>OX244015.1:130000-10130000 GCA_945859715.1 Apamea sordens | reverse complement strand
TCCTTTTACAATTTCATTATCATCTGCCTGCCTTTCCTCAACTATGTTGGGGTCGGCTTCTTGTCTAACCGGATGCAGCTGAATGTATTTTACTTGGAGCGACTGCCCATCTGACCTCCACAACCCAGTTACTGGGTATTACGATACCACTTCGTAAGACTGGTTGTCAGACTTTCGGGCTGACGACCCGTAAAGACTGTCACAGATTCACGAATGAGAGCCGCCGGGACCAACGGCTTAACGACGACGATTTATTTATTTATTCATCTTACCATCACAGGGGATTTTTTTACCTAATGCGATATATGAATGAGTGAAAAATAATGATGATCTCTCTTCTTTCTAGATGTTGACAGTGATGTGAGTACGTGACGTCACAAGATGGCGGTGGGCGAGGCGCGAGTCCCGCTGCTGCACGGCGACCGGCCGGCGCCCGCGCATCAGGCTAAGACAGGTCAGTCATTTAGTACATATACAGGGTTATTTGTAAAACACCAGCAAACTCTTAAGAGGACCAAACCTGAAATCGCGAAAAAAAAATCAGCTGCTCCCTATATTTTGACGAGTTATGCGAACACAAATGTAGGGAACAGCTGATTTTTTTTTTTGCGATTTCAGGTTTGGTCCTATAGTAAAAGTTGTTCATAATGATGAGTACAATGGCCTCTTAAGAGGTTGTTGGTGTTTTACAAATAACCCTGTATAAATATTATAAAATTAGATTCTAAAAGACCATAAAGAAAAAAATCAGCTGGAGAGCTCGGATTCATTACAGTAGAGCTATTCACAAACATACGACAAGCTATCGTATCGCAAGTGACACATTTCGATTACCTGATTTGCCGTGCCCCGACACCAAACAGCGGTCGGAAGAATAGCGCTCGTCTTTGATATAAACTGACAACATTTTCGGGTTCTGAACTTGTCAGAGGACTCCTGCGATGACATTGATTCATGTTCGCTACGGTACGGGAGCGTATCGACTGGTTGTGAATGGCCGTGTGAATAGCTATACAGGAAAAAATATTTCACGTACTCGTTACAAATTAATTTTCCGTCGCACGAAAAAATATACACGTGAATGTTATTATTACCTATTATAAACCTGTGTTGTGGAGGGGCCCGCGGCTAAATAATAACAGCCGCACAGGTCGATCGGTCAGGTTAAGCTACGCTTGCCGCGGTTGGTCTGTGGATGGGTGACCATCTTTACATACCGAGACCCCTCCGTGCCTCGGAAAGCACGTTAAGCCGTTGGTCCCGGCTGTCATTCGTGGATCTTTGACAGTCGTTACGGGTAGTCAGAAGCCCGAAAGTCTGACAACCAGTCTTACCAAGGGGTATCGTATTACCCAGTAACTGGGTTGTGGAGGTCAGATAGGCAGTCGCTCCATGTAAAATACTGGTATTCAGCTGCATCCGGTTAGACTGGAAGCCGACCCCAACATAGTTGGGAAAAGGCTAGGCAGATGATGATGATAAACCTGTGTTGTGCCACTGAAGGGCAAAGGCCTGCCTTCCCTCTTTCCACTGGTCCCGGTCCACTGCGATTGTGGGCCAATCCGTTAAGGAGTCCAGCTCATCCCGCCACCTTTTTCTGGGCCCGCCGCGGAGTCGTTTCCTGCTATTTGGGATCCACTGCGTGGACCTTAGTCAAAATATATGGCTTGGCCGTTTCGTTACTACAAGAACCATTGTATAACTGTAAGAGGGTTTTTCACCTTACGCTCATGTGAATGTAGGGAAATGGCCAAGCCACATATTTTGACTAAGGTGTAGAGTTTGCGAAGTTAGGCCTTGTAGAGTTAGGGCGTGTAGAGTTAGAAGCTTGGCTCTACATGAGATCTGATTACTTTTTGACAGTGCGAGCTACATGGTCTCGTCTTGGCAACATTTAACATGAAATGTTTTTGTGGGATCATTTTCTTTGTATAATTTTATTTTTGACCGTGTTTAGTTTAGTTTGTACGAGTCGTAATGAATACTGTTTCTTTCAAACACATCTCAAAACGAGATAAAATCAATCTCCCTCAGATATACGAGTAGATACTTCACATAATGGTATCTACAACTGACGGTGAATAGCATCTGATAAGGGAATAGTAATGTGTTGTTGTAAGTGGGAGATGTATGATAATCATGTTTGTACTGTTCATTGATAATAGTGTAGTGATGGGAAGAGTCCGGATACTTGCGGATATTCTTAATTAGCTTTTGCCCACGGCTTTGCTCGCGTTAATTTAGAATTTGACAATCAATTCGGGTTGTAAGACACGTGGCGTCATCTATTTTTGTTGTTTTCCCCGGGAACAGCTCTTTTTTCGGGATGAAAGGTACATAGGGTACCTTTCATCCCGAAAAAAGAGCTGTTCGTTTCTGTACACCTGACAACGTATATGCAAAATTTCAGGATGATCGGTTCAGTGGATTAGGCGTGAAAAGGTAACAAACAAACTTACTTTCGCATTTATAATATTAGTTAGGATTAGATCCGATACTTATACTAAGGGGCTCGCGGCTAAATGATAAGTTAGTGAGTAACACGATACCCCTTGATAAGACAGACTCAGACAGAAAGACTTTTTGGCTTCTGACGACCCGTAACGACAGCCGGGATCATCGACTTGACGTGGCATCCACGAAC
Organism: Apamea sordens; assembly: GCA_945859715.1. Lineage (NCBI taxonomy): Eukaryota > Metazoa > Arthropoda > Insecta > Lepidoptera > Noctuidae > Apamea > Apamea sordens. The sequence goes on along the minus strand of OX244015.1, from coordinate 10,127,356 downwards.
CGGCCGCGGCAAGCTTAGCTTAGCCATCGATCGACCCGTGCGGCAGTTATTATTCAGCCACGACATCCATACATACACCTCTCTTTTTCCTTGCATAACTTAAGTATTTTTAATTTGACGTTATTCGAAGCTCCCATATCCGAAGTTATCCGATAAAATTTCCCGCTATCACATCACTATGCATTTCTGGCCGTCACTGCTGCAGATAGGAATAAATTGATAAATAACGACTATTTGCTTGCTATCAGAGATATCAATCGGTACTATACAATACTAGTACGTAGGACATTCTTCTCAGATGATTGTGTTATCAGACTGAATTTAACTTAACATTATGCATGTATCCCTGAAGGGGTGCACAGAGTTGTATAAATGTACCGTACAACATTCGCACCACATAATACTACACCAACATACAACCACACCACACACCACCACCACCACACTCATCTGCCTGCCTTTTCCCAACTATGTTGGGGTCGGCTTCCAGTCTAACCGGATGCAGCTGAATACCAATATTTTACATGGAGCGACTGCCTATCTGACCTCCACAACCCAGTTACTGGGTAATACGATACCCCTTGGTAAGACTGGTTGTCAGACTTTCGGGCTTTTGACTACCCTTAACGACTGTCAAAGATCCACGAATGACATCCGGGACCAACGGCTTAACGTGCTTTCCGAGGCACGGAGGGGTCTCGGTACGTAAAGATGGTCACCCATCCACAGACCAACCGCGGCAAGCGTAGCTTAACCTGACCGATCGACCTGTGCGGCTGATCCACTAGTTCACACTATACACCACACCACATACCACCACCCCACCATGACACCACACTACATCACACCGACCCCCACCAGACACTTCAACATAACTGGCGAAATGTGGGTGCACTATAGGTACCTATACCTCTAAAATCAAATTAAATGTCATTACAATTAGGCTGAGAATCAGCACTTTTCGAACGTCAAAATTTCATAAGACAGTCCTCCGGCACGCCCACCCTTCACCACTTCCTATAGTGCTTTCGCTGGGAAGAAGAAGTGGCGTAACAAACTGTCCAGCAGTTCTACGTTCTTTGGGGCTTACAGGCGTGATGTTATGTGATGTGTCGTATTACTTCTCCCGCAGAGCCCCCCGCTCACAAGGCGCCACTGGACCACTCCCGCCTGGGCGGCGGCACCACCGTCGTCACATCGCTCATCGCCGGCGCCACGGCCGGCGCCCTCGCCAAGACTGCCATCGCTCCTCTCGACAGGACTAAAATTAACTTTCAGATCTCGTGAGTATACTAACTGAGCAGAGTAAGGAAACTGGAAAATTCAAGGTCGCTCAGCATGCTATGGCGCTCCATAGCGCGCTGAGCAACCTTGAATTTACCTACCTTACCTGATAAAATCAGGAATGAAATTATCCATCCATAAATTGATTGACTGCTGCGCTGCGTGTCGCGGGTTCGATTCCCGCACGGAACAAATATTTGTATGACCTACATGTATTTGTTCCGAGTCTGGGTGTTTTTCTATCTATAATATGTATGTATTTACAAAAAAAAATGTATATAAGTAGTTTATCAGCCATCTTGTTACCATAACACAAGCATTACGTTACTTAGCTTGGGACTAGATGGCGCTGTGTGAAATGTCCAGGGATATTTATTATATTTATTATTATTTATTATAAATATTGACATAGCTGGCAGAGTAAGTAAACTGAAGTGGCAGTGGGCTGGCCATGTTTGTCGAAGGACCGATGGCCGGTGGAGCAGACGAGTCCTGGAGTGGAGACCGCGTATCGACAAGTGTAGTGCGGGACGCCCAACACAACCGACGACATTAAGAAGGTGGCTGAGACAGACTGGATGCGGAAGGCGGAGGACAGGGTGTTGTGGCGCAGCCTGGGAGAAGCCTATGTCCAGCACTGGACTGCGATAGGCTGTTGATTGATTATACCATCGATTTAAAATCACAGCAAAGAACGATGAAGTACAGGAAAGTGAAAGTATAAAGTAATGGCAATTAGATGAAATATAGCAACAATTTAAAAAAATCAACGGGTTGCACTCCGGGAGTGCCGGTAGAAGTGAAAACATGAATATTAACGTTGTGCATTTTTGATATTTTGGAATGCGGTCTACTCTCCCTCCGTCTTACGAATTTTCGATCAGATCACGTGTCCTAACGCGAGCTCCGTCTTACGAATTTTCGATCAGGTCACGCGACGCGAGTTTAACATTTTTTACCCATCACAACAAAAGTGCACGAATCCGCTAAAGACGTTTTCACTTCAAAATATTAAATTCCTACGAGGCCCATAAGAAATCAGCAGTCGCTCCATGTAAAATACTGGTAGTCAGCTGCATCTGGTTAGACTGGAAGCCGACCCCAACATAGTTATGAAAGGGCTGGGCAGATGATGATGAGGCCCATTAGAAATCTCAGTTTTGAGTAATAAGGAGCATAAGGATTATCAGTCTATAATGGTCCCTCTGCTGCTGACACATGTCTTCCCTCTATGAGAGGGAGTGGGCTGAAATCCACCACGTGGGCTGCATGTCCTCGTTGGTAGATGTCCCATGTCTTACCTACGCATCATGCAAACTAAAAATATAGCTGCATTGAGTTCGATTTTATTTTTTCACCTGTCCCGGTGCCTGTAATCAAATCTTGCTAGTTAAGTTTGACCCACTTCCTGGTTACTGATTGAACTGGAATTGTGCATGCATATGTAAATTGAATGACAATGCAATATTATTATGAATGACATGGAGTTGATCTGATGATGGAGCCGGAAGGTGGCCATGGGAACTCTGTAATAATATGACGATGATCGAGTTAGACAAGAACTCCTGGTCCTAGATGATATCTCCCTGGGAGGGTATGGCTTTTTTTAAAGATTTTTTCTTTTATTTTTTATTAACCCAGTCTTGTTCAGCATACATTATAACTTCTACTTGTGTTCCTTCACAGCCAAACCCCCTACTCATGGCGTGCTGCCGTCGACTTCCTGCTCCACAGCGCCCGCACCGAGGGCCTGGTCGCGCTGTGGCGCGGCAACAGCGCGACCATGGCCCGCATAGTGCCGTACGCCGCCATACAGTTCACGGCGCACGAGCAGTGGAAGAAGGCACTAGGAGTTGACACGCCGCAGAGTGCCAAGTAAGTCACTAGCAACTTTCGGGACCCGAGTCTTCCGGGATAAGAGCCATTCGGAATCAGTCTTCCGGGATGAGAGCCTTTTGGGACCCGAATCTTCCGGGATTAGAGCCTTTCGGGACCCAAGTCTTTCGGGACCAGAGTTCCAGGATAAGAGCCTTTCGGGACCCGAGTCTTCCAAGAAAGTATAATAATAATAATTGTCAGGAGGTTCCTCTCTTTGGAGCCCTGACCACCGCCGGTAGCTTGGACCCTGTTCCCGATACCTTATTTATAAATGTTTTTATACTTTTCATATTCTATTATTTAAAAATATAATTTATATGTATTTATATTGAAATAAAGGAATAATAATAATTTATTTGACACAGAACATATGTTACATTTGACCTTTTCTTACATATTCACATTTTCTTAATTTTATACTGAAGGCCTTTATCTGTGTCTGAACTTATATAGTACTAGCTGCGCCCTGCGGTTTCACCCGCATAAGTTTCGATCCCGTGGGAATATCGGGATAAAAAGTATCCTATATGTTAATCCTGGTTATAAACCATCTGTGTGCCAAATTTCATCCAAATCCGTTCAGTAGTTTTTGCGTGAAAAAGTAACATACATCCATCCATCCATACAAACGTTCACGTTTATAATAATATTTGTCGGATTTTAAAAGACTATCTCCCTTGCTGCAGAGCTAGCCCTGTCCTCCACTTAATGGCCGGCTCTCTGGCCGGTGTGACGTCACAGTCGGCCACGTATCCGCTGGACGTGGCGCGCGCGCGCATGGCGGTCACCAACGCCACCGAGTACAGCACGCTGCGGGCTGTGTTCGTGAGGGTGGCCAAGGACGAGGGTCCTCGCACATTGTACAGGTAATCATATCATCATCTGCCTGCCTTCTCCCAACTATGTTAGGGTCGGCTTCCTGTCTAACCGGATGCAGCTGAATATCGGTGTTTTGCATGGAGTGACTGCCTATCTGACCACCACAACCCAGTTACTGGGTAATACGATACTCCTTGGTAAGACTGGTGGTCAGACTTTCGGGCCTCTGACTACCCGGGACCAACGGCTTAATGTGCTTTCCGAGGCACGGAAGGGTCTTAGTATGTAAAGATGGTCACCCATCCACGGACCAACCGCGGCAAGCGTAGCTTAATCTGATCGATCGGCCTGCGCGGCTGGTACAGGTAATCATTTATGCAGGGTTATTTTAAATTGGCTAGCTAAACTCCGCAGACGCGATGAGTATCGAAATCGATGTATTACCTCCCCTCCGTGCCTCGGACAGCACGTTAAGCCGTTGGTCCCGGCTGTCATTCGTAGATCTTCGTTACGGGTAGTCAGAAGCCCAAAAATCAAGTCTTACCAAGGGGTATCGTGTTACTCAGTAACTGGGTTGTGGATTTAAAAAAAAGGGAAAAAGAGGAAGCCTTTGCCCAGCAGTGCAGTGCAAAGCCTCCCCTTTTTCCCCCTGAACCTCCCTGTCTTGTGCGGTCTCTGGCCAGAGATCGCACAAGACAGGCAAACCTCGTCAGATCACACCACCTTCGCAGTGGTATAGCTCGACGGCAATGTCCTCCTCAGACGCGCAGTGAGTGACAATCTTTGCGAACCAAAGTTGTCGACATAGCTCATAGAATAAGCAAGCTGAAGTGGCAATGTGCCGTAGAACCGATGACCGTTTGGGTAGACGTGTTCTTGAGTGGAGACCGCGAATCGGCTAACGTAAGTTAGGACGCCCTTAGGCCAGGTGTAGCGACGATCTTCGCAGGCTGGAGGAGAGGCTGATTATAATGATGAGGTTAGGATGGGGAGGATGCTCATGTCGATGAGTTTTTGGTTTGAATGAGATTATTATTTGTTACAGAGGCTACTCTGCGACGGTGCTGGGCGTGATCCCATATGCCGGGGTCTCCTTCTTCACCTACGACACGCTCAAACAGAAGTACTTTGGTGAGTGTGACTTTTTGAAGAGAAAACTTCTTTAGTGGCGTTGTGCACTTTTTTTGTGATGGGTAAAAAATGTTAAACTCCCGTCAGGACACGTGACCTGATCGAAAATTCGTAAGACGGAGCTCGCGTCAGGAAACGTGACCTGATCGAAAATTCGTAAGACGAAGGGAGAGTTTTTCGTGATGGGTAAAAACGCGTCAGGACACGTGACCAGATCGAAAATTCGTAAGACGGAGGGAGAGTTTTTGTGATGGGTAAAAAAAGTTAAACTCGCGTCAGGACACGTGACCTGATCGAAAATTCGTAAGACGGAGGGAGAGTTTATTGTGATGGGTAAAAAATGTTAAACTCGCGTCAGGACACGTGACCTGATCGAAAATTCGTAAGACGGAGGGAGAGTAGTCCGCATTCCAAAATATCAAAAATGCACAACGTTAATATTCAAGTTTTCACTTCTGCCGGCACTCCCGGAGTGCAACCCGTTGTTTTCACTTCTTATAGTAAAAGTCAAATCATTTATTTCAAATAGGCACATAAAAGGCACTTTTGAACGTCAAAAATAACAATAAAATAAAATTGATTCTAGTCGCCCCTTCCGAAAGGTAGTTTTCGTGGAGAAGAATGGGCAAGAAACTCCACCGTTACTCTTTTTTCTCCACCGTTATTATTAGTATAGATGTCTGCCTCATCTGCCCGCCTTTTCCCAACTATGTTGGGGTCGACTTCCAGTCTAACTGGTGCAGCTGAGTACCAGTATTTTGCCGTCCCAACGGACCATGAGAGTAAAGGAACAGAGAGATCTCCTGTGTTCGCGCACACACTTGTGCACTATAATATCTCCTGCGTACCTGGCTAATCTCCGTTCAGCTTGGTCACCGTGACTAGGGCTTGCAATATCCGTTCATTTTTACTATCCGGATAATACGAATATTAATATTTTACTATCCGGAATATCCGGATAATACGGATATTTTTTCGTTTATATTATAAATAAAACTAATAAGCTTTTGTGACACGTTTTAATCAGTCTCTCAAGCAAAATTACAAAGAAATAATAAACTATACCAATATTTCAAGTAACAATCACATAAAAAAATACTAGTTCACTTTCTAAAATTATACAATAAAATACCGATACTGCACAAATAATTTGTATCTATTCTTCTCATACTAAACACTATTCTAATTAAAAATGAGATCTTACATTTATCACAAATCATAACATCCCAATCAAATCAACTTATTTAAAACATAATTATTAAATAAAACTATCACTTTCCCTGGCAAATAAGCTCAATTATTAAACAACAATAGTATAAATCAAATATAATAGAACAAAAATTAACAAAATATCGCAAAATAATCAAATAGCCTTTTATAATAAAATATTACGTAATTCTTAAATTATTTTTTATCCAAATTCTGGTAATATGATCTTTAAAAGCTTAAACTATCTAATGAATCTTCTTTCATGGAAGTCTTATATGATTACAAAAATACCCTGTAGCAGAGAACACTCTGCTTCAACGCTGGTCGGTGGTATTGATAAAAGCAGATTGTAAATCCTTTCTGAATTCCTGCTTCTCTGACCATTCTCATCAAATAGTGCCATCTCTACTCGAATTGTAGTGTCTAAATCATTTGTTGAAGAAGTCGGTCGCTACGCAGAAGATGGCTGACTCATAGATCGGATGATTTCTTCTCGTATTTGTGTTTAATTGATTCGCTTACAGTTGAAGAAGAGCAACCTTCTGTATCTTATGTTATGCGCTGAAGTTATGACTGTTTGATCTGGTTGTTGTGTGTCAAAAAATGTAGAAATAATTTTAACAATCGTCAGTCTCACAGATTCGTTTGAAGGATTTTCAAAAGGACAGTCGTGTGTACAGACGCCAGCAGGTCAAGCTACCCGAAACTGTCAAATTTTCATTTTCAACCTTAAACCTTAATGCTTTAGCAATAAAGTTGAGAATCTATTAAAGAAATTTGACAGATTGTAGTAGCTTGATGTGCTGGCGTCTATACTTCTCTCTTCTAAATACAATCTTGAAAATGCGTGTAGTATGGATGTGAGTTAAAGTTAACAAGTGGTCAATGTTGTTATGATCTTTGCCACTAAATTGACTTATTGTGATTTGCGAAGTGAATAAATAATTGCAAGAGTGATTAACTATATTAAAATAACAAATAGAGTAATAACAGTTATGTACTTTACAGATGACAGCTTATTATTTAATATTTAAAAGAGAAATACAACTATCCGTAACATCCGAAAAATCCGGATAGTGATGCAACTGAAATCCGGATTTGAAAGTCGGCGGATATCCGGATAATACGAATATCTGGATATCCGGATTGCAAGCCCTAACCGTGACCGAAAGCGGTCGGGAGGCTAATCCCGTGGTATGTAATGAATGTCCTCGTGCAGAATACTTCGGCAAGCCGCAGGGCCCCATGGTGAACGTGTTGCTGGGCGGCGCGGCGGGCGCGCTGGCGCAGAGCGCGTCGTACCCGCTGGACATCGTGCGGCGCCGCATGCAGACCGCGCGCCGCCGCGCCGACGGCTCCTACCCGTATGCCAGCATCGCAGACACTCTCGCTCTAGTCTACAAGTGAGTATGTTAACAATAGTCATCACGTACCCGCTGGACATCGTGCGGCGCCGCATGCAGACCGCGCGCCGCCGCGCCGACGGCTCCTACCCGTATGCCAGCATCGCAGACACTCTCGCTCTAGTCTACAAGTGAGTATGTTAACAATAGTCATCACGTACCCGCTGGACATCGTGCGGCGCCGCATGCAGACCGCGCGCCGCCGCGCCGACGGCTCCTACCCGTATGCCAGCATCGCAGACACTCTCGCTCTAGTCTACAAGTGAGTATGTTAACAATAGTCATCACGTACCCGCTGGACATCGTGCGGCGCCGCATGCAGACCGCGCGCCGCCGCGCCGACGGCTCCTACCCGTATGCCAGCATCGCAGACACTCTCGCTCTAGTCTACAAGTGAGTATGTTAACAATAGTCATCACGTACCCGCTGGACATCGTGCGGCGCCGCATGCAGACCGCGCGCCGCCGCGCCGACGGCTCCTACCCGTATGCCAGCATCGCAGACACTCTCGCTCTAGTCTACAAGTGAGTATGTTAACAATAGTCATCACGTACCCGCTGGACATCGTGCGGCGCCGCATGCAGACCGCGCGCCGCCGCGCCGACGGCTCCTACCCGTATGCCAGCATCGCAGACACTCTCGCTCTAGTCTACAAGTGAGTATGTTAACAATAGTCATCACGTACCCGCTGGACATCGTGCGGCGCCGCATGCAGACCGCGCGCCGCCGCGCCGACGGCTCCTACCCGTATGCCAGCATCGCAGACACTCTCGCTCTAGTCTACAAGTGAGTATGTTAACAATAGTCATCACGTACCCGCTGGACATCGTGCGGCGCCGCATGCAGACCGCGCGCCGCCGCGCCGACGGCTCCTACCCGTATGCCAGCATCGCAGACACTCTCGCTCTAGTCTACAAGTGAGTATGTTAACAATAGTCATCACGTACCCGCTGGACATCGTGCGGCGCCGCATGCAGACCGCGCGCCGCCGCGCCGACGGCTCCTACCCGTATGCCAGCATCGCAGACACTCTCGCTCTAGTCTACAAGTGAGTATGTTAACAATAGTCATCACGTACCCGCTGGACATCGTGCGGCGCCGCATGCAGACCGCGCGCCGCCGCGCCGACGGCTCCTACCCGTATGCCAGCATCGCAGACACTCTCGCTCTAGTCTACAAGTGAGTATGTTAACAATAGTCATCACGTGCCTTTTCCGACCTCCACGACCCACTTGGTAACACGATACCTGTTGGTAAGACAGGGGGTCTACTCCGAAGTAGTATCGGCCGAATATTCGGCCGTTTCCTGCTACGAAGTTACTATTTGGTTCGGTCGGTTCCGATCCTACACTCCTACACTCTTTCGAATATTGACTATGGTCCCGACCCAACTGAGCCGATCCGAACTTTTTTCGCATTTTTCAATAATATTCGGTTCGGCCATGTGTCGGTCCGATCCGAACATTCGCACTTTGCACTTCGGAGTAGGCCCCCTGGTTGTCAGACCTATGACTACCCGTAACGACGGTCAAAGATCTACGAATGCCAGCCGGGGCCAACGGTTTAACTTGCTTTTCGAGGCGTGGAGGTGTGTCGGTATGTAATGGATGGTCACCCATCCACGAAACGACCTCGGAAAGCTTAGTAACATTGATCGATCGACCCGTGCGGGTGTCACTTAGCCACGAGCGCCTTTTTTTTTTTTTGAGGATGGGAAATCATCAAATGACTCCTCCCGCTCTGGGTGGAGCAGAAGGGAGTGTCAGACTCTTACTGACTAAAACCCACCCGTGTTCCTTCCTTAGCCCTTTATGTTCCAGGGCAGCGGTAAACCCTTTCGGATGTTCCCGCTACCCAGCCACGAGCCCCTCTGATTATTAATCTTGTTTTTCCAGGTCGGAAGGCTGGCGTGGCTTCTACAAGGGCCTCAGCATGAACTGGGTGAAGGGGCCCATCGCGGTCGGCATCTCCTTCGCCACCTACGACCATATCAAGAGCACTCTCAGAGATATCGCGGTACATTTCAACAGCTAGTCTATAGTTTATGGCGGCCAGATTGTTTTGACAGTGACAATCGCAATCGCTTTCATTTTGACAGTTGAAATTGTATATACAGAGTGGTTTTTTTATCTGGATGAGTGAAAACAAAAAATTGATAATTCAATATAAATGGGATGTTAGGAATTATAAAATTACTAATGATTTGTTAAAATGAAAGTTAATGCGTATGTGAATTTAGTTGATAATTTATTTTTGTCACTCACCCTGTATAATGTCACGCGAGCTCTCAGAACTCAAATGGAAAAAGAAATATGCTGTTAGTATTATAGACTGTTATTAGGTAGATTTTAAAGATTTTCTCGAACATAAATATAATTACCGAAATATGGAAATACTAGACACTTCTGCCCGCTTCTACAGGGCATAGAGGCGTGATGTTTACTCACAACTTTCTTAATAGGCTTTCATTGTTATAAAAGTGACTGAACTTCGACAATAATATACTAAAATGATATTATAGAAATACGCAGATAACTGAGACTGGCGGAATATTTTCATTTAGTTAATTATTACCTGCAGACTAAAATTTAGTGTTTACGATCACACACGCTGAGGGGCGAAAATGTAATTCTAAATACACATATTCCCGCAATTAAAAAGTCGAGGGTAATATTAGTTGCGGCTCGCAACGCAACTTTCCTGCAACATATATGTATTATGTAACTAAAGTTGTACCAACTATGAAATGCGTCACTTTATCGTTGCGGGCCGCAACGCACCGCTGCCTTTTCACACGCGCACTACAAGATCACCATTTAGAGTATTTTTACGCACATATAGATATTATTATTTTAATTTTGTTATAGATTTTATTTTACAAATAGACAGTGGTTCTCATAAAATAGCCTCTTGGAGTGGGGACACTGAAACGTACGTGGGGTGCACCCTGGACGGTCAGCCGCTTTGCTGCCTAGCTAATATTCACATAGCTACATATATTTAACTTTGTATATATCATCTATCAGACAGGTGTGCTCATATTCAAGGATGTGGTACAGACTCACAAACTGAACAACTCTCTCTATGGGACCAACATCGTAGTGACAAAAAAATAATCCGCCGTCCCATACAAAGCTTTAATACCTACTCGACCGAAATGTCTGGCGTAATCTATAACGTTCCCACAGCTGGGACACAGCCTCCTCTCTGTGAGATCCCGTGTGCGAAGGAGTCCCATCCAAATGTATGGGACGGCTGATTGTCTTTCGCGACTACGGCGTTGGTCCCATGAAGAGAGTTGTTCAGTTTGATGGTTTGTACCACACTCTTGAATATGAGCACGTTTCTGATATACGCTGTATTCAAAGTCAATTTAAATTAGCTAGCGTAACTCCGCAGATGTGACGGGACGGAAAAATATCAACAAAATATTTGATGATTTTTTGGGTTCAATGACTGCAAGTAGTTTAGTAACTTGAACTATGAGTTTAGAAAATCAGTTTTCTTTTTAATTTATCGTGTTTAAATACATATAACCATATGTGAAGTTTACACAAAAAAAAACAGATTTTTTTAACTGATATTAATACCAGTGGTCATTGACCCAGAACAAAATCATCAAATGTTTTTTATCATGTTTAGATATCGATAGATCCATCACGTCTGCGGAGTTTTGCTAGCTAATTTAATTTGACCCTTATTCTTACCCCGACATTATCTATTCTCATATAGTTCGTCTTCGTCCTTTCTTAAATTCTATTCAATAGAAACATGGACAGTATTTTAGTGCATTTCTACTTTATTTGTAAGCCCTAACGTATTGAAGTTGTTCATTTTAGTTTTTAAGCATACTGTTTTCTTCGTATTTTTCGCTCTTTTCTTGTTTATGACTTTCTGGGGCACTATTTTTTAATTAAAACGTAGCGCCTAAGATTAATTCAATGAATTATATTAACTTAGAGGATTCGAGGACTTATTTTTGTTGTTGGTTTATTTTTAAACCATTTTTTTTCTTACAGTTTTTACTCGCCATACTTTCTTGTTTGATAGCGAGCAACTACGATTGTACGGCCAATCAAATGGCTAGATTTGAATCTAGTTAGCCTTAAGGGTTAAATTGAAATGTTCGTATGTTTTTTGCAAATTGCAGCGGTCAGTACCAGTTGTATGGTAAGAAAAAGTAGAAGTTACCGCATTCCCCTTACCTCCATATTTTTTTTTTTATATTTGTTGGAACTTTTTCCTGCAAAATAAATAAATTTCTTTTCCTTAAAAATAATCGTTTAAGTAGGTACCCTTTTCATTTAAAAGGGAAGCTTTGTTTTTGAGAACCACTGTCTACACGTAAGGGAAGAGACCAACTCCGTCTCATTACAAAAATAGTTCTAACTTTGTTCTAAACTTTACACTTCGAACTAGTTTTTGTAATTTAAACTTTATTCTGACCGTAATAAAGTTCCTTATACAAAATTGACAACTCAGGCCCGCTTGCGTCACGAATAATTAAATTCTTTCAGCGCTTGAAAACATCCTTCTGTTTCTGTCAATCATTTAAAGTTGACAGAATGACGTTTTACTTCTGTCTTTCTTCAAATAATTTAAAATAATTATTTTAGACTAGCTACGCCCCGCGGTTTCACCCGCATAAGTTTCGATCCCGTGGGAAAATCGGGATAAAAAGTATCTTTTGTGTTAAGCCTGGTTATAAACCGTCCGTGTGCCAAATTTCATCCAAATACGTTCAGTAGTTTTTGCGTGAAAGAGTAACAAACATCCATCCATCCATACAAACTTTCATGAAATTAGTAGGATTTTTTAAAATGACTGTGATGTAAATTGGACCTTACAACACCAAGGTTATGCTATATTTTCCTTTTCTCTCTCTTCTATTTCTTTTTTATTAGTTCTTTCTATTCTATTTCTCTTTGTCCTATTTATATTAACGCAATTGTGTGATATTTTTGTGGAACGAAGACCCTTATGGCACGTTACACTGTGCACACTTGGCGAGTGAGTGCTGCACCGAGCAAAGTGTAACATGTTCACCGTCCCGACAGTTTAACTAGCGTACGTGTTTCTTATTTTTCATTTAGTTGCTCTCAAACGTTAATTTATTTCATTGAGCCTGTTATTTAATACAGCAATAAGAGCATCCCTGAAAAAACTCGAGAGGTGATACAATCCGGATATCAGTATCCGGATAGAATATTATATCCTGATATCAGTATCCGGATAGTAATAGTATATCCGGATAGAAATATTATATCCGGATATTTGTTTCATGTTCACCCCTAATCACCAGTAACTAGGCTGTGGGGTTCAGATAGGCGGTGGCTCCGTGTGACATACTGGTATTCAGCTGCATCTGGTTAGACTGGAAGCCGACCCCAACATAGTTGGGAGAAGGCAGGCAGATGATGATGATGTAAATCAAAGTAATTTACTTGATGTAACTGGTATCAGACTTTTTAGTGCTTTGCAATTCTGAATTCCCTGAATTTGATCTTTAATTTTATAGTTGGCGGCTGCCACCCTGCCCACTGCCACTTAAGTTTGGCAATTCTTCGAGCTATGTTGGTTACCTTGGTTCTCCTGCGGGCCTCTTCATTTCTGATTCGCTCACGCAGGAAAACTCCAAGCATAGCCCTCTCCATTGCCCTTTGGGTAACTTTTAGCGTTCTTCGTCTTTATTTTTTTTAAATTATTTATTCGGTGACGTGACACCGATAACAGCCGCACAGGTCTATAGATCAGGTTAAGCTACTGTGGATGGGTGACCATCTTTACATACCCCTCCGTGCCTCGGAAAGCACGTTAAGCCGTTGTCCCGGCTGCCATTCGTGGATCTTTGACAGTCGTTACGGATAGTCAGGACCCCGAAAGTCTGACAACCAGTCTTACCAAGGGGTATCGTATTACCCTACAATGACTACATCTTTTCTATATTCAAATCCTTATTTCTATCCACTTAAACAAATATCAACTGTATGTTAGTGTCAATAAGGTTGATTTCAGAATGTATTCTAAAAAATCATAACAATGTTTAAAAATGAACTTTATTACAGTGTCAATTAAGTGGTTTTTTTTTTTCAAAAATACATATTTGTTTACATTTTTGGAAAGTAAAGTGAGGGGCAATTCTCGTAATTTTAAGAACGTTCTCAGTCTGATCTCAGTCTCAATCTGTCAAAAATACCTCTAATTTCCCTACATTTTTGACATGTTTTTGACATTGATTGTCGCTGAGATGAGATTGCGACTAGATTTTGAAAGTTTTTAATTACGGGAATTGGCCTTCAGAGGTTTCACAAGTCATATTGTGAGGACAATGTTCGAAGGTTTTCTCGGTTTTGGTTCAAAACTAGTTTTGTAATGGGACGGACTATGAGTACTCTATATTGTACATGTATTTGTTATGTTTGTAATGTTATTGAAAGCGATCTTATATATTATATATAAAAAAAGCGATCGTCTCGCGAGTATGCGATAGACGCGAAGGTTTGTATGAATGTTGATCTATAATAAACAAGTACCCTGGACATACATATATTATCCGAAGTGACAGTTTGTTTTTGTGCCGATTCAAAGCGCCCCGCTCGAACGTCTCAGGAACTAAAATGGACACCTTGTTGCAAATGGTTGTCGTGTTGTTTTGGTAAGTCTCTGATGATATAGGTCTAAATCGCGTATTAAGACTTTTTTGTGTATTTTGTGTTTACTACGAGATATTTAGAACATTTTTATCATGAGAGTATACGCATTTTGTAAAAACTCGCTATCAAAAATATTAGTTCCACGGACGCTCACGTTGCTATCAGCGCCAAAATGGCGAAAATCAAATGTCTTCGTTTTGTCATCGATAGTATGATGTCCAGCCTACTTGTATAATATAGGTCAGTGATGTTGACGTACCAACGCGGCTTGATTGATTCGCGCGACTATGCCATATACATATACAAAAGCCCGACGATTCGCCCTCAGCTGCATCCGGTTAGACTGGAAGCTGACCAAACATAGTTGGGGAAAGGCAGGCAGATTGATTGAAATCGCTAATTATTTACAATATTGGCAATTTAGAGTAACATAAATGAAATACTTTATGTTTTATCATATTTTTAATTGATTACTCATTTTTTATTGTACATTATTAATGGAATATAATATTAGTTATGTATTGATAAATGCACCATAGTATCTCACGTTTTTAAATCAAATATTATATCAAATATTGAAAAAATCATGAAAAAAAATCCGTTAAGAAATCAACGTTTCGTTATAATTTTTAGATAATTATCTTTTTTTAAGAGATTATTTACTAAGACTTTAATAAAAATATACAACTTTTGGTATTAAATAGTGCAATTTAACCATAATTTTGGGCATTTTTATAACAAATTGTGCAATAAAGCTCAAAATGGCACTTGTAAATTTTACGGAACCCTAATCTTGTATTATCTAGTCCTTCATATTATGCGGAACCCTTTACACGAGTGCGACTCAAGCTTTTCTTTTTATTTTGTAAAAAAATATATTTTTGTTGCTATTTTTTAAGTAAAAGTATTACCTGTATAGTTTATATTGTAATTAAGGGTCGAAACTCATCTGGCGGAATTTGAGTCACCGATTTTCCGTCGCGTAATTTCTGACGGCGTCGTCATAAATTACGCGATCATCGCATCTTTCAGGTGTGTTTCGGCTGTGAAGCTATGTTTTCCAAGAAGAACGGTGGCCGCCACATAGCGTCAGCAATTTACCGGAGAATGACGACGGTGTGTTTGCCTAGAGAGCGTTTTTTGACACCGTAAAGTCAAACCTCTCTGCTATCATTGTCATGACAGCCGTCACTCGCCGTTATATGACGGCCACTGCTCTTTTAGGATACCGTAGCTTAACCCATTAATAAACTCGGAGTAAAGTTATGCCAAAGTTGAACCTCGAAAAATGTTGGTTAAACCGACGTTAATACTGGCGCCCACGAGCAACTTAGTTGTTCAGCAACTTTTTTTGTCTCTGTCGCGGTCCCTTCGGCGAAATTTGGACGATGCGTACACGGTAGCGACAGCAACGCTACTTTCATAATTTTTTTGTCTGGCCGGCAACTTTTTTGGCGCTGTGCACTTGCATTGCAACCATTAGACGGGCGACAGTTGCGTCGCCGGCCACTCTCCAACCCCGCGGACAAAATGTCTCTCAGCTGTCGCGTCGCTACATGCGCGCACTTTCATACAAACCCGTAGACTTGATGTGAGAGTCAAATTAGTTGCTGAGACAAAAGTTGCTCGTGGACACCCTCCCTGACTCTGCGTTTATTAGTAAGGGGGACAACAGAAACAACTGAGACTTTCAATTGTTTTGTTAAAGTTAATATTTAAGTATGACAACATTCTCGTTCGCCCCGTTGGTGTAGTAGTCGCAAGCGCTACTGCTGAGCATAGGGTCTTGGGTTCGATTCCCAGGTCGAGCAAAGTGTTATTAAATTTTTCTATCTGGAATTTGTCAGTGGCACCTCGGAGTCTAAACTCAAGCGGTCGATGACAATAGGCTCGCCTCCCTTGCGACTTAAATATAACTGGCAAAATGTGGGTGTACAGTCACGAGCAAAAGTATGTATACACTCGGCTTTATTCAAAAGCGATTTACTCCTTTATTTTTTAATGAAATTTTATGTTGTTACGAACATAGCATTTCCGAACCCATAGGTTTATGTAATGTGTCGTATTTCAATGTTGCATTCGTTATTTCACGAAAAAATTGCAATTGAAAGTTGCCGAGTGTTGACATATTGGTGCTCGTGACTGTACTACAGGAACACCTCTGCCGAACCCTTTGAGGATTACAGGCGTGATGTTATCTTGTTACTTCGCTCAACTAATCACAACAGTTCACATAATATTTCAGACTACATCAGACTTTCGAAAACTCTAGATTTAAACTGAATATCAATGTTCTTCCATATTATAAATAGTCGGTACTATCGCCAAAACCTATCTGACCATTTTGAACACAAAATCCCGTGCGCATGATGACCACAGCTGCGTCCGTAAGTAAAACAAAAGAGGATCCTTTTTAGGTCGACTGATAATATGCGCTGCAAGCAGGAATAGTCCTTACGGTGGTCAGATATAGGTTTTGGCGATAGTACATTACGATACGTGTGATTTAAGTAGTCTGTTACTGCACGGCAAGAAACTAGAACTGAATTATTTACTTGCTAAACGCCGTGCATTCATAGACTAATTAAGTCACACGTATCGTATACTATTTTATAGCTCATGTGACCTAAACCCGCACTTAAGTCACGCTTATCTGTGTGAAAATGAACTAGTTAAGTCACAGTACAGCGTGTCTTAAGTGCGGGGTCAGGTCTCACAGTGCTATAAATAATAATAAGAAATTATAATATAATATTGTTAATAATAATAGTTATCTATACTGTATCAAACAATCGTTTCTCTCAGTTGTCAGACACGCTTTACACGAAGTAGCGAATATGTAAGCTTGAATTCAGAATCTTAGATAATTATCAAGTTTTGCAACTACAAACTCAATGTCATACACGATAAAGTTCAAATTCCATTGCTACCAGAATTTAGTATCTTTTTGTCAGTTAGACTGGAAGCCGGTCCCAACATAGTTGCGAAAAGGCTAGGTAGATAACAGTTAATAAAAAATGAATTTAAAGTACAGAAAAGCTAAAATAGATAGTTGAGTGGCAATGAATGTAAATTATGTAAGATTCTGAGTTTTAGTATAGTTGGTTATGCCGCGAATGTTCAATGTTCTTGTGACTCGTATAGACTCAAATAAATGTTTATAATATAACTTTTGTGTTGTTATTTATATCGACTGAAAATAACAGCCACACGGGTCGATTGAAAGGTTAAGCTACGCTTGCCGCGATCGGTCCGTAGACGGGTGACCATCCTTACATACCGATATCGCCCGTCCGTACCTCGGAAAGCATGTTAAGCCGTTGCTCACGGGTGTCTACATCTTTGACAGTCGTTACGGGTAGTTGGAAGCCCGAAATTTTGTGTTAAAGGGTATCGTGTTATCCAGTATCTGGGTTGTGGAGGTCAGATACAGTCAGTGCAGTCGCCACATGCGAACTACGCCTCACATTAACATCGCCCAAAAATCCTGCATCATGCCAGCAGAGTTTGACATTAATCGTCAGGATCCGTTCCTATGGAGGATGTGTGAACTATCCAATCAATCTTTGCTTCTGGCAATGTTGCACATGACAACACACACAGTCCATATTATCACAGAGAATAGAATTGTTACACTGTGGAGATGCGCCGCATACACCGGAGGTCTGAGCCGTTCATGAACCCCCACTTGTGGAGGTTGTCCTTGGGGCCTTTTTGGGTACGAAGATTATTTTATAACATTTGGTTTCTAAAAAATGTTATTGCACAGCCTTTTGCGCATAATTCATCAGCTGTATTGTACATTGAAGGAGTCAGGATTTTGAAATGAAATACCTTTTAATCATATTAGATACTTATATTCACAAGATTGCTCATATTTTCATATTTATTATTTATATAATCGTAGCTACATCACTAATAATAATATTGCACAATTTTTACTTATTAACTAGAAATTCTTAATATTTACTTAATTAGTAAGACTAAAATGTAACTTTTTGGTTCAATTTTGACTAACTAATGAATTATTTTCAGAATGATCAATGGCTCTGAAAATATCTATTGATGCAATTTTTTTTAGGTTATAAATGTTGTTTATATTTGCAATGGCAGTAGGTTCGCCCTCCATTACATACATGTGACTTAAACATAACTGGCGACATGTGGGTGTACTATGGGTACACCTGTGCCTAACCCTCCGGGGAAACAAGGCGTGATTTTATGTTATGTTTTATTAAAAAGTCATTTAAAGCACTGTGTGACCTAAACCCGCACTTAAGTCACGCTGTTCTGTGACTTAACTAGTTAAGTCACGCTGTTCTGTGACTTAACTAGTCCATTTTTATACAGAAACGTGACTTAAGTGTGTGTTTAGGTCACACGAGCTATGAAATAGTATACGATACGGGTGACTTAAGTAGCGCGGCGTTATAAGTGATAAATAATTCATTTATTTTAATGTAAGTAGGTTTGTAAAAACACTTTTATACGTCAACCATATTTTTTTAAACTAGATGAGTTCGGTCTTTCCTATCTGACTACTCTGAGAAGTAAACTCAGAGGTCTCAGTCGATTTAACACTTATGACTTAGGTCACACGTATCGTGATGGACTATTATTTTATTGATGGAAAAGTAAATATTACACGATTTACTAAATGTCTCCCAATTCGGTGGAAGTAACCAAAAATATTAATTTGCCTGGCTCGTGCCACTATCAATATTTTCAGCGCCGTTTACACCATTCTACTATTAATACAGGCAATATGTTATCATGTAGGTATGAAAGAATTAGACTAGATGGTTTTTGAGTATTTTAATTATGAAAAACAGTGCAATGTCTAATATAATTATTTTATTTTATTTTACTGTACATTATAATAAGTTAATTATTTTAGCTAAATGGAATGTTTAAAAAATGGATAGGACCTTCAAATGTTGGAAGTGGAATTGGAAAAGTGATCCATGGATGACTGACAAAAAAAACAATATTTTCTAGTTTTTCTACAAGAGTTTACCCGTGTGTAAAGATTGTAGGCGATCGTTTTCTCTGCAGTCACTGACGCATTACATGGTGTCTATAGCCGCACGACGAAAGTGGACTGTCTAAACGGCAATTCCTTCGGCTAAGCCGCAGGTGACTAAAATCGCAAATTAATAATTAAATGAAGATAAAATAATTATTAATTAAAGTAGAGTAGGTTTCGACTTTTGTCGTGCGGCAGGTCGCATACGGCGGATGACTAAAATCGACTGTGAAAATGCTCAGCGCAGGCGATCGCCCGCCGCATGAACGTCAAAATTTTGATGCAAAATGAACTAGTCACCTGCGATTTTGATCGACCTGTGTAAATGGGGTGGCCATTCGGCTTGCGAGGCGATTTGGTAAGCGACCAGCAGTTCGACGAAAATCGATCTAGTGTAAATCCTTCATAAGGGTCTCGTGGCTAAGGGGTAAAAACTCCAAAAAAAAAACGACCAAAATCCTCCTCTCGTCATCTACGTATCATAATGGCCAGTATGATTGATATGATGGTAGTACCTCCGCTGGTAGTCGCCCTGCGGCGGCTGCAGGTACTGCGGGTACACGCCGCCGTACAGTGACGTAAGCACGTCGTAGGGGGGCGGTGGAGGCGCGGGCGGGGAGCGCGCGCGGGGGGCCGCCGCCATGCTGAACAGGGCCTCTGGGTCGCACACGAACTTGTACACGTAGCGCTCACCTGGGGGACATGGTGGACATGTTTAAACTATATTTATAGCACTGCGTGACCTAAACCCGCACTTAAGTCACTGTGTGACTTAACTAGTTCATTTTTACACAGAAAAGCGTGACTTAAGTGCGGGTCTAGGTCACACGAGCTATAAAATAGCACACGATACGTGTGACTTAAGTATAGACTAATAATGCACGGCGTTGTGTTGTACCTACTATTAGTTAAATAAATTAAATCAAAAGTCATCCATTCAAATCAGGCTGAGAATTTTAGCCCTTTTTGAACGTTAAAATTACAAAATGTTCGCACTTTACCACTTCCTAGTGCTTTAGCGGAAGAAGTGGCGCAACAAACTGTCCAGCAGCACAGTTGTCTGTTCAGTTAGAACATCCCAGGAACCATCACCCACATATTTTATTTTAATGTTATCGAACAGAACATTTTATGTGCAGACTCCGGACTGCTCCCAGTAATAACGCGACCTGGGGATCGAGCCCAGGTCCCCACGGTCAGCAGTCACCCTTGCAACCACTACTACACCAAGCAAGCAGTTTTGATGGCATATTATATGATCGTTTAGTTCGATTATTTAAACATGGAATTGGTTTAGTAATCGGGGATAAGGCTTTCAGCAAAACTATTGAAGTATAAGTGAATCCACCAACCCACACAGGACCCGCGTGGTGGATTACGGCCCATTACTTCTCACAGAGAGAATGTCTGTTTTAGGCTGAGTATAGAGAAGATGCGCCATGTAAAATTCTACATAATATTTAGCTGCATCCGGTTAGACTGGAAGCCGACCCTAACATAGTTGGGAAAGGCTAGCAGATGATGTAAGAGAATGAGTACAGACCTGCAACTTTCTGCATGATTCCCTTCTCGTAGTAGTATCGAAGCGACCTGGACAGTTTGTCGTAATTCATCGCGGGCCGGTTCTTCTGAGCCCCCCAGCGACGGGCCACCTGCGAACAGACTATTTATTAAGATCCTTGGTCGAAGAGAGGAAGGAGGGTTCAGGGTTGATGGGATAGCAACTAACTTAACATAACATGACGCCTGTAATGCCTGAAGGCTAGAAGGGTAAGTAGCTAGAAGTACTCCTACATTTTGCAATTATTTCAGTCCCATGTTATAGAGCCAGCGAGCGAGCCTCAACCTGGCACAAATCCACACTCCGGGCTGTTACTGAGAACTTCCTGGTGGAAAAACCCAGTAACAGTATGCCCGACCTTTTTTTTTTGTTTTCGGTGGGAAACCTTCGGAAGGCACCCGACCTCCGGGGAGAGGGGTCGGGGAGTGTGGGATTTTAACCTCACTAAAACCACCCCGGTGATCACCATGCCCATTGCCCGACCTGGGAATCGAACCCTTCATGCGCAGCAGTAGTGCTTGCGACCACTACACCAACGAGGTAGTCAACTAGGATACATAGCAACTACACAGATAAACCGGTGTGTATAACTCCAGCTTTCTCATATGTGATAGAATAATTCTACCTATGCCAATATTTAAGGCATAATACTCGTAGCTGCAATCAAAGTTCCCAGTCTTACAAAAACTTCGTTAATATGAGTCGTTTAGTGTTTGTTAGCTGGAGTGACGTCACCCCAGCTTCCTCATTCGATACAGGCAAACCAGTGAGGTTAGGGTTTTGGACTATAGTCAGAAAAATAAGGCACAATAGCTGCACAAGGAAGGAAAAAACTGAACGATAATACTTAAAAAGTGTTAAAACTACGATCAAAAACGTGTGTGTAAGCTGGAGTGACGTAACCCCAGCGGCTCATTCATATCTTCCAAACGAAAGAAGATATGATTATGTATACCATACATCCATCCAACCATCCATTCCAACCATTTATTTTTTTTTCCATTCATTTTGCTGCCAATGGCAGCTATTATGCCTTAAATATTGGCATAGGTTGAATTATTCTATCACATATGAGGAAGCTGGAGTTATACACACGATAAACCGTCAAGGGTGTAACATACATAAATGGATCAACATTTTCGGACCCACAGAGTCCGCCAAATGTACGAATGTGCCATAGATTTAAAGGCTCGTATTGGACTCTGGTAACAAGCCTTGCAGAGTAAGCAAACTGACCTAGCAGTGGGCTGGCCATGTCCGTCGAAGGACCGATGGCCGGTGGAGCAGACGAGTTCTGGAGAGGAGACTGCGCATCGGCAAGCGTAGTGTGGGACGCCCTCCAGCTAGACCGGCGACGTTAAGAAGGTGGCTGGGACGGACTGGATACGGAAGGCGGAGGACAGGGTGTTATCCAGGGCTGCGGGTTATTCGAAAGAGATACCGTGGCCCTTGGCACAGGCAACTGAAGGAACACGGGTGGGTTTTAGTCAGTAAAAGTCTGACACTCCCTTCCGCTCCGCCCAGAGCGGGAGGGGTCATATGATGATATCCCACCCAAAAAAAAAAAAGGACAGGGTGTTATGGCGCAGCCTGGGAGAGGCGTATGTCCAGCAGTGGACTGCGACGCTACGCACGTATTTACGTGTAGCTGTCAAACCAATGAACCACGCAACTAACATGGCAAACCTCTCCGTGGACACCCTAGCGGTGCCCCGTTGTTCTAGTGGTCTCTCTCACAACTCTCTCACAACACCCTAGAGGACAGGGTGTTGTGGCGCAGCCTGAGAGAGACCCATGGGATGTAGGAGAATATCCGGACTGTTTCGTATTGAGATGTGATGGGCTGCGGCCTGTTGCGGCTATAATATTTAACATAGCTTAACACGGCCACGATTCCCTCTCACCTCCTCAGGCTCATGCAGTTTGAACTCCAGCCCCCTGCCGGTCCAGGCGACGCAGCGCGCTCCCTCTGCCAGCAGGGAGACCAGGAACTGCCACAGTTGCAGCGCCCCTCGACGGCCTCCACCTGGAAACGTCCAACAAAAGCTTTAGAATTTTTCTAGCTAGTAAGAAAAAACCAGGAAGAATGTTTATTAACCGTTAAATGATAAGTGTATAGAGGTATGAGGAACAGGGTGTAAAATTCACTCATCCTCCATGGAAAAGGGATGATCCTTCGACCAGACGGGTGTCGCGTCTGGTGGGCTACTGCCCGACGATTGATGTCGGGACGTTGTATATATGCTAGTTGCGTGGTAAACTCTGCTTGTCAGATTCAGGGTTTTGCGTGACGTCAGTGTGAAGCGTAGTTCGCATGAGGCGATGAAGACACCGCCACAAGTGTATCTTTGTTTGGGTGACGAACGGTGAACACGCAGCCATAGCAAAAGTATCGTTACTTCAGCGATGGCATCTCGTTCTCGTTGACGTGCTCCAGACCGAATTTCGGTCATGGCGACCAATCTCAGCGGAGGGAGACCAGCCACTGGCGCGGGACATGTTATAGTGCAGGCGTGTGCGCAGACACAGGTACACTCCCTCTTCCCTCACTCTCCTAGTCCGATGGGACGGCAATCCGACACGAGCGAAGAGAGATCAGGGGCAGGATCTGTCGTAATATATTATGTAGGTAGATTCTAAGAGGACGGTGGCTTGTCATTATAATAATACACTCGAGAGCAATGAATCCGGGTCACTTGAAGAATCCTAAAAATCTCGGAAACTAAAAATGCTAGGTTAATGCAATAAATTGTATTTAATAGACAATGTAATACTCCTTAAATGAAGGTATTAAAACTTCTTAGTTATTGTAAAGTTATATCATAAAAAAATCAAATTTGAAAAAGGGCCACTTTCGAAGATGGAACTACGAAATTACAGCATTTGGTTTTGCTTTTGTTTGTAATCTGTCATTTATGTGGGTACATAAACCATGTTGATAGTGCTCTATATTCATTATTCAAGCTGAAATTATGTCGCTTACGCCTGAAGAATGCACCAGAATACTTACAATGCTGGAAACCGGCCGGAGTCAGCGCGATACAGCCAGGACTGTCGGTGTGTCGCTGTCAACAGTACAAAGAGTTCTCCGACGTTACGAAGAAACTGGTTCTAACCTACGCAGACCAGGAACGGGCAGAACCAGGTGTACCACAGCACGAGAATACCGATACTTGGTGAACACCATGCTTCGAAATCGCTTTCTCACAGGAACTGAACTCACAAATCAGTTGCGACGCCTCGGAGGAAGTAACCCAAGTGCATGGACAGTAAGACGTCGGCTTGCTGAATCTAACTTAAAACCCCTTAGACCTGCAAACGGCCCTAAACTGGAGCGTGGGCATCGTATTTCAAGACTAAGATATGCCCAGAGCCACGTAAATTGGAGTATTGAAGATTGGTCAAAAGTTATGTTCTCCGACGAATCAAAATTTATGCTCTACAAGCACGATGGAAGACACAGAGTGTATCGAAGACCAGGGGAAAGATTCAAGCAAGCATGCATCGAAGAAAAAGTAGCATACGGTGGTGGGTCTGTACTTGTGTGGGCCGGAATTTCTTCTGAAAGTCGCACAGAGCTGGTGATCATAGAAAACGGCTCTTTAACTAGCGTAAGATATGTGGAAGAAATCCTCAATGATCACGTTGGTCCATTTATGGTCAATTTAGGTGAGGATGCTATATTTATGCATGACAATGCCCGACCTCATACAGGTAGGATTGTGAATGACTACCTTCAAGAGATGAACATTACTCGTATGGAGTGGCCAGCGCGCAGCCCGGATATCAACCCGATCGAGCATGCTTGGGACGAGCTAGGCAGATGCGTAAAACAACGAAACCCTCCCCCAATCACGCTTCGTGAGCTCAAAATTGCTCTCACAGAGGAATGGGAGAATATTCCCCAAAATCGTATAAGGAACTTGGTGTACAGCATGCCAAACCGCGTAAACGCAGTAATGGAAGCACGAGGAGGCAATACGAAGTATTAAAATTCAAGAAAATCGTAATAAAGTTCAAAAATTTCATGTTTCCTATTTTTGTTATAAGGAGAGATCAGCAGTTTTTTTCTTTAGGTATGTAATTTTGTGTTAATAAAATGTATGGTTACTATTTTTTTTACTTTCATTTAAGGAGTATTACATTGTCTATTAAATACAATTTATTGCATTAACCTATCATTTTTAGTTTCCGAGATTTTTAACATTCTTTAAGTGACCCGGATTCATTGCTCTCGAGTGTAGTTAGGTTGTGGGTACTCAATAAAAATCAGTCTTGGTCAACCCGTCTTTCATTTACAACATGGTGGCAGCGGTGCTGAGTAATTAATTGAAACTCAGTATAAGACCAAAAATATAGTAACAGTGATAGTGGCTATAATAGTGAACACTAGAAAACAATGGAACACGCACGCCCTCCGGCGGAATCGTGTTTGGAAGGTGGGCCAGCTTCCACCGAAAGAAAATATAAGATTTTTCTCCGGTCGGGTAGCGCAACGGTTTAACGTGCTTTCCGAGGCACGGTGGTATCAAACCGTGATCTCCCTAAGCTCCGGGCAGTTACTAGAAACTCCCAACGGATAAACCCAATAAACTTTTGTGCCCGACCCGCGAATCGATCCCAGGACCGCTCCGCAGTTGCGGTTGCGAACACGAGACCAATGGGTCAGTCGGCTATAGAATGATTATCGACATACCAGCGTGTGTGGTGGTGACGTGTTGGTGCGGGGAGGCGGCGTCCGTCCGCGTCGACGGCGTCGTCGCTGACGTTGAGCAGAGCGAACTGCTTACTGTGAACGAAAACAATAGTACATTCATTATGATCATAATTTATTCAAACTCAAAGCGTTTATTTCAATTAAACCTATTACACTTTTGAATTGTCAAGAAGTCAGTCAGTCAGAAGGTAAAATTTCTTGCCCGTTCTTCTCCATTCAAAATCAAAAGTCGTTTATTCAAATTAGGCTGAGAATCAGCACTTTTCGAACGTCCAAATGACAAAAGACAGTCCCCCGGCACGCCCGCCCTTCGCCACTTTCTAGTGCTTTCGCTGGGAAGAAGAAGTGGCGCAACCAACTCCCCAGCAGCACAGGTGCCTACTACGCTTTGGAATCGGCCACTACCTTCATCTTTCTGACTGCTCGACTCCTTGTCAAATCAAAAGTGCATGTAATTTTGACGACACGGTTGTTGCAGTGGTTAAGCGATTGACTGCTGCGCTGCGTGTCGCGGGGTTTCGATTCTCGCACGGAACAAATATTTGTATGACCTACAAGTATTGACTACATGTAGTTGTTCCGGGTCCTGGCTGTTTGTGTATGTGAGTTTAAAGGTTTGTAAGTTACGCACCCACGATACAGGAGAATTTCCTACGGTGGGGCAAAGTTAAAAAAAGGTCAAATTGAAGAAAATAAAAAAGGTTAAATTGAAGCGCTGCTGAGCATTGAGATCCTGTGTTCAATTCCAAGAACGGGCAAAGTGTTAAGTACTTCTGCCTAACCCTGCGGGCATTACAGGCGTCATGTTATGTTAAGTTAGTTGCTATGCCATCAACCCTGAACCCCATGAAGCCCTCCTTCCTCTCTTCGACCAGGGAATCTTGGCGAAATATGAGTGCACTATAGGAACACCTCTGCCGAACCTATCGGGGGATACAGGTGTGATGTTATGTATATATGTAATGCTTTGAGCTTGAGTTCGAGCTCGATGTGCCATATTAACTCCCAGGTACTATGGGTGCTGCGCCCGTGTGTGCCTGACCCACCTATCTTCTCGTCCCAATGCTGATGGTGCTCCGTGCTGGTGACGGCCTCGTCTCTCTCGCGAGGCTCCTCCGGCACTTCTTCCACACATTTCCCGTACGAACTGCACCTGAATAGAAGGACATACAGTTTTGGAAGGGCTATTAGAGTATCCCTTAGCCACGTCCAAAAATATCGCGGCGGGATTTAATCGCGCACTGGATTTTCAACTCTCGGTGTTGAGCCGAACGTTGAGAATCCAACACAGCGCATGCCAGCGTGTCAAAAACACACGGTTGTATTTTCAACTCTCGGCGCTGAGCATTGCGGCGAAAATCGAGTGCGTACAAAAATTGCCGCGGGAAAAACGCGCCTTGGGCTTTTAGCCATGGTCTATCCGCAAGTCACAGCGCACGGAGAAACCTCGGCGGGGCGCTCCTAGAAGCAGTATCGCTTTGTCCACACTTGTCATACAACTCAAGCGTATTACCGTTTTCTGGCACTACCGACACAAAATGACGTATGGAAATTGACCGCTTTGAAGGACGTCCGCGACAGAAGTTGTGCTCATTCTCGACGCCACGATGTTATACTGCCGTAGAAAGAAAGAAAGAAAGAGAGAAAAATGCATTTATTGGCATTACACAAAATGACACCTTAAAAAAACAAAAACAAAGATTATAATGCCAAAAGGGCCTCAGCTCAGCATAATGTCAGATGACAACACAAGTGGAGCACCTGACGCTGATTTTCAGCTGCAACCCACGAGTGCCATACACTGGAATACCGAACACAGGGAAGTGTGTGTCCGTAATAATAAATTAAGAGAATTCATTTAAATGCTAGAAATTATAGAAAAGCTCATGCAAAATCAAATAAAATGTCGTGACATACATGTATGTGTGTGTGTGTTGTATTGTAATGAATGAAAAACCTAAATAAATAAATACCCAACATGTGCGTACTACCTACACAAAAAAAGAAAAATGAAATAAATAAATCTAGAAATAGAAAGTACCCACCCACCTGTAAGACAAAATCGTGTGACTGCATTGTTCTTCTTAACTACGAACTACGAAACGTAGTGCTCCCTCTCAACCATAGGTTCTCAACAGACTGTCAGGGGTGGGAAACCGCTGAACTTGGTTCACTTATTTTACATAACGTCTGTTTTGTAAAGCAGTGGATTCTGCAATCCATCTGCGACCTATAGTAACATACCTGTGACATATAGTAACATACCTGTGACATATAGTAACATACCTGTGACATATAGTAACATACCTGTGCAGCTGCTCCGTGTAGTCCCTGTATTCAGGTCTCGTCTCTTCTCCTTCGCCTTTACAGCTGTTGGCAAAAATAACAATAAATAGTTAAGCATACTAATTATGGCACAATTGGAATATAGGTACAGGGCAGGGACCTCGAAGAGCATGTTACTGTTACTGATATCTACTGCAACTGACTGCGTTGAAATCGTCGGTCATTTTGAGCCGGGTCCAGGCATGTAAGTATCATTTGCCCGATCCTATCACCGTATCCGTTTCTGCGTATTGTATCAAGTTGTGGCCGCCTCCGATTTGCTCCGTATCCGTATCTTCACAATAGTGGAGACTGACCCACGTCCGTATCTGTTTCACCTTTGCTGATCGGACAAAAACCGACACGACATGGGACGTGCCGTATCATAACGGCGTATCGAGATCGCGTATCATGATACGCGTATCATTACCCGTCCACATATGCGATCATGATACGCGTCGACGATACGGATACGGTGATCGGATCGGGCAAATGATACATGTCTGGACCCGGCTTTGAATACGTAGATATTGCACTTTTATATGAAACAGCATTTTTTTTGAGTCCGCGGAAACATTTCAATGCAGCAGTGTCCAGAATCATGTGGTGCCTCCCTGAATAGGGGCACCGTGTTGCCGGGTAACTGGATTGTGGACATCAGGTAGGCAGTCGCACCATGTAACATACTGGTATTCAGCTACATCCGGTTAGACTGGAAGCCGACCCCCCAACATAGTTGGGAAAAGGCAGGCAGATGAGATAAAGACGATATTTCGTTGTTTAATTTTATTTATTTATTTTATTTAAATAAACGTTGCCCCACACTAGGAATTACTCCTGTATCGTGAGTGCGTTTACAAACATTTAAACTCACATACACAAACAGCCAGACCCGGAACAACTACCTGTAGGCAATACAAATATTTCTTCTGTGCGGGAATCGAACCCACGACACGCAGCGCAGCAGTCGATCGCTCAGCCACTGCGCCAACCGTGTCGTCGATTTTACTAGTGTCTAGCATAGTACACATACACACAAGCGACATGCGTCAACGACAGAGGCAACGACAGCCGTAGATGTGTCGTTGGCTACAATTCCCTCTGCCGTTGCAGCTGCTCGCGTCGCTCGTGTACTGGGGGCCTACTCCGAAGTGCAAAGTGCGAATGTTCGGATCGGACCGACACATGGCCGAACCGAATATTATTGAAAAATGCGAAAAATGTTCAGATCGGCTCAGTTGGGTCGGGACCATAGTCAATATTCGAAAGAGTGTAGGAGTGTAGGATCGGAACCGACCGAACCAAATAGTAACTTCGTAGCAGGAAACGGCCGAATATTCGGCAGATACTACTTCGGAGTAGACCCCCTGTACATATTCGGCTGCGGGTCATCTGCCAATAATCTAACTTTGTTGTTATCTTAACATCGTCGGTCGGTTTCTAGTCTAACCGGTTACTAGGGACCACGATACTCCTTGGTAAATCAGTGCGCTAATTCACTATGACCACTTAATGATTCCTTACTTCGAAACCACATCAATTTAGCTAATAGGTACCTACACGAAATCTGCTGTAATAACATAATAATATATTATTATCTATGACACAATGAACGAAACCGCGCGAAATGAACGCAAAGATGGCGCGGTTTGAACTGTCAAAATACCACGCTTGACAACCGCACGTGATTTGCACGTGGTAAGATTACGCGGGGAATTATAATTACCATACAGAATTGGGGCCCTGCGGGGTAATTGCGTAACACACTAACAGTATAGCAATTGATTTCATTTTGACAGTTCAACAACATTCATTGCGTTATTTACGTTGTTGAGCAGTACACATTTTGCGAACATATGAAGCAATGGGTTAGCAAAATCCTTCAAAATGATTTAGATTATATTTGATAGTGTGTTACGCTATTTGAGCGCATTAGATAAACGATGGCTACATAGTACTCACGGTTCATGCTGGTCAATCAAGGTGTGCGAGTGTGTGTGTGCATGCCTCACGTACAGCTGGGGGTGTGTGTGTGTGTGGGGGTGCTCGTAGGGACGCGCCGTTGATGTGGGGGTGGCGGAGTCTCTGGAAAGAAAGAGGATGGTCATGTTGTGAGGGATCCTGAGGCATGGGACACCAACCACGTATACCGGGTGAGAGGGACATCGACGTGCAAACTGTAACCATGAATTCAGCACATGATGCTAGCCTACCTCGCGTAGAAATGAATTGTTGGTTTAAAAAAAATATGCTGTTTCATAGGAAAGTGGCTGTGTTACGGAGGAATGAGGAAAATGTCGTGAGGAGAGTTTTGAGTATGAATGTAAGAGTAGGGAAAGACCAAAGAAACGATGGATGGATTGTGTGAATGATGATATGGTTAGAAAGGGGGTGACTACCGAGATGACGAACAATAGAGAAGTGTGGAAGAAAAAGACATGTTGCGCCGACCCCAAATAAATTGGGATAAGGGCAGGAGAATGATGTTAAATAAATAATAATAATAAAAAAATATTATTTATATATTTTACTTAGAGCAACTGCCTATATGACCTCCACAACCCACTTTCTGGGTAACACGATACTCCTTCGCCTCCTTTCTGACCCGTAACGATTGTCAAAGATCTACAGTAAATGACAGCCGGGACCAACGGCTTAGCGTGCTTTCCGAGGCACGGAGGGGCCTCGATATGTAAAGGATGGGTAGTATCGGCAGTCTGCCAATTCAAGAGTGTCAGGACTTACCTGTGCTGGTAGTGAAGGCCCCAGGGGATGGGGTACGGCTGCCCTTGCTGCGCCATATCACCACTCCTCGAGAGCTGCCTTCCCCGAGGTGATCATCGCGAGGACCTGCAGACGAGCATATTGTCAGAGTCACATTCATTTCCTACCTTATACTAGTAGGAACTACTGGACAAGAGTACACACGGCTTCACATCAAGCTATACAAAACCAGTTTGTCATGGCCTCACTTTGTATGATATTATCTCACAATGAACGGCCAGCCAATACTGGTTTTGCATAGCTTGATGTGTAGCCGAGTGTACAGTCGCCAGCACATCAAGTTACCCCACTTTGACCTTGAACGCGTTATGAGCAACAACAGCGAGAATCGTGCGAAAGAGATGTATAGCTTTTTGTCTGTTCTTACTTGTAATATTTCGTGCTGCAGCGCGTACATGAGAGTGTGTGCGTGTGCGCGTCGTGGTGTACTTACTATGCGATAAGAAATGCGTAGCAGTTGGGTTGAATGAATACTTTTGACTTGAATCGAATCGAAATAATGGAATGGTAATAAAAACAGGCGGCCCGCGCAATGCCTCAAATACATACGAAAGCTATAATCAATTTGTTTTATTGAAATGATATCTTCTTAATCCTTCATTTTTACATATTATTATTTGTTTCTATTACCTATAAGTATTAAGTAGGTATTAGTATACTCATATTACCTACATTTAAACAGGTAGGTAGTTACGGTATACACCGTTACACAATTTTATTAATTATCATCAGGTATGTATAACCCGATGTGAGAAAAACATTTTTTTTAAATTTCAAGCAGGTTTAAATAACCTTTTGCGGGTTTTGTTACCTACTTACTGGCAGGCTGGCGGTCAATTGTTTTCGTGCGTTCCTTGCTCTTCTATTCTAAGTATTTTTACGAAATTTAATGCTGAAAACCCATACTTAACACAATTGCGTGAAATTTTGAAAAAAAATATGGATACTTACCCCGTCACGAACCTGTGTAAGGTTTAGCCAATTAATTATACCTATAAAGTCTCTTGTCCGCCGCCGGCCGTGTTTGAGATTAACGTTACGTCCGCGATACAATCTTTTTACTAAAATAATAAGTTTGAACTTAGTAACGGAATTATCTATACCTACCGAAGTTTGCTTTTACATGCAAGTTCTAAGTAATAAGATACGATTTCGAAGATTATGAATTTTCTATTAAATTTTAATTTTATAATTCTAATCTATTATTATCGTTATTTCATCATCATCATCAGCCTATAGCAGTCCACTGCTAGACCTATGTCCAGCCGTGGACTATGCCGCCTCTCCTATTGCACGCCATTCAACTGGATTTTCGGAAAGAAAAGGCCATGGGTTCTCGTAGGAAACTATTTCTATGGGAACTCGGGCGGGGTCTTTTACAAAAAGGACAGTGACGTTTTCAACCGACTACAAAAAAGGAGGAGGTTCTCAATCAGACTGTATTTTTTTATGTTTGTTACCTCAGAACTCCGTTATAAGCCGATTTGCAAAATTCTTTTTTATTTGTAAGGATATACTTTCAGGTTGGTCCCATAGAAATTTCATCAAAAACGGTTCAGTAGTTTGGATACTATTTGTTTACTGGTAAAAGTTACAACTTAAAAGTGAAAAATAAAAACTTTTTTGGTGGCGAACAACGAAAATGCGAAACAAGCGATACCGACTTTCGAAATTAAAGTTATTTTTCACTTTGTAGTGTCTTTTTTGGAAGTCAGTTGTTTTTTTTTTTCTCAAAAAAGTTTTTATTTTCACTTTTGAGTTGTAAATTTTACCAGTAAACAAATAGTAACCAAACTAAGTACTAAAAAGTTTTTTTGAGTAAATAAATGTGGCGTCGTCGGGGCCCCGTATAATAGATTCTATACGGCGCTAGCTCCCCCTGCTTTCGGCGCCTTAGCTACACAACCGATCATCATGGAATTTTGCTTATCTACCTATCAGAAAAGGACATAGGAATAGGATAGGTTACTACGGGAACGCGTGTGAAAGCGCGAAAAAATCTCAAAATAAAATGCGGAATAAAATAATCTTAATCTTTTTATTTAATATACCTAATTGAAAACTAAAAAAAACAAATACCTACTCTAAAATTAAATATACTTACCTACAATAAAATTTATAAAACCAAACTATACAATAGATTAAAAATAAGTAGATAATATTTCTTTTTTACACGCTTTTATTTTTAGAAAGAAAGAAAATACGTTTATTTGCGGTAAACATGACGCGAAAAGGAACATAAACAAAAAAAAACAATTATTAGTAGGTATTAGTTTTATTAATATTTGTAACAGATTAATTATACAGTTACATCTGTCACCAATGGTTGCCAAGCAAAATCAAATGCTGCCGCCAAACAAAAGTAAGCTTTTACCTAGATTAATATAATTGGACTGGGCTGTATAAGACCCGGTACCCACAGGCGGCACGGCACGACAATTTCATTGATATGTCACAGCCTGCTTTGGCATCCTTCGGGACGTTCTGGCATGCCGTGGCATCCCGAAATGTGAATGCTAACCATGATAAAATAAAATCCCAAATCATTTGCGCTAATCCCTTGTCGTGCCATGCCGCCAGTGGGTGACGGCCCTAACTTAAATTATAACCAACAATTAGTAGATAATGGAAAAATGCTCAAGAATATAACAATGGTGAATACCTTTATTTTGATAAATAAAATAATTACAATATTAAAATACAACTTATGGATTGTAAAACTGTGCTACTATTTAATGTGAAAGTTTCTGAGAATGGATGGCTGAATACATAGGATAGGTTCGTACGGAAACCCGGGTGATTGAAGTGCATTATTTACTAGTGCCGTATCATCTAATGGTAAGTTTAGGCTACGACACTATACGCCATGCACAGTGTCTCTGTGTGTGAACAAAACTCAACGAATACCTACACCTTGCGACACCGAGTGTCTAAGTGTTCAGACACGGTGTCAGACATTGAGTGTACTGTAGGTAGTAGTAGTGTTGTAGACTAAACTAAGTTCGATCGGGTCTTATTAGCGCGAAGAATATGACATGACCTAAAAGAGCCCAAACTTGACCTCAGAAATACGCAAGATCGGCCTTTCAGTTGTTATGAAATATAACTACTTACATGGGAGCGTAAATCGTTGCCAAACCAATATGTTATTATTAAATGATAAATAAAAAGTTACTTACATAAATTAAACTCTAATAACTATAGATACCTACTGTAAAATTGTAATAACATAACAATACAAATATAAGCAGATATAGGTATTTATTCAGGCCATGGCAGGCGGATGACGTCATCCTGTGCCGCGAACCACGCCTGCACCACCCTGCAGGTGTGCACGCGGCAGTTGTCTTCCGGCTTCCCCAAGGCGGGCTGTGTCCATTGAAATCTAAAACAAAGAAAATTTTGTCAATTTAATACTTACCTAGGATTCCTTAGTATGACAAATAGTACGGGCCAATTTAACTATTATCTGCATTCGCGATTTATTTGCAGATAATGTAAACAAATATGAGTTTATGGAAAAATAACTTTAATTCCTACATCATAAAGTTTAGTTTACGTTAGAACTTCAAACATTTTTATAACTGCTAGTCTAGTAGTGCTAGTCACTCTGAAATCAACCTAATTACCATTGGAATAAAATCGATATTTGTTTAACTTGAAATAGCATTAGTTGAATAGACTTTAAATGAGTACGGGACGGCTAAAAAATCTTCAAAATATAAAGATAAACAAATTTGTCGAATTGAGAACTTCCACCCTTGTTGAGGTAGATTGTAAAGAACTGAAGATTTATCTAATACATCATCTGCCTAGCCTTTTCCCAACTATGTTGGGGTCGGCTTCCAGTCTAACCGGATGCAGCTGAATACCAGTATTTTACATGGAGCGACTGCCTATCTGACCTCCACAACCCAGTTACTGGGTAATACGATACCCCTTGGTAAGACTGGTTGTCAGACTTTCGGGCTTCTGACTACCCGTAACGACTGTCAAGGATCCCCGAATGACAGCCGGGACCAACGGCTTAACGTGCTTTCCGAGGCACGGAGGGGTCTCGGTATGTAAAGATGGTCACCCATCCACAGACCAACCGCGGCAAGCGTAGCTTAACCTGACCGATCGACCTGTGCGGCCGTTATTATTTAGCCACGGGACCTGTGCGGCTGTTATTATTTAGTCACGGAAGATTTATCTAATACATAGTAGGTAATAATGTGAGCGCCGAGCGCCCTTCCAACTACCTACCTACATTTCTATTAGGTAGTAGGTAGGTATCATTTATTTTAATCAATTTTGTTATTCACTTTTTAAGAAAACCATATTTTATGAGTGATGAATAAGTTGAGGTGATATTTATGATTACAAGCTACACATGGACTTACGCTGTACGAAGTTGATGTTATTCGTGTGGTCAGAAAAGGATCGGCAGAGTGTGCGGCGTCTGCCGCCCGGTTGGCGGCGATGGGCTCCGATGGTTCCTCTTTCTTCCCACCGCCAGCCAGAGAGAAGCCAGAAGTAAACAGATTTTTTCTGGAACGAAACAAATAGCTATAGTGTATTTGCCCATAATTACTCAATTACTATGCAAAGATGTATTAATACTTATAATTCCCTACAATAATAGCTTACATAAAGTGATTAAGTTATTTATTTACACACTAACATCGCTACCATTACAGGGTTACACCCAATGCGATAGCGTGGTAACTAGATTCTAACTAAGCAGGGGCTACAGTCTCGACATTCATAGCGATCGCTTTACGACCGAATTCGGTCGCCAAGCCCTGTCACTCCATACATTACACCTGTCAATCCGGGACTTAGCGAGTTGCGACCGAATTTGGTCGTAAAGAGATCGATATGATGGTATTTTAAAATTATTTTTAAATTATTAGTAATTAAGTAAAATTAAGGTGTAATTTTATGTGTAAACGTAATTTAATTGCATAAATACTCAGGATTATTGTTTTCCTGTTAATAGAAAGAGTACTTAATACACAGTGTTTGTTACACACCGGTACCGGTAACCTAAAACCAACAGCTGACGTTCGTACTGCGGAATAAAACGGGGAGTATTTGTTTACTTTTACTTTATAATAGCACACAATCGTTATTGTAACTCTGTTACATATATCCTCGTGACCTCTTAGCATAAATAGTTCGCTGATTTAGATCTCTGCATTGGGTCTAGATCGCATTGTTTACATCATAGAAAACGAAACTTAGCAAAGATTTTGTTATTCTCATTGTGATCCTTAAGATAATACACAAGAATAAAAAGGTTCATGATCTTTATTTTTGCATTGCCGTTATACCTACTGTAATATTTAAACAAAAAATAACTTTAAAATCTAGGCAACCTACCCACATAAAGAAAAGTAAAATTCGTAAGGCAATAAAATCATCCAAATTTGATAATATTACCTTACTTACTGAATTGGCTTGAGCTGTTTTCAACCCCAACCTAATTTCTTCATTGAACTACGCTAACATCTTTCATTTTCCCTTTCATTTCCAACTTTATTTTATTTGTCTCCTACTTTTTCTCACCGTTTCTCTATGCTACTTTCAGTAACTAATCCTGAAACCATGCCTGTGATGACCCGTAAGGCTACTGCTCAGGAGATGGACCTTAAATTGAGAACGGCCCTCCCAAAAACTTGAAGCAAAGAAACTCCAATATGACCAATTGCTACTGGAGAATGATGAAAGTGAGGAGCAGTTCAAGAAAATTGTTGACAAATATCAAGCCTTAAACGGGAGCTAGTAGACCTACATCAACAATATCTGAATGTT
The DNA here is from genome assembly GCA_945859715.1 of Apamea sordens. Taxonomy (NCBI): domain Eukaryota; kingdom Metazoa; phylum Arthropoda; class Insecta; order Lepidoptera; family Noctuidae; genus Apamea; species Apamea sordens. The sequence continues at coordinate 10,090,767 of OX244015.1, read as the reverse complement.
GTTGATGAACGCTACCAATTGAAGGTGGTCACGGATGGTTTCAACAACTGTAGTCTTTTGTATGAGGAGGCTTTAAGCAAAGTTAGGGACCTAGAAGATGAATTATTTCATGCTAATAGTCGCATTAACCAGTTAGGAAAACAAATAGAATGTAATCAGGTTAAAGAAAAAAACCATTTATATAATGAATTGTTAAATAGTAATTGTAACCCTCATTCCATAACAACTATTGACCTTACTCAAGATTCCTTGCTGAAACAGAATTATAATTATAGTTATAAAGTTAGTCATAACAAAATGAATAAATATGCAAGAATGAATAGAATAATTAAAAAATGTAATCAATTTAGGAAACAACAGAAGCACTTTTCCAAAAATATTCCACTGAGGAAAGAACGTGTTGATCTAATAAATAAATGAAACAATCAGCAAATTAAATTAGAAGACAGCAGAAAAATCTATGAAATTGATACACAGCGCTTACAGTCTGACATACAGGTACTTGAGAGCACACTTAGTTCCCTTTACATTAAATACGTGGGTTCTCAGAACCAAATTAAAGAACATATTCTTGCTGCTAGTGAGTTAGTTATGTGTCAGTGTACTTGTCAGGTTTTAAACCCTGTTGTTGTCCAGCCTGAGGCAACGGAGCACCCGTCCCAGACTGAGAGTTTGTCTCAAGACTGTAACCTTAACCAAGACGTACCTAATATAGTGCAAGATCTATCTCAAGTAGTACAGCTTGAGACTGGTATTTGTCCATCTTTCAGTAGTCATGATTCAGTTATGTTCTCAGATTGTATAGGAAGAGGTTTAGGTAAATTAATTAGTGACAACCTGAGTTATTCTACTCAAAATTATTGTATGCCAGGGTCAACCTACAAACAAATAATGACATCAGTAACAGGAAATATATTTAATCCTAAAACCAACATTACTGTATTTGTAGGTAACAGTTCTAATGTCAAAAAATATTAAATCACTGACTGTGTAACTGAGTTGTTAAAGTTAAATTGTAGAAAAGTAATATTGTGTGCTTTCCCATATTTTAAGAAATTGACAACTAGACAGAACAATTATATTCATATGCTTAATAAGCATATGCACTTTTTAACTAGTCATTACAGTGACAAGCTTGTATATTTTGACACCAACAGTTTTGTGGAATCTTTAAAGTCGACTAGGGATACTGTGTATCTGCCTGTTAGCTTTAGACACATAATAGCAAGGCTACTAGCTTTTTACATAAACTCAGACATAAGTAGTATGTCGAAGTCTTGTATTATTAACACCAAAACAGTTAGTAATAATACTAATAGTAAGGTGGCTGACCTAAATAAGTGTAGCTCAAATGCTATAAATATTTATACAAATTGTACGAAGGAGGTTCCATTTCCCTTAAGCACTATGAGCTCACTGCCTGGTGATAACATTGAAGTCTTGGGATTAACTCCGAATAATCATTTAAACTAGTTTGTAAGACAACAGAAGGTACCAGTAATATTATTCTTATACCTAACAACAACAAGGTATCTTCTTGCTATAAATTAAGTAAATATCAAAAAGGAGATCAGCAGAATGCCTTGACACTATTTCATCAAAATATTCAAGGTATGTCTTCCAAATTATTAGAAATTCAAATGTTTTTGGAAAAAACAAAGTTTGACATTGTTTGTTGTACTGAACATTGGTTAAAGGATTACCAAATGCTAATTAGTTAAGAGAACTATAGTGTGGGCAGTTGTTTTAATCGTAAATCTATGCTGCGTGGAGGTTCTTTAATCTTGATTAAAAATTGTATTATAATCCAAACAACGAAATGACATAAGTAGTGGGTTTATCGATTGAACATTGCATCGAACTGTCCTGTGTTGAGCTTGTTAAGCATGTTGTAGTGTGCGTTTACAGACCCCCTAATTATCAGAACTTTTCGTTATTTGAGTCAATAATGGAAGATGTCCTAGCGAAACTTGATGTCGAGACTGCAGCCCCTGGGCCCGCTGGGCACGAGAACACATTTGACCCAGCAATGTTTCAACGGACAAAAAGAAAGTGCGTAATTGCTTAGATACCTATTTACTTTAAAATCCAATCACTACCTACCTACTGGATTAACTTTTGTTTAGAATGTTTCATGACTAAATGGAATCAAAAACAATAATTCATCGAATTCTCTTTACATAAGTATAACTCTGAATTTACGCTTTACGCTTGGAACAGCGCGTAGCGTTAACTATATTTCGAAAATTCTGTAGAAAAACACCATTGACACATGTTTTCAATAATAGCCTTTCTATAATTTAATTCAAAAATTATGATTACTTACAAAAAATATTACTCACCGTCACCGTTATGCCCGTCTGCCGACAAATATCTATCACCCGGCATCCACTCAATCGAAGCACTATGATGCGCCCTCTTTGAATTTGCGTCAACTGAGGTGCCACAATATTATATTTATAAAATGTTTTAAGAAATTTCACAGCACAGCACACAGGATTCTAAATCACAGAACATAAATACCCTAACGAACGGGTTTCAAATACGTACGCATAGTTATGGATCAAGCGCAACTGACGTAAACGAACGATGTGATTTTCGTTTAATTTCGTAAAGGATCGGGAGAACTCGGAAGCAGCGGCGGGCGCGCAGGGGCGAGTGGGTGTGGCTTATTCCTATTGGGGCATGTTACATTGTCAATAATATCACGATACCGTGGTAATATTGATGGTATAATAGGCCGTATCACGGTATCGTGCTCAATAATTGCGATATCGCGATATTAGTATCGTGATAATATTGACAAATGTGACATTCCCCAGTGAAACATGATGATTGGCTCCCAATTATTAGTATGTGCAACCATTGGGCAATTTTAAAAACGTTGAAAACTCCACCAATCATGCCGAGGATACTTTCTTTCTAACACTCCACGGCGCGTCGTAGTTATATTTATGTATAGAGTTTACGTTGATGTGCTGGCGTCTGTACAAAGGTGTGCGGCCAGGGAACCCCGTCAGGAATGAAGTTCTTATGCTACGGATACATTGTCGCGATGAGGCGAACTACTACTTCGCGTGGTATCTTTCGCACACCACTCGACGTCTCGCCGTAGTCAGAGAGCGAATGAAGTGTAGTTCACTTTATCGCGACAATGTAGCCGTAGCATTACGCGACACTCGCACACACACACATACTCGTAATAATAGAGAGATATGAGAGAATAAACAGGGGGTAAAGAGGGAGAGAGAGATTAAGTCGCATGGACGGGGCTGAAGGCTTTTTTCTTACGTGACGATGTCTACCAGTAAACTTCTACCACAAGCGACGTTAAGGAATTTCAAAAATCATCATCTGCCTGCCTTTTCCCAACTATGTTGGGGTCGGCTTCCAGTCTAACCGGATGCAGCTGAATACCAGTATTTTACATGGAGCGACTGCCTATCTGACCTCCACAACCCAGGTACTGGGTATTGCGATACCCCTTGGTAAGACTGGTTGTCAGACTTTCGGGCTTCTGACTACCCGTAACGACTGTCAAAGATCCGAAATTCAAAAATATCTTTTAAAAATTGTTTTGTTTAGAATGTGCGAATATTTAATTTTATTATGTAAGGATACCGTAGCTTAAACGTAAGGCGGTCGTTACACTACACCGGACACCGCTCCGGTGTCTGCTGCTATATTTTACCTTGACAATAGACCGCATGGAGATGCAATGTCAGTGTGTTATAATCTGTGGTTTTTGTATACAAATCCAGATTCTACAGTCAAAGTTAAAAATCGCAGCACCGCACACCGGAGCGGTGTCCAGTGCAGTGTGAGAACCTCCTTGGCGGAAGTCAGGGCGAGCCGCACCCCGAAGCAACGCATTGCACCTTTTGGTACGAAAAGTGCGCTGCGGCCCGTTGCGGCTGTGTTCTTGTTCTTCTTAGCGTGTCGATAGCTATCTAAATGGACTCGACCCAGAATTCGGCCACCTCTTTTGGCACCATCACCAGCCTTCATCAGTTCCTGTAACGTGCAGCTGACAGGACACGCAGGACACGATATTAAGTGTCCCATCGTTTGTGGAACAGCACCACATTTACACTCCAAGATGGAGTCTTCTATGAATCTCCACCTGAACAGGTTTTCCTTGCATCGGCCAACCTGGAATGAGGGCTTGGCTTAAGTAGGTTTTAGTCCTCATACCCATAGGCGATTCCGTACTTAAACGTATCCAAAGCATATCAAATAAAAAAACTAACAGGACCTTACTCGCCAGTGGCGCCAACTGGTGAGCACAAAACTATAGTCCCCATTACGTTACGACAGATAATTTTACTCGTCTTGAAGGAAAAATATCGTAGTTTTCATAAGAAAAAATAAACCTAGATAGATAATGTTGTTAGAAACCTGCCTCTGGCATTAACTCTATCCAAATAGAAATAAAAGTTGCAAAGTCCCCGACATCGAAGAGTCGTAACGTCATTTCCCGTTGAGATATAGTTAACTAAACTAGAGCTGTTGAGAAGTATTTGTAATGCAGCTCTATTGGGTTGTGGCTAGATTTAGCCGAAAATAAGACTTTTGATGTAAGTAAACTTAGTTTCCGGATTACTGCGATGCGGACGAGTACTTCGACGTCTAAGAGCGGTTTCGCACTACGTCCGATCCGAATCCGAGAAATGACGGTCCGAAGTAGAAATAGTACTATTTGTATGAGGGGTTGTGCACTACATCGCAACTCAGTCCGTCCGAATTTAGAACATTCCCAATTCGGATTGAACTCTGATCTTGAACTCGGATTCGGAACGAACGTAGTGCGAAACCGCTCTTAGTGTCCTTTTATTTTTGAACCTATTTATTTGTACAGTTAGTTACTCAGTGCCGGTTGTTACTAACGGTTGGTTAACGTAATATAATAAAAACGTTATTATTTGTCAAGGCCATAATTTTGTGGATCGACGCTTTTTTTTTAATGGGGTTTGAAGTACGCCCCGGATCTTCAAAGCCTATTAAAAAAAAGCGTCCGCTATATTGTTTTTGTTTCAAAATGGTTGCCACGCATAAAACCTATAAATCGATAGATGACATTAATGCAAACATAATAAGACCAAACCCTGTAAACTGTAGCGTTTCCGAGATACACGTCATTATTCCCTTGTTCACAAACTAAACTAAATTTAGTTCAGTGCATCTTTTTCTTTCTATTTCATTAAGAAAAGGACAGAAGATAAATATTAGTTTAGTCCTGTCAAATTAAGATACTCCATAGACAAATTAGACGTGATTAAAAACATGGCTATCAATAGTACGTCAGTTTACGCCAGGCGCTGACTAATTTGACAGGACTAAACTAATACTTATCTTTTGTCCTTTTCTTTATGAAATAGAAAGAAAAAGAAGCACTGAACTTAAATTAAGTTTAGTTTTGGGAACAAGGGAATCGGCGCCATTAACGTTCAAAGTTGATCACGTGATATTACTAAACTAATATTTATCTTGTCCTTTTCATAATGAAATAGAAAGAAAAAGATGCACTGAACTTAAATTTACTTTAGTTTGTGAACAAGGGAATCGTCACCAATATCAATTGATTTTCAAGTCTCCCCATCGTAAATACCTGGCGGATTTTTAGTAGATCACTAAGTTAGTTAACATGCTGGTCTCGTCTCGAATCCGATTGATTTCTACAGTCAGCCGCACGCACACGGTGACCATGTGACACTGACAGCGCCGATATTTCATAGCAGTAAGGGAGCTTTTCGTAGTTCACGTGTAAAATAAGAACGCGGTTGACTGTACCGTCATTTCCGGGAGGGGAGTGCCATTCAACACGGATTTGCTTGTGGTATGTCGGTTTTGTTAAGTTACTTTTATACGGGCAATTTAAATTGCTCAATTGTGGGTAATTTTGGTCAAATATGCTCACGGCACGGCTCACGGCTGGGGTGGCCCAGTGGTAACGGCCGCGATTTACGAGTTGTAGGTCGTAGGTTCGAACCCAGACAGGCGCTTTACTTTGTGTAAATTATTTCATCACCACTGCTCTCAAAACGGTGACGGAAAACGTCGTGAGGAAACCGGCATGTCCTAGAACCAAAAATTCGAAGACATGTGACATCTAGCAACCCGCACTGGGCCCGCTCCCGTTCAAAGAAAGTAGGCCTGTGTCTGTATTAATATTTTACTTAAATATAACAGAAATCTCGATTTTTTGTCATGTCGCCAGTGCACCCGTGCAAATAGGGGCGAGTCGTTATTTATCAGAGACTATATAGTGGACCCGGCAGACGTCGTCCTGCCCGGTTGAGTCATCATATACCGACAGCTACACAGTCTACCAGGTCCAATTGTATTTTCAAACCATCCAGAAACCCATTGAAATATACACACAAAATTTCATCCAATTTGGTGCAGTCGATCGGAAGTTATGCGCGTACATACATTTCGGTGATTCATTTTTATTTATATGTATAGATAGATAGATATAGATAAACCTAGTACTTGGGCACTTATGAAACGTCAGAAGCTAGGTTTGTGGTTTCTATGGAGAAGATCCGGCAAGAAACTCCACGGTTACTCTTTTAATAGTAATTGGCTTTTACAATGTTTTCAAATTACAGTAGGTATGGGAGGACAGCGTAGGCCTGTCAACAAGTAGCAGGTACTTGATAAAATAAAAAAATGATTCTTTTACTATACATATTATCGTTCATTCAGTCCATTCACTTCCGATCGACTGCACCAAATAGACTAATTCTTTTTTTTTTTTTGTTTGTTATTGTCAGGACAATGTTTGTATACACAATTGGGCCCGGTAGGTGGCGCTGCTTTTTCGGCCAAAACGACGTCTGCCGGGTCGGCTAATGTGAAATAAAATATTTTGATTTTGAAGACATGTTGCAGCGACCTCTAATAAATTGAGATAAGGACAGGAGAATGATGAGGTAGGTACTGTAGGTAGGGATATTCAATTTTATTTATGTTTCAAATTGATATTAATTAAAAGAAAAAAAAAAATTTATTCTGCACAAACAAAACACACAATTACAAATAAAAAAAAATGATAATTAAAAAGACATAAGCTACACATAGTCAAAAGACTCGTACTCAAGCATTAAAAAAAAAATGTTCACCACTTAAGAAAATATATATAAGTAGTTTATCAGCCAAATCTGTAGAAGTGAAAATTCTGTACATTGAAAATATCCAAAAAATAAATGGCAGGGGTTACTTGACCGACACCGAACCCAAAAATGTGATTAAAAAAAATTTTGTCTGTCTGTCTGTCTGTTTGTTCAGGCATCACGCAAAAACTACCGGTTCGATTACGATGAAACTTGGTATAATTATTCTTTAATATCCTGGGCACCACACTGGGTACTTTTTATCCCGGAAAAGTATATACAATAAAAAACAAACTTAATTTTGCGGTTCAATCCCTATACCCGATTACCACTGTCTGTACTGTACCAACCGCAAATACTAAGTTTGTCGTAGGTTGGGTCACCCGCAGTGGAGTTCATTTTTATTCCTTTTAGTTTTTAGAGTTATTTAGGTTTATTTTTATATGAGTCGTAGGTATAGATTTTAATTTTAAAGTATAGGTAGTATATTTGATAGTGTACGTAGTGACCGTAGGTTATTTTATAATACTGTTAGGTAGGTTTAGTCATTCGTATAGATATTAGTTTTTAGGGATTTTGCTTATTTATTGAGTTTAGATTAGTTATCATCAGAAATAGGTTTATTTAGGTAGGTAGGTATTTAATTTTCTGTTATTGAGTTTTTTTTTAAATTAGTTAGGTACTTACGTAAAGATATCATATAGGTACCCTCTTAATCACCACTAATGAGACACAATTGGTTTTCTATTGTAATTAGCCACAAAGGGCCCGCGACATAGATGGCATTCTGGGGAAGCACATACATTTTATCCTGTTAGCACGTTCCTGTGGGTAAATTTCCGACATCCACGCGGGCGAAGCCGCGGGCAGAAGCTAGTTATTATTACTTTTTTCAAGTTAAACAAATATCATCTTTATTTTATTGGTAATTAAGTTGATTTCAGAGTGACTAGCTAGTTATTTTTCCATAAACTCATATTTGTTTACATTTTTGGAATATTTCGCGAATGCAGATTAGTATCAAACACGCCGCCACAGACTACAATATAATATAGGGTACGCCTACTTGGTATGTCAGTGAGTCTTCCAGATATAATACTCCGTGATTGACTGACAGCCCGACAATTTGATCACTGATACACGCAAAGCGTCAGGCGGAGCCGGGAGGCGCGACGTGAATAGCAATTACAATGTGCCCGCGCCGCAGTACTATACCGAGAAATGCCGGGTGCAAAACTCAGTCGAACAAAATATTTGGTATAAACCAGTGCAATTTTTCAAATTATAAATAATCTACTTGTTTCGCCGCACGGTTTCACCCGCATAAATTTCGATTCCGTGGCAATATCGAGATAAAAAGTATTATATGTGCTAATCCTGGTTATAAACTATCTGTGGGCCAAATTTCATCCAAATCCGTTCTCTAGTTTTTGCATAAAAGAGTAACAATCATCCATCCATCCTTCCTCACAAACTTTCGCGTTTATATTATTTGTAGGATTCTGTAAAAATCTCACCGTGGAAAGTTACATGAAGTGGGCCCTAATTAATCCACAGGAAAGAAAAGAAATTCGATTCCTTGTTACCGTTAACAAGACAAGACACATATTGACGTGGTTTGCACGTAGTAAGATTTCGCGCGAATAATACAGAATTGGGGCCGTGAGCTGTCAATAGTGTCAATCCCTAGTATGGTGGAATGACAGCTCCCTTCACCTAAGCTTTCACGGTGAGATTTTTACAGAATAGTCTGGTTAACCAGTCTTACCAAGGGGTATCGTATTACGTAGTAACTGGGTTGTGGAGGTCAGAAGCAGTTGCTCCACGTAAAATATTGGTATTCAGCTGCATCCGGACCGGTTTGGCCAGTAAGACATCATTTGCTTAGTCTTTTCCCAACTATGTTGGGGTCGGCTCCCAGTCTAACCAGATGCAACTCTAGCGGTATCTACAACGCCACATGCGAACAACGCGTCATACTGACGTCACGCAAATCCTGCATCTCGCAAGCAGAGTTTACCGCGCAATTAGCATTGTAGCGGTATCTACAACGCCACATGCGAACAACGCGTCATACTGACGTCACGCAAATCCTGCATCTCGCAAGCAGAGTTTACCGCGCAATTAGCACAGATACAATTTCGCAACATTAATCGTTGGGCAATTGCCCGCCAGACACAACACCCGTCTGGTCGGAGGATCCTCCCTTTTCTATGGAGGTTGAGTGAACTTTACACCCTGTTCCTCATACCTCCAAACAACTGAAAACCAGTACTTTACAAGGAGCGACTGCCTGTTTGACCTCCACAACGCAGTTACTGGGTAACACGATATCCCTTAGTTAGACTGACCTGTAATGTTCAATAGGTTTGCATTACGATAACGCAATGGCCTTTTTGGTGCAGCCGTGAGGCACACTTTCCTGCTAATTTCTTACATCGGTCTTTATGCTTTCTATTTGATTTTTATTTGTCGCTATCTGATGTATGTATCTAGTGTATTGTGTATTTTAGTCTGTGTTACATAAATGTATTTTCTTTCTTTCTTTCAATAACTCTGTAGAAAAGACACTTTCTTACAAAAATAAACGTCTTAAAAATCGATTCCGCGTTCATAATCCGAGATTGTTCGAAATCTAATCGCAGGGCGGAAGTAAATCCCGCGCTCATTTCCCGGGGCGACGTCCTGGAGCGAATCCCGGCGTGAATCCCGGGATCGGGGCTTAAATACTTTCCAATGAAAATTGAATTTGATTGGTAACTAGTTTGTGGAAAGGAATATTTTGTAGAGGAAATCTATTTGTAACATTGAATTGGGGTCACGGTCATGTCATAATCAGGCTATAATGTTCCCACTGCTGGGACACAGGCCTCCTCTCTGTGAAGGGAGTGGGCCGTAATCCACCACGCGGGTCCAGTGCGGGTTGGTAGATGTCACATGTCTTCGAATTTTTGGTTCTAGAACATGTCGTTTTCCTTCACCGTTTTGAGAGCAGTGGTGATGAAATAATTTACACAAAGTAAAGCGCCTGACTGGGTTCGAACCTACGATCTACAACTCGTACGTCGCGGCTGTTACCACTGAGCCTGATGGCTTCGGTGGTAACAGCCGAAGAAAGATAAATAGGATTATTTCAGAGCAATGATTTGCTCTGAAATAATCCTATTTATCTTTAATTAGCACACGATATTCTATTAGCGCCACACTTCCAAATATTCTGTTAAAGAATTGATGCAAAGATTTAATAAAATCCTACCCTGCGGCTCAGGGGTGTATGGAAGATATTTTTATTGAATATTAAATATATTCAGATCAGGTTTTCAAATTATAATAACAATGGTGAGGTGTGAAAAAAATGGAGCTCTGTGGCGTCAATCAACTGTCTTGTGTGTAGCAATTTTGAAAGGCAGTCAGGCAATATTTTGAAAAGGTAAGGTAGGACGGCCAGACATACCTAATCTTGGTCAGACCAAGTGAGGACTATGTAGATTAGTGGCTGAAATGGTCTTTTGAGGAACCACACAGATTTGAGTGCGCCTGTCCAATCAGAGCACGCATTAATTGTCAGTAATCGGTCAACTCAGACATAGAGAACTTGTTTAAACATTAAGGTGGATGCTCCAAGGTAGCCCGCGAAATTCAAATTTTCTCACGTTTTTTGCAATTTGCTGGTCAGTACTAAGTCGGCCGTAACAAATATGTATTTACAGAATTATAATCATTAGAATCAGTAATACAACTTGTTAAGTTAGCATAATCCTAAAATGTCAAGATTTCATGAAATAGTCATTCAGTAGGATTACTTGATCTTAGAGAGTTGTGTTGATGACTTTAATGATTATGATTCTGTAAATACATATTTGTTACGGCCGCGAATGATATTTTAATCAACGTACTTACAACTTAATACTAACCAGCAAATTGCAAAAAACGTAAGATAATTTGAATTTCGCGGGCTACCTTAGAGCATCCACCTTAAGCTTATTCCAAGTATGTATACTTAATTCTAGAGGGTCAAAATAAATTAACTAAAAGACTCCACAGACGTGATTGTTATCAATACCTAAACACGATAAAATAAAAATGATTTGAGGGGTCAACGACCGCTGGCAGTGTTGTTACTTGAAGTATGAGTAAATCTGTTTTCTTTTTGGAACGAAGTTCCTTATCGCGCGTTGTGAAAGGGGGCTAGACGGAAAAAATTCTTACGAAAAGTTGTCACGACACAATCGCTACGAGTGCTACGCCGTAGCCGATGCGTAGATTATCCGCTACGCAGCTACGTCGTCGCAGAGCTACATAATAAATTATCTGCTCAACAACGTAAATTGATTTATAGAAGATTTTTATTGGAACGAAGTTCCTTATCGCGCGTTGTGAAAGGGGGCTAGACGGAAAAAATTCTTACGAAAAGTTGTCACGACACTTTTTGCTATAGTAAGCTATTGTAAGCTGTGCGGCGTCTCATGTTTCTCTGTCTGTCTGTGAACTTCGTTCCATCCGGGTGTCCCTTGACACCTCTCAAGTTTTTTTATCGTGTTTAGATATCGAAACCAATCCCGACTGTTAAGTTTAAAAGAAAATAACAGATTTTGTGACCACTCATTTCGGTCAATAATCCCACAAAAAACCATCAAATTAATTTGTTTTTTGTTTTATCATCATGTTTAAATATCGATATCCATCTCATCTGCGGAGTTTCGCTAGCTAATTTAATTTGACCCTGTATAGTATAATAATAATATCCCTGGACATTTCACACAGCGCCATCTAGTCCCAAGCTAAGCAACCTAATGCTTGTGTTATGGTAACAAAGATGGCTGATAAACTACTTATACTGTTAGGGTTAATGGATGAACACCAAGAAAAGGCTTGTTATAAGGATTTATATAATACGTTTATTATCCTTTTATATTTATATATTGGAAGGTGTGTTTACTACATTTTTTTTTTGTATGGCTATTCGGACTGCACATTGTGGCTCCTTTACCGAACTTTGCTTTACGACAATGCTTGGGGAAGCCCAGCAGCCAGACGTCCAGCAGTGGACAGCTTTTGGCTGACGTACGATACCCCTAGGTAAGATTGGTAGTCAGACTTTTGGGCTTCTGACTACAAACGACCCTCAAAGATCTACGAATGACAGCCGGGACCAACGGCTCAATGTGCTTTCCGAGGCACGGAGGGGTCTCGATATGTAATGGATGGTCACCCATCCAAAAACCGACCGCGGCAAGTGTAGCTTAACATTCTATCGACCCGTGCTGCTGATATTATTTAGCCACAAACTTATACATATGCATGGCTACCGAAATAAAACGCTACAGTAGCTATTTGTGCTACAACTGTATCTGTGTAGTGCGTAGGGCGGGCGGCGGGCGGTGGGCGGGGCTGGAAGTCGGAGCGCCCCCGACGTATTGTGTTTCAAATTGAGAACAGACGGGATATGACGTAGAGAGATATTGATTTGATTTGTTTTGTTAAAGTTCTATTTTTAAAGATAATATGCAAATGGGCTCGTGGCTAAGTAATAAGCCGCACAGGTCGATCGATCAGGTTAAGCTACGCTTGCCACGGTTGGTCCGTGGATGGGTGACCATCTTTACATACTGAGACCTTGTGCCTCGGACAGCACGTTAAGCCGTTGGTCCCGGTTGTCATTCGTAGATCTTCGACAGTCGTTACGAGTCGTCAGAAGACCGACAGTCTGACAACCAGTCTTACCACGGGGTGTCGTACCATCTCAACCCAGTTGTGGGTTGGTGGCTCCACCAAGAAAGAATACTTAGAGCTGGGTACTCACTTAGCAGTGTAGCACGTAACGTATCAGATACGGTATCAAGTGAGTACGTAGGCACGAGCCCGCTGCGAGCCGCTCGCGCGTGGAGCGCTGTAAGCTCGCAGTGTTAGCGTTGCTGCGTGTTGGACCAAACAGAAAATCTTATATACCGAGGATCCGTACCCACTTGCAGGTTCATACCGTATCTGATACGTTACGTGCTACACTGCTAAGTGAGTACCCAGCTTAGGAGTTTATTTATTTACACGACAATGAAGATGAGAGTACAGCGTCTCATCATCATTCTCCTGCCCTCATCACAATTTATTTGCGCTCAGCGCAACATGTCTTTTTCTTCCACACTTCTCTATTACTCGTCATCTCGGTAGTCACACCCTTTCTAACCATATCAACATTTACACATTCCATCCATCGTTTCCTTGGTCTTCCCCTACTCTTATAGCCATCGACATTCATACTCAAAACTCTCCTCACGACATTTTCCTCATTTCTTCGTAACACATGCCCATACCATGACAACCGATTTCCACACAACTTTTCAGTTACCGGTGCCACTTTCAGACTTCCTCTTATGTACTCATTTCTTATTCTATCCATTTGTGTAACACCACACATGCGTCCAAACTAGTTTTGTACTTATACAGGGTCAAATTAAATTAGCAAAGAAGAAAGAAAGCAAATACATTTATTTAGCACAGACTAAAAGACATCCGATATAAAAAAATACGAGGAAAGTGTGCCTCACGGCTGCACCAAAAAGGTCCGTGCCAGACAACTAGTGCCTGACGCTGGTTTTCAACTGGACCTGATGTGTGAGGTGACGGATGTAAATCAGTTTTATACTGCAATGTGATGGGTACCTGGAGACCTGAGGGGCAATTCTCATAATTTTAAGAATGTTCACAGTCTGATCTCAGTCTCAATCTGTCAAAAATACTTCTAATTTCCCTACATTTTGACAAGTTTTTGACATTTGTTTGTCGCCGAGATGAGACTGCGACTAGATTTTGAACGTTTTAAATTACGAGAATTAGGCTTCTGGAGTAATTTTACCCTGTAGATCTTGTAATCTATAAGTATAATCTGATATTTGTATTTACATTTACACACAGACAAGGTCGCGGGCAACAGATAGTCCATAGCATTTTATTTGTTCCCCTGGGGTACTAAACTAATAGCTCAATATCGTTAATGAGCTCTGTCATCGTCGCCATGTGGGGTGCTGAGGGGATGTGCGGGAGTACGGTGGAAAGGATAGTGTCAGGGAAATATGTGGCGTATAAAGCAATCTTTATATCTTTTACTGTAGCTTTCTAAGGTATCATCATCATCTGCCTGGCTTTTCCCAACTATATTGAGGTCGGCTTCCAGTCTAACCGGATGCAGCTGAATACCAGTATTTTACATGGAGCGACTGTCTATCTGACCACCCAACCCAGTTACTAGGTAATACGATACGCCTTGGTAATACTGATTGTCAGACTTTCAGGCTTCTGACGACCAGTAACGATTGTCAATGACACACAAATGACAGCCGGTACCAATGTTTAAGCATGCTTCCCGAGGCACGGAGAGGTCTTGGTATGTAAAGATGGTCACCCATCCACCGCAAGCATAGCTTAACTTGAGCGAACGACCCGTGCTGCTGTTATTACTTAGCCACGAGCCCCTACTACTAATAAGTATTTATGTAACCGTACACACAGATTAAAACCGGTTAAGTGCGAGTCGGACTCGCGCACCGAGAGTTCCGTACAAAGTAGGTATGTAACAAAAAAATGACTGTTTTCGCAATTTTTCCTTTATCTGTGCTATAAGACGTTGCTTCGTACCAAATTTCAAGATTCTGAGATCACGGGAAGAGTATCCTATAGGTTTTGATTCCCTTGCGAGGGTCGAAAATTTGCGACATAAACGGCTGTATCTTTTGATTGCATTGGCTTAGAAGTTTGATTTTTTCACAGTTCTAAGGGTCGGTAGACCTGAGTATTTGGTATAAATTCCAGCTTGATACCTCAACGCGTTCCTAAGAATAAGGGTATTGACAGACAGACAGACGGATGGACGGACGGACAACAAAGTGGTCCTATAAGAGTTCCGTTTTTTTTTTTCCTTTCGAGGTACGGAACCCTAAAAAAGGGCAGAAAAAGAAGGACGTATGTACAAAGGTGATACATATTTATTTCTCTTGTCGTGCTATCTGAGGAGCAATTCTCGTAACATTAATACCGTTCACAGTCTGATCTGTCTCAATCTGTCAAAAAATACTTCTAATTTCCCTACATTTTGACAAGTTTTTGACATTTGTTTGTCGCTGAGATGAGACTGCGACTAGATTTTGAACGTTTTAAATTAGGAGGATTGGCCTTCTGACCTCCTCAACCCATACAGTTACTGGGTATCACGATGACGACCCCCTGGAAAGACTGGATGTAAAAGACTTGCTAGTTTCTAACTTCCCGTAATGATTATCTACACCCAATATTGTTTACATAATAATAGTCGTCCAGATCGTATTTCAGACATGACGGCCTAACTCAACGGGGACTAGCCGTCGGCGCTGGAGAGCCTGGAGATATTATAGTGCACGTGTGTGCGCAGACACACGTGCACTCCGTCTTCCCTCACTCTCATAGTCCGATGGGACGGCAATCCGACACGACCGGAGAGAGATCAGGCGCAGGACCAACGACGACACGTGCTTTCTGAGGCACGGGGGTGTCACACCGCCAACGTCCAAACTCCGGGCTGTTACTAAGAAATTCTAAACGGATAAATCCCATACCTACCAATAATATAACCATGCTTTTTTTGTAATAATACAACCCGTGTTCCTTCCTTAGCCCTTTATGTTCCAGGGCAGTGGTAACCCTTTCGGATGATCCCGCTACCCTGGCTATAACTATGCTGAGATAAGAGTCTAGTTTTAAATGCTCCTTTTTAGGGTTCCGTAGCCAAATGGCAACGGAACCCTTATGGATTCGTCATGTCTGTCTGTCTGTCTGTCTGTCCGTCCGTATGTCACAGCCGCTTTTTTCCGAAACTATAAGAGCTATACTGTTGAAAGTTGGTAAGTAGATGTATTCTGTAAACCGCATTAAGATTTTCACACAAAAATAGAAAAAAAACAGTAAATTTTGGGGGTCCTCATACTTAGAACTGAAACTCAATTTTTTTTTTTCATCAAACCCATACATGTGGGGTATCTATGGATAGGTCTTCAAAAATGATATTGAGGTTTCTAATATCATTTTTTTCTAAACTGAATAGTTTGCGCGAGAAACACTTCCAAAGTGGTAAAATGTGTGTCCCCCCCCCTGTAACTTCTAAAATAAGAGAATGATAAAACTAAAAAAAATATATGATGTACATTACCATATAAACTTCCACCGAAAATTGGTTTGAACGAGATCTAGTGAGTAATTTTTTTTTAATACGTCATTGTTATAGATTGTAGTCGGTTACAAGTGTAATCTACTCTTTAATGTGAGATTGTATTATCTGTGGAAGGGGAATTGCTTTGACACTTGTTCTGGAGGCGGGCTTAGAGTAAGATGTGATTTACTTATTTAATGTAATGAATAAACAACAAGTCCAATGTCTGTCTAGTTATTTAACAGTCATAAATCGTAACGTAACGGAACCCTTCATGGGCGAGTCCGACTCGCACTTGGCCGGGTTTTTTTACTATTTGTTTTTTCCGTGCGAGTCCCAAATTTTTTTTTTCTTTTTTATTCCACTTTGGCCGACCTGGCAATCTAACCCAGGCTCTACAGTCGCGCTTGCGACCACGAGCTCAACGATACTGTGAAAATCATACCCCAGTATCGGCAGCTAACACCCCCGTTAATATTTAAGGACAGCTAAAGCTCTGCGTGGTCCCCCGGGGGTCTCGACTGTATCCCCGGGGGGACGCATTGTATACGGTACTTAGCTTACTGCTGTGCTGTTCAAATTTTAGATGTAAACTCGTTGTTATAATAGGGTAGTGTTTTGGCTTCAAATGGACGTGTGTCCTTGTTGATCTCCTCATCGCTGTCACTGTGGCGACGCTTGCCGCGGTTGGTCCATGGATTGGTGACCATCTTTAAATACAAAGACCTCCGTCCCTCGGAAAGCATGTAAAGCCGTTGGTTCTGTGCCTGATCCCTTCCCGGTCGTGTCGGATTGACGTCCCATCGGGCTCCTGTGTTTGCGCATACACTTGAGCACTATAATATCTCCTGCGTATCTGGCTAATCTCCGTTCAGATTGGTCACCGTGACCGAAAGCGGTCGGGAGGCTAATATTATTTATTAATAAATATAAAGTACTGATATTTGACGGCACGGTTAGCGCAGTGGTTAAGCGATTGACTGCTGCGCTGCGTGTCGCGGGTTCGATTCCCGCACGGAACAAATATTTGTATGACTCATGTATTTGTTCCGAGTCTGGGTGTTTTTCTATCTATAATATGTCAAAATGTCAAATCTAAGTCTAAGTATGTTTAGCATTGTGACAGCTGGAGCTGCAAACGGGCACAGATTACTATTTACTTATACCCGGCGGCGCAAGATTCGTTGCCCGGAATGTTACCACATCCAATAAATTTCATGTTTCACCATCTCTTTTTTCTTTTTGTTTTAATGTATGTTTATTTTATTTTATTTCATGTTTTGATTGTTGTTTTTTGTTTTGTGTCGAATCATATTATGTTGCAATGGTTTATTCATTTCTTGTTTTGATTGTTGTAATTGCATGCTGCACTGGTAAACGTCATCACGTCAGCGCCGGCTGCCGCTGAAAACCAGCGCTGGGGCTCTGTCTCGTATAGGGTCTTAGCATTATGCTGAGCGATGGCCGTTTTGCGTGAATGTGACGCATGTTTACCCCCAACTTGTTTTTTTTTTGTGTGTTCATGTCCTTTTTTTTATGCGTCATGTTTGCCGCAAATAAATGCATTTTTCTTTCTTTTCTTTCTTTCTTTCTATGTATGTATTTACCAAAAAAAAACGTATATAAGTAGTTTATCAGCCATCTTGTTACCATAACACAAGCATTAGGTTGCTTAGCTTGGGACTAGATGGCGTTGTGTGAAATGTCCAGGGATATTATTATTATTTTATTATTTAGTTGCCTGAATATCAGTATTTTACATGAGCGACAGTAGGTATATCTGATCTCCACAACACAGTAAAATGGTGATAAAATAAATTGTATAAAGTAAGACTCCTGTCTGGGTTCGAACCTACGACCTACAAACTCGTATGTCGCAGCCTTAACTACATACTATTGAGCGAAAGGTGACAGAAAGAACACGTATTTCTTTGAACACCGACACCCCATTCTCTCGTCCTTTGTGCTAACTTTTGCTCGAATCACAATGGGAATATAGACTATTATGTTTCGACCCCAATTCATTAGCTAATTGTGTGCTGTGACGTCAGAGTACACAATACACCTGTGGTTGTCATTTCATTGTTTTTTTTTCTCTATTTGTTTAAGACCTTGTGTAGGTAAAACTTGATTAAACTTGACTTTCACATCAAAATTCATAAAAATAAATGATCGGATTAACAAAATTAACCCTTCACTACCGCGGCCGGTCGAAAGGGCCCCCGAAATAATTTAGTGGCCGAACTCATCGTCTAGTCTACATTATTTACATCGGCTATTACACGGTGTGTCGACCGGCGTTGCATTCAGAAGGGTTTAGCAGTAAAGGGTTGAATGTGTTTAGCGAGGTTTTTTATGTATGTTTAAGTGGTTTAAATAATTTGTGTCTGTAAAGGATTAGAGGATATTAATTATTTCATGGTGGCCCAGTGGTAACGGCCGCGACTTACGAGTTGTAGATCGTAAGTTCGAACCCAGACAGGCGCTTTACTTTGTGTAAATTATTTCATCACCACTGCTCTCAAAACGGTGAAGGAAAACATCGTGGGGAAACCGACATGTTCTGGAAGCAAAAATTCGAAGACATGTGACATCTAGCAACACGCACTGGGCCCGCGTGGTGGAGTACAGCCCACTCCCTCTCACCGAGTCAGACCTGCCAGTCGATTCTGTAAAAATCTCACCGTGAAAACTTAGGTGAAGTGAGCTTAGAGTCAGCTGTCAATAGTGTCAATCCCTAGCATTATTGGAATGACAGCTCACTCCACGCTCACTTCACCTAAGTTTTTACGGTGAGATGGTTACAGAATCGCACTGCAGTGTCCCAGTAGTGGGGAAATTATAGGATGATTATGTACTTACGTATGTTATGTAATTATTTTAGTTTTGACTTGGAGGGTAGAAAGAGGGTGAATGCTGAGATCAGGGCTAATAGAGATGTACCGCTAACGATAGCGGAACAGTCACGAGCATAAGTATGTATACACTCGGCTTTATTCAAAAGCGATTTACCCCTTTATTTTTGAATGAAATGTTATGTCGCTACGAACATAGTATTTTCGAACTCATATGTTTTTGCTATTTGTCGTATTTCATTGTTGTTTTCGTTATTTCACGCAAAAATTGCTATTGAAAGTTTCCAAGTGTTGGCATATTGGTGCTCGTGACTGTACACCTCTATTAACCATCGCCTTACACTTTGTCTGAAGTCTCTTTAATAAAATAATCATGAAAAACCACTAGAACTGCGACGGTGCAGGTGCCAGCCTGCGCGGGATGAACGCTCATAAATTTTAATACCCCCACTACTGCTGTACCGTTGCATGCACCCATAAGCGCTATGTTTTGTGTGCGCTGCTAACACTAAAAAAAAAACAACCGACTTCCAAAAACGACACTACAAAGTGAAAAATAACTTTAATTTCGGAAGTCGGTGTCGTTGGGTTCGCATTTTCGTTGTTTGCCACCGACTTCAGAAATTAAAGTTATTTTTCACTTTGTACGTTTTTCACGTTTTTGGAAGTCGGTTTTTTTTTTTGCAAAAAAGTTTTTATTTGTCACTTTAAGTTGTACTTTTTACCAGCAACTTTGGTTTAAAAACCAAACTACTGAACCGTTTTTGATGAAATGGGAGTTCTATGGGACCATTTGGGAAGTATACCCGTTCCAACAAAAAAATAATTCTTTAAATCGGTTGGCAAGCGACGGAGTTATGCGCGAACAAACATAAAAAAAATACAAACATCGGAATTGAGGAAGCTCCTCCTTTTTTAGAAGTCGGTTAAAAATCGTTTTTTATGACAACGATTTTTCACACCAAAATAAAACTCCTTTTCCATCAATAATTTTTGTTCAATGTTACTTAGTTTGACGTACAGAATGCGTAGATAACGGGTAGATGATGGGTCACTTTACACCCTGTATGAGAACTGAGATAAAATTAAAAACTTTATCGACGGGCCCCAAATCAAAATTGACGTAAAACAAACAATAAAATTCATAACATTATCGCCGCGGGCCCCCGGGCTCCGGTCGCTCCCTGTTGCCGGCGGGCCCCGCCGCTTTCCGTCGGCAAACAGAGGGTTAACTAGCTTGCTCTTTTCATTAAGAGCTTTACACTCGTGTGGGGCCATTAAAACAACGGGGATGAATTACTACATACAGGGTGATCGGTAATTTAACGTATTCCTTCCAGGACGTGGCTGTGGGACCCATTTGCAACAATTAAGCACCCCATATGCTTAGGCGAAAATTCATGGGATTCGAGAAAAACCAAGGTTAATATTTTTGTGGATACCTACTTCCTCGAATTCGTCACTAAATATCACTTTTCTCTAAATTCTCTAATTGAATGGCTTTTATTGCTATTCCGTTAGGTACCTATTACGTTAACACATCTTTTGGTGTAACCTAATTTTCTAAAACATCAAAAGGTTATGAAACATGTTTCAAATCAAATCAAACGTTTATTTCCTAGAAATACATTGTACACACGGCTACACATCAAGCTATGCAAAACCAGCATTGGCTGACCGTTCATTGTGAGAAAATATCATACAAAGTGAGGCCAAGACAAACTGGTTTTGTGTAGCTTGACGTGTAGCTGTGTGTACATTGCATTGCATTGTGCATTGTTGTTGTTGTGTTGTATGTTATATTGTTGTTGTTGTGCAAGTAGGTTTTTGTATCCTCATACTCACACCGATTTGGTTCACCGACTCAACCCGCTTCTTCTAAAGCCCAGCTCGACGCTAGTATCATGGCGGACGGCGGCATCACATTAATTATTTGTTTTCTCGACTCTCCAACTAAACGACGCCACTGTTGTAATCCCTTCATCCCTCGCGGTGTTCAGTACCTACCTGATCGTCTGTTTTGTTAATAGCTAAAGTAACTGACATGACAGCACATTGAAATTGATCTGAGAGGCAATTCCCGTTTTTTCAGAACGGTTTCATTAACTCCTGTGTTCTGGTCCACTCAATGTATGTGTTTCTTACCCCAAATGACCATTTCAGACATGGATCTAACCATGGATCTGACCAAGATTATGGACTTCAAAAGAGAATTTAAACCAGAGTTTATTTTGCAATTTCTTTTAGGGGTTAGTCATGTAGCGGTATCTACAACGCCACATGCGAACAACGCGTCATACTGACGTCACGCAAATCCTGCATCTCGCAAGCAGAGTTTACCGCGCAATTAGCATAGATACAATTTCCCAACATCAATCGTTGGGCAGTTGCCCGCCAGACACAGCACCCGTCTGGTCGGAGGATCCTCCCTTTTCTATGGAGGTTGAGTGAACTTTACACCCTGTTCCTCATACCTCTAAAGTCAGATAGAAAATGTTTGACCCTATCTAGCTTAGTTATTGTAAAAGTGATTCCGATATCCTATTTACGGAATAAACAATTTCATTTAATTCAAATTTCCGTCTAAATCTGTCAAAGATACCACGAATTTTGGCCGTCGCATACAAGTGTGTACAAATACTCGTAGTGTCAACACATTGTCAACTTCGCCCGGGCCCCTGGGCTCCTGGGCCCCCGGGGTGTCTCATTACGTTGAGTGGTCACTATTTGATTAGCGTCGCAGTGAAGGGGTTACGCTACAGGTGGATAAAATGATTAGCAGACATTTGTCATTGTTGGCTAATCGTTGAGGTTGCTAAAGAAACGTCCGTCCTGAAGGTTGTCTTTAATGGCTGTCGCTGAAAAATCAAAATCAAGTCATCAGATAAGGCTGAGAATCAGCACTTTTCCCCAGACAGTCCCCCGAAACCCTTGCCCTTCACCACTTCCTAGTACTTTCACTGGGAAGAAGAAGTGGCGCAACCAACCAGCACAGCTGCCTGTTCAGTAAAAGAAAAAAAAGAAACTTGCTTCTACAGTAAAGAAAACCAGCGCAGGGCTGTTTCGCATAGGGTCGTAGCATTATGCTGAGCGATGGCCGTTTTGCGTGGATGTAACGCATATTTTCCCCCAACTTGTTCATTTTTGTGTTGTTTGCTTGTGTACGTATAGTTTTTATTATATTTGTTGGTATATTGGCGTGGCTAGCTGACATATATGGCAAGTAATTTAATTTAAAGTTCTGTGGCTTATAATATTAATTACTTTGCATACCTAGTATTTATTGTATACAATCAGCAATTTTCTAACTGAACAGACAGCTGTGCTGCTGGGGAGTTTGTTGCGCCACTTCTTCTTCCCAGCGATAGCACTAGGAAATGGTGAAGGGCGGGCGTTTTGGGCCATGTCATGTTGCCCCAAATAAACGTATTTTCTTTCTGGGGAAGGTCGGTCAAAGCCGCTCGTGATATTACTTCGTTTTCGCCTAGCTCTAAGGGTACTTTTTTTTTTCGGTGCGAAACCTTCAAAATGCGCTCAGTCTTTGGGGATAAAACCGGGGAGTATGGGATTTTTACCTCACTAAAACCACCCCGGTGGTCACCGCACATGGAAGGTACCCCGTTACCTCTCAAAAGACCAATCCGGAGCCGCCTCTGTGCAACACCTGTTAGGGCACATGTCTGGGGAGACTGTAAATGGGTCTCCCCGAAACCTGACTATGCAAGTGTGCAAGGCACCACATGACTACTATGCGCTGGGCTAAGGGTCTAAGCGTGATATGAACTGTCAATATGAAAGAAACGGCGATCAATTGTCATTTTACGAGTATGTGTGTTACGTAATTATCCCGCGGAGTATATTGTCGTATCTTTTAAATAATTTTGAACGTGTATAATATCTTTTTAAGTATCTGCGCTAGCAAAAATAATGACAAATTCATCACATTACTGGTTACTGTTAGCCTGCATCATCCCAATTCTGGGCAAAAGCCTCTCCACAAGACTTCCAGCTCTTTCGATCCAGAGCTAAAGTGGACCACTTGTCGTTTGTAATTCATCACATTGTTTAATTAAATACACATTCACCTTGTATTCAGTCCACTGCACACAAATAAATTCCCCTTTAAAACAGAATTAACACCCCAAGTCCCGACACTGAGCGACACTGACACTACAAACAAATGACATTACACGTCGTGTCCCTTCGGTCAGTCACATTAGAGGGCTCTTAATACCGTGATAGGGTTAAGGGACGCTCCACAGGTGGCAATAGATAGTTCCAGAGTTTGACACTTATCATAAGTGTCTGGGGTACTTTTGAACCCCACGCGAGTAAAGAAGGGTTAGGTGTTTTGTTCAGACTTTCGGGCTTCTGACGACCCGTAACGACTGCCAAAGATCCACGAATGACAGCCGGGACCAACGGCTTAACGTGCTTTCCGAGGCACGGAGGGCTCTTGTTATTATGTAAAGATGGTCACCCATCAACGGAACAACCGCGGCAAGCGTAGCTTAACCTGATCGATCGACCCGTGCGGCTGTTATTACTTAGCCACGAGGCCCTAGGAAGGTTAAGCCTAACATCACGCTAAGACTTACGAGCCGAGCGAAAACAAAAAAAGTCAGGAAGACTGCTGAGCGAAACCGAAGTGATAGCGGGCGATGCGATGCTTACTCTTGCTTTACTCTTTATAAAACCGACCGCATTAACTTCGATAACGGATCATATTCTTTCAAATCACAAGTAATTCACTATCTCCCCCCAATATTTGGTAGAACATCAACAATATTGCTCTGTAATTGTCACAGCGGGCGTCGCGGGGGTGTGCGGCGTACAGGGGCCGGGGGGAAGGGGGCTGTGACGTCACAGGGCGAAGTCAGTGATCAAACGTTCCTTGAATGTCAAGAGCAGGTGTAGGGTGACCGTGCTTGGGGAAGGTATGGGATATTTACGGGATGTACATACAGTCAGGGTCGCTCAGCGCGCTATGGAGCGGGCTAGGCTCAGAGTTTCTTTGAAGGATACAATTAGAAATTAAATTATTCGGAAAAGAACAGGAGTTACCGAAATAGCTTGCAGAGTAAGCAAGGTGAAGTGGCAGTGGGCTGGCCATGTTTGTCGAAGGAGCCGGTGGCCGGTGGAGCAGACGAGTTCTGGAGAGGAGGCCGTGCATCGGCAAGCGTAGTGCGGGACACGCCCCAGCTAGATGGACCGACGACCTTAAGAAGGAGGCTGGGACAGACTGGATGCGGAAGGCGGAGGACAGGGTGTTGTGGCGCAGTCTGGGAGAGGCCTATGTCCAGCAGTGGACTGCGAAATGCTGGGTTGATTGATTGATTTGAGTCAGGGGAACGTATTGTTCAGCAGTTATCAGTTGATCTGCTAAACTCATTTTGCCAGATTTGTTTAAGTCTCATGTTAAATGGGGTGACTCTATTCCCCGTAAGTGAGTAGATCCTACTAATATTATAAACGTGAAAGTTTGTATGGATGGATGGATGGATAATTGTTAATCTTTCACGCAAACACTACTGAACGGATCTGGATAAAATTTGGCACACACATTGTTTATAACCAGGATAAAGATATAGGGTACTTCTTCATCCCGATATGCCCACGGGATCGAAACGTATGCGGGTGAAACCGCGGGGCGCAGCGAGTACTATACATATATTCCAGACTCCAGGCTGTTATTTGGATTGTTCTAATGGAAAATATCTCCACCAACACTTTTACCTGCAATCGCGCCCGCGACCACTAGAGCAACGATGAAGTGATTGCAGAACGTTATTAGCATTAGCTTATCGCTGCTGCATATCTTAAAGTCATTCCTTCATCATCAGCCTACAGCAGTCCACTGCTGAACATAGGCCTCTCCTATTGCACGCCGTTCAACTCGATTTTCGGCAACTCTCATCCAGCTGCTACCAGCCATCCTGCGAAGATCGTCGCTCCACCTAGCCTGGGGGCATCCCACCTTACGTTTACGTGACAAACCACAGTTGTCGACAAAGCTTACAGAATAATCAAGCTGAAGTGGTAATGGGCCGGCCATATTAGCCGTTGAACCGATGATCGTTGGGGTAGACGTGTTCTTAAGTGGAGACTGCAGATCGGTAAACGTAAGGTGGGATGCCCTCAGGCTAGGTGGAGCGACGATCTTCGCAGAATGGCTGGTAGCAGCTGGATGAGAGTTGCCGAAAATAGAGTTGAATGGCGTGCAATAGGAGAGGCCTATGTCCAGCAGTGGACTGCTGTAGGCTGATGATGATGATGATATCTACAGCTACTAATAATAAAGCTGAAGAATTTGGTTGTTTGTATGTTTGAACGCGCTAATCTCTAGAACTACCAGTCGGATTTGAAAAAATATTTTCAGATTTGATAGCCCAATCGAGGAATTAGCCAATTGAGGAAGGCTACTTACTATAACTACAGAGCACATGAAAATAAAAATTATAATATATATATACCTATGTATACAACGTGTCCCAGAAATCAACGTCAAGCAAAAAAAAAAATGCAATAATGATCGCGTAATAAGACGGGCGTAACTGCTCGAGTTGATGTATTCACGTTGTATATCTTTTTTGTTTTTTTTTGCCAAATCATAGTCACCCTTTCCAAAGGTGACACCCCGCAGTGCGAATCAAAAATAAGTTACTTCTAAATTACAAACCAACTTACTTATACACTCACCAAACTCATAACCTTACAATTCCAAGCCTTAACCTCATATTAATACAACCTACAATTTTAAATAAACATTTTATCAGCTGCAAATAAAATTGACAACTTATTATTTGCTATTCAGAAAATAAAATAGATTGCGGTTATAGACTTTATGTCAGAAAAAATAAGAGTCATAAGGTGTAGAATAATGTTTTGACGATGTTAAATAAGTGTGGTAGTTTGAGATAGGGCTGTCAAAAATTTTGAACTGATTATAAAGATGAAAGGAAATAATTTTGGAAGTCTTCGCGGTTGTATCCGTTTAGGGGATAGGCAGACACCCTGCTGCGCGTCTGAGAGGTTTATAATATGACAGTAGTATCAAAAATCTGGCTGTCGCAAGCTTGACTGCTAAGCGTGGCGTCCTGAGTTCGATTCCCAGGCAAAAGTGTTATTGGATGGCAGTTGCAGCCCGGAGTTTAGAAGTTGGCGGCGTGATACCCACGTGCTTCGGAAAGCACGTTAAGCCGTTGGTCCTGCACCTGATCTCTCTCCGGTCGTGTCGGATTGCCGTCCCATCTGACTATGAGAGTGGGGAAGAGAGAGTGCACCTGTGTCTGCGCACATACTTGTGTATCTCCCGTCGATGGCCGCGTGGATTGGCTACCATGACCGAGATTCAGTCTGCTGGAGGGCCATCGTGTCATACTTTACTTTAAGTAATTACTTCCAAAAGTCAAGCTACTCTTGCTGACGTCGATCCGTGGATGGGTGACCATTTCTGTCTGTAGTCATGCATATATGTATAATTCATGGTTAAATAATAACAGCCGCTCGTGTCGATCAAAGGTTAAGTTACACTTGCCGCGGTCGGGTCTTGGATAGGTGACAGTTCGTTACAAATCGAGACCACTCCGTGGCTCGAGAAGCATATGAAACCGTTGGTCCCGGCTGTCATTCGTAGATCTTTGACAGTCGTTACGGGTAGTCAGAAGCCCGAAAGTCTGACAACGAGTCTTACCAAGGGGTATCGTGTTACCCAGTAACTGGGTTGTGGAGGTCAGATAGGCAGTCGCTCCATGTAAAATACTGGTATTTAGCTGCATCCGGTTAGATTAGAAGCCGATCGCAACATAGTTGGGAATATGCAGGCAGATGATTTTAGGACGCTCTCAGACGGTGAAGGAAAACATCGTGAGGAAACCGGCATGACTTAGAAGGAACTAAAAGTTCGAAGACGTAACATCTACCAACCCGCACTGGGCCCGCGTGGTAGATTACAGCCCACTCCTTCTCACAGAAAGAAGCCCTGTGTCCCACTCCCAGTAGTGGGAACATTATTACAGTGCAGCTATTACAGTGTCGATGAGTACCTAGATGATAAGCGACAATCGTAATATTATCGTTCTGGATATTAATTTATTGAATGGAATTAATTTTAAATGGCATGGTTGTGGTTGACTATTATTATTCTGAAATTTTTACACCATATTGTTTATTTTTATTTTTTATTGTCTTTTTGTTTTTATTATTGTATTTATTCCTCATATAGATTATTAAATGACATCATAACTTTAGTATTTCTACACAATGTATATTGTTTTGAAATAAATGACTATATGACTTTTTACGCTGATTATACTATTGCGACCATAAGACCAATAAAGAGAAAAGGTCAAACGCATAACTATAGTCACAATTTGAAATTTATAGCGCCTTTGTTTCATAGCAGTAAGAGCGGTTTTATTCACTGACGAACGGTTAACTGTACCTACCCATCACTTCACTCATCAGCTGCCTAGCCTTTACCAACTATGTCGAGGTCGGCTTCCAATCTAACCGGATGTAGCTGAATACCAGTATTTTACAAGGAGTGACCTCCAAAACCGAATAACTGGGCTACACGATACCCCATGGTAGGACAGGTTGTTTGTTACACTTGCTTCTGACTCTCTAGATCTACAAATGACAGCAGGGACCTACGGCTTAACGTGCTTTCAGAGCCACGGAGGGGTCTCGGTATGTAGTAGATGGTCACCCATCCACGGACCGACCGTGGTAAGCGTAACATAACCTTCGATCGAGCAGTGCGGTTGTTATTACTTAGCTACGAGCAGCACGGTACATCTTCAGTCACAACGGATTTTAAATTACATCTGTACCTACGAACCATTTAAAAAGCGTATTTTCATGTGTCTGTGGAGTTTCTTGCTACGCTTTGGAATGGGATGAACTAGCTTCATCTGTCTGACTGACCGACCCCTTGACAATTCAAAAGTGCCTGTAATTGGTTTATTTGAAATAAATGGATTGAGTTTGTTTTTGTCTTCTATAAATAACAGCTATCGCCTACTAGGCTACGCTTCATGCTTGTTAAAGCAAATTAATTCAATGACTGGACAATTTTCAGTTGCTATGGTTACGAAAAACAAATAACGGTTGCCCAAATCTTTATAAATTAAATAAATTCGGGTTACAATCTCCACTATACGCTGTCCATTAGGTTAACCGTTTTTTGACAGCTGTCTTAGAACGTACATACATATTCCAGACTAGCTTCTGCCCGCGGCTTCGCCCGCGTGGATGTCGGAAATTATCCCACGGGAACGTGCTAACAGGATAAAAAAAATGTATGTGCTTCCCCAGAATGCCATCTATCTCGCGGGCCCTTTGTGGCTAATAACAATAGAAAACCAATTGTGTCTCATTAGTGGTGATTAAGAGGGTACCTATATGATATCTTTACCTAAGTACCTACCTAATTAAAAAAAAAAACTCAATAACAGAAAATTAAATACCTACCTAAATAAACCTATTTCTGCTGATAACTAATCTAAACTCAATAAATAAGCAAAATCCCTAAAAACTAATATCTATACGAATGACTATCCTACCTAACAGTATTATAAAATAACCTACGGTCACTACGTACACTATCAAATATGCTACCTATACTTTAAAATTAAAATCTATACCGACTTATATGAAAATAAACCTAAATAACTCTAAAAACTAAAAGGAATAAAAATGAACTCCACTGCGGGTGACGTAACCTACGACAAACTTATTATTTGCGGTTGACACAGTAATGGGTCTAGGGATCGAACCGCAAAATTAAGTTTGTTTTTTATTGTATATACTTTTCCGGGATAAAAAGTACCCAGTGTGGTGCCCAGGATATTAAAGAATAATTATACCAAGTTTCATCGTAATCGAACCGGTAGTTTTTGCGTGATGCCTGAACAAACAGACAGACAGACAGACAGACAGACAGACAAAAAATTTTTTAATCACATTTTTGGGTTCGGTGTCGGTCTAGTAACACCCCCTGCCATTTATTTTTTTGATATTTGCAATGTACAGAATTTTTACTTCTACAGATTTATTATAAGTATAGATATAGATTACGTAAAAGTTAACTTTAAAATGCGTAAGTAATAAAATAAATACATATATAAACTGCCTTATCTTATTGAATTATCTTATTTATGGCTTCTTACATACATTATAATACCGTACGTGTATAATGTCTTGTGTTGCTGCAATCACTAGTTCCGTCTGTCAAAAAACGGTTTACCTAATGGACAGGGTATAGGTTAACCATAATTTGACTGTTGGAACTAGTGATTGCAGCAACGTTATAACACAAACGATAACTTTACTTTAATTTGTCGATTTAAATTATAGATTTTTATCGAAAAACAGTGCTGTTCCCAAGGAAAACAATAAAAACGTTATTATGATGATAGATGGCGCCACGTGTCTTTTGAATCATGATTAATTAATCAATTTCACGCGGACGAAGTCGCGGGCAGAAGCTAGTATACACATAAATATAGGGTTTACAACATATTATATTGTAAACGTTTGGTTCGGTCAGGGCCAGACAGGTACTTACGTTTACTTCGTTATCCTTCGAGTCCGAATAAATACTTTTCTTTCACCATCATCATTCTGATGGGTAATTGCGCAACACACGAACAGTAGGAATGGCTTTCATAATTGACAGTTCAACCACATTCATTGCGTTATTTACGTTTCTTTTTCTAAACCATTTGTTTACACTTTCATCAGTCATTCTTGGAACGGACTACAATAGGACATAATAAAATAAATTAATATGTATTATTTACTTACCAATAAAATTAAATAACAATTGTCACCAGGCGCACTTTATAGGTATCTAAATCACTGATTAATTTATATTAATCACTTCACTTCACAAAACTATTATAAAGATTAATTATTTTACTTACTGAAAAGAATGAAGTTCTGAATAAGATGAATGCGATTTTACGATTAGTCGAGGACGCGACAAGGGATCTATACTGCATTCGTTACATATTCGACAAAAATGTAAACAAATATGAGGTTATGGAAAAATAACTTTAAATCCTACACAATAACGTTTAGTTTACGCTACAACTTCAAACATTTTTTTAACTTTTTCAATAGTGCTAGTCACTCTGAAATCAACTTAATAACCATTAAAATAAAGTTGATATTTGTTTAACTTGAAATAACATTAATTTGAAACAAATAAAATTTGAATATACTGAAGAATAGTTTCAGCCCATAATGTTCCCACTGCTGGGACACAGGCCTCCTCTCTGTGAGAGAAGTGGGCTGTAATCCACCACGCAGCCAGGCCCAGTGCGGGTTGGTAGATGAAGTCATGCCGGTTTCCTCACGATGTTTTCCTTCACCGTCTGAGAGCGTCCTAAAATCATCTGCCTGCATATTCCCAACTACGTTGAGATCCGATCGGCTTCCAGTCTAACCGGATGCAGCTAAATACCAGTATGTTACATGGAGCGACTGCCTATCTGACCTCCACAACACAGTTACTGGGTAACACGATATTCCTTGGTAAGACTGGTTGTCAGACTTTCGGGTTTCTGACTACCCGTAACGACTGTCAAAGATCAATGAATGACAGCCGGGACCAACGTTTGATGTGCTTCCCGAGCCACGGAGGGGTCTCGATTTGTACCTAATGAACTGTCACCCATCCAAGACCCGACCGCGGCAAGCGTAACTTAACCTTTGATCGACACGAACGGCTGTTATTATTTAGCCACGAATTACACATATGCATGACTACAGACAGAAATGATGGTCACCCATCCACGGATCGACCTCAGCAGGAGTAGCTTGACTTTTGATCGACCCGTGCAGCTGTTATAACTTAGCCATGAGCTCCTCTCTCTCTCTCTCTGGTAGAGAGTAGTTAGAATTAAATTAACTAAACATAAACACGTTACAGGCACTTTTGAATTGACATCAGTCGACATTTTGATTGATTAATGACATTTGTCAGTCGTCACGGGTCGTCAGGACCCGAAAATCTGACAATCAGTCTAACCAAGGGGTATCGTGTTACCTAGTAACTGGGTTGTGGAGGTCAGATAGGCAGTCGCTCCATGTAAAATGCTGGCACTCAGTTGCATCCGGTTAGACTGGAAGCCGACCCCAACATAGTTGGGAAAAGGCAGGCAGACGATGAACTTTTGTATTTCGTGGACAAATCGTAAAATCACACATTTTTGTTAATAAGAGCGCTACACACATAAATGTACTATAGTCAGATAAGTACATTATAGGTACTTAAACAAACCACGTTAAAAAAAAAATATAATAAATAGGTCACAAACACACTTAACACACACAACGCACGATTAATCGCAAAAACGCAAAATCGCACATCAGTAAAATACCTTAGAGATACGATCTTCAAGGCAGACGAAATGATACTGCCGTAAGGGATGGGGCTGCTGGGCGTGGTTTAGACTGACCCCGCCCATTTGAGGGGTGTGTATAGACCACGCCTTTCATCCCCTAATAAAATATTTATAGGAACATAATGGAAGGGGTGGTTTCCCTTTGTTTTAGAGGGTGTAAGTGAGGGTAGTTATATTTATTGCGTAGAAAAAGGGGTAGAATATATTTTGTTTTTCATTTCAGCGGCTACGTTTCGAGTTCCTCTGAGGGTTCGAACTCGGAAATAGTTGGTATAGCCTACAGAATAAGCCAGCTGAAGGGGCAATGTACTTGAAGGCCAATTCCTTGTAATTAAAAACGTTCAAAATCTAGTCGCAGTCTCATCTCAGCGACAATCAATGTCAAAAACTTGTCAAAAATGTAGGGAAATTAGAGGTATTTTTGACAGATTGAGACTGAGATCAGACTGTGAACGTTCTGAAAATTACGAGAATTGCCTCTCTGGTACAGACGCCAGCACATCGCCGAAAAGGCTAGGCAGATGATGATGAGTGAGTTCGCAAGAGTTTTATTAAATGT
Source organism: Apamea sordens (assembly GCA_945859715.1). Taxonomy (NCBI): domain Eukaryota; kingdom Metazoa; phylum Arthropoda; class Insecta; order Lepidoptera; family Noctuidae; genus Apamea; species Apamea sordens. Next base: position 10,058,650 of record OX244015.1, on the reverse strand, counting down.
AGTTAGTAAATAATATGACTTTTTATCTTACATACGTACTCGTATGTAAGATAAAAAGTTATATTATTTGTTGTCAGGTTAGATAAGTTATTTTTAAGGATGATAAATCCTACTAAATTAATAGTATAAACGTGAAAGTTTGTATGGATGGATATTTGTTACTCTTTCACGCAAAAACTACTGAACGAATTTGAATAAAATTTGGCACACGGGTAGTTTATAACTAGGATTAACACATAGAATCTTTTTATCTCTATATTCCCACGGGATCGAAACTTATGCGGATGAAACCGCGGGGCGTAGGTAGTCCTACTAATATTATATAAACGTGAAAGTTTATATGGATGGATGAATGGAAAAAATAAAAATCAAGGGGAGATCCCTTGATTTTTATTTTGTCCACCCATCCATGGTACCCAGTAACTGGGTTGTGAAGGTTAGATAGGCAGTCGCTCCATGTAAAATATTGTTATTCAGCTGCATCCAGTTAGACTGGAAGCCGACCCCAACATATGTAGTTGGTAAAAAGGTCGGCTGATTGATTGTGTAGAGTCGACCTTCTGCACCTATGCTATGTATGTATATTTTGTGTTAGTAGTCAATGAAAAAATACGAGTAATTATGCTTACTGCGCAAAGTGAACTTCGAATATTGATTGAAGATTATACTTATTAACGGAGCTGCACTGCACCCGAGTTGCGTAAAACACTATCAATCGCAATCTGAATCATTTTGAAGGATATTGCTAATCCATTGCTTAATTTTTTGGAAAAATTTGTCTGCTCAACAACGTAAATAACGCAATGAATGTTGTTGAACTGTCGAAATGAAACCCATTGCGACTGCTAGTGACACGTCAGCAGTGGGAATATTATAGGCTGACTAGCTGCGCCCCGCGGTTTCGCCCGCAAAGTTTCGATCCCGTGGGAATATCGGGATAAAAAGTATCCTATGTGTTAATCCTGGTTATAAACCATCTGTGTGCCAAATTTTATTCAAATTCGTTCAGTAGTTTTTGCGTGAAAGAGTAACAAATATCCATCTATCCATCCATACAAACTTCTCGATTTCTCCATCGCCAGATAACTTTTATTCGAGGAGTAAAATTGACGTTTGACAGTTTTTGTATGAAATAATTGTCAAAATTTCAAAATTATTCCTCGAATAAAGTTATGATTGAAAAATCAGCTTGGTTTATGCTTGTGTGTGTCATTGCCTTGCGAATGACTTAGGTAAGTACTATTAGTAATTCTTAGTAGACAGTTGATTAATACCTAAGCTATTATCTAGTAAGTTATTGAATGTATCTAAAATACCAGATTCGTCAACGGGAAATTTTAACCATATTTTAATAGTTTATGTGCAATAACTTTTTTATAGCACTTTGTGGAGATGCTCGCCCGGGGAACTACAAGTAGGTACTACCACAACAGGGTCAAATTAAATTAGCTAGCGAAACTCCGCAACGTGATGGGTATCGATATCTAAATATGATTAAACAAAAATGAAATTAATTTAATGATTTTTTCTGGGTCAATGCCCGCTGGTAGTATGTAGTTACTTAAAAATCCGTTTTTTTGTGGATACTCTGAAAGTTGAACCGGTAACTGAAAAGTTATGTGGAAATCGGTTGTTATGGTATGGGCATGTGATGCGGAGGAATGAGAAAAATGTCTTGAGGAAAGTTTTGAGTGTAGATGTCGATGGCTTAGAGTAAGGGAAGATCAAAAAAACGATGGATGGATTGTGTGAATGATGATAATTAGGTATGGTTAAAAAGAGGGTGACTGTCGAGATGGCGTCTGGAACTCTGGAAGGGAAAGACACGTTGCGCCGACCGCAAATAAATTGGGACAAGGACAGGAGAATGATGATGACTTCGCAGACGTGATCACGTGATGCGTATATCGATATCTCAACACGATAAAACAGATTTTATCAACCCACACTTCAAGTAACAAGTCAACACAACCAGCGGGCAATGAACCCAAAAAAAAAATCATCAATTTCATTTTTGTTTTTTGATGATTCAATTCATTTTTATTTTGTCGTTTTTAGATATCAACACCCATCACGTCTGCGAAGTTTCGCTAAGTAATTTAACTTGACCCTGTATACAGTGTGTAACGGAAGGGGGGTATCAACCCTGAAGGAGGTGAATGTGCTCATGAAACTCAACAACTTTCCCCAAAGAACATAGGTCGAAATATGAAAAAAAAATTTGGCCCTCCCATAGTAAATCAATCAGCTGGTAGTCAGTTTTGTAAGGGAGGGCCAAATTTTTTTTTCATATTTCGACCTATGTTCTTTGGGGAAAGTTGTTGAGTTTCATGAGCACATTCACCTCCTTCTGGGTTGATACCCCCCTTCCGTTACACGCTGTATAGTATAATATTTTTTAAATTTTATTTAGGACACGGCAGACTTCGTCCTGCTCGGTTGAATCATCATATACCGACAGCAGCGCCGCCTACCGGGTCCAATTGTGTTTTCAAACCATCCAGGAACCCGTTGAAATAATACATACACAAAACATTTCATCCAATAAAGTGCAGTCGATCGGAAGTTATGCGCGTACATACATTTTGGTGATTCATTTTTATTCATTTTTGTTTCTGATCTTAAAAACACAATAAATACTTATTCTTTCATTATTTTTCTTTTAAGTCACGTTGTTGCTGTTGCCATCAACCTAGCACAAAACCAGACTCCGAGCTGTTCCTGACAAATCCAGATAGAAAAACTTAATAACATTTAGCCCGACCTGGGAATCGAACCCAGGACGCTACAGCTACGTTTCTGCCGAGTGCCATACGATAAAACGCGGATAAAGTCGCAGGGAGAAGCTAGTTAATAATAAATCTATAACAATTGAATAACCGGGAAGGGTAAATAATAACAGCCGCACAGGTCGATCTTCAAGGTTAAATAACGCTTGCCGAGGACGGTCCGTGGATGGGTGGCCATACATTACATACGGAGACCCCTCCGTGTCTCGGAAAGCATGTTAAATCGTTGGCCCCGGCTGTCATTTGTAGATGTTTGACAGTCGTAACGGGTAATCAGGAGCCCGAGTCTGTCAACCAGTCTTACCAAGGGGTATCGTTCGTATTACCCAGTAAATGGGTTCTGTGACAGTGTAAGTCAGATAGGCAGTCGCTCCATGTAAAATACTGGTATTCAGGTGCACCCTGTTAGACTGAAAGCTCAAAGCCGACCCCGACGTAGTTGGGAAGACAGGCAGATTTATTGGTCAATTTTATAACTAGGTACCTACCTAATTATAATTATTAAACAAACCCAGAAAAACATCCTTGAAATGAGTTTGTTAAAAACATAACGCTATGAAATAGTAAACACTTTAAAACGAACACAAAAACAGACCAATGACCAAATAATAAAAAAATACCATCACGCAAACAATTCACTACGACACACTAACAAAACTATACCTATCTCGCTCTAACTTACGAACAATTGCATCTGCTATCTCTGTCTCACGTAGAGTAATGTTCGAGTACTGAGTTTAAAATCGACTCACGCGCACCGGAGCGGTACTAATGTCAGGTAATGTCACAGTTAAGCAAATTAAGTGATACAATGCTTCATGGCTTATTACAAAACAAATATGAATTAGGTATTTACTAGAAAAACTTTTGGATAAAGTATAGACCAGACGCCAGCACATCAAGCTACTACAATCTGTCAAATTTCTTTAATAGATTTTAAAATTTATCGCTGCAGCATTAGGTTCAAGGTTGTTTGGGAAAATTTGACAGTTTCGGGTAGCTTGACCTGCTGGCGTCTGTACTTCTCTACGCAACCCTTCGAGGAATAGGTACAGGCGTGATGTTTTGTTATGCTATCTTAACATTTGACTTGACCCTAGTTCGTTTTAATAATTATAAAAAAATCCTATCAACATTTTGAATGTTCAAAAAACCCAACTGATAAGCCAAAAAACATTCCTAGAAACAATGATATAAATATCATTGCCTAGAAAGATTAAAAATGAACTTTATAACGATCGCGATCAGGTTGATTTCAGAATGTTGGTGTGGCGTTTAATCATTTGAATTGAATTGGAAATTAGACTTACACTACTTTAGAAACACGTAACATCACGCCTGTATAACCCGAACGGTTAGGCAGAGATGCATCTATAGTTCACTGGGACGAGTCTGTCCGGAGACGGTTCAGACACTTGCAAGTGGACCACGGAATGTTACACCCTGCAGGACGATGCTCCTTCGGTGGTAGGTAGTAAGTAGGAGAGTGAAGAGTATCCTGCCACAGTTTGCAGCGGGCGTGGACCGGGTTTCCGAGTAGAGAGGACACGCGGTAGAGATCCTTGAACAGGTATACCGTAATCTGCCTACCTCTTCGGGGAACAAGCGTGATGTTTGTGAAAACCCAATGTTCAATTGTATTGTCTCTCTGTTACACCCACATACAGTGTTGTGATCAATCATTCGGCTATTGTTCGCGACACGATACACATCCCGTGCGCATGCGCATACTAATCATTAGAAAGGAGTTCTATATGAAGTTAGCACGAGACTGTGTCTACGGTTCTGTCTGAGTTAGTATAGATATATAGATAGATTAACATTCAGAACAAATAACAGTTATGTCAAGCATAAACAATAGTCATCTACAAACCAGTTTTTTTAGTTTCCACATCCACAGACATCATTTGCCTGCCTTGTTCCAACTACATAATATGTTGGGGTCGGCTTCCAGTCTAACTGATTGCAGCTGAGTACCAGTACGTTACATGGAGCGAAAGCCTATGTGACCTCCCCCGATACCCCTCGGTAAGATGGTAGGTAGAAGTCCAGACCGAGTTACGGCCATGGCAGCCAATCTTAACGGAAACTAGCCATCTACGCGGCAGATATTATAGTGCAGCCGTGTGCGCAGACACAGGTGCACGCCCTCTTCCCTCACTCTCATAGTCCGATGGGACGGCAATCCGACACTCGCGGAGAGAGATCAGGCGCAGGACCAGCGGCGACACGTGCTTTCTGAGACACGGGGGTGTCACACCGCCAACGTCCAAACTCCGGGCTGTTACTAAGAAATTCCCAATAACACTTTGCCTGATCTAGGTATCGAACCCAAGACCCCACGGTCAGCAGTAGCGCACGCGACCACTAGACCTTCGAGGCATTTCTACTATTTCTGTAACGGCATTGGCCAGATAAAAACCCCAGCCAAGTCGTTAGATACTTATATTCTAAAAATACTAAGAATCAAGCTAAATTAAGTAAAGGTTAACTTGTTAGCTTAAAAAGCGGTCAAGCGCGAGTTGGACTCGCACAGAAGGGTTCCGTGCCATCGTACAGACGCCAGCACATCAAGCTACTACAATCTGTCAAATTTCTTTAATAGATTTTCAACTTTATCGCTATATCATTATGGTTCAATGTTGATTGGGAAAATTTCACAGTTTCGGGTAACTTGACCTGCTGGCGTCTGTACAATATTTAAAATTAAATACCAATTTAAAAAAAAAAACTTTTTTGGTATGTATTTATTTCAAAATAAACCATTTACATGCACTTTTGAATTATCATGGGTCGGTCAGTCAGAAAGATCAAGCTAGATCAAGATAAAGCGTAGTAGGTAAGTACCTATGGAGAAGAACGGGCAAAAACTCCACGGACACTCACATTATACAAAATATTAAGTAAATAAGTATAGATATATGTGAGAATAATGTAGAAAGACATGTACATACATAAGTTAGAAGCGTCCGTAATAAAAAAAACAGTTCAGAAATTAAAATAAGCCGTGGCGGCTAAGAGACGACCAGTCCCTACTGGACGGCGCGGCGGCGCCCGTTCACGAACATGACGCATGGATCAGTCAGCACCATTCAGCTCAACCATTTTTAAGGGAGCTAAATGATCCAACACACACGCCACCACCAGCGAGACATTTGAGCGAGCATGACATACCTACTCTCAGCCGCCAGGGCACATTCAAGTCAATGGCCAGTAATAGGGTCCTTTAACATCCTCTGGGTACGGAATCCACAAAAAAAACCTTTGAAAATCTTAGAAAAAATGATGCCCCAATAGATTTTATTCATTTGTATTTAGATGGTTTCGACGTGTCAAATATTCAAAATGGCCGACCGATATGGAGTTTAATTTGTGATTTTGCAAACCATTATACAAGGACGAAATAACGTAGTAAGAAAGACCTCAATACTATACCAAGAACTCGTCTTGCATACATTTATTTACCCGACATTGCAATACTCACCATTCAAACGAATCTATACTCTATTTTTACAAAGCTAAGGATCATAACAACAGCAAATTTGATTTAGTAAAATCATTCAAGTTACGCTAGTGACAAAGTTAGTGAAGTGAAGTAATAGACGAGAATAGTCTTTCACACCTTGGAAAAGAGGTGTCTCTGTATGCATCAGTAACATGGTTGTGTTACATCCGTATCAATTTGCTTGAACAAAACCAGATGTTAATGTTGCCAGGATAATAAAATTTTGCCTTTTTGTAGGGAAATCGGTTAACAAAATTTGGGCAATATAAAAAAACAGATTTTGTCAAAATATTATTTTTGATAGTAAGTTATGTAAAAAATCTTCGTAAGCGAACAGTCGAAAAAAATATTTGCTTTCCGCACGACCAATCTGCATTTCTTTGATTTTACCACCTAAATCCTACTATCCTACTAATAATATAAACGCGAAAGTTTGTAATCCTTAATGGATTGATGTTTGTTACTCTTTCACGTAAAACCTGCTGAACGGATTAGGATGAAATTTGGCACACAGGTAGTTTATACCCTGGATTAACACATTGGATACGTTTTATCCCGGTAATACGTTGCCGTGGGTTCATTTCCGACTCCCACGCGGGAGAAGCTGTTGGATAAGCTTGTTTTAGTATAAAGAGGGTAAATAGCCTCTATATTTTATAGGCTATTACCCAAATAATTGGAATAATATAAGCTTTGCCGTTGGAAAGTGTTACCAAATAACAATTTTATTATTATTACAGCTAGCCCGAACTAGTCCACTGCTTTTTTGGCGGTAAAGGACTTCCTCCATTCCTTTAATCAGTCACAACTCTGCGCAACTTCTTCACAACCAACGAGAAGATTGATCCTGACATTTTCCACGTCTATCGCGGCCCCTTCTTGCTTTTTCTGTGTCATGTCTGAGTCATGGGGACCGCCGAGTGCCGACGTAAAACTTAAAATTATGAAATAGCAGTGTACTTACCTGTTCTCATATCTATCGGCACTCCGAGCAAAAGCGCAACATACGCACCCTCATAGTCATAAAAGTTAAGTTGGCATGGTGGTGAGACGCGAACCTACTAGATTTTCCGCTTCCGTACAAATATTTTATTTGGAACACGCACAGGAAGTAATAAAGAGGAGCATTTAAAACTAAAAAAGTTACATTAAAAACTACAAAAAAAAAAATAACTCCCTCACGCTCTCTCTCTCTCTTAAATCTTTTCTATTTATCTTTAATTCACTACAAAATAAATATTAAAACTGTTTTTGACACAACCGTCTACATAAAATTACCACTATTTATAACCTGTGCTCCGCGCGAATTTGTATTTTAGACTGGCAACACCGAACACAACGAAACGATAGTTAGTCTGTGACGTAGTTTGACGTCGCAATCAGTTCCAGTGGCGCGTCGCCCTGTATCATAATAATAAATACAAACTTTTTCGTTATAATTACGTACAAACTATGTGATGTGTTACAAAATGGCTAAATAAGTGTCCTAGTGAACAGTTTTAGTGTTAGTTTTAAGGTTTGTGGCAGCTAAAAGTGTCATTCAATTGGAATTGGTACATTTTGTCGAGACGCAAGGTTGGTTTTATAATTACGATTATTTCGACGTGTTTTTAGGGTTCCGTAGCCAAATGGCAACGGAACCCTTATGGATTCGTCATGTCTGTCTGTCTGTCTGTCTGTCCGTCCGTCCGTATGTCACAGCCGCTTTTTTCCGAAACTATAAGAGCTATACTGTTGAAACTTGGTAAGTAGATGTATTCTGTGAACCGCATTAAGATTTTCACACAAAAATAGAAAAAAAACAATAAATTTTGGGGGTCCCCATACTTAGAACTGAAACTCAATTTTTTTTTTTCATCAAACCCATACGTGTGGGGTATCTATGGATAGGTCTTCAAAAATGATATTGAGGTTTCTAATATCATTTTTTTTCTAAACTGAATAGTTTGCGCGAGAGACACTTCCAAAGTGGTAAAATGTGTCCCCCCCCCCTGTAACTTCTAAAATAAGAGAATGATAAAACTAAAAAAAATATATGATGTACATTACCATATAAACTTCCACCGAAAATTGGTTTGAACGAGATCTAGTGAGTAGTTTTTTTTTAATACGTCATAAATCGTAACGTAACGGAACCCTTCATGGGCGAGTCCGACTCGCACTTGGCCGGTTTTTTTTTAATGTCCATGGCTGTAAGAGTAGGGGAAAACCAAAGAAAAGATGAATGGACTGTGTGAGAGATGATATGGCTAGAAAGGGTGACTATCGAGATGACTGTTAGAGAAGTATTTAAGGAAGAAAAATATATGTTGCGCCGACCCCAAATAAATTGCTATGGGCGGGAGAATGACGATTATTATTTTGCTACAAATTTTTATTTTATATTTATAAAACTATTTAGTTCTAAGCCTCTGTTGACTTTTCTTACAGAACAGTATTATAGAATCTTAAAATATTGTAAATTAAAATGTTTTTCGTGTCTGTTTGTGTGACCGCGTTGTTCTAATAAACTACGCAACGGATGTTGATGCGGTTTTCGCTATCAATTAGAGAATTTATTCGGGAAGGTTAATGTGTATAATACTACATATTTAACTGACATATTTTAAGGAAAACTTACTGATAAGCTACGCAGTACGCTTGCCGCGATTGATCGAGGGGTGTATCAGATAGCACGTTCAGCCGTTGGTCGCGGCTGTCATTCGTGGATCTTTGACAGTCGTTACGGGTCGTCAGAAGCCAGAAAGTCTAGCAACCAGTCTTACCCAAGGGGTATCGTATTATCCAGTAACTGGGTTGTGGAGGCCAGTCGGCCAGATAGGCAGTCGCTCCATGTAAAATACTGGTATTCAGCTGTATCCGGTTAGACTGGAAGCCGACCCCAACATAGTTGGGACAAGGCAGGCAGTTCTCAATGCTCGGCTCAGCACCGAGAGTTGAAAATGCAGCGCGCGATAAAATCCCTTTTATTTCGCACGTATCTTTAACCTAATCTGCATTCGCGATTTATTAGCCAAAAATGTAAACAAATAGGTATGTTTTTATGGAAAAATAACTTTAATTCCTAGACAATAAAGTTCAGTTTACGCTACAACTTGAAACATTTTTAGTACTACTCTTTCAATAGTACTAGTCACTCGGAAATCAACTTAATTACCATTCAAATAAAGTTGATATTTGTTTAACTTGAAAGAACATCAATTTGAAACAAATTAGAATAGACTAGATATCTAGGTATTTCTTGTCTCTTTAAAAATGCTAAAATTAAATTGTTTACATTGAAAAGTGACTCAAGAGGCAGTCCACATTCCTGCATCCAGTTCGTTACATCCACTTATTCGTTTTTAGCAACTCGGGATCAAAATGCACTCATACGAGCGTATTTTTAGACACAATGCTAATTGAAAACAGCCGCCGCGGTTGGTTCGTGGATGGGTGACCCTCTATTACATATCGGGACCACTCCGCGCCTCGGAACGTTAAGCCGTTGCTCCCGGCTGTCATTAGTGGATCTTTGACAGTAATGTTAGGGTCGGCGTCCAGTTCAACCAGATGCAGCTGAATACCAGTATTTTACACGGAGCGCCTGCCTACCTCCACAACCCAGTTACTGGATAATACGATACCCCTTGGTGAGACTAGTTGCCAGACTTTCGGGCTTCTGGCGACCCGTAACGACTGTCAAAGATCCACGAATGACAGCCGGGACCAAAGGCTTAACGTGCTTTCCGAGGTACGGAGGGTCTCGGTATTTAAAGATGGTCACCCATCGATGGACCATCCGATTTCGATACTCTTATCACCTGAACCCAGAGCCCTGCCCCTGACCCATGTTATTTATTTATTTACGTGAACGTTGTCACAGTCACGTTGTCGAGTCCCCTCGTGAGCCTCTGGACCTCAGTCTGGAGTCACCAAATGTCGGACCGCGGTCCGGGTCCGGAACACCGACCTATTTTGAATAAACAGTAAAATCAAATCATAAAATTGAAGTGCCTGTTTGTAATATAAAAATAACAGCTTTTTAATAAACGCATATGAAAGTATAGTATACGGAAAATAATAATTAAAAAAAAAACTGTCTGTTTGTCCCGGCTAATCGCCGAAACGGCTGGACCGATTTTGACTGAATTTACTCTAGCAGATAACTGACGTTATAAGGAGTAACTTGGGCTAGTTAGTTGGTGTTTTTGTCGTAGTCAGCACTCTAATAGCGTAACACACATTCAATTACAATCTGAATAATTTTGAAGGATATTGCTAATCCATTGCTTCATAATCATAAGTTCGAAAACTTTGTCTGCTCAACACGTAAATAACGCAATGAATGTTGTTGAACTGTCAAAACTTCATTTTTTTTAGTTGCTGTTTTTTGTTTAGTTGCACTAACCTGCCGTTCTTGCACAGATGCGACGCACGGCTGATTCTTAGGTAGTTACTTGTAATTGTTGTTACTCGTAGTTACAAAAGTAGATAATTTCCACTCAATTGCAATCGGCATTTTTTGTTGTTGTTGTTTGTTTATTGTAATTTGCCAGTGTCGCAACACTCTCAACGCATTACACAATGCGTATTATTGTCTTTGGTCTTGGTGTAGTGTAGACCACTAAATTGTGACCTGCCTACACTGACCTATATTTAATATTATACAAGTAATAATATACGAAATGACAGTTGTTTTTTGAGCCGATTCAAATCGCCTCGCTCGAGCGTCGCAGGAACTAAAATTGACACACTGTTTGTGTTTACTACGAGGTATTTAGAACATTTTTATCATGTGAGTATCAAAAATATTAGTTCCACAGACACTCACGTTGTTATCAGCGCCAAAATGGCGGAAATTAAATGTCTTCACTCTGTCGTCGATAGTATGAAGTACAGCGTACTTGCAAAGAATATATACACTACCGGTACTTGTTTATCAGGTCAGTGTGACCTGCCAATCAAGCAATAGACTGACTACTCTGAGAAGAAACGCCAAATCAAAGAGATCAGAAGTCTTGATCAGCTGCCGCACTATGACGGTTTAAAGCCATCATGATTCCACTGTAAGAGAGAGACGGAGCTATACATTCCCTTTTCGTCATGTCAATCATGAATTCATGATAGCATTCATGCTTTGTAACGTATTACAAATCAGTATTAGGGATGTAGCAGTACAGAATGTCGCTTATCGATTCTATCTACAGGTTTCATAAAAAAACCGATAAGTATTTATAGTAAATATCAAAACATTCGATATTTGATATAATTATCGAAATTAGGGATCTAGCAACATAACATCAACATCTCGGTTATCGATACTTTGTAGCATGACATTAATTTGTAATAAATAAAACACATTTTAAATTAGCTTTTAATCATTTTTATTTTAATCAGTTGGTATTAAAAAATATACAATATTCGAATAGATAATAGAAAAATCAATAAAGTGAAATATGTACTAATAAACAAGCATTATAAATTATTGTTCTATTCAATAAATCTTCTTTAAGTACCAACTATTTTGGACTTATTTTCATCCATTTGGGCTGAAGCATGTTTGTATGCAAATTATAACTAACCCGAGACGTCGGTATCGCTTGCAGAGTTACTCATGCATGTATAATTAGTGTTATTAAGAAAACGCTTATTTACACGCGCGAACTAACAATATTTCTATGTAATTATAACTGACTAGCTTCTGTCCGCGACTTTGTCTGCGTGAAATGTCTTGTTCCCTCGACCCGACGCATCGCATCGCATCGCTAGTTTTTCGCATACTCTTTTAATTTGTTGTCACTACGTCTTGTTTTAAACCGAATAATAATGTCACCATCATCTGGCACCTTTTCCCAACTATGTTGGGATCAGCTTCCAGTCTAACCGGATACAGCTGAAAACCAGTATTTTACATGGAGCGACTGCCTATCAGACTTCCACAACCCAGTTTCTGAATAACACGATACCCCTTGGTAAGACTGGTTGTCAGACTTTCGGGCTTCTGACTACCCGTAACGACTGTCAAAGATCCACGAATGACAGCCTGGACTAATCACTTAACGTGCTTTTCGAGACACGAAGGGGTTTTGATAATTATGTAAAGATGGACCCATCCACGGACCAACCACGGCAAGCGTTGCTGAACCTGATTGATCGACCCGTGCCGCCAGGTAATTAAAATTACGAAACACAAAACATCAAGCTAAAATATTTCCCATATGTCAGTTAACACACGCCAACATATCAACAAAAACATTGAATACTATGCACCTATACGCGCCTATGATAACCCTGTTGTGGCAGATTCCAAGAGGCGGCGGTGACCACTCTCGCAGCAGAGCAGATGTGGTCCAGTGGTAACGGCCCCGACTTACGAGTTGTAGGTCGTGGGTTCAAATCCAGACAGGCACTTTACCTTGTGTAAATAATTTCATCACCACTGCTCTCAAAACGGTGAAGGAAAACATCGTGAGGAAACCGGCATGTCCTAGAATCAAACACTCGAAGACATGTGACATCTACCTACCCGCACTGGGCCCGCGTGGTGGATTACGGTCCACTCCCTCTCACCGAGAGGAGGCCTGTGTCCCAGCAGTGGGAAAATTATAGGCTGATTATCTTTTGGGCTGTTCGCTTCTTCACACTCGCACACAATAACATCAAAAAAGGATTTCGCACAACGTTTTCCTTAACCCACTGCCGGTTCTTTGAAGTATAAAAACAAGACGTTAATTGAATTGTGAATCGAAGCTACACAAGTACACACATCAAGCTATTACAATCTGTCAAATTTCTTTAATAGCTTTTCAACTTTATCGCTAAAGCATTAAGTTCCAAGGTTGATTGGGAAAATTTGACAGTTTCGGGTAGCTTGACCTGCTGGCGTACGTATATATATAAGTTTATACGACCTTACGATACAAGGTTAATGTGTCATTTTATCGCATATAAAGCTATGTTCTCGACACTCCTCAACAGCCTTTTTCTAGCTATTTTTTACCATTTATGTACACACATATGTATATAAACAGACGATGAAAAACAGAACAGAAAAAATAGGTACAGAGGTGATGCTTATTTCATAAGAAATCTCTTCCACCATACCTGAGATAGGACAATAGATACAGAGATGTAGACAGCGTGTGATAGAGCAAAGGAGACAAAAAATAATACATATAATCAAAAAAACAATTCACTTAAAAACTAAACAAAAATTACGAGAATATACCAACATATATACAAATAAACATACATAACTACTTCTAAAATAAATATTACTAGAATGATAATAATTATATCATACTCAAAATAATAAATACATACACAACTATGATGACGTGGATAGTGTTCTTTCACTCTTCTTTTAAAAACTTCAACGGTTTGGCAGTTCCTAATGTCAGGCGGTAGTGAATTCCACAATCGCACCGCGTTCACTGTGAAGGAGTAGGAGTAGAAGTCGGTGGAATGGGGAGGGGATTTGGGACGCTGTGTAGCAACGGTTCTATATTTAAACGGCCAACCTCGAAACTGTGTGTCTTACCTATTACTTAAACAAGTTGTTCAGTAAGAACTTAATAAGGGTAATTTTCGTATGTGTCTAGTGCATAGACAGATATAAGATAGTCTAGTGTCAAATTTATGTTAGTAGAAAATAAGTTAATTTTCAGAGCGAAACATTGCATCTAACTCTTTAGAAGCACCCTGAAAATTAGTGCCATTGTCACTCCATAAATTTTTACAGTGACCACGTCTGGCCACAAACCTTTTAAATGCGGCAATGAACCCCTTTGTGGTGAGATCGCTCACGACCTCGATGTGGACAGCCTTTGTGGCCATGCACACAAATAAACAAATATACCCTTTGTATGCGTGATGGCCCCGACCCTTAGATGCAATGTTAAACCCTCGGGCTTCGTGAGGGTTTTTGGGGGTGCTCGCTCACCTTGCGAGCTGGTGGATATAACGCTGATGAATAGGTCATGCAAACCCTCGGGCTTCGTGAGGATCACAATGACACTATTGGTTCCCTACGTTTCAACATCCGACCGCAAAATAAAACATGAGGTACGGTTAACCAAATGTTTATTATTACATTATTACAACCCAACAAAATTGCTCTAAATTCAACTTTATTGCAAATCTTATATACAATCGGCGGAGAATCTTGACACCGCGATCTAAATTTTAATCTCAAATAAAAAGTGCCATCTATCGGTTCCGTTAGTAACTAATGTTACAAAACACAGTTGAAGTGCGACATTAATTTGCGGCGATGGTGCCACTAGCCGATAGATGGCTGGACATTCCGCCCACCAAGGACATTTGTGAACATTATGTCCTTCAAGTTATCAAGTTATAATGATTACAAACTAAAGTTAGTTTCACTAAACACATCACAAAGTAAGGTTACAAGATAAACATGTTATTGAATATAAAATTAAAATAAAATTAACTTATTTTCTACTAACATAAATTTGACACTAGACTATCTTATATCTGTCTATGCACTAGACACATACGAAAATTACCCTTATTAAGTTCTTACTGAACAACTTGTTTAAGTAATAGGTAAGACACACAGTTTCGAGGTTGGCCGTTTAAATATAGAACCGTTGCTACACAGCGTGACTACCCGTGTTAGATTATCCAGCCCTGGATGTTTCTCAACCACTCTGCCAAGTAGCCACCGACAGGGGGGCATGTTATCCTCCTTAATTAAAACTATGTCTCCTACGTTCGGTTCAGGAGTTTGCGAAGACCACTTATACCGATGGAGTAGTGTGGTTAGGTATTCAGTTGACCAGCGTCTCCAAAATTGTTGCAGCATTTGTTGAACTAAATGCCACCTCTTTAGACTGGATATGTTAGCGTCTTCGTAATTCCTATCTGGTGCGTTTATGACAGGTTCCCCAATAAGGAAATGCCCAGGTGTTAATGCATCACAACTGTTGGAATCCGTTACCCTACACAACGGACGTGAATTTAAACATGCCTCTACTTGACTTAAAAGAGTGGACATTTCTTCGTAAGTTAAAGTAGAGTTGCCTATTACCCTGCGCAAATGCCCTTTGCAAGATTTAATTCCGGCTTCCCACAGACCGCCAAAGTTCGGAGAATGTGGTGGAATGTAATGCCATGTTGTTCCCTCAGCAGCTAAAGCCCCGGCAATTTCCTTAGTTATAATTGAATTTTCAGAGCGAAACATTGCATCTAACTCTTTAGAAGCACCCTGAAAATTAGTGCCATTGTCACTCCATAAATTTTTACAGTGACCACGTCTGGCCACAAACCTTTTAAATGCGGCAATGAACCCCTTTGTGGTGAGATCGCTCACGACCTCGATGTGGACAGCCTTTGTGGCCATGCACACAAATAAACAAATATACCCTTTGTATGCGTGATGGCCCCGACCCTTAGATGTCCTTAGATTTATTGGACCCGCGTAGTCTACCCCACTGTTCTTAAACGGCCTGCTTGGTATAACCCGCGCAGGTGGCAATTGACCCATTAGCTGAGGTTTGGTTGTAGCTGCATACCTGATACAAGTTACACACTTCCTTACATATGCTGTAACTAACCGTTTGGCGCCTAGGATGTAGTATTTCGTGCTCAAATAATTGAGCATAAGTTGGGGACCTCCATGAAGACTTCTGTTATGCGCATCTGATATTAAGAGATTGGTGAAGTGATCATTACCAGGAATCAATATTGGATGTTTACGGTTCTGATCGAGATCTGAACGTTCTAATCGACCGCCCACCCTCAAGATCTGTTTTGAATCCAGGTAAGGATTTAAGGATTTTAAGAACTTCTCTTTATAAATTTCCCCTTTTTCCAGGTTGGTGATCACCGCTTCGAATCCTTTACCTTGGCTAACCCTTATGCATGTTTCTAACGCTAATTCGATCTCTTCTGCGGTAATATAGTTGAAGCTTTTCCTCGTAGTCTTTGGTTGTCTTAGTTCGAGAAACCGCCTCACATAAGCTACTATTCGCAATAGTTTGTTAAGAGATGAATATTTATCCCAGAAAAAGTTGTCGGTATTTACTGATACGTGTACCCTCTTCTCCTCCATTTCAATTGAAACTGATTTGCGTTTACCCGTTGCAATTGGTGTTTTTGTCATTTCTAACTACTGCGTGATGAGGTAAATATAAAGCTTCGTTTGCATGATAGTCCGGTTTGCTTACCGGTCTCATATGCCCCAGTTCGAGATACTCGTTGATTACCTCTGCATATTTAACTCCCAATTCCTCATTCCGGCGTAGTTTAGATTCTAGAGCATGAAACCTCCTGATTGCTACTTCTCTTGTTTTTCCATATTTACAGCCTGGATCTTCGGTTCGGAATGGCAGGTTCACAATGTAACGTCCGCTGTCATCTCTTGTGGTTGTGGCAGTGAATATCTCCTCACATTTGGTCTCTGTTTCGGTGAGTATATGTTTCTTATTTTCATCTGGTTCTTTCTCTAACTCCCAGAATTTTTTCAGAATCTCGTCATCCCTACGAGGGCGTGCATCACGGTTAATTTGGAAGACTTATGGCCAGCAGAAGCTATCGTTCCTGACAGAATCCACCCCAGAGAAGTACACTGTGCCACCGTGCTGCAACCTGAAGCCTTTTTCAACCCGTTTTGCAAAACCTTGCCGTAAATTTCTGCCCCCAACAAGAAATCAACTTTATCCGGTTTGTGATATTTGGGATCCGCCAACTGTATATCTTGGAATTGTACCCAATCTAAATGTGCTGTTTCCCTACTAGGCAATAAAGATGTAAGTGATTTTAGAACGTATGCATTTACTTCCAATTCTACAGATGGATCAACCCTAGACTGTATTTTCACTTTAACAATCGAATTCAACTCTACTTTGTGGTTGACATCTATACCAACTATCGAACCCTTAGCTGGTGTTTTCTTTAATCCTAAGGTTTGGACCATGTTTTCCGTAACAAACGATGCTTGAGAACCTTGATCTAACAAAGCCCTAACTGTGAACATAGACCCGTTTTTTGATACAGCCTTCACTAAAGCTGTGGCTAATAAGACTTGGGCTGCGCCCTTCGAAAAACAAGCAACTATCTCTTGATTTTCTACTCCAACCGTATGAGTGCTCTTTTCCCCTGAAGATTCCTGCTCACTTTGAGAATGTAATAAAGTGTGGTGTTTACGTTGACAGATTCGACAAGTGACTGTACACTTACAAAACCTGGCAGAGTGGTTAACCCCCAGACAATTAAAACATAAATGCTTTTCCTGTACGAACTTACGCCGATCATCGACATCTTTACTCAAGAACTGTTTGCAAGTCCCTATCTTGTGCTCATCATTACATACAGGACAATTCGACGATACTGTGTGAAATACCCTTGCTTTAGTTGAATCTACATTTTGTTTTATAGTCGACTTCGGTTCTAAGAATTCAAATGCTCTGTATCTACTGGTTAAAAAATCTTTAAATTGCTCAAATGTTGGTAGCTTAGCGGAATCAATGTTTGAGGTCACCCTTAACTCCCATTCCTTGCGACTGTCTGAATCTAACTTTAATGTGAGGATATGTATGATTAGTGTGTCTCTAATTGCTGTGTCATTTAACTCTAAATTAATAAGTGCATTTAAGCAATCAGATGTGGTATCCATGAGATCCTTTAAACCACCAGCTGATTCATTGGTTATATTTCTTTGACTGAATAAACGTTTTAAAATACAATGTGAAAGATATTTTTTATTGTTATAACGCGATTCTAATTGAGCCCAGCACTTATCGTAATTTAAATCGGATATTGGAATGTGTCGCAAAAGTTGCTCGGCCTCACCTGTAAGGAAGCCCTTCAAATAATAAAGTTTCTGCACTTTATCTATCTTGTCATTTTTGTGAATTAAGGAAACAAATAAATCTCTGAAGGTGATCCATTCGGTATATTTCCCAGAAAAGGTTGGGATTGATATTCTAGGCAATTTTATGGGCATGTTTCTACCTTCTGAGTTTGATGACGACTCCGTAATTGGAGAAACATCGCTACTATTCTTGAATTTATTTAAAACAGTTTTTAGTTCACATTTCAAATCTAAATATACTTCCTCGGTGTTGAAGTAAATTTCATTCATAGTATAAGGTGACTTTTTTAACTCAATAGATTCACAATCTTTAACCATCTGTGTATGAGTTAAGCTAAACTGAGCCCACAGCTCGTCAACATTTTCTAGCCTAGCTTCTACATACTGTTTGGTAATCCTCTCTTTGGGTGATTTCTTAAAGTTACTTTTAGCTCTCGACAATCGAGCATACAGATCATCTTGTACCTTAACGAACGTTTGTAATTGAGACATTTTGACAAATGTTTTATGATATAAATCTAATTCAATCACAAGTGGAAAATATTTCTAAGTATGTTCAATGAACTCAAATTATTATGGTAAGTAAAATATTTTTGAAGAAAATATTCTAAGTCGATGTTAACAAACAAGTTTTTATAAGTGTCAAACTTTCTAAAAATTTTACAAGTCTAAAATATTTTTGAAGAAAATATTCTAAGTCGATGTAAACACACAAATTTTTCTAAGTGTTTGCACGTTACAAAAATTAGAAAATCGGGCATAGGTTCCCCGTCTGAACACAATTTGCCTTAAATCTAACTAAGTCTAAGATCGCGTTGCACAATCACTAAGTTAATTTGCACCTTGAAATTAAGATCACTTTTGCTTGGCAGGAATGAATTTGAAAAGTACTCACGGTTTTCACTTGTAACACTTAGCTTTTAACGACTATAGTCGTCTGCAGCGCCTCCCTGCTGCTGTCCCGTTGCTGCTGACTCCGAGTCCGGTCGCTGCTAGACCGCCTTGACACCGGAACAACTCCACTTGAATTGGGCTCGTTCGTGCTGATGCTATCCTTAGTCACAGTAGGCTTAGCATCTGCTGCTTGATGAACTGGTTCCACAGGCTCATCATCACCATCCGGCTCGAAGGACCATGTTAAACCCTCGGGCTTCGTGAGGGTTTTTGGGGGTGCTCGCTCACCTTGCGAGCTGGTGGATATAACGCTGATGAATAGGTCATGCAAACCCTCGGGCTTCGTGAGGATCACAATGACACTATTGGTTCCCTACGTTTCAACATCCGACCGCAAAATAAAACATGAGGTACGGTTAACCAAATGTTTATTATTACATTATTACAACCCAACAAAATTGCTCTAAATTCAACTTTATTGCAAATCTTATATACAATCGGCGGAGAATCTTGACACCGCGATCTAAATTTTAATCTCAAATAAAAAGTGCCATCTATCGGTTCCGTTAGTAACTAATGTTACAAAACACAGTTGAAGTGCGACATTAATTTGCGGCGATGGTGCCACTAGCCGATAGATGGCTGGACATACATACACAACTATGATGAAGTGGATAGTGTTCTTTCACTCTTCTTTTAAAAACTTCAACGGTTTGGCAGTTCCTAATGTCAGGCGGTAGTGAATTCCACAATCGCACCGCGTTCACTGTGAAGGAGTAGGAGTAGAAGTCGGTGGAATGGGGAGGGGATTTGGGAAGGTTTTTAAGATGTGAGCTGCAAGGTGCATCTGAAGCACGGACGTAGGAAAAACGCTCCCGCAGATAGGATGGTGTTTTAGGATTGTGAAGGAGATTGAATAGCAGACACAATATCCGAGAGTTCCTGCGAAGTATGTTAGGGTCGGCTTCCAGTCTAACCAGCGGGGTCATAGCCTAACACACTAACAGCAGCAGCAGCCTTCATTTTGACAGTTCAACAACATACATTGCGTTATTTACGTTGTTGAGCAGGCAAATTTTTCGAACATATGAAGCAGTGGATTAGCAATAACCTTCAAAATCATTCTGATTATGATTGATAGTGTATTACGCAATTAAGGTGCCGATGCAGCTGATTTTTATTTTTCATGTAGCGACTCCCTATCCGACCTCCACAACCCAGTTACGGGGTAAGCTAATCCTAACCAATGAAAGCAAGTTTGTTTGTTTGTTACGCTTTCACGCTAAAACGGCTGAACGGATTTGGATGAAATTTGGCACACAGATAGATCATGAGCTGGGTAAGGACATAGGCTACTTTTCATTCTGGGTCGCAGACGAAGTCGCAGGCAACAGCTAGTACAATAATAACGCTGAAAAGTTTGTTTGTTTGAACGCGCTAATCTCTGGAACTCCAATCGGATTTGAAATTTTAGTTTTTCTTCATATCATTTTTGGGAGCGCAAAATAGAAAAACTTGAGAGGTGTCAAGGGACACCCGGATGGAACGAAGTTCAAAGAGAGAGAGAGAGAGAGAGAGAGAGACAGAGAAACACGCGCACGCCCCACGGCTTACAACTATAGCAAAAAGTGTCTTTCCAACTTTTGGTCTTAATTTTTTCCGTCTAGCCTCCTTTCGCAACGCGCGATAAGGAACTTCGTTTCAATTATCAGGTTCGATTGTACATGCCTTGTTTTTTGGAACGAAGTTCCTTATCGCGCGTTACGAAAGGGGGCTAGACGGAAAAAATTAAGACCAAAAGTTGGAACGACACTTTTTGCTATAGTTGTAAGCCGTGCGGCGTGCGCGTGTTTCTCTGTCTGTCTCTCTCTCTCTCTTATAGAAAGCAAGCCAGTTATACTTCGTTCCATCCGGGTGTCCCTTGACACCTCTCAAGTTTTTTTTTATTGGAACGAAGTTCCTTATCGCGCGTTGCGAAAGGAGGCTAGACGGAAAAAATTAAGACCAAAAGTTGGAACGACACTTTTTGCTATAGTTGTAACTGTTGTAAGCCGTGCGGCGTGTGCGTGTTTCTCTGTCTGTCTCTCTCTCTCTCTCTTTTTTTTTATTATGACATAGATCTATTTTAAAAGTATATCTTTGGAACTTATAATTATAATATGTTCGAGCCGTTTGGGGTTGAAACACTAGGGCCATGGGGTCGGACCCTGGCCCACTTAGTATTTCGAGACATCACCAAGTGCTTGGTCGACTACTACTATATACTAAACCATACTATACTTGTACCTACATACATATATATGTATATACTATGCAAAAGTATAATGGGCCTTACTTTTTGGTTTCCCATTTTTTTACATACGTCATACAATACAAGTAGTAAATTGCTGTGGGAAAAGTTACACTTGACAGGTCGTAATTTCCTACAACTGAAGGTCACTTAATAAATACTTTTACGAATATATTTGACCTTTTTATTAAAAACATATTTGGGTTTTCCGTTTTCGTATAATAGCTGTTCGCGGTTGAGTTCGATTATAAATCGTTGCAGCATTGACATGACTCCAATGTTATTTCAAGCATATCATTAATTCAATACAATAACGCGTTCAGGATGCTGATGGGGTGGCCCCGATACTGCAGCACATCAGGGATGTTTGCTGAAGCTCACGTGGACTGTTTCTACACGGTGATGCATTCTTGGTCGGTAGGGTGCGGCATGTCCTAGACCAAAAATTCGATGACATATGACACACGCACTGGGCCAGCGTGGTAGGCTATGGCCCACTCCCTTTCACAGAGAGGAGGCCTGTGTCCCAGCAGTGGGAACGGTATAGCCTGCGTATCCATTAATTGATTGAAATTAATTGTATTGCGGCCATCTTTAGATATTTTTCTTTAATTGGTGAAACGTTATATGAAATGTAACACAAATTAGCGCACGTACGTAGGAGTTAAAAATATCGCGTACTCAATTTTCAACTCTGTGTGGAGCCGAGAGTGTTGAGAATACAACAGAGCGCATCCCAGCGCGTCAAAAAAAAATACCCTGTTGGATTTCGAACTCTCTGCGCTAATAGCAGTACGTTGACAATCCAGTGCGCGAGCACTAACCATACAGCAAACTAACCATAAACAGCACCTGGATATTTCAAAGGCAGATTTAATGGGTTCCCTGTTTGTTGTTCCTGTTGTTTAATGGGTTTGGGTATTCCCTGAGTACCCCGATCCCCGAGGCCCCCGTCCCGGAGGTACCCGATTTATTTTGACACCGACCGTAAAAATCACTTAAAAAAATTACATTTCGCTAACGACGACGACACGCGAGCTGAATTGGTCGCAGTAACTAAGCTAAAGCATACCGACCATTCTGTGACCAAGCGGGCGCCGGGCGGTGTTGCGGCAGCGGCCAGCGAGCGCTACAACTAAGTGCATAACCATACGAGCGACCAGCGTCAGCCGCAGAGGCAAGTAGTCATCGACGCGTGTCGATATCTAAAAACGATATACTTCAGTAACAACACTACCAGCGGACGTTGATCCCTAAGGAAAAAAACATCAAACCTTTTTTATTTTGTTCAGATATCGTTCACGTCTGCGAAGTTTCGCTAGCTAATTTAATTTGATCCTGTATAGATTAAAGGATTCGTGGCAAATGAAAGATTATTTTATTAAAAGTGCGAGGTAATTTTATCTTCACATTATGAGTAATGGTAATGGAGTCAGCGCGCGCCATGTGTTACGAGTTCTGCGAATTGATGCTTACCTACCTACGTTACATGGAATTATAAAACGTTGTGGAAGCGAATCAAAATATGTACAGCTGTCTAAGGATCTTTTGACGCGTGGCAGAAATCGGAACTAACGCCGCCAATCACAATCTGAGTTATTTTGAAGAATTTTGCTAATCCATTGCTTCTGTGTTTGAAAAATGTGTCTGCGTAACAACGTAAATAACGCAATGAATTTTGTTGAACTGTCAAAATCATAGACATTGTACTGACTAACAGTAGCAATGTCTATGATTTTGACAGTTACGCAACTACCCCACCGGTTGGAACGAAGTTCCTCTCGATGTATATTATGTATTACATAACTGTACAGTCACGAACAAAAGTATGTATACATTCGGAATTATTCAATAGCGATTTACTGCTTTATTTTTTAATTAAATTTTATGTTCTTACGAACATAGCATTTTCGAACCCACAGGTTCATATAATGTGTCGTATTTCAACGTTGCATTCGTTATTTCACGAAAAAATCGCAATTGAAAGTTGCCAAGTGTTGACATATTGGTGCTCATGACTGTACAGTATCAGAACTGTACTCACTGTAACAAAAGTGTCGTGACGGTCACAGTGTTACACTGTCCTCGGTCTCGCTCCATTCGCCAAGTGTCCAGAGTGTAACGTGCCATAAGGAACTACACTCTAAAAAACCCTTTCCGTTATAACACGTTGTACCTACAAATAGAAAGTTAGAGTCTATTCAAAGAACATCAACCAAAATGGGCCCAACCGTGAACACGCGTATTGGGAAAAAAGGAATTCATAAATAATTGAGTAATAATATTGACTGAACATTGGTCCCTATTCCGGAGTGTCAAAATAAATAATATTAAAAACGAATAAAAAAGATTTTTAATTGATTTGTATATGTATGGTGACAGTTGCGGCGCGGCGGCGTGCGGGGCGCGTTGATTTAGGGTTGCCTAAAGAATAAAATCACAGAAAAAATAATATCGATATTTTTGATATTTCGATTCGAGAGCTTCGAAACATTAAAATGTTTTCCTGGAAGACCAAGCTTTGCTCTGGCTGTTGGAGGGTTCATCATCAGCATTACCATCATCATATTAACCTTACTTATATAAAAATATATAGTTTACGTTGAACATTTTTTTTTTGAGTTGGTAAAATCATCCATTTATTTCTCCCGCTCTAGGATGGAGCGGGAGGGCGTGTCAGACTTTTACTGACTAAAACCACACATGTGTCATTCTGCATTCAGTTGCCCCTTGCGTTCTAGAGCCACGGGTTTCCTTTTCAGAAATCCCCTGCGGCCCTAGCGAACATCGGCCCTGCTGGGCTCCTACGGTTTTGCTGACATCTCTTTGAGGCGCGCGTGGTACACTACGCGCCGTCGACAACTTGGGCTCGGTCCGGACAGTTACTGGTCAGCCGGGCGGTGAGCTACCCATTGCTCGTTGTCGTTGTCCGCAAGCCCGCGCCGAGAAACAAAACAGCACAGCGCGATGGAATCGATTTCAAATCGAGTGTTTGACTGACAGTGCAGAGAACTGGCAACACTGACCTAGACCCGATTGGCGCTCGATTTTCAAATTGTCAATGTCATTCGCTTTGCGTTTGCCGCTCTTTTTCGTATCGTATTGTGAATATTATTTCGACTTTAGCTATTTTTGACGACTTGTGCTGTTCAAAATGGATTCTGATGATTTTCTATCCGACGACCCCGGCTCACTCTCGGACTCAGTACCCGCTTCAAACGTTAACCCTGACATTTCTCCGTATAATGAACCCGCTATACATAAAGACTTGCGCGTGAACATGGACTTTCCGATTTTGCCTAGTGAATCTATACATTGTATAAATTGTGGTACTGAAATCACTCACAGGAAGGAGAAGACACATTGTTAATCTTGTGAAAGTGCAGCGAGTTATACTGCAATCAGCAATGGATCGCACCGCAAGTGGTAAGTTCCAACTTCTGAGATGATTATGTACTTACATAATTGAATATTTGAGTTTGCTAAAAATCCATCACTAGTTAAAGGTTCTGGACGATCATTGTTTAAAGCTCTTTATTGCACATAAATCAAAAATACATTTTTAAAAGGACGATGGTCAGTGGGTATCTTAGGGGCGGAGTTTACGAAGTTAAGCTTATCTCTAGCAGAGATCTCTCGCAATCAACCTGTGGGTGTAAGATAGCGTACAAGCCCATTGTGGAATATAAAAAAATGTATGTAGGTATATGTCTGTTTTTTTTTTTTTAGACATTGCCTCACTCTAGGAATTTCTCCTGTATTGTGGGTGCGTTTACAAACATTTAAACTCACATACACAAACAGCCAGACCCGGAAAAACTACTTGTAGGTAGGTCATACAAATATTTGTTCCGTGCGGGAATCAAACCCGCGACACGCAGCGCAGCAGTCAATCGCTTAACCACTGCGCCAACCGTGCCGACTTTTTTTTTCGATCTTTGGCACACTCTAGCTGAACTGGCTTGGTTAATTAGAACATAAATGAGGTGTAGTATTGAAGTTTTTTTTTTGTATTATTTAACCAAATTGATACAAAACTTCTTATCTATATGTTTTCTTTGTACTGTAAACCACTCAATAAAATTAATAATAGTGCAATATTTTTATGTTCATGTTCAAGCCCAAACGCCATACAATGTGGTGGATGTCCTTTATGTTTCAAATTGATGTTATTTTATGTTAAACAAATATCAACTTTATTTTTAATGGTCATTAAGTTGACTACAGAGTGACTAGTACTCTTGAAAAATTTATACAAATGTTTGAAGTTGTAGCGTAAATTGAACTTTATTATGTAGGAGTTGAAAGTTATTTTTCCATAAACTTATATTTGTTTACATTATTGGCAAATAAGTCGCGATTGCAGATTAATTAATCTATTACAAGTTTGTAAAACTAGTTTCAATGATATTTCCCAAGACAAAAAAAACATTGATTTTCCCAGCAAGATACGTAATACCAACAACCTGTGCTAGTAACACGACGTTTTATTATATCGCGCCATTAATCAAAAGCGGTAGCAAGAGATGTATACAGTATAACATCACAAGTCATCATCACCTGCCTGCCTTCTCCCAACTATGTTGGGGTCGGCTTCCAGTCTAACCGGATGCAGTTGTATACCAGTATTCTGCCTATCTGACCTCCGTAACCCTGTTACTGGGTAATAACGATACCCCTTGGTATAAGACTTATATTACGCAAAATACGCGCATTGTCGTGGAGTTGCGGATACCAGCCCGCTGTACCTATTACCCCTTGGTAAGCCTGGTTGTCAGACTTTCGGGCTTCTGTCCACCCGTAACGACTGTCAAAGATCCACGAATGTCGGAGGGGTCTCGGTATGTAAAGATGGTCACCCATCCATGGACCAACCGCGGCAAGCGTAGCTTAACCTGATCGAATGACCCGTGCGGCTGTTATTACTTAGCCCATCCTGTGTAGGAACCGATATTACATCTAAACTACGCAACACACATTGACTGGTGACTACGAATTCAAATTAACTATAGTAGAATATCTTTTAATTATCTACTCTGACGATTGAGTATTAATACATAACAAGTTATTATGAACGGACACGTGAGAATTTCAAGACTAATGTCTTAACAAGATGGCGTGACGCATGTGGACTTTATTTTATAAACAACAGTTTTTGAACTGTAAACTTCTTTATTTATTTATTAAGGTACACCAACAGCTTCCTATGTATCATCATCATCAGCCTACAGCAGTCCGCTACTGGACACAGGCCTCTCCAATTGCAAGACATTCAGCTCGATCCTCGGCAGCTCTCATCCAGCTGCTAACAGCCACCCTGCGAAGATCGTCGCACCACCTAGCCTGGGGGCGTCCTGGGGACTTACACACCTTTATGGGCACTTTGCACTCTTTCTGAACAGTGAACGAAACAGGGGGCCTACTCCGAAGTGCAAAGTGCGAATGTTCGGATCGGACCGACACATGGCCGAACCGAATATTATTGAAAAATTCGAAAAAAGTTCGTTTCGGCTCAGTTGGGTCGGAACCATAGTCAATATTCGAAAGGGTGTAGGAGTGTAGGATCGGAACCGACCGAACCAAATAGTAATTTCGTAGCAGGAAACGGCCGAACATTCGGCCGATACTACTTCGTAGTAGACCCCCTGAATGAATCGCGTATACTCGGCTCCAGTCGGTCGGTGACGCTGAAGCAGGTAGACTCGGCAGTCGGTCATAGTCGGCCTATAATGTTCCCACTGCTGAGCCACGGGCCTCCTCTCGGTGAGAAGGAATTAGCGTG
This sequence comes from Apamea sordens, assembly GCA_945859715.1. Taxonomy (NCBI): domain Eukaryota; kingdom Metazoa; phylum Arthropoda; class Insecta; order Lepidoptera; family Noctuidae; genus Apamea; species Apamea sordens. The sequence goes on along the minus strand of OX244015.1, from coordinate 10,031,572 downwards.
GTGGATTACGGCCCATTCTATTTCATAGAGAGGAAACCTGCCCAGCAGTAGCCACATTGCAGGCTGTTTATTATGATTATGCTATACTTAGTGGTTCTTGCCATTTCGGTGCTTGGGAATAGTATTTTTATCACACGACGCGCGCTTTACTTGTGATTACCAAGTATACATACCGATTTCGGTGCCTGGGAATAGTATTTTTATCACACGACCCGCGCTTTACTTGTGATTACTAAGTATACATACCCATTTCGGTGCCTGGGAATAGTATTTTTATCACACGACGCGCGCTTTACTTGTGATTACTAAGTATACATACCCATTTCGGTACTTGGGAATAGTATTTTTATCACACGACGCGCGCTTTACTTGTGATTACCAAGTATACATACACGCTGTGAATGTGTGCGTGAAGGCAATAGACTCGCCATTTAAACATAACTAGTGAAATGTGGGTGTACAGACGCCAGCACATCAAGCTACTACAATCTGTCAGATTTCTTTAATAGATTTTCGACTTTATTGCTAAACCATTAGGTTCAATGTTGATTGGGAAAATCTGACAGTTTCGGGTAGGTTGACCTGCTGGCGTCCGTACAACAGGTTCACTTCTGCCTAACCCCTCGGAGATTAGAGGCGTGATGTTATCTTATCTTACGATACGATCTTAGTAAGACTACTTAACAGACTTTTAGTACAATCTGCCTGCCTTCTCCCAACTATGTTGAGGTCGGCTTTCAGTCTAACCGGATGCAGCCGAATACAAGTATTTTACATGGAGCGACTGCCTATCTGACTCCCACAACCCAGTTACTGGGTAAAACGATACCCCTTGTTAAGCCAAGCCTGGTTGTCAGACTTTAGGGCTTCTGACGACAAAGATCCACGAATGGCAGCCGGGACCAACGGCTTAACGTGCTTTCCGAGGCACGGAGGGGTCTTTATACATTTATGTTATAAAAATGGTCACCCACACTCGAACCCACCGCGGCAAACGTAGAGACCTTCGGTCGACCTCTGCAGCTGTTATCATTTGGTCTTTCTCAACGAGTATTTCCCACTTTGGTAAATGTGCTAATATAGAGATAATAAATAGAATCTGAGAAGCTAAAGTCGCTGGGTTTACCCATATAAAGTAGTTGTGTAATTACGGATCTTGTGGGTCAGGACTTATTGATCACTTGATTTCTTATGCAATAGGGATGATGACTCAGTCTTCTTAGCGTGTCGATAGCTATCTAAATGGACTCGGCCCAGAATTCGGCCACCTCTTTTGGCACCATCACCAGCATCCATCAGTTCCTGTAACGTGCAGCTGACAGGACACGCAGGACATGATATTAAGTGTCCCATCGTTTGTGGAACAGCACCACATTTACACTCCAAGGTGGAGTCGTCTATGAATTTCCACCTGAACAGGTTTTCCTTGCTTCGGCCAACCTCGGTCATGTTCATGGGACGTGTTCAGTATTCCACGGTACACCCTCATTTCTGTCAAAGTTGTTATTGGGGTACCTCTAATCTTGCAAGTGTATATGAATTTGTGTGGGGTAGGTACACACGGCTACACATCAAGCTATGCAAAACCAGTGTTGGCTGACCGTTCATTGTGAGAAAATATCATACTTGACAAAGTGAGGCCAAGACAAACTGGTTTTGTATAGCTTGACGTGTAGCCATGTGTACAACTAAAAAGTGAATAATAAAATATTTTTTACAAAAAAGAAAACTTTTTTTTTTTTTAAAGTTTTAGATATTCCATCATGGGGTAGGTAACGCAGATAAGTTTGTTTTGATAAAAACAAGTGTGTGTGTTTTTCCTATTAAGATTTCTGGGTACTTAATCTCAAAAGATTTTATAGCTAATTATTATAAAAAAATAATATATATTTTTAGGGAAAACCCGTTGGTTTTCGTCGTTCTCATTTATATTTTTGTTATTTTTTTTTATAACTTGATTATCTATTTATGTCTGTGTTTAGTTAAGTTCGTGATCTTCCTGAACGAGTCGTAATAAATACTTTTTCTTTTTTTCTTCGTGGGTATATTTTTAGGTGCTGTTGACATGGGCTAGCCCTTCTTCTATTAGTAGCCATTTAATTTGCTGCACAGCGCACTAATTGCGTTACACATTTTCATTAAATTACAATCTAAATTTCTATCTATACTATTATATTATGCTGAGGGGCCCGTGGCTAAATAATAACAGCCGCACAGGTCGATCGGTCAGGTTAAGCTACGCTTGCCGCGGTTGGTCTGTGGATGGGTGACCATCTTTACATTCCGTGCCTCGGAAAGCACGTTAAGTCGTTGGTCCCGGCTGTCATTCGTGGATCTTTGACAGTCGTTACGGGTAGTCAGAAGCCCGAAAGTCTGACAACCAGTCTTACCAAGGGGTATCGTATTACCCAGTAACTGGGTTGTGGAGGTCAGATAGGCAGTCGCTCCATGTAAAATACTGGTATTCAGCTGCATCCGGTTAGACTGGAAGCCGACCCCAACATATTATGTAGTTGAAAAAAGGCATGCAAATGATGTCTGTGGATGTGGAAACTAAAAAAAAAAGGCTAGGCAGATGATGACTATTATATTATGCTGAGCCACGGTTGGCGCAGTGGCTGAGCGATCGACTGCTGCGATGCGTGTCGCGGGTTCGATTCCCGCACGGAACAAATATTTGTTTTGCCAACAGGTAGTCGTTCCGGGTCAGTAGTACTTCAATACTGTCAATTTTTCTAGGGTGGGCAAAGAAGTTTCTAGTGAGCATTGCCACCCTTGCCCCCCCCCCCCCCCCAGTTACGCCCATACTTGGGTCACGGGAAGTGTCAACCAGCCGTTTAGAGATTTCCCTAAACAGACCGCTGTTACATTAAATTGAATCACACATCATTGCTTCAGGAGTTCGGAAAATTTGCCTGCTCAACACCGTAAATAACGCAATGAATGTTGTTGAACGCAATTACCCCGCGGTCCATCTTCAAAGTTAAGCAACACTTGCTGAGGTCAGTCCGTGGATGGGTGACCATCCATTACATACCGAGACCACTCCGTGTCTCGGGAAGCGCGTTGCGCAGTTGGTCCCGGCTGTCATTCGTAGATCTTTATCAGTCATATCCGTAACGAAAGTCTGACAATAAGTCTTACCGCGTGTTACCCAGTAACTGAGTTGTGGAGGTCAGATAGGCAGTCGCTCCATGTAAAATACTGGTCGGCTTCCATTCTAACCGGATGCAACATAGACCCGAACATACGTAGTTCGAAAAAGGCAGGCAGTTGATGACATGCTATAGGTCATGGTCTAATGATTACGAGGTTTGATTCTGAGCTCAGGGTCGCGGGTTGAGTTCAACTGTTTTTCGATGAAATAAGTAGCCAATTTTACCCTGTGACTCTACCTACATATTGTTGTTGTTGTTGTTGTGTTGTTGTTTGACGGCACGGTTGGCGCAGTGGTTAAGCGATTGACTGCTGCGCTGCGTGTCGCGGGTTCGATTCCCGCACGGAACAAATATTTGTATGACCTACATGTATTTGTTAGAATAGAATAGAATAGAATAGCCGAAATGCCGAATGGTTCTTTTCCGAGTCTGGGTGTTTTTCTATCTATAATATGTATGTATTTACAAAAAAAAATGTATATACGTAGTTCATCAGCCATCTTGTTACCATAACACAAGCATTAGGTTGCTTAGCTTGGGACTAGATGGCGCTGTGTGAAATGTCCAGGGATATTATTATATATTGTATTTGTATACATAATATAATCAGCTAATGTTGTACTGCTAGCACACAGGTGTCCTCTCTGTGAGAGGGAGGGGGCCATGAGCCACCCCGCGGGGTTACTGCGGGCTGGTATAAGTTAGGTAATTATAAAGAGAAAATAATTTGATTTTTTTGTGTTTGTTTGTTACTCTTTCACGCTAAAACGGCTAAACGGATTTGGATGATATACAGGATGTCCCAGAAATTAACGTCAAGCCAGAAACGGGTGATAGGCCAAGTAGAGCAAGTTAACAGAAAGATATTTAAAAAAAAAACTTGAGAGGTGTCAAGGGACACTCGGATGGAACGAAGTATAACTGGCTTGCTTTCTATAAGAGAGAGAGAGAGAGAGACAGACAGACAGAGAAACACGCGCACGCCGCACGGCTTACAACTATAGCAAAAAGTGTCGTTCCAACTTTTGGTCTAGTCTCCTTTCGCAACGCGCGATAAGGAACTTCGTTCCAAAATCTTGGTGTAACACGATATCCATTGCTTCATATGTTTGAAAAATGTGCCTGCTCAACAAATAACGCAATGAATATTGTTGTACCGTCAAAATGAAAGCCATTGCTACTATTAGTGTGTTACGCAACTACCCCACTCGTCACACGCGCGCCGGTTGCGAGCACTGCGCATCTGACCTTTCTGAAGAACATCACCAATAAGGTCACTATAATATGTCCTCTTAGGGCGTCCCCACTCACATCTGCCTCGTAAATACCTTCTGTTAGTCACCTTTCACTCATGCTCTCAACATGACGAAACCATCTAAGCATGCATATAATATAAAAACTAAAAAAAAACCACTCAGACCCATTCACACACGCACACACACACACCACACACACCCACACTCACTCACGCACGATAGTAACTAATAATATTGTAATACTTACATTTGCACCGCAACGCACTTGTATTGGCAGTTTGATCACGGTGGTGACGGATGTCATCAATCAATCAACTCAGCGTGTCGCAGTCCACTGCTGGACATAGGCCTCTCCCAGGCTGCGCCACAACACCCTGTCCTCCGCCTTCCGCATCCAGTCCGTCCTAGCAACCTTCTTAAGGTCGTCGGTCCATCTAATTGTTGGGCGTCCCGCACTACGCTTGCTGATGCGCGGTCTCCACTCCAGGACTCGTCTGCTCCACCGGCCATCGGTCCTTCGACAAACACGGCCAGCCCACTGCCACTTCAGTTTGCTTACTCTGCAAGCTATGTCGATAACTCCGGTTCTTTTCCGGATAATTTCATTCCTGATTTTATTCTTCAAGAGACTCCGAGCATAGCTCGCTCCATAGCGCGCTGAGCGACCTTGAATTTGTGGACCAGCCAGTCAGTGTCCACGTTCCGGCGCCATATATCATGACGGGGAGGGCGCACTGGTTGAAGACCTTACCGTCTTCAAACATTGCGGGATAGGCGACGAGAAGACTTGACATGAAATATGTATTGTTTATACTCTTTTAATTTTTTCTGACTTCATCTTCTTTGTATAAATATTGCCATTAATTGTGCAATTTTAGTCCCCCGTTTAAGCGAACGCCCAAATGTTAGTAACCGGGGTTGGTATTTTTAAACAGATCATAATAAAATATGGAAAAACCGTAAATGATAACTGATAACTCGTGTCGGGCAGACACGAATTGATAACATGTAACGATAGCCTCCCGACCGATTTCGGTCACGGTGACAATGGTCTTCAATGGAGACCAGCCAGGCACGCAGGAGATATTATAGTGCACAAGTGTGTGCGCGAACACAGGAGATCTCTCTGTTCCTTTACTCGCATAGTCCGATGGGACGGCAATCCAACACGACCGGGGAGAGATCAGGCGCAGGACCAACGCGTTTACGTGCTTTCCGAGGGGTATTAAACCGCCGAATTCCGGACTGGTACTAAGAAATTCCTAATGGAAAACCAATTATCACTTTGCCCGACCCGGGAATCGAACCCAGGTCCCCACGGTCAGCAGTCGCACTTGCAACCACGAGACCAATGGGGAAGTCAAATAACATGATGATAACATGTATGATCTGTTTCAGAAGTGTATAGATTAAAGTGACAATACGGTTAGCGCAGTGGCTGAGCGATCGGACTGCTGCGCTGCGTGTCGCAGGTTCGATTCCCGCACAGAACAAATATTTGTAAGTCCTACATGTATTTGTTCTGAGTCTGGGTGTTTTTCTATCTATAATATGTATGTATTTACAAAAAAAAATGTATATAAGTAGTTTATCAGCCATCTTGTTACCATAACACAAGCATTAGGTTGCTTAGCTTGGGACTAGATGGCGCTGTGTGAAATGTCTAGGGATATTATTATATTATTAAAGTGTAAAAAACCCTGTTCGACACCCTAATTGCGTAACACAAAATCGTAATCTGAATCATTTTGAACCAATTGCTAATCCATTGCTTCATAAGTTCGAAATTTTTTTCTGCTCAACACGTAAATAACGCAATGAATGTTGTTGAACTGTCAAAATGAAACCGATTCCGATTGATTGTGTGTTACGCAATTAGGGTGCAGGTTCAATTTTAGCACAATCTCTCATAATCAGCCTATAATGTTCCCACTGCTGGGACACAGGCCTCCTCTCTGTGAGAGGAGTGGGCAGTGATCCACCACGCGGGCCCAGTGCGTGTTGGTAGATGTCACAGGTCTTCGAATCGGAGCGAAGAGCTTGGAGCTTCGAGGCGGAGGACAAGGTGCTGTGGCGCAGCCTGGTAGAGGCCTATGTTCAGCAGTGGACTGCGATTGGCTGAGTTGATTGATTGACATGTCTTTGAATTGGACAGCCGACAGATTGAATTGGCCGGTTTCCTCACGATATTTTCCTTCGCCGTTTTTGAGAGCAGTAGTGATGAAATAATTTACACAAAGTAAAGCGCCTGTCTGGGTTCGAACCTACGACCTACTACTCGTAAGTCGCGGTCGTTACCACTGAGCCACCACTGCTTACACACACATCGCTGTGACAAAATGTGGGCAAGCAGTGGTTACGTGTGAACAATTTTCCTACAACTTCTTGCAGTTGCGTTGTCGCTAGTAGTTGCGATGTGGTTACGTTGTGGCTAGTGTTTGCAGAAAGACGTTGTGTTATGTTTGCGATGTGGTCGAGCGCTAGTGTGTTTCTCTCGCTGGTGGTGTGTGGTGGCTGCGACGTGGCCATGATCTTGACAAATTAGCACCCGTCCAGATGTTGTCTTTGTGGTACGTGTGGGGGCCCATAAACTACGCTTTCCGCGATCGTTTTATGGATAGTTGACCATCTATTACATATCGAGGCCCTTGGTGCCTTGGAAAATGCGCTAAGCCGTTGGTCCCAGCTGCCCAAAAGTCTAACAACGAGTCTTAGCAAGGGGTATCGACCCAGTAGCTTGGTTGTGGGATAGGCAGTCGTTCCATGTAAATAAAATATTCAGCTGCATTGGGTGAAATGATAAATGGTTTTATTTCTGTAGTGCGATTCTGTAACCATCTCACCGCGAAAACTTAGGTGAAGTGAGCGTGGAGTGAGCTGTCATTCCAAATAATGCTAGGGATTGATACTATTGACAGCTCACATCAAGCTCACTTCACTTGAGTTTTCACGGTGAGATTTTTACAGAATCGACCGGCTGTAAGCATTTTTGTACAAACCCTTTTACACGTCAATCATATTTTAAAACTAGATGATGAGGTCGGCGTTTCCTATCTGACTACTTTGAGAAGGCCGAAACAAACTCAGAGGTCACGGTTAGACTGAAGCCGACCCCAACGTAGTTGGGAAAAGCCAGGTAGATTGACTATGTTCAGCAGAGTAACAAACGAAGTGAAAATCAAATAATAACAAAGAAGAAAACATGTGTTTACGCCCATTTAAAAATATCGGGCTGGTTTTTCCGACCTTAGATTATACTTGTATCATATTACATTGTATCATGTCATCATATATGTCATTATTTTGATGCGCGTTCGTTTTTTCGAACGCTTTGGCATCATACGCAGTGTAGCCGCCGTCAAGAACGGACGTACGTAGACTTATCTGTGTTTTATAGTTATCTCGTGGAAAATAAGTGAATTGTTGGATTTTATAAAAGTGATATTTGTTAATTTATAGTACTTGCCTACAGTTTCAACGTAAGTGGTTTTAAATAATAATTTTTATTTTTTGATTATTAAATGAAATTAAATGTAGCAAGTTGTTATGAAAGTCGGGTTGAGTAGATAATATTAACTACATACCTATATTATTGTAACAACTTTTGATCTGTTTGGCATCTGGAGGCACGGGAGTGCCCCCGCCAAGACGAGCCAAGCGAAGCGCAAGGGCACTACCTACCTTTTCTCGAAGCACTTCGTCGTATTTTTGAACCTTCTTAACTTGGGTTTGGATTATACCAGATAAACAAAATTTTCGGGATATGATGTCAGTGGTTGACTTATTAAACCTATAAAATCTAAAATACCCCGATTTCGTCACTGATTCACTGACTCACTGATGATCATCAATATTCTTAAGGTTCTTCCTGAAGTCCTAGAAAGCTGAAATTTGGCATGTAAGCTAGTAATTTAGTACACAAACAAAAAAAAACTTAAAACTTGAAACTTTTACCCCCCCAACCCCTTAAACTAGGGGTGAAAGTCTGTATGAGACTTCCGTAAACTTTGATGCTAGAGGTCTGAAAATTTACCATATAGGGGGTCCTTGTTATAAATAATATGTATTTCAGGATTTTTAGTAAATCATAAGCAACTTCCAAAAAGAAATGAAATCCCACAAAAACATTTCATGTTAAATGTTGCCAAGACGAGACCATGTAGCTCGCACTGTCGAAAAGTAATCAGATCTCATGTAGAGCCAAGCTTCTAACTCTACACGCCCTAACACAAGGCCTAACTTCGCAAACTCTACACCTTAGTCAAAATTTATAGAGTTAGAAGCTTGGCTCTACATGAGATCTGATTACTTTTTGACAGTGCGAGCTACATGGTCTCGTCTTGGCAACATTTAACATGAAATGTTTTTGTGGGTGAACACAGGCGTGTTGTTATGTATATAAAACTTATCTATGTCCACACGTGTCGTACTGGTCCGTGTTATCATCATGACAGAATGCTATATTTAAATGTTAAAACAGAATTATTATCTTAGTTATTGGTCATGGTTCGTGCGTTTTATTGCGACGCATAAACAGAATAGTATGTAGTTACAGAAAGCCGGCTCCAACGAGCGAAAACGGGCGCACGCGCAGATATGCGTACGTACGGCGATCTAGCTCAAATTGTATATTACAGATTTATTTTTGGTAATCGCCGAAAAATTTGAAGACATGTAACGTTTACCAACCCGCACTGGGCCAGGTGGATTACAGCCCACTCCCTCTCAACAGAAGCCTGTGGGAACATTATTAGCTGATTATGCTGGACCTTCGACCTTTCTGTAGCTGTACTATTCTGAGTGAAAATGTTGGCCACACATTGGCACAAGGGCGCGTTTAGTTTTTTTCCTACAATAAATGTTGGGCCCGTCTTTGAGATCTCCCCTGAGCAGGGATTTAACCCCTGTGTCATGTTGTTTGGCGTCATATTGTTCTGATTTTGATGAAATTGCATGTTTTTTTTTTTAATAGCCACTAATGTCCCACCTCTGGGCAAAGGCCTTCCTACTTTCCACCTCTCTGTCTAGAGCTGCCAAGTACCTATCTTCCAATCTTTATTTAAGGAGTCCAGCTCATCCCGCCATCTCCGTGTAGGCCTGCCGCAATGTTATTTGCCATTAAACGGGACCAACTGGGTTTTACGCTAAGCGAACGGTGGAACGAGACCGTTTTTTTTAAATACGAAAATATTAACTGTGCCGTCGCTGTACACACGGCTACACGTCAAGCTATACAAAACCAGTTTGTCTTGGCCTCACTTTGTATGATATTTTCTCACAATGAACGGTCAGCCAATACTGGTTTTGCATAGCTTGATGTGTAGCCGTGTGTACATCTATGAAACGTCTATGTTCGTCAAAAATAATTTACATTAATTTGATCGAGTAACTAGTCAGCGCCGCTGTGATCGGTTACGAACAGTCTGATAATTGGGGAAATCTGAACGTTCTTTTTTATGGGATTTTTGAATTTGGACCGGATAACGTGTCGGGTCAGCTAATGAAATTTGGAGGGTGTGTTCTTAGTGAAGAGTAGGTATCCACTAAGAAAGGGGTTTTCGAAATTCCACCCCTAAGAGGGTACAATGGGGGGATTTTGTTTGTATGGAAAATATTATTCCTTGAGTTAATAAACTTGAAACTTGGCACCAATACTAATCTAAGTAAATTATGAAGTTTGCCATTTTATGTTTTTCTAAACTACCCTCTAAAAGGGGATTGGGGTTTCAAAGTTTGTATGGAAGAATTTTAGCGCGCGGTCCGATTATCTCGAAACTCACTATTTATACCTAAGATCGAAAGTAAAGAATAATGTGTATCGGGGTTTTTCGAAAATTACCCCTGACGGGCTGAAAAGGGGTAGTCAATTTTACAGGGGAGAATTTTACTGCATGGCTTGATTAACTCGAAAATTAGTATAAATAATCTTTGAGTCAAGTTATGAATACATCCCAAACGATTTTTTTTTAATTCCACCTCTGTGGGGAAGAAAGCGAGGATACAGTTTATATGAAAAATCTTATTCATTTGGTTAATAAACTTGAAACTTGTCAAGAATACTCGCCTAAGTAAGTAATAAAGTTTATTATTATAAGTTTTTCAAAACTACCCCTCAAAGGGGGTTATAGGGGTGTTGAAGTTTGTGTGGAAGTAATTGAATGCGCGGTCCAATTAACTCTATACTCAGTATTAATACTTTTGACAGAAAATAATTAATAATAAGTATGTCAAGTTGTCAAAAATTTACCCCTGACGGGGCAAAAAGGGGTAATTCGATTTTTAAGGGGAGGATTTCAACTTGAAACTGTATGTTACATTTTCACACCTAAACCACTGAACTTCTGATTTGGCAAAGAGATAGATGGCATCCTGGGGAAGGACATACTTTTATCCTGGTAGCATGTTCCCGTGGGATAATTTCCGACATCCACGCGGGTGAAGCCGTGGGCAGAAGCTAGTGTAGAATAAAACACTATGAAAATCGAATACCTATATAATATATTGGTCTTGTATTTTTCTTTGAAAAACACTAAATAAATGTTCCTCATAAGAACATCAACAAAAAAAAATCGCATTGTAGAAAAATCCTATTTGGGTATTTTTATTGGGTGCAACTGAATACTAATTATTATTATAAGCCTGTGATGTCCACTGCAGGGCAAAGGGCTCCCTACTCTCTTTCCACTTCTCTCTGTTTAAAGCTACTAAGGACCAGTTCTTGTTGAAGGAGTCCAGCTCATTCCGCCATCTCCATTTGGGCCTGCCGCGATGTCGCTTGCCATTAAGGGGGACCTAATGGTTCGTAAGTTTGGCCCATCGGTCGTCGACAATATTAATATGTACGGTAAATCCAAAAAAACACGAAAACGTTATTGCTACGGCATAAAAACGCTGTCAAAGTACAGCCCCAGCAGTCTCGACATTCATAGCGATCGCTTTACGATCGAATTTGGTCGCAAAGTCCTGTCACTCCATACATTTCACCTGTCAATTCGGGACTTTGCGACCGAATTTGGTCGCAAAGTCGTGTCACTCCATACATTTCACCTGTCAATTCGGGACTTTGCGACCGAATTCGGTCGTAAAGCGATCGCTATGAATGTCGAGACTGTTGGGGCAGGCTATAAAACATCTTTTGGCGCTCGAATGACGCTGACAGGGTGGCGCTGTCGATGAACATTTGGTGCAATTGTCTATTGAAAAACAAGATGGCGAAGTTAGTTCTGATTTTGACCACGCGACAAAAGATCCTTTCACACCATGTAGGTGTGTTTAACTATAATATTGTTTTTTGGAACGAAGTTCCTTATCGCGCGTTGCGAAAGGGGGCTAGACGGAAAAAATTAAGACCAAAAGTTGGAACGACACTTTTTGCTATAGGTAGTTGTAAGCCGTGCGGCGTGCGCGTGTTTCTCTGTCTCTCTCTCTCTCTTTGAACTTTGTTCCATCCGGGTGTCCCTTGACACCTCTCAAGTTTTTTTTTATTGCTGAGTGGGCCTGCTCTGACCTCGATCACACCTGCAGTGCGATTCTGTAACCATATCACCGCGAAAACTAAGGTGAAGTGAGCGTGGAGTGAGCTGTTATTCCAACTAATGCTAGGGATTGACACTATTGACAGCTCGAGAGAATCGGTCGGCTGATGGAAAGCGATGAATGAGGTATAGTAGTATATGTATAGTATTCTGTACATCAAACTAAGTAACATTGCACAAATATAATTGCTGGGAAACGACTTTTATTTTTGATGTGGTGTGGTTGTGTAACAAATGCAAAACATTGTGCTTATGGCCGCACGGGACGATCGATCAGATTAAGCTACGCTTACCGCGGTTGGTCCGTGGATGGGTGACCATGTTTACATACCGAAACCTCTCCGTTGGTCCCGGCTGTCATTCGTGGATTTTGGCAGTCGTTACGGTCGTCAGAACTCCGAAAGTCTTACCAAGGGGTATCGTATGGGTAGCGGGACCATCCGAAAGGGTTTACCGCTGCCCTGGAACATAAAGGGCTAAGGAAGGAACACGGGTGGGTTTTAGTCAGTAAAAGTCTGACACTCCCTTCTGCTCCACCCAGAGCGGGAGGAGTCATTTGATGATTTCCCATCCTCAAAAAAAAAAAAAAAAGGGGTATCGTATTACCCAGTACCCCCTGGGTTGTGGAGGTCAGATAGACAGTCGCTCGATGTAAAATACTGGTACTCAGCTGCATCTGGTTAGACTGGAAGCCGACCCCAACATATTTGGGACAAGGCAGGCAGATTGGGTATTATTACAGTACTCGTATTAAAAGCAAGCGACAGAGCCACCTTGCACGTTTAGCTTACCTAACATATTCGTGTGACGAATTAAATACATAAACGTAACCACTGATAACATGATATGTTGTGTCCTGGCAAATAGGGGGAAGTAGATGATTCAATTGTAGCAAATATTTGACCTCAGAAGATTATTATAACGTGTACACATTATAAAACAAATGTGTGGGGTCGGGAGATCCCCGGTAAGAACGAAGTTCAAAATGAAAATGCAAGATGGCGGCTGCGAAATTTTGGAACGTCGAAAAATTTGAACATTTTTACAGCCGCCATCTTGGATTTTCGTTTTGACCTCTATCGGCTTCAGCACCCTCGAAAACCATGTAAACTATCTCTATCTCTCTCTCTGACTCTTTCTTTTTCTATTGCATATACTAAACAAAAAGTCGCATGGGCATAACGTTTTTTCGTTACGTGACGATTTCTCCCAGTTTACTTATACCGCAAAACCCTTTTGGTTTTAGTCGCCTATCCCGTAGTGTTTGAAGACTAAGGTACTCAACCAGTGTTGCCCGTCATGACATATGGCGCCGAAACGTGGACACTGACGGTCGGGCTGGTCCTCAAATACAAGGTCGTTCAGCGCGCTATGGAGCAAGCTGTTCTGGGAGTCTTGTTCTAGCAAATAAATATTTTGATTTGATTGATTTTGATTTGAAAATCAGGAATGAAATTATCCGGAGTTAAACTGAAGTCGCAGTGGGCTGGCCATGTCTATCGAAGGACCGATGGCCGGTGGAGCAGACGAGTCCCGGAGTGGAGATCGCGTATCGGCAAGCGTAGTGTGGGACGCTAGATGGACGGACGACCTAAAGAAGGTGGCTGAGACAGACTGGATGCAGAAGGCGGAGGACAGGATGATGTGGTGCTAGTGCCTCTCCCAAGAGGCCTATGTCCAGCTGTGGACTGCAATAGGCTGACTTGATTGTTTGAGGCGTCGAAGTACTCGTCCGCATCGCTGTCATCCGGAAATGTGCCCAAAATGTCGCCTGGCATAACTGTCAATGCATAATCAACCTATAATATGCTCACTGCAGGGACACAGGCCACCTCTCTGTGAGAGGGAGTGGGCTATAATCCACCACGCGGGCCCAGTGCGGGTTGGTAGATGTCACATGTCTTCGAATTTTTGGTTCTAGGACATGCCGGTTTCCTCACGTTGCATATGTGTTGTTTTTACGCTTGTAAAAATATATGGAGCTGCTAAATTGGACTGTTTGTCTTGGCATGCTCTGAAATACATAAATTACGTTTGATTTATATCCTACTCCGTAAACATAACAGGCAAAAATGTGTAAGTAAGCACGACGAAACCACCGCGAATTTTTGCAACAGCGAATTTTTGAAAATCTTTGAATGCAGTTTTTTTTCTCTTCAAAAATAAAGGAATGTTTTCTTTGAGTAAAATTTTCTATCTACAGTATTAAGAGTACTTTCCCTTCAGTCGGTCGATTCTGTAAAAATCTCACCGGAAAAATTAGGTGAAGTGAGCTTAGCGTGAGTCAATCCCTAGCATTACTTGGAATGACAGCTCACTCCACGCTCACTTCACCTAAGTTTTCACGGTGAGATGGTTACAGAATCGCACTGCAGGTGGCATTACAAAATTCCACCCTGTATAAGCAGCTATAAATATAAATAAATAAAATTGAAACTCTGTGAATTGAAGGTTTGTAATGTTACAATAACAGCTCTTTACTAAATGCATATGAAAATGTATACGGTACTTATAACAAAAACACAATTTACAAAAAAAAATGTATATCTGTCTGTTTGTTCCGGCTAATCTCCAAAACGGCAGGACCTATTTTGACGGGAATTTCTATTCTACTTTTATTTTTTAAAACATGATTAGGATACCGCGCAAAAACAAAACTAAAATCCAATTTGTTTCCGACAGGCACGCGAACGAAGTCGCAGGCACAGCTAGTAATCAATAAATGTGAATATGATTATACTTAACAGTGATATGAGGGGTGGGGGTGACTAAATAATAACAGCCGCACAGGTCGATCGATCAGGTTAAGCTATGCTTGCCGCGATTGGTCTGTGGATGGGTGACCATCTTTATATATCGAGAACTCTCCGTGCGAGAGCACGTTAAACTTAAACCGCGTTGGTCACGGCTGTAATTCGTGCATCTTTGAAAGTCGGTAGTCAGAAGGCCGAAAGTCTGACAACCAGTCTTACCAAGGGGTATCGTATTATCCAGTAACTGGGTTGAGAATAGACAGGATAAGCAGTCGCCCCATCTAAAATACTGTTGTTCAGCTACATCCGGTTAGACTGGAAGCCGACCCCAACATAGTTGGGACAAGGCAGGCAGGTGATGATGACTTAATAGTGATATGAATGCTAGTCTTGATGTAAAAAAAACATTTAAGTATTTTCCCTATTTTATTTTGATCCTGTTTAAACCTAGTTATACATATGTATAAGCATGCTGCACCCTAATTGCGTAACACACGATCAATCGGAATCGGTTTCATTTTGACAGTTCAACAACATTCATTGCGTTATTTACGTGTTGAGCAGACAAATTTTTCGAACTTATGAAGCAATGTATTAGCAATTTGCTTCAAAATGATTCAGATTCCGATTGATTGTGTGTTACGCAATTAGGGTGCTGTAGTCTCCTAAACAAAGTAATTGCGTATGGCATGCTGTGTCTATCGCATCATATTGTACACTATGCTTGTATTCTCATATTGCTTGTATTTTAAAGATAAACAGTGTAACAATTGTAGATAGACCAAGAAATAAAATAAATAAATAAATAAACACACTAGCAGTAGCAATGGCTTTCATTTTGACAGTTCAACAACATTCATTGCGTTATTTACGTGTTGAGCAGACACATTTTTTCGAACATATGAAGCAATGGATTAGCAATATCCTTCAAAATGATTCAGATTGTGAATGATAGTGTAAAAGTGGTCGCAATTACTGCCACTGAGCATAAAGTCCTGAGCCCCAGGTCGGGCAAATTGTTACTGAGTTTTTCTATCAGGAGTAGCAGTCAGGAGTCAGGATCTGTGCCCGGTTGATGGCAATAGGTACACCTCTGCCGAACCCTTCGGGGATTACAGGCGTAATGTTGTGCAATTTGCGCGGTAAATTGTGATAGCGCGATGTAGGATACGTCCGTCGTAGTTAGTATGTAGCGGGATAGATGGCGCCAGTAACTTCTAGTGACTGTTCTAGTATTGGTTGACGTCATCACGTCAACGCCGGTTATCGCTGAAATCTCTCTGAAAAGGCTCTGTCTCGTATAGGTTCTTAGCATTATGCTGAGCGATGGCCGTTTTGCGTGGACGTGACGCATGTTTTCCCCAACTTGTTATTTTTTTGTATTTGTGTTCTTTTTATGCGTCATGTTTACTGCAAATAAACGTATTTTCTTTTTTTCATTTAGTCGTCTAAAATAACCTATTCATCTCTCTCTTTCCAGTGATGTCAGCCCAACGCTAACACCATGCGTCTACTAGTTCTAGCGGTCTGTCTGTCCGTCTCATTCGCACTGAAGTGCCCAGAGGATTGTAGCTGTGTGCATGGAGACGAGTTGGAGTACTTCTGTACCGTCGGGAGTGCCAGAGTGGTCTACAAAGCAAGGATAAACGATTATGTCAACATTAATTGCGAGGTATTTTAATTTCAAATTCGAAATTTTTTATTACACATAAAGGCACTCCCCAGAAAAGATGGCGAGATGACCCGGACGCGGACCCGAGGGTTGGTTCGAGGTGGCGCGGGAAAAGAGTTCATGGAAGGATTTCGGGGAGGCTGAGAAGTGGGACATTAGAGGTTGGCAAAAAAAGCCTCTCCCCCACAGGCGCGTTATTATCGGTCGATAATATCGGATGCGTTATTAAGATATCTGTTTCAGTACATTTTGTATTAGGGTGGTCACGAACTTACACACTGCTGCGATAATAACGACGCAATAGAAATAGGACGGTTGCGTTTTTCCGTCCTGCGATATTCCGATATGAGTTCTTAGAACATTTTGTTAAAGGATGCATACGATCTTACACACACCTGCGTTAATAACGTAGTGGCGTGTAGTGCGCGCGGGGGGGCCTGTAGTGTACGTTACACGAGAGACGATAAAAACGAAGCCGTGTGGCAAGGATTTGGGAAGCATTATCGCAATATCGCATCCGATATTATCGACCGATAATAAAGCGCCTGTGGGGGAGAGCCTTAAACCTACATGGGCACTTATGAACCGTCAGAAGCTTGGGGGAAGAGCTGGAAAGAAACTCCATGGTTGCACTTTAAAAATAATTGGTAGTCTCTACCTTGCTTGCCAAATCATTTTTTCACCATCGTTCCTCCAGATTCATACTCAAAACTTTCCTCACGACATTTACCTCATTCCTCCGTAACACATGCCCATACCATGACAACCGATTTTCAGACTTCCTCTCGTATACTCATTTCTTATTCAATCCATTCGCGTGACACCACACATCCCTTTTAGCATTCTCATCTCAGCTGTATGCAATTGCCTTTCATTCATCCTTTTCAACAAGCCAGCAAGTCCTACCTATGTGAGAGAGTATTTCACTGCGTTCTTCTTATTAATTCTTCTCCATCTTCCAGGGTACCAATTTCACCTGCGCCGACCTCCCAGTCATTAACTTCGCCAACGACATGCCGCTAAGGTCTCTGGCGATGAAGGGCTGCTCGCCCTCCCTGCTGGAGTGCGTGCCCTCAGTGTTGCGGGCCAGCTCAGTGAGCTTCGTCATCGTGGATTCGGGCGCGGCGCCGCTGCAGGCACAGCATGTGGCTGGCTTAGGCGCTGTGCACGACATTATGCTCGTGAGAGGTGAGTGACGGGTCGCAGTGAGCTGCAGGAGAGGAGGGGTGGGGCTAACTGGCTAGCAGTGAGGTTTGGGAGAGGATGGGTGGGGTTAATTGGCTGGCAGTGAGGTTTGGGAGAGGATGGGTAGGGTTAAGTGGGTGGCGGTGAGGTTTGATAGTTGATGGGTGGGGTTAGTGACTTTTGGATGAGAATGGGTGGAGTTAAGCAGCTTTTAATGAGGTTGAGAATTGGATGGGTAGAATTAAGCAAGATTAGATGGAGTTGTGGTTTGGAAGGGTCAGATTAAACGCACTATGACTAGACCAAAGAGCGTTGACTATCATATTTTCAACCTAATAAGGGAGGATCCCAGTAATTGGGTTGTGAAGGTCACATAGGCAGTCGCTCCATGTAAAATACTGGTATTTAGCTGCATCCGGTTAGACTGGAAGCTGACCCCAACATAGGAAAAAGCTAGGCTGAATGATTGATTTTTGGGTTTTCCTGTAATGGTAGATGTATATAATTTCAGGTCCTGAGAAGACGATCCCCGTGTCAGTGGTGCATGCCCTTCCAAGTCTTCGGACCCTCAGGATCAACGGCGCCAATCTAGACTTAGAAAGCAACGTTTTTGATAACTCGACACTGCTGGAGTTTTTAGAACTCTCCGAAAGTCAAATTACCGAAATACCAGAGGATGCGTTCAGCGGACTGTCGAGTTTGCACATTTTGAATATTTGGGGAAATAACATCAGTGAGATTGGTGTCAATTCATTTAGAGGTAAGGTTCCACATAATAATATCTGTACTAAATACTAAAGCCTATTAATTTGGCCCAAGAAATCAGCATTGCCATCCAACGTGGTAATGCTGCCAGCCTTTTGGGAACTTATACCATTGACAGCGATGCCGATGAATTTTTTGATGCCCAATTAGCTCCTGCCTTTTTCTTTAATTTTTAACCGACGTCAAAAAAGGAGGTTCTCAATTCGACGGTGTTTTTTTTTTTTTTTTGTGTGTTTGTTACGCGATTACTCCGCCAATTGTAGACCGATTTTGAAAATTCTTTTTTTGTTCGAAAGGAGATACTTCTGAAGTGGTCCCATAGAAATTTCATTAAAAACGGTTCAGTAGTTTAGTTTTTAAACCAAAATTACTGGTAAAAATTACAACTTAAAAGTGAAAAATAAAAACTTTTTTGCAAAAAAAAAAAACAACCGACTTCCAAAAACGACACTACAAAGTGAAAAATAACTTTAATTTCGGAAGTCGTTGGCAAACAACGAAAATTCGAACCCAACGACACCGACTTCCGAAATTAAAGTTATTTTTCACTTTGTAGTGTCGTTTTTGGAAGTCGGTTGTTTTTTTTAATTATAATTATATACATATATTTCAGAGTGCTAGCTTGTAAATTGTAATTGTTGTGTCTTTATGAATAAATATAATAAAGAAGTAGAGCTTGTTTGTTTGTTCGAACGCGCTAATCCTCTGGACCTCGTTGATCCTGCGCCTGAAGCCACTGGCACATTACTGTGAATGCACCAATCAAACGTATCTGTTCAGGGCGACGTCAAATCACAATGAGTTTTGATTGGCTAAAACTGCGTCAGAAGGCGACACAACACAGTAATGTCAATCCGGCCTGATGCAGCTCCGGTCGTGTCGGATTGCCGTCATCGGACTATATGAGATTGAGAAGAGAGTACAGCTGTATCTCGCACACACTGCACTATATTAACTCCCGCGCCGCAAGCTATGGCGACCAATCTCAACGGAGACGCCTTTTCCCAACTTTCTATTACATGAATCATTTTTATGCGTTTCCAGGTCTGGATTCCTTGCAGAAACTGTCGTTGATCACAAATAACATATCGGCCATACCGGCCGGCGCGCTGGCCCATGTGCCTAAACTGCAGTCTATATCACTGTTCAAAAACCAGTTGAAAGAATTACCGCCTGGCTTGCTGTACAACCTGACGCAGCTAGAAAATGTAAGTAAATCTATACATATCACGAGCACCAATATGTCAACACTTGGCAACTTTCAATTGCGATTTTTCGCTTTTTTTTCGATTTTTGTTGAAATACGACACTTTACATAAACCTATGGGTTCGAAAATGCTATGTTCGTTACAGCATAAAATTTCATTAAAAAATAAAGGAGTAAAGTATGTATACACTCGCTTTTGAATAAAGCCGAGTGTATACATACTTTTGCTCGTGACTGTACAAATCAATAAAAATGAGGTGACTGCTTGTAATGCCGAAGTAACAGCTTTTTACTAAATACATATGAAAGTATATAAGGTACGTATAGCAACAACAAAAATCAATTTTTAATGTTTTTGTCTGTCTGTCGCAGTCAATTTTTTTTTTCGTTTTTGCGAATTGTAGCGCTTTTCTATTGTGTTATGTTGATGAAATATCAATTCGCAGTTCCGTAAAACGGGGTGAATAGCGATGCAGGGGTGAATTGGGACGAAACTAAAATGGATTTTAACGTAGAAATAATAGTTTTTTTTTGCCAGAAACAACTCTAATGTGTTTACTGTTTTTTAACTAACGATTAAGTGTCCTTCCTTGTTAGAACACACTATATTATTTTAAAGTACAATCCATTTTAAAGTTTCGTCCTGATTCACCCCTGCATCCCTATTCACCCCGTTTTACCGGTAATTATCAAACCATAGAGTCACATGAACTTTTTTCTTTCAGATCACCATAAAATATAATAAAGTGCCGTTGAAACTACACAAGCACTCTCTCTCCAACCTACCATCGCTGAAGAACCTGATCATAGAGAACTCGTCCACCGACCTTCCTGAAGAGCTTCTGACCGGATGTGACGGATTACAGACGATCAGTCTCTCAGGGAACAAGATTACGTCACTTCCGGTCGCCATCTTCAAGGACTTGAAGCATTTAAAACGATTAGATTTGAGTCGCAACAAAATAACAGCTTTAAATTCAAATGATTTCACCCCTCTGCTACAGTTGGAGTATCTCAACCTAAATAGGAATCATTTGGAATTCTTGCCTGAGTAAGTCATTTATTTTATTTATTACAGAACATTGTATAAAGGGGCTCGTGGCTAAGTAAAAACAGCCGCACGGGTCGATCGATCAGGTAATCTACGCTTGCCGCGGTCGGTCCGTCGATGGGTGATGTCGATGGGTGGTGGTGGCGATCTTTACATACCAAGACCCGTCCGTGCCTCGGAAAGCACGTTAAGCCGTTGGTCCCGGCTGTCATTCGTGTATATTTGACAGTCGTTACGGGTAGAAGTCCGAAAGTTTGACAACCAGTCTTACCAAGAGGTATCGTATTACCCAGTAACTGGGTTGTGGAGGTCAGATAGGCAGTCTCATCATATAAAATAGTGGTATTCAGCTGCGTCCGGTTAGACTGGAAGCCGACACCAACATAGTTGGGAATAGTTTTGTTTAAGTTTATGTAATAAGAGGCGAGCCTATTGCCTTCAACCAGACACAGTTAGGTAACATTTGCAAGATCAGTTAAATATCTCTTTTTTTAGAGGATCAGTTAAACATTTCTCTTTTTTAGAGGATCAGTTAAATATTTCTCTTTTTTTAGAGGATCAGCTAAATATTTCTCTTTTTTTAGAGGATCAGTTAAATATTTCTCTTTTTCAGTTTAATATTTCTCTTTTTTTTTCAGCTTCCTATTCTCTGGTCTGCGAAAACTGAGCTATGTGTCCATAGACGACAATTTTCTCACCAAGATCAGTCCAGAAGCTTTCCAAGGAGCAGACGGGTTGCAGACCATTTCGCTAAAATCCAATAGATTAACTTTGAACTCACAACATGAGGGATATGTTAACTTCAAAGAATACTCTCCTTTCAACACCCTTGTGCAGCTAAAAAACTTATATTTAAATGGAAATCAAATAAGTACGATGTTCGCCGACTGGGGAATGGTGCTGACGGAACTGAACAATTTGGATCTAACTAGGAATAACTTTACCATGCTACATGTAAGTAGGTTTTATTTATTACATAACCAGAGTTATAGAAAAACCTGCCAGGAACCAAGTTCAAAGTATCCAAGATGGCGGCTTCGAAAATTTCAAAATTACTAAATATTTGAAAAATTTTGCAGCCGCCATTTTGGATTTTCATTTAGACTTTCAATACTAGTATAAGATTATTTTTGTTTTGTTTGAATATCGTGTGCCTAAGGCTCCTGCGCGTATTTTCTCGAAACATTACACAAATGAAATGAAAACTAATTCAGTTGGAATTAGTTTTAATACACAATCTGTCTCCTGCGTATTAAAATATTTTTAGACGCGCACGGCGGTTGAAAGCTTAATTCCAACTGACCAGGTTTTGAGGTTATATTGTCCTGTGAATAGTTGACACTAATCTAAAAATATTTTAAGACGCAGGAGACAGCTTGTGTATGAAAACAAATGTTTATGTGTAAGGATTTTTGTGTAATGTTTCGAAAAAACACGCGCAGGAGACACGACTTTTTTTAACCTAGGTCAAATAAACTTACGTTATTTATGTCTTTGAGAATCTAATAACTCTTTAATTGATTTTTCCAGACCACAGACTGCCAGTTTGTGAGCAATGACATCGTCGTCGACTTGCGACACAACAGCATCACGAACATAGTCCTGAGCCCCGGTACTGTTACTGCGGGCGCTCTGGACAAAAAGTCGAATAGTTCCATTCTACTGGATGATAACCCCTTGGAATGCGACTGCGGACTTTATAACCTCGCTATGAGACTGAAAGGAGCCAAACTCGCGTTAGTTTCAGAACCAAACTTCGATTTAGGTAACGCAAAGTGTGCGTCGCCAGTGCACTTAAAAGGTGATATGTTTGTAAACGTGTCGCCTGAGGACTTAAATTGTGACCTAGAACCTGAGAACTGCTACAACACCTGTTCTACTTGTGAAATGCGACCAGCTAAAGCTGATTTGTCTCTCGACTGTAAAACGATCCCACCTTCACTCCCGAACCCGGAGAATTTCGGTGCAAAATCGTTATCTTTAAGATTAAGAACCGCTCCGAAGACCATAGAGATAGACCACTTGAATGTACAGTTACTCAACCTTTCCAATATAGGTTTGGAAGAAATCCCTTTTTCTCCCTCAAAATCGGTTAAAGCGATCGATTTCTCGAAAAACAACTTGACTGAGATACCAATGCAGTTCTTAAAATCGAATATCACTTTGTATTTGTCGAATAATCCTTTCGAATGCGACTGTTGGCATTCTAAGGAGTTGCAGGCGCTTAAGGTAAGTCAAACAGTAAAAGATGTGGGTTTGATTAGCTGTGGGGACAAGTTACTATCCTTAATAGAGCCGCTGGAACTTTGTAACAATTGGCAGGCTGCTGCAGTAGCTAGCGGAACTTTTATTATCTTGGTTATAATCGTTGCTATCATAACCACAATTATCTACAAGAATTCTCACGAAATTATAGTTTTTATTATCAATCACGGCTTATGTCCTTGCTGCTTCGTAGACGACCCCGATGATATTAACAAGGAGTACGACGTCTTCGTGTCTTACGCTCACAAAGATAGACAGTTCTTAGAGACGATTATGCCTAAGTTAGAAAACGAATTTGGTTTAAAAACATGCGTGCATTACCGCGACTGGTACGTCGGAGATTTTATTCCGGATCAAATTAACAGATCTGTCGAAAAATCTCGGAAAACTATAATTCTCTTATCTAATAATTTCTTGGATTCGGCGTACGCTAATATGGAATTTAGGGCTGCACACAATTTGGCTTTAAAGGAGGGAAAAAACAGGATTATTTTAATTTTGTTAGAAGATGTTTCTAAGCACGAGAAATTGTCAGAAGAGTTGAAAGCTCATATGAAAATGAATACTTTCCTGAAATGGGAAGACGCGAGGTTCACCGAAAAACTGCAGAGAGCAGTACCACTAAGAAATAACAAGAAATTCGTGTGGCCCGAAGCTTTCAAACAAGCTAATGAAAAGCATATTAAAAGCGGTTTAGATGTTCACTTGAATAGCGACGGACAATTGGTTAATGTGGCGATGAAAGACGCGGTCTGAAGTGTTATCTTTTTATGGCTAATATTTTATATAGCTTTCTTTTTACGGCCAATTTTAATGGCAAGTTATCTTTTTACGGTCAATTCTGATGTTGATGTATCTTTTCATGGCCAACATTGGTACCTATCCATCTTTTGAGGCCAAATTGTGTGTCCAAACTATCTTTTGAGCGCTTTTTCAAGTAAAGTTTTTTTGTACCGTATTTAAAAAAGGCAGTCTTTTTAGCAAATATTAGTCTTAAAAGCGGCTTTTGCTGAATCTCTTTAAATAATTTAGTTTTTAATAAATGAGCCATTTTCTATTTCTAAGTCGTATTTAAGTTTTTAAAGTAATCTCGAAAGCAATGGATTAGTAATTCTGATTAAATTAAATACATAAGAATTAAACTCATTGGAGTATTCTAGGTGTAAGTACTCGTGTAAATGAAATACTTTTACTTTGGTACGGCCAGCAAAAAAGTCGATTATACTTACTTTTAAACATTAGCTAAGGGGTTTGAAGGTCCGTGGCATATCTAGCGGTCAGCCATTCTGTTTTTTTTTTCAAAATGGCAGACACGCATGATACCTATACAGGGTGGCAGGGACATCGACGTGCGAACTGTAACCATGAATTCAGCACATGAGATTAAGACATACCGTCGAAATTTTTCGTCGGTTATCAAAAAAAAAAATATTGCTGTTCCATACGTTTTGACCGCATAGGTTGATTTTTAGAGATTGAAAGAAAGAAAGAAAAATATTTTATTCCACTATTCTATGAAACAGAAGATTTTTTTTTAATAACCGACGAATAATTTCGACGGTATGTGTCTAATCTCATGTGCTGAATTCATGGTTACAGTTTCCGCGTCGATGTCCCTACCACCCTGTATAAATTGATATCAATGCAAACAGATAACATAATAAGACCAAACGATAAAATAATCACTGAAAGTTTAAATTAATCAAATTCTATGCAACATGTCACGTGATCAACTTTGAACGTTAATATCTCGGACACATGACGTTTTACGGGGTTTGGTCCTATTATGTTGTTTGTTCGCATTCATGTCAAGCTATCGATTTATACAGGGTTATTGGTAACACTAACAACCTTCTTTCTAGATTACTAACATCATAAACAACAACTTTTGTTCTATAACTTTTTACAAAACATACAACAACGATTTCATTGTTCAATGTAACCCCCGCTCCCCGCCGCGGGCAGTTTGTTTACCTAATTAGCGTCTTCTTTTGTTTCGAGTAGAGTTCGTAACATGTAGAGCGTTGGATTGAAATATTTTTATTTTTTAAAAGCCTGATGAATTAATAAAAGTCATAGAACAAAAGTTGTTGTCCTGAGGTTGTTAGTGTTTTACCAATAACCCTGTATAGGTTCCATGCGTGGCTGCCATTTTGAAAAAAAAAAAAACAAAATGGCGGACAGCTAGGTATACCGAGGACCTTCAAAGCTCTTTCATCGACTTTCTTTGTTTAAGCTACGGTTTCCTAAAGAGCGGTGGCCGCCACATAGCGTCTGCAATTTACCGGCGAATGACTCCACTGGAACGTTATTTATGAAAGTTGGTGCATTTTCCTAGAGAGACTGAGGAGCTACCCAATGATTGAATCATCTCATCTGCCTGCCTTTCCCCAACTATGATGGGGTCGGCTTCCAGTCTAACCGGATGCAGCTAAATACCAGTATTTTACATGAAGCGACTGCCTATCTGACCTCCACAACCCAGTGACTGGGTAATACGATACCCCTTGATAAGACTGGTTGTCAGATTTACGGGCTTCTGACGACCCGTAACGACTGTCAAAGAAGTCACACAATGACAGCCGGGACCAATGCTTTAACGTGCTTTCCAAAACATGGAGGGGTCTTGGTACGTAAATGGTCACCCATCTACGGACCAACCGCGGCAAGCGTAGCTTAACCTGATCGATCGACTCGATCATTTTCATAACAGCCGGTCACTGCACGTTATGTAACGGCCACAGATCTGCTGGAAACCTTGCTTTACCATACTTACAGTGAATAAAATGTTCTGCACATTGCATTTGCTATTTTGAGCCTATTATGCAGCATATTATCTTTTAAAAATAGTTTATAAAGAGTATAGGAAACTGAAAACTGTAAAAAATAGTACATTACTATACGTGTGACTTATGCAGTCCATTATTGCACGGCGTGAACTTAGCGCCCGAGCGAGGGTAAACAAATAGTCCTCGAGACCGTATTTTGGCCTCAGCGGCCAATCTCAACGGAGACTAACCATCGGCGCGGGAGATATTATAGTGTACAAGTGTGTGCGCAGACACAGGTGCACTCTCTCATCCCTCACTCTCATAGTCCGATGGGACGGCAATCCGACACGACCGGAGAGAGATCAGGCGCAGGACCAACGGCTTAGCATGCTTTCCGACGCACGAGGGTATTGCGCCAACTTCCAAACACCTGTTACTAAGAAATTCTCAATGGAAATACTCAATAACACTGCCCGAACCGGGAATCGAACCCAGGACCCCACGCGTGCGACTACTTAAGTCACACGTATCGTATACTATTTTATAGCTCGTGTGACCTAAACACACACTTAAGTCACGTTTCTGTATAAAAATGGACTAGTTAAGTCACAGAACAGCGTGACTTAACTAGTTAAGTCACAGAACAGCGTGACTTAACTAGTTAAGTCACAGAACAGCGTGACTTGAGTGCGGGTTTAGGTCACACAGTGCTGAAGTGAAACATCTCAGTGCTATAAAGTACATATTTTTATCAATTTATACCTACTTATAGCTATAAGATAAATGTTATATACTTACCTGATTATGTTATAAGTTTTTTTTGTAATAGTATCTTGACCCAAATTGGTGGCTTATTTTGACGTTTGGTGCTAAAAGGACCATTATAACATTTTTACTGCCGAGTAACGCGTTTTTTAAAATAAAACCGTATGGATAAAAGGCATGACAAAATAGGTTCACAGTTCACACTTATTATAAGGTCAAATTGAATTATGTAACTAGCGAAACTTCACAGGTGTGATGGGTATCGCTTGATGGTAGGTAGACTGTGAACGTCCTTAAAATTACGGGAATTTCCTCTCTGATCTCAGTCTCATTCTATCAAAAATACCTCTAATTTCCCTGCATTTTTGACTAGTGTTTGAGATTGATTGTTGCTGAGATGAGATTGCGACTTCAATGATAAATGATAAATGTGATTTTATTTTGTAAGTAGGTTTGTACAAACACTTTTACACGTCAATCATATTTTAAAACTAGATGAGGTCGGCGTTTCCTATCTGACTAGTCTGAGAAGAAAGGCCGAAACAAAATCAGACGTCACAGTCTCTTTTAAAGTCCAGACATAATCTTGGTCAGATCATATGAAGACCATGTAGGTCGATGTCTGAGATGGTCTTTTGAGGAAAGAACCACGCAGATTGAGAGGACCTGTCCAGTCAGTGCACGCATTTGTCAGAAATCGTGCAGCTCAACTCAAAACTTAAGGAGCTCAACAATTTGAACGTTTTGAAAGTACGACAATTAGCCTTCAGCTGTAGTTACTTGCAATATAAGTTGAACTCTATTGTGTGTCGTCTTAATGATCACGTCTGCGTATTTTCGCCTATTAGTTGAACTCAACCTTGATCACGGGCGAGCCCTTTGATAATACCGAATAGTAAATGTTTTTGAAGTAAAAAGGGACAGAAAACATACAATTTGAATTAGAATTAATAATAAAAATATCTGTACTAAAATAACATAATACACCCACAACTGGTGAAATGTAAGTGTACAGTCAACAAAAGAGATAGGTATGCAGGATCGTCGGATATAGTTGAAGTTTAGTAAGAAACCGCTGGATGTTTTCGAATTAAATTTAGTGTGATAAATGAACTGTTTGTTTTCTATTCATTAAATAATTTTTTTTTCCGAAATTATCAATATGTTTCTTACTAAACTTCAACATATCCGACGACCCTGCATACTTATCTCTTTTGTTGACTGTACTATCGCCAAAATCTATATCTGACCACCGTAAGGACTATTCCTGCTTGCAGCGCATATTATTAGTCGACCTAAAAAGGATCCTCTTTTGTTTTACTTACGGACGCAGCTGTGGTCATCATGTGCACGGGTTTTTGTTTTCAAAATGGTCAGATATAGGTTTTGGCGATAGTACCAACTATGGTTACACGTCTGCCCTACCCTTCAGGCGAAACGAGAACAAGGCATGATGTTTTAAGTCTGAACTGAAATTTTATGTTTTTTTAATATAACAGGGTCAAATTAAATTAGCTAGCAAAACTCTGCAGACGATGATCGTGCTAAGATATCGATATTCATCTCGTCTACGGAGTTTCGCTAGCTAATTTGATTTGGCCCTGTATAAGTGCTTAAGTATTCTTGATTGTAATATAATGCATGAAAACTTAAAAAAAATAAGAAATGTCACAAACGTATTTGGTCCGTCTTGCGTCGAGCAATGTTCAAATAAAAGAAGCAATATTTTGATATTTTAAATATTAATAATTGTAAGTTTCGTACACCGATCTGATTGTTTATTTTTTATTTTTATTATTAAGTTTTTGAGATTTATTATTTTTGTATAATACAGAAAAGTATCCAAGATATAAATAGAATGACATTACCGCTGTTAAACTGAAGCGAACCCGCGCGGGATGCGGGACGAAGTGCGCTCGCGCCGATTGTGTTAAATAACTTGTATGGTGTTCAAACTGGCACGAATACGAGTAGATGCGTAACTTGCTAAATATTAAGTGTCCGTTCACACAGACCGGCTCCGAGAGAAGAGTACATTTTTATCACCATTTAAAAAAGAGTTTTGGGTCATTGAAATAAGGCTGATTTTTTCATGTCACTGCGCGTTAGGTTGGCTCTTAAACATTCTCATTTAAAAAAACCTTATTTCAATGACCCAAAACTTTTTTTTAAACGGTGATAAAAATGTACTCTTCTTCCGAGCCGGTCTGTATGAACGTACAATCTGACCACACGCCGAACGCGACCGGTGACGTGTAGCCGTCACCGACGACGGCCGAATGCTGTGTTCGTAACACACGCGATCCCGCTCGCACGCCGCCCGCGGCCGCCAGGTGCGACGGCGGCAACGTACGTTCCGTCGTGACGTCACCGCACGCTGTCGGTTGCGTGTGATGCTTTAAAGAGACAACATCGACGCGCGCAGTCCCGTCAGACGCGCCGCGTGAGATTCGCCTCAGTGTGTCCAGAGCTATAAATAAATTAGTTAAACCTATCAGTTTCTTTTAATATAGGTACAGCATGTATCGGAAAGGTGTGCTCATAATTTAAGGGAGTGGTACAGACCGAAAATGTTCAGTTTGATGAAACTAAACATCTTTCTCCATGGGACCAACATCGTAATCGCGAAAAAAATA
Organism: Apamea sordens; assembly: GCA_945859715.1. NCBI lineage: Eukaryota > Metazoa > Arthropoda > Insecta > Lepidoptera > Noctuidae > Apamea > Apamea sordens. Next base: position 10,002,553 of record OX244015.1, on the reverse strand, counting down.
TCAACTGTCACATACAAAACTTGAATGTATGGAACGGCTGATTATTTTTTCGCGATCACGATATTGATGATCCAATGGGAAAAGTTGTTTCAGTTCACCCTTTAATATAACCACACTTTATTCTGTATTTTTATCTCACGAAACGACGCATGCTTTACTTGCGGTAACCAATTTTACAAACACGCTGTGAATGTGTGCGTGAAGAACGAGTAGCGACACACACACACACTTCCGACTTCACCATTGCCTCTGACAGTACCGAGAGCTGCTGCGCTTACATTCACAGTTAACCGCGCGTCCCTTCGTCAGATAACTATGCTATACACGCTGTAGAACTGACTTGCAAAACCTAAAGTACGTAACCTACCTAATTTTAATGTATTTTTTTTAGATTTTTATAATCTCGACAGTCTACATAATTATCATTCTAGTCAGTAAACACATAATATTTTCTGACATACCTATATTCTGAAAAGTGGTGTGGAAATCGGTTGTCATGGTATGTGTTACGGGGGAATGACGAAATGGTATGTGTTACGGGGGAATGACGAAATGGTATGTGTTACGGGGGAATGACGAAATGGTATGTGTTACGGGGGAATGACGAAATGGTATGTGTTACGGGGGAATGACGAAATGGTATGTGTTACGGGGGAATGACGAAATGGTATGTGTTACGGGGGAATGACGAAATGGTATGTGTTACGGGGGAATGACGAAATGGTATGTGTTACGGGGGAATGACGAAATGGTATGTGTTACGGGGGAATGACGAAATGGTATGTGTTACGGGGGAATGACGAGAATGTGAGGAGAGTTTTGAGTGTGAATGTCGGTAGCTATAAGAGTAGGGGAAGACCAAAGAAACGATGGATGGAATGTGTGAGAGATAAGATGGTTAGAAAGAGGATGACTGTCGAGATGGCGGCTAACATAGAAGTATGGAATGAAAATACATGTTGCGCCGGCCACGAATAAATTGGGACAAGGACAGGAGAATGATGATGAGTGATGATATATCTCAAAAATGAGTGTTTCATCAGCATACCTTACCTTAATTCACTGTGGGACACTGACAGCTCCTGTACGTGTAGCATAGAAACGGGTTATGTCAGCGAAAGAATAGACAAAATTACAGATTTCTTTTCTTTGTTATTTCTTTCTTTCTTCTTTCTTAATCACAAACAAAACCCCGCCCCTAAGATGACCCACTGACCCACTTTTCCCTTGTTGTAACGCTGCATAGTGTATAGATAAGTGTTTTGTGTACAACTGAAGTTAATAAAGTTTTTTTTTTTACAATCTATCAATTGTCTATTCTTCCGTCGACAAAACCCGTTTCTATCAAAACAATCGTTATCTTCCTGTTCTCGTGCCGTGTTGCTTGAGGTCGGCGCAACACGTTTTCTTCTTCCATTCTCCTGTCAACCGTCACGCTATCATTCACTCTCTTCTCTTTCATATGATTCCTCACACAGTCCATCCACCTCTTCCTCTCCATCCATCAACATTACACACATGTGACTGATGAACATATCATCAGTCACATGTGTGTTCTCCCCCCTCATCACATGCACTTACCAAGCCCAATAATTTCCTTTCAACTTTTCTGTCACTGGTGCCACCTTCGTCAGTCAATTTGGACTTGTATACAGGGTCAAATTAAATAAGCTAGCGAAACTGCAGACGTGATTGGCATGGCATGGATATCTAAACATGATAACAAAAAAGATTTAAAGTTATTTTTGGGGGGTTAATGACTGCTTGTAGGTTTGTTACTTGAAGTATGAATTGAGAAAATCTATTTTATTTTGTTTTGTCATGTTTACCGATACCCAACACGTTTGTAAATTTTACATAAAACATGCTGTATTTTAAACTGATATTTCAAGCGACTATTGTAACTGCGGTCGATGACCCCACAAAAAACACCATCAAATATCTTTTTTTGTTTTATCATGACATGTGTAGATATCGACACCAATCACGTCTACGGAGTTTTGCTAGCTAATTTAATTTGACACTAGAAAATGATTCACTATTAAAAGATTTTCAATAAATTCACTTTTAGGTAAAAAATGCCAAAATCTCATATAATAATTGTTAAAGTGAATTTATATAATAATGTTAAAGTGAATTTAAGTTTTACAGAATTGTAAATAAGCAAGTTCTTCCATGGCACGCAGTTATCTTGACAACATTATATTTTAAATAAAATTGTATTTTATTACATTGAAGTTGTTTTTTTTTTTCATTGCTGACTTCCATATACTTACATAGACCACTTAAGCGTTTTTTTGCAATTTAAAAGTTTGTGTCAGGTTGTGTGTTGAACAAAATATGATTCGCGACCGTAACAAGTATGTGCTTACAGAATTATAATCATTGAAATCATCAATACAACCCTCCTAAGTTCATATAATCTCATAGGTTGATATTTCATGAAATAGTCATTCAATAGGATTATATTAAGTAAGAGGGTTGTAACTGTAAACAAATACTTGTTACGCTCGCGAATCATATTTGGTTCACCTGCCAATGGCGCCGATTCCCTTGTTCACAAACTAAACTAAGTTTAAGTTCAGTGCATCTTTTGTTTTTTATTTCAAGAAAAGAAAAGGACAGAAGATAAAATATTAGTTTAGTCCTGTCAAATGAAGATACTCCATAGACAGTTTATACGTGATTAAAAACATGGCTACGAAAAACTTTTTTGCAAAAAAAAAACAACAGACTTCCAAAAACGACACTACAAAGTGAAAAATAACTTTAATTTCGAAAGTCGGTGTCGTTGGGTTCGCATTTTCGTTGTTTGCCACCGACTTCCGAAATTAAAGTTATTTTTCACTTTGTAGTGTTATGAGTTTTGACTGCAACATATATGTAGATTATTAGTCATAATCTAATGTATACTATGTTGCAATCAAAACTCAGTGTCATAATTTATGACACTAGATTACAAATTGTTTTCTCCAGCTCGTCCCGCCATATTCTCCGGGGTCTGCCGCGAGTCCGCGACGCCTTCTGACTGTGTCAGGGCTCCACGTAGTGGTTATTTTGGCGCAGAGCTCATTGGGCATACGGCAGAGTGGCCCCCACTTCAGCTTAGTGGCTTTTTGAGCAACGTCAATCTGTAGTGTACCGCGGTGGCCACATTATTATACAAGATAACTTAAATATTTATGTTGGGGTCGGCTTCCCGTCTCACCGGATGCAGCTGAATGCCAGTATTTTACATAAAGCGACCGTCTATCAAACCTCCACAACCCAGTAACTGGGTAATAGGATAAGTACCCCTTGGTAAGTGTGTTGTCAGACTTTCGGGCTACTGACGGCTCGTTTCGACTCCCAAAGGTCTACGAATGACAGCCGGGACCAACGGCTTAACATGCTTTCCGAGACACGGAAAAGTCTTGAATAGTCTTGATATGTAAAAATGGTCACCCATCCATGGATCAACCGCGGCAAAAGTATCTTAACCTGATCGATCGACCCGTGCGGCTGTTATTACTTAGCCACAAGCAAAAGTGAAGCCCTAAAAGTGAAACTTGAATATGTTTAAATAACGATTATGTAAGCCTTGAGTAATCACAAAAACCGCAAGCGCAGGAACTGATACTCGTAGCTAGCGATAAGGCCGTCACAGACTCCATTGTTGTGTTAACGAAACATAATAACAATATTGTTTAACTTTTGGTGTATTAAAAAATAAGGCTGATATCACACTGGCGATTTGCGAGCGAGTTCAAAGCGAGGGAGTGCGCAACGAACGCGCCAAACACGTGACGAAGACGCGGCGGGCGATTGATCCCATATAACGGGATGATTTTGAAATTCAGTTATAAATAACTCTGTCTGTATCCATTGTATCACGTTTGAACCGAGAGGTACGTCCGCTCGTGTCTTTGATACAAATGAAGGGGGGTGGAGCGGTCTGTTGAACATGAGTGTACAAAATGGCGTCGACGCTCGCCACGTGCTCGTGCACTCGCCTCGCTTGCAAATCGCCAGTGTGATAAGGCCCTTAATACGTATCGCTTAGCCTGCGACTTCGTGTGTGTGGACAAAGCTAGGAATAGGCAAGTCTTTCATCTAAACTCTAATATGTATGTGCGTTTGGATTGAGTGATCTTTTTTTATTTCGTGACAAAATGTGATTGTACATGTAGTCAGAAATAGTCAAAACTTATAGCCCAAAGTAAAAATTTTGTCACTCTCAAGGGTCTTCAGCCGAAAATGTGGATCACTCAATTCAGACATTTTGCAAAAACGGCTATGAGCGAAATCTCAACAAAATCTTACTCTACTGACTAAATTTATATCTTAAAAATTTGTAAAGAATTTGTCACAACTTTTTTTAAGCCCATCAAGGCATTTAAAGCTTCTTCCAGGTATCTTTGGACAGTATCATTGGATCACTCAGTACAGACACTATTTTGTCTGAGAGTTCTTTGTAATAAGGTTTGCTCACCTACTGCGCGCTGCGCGCGTAGCTGAACTGCGCACTGCATGCGTGCTATACTGTGCGCTGCACGCACACCTGTCCGCGCGCTACCGGCGGCCTGCTGACGCGCCGCGGTCTGCGGCCACTGAGGCCTGACCGGCTTCCTGAAGTCGTACTGGCAAGCCTGTTCCCGGGCCTGAGTTTCTGCATCCCGGAGACCCAGCGACGGTACCTTTACCTACCTTACCAAGTGCTAGTGCTCAGAAAGACAGTGTGTCCTTACCCGCGACCTAGTCTACTTCTACTATCTATGTAACCTACGAATAACATTATACATATGAACCTTGCTTATGTGTCTTTTCTTAGGGAGTGATATGAAGATTCGAATGACGTTATTGCGACGCACGCTATTTCGAAAAACTTTACGAGTGGTACGCCAGTTCGAAAACACATTGGGTCGAAAACTGTTATATCGAATGACGTTATAGCGACGCACGCTATTTCGAAAAACTGTTTGAATGGTACGCTAGCACGAAAGTCTTGGTATCAAAATCCACTGTTGCGAATAGCTTATTCCAATCTGAATTTGTCTGGGAATCGAACTCGCGACCCCGATAAAGACCTTATCTTTGTATTGGGTTTGGGAAACAAGAGCCATGAGAAGTATTATTTTAAGTCAACTTTTTAATTTCCTTAAGTATAATAATAACAAAGAAATCAACAAATCAAAATTATAGGTGGTACTCATTACTCACCATAATACTTCTCGTGGCTCTTTGTTTCCCAAACCCAATACAAAGATAAGGCTTTATCGGGGTCGCGAGTTCGATTCCCAGACAAATGCAGATTGGAATAAGCTATTCGCAACAGTGGATTTTGATACCAAGACTTTCGTGCTAGCGTACCATTCAAACAGTTTTTCGAAATAGCGTGCGTCGCTTTAACGTCATTCGATATAACAGTTTTCGACCCAATGTGTTTTCGAACTGGCGTACCACTCGTAAAGTTTTTCAAAATAGCGTGCGTCGCAATAACGTCATTCGAATCTTCATATCACTCCCCTTTTCTTAAACCTAATTTGTGTTAACGGCCTGCGCAGCCTACCGGCAAAGCCCTAGCCGTTACATCGCAGCCAACTGGTTAAATTAGCAGTTTAGTTTGGAAGCAGTGCTCGCCTCGCCTAGCTGTCTCGGCTCGCACGCGGTTGATCACAGTTCTAACCTAACCTCTTTGGTCGGGATGCCCTGGCTTAGTTACTGCGACCAATTCGGCTCGCACTCGATTGGTTATAGTTCCAACCTTAGTTATAATTTATTGAATATCATTCCGGCCGTTAGTTGAACGGCCGCCATTTAGTTAAAAGGCTAGGCGGTTAACTAAACGGCTAATTAAACAAGTTGGCTGCGACATATACAACGTGTCGCTACAATGGCGACGTTAATTTAACACATGGGTAGGGTAGAGTATAATAAAAGTTATAACAACATAAAATAATTCGTAATTTTAAAACCACCGCCATGCGCCGCTCACCGACGTAGGGCTCTCTCTCTCTCCTTTAATTCGTCTACCCTTTGCACGTTATTCGTTTTAATCTCACTGGTGCGATGTTATGGGATCCGTGACCCTGCTCACCAAGATGCCACTTTAGAAAATTGTAAATAATTACAATAAGGTTGTAATGACATTAAAATATGTTCAGAAAACGAAAACGCAATACCGTCTACGTGTTAAATTAATGTCGCCATAAAGCGGCTCGTTGTGTAATGATTCCGCTTCTTTTTAAGAAGTCCCCAATAATTACTGTTTTGGGGTCCTGGAAATACTATTTAGTATATAAGCAATTGCGCGCTGCCGCGGCACCGCACGCTTAGCTCGCTCGGCTCGCGCGCGGTTGGGAACAGTTCTAACCTTACCTTACCAGATTGGTCGGGACTCGGGGTAGCCTTAGTAAGGTGTGAGAAAAGGGCAAAAAGTTAAAAAGAGGCTCAATCATTAAAAACTGTGCATGATTATAAGCGCAAAAAGTTTTTTGAGGGGTCATTAATTAAAAAAAGTGTTTGTCCTTAGAAGGTCAATAACTTGTTTAGAGGATTAATTAATACAATCAGTTATACTTTCTCTAGGAATACCTGTATTCCCCGAAGAGTTAGGCAGTTTTAGTTCCATGTCACAGGGGGGCGAGCCTGTTGCCCAGGGCACAGATCCAGAGTTCCAGAATCCGGGCTGTTACCAAGTAATTCCCAATAACATTTTGCCCGACCTGGTAATCGAATCCAGGGCCTCATGCTGAGCAGTAGCGCTTGCGACCACTACACCAATGAGGCAGTCAAACAAACATACTGTATGTCACATTCACCAAAGTGCAATAAACAAAATTAATAACAAAACAATTCAATTTAAATAAAATGTTGTTGATTGTAATAACGTAATATAGAAAAACTTTCACGAAGTTATCAGAAATTGACTTTATAAAGCCAACAACATTAAATGCTCCATCGTTCACTGGAGACATTGCATCATGAAGTCGTTGGTAGCTCTGTTCGCGCTGGTGGTGTTGGCAACCAACGTAGCGGCCTTCACAGGTAATTATAACTTTAATTAGAGATGCCAGGTGTTATACACTAGAGCATTTCCATGTAACATAACGTTCTTACAAATGGTACAATACAGGCAAAAGCTCAGTTTCCAAAAGCATTTCCATGCGCATGAATGCTCGACGCTGCGTTCAACGAATTGCTCACGGCGGCGACTGAGCATTTACCTGTAACGTTTCTTTCTACCTTGCGTTCATTGTTGGCGGTGTGATCCACCTGTCTCGGAGCACGTGTCGCCGTTGGTCCTGCGCCTGATCTCTCTCCGGTCGTGTCGGGTCGCCGTCCCATCGGACTATGAGAGTGAGGGAGGACCGGGAGTGAGGGAGGACCGGGCACCTGTGTCTGCATACACACATGTGCACTGTAATATCACCTGCGCCGAAGGCTAGTCTCCGTTGAGATTGGCCACGGCCGGAATACGATCTGCCGATCGATTCTGTAAAAATCTCACCGTGAAAAGTTAGGTGAAGTGAGCTGTCAATAGTGCCAATCCCTTAGCATTATTTGGAATGACAGCTCACTCCACGCTCACTTCACCTAAGTTTTCACGGTGAGATGGTTACAGAATCGCACTGCTGGAGGACTATTAAAGATGCCCCGAACTTTCGATATTCGGCCAATTTTTAATTTTAATAATAATAATATCCCTGGACATTTCACACAGCGCCATCTAGTCCCAAGCTAAGCAACCTAATGCTTGTGTTATGGTAACAAGATGGCTGATAAACTACTTATATACAATTTTTTTTTTTTTGTAAATACATACATATTATAGATAGAAAAACACCCAGACTCGGAACAAATACATGTAGGTCATACAAATATTTGTTCCGTGCGGGAATCGAACCCGCGACACGCAGCGCAGCAGTCAATCGCTTAACCACTGCGCCAACCGTGCCGTCAATGCCAGCTCAGTTCATCAAAATTTTAATGAATGTTAGATTTTCATCCTAGGAGGTTGTCGTCTGCTTAACCGGACTTGCCTGTAGGTGCCTCAATAAATTAAGACCTCCAGCCAGGGCTTTAAAAAAACTTAAAAACTAAGCGACTACACGCTAAGGGTACATGTGAGGTACGGTCCTCGGCTCAGGGCGTCGCTGGAAGAGGGCAGCAAGGGACAGGCTGGATCTGATTATTATGGACTGGCTAAGGCAGGGGACTAGTTATTTATTCAGAGTGGCAGGAACATCGACGCGCTACCAGTTACCTTGGATTCGGTACACGATTCTGGACGCCCACGGAATCCATGGTAACGGGTTGCGCGTCGATGTCCCTGCGACCCTGTATACCTGTGTTTATAAATGTAGTCTCCTGCAGGCTCACAAAACATGATATCATGTTATGTTATGTTACAATGGAGTAACGGTTTCTTTCCAGATTCGGAGTTAGTACAGCGATCGTTGTGCACGGGAGACTACCAATGCAAAGACAACTGCTTCTGTGAGAGCCCCAGGGAAACAGTGCCCAAGATGTGTTTCTGCTACTCCCCCATTTACACACGGTAAGAATGGTTGAATGAGGTTGGAAAAGGGGTTGGGGGTACTCGGTGCAACAAGTTTTCTTCTTCCATTCTAATGTCAACCACTATCATTCACTCGCTGAGTCGCTGCTCTTCCATCCATCATTTCGTTGGCCTCCCTCTTTCTCCATCCTTCAACATCATTCTTTTAGTTATACATACGTTTGACGTTTCCTACCTCCTCATCACATATGGCCATACCAAGACAAGTGATTCTTTTTCAACTTTTCTGTCACTAGCGCCACTTTCAAAGTTCGTCGTATATACTCATTTCTTACTTTATCCATTCTCGTCACTCCACACATACCGTCTCAACATTCTCATGTCCGTTCCATGCAATCTCATCATCATGATTTTGAAGGATACCGCTAATCCGTTGTTTCATGTTCCAAAAAAAATGTCTGTACAACTACGTAAATAACGCAATGAATGTTGTTGAACTGTCACCATGAAAGCCATTGCTTTGCTACTTTAAGTGTGTTACGCACTACCGCGCTGATCCATACAGTGCGACAGGCCTTTCACGCGTTTAGTCGTATAATGCCTAGTTCGCAAGATGGCATCCGATTCTCTGAAGGGCCAATTCGCGAATGGACTAGTTCTCAAAAGGACTAATTCGCGAGGACTTGTAGGTTTTGCCCTAGCCGGTACACACTTTGAACGTAGCTTCTTATCCTTTAACGAGGTCCGCAAGATGTTCCTGTAACCTATCGCCGTTTCATCCAACCTGAGTTTTATCCTATTATTTTATTGATATAAGTCAACCGTCCACTAAGCTGCTACGTAGGATGTGCACGAAGAGGTTAGCCACGTTAGTTGCGCGGGTCGTTTGTTTGTCAGCCACGCATCTGTGCGAGGCGTGGCCGTGGGTCGCAGTAGACGATCCGTGCGAGGCGTGGCCGTGGGTCGCAGTAGACGATCCGTGCGAGGCGTGACCGTGGGTCGCAGCAGACGATTCCGCCTATATTTTTACACGTGCGAAGCTAAGCTGGGTAAGACTAAGGTCACACCAAGGTCAAAGTCTAAGGGGAGACTCATCATAACGCACCGCTCCAGTGCAATAACCACCCGTCACTGCATCGAAAAATTCTGCTGGCACGCCAGCGGTGAGGTGACAGCTTGTTGTTCACACGCCGCTTACTAGTTGGTCAGCTCACAGTCCACGCGCCAATGGCTAGTTTTCAGCTTACAGACAGGTTTACGAACATTGGTAAGTTTGAGAATTTGCGGGTGACGCGTGGGAGACAGCCGTGCGAGTAGCCAAAGGACCGCGCGCGGGTAGCGAGGCGCATGCATACCATGCCATACGGCATGCATACCGCTTGCAGACGTCTTCGACGGGGAACCGGCTGCTGCTCACTTGGAGAGCGCGCGCGGCCAGCGCGCTTTCCGCGAGCTGTCGATTATTCTACATTGTCATTGTAAAATGCAGTTGATTTAAAAAACTTACTTGAATGACAGGTTATTTGTTGTGTTGGAGCAGTGCAGCCGATCGATTCTGTAAAAATCTCACCGTGAAAAGTTAGGTGAAGTGAGTTTAGAGTGAGTTGGCAATAGTGTCAATCCTTAGCATTCGTTGAAATGACAGCTCACTCCGCGCTCACTTCACCAAAGGTTTCACGGTGAGATGGTTTTGAGCGGGCGGGCGGCGCGGCGGCGCCGTAACGCAACCCATAGCATAAATCCTCCTCCAACATTTTCACCCACCGCATCGAACTTTATAGTATGAAAATGCGTTGCGGTGCGGCTGTAATGTGCAACGCAACTTCACGTCATCGTCATCATCCTACAGCAGTCCACTGATGGACATACCCTCTCTTATTGCACGCCATTCAACCCGATTTTCGGCAACTCTCATCTGGCTTCTTCTACCAGCCACCCTGCGAAGATCCTCGCTCCATCTAGCCCGAGGGCATCCTACCTTACGTTAGCAGATTCGCGGTCTCCACTCAAGAACACGTCTACCCCAACGGTCATCAACACGATCGACAACTCCACCGTTCTACTTCATGTGCTTGGCTTTAGTAGTCATCTTTGCGTCATCTTTAAGCACAGCACAATGTTTTCTGTTTCTAGCGGAGGATTGTATTGTCGAAGAAGCGAGTACCTATAGGATGTAGACGCGTTGAAGAGCACATTATGTAACCACCCAGATACAGCGAGCCTTCACATCGGGAATGATTTTGTTATACGACTGTAATAAATAAATACATATATACACACCTTGCCAGAGTTTCCATACATACAAGCAACTCCTCGAAATACTTTCTTTGCTCGTAGGGTCTATTGCGTAATCATAAAAAATTATGTAAAGTGGGCGGGTGAATTGTCGAGTGAATACAGACTGGAAAGCGGAGTTAGGCAGGGGCGTTGACGGGGGCGATCTCCCACAGTGCATACTTCCACTTAGTATCCCCCGGGCATCGTCGTGTCTGACCACCGTAACGGAGTGGCAGACCGGCGGCTAAAGTGCGCTGTGACCCGTTGACATTAGTGCGGTCGTCTGCGAGTATGTCGAAGAAACCGATGCGGGACGCCTCTGGGCGTTTTGCTTGTTTTAACCCAAATTTTAACCGTTTTAAACCCTAATTTTAACCCAGTTTTTAACGATTTTAACCCAGTTTTTAACGATTTTAACCCGAATCGCTCCTTCCAGGGCGATTCAAACGGCCCTTCTCAGGGCCAATCCAACGGCCCCTTTCAGGGCCACGCCGGTGACGCTTTGGCGTCGGAAGCTAACCGCGCGCCGTCTGCGGCCAGCTTGCTTAGCAGGCCAGACGAGATTTCGGACTCCAACGATTCCAACCTGGATACGTCGGTGGCCGAAAACGACCGCCTCAAGCGGAAAAGGGAGGGGAGGCGGGGAAAAGTCGAAGTCCAAAAGGGGTTCGACTTCTAAAACGACGGATACCCACGTTGTGGGCTTGCTGGACGCCAAGCGCCAGCTAAACCTGGCAAAAAGGGCGCAGCTTCAGCAAGACCGCGAGGAGAGGGTCGCTGCGAAGGAGTGCCAGGCGCAAACCGCCCGGACGCCCGGTCGAGGGCCGGACCACTCCCTGGCGGAACTGGAGCGCATGGCGCAGGAGGATAAGGAGGAGGTCCTGGAGGTCGCCTCAAAGTCCTCCAACCTAAAGGGGACCTTCCAAAAGGCCCTCAAATGCGGCGGCTGCCAGCATGCACGGCATTGTCGCAGAGCTGATAAAGCGGACGGCCACGGACGAGACGCGGCAACTGCAGGCGAAGGTGGATCGCCTGCACGCGAAGTTGGATCGCCTGCAGGCGAAGGTGGATCGCCTGCAGGCGAAGGTGGATCGCCTGCAGGCGAAGGTGGATCGCCTGCAGGCGAAGGTGGATCGCCTGCAGGCGAAGGTGGATCGCCTGCAGGCGAAGGTGGATCGCCTGCAGGCGAAGGTGGATCGCCTGCAGGCGGAGGTGGATCGCCTGCAGGCGGAGGTGGATCGCCTGCAGGCGGAGGTGGATCGCCTGCAGGCGGAGGTGGATCGCCTGCAGGCGGAGGTGGATCGCCTGCAGGCGGAGGTGGATCGCCTGCAGGCGGAGGTGGATCGCCTGCAGGCGGAGGTGGATCGCCTGCAGGCGGAGGTGGATCGCCTGCAGGCGGAGGTGGATCGCCTGCAGGCGGAGGTGGATCGCCTGCAGGCGGAGGTGGATCGCCTGCAGGCGGAGGTGGATCGCCTGCAGGCGGAGGTGGATCGCCTGCAGGCGGAGGTGGATCGCCTGCAGGCGGAGGTGGATCGCCTGCAGGCGGAGGTGGATCGCCTGCAGGCGGAGGTGGATCGCCTGCAGGCGGAGGTGGATCGCCTGCAGGCGGAGGTGGATCGCCTGCAGGCGGAGGTCAGCCTGCTCCACCTGAAGCTGGCTGAGGCCACGGGCTCGGCCTGCCCAACCTGCCCCAGGTCCGGTGGTAGGAGGCTCCTCCTTCCCTTCCAACGTTGAGGAAATCATCCGAAAGGTTGTCATGGAGGAGAGGGCCTTCACCAGAGCCTGCTTCGCAGGCATTGAGGACCGGCTCCTGCCGGAAAGGCGGCTCCGCCCGCCGCTAACAGCGGATAAGCCACCATAAAGGGAGCCGGAACTTGCGCCTGTAGCAGGCCCGGCACAGGTCAACAGGTCCTCGATCGGTCCATTGCCGCCGCCAAAGACTCGGCGAGAGCCGAGCTGCTGGAGGGTCTCGACAACGACCCCTACGGGAGACCATATAAGGCAGCGCGCAACAAATTGCGCCCCTTTGGTCCCCCGGTTGCATAGGCCCTGGAGCCCTCATTCCTGGACGGGGTGGTTCAGTCCCTGTTCCCGGGCAGGGACAACTTCACCCCGCCAGTGATGTATGGAGCCGGTAGCAGACGAGGAGGAAGAGGAGGCCCCCCCTCCTGTCACGGAGTCGGAACTTGGCGCGGCGATTCTTCTTAGCCGCGCCAAGAAGACGGCTCCAGACCCCGACGGCGTCCCCGCAAGAGTGGTGGCGATCGCTGCCACTCAAATGGAGGACAGGTTTCGGGACCTCTTCAACGCATGTCTTGCGTCTGGGAGGTTCCCGAAACCGTGGAAGGAGGGGCAGTTGTGCCTCCTTCGCAAGGAGGATGGCCCAGCGGATTCCCTCTCGGCATACCGGCCCATCGTTCTACTCGATGAGGTCGGCAAAATGTTCGAGGGGATAATCGCTGCTCGCCTAAAGGGCCACCTGCGGGACATCGGGCCGGACTTGTCGGTTCGACGCGTCGCGCCTGCTGAAGGCCGCGGGCGGGTGTCGTCGCGCCTGCTGAAGGCCGCGGGCGGGTGTCGTCGCGCCTGCTGAAGGCCGCGGGCGGGTGTCGTCGCGCCTGCTGAAGGCCGCGGGCGGGTGTCGTCGCGCCTGCTGAAGGCCGCGGGCGGGTGTCGTCGCGCCTGCTGAAGGCCGCGGGCGGGTGTCGTCGCGCCTGCTGAAGGCCGCGGGCGGGTGTCGTCGCGCCTGCTGAAGGCCGCGGGCGGGTGTCGTCGCGCCTGCTGAAGGCCGCGGGCGGGTGTCGTCGCGCCTGCTGAAGGCCGCGGGCGGGTGTCGTCGCGCCTGCTGAAGGCCGCGGGCGGGTGTCGTCGCGCCTGCTGAAGGCCGCGGGCGGGTGTCGTCGCGCCTGCTGAAGGCCGCGGGCGGGTGTCGTCGCGCCTGCTGAAGGCCGCGGGCGGGTGTCGTCGCGCCTGCTGAAGGCCGCGGGCGGGTGTCGTCGCGCCTGCTGAAGGCCGCGGGCGGGTGTCGTCGCGCCTGCTGAAGGCCGCGGGCGGGTGTCGTCGCGCCTGCTGAAGGCCGCGGGCGGGTGTCGTCGCGCCTGCTGAAGGCCGCGGGCGGGTGTCGTCGCGCCTGCTGAAGGCCGCGGGCGGGTGTCGTCGCGCCTGCTGAAGGCCGCGGGCGGGTGTCGTCGCGCCTGCTGAAGGCCGCGGGCGGGTGTCGTCGCGCCTGCTGAAGGCCGCGGGCGGGTGTCGTCGCGCCTGCTGAAGGCCGCGGGCGGGTGTCGTCGCGCCTGCTGAAGGCCGCGGGCGGGTGTCGTCGCGCCTGCTGAAGGCCGCGGGCGGGTGTCGTCGCGCCTGCTGAAGGCCGCGGGCGGGTGTCGTCGCGCCTGCTGAAGGCCGCGGGCGGGTGTCGTCGCGCCTGCTGAAGGCCGCGGGCGGGTGTCGTCGCGCCTGCTGAAGGCCGCGGGCGGGTGTCGTCGCGCCTGCTGAAGGCCGCGGGCGGGTGTCGTCGCGCCTGCTGAAGGCCGCGGGCGGGTGTCGTCGCGCCTGCTGAAGGCCGCGGGCGGGTGTCGTCGCGCCTGCTGAAGGCCGCGGGCGGGTGTCGTCGCGCCTGCTGAAGGCCGCGGGCGGGTGTCGTCGCGCCTGCTGAAGGCCGCGGGCGGGTGTCGTCGCGCCTGCTGAAGGCCGCGGGCGGGTGTCGTCGCGCCTGCTGAAGGCCGCGGGCGGGCTCCCTCGAAAACCTTCCCATGGCCCTTCCAACGTTCGTTATACGGGCCGAAACGTGGGGCGGCTGCGGACATAGCTCCCTTGGCCATCTTATTTTATTTGTCCGCAGGCGCTTCTTGATCCCTACAAGTTGACCATGTGTGTGTCCCTGATGCCATTCTCCCCTTCTGGGTAGGCAACGAGCACGTATACATAGTCTTCTATAACTAGTGCCCCGTCGTCGGCGGCAATCACAGCTCCGTCTCTAGGCTTAGGCTCCTCCTCACGCTCCATTGCGCTCCGGGCGGCATGCCATGTGTGCGCGTACTCTACCAGCCGGTCAAAGTTCGCCGGTGAACTTACGAGATCGCCGTAATAGATCGGGCCGACCTCCAAGCGACTAATCCCATCCATCATCTTGCACCTGGCCTCCTCATACAAGGGGCAGACCCACAGCACGTGGTGCAGGTCTTCCTCATCCATACCGCAATAGCACACACTATCCTCACATAACGTCATATCATGCAGCCTTTTCCTGACTTTCTGGTGCAGGTGCTGTCCGGACACGGTTGTTTCGGATCGTACCTGCACCGAATCGGACGGGAGGAGACGCTGTCGTGCCACGACTGTGGCGCGGCGAGGATACGGCGGAGGATACGGCGCAGCACATCCTTGAGGTGTGCCCGTCGTGGTCCGAGCCGCGCCGCAGTCTCATGGCGGCGATCGGACCGGACCTCTCACTCCCCGGTTTGGTTAACGCCATGCTGGGGGGATGAGGGGGTCCTGGGCGGCAGTCGCCTCCTTCTGCGAACACGTCATGTCCCAGAAGGAGGCGGCGGAGCGCGCGCGGGAGGACGATCCTCACGCGGCGCTGCTCCGAAGGCGGAGGAAGGGTCGAAGAAGACGTCAATTTGACGGACATCTCAGACTTCTCCCAGGTGGAGGCCAGCGCAGGCACCCTTGCCTGTATCGCACAGGCCTCCAGCAGGCACCCTTGCCTGTATCGCACAGGCCTCCAGCAGGCACCCTTGCCTGTATCGCACAGGCCTCCAGCAGGCACCCTTGCCTGTATCGCACAGGCCTCCAGCAGGCACCCTTGCCTGTATCGCACAGGCCTCCAGCAGGCACCCTTGCCTGTATCGCACAGGCCTCCAGCAGGCACCCTTGCCTGTATCGCACAGGCCTCCAGCAGGCACCCTTGCCTGTATCGCACAGGCCTCCAGCAGGCACCCTTGCCTGTATCGCACAGGCCTCCAGCAGGCACCCTTGCCTGTATCGCACAGGCCTCCAGCAGGCACCCTTGCCTGTATCGCACAGGCCTCCAGCAGGCACCCTTGCCTGTATCGCACAGGCCTCCAGCAGGCACCCTTGCCTGTATCGCACAGGCCTCCAGCAGGCACCCTTGCCTGTATCGCACAGGCCTCCAGCAGGCACCCTTGCCTGTATCGCACAGGCCTCCAGCAGGCACCCTTGCCTGTATCGCACAGGCCTCCAGCAGGCACCCTTGCCTGTATCGCACAGGCCTCCAGCAGGCACCCTTGCCTGTATCGCACAGGCCTCCAGCAGGCACCCTTGCCTGTATCGCACAGGCCTCCAGCAGGCACCCTTGCCTGTATCGCACAGGCCTCCAGCAGGCACCCTTGCCTGTATCGCACAGGCCTCCAGCAGGCACCCTTGCCTGTATCGCACAGGCCTCCAGCAGGCACCCTTGCCTGTATCGCACAGGCCTCCAGCAGGCACCCTTGCCTGTATCGCACAGGCCTCCAGCAGGCACCCTTGCCTGTATCGCACAGGCCTCCAGCAGGCACCCTTGCCTGTATCGCACAGGCCTCCAGCAGGCACCCTTGCCTGTATCGCACAGGCCTCCAGCAGGCACCCTTGCCTGTATCGCACAGGCCTCCAGCAGGCACCCTTGCCTGTATCGCACAGGCCTCCACCAGTGTCGGACGAATGGCCAGGTGTTCTCGGCCATTCCCGTAGCCCCCAGCCCGGGGGGCATGCGGGGCTCGGCCATTCCCGTAGCCCCCAGCCCGGGGGGCATGCGGGGCTCGGCCATTCCCGTAGCCCCCAGCCCGGGGGGCATGCGGGGCCCGGCCATTCCCGTAGCCCCCAGCCCGGGGGGCATGCGGGGCCCGCCATACCATCTCGGGCGTGCGTCGGGAGGGCTCTGGAAGTAAAGCTGGGCCTATTTCCCATAGCCCTCCCATTACGGCGATTGTGGGAACACCGCTGAGTTTTAGTGGGTATACTGTCCTTCCGAAGTTCTGACAGGGAGTCCCACATTTTAGTGGGTATACTGTCGTTCCGAAGTTCTGACAGGGAGTCCCACATTTTAGTGGGTATACTGTCCTTCCGAAGTTCTGACAGGGAGTCCCAATGCAGACCCTGCATAAAGCATTTCTCAGCGAGAAAAAAAAAATGAACTCAGGGGATCCCCCACAGTGCATACTTCCACGTAGTTTCCCCCGGGCAACGTCACGTCTGACCACCGTAATGGAGTGGCAGACCGGCGGCTCTATAGTGCACTGTGAATTCGTAGACATCGATGCGGCCGTCTGCGAACATGTCGAAAAAACCATTGCGTGACGCCTGTGGGCGCTTTGTCGGTTTTTGGTCCTGCTCCATAGGACAATCTCTAGAGTCTAGACAAAGTCAAACTGGTTGCTAATGTAATTGTATAATTTTTTATTTTTTTATTCTCTTTGACATTGATTTGCATTCTGTAATTGCTTAAGTCACCCGGAATTATTACTCCTTATTATTTATTTATGAAAATAGTCTACTTTGGAATGTTTGTAAATATGTGAGCACCATGTACCTATCACATAGTCAATTTATATGTCATGGTTTCATTAATTCATTTTAATTCTTTTACCTATTGTGGTATAGTAATTTTCAGTCTTATTCATAAAACTTTAATCAATTGCTAAGCAAATGATTAGCAAAATTCTTATTCATAATAGCTATTTAGCGCTAAGAGGATGCTAAGCAATTGATTAGTAGCTGTCAAAATTAAACACCACCGGACCACTGCTAAGAGGATGCTAAGAGGCAACATGGCGGATTTTATTTGAATCAGCTGATCGGATCATTGCACTTCGAGGTTATTTTGGTCATAGTATCGAGTAGTGCGTAAATATGGATTTCGACAATCTTTTACTGGATTTCCAAAACGATGTAGCATGTTAAATAATTTTGAAACGACGGAGGGAAGTAACAGAAGGAAGACCTACAAAGCTCGTACAAAACCGCTACGAGAATGATTACCTATTGCATATTCTACATTTCGAGTACATATGATGAAAGGATTTATAGGGAAAGCTCAATGAGGTGGCTCAGTAGGTGCTCAGGAGGTTTGAAGAGAATGAATTCGTGAACAAGCTTATCACAGATAGTGATTATTCAATATGTTATCCCATGTGCCCATGTGTTATCCTATGACGCCAGTTCTATGGTACACAACTAAAGAAAAACCACGTTGTGGCAGTCACACACAAATAATAAGAGACATTTTGTAGAAATAATTTATTTTGATTCGTAATAAAACTACATTTTTGTTCTCTAGAGGTATTCATTGTTTTTGTTTTCCAATACTCTTCCTCTAAAGACATGGGTGCCATTCTTTACTCATGCCACTCTCATTCCTCATCTTTTTCACGTAGCATGGTCTCATCCATCGCCGTCTTTGCGAGGTTGAATGGTATTAGTGCTAGGTAGTAGTAGTGGTTTTCATAGCAGCAGTCAAACTTGTATCTGTAAACAAGTATAATAATTTTTATTAGAAGACACTGAAACCCCGTTACAAAAACAGTAGGAAGTAATATCATAATTAGACACAAGTACCCACTTACATTTCTAAAAGAGCAAATTGATGTTAACAATCCTAAAGGACATGAAAACATAAGTTATTATCGGCTACTGCTCTCACATTCATTTGGTCAGTTTTTATTAGTAAGTAGATATAAATTCAATGATAAATACCTTTTCCTGTTTACTCCAATTATTGGAGCTTATTATTTTCATTGCTACGACCGTATTTACAATGATTTAATTATAAAAAAATATTTTATTTATATTCAAATTATCCGATGAAATTTCTGACATTTATCTGCCAGCTGCCAGTCACGACAGATAAAAAATCGTAGTTTTGATAAGTTTATTCTAAAAATTCCGTTTTTTAGTCGACTATTTTGATTATAATCTGTGCCGAACGCATAATTTCTCCTCTATTTCGTTTCGCTACTAATCACCTGCTAACTAGTGTTTATGAATAAAGAAAAGTTAAGCACTGATTAAGAGCTAAATAAATGGTTAGCTAAACAGTAGCTAATGAGTGATTAGCGAGATTTTTATGAATAAGGCTGTTTATGTTTAGGTGCATCGTCTTCACATATAATTATATAATTAATGTATGCAAAATATTGCAAAACATTTTAACGGTGGAGTTTCTTGCCCATTCTTCTCCATACGAAAACTACCTTTTGGAAGGGGCGACTAGAATCAATTTTATTTTAATTTAAATTTTACGTTCAAAAGTGCCTTTTATGTGCCTAATTCAAATAAATGATTTGACTTTGACTCAAATTTTAACCTAACCAATTTTAATGATTTTAACCCTAGTTTTAACCCGAATCGCTCCTCCCAGGGCCAACCCGAATCGCTCCTCCCAGGGCCAACCCGAATCGCTCCTCCCAGGGCCAACCCGAATCGCTCCTCCCAGGGCCAACCCGAATCGCTCCTCCCAGGGCCAACCCGAATCGCTCCTCCCAGGGCCAACCCGAATCGCTCCTCCCAGGGCCAACCCGAATCGCTCCTCCCAGGGCCAACCCGAATCGCTCCTCCCAGGGCCAACCCGAATCGCTCCTCCCAGGGCCAACCCGAATCGCTCCTCCCAGGGCCAACCCGAATCGCTCCTCCCAGGGCCAACCCGAATCGCTCCTCCCAGGGCCAACCCGAATCGCTCCTCCCAGGGCCAACCCGAATCGCTCCTCCCAGGGCCAACCCGAATCGCTCCTCCCAGGGCCAACCCGAATCGCTCCTCCCAGGGCCAACCCGAATCGCTCCTCCCAGGGCCAACCCGAATCGCTCCTCCCAGGGCCAACCCGAATCGCTCCTCCCAGGGCCAACCCGAATCGCTCCTCCCAGGGCCAACCCGAATCGCTCCTCCCAGGGCCAACCCGAATCGCTCCTCCCAGGGCCAACCCGAATCGCTCCTCCCAGGGCCAACCCGAATCGCTCCTCCCAGGGCCAACCCGAATCGCTCCTCCCAGGGCCAACCCAACGGCCCTTCTCAGGGCCAACCCAACGGTCCTTCTCAGGGCCAACCCAACGGTCCTTCTCAGGGCCACGCCGGTGACGCTTTGGCGTCGGAAGCTGACCGCGAACCGTCTGCGGAGTTGTCAGACTCCGACGACTCGAATTTTGACACGTCGGCGGCCGAGAACGACCGCCTCAGGCGAAAGAGGGCCTACCTAAGGCACGGGTCCGAGGGCTCCTCGGAGTCGGCCGGAGGAAAGGCGGGGAAGAAGTCGAAGTCCAAAAGTCGAAGTCCAAAAAGGCTTCGACTACGAAAGCGGCGGAGACCCACGATGTGGGCTTGCTGGACGCCGAGCGCCAGCTAAATCTGGACAAAAGGGCGCAGCTCCAGCAAAACCTGGAGGAGAGGGTCGCCGCCAAGGAGCGCCAGACGCAAACCGCCAGGTCGAGGGCTGGCTATGGGGCATCAAGTGTCCTGCATGCTGACCACTCTAAACTTTCCTTCGTTCGATTTGACTGAGTGAACTGTGAATGAGTGAGTGAGTGGACTGTATGAACGTTGTTTGAATATATGTGTGCAGTATGCGTGTGTGTAAGGAGACTACTTTTATGACATATATCTTAATCCTTTTAGACACATATAAAAATAAACCTAAATAACTCTAAAAACTAAAAGGAATAAAAATGAACTCCACTGCGGGTGACCCAACCTACGACAAACTTAGTATTTGCGGTAGGTACAGTACAGACAGTGGTAATCGGGTATAGGGATCGAACCGCAAAATTAAGTTTGTTTTTTATTGTATATACTTTTCCGGGATAAAAAGTACCCAGTGTGGTGCCCAGGATATTAAAGAATAATTATACCAAGTTTCATCGTAATCGAACCGGTAGTTTTGGCGTGATGCCTGAACAAACAGACAGACAGACAGACAAAAAAAATTTTAATCACATTTTTGGGTTCGGTGTCGGTCAAGTAACACCCCCTGCCATTTATTTTTTGGATATTTTCAATGTACAGAATTTTCACTTCTACAGATTTATTATAAGTATATAGATAGATTATGCTATATTATTTAAAAAAATCAAGTGTGGATAATGCGGGACTTCCGAGTTATTGAATTTTTATTTTTGAGGTTAGGGCCGTCACCTACTTTACTATAACTATTCTCGGATAACTTTGACAGCAAATCAACTAAATATAGTTAATTTGAGGATGACGCTTGATGTAAATAATTATGGTTTTCTTTGGTGTAAAATAAAGTATCTAGGTATTTTGAGTTAGACTCCTGTCACGTAAGAGATGATAAGTAGAATAGGAAAAAATATATTAATAATGCGTATTCTACATATTCTTTTTAATTGTACGTTGCACATTGTCATCGATGTTTTAATCATATTTTGTTTACTTTCTTCGATGAAGGACATCATGTGATATTGGGAAGAGGTCCGCCCTCGTCAAGCGCTGAGCGCATTGCTAAAACCCAATATCTATACATGATGTCTGGAGAAGCGGGGGTGAGGCGTCATGGAGCCGTTAAAGACCCATGGCGCTGCATTGCCTCCGCAGGACCTGACCCATTCTGCGGGGGGATGTCCTTCCGGGCCTCGACCGGAGGACTTAATGCTAGGGGGGCATGAGGGCACCAACCCTCATGTTGGTCAGCGAGTGGCAGACTATCATTCTACCGAAAATGAAAATAGTAGCGCAACAATGCGTGCTACGTATACGACGAATATACCATTGAAGTTGACTCGTCTTGAGGTCCTAAAAATATTGGAATCAAATGCTCGGTCGCAAGGCCCGAAAATTCGACCAATAGATTTGGATGTTACTCAGCGAACCGAAATTGTCATGAACGCCATTTACCTGAAAGGAATTCCTGATATTATCAGGAATAACATAAAAAAGGTTCAAAATTCATTAGCAAATGTGAAAAGAAGTACAAGGATTGTCACAGAAAGCAGTCGGTTTTTATAAAGAAAAACAATTATTTAATAATACATCTTTTTATTTGAATAAAATAGGTATGCAATTTGACAACCCTATTTCCATAGAAATTCTATGGAAACTTTAGAAATGAAATATTTCCGAAGTCCCATTGTAAACTTCTTTGTTTTTTATTTAGTGTTTACATCTATATTATGCATGCTCAGAATTAAAATCAGATACGGAATCGATAGGAATACGAAGAAAACCGCAATTTAGTAAAAAAATTCTCTGTGTACATTGGAGATGCAATACCTAAACTTTGTATAGAGTTAGATTTCGTATTGGTACTGTAATAAAGCAGTGATTTATGTAAATCATATTATTATTTTTAAATCTACAAATTAAAACAGTTTTTTGCTGACGTCAGCATATGCTTAAATAACTTTAAAACCAAACATAATAAAATCATGGTTCCTTGAAGAAGTTTTAGTTCTTAGCTAGATCTATACGATGATGAGATAAAATGTAGGTGACCGCAATTGAAGCAAAATTCCACAGTGTGCGCTCCAATGATCCACTGCGCTGGTGGCACGAGCGCCGATCGTTCAACCCAATTATTTTTAAATACGCCTTAAAAAGACTGCACCTAGTGGCGACTTCTGTCCCGTGAGAAAGATTTTTTCAAAAGCCGGGCATATCATGAATGAAAGAAGGACACGGTTAACAACCAAAAAACTATCCCAATTGTTATTTGTAAGTAGTAATTGCAAATAATCAGCAAATATAGGTAGGTATGTACATATCCTGTAAATAATTTTAAATCAGTGTATATATTTCGATTTTTAAATACGCCAACCTTGTCTAGTTTAAAAGGTCTACGTCTACCAGTAAAAAAAAAACAGAAAACATACTAGGTACTTAATAAAAATAGTTTTGCATAAATTAATATTGCAAGGTTGACAGTCCTAAGCCTGTTAAAGTATGAAGGAAAATCGACTTATGAGATAGTTAAAAAACTGAACTAGTTTAGTGCATCATTTGTCGTAACTTATCAATCAATCACACTCTTGTTAACATTCATAGGGATAGGGACTCGTTCTGATTTGCTGAACTAAATGAAGTACTGAACTAAATGAGTGGACTACTTCGTTAAGCGAAAAGATATACTTCATTCATTTCTTTTCACCGACACATTTTGCGCATCTCTAAAGTGAAGAAATGCGGCAGTCAATCACACAAAGCAATAGAGATTTTAAAAGAAAACGGCTAGAAATGATGGAAGTGGAACACAAAAATAACATTAAAATTGCTAACTAGAAATTGGAACTAGAAATAGCTTTATTGGAAAGTATGAAACACACCAACACTGAAGAATAAAACAGACATTGTCATCGTGAAGGACAAAGATTTTAAAAAGGTCCACAAAACATTTGTTAATAGATTATTAATTTAATTAAAATACATACTTATTACATAGTTAATTAAAAAATATGTTCACTAAAATTAGTTTCTATGAACTGCCTTCTCCTAATATTTCCCCTTACAGAAGGTGGAACTCTCGGCTTAATTGAAAAGCGATTTACTCCTTTATTTTTTAATGAAATTTTATGTTGTTACGTACATATCAATAAATACACTCGAGAGCAATGAATCCGGGTCACTTGAAGAATCCTAAAAATCTCGGAAACTAAAAATGCTAGGTTAATGCAATAAATTGTATTTAATAGACAATGTAATACTCCTTAAATGAAGGTATTAAAACTTCTTAGTTATTGTAAAGTTATATCATAAAAAAATCAAATTTGAAAAAGGGCCACTTTCGAAGATGGAACTACGAAATTACAGCATTTGGTTTTGCTTTTGTTTGTAATCTGTCATTTATGTGGGTACATAAACCATGTTGATAGTGCTCTATATTCATTATTCAAACTGAAATTATGTCGCTTACGCCTGAAGAATGCACCAGAATACTTACAATGCTGGAAACCGGCCGGAGTCATCGCGATACAGCCAGGACTGTCGGTGTGTCGCTGTCAACAGTACAAAGAGTTCTCCGACGTTACGAAGAAACTGGTTCTAACCTACGCAGACCAGGAACGGGGTAGACCAGAACCAGGTGTACCACAGCATGAGAAGACCGATACTTGGTGAACACCATGCTTCGAAATCGCTTTCTCACAGGAACTGAACTCACAAATCAGTTTCGACGCCTCGGAGGAAGTAACCCAAGTGCATGGACAGTAAGACGTCGGCTTGCTGAATCTAACTTAAAACCCCTTAGACCTGCAAACGGCCCTAAACTGGAGCGTGGGCATCGTATTTCAAGACTAAGATATGCCCAGAGCCACGTAAATTGGAGTATTGAAGATTGGTCAAAAGTTATGTTCTCCGACGAATCAAAATTTATGCTCTACAAGCACGATGGAAGACACAGAGTGTATCGAAGACCAGGGGAAAGATTCAAGCAAGCATGCATGCATCGAAGAAAAAGTAGCCTACGGTGGTGGGTCTGTACTTGTGTGGGCCGGAATTTCTTCTGAAAGTCGCACAGAGCTGGTGATCATAGAAAACGGCTCTTTAACTAGCGTAAGATATGTAGAAGAAATCCTCAATGATCACGTTGGTCCATTTATGGTCAATTTAGGTGAGGATGCTATATTTATGCATGACAATGCCCGACCTCATACAGGTAGGATTGTGAATGACTACCTTCAAGAGATGAACATTACTCGTATGGAGTGGCCAGCGCGCAGCCCGGATATCAACCCGATCGAGCATGCTTGGGACGAGCTAGGCAGATGCGTTAAACAACAAAACCCTCCCCCAATCACGCTTCGTGAGCTCAAAATTGCTCTCACAGAGGAATGGGAGAATATTCCCCAAAATCGTATAAGGAACTTGGTGTACAGCATGCCAAACCGCGTAAACGCAGTAATGGAAGCACGAGGAGACAATACGAAGTATTAAAATTCAAGAAAATCGTAATAAAGTTAAAAATTTCATGTTTCCTATTTTTGTTTTAAGGAGAGATCAGCAGTTTTTTTCTTTATGTAATTTTGTGTTAATAAAATGTATGGTGACTCATATTTTTTTTACTTTCATTTAAGGAGTATTACATTGTCTATTAAATACAATTTATTGCATTAACCTATCATTTTTAGTTTCCGAGATTTTTAACATTCTTTAAGTGACCCGGGGATTCATTGCTCTCGAGTGTATATCGATATTCATCACGTTTGCAGACTTTCGCCAGCTAATTTAATTTGATTACAGGATCAAATTGATGATAACATGCAAGAAAGGCATGGGCACTTCCCATAAATTAATTATATTGTAGTGAGTATAATAACAACACGACACGTTTAATAAAACCTTGTAGTAATAATGTAGAGCTATGTCGTGAAAGCGTTAATAATTGGGTTTATAAGGAAATTATAATAATACACAAGATCGATGTTTACTGAGAGTAAGTATCGTTATCGTCATGAAGTGGTTGCAAGTCGCTCTGGTCGCCGTGGTGTTGGTAGCCAACGTGTCTGCCTTCACAGGTAAGTGATAGCGCAAACTGTGCGTCTTGTCACCGCAAACTGTGCGTCTTGTCACCGCAAAGATGCAGAGCTATCGTTTGAAAGATATAATAAAATTTAAAAGTAAAAAAACCTATTTAAAAGTAAAAAAACCTATTTAAAAGTTAAAAAACCTATTTAAAAGTTAAAAAACCTATTTAAAAGTAAAAAAAACCTATTTAAAAGTAAAAAAAACCTATTTAAAAGTAAAAAAAACCTATTTAAAAGTAAAAAAAACCTATTTAAAAGTAAAAAAAACCTATTTAAAAGTAAAAAACCTATTTAAAAGTAAAAAAAACCTATTTAAAAGTAAAAAAAACCTATTTAAAAGTAAAAAAAACCTTTTTAAAAAACAAGGTTTTATTAAAAATACGTTAAAAAGAAAAAAAAAACTCCACTCCATTTAAAAATGTTCAATCCCCTTTTCGTTTGTCTACTTGTCCCGGCTAATCTCCAAACCCGCAGGACCGATGATTTTGACTGGCTAGCTGATGTTATAAGCAACTTTCTTTTTTTTTTTCTCGTTAGCCTGTATAGTCTCACTGCTGGGCAAAAGCCTCCCCCCCATGTTCTTCCAGCATTCCTTATGCTGTGCCTTCTCCGTCCAAATCGTCACGCCAGCGTTTCTTAATGAGCAACTTAAGCTACTTTTTTACTTTAGAAAAATAACTTTTTTATTTTAGAAATAGGGTTGCCCGCAGTTAAAATAAAAGACATGAAATACCAATTTGTTTTCCAACATGCATGCGAGCGAAGTCGCGGGTACAGCTAAAGCTTTCACGGTACGCCACAGGGTCTTCAAAGCTTTTAGCAATCTGATGAGGAGGGTTTGGAACTACCTTCGAACGGTCCCGTATCATGTCTACATTGAAAGGTTTTCTCCACAGACGCAGAGATGCGGCAGCGCTCGTGGTGCTACGATGACTACCAGTGCCAGGACAACTGCAGCTGTCAGTCTGTGCACACGGGGCTGAAGATGTGCATGTGCTACTTGCCGCACAATGGAGAGTGAGAATCATATTTGTTAAAATGTAAAGGGGCCTGAAAATGGTCGAGCTGAATGGCGCATATCCATGCGTCATGTTCGTGAACGGCCGCCGTCAGTAGGGACTGGTCCTGCCACGACATATTTTATTTTATTACGGACACGTCTTTCTACATCATTCTCACATGTATAATTTCAACATGAATGATGTAATTAATATTTCGATTTAAAAGAATGTCCGTGGAGTTTCTTTTCAATTCTTCTCCATAGGAACCTACTATGCATTGGAATGGGCCACTAGCTTCATCTTTCTGACTGACCGTCCTCTTGGCGATTCAAAAGTGCCTGTAATTGGTTTGTATGAAATATCATATGCGCTTAAAATGTGTGTGCAGAGCTGGAGAAGCTACGTAACCAGTTCCCGCGTTTGGATAAAAAAAAAAGTCATGTTACCTGGGGCTGCAGTCTCGACATTCATAGCGATCGCTTTACGACCGCATTCGGTCATATAGCGATCGCTATGAATGTCGAGACTGCAGCCCCTGGTGATCCGAAATAAGTATCCACATGACCAAGAAATCGACAACTAGGCGCGATATTTATTTATTGGTCTATCTACAATCGTTACACCGTTCAATCAAACTCCGTTCCGTTCAACAAGCCAAGTGCGCAATATTAAGCGATAAGACACAGCATGCAAAAAACAAAATATATAAAAAAAAGACCCAGTCAGTTCCAGCCACGATTACGTCGTCCGTCCATCTAGCTGGGCGTCCTACACAACGCTCGCCGATACGCGGTCTCCACCCCAGGATTCGTCTGCTCTAGCGGCCATCGGTCCTTCCTTTTTTCTTCTCCTGTATCGGTTCTGCCTGGATGCGGAAGGCGGAGGACAGGGTGTTGTGGCGCAGCCCTGGAACATAAAGGGCTAAGGAAGGAACACGGGTGGGTTTTAGTCAGTAAAAGTCTGACACTCCCTTCTGCTCCACCCAGAGCGGGAGGAGTCATTTGATGATTTCCCATCCTCAAAAAAAAAAAAAAAAAAAAAAAGGGTGTTGTGGCGCAGCCTGGGAGGCAGTGAACTGCGATAGGCAAAGTTGATTGATTGAACAGTAGAGAATTCACGCATAATATTTACACATTTTTTTTATTAACCCGGGGGAAATCGTGTGTGGTGGACTTGCCGCTTTAGTACCCACCCCTTCCCAACAGCAATAATTGTAGTGTCGTCGAAAAGCTCTTTCCAATAGTAGCAATATTTACTAGGACGACTTTTACCAATTCGTTGCCCGTCCGGCGTCATCCCGGAAATTTTGTAGATTTTTTTTTATTTTTACGTCCACGTTTTTTTACGGTTTTGACCAAATAAGGAAAGGATGATGACCACACGATAACGTAATTTATTGTTATCAATCGTGTTTTCTTTATATTATAATAAATGGTACGCCCTACATGATGATGGCACCGCGATGTCCATCATAATCCGACATTTAATGGTGATAGTCCCTCGTAAAACCGTTAATTAGTGAACAATTAATAGAAAATAATCAATAAAAATGAAGACAAAATTACTCGAAACTGAAAACAAAACAAGCGCCAAAGTACCTACTATAACATAAAAATACCTTTCAAGTCATATAAAAATGATTGCTGTTGGAGCGGGTAACAGGTTCCATACATTTTGGCCGTCATCGTCATCGTTTTCGAGTTCGCTTCGCTCGCTCTTGCATCCATTCAATTACTAAAAATCGTTCGAATTTACGTTTTTTTTTTAATTTTATGTTTTCGTCGCGCGCGCAAGTTGTGGTGGCCCAGTGGTAACGGCTGCGACTTACGAGTTGTATGCCGTAGGTTCGAACCCAGATAGGCTTTTCTTTGTGTAAATTATTCATCAGCACTGCTCACAAAAACGGTGAAGGACAACATCGTGAGGAAATATCGGCATGTCCTAGAACCAAAAATTCGAAAACTTGTGATATCTACCAACCCGCGTAGTGGATTACCGCCCACTATCTCTCACAGAGACGGGGCCTGTGTCCCAGCTCTGGGAACAGTACAGGCTGAATATGGTTACGCCGCGCGCTTGTAAATATCACGACCTTACCAACACAACACACGACAACGATATACCTTCACAAGATGAAGACAAGGACACCTAGTCATCTTCTGAGCGACCAAGATTTCATCCCCACGAGGCTTCACTGTTATCGTAGACTATATGTGTAAGCAAGCAACGACTCACTGTATTCGAGGTTTCCCCGACGACGCCACGACCCTCCTCCAGGAGCATAGTAAGGCCACCAGTACTCTCAGAAAGCACAAGTCCCAAGTCCCGACGGCCGTCCTTTCGTCCTCGCCGCCGAGGCCCGTCGCGGCGCCTTGTCCGCCTAGAGCCACCCTTGCTCGAGCCACCCTTGCTCGCGGCGCCTTGTC
The DNA here is from genome assembly GCA_945859715.1 of Apamea sordens. NCBI lineage: Eukaryota > Metazoa > Arthropoda > Insecta > Lepidoptera > Noctuidae > Apamea > Apamea sordens. Next base: position 9,973,898 of record OX244015.1, on the reverse strand, counting down.
CGCCTAGAGCCACCCTTGCTCGCGGCGCCTTGTCCGCCTAGAGCCACCCTTGCTCGCGGCGCCTTGTCCGCCTAGAGCCACCCTTGCTCGCGGCGCCTTGTCCGCCTAGAGCCACCCTTGCTCGCGGCGCCTTGTCCGCCTAGAGCCACCCTTGCTCGCGGCGCCTTGTCCGCCTAGAGCCACCCTTGCTCGCGGCGCCTTGTCCGCCTAGAGCCACCCTTGCTCGCGGCGCCTTGTCCGCCTAGAGCCACCCTTGCTCGCGGCGCCTTGTCCGCCTAGAGCCACCCTTGCTCGCGGCGCCTTGTCCGCCTAGAGCCACCCTTGCTCGCGGCGCCTTGTCCGCCTAGAGCCACCCTTGCTCGCGGCGCCTTGTCCGCCTAGAGCCACCCTTGCTCGCGGCGCCTTGTCCGCCTAGAGCCACCCTTGCTCGCGGCGCCTTGTCCGCCTAGAGCCACCCTTGCTCGCGGCGCCTTGTCCGCCTAGAGCCACCCTTGCTCGCGGCGCCTTGTCCGCCTAGAGCCACCCTTGCTCGCGGCGCCTTGTCCGCCTAGAGCCACCCTTGCTCGCGGCGCCTTGTCCGCCTAGAGCCACCCTTGCTCGCGGCGCCTTGTCCGCCTAGAGCCACCCTTGCTCGCGGCGCCTTGTCCGCCTAGAGCCACCCTTGCTCGCGGCGCCTTGTCCGCCTAGAGCCACCCTTGCTCGCGGCGCCTTGTCCGCCTAGAGCCACCCTTGCTCGCGGCGCCTTGTCCGCCTAGAGCCACCCTTGCTCGCGGCGCCTTGTCCGCCTAGAGCCACCCTTGCTCGCGGCGCCTTGTCCGCCTAGAGCCACCCTTGCTCGCGGCGCCTTGTCCGCCTAGAGCCACCCTTGCTCGCGGCGCCTTGTCCGCCTAGAGCCACCCTTGCTCGCGGCGCCTTGTCCGCCTAGAGCCACCCTTGCTCGCGGCGCCTTGTCCGCCTAGAGCCACCCTTGCTCGCGGCGCCTTGTCCGCCTAGAGCCACCCTTGCTCGCGGCGCCTTGTCCGCCTAGAGCCACCCTTGCTCGCGGCGCCTTGTCCGCCTAGAGCCACCCTTGCTCGCGGCGCCTTGTCCGCCTAGAGCCACCCTTGCTCGCGGCGCCTTGTCCGCCTAGAGCCACCCTTGCTCGCGGCGCCTTGTCCGCCTAGAGCCACCCTTGCTCGCGGCGCCTTGTCCGCCTAGAGCCACCCTTGCTCGCGGCGCCTTGTCCGCCTAGAGCCACCCTTGCTCGCGGCGCCTTGTCCGCCTAGAGCCACCCTTGCTCGCGGCGCCTTGTCCGCCTAGAGCCACCCTTGCTCGCGGCGCCTTGTCCGCCTAGAGCCACCCTTGCTCGCGGCGCCTTGTCCGCCTAGAGCCACCCTTGCTCGCGGCGCCTTGTCCGCCTAGAGCCACCCTTGCTCGCGGCGCCTTGTCCGCCTAGAGCCACCCTTGCTCGCGGCGCCTTGTCCGCCTAGAGCCACCCTTGCTCGCGGCGCCTTGTCCGCCTAGAGCCACCCTTGCTCGCGGCGCCTTGTCCGCCTAGAGCCACCCTTGCTCGCGGCGCCTTGTCCGCCTAGAGCCACCCTTGCTCGCGGCGCCTTGTCCGCCTAGAGCCACCCTTGCTCGCGGCGCCTTGTCCGCCTAGAGCCACCCTTGCTCGCGGCGCCTTGTCCGCCTAGAGCCACCCTTGCTCGCGGCGCCTTGTCCGCCTAGAGCCACCCTTGCTCGCGGCGCCTTGTCCGCCTAGAGCCACCCTTGCTCGCGGCGCCTTGTCCGCCTAGAGCCACCCTTGCTCGAGCCACCCTTGCTCGAGCCACCCTTGCTCGAGCCACCCTTGCTCGAGCCACCCTTGCTCGAGCCACCCTTGCTCGAGCCACCCTTGCTCGAGCCACCCTTGCTCGAGCCACCCTTGCTCGAGCCACCCTTGCTCGAGCCACCCTTGCTCGAGCCACCCTTGCTCGAGCCACCCTTGCTCGAGCCACCCTTGCTCGAGCCACCCTTGCTCGAGCCACCCTTGCTCGAGCCACCCTTGCTCGAGCCACCCTTGCTCGAGCCACCCTTGCTCGAGCCACCCTTGCTCGAGCCACCCTTGCTCGAGCCACCCTTGCTCGAGCCACCCTTGCTCGAGCCACCCTTGCTCGAGCCACCCTTGCTCGAGCCACCCTTGCTCGAGCCACCCTTGCTCGAGCCACCCTTGCTCGAGCCACCCTTGCTCGAGCCACCCTTGCTCGAGCCACCCTTGCTCGAGCCACCCTTGCTCGAGCCACCCTTGCTCGAGCCACCCTTGCTCGAGCCACCCTTGCTCGAGCCACCCTTGCTCGAGCCACCCTTGCTCGAGCCACCCTTGCTCGAGCCACCCTTGCTCGAGCCACCCTTGCTCGAGCCACCCTTGCTCGAGCCACCCTTGCTCGAGCCACCCTTGCTCGAGCCACCCTTGCTCGAGCCACCCTTGCTCGAGCCACCCTTGCTCGAGCCACCCTTGCTCGAGCCACCCTTGCTCGAGCCACCCTTGCTCGAGCCACCCTTGCTCGAGCCACCCTTGCTCGAGCCACCCTTGCTCGAGCCACCCTTGCTCGAGCCACCCTTGCTCGAGCCACCCTTGCTCGAGCCACCCTTGCTCGAGCCACCCTTGCTCGAGCCACCCTTGCTCGAGCCACCCTTGCTCGAGCCACCCTTGCTCGAGCCACCCTTGCTCGAGCCACCCTTGCTCGAGCCACCCTTGCTCGAGCCACCCTTGCTCGAGCCACCCTTGCTCGAGCCACCCTTGCTCGAGCCACCCTTGCTCGAGCCACCCTTGCTCGAGCCACCCTTGCTCGAGCCACCCTTGCTCGAGCCACCCTTGCTCGAGCCACCCTTGCTCGAGCCACCCTTGCTCGAGCCACCCTTGCTCGAGCCACCCTTGCTCGAGCCACCCTTGCTCGAGCCACCCTTGCTCGAGCCACCCTTGCTCGAGCCACCCTTGCTCGAGCCACCCTTGCTCGAGCCACCCTTGCTCGAGCCACCCTTGCTCGAGCCACCCTTGCTCGAGCCACCCTTGCTCGAGCCACCCTTGCTCGAGCCACCCTTGCTCGAGCCACCCTTGCTCGAGCCACCCTTGCTCGAGCCACCCTTGCTCGAGCCACCCTTGCTCGAGCCACCCTTGCTCGAGCCACCCTTGCTCGAGCCACCCTTGCTCGAGCCACCCTTGCTCGAGCCACCCTTGCTCGAGCCACCCTTGCTCGAGCCACCCTTGCTCGAGCCACCCTTGCTCGAGCCACCCTTGCTCGAGCCACCCTTGCTCGAGCCACCCTTGCTCGAGCCACCCTTGCTCGAGCCACCCTTGCTCGAGCCACCCTTGCTCGAGCCACCCTTGCTCGAGCCACCCTTGCTCGAGCCACCCTTGCTCCAACCAGCCCGCGCCCCTAAATAATTCCGAATTTCCGATCCAGCCTGTCCCTTGCTGCCCTCTCCCAGCGACGCCCTAAGTCGAGGACCGTACCCCACAGGGGGTACCCTTAGCGTGTAGTCGCTTAGTTTTAAGTTTTTTAAGCCCGGGCCCTGGAGGCCTCAAGTTTTTTAAGCCCGGGCCCTGGAGGCCTCAAGTTTTTTAAGCCCGGGCCCTGGAGGCCTCAAGTTTTTTAAGCCCGGGCCCTGGAGGCCTCAAGTTTTTTAAGCCCGGGCCCTGGAGGCCTCAAGTTTTTTAAGCCCGGGCCCTGGAGGCCTCAAGTTTTTTAAGCCCGGGCCCTGGAGGCCTCAAGTTTTTTAAGCCCGGGCCCTGGAGGCCTCAAGTTTTTTAAGCCCGGGCCCTGGAGGCCTCAAGTTTTTTAAGCCCGGGCCCTGGAGGCCTCAAGTTTTTTAAGCCCGGGCCCTGGAGGCCTCAAGTTTTTTAAGCCCGGGCCCTGGAGGCCTCAAGTTTTTTAAGCCCGGGCCCTGGAGGCCTCAAGTTTTTTAAGCCCGGGCCCTGGAGGCCTCAAGTTTTTTAAGCCCGGGCCCTGGAGGCCTCAAGTTTTTTAAGCCCGGGCCCTGGAGGCCTCAAGTTTTTTAAGCCCGGGCCCTGGAGGCCTCTCGCAAGCAGAGTTTACCGCGCACTTAGCATACATACAAAACTTCCCGACATCAGTCGTTGAGCAGTTGCCCACTAGACACAACACCCGTCTGAAGTTTTTTAAGCCCGGGCCCTGGAGGCCTCAAGTTTTTTAAGCCCGGGCCCTGGAGGCCTCAAGTTTTTTAAGCCCGGGCCCTGGAGGCCTCAAGTTTTTTAAGCCCGGGCCCTGGAGGCCTCAAGTTTTTTAAGCCCGGGCCCTGGAGGCCTCAAGTTTTTTAAGCCCGGGCCCTGGAGGCCTCAAGTTTTTTAAGCCCGGGCCCTGGAGGCCTCAAGTTTTTTAAGCCCGGGCCCTGGAGGCCTCAAGTTTTTTAAGCCCGGGCCCTGGAGGCCTCAAGTTTTTTAAGCCCGAGCCCTGGAGGCCTCAAGTTTTTTAAGCCCGGGCCCTGGAGGCCTCAAGTTTTTTAAGCCCGGGCCCTGGAGGCCTCAAGTTTTTTAAGCCCTGGCCCTGGAGGCCTCAAGTTTTTTAAGCCCGGGCCCTGGCCCTGGAGGCCTTAAGTTTTTTAAGCCCGGGCCCTGGCCCTAAGTTTTTTAAGCCCGGACCCTGGCCCTGGAGGCCTTATTTGAGGCATCTACAGGCAAGCCCGGTTAAGCAGACGACAACCTCATAGGTTGAACTGCGAAATGCCATTCCAAAAAACGAGGTTTTTCCAAACTTGTAATAGAACTAAGCATTTGTGTCTTAATCTGAGTCCCACTTCATTCCACTCGCGCGTGGGGTCTCATATCTTAGTTATTAAATTTAGTTCGGTACTACAGCGCCATATTTTCTGTTACAGTCTCAGCCTCCAAGTGGCCTGTCGAAGAAAAGAGTTCCTGTAGACCCGTAGAAGATTATCACCAAAATATGGTTGGAGGTTGAACATCTACCTGTAGCTAATAAAAATATAATTTATTTGGCTTGTCTTTACTTACATAAAACCAACTCGTCTAAAGTCCTCAATATACTTCAGACTCCTGAAAGACACCCACCCTCATCCTCATCTGTGAGGAAGGGACTAGACAGTTTGCGATCGCTTCCAAAACGTTACGTATATATTAATAAAGCTGAAGAGTTAGTTTGAACGCGCTAATATCTCTGGAACTACCAGTCTGATCAAAAAAGATATTTTTGCATTTGATAGCTTCCACACAAAAAAGATAAATATTATAGAGAATACTACCGAATTAAATAAATACAATCTTTCTTTTTCTACATAAAGTTTTAATAAGACTTAACATTTTGTAAAAAAAAAAGAAATTAGAAAGTAATTATTAGTAAATTAGAAAGTATCGACGTAATTTGAAGATAGCGATTATTAAATCCTCACCTCCACTGACCAGTGGCGTACGTTTCATAAAGACATAAAGACACATTGATATCTATTATTATTTTATCTACGAGTACGACGAGTACCTACTGTAGCGAAATAAAAACTCGACTTCACTTGTACACGTTTAATTTAGTAAAAAAAATAAAAATATTCTAAACAAAACTTAATGAAGGACACAGCACGGTTCTTAGTACCGTAAAACATGGCAACTTTGGCCTCGACATTTGACTTTGCCCAGTTGGTGTATTTTTTAAAAAACTTAATACCTACATATCAAATTTGTCTATAGTTAGTAAGAACATTTTGTCTATGGTAAAAAATTCATCATTTTTCTGGTAACACTGTGTGACGCGCTGTCACAGATGTTACTTCAGTTGTCTGTCAGACGTCGTTGAAGCTAGTGTTTTTTTGCGGGCAAAAACTTAAAAAAAACTTTTTCGAGAAGTGCTACTTGGAGTTATCGCAGGTAAGTAATTTTTATACATCCGTTATTACATTGGAAATGAATAATATAGACTATTTTTCTTCGCTAAGTGCGTCATATAATCATAAAATATAACGGTGGGCAAAGTCACAAGCATATTTTTTGAATATCGTTGACAACATTGCCCAACGTTTCTTTTTCACTAGGGTTGTTACCCGAGGTAATTTTTTTAACCGAGAAAAAAAGGAGGGTTCGGATTTGATGAACAGTTAATAATGTTGGTAAACATATAAAGTTTAAAAACACAGTCGGGATTTAGAAGATACGAGGGGTCGTATCTTCCAAATTCTGACTGTGTTTTAAAACTTTTTTGTTGATGGGTTTTAGGTTCTTAAAAACTATATGTATTTACATCGAAATCAAACTACCTAGGTACTCTTGTTTTACCGCTACCGCGATAAAATTCATAAAATAATTTCTAATACCGGATGACTTTTTTTACCGTCTTGAAAACAATAGGGTATAATAGGTGAACGGAGTAGAAGCCTATGGCATAGAATTTTTAGTTTTTTTTTTTTTATAACATACAAAGAAATAGATCTAGCATTAAATACTACACATTTGAAGTAAACTTTTCATATTAGAACAATAAAATCTGAAATTATGAAAAAATAAATAAAAACGACTTAAAAATGTAAACATTCAAATCATACGCACCCTACTAAATGCGCGTAATTTATCAATGAATTCGTAGCGCAATACCTACTATCCTTTGAAGCCGGCCGATAGGCGATACTCGCCGCACATGCCGTCGGTCTCTTTATTACCCATTTCTGCGAAAAATATCAAAGAAGCCGACCGACGGCACACGAGCCGCTTGCGCATCCCTCCCGCCCGCACCCCGCGCTCTCTCCCTCTTTCATTTTAGTACTATCCCTTTTCAAATTTCAGTCACCTACGATTTGTCACGGTGTGACGTCGCGTTGCTTTCGTATCCGCGTGTGTATCGTGTGCCCGTTGATAGTTATCGTAAACATGCCAACCGAATATTCAAATGTGGAGTACCTAGCAATGGTGCGATTACAGTATGAAGGAATGATCGAAATAAAAAAATAATAATGTTAATAAACGGATCACCTCGACCTTGGATTTTTTGGTTAGTGATGGCACAGTTAAGAACTTAGTTTTCAATCGCCTTATCTTCGATAACATCACCTAGCGTCAGATTTCTCAATTAAATTAAAAATAATAATGTTATTCTAATGAATATTATACGAAAAAGTGGTTATGTACCTACTTACTTATTTATCAAGTTAAAATCTTAAAAATACAGATGAATAAACTTATTAAGTTATTACTAATTCCATTTACTGAGTGATTGTGTAAGAATTTTACCTAAACAGTTTTGTTTTTTACACAACAGACCTTAAAGTACCTACTCGCCACGGATAATAATCGTTGTCTCTGAAAACCTAAAAAGTACCTATTCAGCATGCGCGGGCGCGCGCGAATTTACCTACCTCTCAGCTGCTCTGCTGTCGTACGTGAACCCGTAGGTGAACTCTCACGCACACATAAGAGCTTCTGTGATCGTGCGCAAAACGCTGAAATATGCGCGCCGTCGTAGATAATATTACCGTGTCGTAGCTTAGCAACGCGAACGGGGCGACCGAACGACTGTAGACGTTCTCGCTCTCGCATGTATGCACGTCCTTTTCATTTTGTCTAAGTACAGTCGAGTAATTCTTGCTTATTCAAGTATTGTTTCGATTATTTAAAAAAAAAATTAGATTAAGTGTTTTAAATTTTCGTTCGTTGTTTTGTTACTGTTATCGTTTTATTGGTACGGTTAGGTTTTTCTTATTGTGGGTAAATTGTTGTGTTTTTTTATTTGTAGGTTAGGTTTTCTTATTATTGTGTTAGGTTAGTACTTATTCTTTTGGTCCGAGGCTTATTTAGTTAATTGAGTATTTGATTTAAGACTTTGTTGATGTTAGGGTATAAATTGATTAGCAGGCACATCAGGTTTGTCTTATTATCTTAGTTTATTAGAAGTAGGATATTAATGTTATTATGTTGATTTTGAAAACGTTTAAATGCGACTGTACAAGCGGCCGCATAGTACCTACAACTTTCATTCATGCGCAATCGCAGTTTACGTTCTTTACTATCTCTTATTTAGCTATTACTAGTTTTACGCACGGCCGTAGGTTGGATACTTTTCATGATTTTGAAGGATTTTCCGAACTTTTACAATCTTAACGGTATTAAGCAAATATCCTTGTGTATGACTTCTGTTCCACTTACACAACACACCCTATTATTTCCGAGACGGTAAAAAAATTCATCACCACACTGTATTATGCACGCACACCCAGAACAACACTGTATTATGTCGAAAAATCTCAAAATCGACTTGTAAATATAATTGAATAGCCGAAAATTTGGCGCGTATACCACGAAGACAGGCGTATTTATATTTACAAAAATGTCCAACAGATGGCGCGCTAACTCTCTATTGGTGAAGACGCGCAGCCAGAGCCTTACCGCGAACACAAAACTATTTCTAGTTGCAACTTGTCCGCCTTATGGAACAGCACGCAGATCCTTTACGCAACAGTGAATTATTTTGTGATAATGCGGTGTTGTTGAATGTATCATAAAAAATACTCCGAATCATTTAGTTTTAATTCAGTGTTGGTGACTGTGCTTATACAACGTGTTTGATACTATTTCGAAATAGTACTCTGTTGTTGACGAAGGTATGTTAGATTTTTTGTATTATTTCAAAATGGTTCTGTATTGTTCGTAAAAGGTAAAAATCAGTTAAATAATGCACTATTGATGGTAGATATAAATTAAGCCCTAATTTTGTTAAAAAATCATTATAAATATTTTTTTATAGTTATAATTGTTATTTACATTGTAAATTAAAAGAAATATATTTACAATTTGTGTTGTTCTTTATTTACAAAAAGATTAATAATTTTGTTTGAGATAATGCACTATTGTTGAATTAATTAAATTTGTTATTGTTATTTGGCAGATGATGAGAGGTCGTCGTCTCCTGTTACTTAAAAGGGCAATGGAAGCAACTACAGAAGAAACCGGACCTGTTCAACAAAGCAGCGTGGAAAAGGATGTCGAAAATACAACCGTTGCCGCATCAAACGATGAGACGTCAGCGAAGGAAGCATCAGCCGATAAAGCATCAGATAGGGAGATACCCGTTTCTATTTTATCTGATCATAGCGATGAAGAAGATTTTATAGATGATTCGGACACGGATCCTACTTTTGTAGTACCTATCTCGGCCTCTTGTAATCCCTAGAAGATTATCCTCTTCTTCTTCCTCGAACTCCTCGTCAGACTCAAGCTCATCATCGTCAAGCTCCAGCAGCTCAAGTAGTTCATCTGATAATGAATCCAATAGACCGGGTCCATCTACAGCAAATATTCAAGGGAATTCCAATGCTACTCCGACAAACGCACCCTCAACTTTTTCTGCCAGTGACACTGCTCCATCAGTGAGCTACCCCAAGATAAGTAGAAAGAGAATACGAAACCCTGCTGGCTGGAAGTCCAAGATTGCTAAGGCATTGCGGAATACGAAAAGAGTATGTTTCTTTAACAAATCCTGCAAAACTGATCGCTGGGCGTCAAATCCGTCCACCTTGTGGCGACAAATGCAGGTTGAATTGCAAAACTACAATAGACGAAATGGTAAGACAAGACATTTTCAAACAGTTTTGGCAGCTGGGCGATTTGGAGAGGCAAAGAGAATTCATAAACTCAAACCATTTAATTCAACTAAACCAATTACTAGAAGCTAGTTGCCCATTCCAAAGCGTAGGTACCTATGGAGAAGAACGGGCAAGAAACTCCATGGACACTCTTTTAAATCATAAAATTGTTACAAAATATTTGATTACATCATTTGTGTTGAAATTAACCATGTGAGAACGATGTAGAAATACGTGCACGTTAAATGCGTCCGTTATAAAAAAACAAAAACAATTCAGAAATTAAAAATTAAAATAAGCCGAGGCAGCTAAGAGATGACCAGTCCCTACTGACGGCGCCCGTTCACGAACATGTCGTATGGATCAGCACCATTCAGCTCAACCATTTTGGAGGGAACTTAATGATCCAACACACACGCCACCACCAGCGAGACATTTGAGTGAGCAGGACATACTCACAGCCGCCAGGGCACATTCAAGTCAATGAAAGACGTACCCAGTAAATGGTAGCTTTATAGAAAGTAGGTACATAGTGCTCACACGTGTGCTATGCAATTATACAATTCTAAGCAATTGAGTTTATACAATGCAAAGATAGTTTTTTTTTCCAATGTTCAGCAGCTCCAACAATGTTTCCGAATGCTAATTAGTTTATGCGCCTCTGTGGAGCAGGACCAGCATTGAGCCAAGCATTTTTGTCAGCAATGTAATCTCCTAACTTATAGTATGCTTGGCTACATAGTGTGCTTTTAATACAAGATTTAAATTTCGTTTCATTCAGTTGGAGTAGGTATGTGGGGAGAGGGTTTTAATGAGAGTTAATATCGTAGCTATTGTACCTAAGTTGAAAGTGCGTACGTTTTCTTATTACTGTTTTGTTCATAAAATTTTAAACAGTTTTTGTTTTATGTAACTGTTGTTTATTTGTTTTTAATTTATAACAGTTTTTGTGTTACTTATAATTGTTTTGTATCCAACCAACTTTGCCATTAATATTTCTTATTTTTTGATTAACAGAAGATTAATGAAGATTTTTTTTTAGTTTTTTTGTGATTTACATGTTATAATATGGGTCCAAAACGAGTACTGTTCAAAATATAAGTACCTACTGATTTTAGTAAAATGTTGTCTTTTATTTCATTATTAATTGGTATATTTCTAAAAACAAAACAAATGGGTCGTTATTGTTTATTGAATTTCAATAAATAAACAGTAGAATAATAGTGCATTATTTCAGTATCAATCAGTAAAAAGGACGTAACTCAAAATAATTATGTTTTATTTCGTTCAGTCATTCCACAACAGTGAATTAAGTCAAAAAGTGCATTATTTTGCATTATTAATGCGTTTACAATCAAATGAACTTGATAAAGCTGATACGTATTGGATTCTTTAAATGCAATGTGCAGGACATTCGCAATAACTGTCACATAACATGAGATAACGGTTTTTCGTCGATTCTGAAAAATGAGCTATTTAGACTTAGTGCAGTGTTGTTCTGGGTGTGCGATATGATAATGTTCCATCATTATCTTCAATAATATCGCTTCCATCTGAAATACAATCACCAACACCTGGTACTGGTCTTATACTAGAAAAACTAGAGCAAAAAAGCCGATAACTCCAGCTGCCAAGAAATCGAAGAAATTTCCAAAATTTTCTCTTTCTTACAAAGTCATTGAAAGTTTTTCGATATGAGATTTACTTAAGTATAATAAAAACAGATGAAAAAATGCAGGAATGTAAAATTATAAGCCCAAGATCAGCCAGGCCTTCAAGATCCATCAGATTCGACAATACGGCGATGCAAGTTTTGACAAAAAAATACAACTGTATATTGTATAAAATGCAATATTTGACTTGTTTTGTTACGGGAAAAAATCCTCGCAATGTTTTTTTTTACATATCCATAATAAATAATTTGATTTATTAATATACATAGTGTTTTTATTTTACCTGTTTAAATGACACTAATTTGACAATTTACAAATTACTTTTTGTTCTCAACGTATTTCGCAGTGTTCACTGTGATGAACATTGATTTCCTGAAAACCTGTAAAGAAATTTTTTTCTATTTTTCCTAAGTTGTATTTAACCCTAGGACTTCAGAAATACTTCATAAAATAAAACAACTCTGATCTCTGCCAAATTAAGGGTTAATAAGGGTTAAGGTGTCATTTTGTGTAATGCCAATAAATGCATTTTTCTTTCTTCTTTTCTTAATACGTCGATAGTTACCATGCGTCTCACCATTCATGGACAGACGGTCCCATGAAAGGCATTAAAAAACCTCTATCTAAAGGTAGCCGCTTGGTCATAGTACGGGTAGTGAAGCAGGTTTTGTGCCGAATGCTCTTCTGACGTTCAAAGCAGGTACAAAAAGCAGCGACTACCACGACAACATGAATTCGGAGAATTACGAGCGGTGGCTCCGAACTAAACTGATGCAGCCGGTCGATTCTGTAAAAATCTCACCGTGAAAACTCAAGTGAAGTGAGCTTGATGTCAGTTGTCAGCAGTGTCAATCCCTAGCATTATTTGGAATGACAGCTCACTCCACGCTCACTTCACTTAAGTTTTCACGGTGAGATGGTTACAGAATCGCACTGCTGATGCCGAATTTACCGCCTAATTCAGTCGTGGTAGTCGACAACGCATCGTACCACAACAAACAACGCATCGTACCACAACAAACAACTCGATGCTGCACCAACGTCCAATATAAAGAAAGCAGACATGCAAACCTGGCTCCGTCAAAAAGGAATTGAATTTGAAGAATCCATGCTAAAGCCGGAGTTGTACAACTTAATAAAAAAATTCAAAGAACAATTTAAGAAAAAGAAATTTAATATTGACGCCATATTAAACGAAGCAGGTCACTCTGTACTTCGTTTGCCCCCTTATCACCCGGACCTAAATCCAATAGAAATGGCCTGGTCCCAAATAAAGGGATATGTCGCCAGCAAAAATGTAAGTTGGAACCTTACACGGATAACTGACCTGGTTAATGAAAAAGTAAATTTAATGGGAGCAACAGAATGGGGGAAATTATGCAACAAGGTAAAGGAAATAGATGCCGATTATTGTAAAAGCGATCATGTGGTCGACATTATGACAGAAACGTTTATTATTCGCGTAGGGGATGACGATTCAGACTCAAATGATGATGAAAGCTCAAGAGACGACAGCGACGACGATGAAATGCCCACCTCTAGCAACAACACCGCGACTTCATCTGGTTTTCACGTCACCCACGACGACTTAATGGAAGGAGTTTCAACATTACGTTAATTTTTTTGTTTGTACTTAATTAGATTAAATATTCTACACTGAATCAAACATGTTTTTAATTCTATTTAATATCTAATATATTTTTCAATGTTGTACCTACCAATAACCAATATACGAAGCCGCGAGCGAAAGGCTAGTTCAAAAATAAAACAATATGCCTAGTACTTTCGTGTGCGAGTGTACCCATGCGCAAACATACCCCCCACCCCCTCCACTTTCTTCCAGCGTTCTTTTTACATGACGCGACCTGTACAAGTGTATCAGTAACTACGCGAGGTCTGCGAGGTGGCCGAAGCTCATGACCGCGATATGATCGGCGGGGACAACAACATAGTGGAGGTCGACGAAACCCTCCTTTACACAAATAAATACCACCGGGGTCGACGATTGCAGCGGCAAACGTGGTCCTTCGGTTGCATAAGCCGACTCACAAATGTGGAACTAATACCTAACAAAAATAGGGCCACGCTGGATCCAATAATTCAGCAAAATGTTACGACCTGACTCCCTATATTATGTCTGACCAGCACCGATCTTACATGGGCGTGCACTTGAGACTGGGTATGCGTGGACATTCCAGTGTCAACCACAGTCCACAGCAGACAATTTACGGCAGGGACTGTCAGTATCCCTGTGGATCCCAGTACCAGGCACCATGCATAGTACATACGAACACTATAGAGCGGCAATGGCTAGAGTTAAAACGCCAATGTCGCACTTGTAGGAGTCAGCGCCGGTATGGGCGAATACATGTACCGGCAAAATATTTTAAAAAGCCTACCAACGGATGCTGCTAGGTTCCGCCGTTTGCCGCGTGACATTCATCGGATATACCCAAGACTAGGAAGGAATGGTATACAAATTAGAAAATGCCGATGTGGGCCCACTTGTTCCCGTCGATAATGCACGAAGGTTGGCCGTACATTTATTTGCAGTAAACATGACGCAAAAAAGAATATCAAAACAAAATAAAGAAATCGCCTGGTACTGCATATTCACAGAATAGCCCTAGCCCTATACGCGTCTAAATTTTGAAGGTGCACGCCCTTGTTAGACCTGGCCCTAATCCTAGTGCTACCAACACCTACATAAATGATAGTCACGCGGCGACAGCAGTTAAAACTAAATTCAATTACTAATATCTCAAAAACGGTGCATCCTAGGCAAAATCTAATCAAAATTCTAAATGTTCTTTAATGTTCCATCAAAATGTAACACGCTTTTATTTATTTCTTATCAGGTTTAATTTTTTTTTAAACTTTTTAGTTATTTTTATTAATAAGTTATTTTATTAGTAATAAAAGCTTGTTTTAAAAAAGGTTTTTTTTTTACCTTATGATGATAATGAATGTAAACATTTTTTATTAAAAACAATAGACATGAATAATGAAACACTGAATGGGTAAAATCGATTCTTGAGAAACCAGCATCAAATGAAAATACTGTCACAAAATCTAACAAGAAATCAAGAGTACCTGTAACAATTAAATCAGATAATGTAAAGGAATGGTTGGGTTTATTGCCAAAGGTACCCAGCCACTATTGCAGATCCAGTTCAAATAGAGTGTATGTAGAGGATACATTCAAAAACAAAACTCACATGTTTACAGAATATAAAAATTGGTGTTCCAGTAAGAATATTCTAGCAGCACAACGCAAACTCTTCTGTTCAGTATTAAAAAATGAGAAAATATCTATATTCAAACCCAGAAAAGATCAATGCGACACTTGTACTGCTTTCAAGGAAGGCAATTGTACACCAGAAGAATATGAACACCACACCCAGATGAAACAAGAAGCTTACCTCGCAAAAGAAAACGCTAAATCAATGTGTTCCTCCGATGTACTAGTAGTGACTATGGACGGGCTTATTATCACCTAAATTGCAGGTTTCGGTTTAATACTACAAACAGAAACTTCAAATTCATAATTATACCCTTTATGTAAACAATGATAAGGAGGTACATTTATATGTGGGGCATGAAGGTGATGGCGGAGTAACTGCCAATGAATTTACAACTTGTTTGATAGATTTCTTAAATACAAAAAATAATCAACTATAAAAAAGTAATACTCATATCAGATGGATGTGGCTATCAAAATAGGAACAAGGTACTATCCTCAGCTTTACTACATCTTACTAAAGAGAACAATTCAATTCAAATAGAACAAATTATTTTAGAAAAGGGGCACACAATGATGGACTTGGATAGTGTCCATTCCACATTAGAACGTCTTTTTAGACCGCCTATTTATTCCCCGAATGATTACATTGTTAAAATAAATTGTTATGTACGTATGCCTCAAAAGGTTCATATTCATGCTGAATGTAATGATGATTAACGTCACTGTCCATGTCATCTTGACAGATCACTAACTTGTTTGTGCTGCTCTATACTCTCTCCCCTTTTCCGTTTTGACCGTCTGGTGAGCTCCATGTTATTTGACTAAGTGAATATTAATTATTTTAATCTGATTATACCAATATGATCGACGAACAATTGTGTCATTTATATTCTGAGCTAATATAAAATACAATCCGTTTCAAACGACAAACAAAGTTTTTCTTTATTCCCGACACACGAGCTCACGACATCTACGATCCTGGGTGCTGCTTCGCCTGCTTCACACAAAACAACATACATAAACAAAATGACAAGCTCGCCCACTACACATTTAAAAAAAAAATTAAATGATATGTCAGCTAGATTCATTGAGACCAGGGAAAAGAGCTGGAGATCCTGTAGTCACCGACATCGAGAGGATTAATACAAAAATGGTCAAATTTACTATAAATTGCGGCAGCCCCACGAATGGCAATTGTTACCACAAAGACTTCGTGTTCCTGGTGGTAACCTCGTAAGCCTTTGCGATGAACCCAGAAAAATAGAAAAGACTAAGTTTGATAGCAGTCTTTAAAGAAATATATGCACAGACTACCATTACTTTTATGACGGGCTTCAACAGAATTGAATTAAACAAAGTCGTTTTAAAGTGTTTTTTTCTGCTCTTAATACATTAATTAAGAATTGTTAATCTTGGAAGTTTTTTGTTTCGTTCTCTTTTTTTTAAACACAACATTTTTTTTAGAGATAAGTTATTGATTGTTTTGATGTTGGTTCCTAATATTAGGTTAAATGAATGATTTCAAGTGACAATAATGAGACTGATCTTGTGCCTTACATAATTTAATAAATCTATTTGATAATAACGCCTCTAAGAAGTTGAGGTTACATTGTAATTGTAATAGATAATAAGTTTAAATTTTTTGTTGGTAGGTACGAATTTAATTTTCGCATGTAGATAGGTACCTACTTATTCACCACTCTGCTTATCATACCACATAATAGGTTGGGGAAAAAGTTTCATCGCATTTTTTAAGAAAATCCCAACCTTTTTTTATATAGTTTATTTACTTACATTTAACTAAAGTATGTAGGTACCATTTTGTTCGATAACTTTTTGCCATCTTTGACTTTTTGACATGATCCCATTGCTATAGAAATTTTGGGACTTCTGATGAAAATACCGCGACAAGTGGTTTTGGCAGTCGGCTCTCCATACTAAAAGACTTTTTCCCCAACCGTGACGCGACGTTTCCATAACGTGGACACCAACGAAGCAGGAACGCCCGCCTCTCTAGTATGAATAAAACCTTTGACTAGTGATGTGTCCCTCACTCATGAGGCACCTCGTTTGAGGTACTCGTGATCGCAAATTGAAAGAGTTACTCATATTTCAATATTGAACCACCTCATCCCTCATCACCTCACTCGTTCACTCAAAAATTGACATTGACAGACAATAGGAAATCGAGGCGAGCGAGTTCGTGACTCGCGAGTACTCGCGAGTGAGTATTGAGTGATGAGTGAGCTCAGTGAGCGAATGAACCGACTCAAAAATTGTATAAAGAATTGAGAATGAGTGAGGTGAGGTCTGGTCTTGAAATTTTGACAGCACACTAACACAGTAAACATTATATTTATGATTTTGGTATGTACGAGTACTTATTGAAATAACGATGTTTGTTGTGTCATGTGTATGTGGTAAGTGTAGTACTGATGTTTGGTAGGATATTGTTTAGATTAAGAAGAGATACAAAGAATGTGTGAAATGAAAATATTTAAAAAAAAAAATGTATGTATAGATATAATAAGTACAAAATATTTTTATTTCAGCTATAGTTCATTATTATGAACTCTAAAAGCATTAGCATTAAGTGTCATTGATTCGTTTATTTTGGCGGTTTAAAATTTATGAGCGAAAGAAAATGATGTGTGTGAGAGTGAAGACGTGAATAATCGGATTATCGGAGAGTCGTGACTCGTGAGTACTCGTGAGTCGTCGTTGCACCCGCCCGCCTCGCTCCCTCGGAGCTTCGTCTGAGTTCGGCTCGGGCTCACGAGTCGTGAGGTGAATACGCCGTCATACGATTCCTCGCCTCAAATGAGGGGTAACTCGTGAGGACCTCGCGAGGTAAATTGAGGGGCTCCCTCATCCTCACATAAAATTGACGAGTTACCCATCACTACCTTTGACTGTATTACGACTTGACCTTGGTACCTACAACTTTAAAATTCGGCAGCATTGTATTTCTCGGAGGGACCACGGGTAAAGATAATCCCCGTGGTCCCCCTTCCAGGAACTACGGCAGAAACGACCATTTTAATTCGGCAGCATTATATTTCTCGGAGGGACCACGGGGAAAGAAAATCCCCGTGGTCCCTTCCAGGACTACGGAAGGGACCACGGGGCATAGACGCTGTTATGGTGCAGATTAAAATTTTCAATATGGTACGGTAAGGTATCATTCCGCATTCCGCTGAGAAGCTTATCATAACGTCGCATAGAAATAATTTCGAAAGGATTTTTTGTTGTTTTTTTTTTGATGTTGATTTCTTTTAATTTGTAGCAAAATAAATATCTTTTAATTAGCGCAGAGATGTCATTATGAATCTATATAAGGTGCTATAAAAATATCTGCCACGGCTGCAGTGGGAGATAGTATTGTGTTTATAGATTACAATAGTAAAGATAAATTATTGATTATTCGTCATATTTTTTTTCATACAAAAAAAATGTACGTATAAATTTGAATTGATTTATTAGTATAAAACCATCCCGTAGACTTGTAAGCTGTTACCGCACCGCACTGAATTCAATTAAAATCGCCGGCGACGTTCATTCATACACTGTTGCCATTCTTATCAAACAATGCCGCCGTGCGCGGTGGCCACTCGGTCGTGAATTAACTGCTCCGGGGTACGAAAGTTCTTCACTATTGTAATCTATAAACACAATACTACCTCCCATTAAAGCCGAGGCAGATATTTTTATAGCACCTTATATATTATTATAAACTCAATAACAAAAAACAGAGTTTAAGCACAAGTTTATGTTTAAGCACATAGCATGCTAAAAAAAAAAACAAACCTCAAAGATTACCTTACATGTGCTACTTGTGCACATAATTATCATTATATTTAGCCAGCAAACAAAACTTGACATGTGCATAAAAATCAACGAAAAAAACTGTTTTTTTGTTGTCCTGAAAAGTTCTTCAAATGCACTTAAACAGATTTGGCAAGCGCACCGACAATATACTTTTCCTGTGGATGAAACTTTTGATGCCCCATGATTCTGTCTCTTTTTTATGTATAATAATATTGTACATATTATTAATGTAATTGGGTTGATTTTTTTACCACCAGTTAACTACGGAGGAATAACTTTAAATTTTATACAGTTAATTTTTATTCATGGAATATAATTAACTAAAAAAGTTCAAATTGATGCAAAAAGTAAAGTCCGATTGGCAATGTGTATTACAAAACAAAAAACTAATTAGAAAAGTTGTTATAAATTTTACATCATCTTTTTTTTTTTGTTCGGAACAGGCTACAACAATTTTACAAGTTAGAACACTTCATTTCAATTTGCCAAGGTAGCTCATAAGATTGGAAGGTTCAGGACAGTATCCTTGTAGGGATGATGAGATGTTTAAAATAAAAATTGGTTTATCCTGCACAACATATTAAGACATTTTATTTTTTAAATACTTATTTTTACATAGCCTTTAATCCCCGAAGGGGCAAATGTGTACCTAAAATACTCCCCACATTTCACCAGTATTAAATCCCATTAAATACGCTGCAGCACCTATTGCCATCAACTGTGTAAAAAATAAACCCGACTCCTGGCTGCTACTGACAAATTGACTTGTAAACTTATTCTCCGCTCTTAGGCCCGATACACATGCCTGTACCTTGCAAAAAAGTATGCAAGTAGCTGGCATGCCATTATGGTATTCATCAACCAGAAGTTATTAGGGCACACGGCATGCAAGCTACTTGCATACTTTTGTGCAAGGTACAGGCAAGACAACCATACTAACATCTAAAAGTATGACAAAAAGACCAACAAACTGGATGCCAAAAAGCCAGACATATCCTGACAATACATTTAGAGAACTGTAAGACGGTCAAATTTTATTCCACGGTTATAGGATTAAACGTGGAATAAAATTTGGGGTGGGTCGTGAAGGGCTGATTACACCTACCTTGGTAAAATCAGCCCTTCACGAGTTTCCGATAAATTGACAATCAGCACTTTTTGATCGTCAAAATTACAGTCCCCAAAACGCCCGCGCCGTTAACCACTTCTTATTAGAAGTGGCGCAACCAACTCCACAGCAGATAGATGCCATGACATTCATAGACTGGTGCGTCGTAAACTCGGGGGATATTGAACTCACGACTTTTCATGGAGCAGCTCTTAGGTTTACGAGCGACCTTGGCTGGGGTCACTGTTGGACTCCGTAACATTTTTACAAAACACCCCTCCTTCCTCCAGTCCCTAATAGGACCAACACGGCCCTCTCTGATCGGAGGACTTCAATTATCGACTTCGAACATAAAAACAGATGACGCGCGTATTACAAACCGCACAACCAACTCACGACGACGGACGACCATTTTGACCAATACAGCGACAGAATATGAAATTCAACGAATCAATAAAACTATTGTCTGCGACAAGTTGCAAGTTTTTAAATAGTACTTTTTTTTCAAATAAACCGTAAGATTTCAATTTAACCAAGAACAATGACCAAGAGACGCTGCCTACCATGAAACTTGGAAGACCAATTATCGCCATTTTTTTTTGCAACAATAATCAACACCACATCTAATTATTCTATGCAACCAGCAAAGCAAATGCTCCCGAGAATAAACGTATAGTTGTCTGTCGACCGATTGTGACTTTGCTTCTTCTCCATGAATTGAAAAACCACAAAAATTGAAAATGACAGACAACTGCCTCCGCCTCCGACAAACGACGACACACGAATGAATGATGAAAGGAAAGAAAAATGAAAATGTATTCTGCCTGCAATTGGCCGGCTGGAAAGAAACTTCGAGAGTTCGAACACCACAGATAACTATACATAAGGCTGGCCACACACGCACGGTTTCGCAGATTCGGAAACCTGAATGCTCTTCTTTCATACAAAATGTTCAAACACGCGCACACGTACTTATTTTTGCCGAACGGAAAAAACCTAATATCCGTTTCGAAATTTTCCCCATGCGTTCGGCTTGTTAGAACGGAAAAAAACCTAATGACGTCATCCCGAACGCAGCGATCTCGTACATTTTGGCTCAGCCGCCGCACACGAACGGAAATTTCTATTCGGAGTTTCAGACTCGCGCTAGCGTTGTTGCAAGTGGACGTGTATCGTGCTCACGTCGTGCTAGTTTTATGTGTGTTAGAAAATGTGTGAGGCCGAAAATTTAATATTGTCAGTAGAAAAATATCCATGTATATACAATGATATTCTAGTAAACAGATATGTTATACACTTACAAAACAACAGAAAAATGTGTTCCGCGCCGAGAGGCAACACACATACACACTATTCATTCATTTTACATTTCACTACAAGTAAAAAGGATAGAAAAAGGATAGCTCGATAAAAACCAATAAGAAAAAAAGTGACAGCTAGATGTTGTCAATTGCGCGTGAATGTAAACAAACATTATTCGGGCCACCAATCACAGCACGTTGGTATCATAGACTAACAAATTAACTAGGCAGAAAGTACAAACCGCGTGTACAGAATTTGCAGTCGGGATTTGTGCCTATGCAACGAATAAACACTATTAAAAAGTAGGTAGGTGAAAAATAAAACACGTTTTAAGAAGAAAGAAATATAGATATTGTAAAAATAATCATACACCTTCGAAAAGATTTAATTTATTTGTTTTCTGTCTCTTAGAGAGCTTTTTATTTCGTGAGCGGAATGGAGGCGAACTGTTGTATACTTATCAATTATAGTTTTTTTGTTTAATTTATAATTAAATATATCAAACAAAATTATAAAGAAAAGTTATTAAAAGGGAAACTAGAACTCTGCTGTAAAGATGACTTTACTGCCTAATATTCGCATCTGTACTTTTATTCTATGTCCGGAGTGCACGCATCCTTGTCGTTCTTACGACAAAAAATTTATTTTCCATCTCTTTCTTTTTTCTAACCTCCAAATATCAGAATATTAGGAAAATAATTGAAATATATTAATAAATCGAAGTATATTGTGTACTTCTGTGTGGTATGAGATCCCTTGTGTTTTATTAACTTTGGTAACATAATTGGTACACTTTTTATATACACAAGATGGCATTTTGGATTATAATTACGTAGTAGCGCGCACCGTCTATCTCGTAGACGTGCGCGACACAGACTAAAGGCAATACGTCCCAATTAGGACGTTTTCTAGTCTTCACGATTTGCGCGCTCATAACATATCTGTTTACTAGAATATCATTGTGTATATAGGTATTAACAATGTTTTGCTCTTTTGATGTAGAATTGGCTTTCTGTTAATCTTTGAGTATTTAACGGGTGTGGGTACACCCGTTACTGGGTAGTAACGACGATTCCTCTTCTCAATACTCAATACTCAATATATTTATTGCTTCCACATGTGAACTTAGGTGGTTCTTCTTATGAAGCACCAGTAAAAGTGCAATAGCAATCAATTCGTCGTCGTCCATGATGACGAGCTTTCACGACTGTGTCTCTGAAGGCACTGGTCGTATAAAATTCCTTAAACAAAAAACCGAACGTCTGCGCTAATCTCACGGAATTCCGAATCTGAATTCCTAATCAGGAAACCTAATCAGGAAACCGTGCGTGTGCGACCAGCCTTATAAGTCAGAGATCGAACACGTCACGAACTGAGAACTCCGAAGTTATTTGAATTTGAAATTTTAAATGCTACTTGCCAGTGTTATAAATAAAAATCAACTACGAATTTATTAGAACCTACTAAATAAAAATATTTTCATTGAAAAAGTAACTCAATTCTTCCAATACTTCCTTTTGCTGTACTCTGTCATGCACATGGCAGGCGCTGTTGATAAAACATTTGAAATACGGTAACTTCAGTTTCAGCGCTAGTTCCAATTTTGGCCACGCACCAAAATAACTTTGTACCGCTGTATGAAAGTAATATTTGGAGCCAATGACGTATTTTGGAGCAGTTTAATGTCTAACTAGAAGTTATGCTACGCCGCACTGCGCTTCTTTTTGTAGAATAGAATACTCTTTATAATTACAGACATAAATACGTCTGCATTCCCGAGTTCATACAACCCGAATCTCTTCAAGGCGAGAGTGAATAGGCTTCTTCTGGGCAAGCTCGTTCCACCGTAGATCTCATCCCTGCCTCTGGGCTGGATTGAGGTCAAGAGTGAGCCCATTGTCAATAAAAAAAAAAATAGAATTTTACAAAGGGTAACACAATTGACGGTCTTATCGCTTTGTCGCTTTGATTGTTTTTTGTAAATCTTTTATTAGTTTTAAATGCCCCACTTCCTGTGTGTCCGTAGACAGATAAACTAACTTAGTTTCTTTGTCTACATGTGTATCCCAAATAAAATATTTTTCTTGCGTTCTTTTCTTTCATTGCGTTTGACGCCCGCGGTTTTAGGCCGCAAGATTTTGCAACAAGAAAAATAAAAAACCAATTGAAGCACCCAACTGGCGGTGTTTTGCGCCAGTGATTTATGTGCAGCGCTTAAATGATGTTGACATTGACGTGGACACTGTTGGTAAACATTTATAATACT
The DNA here is from genome assembly GCA_945859715.1 of Apamea sordens. Taxonomy (NCBI): domain Eukaryota; kingdom Metazoa; phylum Arthropoda; class Insecta; order Lepidoptera; family Noctuidae; genus Apamea; species Apamea sordens. Next base: position 9,950,922 of record OX244015.1, on the reverse strand, counting down.
GTTTTGAGAAAGGTATTGAAAAAACAAGTTGACGGCATTAGTTCCAATTTTCACCACGCACCAAAAGATCATTTTACAGCTAAATCAAAGTGCATAGTGCGTACACCTTACTGGTGTAACTGTTACCACGCGCGGGCAAAATCATTTATTTAAAATAAGCACATAAAAGGCACCTTTGAACGTTAAAGTTTGATTCTAGTCGCCCCTTCCTAAGGTTGGTTCGAATTGGCAAAAAACTCCACCATTTGTATTATATTGGTATGAGGAACAGGGGGTAAAGTTCACTCATCCTCCATGGAAAAGGGAGGTGCCTCCGAACAGACGGGTGTTGTCTGGCGAATCATGTCTGAACTATTAAAACTTTTGTCTAGCAAGTCGGAAAGCAATAGACAAGTGAAAACTAATGTGTTGGTAAAGGGCGAAGAATTGAATCCTGAAGACAGCACAGTATTCTTAGGCATAACTTTGGATGCTAAGCTTCAGTGGGGTCCACATATAGACAAATTGTCAAAAAAGCTAAGTTCCGCAGCATACGCTGTTAGAAAAATTCGTAATTTAACTGATATAGAGACAGCCCGTTTAGTGTACTTTATATATTTTCATAATGTAATGTCGTACGGTATTCTATTGTGGGGAAATGCCGCTGATATTCAGACTATCTTTGTTTTGCAAAAGCGAGCTGTTCGATCAATTTATAAATTAAGTCCGAGACACTCGCTCAGAGACAAATTTAAAGAAATTAATGTTATGACTGTGCCTTCTCAGTATATTTATGAAAATCTTTTATATGCCCATAAAAATATAAAATTGTTTAAAAAATACAGTGATATCCATGATATAAATACTAGGAACAAACACAAATTTGTTCTACCTACAACAAGGCTCAAGAAAATAGGTGGCTCGTTCAGATGCCAATGTATACGCTTTTACAATAAAGTTCCAAGCCCCGTTCAAGATCTAAGCCTTAATAAATTCAAATCATTCATTAAACGTAAGTTGTGCCAGAAAGCATTTTATACCGTTAAGGCTTATATCGAGGACAAAAAGGCTTGGGATTAAGCTGCTTCCAATTTTTACATATTGAATGTGTTTATTTTTTATTTTTGTTTTGTTGATGTTTTTTTGTTTTTTTTTTTTATATATACACTTTGACATTGATGAATTTGATATATACTATGACATTTGCTTACTTTGTAAAGTATTCTATTATTTTAATTATTGTGAATGTGAAGACTATGTGGGTCATTGTATTTATATTATTTTTCTGTCTGTTCTCTTAGTTTTTGTCGTGGTCTGGCAGTTTGAGTAATTAATGTGGCCTACCCAAATGTCCTTTCTTTGGTATTGTTCGTCGGATCGTTGAGCTCCCTAAGTTGTGAGTTGAGCTGCACGATTTCTGACAAATGCGTGCACTGACTGGACAGGTCCTCTCAAACTGTTTGGTTCTTTCTTCAAAAAAAAACCATCTCAGACATAAATCTACATGGTCTTCACATGATCTGACCAAGATTATGTCTGGACTTTAAAAGAGACTGTGACGTCTGAGTTTGTTTCGGCCTTTCTTCTCAGACTAGTCAGATAGGAAACTCCGACCTCATCTAGTTTTAAAATATGATTGACGTGTAAAAGTGTTTGTACAAACCTACTTACAAAGATAAAATCATTTATCATTTATCATTAAATACCTCAGAACAGAATTTGCATGCGATGCCTAAGTAGTTGTATATAAATAAAAACAATGTATGGCAATCTGCGGGGTAGTTGCGAACAAACTAACAGTATCAATGGGTTTCATTTTGACAGTTCAACAATATTAATTGCGCTATTCACGTTGTTGAGCAGATACATTTTTCAAACATATGGAGCAATGGATTAGTAATATCCTTCAAAATGATTCAGATTGAGATTGATAGTGTGTTACGCAATTAGGGTGCAGTCCGCCTTAAATAATTCTACTAAAAAGTCCGCGACCATATATTTCTATATAAATATTTATCTTTTAATATCTCTTTTATGTTAAAAAAGAAAGTATTTTTGCTTACTTACGTTTGGATGAAAATGTAATTTTTAAATATGAATCCTTATCAAAATAAATTATTTTATGATTACAAGGACATCTCGGGAAGTTCCTCAAAAAGAGTTCTGGCCGAAGGGTGTTGTGTACCGCCGGTTTCGTGGCTGGCTACATGACACCAGTCAGCAAAACATGACGCAGACACTTCGTGTGCATTAGTAAGTTTTTAGTGTTGTATGTACGGACGCCAGCAGGTCAACCTACCCGCAACTGTCAGATTTTCCCAATCAATATTGAACCTAATGCTTTAGCAATAAAGTCGAAAATCTACTAAAGAAATCTGACAGATTGTAGTAGCTTGATGTGCTGGCGTCTGTACCTATGTATTTATAGTATTTTTAAGTTATATTAATATTGTATTACAATATTGTTATTATTGTATATTTGTTTATATGCCTTGATGCCTGAAATAAATGGATATATAAATATATCAAATAAATTATAGGGATAAGATTTTCCCGTTACAGTATGTCAATTAAAAGAAAATCTTGCATCCGTTGTAAATAAAGAAAAACACAAACTTTTTAGATTATTTACAACGGATGCCAGATTGATCGTCTAAGGTGCCCCTTAGGTCATGTATCTTTAATAGAACAAAACGTCGGGTCAGAAGTCAACTCACCAATCTGTCAATGTCAAATTGTTGAGGAGGATAAAAACATAGATTATTACCTCTGTAGAAATTGTATTTTTTTGCAGTTAAGCTGAAATGAAAACCATTTGTCTGTATCTCAGAATAATTAAGACCAAGTAGTAGTTGTAGTACCTATTTAATCCATTGACATACAGCTTGGCAAAAAAGTCTAGAAACGGAACTAATTTTTTGTCTGTTGGCAACATTCCCAAAATAATGACGTTTCATAATAAACAAAGTTCACGACTTCGTAGAATTTTTATTTCGACCATCCAACGGTGATTATTAGTGATTAATAAACGTAAAAAGTGAAAAACAATGAATAAAACCATTCGAAGTGCTGGCAGGGAGGTTATTTATAAGGTGTACAGGCGATGTCTGGCGGAACATGAGGCCCAAACTATTCTTTCCGATCTAAACAATGTTTACCAAAAAACCGCTGATATGACAGGTATGTAAGAGTTTGTTTTGTTGTTTTTAGTTAAATTAAGTGTTAATTGATAAACTCAAAGCTGTTTTAATTGGCTTGCATACGGAATCAGTAGAAATTTAAAACAATAAACATCGAGCACATAGGTTATGTTTACATTTTGTTTGCATTACTCTGGTATAGCGCGCCTAGATTAATTGATACTTTGGTGACTTGAACTCTACCTAAAAGAAAACTCTATTTCTACTTAACTTAAGCTTTGAGTTTGTTTACAAGGTAGTGATGTATTTGTTGTAGCTTTTGCATTAGAAATTTAACAGAAATTATTGTGCCGTAGACTAAATAAAACAAAATCTATTTATTCAATTCAGGTAAATCTGTTAGCACTGTAAGAAGAGTCGTGCTGGAAGGAGATAGAAACAAAGGGGTATTTTCTACATCCGGAAAACACAGAAAAGGTCGTCGTCGCAGAGGAAGATTTTTTGGAATAAAAAAGAATAATATTATACAATGTCTTTTTATTTTTTATTTCCAAAAATGTTGTGAACTCAGGAGTATTTCTCAAAATACTTATTTTTAGGTAAAAAGTAATCAGTTGCGTATCGAGAAGACGTCCTTGTTCAATTGAACAAAAAAATCAGCTAAGTATCAAGATTAGGTTGGTGCGCTATTCGGTTGCAGCGGGTTGCCATACGAGCAGCACAGTGGCGCCTCCATTATTTTCTACTCTTTTTTGCCAAGCTGTAGAAAAGTATGGACTGGAAATACCTACAAAAAAAGGGTGCATACCTACAACTCATATTGTCGCATAAAATGGCTGCCATTGCTAGGGTTGTGTCAATCAAGGAACAACTGTTATCTCGTTGTTACTATAACGAGTAACGATACTATATACGAGTTTTACTAGTTATCACGTTTGGATCACGATGGATTTTGGTGCTGTGAAGTGTGAACCACAGCTAGGTCACTCGGACCGAATAAGACGCAAGATTATTTATGTTAACATCGCAGAATATACGGATATCGTTTCAGCGGAGGAACTAGTTTCGGAAACTATTACGGTAAGTCGGCAACGGTACAACACTATTCCATTATGACATCTGTTTGTAAACAAACGAATGAATTAACAAATGTAATAAAAAGGCCTGTTATATGGAAATGAACCCAAATATCAATACTTTAGCCATAAATTCATGATCGCGTTACAATTGTATCATCGATTGTGTTATATTGTATGTATTATTGCATGAAAACCGGCTACTAACCTGTGCAAAGACAATTGAGGTTGATTTTCATTCTTTCTTGCACCACACTTCACAATACAACACACAGGCATGTTGAATTTCTGTTTTCCAACATTTACATGCAGTTTTAAAAGGTAAAATCCTCGTAATTTTCTCGCAAATCTCAATAATACAAAAAACAAACAACCATTTGACAGCAAAACTACCACGAAACTCGTCGCATAACATGGCTGCTACGGCACCTTACCTACAGCTGTCACTACGTCAAGCAAAATGTTGCCATAATTAGCAACAACTTAAAATATAGTTGTCTCTTTTATCAAATAAGATTATCTCACTAGAAAGAATGAGACATAACGATATTTCAAATTCTGTATCATATTTCACTCATATTTGTATAAGCAAATGTATGTATAGAATAACGCGGCATCTCCATGTTTTTCCTATCTCAATGATTTAATCTGAGGTCTGTATCTTCTGTATTTGAAATGCCACAGATACAATATTTTTCCACAGTGTGTGTCGCCCGTAGACAGACGATAGTAGGTAGACCAGTCCTCAGCGTATGCAGTATGAGATATCGATAGTTCGACATATGTACTGAAGCTTTAATCGTCTTTTTAGATGAAATTATCACAATATTTTGCTTATTATTGACACAAAATAGTCATAAGTACAATATTTTTGGAACGAAGTTCCTTATCGCGCGTTGCGAAAGGGGGCTAGACGGAAAAAATTAAGACCAAAAGTTGGAACGACACTTTTTGCTATAGTTGTAAGCCGTGCGGCGTGCGCGTGTCTCTCTCTCTCTCGCTTATAGAAAGCAAGCCAGTTACTTCGTTCCATCCGGGTGTCCCTTGACACCTCTCAAGTTTTTTTAATTTACTTTGTAAGGTAAAAAATGCTACTTACCGATGAAAGGTTATGTTTGGTTGATTTCGTTCACTACGACTTTTACAGCCGATTACACAGCAATTCACCTATTGGAACCTACCATTACCTTTTGGAATATCAATAAAGTCAGAAATTACAGTTCACAGTTTTTAACAACGAAAATATATTAACACCACAATTTGTTTGCCATCGATGGCAAACAACAAAAACCGATACGCAAATAGAGATAGAAAATGTATGCTATGTCCTGCTCACACATACACATTTTGACATAAGTGTCGTCTCACTTTCGCAATTATTAGTATTTTAACAGCATGTCTATTAGTATTCTCTGTCTACGGTGTCGCCAGAAAATAATAATGTCAAAACTGTTAAGGCGGAAGCTCATTATTAAGGCTGGCCGCACACGCACGGTTTCCTGATTAGGAATTCAGATTCGGAATTCCGTGAGATTAGCGCAGACGTTCGATTTTTGTATAAGGAATTTTATACGACCAGTGCCTTCAGAGACAGTCGTGAAAGCTCGTCATCATGGACGACGACGAATTGATTGCTATTGCACTTTTACTGGTGCTTCATAAAAAGGAAATTTCCATTCAGACTCGCGCTAGCGTTGTTACAAGTGGACGTGTATCGTGCTCGTGCTAGTTTTATGTATGTTAGAAAATGTGTGAGGCCGAAAATTTAATATTGTCTGTAGAAAAATATCCATGTATGTACGGACGCCAGCAGGTCAACCTACCCGAAACTGTCAGATTTTCCCAATCAACCTTGAACCTAACTCTTTAGCAATAAAGTCGAAAATCTATTAAAGAAATCTGACAGATTGTAGTAGCTTGATGTGCTGGCGTCTGTACATACGATACACGTCCACTTGCAACAACGCTATGTACACACGGCTACACATCAAGCTATGCAAAACCAGTATTGGCTGACCGTTCATTGTGAGAAAATATCATACAAAGTTAGGCCAAGACAAACTGGTTTTGTAAAGCTTGACGTGTAGCCGTGTGTACATGGGATATTAACAATGTTTTACTCTTTTGATGTAGAATTGGCTTTCTGTTAATCTTTGAGTATTTAACGGGTGTGGGTACACCCGTTACTGGGTAGTAACGACGATTCCTCTTCTTCTTATGAAGCACCAGTAAAAGTGCAATAGCAATCAATTCGTCGTCGTCCATGATGACGAGCTTTCACGACTGTGTCTCTGAAGGCACTGGTCGTATAAAATTCCTTATACAAAAAACCGAACGTCTGCGCTAATCTCACGGAATTTCGAATCTGAATTCCTAATCAGGAAACCGTGCGTGTGCGGCCAGCCTTAAACGCGACGCGACGCAACTTGTCGACACCCGATATGCACTGTGCACATTACCAACACGCGACGCCACGACATACTAGCAAATTCTGAATCCTGTTAGCTAACAGCAGTGGAAGTGTATGGTTATGTATTATTAATTATAGGCGGAAACATGCGTGTTGAATCGAATCGAATCAAATGTATTGTTTTCTATAGACCAGAGTCACACTATGAACATCCGACGCGACGCCATGCGCGCACACGCCACTCGATCCAGACGTGCCAGGTCGGTGTGTTGCCCATGGTGGGGGTAAACACGCCATCCGACGCGGCGCGCGCGGTATGTTTCTAGACAACACCCAACGCCAAGCGTCAGCCGTTCGAGAACTGTCACAGAGCATATTACGCATTCTCTATTCTTCAAACTGTCAAACGGAATTTAATTAACGGATTTTTTTAATTTTATTATTTATTTGTAATGTGTTTCCGCCTTTTTGATTCGACTCAACACGCATCGCGTTTCATCGGGTCGCGTCACGTTTTAATAATGTGTTTCCGCCTTAAAAAATTAACTTTGGCTACTTGACTATTGTACCCACGAAAACGCATTGACATAGAAAAGTATGGACTGGAAATACCTACAAAAAGAGGGTGCATACCTACAACTCATATTGTCTCATAAAATGGCTGCCATTGCTAGGGTTGTGTCCATCAAGGAACAACTGTTATCTCGTTGTTACTATAACGAGTAACGATACTATATACGAGTTTTACTAGTTATCACGTTTGGATCACGATGGATTTTGGTGCTGTGTAGTGTGAACCACAGGCCGGACCTAGCTAGGTCACTCGGACCGAATAAGACGCAAGATTATTTATGTTAACATCGCAGAATATACGGATATCGTGTCAGCAGAGGAACTAGTTCCGGAAACTATCACGGTAAGTCGGCAACGGTACAACACTATTCTATTATGACATCTGTTTGTAAACAAACGAATGAATTAACAAATATAATAAAAAGGCCTGTTATATGGAAATGAGCCCAAATATCAATACTTTAGCCATAAATTCATGATCGCGTTACAATTGTATCATCGATTGTGTATTATTGTATGTATTAATGCATGAAAACCGGCTATAACCTGTGCAAAGTCAATTGAGGTTGATTTTCATTCTTTCTTGCACCACACTTCACAATACAACACACAGGCACGTTGCACTTCTGTTTTCCAACATTTACATGCAGTTTTAAAAGGTAAAATCCTCGTAATTTTCTCGCAAATCTCAATAATACAAAAAACAAACAACCATTTGACAGCAAAACTACCACGAAACTCGTCGCATAAGATGGCTGCTACGGCACTTACCTACAACTGTCACTACGTCAAGACAAAATGTTGCCATAATTAGCAACAACTTAAAATATAGTTGTCTCTTTTATCAAATAAGATTATCTCACTAGAAAGAATGAGACATAACGATATTTCAAATTCTGGATCATATTTCACTCATATTTGTATAAGCAAATGTATGTATAGAATAACGCGGCATCTCCATGTTTTTCCTATCTCAATGCGAAAACGTCATGGTCATGTTTGTGTCATTCATGACTCATGTCACTGCACTGCACTGTTATCAGTCATTGTCAATTTTGTCTGCAAAATAAATGAAACGAGCGAGTGGTGGATATTGATTTCTAGAACCATATAAATAATGACTGAAGATAGCACGGTACCCACACTTTTACCTCATCATGAGCAACAGGCTCTATGCTCGACGCGTTTGCCTTACAGACAAGGCAGAAAACTTACCGCTGTAAAAGTAAGTGACACAGAAATCCATTCCCAAGTCCCAACATAAAATAAAATTGTCTTGTCCTTTCTGCTTCTAACATTTTAGCTAATATATTGATGTTATATGTACATCAGACTGCTAACTGTCGTGGAGTGTGCCAAGTTTTCACTCTCATAAGTATGCCTTAGCTATAATCAGGCTATAATGTTCCCACTGCTGGGACACAGGCCTCCTCTCTGTGAGAGGGAGTGGGCCGTAATCCACCACGTGGGCCCAGTGCGGGTTGGTAGATGTCACATGTCTTCGAATTTTTTGCAGCTTATGGCAAAAAATTCGAACTCCTAATCATCATCTGCTTGCCTTTTCCCAATTATGTTGGGGTCGGCTTCCAGTCTATCCGGATGCAACTGAATACCAGTATTCTAAATGAAGCGACTACCTATCTGACCTCCACAACCCAATGACTGCGTAATACGATACGCCCTGGTTGTCAGACTTTCGGGCTTCTGACAACCTGTAATGACTGTAAAAGATCCACAAATCACAGCCGGGACAAACAGCTTTACAAGCTTTGTTTTCTGGGGCATGGAGAGGTCTTGGTATGTGAAGATGGTCACCCATTCACGAACCAACAGTGGCAAGCGTAGCTTAACCTGATCGATTGACCCGTGTGGCTGTTATTACTTAGTCATACGCCCCTCAAGTAGTAGACCTTACGCCCCAGTAGTAGCTGACCTTAGCCTTTTCATTTATATTATTTATTTATTTTACCATTTATGTACACACATATATAACAGACAATGAAAACAGAACAGAAAAAATAGGGACTAGTAAAGATTAGGTGGATGGTGGTGGTGGTGGATTCGGTGGTATTAGTAAAGATTCTTTTTTCCTTGACAGGCATACACAGTCAACAATGAATCCAGACATCTCCTGGTGTTTGGAGTACCCGCTCTCAACCTACGCCAGGAGACAAAGGCATTATTCACAAGGTTTGGTAAATTACAACTCAACGTAACAAAGTACCCGTCCGAGCAGTTTACTGAGACATACCATGCAATATTCGAAGATATACAGTCAGCCAGGATCGCAAAAAAAATGCTGGATACAAAGAACTACTATGGAGGTCATCTACATATTTGTTATGTACCTGAAGAGGAAACTGTCAATGATACTAGGGCAAAGTTACTTCTTCGCCGAAGAAATGTTGTCACAAGATTAAAAAATTTACAGAAAGCTGTGATTGAAAGTGGTGTTATTAAACCTGAATATACAGAACATAAAATAGACGAAAACAAAATTGTTGAAGACACACTGTACATGGGTAATGAAAACAATATTGGTTATGGTAAAAGAAAATCTGATTTTAAATCTGTGAAACATTGCAAGCTTAAAAAATCTAGAATTTTTGACAGGACAACTTGTGTTGCTGTTACTAAAAATGAGTTTGCGCATCCCTCTGGCGAAAAGATCGAAACGGTAAAAGTTACGGATAATATAATAAATTTACCGAAAAATGGTTGTGATATTGTTGATTTTACATCTGTTGAAACTGATATTTTAACTAATATAAATGAGACTTTGAATTATAATAACTTCGGTAAAGAGTTGATCAGAGAAATACCTTATAAGCCAGTTAATAAAATAAAATTTAGTTTTAATAAAAATATTTGATTAATTATGTTTTTTATTTTTCTACTAGCTGTGCCCGCGACTTCGATCGCACGCATATTGGAAAATAAATTGGATTTCATGGGTTTGCATTTCTTTGCGGGGAACCATAATTCTTTTCAATTAAAATAATAAGCTATCTCCCAGTGAAAGTCCAGTCAAAATCGGTCCAGCAGTTTCCGAGATTAGCCTGAACAAAAAGACGATTTTTTTTTCAATTTGTTGTATAGTATGCATTTAGTAAAGACCTGTTATGCTGACATTACAAACAGACTAGGAATACAAATCAATAAAATTTAAGGAAGTGTCTGTTTTAATGTCAAAACTGGTAAATACTAAATATTGGTATTCAGCTGCATCCGGTTAGACTGGAAGCCGACCCCAACATAGTTGGGGAAAGGCAGGCAGATGATGATGTTTGTAATGCCAAAACAACAGCTTTAAAAAATTATTAAAATAATTTTTTTTTGAGTTTACTTCATCCAAATTGAATATAGCGTTGCGAAGAAAAACCGGACAAGTGCGAGTCGGACTCGCGCACCGAGGGTTCCATACAATTTTTTTCCTTTACTTGTGCTACATCACTACATGACATTGCTTCTTGCCAATTTCATGATTCTGGGTCAACGGGAAGTACCCTATAGGTTTTGATTCCCTTGAGAGTGTCAAAATATGCGGCATAAACGGAACGAAACGCCCGTATCTTTTGATTGCGTTGACTTAGAAGTTTGATTTTTTCACTGCTTCCAGGGACTGCAGCTCTGAGTATTGGATATTAATTTCAACTTAATAACTCAGCGCGTTCCTGAGAAAAAGGGTCTTGAGAGACGGACGGACAACAAAGTGACCTTATAAGGGTTCCGTTTTTCCTTCTGGGCCCTATTTCTCGAAACTTATTAGACTAATAATATGACTCCATGAACGAATATTTTTTACAAGTTTGCTAGTGTGTCTTTCTCGAAGCTACGGTAGTAAAATATTAGTTACTAGTTGCCAACTAATAAATATTAGCTAAAATTACCTGAGTACCTAAATTCAATTTGGTTTCATAAAAAAATATGTTACTAAATACACAAGTAAATTACACTGATAAAGCTATTAGTCTAAAAAGGCTTGTAAAAAATCTGAGTAATAAATATTAGCCAAAAACTTTTTAACAAAAAAATTAAACCGCCGAAAAAACTGAAATGCAAAAAATAATACTTAAACCTTTTTTATAACTAAGTTCTTAAACTAATGTAAGTAGACCTATAATTTGGCGCCAAACAATCAATAAACAAAGATCACTAAATTGCCTTAAATTTAAACGGCGCCGACTCAAAATTTTAGGTGCTGCCCGGCTGCCCCTGTGTCAGGGGCCACGGTATCTTTTTTTTTTTTTTAAACATTGCCCCACACTAGGAATTTCTGCTGTGTCGTGTGTGCGTTTACAAACATTTAAACTCACATACTCCAACAGCCAGACCCGGAACAACTACTTGTAGGCCATAAAAATATTTGTTCCGTGCGGGAATCGAACCCGCGACACGCATGCCGTCAAATCTCTTTCGAACAACCCGCGAAATAGGGCCCTGGGTACGGAACCCAAAAAATAATAATACCAGTCTGTAGGAACTAATTGTAGCAATAATGCTAACAATGCTACATGCAATGTTCCCCACGCTGACAGTTCAGCCGGCACTGGCAGTCGTCTTCGCCGTAGCAACAACTTGTGTTCTGAATAGATTATGTAAGAAACGTCACTGTGCTAATTAATAAATATTCATCATCTGCCTAGCCTTTTCCCATCTATGTTAGGGTCGGCTTCCAGTCTAACTGGATGCAGCTGAATACCAGTATTTTACATGGAGCGACTGCCTATCTGACCTCCACAACCCAGTTACTGGGTAATACGATACCCCTTGGTAAGACTGGTTGTCAGACTTTCGGGCTTCTGACTACCCGTAACGACTGTCAAAGATCCACGAGTGACAGCCGAGACCAACGGCTTAACGTGCTTTCCGAGGCACGGAGGGGTCTCGGTATGTAAAGATGGTCACCCATCCACAGACCAACCGCGGCAAGCGTAGCTTAACCTGACCGATCGACCTGTGCGGCTGTTATTATTCCCCCTCTAATTAATAGATATTCAATAGACTTTATAGCGGACAATTGTGAAGTGTATGTACACATGACATCATATCAAGCTGTACATTTTCTGTTTTAGCCTGACCTCGCATTGTGTTGGCTTTTCGTATAATGAGAAGTTAGCTTATACTGGAAAAGTACCTTCTTCGCGACGCTGGCACGAGCGACTGTATTTTTTAACCGACGAAAAAAAAGGAGGAGGTTCTCAATTCGACGCGTATTTTTTTTTTTTATGAATGACCACGCATAACTGTTTCCAGAGTAGTCCGATTTTGATAATTCTTTTTTTATTGGAAAAGTTATACCCCAAAGTTGGTCCCATATAAATTTCGAAAAAAAAATCCAACCCTAAGGGTAGGAAAATAGGGGTGATTTATTGTTCACTCACAGATTTCAATGCTGAGTTGTGTAATAATACTCTACTCAGTACCACATATGCCTGCCCTTTGGCAAACAATTTGTAGAGTATAGCCACAAAAAATTATAAAACAAAACTTTTTAACAAATCAATTAAACCGCCGAAAAAACTGAAAAGCGAAAAATAATAAATCTTTTTTATTTAACCTTAATAACAATCAATTAAACCGCCGAAAAAACTGAAAAGCGAAAAATAATAAACCTTTTTTATTTAACCTTAATAACGTATGTATACTCGTACCTAAATAATTTTGAGTCGGTGCCGTTTAAATGGGTACATATTTGAATGTCGAACATTAAAATACCTACGTGTAAAATGTCAACGTTCAAAACATCGAAAATTTAAATACAGATTATATCGTAATATCGAAAATTGTTATACCTAAGCTCAAAATGTCTAACATTGAAATGCCGAGTGATAAAAATATCTAATGATTAAAAATATCGATAATCATTATACCTAAGTTCAAAATGTCAACATTTAATACACTTTAGTTCATTAGATATATTTACGTTAAAAATACCTACTAGTTAAAATATCGAACTTGATACAGGAAAAAATGTCGGTTGATTTGAAATTGTCACACTCTGCCAACGCATAAGTCAACTCATTAGTCAGTCCACTGCAAACGTTTAACGTAGGTACCTATTGTTTAGCGAATAATTATTAGGGTACATATTTGAATATCGAACATTAAAATACCTACGTGTAAAATGTTTATTAAAAAATCGATTATTAAAAAGGCAATGAGAACTTAGGATGCAAGAGCGAGCGAAGCGAGCTCGGGAATTGGGGCACCCCGACTCGGACAGGTTAGGTTCGAAGGCTCAAGTGAGCGAGCGGAGCGAGCGAACGAGCCCCCGTCATCCCCTTCGTGTTAGGTTCCTTTAAACCCTGCAGACAGAAATAGGGGCCCCGCGAAGCGGGGCTCCGTCGACTACGCCTTATTATTATTGTTATGCTTAATAAAGTTATGCTTTAGAATGTTATGCTTAATAAAGTTATGCTTTAGAATGTTATGCTTAAAAAATGTATGCTTTAGAATGTTATGCTTAATCATTATTATGATCAGAGAAATTATGCGTAAAAAAATTATGCGTAAGCTGTTATGCGTAAATAATTTATGCAAAAATATATTTAGGACAAAAAAAAGTATGCCAAGTTAGGTACATTAGGTCTTAAAATTTTATGCAAATGGATAGGGAACCGAAAATAATATTAATTAAGCATGCAGCGTGCAAGCAAGCATGCATCATGCAAGCGAGCATGCATCATGCAGCAGGCATGGTTTCTGTCACGGCTCCGGCGCTGCTGGGCTCCGGCGGTCCCACGCGAGCTTAGCGTCGTCCACCGCAGCTTCGGCTTGCTGCCCGGCTTCGCCGGCCAGCCTCAGCCGCGGCGGCGGGCGATAAAACCACCTCCGCCTCAGCTCGCGGGCCGCCTCGCCTCTCCGCGCCTACGCGGGCTTAAATTACACTCTAGGGGTAGGGCAGACAAGACCACGTGGAGTCGGTTTTGCAGCGATTTGTTTCTGTCACAAATTTTTGTAGCACAAAATATAAATAAACATCGATATTTAGGACATTCGATACTCTGTACTTCGATATTTACGTCATTAGATAATCTGTACTTCGATATTTAAGCTTTTCGATGTCATGTTTGTCGATAATTAGATTTTAGATATATTGGACGTAGATTATCTAACTATTCGACATTATAAACTTACGTTATTTTAATTTTCGGTTTTATGGTCGTTCGATATTTAAATTTTCGATGTTTTGAACGTTGACATTTTACACGTAGGTATTTTAATTTTCGTAATTCAAATATGTACCTGTTTAAATTTAAGTCAATCCAAACTAATATTATAAATGCGAAAGTAACTCTGTCTGTCTGTCTTTGCTTCACGCCTAAACTACTGAACCGATTTGTGTGAAATTTGGTACAGACATAGTTTGGAACTTGAGAATGGACATAGGATAGTTTTTATTACAAAAAATAAAATAAAAAATAAAATTTATTCCGGACATACAGCGCCATCTATTGGTCAAGAGTCGGCATCAATTCAGTACTGAAAATTCATCGGAAAAAAGTAAATAAATAGTAAAAAGGTATGAAAAAAATAATATCAATATAATAAAACTTTTAGTACAAAGAAAATGCCCGAACGGAGTATAGATAAATAATCCGAGTTGTCACTATGCTCGATAGATGGCGTTGGGATCGAAATAGATCTCGCTATGGTTTCGTTATACGCATTTGGTTGGGTATCGGCCGAGCGCTTCGGTACTGTCGTTGAATTGTGGATTCATCGTTTCGTAAATTTAAAATTGGCTCCGTTGTATTAGTAGATTAAAAGGTTTATTTGTTGGGTTGTCTGGTGGTTGTTTTCAAAATTCAAATCATAAGAATTTTACAAGGGAGGATTATAATGCGTGGCATCATTAACTCTAAAAATTGGTATAAATAATCTTTGGATCAAGTTATGAATATTCCCAAACGAGTTTTCAAAATTCCACCCCCGTGGGAAAAGCGGGGGATACAGTTTATATGAAAAATCTTATTCATTTAGTTAGTAAACTTGAAACTTGGCAAGAATACTTGCCTAAGTAAATAATAAAGTTAATCATTATAAGTTTTTCAAAACTACCCCTTAAAAGGGGGGGGGGGGGGGGTGTTAAGCTTGTGTGAAAGAAATTGAATGCGCGGTCCGAGTAACTCGAAACTCAGTATTGATACTTTTGACAGAAAATAATTAATAATAAGTATGTAAAGTTGTCCAAAATTTACCACTGACGGGACAAAAAGGGGTAATTCAGTTTTTAAGGGGAGGATTTGACCTTGAAACTGTATGTTACTTTTTCACGCCTAAACCACTGAACTTCTGATTTGGCATAGAGATAGATGGCATCCTGGGGAAGCACATACATTTTATCCTGTTAGCACGTTCCCGTGGGATAATTTCCGACATCCACGCGGGCGAAGCCGCGGGCAGAAGCTAGTATAGTGATATTTGTTTATTAATTGTTTGGCGCCGACTCAAATTACTTAGGTATACTTACATTAGATTAAGAACTTAGTTATTATGGTTAAATAAAAAAGGTTTATTATTTTTTGCTTTTCAGTTTTTTCGGCGGTTTAATTTTTTTGTTATTTAAATGCTGTTTTCCCAAAACTATTGCCACTTCCACGGCGTTTTCGGTGTTCCTGGAAATGTATAGCTTGATATGTCGTCGCGTCCTTCGTAAGTACTTAAGACCTTAGTACTCCCAGATTTTTTTTACCTCCCCCAAATCTTTCCAGGGATCCTTAAAGGATCCCTGGAAAGGGATCCCGGGGTTGGATCGAAGTGACTCTAGAAAAGGATCATCCTTTTCTAGAGTCACCTCGATCCAACCCCGGGGGTACGCGTCCAGGTCGTCTCGCCACCTCTCCCTGGGCTGGCCTCGGCGGCGCCGTCCTTCCTCAGGCAAAACCGTGTGGAGCCTGTTGCCCAGCGGTCGCAAGCATGCGACTGACGTCACTCGCCCAATCCCAATTTAGCTTGGCAGCCTTTTTGCCTACATCTAGGATCCCCGTTTTGGAGGGCAGCGTGGTGTTTCGTACTCTGTCAGTTCGTAATGCTGCGCTCCATTGCTCTTTGGCAAACCCCAAGGTGGAACTTTTGTGACAGAAAAATAAAATAACTTTTTTGTTAAATGTTTTATTAAGTATTAACTTTATGCTTATATCCACTAAATACTTGATAATGATGTTATTACTCTTAAGAAACTAAATCTTACAGTTAAATTAATGAATTTTCCAAGTGTGCTAATGCGTCTATTTATGGGCAAATTCGAAGCTCTAAAACTCCGCGCAAACACTAAGTCTGCGCGCTGTCAAAATCAGAAATAATCGTTTGCCGCCATCTCGATGAAGTGTCAAGAGTGTGTTGTGTTCCGTGTTTTCCATAGTAAATATTCGCCATCATTATGCTGAATGTGATTAGGTACAAGTGCTGGCAGGGATATAGTCTTGAGGTTCAAACACGCGCAGACTTAGCTTGCGCGCACTCTAGTAGGTATACGAGACGAGAATACGACAGTACCTAAATGAAACTGCGTAGGTATATCTAATGATTATAAGTGGGCGTCCGCGTCCGAGCAAAAAGGGTCCAGTAGTGGGGTATTGAGTTAAGACTAGATTCGGTATCTAGAATAGTCAATTGATAGTAAAGATTGAAAAAATATTCAAAAACTGGCACATATTTTTTTATCAGACATTTGAAGTAGAAATTCTGAAAAAAAAAATTACTACATATATGAAATTGTAGATAATTGAGCATTTATTAATAATAATCAATTAAAATTGCGAAATGCAATTTATTCACCCTTTACAAAACTTCTTATATCTCGGAATCTAAATGCCGAGAACTGCATCTCACCGTGAAAACTTACGTGAAGTGAGCGTGGAGTGAGCTGTCAATAGTATCAATCCCTAGCATTAGTTGGAATGACAGCTCACTCCCCGCTCACTTCAGCTAACTTTTCACGGAGGAGATTTTTACAGAATCGATAGGCTGGACCCTTTTCCGACCAACGATTTTCTTTACAAAATAGTTTCGAAGTTTCACATTGTCAGGCATCTCGCGACGGCTCAATGTTTTTTTTTTTTTTGTTAATATTTGCATTTTTATCTTCACTCGAAATTAAAAGTCTTTATCACAAAAATATTATACAGAGATAAAAAACTAGAAATTTGTTCAGTAGTGAATCGATCCACCGATGTCCGAAGGCCAATTCCCGTAATTAAATCGCAAACCGTTCAAAATCTAGTCGCAATCTCATCTCAGCGGCAATCAATGTCAAAAATGTAGAGAAATTAGAGGTATTTTTGACAGATTGAGACAGAATCTGACTGTGAACGTTTTTAATATTACGAGAATTGCTCCTCTGATTTCGACACTCGGCAGCTTTCAAGATTTCCTTAGATTACAACGGTGTAAACTGAGGAAGGATTTTTGAAAATTCATCCCCCAATAGGTTTAAATAACCAGCACCCTAATTGCGTAACACACAATCAATCGGAATCGGTTTCATTTTGACAGTTCAACAACATTCATTGCGTTATTTACGTGTTGAGCAGACAAATTTTTCGAACTTATGAAGCAATGGATTAGCAATTTGCTTCAAAATGATTCTGATTCCGATTGATTGTGTGTTACGCAATTAGGTTCCAGGCCCCTGTTTTCCGTTGGGCACTCAAGGCAAGTGCCCAGGGCCCTCGCGATCGACAGGAGCCCCGGCCTGCTCTCAAAAAACTCATGCAAGCGTGATGGTAACTAACTGCAGTGGAGGACGCTCCTTCTCCAAATGGAAAAGAATAAAAAATGAATTAAGAAGTACAGACGCCAGCACATCAAGCTACTACAATCTGTCAAATTTCTTTAATAGATTTTCAACTTTATTGCTAAAGAATTAAGGTTCAAGGTTGATTGGGAAAATGTGACAGTTTCGGGTAGCTTGACCTGCTAGCGTCTGTACAATACTTCAAAAAGACTGATTTGCACCCTAGTTGCGTAACATCTTATCAATTATAATCTGAATCATTTTGAAGGATATTGCTAATCCATCATACTAATATTATAAAGGCGAAAGTTTGTGTGTGTGTTTGTTCAATTTTGATGAAATTTGGTATGGACGTAGCTGACACTCCGGATTTACACATAGGCTACTTTTTATCCCGATATTCCCACGGGATCGAAACTTATGCGGGTGAAACAGCGGGGCGCAGCTAGTTGCTTCATAAGTTCGAAAAATTTGTCTGCTCGACCACGTAAATAACGCAATGAATGTTGTTGAGCTATCAACATGAAAGCTATTGCTCCTGATAGTGTGTCACGCGAGGACCCCGCAGCGTACATTTTGGCACTGATCAGCGAATTGCAAAAAACTAAAGATAATTTGAATTTAACAGGGTGCCTTAGCGCACCACCGTTAGAGAAGTTCCGCTCGCGAGGAAGCTACTCCTCATCTGGGTACTCCTCAGCAGCCTCCTCCTCCTGCTCGTCAAACTCTGCATCGTCTACCCCCACTTCCTGTAACAAAGATTTACTTAACATTAAATAAAAGTCTTCCAGGCCGAATTTCAGTTTAGAATTTTGATTTTTTCACAGCTCCAAGGGTCAGTAGACCTGAGTATTTGATATAAATTCCAGCTTGATACCTCCACGCGTTCCTGAGAAAAAGGATCTTGACAGACAGACGGACGGACGGACAACAAAGTGATCCTATAAGGTTCCGTTTTTTATTAGAAAACCAGCGTCAGACAGCATCTGTCTGGCATTAATGCTGAAATGAACCTTTTTGGCGCAGCCGTGAGGCACACACTATTGTTGTCTGAAACATTATTTTTTATTTTATTATTTTTGTATTTTGTGTTTCACGAACTGTGTCCAAATAAACTTTTTTCTTTCTTTCTTTTCTTTCTTTCTTTCGAGGTACGGAACCCTAGAATTAATAAATTTTTGTCTCTTTCACATGGTACAAAAATCAGTTGCTTAACACAACTGACCTTTCGCTATAACGTGCCGATTGCACGCGATGGCGCATGAGCACACACTGGGGCAGCGCGTACGCAGGCAGGACTTGCGTCCGTTTTCCCGTCCTTACGGAAGATCTTCCAGCAGGACAAGGCAATCTATCATTGAAGGACCACGTGTTCTGTTAGGCCTGCGGACTTACTTCGTACTGCTGGTATTCAGACACCAGGTCGTTCATGTTGCTCTCGGCTTCAGTAAACTCCATCTCATCCATACCTTCGCCCGTGTACCAATGCAGGAAAGCCTGAAAAAGAAAGTACAAAGTTATTTCAGAAATTAGGCTGAGAATCAGCACTTTTTGGACGTCAAAATGACAAGGTCCCCCGGCACGCGCGCCCTTCACCACTTCTAGTGTTTTAGGTGGGGAGAGGAAGTGATACTCGCTATTTCGCTTTTTTCGCTTTACTTTATGTAAACATTTCATCACCACTGCTCTCAAAACGGTGAAGGAAACCGGCATGTCCTAAAACCAAGAATCACAATAATCGAAGACTGTGATACCTACCAACCCGCACCGGGCCCGCGTGGTGGATTACGGCCCACTCCCTCTCACAGAGAGGAGGCCTGGGTCCCAGCAGTGGGAACATTATAGGCTGAATATGTATGTGTGTACCTTTCTACGGAACATCACGGTGAACTGCTCCGATATCCTCTTGAAGATCTCCTGGATAGCCGTCGTGTTGCCGACGAACGTGGCCGCCATCTTCAGCCCGCGCGGCGGCACGTCGCAGACTGCCACCTTCACGTTGTTCGGGATCCATTCCACGAAGTAGCTGGAAACAGACAGAAAGAAAAGTCTATACTAATCTATATATAAAAATCAATGCCACTTTTCGTTGTAATTTTATAACTCAAGAACTACTGCACCAAATTGGATAATTCTTTTTTTTTGTGTTCGTTATTGTCAGGACAAGGTTTGTATACATAATTGGGCCCGGTAGGTGGCGCTGCTTTTTCGGGTGGGATGACGTCTGCCGGGTCCGCTAGGTTCTGTCAATCAATCAGCGTTTTACTTATAGAAGTATGGTAGGAGTAGTGTAGGAGTAGGGTGGGAGTAGTGTAGGAGTAGGGTGAGAGTAGTGTAGGAGTAGGGTGAGAGTAGTGTAGGAGTAGGTTAGGTTAGGAGTAGGGTAGAAGTAGGTTAGGAGTAGGGTAGAAGTAGGGTAGGAGTAGGCTAGGAGTAGGGTAGGAGTAGGTTAGGAGTAGGGTAGGAGTAGGGTAGGTGGTAGGACACCACGCAAACGAAGTAGCGCCGGGCAGCTAGAAATAATTTATATGGCAAAACAACGTTTGCCGGGTCAGCTAGTAATATATATATACGAGTATGTTTCGTTTATTGCGGATCATAAACTCAAAGCATTTATTTCAATTAAACCATATACATTTCAAAATTAAATAGTCGGTCAGTTAGTCAGAAAGTTGAAGCTAGTTGCCCATTCCAAAACCCAACAATCCTGCCCGCCCAACCTAAGCTGCGTGAGGCACGCCGAGCCTGGGGAATGTCTACTGCGTGCGTCATATCCATCGCGTCAAGATCGGATGCCCTGGCAAGCCCGGTTAAGCAGACGACAACCTCATAGGTGAACTGCGAGATCCCATATCGAAAAAAAAGTCTCAGACGATTTACAGAGCCAAAAAAAAAAACAAAAAACAGTTGCAATATGGGTTTTGGTTTTGGTTTAGTTATGGTTTTAAAGGTCTTTTGATTTGCTTTTGGCTCTGTATTTTAGTTTTTTGCCACCGACTTCCGAAGGCAAAGTTATGTTTCACTTTGTAGTGTTTTTTTAAAGTAAGTAATTTTTTTTTAAGCCCCGACGCAAAAACGACGTGGTGTTATAAGTTTGACGTGAGTGTTCTTAGCTAGTGTTCTTGAGTCGTGTCGCGCACGCGCTGTCGCACGGACGCGTGAGACCAATCATGGCCTCTAAATTGTTAAAATGTTCGAGTTGCAATATAGTCATCAACGAGGTCCTAGCATTTGTCAGTAATAAAATCGATGTGATGAACGAGGAGAGCATTAGTCACATTTGTGTAAGTGCATTTGCTGACGAGGACATACACAGTGCTAAAAATCTTCTGTGCGAATCGTTACCTACAGAGAAGCGTAAGAAGGCAAGGAAGAGGGACGGGAAGAAGCTTCGTGAAATTGATGACATCATCTGCATGCTGAAGGAGTCCGACCCTGAGATCTTACCGGTGTTTGTGGCCCGTGAGAGCCAAACCACACGGGCGGTGCGGCGCCGCGCCGCAAGCCATTTCGCCGCGCTGGCGACCACACGGGCAGAGCGGCGTCGCAACGTTCTACGGAGCCGCGGCGGCGCCGCAGCGGCGGCAAAATGAGGGGTTGCCCATCGCTACGCAACAACTGCGAGCGGCGCCGCTCCGGCTCCGCTCTGCTTACACCCCTCCCCGCCTCGTCTCGATTCCGATGCGCGCGCGGCGCGGCGCCGGAGCACACCGCACGGCGCCATGTGGCTACAATGCATTTTTGTATGTAGAAAACCGCAGCGGCGCCGCTCAGGCGCCGCGCCGCAGCCGCGCCGCCCGTGTGGTTTGGCTCTGATCTACACAAGCTGCCGCCGGTTCTATTCGATCACGTTGACGTCACTCGGATTTTAAAAGATTTGTTGCGTATACAGCAGGAAATGAATCAGGTCAAAGAGCAATATGTCACTAAGGAAAACCTAGATGCGGTTAAGTCTGATCTTGAAAACCTAAAAAAGGCATCTATAGTGAACAACTTTGGAAGTACCGCCAGTAACGTAAACATCAAACGGGGTGGTTTTTTGCTGGACAGTCACGACGACTACTGCAGCGGTCCTAGGGGACTTGCATACATGGACACAGAACATGAAACTCCATGCAAAAAACCTACCGAGGTACGCTCAGATACCAGTTATCGGGATATCACCCAATCATTTTCCAAAAATGAAGGTAGCCGAAAAAATTGTGATGAGTTTAACGTATTTAACGAGAGTGGTATCCGCCTTACGGTGGCCGGTAATGAGATCGAGTCGGTGATTCACGCGCAATCAGCTGCGATCGACATACCCTGCGAGACGGGACATACGGCGGCTCCGAACGTAAACAGTAACGTTTGCGGCAAAAAGAAATTGATGGCCGATGTTGTACGAGTTGGCGAATGGAAAAGACCCAAAGAAGACACAGAATGGACCGTAGTGCAGAGGAGACGTCTAAGGAATCGCTTTGTTGCAAGCAGAGGGAAGGCAGTTTTGAGCCCGAATGCGAACTTCAAAGCTGCGGACTTAAAAATTCCCATTTACATTTATAATGTTGCGAAGGACGTACCCGTGTGTGACATTCTAAGTTATATTGCGGGTAAAACTAATGTTGCAGTACACATAGAAAAGATGACTATGAAATTACCAAAACAGTATGATGCGTACAAAGTACTGGTACCAAAGCAAAATTTGGATATGTTTCTCAATGATGATTTTTGGCCAGATGGCGTCGCGTATCGTCGCTTTGTGAACTTCAAGACAAAACCTAATGGAACAAGTGGATAGTACGCCAATGAAACTTATTAGTTTCAATTGTAAGAGCGTTATTAGATCGGCAGATTGCGTACGGAGGTTGTGTAAGACATCCGACATAATCGCTCTTCAAGAAACTTGGTTGTTACCGCATGACGTACCCTTTCTTGGTACTATCGACGACGGGTTTGCTTTCACGGGCACCTCGGCGGTGGATACGACAGCGGGGATATTAAGGGGCAGGCCGTACGGTGGTGTGGCCCTGCTCTGGAGGAAGTCTGCGTTCCCGTGCGTTACAGTGATACCGTGTGATAATGTGCGTATTGCTGCCATTAAAGTAGTGCTCAGTGACAGGACAATTATGGTCATATCAGTGTATATGCCCACCGCGAGTGTCGATAATTTAATTGATTTCACTAACTGTCTCAGTGAAGTTAATGCGTTGATTGAAAATAGTGCCGTGGAGTCTGTTTTTGTACTTGGGGACTTTAATGCACACCCAGGTGAGTTGTTTTCAAGTGAACTAATAAACTTTTGTACCGAACGATCATGGTCGTGCGTAGATATGGACTTGCTACCTATAGACACATATACATTTGTGAGTGAGGCACACGGCTGTCTGCGTTGGCTCGATCACTGTGTGACGACCAGTGCGGCGAGACGCTCAATACGTAAAGTGTCCGTTTTACATGATACTTACTGGTCTGATCATTGTCCCTTATTGGTTGAGTGTGACTTAAAATTGATAAGACCGAAAATGATTGCGACTGGTAACGAATGTAATAAAGTAATTTGGGGAGAAAGAAACAGTGAACAGACCGGAAAGTATTTTGAAAGTTGTCACTCGCAACTGAGAAATATTAATTTTCCAGTAGAATTTACACAGTGCGCTGATCACTGTTGTTATAATGAGAATCACAAGCGTATTCTAAAACAAATGTATAGCGATATTGTGCAAATACTTAGTGAGGCGGCGGCAGACAACTATGTTGGTCCTGTGTCTAGGAAACATAGATGTATGCCAGGGTGGAACAAACACGTCAGCGGTGCTCACAGAGAGGCTCGATTATGTTATCAAAACTGGTTATTGAGTGGGAAACAAAAAAGCGGACCTATTTACGATAGCATGTGCCAAACTAGAAGACTTTTTAAATCTCGGGTAAAATTTTGTCAAGATAATGAAAAACAAATCAAGTTAGATATAATTGCTCAGTATCATTCGAATAAACAATTTGGTAAATTCTGGAAAAAGACTAATCAATTCAACCCTAAATCGGGTCTACCTGTGAGCATTGCGGGAGTGCATGCGCCTCGTGATATAGCCAACCTGTTTCAGCGTCATTTTAGAGTGGAATCTCCTCCTGAAAGCTCGACTGACCTGACACGGGGTGCTGAGACCATGGCAGGGGACGTTGCTGTTCGATTTTGTGCCAAGGAAGTTGCCTCCGTAATTCATAAAATGGTGCGGGGTAAGTCCCCTGGTCATGATGGTCTCAGCATTGAGCATTTGAAGTATGCTGGTTTCCATTTGTCTCGAGTGCTTGCTATGTTTTTCAGCTTATGTGTGAGTCATTGTTACCTACCGGATGAACTGATACATACTGTGGTTGTTCCGGTTATAAAAAACAAGACCGGGGATGTCTCAGACCTGGCAAACTACAGACCCATCTCGCTGGCTACTGTGATAGCAAAAGTGCTGGACAGTCTGCTTGACAAACACCTGGAGAGGCACATAGTACTTCATGATGCTCAATTTGGATTTAGACCTGGCCTTTCAACTGAGAGTGCCATCCTATGCCTCAAGCAGACTGTTCAGTATTATACAGCCAGGAAAACGCCGGTCTATGCCTGTTACCTGGACTTGTCCAGGGCATTCGATTTGGTATCATATGATGTGTTGTGGCAAAAGATGATACATAAAACAGATGTGTCACGTGATGTTGTTGCAATGTTGAGGTATTGGTACTCGAGTCAAAGGAATGTTGTGCGGTGGGCAGGCTCACACTCGGACGTGTATGGGTTGGAGTGCGGGGTGAGGCAAGGTGGGTTAACCTCTCCTCGTCTCTTTAACTTATACATGAACGAGTTGATCGGCGAGCTCAGCAGAACAAGCATAGGGTGCCATATAGATGGACAGTGCGTCAATAATATCAGTTACGCGGACGACATGGTGCTGCTGAGCCCGTCGATTAGTGCCATGCGCAGACTGCTAGATATTTGTGAAAAGTATGCACAAACCCATGGACTCAGATATAATGTGAAGAAGAGTGAAGTGATGGTGTTTAAGGCTGGTAATAAATCATTCGCTAATGTGCCTCTCTTGTATCTTTGCGGTACCAACTTAAAAAGAGTGTCTAATTTTAAATATCTGGGTCACTGGGTTTCAGAGGATATGTGTGACAATATTGATTTGGAGAGGGAGCGCAGAGCGCTGTCTGTGCACTGTAACATGCTGGCCCGCAGGTTTGCACGGTGTACCGAGCAAGTTAAAGTGACATTATTTAAGGCCTTCTGTCAATCTTTCTACACCTGCAGCCTGTGGACTAAGTACACGCAGCGTACATACAGTGCTTTGCGTGTACAGTATAATAACGCGTTCAGGGTGCTGTTCGGACTGCCGCGCCACTGCAGCGCTTCAGCAATGTTTGCGGTGAAAGGCGTGGATGGTTTTCATGCCATTATGCGGAAGCGTTGTGCATCTCTCATGAGGCGCATGCGGGCCAGCTCGAACAGCCTTCTGACCGTGTTTGTGGGCCGCTGGGACTCGCCAATGTGGGGGCACTGGATGCGACTACACACTGTGGGTGGTCGCATCCAGGGTTTGCCATAAACTGACAATCCTGGGCGGTGCCACTTTGTGTTTCTGTTTTTTATTTTTTCTGTGGATTGTTATTGTATGTACTAACAATAGTTTTTTAAGGTTTTTTGTATTACTAACAGTTTATGGACTTCGTCTGAAATAAATTTCTTATTATTATTATCTCCTTTATTTCATTTAAATACTTACAAAATACATTTTTAAATATTTTTATAAACAAAAGGATAAAAAAACATTTAAAAATATAAAAAGTAGTAGCCCACCGGTATCGGGAACAGGGTCCAAGCTACCGGTGGTCAGGGCTCCAGAGAGAGGAACTTCCTGACAATGCGAGCCGTGTCCAGAAGTACCGCTTTCTGAATCAAGCCCTTGATCCAGCTGCCCAACGAGAGCCTCCTCAGGTGTTGGTCGAGGCTCTTGGCTATTAAGCCATTGGCTGTCACGACTATCGGCACAATGATCGCTGAGTCCACATCCCACATGTCGACAACCTCGCGAGCCAAGTCAAGATACTTGATTTGTTTATCTTTCTCGGCTTTCACGAGGTTCTCATCATGCGGGACGGTTATGTCAACAATCATTGCGCGCCGCTCTGATCGATCCACCACCACTATATCAGGCTTATTGGCAACAATAGTCCTGTCAGTGATGATGGATCGATCCCAGTACAATGTGATATTTCCATTTTCGAGAACTGGGTCGGGCACATACCTGTAGTACGGCACCTCAGATTCGACAAGGCTGTATTTCAGAGCAAGTTGCTGATGGATTATCCTGGCTACAAGGTTGTGTCTATGCAAGTACTCTCCGTTAGCTAGACGAGAACACCCGGAGATAATATGCCTGATTGATTCTCCCGGCCGGTGGCATGCCCGACAGATGTCAACCGTGCCGTCTTTCACAATAAATCTCCGGTAATTGTTCGTCATCATAACTTCGTCCATAATTGCACAGACAAAACCTTCGGTTTCTCCAAAGAGGTCACCGAAACGCAGCCAGGCTACGGACGCTGGTAGATCTACATCGGGTCCATGTAGGGCCCGGTAAAAGCGTCCGTGAAGCTCCTTACTCTGCCATACTTCCATGCGATTATTGGTGTCAAGCACTACCGGCTTGCACCAGTTCTCTTTAGCCAAGGAGAGTGGGGTGAGGCCCTTGTCCACCGCGACTACATCTCGATGCATCCCCACGTCGGTTTCTAGGAAATATTCCCTGAGACTGCATATCTCGCGATTGTGGAGGGTCTTAGCGTTTAAAAAGCCTCGACCTCCACACTTTCGCGGGATATACAGCCTCATTACCGATGACCGTGGGTGATGCATTCGATTTGCAGTCAGCAGCGTCCGGACCCTCCTATCCAGGGCGTCTAGTTCGGTTTGAGTCCATTTGAGTATGCCGAAAGAGTACATCAAAACCGGCATGACCCAACTGTTGAAGGCACGCACCTTGTTTCCGCCTGATAGAAGACTATTAAGTACTTTTTTCAGGCGGCCAAAGAAGCGCTCCTTCAGCGATTGCTTCATGTCAGTTACATTGATGCCTAACGCTTCCGACATACCCAAATACTTATAGGCTTCGGATGCGGAGAGGGCTCTAAGGTTTGCGGAATCCGAGAGTTGGGTTCCCACGGATTCCACAATCTCTCCTCGCTTTACATGCATGACCGCACATTTGTCCACACCAAATTCCATCCTGATGGCGCTACTGAAAGTTTCAGTAATTTTCAGTAGCTCCATTAGTTGCAAATTGTTGGGGGCAAAGAGTTTAAGGTCATCCATGTAGAGGAGGTGAGATATAACCTGGCCACCTCTCCTCAGCCGATAGCCTAGACCTGAATCCTCCAGCAGTGTGCTTAGAGGATTCAAGGCTAAGCAGAACCAAAGCGGGCTCAAACTATCGCCCTGGAATATGCCTCGCTCGATCCTTATCGGTTCGCTATTCCTCTGAATATTTCGACATCCTGGATAGCGAAGGACCGTCCTCCATTGCCCCATACACGACCTCAGGAAGGTTCGCAGAGTTGCATCTACTTTATACAAATCCAGAACCCTCATGAGCCATGTATGTGGCACCGAGTCATAGGCCTTCTTATAATCTATCCAACATGTCGACAGATCCTTTCGGGAACGACGAACCTGTTGGCTAATGGCCATATCAATGAGGAGTAGCTCCTTAGTACCGCGGGACCCATTCCTACATCCATTTTGAGAGACAGACATAATGGAGTTGTTGTCTATGTGGTTGTTAATTTTAGCTCTCAAAATGGATGTAAGAACTTTATAGACCGTCGGTAAACACGTGATCGGCCTATAATTTTTGGGTTCCGCGGTGCTACCTGATTTATGGAGCAGGTGGGTAACTCCTGTCGTTAGGAATTGGGGTAGCGAACCAGACTCCAAAGCAGTCTGGAACTGAGATGCCAAGCGAGCATGTGACCTTGAAAACCATTTGATCCAAAAGTTGTGCAGCCCATCCGGCCCTGGAGATTTCCAGTTAGGTAACGGACGGACTGCACGAGCTACATCTTGGGGGCAGATGGTAATACCCTCCATGTCTGGTATTGGATCACAGGCTCGCTCGACCTCTCGAGCCCAATCACCTTCGGTGTGACTGACAGGCGCCGACCAGATATTACGCCAAAAGGAACACATGACATCATCATCCGGCAGGCATGTGTCAGCCACACCTTGGTCCGGTTGCTCCCAACCCCTATAAACCCACCTTTGATCGCTCTGGAAGGTACGATTCTGAGTGTATCGGTCTACTCGCCGCTTATACCGACGAATACGGTTTGCCCATGCATACACTTTCTGCTTCAGGAAGTCGATACGCTCTGTGACACAAGACGTATATTCTTGAGGACTGATATCAGTCCCTGAGAACGCCCGTCTCACAAAGCGCATCACTCTAGGGCGAGTATTGCCCTCCCTGAAGCAGATTAGTTTGCCGATGAGCGCCCTGGCCCCACCAATACGGCGTTCAATCCTGCACTGCCAAGCTGGTACAGCTGGTTTCGGTCGTGTAGCTCTAGAGTCATTGGCAAATTTGACGTGAGCTACACGACATGCCGCTACAGCCGCGCAATACAGAATTGAATGAGTATCGATGAGGTCTTCGCAGGTATCAAAATAGCTTGACAACTGCGAATCCAGGACCGCCACCAGCGCCCTATTTTTGTTATGCATGGGCAAACGAGGTAAGCGTGGCCTAAGTTCAGGCGACATGAACCGATATTCCTGAATTGCACCTTCCAAAGCACTCCTCAATTCCTCATTGCACTGGGTACTTACGTTTGTAGCCCTGTCATTACTCCCCTCGTCAGCATGACTTGTGTTGGACTGCGGTAGTACTACAGCAGTCTGCGACTGGGGGGCGATGACATGGCTACTCTGCATTTCATTTCGCAGGCGATCAAGTACAGTGTCATCTAGCATGTGATTACGCTGGATGACCCGCACCTGATCCGATAGTCGTTGTGCCGAAACGTTGACAGCTGGCTCAAGCACCTGAAAAAGAGAGAGCATCCGAACACGGTACGCGGTCAGATTGTTTCCCCCCTCTGTAGCCCCATAGTATGAGCGCATGACATTTTCATTGATGGATCGTGTCCATCTCATGCGCTGCGCACTTCCACCGGGAGCTGGGACCCTATCAGAGGCCGGTGGGCCTCGAGGTCCTAAGCCGTCCGGCGGCCGGCGTCCTCCCCGTCGACGAGCAGGTGGTGGCGTCGTGGGCGGAGAGAAATACTCGTCGCTCGAGCTCGACGCAACTACCGCGGCCGGTGTCGTCACAGCACTCACAGTGGGGCTTATTATTATTATTAGCTATGGTTGATGAAAATCGGTCCAAGATGGCCGCCGCCACAAAATGTTCGAATACATAATACCTATTTTTTCACAACTCCCTTAATATGGGTATGAAAGGGCTTGACTAGTAGAATACTATACACTATAATGAATTTCAAATACAAGATTAAATGTTGTCCCGTCGCGCGTCGGGGGACCGCTACTATTTAAAACTTTAACAGAACGTTAGGCTAATAATTAGAGCGGTCCCCCGACGGGACAACATCTAATAAAAAAAATTCATACATACTTACGTAGGGTCATAATTTCAAGGTTATTTTTTTCTTTTTATAGGGTTTCACGTTTATACCTTTTTGTTCTATTTGTGGCTATTTATATATTCAATAGTTTTTTTTAAACTGTTTTAGGTTTTTTAAGTTTTTTCTTGACCTTGAGTTGAATATTTACCTGGAGTTTTTATCCTGCACCGTCAACATTTGTTCGTCGACTTCCTTCATGGACATTTGGCCTCTGAAGATTGCGGCCACGGTGAGGTAGCGGCCGTGTCGCGGGTCGCACGCTGCCATCATGTTGACGGGGCTGAACATCTGCTGCGTCAGCTCGGGCACGGTGAGCGCGCGGTAGCCCTGGCTGTTGCGCGCTGTGAGCGGCGCGAAGCCTGCGGGGTAATTGCGTAACACGGCAATCGATCGCAATGCTTTAGAATCGGTCTTACTCCACGTAAGGTAGTGACCGAGTGGCGTCTAAGGATTGGAAGACCAAGTGTCGGTCGTTCGGTGGCGAGAAAGGATTGATCTCGAAAATAGGTAGGTAGTACAACATTAACTTTTTTTTGTTTAACAGTCGTTTGACAGTCGTTACGGGTCATCAGAAGCCCGAAAGTCTGACAACCAGTCTTACCAAAGGGTATCGTATTACCCAGTCACTGGGTTGTGGAGGTCAGATAGGCAGTCGCTCCATGTAAAACACTGGTAATCAGGTGTATCAGGGGGCCTACTCCGAAGTGCAAAGTGTAAATGTTCGGATCGGGCCGACACATGGCCGAACCGAATATTATTGAAAAATACGAAAAAAAATCGGATCGGCTCAGTTGGGTCGGGACCATAGTCAATACTCGAAAGAGTGTAGGAGTGTAGGATCGGAACCGATCGAAGCAAATAATAATTTCGTAACAGGAAATGACCGAACATTCGGCCGATAGGTACCTACTACTTCGGAGTAGACCCCCAGGTTAGATTGGAAGCCGACCCCAACATAATTGGGAAAAGGTTCAGCAGATGATGAACCTATAATACTGTCCAACAGACCAACAATGAGCCTCATTAGAAGGCTGAAAATCACCCAAAGGGCAATGGAGGGAGAGGGCCATGCTTGAACTCAAACTTAAAGCATTTATTTGCATTCAAACTTAAACTATTATAATTACATTCAATTTGGAATTGTCAAGGGGTCGTTCAGTCAGAAAGATGAAGCCATTCCAAAACGTATAGGTACCTATGGAGAAGAACGGGCAAGAAACTCCACGGACACTCTTTTAAATCATAGAATTGTAACAACATATTGGTTACATCATTCATGTTGAAATTATACATGTGAGAATGATGTATAAAGACTTGCACATTAAAAGCCTCCATAATAAAAAACAATTCAGAATTTGAAATAAGCCGTGGCAGCTATACCAGCACCCTAATAGCGATAGCCGTTTTGCGTGGATGTGACGCATATCAACCATTACTTTTTTTTTTTTCTTTTTTTTGTTTTTATGTTCTTTTTTGCGTCATGTTTACCGCAAATAAACGTCTTTTCTTTCTTTCTTTCTTTCCTAATTGCGTAACACACAATCAATCGTAATCTGAATCATTTTGAAGCAAATTGCTAATCCATTGTTTCATAAGTTCGAAAAATGTGTCAGCTGAACACGTAAATAACGCAATGAATGTTGTTGAACTGTCAAAATGAAACTGATTCCGATTGATCGTGTGTTACGCAATTAGGGTCCATTAAGTAAACCGTTTTGACAGATGGAACTAGTGATTGCAGCAACACACAATACATTGATTGATACACGTACGGTATTATAATGTCTGTAAGACTAAGAAGCCATAAATACGAGTAAGATAACTCAATAAGATAAGGCAGTTGATATTATTTATTTTAATACCTACTCATTTTAAAGTTAACTTTTACGTAATCTGGAATATGTACGCTCTAAGACAGCTGTCAAAAAGCGGTTAACCTAATGGACAGGGTATAAGAGCTGACCAGTCCCTACTGGCGGCGCCCGTTCACGAACATGACGCATGGATCAGCACCATTCAGCTCAGCTATTTTGAAGAGAACTTAGGGCGACGATATTGTTACAAGAAAATACTCTACTATGCTCTGATGATGATGAAGAAGAAAGTGAATGAAATTGTTACCTGGCATGAAGAAATGCAGCCTTGGGAAGGGGACCATGTTGACCGCTAGCTTACGGAGGTCTGCGTTCAGCTGTCCTGGGAACCGAAGGCATGTGGTCACGCCTGACATTGTCAGCTGTAAAGAGACAAGTCTGTTATTACCTTTATAGTACATACTAGTTCCGTGAATATTATACTTATTTACCACTGACCTATATTATACAAGTACGTTGGACAAAACGAAGACACTTTCGCCATTTTGGCGCTGATAACAACGTGAGCGTCCGTGGAACTAAAACTTTTGATCGTGAGTTTTAAAAAATGCGCATACTCTCATAATAAAAATGTTCGAAAAATATCTCGTAGTGAACACAAAATACACAAAAAATTCGTTTGCAGTAAGACTGGTTGTCAGACTTCCGTAAGTCTGACAATCAGTCTTACAGAAAGGTATCGTGGTACCCAGGTGTTTTGACAACCCATAACGATTGTCAAAGATCTACTAATAACAGCTGGGGCCAACCGTTTTTTGACAAATTGAGACTGAGACGAGAACGCGGAAGTTCTTTAAGCTCTCTGATCTCCCAAGATAAGCTTGCGCTTCAGCAATCGTCGGAAACACGAGTACGCGATGATGATGTAGCGGCATCTACAGCGCCAGATGCGAACTACGCATCACACTGACGTCACGCTAAATCCTGCATCACGCAAGAAGAGTTTACCGCGCAACTAGCATAAATATACAACGGCCTGACATGAATCATCGGACAGTTGCCCACCAGACACGACACCCGTCGGAGAATCCTCCCTTTTCTATGGAGAATGAGTGAGCTTTACACTCTGTTCCTCATTCCTCTATAGAAGTCTGCTGGACATAGGCATAAATATCCATGTCTTTCGGCTGAATTAATGATGATAAGGATGTACTAACACCTCTGCCTACCTGATACATGATGGTACGGATACTCACAGACACAAGATGATTGAGATCTCCATATGTAGGTGACGCGAGACGAAGTGTTCTGAAGCAGATGTCGTACAGCGCTTCGTTATCAATGCAGAAGGTTTCGTCCGTGTTCTCAACTAGCTGGTGGACTGATAAGGTGGCGTTATACGGCTCCACCACGGTGTCTGAGACCTGGAACAGCAAGAGGAATCCATCTCGTAAGAGCTTTAAAAGGAGGAATGGCCAAGATAGCCCGCGACATTCATCTTACGTTTTTTGTGATGCAATTGTGTAACACACTATAGCAATTGGTTTCATTTTGACAGTTCAACAACATTCATTGCGTTATTTACGTTGTTGAGCAGACACATTTTTCGAACTTATGAAGCAATGGGTTAGCAATATTGGAACGAAGTTCCTTATCGCGCGTTGCGAAAGGAGGCTAGACGGAAAAAATTAAGACCAAAAATTGGAACGACACTTTTTGCTATAGTTGTAAGCCGAGCGGCGTGCGCGTGTTTCTCAGTCTCTCTCTCTCTCTCTCTGTTATAGAAAGCAAGCCAGTAATACTTCGTTCCATCCGTGATCCGGGTGTCCCTTGACACCTCTCAAGTTTTTTTTTAATGATAATTTTTTTGAAAGAGAACTCGCTACTACGTCGTCTTACCGAGGGTTGTCAGACTTTTGGGGCTTCTGACTACCCGTAACGACTGTTTAAGATTTACGAATCACAAAAAACTACGGGGTAGTAGACCAGTCATATCTAAACACTAGAAATTGCTAAAATCGCAAACTAACGGCTAGTACTGAATTTTTAATATGTCTTTAGGAGCACTAATATTTGAATGGATAAATCCGAATATTAACTTACTTTAGGCGATGGCATCACGCTGAAAGTATTGACAATCCTGTCTGGATACTCTTCACGAAGTTTGCTGAGGAGCAGCGTACCCAGTCCAGATCCCGTGCCTCCGCCCAGGGAGTGGGTCAACTGGAAACCTGGACAAAGTTAAGACTACAGTAAATACAGGATTATTTTTATACCAGTGCGCAAGCAGTGAACTCATGGTTCCAACCATGAGTTCAGCATAATGATCCTATAACGTTCCCACTGCTGGGACACAGGCCTGCTCTCTTCGAGAGAGAGTGGGCTGTAATCCACCACGCGGGCCCAGTGCGGTTTGGTAGATGTCTTCGAGTTTTTGGTTCTGGAACATGCCGGTTTCCTCACGATGTATTCCTTCACCGTTTTGAGAGTAGTGGTGATGAAATTATTTACACAAAGTGCCTGTCTGGGTTCGAACCCACGACCTACAATTTATAAGTTGGAGTCGTTACCCCTGGGCCACCAGTGCTCTGACTATCCCTTCGGAAAATAACTACGCGATGTGACGTACGTAGTTGTCGACATAGCTCACAGAATAAACAAGCTAAAGTGGCAATGGGCCGGCCATATTAGCCGTAGAACCGATGGGGTAGATGTGTTCTTGACTTGAGGGATGCCTTCAGGCTAGGTGGAACGACGATGGCTGGTAGCAGCTGGATGAGAGTTGCCGAAAATCGAGTTGAATGGCGTGCAATAGGAGAGGCCTATGTTCAGCAGTGGACTCCTACAGGCTGATGATGATGATGTTACGTACCTTGTAGGCAGTCACAGGGCTCCGCCTCCTTCCTCACTACGTCCATGACAGACTCCACCAGCTCAGCTCCTTCAGTGTAGTGTCCCTTTGCCCAGTTGTTTCCTGGCAACACGAGAAGTCTGTCAGTCAAAAACATATTGGCGCCGATTCCCTTGTTCACAAACTAAACTAAATTTAAGTTCAGTGCGTCTTTTTTTTCTATTTCTTTAAGAAAAGGACAGAAGATAAATATTAGTTTAGTATACTCCATAGACAGTTTAGACGTGATTAAAAACATGGCGTTTAAAAATACGTAAATTTACGCCAGGCGCTGACTAATTTGACAGGACTAAACTAATATTTATCTTCTGTCCTTTTCTACCGGGACCAACGGTTTAACGTGCTTCACCCATCCACAGACCAACCACGGCAAGCGTAGCTTAACCTGTTCGATCGACCTGTGCGGCTGTTATTACTTAGCCACAAGCCCATAAATCTGATATTTCAAGTAAGTAAATACACTAACAGCGATCGATGACCCCACAAAAATCATCCAAATAATTTCTGTTTCGACACCCATCACGTTTGTGGAGTTTAGCTAGCTAATTCAATTTGAACCTGTATAGCATGTATCAACACTATCAACGTAGGGTGTGCTCATATAAAGACCATCAAACTGAACAACTTTCTGCCAGCCCATACATTTGGTTTGAGTATGTCTTAAGTAGAACGAATGGCCTCTCGCAGTTGAGGGTTGAGGGTTTGGGTTGAGTTGTTGTTGTAGAGGGCGCTGTCGGTGGCGGCGAACATGATGTCTCGCAGGTTTGCTCGTAGCTCCAAGGAAATCAAAGTCACGTTGTTTCGAGCCTACTGTACTGCACTTGATACGAGCAGAAAGCCTACGGAGCCCACCGAATTCAATATAATAACGCGCTGAGGGCATTGCTGCGGCTGCCTCGCTTCTACAGTGCGTTGGGGATGTTCGCCAGTGTGGGCAGCCTCGATAGCAGGCCGAGTGAAGGCCAGCGGCAATAGTCTCCTCGCCGTCGCGGTCGTGACGCGCCGCTCGGCCGGCCGGTTAGACGGGCCAGGGCATTGCTTGGTCCTACGTCGTCGCCAACAGGTTAGACGGCCCATTCATGCGGCATTGCTTGGTCCTACGTCGTAGCCGACAGGTAAGACGGCCCATTCATGCGGCATTGCTTGGTCCTACGTCGTCGCCGACAGGTAAGACGGCCCATTCATGCGGCATTGCTTGGTCCTACGTCGTCGCCGACAGGTAAGACGGCCCATTCATGCGGCATTGCTTGGTCCTACGTCGTCGCCGACAGGTAAGACGGCCCATTCATGCGGCATTGCTTGGTCCTACGTCGTCGCCGACAGGTAAGACGGCCCATTCATGCGGCATTGCTTCACAGGAGAAATTCCTAGTGTGGGGCAACGTTTAAAAAAAAAAGCCCGAAAGTCTGACAACCAGTCTTACCAAGGGGTATTGTGTACCCATTTACTAGGTTGTGATGGTCAGATAGGCAGTCGCACCATGTAAAATACTGATATTCAGTTGCATCCGGTAAGACTGGAAGCCGACCCCGACATAGTTCGGTAAAGGCAGACAGAAGATGATGATGGTGAGGTTTGGTACTTACCGGCGCCGCTTTGCCCGAACACATAGTTGTCAGGTCGGAACAGCTGTCCGTAGGTCGAGGACCTGATAGCGTCCATGGTCCCTGGCTCCAGGTCTACCAGTACTGCCCGAGGAACAAATCGCTTGCCTGAGAAACAATTAATTTTATACTTAGAGCCTTATTGTGATTGTGAAAACTGACGTGAAGTGAGCTGCCAGGTGGAATGACAGCTCACTTTAAGCTCACATTCACCTAAAGTTGCCTCAACTCAGCCTATCGCAGGCCACTGCTGGATATAAGCCTCTCCTAGACTGCACCACAACACCCTGTCCTCTGCCTTCCGTCCTCCATATGTCGTCCGTCCATCTAGCTGGGGGGCGTACGTCCCACACTATGCTTGTCGATACGCGGTCTCCACTCCAGGACTCGTCTGCTCCACCGGCCATCGGTCCTTCGACAAACATGGCCAGCCCACTGCCACGTCAGTACTTACTTTCATTTTGACAGTTCAACAACGTTCATTGCATTATTTACGTTGTTGAGCAGCCGAATTTTCGAAACCTATGAAGCAATGGAAACCCTCGGGCTGTTATTGCAAGTGTGTTACGCAAGTAGGGTGCAGTTTACCATCAGCCGCCTCATTGTAGTAGACCTGGATCCTCTCCAGCTGCAGGTCACTGTCGCCGTGGTAGTACCCCGTCTGGTCGATGCCATGCTCGTCGGATATTATCTCCCAGAACTGTGAACAAACCAGCGTATGATTATGTGAAGACGGTGGTGCTAAAACGTGGATACTGACGGTCGGGCTGGTCCACAAATTCAAGGTCGCTCAGCGCGCTATGGAGCGTGCTATGCTCGTAGTCTCTTTGAAGGATTATCCGGAAAAGAAACGGAGTTACCGATATAGCTTGCAGAGTAAGCAAACTACGGGAAATCAACGCAAAATATGCGGCATAAACGGAACATAAACGCCCGTATCTTTTGATTGCGTTTACTTAGAACTTTGTGTTTTTTAGTGCTTCAAAGGATTGTAGCCCTGAGTATTTGATATCAATTTCAGCTTGATAACTCCACGCGTTCCTGAGAAAAAGTGTCTTGACAGACGGACGGACAGACAGACAGACAACGAAGTGACCTTATAAAGGTTACGTTTTCCCTTCTGAGGTACGGAACCCTAAAAAAACACTTCATAGTGAAAAGTCGGTGTCTTTGGATCAGCCGATCGATTCTGTAAAAATCTCACCGTGAAAAGTTAGGTGAAGTGAGCTTAGGGTGAGCTGTCAATAGTGTCAATCCCTAGCATTAGTTGGAATGACAGCTCACTCCACACTCACTTCACCTAAGTTTTCACGGTGATATGGTTACAGAATCAAGCTGCTGTATTTTATTTAGTTTTTTTTCACTTTGTAGGGACTTTTTTTTTTGAAGTCGGTTTTTTACTTACTATTCAAACAACAGTGACAGGACGATATCCGTGCTAACTACATAATAACACTAAGGAGCGCCCCGCGGTTTCACCTGCATAAGTTTCTTTCCTGTGGGAATATCGGGCTAAAAGTATCCCATGTGTTAATCCTGGTTATAAACTATCACGGCACGGTTGGTGCAGTCGTGCGATTGACTGCTGCGCTGCGTGTCGCGGGTTCGATTCCCGCACGGAACAAATATTTGTATGACCTACATGTATTTGTTCCGAGTCTGGGTGTTTTTCTATCTATAATATGTATGTATTTACAAAAAAAAAATGTAAGTATATAAGTAGTTTATCAGCCATCTTGTTACCATAACACAAGCATTAGGTTGCTTAGCTTGGGACTAGATGGCGCTGTGTGAAATGTCCAGGGATATTTATTTATTTATTTATCTCTGTGCCAAATTTCATTCAAATCCGTTCAGTAGTTTTAGCGTAAAAGAGTAACAGGGCACAGCTAGTATGCCATAAATGCTTTGCAAACACTGTCCTAACATCCCACGAAATATCTACGTCTATACCGGGTCAAATTAAATTAGCTAGCAAAACTCTGCAGACGTGATAGGTATCGATAGGATAGATATCTAAACACGATATAGGGGGTCAACGACCGCTGGGTGTTGTTACTTGAAGTATGAGAAAATCTGTTGTCTTTTGTACCGATAGTTCTGTGAAGTTTACACACAAAAAAAAACCTGATTTTTAAACTGATGTTTCAAGTGACTACAATAACTGCGGTCGACGACCCTACAAAAAAAAAATCATCAAAAGCTAATCTTATTTAACCCGGTATACTGGGCATCATGTAGGTATGTGCAGTGCACTCACTTTCTACAGTTAACTGCTAATTACCATACAAAGCTAATGATGGGAAGCGTCTTTATCCTAACCGCTTCGTCTGCTGACCTCCTTAGAACGGGCTTGTATACTTGATTATTTATTTTATGACTAACTGCACCCCGCGGTTTCACCCGCATAAGTCTCGATCATAGCATATGTTCCCACTGCTGGGACACAGGCCGGACTCTTCGAGAGGGAATAGAAAGATAGAAAGAAAAAGCATTTATTTGCGGCAAACATGACGCATAAAAAAAAGGACAAAAACACACAAAAAAAAAACAAGTTGGGAATGGGGTGTAATCCACCACGCGGGCCCAGTGCGGGTTGGTAGATGTCACATGTCTTCGAATTTTTGGTTCTAGGACATGCTGGTTTCCTCACGAAGTCACGATATATGGCCCAGTGGTAACGGTCGCGACTTACGAGTAGTAGGCCGTAGGTTCGAACCCAGACAGGCGCTTTACTTTGTGTAAATTATTCCATCACCATGACTGCTCTCAAAACGGCGAAGGAAGTCTCGATCCCGTGGGATAGAAAGTATCCAGGTCAATGTCTACCCATAAACCAAATTTCATCCAAATCTGTTCAGCCGTTTTAGCGTTTTAGAAGGAACAAACATACAGAAAATCAAATATTTTTTCTTTATTATAATACTAGCTGCGCCCCGCAGTTTCACCCGCATAAGTTTCGATCCCGTGGGAATATCGGGATAAAAAGTATCCTATGTGTGTGGTCCTTACCCCGATGTTCCCACGGCACCGAAACTTATGCGGGTGTAACCGCGGGGCACTGTTATTAGATTTCCCAATGTTCTTGTTCTTTTATGTGGAACGAGGGAACAGTAGGGTAGTACACAAGCGACTGATAAAAATATAATAGGTATTCATTAATTATTCAATTATTACTTTTTGAATGCTCTTTAGATTTTTTTTTAAGAAAAAGCACCGTGGATGTTTATTTTTTTTTTGCCCCAAATTAATTTGCGCGCGAATTTTCACCGCAGCGAAAAGGCTATGTCATAGAAGCTACACTGTAGAACATTGCAATACTGTAAGTACCTATTCATAGACACATATGTTTTAAATATGGTTGGAAAACAGATAGCAATGATCTATTGAACTTTAAAAGTCAATCAACGGGAAATATCACATCTTATAATAACTACACGAGTTCCGTTAGCCAGATCAACCGTATCATGACGTAAAAATAGATTACCTACTTCTAATAAAGTATTGTCGTTATAAGAATATTGTAAAAAGAGTAAAATAATCCCCACCTTCGAGCCGATCTGGTTGCCACACTGTCCCGCCTGCAAATGCACTATTTCAC
Source organism: Apamea sordens (assembly GCA_945859715.1). NCBI lineage: Eukaryota > Metazoa > Arthropoda > Insecta > Lepidoptera > Noctuidae > Apamea > Apamea sordens. Next base: position 9,911,403 of record OX244015.1, on the reverse strand, counting down.
GCATTTTTCAATGTTTTCTTTTCACTATTAGAACACCCAAACGAAACAAACAGTTCTAGAGAAATGTACTATTTTAGGAACAATCGTCTACGCGCGAAGATCTAGACACCACGTGGGGTTCTAAGATCGCAATTATTTTATTTTTAAATAGTTCTTGATTAAAACAAAAGTGTATGATGCGATATTTTTCTTTAATATTCTTAGAAATCTGTAAAAGAAAATCATGTTGTGGACGCTAGTGGGGCAGAAATGTGGGAATAGGAAATTTATTGCAACGCCATCTATGAGCAAGTTTTTAAAGTATTGTAAACGTATAATATTTCGTGTTACTAGACGTTTATTTTATTATTGTAAAAACAATAATTTATGAAACTTACTATATTACTATTAGTTATGAAGTATTTTTTATGATTACTTAAATAATAATATGTAAACAAAACGCTTTCCGTTAGCCCGCATTGCCTTCTGACGTTTTGCGTTACTGACAAAGCTAAGCCAAACGTCAAATTACATTTTCCGTAGTAATTATTCTATCGGCAAAACTATCAAAAATTAACAATCTACGTGGTTATTATCTCCAATTATTGTGTAGTAGAAGTTATTGAGTTTATTTGTGAAGTATACAGTTGTGTAATTATTGAAAAACATGATAGTTCGCCATATTGCTTGTTGTTTTGCCCAATGGCACTAGCCATTTTTTTGATAGCGTAAAATTCTTTTGTGCTACACCAAGGCATTGATAAAGTTCTGACGTGTTTACCACTGCCGTTACTAATTACATTGTAAGTAAAACAAGATTATTTGTTTGTATTTTTTTCTCGAACAATTTTATATACCGTATTTTCGAAGAACGAGTAAAAACATGACGATATTAGCGATAATATTTTTTAAATGCTATTCCAATGAAGACTGCTTTTTCATTTCTGTCTTTGCCAGATAAAGTAGCATCTAATCATCAGAAACTAAAAATCTTGTAGGATTTGGCATAATAATTATTATTATTGTAATATTGACTAGGCTGAAAGTTACAAGACTTTTGCCTGCCTGTATTAGTGACTACTTTGACAACAATATCATCCTATTATTATTATAAACGCGAAAGTTTGTATGGATGGATGGGTGGATGTTTGTTACTCTTTCATGCAAAAACTACAGAATGGATTTGGATGAAATTTGGTACACAAATAGTTTATAATCAGGTTTAACATATAGGATACTTTTTATCCCGATATTCCCACGGGATCGAAACTTATGCGGGTGAAACCGCGGGGCGCAGCTAGTTAAATATAAATGTTGAAAGTGTAGCAAGTAAATGAGTTTGTATAAGTGGGGAGTCTGTTGGCAAGAGCTGGAAAGATTGATGAAGATGTGAAAAGGAGAGAGAAAGAAAGAAAGAAAAATGCATGCAGTGACTCAAAATCAAAAGTCATTTATTTAAATTAGGGTGTGAATCAGCTCTCCATGAACATCAAAATGATATAAGTTCCCAGGATTTAGCTGGGGAGAAGAAGTGGTGCAACAAACTGTTCAGCAGCACAGCTGTCTGTTCAGTTAGGAAAACTTGCTTCTATACAGTAGTAGGTATACAAAGTAATTAACATTAAACTATTTGCCATGTGTCAGCTAGCCACCCCAATATACCAATAAATGCAATGAAAAAGATTGTGGAAAATAACTTGAATGGTGCTATTTATGCAATTGCAATCAACCAAAAGCATGTAACGCTGTTGGTCCCGGCTGTCATTCGTGGATCTTTGACAGTCACTAAGGGTAGTCAGAAGCCCGAAAGTCTGACAACCAGTTTTATTAAGGGGTACCATATTACCCAGTATCTGGGTTGTGGAAGTCAGCTAGGCAGTCGCTCCATGTAAACTACTGATATTCAGCTGCATCCAGTTGTGACTGGAAGCCAACCCCAAAATAGTTGGGAAAAGGCTACGCAGATGTATGAACCCCACAACACAGAATAGATGTATTAATCAGAAGATTTTGATCTCTAAAATAGCCTCCTATTTTAGGATTCCTTATACAAATTGCAATACAGAACTCTTATAATCATCAGCTAATTAGCTGCTAGTGTGTTTTACTTACCAAATAAATACATAAACTTACGCCTTCTTCCCCTGGGCGGTAGGTAGACACTAGAGAAAGTCACCTGCTATGATCCTTATGTATACTCTTTTTTCTACTTTTGCTTCATTTACGTTCATTTTCTTCTTTTTCTGTTGATGGTACTCTTCTTCGATATTTTATATAGTTTGAGCCCAGTACGTGGCCATGTTATTTGTGGCATCAGTGGCATTCATTGAGTCATCCAAGGTGCAGGTGAACGGGCACTCCAGCAAGTGGGGCATGGTCTGATTAGAGGCACCGCACTCGCACTGGGTTTTGTATGGGTCAGTAATCCCCCATTTCGATAAGTTGTGTCTGCAGCGCCCTACTTGGGTGCGCAATCGATTAATAATATAATATAATATCCCCTGGACATTTCACACAGCGCCATCTAGTCCCAAGCTAAGCAACCTAATGCTTGTGTTATGGTAACAAGATGGCTGATAAACTACTTATATACATTTTTTTTTTTGTAAATACATACATATTATAGATAGAAAAACACCCAGACTCGGAACAAATACATGTAGGTCATACAAATATTTGTTCCGTGCGGGAATCGAACCCGCGACACGCAGCGCAGCAGTCAATCGCTTAACCACTGCGCCAACCGTGCCGTCAAAATTGACAGCTTTCCATATAGGCTGCTGCAGGTCACGGCCGAGAGGCAAATGTTCCTGGGGTTTATCGAAGTCGGGAGGTAGTGGATGTGTACTTCCCACAATTTGCTTCTCTCATTATGTAGTTTGTTCTGGATGGTCTGCGTAGTGCGTAAGAAGCTCTTACGACTTTTAAGCCTACCCAGGGTCGTATTTACGTTCATACAACTGGTTATACACGCACGCCGGTTGCGAGTACTACGCTATTTATTTATTTTACCATCCTAGTTTATCATTTGTGACTTCAAGTGACAGCTATGTGAACAGAAACCAGCAATGCATAACGTGTGGTATGGACTGCTTAGGTCTGAAATAAAGATATTTTATTTTATTTATTTTTATTTTATTTTTAGGTAGTAAGTTTTTATTTACATTTTAATTTTAATGAATTATTTTTTAGCTTGAGTATGTATAGTTTTTATTATATTTGTTGGTATATTGGCGTGGCTAGCTGACATATGGCAAATAATTTAATTTTATGTTCTGTGCCTTGTAATGTTAATTACTTAACGCCTATTATTGTATACAGTCAAACTCAACTCAAACTCAAATCATTTAATTCAACTAAACCAATTACAGGTACTTTTGAATTGTCAAAGGGTCGGTCAGTCAGAAAAATGAAGCTAGTTGCCCATTCCAAAGCGTAGGTACCTATGGAGAAGAACGGGCAAGAAACTCCATGGACACTCTTTTAAATCATAAAATTGTTACAAAATATTTGATTACATCATTCGTGTTGAAATTAACCATGTGAGAACGATGTAGAAATACGTGCACGTTAAAAGCGTCCGTTATAAAAAAACAAAAACAATTCAGAAATTAAAATAAGCCGAGGCAGCTAAGAGATGACCAGTCCCTACTGGCGGCGCCCGTTCACGAACATGACGTATGGATCAGCACCATTCAGCTCAACCATTTTGGAGGGAACTTAATGATCCAACACACACGCCACCACCAGCGAGACATTTGAGTGAGCATGACATACTCACAGCTGCCAGGGCACATTCAAGTCAATGAAAGACGTACCCAGTAAATGGTAGCTTTATAGAAAGTACATAGTGCTCACACGTGTGCTATGCAATTATACAATTCTAAACAATTGAGTTTATACAATGCAAAGATAGTTTTTTTTTTTTTTCCAATGTTCAGCAGCTCCAACAATGTTTTCCGAATGCTAATTAGTTTATGCGCCTCTGTGGAGCAGGACCAGCATTGAGCCAAGCATTTTTGTCAGCGATATAATCCCCTAACTTATAGTATGCTCGGCTACATAGTGTGCGTTTAATACAAGATTTAAATTTCGTTTCATTCAGTTGGAGTATGTGGGGAGGAATTTTATTGTAACATTTTAAACAGTACCCCATGAAGGATGAGTCTACTTTAGCCAGTCTGAAACCTGTTTGAACTAATTGGTCCCTATTTCTAGTCCTATAGTTGTGTCTTTCACCTCTTTTATTGAAAAGATTTAAATGATTTAAATAGTAAGTAAGTAAGTAAGTAGTCAAGTATAAAGTATTTTCTAACTGAACAGACAGCTGTGCTGCTGGACAGTTTGTTGCGCCACTTCTTCTTCCCAGCGATAGCACTAGGAAGTGGTGAAGGGCGGGCGTGTTTGGGGGACTGTCTTTTGTAATTTTGACCTTCGAAAAGTGCTGATTCTCAGCCTAATTTGAATAAATAGGGGCGTCCCCTACCGGCGTTCCCACTCACATCCTGCCTAGTCATCTGTCATTCATCCTTTATTCTTAGTACAATAAACTCATTATTTATTAAATAATTATTTGTTCATCCTGTCAACATGACTAAACCATTTAAGCATAACCAGCCTAGAATGCTCCCACTGCTGGGACACAGACCTCTCGGTGAGAGGGAGTGGGCCGTAATCCACCACGCGAGCCCAGTGCGGGTTGGTAGATGTCACATGCCTCTGAATTTTTGGTTCTAGGACATGCCGGTTTCCTCACGATGTTTTCCTTCACCGTTTATGAAAATATTTGGTGTGGCGAAATAATTTACACAAAGTAATGCGCCTGTCTGGGTTCGATCCTACGACCTCCAACTCGGCCACGGCAGTTACCACTGTTCCACCACTGCTCTCACACCATTTATGCATACTATTTAAAAAAATTGTCACTACATATTTTCAGATCAAAATGGATGAAGTCAAGATGGAGCCCCCGCCTGCACCGGTGATGAAGTTCATCAGCGTGACAAGCGAAGCCCTGACCGAGGAGCAGAGAGAGATGTACGAATCAGTCCTCACCACCTGGAAGCCTGTAATGTTCCCTAAGAGGACCAAACGGTACATTTGCAACAAATGTAACAAAGAATTCAAAAACTACCAGAATTTATACCTGCACACGACCAGAGTCCATTCCTCGGAAGAATCCGCCGTTATTTGTGATATTTGTGACAAAACTTTCAAAAACAAACACTATTTGTACATGCACCGTATGAACAAGCACTACTCTGAGCTGGAGAAGTGTTACTGCCAATTTTGTCTCCAAGAGTTCCGCACGAGAAGGGCTCTGCACATGCACGTCAAGCGGATTCATCCCAACACCCTCCCGGAAATCAAATGTAACGAGTGCGGGAAGGAGTTCTCGGTACCTTACAAACTGAAGTACCACATCGAGGCTTGCCACAGACAAGACAAAGAGAAGTACAAGTGTCATTTATGCCATAAGCTGTACAAGAACAGCTTGAATTTGAACAGGCATCTTCACTTTCAGCACACGCCTGTTGAGAGGCATCCTTGTGTGTTTTGCAATATGACGTTTAAATCTCGGCACCATATGAAGAGGCATGTCTTGAACATACATCCTCCTTTGGAGTCTAAAGTCACGTGTCCTGAATGTCTGAAGGAGTTCAAGAACGACCAGTATCTCAAGGAGCACATGCAGGTGCACTCTGCGCTCGATACCAAGGTCAAATGCGACATTTGCGACAAATTCTTTCACTCCGCCATCCGCCTGAAGAAACACAAGAAGATCGTGCATCCCTCAAAACCTAAGCTTCGTTGTGAAAAATGTGATAAAGAGTTCGCGCATGCGCACTACCTCCGTCGGCACAACAACGCGGTGCACTTAGAGCTCGACGAGACAGAGTACCCTCATTCTTGCGAGCAATGCGGCAAGAAGTTCAAGCTGAAGAAGTATTTAAACAATCACATTCAGCGGCATGAGCAGCAGCATCTGAAGAGGATATCTCAGATGGTGAAGACTGTGATGGGGGAAGAGAAGGACGTGCCGGTTAAAAAGAGAGGGAGACCGAGAAAAGCGAGAGCGGAGATCGAGTTCATCAAGTGCGAGCCGGTGTCGAGCTCCGATTCGGAATCCGGGGAGACGGACACGGATGACTCTGATTGAGTCTGGCGACAACCTTGTTCCGATTAAGTGTCTAGTTTTTGTGTTTTAAAAGTGCAAAGTGAAAATTTAACTCTAGGGGAAATTGAAGCGAATCCCCCGTGGTTTAGGGATGAAATTCGTTCGCGCCGATTGCATCGACTACAGTCCGGCTGTCGGGGATGCGTTCTTGACACCAGTCATTTACATACAAACGAATACGTGTTTTGTGAATTTGATCTTTATTAGTTACTAGAATTGTCGCACTGAAAGGTGTCACGAACGCACTGGCTATAACAGCACCGCTCCGATACAGCAAATAACTTGTCATTCAAGTTAGGATTTTAAATCAACTGCATTAAAGTGCATTTCACGATGAAACTACACACACTTCGCGCCGGCCGCGGCGCAGAAACGCCTGCAAGCGGTATGCATTCAGTCTCCCCCGCATCGCCCGCAAACTCTCACACCGGTCACCTCACCGGTGGCGTCCTAGCAGCGACCGGTCGTCTTCCTGACGGCGCGTTGGTGAAACCGGCCTGGAATACTGCGCTGGAGCGGTGCGGTTATAATGAGTGATGACCTTGACTTGTATTATGTTCAAACCGGCGCACATACAGTCCCTTGACATCCTAATCATTATACTCTGTGGTCACTAGGTTAACCGTTTTTTGACAGCTGTCATAACACGTAACTATTCCAGATTACGTAAAAGTTAACTTTAAAATTCGTAAATAAAATAAATATAAACTGCCTCTTCTTATTGAGTTATACTTATCTTATTTATGACTTCTTACAGACATTATAATATAGTATCAGTTTTGACGAAAAAAATATAATTGCTCACTATTTCGATCTGTCAAAAAACTGTTAACCTGGCCAGAGTATACAACAAAGGACGCGCGGGCTCGCGTCCCGCGTGATGCGCCTCAGTCCGCCTGGAGCTACCTTCAGTGCAGTTTACTTCAAAAAGTTTATTAGAAAAATCACTGGTGATTTATTTTGTGGCATACCGTTGTAGATATGTTTCAAGGAGATGTAACTAGTTGTCTAAAGTTATTTGATCCGCAGGAGGGTCTCGTCTAGGCCACTTATAGTTAGGAGCAAATTTTTGCAAATATTTCTTATTCGTAGATGTTTTCTAAGGAGCGTCGGGCGGAAGGTACTTAGTGAGGGTGCAATAGGATATTTGACTGGATCATTTTATTTGATATTTCGAAACCTAGAAAAAAATTAAGAGCGTTCATCCCGCGCGGGCTGGAAACGTCACATTTCTTGTGATTTTTGGTGAATATTTTGTTAAAGGGTAGTGCCATTTTGAAAAAAAAAACAAAATGGCGCGACGGTAGGTATGCCAGGCTCTATATTATAATAATCTTTAACCAAATTCCTATTTTTTCTACGGATCGTTGATATTTATAATATTTTTTACATAAACTTATTTATTTGTAATAATAAATTAATACTGCAAATAGAAAATAATTGGCAATATGTCAATTTATATAAGTAAATACCAAAATAACTGTTAAAAAAATAGCATACAAACTTATAGCTATACCAACGACTTGGCTGTAAAAAATTGTACCTTGGTTTAAATTTATTAAAATTATCACGAAAATCTACTAGAAATACGACGACAGTCCGCACGGGATGAACACTCTTAAGTTACAGATTTGTTTTTTGTCGAAAAATGGTGAAGTTGTTTGCGTTTTCAAGTCACTGCTAGACAGAGATGGCGCTACTGCGATCTGACGTCACAGCAATGTCATAGTAATGCGCCACTCCGTACAATGATTGGTTTGCGCGACAAGTATAAACAGAAGAATTTCAAAAGCACGCAATTTATCAATTTTTCCACGGATTTTTTTCATAAATAGTGTTTATTTTAGTAATTATCCTTAATATGAGTATTAATTCATGTATATTTTTGATAGTAGTCAAATACCCTATTGCGAAGGCAGACCGCAGACTGCAGCAGCAGTGCCGCCCAACCGCACTGAAAGACCGCAGCCAAACTTTCTACGTATTTCTATGATAACGCTTCAGTAGATGGCGACAGTGTTGCCTGCTGCTGCGGTGACCGCAGATAGCTGTAGTGCTGTCAGTTAGATTGGCCTAAAGCTACAGTTTTTTTTAGAAGAACTGTGGCTGCCACGTAATGTCTAAAATTTACCGGCGAATGACGTCACTGAATAGTTATTTATGAAAATAGTAAGGTGTGTTTTCGTTGAGAGCGGTTTTTGACACCGTAAAGACTCCGCCGCCATTCTTTTCATGACAGCCGCCACTCAGGCGATCCGATTGTGTCGACCAACTTGAATGGTGATCCAAACAGGCGCCATTCGTGTGACTTCCTGCACCCTATTGCGTAATACACTATCAATCTGAATCTGAATCATTTTGAAGGATATTGCTAATCCATTGCTTCATATGTTCGAAATAATTGTCTGCTCAACAACGTAAATAACGCAATGTATGTTGTTGAACTGTCAAAATGAACGCCATTGCTACTGATAGTCTGTTACGCAATTGCCACGTAGAGCTTAAAAGTGTTAGCACAGGTGCGGTGACTGCTAACTGTCTTGTCGCCCGACGCCATTTTAAATTCAATTTTAAATCTTATCTGAATTAAGCTTGTGCTCTAAAGGGGGATGATCTAAGATAGCCGGCGAAAATCTTTTTTTTTTACGTTTTTTGCAATTTGCCGGTCAGTGACGGTTTGTGTGTTGAACAAAATATGATTTGTGACCTTAACAAGTATGTATTTCTAGAATTATAATCATTCAAATCATCAATACAACTCTCTAAGTTCATATAATAATAATAATAATATCCCTGGACATTTCACACAGCGCCATCTAGTCCCAAGCTAAGCAACCTAATGCTTGTGTTATGGTAACAAGATGGCTGATAAACTACTTATATATTTTTTTTTTTTTTTTTGTAAATACATACATATTATAGATAGAAAAACACCCAGACTCGGAACAAATACATGTAGGTCATACAAATATTTGTTCCGTGCGGGAATCGAACCCGCGACACGCAGCGCAGTCAATCGCTTAACCACTGCGCCAATCGTGCCGTCAAATATCGTGCCGTCATATAATCGTATTGAATGGCTACTTTGTGAAATATCAATGTGCCTTCTAAGCAAGAGTGAACAGGAATCTTCAGGGTACGCTCGTTGCATCATAGACCTCATCCATCGCTTTCCATCAGGCGTGATCGAGGTCAAGAGCGGGCCCAATCAGTAATAAATAAATAGGATTATATGAACTTAGAGGATTGCATTGATGATTTTAATGATTATAATTCTGTAAATACATACTTGTTACGGTCGCGAATCATATTTTAATCAACATACAACCTGACACTGAACAGCAAATTGCAAAAAACGTAAAAAAAAAAATGAATTACCCTGGCGCTTCGCCCCTTAAAGCGCTCCATCGCCGGGAGCATTCACCTGTAATGTAGCCTTCACCTGCAACCTAGCCGTATTTCTTCTACCTATTTATGTAATTATATGTATTAACCTATACTGCTGGTTTCAATGGCTTAGTCGCAATACGTCTCTTTCGCAAAACGTCTACTGGTCTCCTGGTTTCAAAAAAAGGTTGATTTTTACATTTTTTTTATTCCAAATTATTATAGGCTAAATTGTAGTAATAATGAAAAAATTGGAAAAACAACCTTTTTTTTAAACCTGGCTAAATTTTATTCTAAGTTAATAACGCGACTATGCGACATTTTACGAAAGAGACATTCTGCGAAAGTGGCATTTTACGACCAGTAGACATTTTGCGAAAGAGATGTTTTGCGACCAATAGCAGGTTTTTCATCCGTACTTAACCAATTGTTAAAAATAGTAACTAATTGTTAAATTTTTGCAAAATGTGTGTTTTGATCAATTGAATAGAATAGAATAGAATAACGTTTATTGTCTCCAGTATTACAGCTAGTGGTATTAGTACATACACAAAACTATAATACCGGAAGCAAAAGGTTCAAGCGTCAGCATTATGCTTAGGTTCCCTAGTGGGTTGCTAAGCGCTGGTTTTCAGCTTAAACCTTTGACTCCTGTTTACAAAAAAGGAAAAAAGAAAAAAAACAGTTGTTAGTTTATCTAATGATATAATATCATTACTAATGGTTAGATAATTAACTATTAGTTAAATTAAAAATAACCATTATTGACATTGGAAAAACTAACAATTGTACAAAAAACACATTTTGCCAATATTTAACCATTAGTTACTATTTTTAACAATTGGTTGAGTTAACTACGGATCAAAAAACCGGCCCTAAGCCGTTTCAATTAACTGTCTACACTACCTAGCAGTTGGCGGCTACACAAACTACTTGCAGAGCCCTAGCCGTTACAGTGGAATCCTGGAATGTTACATTACAGCCGAATGCTCCCGGTGAAGGAACGCACTTAAATTATATATCTTGTGCATCTAAATTATTAGAAAAAGGGGAGTTTAAAGCATTAATGATAGACTTTAAAATAACAATTAATAGTTCTTCTTATTAACTGTTTCTTTTTTGGTAGATTTATATTGAGTATGGCAACATTGAGATTTTGGTAGAAAAGACTGATGGTGACAGGGTTTGGCGTCGCGTCGAGTTAGTGTTCCGAGTTGACGGAGAAAGGCCACTCAAAGATGTCGTTTAAAAATCAATCATTAATTGACCTGCACCCTAATTGCGTAACACACTAATCAATCTCAATCTAAATCATTTTGAAGGATATTGCTAACCCATTGCTTCATATGTTCGAAAAAATTGTCTGATCAACTGTGTAAATGATGCAATGAATGTTGTTGAACTGTCTCAAAATGAAAGCCATTGCTACTGTTAGTATGTTACGCAATTGCCCCGCTGTTCATGCACAGATGTGACACACGGTTGAATCTTACTTGTAAATTACAGATTTGAGTGGACCTATCCAGTCAGTGCAAGCATTTGTTATCGTGTAGCTCAACTCAAAACTTAAGGAGCTCAACAGTAAAGACACACGGCTGCCAAAACAGTTGCCAATAAAAGAGAAATAAAAATGTAAAGAGGTATAAGACAAAACGAAGAGAATCCAGTGTTGCCATATGTGAAAATTGTTATCTATTTGGGGTCAGTAATTTTAATATTAAGTAGGACTTTTAAAATTATGAGGATGTTAAGTGTCACTACATAGATTCACGCCTCCTTCCTGGGGGGTAAGCAGAAGCAACAGAACGCCCCCTGATACGACCTTTTTTTTTTGGTGTGGGAAATCATCAAATTACTTCTCCCGCTCTGGGCGGAGCGGGCATGTCAGACTTTTACTGACTAAAACCCACCCGTGTTCCTTCAGTTGCCTGTGCCAGGGGCGCGGTAACTATTTCGAACAACCCGCAACCCTGACAGCCCTGTTACTATCCTTGCATACCTTTTGCTTCCTGTACGTTCATACATTTGGTCGTGTATGCCCAGATGTATGAACGCACATCGGTTGCGAGTACTACGCACCTGCCCTGTCTGAAGAACATCATTCAACCAATAAGGTCACTATGTCTTAGGGCGTCCCCTGCCGGCGTTCCCACTCACATCTGCCTTGTCTATGATTTAGAATAAAAGCATAATATTTAAAATTCACCTTTTTATTTCATTTTTTTTTCCAGTTTAGTTAGGTTAATCATGTGCAATACTACTAACAATGTAGAATAAGTGACAATAATTTCTTTTTTTTTACATTTAATTAAATATTTTCTCACAAGGCAAAAAAATTACATGAGGGTAATGTTAAGGGAGTGTGACAAGGTAGCCCCCAAATTAAAAAAAAAACAGGTTGCTTGTTAGTAAATTATTAAACAAATTCACATTGAGAACCTCCTCCTTTTTGAAGTCGGTTAAAAATATGTGTTTGCCGTGGTATAATAATTAAAGTCATCAAATCTATAAATAAAGCTGAAAAGTGTGTTTCTTTGAAAGCGCTAATCTCTGGAACTACCAGTTGGATTTGAAAAATTATTTTTGTATTTGATAGCCTAATTCTTGAGGTAGGCTATAGGCTATTTAACATCACGCTACAACCCTTAAGAGCTGAGCAAAAAAAGAAAATACAGAAAGAACGCTAAACAAGAAATGTGACGCAGACGAAGTCGCGGATAGAAGCTGGTGTCATATATTTATGAAATAATCATAGGAACTGCCTCGTGGGTCTTCTGGTCGCAAGCGCTACTGCTGAGTGCTGAGCATGAGGTCCTGGGGGTCTACTCCGAAGTGGTAAATGTATCGTATCCCTGCTACGAAGTTACTATTATGTTCGCGTCGGTTCCGATCCTACACTCTTTCGGGTCCGAACGTTTTTTCGCATTTTTCAATAATATTCGGTTCGGCCATGTGTCGGTCCGATCCGATACATTTACCACTTCGGAGTAGACCCTGGGTTTGATTCCTGGGTCGGGGAAAGTGTTACCTATTGGGTTTTTCGACCACGTATTTCTCAGTAGCATCCCGGAGTCCGCATTTGTGCCCGGCTGATGGCAAGAAACTCGCTCCCTGTTCCCTGTGGACCTGGTCACCTGGCGCAATGTGGGTGTGGTATAGGGACACCTCTGCCGAACCCTTAGGGGATTACAGGCATCATGTTCGTAAAGTCTATTCAAACTAATCTTTCAAATTGATGTTGTTTCAAGTTAAACAAATATCAACTTTATTTCAATGGGAATTAAGTTGATTTCAGAGTGACCACTCATGAAAACTTAGAAGTTACTATTTGTTTCGGTCGGTTTCGATCTTACACTCCTACACTCTTTCGAATATTGACTATGTTCCCGACCTAACTGAGCCGATCCAAACTTTTTTCGCATTTTTCAACAAATATCAACTTTATTTCAATGGTAATTAAGTTGATTTCAGAGTGACCATTCATGAAAAGTTAGAAAAATGTTAGAAGTTTTAGCGTAAACTGAACTTTATTGTGTAGGAATTACAGTTATTTTTCTATAAACTCGTACATTTTTGGCAAATAAATCGCGATTGCAGATTATTGTAGTTATTGTAGTTATATTAATCGGGAAATTCTATGTTCGGAAGTATTGATGATTTTAATAATCTTATTTCGGTAATTAAATAATGGCGCTGATTCCCTTGTTCACAAACTAAACTAAATTTAAGTTCAGTGCATCTTTTTCTTTCTATTTCATTAAGAAAAAGATAGAAGATAAATATTAGTTTAGTCCTGTCAAATTAGTCAGCGCCTGACGTAAATTGAGGTATTATTAGTAGCCAATTTTTTTAATCACGTCTAAACTGTCTATGGAGTATCTTAATTTGACAGGACTAAACTAATATTATCTTCTGTCCTTTAACTAAGGGCGCGTCGAACTACAAACAAGTGCGAGTTGGACTCGCGCACCGAGGGTTCCGTACAAATTTGTAGGTATACTTATGTACATAAATAGTTTACCACGGGGATTTTTTTTTTGTAATGTAATTTTCTTCTTTCCTGAGAAAAAGGGTCTTCACAGACTGACAACGAAGTGATCTTAGAAAGGTTACGTTTTTCCTAAGAAGTCTTAATAACCATATCCTCATAATTTTAACAGATTTTAAGCCTTGGACAAGTAGACAATGATATTATTGAAATGTGGGTCTGTCTGTTCTACAGGGTCAAGCCAATTTAGCTAGCGAAACTTCACAGACGTATTGGTGATTTTAACAAAAAAAAAAACGGTTAAGTGCGAGTCGGACTCGCGCACCGAGGGTTCCGTACAAAGTAGGTATGTAACTACAAATTTACGGTTTTCGCAATTTTTCCTTTATCTGTGCTATAAGACTTTGCTTCGTACCAAATTTCAAGATTCTGGGGTAAGTAATAGATGATATAACAACAAAATCTCTAATATTAACAACATATAACAACGGAACCTAAAATTTTATTTAATATAGCGATTAGTTAATATAATGAACGATTGATATAATTTTAAAATAACTAATCTTTATAAGCATAACATACATTAAATATAACATCGTTTGACATAACATACATTAAATATAAAATCGTTTGACATACCACTCAAAAGATATAAAACTTATTTGGTCTAATATGATGAAAACGCCTACTTACAAACACAAAGCAAAATGGTTGCATATTAGAAAATCAAAACTTTCCTGAGAAAATTTCAAAAGAACAACGTACAAATCAATAAAGTTTAAAATAACGATGGTCATTTGATCAAAAGTTCAGCTGACCAAAGTCTGGAATATCAATGTTTAAATTATTTATTACACTATTGACCAAATCGATGAAATCCCAAAGAGTGGCGACGTAGTTCCCGCGATTAATATGTTTCTGGCACTCGCCGGCCGCTGCCGCGGCACCGCTCGCTGCGCTCGCTCGGCTCGTGCGTTGTGTGGTCACAGTTCTAACCTAACCTAACCTAGCTGTTTCGATGTAAAAACTTTTGATCAGTCGTTCATTTGATGTCTCACATACATTGAGATTTTAAAATTTTGCTAAAAAAAACATTGGTCATTTAAATTTTGTTATTTCGTTTATTGTTCTTTTGAAATTTGTTCCAGAAAGTTTTGATTTTCTAATATGCAACCAGCAAAATTGTTAAGATAGGTCGACGGAGCCCCGCTTTGCGGGGCTCCTATTTCTGGATGGTTTAAAAAAAAATAACCACGAAGGCTAAGGCGAGAGCTCCGCTCCGCTTCGCTCCCGCCTTAGCCTTCTAACCTAACCTATCCGAGTCGGGGTACTCTGAGTCGGGACTCGGGGTGTTAACCATAATGATTAATGACGTTTTTATATATATATTAAACGTTAGACCTAATGATTTTCGATTAAATAAACAATATACATATTAAACGTTAGACCAAATGATTTTCGATTACATAAACGTTATATCAAACAACGTTATACTAATTAAGTTTTAGAATAAATAAATGTTATATGTAAAGAAATTATATCAACAGTTGGTATATCTCACGTTGATTATATCTTATGAACGATAATAAAATAAAATTAGACCAAATGAGTTTATACGTTATGAGACGCACCCAAGATTCTGAGTTCCCTATAGGTTTTGATTCCCTTGCGAGTGTCGAAAATTTTCGGCATAAACCGCTGTATCTTTTAATTGCGTTGACTTAGAAGTTTGATTTTTTCACAGCTCCAAGGGTCAGTAGACCTGAGTATTCGATATAAATTCCAGCTTGATACCTCCACGCGTTCCTGAGAAAAAGGGTCTTGACAGACAGACGGACGGACAACAAAGTGATCCTATAAGGGTTCCGTTTTTTCCTTTCGAGGTACGGAACCCTAAAAAGAAAGGGATATATTCAACTGATCCTCTAAAATGACCAAATGATGGAGACTTTATTTAATTAATGGACCTCTAAAAACTTTGCGATTTTAATGATGCACATTTCTTTAATGTGGCTATGTAATAACAGCCACACGGGTCGATCGATTAGGTTAAGCTACGCTTGCCACGGCTGGTCCGTAGATGGGTGACCATTTTCATATACCAAGACCTCTTCGTGCCTCGGAAAGCACGGTAACCCTTTGGTCCTGGCTTCATTCGTAGATCTTTGACGTCGTTACGGGTCGTCAGAAGCCCGAAAGTCTGACAACTGCAGTCTTACCAAGAGGTATATCGTATAACACAGTAAACTGGGTTGCGGAGGTCAGATAGGCAGTCGCTCCATGTAAAATACTGGTATTCAGCAGCATCCGGTTAGACTGGAAGCCGACCCCAACATAGTTGGGAAAAGGCGTTATTGGCTTGTTTAATTATTAAAGCATCTTTTTAATTGTCTGATCATTTCTCACTGTTAACCAGGCTGGGAACCCCGACCAAAACGGATTAGGTTGGAACTGTGACCAGCCGCGCGCGAGTTGAGCAAGTACTGCAGCCAAGTTGGTCTCAGTAACTATTTAGTATTTTTAGGAAATAGGAATTAAATGAGGTTCACAAAAAGAGGCGCAATCATTATATTAGAGGTCCAATAATATTTTTAGGAGCACAGAATAGGAATTATTAATTTGAGGTTCACGAAAAAAAGAGGTGCAATCATTATATTAAAGTGTTCTCTAAAAGCGCTAAATAGGAATTATTTGAGGTTCACAAAAAGAGGCGCAATTATTATATTAGAGGTTCAATAATATTTTTAGGAGCGCAGAATGGGAATTATTTCGGTCAATAGTCATGTCAGGTCAAAGGCCGCGTGTACTGTAGTTAGATAGGTTTACGATGTCTGTGGAGTTTCGCTGGTTAATTTAAGTTGACCTTGAATAAAATATTTATGTGATGAACGGAACTGACTTTCAGAAATAGGATGTTTTATACATTTTCATACCAAAAAATTCAGAAAAGGTTTTCGACTGTATTACTAAACGAGGTTTATGTTTCGACACAGGCTTCAACCAGTGAGCCATTTTTGAATATCGAACTGTATTCCGCCAAAGTTAAAGTTCTAAATACAAAAACTGACGTTTAACCCGAGTCTGAGTTGTCAATTTTGTATTATGAACTTTATCTTTATCGAAATAAAGTTCAAAATGCAACAACTGGCTTGCGCTTGAACCAAACTTTGTAAAGACGGTTTGAGTAATTATTTCTGACTACCCTCAAAATATTATTTAATTAAATCTTGTTGTCTTCTGAGTCCTCAGCTATCAAAGTACATAAAACAAATGTTATAAATATGTATATAAAGTTATTATTTCATAAGTATTTACTTAGTAATTGAGGAGGGAGGACCAATCATTCAGTTATCTTCTTCAGTGTCCATGAAATCTTAGCCCACGTAAAACTCGCGCACTGAATTTTCAACCCTCAGTGTTGACCCGAGCGTTGAGAATCCAACAGAGCGTATCCCAGTGCGTCGAAAAAACACTGATTTTCAAGTCTCGGTACTAAGCAAAGCGTTGAAAATCCAGTGCGCCTAAAGTCTCCCGTTGGTATGAGGGTGTTTTTCAGACACGCTCGGGTGCACGCTGTTAGTTACTGCTCGGCTCAACACAGAGTTGAAAATCCAGTGCGACATAAAAAATCGTTGCGTTAAAAAATCTGTAAAACCTGGGGCTGCAGCACTCTCGACATTCATAGCGATCGCTTCACGACCGAATTCGGTCGCAAAGTCCTGTCACTTCATATATTTCACCTGTCAATTCGGGACTTTGCGACTGAATTCGGTCGTAAAGCGATCGCTATCTATGTCGAGACGAGAGAGTCAGGCAGGCCCTGGGATTACTTGGATTAAATCTAACTGTATCTGTTACTTTAAGATGTAATGAAGCGATAGAAAGAATCTGGCACCTGTCTCCGGCGATCACTGACCTATATTACGATGATACCTGGACTAAATACTTACTATACGAAATTACAGTTGTTTTTGTGCCGATTCAAAGCGCCCCGCTCGAGCGTCTCAGGAACTAAATTTGATAAATTTCCGCATTAGAAGGTTTAGAAAATTTTTATGCGCATTTTGTAAAACTCGCTATCAACAATATTAGTTCCACGGACGCTCACGTTGCTGTCAGCGCTAAAATGGCGAAAATTAAATATCTTCATTTTGTACTTGCGTACTTGTTTATTATAGGTCAGTAGATTAACGAGAAGTGAGTACTTGAGTGGAAGAGCTAGCAACTACTAACCGTGCGAATGAACTAGGCATCGCGCTGGAATGCGTGAACCTTCTCCCGCCACCCCGCGTGGAGCCCTGCATTTGGGTACTATGAGCAGCAGCATCATCATCATTTCAGCCCGGAATCACCCACAACTGGCTGTAGGCCTCCTCTTTCTTCTGCCAGCACCACTTCCCGGTACTGTGCGTCTCTCATCCAGGTGTTTCCGAATTTGATGATACCATCAACCCAGCGCGCTTTTGGACGGCCCTGGATGTTACTATTTGGTTCGGTCGGTTCCGCGATCCTACACTCTTTCGAATATTGACTATGGTCCCGACCCAACTGAGCCGATCCGAACTTTTTCCGCATTTTTCAATAATATTCGGTTCGGCCATGTGTCGGTCCCATCCGAACATTCGGCCGACACGATAGATTTACTACTTCGGAGTAGACCCTCTGGTTTCTTTGGCCTAATCTTGGCCACCATTCGGTCACAGCTTTACTCCATCGGCCATCTCCTCGTCTAGCTAGATGTTCTGCCCAACTCCACTTGAGGCGCCATGCCCTGTATCCGACGTCGTCGTAGACTTTCGAACAAGAAAAAAAAAATGTTTGTTTCGGAAATCTACCCATATTATTGCAGTTTATCTTGACCATAGAACCCAGGGTTTTGAGACGCATGGCCCTAAGACGCACCGCTTCCGAGTTATGGGCGTTCCTCACTCCATAACGCCCCTGAAGCTACACTCCCGCGTCAGCCTCGCGCGTTCAGTAGCGATAGCATATTTGTAATGTGACGTCACAGCGCCAGGGATAGATAACTCGCACGGGTTGTAAAAAGAGTTGACAAACAGCGAGTCCGCGACGACGACGACCGATTACTCGCTGGTATGCATAATTATGTAACCAAACGTGAGTCTCTCAGCGAGTGTTTTGCTCGCCAAGCGAGTGTCGCTGAGCGAGTAGTCGCTCTCCGACAGCTCTCGCGTGAATAGTTAGCGATCAACTTTCTTAAGACATACATACCTATATAATTCTTCTGTACGTGTGTTTGTCACCTAACTTCTAATCGGCTGGACCGATTTGGATGACATTTTGTGTGTATATTTCAATGGGTTCCTGGATGGTATGAAAACACAATTATACCCGGTAGGTGGCGCTGCTTTTCCGGGCAGGACGACGTCTGCCGGGTTCGCTAGTAAATTATATAATTATAATTATCTCAATTACGTACACAGAACTTTATATTTTTTACGTTTCTAGAGCGACAAAATCGTTGAGGTAGTCGCTTCCTCGTTGGCAATGGGACAGGTGCCATTAAGAATGATAGTCTCGGGAGAGATAGGGAAACAGATGATTTTTGTTGACATTGAAAAATAGACTTTATCACAAGCGCTTTAAAGTGCAAAGTTGTACAAACATTGACTTCTCGGGCGTACTTTGGCGAACTCGCCCGTTCTAGTTTGAGCTTTAATACACTTGTAATAAGGTTTAATGTAAATGTGGTTTACGTTCTTTTCGCCATATAGCTGGAAGATTGGTCTCTATGATAAGGGTACATTTAATTTTATGAAAACTATTTTATTTTTATTTCAAACAAATATTTATTGTAAATAAAATATTTTGATGTGAACCTAATTGATTCTTTTTTATTTTACCCACCTATACTGAAATAGTTAAGGTACGCTTGCCGCGGCCGGTTTGTGGATGGTACCATCCACTATACATATCGAGAACATTTTTTTTTTTTGAGGATGGTAAATCATCAAATGACTCCTCCCGCTCTGGGTGGAGCAGAAGGGAGTGTCAGACTCTTACTGACTAAAACCCACCCGTGTTCCTTCCTTAGCCCTTTATGTTCCAGGGCAGCGGTAAACCCTTTCGGATGTTCCCGCTACCCTGGCAGGCTTCGGCCCTATGGGGCCCCGTCGCTTTTGCTGACATCTCTTTGAGGCGCGCGTGGAACACGTACACGCCGTCCGGCACGGGCCTAGTCCTGATCGGACGGAGAGCTACCCATTACTCTCCGCCCGCAGGCCCGCGCCTACGGTGGCCGGGAGTCGTCACGCGGCCCCCGACGCCCGGAGCGTCTCCCGCGGCGGCTGAGGCGTGAGGTGCGCAAGGTGCGTTCCCTCGCCCCCCCCCGCCACCTCCTTCGCTAGCATGACTGCTTCGCAGAAGGAGGTGACTGCCTCCCACTCCCTCTCACCCCGGATGGCTTGAACCAGCGCCGGACGCGAGAGGTCGCCGCCGCTGCCAATCGCCTCTACGAGGACACATATCGAGTACCTTCATGCCTCGGAAAGCACCGTAAGCTCTTGGTCCTGACTTCATTAGTAGATCTTTGACAGTCGTTACGGGAAATCAGAAGTCCAAAAGTCTGACAATAGTCTTACCAAGGGGTATCGTATTACCCAGTAACTGGGTTGTGGAGATCAGATAGGCAGTCGCTCCATATAAAATACTGGTATTTAGCTACATCCAGTTAGACTGGAAGCCGACCAGAACCCTAGTGGCGTAACACACGTTCAAGCACTACCAGAAACATGAAAGATATTGCGTAGGTATCCATTGCTTCATATGTTCGAAAAATGTGTCTGCTCAACAACGTCAATAACGCAATGAATGTTGTTGAACTGTCAAAATGAAAGCGATTGCTACTGAGTGTTTTACGCAATTACCTCGCCGGACATAGTTGAGAAAGAACTGGAGCTTTAGAGGTATGAGGAACAGAGTGTAAAGTTCACTCATCCTCCATAGAAAAGGGAGGATCCTCCGGCCAGACGGGTGTTGTGTCTGGCGGGCAATTGCCCAACGGTTGATGTCGGGAAGTTTGTATATATGCTAATTGTGCGGTAAACTCTGCTTGCGAGATGCAGGATTTTCGTGACGTCAGTACGACGCGTTGTTCGCATGTTGCGTTTTAGATACCGCTACAGAGTCACCGACATTGCTTGCCGAATAAGCAAGCTGAAGCGGCAGTGGGCTGGCCATGTTTGTCGAAGGACCGATGGCCGTTGGAGCAGACGAGTCCTGAGGTGGAGACCGCGTATCGGCAAGCGTACTTCGGGACACCCCCCAGCTAGATGGACTGACGACCTCAAAAAGGTGACTGGATACGGAAGGCGGAGGACAGGGTGTTGTGGCGCAGCAGTGGACTGCGATAGTCTGGGTTGATTGACATAGTTGACAAAGCAGGCAGATTGGTTGATCGACCTATCTTGAAATAATATCACGGTGGCTCGCCAATTAGGCACGCACGGCTACAGATCCATACAAGGTGAGGTCAGCTAAAATTGGAAATGTAGGTACAGCTTGATGTGTAGCCATGTGAACAGTCAATCGTACGTGAGTGGTCACAATTTGACATTGACAGCGCCTTTATGTCGTAGCAGTGAGGGTGATTTTCGTAGTGCAAGTGTCAACACAATGTGCGGTTGACTTTTATAAACCAAACAGACCGAACCATGTCGCATCGCAACATCGATAAGGGTAGGTAGGAGAATGATGACGCATCGTATTAGTAACTTGTTTTGAAAAAAATGCAAAAATGCCACGATCCGAGAGGGCCATGAGCAGAGGAGGATCCTAACATACCTAAGTATAGAATGCAAACTTTTTTCGACCACTACATCATAGACCAAAGAAGCAGTCAGGTACCTACTCAATTTTTTAGGGGGAATTACGCAATCTACGCGGAAGATCTCGCGGGCAAAGTGCTAGTAAAAAATAAAATTATAACGGTTGAGCTTCTTTACATTGCGGGAGGGCCCTACCAACCCCGTGTGAGACGGGCCCCAAAGGGTATAGTTACGTCACTGCTTGAAATATCAGTTAAATCAGCTTTTTATTGTGAACGCTTCACAGACGTGATGCGATATCTGAACAGGATATACCAAAGAAAACAGATTTTCTTATCTCATAGTCGTGGACCCCGAAAAAAACATTATATACATATATTTTATCGTGTTTATTCATTACATACATTAAATCTTTTTGTTTTATTTTATCGTGTTTAGATACTACCGATACCGATACCCATCACGTCTGCAGAGTTTGCCTTCGCCATTATGGAAAAGCCTTAGTTAATACCCAGGTTGTAACCTTCCGTGGTCCCTTTGGAAGTTCCTGAACCGTCTCCGGACACAAGAGATAAGTCCAACCTGGTAAAGTGGGGCTACCTCAACGGAACGGCTGTAGGGTGTGATTAGGAGCTATGTCACAAATCATGGTCCACCTCCTATCCTGCCCTCTGTGTGCAACATCAAGTCAAGGCGACCTCTGTGTGGGTGGGTGGTGACAGTGATGACCACTGTCAGGATCGCCCAGAGGACACGGTGGAGCATACGGTGGAGGTCTGCCCCGCTTGGGCAGAGCACCGCCGTGTCCTCGTAGAGGCGATCGGCAGCGGCGGCGACCTCTCGCGGCCGGCCCTGGTTCAAGCCATGGTCCGGGGCGAGAGGGAGTGGAAGGCAGTCACCTCCTTCTGCGAAGCAGTCATGCTAGCGAAGGAGGTGGCGGGGTGGATGAGGGAAAGGACCTCACGCCTCAGCCGCCGCGGGAGACGCTCCGGGCTTCGGGAGCCGCGTGACTACTCCCGGCCACCGTAGGCGCGGGCCTGCGGGCGGAGAGTAATGGGTAGCTCACCGTCCGATCAGGACCAGGCCCGTGCCGGACGGCGCGTATGTGTTCCACGCGCGCCTCAAAGAGATGTCAGCACGATTGACGGGGCCCGATAGGGCCGAAGCCTGCCAGGGTAGCGGGATCGTCCGAAAGGGTTACCGCTGCCCTGGAACATAAAGGGGTAAGGAAGGAACACGGGTGGGTTTTAGTCTTCCGCTCCACCCAGAGCGGGAGGGGTCATTTGATGATTTCCCAACATCAAAAAAAAAAAAGGTGACCTCTGTGTTACCACCGACGCCGCCGCCGTGGAAGTGGCAAAGTTTTGGGTCAATAAGGTCTATAATAACGATACGCGGTGGTGGAATATTGAGCTTTATTACTACATAGTAGCTTAGTTATTGTTCTGTGATAGTAGCTATATAGCTACTTTAGCTTGGTTTCCGTTCCATTCCACATAAATGTAGTTGTAACTTGTGTATATCTGCGTTACGTCTTGTTTCTTCACATTATCAAAACCATTTATTATCGAATACGTAAATAATTAACATTGGAACTATTGTCACCACATACATTCACTCTAAATTATTATTATTATTCGGTTATAATTGTTATAAATCGAATGTTAAATTAAAGGACCCTAGACCACGCGTGACAACAAAACGCATAAAAAAAACTAAGCTGCCAAACCGCCATATTGTTTACATTTTCCAGATTTGTATTGGTTTGGACTATTTGCGTGTGATTATTTTTTACTTATAAATATTTGTAATAAAATGGAAACGATGAGTTTAGGCAATGAGGGAGATATTAAACTTGATTTTGAACCGGTGAAAGCTATTTGTAGGTGTTGTTTGATGACGGAGAGACGAATGCATAACGCTGTTATGTTCGAAGCGTTTTTTAAGGATCTTGCCGGAATTAACGTGAGTATTTAACTGTTTTATACATAATAAACCCCTCAAGACTCGTTAGTTTAACATTTCTGTTAATTCCAAAGAGATTTAACAATAATTATCGACTAAAACAGTCGTGAACAAAATTTGAAAAGAATGTACTCAATTTTATGTATAATGCTTGCTATGCATTTTTTTACTAAAGCATTAGGTTTTCTTGTGCTTCCTATGTACTTCTTCATACTATCTCGTGCTTTTAAGTCAACATTGAAGTAAACATAGCATGTACACTTGGCTATGTTGTCAAATTTTAAGTAAAAAACATGCTTACTTTGCTACATAAGTATAAAAACACTAGGGAAGTAAAAGGGGGGATATTTCCAGTGTTGTATTACATAACATCAAGCATCATCAGCAAGGGTTAGGCATAGGCCCCTGTCAGACACTCACATTTTTCCACATTCAAACAACCCAATAAACAAAAATACAAACCAATCTTCAGCTTTATTATTAGTGTAAAAGATTATTAGCAGGCGACACCGTCGCCATCTACTGAAGCATTGTCATATTTGATTTTGAGTATAGATTATAGAAGGATTGCATTATGTTTCCAGGTAACAGAGTCCGATGGTCTACCGCAGTGGTTGTGTTACGAATGCGTGACTCTCCTGCAGAAGTCGGTCAGGTTTAAACATAAAGTGTTGCGAGCTCACACGATGCTGTACGAGTACCTTACACGATGCGCTCCCGTGAGTATTGTTATCATAATATCATCATTCTCCTGTTTTCCCAACTTATATTGACGACATGGTTGGCGTAGTGGCTGAGTGATCGATGCGCTGCGTGTCGCGGGTTCAACAAGATTTTGTCTTCATTACTTCTCTATTGGAGTGGCTAAGTAATAACAGCCGCTCTGGTTGATCGGTCAGGTTAAGTTACGCTTGCCGCCGTTGGTCCGTGGAAGGGTGACCAACCAATTTTAGATACTAAGACCCCTCCGTGCGTCGGAAAGCATGTTAAGCCGTTGGTCCCGGCTGTCATTCGTAGAGAAAGATCCAGGAATGCTTATGTAATCTGCATTCGCGATTTATTTGCCAAAAATGTAAACAAATATGAGTTTATGGAAAAATAAATTTAATTCCTACACAATAAACTTCAGTTTACGCTACAACTTCAAACATTTTTATAACTTGCGCTTGTCCTAGTCATTTTGAAATCACCTTAATTACAATTAAAATAAAGTTGATATTTGGTTAACTTGAAATAACATCAATTCAAAACAAAAGTTTGAATAGACTAGATACTTTGGAGCCGCCTAACCAATATATCACCACTTTATCAGGTTCATAGTTATGTAAAACTTTTGCAGTTCCCGATAGAGGCCCAGGATGAAGAGTTGTCTAAGTACGCTAGTCCTCACCTAAGTACCACGAGTGTGCTGACCATAGATATAGTGGGCAAAGGCAGGGCCGGGTACCATGAGGTTCTAGAGGTAAGTGTCAATCAATCAATCAGTCCACTGCTGGACATAGGCCTCTCCCAGGCTGCTCCACAACACCCTGTCCTTCGCCTTCCGCATCCAGTCCGTCCCAGCCACCTTCTTAAGCTTGTCGGTCCATCATCTCTGAGGGGTGTCTCATTATACGCTTACCGATCGCGGTCCCCACTCCAGGGGGTCTACTCCGAAGTAGTATCGGCCGAATGTTCGGCCGTTTCCTGCTACGAAGTTGCTATTTGATTCGGTCGGTTCCGATCCTACACTCCTACACTCTTTCGAATATTGACTATGGTCCCGACCCAACTGAGCCGATCCGAACTTTTTTCGCATTTTCAATAATATTCGGTTCGGCCATGTGTCGGTCCGATCCGAACATTCGCACTTTGCACTTCGGAGTAGGTCCCCTGGACGGCCCCGGCCATCGGTTCTTCGACAAACAGTAGTAGAAGTAAGTGTCAATCTCAAAATAGAGGGTCTTGTGGCAATTTCTTTTTATTGCTAATGGATCTGCTCTTGACCTCGATCACGCCCGAAAGTGATGTATGAGGTCTATGATGGAGCGAATGGAACGTCCCCAGGAGATTCCTGTTCACTCTTGCTTTGAAGGAGACGGGTTAAATGAGGACGGGAACTGTTATGTATGTACAGCCACGAGCAAAAGTATGTATACACTCCGCCTTTTTCAAAAGCGATTTACTCCTTTATTTTTTTAATGAAATTTTATGTTTTTACGAACATAGCATTGTCGAACCCATACGTTTATGTAATGTGTCGTATTTCAATGTTGCATTCGTTATTTCACGAAAAAATCACAATTGAAAGTTGCCAAGTGTTGACATATTGGTGCTCGTGACTGTACAAGCAAATGTACTATCGCCAAACCCTATATCTGACCACCGTAAGGACTATTCCTGCTTGCAGCGCATATTATCAGTCGACCTAAAAAGGATCCTCTTTTGTTTTACTTCCGGACGCAGCTGTGGTCATCATGAGCACGGGATTTTGTGTTCAAAATGGTCAGATATAGGTTTTGGCTATAGTATGTATCGGTAGCGATGCGCGGCTACACGGACTGCCTGCGCAGACGACACCGCGCCCCTCCATCCGATCCATCATCATCACTGACAGGACTATTGTTGCCAATAAGCCTGATATAGAGGTGGTGGATCGATCAAAGCGGCGCGTAATGATTGCTGACATAACCGCCCCCATGTTGAGAACCTCGTGAAAGCCGAGAAAGATAAACAAATCAAGTATCTTGACTTGGCTCAAGAGTTGGTCGACATGTGGGATGTGGACTCAGCCATCATTGTGCCGATAGTCGTGACAGCCAATGGCTTAATAGCCAAAAGCCTCGACCACCATCTGAAAAAGCTCTCGTGGGGCAAGTTTCTTAATTAAGAAAGTGGTACTTCTGGACACGGCTCGCATCGTGAAGAGGTTCCTGTTTCTGGAGCCCTAACCACCGGTAGCTTGGACCCCGCTCCCGGCGGATTTTATATATTTTTCTGTTTAGGTTTTTTGTTATAAAAATGTATTTTTTTATCGAAAATGAATAAACGAAATTAAATAATTAATTTCAGCATGAAAAACAAGTTCAGTCTTCAGGACTAGATGACATTGACATTCAGATGATCAGTAAGATGGAGGACGACATCGTGAAGGAAGAGAACGGCTTCTCAGACTACGAAGATAATATTACCTTAGAAGAATTTAGGTAAGATAATATTACCTTAGAAGAATTTAGGTAAGATAATATTACCTTAAAAGAGTTTAGGTAAGATAATATTACCTTAGAAGAATTTAGGTAAGATAATATTACTTTAGAAGAATTTAGGTAAGATAATATTACCTTAGAAGAATTTAGGTAAGATAATATTACCTTAGAAGAATTTAGGTAAGATAATATTACCTTAGAAGAATTTAGGTAAGATAATATTACCTTAAACGAGTTTAGGTAAGATAATATTACCTTAGAAGAATTTAGGTAAGATCCCAAAATACTTTTATTTTTAACTGACTTTGGCCTCCAGCTTCGTCCGCATGGAAATTATCCCGCGGGAACGTACATTTGATCATCGTCATCTAACTGCCTTTTCTCAACTATGTTAGGGCTGGCTTCCAGCAGTGGCGTGCATAGCATAAAGGCATATAAGCAGTACCTACCTCGATAAATCACCATAAGCCTGTCAATTACATTTTAGTGTGTGTGCCCCATAATTAAGAAACTCACTAAATTATCATACCTAACAAAAACAAAATCTTCATACAAACACGCGCGGCACTAGGCAGTCGCCAGACAGCCTGCTCGGCTCCCGTACTATTCGCACATTGTCATTGGTCTTTACTCGTTCAAGTTAATACGTCGAAATTAAATTCCTGCCTACCTATTCTGAAAACCAATGCAAAATAAAAAGTCAATTATTACAATTAGGCTGAGAATCGGCACTTTTCGAGCGTCAAAATTACTTATGACCGTCCCCCGGCACGCCCGCCCTTCACCACTTCGTAGTGCTATCGCTGGGAAGAAGAAGTGGCGCAACAAACTGTCCAGCAGCACAGCTGTCTGTTCAGTTAGAGAAACTTGCTTCTATACAATAGTAGGTCAACATCTGCCTTCCTTCTCCCCAACTATGTTGGGGTCAAAAAAAAAATCATTTATGTCGCCTTCCAGTCTAACTGGATGCAGCTGAATACCAGTATTTTATACGGACTGCCTATCTGACCTCCACAACCCAGTTATTGGGTAATTAAGACTGGTTGGTGGAACGTACTTTTGATATTTCATGAAATAGTCATGCAATAGGATTATACGAGTATGAACTTAGTAGTAACGTAGTTACTTCTGTAAAGTTATATGTACTTGTTACGGTCGCGAATCATATTTTTGTAGCGGTATCTACAACGCCACATGCGAGCAACGCGTCATACTGACGTCACGCAAAATTCTGCATCTCGCAAGCAGAGTTTACCGCGCAACTACCATATATACAACAGCCCGACACGAATCAACGGGCAGTTGCCCGCCAGAGGCCTTTTCTGTAGAGGATGAGTGAACTTCACATTTTGTTCAACATACAATCTGGCACTGAACTACAAAATACGTAAGAAAATATTCGTTTCGCGGGATACCTAATCCATCCCCCTTAAAATAACCCCGTAAATAACGAAGACCATAATTGACAAAAATTTCGCCAAACGTCAAATAAAATCTTTTTTTTAATGTCCAGGTCCGTAGCAACGAAGATGACAGAGGATGACATAGCGTCGTTGTTACAAGAGGCTGCGCCCGTGGAGATCAAGGAAGAACCGCCCGCCAAGAGAAAGAAGACTAAAGAAATTAAGGTTAAAAAGAAGAAAAAGGAAATGTGAGTTAACACATACATCTGCACCATCATCTGCCTTTTTTTTTTACAAACATTTAA
Organism: Apamea sordens; assembly: GCA_945859715.1. Taxonomy (NCBI): domain Eukaryota; kingdom Metazoa; phylum Arthropoda; class Insecta; order Lepidoptera; family Noctuidae; genus Apamea; species Apamea sordens. Next base: position 9,883,226 of record OX244015.1, on the reverse strand, counting down.
ACTCATATACAGGTTGTCCCTGGAAGTATGGATCAAATCGAATAAGAGTGTAGGCAAGGTCATTTCCAAACTTTTATACCCTGACAATGTTGGTACAATTTTTTACGGTTCAAAACTTATGGCCAATTTTTGTTTTTTTCAATCACTTCGCATAGTGCTCAATGAAAAAAAAAATCATAAAAAAAAACTATCAGTGCTATTTTTTTTTTTTTTTAGAACTTTGTAGAAAAATCGGCCTTTCTTTTGGTAATACTTATACGCGGCTAGAAAACATGTGTTCAATAATAAAAAACAGTTACTGCAAAGTCTTCGGTCTGGCAACAGTTTTGCTCAAGTTTTGAGCGATTTTTATGGGAAAAAGTTGCACTAGCGAAACCAACATTCTCAGGGTTAAAAAGTTTGGCAATGACCTTGCCCACGCTCCTATTCGCTTTGATCCATACTTCCAGGGACACCCTGTACAGAAACAGCCAGATCCGGAACAACTACTTGTAGGCCATACAAATATTTGTTCCGTGCGGGAATCGAACTCGTGACACGCAGCGCAGCAGTCAATCGCTTAACCACTGCGCCAACCGTGTCGTCAGTTAACACATACATCTCCACCATCATCTGCCTGCCTTTTCCAAACTAACCGGATATCCTGTGGCTTCCTTATGCGAACTCAAAGCCTCCAGCCAGGGGGCCTCAGCGGGGTCAAGCCCCTCCCAAACGACAATCCTGGATCCACCAATCATCATCTGCATAGCCTTTTCCCAATTATGTTTTGGGGTCGGCTGCAAGTGATTAGACTGGAGTCTAACCAGATGCAGCTGAATACCAGTATTTTACATGGAGCGACTGCGTATCTGACCTCCACAAACCAGTCATGTAAAATACTGGTATTCAGCTGCATCCGGTTAGACTGGAAGCCGACCCCAACATAGTTGGGAAAAGGCAGGCAGATGATGATGTCTGTGACGATTTAGGTCTAAATCGTGGAATAAGACTGTTTTTTGTGTATTTTGTGTTTACTACGAGATATTTAGAACATTTTTATCATGAGCGTATACGTATATTGTAAAACTCGCTATCAAAAAAAATATTAGTTCCACGAACGCTCACCGCCGCTCACGTTGTTATCAGCGCCAAAATGGCGAAAATCAAATGACTTCATTTTGTCATCGATAGTATGACGCCCAGCGTACTTGTGTATTATATATATTTAGTGCTTGCCACCCTATCTGCCTGCTCAGTTAAATTTTGACAAAAGTGATACCTCGACTTTGGCTCTCTTTGACTTTGACTCGTTGACAGATATTTCGCCAGTCATGTTTAAGTCGCATGTAACAGCGGGCGAGCCCTTGCCATCTACAGGACACAAGTGACACACACACACACACAGACTGCGGACTGCTACTGAGAAATACCTGATGGAAAACCCCGTCATCCCATCCACGCCGTGGATGGGATGACGGGGTTTTCCATCAGGTATTCCACGGACTGACCTCGGCTAAGGTAGCTTAACCTTGTTTTCCCATGTTTAACTAAAAATAATCTTGTTTTCAGTGAGACAACTCCTGAAGTAGGGATGACGGTTGAATCTAAATCTTCAATTAGAAAACCTATAGAGTTGGACCCTACTAAGATAAGAATAGTCACTTTGAACCCTGAGGAGCAGATTAAGCAGAGAGAGGTATGTACTATATCGCTTCTATTAATTTAGCGGTATTTAAAAAAAAAAAAAAAAGACAACACGGTTAGCGCAGTGGCTGAGCGATCGGACTGCTGGGCTGTGTGTCGCGGGTTCAATTCCCGCACAGAACAAATATTTGTAAGTCCTACATGTATTTGTTCTGAGTCTGGGTATTTTTCTATCTGTAATATGTATGTATTTACAAAAAAAAATGTATATAAGTAGTTTATCAGCCATCTTGTTACCATAACACAAGCAATAGGTTGCTTAGCTTGGGACTAGATGGCGTTGTGTGAAATATCCAGGGATATTATTATTATTATTATTTACAACGCCACACGCGAACTACGCGTCATACTGACGTCACGGAAAATCCTGCATCGCGCAAGCAGAGTTTACCGCGCATACATATTTTAGAAAAAATCATTAATAGTAGATTGATAAAATATCTGGAAGATAACAGACTACTTTCAGTTAATCAATTTGGTTTTAGGCCTAATAGATCAACTAGCCAAGCAGTACACAAATTAACTAATTATATTACTACTAATCTAGATTATGGTATGCACACAATTGGGATCTTTCTAGACCTTGCCAAGGCCTTCGACACTATTTCATGTACTTTACTTTTGCACAAGCTTGAAACACTGGGGATAAGAGCACAACTTTTACTATTTGCGGATTATCTCAGCGATCGTCATCAGTGTGTAAAAATAGGTCAGTATACAAGTTCTGAACTTAAAAATAGTTGTTTTGGCATTCCACAAGGCAGTATTTTGGGCCCCACGTTATTTTTAATCTATATAAATGGTCTGTGCAGCCTGACACTCCAAAATGGAGTCATAATGTCGTATGCGGATGACACCGCTCTATTGTTCTCAGCTAAATCAAGAGCTGAAGTCTATGAATATGCTCAAAATGGTTTTAACATTGTCTCTAATTGGCTCCATAATAATATCCTAACATTAAATAAAACAAAATACATTTTATTTACAATGAGAAATATTAACATACCGCTTACTAATCTAAACATTTACGCTCACAATTGTAGCACGTACGCTTCCGCTGACACTGCATGTTCTTGCCCCACTTTAGCTAAAGCTGACCATTTGAAATACCTAGGTGTCACAATTGACTCCAATCTAAATTTCCGTAAACATATCGATTTACTCTGTACCAGAGTGCGCAAATTAATATATGTTTTTAAGAACTTACGGAACATAGCCGATTATAAATTAATTAAACAGGTTTATTTAGCTTTGTGTCAATCCATACTTACCTACTGCATAACTTCCTGGGGGGGTGCCGCAAAAACCATTTTACTCCCTCTAGAGCGCGCTCAAAGAGCAATCCTAAAGGTTGCTACCTTTCGCCCTTTTAGATTTCCTACGCACCAACTCTACATTGCATGTAATGTACTAACAGTAAGGCAATTATTTATTCTTAGCATAGTACTGCACCAGCACACTGCACTTCCTTTTGACCCAGTACCTTCCGACAAGAGAAGGAAGGACTTGGTTTGTATAAAGCCTCAAACTAAACATGCGTTTGCTAATCGATTTTATGTGTTCTTAGGACCTTTTCTGTATAATAGACTCAACAAGTTACTAAGCTTCTATAGTGTAAGCTATAAAAAATGTTGTACAATGTTATCAGATTACTTAGCGATACTCAATTACACAGACACAGAAAAACTTCTAGAAATTTTGTCATGATTGAATTTATTCCATTGTAAGTATTTACTTTTGTATGTTTACATAGGCTTAGTATTAGGTATTAATGTACTATTTTGCTTTTTCGCAGAGTTGTTAAATAATTATTTTTATACACCAGTTTTATTTAAAAATTTAATTCCCTAATATAATTGAAATGTAAAGTGATGGCCTGAAACACAGGTTTGAATTAAACCTAGTTCGAGTGGGTCGCTACCTAACACTCGAATTCCGAACTATCATTACTTGCACCTGTTATTAAAAAAAATATATATATATATTTTAGTTGTAGTTTATTTTTAAGCACTATAAATGTATTGGAAATTTGCCACTCCTGATAAATGTACACCTTTTTGTAATCGTTTTTATTAAATAAATTATTAAATTATTATAACAATCAGCCTATAAAGTTCCCAGTGCTGGGATACAGGCCTCCTCTCTGTGAGAGGGAGTGGGCTGTAATCCAGCACGCGGGCCCAGTGCGGGTTGGTAGATGTCACATGTCTTCAAGTTTTTGGTTCTAGGACATGGCGGTTTCGTCACGATGTTTCCCTTCACCGTTTTGAGAGCAGTGGTGATGAAATAATTTACACAAAGTGTCTGCTTGGGTTCAAACCCACGACCTACAACTCTGTAAGTCATGGCCGTTACCACTGGGTCACCACTGCTCTCTGTCTCGAGTTTACCGCGCAATTAGCATATATACAACAGCCTGATATGATTCATTGGGCAGTTGCCCGCCAGACGCGACACTCGTCTGGTCGGAGGATCCTCCCTTTTCTGTGGAGGATGAGTGAACTTAACACCCTGTTCCTCTGAGAGACGCACAGAGAGATCTTTCTCCTGTCTCATGTTACGAAATGTGCCTAAACGTGAAGCATCCTTGAAATTTCACTCTCAATAATAATTCATCCTACTAATATAATATTATAAACGTGAAAGTTTGTATGGATGGATGGATGTTTGTTACTCTTTCACGCAAAAACTACTGAACGGATTTGGATGAAATTTTGCACACAGATGGTTTATAACCAGGATTAACATATAGGATACTTTTTATCCCGATATTCCCACGGGATCGAAACTTATGCGGGTGAAACCGCGGGGCGCAGCTAGTACCTCTATATATCTATTCGCATTCGCATCGCCTGCCCTATTACTTCGTTTTGTCCTCGCGTTCTTTTTGACTTTTTTTCTTTTTGCTCGCCTCCTAAGGGTTCTAACACCGTTAAATTTCGATCGAAGGGGTCATTGTACTCATCATTATGAACAACTTTTACTACTGGACCAACCCTGAAATCGTGAAAAAAATCAGTTGATCCATAGATTATGTCGAGTTATGCGAACATAAATCTATGGGTCAACTGTTTTTTTTTTTAATTTAACTGTGTATACTAATAATAAAGCTGTAGAGTTTGTTTGTTTTAATGAACTAATCTCTAGAACAGGGCTGCCCAACCAATTTTGAAGGTGGGCCATAATTTTAATTCCGTGCCAGCAGGCAGGCCATCTAGTGAATAAATCTTGCCTACAGTTATGGTAGATACTAAATAAATAAATAAATACCCAGATATTAAAATTAAACAAAAGTTTAAGTTAGAAAAAAAAAAATTCACTGACTTTGCAGAGGTTTTTTATGCTAATGCGTTGGTGGCCCGCGGGCCTGGGGTTGAGCAGCCTTGATCTAGAACTACCGGTCCGATTTGAAAAGTTGTTTCGGCATTTGAGGAAGGCAAGGAGCCGAACAAAACACCGAGAAAATATACATATATATAGTCACTTGTATGTACGTATGGATCAAAATTTACGGCACCCCTTTCTCGTATCTCTTTCTTTTTTAGCATGTTAGAAAGAGGTGACAGTAATTTTATTTGAACTAGTAATTTTTTTGTTACAGGATGATAGTAAGGCAGGCTTGAAGTTCCCGTTCCAATGTAATTTGTGCCATAAAGGATTTAACTTTGAGTCTAAATTACAAAATCATATGAGCAAACACAGTCCGGTAAGTTTTTTTTTTTTAATGTGGGTATAATTATAGATAACTAATATATTTTCAAAAAGAACTCCTAAGGCAACGGTCTATGTGCCCGAAGCGGACCACGCGGACGACGACGACGACACCCCTGAAGTGACCGGGGTAGATCTGAGAGCGGCGGTAGGCAGGCTGAAGGCCAAAAACACCGCCCCAGGACCCGACGGCTTGCCGGGTAAAGCCTGGGTCCTGGCCTCGAGGGCTCTCGGGCCTCGACTGGAGGCGCTCTTAAGCGCATGCATGGAGAGAGGCCAGTTTCCACTCCGTTGGAAGACGGGGAAGCTGGTCCTCATTCAGAAGCCGGGGCGCCCTGCGGACTCTCCGTCCGCATACCGGCCCATAGTGCTGCTCGACGAGGTTGGCAAGCTCTTTGAGAGAGTAATTGCGGGCCGCCTCGTCGGGCACCTGGTGAGGACTGGGCCGGATCTTGCGGATTGCCAGTTTGGCTTCCGCAAGGGGCGCTCTACGGTAAATGATAAATGATTTTATTTTTGTAAGTAGGTTTGTACAAACACTTTTACACGTCAATCATATTTTAAAACTAGATGAGGTCGGCGTTTCCTATCTGACTAGTCTGAGAAGAAAGGCCGAAACAAACTCAGACGTCACAGTCTCTTTTAAAGTCCAGACATAATCTTGGTCAGATCATGTGAGGACCATGTAGATTTATGTCTGAGATGGTTATTTTGAAGAAAGAACCAAACAGCTTGAGAGGACCTGTCCAGTCAGTGCACGCATTTGTCAGAAATCGTGCAGCTCAACTCAAAACTTAAGGAGCTCAACGATCCGACGAACAATACCAAAGAAAGGACATTTAGGTAGGCCACATTAATTATTCAAACTGCCAGACCACGACAAAAACTAAGAGAACAGAGAGAAAAATAATATAAATACAATGACCCACATAGTCTTCACATTCACAATAATTAAAATAATAGAATACTTTACAAAGTAAGCAAATGTCATAGTATATATCAAATTCATCAATGTCAAAGTGTATATAAAAAAAAAACAACAACAAAACAAAAATAAACACATTCAATATGTAAAAATTGGAAGCAGCTTAATCCCAAGCCTTTTTGTCCTCGATATAAGCCTTAACGGTATAAAATGCTTTCTGGCACAACTTACGTTTAATGAATGATTTGAATTTATTAAGGCTTAGATCTTGAACGGGGCTTGGAACTTTATTGTAAAAGCGTATACATTGGCATCTGAACGAGCCACCTATTTTCTTGAGCCTTGTTGTAGGTAGAACAAATTTGTGTTTGTTCCTAGTATTTATATCATGGATATCACTGTATTTTTTAAACAATTTTATATTTTTATGGGCATATAAAAGATTTTCATAAATATACTGAGAAGGCACAGTCATAACATTAATTTCTTTAAATTTGTCTCTGAGCGAGTGTCTCGGACTTAATTTATAAATTGATCGAACAGCTCGCTTTTGCAAAACAAAGATAGTCTGAATATCAGCGGCATTTCCCTACAATAGAATACCGTACGACATTACACTATGAAAATAGCTAAAGTACACTAAACGGGCTGTCTCTATATCAGTTAAATTACGAATTTTTCTAACAGCGTATGCTGCGGAACTTAGCTTTTTTGACAATTTGTCTATATGTGGACCCCACTGAAGCTTAGCATCCAAAGTTATGCCTAAGAATACTGTGCTGTCTTCAGGATTCAATTCTTCGCCCTTTACCAACACATTAGTTTTCACTTGTCTAACGTGAGGCAACGTAAACTTAATGCATTTGGTTTTTTTTTCGTTTAGAAGTAAATTATTAACATTGAACCAGTGGACTACTTTAGAGATTGCGCTATTTACATCGTCAGTAACCTGCTGCTGACGTTTAAGTTTAAACAAAAGTGAAGTGTCATCTGCAAACAACACTATATCATGATTATCCTTTATGAGGTACGGCAAGTCATTAATATAAATAAGAAACAAGAAAGGACCAAGAATTGAGCCCTGTGGGACTCCCATTGTTACTAAAGATCCGGGAGATCTTTTTCCGTTAACATCAACGCTCTGAATCCTCTTACTCAAGTATGAAGTAAGAAGATCCAGAGCAGCGTTCCGGATTCCGTAGTGGCGGAGTTTCCTGATTAAAGTTTCGTGAAGAACGCAATCGAATGCCTTGGACAAATCACAAAAGATGCCCAAGGCATCGCATTTGTCTTCCCATGCATTATAAATATGTCCTATAAGTTCAACACCCGGCATCAGTAGTTGAACGACCCCTTGTAAAACCGAACTGTTTGCTATGTAATAATTTGTGTTTATTAAAAAATCTTTGCATTTGTTCTAAAATTAATTTCTCAAAAATTTTACTAAAGGTAGGTAGTACAGAAATAGGTCTATAATTTGTAGGGTCTGATGTACTACCTGATTTAAACAAAGGTATGATTTTACTATTTTTCATAAGGTCAGGAAACTCCCCACTGTCAATACAACTATTAAAGATAAGAGCTAGAGTAGGTGCTACAATGTCAATAATAGACTTAGCAACTTCTACAGAATTACCCCACAGATCTGCAGTCTTTTTTACATTTAAAGTGTGAAAGGTTTTAATTATATCTCTACAGGTAACATGTTCAAAATGAAATTCCGAATCGCAACCATTAACATTTTCCATAAGCAAAGACTCAGCAACAGAAGGTGATGAGTTTAGGGATTTAGTAGTTGAAACGGGAATATCTGAAAAGAAATTTTCAAATGCCTCGGCGACTTGTGAGTCTGATTTTATTATGTTGTCATTAATAGACAGGCTGTAGTCAGTATTTCGGTTACTAGATCTTCCCGCTTCACTATTAATAATAGACCAGGTCGTTTTAATTACATTATTGCTGTTTTTAATCTTTGAACCCAAATAACGTGACTTGGCCATATAACAAACTTTTTTAAATAATTTTGAATAATTTCTTACATACAAATTAAATTCATCAGTGTTTACGTAAGTCCTTTCATTGTACAGTTCATAAAGCCGCTTTCTACTTTTATGAATACCAATGGTAGCCCAATCACTGAAACATGTGTTACTATTAACCGAGATAGTCTTGGGAATAAAGGTTGAATTAAATTGTTTACAGTATATATTTAAAAAATTATCATATAGATGATTAGGATCCGCATGTGAGATCCGCAAAACTGGTAATTTATCAGTGAGTTTACTTTTGAAACCCTTCAAGCGACATGCAGTTTTGGGGTTAACAGTGATATCTTTTTTAACCACTATTTTGTTTTGATTTGGAATAGTAATCCTTTGCCCGCAATGATCAGAATCTAGTAAATTTATAATTTCTTTGTGGCTTGGTATAATATCTGTATAAATATTATCTAGGCATGTGGCACTAGTAGGGGTTATTCTTGTGGGCTCCAAAAATAGGTTTACAAGATTGTAGGACTGAAACAGACTTATAATTTTACTACAAGAACCTGAGTTTTCTAATAAATTGACATTAAAATCACCGCAAATGATAACGGACTTGTTTGAGTTACAAATCCTGTCTAACACTTCATCCATTACCTTTTCAAAACAGTCATACAATCGTGATGGGGGTCTGTACATACTTAATACAACAAAATGCTCCAATTCTATACAGGCAATTTCAACTGTACGCTCAACAGATAGGCTCACAATATCGTTACGATCTTTAAATTTGAGCTGGTTACTTACTAAAATTAATGAGCCACCATGTATAGCATTTAATCTGCTGAACGAACTACCAACCTGGTGATTATTAAAATTGAACAAGAACTGGTGGCTTTTCAGCCAATGTTCTGTTATACAAAGAATATCAATACTATTAAAATTCATAAATAATTCTACTTCTAAATCTTTGTTCATAAATCCTTGAATATTTTGATGCACCAGGTTGATACTATTTACTGATTTTAAAGCCTTTTTTGAGTTGCTTTTGCAATTCTGTACAATACAGCTAGAGGTATCCTCTATTGTCTTACTTTCTAATTTAAATTATTAGCAATGTCATTAATTGTTACCAAATTAGTGGCAGAATTATTTAAAATGTCATTGCATTGCTCAAAAGAAGCAAGTTGTTTAGCCAAATTTTTGGCTGTAATTGAAAAAAAATATGATAGCGACACAGCTATCTGTCTTTTATAATAGTTAGGCAGATAGTACATAACAATGTTATATCTATCTTTTGTCAAATAGAAATTTTTACTAACATAATTGTTAAAATCAATCAAATGGAACAAGTTATTATTATAAGTCAAGTTATGCATTGTCATATTTAGTTCAAATCTTAAGCTTTCTTAAGCTTTCTTAAAATAATGTAATCTATTGACATGCCTTTATTGATTGTACCTTATTATTATTATTAATTCCTTGTTATGTTATGTTAATTTTGTACGCCATATATTGGCAAAACATAGTGCACATATCTTAGACTATATAATATCTGTAACCATACCTATGTTTAACAAAATAAATGATTGATTGATTGATTGCTATTTTCTTCCTGTGGCAAACTGTTACTATAAGGGAATGTAAACAACACAACTTTTCTTAAACTAAGGTTGCATAATGTTTTATGATACTGGAGCAGTTCTCCTTTGTTTACATTTCCCCTATTACCCACAAAAATTAATAAAGTTGTATCCTGGGTAAAGTTACATTTAATAATTTTTTTCATAATATGAGACAAAGAACAACCAGGCATACAGTAATTTATTATTGAGTGTCCCGGATATTCATCTGTCAACAAGTGACCTAAGTCCTTACCAATCTCATCACAAAATAAAACAATGTCATTATTTAAAGTTTGTTTACAAGGTTTATTGGAACTATTAGTAGAAGGAATGATCAAATCAACACAGGGTTGCAGTAAGGAGGTATTGCATGTTGACAATGAATGGTCCGGCGTAAGCACATTGGATGGTGTTAGACAATGCTCACAGTTGTTTTTTTGTGAGTTTACCAGCTCATTCATGCGCGTAAGAGCCCTCACGACGGGGGACGCGGTGTCCCGGGGTGGGGTGGTCGTGGCGTTGTCACTCGACATCGCCAACGCGTTCAACACCCTGCCCTGGAGCTGCATTGGGGAGGCACTCCGGTATCACCGGGTGCCGACCTACCTCCGTCGGGTAGTCGGGGCGTATTTGACGGACAGAGCCGTCATCTACCCCGGTCGCGACGGGAACTGGAACCGGCGAGAGATGTCGTGCGGTGTCCCACAGGGATCGGTTCTGGGGCCGCTCCTGTGGGGCATCGGTTACGACTGGGTGCTGCGGGCCGACCTCCCTGAAGGCGTCAGCGTAGTTTGCTACGCTGACGACACGCTGGTCCTGGCGCAGGGGAGGTCGCATCAGGCGGCGGCCGACGTGATGACACGCGGGGTTGCGATAGTCGTGGAAAGGATCCGGCGGTTGGGTCTCGAGGTGGCATTGCACAAGTCTGAGGCCATGTCCTTTCATGGGCCTCGGTACGGGCCACCTCCGGGATCCCAACTAGTGGTAGGAGGGGTTCACATCGGCGTCGAGACCACGATGAGGTACCTGGGTCTCGTCCTCGACAGCCGATGGAACTTCGTCGAGCATTTCCGACGTTTGGCCCCCAAACTGGAACGGGCCGGGGCCGCCCTAAAGCGGCTCTTGCCCAACCTGAGGGCCCAAACGCCTCCTGCCGGAGGCTTTACGCGGGGGTCGTGCGGTCCATGGCCCTATATGGGGCCCCGGTATGGGCGCGTTCACTGCGGCTTCGAGCCGCACACTACCTGAACGCGCCCCAAAAGGTGGTAGCCGTAAGGCTGATCCGGGGCTACCGCACGATCTCGGGCGAGGCAGCAAGCCTCCTTGCCGGACTGCCACCATGGGATCTGGAGGCGATAGTCCTCGCGCGCCTGTATGATTGGCGCGCGGAGGCACTACGCCGGGGGGAAACTCCGCATTCGCGGCAAACCGCGGCGGAGCGGACGAACCTCCGGCCCGATCTCATGGTGGCATAGAAGGAGCGACTATCGCAACCCAGCGCAGGGCACGCCACGATAGCGGCGGTAAGACCCCTCTTTGAGGAGTGGCTAGAGAGACGTCACGGCGTTCTCACCTACCGCCTGACGCTGGTCCTCTCCGGACACGTATGTTTCGGGAGGTTCCTGCACATCATCAGGCGGGAGGAGACGCCCGCGTGTCACCACTGTCAGTATCGCCCAGAGGACACGGTGGAGGTCTGCCCTGCTTGGGCAGAGCACCGCCGTGTCCTCGTAGAGGCGATCGGCAGCGGCGGCGACCTCTCGCGTCCGGCCCTGGTTCAAGCCATGGTCCGGGGCGAGAGGGAGTGGGAGGCAGTCACCTCCTTCTGCGAAGCAGTAATGCTAACGAAGGAGGTGGCGGGGTGGGCGAGGGAACGCACCTTGCGCACCTCACGCCTCAGCCGCCGCGGGAGACGCTCCGGGCGTCGGGAGCCGCGTGACGACTCCCGGCCACCGTAGGCGCGGGCCTGCGGGCGGAGAGTAATGGGTAACTCTCCGTCCGATCAGGACTAGGCCCGTGCCGGACGGCGTGTACGTGTTCCACGCGCGCCTCAAAGAGATGTCAGCAAGATTGATGGGGCCCGATAGGGCCGAAGCCTGCCAGGGTAGCGGGATCGTCCGAAAGGGTTACCGCTGCCCTGGAACATAAAGGGCTAAGAAAGGAACACGGGTGGGTTTTAGTCAGTAAGAGACTGACACTCCCTTCTGCTCCACCCAGAGCGGGAGGAGTCATTTGATGATTTCCCAACCTGAAAAAAAAAAAAGGGCAACGGTCTATGGAGCTGTTCATTTAGTATGTAAGACAATTTCAACCAATTTCAGACACCCCCCCCCCCCTTACGTAAGAAAAACTAAGACTTGAATGAACCGCTCTCCCCCCTTTGAATCTTACGTAAGATCAGTATTTACCAAAATTGCAAAACAGCCATTTTTTTAAAACTTGTGATCTTACGTAAGAATAATCTGACAACCACGTAAGAAAAAATATGACTTGTTCGGACCCCTTCCCCCCCAAAACATCTTACGTAATAGATGAACAGCCCCTATCTGACCACGTCGACCGCGACCGACGACGTAATACCCTGTTTTTGTCCAGACAGCAAAAAAAATCAGCCGGTATAAAACCATTGCGGTTACACACGCAGAAATCACTTAAATATTTCTCCCAACTACGGAACTCTTCGCTGTGCGTGGTTCTTTTTCACAATAGTGTTTTTGTCCACAGTCTCGGGGGCCCTACGAGTGCAAGCTGTGTCGCATGCACCTGCCCACGTCCTACAGCTTCAACGTGCACTCGCTCATACACACGCGGCGCTACGAGTGCGTCGCGTGCGCGCGCCGCATGGTGGACCGCGCCTCCATCATCGACCACTACAGGTGACGCGCAGCCACGGGACACACGAGGCACTCATTACACATACACACGCGGCGCTACGAGTGCGTCGCGTGCGCGCGCCGCATGGTGGACCGCGCCTCCATCATCGACCACTACAGGTGACGCGCAGCCACGGGACACACGAGGCACTCATTACACATACACACGCGGCGCTACGAGTGCGTCGCGTGCGCGCGCCGCATGGTGGACCGCGCCTCCATCATCGACCACTACAGGTGACGCGCAGCCACGGGACACACGAGGCACTCATTACACATACACACGCGGCGCTACGAGTGCGTCGCGTGCGCGCGCCGCATGGTGGACCGCGCCTCCATCATCGACCACTACAGGTGACGCGCAGCCACGGGACACACGAGGCACTCATTACACATACACACGCGGCGCTACGAGTGCGTCGCGTGCGCGCGCCGCATGGTGGACCGCGCCTCCATCATCGACCACTACAGGTGACGCGCAGCCACGGGACACACGAGGCACTCATTACACATACACACGCGGCGCTACGAGTGCGTCGCGTGCGCGCGCCGCATGGTGGACCGCGCCTCCATCATCGACCACTACAGGTGACGCGCAGCCACGGGACACACGAGGCACTCATTACACATACACACGCGGCGCTACGAGTGCGTCGCGTGCGCGCGCCGCATGGTGGACCGCGCCTCCATCATCGACCACTACAGGTGACGCGCAGCCACGGGACACACGAGGCACTCATTACACATACACACGCGGCGCTACGAGTGCGTCGCGTGCGCGCGCCGCATGGTGGACCGCGCCTCCATCATCGACCACTACAGGTGACGCGCAGCCACGGGACACACGAGGCACTCATTACACATACACACGCGGCGCTACGAGTGCGTCGCGTGCGCGCGCCGCATGGTGGACCGCGCCTCCATCATCGACCACTACAGGTGACGCGCAGCCACGGGACACACGAGGCACTCATTACACATACACACGCGGCGCTACGAGTGCGTCGCGTGCGCGCGCCGCATGGTGGACCGCGCCTCCATCATCGACCACTACAGGTGACGCGCAGCCACGGGACACACGAGGCACTCATTACACATACACACGCGGCGCTACGAGTGCGTCGCGTGCGCGCGCCGCATGGTGGACCGCGCCTCCATCATCGACCACTACAGGTGACGCGCAGCCACGGGACACACGAGGCACTCATTACACATACACACGCGGCGCTACGAGTGCGTCGCGTGCGCGCGCCGCATGGTGGACCGCGCCTCCATCATCGACCACTACAGGTGACGCGCAGCCACGGGACACACGAGGCACTCATTACACATACACACGCGGCGCTACGAGTGCGTCGCGTGCGCGCGCCGCATGGTGGACCGCGCCTCCATCATCGACCACTACAGGTGACGCGCAGCCACGGGACACACGAGGCACTCATTACACATACACACGCGGCGCTACGAGTGCGTCGCGTGCGCGCGCCGCATGGTGGACCGCGCCTCCATCATCGACCACTACAGGTGACGCGCAGCCACGGGACACACGAGGCACTCATTACACATACACACGCGGCGCTACGAGTGCGTCGCGTGCGCGCGCCGCATGGTGGACCGCGCCTCCATCATCGACCACTACAGGTGACGCGCAGCCACGGGACACACGAGGCACTCATTACACATACACACGCGGCGCTACGAGTGCGTCGCGTGCGCGCGCCGCATGGTGGACCGCGCCTCCATCATCGACCACTACAGGTGACGCGCAGCCACGGGACACACGAGGCACTCATTACACATACACACGCGGCGCTACGAGTGCGTCGCGTGCGCGCGCCGCATGGTGGACCGCGCCTCCATCATCGACCACTACAGGTGACGCGCAGCCACGGGACACACGAGGCACTCATTACACATACACACGCGGCGCTACGAGTGCGTCGCGTGCGCGCGCCGCATGGTGGACCGCGCCTCCATCATCGACCACTACAGGTGACGCGCAGCCACGGGACACACGAGGCACTCATTACACATACACACGCGGCGCTACGAGTGCGTCGCGTGCGCGCGCCGCATGGTGGACCGCGCCTCCATCATCGACCACTACAGGTGACGCGCAGCCACGGGACACACGAGGCACTCATTACACATACACACGCGGCGCTACGAGTGCGTCGCGTGCGCGCGCCGCATGGTGGACCGCGCCTCCATCATCGACCACTACAGGTGACGCGCAGCCACGGGACACACGAGGCACTCATTACACATACACACGCGGCGCTACGAGTGCGTCGCGTGCGCGCGCCGCATGGTGGACCGCGCCTCCATCATCGACCACTACAGGTGACGCGCAGCCACGGGACACACGAGGCACTCATTACACATACACACGCGGCGCTACGAGTGCGTCGCGTGCGCGCGCCGCATGGTGGACCGCGCCTCCATCATCGACCACTACAGGTGACGCGCAGCCACGGGACACACGAGGCACTCATTACACATACACACGCGGCGCTACGAGTGCGTCGCGTGCGCGCGCCGCATGGTGGACCGCGCCTCCATCATCGACCACTACAGGTGACGCGCAGCCACGGGACACACGAGGCCTCACTACTGATACATCAAGCGTTGTAGCTACGGGATGACGGTCTTAGGTGCCTATACCCTGACCATTACGTAAACCGTTTTTTGACAGATGGAACTAGTGATTGCAGCAACACAATACATTGATTGATACACGTACGGTATTATAATGTCTGTAAGAAGCCATAAATAAGATAATTCTATAAGATAAGGCAGTTTATATATTTATTTTATTATGCATTCTAAAGTTAACTTTTACGTAACCTGGGGGCCTAAAAAGGCAACTTTGGCAGAATCATAATAGGATAACAATATGAATCATATTAAAAATCGTAAAATGGTCACAAACTGACTATTCATAATATGATATGTGTGCAATTCATATCACAATGAAATAACATTTAAACTGTAGCAGTAAAAAATAAAAAAAACAATTTGATTTATAAAAAGTGTAATGAAAAATTTAGCGATAAAATTACGGGTTTTATTTTTTTCATGCGGCAATGTTTACACCAAATATGAAATGAAATTTTACGAAAATTAGAGGAATTGCTAATGATCTGCTGGGAATTTAGAGGTATTTAGGCCCCCTGGAATATGTACGTTCTAAGACAGCTACTCACTAGATCCATCTGTCAAAAAACGGTTTACATAATGGACAGGGTATAGCGCCATGTTCCTGACTGGCCGACACCTTAACAGTTCAAAAGTGCCCGCCCGTAATTGGTTTATTGGAAATAAACGCTTTGAGTTTGAGTTTTTGACATCATTATCTGCCTAGCCTTTTCCCAACTATGTTGGGGTCGGCTTCCAGTCTAACCAATGCAGCTGAATACCAGTATTTTACATGGAGCGACTGCCTATCTGACCTCCACAGTTACTAGGTAATACGATACCCCTTGGCTTACCAAGGGGTATCGTATTACCCAGTTATTATTAGAAGCCCGAAAGTCTACCCGTAACGACTGTCAAAGATCCACGAATGACAGCAGTGCTTTCCGAGGCACGGAGGGGTCTCATTTGCACCAAATCGGATGATGTCCTTTTCATCTGCGAATATAATACGGTAGCTTAGACCGAGATCTATAAACGTTATTAAATGAAGTGCTAAGTAACGTTTATAGATTTCTGTTGTTTTTTTTTTAATTCTCGAAGAATTTGTGCATCCAATTATGAAAATTCTCCTAATACGCAAGTTTTTATTTTCAGAACGCAACACGAAGGATTCCTGACATTATTCACTTGCCATCTCTGCGGAAAAGTTTCAAAGTAAGTATCAATATTTAGTTCTAGTAGAAAATGTACGGACGAACAAGAAACAAAAGTCAACTTAGAATTTATAGAAATATAATGTCCGTACACAACACGATATAAATATAGACACAGAAGGAGTAAGACAGAAGAAACACAATAGATAGGACGAGATCACTAAACTACAATAATAACCTTTTGAACGTCATTGTCACATATACGTGACAACCAAGCGCATGCCCTGTAAGCCAACGACACAAATATGTGACAAAAAATTGCGGTGCACTTTATCACGAAATAAACAATTAAGTCATTTTGGAATCCCTATTCTGTTTGTAGGTATTTGCGGTGAAATTGTGGCTTGGCGTGGAGGGCACGCGCGTGCGTTTATGCCCTGGCGTTCAAAAGGATAATATTTATTGAAATTACTGAAGAAAAGTCTATAGGCGTATATCTCAACCATGACAGAAGGTTGACATCAGAGCAGCGCCACTAGTGGCGTATTTCTGAACTAGGTATCTGGTAGGAGTGAAACCTACAAATACATACAAACATAAACTCAATTAAAAACGTTCTAAATCTAGTCGCAGTCTCATCTCAGCGATAACCCTACTAATATTATAAATGTGAAAGTTTGGATGGATGGATGGATGGATGTTTGTTACTCTTTCACGCAAAAACTACTGAACGGATTTGGATGAAATTTGGCACACAGATGGTTTATAACCAGGATTAACATATAGGATACTTTTTGTCCCGGTATTCCCACGGGATCGAAACTTATGCGAGTGAAACCGTGGGGCGCGGCTAGTCTGTAATATTTGTAATCAATATTTATACGCTGTAAATAGCAGAATATTATGGACATACTATTACATGTAACACCTTTGTAACAACAATTATTATTTTATTTATTTAAAAAAAAAGAAACGTTGCCCCTCACTAGGAATTTCTCCTGTATCGTGGGTGCGTTTACAAACATTTAAACTCACATACACAAACAGCCAGACCCGGAACAACTACTTGTAGGCCATACAAATATTTGTTCCGTGCGGGAATCGAACCCGCGACACGCAGCGCAGCAATCAATCGCTTAACCACTGCGCCAACCGTGTCGTTGCGAATTATTATTATCAGCATTACGACGTTGGATGGCAATGCTGATTCTTTGGGCTAAAAATAGGCCAGCCTTCTGGTCACGTGAAGAGTCAACCAACCGCTTGGCGATGTCCTGAAAAATTCGATGAGCACTCGGACCCCATGGCCTTAGTGTTTCAACCCCAAACGGCTCAAACATATAAGCTCTCAATAAGGTTGTTATATTTTCGCCGTTTGAGGTTTTCTGCTCCTGCAGCAGCCGCCCCAGCACAGCCCACCGTGCTAGGAAGATGGGATGGCGCGAGGGTGTCGACGCAGGTTGCATCCCACACCGAAGGCCTACCCGACATTCAAGGCATTATGGTCATTCCATCGGGGCTCTTTCCATCGTCGCGTGCCAAGCTATTGGGTTCTAAAACATGAGTATATTGCGTCAAATAAACTTTTACAGGTACGAGGAACAGGGTGTGAAGTTCACTCATACCTCCATAGAAAAGGGAGGATCCTCCGACCAGACGGGTGTTGTGTCTGGCGGGCAATTGCCCAACGATTGATGTTGGGAAATTGTATCTATGCTAACTGCGCGGTAAACTCTGCTTGCGAGATGCAGGATTTGCGTGACGTCGGTATGACGCGTTGTTCGCATGTGGCGTTGTAGATACCGATACAAACTTATATCCTATCTTTCTTTATTATCTTTCAGTAACAATAAAACGCATAGGGGTCACATGCGGAACCACCACAGCGGCGACAGGCCGAAGTGTGACCAGTGTGGGAAAACCTTCATTAACAAGGACTCTTTAGTGGAACATCAGCAGTAAGTACAATCAATTAATTAGCTATTTTGTTTAAAAAACAAGTCAGTTACACAGTTGATCTGAGTGTCCTTGAAGATTATTGCCCGTTCTTCTCCATAACGATCTACGTTTTGGAATGGGCAACTAGCTTCAACTTTCTGACTAACTGACCGACTATTTAATTTTCACAATTCAAAAGTGCCTGAAATGTTTTAATTGAAATAAATGATTTGAGTTTGAGTTTGATCAAAAGTGATTAAAATAAATTACATTTTGGATTTTTTTGACGTTAACAAAAAGAGACGCAATCATTATATGAGAGTGTTCAATAATATTTTGTGGAGCACAAAATGGTTTTTTGGAACGAAGTTCCTTATCGCGCGTTGCGAAAGGGGGCTAGACGGAAAAAATTAAGACCAAAAGTTGGAACGACACTTTTTGCTATAGCTGTAAGCCGTGCGGCGTGCGCGTGTTTCTCTGTCTGTCTCTCTCTCTCTCTTTGAACTTCGTTCCATCCGGGTGTCCCTTGACACCTCTCAAGTTTTTTTTTAAAGGTTCTATTCATTGTTGCAGAATACACCAAGGAATCAAGAACTACGAGTGTGCAATATGCAACAAGCGCTTTAGAACGAGAACTCAGATCAAACATCACCAGCTCACACATACGGACGTGAAGGACTACTACTGCGTCGAGTGCGATGTAAGGTATGTTCAGAAACATATATACAACGTGCAACTACAGTGGCGACATTAATTTAACACACGCGTAGGGCTAGTGGCCAGCAACCATACAAATTATAACAATATCACAGACAGGACTATTGTTGCCAATAAGCCTGATATAGTGGTGGTGAATCGATCAGAGCGGCGCGCAATGATTGTTGACATAACCGTCCCGCATGATGAGAACCTCGTGAAAGCCGAGAAAGATAAACAAATCAAGTACCTTGACTTGTCTCACGAGGTTGTCGACATGTGGGATGTGGACTCAGCGATCATTGTGCCGATAGTCGTGACAGCCAATGGCTTAATTGCCAAGAGCCTCGACCAACACCTGAGGAGGCTCTCGTTGGGCAGCTGGATCAAGGGCTTGATTCAGAAAGCGGTAATTCTGGACACGGCTCGCATTGTCAGGAGGTTCCTCTCTCTGGAGCCCTGACCGCCGGTAGCTTGGACCCTGTTCCCGATACCGGTGGGCTATTATTTTTCATATTTTTTCAATGTTTTTTATATTCTAATATTTAAAAATATAATTTATATGTATTATGTATTTATATTGAAACAAAGGAGATAATAATATAAAATAATTTGATAACTACCGCGTGCGCCACACGCCCACATATAGCTCGCTCTGTTTCCTTCAATTTACAGGGACACTTGAATGAAATTTAATTTTAATGTCTTTTTAGTTTATTTTATTTTAATGATTGTATTGAATGTTAATGAATTTTATGTATTTGTGATTTTTATATTGGGACTTCGTGCTTTAGTAAAGAAATGACCTCGCAGAAGGTCTTGGGTGCGCTTTAAGCCGTCGCTGGACTCAGGATTCTAGTCTTAACTTCATAACTTTGCTCAGGAGTTAACTCTGAACACTAGAATCCTACGTTACGCTCGGGATTCAGGACCCCAATTCTGTATAATAATTATAATTACCCGCGTAATCTTACCACGTGCAAATCACGTGCGGTTGTCAAGCGTGGTATTTTGACAGTTCAAACCGCGCCATCTTTGTGTTCATTTCGCGCGGTTTCGTTCATTGTGTCATAGAGAATACGTTATTAGCTGATGTCGTGATTAACTAAGGAGGTGACGTGGTTTGGAAGTAAGGGATCATTAAATGGTCATAGTGAATTAGGGCCCTGTATAGCGGCCGTGATATAAGACACTGCTTTATCCCCTCGGAGCATAATCCTACTAATATTATAAACGTGAAAGTTTGTATAGATGGATGGATGTTTGTTACTCTTTCACGCAAAAACTACTGAACGGATTTGGATGAAATTTGGCACACAAATGGTTTATAACCATGATTAACATATAGGATACTTTTTATTCCGAAATTCCCACGGGATCGAAACTTATTCGGATGAAACCGCGGGGCGCAGCTAGTCACCTATAAATACTCACACAATAAAGTGTAGTTTCCACTACAGCATCAATGTTTTATGACATTTTCAATGGTGCTAGTTAATCTGTTTTTAGATTTAAATCTGCGCACAGTCTCCGGCAGCATCTGCAGAAGAGTTTGAAACATCGAGACAAGCAGAGTTTAAAGTGAGTATTAAAATAAATGGTGTCAATTCATTTGGTTTAAAAGTAAAAATGAGTGTGCCACAAAGTTCGATATTTGGTCCTTTTCTATTTTTAGTATATATTAATGATCCTGGCGTATGCGTCCGAAAGGACAACGACCCTCAAACGATCCCCTTAGATTCTCGGGGCTCCGCTGCCTCTCACATAGATACTTTCGTACGCGTCCGACGTCACTACATAGGACTGTAGCCCTTACACGTGCCCTTGCCGGAGCAGGTTCTCGTGCGCGCGCTGCCCCGCGCGCTTCCCGTCGGCGCGCGCGCTGGCGGCGCACGGCAGCGTGCAGCACGACGGCGTGCGCGCGCACGTGTGCGGCACATAGATACTTTCGTACGCGTCCGACGTCACTACATAGGACTGTAGCCCTTACACGTGCCCTTGCCGGAGCAGGTTCTCGTGCGCGCGCTGCCCCGCGCGCTTCCCGTCGGCGCGCGCGCTGGCGGCGCACGGCAGCGTGCAGCACGACGGCGTGCGCGCGCACGTGTGCGGCACATAGATACTTTCGTACGCGTCCGACGTCACTACATAGGACTGTAGCCCTTACACGTGCCCTTGCCGGAGCAGGTTCTCGTGCGCGCGCTGCCCCGCGCGCTTCCCGTCGGCGCGCGCGCTGGCGGCGCACGGCAGCGTGCAGCACGACGGCGTGCGCGCGCACGTGTGCGGCACATAGATACTTTCGTACGCGTCCGACGTCACTACATAGGACTGTAGCCCTTACACGTGCCCTTGCCGGAGCAGGTTCTCGTGCGCGCGCTGCCCCGCGCGCTTCCCGTCGGCGCGCGCGCTGGCGGCGCACGGCAGCGTGCAGCACGACGGCGTGCGCGCGCACGTGTGCGGCACATAGATACTTTCGTACGCGTCCGACGTCACTACATAGGACTGTAGCCCTTACACGTGCCCTTGCCGGAGCAGGTTCTCGTGCGCGCGCTGCCCCGCGCGCTTCCCGTCGGCGCGCGCGCTGGCGGCGCACGGCAGCGTGCAGCACGACGGCGTGCGCGCGCACGTGTGCGGCACATAGATACTTTCGTACGCGTCCGACGTCACTACATAGGACTGTAGCCCTTACACGTGCCCTTGCCGGAGCAGGTTCTCGTGCGCGCGCTGCCCCGCGCGCTTCCCGTCGGCGCGCGCGCTGGCGGCGCACGGCAGCGTGCAGCACGACGGCGTGCGCGCGCACGTGTGCGGCACATAGATACTTTCGTACGCGTCCGACGTCACTACATAGGACTGTAGCCCTTACACGTGCCCTTGCCGGAGCAGGTTCTCGTGCGCGCGCTGCCCCGCGCGCTTCCCGTCGGCGCGCGCGCTGGCGGCGCACGGCAGCGTGCAGCACGACGGCGTGCGCGCGCACGTGTGCGGCACATAGATACTTTCGTACGCGTCCGACGTCACTACATAGGACTGTAGCCCTTACACGTGCCCTTGCCGGAGCAGGTTCTCGTGCGCGCGCTGCCCCGCGCGCTTCCCGTCGGCGCGCGCGCTGGCGGCGCACGGCAGCGTGCAGCACGACGGCGTGCGCGCGCACGTGTGCGGCACATAGATACTTTCGTACGCGTCCGACGTCACTACATAGGACTGTAGCCCTTACACGTGCCCTTGCCGGAGCAGGTTCTCGTGCGCGCGCTGCCCCGCGCGCTTCCCGTCGGCGCGCGCGCTGGCGGCGCACGGCAGCGTGCAGCACGACGGCGTGCGCGCGCACGTGTGCGGCACATAGATACTTTCGTACGCGTCCGACGTCACTACATAGGACTGTAGCCCTTACACGTGCCCTTGCCGGAGCAGGTTCTCGTGCGCGCGCTGCCCCGCGCGCTTCCCGTCGGCGCGCGCGCTGGCGGCGCACGGCAGCGTGCAGCACGACGGCGTGCGCGCGCACGTGTGCGGCACATAGATACTTTCGTACGCGTCCGACGTCACTACATAGGACTGTAGCCCTTACACGTGCCCTTGCCGGAGCAGGTTCTCGTGCGCGCGCTGCCCCGCGCGCTTCCCGTCGGCGCGCGCGCTGGCGGCGCACGGCAGCGTGCAGCACGACGGCGTGCGCGCGCACGTGTGCGGCACATAGATACTTTCGTACGCGTCCGACGTCACTACATAGGACTGTAGCCCTTACACGTGCCCTTGCCGGAGCAGGTTCTCGTGCGCGCGCTGCCCCGCGCGCTTCCCGTCGGCGCGCGCGCTGGCGGCGCACGGCAGCGTGCAGCACGACGGCGTGCGCGCGCACGTGTGCGGCACATAGATACTTTCGTACGCGTCCGACGTCACTACATAGGACTGTAGCCCTTACACGTGCCCTTGCCGGAGCAGGTTCTCGTGCGCGCGCTGCCCCGCGCGCTTCCCGTCGGCGCGCGCGCTGGCGGCGCACGGCAGCGTGCAGCACGACGGCGTGCGCGCGCACGTGTGCGGCACATAGATACTTTCGTACGCGTCCGACGTCACTACATAGGACTGTAGCCCTTACACGTGCCCTTGCCGGAGCAGGTTCTCGTGCGCGCGCTGCCCCGCGCGCTTCCCGTCGGCGCGCGCGCTGGCGGCGCACGGCAGCGTGCAGCACGACGGCGTGCGCGCGCACGTGTGCGGCACATAGATACTTTCGTACGCGTCCGACGTCACTACATAGGACTGTAGCCCTTACACGTGCCCTTGCCGGAGCAGGTTCTCGTGCGCGCGCTGCCCCGCGCGCTTCCCGTCGGCGCGCGCGCTGGCGGCGCACGGCAGCGTGCAGCACGACGGCGTGCGCGCGCACGTGTGCGGCACATAGATACTTTCGTACGCGTCCGACGTCACTACATAGGACTGTAGCCCTTACACGTGCCCTTGCCGGAGCAGGTTCTCGTGCGCGCGCTGCCCCGCGCGCTTCCCGTCGGCGCGCGCGCTGGCGGCGCACGGCAGCGTGCAGCACGACGGCGTGCGCGCGCACGTGTGCGGCACATAGATACTTTCGTACGCGTCCGACGTCACTACATAGGACTGTAGCCCTTACACGTGCCCTTGCCGGAGCAGGTTCTCGTGCGCGCGCTGCCCCGCGCGCTTCCCGTCGGCGCGCGCGCTGGCGGCGCACGGCAGCGTGCAGCACGACGGCGTGCGCGCGCACGTGTGCGGCACATAGATACTTTCGTACGCGTCCGACGTCACTACATAGGACTGTAGCCCTTACACGTGCCCTTGCCGGAGCAGGTTCTCGTGCGCGCGCTGCCCCGCGCGCTTCCCGTCGGCGCGCGCGCTGGCGGCGCACGGCAGCGTGCAGCACGACGGCGTGCGCGCGCACGTGTGCGGCACATAGATACTTTCGTACGCGTCCGACGTCACTACATAGGACTGTAGCCCTTACACGTGCCCTTGCCGGAGCAGGTTCTCGTGCGCGCGCTGCCCCGCGCGCTTCCCGTCGGCGCGCGCGCTGGCGGCGCACGGCAGCGTGCAGCACGACGGCGTGCGCGCGCACGTGTGCGGCACATAGATACTTTCGTACGCGTCCGACGTCACTACATAGGACTGTAGCCCTTACACGTGCCCTTGCCGGAGCAGGTTCTCGTGCGCGCGCTGCCCCGCGCGCTTCCCGTCGGCGCGCGCGCTGGCGGCGCACGGCAGCGTGCAGCACGACGGCGTGCGCGCGCACGTGTGCGGCACATAGATACTTTCGTACGCGTCCGACGTCACTACATAGGACTGTAGCCCTTACACGTGCCCTTGCCGGAGCAGGTTCTCGTGCGCGCGCTGCCCCGCGCGCTTCCCGTCGGCGCGCGCGCTGGCGGCGCACGGCAGCGTGCAGCACGACGGCGTGCGCGCGCACGTGTGCGGCACATAGATACTTTCGTACGCGTCCGACGTCACTACATAGGACTGTAGCCCTTACACGTGCCCTTGCCGGAGCAGGTTCTCGTGCGCGCGCTGCCCCGCGCGCTTCCCGTCGGCGCGCGCGCTGGCGGCGCACGGCAGCGTGCAGCACGACGGCGTGCGCGCGCACGTGTGCGGCACATAGATACTTTCGTACGCGTCCGACGTCACTACATAGGACTGTAGCCCTTACACGTGCCCTTGCCGGAGCAGGTTCTCGTGCGCGCGCTGCCCCGCGCGCTTCCCGTCGGCGCGCGCGCTGGCGGCGCACGGCAGCGTGCAGCACGACGGCGTGCGCGCGCACGTGTGCGGCGAGTGCGGCGCCGCGCTGGCGTCGCGCTCGTCGCTCAGCAAGCACACGCACGCCGTGCACCGCGGCCTGCGCCCGCCGCCGCGCCACGTGTGCGACACGTGCGGGAAGGCCTTCCGGGTGAGTTTTGCGATTTCTGACTTCTCTATTACTCAAACCTCACTTGGTCCGATACAGTTTTTTGGTCTTTATAAAGCCGTACGCGCGTGTTTTTTCGAAACATTTTGTTTGCAGACACGAGCTGTCTGCCTATTAAAATATTTTTAGATTAACACATTGATTGATCGCCAACCCGCATGCCCATTATGAGCAAACCCTCCAATGGCAGCCAGAATCAACCACGGCCCCCAGTTCCCAGCCTTGCTATTCCTGATTGTGGCGGTCACGGTACGAAGAATCACCGGGTTACGAATGGCCGCCAAACCCAACTGACCTTGGCGACGTATAACGGACGCACGTTACGGCTCGACACCTAGTGCAGCTCGAAGAAGAACTCGGGAAAATAAGGTGGCACATTCTTGGGTTGAATGAAGTCCGAAGAGAGGGGGACGACACAATAACCCTTGAATCAGGTCACCTTATGTATTTTCGAGAGGGAGACCAGCTGTATCAAGGTGGGGTCGGGTTCCTGGTAAATGAAACCCTTTGTTGTTTGAAGTCTCCAGTGTGTCAAACAGGGTAGCGCACCTCGTAGTGATGCTAACCAAGAAGTATAACCTCAAGGTTGTTCAGGTTTACGCACCGACCTCGCCACACTCGGATGACGAAATGGAGGAAATGTTCGAAGACATCTCCAAGGCCTTGCATTCCACCACTAAGGCCCACTACAGCGTTCTCATGAGAGGTTTTAACGCTAAAGTGTTACAGAATTGCTACGAATCGGTAGTAGGATCCTACGGGTTTGGCAGCATAAATCATAGGGGGCAAATGCTTGTTAACTGCCTTGAGAAGGAGGGGCTTTTCTTGATGAATTTCTGTAACAGCCCCAAAGGAAGTGCACGTGGCGAAGTCCCGACACTATGAAGAAAAATGAGATAGACTTCATCGTAACGGATAAAAAGCATATCGTAGTCGGTAGTGATCACAGACTTGTTCGAGGCTCTCTGAATATCAACTTTGAACTCGAGCAAACTCTTTTGATAAGTCTAGGCTCCGTCCAAATATGTTACAAATTATGCGAGGATCTGAAGCGTTACAGTCAGACCTGGAGAACCGATTCGCTACCGTGGAAACCGAAAATGACGTTGACCAGGAGCAAATGGTGGACATCCTCAGGGAGGAAGAGAAGTCCAAAGCTCATGACTTTGGACTATGAGAAAGCTTTTGACCCTATCGAGATCTGAAGGGCAATTCTTGTAATTTTAAGACCGTTCACAGTCTGATCTCAGTCTCAATCTGTCACAAAATACTTCTAATTTCCCTACATTTTGACAAGTTTTTGACATTTGTTTGTCGCTGAGATGAGACTGCGACTAGATTTTGAACGTTTTAAATTACGAGAATAATTGGCTTTCTGCTCTGTTTTGGAGTCTCTGTAGCGATGCCAAGTCTACTGGCGATACATCCAAGTGCTGAGATGTCTTTATGAAAACGCGACATTGACTCACGATGAATCAAAATTAATTTACTCAACTACACCCACCCACCCCCGCCCACCCTTGGTTGACTGGTAGAGAATGTCTAAGGCATTAAGTCCGCCTTTGCACCTTTTTGTGCGAAAAGTTTAAATAGAAAACTTGAGAGGTGTCAAGGGACACCCGGATGGAACGAAGTATAACTGGCTTGCTTTCTATAAGAGAGAGAGAGAGAGAGACAGACAGAGAAACACGCGCACGCCGCACGGCTTACAACTATAGCAAAAAGTGTCGTTCCAACTTTTGGTCTTAATTTTTTCCGCCCCCTTTCGCAACACGCGATAAGGAACTTCGTTCCAATAAATTTACATTAAAATCAAGTCGATATGAAAATGTCCTTGTCCTCAGGGTAAGAGCGTGCTAACAAACCACGTGCGCACACATACGGGGGAGAAGCCGTTTGAATGCGGCGAGTGTGGCCGGAGGTTCACGCAGCGGACGGCCATGCGCACGCACGTCAAGCTGGTGCACCTGAAGCTGAGGAAGTCTGCCAAGGTGACTGACTGACTCTCACACTTTCAGGGACACTCGAGCAGTACCCGAGATCTGAAGCACAAGTCAGTTGTTCAAACTAGGCTCAGAATCAGCACTGTTTGAACGTCAAAATGACTTAAGAAGGTCCTGGGTTCGATTCCCGGGCTGGGCAGTGACTCGCTGGTCTAGTGGTCGTTACTGCTACTGCTGAGCATAATTCATTCTTCATTCTTTCTTCTTCACTCTTTCTTTCTTTCATATTTTTTTTTCTGCTGAGCGTATATGTATTTGTTTCTTTTTTCATTTTAATTGGTGGTTTTGTGTATGAAATGTGAATACGAGTGTATTTTTTTCTATTATGAGTCAGCGATACTCGAATTAAATGATTTTATTTTATAAGGTCCTGGGTTCGATTCCCGGTAAAGTATTATTTGGTTTTTCCTTAAAAAATTGGCTATATAGGCTCGCCCCCTATAAAAAGGTACTTACCCCCTCCCTCCCCTTTACCATAGTCGACCCTTAACCAAGTTGACGAAATGGGGGTGTACCATAGACACGCCTCTGCCTGACCCTTCAGGACACAAGGCGTGATGTTATGTCCACATTAGGTCATTTAATGAATGAGCTTGTGTATGTACTAATGAGTGTATTATCAATAACAGGTGAAGCCCGAGGTTCCTTTAGAGGCGCAGTCACCGAAGCTAGATGTGTTCAAACCAGAGCCGCTACTGGAGCCCTGGAGACAGCCTTGCGATGTGTACTTCCATGTCACCGCAGGCCCCTGAGTGTGGAGCCCTGACAAGAACCCCTAGTATAGGCAGTTATCCGATGACGACGAAATTAGCAAAAATACAACGTTTTATGACAAAGGATCGAAGTTCTCTAACGCGGTGTCCTGCGTGAGCGACGAATACGACGCGACGCGACGCTGCGAACGCGACGAACGCGATCAACTCAACGGCATACCCTGCTTGCGGCCTATGTGACAGTCTGCGGCGAGACGCGACGTGACGCGTACTTGTTTTGAGGGCGACCAGATGCGTCACCACGAACTAACAGCAAAATTGTACTGTACTTCTCCATGATTCGAGAAGTAATGACCAAAACCACGTAGGACATGTAATAGGTCTATTATTTCAGGTTACTAATCTCGAGAACGAAGCACGAGTATAATTGATGATTAAACGAACTTGTACGTGAAGTTCGATCATAATTATATGAAGTGCTTCGTTCGAAGAGATTAGTTTGTCGCGTGTAGCATCGCGTCGCGACATATTCGTCGCTCACGCAGGACACCGCGTAAGCCCCCGCTGTCCGTTCGTCTGTCTGTCAGCGCGCTGTATCTCACATACCGTACCAGGTAGACAGTTGAAATTTTCACAGACTGTGTTATTGCCGCTTTGACAAAAAAAAAAACCGGTCAAGTGCGAGTCGGACTCGCGCACCACGGGTTCCGTACAAATTTGTAGCTATACAGGATTAATTTTTATTCAGTGCGCAAACTTTGACAAATTAAACTTAAATGAGTTTTATTAAACACCTATTTTTTATTTTGATAAGTCTTAGTACAAAAAAATAAAGTTGATCGCTAACGAAAGATGTCTATTTTGAAATTGATTTTATGGCCACTACGCGCCGGGACACAGGACTAAACTAATATGTATCTTCTGTCCTTTTCTTAATGAAATAGAAAGAAAAAGACGCACTGAACTTAAATTTAGTTTAGTTTGTGAACAAGGGAATCGGCGTCAATATACAGCTGTGATAACGGCCCCGACGTACAAGGTGAAGGTCGTGGGTTCGAACCCAGACAGGCGCTTTACTTTGCGTACATTAATTCATCTCCACTGCAATGTACACATCAAATGCTTAATGGAATACTGAGTTAACTCAAAAAAGACGATTTTAGGGAAATCGCAAAAGAAGATCTTGCTATGAGGACCTACTTGTTGATACATAAAAATAAAACTGATTTATATTAATCAGGAATGCTTGTATTTTGAACGTCTATGATTAAGTATTGATGAGATCTGAGTAAAATAAAAAACTTGAGAGGTGTCAAGGGACACCCGGATGGAACGAAGTTCAAAGAGAGAGAGAGACAGACAGAGAAACGCGCACGCCGCACGGCTTACAACTATAGCAAAAAGTGTCGTTCCAACTTTTGGTCTTAATTTTTTCCGTCTAGCCCCCTTTCGCAACGCGCGATAAGGAGCTTCGTTCCAAAAAACGGAAATCACATCTGACCTATCTACTATTGGGTCAGTATTCCATTAAGCATGCGACATGTCCTAGACCCCGCACTGGGCCCGCGAGGTACATTACTATATAGCCCACGCCCTCTCTCTGCGAGGAGGCCCGAGTCCCAGCAGTGGGCACGTTACAGGCTGACTATGTACAGACGCCAGCACATCAAGCTACTACAATCTGTCAAATTTCTCCAATTGATTTTCAACTTTATCGCTAAAACATTAAGGTTCAACGTTGATTGGGAAAATTTGGTACACAGAGAAAAGAACTTCGTCCCGGATGTCCCACGATGCCTCTCGACTCTGTGGTCGGACAGTGAACAGCAGGGGGTTCGATTCCCGGCAGAGTTCGTGTATGACTCTATTCCTTCAACTTTCACTCAATACTTACTTCATAATGATGATCTCAATAGACAATTAGTTTGTAACAATATTATGTTGTAATTCTTTATCTTTCAAAATGAAATTGTGCTTAATTTGAAACCTGCGTCCTAACTGAGAGCGATGGTCGCACGAATGAGCGGTGACGCGATCGTTCTCCAGAATAATGACGTACATAAAATATTTGACTAGCTTCAGGCCGCGACTTCGTCCGCAATTTCTTGTTCCACAAACCCCGTCGCAGTGGCATTCTTTCCTACTTTGTTTCTGCTTGACTCCTAAGAGAGCAATGTTAGTTGCCTTTAGTCTTCCCCAAGAATTGGGCTATAAAGTGCAAAAAGATTTTTTATAATCCGACTGGCAGTTCCAGAGATTAGCGCGTTCAAACTGACAAACAAACAAATTCTTCGTTAAACAAATATCAACTTTATTTCAATGTTAATAAAGCTGATTTCAGAGTGACTAGCACTGTTGAAAAAGTTGTAAAAATGTTTGAAGTTGTAACGTAAACTGAACTTTATTGTGTAGGAATTAAAGTTATTTTTCCATAAACTCATATTTGCTTACATTTTTGGAAAATAAATCGAATGCGGATTATAATTAAAAGTGAGTCGATTCAGTGTCAATGATGAACGAATTATTTTCAGGAGTTGTTCTGTTACACCTTGTAGATCAGTCATCTCGATGTCATATAGGATACTCCCACGTATCAAGACTTGTGCGGGTGAAGCCGCGAGACGCAGCTAGTTTTTCGCGACTGTCGCCTTCGGTTTGGACGCGCCTTGGTGTTCAGTATCTTTTAAATGTAACATTGTGTGAACTGATTGTGGTGAATTATTTAATTAAATATATTTTGTGTATTCTGTCTTTATTTTATGTCATAACATTGCCTTTTACCATCTACGTCGGGGTCAGCGTCCAGTCTGACCGGATGCAGCTGAGTACCAGCATGTCACATGGAGCGACTGCCACTATAACCAAGTTGCTGCGTAACACGATACCCTCGGTAAGACTGGTAAGACTTTTGAGCTTCTAACTACCCGTAGTAACGACTGTCCAAGATGTACGAAATGACGATACCCTTGGTAAGACTTTTGGGCTTCTAAATACCCGTAACAACTGTCCAAGATTTGCGAATGACAGCCGAAACCAAGCCAAGAAATGATACAAATTATATAAAACATTCATTATAATTTATTGGTTACAAAAACAATACGAAAATAAAAACAAAATTGTTATTCCTTCTTGCTGTGGTCGCACGCTAACACGTACACGGGTGGCGCTGGCAGCAGGAACACAGGCGCGTCTGTGGACAATATAAATTATAAATACAGGATTGTACAGGCGCCGGATCAAGCTACAATCTGTCGTACTCTAAAGGTGCTGAATGCCCTTCTGGCTGCCAACCCTGAATGTGATGATTGCGGATGAATGGATTAAAATTATGCGTATATGTCAGGGGGTCTACTCCGAAGTAGTATCGGCCGAATGTTCGGCCGTTTCCTGCTACGAATTTACTATTTGGTTCGGTCGGTTCCGATCCTACACTCCTACACTCTTTCGAATATTGACTATGGTCCCGACCCAACTGAGCCGATCCGAAGTTTTTTCGCATTTTTCAATAATATTCGGTTCGGCCATGTGTCGGTCCGATCCGAACATTCGCACTTTGCACTTCGGAGTAGGCCTCCTGGTGTTCTGTGAGAGAATGTATGCAAGGGAGTCCACTGTTCCATGTTTTAAGTTATATTATTGTCAACTTAACTACCTATTGTCCTCTATGTTAATTAATGTAATTGGTGTTGTACCGTTTTAATTAACTATAAATAAATAAATAAGCTACCCGAAACAATCAATCTTGAACCTTAATGCTTTAGGGATAAAGCTGAAAATCTACTAAAGAAATCTGACAGATTGTAGTAGCTTGATGTGCTGGCGTCTGTACTACTCTTTTAGCCTTGTGTATCACACGTCTCACGTAATATTAGTAAACACACCTTTCAATATACAGGGTGGTAGGGATATCGACGCGCAAACTGTAACCATGGATTCAGCACATGAGATTAGAGATTTCGACGCTATGGGGTCTAAACTTTAGACCCCATAGCGTCGAAATTTTTCGTCGGTTATCAAAAAAAAAAAATATTGCTGTACCATACATTTTGACCGCGTAGGTATTACACATAGTATACACTCTTTTTATTTTGATAACCGAAAATTTTTTTTTTTTTTTTTAAAGTAATAAACTTATTGAAATTCTTAGCAAGGGCTCCTTTGGTGTTCCTCCATGAACCCTAACAGGGTAGCTTCATATATACATAACATCACGCTTGTACTTCCCGAAGGGTTTCGCAGAGGTGTAACTATAGTACACTCACATTTCGCCAGTTGTTTTAAAGTTCCATCTAATATAATAGGTATCCATCGGGAAACGCCCAATAACTCTGGCCGACCCGGGAATCGTACCCAAGCCCTCATGCTCAGCAGTGCATGCGACCACTAGACCATAAGAATAATAAAGACTTTTTTTTTAATACATACCACAAATAGAACTGCAATGATTTTTCAAATTGTCCAAGGATCCATGATGGCAGTTTTTGCTGAAAAACAAAAATATATTGTGAAGAAAAAGGAGCGACGTGACTAGTAGTATTTGTATGAAAACTTTATGGAAATTCTACCAGAATCTGGAGCAAAAAATCGAAGCAGCATTTTTTTTAACCGACTTCTAAAAAAGGAGGAGGTTCTCAATTCAGATGTATTTTTTATTTATTTATTTTTTTATGTTTGTTCGCGCATAACTCCGTCGCTTGCCAACCGATTTGAAAATTTCTTTTTTGTTGGAAAGGATATACTTCTCAAATGGTCCCATAGAAATTTCGACAAGATCTGACGATGAGTTTCGGAGACAGACAACGGAACTCTTCAATAAATGCCAGCAAATCAACGGCTATTACTGCTATCGCTTATGTATGTATTGTTTATGCAATCACACAACATAACGTCACGCCTGTACCCTCTAAAGGGGTACGCAGATGCGTTCAGTATACCACGGTACACCCTCATTTCTGTCAAAGTTGTTATTGGGGTACTTCTAATCTTGTAAGTATATACGAATTTGTGTGGGGTAGGTACAACTAAAAAGTAAAAAAAAAAACAACCGACTTCCAAAAAAAAAACCACTACAAAGAGAAAAATAACTTTGATTTCGGAAGTCGGTGTCAAAAAATGAAAATGGGGAACCAGCGACACCGACTTCCGAAATTAAAGTTTGTAACAAACATACAGCGCCATCTAGTATAAGTTATCGAAAGCACTATGATGAGTGACATCATAAATTAAAAGACAGCAACTACAAACGATTTCTGTCGACAAGTGACGCCATCTATAATCTTCGTGTGGAACAATCTGCGCAAGCGCCACCCCGCGAGTGATCTGCACCACTACTACAGATGACTACGTGTAGAGATTGTGCACACATGTACAGCCAATCCGCCTTTATAAGCAGAGCCGTCTTCGAACAAATCGTCAGTCACTAGCTAGAGGTTTCTGAGCACGGTAGCCACGCAGCCAGCTCTGATCCTAAGTACGACTAGTTCCCTGCTTCGATAGCCTAGCAGTCTTCAGGAAACTAGCCAGCTAGGGGAGGTCTGAAGGGAGATAGCCACGCAGTCCCTTTCATCCCTCCACTTAGGGTTGCCTTATGATATAAATTGTAACGTGTAACGTAATATAAGTTAAGTTGCCAATAAAAATATCATCAAGTTCAACGGGGCTTTAATTTCACAACAAGCAACCCTACATTGGCGCCCAACGTAAATAATCTACGGATACCCACATATTTGGACGGTCAACCCTACATTGACGCCCAACGTAAATAATCTACGGATACCCACATATTTGGACGGCCAACCCTACATTGACGCCCAACGTAAATAATCTACGGATACCCACATATTTGGACGGTCTACCCTCAAATTTGGTACGGCCTACCTTCAAATTGTGTGAAGTACCCACATACTTACTAAAAGTTACCCACATAATTTTGGAAAATGTCAATCACTATGACACAAGAACAGTTGCTAGTCAATATGCAATTGGAGCAGCTTTAATGCAGGGGGAGAACGAAAACGAACACCCAGTCGAATATGCAAGCAGACTTCTTACACCAGCGGAATGCAATTATACTGTGACTGAAAAAGAAGCCTTGGCAATTGTTTGGGCTGTTTCAAGATTTCGTGGTTACATTGAAGGTACACAATTCATTACAATCACTGACCATCAACCATTAAAATGGCTAATGAAAACACCAACCGGTCACCTGCCTCGTTGGGCACTGCAACTACAGCCCTATGATTTCAATAACAATATACCTACTCCAGGGCGTACCAATAAGGTATCAAACCCAAAAGTCACCAGAACAATCCATGGAAAATATCATACTTCAGCAATATGTAAACTTGAACAAAGAGATGACAATATGCCCATACCATTAAATCCCATAAGAAAAAGAGGAACACCAAGGAAGATACATTTAGATCCTGGTACTCTGTCGGGACGACTATAGAGTACCAGAGGGGGAGAATGTAACAAACATACAGCGCCATCTAGTATAAGTTATCGAAAGCACTATGATGAGTGACATCATAAATTAAAAGACAGCAACTACAAACGATTTCTGTCGACAAGTGACGCCATCTATAATCTTCGTGTGGAACAATCTGCGCAAGCGCCACCCCGCGAGTGATCTGCACCACTACTACAGATGACTACGTGTAGAGATTGTGCACACATGTACAGCCAATCCGCCTTTATAAGCAGAGCCGTCTTCGAACAAATCGTCAGTCACTAGCTAGAGGTTTCTGAGCACGGTAGCCACGCAGCCAGCTCTGATCCTAAGTACGACTAGTTCCCTGCTTCGATAGCCTAGCAGTCTTCAGGAAACTAGCCAGCTAGGGGAGGTCTGAAGGGAGATAGCCACGCAGTCCCTTTCATCCCTCCACTTAGGGTTGCCTTATGATATAAATTGTAACGTGTAACGTAATATAAGTTAAGTTGCCAATAAAAATATCATCAAGTTCAACGGGGCTTTAATTTCACAACAAGCAACCCTACAAGTTATTTTTTACCTTTGTAGTGGTTTTTTTTTTGAAGTCGGTTTTTTTTTGTATAGCATTTTACTTTGCATGTTACCATATTTGTATGTCTTAATACAAAACAGCGTGCTATTTTATTTATATGTATGAACTATTAATTGTTTACCCATGTTTCACAAATAAACTATGATTATTATGAAGAAAGAATTCTTTTTTTTTAAGTCAAACCTACCTTTGGAGCCCACCTTTAAGATGTTTAGCCGACTTAAAAAAAAAAAAGAATTCTTTCTTCGATTTTTATCGGTAAGTACATTAGTTTTTTTTTTGGGGTAAAGTTAATTTTAAGTACTCCATTTTTTTCAACTTACCACTTATCACCTAAACTATTCAGAGACTTCGACAGTGAGCATTGCCCAACGACATTATTCAAGTCAGCAAGCGAACAAGCCTGCCTCAATCGCGCCACCAACTTATGAGGCAGACTCAAACATTGACAGCTACTCGAACAATCACTCCCCCCACACTTGTTCCCCTCATCCACACTCTCCACATTAATCTTCGGAACACTTATGTCACTTTGACATTGACAGCTGACATTCCCGCCATCACCAGAGTTGCCAGCTTGGGAATTTACTACCATATTAGTAGGATTTGTCGTGACGTTCGGTCTTAATTCCGTTGTGTTTAGAGATCTGTGTATATTTGGATCTGAGGCATATGTTTGGCCGAATTTTTCGCTGAAATGTACGGTTTTCTTGTATTTGTTCATCATTGAGTGTTGGTACTGTCCTTTACGGTTCGGTGAAGGTGACGAGGTTCGGGAGCGGTTCGGGGACGTGTATGCTGATGAGGTTTGGATTGGGCGCTTTGTTTTAGGATTTTTCAGCTCATATTCTGTTGCTATTGCTTCGAATACCTGTAATGATACAGCAGCTTTAAAACACATAATCTATAAATAATATAGTATTTACTTAAGTTATATTATACACAGAAGCTGTTGGTGTATAGACGCCAGCACATCAAGCTACTACAATCTGTCAAATTTCTTTAATAGATTTCAACTTTATCGCTAAAGCATTAGGTTCAAGGTTGATTGGGAAAATTTGAAAGTTTCGGATAGCTAAAAGGTAGCTTTTTCTCCGTACTAAACTAAGTTTAGGAAAGGCAACAAGAATCAATTCTATTTTCTTGTAAATTTTGACGTTCAAAAGTGCCTTCTAATGTTCACTACACTAAGTAATTCAACTGAAGTTATATGTTTATTATAATCTCTACTACTGCTGCACCCTAATTGCGTAACACACAATTAATCTCAATCTGAATCATTTTGAAGGATATTGCTAATCCATTTCTTCATATGTTCGAAAATTGTGTATGCTCAACAACGTGAATACCGCAATGAATGTTGTTGAACTGTCAAAATGAAACCTTGCTACTGATGGTGTGTTACGTAATCACCCCGCTGGTTACCTGTTCCGCGACTAGGTTTCTGGCGTAGGGTGAGTTCTTAGAGGGCAAGGCTTCCCTGCATAAGGCACAACGTTCTAACCGCGTCCAACATGCTGTGAACAAGAAAATACGTTCTAAAAAGTCTTTCTGTCACTAAATCTAAAATTAATAATAATAATAATAATAATAATGGGTTGTGGAGATCAGATAGGCAGTCGCGCCATGTTAAATACTGGTATTCAGCTCCATCCGGTTACACTGAAAGCTGACCCCAAAATGGTTGGACAAAGGCTAGGCAGATCATGAAGTGAGAATCCATGCACGTATAGAGGTATGAGGAACAGGGTGTAAAGGTCACTCATCCTCCATAGAAAAGGGAGGATCCTCCGACCAGACGGGTGTCGTGTGATGACGTTGTATATATATGCTACTCAAGCGGTAAACTGTTTGCGCGATGCAGGATTTTGCGTGACGTCAAAATGATGCGCAGTTCGCGTGTGGCGCTGTAGATGGCGCTGCAGACGCACAAGGGTATCCAAATAGGGATGAGTGAACCGAAAAGACACAACATTTCTGTTTACTGCTGAATGATGACGATGGTGAAACTTACGTTCACAATACACGTGTGATCGGGCGCAGGTCAGCGGTTTAGTGGCAGTGGAGGCACACACGGAGCAAGCCAGAGCTCTCACCACGCCGGCGAGCGCTCGGCGTGACTTCTCCCCTCGGACGCCACCGCCGCAGCTCCAGAGCAACTGGGAATTCGCGAGAAAAGCAATATTAATGCAAATAAGTAGTTATACAACGTGGACACGACAATACTTCGAAACCCCCCTAAACTTCGTAGATATAGGGGTTTATTGACAAACGTTGCTTAAAATTAAGTAATAATTAGCGACTGTTAAACCTTACATTTTTGTCGTTTAAACGTCTCTTTTTAAGCAGCGCTTATAGATTACCCCCTAAAGTCGTTCCCAGTCTGCATACAAAAATTCAATGAAATATAGGTATCGAATTTAGCGAGTCACTACAGCTACAGCCGGTCGATTCTGTAAAAATCTCACCGTGAAAACTCAAGTGAAGTGAGCTTGATGTGAGTTGTCAGTAGTGTCAATCCCTAGCATTATTTGGAATGACAGCTCACTCCACGCTCACTTCACCTAAGTTTTCACGGTGAGATGGTTACAGAATCGCACTGCAGCAACTTTGTAATGATCATAGCTGTACAGTCAGTAGATGCTTGCTGGTGTTGCCAGCGTACAATTCAATTATTCTACTACGATATATAATACACAGTCTGTCCATACTTATTTTACCTCCGATTTTGCATCACTGTCCAAATCACAATGATGCAATATTCTCATTCTATACCCTGTCCATTAGGTTAACCATTTTTTGACAGCTGTCTTAGAACGTAGAGACGCCAGCAGGTCAAAGCTACCCGAAGCTGTCAAATTTTTCCAATCAACCTTGAACCTTAATGCTTTAGAAATAAAGTTGAAAGTCTATTAAAGAAATTTGACAGATTTTAGTAGCCTGATGTGCTGGCGTCTGTACATACGAGTATTCCAGATTACGTAAAAGTTAACTTTAAAATGCGTAATAAAATAAATATATAAACTGCCTTATCTTATTGAGATATCTTATTTATGGCTTCTTACAGACATTACAATACCGTACGTGTATCAATCAATGTATTGTGTGTTGCTGCAGTCGCTAGTTCCATCTGTCAAAAAACGGTTTACCTAATGGACTGGATATAATAAGGTTGCTGCTATCATAGGTAAAATAACGGTAAACGGCACCCTAATTGCGTAACACACAATCAATCGTAATCTGAATCATTTTGAAGCAAATTGCTAATCCATTGCTTCATAAGTTCGAAAAATTTGTCTGCTTAACACGTAAATAACGCAATGAATGTTGTTGAACTGTCAAAATGAAACCGATTCCGATTGATTGTGTGTTACGCAATTAGGGTGCTGGCTGTAGGTACTCGCGTGAAACTCGCTTCATCATAGGAAGCTTATGTTTTGAAATAACAATATAACCTACCTGGGCGACAATGAATCAATTTTTGGCTCTAGCCTATAAAAATTGGGACTATTGGGAGGCTGTACTGCTGTAGGGTAGTCATAAGCAGAGAAGAAGGTATAATAGTTACCTCAGGATCATCTTTAGGGTCCACGCCACAGTTCCACACAAGTAAAGAGAGGCCGCCGCCCGCGCCGTCTCTTCTGATCAGACCTGCTACCTGTCCTACCTGCAACATAATAACACCTACTATCCCAATGCTGGGCAAAGCATCCACCACCTCCCGACTTCCTCAAACCCCAGGGAACAATTGCCTCTCGGCCATGACCTGCAGCGGCCTATATGGAAAGCTCTCAATCGTTCGCGTACCCAAGTAGGGCGCTGCAGACACAACTCATCGAAATAGGGGATTACTGACCCATCCAATATCTGGTGCGAGTGCGGTGCCTCTCATCAGACCATGCCCCACTTGCTGGAGTGCCCTAAGTGCCCGTTCACCTGCACCTTGGATGACTTAATGAATGCCAGATGCCGCAGTTAACGTGGCCACCTACTCGGCTCAAACAATATAAAATATCGAAGAAGAGCACCATCGACACGAACAGAAGATACTGCTGGGTAAAAGCCGCTTCTCATACGGAGAAGGCACGACCATTGATGACCACGTTTACTTACTATATACATACATGGTCAAATTAAATTAGCTAGCGAAACTCTGCAGACGTATGTAGGTATATCGATATCTAACACGATAAAAAATATAAAATTACTAGCTGCGCCGCGCGGTTTCACCCGCATAAGTTTTGATCCCGTGGGAATATCGGGATACAAAGTATCCTTTATGTTAATCCTGGTTATAAACCATCTGTGTGCCAAATTTCATCCAAATTCGTTCAGTAGTTTTTGCGTGAAAGAGTAACAAACATCCACGATCCATACAAACTTTGACGTTTATAATATTATATTATAGTTGGATTTGATGTTTCTTTTTTGGGATCAATGACCGGTGGTAGTTTTGTTACTTGAAGTTTGAGTTGAGAAAATCTGTTTTGTTTTTGTTTCATCGTATTTAGATATCGAAACCCATTGCGTCTGTGAAGTTTACACAAAATAAAAACAGTTTTTTTAAACTCATATTTCAAGTGACAACACTATCTACGGTCAACGACCCCACATAAAATCTATCCAATGAATACATTTTTTTGATTTATCATGTTTAGACATCGATACCCATCGCGTCTGCGGAGTTTCCCTAGCTAATTTCATTTGACCCTGTATGTAATAGTATGGATGGACAGTATGGGTACGTACAGGTAGTCCTAGCAGGTCTCTCCCATCAGCCTGCAGTATGCAGTCGCCTGGCTTCAATCCTGCATGATCTGCTCTACCGCCGGGAGTCACCTCACGGACCTGAAAAATAATTATAATAATATCTATACTAATATACTGGGCTCGTGACTAAGTAATAACAGCCACACGGATCGATCGATCAGGTTAAGCTACGCTAGCCGCGGTTGGTCCGTGGATGGGTGACCATCTTCACATACCGAGACCCCTACGTGACTCGGCAAGCACGTAAAGCCGTTGGATCCGGCCGTCAGTAGCCTGAAAAATGGTAGATGGTTACAGAATCGCATTGCAGATCACGTTTCCTGACGCGAACTCCGTCTTATGAATTTTCGATCAGGTCACGTGTCCTGACGGGAGTTTAACATTTTTTACCCATCACAAAAAAGTGCACAACGCCGCTAAAGAAGTTTTCACTTCAAAAAAACCGGCCAAGTGCGAGTCGGACTCGCCCATGAAGGGTTCCGTTACGTTACGATTTATGACGTATTAAAAAAAAAAAACTACTCACTAGATCTCGTTCAAACTAATTTTCGGTGGAAGTTTATATGGTAATGTACATCATATATTTTTTTTAGTTTTATTATTATTATTTATTTATTTCAGACACAGTGTTCCATATTCATGTTAGTATAATTAAAATTAAAAATTATGTTAGTAAAACAAAGATCAATTACATGCCAAAATAATAGTAGGTATTATAACTTAAACTGAAATTAAATAACCAGAATCACAAAAATCAAATTATAAAATAAATTAATTAGCCAAAAATGCAATATTAAAATAAAAATTTCATTAAAATCACAAAGAAAAAATAATAATAGAAATATAAAATAATTTAACTAATAAAATAAAATAATGTAATTAATAAAATAATGTAATTAATAAAATAAAATAATGTAATTAAAAAATAATTTAATTAATCAACCACAATTATTTTATTTTATCATCCGTCAGTTCTTACTGACATGCAACTGCACACAATGCCACAATATTGGACAGTCAATTTTGCCAGCCACAACGCTAAGAATGCTGTTGCCACTGGCGCGGGCCCGACTGAGCAATGACGCCGCTCTCTTTCTGAGGATGGCATGAAAGCCATCAATACGAGCGTCGGCAAACATGCCCGACGCGCTGCAGTGTCTCGGCAGCCGCATCAGCATCCTAAATGCATCGTTATACTGAACGCGCAGGGCGTTGATTGTCTTCTGCGTATATTTGACCCATAGACTGCACGTATAAAAAGATTGGCAAAACGCCCGAAACAATGTTATTTTTACTGCCTTACTGCAGCGCGCAAATCTACGAGCCAACATATTGCATCGGACAGCCAACGCCCGGCGCTCCCTCTCAATATCCTCGTGGTCTGAGAGTTCATCCGAGACCCAGTGGCCCAGGTACTTGAAACGCGTAACTCTGCGTAGGGAATCACCGTCTATTAGGACGGGTGGTACATGAGTGACCTTATGACCTGGTGATTGGAACACCAAAAGCTCGCTCTTTTTTACATTATACCTGAGCCCATGAGCCTCGGCGTACTCAACACATATAGCGAGGAGTTTGCGAACGGCACTCATGGAGGGGCCCAACAACACCATATCGTCAGCGTAGCTAATGTTGTTGACATATTTTCCGTCTATAGAGCAGCCGACCATAGTGCTGCTGAGCTCCTCGATGAGTCCGTTTACATACAGATTGAAGAGACGAGGCGAAGTTAAACCTCCTTGCCTTACGCCACACTTCAGTCTGTACTCATCGGAGATCACGCCCGCCCACTTTATCACATTGATTTGGTTGTTGTACCAATAATCAAAAATGCTAACGACTTCTTCAGGGAGGCTGGTTTCTGTCCTCAATTTGTACCATAGCATATCATAGGACACCAAATCGAAAGCTTTCGAAAGGTCTAAAAAACAGGCGTAGACCGGAGTCTTTCTATCGGTATAGTACCGGACAGTGTGCTTGAGGCATAGAACTGCCGTTTCTGTCGACAGCCCGCGTCTGAACCCGAATTGAGCGTCATTCAGCTTTATGTGACTGTTCAAAATACGATCAAGCAGACTGTCCAGCACCTTCGCCACGGTAGTAGCTAGCGAAATGGGCCTATAATTGCTGTTATCTGACGCATCGCCAGTTTTATTTTTGATTATTGGCACAACCACGGTCTTTATACATTCATCCGGTAGGTATGAGTGTCGTAAACAAAACGTATGAAACATAGCCAGAAGCCTTGGCAGATGAACCCCCGCATGTTGCAAATGCTCAATACTAATTCCATCGTGGCCTGGGGACTTACCCCTCGTCATATGGTTTATAACGGCAGATACATGCTTAGCAGTAAAAGCTGGGCATACTGTGGGCTCAAGCGAATTTTGCCTGATTTCACTAGTATTAAGCATCCCCGACACACAGGAAGAAGGTTCAATCTGAAAAAGTCTTTTAAACATGTTCGCGATGTCACGCGGCTCAGTTACTCCGTTAATATTTAGAGGGACAGAAGGTCTTATATTTAGTTTTCTCGTGCCTTTCCAAAAGTTCTTAAAATTTTTGTCTGCGTGGTGTGATGCGATAATATCCATCTTAATTTGCTCGGCGTTATTTTGACACCATCTTAGCTTATATTTGAAACGACGCCGAGACTCCACCATGTTATTATAGATGGGTCCACTTGCAGGCTTACCGTATAGTAACCAGGTTTGAAAGTTTAGCCTGGCAACCTCGTGAGCACCACGAACATGCTCATTCCAGCCTAACAGAACACGTTTTCGTTTGATTATATTCCCCACACACTTAGAACTAATCACAGCCGCTTCAGATATAGTCGCAACAATATCCTTGTACATTCTGTCTATAACTTTTCTATGATCTTTGTTGTGACATAAATCATCACAGCATCCCGACAAATCTGATGGAAAATCTACGGTTTTAAAGTGATCATTGCATATCTTACTATAAAGTTGTTTTTGTTGCTCATCCCTATCGGCCCACAGTATGCCATTAGCGGATCTTTCAGGTATCAGAAGCTGTGGTTTCATTACAGAAAGATTACAAGATACTTCTAAGGGATAGTGGTCGGACCAAGTACAGTCATAGAACACCCTTACACTCAGTACAGACTGCCACGCAGACTCCGTTACCACACAATGGTCAAGCCAGCTTGCGC
Source organism: Apamea sordens (assembly GCA_945859715.1). Lineage (NCBI taxonomy): Eukaryota > Metazoa > Arthropoda > Insecta > Lepidoptera > Noctuidae > Apamea > Apamea sordens. The sequence continues at coordinate 9,840,414 of OX244015.1, read as the reverse complement.
TGCCGTGGGCATCACTAACGAAAGTAAAGGTGTCCGATGAGCTTCCCAATTTTTCTATATCCGCACATACCCATTGCTGATCGTTACAAAATTTTTGAAGTTCCCTTCCAAACAACGCACAAGGACTAGCATTAAAGTCTCCTAAAATATACACATTAGCAACTTCGATATTTTCAATTATAGCACTTATTTCACTAAGACAGTCAGTAAATTCTATTAAATTCTCAATGCAGTTCACAGGCATGTACACAGAGACTACTACGAAGGAACGATCGCACACAACTACCTTAATTGCCGTGAGACGCACACTATTGCACGGGATCACTGTCACCGAACTAAATGCACTTTTGCGCCAGAGCAGAGCAACACCGCCATATGGTCTGCCTCGTACTAAGCCCGCAGACGAGTCTATAGCCGATTTACCACAGTAGTCAAAGTCTTGGTCGACTGTTCCAAGGATCGGCAAGTCGTGCGGGAACAACCATGTCTCCTGTAGGGCTATTATGTCTGCTCGACGACAAAGGGTTCTTACATAGTCCACAGAACGTATTAATGACTTACAGTTAAAGGTGATAAAACTGCTAAGTGAGGGTATTCTTAATGATTGACTGCCCATTTTGATTTTTAGGAATGTGTCTTCTATTTTCAAAGTCTATGAAACGCCGAAAAGATATCCCTTCTGGCCATACACGGTCATCCATGAATGTATCCAACTTGTGCCTAGGGACTAGTACCTTATAAGCATCATACTCCTTATTTTGTTTCATTGTAATTTTTTCCAAAGTTACACAAACGTTTGTTTTAGTCATAATATAATTAGCAATGTCTGCAGGTGAAGTTCGTTTGTCAACATTGTTTATAAACAATGGGAGTCTGACATCTGCAGCCCTAAACTTACATTGTGGTGAGGTGACAGCCACGCCTTTTTGTCCTATAAACCTATTCTTGTGTCTATTTCTCCGTACCTCCGTCCATTCACCATCATTCATTAACTGTTTCCATTTACCCGGCGCACGCGCAACTTCTGCAAACGAGTGACAAGGCTTAGGCAAACAGCTGTTGCTAGGCGCCACAGCTGACACATCAATCGAATCGCAAGAGGGCCTCAATACATCACACACAAGATGCTCTGTCTTTCTCGCACCCCCCGCTATCAACACCTCGCTCGCTATGTTCTTATCAACCTCCTGCCGCGCTATTTGTTTATTAGGTGCAAACGAACCCGCTTTCTCGCACTCAGTCACAACATCAATGCTACCGCGCAACGGGGACAGCCGATTACACTCATACTTATCAGGCCCAACATTCGTACTATTTATCTGATTTGGAGAGATCAGCGATATTGACGACATGTGCGGAAGACCCATGGGTCCGCTATCATAAGCAAAGCTAGCTTGCATACATGATGCACCTCTCCTCAGGTTAATGTTTCTATATTCATTTTCCACAATTGTTTTATTTAAACTGTCAACAGGTAGGCCGCAAACATCTGCGTTAGTGTGCAGCTTTAACAATTCCTGTTTTGTTTGTAACAGCTGATCTACAGTTACATACGTACTTTTAAACAATTTGATCTCGTTTTGCAGGATAACTATATCTTTTAAAAGCCTACTGACGTCTACATGATCAAACGTAATTGGAGGTAGTTTGTTTAAATCATGAGCTACGAAAATAGGAATCTTCTCCGGGTCTACATTCTTAATAACTTCTATTATATCAAATAGGTCTTTCTTACTTTTTCCTTCTTTGTTTTTACGTTTTATTTGACGTATATCAGTTGAAACAGATTGAAACAGTAATGACTTAGCTTTTTCGATGTCTTCTGTTGAAAAGGAAGAACCACATATCCTCACTAGGCTTTCACTGTCCATCACTTCATGTTTATGTTGCACAAAAGTTAATAGTTCATTAACTACGAGATTACAATTGTTACATTTAAGCACATTCGCCGACGACATATTTAACAACGATTAGTATTTCGCTTCAACACCTGCACGCATCGAGCGCTCAGCGGAGACTGATGATAGATTTATCATTCTCTTATTTTAGAAGTTACAGGGGGGGGGACACACATTTTACCACTTTGGAAGTGTCTCTCGCGCAAACTATTCAGTTTAGAAAAAAATGATATTAGAAACCTCAATATCATTTTTGAAGACCTATCCATAGATACCCCACACGTATGGGTTTGATGAAAAAAAAAATTTGAGTTTCAGTTCTAAGTATGGGGACCCCCAAAATTTATTGTTTTTTTTCTAATTTTGTGTGAAAATCTTAATGCGGTTCACAGAATACATCTACTTACCAAGTTTCAACAGTATAGCTCTTATAGTTTCGGAAAAAAGCGGCTGTGACATACGGACGGACAGACAGACAGACAGACATGACGAATCCATAAGGGTTCCGTTGCCATTTGGCTACGGAACCCTAAAAACACATCCGACCGGTAGTTTCATAGTTTAGCGCGTTAAAACAAACAAATTCTTCAGCTTTATTAATAGTATAGATTCTTACCCATGGATATGGATCCCACAGTGTCCTCGTCAGCCTGAAGCCCAGGCCTTCTCCCTCATCCTCTGGTAGATTTAACTAAAACAACATACAAGTTTTTAACATTGGCGCCGATTCCCTTGTTCACAAACTAAACTAAATTTAAGTTCTGTGCATCTTTTTCTTTCTATTTCATTAAGAAAAGGACAGAAGATAAATATTAGTTTAGTCCTGTCATTTGTCAAACTAGTCAGCGCCTGACGTAAATTGACGTGTTTTTAGTAGCCATGTTTTTATTCACGTCTAATCTGTCTTTGCAGTATCTTAATTTGACAGGACTAAACTAATATTTATCTTCTGTCCTTTTCTTAATGAAATAGAAAGAAAAAGATGCACAGAACTTAAATTTAGTTTAGTTTGTGAACAAGGGAATCAGGGCCGTTTATAGAATTGCTATGAACGGCTGGCCAACATGAAGATAAACTCGGAGAGATTTGCGTTGTGTGGCTAAAACTAAATATGAATTAGGTTAAGTGCTTTAGAAATAAATAAATAAAAACAAAGTACATACATCATGTACATTTTTAAAGAAATTTCTCGCCGGCTGATCGATACTTCACGTGACCAGAGGGCTGGCTCGTTCTTTGGCCAAAGAATTAACATTGCCATTCAACGTGGCACTGCTGCCAGTCTTCTGAGCACGTTTCCGGATAACAGCGAATGCGGACGAGTAGGTACTTCGGCGACTAAATATCCTTTTGTTTTTGTATTTATTTATGTACCTAGTTAGTTAGTTAGTCTTTTAATTTCGCGGGTTCGATTCCCGCACGGAACAAATATTTGTATGACCTACCCACAAGTAATTGTTCCGGGTCTGGCTGTTTGTGTATGTGAGTTTAAATGTCTGTAAACGCATCCACGTTACAGGAGAAATTCCTAATGGGGCAATGTTTAAAAAAAAAAATAGTATCTTGTGTAAATAGTTAAGAGATTATGAAAATATAAGTAAATATGATTGACGTGCAAAAGTATTTGTACAAATCTTCTTACAGTAATAAAATCATTTATCGTTTATATCATTTTAGTTAATTAGTAAGCTTTCCAACGAAGAACGACTGACCAGCAACCTAACTGCGTAGACTATCACTCATAATCTGAATCATTTTGAAGGATATTGCTAATCCATTGCTTCATATGTTCGAGCAACTTGTCTGCTCAGCCACCGTAGGCGCGGGCTTGCGGGCGGCGAGCAATGGGCAGCTCGCCCGGGTCGACGGCGCGTTGTGTTCCACGCGCGCCTCAAAGAGATGTCAGCACGAACTGACGAGGTCCGCTAGGGCCTGCCAAGGCCGCGGGTTGTTCGAAAGAGATACCGTGGCCCCTGGCACAGGCAACTGAACTGAAGGAACACGGCTGGGTTTTAGTCAGTAACACGCCCTTCCGCTCAGCCCAGTTGATGATTTCCCACCCAAAAAAAAAAGGTACTGTAGCTGCACCTGTGCCTAATCCTTCGCGGATGCAGGCGTGATGTTATGTGTTAGGAAGTAGGCACTCGTATACTTCCAAAAAGTCTTTGTATCCGGTTGACATTGACATTATCTTCGAATCACCTTCACATTTTAAGACCGAGCTCTCCAACCTTGATTTAAAACTCTTTTGTACACAAATCAAGCAATATGGGTTCCATTAATATTCGGAAATGGTTATAATTATTGATTAAATCCTTAACAGTAATCTCTAACCGGCTGGTTGACACTGCTCGTGACTCAAGGGCTGGCTTTTACCTTGGCCTGAAGCTAAGCATTGCCATACAACGTGGCAACGCAATCATTATATTTTCTTGGTCCTGTTTTATGTTTATTATTATATGTAATATTTATTTAGATTAGTATCAAACTCAAAGACTCGAACTCAAAGCATTTTAAATTTCAAATGAACCATTTACAGGCACTTTTGAATTGTCAAAATTAAATAGTTGGTCAGTGTCAGAAAGTTGAAGCTAGTTGCAAAACGTAGATCTCTTTGGAGAAGATAGAACGGGCAAGAAGCTCCGGACACTCTTTTAAATCAAGATATTATTACAAAATCCTGGGTACATTATTCTTATTGCTTCTATATGTGAGAACCTTAAAACTTTAGCGATAAAGTTGAATATCTATTAAAGAAATTTGACAGATTGTAGTAGCTTGATGTGCTGGCGTCTGTACATTACCAGTCGAAATATTTTAGTTTGTTAATCTGTATTCGCGACATATTCGCAAAAAATGAAAAAAGTAAATGAGTTTAGGGAAAAATTACTTTAATTCCTACACGATAAAGTTCAGTTTACACATTCAAACATTTCAAACATTTTTATTACTTTTTGAATAGTCCTAGTCACTCTGAAATCAACTTAAATACGATTAAAATAAAGTTATAAGTTAGTATTTGTTTTATTTATTTATTTTATTATTTATGTACACACAGTAAAATACATATAGATATAACATAATCATACTAGGACTACAAAGGTACTGCTTATTTCTTAAGAAATTTCTTCCAGCAGACCTGCGAAAGGAGAAGTAAAAAAGAAATGTAGACAATAGTGTGTGAGAACAAGAAGAGAAAAATAAGAATGTGTGAAGTCTAAAACTAAAATATTAAATATACCTACACATATAACGCAAAAAATAATAAATACTTAAGTATACTTAAATAAATACATAATACAAAAATATATAAACATATATATATATATATACAAATATATTACTTGAAATACCTAACGTCAATTTGAAACATAAATAAAATTTGAATTATAGGTTACGTTATTATACTTTTAGCTAATAATTTAATAGTTGAATGACATTTGCAAAGACGTAAAGATACGCACTAGATTTTCAACGTACTGATCAGCGCCGAGAGTTGAAAATGCAACAGTGTGCGGTTTGTTTGACGCGCGGGGATGCGCTCTGTTGAATTTTCAACGCTCGGCGTAGCCCCGATAGTTGAAAATCCAGTGCGCGTTAAAATCCCGCCGCGATATTTTTATTTGCTGTTAGCTGTTCAATTGCTTGTTTTTCGTCGCCATTTTGGATTTCATGGTGAAATTAATTTATGGCATTTTAAGGTGACCAGGCATTGTCTTCTGCGTGCCTTTTCCCAACTATGTTGGGGTCAGCTTCCAGTCTAAACGGATGCAGCTGAGTACCAGTATTTTACATGGAGCAACTGCCTCTATTCGCAATCTCATCTCAGCGACAATCAATGTCAAAAACTTGACAAAAATGTAGGGAAATTAGAGGTATTTTTGACAGATGGAAATTGAGATCAGACTGTGAACGTTCTTAAAATTACGAGAAATGCCCCTCTGAGCTCCACAACCCAGATACTGGGTAATACGATACCCCTTGGTAAGACTGGTTGTCAGACTTTCGGGCTTCTGACGACCCGTAACGACTGTCAAAGATCTACAAATGACAGCCCGGAACACGTGCTTTCCGAGACACGGAGTCGGTATGTTATGTATGACTGGTCACCCTCCACAGACCGACCTCGGCAAGCGTTGCTTAACCTTGAAGATCAACCCGTGTCGCTGTTATTATTTAGCCACGCGAACCTCCTATTTTTGTATGACCAAACATACTCATTGCTCAAATCGCAATGAATGTGCGCGCAATATGGAAGGAGTGATGGACAAATGCTGCACTTGCACGGTGCGTGAGCATGCCTGAACCATATCGCCACTCGTTCGATGTCCACCGCACACAGGATGGATTGAAAGCAGCACTTAAAGTGATTTTTTGCTCCATTGGTGTAATTGCCGTATGGCGTTCCAGTGTGAGGATAAATAAATAAATAATAATAATAATAATTTCTCAAATTAACACTTAAGCCACCGGCACATTACTGTGTTGTGTTGTGTCGTGACGCGGAATATACCAATCTTTTTCTGTTCAGGACTAAGTCAAATCACAACGAGTTTTGACTGGATAAAACTGCGTCGGAAGGCGACACGACACGACACGACACAACACAGTAATGTAAATCCGGCCTTAAGGAGTTCGCAACCGTAATTTTGTTGCACTAATTTTGGACACTGGCTACATTTTCGTGCTATTAAATTGGGTATCTTAGAACGGCAACAATAATATACATTATCGAATGGAGGTATGGCAGAGTAAGGAGCTTCACAGACGCTTTTTCCAGGCCCTACATGGACCCGATGTAGATATACTACCGTCCGTAGCCTATGGCGGCGTTTCGGCGACCTCTTTAGAGAACCCGAAGGTTTTGTCTGGGCAATTATGAATGAAGTTATGATGACAAACAATTACCGGAGATTTATTGTGAAAGACGGCACGGTTGACATCTGTCGGGCATGCCACCGGCCGGGAGAATCAATCAGGCATATTATCTCCGGGTGTTCTCGTCTAGCTAACGGAGAATAATTGCATAGACACAACCTTGTAGCCAAGATAATCCATCAGCAACTTGCTCTGAAATTTAGCCTTGTGGAATCTGAGGTGCCGTACTACTTAACTGGTATGTGCCCGACCCAGTTCTCGAAAATGGAAATATCACATTGAACTGGGATCGATCCATCATCACTGATAGGACTATTGCTGCCAATAAGCCTGATATAGTGGTGGTGGATCTATCAGAGCGGCGCGCATTGATTGTAGATATAACCGTCCCGTATGATGAGAACCAGTTTACTCTTTGTATTTCCTGTGTGGGTCAGAAATAAAAAAATCACTTATTTTTTTATACGCCTAACTTTGCGATTGACTGACTGAGCGTTTTACGGTGTCCTAAGTTTGGGCAGCGCCTTAATACTGCCTGCCTCGTCGGGGAATATCTACAGGAGCGATGTCATTAATACTATTATGTAATGTTATAGAGGTATGAGGAACAGGGTGTAAAGTTCACTCATACTCCATAGAAAAGGGAGGATCCTCCGACCAGACGCGTGTTGTGTCTGGCGGGCAACTGCCCGATGATTCGTCAGCGTCAGGATGGCTGGACCAAACGAGATATGTCCTTGAGACCATGTGCACTATTTATTACCTACTTGCTACTATTTACTACCTATAGTGAAATATTTGCTACCTTTTCATTAAGAAATTTATCAAAGAAATAAAGTGGTCAGCCAACCTGACGTCAGGTTGGCTGACCACTTTCAAGTTCTATAGTTTTAGCGTTGTATTAACCGCGTTGTTAATGTAAATATTCACTACCTGATTGCTACCTTAACATATATTTTAAACACAACTCTATGAAGCTCCTATAAAAAGTTATTAATAAAAGCCATTTAAACGCCTGTACATCAATTATTAACATCTTTTCTTCTCAGAACAATTGCTAAAAATGTTTTTATAGGCGCTTGGTGGCTTATGAACAACTTGTTTCTGGATAATTTTATAATCTATCTATATACTTATAATAAATCTGTAGAAGTGAAAATTCTGTACATTGAAAATATCAAAAAAATAATTTACAGGGGGTGTTACTAGACCGACACCGAACCCAAAAATGTGATTAAAAAAATTTTTGTCTGTCTGTCGGTCTGTCTGTCTGTCTGTCTGTCTGTCTGTTTGTTCAGGCATCACGCAGTACGTCAGGTTGGCTGACCACTTTATTTCTTTGATAAATTTCTTAATGAAAAGGTAGCAAATATTTCACTATAGGTAGTAAATAGTAGCAAGTAGGTAGTAAATAGTGCACATGGTCTCAAGGACATATCTCGTTTGGTCCAGCCATCCTGACGCTGACGATGATTCTTGTCGGGACGTTGTATATGCTAGTCTCGTGGTAAACTCTGCTTGTGCGTTGTAGATGCCACTACAAGCCCTATTTTAATTTGTTTTATATCATCTCATATCGCAACATTTATCCGCAGGTAAGTACACTCAGGAGCGAAACTTTCATGTCGTATAGTTGCGCGGTAAACTCTGCTTGTGAGATGCAGGATTTTGCGTGACGTCAGTATGACGCGTTGTTCGTATGTGGCGTTGTAGATACCGCTACAATGTAAGGGGATAGTGGCTTACCTGTACAACTCTTACTCCTTCAGTGAACTCCTCCTCAGTATCCACGTTGGAAGATGTCTCTGCTGACGGTGTTTCCATCTACAACAAAATTCATATGATCTATTTAACATCAAACGCACTGGCTAGTTATCGACATAGCTTGCAGAGTAAGCAAACTGAAGTGGCAGTGGGCTGGCCATGTTTGTAGAAGGACCGATGGCCGGTGGAGCAGACGAGTTCTGGGGGCCTACTCGGAAGTGCAAAGTACGAATGTTCGGCTCGCACCGACACATAGCCGAATCGAATATTATTGAAAAAAGCGAAAAAAGTTCGGATCGGCTCAGTTGGGTCGGGACCATGGTCAATATTCGAAAGAGTGTAGGAGTGTAGGATCGGAACCGACCGAACCAAATAGTAACTTCATAGCAGGAAACGGCCGAACATTCGGCCGATACTACTTCGGAGTAGACCCCCTGGAGTGGAGACCGCGTATCGGCAAGCGTAGTGTGGGACGCCCCCCACCTTAAGAAGGTGGCTGGGGTAGACTGGATGCGGAAGGCGGAGGACAGGGTGTTGTGGAGCAGCCTGGGAGAGGCCTATGTCCAGCAGTGGACTGCGATACGCTGAGTTCATGATTGATTGATGCACTGGCGAGACTATATTATATTATTTTTGGAACGAAGTTCCTTATCGCGCGTTGCGAAAGGAGGCTAGACGGAAAAAATTGAGACTAAAAGTTGGAGCGACACTTTTTGCTATAGTTGAAAGCCGTGCGGCGTGCGCGTGTTTCTCTGTCTGTCTCTCTCTCTCTCTTTGAACTTCGTTCCATCCGGGTGTCCCTTGACACCTCTCAAGTTTTATACATAAATAGCGACCCGCCTCTGCTGCGTAAGCTTTTGACTTGTCTTTAACTTGACTTGTCAAAACTTCATTAAAATTTACATTTTAATGAAGAAACCTTGATAGGTTTCTTCATTCTGTAAATTTTATATAAATACAAATACACATCAACCTTCCGGTGGGCTTGTGGCTAAATAATAACAGCTGCTCGGGTCGATCGATCATGTTAAGCTACACTTGCCGCGGTTGGTCCATGGAGGGTGACCATTTTCAAGACCCCTCCGTGCCTCGGAGAGCAGGTTAAGCCGTTGGTCCTGGCTGTGATTCGTAGATCTTTGTTAGCAGCTCGAAAGTCTGACAACCAGCTTTATCAAGGGGTTCGTATCACCCAATAGATAGCCGCTCCATGTAAAATACTGGTATTCAGCTGCATCCGGTTAGACTGGAAGCCGACCCCAACATAGTTGGGAAAAGGCTAGGTAGATGATGATCATCTACGCGGGCCCAGTGCGAGTTGGTAGATGTTACAAGTTTTAGAAAGTTTGGTTCTAGGGCATGATGTTTTCCTTCACCGTTTTGAGAGCAGTGGTGATGAAATTAAATACAAAGTAAACTGCGGGTTGGTCGATACAAACTTACTGACTGACTAATATCCAACCATGTCAATGTCGAAACCACAGAGGAAGCGAGGTGAGGGAGGGAATTGTTTGGAAATATTCGTGATATCATATTAAGTAAACATTGTGTTCTCTTTCACGTTTGCAAAAATGTTTTACGTTAATTTATGTTGACACACGCATGCCTCAAGGCGAAATATTTGTGTTTTGTATATTTATAGTAACGTTAGCTGTAAGTTTATCAAAAACACTGCACATGAATATTAACTTATTGCTAACTCATCAAAATAACAGCTATTTACTAAATGCATATGAAAGCTTGTACTTATAAGAAAAACACATTTTTTTTAAATTGTGTCTGTTTGTCTTTTTGTTTGTTACGGCTAATCTCCGAAACGGCTGGACCGCTAATAGTAGGTAATAATTTCTTAAAATAGTAATTTCTTTAATAGATTTTCTATAGATAGCTTTAAGGTTCAAGGTTGATTGGGAAAATTTGACAGTTTCTGGTAGCTTAACATGCTGGCGTCTGTAGGTACCATGGTAGGTACTAACCAGCAACCTAATTATGTAACACACTATTAATCTGAATCTGAATCATTTTGAAGGATATTGCTAATCCATTGCTTCATTATTATTATTACTGTTATTGTTAATTAAACGGTAAACGGTAAATTAAACGGTAACAACAATTACATTAATAGAAAGAAAGAAAGAACCAACCAACCAACCAACCACCAACTTCAACTCCTCCAACTTTCTTTTTCTTTCTTTCTTTCTTTTACATTAATATTAACATAAAGATATGGTAGGTATACATACAAAAATATTTCCAATACTAGTTAACATATAATAGAGGACACCCTAGCATACTTCTTCTCACAAAACGTCAGACATACACGCATAATTCTACTCCATTCATCGGCAAACAGATCACATTCAGGATTGGTGGTCAGGAGGGCAGGGGACTCAGCCAGCTCTGGCGACAGTTTTAGATGACGGCGGTTCATAGGTATATTATTTTCGAATTTAATAATAATATCCCTGGAAATTTCACACAGCGCCATCTAGTCCCAAGCTAAGCAACCTAATGCTTGTGTTATGGTAACAAGATGGCTGATAAACTACTTATACACATTTTTTTTTTTTAAATACATATAGGACTTACAAATATTTGTTCTGTGCGGGAATCGAACCCGCGACACGCAGCGCAGCAGTCCGATCGCTCAGCCACTGCGCTAACCGTGTTGTCAAAATTTGTCTGCTCAACAACGTAAATAACGCAAAGAATGTTGTTGAACTGTCAACGTCAAAGCCATTGCTACTGAGAGCTGTGTGTTACGCAACTACCTCGCTGAAGAGTATGTTTATTGTTTGAACGCGCTCTAATCTCTGGAACTACCAGTCTGATTTGAAAATATCTTTTAGCATTTGATAGCCTAATTCTTGAGGAAGGTTATAAGCTACTTAACATCACGCTACGACACTTAGTTGCCGAGCAAAAACAAAAAATGTAAGCAAGACCAATTAGCGAAAACGAAGTATTAGCGACGGCAGGGGATGCGATGCGACGCGCGATGGGGTGGGCTCGTATGTATGTACGAGCTAAAGGCTAACTATGATATAGACAAACTTCATCATCATCATCAGCAGCCTGCCTTTTCCCAACTATGTTGGGGTCGGCTGCCAGTCTAACCAGATGCAGCTGAATACCAGTATTTTACATGGAGCGACAGCCTATCTGACCTCCACAACCCAGTTACCGTAACACAATAAGACCCCCCCCCCTCCCCCTTGGTAAGACTGGTTGTCAGACTTTCGGGCTTCTGACGACCCGTAACGACTGTCAAGATCCACGAGTGACAGCCGGGCACGGGGGTGCCACACTGCCAACAAAACTCAGTGTTGTTACTAAGAAATTCCTAATGGAGCAACTCAATAACACCTTCACCCATTGCGTAACACACGATCAATCGGAATCAGGAATCATTTTGAAGCAAATTGCTAATCCATTGCTTCATAAGTTCGAAAAATTGGTCTACTCAACATACGTAATAAATAACGCAATGAATGTTGTTGAACTGTCAAAATGAAACCGATTCTAACTATTTATTTAGTCACTTACAACTATTATTACAGGTAGGTACAACCCAATGCAATAGTGAAGCAAATCTAATAATATTATTAACTTACTTTCTAAAACTTATTACATGTAATGTAAAACATCGAATCAATTATGGACCCTGTCGGGCACAGCAAAGTTAGTTTTTAATAGGAGAGAGGACGAAGGCGCTTTTTGTAAAGAAAAAAAAATAGAATAGAACCCAGGAACCCTCGCTGAGCAGTCGCGCTTGCAACCACGAGACCAACGGGGAAGTTTGACCAATATACCAGGTTTGTAGAGGTAGGGGCTTGACTCTACATTAGATCAGCCGATTGTTTCTGTAAAAATCTCACCGTGAAAAGTTAGCTGAAGTAAGCTTACAGTGAGCTGTCAATAGTGTCAATCCCTAACATTAGTTGGAATGACAGCAGTGCGATTCTGTACAACCATCTCACCGTGAAAACTTAGGTGAAGTGAGCGTGGAGTGAGCTGTCATTCCAACTAATGCTAGGGATTGACACTATTGACAGCTCACTCCACACTCACTTCACCTAAGTTTTCACGGTGAGATGGTTACAGAATCGCACTGGCTGGTGACATGTTAACAGTGAAAGCGATATTTAAGTCTTGGCAAACCTACTTTACATGAAATGTTCTTGGCGGGATTATTTATTACGAGGCGTCATTTCGTTTTCCTCTTCGTGTCGCTGGCACGACTGAATTTTACTTCCACGGCGTTCGCCAGTGGCAGTGCGGAGGTCACTTTGATGCATGTTTATGAGGCGTCATTTATGATATCTCTCATTAAATGACTGTGGTTAGCCTTTTGAACGCCATTGTCACATATACGTGACAAGCAAGCGCGTGCCCTGTAGGCCAACGAAACAAATATGTGGCAAAAAAATGCGGTGCACTTTATCACGAAGTAAACAATTAAGTCATTTTGGAATCCCTAGGTATTCTTTTTGTAGGTATTTGCGGTGAAATTGTGGCTTGGCGTGGAGGGCACGCGCGTGCGTTTATGCTCTGGCGTTCAAAAGGTTATTTCAACCACCATTTGGTTATTTGTTTCCATTGGTGTATCTCTAGATACACCAATGGGTATATATTATACTAGCAGCGCCCCGCGGTCACACCCGCATAAGCTTCGATCCCGTGGGAATATCGGGATAAAAACTATTCTATGTGTTAATCTTGGTTATAAACTATCTGTGAGCCAAATTTCATCTAAATCCGTTCAGTAGTTTTTGCGTGAAAGAGTAACAAACATCCATCCATCTATACAAACTTTCGCGTTTATATTATTTGTATTCAAAACAATATGAAATACACACGCAGACGTAGTCGCAGGCAACAACTAGTAAGGTATACCTAAACAAAAAAAAAACAACTTACATTTTAACCGACTGCACAAAAGTAGTATGAAGCTTTTCTCAGTTATCTCAACCAAGTTGAATCAAACACATATTTATTGAACAATTTTTCCTTATCACTATAATATATGCAACACTATTATTTATATCGATACTGTGTCTAAAGCTCCGAGTATCCGATTCGACTGCCGATTATCGCTGATCTTAACGCCGTAGTGTTGGGCTGAGTATGTGAAAGTAAGTCGATAATTTTATCGATAGATGTTTTGTTAACTCTAGAGTAACTTGTATTTTTGTTGTAGCCATTTGTTTATTTATCTATTTGCACAATTCAAACATTCTTTAGTCATCGACCGCAGTTACTGTAGTTACTTGAACTCATACTTTGAGTAACAAAACTACAAACGGTCGTTGACCCCCCAAAAAAAAACACCAGTTTTTATATTTTTATTTTATCGTGTTTAGATATCGATAACAATCACGTCTGAAAGTTTCGCTAGCTAATTGAATTTGACCCTGTACATTATGTAAATATTATCATGTTTTAAAACAAATAACACTCTTTAAATTAATTGAGAACATCGATATCGATAATTCGGCTGTGACATCACTAATGAACCAGTTCGCCTCAAGTCACGGCCAATCGAAGGTTGTACAATCGGGTTAGTTAATGTGTTGCACAACGCATAGCGAGCTGTATGTTGTCACGAATAAACATGATCAAATGCAGCGCGTGCGCATTTATTACCCTGTAGGCTGTAGATACCTACACTATTAGCCTAGCTCAGGCAGGTCGCCACAAGTTATAATGTTAGTACCAACGCACCTTTCTTAAGTAATTAAAAACGTATAAATTAAACTAGCTTAATATTAGTATTTAAGCCAATCTGTTAAGAACTTGGTACTACTAAGTATTTATAAGTTTGTAAATGTATTACTTTTGTAAAAGGACCTAAATAAATATAAAATATTATTATTAACTTAAATTACGTTTGTAAAAACCTACTCAAGCCCGAGAAATTCAAAATTTTCCGTTTTTTGCAAGTTACAGGTAACGTGTGTCAGGTTGTGTGTTGAACTAAATATGATTCGCGAATTCGCGATCGTAACAGATATACAGAATAATAATCATTGAAATCATCAATACAACCCTCTAAGTTCATATATCCCTATTGGTTGATATTTCATGATTTCTCATCCCAGTTACACTCTGTACATCAGGGGGGCTCGTGAACTGGACTAGGTAAGTCGCACGGGTCGAACGATCAGGTTAAGCTACGCTTGCCGCGGTTGGTCCGTGGATGGGTGACCATCTATACTTACCAAGACCTCTCTGTACCTCGGAAAGCACGTTAAGCCGTTGGTCCCGGCTGTCAATCAGCCAGGATCATTGACAGTCTTACCAAGGGGTATCGTATTACCTATAGTAACTGGGTTGTGGAGGTCAGGTTGGTGACTGCTTATCTGACCTCCACAACCCAGCTTACCCTACATGTAAAATACTGGTATTCGGCTGCATCCGGTTAGACTGGAAGTCGACCCGAACGTAGTTGGGAAAAGGCTAGCAGATGATGACTATTGTATAGAATCAAGATCTTCTAACTGAACAGACAGCTGTGATGCGGAACAGTTTGTTGCGCCACTTCATCCCAGCTAAAGCACTATAGGAAGTGATGAAGGGCGGGCGCTTTGAGGGACTGTCGTCATTTTGACCTTCAAAAAGTGCTGGTTGTCAGCTCACTTACACTTTGTATAATCAAGGGCTCGTGACCTGTGTCGTGACAAAGTAATAACAGCCGCGTGGGTCGATCTTCAAGGCTAAACGACGCTTGTCGAGGTCGGCCAGTGGATAGATGACCATCTATTACATACCGAGACCCCTCCGTACCTCTGAAGGCAGGTTAAGAGCTCAACTTAATGAGACATAATTACTATTGCTATGGTTACCGAACTTAATAAGCTTGCCTCACAAATGACAGACTGTACGTCGGGGAGTGTGCTCAAGAGCTACATGAGCTCATCCCGCCTTCACCTTTCTACCATCGAGAGTCCAGACGCACTGCGGGATACCACCCCTATTTGGTTAATATACCATATTTATACGCACTAAGCGCTTCTCGTCATCTTTTCTGATGCGCACAGCTAAGGAGTGGAATCGTCTGCCTGCGTCTGCATTCCCGAGTTCATACAACCCGAATCTCTTCAAGGCGAGAGTGAATAGGCTTCTTCTGGGCAAGCTCGTTCCACCGTAGATCTCATCCCTGCCTCTGGGCTGGATTGAGGTCAACAGTGAGAACATAGTCAATAAAAATAAAAAATGAGGGGCTAAGCCGTTGGTCCCGGCTGTCATTCGATCTTTGTCAGTCGCTACGGGTAGTGAAAGTCTGACAACCAGTCTTACCAAGGGGTATCGTATTAATCAGTGACTGCGTTGTGGAGTTCAGATAAGCAGTTGGTCCATGTAAAATACTGTGGTATTCAGCTGAATACGTCATATCCAGCAGTGAACGTATTTCGGCTAAAATGATGATGAAGGATCGCACGCTAAGCAGTGACACTAGCAACCACTAAGTCAAAAATGCCTATTATTTATTTAATAATCGGAAAAAAGAAAACAACACATTAATCAAAATGAATATTTATTCACTTCCGGCTAAATTCATTGAGGAAATAATTAAAAAACAAATTGATAATGTATACAATACTTTTATTTACATACATTTCATGAAATATTAACATTATTGAGGTCATTGATTTCAAGTTGAAGGTATACATAGACAATATTGCTAATCCATTGCTGCATATGTTTGAATGGAGAATGCCGTCACTCTGCTAGTCACTCTGAAATCAACTTAATTGCCATTAAAATAAAGTTGATATTTAGATACGTCAATTTGAAACATAAATAAAATTTGAATATAGTGTATTTGGATGAGAGTTTAATGCGCTTCCTATATTGTTAACTATTGTTTACATGGATTTCCGAAATTCGTATTTATTTGCCATTTACCTACTTAATATTTTGAGGCAACGCTAAGGTTTTTCACACATAAACTACGTTATGGAAAAGCACCTAAACGTTTCCGTTAATAAGGATTTTAATTATATTGTAATAGTTTAGAAGCAACCAATATTGAAATTAACGTCATCCGTGACGGCGCAACAGAACATAATATGCAATACGTCACAAAAACAACGATTTCTTTTTTAGAGTTCCGTACCCAAAGGGTAAAAACGGGACCCTAATACTAAGACTTCGCTGTCTGTCCATCCGTCTGTGTGTCACCAGGCTGTATCTCAAGAACCGCGATAGCTAGACAGTTGAAATTTTCACAAATTATGTATTTCGCTTGCCGCTATAACAACAAATACTAAAAACAAATTTGCTCGTATGTTCATTTAAATGTTTGTTGGCAGGTACCTATATTTTTTACGTACTAACAACATTCGGAAATGAAGTGCTATGGCAGTGACATAAAAGAAAATACGTATAAAAGTAAATAAAAATACTTTTATTTTTGATGTTCGAAATCCGGGAATCTTTTTCATAACAAAAATAACTTTATGAACTACATTTGGTTGTGACACGCTCCCTCGCAAGTTGGTACGGTCCCACGGCATTCTCTTTTCATCCAAATCCGTTCAGCCATTTTAGCGAGAAAGCGTAACAAAAAAACCAGCCAAGTGCGAGTCGGACTCGCGCACGAAGGGTTCCGTCCGTACCATTATCTATAAAAATCAATCATGAGTTGATTGAATGAAAGGTAAATTGCGGTTTACGATTTATGACGTATTAAAATAAAACTACTTACTAGATCTCGTTCAAACCAATTTTCGGTGGAAGTTTAATGTACATCATATACTTTTTTTAGTTTTATCATTCTCTTATTTTAGCAGTTACAGGGGGGGCGGGGTCACACATTTTACCACTTTGGCGCAAACTATTCAGTTTAGAAAAAAATGATATTAGAAACCTCAATATCATTTTTGAAGACCTATCCATAGATACCTCACACGAATGGGTTTGATGAAAAAAAAAAAAATGAGTTTCAGCTCTAAGTATGGGAAACCCCCAAAATTTATTGTTTTTTTTTTTCTATGTCTGTGTGAAATTCTTAATGCGGTTCACAGAATACATCTACTTACCAAGTTTCAATTCAACAGTATAGCTCTTATAGTTTCGGAAAAAAGTGGCTGTGACGTACGGACAGACAGACATGACGAATCCACAAGGGTTCCGTTTTTTGCCATTTGGCTACGGAACCCTAAAAACATACAAAAAATCAAATCTTTTCTCTATATAATATTAGTTTAGATAAGTAATAAATATGGAAATAATACAATATCAACTGATTTCATTCTCTAACATATCACATTCGTTGTTCCCTCTCCTAGCTCTATAAGGCGCTGGCATTTTGAGGTGAACCGTCCTCACGTGGAGTTTCATGGAATTCGACTGTGAGAATGTTTTGCCACAGTGACCACATTGGTAAGGTTTCGCTCCTGAGTGTACCTGCGGATAAATGTTGCCATATGAGATTATACACCGTGACTTTTTAGTCGTCTGACAACGGCAGCCCACTTCATGTATCCAATGACTACTACACATTCATAACAAAAAAAATGGCATTTAAGAGAAAAAAAAAAGAAAAAAATATTCATTATTATGATGCATAACGTAGTTGAAACATTCTGTTGCGAGCGAAGATCTATCTACTCGACTCGTGCGATGGTTAGGTATGTTCTACTGTTTGATGCGTAAACATTATTAACAGGATGTTTCATAATTCTAATGTATTAATTATTTTTCCTTGTACCTATTATCTTAATTAATGGTAAAAAAAAACACGCCTAGAGGTATTTTATGTCGGATACATTGAGTGGACCACCTTTGTCAGACGACTTAAAAATCACGGTGTATAAAACAAATTAAAATAGGGCTTGTAGTGGCATCTACAGCGCCACATGCGAACTACGCATCACACACGCACGGTTCAGCACGGTTAGCGCAGTGGCTGAGCGATCGGACTGCTGCGCTGCGTGTCGCGGGTTCGGTTCCCGCACAGAACAAATATTTGTAAGTCCTACATGTATTTGTTCTGAGTCTGGGTGTTTTTCTATCTATAATATGTATGTATATACAAAAAAAAAATGTATATAAGTAGTTTATCAGCCATCTTGTTACCATAACACAAGCATTAGGTTGCTTAGCTTGGGACTAGATGGCGCTGTGTGAAATGTCCAGGGATATTATTATTATTACTGACGTCACGCAAAATCCTGCATCGCGCAAGCAGAGTATACCGCGCGTCTAGCATATACAACGTCCCGACAAGAATCATCGGGCAGTAGCCCACCAGACACAATATATTATAAGTATTGTTATTGATAACATAGTTCCTCACCCGGTCGTGCCTGTTGAGGGCGGCTTTATGTTTGAAAGCCTTCGGACAACTGGAGCACTTGAACGGTCTCTCACCCGTGTGCGTGCGCACGTGGATCTGTGGACCAAGTTCATAGCATAACATGACGCCTGCATTCCAGGGGTTTAATGGGTCATCAGAAGCCCGAAAGTATTTTCATTAATGTATAAAATTTTTATTTTATTAATTTTCATGTTTAATTAGTAATGTGTACTCGTACTCTTCCAAATTTTTATTCGAATATGTAACATGTGGATAACGTAGTTGGGTACGCACTGATATACCTAGATGATTAGTAATTGTTAACCATATATAGTGTGTAATTGTTGGTTTTCCTTAATAAATAAAATAAAATAAAAATAAAGTCTGACAACCACTCTTGCCCAAGGGTATCGTGTTTGCAACGTTTAGGGCAAGTCTAAAAATCAAAATCAAATCAAAACATTTATTTTTGCAGAAAACACTCTGAAATTAATCGGGCAAAATACTGAATAAGGCATAATTCTCATAATTTGCTAATGGGAATAACACTGCCCGAACCTGGGAATCGAACCTAGGATATTATACCAATGTTTGAACCAATCTCCACTTAGTCGAATATCAACTTTAGGCTTGTGTAAGTAAAGTTTATTTTTGAATGACTAACACTATTGAAAAAATCATTAAAGAAATTGAAGTTGTAGCGCAAACTTAACTTTATGTGTGGGTATTAAAGTTGTTTTTTCATTAACACTTAATTTATTTATATGTTCGGAAAGTAGATCGTGAACGCAGTATAGTAAGTCATTACCTGTAATCTCTGAAATATGCTGAACTTCTTCGGACACTCGATACACTGGAACGGTTTCTCTCCTGTGTGGGTACGCTGGTGATATACCAAAGCAGCGTTCGACTATAAACAACAAGAACAACTGGTTTTAAATTAATTACATATTTTCTCAAAAAAAATAATAATTTGATGGTTTTTTTTTTGTGTAAACTTCCCAAACGACATTGGCGCCGATTCCCTTGTTCACAAACTAAACTAAATTTAAGTTCAGTGCATCTTTTTCTTTCTATTTCACTAAGAAAAGGACAGAAGATAAATATTAGTTTAGTCCTGTCAAATTAAGATACTCCATAGACAGTTTAGACGTGATTAAAAAATTGGCTACTAATAATACGTCAAGCGCTGACTAATTTGACAGGACTAAACTAATATTTATCTTCTGTCCTTTTCTTAATGAAATAGAAAGAAAAAGATGCACTGAACTTAAATTTAGTTTAGTTTGTGAACAAGGGAATCTGCGCCAATCATCATCTGCCTAGCCTTTTCCCAAGTATGTTGGGGTCGGCTTCCAGTCTAACCGGATGCAGCTGAATACCAGTATTTTACATGGAGCGACTGCCTATCTGACCTCCACAACCCAGTTACTGGGTAATACGATACCCCTTGGTAAGACTGGTTGTCAGACTTTCGGGCTTCTGACTACCCGTAACGACTGTCAAAGATCCACGAATGACAGCCGGGACCAACGGCTTATCAATATCTAAACACGATAATACTTATTGATAATACGAGGATGAATGCTTACTATACACTTCTTGCCACATATCTCACAGACCGAGGGCACCTTCTTTCTCTTGTCGCGCGGCTTGTAGTGCTTCAACTTGATCCCGAGATGCACTCGCTGATAATGTATCGAGAAAGAGCGCTCGTGCGCAAAGTTTCTATTGCACTGTAATTAAAAATATAAACTCAAAAACTCAAACTCAAATCATTTATTTCAATTAAAACCATTTACAGGCACTTTTGAATTGTCAAAATTAAATAGTCGGTCAGTTAGTCAGAAAGTTGAAGCTAGTTGCCCATTCCAAAGCGTAGATCTCTATGGAGAAGAACGGGCAAGAAACTCCACGGACACTCTTTTAAATCAAGACATTTTTACAAAATCCTGGTATAACATTACATCACACATTTAATCCCAGAAGAGTTACGCAGAGGTATAAGGCCTGTAATGTTCCCACTGCTGGGACACATGCCTCCTCTCTGTGAGAGGGAGTGGGCCGTAATCCACCACGCGGGCCCAGTGCGGATACTAGAGTAGTTGTGGCCCAGTGGTAACAGTGGCGACTTGCGAGTTGTAGGTCGTAGGTTCGAACCCAGACAGGCGCTTTACTTTGTGTAAATTATTTCATCACCACTGCTCTCAAAACGGTGAACGAAAACATCGTGAGGAAACCGGCATGTCCTAGAACCAAACACTCGAGGACATGTGACATCTACCAACCTGGCACTGGGCCCGCGTGGTGGATAACAGCCCACTCTCTCTCACAGAGAGGAGGCCTGTGTCCCAGCAGTGGGAACATTACAGGCTGATTATGAAGGTAACTTAATATCAGTTAACATTTCGAGTAAAGGATCAGTTGATCCTTTACTCGAAATGTTAACTTCGTACACTAGCTTTGGTTTTAAGTTATTACACCTTGTATAACAGCGGCCCTACTTAAGAACACCCTGTATACCACTCACCTCCTCACATTTGACGCCAACATCGTGTGTTTTCAAATGATCTCTGAGCGCGTCCTGTGTCGTTACGTTTTCACCGCATTGGAAACAGGCGCTGTCAACAATAATAATTATCACACGAAGCAACTAAATACGACATATAGGAATGTGGCCGCTTTTCTTTAGATCGAATTTTGTTGCTTCGTGTCTCAATATGAAATTTTATAAAAGGTATTAGAAAATTCTAGACACACTTACCGAGGTCGCTGATTGAACAGATTTTCATAATTCCTTCTCAGTCACGAGATAATATTTTTTTAAAGGAGTGGCGCTAGTGGACCTGTGTGTACCCTCTTAAGAAGTACGCATAATTTCCCTATTATAATTTAAGTGCATGATAAAATGATAAAGAGATACGTAATTGCAACTAGCTGCGCCCCGCGGTTTTACTCGCATAAGTCTCGATCCCGTGTGAATATCGGCATAAAAAGTATCATATTTGTAATCAAGGACATAGTCTACCCGTGTGCCAAATTTCATCCATATTAGTTAAGGGGGTGATTCTAAACAATTTTTGCGAAACTCTTAAACGATTCGTGAAAATAAATCCTATTCAACAGTAGACATTTCGGGTACGAGTTTCATAGCGAAAGTTGTTTAGGATGACAGGTAGCATCACCCCTTTAATGGATGCAGGTGACTAAATCGCCAGCTTGTATAAAAAAAAAATCTTCATTCAATTTTATTTGTTTCAAATTTACGTTATTTCAAATTAAACAAATATCAACTTTATTTTAATGTTTATTAAGTTGATTTCAGAGTGACTAGAACTATTGTAAAAGTTATAAAAATGTTTGAAGTTGTAGCGTAAACTGAACTTTATTATGTAGAGATTAAAGTTATTTTTTCATAAACTCATATTTGTTCACATTTTTGGCAAATATGTCGCGATTAAAATTTAGGTATTTAAATCCTAACCTAACCGGTCAGGTTAGGTTAGGATAAAAAGCTTCCATCATTATAAACGCAAAAAGTTTATAGAGGATCATTAATTTAAAAAAGTGTCCATCATTACAAACGCAAAATGTTTATAGAGGATCATTAATTTAAAAAAGTGTCCATCATTACAAACGCAAAATGTTTATAGAGGATCATGAATTTTTAAAGGTGCCCATCATTAGAAGCGCAAGAAGTTTATAGAGGATCATTAATTTTAAAAAGTGTCCATCATTACAAACGCAAAATGTTTATAGAGGATCATTAATTTAAAAAAGTGTCCATCATTAGAAGCGCAAAAAGTTTATAGAGGATCATTAATTTAAAAAAGCGTCCATCATTACAAACGCAAAATGTTTATAGAGGATCATTAATTTTTAAAGGTGTCCATCATTAGAAGCGCAAAACGTTTTTTAGAGGATCAAATAAATATTTCACTCTACTTACCAAAGACTGCCATCACAAGTACCATTGTCATAGCTAATGCAGTGATTCTTCAGAGCCTCCATACTTTTAAAATACTGTTCACAAACTGCACATTTGAACTGTGGTTTTAAGTTTACTTTCTGAAAAAAAAGGTATGATTTAGGTTTAGCCCACATTCGCACGGATGTAAAAAAACTTTAACAAAAAAACCGACTTCCAAAAAAAAAAATACTACAAACCGAAAAATAACTTTAGTTTCGTGAGTCGGTGTCAAAAAATTAAAATGCGGAACCAACGACACCGACTTCCAAAATTAAAGTTATTTTTTGAAGTCGATTGCTTTTTTTGTTTTTTTTTATTTGTATCTACCCTATATACATTCATTTAACACTACTTGCTGTGTCAATATCAGTGGCAGGAAGTTATTACAACACTAGCTTCTGCCCGCGGCTTCGCCCGCGTGGATGTCGGAAATTTACCCACGGGAACGTGCTAACACGATAAAATGTATGTGCTTCCCCAGAATGCCATCTATGTCGCGGGCCCTTTGTGGCTAATTACAATAGAAAACCAATTGTGTCTCATTAGTGGTGATTAAGAGGGTACCTATATGATATCTTTACCTAAGTACCTAACTAATTAAAAAAAAAAACTCAATAACAGAAAATTAAATACCTACCTACCTAAATAAACCTATTTCTGATGATAACTAATCTAAACTCAATAAATAAGCAAAATCCCTAAAAACTAATATCTATACGAATGACTAAACCTACCTAACAGTATTATAAAATAACCTACGGTCACTACGTACACTATCAAATAATACTACCTATACTTTAAAATTAAAATCTATACCTACGACTCATAAAAATAAACCTAAATAACTCTAAAAACTAAAAGGAATAAAAATGAACTCCACTGCGGGTGACCCAACCTACGACAAACTTAGTATTTGCGGTTGGTACAGTACAGACAGTGGTAATCGGGTATAGGGATCGAACAGCAAAATTAAGTTTGTTTTTTATTGTATATACTTTTCCGGGATAAAAAGTACCCAGTGTGGTGCCCAGGATATTAAAGAATAATTATACCAAGTTTCATCGTAATCGGACCGGTAGTTTTTGCGTGATGCCTGAACAAACAGACAGACAGACAGACAGACAGACAAAAATTTTTTTAATCACATTTTTGGGTTCGGTGTCGGTCAAGTAACACCCCCTGCCATTTATTTTTTGGATATTTTCAATGTACAGAATTTTCACTTCTAGAGATTTATTATAAGTATAGATCATCAATATAAACTAAGTGGAAAAAAATCGTATTATTGAGTCTAACTCAAAAACTACAAAAGCAAAGTTAATCAAATTTATATGGGAACACCCCTGAGGCATGCCTTATCAATTAAAAAAATAATTTTGCAAATCCGTCTACATATGAAGGAGTTATGCACGAAGATACTTAAAAAAAAAACTTGAGAGGTGTCAAGGGACACCCGGATGGAACGAAGTTCAAAGAGAGAGAGAGACAGACAGAGAAACACGCGCACGCCGCGCGGCTTACAACTATAGGAAAAAGTGTCGTTCCAACTTTTGGTCTTAATTTTTTCCGTCTAGCCCCCTTTCGCAACGCGCGATAAGGAACTTCGTTCCAACATCCGAATTAAGAACCTCCTCCTTTTTTGAAGTCGGTTAAAAATAGATACCAACCTCGCTCCCTCTATGCGACTTCTTCATATGCATATTCAGCCCAATTTCCCCTAAAAAGCTCTCCCCACAAACTTCACAACAAAACTTCGTTGGGTGCTGTAGCCTTAAATGAGTCAAATGACTCGTGGACTTCGAAAACATGGCTCCACAGATCTTACAAACAAATTTATGACCTTTATGCCATTTTAAATGCTCCTTCGCCCTGTGGCTGCTCTTGGAAATGTGGTTGCACAATTTGCAGATGTATTTTCGTTCGTGAGCTGTCGTTGTGTGCGATTTCAGTGAGCGCAAGTTCGGCCATCTTGTTTTGCAGATCGCGCATGTCTCTTTGCCGTGGGACTGTGGAAGAAATTCGTTATTTTTGAAAATATTATCGTAACATCACGCTTTGTGTCCGAGAAGGGTTAGCCAGAGGGGTGCTTATAGTACAGCAAAATTTAGCCAGTTAAAAAAAATTATATATCCCTGGACATTTCACACAGCGCCATCTAGTTCCAAGCTAAGCAACCTAATGCTTGTGTTATGGTAACAAGATGGCTGATAAACTACTTATATACATTTTTTTTTTGTTGTAAATACATACCTATTATAGATAGAAAAACACCCAGACTCAGAACAAATACATGTAGGACTTACAAATATTTGCTCTGTGCGGGAATTGAATCCGCGACACGCAGCGCAGCAGTCCGATCGCTCAGCCACTGCGCTAACCGTGTTGTCAAAGTTAAGTTATGTTTAAGTCTATCCGGATGCAGCTGAGTACCAGTATTTTACATGGAGCGACTGCGAGCTGACCTTCACAGTCCAGTTACTGGGTAATACGACACCCCTTGGTAAGACTGGTTGTCAGACTTTCGGGCTTCTGACTACCCGTAACGACTGTCAAAGATCCACGAATGACAGCCGGGACCAACGGCTTAACGTGCTTTCCGAGGCACGGAGGGGTCTTGGTATGTAAAGATGGTTACCCATCCACGGACCAACCGCCGCAATCGTAGCTTAACCTGAGCGACCTGTACAGCTGTTAGTACTTAGCCACAAGCCCCTCACTTAGCAACTCATGTTATAATTATTGATAAAAAACTTGAGAGGTGTCAAGGGACACCCGGATGGAACGAAGTTCAAAGAGAGAGAGAGAGAGAGAGAGAGAGAAACACGCGCACGCCGCACGGCTTACAACTATAGCAAAAAGTGTCGTTACAACTTTTGGTCTTAATTTTTTCCGTCTAGCCCCCTTTCGCAACGCGCGATAAGGAACTTCGTTCCAAAAGTTATACGTACCGGATCATGCCTCAGCATGTGATTCTTGTAAGTCCCATCTTGAATGAATCCTTTATAGCAATGTTCACATTTATAAAATGAGTTTATATAATTATACGAGTCCTTTCTCTCTAGTATTTCTTTCAATTGCTCCTCTTTTGTTAAACATATTACCTGGAAATCATTAATGAATGAAAACATTCTATTTTTCTCTTCCATACAAGGTAGCATCGACGCGCAAACGTTTACCGTCTCTCCGAAGCCCGAAGGGGTTTCGATATTTATTTTAACACAACTATCATTACAGCAGTGCGATTCTGTAACCATCTCACCGTGAAAACTTAGGTGAAGTGAGCGTGGAGTGAGCTGTCATTCCAAAAAATGCTAGGGATTGACACTACTGACGCTCACTTCACTTGAGTTTTCACGGTGAGATTTTTACAGAATCGGCCGGCAGGTATGTAATGGATGGTCACTCATCCATGAACCGACCGCGGCAAGAGTAGCATAACCATCGACTCGGCTGGTAGCGTTTAGCTACGAGCCCTACAATTTATTATTTAGCTTATTGTCAGTTACTGCGACCAATTATTAAAAAAGTGTGCATCATTAGAAGCGCAAAAATTTTTTAGAGGTTCGTTAATTTAAAAAAGTATCCAGCATTAGGCGGTCAATATTTTTTTTAGAGGATCAATTAAGTGCTTCCCAAAATAATATCTTACCTCAATTTCATTACTGGGGATGTCAAAGTCCGTGTCACATCCGACCACGTTCGACGCGTTAATGTCATAATCTATTCGGTCATCATAGTCGTTGTAATCACCATCACCATCACCATCATGATCATTCTCTAACGGTGGCACCTCCACTTCGATGCCAGTATCTCGTTCCTTCTTTTTAACCTTTAATTAATAATATTAAAACAAAAAAAAAGAAATACGTAAACTCAACCTCGTGAAAGCCGAGAAAGATTAACAAATCAAGTATCTTGACTTGGCTCGCGAGGTTGTCGACATGTGGGATGTGGACTCAGCGATCATTGTGCCGATAGTCGTGACAGCCAATGGCTTAATAGCCAAGAGCCTCGATCAACACCTGAAGAGGCTCTCGTTGGGCAGCTGGATCAAGGGCTTGATTCAGAAAGCGGTACTTCTGGACACGGCTCGCATTGTCAGGAGGTTCCTCTCTCTGGAGCCCTGATCGCCGGTAGCTTGGACCCTATTCCCGGCGAGTTATTAGGCTACTATTTTTTATATTTTTAAATGTTTTTTTTGTATGTTTTTGTTTGCAAAAATGTTATTTATAAGTAACACAAAAACTCACAAGTATTTATTTCATTCAATCATATAATACCAAATCATTTTTTTTTTACATTTTTTGACGACACGGTGTGCGCAGTGGCTGAGCGATTGACTGCTGCGCTGCGTGTCGCGGGTTCGATTCCCGCACGGAACAAATATTTGTATTGCCTACAGGTAGTTGTTCCGGGTCTGGCTGTTTGTGTATGTGAGTTTAAATGATTGTAAACGCGCCCACGATACAGGAGTAACTCCTAGTGTGGGGTTTAAAAAAAAAACTTGAGAGGTGTCAAGGGACACCCGGATGGAACGAAGTTCAAAGAGAGAGAGAGACAGACAGAGAAACACGCGCACGCCGCACGGCTTACAAACTATAGCAAAAAGTGTCGTTCCAACTTTTGGTCTTAATTTTTTCCGTCTAGCCCCCTTTCGCAACGCGCGATAAGAAACTTCGTTCCAATACATATACCCATCACGCCTGAGGAGTTTCGCTAGCTAATTTAATTTGACCCTGTAATAAAGTTGTACAAAATTAAAGCTCACCTTATTAGCCAAGGGCTCTTCATCACTGAAGTCAATTTCTTCTTTGAAGAACAATATGTCAGTGACAGGTTCCTCTGTCTTAATGTGGACGTCTGATATGGTGGTTGACTCCGGAGTCGATATGGAGAGGGGCAGTGCGGTGTGGTTCGATACGGCTATCGAGTGGATTTGCGAGGTTGTCAACTGAAAAAATATTTAAAAAGTATGTATTACTAAGGGCATGAGGGGCCCGTGGTTAAATAATAACAGCCGCACAGGTCGATCGGTCAGGTTAAGCTACGCTTGCCGCGGTTGGTCTGTGGATGGGTGCCCATCTTTACATACTGAGAACCCTCCGTGCCTCGGAAAGCACGTTAAGTCGTTGGTCCCGGCTGTCATTCGTGGATCTTTGACAGTCGTTACGGGTAGTCAGAAGCCCGAAAGTCTGACAACCAGTCTTACCAAGGGGTATCGTATTACCCAGTAACTGGGTTGTGGAGGTCAGATAGGCAGTCGCTCCATGTAAAATACTGGTATTCAGCTGCATCCGGTTAGACTGGAAGCCGACCCCAACATAGTTGGGAAAAGGCTCGGCAGATGATGCATTAGTAAGGGCATACAGGGTGTACCAGAACGGTGTGCTGGACCATCAAACTGAACAACTGACAGTTGATATTTTTTTCCACAGGAAACGTGATTTTTCGGCGTTTAAAAAAAATATGTAGTGTAAAATTTTGTACGGAGGTACGGAATTCTTCGTGAGCGAGTCCTACTCACACCTGGCCGTAGGGTTCCGTGTCCAAAGGGTGCCAAAGGATACCCTATTACTAAGCCTCCGCTGTCCGTCCGACAGTCCGTCTGTCTGTCAGCGGGCATGTATCTCAAGAACCGTAATATTTAGACAGTTAACATTTTCACAGATTGTGTATTTGTATTGCCGCTATAACACAAATTAAAAATTAAAGGAGGTCTCCATACAAGAAACGTGTATTTTTCGGCGTTTTTGGCCTTGTGGTACGTACGGAACCTTTCGTGTATTTTTCATTTAGTTCTTCCTACTAATATTATAAACCGAAACTGAAACGGTTTACCAACAGTCGATTGGTCCATGAACCGTTGGTCAGCATTATCTTTAAATCAATAACTTTTCATCCAAAGGACTTTTCATCCACGAACGTTTCGCCAACACAACTCTACGTCAGTGAATGCTTAACCATCAGATGTTTTGACCAATAACTTTTCCCCCAAAGAACAATTGGCCCATGGACTGTTCCCCAACAGAACGGTACGTCAGTGAGTGTTTAGCTAACCTCTAGAAGCAATAATAGCCTAGCTAGGGATATGACCGTTGGACTACCAAGTCACAGGTCGTAGGTTATAACCCCGGCACGCAACAATGTCTTTTCGAATTCATGTGCGTATTATAAATTAATTATGACTTGCTGAAACCGGTGAAGGAAAACATCGTGAGGAAACCAGCACAGGTTCATGGACCGATCGACACTTGGTAAACCGTTTCAGTTTCTTATAAACCTGAAAGTTTGTATGGATGGATGAATGGATGTTTACTCTTTCACGCAAAAACTACTGAATGGATTTGGATGAAATTTGGCACAGAGATGGTTTATAACCAGGATTAACATATAGGATACTTTCATCCCGATATTGGATCTAAACTTATGCGGGTAAAACCGGCTAGTTTACCGATAATCATGAATTAATGTTATATTTTCAAATTAAATACTTACAAGCCGACTCTTCATTTCAGCATACTTCATGAGCTCCTGCGACTTCCGGCATCTCTCCCTGAAGGCATCACACTTGAGAAGCAATGCACTGCAGTAAGTGCAGAGGTACTGTGGGTAGTTATCAGCTGGGGACACCTGCAATGTTTTTTCGTATTTAATGAAAAACTTATTTTGGAGGGGCTCGTGGTTAACACAGCCGCACGAATCAATCGAACGATAACCTGCGACATCGTACCTTCCTACATTAAAAAAAAAAAAACAAAACTATTAGCTCCCGGACTGCATTTACCTTAGTTATGTATTTATTCGCTAATTTAATATGTATGTTATTTTCGAATAAATAAAAAATCTTTAAACCTAGCTACGTTTGCCGCGGTCGGTTCGTGGATGGGTGATCATCTTTACATCCAAGACCCCTCCGGGCGCCGGAAAGCACGTTAAGGGTCATCACTCATTATAACTGCACCGCTTTGATACAGTAAATCCACTGCATAAAAGTCTTAATTTTACGAAGACAATCCTACAAATATTATGAACGTGAAAGTTTGTAAGGATGGATGGATGGATGTTTGCTACTCTTTCACGCAAAAACTATTGAACGGATTTGGATGAAATTTGGCACACATATAGTTTATAACCAGGATTAACACATAGGATACTTTTTATCCCGATATTCCCATGAGATCGAAACTTATGCGGATGAAACCGCGAGGCGCAGCTAGTACAGAATAGTGGACACGTCGGGCCGACCGCGCGCTTCAAGCGATTAGCCCGCTCCCCAGCGAAGACACGCCTGCATGCGGTATGCATGCCGGCGGGCGGCGCTTCGGCCCTGGACAAGCTGTCACTTCACCCGTGGCGTGCCAGCAGCGAGCGGTCGTCTTGCTGATGGCGCGTTGGCGATAAGCAGGTGGAAATTATCATTAGTAAATTTTTGACAGTCGTTACGGATAGTCGGAAGCCCAAAAGCCGGACAACCAGTCTTACCAAGGGGTATTGGGCTCCGAAGTGCAAAGTGCGAATGTTCGGATCGGACCGACACATGGCCGAACCGAATATTATTGAAAAATGCGAAAAAAGTTTGGATCGGCTCAGTTGGGTCGGGACCATAGTCAACATTCGAAAGAGTGTAGGAGTGTAGGATCGGAACCGACCGAACCAAATAGTAAATTCGTAGCAGGAAACGGCCGAACATTCGGCCGATACTACTTCGGAGTAGACCCCCACGTAACTGGGTTCTGTAGGTGAGATAGGCATTTGCTTCATGTAAAATACTGGTGACGGGGACCATCACGGGACACAGCTCGCTAAACAAACACTTCCACACGATAGGCATAATGAACAGTCCCTTGTGCAGGGCTTGCATGGAGGCTGAGGCAACCGTTGTCAAGGGACACCCGGATGGAACGAAGTTCAAAAAGAGAGAGAGAGACAGACAGAGAAACACGCGCACGCCGCACGGCTTACAAATATAGCAAAAAGTGTCGTTCCAACTTTAGGTCTTAATTTTTTCCGTCTAGCCCCCTTTCGCAACGCGCGATAAGGAACTTCAGTAGTATATTATTGGGCATTCTATACCACTGTCGGCAAGTCGCGAGGCGAGTGCGCCTCGCTCCGAACAGTGGTATAGAATGCCCAATAATCGATAATCGACTCGACTCTCTACTCGACCGTCGATCGTGCGAGTACGATCAGGCTAGTTCAGGACAGTAGTGTGACCTATGTACATAATGCTCAATAACAATCAATTCGACTGACTGGTATGTGACTGTACTCTACTAAATATCAGGCTAGCTTTAGGACAGTAGTGTACTTTACATAATGCTGAATAACAATCAATTCAACTGAGTAGTGTAGACTACAATAATATTAACTGCTTAAATAAAAAATCTTTCAAGTTATTTGGTTTATTTATCATAAAACATTGGTTTCACTGGAAACAATACATCTACCGAAGTCACGAACTCTTGTAGTTTTCGCCATTGAGGAGAATCTGTGTCGGTCTGGAACTTGAGTCGGATGAGCGCCTTCTTCCACAGCTCCAGATTGTCGGTGAGACGCGCGTCGTCAGCTTTGTACACCTTGCAGTCGACGTAGTACTCTCCATCGATTCTCGCTGATCGCCGCTCGCTGCCGTTGGCCACTCGGTTCACGAAGAAGGACGATAGACATGTGCCCGATGAATCATCTTTGAGCTCAGTGTCAGATCCGCGGTGTTTACTGATACCGAATATATCGTTACCAGTATTGATTTTCTTACTGAAACAACAACAAAATCTTCTGTTATTATTCTGCTAATACAGCAATATGTATGTAAATACCTCAAGTATAAACTTGAAATTACAAAACATCATAGATCTAGACAAAGAAAGAGATATCGGTAATATCTAAGACATAGCTATCAGTGAGCAGTCTCAAACAGTGGACCATTAGATTATAAGAAATAGAAATAATTGTTAATACCGAAATAATTACACCGAGAACACTTTGTTACTCAAAGCACAAAAAAATAATTCAAGATTTTGTTTACCTCGTACGAATTAAGTTCGCTGATAGTGAGCGCGACTTGCGTTTTCCATTGGTGTCTGCAGACGGTTTGCGGCTGGAAGTAGTTTTCTTTTCAGTGATCGGAGCTTGTTGAAAGTATTCGCACTCAGAGTCAGACCTAAAACAATCATGAAATATTTTGTGAAACATATTAAAATACAGCGAACACGACCAGAGCCCTAAACTATGAAACGGTTGAAAAGTTTTGACTTACATTTTTCCAATTATGCCCAACCGCCGGTTTGATGAGTTTGTGAAGGCTGGCAGCAGCAGGTGGCGGTGGCAGCGGATGCCTATCAGCACTGATGTTGACAGCAACTCGTGGTACACAATTATGACTGAGCGTAGAGCACTTCTTGAAGATAACTTCCTCACTTGCAGACTTCAATAAGTTTGTATCGAGTACTCCGAAAACATGTAGCTTATAAGACGGAAACGAACATCAATCCATTATATTAAAAAGTACTAAAACCGATCGTGTTATGTAGCATGAAACAACTTTACCTCTTGGACGTATTATATCCGTTCAAAAAATGGTAACTAGGGATTACTCAAGTTGAATCTAATGTCAATGCAGCAAAACGACTTAGGGTTGTCAAAACAATAACGTGCAAGCAACAAACAACGCTTATATGTATAATACTAGCTGTGCCCGCGACTTCGTTCGCGTGCATGACGAAACTTACACTTAACACGGAATATGTTTGTGATGAACGTTGCATTGGTGACTAGAAACAATTTATTAATCAGATTACATATTCAAACAATTTTATACAATGTAAGTTTAATTTAAGGACTTGTATTTGCTATTTAATACTTGGGTTAAGCACAGAAAATAAGTTATTTGTTAGAATTAGGTCTAATAACAAGTTTTTAATAATTTTATTCAGTCATACAATTACATTTTCAATTTAATGATTTTTGTGAATTGCTTATCCATTCATACCTTGATATGAACGTGTGTCAACCTTACCTAAAATAGCTGATTGTTGAAAGTGCAATTTAGCTGATTGGAAAGAATATTCGGAGCGCACGTGTAATGTTGTATGCAATATCAAGCATTTTAATTAAATATTATATTACATCGAAAAAAGATCGTTTGACTAACGGTACCTACCTACTAACAATCAATAATTAAAATAATTTATTGTTTGCATATATCACAGAGTACAAAGTATCTTTACAACGGTCGAATTTTTTTATTACATATTTTGAAGGTAATTATTATTTTGTTTTTTTTCTATATAAAATATTGATGTAGGTATATTTCAATTACAAGTGGTTACCGTTTTTTACTTTTATTTCCAGAAATATTTTGAAGAACTGATCATCAAATGAGAGAGCGTGAGCAAAGCATCCCTGTTGGACTCTCAAAAATTAGATAGTTGTGCTATGGAGCATTAAACATATGTATATGTATATCATTACATATTTTGAAGGTAATTATAAATTATTTTTTCACTACATAACATTGTTGAATATTTCATTACAAGTAAGTAGATACTTACCTATTTTTGTATTTTTTCAGAAATATTTTGATAAACACTTCGATTAGTTCATGAAGAACTGATCGTCAAACGAGAGCCCGAGAGCAAAGCATCCCTATTCCCTGTTGGACTTAACAATTAGATAGTTCTACTACGCTATTTACTTGGAGTGTTTATACAATACTTACTTTTAGAGCTGGTTTACCTAGGTAAGATTTTAGTTGTAAGTATCAGTCTGTTTTTGTTGAATTTTATGACTGTATTGTATAATTATTAGTTCCATAAATAACATAATAATAATGCCTCACTGTTCGGTCTGTAAAGTATTTGTAGATAGTCGACGATGGTCTGGTCATTTACGTAGTAGTATTCATAAAAACAATAGCGCGATCCCTTTTTGTGATAACGTTACGATTATTAATTCATCGTTTAAACAACGAATCGTAAGTTACAAGATCATTGCGACTAGCGAACAAATAAATAATTTCCCTGAGATTTTTCTCAATAATATTAGTGAACAAGTTAAAAAATTAATAGATCGATCCCTACAGAAACATAAAGCTGTCAAAATTAATTACGAACTTTTTTGTTATTTTCTTATGTTTAAAAATGATCAACAGGAATTAAAATCTTTCGTTACGAAAAACTTTGTGATTAATTTAAATTACGATTTTGATTCTATTTATAAATCAACAGTTGATTTACTGTTAAAGAAAATTGAAGAGTTTCAGGAGAGAGATAGTGGTTGGACATTCATGTGCAATTCACATTTAGAAATAAATATTAATAAATATCAACCTTTCGGCGGATCTAAATTCATAACTTTGCCAAAATTTATAAAAAATAAAAAAGCATGTTTGAATATTCGAAACAATGACGAGTATTGCTTTTTATGGTGTGTTGTGGCGGCGCTATACCCCACAGACCGACATCCCGACAGAGTTTCATCTTATCCCTACTTCCAAGATGTTTTGAATATTGATGATTTATCATTTCCAATCACATTTTCGGACATAGCTGTGTTTGAGAAAAATAATCCCTTTCTAAATATATTCGTGTATGCTTTAAAAAATGATAAGATTATTGTTGGACCCTTGTATAAATCAACGAATAAAAATTCCAAGAGCATTCATCTATTGCTTATAGAAAATAATACTAATTCTCATTACTGTCTTATCAAAGATTTGTCGCGTCTAGTCAGAAATCAGATAACCAAACATCATGCTAAACTTTACTTTTGCGAAACATGCTTATTGTTTTTTCCAACGCACAGTCAAATTGAATCACACTTGTGTGGAGGGGTTGTTACAGTTTTACCAGAAAAGGGATTATTCTTAAAATTTAAAAATTATGATAGAAAACAAGACATTCCTTTCGTCATATATGCTGATTTCGAAACATTACTCGAACCAATTTCCGGCGATGAATTCAACACCGTCAATACGTCATACTCACAACGCCACGTGCCGGCCGCGTTCGCCTATAATGTAGTGTCATCATTTAATAATAGCTATAGAAGTTATCGCGGAAAAGATTGTGTTTCAAAATTTGTACATTTTCTGATGGAAGATGTTAAAACAATACATAGATTTATAACCAAAAACCAGCCTATGATATTCACAGAAGAAGACGCTCTAGATTTTAAACGCGCCATTAAGTGCTACATTTGTGAAAATCTACTGTTAAACGATAGAGTAAGGGATCACTGTCATATTACTGGTCGATACCGAGGCGCAGCACATCGACATTGTAATCTGCAACATAAAGTACCGAAATTCGTTCCAATATTCTTTCATAATTTATCTGGATACGATTGTCATTTATTTATAAAAGAGTTAGGCGAAATTCCAGGGCAAATTAAAATAATACCTAAGACCAAGGAAAAATATACAGCATTCACAAAGTTTGTTCCTATTGCTGATAACGACTTTATACAAATTAGGTTTTTAGATTCTTTCAACTTTTTAGGAACAAGTTTGGACAAACTTGCTAAAACATTGCAGGTAGGAGATTTTGTTAATCTTAAATCTCATTTTCCTGATGAAAGACAATTTAGTTTGCTGACTCGTAAAGGCGTTTATCCGTACGATTATATGACAGATTGGAAATGTTACGAACAAACATCATTACCGCCTAAGAGTTGTTTTCATAATTCGTTGACCAACGAAGATATAAGCGATGTAGATTATAATCACGCTCAGACTGTTTGGGATGAATTCAATATTTATGACCTAGGTAATTATACTGATCTATACTTAAAAACAGATGTGCTTTTACTGACAGATATATTTCAAAATTTCCGAAAAACCTGTAAACAATATTACAAACTTGATCCCGCGTTTTACATAACTGCACCTAGCTTATCTTTCGATGCAATGTTACTAAAAACAGGCGTTCAGTTAGAACTCGTGTCGGACTTGGCTATTGTCAGAATGATCCAAAGCGGAATACGTGGGGGTCTGTGCATGTGTTCCCATCGATATGCAAAAGCCAATCATAAATACATGTCAGAATATGATGCATCACAGCCTGATTGTTTCATAGTGTATCTAGACTGTAATAATCTATATGGTTTTAGTATGTGTCAGTATTTACCGCATTCTAGTT
Organism: Apamea sordens; assembly: GCA_945859715.1. Classification (NCBI taxonomy): domain Eukaryota; kingdom Metazoa; phylum Arthropoda; class Insecta; order Lepidoptera; family Noctuidae; genus Apamea; species Apamea sordens. The sequence goes on along the minus strand of OX244015.1, from coordinate 9,804,468 downwards.
TTAGATTTCTCAGTGAAAATGAATTAGATAATTTTCATGTTGAAAATGTTGAGGATAACGATGAATGGGGCTTCATATTAGAAGTCGATCTTTTGTATCCTGATCATTTACACAATCACCACAATGATTTACCATTTTGTCCTGAGAAATGTGTACCTCCAGGAGGAAAAACAAAGAAATTAATTGCAAATTTGCATAATAAGTATAATTATGTGATACATTACGTTCATTTAAAGAAGTGTTTAGAACATGGTTTAATATTACGTAAAGTTCACAGAGTTATTACTTTCAAGCAGAGTCCATATTTAAAACAGTACATAGAATTAAATACTAAATTAAGGCAAATGGCAAAAAGTTCATTCGAACAAGACTTTTTTAAGTTGTTGAACAACAGTGTTTTTGGTAAGACATTAGAAAATACAGAAAATAGAGTAACCGTCCATTTAGTTAATCAATGGTCTGATCAATCTAATCGAACCAAGAAATGTATATCCGCCGAGAGACTTGTAGCCAACCCTTATTTCCATAGTGCATCTATTCTTTCTGAAAATTTAGTTGCAATACAAATGAAACCAGATCAAATAATTTTAGATAAGCCTATTTATATTGGGTTCACTGTATTAGAACTTTCTAAGTCACATATGTATGAATTTCATTACAATACAGTAAAGCCTTTTTATAAAGACCGAGTGAAGCTGTGTTATACAGATACTGATTCGTTTGTTTATAAAATATTCACTAATGATTTTTATCACGATTTGAAGTATCGTTTTTTACAATATTTTGACACTAGTAACTATAACGATAAAAATGATTTTAAGATACCAATAAGAAACAAAAAAGTTCCAGGGCTGTTTAAGGATGAAATGGGTGGAAAATATATAACTGATTTCGTTGGTCTGAGATCAAAACTTTACTCTATAAAGACTCCTCATACAGTCATTAAAAAAGCCAAAGGAGTAAAATCATGCGTAGTAAGAGACTTAAATATAACAGATTATGAAGATATTTTATTTAATGGTGGAGTTATTCGTAGAAAAAATATTATGTTTAAATCAATAAAGCACGAAATATTCACTCGGAGTGTCAACAAAATAGCTTTATCTAACAATGACGATAAACGTTCGATATCTGTAGATCGAATATCAACGCGAGCCTGGGGTCACACATTTATTTTAAAGAATGATGTTGAGGTTTTTGAGACCAAGTAGAATGTGTTAAAATAAGTATTATAGTTTTAATATTAAATATGTAAAACCTATGCTAACTTATGTAGTAAAATAATCCTAGTTTAGTTTTAGAAATTAAGTCTACCTATTTAATTTTAATGTAAATATAATTTATGGTTTTAATAAAACTGATTTGTAAATAAAAAATAAATAAAATGTGAATCATTAAAATTTCCACTTGTTTAATTTTTTATTACCTATTTATTTAAAGTCATACTAAGATACTCTCAAACAATTAAAATTATATTATGTACGCAACACAATAAGACTCATTTTCAAAGTACACGATCAAGTAATATGATCATTACGCTATTCAGTACATATAAAACTCACGACTGTTCATTGCCCCCGACGATAAATGCATAGTTAGCATTTATATGGTTATTGCGATTTAACTCGCATAATGTGCATGTTCTTCATTTACGAAATATTACTCACCTAGAGTAGGTTCTTGTAAAATTCGAGTGCATCATAAACATGTCATCGGTAAGTAAAATATTTAATATTTTTTTATTACTAACGATTGTGTTCACAGCAATTTTAATCATACACATGAAACTTCCCTTGCAGTCGTAGAAGGTTGGGCAGAGATGAATTATGCACTTACATTTTCATCAGTTATTAGTAAGGTTTTTGTTATTATTTGAACACTGATCAAGACTCTTAGTTGTTACTGAGAAATGTCATCTAGCACTTAGTTGGGAATCAAACCCAAACATCACGTTTAAGCGTCGCGGTTTCGATCGCTGTGCCAACACAACAGTGTTATATTGTGTTTATATTTTTGTTACAGATTTCTGAATCAGAGCTTGTGTTCAGCCAGTATGCTCAGGATCCTTACGAGGGATTCTCCGAGATGCTTCGCTGTGAACCCGACCATAGCAAACAAGTGACGAAAGAGAAGAAATCCAAAAAACGATGCCGGGATATGTTGAAGAAGCAAAAACCAACAAAATCTTTCGTTATGAGTCGTCTACAGCGTCGTGGCATTAAATTAATAAAAATTTCAGTCGTCGATTTGTGCAATAACAACTCTCAAGCCAGTGATACTGATAGTGACAGTGAGAACGTTATAATAAATGCGCAATATATTGTCAAAGACGCTATAGACAGTGTTATGGACGAAACTGAGTCTTTAGTTAAAAAAATATCAAAATCTTTAATAGATAGTGACTTTTAATAACTGAACTGATTATGTAAACTCATCAATAAAGTTAATGTTACTGTAATTTAGTATGAGGTTATTTAGACTAGTTTTAAATACTGTAAAGAAATAAAAGCATATTTATCGTGTTAAAGTTTTTTATTTATATACCTATAAACCAATACACAAAATAAGTAGGTACACATTTCATGACCACTCTAAATACTTTCTTATACATAAAACATTTTTAAGGGCGCAATGCTTTAAATGTTTCTTACAATTTAATTTAGTTTTATCTTCACAATATTTTTTATGCAAAATAGAGAAATTAGGACATTGTTCTCTACCAAGGTCTGACACTTTACAATTCACGCAAAGCTCTTTTACCCACTTCACCTTCTCCAACCCGTTTACAACGATTTCCTTATTTTCTAGATACGGAACGATTATACGTTTAAATTCTCTATAGTCAATATATCCTTCATTCCAATAAATGCCTCTATTCCTTTCCAACCATTTAACTTGCTTTTTTTCGTCACTTGTTAAGTATTTAAACAAATATGGTGGTTTTATTAAAAATGATTGCGTATAATCACGACTAGCAAAAGCTAATTCCTTTATAATAAAATTATTATATAGATCTTTAAACCCTTGAACATCTACTATGATAGTATTCGGATTCATGATATTTTTCTCACAGTGTTACTGAGCGGCTTATACTCAATAATACAATCGTTCAATATCAGACAGTATGCAGAAGTTTGATCTGGTATATCCGAATCACTCTCGATTTCCACTCTTACATCCACAACAGGACCTGTCTTTACATTATCAGCTTGTCTTGAGCAATCGATGACAAATAGTGGTGCCAAATCTTTAAACTTTTTCTCACTTAATAAGGGCTCCGAGCGGCGTCCGTAATAAGACTGTTGAAATCTGGTGTATTGTTCGTATAATAAAGCGATCCGGTTATTCGCGAAACTGGAATTTAGATTTTCATACGGGAAGTAAGTTGAATTGAGATACACTCTAACATCACGAACATGACAATGATCGAACTGGGACATATCAGAACTTGCATTGTTTTTTCTATTTGTCTGAAGACCCATAATTATGAATCTTGGTTTCTCTATTTGTGAGGAAGTTTTGATAGCCCAAGTATGTTTTGTAGTTTTGGGTAAAGCTGGATATTCGTACAGGTCCCAATTCCTGAAAATCATCTGGAGCGCTCGGTCTTTTTCTAACAGTTTAAGCAAATTTATTTTTTCTTTGTCGGACACTTTAACATGCGGTACCCGCCAGATAATTTTATCGATCTGAACGTCGTCTACAATTTCACCGGTGTTAAGTTTCACAGCATTCAGGTTGGTGTTACTTCGTAACAATATCAGTTCATGTCTGCTATTTATCACAACTTTCTTAAAGTCTTCTGCAAAACCCATTATGTTACAGAGTGGTATAGAAGCGGAAAATCTACCACCATTTATATTTTTTATGCCCTCGATATTCCAGCCCCACGCGTTAGATATTTTTGATTCACTCTCATTCATTGATATCAGCGATTTCATGGTGGTAGTTACGCCAGCATTTTTTATTCTATCAATTTCCACACCATTTAGTTCGTACCTAATATCTTGGAACAAGTACAGTAGAGCATTATTCGTAAAATGAATACTAGTGGCTTTCTCTTTCATATTATCCTTTTTGGTCACGATCACAGTTCCTTCCAAATACAAGGTACTAGCTGATGGAAGTATGTACAAGTCCTGTTGGTTGATAGGTATACGGATTTCATCGTTCCTGTTGAAACTGGTTACGTAGGGCTTGTAAGAATGAAATTCGATTCCTTCAACAGTGTTGTCGTATGTAGGAGAAGATAAAACGTCTAAGATATTCATTTTAGCAATCCGATCGCTTTAAGGAAGGCCTTGTTGTCTTTAGTTAGTTTTAATTTCTTCTTATAGCGAGCTCTTATTTGGTTGGAAGGTTGAGCGGAACTGTTCTTTTTAATTTGTTGATGCTCATATTTATTGTAGTCAATCATGTTTTCTTCTTAAATGCAAATACAGCTGCACTTCTTCACCTCGTAGATTTATTAAGCGATTGTTTATGTCTAATAGCCTGATATGTATACAGCTTATATTGTTTTGGTTGATTGGAAAGTATATTACGTTTTTTGGGATTTCTATGATCCTATATCCAGGTGGCACATTGAGAGCAAATTCGTGGATAATATGACTCGGTTCTCCGTTTATGTACGATCCGCTTATAATATCACATTCAATTCTGACCACGGTCGTAGGTAAAATGTTGACGGGAAACTGTGACACATGCCATTTATTACCTTTTAATATCTGCTTATCAAACCCTAGCAAACGTCTAAAATTATTTTCTTTTTCAAAATTTACATCTTTCGTACAGTACATAGTAGTTTTTAAAGTATTGTTATTGCAATCTAGTTTAATTGATGCACCTTTTATCTTAGATTTTAAATAATCACTGATATCTTGCAATTCATAGGTTCCCTCCGGTATTTCAATGATATCGGAGCCATAGTAAAACTTGTTATTTGTTTCATCAATGTTTGGAATAGAATTAAATGATGAGAAATGCAATAATGCACACTCATATTGTCCATTTAGTTGTAACGTATTAGGATAGTATGTGGATAAGATAGACGAGTTCCCGGTTATCGATAAAGTGAATGACATCTTGCAAATGATTGAAATGAAAAGAACACATTAATTTTATACATGTTTATTCCAAAATTTCCACAGATATTCTAAACATAGATGACCACAATTTACTGTATTAAACTTTTGATATCTTGTGTAGTTGTAATAAACACTACAATTCTTAAAATATCTCATTAATTCCATTGGAGGTTTTAAGTCTCCATAACTATCAAAGTATTCGCAATAGTCGGATACTTTAACATAAGCTACCCAATGCGTTCCTTCATTTTTAGAATCGTCTAAGTTAACAATTCCACATTCAATCCGTTTTGGCTTTCTTGGCAATTGATCCTTCATGTATACTCCTCGAAAGTGTGGGATGTCTCGTGCATGTTCTTGGATGTCGATGTTAGTCAGAGGACGATTAGGTAGCTTCTTTATCAGTTTTTTGGATGTTTTATGAATAATCCTTTACCATTTTTATGCGGTTTAATGTATAAACCCTTACCCAAAGCTAAAGCCTCCATAGTCTTATTATGACGTTCTGTTTCTCGCAAATTTTGTTGAGCTGCTTTGTAATCATTAACGGTTTTTGCAATACCCGCTGCACCACCAGCCAAAGTACCTAAAGCTGATAAGCCAGCAAAAATTGGAATTAAAGGCAAAATACCTCCAGTCTTTGGTATGGGTATGATTCGCGGTGCCCGGATTTTCTGAATTTTTGGAAATATCTTTTTTGCTGCTAAGTAAGCAGCATTAATTAAAGCTTTACTATCTTTGTGTTTAATTTTCTTAATTTTTGATTTTATTTTCGATACAAAGCTTCGAAACGTTTTAATTCCGGCACCAGACTTTAGTTTGGCTTTCATCACTTTGCTCACTAGCCATGAGCTAAGTTTTTCACCTTTCCCAGCATCCTTTGATTTAAGTCTTTGTTTTGCCATATTCATTAATTGTAAATCAGCTTTGTGACGATGTGATAAGTCCGTGTGCTTAGCGTATGCAATGTCGTGGTGCATACAAGCTTCATCCAACTTATTGATACCTCGGTCACCGCGTAATAAACGTTTCTGGAGTTTAGTTCCTGGTCCGCAATAATTATATCCAGGCAAATGAAGCTCAAACGGTAGATTTTCTATTATACTATTAACTAGTCCACCACCTTGCATTGTACAAACCGCAATGGAAAAATATTCAAAAAAATTGATTAATATACTTATTAAGTCAATCCACTAATGCAGCTTTGTCAATCCAACTATTTTCATTATTGCTAAGACCCAACCATTTTACGTAAAGTTTTGTTCCTTTCTTTTTTAAAACTTTCTCTATCAAATAAACACCAGGATAGTTTGATTTTTGAAGTTCTTGTTCATAAAAGGTTCCTAATATAGCTTGCTTTCGTTGATCTTGTATATGGTATGTCACTGGTATTGTATTATTAATCTTCTTTACAGTAAAAAGTTCTGTTGACCAATTAGGAGTATAACCTTTCTCAAAATTGTGTTTGTATTTGCTGATACGAACATAATCACCAATTTTAAACTTAGGTTTACATGGAATAGATACATGTTTATATGCTTTCAAAATATTTTCTTTTATTACTTGCTCATTAGACTTGTTTACATCGATTGGTTTTAACTTAATAGTTCGATGTTTTGTGTTGTTATACGATTCCAGTATAACTTCTAATGGTTTACCCAGCCACTTATAGTTTCCATTGAGGCTAAAATATTTGTACAATTTATTTTTTATGGTTTTAATTAGTCGCTCAACAATTGATGCTTTTTTGGTAGAAAAAGATGAGTAATGGTTAATTTTGTATGTTTTCATGAGCGCTTGAAATGTGTTATTATAAAACTCTGTCCCCATATCAGTTTGTAAATTATCAGGTTTTCGATGAGTGTTAAGTAATATACGTTCAAATGCATGAGTCACATCAAGTCTATTTTTAGATTTTAGCGGCTGCGTCCAAGCATATTTTGAGAAGCAATCGATCACTATTAAAATGTAATTGTAGCCTTTGTTATATTTTCTTAGATTTTGCATGTCCATCAAATCGGCTTGCCACAAGTCGTCAATACTTTTTAGAACAACAGAACGTCGAAGGAAATTTCTTCGTGCAGTTTTGTGTATTTCATTTACAATTTGCTGTTTTGACATAATTTACAGCTTTTTAAACAATTTATCAACATCTGCTTTAGTATAAAACTTATCTTCCAAATGATTCAAATCCTCAGGTATCTTTGCTTTTAAAGTAGCTTGAACTGTTTTTTTTGCATCTAACGCGAGCTGAGAACGTAATTCACCAATTAGTCTATTTAATTCATGTATCGTATTAGCACTTATTCGATCTACGTAATCCTTGTTCACGGCATCGTCTCCATCTACGGGAGATTGGATTCCCTTCAGTCTTGATCCTTTCAAATCAAAATCCCCGCTTTCTGATTTTAACAATGCGTTATCATTAAATTCAAATAAATCTGAAAAACGCAATCTCTTGTGAATAAAATGACCGAATTTGTCTACATTCATCTTTAAGATGTATTGTTTTGAAAGGTTGACAGTAAAATGAAACACAGATGATTTATGTATTTATTATATTACTTTCACGTAATTCCTCTATTATAGATATAATTTCGTTGTTTACCCCTGTGTTACCAGCATCTTGAGATGCAATTAACAATTTTAGTCGTTCTACCAATTCATTAGGATCATCCCAATATATAAAATCTACATTCTTCTTCCACATCTTTGCTAAGGGCAGTCCTTTCCCTTGGGATTGTGTAAAAAGCGGTTTAATAATTTGTAAATATTTTACACCCTTATTACTTTTTATCGGTTTACTTGGATCATAATCTCGACGATGTGCATTAGTATCAAGTAGCATTAATTTATAATGTTGCATATCACTCTCTGTAACCAAACTCAAATCTACATCCTTTTTTAGTAGCAACTGTTTTAATCCAGGCGTACTTCGGTACTTGCGATCTGCCACTGTGATATATTCGTCATTGACAATTATGCGAGCAGATCCCAACATCAACTTTCCATGTTCGTATCTGACACCAAATGGAATATCTGCTAACGCTTCTGGAGAAACTGACCAGGATGTTGTGTTACAATCTTGTTTTTTTTCGCCTAGTGATTTATAGGAGGAGTCACTGTCGACTTCAGAGTCATAATCGTCTGTATCAATGCTTCCTTTGTCACTGAGAACTTCTTTCTGCAAAGTTTTATCAATAAATGGAACTTCAATTTCTTCATCTTCGATATTTTGTGAAGCAGATTGTTTACTGACATTGGCAATTAAGTTTAAAGGTTCTGTCACAGGCTTGAAAACTGATTCCAGCGCTTCTTTATTATTTATTTCAATATCCTTCATTTTTCGTACTTTTTTCTTCACGGCTTCTGTCGCTTCAACGATTTGTCTTTTCAAAGATTTTTCCATGTTGATGAAGTAGATAGTGATTGATTAAGTATCGTAAGTAGAATAATTAGAAAAGCTAGGGTAACGAATTTAAATAACAATGATTTAATCAAAAACTACAAATGTGTCAAATTTATTTCTATAACAGCCTTTATTTTTAGGGCAATCTTTATTAATCACTACAAAACTGAAAGGATCGTTCCATATTTTTGAACACATTTCACGAAATTGAACCCATGACATATCAGTGTTGACATGTTCTTCGTATATGTGCTTCAAATTAATTTCGTCTTGTTTAAAAAGTATGATTAAGTTCGCGTTGTCCCTTATTAATTGTTTAGGAATTTTACTATACGTTTGATTTAAATAAAAACAATCGATATACTTGTGTCTTCCCATTGCAAAGTAATCACGCATATTGTTTTGATTTTCACAAGCAACATCATCAAATATAATCACAGAGTCGGGTTTTGCGTCCTGAACTCTTAGTATTTCTTCATTTTCCTGATATTTCTGAAACGAAATACCTGGTACTCGTTGCAAAACTTTTTCTAAAAATATGTACTTGGGTTGGTACAGGGTTTTTGAATAAATATAAACATTTCGAAATCTTAAACCATTTTCGTGTATAAGAAGACTAATGAGTAAATTAGTTTTTCCACAATTTGACGGTCCGCAAATTATACAGCGTACTGAATTAGGTAATAATTCACTATGACGGAAATCAGTTTTACAAAATTCATTACATATTATGTTGACATTCAACGATTGTGGTTGTTTTACAAATTTCATGATTATTGTGTGAAACAGTTCAATTAACAATGACTAATATTATTTTAGATTAATATTTATAAACCCTACCACTACCACTATCCATTTTGCATTACTAACTACTAAACCGAGTCGACCGTTCACGATTGGGCATAGCGAAAAGTGATCCAGAATGCCTAATAATATACTATTGTCCTGAACTAGCCTGATCGTACTCGCACGATCGACGGTCGAGTCGATTATCGATTATTGGGCATTCTATACCACTGTCCGGAGCGAGGCGCACTCGCCTCGCGACTTGCCGACAGTGGTATAGAATGCCCAATAATATACTACTAACTTCGTTCCAATAACTGAACTTCAAGTCGTTCGTGGTGCGTGTTCGACACATCATCTCGAGAAATTCCTCAAGGAAGAGTTCTGGCCGAAGGGTGTTGTGTACCGCCGGTTTCGTGGCCGGCTACATGACACCAGTCAGCGAAACACGACGCAGACACTTCGTGTGCGTTCGTTAGTTTTTAGTGTAATGTTTATTTATTTATAGTATTTTTAAGTTATATTAATATTATATTGAATGTGTTTATATAGGCCTTGATGCCTGAAATAAATGGATAAATAATAAACTTCTAGAGGGTGGGCTGGTTGGAATAACCACCGACGGCCGCCATGGCTCACGCACAATGGTCCAGCTGAAGGACCAAGTGTGGAAATCAAACCCATAACATAGAATACTGGTATTCAGCTGCATCCGGTTAGACTGGAAGCCGACCCCAACATAATTGGGAGAAGGCCAAGTAAATTGATTGTGTATGGAAGCATAAAATTTTGCACCAAAGTTCCTTATTCGCTGATTGACAATGCACAGCCTAAATCACTAGAGCATGAAATGCACAGGAGGAGAGTGAGCAGGAATTATTTTTTAACAGTCTACTAAGGGGTTCAATATAGGGGATAAAAAGTTGTATGGAAGTTCGTTATTTTTGTTGTGCTGCACTAACATATCATAACGTCCTGCAATGTCCTGCATGCCCTTTTTATTTTTGGGTGGTAAATCGTCAAATAACTTCTCCCGCTCTAGGCGGAGCGGGGAGGGCGTGTCAGGCTTTCACTGACTAAAACCCACCCGTGTTCCTTCAGTTGCTGTGCCAGGGCCGCGGTAACTATTTTGAACAACCCGCGACCCTGGCAGGAACAACCCGCGACCCTAGCAGGAACAACCCGCGACCCTGGCAAGAACAACCCGCGACCGTGGCAGGAACAACCCGCGACTGTGGCAGGAACAACCCGCGACCCTGGCAGGAACAACCCGCGACCCTGGCAGGAACAACCCGCGACCCTGGCAGGAACAACCCGCGACCCTGGCAGGAACAACCCGCGACCCTGGCAGGAACAACCCGCGACCCTGGCAGGAACAACCCGCGACCCTGGCAGGTACAACCCGCGACCCTGGCAGGAACAACCCGCGGGGATGGCAAGATACTGTATGCCGTGAAGGGTTGGGCAGTTGCAGTTCTACTACACACACATTTCGCCAGTTATGGTTAAGATTCTATTAAGATCCTATTCTTCTGGGCAAGCTCGTTCCACCGTAGATCTCATCCCTGCCTCTGGGCTGGATTGAGGTCAAGAGTGTCAATAAAAAAAAAAGTCCCAAATAATAAGGGGCGAGTCCATTGCCATCAACGAGGCACAAATCCAGACTCTCGACTGCTACCAAGAAATTCTAGATGAAAAACTCCAATAACACTGCCCAACGGGAATCAAACCCAGGACCTTATACTCCTTATACTCAGCTTGCGACCACTAGACCAGAAGGCAATTTAATATGAGCACTCTTTGCAAGGCATCTGAATAAGTGTAAAAATAGTGATATAAATAATTACAAATGTTTGCATGCCGATTGGTAAAATGTGGCTGAGCAAAATGTAATCTTAAGAACTATTATGTATTACCCATATTTGCAAAATAAAATTCTATTCTATAAAAAAAAAAAAAAAGGCTGGTGGCAGCTGGAAGAAAATTGCTGAAGAAAAAAAAAAGTTGAAGATCAAGTAAGAGATCAAGGGACTATGTCCAGCAGTGGACTGCAGCTGTAGGCTGATAGTGGGTGTGATATGCTATTTACATATCTCGTGAAAATGGGGTCCTTTGGAAGGCATACCAGGGTCCGAAGCCAACTCCCAGAGGCCTCTTAAACAAATAGCACATAGAGTTGTAGCGACAAGGGGGGAACATGTCCTGAGGTGCTTATGAGGAGTGGAGAGGTATTCCACGGCTGTCGGAATAATCCCGGAAGTACGGTCAAGGACTAGCATCTTACTGGAATACTTCCTTTGGTCGTTATATACGTTTGGTCTTGCAAATCTCCACTCAAGCCGGCCAATAAAGCCAAGAATGAGATGGGAGCTCTGTTCCTCGTCATTGTTCACTCCAGCCGGCCTATGATTATATTGCACAGTGATTCACATCTAGCAGGAAACCAATAGGAAAATAAAAGTTATTGAAAGATTTTAATTTCTTTGTAAACATTATGCAAACTTCATACGAAAAATCACGCTAAATAGCAGGATTTTAAAAAAATGGTCAAATCTTTGGTATGTAAACAAAGCCTAAAAACTTAGACATAAACAATATAAAAAATAACAACAAACTTACTTGAATTCCACTGAATATTTCGAATAGATTTTTGAGCTTGTATTTGTACAAATCGTACAGATTTACGCTGGTCGCGAGGCAGACTCGACATGCTAGTAAATCTTCCATGATGTTTGATCTAATTCACAACATTTTTCACACAAAATTATCGAATATTTCACCAAAAAATAAACAAAAATAAAGTTAGTCTAACACTAGACAAGTCGTAGACAGAGAATGCTCTGTCTACGAGACAAGTAGTCTAAGCCCACAGATGAAAAAAATATATTGACATTTCAGCAGTCATCAAAATACAAATACAGTGTCAAAAATCGTATTTTTTTATTATAAATACCAAATACAATTTGAAATTACAAATTGAATAAGGGAAAAATAATATTTGAATTATTCGTAAAATAAACTTTATTTTTTGCTTGTTATGTGTAAGCCTGAAAATAATGGATGTAAAAACACTAACACTAATACGTCACTCATTGAGAACTCGGATTCGGACAGTGATGTGGATAACATTACTAATAAACTAATCAAAAAGGTAAAAATCGAGTCGCTAAGTTAATAGTATTTAATTTATGAAAAAACAACGTGAATTATAAACATATCAGGTGGGCTGAAAACAAAAGCTGAAACTGAACAATAAAACTTCTCTAAAAATATATGAATTGTGTCATCAAACACTTACCCTGACCCAATAACGACACACGTTTGCATGTGTAGTGCGTCAATCAATCAATTCGTCTCACACTACGCTTGCCGTTACGCGATCTTCACTCCTGGACTCGTCTGCTCCACCGGCCATAGGTTCTTCGACAAACATGGCCAGCCCACTGCCACTTCAGTTTGCTTATGCTTACTCTGCAAGCTATGTCGGTAACTCCGGTTCTTTTCCGGATCATTACATTCCTGATTTTGTATTTGTTATAATTTAAGATTTAGGTAGTTTTTATGTTACACAATAAAAAAACTTTTTCAACACATTAGCAAAAGGATTCGTAAGGTAATTTATAACACCCGTATTATACCCCCACTTATGCGTTGTTTGAATGTAATAATGCGATAAATAGCATGGCAATTCTCGTCTACAAGAATTGAATAGTCGTTCTCACCTATCGAATTTCAACAAAAAAATTATCCCTTTTAACATCACTACCAACACCACACAGTAGAGATGGGTCGTCGACGATTTGGCGTCAACGAAACTAGACCGCCCAATTTCGTTCATCGACTAGTCGATCAATTAGTTGAATTCATCGACCAGTTTACGCGTTAACTTGGTATATTAAATAAAATTTCTAATCGTCAAAAACATTTTTAATTCATTGCTATGAGTTGCTCAACTAATCAACAAATTGGCTTACTTAGCAGAAAAAGATGAATGTAGTCCATAGTTGGCATTGTTGCGCGATACTGCAAATCATTTCTCTTCTAATGAGTCAGAAAATAAGTGATTAAGAAATTACAATCCTTAAGTCTTCTAAGAGCGGGTTCACACGGAATTGTCCTGCACGTTTTTTTGCAGTATACGTCTTAACGAATAAATAGTGGCACATAAATTATACATAGAACAATTCAAATGTCGTTTGTACTGCAAAAAATCGTACACCGTTTATGCGTTCAAACGAATACTCAACGGACTTGTCAAGTAAATCGAATGAACTTTAACGTATTCGGCTTGCAGTAGCACTTAGTATAGCTCTGTCTCGTTCACACGGTACGATGTTCATACGTTTTTCATCGAATAGCATCTCACCCACCACCCCCCTCCCTCACTTTTACTCTTCGGTCATTCAACAACATATCGTGGATTTTAGCGATCATCTCAGTCTGGAGTAGTGACCTCAACTGGGCGTCCTGGAAGCAAAGCATCACTTGAGCTTGTACGACCACACCGAAAATCGTTGAACCACTTATGAATCATTTTAATCGACGGAGCAGAGTCCCCATAATATTTATAAAGTTTTTGTTTCGTTTCCGCTATAGTTTTTTTGCGCAAAAAATAATGTTTAATCACGACACGACATTCACTTTTCTCCATCTTTGCAAAAACGTGTTCAGATTATAATAGAATATATTTATTATAAAACATGAGTATGGCTGTCAAAAAAACCTAACTATTCGTATTTGTTTTTGGTAGGCTTGAATTTTCCAGTCGATTTAATAAGTTTTCAAAACTTATATTAGACACCCGAAAGTAATTAAAAAACTTCTTTTCATCGTTTCTAAGTGTATCATATAACTTCTCAACTGCGGCTATTCGTTTTTTACACGAATGAAAATCTACCGTATGAACACCCCGGTGATTGTATGTAGGTATGTACGTTAAAAAAACGAATACAAAAAAAACGTCCAGGATAATGTCTTAAGCCTTAAAAGTCTGAATAGGTCGGTCGACTATTCCATCAGATCGACTAGTCCATCGATTATCGGTGAACCGTCGATTCGATCACAGTACGTCGACGACCATTCAACACCCATCACTAGCACACCACACAGAAAATAGAAACTAAGATGGCCGAGGCATAGAAAATTAATATCAGTTTTATCATTAAATTACTAATCTGTGCTTGAAAAATCTTCGCTGCTATGTCGGACGATATGTTCTACTGCTCTTTTGTGAGCATCCACTATATTATCTGTGAATGCGGGGAAACATTTCCCACGGAAGAAGAACTAAAAGGGCATTTGGAAAAGGATCATTCCCTCAAAAAGGAAAAAAAGGAATACAAATGTGGTGTGGTAAGTTCAAACAAAATGAATATTGTTTTCAAAATGAATGAATTTATAGTTTTCTATGTTTTTGGGGGAATCTCCTGAGATATTGATTTTCTTGGTGGGATGTGATGCCATTCCGGAGTCGGGCTCCGATATTTCAGAGAATGATTGCTATTGTCTTGTCAGTTCCATAAAAAGTTGGCAGTTAATACTATATTTACGTCTTAATTTGTCAAGGAGTATGAGTATATTTACTTGTTACTGACTTACGGAGGCGATACGTAGACACTCACGGTACGGCTGGTCTATAAATTCAAGGTCGTTCAGCGAGCTATGGAACAGGCTACGCTTGGAGTCTCTTGGAGTAAAAAAATATGACTCAAATGGGCCGGCCATACTAGCGATAGAACTGATGACCGTAGACGTGTTCTTGAGTGGAAAACGCGAATCAGCTAACTGGCGTGCTTTTGGAAAGTAGACCTCTCCAGCAGTGGACTGCTGTAGGCTGATGATGATATTAGTAATAAGTCTTCAATAAAACACCAAATATCGTAATTTGTGCATTGAGCTAAGTAGCCTAGAAATACAAGCAGATAAATCATAAGAGTAGGGTAGGACCGACAATATGATGGAGGGTAGACTGAAAACTTAATAAACATAAACTTATAAACTAGGAAGTATGTAGGAACCTATATATAACAATTAGTTACTAGGTAACCACCAAGATTTGACCACCCTATAAAAGGGTATCAAATGTATTCTATCTAGGGATTAGGTGACTACGCCGTATTGTTCTTGTTCTTGTTGGCAAGTAAGTTGGTCAAAGATTTTGTAGTGGAGGAAGTTCGCACATGCACAATTTCATAAATGTATGAAATTGTGCTCACTTGATTGGGCGCAAGATTATGTCCAGAGTTTCAAAGAGACTGTGACCTCCGAGGCTCCGAGTTTGTCTCGGCCTTTTGTCTCTGTGTCAAACTCATCTAGTTTTAAACATTATTTATTTTGAAAAGAGTTTTATTAACCAAATTACAAAAATAAATATCTTTTATCATGAAAATTTTCTCTCCGCAGTGCGAAGCCATATTTAGCACGGAGCAAGCTTGTATAGAGCACTATGGCGAGAACCACATTGAGATCAAGGAAGAACATCACTACGTGGATGAGCACGACTATGTGGAGGAACAGGATTATGTGGAGGAACACGACTATGTGGGGACTGATATTGCTGAGGAGGGAGAGGGCAGTGAGATAGTATGTATAATATCAATAAAAAAACTGACTATATCCTGTCTATTAGGTTAACTGTTTTTTGACAGGTGTCTTAGAATTTAGAATGTACATATTCCAGATTACATAAAAGTTAACTTTAAAATGTGTAATAACATAAATAATAAACTGCATTTATGGCTTATTACAGACTTTTGTCTTTGTCCAGTGTAAAATATTTCGGGCTTAAGTATTTATTAATAATTATATTGTACACGACTCACAACCTACAACTCGTAAGTCCTGGCTGATACTACTGGGCCACCACTGTTCTAAGTAATGACAGCCGCACGGGTCGATCGATCAGGTTAAGCTACGCTTGCCGCGGTTGTTCCGTAGATGGGTGACCATCTTTACATACCAAGACCCCTCCGTGCCTCGGAGAGCACGTTAAGCCGTTGGTCTCGGCTGTCATTCGTGGATCTTTGACAGTCGTTACGGGTAGTCACAGGCCGAAAGTCTGACAACCAGTCTTGCCAAGGGGTTTCGTAATACCCAGTAACTGGGTTGTGGAGCTCAGAGAGGCAGTCGCTCCATGTAAAGTATTGGTACTCAGCTGCATCTGGATAGACTGGAAGCTGACCCTAACATAGTTGGGAAATGGCTAGGCAGATGATGATACTGACTTAAACTCAATTCTTTCCAGATCTTCGAGGAAGTGATTGAGGAGGAGCCTCCTCGGCCAGAGCCCAAGGTAAGAGGCAAAAGGGATAAGAAGTCCAAAGCCTACTACAACGCGAAGAACATCGTGTGTGAAGTGTGCGGGAAGAGATATGCGGTGAGTTGTTTGGTTAAAGAATACAGTTGTTTGGTAAAGAATAGAGTTGTTTGGTAAAGAATAGAGTTGTTTGGTTAAAGAATAGAGTTGTTTGGTAAAAGAATAGAGTGGTTTGGGAAAGAATAGGTTGTTTGACAAAGAATATAGTGGTTTGGGTAAGAATAAAGTTGCATGGGAATTAATACCGTTGTTTCGTAAATAATACAGTTCATTGATAAAGGATATGTATACATACAAATATGTATGGGAAGTTTTTTGGTAAAGAATAAGAGTTTTCTGCTATAGTTTGACCAAAACCGCTGTACCGCGCCTTCGGCATGTGCGCGGCGAGACGGGGGGGCAGTGCAGGCCGCTCATTCGTCATCGCTCACGGCGTCCCGCCCCCCTCCTCGCCGCGCATTCCTAAGGCGCGGTACAGCAGTTTCGGTCAAACTATAAGTGATACCTACATTGGCTGTCAAGGAATAGAGTTATATTATGATAAACATTACAGTTGATTGATAAATAATAGAGGTGTTTGATAGTAAATGATGTTATTTTCTCTCGTTCACAGTCCAACGCAGCTCTGAAGTACCACCAGCGCTCCCACACCGGAGAGAGACCGTACAAATGCACCGAGTGCTCCAAAGCCTTCACCATGCCGCTGTTCTTACAGGTGAGGATCAAGGTGGTGGCGAGGTACGGGGGTATCACTCCGCCAACTTACAAACTAAGAAATTTCTAATGAAAAAAAAAACTCAATAACACTGCTCAACCTGGAAATCGAATCGAGGACTCGCGATCAGCAGTCGCGTTTGCAACCAAGAGACCATCGGGGCAGTAGCTATATTGTAACAACAGATTTTTGTACCGACAATCTTTCCAAATAAATATATCTATGTTATTATATAATTTCAGATCCACATGCGCACACACACCGGGGAGCGTCCTTACGAGTGCAATATTTGTCCGAAAGCGTTCAGTAATAAAGCAGCCCTGTTACGTCATGACCGAGTGAGTACTATACAAGGTCAAACTAATGACAACACGGTTAGCGCAGTGGCTGAGCGATCGGACTGCTGCGCTGCGTGTCGCGGGTTCGATTCCCGGACAGAACAAATATTTGTAAGTCCTACATGTATTTGTTCCGAGTCTGGGTGTTTTTCTATCTATAATATGTATGTATTTACAAAAAAAAAAAAATGTATATAAGTAGTTTATCAGCCATCTTGTTACCATAACACAAGCATTAAGTTGCTTAGCTTGGGACTAGATGGCGCTGTGTGAAATGTCCAGGGATATTATTATTATGTCCTTTATTTATTTATATTTCTTATTTTAATACATTTTTAAATATTAGTATAAAAAAAAACATTTAAAAATATAAAAATATATAATAATTACCTATATAATAATATATAAAAATATAATAATAATATTTATTATTATTATTAAATGTGCTAGCTAAACCGCAGATGTGATGGGTATCGCTATTAAAATTTGAAAAAAATAAAATAACGAATTAATTTCTTTTTTGTTTATCATGTTTGGATATCCCATCTGCGGGAGTTTCGCTAGCTAATTTATTTTGACCTCAAACTCGAAGCATTTATTTCATATTAGCTGCGCCCCGCGGTTTAACCCGCATGTTTCGAATTTTCGATCCTGTGGGAATTAAGGGATAAAAAGTATCCTATGTGTTAATCGTGGTTATAAACTATCTCTGTGCCAAATTTCATCCAAAACCGTTCAGTAGTTTTCGCGTGAAAGAGTAACAAACATCCACACACTCACAAACTTTCGCGTTTATAATATAAGTATGTAGGTTATACCAATTACAGGCACTTTCGAATTGTCAAGGACCTATCTAGATCCACTGTGTCCTTTTATCCATTGTAGTGTCAATGTGTTGCGGTTCGAATGTTCGATACAGTTAACTGTTCAAGCGCCTTGTGACATCATCTGCCTAGCCTTTTCCCAACTATGTTGGGGTCGGCTTCCAGTCTAACCGGATGCAGCTGAATACCAGTATTTTACATGGAGCGACTGCCTATCTGACCTCCACAACCCAGTTTCTGGGTAATACGATACCCCTTGGTAAGACTGGTTGTCAGACTTTCGGGCTTCTGACTACCCGTAACGACTGTCAAAGATCCACGAATGACAGCCGGGACCAACGACTTAACGTGCTTTCCGAGGCACGGAGGGGTCTCGGTATGTAAAGATGGTCACCCATCCACAGACCAACCGCGGCAAGTATAGCTTAACCTGACCGATCGACCTGTGCGGCTGTTATTATTTAGCCACGGGTGACATTATTTGTAAATATTATGAATTTTGTTGAACTGTCAAAATCTAAGCCATTGTTACCGATGGTGTGTTACACAATTACCCCGCAGGTCAAATACTCCTTTTTTTTAACTATTTGTACTTCCTGTAAAATAAAAATAAAAAAATATTTTTCTTTTTTTTTTCTTTCCGTGTCTTTTTACACCCGTTATTTACCATTTCAGGTTCACACCGGAATAAAACCATACGAGTGTCCGGAATGCGGTAAATTCTTCACTCAGTCCAACTCCATGAAGCTGCATGTGAACACGGTGCACCTGAAGATGCCTGCGCCTTACAAGAGCAAGAAGAGAAGGAACAAGGCCAAGGAGAGGGAGATGCTGCGCGAGGCCATCCTGAGGGTCATTGATAACGAGGATAGTACTGCAGGTAAGGCCTTGTAGACTTTAGATCTGGGCCCCAACTCTGCTATTTTTATAAATTCGTCATTCCAACACGATCCCATCCCATTGTGATTTTGCTTAAAGTTCATAATCTGCTAAATTCTTAATGGCGATCATGGATCGGTCAATGGTCTTGTAATAGAATTGTGTCATAATGACATTGTCGTATTGCCATTATTATAAAACCCGTTAGTAGAAATGATTTTCGAAAAACTACCACTACTTTATTTATGCCAGATTTCATTTATATATATTTTTACATATTATTTATTAGTGTTTTATACAAGTCAAGTGTTTTATGTAAGTCAGTCATTCATTTATCATTATGTACGAGATTACCATTCTATGCCATTTCATTCAATGGAGTGTCAGTGGTTGACCACTGGAAAGTCATAATGACGGCATTATGTTAGTAGATTACCAAACTTGTCAAAATCAACAATTATGAAATCTATGATAGTCCATTCTGACACTATTGTAATAGCAGACTTGGGGCCCTGGAGACCGTTGTTTATTTTATTGTTTACCTGGTACTTGTTGACAGGCCTACGCTGTCCTCCCATACCTACTGTAATTTGAAAACATTGTAAAAGCCAATTATTTTTAATAGAGTAATCGTGGAGTTTCTTGCCGGCTCTTCCCCATAGGAAACGACCAATTGGAACCGTGCACCTAGCTTCTGACGTTTCAAAAGTGCCCATGTTGGTTTATGTGAAAGAAAATATTTTGATTTTGAAGCGGATTAATCTTTAGCTAGCTACTACCTGCGACTTCGTTCGTGTGGAAATCGTAGGATGCGCAATATAACTAAAATAACAGCCACATCTATGCTAATAATAAAGCTGAAGTTTGTTTGAATGTCCGGTCTGGAACTACCGGTTAACATAATCAGTCTTTAATGTTCCCACTGCTGGGACACAGGCCTCCTCTCTGTGAGAGGGAGTGGGCTCTAATATACCACGCGGGCCCAGTGCGGGTTGGTAGTATGTCACATGTCTTCGAGTTTTTGGTTCTACGACATGCCGGTTCCCTCACGATGTTTTCGTTCACCGTTTTGAGAGCAGTGGTGATGAAATAATTTACACAAAGTAATCTGGGTTCGAACTTACGACCTACAACTCGTAAGTAGCGGTCGTTACCACTGGACCACAACTGCTCCACGATTCACAATCTTTATTTATTTATTCATGTAACAATTCGCATTGTGTTTGAAATTATGTAGAAAATTAATTAATTTATTACAGCTAAAAATAATACATTATGAACATCAAACAGTTTTCACTAAAATAATGAATGAGATAAATGATAAATATTGTGTCAATAGATTGCAAATAGTTATTATATCATCGTAATAATAATTGAGGGGCCCGTGGCTAAATAATAACAGCCGCACAGGTCGATCGGTCAGGTTAAGCTACGCTTGCCGCGGTTGGTCTGTGGATGGGTGACCATCTTTACATACCGAGACCCCTCCGTGCCTCGGAAAGCACGTTAAGCCGTTGGTCCCGGCTGTCATTCGTGGATCTTTTACAGTCGTTACGGGTCGTCAGAAGCCCGAAAGTCTGACAACCAGTCTTACCAAGGGGTATCGTATTACCCAGTAACTGGGTTGTGGAGGTCAGATAGGCAGTCGCTCCATGTAAAATACTGGTATTCAGCTACATCCGGTTAGACTGGAAGCCGACCCCAACATAGATGGAAAAAGGCTAGGCAGATGATGATCATCGTAATAATTAAAATAAATCATAGTAATAATTAAAATATTTTCTCTCTCTTTCCAGCGCAAACTATAAGCCAAACAAGTAACATATCGGATACGGGAGTGCAATTCATCAAACCAGATGGGACTATATATAAACAAGAAGTTGAAGAAGCCGAGATTTTGTACGAAGACGTTGACTCCAGAGAAATAACTTACGAAGTTGTCTATGAGGAATAAAATAAAAAAAATCATCAAGAAAAAATGTAAAACTTGGAAAATGTAATCTGTTTGGAACATACATACAGCGTGTAAAAAGATTCATCACGTAGCCGTCAGCTACGCAATCTGTACATCATACAATAATACAAACTAAGTAACATTGTACAAAAATAATAGCTGGGAAACCACTTTTATCTTTTATCAATGTAACGCACGCAAAACATTGTGCTTGGGAGCATGCAACGGTAACAGGTAACATTAAAAACTTATTATCGTCCTTCAGTAAAAGTTGGAACTTTGACCTTCAATGTCTCCGTAACCAGAAGGTTCCCAGGTATTACAATAACGGGGAGTACAAGTGGCTTTCAGTTTCGATAAGTGTCTTTTTACACCCGATATACTGCTACAAAGATCTTTTCGCGCGTTTACAGAGGGCGCTGTTGGTAAACATTACTGAAATCAAACATCTGCCTGCCTTAGTTGGGGAAAGTCTGCTTCCAGTCTAACCGGATGCAGCTGAATACCAGTATTTTACATGGAGCGAATGCCTATCTGACCTCCACAACACTGTAACACGATCTTGGTAAGATTGGTTGTCAGACTTAGTCTTCAGACTACCCGTAACGACTGTCAAAGATCTACGGGACCAACGGCTTAACGTGCTTTCCGAGGCACGGAGGGGTTTCGATATCTAATGAATTATCACCCATCCACGAACAGACTGCGGCAATTGTAGCATAGCTTTCGATCGACCCGTTCGGCTGTTACCTGGGGGTCTACTCCGAAGTAGTATCGGCCGTTTCCTGCTACGAAGTTACTATTTGGTTCGGTCGGTTCCGATCCTACACTCCTACACTCTTTCGAATATTGACTATGGTCCCGACCCAACTGAGCCGATCCGAACTTTTTTCGCATTTTTCAATAATATTCGGTTCGGCCATGTGTCGGTCCGATCCGAACATTCGCACTTTTCACTTCGGAGTAGGCCCCCTGGGTTCGAACCTACGACCTACACTCGTAAGTCACAGCCGTTACCACCGTGTCACCACTGCTCCCTTAATGTATTTAAAAAATAAATGTATCAGAAACATTAAAATTTAAAATCCTCATAAAATTCTGTAAAAACTGGAATAAAACTCTGGACAATCTGGGATGCATCTGACTGCCTCGTGGGTTTAGTGCTTGCAAGCGCTACTGGTGAGCGTAAGGTCCTAGGTTCGATTTCGAAGCTGGGCAAAGTGTTATTGGGATTTTACAGCAGGAACTTCTTAGTAGCAGCCAAGAGTCTGCATTTCTGCACGGTTGATGTCCATAGGCTCGTCCCCAATTAAGACTTCAACATAACTGGAGAAATGTGGGTGTATTTATACACCCCTGCAATACCATTCGGGGGATACAGCCGTGATGATATGTAACTTGACAAATGTATGTAAATATGCAATTAGTTTAACGATAGCTGACTAAAGAAAAACATGTTACTTTCAACTTTACAGTACTTAATTAAGGTGGATGCTCCAAGGTAGCCCGCGAAATTCAAATTTTCTTACGTTTTTTTGCAATTTGCTGGTCAGTACTCAGTTGTACGTTGATTAAAATATGATTCGCGACCGTAACAAGTATGTATTTATAGAATTATAATCATTAGAATCAGCAACACAACCCATTGAGGTAGAACTGGCCTCAAATGTCATGATTTCATGAAGTAGTCATTAGGGTAATATGAACATTGAGGATTATAAAGCCATACTTGTTACGCTCGTGAATAGTATTTTAATCAACATACAACCGACCTGCAAATTGCAAAAATCGTAAGTAAATTTGAAATTCGCGGGGTACCTAGCGCATCCCCCTTGTGGTACGGTTTATTATAATTTAAAATATTAGTGATATCGTGATTTTTAGGTTAATAATACATAAAAGTACATTCGAGGGGGCCGTACCGCTTTGAAAAATGCTCCCACAACACTTTCGTACAATATTTTTATCTCACGAAGGGACGCGCGCTTTACTTGTGTTAACTAAGAAGGGCTGGTTGTTTCAAACGGTTGATTAACGTAACATATGTACGTCAAACAGTAACGATTGTGTACCGTAGTCGTTAATATTTGACGTAAGTCAAAGCCATAATTTTGTGAAACAACGGTATTTTTGGTTTGGCGATAGTTAGCGCCATTTTTGACGTATAGGCGTGCGTCAAGTGGGCGTCAAACAACCCCCCCTAAGTTAATGGTGAAGTCGGAAGTGTGCGTGTGTGTTATGTGCTGACGCTACTCGTATTATAGTATGGCGTCAGGAACTTCGTTCCGGACGGGGGTCCCCGACTTCACATGTATTTTTTTTCGTTCTGGGTTTAATTGCGATGTAGCCCGATGCGCCTGCAATGTGCGTTTGGTTTTATTATGAAATCAACAGTCAGAAGTTATAAAAGCACTGAAATGAAGTTTGTTTATTTTAGTATAATATTAAGTTGTTTACTAATGTATCTGATATTTAATAAAGACTATTTTTTTCGCCGGAGAGTTGTTTTTTATTTTTTGCATGTTTTAGCCTACATATTCAACCGCCCGTGCGTATATTTCTTCTTTCTTTCTTTCTTTTTTGAGCCGATTCAAAATTTCAAATGCTCGAGCGTCTCAGGAACTTTAGTACCTACGTCTGATGATTTAATAAATAAATAAAATAAAAATACTTTATTTCAGACCTTGATTCGTACGATGTTGGTAATACACACTTGTAAACTGAGTTAGATTTAGATGCGGATGCGAATCGATGCGGATGTTCCGCATATGCGGATGCGAATATTCGCAACATCCCTGGTGTAGACCATGAACTGAATTAGGACATTCGATACTTTAGATCCCGATATTCCTAGGGGATCGAGACTAGTGCGGGTGAAGCCGCGGGACGCAGCTAGTAATAAAACAAAGAATGATTTTGATATAGTATTTAATGTAAATAACATCAACCTTTCTATATACATAATAGGCTCGCCCTTATCAGATGGGACTTAAGGTGGATGCTCCAAGGTAGCCCGCGAAATTCAAATTTTCTTACGTTTTTTGCAATTTGCTGGTCAGTACCAAGTTGTACGTTGATTAAAATACGATTCGCGGCCGTAACAATTATGTATTTACAGAATTATAATCATTAAAGTCATCAACACAACTCTCTAAGATCAAGTAATCCTACTGAATTACTATTTCATGAAATCTTGACATTTTAGGATTATGCTAACTTAACAAGTTGTATTACTGATTCTAATGATTATAATTCTGTAAATACATATTTGTTACGGCCCGAATCATATTTTAACCAACGTATAAAATAGTGCTGACCAGAAAATTGCAAAAAACGTAAGAAAATTTGAATTTCGCGGGCTACCTTGGAGCATCATAACTGGTGAAATGTAGGTGTATTACAGGTACACGCCTGCCGAACCTTTCGGGGATTAAAGGCGTGTAGTTGGGGGCTGTTCATTTATTACGTAAGACAATGTTTGACCACTTTCTGACCCCCTCCCCGTACGTAAGAAAAAATAAGCCTTGGATGAACCCCCTCCACCCTTTTTAATCTTACGTAAGATCAGTATCTACCCACATTGCAAAGAAAAAGTAGCAAAAAATTTAAAACTTATAATTTTTGCATACTTTTGTGATCTTGCGTAAGAACAATCTAGAACCCTCCCACCCCCACGTAAGAAAAAATACGACTTGTTTGGACCCCCTCCCCCCTCAAATCGTATTATGTAATAAATTAACAGCCCCTTATGTTTATTAAGCGATGAAGCAATTTACTGTATTAATCTATTCATCGATGATACTTGAGTCTGACCTCCTTTGTGTATCTGTAAAAAAGATAAGTACTAGATTTAAAAGGGGTTTGAAGATTTAATATGGAGCCTGGAATACCTGCTGCCGCGCCATTTTGAAAATGGCGGACACGCATGAGCCTTATATAAATCGATAGCTGACATCGTCAACTGAAAATATAATCCGAGATATTGACGTTCAAAGTTGATCACGTGACAACCATAGTTTTTTAACTTGCTTACATTCTGTTGCATAGATGTTTGAAAATATCTCTCTAAATATTTAAAATAATTAAACATCGATGCAACAAGATGTACCCATCACGTCTGCAGTTTCGCTAGCTAATTTAATTTGATCCTGTAGAGAGTTGCCAATACACACACACACAAGTTGACAATGTTGCGTTCATTAATGGTTATCGTCATGGTCATTCGGTTAGGGCGCTTAGAGAGCTGCTTACATGTTGCGAGGGCTATGCTCGAGAGCATGGCCTAGTTTATAATGTAAAGAAATGCGAGTTCTTGGTCTTTAAGGCTGGCGGTGCTAAATGTCCTGAGTATGTGCCCCCGATTAAACTAAATGGGAATGACATATTGCGAGTGTACCAATTCAAGTACTTGGGGCATTATGTAACCGAGGGCGTTGATGACCAAGTAGATATTGAGAGGGAACGTAGGGCGCTGGCAGTCCGATGTAACATGTTGGCTCGTAGGTTTGCACGTTGTAGCAAGGCAGTCAAAATAACGCTTTTTAAAGCTTATTGCCAAGTGTTTTACACGTGCAGCCTGTGGACCAACTATACTCAGCGGGGTATCAGCGCCCTACGGGTCCAATATAATAACGGGTTCAGGATGTTGATGGGGCTGCCCCGTTTCTGCAGTGCATCAGGTATGTTTGCACAAGCACACGTCGATGGCTTCCACGCCATCGTCAGACAGAAATCTGCCTCTTTGCTCTGCAGAGTGCGGGGAGGCTCCAACTCCATCCTGAAGACCATAGCAGGGAGGTGCGAGTCTCCGTTGCTAGGTGATGTTGTTCGAAGATAAATCACGTTTTTTTTTTGTGGTACCTCCCCTACGCGTAAAGTGGGGATGTTTTATCATTAGATACATCTTTTGACCTATGTATCTAATGATACCCCACATTGCACACAAAAGGAGATTGCTAAGACTATTTTTTGATTTATGTTGTAATACTTAAAACATGTAAGACATTCAATTATAAGTTAGTATATTTTAAATGTTATGCTTATAACACCTGTTATACAAATATGATTTTTGGCATTTTCGATATCTTTACATTTCCTCTTTCGTCCGAACCAGCATTCAGTGCAGACGTGTTATCGCATGATTCTCAAAAATCTGGTTTCAATACATACGATAGTGCTACTTATTAACTAGTGTCGTAGTTGTCTTTATGGTCTAAATATTGACCGCTCAACCTGTGCAGTGAAGCGGACCCGCGTGTCCCCCGCGCGTCCCGAGTAAAAGAGATTCTGGCCATAATTGCTGTCCCTTTCTCGCATCGCTGCCTGCGGCCGGTGCATGTGTGCGCGAGCGCCAGTGTCCCTCGCTGTGTACAAGGACAACACGAGACGATAGTGACCGTAAAGGTGACGTCACGCGGTCAGACCAACTCCGCCTACCTCGAGAGAGTGAGACCAAGCTACAGAAAATCAAGAGACAGCTACCTGCGCGTGCGCCCGTCCTTGTGTTGGGCTCAGCACACGAATGAGTGAGTTATACTTATATAGATAGCTATCTGCCTCTTTGGAGTTCCTCTAATCGGACTTCGCCCGCTACCTGTCAAACGGTAATAAAAGTATAGCTATTATATAATTAATTGCCGACAGCCTTGACCCAAATAGGCCTACATCAACATGCCACTACAAAAAACGCCTCCGTCCCAATCGCCAATACCGGACAGAAACTTAACGCTAATGTCACAGTTCTCTTCTGAACCATCCCTAAATAAAACAACAACCAATAGTGATATATTTCCATCGCTCAATGATAATATCACACAGCGTCATAAACGGCCAAGAGATGAAGATTCCTCACCCAATCAATTCTCCGTTTTTAAGGACGAGATAAAAGATTTAATTAGCTCGGTAGTTAGCGCTCAAAGTCAGGGACTCGCATCTATAACCAGCAAACTTCAAGAGATAACTGAAACGAATGCGAGAATTGACGCGGCTGTATCACTTCTAACTGCACAAAACGAGGAGTACCGCAGCAAAATTGCACTCCTAGAAAATCAGGCTCAAAAAGACCGGGAATACATCTGCATTTTGGAAGATAAGGTAGAAGACCTTCAAAGAAACTCCCGCAAAGCCTGTGTAGAAATTAAAAATGTACCTATAAAAGCGCAGGAAAACAGGGAAGACCTGATACAAATGGTTGTCAACCTCTCTAAGACCATTCATCTAGGAATGAATGGTAATGATATTAACGACATTTTCCGCCTGAAATCAAGAGGTGATAGGGAGAAGAAACCTACAATTATAGTGGAACTAAGGTCTGCAATAGTGAGATCAGACTTCCTGAAAAAGGTGAAGGACTTCAATCTTACAAATAAGACACGACTGCAGGCTAAACACCTAGGCTTCACAACTAACGAAGACACACCAATCTTTATATCTGAACAACTCACTACTAAGGGGGCCCGTTTGTTTTTCTTGGCCCGGGACCTTAAAAGGGCTCAAAAAGTTAAGTACTGTTGGACGAGCATGGGAAAAGTACTAGTCCGGAAAGACGACAAGGCTAAAAGTATCCATATACAACACGAAGCACAGGTGCAACAACTAATGCAAGAACAATGACTAAATATGGGTATATTTTTACTAAAACTATTCTTCTTACATACATCAGTTTATCTCAACTTGTTACCTTTATTTTTTGAGAAAATGTCATATTACTACTATACTAAAAAACTCCCACAGAAGACTACACGTAAACCTGTACATGCATACACACCTTTATCTTATAATTACAACTTCCTACTTTATATCCCACATATACTACACGCTGAGTATCAAAACGAACTAAAACAAGAACCAAATTTAAATTTACCTACATACATTCAAGCCTCCTATAACCGTAATGACAAAAGAACACACCTATATTATATAAATTATAAACACACAACAGGCCTCACAGTAATTACCTCCCAACTTTTTTACAAAGAATTCACCATTATACTATTATACTTATCCGGACCTGACCTGCTTTTCACTATACTATCCAACTACCCCAGTTGCAACCCCAAGAGTTCTAATTTAATATTTATAAATGGATAGTTTTGATACACTGAATGAAATTGATCAAATTAAGCCCGCAGTCTCACTAAAGGGCAGTATACATGAAATAAATATAGAAATAGAAAAGTCTACGTATAATCTAACTATATCAACACAAAACATAAGAAGTATATATAAAAATTTCGATGATTTGCAACTCACTATGGTACAATTAAAATGTGAAATAGACATTTTGATTCTTACAGAATGTTGGCTAAACCCTAACAAAAACATACCGCAATTAGCTAATTACACCGCTTTTCAAACAAAATACCACATGAATCAAAGTGATGGGGTAGTTGCTTATATCAGAAATAATTTATCAGTAAAATTTAAGGAACTTAGCCTTCTAAATGCTACGGGTCTGGAGTTACAAATTGCAAACTACACCATACTAGGAATCTACAGATCACCTTCATTTCTAAATGCAGGTAATTTCATTACATCTCTCAATAATCATCTAGAGAATATCACCCCTAGTAAAAACGTTGTGATTTTAGGTGACATTAACATTGACTTAATCGTTTCCCCAATAGATACAAATCAAGAAAGAAATAATAGATTAACCTACTTAAATATGCTATCGCTGCATGGACTACTGCCGTCTCATAACTTACCAACGAGGGGGGACGGCTGTCTTGACCATGTCTTTTTGAGCCTGGATAAACGAAGGAACATGGCCTTTACGGCGGTTTTAAATACAACTGTAACAGACCACTGTTTCATTCTTTTGTCAATCGCCAATAAGTATCAACATACGGTACTTCAAAGGCACAAAACCCTAATCAATTATGTTAATGCTCATAACAGTCTAATAAATATTGATACATCTTTCTTCAATATATTTAAAGATCCAGATACTTACGCTTTTGCACTAATAGAGATGGTCAAATCAGCTATACTCTCCAACACCAAAAATGTAATTGTCACGAATAGCAAAAGAAAGATAAAGCCCTGGATAACTTCAGGTGCCCTTCGGTGTATTAGACTAAGAAATACAATCTACCTAAAACTTAAATCAAACCCCCTAAACCAAATTTTAATAATAACCTATAAACGATACCGAACCTTCTGTGGAAACCTTGTAAAAAAACTTAGAAATAAATACAATAAAGATAAAATAATAGCATCTGTTAAAAACCCTAAGGCACTATGGTCAACCATTAATGAAATTACACATTTAAGGCTCGACCGAGATCTCGGTCTCGGTCTCGGTCTCGGCATTCTCGGCTACAAATCCAACCGAGAAATTTGTCTCGGTTCTCGGCTAGTTATAGCCGAGATTCTCGGTCATGGCCGAGATTGTAACTTTGTTCGGATCGGCATTCAAATTTTGCCGCGCGCGGCCACGCGCCGCAGCGCGAAGTCGATTGGTGTAAGTAAGTGAGAGAGCTGAATTGTGATTGGTTGAAGTCTCGGTTGCCGAACTGCGGCCGACCGCCTTCGCTCCGTTCGTGCAGTATTCGAAATAATAAATTTCAACTTATGGGCAGCTCATGATTCCATAGAGTTGGAAGACGAGCCAATGACCAATGACGAATACAGTTCAAGTTCTGTGATCCAAATAGCGCTAGAAAGTTTTCTTAAAGAGCCAAGACTGCAAAGAAATGCTAATATTTTTGAGTATTGGTTTTCGTCACCTTATAAGGTGCTTAGGCCTGCAGCAAATAAGTTTTTATCTGCGCCGCCTACTAGCGTAGCAAGTGAACAACTATTTAGCAAAGCTGGACAATTGTATGACGAGAGGCGCCACTCTTTGAAAGGCGAAAATGCCGAGAAATTGCTTTTTTTATGTTATAACTAGCTTTTGCCCGCGACTTCGTTCGCGTGGAATAGTGACTTCACCAATAGATGACACCGACTCTTGACCAATAGATGGCGCTGTATGTCCGGAATAAATTTTATTTTTTATTTTCTTTTTTGTAATAAAAACTATCCTATGTCCATTCTCAAGTTCCAAACTATGTCTGTACCAAATTTCACACAAATCGGTTCAGTAGTTTAGGCGTGAAGTAAAGACAGACAGACAGAGTTACTTTCGCATTTATAATATTAGTTTGGATATAATGTTATTTACCTTTGGTTATTATTAATCAATTAAATAGTTAGTGCTGTATTAAAAAGTTATTTTTTTTTCACGCTTTGTCTATTCTCGGTCTCGGCTCTCGGTCTCGGCCGAGATAGTATTATATTCTCGGTCTCGGTCTCGGTCTCGGCCGAGAACGAAAATCCCGTCTCGGTCGAGCCTTATACACATTACAAGCCGCCCAAGAGCACAAATGGTGACCTACTTAAGATAAAATCTTGTCCTCAAGCCTCAACCACACATGTTAATAAATTCTTTATTAACATTGGACAAACTTTGGCTCATAATATCTCAAATAGCTTCGTACCTTCAGAATCAATTAACTCAGACACCCATAATCTGTCCTCTTTTGTTTTGTTAGACACCTCTGACATGGAAGTTGAAAATACCCTGATGTCTCTAGACTCTGCGAGTGCACCAGGTTGGGATGGTATCCCTACCCTTTTCTTAAAACAAGCTAAGGAGATCTTAGTCCCTCTGATCAGAGACCTTGCAAACCTATGTTTCAACTCCGGAACTTTCCCCTATCTTCTTAAGCGCTCCGTTGTCACCCCTGTCTATAAGGGAGGAGACAGCGATGACGCTAGCAACTATCGGCCGATCTCTGTGCTATCCTCTATTTCAAAAATCATCGAGAAGCTCTTAAACTCTAGAATTATAAGCTACTTGGCTCAGTACAACATCTTATCTACCTCTCAATATGGGTTTAGGAAGGGTATGTCGACTCAGGATGCTACCATGAATCTTGCATCCACAATAACAAAAGAAATAGATAGGGGAAACAAATGTCTAGTAGTCTTTCTTGACCTCAAGAAAGCGTTTGACACCGTTTCAATCCCAATACTGATACGCAAGCTTGATAGGTTAGGTTTCCGTGGCTCTGCTCTCTCTCTTCTCAGTAGTTATTTACAAAATAGAAAGCAGGCGGTAAAAATTGGCAATTTTCTCAGTGATGAAGAAAATGTAACATTTGGAGTCCCGCAGGGCAGTGTCCTCGGTCCCACGCTCTTTTTGATATATATCAATGATCTCTGCAACCTTAGCGACGTCGGAGGGAGGATACTGTCCTACGCGGACGACACTGCTATTATTTTTACTGCCAAGACATGGGAGAAAGTAAGGTTGGCGGCTGAGGGGGGTCTGGCTAGAGTTAGTCACTGGCTTAATGAGAATCTTCTCACGTTAAACACCCTAAAAACGAACTACGTATGTTTCGCCCCGTACTTAAACTCCCAGCCTTCACATGATTTTGAAATTAAAATCCATTCCTGTCGAACTCATTCTACCTGTAATCACAGCTGCCCGACAATTCAGAAGGTTAGCTCTGCTAGGTACCTTGGAATTATCGTGGACCAAAGGTTGAGCTGGTACCCACACCTTGAACTGACTATAGGAAGGGTAAGAAAGCTTATATGGGTCTTCAAATCTCTAAGACACGTTATGAGTACGGAGCTACTGAATAAAATATACGTTGCTCTAGCCCAATCTGTAATTATATACTGTATATCGGTATGGGGAGGTGCAGCTAAGTCATACTTTATAGATTTGGAGCGGGCGCAAAGATCCTTGATTAAAGTTATGTACTGTAAGCCATTCAGGTTTTCTACTAAATCCTTATATGCAACTTCTAAGCTTCTCTCCGTCAGGAAACTATATATCCTACACATGATACATACATATCACAAAGCATTACCTTTAGACTGTGCCAAACTTAGGAAAAGACGGTGCGATATAGTAGCCCCTGCATACCCCACTCGAACTGTCTTTGCTAGTAGGCAAAATTTAGCACAAGCCCCCCGCGTTTATAACAAAATTAATCGTATCCTTAATATTTACCCCATGCAACTATACGAGTGTAAGAAAAATCTGACAGAATGGCTCCTTACCCTTAATTATGAAGATGTGGAGGAACTCCTTCTTACATTAGCTTGAATTTATGTATCAAAATCAATTTAATAATTAACGTACTCGCATAGACACGTAAATAATTAATAGGGATATATGACCCGTTCAAACAACCATCCACACACACACTCACACTCACACACACATACACCCTGTCACCCTCACATACACACACACCCTCACACACACACACACACAGCCTAACACAGACGCTCTTTATGCTTGTTCTTCTTCTTTAATTTTTAATTTAATTTTTAAGGTACTCACCTACTGTAATATTACTGCTACTTATATTGTTAGTCTAGTAAGTCAAAATTTTTTGTTAACATCGAAAGAGCGAGGCTTTCCCAACACAAGTATCATTTGATTACTTTCTGGGAAGCCCCGGCAACTTATTTGTAAAGATTTACTGAAATAAATACATTTTTTTATTTTTTTTTTTTTTTTTTTTATTTTTTTTTTTTTATAACAGCCGGGGGTTGATTGTAGACGTATCGATGTAATAGTAAAAAATGCTCAAGATGTTATTTCCCATAAGAAAACAGTACTTCTTTGTTGACGAAATGAATGTCCTTTTCAAGTTTTTAGCAATTTGCAGCTCAATGTCATGTTGAATGTTAATTAAAAGGAGATGTTTCATTTTTGTATGGGACTCAGGCCATAACATGTACCTCTTAGAAAAGCTGGGAAACTAACCCCTAAATAGAATAAAGTAACATGTTTTTCGTAATATCAAATGCTTTTTACATACTTAGTAAAAATTAAAAATGTTTCTCGTTTGTCGTGAGTTACATGACAGCCATGACAGGTTGTAGAAATGACGTTAATCTAGAAATTGATGTTTATTAGAACTGATTATTTTCGTTTGCAATCTGTTAAAATAAAACATTAGGTAGACAGATGTGGCTCACCAATGCGAGCGTAACTTTACAGAATAAATCATCAATACAACCCTCTAAGTTCATATCACCCTATTGAATAGCTGTTTCATGAAGTCAGTGTATGAAATGGTCTTTTGAGGAAAGAACCACACAGATTGAGAGGACCTGTCCAGTCAGTGCACGCATTTGTCAGTTATCGTGAAGCTTAACTCAGAACTTCGAAGGTATGGGATAGGAAATTGAATTGAATACTTACATGTTCATGTGTTCTTAGAGCTGATAATCCTTTGAATGCTTTTGGACATAGTTTGCAGGTGTAGGGACGATCACTAGTATGTACTCTTAGATGTGACTGAAAAAAATATAATAAACTAGCTTTTGCCCGCGACTTCGTTCGCGTGGAATAGTGACTTCCGGCAGATTAGTTTGGATTTTCATACCTTACTATTTATTTACATTTTTCCGATGAATTTTCAGTACTGAATTGATGCCGACTCTTGACCAATAGATGGCGCTGTATGTCCGGAATAAATTTTATTTTTTATTTTATTTTTTGTAATAAAAACTATCCTATGTCCATTCTCAAGTTCCAAACTATGTCTGTACCAAATTTCACACAAATCGGTTCAGTAGTTTAGGCGTGAAGCAAAGACAGACAGACAGAAAGGCAGACAGACATAGTTACTTTCGCATTTATAATATTAGTTTGGATTGTGAACATTCTAATAATACTAATAATATTATAAATGCGATAGTTTGTAAGGATGGATGGATGTTTGTACCTCTTTCACGCAAAAACTCTTGAACGGATTTGCATGAAATTTGGCACACAGATAGTTTATAATCAGGATTAACACATAGGATACTATTTTTTTTATCCCGATATTCCCACAGGATCGAAACTTATGTGGGTGAAACAGCGGGGCACAGCTAGTCATAAAATATTCTTTCTTATACAAGGTCAACAATTAGTTAGTAAAACAGTCGTGACGACAAAAATGATGAAGAAACAGTCTAGAGGTGTCTTGGAACACCCGGGTGGAACGAAAGTGAAAACGACAAAAAAAAAAAAACAAAAAAAATGAACAAAAATGACAAAAAACAGATTTGGTGAAAATGACAGATTTTCATGACGTAAATGATAATGTATTTCCTTTACGTCTATAATGCAAAATAAGATTATTAATAAAATGTCACGGAAAACAGTAGGCGTTTCGAACCGACATACTGTCGAACTAATGAGCAATCGCTGTAGGGTGTTTCGCACAAACGTTACATCGCACTAATAAAGCATCGATGTAATAAAACATCGTACAACTGAATTATTAACTGGGTTGTGGAGGTCAGATAGGCAGTCGCTCCATGTAAAATACTGGTATTCAGCTGCATCCGGTTAGACTGGAAGCCGACCCCAACATAGTTGGGAAAAGGCAGGCAGATGATGACAACTGAATTATCGATATACCGTGTTCGATATAATAAAAATAGAATTAACAACTTTCGAATACACGTAGGGAATCCCTAGTTCCATCTGTCAATGCGATAAGGAACTTCATTCCAATAATGAATGCCCTGAATGAGGAGATAGGATACTGTTTAATTTTTTTTGATGATTTATGTTATTTTGTTGTTGATTTTGGTTTTTGATCCACATTCGCGATTTATTTGACAAAAATGTAAACGAATATGAGTTTATGGAAAAATAACATTATACACTTTAACTCCTACACAATAAAGTTCAGTTTACGCTACAACTGCAAACAAAACATCGACGCGCAAACTGTAACCATGGATTCAGCACATGAGTTTAGACCCCATAGCGTCGAAATTGTTCGTCGGTTATCAAAAAAAAAAACTTCTGTTTTATAGAAAAGTGCAATACTTACGCGGTCAAAATGTATGGAACAGCAATTTTTTTTTTTATAACCGACGAAAAATTTCGACGGTATGGGGTCTAAACTCGAGTGCTGAATCCATGGTTACAGTTTGTGCGTCGATGTCCCTGACACCCTGTATTAACACAAACATAACATCACGGCTGTTTTTGCCCTCAGGGTAAAGCAGGGGTTTATCTGCATATATTATGTACATAGTAAAAAACAAAGTCACTTTTCGTATAGTCTATTCAAATTTGTTTCAAAATGTTGATGTTGTTTCAAATTAAACAAATATCAACTTTATTTTAATGCTAATTAAGTTAATTTCAGAGTGAATAGCACTATTGAAAAAGTTATAAAAGTGGTTTTGTTTGAAGTTGTAGCGTAAACGGAACTTTATTGTGTAGGAATTAAAGTTATTTTTTCATAAACTCATATTCGTTTACATTTTTGGCAAATAAATCGCGAA
The DNA here is from genome assembly GCA_945859715.1 of Apamea sordens. Classification (NCBI taxonomy): domain Eukaryota; kingdom Metazoa; phylum Arthropoda; class Insecta; order Lepidoptera; family Noctuidae; genus Apamea; species Apamea sordens. The sequence goes on along the minus strand of OX244015.1, from coordinate 9,768,854 downwards.
TGTGGATCAAAAACCAGGTAAGGACCGACCTGTAACAACTTCCTCATAGTAAAGCTCTTGGGGCACTGCGCACAGTGGTATGGCTTCTCGCCGGTATGATTCCTCTGATGGTACAGTAACACGCATTTATTCTGAAACAAAATAATTATACACGCCATGAAATATTTGTATGACCTACATGTATTTGTTCCGAGTCTGGGTGTTTTATGTATGTATTTACAAAAAAAAATGGTTTTTCTATCTATAATATATATGTATTTACAAAAAAAAATGTATATAAGTAGTTTATCAGCCATCTTGTTACCATAACACAAGCATTAGGTTGCTTAGCTTGGGACTAGATGGCGCTGTGTGAAATGTCCAGGGATATTATTATTATTATGAATTGTAAGAATTCCCCTTTTTCCTTCCAAACCTTTTTGTCTCGTGCGATCTCTGGCCACGTTAGCTCTGCGAACGTTCACAGTCTGTTCCGTCTCAATCTGTCAAAAATACCTCTAATTTACCTACATTTTTGACATTGATTGCCGCTGAGATGAGATCGCGACTAGATTTTGAACGTTTTTAATTACGAGAGCCTTTCAGATCGTCATACCATCTTCACCGTGATCTACTTCGACGGCGATGTCCTTCTTCAGAGTCCAGTGAGTGAGGATCTTTGCTCATCTCTCCGGGTGCATTCGCGCCACGAGTCCGGCCCTGTCCCAATTCAGCCTGGCTGTTTTTTCTCCAACATCCGCTACTTGAGTTATGGAGCGCAGCGTGGTGTTCCTAACTCGATATGTAAGCTTAGCATCTATTATGATGCTGCGCTCCATTGCCCGTTGGCAAATTAACGCAATTTTTTTTCTGTTATTAGTGAGAGACATATTTAATTTTTGCTTTGAATTTTTATTAATTAATTGTATGTAAGGATCGTAGCAGGAGAGGTGTATGTCCGCCAGGGGGTTCTACTCCGAAGTGCAGTGCGAATGTTCGGATCGGACCGACACATGGCCGAACCTATGGTTGAGACCCTATGGTTTAAGTTACTTAGCTGAACATCTACACACTCACCGGTAGACTCTTCCCACACACCTCACACACCCACGGCCTCTCCTTCTTCCTGGTATCTTTGCAGTCCACGTGTATCCGCCTGTAGTGCGCACTGTACAACGACTCGCGGGAGAACGTCTTGTCACACTGTACATAAGAAACAAATATCTTTATTATTAACGTTTTCTTCTGCCTGCCGTTATCCCATATTAATAGTCCTCCAGATAGTATTTCGGGCACGGCGGCCAATCTCAACGGAGACTAGCTTTCGGCGCGAGAACTGTTTTGCGCACACAGTACTGCACTCTATCTTCCTCTCATAGTCCGGTAACATCCCACACTCGCGGGGAGACATCAGGCGCAGCACACACACACACACCCTCACACCCACACACACAACCCTCACACCCACACACACACCCCCATACACAACCCTTTTTTTTTGTGGATGGGAAATCATCAAATGACCCCTCCCGCTCTGGGTGGAGCGGAAGGGAGTGTCAGACTCTTACTGACTAAAACCCACCCGTGTTCCTTCCTTAGCCCTTTATGTTCCAGGGCAGCGGTAACCCTTTCGGACGATCCCGCTACCCTGGCACCACACACAACCCTCAAACCCACACACACACCCCCACACACACAACCCTCACAACCACACACACACCCCCACACCCATACACACCCTCGCACACACCCGGTATCACTCCGCCGACTTCCAAACTCCGCGCTGTTAGTGAGAAATTATTAATCGAGAAACCCAATAACACTATGCCCGACCTGGGAATCGAATCCAGGACCTGCTCAGCAATCTCGCTTGCGACCACGACACCGACGGGGCAGTCTCATAGTCCCATATTACTCTTGCGACATAAAAATTGTGACAACACAATATCGAGAGGTGTATTGTATTGTTGTGTTGTTTTTTATCATGTTTAGATATTGATATCCATCACGTCTACGGAGTTTCGCTAACTAATTTTATTTGACCCCGTATACTAACCTTCTCACAGGAATACACCTTACAACTCCGATGTTTCTCCAGCAGATGGTCCCTCAACTCCAACGCTTCAGTGAACGCCTCTCCACAATGTAGACACGTGTGCTCGCTACAAAAGTCGCGCGATGAATGGCGTTCTAGCGCTGCGTTGTCGGCGAAGCGCTTGTCACAGGAGGGGCACGCGGAGGGCAGGGGGAGCTGTTGAGTGAATGATAACGAATGATCGAGTTGTTGAGTGAATGATAACGAATGAACGAGTTGTTGAGTGAATGATAACGAATGAATGAGTTGTTTAGGGGGGTTCGAGGTAAGCTTAATTTTGGTAAATATCTGGTAAATGAAGAAGTATTGTTGAATTAATGTATGTATAATCTGCATTTGTGATATATTTGCCAAAAATGTAAACAAAAATGAGTTTATGGAAAAATAATTTTGACGGCACGGTTGGCGCAGTGGTTAAGCGATTGACTGTTGCGCTGCGTGTCACGGGTTCGATTCCCGCACGGAACAAATATTTGTATGACCTACAAGTAGTTGTTCCGGGTCTGGCTGTTTGTGTATGTGAGTTTAAATGTTTGTAAACGCACCCACGATACAGGAGAAATTCCTAGTGTGGGGCAACGATTTAAAAAAAAAAAAAAACGAATTCCTACACAATAAAGTTCAGTTTACGCTACAACTTCAAACATTTTTATAACTTTTTCAAAAGTGCTAGTCACTCTGAAATCAACTTAATAACCATTAAAATAAAGTTGATATTTGTATAACTTGAAATAACGTCAATTTGAAACATAAATACAATTTGAATATAGGTAGGTATACTAGAATGAACGATTGAAAATGTGTGATAGAATGACTAATGAACGAACGACTGAATGGATGAACTAAGGAGTGAATGAACACACCCGGGACCCAAGAATGAGTGAATGACTTATAAAATTATTTTTGAAGTGAAACTTTTTAGGCGGCGTTTTGAGAATTAGATGAGAATTGAGACTAAAAAAAAGAAACTTTCAAGGACACGTCACGTTTAGGCAAATATCGTTATATGAGAGAGAAGAAACATATAACTCTCTCTGTCTTTCACACTAAGTCTCTTATTTCATATAAGCGCCATTTTGTTAAATTTTTAAAATGAATGAATTTACATACATGTCGATGTGCCCGCTTCTTGTGCGCGTTAAGACCGAACGTCCCGATAAAGGCCTCTCCACACACGTCGCACCAAATGAACTCAGACGGATGGTGTATACGCAGGTGAGATAGATGGCTCGACAGTTTCCTGAGAACAAATAGCATTACATTGCAAAATTCAAACAAGTTACGCTTGTTAAAAAAAAAAAATAAGACAAATTCTGCCTTTTTTCAACTATGTTGGGGTCAGCTTCCAGTCTAACCGGATGCAGCTGAACACCAGTATTTTACACGGAGTGACTGCCTATCTGACCTCCACAACCCAGTTACTGGGTAACACGATACCCCTTGGTAAGACTGGTTTTCAGACTTTCGGGCTTCTGACGACCCGTAAGAACAGTCAAAGATCCACGAATGACAGCCGGGACCAACGGCTTAACGTGCTTTCCGAGGCACGGAGGGTCCTGGTACATGAAGATGGTCACCCATCCACGGACCAACCGCGGCAAGCGTAGCTTAACCTGATCGATCGATCCGTGCTGCTGTTATTACTTAGCCACAAGCCCCTCTTGTAAGTTTATCTAAGATATAAAGAAATGGCATACTTACTCATAAGACTTTCCACAATGTCGACATTCGTGCATTTGTCCTCCGTGCATTTTAAAATGTTCTTTAGCATTAAAACTGTAATAACAGAAAAACACCCTGTATAACGTCAAACTAAAAAATATTAAAATCAAAACGAGGACATTTGATTTTCGCCATTTTGGCGCTGATAGCAACGTGAGCGTCCGTGGAACTACTATTTTTGATAGTGAGGTTTACAAATTCAAAATATTTTCTTTCACATAAACGTACATGGGCACTTATGAAACGTCAGAAGCTAGGTGCACGGTTCCAATTGGTCGTTTCCTATGGAGAAGAGCCGCAAGAAACTCCACGGTTACTCTTTTAAAAATAATTGGCTTTTAAAATGTTTTCAAATTACAGGAGGTATGGGAGGACAGCGTAGGCCTGTCAAAAAGTACCAGGTACTTGATAAAATAGGAAATGGTCTAAAAATCTACAGTCTACAAGGCCTACAACGTTCTCACATTCACAAAATATAAAAGAATTTATTAAAAAGATTTTAGTGACTGATTGCGTAAGAATTTAACCTGAATCATAATCTGTATCATTTTGAAGGATATTGCTAATCCATTGCTTCATATGTTCGAAAAAAAAAAACGGGTTGCACTCCGGGAGTGCCGGCAGAAGTGAACACTTGAATATTAACGTTGTGCATTTTTGATATTTTGGAATGCGGTCTACTCTCCCTCCGTCTGACGAATTTTCGATCAGGTCACGTGTCCTGACGCGAGCTCCGTCTTACGAATTTTCGATCAGGTCATGTGTCCAGACGCGAGTTTAACATTTTTTTCCCCCCACAAAAAAGTGCACAACGCAGCTAAAGAAGTTTTCACTTAAAAAAAAAAATTATGACGTTGGTTGAGCTTTTTTACATTGAGGGAAGGCCCTATCCCACGAATTTGCCACGGGCCCCAAAGGTCCTAAAAAAAAGGTCCTCGGTGCTCTTAAAATTATATGGTTAGCCTGTCTCGTCATGCGCTTTTGAATTTGCATTCTTTTTTCTTGTAAATGTTATTTGCGTAAAGTAACTAGCTAAACTAACAGTTATATTCTAAAATTATTTTTTTGGTAAGATTTCTAAATTTTTGAGCAGAGACGAAGCAGAATTCGATGTCTTCAAAGATCTTATTGTACTGGTTGGTAAGGCGGGGTAGGGGTGCTCGCGAGCCCGCGTTTGTGCGACAGGAACTTACTGCAAATAGGGGTCTTGTGCGCACCCCACGGCATATCGTTGTTCTGGGTACTACGTAGCTGATTTTGTTGCGAGTATCAATACAGTCATCATTATTGCACAGATCAAACAAGAACATTGTTTTAGACTTTAAACTTTGCAGGATAGACTTCTGCAATAGGTCATTGTAGGATGCATAGGTACGATGGCATCCAAAATGCATGGCCTTTAAAAATTTTCTCTGAAAGTACTTTATAATTTGTGTGCTCGGTAACGTAAATAACGCAATGATTGTTGTTGTACTGTCAAAATGAAAACTATTTTCAGCAGTGCGATTCTGTAACCATATCACCGTGAAAACAGGTGAAGTGAGTGAGCTGTCATTCCAACTAATGCTAGGGATTGACACTGTTGACAGCTCACTCTAAGCTCACTTCACCTAACTTTTCACGGTGAGATTTTTACAGAATCGATCGCTGTTAGTGTCTTACGCAATTACCCCGCAGGTTTGTTTACACTTTCATTAGAAAGTTTTGGAACAAGGTATAGTGGTACTTACGTTGTTCTAGAAATATATGAGCACTGTTTGCAGGCGAATTTGAGTCGATGGCTCTTTAGATGTTGGTTTAACCCCCGACGATCTTTGTAACGAAATTGACAGAATTCACATACCACGCTCCCTCGACTCTGAAAATACAAGTTATTTTAAGCAATAATCATTCATGTCAATATAGAAAAAAGTTTCCACGTTATTTATATGTTATTGAGTACTAGCACAGCCCGCGACTGCGCCCGCGTGATATTTCTTGTTACACGCGCTATTTTTAAGGTTCCGTACCTTAAAAGAAAAATGGAACCCTTTTAAGATCACTTCTTCTTCCGACTGTTTGTCCGGCTGTCAAGACCCTTTTATAAGGAACGACGAAGGAGTTATAAAGTTGAAATTAATATCAAATACTCAGGGCTGCAATCCCTTGAAGCAGTGAAAAAATCAACGCAATCAAAAGATACGGGCGTTTATGTTCCATTTATGCCGCATATATTGACACTCGCAAGGGAATCAAAACCTATAGGATACTTCCCGGTGACCTAGAATCATGAAATTTGGCAAGAAGCAATTCCATCTAGCGCAAGTAAAGGAAAAAAATCCGAAAACCGTAAAGTAGTTACATGCCTACGGAACCCTCGGCGCGCGAGTCCGACTCGCACTTGACCGGGTTTTTTTTTAATGTGGCATGTAAAAGTGATTCCCGATATTACTATTTACAGAATAAACAATTTCATTTCATGTTGTAATGGTCCAGTGGTTAAGGGCTCGCCTCTCATGCACGAGGTTGTGGGTTAAAATCCAGGCAAACACTAATTTGACTTATTCAATTCATATGTACTTTCTGAGTTAGTGTTTCTTAATGCCTCGGAAAGCACGTTAAGCCGTTGGTCCCGGCTGTCATTCGTGGATCTTTGACAGTCGTTACGGGTCGTCAGAAGCCCGAAAGTCTGACAACCAGTCTTACCAAGGGTCTTACCAGTATTACCCAGTAACTGGGTTGTGGAGGTCAGGTAGGCAGTCGCTAATATACTGGTATTCATCTGCATCCGGTTAGACTGGAAGCCGACTCCAACATAATTGGGAAAAGGCTAGGCAGATGATGATGTACTTTCTGAGTTTATTTTAAACATTAATATCATCGGTGAAGGAAAATCATCGTGAGGAAACCTGGGGGTCTACTCCGAAGTAGTATCGGCCGAATGTTCGGCCGTTTCCTGCTACGAAGTTACTATTTGGTTCAGTCGGTCCCAATCCTACACTCTTTCGAACATTGACTACTAGCTACGCCTCGCGGTTTCACCCGCATAAGTTTCGATCCCGTGGGAATATCGGGATAAAAAGTATCCTATATGTTAATACTGATTATAAACCATTTGTGTGCCAAATTTCATCCAAATCCGTTCAGTAGTTTTTGCGTGAAAGAGTAACAAACATCCATCCATCCATCCATACAAACTTTCACGTTTATAATATTATAGTTAGTAGGATGGTCCCGACCCAACTGAGCCGATTCGAACTTTTTTCGCATTTTTCAATAATATTCGGTTCGGCCATATGTCGGTCCGATCCGAACATTCGGCCGATACGATACATTTATCACTTCGGAGTAGACCCTCTGGTCTTTATACAGGGTTATTTGTAAAACACCAGCAACCTCTTAAGAGGTCATTGTACTCATCATTATGAACAACTTTTACTATGGGACCAAAACTGAAATCGCGAAAAGAAAATCAGCTGTTCCCTACATTTATGTTCGCATAACTCGTCAAAATGTAGGGAGCAGCTGATTTTTTTTTCGCGATTTCAGGTTTGGTCCTATAGTAAAAGTTGTTCATAATGATGAGTACAATGACCTCTTAAGAGGTTGCTGGTGTTTTACAAATAACCCTGTATATTGGGCATTTATTTTAGTTTTTCATTCATTACAATACACACACACACATACATGTATGTCACGACATTTTATTTGATTTTGCATGAGCTTTTCTATAATTTCTAGCATTTAAATGAATTCTCTCAATTTATTATAGCGGATACACACTTCCCTATGTGTTTGGTATTCCAGCGTATGACACTCGTGGGTTGCAGCTGAAAATCAGCGTCAGGTGGTACACTTGTGTTGTCATCTGACATTATGCTGAGCTGAGGCCCTTTTGGCATTATAATCTTTGTTTTCTGTTTTTATAGTTTTAAGGTGTCATTTTGTGTAATGCTAATAGATGATTTTTTCTTTCTTTCTTTATAACCAATTAAATAGCCTCTGCCTGCGACTTTGTCCGCGTGAAATGTTTTGTTCCCCCGTCCCACTGCATCGCATCGCATCACTTCCCCGCGCCGTTACTTCGTTTTCGGATAGAATTCTTTCTAACTTTTTTCTTTTTGCTCGGCTCCTAAGGAGCACCCTCAAGTGCTGAGCCTAGTCTACTCGCTAAACTAGTTCCGTATATTAGCGCGTTCAAACAAACAAACAAACTCTTTAGCTTTATTATTAGTATATAGATAGATTTAGATTTTATACTTACTAGATCGTGCTGGGATAAAACATGTTTATGCAAAATGTCAGCACTCATGTAACCCTTAAAACATAGCTCACACTTATATGGAGAATGCAAATAATTCGAGCTCGACTTCCTATCCAGCACATCCTTCATTTGCTGCTCCTCACTCAACACAACAATATCTACATCAAACGCTTTCTCAAAATCCGACATATTTTCTTTCGTCTCAAAAAATTTTCCTTTCTTTTTGATCGTTTCACTTTTTTTTGTACATTTCTTTCTTAAGGCTGTACATTTTTTCTTTTTGTTGACATTTTTTTTGGGTTTTTCTGTTGCCTTAGGCAAGTCATTTTCGATTTTGATTTTGACGGTTTCAGCGTATATTTTTAAGGTTTCTGTAATTTGTGGTGGGTATGTGTAGTGGTCGTCGTAATTGTCAAAATGGTCATCACTGTCATCTAATTTCAAGTCTGAAAAGTTTTCATTATTTTCGTAGATGCTTATTTGTTTTATTTCCGACTTTTCATGTTGTATGTAGGGTTGAAAGTTGTTTAAATAGTCTGCTGTTATCTGTAAAAGGTAAAATATGATTGTATATTATTGAAACACATAATACATTTCTATTTCCGTACGCCAAATACGCGCATTGATTCCTATGATATTCCCTATTCAATTATTAACTTTTTTCAAAGGGCTCTAAATTTCCGTGGCATACCTACCTGTCCGCCATTTTGTTTTTTTTTTCAAAATGGCGGCTACGCATGAAACCAAAAAAAGACCGATAGCTAACATCAATGCAAATAGAAAATATAATAGGACCAAACCCCGTAAAAAATCAAAATGGCGCACAGGTAGGTATGCCAGGCTCCATATCAAGATTAAAAAGATTCATCCGTTCGGGAGCTACGATGCCACAGACAGACATACACACACACACACGGACAAGTCAAACTTATAACACCCCATCGTTTTTGCGTCGGGGGTTAAAAAGCTATAGCAAGATTAAAAAATCATTTCATTGATTTTAAACTATTATTAATATAAAAAGTTAAAATAGTTACTGTGGTCTCCTACAAGTGAAGAAGTACACCTACTTTATCAAGTACAGTAATAAAAACAAGCAAGACATACATTCTTGTGACTTATTTTGGCATCCTCTAAATAGTTAGTAACTGTGTGACAGTGATCCCTGAACGTGTTATATTTCAGCAGGAGAATGGTGCAGTAGTTACAGATGTACTGTGGTAATGTGTCGTACGGACAGACCTGGAATATTAATACATTTTAATTAACAGTTTATGCAATGAATGTGCGCAATATGGAAGGAGTGATGGGCTATGGAGGAATGCTGCAGTTGCACGCTGCGTGAGCGTGCGCGATCCTTCGCCACTCATTCGATATCCACCGTGCACAGGATAGATGGAAAGCAGCACTTGCTCCGTTGGTGTAATTGCCGTATGGTGTTCCAATGTGAGGATAAATAAATAATTAATTAATTAAATGTACAGTCTCCAGCATCAATATGTCAACACTTGGCAACTGACAATTGCGATTTTTTCGTAAAATAACGAATGCAACATTGAAATACGACACATTACATAAACCTATGGGTTCGAAAATGTTATGTTCGTAACAACATAAAATTTAATTAAAAAATAAAGGAGTAAATCGCTTTTGAATAAAGCCGAGTGTATACATACTTTTGACTCGTGACTGTACACACATATAAACTGATATGAAGAAAAGTACTCAGGTGAAGCTTATTTGTAAAGATGATTTAATTATAAGAAAATAATAAAAAATTAATAAAATAAAATAATATATATTATTATGTACATGGGTAAAATGTCAGGGGGTGACTTGCACGCTCAATAATGGGCCCCCGAAAACGGTCGCTAGCACATAGTGTCGTAGCGACAAGGGGGCAACATGTCCTGAGGTGCTTATAATAATAATAATAATATCCCTGGACATTTCACACATTTATGAGGAGTGGAGAGGCATTCCATGGCTAATTATATATATTATTAATATATATTATTATTGTTATATATTATTTATTATTAAATGACAAATGATTTTATTTTGTAAGGTCTCACTCACAGGTCACAGTCTCTTTCCAAAGTCCAGACATAATCTTGGTCAAATCATATGAGGACCATGTAGATTTGTGTCTGAAACGGTCTTTTGAGGAAAGAACCACACAGATTGAGAGGACCTGTCCATACACGCATTTGTCAGTAATAGTGCAGCTCAACTCAGAACTTGAGGAGCTCAATAATTCAAGGAACAAACATCACACCCTTATCACCAAAGGGATAGGCAAGAGTGTATACTATCTACTTACACAATTTTTTCTAGTTATGTTTAAGCACGGCACTGTTGGCACAGTGGTTAAGCACTTGACTGCTGCGCTGCATGTGACGGGTTTCGATTCCCGCACGGAACAAATATTTGTATGGCCTACAAATAGTTGTTCCGGGTCTGGCTGTTTGCGTATGTGAATTTAAATGTTTGTAAACGCACCTACGATACAGGAGAAATTCCTAGTGTGGGGCAACGTTTTTTTTCTTAGGGGGCAATCCTATTGCCATCAAATGGGCGGCTATAGGCCATTACTGAGAAATTCGGAATTTCTCAATAGTGGCCTATAGCCGCCCAGGAAAGGAATTTCTAATTTCTAAAAGGAAAATCTAATGACTTACCCCGATCTAAGGATCGAACCCAGAATCAAGTTCAGCAGTTGCACATGCTACCACGACCGACGAGGCAGATCAAATTTTTATTGAAATAAAAGTTACCAAAAATCTAGGTAGGAATATTATTAATATTAGTATTCCTGTTTCCTATAACTGTTCTAAATATGCTTTTGATACAAGAGATTTCACATCAATTTATAATCTTATTTAGTTTTAGACATCTGACAAAGGTAAAGGAAAACATCGTGAGGAATCCTGGACTGAATAATATGAACAGAATCGTTAAAATGCAGTAAGTGTCTGGTGATCAATGCTTGGTCCTTCTCTGAAACGAGGTCGTTGTCCGGCAGTGAGACAGTATCTTATAGTACTCTTTGGAGACAGGTACTGGCTGTAAACAGTAGTAGAACCTATTTACAACTTTTTTCTTACTTACTTCGTGTCCTGTAAGAGTCTTGTAAGCTTTTAAAAGTTCGTCTTGATGTATGCTGTACAACTTTCGGTTCGTTGCCAAACAAGCTCTGCAGGCTAGTAAATCTTCATTGAATTCGTTTTTAAGCGTTACTAGGGACATTTTTATTTATATTTTGCAGATAAATAGAGAAAAATCATGTTTATATACAAGTACACATCAAACAACAAAACAACTGTCATGTCAAATGTCAAACCTGGATTACGTTTTTTGCCAATATCTGAATTGAATTATGAGCTTTTGAGAAGAGTTTACTTAAAACTTGCCAGCATACTGTTTTTTTCTACTATAATAATTATTTTATTAATCATAATAAATTATCTTATTCTGTTGCTGTCCATATTTGCTGTTTTTTTTAAATCTATTATTCGGAGTTACACAAAAAGTTAATGTTAGTTGCCTACTGAAAAACTGTCGCTAGCACTTGACGTAGCGACAAGGAAGTGTTGCCCCTTCCTGAAGTGCTTGAGGAGTGCAATGGTATTCCACGGTTATCAGGACAAACCCGAAAGTAGGATGATAATCAAACTCAAAAGTCATTTATTCAAATTATATTATTATATAGGCTGAGAATCAGCACTTTTCGAATGTTACAATCACATAAGGCAGTCCTTTACCACTTCGTACTGCTTTAGCTAGGAAGAAGTGGCGCAACAAACTCCCCAGCAATAGAGAATACTTCCTTCCTCCGTGCACGCTTGCTCTTACGAATCTCCACTCAAGCAGGCCAATAAATGCAAGAAAGAAGTGTGAGCTCCGTTCCTGTCAATTTTCACTCCGGCCGGTCAGTACAGCCTAGCCAGAGATGACAAACAAGACCTTTCCCAGGAGATACTATACTGCCCAATAGCTCGTCACATGCTGCTGCCCTTCGGGTATATGTACTTCTCTTGGTCTTGGCTATCGCCTAGACCTGTTTCAGTAATGTAAACTCCACTGGTACAGTCCTAGAGATTATAGGAGTCCCGCCGATGTATTCTGTAAAAATCTAACTGATGTGATAACTTAGAGCGATGCCACACGGGCATTGTCAATGTGCGCCCTTGGGTGAACTGAGCTTGAAGTCAGCTGTCTATACTGCCGATCGATTCTGTAAAAATCTCACCGTGAAAAGTAAGGTAAAGTGAGTTTAGAGTGAACTGTCAATAGTGTCAATCCCTAGCATTAGTTGGAATGACAGCTCACTCCACGCTCACTTCATCTGAGTTTTCACGGTGAGATGGTTACAGAATCGCACTGCTGGTAATCCCTAGCATCAGGTGAAATGACAGCTCACGTCAAGCTCAATTCACCCGTTTTCATGGTGACATTTTTTTGCAGAATAGACCACGACGGTGACGTCGAGATACGGCGTTGGGGTATTATTATTCTTACTCCCCCTTATTTCAAAAAAAGGGTTTTCTTTAGGTTTAAGCCACCGAGCCAGTTATTAAATTAAGAACCTAACTGTTAGAGGTACAGTTTTTTTATACCAAAATTACAGCTTAGTTCGGTGCTAAGTTGTCACTTATTAGGGACTTTGCCTAAATCGAAATAACGGGCTCAAATGTTTAGGCTAAAACTAAAGTCAGATTTGGTTTTGTGATAAGACCGACTGGGTTTTAACATGAGTTAATTAATAAAACACAATAATATAATAAACTTACACGTTTATTTACTACATACAGGGTTCAGTTTTCTTCTTATTTTTTCTCAAAAAAAAAAGGCGATTTTCTACAGCCCATCAAATTTACAATTTTTACTCAAACTATATAATATTTTCATATATATGTATTTTTTTTTTCTAAAAAAATTTACATCTAAATTCTCGTTAAAAAGAATTATGGCCGATTATTTTTCTTTAATTACATTAAATTTTAATGAGTTTGAGAAATTAAGTCTTAAAAATAATTACAAAAAAGTTGTTCTTACAAAATTCAATATATCGGCAGTGATTATTATTTTTAATATTTTACGTAATTTTTACAAAAAAATAAAAATAGTTTTAAAATTAATTTAGTAAGATAGATTATTGCTACCAAGAGTTCAGAAGAACGAAAAGTTTTTATAAAAAATACGAAAAGAGTACCAACTGCAAACAGTTCTCATATGTAAAGAAAATGACAAAATATCAATAAACAATTTTCATAATATAGATACTATTATGAAAATTGTTTATTGATATTTTGTATTGATAATCAGGTACGTTCTTCTGAACACTACGCAATGTAAAATTAATATAATTACAATTTAAAATAAGGATTTCTGGTTTTAATGGGGAATATCAGCACATTTGCCCTCAATGGCAAAAAGAAAAGCCACAAAAACAAAACAATATCTTGATCATCATCAACATCATTTCAACCGATAAAACGTCCACTGGGCATAGGCCTCCCTAAAGCACCTTATCTGTGCTTCTCGCATCCAGCGGTTTCCTGCGGCCTTCACCAAGTCATCGGTCTACATTGTGGGGGCCTTCCAACGTCTTCGTCAAAATATCTTGATATCTACCTTGATATATACCTGTTACTCTTTTAAAAATGCCTTGGGTTTTTTTTTATTATGTGATACAACCGTAATATAGCCCGTAACCCCGAAGGGCTGGGTAAATTTGTACCTCTATTACACCCACATTTCTCCATTGTGTTAACAATAGTTTTTTTTTAAGTTTTTTGTTACTAACAGTATATGGACTTCATCCAAACTAATATTATAAATGCGAAAGTAACTCTGTCTGTCTGTCTGTCTGTCTTTGCTTCACGCCTAAACTACTGAACCGATTTGTGTGAAATTTGGTACAGACATAGTTTGGAACTTGAGAATGGACATAGGATAGTTTTTATTACAAAAAATAAAATAAAAAATAAAGTTTATTCCGGACATACAGCGCCATCTATTGGTCAAGAGTCGGTGTCATCTATTGGTGAAGTCACTATTCCACGCGAACGAAGTCGCGGGCAAAAGCTAGTCTGAAATAAATTTCTTATTATTATTCCTTTATTTCAAAGTAAACGCATATAAATTATATTTTTTAATTTTAGAACGACGCCGACGCTGACGTGTGGTTCTTGTCCTTATATGTATTATATAATTATTTTGATTAAATAAATAATGTTAAATTAATAAATATTTTAGAATATAAAAAGTATAAAAACATTTAAAAAAATAGTAGCCCACCGGTATCGGGAACAGGGTCCAAGCTACCGGCGCGGCGGTCAGGGCTCCAGAGAGAGGAACTTCCTGACAATGCGAGCAATTATTATTACCTATTAGTTAGTTCCATGTAATAGGGGTGAGTTTATTGCCATCTAGCGGGCACATAACCAAACTGAGGTTATTCCTCTAACACTTTGCCGGACTTGGGAATCGAAACCAGGATCTCATATTCAGCAGTAGCGCTTGTGACCACTAGACCGGGCAGTAACAATGCACTAATATTTCCCATTGCGCCCAGAAACAATAATTTGTTCCATAACTTTGTTTTCTTAGAAAAAACTAGTGATGTGTTCAAATATTGCTTTCGAATTCACGCTAAAATTAATATTGCACCTAAATTACGTTATAATCAATGAGGACTAAATTTAGCTTCAAAATACGCTGTTCTTTTTAATGGTGGTAGCGGATTATGACAAGGCATTCTAACTCTTAGCTGTGGAGACATTATTAAAAGCTTGTGAGAAAGAAAAACAGCCTATACAAGATGAAGACGACGATTCGACAATAAATCAAACTGCGATAACTAATGATGTTCCTGCAGTATGTTATGAGTCTGCATACGAAAATTTAATCAAGTTTATCCAATAGTTTAGTCACTATTTAGAATCAAAGCTTGGCAGAATCCATAGTCGTCAGCACTACTATTTATTTTGTTTGAAAAAACAACTTTTTTTTTCGATGTTAGGATTTATTTGTTAGTTACAATATGCCATAATATTGTCAGTATTTTTATTATTTGTCGTATTGTCGTCTCCTCATTGTATCTACACTGTATATGTCTCTATATATCTCTTTGGATGTGGTACGTGGCGGTTTCTTTGCGATTATTATCATCTAGAATTCTATTTAGATCTAGCTACTTTATAGCTTCTTGCAAGCAAGTTAGGCAAGCCCTATGTCCAGCATCAGAAGCTGCTATACTGGGCTAATATCACCAATGAAACTGAACGCGATCAACATTTTAAGAACTGTCAGTGTCAATATTCCACTACAACGATGACACTGACAGTCCAATTGTATTGGTAATTTGACCTTAGGTACAGTGAGCGCAAGATAAGTCTGCGCACGACGTTTGACCTTCAAGATTATATCCCTGCACACACTATTGATCACTTTCGCCATAATGATGGCGATTATTTAGTTTGGAAAACACGGCACTCCTGACATAAACGTCAAAATGGCGGCAAACGATTATTTCCGATTTCGGCCGCACGCTGACTTATTTTGCGCGAAGTTCTAGTCTTAAATCCACTACCACCATCACCCCACACAAAACCCCAAGAAACGTTCGAAAACAAACATAAAAATACACATTATTTTACTTCTAGAGATAGCATTTATCACTAACACGATTTATTGCTTACTTAAAATAATAACTTAGAGCCTAATGCGCTTACACGGGGACAGGCTGGGTGGCAATGGAGAGCGTACACCGAAACTGTCGACTCGATCTCATCATCATCAGTCTCCTGCCCATGTTCCAATTTACATATTTGGGGTCGGCACAACATGTCTTTTTCTTCCATACTTCTCTACAGGGTCAAATTAAATTAGCTACCGAAACTCTGCAGACGCAGACAAAAGTTAAGTGACCTTTAAGTCACATAACTTCATCATCGTAATTTATAAATAAACCCCATAATAGTGTAAAAAACTTGAGAGGTGTCAAGGGACACCCGGATGGAACGAAGTATAGACAGACAGAGAAACACGCGCACGCCGCGCGGCTTACAATTATAGCAAAAAGTGTCGTTCCAACTTTTGGTCTTAATTTTTTCCATCTAGCCCCCTTTCGCAACGCGCGATAAGGAACTTCGTTCCAAAAACATCGATATAGATTAATCTGTCATTCGTAGATCTTTGACAGTCATTACGAGTTGTCAGAAGCCCGTATAATCATCCTGTAATGTTCCCACAGCTGGGATACAGGCCTCCTCTGTGAGAGGGTGTGGCTCGTAATCCACCACGCGGACCTGGCGCGGGTTGGTAGATGTCACATGTCTTCGAATTTTTGGTTCTAGGACATGCCGGCTTTCTCACGATGTTTTCCTTCACCGTTTTGAGAGCAGTGGTGATGAAATAATTTACACAAAGCAAAGCTCCTGTCTGCGTTCGAATCTACGACCGACAACTCGTAAGTCACAGCCGTTTCCACTGGGCTGAAGACGCCCAAAAGTCACGCAATCATATCGTATGGTATCGTGATACTCATTAACTGGATTGTAGAGGTCAGTCGCTCCATGTAAAATGCTGGTATTCAGCAGCATTCGATACAACTGGTAGCCGACCCCAATATCTAGGCAGATGATGATGGTATACGTAAATTGGGAGTGGAAGATAGTTCACGAAAGATTTAATACGAATTCAGAAGTTACCAGCTGTTCGAAATAGTACAAAGTTTATGTTAATTAAAATGTAGTCTTCGCCCTAAAGCTTTGGTTTGCTAAGAGATCGGTGAACAGTCACACAATAATGACTGTCCGAATACAGAGCGTTTTTTGACACCTAAATGTCAAAGACTGGTGAAAATGACAGATATTCAAGATGGCCGTTATATTATGACATCCATCGCTCTAGGCAACTGTAGCTTTAACCGGTGGCTCAACTTTCGATGTACGCTGTCCATTATTGCGAATATGGTCAGTTAATCATTACTTCAATCGCATTTTCTTTATCAAAATCATGTCATTTTTTATCCAACCCATTTGATGTAACCAATAGCGCTGGCATGTATAGTGTAGCAAGCTTATCTGGCACGGTGGCTGTAATTGGAACTAACGAAATTTTCTATATAAATGAAAATGAAATGCTGTGTGTTGGTAAGTGCATCATATGAGAACGGCTGGACCGATTTGGCAATTTTGTAGGTATTTTGAAATGTTCGTAATAGTCTGACTTATGTAATACGGCAAGAAAAAATTGAAAAAAAATTTCAAAATTGGGAAAAACTGCACGTCCTTTTTTCTTTGGGATGTTTGTATAAATGATTGAAATTTGGATAGGACAATATCTGTCCGGTCAGCTAGTTCGTGACGTCTTTCATTTGTTCAACTTGATCCGATCCAGCCTGTCTCTTGCTGCCTCTAGCGACACCCTAAACCGAGGTCCGTACTCCACATCGTGCCTTAAGCGAGTCGCTTAGTTTATAAATAGTATGCCTCAATTTATTAAAGCATCCACAGGATAGTCCGGATAAGCAGCCGACCACTTCCTTGGTCGGCATGCGAGATGCCATAAAAAAAAAAAACATTTGTTCACCCGTCCCCGGACAAGATGAGCTTGCTGCACTATAGTCCTTTCAGTTAGTTTACGTCTGATTCTGCATCATCGTCTAAATCACAGTGATCTTTATCTTCGTTACTATAAGGTTGCTGTTCGTATGCAGCCACTGACAAGTCTGTGAAAATCAAAGTGGTCTTTATTCTCGTTGTAATACGGTTGCTGTTGGGTTGTAGTTGTCAGAGGTAGAATGACTGTAAAGGACTGTTTTGTGTTGACATATAGAAGCTTGTTCTCTTTAAATTCCATTTGGAAACTCTTAGTATAAATTATTAACTACATATATTAGTAAATTCACTTTACATGGATGTTACTTAGTAAAAAATATTAATATGTTTGTAAAATATTATAGTAAAAAGCGTCTATTTATGCGAAATTATATATTAACTATGTTACGACTAGATTGTGTAAGGTTCCCTTAAGATAACGCAAAATATACATAAAAATAATAGCGTATAAAAAGTTTAGAAACGTAAAGATGTTTGTGTTTTCCATATCAGTGTCTTGAGTTCTGGTCAAACTGGCGCTCTTTTCCATAGGAAACGACCAATTGGAATCGAGCACCTAGTTGTAGTCCATGTAAGTTTATGTGTCAAAGTGTGTGGAAGCAACTGCGCGCGTTTCGTATCGTTCATTGATTCGCCTCAGTTTGACCAGAAGGCGTATTCTCGTAATTTAAAACGTTCAAAATCTAGTCGCAGTCTCATCTCAGCGACAAAGAAATGTCAAAAACTTGTCAAAATGTAGGGAAATTTGGAGGTTTTTTGACAGATTGAGACTGAGATCAGACTGTGAACGTTCTTAAAATTACGAGAATTACCCCTCTGATCCCTTAGTGTCATTTAGGTACACCAATTAAAAGAGATCTTTTTTAGCATAATTATTTCTAAAAATAACTGTTTTAGTGGAGTTTTATATTTACGTATCAACATTTTGTTTGTAAAGTCGCAATAAGATGGACTGAACTCTAAACATCTCTAAATTTTTAAACATTTTGGCACATAGCGACTTTTTGCCACAAAACACAGCCAAAAGTCGCCATATACATAGGTAATTGTTTAATTAAAGCATATAAAATAATCTGTGCGTAAGTGTTTATCAAAGTAATATTAACAGAAAAAACAATATAAAAATATTAGTTTTCCAAGGAACCCTAAACTTTATGCGTTTTTTTTACAAAATGGTAGTATGAATCGAGGTATGGTAACACTAATATAAGCATCGTTGACCGCCATTTTTTTAATGATTCGCGCGCGATTTTAATGACAGCCGGTGTCAGTACAAAATTGTTATTATTTTTTTTTTAAATTTAGAAATTGTTATTGGTGTGAACTTGAAATTTAAAGCATATTATAAGCACAATCTATTTTGTGCTTATAATATGCTCGTTCAATGTTTTGGGACAAATATTTACTTAAGTACAGGACTTTTGTTCCTACAGTTTTTTATTAGAATTAGATCACATACTGTGGCTCTATCTCGCATAGGGTCCCAGCGATGGCCATTTTGCGTGTATGTAACGCATATTTTCCCCAGCTTGAACTTTGAGTTGGCGTGTTTTTTTTGCGTCATATTCAAAACCTTGTAAGTATACAGTAAAAGTCCCGCACCCTAATTGCGTAACACACTCAATCCCAATCTGATTCATTTTGAAGGATATTGCTAATCCATTGCTATAAATGTTCGAAAAGTCTGCTCAACAACGTAAATAACGCAATGAATGTTGTCGAACTGTCAAAATCAAAGCCATTGCTACTGATAGCATGTTCACAACAACCCCGCCGGCCAGAAAATTACATCAAAATCGCGCCCGCTTCACCTAGCTCTAATAATAATACCATATCCAAAAAACCCAAAATGGCGTATTTTACAAAAAACACCCGTCACAACTCTTAAAAAAGCTTAACACTAAAACGTTGGTGTCTCATCGTTTTACGATTAAAAAAAAAAGAACTTGTCAAAAACGTCAAACGGAGAACGCTGATTGGTCGGCTCAGATTAGGCGCGTGAAATATGCGTATAAGGCGAGAATGAGGGATTTTGTGATTTGCTGTCTTGTTGTCGATGAGAACATGGGTGTTAGTTCGTCTGCGTGCGCCGTGTGGGTCCCTCCGAGGGTGTGGAACTGGAAGATGTCGCTGACCTGAAACAAAATGTTAGTCGGTTATCTTTTAAAGTGAAGGCACGTGAACATATCCGTCAGAAGTTGGCCGTAACATCCCAGCGCCGTTTTGCTGGATTCGTTTTCTCCTTTAACGATCATTTTTTCTACTGACCGTTCATTTTGTTTATATGTATGTATGTATTTATCTATGTATTAGTATTTATTCTTGTATTTTATCGTCATTTCCTAGCTATTTACTCCGTATGTTGCACCAGCCATGTTTTGTTTCTGCTGTCACTACATGACGCTGGCAAAATAGTCGACATCGACTCAGTTGGCAAAAAGGAAAAAAAAAGAGGTATTTTTGACAGATTTACATGCGAGAAATTACAAGAATTGCCTCTTTGTTCCCTGCGTCTGTCTGAGCAATGTTCCCTGCGCACTGCCACTTAAGTTTGGCAAAAGATAGCTTGTCGTGCATACCTCGTTCCAGCCGTATCTGTTCTTGGCCTGCACGATGGCCTCGTACACGGCGCCGGGCTCCAGGCCGCGCAGCTCGTGCGTGACGCGGTGCGTGAGCGAGCCGGCCGGCTCAGGCGCCGGGATCACCACGTCGTGCCAGCGCCCGGGCTGCTGGAACGACTCGTTGATCTGGAACAGACGAAAAAATTGATAAACATAGATTGCAAAGGCTTAGTAGCCCGCAAAATACCAATTGAATTTCGGTTTTTGCAATTTACATGTCAGTGGCGCCGATTCCCTTGTTCACAAACTAAACTAAATTTAAGTTCAATGCATCTTTGTATCATCTATCATCAATGCATGTGTGTATTATGCATCTTGTAGCTTGTATCCTTTTTAACCAATAAACAGCAAAATATTTGACAGCTATTTGTGTTGACAGCTTTCAGAATATAATAGATGTTTCGTAGAGATGTTTAGTCCTAATGAAACTCACAGCTAACTGCCGATACAGCAGCCGCAGCTCGTCGAGCGGCGGGTAGCTGTCGACGGCGAAGGCGAGCGTGTAGCGCGTGTGCGCGCGCGCCAGCGGCGCCGACGTGAAGCGCGCGGGGCCCGGCCGCCCCGACACCTCCACGTGCTGGCGCGCGCGGCCCAGGCTGTTGTCGGCCACGCAGCTGGGGAAGCGAGCAAGATTTGATAGTCGACCTCAGACCAAAGCGGCAATTTTCGTAATTTTAAGAACGTTCACAGTCTGAAGCCCAATTCTCGTAATTTAAAGCGTTCAAAATCTAGTCGCAGACTCATCTCAGCGACAAACAAATGTCAAAAACTTGTCAAAATGTAGGGAAATTAGAAGTATTTTTTGACAGATTGAGACTGATCTGTCTCGATCTGTCAAAAATACCTCTAATTTACCTAAATTTTTGACAAGTTTTTGACATTTGTTTGTCGCTGAGATGAGTCTGCGACTAGATTTTGAACGCTTTAAATTACGAGAATAGGTCTTTTGACCTCATGGGATGGTGTTTTTAACCTTCATGCTTCAGAAATTATGGCTTTGGTTTCCTGACACGGCGTTTTTTGACATCACAGATTTTCAAGAAACGGCTGTTCTGACTAGCTGTGCCAATTTCGCCAGAAATATGACGCCAAAGCTACAACCCACTGTACACTTTTTATTTGCAAAGTAATGTTGTAATACAATAATGCTTTATTAATACAGCGTCAAATTAAATTAGCTAACGAAACTGCAGACGTGATGGGTGTTGATATCTAAACATTTGATGTTGATTTGATGGATTTTTTGGGGGTCAACGTCCGCTGGCATTGTTGTCACTTGAAGTATAAATTGAGAAAATCTGTTTTCTTTTGTTTTATCGTGTTTAGATATCGATACTCATCACGTCTGTGAAATTTACACATAAAAAAAAACTGATATTTCAAGTGACAACACAAACTTCGTTCAAATCCATTTTTATACTAATCACAAATTAATTTATATTTTGTTTGATCATGTTTAGCCTATGATGTCTGCAGAGTTTCGCTAACTAATTTAATTTGACCCGTTTTCTTTTTTTCTTTAAAAATCCAGCTCACCTATAGTTTCCAAAATCTTCAGGCTGTACGTTGGCTATGAGGAGCGTGTGATTGTTGCCCCTCGCAGACATGGTCACTCTCTCCGACGCGCTCAGAGGGAAGGAGTTCTGGTACCAGGTCACCTGGAAATGTCAACGAACCTGTCAGTCTTCTTCTTAGCGTGTCGATGCTAAAAATATAGTTTTTGGAACGAAGTTCCTTATCGCGCGTTGCGAAAGGGGGCTAGACGGAAAAAATTAAGACCAAAAGTTGGAACGACACTTTTTGCTATAGTTGTAAGCCGTGCGGCGTGCGCGTGTTTCTCTGTCTGACTCTCTCTCTCTCTCTTATAGAAAGCAAGCCAGTTATACTTCGTTCCATCCGGGTGTCCCTTGATACCTCTCAAGTTTTTTCTTAAATTTGTGGCCCTAAATTCAGCAACGCGGATAGCATCCGCAGCAAGGAGAACCTTCACAAGTGGGGGTTCATGGAAGGCTCTGACGTCCGATGTGTATGCGGTGTCTCTCCTCAGACAATGGCTTGCCTCCCATCTTGCACCGCATGCCCTGTCACCTGCACACGTGAGGACCTAATAGCTGCGTCGACGAATGCTATCTGCTACCATTTTTTTTTTTTGAGGATGGGAAATTATCAAATGACCACCCGTGTTCCCTCCTTAGCACTTTATGTTCCAGGGCAGCGGTAACCCTTTCGGACGATCCCGCTACCCTGGCATATCTGCTTCCATGTCATTATCATTCTGGCAATGTTTGACGGATGGATTCTTTCATGGATGGAATCAGGAATGAAGTTATCCGGAAAAGAACCGGAGTTACCGACATAGCTTGCAGAGTAAGCAAACTGAAGTGGCAGTGGGCTGGCCATGTTTGTCGAAGGACCGATGGCCGGTGGAGCAGAGGAATCCTGGAGTGGAGACCACGTATCGGCAAGCGTAGTGTGGGACGCCCCCCAGCTAGATGGACGGACGACCTTAAGGTGGCTGGGACGGACTGGATGCGGAAGGCGGAGGATAGGGTGTTGTGGGGCAGCCTGGGAGAGGCCTATGTCCAGCAGTGGACTGCGATAGGCTGAGTTGATATTGAATGAGCGTTTTTGTATTTCGAAGTTTATGATGTAGCGGTATCTACAACGCCACATGCGAACAACGCGTCATACTGACGTCACGCAAAATCCTGCATCTCGCAAGCAGAGTTTACCGCGCAGTTAGCATAGATACAATTTCCCAACATCAATAGTTGGGCAATAGCCCGCCAGACACAACACCCGTCTGGTCGGAGGATCATCCCTTTTCTATGGAGGTTTAGTGAACTTTACACCCTGTTCTTCATGCCTGTAAACTGGTGACCCCGAGTATGAACGTCAGCGCAGCCTTCGTGCAAACACTTCAGCGTGACGTCATCATCATCACTCCCGCAACCTTCAGCGGCGAGTCACCCAGCCAGCCAGCATCCACGGCTTCAACGGGTATCCTGACCACCAGCATGCAGCGTCTGCGCATACCCACAGCCTCAACAGCAACCTTGGCACAGCACACAATTGTGCTAATTGGATATAGGACTCACCTCAGCGGGAGGGTCTGCAAGCACTGTGCAGAGCAGTTCAGCTCTGAACCCTTCTCCTGTGTGCACCCAAGACCGCTCCACTGTTATCTCGGGTGGATCTGGAATAAGAGAAGTTAGTTTATTAGTTTCCTTAGAGGGGCTCGTGGCTTAATGATAACAGCTGCACGGGTCACGGTCGGTTCTTGGATGGATGACCATTCATTACATAACGAGACCCCTCCGTGCCTCGGAAAGTACGTTATGCCGTTGGCCCCTGTCGCTATTCATAGATCTTTGACAGTGGTTTATAGGTAGTCAGAAGCACAAAAGTCTGACAACCAGTTTTACCAAGGCGTATCGTTAGGCTCTGGGATTCAGTGAATGATGAAAAGATGCAATGCAGGAGGTATTTCATCTTGCCCTCTGTATCCCAAAGCATGCAGTGAAAATTACCCCTGCGCTGCCACCGACTACGCTGTGGCCAAGCTTTGGGCCAACAAAATCTGAAGTACTGCTGGTCGATTCTGTAAAAATCTCACCGTGAAAACTCAAGTGAAGTGAGCTTGATGTGAGTTGTCAGTAGTGTTAATCCCTAGCATCATTTGGAATGACAGCTCACTCCACGCTCACTTCACCTAAGTTTTCACGGTGAGATGGTTACAGAATCGCACTGCTGGTGTGCCAGCGACACGAAGAAGAAAATGATGCATAATCAGCCTATAAAGTTCCCACTGCTGGAACACAGGCCTTCTCTCTGTCAGAGGAGTGGGCCGTAATCCACCACGCGGGCCCATTGCGGGTTGGTAGATGTCACAATATGTCTACGAATTTTTGGTTCTAAAACATGTCGGTTTCCTCACGATGTTTTCCTTCACAGGTTTGAGAAGATGATGATCTAATAAACTAGAAATAAACAAAAAACTTACATAGAACCTGCAGCTGGAACTCCGCCACTAGAGGTGCACCAACTCCATTGTCTACGGTACACGCGTACCGGCCACTGTGTCCCCTCTCTAACCGCGACAGTTGCAACTGGGGGCCCTCCCCGAGTCGCGTGTTCGTATCGTTCTGAAACACCGGAATTATCTACTTATATAAAAGATGGTCTTTTACGACAGCAAGGGATTTATTAGAAGGCAGTATTGTCTCTCCTTTCTCTCTAAATCCATCCAAAGGTTGTCTTTACGATACGATAGCCTGTCGGATGGTTGTCAATAGCAATGCTGGGTTAGGACATCGAATACTTTTTATCCCCTAGTACCCGTGGGATAATTTCTGACCTCCATCCTCCGTCAGTAGGGACTGGTCAACTCTTTGACGCCATGGCTTATTGTGATTTAATTTAATATTTGAATGGTTTTTTTTTTATATTTTCATTACGGACGCTTTTAACGTTCTGTGTCGTTCTCACGTGCATAATTTTGAACATGAATGATGTAACCAATACTTTGAATATTATTATGATTTAAAAGAGTGTCCATGGAGTTTCTTGCCCGTTCTTCTCCATAGGTACCTACGCTTTGGAATGGGCAACTAGCTTCATCTTTTTGACTGACCGACCTTGACAATTCAAAAGTGCCTGTAATTGGTTTATTTGAAATAAATAGTTTGAGTTCCACAGGCCGAAAAAAAAAACTGCTAAATAAATAAAACATAGGTCCTCACAAGTTTATGCCAGGTGACCGTCGGCACTGGGTTGCCGGCAGCCCGGCACTCCAGAACAGCCGCCCCTCCTCTCCTGGCAGCTGCATGCCTAGACTCTGGGGACGCCCTCACGCTGGGCGGCACCAGGACTTCCACTGTATGGACCTGGTCGCGCGCCACGCGATCTGAGATCTGGCATACGTAGTCACCTGCGTCCTGGAAAGAGAGATGAAGTTTAGAGACTGGTGAACAGTTTTATGCTGCCATAACACCACGACGTCATAACACCATGACGTCATAACACCACGACGTCATAACACCACGACGTCATAACACCACGACGTCATAACACCACGACGTCATACCACCATGACGTCATAACACCACGACGTCATAACACCACAACGTGATAACACCACGACGTCATAACACCACGACGTCATAACACCACGACGTCATAACACCACGACGTCATAACACCACGACGTCATAACACCACGACTTCATAACACCACGACGACGTCATAACACCACGACGTCATAACACCACGACGTCATAACACCACGACGTCATAACACCACGACGTCATAACACCACGACGTCATAACACCACGACTTCATAACACCACGACGACGTCATAACACCACGACGTCATGACACCACGACGTCATGACACCACGACGTCATGACACCACGACGTCATGACACCACGACGTCATAACACCACGACGTCATAACACCACAACGTGATAACACCACGACGTCATAACACCACAACGTGATAACACCACAATGTCATAACACCACGACGTCATGGCACCACGACGTCATGGCACCACGACGTCATGACACCACGACGTCATGACACCACGACGTCATGACACCACGACGTCATAACACCAGGACGTCATAACACCATGACGTCATAACACCACGACGTCATGACACCACGACGTCATGACACCACGACGTCATAACACCACGACGTCATAACACCACAACGTGATAACACCACGACGTCATAACACCACGACGTCATGACACCACGACGTCATGACACCAAGACGTCATAACATGATGATGATTGATGATTGATGTGCTGGGTCTGTACTAGCGCGGGCATGCGATGCGATGCGACGAGGTGGGTCGTGGGAACAACCAATCACGCGGCTGAAGTTTCGGCCAGAAGCTATTTTATAATACACCAGCAGACCCGGCAGACGTCGTCCTGCTCGGTTGAGTCATCATATTTATACCGACAGCAGCGCCACCTACCGGGTCCAATTGTGTTTTCAAACCATCCAGGAACCCATTGAAATATACACACAAAATTTCATCCAAATCGGTCCAGAAGTTTAGGAGGAAGTGACAAACACACGTACAGAAGAATTACTATACAGGGTGGCAGGTACATCGACGCGCAAACTGTATCCATGGATTCAGCACATGAGTTTAGACCCCATAGCGTCGAAATTTTTCGTCAGTTATAAAAAAAAATCTTTTGTTTCATAGAAAAGTGCAACCTACGCGGTCAAAATGTATGGACCGGCAATATTTTTTTGCATTACATATATTATGAAGATATAGAAAATAGAACCAACCCGCACTGGGCCTGCGTGGTAGATTACAGCCGATCGATTTTGTAAAAATCTCACCGTGAAAAGTTAGGTGAAGTGAGCTTAGAGTGAGCTGTCAATAGTGTCAATCCCTATCATTAGTTGGAATGACAGCACACTCCACGCTCACTTCACCTAAGTTTTCACGGTGAGATGGTTACAGAATCGCACTGCTCCTCACTCCCTCTCACAGAGAGGAGGCCTGTGTCCCAACAATGGGAATATCATAGGCTTATTATGCTTATGCAATAGATATAGAAGCAATATAAGGCCGCTTCGTCGACGCAGAAAGGGTTTAGTAGAACCCATATTCTTACAAAATATACCATTGTTCTAGTAATAAAGAGTAATGGGGTTAAACGTTGCTGTCATAACGTTTTCTGGCATAATGCAGTACAAGAGCGCTACTAAGTACATCCATAGCATAAGAACACGCCTTGTTTCCCTAAAGGGTTGGGCAGAGAGTACACCCACATTTCTTAACATCAACATCATCTGCCTGCCTTCTCCCAACTATGTTGGGGTCAGCTTCCAGTCTAACCGGATGCAGCTGAATACCAGCATGTTACCAGCAAAAAAAAAAAAGAAACCAAAAAAAAATACATGGAGCGACTGCCTATCTGACCTCCACAACCCAGTTACTGGGTAATACAAGACTCCTCATGGCAAGACTGGTTGTCAGACTTTCGGGCTTCTGACGACCCGTAACGACTGTCAAAGATCCACGAATGACAGCCGGGACCAATGGCTTAACGTGCTTTCCGAGGCACGGAGGGGTCTTGATATGTAAAGATGCCTTATTGCCATCAATTGGGCTAAAAACCAGGCTCCAGGCTATTACTGAGAAATTCCTGACGAAAAAACAAAATAGGTAACACTGTTCCCGACCTGGGAGTCGAATCCAGGACCTCGTGTTCAGCAGTAGCTTGCGACCACTAGACGAGGCAAGTTTTTAATGTATACCTACAGGAGATGCAGTGCAGTAACTGCAACATAATCATGATAAATTGTCATTTCCGAAATCTAAATAGGCTAGGTTCCCAAAAAAATCTAATTAGTCCGTCAGTTAGATTATCAAAAAATATTGTACCCGTATTTTTTCTTTTATCAATTATATAAAAAATTATGAAGATATTGCCCGTTAAAGTTCCGCGTGACGTCACGCCTTGCTACACTTTTTAGCATGGCGTGACGTCACGACCCCCACTCCCAAATTTTGACGCGCTTTATCTTTGTCATTTTTTGTTTGATTAACAAAAGAAAAAATACATGTCCATTATTTTTCGATACCTAATCTAACTGACGGATAATAATTTTTTTACCCAGAAAACTACCGTATTTTTGAAAAAAATCTGTAATTATCGTGTTAGTGCAAACTAAGTTACTGCCTCCAAGTAGGTAGACTCGAATTATCGTCATTCCAGTAATTTTTTTTTTAATTATCAGAATAATAATAATAATAATTAAAAATTAAATTAATTAAATTAAACTATTTAGCGCGCGCCCGATAAGCAATCCATTCATCGCTGAGTTCAAACTATGAAGTAAGTAGGCAACGTTTTGAACTAGCGGTATTTACCTAATTTTGAACGTTCCTACGAAAAAAAAGAGCGCGCGACGACGTTGCAAATCGCTCACCTACGCGCACGTACGTGCAGACATGCTCTAAATTTACTTTATAGCACGCTGAATTAGATATTTTAATTTCAAGTCGCACCAGACCTATTCAATTACATTCTGTATAAAGGGGTTGCACGAAAGTCAAATTTTCTTACGTTTTTTGCAATTTGCAGCTCAGTGTCAGGTTGTGGGTAAGTTGATTAAAATACATATTATAAAATATTCGCGAGCGTAACAATGTCTTAACAGAATTATAATCATTAAAATCATCAATACAACCCTCTAAGTTAGGTAGATAGATAGATGAAACGTTTATTAAACGTTAACGTTTAACGTTGTTTATACTACAAAGATACTTAATCAAATATTACTTAATCATTTATAATAATAACATTAGTGTTTTTTTTACAAGTTAAGACTGTTGTTTTTTGTAAACACAAAATCTAGTCAAATTAGGTACTTCTACGTTGGTCTCAAGCTTCGTATTTGTGACAGATGCCATTATCCAACAAACAATATAATAGAATTATATCAAGATGATATATATCTAACAAGTGCAACAAAAGACACAAAACATGTAATAAAAAAAAAACATAAAAAAAGGTGAAACATAAAAAAAAACAAAGATTATAAAGCTAAATTGAACCATAGACACCTCGTACAAGTAAATAACGGTAGTCTATAATGGTCGATCACTACTGGCACTAAGTTAATTTGTAACACTATTGATAAATAAATGATTTTATTTTGTAAGTAGGTTTGTATAAACAATTTTACACGTCAATCATATTTTAAAACTAGATGAGGTCGGCGTTTCCTATCTGACTAGTCTGAGAAGAAAGGCCGAAACAAACTCAGACGTCACAGTCTCTTTTAAAGCCCAGACATAATCTTGGTCAGATCAATTGAATAACTATTTCATGAACTATCAGTATCAATCAATAGGTTTATATGAACTTTGAGTATAATTACTTGTAGCTAGCTGGTAAACAGTAAGGATAGTCATAGTATCTGACACAAAAAGTCGCTAAAATCGCAATCGAACGGCTAGTTTTGATTTTTGAATATGTTGTTAAGGTGGATGCTCCAATGTAGCCCGCGAAATTCCGTTTTTTGCAATTTGCTAGTCAGTATTAAGTTGTACGTTGATTAAAATATTAGTCGCGGCCGTAACAAATATGTATTTACAGAATTATAATCATTAGAATAAGTAATACAACTTGTTAAGTTAGCATAATCCTAAAATGTCAAGATTTCATGAAATAGTCATTCAGTAGGATTACTAACTTGATCTTAGAGAGTTGTGTTGATTACTTTAATGATTATAATTCTGTAAATACATATTTGTTACGGCCGCGAATCATATTTTAACCAACGTACAACTTAGAACTTACCAGCAGAAAATTTGAATTTCGCGGGCTACCTTGGAGCATCCACCTTAAGGCCACTACCAGTAACGTATATCCAAGTTTGCAGCTTCGAAAGATCCGTGCTGACTTTGCAGCACTCGAAACACCGCGAAATTTTCGCACGTTTTTTGGTATAGTTTAGGACTTATATTGAGAATACCAAAAAACGTGCGAACATTTCGCGGATATACGCTGCTGGTTATAGGTGGTCCTAACAACATATAAAAAAAATCAGAACTTGAACTATATTCTGCAAGAAATGGACGATCGGAAAGTCCGACTCAGAAAATAATAAAAAAAAACGAATGAAATACTCAATTCTGAAACAAAAATAGCTTTCCCCATGTTAAACCTTTTCGACGCACAGAATAAACAAAAATAAAAAGCAACATGGCCGACCAGAATTGCGCGGGAAATCGTACCTCAGCGTTGCAACGCATAAAAAATAACGAGGATGTATACCACAAAGGTTTTTATGAACCCATTATCATATTTTCCGGGGCCAATTACCGTTTAGGGCGCAATTTAGCATTTTGGACGGCGAAAAAAAAAATTGTGGAACGATTTTTGGTATTATAAAACCTATTCGGGGGTGATAAAGGGGGATTTGAATTTTAAGTCCGGCCTGGGAACTATTTTCAAAGATTTTCAGGTTTTCCGCTGATTCGAGAATTAGAAGTTTTTTCAATTTTGTAAATGTGGTACCATGGAGTCGTTTATTATGTTTCTCGCTCCTGCTCGCGCCTTCGTCCGATCCACCGCGTCGCATCGCATCGCCTCCCCGCGCTGTCACTTCGTATTCACTTAGCGATCTTTCTGATTATTTTTCTTTTTGCTTGGCTCCTAAGGGTTTTAGCGTGATATTAAATAGCCTATAGCCTTCCTCAAGAATTGGGATATCAAATTTATTTATAAAGGTATCAAATGCAAAAAGATTTTTTCAAATCTGACTGGTAGTTTGTTTTGACACTTCTGACCACGTTTCGCGCGTATAAATTCGCGCAAAACGATTCGCAGAGAATAGGCTATTTTCCTGAAAAATTCTAATTAGTCCGTCAGTTAGATTATCAAAAAATATTGAACCCGTATTTTTTCTTTTGTCAATTATATAAAAAAATATTTATTTATTTATTTATTAAAATCTCCCTACCACTATCATTACAGGTGTATACCTAAAGCGATAGCGTGGTCTTAAAATTAACATAAATAACAATTTAAAACTATGAATAACTTAAACAACTAGTAGTACAAGTACCTATGCACCAAATTCCCTAAATAAAAGAAAACAAAATAAAAATAAAATAAAAACAACAACAATGAAGATATCGCCCGTTAAAGTTCCGCGTGACGTCACGCCTTGCTACACTTTTTAGCATGGCGTGACGTCAGGACCCCCTACTCCCAAATTTTGACGCGCTTTATCTTTGTCATTTTTGGTTTGATTGATAAAAGAAAAAATACGTGTCCATTATTTTTCGATAATTTAACTGAATGACGGACTAAATATAATAATATTTTTTTTATCCAGGTATACGAGGAGTGCAAATCTGGCGATGTAAACCATTGCGAAAAACCAATTTGTGCAAATGTCTGCAGTTAAAATCGTTCACTTAAGATTTCATTAACAGATATCCGATAGATTTCTTGATGGAATGCTAATTAAAATTCATGGACTGACGACGGATGGGACGGTGCGGGAGATTCAGAAAGATTTAATGAGAGCGATTTTTCCGGGGTTCCTATAAATTACCCCTCGTTAGGAGAACCAAGGTAACCGACATAGCCTGTTGTGCTTCAAATCAAATCAAATCATCATTTATTTGCTTCGAGTTGTAGGTCGCAGATTCGAAGCCAGACCAGCGCTTTACTATGTGTCAATAATTTCACCACCACTGCTCTCAAAAAGGTGAAGGAAAATTGTGAGGAAACGCCGCATGTCCTAGAACCAAAAATTCGACGACATGTAACAACTACAAACCCGCACAGCCCGCGTGGTAGATTATACTTAGCCCATTCCCAGATCTCGAAGAGAGGGACCTGCCGGTCGATTCTGTAAAAATCTCACTGTGAAAACTCAAGTGAAGTGAGCTTGATGTGAGTTGTCAGTAGTGTCAATCCCTAGCATTATTTGGAATGACAGCTCACTCCACGCTCACTTCAAGTTTTCACGCTGAGATGGTTACAGAATCGCACTGCTGTGTCCCGCACTGGGCCCTACGTGGTGGATTATAGCCCTTGCTGATACACGCTTTATATGAATTACCTGTGGCCCAACATCAGTGATTTGTAGATTGTAGCCGTCCACCAGCCGAAACCGTTCATCTCTGGTCACCATGAGACTAGCAGCTGTGAGCACTGCTGGCCCCCTTCGCCATAGCAGTACTAATGAGCCTGCAATACAGAGAAGAAAATGTTTTATTCAGAAAAGTCAGGTGCGCAGTACTCGCAACCGGCGTGCTCGATTGACCAGAAGATCAATTCCCGTAATTTGAAATGTTCAAAATCGCAATCTCATCATAGAGACAACCGAAGTCTAAAACTTGTCAAAAATGTAGGGAAATTATACCCTGACCGTTTTTTGACAGCTGTCTTAGAACGTATGTACAGACGCCAGCAGGTCAAGCTACCCGAAACTGTCAAATTTTCCCAATCAACCTTGAACCTTAATGCTTCAGCGATAAAGTTGAAAATCTAATAAAGAAATTTGACAGATTGTAGTAGCTTGATGTGCTGCCGTCTGTACGTTCTAAGACAGCTGCCAAAAACGGTTCTAGATTATGTAAGAGTTAACTTTAAAATGAGTAATAAAATAAATATAATTTACATAAGCTGCTTCATCTTATTGAATTATCTTATTTATGGCTTCTTACAGACATTATAATACCGTACGAGTATCAATCAATGTATTGTGTGTTGCTGCAATCACTAGTTCCATCTGTCAAAAAACGGTTTACCTAAAATGGACAGGGTATAGTCGCAATCTCATCTCAGCGACAACTAATGTCAAAAACTTGTCAAAAATGTAGAGAAATTAGAGGTTTTTTTGAGGGACTGTGGAAGTTCTTAAAATTACGGAACTTGCCTACGTCTTGTCGTATAAATGTTTGAAACTTTTTACATTCAGAGTGATAATTTTAAACATCTATGTGGCAAGATGTAAGATAGTTCGAAAATATGGATGTCACGTGATCAACTTTGTACGTTAATATCTCGGAGACGTGACGCTTTACGGGGTATAGTCTAATAATGTTTTCTGTTAGCGTTTATGTTAGCTATCGATTTATATAGGTTTCATGCGTGACTGCTGTTTGAAAAAAAAAAAAACAAAATGGCGGGCAGTAGGTATGCCACGGACCTTGTCATGTTTTCATATTTAGCGCCTGCTCCACATATGAAAGAAAGAAAGTGCATTTATTTGCGGCAAACATGACGCATAAACAAAGGACATAAACACACAAAAAAAACAATTTGGGGGTAAACATGCATCACATTCACGCAAAACAGCCATCGCTCAGCATAATGCTAAGACCCTATACGAGACAGAGCCCAAGCGCTGGCATATGTCCCGGCCGGTACAAATAGCGTTATTTTTAAGAGAAGTCAAATCCTTTACTTACCCAGGTTTTGCACTTGACATGGCAGCAGAAGAGTGTCTCCAACTACTGTTCTGAATGAATGTCCCCGCGACAAGAATCTTGGTCCGTCATCTGAAAAAAAAGGAATGAATAATTTAATATAACATAACTGCAACACATCTGCCAAAAGTACGCAACGGAAAGATCACCAACGAAAACGCCAGCAATGTTTTTTTTTAAATTTCGTATGACATCCCAAATCAGCTTGTCGCAGTCCACTGCTGGACATAGTCCTCTCCCAGACTGCGCCACAACACCCTGTCCTCCGCCTTCCGCATCCAGTCTGTCCCAGCCAGCTTCTTAATGTCGTCCGTCCATCTAGCGGGGGGGCGTCACACACATTACATACCTACCAATTTGTACGGAACCCTCGTTGCGCGAGTCCGGGTCGCACATGACTGGTTTTTTAATGATAAAATAGCCAATTATTTTGATTTCAGGGGGTTGAAATTCATCTTGCATGACTTCCTTCATTTTCAACTCCTAAAAATACGTAGAATGAAGTATTCTTATTGCCAAAATATAACCTATTTCTATTAGGTACATGGGGCGAAACAAAATGAATCAGTCCACTTTCCTCCGGATGGTATAAATATGGTGGCTTTAGGACCGGAAGTGACGCAACGGATTCGTCACATCCGCTATAAAAATGTGACACTGTTTCCTAAATGTTGGTAATTGTGTTTTCTTGTTTATTTTGTTATTTATTATTAACTATTGGTTAAGAAAGGTGATTATTTAGGGGTTGAGTTTGTGGGTGAAATAGTTAGCCCCTTTTTCCGGTGTCTAAGTGGCTAAAGATTTATCTTACAATTTCCCGGGGTGAAACCGATGTTTCAGACTTCAAATCTATTTGTAACGTAAATGTTCAGCTGGGTAATTGCGTAATACACTCATCTCCCTAGCCTTTTCCCAACTATGTTGGGGTCGGCTTCCAGTCTAACCGGATGCAGCTGAATACCATTATTTTACATGAAGCGACTGCCTATCTGACCTCCACAACCCAGTTACTAGGTAATACGATACCCCTTGGTAAGACTGGTTGTCAAACTTTTGGACTTCTGGCGACCCGTAACGACTGTCAAAGATCCAGTAATGACAGCCGAGACCAACGGCTCATCGTACTTTCTGAAGCACGATGATCACCGTTCCATGGACCAACCGCGGCAAGCGTAGCTTAACCTGATCAATCGACCCATGCGGCTGTTATTACTTAGCCACGAGCCCCTCGTATTGCGTATCATACTAACAGTATAATTGGCTTTCATTTGAATAGTTCAACAACATTCATTGCATTATTTACTTTTTTGAGCAGACAAAATCTTCAAACATAATTATGAACCAATGGATTAGCAATATTCTTCAAAATGATCTATCACTAGTCACTGCACTATATCAGAGGGGCAATTCTCGTAATTTAAAACGTTCAAAATCTAGTCGCAGTCTCATCTCAGCGACAAACAAATGTAAAAATCTTGTCAAAATGTAGAGAAATTAGATGTATTTTTGACAGATTGAGACTGAGATCAGACTGTGAACGTTCTTAAAATTACGAGAATTGCCCTTCTGCTTTGTCGCCGAGATGAGACTGCGACTAGATTTTGAACGTTTTAAATTACGAGAATTGGCCTTCAGGTTTATTGGCGACAATACACTACACTACTTTCATTGTTAATGTATGTACATTGTAAAGTACCTTTTTAATCAATAAAGCTGTACTCCAAACATTCCTTTCTCGAGTCATCAAACAAAACTCGAGTAAAGACTTATCCCATACATCATTCACAGCTGCCGAAACCACATATTCTTACATTCCGAGTTCTAGAAAGTTTGCAAATCTCTCTTTGAGAGTTGCACAACTTTGGCACTTTATTATTTTTTCTTGAAATACTTTGAATGGGTTTTTAAAATGGCCGACTGAAATATGGCGGGAATTCGATTGGATTTTTCTTTTTTTTTGTTCAGTTTTTGTCTGGCGAGGCAGACCATGAAGATGTGGCTCTAAAATAGCACGGGGAGGTATTTTTTTTATTTTACTCGCCAGTTTACGACGAAATTGGCCAAATAGTTGCGGTAGCCGAAAATTATAACATCGCGGGTTTCCCGTTCTTAAAACGGTGAAGGAAAACAACGTGAGGAACTGTCCTAGAGCCAAAAATTCGAAGACATGTGACATCTACCAACCCGCACTGGGCCCGCGTGGTGGTTTACAGCCCACTCCCTCTCACAGAGAGGAGGCCTGTGTCCCAGCAGTGGGAACATTAAATGAGACTGAACCCTCTGAGTTTGTGTTTCTTCTCGTTTAATAAAAAAAAAACATGAGGTGTAATTTTTTTTTTTAATTTAAAAAATAAACCAACTTTTGATATGATTTCCGATAAGTGTCCGAGATAGTCTTCTGAGGAACGGAGTACAAAGATTTGCTCGACAGAACTGACGTAAGGAGCTCAACGACTCGACGAACAATATCAAAGAAGGGATATTTGGACAGGCCGCATAAAGTATTCGAAATGCCAGACCGTCAGCTAACTGAGAAAGAAAAAAATGCCCACACAGTCGTCACATTCGCAATAATTGTAAAGTCAGTCGCATTTGTCAGTAATTGTGTAGCTCAACTCTACATATGTTGCCCGCGAAATTAAAATATTCTTCCGTTAGGTAATTGCAATTTGCAGGTCAGTGCCAGGTTGTATGTTGAACAAAATATTATTCGCGAGCATAACAAATATCATAATTTCAGCCGAAAGACGTCCACTGCTGGACATATGCCTCCCATAAGCAGCTCCACTTCGACCGGTTTAGTGCTTCTCGCATCCAACGGGTTCCTGCGGGCGGCGGTGTAACAAATATGATTTTATGCAATGAAAATCATCAATACAACCCTCTAAGTTCGTTAATCCTATTGAATGACTATTTCATGAAATACCAATCAATGGGATTATTTAGTAAATACATACTTGTTACGCTCGCAAATTATTTTTTTTTCAACATACAAATTGCCCTGTAAATTGCAAAAAAACGTAAGGAAATTTTGAATTTCGCAGGTTACCCTGGGAGCTCAACGACTCGACGACTCAACGGCTCGACGATGAAGATGACTTACTTCTGTTATTCTGTGCGTGCGCCGCTATGAAGACGGCGGCGAGCACCACCCACGACACCTCCATCGCGTCAACCGCGACCTCCGCACCACCGCGAGCTGTACCTCATCTGGAACAACGGAGAAAGAGGATCAGCACTGCATTTAAAAAAGCTATCAAGTGCGAGTTGAACTCGCACTAGTACCACCGTACTACATTTAACACTAGGGTAAAAAAAAACGCCGACGAAACGTACTTATTGAAGTTGAAGTGAAAACTTCTTTATAGGCGTTGTGCACTTTTTTGTGATGGGTAAAAAATGTTAAACTCGCGTCAGGACACGTGACCTGATCGAAAATTCGTAAGACGGAGCTCGCGTCAGGACACGTGACCTGATCGAAAATTCGTAAGACGGAGTGAGAGTTTTTTGTGATGGGTAAAAAATGTTAAACTCGCGTCAGGACACGTGACCTGATCGAATATTCGTAAGACGGAGCTCGCGTCAGGACACGTGACCTGATCGAAAATTCGTAAGACGGAGCTCGCGTCAGGACACGTGACCTGATCGAAAATTCGTAAGACGGAGTGAGAGTTTTTTGTGATGGGTAAAAAATGTTAAACTCGCGTCAGGACACGTGACCTGATCGAATATTCGTAAGACGGAGCTCGCGTCAGGACACGTGACCTGATCGAAAATTCGTAAGACGGAGGGAGAGTAGACCGCAATCCAAAATATCAAAAATGCACAACGTTAATATTCAAGTTTTCACTTCTGCCGGCACTCCCGGAGTGCAACCCGTTTTTATTTTATAATTTTTATTATTTGTTGTAATAGCGGCCATAGTACTCGTAGTATATATAATTATAATATCAAAACTGCCCCGTTAGTCTGCTGAAGCGCGACTGCTGAGCGTGGGGCCTTGGTTTCGATTCCCAGGTCGGACAAAGTGTTATTGAGTTTATCGATTAGGAATTTCTTAGTAACAGCCTGGAGTTTTGAAGTTGGCGTTGTGATACCCCCGTGCCTCGGAAAGCACGTTAAGCCGTTGGTCCTGCGCCTAGTGACAGCTATGTAAACAGCACCCTAATTGCGTAACACACGATCAATCGTAATCTGAATAATTTTGAAGCAAATTGCTAATCCATTGCTTCATAAGTTCGAAAAATTTGTCTGCTCAACACGTAAATAACGCAATGAATGATGTTGAACTGTCAAAATCAAACCGATTCCGATAGATTGTGTGTTACGCAATTAGGGTGCTGAACCCAGCAATGCATAAATATGTAAGCTGTCACGCCCATTATGCCTGGAGGCTTTTATTTAGGTAGTAAGTTTTTATTTACATTTTAATTTTAATTAATTATTTCTTAGCTTAAGTACGTATAGTTTTTATTATATTTGTTGGTTTATTGGCGTGGCTAGCTGACATATGGCAAATAATTTAATTTTATGATCTGTGTCTTGTAATGTTAATTACTTAACATCTAGTATTGTATACAATCAAGTATTAAGTATTTTCTAACTGAACAGACAGTTGTGCTGCTGGGGAGTTTGTTGCGCCACTTCTTCTTCCCAGCGATAGCACTAGGAAGTGGTGAAGGGCGGGCGTTTTTGGGGGACTGTCTTTTGTAATTTTGATGTTCGAAAAGTGCCTGATTCTCAGCCTAATTCGAATAAATGGCTTTTGTTTTTTTCCCCTTTATAAAGTATCACAATTGGTGACACTTTATTTATTTACATTACAATCTAGCCTATTAGCTAATAAGTAATTTAAATATAACTTAAACTATATAATTAAGAAATTGTCCAATAACGTCTTTCTTATTCACTATAAGTTATGGGGAAGACATTTGTTTCACGTGTTCTTTATAAGATTCAGCACTTGCACTACAGTTTGATTTGATTTGATAATCTCTCTCCGGTCGTGTCGGATTGCCGTCCCATCGGACTATGAGAGTGAGGGATGAGAGAGTGCTCCTGTGTCTGCGCACACACTTGTGAGCTATAATATCTCCCGCGCCGAAAGCTAGTCTTTGTTGAGATTGGCCGCTGTGACTGAAATACGGTCTGGAGTACACACGGCTACACATCAAGCTATGCAAAACCAGGGTGTCTACTCCGAAGTAGTATCGGCCGAATGTTCGGCCGTTTCCTGCTACGAAGTTACTATTTGGTTCGGTCGGTTCCGATCCTACACTCCTACACTCTTTCGAATATTGACTATGGTCCCGATCCAACTGAGCCGATCCGAACTTTTTTCGCATTTTTCAATAATATTCGGTTCGGCATGTGTCGGTCCGATCCGAACATTCGCACTTTGCACTTCGGAGTAGGCCCCCAGTATAGGCTGACCGTTCATTGTGAGAAAATATCATACAAAGTGAGGCCAAGACAAACTGATTTTGTATAGCTTGACGTGTAGCCGTGTGTACACAATCTATGAAACAAGTGTCGGTTTTTGTACGCTAGGTTACCACAAGTAAAGCGCGCGTCCTTTCGTCAGATAAAAATACTGTAGTCATGAAATAGTTTTTATTAGCATTAATAAAGAAGTCATTTATCTTCCAGATAATTATGCAGATACCTCTGACTTTGATGCATCGCTTTTATTTTGTAGTTAACTTATATCGGGGCATAATGCCAACACGTTTTTTTTTTCTATCAGTTTTGCATAAGCGTGGCCGTCTGCAGTATCCAGTTTTATATTAAAAACTTTGTAAGAAATAAGTCATTCATTATGTATGTACACACGCCTGCACATCAAGCTACTACAATCTGTCATATTATGTCATAAGTCATTTATTACAAAACAACACAGGGTTATTTGTAAAACAGCAACAACCTCTAAAGAGGTCATTGTACTCATCATTATGAACAACTTTTACTATGGGACCAAACCTGAAATCGCGGAAAAAAAATCTGCTGCTCCCTACATTTTGATCAGTTATGCGAACACAAATGTCGGCAATAACGGAGCAATTTTGAATGTTAAAATTATTTTCTTACCTATTTTGCCTTCTATAAACTTTAACTCCAAAAAATCTCCGAGTAGGCCGTCTGGCTGGCCGCACGTATTTGTATGAAGATTTTGTTTTTTGTTATGTATGGTAATTTTGTGAGTTTCTTAAGTGTGGGGCACACACACTATGTAATTGACTATACTCCATTTACAATAGCATTAGAAAGAAGTTAAAAAAGGTTATTTTTAATGCACACTTTGTAACAAAAGTACAATAAATATTGTTACATTACGATAGACGCCGAATTTATTATGATCTATTTTTACAGCAGCTGTCACACTTAATTGTAACCATTTTAACTATTTATAATACATATGTACATGAGAAAAAAAAAAAAAATTAAGCTAAAGAATCATAGGGCATCAAAAAATTCGTCCGCATCGCTGTCAACAGGAACAGTGCCCAAAAGGCTGGCGGCATTGCCACGTTGTATGGCGATGCTAATTCTTTGGCCAAGAAACAGGCCAGCCCTCTGGTCACGTGAAGAGTCGACTAAGCGCTTGGCGATATCTCGATAAACCAAGTGGGCACTCGGACCCCATGGCCCTAGTGTTTCAACCCCAAACGGCTCGAAGATATAACTCCCAATCAGGCTGGAATATTTTCGCCGTTTGAGGTTTTCTGCACCAGCAGCAGCCGCTCCAGCACAGCCCACCGTGCTAGGAAGATGGGATGGCGCAAGGGTGTCGACACATGTTGCATCCCACACCAAAGGTCTGCCTAACTTCCAGGGCATTATGGTCATTCCGTCTGGTCTCTTTCCATCGTCGCGTGCCAGGCCGTTGGGTTCTAAAACAGCTGGCACCCCGGCGGTGACAAGAGCACGACGGATGATGTCATTAATGCTGGCGTGCCGTGCTATCCGACCTGCGCTCCTACTGCAGGATAGGCCATGGTGTCCGAGGCAGTCGACAGCTTCACCGCACTGACAGCGATGCGGAGCCCCACAAGGAGCACCCAAACGCAGACAGGTAGCGAGCCGGAAGGTGGTGTCACCCAGCATAGTGCCTATGTTGGGTGAAGGGAGTGCTTGAAGCCACAGCCCCGACTCCCACTCACCCACAGCCAGCAGGCGGGCACGCTCAGCAGTATTGGTGGACGTATTGATAAGTTTATTCCGTACCAACCTGCAGAGCGGCTCATCCCACTGTCTCTGGGAAGATGGGTTTACGGGCCGATCTGTATCCGGGCAAGCCGCTTTCCAGGCGTTCACCGCGTCGGTCAAGCAAGGCACTTCAGAGTCAACCAGGCAGGGGGCTAAAATTTTCCCGGTCAACTTTTCGGTGCTGTGGACAGAGGACAGGAACGCCGGTAAGCTAATACTGGTAATTTTGCGGACGCCGAGGCCACCAAAACGGATGGGTAGTGTGGCTTGAAGCCACGCTCGGTCGTCCAAGGCCACATTTAAAATGGTTGTTAATGTGCTGCGGATAATGTGGTCAATTTTGTCCAACAGATGTGGTTGCTTCCATAAAGGGGAAGAACGTAGAAAATATATAAAATTTGGACCAAAACAACAGTATCTAATTAGGGTGAATGCCGAATGTAAATTAATTTTGGAGAGTCTGACCGAAATGTCGTTGAAATTTTTGATTTTTTCATCGATGAAAGGTGAAAAACTATCTTCTAAAATTGGGGAACCTAGGAGGTGTAGTGAACTTTTGTCTAAAATTTTGATTTGTGGGGCTATTGCATTAAATTTATCTAGAGTCAATTGTCTGTCGGTTATGTCAGAAAGGTAAAGTTCACATTTTGAGGGGTTAAGGTCCAAACCAATGGATTGAAATTCCTGTTTGAGGAGATGTAAATCCTCCAAAACAGTGTCTACATTACCTCCTAGCGTTCCATCGTCCAAATACCACACATTAAATTTTGAATTTAGTTTCTGTAAAATTGGATGAATAGCTAAACTGAAAATGACTGGCCCGAGAGGGTCACCTTGTTGGCATCCAACTGCAGATTCTAAAACATTGTCCTTGTATAATAATTTACTATTTATCTTATGAAATTATGTGGCTTTCATTTATTTATATTATTTAACTCCAATTTAAAATTACAGTGTCAATGCTAAAAACCTAAAAGAAGCAGGGGTGAACAATACCTGGAACGTTATTCGTTTCACAATAATTCTACCGAATTTACAAATTAACGTTGGTGAAACTTCTTCATCTTCTGATAGTGACTAAATTAGATGATGAAGACGAAGAAAT
Organism: Apamea sordens; assembly: GCA_945859715.1. Taxonomy (NCBI): domain Eukaryota; kingdom Metazoa; phylum Arthropoda; class Insecta; order Lepidoptera; family Noctuidae; genus Apamea; species Apamea sordens. Next base: position 9,727,251 of record OX244015.1, on the reverse strand, counting down.
GACACCAACGTATTGCGTTGTAAGTTGTTATTTAAAATAAAATATTTTAAAAACATGATTATTATTTCCATTAATCTGAATTTTTAAATCATCATTGTGATCGGTTGTTTCATTCATTCATTTTGTTGTAAGTTTGTAAGGTGTGATGAAGACGTTACTATAAATAAAGCATAATTTTAAAATACTTATTATTTTTATTTTGTTTATATTATACGGCCATATTTGTTAAAACAATTTTAATTAAGGTGGATGCGCTGCAGTAGCCCGCGAAATCAAACGAATTCGGAGCAATTCTAATTTAAAGGGATGTATTGATGATTTTTAAGGTTAAAATTGTATTATTACCTACATATTTCTTATTGTTGCGCATCATATTATTTTTATTAAGGTACAACCTAACACTGACCTGCAAATTGCAAAAAACGCAAGAATATTAGAATTTAAGCATCCCCCTTAAAATTGTTTTATCATAACTTTGAAATAAAATGTTTTGCATTCCTGCTTCTACGAGCCTCTTTTTTCTAATGCTATTATAAATGGAGTATAGGTGATTTATCGAGGTAGGTACTGCTTATATGCCTTTATGCAATGCACGCCACTGCTCTGCGCTGCCACTGACGACGCCGAAGAAATGGCAAAGTTTTGGACCAAAAATATTTAAAATTCCGCCGTGCAGCGACAGGAAGAAGAAGGAGGACAGAGAAAGACATAAATAATCAAATAAACTAGGTACTATACTTTCACATTGGTCCCATAGAAATTTCATCAAAAACGGTTCAGTAGTTTGGTTCTCGTACCGAAATTACTGGTAAAAATCACAAATTAAAATAAAAACTTTTTTACAAAAAAAAAAAAAAAACTTGAGAGGTGTCAAGGGACACCCGGATGGAACGAAGTATAACTGGCTTGCTTTCTATAAGAGAGAGAGAGAGAGACAGACAGAGAAACACGCGCACGCCGTACGGCTTACAACTATAGCAAAAAGTGTTGTTCCAACTTTTGGTCTTAATTTTTTCCGTCTTTCGTTTTTCGCAACGCGCGATAAGGAACTTCGTTCCAAACACAACTGATTTCCAAAAAAGACACTAGGTGTCGTTGGGTTCGCATTTTCGTTGTTCGCCATCGACTTCCGAAATTAAAGTTATTTTTCACTTTGTAGTGTCTTTTTTGGAAGTCGGTTGTTTTTTTTTTATTGTAATTTTTATTTTATTTTAAATTGTAATTTTTACCAGTAATTTCGGTTTAAACAACCCACTTATATTTCACCCCCTAAACCGATTAATTTCCAAACTTCACCCCCCGACATCTTACGAAACATATCTTAATACGATAATTCCAACAATTCGCCGTGGTCGCAGGAATGTAATATGTGCGTGTACATGTTTTTTTAAGCATAATACGACTGGTCCCTCTCACCCCTCGCTAGGGGGCGAAATCATCTATCTATACTTATAATAAATCTGTAGAGAGGTCAATTCTGTACATGAAATATATTTCCAAAATAACTATCAGGGGGTGATTAGGGATCGATACTGATGCCAAAAATGCAATCAGTAAAATTTTTGTCTGTCTGTCTGTCTGTCTGTCTGTCTGTCTGTCTGTATAACCGTTATAGAAACAAAAACTACTCGACGGATTTTAACGAAACTTGGTACAATTATTTTTCATACTCCTGAGCTGGTTATAGTATACTTTTCATCACGCTACAATCAATAGGAGCAGAGCAGTGAAGGGAAATGTTGGGAAAACGGGAGAAGTTACTCCATTTTTTAAGCTTCCGTCGCGTGTGCAACGTTAATGGTTAAAGCTACACAGAAATCATGTATGACGGAAATGATCTCCTTAAAATTATATAAAAAATATCCCACGACAGCATATGTCTATCTTTTATGGTTGACTCACAATAACACGTGTAACTCCCGATAGCTTAGCAGTTCGAAGCTTTCTGATAAGGTATATTTGTCTATTCTTACGTTTATAACACTCTAAGTCATCCCTAATTAAAAAAGTTAACATTAATAACTATTCCATAAAAAAGAATCATAGAAATCGGTATAGAAACACCAAAGTTATACATGAAATACGCTAATAATAAGCCATCGCGCGTGTGAATCACTCTCGACGCGTCTCGCGGCCGAAGGTATAAAAAGGCGGGGCGTCCGAGCGCGAGTGCGAGCTTCATACAATTTTTGCCTGTTGATGCGAATAGACGTTCAGAGCGTTTGACCTTATTGACAGACAATACTTAATTGATATTAACAAACCGTGCTTATCAGCGCGACTTATAGTCTTTGATAATTTATTTTTAGATTTCTTTTGTTGTTATTTTATAAAATAGGTATTAGTTATTTTAGTAGTGTTTAAATATTCGTTCAAATTACAAATTATTAATAGTTTACATTTTTTTTTTAGGTGATGTAGTAGTAGTTACGCATAGATTTTTAGATACCGATAGGTAAGTTTTGGCTAATTTACGTTCACTTTTTTTAAATTAGTTTTAAGTACATATTTTCATTTACGTTTTAGCTTTATTTTCATTTGCCTGCATCAATGCCACCTAAAAAACGATTATCTTTATCTCGAAATTCGAGAGAAGCTAAGAGAATGAGAAATAGGCGTTCTCAAGAATCGGCAGAGGAAAGAGCACATCGGTTAAAGATACGAGAGTTAGTGCCTCAACTTCTCGAGCCAATGAAAGCTCTCCCGAGAGAGAGTTGCAATTAGCAGCTGACAGAGCGAGACGAGCTACATCACGGGCATCTCAAAGCTCTTCTCAACGAGAGCTAAGGCTTACCATTGACCGAGAACAACATGTGTTATCCCGAGAAGCTGACACTGCTTCACAACGAGAATTGCGGCTCACAGCTGACCGCGAACGGCATACATTATCTCGCGAGTCTGAAACCTCCACTGAGAGGGAATTACGTCTCACAGCTGATCGCGAACTGCATGTACAGACGCCAGCAGGTCAAGCTACCCGAAACTGTCAAATTTTCCCAATCAACCTTAAACCTTAATGCTTTAGAGATAAAGTTGAAAATCTATTAAAGAAATTTGACAGTTTGTAGTAGCTTGATGTGCTGGCGTCTGTACTATCCCGTGAGTCCGAAACCTTCACTGAGAGGGAATTACGTCTCACAGCTGATCGCGAACGGCATGTACTACCCAATACATTAACTTAATAACACACAAGGAGTTACACGCTGACGGAGTCGCGGGCACAGCTATTAACAATAATTAATAATAAGTATGTAAAGTGGTCGAAAATTTACTACTGACGGGACAAAAAGGGGTAATTCAGTTTTTAAGGGGAGGATTTGAACTTGAAACTGTATTTTACATTTTCACGCCTAAACCACTAAACTTCTGATTTGGCATAGAGATAGAGTTAGCACGTTCCCGTGGGATAATTTCCGACATCCACGCGGGCGAAGCCGCTGGCAGAAGCTAGTTCGGAATAAATGCTGTTAAGGGGCATGTTAGGGGTGAAATTTTTAATAAGTACCGATATTTTTTTAATGTTTACGTTCGTTTTTAATATTTTGTAATAGGTAGGTAGGTACATGTTTATTTCGGGTACATATTGTTGTTTGGCATAGTGTTGTTTGAGGGGCTTGTGGCTAAGAAATAACATCAGCACGGGTCAATCGATCAGGTTAAGCTACGCTTGCCGCGGTTGGTCCGTGGATAGGGTGGCCATCTTTACATACCAAGACCCCTCCGTGCCTCAGAGAGCACTTTAAGCAGTTGGTCCCGGCTGTCATTCATGGACATTGTAGTTTTTTAATTTTGCTGGCGTAAACAACTATAATGTATTTTCAGTGGCAACGGCCCTCGACTAACGAGAGTACGGTCAAGGGTACGAACCGAGGCACGTGTTTTACTTGTGTAAATAATTTTATCACTACTGCTCTGAAAACGGTGTAGGAAAACGTCATGAGGAAACCAAACCGCCATGTCTTAAAAATTAAAAATTCGAAGACATGTGACATCTACGAACCCGCACTGGGCCCGCGTGGTGGATTACGGCCCACTCCCTCTCACATAGAGAAGGCCTGGGCCTGCAGTCTCGACATAGATAGCGACGCTGTCGCAAACTAAGTGGATGAAATTAAACTTATTTATTTATTATGGATAACTATTGTACACTTATGTCCAGACTCCAGATGCTGTTTCAAACTTTAAGTTTTAAACACACAATATTTATATAATAATCCGCCAATCAGGGGACCGGCACTGTCTCTCCTTAACACAGGCTAAATTCTGCCTATCTAGGAGAACAGTACTTCACCCGTCTTTATTGTATAGTTGAACCTAAAAATTATATATGTGCAACATTATTTGTAAACTTTGCAATCACATTTTGAAAAAAAAAAAAAAACTACCGATCGCTAAATAATACCGAAAATAATAGCTTGCCGTAACGATCCTTACGACAAACGTAAGTCTCTACAAACGAGATACCGTGCAAAATCGTAAAATAACTTGACTTAGCGATGTCGGTAGGCTAGCGCTGTGTCTCATGCTGAGATAGGAGTCTTTTGGCCTCGTATAGGACGTTCTGAACTTCTGATCCATTTTTCTTATTGTTACTTTAAAAAAAAATATTATTTGGTTTAGGTTAATTTGTGATTTTCCTGTAAGTGTTGCAATAAATACTTTTTCTTTATTTCTTTCAGCAGTGGGGAGCAATAAAGGTTGATTATGCTTAACAACTTTATTTCTGTTAAGGTATAAGCTCCCTTGCTTGTGAAAAAGTCAGACAAATCAATCAACGTTTATTTTAATTCCAAGTGGAGAATGCCCCTTAAGCTGCCACCCCAACTCATGGAATCAATCGCTCAGCGCAAGATTGTTAGGGGCACCGCACAATGTGCATTTATTTATTTATTATTAGGGGAACCAGGTTTTTTTTTGTAAAAAAATAATAATTTATTTTTTAAGTTAAAAACATGTTAACATAATCAATTCATCTGCCTAGCCATTTCCCAAATATGTTGGTGTCGGCTTCCAGTCTAACCGGATGCAGCTGAACACCAGTATTTTACATGGTTACTGCCTATCTGACCTCCACAATCCACTTTACTGGCTAATGCCCCTTGGTAAGATTGGTTGTCAGACTTTGACGCTTCTGACGACCCGTAATGACTGTCAAAGATCTATGAATGACAGCCAGAATCAACGGCTTAACGTGCTTTTCGAGACACGGAAGGGTTTTGATAATGTAAAGATGGTCACCCATCTACGGACCAACCGCGGAAAGCGCAGCTTAACCTGATCGATCGACCTGTGCGGCTGTTATTATTTAGATACAATTGAGGGATTGTTTTTTTATTGTAGACTAGCTTCTACCTACGACTTCGCGTGAAATTTCCGAGTCGCATCGCTTTTACTTAAGTTTTGCTTAGCGTTCTTACTGACTTTTTTTCTACACAGCCTGACGCTTTAATGGCGACATTAATTTAACACACGTATACGGTTTTGCGTTGTAGTTTATGAATATATTTTAATTTATTTAAACATTAATATTTATTTATATATTAACAATTTTATAAAATAGCATCTTAGAGCAACCTGACTTAAAGAACTGTAGCGCAGGGGTCATTTGCCAGGGTCACGGATCATAACATCGCATCAATGTAATTAAAACAATTAACGAGCAAAGAGAAGGCGAATTGAAGGAAAGAGAGAGAGACAGCTATGTCGGCGCGCGGCGCAGGTGGACGTTTTCAAGTTACGATTTTTTTATGTTGTTATAATTTTTATGATTACTGGCCACTAGCCCTACCCGTGTGTTAAATTAATGTCGCCATTGTAGCGCCACGTTGTATACAGATTTCAAAATCAAAATAAGTATTTTATTTCACATAAACCTACATGGGCACTTATGTAACATTAGAAGCTAGGTGCACGGTTCCAATTGGCCGTTTCCTATGGAGAGGAGCCGGCAAGAAACTCCACGGTTACTCTTTTAAAAATAATTGGCTCTTACAATGTTTTCAAATTACAGTAGGTATGGGAGGACAGCGTAGGCCTGTCAACAAGTACCAGGTACTTGATAAAATAAAATATGGTCTACAGTCTACAAGGCCTACCAAGTCCTCACGGCCACTGCCCCAAGCATACCATTATGATTCCCATGAAAACAGACAGACAGATTATTTTAATTTATGCAAATACTCGTCCCCCACAGTTGTTTGTCTCTCAAAATCTGGGGAACCAGCTTTTAAATACGTTCCCATGGAATTTTTTAATTAGCCAAGGATTAGTCTGACATATCGTATAAATGTTTAGTTAAATGTCATTGGCAGTATTTAAATTTTTGTTAAAAAAGGGGTGTCAGGGTGAGGGAGCGAGTTGGGGCGTGTCGGGGTGACGTTTAGTGATTTTGTACACTTTAATTATTTATTTAAATTATTGTGTGGTCTGTGGTGTCGTTTGGTTGTATGGGGGTTTTGTTAATCTATTATATTGTCTATGCTAATAAGCTACGCCGCTGAAATCGCTGCGTCGGGTGGGTCATTCATAGAGTCGTATTCGACCGTAAGCTCACTTTTCACGACCACACCACATCCACTGCTAAGTCCTTCAGGCGCCTTGGCTTTGTTTTAAGAAACTGTCGTGCCTTCCACAGCCCCTACGTTATCAAGCTCGTTTCTGGCGCATTGGTCCGTAGCAAACTCGAGTCTAGTGCGTGCGTATGGAATCCCTTTGAGAAGTAGTAAGCGTTAGCTTTAGAAAAAGTTCAAAAAGCATTCCTTAGATACCTTTACAAGCACTTGTACGGGTTTTACCCTCTCCTGTATACCACTAAATTCCTGTTGGGTTGCTTAAGTTTCAATTCTCTAAAAATAAGATGGTCACGCGATCAGATGACTGTAATATTTAAAATTCTCAGGGGGATTATTGATGTTCCGGATCTGTATAATGAAATCTGCAATCTATCGGCAACACGGATAGCGCAGTGGCTGAGCGATCGGACTGCTGCGTTGCGTGTCGCGGGTTCGATTCCCGCACAGAACAAATATTTGTAAGTCCTACATGTATTTGTTCTGAGTCTGGGTGTTTTTCTATCTATAATATGTATGTATTTACAAAAAAAAAAAAAATGTATATAAGTAGTTTATCAGCCATCTTGTTACCATAACACAAGCATTAGGTTGCTTAGCTTGGGACTAGATGGCGCTGTGTGAAATGTCCAGAGATATTATTATTTGTGCCAGACAATTAGTGTCGTGGCAGAAAACACCGCTTACTGGCTGTTCCAACTTGCCGTACTGTTGCACACTCCATGTCACCTATTCCTCGGACATTAGCCGCTATTAACGCTCTCCTGAACTCAAATACAGATCTTGATATGTTTGCCTATGAATGGAAGATGGTATTGTCAGAATGTTTGAATGTTTGTGAGAAGAATGCATGACTGTGTTAAATAAATTATATGTTTATATAGTGTAATTGACTTCAGCCGTTCTATCTATACTTCTATACTAATATTATAAAGAGGAAAACTTTGTTTGTTTGTTTGTAATGAATAGGCTCAAAACTACTGGACCGATTTAAAAAATTCTTTCACCATTCGAAAGCTACATTATCCACGAGTAACATAGACTAAATTTTATTCTGGAAAAAAATAGGGTTCCGTAAGATATTTGGGTTTTTCGGACACAAGGTGTAAAAAATCAACCAGAAAAGTTACTTATTTTGCGTACGCTGCTTAAATTATAAAAGATAGAACCATAAAATGTTCAAATTAATTGTAGATCTTATAAATATCTATCATGATCTGTATAGTGTTATAAAGTTTTCATAATTTTCGCAAAGTTTAAAAAATTCATCTTCTTACTTCTATTTATTAAAAAAAAAAAAATAGTATCTTTATGGGTTATTTTGATTTCCTTTTGAGATACGCAATCCTGTCACAAATCCGAAATCTACGCGGACGAAGTCGCGGGCAGAAAGAAGCTAGTTTAAAATAAAATCCTATTTCCTACTAATATTATAAATGCGAAAGTTTGTATGGATGGATGGATGGATGTTTGTTACTCTTTCATGCAAAAACTACTGAACGGATTTGGATGAAATTTGGTACACAGATAGTTTATAACCAGGATTAACACACAGGATACTTTGTATTCCGATATTCCCACGGGATCGAAACTTATGCGGGTGAAACCGTGGGGCGCAGCTAGTAATTAAATAGACTAGGGAGTAAAGGTTTTATGCGAAATGTCTCAAGCAGTTTTAAAATTATAATAATAAATTACGTAAAATAAACACAACGTGGATAAAAACAATATTTTCTATGGCTTCATTACCAGCTCTAGGTCATCATAGATCTACTAGCCTTTTCCAAACTATATTGGGATCGGCTTCCAGTCTAACCGGATGCAGCTGAATACCAGTATTTTATATGGAGCGACTGCCTATCTGACTTCCACAACCCAGTTACTGGGTAATACAATACCCCAATACCCCTTCGTAAAACTGGTTGTCAGACTTCCGGGCTTCTGACGACCCATAATGACTGTCAAAGATCCACGAATCACAGCCGGGACCAACGGCTTAAAACGTACTTTACGGGTCACGGAGGGGTCTTGATATGTGAAGATGGTCGACCATCCATGGACCAACCGCAGCAAGTGTAGCTTAACCTGATCGATCAAACTCAAACTCAAACTCAAATCATTTATTTCAATTAAACCATTTACAGGCACTTTTGAATTGTCAAAATTAAATAGTCGGTCAGTTAGTCAGAAAGTTGAAGCTAGTTGCCCATTCCAAAGCGTAGATCTCTATGGAGAAGAACGGGCAAGAAACTCCACGGACACTCTTTTAAATCAAGACATTTTTACAAAATCCTGGTTACATTATTCTTATTGCTTCTATATGTGAGAACAATGTTAAGAAACAAATTAAAATATAAAATTAAAAATAAGCCCTGGCAGTTAAGAGATGACCAGTCTCAACAGATGGCGCCCGTTCACGAACATGACGCGTGGATCAGCACCACCCAGCTCAACCATTTCGTAGGGAACCGAATGATCCAACACACGCGCCACCACCAGTGAGACATTTAAGTGAGCATGACATATTCTCAACTGCCATGCTCTTTCAAGTCAACATCAAAATAACATAAAAAACGGATCCATGGTTCTTACATTTACAAAATTTTCAAAAATGCTTCTAAATTATACAAAACTATAGTTTGCAATTTAATTAAGAGATGAGAGAAAAAAAAATTACTTCCAATCATGAAGATGATGATGAAGATGTTAGCGATAACATCGATGTTGCTCAGGAATTTACAACTTTCTTTACCAATATCCCAATCAAAACTACAGAAACGTTAAATTCCTCGCCCGCACTAGCTATAGAATTATTGAGAGCGAATGTCTCAGCCTGTAATGTGGAATTTAAATTTAAACATACTGACCCTATAGTTATTATAAAAGCATTCAGGCAACTTAAGATCAAAATTACCGAAGATCTGTGGGGCATGTCTACTAAAGTTTGTCAATCCATTATTGAGACAATTGCACCCTACTTAGCTTTAATATTTAATTTGTGTGTAGATCAAGGGGTATTCCCGGATTTAATGAAGTTCAGTAAAGTTATTCCACTTTTCAAATCTGGGGACAGCAAAGACACAAATAATTATAGACCCGTATCGGTTTTGCCGGTTTTCAGCAAGGTGTTTGAAAAAGTAATGTTAAATCAAATGCTCAATCATTTTAATCGTAACAACATCCTACACGATCAACAGTATGGTTTCACCAAAGGACGTTGTACAACTGACGCCGGTGTCACCTTATTAAAACACATCTTTAACGCATGGGAAGAGGCACAAGATGCAATAGGCATCTTTTGTGATCTATCCAAGGCATTTGACTGCGTGAATTACGAAACACTGCTCTTGAAACTTGAGCATTACGGACTGGGTAAACTAGCTGTTAGCTTAATAAAATCATATTTAAATGACAGATTTCAGCAAGTTCAAATAAACGGTGTGAATTCATTGGGTTTAAAAGTCAAAATGGGTGTGCCGCAGGGCTCAATATTAGGGCCGTTCCTATTTTTAGTTTATATAAATGATTTACCTCATTTACTAAAAACCCGACCACAAATGGTGTTATTTGCTGATGACACATCACTCATTTTTAAAGTGGATAGACGTGCAGAGCAGCTTGACGACGTAAATAATGCTATGCTTATGGTCCATAATTGGTTTACTGTAAATAATTTAGTATTAAATGAGAAAAAAACTAAATGCATTAGATTCGCTTTACCGAATGTTAGAAGTAGTGAATGTCACGTTGTATTGAATAGGGAGATACTTGAATTCGTCGAAAGTACGGTTTTCTTGGGTATCACGCTTGACTCAAAGCTGCAGTGGGGTCCTCACCTAACATCACTTGCAGGGCGGCTAAGTTCAGCCGCTTACGCTGTCTGGAAAATCCGTCAATTAACAGACGTGGAAACCGCAAGACTGGTCTATTTTAGTTACTTCCATAGCATCATGTCTTACGGTATTTTGCTGTGGGGACGGGCTGCAGATATTGATTCTATATTCATTCTGCAAAAGAGGGCTGTCAGAGCCATCTACAATCTCAGCAGACGCGAAACTCTAAGGCAACTGTTTAAAAAAATTAACATCATGACGGTTCCTTGTCAATATATATACGAAAACATTATGTACGTTCGAAAACATCTACATCTTTTTAGTAAGATAAGTGACAGGCATAACTTTAACACTAGGAATAGGAACAAACTAGATCAACCGAGCTTCAGATTGTCTAAAGTAAAAACTTCTTTTATGGGGTACTGTGTAAAATGTTATAATAAAATACCACTCGATATTCTTCAACTAAATGAGAAGAAATTTAAAACATGCATTAAACGCACACTATGTAGACAAGCATATTATAAGTTGGACGAGTATATAGTAGATAAAAATGCTTGGCTTAATGCTGGTCCTGCTCCACAGGCAGTTGGGTTTACAAGTTGATCACAATTTCAATATTTGGAGGAGATGCTTCCCCTTTTTGTTTTTTTTTTAGTGTTTATTTTATATAATCAGGATTTTTAATACTTCAGTATTAAATACCTCTAATCGACCCTTGCGGCTGGTATTACTTAGCCACGAGCCCTTCACTAGTAATAGGTGTATCTTTTAAAAATAATAATAATAATAATCGTTTATTTGCCTGAAATATGGTGCTTACAGATGTCATAATACAATTCATAGTACTTCATATTCCGCCTACTATATTCAGCATGCAAATTTTTGATGTGCCATGATTCATAGCTATTGAATGTATAAATTAAAAATTATGTTAGAAAATGTCAATAAAAAATAAATTACAAATGTCAAAATAAGAATACAGGCAAGTCAAAATTAATAAAAAATACAGGAAGGTCAAAATTGATTAAATTACAGAAATGTCAAAATTAATTGAATTACAGAATGTTTGTCAAAATGTCAAAATGTTTCGTGTATGAATAGATGTACAGTCACGAGCAAAAGTATGTATACACTCGGCCTTATTCAAAAGCGATTTACTCCTTTATATTTTTATGTGATGTTATGAACATAGCATTGTTGAACCCATACGTTTATGTAATGTGTCGTATTTCAATGTTGCATTCGTTATTTTACGAAAAAATCGCATTTGATAGTTGCCAAGTGTTGACATATTGGTGCTCGTGACTGTACCTACACCTTATTAATGCTGAAGAGTTTGTTTTTTTGTTGTTTTTTGAACGCGCTTGTCTCTTGAACTACCAGTTGGATTTGGAAAATTCTTTTTGTATTTGATAGCCCAATTCTTGAGGAAGGCTATAGACTATTTAACATCACGCTAGAACTCTCAGGAGCCGAGCAAAAAGAAAAAAAAGTCAGAAAGAGCGACAACGAAGTGATAGCGCGGGCAGACGATGCGATGCCACCCCATCGCATCGTCTGCCATCATGAACAAGAAATTTCACTCAACAAAGTCGCGGCCAGAAGCTAGTGTGTTATAATATTGATTTATTTTATCCAAATACCCTCTTTTCATCCAATTTAATCCAACCTCTTGACCACCCGGTGGAATTACGAAACGGGATCACTACCCCATTTGTTAGCCTAACGTTTTCCAAAATAGGGGACCGCGCAGCTTTTCAAAATGTAAAAATCCGTGAAATTGCTATCGATTTGCACTTGATGAGAAGTTCTGTATGTATGTAATAGGGGATGTTGAACCTCTCATGCAGGAGGTTGTGGGTTCACATCCGGGCAAATACCAAGACGACTTTTTCAATTCATATTATGTACTTCCTTATCTTTTTTTTTTAATTTAAAACTAGGCTGAATCAGACAATTTTTATGAACCGTCCACGAAGCTTTCAAAATGAACGATTCTAACCAAATTAATGTCCTTGTAATGCCTTGTAAATATGCTTAATAAATATTGTACCATATTAATAGTTGTAAATTTTTCGAGTGCTGTATCTCGGTAAGTATTGAACCTACAGCCAATCGATTCTGTAAAAATCTCACTGAAAAGTTAGGTGAAGTGAGCTTAGAGTGAGCAGCAGTGCGATTCTGTAACCATCTCACCGTGAAAACTTAGGTGAAGTGAGCGTGGAGTGAGCTGTCATTCCAACTAATGCTAGGAATTAACACTATTGACAGCTCACTCTAAGCCCACTTCACCCAACTTTTCACGGTGAGTTTTTTACAGAATTGATCGGCTGGCAATAGTGTCAAACCCTAGCATTAGTTGGAATGACAGCTCACTCCACGCTCACTTCACTTAAGTTTTCACGGTGAGATGGTTACAGAATCGCACTGCAGGGCTGGTTCTGATCTCGAATTGTAGCAATTATAGACGTATCGATTTTGGTTTTTTAAAAACGCATAGTATAGGTTTTTTAAAAAACGTGCGAACATTTTGCGGTTTTTCGAGTGCTGCAAAGTTAGCACAGGTCTTTCGAAGCTATGTTTGTAAAGCAAAGTTCAAGGCGTTCGCGTGGTAATCGTAAACTCGTAAGATACACAATGGCTATACTAAAATAACAGCCACATTTTTATAATACTCCCCGTCCCTATTACTTCGATTTTGCTCACCGTTCTTTCTGACTTTCGTTCTTTTTGCTCGTCTCCTAATGGTCTTAGCGTGATGTTAAATAGCCTATAGCCTACCTCAAAAATTGAGCAATCAAATGCAAGAAGAATGCATCCGTCACCTCACACATCAGGTTCAGTTGAAAACCAGCGTCAGGCACTATTGTCTGGCAATTCTGGCATTTTTGCTGAACTGGGCCTTTTTGGTGCAGCCGTGAGGCACACTTTCCTGCTAATTTCTTACATCGGTCTTTAAACTAGTTTTTTATTTGTTGTTATCTTATGTAATGTATCTGGTGTATTGTGTGTCTTTTGGTCTGTGCTAAATAAATGTTTTTTCTTTCTTTCTTTCAAGAAGAATTTTCCAAATCCGACCGGTAGTTCCAGAGACAAGCGGGTTAAACAAACAAACTCTTCAACTTTATTATTAACTAGCTTCTGCCCGCGGCTTCGCCCGCGTGGATGTCGGAAATTATCCCATGGGAACGTGCTAACAGGATAAAATTTATGTGCTTCCCCAGAATGCCATCTATCTCGCGGCCCTTTGTGGTTAATTACAGTAGAAAACCAATTGTGTCTCATTAGTGGTGATTAAAAGGGTACCTATATGATATCTTTCTTTACCTAAGTACCCACCTAATTAAAAAAAAAAACTCAATAACAGAAAATTAAATACCTACCTAAATAAACCTATTTCTGATGATAACTAATCTAAACTCAATAAATAAGCAAAATCCCTAAAAACTAATATCTATACGAATGACTAATCCTACCTAACAGTATTATAAAATAACCTACGGTCACTACGTACACTATCAAATATACTACCTATACTTTAAAATTAAAATCTATACCTACGACTCATATAAAAATAAACCTAAATAACTCTAAAAACTAAAAGGAATAAAAATGAACTCCACTGCGGGTGACCCAACCTACGACAAACTTAGTATTTGCGGTTGGTACAGTACAGACAGTGGTAATCGGGTATAGGGATCGAACCGCAAAATTAAGTTTGTTTTTTATTGTATATACTTTTCCGGGATAAAAAGTACCCAGTGTGGTGCCCAGGATATTAAAGAATAATTATACCAAGTTTCATCGTAATCGAACCGGTAGTTTTTGCGTGATGCCTGAACAAACAGACAGACAGACAGACAGACAGACAGACCGACAGACAGACAGACAGACAAAAATTTTTTTAATCACATTTTTGGGTTCGGTGTCGGTCTAGTAACACCCCCTGTAAATTATTTTTTTGATATTTTCAATGTACAGAATTTTCACTTCTACAGATTTATTATAAGTATAGATTATTAATATGTACAGACGCCAGCAGGTCAAGCTACCCGAAATTGTCAAATTTTCCCAATCAACCTTGAACCTAATGATTTAGCGATAAAGTTGAAAATCTGACAGATTGTCTTCAATCAATAATAGTACTAGATTAAGGTTCAAGAACAAAAATCAGTCGCTCAAGTGGCCACGTTTGCACACACGTAAACATCTACATTTCTTAGAAAAAAGTTTAATAATATTAACAACTTCAGTTTATTATAAATCTTAATGCTTAAACATAAAGTTTAATTACCATTGCAAAATATATTTAAAATGTCGCTTGAAAATAAAATCATTCTATTTTTAAATTTTCAGTCATTTATTCTAAAATGAAACTAAACGTCTAAGTAATAAGGTTAAAAACATACTAATTTGAAATAAGACCACAAAAGTATTTGTGGTTATTTTTCGGTCCGTTTTTGAAGCGCTTATCGGGAATCTAGGTACTATTATTGATCGAAGCAGATTGTAGTAGCTTGGTGTGCTGGCGTCTGTACCCATAGATAACTAGATTAGAAAAAAAAAACAAAAATATTACCAAAAAATATCAATGATATCATAACATAAATATAAGCTCATAAATCACTATATCAATTATTGCGCTACCCGGCACCGCACCCCAGTCCCACGAGGTCGCACCCCTCCACCAGTCAATATTGGTTTTAATGTCAAATTAGCGACATCCCCATGACCTTTGATCCTTACTGAGAGGGTTCTCAGCCGACGGTCGCACGCGCGCGTTTTTCTCGCGGCGATTTTTTTTGTTTCAAGTGCTATACCTAAGTACGTGGTAAAAATGTATTATCTGCCCGGCTTTGCCCAACTATGTTGCGGTCGGCATCCAGTCTAACCGGATGCAGGCGAATACCAGTATTTTACATGGAGCGACTGCCTATCTGACCTCCAGAACCCAGTTACTGGGTAATACGATACCCCTTGGTAAGACGTTGTCAGACTTTCGGGCTTCTGACGACCCGTAACGACTGTCTAAGATCCACGAATGACAGCCATGACTAACTGCTTAACGTGCTTGCCGAGACACGGAGGGGTCATGGTATGTAAAGATGCTGGTCACCCATCCACCGACCAACCGCGGCAAGCGTAGCTTAACCTGATCGATCGACCTGTGTGGCTGTTATTATTTAGCCACGGGCCCCTTTGCATGACAGAGCTAATGGTTTTTTAATAACAGACTAAACAATTCCACACAGGGGTGGTCAGAATTATGTACTGAATTCATGGCTACAGTTAGCGCATTGTTTAAAAAAATATCCTGTATGGAGTATACAGGATAATTTTTGTGTAGTTTGTGTTCTTCGCGTTTGACAACACGGTTAGCGCAGTGGCTGAGCGATCGGACTGCTGCGCTGCGTGTCGCGGGTTCGATTTCCGCACAGAACAAATATTTGTAAGTCCTACATGTATTTGTTCCGAGTCTGGGTATTTTTCTATCTATAATATGTAGGTATGTATTTACAAAAAAAAAAAATGTATATAAGTAGTTTATCAGCCATATTGTTACCATAACACAAGCATTAGGTTGCTTAGCTTGGGACTAGATGGCGCTGTGTGAAATGTCCAGGGATATTATATTATTATTATTCATAAATTTTGGCAAACGCTTCTATAGCTTTTACAAATCAAATCTAACAAAGGAAGTAGTACTTAAAAAGTCTTCGTTACAAAGATATTTGTAATTTCATTTAATGAAATTTAATTGAACTATGCAGTAAGAAAGGGTCTCAATTTGGCCTATATTGCTGCTTAGTGCAATTAAAATGATAAATCTATCAAATGCTTCGGATAAAGAGGCATGCATATCGGGTGATTTACATTCGTCAAGTTTATATGAAAAGAACCAAAAAATAAGAATTCATTAATGTGTCCATTATGATAAATGCTTATTTCCATGGTTTGAACATCTGGTCGAGGTTATGTATATCGTCCGTAACATGATGTATAGATTATTCTAAAATATCGGTTGAAGCCTAGCATTGTTCCTAGTAATGCAATTAGCAGTCACGCACCAAACTTGCTAATTGTGCGCCGTCAGGTGGCGCTAACGACTCTGGACTTATGACTATTAATTGTTTGAAACATACGGCACTGAGTTACGGGCGGGCGAGAGCGGTTTGTGTTGCTTCGTCTTCTAAATCGACTTAAAAAACGTATGTCCACTCGTCGTCATCATCAGCCTGTACCAGCCCACTGCTGGACATCATATTCAGCCTACATAATAATAATGTCCCCATTGCTGGGACACAGACATTGAGGGGCCCGTGGCTAAATAATAACAGCCCCACAGGTCGATTGGTCAGGTTAAGCTACGCTTGTCGCGGTTGGTCTGTGGATGGGTGACCATCTTTACATACCGAGACCCATCCGTGCCTCGGAAAGCACGTTAAGCCGTTGGTCCCGGCTGTCATTCGTGGATCTTTGACAGTCGTTACGGGTAGTCAGAAGCCCGAAAGTCTGACAACCAGTCTTACCAAGAGGTATCGTATTACCCAGTAACTGGGTTGTGGAGGTCAGATAGGCAGTCGCTCCATGTAAAATACTGGTATTCAGCTGCATCCGGTTAGACTGGAAGCCGACCCCAACATAGTTGGGAAAAGGCAGACAGATGATGATGATGATGCTGAGACACAGGCCTCCTCTTTGTGAGAGGGAATGGGCCGTGATCCACCACGCGGGACCAGTGCAGGTTTGTAGATGTCACGTGTCTACAAATTTTTGGTTCTAGGACATGTCGGTTTCCTCACGATGTTTTCCTTCACCGTTTTGAGAGCAGTGGTGATGAAATAATTTACACAAAGTAATGCGCTTGTCTGGGTTCGAACTTACGACTCGTAAATCACGACCGTTATCACTGGGCCACCACTGATCAACGCTGGACATAGGCCTCTCAAATTGCACGCCATTCAGCTGGATTCTCGGCAACTCTCACCCAGCTGCTACCAGTTACCTTGCGAAGATCATCGCTCCACCTGAGAGCGACCTACCTCACGTTTGCCGATTCGCGATCTCCACTCAAGAACAAGCCTACCCCAACTCACAAACACTGATTTTTTACTATACGGTAGTTGCCTGGGTAAAAAAAATATTATTATATTTTTAGTCCGTCAGTTAGATTATCGAAAAATAATGGACACGTATTTTTTCTTTTGTCAATCAAACAAAAAATGACAAAGATGTGAAGAAATGACGTCACTTGCTTGCAAAAGTGTCGCAAGCAAGTGACGTCACGCGGAACTTTAACGGGCGATATCTTCATAATTTTTTATACAATTGACAAAAGAAAAAATACGGGTTCAATATTTTTTGATACTTTTGGACTAATTAGATTTTTTTTGGAAAATAGCCTATTATGTATAAAACATGGTTTATTAATTGAATTACGTATACTTACTGATTGTGGGAGAAAATTGTGATCACATTACAAACGCACACAGTCGCACACGTATAAGGATCTAGCGTAGTGGGTATTTGGTCCATTTTGGTTTGTTTTACTGTACAACGGAAGTGACTGTAGTTTACGTAGTTGTCATTACTTTTAGGATTAAAAATTATCTATATTAAAAATGACAGAAATCGATTCAGTAAACCATTCTGAACAAACTACTTTCATAATGGCGCCGATTCGCTTGTTTACAAACTAAACTAAATTTAAGTTCAGTGCATCGTTTTCTTTCTATTTCATTAAGAAAAGGGCAGAAGATAAATATTAGTCTAGTCCTGTCACTGCCTGACGTAAATTGACGTATTTTTAGTGGCCATGTTTTTAATCACGTCCAATTTGTCTATGGAGTATCTTAATTTAACAGGACTAAATTAATATTTATCTTCTGTCCTTTTCTTAATGAAATAGAAAGAAAAATATGCACTGAATTTAAATTTAGTTTAGTTTGTCAAAATCAAAATCAAAAGTCATTTGTTCAAATTAGGCTGAGAATCAGCACTTTTCGAACGTCAAAATTACAAAAGACAGTCCCCCAAAAACGCCCGCCCTTCACCACTTCTTAGTGCTATCGCTGGGAAGAAGAAGTAGCGCAACAGACTCCCCAGCAGCACAGCTGTCTGTTCAGTTAGAAAATACTTGATACTTGATTGTATACAATACTAGGTTTCCCTTTACTATACTAGGATTCCCTTGTTCACAAACTAAACTAAATTTAAGTTCAGTGCATCTTTTTCTTTTTACAGTTTTCATTAAGAAAAGGACAGAAGATAAATATTAGTTTAGTCCTGTCAATTAAGATACTCCATACCAAGTTTAGACGTAATTAAAAACATGGCTAATAAAAATACGTCAATTTACGTCAGGCGCTGACTAATTTGACAGGACTAAACTAATATTTAACCTCTGTCCTTTTCTTAAATAGAAAGTAAAAGAAGCATTGATCTTAAATTTAGTTTAGTTTATGAACAAGGGAATCAGCAAATACTAAAATACTATATTTGATATTATAGAAAAGTAAAATATCGACTAGTGCCGTCTTAGAGAGGAATCAAGTGGTTTTAAACGAGTTGTTTGAGTTTTGAGTGAGGTTCTGTAACACGGGCCTCACTTCACTTCACACCTATTTAATTACGCAAAAAACAACAATTTTGGCGAAGTTTCGAACACATTCTTGCTAGCAACTTCACCGTCCCTTCCCAACTTCAGTGCGACTTCAAAACATTCTTTGGAAGTCGTTACGACTTTAAATTTACGATATCGGTCGGTGGGGAGAGGAATCTTTGTAATTACATGCTTCATAAGAGCTATGGGAGACAGCGCGATCTAGTTAACGTAGCGTTTGCACAAAATCTATCTATCTACAATCTACAGGGTCAAGTTGAATTAGCTAGCGAAACTCCACAGACGTGATGGCTGTAACCTAAACACGATTAAATAAAAAAAAAAGATTTGATGTTTTTTTATGGGTTTTCCACTTTATCGCTAAAGCATTAAGGTTCAAGGTTGATTGGGAAAATTTGACAGTTTCGGGTAGCTTGACCTGCTGGCGTCTGTACGTACGTAAAACAACTAAGAACAACCCTTGAAACTGGTTGACGTGAAAGTATATAAGTAGGGTTATTTTAAATTGGCTAGCTAAACTCCGCAGACGCGATGGGTATCTAAATATGATAAAACAAGTTATTAATTAATTTGATGTTTTTTTATGGGTCAACGACCTCTGGTAGATTTGTTATTTGAAGTTTGAGTTGAGACAATGGGTTTTCTTTTTGTTTTATCGTATTTAGATATGGCTACCCATCGCGTCTGTGAAGTTTACACAAAGAAACTGTTTTTTTTAATACTGATATTTCATCAAGTCGCTTCGCAGACTGCGGTCAATGACCCCACAAAAAAAAACCAATTAATTTATTTTTTGTTTTATCATGTTAAGATATCACTACCTACCCATTAAAATGCTGGTATTCAGCTGCATACGGTTAGGTTAGACTGGCAGCTAACACCAACATAGTTAGGAAAAGGCAGGCAGATGATGAGACATCGCTACCTATTACGCCTGTGGAGTTTCGCTAGCTAATTTTTTTTTTTAGTAAACGTTGCCCCAACTTCCGTGCGTTTACAAACATTTAAACTCACATACACAAACAGTCAGACCCGGAACAACTACCTGTAGGCAATACAAATATTTGTTCCGTGCGGGAATCGAACCCGCCACACGCAGCGCAGCAGTCGATCGCTCAGCCACTGCGCCAACCGTGTCGTCAAAGAATGATGATAATTATGACATTGATTTTACATTTTAAATGATATGATATGATAATGATCTTTAGGCAAATTCTTTATTGTTAAATATTTTTACCTTTGGTGGTAATTATAGTAATTTTATTCTTTGTAAAACATTTTGAAAGAGTAACTGTACCTAAAAATAGCGTAGAGTCATCTCAATACATCTCTCCCTTGATGTTGTATATATACATATATATTTATATTATAAGAATATATTTTAGTAATAATATGTATGTGCATATAACCTATTTATGTATTTGTGTACCTAGTTTTAAGAGTTTTTTTTAAATTATTATTGTCCCTCTCAACCAAAGCACCTGCCATCTAATCTCTTCACCACCCTTGGTTGACTGGTAGAGAATGCCTAAGGCATTAAGTCCGCCTTTGTACCTTTTTGTGCGAAAAGTTTAAATAAATAAATAAATAAACTGTGGAGTTTCTTGCCCATTCTTCTCCATACGAAACTACCTTTTGGAAGGGGCGACCAGAATCCATTCTATTTGTATGTAAACTGGGACGTTCAAAAGTGCCTTTTTTGTGCTTATTTAAATATTTTGACTTTGACACTTCGTTGCTGACAGGCGACCGCACACAATTTTTTTTTGTAGTTATTTTAAACGTCATTGAAAACAAATGAATTCCAAAAACAGCATAGTACAATACTTGATGTGGGAGACACTTCTAACTGTCTGAACCATGTGCATCATCATCTGCCTAGCCCTTTCCCAACTATGTTGGGGTTGGCTTCCAGTCTAACCGGATGCAGCTGAATACCAGTATTTTACATGGAGCGACTGCCTATCTGACCTCCACAACCCAGTTACTGGGTAATACGATACCCCTTGGTAAGACTGGTTGTCAGACTTTCGGGCTTCTGACTACCCGTAACGACTGTCAAAGTTCCACGAATGACAGCCGGGACCAACGGCTTAACGTGCTTTCCGAGGCACGGAGGGGTCTCGGTATCTAAAGATGGTCACCCATCCACAGACCAACCGTGGCAAGCGTAGCTTAACCTGACCGATCGACCTGTGCGGCTGTTATTATTTAGCCACGGGCCCCAGATGTAAATCCTGGAACCTTACACCAACCCCACGTTCTAAACACGAGTCCTTTACCAAGTACAGCATGTCGTCGGTGGATGGTAGGAATTTTCAATTTCGTCCACAATCGCCTCTAAAGGACAATAGGGCTGCGAGCAGTCGGATTTATCGGATCCCAGCGGATATATCCGAGCACCGACAAGTGGTCGAATACGAAAGAATTGGCTTTCTGCGTAGAGAATGCTTTTGTTTTAAAAAAGCCAACCGATTTTAGCCGTTGTCCCTTGCTATAATACCTACTATAATACGAGTATTCTACTAATATTATAAACGCGAAAGTACGCTCTGCTAACTTGCGTCAGCAAATCATTTTGTTCAATGAAATTAAAATGTGGCCAGTTCTATAGTTTCTAATACTTATCCGAAAGAGCTCTGCCAATCTAAATCAATAAAAATATAAAAAAATATTTAACACTAGCTGCGCCCCGCGGTTTAACCTGCATAAGTTGCGATCCCGTGGGAATATCGGGATAAAAATCCCTAGCAATAGTATCCTATGTGTTAATCCTGGTTATAAACTATCTGTGTACCAAATTTCATCCAAATCCGTTCAGTAGTTTGAGCGTGAAGAAGTAACATACATAAAAACACACACACACACATACTCACAAAGTTTCGACTTTATAATATTAGTGTGATAATAACATAGGTTTACCGGTTCTTAGAAAAAGAAAATCATTTTGACATAGATTATTCGGGCCATGATTAGAAACAAAATAAACAACTAAGTAAACAATGGCGCCGATTCCCTTGTTCACAAACTAAACTAAATTTAAGTTCAGTGCATCTTTTTCTTTCTATTTCATTAAGAAAAGGACAGAAGATAAATGTTAGTTTAGTCCTGTCAAATTAGTCAGCTCCTGACGTAAATTGACGTATTTTTAGTAGCCATGTTTTTAATCACGTCTAAACTTGCTATGGAGTATCTAAATTTAACAGGACTAAACTAATATTCAATATTATATAATAATATTATTATTATATTATATTTTATTTATATATTCTTTTTATTATATTAATATCTTCTGTCCTTTTTTTAATGAAATAGAAAGAAAAAGATGCACTGAACTTAAATTTAGTTTAGGTAGTTTGTGAACAAGGGAATCGGCGCCATTGTTTACTTAGTTTATTATTTTGTTGAACAACTAAACAGAATAAAGAACTAAATAAAAGCTGAAATCTCACAAAAGTATCAGTAGAGCTTTGTTATTTATTAAAGTATGCATACCTACACACACACGTCACGTTGCAATATAAAACTGATTTACATCCGTCACCACACACATCGAGTCCAGCACCCTAATTGCGTAACACACGATCAATCGGAATCTGAATCATTTCGAAGCAAATTGCTAATCAATTGCTTCATAAGTTCGAAAAATTTGTCTGCTCAACACGTAATTAACACAATGAATGTTGTTGAACTGTCAAAATGAAACCAATTCCGATTGATCGTGTGTTACGCAATTAGGGTGCAGTTGACTTGACAACTATGTAGTGCCAGACGCTGGTTAGCGTCTGGTATTTTTGCTGAACTGGGCCTTTTTGGCACACTTTCCATTTACACTTTCAATTTCTTACATCGGACTTTACACTTTTTATTGGTTTTTATCTGATGTACGCATGCTTAATGGAATACTGACTTAACTCAAAAAATATATTTTTGGGAAATCGCAAAAGAAGATCTTGCTATGAGGACTTATCCTACTTGTTGATGCATAAAAATAAAACTGATATTAATCATGAATGCTTGTATTTTGAATGTCTATGATTAAGTAACTATTGAAGAGATCTGAGTAAAAACGGAAATCCCATCTGACCAATCTATTAATGGCTCAGTATTCCATTAAGCATGCGAACTATGTATCAGAGGGGCAATTCTCGTAATTTTAAGAACGTTCATAGTCTGATCTCAGTCTCAATCTGTCAAAAATTCCTCTAATTTCCCTAAATTTTGACAAGTTTTTGACATTTGTTTGTCGCCGAGATGAGACTGCGACTAGATTTTGAACGTTTCAAATTACGAGAATAATTGGCCTTCTGGTATATACTTGTGTGTCTTTTAGTCTGTGCTAAATAAATGTACTTTCTTTCTTTCAAAGGTTAGGTTAGAAGACAACAATGTATATCATACTGGTATTCAGCTACATCTGGTTAGACTGGAAGCCGACCCCAACATAGTTGGAAAAAGACAGGCAGATGATGATATACGTAATAATCTGCCTGTCTTTCCCAACTACGTTGGGTTCGGCTTCCAGTCTAACCGGATGCAGCTGAATACCAGTATTTTACATGGAGCGACTGCATATCTGACCTCCACAACCCATGCAGTTACTGGGTAATATGAAACCCCTTGGTAAGACTGGTCGTCAGACTTTCAGGCTTCTGACTACCCGTAACGACTATCAAAGATCCACGAATGACAGCCGGGACCAACGGCTTAACGTGCTTTTCGAGGCACGGAGGCGTCTCGGTATGTAATGATGGTCACCTATCCACAGACCAACCGTGGTAAGCGTAACTTAACCTGAGGGGCAATAATTTTAAGAACGTTCACAGTCTGATCTCAGTCTCAATCTGTCAAAAATTCCTCTAATTTTCCTAAATTTTAACAAGTTTTTGACATTTGTTTGTCGCCGAGATGAGACTGCGACTAGATTTTGCACAAAACTAAAAAACGTTTTAAATTACGAGAATTTTATTGGCCTTCTGATCGATCGCCCCGCGCGGCTGTCATAACTTAGCCACAAGCCCCAATGTATTTTAACCCGTGCTGTGGCACCCCACTCCTAAGTTAGTTAACCGCTCAGATTGGAAATTGTTCACTAATAAATGTTGAATCGATTATTCCGCCATTTTAACTAGTTTATGTTGCATAAATTATGTACTAACATAACACTCACATCATTTGTAACATTTTGGATACCTACGTTACAGAAAACTGAAAAATTGTGCAATAACTGCGTTCGCGTTTTGGTAGCGAAACATGTAATAAATATAAGTTTTTGGAAACATAACTAAATAACGTTCAGTTTACGATAAAACTTCGAAGATTTTTATAACTTTTTCAGTAGTAGGTACTAGTCACTCTGAAATCAACTTTATTTACACCATTATAAAGTTGATATTTGCTTAAACGGAATTAACATCAATTGGAAACATGAATTTGAATAAATCTTAGGTATAATGGTAGGCAATGCAAAATAAACTTTATGTCGAACACATAAAGTTGGTTTCTATTTACAATTTGAAATAGTCTTCTGTAAGTTATGACTTGTCTCGTGTTGTCTCGCTCAGTTTTGACATTACGGTGTCAAAAATGCATCAACTTACTTTCTTAAATAAAGTTTCAATGACGTCATTCAGTAAATTGCAGATGATATGTGGCGGCCACAGCTTTTCTGGGAAACCATAGCTTTCAAATAGAAAGTCAAAAGTCAAAATATATTTTGCCAGACTGACAGATTGAGTGAAAGAAAATTAAATCTTAGCTCAAGGCAATAAGATTTAATTTTAAATGCATAAAGTAATGATGACAGGACTAAACTAATATTTATCTTTTGTCCTTTTCTTAATGAAATAGAAAGAAACAGATGCATTGAACTTACATTTAGTTTAGTTTGTGAACAAGGGAATTGGCGCCATTATATGTATATTTATATGTGAAGACGATGCACCTAGAATAAAATTAGTATATTACAATATGTAAAAGAATTGAAAATGAAGCCATTACAGATAGATAAATTATGAGATAGATACACATGTCATATTTACAAGCATTGTAAAAGTAGGTACTAAGTCGATTTTCATACTACCTACTCGTACTTTACAGAATAATACAGAATTCTACCAGTAAGAAGGCAAGCTAGACAATTGAGCGTATCAAACGCGGGTCGTTATCGTATCGTGTCCGCCACGTGGCCGCCACGCGTCCGCCACGCTGTCGGCACGTGCTTACGCAGGGCCAAAGAGAACGGTTGAACAAATCTTCTTAATGTTAGAAAGCAAATGTTGTACTAACAGTTATTTGAAATGTTGCATTGGATTTGCAGGTTCATGTCAGGGATTAAGTTTGATTCCGAATTGTCAAAAAGTGGATGAATGAAAGTACCTACCTAACTAAAAATATTTACAAGCCGTATTTGAAAACCCTTTAAGAGGGCATATCACTATATGAAGAAGGAGAAAGAAAGAAAGAAAAAAACGTTTATTTGCGGTAAACATGACGCAAAAAAGAACATCAAAACAAAATAAAGAAAAAAACAATAAGTAATGGTTGATATGCGTCACATTCACGCAAAACGGCTATCGCTCAGCATTATTTATTTTATTTTTATTTATTTTATTTCTTAAGAAAACTTACAGCTAAGATACAGATAGTTGACATTATGCTGCGACCCTATGCAAGACAGAGCCCCAGCGCTGGTTTTCAGCGACAGCCGGCGTGGCGCCGACGTAATGACGTCCGGTGCAGCAAACAATTATTCATCAACAAGTATAAACAGATTATTTTTATTTTTAAAGAAAACAGTTATTAGGTTATTTGTGTTATATATCATATCACTATATGCCCTCCTAAAGCGAAAGCGAAAGCGTGACAACCAGACTTACCAAGGGGTATCGTATTACCCAGTAACTGGGTTTTGGAGGTCAGATAGGCAGTCGCTCCATGTTAAATACTGGTATCCATCATCACATCTGACCAGACTGTATTAAGCCGACTCCAACATAATTGGGAAAATACTGGATAAATAACTAAATACTACGTTACTTTTAGTTTGTGTTCCACGAACTGTTTCAAAACCAACTTTCTTCTTTATTTCAAAATAAACCGTACCTAGTTAACCAGTCGTTTTAGCACTATTATATTACAATAGGTCGATTTAATAATATTAATAGAATTAATTTAATAGGATTTGCAATAGGTCGAAAATAATTTTCGATTTTTTTTTCATTTGGCCGACTGAGTTTTGTCCTACATAATCATTAATCATACTAATATTATAAAGGCGAAAGTTTGTTTGTATGTTTGTGATTTCTTCACGCTCAAACGGTTGGACCAATCTTGATGAAATTTGACACAGAGATAGTTTATAACCAGGGTCCACGATTAACACATAGGATACTTTTTATCCCGATATTCCCACGGGATCGACACTTATGCGGGTGAAACCGCGAGGCGCAGCTAGTCTTTTCATAAATCATGCGACCAGACAATCATTTAATTTTGTGGGGCGTATGACACGTAACATACAGGGTTATTTTAAATTGGTTAGCTAAACTCCGCCGACGCTATGGGTATCGATAACTAACTAGACGTAAATATCTTAGCTGTGGGCTGCTATGGAGCGTCGTCTTTCATTACAAGCGTGCCCAATTTTTTATAACCAAAACACCAAAAAAAAAAGCAACATTCACACCACAGTCTCGTCTATGGTCACCCCACGCCATAAACTACCGTTACAGATAATGATAAATGTACGACACGCGCCACAGACGTCATAGGGGTTGTTTCAACAATTAGGGGTAGCAATGTCTGTCTGGGGGATATCCGGACCTATACGTTTTTAATAAGAGACTGTTTTCGCTACATTAGTGTAGGACAGGACGTGTATTAGGCCCTTGGTACACACTACCTGACCTCTAATACTATTACTGTATCTGTGTAATTGTATAAACAACCCCTACACCCCAAACAAAATTGAACATTGGAAAAAAAAAAACTATCTTTGCATTGTATAAACTCAATTGCTTAGAATTGTATATGTGCATAGCACACGTGTGAGCACTATGTACTTTCTATAAAGCTACCATTTACTGGGTACGTCTTTCATTGACTTGAATGTGCCCTGGCGGCTGTGAGTATGTCATGCTCACTCAAATGTTATTATTATTATTATTTCCTTTATTTAAAAGTAAACATATCAATTATATTTTTAAATATTAGAATATAAAAAGTATAAAAACATTTAAAAATATAAAAAATAGTAGCCCACCGGTATCGGGAACAGGGTCCAAGCTACCGGCGGTCAGGGCTCCAGAGAGAGGAACCTCCTGACAATGCGAGCCGTGTCCAGAAGTACCGCTTTCTGAATCAAGCCCTTGATCCAGCTGCCCAACGAGAGCCTCCTCAGGTGTTGGTCGAGGCTCTTGGCTATTAACCCATTGGCTGTCACGACTATCGGCACAATGATCGCTGAGTCCACATCCCACATGTCGACAACCTCGCGAGCCAAGTCAAGATACTTGATTTGTTTATCTTTCTCGGCTTTCACGAGGTTCTCGTCATGCGGGACGGTTATGTCAACAATCATTGCGCGCCGCTCTGATCGATCCACCACCACTATATCAGGCTTATTGGCAACAATAGTCCTGTCAGTGATGATGGATCGATCCCAGTACAATGTGATATTTCCATTTTCGAGAACTGGGTCGGGCACATACCTGTAGTACGGCACCTCAGATTCCACAAGGCTGTATTTCAGAGCAAGTTGCTGATGGATTATCCTGGCTACAAGGTTGTGCCTATGCAAGTACTCTCCGTTAGCTAGACGAGAACATCCGGAGATAATATGCCTGATTGATTCTCCCGGCCGGTGGCATGCCCGACAGATGTCAACCGTGCCGTCTTTCACAATAAATCTCCGGTAATTATTCGTCATCATAACTTCGTCCATAATTGCACAGACAAAACCTTCGGTTTCTCCAAAGAGGTCACCGAAACGCAGCCAGGCTACGGACGCTAGTAAATCTACATCGGGCCCATGTAGGGCCCGGTAAAAGCGTCCGTGAAGCTCCTTACTCTGCCATACTTCCATGCGATCATTGGTGTCAAGCACTACTGGCTTGCGCCAGTTCTCATTAGCCAAGGAGAGCGGGGTGAGGCCCTTGTCCACCGCGGCTACATCTCGATGCATCCCCACGTCGGTTTCTAAGAAATATTCCCTGAGACTGCATATCTCGCGATTGTGGAGGGTCTTAGCATTTAAAAAGCCTCGGCCTCCACACTTTCGCGGGATATACAGCCTCATTACCGACGACCGTGGGTGATGCATTCGATTTGCAGTCAGCAGCGTCCGGACCCTCCTATCCAAGGCGTCTAGTTCGGTTTGAGTCCATTTGAGTATTCCGAAAGAGTACATCAGAACCGGCATGACCCAACTGTTGAAGGCACGCACCTTGTTTCCGCCTGATAGAAGACTATTAAGTACTTTTTTCAGGCGGCCAAAGAAGCGCTCCTTCAACGATTGCTTCATGTCAGTAACATTGATGCCTAACGCTTCCGACATACCCAAATACTTATAGGTTTCGGATGCGGAGAGGGCTCTAAGGTTTGTGGAATCCGAGAGTTGGGTTCCCACGGATTCCACAATCTCCCCTCGCTTTACATGCATGACCGCACATTTGTCCACACCAAATTCCATCCTGATGGCGCTACTGAAAGTTTCAGTTACTTTCAGTAGCTCCATTAGTTGCAAATTGTTTGGAGCAAAGAGTTTCAGGTCATCCATGTAGAGGAGGTGCGATATAACCTGACCACCTCTCCTCAGCCGATAGCCTAGACCTGAATCCTCCAGCAGTGTGCTTAGAGGATTCAAGGCTAAGCAAAACCAAAGCGGACTCAAACTATCGCCCTGAAATATGCCTCGCTCGATCCTTATCGGTTCGCTATTCCTCTGAATATTTCGACATCCTGGATAGCGAAGAACTGTCCTCCATTGCCCCATACACGACATCAGGAAGGTACGCAGAGTTGCATCTACTTTATACAAATCCAGCACCCTCATGAGCCATGTATGTGGCACCGAGTCATAGGCCTTCTTATAATCTATCCAACATGTCGACAGATCCTTTCGGGAACGACGAACCTGTTGGCTAATGGCCATATCAATGAGGAGAAGCTCCTTAGTACCGCGGGACCCATTCTTACATCCGTTTTGAGAGGCAGACATAATGGAGTTGGTGTCTATATGTTCGTTAATTTTAGCTCTCAAAATGGATGTAAGAACCTTATAGACCGTCGGTAAACACGTGATCGGCCTATAATTTTTGGGTTCCGCAGTGCTACCTGATTTATGGAGCAGGTGGGTAACTCCTGTCGTTAGGAATTGGGGTAGCGAACCAGACTCCAAAGCAGTCTGGAACTGAGATGCCAAGCGAGCGTGCGACCTTGAGAACCATTTTATCCAAAAGTTTTGCAGCCCGTCCGGCCCTGGAGACTTCCAGTTAGGTAACGGACGGACTGCACGAGCTACATCTTGGGGGCAGATGGTAATAGCCTCCATTTCTGGTAATGGATCACAGGCTCGCTCGACTTCTCGAGCCCAATCACCTTCGGTGTGGCTGACAGGCACCGACCAGATACTACGCCAAAAGGAACACATGGCATCATCATCCGGTAGGCACGTGTCAGCCACACCTTGTTCCGGTCGCTCCCAACCCCTATACACCCACCTTTCATCGCTCTGGAAGGTGCGATTCTGAGTGTATCGCTCTACTCGCCGCTTATACCGACGAATACGGTTCGCCCATGCATACACTTTCTGCTTCAGGAAGTCGATGCGCTCTGTGACACAAGACATATAGTCTTGAGGACTGATATCAGTTCCTGAGAACGCCCGTCTCACAAAGCGCATCACTCTAGGGCGAGTATTGCCCTCCCTGAAGCAGATTAGTTTGCCGATGAGCGCCCTGGCCCCACCAATACGGCGTTCAATTCTGCACTGCCAAGCTGGTACGGCTGGTTTCGGTCGTGTAGCTCTAGAGTCACAGGCAAATTTGACGTGAGCTACACGACATGCCGCTACAGCCGCGCAGTACAGAATTGAATGAGTATCGGTGAGGTCTTCGCAGTCATCAAAATGACTTGACAACTGCGCATCCAGGACCGCCACCAGCGCCCTATTTTTGTTATGCATGGGCAAACGAGGTAAACGTGGTCTAAGTTCGGGCGACATGAACCGATATTCCCGAATCGCACCCTCCAAAGCATTCCTCAATTCCTCATTGCACTGGATACTTACATTTGTAGCCCTGTCATTACTCACCTCGTCAGCATGGCCAGTGTTAGACTGCGGAAGTACTGCAGTAGTCTGCGACTGGTGGGCGATGACATGGCTACTCTGCATTTCACTTCGCAGGCGATCAAGTACAGTGTCATCTAACATATGATTACGTTGAATAACCCGCACCTGATCCGATAGTCGTTGTGCCGAAACGTTGACAGCTGGCTCAAGCACCTGAAAAAGAGAGAGCATCCGAACACGGTACGCGGTCAGATTGTTTCCCCCCTCTGTAGCCCCATAGTATGAGCGCATGACATTTTCATTGATGGATCGTGTCCATCTCATGCGCTGCACACTTCCGCCGGGAGCTGGGACCCTATCAGAGGCCAGTGGGCCTCGAGGTCCTAAGCCGTCCGGCGGCCGGCGTCCTCCCCGTCGACGAGCAGGTGGTGGCGTCGTGGGCGGAGAGAAATACTCGTCGCTCGAGCTCGACGCAACTACCGCGGCCGGTGTCGTCACAGCGCTCATAGTGGGGCTGGGTACCGGCGGCGGCGAGGCGGAGCTGAGCGAAGAGTCCGGTGGTGGTGGGCGTGCACGTCTTGCGGCTGATCTTGTCAACATTTCATTCTGATATTAACTATGTTAGTTTTTGTGTTTTACCGGAGGCAACATGACAGATGTCACCTCCGGTTCGGCAGTTTTTGATGAGAGTTTATTGCAATAGAATTGTTCATATTATCTTTTTAAAAGGAAAATTGGTTGGAATATTCGGTTTATGGTTGGTAATTCACAATAACTAGGTATAAAAACTGCTTCTAAAAATGTATTTAACTAAAAATATTAAAATATCGGAACGTTGACTTGTTGACGTTAGTGTTGCCAGCTTATTATTATTATTATTATTAACGTGCACGTATTTCTACATCGTTCTCACATGGTTAATTTCAACACGAATGATGTAATCAAATATTTTGTAACAATTTTATGATTTAAAAGAGTGTCCATGGAGTTTCTTGCCCGTTCTTCTCCATAGGTACCTACGCTTTGGAATGGGCAACTAGCTTCATCTTTCTGACTGACCGACCCTTTGACAATTCAAAAGTACCTGTAATTGGTTTAGTTGAATTAAATGATTTGAGTTTGAGTTAAACCTACAAGCTTCTGCACGCGCCTTCGTCCGCGTGAAATTCCCCCGACCCACCGCATCGCATCGCATCGCATCACTTGCCAGGGGCTGCAGTCTCGACATTCATAGCGATCGCTTTACGACCGAATTCGGTCGCAAAGTCCTGTCACTCTATACATTACACCTGTCAATCCGGGACTTTGCGACCGAATTCGGTCGTAAAGCGATCGCTATGAATGTCAAGACTGCAGCTCCTGTGCATTCGTTTTCGCTTAGCGTTCTATCTTTTTTTGTTATTGCTCGGGTCCTGAGGGTCATAGCGTGATATTATATAGCTTATAGCCTTCCTCAAGAATTGGGCTATCAAATGCAAAAAAACTTAAAAAAAAAAATACAAAACAATCGACTTCCAAAAACGACACTACAAAGTGAAAAATAACACGTCCACTGTTGGGCATAAGAGTCTCCCAAGCATCTCCACCTTCCTCTTATTTTGCATACAATATTATTTACTAGGTTTTGTTGAGCACGGCTATAGGCTATGATCCTTAGGAGCAGAGTAAAAATCTATTCTATACTTATAATAAATCTGTAGAAGTGAAAATTCTGTACATTGAAAATATCCAAAAAATAAATGGCAGGGGGTGTTACTTGACCGACACCGAACCCAAAAATGTGATTAAAAAATTTTTTGTCTGTCTGTCTGTCTGTCTGTCTGTCTGTTTTTTCAGGCATCACGCAAAAACTACCGGTTCAATTACGATGAAACTTGGTATAATTATTCTTTAATATCCTGGGCACCACACTGGGTACTTTTTATCCCGGAAAAGTATATACAATAAAAAACAAACTTAATTTTGCGGTTCGATCCCTATACCCGATTACCACTGTCTGTACTGTACCAACCGCAAATACTAAGTTTGTCGTAGGTTGGGTCACTCGCAGTGGAGTTCATTTTTATTCCTTTTAGTTTTTAGAGTTATTTAGGTTTATTTTTATATGAGTCGTAGGTATAGATTTTAATTTTAAAGTATAGGTAGTATATTTGATAGTGTACGTAGTGACCGTAGGTTATTTTATAATACTGTTAGGTAGGATTAGTCATTCGTATAGATATTAGTTTTTGGGAGTTTGCTTATTTATTAAGTTTAGATTAGTTATCATCAGAAATAGGTTTATTTAGGTAGGTAGGTATTTAATTTTCTGTTATTGAGTTTTTTTTTTTAATTAGTTAGGTACTTAGGTAAAGATATCATATAGGTACCTACCCTCTTAATCACCACTAATGAGACACAATTGGTTTTCTATTGTAATTAGCCACAAAGGGCCCGCGACATAGATGGCATTCTGGGGAAGCACATACATTTTATCCTGTTAGCACGTTCCCGTGGGTAAATTTCCGACATCCACGCGGGCGAAGCCGCGGGCAGAAGCTATAAAAAATAAATCAGAAATAACGCTAAGCGAATACAAAGTGACACCGCGGGCAGGCGTTAGTTTTCTTCAACAATTAGGCTATCAAATGCAAAAAATAATAATTCAAACCCAATCGGTAGTTCCTGAGGTCAGCGCGTGCAAACAAACCAACTCTTCAGCTTAATTATTAGTTATAGATTTTTGCACTCAATTAATCTGCCTGCCTTTTACCAACTACGAGTGAGCTTTCCATGAATGACAGCCGCGACCAACGACAGTACCACAAGTTACACAAAAAAAAAAAATGTTGTACATACCTGCCTATTTTCGAGATCAATCCAATGCTTTTATTTTGTGTTTTTACTTTCACTCAACGTAAAAACTTGGTCAGTTAATTAAACAGATTTAAACACTAATAACAAAATATTTGTTTAATTTAACTGTACTTTAGGTACAACTGCGTCGAACTCTTTGGAGAATACAGCGTGATGTTATGTTTAAATAGTAAATAAGTACGGATATATTGAAATTCACACAGTCACAAGAAAAAGTCACAACACTTTTAAGAAAAACAAACGCGAAACAAAAACACGATTATTTTTAATTTGTTTTTACGAATCGCGATAATATTTACGTATTTTTTCGGGCTATAGAGGGACATGCGATCCCCTTGGTTGCTTCCAAACGACTGACATTGCCAAATTTTTATATCAAGGGGAGGGACGTTAGGGTATCAATTAGTTAGAGAGCGCATTTGGAATATTCGGATTAGTTTTTTTTTTTGTAAGATTGTAGTTTTTACATAGTATGGTGTTAATATTTATGAAGTTCTATATAATCTACCACAGCACAGCTTGTGGCTAAGTAATAACAGCCGCACGGGTCGATCGATCAGGTTAAGCTACGCTTGCCGCGGTTGGTCCGTGGATGGGTGACCATCTTTACATACCAAGACCCCTCCGTGTCTCGGAAAGCACGTTAAGCCGTTGGGCCCGGTTGTCATTCGTGGATCTTTGACAGTCGTTACGTCGTAAGTCTGACAACCAGTCTTACCAAGGGGTTTCCTATTACCCACAGTAACGGTTGTGGAGGTCAGATAGGCAGTCGCTTCATGTAAAATACTCGTATTTAGCTGCATCCGATTAGACTGGAAGCTGACCCCAACATACGTGGGAAAAGGCTAGGCAGATGATGTTTGTTGTGAAACTTTTAATTAAACATTTAAAAAAAGTATATTTAAATATTACTTTCCTATTGGGCTCCACCGCTGTCGGTTAAAAAGAGTATGGAGGAATATTTCGACGCAATATTTTAGTTTTTTAATAGTTTTAGTTAGTACAGGATATTATTTTTTATTTGGAACGAAGTTCCTTATCGCGCGTTGCGAAAGGGGGCTAGACGGAAAAAATTAAGACCAAAAGTTGGAACGACACTTTTTGCTATAGGTAAGCCGTGCGGCGTGCGCGTGTTTCTCTGTCTGTCTCTCTCTCTCTCTCTTATAGAAAGCAAGCCAGTTATACTTCGTTCCATCCGGGTGTCCCTTGACACCTCTCAAGTTTTTTTCAACTTTAAAGCTAAAGCGTTAACGTTCAAGATTGATTGGGAAAATTTGACAGTTTCGGGTAGCTTGATCTGCTGGGCAGT
The DNA here is from genome assembly GCA_945859715.1 of Apamea sordens. Lineage (NCBI taxonomy): Eukaryota > Metazoa > Arthropoda > Insecta > Lepidoptera > Noctuidae > Apamea > Apamea sordens. Next base: position 9,692,765 of record OX244015.1, on the reverse strand, counting down.
GCTGGCGTCTGTACTTTCCCAAAAAAAAAAAAAAAAATATCTTAAAAGCGGTACGTCGTACTGACTAAACCTATCTACATATTTGAAGAAGTCCATCCTTCCAGAGAGAGGTCCTCCCAGTGGGACTTCGAATTATGACTACCCTTTGATAAATTATACTTTTTATTTGAAGTTATGGCCGGACGCGTGCTATTTTATTATTTATACTCCGAGCTTATCAATTATGGGTTTCGGAATTCCTAGAAGCATATTAAATTGTTTATTATCGCAGTCTAGTTTATTTATAGTAAACCGGATAAATGATAAATGACTTTTTTTTTGTAAGTAGGTTTGTACAAACACTTTTACACGTCAATCATATTTTAAAACTAGATGAGGTCGGCGTTTCCTATCTGTCAATTTTATACCTACCTCCACGCGTTCTTGAGAAAAAGGGTCTTGACCAACAGACATACTGACGGACAACGAAGTGATCCTGTAAGGAGAAGCTAGTAAATCTTAGCGTTAAATAAAATAAATAAAAATAAGAAAGCCTTTTATTTCCAGTTTTACAGATAAACATAAAGAATGTTGTATCTACCTTTATACTTAAAAATAGAAATGAATATCTATGTAACTCTTAGCGTTAGTAACTCTTTAATTGCTGTTAATTTTTCTAGGGTGGGCAAAAGATTCTAGAGAGGGTATCGCCCACAACTGCCCCCCAACTACGCCCATGCCGAATTGCCGACGACCTTGTGAAGGCCGCAGGAACCCGTTGGTTGCGAGAAGCATAGAACCGGTCGAAGTGGAGCTGCTTGGGGTAGGCCTATGTCCAACAGTGGACGTCTGAAGTGACTGCTATGTGAACAGAACCAGAATATGTAAGCTGTCACGCCCTTTATGCCTGGAGGCTTTTATTTAGGTAGTAAGTTTTTATTTACATTTTAATTTTAATTGATTATTTTTTAGCTTGAGTATGTATAGTTTTTATTATATTTGTTGGTATATTGGCGTGGCTAGCTGACATATGGCAAATAATTTAATTTTATGTTCTGGTCTTGTAATGTTAATTACTTAACACCAAGACTTTGTATACAATCAAGTGTTTTCAAACTGAACAGACAGCTGTGCTGCTGAGGAGTTTGTTGCGCCACTTCTTCCCAGCGATAGCACTAGGAAGTGGTGAAGGGCGGGCGTTTTTGGGGGACTGTCTTTTGTAATTTTGACGTTCGAAAAGTGCTGATTCTCAGCCTAATTTGAATAAATTACTTTTGATATGATTTGTCTTTCGGCTGAAATTATGATGACGATGAAGCGAATGGCCGGAGAAGTCGGGGTGATCCAAGTCTCTCTAAGTCCGTCAACGTAAATCCATGATCCAAGATCCCTCCATCCATCCATCCAAGATGGTCACGTTCGAAAGTAATTCATCCGTTAAAACCAGTGACGAATTTTTTAGGACGAGCAATTTAAAAACATCAGACTGGCAATTCTCGTAATTTTAAGAACGTTCACAGTCTGATCTCAGTCTCAATCTGTCAAAAATACCTTTTACCTACATTTTTGACAAGTATTTGACATTGATTTTCGCTGAGATGAGACTGCGACTAGATTTTGAACGTTTTTAATTACGGGAAATGGCCTTCTGATCTCAGTCTCAATCTGTCAATAATATCTACTACCAATTTCCGTTTTACCATCGATGTTCTAACTTTCTAAGAAGAATTTTCGTTCTATGAACAATTAAACGGTATTATTTATTTAATTATGTACACACGGCTACACGTCAAGCTATACAAAACCAGTTTGTCTTGGCCTCACTTTGTATGATATTTTCTCACAATGAACGGTCAGCTAATACTGGTTTTGCATAGCTTGATGTGTAGCCGTGTGTATTTACAATTTTCTAAAATAGCGTCTTGGAGCAACCTTTAAGCGCAGGGGACATTTTGCCGGGGTCACGAATCATAACATCGCATCGATGAAATCAAAAGGAATACGTGCAAAGTGTAGGCGAATTGAAGGAGAGAGAGAGAGCCATGTGCCAGCGGCGCAGGCGGTAGTTGTCAAATTACGAATGTTTTGTGTTGTTATAATTTGTATGATTACTGGCCACTAGCCATACCCGTGTGTTAAATGAATGTCGCCACGGCACGTTGTATAACTATCGCAGATGGATTGCAGAATCCAATGTTTGTCCAAAACCGCTGGTTGTTTTACAAAACAGCTCCGTTATGTAAAACAACTGAACAACGTTCAGCTGGATTGTCATTAGGTACACTACGTTTTACAAAACTGCTACCGACGACGTTTAGACGTAACGCTTCTGCATTAATAATAATATCCCTGGACATTTCACACAGCGCCATCTAGTCCCAAGCTAAGCAACCTAATGCTTGTGTTAGGGTAACAAGATGGCTGATAAACTACTTATATACATTTTTTTACAACGCATACGCAACGCATTACAACACGGTTTTTCGACAACACGGTTATCGCAGTGGCTCAGCGATCGGACTGCTGCGCTGCGTGTCGCGGGTTCGATTCCCGCACAGAACAAATATTTGTAAGTCCTACATATATTTGTTCCGAGTCTGGGTGTTTTTCTATCTATAATAATATGTATGTATTTACAAAAAAAAAAATGTATATAAGTAGTTTATCAGCCATCTTGTTACCATAACACAGGCATTAGGTTGCTTAGCTTGGGACTAGATGGCGCTGTGTGAAATGTCCAGGGATATTATTATTATTATTACCTCTAAACGTCGTCGGTAGCAGTGTCGGTAGCAGGCTTATCTGAAGTCGCAATGATCGTCTTTAATAAAATCCTGATAACTTTAAATTGAATGGATCTCACGTTCGAGGTAGGCAGCCGTCCCAGGCAGGTACTTTATTTTGTGTAAATTATTTCATCACCACTGCTCTCAAAACGGTGAAGGAAAACATCGTGAGGAAACCGGCATGTCCTAGAACCACAAATTCGAAGACATGTGACATCCACCAACCCGCACTGGGCCCGCGTGGTGGATTATGGCCCACTCCCTCTCAAAGAGAGGAGGCCTGTGTCCCAGCAGTGGGAATATTATAGCCTGATTATGTAACTTTAAATTAATATTGTCCTTAAAATCACTGTTTTCACTTGAGTTAAGGTAATTTTTACTCGTATTACTAATTTTATTGATTTCTGTTTCGGACGCCATTGTTGTTACTACGACACACAGAGCCACGACCGACAAAATTTAGAACTAAAATCTACAATCTGACGTTTCATTTCACGCTGTTTTACGAAACCGCTAAGTAATCGTTGACCCGCTGCATTGATAAATGCAACACGTTTATGGAATTCAGCGTGTTCAAGTTCAGTAATCATGGAAAACTGCTGAACGTTGTTCACATGTTTTACATAACGGAGCTGTTTTGCAAAACCACTAGCGGTTTTGTAAAACAGCGGATTCTACAATCCATCTGCGACATATCTACGATTCGTTATAATATAGGAACTGGGTCATTTGTGATGTAAGGGCACTGCATACTTTGAGAATGACGCCACAAGTTGTTACATCAAAATTTAAGTAATCTCAATTGATTCCAATTGCCTGCTTCCGTTCTACTAGAGTCTATTAGACCATTAGAACATCTATTTTTAACTGACTGATAAGAATATGGTCTAAATTTAGCAGTAAACATGTTGTTGTAACATTATTTTTATCGCTCGCGCGCTTTACTTGTGGTTACCAATTAAAAGCACGCTGTAAACCATTGACTTTAGCGTACTAACGTACTTTTTATATCAATGCTGTATACATTATGTATTTTGTGTTTTACAAACTGCGTCCAAATAAACGTTATTATAATATCGCCCCAGCCCACCATTGCCATAGTTGCCGTCCCATCAGACTACATACTATGTTGTGCACCTGTGTTTACGTACACACCACTATAATATCTCCTGCGTACCTGGCTAATCTCCGTTAAGATTGGCCACCGTGAACGAAATCTGTTCCTTGGAACAGTTCTTACAGGTCCGACCTGTAAGAACTGTTCCAAGGAACAGATTTCGGTCTTCGCTGAAAAGGTTGGTCGAGCTGAATGGTGCTAATCTATGCGTCATGTTCGTGAAAGGGCGCCGTCAGTAGGGACTGGTCAACTCTTTGCTGCCATGGCTTATTTTGATTTAATTTAATATTTGAATTGTTTATTTTTTATATTTTCATTACGGACGCTTTTAACATTCTGCATCGTTCTCACGTGCATAATTTTGAACATGAATGATGTAACCAATACTTTGTAACAATATTATTATGATTTAAAAGAGTGTCCATGGAGTTTATTGCCCGTTCTTCTCCATAGGTACCTACGCTTTGGAATGGGCAACTAGCTTCATCTTTTTGATTGACCGACCTTGACAATTCAAAAGTGCCTGTAATTGGTTTATTTGAAATAAATAGTTTGAGTTGAGTTGATTTGAAAGATTGGTTTTCAATTTTCCACTTTTAGGCACAATGGCGCCAAAAAGATAAATCTTTGTTTAGTCCTGTCAAATTAAGACGCTCCATAGACAGTTTAGACGTGATTAAAAACATGGCTACTAAAATTACGTCAATTTACGTCAGGCGCTGACTAATTTGACAACACTAAACTAATATGTATCTTCTGTCCTTTTCTTAATGAAATAGAAAGAAAAAGATGCACTGAACTTAAATTTAGTTTAGTTGTGAACAAGGGAATCGGCGCCAGTGGCGGTTTAATTGTACACACGGCTACACGTCAAGCTATACAAAACCAGTTTGTCTTGGCCTCACTTTGTATGATATTTTCTCACAGTGAACGGTCAGCAAATACTGGATTTGCATAGCTTGATGTGTAGCCGTGTGTACAGTAAATATTATAAACTATTTAGTACAATTACCTTGTGCCCATTCAACACTAAAATAATTTAGCTTGTTTACAATTTTTTAGTTCACTTTTTGACAAGTCGGGTATTTTTTTTTAATATATTGTTATCTTACCTCTTTTTTGACGCCAGTTTGCGTACAGCGAAGATTTATTTAAAATCTGAAACAAATAAAAAATATTATTAGCATATTTGAGAGTTTGACAAGGAACATGGTCTACATACATCTGTGTGGTTCTTTCCTCAAAAGGCTATTTCAGACATCGATCTACGTGGGCTCATTATGATCTGACCAAGATTATGTCTGGACTTCAAAAGAGTCTGTGACCTCTAAGTTTGTTCCGGCCTTTCTTCTCAGACTAGTCAGATAGGAAACATCGAACTTATCGACGTGTAACGTGATTGACGTGTAAAAGTGTTTGTGTGAAAATAATTAGATAGAAAAAAAAATAACATTTACATCTAATATTAATAATAATACATTTTCACAAAGAAAGGACATTTGGGTAGGCCGCATAAAGTACTCAAACTGCCAGAGCACCATTAAACTAATAGAGATAGAAATAAAATATGACCCACAGTCCTCATATTCACAATAGTTAAAGTATTCTATCTTATAAACATGAAAGTTTGTATGGATAGATGGTTTGTTACTCTTTCCCACAAAAAACTACTGAACGGATTTGGATGAAATTTGGCACACAGATGGTTTATAACAAGGATTAACATATAAAATCCTTTTTATTTCGATATTCCCACGGGATTTAAACTTATGCGGGTGAAACCGCGGGGCGCAGCTATTAAAATAATATTACAAAGTAAATATTCCTGTCATCTATCTATCAATCTATGCTATAGATATGCTACGACTGCCATGACAGCCCGAAGTCGCCCGAAGCAGCTCTCACGCGCCCGAAGCCGCCGTAAGGCGCCCGAGCTGTACCGAGCCGCACCGATGCCCACCGATAGTGGGCGCCGGGCCATGGCTATTTAACATCACTCTAAGCTATGAATTTATAGCATGAGCAGGCGATGCGATGCGACGCGGTGGGACGGGGGAGGGAAAATTTCACGTGAACGAAGTCGCGGGAAAATGCTATAGCCGTTTTTACGCACAACATTCACAAGAAGTTGACGTCATCCATCACAGCGGTGACGTTACATATTGGTTGCGAGATAATTTATTAGATCAATATTTGATGCCTTGACGTAAATGTAAGAATAACGTAAAAATCAGGGTTACATGCTCTTCGGTGGAGAATATTTTGTATAGTATCAGGTTACCACAAATAAAGCGGGCGTCGCTTCGTGAGATAAAAATACTGTACGCTAATGCATTTGCGGGGAAATCGCGTCACACTATCAGATATCAGTACCAATGGGTTTAATTTTGACAGTTCAACAACATTCATTGCGTTATCGAATCATTTTGAAGTATATTGCTAATCCATTGCTTCATAAGTTCGAAAAATTTGTCTGCTCAACACGTAAATAACGCAATGAATGTTGTTGAACTGTCAAAATGAAACCGATTCCGATAGATTGTGTGTTACGCGATTAGGGTGCAGGTCATACACACAAACCAGTTGCAAGTACTACGCACCTGACCTTTTAGGGGTTTATTTATTTGTACACCAGCAAATACACAAACGAATATTGTGAGGCACAGTCCCAGATATCAACCGGTTATATTATTTAATAAGTTGCCTCTACACATAAAAAGCGCTATCTACTCAAGCTCCTTTAAAAACCAACTGAAAGGTTTCCTACTGAATAAGTGTATTTATGCTGTTGAAGATCTATAATGAAATTCTTATATAATTGTTTGTATTTTGTTGTTATATTTAAATTTATGCCTTGTTGTAATATTTTAATTTTAATTTCCCATGTAATCAGTAATGTAATTTTTCAGATACAATTTATTGTTCATGATTAAATGACTAATGACGGAGTTCATGATTAAATGAATAGTGGAGTGAGGCGCATGGGTTGCAGGTTAACCCATCGAAGACTCAGCTCATTGTTGTTGGCAGCTCAAGGATGACCCCCAAGATAAACTGGTCGCAGCTTCCCCAGGTTCAATTTAACGGAACTGCTATTCCATTCAGCGAAAAGGTTAAGAACCTTGGGGTTTGGATCGACAAGCATCTTTCCTGGGGTCCTCAGCTACAGGAGGTAAGTCGTAAAGTGTTTGCATCTGGTAAGTCACTGAGACGGTTGCGGAACTTTCTTCCAACTGCCACTAAAACTGCGCTTGCACAATCTCTTTTACTTCCCATCCTTGACTATGCTGATGTCAGTTATCCAGATCTTACCGAGGCACAACTAGATAAACTTGAGCGACTTCAAAACTTTTGCATAAGATTTATATTTGGCCTGCGCAAATATGATCACATTTCTGAATTTCGTACAAAGCTCAAGTGGCTTCCTATACGTCTTCGCCGGAATTCTCATATCTTATTTCAGCTCTACAGTATTTTGTTTAATCCTAAAACCCCCTCTTATCTTAAAGAACGTTTCAAGTTCCTTCATGACACACATAATAGATATCTGAGGTCATCGGAAAACCTGAGACTAGAGATGCCGATGCATTCCACCAGTTTCTTTGACAAATCTTTTAGTGTTCAAGCAGTACGGTTATGGAATGACTTGCCCGTGTCGATAAGGCGTGCTCAATCTTTGTCCGCTTTCAAAATCATGATAAAAAAGCACTTCCTCTCTCCTTAAACATCATCATTATTATATTATTATTATTTTCTTTGCTCTTGTTTCATGTTTATTATTATATGTATATATTTATTTAGGTAAGTAATAAAAAAATACTTTATGTATTATATTAATAGTATAATGTAAATGGTACACCACAGACTACCTACTATATTTGTCTCTCCTTAATTTTTAATCCATCCAAAGGTTGTCTTTAAAAGATCGCTCTTAGCGATAAGACCGCCCATTGTGTCACCCTTTATAAAATTTTATATATTTATGTTCTGTAATTTGTATGGTGTACAATAAAGAGTATTCTATTCTATTCTATTCTATTCTAATGACAAAAAAAAATACAAAATGGCGGGACGAGTTGGCGAAAACAAACGACCAGTGGTCTACATTAGCCCTGGATCGAAAAAGCTGGAAGTCGTGGGGAGAGGACTGTTTTATTTTTTTATAAAACATTGCCCCACACTAGGAATTACTTACTCCTGTATCGTGGGTGCGTTTACAAACATTTAAACTCACATACACAAACAGCCAGACCCGGAACAACTATCTGTAGGCAATACAAATATTTGTTCCGTGCGGGAATCGAACCCGCGACACGCAGCGCAGCAGTCGATCGCTCAGCCACTGCGCCAACCGTGTCGTCTTTGCCCAGCTGTGGGATGACGGCATCACAGCACAGCTGTACGATACCCCTTGGTAAGACTGGTTGTCAGATTTTTGGGCTTTTGAGTACCCGTAACGACTGTCAAAGATCTACGAATGACAGCCGGGACCAACGGCTTAATGTGCTTTCCGAGGCACGGAGGGTCTTGGTATGTAGAGATGGTCACCCATCCACGGACCAACCGCGGCAATCGTAGCTTACCCTGATCGATTGACCCGTGTGGCTGTTATTAGGTACTTAGCCACAATACACGGCTTATATAAATACATACATATACCCCTTACAGTGTACACATTTTTAAAGCCCAGAAATCATAGAGAAATGGAACAAATTGAATACCAACCTCTTATTTACTGAACTCGACTTTTTTTTTAAACTTTTTAATGATACCCGAGTTTTCACAGACTAAATAGAAAAATCTTCTTTAACCCCACAATGGGATAGCTGTCGCAGTTTAAAAAAAACACCTCATTTCAAAATAACTTGAGTTAAATAAAAATAAAAAATAAATCAAGTAAAAGGCTGTATTTTCAACGTTGAATGAAACCGTTTCTATGTTTAATTAAAAAGTTTTTTACTGTCAATGAAGAGAAATAGACAGGGTCCAGCGGCTGTCAAAGTTTTCAAAAACTTTTTCGTAAAATGATGAAGGGGAAGCCCCAGGATAGCCCGCGAAATTCAATCTTACCTTTTTTGCAATTTGCAGTTGTCAGTGTCAGGTTGTACGAGTATGTTGATTAAAATATGATTCGCGACCGTATAATTATAATCCTATTGAAAGACTATTTCATGAAATATCAATCAAATGATAAATGATTTTAGTTTTGTAAGTAGGCTTTATACAAACTACATGGTTGGCCTGTGTCGTGGGTTCGATTCCCAAATATTTGTATTGCCTACAGGTAGTTGTTCCGGGTCTGGCTGTTTGTGTATGTGAGTTTAAATGTTTGTAAACGCACCCACGATACAGGAGTAATTCCTAGGGAGGGTCAACGTTTTTGATTAGAAAAAAAAAACTTACTCGTCAATCATATTCTTTTTTAAACTAGATGAGGTCGGCGTTTCCTTTCTGACTACTCTGAGAAGGAAGGCCGAAACAAACTCAGAGGTCACAGTCTCTTTTAAAGTCCAGACATTATCTTGGTCAGATCAACGGACGGTCGGTCAGTCAAATCAAAATCAAAATATTTTATTTCACATAAACATACATGGGCACTTATGAATCGTCAGAAGCTAGGTGCACGGTTCCAATTGGTCGTTTCCTATGGAGAAGAGCCGGCAAGAATCTCCACGGTTACTCTTTGAAAAATAATTGGCTTTTACAATGTTTTCAAATTACAGTAGGTATGGGAGGACAGCGTAGGCCTGTCAACAAGTACCAGGTACTTGATAAAATAAAAAATGGTCTACAGATCTAAAGTCTACAAGGTCTACAAAGTCCTCACATTTACAAGAAGCCATCAAAAGGACAGATAAAATATAAAACCTATTAAAACCAAGTGACATGACTGACTGTCAGAAGTATGTAGCTAGTTACCCATTCCAAAACGACTCGTTGGCAATTCAAAAGTGCCTGTAATTGGTTTAATTGAAATAAATGTATTATTATTATTAGCCTACTAATACTCGTATAATGAACGCGAAAGTTTGTGAGGATGGATGGATGGATGTTTGTTACTCTTTCACGCAAAAACTACGGAACGGATTTTGATGAAACTTTACAGTAATATAGCTTATACATTAGAATAACATATAGGATCCCTTTCATTCCGATATTCCCACGGGATCGAAACTTATGCGGGTGAAACCGCGGGGCGCTGTTAGTTATTATATGTTTATTCATCAAGTAATAATAGACTCATTATTATGGACACAATTTCAATGACAATACACAGACAATAAAATGAGAGATGAAGAGAGAGAGAGAGAAAAGAAAAAAAGAATAGAAAAAAAATATTGAAAGATGATGTTGAGTTTGATACAAACCGGGTTCTGTCATTGATTATACCATAACTACTATATTTTCTCTCTACTTAAAGCGTTTTAAAACTCCCATAAAAAAGTTTGAGAATCACAGACCAAACTTAGTGAATGTAATGAATCGAAAGTAAAAGCGGTCAAGAGGGAGTTTGGCTCGCCCGCGGAGGGTTCCGTAGAACGACTGAAAAATAATAAAACGAACGTTGAGAGTACCTTGGCAATTCTTATTTATTTATTAAAGTTTATCAACAGCTGCTAAATCAGCACTGCGATTATGTAACCATCTCACCGTGAAAACGGAGGTGAAGTGAGCTGTCATTCCAACTAATGCTAGGGATTGACATTATTAACAGCTCACTCTATGCTCACTTCACCTAACTTTTCATGTTGAGATTTTTACAGAATCGATCGGCTGTATACGATACAAGATGAAATTGAGTACCCCCCAATGTCATCATCTGCCATGCCTTTTACCAACTATGTTGGAGTCGGCTTCCAGTCTAACCGGATGTAGCTGAATACAAGTATTTTATATGGAACGACTGGCTATCTGACCTCCACAACCCAGTAACTGGGTAATACGATACCCCTTGGTAAGACTGGGTGTCAGACTTTCGGGCTTCTGACTACCCGTAACGACTGTCAAAGATCCACGAATGACAGCCGGGACCGACGGCTCGACGTGCTTTCCAAGACACGGAGGGGTCTTGGTATGTAAAGATGGTCACCCATCCACGGACCAATCGCGGCAAGCGTAGCTTAACCTGATCGATCGATCGTTATTATTTAGCCACAAGCTCCTCACACAAGCTATGCTGTGGTATATTATTATAGAACTTCATAAATCATCATCTGCCTGACTTTTCCCAACTATGTTGGGGTCGGCTTCCAGTCTAACCGGATGTAGCTGGATACAAGTATTTTATATGGAACGACTGGCTATCTGACCTCCACAACCCAGTAACTGGGTAATACGATACCCATTGGTAAGGCTGGTTATATATGTGTGTAACATAAATGGTAAATAAAATAAAATAAACAAATTTAATTTAATAAAGTTATCAAGAAAAACCACTAGAAATACGACGACGTTTCCAGCCCGCGCGGGATGAACGCTCTTAACTTAGTTGCGCAACCCTAAAAGTCCTCTTGTCTATCTGTAAGAGTTTAGTTTAGCCTTACAATTAAAATGTACTTTAATTCAGTGAATTCGAGCTTATCTTCACGCCCGTTTTGACTAATGGGGTTGGCAGAAATGTCAGTTACAGTGCAACCTCGATATAACAAATCGGAAGGGAACAAGTAAATATTCCTTATATCAAGTAATTCTTTAAACTGAGGTTTTTTTATATTAAGGTTAGGTTGGTTTAAATTTTTTTATGAAGAGGTAAAAACGTGTCGAAACCTGTCGCAACCGAATCACATATTAGGTATGTACTATTGGGAACGTTACCCCGGAGATGTATGATCGTAAACGTAGCAATGTAAAGTATGTAAGGATCGTAGCAGGTCGCGTCCTGTAGTGTCCTGCCTACCCCCATGGGAAACAGGCGCGATTCTATGTCTATAATGTATGTATGAAAGTCAGTACAGCTCGCGGCACGTAAGTTGAACCAAAATGGCGGTCGTCCGCGCAGGTACAATTATGGATTGAGACCGATTGAGACCCGAAAATGTGTTAAAGCTCGCGGCACGTAAGTTGAACTAAGACCTTGAATGCGTAGTACCTAACAGATTTCCGGGTCTCAATCGGTCTCAATCCATAATTGTACCTACGCGGACGACCGCCATTTTGGTTCAACTTACGTGCCGCGATCTGTACCGGGCTTTATATTCATTACATTTATAAGCACCACAGTCTAAAAACTTCAGTAATACAATGCTAAAACGTTTGAAGATCTCCGCTACAGTTTACATTTAAACAGTAAGTATTATAATCCTAATAATCTATACTAATATTATAAAGGGGTAAAATTTGTTTTGTTTGTTTGTATGTATGTAGGGGGTTGAAGTCTCTTGAAGTACCAGTCGGATTTGAATAATTATTTTTGCTTTTGACAGTTCATGAGGAACGTTATAGGTTACTTAACATCACGCTATTTTAGAAAGAAGAAAGAAAGAAAGAAAATGCATTTATTTGCGGCAAACATGACGCATAAAAAAAGAACATAAACACAAAAAAAAACAAGTTGCGGGTAAAAATGCGCCACATTCACGCAAAACGGCCATCGCTCAGCATAATGCTAAGACCCTATACGAGACAGAGCCCCAGCGCTGGTTTTCAGCGGCAGCCGGCACTGACGTGATGACGTTAACCAGTGCAGCATGCAATTATACATAAATAAATAAAAACAAAAATCAAAACAAGAAATAAAATAATCCATTGCAACATATGATTCGACACAAACAAAAATCAACAATCAAAATATGAAATAATAATGACACATAATGGTAACATTCCGGGCAACGAATCTTAAGTAATCTGCATAATCTGTGCGCGTTCGCCTTCGCAGCTGTCACAATGCTAGATAAATAGTTCGATTTGACGTTTTGACTATTTTGACATCTTGAACGTAGGTACTTTTACTCTTAGGAGCTGTGCAAAAAGGAAAAAGTCAGAAAGAACGCTGTTAGTATTTTTGTTTTCTTGATAAAAACGTTGCCCCACACTAGGAATTGGAAAGTAAGTTTGTTCGATACCTTTTCACACCACTTTCACACCTTTTCCACTGAACCGATATCATGAATTTTTTTATATTTTGTCAGGGGCATAGACAAGGACATAGCGTACCTACCCTTCATCCAGAAAAAGCATACTGATCCCGAGGGAAAGAACAATAACTTTCGATGGTCACAATTGCTTTAGGACGCTAGATGGCGCTACGTGTCTTTCGAATCATGATTGAAATTATGACCCAACTTTCTGAGCAGTGTCCAAATGAAAAGTACTAGGTTTGATAAATTCACGATAATATTTCATGCTACTTATGTATTTTATGGATTTAGATGAAATTCGGCAAAAGTACAGATATTCTATTATGACCTGGATAATGGATAATGTTTATCCCGGTAAACGTTTCCGTGGGATAATTTCCGACTACCACGCGGGCGGAGCCGCGGGAAAAAGCTAGTCATCTATACAAAAAGTTAATTTGACAACTCATCAGGAGCTGTTAAAATGTGCAAATGATCAAAGTTTTCGTTTAGAAACTTAAATACGGCAAACTTTGCATGAATCCGGGATGAAATGCGAATGGAATACTAATTTTATTTGATGGTGTTTGTTGGTTTCTTAGAGCAGTTGTGGCTCAGTGGCAACGGCCCCCACTTACGAGTTGTTGGTCGTGGGTTCGAACCCAGACAAGCGCTTTACTTTGTATTAAAAAAAAAGAAAGAAAAGTGCATTTATTGGCATTACACAAAATGACACCACCAACAAACACAAAACATCACAACATAACCACAACACAATATACAACAACAACAAACAACTACAACAATACAATACAATACCACAACAATACCATAGTAAAAGCAAACAAGTACGACATCTTCATACATTCGCACCGCGCACGGTTTGTATGTGAGCGCGCTCGTACGTATGCGTCGTCGCACGCACACACTGACAAAATTTATCGCTGCTAAAGGTGCGCCAGTCGTGGCTGTGACGCCGGTAATATCGCCCGCGCCCGCGCACGCTTCGCCGCTGCCCTGCTGCTCGTAATAAATAATTTGTACGTGTACCTACCTACCTCCTTTAACTACAAAGACTTCATAATCATTTCATTTTATTTGAATAAATACATGATTCAGTAAAACCACGTTTTTATTAGTCATATTTCGATCGCAATTTTTCAAATAACTAAACAGATAAGATGACGTAGGCAATGAAAAAAATGTATTCGGCTTCTGGTCTATGTACTTACACACGGCTACACGTGAAGCTATAAAAAACCAGTTTGTCTTGGCCTCACTTTGTGTGATATTTTCTCACAATGAACGGTCAGCTAATACTGGTTTTGCATAGCTTGATGTGTAGCCGTGTGTAGAAAAAATAATTTAAAAAAACTTTGTATTAAAGGTCCCTGATGCTTATCCTACAGGGGAACATTGTTTTGTATAGAGATTGACTATGCATTTTTGACGATTGCATAAAGTATAAGTGACAGCCCTACGAGTTTAGGCTATTATCGCTCGCTCGGGGCTTGAGTTGGCCTACTTATTTGCTTTTATTATGACAATACTAACTAACTAACTACTACAATATTTACAGCACCACTGCTCTCAAAACGGTGAAGGAAAACATCGTGAGGAAACCGGCATATCCTAGAACCATAAATTTGAAGACATGTGACATCTACCAACCCGCACTGGGCCCGCGTGGTGGATTACGGTCACTTCCTTCACTCCGGTTACTTCCTTTTCGAAGAGAGGAACAGGCCTCCTCTCTCCTCCTCGAGTCCCAGCAGTGGGAACATTATAGACTGATTTAGTCACTGCAACTCCTTTTAAACCCTTCATTCGTCAACTGCTAAAATTTTCCATAAATAACGGACAAAATACGTCTGTATGATCGGGACGCCAGCGCCGCCCGGCGGTGCTTGGCAGAGTCTAGCCTGGCATTTGTGCGAGTCGAAGAGTTACGGAGCGAAGTGGAGCTTCTCCTGGACATTGGACATCGTACGGGCAACATGTGCTCAGAAACTGTCTCACGTTCCGTATCTAGTTGACATTTGACATTTGCTTGCTTTGTAAAGTATTCTATTATTTTAATTATTGTGAATGTGAAGACTATGTGGGTCATTTTATTTTTTATTTTTCTCTCTGTTTTGTTAGTTTTTGGCATGGTCTGGCAGTTTGAGTAATTAATGTGTCCTACCCAAATGTCCTTTCCTTGGTATTGTTCGTCGAATCGTTGAGCTCTAAGTTTTGAGTTGAGCTGCACGATTTCTGACAAATGCGTGCACTGATTGTACAGGTCCTCTCAAACTGTTTGGTTATTTCGTCAAAAAAACATCTCAGACATCAATCTACATGGTCTTCACATGATCTGACCAAGATTATGTCTGGACTTTAAAAGAGACTTTGACCTCTGAGTTTGTTTCGGCCTTTCTTCTCAGACTATAGTCAGATAGGAAACGCCGACCTCATCTAGTTTTAAAATATGATTGACGTGTAAGTGTTTGTACAAACCTACTTACAAAATAGTGTGTGACTTGCTAGTGTGATTAATTTGTTCGTGAAATTATAATTTGACTAGCAGCGCCCCGTGGTTTCACCCGCATAAGTTTTGATCCCGTTGGAACATCGGCATAAAAAGTATTCCATGTGTTAATCCTGGTTATAAACTATCCGTTCAGTAGTTTTTGCGTGAAAGAGTACTTAACAATTTTTATCCTGATATTGCCACGAGATCAAAACTTAAGCGGGTGAAACCGCGGGGCGCAGCTAGTAAGTAATATTATAAATGCGAATGTGAGTTTGTTTGTTATGCTTTCACGCTAAAACGGCTTAACGGATTTTGATGAAATTTAGCACATGGGTAGACCATGATCTGGCTTAGGACATAGCATACTTTTTATCCCGATATTCTCATGAAATCGAGACATATGCGGGTAAAACCGCGGGGTGAAGCTAGTACATAATATTTCACTTTACACCAAACCCCACTAAGCTATTCGCTCGAACCAACAAATTACCTTCTTAATGTACACAAATAAATCATTAGTTATAGCTACATTAATCGTTAATATCTCTTCACTTCACCAAACAACCTCGCCCGACAATTCAAGATAATTCAGATCAAAATGAGCATAAAATTTTTAAAGCCCATTGTCAAGACGGAATAAACGAAATTTTTATGTATTCTAGCTCCTATCTCTAGAAGGGGCTCGTGGCTAAGTAATAACAGTCGCACAGGTCGATCGATCAGGGCCCCAAGTCTGCTATTACAATAGTGTCAGAATGGTCTATCATTGATTTCATAATATTGTTGATTTTGATAAGTTTGGTAATCTACTAACATAATGGCGTCATTATGACTTTCCAGTGGTCAACCACTGACACTCCATTGAAAGATATGGAATAGAATGGTAATCTTGTACATAATGAGAAATGAATGACTGACTTACATAAAACACTTGACTTGTATAAAACACTTATAAATAATATGTAAAAATATATATAAATGAAATCGGCCATAAATAAAGTAGTGGTAGTTTTTCGAAAAACATTTCTAATAATAAAGGCAATACGACAATGTAATTATGACACAATTCTATTACGAAACCATTGACCGACCAATGATCGCCATTAAGAATTTAGCAGATTACGAACTTTAAGCAAGATGACAATGGGATGGGAATGGGATCGTGTTGGAATGATGAATTTATAAAAATAGCAGACTTGGGGCCCAGGTTAAGCTACGCTTGCCATGGTCGGTCCGTGGACGGGTGACCATCTTTCTATACCGTGCCTCGGAAACCACGTTAAGCCGTTGGTCCCGGCTGTCAATCGTAGATATTTGGCAGTCATTACGGGTAGTCAGAAGCGCCAAAGTCTGACAACCAGTCTTACCAAGGGGTATCGTATTACCCAGTAACTGGGTTGTGAAGGTCGAATAGGCAGTTGCTTCATTAATTCCGGTATTCTGCTGTAGCCGGTTAGACTGGCAGCTGACCCCAACATAGTTGGGAAAAGGCAAGGCAGATGATATCGTGCTTTCCGAGTGACGGTGCTCAAAAACCAACTATATTACCTACATGGGCACTTATGAAACGTCAGAAGCTAGGTGCACGGTTCCAATTGGTCGTTTCCTATGGAGAAGAGCCGGCAAGAAACTCCACGGTTACTCTTTTAAAAATAATTGTTTTTTTTAACAATGTTTTAACCTGTGGTCTGTCAATAAGTACCAGGTACTTAGTAAAATAGAAAAAGAAACCGACTTCCGAAATTAAAGTTAAATCTCGGAAGTCGGTGTCTTTGGTTTTGTATTTAAGTTGTTTGCCACCGACTTCCGCAATTAAAGTTATTTTTCACTATGTAGTGTTTTTTTGGAAGTCGGTTGTTTGTTTTTGTACTCGTAAAAATCGTTTTATTTCACACTTTTTAGTTGTGGAAAGCAAACGACGCAAATTCGTTAACTTGAATTTTTATCTGTAATTTTAGCTTCAAAACCAAACCACTGAACCGATTTTGATGAAATTTCTATGGGACCAATTTGAAAGTATATCGGCTTATAATTAAAGGCGTCCTGAGGTCGGTAACAAACGTAAAAAAAAAAACTTCCCAATTGAGAACCTTCTCCTTTTTAATCGACTTCAAAAAAGGAGTGGGTTCTCAATTCGACTGAATGTATTTTTTTTATTAATTATATAAATTACTGGTAAAAATTACAATTTAAAAGTGAAAAATAAAAACTTTTTTTGCAAAAAAAAAACAACCGACTACAAAGTGAAAAATAACTTTAATTTTGGAAGTCGGTGGCAAACAACGAAAATGCGAACCCAATGACACCGACTTCCGAAATTAAAGTTACTTTGTAGTGTTGTTTTTTTTTTGCAAAAAAGTCTACAAGGCCTTTTTTCGGGGTGAACCCTTCAAAAGGCACCCGACCTCAGGGGAGTGAGGTGATACAGCCTGCCTCAGGAGGTTCGGACCCCACAGGTTGCCGTAAGCGTGTAGTCACTTAGTTTATAAGTTGTATGCACTGGCTGGTAAGCTGTGGGGGACACCTTTGCCCAGCTGTGGGACAATACAGGTGGAATAAAAAAAAATGCCCTGGCTGGAGGCCGTAACTTATTAAGGTACTAACTGCGCCCCGCGGTTTCACCCGCATAAGTTTCGATCCCGTGGGAATATCGGGATAAAAAGTCTCCTATATGTTAATCCTGGTTGTAAACCATCTGTGTGCTAAATTTCATCCAAATTCGTTCTGTAGTTTTTGCGTGAAAGAGTAACAAACATCCATCCATCCATGCAAACTTTCACGTTTATAATATTAGTAGGATCCACATCCCCACAGGATAGCCCCAACAACCTCCTATGTTGACGTGCAAGACGCCATACACAAATCATTAAACGCAATTACCTTCTTTTGCCACACGCAGTCGGGTAAAAAGAATAACAATAATTGCGTCATTTTAAAACGCAGTTTTTCTAAAATAAATTGGTTTTACAAAATACCGTCATACCGCGTTAAATATATAACAATACATTCATCAACATGCATAAAAAGAAAGTTTCTGTCGGTGCTTATACCCTGTGCATTACGTAAACCGTTTTTTGACAGATAAATAAATAAATAAATATCCCTGGACATTTCACACAGCGCCATCTAGTCCCAAGCTAAGCAACCTAATGCTTGTGTTATGGTAACAAGATGGCTGATAAACTACTTATATACATTTTTTTTTTTTGTAAATACATACATATTATAGATAGAAAAACACACAGACTCGGAACAAATACATGTAGGTCATACAAATATTTACTACAGAACTTTTGAACTATAGTGATTGCAGCAACACACAATACATTGATTGATACACGTACGGTATTATAATGTCTGTAAGAAGCCATAAATAAGATAACTCAATAAGATATGGCAGTTTATATACTTATTTTATTACGCATTTTAAAGTTTACTTTTACATAATCTGGAATATGTACGTTCTAAGACAGCTGTCAAAAAACGGTTAACCTAATGGATAGGGTATAAGCAGATAAATATGTATTTTAGTCTAATGTAAACTAATTATTGGTGATAGATCGATTAGCGCGCCAAGAGAGGGGCTCGCGGCTAAATAATAACAGCTACACGGGTCGATCAATCAGGTTAAGCTACACTTGCCGCGGTTGGTCTATGGATGGCTGACTAACTTCACATACCAAGACCCCTCCGTGCCTCGGAAAGCACGTTAAGCCGTTGGTCCCGGCTGTTGGTGGATCTTTGACAGTCGTTACGGGTCGTCAGAAGCCCGAAATCTAACAACTAGTTTTACAGGTATCGTATTACCCAGTAACTGGGTTCTGGAGGCCAGATAGGCAGTTGCTCCGTGTAAAATACTGGTATTTAGCTGCATCCGGTTAGACTGGAAGCCGACGAACACTTTGTCCGAACCGCGAGTCGAACCTATGATCTCATGCTCAGTTGTAGCGTTTGCGACTACTAACTAACGATGCAGTTTTATTCACTATATTACTTGTCATATACGAGCTAGCGAAATTCTGCGGAGGTTAGGTCAATATCACTCGATAAAAACACGTCTTTTTTAGGGGTCAACGACTGCTGGTATTGTTACTTGAAGTATGAGTTGAGAAAATATGACTTATCGTGTTCATGTCTGTGAAGTTTAGAAAAAATAGATTTTTTAAACTAATAATTCAAGTAAATACACTAACAGCGGTCGTTGACAGCACAAAAAAAAAACATCAAATTAATTTCTGTTTTGTTTTATTATGTTTAGCTATCGACGCCCATCATGTCTACGGAGTTTCGCTAGCTAATTTAATTTGACCCGGTATAAAAAATTAGAAAATCTTTTAATACGCAGGATGTTTTTGGAACGAAGTTCCTTATCGCGCGTTGCGAAAGGGGGCTAGACGGAAAAAATTAACACCAAAAGTTGGAACGACACTTTTTGCTATAGTTGTAAGCCGTGCGGCGTGCGCGTGTTTCTCTGTCTGTCTCTCTCTCTCTCTTTGAACTTCGTTCCATCCGGGTGTCCTTTGACACCTCTCAAGTTTTTCTTTTGAGAGCAGTGGTGGCCCTTACTGACTAGTTGTAAGGTCCTGGGTTCAAAACCAGGCAGGCGCTTTAGTTTGTGTAAATAACTTCATCACCACTGCTCTCAAAACGGTGAAGGAAAACATCGCGAGGAAACCGGCGTGTCCTAGAACCAAAAATTCGAAGACATGTGACATCTACCAACCCGCACAGCCCTCGTGGTAGATTACAGCCCTGTCACAGAAAGGAGCCCTGCCCTGTGTCCCAGCAGTGGGCATAGCATTTTAGGTTGATTGTGATGTTTCTTTTACTAATCCCAAGTAACGCCGTAGAATGTCGACTAGCTAAAACAAACTAGTGTTATTATAAAAAAATAAAAATCGATTAGCCCGTGACTATTGAAAACTATTCAGTTTATATAAATAGTGACGCGATTTATACGTTATAACAAATTAACTTGTGTTATAGTTATAATTGAAGATAAAGCAGTCGAGGAGCACAATGGCAGCTAAAATATACTTTATGGTGTTCATTTTAAGCGGTGAGTGGGATTTTTGTGCAGTAGATATATTATTTTTGGGAATGGCATCTGGCAGAAGATTTTTTTTATTTTTTTATTTGTAAAAAACTTTGCCCCACCCTAGGAATTACTCCTGACTCACATACACAAACAGCCAGACCCGGAACAACTACCTGTAGGCAATAGGTACAAATATTTGTTCCGTGCGGGAATCGAACCCGCGACACGCAGCGCAGCAGTCGATCCATACCACTGCGCCAACCGTATCGTCAATCATAATGTACCCAGGATTTTGTAATACTACCTTGATTGAGTATCCTTCGAGTTTTCTAGAGATCTACGTTTTGGAATGTGCAACTATAGCTTCAACTTTCTGACTAACTGACTGACTATTTAATTTTGACAGTTCAAAAGTGCCTGTAAATGGTTTAATTTATTTGAGTTTGACTTTTGTAGTTCAGCCTGTGAGGTTATCGTCTGCTTAACAGGGCTTGCCTGTGCATCAATAAATTAAGGCCTCCAGCCAGGGCTTAAAAACTAAGCGACTACACGCTAAGAGCACCTGTGGGATACGGTCCTCGGTTTAGGGCACCGCTGGAATAGGGCAGCAAGGAACAGACTGGACCGGAATTAAATTTTTGTGCAGTATTTTTTTCGTATCAATAATATCCCATGTTACTTGGGGTCGGCGCAACACGTTTTCTTCTTCCATTCTCCTCTGTCAGCCGTCACGCTATCATTCACTCCCTTCTCTTTCATATCATTCCTCACACAATCCATCCATATTTTCTTCGGCCTTCCTTTCCCTCTCTATCCATCAACATGTATATTCATCACTCTTTTAGTCACATGCGTTTCGTCCCTTCTCATCACATGCCCATACCAAGCCAAGCGATTTCCTTTCAACTTTTCTGTCACTGGCGCCACTTTCAAACTTCCTCTTTTAAACTCATTTCTTACTTTATCCATTCTCGTCACTCCACACATCCATCTCAACATTCTCATCTCCGCTGCATGCAATCTTTTTTCATCCGTCTAACGTGTGCGTCGGAAATGTGTGGTAACATTTTAAAATAATTGGGTATCTAATCTTTTACGCTCATAGAAAATAAGTACTTGTACAGTTTGCTGTAAGTTTGTTATTCTTTTGGCAAAATAAAGATTTATTAGATTTATTGGGGAATTCGCTAGGTAGCCCGCGAAATTAAAATTTTCTTACGGTTTTGCAATTTGCAGCTCAATGTCAGCGGGGTACCTAATCGCGTTATACACTAACAGTTGCAATAGGTTTGATTTTGACAGTTCAACAACATTTATTGCGTTGTTTACCTTGTTGAGCAGACAAATTTTTCGAACATATGAAGCAATGGATTAGCAATGTCCTTCAAAATGATTCAGATTGAGATTAATATAAGTGTGTTACGCTATTGGGTGCAGGTTGTGTGTTGACGAAACATGATCTGCCTGCCTTTTTTTTTTTTTTTTTTTTTTTTCTCTTTATTTTATTTAGGGACTTTTATATAAAATACATGACAGTCCCATCGTACCTTATCGCAACAATAACACAAAGAATCTATCTAAATACTTCTTAGACCAAACATCAACTTAATCAGTAGACTTAAAACGAAGACTTACAAATATAAAAAGACTTTTAGCAGCGTCAGACAATGGCACAGACAAAATCTCATGAAACAATCCTATGTTATATTTATTTAATTGTAGATCTTTTATTAACTTTTCCCTCTCAGTCTGAAAGCGGACACATTCCGTCAACAAATGCACAACGTCTTCTACTTTATCACATGTCTCACAGTTTGGAGAGATGCACTTTTTCATGAGAAATCCAAAATTGTTGAGAGGCATGTGTCCAGATCTCAATCTGAGAGCAGTTACCAATAATCGCCTACTTAACTTACCATTAATAAACCAAGGTATACGAGGAGGTTCAGAAACTATCGTCTTAAACCAAATACCTTTAGTTTTAGATCTCATATTAAAATATTCCACCCAAAGTTGATTACATTTATCCTTATATTTTGGCAACATTTCTGAAAAATTCGGTTTAATATCCAAATCACTTCCTTCAAAAATTCCTTTATTTGCCAGCTTATCAACCTCCTCGTTTCCTTTCAAACCTATATGAGAGGGAATCCATTGCAGCCTCAGATCCAAGCCATTACTGGATAACACATCTATTTTTGAAATAATATCATAAGCTATCGATGCACCTCTGTGACCAGAGGCGCATCGAGCTATATGCTGAAGAGCACTTTTGCTATCCACGCATATGAGTACTTTTCTGCTATCGATGGTCCCAGCATATGACAAAGCTTCCGAAATCGCAACGAGTTCCAACGACATAATGCACAAAGGAGAACTTATTTTAAAACATTTACTATTTTCTGGTCTAAAGGGATCATAGAAGGCAGCTCCTCTTCCCTCAGCAGTTTTGGACCCATCAGTGTAAATAACATAATATTCACAATATTTATCTCGTAGTTCAGACACTGTAGAAAAATATAAATAATTCGGATCATATGTTCTCTTAGGCATTTTAATTACATCCAGGCTTCGAATAATTAAACTATGAATATTAATTTTAGTAACCCATGTTCTTAAACTAAACATTTCTAAAAGACGTTTAGTATCTAGATTTTCTTCCTTCACTTCCCTATATACTGTAGTCAATAGTGGCATTTCTTTATTTGACCAATATCTGATGTGTCCCAAACTGCCAAGTTCAGCCAACAATTTGTTTGTAACATTACCGAATATGGAGCAAGATTTTAAACAAAACTTATATGCTAACCACTTTCTTCGCAAATACAGTGGAGGAACACAGAGCTCAGTCTCCATGACGTGAATTGGCGTACTTCTTATAAATCCGCCCACTATTCTTAGTGCCTGATTCTGAACTTTATCTAATTTATACTGGTGTGACTTAGCACTATTACTATATAAGAAAGACCCATAATCTAACCTACTTCTTGTAATTGCTATATATATTCTCCGTAGGTGACTCTGATGCACACCCCACGAAGAGCTTGCAAGAATTTTTAGCATATTAATGTATTTTAGTGCCTTTTCAACAATTTCATTAATGTGTTTATTCCAGCGTAAAGATTTGTCAAGCCACATTCCTAAATATTTATATGTAACTACAACACCAAGGGGATCATTATTTACTATCAGGCTCACCTGTTGTTGTCTTCGACCTTTATTGAAAATACAATATTTTGACTTACTTACTGAAACTTTTAGACCCAACTCTTCCAATATATCGGCAAAAATATTTAATGAATATTGAATTTTCTCCGCACATTCAAGTATGTCCTTACCGGTTGTGTATAATACAAAATCGTCCGCGTATTGACATATACTTATACTTTCAGTAATAACTTGACAAATCTTAAAAGTTGTAATGTTAAAAAGAAGCGGTGACAGAGGGTCCCCTTGAGCCAAGCCGTTTCTCGCGAATCTAACTATCTCATTATCTTCGCCAGAGTCACCAGTGATTTTAAGATGCCGTTCACTAAGGAAGTTCCATATATACTGGCAGATACTTCTACCCACATTCAAATTATCAAGAATCATCGTCATTTTATTTATTAAGACATTATTATATGCACTTTCGATGTCTAAAAAGCAAGCCAGAGTAGGGAGGTTTTTTGAAAAGCCAATTTGGATTTGTGTCACCAGGCGTGCTAGACAATCAAGACAAGATTGACCTCTTCGAAAACCAGTAGTAAACGGTGATAAGATCCCATTTCTTTCCACAAACCACTCAAGTCTCTTTGCAATCATCGCATGTAAAATTTTGCATAAACAAGATATCAGAGATATAGGTCTAAGTTTACCACTGCCATTCGAAGAGCACCCCGCCTTCGGAATTGCTATGACTTTAACTTCACGCCATTGGGATGGGAGATCACCAGACCTGAGTATCATATTATATAACCGTAACAAGTATAACACCCCGATTTCAGGTAAGTGTGAGATCATCGAGTAGGTAATCATATCTACACCTGGAGCTGTATCTTTCTTTTTAAAACATGCGCGCATCTCACTTACATTGAAATCTGTCTCTAACGCTTCATTAACAGATAAGAAGGATGGCGATGGTGACATTACAAAATCCGGAGTGAGGGTACGCAATAATTTTGTTTTCGCTTCTTGAGAGACAAATACATTAGATCGTTTGTATCCTTTCATCCAACGCATTTTACTCCACATCTCAGAAGCCGACATTGTATGATCAATACCATCACAGAGAGTTTGCCAGTCATTAAATTTGGCTTTACGAATTGCTAGCTTTGCATTAGACGTCTTTTCTTCGAGTAAATTTAAATTATTAGGAGTAGGATTTTTTCGAAACTGAGCCAAAGCTAGTCGTCTCTCAGCAACTAGTCTAGAGATCGACTGAGACCAATAACCCTTTGGATTAAAATTGTTATTTGGATTATGACACAATTTTTTCATGGGAATGCTTTCATCTGCAGCACTATTAATACCATGGATGAAATGATCATATAATTTCTGAACATCCGTTGTGCCTACAGAAACAGATAAATGTTTAGACACATGCGTTTCAAAAGTGCTCCAGTCTGCTAATTTATAATTCCGAGATTTAGAAACGTGTAAGACATCTCGATAACGCATTTTAATCTTAATAAATAAATGATCGCTTCCCAAGTTCTCGCTTATGACTGACCACTTAAAGTTAATTGCTATATCAGTCGATGAAAATGAAATATCTGGAGACGACTCCTGGAGATAGCTATTGACGAGTTTTGAACGTGTAGGCTGTCCATTATTAAGTGAGATATACCCAGATTCCAAAGCTGATTCATAAATTTGTTTTCCCCTGCCATCATTCTTGTATGACCAGTTAGTGTGGTGAGCATTAAAATCTCCCACTATCAAACATTTTTTATGAAATTTAGAGAATATATTATCCCAATCCCTTTGCGTAGTATGTACAGAACTAGGACAGTAAACTAAAAGGATATGCTCGATACTGCCGCAATTTATTAACCTAATACATAAAGTTTCGATTCCAGAATTACTAAAAATAATCGGTATCTCCTGCGCCTTAATTGATTTATGTGAAATAATAGCGACACCTCCATATGAGTCCTCCCTATCTTTTCTATAAATGTTATATTGACTTATATTAAGCATTAATTCAGGGTTTAACCACGTTTCACAAATTAGGGCAACATGTACTCGTTCTTGTGATAATAAAAGTTGAAATTCTTGCAATTTAGGTTTTAAGCTCTGTGCATTCCACTGCATTAAATTTAATACAAAATCCTTAGAATTAGCCATATTTAAATAAGTTAAGTATTTTCCTCAAAATATCTACGTCCTTAATTACTTTAACAATATAACTTACAAGCTCATCAAAAACAAAGTTACATACCATTTTAAGTTTCTCAATAAAACTGGATTCAGAAAAATACACATTCTCCAATTTTTCTAAAAATCTTTTGTAGTCTAAAGATTTTGATTTTTCTTCAGGTATAGTCTTTTGATCTTGTTCGGAAATCACCTCATAAAGCTCTTTATTTTGTTTTTGTGAGTTCTTTTTTGTGGCATCTTTACTTCTTGTATTCCTTCCTAAAATTGGAGATGTC
The DNA here is from genome assembly GCA_945859715.1 of Apamea sordens. Lineage (NCBI taxonomy): Eukaryota > Metazoa > Arthropoda > Insecta > Lepidoptera > Noctuidae > Apamea > Apamea sordens. The sequence continues at coordinate 9,666,638 of OX244015.1, read as the reverse complement.
ATTGAAAGTTCCGCATTATTCTCTTCAGTTATTTTTTCATTGGTTTCCTCATCATTTGAATTGCTTGTGTGTACCAACACTTCTGTTACTAAATCACTAAATGAGTTTTTACTGTTATAACTTTGTGATTTTTTAGGTGTTTGTGATTCTAAGTTATTCTTTGATTCCTCTGTTTCTTTTGTACTGTTATTTTTACTTGGAATGCTATAGTGCGACAAATAAATCTCAAGGGCCTTTTTATACGTGAAATTCAGTTCAGACATTATGTTCCTAATCTGTTTCTCTTTTAAAAATAATGGGCACTTTATCTTGTCCAATGCCATATGTTTCCCTTTACAGTTAGAACATGTATATATTAGCGTTTCGCAATTCTGGTGATTTCCAGCACATTTTGGGCAAATTACTTTCTTTGTTGGACACGACCGACTTAGGTGGCCAAACTTCCAACAACTGGAACACTGCGTGACTGGAAAAACATACGGTTCCACTTTAAACTGGCACCCGTATCCACGAATATACGGGGGTAAAGTTGAACCCTTAAACCCTAAGCGAATAGTCTCACTGTCTATCCATTCTCCTCTCTCAGTTTGTTTCTTTAACCTTTTAATAGAAATAACATCATAATCACATGTCAAATTATCGCGAATATCTTCTTCAGTCATGTCCAAATCCACGTATCTCACAATACCATAGGAAATCGTGATTTCATCCATTAACCGACAGTTGTAGTCTAACTGATTGAATTTTTTAGAATTAATTAACTTCTCAGCTTCCTGTCTATCCTCGAAGTAAACATAATTTTTGTAAGGGTTTTTATATTGAATTCGTGAGATTTTTTTAATATTTTCGGCTCTCAATAGCTTAGCCATACCGAACTGTTTTGGTAATATATCTTTTCCTGTAATGCAAACTATAAATGTGATGCTATTAATCATTTCAACATCTGATTTATTTGAGTTATTACTAATTTCTCTTGTTTTATTCATCGCCATTCTTTTGTTGTTTTTCCTCACAGTAATAAATCCATCGTCCTCCTCTATAATTTCCTCACTGTCCTGTCTATGCCTCTTCTCAGGGGTAAGTATCTGTCCTTCTTGCTTCTTCAATCCACTTTCCTCTCTTCTCTCAATGTTTTTCTCAACTTGTTGCTCACTCATCTTATCTATCTCCTCAACTACGTCATCAACTATATCATCTTCACTTGAACTACTAATTCTGGCTCGTATATCATCCATTATTAAAATTAAACATGATAAAATAAATGAAATAAAATATGTAGGGTACACAAAAAATAAACTAACCGCACAAAACAACGCTCGCTTGTCTAACGCGCAAACAATACGGCGTCTCGCGCGCGACTGCCATCTGCCTGCCTTTTCCCAACTATGTTGGGGTCAGCTTCCAGTCTAACCGGATGCAGCTGAATACCAGTATTTTACAAGGAGCGACTGCCTATCTGACCTCCACAACCCAGTTACTGAGTCTTCCCCTTGGTAAGACTGGTAGCCAGTTTCGGGCTTCTAACTGACCACGACTGTAATAGATCCACGAATGACAGCCGGGACCAATGACTTAACGTGCTTTCCGAGAATCGGAGGGGTCTCGGTATGTAAAGATGGTCACCGATCCGCAGACCAACCGCGACAAGCATAGCTTAACCTGATCGATCGACCTGTGCGGCTATGTGTTATTATTAACCACGGGCCCCTGCCTACACCGCCTTAAGATGCATTTACTTGAGTCAATGACTGCCATCGCGGTCACCGGTGTCCACCAACAATAGAATTATCTATTGTATCTTGCCTGTCAACGTGTAAAAAAAAGTATTTTTTCACCCATAAAAGAACGAAAGAAAATACGTTTATTTGCGGTAAACATGACGCAAAAAAGAACATAAAAACAAAATAAAGAAAAAAACAATAAGTAATGGTTGACATGCGTCACATCCACGCAAAACGGCTATCGCTCAGCATTAAACTGCGACCATAGGGTCGCAGCATAATGCTGAGCGATAGCCGTTAACGAAAACCAGCGCTGGTTTTCAGCGACAGCCGGCGCCGACGTAATGACGTCGTCCGGTGCAGCAAACAATTATTCATAAACAAGTAACAACAAAACAACAACAACAATTATTCATAACATTTTTTGTTCCCAGTGTTGCTGCTCCTGACTTCAGCCAGACCTCAGGCGGTCACCCCAGTAGTCACCCCAGCTGTCGCTCCCGCGGACCCGCAGCCAAACCCTCTCTCAATGCTGACTCTCCCTCTTCAGATGCCAATGAACTTCTTTAGTAGTTTATTGAAAGGATAATTTGTAATATGTTGTTTTATTTTTACCAAAATGAATTCACGCCTGTGGGGTGCACCCTAGTTACAGTATTCAGGTATTGAGAGGTCTGCCAGGCTTGGACGGAGCACCGCCGCGCCCTCGTGGCAGCGATCGGCGGCGGCGATCTCTCGCGTCCGGCCCAGCCTGCAGTGCGATTCTGTAACCATCTCACCGTGAAAACTTAGGTGAAGTGAGCGTGGAGTGAGCTGTCATTCCAACTAATACTAGGGGTTGACACTATTGACAGCTCACTTTACGCTCACTTCACCTAACTTTTCACGGTGAGATTTTTATTAGAATCGATCGGCTGGTCATGGGGGCCTACTCCGAAGTGCAAAGTGCGAATGTTCGGATCGGACCGACACATGGCCGAACCGAATATTATTGAAAAATGCGAAAAAAGTTCGGATCGGCTCAGTTGGGTCGGGATAGCATAGTCAATATTCGAAAGAGTGTAGGAGTGTAGGATCGGAACCGACCGAACCAAATAGTAACTTTGCAGCAGGAAACGGCCGAACATTCAGCCGATACTACTTCGGAGTAGGCCCCCAGACTATAGTACGGAGCGAGAGTGCATGGGAAGCCGTCACCTCCTTCTGCTAAGCAGTAATGCTCGCGAAGGAGGAGGTGGAACACATGAGTGAGAGGCAATCTTTGCGCCCTCAAGCTCGTAGTCGAAGCAGGAGACGCCCAGGGCGTCGAGAATTAACAGCCGATTCCCGGCCGGTAGGCGCGGGCTGGCAATGGTTAGCTCGCCGTCTGATAAGGACCTGGGGTCCGATGCCAGCCAGGGCCGCGGGTTGTTTGAAAGTTACCGTGGCCCCTGGCACAAGCAACAGAAGGAACACGGGCAGAAGCGGCCTTACCCATTACGAGGCTCCGGGCGGTAGGTCAAAAGTAGATAGTCGTAGATCTCATCCCTGCCTCTGGGCTGGATTGAGGTCAAGAGTGAGCCCATTCTCAATAAAAAAAAAAACTTGAGAGGTGTCTAGGGACACCTGGATAGAACGAAGTATAACTGGCTTGCTTTCTATAAGAGAGAGAGAGAGAGAGACAGAGAAACATGCACACGCCGCATGCGCCGCGGCTTACAACTATAGCAAAAAGTGTCGTTCCAACGTTTGGTCTTAATTTTTTCCGTCTAGTTCCAAAAGGTCTTTACGAGGCTCTTTGTCTTTCGTGAAAAGTATGTGATGCGAAAGTAGGTCTGTTCGTTTGGTTTCTAGGTATTTGTCAAGTTTGAGGAGAAATGCTAAAGTTATAACCTTAATAAGTAATTAAGGATAAAAATCAAAAGTATTAATAAAGAAAAATGTAGTTAAAAAAATCTATATTTTTTAAAATTTGCTTGGGTTGTTGCGCAAGGCCCCTGCAAGAGCGAGGCCCCGGGCGATTGCCCTGTTCGCCACCCACTTTTTTTTTTTTTTGAGGATGGGAAATCATCAAATGACTCCTCCCGCTCTGGGTGGAGCAGAAGGGAGTGTCAGACTCTTACTGACTAAAACCCACCCGTGTTCCTTCTTTAGCCCTTTATGTTCCAGGGCAGCGGTAACCCTTTCGGACGTTCCCGGTACCCTGGCAGGTTCGCCACCCCCTAAGGCCGCCGCTGAACACGGGTGGGTTAAGTCAGTAAAAATCTGACATACCCGCTCCGCCCAGATCGGGAGAAGTTATTTGATGATTTCCCAACCAAAAAAAAAGGGTGCACCCTAGTACATCCAAACGCCAGTTACATTTAAGTTCCATGTAATAGGGATAAGGTCTATCAATACCTATCACGTCTGCAGTGAATTTTACGTTAAAACAAGAATTTTTAGATAGAATTTTACGCGGACGAAGTCGCTGGCAAGCTTAAGCATATCATCGTTAGGATTTGTATTCAATTCCTTCATTGAACAAGAATGTAGTTTTCTAGTCTGGTTTAGAAAACTATATAGTAGAAAGATTCTCATTTCAGCGCGGGATTGAGACCGTGTCTGTGAGAGTATATAAATTGCTATCACTGGCATGCTTATATATACTGGATATGGGAGTGTTCGTAAAAAAACACCCTAACCTATTTAGTAAAGCCGATAGTGAAAATATTTATAAAATAGGTAAACACTCAAGGGATCCAACCAGATTAGCTATGTCTAGGTGTAGAACAGCATTTTGCCATAAAAACACCAGTCGAATGGCAATAAAAATATTTAATGAGATGCCAAAGATATTTAGAGAACTGCCTATGAATATGTTTAAAAAAAGACTAAGAATGTGGCTTATTGAAAATTGCTTCTATACTGTTAATGAATTTTTGAATTATAATATGAATAGGAATATTGCACAGACATAAAGAGTGTAATTTAATTAATTTTAATTTTAACATTCCTGTAATTTAATTAATTTTGACATTTCTGTAATTCAATTAATTTTGACATTTCTGTAATTTAATCAATTTTGACCTTCCTGTATTTTTTATTAATTTTGACTTGCCTGTATTCTTATTTTGACATTTGTAATTTCTTTTTTATTGACATTTTCTAACATAATTTTTAATTTATACATTCAATAGCTATGAATCATGGCACATCAAAAATTTGCATGCTGAATATAGTAGGCGGAATATGAAGTACTATGAATTGTATTATGACATCTGTAAGCACCATATTTCAGGCAAATAAACGATTATTATTATTATTTATTATTATTATCCCATAACGTAAGGTAATACAGTACAATATCAGAGTTTTATGATTTTGACTTTTACTATCTGCCTTCCTTTTCCAACTACAAGGTGTTGTTTTGCAACCTCGTCAAATTCAAGGAGGCAACTATGCTACTGATTCTCGAAATGAATCAATAATAAAATAAGCAGGATTTTTTTTTTCAAATTTTCGGTAACGTTTGTGGGACACGCATATTAAAACGCGGCCTGTCTGAGACCGCACTGTAACTGCCCTTTTACACACACAAAAACGCGGCCGCTTTTACGATACAATAACGCGATTCTGTTTTTGAAAGTGGTGTATTTTGAAATACTGTTAAACTTAAATAACTAAAAAAAAAGTATGTATTCATTATTTACCAGGGATCGTAATTTTATTTGATTATTTATGTCTTTCCTAGCAGCCTCCTGAAATTTGACGAGGATGCAAATCAAATCAAATCAAAATCAAATCAAAAGCCATTTATTCAAATTAGGCTGAGAGTCAGCCCTTTTCGAACGTCAAAATTACAAAAGACAGTCCCCCAAAAACGCCCGCCCTTCGCCACTTCCTAGTGCTATCGCTGGGAAGAAGAAGTGGCGCAACAAACTTCCCAGCAGCACAGCTGTCTGTTCAGTTAGAATATAATGCATGTATACAATACTAGGAACGTATGTTCAGTAATTAACATTACAAGAAACTTAAATTATTTGCCATAAAATATGTCAGCTAGCCACGCCAATATACCAACAAATATAATAAAAACTATACGTACTCAAGCTGAAAAATAATTAATTCAAATGGAAATAAAAACTTACTAACTAAATAAAAGCCTCCAGGCTTAAAGGGCGTGACAGCTTACACATTTATGCATAGCTGGGCAAAACAACAGCTTGTATATTGGGGTCGGCTTCCAGTCTCACCGGATGCAGCTAAATACCAGTATGTTACATGGAGCGACTACCTATCTGCCACTACACCAGTTCCAGGTAGGACTGGTGCAGTGCAGATAGGTAAAGATAAAGATACTTTATTTGTTAAACATGTGTTTACATACAAATCAAGCATGCAAGATCTTAAATATAGTTTGAATGTCCTTACATGTTTTGCCCGACCAGGCGTACAAAATGTTTTTTTTTTATAACAAAAATATAATTAATTTAATGAACCAAAGACTAAAGACTGGTTCACTAACATTCATTAATAATTTTTAAACGAATATTAATATTATAGGAATAATAATATAAAATTTCTAGCATGTCAAAAGGTATCTGTCAAAAAGTCGTTTATATTATAATAACACTTGTCTGTCAATAAATTTCGAATCTTATTTTTAAATTGATTTGTTGTCATAGCTTTGAATGACTGTGGTATTTTGTTGTATATTTTCGGGGCCATACAAAAAAAGCTTTTCCCCATGAGGGCAGTTATTTTTTTGAGGACATGGAGTAGTCTGGTAGGTACAGATAGGTACTGGATGTCAGCCCGTAACTACTGTCAAAGACTCTACGAATGACAGTCGGAACGACGCATTCCTGCGAACCGAATGTGACGCATGTTTACCCCCAACTTGTTTTTTTTTGTGTGTTTATTTTCTTTTTTGGAACGAAGTTCCTTATCGCGCGTTGCGAAAGGGGGCTAGACGGAAAAAATTAAGACCAAAAGTTGGAACGACACTTTTTGCTATAGTTGTAAGCCGTGCGGCTTGCGCGTGTTTCTCTGTCTCTCTCTTTCTCTTTGAACTTTGTCCCATCCGGGTGTCCCTTGACACCTCTCAAGTTTTATGCGTCATGTTTGCCGCAAATAAATGTATTTTCTTTCTTTCTTTCTTTACGCGTGACCGTGCGTCGCAGTGGAGGATCCCGAAGCCATTTTTATACAAAGTGAAGCTATTACACGTGTGTTGGCTCAGACATGGCGCACACTACGCGACATGCGAATGCCACAGCTCGGCGACTAGACGCAAGGACAGCGCTGCGGCCGACAATTTTCATACACTTTGTTCAAAATTCCGCAGACTTCGCAACAAGTTGCAGAGTCGCAACGCATGCTAGGGGAATCCAATCTCGCTACGTGTCATAGCGACTAGATGCACGGTGCACGTTCTCACCCGACGACGGTAGCATGCGACAGGTCAACACGGCTAAGTATCTTTCGAATTCACAAAGAAAATTATTACTTCCTCCACGACGTCTGTCGTAAAAACCAGTCGCAGACGCAAGCGACAGTTCGTCTAGTCGCAGCGACAATACGTAAAGTTTGCGCTGGCACATACTCATGGGCTTCCGTGGAAGCGCCTTGAATTATGTCAGCATTTAATACACCTCAGAAACTATAGGTAAATAATAAAATAATAACAGCCGTACAGGTCGATCGGTCAGGTTAAGCTACACTTGCCGCGGTTGGTCTGTGGATGGGTGACGATCTTTACATACCGAGACCCCTCCGTGCCTCGGAAAGCACGTTAAGCCGTTGGTCCCGGCTGTCATTCGTGGATCTTTGACAGTCGTTACGGGTAGTCAGAAGCCCGAAAGTCTGACAACCAGTCTTACCAAGGGGTATCGTATTACCCAGTAACTGGGTTGTGGAGGTCAGATAGGCAGTCGCTCCATGTAAAATACTGGTATTCAGTCACATCCGGTTAGACTGGAAGCCGACCCCAACATAGTTGGGAAAAGGCTAGGCAGATGATGAAACTATAGGTAAACAGTCAGTCTAAAGTGGTCATTGGTATTAGGTACATTAACACTTTACTTAAGACAGCAATGAATGTGTTTCATACAAACCGAGCAATGGACTTCGAATACTTAGCATTAAATTGAATCACTGTGCTAGGTAATTTGTCTTCAATTTAGTAAGGTCGAAGCGACATAGCTTGCAGAGTAAGCAACCTGAAGTGTTGAACCATTTTACCTTCCGGCGTGCAAATGCTTTCAAGCAATTAATATCATAGATACAAGTGTATCAGCAAGTGTAGTGTGGGACGCCCCCCAGCTAGATCAGGCTGGGACAGGCTGGATGCGGAAGGACTCCTGCAATGCGATTCTGTAACCATCTCACCGTGAAAACTTAGATGAAGTGAGCGTGGCGTGAGCTGTCATTCCAACTAATGCTAGGGATTGACACTATTGACAGCTCACTCTAAGCTCACTTCACCTAACTTTTCACGATGACATTTTTACAGAATCGATCGGCTGAGGTGGAGACCGCGTATCGGCAAGCGTAGTGTGGGACGCCCCCCAGCTAGATAGACGGACGACCTAAAGAAGGTGGCTGGGACAGACTGGATGCGGAAGGTGGAGGACAGGGTGTGGTGCAAGCTGGAAGCACGCGACACATTGTGGTTATGGATGCATGCAACGGTACAGGGGTCGTGGGGGTATTTGAAGTTGTGTTTGGTGTTAAAATCGACAAAAACATGTTTTCGTAAAAAACCGTTAGTAAAAGTGGGAACTTTGACCTTCAATATCTCCGTAACCAGAAGGATCCCAGGTATGGTCCAGTACAAAAAAATGATCACAATGACGTGGAGTACAAGTGACTCTCGACTTCGATAAGTGTCTTTTTACACCCGGTATGTAACTTCTGGCTGACACTTCCCATGACCCAAGGGCTGGCTTTTACCTTGGCCAGAGGCTAAGCATTGCCATACAACGTAGCAATGCCGCCAGTCTCTTGGGTACATTACCAGTCGACAGCGATGCGGAGGAATTCTGCGGACGCCATATTTTAGTTTGTGAATAGTTTTAGTTAAGGTAGGATATTACCTATATTGTCTCAAAACTCAAACTCAAATCATTTAATTCAACTAAACCAATTACAGGTACTTTTGAATTGTCAAAGGTAGGTCAGTCAGAATGATGAAGCTAGTTGCCCATTCCAAAGCGTAGGTAGCTATGGAGAAGAACGGGCAAGAAACTCCATGGACACTCTTTTAAATCATAAAATTGTTACAAAATATTTGATTACATCATTCGTGTTGAAATTAACCATGTGAGAACGATGTAGAAATACGTGCACGTTAAAAGCGTCCGTTATAGAAAACATTTTTATAAATGAATTAGGTATAATTTGTTATGTACGGACGCCAGCAGGTCAACCTACCCGAAACTGTCAAATTTTCCCAATTAACTTTGAACCTTAATGCTTTAGCGATAAAGTTGAAAATCTATTAAATAAATTTGACAGATTGTAGTAGCTTGATGTGCTCGCGTCTGTACAGTGGCCTCCAAAAGTTAGTTGACATTTTTCCACTTCAGCTATGACACACAATACAGTATTTTAAAATTTTAGTGATCCATAAATACGAACCTACATTTGACTAAGATTCCCTTGCGCCATCTCATGTTCCTAGCACGGTGGGCTGTGCTGGCGCTGCTACTGCGGCAGTTGAGACCCTCAAGCGGCGCAAATACTGTAAGCTACTGCTACTACGGTGTTACCCAAGTGCGCGTCTCCTTTTTAAGGAAATTTCTCGTTGGTTGGTCGACACTTCACATGACTAGAGAGCTGGGTCGTTCTTTGGCCAAAGAATTAGCATCGGCATACAACGTGGCAATGCTGCCAAAAATTTTGGGCACTGTTCTTGTTGACAGCGATGCGGACAAATTTTTTGATGCCCTCTGATTCTTTCGCTTATTTTTTCACATACGTACATATGTATTATTATTTTAAATGTTAGCTTATACAGGGTGTTATTGACAGCCCTCCGCAAACTGATAGGGTGGCTTCAGTACATCATATTAAGATGACCGGTACATGTAATTCTTTCAGGAACATTAAGGGAATCCAAAAAACCAGATTTGTTTTATTACCTCACACGCAACGTATCGTTACCGTGGCAAAACGCACGTAGCGGACGGCAGCGCAGCGAGCATGAGCGAGGCTGTTTTCAGCTGTTTTATTTACATAAATGGAGTGTTGCATACAGAAAACGTAATTTTACATTGAAATAAAGGAATATCAGCAGAAAAAACGGCATAATTTTTTTTTTTCCTGAGAAAATTTCCAGTGGGATATGATTCAGAATAAGGAGCTGAATCAATCCTGTGTTTTTGTGGAGGGCTGTCAATAACACCCTGTATAATGTAAATATTGCCCTTAATTGAGTTAAACCAAATCGGGTCATACAGTTAGTAAAAAAATACAAATAAAAAAATAAGAAAAAAAACGAATATTATATTTCATTCCAAACCATCAATTTTAATTCGTTCCAAAACACATTTTAGTTACCAAATAATAATACCAACAGAAAAAAAATTCAAAATCGAAAAACTAAAATTTTCAAAATCACCAATTTTGTATCAATTTTGATTCTTATAACGCAGATTCATTTAGTAGCATGGGCATGCGCATGGGCACGGTGGGGGTGGGGGGGGTTCAGGGCAGGGGGGCTGGCAGGGGCACGGGCATGGGCATGGGCAGGGTGGTGGCGGCGGTGGTGGCGGTGGGCACTGACAGGGGGTGTAAACGGTCGCTGGTCCCGTGCATGGGGGGCTGGGCCTCCCGATGCAAATAGCAGGTGGGTTGATGCAAGGCTGACCAGCCTCTCCGAAGCAGACAGTACTTCCGTCGCAGGTACTGTAGCAGCGCCAGGGAGCGGCGGCCGCAACGCTGATGAGTGCTAGAAACGAAGTAAAGGATAAACAAATAGAATTAAAAACGAACGTAAAGACGATGAACTTGACGGAATGGGGGGAGGGCTTTGCCCGGTTCAGGATGACAAAAAAAAAAAACAAAATTTCATGACTTAGGGCTAATTTTTCCAACGCCAGATAATTTAATTTGAGGTATAATTTTGAAGTTTTGGCATTTGTTTCATACAAAAACTGTCAAACGTCAATTTTATTTTTTAAGTCTGACGGCACGGTTGGCGCAATGGTTAAGCGATTGACTGCTGCGCTGCGTGTCGCGGGTTCGATTCCCGCACGGAACAAATATTTGTATGACCTACATGTATTTGTTCCGAGTCTGGGTGTTTTTCTATCTATAATATGTATGTATTTACAAAAAAAAAAAAAATGTATATAAGTAGTTTATCAGCTATCTTGTTACCATAACACAAGCATTAGGTTGCTTAGCTTGGGACTAGATGGCGCTGTGTGAAATATCCAGGGATATTATTATTATTCCTCGAATAAAATTTATCTGGCGATGAAAAAATCAGCCCTTGGAGTAAAGAGTTCCTGGAACGATTTAGGGGAGGCTTTGCCCAGCAGTGGGACAGAATAGGCTAACAAAAAAAAAAAAAAATTTTGGTAAAAAAAAGAGAAGAAGCTATAGAAAGAAAGAGATGGTTAAAAAGCGATCTTATAAACATATAGCTTTTACTTTTTAAGTCTGGAACTGCTAATAGAAATCAGCTAGGCTGATGAACTTGGATAAGGACAGGAGAATGCTGATGCTAACATAAACTACTACTTATTAAGCCTGTAATGTTCCCACTGCTCGGAAGTTATTTACACAAAGCATAGCGCCTGCTGCGCTGCTGAAATACATGCTTTCTGTCTGTGTCCCAGCAGTGCAGTAGGCGCTATACTTTGTGTAAATAGTTTCATCACCACTGCTCTCAAAACGGTGAAAGAAAACATAGTGAAGAAACCGTCATCTTCTAGAAAAAATTCGAAGACATGTGACATCTACCAACCCGCACCATAATTGCGTAATAAATTACATTTACATTTTTAATCTGAATCATGTTGAAAGATATTGCAAATCCATTGCTTCGTATGTTCGAAAAATGTGTCGCTAAACAACGTCAATAACGCAATGAATGTTGTTGAACTGTCAATATGAAAGACGTTGCTACTATAGAGGGTATGAGGAACAGGGTGTAAGTTCACTCATTCTCCATAGAAAAGGGAGGATCCTCCGACCGCAACTGCCCGACGAATCATGTCGGGCTGTTGTATATATGCTAATTGCACGGTAAACTCTGCTTGCGCGATGCAGGATTTTGCGTGACGTCAGTATGACGCGTAGTTCTCATGTGGCGTTGTAGATACCGCTACACTACTAATACTATGTTACGCAATTACCCCGCACTGGGACCGCGTGGTAGATTACAGCCCACTCCCTATTGAAGAGAGGAGGCCTCTGTTCCAGCATTGGGAACATTACAAGCTGATGATAAGGCAGATTTTCGCGCGCGCAATTTTTGTAGCGTTGGAAGGCATCCCACAAGGTGGACCGACGACCTTGTGAAGGCCGCAGGAATCCGCTGGATGCGAGAAGCATAGAACCACTCGATGTGGAGGTGCTGGGGGAGGGCTAAGTCCAGCTGCAGTGGACGTCTTTTGGCTGAAGTGATGATGATTATGAGGCAGGTGTTAACTTACCAAGAACCACGAATGCCTGTAGACCCATTTTGACTTTCAGTGCATAATTTGGTTGTGATAACTCCTTATATACTTAAAAGATTAATATGTTGTGAATTGGTCTGTTGACTGTGTAAAATTATCGAAGATTACGTTAAACGTAACATCATGGTTGTTTGAAAGAGTTAGGGTGAGCTGATAACATAAAGCTTCACGCTAGTATTCCGCGGGGAGGTAGGCAGAGGTGATGAATAGTACATAAATTTACACTTCGTTATAAAATAAAATGAAATTTCAAGGAAGCACATCAGGCTACCTGAAACTGTCAAATTTTTCCAATCAACTTTGAACCTAAAGTTTTAGCGATAAAGTTGAAAATCTATTAAAGAGACAGATTGTATAAGCTTGATGTGGTGGCGTCCGTACATTACAGATAGTCGGGCTTTTTTTTAACAATTTCTAAAAACAATTCGCTAAAACTAGTAAGCAAAGTTATTCATCATCATCTTCCTGCCCTTATCCTATGTTACTTGGGGTCGGCGCAACACGTTTTCTTCTTCCATTCTCCTCTGTCAGCCGTCACGTTATCATTCACTCCCTTCTCTTTCATATCATTCCTCACACAATCCATCCATCTTTTCTTCGGCCTTCCTTTCCCTCTCCATCCATCAACATGTATATTCATCACTCTTTTAGTCACATGCGTTAATTAAATAAATGAAGCTAATACTATTGGTCCGTATTATAATAATACGTAGTTATTAACCCGTTGAATGCCGTAATTACAGACACAATTAAAAAGCCATTGTGTCTGGCGTGGATCTACGTATGAAGGGTTAAATGACAATTATTTTTTTATGAGCCATTTGAATAATACTGTTTTTAACCCCCGACGCAAAAACGACAGTGTGTATGTAGACATGTGCAAAACAGTGCACCATGAAGTGAAGTGATATGTCATTACATTTCGTGCCGAGTCATATTACATTACACCATCACTTCAAACATCACGCGTGATGATAGGATTTCGCGCCATGCGATAGCACACCATCGCGCGTTCTAATGTAATGCAATGTTCTAGGGTAATGCCTAGTGTGTGTGTCTGTGGCATCGTAGCTCTCGAACGGATGAACCGATTTTGATTTCCTTTTTTTTTGTTTGAAAGGTGAATTAGTCGCGAGTGTTCTTAGCTATGTTTGATGAAAATCGGTCCAAGATGGCCGCCGCCACAAAATGGCGGATTACAAATTTTATCACAACTCCCTCAATATGGGTATCAAATGAAAGGGCTTGACTAGTAGAATACTATACACTATGATACATTTCGAATCCAAGATGGCCGCCCCACAAAATGGCGAATTACAAAAAAACCTGATTAAACACCAAATTACAAACGCAAGAAAATAAAAGAAATGAAATAAAAAAATTAAGGAGTCCTTACAAAATGCATGAAATAAAAAATTAAATATATAAAAACCCCCTACACAAAATAATAAAAATAGTAACAAAAAAGTTATAAACGTGAAATCCTATAAAAAAAACCTTGAAATTATGACCCTACGTAAGTACGTATGAAATTTTTTGATTAAAATGTTGTCGCGTTGCGGGCCCGCTACTATTTTAAACTTTAACAGAACGTTAGCCTAATAATTAGAGCGGTCCCACGACGGGACAACATTTAATAAAAAGATTTCATGCGTAGTTACTTACGTGGGGTAGTTCACTTAAAAATGGCATGCATATTTTCCGTATTAATTGACTGTGATTTATATTGTCAGTAGAGGTTCAATTAAAATCATGCCATCCCTTTTACTCATGTCATTCTTCGTATAGTCGAGATAGAGCCGGTCATGTTACATGAGCTGGTTAAACTTGAAGCCGACCACAACATACATAGGTGTAAAGGCAATGATGCTCGTTGTGGGGCGGTGACTGGAAAATACCTCGTGCTGGTTAATACGTCTTCCAGTCACGTGTCTTGACGACACGGTTGGCGCAGTGGTTGAGCGATCGACTGCTGCGCTGCGTGTCGCGGGTTCGATTCCCGCAAGGAACAAATATTTGTATTGCCTACAGCCGGTCGATTCTGTAAAAATCTCACCGTGAAAACTCAAGTGAAGTGAGCTTGATGTGAGTTGTCAGTAGTGTCAATCCCTAGCATTAACACCACGCTCAGTTCACCTAAGTTTTCACGGTGAGATGGTTATAGAATCGCACTACTGATGCTAGGGATTGACACTATTAACAGCTCACTCCACGCTCACTTCACCTAAGCTTTCACGGTGAGATTTTTACAGAATAGGACTGCAGGTAATTGTTCCGGGTCTGGCTGTTTGTGCGTATGAGTTTAAATGTTTGTAAACGCACCCACGATACAGGAGTAATTACTAGTGTGGGGCAACGTTTAAAAAAAATAATAATAACGAAATCACAATAGACATCTACGTTCATCACACAATCGTCTTCTCCAATGTCCCACCGCACAGACTTCATTCAGTCTTCCTTCTTCGTTCAGTTCAGCTAGAAGCTGGCAGAGTCATTACAACGGTAATGTTTTCTCATTGTTTGTCTTATTTCTTTTTAGTATATTCGTGTTTGTATATTTAATATAATAATATCCCTGGACATTTCACACAGCGCCATCTAGTCCCAAGCTAAGCAATCTAATGCTTGTGTTATGGTAACAAGATGGCTGATAAACTACTTATATACATTTTTTTTTGTAAATACATACATATTATAGATAGAAAAACACCCAGACTCAGAACAAATACATGTAGGACTTACAAATATTTGTTCTGTGCGGGAATCGAACCCGCGACACGCAGCGCAGTAGTCCGATCGCTCAGCCACTGCGCTAACCGTGTTGTCAATTTCGCTTTTACGCTAAAACTGCTGAACGGAATTACGTAGATGCAATTTGAAACATGGGTAGACCATGATATGGAGAAGGACATTTAAGGCTACTTTTCATCCTGGATCGCAGACGAAGTCGCGGGCAACAGCTAGTTAGATATAAATATTAATTTGATTTGAACCTGAACGTAATTCGTATAAAATACTAACATGACATGTTTCTTGTCAAATCGTAGCTCAAGTGAAAAAAAAGAGCGTGCCTGTCGGGTGACTTCTGATTCTGAAGGTCAATTCCCGTAACTAAAAACGTTCAAAATCTAGTCGCAATCTCATCTCAGCGACAATCAATGTCAAAAACATGTCAAAAACGTAGGGAAATTAAAGAGAGAGAGGTATTTTTGACAGATTGAGACTGAGGTATAATTGCTTCAGGTCCCAATTGCTTAACACACTGAATAATTTCGAAGGATATTGCTAATCCATTGCTTCATATATTCAAAAATCTTTCTGCTCAACAACGTAAATAACGCAATGAACGTCGTTGAACTGTCAAAATGCAACCCATTGCTACTTATTGTGTGTTACGCAATTACCCCGCAGACTGTGAACGTTCTTAAAATCACAAGAATGACCCCTCTCCTTTGGTATCTTTCACGCTGACATAATAATATGTCGTTTGCATATGACGTGTTACCAATAGGAAAAGTCTTATATCATATCCTCATTCCCTCACATCACATGTGCAAACCAAAACAACCAATTTTCTCTTCGATCAATAATAATATAGTACTAGATTAAGATCAGGAACAAAAATCAGTCGCTCAAGTGGCCACGTTTGCACACACGTAAACATCTACATTTCTTAGAAAAAGGTTTAATAATATTAACAACTTCAGTTTATTATAAACCTTAATGCTTAAACATAAAGTTTAATTACCATTGCAAAATATATTTAAAATGTCGCTTGAAAATAAAATCATTCTATTTTTAAATTTGCAGTCATTTGTTCTAAAATGAAACTTGAAGTCTAAGTAATAAGGTTAAAAACATACTAATTTGAAATAAGACCACAAAAGTATTTGTGGTCTTATTTTTCGGGCCGTTTTTGAAGCGCTTATCGGGAATCTAGTACTATTATTGATCGAAGAATTCTCTCGCGAAAGTTTAAAAAAAACAAAAGAAGTTTGTTATATTGATGCTCAGTCTAGCGCGAGTCGACGGTGAATTTGTAAGTTATAACAAAGCTGGGATGCGTTTGGTATAAAAGGTTCAAATCGTTGGTGGTTAATACACAAGGTTGTCAACCATGGGGCGTCTAACGGCATTGGGTATAATAGGTAATTGAACATTTACTATTTATCCATTTACTAACAACTAAAGTTATAAACTTTAGTTGTTAAGTCAACTTAACTTTCTGGGAAGTGCAGCATCCTTTCTGGAAAGTTGTGGTTACTCATAGCTTCTCTATCATCCGTGTGTCAACAGTGACAAAATTTCACAAAAATGTCAAAATCTACAAAATTTTGTTCGCTGTACTTTTAATGATCTGCATCGTAATCTACCCAAGTATGTCGAGGTCTGGGGGTCTACTCCGAAGTAGTATCGGCAGAATGTTCGGCCGTTTCCTGCTACGAAGTTACTATTTGGTTTGGTCGGTTCCGATCCTACACTCCTACACTCTTTCGAATATTGACTATGGTCCCGACCCAACTAAACCGATCCGAACATTTTTCGCATTTTTCAATAATATTCGGTTCGGACATGTGTCGGTCCGATCCGAACATTCGCACTTTGCACTTCGGAGTAGCTTTTGTTTTGTTTGCTTCCAGTCAAAGTAGAAGCAACTGCTTAAGGAGCTCTACAACCTGCTGCGCTGCGTGTCGCGGGTTCGATTCCCGCACGGAACCAATATTTGTATGACCTACATGTATTTGTTCCGAGTCTGGGTGTTTTTCTATCTATAATATGTATGTATTTACAAAAAAAAATGTATATAAGTAGTTTATCAGCCATCTTGTTACCATAACACAAGCATTAGGTTGCTTAGCTTGGGACTAGATGGCGCTGTGTGAAATGTCCAGGGATATTATTATTATTATAACCCTGGGTAACACGATACCCCTTGGTAAGACTGGTTGTCAGAGTTTCAGACTACGACTGACAAACCTTTACGAATGCCAGCCGGGACCAACGTCTTAACATACTTTCCAGCCTTCCATGTACTATTTAATGGTTTTTTTTTTTTGTTTTCAGCATTAGTAGCTTCAGCGGCAGCGGCGCCAGCGCCCCAGTACTGCGGGTGCATCCCGCCCCCACCGCCGTGTCCGTGCCCGCCGCCGCCGCCGCCCTGCCCACCCCCCGTGCCCCCGCCATGCCCTTGCGACCCCTGCGCTCCTCCACCTTGTAAGAACATATTTCTGACTGTCACCTCCGCTGGTCTCGCGACTTGAGCATGGGTTCCTGGGTTCAATTCCCGGGTCGGGCAAAGTGTTAGTAAGTTTTACCGTTGGGGATATCTTAGTAACAGCCTTGAGATTGGCAGTTGGTGGTATGATACCCACGTGCCTCGGAGAGCACGTTAGCACTGCGCCTGATCTCTCTCCGGTCGTGTCGGATTGCCGTCCCATCGGACTATGAGAGTGATGTAAAGAGCACCTGTGTCTGCGCACACGCTTGTGAACTATAATATCTCATGCGCCGATGGCTAGTCTTCGTTGAGATTGGTCGCCAAGCCTGAAATACGGTCTAGAGGACTATTATTACCCTTAACACCGGAATTGCAATGCTAGCTGATATAATTCCCAATAACTACGAGTTCGTTCACAAAGATCTCTACTAGCATCACTACTAAAGTTCATATTCCTTACAGCACCATGCGGCGATGGACCAGTCAAGGTGTTGCTGCAAAAGAACTGCGTGCCTGAACGTCTGAGGGCCGCCGGCTTCCAGGAGATCGCCGTCCCCGGAGGCACGTTCTTCATCAGTGCATCCCCCGACGTCATCATCCAGCCGCCCCCAATCCTGGTGCGACCACCTCAGCAGGCTGCTATCACTCCCCCGGCGCTGACTGTCCAGCCACCTCAGCAACCACCAGTGACTCCACCCGCGATCTGCGTGAGACCACCTCCTCTGCCGCCAATAACTCCTCCTCCAGTGTTGGCTCGTCCTGGACCAGTTCCTTGCGTACAGCCTCCTCCTCTAGTTGTGAGGGTGCCGAAGCCAGCAGCAATCCAGCCAGCACCGATCAGTGTGACTCAACCACGCCCGGCTCCGATCAACCCGCCCCAGATTGTGGTGAGGCCGCCTAAGCCGCAGACCATCCAGCCCCCTACCATTTGCGTATCAACCTCATCGCTGCAATCGCAAGGGCCGTCGATCGGTCCGTGTGGATGCGTGCAGCCGGCACCACCGTGCAACCCGTGTGCCAGCCCCTGTCCGTGCCCATGCGAGCCCCCCCCACCGCCGCCGTGCCCCTGCGAGCCCACGCCCTGCCCCTGTCCCTGCCCCTGCCCCTGCGAGCCACCCCCATGCTAGCCATGCTAAATAACAAAACTTAAGGACTTACTTTTAAGACGACCCTATTTAAATCCAACTGCTTGGAGTGATAACGACCTGCTGCACTTAAGGGTTAAGAGGAAAGCTTTACACCGTCGTCTGAGCAATTACCATCTGAGGTATTCATGTAGAAAAGTGCAGAAGACTAACAATTACCTCACACACTCCCTTTAGCCCTACAAGAACGCTGAACATTAAGCAAGAACCACAGTATAATAAAGAATAGCAGTGCAACAACTTTTCAGTTGGTACCAAATGGTCCTACTGGAATTTTTGTTCTATACTGGGGTCGTTTTTAGATATAAGTCCTCTGTCTATTTTAGTATGCTTCAAAGATCTCTTAACTGGTTTCTTTACGAGTAACTAAGGCATGTGATAATGGTACTTTAGTGGTTAGACAATTGCCCGTATAAGTTTCGAATGTGTGTCGTTTACAAATGTATATTATAAGTATTTATGTATTTTAATAACGAATTAATATACGCATATATGTATTACAAGTTTTTGTTTCTTTTTTGTTATTTATAACTTTACTAGCTTCTGCCCGCGGCTTCGCCCGCGTGGATGTCGGAAATTATCCCACGGGAACGTGCTAACAGGATAAAATGTATGTGCTTCCCCAGAATGCCATCTATCTCGCGGGCCCTTTGTGGCTAATTACAGTAGAAAACCAATTGTGTCTCATTAGTGGTGATTAAGAGGGTACCTATATGATATCTTTACCTAAGTACCTACCTAATTAAAAAAAACTCAATAACAGAAAATTAAATACCTACCTAAATAAACCTATTTCTGATGATAACTAATCTAAACTCAATAAATAAGCAAAATCCCTAAAAACTAATATCTATACGAATGACTAATCCTACCTAACAGTATTATAAAATAACCTACGGTCACTACGTACACTATCAAATATACTACCTATACTTTAAAATTAAAATCTATACCTACGACTCATATAAAAATAAACCTAAATAACTCTAAAAACTAAAAGGAATAAAAATGAACTCCACTGCGGGTGACCCAACCTACGCCAAACTTAGTATTTGCGGTTGGTACAGTACAGACAGTGGTAATCGGGTATAGGGATCGAACCGCAAAATTAAGTTTGTTTTTTATTGTATATACTTTTCCGGGATAAAAAGTACCCAGTGTGGTGCCCAGGATATTAAAGAATAATTATACCAAGTTTCATCGTAATCGAACCGGTAGTTTTTGCGTGATGCCTGAACAAACAGACAGACAGACAGACAGACAGACCGACAGACAGACAAAAATTTTTTTAATCACATTTTTGGGTTCGGTGTCGGTCTAGTAACACCCCCTGTAAATTATTTTTTTGATATTTTCAATGTACAGAATTTTCACTTCTACAGATTTATTATAAGTAATAATAATAATAATAATAAGTATAGATATAGATATAGATTATCATCATCATGATGATTATAATCAATAAGCCTGATATAGTGGTGGTGGATCGATCAGAGCGGCGCGCAATGATTGTTGACATAACCGTCCCGCATGATGAGAACCTCGTGAAAAGCCGAGAAAGATAAACAAATCAAGTATTGTAGTTGATTTGGCTCGCGAGGTTGTCGACATGTGGCATTTGGAATAGTGGACTCAGCGATCATTGTGCCGATAGTCGTGCCAGCCAATGGGTTAATAGCCAAGAAACTCGACCAACACCTGAGGAGGCTCTCGTTGGGCAGCTGGATTAAGGGCTTGATTCAGAAAGCGGCACTTCTGGACACGGCTCGCATTGTCAGGAGGTGACTCTCTCTGGAGCCCTGACTGCCGGTAGCTTGAACCCTGTTCCCGATGCCAGTGGGCTACTATTTTTGGAACGAAGTTCCTTATCGCGCGTTGCGAAAGGGTGCTAGACGGAAAAAATTAAGACCAAAAATTGGAACGACACTTTTTGCTATAGTTTTAAGCCGTGGGGCGTGCGCGTGTTTCTCTGTCTGTCTCTCTCTCTCTCTCTTATAGAAAGCAAGCCAGTTATTTTCGTTTCTATATTTCGTTTGTTTTTGTTATATTTAATATTATTATAACTTAAAAAAATAAAATTTTATTACAATTCCTTCACTAATTAATTGAAAGGAACTTCGTTCCATCCGGGTGTCCCTTGACACCTCTCAAGTTTTTTTATATTTTTAAAAGAAATCATAATCATAATAATCTTCATCATCTTCATCACCATCATCATCCACAGCCTGTATTCACCCACGGCTGGACATGAAGTTTTCTTGTGCCAATCCGGCGCCAAGCCGGGTCGGCTTCCAGTCTAACCGGATGCATCTGGTCATCTCTTAACTGCCAGGGCTTATTTTTAACTTTATATTTTAAATTGTTCTTTTTTCATTTTTCATGTAGAAGCAATAAGAATAATGTACCCTGGATTTTGTAATAATATCTTGATTTAAAAGAGTGTCCTTGGAGTTTCTTGCCCGTTCTTCTCCAAAGAGATCTACGTTTTGGAATGGGCAACTAGCTTCACTTTCTGACTAACTGACCGACTATTTAAAATGTTGACAATTCAAAACTGCCTGAAATGATTTAATTGAAATAAATGGTTTGAGATTGCAGCTGAATACCAGTATTTTACGTGGAGCGACTGCCTATCTGACCTCCACAACCCAGTTAGGGCCATTACACCATGGCGCCGCCGCTGTTATTTACTCACCCTTGGATTTATATGGACCCTCACACCTGGTCTTGATACCGCTGCAGCGAAAAACGCTGCCGTTGCGGTGCCATGTGTAAACGCACATACTGGGTAATACGATACCCCTTGGTAAGACTGGTTGTCAGACTTTCAGGGTTCTGACTACCCGTAACGACTGTCAAAGATCCACGAATGACAGTCCGGACCGACGGAGGCATTAAAGAAACACTAACTCAGAAAGTACATAATATATGATGCAGCTGAATACCAGTATTTTACATGGAACGACTGCCTATCTGACCTCCACAACCCAGTAACTGGGTAATACGATACTCCTTGGTAAGACTGGTTAGTCAGATTTTTGGGCTTCTGAGTACCCGTAACGACTGTCAAAGATCTACGAATTACAGCCGGGACCAACGGCTTAACGTGCTTTCCGAGGCACGGAGGGGTCTTGGTATGTAAAGATGGTCCACGGACCAACCGCATGAAGCGAGCGATCCGTGTGTGATCCGATTATTACTTAGCCACAAGCCCCTCTTTTTTTCTAACAATATGACTTGTAAAAGTGATTCCGATATCCTGTTTACAGAATACATAATTTCATTTCATTTCACTACGCGTAATTTCATTTCGGGTAATTTAAATGACCCGAAACCTCTGAATAATATCTTTGTATTTTGATCCTGAACAACGTTGTTTCAGGATCATACTAATCTTCTTTTAAATAAATGGATTCATTGAATAATTGATTGTTCAATTGAAAAGCGTAGAGATCAGCATTAATGTTTATTTCTCATCCGTAGGCAAATTTACTTTTCTATCCATACAAATAAATACAATTGAAGTGTCTGATTCATCAACTTAGCCTATCGCAGTCCACAGCTGGACATAGGCTTCTATACAGGGTGAAATTGAATTCATGGGCATCCTTTTATGGGATCGTTGTACTCATCATTATGAACAACTTTTACTATAAGACCAAACCTGAAATCACGAAAAAAAAATCAGCTGTTCCCTACATTTTGACGAGTTTTGCGAACATAAATGTAGGGAACAGCTGATATTTTTTTCGCGCAATCCCACTTCCTACTAATATTATAAACGCGAAAGTTTGTATGGATGGATGGATGGATGAAGCATGACATATTCAGGGCACATTCAGGTCAATGAAAGACGTACCCAGTAAATGGTAGACGTTTGTTTCGCCATTTCTTCTCATGTGTAGTCAGATAGGAAATGTCGACTGCATTTAGCTTATCTATACTTCTATACTAAAAATATTATAAAGAGATAAAATTTGTTTGTACGTATGTAGGGGGTAATCTCCGGAACTACCAGTCGCATAAAAAAAAAAACTTATGGCATTTGATAGCCCAATTCTTGAGGAAGGTTATAGGCTATCTAACATTACGCTACGACAGTTAGGAGCCGAGCAAAATGATAAAAAGTCAGAAAGAACAATAAGCGAAATCGAAGTAGGACGTCCGAGCGATGCGATGCGATGCGATGTGATGCGATGCGATGGGCCGAAAGGATGGGCCGAAAGGACATTGTCCGGAATCACCCTGTGCACAAGAAATATCGGACATACCTACACGATAATTAATTGTCTATTTTATTATTAGTTGCAAATACTTTTGTAACATGGACTAGCTGCATGCCAAAATGAACATTTTAAAGTATTTTACGCGACTAATAACATTAATCGCCGCCATCTTCGCCGAACGTCATGTCGTATAGTAGAAAAAGATTAGGGATGCCCAATCGATTGCAATCGATCGATCGAATTTTTAATGAATTTTTAGAGGCATGAGGAACAGGGTGTAAAGTTCACTCATCCTCCATAGAAAAGGGAGGATCCTCCAACCAGACGGGTGTTGTGTCTGGCGGGCTATTGCCCAACGATTGATGTTGGGAAATTGTATCTATGCAAACTGCGCGGTAAACTCTGCTTGCGAGATGCAGGATTTGCGTGACGTCAGTATGACGCGATGTTCGCATGTGGCGTTGTAGATACCGCTACATCACTCCCCTCCGGAGACCGGAGGTCGATAATGGGCCGAGTCTTGTATCTTGCGATGCTTGCCAGGCCAGCTGAGGTTCCAGTGGGTCGGAACCGGTTGCCGCATAGTTCACGGTGAGTCGGAACTGTCTGCGGAGATGTCCCCAGTGAGTCGGGGTGGCGCTGCGTTATACTCCAGTGCGTCGGATGTCGTACAGCGCCGGGTTGAGGCTGGCTGCTGCGTTGACCAGGAGAGGGTGCTCTGCTTGTTGACCGGCCGAAAGTGCAGTGTGCTGTGTCGAGGTTGCTGATGAGGCTGAGGGTGATGACCAGGTATGCGCGGACGCTGCATGCTGGTGGTCAGGATACCCGTTGAAGCCGTGGATGCTGGCTGGCTGGGTTACTCGCCGCTGAAGCTTGCGGAAGTGATGATGATGACGTCACGCTGAAGTGTTTGCACGAAGGCTGCGCTGACGTTCATGTTCGGGGTCACCAGTATAGAGGCATGAGGAACAGGGTGTAAAGTTCACTCATCCTCCATAGAAAAGGGAGGATCCTCCAACCAGACGGGTGTTGTGTCTGGCGGGCTATTGCCCAACGATTGATGTTGGGAAATTGTATCTATGCAAACTGCGCGGTAAACTCTGCTTGCGAGATGCAGGATTTGCGTGACGTCAGTATGACGCGTTGTTCGCATGTGGCGTTGTAGATACCGCTACAAATTGTTGCATGTTTTTGTGAGTTCCCTACGTGTATTCGAAAGTTGTTCATTCGATTTTTATTATATCGAACACGGTATGTCGATAATTCAGTTGTACGATGTTTTATTACATCGATGCTTTATTAGTGCGATGTAACGTTTGTGCGAAACACCCTACAGCGATTGCTCATTAGTTCGACAGTATGTCGGTTCGAAACGCCTACTGTTTTCCGTGACATTTTATTAATAATCTTATTTTGCATTATAGACGTAAAGGAAATACATTATAAATACCATACATATCTTCACGTCTTTTTTCCTAAAATGAGGAAGACAGGTAACTAATTCACCACGTTTAGCTGTGGCATGGAATGGATTCAGTAAATGATTCTGATTCTTTCATAATGAGCACTATACCCTGTCCATTACCTTAACCCTTTTTTGACAGCTGTCTTAGAACGTACAGACGCCAGCACATCAAGCTACTACAATCTGTCAGATTTCTTTAATAGATTTTCGACTTTATTGCTAAAGAGTTAGGTTCAAGGTTGATTGGGAAAATCTGACAGTTTCGGGTAGGTTGACCTGCTGGCGTCCGTACATATTCCAGATTACGTTAAAGTTAACTTTAAAATGCGCAATAAAATAAATATATAAACTGCCTTATCTTATTGGATTATCTTATTTATGGCTTCTTACAGACATTATAATACCGTACGTGTATCAATCAATGTATTGTGTGTTGCTGCAATCACTAGTTCCATCTGTCAAAAAACGGTTTACCTAATGGACAGGGTATAAATTCAGTTACAAATTGTATATACTTAATCATAATTGGTGACAATAGGGAACTTCGATTGAGGAACTTTAAACAAAACCTTTTGAACTACTTAGTGAGGTCATGCAACGTACCTACGACCGCTCTAGTTTGACGCCCTTTGGCCCAGTTTAATATTTAAACAGAATAATTGCTACAACTACCATTGTCAGGACTGGTGATCGCAGTTTGTTGATATAAATTAATTATAAGGATTTCATTAGCCAAAGAATTAGCATTACTATTCAACGTGACATGACGTGACAGATTTAGCCACAGCTAGGATAATATACTTTGCTTATTGCCATAGTATTATATCTTATATTATGGTTCCTAGTATTGTATACATGCAACTATATT
Organism: Apamea sordens; assembly: GCA_945859715.1. NCBI lineage: Eukaryota > Metazoa > Arthropoda > Insecta > Lepidoptera > Noctuidae > Apamea > Apamea sordens. The sequence continues at coordinate 9,641,343 of OX244015.1, read as the reverse complement.
CTAACTGAACAGACAGCTGTACTGCTGGGGAGTTTGTTGCGCCACTTCTTCTTCCCAGCGATAGCACTAGGAAGTGGTGAAGGGCGGGCGTTTTTGGGGGACTGTCTTTTGTAATTTTGACGTTCGAAAAGTGCTGATTCTCAGCCCAATTTAAATAAATTAGGTCTTGATTTTGATTTTATAGTGTTCTACTGTGGAGATCGGCAGGCGATGTAGATTCAATTTTCATTTTACAAAAGAAGGCAATCCGCGCAATCTATAAAATTGGTCCTCGCGACTATCTTAGAAACAAATTCAAAGAAATTGATATACTAAAATTCAGAATCAATTAGAATTCAATTAGAGATCATCAACTTATTTAGATATTGGTCATCATCATCATCACCTGGCTGCCTTTTCCCAACTATGTTGGGGTCGGCTTCCAGTCTAACCGGATGCAGCCGATATTGGTATGATAACCAAAGCAATTTTGTCAGGTGGATGGGCGAATACTCGGATGAATATAGGATGGAGTGTGCAGTAAGGCAAGGGGGATTAACTTCACCTACTCTATTTAATTTATATGTGAATGGACTGATTGAGGAGCTCAGCAGTGCTGGGGGCCTACTCCGAAGTTGTATCGGCCGAATGTTCGGCCGTTTCCTGCTACAAAGTTACTATTTGGTTCGGTCGGTTCCGATCCTACACTCCTACACTCTTTCGAATATTGACTATGGTCCCGACCCAACTGAGCCGATCCGAATTTTTTTCGCATTTTTCAATAATATTCGGTTCGGCCATGTGTCGGTCCGATCCGAACATTCGCACTTTGCACTTCGGAGTAGGCCCCCAGGTGTCGGTTATTCAGTGGATGGTGTTTTTTTATGAATAATATTAGCTACGCTGATGACAAGGTGCTGCTAAGCCCCTCAATCAATTCCATGACTTCACTGTTGACCATATGTGAACGGTATGAAATGGCCCATAGGCTCAAGTAAAATTTTCAAAAGAGCGAGCTGCTAGTTTTGAAGGCTGGGATCAAAACCTACCCTGTTCCTTTGATCACACTAAATGGAACAGTCCTACAGCAAGTGTCCGAATTTAAGTACTTCGGTCACTGGGTCAATGAGACTCTAAATGATGATATGGATATGGATAGGGAGCGCAGGGCATTGTCGGTAAGGGGTAATATGCTTTCTCGCAGGTTTGCGCGATGCTCACATGACGTTAAAGTCACACTTTTTAAAAGCTATTGCCAAACGTTATACACGTGCAACCTGTGGAGCAATTACACTAAAAAAGTCTGCAATGCTCTGCGCGTCCAGTTCAACGCGTTCAGAGGTTTGTTTGGGCTGCCGTGGCGGTGCAGTGTCTCAGGCATGTTCACCGACCTCAGCACGAACATCTTTCAGGCGGTTCTTCGCAAAAGAACGGTCTTCCTGTGGTCTCGGGGGGTAGCACGAACACGCTTCTGAGCGCGGTGTCGGACAGAGTGGACAGCCAAATCATGAGCAGTGATAGGAATAGGTAGTGCCTATTTGCCTAAACTTCGAAGAACAGAGACAAGAAACGGAGACTTCCTCAGGACTAAATTTTTTCCGGACTTTTAAATACATTAAAAAAATATGTTATTTGGAATAAGTAATTCGTCTATATTTACCTAAAGCTTGCGACTAGACATAACAACAAAACAATATTTACATTTATAATTTATAACTCCATAGTAATAACGTTATTATTATGGAGTTATAAATTATAAATGTAAATATAGACGAATTACTTATTCCAAATAACATACTTTTTAATGTATTTAAAAGTGTTGTCCCGAATTTCGGGACAGATGTCCCGGAAAAAATATAGTCCTAAGGAAGTCTCCGTTTCTTGTCTCTGTTCTTCGAAGTTTAGGCAAATAGGCACTACCTATTCCTATCACTGCTCATGAGGCATTGGTCGCTCATGCATGTCCAAAATAATAATTATTTTAAATTTTACTAACATAGCTATACGTAAGTATCTATGTACTTACTAACATAATATGGACTTCTATCAATTACTGTGTGCTTAATCTGAAATAAATATTTTCAATTTCATAAATCTGCCCTCTCTTTATATTTTAGAAAGTATTTTGTATGTTCGGATTTTTACAAGCTTTTATTTAACATGCGATGTATGTATGTATGTTTGTTCGGGTGGACTCTTGCAACTCAATTTTGAAGCAGATATCTTCAACCGATTGAGCTGAAATTTTGCATGCATGTGTAAATCGGATGACAATGCTAAATTATTATGACATGGAGCTGATCTGATGATGGAACCGGAAGGTGGCCATAGGAACTCGGTAGTTAAACAACACAACCCCATCGAGTTTGGACTCGTTTGATCCGTCTTGAACTCTTGACGAGAACTTTGGTGCTAGATGGTAACCAGTGTCAGATGATGGAGCTGGAAGATGGCCATAGGAACTCGGTAAACAAACGACATAACCCCATCGAGTTTGGGCTCGTTTGATTCGTCTTGACGAGAACTTTGGTGCTAGATGGTAACCAGGGACTAAAGATAAACAGGTAGCTTAAGTGCAGTAAACGCATATAACGGAAAAACACTGCTACGCGCTACGAACTACGCCGTAGTCAATCTCGCATCAAAAATACTAAAAATTAAATCCATACATGCTGTATAGTGAAATAAATGGTTAAAAAAACCCCCAATTTATTTTGGTATCGCTTAATATGAAGGATTTAAAATAACAACGGAATTCATCATCTGCTTGCCTTTTCCCTACTACATCCGGTTAGACTGGAAGCCGAACCCAACTATGTTGGGTTCGGCTTCCAGTCTAACCGGATGCAGCTGAATATCAGTATTTTACATGGAGCGACTGCCTACCTGACCTCCACAACCCAGTTACTGGGTAATACGATACCCCTTGGTAAGACTGGTTGTCAGACTTTTGGACTTCTGGCGACCCGTAACGACTGTCAAAGATCCAGTAATGACAGCCGAGACCAACGGCTTATCGTACTTGAAGTACGATGATTACCGTTCCACGGACCAACCGCGGCAAGCGTAGTTTAACCTGATCGATCGACCCATGCGGCTGTTATTACTTGGCCACAAGCAAAAAACTATGAATAATAATAAAAAAAAATGAGTCTCTTATCTTACCGTCACGAATTTAAAAAGTCTAAATATTATATTTCAAAAAAATCTTAAAGCAAAACGGTTACCATTGTCGGTGTTGCAAAACTAAATAATTCCGAGTTTAAAAATAATTTCGAATACCGTTACAAAACATTTATTTGAGGGTGACAATACAGATAGATTTTCTATAGAAACATGCAATTGAAATTGAACTTTTTGATCAAACAAATAAGGTTGATTTTTGAAAGTAGTGGGGTATTGCTAATGACGGTTCCTAGATTTTTAAAACAAAAATTGAATTGAAACTGAACTCTTCGTAAAAGTCAATAAGGTTGATTTTAGAATGTGGTGGGTTTTGCAAATGGCGGTTTATAGATTGGGATTTTCAGCAACGAAAGAGTATAAAAGGTGATTTTTCTGAATGATTAGCATCAGACGATCGAAAAATGGCGAAGGGCAAAGTCATATGGTTATCGGGTAAATATATCACTATATATTTCCTTTTCTTTCGATTCTTTAATTCTTTTTCTCTCGAATTTAACATCATTATTTCAGAATCTACTCTAAGTAAAAAAAAAATTACTTCCAAAAAAAAAAACTACAGTGAAATTTTATTTTTAGTATATTCATGTATTTATGTATATTTATTTGTACTTATATTTATTATGTAACTAACGGACCCGGCAGACGTCCTGCCGAAAAAAGCAGCGCCACCTACCGGGTCCAATTGTGTATACAAACCTTGTCCTGACAATAACAAATACAAAAAAAAAGAATTATCCGATTTGGTGCAGTTGATCGGAAGTTGTGCGCGTATATACATTTCGGTGATTCATTTTTATTTATACATATAGATTAGGTATATATTATATTTATAGTTTTAGGGCTAATTTTTCAATCATCTGATAGCTTTATTCGAAGAATAATTTTGAAATTTTGACAGTTATTTGATACAAAAACTGTCAAACGTCAATTTTATTCCTCGAATAAAAGTTATCTGGCGATAGAAAAATCAACCCTTAATAGGTTTATGCGTATCTTTATATTTAAAATATTGATTCCTCAATTTTCATGATTGCATCTACCACTGTTTATCGGTTTGATGGGTAGATAATGTCTATGGCATTAAGTCCACCCTGAACGTGTATGTGCTTAAAGTATTATGTAAATAAATAAACGGAAGCCGGTGTCTTTGGTTCCATATTTTTGTTTTTTGCCACCGACTTTCCGAAATATAGACATATACAGTATTTTTAAGCCTGTGTTCTTGCCCCACAGTTCTTTTCCTGGGTACTGCGCTGGGGCAGCCGTGCCCACAGCCGGAGCCTCAGTTCCCCTGCCCCTGCCCCTGCCCGTGTCAACCCCAGCCTGCGCCGCCCACCCCATGTGACGCGGCTCCGGCTCAGCAGATAGGACCGTGCAACCCCTGCGAGCCACCCGTCAACTATGTGTACGGACAGGCTCCTTCAGGTAAGTGAGAGAGAAGGAAGGAATTGGTTACCGTTTCGTTCATAATATTATAAGTCGATCTAAGGGCCAACCTTACGAGGTATGGGCCAAACTTACGACGTAAGGGCCAAACTTACGATCTAACAGCCAAGCTTACGACCTATGGGCCAAACTTACGACCTATGGGCCAAACTTACGACCTAAGGGCCAAACTTACGACCTATGGGCCAAACTTACGACCTAAGGGCCAAACTTATGACCCAATAAGTCCCTCTTAATGGCAAGCGACATCGCGGCAGGCCCAGACGGAGATGGCGGAATGAGCTGGACTCCTTCAACAAGAACTGGTCCTTGGCAGCTTTGAACAGAGAGAAGTGGAAAGAGAGTAGGGAGCCCTTTGCCCAGCAGTGGACATCACTGGCTAGTACCTTCTCTACTCATATTATGAAATCTGTCCTAGGGGGTCCTGGGTTTGATTCCCGGGTTGGGCAGTGTTTTTTGGGGTTTTCCATTGAGAATTTCTTAGTAACATCCCAGAATTTGGTTTTGGTGATGACCTATTTTTATTTATTTTTGGCGAAATGTGGGGGGTACAGAATGGTTAGGCAAAAGTGTCTATACACCTCTGCCAAACTCTTCGGGAATTACAGTCGTGATGTTATGTTATTTTGTCTTCCACAGGTTCCATCCTAATCAGACCAGGACAGATCAGGTTCCCGACACCGCCCCCAATCGTGGTGCGCCCTGGTGAGATCAGGCTGCCCCAACCACCCGCAATATGGGTGAAGCCCGCCCCAGTGCAACCACCCACCCCAGCCCCGATAACGGTGCGACCACCGCCCGTACAGCCGCCGACCCCACCACCGTTCTACGTCCGAGTACCAGCCGTGAACCCGCCCCAACCGCCCCCATTGATCGTCCGACCTCAGCCCGTCGCTGTGCCCAGACCTTCACCAATCAGGGTATGATAACTTTTCATTTTTTTTTTATTGCTATATGGTCCTGCTCTTTACCTACATCACGCCTGATGGAGAGCGATGGATGAGGTCTATGATGCAACGAGCGTGCCCAGAAGATGCCTATTCACTATTGCTTTGAAGGCAGACGGGTTAAATGTGGTAGGGAAGACAGACGCTGGCAGAGAGTTCCGCACTATGGCTGTGCGCATAATTACTAAATGTGGAGGAAAAGCGCTGAGTACGATGGATCGAGATATCAACATGGTACTCTGTAGTACATCTGGTAGTCCGGTAGTAAAAGAGCGATGGAGGGATCAGCCGATCGATTCTGTAAAAATCTCACCGTGAAAAGTTAGGTGAAGTGAGCTAAGAGTGAGCTGTCAAGAGTGTCAAACCCTAGCATTAGTTGGAATGACAGCTCACTCCACGCTCACTTCACCTAAGTTTTCACGGTGAGATGGTTACAGAATCGCACTGCAGGTCGTGGAGCTCTTGTGGATGCTCATTTTAAAGTAGATGAAGAGCTTCCTTGGGAAGGAGATGGTCAAAAGTAAAATTCAGTAGTCTATAATTATGCTTTTGATAAGCTGACAACCAATATTACCAAGGGGTATCGAGTTACTGGGTTGTGGAGGTCTCATAGGCAATCGCTCCATGTAAAATACTGGTATCCAGCTGCACCCGGTTAGACTGGAAGCCGACCACAGCATACACATGGTGTAAAATGACCCCTAAGAAACATTGACCAAAAATTATTGGTGAGTGGAGAAAAAAAAGTGGGAGCTTTGAACTTCAATATCTGTGTAACCAGGAGGTTCCCAGGTATAGTCTAGAACAAAAAAATATCACAATGGTGGGGAGTACAAGTGACTTTCGGCTTCCCGCACGGGGCCGCATGGTGGATTATGGCCCACATCCTCTCACCGAGAGGAGGCCTGTGTCTCAGCAGTGATATAGGCTAATTAAGCAACAGTTGAACAAAAAATTATCCTGGCCACAAAATTCTAACTCATCTTTTGTTTCCAGGTGCAACCTCCACCAGTACAGCCCCCAGTCCCCGGTGCCCTCGTCGTCAGACCCCCGAAGATCATCGTACCCGCCCCCCCGATCATCTGCTTCCGCCCGAACCCGCCCCAGAACTTCAGAACCCTCGGTGCGGCGACCATTTGCAGGGTTAACGGGCAAAATGACCTGCCACCGTGCCCACCCCCCCCGTGCCCCTGTTCTTGCCCGCCCCCACCCCCGCCGTGCCCCTGTTCTTGCCCGCCCCCACCCTGCCCAGTCTGCCCTCCCCCCTGCCTATGCCCGTGCTGATAGCAATATAATATAATATGTAGTTTTATGTATATATATGATTTAGTATACATTTGTAAGTGAATGAGCGTTCGAAATAAAGTACGGGTAATTTGTGCAATTATAAGTTTTTGTTTTTTTTTTTTTGTAGTGTTTGTGGTAACATTTTGCCCTTTTTTCGGCCTTTGCCCAGCAGTGGGACACAACTTAGTGGGACAAACAAAAAAAAAATTGTTGTCTATGATTTCTTCTACAATTTGTTCATGTGCCCAGACGAAAAGTATCCTTTATTTTAGTCCAGCTGTGCTTTTCTGTACAAAATCTTACCGAGAGCCCTTAGGTGAAGTGGGCTTGAAGTGAGCTGTCAATAGTTTCAATCCCTTGCTTTAGGTGAAATGACAGCTCACACCTAAGTTTTCACGGTGAGATTTTTACAGAAGTGATCGGCTGGTCATAGTCTGCCCTGCCTGTGTGCCACGTTTCAACCATCAAACCGTTAAATTAATAATAATATAATAATAATATCCCTGGACATTTCATACAGCGCCATCTAGTCCCAAGCTAAGCAACCTAATGCTTGTGTTATGGTAACAAGATGGCTGATAAACTACTTATATACATTTTTTTTTGTAAATACATACATATTATAGATAGAAAAACACCCAGACTCGGAACAAATACATGTAGGTCATACAAATATTTGCTCCGTGCGGGAATCGAACCCGCGACACGCAGCGCAGCAGTCAATCGCTTAACCACTGCGCCAACCGTGCCGTCAATTATTGCATAACAAACATACAAACACATTCAAATATTAGCAACTAGCTTCTGCCCGCGGCTTCGCCCGCGTGGATGTCGGAAATTTACCCACAGGAACGTGCTAACAGGATAAAATGTATGTGCTTCCCCAGAATGCCATCTATGTCGCGGGCCCTTTGTGGCTAATTACAATAGAAAACCATTTGTGTCTCATTAGTGGTGATTAAGAGGGTACCTATATGATATCTTTACCTAAGTACCTAACTAATTAAAAAAAAAAACTCAATAACAGAAAATTAAATACCTACCTACCTAAATAAACCTATTTCTGATGATAACTAATCTAAACTCAATAAATAAGCAAAATCCCTAAAAACTAATATCTATACGAATGACTAAACCTACCTAACAGTATTATAAAATAACCTACGGTCACTACGTACACTATCAAATATACTACCTATACTTTAAAATTAAAATCTATACCTACGACTCATATAAAAATAAACCTAAATAACTCTAAAAACTAAAAGGAATAAAAATGAACTCCACTGCGGGTGACCCAACCTACGACAAACTTAGTATTTGCGGTTGGTACAGTACAGACAGTGGTAATCGGGTATAGGGATCGAACCGCAAAATTAAGTTTGTTTTTTATTGTATATACTTTTCCGGGATAAAAAGTACCCAGTGTGGTGCCCAGGATATTAAAGAATAATTATACCAAGTTTCATCGTAATCGAACCGGTAGTTTTTGCGTGATGCCTGAACAAATAGACAGACAGACAAACAAAAATTTTTTTAATCATATTTTTGGGTTCGGTGTCGGTCAAGTAACACCCCCTGCCATTTATTTTTTGGATATTTTCAATATACAGAATTTTCACTTCTACAGATTTATTATAAGTATATAGAAGATATTAACAATCCTCCTCTCATACAAACGTATCGTAAAGGACACACACAACATTGAACACAACGCTAGTACCCTGCTTGATAAGTTTGCAATAGAGTCCAGAGTGGCAATTCCCGTAATTTTAAGAATTAATTTCCCAAAATTTTTGGCATTTTTTGACATAATAATAATATCCCTGGACATTTCACACAGCGCCATCTAGTCCCAAGCTAAGCAACCTAATGCTTGTGTTATGGTAACAATATGGTTGATAAACTACTTATATACATTTTTTTTTTTTGTAAATACATACATATTATAGATAGAAAAACACCCAGACTCGGAACAAATACATGTAGGTCATACAAATATTTGCTCCGTGCGGGAATCGAACCCGCGACACGCAGCGCAGCAGTCAATCGCTTAACCACTGCGCCAACCGTGCCGTCAATTATTGCATAACAAACATACAAACACATTCAAATATTAGCAATATTAACAATCCTCCTCTCATACAAACGTATCGTAAAGGACACACAAAATTGAACACAACGCTAGTACCCTGCTTGATAACTTTGCAATAGAGTCCAGAGTGGCAATTCCCGTAATTTTAAGAATCAATTTCCCAAAATTTTTGGCAAGTTTTGACATAGATTATCGCTTAGATGAGAGAGAGAGAGATGTCTAGATTACCTCAAAAAATAGGTATATGAGATATTTGGAAACGCCGAACTCATCTAGTTTTAACATATAATTTGTTATCGATGTGTAAAAGTGTTTTTTGAACCAATTTACAGAAGTATATCTTTACTCTACTCTACTAATAATAAAGCTTTGATTGTTTGAACGCGCTAACTCAAACTATTTATTTCAAATAAACCAATTTTATTACAGGCACTTTTGAATTGTCAAGGTCGGTAAGTCAAAAAGATGAAGCTAGTTGCCCATTCCAAAGCGTAGGTACCTATGGAGAAGAACGGGCAAGAAACTCCATGGACACTCTTTTATATCATAATAATATTATTACAAAGTATTGGTTACATCATTCATGTTCAAAATTATGCACGTGAGAACGATGCAGAACGTTAAAAGCGTCCGTAATGAAAATATAAAAAAAAAACAATTCAAATATTAAGTTAAATCAAAATAAGCCATGGCAGCAACGAGTTGACCAGTCCCTACTGACGGCGCCCGTTCACGAACATGACGCATAGATTAGCACCATTCAGCTCAACCGTTTTGAAGGGAGCTAAATGATCCAACACATGCGCCACCATCAGCGAGACATTTGAGTGAGCATGACATACTCTCAGCCGCCAAGGCACATTCAAGTCAATGAAAGACGTACCCAGTAAATGGTAGCTTTATAGTATGTACATAGTACTCACATACGTTCTATGCAAATACTAGGAGATTGAATTTATATCATGCAAAAATAGTATTTTAAAATCTTCAGCAGCTCCAACAGTATGTAGGTAGGTAGGCGTGTATGAAGTATTTTCAAATGCTAATCAATTTATTTATGCGTCCTGTGGAGCAGGACCTGCGTTTAGCCAAGCATTTCACAAGCTACGAGTAATCTCTGGAACTACAGAAAAGTGGTTTTTGCATTTGGTAGCACAATTCTTGAGAAAGGCTATAGGCTATATAACATCAAGCTATGGCCCTTAGGACCGGAAACGATAGGATAGCGCGGGCGGGTGATGCGATGCGATGAGGGAACGAGAAATTTCACGCGGACGAAGTCGCGAGTAGAAGCCAGTATACTTAAATAAATGTCATTTATCATCATTTAAAGTTCTATTGGTAAATGCCAGGTTGTCTAACTACAACCTGGGACCGCATGTAGACTTCTTGGAGTCCTGGATGAGATGGGGCTAAATAAGCCCATTTTGAGACTTCCTTGCTGAGATGAGGTTAATTATAGTCCATTTTCAGGCTTTCATGCTGAGATGGGGCTAAATATAGCCCATTTTGAGGCTTTCATGCTGAGATGGGGCTAAATATAGCCCTTTTTGAGACTTCTTTGCTGAGATGGGGCTAAATATAGCCCATTTTGAGGCTTTCATGCTGAGATGGGGCTAAATATAGCCCATTTTCAGACTTTCATGCTGAGATAAGGCTAAATATATCCCATTTTGAGACTTCTTTGCTGAGATAGGGCTAAATATATCCCATTTTGAGACTTCTTTGCTGAGATAGGGCTAAATATAGCCCATTTTGAGGCTTTCACGCTGAGATGGGGCTAATATATCCCATTTTGAGACTTCTGTGCTGAGATGAGGCTAAATATAGCCCATTTTGAGACTTAATTGCTGAGATAGGGCTAAATATAGCCCATTTTGAGGCTTTCACGCTGAGATGGGGCTAATATATCCCATTTTGAGACTTCCTTGCTCCATGAAAGTCTCAAAATAAACGCAGGCTTATATTTTTTTGGTTGACTTAAAAACAACTCACTACATATCTTAACCACTCAAGAATGAAACATGAAATTGGTGAGGTGCACCTGACACAAGAGGGAATTTCTCTGAAAGAAGCGGCCCAGGGGGCCTACTCCGAAGTGCAAAGTGCGAATGTTCGGATCGGATCGACATATGGCCGAACCGAATATTATTGAAAAATGCGAAAAATGTTTGGGTCGGGACCATAGTCAATATTCGAAAGAGTCTAGGAGTGTAGGATCGGAACCGACCGAACCAAATAGTAACTTCGTAGCAGGAAACGGCCGAACATTCGGCCGATACTACTTCGGAGTAGACCCCCTGGTCATTTAAACAGACACGATTAATCACAATCTGAATCATTTTGAAGGATATTGCTAATGCTGCTGTATAAGGGTGCTGTGTAAGGCTGTTTGTGTATGTGAGTTTAAATGTTTGTAAACGCACCCACGACACAGGAGAAATTACTAGAGTGAGGCAACGAAAAAAAAAAAAAATTGCTTCATGTATTCGGAAAATTTGTCTGCTTAACAACGTAAATAACGCAATGATGTTGTTGAACTGTCAATATCAAAGCCATTGCTATTGATAGTGTGTTACGCAATTATGTCGCAGGTTCCTGATAATTGTGAATGAACTCAAGGAGAAATTATACAAAAAAATCAAATACATACATTTTATTTGCCAATGAGAACATAAATACATAAATATACATCAATACATATTCATATTTTATAAAAATTTGGAATAATACATTAACATTTTTTTTTCAATCCAGGCGTAATATTTGAGGCAGACGACAAAAATTCAATTAAAAATTAAAATACTCTGAGATCAGTGTCATAATTTAAAGGAAAATTTACAATATTTTTAAAGTTAAATTCTGTTACTTTAATAGTCATGAAAACGCCAAAAAATTTTCAAGTACAGCCGATGCAAAATTTATGACACCTTCGAACACGAAGCGAGTTGCTGTACAGTAACAAATTCACGTGACCGCAGGGGTGAGGTGTGTACTGCGCGCTTGAGCTCACTGTACTTTTCAGTATTTAACGCACAAAAAATAAATTAGTCTGCTTGCAAATAGGTATGTCCAATACACCTGAAGTTTTTTTTTTTAAATTTGCCTTTCTTAATTTTAATCAAAATGCCATGAAATGAGCTTGGTCGCTGTACCCACTACAGGTGTTGGTGGATATCGTCGGCAAAGCTCCAGAGATCTGGTTGTTGCTGTTATAATAAGCCGACGAGGTGTTACTATTTATAAAAAAGGACGGCCAAGACCACCCAGACCAAGACCTAAGCCTCCGTATCCGAGGCCTGCGAGACCGCCGTATCCGAGGCCTCCTAAGCCGCCTAGGCCACCGAGGCCATAACCGTACGACGGTACCGATTCACAGACGGTAGCTTGTCCTAATCCTCCGAGGCCGAGCCCGAGGCCTCCAATCCCACCTAGACCACCGAGACCGCCGAAACCACCGAGACCCCCAAGTGCAATCCCACCAAGACCGTAAGACGGTACAGATTCACAGACGGTGCCAACGCCACCTAATCCTCCGAGGCCTAAACCGAGGCCTCCAAGACCGCCAATTCCCCCCAATCCACCGAGTCCAAGGCCACCAAGTCCCCCAAGGCCACCGAGGCCTCCGAGGCCATAACCGTACGACGGTACCGATTCACAGACGGTGCCAACGCCGCCTAAACCTCCAAGTCCTAAACCGAGACCTAACCCGCCGTAACCGATATTCGGGACAGATTCGCAGACAGTTGTCGCTCCGATGCCGCCGAGTCCTCCAAGGCCGAGGCCTCCAAGTCCGCCAAGCCCTCCCAATCCTCCGAGGCCATAACCGTACGACGGTACCGATTCACATACGGTGCCGACACCGCCTAAGCCTCCAAGGCCTAAACCGAGGCCTAATCCGCCGTAGCCGATGTTCGGCACAGATTCGCAAACAGTTGTCCCTCCGATGCCGCCGAGTCCAAGACCAAGGCCTCCGAGACCGCCGAGGCCTCCCAAACCGCCGAGGCCATAACCGCCGTAGCCAGGTACAGATTCACAGATAGTTGCGCTACCTAATCCTCCAAGGCCGAGTCCGAGGCCGCCAAGACCGCCGAGGCCTCCGATTCCGCCGAGGTAGCCGAGGCCACCCAAGCCGAGGGGTCCAGATTCACAGACTGTCGCGCCAAGTCCGGGCAGGTAGTTAGAGCCCGACTCGCATACCGTGGTCTGCCCCAAACCCAGGGGGTTGCAGCGGGCGACGCACAGGAACGCTGAGAAAATAAAAACCTTTTTTAACCGACTTCTAAAAAAAGGGGAGGTTCTCAATTTGGAAGTTTGTATTTTTTTTTTTTTATGTTTGTTCGCGCATAACTCCGTCGCTTGCCAACCGATTTGAAAAATTCTTTTTTTTTTTGTTGGAAAGGGTATACTTTCCAAATAGTCCCATGGAAATTTCATCAAAAACGGTTCAGTAGTTTGGTTTTTAAACAAAAATTACAACTTAAAAGTGAAAAATAAAAATTTTTTGCAAAAAAAAAAATCAACCGACTTCCAAAAACGTCACTACAAAGTGAAAAATAACTTTAATTTCGGAAGTCGGTGTCGTTGGGTTCACATCTTCGTTGTTTGCCACCGACTTCCGAAATTAAAGTTATTTTTCACTTTGTAGTGTCGTTTTTGGAAGTCGGTTGATTTTTTTTTGCAAAAAAGTTTTTATTTTTCACTTTTAAGTTGTAATTTTTGTTTAAAAACCAAACTACTGAACCGTTTTTGATGTATATAGTAGGTAAGAACTAGTCCACGAGTTCGTATGCGTGTATTTTGTATTGCATCATTTTTAGGGATCCGTACCCTTCGTGTGCGAGTCCGACTCGCACTTGACCGGTTTTTTTTCTTTTATCACATGTGGCTAAATAATAACAGCCGCACAGGTCGATCGGTCAGGTTAAGCTACGCTTGCCGCGGTTGGTCTGTGGATGGGTGACCATCTTTACATACCAAGACCCTTCCGTGCCTCGGAAAGCACGTTAAGCCGGTGGTCCCGGCTGTCATTCGTGGATCTTTGACAGTCGTTACGGGTAGTCAGAAGCCCGAAAGTCTGACAACCAGTCTTACCAAGGGGTATCGTATTACCCAGTAACTGGGTTGTGGAGGTCAGATAGGCAGTCGCTCCATGTAAAATACTGGTATTCAGCTGCATCCGGTTCGACTGGAAGCCGACCCCAACATAATTGGGAAAAGGTTAGGCAGATGAATACTTTTACATGTAGACTATTAGTAAAATAATGTTTTACTTACCAGCGAATACTAATGCCTTGGATGCCATTTCTGTGCTTCTGACAGTCTGTGTCCAAAATCTAAAATCTTCCACCTTATATACAAAAAAAAACTAATTTTCTTTATTATTAAAACTATCTTTCACGGCTTCATAATATAACTTGGCCGTAACGGACGATCATCGAAAAATATTTTGAGAAAATTTAATTTTAAAGTTACCTAATTAAAAAATGTTTTTGAAAACATTGGGTTAATTAAATTCCTTCTATGTATAAATATAACTAGTAACTTTTGATATTGATACATAGGCATACTCGCCTGAAACACAGGATTACCTAGTTCAGGCATGTAAGTCTTAGGAATATAGTTTACATTTAAGCAAAACTGTACTAATTTTCATGCCTTATAATTTTTTTAATAAATACGTTCGATCAATAGTAGTACTAGATTAAGGATCAGGAACAAAAATCAGTCGCTCAAGTGGCCACGTTTGCTCACACATAAACATCTACATTTCATAAAAAAAAGTTTAATAATATTAATTAACAACTTCAGTTTATTATAAACCTTAATGCTTAAACATAAAGTTTAATTACCATTGCAAAATATATTTAAAATGTCGCTTGAAAGTAAAATCATTCTATTTTTAAATTTTCAGTCATATATTCTAAAATGAAACTTAAAGTCTAAGTAATAAGGTTAAAAACATACTAACTTGAAATAAGACCACAAAAGTATTTGTGGTCTTATTTTTCGGGCCGTTTTTGAAGCTCTTATCGGGAATCTAGTACTATTATTGATCGAAGATAAATATATTATTATTAATAGAGGTGTTCGAATGGTAAGATTCACTCGTCAAGCTCCTTTTCTTCAATCAACAGCTTATCGCAGTCCTCTGCTGGACATAGGCCTCTCCCAGGCTGCGCCACAACACCCTGTCCTCTGCCTGCCGCATCCAGTCTGTCTGTGTTAGCTGGGGGGCGTCCCGCACTACACTTGCCGATACGCGGTTTGCACTCCAGGACTCGTCTGCTCCACGGGCCATCGGTCCTTCGACAAACATGGCCAGCCCACTGCCACTTCAGCTTGCTTACTCTGAAAGCTTTACCGGTAATTCCGGTATTTTCCGGTTTTTGTCCTCCGCTTAGTCCAATGTATTAGTGCTCGGCTCAAGATGTCTTCTTCTTCCACACTTCACTATCATCCGTCATCTCAGTAGTCACCCCCTTGCTAGTCATATTACTTATCTTTCATACAATAGGCTATTTTCCTAAAAAAATCTAATTAGTCCGTCAGTTAGATTATCAAAAAATATTGGACCCGTATTTTTTCTTTTGTCAATTATATAAAAAAATGATGAAGATATCGCCCTTTAAAACTCCGCGTGACGTCACTTGCGTCACACTTTTGCAAGCAAGTGACGTCACGACCTCCTCCGACTCCTAAATTTTGACGCGCTTTATCTTTGTCATTTTTTGTTTGATTGACAAAAGAAAAAATACGTGTCTATTATTTTTCGATAATCTAACTGACGGACTAAATATAATAATTATTTTTTTACCCAGGATACTACCCTATTCATGTATGGAAGTCAGGCATCGTTTTAAAAAGGTTTATGTTGTTCGGAATCGTTTCGAAGAATTTATTTATTTACATGTTACCGAAGGTCTATCATGTGAGTCTTTGTCAGTACTTTTTGGTTTATTTTTGCAATATTACTCAACTCTAACTATTTATGTACCTACAGCCAGCAGGTCACGCTATCCGAAACTGTCAAATTTTCCCAATCAACCTTGAACTCAAACTCAATTTTTTTATTCCAAATAAACCAATTACAGGCACTTTTGAATTGTCAAGGGGTCGGTCAGTCAGAAAGATGAAGCTAGTTGCCCATTCCAAAGCGTAGTAGGTACCTATAGAGAAGAACGTTTCCGTAATAAAAAACGCTCATAATCAAGTCGCAACAATCTCATCCCAGCGACGATCAATGTAGACTTGTCAAAAATGTAGTAAAATTAAAGGTATTTTTGACAGATTAAGACTGAGATCAGACTTTGACAGGCTCAACATCTGAGTCTGTGAAAGTCTGATCTCAGTCTGAAAAAAACTAAAATAGACTCACTTACCGATATAATTTCAGCCTGAAAAAGTACCTGTAAATAATATAAAATAATTAATTAATACAATTTTATTAGTAGTGACAGAAATTGAAGAAATTATGCTTGCATGGTTTGGCCATGTTGAGCTAAGTAATAATTTAACAGCAGCACAGGTCGATTGATTAGGATAAGCTACGCTTGCCGCGGTTGGCTCGTGGATGGGTGACCATCTTTACATAATTGATACCCTCCGTGCCTCGGAAAGCACGTTAAGCCGTTGGTCCCGGCTGTCATTCGTGGATCTTTGACAGTCGTTACGGGTAGTCAGAAGCCCGAAAGTCTGACAACCAGTCCTACCAAGGGGTATCGTATTACCCAGTAACTGGGTTGTGGAGGTCAGGTAGGCAGTCTCTCTATATAAAATACTGGTATTCAGCTGCATCCGGTTAGACTGGAAGCCGACCTCAACATAGTTGCGAAAAGGCAGGCAGATGTTGAGTAGTAATCATTCTAAAGGCAGCTCTCCATTTGCGCGGACACGTCGTGCGACGCGTCCGCGGATGCATCCGCGCATAGTGGAGAGGGCAAAATCTGTCGAGATCTGCCTGCGTGTCCGTGTCCGCGTCTGCCTCCGTCCCTGCCGCAATCCGTGATTTATCGGTTTTTTGGGCACGCATCAAAGGGATCTGCCGAGAAATGCGTCTCGCCTCTTCACTATCGCCGCCTGTCCTGGACACGTCGCACGACGTGTCCGCGCAAATGGAGAGCTGCCATAACTGTCTAGACAGAAAGAAAGAAAAAGTATTTATTGCGACTCGAACAGGAAGATCATAAAACTAAACTAAACACAATCAAAAATAAAAAGACCATATTATATTTTTTTTAAGTAACAAAAGGAAAAATGAAACAGAAAGTCCTATACGAGGCCAAAAGACTCCTATCTCAGCTTGATGCTGCGACATTTAAAAAATAAATGTCGCAGCGGTGGTATTCTGATATCTAGCCCGCTGTGATATCACGGTCTACGTATTACAGCTACAAGATACAGCCCTGCGGCAGACGGACGGACAGTGGAACCATAGCAATAGGGCACTGTGGTCATACCTTTTAGATACAGAACCCATAATGACTATTGCATGTATTGAACCAGAACTGTCGAAATACATACTCAGCCTATAATATTCCCACTGCTGGCACACAGGCCTCCTCTCTGTGAGAGAGAGTGGGCCGTAATCCACCACGCGGGCCCAGTGCGGGTTGTTGGATGTCCATGTCATGTCCATTTTTTTCTCTTTGACATTGATTTACATTCTGTAATTACTTAAAGTCACACTCGGACTAATTACTCCTTATTTATTTATGAAAATCGTCTACTTTTGGAATGTTTGTAAATATGTGAGCACCATATCTATCCCATAGTTATTTTATATGTCATGGTTTCATTAATTCATTTTAATTCTTTTACCTATTGTGGTATAGTAATTTTATTTTTAGGTGCATCGTCTTCACATTTATTTATATAATTAATGTATGCAAAATATTGTAAAAAAATTTAAAAGAGTAACGGTGTAGTTTCTTGCCCATTCTTCTCCATACGAAAACTACCTTTTGGAAGGGGCGACTAGAATCAATTTTATTTTAATTTAATTTTTGACGTTTAGAAGTGCCTTTTATGTGCCTAATTCAAATAAATGATTTGACTTTGACTTTGACCATGTGTTCGAATTTTTTGTTCTAACTTCTAGGGCATGCCGGTTCCCTCACGATGTTTTCCGTCACCGTTTTGAGAGCAGTGGTGATGAAATAATTTACACAAAGTAAAGCGCCTGTCTGGGTTCGAACTTACGACCTACAACTCGTAAGTCACGCCCGTTACCACTGAGCCACCACCGCTCTGCGAAATGTGGGTCTCTAATACAATTCTGGTTACCCCTTCGATGGCGTGATGTTATATTTCATATCATGTGACGTTACAATAAATCCGAACGTATAAATATTGATATAACTCAACTATTAATACGAAATTAAGCATGAAAACCATAACGATTGTATAATAAACCTTTAGTTATACGAAATAGAGTTGATATTTGTATAACAATGCAAGTAAATGTTTTTTAAAGGGTAAATGTATAAAAAGGTATTTTCATAACGTTTTCAGTTTGATCGAAATCGCAATGTGTGCGCTACTATTAATTCTATTAGGTACGTATTTAATATTGGCATGTATTTATTTGAGCCTCAAATAATTCTTATTTTGCGCTCCTAAAAATATTATTGAACAATCTAAAATCATGATTGCGCCTCTTTTTGTGAACCTCAAATAATTCCCATTTTGCACTCCTAAAAATATTATTGAACTCTAAAATCATGTTTGCGCCTCTTTTTGGGAACCTCAAATAATTACCCATTTTGCGCTCCTAAAAATATTATTTAACACTCTAAAATCATGTTTGCCCCTCTTTTTGGGAACCTCAAATAAATACGCATTTTGCGCTCCTAAAAATATTATTGATCACTCTAATATATAATAATTGCGCCTCTGTTTGTGGAACTCAAATAATTCCTCTTCTCAATCTTTTCGTTCCTATTCTTTCTCTCTCTCTTTTATCTTGGGGTTCTAAAATACTATGTGGAGTTTCTTGCCTATTCTTCTCCATACAAAAACTACCTTTTGGAAGGGGCGACTAGAATCAATTCTATTTTACTGTAAATTTTGACGTTCAAAATAGCCTTTTATGTACAGTCGCCAGCACATCAAGCTACTACTATCTGTCAAATTTCTTTAATAGATTTTCAACTTTATCGCTATAGCTTTAACGTTCAAGGTTGATTGGGAAAATTTGACAGATTCGGGTAGGTTGACCTGCTGGCGTGTGTACCTATCACACTAATATTAAAAAGGCGAAAGTTTGTGTGTGTGTGTGTGTTTGTATGTTTGTTACTTCTTAACGCTCAAACGGCTGGACCAATTTTGATGAAATTTGGTATGGACGTAGCTGACACCTTGGATTTACAGATAGACTAGACTTTTATTCCGATATTCCCACGGGATCGAAACTTATGCGGGTGGAACCGTGGGGCGCAGCTAGTTCGAAATGAATGCTTTAACTTTATTAGATAGCCAAGTAACTGAGTTCTGAACCCCTTTTGGTTGAAGTGCCCTAGCTTGGTTACTGCAAGCAATTCGGCTCGCGTGTCACAGTTCTAACCTTACCTAACCCTGAAGTAAAAGTCCATAGTTACTGCGACCAACTGAGAAAAATAGTCTAAAAAGGAAAAGAGGCTCAATCATTTAAAAAAGTGTGCATCATTAGAAGCGCAAAAAGTTTTAGTTTGATTTTTGCGCATTTAAATATTTCCCATTATCTTTTCTAGGTATTCTTCTATATCCTGTAGCAGCAGTTCCAGGGTTTGGTTTTGGAGTTGACACAGACAGGAAGCAGGTGTCCTTTAGGTATAATTTTATACCTAGGATCCCTCCTAAGTTTACAGATCTACCCACAGTTTCTTTAAATTCCTAGTTGGGGTCGAAAAAGTGTTTTTTTAGCGCTTGGGGGACGAAAAATTGTTCTTATGCGGGTATAGGGGGGCATAAAAGTGCTCTTTCGTGGATTTGGGGACTAAAAGTGACCTCATAAGGGTCAGTATTGGAAATCAGGAATTATTTTTATTACTTTGTAACCTGAGTCGAGGAATTATTGTATAGTCTGGGCTTGAGCCAATTATGGATATTTGTGAGCTTATTATATAATATAATTTTAAGATACAATAAAACTAATGATAAATAGTTTTACGTAATAAAATTCATATTTTAATTGTCTTGTTCCGTTTTTTTTTTCTTTTTTGGCATTGAGCCGATGTCGACTATTCTACAGGCGTTATGTGATGACGGCATCATAGACATCATCCATCGCTTTCCACAAGGCGAGATCGAGGTCACGCTGGACCATTTTGCAATAAAAAAGAATAAAAACTCATATGGGAGTTTTTAATTTCTCTACATTTTTAACATTTTGTTTGTCGCCGAGATGAGATTACGACTAGATTTTGAAGGTTTATAGTTACGGAAATTGGCCTTCAGGTCTGTGAATTGAAGTCGCGTCTCGGATACCGTGACCTATGAACATGACTCTAAATCTTGTCGTCTGTCTGTCAGTTTGACGTGACTTATAGGCAGGCTGGCAGGCTGAGAGGGTTTCTAACCTAGGCTGAACTGACATATACATGTCTGTCTACGTACAGTCAACAGCAAAAGTAGATCAAAATCAGAAATTAAATACTAAGGAATGGAGTTCGCAGCTATATGGCAGCTGTACTAGTAGTAAATGTTTGGTATAATTTACAATCACATACTTTTGAATCACTTCGACGCCACACAGTTCTGACGCGAACTCCGTTCTTTAGTATTGATTTTCTGATTTTGATCATCTACTTTTGCTGTTGACTGTACCTGTCGTTCTAGAGTAAACAGCTGGGGGAAAATGTATAGAATTAATGTAGATAACTACTTGATTTTCTTCCTTCATGGCACTTTAACTCATCCTAATTGCCATGAAAAGATTTTATAAAGGCAGGCCCATCATGCACAGAATAAAAAACTGAAATCCAATCCTCGTAATTAAAAACGTTCAAACTCTAGTCGCAGTTTCATCTCGGCGACAAATGTCAAAAACTTGTCAAAAAGTAGCGAAATTTGAGGTATTTTTGGCAGATTGAGACTGAGATCAGACTGAGAACGTTCTTAAAATTAGTGGATTAGAGCTCACTTCCTTTGAGTCTCAATTTTTGATTAAATATTGTCCTGTCGGGGGACCGCTACTATTTTAAACTTTAACAGAACGTTACGCTAATAATTAGAGCGGTCCCCCGACGGGCGAGCATTTAATCAAAAAATTTCATACGTACTTACGTAGGGTCATAATTTCAAGGTTATTTTTTTCTTTTTATAGGGTTTCACGTTGTCAGGAGTTTTTTAAATTTTTAATTTAATTTTTTATATGTACTTTACGGTGGAATTTTTAACATCCTGCAGTAGAATGATTCATTTTAAATTCTTGGACAACAAAAAAAAAGGTCAAACGTTTGACAACCAGACTTACCAAGGGGTATCGTATCTAGTAACTGGTTTGTGCAGCTCAGATAGGCAGTAGCTTCACGTAAAATACTGGGATTCAGCTGCATCCGGTTATACTGGAAGCTGAACCCAACATAGTTGCGAAATGGCGGGCAGATGATGATGTTACTATAAGATGGAAGGGCACAAAGTTCCCTTTAAACAAGGTTTTATTTTAGTCATGAATATAAACTACTTCAAACTACTCAAAACGCGGTAATATAAAAGCTAGTGCGTCACAAAGTTCGTCCAAGAAAACACAAAACCATTTAGAAGTTCAATCGATGCACCTGAGCGATAGACCTCACACCAACTAGTAGTTGGGAAATGTATTCATAGGCCAACCGCTTAACTGAGACGTTGCCTGATGTAGCAGCGCGGTCGGCATGCGCTGGCAGTGTGCCGCCTGGGAGGAGCCGCGCCGTGCCCTCATCTCAGAAGTAGACAGTGACCTGTCGCTGCCGGCCGTGGTCGAGTCGATGGTCGGCAGCGAAGAGTCCTGGGACGCGGTGGTTTCGTTCTGCGAAACAGTGGTCTCGCAGAAGGAGGCTGTGGCTTGGGAGAGGGAGATCTCGTCCACTCACCCGGCCCGCAGCAGGCGCACCGGGCGTCGGCGGAGGGCGGACAACGCCCTCTTCCAGCCCCCCTAAATGGGTCCAGGGGTGACGGAATCGGGGACGTCCGTCACCCCCCACACATCAGGACCCGAGGTGGCGGCGCGTAGTGTTCCACGCGCGCTCCTCTTAGACGTCGCGGAGGGAGTCTAACACCTCACTCCCCCCCTGACCCGAGGAGGCCCGCAATGGTGGGCCGGCACTAGTCGGGGGTTGCAGAAGGATCGTACGTTCTCGCGACCCCCGGCGTAGGTGTGAGATGGAATACCGGGGTGGTTTTTAGTCAGTAAGAGTCTGACATACCCCGCCGCGATTTTCCACCCCGGAAAAAGAAGGTACCAGCGCGGTGCGGGAGGGGTGTGGTAACGTGATGAGTGATTCGTCAACTTGTGACAACTATCACCCCTGCCGCACCGCGTAGCTACCTCAGACAACGTCTCAGTTAAGCGGTCGGCCTATAATCGGGCTATGTGGAGCGACGATCTTCGCAGGATGGCTGGTAGCAGCTGGATGAGACTTGCCGAAAATCGAGTTGAATGGCGTGCAATAGGAGAGGCCTATGTCCAGCAGTGGACTACTGTGGGCTGATGATGATGTATTTAATTAACCTCTAATTATTATGCGCTCCTAAAATAATGATTGGACCCTCTAATATAATGGTTGCGCCTCTTTTTGTGAACCTCTTACCTACGTACCTACAAAGCAAAGGCGTCCCTACTCTCTTTCCACTTCTCTCTGTTTAAAGCTGCTAAGGGCCAGTTTTTGTTGAAGGAGTCCAGCTCATCCCGCCATCTCCGTGCGGGTTTGCCGCGATATCATTTGCCATTAAGGCTACGGACACGAAGTATGAAGTCAGCTGGGCGTGGGGAGGCGGCGGCAGCGGCGCGTTTCTATGCATAGATTTATATGGAACTGGCCTCGAAGGCAGCGGCGGCGCGGGGAACGGCGTACGAGCGATGCGCACCAGTCTAGCGGTGCCCGCGTATGCACGTATCTAATAAATCAATTACGTCAATGTAGACTACTTTGACGTAATTGATTTATTAGATACATAGACATTGTAGTAGTAGATTTTTGATACGAAACCAATATGGAACAAGATAGATGTAAACCATAGAAATAGGAGAGTATAGTTAACCAGTTATGAGACGAAATAAAAAATAATACTTACGCAGCGCTAGCGCCTCTGCCCGCTGGCTTCAAGACCGAAAGGCCAATTCTCGTAATTAAAAACGTTCAAAATCTAGTTGCAATCTCATCTCAGCGACAATCAATGTCAAAACTTGTCAAAAATGTAGGGAAAATACAGGTTATTTTTGACAGATTGCGACTGAGACCAGAAGGCCAATTCTCGTTCAAAATCTAGTCGCAGTCTCATCTCAGCGACAAACAAATGTCAAAAACTTGTCAAAATATAGAGAAATTTGAGGTATTTTTGACAGATTGAGACTGAGATCAGACTGTGAACGTTCTTTAAAATTACGAGAATTGTCCCTCAAACCGTGAACGTTCTTAAAGTTACGAGAACTGCTCCTCTGGTCTGCGTTGCCGCGTCGCCGCCGCCCCCGCCCCCAATCGCTGACTTCAAGACCGAGGCTTAAGGGGGACCCATTGGGTCGTAAGTTTGGCCCATTGGTCGTCTGAAATGTGGACCTCTAATAATTCTTTTTTTGGGTTCCTAAAAATACTTAATAGCTACGATCAACTTGGTTGTAGCGCTCGCTCAGCTCGCGCGCGGTTGGTCACAGATCTAACCTAACCTTACTCATTTGATCGGGGTGCCCTAGCCTAGTTAGTTAGCGACCAACTGCGAGATAACGCCAGAAAGAGAAAAAGAAGTTCAATGTTTTAAAAAGTGTCCATCATTAGAAGCGCTAAAAGTTATTTAGAGGATCAGTTAAATATTTCCTAAATTAATTTTAAAATAAACAAAAAAAATTACGAACTATAATTTCATATATTTTATGAAAAAATTACACGCAAATTAAAATTAACTTAAAAAAACGAATTGTATTATATAATCATACACACACTAACATAGGTTTTTATATTATAAAACCAGAATTATCTTAAATTTTATTTAAATATCAAATCTATAACAAAATCATAAGTTGATTTTTATTACTAAATCAAACGAATCGATAAATTTTTAAATACAAAACTTATTAAATACAATTTTGAACTCTATTAACTTAAACAGAAGGTGCAATGTCGTTTATACAAGGAATTAGTACTGAAATTATATAAAATAGATTAATAAAACATCGAATGCTTGTTTTAAGAAATGTAGACTACAGATTAGATGTAAAAAATGGTTGTTATAAGTGTATTTATTTTATTAATAGTTTTTGGTAAGTAAAAAAAATCTAAATCATAGTTTTATATTGAAAGAAATATATACAGCGTGGCGCTTTAATGGCGACATTAATTTAACACACGTATACGGTTTTGCGTTGTAGTTTTATGAATATATTTTAATTTAATTAAACATTATTATTTATTAACAATTTTATAAAATAGCATCTTAGAGCAACCTGACTTAAAGAACTGTAGCGCAGGGGTCATTTGCCGGGGTCACGGATCATAACATCGCATCAATGTAATTAAAACAATTAACGAGCAAAGAGAAGGCGAATTGAAGGAATGAGAGAGATCCCTATGTCGGCGCGCGGCGCAGGTAGAAGTTTTCAAGTTACGATTTTTTTTATGTTGTTATAATTTGTATGATTACTGGCCACTACCCCACCCGTGTGTTAAATTAATGTCGCCATTGTAGCGCCACGTTGTATATACAATTCACACTTTCTTCCCATGGGGGTAGACAGAAACTATAGAACGCTACGTGCTACGATCCTACAACTCAGCCTATCGCAGTCCACTGCTGGACATAGGCCTCTCCCAGGCTGCACCACAACACCCTGTCCTCCGCCTTCCGCATCCAGTCTGTCCCAGCCACCTTCTTTAGGACGTCCGTCCATCTAGCTGGGGGGCGTCCCACACTACGCTTGCCGATACGCGGTCTCCACTCCGGGAATCGTCTGCTCCACCGGCCATCGGTCCTTCGACAAACATGGCCAGCCCACTGCCACTTTAGTTTGCTTACTCTGCAAGCTATGTCGGTAACGCCGGTTTTTTTCCGGCTACGATCCTTTTACTGCGTTTACGTTCATACATCAGAGGTGCAATTCTCGTAATTTAAAGAACGTTCACAGTCTGATCTCAGTCTCAATCTGTCAAAAATACTTCTAATTTCCCTACATTTTGACAAGTTTTTAACATTTCTTTGTCGCCGAGATGAGACTGCGACTAGATTTTGAACGTTTCAAATTACGAGAATTTGCCTTCAGCTCCTTGACCATTCTGAAGAACATTACCAATCTTCTTGTTCCTCGTGTCGCTGGCACGACCGTTACTTAAATTTTGCTGGCCCAACACTTCGCCAATTTTACGGCGTTACCGGTGGTACCTAGTGCTGGGGTCACTAACTGCACCAATATGTTCACTATATGTCCTCCTAGTTTCCACGCACATCTCCCTTGTAATACCTTTCGTTAGTAGCCTGTCATCCATCCTCTCAACATGACCAAACCATCTTAGTTGGAAAAGGCTACGCAGATAATAATAACTTATTATTTATTTAAATGATGCACAAGGGACATCCTCTTTTGTCGCAAGTGTTATCGTCACCTCACACATCAGGCAAAATAATCTCTACGCTATTAAGAATTTTTTTGAACATAAATTATAATGTTTGTAAATTCAAATTTTTTATTCGTTGAAATTTGCATGCTCTATTTTTTAAGCAAAACATGTAGTATGATCTCATGCTTTAATAACACCTATGTCACGGTAATACTAAAGATAATATTACTGTGCCTATGTATACCATGTTTTAAGCAAATAAATAATCTTATCTTATCTTACCAGCGTCAGACACTAGTTTTCTGGCATTTTTGCTGAACTGGGCCTTTTTGGTGCAGCCGTGAGGCACACTTTCCTGCTGTTCTCTTACATCGGACTTTATACTTTCTATTTGATTTTTATTTGTTGCTATCTGATGTATGTATCTGGTGTATTGTGTGTTTTTTAGTCTGTGCCTACTCCGAAGTGCAAAGTGCGTATGTTCGGATCGGACCGACACACGCACAACCGAATATTATTGAAAAATGCGAAAAAAGTCCGGATCGGCTCAGTTGGGTCGGGACCATAGTCAATATTCGAAAGAGTGTAGGAGTGTAGGATCGGAACCGACCGAACCAAATAGTACCTAACTTCGTAGCAGGAAACGGCCCAACATTTGGCCGATAGTAAGTTCTATGGTTGTTGCAAGGCTAGTTGTTATTGGGATTTCCACTTAGAAAACAAATAAATACTTAAACACGTGGAAAACCTCCGCAGCAGCTCGGAGTCCATATTTGAGCCCGCTTAAATGTTCGCCCCTAATTATAGAAAACAAAAAATTGCTAGCAAAATCTACGTAACACACTCCAACAGCCTACCCCTTCGGGAAAAACAGGCGAGATACAATGACAATGACAATTGACGACACGGTTGGCGCAGTGGTTAAGCGATTGACTGCTGCGCTGCGTGTCGCGGGTTCGATTCCCGCACGGAACAAATATTTGTATGATCTACATGTATTTGTTCCGAGTCTGGGTGTTTTTCTATCTATAATATGTATGTATTTACAAAAAAAAATGTATATAAGTAGTTTATCAGCCATCTTGTTACCATAACACAAGCATTAGGTTGCTTAGCTTGGGACTAGATGAGCGCTGTGTGAAATGTCCAGGGATATTATTATTATTATATTATTATTATAATGTTAATAGTGTTTTTCTTCCCCAGAATCCTCCAAGGTGTTAAGCAATGCTTTCAATACCTACTGCACTCTGCCCTGCCCTTTCACGGGACCACCTCAGCCGCCAAGTTCATGCGGCGCCATCCAGCTGCCTCCAAGAAGACCAAGACCTATGGCCAGGTCTTCATTCTATGGTAACAACTTTTGGAACGAAGTTCCTTATCGCGAAGGAGGCTAGACGGAAAAAATTAAGACCCAAAAGTTGGAACGACACTTTTTGCTATAGGTAGTTGTAAGCCGTGCGGCGTGCGCGTGTTTCTCTGTCTGTCTCTCTCTCTCTCTTTGAACTTCGTTCCATCCGGGTGTCCCTTGACACCTCTCAAGTTTTTTTATTACTCTTTTCGTTAACGTTAGCGCAGTGACACACATAGTCAGCGTATGGTGTTCCCACTGCTGGGACACAGGCCTCCTCTCTGTGAGAGGAGGTGGGCCGTATTCCACCACGCGGACCCAGTGCGGGTTGGTGGATTGCATGTCCTAGAATTAACTTCGAACCTTCGATCAATAATACCGAACGCACCGAACCGAACCGTACCGTACTAGATTCCCGATAAGCGCTTCAAAAACGGCCCGAAAAATGAGACCACAAATAGGTACTTTTGTGGTCTTATTTCAAATTAGTACGTTTTTAACCTTATTACTTAGACTTTAAGTTTCATTTTAGAATAAATGACTGAAAATTTAAAAATAGAATGATTTTGTTTTCAAGCGACAATTTAAATATATTTTGCAATGGTAATTAAACTTTATGTTTAAGCATTAAGGTTTATAATAAACTGAAGTTGTTAATATTATTAAACTTTTTTCTAAGAAATGTAGATGTTTACGTGTGTGCAAACGTGGCCACTTGAGCGACTGATTTTTGTTCCTGATCCTTAATCTAGTACTATTATTGATCGAAGCTTCGAACACACACACACCACATCCACATCTGCCGCAAGGTCTTAATTCCAGGAGTGGGAACGTATAGGCTTATTATGCTTATGCTATCGCCCAAGTCGATGTCGAGTACTAAAACCTTGTCCTTTTTCCAGACGCCTACACAGACTACGACGAAATCCCCGAAGAGTCACAACCCCCACCGAACCTCAGGTCACGCCAGCAGCCAGCCAGACGCGACCCACCACCACCAAAATCAAAGCCGAAACCACCGCCAGAAGACACGGAACCATCACAGAAGAAGAGGGATTCTTCTCCGCCGTCTTTTTCTCCGTCCATACAGCCTTCTAGAAGATTCTTCACTTCTTTATTCTCTATTCCCGGAGCTGTTGTAGATACTCTGATAGGTGGAGAAATTACGTTGTGATTAAAGAGATTATTTTAAGTACTAAGAACTCCTTAATTCGCCAATTTTTACGCGAACTCTTTAGTTCGCCAATTTTTACGCGAACTCTTTAATTCGCCAATTTTTACGCGAACTCTTTAATTCGCCAATTTTTACGCGGACTCTTTAATTCGCCAATTTTTACGCGAACTCTTTAATTCGCCAATTTTTAGGTGGACTCTAATTCACCATTTTAAGACTTTCTGGGTGTCAAATTGACAGAACATATTCGCAACACCAAAAAAAAAAATCGTGGAACAAGACTTTTTTGTGTATTTTGTGTTTACTACGAGATATGTATTTACTTATAACATTTTTATCATGAGTGTATGCGCATTTTGTAAAACTTACTATCAAACATATTAGTTCCACGGACGCTCACGTTGTTATTAGCGCCAAAATGGCGAAAATCAAATGTCTTCGTTTTGTCATCGATAGTATGATGTCCACTTGTATGTGTGTACTTGTATAAATACGCTGTCAGTGGCCATTGGTCCGTGGTATCGACACATAAAAAAGACAAAGATCTCATCCCTGCCTCTGGGCTGGATTGAGGTCAAGAGTGAGCCCATTGTCAATAAAAAAAAAAACAAAAATGGTTTTTCTTTTAAGAGGACAACGACTATTGTTTATAATGTTGTCTTGAAGTATGCGTTGAGAAAACCTGTTTTCTTGTGTTTTATCGGTTTTAGATATCGATACCAAACACAGCTATGAACTTCACATAAAAAATTAAAATATTCTAAACTGATATTTCAAATTTCACTGCTCAAAAAAAAAAAAAAAAACCAAATTATTATCATTTTGTTTTATTATGTTTAGATGTCTGCGGAGTCTGCGTGCGCGTATCTCTTAACTTAAAATAGGTCCAAAATAAACATCTATCCTAAATCAATTTAGTCTCTACCTTTCCTATCCATCAATTATACAATGTGATGGATAGCCAACGTAGGCAAACGTTTTGCTCAAATATTTTTTAGAATATATTTAAGGTAAGGCCTTGTTATGGACAGGGGATATCAAAACAGCTCAAACATTCCCGACTTACGAGTTGTACATAACATGACATAACAGGTACTTTACATAACATACATTATTTGACGGCACGGTTGGCGCAGTGGTTAAGCGATTGACTGCTGCGCTGCGTGTCGCGGGTTCGATTCCCGCACGGAACAAATATTTGTATGACCTACATGTATTTGTTCCGAGTCTGGGTGTTTTTCTATCTATAATATGTATGTATTTACAAAAAAAAAAAATGTATATAAGTAGTTTATCAGCCATCTTGTTACCATAACACAAGCATTAGGTTGCTTAGCTTGGGACTAGATGGCGCTGTGTGAAATGTCCAGGGATATTTATTTATTTATTATTTATTTATTATCAGGCTATAATGTTCCCACTGCTGGGACACAGGCCTCCTCTCGGTGAGAGGGAGTGGGCTCTAATGCGCCACCACGCGGGCCCAGTGCGGGTTGATAGATGTAACATGTCTTCGAGTGTTTGGTTCTAGGACATGCCGGTTTCCTCACGATGTTTTCCTTCACCGTTTTGAGAGCAGTGGTGATGAAATAGTTTACACAAAGTAAAGCGCCTGTCAGGGTTCGAACTTACGACCTACAACTCATAAGTCGCGGGTGTTACCACTGAGTCACCCGAGCTCTACTGTGTAGGCTGCTTATGCTATGCTAAGTATGCAGCCAGAAATAATGGACATCTCACAGCTTGGTTAATGAGAATTAAATAAAAAAGTTATTGGAACGAAGTTCCTTATCGCGCGTTGCGAAAGGGGGCTAGACGGAAAAAATTAAAACCAAAAGTTGGAACGACACTTTTTGCTATAGTTGTAAGCCGTGCGACGTGCGCATATTTCTCTGTTTCTCTCTCTCTCTTATAGAAAGCAAGCCAGTTATACTTCGTTCCATCCGGGTGTCCCTTGACACCTCTCAAGTTTTATTATGCAGCAACGTTCTTTCAAAACTACAAACCCGTTGTCCTTCAAAGCAAGAATGAATAGGCATCTTCAGCGCTCCTTCCATGACAAACCTCATCCATCGCTTTCCATCAGGCGTGATCGAGGTGAAGAGCAGGACCATTTAACAATAAAAAGGCTGTTTTTTGTAAGTGTATTCTTCAGTTTGGCCAGAGCTTTAAACTGGGAAATATTTAACAGATCCTCTAAAAACGTATCGAACCTTCTAATGCTGGACACTTTTTTAAATGAATGAGCCTCTTTTAACTTTCTGGCTTTTTATCACAGTCGATCGCTTTTAATTGGCTATTTAGTATTTTAAGGACCCCAAAATAGCAATAATTTCTCAAAAAGAGGAGCAATCAATTAGTGTGTTCAATAATATTTTTAGTAGCGCAAAATAGTAATAATTTGAGGTTCACAAAAAGAGCCACAATCATTATATTATTGTGTTTTTAGAGGTATGAGGAACAGGGTGTAAAGTTCACTCATCCTCCATTGAAAAGGGAGGATCCTCCGACCAGACGGGTGTTGTGTCTGGCGGGCATTTGCCCAACGATTGATGTTGGGAAATTGTATCTATGCTAACTGCGCGGTAAATTCTGCTTGCGAGATGCGGGATTTGCGTGACGTCAGTATGACGCGTTGTTCGCATGTGGCGTTGTAGATACCGCTACATGTTCAATAATTTCTTTAGGAGCGCAATATGGGAATTGTTGGAGGTTCGATTACATAATTAATATAGTTATGATGCTTAAAAATAATAAAGAATCTGAAATATCACATTGTACTGGGAATACTGGGATCGATCCATCATCACTGACAGGACTATTGTTGTCAATAAGCCGGTGGATCGATCAGAGCGGCGCGCAATGATTGCTGACATAACCGTCCTGCATGATGAGAACCTCGTGAAAGCCGAAAAAGATAAACAAATTAAGTATGTATCTTGACTTGGCTCACGAGGTTGTCGACATGTGGCATGTGGACTCAGCGATCATTGTACCGATAGTCGTGACAGCCAATGTCTGCCAATGGTTGCCAATTAATAGCCAAGAGCCTCGACCAACACCTGAGGCGGCTCTCGTTGGGCAGCTGGCTTGATTCAGAAAGCGGTACTTCTGGACACGGCTCGCATTGTCAGGAGGTTCCTCTCTCTGGAGCCCTGACCACCGGTAGCTTGGACCCTGTTCCCGATACCGGTAGGCTACTATTTTTTATATTTTTTAATGTTTTTATACTTTTAATATTCTAATATTTAAAAATATAATTATACTTATGTTTACATTGAAATAATGGATAATAAAGATTTTTTGTAGTTTCTTTTACATATTAATTTACCCATAATTTGAATAATCCATTATGACCACTTAATGATTCCTTACTTCGAAACCACGTCACCTCCTTAGTTAATAACATCCGCTAATAACTTAGTCTCTATGACAAAATGAACGAAACCGCGCGAAATGAACACAAAGATGGCGCGGTTTGAACGGTCAAAATACCACGCTTGACAACCGCACGTGATTTGCACGTGGTAAGATTACGCGGGGAATTATAATTATTATACAGAATTAGGGCCCTGGTTGAAATACATACAACCCTCTAAATATTAATTAAATTAACATTTACAATTAATGGTTTATAAATACTACTCGTCCAGTGAAATCAGTAGGTAAATATATTTCTACACTTTACAAGTAAATTAAGTCCGTTTTTTTAGTAGCGCTATAATTAAATTAATTTCTTGCTGGCAGAATATTAATGCTGAAAAAATTGCCTGTGAGCGGCGTAGATATCTATCCTGCGTTTGCAGTTTATTTTTAGTTGGTTCCATAAATTTTGACCGCGTAGGTAACTCTCGTCTGTGATGTTTCATAGACGAGAGTCAGCAACGCGGTCAAAATGTTGGCAGGGGTCGTAGGTTATATAAAATAATGCCCCCAAATCCTTTCGTTAGTTATATAAAAAAATAAAAAATCTACTGTTGTAGGTTTTTTACGAAAGGATTTGAGGGTGACCTTTGCCCAGCACTGGGACAGTATAGAAAAAAAAAACTACGAAAATATCTACGCTACGGTTATAATTCTGTGCTGAATTCATGATAACAGTTTGCGCGTCGATGTCCCTGCCACTCTTATTTTAGCGTTAGCTTCAATATTGCATCTCTCCTTAGCATAGTCAACCTATACTGTCATCTATCAGGCAGGATGACACCTCAAAATTTTCCGTGTTTTTCAATTTTAATGTATTTTCTTTGAAAAATCATTGAGTTTCAAAAATTCGCAATGAATGTGCGCAATATGGAAGGAGTGATGGGCTATGGAGAAATGATGCAGTTGCACGCTGCGTGAGCGTGCGCGATCCTTCGCCACTCATTCGATATCCACCGTGCACAGGATAGATGGAAAGCAGCACTTGCTCGGTTGGTGTAATTGCCGTATGGCGTTCCAATGTGAGGATAAATAAATAATTAATGAATAAATAAATACTGTTCCCACTGCTGGGACACAGGCCTCCATTCTGTGAGAAAGAGTGGGCCGTAATACACACATGTCTTCGAATTTTTGGTTCTAGGACATGCCGGTTTCCTCACAATGTTCTTCCCCGTTTTGAAAAGCAGAGGTGATGAAATAATTTACACAAAGTATTGCGCCTGCCTAGGTTCGAACTTACGACCTACAACTGATAAGTCGCAGCAGATAACTCAGAACTCAAACTGAAATAAAATTGCAACAATTGATCGTACAAAAAAGTTTGGTTATTACAACTTTTTAAATTACTTCAGCTTTCACGGTTCTCGCTACCTCTCTGTGGAGTTGAAACGTAATTAAAAAATATCAGAACAAATTATATTTTATTGATTGTCAACGATTTAATATTTTAACCGACTTCAAAAAGGACGAGTTTTGTGTGTTTAGGTGTAAGTAATAATAATAATAATCAAACAAATCAAGTATCTTGACTTGGCTCGCGAGGTTGTCGACATGTGGGATGTGGACTCAGCGATCATTGTGCCGATAGTCGTGACAGCCAATGGCTTAATAGCCAAGAGCCTCGACCAACACCTGAGGAGGCTCTCGTTGGGCAGCTGGATCAAGGGCTTGATTCAGAAAGCGGTACTTCTGGACACGGCTCGCGTTGTCAGGAGGTTCCTCTCTCTGGAGCCCTGACTGCTTGGACCCTGTTCCCAATACCGGTGGGCTTTTTATTTTTTTATGTTTTTTTTTATCATGTTGTTTATAAAAATATTGAAAAATGTAAATTATATGTAATTAGATGAAATAAAGAAAATAATAATAATGTTTAAATGGTTTATTCATCTGTAGTCGAACTAAGCAGAGCCTGTATTTCGACTATCAGCGCCAAACCCCTCGAGTATTATGTATCATTATATCAGCCGAAAGATGTTCACTGCTGGACATAGGCCTCCCCCAGCACCTCCACTTCGACCGGTTCTGTGCTTCTCGCATCCAACGGATTCCTGCGGCCTTCACAAGGTCATCGGTCCACCTTAGCGGCCTTCCAACGTTCCGTCTTCTGGTATGCGGTGGCCAATCCAGAACCTTTCGGTACTATCGGCCATCTGAGGGGCAATTCTCGTAGTTTTAAGAACGTTCTCAGTCTGAGCTCAGTCTCAATCTGTCAAAAGTTTCTCTACAGAGAAATTAGAGAAAATTTTGTCAAAAATGTATTTTTGACAAATTTTTGACATTGCTTGTCGCTGAGATAATAATAATAATATCCCTGGACATTTCACACAGCGCCATCTAGTCCCAAGCTAAGCAACCTAATGCTTGTGTTATGGTAACAAGATGGCTGATAAACTACTTATATACATTTTTTTTTGTAAATACATACATATTATAGATAGGAAAATACCCAGACTCGAAACAAATACATGTAGGTCATACAAATATTTGTTCCGTGCGGGAATCGAACCCGCGACACGCAGCGCAGCAGTCAATCGCTTAACCACTGCGCCAACCGTGTCGTCATGAGCTGAGATGAGATTGCGTGCGACTAGATTTTGAACGTTTTTAATTACGGGAATTGCGTACGCAGACCAGTGTTAGAACGGCAGGTACCCACTGCAAAGAGTTTGCCTTCACGCACCTGCCGTCTATGAACAGTCCTGGGGACTGCATAGCACAATACATTGTGTAAATTTATACATTCAAAATTGCCATTAACAATGTTACCTATACTTATGCGGGTGAAACCGCGGGGCACAGCTAGTCTCTTCTAATCCTTCATTTTTGTCTTGTATTTCATGCCAATACCTTTTAACTGACTCGCGGAGGTTGCATGTAAGCAGCAGCACCAAATAGGCTATAATTTATATTCAAATTTTATTTGTTTCAAATTGACGTTATTTCAAGTTAAACAAATATCAACTTTATTTTAATGGCAATTAAGTTGATTTAAGAGTGACTAGCACTATTGAAAAAGTTATAAAAATGTTTGAAGTAATAGAGTAAACTTAACTTTATTGTGTAGGAATTAAAGTTATTTTTCTATAAACTCATATTTGTTTACAGTTTTAGCCAATATGTCGCGAATGCAGCCGTCACATTTGAGCAAAGCGCATGCGTCAACTTGACATTGAAAAATAACCTTCAACCCTACACGTTGCAGTTATAAAAACATTACAAAACCATAGCCAAATATGCATAAACTGTAACGTTGTTTTAATTTTTTTAATTTTTAAATCCATAAACAACTCTCATTTTAACACAAACAAGAGATAAGGAACTGTGACTGATTTATTTTTATATTTTTAATTTTATCGCTTTTAGGAAAATTTTAAATATTGTTTTGAAAACATGTGAGTTTCCCTAGCCAGTTGGATTTAGAGTTGGTTTGTAACAGACTACTTTTATTGATAAAAAGTAATAGCACCAATTTTGAAAAAAACATTTTTGTTTACGTATTTTTTTTTGTCTAAACTAAAATTATACTTATCTCATTTACTTATAAATTTTATTTTTAAGTACTTTCATAAAAAAAATAGTAGCCCACCGGTATCGGGAACAGGGTCCAAGCTACCGGCGGTCAGGGCTCCAGAGAGAGGAACCTCCTGACAATGCGAGCCGTGTCCAGAAGTACCGGTTGTTAGCATGTTTGTTTGTTACGCTTTCACGCTAAAACGGCTTAATGGAATTGGATGAAATTTGGCACACAGATAGACCATGAGCTGAGTAAGGACATAGGATACTTTTTATCCCGATATTCTTACGGGGTCAAGATTTATGCGGGTGAAACTGCGGGACGTATCTAGTAATTATAAATAATCGTAGTGTGTAAATGAATTAATTTAATTTAAGTGTTTTATTTTCAAAAGTGGCTCTATTTTTTATCATTGTGTAGATACTAAAAGATATAAATTCAACAAAAAGTGCAAAATATATATTTTTTATTTAGAACATTCAGTTTTGGTGAGACTTCAAAGTTTAATTTGGTGCAGAATGCAGTAACGCGTGCTCATTACAAATTATGCAAGTTAATGTAAGTTTTTTATACCCAATCCATAACCATTTAATAGCGTTCGTTGCAGATAACGACATTTCGGAATCATGTGATTCGTTCATTCGGAATTACATGATTCGGGATAGGGTTAATTCGGAATTACGTGATTCGGGATACCGTTCATTCGGAATAGCGTTCATTCGGGATAGAATGATTCGGGATAGCGTTCATTCGGGATAAAGTGGTTTCAAGTTTCGGCCTAACGTATAAAAGTCATATGAAAGTACCTAATTCTGTCTGTTACCTTTTCACGACATTCAGATTGCGCGGCAATGTTCCTTCGTGCGCACATACACCCTTAAATTTTGATCGTTTCAATCCTTAATCATTGTACTCATCATTATGAACAACTTTTACTACGGGACCAACCCTGAAATCGTAAAAAAAAGTTGTTGATCCATAGATTATGTCGAGTTATGCGAACATAAATCTATGGATCAACTGATTTATTTATCATCATTTTTTTATTTTTGTTCATCTCCTAATGGGCATAGCGTGATGTTACATAGCTTATAGCCTTCGTCAAGAATTGGGCTATCGAATGCAAAAAGAATTTTTCAAATCCGTCTGGCAATTGGTCTTGTTACCATAACACAAGCATTAGGTTGCTTAGCTTGGGACTAGATGGCGCTGTGTGAAATGTCCAGGGATATTTATTTATTTTATTTTAATTCTAGAGATTACCTATACATACAAACAAACAAACTTTTACCTCTTTATGTAGATTAAAGCGGTTCATAACTATCTTACTTGACTAATCTAGTGACATAATTAAAAGCTTATATTTTCTTTGATTTGGACAACGGTTCCAATCAAATATCTTTGAATTACTACTTTTAAACAATGTTTGTTTTTGTTGTGACGTATGAGTAATAAAAATAAACTTACTTGATTGGATCGTGGTATTTAAAATGAGTAACCAGTTGTGGTGTGTGGTTGTGGTTGTTGTGGTGTTGTGGGTTGGTTGTTGTTGTGTGTGTTGTGTATTATTTCATTAGTTTAGTCATCATCATCTGCCTTGCCTTTTCCCAACTATGTTGGGGTCAGCTGCCAGTCTAAACGGATGCACCTGAGTACCAGCATTTTACATGAAGCGACTGCCTATCTGACCTCCACAACCCAGTCACTGGGTAATACGATACCCCTTGGTATGACTGGTTCTCAGACTTTCGGGCTTCTGACGACCCGTAATCACTGCCAAAGATCGAGGCGCGGAGGGGTCTTGATATGTAAAGATGGTCACCAATCCACGTACCAACCGTGGCAAGCGTAGTTTAACCTGATCAATTGAACCGTGCGGCTGTTATTACTTAGCCACAAGCCCCTCACTTAGCCACAAGCCCGTCGTGTATTGAGTACTGTGTTCAAACCCATGAGCGGCATGCTGTCGACGGTTGCAGTTACTTACCTCTGTAGACGACGCATGTCGTTTGTATGTGTGCACACCTAGAGCTGGCCCGCACCCGACGCACCAAACAGGTGCTTCGATCAATAATAGTACTAGATTCCCGATAGGCGCTTCAAAAACGACCCGAAAAATAAGACCACAAAATACTTTTATGGTCTTATTTCAAGTTAGTATGTTTTTAACCTTATCACTTAGACGTTAAGTTTCATTTTAGAATAAATGACTGAAAATTAAAAAATAGAAGGATTTTATTTTCAAGCGACATTTTAAATATATTTTGAAATGGTAATTAAACTTTATGTTTAAGCATTAAGGTTTATTAAACTGAAGTTGTTAATATTATTAAACTTTTTTCTAAGAAATGTAGATGTTTACGTGTGTGCAAACGTGGCCACTTGAGCGACTGATTTTTGTTCCTGATCCTTAATCTAGTACTATTATTGATCGAAGAGCAGGTGCATCATTTTCGCATCATACCGTAGAAAAAATCAGAAAACATCCCTGATGCTCAAAATGTATAATTAAAATTATAGCAAACCTCATAATCAATTGCTAAATCAACTCTCAACCGTGCTATCAACATCTTCTAAAAACACCACTTTTTCTGAAAAAAAATCTACTATTTTAACCTTAACGTTCGATCTCACAAGAGGTGCCTGACCATCGACATGCTTTATCATAAAATTAAATCGCGTATAAAACATAGAATTCGTTGCGGACACGTTTTTAAACAATGTTTGATTAATATGGTGTTAGCAGCCGAGGACAATGTCAGTGTTTATCTAAAGTACGTCAATGTTTTCTGGGTAAAAACAGTGCGTTTTTTAACCACGAAAAGGTAGGATTTTTTTTAACTATAAGTATACAATTATGTATGTAACATAATTAACACAAGACCCAACCCCCAATTGGAGTATTGAGTGCGTGAAAGCTGGTGGAGGCAAAGCTTCACAGTTTGGCTCACCGGCGAAGTGTTGCCTGTCTGTCCGTCTTCTACAGACTGTACTTCGGGGAGTGTGCTCAAGTGCTACATGAGCTCATCCCGCCTTCACCTTTCTACCATCGAGAGTCCAGACGAACTGCGGGATACCACCCCAATTTGGTTAATATACCATATATACGCACTAAGCGCTTCTCGTCATCTTTTCTGATGCGCACAGCTAAGGAGTGGAATCGTCTGCCTGCGGCTGCATTCCCGAGTTCATACAACCCGAATCTCTTCAAGGCGAGAGTGAATAGGCTTCTTCTGGGCAAGCTCGTTCCACCGTAGATCTCATCCCTGCCTCTGGGATGGATTGAGGTCAAGAGTGAGCCCATTGTCAATTAAAAAAAAAACCATAATCCTCGTACAATGACCATAAGTTTTGTTTTAGAAAATCTTGTTGACCATAACTTTATGTATTTAAAATTGAGTCTTATAGCCTTAAAGCTTAAGTATAATCAGACTATAATGTTCCCACTGCTGGGACACAGGCCTCCTCTCTGTGAGAGAGAGTGGGCCGTAATCCACCAAGCAGGCACAGTGTGGGTTGGATGGAAATAAGATTAATTTTCTTCGGCTCAACCGACGGTCATGTGGCAAAATATATAATAAAAAAAAAATACTATATCAAAAGTGAGTGAAGTCGATTCAGTGTAGTCAATTATGAAGAAACTAGATACTTTCAGGAGTTGAGTTTGTTCTGTTACACCTTGTATATGAGATTGACAAACTCCAACGCCGTTTGACCGATTACCATGAAAGTTGACATATTATGTATGTTTTCATGGAAGAAGTTTTAAAGGTTTTTTTTCGACGCCCACACCACTGGCAGCGCCCCGCGGTTTCACCCGCATTAGTATCGATCCCGTGGGAATATCGGGATAAAAAGTATCCTATGTGTTAATCCTGGTTATAAAGTATCTGTGTGCCAAATTTCATCCAAAACCGTACAGTAGTGTTTGCGTGAAAGAGCAATAAATATCCATCCATCCATTCATCCATCCACACAAACTTTCGCGTTTATAATATTAGTAAGAAGTAGGGTAACATCACACCAGACACTGAGATTGAGATCCGACTGTGAACGTTCTTAAAATTGCGTGATTTGCTCCTCAGAAGGCCAATTCTCGTAATTTAAAATGTTCAAAATCTAGTCGCAGTTTCATCTTAACGACGAACAAATGTTAAAGACTTTTCAAAATATAGGGAAGTTGGAGATATTTTTGACAGATTGAGACTGAGATCAGACTGTGAACGTTCTTAAAATTACGAGAATTGCCCCTCTGGTCCTACACGCACGTCGGTTGCTACACGCACCTGACTTTTTTGAAGAACATTACCAATAAGGTCACTATATTTTATGTGCTCCTAGGGCGTCCTCTAGGATAGGAGAATAATAATAATAATATCCCTGGACATTTCACACAGCGCCATCTAGTCCCAAGCTAAGCAACCTAAAGCTTGTGTTATGGTAACAAGATGGCTGATAAATTACTTATATACATTTTTTTTTTTGTAAATACAAACATATAGAATGAATGAACGAACGTGACATATAGAATGTACGTTATTTATACATTTATTTACCTTTTGTCTGTTTCAGGTAAAAGTCTAAATGCCAATTAAATGTGGAGCCCGATATGAAAACACTAACAACGATCGAGGCTTGGATTTTAATATGTAAGTATATTTTGACAATATTACGGTACTAAGGTAAACGAGAGTGAAGTCGACAGTGACCCAGAAGTCGTCAAATTATATTTAAAAACATATAAATCTTTTTCTACTAAACATTAAACTGGCCTATTTTTATGACATTATATTTTTGGTAGCATATTGCACAGCTGAAATAGCAACACTGAGTTTTAACTGCAATGGCGTCTGAAATATTTTGCTTGGAAAGTGTGTCCGTGTGTGGACTTAAACATAACAGGTTTGAGGTTGGTATGTGTATTTCGACTGTCTCTTTGGTGTAGCGGTCGCATGCGCTACTACTAAGTATCAGCAGGGTAATTAGTCGGTTAAAAATAGCCAAATCGATCCAGCCGTTCCCAAACGGACATCATTTCATTTTTATTTTTAAAGATCAATATTTGGACTCTAGACTTAAGCAACGGGCAAAATAAAAATCTAAAAATGTAGTTTATAAAAATAAAAATAAATAAAAAATAAAATTCATTTAATTCAGATAACTAATTGATCCATAATTCCATACAGTCTGACTTAAAATTAAAATAAATAAATATAAGATTAAATTAAATTAAAAATTTTTGGAGGTACGAGGAACAGGGTGTAAAGTTCACTCATCCTCCATAGAAAAGGGAGGATCCTCCGACCAGACGGGTGTTGTGTCTGGCGGGCATTTGCCCAACGATTGATGTTGGGAAATTGTATCTATGCTAACTGCGCGGTAAACTCTGCTTGCGAGATGCAGGATTTGCGTGACGTCAGTATGACGCGTTGTTCGCATGTGGCGTTGTAGATACCGCTACATCACTCCCCTCCGGAGACCGGAGGTCGATAGTGGGCTGAGTCTTGTGTCTTGCTACGCTTGCCAGGCCAGCTGAGGTTCCAGTGAGTCGGAACCGGTTGTCGCATAGTTCACGGTGAGTCGGAACTGTCTGCGGAGATGTCCCCAGTGAGTCGGGGTGGCGCTGCGTTATACTCCAGTGCGTCGGATGTCGTACAGCGCCGGGTTGAGGCTGGCTGCTGCGTCGACCAGGAGAGGGTGCTCTGCTTGTTGACCGGCCGAAGGTGCAGTGTGCTGTGCCAAGGTTGCTGATGAGGCTGAGGGTGATGACCAGGTATGCGCGGATGCTGCATGCTGGTGGTCAGGATACCCGTTGAAGCCGTGGATGCTGGCTGGCTGGGCGACTCGCCGCTGAAGCTTGTGGGAGTGATGATGATGACGTCACGCTGAAGTGTTTGCACGAAGGCTGCGCTGACGTTCATACTCGGGGTCACCAGTTTGGAGGTACGAGGAACAGGGTGTAAAGTTCACTCATCCTCCATAGAAAAGGGAGGATCCTCCGACCAGACGGGTGTTGTGTCTGGCGGGCATTTGCCCAACAATTGATGTTGGGAAATTGTATCTATGCTAACTGCGCGGTAAACTCTGCTTGCGAGATGCAGGATTTGCGTGACGTCAGTATGACGCGTTGTTCGCATGTGGCGTTGTAGATACCGCTACAAATTACAAATGAAAGCTTAAAAATAAAAGAGATTAAAAATTAACAAAATAAATAAAAAATCAAAAATTACAAAATTAAATTAAATTAAAAATTAAATTAAAATACATTTAAATTACACGCTTAATAAAGGATCTCCATATTGGAGAAGAGATCCTATCTGCTACAGTCTTCAGAATTCCGTTGCAGTTGCCACGCATTCTGCAGATCAGGGATACAGTTTTCTTGCGGATGACTGCATGAAAGCCATCCGTGCGATACAGCGCAAACATCCCCGATGCACTACAGAAGCGAGGCAGCCCCAACATCATCCTGAATATGTTATTATACTGGATGCGTTTATCTGATACAAAAAAAAATATACAAAGTATTCTTCGAACAAAACCAGCTAATTTTAATTACTATACCAATTTTCAATAAAATTATTAAATGAATGTGAAAGTTTACACCCGTGCTCGATAGATGGCGTTGTCCCGTAAGGCTGAATCGCGCTATGGTTTCGTTACGAGCGTCCGGTTGGGTGCCTCGAGTGTGACACTACGTCAGTCGCCTTTTACGACATCCTACGGGATTATAATATTTTTGAATAACCTCTTGGCGTAACAGCCATAAGGTTTATTATTCCTTGAGATAATAATAAAAATAAAGTAATAATGAAAACATTGAAAACTGAAAAAAGTACCGAACTTAGGTACAGTCACAACCGCACGTTAGTGGTGACAATTTTGGCATTGATACCTTTATGTCGTAGCATGAAGGGCGATTTTCGTAGTGCAATGTTACAACTGATTCACCGTTGACTGCATTCGCGATTTAGATTTTGCCTTCCTCAAAAATTGGGCTATCAAATGCCAAAAGTATTTTTCATCAACTTCTTCAGCTTTGATATTAGTATCATCATCAGCATAGCCTTTTCTCCCAACTATGTTGGGCTCGGCTTCCAGTCTAACCGGATGCAGCTGAATACCAGTATTTTACATGGAGCGACTGCCTACCTGCCCTCCACAACCCAGTTACTGGGTAATACGATACCCCTTGGTAAGACTGATCGTCAGAATTTCGGGCTTCTGACTACCCGTAACGACTGTCAAAGATCCACGAATGAATGCCGGGGCCTATGGCTTAACATGCTTTCCGAGGCACGGAGGGGTCTCGGTATGTAAAGATGGTCACCCATCCACAGACCAACCGCGGCAAGTGTAGCTTAACCTGATTGATCGACCTTTGCGGCTGTTATTATTTAGCCACAGGCTCCTCTCACTGATCTACTGAAGTAAATACCTATAGAAATCCGTACGCAAACTACTGAGTGTCATTAATTAAAGTGACCTCAGAGATTTATAACAATTAATTCACAAAAAAACAACAAACTGTAATGACTGTTGAACACGCCATTGTTGTGCTAATTAACAAGCTAAACGATTAATTGTCTAATTCTCGGCACCTATAAACCAAAACGAATCGTTTTTCTTACCAATTAGCATGTTTATTGCCAAACTGGACATACAAGGTGTTGTTTTGCATCCTCGTCAAATTCAAGGAGCTAATTATGCTATTGATTCTCGACACGAATCAATAATAAAATAAGTAGGTACTTTTTTTTTCAAATTTTCGAAAATTGTATGTATGACACGCATTTTAAAACGCGGCCTGTGTGATACCGCACTGTAACTGCCCTTTTACACACACGTAAAAACGCGGCCGCTTATACGATACCATAACGCGATTCTGTTATTTGAAACTGAGGGGCAATTCTGGTAAATTTAAGAACGTTCACAGTCTGATCTCAGTCTCAATAAGTCAAAAATACGTCAAATTTCCCTACATTTTGACAAGTTTTTGACATTTGTTTGTCGCCGAGATGAGACTGCGACTAGATTTTGATCGTTTTTAATTACGAGAATTGGCCTGCTGGTGTATTCTGAAATACTGTCAAACTTAAATAGGTAACTAAAAAAACAAGTATGTATTCATTATTTACCAGGGATCGTAATTTTATTTGATTATTTATGTCTTTCTTAGCAGCCTCCTGAAATTTGACAAGGATGCAAAACAACAGCTTGTATAAATAGATTCAAAATCAAAATATTTGATTTCACATAAACCTACATGGGCACTTATGAACCGTCAGAAGCTAGGTGCACGGTTCCAATTGGTCGTTTCCTATGGAGAAGAGCCGGCAAGAAACTCCACGGTTACTCTTTTAAAAATAATTGGCTTTTACAATGTTTTGAAATTACAGAATTAATAGGTATGCGAAGACAGCGTAGGCCTGTCAACAAGTACAAGGTAATAAATCAAATAAAAAACCGGCCTAGTGCGAGTCAGACTCGCGCACGAAGAGTTCCGTATTATCTATAAAAATCACGTCTGTTGTATGGGCGTCCCCCTTAAATATTTATTTAATTTTAATATTTATTAAAGTAAAAATACAACTGAGTATTTTGTTTTGTGAATATTTCAAGCGCCTACATGTTGCCATTATTGATATCGAGCAAAAAAGGCCAAAACAAGGGACACCCGGATGGAACGAAGTTCAAAGAGAGAGAGAGAGACAGACAGAGAAACACGCGCACGCCGCACGGCTTACAACTACCTATAGCAAAAAGTGTCGTGACAACTTTTCGTAAGAATTTTTTCCGTCTAGCCTCCTTTCGCAACGCGCGATAAGGAACTTCGTTCCAAAATCTTCTATAAATCAATTTACGTTGTTGAGCAGATAATTTATTATGTAGCTCTGCGACGACGTAGCTGCGTAGCGGATAATCTACGCATCGGCTACGGCGTAGCACTCGTAGCGATTGTGTCGTGACAACTTTTCGTAAGAATTTTTTCCGTCTAGCCCCCTTTCACAACGCGCGATAGGAACTTCGTTCCAAAAATCGCGTTTGTTGTATGGGAGCCCCCTTAAATATTTATTTTATTTGGTTTTTAGTATTTGTTGTTATAGCGGCAACAGAAATACATAATTTGTGAAAATTTCAACTGTCTAGCTATCGCGGTTCTTGAGATACAGCCTGGTGACAGACAGACGGACGGACAGATGGACGGACAGACAGCGAAGTCTTAGTAATAGGGTCCCGTTTTTACCCTTTGGGTACGGAACCCTAAAAAGGTCTAAAAATCCACAGTTTACAAGGCCTACAACGTTCTCACATTCACAAAATATAAATAAATCTATCAAAAAGATATAATAAAAAAAAAAAAAAAAAAAAAAAATTAAATCAAATATTAAAACCTATTATGATATGATTGCTATTACAACCACTAGTAAAGATTATTGATATTAGAATATAATGTCAAATAATAAAAAAAGATTATATCAAGGAAGTATGTAAAAAATAAATCAAAAATAAAAATTGCAATTAATTTACGTATTTATGTAGTTATGCCGTTAATGAGGTGCCAGGGAAGCCACATGTGC
Organism: Apamea sordens; assembly: GCA_945859715.1. Taxonomy (NCBI): domain Eukaryota; kingdom Metazoa; phylum Arthropoda; class Insecta; order Lepidoptera; family Noctuidae; genus Apamea; species Apamea sordens. Next base: position 9,596,633 of record OX244015.1, on the reverse strand, counting down.
ACAAGGAATTATTGTCAAAATATCTTGTCTTCAACTTAATCTTTAATCTTATAGTGTCTAATTCGTAAGCTACTCGTATATAGCTACTTCCTACCCTACAACCCTAAAAAAGAACTGTTCCATAGGCTTCTATTCCGTTCACCTTATATACCCTATTTTTGTTCAGACGGTTAAAAAAGTCAGCCCGTATAATATGAAACATGTGTAAGTATGTCTAATATAGATTTCATTCATTTCATTTCATTGATTTCCAAATCACCATCTAACTGTCAAATGCCGATCGTTCAAATCCGCCATCTTGGAATATCAACCTTACTTTATATTCAGTCCGCGCCCTTACTTATTCCGAGTGGATTTAAAAAGAATGTCTTCTTTATAAGGTCGCCTTTAATGTCTAGCATTATTTAATTGTTGAAAGTTTACAATGGAGTCGTGTCTCGAGTTTTTATTACCAACTTCTAAAGATGATCTCTCCTTTTGTCGCGTATTTTCTTTGTTTGCACATCGAATTCTCCGAGATTTCTAGGCCGATTTACGTGATTATTTTGGTAATGAAAATTAAAAGTTATTTATTCAAACTAGGCTGGGAATCAGCACTTTTTGAACGTCAAAATTACATAAGACATTACCCTCAAAACGCCCGCTTCACAGATTCTTAGTGTTTACGCTGGGAAGAAGAAGTGGCGCAACAAACTGTCTAGCAGCACAGCTGTCTGATCAGTTAGAAAAACTTTCTTCTGCATATGTGTAAAGTAATTAACATTACGAGACAATTAAATTATTTGCCACATGGCAGCTACCCACGGCAATATACCAATAAATACAATGAAAACAATAATTATAGTCGAACAAAAAAAAAAGTAATAAAAATGTAAATTTAATGGAATAACTATTGATAAAGTTGAGATAGTTCGAGACTTAGGAGTTATGTTCGATAGCAAATTGGCATTCTCAAATCACATAGATCTTATTACTAGCAAAGCTTACAAAAATTTAGGTTTCGTTCTAAGATCCTGCAAGGCATTTAAAAACATTGAAGCCCTTAAATCTGTGTATTTTGCTTATGTTCGCAGCGTTCTGGAATACGCATGCCCAATATGGTCCCCTCAATATATTATATATAAAAATCAAATAGACCGGGTTCAAAAAAGATTCATAAATCACCTTAACTACCGCCTCCGTAAACCTCCAATGTCCTACGAAAATAGCTGTCGGACATATGGATTGTTAACACTCGATGAACGACGTGAAGTGTTGGACACCTGTGTACTTTACGACATACTGAATGGTAGGCTGGATTGTCCGGATTTGTTATCACAGATCAAATTTAATGTTCCTCTACGACGCACTCGCCATACGCCAATGTTGCATGTACCTAGGCATGCAACTAACTATGCTAGTAATTGTGTACTTACTCGTATTGCACAGGCCTACAACAAGGACTTCTCTCAGGTTGATGTATTTAACTGCACAAAACCTAGTTTTAAAGCCCAAGTTAAAAAGATTATAGTTGATAAAAACAAATAGCAAGCAACTTCCTTCCATTCACCATAAAGCATTTTACTATGCTTAATTAATAATTTTAATTTAGTTAATTAATATTATCATACCCTTTTTTATAACATGTGATGTGATTAACTTTCACTTCTACATTAAATCCTTATTATTTAAATATTGTTTAAAGTCCGTTCGCATGGTAAATACAAATTAGGTTAAGCAGGGAAACCTATTATTAGCCTTACTAAACTGTAATATCTATTTGTACTATATCATATGTATCGCTGTTGGTTTTCTAAATAAATAAAATAAAAATAAATAAATAAAAATAAACAATAAAACCATAATAAAAGTATTCAAAGGATGTTCGCGAATCTACCGAGCCTGAAAGTCTGACAACCAGACTTACCAAGTGGTATCATAATACCCAGTAACTGGGTTGTGAAGGTCAGATAGGTAGTCGCTCCATTTGAAATACTCGTATTCAGCTGCGTCCGGTTAGTCTGGAAGCCAACCCTAAAATAGTTGGAAAAAGGCTGGCAGATGATGACAGGCATACTGACGATGTAAGAAAGAAAGAAAGAAAAATATATTATTTGGGACACGCACAGAAAATACTTACAAACAGTAAAAAAGGAGTAGTTTAACAAAATTACCTACATTAAAACCCGTGGGCCAAAAAGGCTCCTATCTCAGCATAATGCAAAAAAAAAAACAAGGAAAAAAATGTAGGCTTGATAAAATAAATAAACAGGCTTTCTTACACTTTCGATAGGTAGGTACGGAACTCTTAAGCCATGAGCCCCTCAAAATATAACTACAATCTAAGGAATACAGTCTAAACACCCTTTAAATAAGTAAATAAATTAAAATATTAAGAAAATACAAATAGCCACCTTGTAAAACACCTGAGCGTTGTTGAATGTTTTGAATTAATTGCGGCCATCTTGCAGATCGCTTTAATTTTGTTTATCTTTCACGGGAGTCTGCGAAGGCTTAAGTTATTATTATATAGGGTTGGGAATATTATTATGATTGCCGAATGGAGAAGATTTTATGTAATAATAATTGAAGATAGCTATTACGAGACACTTTTATCCTGTAAGGTATTAACCCATATCGAAGAATACACATACAGAAATAAACGCACACCTTCTTCCCTTGGGGGTGAGTTTACGTTCATACATCTGAAAGCCGATTCTCGTAATTAAAAAACGTTCAAAATCTAGTCGCAATCTCATCTCGGCGACAATCAATGTAAAAACTTGTCGAAAATGCAGGGAAATTATGTAGAAGTATTTTTGACAGGTTGAGACTGAGAACAGACTGTGAACGTTCTTAAAATTACGAGAATCGCCCCCCAGACTGTGCACGTTCTTAAAATTACGAGAATCGCCCCCCAGACTGTGCACGTTCTTAAAATTACGAGAATAGCCCCCCAGACTGCACGTTCTTAAAATTACGAGAACTGCCCCTCTGGTCATACACGCACGCTGGTTGCGGGTTAGTACTCACACGGTCAGGGTGACAGGGTACCGACCGACCAGGGGGCCGCGGGAGACGCTCCGGGCGTCGGGAGCCGCGTGACGACTCCCGGCCACCGTAGGCGCGGGCCTGCGGGCGGAGAGTAATGGGTAGCTCTCCGTCCGATCAGGACTAGGCCCGTGCCGAACGGCGTGTACGTGTTCCACGCGCGCCTCAAAGAGATGTCAGCAAAAGAGACGGGGCCCCATAGGGCCGAAGCCTGCCAGGGTAGCGGGACCATCCGAAAGGGTTTACCGCTGCCCTGGAACATAAAGGGCTAAGGAAGGAACACGGGTGGGTTTTAGTCAGTAAGAGTCTGACACTCCCTTCTGCTCCACCCAGAGCGGGAGGAGTCATTTGATGATTTCCCATCCTCAAAAAAAAAAAAAGGGTACCGACCTTTCTGAAGGTCCACCAATAAAGTCACAATACAGGATGAAATTGAAAACTTGCGCCAAATCGCCATAGCAGGTGCAGTAACTGTTACATCATCATCTGCTAGCCTTTTCCCAACTATGTTGGGGTCGGCTTCCCGGATTCAGCTTAATACCAGTATTTTACATGGAGCGACTGCCTATCTGACCTCCACAACCCAGTTACTGGGTAATACGACACCCCTTGGTAAGACTGGTTGTCAGACTTTCGGGCTTCTAACTACCCGTAACAACTGTCAAAGATCTACGAATGACAGCCGGGACCAACGGCTTAACGTGCTTTCCGAGGCACGTAGCGTGCAGTAACTGTTACATAGTCATTATAAATTGTCATTTTACAAATCTAAATTCTTGAAAAAAACGTATAAATATCATCTTAGATAGTGCAAACTAAGTTTATTTATTTATTTATCACAAACACAACTATCATTACAGGCAATAATCCTAATGCGGTAGCGTGGTCTTTAGTTACATTCTAAATTACAATTAAAGCTACTAGTTATATATTAGCATAACATAATACAAACAATGTTACCTTTGTGAATTCATTCAGAGAGCAATTAAATAAATCTATCCTATCAGCAGTGTCATTCAGTGTATGCAAGGCTCGCGTCAGGGGCGCTTTACTGAGCAGGTTGGTTCGCGCGTGGCACTGCTAACAACCGTTATAGTTATTGTCTTTAAGTAGACACAAAATATCGTCGTTCCAGTCATAATAATCCTATATATTGTTCCCACTGCTGGGACACAAGCCATCGCAGCCTCTCTTCGAGAGGGAGTAAGCTAAATCCACCACGCGGGCCCAAAGGGTTGGTAAATGTCAGATGTCTTCAAATTGTTGGTTCTAGGATATGCCGGTTTCCTCACGATGTTTTCCTTCACCGTTTTGAGAGCAGTGGTGATGAAATAATTTACAAAAAGTAAAGCGCCTGTCTGGGTTCGAACCTACGATCTACAACTCGTACGTCGCGGCCGTTACCACGGGACCACCACTGCTCTAAAATAATATAGAAAACTAATAAGAAAGAAAAAAAGAAAAAGTATTTATCGCAATTCGTACAGGATCATAAACTAAACGAAACACAGTTAAAAATAAAAATAAAACAAATTGTATAAAAAAATAACAAGAGGAAAAAAAAAACAGAAAGTCCTATACGAGGTCAAAAGGCTCCTATCTCAGCATGATGCTTCGACATTTAAAAAATAAATGTCGTAGCGCTGGTATTCTGATAGGGCCCGCTGTGATGTCACGGGCAATCACAGTAATAAATAAATAATAAAATAGATATAGTATTATGTAAAATATTAGCAATAAAATAAATATTATTTATTTTTAATAATAATGTATCTAACATTAATTGCAGGTTCAATAATAACAGTATCAAGCTCCACAGAGCATGCCTCATCCCAGCACGTCGTGTCACATCATGGAGACAGCACACCAAAGAAGAAACTCCAGAATACTATTGTACCTATTGGAATACAGGTAATTTAACAGAACTTACATATGTACAAACTCACGCTTTCATCCCATGGGGGTTGAGCGGAAACTACAGAACGCCACCTGCAGTGCAATTCTGTAACTACCTCACCGTGAAAACTTAGGTGAAGTGAGCGTGTCAGTCCAGCAGCTAATGTTAGGGATTGACATAATTGACAGCTCACTCTAAGCTCACTTCACCTAACTTTTCACGGTGAGATTTTTACAGAATCGATCGGCTGATCTACTGCTCCTATTTAATTGATTTTTGGTACAGAGCTTGAAAATGGTACCTAGAATAGGCAGTTTAAAGGAAAGCCCCTCTGTCGTATCAACTTTGTATAAAAATCATTAATGTCAACGTGTACGTAGATAACAATAAAAATAAAACAGCAAAAGAAAAAAATAAAAACATTCAATCAGTAAAAATTAGAAGCAGCTCAATCCCAGGCCTTTTTGTCCTCGATATAATCTTTAAAGGTATAAAAGGCTTTCTGGCACTTACGTTAAATGAATGAGTCCGTTCGCTGTTATTTTATCTCTGACAGTAGCAAACTAATAGCAACCTTATTGTAACGATGATAAAGATCACAATGATTTTGCTAGACTGTTCATTGGCAGCAAACCAACAGAAACCTTATAAGTATGAGAATAAAGATCATTGTGATTTGGACAGTGATGCAAAATCAGAGGTCAAATAGCTACGTATGAAAGGACCGTAAAGAGGCCTTTGTCCTTCACCAGAAAAACACAAAATCTAGTGATAAGTATTATGAACTCAAATCTCAGTGCACTCCCTTTTTTTTCAGATACCAGAACATGTGTTATTAACAAAAGATGTAGCCTGCATTTCAGCAGACTCGAAAATCTTTGAAATAATGAACAAAGCTCAAGAATCCTGCAATGGTACGGACATGAGATGCACCTTCTACCATTTTGTGAACCATGGATATAAAAATATTGGTACCTTAGATATTGATAAGGAACTTTTTGATGATTTGTTAATGAAATTTGATAACTGGCTGCTGACTGCTGAGAATATTGAGAAAAATGATGAACCGTTGAATAGAAAAACAAAAGAAGATACTCCTTTAGATACGACAAGTATTAATGTGAATGGTAGCTATAATGAAGAGTCAATTTCAAATTCAACTCATGGCTCATGTCACACAGAAAAGTTATATACAAATCACGGTGTACATATAGATAAAGTAGATCATAATACCCACGAATCCGACGATGATAAAATAGTAAATACTCATCATATTCAAAATGTATATGACACACATCATAGAAATCATCATCATAAATCAAAAAACGGAAATCATATCAAACTAGTTCCAGAGTACAATAATGATCATAGATATTTTGAGGTTTATCTATCAAAAGATAAGGAAACGGGAAAACCAAGAACAATATACGTAGAGATTGACAAGGACAAAAACGAATTTGTACTTTTAGATGAGGAAATTGATAAAAAACTTAATGGCGTTAAGCCTATTAGAATTGAATTAGATGAACTCTCCGAAATTGCTGATACAGCTTTTAATAATATAGCCAAACCTTCAAATCATAAACAACATGTTTACAACTCAAATGATGATGACAGAATTATGTCGAGCGATATTAATACATATTATACAATAGATGAAGATACAACAAACTTAGATATAGATGTAGGAGATCTATCTACTCAAAATATTTTAAATCCATCCATTCGTAATATAAATACTAATCAACAACGTATTGCGGACAACAAGACAGGAAATGTTAAGAAAATTGTAAATGTCGATAAGAATCTTGTAGTGCCTAACAAATACATAAATCAGGCACAATTTTATGTTGAATCACAGATAAATAATACGACACATGAAGTACCAAATGATGATTTGGAATTAATAGAAAGTAGTAATAATGAAACAGATATATATCAGACTGGTTTTGATGAAGAGACACCTCTTGATTCTATAGAATTTAATGAAAATAATACTAACATCGTTGAAGTAGACAATATAGTATATGCTCCTGAAAATTTTGAAATTCTTTCCGACGATAATTCTACAGAACATTATGAATTATCTACAGAAGATGAAAATGTAACTTTTGACGATGATTCTTTTATACAACTAGAAGAAAACAATGAAACCAGTACCGATATTGACTTTGATGACACACATGATTTCTCAACATCTGAAACAACACTTCTAAACGAACCTATTTCCCAAACTGAATACCCTGTTCAAGAAAATAAGCCAAAATCAACTCCTAACATTTATACTGAACCTAAATTAACCCCATCTCTGACTGCTGGGATATCAGACTATAGTAGCTCACAACGAGATGCGATTCCTTCTGATAATCGGCAAGGTCATATACAGGAGCATTCTTCAGAGCCTGGGATACCATCATCAACATACACTAATGTACCAATAATGGGAAAAGACTTAGCGAAAGTTTTAGAAACAGACAGTCATTTACAGTCATCTTTTCCAGTATATGCTACTTTAGACTTGCCTGCAGGTGCTTCTCAAAAAACTCCATTGGATTCTGATTTTCAACATCCAAGTATATCTTCGTATAATTCTCTACTGGACTCTGGTTTTGGACATCAAACTACTGGGCCTGAAATATTTCCGCATACATCCCCAATTTTCCCAACACCACGTATTGCATCTGCTGCACCTAATTTTCAATACACATCCCCTGTATTCCCATCACCACCTGTTGAATGTGTTGTGAGACTCAACAAAGGTTCTGAATATTCTCCTCTCAATTTTGGCTTCAGCTGGCTACCTTCCTATTCACGTATTGAAGAGCTTCGATTGCCATGTGCTATGAACTTTTCACCACAAGGATCAATTATGCCATTACCAGAACTTCAAAATAAAGAGATTACTGGCAGTATTCATCCAGAACCGTCATCTCCAGATCACATACCAGTTGAAGATCTAAGATTATTTCACACTGTACCCCTGCTCAGTGTCGATAGTGAAGCACCATTTTTATCTACTGAACCGTGTCATCAAGAAGCAAATGGACCTATGCCACCAAAACACACACTAACATCAAAATTAGATTTACCAAAATCCTTAACTGATTTAGATAGAATGCCAGCTTATGAATTAAGTGAAACACCCTTATCAGTAATGCCCAATATCTTAAAAGATGTTGTAAACTCACCTTGTCATATGCAACAAACTCCACTATATTTACAGCAAGCAAAACCTAACGCAATGGACTTAGGATTAATCAAATATTCACCATTTGACAATAATTTTAAAGAAACAATGATTCCGTGTTCGGCTAATAGAAACAAATATCCTTACACCACAATTCCTTGCTTCACAAATCCATACTTAAAACCTCCTCAAATCATATCACCGTATTTGGAACCACTACTGCCTGTAACTACTTTACAACCATCCTCTAAAATTCCGACACTAGATTCTTTACCAATATCTTTAGACCAAAGTTATCCATATCTAAATGGAGACTACCGACAAGAAACAAAGCCAAATTCTCTCGTACCCCACACTACATTTCCACCTATAAACCCACAGTTACTAGGGCCGGGTTTCATACCAAATACATTACCTTGTCAAAATCTATGGAACAATATTCCAAACTTACCGTGTACCATCTTACCCGGCCAAAATATAAGAAACTATCCATCTATTCTTAGTAATTATGTAACTCCATCTGCTGTTCTACAGCAAAATAAAATCCTAAAACCGTTACAATCAAAATCTGTTCCTTCATCAGCCCCTGAACAGCCTTGTCAGCCTAAAAACATTTTAGAAATGACACCTCTAAGCTACACGCAATTTTCACCACCAGGGCAAATGGATTTAAATCCATCATTAGCCCTGGAACATGATTTGCAAAGTCTATCATTAAAATATGGCATACCTCTATCAAAAATCCTCAACTCTCTAGAGACAGAAATCTCTGATGCTCACTGCAAAACTAGTACACCAACCCTCGAGGTACCTTATTCAAAATTAGTGCATGACAGTTCTCTAACAATTAAACCTGTATCAACAAAAGCAAATGCCGCTCTCGATGATGAAAACCGAAGCAGTTATGAAGAGTCTCTTTTAGATTCAGATCTAACTCACCTAGTCTCTTTAGACTCATCTCTTATTGGTCCTCACTTGGAACTAGAAAGCTCACCGATATTAGCATCAAATAACTCCCAAAGTCACGCAGTTATATCAGAAACTACAGTAATACCATCTTTACATTCTGGACCTGAAAATACAGAAGCAAAAATAATACATGATAGTTCTCTTATTGGTCCAAATTTACCAACCATATCTACTAGTAATTTTGTGCTCAATGATGAAAACAGAAATGCAAATGAGTATGCTATATCAGAATCAGATATTTCTAACTCGATACTTTTAGATTCATCACTCATAGGCCCTCATTTAGAAATAGGAAGCCCACCAATTGTACTAGATTCTAATAATTCCCATTCAGACATTCTTGCATCACGTGCCGACGTACCAATTACAGTATCATCACAAATTGAACCAAAACTTAACATTGAAAACCCACCTAAAAACATTCTAGATAGTTCTCTAATAGTTTCATATTTACCAACATTATCTCCGATTAAACCGTTACTAGACAATGAAATACAAAATATCAATGACATGATCCCACTGGAAACTGATCTTACCGACTTGACACCTTTAGATTCATCAGCCATAGATACTCAGGAAGATTTAGTAAACCAAATTGATCAGACTGAAATCTTACAGCATGAAGAAACAGCTGTAACATTGACTGCCGCTAATGCCAGTACAAAGTTAAATAAAACAACTGAATATCTTCCCACAAACTTAGTGCAAGAAGAGTTACTATTAGAATCGGATTCCTCTCGATTCATACCGTTAGACATCTCTCTTATTGACCCTAAGCTTAAATTAGGAAGCTTAACAGACTCTCTAGAAGATAAAACTATACCACCGGTATCAAAAGAAAGTCTTCAACATTTTGATAATAAAGTTGATGAATTAGATAGTATAATCTTACCTCCGTCATTATTACCAACATTACTAAACAAAACAGTAAAAGCTGATTCAAACCTTAACATCAATACCCAAGAAACAAAATTGAATGAAGAACTTGACGAACTATCAGTAGAGACTAATGTAGAACTACCAATCACAGATATTGCATTTAAAGAAAAATCCTTTAAAATTGTGGAACCAATTTCTGAATTACCATCACTTCCCATAGATGAAAGCAATATAGCTTTACAAACAAAAGATTCTAGAACTATAAAACATAAATCAAAATCAAACATTAGTCCTGTTGTTGATTCTGAAACTATATTCGACAGCTCTTTAACAGGTACAAGTATACTTCACAAATTAGATAAACCAGAAATTTCCACCTCCTTAGATTCTTCAATTCATCTTGATAGCTCTTTAATAGGCCCAAGCCTACTACAGGAGATCGATTCTCGAGAAATTTCGCCAACTTTAGACTCTGACAGCTCTGTAGCACCTACAACTATCAATCAGAATGACAAGCCTTCTGAAATTTTGACATTCATCGATTCTTCAAATAAATTTGGAAGTTCTTCTATAAGTCCAACTATACACCATCAAATAAATTCAAAAGAAACTTCAACTGCCTTCGGATCAGTCACTCAATTTGATAACTCTTTAGTACCAAGTCTTCATGAAACAAAAGAGTCTCCAGCAACGTCATCAATCTCTAAAAGTCAACTCGATAGCTCTTTAATAGGTCCAAGTTTACATCAGGAGACATTGGAAGTGTCACGTGCCTTTGATTCTAAAGATCTTCGAGATAGTTCGTTAGTAGGTCCACGTTTATTAACTGTGCCTTTTTCTAGTGATGAAATTCAAATGATAAACAAAGAGTTACAGTCAGGATCTGATCTAGCTAATTTAGTTTCTCTGGATTCATCTCTCATGGGTCCTCACGTAAACTTTGAAAGTGAACTCGAGCAGTCAGAAATCTCAAGATACCAAAACCCAGAATTATCGAAGACATCTGTTAGTAATCCAGATGTATATGACACAACAAATTTCATACCCTTGAACTTAGTTGAAGGAAAGTCGCCTCTAGAACCAAATACTGTATCATCAGTTTGTGCATCTGATCTAGAAGAATTATTATCAAAATTCACCAATGCAATTACGAAATCTCAACTATCACCAACTGAATTAAAACCATGTGACAAATTACTGTCATCTATAGCTAATATATCATCAGATAATAAAAATATACAACCATGTTGTAAAGACTTGCAAACATTAACTTTGAACACTCTATTAAATACTCCATTATCTTTACAAGATGAACTAACTTCTGAGTTCCATCCAATAACAATAACTTTCCCAGCACAAGAATTTTCACCAGTGGAGTCTATAGCAAATGGTCTCAATTCAAATTATTTTCCAACTCCAACAACGATGGCTGAATCTCGATCTTACATCCAAGGAGTACCTCAAACGCCTACCGCACCTTATTCTCCATTTGTTCAAATGAAATCTCTGATAGACCGTAATTGGCTAGGTCCTACTAATATGCAAAATATTCTTCAAACTTCACCTAATTTAAGACCAGTATCGGGAAATCCGCCCGCCCCTTTTACTTCTAATGCATTACCATTAACATCAGAAGATTTAAAATCGTTATTAGATTTAGCTTCCTATAGTAATCTTTACCCTCAATTATCCAATCCTAATAAGTATACACCAGGAGACGCCATTGCACCGTTATCACAATGGACTAAACCGTCAAACATTTTGCCTCTAAACGAATATATTCCTTTACTACCAAACAAACACTCTTCTATTCTTCCATTTCAGTCTACAATTGCTAACTCAGAATACAACCCAATAGTAGTTGATGATAAAATGTCTCTTTTAGATGACAACAGTTTTAAATTGTTAAAAGATACGTCTATTTTGCCTTTTAGTCAATCTTCTTTACTATCTACTATTCCAGCATTTGAAAAAGCTGAAAATATTTCACCATCGTTATTAGGAACTGTGCCTATACTAAACTCAGGCTATATAAAAATGAGACCCCTGTTACCTATTCCTATTACCAATCCATTGGTTCCGTCATCAAACTACAATCAACAAATTCGCTACAATCCACAAAACATACCCTACATGACACAAACACAAAATTTTATCCCACCATGCAATTTACAACCTTATTCCATTCTACCATTGCGCTCACAATTCTCTGAAATAATTGGACCTACCCCGAAAACCGCATCATTGCCTACTGATTCTCCGAGAGAGTTTTTACAACAACTATTGTCAAACCCATGCCTAGAATCACCAATAATTCTGCCTAGTGCATCATTGGATACAATGTTACAATTGCCAATAGCTTCAAATGAATTATACAGTGTCTTAAGTCAATTGCCACCAGAATATTTCGAACCAATATCTTCTATATATACACCACCGTTTTCAAATGAATTAACAAAGCCAGTATTACCAATAAATGCTAGTCCATTATCGGTATCCTTAGCCAAACCAATTTCACCACCAAGTACTAGTTTACCATTAAATATACCTTATGTAGATACCCCGCTAACACCTCTACCGATTCCTATTACCCCTTACACAGCTCGACCACTTACACCAAAGTATCCTAGTCCAGTTATGCCTTTAAAAATAACACCAATATCAGACTATGCACATCTACCAACAGTACCACACAATAGACCAATAGCATCAGTAATTCCGTATAAGCCATCTCAAACGTATTCTAGTCCATATTTACCTGTTCATCCTAGTCCAATCCCAATCGACAAGAGTCCTGGTTCACCGAACAGTATGACTAAACTACCACCAGCTATGACAAGTCCGATATCGCCAGTTTTATATGAACCTCTATCAACACCATGCTTTAATCCTGTACCAAAATCATTAGATAATTTAGGATTACCAGCATATTCCAATCCGTTGACACTAATATCTCTTAGTACTTTGGCACCAACTCCTACTGGTCTATTGTCACCGGATTGTCTCAGTCCAACAAACAGCTATCCTTCTTTACCAGCTCCTATTACACAGACACGACCTTCAAATCTTCTTACACCAGCTCCGATAACTCCAATATTACCAGTGAGTTCCAGTATTTCGTCGTTTTATGCACCTTTATCATTAAATCCAAAGATAATAAAACCAGAATTAGAATCAAGACTATTGGATACATTACCAATTTCCAATACAGGGAACCAATTCATAAATGCTAACCAATGGCTACCGATTAATTCAAATATACCTCTACAAAGTGATCCTACCCACGTTTCTAAATCATTACCTTCATCTTTTTCCAACTCACAAATAAAGCAATATATACCTAGTGAACATGCATTAGAGTCCAATTTGCTGAAGTCACCATTGACAGAAGAAATATCTCCTTATGATGTTATAGAAGAAAGCGCGTACTCATACAGTAATGTTAAACATGACAAATATTACGCAGAACCGAGTTTAAAATATCCTTTAGAATCTGAATTATATACTTTAGCACCAGAGGAAATAGCTGCAACTTTGCCTCCAGAAGATTTTATAAAACTAGAAGATCTTACTCCTTCTGCAACGGTGAATAATCGTGCGTCTGAACCATCATTGCACACACAGTTATACCAACATCTTGGTCTCACACCGTATACTCCACTATACGGCAAACCTTTACTAAAATCACGTCCAGCCCCACAATTATCTTTAATTGAAGCTATTCCACAAAGTACACTTGATAATACACCGCTAGTGCCTTCATCAAGTCCTCTGAAACACCCAGTCTCACTACCAACATCAATTTTATCCAGCCCGTTACTGAAACCATTAGCACTGTTTCCTTCTGCACCGAACTTCCCTGTATCGTCACCTATATTCTCTACACCATTTATAGACACATCTCTAACTCCATATAATATATTACCGATAAATGAAAAATTACAATCTCTGTCATCTTCTCCTTATTATTCCGTGCCGAGCCAAGACATGTCGTCACCACCCATTGACCCAAGAAATATTCTAACTCCACAAGTAACACCAGTTTTCTCACAAGTCCCAACAAATACCAATTTTGTGCCAGTTTCGTCACCAAAATCACAACCCCTAATCTCGCCTTCTATTCTAGATAATTATATTCAATTACCATCAACACACTATGATCCTAAATCAAAGACATGTCAAGGGTCCTTAGTAGAACCTTTGCCAACACCAAGTTATACCCAATTTGCTGCACCAATCATATCACATATTCCACCCTTAGAAAAGCCAATCAGTCCACAATATATCACATCTTCATCACCAGCGGCAAGTTTGAAAAAACTACTCATCTCTCCTCAATACATGTCCTCAAAATTACCAGCCCAGACAACATTGCCAGATACCATACCACCAATTCACTATCAACCACCATATATTGAACAACCAACTGTACTGACCAGTTCAGCAAAAAGTATATTCAAGAGTCATCCAGTCACTTCACCATATACCGTATTACCATCTATTAATATGGTTGAACCTGTAATGACAGATCTCAACAGACTGCAATCATCATCTTCAGCTTCACCTTATTCTTTACAATCAACACCTTTACCAGTTTCAAAATACAGTCCCATTATTTCATATTCTAATCATCCCTCCAGGATTAGTCCACCTAGTTCAAAGCAAGCATTGACAAACCATATTATACCTTCATCCCTGTTTATATCTTCAGATACAGACTTCCAAACACCAACAAATAAATTATCTCCTCCTTACAATATTCCAAAATATAGCTCTAAGACAGCTAACCCGCAAATTATTTTGAAGCCAAAATCACCGATATTTAACGATCAATACACAGTTCCATTGTCATCATCACCTTATCACACTCAGGCTCTACAGCCTAGAGATTTTTACCAAACTCAACCTTTCTCTAACGTTCAATATTCAACCAAACCTCATCCAAAACCATCAACAGTTCAAGCTCAATATGCTTCCCCATCTTCAGCACCAGCGTATACTTCTTTACCGTTAGAAACAGTCCCTTATCGACAAATAAATAAGCCTAGTACACCTCAATATAGCCTTTCAAGTGCTCCTGTATATGATTCTCCAACACATTTATCATCTTTAGCTAGAAACCCGTTCTTAAATGCAGACTTTAAACCTATCACAGAAGTACCATCGTATCCCGTTCCAAACAATATAATCTCACTACCAATATTAACACCTTCTTCTTCTCAAGAATTTTCGGATTCATATTCTTCTCCAATGACATCTCCGGCCCCATTATCTTTATTAAAACCTTTAGCAAAAAGATTGCCTCAAAAATCACGTCAATATCAACCTCACACAATTCCAAGTAACGCGCAGTATCTATGTCAATTACCAATTGAAATCGTTCCGGAATTATTACAATCCACTAGTCCATTACTAAAAAATTCACTGTTAAAACCCTTATCGACAAATTTCCAAAACAATGCTCCCTTCTCTAACACAAATCTAGTATTCCCCGAAGATTTTCCGATAGAAGCTGTACCATATGTTCCTAACCAAAACATTCCTCTTTCAAATTACCTTCCATCTGATTCTAGTAATTACAAATATTCCGGTCCATATGACTCACTGGGCTCAGAAATACCTACAATTGTGACGCCATCCAATCCATCATCAACCACACCGTATACTTCCTTAAAATCACCGTTCAACAAACAGTTTAAATCACCAGTAAGTACTGTGACAGATATGCCTTTATATTCAAATTATGATATTCTAGAACCTTCACCAAAGCTTCCAGTAAAAGCAAGTCTTATAAACACTGCTAAGCCTGTTGAAGTTTCAGCTACACTAGAATCATCACCACTATCTCTTGATGCACTAGATACAGAAATGATAGAAGAAAAAGAACCATACGAAGTCATGCCTGGTTTAAAAGACAGATTCCTACCGTTACCACTGATTTATAACAAACAAAAACACTTTCATCCTGCGTTTACTTCCAAATATTTAGCAACGCCCCAAACAACTAAAACATTGCCTCCATCAAAATATAAAACTTTAAGGCCAATACCATCCGTCTCCATACCTTCGGAAGCTGAACTAATAGATACTACAGATTTTATTCCCCTCTCACAAATTAAGTCTGAACCATTAATCGCTGACTACACTCCAGCTGATAAAAAAGCTCCAATACCTCATACTCCAGCAAATATTCCAGAACCTGATATTGTACAATTATCTCCTTACACTACATTATTAAACACAGATTTCCCTCTTTCCACAAACAAACAATTACCACCAAAATCACAAATACCACGTTATAGCAATCAAATACTACAACCATCACCAATCCACTTAAGTCCACAGGAATATAAAGATTTAATCCGAGGTCCATCACCTTCTCAAGCATCATCATCATCACCCACTGTCTTATCACCCACCAACACTGAACCACAGCTGGTTACCAGTACATTGACAGGACGACCAAGTTCACAGATACCATTTTACACCAGCCCAATATCGATTGCACCTGAAAATTGGCTTCAGTCACCAGCCTTCGCAAAAATTTTCCCTCTTCAAGAAATGCCTTTAGAAGTAACACCAGAGACAGAAAGCATACAAACTCTTCTAAAAAAATATAGATTTGCTAACAAAATAACACCGCAAGGAAACAACTATCCATATGAACTTGATTCTATAAAATCTGTAAATCCTTTGCTTAAATCAAAAGAACCTTATACAGAGTATATAGAAGATGCAAAATCAAATGAAGATAATGATCGTGACTCTGAATCAGATATTGTAAGTTCAGATGAAAATCGACCTAATAGTTTCGAAAGTAAATCATTTACTAAAAGTCCACCAGAAATAATGGAAGGTGTGAGTGCCCCTAATTACAATAATAAAGTGCAAAGACCTCAAAGATTATCAAATTTTGACCATTTCTATGCTAATAATCATATAGAAAAAGGTCCACAAGTGTATACTGTTCCTACCTATAATACTTTACCTATAACTTCTCCTACCGGTGTTAAAAGTCCCTCTACCTCAGTATCCCCAGAGATTTTAAAAGATTACACTGACATACCTACTACACATTTTGGATCTGTCCCTAAATTAGACACTACATCCCTACCAAGTGAGTATTGCCCAGAAATAACAGACTCTCCTGAAAACGTCCCAACTGCGACGTCTTATCCTCAAAATTACTTAAATCCTTACTTGAAATATAGTTCACAAATAAAATCCCCTCCCAATACTATTGACATTGCTGACACTTCTATAATGACTTCCATTTTGAATACCCCTTACAACAATATTGATGATATCAAATATTCAGGTTATAAAACATATCAAATACCTTCTTTTAAATCTCCTCAAACGCCGAAAAATCTAAGAACACCAACTCGAATGTATAGTCCATCTGTGGTAGCAAATTCCTCTCCTATGAAACCTGCTGTCAAACCTTTGAAAGTTCATCAAACTCCTGCTAGACTTCTCAATGTTTATAGTTCTATAGAAATTCCTGAGGCTCTAACTTCTCAATATCAGGTGACAACACCACTTCAAACAAAATTAAATCTTGACTCTTTACAAGAAAGTCCAGAACTAAATGAATATAATCCTATTGAAGATATACCAACAAGTTTGGATAGTAGAAATGAAGATAATGAACTAAAAGCAAGTTTAATCAATTATATTAATATGAGAGAAGACGTTAAGAATAATCTGAATAACAATAACGCTGAGATAACAATACCTTTAGGAAATATAGCTATTACTAGAAAAGAACCGTACGACGCTAACACTATAGAAACAAACAATCCGTCAATAGGACTAAAAGTATGGAAATCAAACGTAAAAATAGCTGAAGCAGAATTGAAACTGAAATTCAAGGATTTGTCAGTAAATAACTTCATGCCTATAGTTAACAATATAGACAAATATGATATGGAAGAAATTCGTAAAATAGTTAAGAATTATATTGATGAAAAATACGGGAATCATATAGAAATAAATGAGCCTTATATTATTGATAACAAGTACACAGTTATTAAAGATTTTGATCACAATGCTGTGGATAATAAATATAATTTACTTTGGCCCACCAATTATGTATGAAAGTGCCAATTTTTAAGGTTCCGTTCCCAAAGGGTGCCAACGGGATTCTTTTACTAAGGCTCCGCTGTTCGTCCGTCCGTCAGTCACAGGGCTGTAGCTTTTGAACTGTGATAGGTAGACACTTGAAGTTGTCACAGCTTTCGCCGCTATAATAACAAAATAATTAAAATAAAAGAAAGTTAAAAATTGAAGGGGGTATCATACTAGAAACGTGTTATAGAAATATGCAGTGTTAAGTATTGTAGGGTGGTACGGCACCCTTGGCCTCTTTTTGTGAGTCGGCACGAGTAAAGCCAGAGAAAATCATGTCAATCAGAATCATGTACTGAATTCATGGTAGGTAACAGAGGGTCAATTCTCGTAATTTAAAATGTTCAAAATCTAGTCGCAGTCTTATCTCGGCGACATACAAATGTCAAAAACTTGTCAAAATGTAGGGAAATAAGAAGTATTTTTTGACAGATTGAGCCTGAGATCAGACTGTGAACGTTCTTAAAATTACGAGAATTGCCCCACTGATCGATGTCCCTGCCACCCTGTATATAATATTTTAAATATATTATTATTATTATATTAAGATAACTTTAGTAGATTTTTACGTGTTAGTTTAGAAAACAAAATAAAAATTGTATAAAATATAATTTTAAGTGTAATTTTAATAGTATAATTAAAGAGAGATTCTTTGTACAGACGCCAGCACATCAAGCTACTACAATCTGTCAAATTTCTTTAATAGATTTTCAACTTTATTACCTACTAGAGCATTAAGGTTCAAGGTTGATTGGGAAAATTTGACAGTTTCGGGTAGCTTGACCTGCTGGCGTCTGTACTTATAATGATCATTGCTTTATATTTCTATGTTTTAAGACTGAATGATTAAATATGTGATATGAATGAAATGATTGTATTATTTAGAAAGTTCCATTAATGTTAAGAAAGACAGACACCTGGACTTTATATAAATCTATAGTTATTTATTTATTTAACCATTTATGTACACACATATATAAACAGACATTGAAAATCAGAACAGAAAAAATAGGTACAGAGCTGATGCTTATTTCGTAAGAAATCTCTTCCAGCATACCTGAGATAGGACAATAAATACAGAGATGTAGACAGCGTGTGATAGAGCAAAGGAGACAAACAATAATACATAGAATCAAAAATAAACTATTCACTTAAAAACTAAACAAATATTACGAGAATATATACATACAAATAAACATACATAAATACTTCTAAAATAAAATAAATACATACACAACTAAGATGAAGTGGACATATAGTGTTCTTTCACTCTTCTTTTGAAAACTGCAATAGTTTGGTAGTCCCTAGTTAGTAATTATAGAGCTGAAGAGTATGTTTGTTTGTTGAACGCGCTAATGTCTAGAACTACCAGTCAGATTTGAAATATTATTTTTGCAATATACAGGGTTATTTTTCAAAGACCAGCCAAATTTAAGGATGTGGTACAGACCATCAAACTGAACAACTTTCTCTATGGGACCAACATCGTAATCGCGAATAAAAAATCAGCCATCCCATACATTTAGGTCGAGTAGGTATTGAAGTTTTCTATGGGACAGTTGATAAAATTTTCGCGATTACGCTATATATCCCATGGAGAAAGTTGTTCAGTTTGATGGTCTGTACCACATCCTTAAATTTGGCTGGTCTTTGAAAAATAACCCTGTATAGCCTAATACATAGTTGTTACGATCGCGAATCATATTTTGTTCAATATACAACCTGACACTGACTTGTAAATTGCAAAAAACGTAAAAAAAATTGAAGTTCGCGGGTTATCTAGTGCATCCTCCTTGAGCGTATTGTTACACCCATTGTCTCTCAAAACGCAATACTCACATAACTACTCAAAAAAATCAAAATTTAAATTATTTCACATAATAAATAATGAATTAAATAAGTAAGTATAAGTATGTAGTTAACTTATTGGTGTATCCAATTTAAACTTGTGTAGTGTAGTGTGTTGTATACGTGTGTGGTGTGGATGTGTGATGAATGAGTGAGTTAAGGTGGGTTTAGACCAATCGAAGACCGAGCCAGAGCAAGAGTAAGAGCACTCCTCCCGCCATCCCTATCATTTCTGTAGGTATGGATAGACCAACAAAGAATACTCTCACTCCTTTTAGACTGAGGGAATCCAACAGAGTGAGGACAGAATAAGTATTACTTCGTTTGGTCCAAATCAACCTTTATGTATTTGTGTGATGAATGTGTGTGTTGCGTTCATGAGTTAAGGTACTTCTCCGTGCTTTCATAGTCCATTCCTGCCATAAATTTCGAGAGATGATATTTATATTTATTTCTAGTCATAGGTGGTATATCCATTTCACTATTAAGCACACATAAACCTACATGGGCACTAATGAAACGTCAGAAGCTAGGTGCACGGTTCCAATTGGTCGTTTCCTATGGAGAAGAGCCGGCAAGAAACTCCACGGTTACTCTTTTAAAAATAATTGGCTTTTACAATGTTTTCAAATTACAGTGTTAACGGATATTGGAAGACAGTTTAGGCCGGTCAACAAGCACCAGGTACTTAATAAAGTGCAAAATGGTCTACAAAGCTACAAAGGCCTACAGCATACTGATAATCAGCCTATAACGTTCGCACTGCTGGGACACAGGCCTCTCGGTGAGAGGGAGTGGGCCGTAATCCACCACGAGGGCCCAGTGCGTGTTGATGGATGTCATATTAATGTCTTCGAATTTTTGGTTCTAGGACATGTCGGTTTCCTCACGATGTTTTTCCTTCACCGTTTTGAGAGCAGTGATGATGAAATGGTTTACACGAAGTAAAGCAGGCCTGAGTACGAAATCACGACCCGGTCAATATTTAAAGAACTTGGTTTATTACTACCCTCTCTATACAGAGTGGCAGGGACATCGACGCGCAAACTGTAACCATGGATTCAGCACATGAGTTTAGACCCCATAACGTCGAAATTTTTCGTCGGTTATTAAAATTCTTGACCGAATCCGACTTGTTACCAAAAACAATTAATTATGAGAAAAAACTACTCCACTCCAAACATTTAATTGATACTTTTCTGAAAGTTGAAAAAAGAGATCATTTAAAAAAAAATGCTTGCAAAATTTACATAATCCCAGAAATAAAAGGTCTTTAATAGCAAAATTTTAATTTTTTACCATCCAGTTTGGACCCCTAGTTGACTGGACTAAAGTTGCTAATGACCTCTAGTATAACCCCTTTCAAGGAACACGTCGTGTACTTCCCTGTCACCCTATATACCACGTAGTATGCAAATAAATATTATTTCTATCTCTTAAATCGCGGCCGTTACCACTTGGCCACCACTGCTCACAACTCTCAGATAAACACCCTGTATACAAATCAGATATACAGGATGATCTGCTCATCCCTTTTACACCAAAATAATAAACACAGAATATTCACGCTACGTCCATTACACGTCTTAAAAGGGTCAGTCTCAAACTTTTTACTTATTCACTCGTAAAATTGCTACATTCCTGTGGATGACCCTTTAGCAAACAGGGTTGTAGGGGATCATTCACGGGTTTCAACCCTTAAAGGAGCTTATAGGGATCCGACAAGTGTATGGGGAAGCTTAAAATATATATAAATAAATTGTAAATGGAAATAAATACAGGGTGGCAGGGACGTCGACGAGCAAACTGTACATGATCCTGAACCCGCATATTCATTGACATGCACATGATTCTTCAAAACTGTCAACGCACTTTTTTTATAAATTTCGCTGATCCATACATTTTTACCGCGTAGGTTTTTCTATAAACAGCAGATTTTTTTTTAATGCCCCGAGCATTAAAAAAAATCCAACCCCGACCTGCAACTGGTAAGTCTCGCCGTAGCACTACTCACGAGATCTGAAGGATAATTCTCGTTAAAATTACGAGAATTGTCCTTGAGAACGTTCAGTCTGATCTCAGTCTCAATCTGTCAAAAATACCTCTAATTTCCCTAGATTTTTACAACGTTTCAAAATCTGTGAGAATTGCCCCTGATTATATCACTAGAAAGGAC
This sequence comes from Apamea sordens, assembly GCA_945859715.1. Lineage (NCBI taxonomy): Eukaryota > Metazoa > Arthropoda > Insecta > Lepidoptera > Noctuidae > Apamea > Apamea sordens. The sequence goes on along the minus strand of OX244015.1, from coordinate 9,574,517 downwards.
AAAGCTCATGGATGTATGGAATCCCGTACCATGCTGCATCAAAGTCAAACATTGTTTTTTATAGACTACACCTTATCATATTAACTCCTATAAAAGTTCTTTTTGTAAACAACCCGGGTTTCGAAGCTTTTCAAAAAAATCGAAATAACCTGAAAACTAGGTACTTTATTTTGTTTTTCATACACGAACGGCCATTATTGCTCTAAATTTTCTAAAAAATGATAACCGTTAAAATAAAAATTATATTCTAGTTATTTTTAATTAATGTAGAATCGGCAAAGTATAATTTTTTTACATGGTTTTTGAAAGACGTGAGCTTGACACTTTCAAAATTCAAGGTTTTTTTTATTGACAATGGGGTCACTCTTGACCTCAATCCAGCCCAGAGGCAGGGATGAGATCTACGGTGGAACGAGCTTGCCCGAGGTTATATTAATCATATCATTTGAAACGGAACGTCATGTATGTACAGGGAATAAAACAATATCAACACTTTTTTACTTTAAATTAAATTCCCTGTTCATAAATCAAATCCCCGACGCGTAATGTCGTGAAAAATTATGAAAATAATTACTATAATATTTCGATCTTGATGCATGAGACTTTTTGGTACGACTTATGGTCATTGCATAATGCATAACATTATAATATTATTATACACCAACACGTAAACTCGTACACATACTCGCTTAAAAATAAACAAGCCATTCATTACATAGCATATACTGTGTTAATCAAGTAATCCAGTAAACACTACACGGGTATTTAGTAAGTTTAAAATCTCAATATTTCTTTCTGTCGGTCTTAAACGTAAGTAAATTAAGATGTGGGTAGGTACTTACCACCTTATTATACGCGCCGCACTATGTAGGTACTAGATTGTTGATACTCAGATGTGTCTTCTCGACATCCGGGTGTCACTAAAGGGATGCAGCAGAATACCAGCGTCAGGTATTGTACCTGGCACATGCTGAGCTGGACTCCCATTTGGTGCAACCATGAGACACACACCGCCCAGAGTGATCGATCCTTATATTTATTTGTACTATGTGTTATGGGTCAATTTAGTTTTTTAATATTTGTTTTTTTTTTTTACGTTTCACCTTTTTTGATGTATTTCTTTATTATTGCTTGTATTGTGTCTTTTGTTGCACCAAATAAACTTGTTATCTATCTATCTATCTATTGCTCACATTACTACCGGTAGAAAATCATAATTTTTTTGATTAAGAAACTTTTTTAAAAATGAGGGGATTTTTGAAAAAGGAAAACAACATTACAGCCATTATTTTGAAACTGAAAACTTTCTGTAACAAAAGAATTATTTTCAACGTTTTAAGGTAAAGTTTGTAAAAAATCTCTCTTAAATGTGAAGGGTTGTTTTTCAAAAAGTTTGTTTGGCAAGTAACTAACAACACTAATTTGCAAAACATCACGCTTGTAATCCCCGAAGAGTTCGACAGAGGCGTACTTATAGTTTGACGGCACGGTTGGCGCAGTGGTTAAGCGATTGACTGCTGCGCTGCGTGTCGTGGGTTCGATTCCCGCACGGAACAAATATTTGTATGACCTACATGTATTTGTTCCGAGTCTGGGTGTTTTTCTATCTATAATATGTATGTATTTACAAAAAAAAATGTATATAAGTAGTTTATCAGCCATCTTGTTACCATAACACAAGCATTAGGTTGCTTAGCTTGGGACTAGATGGCGCTGTGTGAAATGTCCAGGGATATTATTATTATTATTGCTTGCGTAGACTTCAAAGTATACAGACGTGCTCATCAATGCATTTTTAAATAAAATAAATTAACGCTTGCATAAACAGTGACCCAGTTTTAGTGTATTAGCGTGTCATATTACAGAACCATTTTAAGTGACAAGTGTAAATAATGAACTGACTAGATTATTTTTAAATATTGTATTATATGGAAGGCAGCCCCTTTAATCGGAGCGCGATGATACGACGCAGCCCTCCACCGACACCGACCCCGGTGCCGACCCCGGTACCGACACCGACGTCGGCACCGACACCGCCCCGAAAGCCAAGACAGGACCAGGATGAGACAATTGAGGTAGTGACCACTCCGGAGATCCAGAACTGGTTGACAACAATTGAGCAATGCCTGAATGAGGTGTGTGCTATTGCTTCTGATGGGAAGCTCAACACTGAGCACAAATTAAAGATCAACAATCTTTGCCGAAAAGTTGGACATGGAGCTGCGCAAATGGCTGTCCAATACCAGTCGCTAAAGCAAAAAGCCATTCAAACCCACACCTCTCTTAAAACCATGACCGAAGCTCGAGACCTATCCGACTGCCGAACGGAGATGAACCGGACGATTCAGGAGTCCTGTACGAAGCAGGATGCGGGTACATCTTTTGCAGATATGGTGAAGAAGGGGTCCAACAACTTTATTCGTCCTAATACTTTTAGCTCCGTGGCGATTTATCCCAGTGATAACTCAAAGACCAGTGACGAAACCAAGACCATGGTCCAAAATATCATATGCCCTGGAGAAATGAAGCTGAAGGTACGAGGTGTACGCAAAATAGGAAAAGGAGGATTGATAATCAGCACTGAGACCAAAGATGACCTAGATAAGCTCAAACAAACAGTCCAACTCGCTTCGTCAGGGCTTACCGTCGACGAACCTCAAAAGCGCAAACCTCGCATTATAGTAATAGGAGTTCCCACGTCCATGTCTGAAAATGAGGTTTATAAATGTATCTATGAACAGAACTTGACCGACAAACTGCCGACTATGTCCCAAGATACATTTTTGACCTCAATAAAGCTGAGCCACAAATCTGGCAGGAAGGATGCTGAGAATTGCAACTATATTATAGAAGTTCCAGCCATCATTCGCAAGGCCCTCATCACACAGGACAGAGTTTTTATAAATTGGACGTCCTGTCCGGTACGAGACTTCACACTGGTAACTATGTAGATGTTACAAGTGCCAGCAGTATGGTCATGCAGCCAAAACATGCAAAATTGCTGCCCCCACATGCGGTCATTGCGGTGAAGAAGGGCACACTATCCAAGACTGCGCTAAGAAGGCCAATCCGCCAAAATGTGCTACATGTTTGCGCTTTAAAAAACAAGCCAACCACAAGACGGGAGATACAGATTGCCCTGCTAAAAAAGCTGCCGAATACAGGTACATTAATTCGATAGATTATGAAGGCGCCTAAGAGCGCCACATACTAGTTTATTTTTTTAGACTTAATTTATTGTTGTAATTTTTAGCTTAATATGGATGATAACTTAATTACCGAGATAGATAACACATTTTTAACTATCTCAAAGACATGTGACGTTGAGGACTGCAGACAATATCTTTCCGACTGTCAAAATTCGCTAACCGTCCTGACCCAAAACATTCGTAGTATTTATAAGAACATAGATAGCTTTAATGTTTTTCTGCATAGACTAAACTTTGATTGTGATATAATGGTACTTACTGAGTGCTGGCTATCTAATCGCCACGCTAACCTCCCAGCAATACCGGGGTACAACTTATTACATACCACAATAAACCACAATCAAAATGATGGTGTGGTAGTCTTTGCTAGGGAATCTTTAAAGGTCACAGTCGAGGAACATACTCTACAAGATTGTATGAGTAATTGTTTAGTCATCAAAATTGGTACAACCACAGCGATAATCGCTATGTATAGATCCCCTTCCTCTAGAAACTTAGATCCTTTTAACAATTCCTTAAATCAGATTTTTCAAGCACTAAGCCATTTTAAGAATGTTATACTAACAGGTGATTTAAATATAAATATTGGCTCCGAAAACTGCGATGCAGGGACCCAAGATTACCTTAATATCTGCTTATATCATGGTTTTCTCCCCGCTCACACATTGCCTACTCATCAGAGCGGTTCCTGTCTCGATCATATGATGATCAAAACCAGCCTATCATATGTTACGCTTGTTACTAACTCAACAATTACTGACCATCATGCAGTCTTACTCAACGTAAATTTAACGCTGCCTAAGCAAAATCGTCCTCAGACTATTAGCAAATTAAACACAATCAAACTCGAATATGATATGTGCAACATTGATTTTAGCCTAGTTTACAATACTGCTGACGCTAATTTGGCTTTATCGTACTTAATAAAAAATGTTCAACAAGCAATATTACGTAACACGACAGTTTCAACAGTAAATAAGAAATTTTATAATATTAAACCATGGATTACTCCGGGACTTATTCGGTGTATAAGACACAGAGATAAACTTCATCAGAAAACTAAAAGATACCCTGATAATCTCATAATTGAAACCACCTATAAAAGATACAGGAATTTCTGCAACAATCTCCTAAAGAATTTAAAAAAGAATTACGATAAAACTGAATTAAATAAAGCAGGTAAAAATACCAAGCAACTTTGGAAACATATTAAAAATGTCACTAACATGTCTAAACAGCGTGAATCAAATTCGAGTTTATTGCTGGCTAATCATTCACCTCTCTTATCAGCTAACAATGTAAATAACTTTTTTGTAAATGTTGGAAAAACTCTTGCCGAACAGATTCCGAAATACTGCGACGAACCATCTTTCCAAAAATCAAGCAATAGCTGTAACTCTAAATCTTTTGCTATGTTGGATACTGATGAAGATGAAATAACCCGATTAATTTCCGGGTTAAAAGACGGCTGTGCAGTTGGATGGGATAATATAAGCAATAAGATCCACACTTTAAGCATATTTTGGTACCTCCCTTAACGCATATATTCCGAATCTGTCTTTCCGAAGGAATTTTCCCTAGTTGTCTAAAAAAGGCAGTTGTAATCCCTATCTTTAAATCTGGAAGTAAAGACGTAGTTAATAATTATAGGCCAATATCCTTACTCCCCTCAATTTCAAAAATACTAGAGAAAATTATAAACAGTAGACTAGTTAATTACCTAGAAAAAAACAACATCTTATCCCCTGCGCAATTTGGTTTTAGAGCCAAACTGTCGACAGCCGATGCGGTGCATAGTCTGACTGGTTATATTTCAGAAGAACTCGGCAAAGGAAACCAGACCCTGGGAGTCTTTCTCGATTTAGCCAAGGCATTCGACACAGTGTCTGTTTCTGTCCTTCTGAACAAATTAAAGGTCATAGGAATAAGGGGAACGCCGCTGAAACTTTTTACTGACTATTTAGACCATCGGTACCAATGTGTTAGAATAGATAATATTACGAGCGATGAGCAGAAAAATACTGGTTTTGGTGTTCCACAGGGGAGTATTTTGGGCCCCACCCTCTTCCTTGTTTATATTAACGACTTGTGTAACCTAAATATTAAAGACGGTAAAATAATATCATATGCCGACGACACGGCGTTAATATTTAGCGCTAAAACCAGTAGCGAACTGTTTGAAATCGCTCAACTAGGTTTTAACACTGTGACTAATTGGCTACAAAGCAATTTACTAACATTAAATGCCGACAAGACAAAATATATTCACTTCTCTATGCGCAAACGTCAACTTAACAGTACTAACCCTCATCTGTATGCCCATCAATGTGGAAACCGTACAACCATGTGTAATTGTCCCTCTATCCACAAAACGAGCAACATAAAATACCTGGGGGTAATAATGGACGACACACTCTCTTTTAAAAAACATATTGAAAGCCTAGTTAAAAGAGTCCGTAAACTAATATATGTTTTTAAAAAATTGCGAACATTAGCAGATTCAAAATTAATCAAACAAGTTTATTTGGCCCTATGTCAATCTATAATTCAATACTGTATCACTTCTTGGGGTGGCGCACCAAAAACTAATTTGCTTCCTCTTGAAAGAGCTCAGAGAGCAATTTTGAAGGTAGCAAACTTCCATCCCTTCTTTTTTCCCACAGATCTGCTATATAAATCCTGCAATGTACTAACTGTTCGCCAGCTTTTCATTATGCACTTAGTATTAAAACAGCACACCATGCTTGCCTACAATGCCGACAACACTAACAAGAGACGGAATGATCTAGTATGCGTGTCTAATGCAGCCTCAAAACATGTCTTTGTAGAAAGATTTTTAACATTCTTAGGTCCATTCCTGTACAATAGATTAAATAGAAAACTAAGTATCTATAAACTAAATTACTATAGCTGTAAACAAATTATATTAAATTATTTACTAACCATCGATTATGCACAGACAGAAGACCTACTTATTGTCTGCAAATAAAACTACTAACATGCTATTTTACTTTTATTTACCTAAGTTTTTAAATTTAGTTTTTACGTTATATTTATTGTTAATTTATTTAATTAAGTATTTAAGCACTTTCTAGCCTGAAGCACAGGTTCAACCTAGTTCAGGCAAATTAGCAACTGTGCGCTATTTTAAATTGTTAAGGTATTAAATGTAAATGTATTCCCTTTTTATAAATAAACGATTATTATTATTATTATTATTATAGTACACCCACATTTCACCGATCATGTTTCAGCCCCATGAAATATAGCGAGTCTATTGCCTACATTTATTTATTTTTGAACTAGCTGCGCCCCCGCAGGGCGCAGCTAGTTCAAAAATAAATAACTAAAAAAATAAATCACCCGCATAAGTTTCGATCCCATGGGAATATCGGGATAAAAAGTATCCTATGTGTTAATCCTGGTTGTAAACTATCTGTGTACCAAATTACATCCAAATCCGTTTAGTAGTTTTTGCGTGAAAGAGTAACAATCATCCATCCATCCATACAAACTTTCACGTTTATATTATTAGTAGGACTAGCTGCGCCCCGCGGTTTCACCCGCATAAGTTTCGATCCCATGGGAATATCGGGATAAAAAGTATCCTATGTGTTAATCCTGGTTGTAAACTATCTGTGTACCAAATTACATCCAAATCCGTTTAGTAGTTTTTGCGTGAAAGAGTAACAATCATCCATCCATCCATACAAACTTTCACGTTTATATTATTAGTAGGACTAGCTGCGCCCCGCGGTTTCACCCGCATAAGTTTCGATCCCATGGGAATATCGGGATAAAAGTATCCTAAGTGTTAATCCTGGTTATAAACTATCTGTGTACCTTCAAATCCGTTCAGTACTTTTTGCGTGAAGGTGTAACAAAAATCCATCCATCCATCCATACAAACTTTCGCGGTTATTAGTAAGATAACTAAAAAAGACACAGATCTTCAGGGTCAAATTAAATTAGCTAGCTAAACTCTGAAAACGATTAAATGAAAAAATAAAATGAATTGATTTTTGTTTGGGTCAATGACCGCTGGTAGTTCTTTTACTTGAAGTTTGAGTTGAGAAAATCTGTTTTCTTTTTGTTTGCATCGAAACCCAACACATCTGTGAAGTTTACACAAAAAATAACAGATTTTTAAACTGATATTTCTGTAACTACAATTCGATAACCCCACAAAAAAAATCAATCAAAATGTTTTTTTTTTTTGTTTTATCATGTGTAGATATCGATTACCCAGCCGCACGGGTCGATCAGGTTAAGCTACGCTTGCCGCGGTTGGTCCGTGGATGGGTGACCATTTTCACAAAACAAGACCCCTCCGTGCCTCGGAAAGCACGTTAAGCCGTTGGTCCCGGCTGTCATTCGTGGATCTTTGACAGTCCTTACGGGTCGTCAGTAGCCCGAAAGTCTGACAACCAGTCTTACCAAGGGGTATCGTATTACCCAGTCAATGGGTTGTGGAGGTCGGATAGGCAGTCGCTCCATGTAAAATACTGGTATTCAGCTGCATCCGGTTAGACTGGAAGCCGATCCCAACATAGTTGGGAAAAGGCAGGCAGATGATGATGAGATATCGATTACCTCGAGAGTTTCGCTAGCTATTTTAACTTGACCCGGTAAAAACCTTTCAAGCACAAGTTCCTGGATTTATTAATGTTTTATGATAATTTTCCTGATACCTCCCGGTTCAGATGGAGTTCAAGAGATCGGCTCATGCATACTTACAAAGTTGTTGTAATATTTACACAAAACTTGGAAAGATTCGAATCATCCATTTGCGAGTTGCTCTGTTTAATTATTTAAAGGTTTTGATTCTATCTACGCGTATAGGCACCTCTATGTTGTTTCCTAAGACTTTTTTAGCGTTCCGTACATTATAGTCCTCCAGACCATATTTCGGCCATGGCAGCGAATTTCAACGGAGACTAAGGGCCATCGCACACTAGAGACACTACAGTTTTTAGACAATCTTGTTTCACATAGACAAGTCAGCTTTAAGATTAAAGAGAAACAGTTGTGTCTACCACACAGCGCATACCAAGACGAAACTGTTTTGTTTACGACGACGCAACGCATACAAATGTATGCATAAATTCCACCTCGTCAATTAATTTTTCAACGAGTTCTTCGTCTGTAAACATGATGGGACGTGTTTACGCTCTGAACACTCGGATCAGACTAAGGTAAGTACATCGCTAACATTGCTAGACGGTTTTGTCGTTGATGTGCGCGGTCGCATACACTTCAAAGGGAAGCCGACAGTCGTTAGTCAGACTTGTCGCCGTGCAGTTGTTGTATGCATTAGACAGCTTTGACTATGAGACGTTTTGTTTCAAATGTGCGCGTTTAGTACTTTTTATTATACTTATCATAGTCTGTCTTGAGACTGTCGTGAGTTCGTGACTATAGTCTGCTCTCAGCCTAAAATATTATTATTTGACATAGTATCTCGAGACCCTGGTCCCGGACCTTTGAAAGGCCTACTAGGGGCCGAAGCCAACTCGCAGAGGCCCTTTACACAATTCTAAATGATGAGGAGGTACCAACCGTCGATTATCCCTGCATGTGCCATTCAAGTGCACCCAAAGACAACCCCTGATTGGTGCAGGACTATTGCAGACCTTGGAAACAACGTACTGGGCTATGGTTTTGGGTGGCTACAGTGGATCGGTTACCTTGAACTATGGAAAGTCTATGTCCCCTGCCTGACTAATGATAATATACTTTTAGAGGCATGAGGAACAGGGTGTAAAGTTCACTCATCCTCCATTGAAAAGGGAGGATCCTCCGACCAGTGTGTTGAATTTATTCGGGAAGGTGCATGTGTCATCATCATCTGCCTAGCCTTTTTCACAACTATGTTGGGGTCGGCTTCCAGTCTAACCGGATGCAGCTGAATACCAGTATTTTACATGGAGCGACTGCCTTTCTGACCTCCACAACCCAGTTACTGGGTAATACGATACCCCTTGGTAAGACTGGTTGTCAGACTTTCGGGCTTCTGACTACCCGTAACGACTGTCAAAGATCCACGAATGATAGTCGGGACCAACGGCTTAACGTGCTTTCCGAGACACGGGGGTGTCTTGATTTGTAAAGGTGGTCACCCATCCACGGACCAACAGTACCGGCAAGAGTAGCTTAACCTGATCGATCGACGCGTGCAACTTGTATTACTTAGCCATAAGCACCTCAGCAATAAACCTTTTTACCTTAGTTAACATAAAACAAAAGTTCTGAGAAGTACTTCGTCTTCGTTGCGATTGAAAGCCGATCGACTTTCGACTTCTAAAGTCGAGTTGTCTTCGTGATACACTCAAACTTTCCTAATTTTATTGCAAGTCGCGATTCCTTTGGTGAGATGATCTTTTTTTTTGTTTTAAGACTTTTCCTTATTTATATACCTACAATATTTTTATCTCACGAAGTGACACGCGCTTTACTTGTGGTAACAAAGTGTACCAATGTAGCGGTATCTAAAATGCCACATGCAAACAACGCATCATACTGACGTCACGCAAAAGTATACAGGTATAAGGAACAGGGTGTAAAGTTCACTCATCCTCCGTAGAAAAGGGAGGATCCTCCGACCAGACAGGTGTAGTGTCTGGCGGGCAACTGCCCAACGGTTGATGTCGGAACGTTGTATATATGCTAATTGCACGGAAAACTCTGCTTGCGAGATGCAGGATTTTGAATGCGAAATTTTGTATGGATGGATAGATGGAAGGATGTTTGTTACTTTTTTATGTAAAAACTACTGAACGGATTTGAATGAAATTTTGCACACAGATAGTTTATAGCCTTAACACATAGAATACTTTTTATTCCGATATTCCCACGGGATCGAAACTTATGCGGGTGAAACCGCGGGGCGCAGCTAGTAATACAATATAATAACGTACAACTTTGCCTATACCTATGAGGGTATACAGGTGTAATAATAAACCCTCGTTCACACATAATATTTTCTTGGAATCGATGCGATCTTGTGCATGTTGTGGGGGTAGTTTAGCACAGTGTCAACAAGGGTTTATATTCAATATGCACTACGTTGCATGTTGCTGAGGTACATAACAATTATATTGATTTTAACAACGACTATGTTAGCTGAGAACTTCGTACATTTATTTCGTGATATGTTGATAACATATTACGAAACCCCCCTCCCTTGAACCCTCTATGCCTTGATTATGTACATATATACATATTATAAGTGTATATTATAGTACTAGTATGTATGTGTATATAACCTATTTATGTATTTGTGTACCTAGTTTTTTTTAAAGTGAAAACTTCTTTAGCGGCTTTGTGCATTTTTTGTGATGGGTAAAAAATGTTAAACTTGCGTCAGGACACGTGACCTGATCGAAAATTCGTAAGACGGAGGGAGAGTTTTTTGTGATGGGTAAAATACGTTAAACTCGCGTCAGGACACGTGGCCTGATCGAAAATTCGTAAGACGGAGCTCGCGTCAGGACACGTGACCTGATCGAAAATTCGTAAGACGGAGCTCGCGTCAGGACACGTGACCTGATCGAAAATTCGTAAGACGGAGGGACAGTAGACCGCATTCCAAACACTCCCGGAGTGCAACCCGTTTTTTATCATTGTCCCTCTCAACCAAAGCACCTGCCATCTAATCTCTTCACCACCCTTGGTTGACTGGTAGAGAATGCCTAAGGCATTAAGTCCGCCTTTGTACCTTTTTGTGCGAAAAGTTTATATAAATAAAAGTTCTAAAGTTTTATGTTCAAGAATTCTGTACTTAAACTCTTCATATTTTTTTTAAATAATATCCGTTGTCCAGGATTTCACTGAATAAGATATCCTAGCGAAACTACTAGGTACATGTATCCGGATAAAAAGCATCCATTAATTATACCTACTAATCCAGCACCGGGTCAAATTAAATTAGCTGGCGAAACTCCACAAACGTTATTGGATATCGATATCTAATCACTATAAAACAAAAAAGAAATGATTTGAAAATGATTTTTGGACTAGTTACTTGAAGTATGGCTTGAGCAAAAAAGTTTATTTTTATTTTGTCGTGTTACCCATCACGTCTGTTAAGTTTACACAATAAAAAAATTATATTAAAACAGATATTTCAAGTAACTACACTACGAGTACCAGCTGTCATTGATCCCAAAAAATTAAATTCATCATTAGTAGTTATTTTTAGCTTCTTTTGTGTATATGTTACGGCTAATACCCGAAGTGCGGCTACACCTAGTTTTAGCCGGTTAGAACTAGGTGTAGCCACTTACTCATTTATATATAATTATATATAATTCATTTTTCCCTGACTACAGGTACGTTTGCCATCAGTTTGTTAATATCGACCAAACTCTTATACTTAACACTTTTAACACACTTTTTAACTTTTATACTTTTTTTTTTTTTTTATAAGACGTCATAGCCAGCGAATTGAATTTGTGACTTTCTTGTAGAATACATAAACTATCAGACGCCAATTTTGTTCTACGCTTAGAAGAATTGAGGGGCTTGGGGCTAAGAAATAACAGCCGCACGGCAAGCGTTGCCGCGGTTAATCCGTGGATGGGTGACCATCTTCACATACCAAGACCATGCCGTTGGTCCCAGCTGTTATTCGTGGATATTTGACAGTCGTTACGGGTCGTCAGTAACCCGAAAGTTTGACAACCAGTCTTACCAAGGGGTTTCGTATTACCCAGTAACTGGGTTGTGGAGGTCAGATAGGCAGTCGCTCCATGTAACATACTGGTATTCAGCTGCATCCGGTTAGACTGGAAACCGACTCCAACAAAGTTGGGAAAAGGCAGGTAGATGATGCTTAGAAGAATTCGGTAAAAATCAGCAGCTTAGTACTGAGGGTCGTACTGTCCGGAGTCCGAAGCCACAGTGTAAGTAGCCTACGTAGCATGTCACCCGATGGATATCAGTCACGCGAGCACTACACATGCTATCATATGCATGGACCTACTGCTATGATTACCCTGTGACATTTTGTGATTGACAGGACCAAGCTTATGTAGTTGAGTAATAATTATAGTGCAGTTTTAATGATAAGTAGAGTAGTTTGGAAATGAGCTCGAAGTTTATATTTAAAAGTGTACTATTTGACAACACGGTTAGCGCAGTGGCTGAGCGATCGGACTGCTGCGCTGCGTGTCGCGGGTTCGATTCCCGCACAGAACAAATATTTGTAAGTCCTACATGTATTTGTTCTGAGTCTGGGTGTTTTTCTATCTATAATATGTACGTATTTACAAAAAAAATATGTATATAAGTAGTTTATCAGCCATCTTGTTACCATAACACAAGCATTAGGTTGCTTAGCTTGGGACTAGATGGCGCTGTGTGAAATGTCCAGGGATATTATTTATTTATTACTATCTACCTCAGGGCTATGCTTGAAGTCTCTCTGAGGAATCGAATCCGTAACGAGGTGATCTGGCAGAGAACCAAAGTTGTAAACATAGCTCACAGAATAAGCAAGCTGAAGTGGCAATGGGCCGGCCATATTAGCCGTAGAACCGATGACCGATGGTGTAGACGTGTTCTTGAGTGGAGACCGCGAATCGGTAAACGTAAGGTGGGACGCCCTCAGGCTAGATGGAGCGACGATCTTCGCAGGATAGCTGGTAGCAGCTGGATGAGAGTTGCCGAAAATCGAGTTGAATGGCGTGCAATAGGAGAGGCCTATGTCCAGCAGTGGACTACTGTGGGCTGATGGATAATTGTTTGCTGCTCCGGACGACGTCATTACGTCGGCGCCGGCTGTCGCTGAAAACCAGCGCTGGGGCTCTGTCTTGCATAGGGTCGCAGCATAATGCTGAGCGATAGCCGTTTTATGTTCTGGATGTATGTTCCTGTTGGGCGCAAAAACGGCTGAACGGATTTGGATGAAATTTGATGTGACAAATTTCATCCAAATTCGTCCGAAAGAATCATAATTTTTGTCTCTATGTATATATGTGTAGCTATGTGAACCTTTGTGAAGCGAGAAAAATAGAGATATATATTATACTAGCGATTGCCCGTGAGTTCGCCTGCGATCTAGGATAAAAAGTAGCCTATGTCCTTCTCCAGGGCTTGGTCTACCCATGTGCCAAATTTCATCCAAATACGTTCAGCCGTTTTTGCGTCCAACAGGAACATACATCCAGACAACAGTACGTTTCCGTGGGATATTTCCTGACATTTACGCGGGCAACGCCGCGGCTGCAAGCTAGTCGAATACAAGAAAGAAGATTTACAGAAGTTTATCCTTAAAAAGCAGTATATGTCTTTGTCTGACTGCACGTTCGTGCACTAAATTCTGGAAGTGCATATTATCCGATTTACGTGATATTTTAATTCATAGATATGTTTTATGTGGCTCGGTTTTATAATTTACTAGCTGACCCGACAGACGTTCTCCTGCACCCTAATGGCGTAAAACACTATCAATATCAAACTGAATCATTTTGCAGGATATTGCCAATCCATTTCTTCATAATTATGTTCTAAAAATGTGTCTGGTCAACAACGTAACGCAATGAAAGTTGTTGAACTGTCAAAATGAAATTACCCACTGCTACTAATGGTGAGTTACGTAATTACCCCGCTGTTCACATTTCAATAATTCATAGAAAATGTACAGACGCCAGTAAATCAAGCTACCCTAAACTGCCGAATTTTCCCAATCAATTTTGAACCTAATACTTTGGCGATAAAGTTCAAAATCTATTAAAGAAATTTGACATATTGTAGTAACTTGATGTGTTGGCGTCTGTACTTTCAGTTTATCCGTTGTTTCGTTTTTCCTTTTGAGGGACGAAACCCTAAAAACCACATAGAAAAGAGAATTTCCCATTTCAAAATGTATGTAGTTCCTTTGGAGAAGCATAATGAAAATTACCAACAAACTTGTACTATTACTCAAGTCTACTTTACATTGGTACAAACGCCAGCAGGTCAAGCTACCCGAAACTGTCAAATTTTCCCAATTAACCTTGAACCTTAATGCTTTAGCGATAACGTTGAAAATCTATTAAAGAAATTTGACAGATTGTAGGAGCTTGATGTGCTGGCGTCTCTATAGCGGCGATACATCATCTTCCTAGCCTTTTAACAACTATGTCGGGGTCGGCTTCCAGTCTAACCGGATGCAGCTGAATACCAGTATTTTACATGGAGCGACTGCCTATCTGACCTCCATAACCCAGTTACTGGGTAATACGAAACCCGTAGGTAAGACTGGTTGTTAGACTTGTGGAATTCTGACGACCCATAACGACTGTCAAAGATCCACGAATGATAGCTGGGACCATAGATATAGGAATGAAGGAGATATGCCCCGGTAATTGAAAATGTATCAGAACTCCATGTCACTAAGACGATCCCACTACTGCGCCAGTACTACACATGTAGTTCAGTAAAAGCAATATATACAAAGTCGCGCACACACTTGCAATTCATAAATCAGAACGTACTACACAATCAATTATAAACCCTAACTCATCAAACAAATCGTGCATTTACCATGCACCGTACAACTTATACATATAAAAACATCTGTCGCTATCGTTGTGCTGTGCAAAAGCCATTTATTTTACATAAACGCTAGTGATTGACGAAATCGGAAAGTTATCGATTCTCCCATTTATTATTGTACTAAAAAAAAAATTTGGTTCTGAAAATAAAATAAATTAAAACCGATATGTCCAGAAAATATTATATTATATAGCAATAAAAAAAAAAGAAAGTAAATAAAACAAATTAAACATTATTTTACATTTTCTCAAGGGTCTTCTAACCGGATTTAAACATCATCTTTTTAGTTGTTCCAACCGGGTTAAAACGGTTGACAAATTAACTACATATTCGTTGGGTAATAGACATTGTTTTTTATAGCCTACATTAGTGGATCTGTACAGCCGCATCACTAGCTGGCTGCAAGAAGCAGCGGCCGTACCATGCGATGCACCGCATAAATAAAGTATCGTTTTGTGATTATTACATTGCTTGTCTAGTCATTTAGCGACATACTTAAGTCACTACTTACTATTTTCGCAGTAAGCGATATTTAAAAACAAAATTAACGTACGCAACTAATATTTTATAATTTATTGTTTTTCATGATTTTAAAGACAAATATACCTAGTACAATACTTTTATTTCTATATGGTAAGTGATTCCATGATTTACAGACTATCGAATAGATTACGTTAAGTTTCTTAACTATCGAAATCTATAGTGCTAAGGTACGAAATCCTGAAGAACATCACTAATGAGGTCACTATAATTATGTCCTCCTAGCTAGGGTGTCCCCTCCCGGCGTTTTCACTCGATCTGACTTGTGAATACTTTTTGTTAGTCACCTTTCTCTAATCCTTTCTATTTTAAAATATCTAAATAAAGAACAGAATTCTATTTGTAGTTACGAGATTAGTAATGTAGATGGCGCTTTTTACAATTAGCTTGATTGTGGCCGAGTTTATAGAGGGGTTGGATAGGGTTGCCACATTATATTTAAAAATAAACTTTTTTTTTACTGTTGTTTTTTTCTCAAAAAAAATTATTGACCTCCTAATAATGGACACTTTTTTAAATGAATGATCCTCTAATAATTATAAACCTTCTAATGATGCTCACCTCTTAAAATAATAGAGCCTCTTTTTAGCTTGATGTCCTTTTCTCACAGTTGGTTGCAGTAGCTAAGCTGGGTTAGGTTAGAACTGTGACCAACCGCTACATCCAAGCTGGTCGCAGATACTGGACTATTTAGTATTTTTAGGACCCCAAAAATGCTGCGGAGTTTATTGCACCAATTCTTCTTCCCTGCGAAATCACCAGGAGGACCACTTCCTGGTGCTTTCGCTGGGAAGTAGAATTCCCATTTTGAGCTCCTATGAATATTATTGATAAATGATTTTATTTTTGTAAGTAGGTTCGTACAAACACTTTTACACGTCAATCATATTTTTTTTTAAACTAGATGAAGTCGGCGTTTCCTATCTGACTAGTCTGAGAAGAAAGGCCGAAACAAACTCAGAGGTCACAGTCTCTTTTAAAGTCCAGACATAATCTTGGTCAGATCATATGAAGACCATGTAGGTCGATGTCTGAGATGGTCTTTTGAGGAAAGAACAGCACAGATTGAGAGGACCTGTCCAGTCAGTGCACGCATTTGTCAGAAATGGTGCAGCTCAACTCAAAACTTAAGGAGCTCACCGATCCGACGAACAATACCAAAGAAAGGACATTTGGGTAGGCCACATTAATTACTCAAACTGCCAGACCATGACAAAAACTAAGAGAACAGAGAGAAAAATAATATAAATAAAATGACCCACATAGTCTTCACATTCACAATAATTAAAATAATAGAATACTTTACAAAGTAAGCAAATGTCATAGTATTATCAAATTCATTAATGTATTGAACACTAATATAACGATGGCGCGTCTTTAAACGCCAGTCCCCCAAAACGCCCGCACGCCCCAGTGAAGGGGCATTTTGGCTCTCTTTTGTAATTTTGACGTACGAAAAGTGCTGATTCTCAGCCTAATTTGAATACATGACTTTTGATTGATTTTTATTTTGAATGGAATTCGACGTTCGCAAAAAGGGGCGCATTTGGGAATCCAATAACATTTTTAAAAATAGGAATTATTAAAGATTCGATTGAATACATGCATCAATTAATAAAATCTAAATTAATATGTAATCTAATTTAAATCTAAATTAATATTTATGTAAATTTGGGGGGGGGGGAGGGGTTGGTGACCCGTACCACAAGAATTTTATGACGGGCACGAGTCTCACAAAATATGTAAAGCCTATTTTAGATTAAACACTTCCTGGAGTAAAACTGTGACCGAATGGTGGACGGTGGACAAGGATAGGCCAAAGCAACTAGAGTCGTCCAAAAGCGCGCTGGGTTGATGATAATATAGACGGCACAGTTGGCGCAGTGGTGTGCTATGCAATTATACAATAAAAACTTGAGAGGTGTCAAGGGACACCCGGATGGAACGAAGTTCACAGACAGACAGAGAAACATGCGACGCCGCACAGCTTACAATAGCTTACTATAGCAAAAAGTGTCGTGACAACTTTTCGTAAGAAGTTTTTCCGTCTAGCCCCCTTTCACAACGCGCGTTAGGGAACTTCGTTCCAAAATTTCGTTCAATAAAAATCTTCTATAAATCAATTTACGTTGTTGAGCAGATAATTTATTATGTAGCTCTGCGACGACGTAGCTGCGTAGCGGATAATCTACGCATCGGCTACGGCGTAGCACTCGTAGCGATTATGTCGTGACAACTTTTCGTAAGAATTTTTTCCGTCTAGCCCCCTTTCACAACGCGCGATAAGGAACTTCGTTCCAACTAGGAGATTGAATTTATATAATGCAAAAATATTATTTTTAAATCTTCAGCAACTCCAACAGTATGTAGGTAAGATAGGCGTGTGTGAAGTATTTTCAAATGCTAATCAATTTATTTATGTGTCCATTTTTGTCAGCGATGTAATCCCCCAACTTATAATATGTTAGGGTCGGCTTCCAGTCTAAATGGATGTAGCTAAATACTAGTATTTTACATGGAGCGACTGCCTATCTGACCTCCACAAACCAGTTACTGGGTAATACGATACCCCTTGGTAAGACTGGTTGTCAGACTTTTGAGCTTCTGACGATCCATAACGACTGTCAAAAATCCACGAATGTCAGCCGGGACCAACGGCTTAACGTGCTTTCCGAGACACGGAGGGGTCTTGGTATGTAAAGATGGTCATCCATCCACGGACCAACTGCGACGGCTTTCGGGCTTCTGCCTAACCTGGATACCTACCCGTAACGGCTGTCAAAGAGGTTCGATATACTCATTACATAACCAACCTTTAATGCCCTCACTGCTGGTACAAAAGCCTCATCTCTTCGAGAGGGAGTGATAAATGATAAATGATTTTATTTTTGTAAGTCGGTTTGTACAAACACTTTTACACGTCAATCATATTTTAAAACTACATGAGGTTGGCGTTTCCTATCTGACTAGTCCGAGAAGAAAGGCCGAAACAAACTCAGATGTCACAGTCTCTTTTGAAGTCCAGACATAATCTTGGTCAGATCATGTGAAGACCATGTAGATTGATGTCTGAGATGGTTTTTTGAGGAAAGAACCAAACAGTTTGAGAGGACCTGGGGACCTGTTTGAGGGACAGTGGGCTGTAATTCACCACGCGGGCCCAGTGCGGGTTGGTAGATGTCACATGTCTTCGAATTTTTGGTTCTAGGACATGCCGGTTTCCTCACGATGTTTTCCTTCACCGTTTTGAGAGCAGTGGTGATGAAAGAAGTTACACACAGTAAAGCGCCTGTCTGGGTTCGAACCTACGACCTACAACTCGTAAGTCGCGGTCACTAACACTGGGCCACCATTGCTCTGGGAGAAGAAGTGGTGTCTTTACATGCTTTTTAAAAGCTTTTATTTAACTTGACTTGTATGTATGTGAAGGTGGACTCTTTTTTTTTTGCGGATGGGTAATCATCAAATGGCTCCTCCCGCTCTGGGTGGAGCAGAAGGGAGTCTCAGACTCTTACTGACTAAAACCCACCCGTGTTCCTTCCTTAGCCCTTTATGTTCCAGGGCAGCGGTAAACCCTTTCGGATGTTCCCGCTATCCTGGCAGGAAGGTGGACTCTTGCAAGTTAAAGACCCACTTCCCGGTATCCGATTGAGCTGAAATTTTACAAACTGGTCCAGTCCCGATGACAATGCATGTTTATGACAAGAATGACGTGATGCTGCTGCCAGGATTGGCTCCAGACGAAGGAACTCCTCAACGGTTAACAGCAGGGCCTTGAAATTTTGCACACCCATTGGGATGACAGTTAGCGGGTCCGCCATGAAATTGCTGCCACCTTCAGGGTTGACTCCAAACCAGAGAATTCCTCAACGGTCGGTAGGGACTTGAAATTTTGCATACCCGTTCGGATATTATGATAGACGGTTGGTGGGTCCACCATGAAATTGCTGCCACATCCAGGGTTGGCTCCAAACGACAGAACTCCTCCACGGTCAACAGTAGTAACAGGCATAAGAGGTATACCATGACTTGTAATTTGGTGAGATGGGCGTCAATAGCATTGGTTCTTGTTTTTATCTTTTAAGGGCGTAAATAAAAGCTATTTTTAAAAGGTTTTTTTATATTAATTTTTTATTTTAAACTTGCGATGTATTATGTATGCATGTTTGTTCGGGTGGACTCTTGCAACTCAATTTTGAAGCAGTTAACTTCAACCGATTGAGCTAAAATTTTGCATGCATGTGTAAATCGGATGACAATGCAAAATTATTATGACATGGAGCTGATCTGACGATGGAACCGGAAGGTGGCCATAGGAACTCGGTAGTTAAACGACACAACCCCATCGAGTTTGGACTCGTTTGATCCGTCTTGACGAGAACTTTGGTGCTAGAGTGTAACCAGGGTCTGATGATGGAGCTGGAAGATGGCCATAGGAACTCGGTATTTAAACGACATAACCCCATCGAGTGTGGGCTCGCTCGCTTCGTCTTGACGAGTACTTTGGTGCTACATAATAACCAGGGACTAAAGATGAACAGGTCAGCTCAAGTGCAGTAAACGCATATAACGTAAAAACACTGTTACGCGCTAAGAACTACGCTGTAATCAATCTCGCATCAAAAATACTAAAAAGTTAAGAATAAAATTAAAAGAAAAAAAAACTTTTAAAAAACTAGTTTTTATTACTACATTACATTACATTGTATTCTAAATGTTCTTTAATGTTCCATCAAAATGTAAAGCGCTTTTATTTATTTCATAGCAGGTTTTTAAATTATTTTTAACTTTTTAGTCCTACTAATAATTGAAGTGACAGCCCTAGTCCGTTAGACTCGCTGCTCGCGTGACCGGTAATAATATATCCTAGAGGTGGTTAGAACCTTGTTCTATTGTGATGTACGGTGGATGGAAATTAAAATCATTATCGCCGTTGTACGAGCAGTGCTGCGCCAGTAGTAAGGGCCGGGAGTTACAATTTGAAAGTTAGAACCCAGACAGTCTCTTTACTTTGCGTTAACAATTTCATCACCACTGCTCTCAAAACGGTGAAGGAAAACATCGTGAGGAAACCGCGGCATGTCCTAGAACCAAATAGAATAGAATACTCTGTATTATGTACGCCATATTTTAAATCATAGACGTAAATATAGAAATTAATAAGAAAATTAATTAGTATATAAGTAGTTTATCAGCCATCTTGTTACCATAACACAAGCGTTAGGTTGCTTAGCTTGGGACTAGATGGCGCTGTGTGAAATGTCCAGGGATATATTATATTATTATTATATTAATTTTCTAAAGGGTGACACAAAGATGAATTACCTCAAAAGTGAGTTTACATTTTGTGGTACTTACATATTTATTCAACGTGGGAGAAGGCTTTGTCCTGAGAAATGTTATACCTACTGATGTAATATTGTCGAAATCAGTTTTTGTTTTAAACGCAGTAATATGCAGCAGTGCGATTCTGTAACCATCTCACCGTGAAAACTTAGGTGAAGTGAGTGTAGAGTGAGCTGTCATTCCAAATAATGCTAGGGATTGTCACTACTGACGACTCACATCATACTCGCTTCACTTGAGTTTTCATGGTGAGATTTTTACAGAATCGACCGGCAGGAATACTTGTAGATAGAACAGAATAGAATACTCTTTATTATGTACATACACCATATAAATTACAGAACATAAGTATATAAATTTTACAAAGGGTTACACAATGAGCGTCTTATCGCTAAGCGCGATCTTTTAAAGACAACCTTTGAATAAAATAAATAGTTTGAGTTTGAGTGGCAGATGGTGTCCTGTAGTTTCTGCCTATCCCCATGGGGAGCGGGTGTGAGTGTAATGTACGAGTATGTATGCGTTTTAAAACAAACCAATTCTGCTTTTAGAAGAAACAGTGCCCTGACTAGTTTCTCGTATTTCGTAGTTGTGTTCACAAACACAAACATATACAGGATTGAATCAACAATCTGCAGGACGTATGCAAATGTTTGTTTTGTGCGAGAATCGAACCCACGACTGTTAAGTACCGTAGTAATAGATATGTATGCATCACTCAAATTCAAAGCATTTATTTTAATTAAACCATTTACAGGCACTTTTGAATTGTCAAAATTAAATATTCGGTCAGTTAGTCAGGAAGTTGAAGCTAGTTGCCCATTCCAAAATGGAGAAAAACGGGCAAGAAACTCCACGGACACTCTTTTAAATCAAGATATTATTACAAAATCCTGGGTACATTATTCTTATTGCTTCTACGAGTATATGTGAGAACAATGCAATAACAAATGAAAAAACAATTCAAAATATAAGATTAAAAATAAGCCCTGAGATGACCAGTCTCAACCGACGTCGCCCGTTCTCGAACATGTCACGTGGATCAGCACCATCAAGCTCAACCATTTTGTAGGGTTTTCTTGTATTGAATTATCATTACCGGGTCAAATTAAATTAGTTAGCAAAACTCTGCAGACGTGATCGGTATCGATATCTAAACACGATAAACGAAAAAATAATGAATTTGATGATTTTCTTTTTGTGGGGTCATTGACCGCTGTTTGTGTATTTACTTGAAGTATCAGTTTAAAAAACAGTATTTTGTTGTTTAAACTTCACAGACGTGTTGGGCTTCGATATCATAACAAAATAAAACAGATTTTCTCAACTTATACTTCAAATAAATAATACCGCTACCACAGCGGTCGTTGACCCAAAAATAAACATAAAACATTTTTTATTTTATTTTATCGATTCCCATCACGACTGTAGAGTTTCGCTAGCTAATTTAATTTGTCCATGTAGATAAGTCTAAGTCTATAGATAAGTATATTACGAGTAGTAAAGCTAGTGAGCAAGCGTGCTGATCAATAATAATAATATCCCTGGACATTTCACACAGCGCCATCTAGTCCCAAGCTAAGCAACCTAATGCTTGTGTTATGGTAACAAGATGGCTGATAAACTACTTATATACATTTTTTTTTTGTGAATACATACATATTATACTTAGACTCGGAACAAATACATGTAGGTCATACAAATATTTGTTCCGTGCGGGAATCGAACCCGCGACACGCAGCGCAGCAGTCAATCGCTTAACCACTGCGCCAACCGTGTCGTCATAATCAATGCTCGTTAGTTCTGTGTCGAGATCCACAGAATTCGAAGGTTTTCTATACCGGAAAACGAGTTATGGAACCCAAATGCAGGGCAGGATACCTGGCAAGGCCAATTCCTGTAATTCGAAACGTTCAAAGCCTAGGGCCTAACAAACAATAGGTAATTAAAGTTAAATGACGTTTAAACATCAAAAATGTATGGTTAAACAGTCCCTAATCACTACTTAACTTTTAGCAACGTTTATGAATAAAGGGGCTAATCGCCATCTCATCTCGGCAAAAACTATTTTGCAAACAATATTATTTAGAGTTACGACTACGGCAGCGACTCGTCGTGGGTTCGAACCCAGGCATGCGCTTTACTTTGGGTTAATTATTTTATCACCCACAGTGAAGCTCACAAAACGGTGAAGGAAAACATCGTGAGGAAACCAGCATGTCCTAGAACCAAAAATTCAAAGACATGTGACATCTACCAACCCGCACTGGGCCCGCGTGGTGAATTACGGCCCACTCCCTCTCACAGAGAGGAGGCCTGTGTCCCAGCAGTGGGAACATTATATGCTGATTATGTACAAACGCCAGCACGTCAAGCTACCCGAAACTGTCAAATTTTCCCAATCAACCTTGAACCTTAACGCTTTATGATAAAGTTGAAAATCTATTAAAGAAATTTGACAGATTGTAGTAGCTTGATGTGCTGGCGTCTGTATTATTCATATTTTTTGGAGTTAAAAATATAAAAAAGGACATCGTCCCTATTAGCGTTAGGTAAGTATTCAATGAAGAAAAACGTGCATGTTAAGCAATAAAATTCAAAATGTCAGTTAACTAATAATTTCAAATATCACCAGCAGAGGGCGCTGAATGTCAAGCTAATGAAAAGTTTTAAATGCCAAGAAGATATCGTTCATTTCAGTAACATTACGAGTTTTCGGCATAAAATATAACTACATGCGGTAATAACACAACTTTTTACCTAAAATAACATCACTCCTTGAATTCCCCTAAGGCAGAGGTGTTAGCAGAAGGTCACAGTACAGGGGGCCTACTCCGAAGTGCAAAGTGCGAAATGTTCGGATCGGACCGACACATGGCCGAACCGAATATTAATGAAAAATGCGAAAAAAGTTCGGATCGGCTCATTTGGTTTGGGACCATAGTCAATATTCGAAAGAGTGTAGAGTGTAGGATCGGAACTGACCGAACCAAATAGTAACTTCGTAGCAGGAAACGGCCGGACATTCGGCCGATACTACTTCGGAGTAGACCCCCTGTTTATGTCCCACATTCCTTTTCGCGGCTTCGTCCGCTTGGAGGTCGGAAATTATCCCACGGGAACGTACTCAATCAACTCAGCATATCGCAGTCCACTGCTGGACATATGCCTCTCCCAGGCTGCGCCACAACACTCTGTCCTCCGCCTTCCGCGTCCAGTCCGTCCCAGCAACCTTCTTGAGGTCGTCCGTCCATCTAGCTGGGGGGCGTCCCACACTACGCTTGCCGATACGCGGTATGGGAACGTACCGGGATAAATAAAAGTATTCTATGACCTCACCCAGGTCGAAGGCTGCCTGTGCGCCATCAAAACCCATCTAGCCGCTTAGGCGTGAAGCAGTAAGAATCTGACAGACAGACTAACAGACAGACAGAGTAACTTTCCCATGTAAAATAATAGAATCAATAGTCATCATCTGCTTAAGCTCAACTATTATATGTTGGCTTCGGCTTTCAGTATAACCGGATGCAGCTGAATACCAGCATTTTACATGGAGCGACTGCTTATCTGACCTCCACAACCCAGTTACTGGGTAATACGATACCCCTTGGTAAGACTGGTTGTCAGACTTTCGGGCTTTTGACGACCCGTAACGACTGTCAAAGATCCACGAATGAGAGCCGGGACCAACGGATTAACGTGCTTGCCGAGGCACGGAGGGGTCTTGGTATGTGAAGATAGTGACCTATCCATTGACCAACCGCGGCAAGCTTATTAACCTGATAGATCGATCCGTGCGGCTGTTATTCCTTAGCCACAAGCCCCTCTATTAGTATGAATAGTATGGATGTAATAAAGAGCGAGTCTATTGCTATTAACCGTGTACACATACAGATTTTAAGCTATTGAGCACTTCCAAGACATCACTGGAGTGGTGCCATCCCGGAGACAAAGCTGAAATGTCTCATATGCGTGTAATTACACCGGCGAGTATCTTGCGTAGTTGCCTTGCTGTTCCGGGTTGAAAAAATGAAGAGTAGGTATGGGTCTCTCCAAGCAACGCACGATACTCGTGTACATAATTTATAAGCTAATAGTCTTTAAAATAATAAAAGTAATATGTACAGACGCCAGCACATCAAGCTTCTACAATCTGTCAAATTTCTTTAATAGATTTTCAACTTTATCGCAAAAGTATTAGGTTCAAAGTTGATTGGGAAAATTTGACAGTTTCGGGCAGCTTGATGTGCTGGCGTCTGTACATGTTTACAGGGTTATTAGTAATACATTAACAGCCTCTAAGGACTATATTACTAACATCATAAACAATAGCTTTTTTTCTATAACTTTTATTCATTCTTCAGATTTTAATTCATCAGACTTTCATACTTACAAAAACTTTTTTGCAAAAAAAAACAACCGACTTCCAAAAAACGACACTACAAAGTGAAAAATAACTTTAACTTCGGAAGTCGGTGTCGTTGGGTTCGCATTTTCGTTGTTTGCCACCGACTTCCGAAATTAAAGTTATTTTTCACTTTGTAGTGTCGTTTTTTGGAAGTCGGTTGTTTTTTTTTTGCAAAAAAGTTTTTATTTTTACTTTTAAGTGGTAATTTTTACCAGCAATTTTGGTTTAAAACCAAACTACTGAACCGTTTTTGATGAAATTTCTATGGGACCCTATCCAACAAAAAAAGAATTTTTCAAATCGGTTGGCAAGCAACGGAGTTATGCGCGAACAAACATAAAAAAAAAAAAAATACAAACATCCGAATTGAGAACCTCCTCCTTTTTTTAGAAGTCGGTTAAAAATAAAAATATTTCAATTCAACTAATTGAAATATCCGATTTTCTGTTACAAACTACCCGAAGCTAAAGCAAGCGCTAGTTAGGTAAACAAACTGCCGTGTGTAGTACAAAATACAGCGGAGGAGAGCGGGGGGTGAGATAGAACAACGAAATCTTAAAGGTTTGTTTTTGGTAAATGTATTATGTTTTGTAAAAAGTCATAGAACAAAAGTTGTTGTTTATGATGTTAGTAATACAGTCCTGTAACTCCTGTAAGGTTGTTACTGTTTTACCAATAACCCTGTATAATTAGGATTTCGAAAACTGAAGTGTATATCAACTTTTGCTGAACCTACATACAATAGGGTATTTTTATCGAAAATTCGAAATAGTGGGTCTGACTTCAACAGCGAATTTAACACACGTAAGTTTGCTCTTTCGTTTTATGAAAGTATTTTAATTTATTTACAATTTTCTAAAATAGCAGCTTCGAGGCGGTGGTTTTCAAATTACGAATTAGGTATTTTATGTTGTTATAATTTTTATAATACTGGCCTCTAGCACTATCCATGTGTTAAATTACCCAAGATTTTGTCTCCCTCCAGTACCCAAGATTTTGTCTTTTTAACGGGTCCATCTCATCTTTCACATTCACTCAAAAACGCCTAAAGCACTGACATTATATCTTTTGCATAACACATTACATCATTGGCCATTTTGTAATTCCTTACATAACACAATCATAATTTTTTTGGTGCATGTTAGGTGCGCGTACGTCAAATAGGACGCTTCGGAAATGTTGCCACTACATAAGGCGTGAAACGTTTATTGAAGATGATATTCTCAGCATGTATATTTCCTGTTTTTTAATTATATTCTTGTTGTTTCGATCACAATTAAATTAAATTGTATACTTTTGCTTTAAGTACGCTGTACCAGTACTGCGTCCGAATAACTGTTTATTTGAAAATAAGTGTTGTATTACTTGTGGATGAATAATTGTTTGCTGCATCGGGCGACGTCATTACGTCAGCGCCGGCTGTCGCTGAAAACCAGCGCTGGGGCTCTGTCTCGCATAGGGTCGCAGCATAATGCTGAGCGATAGCCGTTTTGCGTGGATGTGACGCATGTCAACCATTTCTTATTGTTCTTTTTCTTTATTTGTTTTTATGTTCTTTTTTGCGTCATGTTTACCGCAAATAAACGTATTTTCTTTCTTTCTTTCTTTCAAATTAACGTCGCCATTGTAGCGACACGTTATATTACGCAAGGGAATCAATTATAATTATGTAATAATTTATATTACAATAATGACAAACTATTAAAAGACTAGGCACTAAATTAAAAGACTAACTATATAAATATGTAAGTACAAAAACAAAAGGTTATTATGGCGTCGAAGTACTCGTCAACATCGCTGTCATCCGAGGGATTTATGAAAGTGTTGTTTTACTAGATGATTATATATTGTGTCTTTTGTGTACTTTTTATCTTTTATTTTATCTTGTGTTCGTGTACATACAAATTGTATCTCTAATTACTGTAATTGGTTTTAAACCGTTTTAATTAAAGTAATAAATAAATAAATCCAGAAACGTGCTCAGAAGACTGGTTGACACGTTGAATGGCAAAACAAAAGTTTTTGGCCAAAGAACGACCCAGCTCTCTGGGCATGTGAAGTATCGATCATCCAGCGAGAAATTTCTTTAAAAAGGAGACGCGCACTCGAGCCCCATACCCCAAGCATTTCGACCTTAAAGGGATAGATTTCAACCTTATTAAAGTTCAAATTTACTGGGATTTGTTGCCAAAAGTGGTAGCAATTACTAGTTCTAGTAAACAATAGGGTTTTATCGAAAAGTTCTGAATCACATAACTAAAATATAGGGTTTAGAATAGGGCTGTCCAAACCAGCCACGATCCCGGGCCAATATAAATTTCTATATAATATCCCTAATAATAATAATATCCCTGGACATTTCACACAGCGCCATCTAGTCCCAAGCTAAGCAACCTAATGCTTGTGTTATGGTAACAAGATGGCTGATAAACTACTTATATACATTTTTTTTTGTAAATACATACATATTATAGATAGAAAAACACCCAGACTCGGAACAAATACATGTAGGTCATACAAATATTTGTTCCGTGCGGGAATCTAACCCGCGACACGCAGCGCAGCAGTCAATCGCTTAACCACTGCGCCAACCGTGCCGTCGAATTAAATAGAAATATAGATTGGAGAGCCGCGAGAGGGGCTTATGGCTAAGTAATAACAGGCGCACGGGTCGATTGATCAAGTTAAGCTACGCTTGCCGCGGTTGGTTCGTGGATGGATACCATCTTTACATACCAAGACCTCTCCGTGCCGCGGAATGCGCCTGAATGCGCGTCCTGGCTGTCATTCGTGGATCTTTGACAGTCATTACGGGTCATCAGAAGCCCGAAAGTCTGACCACCAGTCTTACCAAGGGGTTTCGTAATAGATAGATAGATAACACGTTTATTTAGTGCAACAAAAGACACAATGCAAGCAATAAAAAAGAAAAAACATCAAAAAAAGGTGAAACGTAAAAAAAAAAAAACATAGATTAAAAAACTAAATTGACCCATAGACACATAGTACAAGTAAATATAAGGGTCGATCACTCTGGGCGGTGTGTGTCTCATGGTTGCACCAAATGGGAGTCCAGCTCAGCATGTGCCAGGTACAATACCTGACGCTGGTATACCCAGTGACTGGGTTGTGGAGGTCAGAGGGCCTAAAAAGGCTAATTTAAGCAATACCTCTAAAAGCTATACATTTCCTGAATTCCCAGCAGATCATTAGCAATTCCTCTAATTGTCGTAAAATTTCATCTCATATTTGGTGTAAACATTGCCGCATGAAAAAAATAAAAACCGTAATTTTATCGGTAAATTTTTCATTTCAGTTTTTATTAATCAAATTAGTTTTTTATTTCTACAGTTTAAATGTTATTTCATCGTGATATGAATTGCACACAGATTGTATTATGAATTGTCAGTTTGTGACCATTTTATGATTTTTAATATGATTCATATTGTTATCCTATTATGATTCTGCCAAAGTGACCTTTTTAGGCCCCCAGAAAAAAAAAAAATCAAAATCAAAAGTCATTTATTCAAATTAGGCTGAGAATCATCACTTTTCGAACGTCAAAATTATAAAAGACAGTCCCCCAAAAACGCCCGCCCTTCACCACTTCCTAGTGCTGTCGCTGGGAAGAAGAAGTGGCGCAACAAACTGTCCAGCAGCACAGCTGTCTGATAGGCAGTCGCTCCATTAAAAACCAAACTGCTGAACCGATTTTGATGAAATTTCTATGGAACCAATCTGAAAGTATATCCCTTCAAATAATTTTTTTTTTTTTTTTTTAAATGGTTATTGACCTGGTTGGTTGACCTTTTTTTGAAGTCGGTTAAAAAGACGTCGATTAACAAAACCTTTCAAAAGTAAAGACCTTTTACAGCGCAGGCGCACATACTCAGCAAAAAACCAAATGCATTAAGTTTACGCTACCTCACGTTAGGCAGGTGAAAACTAATGTGTTGATAAAGGGCGAAGAATTGAATCCTGAAGACAGCACAGTATTCTTGGGCATAACTTTGGATGCTAAGCTTCAGTGGGGTCCACATATAGATAAATTGTCAAAAAAGCTAAGTTCCGCAGCATTCGCTGTTAGAAAAATTCGTAATTTAACTGATGTAGAGACAGCCCGTTTAGTGTACTTTAGCTATTTTCATAGTGTAATGTCATACGGTATTCTATTGTGGGGAAATGCCGCTGATATTCAGACTATCTTTGTTTTGCAGAAGCGAGCTGTTCGATCAATTTATAAACTGAGTCCGAGACACTCGCTCAGAGACAAATTTAAAGAGATTAATGTTATGACTGTGCCTTCTCAATATATTTATGAAAATCTTTTATATGCCCATAAAAATATAAAATTATTTAAAAAATACAGTGATATCCATGATATAAATACTAGGAACAAACACAAATTTGTTGTACCTGCAACAAGGCTCAAGAAAATAGGTGGCTCATTCAGATGCCAATGTATACGCTTTTATAATAAAGTTCCAAGCCCAGTTCAAGATCTAAGCCTTAATAAATTCAAATCATTTATTAAACGTAAGTTGTGCCAGAAAGCCTTTTATACCGTTAAGGATTATATCGAGGACAAAAAGGCTTGGGATTAAGCTGCTTCCAATTTTTTTAAATTTTTTACGTATTGAATGTTTTTATTTTGTTTTTCTCTGTTTTGTTGTTGTTTTTTTTTTTTATATACACTGACATTAATGAATTTTATATATACTATGACATTTTCTTACTTAGTAAAGTATTATATTATTTTAATTATTGTGAATGTGAAGACTATGTGGGTCATTGTATTTATATTATTTTTCTCTCTGTTCTCTTTAGTTTTGTCATGGTCTGGCAGTTTGAGTAATTAATGTGGCCTACCCAAATGTCCTTTCTTTGGTATTGTTCGTCGGATCGGTGAGCTCCTTAAGTTTTGAGTTGAGCTGCACGATTTCTGACAAATGCGTGCACTGACTGGACAGGTCCTCTCAATCTGTGTGGTTCTTTCCTCAAAAGACCATCTCAGACATCGACCTACATGGTCTTCATATGATCTGACCAAGATTATGTCTGGACTTTAAAAGAGACTGTGACGTCTGAGTTTGTTTCGGCCTTTCTTCTCAGACTAGTCAGATAGGAAACGCCGACCTCATCTAGTTTTAAAATATGATTGACGTGTAAAAGTGTTTGTACAAACCTACTTACAAAATAAAAATCATTTATCATTTATCATTTTATCAGCCCGGTTTGTACAGCCCTGATCTAGACTATAGCTATATCTAATCACACTTTACTTTGGAAGGGTGTGACCCCAATTAGTTTGTACTTAATGAAAGCATTATTTAGTAGAACAAGAGCCCAGCATGATGTCGTGAGTTCGAACCCCACTCGTTGAAGTATTATTGTTTTTGTGGTTATATTCATTTTGTAGAGAGCATTTTTATTAAAATACCAGCTTTTCCCGTGACTTCGTTCACGTGCGTTAAAGATTTCATCGTTTTTTTTTTTGCACGCATTTCTGATTATAACTAGCGGACCCGGCAGACGTCGTCCTGCCCCGAAAAACAGCGCCATCTACCGGGTCCAATTGTGTTTTCAAACCATCCAGGAACCCATTGAAATATACACACATTTCTTGCAAATCGGTCCAGCCGTTTAGGAGGAGTTAGGTGACAAACACACGTACAGAAGAATTATATACATATATATTAAGATAAAACTAGCCTAAGTTACTCTTTATAACATGTGTGAAAGACAAAGTCCAGGGAGCCCGCCCGCACGGCTTACAACTAAGTATAGCAAAAAGTGTCGTTCCAACTTTTGGTCTTATTTTTTTCCGTCTAGCCTCCTTTCGCAACGCGCGATAAGGAACTTCGTTCCAAAAATGCTAAGAAGCAAAGTGTCGAAAAATAAAATTACAAATTAAAATGTCACAGTTAGAATTATTATTACAATTGTCCATATATTACAATAAAATTAAAATATGTTCAAAATAGTATTAATTATCATAGCTGAATTAAAAAATTTTGTCCTTTAAAAAAATCATTAATCGAATAATCACATCTTTCTATTAGGAAGGCCACTAATTTCTTTTTAAAGGTTTTCTTCAGCTTTATTATTAATGTAGATTTAAGATTACTCAACCTGGAACACATGAATGCTTGACTGCACAAACACGTATGGCAGTACTTCCGCGGACAAACTATTCACAAGAAGATTAAAACTACTAAGTATTCAATAAGTATCTTAAGTTAAACTTACCTCTTAAACTGTAATGCAGGCAGGAGACTTGAAATAGGTACCTGCAAAAGATAAATTGATTTAGTCAACTCTTTTATTTTAGTCTAAATAATAACAGCCGCACGGATCGGTCGATCAAGAAGGCAAATCTCGCGGATCTCGCATTCGTTAAATGGTCGTTCGATTCGAAGTTTTCCCTCGTAAAAATCAAGTCAAGGTATAATGTATTCTCGACATGTCGGTTCGAGCATTTCTCGCAAGAAGACACGCGACATGCCTTAGTTTACATGCGACATGCAAAGAGTGGTCTGGTCGGGACCCGTCGACACGTACATTTTTTTTTCATGCTTGTGTCAATTGTGCAAGAAAATCTATCTATCTATCTATATATATATAAATATAAGTCAATTGCTGTTCGTTTGTCTCGCTAAAACTCGAGAATGGCTGGACCGATTTGGATAAAATTTTGTGTGTATATTTCAACGGGTTCCTGGATGGTTTCTGGGTAGAAGTAGGTTAGGAGTAGGGTAGGAGTAAGGTAGGTGTAGGTTAGGAGTAGGGCAGAAGTAGGGAAGGAGTAGGGTAGCAGTAGGGTAGGAGTAGTGTAGGAGAAGAGTAGGAGTAGGGTAGGAGCAGTGTAGGAGTAGGGTAGGAGAGGGTAGGAGTAGGGTAGGAGTAGGGTAGGAGTAGGGAAGGAGCAGTGTAGGAGTAGGGTAGGAGTAGGGTAGGAGTAGGGAAGGAGCAGTGTAGGAGTAGGGTAGGAGTAGGGTAGGAGTAGGGTAGGAGTAGGGAAGGAGCAGTGTAGGAGTAGGGTAGGAGTAGTGTAGGAGTAGGGTAGGAGTAGGGAAGGAGCAGTGTAGGAGTAGGGTAGGAGTAGGGTAGGAGTAGTGTAGGAGTAGGGTAGGAGTAGGGAAGGAGCAGTGTAGGAGTAGGGTAGGAGAGGGTAGGAGTAGGGTAGGAGTAGGGTAGGAGTAGGGAAGGAGCAGTGTAGGAGTAGGGTAGGAGTAGGGTAGGAGTAGGGTAGGAGTAGGGAAGGAGCAGTGTAGGAGTAGGGTAGGAGTAGGGTAGGAGTAGGGTAGGAGTAGGGAAGGAGCAGTGTAGGAGTAGGGTAGGAGTAGTGTAGGAGTAGGGTAGGAGTAGGGAAGGAGCAGTGTAGGAGTAGGGTAGGAGTAGGGTAGGAGTAATGTAGGAGTAGGGTAGGAGTAGGGAAGGAGCAGTGTAGGAGTAGGGTAGGAGTAGGGAAGGAGCAGTGTAGGAGTAGGGTAGGAGTAGGGTAGGAGTAGGGTAGGAGTAGGGTAGGAGGTAGGACACCACGCGAACGAAGTAGCGCCGGGCAGCTAGAAATAATTTATATGGCAAAACAACGTTTGCCGGGTCAGCTAGTAATCAATATTTTTTGTTAAAATATGTTACGAGTTCATAAACATCTTAAAAGACGCTGCGATCGCCACAAAAAGGAAAAACACACGAAGAAAACTTCAGACATCCGTCAAAGTTGTCAACTACGCCTAGTCAGCACCCTAGTTGCGTCACACACAATCAATCACAACCTGAATAATTTTGAAGGATATTGCCAATCCATTGCTTCATATGTTGGAAAAATTTGTCCGTCCAACAATGTAAATAACGCAATGAATGTTGTTGAACTGTCAAAATGAAACCCATTGCTACTTTTAGTGTGTTAAGCTACGCTTGCCGAAGTAGGTCCATGGATGGGTGACCATCTTTACATACCGAGACCCCTCCGTGCCTCAGAAAGCACGTTAAGCCGTTGGTCCCGGCTACCATTTTTTTTTTAATACGTTGCCCCATGCTAGTAATTTCTCCTGTATCGATTCGTGGGTGCGTTTACAAACATTTAAACTCACATACACAAACAGCCAGACCCGGAACAACTACTTGCCATACAAATATTTGTTCCGTGCGAGAATCGAACACGCGACACGCAGCGCAGCAGTCAATCACTTAACCACTACGCCAACCGTGCCGTCAAGTGTCGCTTATGTGTCGATCCCGCGGAAATATCGGGATAAAAGGATATCCTATGTGTTATTCCGATGTATAAGCTATATTACTGTAAAGTTTCATCAAAATCCGTTCAGTAGTTTTTGCGTGAAAGAGTAACAAACATCCATCCATCCTCATAAACTTTCGCGTTTATAATATTACAAATATAAGTACGAAATAGGATTATAACGTAATATTCTAATTGGGGTGTTTGGTGATGTGGACATGTTGTACAGTCAACAGCAAAAGTAGATGATCAAAATCAGAAATTCAATACTAATGAACGGAGTTCGCGTCAGAACTGTGTGGCGTCTAAGTGATTCAAAAGTATGTGACTGTAAATTATACCAAACATTTACTACTAGTACAGCTGCTATATAACTGCGAACTCCGTTCATTAGTATTGAATTTCTGATTTTGATCACCTACTTTTGCTGTTGACTGTACCTACCTATAACTCAGTGGGTGACATATACTTAAATACCTCTGCGACGTACAGGCGTGATGTTGTGTAAAAGAAGATCGAACAAGAACAAACGGTTTAGACATTCCCAAGAGTATACTGAACACAAACATACGCACATGACTGTCAGGAGCGATTTAATAATAATAATATCCCTGGACATTTCACACAGCGCCATCTAGTCCCAAGCTAAGCAACCTAATGCTTGTGTTATGGTAACAAGATGGCTGATAAACTACTTATAAGTATACATTTTTTTTTTTCGTAAATACATACATATTATAGATAGAAAAACACCCAGACTCAGAACAAATACATGTAGGACTTACAAATATTTGTTCTGTGCGGGAGTCGAACCCGCGACAAAAAAAAAAAAAAGAAGAAATGAGTATGTCCTTCAAACGAAACGTCTGTCTGTCTGTCAGTATGCTTATGCTTAAACTAACTGTGCCCGCGACTTCGTTCGCTCCTATTTTAGAGTTTATGGACTTTGCATGTTTTACGGTTTTTTTCCTAAAATAAAAGTAAGCCTAAAGCCGTGTGTCCTGCGCGTGTTTTTTCGAAAAATTACACAAAAACGTCAAAACAAAGAGGTCCCAGCTGTGATGCCACATTATAACTAAAAATTAAAAAAATAATAATCTCCTAGGAGATTACCTGATTTTTTGTTATGAGAAGCCAAAAATTATATTTATCTTTGTAATTTATATGGTGTATATAATAAAATTCTATTCTATTCCTTAGGTACTTACAGTCACGAGCAAAAGTATGTATACACTAGGCTTTATTCAAAAGCGATTTACTCCTTTATTTTTTAATGAAATTTTATGCTGTTACGAACATAGCATTTGCGAACCCATAGGTTTTTGTAATGTGTCGTATTTCAACGTTGCTTTCGTTATTTCACGAAAAAATTGCAATTTAAAGTTGCTAAGTGTTGACATATTGGTGCTCGTGACTGTACTTCCAAATCATGTCAATTCCTTACCTAATCCCACAAATCTCACGTAAATTTCGCGCGGTTTCGTTCATTGTGTCATAGAGACCTACGGCCCTGAAGTGGAAAAATCTCAACTAACTTTTGGAGGCCACTGTAAGTTTTCACGGTGAGATTTCTACAGAATACGTCGGCAGGACTCGTCTGCTCCAACGGCAAAAAAAAATGATATAAGCCCGTAATAAATATGTCTTCAACAATCAACTCAGCGTGTCGCAGTGCACTGCTGGACATAGGCCTCTCCCAGACTGCCCCACAAAACCCTGTACTCCGTCTTCCGCATCCAGTCTACCCTAGCCACCTTTTTAAGGTCGTCGATCCATTGTCGCTGGGGGTCTCCCACACTACGCTTGCCGATGCGTGGTCTCCACTCCAGCCGATCGATTCTGTAAAAATATCACCGTGAAAAGTTAGGTGAAGTGAGCTTAGAGTGAGCTGTCAATAGTGTCAATCCCTAGCAGTAGTTGGGATGACAGCTCACTCCATGCTCGCTTCGCCTAAGTTTTCACGGTGGGATCGTTACAGACGATCGATTCTGTAAAAATCTCACCGTGAAAAGTTAGGTGAAGTGAGCTTAGAGTGAGCTGTCAATAGTGTCAATCCCTTAGCATTCGTTGGAATGACAGCTCACTCCACGCTCGCTTCGCCTAAGTTTTCACGGTGGGATCGTTACAGAATCGCACTGCAAACATGGCCAGCCCACTGCCACTTCAGTTTACTAACCTTATTAGTAATACTAGTTATTATTCAAACACAATAAAAACACTTCACTTTGACTAAAAACTCGTACTTAAAAACTATTTGCACTTTAAAACTGACACCACAACCCAATTCCAACCTTACCACCCTAAAAACAACTCACATATTTCTTTGAAACTGCATAAACAACCCAATTTGAGTAACACGAAGCTTCTGCAAATGATTTCCGACTGTACGTTACAAGTTTTAAAGTGTAAATTTGGTTGTAGTTTACATCAATGGGGGTTTAAAGTACGTATAACTAAATAAAGTTTGCTTTGCAGTGATTTCCTTCTGTCATGCGTCGTGGGGTGGCATGGGGGACAATCAAATGTCATTATGGGGTGTGCCTGTCAATTTGAAGCTTTTAACTTAAATGGGATGAGCAGAGATGTTGGTAGTGAACTTTTTGCTTGTAATTCGGTTTGTCTGCGTCGTTGATCTAGTGGTCGCTAGCGCAGCTACTGAGAGCAGGGTTCTAGGTTCGATAATGAAATCTGACAAAGTGTTACTCAGGGGCATACAGCGGCCTACGAGTTCAATGCAAGATCAAATTAAGTTAGCTAAAATAAGATTTATTTTTCACCACAATATTACAAACAAAAATACATTTTATATGGTATCAGAGTTGGAAGACATTTTCATATTGTGGGAAACTGGTGCCTAAACTAAGCTCTAGGTTATATGGCCCTGTATTTCAGAACACCAGAGGGGCAATTCTCGTAATTTTAAGAACGTTCACAGTCTGATCTCAGTCTCAATCTGTCAAAAAATACTTCTAATTTCTCTACATTTTGACAAGTTTTTGACATTTGTTTGTCGCTGAGATGAGACTGCGACTAGATTTTGAATGTTTTTAATTACGAGAATTGGCCTTCTGGTCTCCGCCCTTTTACAAAAAGATGCATATTATTTTGTTATGTTGTACACTGACAATCCAAAAAATAACAAGACGGCTCGATTGGCAATTGTAAACTATATATTATACTCTAAACTTTTGTTATTTGCGTTATTTGTTTGTGGAACAGCACGAAGGAGTTTCAGCGGGTTGGCCGGGCCTTTAAGCCAGGGAGAACATGCTGATTCCTTCAGTGTAGCGCGCGTGCGGCCCAGGACATCTAAGGGCATCACAGACCTGTTATTGTGTGTGTGTGTGTATGTGTGGAGTGGTGTTGGTCTGTGGATGGCATCGCCTTTATATACTGAGACCCCTCCGTGCCTCGGAAAGCACGTTAAGCCGTTGGTCCCGGCTGTCATTCGTGGATCTTTGACAGTCGTTACGGGTCGTCAGAAACCCGAAAGTCTGACAACTTTATTACGTTAAGATATATTAAGACTGTAAACTACATAGGAAGTCTGACAACCAGTCTTACCAAGGGGTATTGTGTTACGCAGCAACTGGGTTCTGGAGTTGTGATAGGCAGTCGCTCCATGTAAAATACTGGTATTCAGCTGCATCCGGTTACACTGGAAGCCGACCCCAACATAGGTGGGAAAAGGCAGATGATTTTCTGGGGTCGCCGACCTCAGATAGCAGTTCCTTGAAATATCAGTTTTATGGTGTAAAGGACAATGCTCATGGATGTATGGAATCCCGTACCACGGTACCATGCTGCATCAAAGTAAAACTTTGTTTTTTATAGACTACACTTATCATAATTACTACAAAAGTTCTTTTTGTAAACAAAACCTGGGTTTCGGAGATTTTCAAAAAAATCGAAAGTACCTAAAAAGTAGGTACTTTATTTTGTTTGACATGGCACCCAACAGCCATTGTTGCTCTAAAAAAATGATAATCGTTTATATAAAATTTCTATTTTTTATATATTGTGGAATTATTTTTTATTATTTATTAAGAGTAGGGGAAGACCAAAGAAACGATGGATGGACTGTGTGAATGTTGATATGGTTAGAAAGGGGGTGACTACCGAGATGACGACTGATAGAGAAAAGAAAAAAAAAGAAGTATGGAAGAAAAAGACATGTTGCGCCGACCTCAAATAAATTGGGATAAGCGCAGGAGAATGATGATGATGAATGATGATGATTGTGGAATTATTTTTAAATATTGTGGAATCAAAGCAATGGCAAAGTATAATTTTTTTACAAATTTTTTGAAAAACGTGATCATGACTCTTTCAAAGTTCAAGGTTACATAATATCATTTGAAACGGAACGTCATGTAAAGGGAATAAAACAATATCAACACTTTTTCTCTTGATGCACTATGAACTATTTTGATCTTGATGCACAAGACTTTTTGGTACGATTTTTGGTCACTGTAGCGGTATCTACAACGCCACATGCGAACAACGCGTCATACTGACGTCACGAAAATCCTGCATCTCGCAAGCAGAGTTTACAGCGCAGTTAGCATAGATACAATTTCCCAACATCAATCGTTGGGCAATAGCCCGCCAGACACAACACCCGTCTGGTCGGAGGATCCTCCCTTTTCTATGGAGGATGAGTGAACTTTACACCCTGTTCCTCATGCCTCCAAAGGCACTGTCTTTTTATAATATCCAAACATGATAAAACGAAACAAAAAAACAGATTTTTAACAACCCATACTTCAAGTACAGACGCCAGCACATCAAGTTACTACAATCTGTCAGATTTCTTCAATTGATTTTCAACTTTATCGCTAAAGTATTAAGGTTCAAGGTTGATTGGGAAAATTTGACAGTTTCGGGTAGCTTGACCTGCTGGCGTCTGTACCAGCGGCCATTTACACCATCACTTCTGCGTAGTTTCACTAGCTAATTTAATTTGGCTCCGTATAATAATGCACAGAGTACTGCTGCGGCTGCAGTGACGTTGTAGACAGTAATATAATATTGATGATTTTGCCGCCATTATTAGGAGTAGATGCGCATGCCTGATGACCAGTGATAGGAATAGGTAGTGCCTATTTGCCTAAACTTCGAAGAACAGAGACAAGAAACGGAGACTTCCTTAGGACTTAATTTTTTCCGGGACATCTGTCCCGAAATTCGGGACAACACTTTTAAATACATTAAAAAAATATGTTATTTGGAATAAGTAATTCGTCTATATTTACCTAAAGTTTTTTTAACGACTGTGAATGTTATTTATCATGTTATGTCTAGTTGCAAACTTTAGGTAAATATAGACGAATTACTTATTCCAAATAACATATTTTTATAATGTAGGTATTTAAAAGTGTTGTCCCGAATTTCGGAACAGATGTCCCGGAAAAAATTTAGTCCTAAGGAAGTCTCCGTTTCTTGTCTCTGTTCTTCGAAGTTTAGGCAAATAGGCACTACCTATTCCTATCACTGCTAATGACGCATGCTCGCGGCAGCACCAACAGTATTCTAAATGTGTTCGCAGATCGGTAGAACTCCCCGATGTTGCGGAGGTGGATGTAGCTCCACACTGAATTTGTCTTTTTTTTTTATTGCTAAACTAGTCGCACCCCGCGGTTTCACCCGCATAAGTTTCGATCCCGTGTGAATAACGGGATAAAATCATCCTATGTGTTAATCCTGGTTACAAACTATCTGTGTGCCAAATTTCATCCAAATCCGTTCAGTAGTTTTGGCGTGAAAGAGTAACAAACATCCATCCATCCATACAAACTTTCGCGTTTATAATGCCTGCTCTTGACCTCGATCACGCCTGATAGATAGTGATAGATGAGGTCTATGATGGAATGAGCGTGCCCAGAAGATGCCTGTTCACTATTGCTTTGAAGGCAGACGGGTTAAATGTGGAAGGGAACACAGACGCCGGCACAGTTCCCCACTTGTTTCCAATTGTCTTGTTTTCAAAGTACTGCTACGCCCCCCGACATTAGCAAGCGTAATTATATTACTCAGATTAAAACGCAATCTCTGGTGGGGCACCATTTATGGTGATGACTGAACGTTGAATAGGACAGGCGGGGAGAGAATAGGTTAGTAAAAAATATTTCACTTTATTGCAAATGTTAGGGGCTCGGGGTGGGCGAGGGAACGCACTTTGCGCACCTCACGCCTCAGCCGCCGCGGGAGACGCTCCGGGCGTCGGGAGCCGCGTGACGACTCCCGGCCACCGTAGGCGCGGGCCTGCGGGCGTAGAGTAATGGGTAGCTCTCCGTCCGATCAGGACTAGGCCCGTGCCGGACGGCGTGTACGTGTTCCACGCGCGCCTCAAAGAGATGTCAGCAAAAGAGACGGGGCCCCATAGGGCCGAAGCCTGCCAGGGTAGCGGGACCATCCGAAAGGGTTTACCGCTGCCCTGGAACATAAAGGGCTAAGGAAGGAACACGGGTGGGTTTTAGTCAGTAAGAGTCTGACACTCCCTTCTGCTCCACCCAGAGCGGGAGGGGTCATTTGATGATTTCCCATCCACAATAAAAAAAAAAAAAAAAAAAAAAGGGGCTCGTGACTAAATGATGACAACCGCACGGATCGATCGGAGGTAAAGATATAATTGCCGCGGTTGGTTTATGGATGGGTGACCATCTTTACATACCAAGACCCCTCCATGCCTCGGAAAGCACGTTAGTTAACCCGTTGGTCCCAGCCATAGAAATGTAAAAAACAGCAGCAACTTCTTTCCTATATCTATGGTCCCAGCTGTCATTTGTACATCTTTGACAAACTCAAACTTTATTTATTTCAATTAAAACAATTACAGGCACTTTTGAATTGTCAAGGGGTCGGTCAGTCAGAAAAATGAAGCTAGTTGCCCATTCCAAAGCGTAGGTAGTAGGTACCTATGGAGAAGAACGGGCAAGAAAATCCATGGACAGTCTACAGTCTCTTAAAAACAAATACGACGTTACGTGTCGTGTAACGTGTATGTACGTTTCGAGTCGCAATAAATACTTTTTATTTTTTTCTTAAGTATTAAATCTTTAATGTGTGTTGTTATAGCGGCAATAGAAATACACACACTGTGAAAATTTCAACTGTCTAACTGTTACGGT
Organism: Apamea sordens; assembly: GCA_945859715.1. NCBI lineage: Eukaryota > Metazoa > Arthropoda > Insecta > Lepidoptera > Noctuidae > Apamea > Apamea sordens. The sequence continues at coordinate 9,534,104 of OX244015.1, read as the reverse complement.
TCATGAGATACCTACAGCCTGCTGACAGACAGACAGACAGAGAATATAATATCCCTGGACATTTCACACAGCGCCATCTAGTCCCAAGCTAAGCAACCTAATGCTTGTGTTATGGTAACAAGATGGCTGATAAACTACTTACATACATTTTTTTTTTTTTTGTAAATACATACATATTATAGATAGAAAAACACCCAGACTCGGAACAAATACATGTAGGTCATACAAATATTTGTTCCGTGCGGGAATCGAACCCGCGATACGCAGCGCAGCAGTCAATCGCTTAACCACTGCGCCAACCGTGCCGTCAAATACACACACTGTGAAAATTTCAACTGTCTACCTGATACGGTTCATGAGATACAGCCTGCTGACAGACAGACAGACAGAAAATAGGGTCCACCCTTTGGGTACGGAACCCTAAAAATACTGTATGAGTGGCAAAGACGAATTATGTTATTGGTAATTATATTTTCGACCCGTTTGGGGTTGAAACCCTCGGGCTGTGGGGTCCGAGTGCGCATGGCTTATTCAATGAATTATCCAAACGGCTGGTTGACACTAACCGTGACCCAAGGGCTGGCTTTTACCTTGACCAGAGGCTAAGTATTGCCATACAACGTGGCAATGCCGCCAGTGTCTTGGGTACCATTACTAGTCGACAGCGATGTGACATTTATTTTTTAAATATCGCAGCTTCAGAGCCTTTTGGCCTCGTATAGGACTTTCTGTTTCATGTTTATTTTTGTCACTTTTTTATAACTTGAGTTTTTATTTTTAACTGTGTTTAGTTTAGTTTGTGATCTTCCTGTACAGTCACGAGCACCAATATGTCAACACTTGGCAACTTTCAATTGCGATTTTTTCGTGAAATAACGAATGCAACGTTGAAATACGACATCTATACTTATAATAAATCTGTAGAAGTGAAAATTCTGTACATTGAAAATATCCAAAAAATAAATGGCAGGGGGTGTTACTTGACCGACACCGAACCCAAAAATGTGATTAAAAAAATTTTTGTCTGTCTGTCTGTCTGTCGGTCTGTCTGTCTGTCTGTCTGTCTGTTTGTTCAGGCATCACGCAAAAACTACCGGTTCGATTACGATGAAACTTGGTATAATTATTCTTTAATATCCTGGGCACCACACTGGGTACTTTTTATCCCGGAAAAGTATATACAATAAAAAACAAACTTAATTTTGCGGTTCTATCCCTATACCCGATTACCACTGTCTGTACTGTACCAACCGCAAATACTAAGTTTGTCGTAGGTTGGGTCACCCGCAGTGGAGTTCATTTTTATTCCTTTTAGTTTTTAGAGTTATTTAGGTTTATTTTTATATGAGTCGTAGGTATAGATTTTAATTTTAAAGTATAGGTAGTATATTTGATAGTGTACGTAGTGACCGTAGGTTATTTTATAATACTGTTAGGTAGGTTTAGTCATTCGTATAGATATTAGTTTTTAGGGATTTTGCTTATTTATTGAGTTTAGATTAGTTATCATCAGAAATAGGTTTATTTAGGTAGGTAGGTATTTAATTTTCTGTTATTGAGTTTTTTTTTTAAATTAGTTAGGGACTTAGGTAAAGATATCATATAGGTACCCTCTTAATCACCACTAATGAGACACAATTGGTTATCTATTGTAATTAGCCACAAAGGGCCCGCGACATAGATGGCATTCTGGGGTAGCACATACATTTTATCCTGTTAGCACGTTCCTGTGGGTAAATTTCCGACATCCACGCGGGCGAAGCCGCGGGCAGAAGCTAGTATAAAATAAACCTATGGGTTCGAAAATGCTATGTTCGTAACAACACAAAATTTCATTAAAAAATAAAGGTGTAAATCGCTTTTGAATAAAGCCGAGTGTATACATACTTTTGCTCGTGACTGTACAAGTCGCAATAAATACTGATTTGAATAAATATTACCTATTAAATAACATACAATTTAATTTATCCCCAGGCATCATCTGAGGGGTAATTCTCGTAATTTTAAGAACGTTCACAGTCTGATCTCAGTCTCAATCTGTCAAAAATACGTCTAATTTCCCTACATTTTGACAAGTTTTTGACATTTGTTTGTCGCCGAGATGAGACTGCGACTAGATTTTGAACGTTTTAAATTACGGGAATACGGGCCCAGTTCATAAATGGATAAGTAGGTACCCACCCATGACATTTATAACCCGAAAATATTCAGTTACTTACGTTTTTTGCAATTTATAGCTGTGTCAGGTTGCATGTTGAATAAAAAAAGAAAAAAAAGGAAAAAAAAAATTATTCGCGAGCGTAACAGCCAAACGGACAGACATGGAGAAACTATGAGGATTCCTTGCTAGATATAACCAATATTTTGTAACAAATTAATGATTTAAAAGAGTGTCCGTGGAGTTTCTTGCCCGTTCTACCTACTACGCTTTGAAATGGGCAACTAGCTTCATCTTTCTGACTGACCGACCCCTTGACAATTCAAAAGTGCCTCTCAATTGGTTTATTTGGAATAAATACTTTGAATTTCAGTATTGGTGACTACAGAGACCTAAAAAGGGATCGAAAATATTACAGAGCGTACATACCTAAATATAAAATAATAATGTAAATAAATAATAATGAGCTTACATTCGGCAGCCCACGCAGTGACCTTTCTTTCAAGTTTTAAGTACTTTGGAAGACTTCTCTATTAACCTTTCGCTTAATAATCGATTCGCACGAATTAACTCATCCGAAACCGGCGAATTGTCACTTTTAAATACTCAATATTATTTTATCTACACCGTTAAATTTTGATCGTTTTAATCCTTAAAAGGGGTCATTGTACTCATCATTATGAACAAGTTTTATTACTGGGCCAATCCTGAAATCGTGAAAAATAACCGGTTGATCCATAGAATTATGTTCGCTTAACTGGACATATGTACACATGGATCAACTGATTTAAATTGTAAATAAATAAATTTACAATTTTCTAAAATAGCATCTTCGAGCAACCTCCTTAAAGAACTGCAGCGCAGGGGTCATTTGCCGGAGTCACGGATCCTAACATCGCATCAATGAAATTAAAACAAATAACGTGCAAAGAGTATGCAAATTGAAGGAAAGAGAGAGCTGCCGAGAGCCCACGAGCGGCGCAGGCGGTGGTTTTCAAATTAGGAATTATTTTATAATAAATTTATTTATTTCAGGTAAATAACACCCATTCAGTACACGTATAACTCACATCAAATAAAATCAGATAAAATTCAAATTAGATAAAATCATTACAAATCAAATTAAACGGAAACAGAATAAATCGAATTAAATTAAATCAAAAACTCAAAACTCAAACTCAAATCATTTATTTCAATTAAACCATTTACAGGCACTTTTGAATTGTCAAAATTAAATAGTCGGTCAGTTAGTCAGAAAGTTGAAGCTAGTTGCCCAAATTAGAATAAATAATCAAAACAATAAAATTAATATAGAAATAAGAAATAAATAATCACAAAATAAAATCCATAAATACTCACAAAATAAAATCAATACATAATCCAAATTAATACATAATCCTATTAATAATTATAATTAATCCTATTATTTATGTTGTTATAATTTTTATGATTACTCGTCACTAGCCCTACACGTGCCACGTGTGTTAAATTAATGTCGCCATTGTAGCGGCACGTTGTATACCCCTGATGTGCGGAGTTTCCCTAGCTAATTTTATTTTATTCCAATTGCAAATTGTATTCCAAGGAAAATACGTACTGTTACTCACTACACACTCTACTGTTACTCACTAATATAAATTACAACGAAGACAAGCTCGTACTAACTGTGACTGTGTAAAAAAAAAACATATCGTTCGAAGGAGCACAGCTGTATCTACCAAATGACGTAAAAGATTGTAACAACATTAACTTATTCAAAACTAAACTAAAAAATCATATTCATGAAATGTAGTCATACCGCATACCTATCATATAATGTTAGCAACTTCTTACCTACCTAATATTTATTTGTATAACTTCACCAACACGCACCTGAGGCAAAATGTATTTCATTTAGATTTAAGCAATTACTATGTATCTCATTGTAAGTGAACCTTTAATTGTATATTGTTATATTATATGAGAATAAATTAGTTAAACCTAAAACCTAATTTGACCCTGTAAATATACATAGATGTGTGTCATAATCAGTGATAGGAATAGGTAGTGCCTATTTGCCTAAACTTCGAAGAACAGAGACAAGAAACGGAGACTTCCTTAGGACTATATTTTTTCCGGGACATCTGTCCCGAAATTCGGGACAAAACTTTTAAATACATTAAAAAAGATGTTATTTGGAATAAGTAATTCTTCTATATAAAACAATATTTACATTTATAATTTATAACTCCATAATAATAACGTTATTATTATGGAGTTATAAATTATAAAATGTAAATATTGTTTTGTTGTTATGTATAGTCGCAAACTTTAGGTAAATATAGACGAATTACTTATTCCAAATAACATATTTTTTTAATGTAGTTAAAAGTCCGGAAAAAATTTAGTCCTAAGGAAGTCTCCGTTTCTTGTCTCTGTTCTTCGAAGTTTAGGCAAATAGGCACTACCTATTCCTATCACTGATGATAAACCATTTTTCTTTTTTCCTCTTATATTATTAGCACACCACTGTTTGACTAGGTACCCCATCCATGCAAGTCCCTCTTCTCTGATATCATACTACAAAAAGGTTTGTCCCTAGGCCCCTAGGGCGGGCGTTTCCCGAGCAAATTGCATTGGAGATCGACAATCCTCAATCAAATAGGGTTTGGTAGAAAGCTTTAGTTTATTGATAGATTTTTTTATTCTTCTATGTATTGGATAGATGAATTTTAGTTTAAGATTCATTCAAAAAGTGTCTGATAGCAATTTGCTTCAAAATGATTCAGATTACGATTGATTGTGTGTTACGCAAAGGTGCTCGTTTGACAACAGAGGAGTAATTGCCTGACACACTAACAGAAACAATGGAAGGAGATCGTGGCTAAATACACAACAAAAAAAAAAAAACCAGAAAACAAACTCAAACTCTTTATTGCATTCAAAAAACAAAACAAGACAAAATTGACAACTTTTTATATGCTTGAGTATGAGGCTTTTGGCTACGTTGGTTTTTTTGTTTATGCAGAATAAACAAGTTTTCTTTATTTCTTTTTTATAATAACAGCCGCACGGGTCGATCGGAGGTTAAGATTCGGAGCTAAGCTTGCCGCGGGCGGTTCGTGGATGGGTGACCATCCATCACACCCCTCCGTGTCTCGGAAAACACGTTAAGATTTATTCAAATTAGGCTGAGAATCAGCACTTTTCGAACGTCAAAATTACAAAAGACAGTCCCCCAAAAACGCCCGCCCTTCACCACTTCCTAGTGCTTTCGCTGGGAAGAAGAAGTGGCGCAACAAACTCCCCAGCAGCACAGCTGTCTGTTCAGTTAAAAAACCGATTGTGAACTCACAAAATAAGGAATTAGGTATTTATAATCCTTGAGAAATATCGCAGCTCCGTCGATTGAGGGCAATATCTGAAATGCGTTGTCATTAAAAAACGATTAAATAATCATTTGGTACCTTTAATGCCTTCAGACAGGTTTAATGAGATCCCTTTAATAATAGATTACGTCGGGTTCTTAAGGTGAAAATACCCGGGTACGAAATAAAATAATAAAAAAAAAAAACAAAAAAAAAACTTTCATCATTTTCGTTTTTTGCCACCGACTTCCGAATTTAAAGTTATTTTTCACTTTGTAGTGTTTTTGTGTCAAAAAATCTTCTAATTTCCCTACATTTTGACAAGGTTTTGACATTTTTTTGTCGCCGAGATGACACTGCGACTAGATTTTGAACGTTTTAAATTACGGGAATACGGGCCCAGACTGTGAACGTTCTTAAAATTACGAGAATTGCCCCTCAGTTTGTGAACAAGAGAATCGGCGCCATTATCATAATATCTTTTTTAGTTTTTCTGTAAAATATTTTAGGTTATCTAGCCATTCATTACTGGACACCCTGTAAACACTATACATCATTTGTCTAGCCTCTTCACAACTTTATTGGGTTCGAATTCCAGTCTAGCAGGATGCAGGTGAACACCAGCCGGTCGATTCTGTAAAAATCTTTTCATTTTGACAGTTCAACAACATACATTGCGTTATTTACGTTGTTGAGCAGACACATTTTCGAAGTTTTGCAGCAATGGTTTAGCAATATCTTTCAAAATGATTCAGATTCAGCCGATCGATTCTGTAAAAATATCACCGTGAAAACTCAAGTGAAGTGAGCTTGATGTGAGTTGTCAGTAGTGCCAATCCCTAGCATTATTTGGAATGACAGCTCACTCCTCACTCACTTCACCTAAGTTTTCACGGTGAGATGGTTACAGAATCGCAATGCTGTATTTCACATGGAGCGACTGCCTATCTGACCTCCACAACCCAGTTACTAGGTAACACGATACTCCTTGGTAAGACTGGCTGCTAGTCTACCTAGTTTACAGAATTAATATTATCCTAACGTAATACCTAGTCTTGTAATAATTTCGTAGCATCCTCGTAGCAATCTCGTAGCCAACTCGTAGCGGGTTGCTACAGAATTGTAATGTTTCGTAGCAGTCAAGTTATCTACTAATATTATATAGCAAGGAGGGATGTATCTATACATATATGGTGACAGGGACATCGACGTCCAACCTCGTAACGCTTGTTACGAAACCCTTGTAACCATGAATTCAGCACAAGATAGATGATTTATTTTCAGTAAGTAGTTTTGTGCAAACACTTTTACATGTCAATGGGGGGCCCGTGGCTAAAGAGGGGCCCGTGGCTAAAGAGGGGCCCGTGGCTAAATAATAACAGCCGCACAGGTCGATCGGTCAGGTTAAGCTACGCTTGCCGCGGTTGGTCTGTGGATGGGTGACCATCTTTACATACTGAGACCCCTCTGTGCCTCGGCAAGCACGTTAAGCCGTTGGTCCCGGCTGTCATTCGTGGATCTTTGACAGTCGTTACGGGTAGTCAGAAGCCCGAAAGTCTGGCAACCAGTCTTACCAAGGGGTATCGTATTACCCAGTAACTGGGTTGTGGAGGTCAGATAGGCAGTCGCTCCATGTAAAATACTGATATTCAGCTGCATCCGGTCAGACTGGAAGGCGACCCCAACATAGTTGGGAAAACGCTAGGCAGATGATGATGACTTTTACACGTCAATCATATTTTTTTTTTGAGATCGTCGTTTCCTATCTGACTAATCTGAGAAGAAAGGCCGAAACAAACTCAGAGGTCACAGTCTCTTTTAAAGTCCAGACATAATCTTGGTCAGATCATGTGAAGACCATGCAGATTGGTGTCAGAAATGATCTTTTGAGCAAACAACCACACAGATTGAGTGGACCTGTCCAGTCAGTGCACGCATTTGTCAGAAATCGTGCAGCTCAACTCGGAACTTGAGGAGCTCAGCGATTCGATGAACAATACCAAAGAAAGGACATTTGGGTAGGCCACATAAATTACTCAAACTGCTAGATCATGATTAAAACTAATTATGAAAAAAAGACCTACATAGTCCTCACATTCACAAAAAATTACAAAAATATATAATGCTTTACAAAGTAAATGTCATGTCATTGTATATATAAAACTCATCAATGTCAATGTGTATATAAAAATAAAAACCCGGACATGATCTTTGAGGACCATGTAGATTGGTGTCTGAAATGACCTTTTGAGGAAAGAACCATACAGATTGAGTGGACCTGTCCAGTCAGTTTGTGTGACACACTATCAGTAGAAATAGGTTTCATTTTGACAGTTCAACAACATACATTGCGTTATTTACGTGTTGAGCAGACACATTTTCGAAGTTTTGCAGCAATGGTTTAGCAATGTCTTTTAAAATGATTCAGATTCAGCCGATCGATTCTGTAAAAATATCACCGTGAAAAGTTAGATGAAGTGAGCTTAGAGTGAGCTGTCAATAGTGTCAATCCCTAGCATTAGTTGGAATGACAGCTCACTCCACGCTCACTTCACCTAAGTTTTCACGGTGAGATGGTTACAGAATCGCACTGCTGATTGTGCTGCATAATGGGTACATTATTGGGATTTTGTAATAATATCTTGATTTAAAAGCGTGTCCTTGGATTTTCTTGCCCGTTCTTCTCCATAGAGATCTCCATTTTGGAAATGGGCAACTAGCTTCAACTTTCTGACTAACTGACCGACTGTTTAATTTTGACAACTCAAAATTGCCTGTAATGGATTTAATTGAAATATATGCTTTGAGTTTGAGAGTTTTCAGTTTGCATAGCTATTGACAACCACTCGATACGCTTCCTACCGTATCGAACATCGATCAATGTTACCGTAGGAGTCTTCTGAACACTGTTCACAAGACCAAAACCCAAAAGTTTTGTCAGTTTAAACCAAATAGATGACCGCTATTCTTCCAACAGCTGTCTGCTGTCAGGGCAAGTCAAAACATAGTTTTCTGCCAAGGAAATGAATAGTTAGTTATGTATTTTATTTGTAATTTGTAGAATAAATAAGTTGAAAGAAAGAAAGAAAGAAAAAGTATTTATTGCGACTCGTACAGGATCATAAACTAAACTAAACACAGTTAAAAATAAAACAAATTGTATAAAAAGTATCAAAAGGAAAAAAAAAAAACAAAGTCCTATACGAGGCCAAAAGGCTCCTATCTCAGCATGATGCTTCGACATTTAAAAAATAAATGTCGTAGCGCTGGTATGTAGTTGCGCTGGTAGTTGCTATGCAGAGGATCGCAATAATTTAAAGCTCGTGGATGTATGGAATCCCGTACCATGCTGTATCAAAGTCAAACATTGTTTTTTTTATAGACTATACTTATCATATTAACTCATACTAAAGTTTAGGAGATTTTCAAAAAATCGAAATAACCTGAAACCTATGTACCTACTTTATTTTCTTTGACATGTCTTAAACGAACGGCCAATATTGCTCTAAAACAGCGTAATCCACGCCCATCAGACTAATTTACAAATTTTTAATCAATGTTGAATCGGCAAAGTATTATTATTATTTATTTATTTATCCTCACACTGGAACGCCATACGGCAATTACACCAACGGAGCAAAAAATCACTAATAATACTAAAATCAAGCATATTAACATGTTTTTAAAAGACGTGATCATGACACTTTCAAAATTCAAGGTTTTTTTTTAAAAAACAATATCAACATTTTTTTAATTTAAATTAAATTCCCTGTTCAAAAATTAAATCCCCGACGCGTAATGTCGTAAAAAATTATGAAAATAATTACTATAACATTTTGATCTTGATGCATGAGACTTTTTGGTACGACTTTTGGTCATTCTCTTTTAGGAGGAAATTTTACATGTGTATGTTATAATTCTATGTTATATAGGACGAGCCTATCGCCACGAACCGGGCACACATCGGAAGAGTCATTTGCTGTGATTGAACGTCAACACACGATGCATCAATTAACATCAATCAAAAATATTTGACATTTACTGTCAATCTCCTAGTTATAAAGTCAATTGCATTTTATAGACGATAATTTTGCGCATCATTGCATAGCATAGCATAATCAACCTATAATGTTCCCACTGCTGGGACACAGGCCTCCTCTCGGTGAGAGGGAGTGGGCCGTAATCCACCACGCGGGCCCAGTGCGGGTTCGTAGATGTCACATGTCTTCGAATTTTTGGTTCTAGGACATGCCGGTTTCCTCACGATGTTTTCCTTCACCGCATCAACGTGTATGAATGTCGTAAACATTGACAATTGCAATCGATCGTTTCATAACATTACGAAAATTGTCAGTGGCAGTCAAGAATCTAGGTATTTTTTTTATATTAATTTGTTTCAAAATAAAATTCAAAATATTTTATTTCACATAAACCTACATTATGAGACGTCAGAAGCTAGGTGCACGGTTCCAATTGGTCGTTTCCTATGGAGAAGAGCCGGCAAGAATCTCCACGGTTACTCTTTTAAAAATAATTGGCTTTTACAATGTTTTCAAATTACAGTAGGTATGGGAGGACAGCGTAGGCCTGTCAACAAGTACCAGGTACTTGATAAAATAAAAAAATGGTCTACAGATCTACAGTGTACAAGGCCTACAAAGTCCTCACATTTACAAAATATAATGTGATGTGACATGTTTTTAATAAAAAAAAACTTTCACACGTCAAAGAGAAAGAACAATATTTAGAAACTAAATGAAGTCGGCGTTTCCTATCTGACTAGTGACTACTCTGAGAAGGAACGCCGAAACAAAAAAAAAATAATAAAAAAAAAAAATCAGAGGTCACAGTCTCTTTTAAGTCCAGACATAATCTTAGTCAGGCTATATGAGGACTATGCAGAAAAGTCTAGATTTGTGCCTGGTTCGTGGCAACGATAAATGTTTTATTTTCTGTAAGTAAATTTGTACCAACACTTTTACACATCAATCAGGCTCGCCCTCTATGACGAGGAAGTTAAAAAACTAGCGAAATGTGGGTGTACTATATCCCTGTACCTATTTAACTATTCCAATCATTCATCATCATCTGCATACAAAAATAGATCCATAACTTAACATGAAAATTACCAAGAAACAAAAATAAATTAAAAAAAAAACGAATAAAACTAATCTAATTAAACCTACAAAATAAATCCTAAAAAATAAACCTACCTCACATAATATATCTGAAGGCAAATTCTCTTAATTTAAAACGTTCAAAATCTAGTCGCAGTCTCATCTCGGCGACACACAAATGTCAAAAACTTGTCAAAACGTAAATTTGATGTATTTTTTGACATATTGAGACTGAGATCAGACTGTGAACGTTCTTAAAAATACGAGAATTGCCCCTCTGAATGACGGTCTGTGTGCCGCCATCCAGTGGCATAAGCCTTTTTATAATGGGGTCGGCTCCCAGTCTAACCAGATGCAGCTGAATACCAGTATTTTACATGAAGCGACTGCCTATCTGTTACCAGTTAGTTATAATACGATACCCTTGGTAAGACTGGTTGTGGTGGACTGGTGGTCAGACTTTCGAGCTTCTGACGACCCGTAACGACTGTCAAAGATCCAAGAATAACAGTCGGGACCAACTGCTTTTCGATGCACGGAAGGGTTTTGATATGTAAAGATGGTCACCAATCCACGGACCAACCGCGGCAAGCGTAACTTAACCTGATCGATCGACCCGTGCGCCTGTTATTACTGAGCCACAAGCCCTTCATTCATATCATGTGAAATATCGTTGAAGTTAACAGATAAATAATTTAAAAAAAAAACAATTAAAATCTCTCCTTTTTTTAAATGACTCCTTAAAAATAGCTTTTCTCTACTCCAACATCATAGGAAATATCAACCCATATTGAGCATTATTGAGGTAGAATTTAGCAAAATCCTTTTCTCAATCGTATTAGGAATGTACACAAAAAATTTCACGTTTCTAAGCTTTTTAATTTCGAAGATACCACGGTATTTCCTTTTTTATAAACCCAGACATGCGCTGAACGAAAGAACTGCGTTCAGCCTGCTTTTAACCAACCACATTGGCAGTCCAACATACTACTCTAAAGACCTAACTTTCACGTTAAAAATAACACTTACACACACATTTTTACGTAGAAAACTATGCCAGATAAACTCACCAGTATTTCAGTAGACTACACCCCAAAAAATCCAGCGAAAACTCCTTAACTTCAGCTTCGAAAACCTACAGCCATCTTGGTATAAATTTTCGCTAAACTCTCAAAAACCACACACTCAAACACACTGAAAAACACTAGTCCACACTCTGATGTAACTTTAGCATTTATTTTTACACAATTCTAGTCTTTAATACAGTTTTTTTTAAGGTTTTTTTTCAGGATTTTTCGCGAAACGGAACGCACGTTGCTCCCCCAACGCTTCTCAGCTACTACTGACGGAGTGGCAGAGGTTCGATATTTTCAACCAAGGAGCGATGAGTAGGTAAACTTTTTGGATATGACATTTTGGTTATGTGTATTTATATATTTACTAGCTGTTGCCCGCGACTTCGTCTGCGATCCAGGATGAAAAGTAGCCTATATCCTTCTCCAGTCCAGTTTACCCGTGTGTCAAATTTCATCTAAATCCGTTCAGCAGTTTTAGCGTAAAATCGTAATTCTTAAATTTTCTACGCAACTTTCTTAAATTTTTTTTTCCGTAAGAACCTTCTACAAAGTATTAGAAAACTTAAAAAAAAAGATAGATAAAATCGGTAAAGTCGTTCTCAAGTTATGACGTGACCAAGGGAAATAGGGATTCATTTTTATATACATAGATTTAATACTTCAAGCACAGTTCAGGGCGGACTCAATGCCATAGGCATTATCTACCCATCACCTTTGGGTGATGCAGAGATAAACAGTGGTAGATGCTATCATGAAAGTTGAGGAATCAATATTTTAAATATAAAGATACGCATAAACGTTTTAAAACTATAAATAATTACGTATAAATATGTGTAGGTGAGACGAAATGAAATAAAATTGATTATTCTGTAAATGGGATATCGGAATATTTAAAAAAAATAAGCTAGATGAGGCCGTTTCCCATCTGAATAGTCTGAGAAGAAAGGCTGAAACAAACTCAGAGGTCACAGTCTCTTTTAAAGGTGCAACGTGGGGTGGAATTTTTAAATCGTTTTTGATATCATGTACAATTCGTGGTGAATGTTTACAGGGTTTAAAGAGTTGCAGTTGGTTGGAATTGAGTTGATTGTAACTGTGTATTTGCTAATACAGGAAATATGGATTCAATTATTATTCAATTATTAATTATGAACGAAGTATAACTGGCTTGCTTTCTATAAGAAAGTTTGACAACACGGTTAGCGCAGTGGCTGAGCGATCGGACTGCTGCGCTGCGTGTCGCGGGTCCGATTCCCGCACAGAACAAATATTTGTAAGTCCTACATGTATTTGTTCTGAGTCTGGGTGTTTTTCTATCTATAATATGTATGGATTTACAAAAAAAAAATGTATATATTGAGAACCTCCTCCTTTTTGAAGTTGGTTAAAAATAAAGCAAACTACTTGCCTACTTCCAAAAATTTTTTTGAAAACCTACATCAAATTCTCAACTTCAAGCAAATACATTAAAACGGACACCATTCAGCAAATGATCGACCATGCGAGTATCTAATTGTATGCCACAAATGTAGCTTAAGTAGTTTATCAGCCATCTTGTTACCATAACACAAGCATTAGGTTGCTTAGCTTGGGACTAGATGGCGCTGTGTGAAATGTCCAGGGATATTATTATTATAAGAGAGAGAGAGAGACAGACAGAGAAACACGCGCACGCCGCACGGCTTACAACTACCTATAGCAAAAAGTGACGTTCCAACTTTTGGTCTTAATTTTTTCCGTCTAGCCCCCTTTCGCAACGCGCGATAAGGAACTTCGTTCCAAAAAAAAAACGGCACATAAAACAAGGGTTAGCAGCGGTAGTCCAGTTATATCGGCCCCGATTTATCTCAGACAGGCACTTTAATTTGTGTAGTTAATTTCATCACCACTGCTCTCAAAACGGTGAAGGAAAACATCGTGAGGAAACCGGCATGTCCGAGAAGCAAAAATTCGAAGACATTTGTTACATCCACCAACCCGCACTGGGCCCGCGTGGTGGATTACGGCCCACTCCCTCTCACCGAGAGGACGACTGAGTCCCAGCAGGGCGATAAGGGCTGATTAAGCTACATAAAATAATGAACTTTATGAATTTTATTATATTTTATAAATAAATATATTTGTGATTTGTATACAGGGTTATTTATAAAACACCAACAACCTCTTAAGAGGTCATTGTACTCATCATTATGAACAACTTTTACTATAGGGCCAAACCTGAAATCGCGAAAAAAAAAATCAGCTGCTCCCTATATTTTGACGAGTTATGCGAACATAAATGTAGGGAACAGCTGATTTTTTTTTCTTATCGATTGATATTTCATGAAATAGTCATTCAATAGGATGGCAATAGCATATTTGTCAAAGTCAAAGTTTTTAAAATCAAGTCATTTAAAAGCTCTTAGGAAAACCATAATTTCCCCTACCAAAGATTTAAAAAAAACCTAGCTAAACATACCCCTTTTATTAAAGCTATTCAAGAAAATATACCACATCCATTCCACCCCTTGTCAGTCACCATGATCCATGCTAGACAAGGACAGAGAACGAGTGAGAGAGACAGCGAATCGGCGCGAGTTTCTTCATGAAATATATTGTAATTGTTGTTGTTTTTTGTGTAGTTATCAATTACTAAGTTTTTTTTAAATTATATGTTTATTTATGTTTTGTTTTATTCGTAAAGATGGTTATATTTTTTGTATTTTGTAATTTGAAATAATAATATGTATACAGGGTTCAAAGAAATGAGCTAGCGAAACTGCAGAATGATGAGTATCGATATATCGCAGCCAACTGGTTAAATTAGCCGTTTGTCATCGGGCTGGCCTTTGGAAGTAGTGCTCGACTCGCTTCGCTCTCTCGGCTCGCACGCGGTTGATCACAGTTCTAACCTAACCCATTTGGTCGGGGTGCCCTGGCTTAGGTACTGCGACCAATTCGGCTCGCACGTGATTGGTTACAGTTCCAACCTAAACTATAATGTATTGAATATCATGCCGTTAGTTGATCGGCCGCCGTTTAGTTAAAAGGCTAGGCGGTTAACTAAACGGCTAATTAAACCAGTTGGCTGCGACGGATACATGAAAAAACAGAAAAGAAATTAAATTGATGATTTTTTGGAGGGTTAATGACTGCTGGTAGGTAGCTCTAGGACTGTAGTATAGTTAGTAGCAGTGGTTAAGCGATTGACTGCCGCGCTGCGTGTCGCGGGTTCGATTCCCGCACGGAACAAATATTTGTATGACCTACATGTATTTGTTCCGAGTCTGGTGTTTTTCTATCTATAATATGTATGTATTTACAAAAAAAAATGTATATAAGTAGTTTATCAGCCATCTTGTTACCATAACACAAGCATTAGGTTGCTTAGCTTGGGACTAGATGGCGCTGTGTGAAATTTCCAGGGATATTATTATTATAGCATAGGCATGATCAGCCATAATGTTCGTCCCACTGCTGGGACACAGGCCTCCTCTCTGTGAGAGCGGTGGGCCGTAATCCACCACGCGGGCTGTGCGGGTTGGTAGATGACACCTGTCTTCGAGTTCTTGGTTCTAAGACATATCGGTTTCCTCACGATGATTTCCTTCACCGTTTTGAGAGCAGTGGTGATGAAACAATTTATTCAAAGTAATGCGCCTGTCAGGGTTCGAACCTAGGAGTCAACAGCCGACTCCCGGCCACCGTAGGCGCGGGCTTGCGGGCGGCGAGCAATGGTCGCCGCCCGGTAAGGACCAGGCCCGGGTCGACGGCGCGTTGTGTTCCACGCGCGCCTCAAAGAGATGTCAGCACGAACTGACGGGGTCCGCTAGGGCTGATGCCGCCAGGGCTGCGGGTTGTTCGAAAGAGATATCGTGCCCCTGGCACAGGCAACTGAAGGAACACGGGTGGGTTTTAGTCAGTAAAAGTCTGACACGCCCTTCCGCTCAGCCCAGAGCGGGAAAGGTCACTTGATAATTTCCCACCCAAAAAGAAAAAGGGTTCGTACCTACGACCTACAGCTCGTAAGTCACAGCCGTTACCACTGGGCCACCACTGGTCCAGCTGGGACTGTAGCATTAGTTCTAATAAATACTTTAAAATACAAAGTTTTTCTGTCCGTCACTTATAATTCGAAAACACATAAAACACGCACACATGGCTTTATAAACTACATAGAACGCTACCTGCTACGATACTTAAATACTCCTTTTGGTTTGTATCTGAAGGCCAATACCCGTAATTAAAAAAAATTGGTTGCCTGTAAAGTCGGTATACGGGCGAAAGTTTTACGTGACAACGACTTTGAAGGGACGCGTGCCTTTCACTTTTTATGTCTGTCTCTCTCGCTCTTAGGCGGGCTAACCATGCCCGAGTGGAAGGGACGCGTGCCTCTCACTCGCTCTCATTGTGAGCGCATAACGTGAGCGGAGCGTAACGCAGTTTCTTGAAGTGTCACCCGGCAAACCAATTTATAAGACGTTGTCACGTCAAAACGTTCAAAATCTAGTCGCAATCCCTTCTCAGCGACAATCAATATCAACAACTTGCCAAAAATGAATAGAGGTATTTTTGACAGATTGAGACTGAGATCAGACTGCGAACGTTATTAAAATTGCGAGTACCTACTAAGCACCTGGCCTTTCTAAAGAACATCACCAATAAGGTCACTGCATGTCCTCCTAGGAGTCCCCTGCCGGCGTTCCCACTCACAACTGCCTAGTAAACGCGTTTGCCCGCGTGGTGGTTGAAAATTATTCCACGGAAGTGTACTATTACGTTTAATAGATTTATTTAAGAGGGGCCCGTGGCTAAATAATAACAGCCGCACAGATCGATCGGTCAGGTTAAGCTACGCTTGCCGCGGTTGGTCTGTGGATGGGTGACCATCTTTACATACCGAGATCCCTCCGTGCCTCGGAAAGCACGTTAAGCCATTGGTCCCGGCTGTCATTCGTGGATCTTTGACAGTCGTTACGGGTAGTCAGAAGCCCGAAAGTCTGACTACCAGTCTTACCAAGGGGTATCGTATTACCCAGTAACGGGGTTGTGGAGATCAGATAAATAAATAATAATAAATAATAAATATCCCTGGACATTTCACACAGCGCCATCTAGTCCCAAGCTAAGCAACCTAATGCTTGTGTTATGGTAACAAGATGGCTGATAAACTACTTATATACATTTTTTTTTTTTTGTAAATACATACATATTATAGATAGAAAAACACCCAGACTCGGAACAAATACATGTAGGTCATACAAATATTTGTTCCGTGCGGGAATCGAACCCGCGACACGCAGCGCAGCAGTCAATCGCTTAACCACTGCGCCAACCGTGTCGTCTATAATAGATAGGCAGTCGCTCCATGTAAAATACTGGTATTCAGCTGCATCCGGTTAGACTGGAAGCCGACCCCAACATAGTGGGGAAAAGGCTAGGCAGATGATGAGATTTATTTAAGAGGAGTAATTCCATAATACATTGTTTTCGTATAAATCTATTGGTTTACGCGGCGCACGCCAGTAAAGCTCCCAGTCGCAATGATTTTTCTGACATCTTCAACAATCATCGTCATATTTCAGCCAATTTACACAAAACCTTAGTGAATTTTACACCTCATGAACCACTCCGTCCATTGGTGAAAACCATATGAAAATCCGTTCGGTAGTTTTTGAGTTTATCGCGTTCAAACTGACAGACGCGGCAGGAGGAATTTGTTTTATACAATGTGGATACAATAATACGACAATAATTTGTTTTAAACATTGGACAACAACGCAAATCCAATCTACTTGCCCTTTCCCAACTATGTTGGGGTCGGCTTCCAGTCTAACCGGATGTAGCTGAACACCAGTATTTTACATGGAGCGACTGCCTATCTGACCTCCACAACCCAGTTGGGTACTGGGTTACACGATACACCTTGATAAGACTGGTTGCCAGAGTTTCGAACTTCGTCGACGATCCAACTCGAACTGTCAACGATCCAAGAACAGCCGGAACTTTGGACCCGGCTGTTTTTCTTGGATCTTTGACAGTTGTTACGGGACGTTAAGCCTTTGGACTTAACGTGCTTTTCGAGGCAAGGAGGGGTCTTGTTACGTAAGGTCACCCATCCACGGACCGACCATGGCAAGCGTAGCTTTACCTATATTCGATCGACCCGTGCGGTGGCATAGGAGTATTTTGGAAATATCAAACTAATCCTGATAAACAAGTGATTTTTTCAAACAAATTAAATAATAGGTAGTGATAGGTTGACTTGGGTTTTGCCACTCTTTGACTAGCTATGGAGACTATTGAAAGAAAGAAAGAAAAAAGTTTATTTGGACACAGTTCGTGAAATACAAAATACAAAAATAAAAAAACTTGAGAGGTGTCAAGGGACACCCGGATGGAACAAAGTTCAAAGAGAGAGAGAGACAGACAGAGAAACATGCGACGCCGCACAGCTTACAATAGCTTACTATAGCAAAAAGTGTTGTGACAACTTTTCGTAAGAATTTTTTCCGTCTAGCCCCCTTTCACAACGCGCGATAAGGAACTTCGTTCCAATAAAATAAAAATAATGTTTCAGACAACAATAGTGTGTGCCTCACGGCTGCGCCATATTGGTTATAACTTAATCAAGCTATAACGTTCCCAATGCTGGGACACAGGCCACCGCTCTGTGAGAGGGAGTGAGCCGTAATCTACCACGCGGGCCCAGTGCGGGTTGGTAGATGTCACATGTCTTCGAATTTTCGGTTCTAGGACATGCCGGTTTCCTCACGATGTTTTCCTTCACCGTTTTAAGAGCAGTGGTGATGAAATTATTTACACAAAGTATTTTTATTTAATTTAATGTTCTGTGTCTTGTAATGTTAATTACTTTACATACCTAGTATTGTATACAATCCAGTATTTTCTAACTAATAGACAGCTGTGCTGCTGGGGAGTTTGTTGCGCCACTTCTTCTTCCCAAAGTGGTGAAGTGCGGGCGTTTTGGAGGATTGTCTTATGCAATTTTGACGTTCGAAAAGTGCTGATACTCAGCCTAATTTGAATAAATGACTTTTGATTTTACGCCGCTTGAGGTTTTCTGCAGCCATAGCACCAGCACAGCACGCTGAGCCAGGAAGATGGGATAACGCAAGAGTATCGACACACGTTGCATCCCACACTAAAGGCCTACCCACCTTCCATGGAAATAAAGACAGCCGTCCCTTGCCATCGTCGCGTGCCAAGCCATTGGGTTCTAATACAGCTGGAACGCCGACGCTGACAAGAGCTCGTCGGATGATATCGTAAAAAAACATTTACAAACTACAAATTTTAATCCACCATTTAAGAGCCTGTACAACGGTCCACTAGCGCCACTCCTTTAAAAAAATATTATCTCGTGACTGAGAAGGAATTATGAAAATCTGCTCAATCAGCGACCTCGGTAAGTGTGTCTAGAATTTTCTAATACCTTTTATTAAGTTTCATATTGAGACACGAAGCAACTAAATACGACATATAGGAATGTGGCCGCTTTTCTTTAGATCGAATTTTGTTGCTTCGTGTCTCAATATGAAATTTTATAAAAGGTATTAGAAAATTCTAGACACATTTACCGAGGTCGCTGATTGAACAGATTTTCATAATTCCTTCTCAGTCACGAGATAATATTTTTTTAAAGGAGTGGCGCTAGTGGAGCTGTGTGCACCCTCTTAACCACAACGCATGATCGTAGCGATCCGTAGACCGTCTACGTAGAATGACGTAGCACTGTCTACGCCGTAGCACCGTAGCCAAACATTTTTATACGGAGTTTATTTTGCAATTAAAACCTTGTTGACATGATGACAATAGTATTTGTTTTTGTAATTATGTTACTCTTTATTTATTTCGGTATAAGGGCTCATTATTTTATTTATTTTCCATCGACAGATAACTTTTATTCGTGGAATAAAATTGACGTCTGACCGATTTTGTATGGAAGAACTATAAATAATAAAAAATAAATAAATATCCCTGGACATTTCACACAGCGCCATCTAGTCCCAAGCTAAGCAACCTAATGCTTGTCTTATGGTAACAAGATGGCTGATAAACTACTTATATACATTTTTTTTTTTGGAAATACATACATATTAAAGATAGAAAAACACCCAGACTCGGAACAAATACATGTAGGTCATACAAATATTTGTTCAGTGCGGGAATCGAACCCGCGACACGCAGCGCAGCAGTCAATCGCTTAACCACTGCGCCAACCGTGCCGTCAAGCTGTCAAAAATTCAAAATTATTCCTCCGATAAAGTTATCTGTCGTTGTAATAGTCAGCCCTTAAAAATAATAATTTGTACATGTACGCCTGCACATCGAGCTACTACAATCTGTCAAATTACTTTAATAGATTTCCAACTTTATCGCTAAAGCATTAGGTTCAAGGTTGATTGGGAAAATTTGACAGTTTCTCGTAGATCTGGTTCAAACCAATTTTTGGTGGAAGTTTACATGGTAATAAAGTCAAAGTCAAATCATTTATTTCAAATAGGCACATTAAAGGCACTTTTGAACGTCAAAATAAAAATAAAATTGATTCTAGTCGCCCCTTCCAAAAGGTAGTTTCGTATGGAGAAGAATGGGCAAGAAACACCACCGTTACTCTTTTAAAATGATTTACAATATTTTGCATACATTAATTATATAATGTGTCGTATTTCAACGTAACTTTCGTTATTTAACGAAATAATTGCAATTGAAAGTTGCCAAGTTTTGACATATTGGTGCTCGTTATTGTACAGACTCCAGCAGGTCAAGCTACGCGAAACTGTCAAATTTTCCCAATCAACCTTGAACCTAATGCTTTAGCGATGAAGTTGGAAATCTATTAAAGTAATCAGCAGCTCGACGTGCACGACCACCACCTCCGGACTCTTCGCTCAGCTCCGCCTCGCCGCCGCCGGTACCCAGCCCCACTGTGAGCGCTGTGACGACACCGGCCGCGGTAGTTGCGTCGAGCTCGAGCGACGAGTATTTCTCTCCGCCCACGACGCCACCACCTGCTCGTCGACGGGGAGGACGCCGGCCGCCGGACGGCTTAGGACCTCGAGGCCCACCGGCCTCTGATAGGGTCCCAGCTCCCGGTGGAAGTGCGCAGCGCATGAGATGGACACGATCCATCAATGAAAATGTCATGCGCTCATACTATGGGGCTACAGAGGGGGGAAACAATCTGACCGCGTACCGTGTTCGGATGCTCTCTCTTTTTCAGGTGCTTGAGCCAGCTGTCAACGTTTCGGCACAACAACTATCGGATCAGGTGCGGGTCATCCAGCGTAATCACATGCTAGATGACACTGTACTTGATCGCCTGCGAAATGAAATGCAGAGTAGCCATGTCATCGCCCCCCAGTCGCAGTAAGCAGCCTCGTCAGCATGACTACTTATGTTGGACTGCGGTAGTACTACAGCAGTCCAACATAAGTAGTCATGCTGACGAGGGGAGTAATGACAGGGCTACAAACGTAAGTACCCAGTGCAATGAGGAATTGAGGAGTGCTTTGGAAGGTGCAATTCAGGAATATCGGTTCATGTCGCCTGAACTTAGGCCACGCTTACCTCGTTTGCCCATGCATAACAAAAATAGGGCGCTGGTGGCGGTCCTGGATTCGCAGTTGTCAAGCTATTTTGATACCTGCGAAGACCTCATCGATACTCACTCAATTCTGTATTGCGCGGCTGTAGCGACTTGTCGTGTAGCTCACGTCAAAGCCAATGACTCTAGAGCTACACGACCGAAACCAGCCGTACCAGCTTGGCAGTGCAGGATTGAACGCCGTATTGATGGGGCCAGGGCGCTCATCGGCAAACTAATCTGCTTCAGGGAGGGCAATACTCGCCCTAGAGTGATGCGCTTTGTGAGACGGGCGTTCTCAGGGACTGATATCAGTCCTCAAGAATATACGTCTTGTGTCACAGAGCGTATCGACTTCCTGAAGCAGAAAGTGTATGCATGGGCGAACCGTATTTGTCGGTATAAGCGGCGAGTAGACCGATACACTCAGAATCGTACCTTCCAGAGCGATGAAAGGTGGGTTTATAGGGGTTGGGAGCAACCGGACCAAGGTGTGGCTGACACATGCCTGCCGGATGATGATGTCATGTGTTCCTTTTGGCGTAATATCTGGTCGGCGCCTGTCAGTCACACCGAAGGTGATTGGGCTCGAGAGGTCGAGCGAGCCTGTGATCCAATACCAGACATGGAGGGTATTACCATCTGCCCCCAAGATGTAGCTCGTGCAGTCCGTCCGTTACCTAACTGGAAATCTCCAGGGCCGGATGGGCTGCACAACTTTTGGATCAAATGGTTTTCAAGGTCACACGCTCGCTTGGCATCTCAGTTCCAGACTGCTTTGGAGTCTGGTTCGCTACCCCAATTCCTAACGACAGGAGTTACCCACCTGCTCCATAAATCAGGTAGCACCGCGGAACCCAAAAATTATAGGCCGATCACGTGTTTACCGACGGTCTATAAAGTTCTTACATCCATTTTGAGAGCTAAAATTAACAACCACATAGACAACAACTCTATTATGTCTGCCTCTCAAAATGGATGTAAGAATGGGTCCCGCGGTACTAAGGAGCTACTCCTCATTGATATGGCCATTAGCCAACAGGTTCGTCGTTCCCGAAAGGATCTGTCGACATGTTGGATAGATTATAAGAAGGCCTATGACTCGGTGCCGCATACATGGCTCATGAGGGTTCTGGATTTGTATAAAGTAAATGCAACTCTGCGAACCTTCCTGAGGTCGTGTATGGGGCAATGGAGGACGGTCCTTCGCTATCCAGGATGTCGAAATATTCAGAGGAATAGCGAACCGATAAGGATCGAGCGAGGCATATTTCAGGGCGATAGTTTGAGCCCGCTTTGGTTCTGCTTAACCTTGAATCCTCTAAGCACACTGCTGGTGGATTCAGGCCTAGGCTATCGGCTGAGGAGAGGTGGCCAGGTTATATCTCACCTCCTCTACATGGATGACCTTAAACTCTTTGCCCCCAACAATTTGCAACTAATGGAGCTACTGAAAATTACTGAAACTTTCAGTAGCGCCATCAGGATGGAATTTGGTGTGGACAAATGTGCGGTCATGCATGTAAAGCGAGGAGAGATTGTGGAATCCGTGGGAACCCAACTCTCGGATTCCGCAAACCTTAGAGCCCTCTCCGCATCCGAAACCTATAAGTATTTGGGTATGTCGGAAGCGTTAGGCATCAATGTAACTGACATGAAGCAATCGCTGAAGGAGCGCTTCTTTGGCCGCCTGAAAAAAGTACTTAATAGTCTTCTATCAGGCGGAAACAAGGTGCGTGCCTTCAACAGTTGGGTCATGCCGGTTTTGATGTACTCTTTCGGCATACTCAAATGGACTCAAACCGAACTAGACGCCCTGGATAGGAGGGTCCGGACGCTGCTGACTGCAAATCGAATGCATCACCCACGGTCATCGGTAATGAGGCTGTATATCCCGCGAAAGTGTGGAGGTCGAGGCTTTTTAAACGCTAAGACCCTCCACAATCGCGAGATATGCAGTCTCAGGGAATATTTCCTAGAAACCGACGTGGGGATGCATCGAGATGTAGTCGCGGTGGACAAGGGCCTCACCCCACTCTCCTTGGCTAAAGAGAACTGGTGCAAGCCGGTAGTGCTTGACACCAATAATCGCATGGAAGTATGGCAGATTAAGGAGCTTCACGGACGCTTTTACCGGGCCCTACATGGACCCGATGTAGATCTACCAGCGTCCGTAGCCTGGCTGCGTTTCGGTGACCTCTTTGGAGAAACCGAAGGTTTTGTCTGTGCAATTATGGACGAAGTTATGATGACGAACAATTACCGGAGATTTATTGTGAAAGACGGCACGGTTAACATCTGTCGGGCATGCCACCGGCCGGGAGTATCAATCAGGCATATTATCTCCGGGTGTTCTCGTCTAGCTAACGGAGAGTACTTGCATAGACACAACCTTGTAGCCAGGATAATCCATCAGCAACTTGCTCTGAAATACAGCCTTGTCGAATCTGAGGTGCCGTACTACAGGTATGTGCCCGACCCAGTTCTCGAAAATGGAAATATCACATTGTACTGGGATCGATCCATCATCACTGACAGGACTATTGTTGCCAATAAGCCTGATATAGTGGTGGTGGACCGATCAGAGCGGCGCAATGATTGTTGACATAACCGTCCCGCATGATGAGAACCTCGTGAAAGCCGAGAAAGATAAACAAATCAAGTATCTTGACTTGGCTCGCGAGGTTGTCGACATGTGGGATGTGGACTCAGCGATCATTGTGCCGATAGTCGTGACAGCCAATGGCTTAATAGCCAAGAGCCTCGACCAACACCTGAGGAGGCTCTCGTTGGGCAGCTGGATCAAGGGCTTGATTCAGAAAGCGGTACTTCTGGACACGGCTCGCATTGTCAGGAAGTTCCTCTCTCTGGAGCCCTGACCGCCGGTAGCTTGGACCCTGTTCCCGATACCGGTGGGCTACTACTTTTTATATTTTTAAATGTTTTTTTTATCCTTGTGTTTATAAAAATATTTAAAAATGTATTTTGTAAGTATTTAAATTAAATAAAGGAAATATAAATATAATAGATCAATGGTTGTCTTAATAAATTAATACTCAATACTCGATTCTTTATTGCATTCCACAATATAGGCTTAGGTGGTAAATATTTTCCAAAATAAAACAATCATGGACCCTGTCGGGCACAGCAAAAGAAAGATATTTGAAGAAGAGGACTTATCTTTTACGTATCTTATAATCAACTTACTCTAAACATACTTTTAGAACAATAGTTAATTTATAATAATAATAAAATAACATTTTGCTTATTATATACTTGTACTTGTTATGTGTTTCAGGATATATCATTTAAATATTCGTAGACACTATAATAACATTTGCTTATAAATAAATAGCTTTTTAATTTGTTCGTAACTAGATAATAGTTTATAATAGTTTTTTTTATCTTTTCTTATATATTCGGGTAACCTATTGTGACATAACTAGAGGGCTTGTTGAGTGTATTTTTAACCGACTTCTAAAAAAGGAGGAGGTTCTCAATTCGGATGTTTGTATTTTTTTTTAAGCGGGATTTTTAACCGACTTCTAAAAAAGGAGAAGGTTCTCAATTCGGATGTTTGTATTTTTTTTTTTTTATGTTTGTTCGCGCATAACTCTTTCGCTTGCCAACCGATTTGAAAAATTCTTTTTGTTGGAAAGGGTATACTTCCCAAATGGTCCCATAGAAATTTCATCAAAAACGGTTCAGTAGTTTGGTTTTTAAACCAAAATTACTGGTAAAATTTACAACTTAAAAGTGAAAAATAAAAACTTTTTTGCAAAAAAAATCAACCGACTTCCAAAAACGACACTACAAAGTGAAAAATAACTTTAATTTCGGAAGTCGGTGGCAAACAACGAAAGTGTGAACCCAACGACACCGACTTCCGAAATTAAAGTTACTTTTCACTTTGTAGTGTCGTTTTTGGAAGTCGGTTGATTTTTTTTGCAAAAAAGTTTTTATGGTATGTTGAGTCGTGTTTTGTGTCGGAGTGTGTATCTTGTTTGTGTGTCTTCTCGCCTAGTGTAAAAGTATTTGTGTTTGTGAGCGCGCTTGCATATTTCAAGTATATATAGACAAGGCAGAGTTAAAATATTCAGATTTACGAAATGGGGTTTGCAGCTATCTGTTTGTTGTATATTTACTAAGATACGGATTAATTTCTTTTAGACCGTGAACAGTGTAAGCGCGTCAGTACTGTATCCCCACATTATTATGCCGTAGCTAAGCCACGCATAAGCATAGGCATAGTATGCAACGAGGGCAGTCTGTAAACTTGTGTTTTTTTTTTACTTCACGAAAAGCGTATAAAAATTTTGAGTTTCGATTTTATTTTTTGTACGTGTGACTTCCGATTTATATTCGTGTCTATGGTTATGCCTAACAATGTGAATTCATTGACTGTTTCTACTATATGATTATTAAAAGAAAACAATACATTTAGAGGATTTTTATGGTGGAGATGGAAAGTTATTAGTATAGTCTTTGCAAAGTTGATTTCAAGATGTGTTCTTTCATCCAGGTTATTATTTGGATAAATATTTCATTAAGGGTACTGTTTAGGTTTATGTTGTCATGGCATTGGGTGAGAATGGACATGTCGTCTAAGAACAAAACGCACGGTCTGGATTCTGATTATTTTATATCTCGTCGAGTGAACTGTAACGTTCCTAACTAAAAAAAATTCACTAATACCAGGTTAACTAACCCAATGTTAACCTTAATTGCCCAACGCGTGTACACTTGAATTGTATTTTTACTAGGAGCATTAGTGTATAGGAATGTCTTGTTAAAGCAGTCTTTTCACTAAAACTACACTGACACATCACACTTTTGTCACCTGTATGTGTACGAATATGAACTGTTAACTTACTCTTTTCAATAAAACTACGCTGACATACATCACACTTATAAGATTTGCCACATGTGTGTGTACGAATATGCTTTAATAAATAACCCTTTATACTATAACTACATTGGCATACATCACACACAAGGTTTTTCACCAGTGTGTGTACGAATGTGTTTTTTTAAAATTGCCTTTTGATTAAAACTTCGCTGACATATATCACACTTATAAGGTTTTTCACCTGTGTGTATTCGAATATGTCTTGTTAAAGCAAACATAGAAACAAAACTACGTTGGCATACTTTACACTTATAAGGTTTATAAGGTTTTTCACCAGTGTGTACTATACGAATATGTTGTGCTAACGTAGTCTTTACACTAAAACTACGCTGACATAGATCACACGTATAAGGTTTTTCACCAGTGTGTGTACGAATATGTTTTGTTAAAATAGACTTGACACTAAAACTATGCCAACATAGATCACACTGATAAGGTTTTTCACCAGAGTGTGTAAGCATATGCACTGGTAAACTACTCTTTCGTTTAAAACTACGTTGACATACATCACACTTATAAGGTTTTTCACCAGTGTGTGTACGAATATGTTTTGTTAAAATAGACTTTACACTAAAACTATGCCAACATAGATCACACTGATAAGGTTTTTCACCAGAGTGTGTACGCATATGCACTGGTAAACTACTCTTTCGTTTAAAACTACGTTGACATACATCACACTTATAAGGTTTTTCACCAGTGTGTGTACGAATATGTGTATATAAATAACTCTTTTGACTAAAACTACGCCGACATAGATCACACTCATAAGGTTTTTCACCAGTGTGTGTACGAATATGTACTGATAAATTAAACTTTCCACTAAAACTACGTTGACATACATCACACTTATACTCTTTCTTTACTCGATTAGAATTACGCTGATTACATTTGTAAGGCTCTTTGAAATATGTGCCAGGTTTGGACGTCCGTTTCTGAGTTGTCCGGATAACTTTCGCGTCTGATTTGTCTTTTGTCGTTTGCTCGGCTGGTATTGCATCTTTTTCTTTTGTTCTTCGTGTGTCCAGTGTTGGTTTCCTCGCAACGGTCGCCCCTGTGGTAGTAAATCTAGTAAGTACAATGTGGGAAGAATATTGACATGCACACGAGTCAAAATAATTTACGCTAGCGCTTTGTACAATTTACACTAGGATCGAAAATCGGGAATTACTGCTGACATTGAATAATACACGCCACAGACATGAAGTACAAAATTGTGTGAGGATAATGACGTAATGAAAACGCTATGTTGCACCGAATGACAAACAGATTATTAACAACAACCAGATTAATAATGCCTACAGGGCGCTGTTGCGTCTACCACATTTCTGCAATGCGTTAACAATGTTCGCTGAGTCGCGCACAGACGCCTTTGATGCCACCTGGCACAAAAAGACAGCCTCACTGCTAAGCAGATTGCGTGGGAGCAGTAACGGCATCCTGAATGTAACTAATAAGCAATAAGTTAGACAGCCCACTGGTGTGGAGCCTCACCCAGAGGAGTAAGTCTTAGTTATTTGATACTATCATAGTTTCTAAGTACATAATAACAATATAAATATAATGGATCAATGGTTGTCTTAATAAATTAATACTCAATACTCGATTCTTTATTGCATTCCACAATATAGGCTTAGGTGGTAAATATTTTCTAAAATAAAACAATCATGGACCCTGTCGGGCACAGCAAAAGAAAGATATTTGAAGAAGAGGACTTATCTTTTACGTATCTTATAATCTAACTTACTCTAAACATACTTTTAGAACAATAGTTAATTTATAATAATAATAAAACAACATTTTGCTTATTATATACTTGTACTTGTTATGTGTTTCAGGATGTATCATTTGAATATTCGTTCACACTATAACATTTGCTTATAAATAAATAGCTTTTTTAATTTGTTCGTAAATAGATAATAGTTTTTTTTTCTTTTCTTATATATTCGAGTAACCTATTGTGACATAACTAGAGGGCTTGTTGAGTGTATTTTTAAGCGGGATGTTGGTATGTTGAGTCGTGTTTTGTGTCGGAGTGTGTATCTTGTTTGTATGTCTTCCCATCTAGTGTAAAAGTCTGTGTTTGTGATCGTACTTGCATATTTCAAGTACATATATATAGACAAGGCAGAGTTAAAATATTCAGATTTACGAAATGGGGTTTGCAGCTATCTGTTTGTTGTATATTTACTAAGATACGGATTAATTTCTTTTAGACCGTGAACAGTGTAAGCGCGTCAGTACTGTATCCCCACATTATTATGCCGTAGCTAAGCCACGCATAAGCATAGGCATAGTATGCAACGAGGGCAGTCTGTAAACTTGTTTTTTTTTTTACTTCACGAAAAGCGTATAAAAATTTTGAGTTTCGATTTTATTTTTTGTACGTGTGACTTCCGATTTATATTCTTGTCTATGGTTATGCCTAACAATGTGAATTCATTGACTGTTTCTACTATATGATTATTAAAAGAAAACAATACATTTAGAGGATTTTTTTGGTGGAGATGGAAAGTTATTAGTATAGTCTTTGCAAAGTTGATTTCA
The DNA here is from genome assembly GCA_945859715.1 of Apamea sordens. NCBI lineage: Eukaryota > Metazoa > Arthropoda > Insecta > Lepidoptera > Noctuidae > Apamea > Apamea sordens. Next base: position 9,505,361 of record OX244015.1, on the reverse strand, counting down.
AGATGTGTTCTTTCATCCAGGTTATTATTTGGATAAATATTTCATTAAGGGTACTGTTTAGGTTTATGTTGTCATGACAATGGGTGAGAATGGAGATGTCGTCTACGAACAAAACGCACGGTCTGGATTCTGATTATTTTATATCTCGTCGAGTGAACTGTAACGTTCCTAACTAAAAAAAATTCACTAATATCAGGTTAACTAACCCAATGTTAACCTTAATTGCCCAACGCGTGTACACTTGAATTGTATTTTTACTAGGAGCATTAGTGTATAGGAATGTCTTATTAAAGCAGTCTTTTCACTAAAACTACACTGACACATCACACTTTTGTCACCTGTATGTGTACGAATATGAACTGTTAACTTACTCTTTTCAATAAAACTACGCTGACATACATCACACTTATAAGATTTGCCACATGTGTGTGTACGAATATGCTTTAATAAATAACCCTTTATACTATAACTACATTGGCATACATCACACACAAGGTTTTTCACCAGTGTGTGTACGAATGTGTTTTTTTAAAATTGCCTTTTGATTAAAACTTCGCTGACATATATCACACTTATAAGGTTTTTCACCTGTGTGTATTCGAATATGTCTTGTTAAAGCAAACATAGAAACAAAACTACGTTGGCATACTTTACACTTATCAAGGTTTATAAGGTGTTTCACCAGTGTGTACTATACGAATATGTTGTGCTAACGTAGTCTTTACACTAAAACTACGCTGACATAGATCACACGTAAAAGGTTTTTCACCAGTGTGTGTACGAATATGTTTTGTTAAAATAGACTTTACACTAAAACTATGCCAACATAGATCACACTGATAAGGTTTTTCACCAGAGTGTGTACGCATATGCACTGGTAAACTACTCTTTCGTTTAAAATTACGTTGACATACATAACACTTATAAGGTTTTTCACCAGTGTGGATACGAATATGTGTTGATAAATGACTCTTTTGACTAAAACTATGCCGACATAGATCACACTTATAAGGTTTTTCACCAGTGTGTGTACGAATATGATTAGTTAACGCAGCCTTTTCACTAAAACTACGCCGACATAGATCACACTCATAAGGTTTTTCACCAGTGTGTGTACGAATATGTACTGATAAATTACTCTTTCCTCTAAAACTACGTTGACATACATCACACTTATACTCTTTCTTTACTCGATTAGAATTACGCTGATTACATTTGTAAGGCTCTTTGAAATATGTGCCAGGTTTGGACGTCCGTTTCTGAGTTGTCCGGATAACTTTCGAGTCTGATTTGTCTTTTGTCGTTTGCTCGGCTGGTATTGCATCTTTTTCTTTTGTTCTTCGAGTGTCCAGTTTTGGTTTCCTCGCGACGGTCACCCCTGTGGTAATAAATCTAGTAAGTACAATGTGGGAAGAATATTGACATGCACACGAATCAAAATAATTTACACTAGCGCTTTGTACAATTTACACTAGGATCGAAAATCGGGAATCACTGCTGACATTGAATAATACACGCCACAGACATGAAGTACAACATTATGTGAGGATAATGACGTAATGAAAACGCTATGTTGCACCGAATGACAAACAGATTATTAACAACAACCAGATTAATAATGCCTACAGGGCGCTATTGCGTCTGCATGCAAACCGGATACCCGGATAACCGAAAAAACCGGGTAACCGACTGATATGAAACTCCGGTTTTTTTTTATACCAAAACCGGATTCTTCGGTTTTTCTCCTATTTGATTTAGTAATACAAAAAAAATTAAATTTAATCACTGACAAACGTGGACAGGACGGCGGGGCGGCGTTAGTTCCTATTTGCCACGTTAATTTTTATACTTGTCGCACTACTATGTCACGCTGCCGCCATTTTATTTTTCGATTAGTTTGTGGCTAGGGAGTGAGGAGTTCGATGGCGGACATGATTTCGCGTTTTTTTTTAAATAAAAGATGCTGTATCAAAGGCTTTAATAGATCTTAAGTCAAATATTCAATTTAATGATGCAGAGTTACTGATTCTCGCCGATTTAGGTGATTCTTTAGCTGTCATAAAAGCTACCGTAGAAGCTTTATGCCAGCGTGATGCTAATTTAATTACAGTAGTAGTAGCAATAAAATTTATGCTAAAAAAATTGAATGAAAATTCCACTTCCATCAGCACTCTATTGGCAAACTCATTAGAGTCAAGAATAGAACAAAGATTGACAAATCTTACCGGGATTCTTCTATATTTGCATAGCCCAGCTACATACTACAAAGATCTTTCGGATGGCGTAATAAATAACGCGATAGCCCTCGATAACGAACAAATTCGAAGTTTCATAGTCAACATTATATCTAAGCATTTTTCAACTGATACACAGACTGCGACGAAAACAGAGGAAAACGTAGATCATACAACAGTTATTGTTCCTCAAAACATTAAAGACCAACTTGGTCAAGAAATAAAGAAGGCGCTAAAACAACATACTTCTTCTACAAGCCCATCTGCAGAGCTCGATTTAGACACGAAAATCAGGGTAGAAATCTATACCTCCAACTAGTGTGGAATCGGAGAGAGCCTTTTCATCAGCGGGTCTCATGTGTAATAAAATCCGCAGGTCATCATTTAAAGTACTATGGATTTGATGCACAAGTATCTTTACGCTCTTTCCATCAAAGCCAAAAATAGTTATTTGTAGTTTAGCTTTGTAAGTTTAATTTTTATTCATATCTATAAGATTAAGAATAACTGATTTATTTTGTTTTGTAAATTAGGAATAAGAGGATTCTTAAGCAATATTTTTATAATTATTTTGATCTCATTATACGTCCTGTTGATTTTGCCTGTTAGTGTTGTATGACCGTTAAATTGTTAATTGTAATATTCTGTGATTTTAGATCTTTGTATACCTACCAAATGTTCCTATTTTTATTATTATATTTATTATTTTCCTAGTAATAGGTAGGTAAGCTTTCTTCCATGTCAAAAAATATTTTAGTGTAAGTGGTAAACTGGTAAATTATTTTAAAAATAAGTCAGATAAGTGTAAAAAATACATATTTTGATTAGACTTCAACATTTTCACTTCTTTACACACATATTTCTCAACTCCTTAGTAAAAATTGAAAAAAAAAAAACGAAAAAACCGAATTAACCGTTTCACCGGTTTTGTAAACAAGAAAACCCGAAAAAGTCGGTTTTCTTAATCATCCCGGTTTTTGCATGCCCTAGTTGGGACGAAGGACCCTCCGTTTGATCCTGATTTTTTGTTGAATCGATACAGCTCCCTCGACAAATTGTTGAACGTTACTTCGTGGATCAGGCGTTTTGATCATAATTCTAGGAATCCAGGGGACAAGCGCTTGTCACCGGTTCTCTCTCCTCAAGAGCGACAAGAGTCACTACTCCTTTGGGTCCGCTCTGTGCAGGCTGCACACTTTGAAAAGGAGATCGAGACCTTGAAATCTGGTAGGGTTAAGCTATCGGGAGCCGTTAGTAAATTGAACCCCTTTTTGGATGATACCCGTATCATCCAAAAAGGGGTTCAATTTACTAACGCACTAACTCTTTTGCATGTTGGAGGACGGTTGAGGCACTCTAGCCTTCTTTTTGGGGCCCGTCACCCCCCTTGTTGCCCAAGGAGGGCCATTTGATCAAATTGTTGGTGACTGATCGTCACATTAAGAACTCGCATGCCGGTTGCAATGCGCTGTTGGCCATTCTGCAGCGAGAGTTTTGGATCTTGTCGGCTCGTCGTACTATTCGTAGCGTCGTCTTCCGTTGCATGTCGTGCTATCGGACTAAGGCCCCCGCTATGCAGCCTCTAATGGGAGACTTGCCAGCTGATCGTGTCAATGAGGCGAGGCCTTTTGCTGGCGTCGGACCGGATTTTGCTGGTCCCTTTTCGGTGAAGACGTCTACCCTTCGTAATAGTAAAATTGTCAAGGCTTATTTGTGTGTCTGCCTGTCAACTAAGGCAGTGCATTTGGAGCTGGTAACCTCCCTCTCGACATAGGCCTTTGTGGCGACCTTGGATAGATTTGTGTCTCGCCGTGGGTTACCTTCTTTGATCAGGTCTGATTGTGGTACCAACTACAAGGGTACAAGTAACTATTTGAAGGAGGTATACGCCTTTCTTAATGAGAGCAAGGTTGACATTAGTAATAAATCGGCTCGCCGAGGGATCACTTGGTTGTTTGACCCGCCAGCCTGCCCCCATTTGGGGGGTATTTTTGAGGCCGCGGTGAAAGCGGCAAAGGGACACTGGCGGAGATTGTTGGGAGACACCGTTCTCACCTTTGAAGATCTCGCTATGGTATTTTGCCGCATTAAAGAACGACGACAACGAAGCGGTACTAAATTCGCGTCCATTGTGCCCGCTTTCTTCGGACCCGAACGACTTGGAGGCTCTAACCCCGGGCCAAGTTTTGATTGGACAGCCACTTGTCGCCCTGCCGGAGTACCCTTTTGTCGATGTGAGCCAAAATCGGCTATCGCGGTTTCAGTTGGTGCAACAGCTCGCTCAGAGCTTTTGGCAGCGTTGGAGCTTAGAGTATCTGCACATCCTCCAGCAGCACGTCAAGTGGACAGACAGAATTCATCCGCCCAAGATCGGAGACCTCGTCCTGATTAAGGATGCCAACCTTAAGCCTTTGTATTGGCGCAGGGGGCGCATTCTCAATTTGGTGGCTGGCACCGACGGGGTCCCTCGTTTTTCTGAGGTGTTGGTGGACGGTTCGGTCATGAAGAGAGCGGTCGCAACCTTGTCAAGACTGCCAATTGATTAGCGGACGGGTAGGCCCGTCCGGGGGGGGGGGGGGGGGTAGATGTTTCGGACCACACTCGTTTCCGAACGTTTTTTTTGTGTGACGGTTTGGGCGCTGTCACTGTCATGTCACTTGTGAGTTTTCTCCTTGATCAATTGTTGTGGAAAATAATGGGTTAAAAAATCCGAGTAAATCCTTTTTGCTTTCAAATGATAGAATAAGATTCATTGTTAATTGGAATTGAAACCCCTATTGTGAGGACAACATCGGGTTATTTGTGTTGTTGAATAAAACTTAACTGTGAAGGCCAAGTGGCCACCCTCGTGTTTGTGTAAACGTCTTAGTTCAGCCCCGGGGCCGCTTGTGATCTACTTGAACAATTATTATGGTGCATTCCGAGCTGTTACACGCTGTAATAAGCAGCGTCCTATTGGAACATCGTCGGATCGGTCATCAAACTTCTCATTCATTACACAAACAAAAACACACATAACACACCCAGCAGACCCGGCGTGAGCAAGAATAGGACTTCATCACCAGCACTAGGTAAGTGACAATAAGGCAAGAAGATTGTTCGTTTGGGCTCCGTGTTTCGCGGACATTCGACAGGCCAGAACTTGCCCTGGTCAGGCGTCGAACAACAGAAGGCCAATTCCCGTAATTAAAAACGTTCAAAATCTAGTCGCAGTCTCATCTCAGCGACAAACAAATGTCAAAATCTTGTCAAAATGTAGGGAAATTAGACGTATTTTTGACAGATTGAGACTGAGATCAGACTGTGAACGGTTTTAAAATTACGAGAATTGCCCCTCAGGTATGTGCCCGACCCAGTTCTCGCAAATGGAAATATCACATTGTACTGGGATCGATCCATCATCACTGGCAGGACTATTGTTGCCAATAAGCCTGATATAGTGGTGGTGGATCAATCAGAGCGGCGCGCAATGATTGTTGACATAACCGTCCCGCATGATGAGAACCTCGTGAAAGCCGAGAAAGATAAACAAATCAAGTATCTTGACTTGGCTCGCGAGGTTGTCGACATGTGGGATGTGGTTGTGGACTCAGCGATCATTGTGCCGATAGTCGTGACAGCCAATGGCTTAATAGCCAAGACCCTCGACCAACACCTGAGGAGGCTCTCGTTGGCTGCTGGATCAAGGGCTTGATTCAGAAAGCGGTACTTCTGGACACGGCTCGCATTGTCAGGAGGTTCCTCTCTCTGGAGCCCTGACCGCCGGTAGCTTGGACCCTGTTCCCGATACCAGTGGGCTACTGTTTTTTTATATTTTTTATTTTCATTTCGTTTATAAAAATATTGAAAAATGTAATTTATAGGTAATTAGATGAAATAAAGGATATAAATATAAAGTAACTTGCCAAAAATTCTGAGTTGAACTGGGATTTGAAGTCGCATCCACTTTGCACCGTTATTCAAATGACGGTGGACTAAAAAAAAGTTTAAGTACTTTTGTTCCGTAAAATAATAACCGTATTTAGTATCAAAAACACTTTCACTGTGTCAGTTCGATAGAAGTAGGTAATAGTACTTCGCAATGTACAATATTTAATTATCACACTGACACACTGACTTACTTCACGTTAATCACAGTTAGACTTGATTTGACATTGACTCGATAAATCATATGCAGAATATTTTTAACGTTTATCTTCGTTGTTCACATGCACAATCCTTTGCAAACACTTTCACTGTGGTATTGATAGACGCATTCTTTTTTAGCACAATAAATACGAGAAAAACATTTTTAAACAACGATTAATTACGGAGCCGATATTGTTGTCGGCAGTAGCCATCTACCCTTATCAATACCGTTCTGTATCCGTTGCACTACGATGTCGTTTATTTAGGTTTAATTTCGATCAGTTATTTTATTAACTTAGGCCTAGCAAGGTTAATTCTCACATCTTGGAAAGGGGCTACTGCAGCATTGGCAAATGCTACATTATAATTTTATCACGAACGACCTTCTCTTATAACAAATCCAACCTTATTTTTAATCAAAGAGATTTTGGAACGAAGTTCCTTATCGCGCGTTGCGAAAGGGGGCTAGAACGTCACTTTTTGCTATAGTTGTAAGCCGTGCGGCGCGGCGTGCGCGTGTTTCTCGGTCTGTCTCTCTCTCTTATAGAAAGCAAGCCAGTTATACTTCGTTCCATACGGGTGTCCCTGGTTTTTCTTGATATTGGTTTTTAATGTAAAATCTAAAAGTGTCATTGTCTTTTTTCTTACCGAGATTTTTCATTTGAAGTTTTTTTTGGACACAGGACGTAAGTCCATAATATTATTTTTTTTCGCTTTGACCACTTTTTCGCTTTTGCCACGATATTATCGGCATAATCATAACGGATTGAACGACCGAGTTCAACACAAACATATGCAGCCCGCTAGGAATGCTCAACACGGTCTACCAAGCCGAGTGTGTGGGTATAATACAAGCGGCCCATGCCATAGCAGCCAGGGGAGCTACGGACACCCATGTTCGTATGCTCTCTGACAGCGCTTCAGTCCTCCAATCCCTAAAGAAGGGATGCATCACATCAAATCTAATACTAGAATGTCACATGGCGCTTGAACAGGTAACTGTATCGAACCGCAACACAGTGACACTACAATGGATAAAAGGACACAGTGGATCACTAGGTAACGACGCGGCTGACGAGCTGGCCAGAAGGGCATCAAGCACGCCAGTCTACGGACCGGAACCAGTCGTGCCCGTCCCCTTCAATCAGCTACGCAGGTGGCTACAGAAGCACACCCACACACAGGCAGAGAACTGGTGGTCCTTGTCACCGGGCTGTAGGCAGTCCAAGGAAACCATGCCATCATTAGATGGCAAGCTAACCAAAAGACTACTACGACTGGACAGGAAAGGCCTGCGCCTGGTGACGGGGACCATCTCGGGACACTGCTCACTGAACAAACACTTCCATACGGTATAGTACTTCCATAGGTAATAGTTGGTCGCCCTAATTAACTCAAGACAATGTTCATGTTCTTTCTCCAGAATCAGCTTACTGACAGGTTATTGTTATTAGTATTAACTTATTTATTTATTTTACTTCGATGGTCCTAGTTTTTCATCTATGACTCAAGTGACAGCTATGTGACCAGAACCCAGCTATGCATAAATATGTAAGCTGTCACGCCCTTTATGCCTGGAGGCTTTTATTTAGGTAGTAAGTTTTTATTTCCATTTGAATTAATTATTTTTCAGCTTGAGTACGTACAGTTTTATTATATTTGTTGGTATATTGGCGTGGCTAGCTGACACATTTTATGGCAAATAATTTAAGTTTCTTGTAATGTTAATTACTGAACATAGGTTCCTAGTATTGTATACATGCACAATATTCTAACTGAACAGACAGCTGTGCTGCTGGGAAGTTTGTTGCGCCACTTCTTCTTCCCAGCGATAGCACTAGGAAGTGGTGAAGGGCGGGCGTTTTTGGGGGACTGTCTTTTGTAATTTTGACGTTCGAAAAGTGCTGACTCTCAGCCTAATTTGAATAAATGACTTGATTTTGATTTTGGTAGGCATAACGGACAGCCCCCTGTGCTGAGCCTGCATGGAGGCTGATAAACCGTTGCGCATGTGCTCTTTGAGTGCACAGGCGTCACCCAGATTAGATCAAAAACCCTCGGAACACCCAGATCCTATGTTTTCGACAGACCAGGAGACCTAATAAGCTTCTGGAGAGAGGTGGGCTGGTTAGAATAACCACCGACGGCCACCATGGCCCACTCACAATGGTCCACCTGAAGGACTAAGTGCGGAAACCAAACCCATAACATAGAACATTGAACGACCGAGTTCTGTGCGGTCATCCAATTTATCCAAGGGCAGTGTTCCCGTAAACAAACGTATCACGTACGTACAGCATTAAAAACTTGTCTCGAGGCGAGTCAGGTTTCTTCATTCTGACTTGATTTGTCCGAAGACTGTAGGCGGATCTTGAGCCTGGGACCAGACGACTGCAAGCTTCCTGTTGGGATTCAAACTCAACGCTGGTGGATTCTGTTACCAGCCAGCGAGGAGCCTTCCGACTGCCAGCCTGGAGTCTAGGACCGGATTTGCGTATATTTAGTAGTTGATTTTTTTGTAGTTACTATTGTCTCATTTTATTTGAAAAAAGTCATATAAATTATTGCCTCGCTACCTGATAACCGATTGACTTGGTGCAAAGTTACACATTTAGGATTACCAGATAATTATTTATTGCGGGAGTTAAAAGAACGTTTGCAAACGAAACGTACCTATCGTAACCGACGCGTAATAGTGAAATTTATTATAGGGCACAAAAACCAAGGACGTCGCGTCAGAGTTGTAATTTAATCCTTTGAAATATGACAAACCGTGCTGTGTCCTTCATTAAGTTAATTTTGTTTACAATATTTTTTTTTTTACTAAATTAAACGTGTACAAGTGAAGTTTAGTGTTTATTTCGCTACAGATGGTATTAGTTTATCGTTAGTAGCTTCGAGTTCACAGTCCTACGGATAGAACTCAACATTGCCCATGTAAGCTGGGCTGGTACGCTGTTTAGTTAACACTAGGCACTTCCTATCAGGTGAACCATTGGCCTGTTTGCTTAGCTATAGATTAAATAACTAATATTTACTTCTTGTATCCCTGGCTCTTTGTTTCGTCTTAGATACTTCTTCGTCTTCCACTTCAGTTTTAAGCTCTATTAAAAGCTCATCATCTTCTAAATCTGACTCAGAATGGTGTGGTGGTATATCTGCTACATCTAGATAGCTATTGTCTAAATTTTCCAGTTCTAGCTCTGTAAGTAAACAAAAACAGTCAAGAGTATTACTTATTATTAATATTTGTTTTATGTATTTCACAACATAACATAGTTACCGTTATGTTGAATTAAACTAAACACTGCCAAAACGATGAAGTAGTTCAAAACAGTTTTTGATCAATATGAAGTAATTAGAATAAAATCTTAATGCGTTTTAAAATCTTATTTTTGTTATTAAAAAACATACCATCACTTTGATATTCCTCCTTTGGCTCAATAATAACTTCTAGTCCATCAGAAACAGCTGGAATTCCCTGTTTGACAGCAATGCTTTCTGCTTGACATTCATCAACAATATTTATGTGCTGTATTGGAGTTTTAATAAACCCACTGGATAACTGTGGGCGGTCTTGGTTTATTAAAGGATTGGGCTGAAAAAGATGATTATAATATTAGGAAAAGATGCTGCTGATCACAAGCAAGCACACACTTCATGTTTCTGAAGTCAATTAAGTAGATCCAATGTACCCTGGCGAGTCGGCCATGCTACCAACTTCACTGAGCACAAGCTATTGTTGCATAGATTGTGCTGACATGAGAGAGGACCGTTTTCAAATTGCCACATACAAGTTTTATACAAAAGTTGTAGCAGTATTATTTGTGGATTATCTAAAATTTAATAATTGTATAAGCATGCAACACTCAATGGTACGCTAGGTGTGACATCTAGACACAATAGGTATGAGCTTGAGAGGAATCACTTCCACGTTATACTGAGATTAGAAATTATAAGAATAAATGGCTGTTGAAGAATATCTCACCTCATAATCTTCATACATCCTCTGAGCGAACAGCTCCTCGGCTTCCAGACATTGTCGCAGTAATCGGTAGCATTGCTTTAACTTAGCACAGCAGAAGAAACAAGCAAGAATCGGTCTACTGTCTTCAGTTACAAACTGCAACAAAATTTGTCTTGCACTATTTTGTTTTTATGAAGAAAATATTTCTATTGTATAAAGTAATGTTATACAAAACCAAACAGCCAACAGTTGGTGGTTCCTTACAGAAAAGGCAAGAGCATTGATCACAACTCTTGCTCATGGCAGAATAGCTACATAATATAACTATACAAGTACATAAGTACTTATTTTGAGTCCAACTTCCCTCAAGCTGTTTTACAGAAGCACTAGAGCATAAATCTTCGAGTAGGAGAGGCATATAAAACCTAATACGTAATAACCTTAACGTCTGTTACTAAGCAAAACACTAGGGCCATGGGGTCCGAGTGCACACTTAGTATTTCAAAACATCACAAAGTGGTTGGTTGACTCTTCACATGACCAGTGGGCTGGCCTATTTTTTGGCCAAAGAATCAGCATTTCCATACAATGTGGCAACGCTGCCAGCCTTTTGGGCATGTTTCCTATTAAAAGCGATGCAAATAAAAATTTTTGATGCTCTCTGATTATTTCCCCTCCTTTTTATATACTTGTACATGCTATTATTTTAAGACTGTTAGCTTTTTAAATTATGTAAATATTGTGTTGATTAATTAAATATACTCTACTAAAAACATCAACTTACTGGAATATCAGTTAGCTTCTCATATAGTTCGTGCAAGTTCCTGTTGACCACTATGTACATGCGGACATTCTCCGCTAAACATATCCTGCACATTGGCAGCTTTTCCATCTTTTACCTCACGTAAAGTATCACTATGATATTTAGATCAACTAAGTATATCACTGTTGCGTTCCGTACCTATAATAATGAGAGGCTTGTGTTTTATTCTCGTTTGGAACATAGCAGGTGGAAGGTATGAGTTTATGGCTTTATACACATAGATGTTACACTATATTTAAGCTATTTGTATGTCTTTATGTACTTTAGAACAGAGAAAGCACAATAAATAGGTACAAACACTATCGACTTGACTTTGACATTGACAGGTATTTAATTGCTTTTTTTATAGGAATTTAATGTCTGGCTACTGAGGCCTTTCAGACGAATTTTTTTTTTAAGATTAAGAATAGTTTATTTTGTTTTTGGTATATAGTCACTTTAAGCAGAATGCGCTTTTATTTAATTAAGGTTTTTTTTGTTTTAAAGGTGTTTGAATGTATTCGTAACTACTATACGAACACAATACAATTTAATTTTTTAACAAATGTTCCACGCTCGAGGTTTGGCACTTGTGGACCGGGTTAAGAATACAACAATCCGTTCCATCACTAAAATTACTGATGTCATTCGGAAAGCTGCCACGCTTATATGGAATTGGGCTGGACACATCTGCCGCATGTCGGACGATCAATGGGCCAAGCCTACGACCCAGACGGTCCCGCTTAATGGCAAACGACATCGCGGCAGGCCCAGACGGAGATGGCGGGATGAGATGTCGAGGACCAATCTTTATGAAAGGGGTCCCCCTTTCATAAAGATTGGTCCTTGACAGCTCTGATAGAGAGAGGTGGAAAGAGAGTAAAAAAAAATGTTCACGGTATGCGTAAACTATCACTATATTCTTTAAATGGTCAAAGCTAAATTCACTTAGCAACTATTATCTTTAGAGTGGACATAGGCTGTATGTTATCCCGTTAAAATAAAAGGATTTTCGGAGACCCATTTTGCAACGTAAAGCCACGTCCCCACTAGGGCCGCGCGGCCGAATCTTGTGAGTTCTTATAATGGGGACGCGTTGCATACAATACCAAATTCTTACAATACCGGGCTTCGCGAGGCTTAGAAGAGACTAATCTGTCATTTAAGTCTTTTGTGTTTGCGTTTTTTTTGACAAGATTGACATTACATCTGTCAGATTCGTAGACAGAGAAAACTAGATTAGTTTCTGTTATAGCCATTGAGATTGGAAAAATTCTATGTCAATTGTATTGTATTGTATTGGCATTATCTAGACTGTATAATCTATGGATGAGATTGCGACTAGATTTTGAACGTTTTTGAAAAAAAGCGCGGGAAACTTCAACTTTGCGGACGCGTCCTTTTTGAACTTTTCTTGAAAAATTTAGTAAAACTGTAATATAGTATCAGTAGTCGTAGTTTTAATGTCGTAGTTTCTTTATTTTTTAATTAATTTTAGTTTGTGTGTTTATTCTTCGGTAGGGGTAAGTTTTTTACTATTTTACATTGCTGACAATGAATGATCCGCCTGATCCGGGGGGCTTTGTCCCACCGGCAAGCAGTTATGTTACAATTTCTAATGAATCGGGTATGGAAACCGATGGGTCGTCTACGACCAAATCACTAAAAAGAAATCGTGTGCATGTGTGCAAGCACTGCAACAAACGACGTCGTACCCGCAAAGGCCATGGTGGATCCGAAACTTGGGGTTGTGGTTGTATGGACTCAAACTTGAGTGCGGAACAAGAATTAAATACACCCACCATCGCTAGTATATTACCTGTCGCTCGAACTCCAGCTCCTTCAGTTCCCGCTCAAGTTGGGCGTGAAATTTATTAGAAAACAGACAGCGCGCCTTTTGATATACATGTCCAGAAAAATGTTATGTCTGAAAATGATGGAACAACACTGCATCCCATCACATTTGGGAAGTTTTTAAAACATAATGCCTTCCAAAACATCATCAACGGGAGTGTTAAGAAAATCGGGCGTAACAAAATAAGTATTTCCGTTTCAAATTTCATAGACGCAAATTCTTTTATTACTAATACCAGTCTTGAAAACTACAATTATAAAGCTTACATACCCACTTTTAATGTGACTAGAATGGGCTTAGTGCGCGGAGTCCCTGCGGAATGGTCTCTAGAGGAAATCATTGAAAATATTTCAGTTCCAATTGGTTGTGGTCCAATTTTAAAAGCAAGACGTCTTAATTTTAAATCTATTGTGGATGGCAATACCACATGGAAACCTTCCCAATCTATTGTTGTTACGTTTGTTGGGCAGATTTTACCCAAAAGGATTTTTATGTGTTACAACGCATTACCTGTGGAATTATACATTTTCCCGACAGTACAGTGTTTTAACTGCTGCCGTTTCGGTCACACAAAACTCCAATGTAGGTCGAAACCTATGTTTTAAATGTGGCCAAGGACACACTGGGGATAGCTGTGAAACTAATCAATAAAACGCATCTTGCTGTCTTTGTTCTGGTTACCACTTTGCAACAAATAAGTCTTGCCCAGAATTTGCTAGACAAAAATTAATTAAAACATACATGGCGCAAAGCTCTGTGTCATATGCTGAAGCAGCAAAAGTCCACCCACCAGTTTCAAAATCCTATGCAGACACACTCTTATCTCCACCATCCAAAAACTTTACTGATACTCCTTCAATCTCTTTACCTAATAGAATGTCTGCTTCAACAAGTTATAAAAAGACTGTCTTCTTCAAACCACGTTCTCCTCCCAAATCTGTACCAGGCTATAATAAAGAAGCTCACAATGCTATTATTAAAGATTTTTACATCCCCCAACCATCAAATGGTTGTGCTATATCTAATATTGAAGATAAAGAGACTAATTTCTCCATAAATGATTTTCTTTCTGCATTACACAGTCTTCTTTCTCAGTTCAACATTTCACCGTCCAACGTTGCCCCTTCTTTCAATGTACAGACGCCAGCAGGTCAAGCTACCCGAAACTGTCAAATTTTCCCAAACAACCTTGAACCTTAATGCTTCAGCGATAAAGTTGAAAATCTATTAAAGAAATTTGACAGATTGTAGTAGCTTGATGTGCTGGCGTCTGTACCTCAATCCATTCGTAATGGACAACACATCGAAAATAATCCAATGGAACTGCCGCAGTCTTATAAACAAAAAGAGTGACGTTATATATATTTGTTAAACAAATATGAGCCTATTGTCTTTGCTTTAGCAGAGACTTGGCTAAAATCTTAACACATTTTTAAAATCAATGGTTATTTAACCATTAGAGAGGATAGATCTGATGGGTATGGTGGAGTAGCTATACTTATCAAGAATTCTGTCCCTTTTTCTATCATTACGATACCACCTCATAGTGAGGAAATTTATAAAAGTGTATAATACTTGTCTTGTCTCTATATACATTCCTCACCGTTCCTCTTCTGTACTTCAAGAGATGAATAATCTCTTCTTCCAAAGCCATTCTTAATACTGGGGGACTTTAATTGCCATCACCATCATGGGGTTGTTCAATTTCGAATTGTTATGGGGATGAATTACTTGATATAATAGATTTTCATAACTTATGCATCTTGAATTCAGGAGCACCCACTCGACGTTCAGACCCTAACCAAAACCAAAGCGCAATTGACCTTTCTATATGTTCTCCAAACTTAGCCTCTTCTCTTACTTGGTACACCCTGTCCTCTACTTATGGTAGTGACCATTTTCCAATAGTCATCTCTTATCCTCTTTCAAAACCAAATGCACATATTAGGAGATCAAATTTAAAACATAAATTACCCCATAGTAATCATTTGTCCAGCAAGCATTCCACCCGAGCTTGTTTATATCAAGACCCAGATCTTCATCTGTAGGAAATATCCCCACTCACGTTGATACAGAAACAGAAATCGAAAAAATGGAGATCCCCAATACAGAGGATGTTGCACCTGCTCCTCCTTCTTGGCAACGAGTGCCTGTTAGTCATATGGTAAGAACGGAGCAAGACAGCAATCATTCCAGCTCAAACCAGGGGCCAAGAGCTCCTGAAAAAAGGCAGAAAAGGTACCGATCTCCTGAAGGAAAGGGAGCATCATCAAAGATGACCAAAAGAACCTTGCTAAGAGAACAAATCTTGAGTGATCGTAGAGGCATCATCACAGACAACACTGCCCAGATTTCACCACCAGCAATACAGACATCGAATAGTTTTAATCTTTTAAGTGTTGACTGTCGAGAGCAAAATCCTACTCCAGACAAAAGACCAAAGAATCCCTCGAAACCTCCACCCATTATACTGTATGGAAGGATAGATGACCTTCAAAAATTAACGAGTTTTATTGGAGAAGTTGTGGAAAAGAGTGACTATACGTATAAAGTGGTGTCTAGAAACAAATTAATAGTCTCTTCTCAGTCTGTCGAAAAATACAAAACTCTCATAGAACACGTCCGAAGCAAAGGATTGATTAATAGGCTACACATTTACTCAAAAAGATGAAAAATGTATGAGCATTGTGAGCAAGCATATCTACACTATAGCACACCCAAAGAGGCAATTGTGGAAGCTGTAGAGGAAACAGGAAATCAAGTGAAAGGAGAAATAGTAACTGCTCGTAAAAGAGGCACTTAGCAGCCTTCAAATATTTCTTTGTTAACATACTCCCACATGATAACAACAAGTATGTTAAAGAAATTAAATATATTTACAACCAAAAGGTTATAATTGAAGACCCAAGAAGGAAAACCACAATAGTCCAATGTACAGTTCCTCGTCAACATTATCTGACCCACCCTAAAAACAAACGAATTTGGACCCTCTGGCTGTAACATTAAGGTTTATTCAATTTATATGAGCTTAACAGACAAGTGCACGAGGACTTACAATCAATACAGACACGCAAATTTCATCTTTATAACGTTAGCATTAGGTTATATGTTATAACTACTTGTTATAATATAATTAGTGTAATAGCTTATTTTAATGAATGCGTTCAAGTAATTCTGGTCTCGTGGTCTGTGTATAAGACTGAGAAAATTAAGGTGCGAGATCAAATCCTGCGACGATGATATTGTTTTGCTTTCAATTTAGAATTTATTCCAAAACTATTTCTTGTATTATTATAAAGAACTATAGACGGATAATCTTCAAATATAAACTTTGTAAAATGGTAATATTTTCGCATAACTTGTAATAAGTGGGTAGTTGAAAAATAAATATTATTTATTATAAAACTGGTATTCAAATGCTACTAAGGGTATGCAGTGACTACGCTCAAACATATTTGACCTTGTCTTACTAAATTACAAAAACAACGTCTCTTTACCATTTTTTATTTTCTATTTTGTAGGTAGATTTTTTTATTATCATGTCTCAATGGAGTGATTATTTAAAATACAAAATAATCTATTTGCACGAGGAAAAGGTTGGCTGCTTGTGCTGTGCAAGAATAAACTTTATGAAAGTATACTATATGATTCAAATTCTTTAGAATATTGCGTCTAGCATAACAACTAAGATCAAATTTCAATGCTACTTATAAGAGTTGAGTTGGTCTTGTGGTCACTAAGGTAGTGCGGTGTTCATCGTTGTCTACGTTCGAAACCGAGTTTAACCTAAATGTAGCTTTTTGCTCAGCTGTTTTTTTTATTACACTTTTTTTTTACATTTCTTTAATGGACGACGTAGGATCTTGTTTTTTTAAACGGGCAGTTTGTATAGAAATAAAATTAAAAAGTTGCAAGTTTAAAATGTTTATTATTTCATTAAAACACTTAGGTAAGATAAAATAAGTAAATGCTCATAATATATTTCCAAATTAATATACCTACATTTTATATTAATATGCCATAATCAAATCTAACCATTTATTAACATTAAACAAGGCATGCTTATGCTTAAAAGTTTGTTATCGAGAAAATTAATTCATGTGTGAAATGCTTTACAGATTTATAGCTGCCTATATGTAGTGAATAAACATGTTATTTAAATAGAAACAATCTATTTATAACAATAACATCACCACATAATCTGCAACATTTTAATGGTTTAACAATCAATCCATTGAGCATTTACTTACATGGTGTGTTTAAAAATAGAAAATAAAAAAAATAAAATTTAAATATTCCTGGGCGAAACGGACCCTTTCTTCGCGATGAGCAGGTGTCAATGCAATTTTCTGTGCCGGTTTATAATTCCTTATCCCAGCAGCGTGTAAATGCCTTCTCACTGTTTCCACTGAAATATTGTGGTTTATTGCGGTTACACGAATGGGCAAAAAATGGATTTTCAACTTGACTTGAAACAACGGTGGCGTTCGAATTCGGGACTATACTTGATGGCTTTTGCTCCTGGACGAATCCGCGGAATATTTCCATTGTCTCCATAACGTCTTAGGCATAGACTGACCGTATTTCTCTAAAACAAAAAAAAAACATTTTTGGAACCGTGTATGTAACTTGTAAGGAGTGAATGTAATGGTAAAATAGCCAACTACGCGTTCGTTAATCACAATCAATAAAATAAAATAGGTATAAAAAAACACTTACTGCTATATTAAGTCGATGACCAATCTCTCTAATTCCAACATTCTACTCATGTAAAAATATGATTTTATGTTTGGTAACACCAAATTGCTTAAATATACTTATCGAGTTATGTGAAACGATTTACAAATGTGTGAGCGCAGTCACTGCTATTAGGCGTAGTGTAACTTTTGTCACTTAGATGAATTTATTATCTACCTCACGAAGCAAATATATTTTTTACTTCGTTTCCAAACATTCTTGGTAAATATAAATTCTGTGAACTTAAAGTTTTTCAATTTACCCACCTGTCTACAAGATAAGTTATTAGGCGTAAATCATATTGGTCGTTCTTTAATAATGCAAGCAATATTGTAGAAATGAAAACAAATTAAAAAAGAAACTGATAATATAGGTGGACTGTATTTTCGAACCCACATGTTGTTCTTTGCCAATCCAGCATCAAACCGCTAAGCCACAAGAACTTGTTGGAAATACGCGAAATTAATGATTGGGTTGTAATTATGTAGTGTGACTTAAAAGCTTTTCAACTTTAATGTCAACGAGATAATGATTAAAATAGCTTAACAAAATGATATATAATGCCGGTGGCTCCGACAATGTTGGGTGGGTTTACCTTAACCTTACGTGTTAAAGATCAAATTTGCGTGTCTGTATTTTTACTGTATTTGTCCTTAGAGTGCTCGAGCACTTGTCTGTTAAGCTCATATAAATTGAATAAACCTTAATGTTACATTCAGAGGGTCCAAATTCGTTTGTTTTTAGGGTGGGTCAGATAATTGTGATGACAGACTGTACCAGATGTCAGCAATATGGACACACAAAAAACAACTCTATGGGACCATACAGGTGTGTGAAGTGTGCAGGGTCGCACAATACCACATACCACAAAGTGTACGATGATACTATATTTCCTAGAGATGAAGATCTGTAGGAAATATCCTCACTCACGTTTTGAAAGAGGATAAGAGATGACTATTGGAAAATGGTCACTACCATAAGTAGAGGACAGGGTGTACCAAGTAAGAGAAGAGGCCAAGTTTGGAGAACATATAGAAAGGTCAATTGCGCTTTGGTTTTGGTTAGGGTCTGAACGTCGAGTGGGTGCTCCTGAATTCAAGATGCATAAGTTATGAAAATCTATTATATCAAGTAATTCATCCCCATAACAATTCGAAATTGAACAACCCCATGATTGGTGATGGCAATTAAAGTCCCCCAGTATTAAGAATGGCTTTGGAAGAAAAGAAAAGAGATTATTCATCTCTTGAAGTACAGAAGAAGAAGGGTGAGGAATGTATATAGAGACAAGACAAGTATTGTACACTTTTATAGCTACAATTGAAATTTCCTCACTATGTGGTATCGTAATGATAGAAAAAGGGACAGAATTCTTGATAAGTATAGCTACTCCACCATACCCATCAGATCTATCCTCTCTAATGGTTAAATAACCATTGATTTTAAAAATGTGGTAAGATTTTAGCCAAGTCTCTGCTAAAGCAAAGACAATAGGCTCATATTTGTTTAACAAATATATAACGTCACTCTTTTTGTTTATAAGACTGCGGCAGTTCCATTGGATTATTTTCGATGTGTTGTCCATTACGAATGGATTGAGGTACATTGAAAGAAGGGGCAACGTTGGACGGTGAAATGTTGAACTGAGAAAGAAGACTGTGTAATGCAGAAAGAAAATCATTTATGGAGAAATTAGTCTCTTTATCTTCAATATTAGATACCTATAGCACAACCATTTGATGGTTGGGGGATGTTAAATTCTTTAATAATAGCATTGTGAGCTTCTTTATTATAGCCTGATACAGATTTGGGAGGAGAACGTGGTTTGAAGAAGACAGTCTTTTTATAACTTGTTGAAGCAGACATTCTATTAGGTAAAGAGATTGAAGGAGTATCAGTAAAGTTTTTGGATGGTGGCGATAAGAGTGTGTCTGCATAGGATTTTGAAACTGGTGGGTGGACTTTTGCTGCTTCAGCATATGACACAGAGCTTTGCGCCATGTATGTTTTAATTAATTTTTGTCTAGCAAATT
This sequence comes from Apamea sordens, assembly GCA_945859715.1. Taxonomy (NCBI): domain Eukaryota; kingdom Metazoa; phylum Arthropoda; class Insecta; order Lepidoptera; family Noctuidae; genus Apamea; species Apamea sordens. Next base: position 9,485,605 of record OX244015.1, on the reverse strand, counting down.
CTGGGCAAGACTTATTTGTTGCAAAGTGGTAACCAGAACAAAGACAGCAAGATGCGTTTTCTTGATTAGTTTCACAGCTATCCCCAGTGTGTCCTTGGCCACATTTAAAACATTTAGGTTTCGACCTACATTGGAATTTTGTGTGACCGAAACGGCAGCAGTTAAAACACTATACTGTCGGGAAAATGTATAATTCCACAGGTAATGCGTTGTAACACATAAAAATCCTTTTGGGTAAAATCTGCCCATCAAACGTAACAACAATAGATTGGGAAGGTTTCCATGTGGTATTGCCATCCACAATAGATTTAAAATTAAGACGTCTCACTTTTAAAATTGGACCACAACCAATTGGAACTGAAATATTTTCAACTAGCTTCTGCCCGCGGCTTCGCCCGCGTGGATGTCGGAAATTATCCCACGGGAACGTGTTAACAGGATAAAATGTATGTGCTAATTACAATAGAAAACCAATTGTGTCTCATTAGTGGCGATTAAGAGGGTACCTATATGATATCTTTACCTAAGTACCTACCTAATTAAAAAAAAACTCAATAACAGAAAATAAAATACCTACCTACCTAAATAAACCTATTTCTGATGATAACTAATCTAAATAAGCAAAATCCCTAAAAACTAATATCTATACGAATAACTAATCCTACCTAACAGTACCTATTATAAAATAACCTACGGTCACTCACTACGTACACTTATACTACCTATACTTTAAAATTAAAATCTATACCTACGACTTATAAAAATAAACCTAAATAACTCTAAAAACTAAAAGGAATAAAAAGGTCGCACTGAAAAGCACTAAATTTAGACAACACTACGACAAACTTATTATTTGCGGTTGGTACAGTAATCGGGTCTAGGGATCGAACCGCAAAATTAAGTTTGTTTTTTATTGTATATACTTTTCCGGGATAAAAAGTACCCAGTGTGGTGCCCAGGATATTAAAGAATACCAAGTTTCATCGTAATCGAACCGGTAGTTTTTGCGTGATGCCTGAACAAACAGACAGACAGACAGACAGACAGACAGACAGACAGACCGACAGACAGACAGACAGACAGACAAAAAAATTTTTGATCACATTTTTGGGTTCGGTGTCGGTCTAGTAAAACACCCTGCCATTTATTTTTTTGATATTTTCAATGTACAGAATTTTCACTTCTACAGATTTATTATAAGTATATAGATGATTTCCTATGGAGACCATTCCGCAGGGACTCCGCGCACTAAGCCCATTCTAGTCACATTAAAAAGTGGGTATTGTAGCGAAATAAAAACCAAATCTTCACTTGTACACGTTTAATTTAGTTATGTTCAAAAATTTGTTATTAAAAATTCAATGAAGGGCACAGCACGATTCAAAGGATCAGGTAATAGCTCTGAGGCGACGTCCCTGGTGTTAGAGCCCTATAAATTTCACAATTACGCAAAGGAAAAATAAATAAAAATTACGCGTCGGTCACGATACGTTTGCAAACGTTCCTAACTTCCGCAATAAATAAAAATTCGGTAATCCTAAATGGCTAACTGCGCACCAAGTCGATCTGTCAGGTCAGGCAACAATAAAATTGATATAGCTGATGTACATAAAATACGACGATATTAGAGAATCTACTAGAAATTTAAAAAATACAACAAAAAATACGTAGATCCGGTCCTAGCCTCCAGGATGTCAGTCAGAGGGCTCGCTGGCTGGCTGGTACTTGGAATCACCAGCGTAGGGTTCGAATCCCAACACGCAGCTCGCAGTCGCCAGGTCCCAGGCTAGCGGGGGGGGCGAATTAAGATTCGCCTACAGTCTTCGGACAAATCTACAGACAATAACGAAAAATGATAACCCGAGATGCAGGCAGAATCTTTTATAACATAAGAGATGAAGTAAAGTTAAATTACATACCAAGTCCTCAAAGATGAAACCAAATCAAAAAATCATAAAATCAAAATCAAAAAATCAATGGAATCATATTATGTTGCAATGGTTTATTTATTTCTTGTTTTGATTGTTGTAATTGCATGCTGCACTGGTAAACGTCATCACGTCAGCGCCGGCTGCCGCTGAAAACCAGCGCTGGGGCTCTGTCTCGTATAGGGTCTTAGCATTATGCTGAGCGATGGCCGTTTTGCGTGAATGTGACGCATGTTTACCCCCAACTTGTTTTTTTTTTTGTGTGTTCATGTCCTTTTTTTTATGCGTCATGTTTGCCGTAAATAAATGCATTTTTCTTTCTTTTCTTTCTTTCTGTCTAAACCTGACTCGCAAGTTTTAGATGCTGTAAATTTCGGGAACAGTTCCCTTTGGTCTGGTCGCACAACGGACAAACTCGGACGCTCAAATCTATAAAGTGGCAAATAATTAAATGATAAAACGGGAAAAAATAGTAATATTGACGTCCGTCCTGTGCCCAAATAAAAGCTTCCAATGAAAAAAAAACACTGCAAGAGAAAAGAAGACACTTTTTGATTCAAAATTCAAAAAAACAACATGAAGAAAAAAACCTCTGGTTACAAATAAGGTAGGATTTGTTATAAAAGAAGGTTATTCGTGAAAAAATTATAATGTAGCATTTGCCAATGCTGCAGTATGTAAGCTTTATAATTGTACTTTTCAAGACTGGTATTAAATTAGTAATAAAAGAATTTGCGTCTATGAAATTTGAAAAGGAAATACTTATTTTGTTACGCCCGATTTTCTTAACACTCCCGTTGATGATGTTTTGGAAGGCATTATGTTTTAAAAACTTCCCAAATTTGATGGGATGCAGTGTTGTTCCATCATTTACAGACATAACATTTTTCTGGACATGTATAACAAAAGGTGGCTGTCTGTTTTCTAATAAATTTTACGCCCAATTTGAGCGGGAACTGAAGGAGCTGGAGTTCGAGCGACAGGTAATATACTAGTGATGGTGGGTGTATTTAATTCTTGTTCCGCACTCAAGTTTGAGTCCATACAACCACAACCCGAAGTTTCGGATCCACCATGGCCTTTGCGGGTACGACGTCGTTTGTTGCAGTGCTTGCACACATGCACACGATTTCTTTTTAGTGATTGGTCGTAGACGACCCATCGGTTTCCATACCCGATTCATTAGAAATTGTAACATAACTGCCTGCCGGTGGGACAAAGCCCCCCGGATCAGGCGGATCATTCATTGTCAGCAATGTATAATAGTAAAAAACTTAGGTACCCCTACCGAAGAATAAACACACAAACTAAAATTAATTAAAAAATAAAGAAACTACGACACTAAAACTACGACTACTGATACTATATTACAGTTTTACTAAATTTTTCAAGAAAAGTTCAAAAAGGACGCGTCCGCCAAGTTGAAGTTTCCCGCGCTTTTTTCAATTCTCGTAATTAAAAACGTTCAAAATCTAGTCGCAATCTCATCCATAGATTATACAGTCTAGATAATGCCACAACAATTGACATAGAATTTTTCCAATCTCAATGGCTTTAGCAGAGACTAATCTAGTTTTCTCTGTCTATGAATCTGACAGATGTAATGTCAATCTTGTCAAAAAAACGCAAACACTAAAGACTTAAATGACAGATTAGTCTCTGGTATTAAAAAACGAACTATATAAAAACTAATACACACAGCGGGAGCAGCAAGCACACTAATATGTGTATTAATTCAGATATGTTACAGATGGGAGTTAGGGAAATGGCTATTCCCGTGAAAGCACTCATAGAAATCACGTGCGGGGGCGCGTGTATCACGCACCAGAGCATGGCTCATGGTAATGTAAGTTCTGCCTAAGAAACGGATTCGCTTGACCGTTTTTCTCTGACTAAACGCGCGTCCCCACTACGAGCCACGCGGCTTCTAAGCCTCGCGAAGCCCGGTATCGTGAGAATTTGGTATTGTATGCAACGCGTCCCCGTTAGAAGAACTCACAAGATTCGGCCACGCGGCCCTAGTGGGGACGTGGCTTTACGTTGCAAAATGGGTCTCCGAAAAGCCTTAAACGGGATAACATACAGCCTATGTCCACTCTAAAGATAATAGTTGCTAAGTGAATTTAGCTTTGACCATTTAAAGAATATAGTGATAGTTCACGCATACCGCGAACATTTTTTTTTTTACTCTCTTTCCATCTCTCTCTATCAGAGCTGTCAAGGACCAATCCCCCCCCCCCCCCCCTTCATACAGATTGGTCCTTGACATCTCATCCCGCCATCTCCGTCTGGGCCTGCCGCGATGTCGTTTGCCATTAAGCGGGACCGTCTGGGTCGTATGCTTGGCCCATTGATCGTCCGACATGCGGCAGATGTGTCCAGCCCAATTCCATTTAAGCGTGGCAGCTTTCCGAATGACATCAGTTATTTTAGTGATGGAACGGATTGTTGTATTCTTAACCCGGTCCACAAGTGGCAAACCTAGAGCGTGGAACATTTGTTAAAAAATTAAATTGTATTGTGTTAGTATAGTAGTTACGAATACATTCAAACACCTTTAAAACAAAAACAACCTTAATTAAATAAAAGTGCATTCTGCTTAAAGTGACTATATACCAAAAACAAAACAAACTATTCTTAAGCTTAAAAAAAAAATTCGTCTGAAAGGCCTCAGTAGCCAGACATTAAATTCCTATAAAAAAAGCAATTAAATACCTGTCAATGTCAAAGTCAAGTAGTCAAGTCGATAGTGTTTGTATTTATTGTGCTTTCTCTGTTCTAAAGTACTTAAAAACATACAAATAGCTTAAATATAGTGCCCTTTAGGGTATATATCGATACCTTTGGGTAGAAAGGTCGTATAAACCAAAACCCGACTTTTCAGGAGAGCAGAAAAACTATTTTTTTTTTACATAAAAATTCATAACTTTTTTGTTTTTGAAGTTATAAAAAAATGATCTATGAGAAAGGTTCTTACAATTTGCAAATGAAAAAGGTTAAATCATCAAAATCTATCTATCTTCTTTAGTTTTAAAGTTAGCTTGGATTTACGTCTAAGAAAAAATCAATTCTTGGTTAATACACCCCATGAAAATGTACTTAAAAAAAACTGTATAGGTCGTATATTCATTTTTTGTAAGCTTATGGTCACATTTACTGTCGTAAAAACCCATATGTGTAGTTTTTTTTTGTATTAAAAACCATTTATCATCATAGATCAATTGAATTCTGACTAATAAACAATCCTGTTACTCTCAGAATTAGTAGGAACTCAATTATTATTATTCTAATACCCAATAATGGTCGATTCAAATAAAATAAAACTACCTGAAATACGAAATCAACATTTATAAGTATTATAATGCCTTCTAATCATCATTTACTATTATTTCAATAATCGTACAACATACCTAACAGGTTTAACATTTTTAAATTGTAAAAATAATTATAACAACTTAACTGAAAAGTGAAATAAAAATATCTACTTAGTCATAAAAAAACAAAAATTATTCAAACTTCTTCTAAATTAAAGTAATCAGGCATTTTAATCACTTATATAAAATTATGACTTGATCGTTTTTTTTTTAATTTTTGTACATATTTAAATGTACTTAATTCAATAAATTGTACTAAGGCTTACTTACTAAGTAATTTATTGAATTGGAACGAAATAATAAAAAAAAAACGATCAAGCACTAAACGTAACTAACTTATGTACAGACGCCAGCAGGTCAAGCTACCCGAAACTGTCAAATTTTCCCAATCAACCATGGACTTTAATGCTTCAGGGATAAAGTTGAAAATCTATTAAAGAAATTTGACAGATTATAGTAGCTTGATGTGCTGGCGTCTGTACTAAAAAGTAACTTATTTATGATATAAATTTGTATTCATAATTAGTTTAAAATTATTTATGAATTGTTACTATAAATTATTTTAATTATTATTACACGTTAGGGCGTATAAACCATTTACAATTAACGACTATTTTTACGCCCTGAGTTAATATAAATTATGGTCATTACATCATAACAAAAGTACAAAAAAAAAACATTCGGCCTTTACATTGAAAATTTACCTTTTTTAAGAGGCTATGACCGAAAATTTCTGGGTCGTATTAACCATTTTTGTGCGAATTTCTGCATTTCGTATATACAGATCGATAGAGAAAAAAATTCTGAGAAAAATGGTATATTTATCTCAATTTGGCCAAAATGGTTTATACGACCTTTCTACCCAAAGGTATCGATATGTTCTGTGATATAGTGTAACATCTATGTGTATAAAGCCATAAACTCATACCTTCCACCTGCTACGTTCCACACGAGAATAAAACACAAGCCTCTCATTATTATAGGTACGGAACGCAACAGTGCTATAATTAGTTGATCTAAATATCATAGTGATACTTTACGTGAGGTAAAAGATGGAAAAGCTGCCAATGTGCAGGATATGTTTAGCGGAGAATGTCCGCATGTACATAGTGGTCAACAGGAACTTGCACGAACTATATGAGAAGCTAACTGATATTCCAGTAAGTTGATGTTTTTAGTAAGAGTACCTTTATTTAATTACTCAACAAAATATTTACACACTATAAAAAGCTAACAGTCTTAAAATAATAGTATGTACAAGTATATAGAAAGGAGGGGAAATAATCAAGTAGTATTAAAAAATTCATCCGCGCTTTTAATAGGAAACATGCCCAAAAGGCTGGCAGCATTGCCACGTAGTATGGCAATGCTGATTCTTTGGTCAAAAAATAGGCCAGCCCTCTGGTCACGTAAAGAGTCAACCAACTGCTTTGTGATGTCTCAAAATACTAAGTGTGCACTCGGACCCCATGGCCCTAGTGTTTTGCTTAGTAACAGTTAAGGTTATTTTATTTTTATTTTATTTTACCATTTATGTACACACATATATAAACAGACATTGAAAACAGAACAGAAAAAATAGGTACAGAGGTGATGCTTATTTCATAAGAAATCTCTTCCAGCGATGTAGACAGAGAAGTAGGTTATTACGTATTAGGTTTTATATACCTCTCCTACTCGAAGATTTACGCTCCAGTGCTTCCGTAAAACAGCTCGAGGGAACTTGGACTCAAAATAAGTACTTATGTACTTGTATAGTTATATTATGTAGCTATTCTGCCTTGAGCAAGAGTGGAAATCGATGCTCTTGCCTTCTCTGTAAGGAACCACCAACTGTTGGCTGTTTGGTTTTGTATAACATTACTTTATACAATAGAAATATTTTCTTCATAAAAACAAAATAGTGCAAGACAAATTTTGTTGCAGTTTGTAACTGAAGACAGTAGACCGATTCTTGCTTGTTTCTTCTGCTGTGCTAAGTTAAAGCAATGCTACCGATTACTGCGACAATGTCTGGAAGCCGAGGAGCTGTTCGCTCAGAGGATGTATGAAGATTATGAGGTGAGATATTCTTCAACAGCCATTTATTCTTATAATTTCTAATCTCAGTATAACGTGGAAGTGATTCCTCTCAAGCTCATACCTATTGTGTCTAGATGTCACACCTAGCGTACCATTGAGTGTTGCATGGTGATATGTAAGCTTTTGTCAAATGTAGGTGCATACAATTATTACATGTTAAATAATCCACACATAATACTGCTATAACTTTTGAACAAAACTTGTATGTGGCAATTTGATTTGATGAAAACGGTCCTCTCTCATGTCCGCACGATCTATGCAACAATAGCTCGTGCAGTGGTCAGTGACGTTGGTGGCATAACTGACTCGCCAGGGTAATAGGTAATAGGCACAGCGGGCTGGTATCCGCAACTCCACGACAATGCGCGTATTTTGCGTACGGCTCGCACATAGGAACTATTTAAATGCTCTCGCTTGTGAAGGCTCCTTTAAGTGACTTTAGTATAACACAAAGTGTGTGCTTGTGGGACTGTGATGAGCAGCATATTTTCCTAATATAATAATCATCTTTTTACAGCCCAATCCTTTAATAAACCAAAACAGTTTAGAGTTATTCGGAGGGTTTATTAAGTCTCCAATTGTGCATATAAGTATAGATGATGAATATGAAACGGGAAGTACTGCTATCAAAGAAGAATTACCAGCTGTTTGTGAGGGACTAGATGATGTTATTGAGCTAAAGGAGGAACATCAAAGTGATGGTATGTTTCTAAGAACAAAAATAATATTATCAATGGATAATGGCGCTGATTCCCTTGTTTACAAACTAAACTAAATTTAAGTTTAATGCATCTTGTTTTTCTATTTCATTAAAAAAAGGACAGAAGATAAATATTAGTTTAGTCCTTTCAAATCGCCTGTAAATTAACATATTTTAAGTAGCCATATTTTTAATAATGTCTAATTTGTCTATGGAGTATCTTAATTTGACAGGACTAAATAATATTTATCTTCTGTCCTTTTCTTAATGAAAGTTTTAAATTTAGTTCAGTTTGTGAACAAGGGAATCGGCGCCAATGTCTTAAAACACATTAAGATATAATCTAATTATTTCATATTGATTAAAATATTAATAATAAGTAATACTCTTGACTGTTTTTGTTTACTTACAGAGCTAGAGCTGGAAAATTTAGACAATAGCTATCTAGATGTAGCAGATATACCACCACACCATTCTGAGTCAGATTTAGAAGATGATGTACCTTTATTGGAGTTTAAAACTGAAGTGGAAGACGAAGAAGTATCTAAGAAGAAACGAAGAGCCAGGGATACAAGAAGTAAGTATTAGTTAATTAATTTATAGCTAAGCAAACAGGCCAATGGTTCACCAGATAGGATGTGGCTAGCGTTACCTACAGGGTGTACCCGCTTACATGGGCAATATTGAGTTCTATCCATAGGACTGTGGACCCGAGTGAGCATTCATTCACGAGTATAATGCTAAGATCAGCCACAGTATAAATATGGACAGTAAGTAAACTAGGCATATTTGTTAAAATAAACAGCTATGCTTTATTTTTTACTTCGCTTTGTAATGTCAGCACAATCAACTGAACCTAAACAACGTGAAATCCTATAAAAAGCAAAAAATAACCTTGAAATTATGACCCTACGTAAGTACGTATGAAATTTTTTGATTAAATATTGTCCTGTCGGGGGACCGCTCTAATTATTAGCCTAACGTTCTGTTAAAGTTTAAAATAGTACCTAGCGGTCCCCCGACAGGACAATATTTAATCAAAAAATTTCATACGTACTTACGTAGGGTCATAATTTCAAGGTTATTTTTTGCTTTTTATAGGATTTCACGTTGTCGGGGGTTTTTTAAATTTTAAATTTAATTTTTATTTCATGCTTTTTGTAGGGACTCCTTATTATTTCATTTCTTTTATTTTCTTGTGTTTTAAGATTCAGGTAATTTGGTATTTAATCAGGTTTTTTCTAATTCGCCATTTTGTGGCTGTGACCATCTTGGATTTGAAACTTGTCATAGTGTAGTATTCTACTAGTCAAGCCCTTTCATTTGATACCCATATTAAGGGAGTTGTGAAAAAAAAATGTAAGCGGCCATTTTGTGGTGGCGGCCATCTTGGATTTGAAATTTATAGTGTATAGTATTCTACTAGTCAAGCCCTTTCATTTGATACCCATATTGAGGGAGTTGTGACAAAAAAATGTAATTCGCCATTTTGTGGTGGCGGCCATCTTGGATTTTAAATTTATCATAGTGTACAGTATTCTAATAGTCAAGCCCTTTCATTTGATACCCATATTGAGGGAGTTGTGAAAAAATATATAATCCGCCATTTTGTGGCGGCGGCCATCTTGGACCGATTTTGATCAAACATAGCTAAGAACACTCCCGACAAATACTCCTTTCAAACAAAAAAAACAAAATCAAAATCGGTTCATCCGTTCGGGAGCTATGATGCCACAGACAGACATACACACACACACACACACACACAGACACGTCAAACTTATAACACCCCGTCGTTTTTACGTCGGGGGTTAATAACATCTAAGGTCTAAGGTTGACTGGTAGAAAATGCCTCAGGCATCAAGTCGGCCTTTGTACAGTATTTTTCTTACTTGCGCATAAATTTTTAATAAATAAATAACACTTTAAAACAAAAAATGCTAGTTTGTACAGTATCCCAGCTTGTACCGTTAAAAGACATGCCAGGATAGCATTACACTCTCCACTATCATATTTGTAGGGCCAAGTAAATTAAATCTCAAAGCCCCATTCCATATACACTCCATCAAAACATGTTGCTCACCTTCGACTACTCCACATTCTTCACAGCTCGGTGATAATAATAATAATTGTGACGCAGCTACTCGACCAAAACCAGCCGTACCAGCCTGGCGATGCAGGATCGAGCGTCGTATCGATGGGGCCAGGGTACTCATCGGTAAACTATACTGCTTCAGGGAGGGCAATACACGACCACGAGTGATGCGCTTTGTAAGACAGGCATTTTCGGGGACTGGAATCAGCCCTCGGGAATACATGTCTAATGTCACAGAGCGCATCGACTTCCTGAAGCAGAAAGTTTGTGCATGGGCGAGTCGTATTAGGCGGTATAAGCGGCGGGTTGATCGGTACACGCAGAATCGCGTGTTCCAGAGCGATGAGAGGTGGGTATATAGAGCTTGGGAGCGACCGGAACAAAACGTGACGGACGTATGCCGCCCGGATGATGCCACCACGAGTGCATTCTGGCGCAGCATCTGGTCGGTACCCGTCTGTCACGCTGAGGGTGGCTGGATGCGCGATATCGAGCGAGTGTGTGGAACTATACCAGACATGGAACCAGTCATAATTACGTCATTAGACATAGCCAGAGCAGTCCGTCCATTACCGAATTGGAAATCACCGGGACCGGACGGACTGCATAACTTTTGGTTAAAATGGCTAATTAGTTCACACACTTGCCTGGCATCTCAGTTCCAGTCATCCTTAGAGTCTGGGTCGCTACCACAGTTTCTAACAACAGGCGTTACCCACCTGCTCCATAAGTCAGGTAGTCCCGCGGAACCCAAGAATTATAGACCGATCACATGTTTGTCGACGGTTTATAAACTTCTTACATCCATTTTGAGAGCGAAAATTAACACACACATTGACAGTAACTCGATTATGTCTGCCTCTCAAAATGGATGTAGGAATGGGTCCCGCGGTACTAAGGAGCTACTCCTTATAGACATGGCCATTAGCCAGCAGGTTCGCCGATCCCGCAAGGATATGTCGACATGTTGGATAGATTATAAGAAGGCCTACGACTCTGTGCCACATACATGGCTCATGAGGGTGCTGGAGTTGTACAAGATAGATGCAACTCTACGCATCTTCCTTGAGTCGTGTATGGGGCAATGGAAGACGGTCCTTCGCTATCCAGGGTGTCGACAGATTCAGGGGAATGATGAGCCTGTATGGATTAAGCGGGGAATATTTCAGGGCGACAGTTTGAGTCCACTTTGGTTCTGCTTAGCCCTGAATCCTCTAAGCACATTGCTGGAGGATTCAAGTCTAGGCTATCGGTTGAAGAGAGGTGGTCAGGTCATATCTCACCTCCTCTACATGGATGATTTGAAACTCTTTGCCCCCAACAAATTGCGACTGCTGGAGCTACTGAAGGTAACTGAAACTTTCAGTAGCGCCATCAGGATGGAATTTGGTGTCGACAAATGTGCAGTCATGCATGTAAAGCGAGGGGACATTATGGAATCCGAGGGGATTCAACTCTCAGATTCCATACAACTTAGATCCCTCTCGTCATCCGAAAGCTATAAGTATTTGGGTATGTCGGAAGCGTTAGGCATCAACGCTGCTGACATGAAGCAAGCGTTGAGGGAGCGCTTCTTTGGGCGCCTGAAGAAGGTGTTAATTAGCCTTCTTTCAGGCGGAAACAAGGTGCGCGCCTTCAACGGTTGGGTCATGCCGATCTTGATGTACTCTTTCGGCATACTCAAATGGACTCAGACCGAACTCGATGCCCTGGATAGAAGAGTCCGTACACTACTGACCGCAAACCGGATGCATCACCCACGATCATCAGTAATGAGATTGTACATCCCACGGAAATGCGGGGGTCGAGGCTTTTTAAACGCGAAGACCCTCCACAACCGCGAGGTGTGCAATCTCAGAGAATATTTTTTAAAATCCGAAATGGGTATGCATCGTGATGTGGTTGCAGTGGACAAGGGGCTCACCCCGCTCTCCATTGCTAAAGAGAACTGGCGCAAACCTGTAATACTTACTACCGATGACCGCAAGGAGGTATGGCAAAGCAAGGAGCTTCACGGGCGCTTCTATCGGGCTCTTCATGAGCCCGGTGTAAACTTCTTAGCGTCCGTATCCTGGCTACGTTTTGGGGACCTTTTCGGGGAAACTGAAGGTTTCGTCTGTGCAATTATGGACGAAGTTATCTTAACGAATAACTACCGCAGACATATTATGAAGGATGGGACGGTTGACGTGTGTCGGGCATGCCACCGTCCGGGTGAGTCCATCAGACATATTATCTCTGGTTGTTCTCGTTTAGCTAACGGCGAGTACTTGCACAGACATAACCAAGTAGCCAAGATTATTCACCAGCAACTTGCTTTGAAATATAAACTTGTCGACTCTGAGGTACCATATTACAAGTATGTGCCCGACCCAGTTCTCGAAAATGACCATGTCACGTTGTACTGGGATCGGTCTATCATCACTGACAGGACTGTTGTCGCCAACAAACCTGATATAGTGGTGATAGATCGATTAGCGCGCCACGCAATGATTGTCGATGTTACCATTCCACATGATGGGAACCTCGTGAAAGCTGAGAAAGATAAGCAAATAAAATATCTTGACTTAGCACACGAGGTTGTTGACATGTGGAATGTGAGCTCGACTGTCATTGTGCCGATTGTCGTATCGGCCAATGGCCTGATGGCCGACAGCCTCGATCAACATCTATCGAGGCTCTCGTTAGGCGGTTGGATCAAGGGCCTGATTCAGAAGGCAGTACTCCTCGATACGGCTCGCATTGTGAGGAAGTTTCTATCTCTGGAGCCCTAACCACCGGTAGCTTGGACCCTGCTCCCGACACCGGTGGATCACTATTTTTTTATATTTTTAAATGTTTTTTTTATTTTTTTATACTAATATTTAAAAATGTAACAAAATAAGAAAACTAAATAAATAAACGAAATAATAATAATATCCCTGGACATTTCACACTGCGCCATCTAGTCCCAAGCTAAGCAACCTAATGCTTGTGTTATGATAACAAGATGGCTGATAAACTACTTATATACATTTTTTTTTGTAAATACATACATATTATAGATAGAAAAACACCCAGACTCGGAACAAATACATGTAGGACTTACAAATATTTGTATGACCGGTGATGTCACCGGGTTTTCACTCTTAATGTTTGTAAAATTGAAAAGTGTTCTATTGGAACGCGGTAAGAGTTGACTGGTGGAAATCGTCACCCGAAAAGCGTTCATACATGTTAAGTCCCTCCGAGTTTCTTCTTTGGTCAAAATATAAATCTAACATGTCGGCTGCGATTTTTTTTTAATTTTCCGTCTGATGAGTGTCGTTTTCGCGGTTTTCGAGGGTGTTAAAGCCGATAGTGAAGTCAAAGAGAAAATTCAAGATGTCGGCTGCAAAAATTATTATATTTTTCGTCATGGGTGTCGTTTTCATAGCTTTCGAGGCTGTAAATACCGATAGTGACATCGAAATGAAAATCTTAAATGGCGACTGCGATTTTTTAAAATTTTACATCTTTTTTTTTTTTTTTTTGAGGATGGGAAATCATCAAATGACTCCTCCCGCTCTGGGTGGAGCAGAAGGGAGTGTCAGACTTTTACTGACTAAAACCCACCCGTGTTCCTTCCTTAGCCCTTTATGTTCCAGGGCAGCGGTAAACCCTTTCGGATGGTCCCGCTACCCTGGCAGGCTTCGGCCCTATGGGGCCCCGTCTCTTTTGCTGACATCTCTTTGAGGCGCGCGTGGAACACGTACACGCCGTCCGGCACGGGCCTAGTCCTGATCGGACGGAGAGCTACCCATTACTCTCCGCCCGCAGGCCCGCGTCTACGGTGGCCGGGAGTCGTCACGCGGCTCCCGACGCCCGGAGCGTCTCCCGCGGCGGCTGAGGCGTGAGGTGCGCAAGGTGCGTTCCCTCGCCCACCCCGCCACCTCCTTCGCTAGCATGACTGCTTCGCAGAAGGAGGTGACTGCCTCCCACTCCCTCTCACCCCGGACCATGGCTTGAACCAGGGCCGGACGCGAGAGGTCGCCGCCGCTGCCAATCGCCTCTACGAGGACACGGCGGTGCTCTGCCCAAGCAGGGCAGGCCTCCACCGTATGCTCCACCGTGTCCTCTGGGCGATCCTGACAGTGGTGACACCTCCCGCCTGATGATGTGCAGGAACCTCCCGAAACATCCGTGTCCGGAGAGGACCTGCGTCAGGCGGTAGGTGAGAACGCCGTGACGTCTCTCTAGCCACTCCTCAAAGAGGGGTCTTACCGCCGCTATCGTGGCGTGCGCTAAATTTTACATCTTGGGTATCGTTTTCATGGGTTTCAAGGGTGTTAACGTCGAGTAACGTTAAAATTAAAATCCATGATGGTGGCTGCGATAATTTTAAAAGTTTTCGCCATGGGTATCGTTTTCGAGGGTCCTTCAGCCGATAGTGAAGTCAAAATGCGCGGCGCTCGGCCGAGAGCACCCGCGACTGTCGCTTAGGGGCCTCGTAGATGCGCGCGTCTGTGTCGTTTCGAACGTTTGTTTGTAGTTTATGTACTGCAGTACTGGACATATTTATATTGTGCCCCCTGGCTGTTTTTGTGCCCTGATGCTACCGCAAGCAGTGACTGCTAAGGGAGCATGACGAGCTTCTTGCTAGTTGCTCAGACAAGAATCCAAACTAGTATTATAAATGCGAAAGTAACTCTGTCTGTCTGTCTGTCTGTCTGTCTGTCTTTGCTTCACGCCTAAACTACTGAACCGATTTGTGTGAAATTTGGTACAGACATAGTTTGGAACTTGAGAATGGACATAGGATAGTTTTTATTACAAAAAATAAAAAATAAAATTTATTCCGGACATACAGCGCCATCTATTGGTCAAGAGTCGGTGTCATCTATTGGTGAAGTCACTATTCCACGCGAACGAAGTCGCGGGCAAAAGCTAGTAATTAATACAATCACGCACGCGGCACGCATTCGAGTCTATTCCGCTTGCGGGAACACATCCGCATGACACATAAAAACGCCCAAACGTACCAGGTCTACTCCGAAGTAGTATCGGCCGAATGTTCGGCCGTTTCCTGCTACGAAGTTACTATTTGGTTCGGTCGGTTCCGATCCTACACTCCTAGACTCTTTCGAATATTGACTATGGTCCCGACCCAACTGAGCCGATCCGAACATTTTTCGCATTTTTCAATAATATTCGGTTCGGCCATGTGTCGGTCCGATCCAAACATTCGCACTTTGCACTTCGGAGTAGGCCCCCTGGACTGAGCAACTCAAACCACTTTAGTAATTATATATAACATCGCGTCTATATCACTCAATTTATACCTTCAGCCAACGCTGGCCTTCTGAGCGGCGCGCAATGCTTGTTGACATTACCGTCCCGCATGATGGGAATCTCGGGAAAGCCGAGAAAGATAAACAAATCAAGTATCTTGACGTGGCTCCCGAGCTTGTCGACATGTGGGATGTGGACTCAGCGACCATTGTGCCGATAGTCGCGACAGCTAATGGCTTAATAGCCAAGAGCCTCGACCTGTCGACCGACACCTCAGGAGGCTCTCGTTGGGCAGTTGGATCAAGGGCTTGACCAAGGGCGGATCCAGCTTTGGCGCCAGGGAGGGGGTCACATAGTCGTGGTCAAGTCACAAGAAGTTATAATTTAATTTTGATAATAATACATACAAGTAAAAAGTAGGTATTTTATTAATAAATGTAAGTGTACTGTACACTGTACTCAAAATCAAAATCAAAAGTCATTTATTCAAATAGGCTGAGAATCGGCACTTTTTGAACGTCAAAATTATAAAACACAGTCCCCCAAAAACGCCCGCCCTTCACCACTTCCTAGTGCTGTCGCTGGGAAGAAGTGGCGCAACAAACTCCCCAGCAGCACAGCTGTCTCTTCAGTTAGAAAAAATACTTGATTGTATACAATACTAGGTACCTACCTAATTAACATTACAAGACCAGAACATAAAATTCAATTATTTGCCATAATTCAGATAGCCACGCCAGTTTTACGATTTTCAGGACTTTACTTGAGCTTTAATGTTATAAAAGGTTATACCAAGCCCAACAAATGAGTTATAAACCTTATGAAGCCGGTGAAAGGAGGAACGTAGTTTGTCCTTATTTCTAGTGTTAATACTGTGAATATCACTGTTTTTAGTGTACATGTGTCCTAATATTTAAGATGTTGGCAAAGGTGAATTGTGATGCAACCGTGAGAATACAAATATCTTTAAAAAAATCTCAGCGTCTTCTCCCGAAACGCGTTAGGACTTCATTTACTTCAATGGGTACGTTTTTATGGACGTGGAGAAGTGCCAGTCCGGTTAGACGTTCTTCAACCATTGAAGCTCTTAGCCACGATTCGATTTTTCGTAACGTAGAGAAAGATCTTTCCGCTGTCGCTACACTAACAGCACCCTAATTGCGTAACACACGGTCAATCGGAATCTGAATCATTTTGAAGCAAATTCCTAATCCATTGCTTCATAAGTTCGAAAAATTTGTCTGTTCAACACTTAAATAACGCAATGAATGTTGTTGAACTGTCAAAATGAAACAGATTCCGATTGATCGTGTGTTACGCAATTAGGGTGCAGGTAGTGTAGCCATAATACATAAACATTTTCTTATGTTAGGATACATCTCAATATCGCAATTTAAAATAAGGTCAGAAATCGACTGCGGTATGTCCTGACTCCGCTGCCACTTCACCATCCACAGCCGATATTCGTTTACAACGACAGAAACTGGGGTATTATCTAGTAACAATGTATAATCGGTTGCTAGTTGTTTCACAATGTCTTGATTACTGTATTCGCTTTTTGGCATGAAAACGCTTACCTGATAGAAATTAAGTATTTCAGGAGACAGACGGTCCTGTAGGTCACTTATTATTGAATCCAGAAGAGGGATGTATATGGCTCTGCTGAAATACTATTCAGCAGATTGAGCAGGTTGGTTATTGGCCCTATGTATTTGTCTTGACACTATTCTGGGACATTTAATTTCTACATCTAGCTGCTCAGCTACTTCTTTAGCTAAAGCGTCAAACAAAGTATTATATGTATTAAATTAATTAAATATTGAAAGTACTTAAATAAAACCTATTATGTCACAAAAAATATATAAATACATTATGTTCAACAATTTTAATTAGTGGCACCTAGGTCCTGGATCCAGCCCAGGGGGAGGTCATGACCCCCACGACCCCCCCCCCCCTGGACCCGCCCTTGGGCTTCAAAAATACATCTGTTGTCTTCAAAAATACCGGAACGGAAACTCGATATTTCATCGAAGTCCTTACGAAATATCGGGTTTCCAATTTTATTTTAAACAATCGCGCATTTTCATTTGCTATTCTTTTTAAACATGAATACTTTTATGGCAGAAATTTGAATACAGGTGATGCCCCCAAGAGAACTAAGTCCGCTTTTATTGTCTACAGGCATTTGTGGTGTGATATTACGTAAAGTATAGTAAAGGTGTATGTGTGTGTTTATATTATCAAATTACATCAGTGCTAGAATTAACATCTATGAAGTTTTCAGTCAGGAAGATCACACTCGCTTCGGTTTTCAACTCTGATCAGGTTATTCCTGTCGTACGCCTCCAGTCTTCACCAAAAAATGGACTTCAAGTTAACAAACATTACATAACTTTTCGATACATCATCATCATCTGCCTAGCCTTTTCCCAACTATGTTGGGGTCGGCTTCCAGTCTAACCGGATGCAGCTGAATACCAGTATTTTACATGGAGCGACTGCCTATCTGACCTCCACAACCCAGTTACTGGGTAATACGATACCCCTTGGTAAGACTGGTTGTCAGACTTTCGGGCTTCTGACTACCCGTAACGACTGTCAAAGATCCACGAATGACAGCCGGGACCAACGGCTTAACGTGCTTTCCGAGGCACGGAGGGGTCTCGGTATGTAAAGATGGTCACCCATCCACAGACCAACCGCGGCAAGCGTAGCTTAACCTGACCGATCGACCTGTGCGGCTGTTATTATTTAGCCACGGGCCCCTCCGCCTCGGGCTATAACTTTTCGATACATACATACATAAAATAATAAAAAGGAATTTTTTTTATAATTTGAATCTGTATATTATTTGTCGATTTATTTTGTTTTATTATGAACAATTTACTTCAAATAAGTAATAACATTTATTATTTATTTGTTTATTTTACGTTTTGGAAAATATTACGATAACTGTGGCTCTGTTACTACTCTGTTGTACCCTGTTTTTGTTCAGACAATAAAAAAGGCAGCCCGTATAAAGCTGATATTGTAATAATAATAATACGTTATTCAGACAACCATTGATCTATTATATTTATATTTTTAGTATGAACTTAGAAACTATGCTAGTACCTAATAACTAAGAGAGACTAACACCCATATTCCAAGACGTTTCCTCGAAACTTCCTCGACTCGACTCAACCTCATTCAAGGAAATCGGTATTCACAGTTGTAAAAAATCACCTCCACTTGGCGTCCCTCGACATTTTTCCTCAGTCGAGGTGAGGAAACAACTGTCAAACTCAAGGTACATCGCGACGTACCTTAAGGAACACTGAAGGAAGATTTACGTCATTCTTTACGTTGATTTCGCTCACGCTTGTAAACAGAACCGCAGTGCGATTCTGTAACCATCTCACCGTGAAAACTTACGTGAAGTGAGCGTGGAGTGACCTGTCATTCCAACTAATGCTAGGGATTGATTTTGTATTTCATGTCTGGGGCGTGTATTATTCAATGTCGCCAGTAATTCCCGATTTTAGATCCTAGTGTAAATTGTACAAAGCGCTAGTGTAAATTATTTTGATTCGTGTGCATATCAATATTGTTCCCACATTGTACTTACTAGATTTATTACCACAGGGGCAACCGTTGCGAGGAAACCAAAACTGGACACACGAAGAACAAAAGAAAAAGATGCAATACCAGCCGAGCAAACGACAAAAGACAAATCAGACTCGAAAGTTATCCGGACAACTCAGAAACGGACGTCCAAACCTGGCACATATTTCAAAGAGCCTTACAAATGTAATCAGCGTAATTCTAATCGAGTAAAGAAAGAGTATAAGTGTGATGTATGTCAACGTAGTTTTAGTGGAAAGAGTAAATTATCAGTACATATTCGTACACACACTGGTGAAAACCCTTATGAGTGCGATCTATGTCGGCGTAGTTTTAGTGGAAAGAGTCATTTATCAGCGCATATTCGTACACACACTGGTGAAAAACCTTATATGTGTGATATATGCCGGCGTAGTTTTAGTCAAAAGACACATTTAACACAACATATTCGTACACACATAGGTGAAAAACCTTATAAGTGTGACGTATGTCAACGTAGTTTTACTGAAAAGTGGAAGTTAAATAGTCATAGTCGTTCACACACTGGTGAAAAACCTTATAAGTGTGATGTATGTCAACGTAGTTATACTACAAAGAGTAATTTATTAAAGCATATTCGTATACACACAGGTGACAAACCATATAAGTGTGATATATGCCGGCGTAGTTTTAGTCAAAAGACACATTTAACACAACATATTCGAATACACACAGGTGAAAAACCTTATAAGTGTGATGTATGCCAACGTAGTTTTATTGACAAGAGAAGGTTAAAAAATCATATTCATACACACATAGGTGAAAACCCTTATAAGTGTGACGTATGTCAACGTAGTTTTACTGAAAAGTGGAGGTTAAATATTCATAGTCGTTCACACACTGGTGAAAAACCTTATAAGTGTGATGTATGTCAACGTAGTTATAGTACAAAGAGTTATTTATTAAAGCATATTCGTAGACACAGCTGACAAACCATATAAGTGCGATGTATGTCAGCGTAGTTTTATTGAAAAGAATAAGTTAACAGTTCATATTCGTATACATATTGGTAAAAAACCTTATAAGTGTGACGTATGTCAACGTAGTTTTACTGAAAAGTGGAAGTTAAATAGTCATAGTCGTTCACACACTGGTGAAAAACCTTATAAGTGTGATGTATGTCAACGTAGTTATACTACAAAGAGTAATTTATTAAAGCATATTCGTATACACACAGGTGACAAACCATATGAGTGTGATGTATGTCAACGTAGTTTTAGTAAAAAGGGTTATTTATTAAAGCATATTCGTAAACACTGGTGACAAACCTTAGAGATATAAAATAAAATTGTAATGTGTGCCCCGATATGTAATCAGACTAAAAATCAATGAACGGAAATTATATACCCATCTCTTTTTCACTACATTACGATACCACATTTATGTAATCATATCTTTTCTTTGAATTTTATAACATAACTTTTCATTTTAATGGTATTGTATGTCGTTTCCATGTAGAATAGAATAGAATTTTATTTTGCAAATATGGGTAGTACATAATAGTTCTTAAGATTACATTTAGCTCAGCCACATTTTACCAATCGGCATGCAAACATTTGAAATTATTTAAATATATCATTATTATTACACTTATTTAGATCAATTTATAAATTACTATTATAAAAATCTTAAATCATCAACTTAATTAAAAATATATGTTTGTATTAAAAGGAAAATATAAATTAGTATCATAAGATTATATATCATGTCATTACTATTACAAATATCATACCATTATCATTATATTATTTAACATGTTCTACTACTACAAATATCACAACGTATATTTCGTAACTATTACAAATATCATCTTTATTGCATTTAATATACATACAAATTACATTTTTAAATATTTTTGTAAACAAAAAGATAAAAAAACATTTAAAAATATAAAAAATAGTAGCCCACCGGTATCGGGAACAGGGTCCAAGCTACCGGTGGTCAGGGCTCCAGAGAGAGGAACCTCCTGACAATGCGCGCCGTGTCTAGAAGTACCGCTTTCTGAACCAAGCCCTTGATCCAGCTGCCCAACGAGAGCCTCCTCAGGTGTTGGTCGAGGCTCTTGGCTATTAAGCCATTGGCTTTCACGACTATCGGCACAATGATCGCTGAGTCCACATCCCACATGTCGACAACCTCGCGAGCCAAGTCAAGATACTTGATTTGTTTATCTTTCTCGGCTTTCACGAGGTTCTCATCATGCGGGACGGTTATGTCAACAATCATTGCGCGTCGCTCTGATCAATCCACCACCACTATATCAGGCTTATTGGCAACAATAGTCCTATCAGTGATGATGGATCGGTCCCAGTACAATGTGATATTTCCATTTTCGAGTACGGCACCTCAGATTCCACAAGGTTGTATTTCAGAGCAAGTTGCTGATGGATTATCCTAGCTACAAGGTTGTGTCTATGCAAGTACTCTCCGTTAGCTAGACGAGAACACCCGGAGATAATATGCCTGATTGATTCTCCCGGCCGGTGGAATGCCCGACAGATGTCAACCTGTAACATAATGTACAATTGTACATACTCACAGTTACCTTCATTCATTTCTCCAGGTCAGAACAAGCATTCTGTGACCGTTAGGCGCTGATCTGATTATTCCTCACGACACATTCTATCCACAATCGGTACACAGACACAGCTTCCAACTTTAACATGAGACTATGACGATTTAGTGTCATCCAAGGGTTGGTAGTTTCGCCCACATTGATGGATATCATTTTTCCTATAAACACTATACTTCTAATACAAAATAACTATAGATTTTATTGTATTTTATTATAATATATTTTATTATGACAGCTTTGACAACGACGTTTAATACGTCGCCATAGCAACGTACCTTTCAAATTCTTACCGGCCTGTATCTTTTTAGTGGATTAGATATGCAAACTCACGTAAAAGAATTACTGGCTACGTTCCTATCTCAAATTCATATTTTCTATTCTACGAGTTTTCTTTATTGATCCACGCAATACAAGGATCAGTTCTGGCTTCGCCTCTAAAGCGGACACTACAAGGAGCCTGATACTCCAGGGCCACCTATCCCGGGAATACCCAGCGTACCTCTCTGCTGCGGTACCTGACGGGCCCTGCCTACGTCTCCATCCTTTTCTTATAAATATAGATCTGTAATTGTTTTCTACCTCCCTTTCATTTTATCCTTATCCCATAGCTTAGCTTTTCCTTGTCGCTACACGACAAACCGTGCTGTCTTTCACAATAAATCTCCGGTAATTGTTCGTCATCATAACTTCGTCCATAATTGCACAGACAAAACCTTCGGTTTCTCCAAAGAGGTCACCGAAACGCAGCCAGGCTACGGACGCTAGTAGATCTACATCGGGCCCATGTAGGGCCCGGTAAAAGCGTCCGTGAAGCTCCTTACTCTGCCATACTTCCATGCGATCATTGGTGTCAAGCACTACTGGCTTGCGCCAGTTCTCTTTAGCCAAGGAGAGCGCGGTGAGGCCCTTGTCCACCGCGACTACATCTCGATGCATCCCCACGTCGGTCTCTAAGAAATATTCCCTGAGACTGCATATCTCGCGATTGTGGAGGGTCTTAGCGTTTAAAAAGCCTCGACCTCCACACTTTCGCGGGATATACAGCCTCATTACCGATGACCGTGGGTGATGCATTCGATTTGCAGTCAGCAGCGGACGGACCCTCCTGTCCAGGGTGTCAAGTTCGGTCTGAGTCCATTTGAGTATGCCGAAAGAGTACATCAAAACCGGCATGACCCTTATACCTTATTTCCGCCTGATAAAAGAGTATTAAATACTTTTTTCAGGCGGCCAAAGAAGCGCTCCTTCAACCATTGCTTCATGTTAGTAACATTGATTTACAAATATCATTATTATTACAATTCCAAAATCAAAATGTCAGAAATCAAAACGTCAAAAATCAAAAATGACAAAAATAAAAAATGTCATAAGTAGGTACTAGGGAATGGTCCCGGGAAATCCCGGTCCCGAAAATCCCGGGAAATCCCGGGATCTTTGTATAGACTAAAGAACCGGGACGATCACACCTCGTCCCGGGACTTTCGGGACCTTCGGGACTTAGTTGAAAAGAATAAACTTAAATTAAGAATTTGAGTTTCCCCATTCAGATATCATAACAAAAGGTTTCTTAATAAGATTTTATTTAAAACTAGAGGTCCGCCTAGCGGTTTCACCCGCTGCTACACGTTTTTCCGAGCGAATGAGGTCAAAAGTAGCTTTTGTTACTTAGGGATCTTGTAGCTTTTCAGTGGTGAAAGAATTTTTAAAATATAATCAGTAGTTTTTGAGTTTATTGGTTACATACCTAGAATACCTACAAAAAAAAAACAAATCTTTCCTCTTTTTAATACCTAACCTAATAGTGTAGAATCTACACTGTACTTAGTGGTTCGCTCATCGGTTTACCCGGTGCTTGCTACTGCTGCCCGTTTTCCCGTCAGAATAAGGCGTTTTCCCGCGGTAAAACAGTCTATGTCACTAATACTCAGAGTTAATGTAACTTTCTAATGAATGATGATATTTTTTTTTTAATCAGTAGTTTCAGAGTAGGAATAGAAATGGCTCTTTTTGAGAATGGTGGTGATCGTGGCCGTTTTCTGTCGTTAGCATAAGCTGGTCGGAGGTATCGTCAGAAGGTGATCATAAGATCACCTTCTGACGATCCCTCCGACCAGCGTGGAGCCCGAGAGGATATTCTCTGCAGCAGGATTACTGTGCATGTGCACAGTGTGCAACAAAATAAGATCACGCTTAAGTGATAAAAGCTTAGACGCACTTATTTTTTTAAGAACCCGTTATAATGAGCAAGACAGTACTAAATAATTGAACGTTATCATATTTTGTTAATTTCATTCCTTTATAACTTTTTCATATTTTATTATTTTATATTCCTTAAAGATAAGCGTCTCAGTGATATGATAACTGCTGAATGCTGATAATGACTTGGTTTATATTAGAATTAAGAAAAGGATTTATGTTTTATTTTGTTTTATGGAAAGAAACTATGTTTTTGTTGATTGATATTGGTATATAATTTATAATAATAGCGAGCGTTAAATGCTGATTTGACTTGTTGTTTTCTTCTGTTGATTATTTTTTCAAAGAATACAATGTAGTTTTCATTACCTACGCACATACATAAATACTAAAGACCTATTAAATAAAAAATACCAGCAGTAGGTAAAAAAATACCCAAAAGTCCCGAAAGTCCCGGTTCTCCCGGTTCCTTCAAAAAGTAATCCCGAAAATCCCGGGACGCAAGAAGAGCACCGGTTCTTCATTCCCTAGTAGGTACATCAAAATTTCAAAAATTAAGATGTCACTAATTAACAAATATTTTTCTCCGATAGGAACTCAGTTACACTGTAGTACGTTTTATCTACCAAAAATTTCCACAATCTACTCTTAAATTGTGCTGTATTTAAAGCTTTCCAACTACTCGGTAATTTATTGTAAATAATGGGGGCCATGCAAGAAACGCTCTTACGCATTAAAGTGGTTCGACATGATACTTGACATAATTTGCTGTTGTCACGCCTATTCCTTGGGAATACAACAGCCAGGCGCTCAAAACGAGATGGATGGAGATTTCGTTTATTGACTGACGAAAACGTCTCGTTAGGAGAAATGTGTTTCAAGTTTTTTTTATAATTTGTATTTACTTTTATATGCATGAATATAATATTACCTGCTGATATTATACCGAATTTTTACTTGAACGTTGAACAATATAAAAAAGTAGTAGTCGTAAAGTCCAAGTTAAAGCCTTAGGTCCCATATATTTGGACGGCGAGCAACGCGTAGCTCGCCGTCTGCTAAGGACCAGCACCCTAATTGCGTAACATACGATCAATCGGAATCGGTTTCATTTTGACAGTTCAACAACATTCATTGCGTTATTTACGTGTTGAGCAGACAAATTTTTCGAACTTATGAAGCAATGGATTAGTCATTTGCTTCAAAATGATTCAGATTCTGATTGATCTTGTGTTACGCAATTAGCGTGCTGGTCCAGGTCGGCGGCGCGTTGTGTTCCACGCGCGCCTCAAAGAGATGTCAGTACAAAGTGACGGGGTCCGCTAGGGATGATGCCTACAGCTTGGCAAAAAAGAGTAGAAAATAATGGAGGCGCCACTGTGCTGCTCGTATGGCAACCCGCTGCAACCGAATAGCGCACCAACCTAATCTTAATACTTAGCTACTTACTTAGTATTTTGAGAAATACTCCTGAGTTCACAACATTTTTTGGAAATAAAAAATAAAAAGACATTGTATAATATTATTATTTTTTATTCCAAACAATCTTCCTCTGCGACGACGACCTTTTCTGTGTTTTCCGGATGTAGAAAATACCCCTTTGTTACTATCTCCTTCCAGCACGACTCTTCTTACAGTGCTAACAAATTTACCTGTATTGAATAAATAGATTTCGTTATTTAGTCTATGGCACAATAATTTCTGTTAAATTTCTAATGCAAAAGCTACAACAAATACATTACTACCTTGTAAACAAACTCAAAGCTTAAGTTAAGTAGAAATTGGGTTTTCTTTTAGGTAGAGTTCAAGTCACCAAAGTATCAATTAATCTAGACGCGCTATACCAGAGTAATGCAAACAAAATGTAAACATAACCTATGTGCTCGATGTTTATTGTTTAAAATTTCTACTGATTCCGTATGCAAGCCAATCAAAACAGCTTCGAGTTCATCAATTAACACTTAATTTAACTAAAAACAACAAAACAAACTCTTACATACCTGTCATATCAGCGGTTTTTTGGTAAACATTGTTAAGATCGGAAAGAATAGTTTGGGCCTCATGTTCCGCCAGACATCGCCTGTACACCTTATAAATAACCTTCCTGCCAGCACTTCGAATGGTTTTATTCATTGTTTTTCACTTTTTACGTTTATTAATCACTAATAATCACCGTTGGATGGTCGAAATAAAAATTCTACGAAGTCGTGAACTTTGTTTATTAAGAAACGTCATTATTTTGGGAATGTTGCCAACAGACAAAAAATTAGTTCCGTTTCTAGACTTTTTTGCCAAGCTGTACTAGGGTCGCGGGTTGTTCGAAAGAGCTACCGTGGCCCCTGGCACAGGCTGAAGGAACACAGTTATTTGACGATTTCCAACACAAAAAAAGTTGTAAGTTCCTGACATTATTGTTTAATTAGCAACTAGTGGTACCTATACGAATTTGTGTGGGGTAGGTGCCAATCGTGCCATAACTAAACAGTGAAACATAAAAACGGTTTGTTGAAAGGTTGATACCTGTGCTTTGGATATCTGGTCTTGAGAAATTAAACACTGCTTTTTTTGTGATAATGTAATGTCTGTCTAATTTTTGATTAATTTAAATGTTTTATTTGATTTTAATTTTGTAATGGTTCAGGGCCCCAAGTCTGCTATTAAAATAGTGTCAGAATGGTCTATCATTGATTTCATAATTGTTGATTTTGATCTACTAACATAATGGCGTCATTATGACTTTCCAGTGGTCAACCACTGACACTCCATTGAAAGAAATGGCATATATTGGTAATCTGTTACACAATGACAAATGAATGACTGACTTAGGCGGCAGTCTGCTAAAATTTTGACAGTTCCTTTGATCAGTGACTGACCTACCATTAGAACGTCATTGTCAATCATTGTGCAGACATTGCTTCAAAGAGTAAAGTAACTTAAAGGCATTGCTTAGAATTCGTTGTGTTTGTGGAAAATGACTTATTATTCACTACGAGTACGAGCAAATATTCTCGAGTTAGCTAACGCAGTGGATGCTAGAGAAAGAAGATGGGCGGAATGCAGAAGACGTCGTCGAGCCCGTCGCTTGGCGAGAATGAGTACAAACCCGTTTAGTGATATTCCCGAGGCGGAATTTGTAAAAATCTGAATCATTTTGAAGCAAATTCCTAATCCATTGCTTCATAAGTTCGAAAAATTTGTCTGTTCAACACTTAAATAACGCAATGAATGTTGTTGAACTATCAAAATGAAACAGATTCCGATTGATCGTGTGTTACGCAATTAGGGTGCAGGTAGTGTAGCCATAATACATAAACATTTTCTTATGTTAGGATACATCTCAATATCGCAATTTAAAATAAGGTCAGAAATCGACTGCGGTATGTCCTGACTCCGCTGCCACTTCACCATCCACAGCCGATATTCGTTTACAACGACAGAAACTGGGGTATTATCTAGTAACAATGTATAATCGGTTGCTAGTTGTTTCACAATGTCTTGATTACTGTATTCGCTTTTTGGCATGAAAACGCTTACCTGATAGAAATTAAGTATTTCAGGAGACAGACGGTCCTGTAGGTCACTTATTATTGAATCCAGAAGAGGGATGTATATGGCTCTGCTGAAATACTATTCAGCAGATTGAGCAGGTTGGTTATTGGCCCTATGTATTTGTCTTGACACTATTCTGGGACATTTAATTTCTACATCTAGCTGCTCAGCTACTTCTTTAGCTAAAGCGTCAAACAAAGTATTATATGTATTAAATTAATTAAATATTGAAAGTACTTAAATAAAACCTATTATGTCACAAATAATATATAAATACATTATGTTCAACAATTTTAATTAGTAGTAGGTCCTGGATCCAGCCCAGGGGGAGGTCATGACCCCCATGACCCCCCCCCCCTGGACCCGCCCTTGGGCTTCAAAAATACATCTGTTGTCTTCAAAAATACCGGAACGGAAACTCGATATTTCATCGAAGTCCTTACGAAATATCGGGTTTCCAATTTTATTTTAAACAATCGCGCATTTTCATTTGCTATTCTTTTTAAACATGAATACTTTTATGGCAGAAATTTGAATACAGGTGATGCCCCCAAGAGAACTAAGTCCGCTTTTATTGTCTACAGGCATTTGTGGTGTGATATTACGTAAAGTATAGTAAAGGTGTATGTGTGTGTTTATATTATCAAATTACATCAGTGCTAGAATTAACATCTATGAAGTTTTCAGTCAGGAAGATCACACTCGCTTCGGTTTTCAACTCTGATCAGGTTATTCCTGTCGTACGCCTCCAGTCTTCACCAAAAAATTAACTTCAAGTTAACAAACATTACATAACTTTTCGATACATACATACATAAAATAATAAAAAGGAAAATTTTCACCTGACAAGCGATAATATCTCATCATGGCAACTTAGTCTGCGTTGGAGTATTCGGACATCACTATAAAAACAATCACTGGCCGGCCGGAGACCGAGAGCCGAGGCCGAGAATAGACAAAGCGTGAAAAAAAAAACTTTTTAATACAGCACTAACTATTTAATTTATTAATAATCAAAGTTAAATAACATTATATTATAACATAAAAAAGCAATTTCTCGGCATTTTCGCCTTTCAAAGAGTGGAGCCTCTCGTCATAAAATTGTCCAGCTTTGCTAAATAGTTGTTCACTTGCTACGCTAGTAGGCGGCGCAGATAAAAACTTATTTGCTGCAGGCCTAGGCACCTTATAAGGTGACGAAAACCAATACTCAAAAATATTAGCATTTCTTTGCAGTCTTGGCTCTAAGAAAACTTTCTAGCGCTATTTGGATCACAGACTTGAACTGTATTCGTCATTGGTCATTGGCTCGTTTTCCAACTCTATGGAATCATGAGCTGCCCATAAGTTGAATTGATTTGTTGCAGTCATGTTTGACGAGTTAGTTGAAGATGCCCAAGTCGTCTCACGAGAACCTGATCCTACGTTTTCATTAAGAGTTAAGATTCTCGATAATATGAAGCTTCGCAGAGTTAACTTCGCTTTCAGTTAAATATTTGGTTTTAAACCGTGGATCGATCAGTGTTGCAGTAACTAGTGGCAAACAACTTTAAAAAAATGAAAACCGCTGATTAAGTACATCCAGTAGCTTGCCCTTCATCGTCTCTGCGTGATTTTCATTTTCCTGGTCATTATTTTCAATATTTTGTGTTGGCGCCAATTTTACATTTAATATCCCTGGACATATCCCTGGACACTTCACACAGCGCCATCTAGTCCCAAGCTAAGCAACCTAATGCTTGTGTTATGGTAACAAGATGGCTGATAAACTACTTATATACATTTTTTTTTTTTTTGTAAATACATACATATTATAGATAGACATTTAACATTGCCACCAAGGGTATTACCACTGAAACTCAGGACGAGTCAGAAGAGATATCCAACGTGGCTTGGTAAAAGCATTGCAAAACGTTCACTATATCTTTCATGAAATTCCATTCATCATTGTTAATTTCTAGTATGCCTCCTTTTTCAATACGGTACAAGAAATCACAGCAACTAGCAACACAATCGTTAAAAAAAAGAACTTATTTTAATTTACTGCATTAACAAACTTTCGTCATGTTACTATTGTAAACATAAACAACAAATTATTATTTCGAATACCTACTGCACGAACGGAGCGAAGGCGGTCGGCCGCAGTTCGGCAACCGAGACTTCAACCAATCACAATTCAGCTCTCTCACGCACATACACCAATCGACTTCGCGCTCTGGCGCGTGGCCGCGCGCGGCATAATTTGAATGCCGATCCGAACAAAGTTACAATCTCGGCCATGACCGAGAATCTCGGCTATAACTAGCCGAGAACCGAGACAAATTTCTCGGTTGGATTTGTAGCCGAGAATGCCGAGACCGAGACCGAGACCGAGATCTCGGTCGAGCCTTAGATATGATAGAATAAAAGAAGCCTACGTTGCAAGTCCCATTAGTTACCTATCGACCGGCTTCAATCAAAAGATTGAATGTCGCTACGAATTCATTGACAAAAATTACGCACGTAGTGCATATAAGTTGAATCTGTATATTATTTGTCGATTTATTTTGTTTTATTATGAACAATTTACTTCAAATAAGTAATAACATTTATTTGTTCATTTTACGTTTTTGAAAATATTACGATAACTGGCTCTGTTACTACTCTGTTGTACCCTGTTTTTGTTCAGACAGTAAAAAAGGCAGCCCGTATAAAGCTGATATTGTAATAATAATAATAAGTTATTCAGACAACCATTGATCTATTATATTTATATTTTTAGTATGAACTTAGAAACTATGCTAGTACCTAATAACTAAGAGAGACTACGCCACGCAATCTGCTTAGCAGTGAGGCTGTCTTTTTGTGCCAGATGGCATCAAAGCCGTCTGTGCGCGACTCGGCGAACATTTTTGACGCACTGCAGAAGCGTGGCAGATGCAACTGGTTGTTGTTAATAATCCGTTTGTCATTTGGTGCAACATAGCGTTTTCATTACGTCATTATCCTACACAATTTTGTATTTCATGTCTGGGGCGTATATTATTCAATGTCGCCAGTAATTCCCGATTTTCGATCCTAGTGTAAATTGTACAAAGCGCTAGTGTAAATTATTTTGATTCGTGTGCATATCAATATTGTTCCCACATTGTACTTACTAGATTTATTACCACAGGGGCGACCGTTGCGAGGAAACCAAAACTGGACACACGAAGAACAAAAGAAATAGATGCAATACCAGCCGAGCAACCGAGAAAAGACAAATCAGACTCGAAAGTTATCCGGACAACTCAGAAACGGACGTCCAAACCTGGCACATATTTCAAAGAGCCTTACAAATGTAATCAGCGTAATTCTAATCGAGTAAAGAAAGAGTATAAGTGTGATGTATGTCAACGTAGTTTTAGTGGAAAGAGTAATTTATCAGTACACATTCGTACACACACAGGTGAAAAACCTTATAAGTGTGATCTATGTCGGCGTAGTTTTAGTGAAAAGGCTGCGTTAACTAAACATATTCGTACACACACTGGTGAAAAACCTTATAAGTGTGATCTATGTCGGCGTAGTTTTAGTGTAAAGGATACGTTAACATCACATATTCGTACACACACTGGTGAAAAACCTTTTAAGTGTGATGTATGTCAAAGTAGTTTTAGTGTAAGGGGTAATTTATTAAAGCATATTCGTACACACACTGGTGAAAATCCTTTTAAGTGTGATGTATGTCAACGTAGTTTTAGTGGAAAGAGTAATTTATCAGTACACATTCGTACACACACAGGTGAAAAACCTTATAAGTGTGATCTATGTCGGCGTAGTTTTAGTGAAAAGGCTGCGTTAACTAAACATATTCGTTCACACACTGGTGAAAAACCTTATAAGTGTGAT
Source organism: Apamea sordens (assembly GCA_945859715.1). Lineage (NCBI taxonomy): Eukaryota > Metazoa > Arthropoda > Insecta > Lepidoptera > Noctuidae > Apamea > Apamea sordens. Next base: position 9,454,344 of record OX244015.1, on the reverse strand, counting down.
CTATGTCGGCGTAGTTTTAGTGTAAAGGATACGTTAACATCACATATTCGTACACACACTGGTGAAAAACCTTTTAAGTGTGATGTATGTCAAAGTAGTTTTAGTGTAAGGGGTAATTTATTAAAGCATATTCGTACACACACTGGTGAAAATCCTTTTAAGTGTGATGTATGTCAACGTAGTTATAGTTATTTGTCTGCTTTAAAAAAACATATTCGAATACACACTGGTGAAAAACCTTATAAGTGTGATCTATGTCGGCGTAGTTTTAGTCGAAAGAGTAATTTATCAACGCATATTCGTACACACACTGGTGAAAAACCTTATATGTGTGATCTATGTCGGCGTAGTTTTAGTGTAAAGGATACGTTAACAGCACATATTCGTACACACACTGGTGAAAAACCTTTTAAGTGTGATGTATGTCAAAGTAGTTTTAGTGTAAGGGGTAATTTATTAAAGCATATTCGTACACACACTGGTGAAAATCCTTTTAAGTGTGATGTATGTCAACGTAGTTATAGTTATTTGTCTGCTTTAAAAAAACATATTCGAATACACACAGGTGAAAAACCTTATAAGTGTGATATATGCCGGCGTAGTTTTAGTCAAAAGTCAAATTTAACAAAACATATTCGAATACACATAGGTGAAAAACCTTATAAGTGTGATGTATGCCAACGTAGTTTTATTGAAAAGAGTAGGTTAAAAAATCATATTCGTACACACACAGGTGAAAAACCTTATAAGTGTGATGTATGTCAACGTAGTTTTATTGAAAAGTGGAAGTTAAATATTCATAGTCGTTCACACACTGGTGAAGAACCTTATAAGTGTGATGTATGTCGACGTAGTTATAGTACAAAGAGTTATTTATTAAAGCATATTCGTAAACACTGGTGACAAACCTTAGAGATATAAAATAAAATTGTAATGTGTGCCCCGATATGTAATCCGACTAAAAATCAATGAACGGAAATTATATACGCATCTCTTTTTCACTACATTACGATACCACCTTTATGTAATCATATCTTTTCTTTGAATTTTATAACATAACTTTTCATTTTAATGGTATTGTATGTCGTTTCCATGTAGAATAGAATAGAATGTTGTTTTGCAAATATGGGTAAGTACATAATAGTTCTTAAGATTACATTTAGCTCAGCCACATTTTACCAATCGGCATGCAAACATTTGAAATTATTTAAATATATCATTATTATTAAGGTGCAGCGGGGCAATCTCGACAGCGGGAAATTTCAACTAATCTTAATAAGTTCTACATTTTACTTTATTTGAATAAGTGCCATCTATGACCGGATAGCTCAAAAGCAATTTCATAATTTCTACATAGATGGCACTGCTAGACCCAAAACTGTTTGATCGACACGGCCATTTTGTTTTCTTCTCTTTTTCTTGTTTGCACGTGCAAATTAGTGTCTCACATTTTTGCGAAAAAAAGTGGTAATTAATGTGTTTTTCGAAGATTTTCAAAGGTAAGATATTTAATTAAAGCCTATTTCATGTTTTTAGCTATTTTTTTCTGTTGTAACTTGCGTTTTAACAGCATTTTGGTGTGAGTTTGAATAACCCCACCTGGATTGTAATGGCGGTTAATTTCAACTTTTTTGCAGTTGAAATTGCCCCACCAGATTTTATATGGAAATGAACAAATACTAGTGATGTGCATGTTTCGATATGTTTTGTCGATGTAAATACTTTACAAATATTTAACTTGTAGCTATATTATTGTAATCTTTCTATTCGCAGGATCGCAACACGATTCAAATCGATGCATTTCGAGGGATTTTTTCAATTTCTTACTACTTTATTAATTTATTGCAGATGGTTCGCCACTATAGAAAAAAAACGGACAAGTCATACACAATGGCAGAATTGCAGCAAGCAGTACAAGATGTCAAAAATATTGTTCTATTTTAAATACATATTCCTTTCTTAAAATGGAAGTTTTGATTTATGATTAGTGAGTAGATATAGTACCTTTAGTAGATAGCAGACCAAAATTATTTATTGGTGTATCTATCGACTTATTTTTTATTACGTTCCCATCACTATTAACTATGGCGAGCAGTCGAAATTACCCCGCCTAAACCTTTAAAGTGTTTTTATTAAAAAATGAGCCTAGCTGCATATATGGCAAGATTCAATTTAGATTACCATCCCTATAAAAAAACTCTGCAACTGACTAACATCAAGCTAAGCTTTCTAGAAGAGAAATTATAATTAATAGTTGAAATTGCCCCACGGAGGGGGAATTACAACTATTTTTGCTTTTTTTGACAAAAACACATTTTTAAGCCTATCTATTGAATATTTTTCAATATGAGTTTGTAAAAATAATACACAGATAATGACTCTGGAGCGTCAATACATTACATTTTTAATAAAACTATATCATCTTATATTTTTATACCTTCAAAGTTGTGGTTTAGGTTTTACCAGTCGAGATTGCCCCGCTGCACCTTACACTTATTTAGATCAATTTATAAATTACTATTATAAAAATCTTAAATCATCAACTTAATTAAAAATATATGTTTGTATTAAAAGGAAACTATAAATTAGTATCATAAGATTATATATCATGTCATTACTATTACAAATATCATACCATTATCATTATATTATTTAACATGTTCTACTACTACAAATATCACAACGTATATTTCGTAACTATTACAAATATCATCTTTATTGCATTTAATATACATACAAATTACATTTTGAAATATTTTTGTAAACAAAAAGATAAAAAAAAAATATAAAAAATAGTAGCCCACCGGTATCGGGAACAGGGTCCAAGCTACCGGTGGTCAGGGCTCCAGAGAGAGGAACCTCCTGACAATGCGCGCCGTGTCTAGAAGTACCGCTTTCTGAATCAAGCCCTTGATCCAGCTGCCCAACGAGAGCCTCCTCAGGTCGAGGCTCTTTGCTATTAAGCCATTGGCTGTCACGACTATCGGCACAAAGATCGCTGAGTCCACATCCCACATGTCGACAACCTCGCGAGCCAAGTCAAGATACTTGATTTGTTTATCTTTCTCGGCTTTCACGAGGTTCTCATCATGCGGGACGGTTATGTCAACAATCATTGCGCGTCGCTCTGATCGATCCACCACCACTATATCAGGCTTATTGGCAACAATAGTCCTATCAGTGATGATGGATCGGTCCCAGTACAATGTGATATTTCCATTTTCGAGAACTGGGTCGGGCACGTACCTGTAGTACGGCACCTCAGATTCCACAAGGTTGTATTTCAGAGCAAGTTGCTGATGGATTATCCTAGCTACAAGGTTGTGTCTATGCAAGTACTCTCCGTTAGCTAGACGAGAACACCCGGAGATAATATGCCTGATTGATTCTCCCGGCCGGTGGAATGCCCGACAGATGTCAACCGTGCCGTCTTTCACAATAAATCTCCGGTAATTGTTCGTCATCATTACTTCGTCCATAATTGCACAGACAAAACCTTCGGTTTCTCCAAAGTGGTCACCGAAACGCAGCCAGGCTACGGACGCTAGTAGATCTACATCGGGCTCATGTAGGGCCCGGTAAAAGCGTCCGTGAAGCTCCTTACTCTGCCATACTTCCATGAGATCATTGGTGTCAAGCACTACTGGCTTGCGCCAGTTCTCTTTAGCCAAGGAGAGCGGGGTGAGGCCCTTGTCCACCGCGACTACATCTCGATGTATCCCCACGTCGGTCTCTAAGAAATATTCCCTGAGACTGCATATCTCGCGATTGTAGAGGGTCTTAGCGTTTAAAAAGCCTCGACCTCCACACTTTCGCGGGATATACAGCCTCATTACCGATGACCGTGGGTGATGCATTCGATTTGCAGTCAGCAGCGTACGGACCCTCCTGTCCAGGGTGTCAAGTTCGGTCTGAGTCCATTTGAGTATGCCGAAAGAGTACATCAAAACCGGCATGACCCAACTGTTGAAGGCGCGCACCTTATTTCCGCCTGATAAAAGACTATTAAATACTTTTTTCAGGCGGCCAAAGAAGCGCTCCTTCAACGATTGCTTCATGTTAGTAACATTGATTTACAAATATCATTATTATTACAATTCCAAAATCAAAATGTCAGAAATCAAAACGTCAAAAATCAAAAATGACAAAAATAAAAAATGTCATACATCAAAATTTCAAAAATTAAGATGTCACTAATTAACAAATATTTTTCTCCGATAGGAACTCAGTTACACTGTAGTACGTTTTATCTACCAAAAATTTCCACAATCTACTCTTAAATTGTGCTGTATTTAAAGCTTTCCAACTACTCGGTAATTTATTGTAAATAATGGGGGCCATGCAAGAAACGCTCTTACGCATTAAAGTGGTTCGACATGATACTTGACATAATTTGCTGTTGTCACGCCTATTCCTTGGGAATACAACAGCCAGGCGCTCAAAACGAGATGGATGGAGATTTCGTTTATTGACTGACGAAAACGTCTCGTTAGGAGAAATGTGTTTCAAGTTTTTTTTATAATTTGTATTTACTTTTATATGCATGAATATAATATTACCTGCTGATATTATACCGAATTTTTACTTGAACGTTGAACAATATAAAAAAGTAGTAGTCGTAAAGTCCAAGTTAAAGCCTTAGGTCCCATATATTTGGACGGCGAGCAACGCGTAGCTCGCCGTCTGCTAAGGACCAGCACCCTAATTGCGTAACATACGATCAATCGGAATCGGTTTCATTTTGACAGTTCAACAACATTCATTGCGTTATTTACGTGTTGAGCAGACAAATTTTTCGAACTTATGAAGCAATGGATTAGTCATTTGCTTCAAAATGATTCAGATTCTGATTGATCTTGTGTTACGCAATTAGCGTGCTGGTCCAGGTCGGCGGTGCGTTGTGTTCCACGCGCGCCTCAAAGAAATGTCAGTACAAAGTGACGGGGTCCGCTAGGGATGATGCCTACTAGGGTCGCGGGTTGTTCGAAAGAGCTACCGTGGCCCCTGGCACAGGCTACTGAAGGAACACAGTTATTTGACGATTTCCAACACAAAAAAAGTTGTAAGTTCCTGACATTATTGTTTAATTAGCAACTAGTGGTACCTATACGAATTTGTGTGGGGTAGGTGCCAATCGTGCCATAACTAAACAGTGAAACATAAAAACGGTTTGTTGAAAGGTTGATACCTGTGCTTTGGATATCTGGTCTTGAGAAATTAAACACTGCTTTTTTTGTGATAGTGTAATGTCTGTCTAATTTTTGATTAATTTAAATGTTTTATTTGATTTTAATTTTGTAATGGTTCAGGGCCCCAAGTCTGCTATTAAAATAGTGTCAGAATGGTCTATCATTGATTTCATAATTGTTGATTTTGATCTACTAACATAATGGCGTCATTATGACTTTCCAGTGGTCAACCACTGACACTCCATTGAAAGAAATGGCATATATTGGTAATCTGTTACACAATGACAAATGAATGACTGACTTAGGCGGTAGTCTGCTAAAATTTTGACAGTTCCTTTGATCAGTGACTGACCTACCATTAGAACATCATTGTCAATCATTGTGCAGACATTGCTTCAAAGAGTAAAGTAACTTAAAGGCATTGCTTATAATTCGTTGTGTTTGTGGAAAATGACTTATTATTCACTTCGAGAACGAGCAAATATTCTCGAGTTAGCTAACGCAGTGGATGCTAGAGAAAGAAGATGGGCGGAATGCAGAAGACGTCGTCGAGCCCGTCGCTTGGCGAGAATGAGTACAAACCCGTTTAGTGATATTCCCGAGGCGGAATTTGTAAAAACGTTTCGCCTTGGAAAGGACTCAGTAAGGGGGTTAGTTGAAGAACTCATTCCCCTTATGGCCACACCGCGTCGAAACGATAGCATATCGGCTGAAATGAAGGTGAGAAAACTGAATTTGACTTTTATTATTCTATAGATCGAAACACGAAATATGTAGATTAATATTATATTAATTTTTTATTGCAGATTCTAATAGCACTTGCATTTTATGCATCAGGGTCCTACCAAAATTTGATTGGACAGAGTGCCCTCCATAATGTTTCACAAATTACTGTGTCAAGAGCACTAAATGAAGTGACAGAGGCATTAAATAAAATATACCACAAATATATTAAATGGCCTACACAATGTGATGAAAGGAATATTATAAAGGCTAAGTGAGAAATGAAATATACCCTGATTGTTTTGTTTGTATTGCCTGTTGTACCTAAGCAGAATTATTTAGTTAGGTACTAAAAACTTTTCAGATTCTATCAGAAATTTGAATTTCCTGGCGTCCTGGGTTGTATTGATGGCACACACATAGCAATATTAAGGCCGCACATACACGAGGAACGATATTATAACAGAAAGGGCTTCCATTCCCTTAATGTTATGATAGTAAGTATTGGGTAGAAAGTAGAAATGTCTACCTACTGCCCAAATTTTTACTAATAAATTATATAATGTCTGTAATGCAATAATAACTATACCTACATAATATTTAATTCATTTACAGATTTGCGATGCTGATTTAAATATTTTATGTGTGGACGCTAGCAACCCAGGCTCCGCGCATGATTCCTCTGTATGGCAGAGTCATCCACTCAGTCACCACTTACAACAACTTACAGAAAATACTAATGAACAAGTATTTTTATTAGGTATTACAATATTTTTTTGATGAATCCTATGACCTTTTTATCATGTTCATGTGTTAGTGTTTGTTGGAAAAATGTTTATAATTTTCAGGTGACAGCGGGTACCCACTAAGGAAAACTATGATCACCCCAATCCTCAATTTATTTTATTTATTTTTATTTATTTCGAACACAAATGATTCATATTGTTGTTAGTAACACTTATAAAACTACGTTAGTAACATTCTGAGTAAGATAAGACTAAAATAAAATATATAAACACTAATTCATAAACCTATAACTATGCCCCCTTCCCGCTGCACCAGACTTGCAGCTGTGCATACGGGTCCAGTGCTCCAGGAACGGGCAATCTGTTCTATTCGATATCACCTTTAGAATACTGTTGGTGCTCGCCCGAATCCTACGCATCAAGGATGCTGTTCTTTTTCGCATAATAGCATAAAAGCCATCTATCTCTGCTTCCGCAAACATCCCCGATGCGCTACAGAACCGCGGGAGCCCCAACAGCACCCTAAAGGCGTTATTGTACTGGACGCGAAGAACGTTGTAGGCCCTCTGCGTATGTCTAACCCATAGGCTGCACGTGTAAAAAGACTGGCAAAACGCCTTGAACAGAGTGAGTTTCACTTCTCTAGTACATCGTGCAAACCTACGGGCCAGCATATTACATCGGACCGCCAACGCTCTTCGCTCCCTTTCAATATCACTGTCATCGTTCAAGTCCTCATTCACTATGTGGCCAAGGTACCTAAAATGCGGCACTCTATTTAGTGGTACACCATATAGAAATACCGGAGGAACTGTCTTAGGCTTCTTAGTACCAACCCTAAACACCACAAGTTCACTCTTCCGTACATTGTACAACAAACCATGAGACGTGGCGTATCTCTCACATATCTCCAGCATCCGTCTGAGTCCATCAATCGAGGGACTCAGCAGCACCATATCGTCTGCATAACTTATACTATTAATAATCTCCCCATCAATAGAGCATCCAATACCAATGCTGCTGAGCTCCTCGATCAACTTATTGACGTATAGACTAAAGAGCGCCGGGGAAGTCAAACCTCCCTGCCTCACCCCACACTCCAACCCATATGCCCCTGAAAAAGCACCCGCCCATCTGACCTGGTTGATTTGGTGATCGTACCAGTAGGCTAAGAGCTTAATGAGCTCATTAGGAAGACCTTGCTCACGCAATTTCGACCATAGGATATTATAATCAACCAGGTCAAACGCCTTGGAGAGATCCAAGAAAGCAGCATACACGGGTGTGTTTCTATCAGTATAGTACCTGACCGTGTGCTTGAGCGCCAGTATAGCAGTTTCCGTGGACAACCCAGCTCTAAAACCGAATTGCGCATCATGTAGATTGAGCTGTCCGGTTACTTTCCGCTCAAGCACACCGTCAAGAACCTTTGCTGCTACCGTGGCCAACGATATCGGCCTATAATTATCCTTGTCTGAGACATCGCCTGTTTTGTTCTTGACTATGGGCACGACTATCGTCCTCATCAGATCAGTTGGTAGATACGAATGCCTCACACAAAGATTATACAGCATAGATAGGACTCTTGGGAGATGCGGACCAGCATATTGGAAGTGTTCTATGCTGAGGCCATCGTGACCCGGAGATTTGCCCCTGGTCATCGACTGTATGATATTCCGTATCTCTTTTGATGAGATACAAATCGGGTCACCAGACAATCTACTCTCAGCGACACAACCCCGTCCCTCCGATTGCAGCCGCGAGGTTACTCCAAAATGCCTTCTAAACATGTTCGCAATCTCCTCAGGTTCAGTCATGCCATTAACGCTCACTGGAACCGCAGGTTTAGGGCTCAATGTTTGTGTGGCTTTCCAAAATTTTTGAAAATGCTTGTTCCTATGTTCTGTTGCCAAAATGTTCATCTTAATTTGTTCCTCATTATCCTGACAAAACTTTAACTTTTGCTTAAAAACTTTTCTCGTCTCTCTCATTTCCATAAACAGCTGCCCTGTATGAGGTTTTCCATACCACACCCAGTTAAGAAAGGCCCTTCTCGCATTCCCGTGAGCGTCCCTGACATACTTGTTCCACCCAATCACTGTACGCCGACCCCTCCCATCTCTTGACACACTAGAGCTGCCCTCTGCCGCTTCCCGAAGCGACGTTACAATATCAATGTACAATGCATCAATTATTTTACTATGCTCCTTGTTATGGCAAAAATGATCACAACAGTTTCCGAGTTCAGATGGGAAATCTACATTTTTGAGTTTCTCCATACATAACCTATAGTAACAGTCTTTTTGTGCCGCATCTCTTTCACCCCATATAGCCCTATCAACTATCTGGCTCCCTAGTCCGGCTGATGCAATCTTTGGCCTAACCATTCCCATGTTAACTTGAATGGCAAGTGGAAAATGGTCAGACCAGTAAATATCATGGTAAACTTCAAACTTATCTATTGTTTTCCACGCAGCCTCAGACACCAAGCAATGGTCAAGCCAACGTCTGCTCCCGCAGACATCACTGACAAAGGTCAGAGTCTATACCGAACTTAATGAAATCGGCACAGCGCCAACTCTGTTCACCGCAAAAACTTAATAGTTCCCGACTAAATAGTTCGCCAGGGTGCGCATTAAAATCACCCAATATATAGACATGCTCCAAACTCACACCCTCAACGATAGCAGCAATTTCACTGAGGCACTCACAGAAATCATTTAAGTTATCGATACAATTAGTCGGCATGTACCATTGACATAGAAAAGTATGGACTGGAAATACCTACAAAAAAAGGGTGCATACCTACAACTCATATTGTCGCATAAAATGGCTGCCATTGCTAGGGTTGTGTCAATCAAGGAACAACTGTTATCTCGGTGTTACTATAACGAGTAACGATACTATATACGAGTTTTACTAGTTATCACGTTTGGATCACGATGGATTTTGGTGCTGTGAAGTGTGAACCACAGGCCGGACCTAGCTAGGTCACTCGGACCGAATAAGACGCAAGATTATTTATGTTAACATCGCAGAATATACTGATATCGTTCCAGCGGAGGAACTAGTTTCGGAAACTATTACGGTAAGTCGGCAACGGTACAACACTATTCCATTATGACTAGACATGCGAAATGTAGCTCACTGAAAAGAAAAGAGAGATATAGCTCTTTTGATCAAAAGAGCTATATCACTCTTTTAGCTCTTTAGCTCACCGAATAACTCTTTTAGCTCTTCAGCTCAATTGACTTACTTGCGAGCTACAGATCAAATCACTCTTTTAGCTCTTTAGCTCACCGAATAACTCTTTTAGCTCTTCAGCTCAATTGACTTACTTGCGAGCTACAGATCAAATTGAGCCGCGCAAGTCAAACGAGACAACTAGCTCAGTGGCTCTTTAAAACCTTTGAAGTTCTTTAGTTCATTTAACTTAGTTGCGAGCTATATATAAAATTAGATTCAATATGTTGTTTTATTTTTATTACAAACAAAATATTAAAATGATGAAAGCCAATGATTTTCCTTCATACTTGAACAGGCTTAGGACTGTCAATCTAGATGAATAAATATTTAAAAAAGCTAATTAATTGACAGTATAATGTAATGAATGGACGTATATCATTTTTCAAAATCACAAACTATTATTCCCTAAGGATTTTCATACTTATATAAAAGTGCTAAAGCATTTTTACCTTTATGACAACGAATATAAGAGTTATTTTACTATGACGTATTGAGCCGAAGAGTCGGTCAAGTGAGCTACACAATGCGAAATCGTTCACCGGCGAAGTTCGGGCATTGTCGGCCGCTGTCGGCGTGACGTCGCGTCGCCGTCGGTATCACTCTTTACTCGCATAGAGTGTAGAGTGTAGAGTCAATGAGCTAAATGAGCTAGTGAGCTATTCCGTGATCGACTGAGCGACTGAGAGCTAGATTGTGATTAAAGAGCTAGTTCAATTTTATCTCTCATTCGCGAGCTACCCATGTCTAATTATGACATCTGTTTGTAAACAAACGAATGAATTAACAAATATAATAAAAAGGCCTGTTATATGGAAATTAACCCAAATATCAATACTTTAGCCATAAATTCATGATCGCGTTACAATTGTATCATCGATTGTGTATTATTGTATGTATTAATGCATGAAAACCGGCTACTAACCTGTGCAACTACAATTGAGGTTGATTTTCATTCTTTCTTGCACCACACTTCACAATACAACACACAGGCATGTTGAACTTCTGTTTTCCAACATTTACATGCAGTTTTAAAAGGTAAAATCCTCGTAATTTTCTCGCAAATCACAATAATACAAAAAACAAACAACCATTTGACAGCAAAACTACCACGAAACTCGTCACCTAAGATGGCTGCTACGGCACTTACCTACAACTGTCACTACGTCAAGACAAAATGTTGCCATAATTAGCAACAACTTAAAATATAGTTGTCTCTTTTATCAAATGAGATTATCTTACTAGAAAGAATGAGACATAACGATATTTCAAATTCTGAATCATATTTCACTCATATTTGTATAAGCAAATGTATGTATAGAATAACGCGGCATCTCCATGTTATTTCCTATCTCAATGGCATGTACACACTAAACAATAACAACGTGCGATCAGCGCATGTCGCTCTGACAGCCGCGATACGGTCACTCACACAAGGTATTACTGATACAGATGTAAATACCGACTTTCTCCATAAAAGCGCCACCCCACCATATGGCCTTCCCCTCAATATCCCCGCTGAAGCATCCACCGCAATACTGTAGAAGGGACACCACAACATAATTTTTATGTGAAACATGTAACTGCACGCAATACAGTGGAGCGTTGCATTGGTGTATTAAAAGCACGTTTCAGGTAAAGCCCATTTCTAGGCAATTGTTTTACATACCAAAGTGACTATTTTTATATTGAATGAATTTCTTATTTTAGAAATTAAGTAACAATAAGTATATAAAAGTGAATCTATTAAGACATTTAGACATTTGACGGCACGGTTGGCGCAGTGGTTAAGCGATTGACTGCTGCACTGTGTGTCGCGGGTTCGATTCCCGCACGGAACAAATATTTGTATGACCTACATGTATTTGTTCCGAGTCTGGGTGTTTTTCTATCTATAATATGTATGTATTTACAAAAAAAAAAAATGTATATAAGTAGTTTATCAGCCATCTTGTTACCATAACAAGCATTAGGTTGCTTAGCTTGGGACTAGATGGCGCTGTGTGAAATGTCTAGGGATATTATATTATATTTAGTTAAATGGGGTTGTATAAAAGTAAATTGATTTTTTGCAGGTGTTTGCTTGCAGCGCGTGCTTTACATTATAGTCCAACAACTGCAGGCAAGATTGTGAATGCATGTTGCATATTGCACAATATTGTAAACATGGCAAGGGCACCATTGCCACCTGATGAAGTTTATGCAGAAGCACTTGCCTTGCAACAGGTATGTGATTTCTATTCCACTGTTTTGGAATATAATATAAGTTGGAATTTTAAATAATACTACTATGTTAAAAAATCAACATTTAAATTACTCTTTATTTCTCATAAACTAAATATTTATTTAACAATATTAAACTTGACTTTCAAGCCAATTGAAAAATCTGAAATGTAAATAAACTACATAAAACAAAAAGACACTTTGTTATATAAATAATAAAAAATAATAATAATAAAATCCAAGTTACAATATCTAATGTAATAATAATAACAAATTCAAATCGTCATACAAAATAAAAAGATCTTCAATATTTTAATCATCATTTGAATAACAAATCACAAATTTTAATACAGGGTTATTGGTAAAACATTAACATTTATGTATTTATAACTCTTCAAAATGTAGGGAACAGCTGATTTTTTTTCGCTATTTCAGGTTTTGACCCTTATTAAAAGGGTAAAAGTTTTCATAATGATGAGTACAATGACCTCTTAAGAGGTTGTTAATGTTTTATCAATAACCCTGTATAATAAAAATAATAACAGTCATGTCATTAATCACTAATCAGTCTTTTAATTTAGGAGGACAATAATTATGCAGCACTTAATATCAAGACCATTGAAGGGTGAATCGGGATCTTCTTGAAGGTCGGGCACTGCAGCAGGCTCTTGTTGACAGACTGTGGAGAAATGCATAAAATTAGCAGGTATGTAATGTAAACCCACCCCAATATTCTTATGAAGTACGAAAATGCTCTAATTATTATTAAAATGATTTAACTCTTTGTTACAGATCCACAGTATTGCACAAAATATGATTTAGAATAAATTAATACTCTTTTTATAACCATTGTTTCATTTAATCATTTATCATTCAAGCCATTTTGAATCCACTGCTGGACATAAGACTCCTCCTAAAATAGATTTCATTTATCTTTTAATAATCTGACAAAATTACCTCTTGCCTACTTCAGAAAATTTTAGTCAGACTCAGAATCTGAGGACTTTAAAATTCTGCGGAGTTTCTGTGAAAACAAAATTAACTTTATTACAAAAGTTGCAACTTCGTATATAGCATGTGTAACCTAGCGCTTAGTATCAGAGTTATTGTTTTCAATGCTCCTTAATACTTATTGTGGGTATGTTTGTAGCACACACAACGAGTAGAAGTTCCGCTTTTGGGGTGTAACCTGTAAATCAACAGTAATTAGTAATTACCTTTTTTTGGCACACAGTGGCCTATAAGGTCCACAATTTTTTCTGTGGTGGAGCTCTATCGATCAATGGCCGCGGCTAAATTGTTGATGGCCTGAGCATGATTTAAAGTCGCCTCGGCGTTCCTGGCTTCTATAGTTTCCAGCCTTGATTGAGCAGCTTCGAGAGCTGCATGGTCTCCATCTATAAAAAAAATATTTTGTTACATCAGGCGACATACTTTGCCCTAGAGTGGGGCGTTAATGGTCAAAACAAATAATAATTGCAAGATCTTTACCTTCCGCTGCGTAACGCGTGTCCGTTACCCCAGCCAGATGTTGTCGAAAATGGTCATTTGAATCTTATAGATAATTAGTTTTGCGGCTTCTGTAATTGTTGCACACATTTTTAAATTTGTTGCGCTTATAGTTTTTTAATTATTTCACAAAAACATATCCTGCTGGCGTAACGTTACCCCAGCCAGACCTTTTTCTTTCTAATGGGAGTATTTAAATAAATACTAGCTATAAAATTAGTTGTCTATATGAAGTAAATGTTGTGCCTTATTTTTTTGTATTTGTTCTTTCTTCGGTTGCGAAGTTATTCGAGATTTTGCTGGGGTAACGTTTCTGGTTTTGCTAGATCTTTGAAACGGTTAAGCGGATTCTTATCATATTTTGTACATGACTTCTTAGGAATTAGTTTAAATTTGTTCAGCAATAAAAAAACCAAAATAATGCATAGCTTAAAGGTTATTTCATTAAATAGAAAAACACTTCAATTTGTCCCAGCACTCTCAATAAGAGGTTTAAAGACTTACTTTAAACGTTATTTTGAAGCTTGTAATTGCCTTCAAATGTATGTGAAGTTTCATTAGTATCCTGTAAGTATTTAACAAGCTATGATGATATTCAGTTCTTCACGAGCACGGTCATGAAGCGCGCGGTGTTATTTGGCCACTGATAAGCCTGTTTATGGATATATGAACTGAATGTTATGTCAATTATTAGTTGTATATCAGTAAAATTTCAGCGTAATACATTGGTTAATTAATGAGATAATACGATTAAAGTCATTAGGAAGTGAATGACCGTGGTAACCCGACCAAGTTTAGGTGGTTACGAAAAAGCGAAAACGTAGAACATTATGCTACCTTCTAAAATATGTAGGATAGTGTTACAAATTTAGTACAGACATGTACACAAGTTTTAAAAAAACTACATGTTTATTAAAGAATTTTTATTAAGAGGTAAAGTAATCAATTTAATTGAACTTTTAAAGTATTAATTATACTTAAAAACAATTACAGATAGTAATTTTGCTTTTTTGAAATTTTCTATTACTTTGTCGTTATCATTGTCAAGAATTCCAGTCCAGGTAATAACTAAGTAAAAATAAGTAAGTTCCTAAATTCAAATATTTAAGCCTTAAAAAAATACAGTTTTAGATAAGTACCTAACAAAATGTACTAATAATAATTTTGCTACTATTTCTGCAGTTACATTATGCAAGCTTACCTTGTTCGTGAATTTATCAAGCAACGCACCATAATTATGATCATCAATAGAAGCACTCCACATAAACAGTAATTCGCACACTTATTAAATAGCTCTCACGCACTCAATAAATATTTGCAAAAACAGGAATCGGAACTACGGAAGCGCACGCGCACTCTACAAGATGAATTATGTGATTATATTTTATATATATTAGTCTATGGTGATTATGGAGCATGTTTAGTGCGTTATGCAAACAATGAATTACCCCTTCACCCCACCCCTCCCGCGTCCCACCGAACACGTGTTATCGGTGATTTTTGATTAGTATGTGCAACTGGAAGATAATAATAATGTTTTCATAGTACAGATATTATTATATTATTATGTATTTAACAGTGTACGCGTCTGTACCGAAATTGTAAGGTGTATTATACTAAACATTTCAAAAGATAACATAATGTTCTACGTTTTCGCTTTTTCGTAACCACCTCAACTTGGTCGGGTTACCACGGTCATTCACTTCCTAATGACTTTAATCGTATTATCTCATTAATTATCCAATGTATTACGCTGAAATTTTACTGATATACAACTGAACTAAACAACTAATAATTGACATAACATTCAGTTCATATATCCATAAACAGGCTTATCAGTGGCCAAATAACACCGCGCGCTTCATGACCGTGCTGGTGAAGAACTGAATATCAGAAGAATATAATATACTTACAGGATACTAATGAAACTTCACATACATTTGAAGGTAATTACAAGCTTCAAAATAACGTTTAAAGTAAGTCTTTAAACCTCTTATTGAGAGTGCTGGGACAAATTGAAGTGTTTTTCTATTTAATGAAATAACCTTTAAGCTATGCATTATTTTGGTTTTTTTATTGCTGAACAAATTTAAACTAATTCCTAAGTAGTCATGTACAAAATATGATAAGAATCCGCTTAACCGTTTCAAAGATCTAGCAAAACCAGAAACGTTACCCCAGCAAAATCTCGAATAACTTCGCAACCGAAGAAAGAACAAATACAAAATAAGGCACAACATTTACTTCATATAGACAACTAATTTTATAGCTAGTATTTATTTAAATACTCCCATTAGAAAGAAAAAGGTCTGGCTGGAGTAACGTTACCGCAGCAGGATATGTTTTTGTGAAATAATTAAAAAACTATAAGCGCAACAAATTTAAAAATGTGTGCAACAATTACAGAAGCCGCAAAACTAATCTATATATATAAAATTCAAAGTCCTGACTGACTGACTGACTGACTGACTGACTGACTGACTGACTGACTGACTGACTGACTGATAGATCAACGCACAGCCTAAACCGCTGGTCCTAGAGACATGAAATTTGGAGGGTGTGTTCTTCGTGAAGAGTAGGCATCCACTAAGAAAGGATTTTTCGAAATTCCACCCCTAAGAGGGTGAAAAGGGGTTAATTCGTTTGTATGAAAAATCTTATTCCTTGAGATATTAAACTTGAAACTTGGCACGAATACTTATCTAAATAAATTATGAAGATTTTCAGTTTTTTTTTTTTCTAAACTACCCCCTACTATGGGATTGGGGGTTTCAAAGTTTGTATGGAAGAATTTTAGCGCGCAGTCCGATTTACTCGAAACTCAGTATTTATACCTAATATTGAAAGTAAAGAATAATGTGTATCAGGGTTTTTTGAAAATCTACCCCTGAAGGGCTGAAATGGGGTAGTCAATTTTTCAGGGGAGGATTTTACTGCATGGCTTGATTAACTCGAAAATTAGTATAAATAATCTTAGAGTCAAGTTATGAATACATCCCAAAGGATTTTTTTAAATTCCACCCCTGTGGGGGTGAAAAGCGGGGATACAGTTTATATGAAAATCTTCTTCATTAGGTTAATAAACTTGAAACTTTTCAAGAATACTCGCCTAAGTAAGTAATAAAGTTTATGATTATAAGTTTTTCAAAACTACCCCTCAAAGGGGGATATAGGGGTGTTGAAGTTTGTGTGGAATAATTTGAATGCGCGGTCTAAAAATAAAGTGTAACATGTATCAGGGGTTTTCGAAAATCTACCCCTAACGGGTTGAAAAGGGGTAGTTAATTTTACAAGGGAGGATTATAATGCGTGGCTTGAATTGGTATAAATAACCTTTGAATCAAGTTATGAATAATCCCAAACGATTTTTCAAAATCCCACCCCTATGGTGGTGAAAAGCGGGGGATACAGTTTATATGAAAAATCTTATTAATTTAGTCAATAAACTTGAAACTTTGCAAGAATACTTGCCTAAGTAAGTAATAAAGTTTATCATTATAAGATTTTTAAAACTACCCCTCAAAGAGGGATATAGGGGTGTTAAGTTTGTGTGGAAGAAATTGAATGCACGGTCCGAGTAACTCGAAACTCAGTATTGATACTTTTGACAGAAAATAATTAATAATAAGTATGAAAACTTGTCGAAAATTTACCACTGAACGGGACAAAAAGGGGTAATTCGTTTTTTAAGGGGAGGATTTGAACTTGAAACTGTATGTTACATTTTCACACTTATACCACTGAACTTCTGATTTGGCATAGAGATAGATGGCATCCTGGGGAAGCACATACATTTTATCCTGTTAGCACGTTCCCGTGGGATAATTTCCGACATCCACGCGGGCGAAGCCGCGGGCAGTTATCTATAAGATTCAAATGACCATTTTCGACAACATCTGGCTGGGGTAACGGACACTGATGGCCAGTACTAAGTTGTACAGTAGGGGGTCATTCATCCAGTATCACCTTAACGACTGTATTGCTGTGAACACGCGGTAAAGGCCATACCTACGTATGTGTGCATAAAGTGATGTATCAACACAGAACGCTCACCTCATAATTCGCACACTGGCTGGCGTCGAACAACGAAACAAAAAACATTCCGTCGCTTTTACACACAGGCTACGTAATTACGTATAACCTCAGTTGGTTCATACCATTAATAAAATTGAACTCATTACATCAAGTACCGATAGCTGGAAGTCTTACGTATTGGATTATTGAACGCATAGGTCTAGGTTCCAATCTCGAGTTGGGGTTTTTATTTTTCTTTTCCAACAATAATCTTTATCGGTTATTTTGTTATTCGTTTTTTATAGATTAATAAACAAGAATATTAATGTAATCATTATTTTATTTTAATTATTATATTGCTATTGTAATACGGGGTTAAAATAAAAATGTTTTCTATGTGATTTCAAAATGTTTATTCGTAATAATTTTATAAGCTAAAAAAATTAATAAACTGCTACTCGAACAGTTTATTTTCTCATAAAGAACAATGTATTAAAGACTTAAAATATTGTATCTTAGTAATATAAAAATATTGTGCTGCAACTACTAATGTGTGTGGGTAATCTAAGAAATCACAACTAACAAATCTACCCACGTAAATACAAAAAGTGTGAACTCCTTGCCACAATACAATTAAATTACTCAGTGGCTACTTTTTTTTAGGTACTGCCAGTGCATTCTTTTTAACTTTAGTTGCATGTCTCAAACGTCAAAGTTAAAAAATCGTATTTCATCATCTTCATCATCTTCCTGCCCTTATCCCATGTTACTTGGGGTCGGCGCAACACGTTTTCTTCTTCCATTCTCCTCTGTCAGCCGTCACGCTATCATTCACTCCCTTCTCTTTCATATCATTCCTCTGTAGCGGTATCTACAACGCCACATGTGAACAACGCGTCATACTGACGTCACGCAAATCCTGCATCTCGCAAGCAGAGTTTACCGCGCAGTTAGCATAGATACAATTTCCCAACATCAATCGTGGGGCAAATGCCCGCCAGACACAACACCCGTCTGGTTGGAGGATCCTCCCTTTTCTATGGAGGATGAGTGAACTTTACACCCTGTTCCTCATGTCTCCAAACCTCACACAATCCATCCATCTTTTCTTCGGCCTTACTTTCCCTCTCCATCCATCAACATGTATATTCATCACTCTTTTAGTCACATGCGTTTCGTCCCTTCTCATCACATGCCCATACCAAGCCAAGCGATTTCCTTTCAACTTTTCTGTCACTGGCGCCACTTTCAAACTTCCTCTTATATACTCATTTCCTACTTTATCCATTCTCGTCACTCCACACATCCATCTCAACATTCTCATCTCCGCTGCATGCAATCTTTTTTCATCAGTCTTCTTCACAGCCCAGCATTCAGACCCATAAAGTACGACAGGCCTTATCACGGACTTATAAATTTTCCCCTTTAACTTGAGGGGCATCCGTGCGTCGCAAGTTGTTCCTGTGACCTGTCGCCATTTCATCCATCCTGAGTTGATCCGGTGCGTTACGTCTCGTCTTAGGACTTATTGAATCGTATTTATTAGGACTTATTGCGGTTAAAGCTAGTGTTGCAAAAAAACCGTTTTTTTTCTAATGTGAAAAAAAACCTTGAAAAAAAACCTGATAAAAAACTGTTTTTTTTTCTGGGCCCTTTTTTTTTCAAGAGTATAATAACTCTAAAATTGTTCGGGCATTTACCGTTAAAGATTAATACTTAAGATTACATAATAGAGTCTTAGGTTTATTCTTGAATCTACGGTACTTTTCTGATATAATAGTACCAAAATTTCATAAAAATATTGGCAACATTCATTGATATTAACTCAACGAAAGGGAAATCCCCAAATCATATACCTATTTATGCACGGGGAAATCCCCTTTCGATTTGTTTGTTTGAACGTAGTTAGTTTAGCGCAATTGTGGTGCGTGACGCTGACGTGTGACGGACGGAGAAAGTTCAATATAAAATTATTTAGAATTTGTGATATTGAAGTGTTGTTAATTCGAGTCTGATTACAAAAATAAATACCTACCTAAGTATGCCGAAACGAGTTGGTTCAGGCCGAAAAACATCGGCTGTGGCAAATCTTTTTAATGACGTGGTTACAACTTCGAAAATCCCCAAAGCAGAATGCACATTCTGCTCAAAACATGTGACGAAAAACGGTACAAGACTTTTAAAGCACCTACAAGAGTGAACTGATACAGAAAGTGAAGATGAAGAATAAATTGAAAAAAGATTATTGAATTGTAATTCAATGTTGAAAGTAGTGAATTATGAATAAATAATATTTTGATTTCTTATACAAATTTAATTTATAATTGAACTAAAACGTAGGCTAGAAAAAAAACCAAATTTAGAAAAAAAACAACGATGCAAAGGTTTTTTCATGTTTTTTTTCAATAAAGTGAAAAAAAACAAATCGTTTTTTTTTCATTTTACATCACTAGTTAAAGCATTAAGTATTCATTTTCATTATGAAAAGAAGATTGAAACTAAACCTCAAAATAATCCTTATTACGGATATGACACAATATTATTTTAATATTACTAAAATCAATTTGTTGTGTTCGAATAATCATGACTTAACCCATGAATCTCATCACTAAATATACGCTGACACTCATCACACATCTAATATTTTTCACCAGTGTGCCTTAAAATATGGATTTTTAAACTACTAACTCGTTT
Source organism: Apamea sordens (assembly GCA_945859715.1). NCBI lineage: Eukaryota > Metazoa > Arthropoda > Insecta > Lepidoptera > Noctuidae > Apamea > Apamea sordens. The sequence goes on along the minus strand of OX244015.1, from coordinate 9,434,003 downwards.
AAAACCACGCCCACAAATATCACACTTGTAAGGGTTTTCACCTGTGTGTATACGAACATGTTTTTTTAAAGTACTCTTTAGACTAAAACTACGCTGACATATGTCACACTTATAAGGCTTTTCACCAGTGTGGACACGAATATGTCTTGTTAAAGTACTCGTTTGACCAAAACTACGCTGACATATATCACACTTATAAGGTTTTTCACCAGTGTGGAGACGAATATGTCTTGTTAAAGTACTCGTTTGACCAAAACTACGCTGACATATATCACACTTATAAGGTTTTTCACCAGTGTGGAGACGAATATGTTTTGTTAAAGCACTCTTATCAATACAACTACTCTGACATATATCACACTTATAAGGGTTTTCACTAGTGTGGATACCAATATGTCTTTTTAAAAGACGCTTTTCACTAAATCTACGCTGACATATATCACACTTATAAGGCTTTTCACCAGTGTGGATACGAATATGTTTTGTTAAAGCACCCTTATCAATACAACTACTCTGACATATATCACACTTATAAAGCGTTTCACCAACGTGGATACGAATATGTCTTGTTAAAGTACTCTTTTGACTAAAACTACGCTGACATATATCACACTTATAAGGCGTTCCACCAACGTGGATACGAATATGTCTTGTTAAAGTACTCTTTTGACTAAAACTACGCTGACATATATCACAGTTATAAGGCTTTTCACCAGTGTGGATACGAATATGTCTTGTTAAAGCACCATTTGCATTAAAACTATGCTGACATATATCACACTTATAAGGCGTTCCACCAACGTGGATACGAATATGTCTTGTTAAATGACTCTTTTGACTAAAACTACGCTGACATATATCACACTTACAAGGCTTTTCACCAGTGTGGATACGAATATGTCTTGTTAAAGCACCCTTGCAAGGTTTGGATGTACGTTTTTGAGTTGTCCGGATAACATTCGAGTCTGATTTGTCTTTTCTCATTTGCTCGGCTGTGATTACATCTTTTTCTTTTGTTCTTCGTGTGTCTAATTTTGGTTTCTTCGTAACGATCGCCCCTGTGATAATAAATCTGGTAAGTACGATGTTAGAAGAATATTTACATGCACACGAATCAAAATAATTGCGGTTTGCATGATTCACACTAGAACCGAAATGTAGGAATTTCTGGTGATATTGAATAATAAACTTCATCGCCAGAGACATGAAGAACAATATTGTACAGACGCCAGCACATCAAGCTACTACAATCTGTCAAACTTTAATAGATTTTCAACTTTATCGCTAAAGCATTAATGTTCAAGGTTGATTGGGATTTGACAGTTTCGGGTAGCTTGACTTGCTGGCGTCTGTATTAACATAATTATGTTCTGTTCCAAAAATATCTGATAAAAGGTCATTAGGTTAATATGGAGCCTGGCATACCTACTATAGGTAGGTGTCGGCGACAAGACCCTATCTGGGCACCAGGGCGCAATTAGTGGCGGGATCGTTACACAGAAAACGTAAAGTAGAAATTTTAAGTAACTAGTTAGAAACTTTTTAAGAGATTTATTTCATGTTTTTTATATTTCTAATTAGAATTTAAGCTCAGATTTGTTATTAGTTTTCATATCTCAAACCTGTAAGACTGTTTTTTAAAAGGATTCTTGCATGGGTGCATGGGATGTGTGTCGCCAGCAGTCACTCGACTCAGAAGTAGGGAACTAGGTACGACCGTAGGTACTGGAAGTACCCCGGTCGTGCAACAGTAGGTATGCCACGGATCTACCATGTCATGTCCAAGGGAATTAGCAACACATTTACTTGTATTTAGGTTTCAACTTGTATCTCACTTTATAATAATAATTATCATATTCATATATTTATTTGGATTCCATAATGTTGTAGAGGTGTTACAATGGTTTAAAGCTAAGGTACAATTAATAATTGTACCTTAGCTCCATAATTGTCAATTATGGACCCTTAGGCACAGTATAATAATAATAATATAATAATATCCCTGGACATTTCACACAGTATGGAAACTAGGCCTATTTGTAAAAATAATTACCTACGCTCCATTGGAGCGTTAGGGTTGTCACTCTCGAATGCCTCTAAAATTGATGTGTTTTATTGTAACGAAGTTTTTTAACGCGGTTTGCGGTTAGGAGTTGGCTGGTTATCTTTCCGTCTTTCTGGTCAAAACGTAAAACCAAGATGGCGGCTGCGAAAACATTCAAATGTTTCATCGTGAATCGCGTCGCTCGACCGATGCCTATTTAACCCTACACCTTACCGTTTTAACTCGAGAATGGGTGAAGTATTAATTAAAGAAAACAATATTAAAAAATATATATCTTTATTCTTCATAATTATAAATTATTTACTGAAAAATGGTTTCACCTGCTACATGTTCGAAATGCTTTGTTATTAAATTTTACAGTGTAATTTATTCTCATTCTCATAAATCGTTTTTTTTAAATAAATTATCGGGAAACAAGGACAGGGTATAAAACAAATTTTGTCAAGTTCTTTGTAAATTGAAAGAGCTATTTTGTAGTTAGTATGTTCCCTTTTAAAACAAGAACGAAAAATGTCATCCATTTTCTAGACATAATGAACAAAGTCAGACCTCACTAAAGGCTCTAGCACCCTCGAAAACTATGAAAACGACACCCATGACAATCAAATTTTTAAAAATTCTCAGCCGCCATCTTGGATTTAGATTTTGACCTCACTATCGGTTTTGGCACCCACGAAAACTATCAAAACGACACGCATGACAAAACAAAATAATTTAAAAAACGAAAGCTCCGGTTTCGAAGCCGAGTTCTAACAAATTACACGTATACTATAACAATACGCTCGAGGCATTTTTAAAAAAATGGACGGTCCGTGGTGCAAGCAATAAATGTATTACGCGACTACTCGTTCCAAGCATAGTATAAAGCAGTGGTTCCCAACCAGTGGTCCGTGGACCACCAGTGGTCCGCAGAAGCCAAAATGTGGTCCGCGAACGATTTTAAATTTAGCGGGCGGTGAGCCGTAGGTCGCCGTGCAGTGAGTGAGAAGAGCGCGGGTGCAGGGGGGCGATACGTCGGGCCGCCGTATGTAATTCCTATTAAGTTTTTAATGAAAGTTTCAGTTGGATTATTACAGTTTATTTTTAATTTACCTACATAGTGGTCCCTGCTAACAAGAATAATATAAAAGTGGTCCCTGACCAAGAAAAGGTTGGGAACCCCTGGTATAAAGAGAGGAAGTACGTTATCTTCATACAAACGCACCGCGCTAGGCTTGTATGTGTGCGCCAAAGTATCTATGCGTCGCCGCACGCACACTTAAACAAATCTCGGACCGTTTCGCAGCGCGCCAGTCGGGGCTAACATCGCACGAAGTTCGCGCGTCACAGCTTTTCGGCACCGCTAAATGAATGAAAAATGTATGTACGTTTGCCCCGCACGGCCCCCCAGAATTTGTGTTTTAGGTGTGCACTAATGCAATGTACTCGCCTCTAGGAGTATATGTACTGGTTTCTTTTTCAATGTACCTCTGTACTTTTGAAGATATTTGCAAAAAAAGGGGGCCGTGCTGAAAACGTTTGGCTGGCACGGCCCCCTTTTTTTGCATGTAACTTGAAAAATATATAGCGTATTAAAAAGTTTCTTAAGCTCAAGGAATGTACTCTATTAACACGTTATATGTACCGCAACAGATATTGTGAATTCGTAATGACAAATAATATATAGATGTGGATAGGGGGCCGTGCTGGTTTTTTTTTTTTTTTAAGAAAATATCTAAAAAAGACAAAACAATCTTAGCCAAAAACGATTACAAAATAATTGATGTTTGGCAAGTAACATATGTACCGCATTGGTTTCATAAACAACTTGCTAAATTTGAAAAATAAACCAATTTTAGTTCATTCAGCACGGCCCTCTATAGTTGCCTATATCTTTTTAAATAAGACATGGTTGTTTACAAAATTCGTCTTTCTGAATTATAATTAGGAGTACTTTCGTTCCAAATAAATTGCAAAACTGCTGTATTAGTACTTTAAAAAATAAATAGGATCAAAATTATCATATATTACAACTGATGGGGTGACCATGATTCCATATATTAGGTACATATTTTCTATCCTACCTATGTACCTATATTAATTAACTTATGTGACTACATCGAAATAATAGTAGATTGTACAACTAATTCATAAAAGAAGGGATAAAATAGCTCGTTTATGCCCGAGTTAAGCACTGCTTTTCACTTCGATTGCGAGAAAATGAAACAGGCATAAAGTATATAACAGTATTTTTACTGTTCAAAAATGTTGCAATATTGAAGATGAGAATAGCTAATTCCCGCCACGAAACTTTATAAAAGATTTTTTTTTTATTTTCAACATGGTTTTGTTGTGTCATTCGACTTGGGTACCTACTTCATACTGCCAAGTCATAAAAATGTTTCTTTGCGTTTTGAAATAATAAATGACCACTAGGTATTTTATCTGGTTTTATTAAATTAACGATACCAAACACGGAAGTGATATAAATTAAAGCAAATGAAATAAAATAACGACTTAATCTGCGACGTTTTATTGCAACCGTCGGGGGACCGCTACTATTTTAAACTTGAATAGAACGATATGCTAATAATTAGAGCGGTCCCCCGACAGGACAACATATAATCAAAAAATTTCATACGTACTTACGTAGGGTCTTAATCTCAAGGTTATTTTTTTCTTTTTATAGGGTTTCACGTTTACACCTATTTTGTTCTATTTGTTTGTTGTATTTATTCAATAGTTTTTTCCAAATTGTTTTAGGCTTTTATATTCGTACTATTTTTATTATTATTTTGTATCGGGGGTTTTTTAAATTTATAATTTCAGTTTTTTATGTTAGTAAAAAACGGTCAATATAATGTAGTAATTATTTTTTATACCCTAATTATTCAACACTTTTTTATAATTACTACTCATTATACACAAATACTCGAAACGCAACAACAACGTGATGCCCTACAAGAGAAACAATTAGCAAGCAACCGACTATTAGTTAGTATAAATAAATTATATTATAACTTAAAACTTACATGTTTATTTTAGCAATCCATTTCCGTGCTTGAAATAGTTTTTTTTTTCTAAGCCAAGATAATTAAGCCCAACAGCCACACGTGCAATAAAACGTCGCAGATTAAGTCGTTATTTTATTTCATTTGCTTTAATTTATATCACTTCCGTGTTTTGTATCGTGGCAGTATGAATTAGGTACCCAAGTCGAATGACACAACAAAATCATGTTGAAAATTCAAAAAAAATCTTTTATAAAGTTTCGTGGCGGGAATTAGCTATTCTCATCTTCAATTTTGCAACATTTTTGAACAGTAAAAATACTGTTAGGTATATACTTTATGCCTGTTTCATTTTCTCGCAATCGAAGTGAAAAGCAGTGTTTAACTCGGGCATAAACGAGCTATTTTATCCCTTCTTTTATGCATTAGTTGTAAAATCTACTATTATTTCAATGTAGTCACATAATTTAATTTATATAGGTACATAGGTAGAATAGAAAATATGTACCTAATAAAGGAATCATGGTCACCCCATCAGTTGTAATATATGATATTTTTGATCCTATTTATTTTTTAAAGTACTAATACAGCAGTTTCGCAATTTATTTGGAACGAATGTACTCCTAATTATAATTCAGAAAGACGAATTTTGTAAACAAACATGTCTTATTTAAAAAGATATAGGCAACTATAGAGGGCCGTGCTGAATGAACTAAAATTGGTTTATTTTTCAAATTTAGCAAGTTGTATGAGAAACCAATGCGGTACATATGTTACTTGCCAAACATCAATTATTTTGTAATCGTTTTTGGCTAAGATTGTTTTGTCTTTTTTAGAAATTTTCTTAAAAAAAAAATTCCAGCACGGCCCCCTATCCACATCTATATATTATTTGTCATTACGAATTCACAATATCTGTTGCGGTACATATAACGTGTTAATAGAGTACATTCCTTGAGCTTAAGAAACTTTTTAATACGCTATATATTTTTCAAGTTACATGCAAAAAAAGGGGGCCGTGCCAGCCAAACGTTTTCAGCACGGCCCCCTTTTTTTGCAAATATCTTCAAAAGTACAGAGGTACATTGAAAAAGAAACCAGTACATATACTCCTAGAGGCGAGTACATTGCATTAGTGCACACCTAAAACACAAATTCTGGGGGGCCGTGCGGGGCAAACGTACATGGAAATTTACCCACAGGAACGTGCTAACAGGATAAAATGTATGTGCTTCCCCAGAATGCCATTTATGTCGCGGGCCCTTTGTGGCTAATTACAATAGAAAACCAATTGCGTCTCATTAGTGGTGATTAAGAGGGTACCTATATGATATCTTTACCTAAGTACCTAACTAATTAAAAAAAAAACTCAATAACAGAAAATTAAATACCTACCTACCTAAATAAACCTATTTCTGATGATAACTAATCTAAACTCAATAAATGAGCAAAATCCCTAAAAACTAATATCTATACGAATGACTAAACCTACCTAACAGTATTATAAAATAACCTACGGTCACTACGTACACTATCAAATATACTACCTATACTTTAAAATTAAAATCTATACCTACGACTCATATAGAAATAAACCTAAATAACTCTAAAAACTAAAAGGAATAAAAATGAACTCCACTGCGGGTGACCCAACCTACGACCAACTTAGTATTTGCGGTTGGTACAGTACAGACAGTGGTAATCGGGTATAGGGATCGAACCGCAAAATTAAGTTTGTTTTTTATTGTATATACTTTTTCGGGATAAAAAGTACCCAGTGTGGTGCCCAGAATATTAAAGAATAATTATACCAAGTTTCATCGTAATCGAACCGGTAGTTTTTGCGTGATTCCTGAACAAACAGACAGACAGACAGACAAAAAATTTTTTAATCACATTTTTGGGTTCGGTGTCGGTCAAGTAACACCCTCTGCCATTTATTTTTTGGATATTTTCAATGTACAGAATTTTCACTTCTACAGATTTATTATAAGTATAGATCTCTTAAGGTTTGTCACCAGTGTCTACGAATATGCTTTAATAAATAACCCTTTAAACTAAAACTACGTTGACATACATCACACTTATAAGGTTTGTCAGCTGTGTGTATACGAATATGCTTTAATAAATAACTCTTTGTACTATAACTACGTTGACATACATCACACTTATAAGGTTTTTCACCAGTGTGTGAGCGACTATGAGTATTTAACTTCCACTTTTCAATAAAACTACGTTGACTTACATCACACTTATAAGGTTTTTCACCTGTGTGTGTACGAATATGATTTAATAAATTACACTTTACACTAAAACTACTTTGACATACATCACACTTAAAAGGTTTTTCACCAGTGTGTGTACGAATATGTTTTGTTAACGCATCCTTTACACTAAAACTACGCCGACATAGATCACACATATAAGGTTTTTCACCAGTGTGTGTACGAATATGCGTTGATAAATTACTCTTTCGACTAAAACTACGCCAACATAGATCGCACTCATAAGGTTTTTCACCAGTGTGTGTACGAATATGTAATGATAAATTACTCTTTCCACTAAAACTACGCCGACATAGATCGCACTCATAAGGTTTTTCACCAGTGTGTGTACGAATATGTACTGATAAATTACTCTTTACACTAAAACTACGTTGACATACATCACACTTATACTCTTTCTTTACTCGATTAGAATTACGCTGATTACATTTGTAAGGCTCTTTGAAATATGTGCCAGGTTTGGACGTCCGTTTCTGAGTTGTCCGGATAACTTTCGCGTCTGATTTATCTTTTGTCGTTTGCTCGGCTGGTATTGCATCTTTTTCTTTTGTTCTTCGTGTGTCCAGTTTTGGTTTCCTCGCAACGGTCGCCCCTATGGTAATAAATCTAGTAAGTACAATGTGGGAACAATATTGATATGCACACGAATCAAAATAATTTACACTAGCGCTTTGTACAATTTACACTAGGATCGAAAATCGGGAATTACTGGCGACATTGAATAATACACGCCCCAGACATGAAATACAAAATTGTGTAGGATAATGACGTAATGAAAACGCTATGTTGCACCAAATGACAAACGGTTTATTAACAACAACCAGTTGCATCTGCCACGCTTCTGCAGTGCGTCAAAAATGTTCGCTGAGTCGCGCACAGACGGCTTTGATGCCATCTGGCACAAAAAGACAGCCTCACTGCTAAGCAGATTGCGTGGCAGCAGTAACGGCATCCTGAATATAATAAGCAATAAGTTAGACAGCCCACTGGTGTGGAGCCTCACCCAGAGGACTAACACCCATATTCTAAGAAGTAACTTCGAAAGTTCCTCCACCTCCACTCAGTCGAGGTTACCTTAAGGAATACCTCAAGGAATCCTCGAAATCGGTATTCTTAGTCAAAACTAGGTCTTGTCATGAGGTAATCTTGAGGATCCTCCAGTGAGGTTTAGTCGAGGTCGAGTCGAGGTAAAACGTCATTGAATCATAGATTACAGTGTGCACTTTGTTTTTTTTGTCTATGGTCACTCAAAAATTGTCAGATTGCGGTTTTTTTATCTGTGTGATCGCGCCAGTCCTGTCATCCTGTGTTGGTAGGTTTACGTTGAAACTTTAATAATTTAATTGAGTTTTTATTTTTTTATTTAATTGAACACAAGCGGTAACAACATATTCAGCAGTGTCTTTCCTAAATCGATAGCGTCTTTGGAATTCTTCATTGTCATAAAATTCTATTGGATTTTCTGCATCCCGCAAATAACGGCGTGCAGGGTAATCGTACGGATTAACATAAAGATAATTCAGAAACTGTTGGAAATCCATTAAAAACACTATAAGAAAAACTATTCAAATCAATGAATCAGTTCAGTTCAGCCGATCGATTCTCTAAAAATCTCACCGTGAAAAGTTACGTGAAGTGAGCTTAGAGTGAGCTGTCAACGGTGTCAATCCCTAGCATTAGTTGCAATGACACTCACTCCACGCTCACTTCACGTAAGTTTTCACGGTGAGATGGTTACAGAATCGCACTGCGGTTCTGTTTACAAGCGTGAGCGAAATCAACGTAAAGAATGACGTAAATCTTCCTTCAGTGTTCCTTAAGGTACGTCACGATGTACCTTGAGTTTGACAGTTGTTTCCTCACCTCGACTGAGGAAAAATGTCGAGGGACGCCAAGTGGAGGTGATTTTTTACAACTGTGAATACCGATTTCCTTGAATGAGGTTGAGTCGAGTCGAGGAAGTTTCGAGGAAACGTCTTGGAATATGGGTGTTAGTCTCTCTTAGTTATTAGGTACTAGCATCGTTTCTAAGTTCATACTAAAAATATAAATATAATAGATCAATGGTTGTCTGAATAACGTATTATTATTATTATTAATATTATATTATTATAACGTATTATTACAATATCAGCTTTATACGGGCTGCCTTTTTTACTGTCTGAACAAAAACAGGGTACAACAGAGTAGTAACAGAGCCTATGGCACAGTTATCGTAATATTTTCAAAAACGTAAAATGAACAAATAAATAATAAATGTTATTACTTATTTGAAGTAAATTGTTCATAATAACACAAAATAAATCGACAAATAATATACAGATTCAACTTATATGCACTACGTGCGTAATTTTTGTCAATGAATTCGTAGCGACATTCAATCCTTTGATTGAAGCCGGTCGATAGCTAACTAATGGGACTTGCCATCGTAGGCTTCTTTTATTCTATCATATCCTTTCGCACCGCTCACGTATCACCGCACGCGTATCCCCACGCCCTGCGATCAGAGTACCACGTCCCGCGCTCGTCACCTGTAATTAGTCATAGCGTCACGTCGAACGCTGTTGTACGTTTCCGCGTGAGCAACGGCCGGCCAGTGATTGTTTTTATAGTGATGTCCGAATACTCCAACGCAGACTAAGTTGCCATGATGAGATATTATCGCTTGTCAGGTGAAAATTTTCCTTTTTATTATTTTATGTATGTTTGTATCGAAAAGTTATGTAATGTTTGTTAACTTGAAGTTCATTTTTTGGTGAAGACTGGAGGCGTACGACAGGAAGAACCTGATCAGAGTTGAAAACCGAAGCGAGTGTGATCTTCCTGACTGAAAACTTCATAGATGTTAATTCTAGTACTGATGTAATTTGATAATATAAACACACACATACACCTTTACTATACTTTACGTAATATCACACCACAAATGCCTGTAGACAATAAAAGCGGACTTAGTTCTCTTGGGGGCATCACCTGTATTCAAACTGCCATAAAAGTCTTCATGTTTGAAAAGAATAGCAAATGAAAATGCGCGATTGTTTAAAATAAAATTGGAAACCCGATATTTCGTCGAGACTTCGATGAAATATCGGGTTTCCGTTCCGGTATTTTTGAAGACAACAGATGTATTTTTGAAGCATTCAAGCCCTTGATCCAACTGCCCAACGAGAGCCTCCTGAGGTGTCGGTCGACAGGTCGAGGCTCTTGGCTATTAAGCCATTAGCTGTCGCGACTATCGGCACAATGGTCGCCGAGTCCACATCCCACATGTCGACAAGCTCGGGAGCCACGTCAAGATACTTGATTTGTTTATCTTTCTCGGCTTTCCCGAGATTCCCATCATGCGGGACGGTAATGTCAACAAGCATTGCGCGCCGCTCTGATCGATCCACCACCACTATATCAGGCTTATTATAAAGATATTATTATTAGTATTTACATTATATATTTATAGGTTTACCGATCATTAGACGTAGGTAATTTATTAGGTTTACTGTTACGTGACACGGACACTCAGAAAATTTGCCTACCATAACTACATACAGCACGGTGACGTATGTAGGTACAGCCTACGCCAGTTACCATCTCCTATTTTGGCTATTATTCGTTTTACGCAAGCGGATTAGGCGATTAGGCGAGGCGCGAGTAGGATGTATTCTTTTTCATGTATTTTGTACTAGGCGAATATTAGCGTATATGGGTTCTATTCTACTTGCACAACACACCATATTGTTGGCCAGAATGTAAAAAATGTCAGCCAGTATAATAAAAAATATTTATATATAATATAATAATAATTATGAGTTTTATTTTTTTGACACGATTTTACTAGCTGCGCCCCGCGGTTTCACCCGCATAAGTTTCGATCCCGTGGAAATATCAGGATAAAAAGTATCCTTTATGTTAATCCTGGTTATAAACATTTATGTACATCACATCTACCTCTGTGTACCAAATTACATCCACATCCGTTCAGTAGTTTTTGCGTGAAAGAGTAACAAACATCCATCCATCCATCCATACGAACTTTCACGTTTATAATTATTATAGTAGAATTTGAATTTTGAGATTCTGAATAATGTTTTGTTTTTAATTTTTAGTATTGACTAACATAATTTTAATACCTTTATTACTAACAACTATGGACATGTAATTAATTGTCTACAATAAACGAATTTTATTAATAAGTAATTAGAAAAAAGAAATCCTTACCAAAACATGCCTGAACTTTTTATAACTATCATAATCGCTATAAGAATGTGATATCGCGGAATGTAGGTCGGTGTATTATTTATATTTACATTCGGCGATGTAGGTGTACATACTCGTATACTATATACCTCTGACGGCGGCGTATATGGAATCTGTACCTTCACACAACGCTCATGACGTCAGAGACCGTGTTGCCGTCGGGTATGTTTTGAAATCTAAGTGTAGGTACACTTTAACGAATTAATTCTCGATTTCGAAACCTTTTAAGGTACCTTTACCTAACATTAGTGACGTCACCGGCTGAGTTGACATTGGGTATACTTTCAGATTTAGGATTTGGCGCGTAGGTATTTTATTTTATTATTTATTTTATTTTACTGTCTTTGGGTGGCTTACAGCTATCAAATACAGAAGTATTTTAAAACATATCCAACCGCAACGAAACAACCGTTCGGTATTCTTTTGTCACGTTACTATTTCAATCGTTCGTTCCTTTTCGTCCGCTGGCTAACGCAACATTTTGTTTGTTTACATTATTGTGTCACCACGTGCGAGTCAGTACGGTTTAAATTATGTGATTTCAAATGTTTTTAATTTAAAAAAAAAAAACAGGAAGTAAAGTGCATAGTAGGGTATGAAGTATGTACATTATAAAGTGATAATTATATAGTTTGTGTTCCTATTAGTGTAAAACTAAGAGCACTAGCAAAATTCACAACTATGATTAAAAAAATAAATACATCCGAGCAAGGACAAAACTTCATTTTACATCAGATAATAACAAGGCGTGTACCAAGGATAATTAAAGTTCAAAGCACAGCCCTGAGCAGACGTAAAGATTCAAGCTGGCGGCCGTCTACCACAGAACGCACAATTAAACGAAATAATACTTAGGACAGAATATTAAAATTAATGTCCATAACGCGCGCTAAATTCTTATTTTTAATTTTACTAATTCATGCCAATTGTATTTATATAGTAAGAAAATGTCTTTGTATAATTTATTTCAATCCTAACATATAAAATTAAACGTCTCTTTGTCTGTCTCTGTATTCGTTAGCGTAATTAAAAGTGGTGAGACAGTGAAACGGGTATACATTATAGTATAGTAAAATGGAGTCCTACATGAAATTATACCCCAGAAAAATGTTGGGGGCGGGTATATTTTGAAATCCCTAACACGGCCGTATATATTTTTATTGTATACCTGAACTCAACACTATAGATAGAGCGTTGGCTGAAGGTATAAATTGAGTGATATAGACGCGATGTTATATATAATTACTAAAGTGGTTTGAGTTACTCAGTCCTGGTACGTTTGGGCGTTTTTATGTGTCATGCGGATGTGTTCCCGCACGCGGAATAGACTCGAATGCGTGCCGCGTGCGTGATTATATTCATTATTCTTGTCTGAGCAACTAGCGAGAAGCTCGTCATGCTCCCTTAGCAATCACTGCTTGCGGTAGCATCAGGGCACAAAAACAGCGAGGGGGCACAATATAAATATGAACAGTACTGCAGTACAGAAACTACAAACAAACGTTCGAAACGACACAGACGCGCGCATCTACGAGGCCCCTAAGCGACAGTCGCGGGTGCTCTCGGCCGAGCGCCGCGCATTTTGACTTCACTATCGGCTGAAGGACCCTCGAAAACGATACCCATGGCGAAAACTTTTAAAATTATCGCAGCCACCATCATGGATTTTAATTTTAACGTTACTCGACGTTAACACCCTTGAAACCCATGAAAACGATAACCATGATGAAAAATTAAAAAAAAATCGCGGTCGCGGAGGGGCATAACATGTATGAACGCTTTTCGCGCCACCAGTCAACTCCTACCGCGTTACAATAGAACTAATGTTGCAAAAACCTCGAGTCTTCGAGTCCTATATAAACGGACTCGGATGATGAATTACAAGACTCGACTCATTACAACAGGACTCCAAGACTAGAGAACTAAGTTCTCTACGAGCCCTTGTATGTGACATGAGAGCTCGAGTGTCTTTGTGCGCTCGAGTCCTTTTGGTGCGGCGAGTCGTACTCAAGTTCTTTTCGTGTATGAGTCTAGCAATTAAATTGTTACATTTACAGGGCGGGGAGAAAGGCTCAGATAAAAAAATAACAGTACTGATTAAGGATATTTTTAATCATTTCTTATTCATTTTTATCTTTAATGATTTTTTCATATTCATTTTTGAAAAATGACGTCAACAACTCAAGTGGCTCATGTTCATTTTTTTCGAAAAATAATTGTTTTTTAGACGAGGGTCAAAATTACTGCAAATTTTGCATAGTTTGTACACACGGCTACTCGTCAAGCTATACAAAACCAGTTTGTCTTGGCCTCACTTTGTATGATATTTTCTCACAATGAACGGTCAGCCAATACTGGTTTTGCATAGCTTGATGTGTAGCCGTGTGTACGTAAAGCTGATGTGTATTGATTTAATTTTGCAGACATAGCACATGCACAATCCTTCAAAAAATCTTCGTCGTTGTATTGTTGTGAGATTTGCTCCAATAACACATCAATTATAGATATCACGTATATTAAACTTGGGTACTTTGATTTGGACAGTAAGAGTGTATCATAATAAAAAGTTTTAAAAAATCGATCAAAAGCTCTTCTTTTTCCCATTCTAAAATTAAATACTTCTTAAAATCTTGAACATGCTTACACATATGATCTAAAACAAATTTCATGTTGTAAGCGCTCCAACATTAAATACGTAGAATTCCATCGTATTAGCATTTCTTTAAGGAGAGCTATTCGAGTCTTTTCGAATGATGAGTTTCAAGTCTCATTTTCATGCTTAGTTCATTTTAAGACTCAAGTCCTTTTATAAGACACAAGTGGTTGTTAAATGACTCGGACTCGGCTTGACTCTGGACTCCGAACCGTTTTAGCACACCGAGTCTTGCTTATATGAGTCGAGTCTTTAAAATTACGACTCGAGGACTCGAGTTTTTTGCAACACTAAATAGAACACTTTTCAATTTTACAAACATTAAGAGTGACAACCCGTTGACATCACCGAGCTGTGAAGAATGTAGAGTAGTCGAAGGTGAGCAACATGATTTGATGGAGTGTGTGGGGAATGGGGCTTTGAGATTTAATTTACGGCTCTACAAATATGATAGTGGAGAGTGTAATGCTATCCTGGCATGTCCTTTAACGGTACAAGCTGGGATACTGTACAAACTGGCATTTTTTGTTTTAAAGTGTTATTTATTTATTAAAAATTTATGCGCAAGTAAGAAAAATACTGTACAAAGGCCGACTTGATGCCTGAGGCATTTGCTACCAGTCAACCTTAGACCTTAGATGTTATCTGTTTTAGGTTCAGTTGATTGTGCTGACGTTACAAAGCGAAGTAAAAAATAAAGCATAGCTGTTTATTTCGACAAATATGCCTAGTTTACTTACTGTCCATATTTATACTGTGGCTGATCTTAGCATTATACTCGTGAATGAATGCTCACTCGGGTCCACAGTCCTAATGGATAGAACTCAATATTGCCCATGTAAGCGGGTACACCCTGTAGGTAACGCTAGCCACATCCTATCTGGTGATCCATTGGCCTGTTTGCTTAGCTATAGATTAACTAACTAATACTTACTTCTTGTATCCCTGGCTCTTAGTTTCTTCTTAGATACTTCTTCGTCTTCCACTTCAGTTTTAAGCTCTATTAAAAGCTCATCATCTTCTAAATCTGACTCAGAATGGTGTGGTGGTATATCTGCTACATCTGGACAGCTAATGTCTAAATTTTCCAGCTCTAGCTCTGTAAGTAAACAAAAACAGACAAGAGTATTACTTGTTATTAATATTTGTTTTATTTCACAACATAACATGGTTACCGTTATGTTGAATTAAACTTAACATTGCCAAAAGTTTGAAGTAGTTCAAAACAGTTTTTGATCAATATGAAATAATTAGATTATATCTTAATGTGTTTTAAGACATTGGCGCCGATTCCCTTGTTCACAAACTGAACTAAATTTAAGTTCAGTGCATCTTTTTCGTTCTAGTTCATTAAGAAAAGGACAGAAGATAAATATTAGTTTAGTCCTGTCAAATTAAGATACTCCATAGACAAATTAGACATGATTAAAAATATGGCTACTTAAAATATGTTAATTTACAGGCGATTTGAAAGGACTAAACTAATATTTATCTTCTGTCCTTTTTTTAATGAAATTGAAAAACAAGATGCATTAAACTTAAATTTAGTTTAGTTTGTAAACAAGGGAATCAGCGCCATTATCCATTGATAATATTATTTTTGTTCTTAGAAACATACCATCACTTTGATGTTCCTCCTTTAGCTCAAAAACATCATCTAGTCCCTCACAAACAGCTGGTAATTCTTCTTTGATAGCAGTACTTCCCGTTTCATATTCATCATCTATACTTATATGCACAATTGGAGACTTAATAAACCCTCCGAATAACTCTAAACTGTTTTGGTTTATTAAAGGATTGGGCTGTAAAAAGATGATTATTATATTAGGAAAATATGCTGCTCATCACAGTCCCACAAGCACACACTTTGTGTTATACTAAAGTCACTTAAAGGAGCCTTCACAAGCGAAAGCATTTACATAGTTCCTATGTACCCTGGCGAGTCAGTCATGCCACCAACGTCACTGACCACTGCACAAGCTATTATTGCATAGATCGTGCGGACATGAGAGAGGACAGTTTTCATCAAATCAAATTGCCACATACAAGTTTTGTTCAAAAGTTATAGCAGTATTATGTGTGGATTATTTAACATGTAATAATTGTATGCACCTACATTTGACAAAAGCTTACATATCACCATGCAACACTCAATGGTACGCTAGGTGTGACATCTAGACACAATAGGTATGAGCTTGAGAGGAATCACTTCCACGTTATACTGAGATTAGAAATTATAAGAATAAATGGCTGTTGAACAATATCTCACCTCATAACACTCATTCATCCTCTGAGCGAACAGCTCTTCGGCTTCTAGACATTGTCGCAGTAATCGGTAGCATTGCTTTAACTTAGCACAGCAGAAGAAACACGCAAGAATCGGTCTACTGTCTTCATTTACAAACTGCAACAAAATTTGTCTTGCACTATTTTGTTTTTATGAAGAAAATATATTTCTATTGTATAAAGTAATGTTATACAAAACCAAACAGCCAACAGTTGGTGGTTCCTTACAGAAAAGGCAAGAGCATTGATCACAACTCTTGCTCATGGCAGAATAGCTACATAATATAACTATACAAGTACATAAGTACTTATTTTGAGTCCAACTTCCCTCAAGCTGTTTTACGGAAGCACTGGAGCGTAAATCTTCGAGTAGGAGAGGCATATAAAACCTAATACGTAATAACCTTAACTGTTACTAAGCAAAACACTAGGGCCATGGGGTCCGAGTGCACACTTAGTATTTCGAGACATCACAAAGCGGTTGGTTGACTCTTTACGTGACCAGAGGGCTGGCCTATTTCTTGGCTAAAGAATAAGAATTGCCATACAAAGTGGGAATGCTGCCAGCCTTTTGGGCATGTTTCCTATTAAAAGCGATGAGGATGAATTTTTTGATGCTCTTTAATTATTTCCCCTCCTTTTTAAATACTTGTAGGTACTTACATGATATTATTATTTTAAGACTGTTAGCTTTTTAAATTATGTAAATATTTTGTTGACTAATTAAATATACTCTTACTACAAACATCAACTTACTGGAATATCAGTTAGCTTCTCATATAGTTCGTGCAAGTTCCTGTTGACCACTATGTACATGCGGACATTCTCCGCTAAACATATCCTGCACATTGGCAGCTTTTCCATCTTTTACCTCACGTAAAGTATCACTATGATATTTAGATCAACTAAGTATAGCACTGTTGCGTTCCGTACCTATAATAATGAGAGAGGCTTGTGTTTTATTCTCGTGTGGAACGTAGCAGGTGGAAGGTATGAGTTTATGGCTTTATACACATAGATTTTACACTATATTTAAGCTATTTGTATGTCTATAAGTAGGTACTTTAGTTTTAAGAACAGAGATCAGAGAAACCACAATAAATACAAACACCAAAGAGTATAATAATCTATCTATCTATTTTTCTCTATGGCAATGGTGCCGATGTCGACAATTCTGCCAATGTCAGATGTGATATGAGAAAACGTGTGGAGAAAACAAAAAACAAAATGAGAAAAAAAAAAAACCCTAAAGTTCTAAATCCATTAATACATAATACCATTGACATAGAAAAGTATGGACTGGAAATACCTACAAAAAAAGGGTGCATACCTACAACTCGTATTGTCGCATAAAATGGCTGCCATTGCTAGGGTTGTGTCAATCAAGGAACAACTGTTATCTCGTTGTTACTATAACGAGTAACGATACTATATACGAGTTTTACTAGTTATCACGTTTGGATCACGATGGATTTTGGTGCTGTGAAGTGTGAACCACAGGCCGGACCTAGCTAGGTCACTCGGACCGAATAAGACGCAAGATTATTTATGTTAACATCGCAGAATATACTGATATCGTTCCAGCGGAGGAACTAGTTTCGGAAACTATTACGGTAAGTCGGCAACGGTACAACACTATTCCATTATGACATCTGTTTGTAAACAAACGAATGAATTAACAAATATAATAAAAAGGCCTGTTATATGGAAATGAACCCAAATATAAATACTTTAGCCATAAATTCATGATCGCGTTACAATTGTATTATCGATTGTGTATTATTGTATGTATTAATGCATGAAAACCGGCTACTAACCTGTGCAACTACAATTGAGGTTGATTTTCATTCTTTCTTGCACCACACTTCACAATACAACACACAGGCATGTTGAACTTCTGTTTTCCAACATTTACATGCAGTTTTAAAAGGTAAAATCCTCGTAATTTTCTCGCAAATCTCAATAATACAAAAAACAAACAACCATTTGACAGCAAAACTACCACGAAACTCGTCACCTAAGATGGCTGCTACGGCACTTACCTACAACTGTCACTACGTCAAGACAAAATGTTGCCATAATTAGCAACAACTTAAAATATAGTTGTCTCTTTTATCAAATGAGATTATCTTACTAGAAAGAATGAGACATAACGATATTTCAAATTCTGAATCATATTTCACTCATATTTGTATAAGCAAATGTATGTATAGAATAACGCGGCATCTCCATGTTATTTCCTATCTCAATGCATAATACGGCTATCGACTTGACTACTTGACATTGACAATTTGACATGTATTTAATTGCTTTTTTTATAGGAATTTAATGTCTGGCTACTGAGGCCTTTCAGACGATTTTTTTTTTACGATTAAGAATAGTTTGTTTTGTTTTTGGTATATAGTCACTTTAAGCAGAATGCACTTTTATTTAATTAAGGTTGTTTTTGTTTTAAAGGCGTAGACAGAGGATATATAGACAAGCTGTTAAAATAATAATATTTGCGAAAGTGAGATTGGTTTGCTAAAACAGAAGCATTTATGTAACCATTTGTTTTATGAAAGACGTGAATATGTAAAAGAAAGTGATGTTAGTTTTAGATTTAAAAAGGCCTGCCCTAGATTTATATGTTCAATAATAGATAAGTTAAGCTGCAGCAAGTCCCCAGGCTCTGATGGCATTCGAGTACAGGATTTAAATAGCTCAATCGGCAGACAATGAGACTCGAGACCTTATCGAAAAACTTCGCGATGGTAGTCTGGATGCGAATCGTTACTCAGTGCAAAATGATATTTTGTACTACAAATACGTCCCGATAGGTGAACAACCCCGAATGCTTTGTTACATTCCCAAGGATCACCGACTCAGTCTTCTTAGGGTATTCCATGATGAACACGAACACATCGGTGTAGAAAAGACCCTGGATCTTATTTTGAGACATTTCTGGTTCCCAGGCCTAAGACAATTCGTAGCTAAATACGTAGCCCATTGTCTCGTATGTATTTCTCAAAAAGAGTTCCTCGAAAAAGTTCCCCAAAGAGTTCCCCGTGCCCCGTTACAAAATATAACTTCCTGGGAAAAACCAGACACTCCTTTTGACACCGTGCATGTTGACGCTTTAGGTCCTTTACCAGTCTCGGAAGGGTACAAATTCATCCTTGTTATGGTAGACGCTTTTACCAAGTACTCCTTACTATACCCCATTACTAGACAAGATTCCACAGAGCTAAAGCGTGTTATTACACAAGCTGTTTCACTATTTGGAGTTCCTAAGCTTATGGTTACGGACAGAGGACGTATGTTTGAATCCAATGACTTTGTAACGTGGATAAACGAACTTGGTTGCAATTTGCACTACATAACTCCGGAGATGCATCACGCTAACGGTCAGGCCGAGCGGTATATGCGAACTATCCTTAACATGCTACGTATACAGACTAATTACAAGAAGGTTAGCTGGTCAGGTACGTTGTGGAAGCTCCAGTTAGTGTTAAATATCACCAAACAAAAAACAACCCAAGTTTCCCCACTTAACCTCTTGATCGGTACTGAAGCTACAACTCCTGTGGTTCGTGCGCTGGTACGTGATGTGGCTTTTAAAGACGGCACGCCCAACCGGGAAGCCTTACGCGAAATCACCAGAGGTAGAGCCCGTCAATTGCTGAAGAACAATCGGGATAAGCAGGACGAACGAGTAAACCAAGGGCGACACCCACCTCGCAAATTTAATATTGACGATTGTGTGTTCGTTATTAAGTTTTCTCAGGTAACGGGAAAACTCGATCCCGTTATGCGTGGCCCCTACAAAGTGGTAGAGGTGTTACCCAGTGGACGCTATACATTGCATTTGTTGAGCGGTGGCTACGGCAAGACAACGCAGGCCGCGGCTCAACACATGGTGCCATGGCAAGGCGAGTGGTGCCCAAACACTTGTGCCGCCTTCTTCGAGAGTGAGTATTTTTCTCCAATTTGCTTAAGTGTAAGTGCTGGTCGCTGTGGTACTAGTCACTGAGGCGTTTGTCGCTACACTTTGGTGCTTTTTGCTATGGTGCTTGGCGTGCTCCAAGCTGTATAAGCTGGCTAGTGTAGTCAACTTAAGATCCGTTTGTCGGACGTCTCTCATGTATGGATACGGCCTGCATGTTAGACAAGCTTACACGTACGCATACGGTCTGCGTGCTAAGCGGCTTGCACGTATGAATACGGTCTGCGTGCCAAGCAGCTTGACGTATGAATACGGTCTGCGTCAAGCATGTTTCAGATAAGTATGACCAGTTGTCGAAGACAGTCGGCACGAGGTGCAGGGCCCCGATGACAACGGAGACCTTCAAAATAAAGGCCTCAGTTGGGTTCGAATATTACTAAGAGAGACGTCTCTGCATAATTTCAGAATGATGAATGTGTGGTTCCTGTATGAATCCTTTGATAGATGATAAGTGAATTAATTGAAAGATGACGTAGAGAACGTTGTGAATGGCGAAATGTGTTCATTTAGTCTTATTGAATTGTTTTTTAAATGTAATTTTGTATCCAGGTGAACATGCGGAAGATGAGACTGCGCCTGCAGCCGGGTCACAGCGTGTGGCTGATCCGTCTATGCCTCTGCTGGATGACGACGTGGAACAAGCACCGTCGACATCAGCCGCCGCGAACTCCGACCCCACTCACTCTGCGTGACTCACTCGTGTCGAGGACGACATACAGTCAGGAGAAGCCGTGTAAGGAACAGGCAACCCCACGTCACCAGACTGCCTATAAATAGCGTGTCAGGCCCTTTTCTTTCGTTGGCGGTCACGACGTACGGACGTCTCTGCGGGAATCTCCGTCGGTTAAAGGTCACGTGAGCTGTTTTGTATTTTAAAAAGTGTGCAATCGTTATTTTGTCATTATAATTTGAACTAATTTAACTTAAATAAAGCTATGATGATGTTAATTAATTTTAATTTGATTTATTAAATGGTTCTCTTATTGGAATGTGTTTTTTTTTAAATCTTCTCCACTTCTGAAGCTTATAGTACAATATTTTTTTAATTTACTTGCTTAATAGGTAAAAAATGCTACTTACCGATGAAAGGTTATGTTTGGTTGATTTCGTTCACTACGACTTTTACAGCCGATTCCACAGCAACTAACCATCATTACACACTAAATATTACCTTTTGGAATATCAATAAAATCAGAAATTACACAAAGTATGCGTTTCACAGTTTATGTCAACGAAAATGTTTTAACACCACAATTTGTTTGGCATCGAATAGCGTCGATGCCAACCAACAAAAACCGATACGCAAATAGAGATAGAAAATGCATGCTATGTCCTGCTCACACATACACATTTTGACATGAGTGTCGTCTCACTTTCGCAATTTTTATTATTTTAACACGTTGCGGGACGGTACTGACTTTTTCAAATTAAGCGATATGATAGTAAAATTGTCCATAAAGTTCCGACCACTGCTTTATCCGTACCGCCCTAGAGCAATACTAAAGAATCATATACGTTGACAGTACTTTTATAGCCGTATTGATGTGGTATGACAGTAAAAACGGGTTTCCTTGTTCCTCTATACAAAATTTCGCTGTAATGCCCGTACCTCAGTTCAGATGAGGTTAAAATTGTACGGCGGTGCCCGTACCAATGATATTATAAGTAGACTTATAATATCATTGGCCCGTACTGTCATTTTCAACACCGACAAATCTAGTGCGTCCCGCAACGTGTTAACAGCATATAATAGCCTCTGTCAGGATTGATTACAATGGGTTTTTTTTGGGACTATAAGGTCTGACTACTGGGCCATTAAGTCGGCTTTTCTTTTAAGATTCTCTTTAGTTTAGTTAGTTTTATTTTTTGGTATACATCACTTTAAACAGAGTGACACACTTTTATTTCATTTTGATTGTTATTGTATCTCTGTGTTTTTAATGAATTCGTGTGAATAAAAATAAGTCTAATAAAATAATAAGTAGGTAAATAATTTAATCATAATTTAGTCGGTGTCGTTGGGTTCACATTTTCGTTGTTTTGCCACCGACTTTCGAAATTAAAGTAATTTATTCACAGTTATAGTGTCTTGTCTTGTCTAGTTAAAGTCGGTTGTTTTTTTTTGTGAAATAGTTTATTTGTCACTTTTAAAGTTGTCATTTTTACCAGTAATTTTGGTTTATAAACCAAACTACTAAACCGTTTTAGATGAAATTACTATGATGGGACCATTCTGAGAAAGACTATCCTTTCAAAAAAAAAAAAAGGATTTTTCAAATCGGCTTATAAATAACAGAGTTCTGAGGTAACAAACATAAAACTAAAAACAAATGAATTAGGAACCTCCTCCTTTACTTGTTAGTATTGAGAACAAAGGTTTTTGCTAAATTCTTAAGTTTTTTTAAATCCATTTTTTATAATTTTTTTACACTACAGGGTGGAAGGGTGAACAGTGGCAACTTTCAAAGGACGGATAGATAATCTTAATTAAAAAAATATTACAAAAGTTTTAAAAGTCGCATTTTTTTTTTGCGAAATTTACAGTTTTCTAATTCCGAAATTTTACGCGAAGTGACCGCACCCGACGATAACGCACGAAGCGGCCGGGGTTTTCCCCGGCCGCCGCGCGCCCGCCGGCGGCGCCGCCGGCGCGGCTCCGGTACATGCGGGGCAGAGGCCTAACAGTAATGTGACTATGATTTTTTATTTTTCGGGATATTAGAAGAAAAACTTAGAAAAAAATAGGGTCATATTTTTTCAACGGTTTTAGAATCTACTCATGATACTTATGCACCTCCTTAAATATTGCCACTGTTCACACTAACAGCCTGTATACTAGTTTTAAACTAGTTTAGCTTAGTTTGTAACTAAAACAGTTCAATTATTACTCTAGCATAAAATCAAAAGGTTACAATTTAATCTCTTTACAAGTGCTATGACCGTAACGAATGTCAGTGAGATTTCGATGTACATCTTTATAGTAGTTCTTGATTTATTTTATTCATAGTGCATTAAAACATATTTGTAGTAATTAACCAAGTGAATCAATTGAAATCAGTTATGAATTTTTCTGTTTCGTCGTAGTTTTTACCTTGTAGAAATGAGCAAACAACCTTTTTACACTTGTAATACGACAAACCATATATTGGACAGTGCTTATTTATCTTATTATAGAGAGCGGCGCCTTGGTAGTAGAAAAATCTTTTAGAGAAGGCTGATCGCGTTCGTGGGAGTGTGCATATTTTGTCTTTTCGACGTTTTGTTATTTTTTGGTATGGGGTTTTCTTGTGTTGTAATAATATTACTTGTAAAATAAATTGTTGTCGTATGTTGAGAATTCTCCATTGACTGTATAATTCATTGGTAGTAGGGAACATAAAATGTCGAAAAGTTGCAACTTTTAAAATGGCTCTGTGGGCGAGTTCCAGGGGCATCAAAATAGTCTTGGCAGCACCGCCCCAGCATGAGATACAGTATGAGATAATGGAGGAGCATAGGGCAAAATAAACAGTACGAATAACCTTAAGGTTTGCAACGTATCGGAGGGTTCTAAATATGTAAATTAGTTTTCTAATTCTACCCGTAAGCAGGTTAATATACGCCTTAAAGTTTAAATTTTTATCTAATAATATACCTAGATATTTTATATGATCAACGTTTACTAAAGATGGACAATTACATGATGTTTTTGTGAGGCAAGAGTGTGTTTTTAAGATTATGGCAGTACGTGGTTGGGAAGCCGCGCTAATTGAGTAAGTCAGAAACTTTGTCTTGCTGCTATTTAGGGTAAGGGTGTGAGCAGTGAGCCAGTCTAAGGCTGTATTAAGGCCGTGTTGTGCTATTAGTTCTAGCTCAGACCAAGTGTCTGCGGTGAAAGTTATAGCGGTATCATCCGCAAATGCAACAATCCTGCCATTAGGAATATTGAGTTTGCACATATCATTTATAAAGATAAGGAAGAGGGTGGGACCTAATATGCTGCCTTGGGGAACCCAGTAGATGGGAAGCTCTTCACTACTGTAGTTATCAATCCTTACAGTTTGTGTGCGATCACTTAGGTAACTCCGAAAAAGATCTAGAATTGCCCCCCTGACGCCCACACCTTCAAGCTTGAGTAGAAGAGTGGAGATAGGAACCGTATCAAACGCCTTCGCCAGATCTAGGAAGATTGTAAGACCTTTTTTGTTTTGGTTAAGGTGTAGAACAACATTAGAAGTCATATTTTGAACTGCATCGTTAGTGGATTTGTTTCTGCGAAACCCAAACTGTTGTGGGGATAATAAGTTATAACGTTCAAGGTATTTAATTAGTCTTCTGTTTATGAGACGTTCGAGTACCTTGGATAAGGCACTCAGAACTGCAATAGGACGATAATTGTCAGGTAAGTTCCCATCTCCACCTTTGTATATCGGATGTATAATTGCCTTTTTCATAGAAGTGGGAAATACGGACTTTTCAAAACAAAGATTAAAAATATGGCACAGTATGGGCGCCAGAGTTTCAGCGTACCTCTTCAGGAACAGAGGTGAGATGGTATCCCAACCAGTGGCAGCGTTTGATCGTAGCGAACCTATAATAGATATAATTTCGTCGGGGTCTGTTGCTTCTAGGACGTATGATGTGAGTGGAATTGATTTTTGCTGGGTCTGTGATGCCGGTTGTAGCGTAGTATTATTGCAGATTTGGTCTGCAAGTTTCCTGCCAATGCTCACAAAAAAGGAATTTACTACATTGCAGCATTCTACTGGTGTTGATGCGCATGTCAAAAGTTGTGCGGATGATTTTGTACTATTGGTGGTATTCGTAATTTTCTTTATAGTTTCCCATAAAGCTTTTGGATTGTGACTTGCTTTATTAAGTTCTTGCGTGTCATATAATCTTTTTGCTTTTTTCAACAGGCCTGAACAGAAATTTCTGTACCGTTTGTACGATATCTCGCATATTTTTATCACCTAAACCAAATGGTGAAAAAAGATTCATCTTAAATCTAAAATCATTTAATCACTTCGTCAAAAAATTTCACTTTAAAATGGAAGATCATAGGACTGCCTCTAAACTTATTCCAAGAAATGGTTTCCTTGCAACGATAGACCTTAAAGAAGCTTATCTCTTAGTTCCAATTAAAAAATCATTTCGAAAATACGTTTTCAATTCGAAAATGATAAATCTGATACAATAACATACGAATTTAATGCAATGCCCTACGGCAGTGGTTCTCAAACTTTTTTGGTGACGGAACCCTTTTGGGAAGCAAAATACTTGATGGAACCCTACAATAAAACAATACTTTTTAAAAGTGTATTCTTTATTAATAAGCATAATAAAATTACAATGTAACAGTTACTAATTATTACTTACTTTACCACATGGCAAGTACAATAATAGAAGATATTAAAAAAGAAAAAAATCTAACTAATGGGAGGTATGAAACTGTTTTTTATTTTTCATCAATTGGTTGATATCAGGTTTGATAGAAGACAGTTGAAGTCTCATATCAGGTTCGGCGTCCAGTCTATTGCGATATTTTGTTTTCGTGGCTGCATAGGTTGAGAATCCTGTTTCGCACAAATATGTTGTTGGGAACGGGAGAAGAATATTCAGAGCCATTTTGCCAAGCATTGGATATTCATCACGGATTCTGCACCAAAAATCGTTGAGAGGCGTCGTTTTGAACAGTGACTCCATACTTGTGTCTGATGACATTTCTAAAAGAGATTCATATATCTCGTTTGACATACTTTCGGGCTTTTCCAAGTTAGGTAAAAAAGGATTATGAATCCATGAATTCAGTTTCATTTTTGTATTCTGTTCTTCGGGAAAATACTTTTCAAAAGATGCGCGCATCGATCTGAGATATTGGACCAATTCTCCAAACACATCATTTTGAAACATTTCTGAGTCGTTATCGCTAACAAACTCACTGAGTGACGTAAAGCTTTCTATTTCTTTCTTACCAACGCAAATAATCCAAAAATCTAATTTTCTTTTGAAGGCAGTTATTTTGTTATAGGCCTGAAACACTGTTGTCTGTTTACCTTGCAATGATAAATTCAATTCGTTCAGTTTTTGAAAGATATCCGCCATAAAAGACAATCGGAACAACCAAGTTTTATCATACAAACGGTCCTTCAAATTAAAAGAAGTATCTGCTGAAAGAAACATTTGTAACTCGGCTCTAAGTTCAAATAGCCTTGTTAAAGTTTTACCTCGAGACAGCCATCGCACTTCTGTATGGAGCAGCAGTGTTTTATGTTTGCTGCCATAATCTTCACACAATAATGAGAACAATCGGGATTGTAGTGGTCGTGATTTGATAAAATTAATTATTTTTACCGCTTCATCCATAACTAATTTTAGATTTGACGGCATTTGCTTCATCGCAAGTGCTTGTCTATGCAGAATACAATGGCTGGAACTACAATTAGGCGCTTTATTTTTTATTCGTGACACTGCTCCTGCTGTTTTACCTGTCATCGCCTTGGCCCCATCTGTACAAATGTCAATGCAATTGTTCCAACTGATATTATTTTCTTCAAAAAATATATTTATTTTATTAAAAATTTCTTCCCCGGTAGTGTTTGTGAGCAGCGGTGAACATATAAGCATGTCTTCTTTAAAAGAACTTTCATATGGATATCTCACGATAACCAGCAAGATAGCCAAACCAGCGACATCAGTTGACTCGTCCATTTGCAAGGCGAATCGTGTTTTTTGTAGACGTGTAACTAGTTCTTGTTTGACGTAGCTTGCCAGATCATGGATTCGCCGTGAAACAGTATCGTTTGATAGCGGCACAGTAGAAAGATGCTTTGCAGATTTTTCATCGAGCATACATTTTGTTATGTCTAATACACATGGCTTTATTAAATTCTCAGCGATAGTGTGCGCTTCACCTGCTTGTGCAATGCGATAGCTAACTAAATATGATGCCTCCGTGGCCTTTTCGTTGATAGTTTGTGTTACATGCATCATATTTTTTTGACTTTCCAATAACTGATCTTTTTTACGAACAAAAAATTCTTTATTCTTGTCTTTAGACTCGGGGTGCACAGTTTCTAAATGTCGGCGCAATTTGGCAGGTGCCATGGAACTATTAGGAAGCAGTTTACTACATAGCATGCAGAGAGGTGAGCCGTTGGAATCAACAAATCCGAAACTGATATATGATTCATCATACTTCCTTTTTTTCGTCTTTGAAACCGTCGAGCTTGACGTCGCGGCATCATCGCCTGGATCGGTGATTGCTATATTCTCCGTGCGTACTGCTTTTGAACATTCAGCGTCATTAGAAGATGTTGTTGCAACACGTTTAACACCTTTAAGCCAACGTTCCATTCTTCTTTATTTATAATGTTACACGTCAGGATAGTGGGGTCTAAATAATGCACAATCGTTACTGCGTATAAGAGACTAAGTTTAGTACAATGAAGAAATGTATAAAACTGAGACAACGAATACAGCAGGCAGTAGAACAATGAACACTAGTTTCTCGCTAGCAAGCTTATAAGTAGGTAGGCAGGAACTTATCGCTCCGAACGCTAATTGTCAACTGACTGACGAGGCGCGACACGCGATCGCCGCTTTTATACTTAGTCCTAGACTCGATCTCGAATATTCTCGAAAATACTCGAGTCGGCGCCTTTGATAAACAAAAAGCAAAAATAAAAAGAGAAATATAAAAATTACGTTGTAAACAATCTCGACTTTATTTTTTTAAGTTAGAGTCGAAAGTCGCTTGTTGACAACTATAGCGTCTAATACAGAGGCGGCTTTTATCAAAGGGACTGCGCGCTCACAAGTATACCTACAAGTATACATGTTGATACCAAAGTTATGAGATATTGTACCAGTTATTGTAACACATGTTTATACAAATACAAATAAATAAATAAATATACATACGCGCGGCCGCGGTGTCAAAACGTTCGACCAGAGAGAGGTGTTTTGATTTTTTTTCTAAATTCTTGAGGAACCCCTACAGAGGTATCGCGGAACCCTAGGGTTCCGCGGAACACACTTAGAGTATAGCTGCCCTACGGTCTTTCCATTGCTCCTAGAGTATTTACAAAAATTATGAAGGAAGTCATGACCTATCTTAGGTACAAAGGACATAAGGCAGTCATATACTTAGATGACGCCTTATGTATTGGAAAAACCTACACTGAGTGCCTCAGTAACGTTAACGAAACTTTACGAGTGTTAACTTATC
Organism: Apamea sordens; assembly: GCA_945859715.1. Lineage (NCBI taxonomy): Eukaryota > Metazoa > Arthropoda > Insecta > Lepidoptera > Noctuidae > Apamea > Apamea sordens. The sequence continues at coordinate 9,405,279 of OX244015.1, read as the reverse complement.
TCAGTTTTGTGATAAATTATAAAAAGAGCTCACTAATACCCCAACAAGAGTGCAAATTTTTAGGTTTTATCTATAATACGACAAACCTTTCAGTTTCCTTACCTATTGACAAACGTCGTAATATCGCGCAGCTTGTTAAAAAGTTTCTGGGTCTACCTCCCTGTACCATAAGAGTATTCGCTCAGCTAATCGGCGTCCTCACAGCAGCGTGTCAAAATCAAAATCAAAATCAAAAGTCATTTATTCAAATTAGGCTGAGAATCAGCACTTTTCGAACGTCAAAATTACAAAAGACAGTCCCCCAAAAACGCCCGCCCTTCACCACTTCCTAGTGCTATCGCTGGGAAGAAGAAGTGGCCAACAAACTTCCCAGCAGCATAGCTGTCTGTTCAGTTAGAATATAGTTGCATGTATACAATACTAGGAACATATGTTCAGTAATTAACATTACAAGAAACTTAAATTATTTGCCATAAAATATGTCAGCTAGCCACGCCAATATACCAACAAATATAATAAAAACTATACGTACTCAAGCTGAAAAATAATTAATTAAAATGGAAATAAAAACTTACTACCTAAATAAAAGCCTCCAGGCATAAAGGGCGTGACAGCTTACATATTTATGCATAGCTGGGTTCTGGTCACATAGCTGTCACTTGAGTCACACCTGTCCTGCAGTTAAATACGGGTGGTTATATACCAAAACCCTAGAGCGTCAAAAATACCTTTTAATGAATAGATTTGATAATAATTATAATGCTAAAATAAACCTAGAACGATACATACTTAATGATTTAAATTGATGGTCACAAAATATATTTACATGTACAAACTTCGTAGACAACCCTGATTTCGAATTGGAAATATTTTCCGATGCTTCAAAAACGGGGTGGGGAACATTTTGTGATGGTAATCGCGCTCATGGGTCATGGAAGGAAACCGAAAGAGAATGTCATATAAATTACCTAGAGTTATTAGCTAGTTTCTTAGCACTAAAAACTTTCGCAAAGGAACGATCAAATTGTTCCTTATTGTTACGAGTTGACAATAACACAGCGTTGAGTTATATTAATAGAATGGGAGGAATACAATATCCTCACTTAAACGATCTTACTTATGAAATTTGGCAATGGTGCGAGAATCGGAATATATGGATATTTGCATCCTATATTAATACCAAACAAAATGTCGAAGCTGATATTGAATCAAGAAAAATTAATCCCGATATAGAATGGAGCTTATCAGATCACGCATTTGAAACTATCATTCGTAAACTAGGTCAACCTGTAATTGATTTGTTTGCTTCTCGCATTAATGCCAAATGTCATTTGTACGCTTCCTGGTTTCCTGACCCAGACGCATCTTTTGTCGATGCATTTACAGTTAATTGGAAAAATGATTTTTTCTACGCCTTTCCCCCATTCTCATTAATTCTTAAAAGTGTTTATAAGATAATAAACGATGAGGCGTGTGGTATACTCGTATTCCCATGGTGGCCATCACAGCCATGGTTTCCTATCGTTACAGAATTAATTTTCTCAGAAATAATATTTTTTGAACCCAGTAAAAGCTTGCTCCTATCCTCTTCCAGGGATCACCACCACCCGCTGCACAGTCATCTTACACTGGCTGCAGCGATACTCTCCGGGAAGCCTTCCTCCGACGTAACATCCCCGTAGAAGGAATCGATCTCATGTTAGCATCGCTTTCTGATAATACCAAAAAACAATATAGCGTGTCATACAAACTCTGGTGGCAGTTCTGTAAAATTAACAAAATTAATACTTTTGAGAGTACGGTAGCAAAGGTCATCTCTTTTTTGACAACAGAGTTTAATAAAGGTGCCTCGTACGGATTTTTGAATTCCCACAGATCCGCACTCTCTTTACTATTGGGCAACAACATTGGTTCTGATGAATGCATCAAACGTTTGTTAAAAGGAGCCTATAAACTTAAACCTAGCAGGCCAAAATATACACACACGTGGGACCCGCAATTAGTACTTAATCTTGTTTCCAAATGGTATCCGAAACGAGATTTAGATCTAAGTCAATTGACAAAAAAATTAGTTATTTTACTGGCTTTATGTACGACACAGCGAGTCCAAACTCTTTCCCTAATAAAACTAGAGAATATAAATATCTCGTCAAATGGAGTAAAAGTCTTGATAACAGACGTTAGCAAGACTTCCACTCCTGAAAGAGAACAACCCGTACTTTTTCTTCCCTACTTTGTAGAAAATAAAAACATTTGCCCTGCTACCGTACTCACAGATTACATATTTATCACACAAAATCTAAGAGCTAAAAATATAAATAACTTAATACTAACAATTAAAAAACCTAATAAGGCGGCCACCGCTCAAACCATAAGTCGATGGATAAAATTGGTGTTATCAGAAAGCGGTATCGATACATCAATATTCAGTGCACACAGTACACGACACGCCTCAACTTCTTCTGCAAGCTCGGCAGGTGTGTGCATTGACACAATACGTAGAGCCGCGGGATGGACAGTCGCTCTCAAACGTTTGCCAAGTTTTATAAACTTAAGATAATTAACGAAGCCGAGTTTGCAGAATCAATATGACTATAGTTGTAGGTAACTAACTAGTTGTAAAGAATTGATTGTAAATCAAACACAAATCATAATATAGAAGAACATTCTTTATTTTTTTCAATATGTAATGAAAAGTAAATAAATAATCATTTAAAAAATCCTTGCAATTTATTTAAATGAACCTGCAAATCTCATTAAGTATCTCTTAACATCTACATGGTTAAAAATATCTGAAGAATGAAGCGACGAAATATAATATATGATCAAACGAACTCAAGTGAAGTTCGATCATTATTATATGAGTCGCTTCATTCGAAGACGTATATAATTTCCCAACCCACCCTAAAGAACCCTGAAGAGATTTGCAAAAATCACAACCTATTCGTCTCTAAAAAAAATGACGGCTACAACTGACGGACACAACGAGGTAGGGTAGTGTTAAAAAAAAAATGGGTAAAATAAATCTAAAAAGACGTGCGTAGTTGCTAGCGCAAGGGAAGGGGACTACATGGTTAAAAATATCTTCGAATGAAGCGACTCATATAATAATGATCGAACTTCACTTGAAGTTCGTTTGATCATATATTATTATGCCGTAGCTAAGCCACGCATAAGCATAGGCATAGTATGCAACGAGGGCAGTCTGTAAACTTGTGCTTTTTTTGACTTCACGAAAAGCGTATAAAAATTTTGAGTTTCGATTTTATTTTTTGTACGTGTGACTTCCGATTTATATTCTTGTCTATGGTTATGCCTAACTTCTACTATATGATTATTAAAAGAAAACAATACATTTAGAGGATTTTTTTTTATGGTGGAGATGGAAAGTTAGTTAGTAGTCTTTGCAAAGTTGATTTCAAGATGTGTTCTTTCATCCAGGTTATTATTTGGATAAATATTTCATTAAGGGTACTGTTTAGGTTTATGTTGTCATGGCATTGGGTGAGAATGGACATGTCGTCTAAGAACAAAACGCACGGTCTGGATTCTGATTATTTTATATCTCGTCGAGTGAACTGTAACGTTCCTAACTAAAAAAAATTCACTAATACCAGGTTAACTAACCCAATGTTAACCTTAATTGCCCAACGCGTGTACACTTGAATTGTATTTTTACTAGGAGCATTAGTGTATAGGAATTTCTTGTTAAAGCAGTCTTTTCACTAAAACTAAACTGATACATCACACTTGTCACCTGTGTGTGTACGAATATGAACTGTTAACTTACTCTTTTCAATAAAACTACGCTGACATACATCACACTTATAAGATTTGCCACATGTGTGTACGAATATGATTTAATAAATAACCCTTTATACTATAACTACATTGGCATACATCACACATAAGGTTTTTGACCAGTGTGTGTACGAATGTGTTGTTTTAAAATTGCCTTTTGATTAAAACTACGCTGACATATATCACACATATGGTTTTTCACCTGTGTGTATTCGAATATGTCTTGTTAACGTAGTCTTTACACTAAAACTACGCCAACATAGATCACATTTATAAGGTTTTTCACCAGTGTGTGTACGAATATGTACTGATAAATTACTCTTTTCACTAAAACTACGCCGACATAGATCACACTTAAAAGGTTTTTCACCAGTGTGTGTACGAATATGTTTAGCTAACGCATCCTTTACAATAAAACTACGCCGACATAGATAACACTCATAAGGTTTTTCACCAGTGTGTGTACGAATATGTACTAATAAATTACTCTTTTCACTAAAACTACGCCGACATAGATCACACTCATAAGGTTTTTCACCAGTGTGTGTACGAATATGTACTGATAAATTACTCTTTACACTAAAACTACGTTGACATACATCACACTTATACTCTTTCTTTACTCGATTAGAATTACGCTGATTACATTTGTAAGGCTCTTTGAAATATGTGCCAGGTCTGGACGTCCGTTTCTGAGTAGTCCGGATAACTTTCGAGTCTGATTTGTCTTTTGTCGTTTGCTCGGCTGGTATTGCATCTTTTTCTTTTGTTCTTCGAGTGTCCAGTTTTGGTTTCCTCGCGACGGTCACCCCTGTGGTAATAAATCTAGTAAGTACAATGTGGGAAGAATATTGACATGCACACGAATCAAAATAATTTACACTAGCGCTTTGTACAATTTACACTAGGATCGAAAATCGGGAACCACTGCTGACATTGAATAATACACGCCACAGACATGAAGTACAACATTATGTGAGGATAATGACGTAATGAAAACGCTATGTTGCACCGAATGACAAACAGATTATTAACAACAACCAGATTAATAATGCCTACAGGGCGCTATTGCGTCTGCATGCAAACCGGATACCCGGATAACCGAAAAAACCGGGTAACCGACTGATATGAAACTCCGGTTTTTTTTATACCAAAACCGGATTCTTCGGTTTTTCTCCTATTTGATTTAGTAATACAAAAAAAATTAAATTTAATCACTGACAAACGTGGACAGGACGGCGGGGCGGCGTTAGTTCCTATTTGCCACGTTAATTTTTATACTTGTCGCACTACTATGTCACGCTGCCGCCATTTTATTTTTCGATTAGTTTGTGGCTAGGGAGTGAGGAGTTCGATGGCGGACATGATTTCGCGTTTTTTTTTAAATAAAAGATGCTGTATCAAAGGCTTTAATAGATCTTAAGTCAAATATTCAATTTAATGATGCAGAGTTACTGATTCTCGCCGATTTAGGTGATTCTTTAGCTGTCATAAAAGCTACCGTAGAAGCTTTATGCCAGCGTGATGCTAATTTAATTACAGTAGTAGTAGCAATAAAATTTATGCTAAAAAAATTGAATGAAAATTCCACTTCCATCAGCACTCTATTGGCAAACTCATTAGAGTCAAGAATAGAACAAAGATTGACAAATCTTACCGGGATTCTTCTATATTTGCATAGCCCAGCTACATACTACAAAGATCTTTCGGATGGCGTAATAAATAACGCGATAGCCCTCGATAACGAACAAATTCGAAGTTTCATAGTCAACATTATATCTTAAGCATTTTTCAACTGATACACAGACTGCGACGAAAACAGAGGAAAACGTAGATCATACAACAGTTATTGTTCCTCAAAACATTAAAGACCAACTTGGTCAAGAAATAAAGAAGGCGCTAAAACAACATACTTCTTCTACAAGCCCATCTGCAGAGCTCGATTTAGACACGAAAATCAGGGTAGAAATCTATACCTCCAACTAGTGTGGAATCGGAGAGAGCCTTTTCATCAGCGGGTCTCATGTGTAATAAAATCCGCAGGTCATCATTTAAAGTACTATGGATTTGATGCACAAGTATCTTTACGCTCTTTCCATCAAAGCCAAAAATAGTTATTTGTAGTTTAGCTTTGTAAGTTTAATTTTTATTCATATCTATAAGATTAAGAATAACTGATTTATTTTGTTTTGTAAATTAGGAATAAGAGGATTCTTAAGCAATATTTTTATAATTATTTTGATCTCATTATACGTCCTGTTGATTTTGCCTGTTAGTGTTGTATGACCGTTAAATTGTTAATTGTAATATTCTGTGATTTTAGATCTTTGTATACCTACCAAATGTTCCTATTTTTATTATTATATTTATTATTTTCCTAGTAATAGGTAGGTAAGCTTTCTTCCATGTCAAAAAATATTTTAGTGTAAGTGGTAAACTGGTAAATTATTTTAAAAATAAGTCAGATAAGTGTAAAAAATACATATTTTGATTAGACTTCAACATTTTCACTTCTTTACACACATATTTCTCAACTCCTTAGTAAAAATTGAAAAAAAAAAACGAAAAAACCGAATTAACCGTTTCACCGGTTTTGTAAACAAGAAAACCCGAAAAAGTCGGTTTTCTTAATCAACCCGGTTTTTGCATGCCCTAGTGGGACGAAGGACCCTCCGTTTGATCCTGATTTTTTGTTGAATCGATACAGCTACCTCGACAAATTGTTGAACGTTACTTCGTGGATCAGGCGTTTTGATCATAATTCTAGGAATCCAGGGGACAAGCGCTTGTCACCGGTTCTCTCTCCTCAAGAGCGACAAGAGTCACTACTCCTTTGGGTCCGCTCTGTGCAGGCTGCACACTTTGAAAAGGAGATCGAGACCTTGAAATCTGTTAGGGTTAAGCTGTCGGGAGCCGTTAGTAAATTGAACCCCTTTTTGGATGATACGGGTCTTTTGCATGTTGGAGGACGGTTGAGGCACTCTAGCCTTCTTTTTGGGACCCGTCACCCCCCCTTGTTGCCCAAGGAGGGCCATTTGATCAAATTGTTGGTGACTGATCGTCACATTAAGAACTCGCATGCCGGTTGCAATGCGCTGTTGGCCATTCTGCAGTGAGAGTTTTGGATCTTGTCGGCTCGTCGTACTATTCGTAGCATCGTCTTCCGTTGCATGTCGTGCTATCGGACTAAGGCCCCCACTATGCAGCCTCTAATGCGAGACTTGCCAGCTGATCGTGTCAATGAGGCGAGGCCTTTTGCTGGCGTCGGACCGGATTTTGCTGGTCCGTTTTCGGTGAAGACGTCTACCCTTCGTAATAGTAAAATTGTCAAGGCTTATTTGTGTGTCTGCCTGTCAACTAAGGCAGTGCATTTGGAGCTGGTAACCTCCCTTTCGACAGAGGCCTTTGTGGCGACCTTGGATAGATTTGTGTCTCGCCGTGGGTTACCTTCTTTGATCAGGTCTGATTGTGGTACCAACTACAAGGGTACAAGTAACTATTTGAAGGAGGTATACGCCTTTCTTAATGAGAGCAAGGTTGACATTAGTAATAAATCGGCTCGCCGAGGGATCACTTGGTTGTTTGACCCGCCAGCCTGCCCCCATTGGGGGGGGGGGTATTTTTGAGGCCGCGGTGAAAGCGGCAAAGGGACACTGGCGGAGATTGTTGGGAGACACCGTTCTCACCTTTGAAGATCTCGCTATGGTATTTTGCCGCATTAAAGAACGAAGAACAACGAAGCGGTACTAAATTCGCGTCCATTGTGCCCGCTTTCTTCGGACCCGAACGACTTGGAGGCTCTAACCCCGGGCCATGTTTTGATTGGACAGCCACTTGTCGCCCTGCCGGAGTACCCTTTTGTCGATGTGAGCCAAAATCGGCTATCGCGGTTTCAGTTGGTGCAACAGCTCGCTCAGAGCTTTTGGCAGCGTTGGAGCTTAGAGTATCTGCACATCCTCCAGCAGCACGTCAAGTGGACAGACAGAATTCATCCGCCCAAGATCGGAGACCTCGTCCTGATTAAGGATGCCAACCTTAAGCCTTTGTATTGGCGCAGGGGGCGCATTCTCAATTTGGTGGCTGGCACCGACCTTGTCAAGACTGCCAATTGATTAGCGGACGGGTAGGCCCGTCCGGGGGGGGGGGGGGGGGGGGTAGATGTTTCGGACCACACTCGTTTCCGAACGATTTTTTTGTGTGACGGTTTGGGCGCTATCACTGTCATGTCACTTGTGAGTTTTCTCCTTGATCAATTGTTGTGGAAAATAATGGGTTAAAAAATCCGAGTAAATCCTTTTTGCTTTCAGATGATAGAACAAGATTCATTGTTAATTGGAATTGAAACCCCTATTGTGAGGACAACATCGGGTTATTTGTGTTGTTGAATAAAACTTAACTGTGAAGGCCAAGTGGCCACCCTCGTGTAATCGTGTTTGTGTGAACGTCTTAGTTTAGCCCCGAGGCCGCTTGTGATCGTCTTGAACAATTATTGTGGTGCATTCCGAGCTATTACACGCTGTAAGAAGCAGCGTCCTATTGATTGATGAACATCGTCGGATCGGTCATCAAACTTCTCATTCATTACACAAACAAAAACACACATAAGACACCCAGCAGACCCGGCGTGACCAAGAATAGGACTTCATCACCAGCACTAGGTAGGTGACAATAAGGCAAGAAGATTGTTCGTTTGGGCTCCGCGTTTCGCGGACATTCGACAGGCCAGAACTTGCCCTGGTCAGGCATCGAACAACAGGTATGTGCCCGACCCAGTTCTCGCAAATGGAAATATCACATTGTACTGGGATCGATCCATCATCACTGGCAGGACTATTGTTACCAATAAGCCTGATATAGTGGTGGTGGATCAATCAGAGCAGCGCGCAATGATTGTTGACATAACCGTCCCGCATGATGAGAACCTCGTGAAAGCCGAGAAAGATAAACAAATCAAGTATCTTGACTTGGCTCGCGAGGTTGTCGACATGTGGGATGTGGTTGTGGACTCAGCGATCATTGTGCCGATAGTCATGACAGCCAATGGCTTAATAGCCAAGAGCCTGGACCAACACCTGAGGAGGCTCTCGTTGGCTGCTGGATCAAGGGCTTGATTCAGAAAGCGGTACTTCTGGACACGGCTCGCATTGTCAGGAGGTTCCTCTCTCTGGAGCCCTGACCGCCGGTAGTAAAAACTTGTCTCGAGGCGAGTCAGGTTTCTTCATTCTGACTTGATTTGTCCGAAGACTGTAGGCGGATCTTAAATTCGCCCCACCGCTAGCCTGGGACCAGACGACTGCAAGCTTCCTGTTGGGATTCGAACTCAACGCTGGTGGATTCTGTTACCAGCCAGCGAGGAGCCTTCCGACTGCCAGCCTGGAGTCTAGGACCGGATTTGCGTATATTTAGTAGTTTATTTTATTTCTTCGAATCTCTTCAGAATCAGAATAATTTATTTGTAAACATAGGTCAGATTACAACGGAGTGTGAGGTGTTAAAAATAGATAGATTCTCTATATTTTGCCCAGAGGCGTACAAATATATATAATTATCATTGTCAATTATCATTTACCTTCTGAGATTATGTAAACTTTCACATCATTAATAAATTTAAAATTAATATTAATTGGCACATCATTACAAATTAGATTAAATTATATCAGTTTCACTAAATGTCACAGAGATTAAGTTAATTATATGTCATATTAATACCAATGTCAAATACAATTCAGAACCATCAGAATAGGTCAGGTGACATGCAATTTTATTATGTGTGAACTTTTACTTTACTTTACTTTTTATTTTTTAGTAGTTACTATTGTCTCTGTTAACGCCGTGTCCCAATCCTACGGCCGGCCGCCATGACAGCGCGTGAGCAGACGCGTCCCCACTCACTTCACTCTAGACATGTGCAAAACAGTGCACCACGAAGTGATGTGATATGTCATTACATTTCGTGCCGAGTAATATTACATTACACCATCACTTCAAACATCACGCGTGATGTTATGATGTCGCGCCATGCGATAGCACACCATCGCGCGTCCTAATGCAATGTTCTAGTGTAATAAGACATGGTGTCAAGGAAATATAAACCCTTTTATAATAAAAATAGAGTTCTAAATAACATAATAAGTCACCTGACCGGGCGAAATACGAAATCGCACGCGCCTAGTTCCGGACTTCCGATATAAACCGAACATTGCCGATGCGATGCGGTCTGCGAGTCATGTCACGAGCTACTGCGCTGCTACCGCGCGCGTAATGTTTAGTGTGATGGTGTGATGCTTATTTTAGTCGAGTAATGTTTGATGTTACAGTACGCGCTCGGGTGATATTACGCGTGATGCATCACTCGCATTACTTACACATGCCTACTTCACTTCGCCACACAGCGCGCTCGCAATCAGACGCCACAATATTATTCCCTCTGTATTTAATTTTTCTAATTTCAACCAAACAATAACCACATATGTAAAGTTTGCTCAAAAGTAAAAGTTAAAATTATTAAGTAGTGGATTTCATTTCCCTTACACTGCAAATAAATTATTTAAAAGAAACAAGTACACCCAACAGTCTCATTTTATTTGAAAAAAGTCATATAAATTGTTGCCTCACTACCTGATAACCGATTGAGTTGGTGCGAAGTTACATATTTAGGATTAACAGATAATTATTTATTGCGGGAGTTATTTATATACAGGGTTACTGGTAATTCGACGTATATCCGTCAGGGGCTGATAAGGGGGCCAAAATGCAACAAATTGAACCCCCCATATGTATGGCCGAAATTCAATAGTTTTCGAGATATTTGAATTTTAAGGGTTTTTCGATATTTACCCAAAATTTGACATTTAATTCCAAATAAAAAAAAACTACATATTTGAATGGGTACCATTAAAAATGATGTTGTAGCTGGCACTTCAATTAAGCTATGGACATAATTAAAACTACTTAATTAAACAAAATAATTAAAATAATGAGCGATATGAGAATAATATCTTACCAATATTTTCATTTTACGCTTCAAAAATGTTGTCTCGTCACAAAAATTTCTATGACATTAATCGTACAAATAACTAAAACAACTTGCCTATTCTGTAAGCTTTCCAAAAAGGTATAAAAGTCAATTTTAAAATACATAATTCGTGGCATGGCATGTGTTTGAATCGGCGCGGGGAGAGAAAGGGTCATTTGTATTTGTATGAAATAAAATGCATTAAAAAATGTACGTCAAATTTTATTAAAAATTTTACACATCTTGTTCAAAATGAGCTCCTCGATTACGAATGCAGGTTCGAATTCTCTTCCTAACTTCGGTTTTCGTCACTCTTGATGTGAACGTTGTTCTCATCTGTTGCGCCGCATTTATTATTCGCTGTCGAAGTTCTTCGACTGAATTTATTGGGGTCACATAAACTAATTCCTTCATATGACCCCAGACGTAAAAATCAAGTGGTGTGATATCAGGGCTTCGTGCTGGCCACGGAATTGGCCCTCCCCTCCCAATCCATCGGTTTGGATATCTCTCGTCTAGCCACTGTCGGACAGTAATCCGGTAATGTGCTGGGCAACCATCATGTTGAAACATGGTTGTTTTTTATTTCTTCGGGAACATCCGCCAACAAATCGTCTAGGTTGTTTCTCAAAAACTCCTCGTAATTTTGGCCGTTCAAATTTTGGGGCAAGAAATGAGGGCCCACCAAATAATTATCAACGACACCCATCCATACGTTCAGGGAAAATCTCATTTGCGACGCTTTTAGTTTTTTTGGATTCCTGCCTGCTTTAGGTGCCCAAAAATGTAAGTTATGGTAATTCGTTATACCATCCCGGTCAAACTTTGACTCGTCAGTCCACAAAATATTTCTTAGGAAATGTTCCTGGTCAGCGTCAGCGTTTAACATAAACCGAGAAAATTCGAGTCGCCTGGCAGGATCTCCCTCGTGCAATGTTTGGACAGGTTGATAATGGTATGGGTGTCTACCTGATAGATGAACTACCGACCACACTTTCCACTGGGACATACCGAGCTGTCTTGCAACAATGTTCGTTGAGATATTTGGGTCATCAATAAAACACTGAAGAATGGTGTCCTCTTCGTCAGCCGTGTACCGTCGAGGTCTGCCAGCGTTGAATTGTGCTCTCTGAACACTGCCAGTTTCAGACAATCGTCGGTAGGTGCTCCCGAAAACAGTAACGTGGGGAAGTCGACGATCGGGAAAGCGGCGTTGGTATTCTCGCCGAGCCGCAGCCGCGTTTCCATCGGCAAAACCATAACAAAACATTATGTCTGCGTATTCGTTATTAGAATACGAAGCCATGTTATCCGAAATAACAATGATAACAAAAAGAATAACAAGAGAAACAAGAATTAACAATAATGATCGATAACAATTTAACGCGATGAGAGATTGGTTAATAGCAAGATAACAACACACGTGCTTGCGCGGCGTAGAGTCGAAACTTACTAAGGATTAGGAAGACGACGCGAGCGCAGCAGGCGCCGTGTAGTCCCCCGCCCGCACACCCCGCCACAAGAACAACAACAAGAATTTCGCCAGTAAAATCGGTTGTTTTAGCGAGGATCATAAACTAAAAACACAGATGATTTCTCTCCCCGCGCCGGTTCAAACACATGCCATGCCACGAATTATGTATTTTAAAATTGACTTTTATACCTTTTTGAAAAGCTTACAGAATAGGCAAGTTGTTTTAGTTATTTGTACGATTAATGTCATAGAAATTTTTGTGACGAGACAACATTTTTGAAGCGTAAAATGAAAATATTGGTAAGATATTATTCTCATATCGCTCATTATTTTAATTATTTTGTTTAATTAAGTAGTTTTAATTATGTCCATAGCTTAATTGAAGTGCCAGCTACAACATCATTTTTAATGGTACCCATTCAAATATGTAGTTTTTTTTTTTTATTTGGAATTAAATGTCAAATTTTGGGTAAATATCGAAATACCCTTAAAATTCAAATATCTCGAAAACTATTGAATTTCGGCCATACATATGGGGGGTTCAATTTGTTGCATTTTGGCCCCCTTATCAGCCCCTGACGGATATACGTCGAATTACCAGTAACCCTGTATATATAACGTTTGCAAACGTAACGTATCGTAATCGACGCGTAATAGTGAAATTTATTATAGGGCTCAAACACCAAGGACGTCGCGTCAGAGTTGTAATTTAATCCTTTGAAATATGACAAACCATGCTGTGTCACAATTTGAACAAAATGTGTTTATAATATATTTTTTTTAACTAAATTAAACGTGTACAAGTGAAGTCCAGTGTTTATTTCGCTACAGATGGTATTAGTTTATCGTCAGTAGCTTCGAATGCACAGTCCTATCGATAGAACTCAACATTGCCCATGTAAGTAATTTATGAAAAATAGTAAAATCATACCTTTGTTTAAATCAGGTAGTACATCAGACCCTACAAATTATAGACCAATTTCTGTACTACCTACCTTTAGTAAAATTTTTGAGAAATTAATTTTAGAACAAATGCAAAGATTTTTTAATAAACACAAATTATTACATAGCAAACAGTTCGGTTTTACAAGGGGTCGTTCAACTACTGATGCCGGTGTTGAACTTATAGGACATATTTATAATGCATGGGAAGACAAATGCGATGCCTTGGGCATCTTTTGTGATTTGTCCAAGGCATTCGATTGCGTTCTTCACGAAACTTTAATCAGGAAACTCCGCCACTACGGAATCCGGAACGCTGCTCTGGATCTTCTTACTTCATACTTGAGTAAGAGGATTCAGAGCGTTGATGTTAACGGAAAAAGATCTCCCGGATCTTTAGTAACAATGGGAGTCCCACAGGGCTCAATTCTTGGTCCTTTCTTGTTTCTTATTTATATTAATGACTTGCCGTACCTCATAAAGGATAATCATGATATAGTGTTGTTTGCAGATGACACTTCACTTTTGTTTAAACTTAAACGTCAGCAGCAGGTTACTGACGATGTAAATAGCGCGATCTCTAAAGTAGTCCACTGGTTCAATGTTAATAATTTACTTCTAAACGAGAAAAAAACCAAATGCATTAAGTTTACGTTGCCTCACGTTAGACAAGTGAAAACTAATGTGTTGGTAAAGGGCGAAGAATTGAATCCTGAAGACAGCACAGTATTCTTAGGCATAACTTTGGATGCTAAGCTTCAGTGGGGTCCACATATAGACAAATTGTCAAAAAAGCTAAGTTCCGCAGCATACGCTGTTAGAAAAATTCGTAATTTAACTGATATAGAGACAGCCCGTTTAGTGTACTTTAGCTATTTTTATAGTGTAATGTCGTACGGTATTCTATTGTGGGGAAATGCCGCTGATATTCAGACTATCTTTGTTTTGCAAAAGCGAGCTGTTCGATCAATTTATAAATTAAGTCCGAGACACTCGCTCAGAGAAAAATTTAAAGAAATTAATGTTATGACTGTGCCTTCTCAGTATATTTATGAAAATCTTTTATATGCCCATAAAAATATAAAATTGTTTAAAAAGTACAGTGATATCCATGATATAAATACTAGGAACAAACACAAATTTGTTCTACCTACAACAAGGCTCAAGAAAATAGGTGGCTCGTTCAGATGCCAATGTATACGCTTTTACAATAAAGTTCCAAGCCCCGTTCAAGATCTAAGCCTTAATAAATTCAAATCATTCATTAAACGTAAGTTGTGCCAGAAAGCATTTTATACCGTTAAGGCTTATATCGAGGACAAAAAGGCTTGGGATTAAGCTGCTTCCAATTTTTACATATTGAATGTGTTTATTTTTTTATTTTTGTTTTGTTGATGTTTTTTTTGTTTTTTTTTTTATATACACTTTGACATTGATGAATTTGATATATACTATGACATTTGCTTACTTTGTAAAGTATTCTATTATTTTAATTATTGTGAATGTGAAGACTATGTGGGTCATTGTATTTATATTATTTTTCTCTCTGTTCTCTTAGTTTTTGTCGTGGTCTGGCAGTTTGAATAATTAATGTGGCCTACCCAAATGTCCTTTCTTTGGTATTGTTCGTCGGATCGTTGAGCTCCCTAAGTTTTGAGTTGAGCTGCACGATTTCTGACAAATGCGTGCACTGACTGGACAGGTCCTCTCAAACTGTTTGGTTCTTTCTTCAAAAAAACCATCTCAGACATAAATCTACATGGTCTTCACATGATCTGACCAAGATTATGTCTGGACTTTAAAAGAGACTGTGACGTCTGAGTTTGTTTCGGCCTTTCTTCTCAGACTAGTCAGATAGGAAACGCCGACCTCATCTAGTTTTAAAATATGATTGACGTGTAAAAGTGTTTGTACAAACCTACTTACAAAAATAAAATCATTTATCATTTATCATAAGCTGGTACGCCGTTTAGTTAACACTAGCCACTTCCTATCAGGTGAACCATTGGCCTGTTTGCTTAGCTATAGATTAACTAACTAATACTTACTTCTTGTATCCTTGGCTCTTTGTTTCGTCTTAGATACTTCTTCGTCTTCCACTTCAGTTATAAGCTCTATTAAAGGTTCATCATCTTCTAAATCTGACTCAGAATGGTGTGGTGGTATATCTGCTACTTCTAGATAGCTATTGTCTAAATTTTCCAGTTCTAGCTCTGTATGTAAGTAAACCAAAACAGTCAAGAGCATTACTTATTATTAATATTTGTTTTATGTATTTCACAACATAACATAGTTACCGTTATGTTGAATTAAACTAAACACTGCCAAAACGATGAAGTAGTTCAAAACAGTTTTTGATCAATATGAAATAATTAGAATAAAATCTTAATGCGTTTTAAAATCTTATTTTTGTTATTAAAAAATTGGTTGCCTGTAAAGTCGGTATACGGGCGAAAGTTTTACGTGACAACGACTTTGAAGGGACGCGTGCCTTTCACTTTTTATGTCTGTCTCTCTCGCTCTTAGGCGGGCTAACCATGCCCGAGTGGAAGGGACGCGTGCCTCTCACTCGCTCTCATTGTGAGCGCATAACGTGAGCGGAGCGTAACGCAGTTTCTTGAAGTGTCACCCGGCAAACCAATTTATAAGACGTTGTCACGTCAAAAACATACCATCACTTTGATATTCCTCCTTTGGCTCAATAATAACTTCTAGTTCATCAGAAACAGTTGGTATTTCCTGTTTGACAGCAATGCTTTCTGCTTGACATTCATCAACAATATTTATGTGCTGTATTGGAGTTTTAATAAACCCACTGGATAACTGTGAGCGGTCTTGGTTTGATAAAGGATTGGGCTGTAAAAAGATGATTATAATATTAGGAAAAGATGCTGCTGAACACAAGCAAGTACACACTTCATGTTTCTGAAGTCACTTAAGTAGTTCCAATGTACCCTGGCGAGTCGGCCATGCTACCAACTTCACTGACCACTGCGCAAGCTAGATTGACTAGAATGATTGGCTAGATTTGAAAGCTGCATAGATTGTGCTGACATGAGAGAGGACCGTTTTCAAATTGCCACATACAAGTTTTATACAAAAGTTGTAGCAGTATTATTTGTGGATTATTTAAAATGTATTAATTGTATGCACCTACATTTGACATAAGCTTACATTTCACCATGCAACACCTAATGGTACACTTGGTGTGACATCTAGACACAATAAGTATGAGCTTGAGGGGAATCACTTCCACGTAATACTGAGATTAGAAATTATAAGAATAAATGGCTGTTGAACAATATCTCACCTCATAACACTCATTCATCTTCTGAGCGAACAGCTCTTCGGCTTCCAGACATTGTCGCAGTAATCGGTAGCATTGTTTTAACTTAGCATAGCAGAAGAAACAAGCAAGAATCGGTCTACTGTCTTCAGTTACAAACTGCAACAAAATTTGTCTTGCACTATTTTGTTTTTATGAAGAAAATATTTCTATTGTATAAAGTAATGTTATACAAAACCAAACAGCCAACACTTGGTGGTTCCTTACAGAGAAGGCAAGAGCATTGATCACAACTCTTGCTCATGGCAGAATAGCTACATAATATAACTGTGGTGAACCTTTTTACAACATTATTTATTCTTCTATGATCATAGATCAGATATTTCTATTTTGTCACAATCAAACTGTCTTAGGAATGAATTGTCAATTTTCAACATTAAGTAACGTTTTGCAAATTAAAACCTAAAGTATAGGTTTTGTCTGTTATTTCAATTTAATTTGCAAACAAATATCTACGACCGGAGCGGTTCGATGGCGACCCGTCCCTAAGCACGGCGGCCGCGGAATGGGCACACTGGAAGAAAACTTTCGTCAACTTCCTTGCGGTGCAGGACTCGGAAACTACTACTGATAAGGTCAAGCTTACTATACTAATTAATCACGTGTCTCCGAACGTGTATACCCATATAAGCGAATGTGAAACATACGAACAGGCAATGAACCTCTTAAACAAACTTTATGTAAAACCAACTAACATCCTGTATGCACGCCACGCTCTCGCCACACGGAAACAAAGTAGCCATGAGACTATAGACACATACATCCAAGCCTTGAAGCAGCTGTCCAAAGATTGTAACTTCACGGCTGTCGATAGTAAGACCAACCGGGATGACAACATTCGCGACGCTTTCATAGCTGGCATCTCCTCGACAAAAATAAGAGAGAGACTCCTCGAAAACCTTTGCTTAACTTTGGACGAAGCACATAACCAGGCGCGTTCCTTGGAGATGGCTGAAGTTAATACGCTGCATTATAACAACATAACTATGAACGCGGCTACAGAAAACATCTCTGATAATAGTAATGTACGGAATACTCCTGTGCCCAGTGGAAATGCAAGTACCTCTGCAGCTACGCCGGCGTTCCAGAATTACTCGAATCGCAAATGTTTCTTCTGTGGAGGACGGGTGCATCCGCGCAAGACATGCCCCGCCTTCAATGTGACATGTCAACTTTGTAACAGCAAAGGCCATCTCGCGAAAGTCTGTCGCAGTAAGAACCTAACTAGTGCTGCCGCGTCTGACCAGGAAAATGTCACCGCCTGCATCATTGCTGCATCACCGTCGTCCTTATACAAAGCAATTGTCCCTGCATATATCAAAGGCATTCGAGCTGAAGCACTACTAGATACAGGCAGTTCTAAAAGTTTCATTAATTTCGAATTTTCTAAACTGGTTTCTCTGAAGATAAAACCAAGCCAGCAGACAATATCTATGGCCTCTCTTAATCATACATCATCAGTCAAAGGAGAAACTTGCCTCACACTTACCTTGGGTAAACACACATATGAGAACGTTCAACTGCTTGTGATCGATAATTTATGTTCAGATATGATTATAGGACACGACGTATTAGAGAAGCATTCCTCACTAGAATTCGCATTTGGTGGTCCAAAAGAGCCTCTTGTCGTGTGTAATGTAGCTGAAGCATCTGTCCCTGCAGTGCCTTTATTCGCCAACCTATCTCCCGAATGCAAACCGATTGCTATTAAGTCTCGAAGATACAGTGATGACGACCGACGTTTTATTGAAGAGGAAGTGAAGAATCTCTTAAAGGAAGGTGTCATTGAAGAGAGCCGGTCACCATGGCGAGCGCAGGTACTGATCACTAAGAATGTGAATCACCGGAAACGCCTTGTAATCGACTACTCCAGAACTATAAATCGATTCACAGAATTGGACGCCTATCCACTTCCTAGTATAGAGGAACTGATATCAAAAGTGGCAAAATACTCTGTATTTAGCGCCATAGATTTAAAAAGCGCCTATCATCAAGTTCCTATTTTGCCAGAGGAGAGACCATACACTGCGTTTGAAGCAATTGGAAATCTATACCAGTTCCGACGTATACCATTTGGAGTAACCAATGGAGTTTCTAGCTTTCAGAGAACTATAGATTGGCTTATTCGAAGGGAAAAATTGAAAGGCACATTCGCATATCTTGATGATATCACAATTTGCGGCAAAACACCAGAAGAGCACGACTATAATCTGCAAAATTTTATTGCAGCAGCTAAGAAGTACAGTTTAACCCTGAATGAAGCAAAATCCATATTTAAACAAACTTCTATTAACATACTTGGTTACACGATTGCCAATAATATCATCAAACCCGACAATGATAGATTAGAACCTCTTCTAAACTTACCTCCACCTCAAGACTTGCCCAGCTTGCGAAGAGCCCTGGGTATGTTCGCTCATTACTCTAAGTGGATACCAAACTTCTCCGAAAAGGTACATGAACTATCAAAGACCAAGACATTTCCGCTGAGTGACAATATCATTAAAGATTTTCAAGAACTTAAGAACGCCATAATCAAGTCTTTTGTTCACGCCATTGACAATAATATGCCATTTACTGTAGAAACTGATGCCTCGGAGCACTCAATTGCGGCAACTCTTTTGCAGGCGGGCAGGCCTGTAGCATTCTATTCGAGAACACTTAATCGAAGTGAACAGAATCATTCAGCTATTGAAAAAGAAGCTTATGCAATCGTAGAGTCCTTGAAGAAGTGGCGGCATTTTCTTATAGGGAAATCATTTCTGCTCGTCACTGACCAGCGATCCGTCTCTTTCATGTTTAATGCTAAGCATAACAGTAAAATAAAAAACGAGAAAATACAGCGCTGGCGATTGGAACTATCTCCATACAAATACGACATCGTATACAGGCCTGGCACACAGAACCATGTAGCGGACGCCCTCTCCCGTGTTTGCGCCATCGTCGAGACACCTGCAAAGTTACGATCACTTCATGAAGCCCTTTGTCACCCGGGTGTAACCAGAATGGCACATTGGGTGCGTTCCAAAAACTTAGCCTATTCGATTGAAGAGATAAAGAATATGACGAAAGACTGTCGCATCTGTTCTGAGGTTAAGCCTAGATTCATTAAAGCTGATCCTCAAAATAAACTTATTAAAGCGATAGCGCCTTTCGAACGACTGAGCATGGATTTTAAGGGACCAGCACCATCTAAGTCGAATAACAGATTCATTTTAACAGTAATCGATGAGTACTCCCGCTTTCCGTTCGCCTTTCCGTGCTCTGATATAAGCGCAAAGACTGTAATCAAGCATTTAGACAGCATTTTTATCATGTTCGGCATGCCTACGTGCACTCGGACCGAGGGACATCATTTTTATCGGCTGATGTAAAAGATTTTCTACACTCCAGGCAAATAGCGACGAGTCGTACAACGCCATACAACCCTCAAGGCAATGGCCAAGTTGAAAGGCTCAATTCTACGCTCTGGAAAAGTGTACAGTTAGCTTTGAAAACTAAGAACCTGCCAATAGAGAGCTGGGAAGATGTCCTACCGCAAGCATTGCACTCCATACGCTCACTTCTTTGTACTAGTACAAATTGTACACCGCATGAAAGAATGTTCCGCCACTCTCGGAGATCGACGAATGGAGATTCTATTCCTACATGGCTATCTGGCTCAAACAGAGTACTTACGCTTTGACCGGAAAACAAAATATCAACCACTAGTCGAGGAGGTGGAGGTACTGGAGACAAACCCCACTTATTCGTTCGTTCGAACGATGGATGGTCGCGAGACTACTGTATCCAACCGCCATTTAGCACCTTTGGGAGGCAATCGAGAAGATATCCCCACAATTAACGAATTTGTGGACGCCGAACCCCAAAGATCGCAGTCACCATCACCATCTTGTTCACCACCAACTTCGCCTTCTTCACCGACATCTTACTCAACACCAGTCTCGCTGCCAGCTACTCCTTCGTCACCGCTACCATCGGAGGATTTGCAAGTGGCACCGGAACCAGAACAAATGAGCTCGGACGGGATCGAGCTCCCAGTTTCAGAGCCGCTCCGGAGGTCGGCCAGATCACGGAATCCACCGAAGTTTTTGCTCGATTACATCTGGCCGGGGTGAATGTGGTGAACCTTTTTACAACATTATTTATTCTTCTATGATCATAGATCAGATATTTCTATTTTGTCACAATCAAACTGTCTTAGGAATGAATTGTCAATTTTCAACATTAAGTAACGTTTTGCAAATTAAAACCTAAAGTATAGGTTTTGTCTGTTATTTCAATAACTATACAAGTACATAAGTACTTTTTTTTTTTTTGAGGCTGGGAAATCATCAAATGACTCCTCCAGCTCTGGGTGGAGCAGGAGGAAGTGTCAGACTCTTACTGACTAAAACCCACCCGTGTTCCTTCCTTAGCCCTTTATGTTCCAGGGCAGCGGTAAACCTTTCGGATGATCCCGCTACCCTGGCATGCTTCGGCCCTATGGGGTCCCGTCGCTTATGCTGACATCTCTTTGAGGCGCGCGTGGAACACGTACACGCCTTCCGGCACGGGCCTAGTCCTGATCGGACGGAGAGCTACCCATTACTCTCCGCCCGCAGGCCCGCGCCTACGGTGGCCGGGAGTCGTCACGCGGCTCCCGACGCCCGGAGCGTCTCCGTGAGGTGCGCAAGGTGCGTTCCCTCGCCCACCCCGCCACCTCCTTCGCTAGCATGACTGCTTCGCAGAAGGAGGTGACTGCCTCCCACTCCCTCTCGCCCCGGACCATGGCTTGAACCAGGACGCGAGAGGTCGCCGCCGCTGCCGATCGCCTCTACGAGGACACGGCGTTGCTCTGCCCAAGCAGGGCAGACCTCCACCGTATGCTCCACCGTGTCCTCTGGGCGATCCAGACAGTGGCGACACCCGGGCGTCTCCTCCCGCCTGATGATATGCAGGAACCTCCCGAAAACGTAAAGTACAACGGAAAGTACTTATTTTGAGTCCAAGTTCCCTCAAGCTGTTTTACGGTTGCACTAGAGCATAAATCTTCGAGTAGGAGAGGCATATAAAACCTAATACATAAATAACCTTAACTGTTACTGTGAAGATATACAACCTTTATATACATACTATCGATGGTTGGTTGCTTAGCTATGTTTGTTATATTATTTGTCTTGTCACTTATTATAAAAATATTCTTTCTACATAATAAAACAAAGTTTTATTAAAACGTTTATTTCTGTATCTACGGCAACTAAACAATTATAAGCTTTAAGAATACAATAAAGCTTAACATGGTAGCAGAGCGAAAAATGTAAGATTAGAAGAAAAACGAAAAAGTAAAAAAATTCAAAATGTCTATTGTAAAAATTCAACCTTTAGGAAAAGAAAACTATGATACATGGTGTATACATGCAAAAGCATATTTAATAAAAAATAAACTATGGGCATGTGTAAAAGAATACCCAAAGGTAGATGCATCAAAAAATGATCTTGACGATGACGAAATGGCAAAGTCAGAGTTAATGTTCTTGATAGCGCCTTCAGAACTAAAACAGATTAAAAACTGTAAATTTGCCAGAGATGTGTGGACGACTCTTGAATCCATCTATGCTAGTAAGGGTCCAGCCAGAAAGGCTACCCTACTAAAACAACTAATATTAGCTAAACTGGAAGAAGGTTCAGATACACGCGAGCATTTAAAGAAATTCATGGATACTGTAGATAAATTAAAAGATATGGATATTGATATCAACAGTGATCTGTTATCAATCATGATGCTCTATAGCCTTTCTTCGGAATACGAAAATTTCAGAACTGCAATTGAATCACAAGACTCGCTTCCAGACCCTGAAAAGCTAAAAATTAAAATTATAGAAGAGAGTGATGCACGTCGTTGTGACATCCCTAGTACTAGCGTAAAGAATGATGCTGAAGAAAGTTTCTACACTTTTTGCAAGATTTGTAAAAAGAAAGGCCATGACTCGTCCAAATGCTGGTGTAAAAATAAGAATGCAGGCAAGAAAAATTATAGGAAGTCTAAGAACAGCTATACCAAAAAGGACGACAAAGAAACAAACCTCTTCAGTAGCTACTTCATAAATGACAAAGCCCAAAAATGCTGGATACTTGACAGTGGATGTACGTCACATATGACATTTTCGGCTAAGCCTTTCATTGAAATGAAGAAAAGTACAAAAACCCTTAAACTCGCTTCAAAGGAAAAAACTGCAGAGATAAAAGGGTTAGGGCCTGCAGAAATAGAAATTGAAGAAGGAAAAATTGGAATAACTGATGCACTTTATGTACCAAGCCTGTGTGCTAATCTTCTATCTGTTGGGAAAATGACAGATAAAGGACTCACTGTTCTATTTACTAAGAAGAAGGCAATAATTAATGATCACAAGCGAGGAGTACAAATGCAAGCAGTGAGAGAAGACGATGGTCTATATCAGGGGTTCCCAACCTTTTCTTGGTCAGGGACCACTTTTATATTATTCTTGTTAGCAGGGACCACTATGTAGGTATAATAAAAATAAACTGTAATAATCCAACTGAAACTTTAATTAAAAACTTAATAGGAATTACATACGGCGGCCCGACGTACCACCCCCTCCACCCGCGCTCTTCTCACTCACTGCACGGCGACCAACGGCTCACCGCCCGCTAAACTTAAAATCGTTCGCGGACCACATTTTGGCTTCTGCGGACCACTGGTGGTCCACGGACCACTGGTTGGGAACCACTGGTCTATATTATCTCCAAACGAAAAACAATAATGTTGACAGACATAGAGCCAACGCTACAGAATGTAGTAATGACGTAGCAAAAGAAGTGGAGTCAGATGCTATTAAACAATGGCACTGTAAAATGGGACACATGAGCGAAAGGGACTTGAAGCTCGCCTTAAAGAATGAAAGCCTGATTGGATTAGACTTCAACCGTAATAGTTCTTTAGGTGAATGCGAAATATGCATAGAAGAAAACTGAGCAGAGTGCCTAGCAAGAAGAGTGACAAAAATAATTCACGTACGAGTCAGCGTCTTGAGATCGTACACAGTGACGTCTGTGGACCACTGAAACAACCTTCACTGAATGGCAACAGATATTTCGTAAGTTTCATTGATGACTACAGTAGATACTGCCGAGTATACTTTATTAAAAATAAAAACGAAGTTTTACAAAAATTCATAGACTACAAGGTAGAAGCAGAGAACTTCACAGGAAACAAAATTAAATGCCTACAGACCGATAACGGTACGGAATACAGAAATTTGAAGTTTGACACATTTCTGAAGCAAAATGGTATAGCAAGAAGATTGACAGCACCATACACTCCACATCAAAATGGAATCGCTGAAAGGAAAAATAGAACCCTTATAGAAAAAGCAAGATGCATGATGTTGGAATCAAAAGCGCCTATGTGTTTATGGGCAGAAACGGTTTATGCTGCAAATTACTTGTCAAACCGAAGCGTTAACCAGAGTATTAAAAACCAAACACCATTCGAAAGATGGGTAGGTAGAAAACCCTGCATTAATCATCTATATGTATTTGGTGCTAAAACGTTCATCCTAAAGAAAGGAATACATGAACACCAATTGGCTTCAAAGGCAATTCCGGGTTTGTTCGCTGGTTACTCGGATTTCAAAAGCGTTTAGAATATACGTCCCATCGAAGAAAAGCGTTCTTGTTTCCAAGGATGTTCGAATTTTAAAGAAAATGTTCTACGAAGATGGCAAAAATGTGATTTCTGTTCCTTTTCAAGAATTAAATGATCACAAGCGATCAAACGAGACTGACAGTGAACTGGATGAAACAGAAATATATTTAAAAGGTACTACAAAAGAAAATGCTAGTAGACAGCAAGCAGTACAAGATAATTTTATTGCAAGCTCTAACGAGGTACCTATACAAAATGAAAATAATGAGTTGTTTTATGACTCTCTGGGGATTGATGACGGCAGTGAAACCGCTGATCAACCAAATGAAAACGACATAGATGTCGATGCATCTGTTCTTGTCCCAGAAGAACGGAGGTCATACAATCTTCGTGATAGATCACAGATTGACAGACCTAAAATATTTGAGGATTATGTTATGGCAGCCATGGATATGAATAATGAAATAGAACCTCAAACGTTTAATGATGCTATGAATAGCAAGGATAAGGTCAAATAGTTAGAGGCTATCAAAAATTAAATGGAATCATTGAAAGAAATGAAGACTTGGGAATTAGTCGACTCTCCGAAAAATCGTAAACCATTGCCATGTAAATGGGTTTACAAAATAAAGAACAATCCAGATGGTACAATTGAGCGACATAAGGCCAGACTAGTAGTTAAAGGTTCTTTTGCTTCTCGAACCATCTATCTTTGACACTCGCTTGAACACTCGAATGACATCCGCGCTAAATTACATCCGGCCTGCAACATGTGAGGTTGCCTTCGGCAGACAAGCCTCTACAGTACTATTTTTTATTTATTTATTTATCCGTTTATTTCAGGCAACAAGGCCCATACAAACACATAGAATACAATAATAATATAACTTAAAAATATACTATAGATACATACAACATTATAATATTACACTAAGAACTAACTAACACGAAGTGTCTGCGTCGTGTTTCGCTGACTGGTGTCATGTAGCCGGCCACGAAACCGGCGGTACACCACACCCTTCGGCCAGAACTCTTCCTTGAGGAACTTCTCGAGATGATGTGTCGGCACACGCACAACGAACGACTTGAAGTTAGTGTTGTGACGCGACTCCAACTTCTCGACCCTCAAAGTCCAGTTGGTCTTCACACGCAAGTACTCCACGATCTCCTCAACCTTCGTGGAGTGGTGCAGTCTGGACACGTACAGCTGCGTCGTCGGGATTGCTGGACGCAGCAGCATGTTGGGTCCTGCCGGCGCGGTGCCGCACTGGTTCTGACAAGGAGGCTTCTTCTTCTTCTTCTTCTCCACCTTGATGAAACCATCCTTGTCGCACGTGTCCTTCTCTGGACCCTGCCTACTCAAAACCTACTATAAGAGCTGTCTTAGGAATAGATGCTCGAGAAAACTTGGTACTTCAACAGTTCGATGTATCAACTGCGTTTCTAAACGGAGCTGTAAAAGAGGAAATCTTTATGAAGCAGCCAGAGGGATTCAATGATGGCACTAAGAAAGTGTGCAAACTTAAACGCAGCCTCTACGGGCTGAAACAAGCTCCTCTATGCTGGAATGTCTGCATATCAGAGTATCTTATAAATTCAGGATTCAAGCAAAGCACTAAAGATCCTTGCCTTTACTTACGTGAACAAGTCTTAATTGCACTTTACGTAGATGACGGTTTGGTGGCTTCAACTAGTGAAAATGCTGGAAGGAAATTTATTGAAGAACTGAAAAATAGGTTTAAAATAACCACAAAACAGGCGTCTTATTTCCTTGGACTTGAAATTAATAAAACCAAATATGGTTGTATTACCTTAAACCAAAGGTCTTATTCTAAGAAGATACTTGAAAAGTTTGGAATGACTAACTGTAAAGTCGCTGCAACGCCGGCAGTAAAAATTGGCATAGATGAAGAACAAGATGTTGAATCAAATGATGAATCAAATTCGTCATTTCCCTATCGTCAAGCTGTAGGTGCCCTAGCATACCTCATGGTCGCTACAAGACAAGGCCAGATATAAGCTACGCTGTGAGTGTTGCGTCAAGGCATCTAGAAAGTCCTACTAGGTTTGATGTGATGAGAGTCAAGCGAATTTTTAGATACCTTAAGGGTACTATAGACAAAGGACTTGTCTTCGCGAAAAGCCAGGAGAAGAGGCTGATATGTTTCAGTGATGCTGATTTTGGTGGTGACACAACAACTGGCCATTCGACGTCAGGGATGATTTTCCTATTCTCCGGTCCCATCATGTGGAAAAGCCAAAAACAATCAAGAGTAGCAATCTCTTCAACGGAAGCCGAACTCGTAGCCATGACAGAAACTGCGAGAGAAGCCTTATGGCTAAAAGAACTCCTGGAGGAATTAACGGACTTAACAGACCTGAACGAAAAACCGACAATTTACGTTGACAATGAGTCTGCTATAAGGTTGTCTGAGAACCCACCCTATGAGTTCCATAAGAGAACAAAACATATCAAGATAAAACATTTCTTCATTCGAGAATGTATTCAGAATGGAGACTTCGCTGTCAAACAAGTCTCTACAGAATTGTAATTGGCGGACATGTTTACGAAGCCATTGTTTGGACCAAGACTGAACATGCTAAGCTGTAGAATTGGACTTCAAGATTTGTCCAAGCTCTAAAAGTATCGTGGATGTGAAGATATACAACCTTTATATACTATCGATGGTTGGTTGCTTAGCTATGTTTGTTATAATTATTATTTGTCTTGTCCACAGACTTATATTGGCTAGATAACGCAAGTCTCATCGTCTCTAAAGAAACCAAGCGTGCCATTATTTTTCTACCTACTGTGACGTCACATGAGCGATTTAGTGATGGGAACTCCCTGTCCGCGAGTAAACGATTCAAAACGATTTAAAGGCCCCGCCGCCGCGTTTCGCCTCGCCTCGCAAAAATTCGATCCAGCCGAATCCCTTTTGCTGCCCTCTCTCAGTGAGACCCTAAGCCGAGGTTCGTTCCCCACAGGGGGAGCCCTTAGCGTGTAGTCACTTAAATAAAATTTTGTAATATGCCCTGGCTGGAGGCTTTAAGTTTTCTTAAGGCAACCATAGGATAGTCCGGTAAGTACCTAAGACCTCTCAAGGTCAACTACGAGATGCCATAGTCAAAAAAAAAAAAAAAATCGCCTCGCTCGTCCGCCAATACTCTTTGGATCGAGAGGTCGCGTGCGCGCATCCCGTCCGCTTGCATGTTATTGTTTAAGTTCGCCGCTCTTCAAGTTACACGATGTATCCTCATTTGGCGTAGACGGCTGGTGAATGTCCTGTAACACGAAGTAACTATTAAATAATCCTAATATCAGCGTCAAGACGTCCACTTTTTCCGACCCGTTACATTTAGAATGAAACGAGTACCTACTAATCGATTTTTGCAAGATAACAGTGATAATTTAACTTTGGGATCACTTGGAAATCTGTAAATATAATTAATAATATTCTAAACAAAATCACTAAATTGAAACATTGCAATAAAAAAAAATTACATGTCACAAAATACCCAACGCAAACATTATCATTCCTCTGTTTCCAAAATCGATTAGAATCGAGAACAACTGTACAAACTGTGTGTACAACACTATTTGCTTTATTTGACAGAAAAATGAGAATAGCGACTGTACCACGAAGCTGAGCGATAAGTGAAAATATCGATCATTTTAATTTTCATTGCGTGTTTTAATAGACAAGTCCTACATACTACCTTGTAAGTTGTAACTAAAAACGGCAATGTATCATGAATTATTCGATACACACTCAGTTCCATAGTGTTCATTGTACGACCACAATGAACACAAAATAATTGATTTTGCAATAAAAAACACATAATTTAATAACAAAATGTCTTACCACTGAAAGGAAACCTTTCCATTGTCTCGTCCCATTTTTTTTGTGTAGTTTTTACAGCTCAATACCGCACAATTTGGCATTTTTTAGTTTTTGTTTGACGTCTGGCATCAAGAACGTTCGAGCGCGGACTGATTAGAAATGACGCTGAAGGAAGTCAATTTTACTCCCTTTTTACACGCGAAGTACATACACTTGCGTCGTCTAGCCAATATAAGTCTGTGGTCTTGTCACTTATTATAAAAATATTCTTTCTACATAATAAAACAAAGTTTTATTAAAACATTTATTTCTGTATCTACGGCAACTAAACAATTATAAGCTTTAAGAATACAATAAAGCTTAACAGTTAATAAGCAAAACACTAGGGCCATGGGGTCCGAGTGCACACTTCGTATTTCGAGACATCACAAAGCGGTTGGTTGACTCTTTACGTGACCAGAGGGCTGGCCTATTTCTTGGCCAAAGAATCAGCATTGCCACACAACGTGGCAACGCTGCCAGCCCTTTGGGCACGTTTCCTATTAAAAGCGATGCAAATAAAATTTTTTGATGCTCTCGAGTATTTCCCCTCCATTTTATATACTTGTACGGACACCAGCAGGTCAACCTACCCGAAACTGTCAGATTTTCCCAATCAACATTGAACCGAATGGTATGGCAATAAAGTCGAAAATCTATTAAAGAAATCTGACAGATTGTAGTAGCTTGATGTGCTGGCGTCTGTACATACTATTATTTTAAGACTGTTAGCTTTTTAAATTATGTAAATATTGTGTTGATTAATTAAATATACTCTTAATAAAAAGTAAAAACATCAACTTACTGGAATATCAGTCAGCTTCTCATATAGTTCGTGCAAGTTCCTGTTGCCCACTATGTACATGCGGACATTCTTCGCTAAACATATCCTGCACATTGGCAGCTTTTCCATCTTTTACCTCACGTAAAGTATCACTATGATATTTAGATCAACTAAGTATAGCACTGTTGCGTTCCGTACCTATAATAATGAGAGGCTTGTGTTTTATTCTCGTTTGGAACGTAGCAGGTGGAAGGTATGAGTTTATGGCTTTATACACATAGATAATAATAATAATGATAATAATATCCCTGGACATTTCACACAGCGCCATCTAGTCCCAAGCTAAGCAACCTAATGCTCGTGTTATGGTAACAAGATGGCTGATAAACTACTTATATACATTTTTTTTTGTAAATACATACTTAGTAGAGATAGAAAAACACCCAGACTGAGAACAAATACATGTAGGACTTACAAATATTTGTTCTGTGCGGGAATCGAATCCGCGACACGCAGCGCAGCAGTCCGATCGCTCAGCCACTGCGCTAACCGTGTTGTCAAAACAAGATGTTACACTATATTTAAGCTATTTGTATGTCTATAGGTACTTTTTAACAGAGAAAGCACAATAAATACGAACACTATCGACTTGACTATTTGACATTGACAGATATTTAATTGCTTTTTTATAGAAATTTAATGTCTGGCTACTGAGGCCTTTAAGACGAAATTGTTTTTAAGATTAAGAATAGTTTGTTTTGTTTTTGGTATATAGTCACTTTAAGCAGAATGCACTTTTATTTAATTAAGGTTGTTTATGTTTTAAAGGTGTTTGAATGCATTCGTAACTACTATACAATACAATTTATTTTTTTAACAAATGTTCCACGTTCGAGGTTTGCCACTTGTGGACCGGGTTAAGAATACAACAATCCATTCCATCACTAAAATAACTGATGTCACTCGGAAAGCTTCCACGCTTAAATGGAATTGGGCTGGACACATCTGCCACATGTCGGACGATCAATGGGCCAAGCATACGACCTAGACGGTCCCGCTTAATGGCAAACAACATCCCGGCAGGCCCAGACGGAGATGGCGGGATGAGATGTCAAGGACCAATCCCTCCTCCAGCCTGACAGAGAGGTGGAAAGAGAGTGAAAAAAAATGTTCGCGGTACGCGTGAACTATCACTATATTCTTTAAATGGTCTAAGCTAAATTCACTTAGCAACTGTTATCTTTAGAGTGGACATAGGCTGTATGTTATTCCGTTAAAATAAAAGGCTTTTCGTGGAGACCCATTTTGCAAGGTAAAGCCACGTCCAGTATTGGGCAAAATGTAATCTAACTACTGATTACTAACTACGACTACATAAAGTAGTTAGTAATCATAACTACAAACTACATAAAAAAATAGAAAAATGTAGTTAATTTTTTTACTACAAACTACTAATTGTAGTTGCAATCACGATTTCTTGATTACTTTTTATAACTACAGATTAAAAATGATGTTGCATCATTAAAAAAGCAAACGCGCGATAGTCGCGATGTAAGTACGGACGCCAGCAGGTCAACCTACCCGAAACTGTCAGATTTTCCCAATCAACATTGAACCTAATGCTTTAGCAATAAAGTCGAAAATCTATTAAAGAAATCTGACAGATCGTAGTAGCTTGATGTGCTGGCGTCTGTACCATTGAGATAGGAAATAACATGGAGATGCCGCGTTATTCTATACATACATTTGCTTATACAAATATGAGTGAAATATGATTCAGAATTTGAAATATCGTTATGTCTCATTCTTTCTAGTAAGATAATCTCATTTGATAAAAGAGACAACTATATTTTAAGTTGTTGCTAATTATGGCAACATTTTGTCTTGACGTAGTGACAGTTGTAGGTAAGTGCCGTAGCAGCCATCTTATGCTACGAGTTTCGTGGTAGTTTTGCTGTCAAATGGTTGTTTGTTTTTTGTATTATTGAGATTTGCGAGAAAATTACGAGGATTTTACCTTTTAAAACTGCATGTAAATGTTGGAAAACAGAAGTTCAACATGCCTGTGTGTTGTATTGTGAAGTGTGGTGCAAGAAAGAATGAAAATCAACCTCAATTGTAGTTGCACAGGTTAGTAGCCGGTTTTCATGCATTAATACATACAATAATACACAATCGATGATACAATTGTAACGCGATCATGAATTTATGGCTAAAGTATTGATATTTGGGTTCATTTCCATATAACAGGCCTTTTTATTATATTTGTTAATTCATTCGTTTGTTTACAAACAGATGTCATAATGGAATAGTGTTGTACCGTTGCCGACTTACCGTAATAGTTTCCGAAACTAGTTCCTCCGCTGGAACGATATCAGTATATTCTGCGATGTTAACATAAATAATCTTGCGTCTTATTCGGTCCGAGTGACCTAGCTAGGTCCGGCCTGTGGTTCACACTTCACAGCACCAAAATCCATCGTGATCCAAACGTGATAACTAGTAAAACTCGTATATAGTATCGTTACTCGTTATAGTAACAACGAGATAACAGTTGTTCCTTGATTGACACAACCCTAGCAATGGCAGCCATTTTATGCGACAATATGAGTTGTAGGTATGCACCCTTTTTTTGTAGGTATTTCCAGTCCATACTTTTCTATGTCAATGGTCTGTACATACATGAACGACTATCGCGCGTGTTTCGACTTGTCGTTTGGAAGGTAAATAAACCATCCCAAATCCCACAGGCTATCGGATGAAATGTTCGAAAAACGTGTAGTACTACTAAAAGCTAATTTAAATGATTAACTCAATCAACCTTTTTTGTTTATTTATTTTTTTCGCAAATTATTTGAATTAAGTTGACGTTTGCTGAGTATATTTTTTTTTATTACATTTAAATAAAAAGTAATTAAGATCTGATAATAGTTTAGGTACATAATATCTACGACTTTAATCTTTGCATTTGATTATTCATGAAAATAAACATAGGTATGTGCAATAAACTGGTTTTTTTTTATGCAGCCATATTCCAAAATATATTACTACACATTACATGTTTATGTAATTGCAAAATATAAGTTCATAAAATTTAAATAATCAGTCATTATAACTACTAGATTGCAGCAATCAAATTAACAACTACGTAATGTAGTTTGATTACTGTAGTTAAGTTACATGTAATCATAACTACATGTAGTTAACTACTTTTAATCGTAATTAGTAACCAGATTACAAAATTGTAATTAACTACGCACTACAGTGGCCACGTCCCCACTAGGGCCGCGCGGCCGAGTCTCGTGAGTTCTTATAATGGTGACGCGATGCATGCAATACCAAATTCTCACGATGCCGGGCTTCGCGAGGCTTAGAAGCCGCGTGGCTCTTAATGGGGACGCGCCTTTAGTCAAAGAAAAAACGGTCGAGCGAATCCGTTTCTTAGGCAGAACTCACATTACCATGAGCCATGCTCTGGTGCGTGATACACGCCCCCCGCACGTGATTTCTATGAATGTTTTCACGGGCATAGCCATTTACCTAACTCCCATCTGTAACATATCTGAATTAATACAAATATTAGTGTGCTTGCTGCTCCCGCTGTGTGTATTAGTTTTTATATAGTTATGTAGTTTCTTCGTCTAGTAATCTTATTTGATAAAAGAGACAACTATATTTTAAGTTGTTGCTAATTATGGCAACATTTTGTCTTGACGTAGTGACAGTTGTAGGTAAGTGCCGTAGCAGCCATCTTATGCGACGAGTTTCGTGGTAGTTTTGCTGTCAAATGGTTGTTTGTTTTTTGTATTATTGATATTTGCGAGAAAATTACGAGGATTTTACCTTTTAAAACTGCATGTAAATGTTGGAAAACAGAAGTTCAACATGCCTGTGTGTTGTATTGTGAAGTGTGGTGTAAGAAAGATTGAAAATCAACCTCAATTGTCTTTGCACAGGTTAATAGCCGGTTTTCATGCAATAATATACAATCGATGATACAATTGTAACGCGATCATGAATTTATGCCTAAAGTATTGATATGTGGGCTCATTTCCATATAACAGGCCTTTTTATTATATTTGTTAATTCATTCGTTTGTTTAAAAACAAATGTCATAATGGAATAGTGTTGTACCGTTGCTGACTTACCGTAATAGTTTCCGAAACTAGTTCCTCCGCTGAAACGATATCCGTATATTCTGCGATGATAACATAAATAATCTTGCGTCTTATTCGGTCCGAGTGACCTAGCTAGGTTCACACTTCACAGCACCAAAATCCATCGTGATCCAACGTGATAACTAGTAAAACTAGTATATAGTATCGTTACTCGTTATAGTAACAACGAGATAACAGTTGTTCCTTGATTGACACAACCCTAGCAATGGCAGCCATTTTATGAGACAATATGAGTTGTAGGTATGCACCTTTTTTTTGTAGGTATTTCCAGTCCATACTTTTCTATGTCAATGTTTAGGGCCATTGAGATTGGAAAAATTCTATGTCAATGGTTATGGCATTATAGCGTTCTTATGCCTATCATGGACACCGGTTACGGTGTGTGCAATAAAACAATTGATTGCATTGGCATTGTTATTGACTGATTGTAACAATAAAAAAAAAGGATATAATAAGCTATTCGTTATTATTTAATGATTCTTTAATCATACTTAAAATATTCAAAACTTTAATAGTGTCTGGGATTAAAAAAGGAACTATAGACTTCGAAATAATAAGACGGTAGGTAGGTACTGGTATTTATCTGAGGGGTAATGCTCGTAATTTTAAGAACGTTCACAGTCTGATCTCAGTCTCGTTCTTTCAAAAAGACCTGTAATTTCCATACATTTTTTACAAGTTTTTGACATTGATTATCGCTGAGATGAGATTGCGACTAGATTTTGAACGTTTTTAATTACGAGAATTGGCTTTCTGTTGTATTATACAAATTATGAATGATTTGAGATCTGAATCTGATAAATTTTTTTAAAATTATGCTTATGACCAGACATATTGTACGCATATTTTTTTATTATTAAGTTTTGTGAGAGAAAGTATGCAAGGGAGTCCACTGTTCCATGTTAGTTTTAAATTATATTATATTATTGTCAACGTAACAATTGTCTCTATATTAATTAATGTAATTGGTGTTGTACTTCCCGTTTAAATTAACTTTATATACCTAGATAAATAATAAATCTGAGAAAAATGTGTGACGTCCGCAATGCGATCACAGAACATAATTATGTCATAGAACCCTAGACAGAGGATAGTAGGTAGACCATTGAGATAGGTGTCAATGAGGTAGACAAGTCCTCAGCGTATGCAGTATGAGAAAGCGATAGTTCGACATAAGTACATTACTGCAGCTACGTGCAATTAATATTGCCATATTTAGACTTTTACCCAAATCGTGTGGGTAATATGGTACTTATTGAGTACTTTGATTGTACTACTTCTACGATTTTATGATGTTATATTTTACTTGATCTGGTGTTATGCCTAAAATAAAAACAGGAACGAATGCAATTAGCTTCAAAATGTCGTGAGCAGATTCGGGAGTGACGACTTGGATGCCAGTTAACTCGGCCCGTACACTCAGACCACTTATTTCCTAGAAATGGTTCATTCGATAAACTAAAAACAAAAATTAAAAATGAAATACGTTCAGTGGTAAAACAAATAAGTGCTGGTATCCCCGTTATTTAAAATGTTGACAATTCAAAAGTGCCTGAAATGGTTTAATTGAAATAAATGATTTGAGTTTGAGAGTTAAGGTATTATCCGACTATTGACAAAAGACACGAAGTAACAGATAACCGCCTAACATAAAATGCTTCTCACTTTGGTCGGTTAATTCCAAAAAACAAGTTAGGATTTAATCGTCTTTTTACAATATTTTGCTTATTATTGACACAAAATAGTCTTAAAGTACAATTTTTTTTTAATTTACTTGCTTAATAGGTAAAAAATGCTACTTACCGATGAAAGGTTATGTTTGGTTGATTTCGTTCACTAGAACTTTTACAGCCGATTACACAGCAACTCACCATCATTTACATTTACCATTACACACTAAATATTACCCTTTGGAACATCAATAAAGTCAGAAATTACACAAAGTATGCGTTTCACAGTTTCTAACAACGAAAATATTTTAACACCACAATTTGTTTGGCATCGAATAGCGTCGATGCCAACCAACAAAAACCGATACGCAAATAGAGATAGAAAATGCATGCTATGTCCTGCTCACACTTACACATTTTGACATAAGTGTAGTCTCACTTTCGCAATTATTATTATTTTAACAGCATGTCTATTACTATCCTCTGTCTAGGATTGATTATAATGGGTTTTTTTTTGGGACTGGGCCATTAAGTCTAGTCTTTTCTTTTAAGATTCTCTTTAGTTTAGTTAGTCTTATTTTTTGTTATAAGTACATCACTTTAAACAGAGTGCACTTTTATTTCATTTTAATTGTTATTGTATCTCTGTTTTTAATGAATTCGTGTAAATAAAAATAAGTCTAATAAAATAATAAGTTGGTAAATAATTTAATAAAAGTCGGTGTCGTTGGGTTCACATTTTCGTTGTTTTGCCAGGGTTCCCTCTATCTGGCAGAATCTTGATGCTCCGAAATTTATTTGGCATAACACACTTGGCATAATCTTCTTTAAACGAATATTTTTAAGGCATAAACATGATTTAATATAATTATTGTTTGGCCGAATGTTTATATGTCCGAATTTACAAAGGCATAGTTTTAAGATAGCAGAATTTTATTTGGCATAATTTCGTTTAGCATAACGTTCACTTCGCATACTTATGAAAATGGCAGAATTTCGTTTGGAATAATTTTATTAGGCATATTGACATTTCTATACAATAGCATTTTTAAATTAAATTAAAACATTGTCGTGAAAAGTCAATAATATGTTGTGCTACAAATGTTAGTGACAGAAACGAATCGCTGCAAAACCGACTCCACGTAGTCTTGTCTGCCCTACCCCTAGAGTGTAATTTAAGCCCGCGTAGGCGCGGAGGGGCGAGGCGGCCCGCGAGCTGAGGAGCAGGTGGTATTAATGCACGCCGCCGCAGCTGAGGCTGGCCGGCCAAGCCGGCCAGCAAGCCGAAGCTGCGGTGGTGAGCCTTGAAACCATCTGCGACGATAAGCTCGCGTGGGACCGCCGGAGCCCCGCAGCGCCGGAGCCATGACAGAAACCATGCCTGCTGCATGTTGCATGCTTGCTTGCTTGTATGCTGCATGCTTGCTGCATGCATGTTGTATGCTTGCTTGCATGTTTGCATGCTCGCTTGCATGCTGCATGCTTGCTTGCATGCTACATGCTTGCTGCATGCATGGTGTATGTTTGTTTGCATGTTTGCTTGCATGCTGCATGCTTGCTGCATGCATGGTGTATGCTTGTTTGCATGTTTGCATGCTCGCTTGCATGCTGCATGCTTGCTTGTATGCTGCATGATTGCTGCATGCATGGTGTATGCTTGTTTGCATGCTGCATGCATGGTGAATGAATGAATGAATTTTCTGTAATGATTATGGATATGAAATGTATGCCAAAAGACGATTCTAACTCTAAAATTTCTGAGATATGCCTTTTAATGACTATCGGTATGAAATGTATGCCAAAAGACGATTCTGACTGTGAACTTTCTGCGATATGATGGTTCTACTTTTTAATTATTATGGACATGAAATTTATGCCTAAAGATGATTCTGACTTACAAAATTATGAATTTTGAATGTATGATAAATGACTGTCTGCCAAACGATTTTCTGCGAAATGAAGTTTATGCTATCCGCTGTTATGCAAAACAATATTATGACATAAAAAGTTCTGCTATAAAGGGTAGACCCGTTTTGCCACCGACTTCCGAAATTAAAGTAATTTATTCACAGTTATAGTGTCTTGTCTTGTCCAGTTAAAGTCGGTTGTTTTTTTTTTTGTGAAAAAGTTTATTTGTCACTTTTAAGTTGTCATTTTTACCAGTAGTTTTGGTTTATAAACCAAACTACTAAACCGTTTTAGATGAAATTTCTATGGGGACATTCTGAGAAAGACTAGGTATCCTTTAAAAAAAAAGGATTTTTCAAATCGGCTTATAAATAACGGAGTTCTGAGGTAACAAACATAAAACTAAAAACAAATGAATTAGGAACCTCCTCCTTTACTTGTTAGTATTGAGTATAAAGGTTTTTGCTAATTTCTTAAGTTTTTTTAAATCCATTTTTTTATAATTTTCTACACTATACTAGTTTTAAAGTAGTTTAGTTTAGTTTGTAACTAAAACAGTTCAATTATTACTCTAGCATAAAATCAAAAGGTTACAATTAATCTCTTTAAAAAAAGGCAACTTAAAAGCCCAGTACCCAAACATACAATTAAGTAAAACCTATTTGCATAGCACATCTGTCAGACCGTAGACAGCATTCTCTGTCTACGTGTCAGACTGTCATGTCAAGTCAAGCTGCTGTCAAGTAAACGTCAAACTAACTAGCGATGTGACGTGTTGGATTTTTTTTGAGACGACTCGAGTTACTCGAGTCGATATGGGTACTGACTCGAGTTGACTCGACTCGGTGTCTCCTGTAGGGAGAAAGAGGGGACTCGGGGAGCTCGAGTCAGCTCGACTCGAAGGCTGATAGGTAATGATGTTGCATTATTGGTGTGATATGGCTACTCGAGTCCATTCGCAACTCGAAACTTTGAATTGCGAATCGACTACAAACAAAGAAAGTTTCTGTTTTAGTAGCCGGAGCCATCATCATCTGCCTAGCCTTTTCCCAACTATGTTGGGGTCGGCTTCCAGTCTAACCAGATGCAGCTGAATACCAGTATTTTACATGGAGCGACTGCCTATCTGACCTCCACAACCCAGTTACTGGGTAATACGTTACCCCTTGGTAAGACTGGTTGTCAGACTTTCGGGCTTCTGACTACCCGTAACGACTGTCAAAGATCCACGAATGACAGCCGGGACCAACGGCT
This sequence comes from Apamea sordens, assembly GCA_945859715.1. Lineage (NCBI taxonomy): Eukaryota > Metazoa > Arthropoda > Insecta > Lepidoptera > Noctuidae > Apamea > Apamea sordens. The sequence goes on along the minus strand of OX244015.1, from coordinate 9,367,375 downwards.
TAACGTGCTTTCCGAGGCACGGAGGGGTCTCGGTATGTATAGATGGTCACCCATCCACAGACCAACCGCGGCAAGCGTAGCTTAACCTGACCGATCGACCTGTGCGGCTGTTATTATTTGCCGCTAAGCTAAATACAAGGTGATACAAGACTACAACAATGTAGCATTGGATCACTGATCAGGTTTTAATATGTTACGAAAGAAGTTTGTCAGGTATTTGTAATTAAAAATATTTAAAGTAAGTACACTTAGAGATATTAATCACTAACAAAGCAACAAGGTCAGGTCGCGCGCGGGTCACCAACGTCCAACTATAATAACAACAAAATGTCAATCAAAAATTCAAAATAAACTTTCAACGCGATTTTTCATTCACGCAATTCCGTTTCCGATCCTGGCCGAGCGAGCCCGACTCAGCCCGAGTTCTATTTCACTCACCTCGCATCGAGTTGACTCGTAAACTTTAACTCGTAAGCCCCCACGCACGTCGCTCGTGAGGTGTGTGTGCGTTCGATGGACCGAGTTGATTCGAGTTGTTAAAAACTACACTCGAGTTGACCCGTTTACGGTTTGATTCGAGTTACTCGAATCAAATAACTCGACTCGCACATCGCTAAAACTAACGTCAAAGTCATAGTTGTACTGAGTTGTACAGTGTGGTTGCCACAGTGATGCCAGATTGGGGGGAATCCCCCCAAATTTTGGGGGTTTTTTATAGTTATGGGGGGAGAATTGGGGGGACAATATTATTGGGGGGATATTTGGAGGGAAAAAACTGGGTGTGGGGGGATTAGGGGGATTTTTATTAACATAAGTAGTCTGGGCAAAGCCGCGGCATTGATGATTAAATATAATATTATCTGAATGCATCGATCACGAATAGACCTATGTGTGAACGCGATCAAACCACTAACTAATCTTTGAAAGCACACACACGAAAACAAAATGCTGCTCACGATGATAGCCGAGTGACTCCGAAGTTGCCGCGCCCCCTGGCCCCGCGCATAGTTCGCGTCCGCGTCTACGACTCTACGTCTCGGGTGGTCGGTTGCTCGCCCGTCGGGGGACCGCTCTAATTATTAGCCTAACGTTCTGTTAAAGTTTAAAATAGTACCTACAAGCGTTGTTGTAGCGGTCTCCCGACGGGACAACTTTTAATCAAAAAAATTCATACGTAGGTACCTAAGGGTCATAATTTCAAGGTTATTTTTTTATTTTTAAAGGGTTTCACGTTTATACCTTTTTTGTTCTATTTGTGGATATTTTTCAATAGTTTTTTTTTTTATTATTTAAGGCTTTTTACATTCATATTATTTTTCTTATTATTTTGTGTAGGGGTTAAAAAATAAATAATTGATTAAAAAAATATGTTGTCATTTGTGGGGGTTTTTTTTTCAAAACCTTAATTTTTGGGGGGATTTCGGGGAAGGTTTGGGGAGAACGCGAGACGGCCATCTGGCAACACAGTTGCCATAGAGTAGAGTATAGTAACTAAAATGGTGGTTGCGGTTGGTTGTGTACACTTTGCGCGGCGCGGGCAAAATAATTGTTTTCAAGTGTTTTGTAAGCAAGCGAAATAAGGTAAATTTGGTATAATTATATCAGTGTGGAATTTAATTTTAAACATTACTGTGTCTCGGAATGTTATGATATGATTCTACTTTTGAAAGATTAAATGAAGTGATAACTTTTAAAGGATGGAATCTAGATCTCGAGCAAGCCCAGAACAATTTGCAGCTTTATTGGAATTCATGGAAAGGTATGTAAATTATTAGTTGTTTCGTAAATATCTTCCTTTGTGTGATGAAAATCGATCATACTCGGGCACTTGAAAGTTTGAAACATAAACAATGACGTGATACGCGACAGGACTAATACGTATAAACAAACAATACCAGTGTTTGACTCTTTACTTAATCACTAGACCGTTTGTTTCTCTGAAATAGTTTTAACTTGTATTTAAGCCATGGCGATTTATCGAGGCCCCAGCAAGGTCCCCAAGGCCGGATAAAAGCTGACCAACTGTGGCAGGAACTGGGACAGGTACTTAACTCCCTTGGTGGAAGAGTAATAAAGCCATTGGACAAATGGAAAAAAGTAAGATTCTTACACAAACTACTGTAAAATATTATTTAGTTTCCTATTATTAACATTTAGTAAATATTCTACAATATGAAGTGCATACAACGATCAGCTTACTTCATAGACTAGAAAATGATTGATGAAAATATGCATGACAAAAATTAACAGACAAATGTATATTCAGGTGTGGGCAGATTGGAAAACTAAAACAAAGAAAAAAGCTTTGGGAATCCGTTGTAAGGCGTCTGGTACTGGTGGTCCAAGCAGCAGACAAACTCTTACTGCTTCAGAAGAGAGAGTGTTGGGCATAATGGGTTTGAATGCTGTCATTGGTCCAGCTGGAGTTGAGGAGAGAGGCATTGATGTTAGTTTTTTTTTCTTTGCTTATTACTATATTTTCCTTCGATCAATAATAGTACTAGATTCCCGATAAGCGCTTCAAAAACGGCCCGAAAAATAAGACCACAAATACCTTTGTGGTCTTATTTCAAATTAGTATGTTTTTAGCCTTATTACTTAGACTTTAAGTTTCATTTTAGAATAAATGACTGAAAATTTAAAAATAGAATGATTTTATTTTCAAGCGACATTTTAATTATATTTTGCAATTGTGTGTGCAGACGTGACCACTTGAGCGACGATTTTTGTTCATGATCCTTAATCTAGTACTATTATTGATCCAAGATATTTTCTTTTATAAACAAGTGTAATTTATCTAATTTAAATTCTTCATATTTTTCAGGCGCCACCATCAGAGAGAAACTCTCGACCACCACCAACCAGAGATTCCGTCCGTAATGTCTGTCCGTCCCAAATTTCTGCCACAGGTGAAATTCCTTCTGATTATATACAAGGTACCTTTCTTTTTTTTTTTTTAAACAATATTTTGGCTAAATAATTAATTTGGGCACAAACTCAAACTCAAATCATTTATTTCAATTAAACCATTTACAGGCACTTTTGAATTGTCAAAATTAAATAGTCGGTCAGTTAGTCAGAAAGTTGAAGCTAGTTGCCCATTCCAAAGCGTAGATCTCTTTGGAGAAGAACGGGCAAGAAACTCCACGGACACTCTTTTTAATCAAGACATTTTTACAAAATCCTGGTTACATTATTCTTATTGCTTCTTTAAATATATGACTAATTATTAATTCTCAGCAACACCAGCATCTATTGCCCCTTCTTCACTGCCACCTACTCCCTCTGGAAAACTTCCATGCCATCCTCCACCACTAACGCCGCCGCCCGGCACTCCGTCAGGGCCGACGCCCCGGTGCGCTCCGCAGCGGCGCCGCAGGCTGCTTCGAGCGCGCACACGGCGAATACAAACGCCCCTCGAACGAGCCACGAGCGAGTTCGTGGCTGTCGAGCATCGCAGGCTACAACTAGAGGCAGACCGGGAAAAAAATCATCACGAGAGGGAGATGGAATGGTTGCGACTAGAATCCAGAAGACTTTCAATGGAAGAAAACCAAAATCTAATTTTAGGTCGTTTAGCTGGTACTGTAGACAATTTTATAGAAATTTTATCACAGTTGAGACCATCATCACTACCTTCGACAGATACTGGCCCTGATTCCCTTGTTCACAAACTAAACTAAATTTAAGTTCTGTGCATCTTTTTCTTTCTATTTCATTAAGAAAAGGAAAGAAGATAAAATATTAGTTTAGTCCTGTCAAATTAAGATACTCCATAGACAGATTAGACGTGATTAACAACATGGCTACTAAAAATAAAAATACGTCAATTTACGCCAGGAGCTGACTAATTTGACAGGACTAAACTAATATTCATCTTCTGTCCTTTTCTAAATTAAATAGAAATAAAAAGATGCATTGAACTTAAATTTAGTTTAGTTTGTGAACAAGGGAATCGGCGCCATTATCCCGTAAAGTGTCTAAAGCGCAGGCCACACCGCCAGGTGGCGGGCAGGTGGAGTACCCGAGCGAGCATCGTTTCACCCTTTTATCATACCTACTTCGGTAGCTTAACTCTGTAGTCCGGTGTGAATTCAATTATGAAAAAGAGGTGAAACGATGCCTCGCTCGGCTCGCCCGCCAGATGGCGGTGTGGCCTGCGCTTTATGTAGTGATAGTGGTTTCAGCTGAGGGCTATGAACAATTTCAAATTGCCTGCAATATCACAGTAAAAAATAATCTTTAGTTCAATTGTCAGCCGTTTTAATCCATTTTATTTTTGTGTGTATAATTTTTTTTAAATTTTCTTACGTCTTTTGAAATTTGCTGGTCTGGTTTTGTATTAAGTTGTACATACGTTGATTAAAATATTATTCGCGACCCTAACAAATATTTATTTACAGAATTATAATCATTAAAGTCATCAATACAATTCTCTAAGAGGAAGTAATTCTATTCGATGACTATTTCATGAAATTTTGAAATTTAGGAATATACTAACTTAACAGGTTGTATTACTGATTCTAATGATTATAATTCTTTAAATACGTATTTGTTACAGTCGCGAATCATATTTTAATCAACGTACACCCGGACACTGAACTGCAAATTGCAAAAATCGTAAGAAAATTTGAACTTCGCTGGCTACCTTATCGCTCGAGCCCGCTTACATTTTGGTACTGAGCGCGCATCTTTTTTTTGTGTTTGTTTATAAATGACTTCGCAGTTCAGCCTACGAGGTTTTCATCTGCTTAACGGGATTTGCATGTGGAAGCCTCATGCAAATCCCGCAAGGGCTAGCGCGCATCGCCGGCGCAGTGAAATTTAGAGTACTTACCTACCTACTTTTATTTTAACTTAAAAAAAAATCGCATCAATTTTTGTTTATTTTTTCATTGATATTGTTTGAGCAATTGTTGGAGACTATTTTGGTATAAATACTACGTGAAAATGATGTAGAAATTCGGAGATATTCAGACTTGTTTCCAGTAGAAAATTGAATTAGGTCCAGTCGTTTTTTTCTTTTTTATAAAAAAAGAAAAAAAAACGACTGGACCTAATTCAATTTTACCAACACAACAATATCTTCTGTCCTTTTCTTAATGAAACAGAAAGAAAAAGATGCAAAGAACTTAAAAGTTTAGTTTATGAACAAGGGAATCAGGGCCATTGAATGTAAAAATCAATGTCATAAAAAATAAAATGAATTAGGTAAATTAGCCACGAGTTTGATTTTGTCTAGACTGTAGATTGTCATATGGAGCAGGACCAGCACGTTTCCAAGCATTCTTATCTTGGATATAATCCTCTAATTTGAAATATCCTTGTCTACAAAGTGTGCTTTTAATATGAGTTTTACAATGATATTATATTGGAGTTTTCAATTTTAAATTAACTGGACATATTCAAAATACCATCAATAACTTATTATTCATAAATAGATGACAAATTAAATATAGAATTAAGCAATGTAAATAAAATGTTATTAAAGCTTAAAATAATCTTACTATAGGTACCTAACCTATTCAATAAACACCTCAGCATGGCTCTTCCTTGGATTAATTCACTTTGGGTACCCGCAGTCGCAGTGGGTATGGGATCTTGCATGGTGATTATAATCGTTATGTGCAGCAGGAAGTTGTTGTAGTGGTGGTAAGCCAGCTTTCAAAGCTATGTTGTGTAACACACAACATGCCATTGTAATATTGCTAGCTACATGAAGATGATAGTGAAGAACCCTGTCTCTAAGCAAACATCTCCACCGTGCTTTGAGTAATCTAAAACAGCGCTCAATGCAGTTACGGGCGTGCACATGCTTTTGAGTGTAGGTATCGTTTTTCAACAGAACCTTGAACTGCGTTGAGGATAGGTATTATAAGCCAAGGGCGTTGTGGATATCCAGTCACCTGAAAAATTAGTTTCTATAGTCAAAACACAGGAAAACTATAGATTTAATAATAATAATATCCCTGCACATTTCACACAGCGCCATCTAGTCCCAAGCTAAGCAACCTAATGCTTGTGTTATGGTAACAAGATGGCTGATAAACTACTTATATAGGTACATTTTTTTTTTTTGTAAATACATACATATTATAGATAGAAAAACACCCAGACTCGGAACAAATACATGTAGGTCATACAAATATTTGTTCCGTGCGGGAATTGAACCCCCGACACGCAGCGCAGCAGTCAATCGCTTAACCACTGCGCCAACCGTGCCGATTTGATCTTTTTACTATTATAAATACTTAGTTAATAGCCGTACTTGTTCATTATTTTAATGAAGTTCACGCTTATATGATTCAACTCTACTAGAAGACCATATATGTGAATCATGTGTAGCTCCACCAAACTTTGCATTCTCATTTAAAATTAGGAGATTACTGTCACAAATCTGAAAATAAAACTACCTATTATTAAGAATTGATTTATCTAGTTTTAACAAAAAACCCCGACACAAAATAATAATAAAACGATTGACAAAATAGCTACAAATAGAACAAAAAAGGTATAAACGTGCAACCCTTTAAAAAGAAAAAAATAACCTTGAAATTATGGCCATAGGTAAGTTTGAATGAAATTTTTTGATTAAATGTAGTCCCGTCGGGGGACCGCTACTATTTAATCTATGCTGACATGGACCGGGAGCGGAGGGCGCTGTCGGTACGAGCCAACATGATAGCCCGCAGGTTTTCGCGTTGTACTACGGGTGTGAAGGTCACGCTTTTTAGAGCGTACTGCACATCCCTATATACGCGTAGCCTGTGGGCAGACTATAGTGTAAGGGCATACAGTGCCCTCCGTGTCCAGTTCAACAACGCGTTCCGGGCGGTGTTGGGGCTGCCCCGTTTCTGTAGCGCATCAGGGATGTTCGCGATGGCGCGCACTGATTGTTTCCATGCTTCTATGCGTAAGCGGTGCGCATTCCTGGTGCGCCGGGTGCGGGCCAGCCCCAATGCTATCCTGGCAATGATCGCGAACAGGTTGGACTGCCCTTATATCCGGCATTGCTGTGGCAGGCATGTTGCTGTTCCTATGCCGGCTAGAAAGTTGTAGTTATGAAGTTTATTTTTGTTTTTATATTTTTATTTTTGTGACCTTTAATGTATTGAATAAGTTTAATTTAATTTATTGTATTTTTAATTTAATTTAATTTATTTATTTTATGTTTGTATTGTTATTGAAATTGTATGCCTAATAATTAGTATGAGTCTTTTGTTACTTGATTATCAATAAATAATAATAATAAACTTCAACAGAACGTTAGGCGTTAATAATTAGAGCGGTCCCCCGACGCGACAACATCTAATCAAAGGAGATGTTTCAAAACAGGCCCAGTATATGTACTGTACCTCAAAAAAATCGAGAAAAATCCCTGGAATTCGGGAAAAATACAGATAAATTGCATAAGTGCATATTTTTCTTGTAATCATTTGATATTTATCAATTATTTTTATCGACTTTCAATATGGCGTCTCGCCAATTTAGGTACTCTGTACTTAAAACACAATGACAGTATAGATCGACCATAGATCGTAAACCATGAACAGCCTACTGTCACATCATGTCAGACTAAAAGTACGGTAACGCGTAGTGATTCTCTTTGACAATGTAATATGACAGAAATAAACATATCAAACGTCAATAATTAATCAACATGACAGCTTACCGCCATGACGGGTTTTTGTTGTGTTGCAATTTCAAGTGTACATTCTTGTGCTTTACTACCAAACAAAGCCAATTTCTAGTAATTGGATGATTGAAAACTGTTTTAATTATGTTTCCCCATTTTTTAGTATGGTGTACAAAGACCCGGCCGACGCTCCATACATTTTGAAACATCTCCTTTCATACAAACTTACCTATGGTTATGGTCATAATTTCAAGGTTATTTTTTTCTTTCTAAAGGGTTTCACGTTTATACCTTTTTTGTTTTAGGCTTGTTACATTCATACTATTTTTATTATTATTTTGTGTCGGGGGTTTTTTAATTTTTTATTTCATGCTTTTTATAGGGACTCCTTATTATTTCTTTTCTTACGTTTTAAGATTCAAGTAATTTGGTGTCACTCCATTTGTACGTGCACTTAAATAAATAAGGTTCAAATTCCCCCAACTCGTTGCAGAGACAATAAAATGCTTAAACGGCAGTTTTGTCACGAACCAGCGCAGTTGCAACATAACTTTCGGTCCGCGAAGTTCAGGTTTTTTGTAATTCGCCATTTTGTGGTGGCGGCCATCTTGGATTTGTAATTTGTCATAGTGTATAGTATTCTACTAGTAAAGCCCTCTATTGTGGGAGTTGTGAAAAAATATGTAATCCGCCATCTTGGACCGATTTTCATCAAACCTAGCTAAGAACACTCCCGACAGATTCACCTTTCAAACAAAAAAAAACAAAACCAAAATCGGTTGATCCGTTCGAGAGCTACGATGCGACAGACAGACATACACACACACACAGACACGTCAAACTTATAACACCCCGTCGTTTTTGCGTCGAGGGTTAATGACACAGTATATATATTACATACCGTATTAATGTTCAAATGGTTGATATTATAATTAATGAATGATACCCTTTTCTGTTATAAAAAGATGCTCTTCATAGTTGGGCTTTACCAAAGCTACATGGGTACAATCGATGCACACAATTACACCAGGCAGGCCAAATCATCTTTGGAACCTGAAACAATAATGGTTAATTTAAATTACATTACATGCAATTAATCATTTAAATATTGTTAAATCGTTTGTTAGGTACAGTTCCTCGTCAATATTATCTGACCCACCCTAAAAATAAACGAATTTGGACCCTCTGGCTGTAACATTAAGGTTTATTCAATTTATATGAGCTTAACAGACAAGTGCACGAGGACTTACAATCAATACAGACACGCAAATTTCATCTTTATAACGTTAGCATTAAGTTATATGTTATAACTACTTGTTATAATATAATTAGTGTAATAGCTTATTTTAATGATTGCGTTCAAGTAATTCTGGTCTCGTGGTCTGTGTATAAAACTGAGAAAATTAAGGTGCGAGATCAAATCCTGCGACGATGATATTGTTTTGCTTTCAATTTAGAATTTATTCCAAAACTATTTCTTGTATTATTATAAAGAACTATAGACGGATAATCTTCAAATATAAACTTTGTAAAATGGTAATATTTTCGCATAACTTGTAATAAGTGGGTAGTTGAAAAATAAATATTATTTATTATAAAACTGGTATTCAAATGCTACTAAGGGTATGCAGTGACTACGCTCAAACATATTTGACCTTGTCTTACTAAATTACAAAAACAACGTCTCTTTACCATTTTTTATTTTCTATTTTGTAGGTAGATTTTTTTATTATCATGTCTCAATGGAGTGATTATTTAAAATACAAAATAATCTATTTGCACGAGGAAAAGGCTGGCTGCTTGTGCTGTGCAAGAATAAACTTTATGAAAGTATACTATATGGTTCAAATTCTTTAGAATATTGCGTCTAGCATAACAACTAAGATCAAATTTCAATGCGGCTTATAAGAGTTGAGTTGGTCTTGTGGTCACTAAGGTAGTGCGGTGTTCATCGTTGTCTACGTTCGAAACCGAGTTTAACCTAAATGTAGCTTTTTGCTCAGCTGTTTTTTTTATTACACTTTTTTTTTTACATTTCTTTAATGGACGACGTAGGATCTTGTTTTTTTAAACGGGCAGTTGGTATAGAAATAAAATTAAAAAGTTGCAAGTTTAAAATGTTTATTATTTCATTAAAACACTTAGGTAAGATAAAATAAGTAAATGCTCATATATATTTCCAAATTAATATACCTACATTTTATATTAATATGCCATAATCAAATCTAACCATTTATTAACATTAAACAAGGCATGCTTATGCTTAAAAGTTTGTTATCGAGAAAATTAATTCATGTGTGAAATGCTTTACAGATTTATAGCTGCCTATATGTAGTGAATAAACATGTTATTTAAATAGAAACAATCTATTTATAACAATAACATCACCACATAATCTGCAACATTTTAATGGTTTAACAATCAATCCATTGAGCATTTACTTACATGGTGTGTTTAAAAATAGAAAATAAAAAAAATAAAATTTAAATATTCCTGGGCAAAACGGACCCTTTCTTCGCGATGAGCAGGTGTCAATGCAATTTTCTGTGCCGGTTTATAATTCCTTATCCCAGCAGCGTGTAAATGCCTTCTCACTGTTTCCACTGAAATATTGTGGTTTATTGCGGTTACACGAATGGGCAAAAAATGGATTTTCAACTTGACTTGAAACAACGGTGGCGTTCGAATTCGGGACTATACTTGATGGCTTTTGCTCCTGGACGAATCCGCTGAATATTTCCATTGTCTCCATAACGTCTTAGGCATAGACTGACCGTATTTCTCTAAAACAAAAAAAAACATTTTTGGAACCGTGTATGTAACTTGTAAGGAGTGAATGTAATGGTAAAATAGCCAACTACGCGTTCGTTAATCACAATCAATAAAATAAAATAGGTATAAAAAAACACTTACTGCTATATTAAGTCGATGACCAATCTCTCTAATTCCAACATTCTACTCATGTAAAAATATGATTTTATGTTTGGTAACACCAAATTGCTTAAATATACTTATCGAGTTATGTGAAACGATTTACAAATGTGTGAGCGCAGTCACTGCTATTAGGCGTAGTGTAACTTTTGTCACTTAGATGAATTTATTATCTACCTCACGAAGCAAATATATTTTTTACTTCGTTTCCAAACATTCTTGGTAAATATAAATTCTGTGAACTTAAAGTTTTTCAATTTACCCACCTGTCTACAAGATAAGTTATTAGGCGTAAATCATATTGGTCGTTCTTTAATAATGCAAGCAATATTGTAGAAATGAAAACAAATTAAAAAAGAAACTGATAATATAGGTGGACTGTATTTTCGAACCCACATGTTGTTCTTTGCCAATCCAGCATCAAACCGCTAAGCCACAAGAACTTGTTGGAAATACGCGAAATTAATGATTGGGTTGTTATTATGTAGTGTGACTTAAAAGCTTTTCAACTTTAATGTCAACGAGATAATGATTAAAATAGCTTAACAAAATGATATATAATGCCGGTGGCTCCGACAATGTTGGGTGGGTTTACCTTAACCTTACGTGTTAAAGATCAAATTTGCGTGTCTGTATTTTTACTGTATTTGTCCTTCGAGTGCTCGACCACTTGTCTGTTAAGCTCATATAAATTGAATAAACCTTAATGTTACATTCAGAGGGTCCAAATTCGTTTGTTTTTAGGGTGGGTCAGATAATTGTGATGACAGACTGACTCACTTGTCTGATGCACCGACTAGCTGTGCGTTAGGCACGATGCCGCCAACAATTCGCTGATAGGATCCTGTGGCTAGGAAACTAAGAGCGCACAACACCTACAAAAACTCAAACACTGAGGAATTTAAATGATAGATAAGTAATAAAAATATTGCTATTAATTTATGTCAGTCAGCTTATGCACTAACCTTAACTTTTAGAGGAATCTCGTTGGTTCCTTTTAAAGAAGTTTTTTGTCGGAGTTCTTGGCAAAGAGCTTGAAAAGTCGTTTTCTCTAGCCAAAATTGCTGCACAAATAACGTTTCCGGCATTTCGCGTATTTTCTCCATGCACTGACGATTTATGTTTTTTTTTGGCCCTAAGCCACACTTCTCCATTATAAGCGCACCACAACATATTTAAAGTGTGCATTTTAAATGCTAAATGGTAAATATAGTTCAAAATTACGGTAAATAAACAAAACACTTCTCGGTCGTATCACAGATCATAATAGACGCCATTTTATTATGGTTTTCTCTTGGGTCTCGGCGATCGCTTAGCTATCGTTCAAAAACTTCGACATCGTTCGTTAGCGCTTGTCAAAATTGTAACTTGGCTACCATTAAGGCCTAGCCAAGTTGATAATCTCTACAACCGTTAACGCTATTAGGAAATTAATCAAATGTATACGAATGACATCATCTCAACGCTAAGTCACGTGGTCAGTACAAACGAATAGCGTAGCCAAGTTTACTCGATCAAAATGTTAAAATGAAATGTAATCGTTTCTACAGCGTTGATCACTACATCCCATGGCATCTTCAGGTTTATTACAAGCACACTCATCACAGTTAACAACTGCAAACATTGCAAATAATTTCTTTGTTAATGTGGGAAAGTGTTTGGCTGAAAAAGATCGGGGCCGTTCACAATATTTAACAAGCACATCATTTACGTGTAGCACTATTTCATTATCCTTTGTATTGCTAGACACTGATGAGGCTGAGGTAGAAACGATAATTATGACTTTGAAAGACGACTGTGCAGTTGGCTGGGATAACATATCAAATAAAGTTATTAACACGCCCACTGCGTTAGTCAAAGATGACTTTCAGTTGGTGCGGTATGGGGTCTAATAAATCCGAAGCAGGATTTGTTCCTGGTTTGTTCGTGGCTGGGGCGAAAAGACCCGTTCGACTTCCATCTGTTTAGGAGGACTTATAAATCTTTATAGGTATAATGATTAAAGCATATTTCTTTATAGCAATATGTTGACAAATAGACACTCAATAAAAGGCTGAAATCGTAGGTAGATGCACTGAATCATTAGTTTGTAAATAAAGGAATTGTCTGTCAGATCTTTACGACCCGTTCTCCGCACTGGTTAGGAAAGTGTCATTACATTTTTAGTGTTGTGGATGATAAATAAAACATCGATAAAATGTATAATATATTTTTGAGATCTGTTGATACATATAAAAGTAAATTATACCGTAATATTAGACGTGTATGATTTTCATTATAGCATTCTCGACATAATGTCTTTTTACATGCGTTACACATGGTTTTAACCTTTTTTAACTTTATTGCCAAGTGGCTGGCAATAAAGTTAAAAAGCTACTAGCTACTTGTTAGAAAAGCTAAAACTAAACGCTTAATTCCAAGACACTTTTCAATGATTAATAAGTTTGTTAAAATATTTTTCAATAATCAATATTTTATAAAGAAGTTTTTAATTTTACAATACAAGTTTATAAAATATGTAAGTACAGAGATAAAAACTTTTTGTTAAAACCTTTTCATATTATGATGTAAACTATTGTTGTCTTTAGTTGTCATTCATTGTCATGTCAACGCCAGTTAGATGTAAACATCACTTTTAGTACATTATTTTAGTTTGATTATTATGATATAGTATATTAACATGTTATCATTTGTATTTTTTCCATATGCTGGGACAAAATACCGGACGCGGCTGGGAGCGAGTGAGGTGCCATACCTCGCAGCTTCAAGGAGTCTGAGGGATTGAACATAATATCGTCGTCGTCATTATTCGGGGGTTAATAGGCTGAGATAGCATGAACGTACTCCAGAATTTTAATAACGCGAGTTAGAAGAGGTACTTAGATTAGTAAACTGTGGTCTCTCCTACAGGGGGGTGACACTCGCCGAAGCTGAAACCAACTTTGCTTACGGGGCATAGCCTTTGCAAAGTGTGTTTGGTTGACACAATTGGTTCAACTTATATTGGAGGACCCACAGATCTATCAGTATTGACTGATGTTACATGGAGTTCGAGTTTATGAGAACGGGGTAGATTTTTGGAAATGTTTCCTCTGGAGTATGGACATAAGTTAGGTTTTTTTCGATGGAGACTGACCTCTTAGCCTTTTCCCTCCCTCTGGCTCAATACCGTCCGATGGGGTAAAAGAGTTTGAAGTTAAGATCATTTATTTTTTAAGCCTCATCTAGGCTGATATGAACTGTCACGTCAATTTGTTTACATTTAGGAGGCCGCGTCGCTTTATTTTACGCCAGTTTTGATGCGACGAGGATTAAGCAGGACTGCGTTAGTTTATGTTGGTGCACATGTAAATATTAATTTACCCGACACATGTCTTGTTGGTACTCGCGATTCGTTTGTCCTGCCTTAAGCCTACTCTTGCAAGAGTTGGACCTCACACTGTATATATAATTTGGCGTTAGGTAATTATTATCATAGGGATAGGCAGGAAGGGCCTGAGTGTTCGAATGTTGTAAATAAGTCTTGTTTAGAAGCGGAAGTATACCAATCCTTTCATTCAAGGATGGGCGTAGTTTATGTAGAGGCTTGTCTGACGACCTCATATGATGCAGGCCTGCTATATTTTAGAGCAGGTAACATTCGAACGTTCAAGCTAGTGTCAAATATTATAATTATGATTTTGGTTTAGAATAATGAGATATAGTTTAGACAGAAATATGTAAAGACGTTCTTACAATATAATATAAAAGGAGTCATAGTTGTTTGATTCCTCCCGTTACCCCAGAGAGCTCTTCTAGCTCTCTATAGTACAATATTGATGTTACATAAAGATAATAAAGAGTGCGCTACGTTAAGCCAGAGGGCGTATAAATTGAGTCCAGTGCATGAAAAAAAATCACCGCGGGAAAAAATCACTTGGACACCGGGCTTAAGGCTTTTCCCCATTGTGTATACCGATATGTCTTTTTAAAGCAACCTTTCGACGAAAACTACGCTGACATACATCACACTTGAAAGGTTTTACACAAGTGTGTATACGAATATGATCCGTTAATTCATGTTTTTGATTAAAACTATGCTGACATACATTACACTTGTAAGGTTTTTCACCAGTGTGTACACGAATATGTCTTGTAAAATTACTCGTTGTACTAAAACTACGTTGACATACATCACATTTATAAGGTTTTTCACCAGTGTGTACACGAATATGATTTAGTAAACTAATCTTTATACTAAAACTACGCTGACATATATCACACTTATAAGGTTTTTCACCAGTGTGTACACGAATATGCATTTTTAAAGTAGTCGTTTTACTAAAACCACGTTGACATATATCACATTTATAAGGTTTTTCACCAGTGTGTACACGAATATGCTGTGATAAATGACTCTTTATACTAAAGCTACGTTGACATATATCACACCTATAAGGTTTTTCACCAGTGTGTACACGAATATGTCTTGTTAAACTACTCGTTGTACTAAAACTACGCTGACATACATCACATTTATGAGGTTTTTCACCAGTGTGGACACGAATATGTTTTGTTAAATTACTCGTTGTACTAATACTACGTTGACATATATCACATTTATAAGGTTTTTCACCAGTGTGTACACGAATTTGTCTTGTTAAATTACTCGTAAATAACTCGGCTGTTACTGCGTCTTCTAGTTTTGTTCTTTGTGTGTCTAGTTTAGGTTTCTTCGCAACGGTCCCCCCTGTGATTATAAATCTGGTAAGTACAACTGAAGGAGATTAACTTGCACACGAATCAAAATAACAGCGCTTTGCATGATTCAGACTAGGACTGACAAGGAGGAATTTCTGGTGACATTAAATAATAGTGATATCTTTTATGTGCGGAGTGTAATTATGTAACTATACCCGCCATTTAAATGATGTATTCTACAGTAGTTTTTTTTATTGAATGTTTATTTGATTACTTTATTAAGTATTTAATTTATTATTAATAATAGTTATGAAGGGTGTCCCTGAAGTCGACGTCTCAAACTCAAACCATTTATTTCAATCAAACCATTTACAGGCACTTTTGAATTATCAAAATTAAATAATCGGTTAGTTAGTCAGAAAGTTGAAGCTAGTTGCCCATTCCAAAATGTAGATCTCTATGGAGAAGAACGGGCAAAAAAACTCCAAGGACACTCTTTTAAATCAAGATATATTATTACAAAATCCTTGGTATATTATTCTTGTTGCTATATGTGAGAACAATGTAAAAAAAAAACCTTTTTTAAAAAACAAGGTTTTATTTAAATGCGCTAAAAAAAAAAAAAACTTTTGCTATCAACTTCTATCGTCATTACATAATTTATATGATAAAAAAAACTTAAGGTAGCAATATGTCTACTGCAGCACTGCCATTACAGTGGTACATAGACTGCTAAAATGATACATAATTGTTTGTACAACAGTTAAGACTACGAAAATCTATACAAACAAAAATATAAACCATGTGTCTTAAACTAGGAAACCTGTACTTTAAGATGGGTTTTTTTTTGGGTTCAGTTCACACATAGCTGACACTTGCAAGTCACAAATGATAAACTAGGACCTTCGAAGTAAAATAATAATAATAGTTTAATGATTCAGCTACGATAGTCTTCGTTTGTGACTTCGAATTACAGTTCTATGGATAGAATTCAACATTGCACATGTAAGCGGGTACACCCGTCAGGTAACGCTAGCCACTTCCTATCAGGTGAACCATTGGCCGGTTTGTTTACCTACAGATTAACTAACTAATACTTACTTCCCGTATCCCTGACTCTTCGTTTCTTCTTAGATACTTCTTCTCCTTCTACTTCAGTTTTAAACTTTATTAAAGGTTCATCATCTTCTAAGTCTGATTCAGAATGGTGTGGTGGTATATCTGCCTCTTCTAGACAGCTATTGTCTAAATTTCCGGGTTCTGGCTCTGTAAGTAAACAATAACAGTCAAGAGTATTACTTGTTTTAAAAATGTTTTTCACATATGGACCTTTGGAAGGCATACGAGTTGCCGAAGCCAACTTGAAGAGGTTCGTTAAACGTTTTTGAAGAAATGAGGCACCAACCGACTATGCAAGTGCACCGTAGTACGAGCTCCTTAAGTGTTGTGTTGAGCTGCACGATTTCTGACAAATGCGAGCACTGACTGGACAGGTGCTCTCATACTGTTTGGTTCTTTCCTCAAAAAACCATCTCAGACATTAATCTACATGGTCTTCACATGATCTGACCGAGATTTTGTCTGGACTTTAAAAGAGACTGTGACGTCTGAGTTTGTTTCGGCCTTTCTTCTCAGACTAGTCAGATAGGAAACGCCGACCTCATCTAGTTTTAAAATATGATTGACGTGTAAAAGTGTTTGTACAAACCTACTTACAAAAATAAAATCATTTATCATTCACCCAGGACAAACCCCGGTTGTTTAATAGTCCTACACCATTTGGTGTAGGACTATTGCAAGTTAGGAAAACATATTGGAATATGGATTTGGGTGGCTAAAGTCAACTGATTTTCTAGGACTATGGGAAGACTATGGCCCCTGCCCTGCCTGACCAATGTTTTATATCTTCTTCTTAGTGTGTGAAATATGGCATGGCATGGATTACAATAATGTAGATGGCAAGAATATAGTTTTTCGATTAAATTTGTTTGGCCCAAAATTCAGCAACGCGGATAGCATTCGCCGACGCAGCTATTACGTCCTCAGTTGACAGGGCGTGCGGTGAAAGATGGGAGGCAAGCCATTGTCTGAGGAGAGACACCGCATACACATCGGACGTCAGAGCCTTCCATGAACCCCCACTTGTGGAGGTTGTCCTTCCTGCGGCTTACTTGGGTACAAAGTCTATTTAAGGTTTTCCAAGTTGGCCACGGTAACTTATGCCCGGATGATAGGCTCTGATGTTATATATAAAATACACAGATTAAATGGCAGGGGGTGGCTTGCACACTCAATAGGAAACTGTCGCTAGCACATAGTGACATAGCGACAAGGGGCCAACATGTCCTGAGGTGCTTGAGGAGTGGAGAGGTATTCCACGGCTATCACAGTCCCAGAGCCAGGAAAATAGTCAAGATCCCTACTAGTTTGAATAGCTTAAAACATTTTTTGATCAATATAAAATTAATCGAATAAATTCTTAATTGTTTCAAGATATTATTTACTGATGGCGCCGATTCCCTTGTTCACAAACTAAACTAAATTTAAGTTCAGTGCATCTTTTTCTTTCTATTTCATTAAGAAAAGGACAGAAGATAAATATTAGTTTAGTCCTGTCAAATTATGATACTCCATAGACAGGTTAGACGTGATTAAAAACATGGCTACTAAAAATACGTCAATTTACGTCAGGCGCGGACTAATTTGACAGAATAACAGGACTAAACTAATATTTTATCTTCTGTCCTTTTCTTAATGAAATAGAATGAAAAAGAGGCACTGAACTTAAATTTAGTTTAGTTTGTGAACAAGGGAATCGGCGCCAATATTATACAGCGTGGCGGTTTAATGGCGACATTAATTTAACACACGTATACGGTTTTGCGTTGTAGTTTTATGAATATATTTTAATTTAATTAAACATTAATATTTATTTATTAACAATTTTATAAAATAGCATCTTAGAGCAACCTGACTTAAAGAACTGTAGCGCAGGGGTCATTTGCCGGGGTCACGGATCATAACATCGCATCAATGTAATTAAAACAATTAACGAGCAAAGAGAAGGCGAATTGAAGGAAAGAGAGAGAGCCCTATGTCGGCGCGCGGCGCAGGTGGAAGTTTTCAAGTTACGTTTTTTTTTATGTTGTTATAATTTTTATGATTACTGGCCACTAGCCCTACCCGTGTGTTAAATTAATGTCGCCATTGTAGCGCCACGTTGTATTTGTTTCTCAACACATACCAGCACTTAGATGCTCATCCTTTGGCTCAACATTGTGCAATAATGTGCAGCTAGTGGTGACTGGTCTTCTTGCTGGCCATGGTTTTGTTATTGTAATCAGAAATTAACAGTTTATCGATTTAACTACGATGGTATTAGTTTATCGATAGAACTCAACATTGCCCATGTAAGCTGGTACGCTGTTTAGTTAACACTAGCCACTTCCTATCAATTGAACCATTGCACTGTGGTCCTGCTGTCAAGGAAGGCCGGACATTGGGTTTTACGGCTATTGAGCTGCGTGTAGTAGCATGGTATTGCATGTAATTATATGTTTTTATGATCGATTAAGGTAGATACAATAAAATTACTCTATTACAATAAAAATAAAAGTAGTTTATTCAACAACAAAAAAAATAGTACTAGGTGATTTGGTAATGTCCGTAAGGATTGAGGAGCCACATCAGATTTTTTAAATTTGATCTCACCATTATTTAGCAGCAATGTAGCTGATTTTGCAGCACGAATTCTAGATTTAGCAGCAAAATATATCACTAGTTATATTAATGCAATAGTGGCTCCTCAATCTAAACGTCTGAATTGAGGAGCCACCTGGAACTCGTTAAGTAATAGATGAATATTTTTGAAAATTTGGTATCATTTAGCAGCAATTGTGCATATTACCTTCTAAAAATTTAGCTTCTGTAGCGCTAAAATGAAAGAAAGTACAACACTTTTAGTATGGCTCCTCAATCTAAACTCAAGAGGTGAATTTCTATTGGATGTGAGCGATCAATTAATATATTCGACATAATGATCATTTAGCAGGTGTTGTGTTTGTTTTTGCAGTATAGGAATAAAATAGTAAAACTGTTTAAATTTTCTAGAAGAACGCATTTTCTTTGGCTCCTCAATCCTGACGTTCTAATTATATATGTTTGACTGTAGCCACCTGAGATCTCAACGGAATCTAAAGCCAGAGATACTAACATTTAGCAGAAATGTCTGCTAAATATATCTGCACAGTTCAGCAATGTACATACTTTGGATTCTGAAAAAAACAATACTTAACTATTTTCTTGTAAATTCAGTGTGAAGGGTGACCATATTTTACTCGTATTAATGAAACCAGGATAGTAATTTATTAAATTTATATTTTCATAACAGGTTATATCTATCGTACCTACGATTTGGTTATTTAGCAATCACTTTCGCTATAAGTTATAGAATGAATGAATATTGGCTGATCAGTGCTTCTCCTGACGGTGATATACACAAAATGACACATTTTGCATTAATATAACTAGTGATATATTTTGCTGCTAAATCTAGAATTTGTGCTGCAAAATCAGCTACATTGCTGCTAAATAATGGTGAGATCAGATTTAAAAAATCTGATGTGGCTCCTCAATCCTTACGGACATTAATTAATCCAGAACGAATTAGTTAAACAAAATACATTACATTAAGTATTTATTTTATAGTCAATTAAGGTATATAATGATTAACTAACACGATTACATAAAAAAATATTCAAAACACCATATAGGTACTCAATTATGGTAGTCAAACTCAATTAAGGTAGATAATAAATAACTAACGCGATTAAATTCAAAAATAATACGAGACTTGCGAATTTATTAATAATTAACAATAAGGTAATTTACGAATTAGCTTTCAGCTTATTGTTAGCAAATTCAACACCTCTGCTGACAGTACAACTTATTTTTTTGTGGGAAGTTTTCTTAAACTAGAAATATAAGGATCTGAATTGAGAAGAAGTCTGTACATCAGATCCGTGTTTGTTAGAACTCGAGACATTTTCCTCGTGTTGTCACGCCTATATAGTTTCACTAATTTATTGCAAGATTCAGCGGCCTTTTCCGACAACTCACCGATTGACACTAGAGAATTATCAATTACTTCCGACCCATGAATTAACACTTTATGGACAGAAGCGGGTAAGTTGTACCATGGATATGTTGTAACAAGGTTCCGGGCAGTTTCTAAGGCATAATTTTTAAACGCGAGGGTATTAATTTTGTAAACCGAGGAAAGACATTGAAGCAAGTGATGACACCTATCAAGAAGTGTTTTGTCTAACCCAGTTATTTCTGCTGAAACAGCTGAATTATAGAAAAAACGTCTCGCGGTGTTTCCGTCGTTTGATGTGCCACTTCCTCCACTTCGAGGCTTATCAACAATTAGACCTAAACGTTCTCTAAATTGTTGATGTACTTACAACTTTTTTTTTCTGTGCAAGATGAGCTTTCTCTTCGTCTGAACGCGCCTGCCATTTATTAAAATCTAATCTAAAAGAAATGTGAATAAAGTATTCGAAGAAACGGATCATTCGGTTCACATATAATTATATAATTAATGTATGCAAAATATTGTAAAACATTTTAAAAGAGTAACGGTGGAGTTTCTTGCCCATTCTTCTCCATACGAAAACTACCTTTTGGAAGGGGCGACTAGAATCAATTTTATTTTAATTTTGACGTTCAAAAGTGCCTTTAATGTGCCTATTTGAAATAAATGATTTGACTTTGACTTTGATCCAAGAATGGAGATAAGCCAAACTCATATTTACTGCTATCCACCTGTTTACATAGACTTGTCAATATCGTTCATCTCCTTTGGCGTTGCACCCCAAATATACCTAACACCTACCACAGGACGCGTCACTAAGAGCACTACAGACTTTACCATCAACCATAGTTGTGTAATTTTTATTTTTTTCTATTGACAATGGGCTCACTCTTGACCTCAATCCAGCCCAGAGGCAGGGATGAGATCTACGGTGGAACGAGCTAGCCCAGAAGAAGCCTATTCACTCTCGCCTTGAAGAGATTCGGGTTGTATGAACTCGGGAATGCAGACGCAGGCAGACGGTTCCACTCCTTAGCTGTGCGCATCAGAAAAGATGACGAGAAGCGCTTAGTGCGTATATATGGTATATTAACCAAATAGGGGTGGTATCCCGCAGTGCGTCTGGACTCTCGATGGTAGAAAGGTGAAGGCGGGATGAGCTCATGTAGCTCTTGAGCCCCGAAGTACAGTCTGTAGAAGACGGACAGACAGGCAACGCTTCGCCGGTGAGCCAAACTGTGAAGCTTTGCCTCCACCAGCTTTTTATCTCCAATGAGTGAGAGTTAAGTGTAATTCATGTAATACTCTTATTTCGCAACTGTTGATAGTAAAACTGGATGGTTGTAAATTACAGATTTTATTTCTAAAATAAGCTTCTTCTTGCACAGAAAGATCCGTTGTCTCCTTAGCAAATTGGAAACAAATAGGTCTACAAAACCTAGTGGAAGAAGGCCGCGGGTTTACCAAACAATTAGGTCTGGGTCGGAAGCATTTGATTTACAAATTAATTGAAGCGGGCAATATGAAGTAACATACAGACTTATCATCCCCGATACTAGAATCTGAAAATTTCTGCTTGTATTCGCTGTGTCCTGTGCTGCCATCGAAGCCTCATTTACCAAAAAAAAAAAAATCCCTACTAATATCAATGTTACAAAGGACTGAAAAAAAAATGTATATAAGTAGTTTATCAGCCATCTTGTTACCATAACACAAGCATTAGGTTGCTTAGCTTGGGACTAGATGGCGCTGTGTGAAATGTCCAGGGATATTATTATTACTTCTTTTTGAGATTCTAGTATCCGGGACGTAGTGTGATCTAACAAAGATCGTAGTTCAATAAGGTTCTTTAATAATAAGTATTGATGTTTAGTTAATTTAGCCTCAGTTATGAAAGATAAAACTTCATCAGTGTTGAAAGCCATAGAAGAGGTGTTAGATTGATCGGATTCACTTAAAAGATAATTTACAGCGGAATCGTCTACCTCAGCTAACCTCGCTAATCTTCATCGTCGAGACCTCTTGAAATCCTTACTGTATGACAGGCGTCTTGTTGAAGGAAGATCACTAGTGTTACAAGCCGCACTTGACAAACAGCAAACTTCACTTTCATTCAGCCACTCGCTGTATTTCTCGACGATTCGAAGCCGTGATCGGTGGACTGCTTTCCAATATTGCGTTAATCTTGTACAAATATAAGAAATCCTATTTTCCAATTCTCTCAATTCTTCTGTATTCAAATTTTCAACATTCGGCAGTCGCTGCGTCAGCGTTTGAAAAACTCGACGACATCTGTCGGTATTATTTTTGCTCTCCTTAACAGATAACCAAGTATCGAAGACAAGCATTCTTGAAAAATGACACTTAAATGTTGTACCTTAAACAAGAAAAAAATGCTTAGTTCTTAATGTGAGAATAATTTGTATCTCGTAGCAAGCACGTAGCATTTGCTACGAGCTCTCCACCACTCACAGCTGCAGTTCGATGCAGCTAAATTGTCATTAAGGCGGTACCCCGAGCTATGTGGCGCCCTCATTGAATAAAAAATCGTAGCATAGCATAGAAAACAAAAATAAAAAAATTGAATCTTGTATTGAATCCAAAGTAGATAGCAAAACTGTCAAAAATGGCCGCTTTTGGTACTTTTGCTATCTACTTTGGATACTAAACATTTTGAGTCCTGTTTTAACAACGTAAAAATACTTTATCCTTTTTGTAACAAACTCCAAGATTCAATTTTTTGTGTCCGTTTCAATGGCGCGGCCACGACGTTTTTTTTAAAAAAAAACCATGCCAATATTTTGTAACAATTTGTAAAAGTTGATTCCCAAAACCATAAATTTGTCAAAGCTATGGTTAAAAAGTTATAAGGGTTTGAACGTGGCCGCGCCATTGAAACGCGGCGAACCGCGCGGCCACGGAGATCTTTAAAACTAAGCATTGCAGAGACCTGAAATTTAGGTAAATAACAGATTGAATTTGTAAAAAATTTGTAAAAATATAGGAAAAATTCCTGGGTTTATATTTTAGGAGCTGCAAGACTTAAAACCTCATGGCCGCGCCATCGAAACGATGTGAAACACGTTATGGCCGATATCTCGCTGAAAAATCATCGCAGACGTCTGAAGTTTTTTGTAAAACCCAGATTTGAATTTGTCAAAACTAGTAAAAATACAACAAAAAATCCTAGGTTTATATTTCAGGAGCTGTGTACGGAATCATCAATACGTCTTGAATAAGTCGATAGGGTGACCAGGGCTTATTGTTTACAGTACACTTTCCACCTATTTTAGAAATAAACTAAGTTTTGTATCTTATCGTTTCAATAGATTTTTTCCACGGCTTCGCTCGCGTTAACGTATTTTACACCGTTTCAATGGCGCGGCCATGGGGTTTTGGTCTCACAGCTCCTGAAATATAAACCTAGGATTTTTTGTTGTATTTTTAATAGTTTTGACAAATTCAAATCTGGGTTTTACAAAAAACTTCAGACGTCTGCGATGCTTTTTCAGCGAGATATCGGCCATAACGTGTTTCACACCGTTTCGATGGCGCGGCCATGAGGTTTAAGTCTTGCAGCTCCTAAAATATAAACCCAGGAATTTTTCCTATATTTTTACAAATTTTTTACAAATTCAATCTGTTATTTACCTAAATTTCAGGTCTCTGCAATGCTTAGTTTTAAAGATCTCCGTGGCCGCGCGGTTCGCCGCGTTTCAATGGCGCGGCCACGTTCAAACCCTTATAACTTTTTAACCATAGCTTTGACAAATTTATGGTTTTGGGAATCAACTTTTACAAATTGTTACAAAATATTGGCATGGTTTTTTTTTAAAAAAAAACGTCGTGGCCGCGCCATTGAAACGGACACAATTTTTTTATTTTTGTTTTCTATGCTATGCTACGATTTTTTATTCAATGAGGGCGCCACTTAGCTCGGGGTACCGCCTTAATTTGAAAATAGAGGTATTAACACACATTTTAATACAAAAACCATACGTAAAACTTTATGAGAACATAGTTAAAACCTTCCATACAGAAACAGTAAAACAATATAAAGTCTTTTTATGTGCCTTGTCGTAGCACGGCAATTTATACATAAATACAAATGTAAATTGACAAACAATACTTAAAATAAATCATACATACCTTCAACTTGAATATCCATCTCAAACAAATAAGTCACAAATAATAAAATCTTTGAAAACACGAGCTAATTAATAACTAATTAGCAGTTCGTAATAATGCTATCAGGAGGTACGAACGATGCGTTCACTTGCTGATGCAAAAAAAGAAATGTAGCCAATAAATAATTAAAATTTCTTTTATACCTTCAGGTAGTATGACTAATAGTGAGTAGTTTGGCGAGGTATCATGCCATTATTCAAACATCAGTCATCGAAGCTAATGTCCTACTACGGGACCACAGTGCATTGGCCGTTGCTTAGCTATAGATTAACAAACTAATACTTACTTCTTGTATCCCTGGCTCTTCGTTTCTTCTTAGATACTTCTTCGTCTTCCACTTCAGTTTTAAGCTCTATTAAAGGTTCATCATCTTCTAAATCTGACTCAGTATGGTGTGGTGGTATATCTGCTACATCTAGATAGCTATTGTCTAAATTTTCCAGCTCTAGCTCTGTAAGTAAACAAAAACAGTCAAGAGTATTACTTGTTATTAATATTTTGTTTTATGTATTTCACAACATAACATAGTTACCGTTATGTTGAATTAAACTAAACACTGCCAAAACCATGAAGTAGTTCAAAACAGTTTTTGATCAATATGAAATAATTAGAATAAAATCTTAATGCATTTTAAAATCTTATTTTTGTTATTAAAAAACATACCATCACTTTGATATTCCTCCTTTGGCTCAATAATAACTTCTAGTTCCTCACAAACAGCTGGTAATTCTTCTTTGATAGCAGTACTTCCTGTTTCATATTCATTATCTATACTTATGTGCTCTATTGGAGATTTAATAAACCCACTGGATAACTGTAAGTGGTCTTGGTTTATTAAAGGATTGGGCTGAAAAAATATGATTATAATATTAGGAAAAGATGCTGCTGATTACAGTCCCACAAGCACAAACTTTATACAATATACTAAACTCACTTAAAAGAGCCCCACAAGTGATGGCACTGTAGTTCCAATGTACCCTAGCGAGTCAGCCATGCTATCAACTTCACTGATTTTATGATATTTTGATGTTGACTTGAAAGAGCATGGCAGTTGAGAATATGTCATGCTCACTTAAAGGTCTCACTGGTGGTGGCGCGTGTGTTGGATCATTCGGTTCCCTACGAAATGGTTGAGCTGGGTGGTGCTGATCCACGCGTCATGTTCGTGAACGGGCGCCATCTGTTGAGACTGGTCATCTCTTAACTGCCAGGACTTATTTTTAATTTTATATTTTTAATTTTATATTTTAATTTGTTTCTTTACATTGTTCTCACATATAGAAGCAATAAGAATACTGTAACCAGGATTTTGTAAAAATGTCTTGATTTAAAAGAGTGTCCGTGGAGTTTCTTGCCCGTTCTTCTCCATAGAGATCTACGCTTTGGAATGGGCAACTAGCTTCAACTATCTGACTAACTGACCGACTATTTAATTTTGACAATTCAAAAGTGCCTGTAAATGGTTTAATTGAAATAAATGATTTGAGTTTGAGTTTGACTGACCACTGCACAAGCTATTGTTGCACAGATCGTGTTGACATGACAGAAGACCGTTTTCAAATTGCCACATACAAGTTTTATCTAATAGTTGTAGCAGTTTGGAGGCATGAGGAATAGGGTCAAGACTGAGCCCATTGTCAATAAAAAAATAAAAAAAGTGTGTAAAGTTCACTCAACCTCCATAGAAAAGGGAGGATCCTCCGACCAGACGAGTGTTGTGTCTGGCGGGCAATTGCCCCGCTTGCCAGGCCAGCTGAGGTTCCAGTGAGTCGGAACCGGTTGTCGCATAGTTCACGGTGAGTCGGAACTGTCTGCGGAGATGTCCGCGAACAGTTCCGACTGATGATGTGACTCTTGTATGTGTGACTATAACCTGTGTCTGTGCAATAAACTTACTTACTTCTTCTTGTGAACTTCGGACTTTTCTTGATACATTCGTACATTCGTAACTACACACGCCTACCCTACCTACAGCAGTATTATGTATGTATTTAAAATGTAATAATTGTACGTATCTTTAATAAACAAAAGCTTACATCTCACAATGCAACACTCAATGGTATGCGTGGTGTAAAATCCAGTCACAATAGGCATGAACTTGAGAGGAATCAGTTTCACATTTTACTGAAATAGAAATTATAAGAAAAAATGGCTGTTGAAGAATATCTCACCTCATAATCCTTATACATCCTCTGAGCGAACAGCTCCTCGGCTTCCAGACATTGTTGCAGTAATCGGTAACATTGTTTTAGTTTAGCGCAGCAGAAGAAACAAGCAAGAATCGGTCTACTGTCTTCAGTTACAAACTGTGAAATAAAATTTGTCTTGCACCATTTTGTTTTTATGAAGAAAATACTTATATTGTAATAAGTAATACTGTCCAAGCCAACAGTTGGTGGTCCTTAATGCTTTCATTGCGCAACTTACAGAGGGCATGAGCATTGATTGCCACTAGCGTTGCCAGGCGTCCGTATAAAGCCGGACATAGGTAGGCTTTTTGATTGCGTGCCCGGCCAAAATAAACGGTGTCTGGCTTGTCCGGCTTTTGTTAGGCTTTTTACATTTCGCAAACGAGCAAGCGCCGATGACTGATTATGACAATAACCAAAAAACTTGATTTTACATACAATTTTTTGGTACCTATTAATACTGAGACACTAAATCCAATCAATAATGTAGGGTGTCCGGCCTTTCTACCCAAATGTCCGGCCAAACTGGCTGGTCTGTCCGGCTATTAGGTTTGGCGACCTGGCAACCCTAATTGCCACTCATGCTCAAGGCAGATTTGCAATTTAATGTACCTACATAATTTATTTTAACTCCATGTTTCCTCATGCGTGGCATTAGAGCCTGAATCTTCATGTTGGGTTTCTTTGGATTACCTGTTAGGTTTTAATGCCTCTCCTGGCATTAAAACCTAACAGGTAATTTACCTAACTCTTATTAAAAACATCAACTTACTGGAATATCAGTCAGCTTCTCATACAGTTCGTGCAAGTTCCTATTGCCCACTTTAAACATGCGAACATTCTCCACTAAACATATCCTACAGATTAGCAGCTTTTCCATCTTTTAACTCAAAAAGTGTAAGTTATGAATTATGATATTATAACCAACAAACAAACACTCTATTTAGCAAAGCAACTGCAACTTGACAGCTTGACAGGCTTGACTTTACAAATAATTGTCTATGGACTTGACAATGTAAAGTGTAGAAGTTAGAACATAGTAACTTACATATATTACGGTGTAGAACCGGTAAAACACAGAGTAGTAGTAAAACAAGCTGTCACAAGTCACAATAAATTAATA
This sequence comes from Apamea sordens, assembly GCA_945859715.1. Lineage (NCBI taxonomy): Eukaryota > Metazoa > Arthropoda > Insecta > Lepidoptera > Noctuidae > Apamea > Apamea sordens. The sequence continues at coordinate 9,339,533 of OX244015.1, read as the reverse complement.
GTGTAGCTTTGTACTTTTAAATGATTTCCTGCTTTTTTGTGAAGTAATTAATAAATTAAACCGTTAACAATTCATAAACTTACGCCTTCTTCGGTCACACGTCGTAGACAGATATTACACGACGCCAACTGCTAATACGTTCCAAATGTGAATAAAACACAAGCCTCCCTCGTCATTTGTATACAAAGTAACAGTGTTTTCCTATAATTTAAATACTTAGTTGATCTAAATATCGTGTCTTATACTCTTTGACCTAAAAGATGGAAAGATTTCCAATGTGTAGGGTATGCTTAGCGGAGAATGTCCGCATGTATATAGTGGCCAACATGAACTTGCACGAATTATATGAGAAGCTGACTGATATTCCAGTAAGTTGATGTTTTTATTAAGACTTAGGTAAATTACCTGTTAGGTTTTAATGCCTCTCCTACATGAAGATTCAGGCTCTAATGCCACGCGTGAGGAAACATGGATTTAAAATAAATATGTACATTAAATTGCAAATCTGCCTTGAGCATGAGTGGCAATCAATGCTCATGCCCTCTGTAAGTTGCGCAATGAAAGCATTAAGGACCACCAACTGTTGGCTTGGACAGTATTACTTGTTACACTAAAAGTATTTTCTTCTTAAAAACAATGGTGCAAGACAAATTTTGTTGCAGTTTGTAACTGAAGATCGTAGACCAATTCTTGCTTGTTTTTTCTGCTATGCTAAATTAAAACAATGCAACCGATTACTGCAACAATGTCTGGAAGCCGAGGAGCTGTTCGCTCAGAGGATGTATGAAGATTATGAGGTGAGATATTCTTCAACAGCCATTTATTCTTATAATTTCTAATTTCAGTATAATGTGAAAGTGATTCCCCTCAAGCTCATACTTATTGTGTCTAGATGTCACGCCAAGTGTACCATTGAGTGTTGCATGGTGAAATGTAAGCTTATGCCAAATGTAGGTGCATACAATTAATACATTTTAAATAATCCACAAATAATACTGCTACAACTTTTGTATAAAACTTGTATGTGGCAATTTGAAAACGGTCCTCTCTCATGTCAGCACGATCTATGCAACAATAGCTAGTGCAGTGGTAAGAAGTTGGTAGCACGGCCGACTCGCCAGGACACATTGGAACTACTTAAGTGCCCTCACTTGTGGGGCTTTTTTAAGTGAGTTTAGTATATTGTATAAAGTTTCTGCTTGTGGGACTGTGATCACCAGCATATTTTCCTAATATTATAATCATCTTTTTACAGCCCAATCCTTTATCAAACCAAGACCGCTTACAGTTATTCAGTGGGTTTATTAAATCTCCAATAGAGCACATAAATATTGTTGATGAATGTCAAGCGGAAAGCATTGCTGTCAAAGAGAAAATTCCAGCTGTTTCTGATGGACTAGAAGTTATTATTGAGCCAAAGGAGGAATATCAAAGTGATGGTATGTTTTTTTTTATTACCTTTTAATGTCCCACTGCTGGGCAAAAGCCTCCCTAGCCTCGTTCCACCTCTCTCTGTCCAATTTGGCTGGACACATCTGAAGGCCAATTCTCGTAATTTAAAACGTTCAAAATCTAGTCGCAGTCTCATCTCGGCGACAAACAAATGTCAAAAACTTCTCAAAATGTAGGGAAATTAGAATTAGAAGTATTTTTTGACAGATCGAGACTGAGATCAGACTGTGAACATTCTTAAAATTACGAGAATTGCCCCTCTGTTGCATGTCGGACGATCAATGGGTCAAACATACGACCCAGTGGGTCCCGCCATCGCGGCAGACCCAGACGGAGATGGCGGGAGGACTCCTTTAATAAAGATTGGTCCTTGGTAACTCTGGTATGTCTTAAGAAAAAAAAACTTGAGAGGTGTCAAGGGACACCCGGATGGAACGAAGTTCCTTTCGATTAATTAGTGAAGGAATTGTCATAATTTTTTTTTTTTTTTAAATTATAATAATTTTTTTTTATTATTAACAAAAAAAAACAGACATAAAAAGCTGGCTTGCTTTCTATAAGAGAGAGAGAGAGAGACAGAGAAACACGCGCACGCCGCACGGCTTACAACTATAGCAAAAAATGTCGTTACAACTTTTGGTCTTGATTTTTTCCGTCTAGCCCGAACTTCGTTCCAAAAAAACTGCCGGACTGCACGGATGCGCAAGAGTGTTTTTTGTATGACTCCCATTATTTATAATAAGCTTCCCAATGGCTGGAAAGAGTTAAGCGTAGAAGTATTTAAAAGGAAGGTAAAATCTTTTGTAGCTAGTACAGCATATTATGATGTGAAGGTAATTTATTAATTTATCTTTACCTACACTAACATTAGCGTTGTGTAAGCTAACATTTAAAATAATAATATGTACACACGGCTACACGTCAGCTATACAAAACCAGTTTGTCTTAGCCTCACTTTGTATGATATTTTCTCACAATGAACGGTCAGCTAATACTGGTTTTGCATAGCTTGATCTGTAGCCGTGTGTACATGTGAATAAATAAGAAAAATAGTGAATGATGTGAACATATTTTTAAGGGAATCATTTTTAATTTGACATGCTCTTTTATATATTAATTTAATCTGAAATGTATGTAATGTAACAATGATTTTGATAATGCGTTTGTATTGTATTGTGTGTAATGAATATTTTTACATGTTGACATTATTTTTATTTTGTTTTATTTTATTTTGATAATTCAATATTTGACAAGTTTGTATGTTACTCTTATCTATTTGGGGCCATTCAAGTATTGCGTAAGCAGATTTTTTGCAATTATTAACCCACCCCTCGCCATCGTCAGCAAAAGTAAGCAAATCTCTCCCTCCCATTCTTACGTAAAAATTGGTACAATTGATTGATTCATGAGCTGTGCCAGGTCGCCAAACCTATTAGCCGGACAGACCAGCCAGTTTGGCCGGACATTAGGGTAGAAAGGCCGGACACCCTACATTATTGAGGATTTTGTGTCTCAGTATTAATAGGTACGACAAAAAAATTGTATGTAAAATCAAGCTATTTGATTATTGTCATAATCAGTCATCGGCGCTCGCTCGTTTGCGAAATGTAAAAAGCCTAACAAAAGCCGGACAAGCCGGACACCGTTTATTTTGGCCGGACACGCAATCAAAAAGCCTACCTATGTCCGGCTTTATCCGGACGCCTGGCAACGCTACATGAGCAGCAGTTATAAGTCTAAAAATAAGGAATAGGTTTGGAATAGAGGACTGTAACGCACATAATATCCATATAAATAAAACTGACACGGAATTCAACACAGAGTAAGTTACAAATATTATAATCTTAAGTAATATTACGAACGAAACAAACTTCTTTTAAATTTTTGGTATACATATTAATTCTAATTAACAGTCTAAAATAAATAAACTGTCTGAAAAAATTTAGACAAGTGAATAGCGCGCGGTAATTCCCCTACTCAGTTTTAAGCGAGTACCTAAATGTTTTCATTATTTGTAGGAATCCCCGAAAATGCATTTATTTTTCAAACATAGACAATGTATGTGTTGCCATAATGTGTAAAAAAGTAAATAATTACTGCTGACGTAATCACCATCTAGATCCCCCACCCCCATGTCATCAAAATAAGCAAAGCAGGCCCCCCCACCCCACTATAGTGCTTACGAAATACTTGAACGGTCCCTTTCAATATGAATTCATTATGTAATCAATTTACATTATATAAGCTAACATTTCAAATAATGATATGTAAATGTGAAAAAATAAGCAAAATAATCATAAGGGCATAAAAAAATTCGTCCGCATCGCTGTCAACAGGAACAGTGCCCAAAAGGCTGGCAGCATTGCCACGTTGTGTGGCGATGCTAAATTCTTTGGCCAAGAAACAGGCCAGCCCTCTGGTCACGTGAAGAGTTGACTAACCGCTTGGTGATATCTAGAAAAACCAACTGGGCACTCGGAAGTCGGACCCCATGGCCCTAGTGTTTCAACCCCAAACGGCTCGAACATATAACTCCAAATCAATCAATTTAATTCAATTTATTTACTTAGTCAGCATTATAATAATAATAATATAATATCCCTGGACATTTCACACAGCGCCATCTAGTCCCAAGCTAAGCAACCTAATGCTTGTATTATGGTAACAAGATGGCTGATAAACTACTTATATACATTTTTTTTGTAAATACATACATACAGGGTGTTATTGACAGCCCTCCACAAAAACACAGGATTGATTCAGCTCCTTATTCTGAATCATATCTCACTGGAAATTTTCTCAGGAAAAAAAAAATTTTATGCCGTTTTTTCTGCTGATATTCCTTTATTTCAATGTAAAATTACGTTCTCTGTATGGAACACTCCATTTATGTAAATAAAACAGCTGAAAACAGCCTCGCTCAAGCTCGCTGCGCTGCCGTCCGCTACGTGCGTTTTGCCACGGTAACGATACGTTGCGTGTGAGGTAATAAAACAAATCTGGTTTTTTGGATTCCCTTAATGTTCCTGAAAGAATTACATGTACCGGTCATCTTAATATGATGTACTGAAGCCATCCTATCAGTTTGCGGAGGGCTGTCAATAACACCCTGTATTATAGATAGAAAAACACCCAGACTCAGAACTAATACATGTAGGACTTACAAATATTTGTTCTGTGCGGGAATCGAACCCGCGACACGCAGCGCAGCAGTCCGATCGCTCAGCCACTGCGCTAACCATGTTGTCAATGCATGCAGCATTGTTAATGCATGTTGTTTTTTTTTTTTTAGTTCTATACTTGTATTTATATTTACACACTAAGACAATATGGTAAACATAGTTAACACAACTCTATGTACTTTTAACATCCTGCATGGATTATTATTGATAAATAAATAAATGATTTTATTTTGTAAGTAGGTTTGTACAAACACTTTTACACGTCAATCATATTTTAAAACTAGATGAGGTCGGCGTTTCCTATCTGACTAGTCTGAGAAGAAAGGCCGAAACAAACTCAGAGGTCACAGTCTCTTTTAAAGTCCAGACAGACCTGATTGTATCTTGGTCAGATATTGTATGTACACCTTCGATCAATATTAGTATTGATGGAAGATGTACCCACATATTTGAGAAAATAAAGTATCTGAATCTAAATCCGAGTAAATAATATCTTAGAACATAATCTATTCATTTTATAGTGATCAGAAAATGTTTTAAGCTATTTCAACAACGCTTCCATCTACAACAAATTAAATAAACTTGAAACCCCTTTGCAAACTATCGTGTGTTAATCTGGCGATAAGTGACGCATACACAAACATACCTCCATTACACTGACACACTCTTACATACACCGACACACCCCTACACAACACATACTCACCCACACCCACTCACACCCACACACACTCATAAACGCACGCACGCTAGTTTTAGAAGAGCGGGGCCTCCTAGCACAGGTATTTCTTATACTTAAAAGGAGACCCCTATGTAAGATTAATTGTAGAAGCTGTAAATTTACTGAAATAAATTATTATTATTATTATTATTCAAACCTTTGGCAGTGTTCAGTTTAATTCAACATAACGGTAACCACATTATGTTGTAAAATAAAACAAATAATACTCTTGACTGTGTTTGTTTACTTACAGAGCTAGACCTGGAAAATTTAGACATTAGCTGTCTAGATGTAGCAGATATACCACCACACCATTCTGAGTCAGATTTAGAAGATGATAAACCTTTAACGCAGCTTAAAACTGAAGTGGAAGACGAAGAAGTATCTCAGAAGAAACGAAGAGTAAGAAGTACAAGAAGTAAGTATTAGTTATTTAATCTATAACTAAGCAAACAGGCCAATGGTTCACCTGATAGGAAGTGGCTACCGTTACCTAAAGGGCGTACCTGCTTACATGTTGTAGTGAAATATATAAACAAGACAAGCTTCAAGCACATAAAACACGTATAGTTTTTTATATAAATAAAACCAAAATTAAATATGAAATGTACTCTTAAAGTAAATCTTATACAAGCTGTTGTTTTGCATCCTCGTTAAATTTCAGGAGGCTGTTATGAATGAATGTACTTGTTTTTTTGGTTATTTAAGTTTGACAGTATTTCAGAATACACCACTTTCAAAGAACAGAATCGCGGTATGGTATCGTATAAGCGGCCGCGTTTTGGTGTGTGTGTAAAAGGGCATTTAAAGTGCGGCCTTACACAGGCCGCGTTTTAAAATGCGTGTCCCAAACATGCCAATTTCCAAAAACTAGAAAAAAAACTTGAGAGGTGTCAAGGGACACCCGGATGGAACGAAGTATAACTGGCTTGCTTTCTATAAGAGAGAGAGAGACAGACAGAAAAACACGTGCACGCCGCACGGCTTACAACTATAGCAAAAAGTGTCGTTCCAACTTTTGGTCTTTATTTTTTCCGTCTAGCCCCCTTTCGCAACGCGCGATAAGGAACTTCGTTCCAAAAAATACCTACTTATTTTATCATTGATTCGTGTCGAGAATTAGTAGCATAGTTACCTCTTTGAATTTGACGAGGATGCAAAACGACACCTTGTATTATTTATTAAACAATATTAGTAGGATAGGATTTCATTCCGTAACGGAATGAAATCCTATCCTACTAATATTATAAACGTGAAAGTTTGGATGGATGGATGTTTGTTAATCTTTCACGCAAAAACTACTGAACGGATTTGGATGAAATTTGGCACACAGATGGTTTATAACCAGGATTACCATATAGGATATTCTTCTTTTAATATTCCGATATTCCCACGGGATCGAAACAACGTGTAACGTGAACGTGAAATGTGTGAGTAACGTGAACATATGACTCATCAGTGTATATAATTGGTCTGTTTTGTTGTTGATACTGTCTTAGTTTTCTTAAGTAATTTATTCTTAATAATCTGATGGCTGAGGTTTCTATTAAAAATCTCAAACTCAAATGTCACCAGAAATTCCTCCTTTTCAGTCCTGGTCTGAATCATGCAAAGCGCTGTTAATTTAATTCGTATGCAAGTTAATCTCTTTACATTGTACTTACCAGATTTATAATCACAGGGGCGACCGTAGCGGAGAAACTGAAACTAGACACACCAAGAACAAAATTAGAAAATGCAATAACAGCCGAGCAAACGCAACAAGAAAAATCAGACTCAAAAGTTAACCGGATAAAAAGTACGTCCAAACCTGGCACTCATTCCAAGGAGCCTTACAAATGTGAGGTATGTCAACGTAGCTTTAGTCGCAAGGCTAACTTAACGTATCATATTCGTATACACACTGGTGAAAAACCTTACAAGTGTGATATATGTCATCGTAGTTTTAATCAAATAGGTGACTTAAAAAAACATAGTCGTATACACACTGGCGAAAAACCTTATAAGTGTGATGTATGTCAGCGTAGTTTTCGTATCAAGGCTATTTTAACAAAACATATTCGTGTACACTCTGGTCGAAAACCTTATAAATGTGATGTTTGTCAGCGTAGTTTCAGTGAAAAGTTTAGTTTAATACAACACAATCGTATACACACTGGTGAAAGACCTTATAAATGTGACTTATGTCAGTCTAGTTTTCGTGTAAGAAATACTTTAAGAGTACATTTTCGTATACACACTGGTGAAAAACCTTATAAGTGTGATGTATGTCAGCGTAGTTTTAGTGCAAAGAGTATTTTAAAAAAGCATATTCTAATGCACACTGGTGAAAAACCACATATGTGTGGTGTATGTCAGCGTAGGTTTAGTGTCAAGGGTCATTTAACAAGGCATCTGCGAATACACACTGGTGAAAAACCATATATATGTAATATATGTCAGCGTAGTTTTAATGTCAAGTATCATTTATCAACTCATATGCGAATACACACTGGTGAAAAACCTTATATGTGTGATGTATGTCAGCGAAGCTTTAGAACAAATTGCCAGTTATCAACTCATAAGCGAATGCACACTGGTGAAAAACCATATAAGTGTAATGTATGTCAATGTTGTTTTAGGGGACAGAGTTCTTTATCAAAACATATTCGTAAACACACTGGCGAAAAACCTCAAGTGTAATATGTCAGCGTAGTATTAGTGTAATGGTTCATTTAAGAAAACATTCGTATACACACTGGTGAAAAACCGTATAACTGTGACGTATGTCAGAGTAGTTTTAGTGAAAAGGATAAGCAGTAGTGCCGATTCTCTTGTCACAAATACCTCTAAACTGGACTAAAAATCACCAAACTTCAGTTCATTCCTGTCAAACGACGATTTTCCATTCTCAGAGGAGATGTTTCATTTTTGTATGGGACTCAGGCCATAACATGTACCTTTTAGAAAAGCTGGGAAACTAACCTCTGAATAGAATAAAGTAACATGTTTTTCGTAATATCAAATGCTTTTTATGCATAGTAAGAATTAAAAATGTTTGACGTTTGTCGTGAGTTACATGACAGCCATGAAAGGTCGTAGAAATGACGTTTACTTAACCTAGAAATTGATGTTTATTAGAACTGATTATTTTCGTTTGCAATCTGATAAAATAAAACATTAGGTAGACAGATGTGGCTCACCCAATCAAATCTTTCGAACCATTCTAGTGTTTCAGCTCATCTCGATTACCTATTATGGTTATAAAAGTTAATACTACTGTGTTGAATACCTGCTGGAAGCAAACACGTTTATTTCAATACTTAACCTTCGGAAAAGGGGTCTCGTTTGTCTAATTATACTAAACTAGCTTTTGCCCGCGACTTCGTTCGCGTGGAATAGTGACTTCACCAATAGATGACACCGACTCTTGACCAATAGATGGCGCTGTATGTCCGGAATAAATTTTATTTTTTATTTTATTTTTTGTAATAAAAACTATCCTATGTCCATTCTCAAGTTCCAAACTATGTCTGTACCAAATTTCACACAAATCGGTTCAGTAGTTTAGGCGTGAAGCAAAGACAGACAGACAGAGTTACTTTCGCATTTATAATATTAGTTTGGATTGGATGGAGGATATGCTATGTTGACACTGTAATGATTGGATGTATTGGACGATTGGTATGATCCTATAAAGACTAGATAAAAAGTAAAAACGTAATTGTGGAATAAGTAATAAACATGAAAATAAATGAAACTACAGATCTCTTCAAAACTTTATTCTTCTCTTACTAACACGTCATCAAGGAATGACGCTGGTGCCATTCATTTACCTTTAGTGTGAGTAAAAACAGATTTCCAATGGGCAGAGAAATCCAAATCGCAGATTCTGAATTCGAGTAAACCGATAAACAAAGCCAAAGTCAATCCAAGAATGAGCAGATATCACAAAACCGTTATACAAAGCCAAAGTCGTAGGTGATAAAAAATAAATGTGAAAGAACACCAAAAGCCACGAAAAGAAAGTTGAGACGAACGAAACTGACTCACTGACACTGACGTGACACTCAACAAAATCCAAAATGTCATTTTGAATATTTCGTTCAGAAGTACACCTCAGAAAAGTAGAATAAATATTTATTTATTTTTTAACGATGAAATCGTCACACTTGCTTATTATTAGTCGGAAAAGATGTTTATGAGAATAATAATTATTATTAATAGTACCGGAACACATACCTTTCATATTTAACGTTTACGTGATATTATGTTTTCATGTGACATGATTTTAGAACGAAAGCAGTCAATGCTGACGACATGTTGCATAGAATAATATGGCAATAACCTGAAAAACTATTACTCTTTGCGCACAACAAATCAGGCTTAAATCCAAGAAAGAATATTTTTCTTCAATTCCTGGTGTTTTTTCCTATTTTTCGATAAATGTATATCTTATGGCCGAAAATGAAACATCTCCTTTAGAGATTTTTTTTTTACAGAATAGCTTTAACCGTATAGTTCGGTAGCGCCCCCGAATGGACCCGAACACACGAACCTCCGCTGGCTCAGTAAGGGGTCCCATTGGACCTTGAAATGACGACATACGACACCCCTAATGATAATGTAAATATTGATTATGCTACCCATCAAATCTTATGAATGTGCGTTAATTAAGAGAGTTGGATAAAAAACTCATATGTTATCGCCATTCAATCTTCCATATTTAGCGCGCAAGTTTATTAATTTACCTTTATTAAATTCAAGTCTGTAAATGCGATAATCGCCATTTTGATGACAGTGGTGGTCGAGGCTAAAAAACATAAAAATTGGGGATTTCGAAAATCCAAACTTCACCACAGGGGCAATGAATAACACATGATTTAATTATTTGACGAATTCATCCATTGTTCATGTTAAATAAGTAGTGGTAATGTAGTTTTTTGATATCTAAAGTCGAACTTTCGCGCCAATCGTGCGTGTTTACATTTTTACTTTTCACAAAAGTCACACACACACATGTAGATAAGATGTAAAATGTGAAAAATATTATTACAAATATTATAAAAAACACGAAAATGCCCAAATCATAACGTAATATTGAAACACAGGTCCAATAACACGTATTATTCATTACCACTACTTAATTTGTGTTCAAAATCGCCGACCATTGTTGTTTTTTTTTATCGTAATGGTGTGCGAAAGCGATTATGCCAAACGATTTTTTTTTTAAATTTCGATTGACCCGAGTAATTAATATGACGAATGTCAGAAATCGATTCTCAGAAATTAAAATAAAATTATTTTAAGCATTAAATACAACAAGCATTATTTATAATAATGATTTATGCTTTCCTAATGTAATTTTAATAGTTTTTTGGACATTATATTGAAACTGAGTCAATAACAGAGGACCTATGACCATAGATAGTCATTTATTCAATTTCGCGCCGAATTGTTTCTATATTTGAATTTATATTCGGAATGCGCTCGCTATTCAAAATTATTTTTATATATTGTGCAATTATTAATTTTAGATACTTTCTAATAGTTTGCTACAGAATGCCCAGTATACATTTTTAGATAGGCTTAGCTAAAGTTTGGGAAACCGCAAACACTTTACATTTCATTATGTTTTGTTAGCTGTATGAGCTTGGTAGTTTTTATTTATATTAGTTTACTTGATTAATAGAAATTGTTTACTTTTTGTGGTAGTTTCCCAACAAAATTAAAAAAAAAAACTGGCCAAGTGTATTTCGGACCATGCACAGTGAAAGGTCCCGTACTTGGGATGAATATTTACGCATACACAGAGCATATTATTAATTTGATCGACTGCAGAAATAAGTTAGTATTTCATAAAAGTTCTCGAAAAAACTGTAAAAAACCAAGTTAATTCTGCGGTTTTAAACGAAAATATCTCATATCTCAAAAACGATTGACTTTAAAAGTTAAAGTCAATTAGAAACATCTTTATAATTTTAATAATAAGTTCCAACAATACCTCCCACACGCTTGTGTGCATAGATTTTTTTCAACCCTCGGGTACATGCATGGGGAATGCTACCTCTAATTATGTTTATCGTAATTTTACTACACCATTTTGCGTGCATAGAATACGAATACGATATAGTATTATTAACACTCGTTAATGTCTACGAGTAAAATGGTTAATGGCATTAACATCCGAACGCACGCACAGACTGACATGACGAAATTATGGGTTCCGTAAAAGTATTTTCAGATCATTTAAATTAGAAATCAGACAGTTAAAGTTCTTAAAATTTTATCCCAAGCTACAGAACGGCAGCTTGGGACATAAGGAGTGCCTACTTTGTCCCACAACGCTCGTCCACGAAAACGCCCGCGTTAACCCTGTAAGAAAGGCTGGCCGGTGCAAATTGGTCAAAATCTAGATTTTACGGTTAGTTTAGGTTTGTACAGACGGCAGAGAGGCAGACCGACCGGCACATAGACAGACGGCCACATAACTTTTGTTTTAGTTATTAAGCAAATATATTTAAAACCCCCACAACAAGCCCTTTCATTTGATATGTCACAGAGGTACTATGGGCAAAAAGTCCGCGTGCTCACCTTAAAGGCGATAATCGCATAGCACGGTTCACGACTCGATCGCACAATGCATGCGTTTTGACCAATAGGATGCACGAACCGTATTTTAGTCGTGTGCGTATTAGTAAAATGATGTATAGAAGTGTGCGACTCTCACTAGGCGCGTGCTATGCTCACTAAATTGTTTGTGAGACGATTTCCTTAATGGGCATGGCTGGCGTGAGCTCTTCATGAATTCTTATTTTGTTATTGACTAGCTTCTGCCCGCGACTTCGTCCGCGTAGATTTCGGATTTGTGACAGGATTGCGTATATCAAAAGGAAATCAAAATAACCCATAAAGATACTAAATATATTTTTTTTAAATAAATAGAAGTAAGAAGATGAATTTTTTAAACTTTGCGAAAATTATGAAAACTTTATAACACTATACAGATGCGATGTAAATAGTTATATTATGACTTGATTTTTGATTTTGTAAACTTATTTACCGACAATCGTAATATTTTAATTTCGCCATAACTTAAAAACCAAACGTCCAATTTTAATCATTCAAAGACCAAATATTATATACATAAACTGTACTTAGTGATGAAATAATTTATTTTGATAAGCATTAATAGCATGAGTAAAATAAAAGCGCTTAAATGTAGTCCAAAAAAAATTCAAGATTTTTAAATAAAAAAATGGTTGTTGTGCCTCACTCGACATAGATAGGTATAGTGTGTCGCGGACTTTTTTGTGGATATTTATAAGATCTTCAATTAATTTAAACATTTTATGGTTCTATCTTTTATAGTTTAGGCAGCGTACGCAAAATACGTAACTTTTCTGGTTTATTTTTTACACCTTGTCTCCGAAAAACCCAAATGTCTTACGGAACCCTATTTTTTCCAAAATAAAATTTAACCTACGTTACTCGTGGATAAGGTAGCTTTTGAATGGTGAAAGAATTTTTTAAATCGGTCCAGTAGTTTTGAGCTTATTCATTACAAACAAACAAAGTTTTCCTCTTTATAATATTAGTATAGACAAGAAGTAATTTTAATAGGTACTCATATCTTCTGTTTGGTTTAGACAATCGATGTATTATTGATATTGCTGTATTAAATTAGTATCAACTTTCCACAAAAATAGAATAATTTGGAATAAGAAATGTCAAACTATGTATTTACATATCTATTACATCCACTTTAATTATCTCTCTCTATCGGGGCTATAAATTTACGTTACTTATGAACACTTTCACTTGACTGTCCAATTTTCACCATATCCTATGCGATGCCGCCATACAAATCGGAGCGAATGCACATAAAGGTATTCTTTTTACTTGTGCAGTGCTATTGAAAAGTAAATAACTATATGTCTATGTGATTACACTTGGGAATACGTATATATGTCAAGAAAGAAGCAAGTTACGTAATTTTATTGGAAATTGACAACATATTTTGGTATCTTTTTCTTTTATTGCTCTACAAATTCGAACATATGAAGCAATGGATTAGCAATATCCTTCAAAATAATTCAGGTAGAGATGTTTTGATTGAAATAGCACAATAATTACAGTAATAATTCTTAACTAATACTTAGCGCAGTTCATACTATGTTATCAGAGCTTTTTGTTTATAGTTGCCGCAACTTTTGCCGTAATGCCAACGTATGGCCCTTGTATTAAGCCGCCCTATTGTTTAACCGGATTTCCAGACATTCCCACTAAATAACAATGGGACTTAAATGATGAACTTATTTTTATTGCAGTTGCAAAAGTTGCGGCAGCAACATAGAGCAATAAAAGAATAAAAATAAGTTCATTGTCTTAATCCCATTATTATTTAGTGACAATGTCTGGACACCCGGTTAAACAATAGGACGGCCTACGGCCATACGTTGGCGAAAAGATAACCAATTTTATTACCTTAGGATTATCTCAAATGTTTTGCAGTTGTTACTTGTATTTGGTTCAATACTTTTAACAGTTGTAATATTCGTTTTATCCATTAATTTATCACACTATTGAATTGATTGTAAATAAGCATAATAACGAGATTTCACAAATAAGGTATCTTTCTAATCAACTCGACAGGCGCGTTGCCGGCATTGCAACCTACCTATGAAATTTTTTTTTTTACAAATATAACATTCATTTAGTTCCTACGCCACGCGCTACTTTAAAATTAGGTAAATACAGCATTTTCTTATTATTACCTACTAAGTGAACAATCTTAAACTAGTTTTTTTCTAGTTTTGTTACACAATATTTTTAGAGAACATAAACAAAGAAAGACATAGCCCTCTCAAATCGACGGCACGGTTCGCGCAGTGGTTAAGCGATTGACTGCTGCGCTTCGTGTCGCGGGTTCGATTCCCACACGGAACAAATATTTGTATGGCCTACAAGTTCCGGGTCTGGCTATTTGTGTATGTGAGTTTAAATGTTTGTAAACGCACCCACGACACAGTAGAAATTCCTAGTGTGCGGCAACGTTTTAATAAAAAATAAAAAAATCGTGTCGTATATCTTGTGTTTCTTTATCTTAATAATTAACAAAAATATAACAAAAAACTAAAAAACAACAAATTCACCAAGAAAGGCAGCATGACACTAAATTGAAGACTTCGAAATCGTTGGCAATGTTTTAAACTATGACTATAGTTTAAACAGTGACATTAATCAATGAATTAGTATAATACAAATTGGAATACTGAAAATTAACCTAAAAATAGCTATACAGTGTTATTTGTAAAACGCTATTAACCTCACAGGACAAAAATACTAACACAGTCTTTCTATGTTTATGTTCTCTAAAAATATTGTGTAACAAAACTAGAAAAAAACTAGTTTAAGATTGTTCACTTAGTAGGTAATAATAAGAAAATGCCGTATTTACCTAATTTTAAAGTAGCGCGTGGCGTAGGAACTAAATGAATGTTATATTTGTCAAAAAAAAACTTGTCATAGGTAGGTTGCTATGCCGGCATCGCGCCTGTCGAGTTGATTAGAAAGATACCTTGTTTGTGAAATCTCGTTATTATACTTATTTACAATCAATTCAAAAGTGTGATAAATTAATGGATAAAACGAATATTACAACTGTTAAAAGTATTGAACCAAATACAAGTAACAACTGCAAAACATTTGAGATAATCCTAAGGTAATAAAATTGGTTATCTTTTCGCCAACGTATGGCCGTAGGCCGTCCTATTGTTTAACCGGGTGTCCAGACATTGTCACTAAATAATAATGGGATTAAGACAATGAACATATTTTTATTCTTTTATTGCTCTATGTTGCTGCCGCAACTTTTGCAACTGCAATAAAAATAAGTTCATTATTTAAGTCCCATTGCTATTTAGTGGGAATGTCTGGAAATCCGGTTAAACAATAGGGCGGCTTAATACAAGGGCCATACGTTGGCATTACGGCAAAAGTTGCGGCAACTATAAACAAAAAGCTCTGATAACATTGTATGAACTGCGCCAAGTATTAGTTAAGAATTATTTCATTTACATCATTACTTATCTAGTGCACTAGATAAGTAAACAAATAGTGCGTTGCGAATGCTGGGGCGCGGCGGTACTAACTACAAAATACAGATCTAAAAAGTGTTATTACAACAAAAACTTGAAAGTCTATTTTTGGTTTTGTCAAAAGTCATAGAACAAAAGTGGTTGTTTTTGATGTTACTATTATAGTCCTGCACTCCTGCCAAGTGTTTTAAAAATAACCCTGTATAATGTAATTATACAGTACGTTAACTAACGAAAGGCTTTCCCGCTAACCCGCAATAGAATAGCGTCATGCTAAAAAAATATGACCACTCAAAAATGGTAATGGTGGTTTTTAAATGGTAATATTTATTTAGCATGTATGGACGCTATTATAGAACGCCTTTCGTTAATTAACATACTGTATGTTAAAAATTATAATTAAATTAATATTTCGTCGCTGCTCCTCACGCATCTAAAATGAAATGTCGTAAAATTATATGGCGATAGTAATATACGGGAAGCGTCAACAATTAGCGAGATGCAAATTGCCACTGCCGCACTCTGGCTAATGACTTTGAAATTTTGTTACACGCCCTTTACTCACACAAATGCATATTGTCTGTAATTGGGCGACACCAGGAAGGGGTGTGGCTTGTCACTAGCTGCGCTTCCGCAGAAATATTTTCTTAAGTGAGCATGCTCATCTTTTGCCGATAGTACAGCAAAGATTTTTTATTTTATTTTCTAGTTTGCCCCCCAAGAGAGACCCCATTTTCAAAATTAATTTATTTACGTTACACGTCCGTCTTTGGGTCACAGAAATTCATATGTGTATCAAATTTCAATTTAATCGGTCCAGTAGATTCGAAGCAAACGAGAAAAGCCCACAGACACGAGTGATCTTGTAAGGGTTCCGTTTTTCATTTGGACGTACGGAACCATAAAAAGTTACACACCTAACCTAACGTACGGTGATTAAAATGATTGATTTCAAAAATAAATTAATTCATGAAAAATATACCAAAGAGTTTTTATACAGTTTCTACACCTTTTTTATTTTTTTTGCAAAATCCGATTATCGATTAGGCTTTAGGCAATTTTTGAATCGAAATGAGAAAATTGGTTGGATGGTCAGCACTAAGAAGTGTCATGTCGATGCACAATTTTTTGTAATTTTTATCAAGATTTGATTGCGTTTTATAAGTAGTTTATGTAAGAAAAATGGTAAAAGTAAGAACGCGGAGAGAATGATAATATCTTTATTTTTCCCTTTTGCATATTTTCAGCAAAAGAATAGGTTGTATATGTACATATTTCCAGCGAGTTTAAGGTGCCTACCTTTTGGATAGGTGTAGTAATACCTATTTTATACAACTTTCGTAGTAGACTAACGAAGTTTGACCGACCTCAACAAATAATTAAAGATATTTGCCACAAATATATTGTATAAAATAAGCGCGGAAACATATTTTTCTTAATAAATTTGAATGCTGAAAGTTGATGTAATTTACTGAATTTCATGACGTAATTCGCAACATCCCGTCGAGTCAGCTGATATGTCATATGTCAAAATCTAGTCGAGCAGAGTGGTTAAGATACGAGGGCGACACTGAAAGTTTTTAGAACAGGCCACTTGTAAACGATATAATAAAAAAAATAAGCTCAAATTTTGAAAATGGTACTCTGCCAATATTATCGTTATGTATGTTATGCATTTGTCATTTGTTTGCGATTTGGCGTCAAATTGAAGATTGTCTGCGTCACGTCAGCATGAATTTAACGCGAGAAAAATTTCGTACAGGCGCCAGCACATCAAGCTACTACAATCTGTCAAAATTCTTTAACAGATTTTCAATTTTAACGCTAAAGCATGTAGGTTCAAGTTTGATTAGGAAAATTTGACAGTTTCGAGTAACTTGACCTGCTGGCGCCTGTACAATGATTTTTTATGAATTCGATGTCACTTAAGTCAACAAGAAAGTTATGACAGACATCGATTGGCCTTTCACGATGAAGCCCCATCTCGTGCCACTGTTTACAACTGGTTTAATGAGTTTAAACGTGATCGCACTAATCTCACCGATGATCTGCGTGTGGGACGGCCTTCTACGGCGACGACTGAAGATAACATCAGTGTTGTGCGGCGTATGATAGAGACTGGCAAAGGAGTGACTTATCAGCAGATTCGGACAAGCTTAGGCATCGGTATGAGTCAAGTGCACAAAATCCTCCATGAACATTTAGCGGTCAGGAAGCTTTGTGCCCGGTGGATACCTCATAATTTGACAGAAGCCCAAAAGCTCCGTCGTGTTGATTGGTGTCGTGAAATGGTTCAAAGATTTAACGAAGGTGACTCAAATGCTGTGCTCGACGTACTTACGGGTGACGAAAGCTGGATTTATTGTTATGATCCTGAAACTAAGAGACAGTCTGCTCTCTGGGTGTTTCCTTCCGAGGAGTTGCCAACTAAAGTGAAGAGAGGTCGAAGCGTGGGAAAAAAGATGGTAGCCTCGTTCTTCGGAAGGACAGGTCATTACGCAACAATTCTGAGGATCGAAAAACAGTTACTGCAGAGTGGTACACTAACAATTGTATGCAGTTGTCTTGGAAAAAATTCGGGAGAAACGACCTCGCAGTAGGATCCTCCTTCATCACGACATTGCCTCGTCGCACACCGCCAAACAAACAATCGACTACTTGGCGACGTCAGACGTGGAATTACTGAGTCATCCGCCCTATAGCCCCGACCTTGCACCTTGCGATTTTTATTTATTTCCGAAAATAAAAGAAAAACTTCGAGGAAAACGTTTTATGAACGCCGAGGAAGCAGTGGCTGCGTTTCAGAATGTAGAGACCCCTAAGGACGAGTGGGCAAAGTGCTTTTCTCAGTGGTTCCATCGGATGCAGCGATGTATTGATGTAACTGGACACTATTTTGAAAATATATAAAAAAACTAATAACTTGCCAGTTTGTTTCGTTTTTCATTTTCTAAGAACTTTCAGTGACCCTCGTAGTCATAGCCAAAAGTAAGAAATTTTAGTGATAGTTAGTTTAGTTCGGTGTACATGAGTATCTGCACCAATACAGCTTCATGTTAGCGCCTCTCCTCGTATCATTTGACATTGTGTATGTGTAATTTTGTAATTGATTATGTTTAAAGTGCATTGTTTTTATTTATATTTGATTTAATTATCTTAGTGTAATCTCTGTCTAATTTTTATTATTCTTGATTTATTTTAATGTTTTATTTGATTTTAATTTTGTAATAGTTAACCTTTTGAACGCCAGTCACATATACGTGACAAGCACGCGCGTGCCCTGTACGCCAACGTCACAAATATGTGACAAAAAATGCGGTGCACTTTATCATCGAAATAAACAAGTCATTTTGGAATCCCTATTCTTTTTGTAGGTATTTAATAATAATAATATCCCTGGACATTTCACACAGCGCCATCTAGTCCAAAGCTAAGCAACCTAATGCTTGTGTTATGGTAACAAGATGGCTGCTAAACTACTTATATACATTTTTTTTGTAAATACATACATATTATAGATAGAAAAACACCCAGACTCAGAACAAATACATGTAGAACTTACAAATATTTGTTCTGTGCGGGAATCGAACCCGCGAATGACTATGGACATTGTCTGAAATAATTGAATTGAATAATATCTATTTGTCTGTATCCGTATATGTGTTTTTTCTTATTTTAGGTACTTATCTAGTATATTTCTTGTACATAGTTTAGTTTTCTGTTTATCAATGTGAGAATATTCCTATTATTTATTTAAATATTGTACACTTTAGAGATTATGGTGTAAAATATATTTACAGTAATCATAAAACCCAGTTTGATTAAATAAAGTTTATTGTATGCAGAGCGAGAGTTTGATGTAATATAGTGTTAATGATAATGCATAATCAAAGGGGCCCGTGGCTAAATAATAACAGCCGCACAGGTCGATCGGTCAGGTTAAGCTACTCTTGCCGCGGTTGGTCTGTGGATGGGTGACCATCTTTACATACCGAGACCCCTCCGTGCCTCGGAAAGCACGTTAAGCCGTTGGTCCCGGCTGTCATTCGTGGATCTTTGAGTAGTTACGGGTAGTCAGAAGTCCGAAAGTCTGACAACCAGTCTTACCAAGGGGTATCGTATTACCCAGTAACTGGGTTGTGGAGGTCAGATAGGCAGTCGCTCCATGTAAAATACTGGTATTCAGCTGTATCCGGTTAGACTGGAAGCCGATCCCAACATAGTTGGGAAAAGGCTAGGCAGATGATGATCATGCATAATCAAAATCCGCTCATCAATTCAACAATAGTGTATGTGTATTTGTCAAAAAGTTTGTACAAGACGTAACTAGATGGCGTTGTCGTCGAATTAGATCTCGCAAGCGTTGTGTGACAACGATTTGGTTGGGTTCATGTGAATTTTAGCAATTATATTATCAGCTATAGAACAGTATATAGTTTAGTTGTTTTATTCAGACCTTCAACCCTACTAGTATACACATTAGCTCAACATTTAAGTACTGAGTAACATACCTGAGGGGTAATTCTCGTAATTTTAAGAACGTTCACAGTCTGATCTCAGTCTCAATCTGACAAAAATACTTCTAATTTCCCTACATTTTGACAAGTTTTTGCCATTTGTTTGTCGCCGAGATGAGACTGCGACTAAATTTTGAACGTTTTAAATTACGGGAATACGGGCCAGGTGTTCGGTATTTACGAGTAACATATAGATTTTTCTTGTTGATCCAAAAATAGTTTTACAAGGTTCCAAGACTGAAACATACTTATAATTTTACTAAATGGACCTGAGTTTTCAAATAAATCAACATTAAAATTACCGCTAGTGTCGCTAGTGATAATGGACTTGTTAGAGTTACAAATCTTGTGTCCTAATCTATCTATAATTTTCAAACCTTGGAATTTCATAACAATGTATACGCTTTTACAATAAAGTTCCAAGCCCCGTTCAAGATCTAAGCCTTAATAAATTCAAATCATTCATTAAACGTAAGTTGTGCCAGAAAGCCTTTTATACCGTTAAAGCTTATATCGAGGACAAAAAGGCTTGGGATTAATGGTAGGATTAAATTAAAGAAAGGGAGGTAGAAAACAAGTAAGATGTATTTTCAAGTAAGAGATGGAGATGGACTGAAGAGTGGTGTGTAGTATGTGGAGGTGGGGTGTTTGGGTGACGATGCGTGATAGGTGGGTTGAGGAGGCTGAGGTGAAGATACAGGTGGGCTGAGGAGGTAGTCGCGAGGCAGGTGCTGGCGACAGGGCCAGGTACAGCTGCAGATCCAGGAGCAGGAACAGGAACAGGTGAGGACAGGTGCTGGTGCGTGGCGACACGGAGGAAACACGTAGGAGGACCCACGCAGCAGGCCAAGACGCAGCACGGCAGCAGGAGAGGGAGGCACGGCGGAGACGCTGTCAGCCCGCCAGGTGAGGCGGCCCTCGGGTGAGGCGGCACTCAGGTGAGGCGCGGCCCAATAGATATAGTAGCCCTTCACGGAGGACGGAGGCGTAGGCAGGGTCCGTCAGGTACCGGAGCGGAGAGGTACGCTGGGTATTTCCGGGATAAGTGGCCCTGGAGTATCAGTTCGCTTTAGAGGCGAAACCCGAACTGATCCTTGCATTGCGTGGATCTATAAAGTTAACTCGTAGAATAACATCATGTAGGAAATACGAATTTGAGATAAGAACATGGCCAGTGATTACTTTACATAAGTTTGCATATCTATTCCGCTAAAAAGATACAGGCCGGTAAGAATTTGAAAGGTACGTTGACATGGAGACGTATTAAACGTCGTTGTCAAAACTGTCATAATAAAATATATTATTACTAAAATACATTAAAATCCATAGTTATTTTGTATTAGAAGTATAGTGTTTATAGGAAAAATGATATCCATATGTGGGCGAAATTACCAACCCTTGGATGTCACTAAATCGTCGTAGTCTCATGTTAAAGTTGGAGCTGTGTCTGTGTACTGATTGTGGATAGAACGTGTCGTGAGGAATAATCAGATCAGCGCCTAACGGTAACAGAATGCTTGTTCTGACCTGGAGAAATGAATGAAGGTAACTGTGAGTATGTACATTATGTTACAACCTTCCCTACCGAGATGGCAGCGGCCGGCAGCGAAGCGGCGAGCAGTTTCAGTGTCATATAATTTTAAACTTTATCTACATAATTAAAAGACCAGTATCGCATGAAATGGTCGCGAGGCCACGCACGTCCGCCGTGTCCGTTTCAATGGCGCGGCCACGACGTTTTTTTTAAAAAAAAACCATTCCAATATTTTGTAACAATTTGTAAAAGTTGATTGTCAAAACCATAAATTTGTCAAAGCTGTGGTTAAAAAGTTATAAGGGTTTGAACGTGGCCGCGCCATTGAAACGCGGCGAACCGCGCGGCCACGGAGATCTTTAAAACTAAGCATTGCAGAGACCTGAAATTTAGGGAAATAACAGATTGAATTTGTAAAAATATAGGAAAAATTCCTGGGTTTATATTTTAGGAGCTGCAAGACTTAAAACCTCATGGCCGCGCCATCGAAACGGTGTGAAACACGTTATCGCCGATATCTCGCTGAAAAAGCATCGCAGACGTTTGAAGTTTTTTGTAAAACCCAGATTTGAATTTGTCAAAACTAGTAAAAATACAACAACAAATCCTAGGTTTATATTTCAGGAGCTGTGAGACTAAAACCCCATGGCCGCGCCATTGAAACGGTGAAAAATACGTTATCACCGATATCTCGCTGAAAAAGCATCGCAGAGGTCTGAAGTTTTTTGTAAAACCTAGATTTGAATTTGTCAAAATAGGTAAAAATGCAAAAAAAAATCCTAGGTTTACATTTCAGGAGCTGTGTCCGGAATCATCAATACGTCTTGAATATGTCGATAGGGTGACCATGGCTTATTGTTTACAGAACACTTTCCACCTATTTTTAACCGACAAACAAAAACGGAGGTTCTTAAGTCGACGCGTATATTTTTATTTTTTTAATATACGACCACACATAACTTTTTACAGAGTAGTCCGATTTTGATCATTCTTTCTTTATTGGAAAGGGTATTATACCCCAAAGTTGGTCCCATATAAATTTGGAAAAGAAATTAGGCCCGTCTCCGTACACCTGAAAATCTATATGCAAAGTTTCAGGATGATCGGTTCAGTGGTTTAGGCGTGAAATAGTAACAAATAAACTTACTTTCGCTTTTATAATATCATATATATATAATAATATATAGTAAGGATTTTCATTTAATTTAGAATCCTTGAGTTATTCTAATATAATACGTGCAAAGTTTTCTGTAAAAAATAAGCCATGGTCACCTTATTGAAATATTCAAGACGCACTAAAAATTATATTATTATGATAAAAAAAAAATACGTACTGTCGGTAATTCTACATATTCATAGGTGTTATTTACAAAAAAAAAGATCTCGCTATCACTTACTTTCATCGAAAGAGAATCACTACTTATTTCTACGCGATACCGTACCACAGCTCCTGAAATGTAAACCTAGGATTTTTTTGTGCATTTTTACCTATTTTGACAAATTCAAATCTAGGTTTTACAAAAAACTTCAGACCTCTGCGATGCTTTTTCAGCGAGATATCGGTGATAACGTATTTTTCACCGTTTCAATGGCGCGGCCATGGGGTTTTAGTCTCACAGCTCCTGAATTATAAACCAAGGATTTTTTGTTGTATTTTTACTAGTTTTGACAAATTCAAATCTGGGTTTTACAAAAAACTTCAGACGTCTGCGATGCTTTTTCAGCGAGATATCGGCGATAACGTGCTTCACACCGTTTCGATGGCGCGGCCATGAGGTTTTAAGTCTTGCAGCTCCTAAAATATAAACCCAGGAATTTTTCCTATATTTTTACAAATTTTTTACAAATTCAATCTGTTATTTCCCTAAATTTCAGGTCTCTGCAATCCTGCAATCAAATCTGCAATGTTTTAAAGATCTCCGTGGCCGCGCGGTTCGCCGCGTTTCAATGGCGCGGCCACGTTCAAACCCTTATAACTTTTTAACCATAGCTTTGACAAATTTATGTTTTTGGGAATCAACTTTTACAAATTGTTACAAAATATTGGCATGGTTTTTTTTTTAAAAAAACGTCGTGGCCGCGCCATTGAAACGGACACCGTCCGCCCGCGGCCGCTCGAACATCAATATGGTGTATGTTTTGTCAAGTAACCGAGCGAAGCAGGGGCAGGTCGCTACCTACGTATCGTTGCCGGAGAGTAAGTCCACCATTGTTGCGTTTTAAATGAGAATAACCAAAAGACGTACCAAAAAGTCTCAAGTATCAAGAATAAAATGTTATAGTAATTATTTTCATAATTATTTACGACATTACGCGTCGGGGATTTGATTTAAAGTAAAAAAGTGTTGATATTGTTTTATTTCTTTATGGTGGATGCTCAAAGGGTGTCCGTTTCAATGGCGCGGCCACGACGTTTTTTTTTAAAAAAAACCATGCCAATATTTTGTAACAATTTGTAAAAGTTGATTCCCAAAACCATAAATTTGTCAAAGCTATGGTTAAAAAGTTATAAGGGTTTGAACGTGGCCGCGCCATTGAAACGCGGCGAACCGCGCGGCCACGGAGATCTTTAAAACTAAGCATTGCAGAGACCTGAAATTTAGGTAAATAACAGATTGAATTTGTAAAAAATTTGTAAAAATATAGGAAAAATTCCTGGGTTTATATTTTAGGAGCTGCAAGACTTACAACCTCATGGCCGCGCCATCGAAACGGTGTGAAACACGTTATGGCCCATATCTCGCTGAAAAAGCATCGCAGACGTCTGAAGTTTTTTGTAAAACCCAGATTTGAATTTGTCAAAACTAGTAAAAATACAACAAAAAATCCTAGGTTTATATTTCAGGAGCTATGAAACTAAAACCCCATGGCCGCGCCATTGAAACGGTGAAAAATACGTTATCACCGATATCTCGCTGAAAAAGCATCGCAGAGGTCTGAAGTTTTTTGTAAAACCTAGATTTGAATTTGTCAAAATAGGTAAAAATGCACAAAAAAATCCTAGGTTTACATTTCTGGAGCTGTGGTACGGTATCGCGTAGAAATAAGTCGTGATTCTCTTTCGATGAAAGTAAGTGATAGCGAGATCTTTTTTTTTGTAAATAACACCTATGAATATGTAGAATTACCGACAGTAGGGATTATTTTTTTATCATAATAATATAATTTTTAGTGCGTCTTGAATATTTCAATAAGGTGACCATGGCTTATCTTTTACAGAAAACTTTGCACGTATTATATTAGAATAACTCAAGGATTCTAAATTAAATGAAAATCCTTACTAAATATTATTATATATATATAATATTATAAAAGCGAAAGTAAGTTTATTTGTTACTATTTCACGCCTAAACCACTGAACCGATCATCCTGAAACTTTGCATATAGATTTTCAGGTGTACGGAGACGGGCATAGGGTACCTTTTATCCCGAAAAAAGTAGTTTCCGAAAAAAACAATCAAAACGTGGTTGTTTATCGTAGATGGCGCCACATGTCTTAAGAATATTTTCTTCCAAATTTATTGTCAAATTCTCAATTAACGCGAGCGAAGCCGTGGAAAAAATCTATTGAAACGATAAGATACAAAACTATGTTTAATTCTTTAAAAATAATAAACCTTTTTTATTTAACCTTAATAACCAAGTTATATTAGTTTAAGAACTTGGTTATTAAGGTTAAATAAAAAGGTTTATTATTTTTTGCTTTTCAGTTTTTTCGGCGGTTTAATTTTTTTGTTAAAAAGTTTTTATTTTATAATTTTTTGTGGCTATAATCTAGGTACTAATTGTTTGCCAAAGGGCAGGCATATGTGGCACTGAGTAGAGTAATAATACACATCTCAGCATGCAAATCTGTGAGTGAACAATAAATCACCCCTATTTTCCCACCATTAGGGTTGGAATTTCTTTTCCAAATTTATATGGGACCAACTTTGGAGTATAATACCCTTTCCAATAAAAAAAGAATGATCAAAATCGGACTACCCTATAAAAAGTTATGTGTGGTCGTATATAAAAAAAAAATATATACGCGTCGACTCTACTAAGAACCTCCATTTTTGTTCGTCGGTTAAAAATAGGTGGAAAGTGTTCTGTAAACAATAAGCCATGGTCACCCTATCGACATATTCAAGACGTATTGATGATTCCGTACACAGCTCCTGAAATGTAAACCTAGGATTTTTTGTTGTATTTTTACTAGTTT
This sequence comes from Apamea sordens, assembly GCA_945859715.1. NCBI lineage: Eukaryota > Metazoa > Arthropoda > Insecta > Lepidoptera > Noctuidae > Apamea > Apamea sordens. The sequence goes on along the minus strand of OX244015.1, from coordinate 9,313,844 downwards.
TGACAAATTCAAATCTAGGTTTTACAAAAAACTTCAGACCTCTGCGATGATTTTTCAGCGAGATATCGGTGATAACGTATTTTACACCGTTTCAATGGCGCGGCCATGGGGTTTTAGTTTCACAGCTCCTGAAATATAAACCTAGGATTTTTTGTTGTATTTTTACTAGTTTTGACAAATTCAAATCTGGGTTTTACAAAAAACTTCAGACATCTGCGATGCTTTTTCAGCGAGATATCGGCCATAACGTGTTTCACACCGTTTCGATGGCGCGGCCATGAGGTTTAAGTCTTGCAGCTCCTAAAATATAAACCCAGGAATTTTTCCTATATTTTTACAAATTTTTTACAAATTCAATCTGTTATTTACCTAAATTTCAGGTCTCTGCAATGCTTAGTTTTAAAGATCTCCGTGGCCGCGCGGTTCGCCGCGTTTCAATGGCGCGGCCACGTTCAAACCCTTATAACTTTTTAACCATAGCTTTGACAAATTTATGGTTTTGGGAATCAACTTTTACAAATTGTTACAAAATATTGGCATGGTTTTTTTAAAAAAAAAACGTCGTGGCCGCGCCATTGAAACGGACACCTCAAAGGTAGCCCGCGAAATTCAAATTTTCTTACGTTTTTTGCAATTTGATGACCAGTGTCCGTTACCCCAGCCAGATGTTGTCGAAAATGGTCATTTGAATCTTATAGATAATTAGTTTTGCGGCTTCTGTAATTGTTGCACACATTTTTAAATTTGTTGCGCTTATAGTTTTTTAATTATTTCACAAAACTACTACGTTTTCGCTTTTTTGTAACCACCTAAACTTGGTCGGGTTACCACGGTCATTCACTTCCTAATGACTTTAATCGTATTATCTCATTAATTATCCAATGTATTACGCTGAAATTTGACAGCAAAACTACCACGAAACTCGTCGCATAAGATGGCTGCTACGGCACTTACCTACAACTGTCACTACGTCAAGACAAAATGTTGCCATGATTAGCAACAACTTAAAATATAGTTGTCTCTTTTATCAAATAAGATTATCTCACTAGAAAGATTGAGACATAACGATATTTCAAATTCTGGATCATATTTCACTCATATTTGTATAAGCAAATGTATGTATAGAATAACGCGGCATCTCCATGTTTTTCCTATCTCAATGACTTGTACACGACAAAATTATGTAGAAAAGAACGTTTTTAAGCTCGTTTCATTAAATTTTTTGATCATTCGTTAGGCGAGTGAAAACTTACACTAAGTAATGAATTCTGTTTTTCACTTTTGATTAATTTTATGTTCAGACGTTTGACATCGAGTGAAAGGCAAAAATGAACAAAATGTGAAGCAGCAACAATGAAATCAGTGACTAAATCCGTCAGCAGAATAAAGTGGGACAGAGATGGTCGTATCGCGAACTTTCTTCTTGCTATTTATTTCTTTCTTTCATAAATGATTATGTTAATTCAATTATTTTATTCAATTGTTATTTAATTTTTACTTAATCTATATATATAAAAATGAAACCCGTTTTCCGTTGTCACGACATAACATGAAAGCGGCTTGACCGATTTGGCTGATTTTTTTTTGTACTTTTCTAATACTTTGTAGAAGGTTCTTACAGAAAAAAAAATTAAGAAAGTTGCTTCACGCGGACGAAGTCGCGGGCAAAAGCTAGTATAATATAATTCTATTCCATTTTATACAATTTTATGATTGGATTTTTTTTCTATTTTATTCAATTGTAACAATTTTATTTTTAATCGTTTTATTTTAATTTAATAACTTGTAAATTTTATGCTAATTGTTCTGTAATTTCTCAATATTTATTTTTTTAATATTTTAAGTTAGTACTTAAGTGTTGTAACTCACTTTGAATGTTGGTTGACCTATTATTGGCGACTGTTTATGTCTAATATTTCTGTTACCTATTGTTAAGAAACGCTGTATACTTACATAAGCTGTTGGTTAACCTATAGTAAATAAATAAATAAATTTAGGTTACACCTGTCTCTGGGAGCTTACCACCAGCTCATATAGCACTTTCAACTGCACTGCTTTTTTGTTCCATGACTTAGTACAAAAAAGCAGTGCAGGTCAACTTCTGCCCTGCTATAAGCGCTGGTGGTAAGCCCCCTGAATTCATTAGTTTAGCCAATTGAGACGACTAAATTTTGTCACGTGAAATAAGCCCATCTATGGCGACTTAAAATAGTTTCATTTGAGAATTTGGCTAAATCGGTACCTTCAAATCTCTGTTCTCAGCATGATTATTCACAACTATACGACAGGTTGTCAAATCAAAAATGACACATTTTCAATTACTAATTTGCCTTGTCAGACAGCTACTGTCAGATAGCTGCTGTCAGAATAGCTGTTGGAAGGAAGGCGGTCGTCTATTTGATTGATACTGATAAAATCTTCGGGTTTTAGATTTGTGAAGTGTTTTGGTAACATTATTTGATGTTCGATTCGGCACGGAAGCGCATCGAATGGTTGTGAATAGCTACGCTAGTGGTCCTAACGTTTACTTACCAGTTTAAATATTGAGAAATGTCGACATTAAATAGGTACCTACCTAACCCAATTTCATATCTTAGAATAATAATTTTTTGTACTTATAAAATGGAAGGTTTGTTTTCTTAATAAAAAGGTTGTGTTACTGATTAATTTGTGTTTCATTTTATCCGACTAGGTAATGGCGTAGATTCCCTTGTTCCCAAACTAAACTAAATTTAAGTTCAGTGCATCTTTTTCTTTCTATTTCATTACCTAAGAAAAGGACAGAAAATAAATTATTAGTTTAGTCCTGTCAAATTAGTCAGCGCCTGACGATCACATCTAATTTGTCTATGGAGTATCTTAATATGACAGGACTAAACTAATATTCATCTTCTGTCCTTTTCTTAATGAAATAGAAAGAAAAAGATGCGCTGAAATTAAATTTAGTTTAGTTTGTGAACAAGGGAATCGGCGCCAGTGCCTGACATAAATTGACGTATTTTAGTAGGTAGCCAATTTTTCAATCACGTCTAAACTTGTATGGAAGTATCTGAAGTATGTAATGTACAAGTTTTGAGGAATTTATGTAGCTTAAATAAAAATCTAAATTAAAAATCTCATTTTATATTTACATAATATTAACAACAGGGTCAAGTCACTATTTGCAATATAAACATCAAGTTTTTTTTATTATCTTAAAATATTGTCTTAAAATTATAATAATATGTACACAATGATATTATATTAAATAAAAATCTAAATTAAAAATATCATTTTATATTTACATAATATTAACAACAGGGTCAAGTCACTATTTGCAATATAAACATCAAGTTTTTTTTTATTATCTTAAAATACTGTCTTAAAATTATAATAATACTAGCTTTTGCCCGCGACTTCGTTCGCGTGGAATAGTGACTTCACCAATAGATGACACCGACTCTTGACCAATAGATGGCGCTGTATGTCCGGAATAAATTTTATTTTATTTTTTGTAATAAAAACTATCCTATGTCCATTCTCAAGTTCCAAACTATGTCTGTACCAAATTTCACACAAATCGGTTCAGTAGTTTAGGCGTGAAGCAAAGACAGACAGACAGACAGAGTTACTTTCGCATTTATAATATTAGTTTGGATGTACAATTATAATTATAAAAGGAGGAGAAATAACAAAGGGCATCAAAAAATTCGTCCGCATCGCTGTCAATAGGAAAAGTGCCCAAAAGGTTAAGGCTCAAATCACACAGAGATGGCAGCGGCCGGCAGCGCAGCGGCGAGCAGCCGGTCGATTCTGTAACAATCTCACCGTGAAGTGAGCTTGATGTGAGTTGTCAGTAGCGTCAATCCCTAGCATTATTTGGAATGACAGCTCACTCCACGCTCACTTCACTTAAGTTTTCACGGTGAGATTGTTACAGAATCGCACTGCTGTTTCAGTGCCATATAATTTTAAACTTTATATACATAATTAAAAGACCAGTATCGCTTGAAAAAGTCGCGAGGCCACGCGCGCCCGCCCGCGGCCGCTTTCGGCGACACGAACGTCATTATGGTGCATTCTGGCGTCGCTGCTGGCCGTTGCCATTCCGGTGTGAATCAGCACTAAATTGTTAACCGTACCATAAATTAAGGGGGCGCATAAAGCCAGAAAATTTTCAAGTTTCACCCGCGCCTCTTTACCTACCCCTCTCATCAAACACGACGAAAACAAAACACAGTAAAGAAATGTCTATGTTTTGCAGTTTTGTCAAGTAACCGAGCGAAGCAGGGGCAGGCCAAACTCGGGTTTTGTTTACAATAGGAACTTCTATAGGAGTTAATATGATAAGTGTAGTCCATAGCAATGTAAAAAACAGGAGAAGTGGCATGGAGACGTGTCTGTGTCGTCGCGGCATGCCTGAAATGACCATGCACTAGGCAAATGGCCGTCTCCGCGAACTAGTGCGCTTTCGATCGTGATCGTGAAAAAATAGGGTACTTGATTTCGAAAGTTGATGATTCGATTTTTATTATATCAAACATGGTGTGTCGATAATTCAGTTGTACGATGTTTTATTCCATCGATGCTCTATTGGTGCGATGTAACGTTTGTGCGAAAAATCCTGTTGCGATAAAACCTACAGCGATTGCTCATTAGTTCGCTAATTTATCAGTTCGATAGTATGTCAGTTCGAAACGCCTACTGTCGTCTCTCAATTGTCAATCTATAACTTTCCGATTTAGTCAATCACTAGCGTATATCTATACTTATAATAAATCTGTAGAAGTGAAAATTCTGTACATTGAAAATATCAAAAAATAAATGGCACTAATGGTGTTACTAGACCGACACCGAACCCAAAAATGTAAGTACCTAATTAAAAAAAATTTTGTCTGTCTGTCTGTTTGTTCAGGCATCACGCAAAAACTACCGGTTCGATTACGCTGAAACTTGGTATAATTATTCTTTAATATCCTGGGCACCACACTGGGTACTTGAAAAGTATATACAATAAAAAACAAACTTAATTTTGCGGTTCGATCCCTAGACCCGATTACTGTACCAACCGCAAATAATAAGTTTGTCGTAGGATACGTCACCCGCAGTATTATCTGTGCGACCTTTTTATTCCTTTTCGTTTTTAGAGTTATTTAGGTTTAATTTTATAAGTCGTGGGTATAGATTTTAATTTTAAAGTATAGGTAGTATATTTGATAGTGTACGTAGTGACCGTAGGTTATTTTATAATACTGTTAGGTAGGATTAGTCATTTGTATAGATATTAGTTTTTAGGGATTTTGCTTATTTATTGAGTTTAGATTAGTTATCGTCAGAAATAGGTTTATTTAGGTAGGTAGGTATTTTATTTTCTGTTAATGAGTTTTTTTTTAAATTAGGTAGGTACTTAGGTCTTTACCTAAGTACCTACCTAATTAAAAAAAAAAACTACCGAGGGTACCTATATGATATCTTTATATCATATAGGTACCCTCTTAATCACCACTAATGAGACACAATTGGTTTTCTATTGTAATTAGCCACAAAGGGCCCGCGAGATAGATGGCATCCTGGGGAAGCACATACATTTTATCCTGTTAGCACTTTCCCGTGGGATAATTTCCGACATCCACGCGGGCGAAGCCGCGGGCAGAAACTAGTGGAAAATAAATGGCTTTTGCACAGCACAACGATAGCGCAGGTGTTTTTGTGTGAGTAAGTTGTACGGTGCATTGTAAATGCACGCTATGTTTGATGACTGATGAGCAGTGATAGGAATAGGTAGTGCCTATTTGCCTAAACTTCGAAGAACAGAGACAAGAAACGGAGACTTCCTTAGGACTAAATTTTTTCCGGGACATCTTTTCCGAAATTCGGGTCAACACTTTTAAATACATTAAAAAAATATGTTATTTGGAATAAGTTATTCGTCTATATTTACCTAAAGTTTGCGACTAGACATAACATAATAAATAACATTCACAGTCGTTACAACCATAAAATTTTCTGAAATTTTTTTTTGGAGATCGTTTTGTAAATGGCTTGTTGATCTTAATACTATGAATCACAATGTTTGTATAAGGAGCCGTACACGTTTCGAAGTAAATATCTTCTTCCTACCTCACTCTCGGCTACGTTTAATGAGATGTCTAAAGTTCAAGTGTATAATTTAAAAAAAAAGACATTTTGTCTTTAAAATAAAAAAGGAAATTTTTATCATTTTAGCATTCTCTATAGTAGGACGAATTTATCATTTCAAAAACAAACGGTATTTGTATTTTATCTTAATGAAATATATTTCTTCTAAAGTATATTTAAAAATGTGCATGATATTAAAATAATGGCCTTATCACATTGCTTAGTTACACACTTAAACTTTAAAAATCTTTAAAAAACATCACTTAATCTTTATTGCACCGAAAGTACAATACGACGTTTACGGCAGTGCATTTCGTTATCTATTCTTAGAAATTACAAAAAGAAACCGCCATTGTCGCATACCAGCCAGATGTCCCAGAAAAAAATTAGTCCTAAGGAAGTCTCCGTTTCTTGTCTCTGTTCTTCGAAGTTTAGGCAAATAGGCACTACCTATTCCTATCACTGCTGATGAGTTAAGTTTTATTTATAATTGATTGTGTAGTACGTTCTGATTTATGAATTGCAAGTGTGTGCGCGAATTTGTAGCTACTGCTTTTACTGAACTACATGTGTAGTGGGATCGTCTTAACGACATGCGAGTTCTGATACATTTTCAACTACAGGGCATATCTCCTTCTATCCTATATCCATGGTGTAGTTTATAAAAAACAAAGTTTGACGCAGCATGGTACGGGATTCCATATATCCATGAGCATTGTATTTATCACATATGAAAGATTTCGCCAGTGTGTTCGAATAATTATGATTTAATCCTTGAATCTCATCACTAAACATACGCTGACATTCATCAAACATCTAATGTTTTTCACCAGTGTGCGTTAAAATATGTCTTATTAAATTACAAACTTGTTTAAAACCACGCCCACAAATATCACACTTGTTGGGGTTTTCACCTGTGTATACGAACATGGCTATTTAAAGTACCCTTGTCACTAAAACTACGCTGACATATATCACACTTATAAGGCTTTTCACCAGTGTGGATACGAATATGTCTTGTTAAAGTACTAATTGCACTAAAACTACGCTGACATATATCACACTTATAAGGCTTTTCACCAGTGTGGATACGAATATGTCTTGTTAAAAAACTCTTTTCACGAAAACTACGCTGACATATATCACACTTATTAGGCTTTACACCAGTGTGGATACGAATATGTTTTGTTAAAGTATTCTTTTCACTAAAACTACGCTGACATATATCACACTTAAAAGGCTTTTCACCAGTGTGGATACGAATATGTCTTATTAAAGTACTTTTTTTACTAAAACTACGCTGACATATATTACACTTATAAGGCTTTCCACCAGTGTGGATACGAATATGCCTTGTTAAAATATACTTTTCACTAAAACTACACTGACATATATCACACTTGTAAGGATTTTCACCTGTGTGTATACGAATATGGTTATTTAAAACACTCTTTTGACTAAAACTACGCTGACATATATCACACTTATGAGGCTTTTCACCAGTGTGGATACGAACATGGTTTTTTAAAGTACTCTTTAGATTAAAATTACGCTGACATATGTCACACTTATAAGGCTTTTCACCAGTGTGGATACGAATATGTCTTGTTAAAGCACCATTTGCACTAAAACTACGCTGACATATATCACACTTATAAGGCTTTTCACCAGTGTGGATACGAATATGTCTAATTAAAGCACCATTTGCACTAAAACTACGCTGACATATATCACACTTACGAGGCTTTACACCAGTGTGGATACGAATATGTCTTGTTAAAGCACCCTTGTATGGTTTGGATGTACGTTTTTGAGTTGTCCGGATAACATTCGAGTCCGATTTGTCTTTTCTCATTTGCTCGGCTGTGATTGCATCTTTTTCTTTTGTTCTTCGTGTGTCTAATTTTGGTTTCTTCGTAACGGTCGCCCCTGTGATAATAAATCTGGTAAGTACAATGTTAGAAGAATATTTACATGCACACAAATCAAAATAATTGCGGTTTGCATGATTCACACTAGAACCGAAATGTAGGAATTTCTGGTGATATTGAATAATACACTTCATCGTCAGAGACATGAAGAACAATATTGTACAGACGCCAGCACATCAAGCTACTACAATCTGTCAAATTTCTTTAATAGATTTTCAACTTTATCGCTAAATCATTAAGGTTCAAGGTTGATTGGGAAAATTTGACAGACTCGGGTAGCTTGAAGCTTTAAGCTGAAACCTACGGATAGCTGTAAGCCATACTTCAAAAAATTTACACTCTTAACATTGCCTTGTATATACATCCTTGAGACAGCAGTATTTGTCAAATCTAATTTCCATCTATTTGAAACATTGAGATCTAAACGACGACACAGAGAGATATGCGCTAAACCACATAGCACGGCTCTTTATAAAAGGAGCTTTTTAGGAATGGCACCTAGAATCTATAATAAGATCCCTAGGGGAACTATAGATATTGAAAACATTCACGATTTCAAAAGGGCATTCCTGAAAATATTACACGACAAAGCATATTATACGGTGAACGAATATTTAACGGATATATTTTGACTACATTTTGTTTCTGCTTGTTTATACTATTATTATTATTACTTTACTTATTATTTTTATACCTTATTGGAATGTTTTTCGGTTTTGACAATTTGTATTCGATTATTTAAACGTTGTGATAATAGTATTAGAATTATTTGACAATTTGTTATAATCAGCATGTTTCTTCGGAAATATTTGTACGCCGATAACGGCTTGACATAGAGTTCATTAATGACTATAACACCTGTAACTAACCTACCTATGCTCAACAAATAAAAATATTTGAATTTGAATTTGAATTTGACCTGCTGGTGTCTGTACTAACATATGATCTGTTCCAAAAATATCTGACTAAAGGTTATTAGGTTAATATGGAGCCTGGCATACCTACTGTCTGTAGATATTCCACGGATCTACCGTGTCATGTCCAAGGGAATGAGCAAGACATTCATTTGTATTTAGGTTTCATCTTGTATCTCACTTTATAATAATAATTATCATAATTCATATACAAACAGTGATAGCTCCGTCGTAATTTTTTTTTATAAATTATAATTACCTATACCTACAAGTTCTTAACACTTAAATCGATACTAATCGATGCGCGAAGTTCTAAGTGTAAACATTGCTAAAACAGTTTGTACCAAAGTTAAATAGTGTGACTATAAACATCAAAAAACAAATCAGCAAAAACTTAAAACAAAGGACTTGTGAACCAGTGACAGCGTGACTCATTAAAAGTGTGTAATGTGCGGTGCTTGACTATAAATGGTCATATTGAACCCTATTGGCGAAACAACAACCACTAAACTCTCACTAAAGCAACAAGAGCTTAATTTCGACATATAAATTAGCCCACGCGCAACGTAGTGGTTACACAGTGCGCTTTAAGAGAAGTCGAGTCCAAGTTCAAATCCAAGTTACACATGGCTCTTTTTGCGTTTTAAAATTTTTGTTTTACTATTTTTATAATTGAATAATCAAATCAAACTACAAAAATGTCGTCTAAAACTTGAGCGAAATGCGACCGTAAGATACCAGAAAAAGTTATATGTTTCAAGTGCAAGAAGTCAGTTGACATTAGGAAAACAGCTTTATGCTCAACGTGTAACAATCGATATGAACCAGATTGTGATGAGTTTCCAGAACAAACCTACCGTCTAATGGACCTGCAATAAAAATAAAAAAACTCTCCACAACCAGCCATGTATCTGATGTGTCGAACGTCACAACCAGGAAGCGAACAAACCTACACCTTAACAGCCCATCACCAGGACCCAGTGATAGCTTCCAGGAAAATAAACAACTGGTAACGGTAAAACCTACCGTCCAGACGGCTTCTGATATCTTGGATACCCAAATACTGTCCGAATATGAACCTTCAGATGAATCATTTGAAGCACCTAACAAATTGTCTCCTAGCGTTGATGGCACGATATCGGAACTATCTGAGACATTAACAATTTTAGAAATGAAAAATACCATACAGAATCTTTCGCTTAAACTGAATAGTGCAGAAAATGAGCTGGAAAATACATTGCTAGAAAATAGCAATCTCCTCAAAACACGCTCTCTACACCTTCTACTCCTTTGCCAGATAAGTCAAATATCGACTGCTACAAGAGCATTGAAATTATGTGTCTTCAACAAAAAATCACAGATCTTCAAAAAAACCTGAAAGAAGCACAACAACAGATCGACGATCTTACAAAAACTATAGATACGTTGCAACGCAGTAATAATAAAATACCTCGACAACCTCTGATATCAACAAATAACTCAGAAACGCCTACTTACATCGAAGAGCACAGACATGAGCCGACGAGTAGAGTATTTATCTTTGGCTCTCAGCAGTGTGTTGGTTTAGCAGCAGACATGATAGTATACGTTCAAGACAAAATACAAGATATGGAAAGTATAGGATTATCGCGAATACGAAACCAAATGGACTCAGTAGTTAAATTATAATGAGCTGCCGTTATGAGTATAGGATTATCGCGAATACGAAACCAAATGCACTCAGTAGTCAAATTATAATGAGCTGCCGTTATGAGTATAGGATTATCGCGAATACGAAACCAAATGCACTCAGTAGTCAAATTATAATGAGCTGCCGTTATGCTAAGTTGAATCCTAACAATAAACTTGTCATTTGTTTGGGAGAAAATGATCACAATTTAAAATCTATCTTATCTCAATTACAAATAATACTGGAAACATTTTATAACAATATGATAATTGTATAAAATGTGATTAAAAATGAGTATTTAGATTTATGTATAAATTATAAGAAATGTAAATTTCTTGAAAGCAATTCTTCCAAAATTTTCGAATTGTGTACTAAAATTAATCACTTAATTGACTGTAATGATCATAATGAAAATTATTTAAACCCTAGAAATCTTGTGAAACTAATACTACGTAACAAATCAAGTCTTGAAGTAATCACAAAATTTAATAAACCTAAAAAGGGAACAACTCCGTTCTATTTTGATCGTATAAGCCGACAACAAACTGGAAAACCCCAAAAAGGAACTATCCCATAGGTACTATTTTCCAGTAATAAAAAAGAGTTTGAAACTTTTTCGAGTCAGAAACGCAGACCTCTGTAATACGTCATAGTTTTAAAATACTGTACCAAAACATTGTCAGTATCTCATCCCAAAGAGACCTCCTTGAACTAACCTTGCAGGAACTCCAGGAAATTAATATGAATATTAAAATCTATGGTTACAATATGGCGGCTAATTTTTGCTGAGAAAAGCAAAGGGGTGGTGTGTGACCTGTGTTTTGCTTAAAAAAGGCATCGTTTTTAAAGAGTTACCTTTTATAAATACATAATTATGCAACATAAAATACCTTCGAAGCTTGTGGTGTAGAACTTACACGCAATAAGCTGATTATTATTTGTGCTTATAGAACACTCCAGTCTGATCCTACTAAATGTTTTATTAAATTGTCTTTTGGATCACGTGTTTAAAAAATATAATTCCAAAATCAAAGTTGTCTTGGCAGGGGACTTTAATATTAATACTCTTCAGAAAAGTAATATTAGTAGTCAATTACAAGAATTGTTATATAACTATAACTTAAAATTACATATAGATCGTCCAACTCGTAAGTCTTCCTGTATCGATCACATTATTAGCAACATTTTTAATGCTAATGCCACAATATTGCCACTTCACCTATCCGACCACGACACAGCGCAAATGTTGAGTTTTCCCTTGAAACTTAAAATACAATATAAGACAGTATACCATTTCTACAAAAGAGATTACAGCTTGAATAATATCCAAAAATTTAAGGAATGTTTAGGTAATCTGTCATGGTCAGGGGTTTACGCAGAAAACGACTTAAATAAAGCATTCAATTGTTTTCACGAAGCATTATGCTTGTTCCATAATGTATGTTTCGCCAAAATAAGAATAAAAGTGAATGTCAACAATAAAAAGAAACAGAACTGGATAACCAAGACGACGAGTCAAATATATTTTATGTATATATTAATTGTGTAATGTAAATGGTACACCACAGACTACCTACTATATTTGTCTCTCCTTAATTTTAATTCATCCAAAGGTTGTCTTTAAAAGATCGCTCTTAGCGATAAGACCGCCCATTGTGTCACCCTTTGTAAAATTGTATTTATATTATTTATGTTCTGTAATTTGTATGGTGTACAATAAAGAGTATTCTATCTATCTATCTATCTAACCAAGGGTCTAAAACAAAGCTGCAAAACCAAACGATCTTTGCGTTATCAATATTATAGAAAGAAAAATATAAAAAATAATACGGAATACATCAAATACTCAAAGATTTTACAAAAATGTGTCGACACATCAAAAAAAAACGCAAACATAAAATTTATAAATAACAGTGAAAATAAATGCAAAGCAGTATGGAGAGTTATAAAAAATGAAATCATAGACAGTAACGATATCCCCAGCATTGAAAATATTCAAATTGACAATACCATACTCTCAGATCCTGTCACTATAGCAACAGCGTTCAATAACCATTATATTAATATGGCACAAATCAAGATTCTGCCAGATAGAGGGAACCCGGCAAAAAGTTATCGAAAAAATGGTACCTACATACTTTAGTTAAATGTAATATAAACTATATTAAAAAATGTTTTGAATTTTCTTAAAAAATGCGAAGAAACTTTTTCCCCGACCTATTATATAGATAGAAGAAGATAATTATTATGACGTCTACATATTTACATTACTTAAAAAACATTGAAACTTTTTAATTTTTTTTGACATGACATCATTATTATTGATCTCTATTTTAATATAAATTCTCCTTTATTTGAATGTAAACATATAAATTATATTTTTAAATATTTGAATATAAAAAGTAGAAAAACATTTAAAAATATAAAAAATAGTAGCCCAAATAATACAAATTATTATTTTAAATGACTAGAATTGTATTTAATTTAATTTTATTAATTGCGTTGTTATCTTTAATTATTATTAGTATTTTTATGTTATTGATAATTACTAAATGTTTGTAAAGAAAATCACGACACTGGTATACTTGTGTTGCTCTTCTTAAGTTTGGTTGGCAAGTTTCTTCTTAAGAAATAACAAACACCATTACATGTGTACTGCATGCGATAAGTATAACCAAGATGTAAAATCTAAATATTTGCGCGACAGAAATGCCGAATATAGTGAAGCCTATAGATCTTAAGAACTTATGTTAGCTACCTATATTCTTGCAAATAAATATATCATTCATTCATTCATAGTTAATCTTTTGTGAATTCGAGATATAGTCGTGTGGATAGAATTCAACATTGCACATGTACTCGTAAGCGAGTATGCTCTTTAGGTAACGCAAACCCACCAAGTGACCCCAGGAAAGACGGTGGCACAGTGGTCACGTGCTGCCGTGCATAGCAAGGATTAGGGTAGGCCCTTTTATAGTCTTCCCAGGGATGTGCCTTAATGCGTTGCGCAGGTGGGGGTTCCGGAATTGGTCTTTCAAGAGGAACCGGGACCACCCCATGTGCTGATGGTGATCACCGGGGTGGTTTTAGTGAGGTAAAAATCCCACACTCCCCGACCTCTTTCCCCGGAGGACGGGTGCCTTTTGAAGTCCTCCCCCCAACAACAAAAGGTGCACCATTAGCCTGTTTGCTTACCAAAAGATTAACCTTTATAACTTACTTGTTGTCTCCCTGGCTCTTCGTTTCTTCTTGGATACCTCTTGTTCTGCTTCCACTTCAGTTTTAAACTCCAATAAAGGTACATCATCTTCTAAATCTGACTCAGAATGGTGTGGTGGTTTAACTGCTACATCTAGATAGCTATTGTCTAAATTTTCCAGTTCTAGCTCTGTAAGTAAACAAAAACAGACCAAGAGTATTACTTGTTTTATTAATATTAGTAGGATATGCTTTACTAGCTGCATACATAAGTTTCAATCCCGTGGGATTATCGGGATAAAAAAATTTGATCAATATGAAATAAATACATCTTACGTTACGTCGTTACAGGTCGTCAGTAGCCCGAAAGTCTGATAACCAGTCTTACCAAGGGGTATCGTATTAACCAGTAACTGGGTTGTGGAGGTCAGATAGGCAGTCGCTCCATGTAAAACACTGGTATCCAACTGCATCTGGTTAGACTGGAAGCCCCCAACATAGTTTGGAGAAGGCGGGCAGATGATGATGAAATGTCTCCGTCAGGATGAACGGTCACTAGGCGTATTTAACGTTGAATTTATGTCTAACAATTGCTTCCCTATTACTTCTATTTGCTTCCTATTCTCAAAAAATTGCATCCATCGTATTCTAGAAGAAAAAAAACATTTTAAGAGTGACCGTTCATTCTGATGTCAGGACGGCCGGTCACCGAGTCGTAGTGTCCTTGTTAAATAGAATTATTGAAATTCACGGTGGCCATTAATTACTTCCCGTTTGCTTCTCTCAGAGTTTTACAACGATAATACTGTAACTATCACGGCAATAAAGATATCGACAAAAGTGTTGTCTATCAATATTTTCAGTGCCTGACAAAAAAATAAAGGCAAAACTCTTATTTAACATTGCAGTTACGCTTGATTAGGCGATAAATCTATGGTATTGTACCGGTGGCCTACAGCTAAGTAAGTAACTAAGTAACTTCCTAGGGAGTGTTCTTATAGGCGTTAGCCACTGTTTGTTAACCTCCCAAGTTTTAAAATGTTACACTGCTTTTTCAATAAAACGTTAATACTTTTACTATCGCGATTATTCGTAACGAATTCAATGTTTTTTGACATGACATCATTATTATTGATCTCTATTTTTTATATAAATTCTCCTTTATTTGAATGTAAACATATAAATTATATTTTTACATATTTGAATATAAAAAGTAGAAAAACATTTAAAAATATAAAAAATAGTAGCCCAAATAATACAAATTATTATTTTAAATGACTAGAATTGTATTTAATTTAATTTTATTAATTGCGTTGTACTCTTTAATTATTATTAGTATTTTTATGTTATTGATAATTACTAAATGTTTGTAAAGAAAATCACGACACTGGTATACTTGTGTTGCTCTTCTTAAGTTTGGTTGGCAAGTTTCTTCTTAAGAAATAACAAACACCATTACATGTGTACTGCATGCGATAAGTATAACCAAGATGTAAAATCTAAATATTTGCGCGACAGAAATGCCGAATATAGTGAAGCCTATAGATCTTAAGAACTTATGTTAGCTACCTATATTCTTGCAAATAAATATATCATTCATTCATTCATAGTTAATCTTTTGTGAATTCGAGATATAGTCGTGTGGATAGAATTCAACATTGCACATGTACTCGTAAGCGAGTATGCTCTTTAGGTAACGCAAACCCACCAAGTGACCCCAGGGAAGACGGTGGCACAGTGGTCACGTGCTGCCGTGCATAGCAAGGCTTAGGGGAGGCCCTTTTATAGTCTCCCCAGGGATGTGCCTTACATGCGTTGCGCAGGTGGGGGTTCCGGAATTGGTCTTTCAAGAGGAACCGGGACCACCCCATGTGCTGATGGTGATCACCGGGGTGGTTTTAGTGAGGTAAAAATCCCACACTCCCCGACCTCTTTCCCCGGAGGACGGGTGCCTTTTGAAGTCCTCCCCCCAACAACAAAAGGTGAACCATTAGCCTGTTTGCTTACCAAAAGATTAACCTTTATAACTTACTTGTCGTCTCCCTGGCTCTTCGTTTCTTCTTGGATACCTCTTGTTCTGCTTCCACTTCAGTTTTAAACTCCAATAAAGGTACATCATCTTCTAAATCTGACTCAGAATGGTGTGGTGGTTTAACTGCTACATCTAGATAGCTATTGTCTAAATTTTCCAGTTCTAGCTCTGTAAGTAAACAAAAACAGACAACAGTATTACTTGTTTTATTAATATTAGTAGGATATGCTTTACTAGCTGCATACATAAGTTAAAATCCCGTGGGATTATCGGGATAAAAAAATTTGATCAATATGAAATAAATACATCTTACGTTACGTCGTTACAGGTCGTCAGTAGCCCGAAAGTCTGATAACCAGTCTTACCAAGGGGTATCGTATTAACCAGTAACTGGGTTGTGGAGGTCAGATAGTCAGATAGGCAGTCGCTCCATGTAAAACACTGGTATCCAACTGCATCTGGTTAGACTGGAAGCCCCCAACATAGTTTGGAGAAGGCGGGCAGATGATGATGAAATGTCTCCGTCAGGATGAACGGTCACTAGGCGTATTTAACGTTGAATTTATGTCTAACAATTGCTTCCCTATTACTTCTATTTGCTTCCTATTCTCAAAAAATTGCATCCATCGTATTCTAGAAGAAAAAAAACATTTTAAGAGTGACCGTTCATTCTGATGTCAGGACGGCCGGTCACCGAGTCGTAGTGTCCTTGTTAAATAGAATTATTGAAATTCACGGTGGCCATTAATTACTTCCCGTTTGCTTCTCTCAGAGTTTTACAACGATAATACTGTAACTATCACGGCAATAAAGATATCGACAAAAGTGTTGTCTATCAATATTTTCAGTGCCTGACAAAAAAATAAAGGCAAAACTCTTATTTAACATTGCAGTTACGCTTGATTAGGCGATAAATCTATGGTATTGTACCGGTGGCCTACAGCTAAGTAAGTAACTAAGTAACTTCCTAGGGAGTGTTCTTATAGGCGTTAGCCACTGTTTGTTAACCTCCCAAGTTTTAAAATGTTACACTGCTTTTTCAATAAAACGTTAATACTTTTACTATCGCGATTATTCGTAACGAATTCAATGTTTTTTGACATGACATCATTATTATTGATCTCTATTTTTTATATAAATTCTCCTTTATTTGAATGTAAACATATAAATTATATTTTTACATATTTGAATATAAAAAGTAGAAAAACATTTAAAAATATAAAAAATAGTAGCCCAAATAATACAAATTATTATTTTAAATGACTAGAATTGTATTTAATTTAATTTTATTAATTGCGTTGTACTCTTTAATTATTATTAGTATTTTTATGTTATTGATAATTACTAAATGTTTGTAAAGAAAATCACGACACTCGTATACTTGTGTTGCTCTTCTTAAGTTTGGTTGGCAAGTTTCTTCTTAAGAAATAACAAACACCATTATATCATATGTACTGCATGCGATAAGTATAACCAAGATGTAAAATCTAAATATTTGCGCGACAGAAATGCCGAATATAGTGAAGCCTATAGATCTTAAGAACTTATGTTAGCTACCTATATTCTTGCAAATAAATATATCATTCATTCATTCATAGTTAATCTTTTGTGAATTCGAGATATAGTCGTGTGGATAGAATTCAACATTGCACATGTACTCGTAAGCGAGTATGCTCTTTAGGTAACGCAAACCCACCAAGTGACCCCAGGGAAGACGGTGGCACAGTGGTCACGTGCTGCCGTGCATAGCAAGGCTTAGGGGAGGCCCTTTTATAGTCTCCCCAGGGATGTGCCTTAATGCGTTGCGCAGGTGGGGGTTCCGGAATTGGTCTTTCAAGAGGAACCGGGACCACCCCATGTGCTGATGGTGATCACCGGGGTGGTTTTAGTGAGGTAAAAATCCCACACTCCCCGACCTCTTTCCCCGGAGGACGGGTGCCTTTTGAAGTCCTCCCCCCAACAACAAAAGGTGCACCATTAGCCAGTTTGCTTACCAAAAGATTAACCTTTATAACTTACTTGTCGTCTCCCTGGCTCTTCGTTTCTTCTTGGATACCTCTTGTTCTGCTTCCACTTCAGTTTTAAACTCCAATAAAGGTACATCATCTTCTAAATCTGACTCAGAATGGTGTGGTGGTATATCTGCTACATCTGGACAGCTAATGTCTAAATTTTCCAGTTCTAGCTCTGTAAGTAAACAAAAACAGACAAGAGTATTACTCGTTTTATTAATATTAGTAGGATATGCTTTACTAGCTGCGTACATGTCTCGATCCCGTGGGATTATCGGGATAAAAAAATTTGATCAATATGAAATAAATAGATCTTACGTTACGTCGTTACAGGTCGTCAGTAGCCCGAAAGTCTGATAACCAGTCTTACCAAGAGGTATCGTATTAACCAGTAACTGGGTTGTGGAGGTCAGATAGTCAGATAGGCAGTCGCTCCATGTAAAACACTGGTATCCAACTGCATCTGGTTAGACTGGAAGCCCCCAACATAGTTTGGAGAAGGCGGGCAGATGATGATGAAATAAATAGATCTTTAGTTTATTAAGGCCTGATTTTTCAATCATCTGATAACTTTATTCAAGGAATCATTTTGAAATTTTGACAGTTATTTCATACAAAAACTGTCAAACGTCACTTTTATTCCTCGAATAAAAGTTATCTGGCGATGGAAAAATCAACCCTTAGTGAAATTATTTATAGATACATAAATATTATTTTTCTTCTTGAAAACATACCATCACTTTGATGTTCCTCCTTTGGCTCAATAATATCTAGTACCTCACAAACCGCTGGCAATTCTTCTTTAACAGCAATGCTTTCTGTTTGAACAACATCAACTATACTTATGTTCTCTATTGGAGATTTAATAAACCCACTGTAAAACTTAAAGTGGTCTTGGTTTATTAAAGGATTGGGCTGTAAAAAGATGATTATAGTTATTAACTGGTGATCACATAGCGCTCTAGTAGCTGTCAACATCTGTCATGGCTGATATATATGTGTGCTAATTTTATTCCATAATATCGATTTGTATTGTTACTGTGGACTTGTGATTCTGTTCTATGTATTGTGTTTGTACTGTCTATACTCCTTCTGAGTCTATATATATATCATGTTGTGTACGGACATCATAAATGTGCAATAAGATTAACATTGACTTTTGTTTCTTGTTCACCCGTACATACCCTCAACAACCTAAATACTAAAGACACTCAAAAGAGCCTCCACAAGCGAGAATAGTTAAGAAGGTACAATGCACCCTGGAGAGCTACCAACCTCACTGACCACTGTACAAGCTATTGCTGCACAGCTTGCACTAACATGAGAGAGTACCGATATCAAACAGCCACATACAATATGTTTTTTACAGCAGTTGTAGCAATATTATGTGGAGTTTTAAATTGTAGTAATTGTAAAACAGGGCCAACGTGGCCAGAGATCGCTCAAGACAGGGAGGTGTGGAAGGAAGAAGGGGAGGCCTTTGTGCAGCAGTGGAACACAAAATGGGATAAAGAAAAAAATATTGTAAAACATCCAATTGACAAAAGCGTACATATAGACATTCATCACTCGATGGTATGCATAATCAGCCTACAAAGTTCCCACTGCTGGGACACAGGCCTCCTCTCAGTGAGAAGGAGTGGGTCAGATTCCACCACGCGAGCCCATTGCGGGTTGATGGATGTCACATGTCTTTAAATTGTTTAGTTCTAGGACATGCCAGTTTCCTCACAGTGTTTTCCTTCACCATTTTGAGAACAGTGGTGATAAAATAAAATACACAAAGTGCCTGCCTGGGTTCGATCTCACAACTAACAACTCATAAAATAGGGATCAACACCACTGTGCCACTGCTCTCAAGGTAAGGTAGGAGTGGAATCCAGACACAATAAATGAAATTAGAAATTATGAAAATAAATGGCTGGAGAACAACCCCTCACCTTATAATCCTCATTGATCATCTGACCAAACAGCTCTTCGGCTTCCTGACATTGTCTCAGTAATCGGTAGCATTGCTTCAGTTTACTGCAGCAGATGAAACAAGCAAGAATCGGTCTACTGTCTTCAGTTACAAACTGCAACAAAATTTGTATTACACTATTTTGTTTTTTGAAGAAAATACTTCTATTCTATATAATAATGCTCTCCAAGTCAACAGTTGGTGGTTCTTAACATCTTACATAGAAGGCACGAGCAATGATTGCCACTCATGCTCAAAGCAGATTTGCAACTAAAACCTAACAGGTTATTTACCTATCTCTGAAAATATCAACTTACTGAAACATCAGTCAACTTTGTATATAGTTCGTGCAAGTTCCTGTTGGCCACTATATACATGCGGACATTCTCCGCTAAACATATTCTACACATTGGTAGTTTTTCCATCTTTAAACTCAAAAAGTATCAGATACGATATTTAGATCAACTAAGTATTTTTAATATAGGAAAACACTGTTACTTTGCGAGCAAATAAAACACAAGCCTCCCTCAGGCTTGTGTTTTATTCACGTTTTGGACGTAGCAGGTGGCGTCGTGTAGTTTCTGTCTACGACCGTGGGAAGAACGCGTAAGTTTATGTACGTAATGGTTTAATTACTTCATATAAAGATTTTATATATATTAGTCTATGATATAAAGCAGGAAAACATACTAAACAAATAAACATATTGCACATTGAGAGTATTGTGACAGCTTGTCTGACAGCCAGCAGAGTTTGACATTGACATTATTTGTCATACATAGATAATAGATTTTACTATAAAGACATCTTAGCCCCCTATCTAGCTGTTACTTTTAATAAATGGGTTGATTTAGGAACCTTTTCCTGTTATCTTGTTATATTAATATTATTGTTAATTATTTAACACCTAATTTCCTTTCCATTTCCAAACCCGTTGTAATATTTTATTGTTTCGCGAGTACTTGATTCGTTGATTCTTACGTTTTGTTTTTATTTTCAAATAAAATTATTGTTAGTGGCAATAAGCACGAATAGTGCAAAGCCAAAACGAGAAGAAAAACAAAAAACTCTGCTAAATAAATGTACTCTGTGCTGTGCGAAAAAAAAAAGGCGGGAAACTGTAAAAGTGTAAAGGCGCGTTTTTTTAAACAAATTCACTTAAAAATTCATTTATTTGTATTGTATACATTTTCTTTGTAAATATTCATATAAATAGTTTGTTCATAGTGTACATAATCCATTGGAACCCCGAAATGGGGAAAAAAAGGCGGAGGAAGGACGAAATGTCCGATCCTGACTTGCAACAGCAGCAGTTGGTCGAGTCTTCGGACTCTGATTCAGCGGAGTCTGAACAGACTATAATAAGCTCCAAACATAATGATGCAAAGGATAAGTACGCCTTATACAAGGTAAAAGGGTACACACGCAAATATCCCGAGGAAACAAAACAAACGGACCTCATTGTATTTTTATCTCACAACGAAGAAAATGCGTCATTTAGCGATAGGGATCGTATGGCTCTATCAAAAGGTTTACGGGAGCATGGCGTTTCAGGCGTCATGCATCTACGTACCATCAATAAATATAAAGTCGGCATAACATTCGATCTACCAAATAATGCTAATATGTTTTTACAAAATAAAAAGTTATTAGATCAGTTGTCTCTTAGGGCAACTATACCGGCTGGAGATACCGAAGTAACGGGAGTCCTTACTTCGGTTCCCGTAGAAATGTCCAATAAACAAATTTTCTCATTGATTGGTAGTTCCAAAAATGTTATTCAAGTTAGGCGCTTCATGCGCAGGGTCAGAAGTGACGCTGGCGTAGCTTTCGTCCCTACACAGGCTGTTGCGGTAACCTTCGCCTCCACTATTCTTCCTCAGTATATTTACTTGGACTCATGGCGTCACGAAGTGAGTAAATACATACCACCAGTAAAACAATGCCTTAAGTGTCTGCGATATGGACATATTGCCAAATTCTGTCGCAATACTGAGGTATGTTCAATTTGTACATTAAACCATAATTTTAAGAATTGTCGGGTTGACCCCAAGGACGCTAAATGCGCAAACTGCAAAGGTAATCACATAGCTATCTCCTCATCTTGTCCAATTAAAAAACAAAAAGTTGAAGAAAATAAAATCAAGTCACGAACTGTCACATACTCTGATCTTTTCGACATTAACGCATTCCCAGCTCTAGCTGCTCGAACTTTAGATGTACAAATTAATAATCTAATGAAATCTGATAAATTTATAAGTACTTTAGTAGAAACAATTACAAAAATAGTTACCACTAAAGATGTACCTATTAACTCATCATCAATTAAAGAGGCTTTAAAAACAACTCTAAGTAGGAAATTTCCTTCACCCTCCTAATGGATCTGTCAAACTTAAATATAGTTCAATGGAATGCACAAAGTCTTAATAGCAATAAACATATATTTATTAATTTCCTCTATGCACAAAATATACATATAGCAATCATTTCTGAGACATGGTTCAGACCTGATCAATCTTTTATAATAAAACATTACAATATTGAAAGAAATGATTGCGGTAACAAACACAATGGAGTTGCAATTATAATTCATGAAAGCATTACATATACTAAAATTAACACCTATTTTGATAATTCGTTACAAAACATTTGTGTAAAAATTACAGTTAATAATAAAGAAATAAGTTTAGTCAGTTTTTATAGTCCTTTAAACTCTAATCCAGCTTTTAATAAAGGTGATTTTGACTGATTGGTGAAGTCTATTCCAGGTCCTCTTATATTTGCTGGGGACTTTAATGCCCATCACACCTCCTGGGGATGTGTTTCTGACTCTCCAAGAGGTAGAGAAATCTTAGAAGTCATTGACGAAAATAATTTGGTTCTGCTTAATGATGGTCAAGCAACAACAGTTGGTTCTCTAACATGGCGTCCTAATGCACTGGATTTATCCTTGGTTTCATCATCGTTGGCACTTAATTGTGAATGGTCTGTACATGATAGTCCTCTCGGTAGTAGTTATCACATCCCTGTAATCATAAAAGTAATGGTTAGCAGAAACAAAAATAATGTTTTATATGGGAATTGTTTGAATGCTAAACATTTGCCCATCTACCCAAATTATAAACTCGTAGATTGGCAAATGTATAGCAATTGTGTGGAAGAATTGTTACTTGATTTTCAAATAGATAATAAAAGTCTTCTTAATTCATATTTCCAATTTTGTACTATTTTGCGCACAGCAGCTGCAAATTCTAAAATAAATTCCAATAATTTGAATTGTTATGTCAACACAAATACCACCAATCACACTTGTCATAGAAATAAGATTAAAGGACCTTCCCTTCCTTGGTGGAATCAAAAGTGTACAGAGGCTGTACTAAATTTCAAAACAGCATATATTAACTTTAAAGATAATCCAACAGAAGAAACCTATCTTCAATTTAAAAGACTCCGGGCAGTTAAAAAACTTATTTTAAAAACAGAAAGACAAAAAAGTTGGTTTTCTCTTTGTGAAACTTTTAATAGATGCACACCCTTAACTGTTATATGGAAATTTATGCGCAAATATAACAAGACATATATTTCTAATATCAATGAAAAAGACGCATGGGTTTTAGATTTTTTAAAGAAATACACTCCAGACTTTGTGCCACATACTCGTACTTCAAAAACTCTTACTGATAGTATCAATTCCAAAAATAGTTTTCTACTTAATCCTTTTACAATTAATGAATTATTATCTGCCATCTCCTCTCGAAGAGATACTGCTTATGGTCTTGATGGAATACCATATATCTTATTTAAAAAACTAAGCATTGCAGGTTTAGAAATATTTCTAAAAATTCTTAATTTACTTTGGGAAAATAATATTATACCTCAAGATTGGAAAGTCGATTGTCTTGTACCAATTTTAAAACCAGATAAGCCAAAGTTATGTCCTGATTCTTATCGTCCCATAGCACTTACTTCTTGTGTTGGAAAATTATTTGAACAATTGTTGAAGCAACGTTTAGAGTTTTATGTAGAACAAAACAGTATCTTACCCTCTAATCAATTCGGTTTTCGTAGGAATCGGTCTGCTAGGGAAAGTGTTTGTCAATTACAGCTTGATATTCATAACTCTTTATTGGCAAAAAAAAAATTTGGTTGGAGTTTTCTTTGATGTTGCAGGAGCCTTTAATAGTGTAAATATAGATATTCTTTGTCATGAATTATCGCAAATAGGCATTCCTGTAAAAATTATAAACTGGATTAAAAGTTTTTTGAGCAATAGAGAAGTATTTACTAAATTTAATAGACATCTCTATGGTCCTAGACTCTCATCAAAAGGAGTTTCTCAAGGCGGTATACTATCGCCTTTAATATTTATATTATATATGCGTAGATTAAATCTTATTTTAGGGACTCAGGTCAAAAATCTACAGTTTGCAGATGATTTGGTTGTTTATACATCTGGGAATAATTTATCACAAACAGTCCAAATAGTCAATGATGCATTGGTAAAACTTTATGAATATTTTTCTTACCTTGATTTAAATGTTAATCATTCCAAGTCCAAAGTTGTTATGTTTGGCAAACAGTGTCATAACATGCCCAATGTGCAATATAATAATTGTGCATTACCCATTTCACTTGAAGTTAAATTTCTGGGGGTTCTTTTTTCATATAATTTAACCTGGAATAATTACATAAAACATATTATTAGTAAAGCAAATAAAGCTTATAATGTACTGAAATCTCTGTCTGGCTCATATTGGGGTGCAGACCCAAAAATTTTGTTACTGTTGTACAAATCATTAGTTCGTAGTCATTTTGAATATGGTTTCTATTGCTTTGCTGCAGATGTTAAAATTGTAAATAGTTTAGACATTCTTCAAAATAAATGTTTGCGTGTAATAACTGGGGCATTCAGAAGTACTCCTATAAATGCAATGCAGATTGATTGTAATGTTCCACCATTATGCATTCGATTTAATTACTTAAAAGAAAGATTTATACTAAAACTTTATAGTGTATCTAGTAACAGTCTTCTGGTCAATTTGCTCCATTCAATTACTCCTTTAGTTTCTAAACCAATTTTTATGCTACAAGGTCTTCAAAGTCTCGTAAATTTTATTAAAAATTTGAATATCCATCAATCCAAACATATTTTGCCTTGCTATGAAGGAACTTTTATTGGTAAATTTCCAGCTATTAATATAATTTTAAAGAAAAAAACGGACTTGTCCACAAAAGAGGAAGTAAATGCAATGTTATCTGAGTGGTCAGATCACAAATTTGTTTATACAGATGGTTCCAAGAATGATAGGGCTGTGTCTTTTGCCATATATGAGCCCTCCTCAAATATAGGCATTGGTCGAAAAATTGACAAAAATTCAAGTATTTTCACAGCTGAAGCTGCTGCTATTTTGAGTGCTTTGAAACATATTGAAAATTATAATTCAGGACATAATAAATGGATTGTCGTAAGTGATAGCATGAGCGTTCTGGAAAACTTGGCAAACAACAAATTAAATGCTAACACTAATTATATAATTTATTTAATAAAACAGTTATGGGTGGAATTATATCAATCAAATATTGTAGTTAGTTTTGTGTGGGTGCCTTCACACATTGGTGTTGTAGGGAATGAAAAGGTAGACTATTTGGCCAAAAAAATTGTTGATTTAGAAGAATTAATTCCCAATCCTGACCCTGATATGGATGTTTTCATACCACCTACAGATGCAGTTAGTCTTTTAAGACAGCGCATGTGGCAAGAGTGGGGAAGACATTCATATCAGTGCACTCAGGCTGAAAATAAAGGTACTTGGTTTGCTACCTTAGATGTTCAAATAAACTCTATACCTTGGTTCTGCAAATATAACAAATTCATAAATAGAAAATTTTATTCAATTATCAGTCGCATGCGTTTTGGTCATTGTCATTTAAATTATCATCTTCATCGCCTTAGAATGGTCAATTCTCCTAACTGTGAGTATTGTCAATCACAAAAAATTCAGTCACTACACCATATCTTCTTCGAGTGTTCGTCTTTCAACATTCAGCGCCTTGTGTTGTCGGATGAACTGCTTAAAATTTATAGTAAGCCTGACGAGGTCCCGCAATGCATTCAGGAGCTACTTAAGAATGCCTCAGCTTATTTATACTTATACAAATTTATAGTAGAGACTGTAAATGATATTTAGTTATGTAGGTATTGGGTTTTTGTTTTTAAAGATTATTTGTTGTACTATATTATTACTTACTAAGTTTAGGTATAATTCACGAAAAATGTAAATAAAATAAATAACTTGTTATATGAGGAGATAGCTCGGAAAATACTGGAAATGGACGAAATAAAATGAAAATAATGATGAAAATTGAAAACTTATAAAACGTTAATGTTCAAGACAATGTCAATTCAATAGGAACTTCAAGTACCTATTGGCAATTGACATTGACAAATGACAGAAAAATGGATTTGACGCAAAGACAAAAATAAAATGACTAACTATTGTATAATGGAATAACTACGAAAGACATATTAAATAAAATAAATAATTGAATGAGCATATAAACGAAAGACATTATTGTTTTTAAACTTACCACGTAAGAAATTCTACACGGAAGACTAGGCGGTATGGTCGAAAGACTTTAGCCTGCCCATTATATGGGCGAAAAAAAAAAAAAAAAAATCTGTGCTGTGCTTGCTATCTGTCAAACAAGCTGTCACAATGTGCACCTAACGCATTGAGATAGGAAATAAACGGCACTTAATTTTAGTTTGTTTTTTCCCGCTTGTTAAGAACATAAACTTACGCGTTCTTCCATGGTCGTAGACAGAAACTACACGACGCCACCTGCTACTACGTCCCAAACGTGAATAAAACACAACAACTAACAAGCCTCCCTCATTATTTGCACGCAAAGTAACAGTGTTTTCCTATATTAAAAATACTTAGTTGATCTTAATATCGTATCTGATACTTTTTGAGTATAAAGATGGAAAAACTACCAATGTGTAGAATATGTTTAGCGGAGAATATCCGCATGTATATAGTGGCCAACAGGAACTTGTACGAACTATATGAAAAGCTGACTGATGCTCCAGTAAGTTGATACTTTTATTAAGAGATAGGTAAATAACCTGTTAGTTTTTAAATGCCTCTCCTACAGGAAGATTCAGGCTCTAGTGCCACGCATGAGAAAACATGGTCTTAAAATCAATTAAATTGCAAATCTGCCTTGAGTATGAGTGGCAATCTTCATAAAAACAAAACAGTGTAATACCAATTTTGTTGCAGTTTGTAACTGAAGACAGTAGACCGATTCTTGCTTGTTTCATCTGCTGCAGTAAACTGAAGCAATGCTACCGATTGCAGAGACAATGTCAGGAAGCTGAAGAGCTGTTTGGTCAGATGATCAATGAGGATTATAAGGTGAGGGGTTGTTCTCCAGCCATTTATTTTCATAATTTCTAATTTCATTTATTGTGTCTGGATTCCACTCCTACCTTACCTTGAGAGCAGTGGCACAGTGGTGTTGGTCCCTATTTTATGAGTTGTTAGTTGTGAGATCGAACCCAGGCAGGCACTTTACTTTGTGTATTTTATTTTATCACCACTGTTCTCAAAATGGTGAAGGAAAACACTGTGAGGAAACTGGCATGTCCTATAACTAAACAATTTAAAGACATGTGACATCCATCAACCCGCAATGGGCTCGCATGGTGGAATATGGCCCACTCCCTCTCACTGAGAGGAGGCCTGTGTCCCAGCAGTGGGAACTTTGTAGGCTGATTATGCATACCATCGAGTGTTAAATGTTTATATATACGCTTTTGTCAATTGGATGTTTTACAATATTTTTTTCTTTTTCCCATTTTGTGTTCCACTGCTGCACAAAGGCCTCCCCTTCTTCCTTCCACACCTCCCTGTCTTGAGCGATCTCTGGCCACGTTGGCCCTGTTTTACAATTACTACAATTAAATACTCCACATAATACTGCTACAACTTCTGTAAGTAACATGTATGTGGCTGTTTGATATCGGCCCTCTCTCATGTCAGTGCAAGCTGTGCAAAAATAGCTTGTACAGTGGTCAGTGAGGTTGGTAGCTCTCCAGGGTGCATTGTACCTTCTTAACTATCCTCACTCGTGGAGGCTCTTTTGAGTGACTTCAGTATTTAGTTCAATGAGGGGTATGTACGGGTGAACAAGGAACAAAAGTCAATGTTAATCTTATTGTACATTGTTAATGTCCGTGCACAGCATGATATATATACAAAGGAGTATAGGCAGACAAACACAATACATAGAACAGAATCACAATTCCACAGTCACAATACAAATCGAAATTTGGGAATAAAATTAGCACACAGAATCTCTTCAAGGCGA
Organism: Apamea sordens; assembly: GCA_945859715.1. NCBI lineage: Eukaryota > Metazoa > Arthropoda > Insecta > Lepidoptera > Noctuidae > Apamea > Apamea sordens. The sequence continues at coordinate 9,285,635 of OX244015.1, read as the reverse complement.
GAGTGAATAGGCTTCTTCTGGGCAAGCTCGTTCCACCGTAGATCTCATCCCTGCCTCTGGGCTGGATTGAGGTAAAGAGTGAGCCCATTGTCAATAAAAAAAAAAACACGTATATCTCAGCCATGCAGATGTTGACAACTACTAGAGCGCTATTAGTGGCGTATTTCTGAACTATGTGGTAGGGGTGAACCCAATTGTGCTTGTGTGGGACTGTGATCACCAGCATATATCCTAATACTATAATCATCTTTTTACAGCCCAATCCTTTAATAAACCAAGACCACTTTAAGTTTTACAGTGGGTTTATGAAATCTCCAATAGAGAACATAAGTATAGTTGATGTTGTTCAAACAGAAAGCATTGCTGTTAAAGAAGAATTGCCAGCGGTTTGTGAGGTACTAGATATTATTGAGCCAAAGGAGGAACATCAAAGTGATGGTATGTTTTCAAGAAGAAAAATAATATTTATGTATCTATAACTAATTTCATTAAGGGTTGATTTTTCCATCGCCAGATAACTTTTATTCGAGGAATAAAAGTGACATTTGACAGTTTTTGTATGAAATAAATGTCAAAATTTCAAAATGATTCCTCGAATAATGTTATCAGATGATTGAAAAATCAGGCCTTAATAAACTAAAGATCTATTTATTTCATCATCATCTGCCCGCCTTCTCCAAACTATGTTGGGGGCTTCCAGTCTAACCAGATGCAGTTGGATACCAGTGTTTTACATGGAGCGACTGCCTATCTGACCTCCACAACCCAGTTACTGGTTAATACGATACCCCTTGGAAGACTGGTTATCAGTCTGTTTTTGTTTACTTACAGAGCTAGAACTGGAAAATTTAGACATTAGCTGTCTAGATGTAGCAGATATACCACCACACCATTCTGAGTCAGATTTAGAAGATGATGTACCTTTATTGGAGTTTAAAACTGAAGTGGAAGCAGAACAAGAGGTATCCAAGAAGAAACGAAGAGCCAGGGAGACGACAAGTAAGTTATAAAGGTTAATCTTTTGGTAAGCAAACAGGCTAATGGTGCACCTTTTGTTGTTGGGGGGAGGACTTCAAAAGGCACCCGACCTCCGGGGAAAGAGGTCGGGGAGTGTGGGATTTTTACCTCACTAAAACCACCCCGGTGATCACCATCCGCACATGGGGTGGTCCCGGTTCCTCTTGAAAGACCAATTCCGGAACCCCCACCTGCGCAACGCATTAAGGCACATCCCTGGGGAGACTATAAAAGGGCCTCCCCTAAGCCTTGCTATGCACGGCAGCACGTGACCACTGTGCCACCGTCTTCCCTGGGGTCACTTGGTGGGTTTGCGTTACCTGAAGAGCATACTCGCTTACGAGTACATGTGCAATGTTGAATTCTATCCACACGACTATCTCGAATTCACAAAAGATTAACTATGAATGAATGAATGATATATTTATTTGCATGAATATAGGTAGCTAACATAAGTTCTTAAGATCTATAGGTTTCACTATATTCGGCATTTCTGTCGCGCAAATATTTAGATTTTACATCTTGGTTATACTTATCGCATGCAGTACACATATAATGGTGTTTGTTATTTCTTAAGAAGAAACTTGCCAACCAAACTTAAGAAGAGCAACACAAGTATACCAGTGTCGTGATTTTCTTTACAAACATTTAGTAATTATCAATAACATAAAAATACTAATATTAATTAAAGATTACAATGCAATTAAGTAATAAAATAAAATTAAATACAATTCTAGTCATTTTAAATAATAATTTATATTATTTGGGCTACTATTTTTCATATTTTTAAATGTTTTTCTACTTTTTATATTCAAATACTAGCTTCTGCCCGCGGTTTGCCCGCGTGGATGTCGGAAATTATCCCACGGGAACGTGCTAACAGGATAAAATGTATGTGCTTCCCCAGGATGCCATCTATCTCTATGCCAAATCAGAAGTTCAGTGGTTTAGGCGTGAAAATGTAACATACAGTTTCAAGTTCAAATCCTCCCCTTAAAAACTGAATTACCATTTTTTGTCCCGTCAGTGGTAAATTTTTGACAACTTTACATACTTATTATTAATAGCTGTGCATTGCGGGTGACGTAACCTACGACAAACTTATTATTTGCGGTTGGAACAGTAATCGGGTCTAGGGATCGAACCGCAAAATTAAGTTTGTTTTTTATTGTATATACTTTTCCGGCATAAAAAGTACCCAGTGTGGTGCCCAGGATATTAAAGAATAATTATACCAAGTTTCATCGTAATCGAACCGGTAGTTTTTGCGTGATGCCTGAACAAACAGACAGACAGACAAAAATTTTTTTAATCACATTTTTGGTTTCGTTGTCGGTCTAGTAACACCCCCTGCCATTTATTTTTTTGATATTTTCAATGTACAGAATTTTCACTTCTACAGATTTATTATAAGTATAGATTTAAAAATATAATTTATATGTTTACATTCAAATAAAGGAGAATTTATATTAAAAATAGAGATCAATAATAATGATGTCATGTCAAAAAAAAATTAAAAGTTTCAATATTATTTAAGTAATGTAAATATCTAGATGTCATAATAATTATCTTCTTCTATCTATATATATAAAATTCAAAGTCCTGACTGACTGACTGACTGATACATCAACGCACAGCCTAAACCGCTGGTCCTAGAGACATGAAATTTGTAGGGGTATGTTCTTCGTGAAGAGTAGGTATCCACTAAGAAAGAGTTTTTCGAAATTCCACCCCTAAGAGGGTTAAATAGGGAGATTTTGTTTGTATGGAAATTCTTATTCCTTGAGTTAATAAACTTGAAAGTTGGAACCAATACTTATCTAAATAAATTATGAAGATTGCCAGTTTTTTTCTTTCTAAACTACCCCCTATCAAGGGATTGGGGGGTTTCAAAGTTTGTATGGAATTTTAACCTAAGATTGAAAGTAAAGAATAATGTGTATCAGGGATTTTCGAAAATCTGCTCCTGACGGGCTGAAAAGGGGTACCTAGTCAATTTTACAAGGGAGGATTTTACAGCGTGGCTTGAGAAACTCGAAAATTGGTATAAATAATCTTTTGAGTCAAGTTATGAACACATCCCAAACGATTTTTGAAAATTCCACCCCTGTGGGGGTGAAAAGCGGGGATACAGTTTATATGAAAAATCTTATTAGGTTAATAAACTTGAAAATTGGCAAGAATACTTGCCTACGTAAGTAATAAAGTTTATCATTATAAGTTTTTTAAAACTACACCTCAAAGGGATAATAGGCATAGTAAAAGCAAATAAGTACGACATCTTCCTACATTCGCACCGCGCGCGGTTTGTATGTGAGCGCGCTCGTACGTATGCGTCGTCGCACGCACACACTGACAAAATTTATCGCTGCTAAAGGTGCGCCAGTCGTGGCTGTGACGCCGGTAATATCGACCGCGCCCGCGCACGCTTCGCCGCTGCCCTGCTGCTCGTAATAAATAATTTGTACGTGTACCTACCTACCCCCTTTAACTACAAAGACTTCATAATCATTTCATTTTATTTGAATAAATACATGATTCAGTAAAACCACGTTTTTATTAGTCATATTTCGATCAAATTTTTCAAATAACTAAACAGATAAGATGACGTAGGCAATGAAAAAAATGTAGTCGGCTTCTGGTCTATGTACTTACACACGGCTAAACGTCAAGCTATATAAAACCAGTTTGTCTTGGCCTCACTTTGTATGATATTTTCTCACAATGAACGGTCAGCTAATACTGGTTTTGCATAGCTTGATGTGTAGCCGTGTGTAGAAAAAATAATTAAAAAAAAAATTGTATTAGAGGTCCCTGATGCTTACCCTACAGGGGAACATTGTTTTGTATAGAGATTGACTATGCATTTTTGACGATTGAATAAAGTATAAGTGACAGCCCTACGAGTTTAGGCTATTATCGCTCGCTCGGGGCTTGAGTTGGCCTACTTGTTTGCTTTTATTATGATATAGGGGTGTTGAAGTTTGTGTGGAAAAATTTGAATGCGCAGTCCGATTAACTCGAAACTCAGTGTTTATAAAATATTAAGAAAATAGGTGTTATTTGTAATTAGTATCGATTTAAGTGTTGAGAACTTGTATAATTATAATTTATAGAATTTTTTTACGACGGAGTTATCACTGTTTGTATATGAATATGATAATTATTATTGTTACGAGCTTCGGTTTCGTGTCAATTAAAAACTGCCGATAAAAATTACCAAAAGTTACACTTTAATTACACAACACTAATAACAACTCAAACACTAATTATAAAACACAATCGCTCTTAAATCGCACTTGAAGATCGCTTTCGATGTATTCGCTTCTATAGCAGAACCAAGTCTGATTGGTCGCGGCTAGTCCCGGCCTTACATAGTGCCGCAGATAGTTCCAGAACCTTCTATTGTAGAAAGATCTAGAATGTTCGAGTACATACCGGCCCCGACTGACCAGATATCGATAGTTCTAGTAAGTTCTAGCATCGACATCTTTACTCGATAATAGATGGCGCCAGTGGTAACTAATGTCACCATGTATCAGGCATTAATTGTGGCGCGTAACATTATTATAAAGTGAGATACAAGTTGAAACCTAAATACAAATAAATGTGTTGCTCATTCCCTTGGACATGACACGGTAAATCTGTGGCATACCTACCGAGAGTTGGTATGCCAGGCTCCATATTAACCTAATAACCTTTAGTCAGATATTTTTGGAACAGACCATATGTTAGTACAGACGCCAGCAGGTCAAGCTACCAGAGTATGTCAAATTTTCCCAATCAACCTTGAACCTTAATGCTTTAGCGATAAAGTTGAAAATCTATTAAAGAAATTTGACAGATTGTAGTAGCTTGATGTGCTGGCGTCTGTACAATATTGTACTTCATGTCTCTGGCGATGAAGTGTATTATTCAATATCACCAGAAATTCCTACATTTCGGTTCTAGTGTGAATCATGCAAACCGCAATTATTTTGATTCGTGTGCATGTAAATATTCTTCTAACATTGTACTTACCAGATTTATTATCACAGGGGCGATCGTTACGAAGAAACCAAAATTAGATACACGAAGAACAAAAGAAAAAGATGCAATAACAGCCGAGCAAATGAGAAAAGACAAATCAGACTCGAATGTTATCCGGACAACTCAAAAACGTACATCCAAACCTTGCAAGGGTGCTTTAACAAGACATATTCGTATCCACACTGGTGAAAAGCCTTATAAGTGTGATATATGTCAGCGTAGTTTTAGTCGAAAGAGTGTTTTAAATACCCATATTCGTATACACACAGGTGAAAAACCTTACAAGTGTGATATATGTCAGCGTAGTTTTAGTCAAAAGAGTGTTTTAAATAACCATATTCGTATACACACAGGTGAAAAACCTTACAAGTGTGATATATGTCAGCGTAGTTTTAGTACAAAGTGTATTTTAACAAATCATATTCGTATACACACTGGTGAAAAGCCTTATCAGTGTGATATATGTCAGCGTAGTTTTAGTGAAAAGAGTGCTTTAAATAACCATATTCGTATACACACAGGTGATAAACATTACAAGTGTGATATATGTCAGCGTAGTTTCAGTGCAAAGTATATTTTATCAAATCATATTCGTATCCACACTGGTGAAAAGCCTTATAAGTGTGATATATGTCAGCGTAGTTTTAGTCAAAAGAATGTTTTAAATAACCATATTCGTATACACACAGGTGAAAAACCTTACAAGTGTGATATATGTCAGCGTAGTTTTAGTACAAAGTGTATTTTAACAAATCATATTCGTATACACACTGGTGAAAAGCCTTATAAGTGTGATATATGTCAGCGTAGTTTTAGTGAAAAGAGTGCTTTAAATAACCATATTCGTATACACACAGGTGATAAACATTACAAGTGTGATATATGTCAGCGTAGTTTCAGTGCAAAGTATATTTTATCAAATCATATTCGTATCCACACTGGTGAAAAGCCTTATAAGTGTGATATATGTCAGCGTAGTTTTAGTGAAAACCGTCATTTAAAAAGACATATTGGTATCCACACTGGTGAAAAGCCTTATAGGTGTGATATATGAAAAAAACTACAATCGCGACCACAAGTCCAACCGGCTTAACAGTTCACACATTGAAATGCCGGGAAATAGTCCCGTATTCATCTCTGAGAGTCTTACCACTAAAGCCAGGAAGCTATTCTATCAAGCAAGAGAGTTTACGAAGCTAAATGACTATGCGTACCACTGGACATCACATGGCAAAGTCTACATAAAAAAGAAAGAGGGAGCGCCGGCAAAGAGAATAACACAGGAATCCGACTTTGAAGGTCTGAATCAACAAGAAAAATGACTAGCTATACTTATTACCACCCTACAACGCGATCTACCCAAAACATTCATTTTTCGTCTGAAAATTGCATGCCATGTTAACTTTTCTGTATTTAACGTAGTTTTAAGTTTTGTTCTTCTGTTTTTTATATTTTTGTACGTGTATGACAACACAATAAAACCAAAGTACATTAGAACCCTATTTACACTATACAAGCGATCACTACACACAACAACAATCAACAAACACAATACATTTAATACATTATATCAGTTTATACTATACACATTCACAGTTATCTCACGGTATCGTCTACATCATATTCACATATACAGCAATAGCTTACTCGTGGTTCCGCCCGCGTGGAACCGACATAAATGATAGCCCATGTGTTGTTCCAGGTGGTAGTCTGTCTGTGTGCCAAGTATCTTTAGAAAGAGTAGCAACCATCCATCCATCCATTCATCCACTCATCCTCACAAGCTTTCTCACTTGTAGTATTAAAAAGATTACTACACGGTACCATACATGCTTGTTTACTTTGTGTTTGTTTAAAGTCGTTGTCGATATCGTAGTTGAATTATGTATAGAATACCTTATGACCCCTCAGTCTGGTACACCCATAAAAAAACAATTTAACAGTGGATAGCGTGTCAGAAATTATTAGCAATATAGATCGGCTCTCAGTCTCTACCACACTTAATTGTGACCCCGAAGAATGCACTAGTTATGTCACTAACCCCTCCAAGCAATTAAAAATAATTACCCAGAACATTCGCTCTATTCATGCAAACTTCGACTCTTTCTTAACCCTCCTCCACAGAATAAACCTTGACTGCGAAATACTAGTACTGACTGAGTGCTGGCTGAAACGTTATAATGATTCAATCCCAACTATCGACAACTACTCTTATTATCAGACAAAAAAACACTTAAACCAGAACGATGGTGTAGTCCTTTATGTTAAAAATATAGAAAACTACACAGTTGAAGAACCTGACTTCTCAGATGCCAGTTGTCTAGTACTAAAAATCGGCACAGATAAGGTAATAATATGTATCTATAGATCTCCGTCTTTTAGAGACGTAAGTAACTTCCTGCAATCCCTAAACGCCCTTTTAACAAGCCTGGTTACATATAAAAACATAGCTATAGTTGGTGACATTAACCTTGACATCGCATGTACTATATCTTCAAACCAAACCTCGGACTATCTCGATCTCATAGCTTCTCATGGCCTGCTACCTGCTCACTCACTTCCCACTCGAGAGAATGCCTGTCTTGACCACATCATGCTAAAATCTAACTTGACTGCACACACCATAGTATTACACGCCTCTGTCACCGACCATAACCCTGTAATGCTGTGCCTTAAGCTAAAACGATATGTCAATCCACGGTCATACACCATTTTGAAGACTAATTACGAAACTCTTGATAGTGAGATAAAGACTACTAATTTCCAAGCAGTTTACGAACATACCGACGCTAATGAAGCGACGAAAAGTTTAGTTACCACTCTAGCTAGACTCATAGATACTCACACTTCTATAATCAAGATCCCAAATAAAAAACGCTTACTAAAACCGTGGATGACCGTTGGTATGCTCCGCTGTTTGCGTAATAAAGATGCAATGCACAAAAAGCTCAGGCTATCTCCGAACAATGTTATTTTAAATATTACATATAAAAGATATAGGAACTACTGCACAAAAATCTTAAAAAAACTAAAAAGAGATTATGACAAGAGAGAATTGAGTGAGGCTTCAAAAGACAATAAAAAGATTTGGAAGGTGATAAAGAGAGTAACTAATACAGACAAGCCAAACATACCCAACACTGATTTATTGGCTTCTTCTACTTCACCTCAGCTCTCGGTTGACCAAGTAAATAAATTTTTTGCCAACATCGGCATGGAACTTGCTGATAACTTTTCCTATCCACCTGGTAGTCATAAAATTCCACCAGAAATTACCTCCACATCTTCACCTTTACAATCATTCGTCATGTTAGACACCGATGAGGTGGAGGTCGGGGAGGTAATAATGTCACTTAAGTCAGATGCTGCTATTGGCTGGGACAATATTCCAACAAAGTTTTTGAAACGTTATTCATTGACACTGGTCCCCATACTCACACATATTTTTAATCTTTGTTTCCATACCGGCACTTTCCCCTTGTACTTCAAGAAGGCCATCATACACCCAATCTACAAAAGTAGGAGCAAAAAGCTTCTAAATAATTATCGTCCCATTGCAGTTTTACCTTCCATTTCTAAAGTTCTAGAACGCCTAATCAACAAAAGACTTGTGACTTATATGGAGGATAAAAAGCTTTTTTCTCCCAACCAATTCGGCTTTAGACGCAATCGGTCTTATTACAAAAAATTGCTTAAGTACTGGTTTAAACCAAGACTAAAAAGTCTAGGATTGTGACGGTATTAAGATTAGTACCAGGATTAAAATGTGTCCCGATTACAAAACGAAGACTATCTGAGGATCTGTTAGTACCAAAGAAAGTCCATGGTTCAAATAATATCCACAGATAAGAAATAAAAATGGCATTCTTTCATTCGTTCGTGCAGGCTTTATTTGAAGCAACATTCTGTTTCTCTTAATAGTGATATTATAATAACACTTGAAATGATTTAATAATTATTTATCAGTACAAAAATATGTCATAAATGGTGTACGTTACCCCAGCAAGAAAGTGTCTCCTAGAGTTATATGAGTAGAACGTATAATTGGTGCCTTATCTGCTGTAAATGTGCCCCCAAATAAAAAATGTGTGCCCCCTGTCGTTTTGGAAAAAAACGGAAAAAACGATTCTTGCTGGGGTAACGTTTTTCTAGCAGGAAAATTCTAAACGAATGATCGGAGAGAGAAAAATTGTGCATGGCCAGAGAGGTTATATGTGTGCCAAAATGTGCCCCCAAAAATAAAATTTGTGCCCCTTCAGGTTTTCGAGATATTGCATTTCCTGCTGGAGTAACGTTTTGATGAATCGTATATCTCTAGAACCATTGCATGTGCCCCTGTAGAATAAACATACACGAGTAGCTCTTAATATGTGCCCCTTAGTGCCCCAATTAGATTTAAGAAAATATTTATAGTTTTCAAGTTATCGCGGTTTTATGAAAATCTGAAAAAACATCGCAGCGCCTAAATGAGACAAGGCACAAGTTCGCTGAAAACTGTATTCGGTCCTTCTTGACGGTAATAATAAGCATACAAAGTTTCAAAACTGTTCATGCATGCGTTTTTGAATAATCTTACTAAAAGTCAAAACGATAGTGTTATAACTTTGACGGCAAAATACAAGGAACCGGCTCAGTCCCAGATGTGTAGGTGTAAACCAAAATCTTGTGCCTTTAGTCAAAAATATATGGTGAAAATATTCAGCTTGGAATGTTTCCCATTAAGTAAATATAAACAAAAAACCAAAATATGTAAACAACGGCTGGTTAGCCGACCAAATTTCAATGACTACTAAAAAGCGACGGATTCATACATATCGATGACCTTCTTTATTGGACGTATTATACCTAAGCTGTTGTCCGTATAGTCGCGTTCAAAAGTTTTGGGGGCTAATTAAAAAATATATCTAATGCACCTTGTGACTATATTAAATGAAACAGCTTGTTGATGTGGAAATTATTATTTTTATTCCCTTAATTTTAATTCTTAAAGTAATTATTGCACAAAATCATCAATACAACGCTCTAAGTTCATAAAGCTGTAGGAATGACTTTTTCTGTTTTTTTTTTTGTTCCTACGCTTTTATGAACTTGGAGGGTGGTATTGGTGATTTTGATGATTATAATTCTGTAACTACATATGTCTTACAGCCGCGAATAATATTTTAATCAACATACAACCTGGCCTGCAAAATGCAAAAAACGCAAGAAATTTTGAATTCCGCGGGCTGGTTGGAGCATTCCCCTTGGTGATGAAAAACTTACTGTTAATTTATCTAACCTACGGCTTATCAATAAATATATGTATATAAAAAGACAAATACGGGCTTTTTATTTTTATACAAAAAAGAGCTACCTCTTTTTAGTAGTAGGTATTCATCACACATTTCATGAACTATTTTTTTTTTAAACATCGGGACCAATCAAATTTTGGGTCAAAGACCTGGCAAATGGCAAATATCTGGATATTTGCCATATCTTTCGTTCACACATAAATTACTGGATGTATTTTAATGAAATTTAGAATGGAGAAGATAGCTTACCTTGGAATAGCACTTAGGGTACTATTTATAATGTACTTAATCATGAGTAAGGTCATAGAAACAGCTAGTAGAATATAATCCAATAACAACTTTATTTTATTAGTTATTACTTTTTTACTTCAGTGTACTCAGGCACAACACGTGTGAACCGGTTAGTGAGTAAAGTAAAGAAGGTCATCGATATGTATGAATCCGTCGCTTTTTAGTAGTCATTGAAATTTGGTCGGATAACCAGCCGTTGTTTACATATTTTGGTTTTTGTTTATATTTACTTAATGCGAAACATTCCAAGCTGAATATTTTCACCATATATTTTTGACTAAAGGCACAAGATTTTGGTTTACACCTACACATCTGGGACTGAGCCGGTTCCTTGTATTTTGCCGTCAAAGTTATGACACTATCGTTTTGACTATTAGCAAGATTATTCAAAAACGCATGCATGAACAGTTTTGAAACTTTGTATGCTTATTATTACCGTCAAGAAGGACCGAATACAGTTTTCAGCGAACTTGTGCCTTGTCTCATTTAGGCGCTGCGATGTTTTTTCAGATTTTCATAAAACCGCGATAACTTGAAAACTATAAATATTTTCTTAAATCTAATTGGGGCACTAAGGGGCACACATTAAGAGCTACTCGTGTATGTTTATTCTACAGGGGCACATGCAATGGTTTTAGAGATATACGATTCATCAAAACGTTACTCCAGCAGGAAATGCAATATCTCGAAAACCTGAAGGGGCACAAATTTTATTTTTGGGGGCACATTTTGGCACACATATAACCTCTCTGGCCATGCACAATTTTTCTCTCTCCGATCATTCGTTTAGAATTTTCCTGCTAGAAAAACGTTACCCCAGCAAGAACCGTTTTTTCCGTTTTTTTCCAAAACGACAGGGGGCACACATTTTTTATTTGGGGGCACATTTACAGCAGATAAGGCACCAATTATACGTTCTATTCATATAACTCTAGGAGACACTTTCTTGCTGGGGTAACGTACACTCATAAATGGTTCTTTGTTTGGATTACAATATAATGAACTAGAAAAACTTGTACTTTTGGCGCGCTGATCATAATCAAGTTGTTATATTTTTAACACCTCTAGCGTGAAATGGAGCGAATTACATTCGGCGACAGCCCGCGTCATTTGAAGCGAATGTTTATCTTTTGAAGAAACAAATAATACAATTCTTATTTTTATTCGTTATGGTTTGTTCGTGAGTGGATGTGTCCGATTATGCCTCGTAATAGGCAACGAAACCGTTGGTTGCTTCATTAAACTAAAACACCTCTCCATCGTCTTCCGGGTATATGTATATGGCTGCTGTTATACCTCTCTTCTTGTGGTGTTGTGGGGTTATGCAATGGTGTAAATAAATATGGAGTGCAGTGATAGCCACAGCCACCGAATAATATTCCAGATAAAGCGCCAGCCTCAAACCTCTGTTTCAATCTACATCCTCGGAATATTCTGGAGTCATGGTCCACGTCATCTGGTAACAATGTCCATGATTTTCAGACCAGCATCACAAACCGCCTGAGAAGTGACCGCATATTAGATCATTAGACTCCTCTCTGTTATTTTAATATGACAAATAAAACAATAATATTGGGATATTATTTGGATTTTATTTAATGTAATGTTAGCATTGACCAAGGGTACTTACTTCATGGCGAGCCCAGTTGTGTAAGTGTTGGGTTTGGATCCTTGCGGAATAAGTGGACTGTATTATCAATAAGGAACTGGTTTACTTTATACAATAATGTTACAAAATAATATAATAATCCCGACAGCGTTATTTCGTTGTTACGCGGGTGCGCGTGTGTCCTATGCGTAAATCACTTGCACTTGAGGACTCAATGGGCATCCTCGAGGGTTGTGGAGTAAATCTTCACGTAAAACATCCACAATTTTTTCCCGAAAACGTTTTGTGAACCTATACTTATATTTAAAATCTTCGTCACTCAATTTAAAAGGATTTACATGATGACGACATCTGTAAGGTCGCCGAGACGTCTCCAGCATAACCAAATCCATCAAATCAATTATAACAATATCCATTTTTGACGATTTGTAAATAAAAAGACACAATAATAATCAATGCTAACCTCAAATAAATTAGTACCGATGTCAAATCCATGGTTAAACTAGGGGTCTCGGCGGACTAACTTTAGTACCTTAGTTAGTTCAAGAACTAGTGATAAACTTCATTTTGTAATAACGTTTTATTTAGTCATGGTTTAAACCTAGTAACAATCCCAGTACTAAATTTAGATCGTGTTTTGGAATAAGACGGAATAAGTCTACCAACAGTGCTGTAATTGACCTAATCGACCATGTTACAAAAAATATTGCCAAGGAAAAGAAAGTATTGTCAATTTTTTTGGACCTAAAGAAGGCCTTTGATACGGTTTCGATTTCTGACTTATTAATAAAGCTGGAGGAACTCGGGATTCGTGACCAAACACTTAATATCTTTGGGGACTACCTTCAAGACCGAACTCAGTGTGTAAAAATACAAAACTACCTCAGTAGAGAGGAACCAGTGACATTCGGCGTTCCCCAAGGCAGTGTGATTGGCCCAACCCATTTCTAATTTACGTTAACCAACTATGTAATCTGAGTTTGGAAAATGGAAGAATCGTGGCGTTTGCTGATGACACCGTCCTTACCTTCTCTGGCGACACTTGGGATGACACCTTCGATTCCGCACAAAAAGGACTAAATAGTGTTCTACAATGGCTCAAAAGACACATTCTCACTATCAATACTGACAAAACTAAAATTATTACGAAATTCCACTCAACCTCCAAATTCATACTCTTTAGTAGCGCACTCATGTTTACTGTCTGGCACTGCGACATGTGCATGTCCAATATTAGAACGCTGTCGAATCATCAAATATCTCGGTGTGACTCTTGATGATGGCCTGAGCTTTGCACCTCATATAGAGTTACTGACAAAGAGAATCAGAAAGCTAATGTTTGTCTTTAGTAGTCTTCGCCACATCGCAGAACCACAAACTATTAGGTGTACATATTTTGCTCTTTGTCAGTCTCTCCTAACGTACTGTATATGCGCCTGGGGTGGTGCACCCAAAACGGTACTTTTGAAGCTAGAACGAGCTCAGAGAGCCGTGCTAAAAATTGGTACCTTCCGGTCCATCCTCTTCCCAACTGAAGAACTATATAGGAACTGTAAAGTCCTTACAGTCCGACAGTTATTTGTACTACACATTTTGCTACATCAGCATCAAAGAACCTCCTATAAAAAAATCACCACAAGACGCAAAGACAAGGTATGTCAACCCTTTCGCTGTAAATACTCTCTTATAAGAAGATTTCCCTGTTTCCAAGGTCCTCATCTCTACAATAGTCTTAACAAAATACTGAACTTTTACTCACTCCTTATAGTGGCATTTAAAAAGAAACTAAATAATTGGCTACAAACACTTAATTACAACACCACAGAAAGCTTATTGTTGTCTCAATACAGCTCCCGTTAAACCCCATTCTACCCACATTTGCTCATCACTCGCTACCATTACCCACAAATATAGGAATAACACATACATACACACACACACACCCCCATACACACTCACACACATACACACACCCCTACACACCCCTGTTTGTACAGACACCCTTACGAGGACCTTGTTAGTCCTAGAACGAACCGAGGACCCTCCAAAAAACTGGTTTATATACCTCGTTGGCCTTTCAGAGTAAGATAGAAAGAGACAGATGAGTAAATCTATAGTGATGAGCTTATTGGGATAATGCTATCTCAACATTTTTCTGTATGAATTTCGGCTATCATACCGAGGACCTGAAATACACTGCTAAATGTGACCAGCGATGCACATACGAGGACTTTGTGTAAGCCAACCGAGGACCTCTGACGTATGCCCTGCGACGCCCTTCCGACGACGTATTTTTACACAATATTTCTTATAGCTTGTACAAAGTGCGGACGTTGTGTTAGACTTTATTTCACTAAACCGAGGACAGTTTTTCGCGTAGAACTTGTACAAACCGAGGACCTGGAAAATCTACCTACCTAAAACATTTTACGTGTAAGATAATAATTATATCAATGTTAGTAGAATGTTCCGATTTATTTCTTACACACTTTTTCTAAAACGAAGTACCAAGCGAGGACGAGTCGATGTCTTTACGTTTGTCGTTGATGCGGACTGCGAATAAGATGGGTATAATCACTGTGGAGGAAAGGTTAGTTTTTAATTTTATACAAACAACTTTAAAATGAGTATATTATTATAGTATCAGATGCTGCAGCCAGTGTCGTCTCTACATGACGGTACTCCTCAGCACTTGATAGCATCGTCTTCAAAATTGGCATACGCATTAGGTTTAACTAGTAACACTAAAATAATTACCAGTTTGTGCTGATGCTGCAGCTAGGGTCGTTTCTTCATGAGGGAACTCCTTAACAGTTAATAGCATTGCATTCAAATCTGGAATACGCGTTAGGTTTATGTAGTAAAACTAAAATAATTACCAGTTTGTGCTCATGCCGCAACCAGGGTCATTTCTTCATGAGAGAACTCCTCAATAGTTGATAGCACCATCTTCAAATTTAGCATACGCGTTACGTTTAAGTTGTAAAACTAAAATAATTACCAGTTTGTGCTGATGCTGCAGCCAGGGTCGTTTCTTTATGGGGGAACTCCAGTTTCATGATAGGTATTCAATACAATATCAAGTTATTAGGTATTTCGTTTCTGTCAGATAAGCCGGGTTAAAAAAGAGACAACAGCCGATCGATTCTGTAAAAACCTCACCGTGAAAAGTTAGGTGAAGTGAGCTTAGAGTGAGCTGTCAATAGTGTCAATCCCTAGCAATAGTTGGAATGACAGCTCACTCCACGCTCACTTCACCTGAGTTTTCACGGTGAGATGGTTACAGAATCGCACTGCTGAAGTCTAAATTCTAGATCTCAAAGATTGGGTGTGTGCCAAAGTGGGATTGGGGAGGTTTGCTATTTTGTTTTATTAAACGTGATGTAACTAATAGTGTTGATACCAAAGATCATTATTTCTTTAAGGTACATGTCACATGTCAGCTCACCTGCCTTTTTGTCTTTTCTTGCGTTTTTCGCTACTTACAACTAATAAATACGTTGATCAAAACTGATGATACAACAATGAATCCTTTTTATTATCAGTTTCCATGATCCCGCATTGTGTTATTTAGCAAAAAAAGCAATAACTTTTGAATTTCACAGGCCGTTGACATGAATGATTTATCTTTAATCATTTTATAGCTAGTTATTGTTTGACTCGTTTTCTAATAACTGTTATGTAAGTTTTGTAATCATGCTTCTTAAAGGTATTGTTGCAATTTGATGATTATTTCTATAAGTAGATTTGTTAAATAATTTGTTTCATATAAAGTTCAAAATAGTATCATTACTAATCCGACAGCCGTTGCAAACGCTTTTAATAACTATTTTATTGACCAGACACAAAATAACATGACGAAATCACCGGACACTACGAATTTGACAAATAACCCTAACTCAATGTTAATACATCCAGTAGTACCGCAAGATATTATGAGAGCGATACAATCATTAAAAACTAAAAACATCACTGGATATGACGGTATATCAACAAAGGCTGTAAAAATCGTACCAGGCGACATCGCCTTGCATCTGTGTCTCAACTGATATATCTGGTACTGGAGTATTTCCGGATAGTTTAAAAACAATTATAATGAAGCCACTTAAGACTTTTTTTAAGAAGATCTAGCAAATTATAGACCAATTACTTTAATACCTATTTTTTCTAAGGTTATAGAAAAAATAATTTATAACTCTGTAATAATTTCCTATCCAAATATAATGTTTTAAGTGCGGAACAAAAGGGTTTCAGAGAAAATAAGGGTATAAATACAGCGGTTTACGATTTAATAAATGTCATATTGCAAAATGTGGATAAAAAAAGTACCAGTTTGCGCAATTTTCACGGTCATTTGATTGTGTTGATCGTGAAATTATTACAAAAAAGCTAGACATCATAGACATCAGAGGAAATGTACTTAATCTCTTAAAATCATATTACCTTAACAATCGTAAGCAGCACACAGAAATATCTAGAATATGTCTAAAAAGTAAGCACGAAGAAAAATATTTATCTAAGGCAAGAATTATTAGGTATGGCGCACCACAGGGCAGTGTCCTGGGCCCTTTATTATTTTTGCTATATATGATTTACCTCGCCACATTGAACATCCTATGGTCTTATTCGCTGACGATAGTAGTGCCTTCATTGAATGTATTTACAAAAAAATATACGAACATGACATAAATGAAACGTTAATAAACATTATACGCTGGCTTGACCAAAATAATTTAATGATTAATAAACCAAAGACTAATGTAATGCATTTTTATCAATGGATTCCACCAGAAGTCTTACATTTACACTATAATGGACAAAAAGTTGACCAAGTACTAGTTGCCAAATTCCTTGGCATTAGATAGAGATAGATAGCCAATTAACTTAGAAACCACAAGCAGAAGAAGTATGCAAAAAGCTTAGTGTAGATGCGTATGTACTTTTTAACCTAACGCTGTATGTGTGCAATTTAATAGTAACAGATAGCTGCGTACGTATTTAAGTCTCTAAAATTATTAACATTCCCATCACTTTATACTATTGAGGTGGCAGTTTTTGTTTAATAAAGTATCCGCAAATAGAAACCGGCCAATCAGGAGACAATATAAAAATTTGCTAATTCTTAGTGGTTCCGATACCGCCCTATTAAAGAAAAGTATATAATGTATGTGTCCGATAATTTTTAGCTAAAACTGTTTGCGTGCCTTAGTTAAGGTAGTTAGTATAAGGATCATTTTAAACTTAACATCTGTAACTTGTACCTACTTTCTGTGCAAATAAAGATCTATTCTATTCATTTTAAAATAAACTTACTTCTATTTCAGTAAAGTTTATGTTGTTTTCTTTAGTACGTTCATATTCTTTATTTCTTTGTACTTTTTGTTTGCTTCAAATCTTGCTGCTGACATTTCGCCTCGGAAGACATTTACTTTAGGTTCTTTATGAAGAGCACACGTATTCAGCTCCTGCCAATATAATATTTTATGGTGCAAATCATAATGTTGTATAATCTAAGCAGGCCTAGGTACTTAGCACATACTGCAGAAGAAGCCTGATTATTCCTCGTGCACCTAGTAGCTACTAACGATTTGTTTAAGGATTCAGTCTACCTTCGCTTTTCTCCTTCATAATTTTATTTAAATGATTGCACATAACTCGTCACAAACACACGAGGAAAATTGTCGAAACGAGGACTAGAATACACACTGTTCGGAAAATCTAGCAAACCGAGGTCTTAAATACACATTGTGTGGAAAAGCTACCTAACCGAGGTCTTTTGTGTTAAAGTTAACACATAGGTCCTCGGATAATACAACAAACGTGAAATGAGTGTAAAGAGCCTGTGTATGAGGCGAGAGTGGCACCATCTGGTGGATACACAATGTTTGTGTATGCGTATGAATATTTTTGATCAAACCGAGGTTTAGACAACTTTTTCGTAATAAGTATATAGAAAGACTCAAAATCGCTTGCAGAATACGAATCTTTGGTCAAGTCAAACCGAGGACCCTCGAAAAAGTCCTCGCTTTGAAAAGGTCCTCGGTCGTGCCTTGTGTATTCATACGCACGTCCTCGGATGGTACTTAAAACAAACACACACTACACTACTCAACTCATAAAAATTTTCGTTTTGTTTTATTTCCTTTCCTAAATAGTTTATTTGTCCGTTTACCTATGCCATATAATGAACCAGTTGTATAGTTACAAAATGGCACGTATTTACCTAAATGCGATAAAGAAATATCCAATAAAGGGTCGGGCCCAGCATCTTTAACACAAGTTGTCTTGGCAACTTAGCAAGGGTGCTGGTGTCGCCACATTATTGTATAATCTACTCTAAACTGTATGTACTACCATGTATTTAATGTATATTGTAAAACTTGATGCAAATAAATTATTATTATTATTATATGTCAGCGTAGTTTTATTGATACGGGTGCTTTAAAAAAACATATTCGTACCCACACTGGTGAAAAGCCTTATAAGTGTGATATATGTCAGCGTAGTTATATGGATAAGAGTGCTTTAAAAAAACATATTCGTATCCACACTGGTGAAAAGCCTTATAAGTGTGATATATGTCAGCGTAGTTTTAATGAAAAGGGTACTTTAAAATACCATGTTTATATACACACAGGTGAAAACCCTTACAAGTGTGATATTTGTGGGCGTGGTTTTAAACAAGCTAGTAGTTTAAAAAGCCATATTTTAACGCACACTCGTGAAAAACATTAGATGTGTGATGGGTAGCAACGTATGTTTAGTGATGAGATTCATGGGTGAAATCATAAATTATTCGAAGACACTGGTGAAAAATCTTTCATAAGTGATAAATACACAAAGTGTGACTGAAACTACTGACAATTTTAAAATATTTTAACGCCACTTACGCCACGCTAAAGCTCATCGCACTTTTCTTCTGTATTTAAAACCCTATAAAAAGAAAAAAATAACCTTGAAATGATTACCCTACGTAAGTACGTACTTTTCACGTTTATACCTTTTTTGTTCTATTTGTGGCTATTTTTTCATAGTTTGTAACTTGTTTTGTGTCGGGGGTTTTTTAAATTTAAATTTATTATTTCATAGTTTTTGCGTTTTAAGATTCAGGTAATTTGGTGTTTAATCAGGTTTTTGTAATTCGCCATTTGTGGTGGCGGCCATTTTGGATTTGAAATTTATCATAGTGTATAGTATTCTATTAGTCGAGCCCTTTCATTTGATACTCATATTAGTTATTGATTTATCTCCAAGCTATACGAAACACGCATCAGCTAATTAGCTGCTAATGTGTCTAACCAAATAATAATAATAATATTGAGGGAGTTGTGAAAAAATATGTAATCCGCCATTTTGTGGCGGAGGCTATCTAGGACCGATTTTCATCCAACATAGCTAGGAACACTCCGGACTAATTCACCCTTCAAACAAAAAAACAAAATCAAAATCGGTTCATACGTTCGGGAGATACGCCGATTTAAAAAAAAAAACGAAATAACCCAAAAACTACTTATGGTACTTTCTTTTGTTTGACATGTCATACACGAACGGCCATTAATCCGCGCCGTCAGATTGACATGACACTTTCAAACTTCAAGTTTATGTTAATCATATAATTTGAAACGGAACGTCATGTTAAGGGAATAAAACAATATCAATTATCAACACTTTTTTTTACTTTAAATCAAATCCCCGACGAGTAATGTCGTAAAAAAATTATGAAAATAATTACTATAATATTTTGATCTTGATGCTTGAGACTTTTTGGTACGACTTTTGGTTAATCTCATTTAAAATGCAACAATGGCGGACTTACTCTCCGGCAACAATATGTAACGACCTGCCCCTGCTTCGCTTGGTTACTTGACAAAACAGCAGCCCCGGATCTACGATTTTTTCGAACCGGGGCAAAACCTTGATAGTGGCGCCCCCTCCCTTCAGTGTTTGAGAAAAACTGTTAAAACTGCCAATGAGTAGCATTTTTGTGCCGAATTCATTGCATCTTCAATTTTATCTTTTGCTCTCTTTCTGTTTTCAGCCCCAGAAAGCTTTTTTCTTGGTGCGCTCATCGCTTGGTTTTTCCAACCTAAAAATATAAATAATATGTATCTATAGTTTGATGAAAGCTAAAGCTCACTGAAACGTGGTCCTGATTGCAATGTTTAGTAACTATAGGTACTTCTGGTTACCTCTTCTTGAAGATTTTATTTAATTGTATTGTACTTAGAGTAAATCACTTATAACTACAATACTAAAGAGGGGCCCGTGGCTAAATAATAACAGCCGCACAGGTCCATCGGTCAGGCTAAGCTACGCTTGCCGCGGTTGGTCTGTGGATGGGTGACCATCTTTACATACCGAGACCCCTCCGTGCCTCGGAAAGCACGTTAAGCCGTTGGTCCCGGCTATCATTCGTGGATCTTTGACAGTCGTTACGGGTAGTCAGAAGCCCGAAAGTCTGACAACCAGTCTTACCAAGGGGTATCGTATTACCCAGTAACTGGGTTGTGGAGGTCAGATAGGCAGTCGCTTCATGTAAAATACTGGTATTCAGCTGCATCCGGTTAGACTGGAAGCCGACCCCAACATAGTTGGGAAAAGGCTAGGCAGATGATGAACTACAATACTAAAAAACCCAGTAAATTAAAATATCCCACTAACTGGTTTCTATAATCTAGTCGTAAAACTTACATAAAAAAAAAAACAAAAAAAGCACCCATAAAAATATACCTCTAATATGTAATTATTTCTTACCTATTTGTAATTCTTGCAAATTGCTGATTTCCACTACGATAATATATGATTTCACTAATAAATTACTTATTATATTAACGCTGATTACTCGCAAACGCAATCAACGACATAAACAAACAGTGTTGTCACTTGACGTTCGACTGTTTGAATTTTTTCGGCTCGGGTCGTATAGATGTGACGGGGATTCCCCTGGCAGAAAGATCACGGACAATACGCACGCGTTCAAAAATTTACTTGATCTGTTAAGATGCGTTCATAAATGACTTAGTATGTGTTCAAAAACTAACTGGGTGTATGGAAATAGAAAAGTTTGTTTTTCAAGCATATTATATTAAGATTCGATTACTTGATAAAAACCTATGAGATTGTAGGAAAAGAGGCTTCATTTGTTCGATATTTCGAATTCTTGGCTCAAGGATTTGGCGCCCCCCATGAAACTGCCGCCCGGGGCAAGTGCCCCTGTTTGCCCCCCCTTAGATCCGGGGCTGCAAAACAGACACATTTCTGTACCGTGTTTTGTTTTCGTCATGTTTGATGAGAGGGGTAGGTAAAGAGGCGCGGGTGAAACTTGATATTTTTCTGGCTTTATGCGCCCCCTTAATTTAAGGTACGGTTAACAATTTAGGGCTGATACACACCGGAACTGCAACGGCAGTAGGTGTAAATTGGGGTTTCTGGATCATAGGACATCCAGAAACACCCAATTCATAAAATTCACTCATTCTAGTATTCTAAAAGCCAGGTACGAAACGACGTCAACGTCAGCGTCAAAATTGCTAGTGTCAAATTTATGTATATTATCTTATCATGCACATCCTTATAAAAACTACCCCTCAAAGGGGGATATAGGGGTGTTGAAGTTTGTGTGGAAGAATTTGAATGCGCAGTCCGATTAAATCGAAACTCAGTGTTTATAAAATATTAATAAAATAGTAGCACGTTCCCGTGGGATGATTCCCGACATCCACGCGGGCGAAGCCGCGGGCAGAAGCTAGTAATATAAGTCTTACATTTTATAGTCAAAATATTCATTGATAGAATAAAAACATCTCTCACACAATATAGCTTTCTATTAAATTCTAAATCTTTGGACAAAGTGGTTATAATTTTCACCGCCATGGTATAACAATTTTTGTTGCATACTTTAAGTCTATTATTAACTAGGACCATTGTAGCTAAATAAACAAACTGCTCATTTCGGATAACAATCACAGAACCATGGTCAGCAAGTTGACCAGACACCACAAGCAGCACTCATTCACGAGCGTAACGCTAAGATCAACTGGTCGGATGGCACGACACACTAGCATTAACGAAATCATCCGTCGGGTTGCCAGCTGGTTCGTCGCGCGTTCATCGTCGCGTACCAAGCCATTGGGTTATAACCCAATGGCTTGGTACGCGACAATGGGAAGAGTCCAGACTGCTCTCTGTGAATCAGTGCCGGATTAAGCCAGCGCGGGGCCTGTAGCGAATGTTACCAAGGGGCCCCTTATAGTAGAACACTGTTTGTTTAAGGTTCTTAAGTTTACAAGATAAAACAAAACTTTTCATAATAGTTTTAGTTGTATAGTGATTTTTTACTAGTCAAATCAATGTTTCTTAACAAATACGTTCTTGTCCGTTCCATATCAGCTGAAGTACGTAAGCCAAATTACTTTATTTAAACAATGCTCAGTATAGTAGGTACTTTTGTAAAAACCTACATGATACATTTTTCGTACTTATATTCTTGCGTGATTCAGCAGTGATTTCAAGTCCTGTCAGAACTTTGAATGCAAGAGCGAGCGAGGCGAGCTCGGAAATTTTTAGCATCTCGCCTCGGAGAGCTTAGGTTTCTTTTGACCATTCTTATCTAATATTTCATTGAACCTAATGTGTTGTTTTTGGTACCTCCAAGCGCGGGGCCCCCACAGCGCGGGGCCTGTAGCATTTGCTACTCCTGCTATATGGCTAATCCGGCACTGCTGTGAATGTACTTCCAGCCTTTTGGGCACTTCCATTGACAGCGATGCGAACGATTTTTTTGATGTCAGCATAAGCGACGGGGCCCGATAGGGCCGAAGCCTGCCAGGGTAGCGGGAACGTCCGAAAGGGTTACCGCTGCCCTGTGCTTTTCTGTAAGCGATGAGGGGCTTAAAGACTTAAGTTTGCATTGTACAAATAATAAAGTAACAGTGTACTCATTGTTGAAAAGCCTAATAATAATAAATAAACAGACACCACACACAGTTAGTCGTATAGATACATTCATACATACATAGATAAATATTATAATACTCGTATGATAGATTTACGTTTAATTGACCTTACCAAATAATTATTATGTGCCACCTATAACAACTGATCTCAATAAAATAAAATATTATATTTACATATAAAAAAAATAATGTATAGAACATATTTTAAAAATTGCCCATGGTTAATTTGTGTAATAAAATTATTTTAATTTTAATAATTAGTTCTATACGTTTTGCTGTTCTACAGGGTCCAAAATTATACCTTAGCTTTAAGCCATTGTAACACCTCTACAACATTATGGAAAGCAAATAAATTTATGAATATGATAATTATTATTATAAAGTGAGATACAAGTTGAAACCTAAATACAAATGAATGTCTTGCTCATTCCTTTGGACATGACACGGTAGATCCCTGGCATATCTACCGACAGTAGGTATGCCAGGCTCCATATTAACCTAATAACCTTTAGTCAGATATTTTTGGAACAGATCATAATAATATGTTAGTACAGACACCAGCAGGTCAAGCTACCCGAGTGTCAAATTTTCCCAATCAACCTTGAACCTTAATGCTTTAGCGATAAAGTTGAAAATCTATTAAAGAAATTTGACAGATTGTAGTAGCTTGATGTGCTGGCGTCTGTACAATATTGTTCTTCATGTCTCTGGCGATGAAGTGTATTATTCAATATCACCAGAAATTCCTACATTTCGGTTCTAGTGTGAATCATGCAAACCGCAATTATTTTGTTTCGTGTGCATGTAAATATTCTTCTAACATTGTACTTACCAGATTTATTATCACAGGGGCGACCGTTACGAAGAAACCAAAATTAGACACACGAAGAACAAAAGAAAAAGATGCAATCACAGCCGAGCAAATGAGAAAAGACAAATCAGACTCGAATGTTATCCGGACAACTCAAAAACGTACATCCAAACCTTGCAAGGGTGCCTTAACAAAACATATTCGTATCCACGCTGGTGAAACGCTTTATAAGTGTGATATATGTCAGCGTAGTTTTAGTCAAAAGATTATTTTAACAAATCATATTCGTATCCACACTGGTGAAAAGCCTTATAAGTGTGATATATGTCAGCGTAGTTTTAGTCAAAACCGTTATTTAAAAAGACATATTTGTATCCACACTGGTGAAAAGCCTTATAAGTGTGATATATGTCAGCGTAGTTTTAGTGAAAATAGTACTTTAACAAGACATATTCGTATCCACACTGGTGAAAAGCCTTATAAGTGTGATATATGTCAGCGTAGTTTTAGTGCAAAGTATATTTTAACAAGTCATATTCGTATCCACACTGGTGAAAAGCCTTATAAGTGTGATATATGTCAGCGTAGTTTTAGTGCAAAGTATATTTTAACAAGTCATATTCGTATCCACACTGGTGAAAAGCCTTATAAGTGTGATATATGTCAGCGTAGTTTTAGTGCAAAGTATATTTTAACAAGACATATTCGTTTCCACGCTGGTGAAACGCTTTATAAGTGTGATATATGTCAGCGTAATTTTAGTCTAAAGAGTACTTTAAAAAACCATGTTCCTATCCACACTGGTGAAAAGCCTTATAAGTGTGATATATGTCAGCGTAGTTTTAGTCAAAACCGTTATTTAAAAAGTCATATTCGTATCCACACTGGTGAAAAGCCTTATAAGTGTGATATATGTCAGTGTAGTTTTAGTCACAAGATTATTTTAACAAAACATATTCGTATCCACGCTGGTGTAAAGCCTTATAACTGTGATATATGTCAGCGTAGTTTTAGTAAAAAAAATACTTTAATAAGACATATTCGTATCCACACTGGTGAAAAGCCTTATAAGTGTGATATATGTCAGTGTAGTTTTAGTCAAAAGATTATTTTAACAAATCATATTCGTATCCACACTGGTGAAAAGCCTTATAAGTGTGATATATGTCAGCGTAGTTTTAGTCAAAACCGTTATTTAAAAAGACATATTTGTATCCACACTGGTGAAAAGCCTTATAAGTGTGATATATGTCAGTGTAGTTTTAGTCAAAAGATTATTTTAACAAAACATATTCGTATCCACACTGGTGAAAAGCCTTAAAGTGTGATATATGTTAGCGTAGTTTTAGTGTAAAGGGTACTTTAAAATACCATGTTTATACACACAGGTGAAAACTCTTACAAGTGTGATATTTGTGGGCGTGGTTTTAAACAAGCTAGTAGTTTAAAAAGCCATATTTTAACGCACACTGGTGAAAAACATTAGATGTGTGATGGGTGGCAGCGTATGTTTAGTGATGAGATTCATGGGTGAAATCATAATTATTCGATCACACTGGTGAAAAATCTTTCATATGTGATAAATACACAAAACTTTAGCGTGACTACTATTGACAATTTTAAAATATTTTAACGGCACGCTAAAGCTCATCGCACTTTTCTTCTATATTTAAAACCCTATAAAAAAAAACCTTGAAATGTTGACCCTACGTAAGTACGCACTTTTCACGTTTATACCTCTTTTGTTCTATTTGTGGCTATTTTTTCAGTTTGTAACTTGTTTTGTGTCGGAAATAACATTCAAGATTTGCCATCGTCGCTGTTCAAAAGGGTGTTATTTAGACTGTTATCGGACAAAAATTATTACAGTGTTAAAGAATATTTAGAGGATAAGTCGTTAGTAACATATTAAATAAAAATTATTCTACCATATCCCACACTAACATATCTTTAATATTATATTCTTGACATAATTATTCAATATTAATGACATGACTTATTATAAACACAATACAATTTCGATCTTTATTACAATAATATTTATATTTTATTAAGTGATTCATGTTTACTAATTCAAATATTAATAAATAAGACTTCATTTTACTAGAAATATTTGTACGCCATAGTATGGCAGGATATGCAGGAACCAAAATTGTAACATCTATTGTACCATATTCTGACAAATAAACATTTATTTTTTATTTTTGGGGGTAATTTAAATTTATTATTACATGGTTTTTGCGTTTTAAGATTCAGGTAATTTGGTGTTTAATCAGGTTTTTTGTAATTCGCCATTTGTGGTGGTGGCCAACTTGCATTTGAAATATTGTACTTAGTGTATAGTATTCTACTAGTCAAGGCCTTTCATTTGATACCCATATTAGTTATTGATTTATTTCCAAGCTATACGAAACACACACATCAGCTAATTAGTGTGTCTAACCAAATAATAATAATAATATTGAGGGAGTTGTGAAAAAATATGTAATCCGCCATTTTGTGGCGGAGGCTATCTAGGACCGATTTTTATCCAACATAGCTAAGAACATTCCCGACTAATTCACCTTTCAAACAAAAAAAAACAAAATCGGTTCATATGTTCGGGAGCAACGCTGATTTAAAAAAAATCGAAATAACCTAAAAACTAGGTACTTTCTTTTGTTTGAAAGGTCATACACGAACAGCCATTATTGCTCTAAAAACAGCGTAATCCGCGCCGTCAGACTGACATGACACTTTCAAAAAGTTTATATTAAGATTGATGCTCCAAGGCAGCCCGCGAAATTGAAATTTTCTTACGTTTTTTTTTTGCAATTTGCTGGTCAGTACTAATTTGTACGTTGATTAAAATATGATTCGCGGCCGTAACAAATATGTACAAGGTGGGCCAAAAGAAATCACCCTATTGAAAGATGCTCTCATTTTTGCAAATGGCCGCCAATGTCAAATCTGTTTTGACATTTTTGGACTAGACAGATACAGAATACAAGTGAACAAGCCATGGAGCGATACACTCTCCAAGAACGCGGAATAATCGTGTCTATTTTTTTGCGTAACAATTCGTCTGTGGTGTTGGCGCAGCGCGAATTCCGTCGCCGATTCCCTGGCCGTCCAACACCGACTGCGCAAACTCTGCGCCGTTTGGCCACCATCCTTGAAGAGTATGGGACCACACAAGACCTTGCCAAGAGTGGCCGGCCCCGGAGCGCCCGTTCTGCCGAGAATATCGCCGCTGTTGCCGAGGATGTCGAGCTGTCGCCGGAAACATCGACCAGACGCCGCGCCACGCAATTAGCCATCAGCCGGACGTCCTTAAGGCGAATTTTGGTCTAAGACCTGCGAATTAGGACTGAGGGACATGTGGTTCCAACAGGACGGAGCAACGGCACACACTGCGCGAGCCACAACCGATATTCTGAAGGCAGCGTTCCCGAGTCGCCTCATCTCTCGTTTTGGCGATTTGCACTGGCCCGCAAGATCGCCCGATTTAAGCGTTCCAGACGTTTTTTGTGGGGTTTTTTGAAGTCCCGTGTTTACGTGAACAAGCCCTAGACTCTGGAAGCCCTCAAGGACAACATTCGACACGAGTGCGAGAATCTGTCGCCCGAAGTTCTCGCCGAAGTGATGAAAAATGCCATAAAACGAGCCCGTATGGCAATCAAGTAGCATTAGTGGATGCAGTACCGGTTCCTTCTTAAGAACCGGGACTGGATTTTCGGTACTGGACTTGGTACCGAGAATACCCGGGAAATTCGGTACTTACGTACAAACTTCGCTATTAATTTATTGTATGAAGAGAACGTGTGCGTGCACACTACATATAATTATCTGAATCTGTTGAAAAATGAACTTCTTACAAATTTGGGTTGGCGTAGTTAGTAAAACTATCCATTATTCGTAAATCTATATTTGACAATAATCATCAGAACACAATCACAACCGAATTTAATGCTTTTTTGAGATCAAATTAGGAAAAATTATCAAATAGAACTTAAATTCGAGGTATATTTTGAATTAGAAATAAGCCTTTTTTCGTCACGTAATCACTTTGTTTTTTCCACTATAGAATAAGTGTTTTACGTCACATAATCACTTTGTTCCTTCCACTATAAGTATCATTAAACAAACAAATTTAGCAAAACAAAAATAAAATGCTTTTTAGAGGTTAAGATAACAAAAAATTATAAAATTAAACAAAATTTGAGCATGCAAATTGTATAGCGCGAAAATTCTCAGTCATTTCAATTAAAAATGTAAGTTAAATATTAAAAAAATGAAAGAAAATGATAAAGTACTGAAAGTATCGAAAGAACCGAGACTACGGGATGAAGACCCGGTACCGGATTGCTTAAAAAATCCCGGGATTTCCCGGTATTTTCCAGATCGGGATTTCCCGGGAGCATGCCCTAGTTAGCATAAAAAATCAAATCCTAAAATGTCAAGATTTCATGAAATAGTCATTCAGTAGGATTACTTGATCTTAGAGAGTTGTGTAGATGACTTTAATGATTATAATTATGTAAATACATATTTGTTACAGCCGCGAATGATATTTTTATCAACTTACAATTTATTGCTGACCAGCAAATTGCAAAAAACGCATCACCAAGCCGCAAGCATCCACCTTAATCATATCATTTGAACGTCGTGTTAAGGGAATTAAACAAGGGTAGTAGTAATAAAAGCTCCGAAAAAAATTAAAATATGAGCATACTCAAAATATGAAATTTACTGCTTTAAATACTAACTTTGCGACAGCTTATAAGCGAATAGAAGTAAAGAAACAACCGAATAAAATGCGAAAAATTAATACAATATTTGCTGTCGTTATATTTTTCCCACCAGCTTAAATTGCGTTTTACCGAAATCATCATCATTTTTATCGTAACTTACCCTAGACAGAGAATAGTAGGTAGACAACGCCTCAGCGTATGGGGTATGAGATAGCGATAGTTCGACATAAGTACATTACTGCAGGTACGTGCAATTAATATTGCCATACTTAGACTTTTACCCCAATCGTGTGGGTAATATGGTACATAATGAGTACTTTGATTGTACTACGTCTACGATTTTTTGATGTTATATTTATTTATTTATATATGCTTTATTGTACACCACAAAAATACATAGCATAAAAAATACATGGCACACTACAAAATATACAATGGGCGGCCTTATCGCATTACTGCGATCTCTTCCAGGCATCCTTAGAATGGACAGTGATTTTCCTTGACATAAAATAGGACTGTCGTTGGTGCAAACATAATGTATACAATAAACTGAAATAGATACACAAATATATACTTATACATATCCAAAATTATAGATACATAAATACATACATACTATATATACAAGCAACGAAAAATAAAAGAAGACTGTAGATGATTGCAGTTAGGACAACAAGATCACAACGATAAGTAGTGGTCCTATACAAGTCTTTTGAACACCTGTAACGACTGCGCGCGTTTTATTTCAACTGGCAATGCATTCCACAAACGAGCGGCCTGGACAGTAAAGGATTTATCAAGGAAAGTATATTTCACTTGATCTGGTGATAAGCCTAAAATAAAAACAGGAACGGATGCAACTAGCTTCAAATTGACGTGAGCAGATTCGGGAGTGACGACTTTGATGCCAGTTAACTCGGCCCGTACACTCAGTCCACTTATTTCACACCACAATTTGTTTGGCAATGATCACATCGATGCCAAACAACAAAAACCGATACGCAAATAGAGATAGAAAATGCATGCTATGTCCTGCTCAAACATATACGCACACTATGTAGACAAGCATATTATAAGTTGGACGAGTATATAGTAGATAAAAATGCTTGGCTTAATGCTGGTCCTGCTCCACAGGCAGTTGGGTTTACAAGTTGATCACAATTTCAATATTTGGAAGAGGTGCTTCCCCTTTTTGTTTTTTTTTTTAGTGTTTATTTTATATAATCAGGATTAATTTTTAATACTTCAGTATTAAATACCTCTTCATGATTGGTAGTAATTTTTTTTTCTCTCATCTCTTAATTAAATTGCAAACTATAGTTTTGTATAATTTAGAAGCATTTTTGAAAATTTTGTAAATGTAAGAACCATGGATCCGTTTTTTATGATATTTTGATGTTGACTTGAAAGAGCATGGCAGTTGAGAATATGTCATGCTCACTTAAATGTCTCACTGGTGGTGGCGCGTGTGTTGGATCATTCGGTTCCCTACGAAATGGTTGAGCTGGGTGGTGCTGATCCACGCGTTATGTTCGTGAACGGGCGCCATCTGTTGAGACTGGTCATCTCTTAACTGCCAGGGCTTATTTTTAATTTTATATTTTAATTTGTTTCTTAACATTGTTCTCACATATAGAAGCAATAAGAATAATGTAACCAGGATTTTGTAAAAATGTCTTGATTTAAAAGAGTGTCCGTGGAGTTTCTTGCCCGTTCTTCTCCATAGAGATCTACGCTTTGGAATGGGCAACTAGCTTCAACTTTCTGACTAACTGACCGACTATTTAATTTTGACAATTCAAAAGTGCCTGTAAATGGTTTAATTGAAATAAATGATTTGAGTTTGAGTTTATACATTTTGACATGTGTCATCTCACTTTCGCAATTATTATTATTTTAACAGCTTGTCTACATATCCTCTGTCTACGTAACTTACCTATTTTATATTATAAATTTAGAATCAATCTTACACATTTTATAACTGTGGCGCTGTGGCTGTGTGGTTTAGTTTTACATTCAAAAATATGTTTCTGGCTTCATCGTTATGTGGTCACAGTTCTAACCTAACCTAACCTAGCTCTTTCGATTTAAAGAAGATATATGCGTGTTACGTTGTAAATTTCACTAAACTATAACTTTTCGGAAACTTAGTATTTTGGTCGGAAGTTTAGTATTTTTTTTGGTTTAGTTTATTATTTGAAAGGATAGAATATTTTTCGTAGAATTATAATTTGAATAAGCTTCATGTTTGTTTCTTAAATACAACATTTTTTGTCGGTTAATTTTGTATTAACTTTTCGGTAATTCACTTTAACAGCTTAGTATTACAGTCAACCACAGATCGCTGGAAGTTAATTTGTTTTTCGGAAGCATTATTATTTTCCATTAAACAATATCACCACTTTTTTTTTTACTTTAAATCAAATCCCCGACGCGTAATGTCGTAAAAAAATTATGAAAATAATTACTATAATATTTTGATCTTGATGCTTGAGACTTTTTGGTACGACTTTTGGTTAATCTCATTTAAAACGCAACAATGGCGGACGTACTCTCCGGCAACAATACGTAGCGACCTGCCCCTACTTCGCTCGGTTACTTGACAAAACAGAGACATTTCTTTACCGTTTTTAAATGATAAATGACTTTATTTTTGTAAGTAGGTTTGTACAAACACTTTTACACGTCAATCATATTTTAAAACTAGATGAGGTCGGCGTTTCCTATCTGACTAGTCTGAGAAGAAAGGCCGAAACAAACTCAGACGTCACAGTCTCTTTTAAAGTCCAGACATAATCTTGGTCAAATCATGTGAAGACCATGTAGATTAATATCTGAGATGGTTTTTTTGAGGAAAGAACCAAACAGTTTGAGAGGACCTGTCCAGTCAGTGCACGCATTTGTCAGAAATCGTGCAGCTAAACTGCCAGACCATGACAAAAACTAAGAGAACAGAGAGAAAAATAATATAAATACAATGACCCACATAGTCTTCACATTCACAATAAATAAAATAATATAATACTTTACAAAGTAAGCAAATGTCATAATATATGTAGGATCAGGAGTGCCGAGCGGTATATTATATCGTCAGGCTTAGGAGTTCCCATGTTATTGGGATAAACAGGACGGTATAAACAGTTACAGAGAACTGTAATAAAAAAATTACAGTACACAAAAACAATACACTAGGTATACAAAAGACACAATAATGGGTAAATATTAAAAACAGTTAATCGAACAAACCCTTTATGGTCACAGTTCGTATAGCGGCGAAGCCACCCAACACAAAGTGTATCTACTCGCTATTTAGCAAGCCAACACAGCTATGTAAATATACAGCAACGCTGTACCAGGTAAACCGACAGTTATGTCGGGAGCAGGTGCTCTGTATTGAGTCGAATCCGAAGACCGACTGACGAGCAAAACGAGTGCACGCTCTTTTATAGGATGATCGACAACTCTGTCCAATGACGCACGTCAAGTGTTTACTTGATACAAAACACTAAAATACGCTAAATCTACTAAGACTTGCATTATAAAGTAATCAAATAATACAAGAATAATTGTCATAAACAAACAATGGTGATTTCACAAAGTAAACCGTTTTAAAAACAAAGCAACACGTCATCCGTTGTTTTGAATAAAACCAACGGGTACAATTTATCGAAATAAGTTGCCAAAAAGCAATTAGAACGTACACCGAGTACTCAATAAATTATGTTTCGATTTATAAGACAATAATTGATAGTAAAAATCACTTAAAGTGATAATAAAAACAAATCATAACAAATTCTGTTGACTACCCACAATTTTAATTTGAAACCATCTCCGACATATATATAAAATTCATTAATGTCAGTGAATATAAAAAAATAACAACAACAAAACAGAAAAACATTCAATATGTAAAAAAAAAAAAAAAATGGAAGCAGCTTAATCCCAAGCCTTTTTGTCCTCGATATAATCCTTAACGGTATAAAAAGCTTTCTGGCACAACTAACGTTTAATAAATGATTTGAATTTATTAAGGCTTAGATCTTGAACGGGGCTTGGAACTTTATTGTAAAAGCGTATTCATTGGCATCTGAACGAGCCACCTATTTTCTTGAGCCTTGTTGTAGGTACAACAAATTTGTGCTTGTTCCTAGTATTTATATCATGGATATCACTGTATTTTTTAAACAATTTTATATTTTTATGGGCATATAAAAGATTTTCATAAATATACTGAGAAGGCACAGTCATAACATTAATTTCTTTAAATTTGTCTGAGCGAGTGTCTCGGACTTAATTTATAAATTGATCGAACAGCTCGCTTCTGCAAGTCTGAATATCAGCGGCATTTCCCCAGAATAGAATACCGTACGACATTACACTATGAAAATAGCTAAAGTACACTAAACGGGCTGTCTCTATATCAGTTAAATTACGAATTTTTCTAACAGCGTATGCTGCGGAACTTAGCTTTTTTGACAATTTGTCTATATGTGGACCCCACTGAAGCTTAGCATCCAAAGTTATGCCCAAGAATACTGTGCTGTCTTCAGGATTCAATTCTTCGCCCTTTACCAACATATTAGTTTTCACCTGTCTAACGTGACGTGAGGTAACGTAAACTTAATGCATTTGGTTTTTTTCTCGTTTAGAAGTAAATTATTAACATTGAACCAGTGGACTACTTTAGAGATCGCGCTATTTACATCGTCAGTAACCTGTTGCTGACGTTTAAGTTTAAACAAAAGTGAAGTGTCATCTGCAAACAACACTATATCATGATTATTCTTTATGAGGCACGGCAAGTCATTAATATAAATAAGAAACAAGAAAAGACCAAGAATTGAGCCCTGTGGGACTCCCATTGTTACTAAAGATCCGGGAGATCTTTTTCCGTTAACATCAACGCTCTGAATCCTCTTACTCAAGTATGAAGTAAGAAGATCCAGAGCAGCGTTCCGGATCCCGTAGTGGCGGAGTTTCCTGATTAAAGTTTCGTGAAGAACGCAATCGAATGCCTTGGACAAATCACAAAAGATGCCCAAGGCATCGCATTTGTCTTCCCATGCATTATAAATATGTCCTATAAGTTCAACACCGGCATCAGTAGTTGAACGACCCCTTGTAAAACCGAATTGTTTGCTATGTAATAATTTGTGTTTATTAAAAAATCTTTGCATTTGTTCTAAAATTAATTTCTCAAAAATTTTACTAAAGGTAGGTAGTACAGAAATAGGTCTATAATTTGTAGGGTCTGTTGTACTACCTGATTTAAACAAAGGTATTATTTTACTATTTTTCATAAGGTCAGGAAACTCCCCACTGTCAATACAACTATTAAAGATAAGAGCTAGAGTAGGTGCTACAATGTCAATAATAGACTTAGCAACTTCTACAGAATTACCCCACAGATCTGCAGTCTTTTTTACATTTAAAGTGTGAAAGGTTTTAATTATATCTCTACAGGTAACATGTTCAAAATGAAATTCCGAATCGCAACCATTAACATTTTCCATAAGCAAAGACTCAGCAACAGAAGGTGATGACTTTAGGGATTTATTAGTTGAAACGGGAATATCTGAAAAGAAATTTTCAAATGCCTCGGCGACTTGTGAGTCTGATTTTATTAAGTTGTCATTAATCGACAGGCTGTAGTCAGTATTTCGATTACTAGACCTTCCCGTTTCACTATTAATAATATTCCAAGTCGTTTTAATTACATTATTGCTGTTTTTAATCTTTGAACCCAAATAACGTGACTTGGCCATATAACAAACTTTTTTAAATAATTTTGAATAATTTCTTACATACAAATTAAATCCATCAGTGTTTACGTAAGTCCTTTCATTGTACAGTTCATAAAGCCGCTTTCTACTTTTATGAATACCAATGGTAGCCCAATCACTGAAACATGTGTTACTATTAACCGAGATAGTCTTGGGTATAAAGGTTGAATTAAATTGTTTACAGTATATATTGAAAAAATTATCATATAGATGATTAGGAATGGACAAAATTTGTAAATTATCAGTGAGTTTACTTTTGAAAACCTTCAAGCGACATGCAGTTTTGGGGTTAACAGTGATATCTTTTTTATCCACTATTTTGTTTTGATTTGGAATAGTAATCCTTTGCCCGCAATGATCAGAATCTAGTAAATTTATAATTTCTTTGTGGCTTGGTATAATATCTGTATAAATATTATCTAGACATGTGGCACTAGTAGGGGTTATTCTTGTGGGCTCCAAAAATAGGTTTACAAGATTGTAGGACTGAAATAGACTTATAATTTTACTACAAGAACCTGAGTTTTCTAATAAATTGACATTAAAATCACCGCAAATGATAACAGACTTGTTTGAGTTACAAATCCTGTCTAACACTTCATCCATTACCTTTTCAAAACAGTCATACAATCGTGATGGGGGTCTGTACACACTTAATACAACAAAATGCTCCAATTCTATACAGGCAATTTTAACTGTACGCTCAACAGATAGGCTCACAATATCGTTACGTTCTTTAAATTTGAGCTGGTTACTTACTAAAATTAATGAGCCACCGTGTATAGCATTTATTCTGCTGAACGAACTACCAACCTGGTGATTGTTAAAATTGAACAAGAACTGGTGGCTTTTCAGCCAATGTTCTGTTATACAAAGAATATCAATACTATTAAAATTCATAAATAATTCTACTTCTAAATCTTTGTTCATAAATCCTTGAATATTTTGATGCACCAGGTTGATACTATTTACTGATTTTAAAGCCTTTTTTGAGTTGCTTTTGCAATTCTGAACAATATAGCTAGAGGTTGCCTCTATTGTCTTACTTTCTAATTTAAATTATTAGCAATGTCATTAATTGTGACCAAATTAGTGGCAGAATTATTTAAAATGTCATTGCATTGCTCAAAAGAAGCAAGTTGTTT
The DNA here is from genome assembly GCA_945859715.1 of Apamea sordens. Taxonomy (NCBI): domain Eukaryota; kingdom Metazoa; phylum Arthropoda; class Insecta; order Lepidoptera; family Noctuidae; genus Apamea; species Apamea sordens. The sequence continues at coordinate 9,249,971 of OX244015.1, read as the reverse complement.
AGCCAAATTTTTGGCTGTAATTGAAAAAAAATATGATAGCGACACAGCTATCTGTCTTTTATAATAGTTAGGCAGATAGTACATAACAATGTTATATCTATCTTTTGTCAAATAGAAATTATTACTAACATAATTGTTAAAATCAATCAAATGGAACAAATTTTTATTATATGTTTTGTTTTCGTCATGTTTATCTTTCGTCATATTTTTCTGGCTTTATGCGCCCCCTTAATTTAAGGTACGGTTAACAATTTAGTGCTGATTCACACCGGAAAGGCAACGGCCGGCAGCGACGCCAGAATGCACCATAATGTTCGTGTCGCGGCCGCGGGCGGGCGCGCGTGGCGTCGCGACTTTTTCAAGCGATACTGGTCTTTTAACTATGTACATATATGTCGAAGAAGGTATGTCTGTCTCTCGTTAGCATCCGGCATATTTTAATTACTGTGGGCGTACTATGGGTAGTGTTGGTTATAGCGCCATAGAAAAACGGTTTGCAGTTCAAATTAGATAACAATTCACAAACAAGTTAGTCACACTAGCGAATCACACACTGTAGGTACACATTTAACGATACGGAACGCGACAGTTTCTAAACACGTGTTGTTCGTACGATGTCCAGTGTTTTGATGATCCCGAGCTCTCTGCTCACACCGTTCTTGTAGCTGTAGCTCTTCGTCCATACCCACGAACTCAGGCTAGACTCTGTCTAGCGCCACGAGATGGCGCTAACGTTCCGAATAGTCAAACGAATGACTCCGACTTATATAAAGTTTAAAATTATATGGCACTGAAACTGCTCGCCGCTTCGCTGCCGGCCGCTGCCATCTCGGTGTGGCACTTTTCCTATTGACAGCGATGCGGACGAATTTTTGATGCCCTTTGTTATTTCTCCTTTAATCATTATAATTGTATTTGTACATTTTATTATAACTTTACGACAGTTAGGTTTTAAGGTATGTGTAAATAATTGATTATTTTAAGATAAAAAAAAACTAAACTTGTGTGACTTGACCCTGTTGTTAATATTATGTAAATATAAAATGAGAATTTTAATTTAGATTTTTATTTAAGCTACATAAATTCCTCAAAACTTGCACATCCCGGATAAAATGAAACGCAAGTAAATCAGTACCTATCACAACCTTTTTATTAAGAAAACAAACCTTCCATTTTATAAGTCCAGAAAATTACAATAATTCTAAGATATATAATTGGGTTAGGTACCTGTTTTAATGTCGACATTTTTTTTCTCAATATTTAAGTAAGTAAAGGCTAGAACCAGAGTTGCCCAACTATCGATAGTTTCACTATCGATAGGTGACCTCGAAAACTAGTAACAATATCGATAGTGCTATCGATAGTATTGATAGTATCGATACCATCGATACTATCGATATCACAAATCAACTAATACTATTGATTGGAAGCAATAGTATCGATAGAGTCGATACTATTACATTACGATAGTATCGATTTTTTTAAAGTAATACTATCGGTACTATCGATATTATCGTTGTATTAAATAATTAAAACTATCAATACTATTGATAGTTTGTAAAACTATCGATAGTATTACACCATCGATAGTTTAATAACCGCCTATAGTATCGTTTCCCAATTATAGCAAGTAGTGTTAAGCTATTCTCACTCACTGTGCCTTATGTTGTGTCACCGTTACTAGCAAAACTGGTAGCTGATTGTAATGATGGGTAAGTTAAACATATTTTAAATTAATATCCATATATGATTTTACCTAATAAATGAATTGAATATTGAAAGGCAATACTATCGCTGTTTATAAAACTATCGATTGTGTGAGCTATCGATACTATCAATACTATCGATAGTATTGCTCCTAAACATATGCTGGTCTTCGATAGTATCGATACTATTTTTGTAAATCAATACTATTGCCCTGTATCATACTATCGATAATATCGATAGACTATCGATACTATTGATATGACGTCAACTATTGATAGATAGTTATAATATATCGATAGTCGATAGTTTAGTGATAGTCGACTATCGATAGGCAACACTAGCTAGAACCGCCAGCGTAGCTTTTCACAACCATTCGATATGCTTCCGTGCCGAATCGAATATCAATGAATGTTATCAAAAGAGTCCTCTAAACACTGTTCACAAATCTAAAACCCGCAGATTTTATCAGTATCAAATTATCAATCAAATAGACAACCGCCATCCTTCCAACAGCTATTCTGACAGTTAGTAATTGACAACCTGTCGTATAGTTGTGAATGATTAGGTATGCTGAGAAGTGTCCGTTACCCCAGCCAGATGTTGTCGAAAATGGTCATTTGAATCTTATAGATAATTAGTTTTGCGGCTTCTGTAATTGTTGCACACATTTTTAAATTTGTTGCGCTTATAGTTTTTTAATTATTTCACAAAAACATATGCTGAGAACAGAGATCTGAAGGAACCGAATTCAGCCAAATTCTCAAATGAAACTAATGTCGCCATAGATGTGATTATTTCACTTGGCAACATTTAGTCGTCTCAATTGGCTAGATGTCAATGACTAAGCTAATGAATTCAGTCTGAATTCATTAGCTTATTCATTGTTACGCAATTGGGGTGCTGTCTGAATTATTCAGACAGCACCCAATTGGGGTGCTGTCTGAATTATTCAGACAGCACCCCAATTGCGTAACACACGGTCAATCTTATTCTGAATCATTTTGAACGATATTGCTAATTCATTAAATCCATTGCTTCATATTTTCGAAAAATGTGTCTGCTCAACAACGTGAGTGTACTAAGTGAGCTCGACAAATGGATGTGCGAATAACACTTGTGCGACAAAACTGTGCTGCGACCGTAGACAGAGGATAGTAATTCTCTGTCTAGGTGTTATAATGCATTGACATAGAAAAGTATGGACTGGAAATACCTACAACAAAAGGGTGCATACCTACAACTCATCTTGTCTCATAAAATGGCTGCCATTGCTAGGGTTGTGTCAATCAAGGAACAACTGTTATCTCGTTGTTACTATAACGAGTAACGATACTACATACGAGTTTTACTAGTTATCACGTTTGGATCACGATGGATTTTGGTGCTGTGAAGTGTGAACCACAGGCCGGACCTAGCTAGGTCACTCGGACCGAATAAGACGCAAGATTATTTATGTTAACATCGCAGAATATACGGATATCGTTTCAGCGGAGGAACTAGTTTCGGAAACTATTACGGTAAGTCGGCAACGGTACAACACTATTCCATTATGACATCTGTTTGTAAACAAACGAATGAATTAACAAATATAATAAAAAGGCCTGTTATATGGAAATAAATCCAAATATCAATACTTTAGCCATAAATTCATGATCGCGTTACAATTGTATCATCGATTGTGTATTAATGCATGAAAACCGGCTACTAACCTGTGCAAAGACAATTGAGGTTAATTTTCATTCTTTCTTGCACCACACTTCACAATACAACACACAGGCATGTTGAACTTCTGTTTTCCAACATTTACATGCAGTTTTAAAAGGTAAAATCCTCGTAATTTTCTCGCAAATCTTAATAATACAAAAACAAACAACCATTTGACAGCAAAACTACCACGAAACTCGTCGCATAAGATGGCTGCTACGGCACTTACCTACAGCTGTTACTACGTCAAGCAAAATGTTGCCATAATTAGCAACAACTTAAAATATAGTTGTCTCTTTTATCAAATAAGATTATCTCACTAGAAAGAATGAGACATAACGATATTTCAAATTCTGAATCATATTTCACTCATATTTGTATAAGCAAATGTATGTATAGAATAACGCGGCATCTCCATGTTTTTCCTATCTCAATGTTATAATGTCAATATTGTCAATGTCAAACTCTGCTATCTGTCAAACAAGGTGTCACAATGTGCAATTTTTTCCTGCTTTCTATTTTCTATTTAAAAGATTAGTCATTATGTATTGCATTTAACGTACATAAACTTACGCGTTCTTCCCACGGTCTGACGGTCGTAGACAGAAACTAAACGACGCCACCTGCTACGTTCCAAACGTGAATAAAACACAAGCCTCACTCATTATTTGCACGCAAAGTAACAGTGTTTTCCTACCTAGTTGATCTAAATATCGTATCTGATACTTTTTGAATTTAAAGATGGAAAAACTACCAATGTGTAGAATATGTTTATCGGAGAATGTCTGCATGTATATAATGGCCAACAGGAACTTGCACGAACTATATGAAAAGCTGACTGATGCTCCAGTAAGTTGATACTTTTATTAAGAGATAGGTAAATATTTTGTAGAGTTACCTTTCACGTGAACATCATGTTGTGAGAATATAGGACCTTCAAGTAAACTGCTTTGGTTAACACATCACATTTTATTTTATCCCATAACAAAACAATACTAACTTATCTATCAAAATAAGGTCACACAAAATTAAACATTGTATTAAATAAAAGTCTCCATTCGACCCTCAGACCTCAGACACGACTATTCAAATCTATTCCGAAATGCTTCATGACAACATAATCTTTTTAAAAACCATAGACATGAAACCTGCCAGTAATTCAATGACATAAAATTCTATTAAGCTAATATTACAACAAAATAACCTGTTAGTTTTTAAATGCCTCTCCTACAGGAAGATTCAGGCTCTAGTGCCACTTAGTTTTTAAATGCCTCTCCTACAGGAAGATTCAGGCTCTAGTGCCACGCATGAGAAAACATGGTCTTAAAATCAATTAAATTGCAAATCTGCCTTGAGTATGAGTGGCAATTAATGCTTGTGCCTTCTCTGTGAGATGTTAAGAACCACCAACTGTTGGCTTGGAACGCATTATTATATAGAATAGAAGTATTTTCTTCATAAAAACAAAATTGTGTAATACAAATTCTGTTGCAGTTTGTAACTGAAGACAGTAGACCGATTCTTGCTTGTTTCATCTGCTGCAGTAAACTGAAGCAATGCTACCGATTGCAGAGACAATGTCAGGAAGCTGAAGAGCTGTTTGGTCAGATGATCAATGAGGATTATAAGGTGAGGGGTTGTTCTCCAGCCATTTATTTTCATAATTTCTAATTTCATTTATTGTGTCTGGATTCCACTCCTACCTTACCTTGAGAGCAGTGGCACAGTGGTGTTGGTCCCTATTTTATGAGTTGTTAGTTGTGAGATCGAACCCAGGCAGGCACTTTACTTTGTGTATTTTATTTTATCACCACTGTTCTCAAAATGGTGAAGGAAAACACTGTGAGGAAACTGGCATGTCCTAGAACTAAACAATTTAAAGACATGTGACATCCATCAACCTGCAATGGGCTCGCGTGGTGGAATCTGACCCACTCCTTCTCACTGAGAGGAGGCCTGTGTCCCAGCAGTGGGAACTTTGTAGGCTGATTATGCATACCATCGAGTGATGAATGTCTATATGTACGCTTTTGTCAATTGGATGTTTTACAATATTTTTTTCTTTTTCCCATTTTGTGTCCCACTGCTGCACAAAGGCCTCCCCTTCTTCCTTCCATACCTCCCTGTCTTGAGCAATCTCTGGCCACGTTGGCCCTGTTTTACAATTACTACAATTAAAATCTCCACATAATACTGCTACAACTGCTGTAAAAAACATATTGTATGTGGCTGTTTGATATCGGTACTCTCTCATGTTAGTGCAAGCTGTGCAGCAATAGCTTGTACAGTGGTCAGTGAGGTGGGTAGCTCTCCAGGGTGCATTGTACCTTCTTAACTATTCTCGCTTGTGGAGGCTCTTTTGAGTGTCTTTAGTATTTAGGTTGTTGAGGGTATGTACGGGTGAACAAGAAACAAAAGTCAATGTTAATCTTATTGCACATTTATGATGTCCGTACACAACATGATATATATATAGACTCAGAAGGAGTATAGACAGTACAAACACAATACATAGAACAGAATCACAAGTCCACAGTAACAATACAAATCGATATTATGGAATAAAATTAGCACACATATATATCAGCCATGACAGATGTTGACAGCTACTAGAGCGCTATGTGATCACCAGCTAATAACTATAATCATCTTTTTACAGCCCAATCCTTCAATAAACCAAGACCACTTTAAGTTTTACAGTGGGTTTATGAAATCTCCAATAGAGAACATAAGTATAGTTGATGTTGTTCAAACAGAAAGCATTGCTGTTAAAGAAGAATTGCCAGCGGTTTGTGAGGTACTAGATATTATTGAGCCAAAGGAGGAACATCAAAGTGATGGTATGTTTTCAAGAAGAAAAATAATATTTATGTATCTATAAATAATTTCACTAAGGGTTGATTTTTCCATCGCCAGATAACTTTTATTTTATAAATTCTTTTAATAAAAGTGACGTTTGACAGTTTTTGTATGAAATAACTGTCAAAATTTCAAAATGATTCCTCGAATAAAGTTATCAGATGATTGAAAAATCAGGCCTTAATAAACTAAAGATCTATTTATTTCATCATCATCTGCCCGCCTTCTCCAAACTATGTTGGGGGCTTCCAGTCTAACCAGTTGGATACCAGTGTTTTACATGGAGCGACTGCCTATCTGACTATCTGACCTCCACAACCCAGTTACTGGTTAATACGATACCTCTTGGTAAGACTGGTTATCAGACTTTCGGGCTACTGACGACCTGTAACGACGTAACGTAAGATCTATTTATTTCATATTGATCAAATTTTTTTATCCCGATAATCCCACGGGATCGAAACATGTACGCAGCTAGTAAAGCATAACTCAAACTCAAACTCAAAGCATTTAATTCAACTAAACCAATTACAGGTACTTTTGAATTGTCAAAGGGTCGGTCAGTCAGAAAGATGAAACTAGTTGCCCATTCCAAAGCGTAGGTACCTATGGAGAAGAACGGGCAAGAAACTCCATGGACACTCTTTTAAATCATAAAATTGTTACAAAATATTTGATTACATCATTCGTGTTGAAATTAACCATGTGAGAACGATGTAGAAATACGTGCACGTTAAAAGCGTCCGTTATAAAAAAAAAAAAACAAAAACAATTCAGAAATTAAAATAAGCCGAGGCAGCTAAGAGATGACCAGTCCCTACTGGCGGCGCCCGTTCACGAACATGACGTATGGATCAGCACCATTCAGCTCAACCATTTTGGAGGGAACTTAATGATCCAACACACACGCCACCACCAGCGAGACATTTGAGTGAGCATGACATACTCACAGCTGCCAGGGCACATTCAAGTCAATGAAAGACGTACCCAGTAAATGGTAGCTTTATAGAAAGTACATAGTGCTCACACGTGTGCTATGCAATTATACAATTCTAAACAATTGAGTTTATACAATGCAAAGATAGTTTTTTTTTTTTTTTTCCAATGTTCAGCAGCTCCAACAATGTTTCCGATCCTACTAATATTAATAAAACGAGTAATACTCTTGTCTGTTTTTGTTTACTTACAGAGCTAGAACTGGAAAATTTAGACATTAGCTGTCCAGATGTAGCAGATATACCACCACACCATTCTAAGTCAGATTTAGAAGATGATGTACCTTTATTGGAGTTTAAAACTGAAGTGGAAGCAGATCAAGAGGTATCCAAGAAGAAACGAAGAGCCAGGGAGACGACAAGTAAGTTATAAAGGTTAATCTTTTGGTAAGCAAACAGGCTAATGGTTCACCTTTTGTTCTTGGGGGGAGGACTTCAAAAGGCACCCGTCCTCCGGGGAAAGAGGTCGGGGAGTGTGGGATTTTTACCTCACTAAAACCACCCCGGTGATCACCATCAGCACATGGGGTGGTCCCGGTTCCTCTTGAAAGACCAATTCCGGAACCCCCACCTGCGCAACGCATTAAGGCACATCCCTGGGGAGACTATAAAAGGGCCTCCCCTAAGCCTTGCTATGCACGGCAGCACGTGACCACTGTGCCACCGTCTTCCCTGGGGTCACTTGGTGGGTTTGCGTTACCTGAAGAGCATACTCGCTTACGAGTACATGTGCAATGTTGAATTCTATCCACACGACTATCTCGAATTCACAAAAGATTAACTATGAATGAATGAATGATATATTTATTTGCATGAATATAGGTAGCTAACATAAGTTCTTAAGATCTATAGGTTTCACTATATTCGGCATTTCTGTCGCGCAAATATTTAGATTTTACATCTTGGTTATACTTATCGCATGCAGTACACATATAATGGTGTTTGTTATTTCTTAAGAAGAAACTTGCCAACCAAACTTAAGAAGAGCAACACAAGTATACGAGTGTCGTGATTTTCTTTACAAACATTTAGTAATTATCAATAACATAAAAATACTAATATTAATTAAAGATTACAATGCAATTAAGTAATAAAATAAAATTAAATACAATTCTAGTCATTTTAAATAATAATTTATATTATTTGGGCTACTATTTTTCATATTTTTAAATGTTTTTCTACTTTTTATATTCAAATACTAGCTTCTGCCCGCGGTTTGCCCGCGTGGATGTCGGAAATTATCCCACGGGAACGTGCTAACAGGATAAAATGTATGTGCTTCCCCAGGATGCCATCTATCTCTATGCCAAATCAGAAGTTCAGTGGTTTAGGCGTGAAAATGTAACATACAGTTTCAAGTTCAAATCCTCCCCTTAAAAACTGAATTACCATTTTTTGTCCCGTCAGTGGTAAATTTTTGACAACTTTACATACTTATTATTAATAGCTGTGCATTGCGGGTGACGTAACCTACGACAAACTTATTATTTGCGGTTGGAACAGTAATCGGGTCTAGGGATCGAACCGCAAAATTAAGTTTGTTTTTTATTGTATATACTTTTCCGGCATAAAAAGTACCCAGTGTGGTGCCCAGGATATTAAAGAATAATTATACCAAGTTTCATCGTAATCGAACCGGTAGTTTTTGCGTGATGCCTGAACAAACAGACAGACAGACAAAAATTTTTTTAATCACATTTTTGGTTTCGTTGTCGGTCTAGTAACACCCCCTGCCATTTATTTTTTTGATATTTTCAATGTACAGAATTTTCACTTCTACAGATTTATTATAAGTATAGATTTAAAAATATAATTTATATGTTTACATTCAAATAAAGGAGAATTTATATTAAAAATAGAGATCAATAATAATGATGTCATGTCAAAAATTAAAAGTTTCAATATTATTTAAGTAATGTAAATATCTAGATGTCATAATAATTATCTTCTTCTATCTATATATATAAAATTCAAAGTCCTGACTGACTGACTGACTGATACATCAACGCACAGCCTAAACCGCTGGTCCTAGAGACATGAAATTTGTAGGGGTATGTTCTTCGTGAAGAGTAGGTATCCACTAAGAAAGAGTTTTTCGAAATTCCACCCCTAAGAGGGTTAAATAGGGAGATTTTGTTTGTATGGAAATTCTTATTCCTTGAGTTAATAAACTTGAAAGTTGGAACCAATACTTATCTAAATAAATTATGAAGATTGCCAGTTTTTTTCTTTCTAAACTACCCCCTATCAAGGGATTGGGGGGTTTCAAAGTTTGTATGGAATTTTAACCTAAGATTGAAAGTAAAGAATAATGTGTATCAGGGATTTTCGAAAATCTGCTCCTGACGGGCTGAAAAGGGGTACCTAGTCAATTTTACAAGGGAGGATTTTACAGCGTGGCTTGAGAAACTCGAAAATTGGTATAAATAATCTTTTGAGTCAAGTTATGAACACATCCCAAACGATTTTTGAAAATTCCACCCCTGTGGGGGTGAAAAGCGGGGATACAGTTTATATGAAAAATCTTATTAGGTTAATAAACTTGAAAATTGGCAAGAATACTTGCCTACGTAAGTAATAAAGTTTATCATTATAAGTTTTTTAAAACTACACCTCAAAGGGGGATATAGGCATAGTAAAAGCAAATAAGTACGACATCTTCCTACATTCGCACCGCGCGCGGTTTGTATGTGAGCGCGCTCGTACGTATGCGTCGTCGCACGCACACACTGACAAAATTTATCGCTGCTAAAGGTGCGCCAGTCGTGGCTGTGACGCCGGTAATATCGCCCGCGCCCGCGCACGCTTCGCCGCTGCCCTGCTGCTCGTAATAAATAATTTGTACGTGTACCTACCTACCCCCTTTAACTACAAAGACTTCATAATCATTTCATTTTATTTGAATAAATACATGATTCAGTAAAACCACGTTTTTATTAGTCATATTTCGATCAAATTTTTCAAATAACTAAACAGATAAGATGACGTAGGCAATGAAAAAAATGTAGTCGGCTTCTGGTCTATGTACTTACACACGGCTAAACGTCAAGCTATATAAAACCAGTTTGTCTTGGCCTCACTTTGTATGATATTTTCTCACAATGAACGGTCAGCTAATACTGGTTTTGCATAGCTTGATGTGTAGCCGTGTGTAGAAAAAATAATTTAAAAAAAAATTGTATTAGAGGTCCCTGATGCTTACCCTACAGGGGAACATTGTTTTGTATAGAGATTGACTATGCATTTTTGACGATTGAATAAAGTATAAGTGACAGCCCTACGAGTTTAGGCTATTATCGCTCGCTCGGGGCTTGAGTTGGCCTACTTGTTTGCTTTTATTATGATATAGGGGTGTTGAAGTTTGTGTGGAAAAATTTGAATGCGCAGTCCGATTAACTCGAAACTCAGTGTTTATAAAATATTAAGAAAATAGGTGTTATTTGTAATTAGTATCGATTTAAGTGTTGAGAACTTGTATAATTATAATTTATAGAATTTTTTTACGACGGAGTTATCACTGTTTGTATATGAATATGATAATTATTATTGTTACGAGCTTCGGTTTCGTGTCAATTAAAAACTGCCGATAAAAATTACCAAAAGTTACACTTTAATTACACAACACTAATAACAACTCAAACACTAATTATAAAACACAATCGCTCTTAAATCGCACTTGAAGATCGCTTTCGATGTATTCGCTTCTATAGCAGAACCAAGTCTGATTGGTCGCGGCTAGTCCCGGCCTTACATAGTGCCGCAGATAGTTCCAGAACCTTCTATTGTAGAAAGATCTAGAATGTTCGAGTACATACCGGCCCCGACTGACCAGATATCGATAGTTCTAGTAAGTTCTAGCATCGACATCTTTACTCGATAATAGATGGCGCCAGTGGTAACTAATGTCACCATGTATCAGGCATTAATTGTGGCGCGTAACATTATTATAAAGTGAGATACAAGTTGAAACCTAAATACAAATAAATGTGTTGCTCATTCCCTTGGACATGACACGTTAAATCTGTGGCATACCTACCGACAGTAGGTATGCCAGGCTCCATATTAACCTAATAACCTTTAGTCAGATATTTTTGGAACAGACCATATGTTAGTACAGACGCCAGCAGGTCAAGCTACCCGAGTCTGTCAAATTTTCCCAATCAACCTTGAACCTTAATGCTTTAGCGATAAAGTTGAAAATCTATTAAAGAAATTTGACAGATTGTAGTAGCTTGATGTGCTGGCGTCTGTACAATATTGTTCTTCATGTCTCTGGCGATGAAGTGTATTATTCAATATCACCAGAAATTCCTACATTTCGGTTCTAGTGTGAATCATGCAAACCGCAATTATTTTGATTCGTGTGCATGTAAATATTCTTCTAACATGGTACTTACCAGATTTATTATCACAGGGGCGATCGTTACGAAGAAACCAAAATTAGATACACGAAGAACAAAAGAAAAAGATGCAATAACAGCCGAGCAAATGAGAAAAGACAAATCAGACTCGAATGTTATCCGGACAACTCAAAAACGTACATCCAAACCTTGCAAGGGTGCTTTAACAAAACATATTCGTATCCACACTGGTAAAAAGCCTCATAAGTGTGATATATGTCAGCGTAGTTTTAGTCGAAAGAGTGCTTTAAATACCCATATTCGTATACACACAGGTGAAAAACCTTACAAGTGTGATATATGTCAGCGTAGTTTTAGTCAAAAGAGTGTTTTAAATAACCATATTCGTATACACACTGGTGAAAAGCCTTATCAGTGTGATATATGTCAGCGTAGTTTTAGTGAAAAGAGTGCTTTAAATAACCATATTCGTATACACACAGGTGATAAACATTACAAGTGTGATATATGTCAGCGTAGTTTCAGTGCAAAGTATATTTTATCAAATCATATTCGTATCCACACTGGTGAAAAGCCTTATAAGTGTGATATATGTCAGCGTAGTTTTAGTCAAAAGAGTGTTTTAAATAACCATATTCGTATACACACAGGTGAAAAACCTTACAAGTGTGATATATGTCAGCGTAGTTTTAGTACAAAGTGTATTTTAACAAATCATATTCGTATACACACTGGTGAAAAGCCTTATCAGTGTGATATATGTCAGCGTAGTTTTAGTGAAAAGAGTGCTTTAAATAACCATATTCGTATACACACAGGTGATAAACATTACAAGTGTGATATATGTCAGCGTATTTTCAGTGCAAAGCATATTTTATCAAATCATATTCGTATCCACACTGGTGAAAAGCCTTATAAGTGTGATATATGTCAGCGTAGTTTTAGTCAAACGAGTGTTTTAAATAACCATATTCGTATACACACAGGTGAAAAACCTTACAAGTGTGATATATGTCAGCGTAGTTTTAGTACAAAGTGTATTTTAACAAATCATATTCGTATACACACTGGTGAAAAGCCTTATCAGTGTGATATATGTCAGCGTAGTTTTAGTGAAAAGAGTGCTTTAAATAACCATATTCGTATACACACAGGTGAAAAACCTTACAAGTGTGATATATGTCAGCGTAGTTTTAGTACAAAGTGTATTTTAACAAATCATATTCGTATCCACACTGGTGAAAAGCCTTATAAGTGTGATATATGTCAGCGTAGTTTTAGTCAAAAGAGTGTTTTAAATAACCATATTCGTATACACACAGGTGAAAAACCTTACAAGTGTGATATATGTCAGCGTAGTTTTAGTGAAAAGAGTGCTTTAAATAACCATATTCGTATACACACAGGTGATAAACATTACAAGTGTGATATATGTCAGCGTAGTTTCAGTGCAAAGTATATTTTATCAAATCATATTCGTATCCACACTGGTGAAAAGCCTTATAAGTGTGATATATGTCAGCGTAGTTATATGGATAAGAGTGCTTTAAAAAAACATATTCGTATCCACACTGGTGAAAAGCCTTGATGTCAGCGTAGTTTTAATGAAAAGGGTACTTTAAAATACCATGTTTATATTTTAAATAACCATATTCGTATACACACAGGTGAAAAACCTTACAAGTGTGATATATGTCAGCGTATTTTCAGTGCAAAGCATATTTTATCAAATCATATTCGTATCCACACTGGTGAAAACCCTTACAAGTGTGATATTTGTGGGCGTGGTTTTAAACAAGCTAGTAGTTTAAAAAGCCATATTTTAACGCACACTCGTGAAAAACATTTGATGTGTGATGGGTAGCAACGTATGTTTAGTGATGAGATTCATGGGTGAAATCATAAATTATTCGAAGACACTGGTGAAAAATCTTTCATAAGTGATAAATACACAAAGTGTGACTGAAACTACTGACAATTTTAAAATATTTTAACGCCACTTACGCCACGCTAAAGCTCATCGCACTTTTCTTCTGTATTTAAAACCCTATAAAAAGAAAAAAATAACCTTGAAATGATTACCCTACGTAAGTACGTACTTTTCACGTTTATACCTTTGTACCAGATACCTACGAGCAGCATAAACATCCACGCGCGGTGCGCGCTCATCGATTACTAAGCGCGCGCCGTCGAGAGATCGCGTCACCCCCGTAAGGGGGTGAGGCGAGCGGTGCCGGGGCGTTGCCCCCCGGCCGCTAAATGCTTTGCGGTGGCCCGTAAACACGGGCCCCTCCTGGTGTCCGCAACGAAGGCTTTTTAGCCTATCGAGCGCGCGTGAGTTGCGCGCGCTCGTGTGAGTGATTGCAATGTGTTTTTCTGTAGGCGCGCCGCGACGCCGACTCACGGCGCCGCTATCTTCACGACACCTCGGCGGTCTGTCCCCGCCAGGTGAGACCCCCAGTTACCTGGGGGAGGCCCGGCGGGGGACGACCAGCGACAGAGGTGCCGACTCGACGCTCCTACAGAATAAGGGTGTGTTGCTCCCGCCCGTCCCGCTTCCAGAGCTAGCCGGTTGCGTTCCGAGCCGCGGAGCAGTCGTGTGTGTGTGGGCGGTATTGTTTTGTGTAACACCGCCCAGTGTCTACGTGTATCGCGGCCCGCGCTGCGCCTACACGTGTGAGTTTGGCGTCTGTGTAGTTTGTGACTGTCTGCGTTCGCTACGTAACGTGCCTATATTAACCTAGAACACGCTACGCAGCGAGTGTATGTAGTGTGTGTAGAGTACAGTTGGGTCTAGTGAGCCGCGTGTAACCTGGATGCGGCTCACTAGAGGCGTCAGTCCGGTGGTGTGGGGTCGTCGTCCGCTACCAGGTCGCGGGGGAAGGGTTTCGCGTCGGGGGGGCGCGCGTGCCAGGGCGCAATGTCCTGGATATGCGGCCAGGCCGATGCGCTGGCACGCGCGAACATTCCCTTCGCGAGGCGCCGCACAAACTCATCCAGGCTCTCAATCCCGAGGTCTCGCTGGATGACATGGTTCCTCACATAGCGAGGAGCGTCAACGATTGTCCGCAGCGCCAAGTGTTGTTGCGCGCGGAGCGTTTTTCGGCTCGACTCGCTTGTGAGGGCGAACCATGCCGGTGCGGCGTACGTCAAGATTGGGCGAATGTACAGCTTGTACACGCCCAACTTGACGCGCGCCGGGATGCGGGACGAGAGCACTGGTTTGAGCAGGTGGCGGGCTACCCTGCCCCGTGCGGCGACCGAGCGGACGTGCGGCCCCATTGTGAGCCGACGATCGATGGTTACCCCCAGGTACTTGACCCGGGGCGACCACGCGATGTCGGCTCCTTGGAGTCTCAGGGGTGGTGGGAGGTGCGAGTAGCCAATGACTATCGCCTGCGTCTTACCTACGTTCACCGACAGCCGCCACTTCGACAGCCACTCGGGAAGCAGCTCTAGCGCGCGCTGCATCTTGACGGCCGCGTACTTCGCGTTGAGCGATGTAGTGATGTACGCGGCGTCGTCTGCGTACAGCGCGAGCGTCGCCTCCGAGGTAGTGGGGATGTCGTCGGTGTAGCGCGAGTAACACGCCGGCGACAGACAGCTGCCCTGCGGCACACCCGCGAGCACCGGCCGGGCGCCGGATAGCGCCCCGTCGACCACCACCCTGAAAGTCCTGTTCGAGAGAAAGCTAGAGACCACCTTTACCACGCGACGGGGCGCGTCGGTGGTGGCCATCTTATGAATGAGGCCATCGTGCCACACACGGTCGAAGGCCTTCTCCATGTCGAGGAATACTGCCACCGAGTACTCCTTTTTGTTATATGCAGCTGTGAGGTGGTGCAGCACCCTCGACAGCTGGAGCGTCGTGCTATGTTCCGCCCGAAACCCGAATTGCTCCGGGCGCGGCGTCATGTGAGGCTGGAGATGTCGCAGCAGGAGTCCTTCGAACACCTTGGAGACTGTCGGCAGCAGTGTAATCGGCCGATAGCTCTCCGGCTTCAGGATATTCTTTCCCGCCTTGGGCAGCATGATGACGCGCCCTTCCTTCCACGAGGCGGGAAAGGCCCCGGTGCGCAGTATCGCCGTAAACAGGCGCGCCAGCGCCGCTACCATACGGTACGGCAGGTGGCGCAGCGCTGTGTTGGTGATACCGTCAGCACCTGGGGCCTTTCTGGGCCTCGTCCTAAGGATGGCGCGTCTGACTGCGCCAGGCGAGAAGAAGATTGGATCTTCATCGGGAGCTATCGGCGTGGCGAAGTAGTCTCCTAGGTGTTTCTCGACTGCTGCGACATGGTCGGTGTCGCTGGTCGGGTTGGGGCGGAACTGACGCTCCAGGTGTTCGGCGAAGACCTCCGCCCGGTCCTCCGCTACATATCTTAGCGCCCCGTCGCTGTTTTGCAGCGGTCGTACCGGGGCTGGGGTGTTCGTCAGTTGGCCGCAAAGTTTGTGTAGTGACGGCCAACTGTCCGTCGTGGCGTCAATCCTATCTTCCCAGCCCGCGGCGGTGTGCGCCTTGAGCTCGGCCTTGACCTTCTCCGCGAGACGATTCAGCTGTGTCTTCAGCGTCGGGCACCTCAGCTGTTGCCACTGTTTGCGAAGGCGCCTCTTCTCGGCGATCATCGCTTTTAGGCGCGCCGGCAGGGGCGGCAGTAGCCCTCTCCCCTGCGGCTGCGTGCTCGTCGCCGTCTGTAAGGCGCTCTGTATTAAGCGCGCGCGCGCGGCCTCAGATCTTAAATACTTACTCGCGCAACGCCGCGACCGCGATCCCGACGACAGCAGCGACACATCATTGTAGGACGGTGGATCCGCGCACTACTAGCTCGCTTGTGATTGGTCCACTATATTTTGGAAGTATTTTCAAATTGTATTTATAGGCTAAGCAAACTGTAATAAAGCATTCTATCTTAAACCCTCGCTCGTGTTTTCACTTACCACAATACCTGGTAAACCTTTTTTGTTCTATTTGTGGCTATTTTTTCATAGTTTGTAACTTGTTTTGTGTCGGGGGTTTTTTAAATTTAAATTTATTATTTCATAGTTTTTGCGTTTTAAGATTCAGGTAATTTGATGTTTAATCAGGTTTTTTTGTAATTCGCCATTTGTGGTGGCGGCCATTTTGGATTTGAAATTTATCATAGTGTATAGTATTCTATTAGTCGAGCCCTTTCATTTGATACTCATATTAGTTATTGATTTATCTCCAAGCTATACGAAACACGCATCAGCTAATTAGCTGCTAATGTGTCTAACCAAATAATAATAATAATATTGAGGGAGTTGTGAAAAAATATGTAATCCGCCATTTTGTGGCGGAGGCTATCTAGGACCGATTTTCATCCAACATAGCTAGGAACACTCCGGACTAATTCACCCTTCAAACAAAAAAACAAAATCAAAATCGGTTCATACGGTGACATTAACATTGACTTAATCGTTTCCCCAATAGATACAAATCAAGAAAGAAATAATAGATTAACCTACTTAAATATGCTATCGCTGCATGGACTACTGCCGTCTCATAACTTACCAACGAGGGGGGACGGCTGTCTTGACCATGTCTTTTTGAGCCTGGATAAACGAAGGAACATGGCCTTTACGGCGGTTTTAAATACAACTGTAACAGACCACTGTTTCATTCTTTTGTCAATCACCAATAAGTATCAACATACGGTACTTCAAAGGCACAAAACCCTAATCAATTATGTTAATGCTCATAACAGTCTAATAAATATTGATACATCTTTCTTCAATATATTTAAAGATCCAGATACTTACGCTTTTGCACTAATAGAGATGGTCAAATCAGCTATACTCTCCAACACCAAAAATGTAATTGTCACGAATAGCAAAAGAAAGATAAAGCCCTGGATAACTTCAGGTGCCCTTCGGTGTATTAGACTAAGAAATACAATCTACCTAAAACTTAAATCAAACCCCCTAAACCAAATTTTAATAATAACCTATAAACGATACCGAACCTTCTGTGGAAACCTTGTAAAAAAACTTAGAAATAAATACAATAAAGATAAAATAATAGCATCTGTTAAAAACCCTAAGGCACTATGGTCAACCATTAATGAAATTACACATTACAAGCCGCCCAAGAGCACAAATGGTGACCTACTTAAGATAAAATCTTGTCCTCAAGCCTCAACCACACATGTTAATAAATTCTTTATTAACATTGGACAAACTTTGGCTCATAATATCTCAAATAGCTTCGTACCTTCAGAATCAATTAACTCAGACACCCATAATCTGTCCTCTTTTGTTTTGTTAGACACCTCTGACATGGAAGTTGAAAATACCCTGATGTCTCTAGACTCTGCGAGTGCACCAGGTTGGGATGGTATCCCTACCCTTTTCTTAAAACAAGCTAAGGAGATCTTAGTCCCTCTGATCAGAGACCTTGCAAACCTATGTTTCAACTCCGGAACTTTCCCCTATCTTCTTAAGCGCTCCGTTGTCACCCCTGTCTATAAGGGAGGAGATAGCGATGACGCTAGCAACTATCGGCCGATCTCTGTGCTATCCTCTATTTCAAAAATCATCGAGAAGCTCTTAAACTCTAGAATTATAAGCTACTTGGCTCAGTACAACATCTTATCTACCTCTCAATATGGGTTTAGGAAGGGTATGTCGACTCAGGATGCTACCATGAATCTTGCATCCACAATAACAAAAGAAATAGATAGGGGAAACAAATGTCTAGTAGTCTTTCTTGACCTCAAGAAAGCGTTTGACACCGTTTCAATCCCAATACTGATACGCAAGCTTGATAGGTTAGGTTTCCGTGGCTCTGCTCTCTCTCTTCTCAGTAGTTATTTACAAAATAGAAAGCAGGCGGTAAAAATTGGCAATTTTCTCAGTGATGAAGAAAATGTAACATTTGGAGTCCCGCAGGGCAGTGTCCTCGGTCCGACGCTCTTTTTGATATATATCAATGATCTCTGCAACCTTAGCGACGTCGGAGGGAGGATACTGTCCTACGCGGACGACACTGCTATTATTTTTACTGCCAAGACATGGGAGAAAGTAAGGTTGGCGGCTGAGGGGGGTCTGGCTAGAGTTAGTCACTGGCTTAATGAGAATCTTCTCACGTTAAACACCCTAAAAACGAACTACGTATGTTTCGCCCCGTACTTAAACTCCCAGCCTTCACATGATTTTGAAATTAAAATCCATTCCTGTCGAACTCATTCTACCTGTAATCACAGCTGCCCGACAATTCAGAAGGTTAGCTCTGCTAGGTACCTTGGAATTATCGTGGACCAAAGGTTGAGCTGGTACCCACACCTTGAACTGACTATAGGAAGGGTAAGAAAGCTTATATGGGTCTTCAAATCTCTAAGACACGTTATGAGTACGGAGCTACTGAATAAAATATACGTTGCTCTAGCCCAATCTGTAATTATATACTGTATATCGGTATGGGGAGGTGCAGCTAAGTCATACTTTATAGATTTGGAGCGGGCGCAAAGATCGTTGATTAAAGTTATGTACTGTAAGCCATTCAGGTTCTCTACTAAATCCTTATATGCAACTTCTAAGCTTCTCTCCGTCAGGAAACTATATATCCTACACATGATACATACATATCACAAAGCATTACCTTTAGACTGTGCCAAACTTAGGAAAAGACGGTGCGATATAGTAGCCCCTGCATATCCCACTCGAACTGTCTTTGCTAGTAGGCAAAATTTAGCACAAGCCCCCCGCGTTTATAACAAAATTAATCGTATCCTTAATATTTACCCCATGCAACTATACGAGTGTAAGAAAAATCTGACAGAATGGCTCCTTACCCTTAATTATGAAGATGTGGAGGAACTCCTTCTTACATTAGCTTGAATTTATGTATCAAAATCAATTTAATAATTAACGTACTCGCATAGACACGTAAATAATTAATAGGGATATATGACCCGTTCAAACAACCATCCACACACACACTCACACACACATACACCCTCTCACCCTCACATACACACACACCCTCACACACACACACACAGCCTAACACAGACGCTCTTTATGCTTGTTTTTCTTCTTTAATTTTTAATTTAATTTTTAAGGTACTTACCTTCTGTAATATTACTGCTACTTATATTGTTAGTCTAGTAAGTCAAAATTTTTTTGTTAACATCGAAAGAGCGAGGCTTTCCCAACACAAGTATCATTTGATTACTTTCTGGGAAGCCCCGGCAACTTATTTGTAAAGATTTACTGAAATAAATACATTTTTATTTTATTTATTATTTTATTTCATACGTTCGGGAGATACGCCGATTTAAAAAAAAAACGAAATAACCCAAAAACTACTTATGGTACTTTCTTTTGTTTGACATGTCATACACGAACGGCCATTATTGCTCTAAAAACAGCGTAATCCGCGCCGTCAGATTGACATGACACTTTCAAACTTCAAGTTTATGTTAATCATATAATTTGAAACGGAACGTAATTTGAAGGGAATAAAACAATATCAATTATCAACACTTTTTTTTACTTTAAATCAAATCCCCGACGAGTAATGTCGTAAAAAAATTATGAAAATAATTACTATAATATTTTGATCTTGATGCTTGAGACTTTTTGGTACGACATTTGGTTAATCTCATTTAAAAAGCAACAATGGCGGACGTACTCTCCGGCAACAATACGTAGCGACCTGCCCCTGCTTCGCTTGGTTACTTGACAAAACAGACACATTTCTTTACCGTGTTTTGTTTTCGTCATGTTTATCTTTCGTCATATTTTTCTGGCTTTATGCGCCCCCTTAATTTAAGGTACGGTTAACAATTTAGGGCTGATACACACCGGAACTGCAACGGCAGTAGGTGTAAATTTGGGTTTCTGGATCAGAGGAGATCCAGAAACACCCAATTCATACCATTCACTCATTCTAGTATTCTAAAAGCCAGGTACGAAACGACGTCAACGTCAGCGTCAAAATTACTAGTGTCAAATTTATGTTCATGCAGATCTTTATAAAAACTACCCCTCAAAGGGGGATATAGGGGTGTTGAAGTTTGTGTGGAAGAATTTGAATGCGCAGTCCGATGAAATCGAAACTCAGCGTTTATAAAATATTAATAAAATAGTAGCACGTTCCCGTGGGATGATTCCCGACATCCACGCGGGCGAAGCCGCGGGCAGAAGCTAGTAATATAAGTCTTACATTTTATAGTCAAAATATTCATTGATAGAATAAAAACATCTCTCACACAATATAGCTTTCTATTAAATTCTAAATCTTTGGACAAAGTGGTTATAATTTTCACCGCCATGGTATAACAATTTTTGTTGCATACTTTAAGTCTATTATTAACTAGGACCATTGTAGCTAAATAAACAAACTGCTCATTTCGGATAACAATCACAGAACCATGGTCAGCAAGTTGACCAGACACCACAAGCAGCACTCATTCACGAGCGTAACGCTAAGATCAACTGGTCGGATGGCACGACACACTAGCATTAACGAAATCATCCGTCGGGTTGCCAGCTGGTTCGTCGCGCGTTCATCGTCGCGTACCAAGCCATTGGGTTATAACCCACAATACGCGACGCGGAATACGGTACGCGACAATGGGAAGAGTCCAGACTGCTGTCTGTGAATCAGTGCCGGATTAAGCCAGCGCGGGGCCTGTAGCAAATGTTACCAAGGGGCCCCTTATAGTAGAACACTGTTTAAGGTTCTTAAGTTTACAAGATAAAACAAAACTTTTCATAATAGTTTTAGTTGTATAGTGATTTTTTACTAGTCAAATCAATGTTTCTTGACAAATACGTTCTTGTCCGTTCCATATCAGTTGAAGTACGTAAGCCAAATTACTTTATTTAAACAATGCTCAGTATAGTAGGTACTTTTGTAAAAACCTACATGATACATTTTTCGTATATTCTTGCGTGATTCAGCAGTGATTGCAAGTCCTGTCAGAACTTTGAATGCAAGAGCGAGCGAGGCGAGCTCGGAAATTTTTAGCATCTCGCCTCGGAGAGCTTAGGTTTCTTTTGACCATTCTTATCTAATATTTCATTGAACCTAATGTGTTGTTTTTGGTACCTCCAAGCGCGGGGCCCCCACAGCGCGGGGCCTGTAGCATTTGCTACTCCTGCTATATGGCTAATCCGGCACTGCTGTGAATGTACTTCCAGCCTTTTGGGCACTTTTCCCATTGACAGCGATGCGAACGATTTTTTGGATGTCAGCATAAGTGACGGGGCCCGATAGGGCCGAAGCCTGCCAGGGTAGCGGGAACGTCCGAAAGGGTTACCGCTGCCCTGTGCTTTTCTGTAAGCGATGAGGGGCTTAAAGACTTAAGTTTGCAATGTACAAATAATAAAGTAACAGTGTACTCATTGTTGAAAAGCCTAATAATAATAAATAAACAGACACCACACACAGTTAGTCGTATAGATACATTCATACATACATAGATAAATATTATAATACTCGTATGATAGATTTACGTTTAATTGACCTTACCAAATAATTATTATGTGCCACCTATAACAACTGATCTCAATAAAATAAAATATTATATTTACATATAAAAAAAATAATGTATAGAACATATTTTAAAAATTGCCCATGGTTAATTTGTGTAATAAAATTATTTTAATTTTAATAATTGTATAATTGTGTAATACGGCATTCAACTGTGGAGCTCCGCGTGTGACTCAAGTATCAACATGATTCAGAGAACTCAGAATAACATCTTAAAACAGATATCGAATTCGCCGTGGTTTATTAGGAATTCTGAAGTCCACGAACACCTGAGCATGAAAACAGTCAAGGAAGAAATAAGTTCATGCTCGCAAAAGTACAAGTCCAGACTGGAGAGACACCCCAACCAATTGGCCGCTCAACTCACAATACCAGCTTGTGTCAACAGACTCAAAAGACGCAACATCTTACAATTAGATAACTTGTAGAGAGCTGCATTACTAATAAGAGAGTTGCTCCTAATGAGGAGTAGTTCTTCCCTGTCAGATTTTCCTACAACTCATCTGCTCATAGTTTTAAAAACTGATTGCAAGATACACAAAAAAAAAAAATAATAATAATTAGTTCTATACGTTTTGCTGTTCTACAGGGTCCAAAATTATACCTTAGCTTTAAGCAGCAGGTCAAGCTACCCGAGTCTGTCAAATTTTCCCAATCAACCTTGAACCTTAATGCTTTAGCGATAAAGTTGAAAATCTATTAAAGAAATTTGACAGATTGTAGTAGCTTGATGTGCTGGCGTCTGTACAATATTGTTCTTCATGTCTCTGGCGATGAAGTGTATTATTCAATATCACCAGAAATTCCTACATTTCGGTTCTAGTGTGAATCATGCAAACCGCAATTATTTTGATTCGTGTGCATGTAAATATTCTTCTAACATTGTACTTACCAGATTTATTATCACAGGGGCGACCGTTACGAAGAAACCAAAATTAGACACACGAAGAACAAAAGAAAAAGATGCAATAACAGCCGAGCAAATGAGAAAATACAAATCAGACTCGAATGTTATCCGGACAACTCAAAAACGTACATCCAAACCTTGCAAGGGTGCTTTAACAAGACATGTTCGTATCCACACTGGTGAAAAGCCTTATAAGTGTGATATATGTCAGCGTAGTTTTAGTGAAAAGAGTCATTTAACAAGACATATTCGTATCCACACTGGTGAAAAGTCTTTTATGTGTGATATATTTCAGCGTAGTTTTAATGTAAAGATTTCTTTAATAAGACATATTCGTATCCACACTGGTGAAAAGCCTTATAAGTGTTATATATGTCAGAGTATTTGTATTGATAAGCTTGCTTTAAAAAGACATATTCGTATCCACACTGGTGAAAAGCCTTATAATTGTGATATATGTCAGCGTAGTTTTAGGGAAAAGTATATTTTAACAACACATATTCTTACCCACAGTGGTGAAAAGCCTTATAAGTGTGATATATGTCAGCGTAGTTTTAGTCAAAAGAGTACTTTAACAAGACATATTCGTATCCACACTGGTGAAAAGCCTTATAAGTGTGACATATGTCAGCGTAATTTTAGTCTAAAGAGTACTTTAAAAAGCCATGTTCCTATCCACACTGGTGAAAAGCCTCAGTGTGATATATGTCAGCGTAGTTTTAGTCAAAAGAGTGTTTTAAATAACCATATTCGTATACACACAGGTGAAAAACCTTACAAGTGTGATATATGTCAGCGTAGTTTTAGTGAAAAGTATATTTTAACAAGTCATATTCGCATCCACACTGGTGTAAAGCCTTATAACTGTGATATATGTCAGCGTAGTTTTAGTAAAAAAAATACTTTAATAAGACATATTCGTATCCACACTGGTGAAAAGCCTTATAAGTGTGACATATGTCAGCGTAGTTTTAGTCAAAAGAGTACTTTAAAAAAACATGTTCGTATACACAGGTGAAAACCCTTACAAGTGTGATATTTGTGGGCGTGGTTTTAAACGAGTTAGTAGTTTAAAAAGCCATATTTTACAATGGCACACTGGTGAAAAACATTAGATTTGTGATGTGTGTCAGCGTATGTTTAGTGATGAGATTCATGGGTGAAGTCATGATTATTCGAACACAACAAATTGATTTTAGTACCTAATATTAAAATAATATTGTGTCATATCCAGTGGCGTAGCTCATCCTAATGGGGCCCTGTATCAAATATTTTTGGGGGCCCTTTTTACCCAACTGTGAAGCTACAGAGGGTATTATTTTTACAAAATAAAGAATATAGCATACTGACTTAGAAGGCGAGGGGCTCGTGGCTAAGTAATAACAGCCGCACGAGTCGATTGAAGGTTAAGCTACGCTTGCCGCGGTAGGTCTGTGGATGGGTGACCATCTTAACATACCGATACCCCTCCGTGCCTCGGAAAGCACGTTAAGCCGTTGGTCCCGAATGTCTAAAAAAAATTTTTGCTTATGTACGTCGTCTAACACGTCACGTCGGGGGCCCCTGTAGCTCAGGGGCCCCGTATAATTGATACTGCTGATACAGCGGTAGCTACGCCCCTGGTCATATCCGTAATAAGGATTATTTTGAGGTTTAGTTTCAATCTTCTTTTCATAATGAAAATGAATACTTAATGCTTTAACCGCAATAAGTCCTAATAAATACGATTTGTTAACTTTGAAGTTTGACACATGCAACTAAAGTTAAAACGAACGCACTAGCAGTACCTAAAAAAAAGTAGCTACTGAGTAATTTAATTGTATTGTGGCAAGGAGTTCACACTTTTTGTATTTACGTGGGTAGATTTGTTAGTTGTGATTTCTTAGATTACCCACATACATTAGTAGTTGCAGCACAATATTTTTATATTACTAAGATACAATATTTTAAGTCTAATAAATTGTTCTTTATGAGAAAATAAACTGTTTTGACTAGAAGTTTATTTAATTTTTTTAGTTTATAAAATTATTACGAATAAACATTTTGAAATCACATAGAAAACATTTTTATTTTAACCCCGTATTACAATAGCAATATAATAATGAAAATAAAATAATTATTACATTAATATTCTTGTTTATTAATCTATAAAAAACGAATAACAAAATAACTGATAAAGATTATTTTGGAAAAGAAAAATAAAAACCCCAACTCGAGATTGGAACCCAGACCTATGCGTTCAATAATCCAATACGTAAGACTACCAGCTATCGGTACCTACTTGATGTTGAGTCGAGCGAGTCTGGAGTTCAATTTTATTAATGGTATGAACCAACCAAGTTTATACGTAATTATGTAGCCTGTGTGCAAAAGCGACGGATTGTTTTTTGTTTCGTTCGACGCCAGCCAGTGTGCGAATTATGAGGTGAGCGTTCTGTGTTGATACATCACTTTATGCACACAGACGTAGGTAAGTATGGCCTTTACCGGCCGTTCACAGCAATACAGTCCTTAAGGTGATACTGGATGAATGACCCCCTACTGTACAACTTAGTACTGGCCATCAAATTGCAAAAAACGTATGACAATGCCAGATCCTGCCCCAGCAATTTACAGAAAATGTAAATTCATGAAAATAATTGTAATGAATATAGAACCTTTTCATAATAAATTGTTTTGAATTGAACATGAATGAAATGAATTCATGAAAGCTCATGAATCGATCTTCACCATTATTGGTTCATGATAACGCGAGACCTCATACAGCACGAAAAACCGTTTTAACTCTACAGGAACTGCAATTAGAAACCATTCGTCACCCTCCGTATTCGCCAGACCTTGCTCCAACGGACTATTTTTTTCGTGATTTGGACAATTTTCTACGTGATAAAAAGTTTGTCGAATCTAGATCACGAGAGTTCTATCGCAAAGGCATAAATGACCTTCCTATTAGATGGCAGCAATGTATAGATAATAATTTTAATTAAATAAATATGTTAAATTAAAAAAAACTAATTTCAATTTTTCAGTACAAATCGGCAATTTCATACTTCAAGAACGTTCGAGCGCGGACTGATTAGAAATGACGCTGAAGGAAGTCAATTTTACTCCCTTTTTACACGCGAAGTACATACACTTGCGTCGTCTAGCCAATATAAGTCTGTGATGCCAGACGTCAAACAAAAACTAAAAAATGCAAAATTGTGCGGTATTGAGCTGTAAAAACTACACAAAAAAAAATGGGACGAGACAATGGAAAGGTTTCCTTTCAGTGGTAAGACATTTTGTTATTAAATTATGTGTTTTTTATTGCAAAATCAATTATTTTGTGTTCATTGTGGTCGTACAATGAACACTATGCAACTGAGTGTGTATCGAATAATTCATGATACATTGCCGTTTTTAGTTACAACTTACAAGGTAGTATGTAGGACTTGTCTATTAAAACACGCAATGAAAATTAAAATGAACTATATTTTCACTTATCGCTCAGCTTCGTGGTACAGTCACTATTCTCATTTTTCTGTCAAATAAAGCAAATAGTGTTGTACACACAGTTTGTACAGTTGTTCTCGATTCTAATCGATTTTGGAAACAGAGGAATGATAATATTTGTGTTGGGTATTTTGTGACATGTAATTTTTTTTTATTGCAATGTTTCAATTTAGTGATTTTGTTTAGAATATTATTAATTATATTTACAGATTTCCAAGTGATCCCAAAGTTAAATTATCACTGTTATCTTGCAAAAATCGATTAGTAGGTACTCGTTTCATTCTAAATGTAACAGGTCGGAAAAAGTGGACGTCTTGACGCTGATATTAGGATTATTTAATAGTTACTTCGTGTTACAAGACATTCACCAGCCGTCTACGTCAAATGAGGATACATCGTGTAACTTGAAGAGCGGCGAACTTAAACAATAACATGCAAGCGGACGGGATGCGCGCACGCGACCTCTCGATCCAAAGAGTATTGGCGGACGAGCGAGGCGAAACGCGGCGGGCCTTTAAATCGTTTTGAATCGTTTACTCGCGGACCATTGACATAGAAAAGTATGGACTGGAAATACCTACAAAAAAAGGGTGCATACCTACAACTCATATTGTCGCATAAAATGGCTGCCATTGCTAGGGTTGTGTCAATCAAGGAACAACTCCGCCAGGGCTGCGGGATATTCGAAAGAGGTACCGTGGCCCTTGGCACAGGCAACTGAAGGAACACGGGTGGGTTTTAGTCAGTAAAAGTCTGACACTCCCTTCCGCTCCGCCCAGAGCGGGAGGGGGCATATGATGATTTCCCACCCAAAAAAAAAAAAAAAAAGGGTTGTGTCAATCAAGGAACAACTGTTATCTCGTTGTTACTATAACGAGTAACGATACTATATACGAGTTTTACTAGTTATCACGTTTGGATCACGATGGATTTTGGTGCTGTGAAGTGTGAACCACAGGCCGGACCTAGCTAGGTCACTCGGACCGAATAAGACGCAAGATTATTTATGTTAACATCGCAGAATATACTGATATCGTTTCAGCGGAGGAACTAGTTTCGGAAACTATTACGGTAAGTCGGCAACGGTACAACACTATTCCATTATGACATCTGTTTGTAAACAAACGAATGAATTAACAAATATAATAAAAAGGCCTGTTATATGGAAATGAACCCAAATATCAATACTTTAGCCATAAATTCATGATCGCGTTACAATTGTATCATCGATTGTGTATTATTGTATGTATTAATGCATGAAAACCGGCTACTAACCTGTGCAACTACAGTTGAGGTTGATTTTCATTCTTTCTTGCACCACACTTCACAATACAACACACAGGCATGTTGAACTTCTGTTTTCCAACATTTACATGCAGTTTTAAAAGGTAAAATCCTCGTAATTTTCTCGCAAATCTCAATAATACAAAAAACAAACAACCATTTGACAGCAAAACTACCACGAAACTCGTCACTTAAGATGGCTGCTACGGCACTTACCTACAACTGTCACTACGTCAAGACAAAATGTTGCCATAATTAGCAACAACTTAAAATATAGTTGTCTCTTTTATCAAATGAGATTATCTCACTAGAAAGAATGAGACATAACGATATTTCAAATTCTGAATCATATTTCACTCATATTTGTATAAGCAAATGTATGTATAGAATAACGCGGCATCTCCATGTTTTTTCCTATCTCAATGTCGCGGACAGTGAGTCCCATCACTAAATCGCTCATGTGACGTCACAGTAGGTAGAAAAATAATGGCACGCTTGGTTTCTTTAGAGACGATGAGACTTGCGTTATCTAGCCAATATAAGTCTGTGTCAAAATGTGTATGTGTGAGCAGGACATAGCATGCATTTTCCATCTCTGTTTGCGTATCGGTTTTTGTTGTCTGCCATCGATGTGATCGATGCCAAACAAATAGTGGTGTTAAAATATTTTCGTTGATAAAACTTTAAAAAAAAACTGAAACGCATAATTTGTGTAATTTCTGACTTTATTGATATTCGAAAAGGTAATATTTAGTGTGTAATGATGGTGAGTTGCTGTGTAATCGGCTGTAAAAGTCGTAGTGAACGAAATCAACCAAACATAACCTTTCATCGGTAAGTAGCATTTTTTACCTATTACAGCAAGTAAATTAACAAAATATTGTACTTTAAGACTATTTTGTGTCAATAATAAGCAAAATATTGTGATAATTTCATCTAAAAAGACGATTAAATCCTAACTTGTTTTTCGTATTAACCGACCAAAGTGTGAAGCATTTTATGTTAGGCGGTTACCTATGTTACTTCGTGTCTTTTGTCAATAGTCGGATAATACCTTAACGGGGATACCAGCACTTATTTGTTTTTATCACTGAACGTATTTCATTTTTAATTTTTGTTTTTAGTTTTTCGAAAGAACCATTTTTAAGAAATAAGTGAACTGAGTGTACGGTCTGAGTTAACTGGCATCCAAGTCGTCACTCCCGAATCTGCTCACGTCATTTTGAAGCTAGTTGCTTTCGACAGAAATTAAATAGTACTCACCTAAATCCACATTCGATACCCACACTTTTCATCCAGGTAAAGTAAATTTATTATACATATCAATTTGTTCTACTCGTTTAACTTGGATACGTTAAAATTTGTTGTGTCTTGATTTTGTGTGACACGAAAGTAATATTGTAAACATTATTTGAGATGACTTTTTTTGATATTATTACTTACATGTAATTAATTTATGTGGAATATTTTTCGTTGCTTGTATATATAGTATGTATGTATTTATGTATCTATAATTTTGGATGTGTATATATTTGTGTATCTATTTTAGTTTATTGTATACATTATTTTTGCACCAACGACAGTCCCATTTTATGTCAAGGAAAATCACTGTCCATTCTAAGGATGCCTGGAAGAGATCGCAGTAATAAGATAAGGTCGCCCATTGTATATTTTGTAGTGTGCCATGTATTTTTTATGCTATGTATTTTTGTGATGTACAATAAAGTATATATAAATAAATAAATATAACATCAAAAAATCGTAGACGTAGTACAATCAAAGTACTCAATAAGTACCATATTACCCACACGATTGGGGTAAAAGTCTAAGTATGGCAATATTAATTGCACGTTCCTGCAGTAATGTATGTACTTATGTCGACGTAGACAGAGAATGCTATAGACAAATTGATATCTTTGGTCGCATTCACACAAGAAAAAGAGCGTCTTACGCCGATGTCGTGAAAAGAAATGAAACAGAACGATGAGATTTTTTGTTTCACGGCGCGTGCCATGATTTTCAAGGTTAGCATACTACTTTGCTAAACAAAGTTTGACAGTTAACGTGCAGCTAGGTATCAACTTTCTTTAAAATACAGTTTTATGTGCTTTAAAGTTAAATAATGTATGGTATATTTTGTTGTGAACAATTTAGACATAGTATATAAACCATTTAAAAAAAAAAACATGGTGCGTTGTAACGTTAAAGGGTGTAAAAGTGATAGTGGAACGAAAATGCCAGACTTGTCTTTTCATTCGTAAGTATACCACTCTATAACAATTAATATATGATGATAACATTTTATGGTGTTCATATATTGTATATAATGTACCCTAAACATAAATTCATCGACAAAAAAGCACAATAATAACAATTATTTATTCTAACCTATGAATTTTAGTGTTGCCAATTTTTCTGTAAATTAATACCCAATATTATGGGCAATGTGTATTAATTATATAGTATCTGAAAGATTTAATGACTTGTTGCAGTTTTCCTGAACATGATAATTTACGTCGGATATGGATTGTAGCTACAGGACGAACAGATTGGACACCGTCATCAAAAATTTGCAGCAGACATTTAGAGAAAAAAATGTTAAACAAAAAGAAGAAACTTACACAACTATTACCTAAAAGACAATAACGTGCTAAACCAATAAAAGCTAATTAAAAATAAACAATGTTGTATTATTTACTCACAAAGCCAGAACCTTCTATCACAAAATACACGCTTTGACGTGGAGTTGCGGACACCAGCCCGCTATACAATACAATACACTAACATCCATCGTCATCCTGCCCTCATCGCAATTTATTAATTGAGTTCGGCAGCACTTCCATACACCTTTATTATTCCTCCGCATCACATGCCTATACCGATAATAATCGATAATTATAGTGTTATTTTCAGGCTCTCTTACATAATAATTTCTAATTCTATCAATTCGTGGAACGCCACCTTATTTAGAATCACACAAATTGCGGGGTAAATTTCTCCTCACACGGTAACCCTAAATATGATGACGTAATTTTTTTTTGTCTCTTTCTGTGACACGCTTTGCAGGTGTCTATAGCATTCTCTGTCTACGTATGTCGAACTATCGCTATCTCATACCCCATACGCTGAGGCGTTGTCTATATATCCTCTGTCTACGTCTATGTATGACAAATAATGTCAATGTCAAATTCTGCTGGCTGTCAAACAAGCTGTCACAACAATACTCTCAATGTGATTGTGCAAAATGTTTGTTTGTTTAGTAATAGTATGTTTTCCTGCTTTCTATGAAGTAATTAAACCATTACGTACATAAACTTACGCGTTATTCCCACGGTCGTAGACAGAAACTACACGACGCCACCTGCTACGTCCCAAACGTGAATAAAACACAAGCCTCCCTCATTATTTGCACGCAAAGTAACAGTGTTTTCCTATATTAAAAATACTTAGTTGATCTAAATATCGTATCTGATACTTTTTGAGTTTAAAGATGGAAAAACTACCAATGTGTAGAATATGTTTAGCGGAGAATGTCCGCATGTATATAGTGGCCAACAGGAACTTGCACGAACTATATGCAAAGTTAACTGATGTTTCAGTAAGTTGATATTTTCAGAGCTATGTAAATAACCTGTTAGGTTTTAATTGCAAATCTGCTTTGAGCATGAGTGGCAATCAATGCTCGTGCCTTCTCTGTGAGATGTTAAGAACCACCAACTGTTGGCTTGGAGCGCATTATTATATAGAATAGAAGTATTTTCTTCATAAAAACAAAATAGTGTAATACAAATTTTGTTGCAGTTTGTAACTGAAGACAGTAGACCGATTCTTGCTTGTTTCATCTGCTGCAGTAAACTGAAGCAATGCTACCGATTACAGAGACAATGTCAGGAAGCTGAAGAGCTGTTTGGTCAGATGATCAATGAGGATTATAAGGTGAGGGGTCGTTCTCCAGCCATTTATTTTCATAATTTCTAATTTCATCTATTGTGTCTGGATTCCACTCCTACCTTACCTTGAGAGCAGTGGCACAGTGGTGTTGGTCCGTATTTTGTGAGTTGTTAGTTGTGAGATCGAACCCAGCCAGGCACTTTACTTTGTGTATTTTATTTTATCACCACTGTTCTCAAAATGGTGAAGGAAAACACTGTGAGGAAACCGGCATATCCTAGAACTAAACAATTTAAAGACGTGTGACATCCATCAACCCGCAATGGGCTCGCGTGGTGGAATATGGCCCACTCCCTCTTACTGAGAGGAGGCCTGTGTCCCAGCAGTGGGAACTTTGTAGGCTGATTATGCATACCATCGAGTGTTAAATGTTTATATATACGCTTTTGTCAATTGGATGTTTTACAATATTTTTTTCTTTTTCCCATTTTGTGTTCCACTGCTGCACAAAGGCCTCCCCTTCTTCCTTCCACACCTCCCTGTCTTGAGCGATCTCTGGCCACGTTGGCCCTGTTTTACAATTACTACAATTAAATACTCCACATAATACTGCTACAATTTCTGTAAGTAACATGTATGTGGCTGTTTGATATCGGTTCTCTCTCATGTCAATGCAAGCTGTGCAAAAATAGCTTGTACAGTGGTCAGTGAGGTTGGTAGCTCTCCAGGGTGCATTGTACCTTCTTAACTATCCTCACTCGTGGAGGCTCTTTTGAGTGACTTCAGTATTTAGTTCAATGAGGGGTATGTACGGGTGAACAAGGAACAAAAGTCAATGTTAATCTTATTGTACATTGTTAATGTCCGTGCACAGCATGATATATATACAAAGGAGTATAGGCAGACAAACACAATACATAGAACAGAATCACAAGCCCACAGTCACAATACAAATCGAAATTTGGGAATAAAATTAGCACACAGAATCTCTTCAAGGCGAGAGTGAATAGGCTTCTTCTGGGCAAGCTCGTTCCACCGTAGATCTCATCCCTGCCTCTGGGCTGGATTGAGGTCAAGAGTGAGCCCATTGTCAATTAAAAAAAAAACACGTATATCTCAGCCATGACAGATGTTGACAACTACTAGAGCGCTATTAGTGGCGTATTTCTGAACTATGTGGTAGGGGTGCACCCAATTGTGCTTGTGTGGGACTGTGATCACCAGCATATTATCCTAATACTATAATCATCTTTTTACAGCCCAATCCTTTAATAAACCAAGACCACTTTAAGTTTTACAGTGGGTTTATTAAATCTCCAATAGAGAACATAAGTATAGTTGATGTTGCTCAAACAGAAAGCATTGCTGTTAAAGAAGAATTGCCAGCGGTTTGTGAGGTACTAGATATTATTGAGCCAAAGGAGGAACATCAAAGTGATGGTATGTTTTCAAGAAGAAAAATAATATTTATGTATCTATAACTAATTTCATTAAGGGTTGATTTTTCCATCGCCAGATAACTTTTATTCGAGGAATAAAAGTGACGTTTGACAGTTTTTGTATGAAATAAATGTCAAAATTTCAAAATGATTCCTCGAATAATGTTATCAGATGATTGAAAAATCAGGCCTTAACAAACTAAAGATCTATTTATTTCATCATCATCTGCCCGCCTTCTCCAAACTATGTTGGGGGCTTCCGGCTTCCAGTATAATCAGATGCAGTTGGATACCAGTGTTTTACATGGAGCGACTGCCTATCTGACCTCCACAACCCAGTTACTGGTTAATACGATACCCCTTGGAAGACTGGTTATCAGTCTGTTTTTGTTTACTTACAGAGCTAGAACTGGAAAATTTAGACATTAGCTGTCTAGATGTAGCAGATATACCACCACACCATTCTGAGTCAGATTTAGAAGATGATGTACCTTTATTGGAGTTTAAAACTGAAGTGGAAGCAGAACAAGAGGTATCCAAGAAGAAACGAAGAGCCAGGGAGACGACAAGTAAGTTATAAAGGTTAATCTTTTGGCAAGCAAACAGGCTAATGGTTCACCTTTTGTTGTTGGGGGGAGGACTTCAAAAGGCACCCGTCCTCCGGGGAAAGAGGTCGGGGAGTGTGGGATTTTTACCTCACTAAAACCACCCCGGTGATCACCATCAGCACATGGGGTGGTCCCGGTTCCTCTTGAAAGACCAATTCCGGAACCCCCACCTGCGCAACGCATGTAAGGCACATCCCTGGGGAGACTATAAAAGGGCCTCCCCTAAGCCTTGCTATGCACGGCAGCACGTGACCACTGTGCCACCGTCTTCCCTGGGGTCGCTTGGTGGGTTTGCGTTACCTAAAGAGCATACTCGCTTACGAGTACATGTGCAATGTTGAATTTTATCCACACGACTATATCTCGAATTCACAAAAGATTAACTATGAATGAATGAATGATATATTTATTTGCAAGAATATAGGTAGCTAACATAAGTTCTTAAGATCTATAGGTTTCACTATATTCGGCATTTCTGTCGCGCAAATATTTAGATTTTACATCTTGGTTATACTTATCGCATGCAGTACACATATAATGGTGTTTGTTATTTCTTAAGAAGAAACTTGCCAACCAAACTTCAGAAGAGCAACACAAGTATACCAGTGTCGTGATTTTCTTTACAAACATTTAGTAATTATTTAAGTAATGTAAATATCTAGACGTCATAATAATTATCTTCTTTGTATATATATAAAATTCAAAGTCCTGACTGACTGACTGACTGATACATCAACGCACAGCCTGAACCGCTGGTCCTAGAGACATGAAATTTGTAGGGGTATGTTCTTCCTGAAGAGTAGGAGTATCCACTAAGAAAGAGTTTTTCGAAATTCCACCCCTAAGAGGGTTAAATAGGGGGATTTTGTTTGTATGGAAATTCTTATTCCTTGAGTTAATAAACTTGAAAGTTGGTACCAATACTTATCTAAATAAATTATGAAGATTGCCAGTTTTTTTCTTTCTAAACTATCAAGGGATTGGGGGGTTTCAAAGTTTGTATGGAATTTTAACCTAAGATTGAAAGTAAAGAATAATGTGTATCAGGGATTTTCGAAAATCTACTCCTGACGGGCTGAAAAGGGGTACCTAGTCAATTTTACAAGGGAGGATTTTACAGCGTGGCTTGAGAAACTCGAAAATGGGTATAAATAATCTTTTGAGTCAAGTTATGAACACATCCCAAACGATTTTTGAAAATTCCACCCCTGTGGGGGTGAAAAGCGGGGATACAGTTTATATGAAAAATCTTATTAGGTTAATAAACTTGAAAATTGGCAAGAATACTTGCCTACATAAGTAATAAAGTTTATCATTATAAGTTTTTTAAAACTACACCTCAAAGGGGGATATAGGGGTGTTGAAGTTTGTGTGGAAGAATTTGAATGCGCAGTCCGATTAACTCGAAACTCAGTGTTTATAAAATATTAAGAAAATAGGTGTTATTTGTAATTAGTATCGATTTAAGTGTTGAGAACTTGTATAATTATAATTTATAGAATTTTTTTACGACGGAGTTATCACTGTTTGTATATGAATATGATAATTATTATTGTTACGAGCTTCGGGTTCGTGACAATTAAAAACTGCCGATAAAAATTACCAAAAGTTACACTTTAATTACACAACACTAATAACAACTCAAACACTAATTATAAAACACAATCGCTCTTAAATCGCACTTGAAGATCGCTTTCGATGTATTCGCTTCTATAGCAGAACCAAGTCTGATTGGTCGCGGCTAGTCCCGGCCTTGCATAGTGCCGTAGATAGTTCCAGAACCTTCTATTGTAGAAAGATCTAGAATGTTCGAGTACATACCGGCCCCGACTGACCAGATATCGATAGTTCTAGTAAGTTCTAGCATCGACATCTTTACTCGATAATAGATGGCGCCAGTGGTAACTAATGTCACCATGTATCAGGCATTAATTGTGGCGCGTAACATTATTATAAAGTGAGATACAAGTTGAAACCTAAATACAAATAAATGTGTTGCTCATTCCCTTGGACATGACACGGTAGATCCGTGGAATACCTACCGACAGTAGGTATGCCAGGCTCCATATTAACCTAATAACCTTTAGTCAGATATTTTTGGAACAGACCATATGTTAGTACAGACGCCAGCAGGTCAAGTTACCCGAGTCTGTCAAATTTTCCCAATCAACCTTGAACCTTAATGCTTTAGCGATAAAGTTGAAAATCTATTAAAGAAATTTGACAGATTGTAGTAGCTTGATGTGCTGGCGTCTGTACAATATTGTTCTTCATGTCTCTGGCGATGAAGTGTATTATTCAATATCACCAGAAATTCCTACATTTCGGTTCTAGTGTGAATCATGCAAACCGCAATTATTTTGATTCGTGTGCATGTAAATATTCTTCAAACATTGTACTTACCAGATTTATTATCACAGGGGCGATCGTTACGAAGAAACCAAAATTAGATACACGAAGAACAAAAGAAAAAGATGCAATAACAGCCGAGCAAATGAGAAAAGACAAATCAGACTCGAATGTTATCCGGACAACTCAAAAACGTACATCCAAACCTTGCAAGGGTGCTTTAACAAGACATATTCGTATCCACACTGGTGAAAAGCCTTATAAGTGTGATATATGTCAGCGTAGTTTTAGTGCAAATGGCACTTTAACAAGACATATTCGTATCCACACTGGTAAAAAGCCTCATAAGTGTGATATATGTCAGCGTAGTTTTAGTCGAAAGAGTGCTTTAAGTACCCATATTCGTATACACACAGGTGAAAAACCTTACAAGTGTGATATATGTCAGCGTAGTTTTAGTCAAAAGAGTGTTTTAAATAACCATATTCGTATACACACAGGTGAAAAACCTTACAAGTGTGATATATGTCAGCGTAGTTTTAGTACAAAGTGTATTTTAACAAATCATATTCGTATACACACTGGTGAAAAGCCTTATAAGTGTGATATATGTCAGCGTAGTTTTAGTGAAAAGAGTGCTTTAAATAACCATATTCGTATACACACAGGTGATTACAAGTGTGATATATGTCAGCGTAGTTTTAGTACAAAGTGTATTTTAACAAATCATATTCGTATACACACTGGTGAAAAGCCTTATAAGTGTGATATATGTCAGCGTAGTTTTAGTGAAAAGAGTGCTTTAAATAACCATATTCGTATACACACAGGTGATTACAAGTGTGATATATGTCAGCGTAGTTTCAGTGCAAAGTATATTTTATCAAATCATATTCGTATCCACACTGGTGAAAAGCCTTATAAGTGTGATATATGTCAGCGTAGTTTTAGTGAAAACCGTCATTTAAAAAGACATATTAGTATCCACACTGGTGAAAAGCCTTATAGGTGTGATATATGTCAGCGTAGTTTTATTGATACGGGTGCTTTAAAAAAACATATTCGTACCCACACTGGTGAAAAGCCTTATAAGTGTGATATATGTCAGCGTAGTTATATGGATAAGAGTGCTTTAAAAAAACATATTCGTATCCACACTGGTGAAAAGCCTTATAAGTGTGATATATGTCAGCGTAGTTTTAATGAAAAGGGTACTTTAAAATACCATGTTTATATACACACAGGTGAATACCCTTACAAGTGTGATATTTGTGGGCGTGGTTTTAAACAAGCTAGTAGTTTAAAAAGCCATATTTTAACGCACACTGGTGAAAAACATTAGATGTGTGATGGGTGGCAGCGTATGTTTAGTGATGAGATTCATGGGTGAAATCATAATTATTCGATCACACTGGTGAAAAATCTTTCATATGTGATAAATACACAAAGCGTGACTGAAACTACTGACAATTTTAAAATATATTAACGGCACGCTAAAGCTCATCGCACTTTTCTTCTGTATTTAAAACCCTATAAAAAGAAAAAAATAACCTTGAAATGATGACCCTACGTAAGTACGTACTTTTCACGTTTATACCTTTTTTGTTCTATTTGTGGCTATTTTTTCATAGTTTGTAACTTGTTTTGTGTCGGGGGTTTTTTAAATTTAAATTTATTATTTCATAGTTTTTGCGTTTTAAGATTCAGGTAATTTGGTGTTTAATCAGGTTTTTTGTAATTCGCCATTTGTGGTGGCGGCCATTTTGGATTTGAAATTTATCATAGTGTATAGTATTCTATTAGTCGAGCCCTTTCATTTGATATTCATATTAGTTATTGATTTATCTCCAAGCTATACGAAACACGCATCAGCTAATTAGCTGCTAATGTGTCTAACCAAATAATAATAATAATATTGAGGGAGTTGTGAAAAAATATGTAATCCGCCATTTTGTGGCGGAGGCTATCTAGGACCGATTTTCATCCAACATAGCTAGGAACACTCCGGACTAATTCACCCTTCAAACAAAAAAACAAAATCAAAATCGGTTCATACGTTCGGGAGATACGCCGATTTAAAAAAAAAAACGAAATAACCCAAAAACTACTTATGGTACTTTCTTTTGTTTGACATGTCATACACGAACGGCCATTATTGCTCTAAGAACAGCGTAATCCGCGCCGTCAGATTGACATGACACTTTCAAACTTCAAGTTTATGTTAATCATATAATTTGAAACGGAACGTCATGTTAAGGGAATAAAACAATATCAATTATCAACACTATTTTTACTTTAAATCAAATCGTCGTAAAAAAATTATGAAAATAATTACTATAATATTTTGATCTTGATGCTTGAGACTTTTTGGTACGACATTTGGTTAATCTCATTTAAAATGCAACAATGGCGGACGTACTCTCCGGCAACAATACGTAACGACCTGCCCCTACTTCGCTTGGTTACTTGACAAAACAGAGACGTTTCTTTACCGTGTTTTGTTTTCGTCATGTTTATCTTTCGTCATATTTTTCTGGCTTTATGCGCCCCCTTAATTTAAGGTACGGTTAACAATTTAGGGCTGATACACACCGGAACTGCAACGGCAGTAGGTGTAAATTTGGGTTTCTGGATCAGAGCACATCCAGAAACACCCAATTCATACCATTCACTCATTCTAGTATTCTAAAAGCCTGGTACGAAACGACGTCAACGTCAGCCTCAAAATTGCTAGTGTCAAATTTATGTTCATGCAGATCTTTATAAAAACTAGCCCTCAAAGGGGGATATAGGGGTGTTGAAGTTTGTGTGGAAGAATTTGAATGCGCAGTCCGATTAAATCGAAACACAGTGTTTATAAAATATTAATAAAATAGTAGCACGTTCCCGTGGGATGATTCCCGACATCCACGCGGGCGAAGCCGCGGGCAGTAGTTAGTAATAAATAAGTCTTACATTTTATAGTCAAAATATTCATTGATAGAATAAAAACATCTCTCACACAACCAGTTATATAGCTTTTTTTTGTGGTTTAATTTTTTGTTGCATACTTTAAGTCTATTATTAACTAGGACCATTGTAGCTAAATAAACAAACTGCTCATTTCGGATAAAAATAACAGAACCATGGTCAGCAAGTTGACCAGACACCACAAGCAGCACTCATTCACGAGCGTAACGCTAAGATCAACTGGTCGGATGGCACGACACACTAGCATTAACGAAATCATCCGTCGGGTTGCCAGCTGGTTCGTCGCGCGTTCATCGTCGCGTACCAAGCCATTGGGTTATAACCCAATGGCTTGGTACGCGACAATGGGAAGAGTCCAGACTGCTCTCTGTGAATCAGTGCCGGATTAAGCCAGCGCGGGGCCTGTAGCGAATGTTACCAAGGGGCCCCTTATAGTAGAACACTGTTTGTTTAAGGTTCTTAAGTTTACAAGATAAAACAAAACTTTTCATAATAGTTTTAGTTGTATAGTGGTTTTTTACTAGTCAAATCAATGTTTCTTAACAAATACGTTCTTGTCCGTTCCATATCAGTTGAAGTACGTAAGCCAAATTACTTTATTTAAACAATGCTCAGTATAGTAGGTACTTTTGTAAAAACCTGAAAAAACATGATACATTTTTCGTATATTCTTGCGTGATTCAGCAGTGATTGCAAGTTCTGTCAGAACTTTGAATGCAAGAGCGAGCGAGGCGAGCTCGGAAATTTTTAGCATCTCGCCTCGGAGAGCTTAGGTGTCTTTTGACCATTCTTATCTAATATTTCATTGAACCTAATGTGTTGTTTTTGGTACGTCCAAGCGCGGGGCCCCCACAGCGCGGGGCCTGTAGCATTTGCTACTCCTGCTATATGGCTAATCCGGCACTACTGTGAATGTACTTCCAGCCTTTTGGATACTTTTCCCATTGACAGCGATGCGAACGATTTTTTTGATGTCAGCATAAGTGACGGGGCCCGATAGGGCCGAAGCCTGCCAGGGTAGCGGGAACGTCCGAAAGGGTTACCGCTGCCCTGTGCTTTTCTGTAAGCGATGAGGGGCTTAAGGTGTATATAGGGCTCGCTGACCTTGTGCATGTGGGCGGAGCTAAACGCTCTACTCCCGAAAACGTAAAACGCGCGCGGTGGCGCGCTGAACTAAAACGACGATCAAAGAGTATGCAGAGGCACAGACATGCCGCCCGCAGGTCGCTATTTTTGCCTACGATTCCAAAAGGGAATTGCGGATGCAAGTCTGATATATTTTGTATAGATTGATACGTATGTTACTTGTACTTAGGTAAAGATATCATATAGGTACCCTCTTAATCACCACTAATGAGACACAATTGGTTTTCTATTGTAATTAGCCACAAAGGGCCCGCGAGATAGATGGCATCCTCGGGAAGCACATACATTTTATCCTGTTAGCACGTTCCCGTGGGATAATTTCCGACATCCACGCGGGCGAAGCCGCGGGCAGAAGCTAGTATTACATAAAAATGAGATTTTATAAAAAATGTGATCCTGTTTCACCAATTTGAATTATTATAAATCAGTAATAAACCTACCTAACTAGCACTGTACCTAAGTAGCATTTTAGGGTTCCGTAGCCAATCGAACGATGTTATAGTTTCGGCAGTGTCCTTGAAATAATTACCTACGGCCGTTTAGTAGATAAACCTCGTCATGGGTGTCATTTTCGTGGTTTTCGAGGGTGCTGGAGCCGATTATAAAGTCAAAATGAAAATCCGGGATGGCGGCTACAAAACTTTTCAAAATTTTCGTCATGGGTGTCATTTTCGTGGTTTTCGAGGCTGCTGAAGCCAATAGTGAGGTCAAAATGAAAATCTAAGATGGCGGGTGCGAAAATGTTCAAAATTTTCGTCATCGGTGTCATTTTCGTGGTTTTCGAGGGTGCTGGAGCCGATTATAAAGTCAAAATGAAAATCCAAGATGGCGGCTGCAAAAATTTTCAAAATATTCGTCATGGGTGTCGTTTTCGTGGTTTTCGAGGGTGCTGGAGCCAATAGTGAGGTCAAAATGAAAATCTAAAATGGCGGCTGCAAAAATTTTCAAATTTTTCATCATGGGTGTCGTTTTCATGGTTTTTGAGGCTGCTGAAGCCAATAGTGAGGTCAAAATGAAAATTTAAGATGGCGGATGCGAAAATTTTCAAAATTTTCGTCATGGGTGTCATTTTCGTGGTTTTCGAGGCTGCTGAAGCCAATAGTGAGGTCAAAATGAAAATCTAAGATGGCGGGTGCAAAACTTTTCAAAATATTCGTCATGGATCAATTTGAAAATTTTCGCAACCGTCATTTTGGATTTTTATTTTGACCTCACTAGCGGCTTTAACACCCCCGAAAAGCATAAAAACGACACCCATGACGAAAATTCTGAAAATTTTCGCACCCGCCATCTTAGATTTTCATTTTGAGCTCACTATTGGCTTCAGCAGCCTCAAAAACCATGAAAACGACACCCATGATGAAAAATTTGAAAATTTTCGCAACCGTCATTTTGAATTTTTATTTTGACCTCACTAGCGGCTTTATCACCCCCGAAAAGCATAAAAACGACACCCATGACGAAAAATTTGAAAATTTTCGCAGCCGCCATTTTGGATTTTTATTTTGACCTCACTAGCGG
Organism: Apamea sordens; assembly: GCA_945859715.1. NCBI lineage: Eukaryota > Metazoa > Arthropoda > Insecta > Lepidoptera > Noctuidae > Apamea > Apamea sordens. The sequence continues at coordinate 9,208,219 of OX244015.1, read as the reverse complement.
CTTTATCACCCCCGAAAAGCATGAAAACGACACCCATGATGAAATATTTGAAAATTTTTGCAGCCGCCATTTTGGATTTTTATTTTGACCTCACTATCGGCTTTATCACCCTCGAAAAGTATGAAAACGATACCCATGATGAAATATTTGAAAATTTTTGCAGCCGCCATATTGGATTTTTATTTTGACCTCACTATCGGCTTTATCACCCTCGAAAATTATGAAAACGACGCCCATGATGAAATATTTGAAAATTTTTGCAGCCGCCATTTTGGATTTTTATTTTGACCTCACTATCGGTTTTGTCACCCTCGAAAAATATGAAAACGACACCCATGATGAAATATTTGAAAATTTTTGCAGCCGCCATTTTGGATTTTTATTTTGACCTCACTATCGGTTTTGTCACCCTCGAAAAATATGAAAACGACACCCATGATGAAAAACTTGAAAATTTTCGCAGCCGCCATCTTGGACTTTTATTTTGATCAAATCCAATCTTTTCTTATTATAGTATTAGTTTAGATATGACTACTTGTATTACTACCGTAAGTATTCGTAAGCGTCCACCCGCACAATAGAAATGGGCCATCTGCAGCGAGCTAGTCAATAAACGCACACTGATACAATTCGTTCGTAAATATTTGCACTAACACAGACAGACGCGCATAGTCGGTCGATAGCCGGAGCGTAGCAGCGAGCGACACAGCCATCCCGTCGCAATGCTAACGCACGACTGCCGCCCGCGCCCGCGCAGAGCCCCTCTGAAGCTCGATCTCAAAGTGGGGACATTTCCTTTGCAAATGTTAATTGATTTACATAAGCAATGACAAATCTGTAGTACCTCTAACCATCGATTTTTCAGTGTAAAAATATTTCCAAACATCAAAGCCGTTTAGAAGTAATATCGAATATCAGAAAAAAATAGCGTGTTGGTAAATATTTTTTTAAGGCAAAAGTATTAGCCATACGAAAAAATCCTTCTACAGAAATGTTGTTCATGAATCTATAGCAAACATATATTTTTTACAGATCTTTTAATCAAGCCGTTAATGAGAAATATTCTTCATAAAGTGACCGTATTACGGTACTAAACGAGAGTAAGGCCCTTAAAGACTTTGCAATGTACAAATTATAAAGTAACAGTGTACTCATTGTTGAAAAGCCTAATAATAATAAATAAACAGACACCACACACAGTTAGTCGTATAGATACATTCATACATACATAGATAAATATTATAATACTCGTATGATAGATTTACGTTTAATTGACCTTACCAAATAATTATTATGTGCCACCTATAACAACTGATCTCAATAAAATAAAATACATATATACATATAACTGCGACTGCGACTGTGAGCGACTCCAGAGTGACATTGATAGAGTGGTGGAATGGAGCCATGACAATAAACTGTACTTCAACGTGTCCAAATGCTCGGTAATATCCTTTGGTCGTGCGCGCACCCCTGTCCACTATGAGTACAAAGCTGAGGCGATACTCATGCAGCGAGTAACGCAAGTGCGGGATCTAGGGGTATATCTCACTCCAGATCTTACGTTTCGCGAGCATATCATTAAAATATGTAAGAAAGCGTACAGAAACCTCGGCTTTGTACTTAGGCAGTCACAGGGGTTCACTAATATTACGACTATAAGGGTATTATACGACGCTCTAGTCAGGAGCCACTTGGAGTATGGTGCTGTCATATGGGCTCCACATGAAGCCAAGTACTCTGTCATGCTGGAGCGCGTACAGAATAAGTTCACGCGTCACTTGTACTTCAGACTGTACGGGGTTTATCCATTGTACCCGCTGATGTACCCCACCCTGTTTGTACTGGGCATGGTCGGGTACAACGAGTTAAGGGTGCGACGACAGTTTACTCTTGTCGTTTATTTAATTAAATTGCTTCGGGGTAAGGAGCACAATCCGGGAGTGCTTCAGTGCTTGCGGTTTTCTGTTCCAGACCGCTACGTGTGGAGGCGGCGGCGCCCGCCACTGCTGGCTGTGCCAACTGCCAGAACCAACCTGCTGGCCAAAGCACCTCTCACGCGAGCAATTCGTACTGTTAACGAAGTTCAGAATAGGTTGGACATTTTTTCGTGTTACTTTAGTGAACTCGCAAGAGTAAGTTTATATATATTATGTTACGAGAGCAACAATTAGTGTAATTTTATGTTTATTGTTTCTTTTATTGTTTTTTTTATTTTTTATGTGTTAATGTATTGTGTAGTTATTTGTAATTGTTAGTAATAGTGTTATTTAAAATAGTTAATATTATAAGTAGGCTTAGCTATCGCATTAGGTTTCTAAACCTGTAATGATAGTTTTAGAGTTTTAAATAAATAAATAAATAAATAATAATAATAATAATAAAAAAAATGTATAGAACATATTTTAAAAATTGCCCATGGTTAATTTGTGTAATAAAATTATTTTAATTTTAATAATTAGTTCTATACGTTTTGCTGTTCTACAGGGTTCAAAATTATACCTTAGCTTTAAGCCATTGTAACACCTCTACAACATTATGGAAAGCAAATAAATGTATGAATATGATAATTATTATTATAAAGTGAGATACAAGTTGAAACCTAAATACAAATGAATGTCTTGCTCATTCCTTTGGACATGACACGGTAGATCCGTGGCATACTACCGACAGTAGGTATGCCAGGCTCCATATTAACCTAATAACCTTTAGTCAGATATTTTTGGAACAGATCATATGTTAGTACAGACACCAGCAGGTCAAGCTACCCGAGTGTCAAATTTTCCCAATCAACCTTGAACCTTAATGCTTTAGCGATAAAGTTATAATAATAATAATATCCCTGGACATTTCACACAGCGCCATCTAGTCCCAAGCTAAGCAACCTAATGCTTGTGTTATGGTAACAAGATGGCTGATAAACTACTTATATACATTGTTTTTTTTTTTTGTAAATACATACATATTATAGATAGAAAAACACCGTTGAAAATCTATTAAAGTTTGACAGATTGTAGTAGCTTGATGTGCTGGCGTCTGTACAATATTGTTCTTCATGTCTCTGGCGATGAAGTGTATTATTCAATATCACCAGAAATTCCTACATTTCGGTTCTAGTGTGAATCATGCAAACCGCAATTATTTTGTTTCGTGTGCATGTAAATATTCTTCTAACATTGTACTTACCAGATTTATTATCACAGGGGCGACCGTTACGAAGAAACCAAAATTAGACACACGAAGAACAAAAGAAAAAGATGCGATCACAGCCGAGCAAATGAGAAAAGACAAATCAGACTCGAATGTTATCCGGACAACTCAAAAACGTACATCCAAACCTTGCAAGGGTGCCTTAACAAGACATATTCGTATCCACACTGGTGAAAAGCCTTACAAGTGTGATATATGTCAGCGAAGTTTTAGTGAAAACCGTCATTTAAAAAGACATATTGGTATCCACACTGGTGAAAAGCCTTATAAGTGTGATATATGTCAGCGTAGTTTTAGTGAAAATAGTACTTTAACAAAACATATTCGTATACACACAGGTGAAAAACCTTACAAGTGTGATATATGTCAGCGTAGTTTTAGTGAAAAGTATATTTTAACAAGTCATATTCGCATCCACACTGGTGTAAAGCCTTATAACTGTGATATATGTCAGAGTAGTTTTAGTAAAAAAAATACTTTAATAAGACATATTCGTATCCACACTGGTGAAAAGCCTTTTAAGTGTGATATATGTCAGCGTAGTTTTCGTGAAAAGAGTTTTTTAACAAGACATATTCGTATCCACACTGGTGAAAAGCCTTATAAGTGTGATATATGTCAGCGTAGTTTTAGTGCAATTAGTACTTTAACAAGACATATTCGTATCCACACTGGTGAAAAGCCTTATAAGTGTGATATATGTCAGCGTAGTTTTGGTGACAAGGGTACTTTAAATAGCCATGTTCGTACACACACAGGTGAAAACCCGCACAAGTGTGATATTTGTGGGCGTGGTTTTAAACAAGTTTGTAATTTAATAAGACATATTTTAACGCACACTGGTGAAAAACATTAGATGTTTGATGAATGTCAGCGTATGTTTAGTGATGAGATTCAAGGATTAAATCATAATTATTCGAACACACAGGCGAAATCTTTCATATGTGATAAATACAATGCTCATGGATATATGGAATCCCGTACCATGCTGCGTCAAACTTTGTTTTTTATAAACTACACCATGGATATAGGATAGAAGGAGATATGCCCTGTAGTTGAAAATGTATCAGAACTCGCATGTCGTTAAGACGATCCCACTACACATGTAGTTCAGTAAAAGCAGTAGCTACAAAGTCGCGCACACACTTGCAATTCATAAATCAGAACGTACTACACAATCAATTATAAATAAAACTTAACTCATCAAACATAGCGTTCATTTACTATGCACCGTACAACTTACTCATACAAAAACACCTGCGCTATCGTTGTGCTGTGCAAAAGCCATTTATTTTACACTAGTTTCTGCCCGCGGCTTTGCCCGCGTGGATGTCGGAAATTATCCCACGCGAACGTGCTAACAGGGTAAAATGTATGTGCTTCCCCAGGATGCCATCTATCTCGCGGGCCCTTTGTGACTAATTACAATAGAAAACCAATTGTGTCTCTTTAGTGGTGATTTAGAGTAGTGCCTCGGAAGTTTTTTTTTTTGACCTGAGTACCTACCTAATTTAAAAAAAATAAACTCAATAACAGAAAATAAAATACCTACCTACCTAAATAAACCTATTTCTGATGATAACTAATCTAAACTCAATTAATAAGCAAAATCCCTAAAAACTAATATCTATACAAATGACTAATCCTACTTATCAGTATTATAAAATAACCTACGGTTACTACGAACACTATCAAGTACACTACCTATATTTTAAAATTAAAATCTATACCTACGACTTATAAAATTAAACCTAAATAACTCTAAAAACTAAAAGGAATAAAAGGTCGCACAGATAATACTGCGGGTGACGTATCCTACGACAAACTTATTATTTGCGGTTGGTACAGTCAACAGCAAAAGTAGATGATCAAAATCAGAAATTCAATACTAGTGAACGGAGTTCGCAGCTATATGGCAGTTGTACTAGTAGTAAATGTTTGGTATAATTTACAATCACATACTTTTTCACGAACTCCGTTTATTAGTATTGAATTTCTGATTTTGATCATCTACTTTTGCTGTTGACTGTACAGTAATCGGGTCTAGGGATCGAACCGCAAAATTAAGTTTGTTTTTTATTGTATATACTTTTCAAGTACCCAGTGTGGTGCCCAGGATATTAAAGAATAATTATACCTACCAAGTTTCATCGTAATCGAACCGGTAGTTTTTGCGTGATGCCTGAACAAACAGACAGACAGACAAAAAATTTTTTAATCACATTTTTGGGTTCGGTGTCGGTCTAGTAACACTTCACTTCTACAGATTTATTATAAGTATAGATATACGCTAGTGATTGACTAAATCGGAAAGTTATAGATTGACGATTGAGGACGACAGTAGGCGTTTCGAACTGACATACTATCGAACTGATAAATTAGCGAACTAATGAGCAATCGCTGTAGGTTTTTTCGCAACAGGATTTTTCGCACAAACGTTACATCGCACCAATAAAGCATCCATGGAATAAAACATCGTACAACTAAATTATCCACACCATGTTCGATATAGTAAAAATCGAATCATCAACTTTCGAAATCAAGTAGGGAACCCTATTTTTTCACGATCACGATCGAAAGCGCACTAGTTCACGGAGACGGCCATTTGCCTAGTGCATGGTCATTTCAGGCATGCCGCGACGACACAGACACGTCTCCATGCCACTTCTCCTGTTTTTTACATTTCTATGGACTACACTTATCATATTAACTCCTATAGAAGTTCCTATTGTAAACAAAACCCGAGTTTGGCCTGCCCCTGCTTCGCTCGGTTACTTGACAAAACTGCAAAACATAGACATTTCTTTACTGTGTTTGGTTTTCGTCGTGTTTGATGAGAGGGGTAGGTAAAGAGGCGCGGGTGAAACTTGACATTTTTCTGGTTTTATGCGCCCCCTTATTTTAAGGTACGGATAACAATTTAGGGCTGAGAGCTGGTTCACATTAGGTCGGACCGACAGTTTGCCGTTCACCGACTGCCAGGTGTTGCTGTTCACACTAGACGCCGCCGACCCGACCTAATGTGAATATAACTGTCAGTACGGTCGTTTTACTGCCCGGCTCTCCTCCTGTCTTCCACAAGAGAAATCAAAACTTCTACATTAATTTCGCCCTCCATATTGAAACGTGTCTTCTCTGCATACACGTCGACGAAATGGCGGGTGGGAGGGTGGCAGGCGGGTGTCGCTGCCGCTTCGCGCCGACAAATGTGAACGGCGCCGTACTTGCTAGTACGCCAATATTATGTCCGATCCGACAGAAATCGTGGCTGGGCGTACGGTAAAAGTGTCGGCTCCGACAGTTTGGTCGGGTCGCCCTAATGTGAACGGCGCTATTGACATACATACGCCAATATGGATCCGACACGTTTGTCGGGTCGGTAAAACTGTCGGTCCGACCTAATGTGAACCAGCTCTGATTCACACCGGAACGGCAACGGCCGGCAGCGACGCCAGAATGCACCATAATGATGTTCGTGTCGCCGAAAGCGGCCGCGGGCGGGCGCGCGTGGCGTCGCGACTTTTTCAAGCGATACTGGTCTTTTAATTATGTATATAAAGTTTAAAATTATATGGCACTGAAACAGCAGTGCGATTCTGTAACAATCTGTGAAAACTTAAGTGAAGTGAGCGTGGAGTGAGCTGGCATTCCAAATAATGCTAGGGATTGACGCTACTGACAACTCACATCAAGCTCACTTCACGGTGAGATTGTTACAGAATCGACCGGCTGCTCGCCGCTTCGCTGCCGGCCGCTGCCATCTTGGTGTGATTTGAGCCTTAACCTTTTGGGCACTTTTCCTATTGACAGCGATGCGGACGAATTTTTTGATGCCCTTTGTTATTTCTCCTCCTTTTATAATTATAATTGTACATATTATTATAATTTTAAGACAGTATTTTAAGATAAAAAAAAAACGATGTTTATATTGCAAATAGTGACTTGACCCTGTTGTTAATATTATGTAAATATAAAATGAGATTTTTAATTTAGATTTTTATTTAAGCTACATAAATTCCTCAAAACTTGTACATTACATACTTCAGATACTCCATACAAGTTTAGACGTGTTTGAAAAATTGGCTACCTACTAAAAATACGTCAATTTATGTCAGGCACTGGCGCCGATTCCCTTGTTCACAAACTAAATTTAATTTCAGCGCATCTTTTTCTTTCTATTTCATTAAGAAAAGGACAGAAGATGAATATTAGTTTAGTCCTGTCATATTATGATACTCCTTAGACAAATTAGATGTGATCGTCAGGCGCTGACTAATTTGACAGGACTAAACTAATAATTTATTTTCTGTCCTTTTCTTAGGTAATGAAATAGAAAGAAAAAGATGCACTGAACTTAAATTTAGTTTAGTTTGGGAACAAGGGAATCTACGCCATTACCTAGTCGGATAAAATGAAACACAAGTTAATCAGTAACACATCCTTTTTATTAAGAAAACAAACCTTCCATTTTATAAGTACAAAAAATTATAATTCTAAGATATGAAATTGGGTTAGGTAGGTACCTATTTAATGTCGACATTTCTCAATATTTAAACTGGTAAGTAAACGTTAGGACCACTAGCGTAGCTATTCACAACCATTCGATACGCTTCCGTGCCGAATCGAACATCAAATAATGTTACCAAAACACTGTTCACAAATCTAAAACCCGAAGATTTTATCAGTATCAATCAAATAGACGACCGCCTTCCTTCCAACAGGTATTCTGACAGCAGCTATCTGACAGTAGCTGTCTGACAAGGCAAATTAGTAATTGAAAATGTGTCATTTTTGATTTGACAACCTGTCGTATAGTTGTGAATAATCATGCTGAGAACAGAGATTTGAAGGTACCGATTTCAGCCAAATTCTCAAATGAAACTATTTTAAGTCGCCATAGATGGGCTTATTTCACGTGACAAAATTTAGTCGTCTCAATTGGCTAAACTAATGAATTCAGGGGGCTTACCACCAGCGCTTATAGCAGGGCAGAAGTTGACCTGCACTGCTTTTTTGTACTAAGTTATGGATGAAAAAAAGCAGTGCAGTTGACAAGTGCTATATATGAGCTGGTGGTAAGCTCCCAGAGACAGGTGTAACCTAAATAGCAAGAAGAAAGTTCGCGATACGTCCATCTCCGTCCTACTTTATTCTGCTGACGGATTTAGTCTCCGATTGTTCTTTTTTGCCTTTCACTCGCTGTGAAACGTCTGAACATAAAATTAATCAAAAGTGAAAAACAGAATTCATTAGTGAAAGTTTTCACTCGCCTAACGTATGATCAAATTTAATGAAACGATATTATTTTGTCGTGTGAAACTAGAATGAAAAGTCACTTGAGAGAAACGTGAGAAGCGTGTGTCTGTTAGAGGCTTTAGAAAAAAATAACTTTTTTTTTTCTTCTATGGCAACTGAGCCGATGTCGACTGCCAGCGTCAAAAAAATAACTTAAGACGTTTAAAGATAGGATGATGATAATTATTATAGTGTTGTGTTGTTAAGATTAAGGGTGGAATTGTTGGGGTATCTGCAGGTGCTTCTTTTCCACGGCAGGAGTCATTGAGCGGCAACGCTGTGAGTATAAATAAAAGGCGATTAGAATTAGTAAAAAGGTAATGAATGAGGGCTATTGCGCTTGCATTCGCCGCTAGAGGCGCTAGTGAGCAAGGCCTCTGGACATGTCAAGTCAAAATATCACTGAACATTCTCAGTTTGCAGGGAGGGGCTAATAACAACAGCCGCACGGGTCGATCGATCAGGATAAGCAACGCTTTGTCCGTGTGCCACGGTTGGTCCGTGGATGGGTGACCATCTTTACATACCAAGACCCCTCCGTGCCTCGGGAAGCACATTATGCCGTTGGTCCCGCCTGTGATTCGTGGATCTTTGACAGTCGTTACGGATCGTCAGAAGCGCGAAAGTCTGACAACTAGACTTACCAATTACCCAGAAACTGGGTTGTGGAGGTCAGATAGGCAGCCGCTCCATGGTATACTGGTATTCAGCTGCATCCGGTTAGACTGGAAGCCGACCCCAACATAGGTGGGAAAAGGCTGAGAGGGAGTGAGATGTAATCCACCACGCGGGCCCAGTGCGGGTTGGTGGATCACAGGTCTTCGAATTTTTGGGGTCTTACCTCCCTGTAATCAGCTTCACACATGACTGGTTGTCTCATCTCCACCTTCCTGGGTGGCATCAGGTCCTCGTCGTGCACTAGTTTGTACACCTCCGAATGCTTCAGGTGTTCTAACGACACTGGAGGTTTTTCGTATTTCATGAAGTTTATCCTGAAATGTTAGGTGACGTGTTAATATTTTATTTTAAATTTGTGTGACAGAGGGTACCAGCGGGGTTATTGCGCAACACACTAACTATTGCAGTGCCTGTCACTTTAATAATTCGAAAAAAATAATTGCGTTATTTACGCTGTCGAGCGGCCAATTTTTCAAACATATGAAGGCATTATGGATTTCCTTCAAACGAAAGTGGGTTACGCAATTGGGGTGCTGCCGCGAGCACTCGCTTCGCAAATTTGCTTGGCGAATATTCGCTGCACGAGCTTTTGTTAACGTGATGAACATTCATTAGAGTTCTAACGAACAGGGCCATGCATAGCCGTGCTCGCGAACGAATGTGTGACAAAAGTTCGCGCAACTTCGCGATTGAATGCTCGCGGTGAGTAGGTACACACGGCTACACATCAAGCTATACATTTCCAGTTTTAGCTGACCTCGCATTGTATAGATTTTTCGTACAATCAGAAGTCAGCTTATACTGGTTATGTATAGCTGTGATGTGTAGCCGTGCATACAGTCCATTACGTGCTTCGTAGTATACTTGGAGCACGCTAACTTCTTTAGAAGGGGGGTCACAAAGGGGGGGAGGGGGGCAAACATCAGAATATTATTCTTAGAATAGCTACTATTAAATAAGTAATGTATGGTTATGGTACAGAATAATGGTGACTGTGAATTAACATCTTGTGGTCAGCAATACATAGGTTACCTACCTATTTACTATATAAATTGATTAATGTTCTGTACGTATACCCTGTTAGGTACCCCGTTTTTTGACAGATGGAACTAGTGAGTGCAGCAACACACAATACATTGATTGATACACGCACGTTATTATAATGTTTGTAAGAAGCCATAAATAAGAGTCCGTTTATATATTTATTTTATTACGCATTTTAGAGCCAGGGTGAGGCACACCTATAGGGTGATAAAGAAATTCCGACGTCAGCTAAACTAATGTTAAAAATAACACCTTCTTTACACTCTAAGCAAGTAGGAAATAAAAACTAAAGTAAAATTGTCAAAAAATAAAAGGCTCGTTTTGACATTGACAGTAGTTAATAAAGATCAAATTCGTAAAATACGTATTCGTTTGTATGAAACTGATAGATGTCAAGAACGCATTCTCAAATGTCAAAACGAGCCTTTTATTTTTTGACAACTTAAGTAAAATTAAATGTGATAAAAAGTTACAAGAAAAACATTAAGTAAGTATGTACATACTCACCGCGAGCAAAATCGCTAAATTCGATTCGCGAGTTTGTTTTGCTAATAACATTTATTGCATGAACGTTTGTTAACGCACCGTACATTTCTCTCTCTCTCTAGGTACTCGCGAAACAAACAGCTTGGTGCCCGCGAACGTACATACGTTCGTTTCGCGAAAGAATGTTTGTAGCAAAACCTCACGCAATAAATGACTGAATGTTTGCAAAACAAATTCGTGAGGCGAATGCTCACAGTGAGTACGGTCCTTCAACAAATCATTTGACAACTGATTAACATGCGTTGACATTAAACAAGCTATGGACTTAACACCAGCCGATGAATTCTGTTTATAATGTCACTGACTCACTGTGAAAACTAAGGTGCAGTGAGCTGTCAACAGTGTCAATCCTAGCGTCAGGTAGAATGATAGCTCACTGCGCCTACGTTTTCACGGTTTTACAGAATACACGGTAACAGGTTTCTGCAACGAAAATTATCGACGTGTCAAAATTAGGGCATAGCATGCCATGTGATTCGAAGGATTCGATTATTGGCTGTTGATAATTATTCAGTCAACCAGTCACAGCACTTGACAATATTTTTTGTCAAGTTTTTAAATTGAAAAAAATGTTAATTGATAATGTATTTTATAATATGAATGAGTTTTTTGATAAAAAATAATATTTGTATGTACCTAATGTCTCAAAATACTATTGCATGTCCGACTTGGGTAGACTGTTGGAACTAAAATGTAATGTTTATCAAATAAGAACTTAATGTACACAGTTATGCAATAAATATATCTTTATCTTTATCTTTGTTTATTTTCGTTCCAGAAATCGTGCCATTATTTTTTTTTGAGTATGTAATGTTTTTGAAGTGAAAACTTCTTTAGTGCGTTGGGCGAGAATATCTTATGGGTTCGCGTTACCAATATGCAGAATATCTGTAGCTATGATTGTGACGTGTGGCCAGCAATGAAAGTATATAAAAAGTAAAGCCTTGACCGTTGTAGTTAAAAAAAAACAGTCTTAGGAAACTTTCCATAATTTTTTTTTATGAGAAATTTGATACCCATTCATAGATTCAGAAAAACTTTTACAGTTGCCAAAGAAATGGACAATTTTCACAAAAACTTTGATACTGTCTCATATAAGCATCAAAAAATTCTATCGGACTTACTGAGGTTACTAGAAAAGTATGAAATTACAAAAATAATTTTCCCAAACATTCCGTAGGAGGTGAGACTCTCAACTTATGTTTTTCATATATATTTAAATATGGACTATGGACGTGTTATGACTCACTGACCTATATTATACAAGTACGCTGGACTAAATATACGAAATGACAGTTGTTTTTTGTGCCGATTCAAAGCGCCCCGCTCGAGCGTCTCAGGAACTAAAATTGACACATTCCCGCAAATGGCCGTCGTCGTTTTGTTGCTTTGGTACGTATCAGACGATTTAGGTCTAAGACCTCGAGGAATAAGACCTTTGTGTATATTGTGTTTTCTACGAGATATTTAGAACATTTTTATCATGACCGTATGCGCATCTTGTAAAACTCGCTATCAAAAATATTAGTTCCACAGACGCTCACGTTGTTGTCAGCGCCACAATGGCGAAAACCAAATGTCTTCATTTTGTCATTGACAGTATACAGAGTTGATATGACAGAGGGGCATTAAATTACACTACGTATACTATACGTGTTTAGTATTAATTCGATACGACATAAATATAAAAAGCGCCAAAAATGAGAAAATATTATTTTCAAACAAACCAAATGGCGCATCCACCCTTTATAAATAAATTTGACTGACCTTAGATACCTAGGTAACGAAGTGGCAACGTCTTTATCGTTGTAAGGTGCATGACCTATGCTTAGACATAATCAGCTGTTAGGAAAGATACATCGTGTTCAAACGGCGCAAAAACTTAAAAAATCATTTGCGACTAAACTACTGCTCGTATTTAATTGATTTTTGGTACCTACAAAGCTTGAAAATGGTACAGACGCCAGCACATCAAGCTACTACAATCTGTCAAATTTCTTTAATAGATTTTCAACTTTATCGCTGAAGTATTAAGGGTCAAGGTTGAGTGGGAAAATTTGACAGTTTCAGATAGCTTGACCTGCTGGCGTCTGTAGGTACCTTTAATGGGCAGTTTAAAGGAAAGCCCCTCTGTCGTATAACTTTGTATATGAAGTCCAGCGTACTTTTTTATTATAGGTCAGTGTTATGGCTAGACTGGCCGTACAATAAAGAGTACTTAACTGAAAAAGTACAAAAAAAAATTGTACGAATTTATAAAGTTTACTTTGAGAACCAAAATTAGATAGCATGTCGCTTGTAATTTCTGTAATTCTGAAGATTTTTAAATGAAATTATCTGAGGTAATTTACTTCAGATAATTTAGATGCTTGTTATGCTGAATTACATGTTATATGTGTATATGTGTTGTAAATGTTGGAATAAATAAAGATTATTATTATTAGATCGTTAAAGATGAAGGGAGGATGACTTGATAGTCTAGATTTTTTTGCGATTTCTGACTTTCTAGTTCTCAATCCTTAGTTGGTCTCAGAGTTTTTTGATCCTTTCAAGAAACAGCAGTGTGATTCTGTAACCATCTCACCGTGAAAACATAAGTGAAGTGAGCGTGGAGTGAGCTGTCATTCCAACTAATGCTGGGATTGACAGCTCACTCTAAGCTCACTTCACCTAACTTTTCACGGTGAGATTTTTACAGAATCGATCGCCAGGAACGATTAAAAAAGTTTTTGTGAGACGCTGATCTGCAAACTACATGAGCGTATAAAATTGAACTTCACGGGCTAAAACTAACATAAATTGGAATGATTCAATGAAAAACTTTGATTCTGAGACTTCAATGATTAAAAAAGCGATCTTCAAAAACGATGTGTAACTCACTTCAATCAATTTGTCATAAGTGTCAATCATAGTCTCGCGTAGTCTATGAAAGTCTACTAGGTGACAGTTCGACTCTCTGGAATTATTTGAAATTAGAAAAAAAAAGTTAAGCACGTAATACACATGCTGCAACTTGCAACGAAGTTAATATCAGGCCTGATTTTATGTACCTATAGTACATCTACATTTCGCCAGTTAGCGAGCCTTTTGACATCAACTGGACACAAATACAGAGTCCGGGCTGCGACTGGGAAACTCCTAAGGATGAAAACCAATAACACTGGCTGACCTGGGCATCGAACCCAGAACTTGTGCTAAGATATTATGCTGGTTAATTATATTTAATAATTGATTATTTTCTATGGTATGTACATACCTAGGTATTGTTATCAAACCCCTCAATAAACAAAAAAAGACAATTTTTTTAATGTTAAAAGGGCCTGCTCTTGATCTCGCCTGGTGGAAAGCGATGGATAAAGTCTACGATGAAACGAGCAAGCCCAGAAGATGCCTGTTCACTCTTTCTTAATTTATTTTTAATTTACTATCATCTGCCCAGCCTTTTCCCAACTATATTTATATTGGGGTTGGCTTGCAGCAGAGTACCAGTATTTTACATGGAGCGACTGCCTATCTGACCTCCACAACCCAGTTACTGGGTAATACGACACCCTTTAGCAAGACTGGTTGTCAGACTTTCGGGCTCCTGACGACCCGTAACGACTGTCAAAGATCCACGAATGACAGGCGGGACCAACGGCTTAGCGTGCTTTCCGAGACAAATTTATATTTAATTTATAAAAATAACAACAGACTACATACCTATATTTCCTACAGTATGACTTGGTATCACCCCACGGCCAGATTTCATTCCAATTGTCAATCTGCGGCGCGCACATGCAATCAAACAGAAAAACAGACACGTAAGCAAGCAAACTAACTAGGTATAGTTGTTTCAAATTACGATCGCGTCATGTGACTTTTATGTCATTAAAATGGGGGCTATCGTTTGTGCTCACCAGTTGGTGCCACTGTCGAGTGAGGTCCTGTCAGTTTGGTAGTTTTATTTGATATGTTTAAGTACCCATTTTACTATCATCTGCCTGCCTTTTTCCAACCTTGTTGGGGTTGGCTTCTAGTCTAACCGGATGCAGCTGAATACCAGTATAGTACATGGAGCGACTGCCTATTTGTACACCACAACCCAGTTGCTGGGTAAGACGATACCCTTGGTAAGACTACTTGTCAGACTTGGACTTCTAAATAACCGTAACGACTGTCAAAGATCTACGTATGACAGTCAGAACCAACTGCTTAGCGTGATTTCTGAGGCATGGAGGCGTCTCGTTATGTAATAGATGGTCACGCATCTACATACAAACCGACCGCGGCAAGCGTGGTTAAACCGATCTGTGCGGCTGTTAGCCACGAGCCCCATCTTTATAAAAATTATGAATAATTTATTAGTAAAAATACGCGATAAAAGGGCCCCAAACAGTGAACTTTCAGTGACGTTTGACATTTCTAGAGACCTTAGGCTCATTAACATTGCCGCGGTACGGAGTGAAAGCGAGTTTTCGTAGCGATATTATACATAGCAAAATGAACTTTGTGTCAATTATCTAACGTACAAACTAGATACGAGCTTGTTTCTGCGGGAATTCCCGAGAATGCGCGATAATTCTCCAGAAGATGCACGACCTGTGCGTAATGTGTACCTATATCTAATTTGTGCGTTACACTATTGACATGAAGTTCATTATGCTTTATCAAATTTTCCCAATTAACTTTGAATCTAATGCTTTAGCGATAAAGTTGAAAATCTAGTAAAGAAATTTGACAGATTGTAGTAGCTTGAAGTGCTGACGTCTGTACAAAAATAATCGCTTCCATTCCGTTCCACGGCAATGTAAATTGAGCTACACTAGCGCCTCTGGCGGCGAATTCAAGCGCGATAACCCTCATTGCATTACTGGACGCGCGCTCATGAAATGCAACAACTATAATGTGGACATATTTACAGAAATATACAATGAAATGTGGATACTCCGTGGTAAGACTGGTTTTCAGACTTTCGGGCTTCTGATGACCCGTAACAATTGTCAAAGATCCACGAATGACAGCTGGGACCAACGGTTTAACGTACTTTCCGAGGCACGGAGGGTTTTCGATATGCAATGGATGGTCACCCATCCCGAACCGACCGCCGCAAGCGTAGCTTAACTTTCAATCCAGTGTGGCTGTTTTTATTTAACCACGAGCCCCTCCATTATAAAATACCACACGGAAATGATACTTTAGATTTATTCATTTAATCGACGGATGACAATTTACCAATTTTCCCCTACGGACTCTTCAGGTAACAAATGGCAATCGATTGCAGTCTCTCATTTTGACAGTTCAGCCAGTTTGACAGTTCGTTCATTGCGTTATTTACGTTGTTAAGCAAGACGATTTTTTCAAACCTATGACGCAATTGATTGCCATTTTATGTGGATTAGGTAATTACCCCGCCGGCGTGTGAAAAAAGATATTTATGACACTAAAGCGTTAACTATACATAAAACTACTATACATTTATACAAATAATAATAACACGATACATAATACATGGACAATACAAATACGTACACAACGTTTTTCACGAAAATAAAATACACAAATTCACATAGACATTACAATCAATGTATGTATATTCGAACACGTAATTGGATTACCACTTTCCCTACGGCTGAAACTATCTAACCATCACATTGGTTTACAAGCAAAAATTCACAACCACTCGATACGCTTCCGTAGCATATCGAACATCAATCAGTGTTATAGTAAGAGTTCACAAAACCCAAAAATTTTGTCAATTTAAATCAAATGGACCACGGCTATTCTTCCAACAGCGGTTTGTTGTCGGGGGCAAGGAAAATCAAGTTATCGAAATGTGTCATTTTCGAAACGATAGAGTGTCGGATGGTTGTGAATAGCTATGCTTGATGTTTAATGATGTACAAATGTCAGCAGAACCTTAATGCTTTATCGATAAAGTTGAAAATCTATTAAAGTGATAGATTGTAGTAGTTTGATGTGCTGGCCATCTGCACAAGTGTCATTCAGGGTGGTAAAGCAATTTCGAGGTCGAGTATACCTATTATACTATCTATACATAATATTCATTTTACCTACCTTAAAAGACACTGGGGCACAATCAATTAATTGATTCAAAAGCAAACAAATCAAATAACAAGAGTATTTTTTTGATAATATTCATCAGGGACCTATCCGAAGAAAAGTTCGCGCTTCGGGAATCATCGTCTTTCTTCGGCAATACGAACGCACGATGATGCGATCTAATATAGAGCTGTGTGCATATTTGTGTTCTGCCTTTACGAGTCGCAATAAATACTTTTTCTTTCTTTCTTTTCTTTAATTAATTGTGCCTTAGTGCGTATAAAGTCACATACAACATTAATTCTACTCAGCAAACGGACAAAAACATGAACGCATACAATTCTAACATATACATACGTAGGTACATAGGTAATAATATACACATTTACATTATATTTGTACAACAGCATAATAGCATTATTTTTATATTATACTTAGGTATAGTATGAGTGGGGTAAGTTCGGCGGTGGGATAAGACCGTACGCAGTGCAGAACACAATCAAAATTCATGTATTCAAACTAGGCTGAGAATCAGCACTTCTATAACGTCAAAATGACTTGACAGTCCCCCAAAATGGCCGCCCTTCACCAGTTCCTAGTGCTTTAGCTGGGAAGAAGTGGCGGAAAGCGTTCCCGTGCTCCCAGCAACACAGTTGTTTGTAGAACTTGATTACGTTTATAACGTTTTGTTAAATTAAAATATTGTCAAAATAATAATAGGGAATTTGTATTTTTTTGAGTGAAAAAAGTATCTTCAACCGTAATTTGATTCGTACGGCCTTACCCCAGTGTCGATCATACCCCAACATACTCTATGTTTTCAAACACCATCGATATTGTTCAATAATAATTTAAAAAATTAAGTTACCTACCAACCTAAAAATATTTAAATCTAATTACTACACGTATACCTATATAATTATAATGTATTGCTGACCACAATGTAATAAAATATTAAAAATATTATGACTTAACCTCGGTTTCTCAAATAGTACCAAAATCAGCACCCCAACAGCGTCACATACTTTCATCCACAATCCTAAGGATTTTGAAGGAAATTGCTAAGCCATTGCTTCATATATTTGAAAAATTGGTTTGTCTGACAACTTAAACCACGCAATGAATGTTGTTGAACTGTCAAAATGAATGGCATTGTCAATGTAAGTCACGTTATTACCCCGCTGTTGTCAAATCGCATGTATACTGTTCGGATCAAATTGTTTGACAAATATAATCCAGTCAATTAAGTGAACTTGAAATTAGACAACAGCGGGGTAATTCATCATCTGCCTAGTCTTTTCCCAACTATGTTGGGTTCGGCTTCCAGTCTAACCGGATGCAGCTGTACCAGTATTTTACATGGAGCGACTGCCTATCTGACCTCCACAATCCAGTTGCTGGGTAATACGATACCCCTTGGTAAGACTGGTTTTCAGACTTTCGGGCTTCTGACTACCCGTAACCACTGTCAAAGATTCACGAATGACAGCCGGGACCAACGGCTTAACGTGCTTTCCGAGACACGGAAGGGTCTCGGTATTGTAATTACGTAACAAAATTACAATGCTGTTCATTTTGACAGTTCAACAAAATACATTGCGTTACAGAATAAAATTAGACTGCAAAATTCAATAGGCATGCAGAACCGGAGGTAAATCAAAATAATAACAAGTAAATAAGGATCTTAAATCATGCGACATTAGGGTGAAATCGCACTAACACACACGGATCATCATCGTTGGTTATACTATACACCTAAGCCGGCGCGGCAGTTCCGGCGCCGGCGGACCAAGCCTTAACCTTTTTGGCTCATTTTAAAACAAAAAAAAAAAAAAACTCATTTTCGTTAGTGAACTATTGCTGGGCTTTGGTGGCACCCTCAGAACGGTTTCGTACTACGTCCGACCCGAATCCGAGAAATGACGGTACGAAGTAGCCAAATTACAGACGCCAGCACATCAAGCAACCCGAAACTGTCAAATTTTCCCAATCAATCTTGAATCTAATGCTTTAGCGATAAAGTTGAAAATCTATTAAAGTTTGACAGATTGTAGTAGCTTGATGTGCTGGCGTCTCTACTATTTGTACAAGGGGTTGCGCACTACATCCGAACTCAGTCCGTCTGAATTTAGAACATTCCCGATTCGAATTGAACTTGACGTAGGTAGTGTGAAACCGCTCTAAATGTCAGAAATATCTTCTGAAAATTTGTTGATCCGTGTATGTAAGTATTATTTGATCGTTCAATACGATATTTACTTGATCGTTCAATACGATATTTACTAAGCGACTACAGATATTTGCAACTATTTCGCCCGCAACACTTCGTAATGTCTTTAGCAACGTTGCCAGACATTACTTGTCTCATTGGAGCGACGTTGCCAACCATTGTGAAATCAAGAAGACCTTGCCAAAATGTCTCAATTGTTTTAGTAGTAAAAAAACTATTTAGGTATTTATTACAAACGGTTAATCCACCTCGTAATTGCTATAAATTCCGATCAACTTGTAATGAAAAAAAAACAGACGTTTCATAGAAAAGTGCAATATAGACGGAACTATTTTTTTAAATAATAATTTATGAAAAATTTCTACGCTAGCCTGCCACCCCGAATAATATCCCTATTCCTAGTGTAGTAGTGGTGACTTTTGTATTTGACCAGACGGCCAATTCTCGTAATTTAAAACGGTCAAAATCTAGTCGCAGTCTCATCTCAAATGTCAAAAACTTGTCAAAATGTAGGGAAATTAGAAGTATTTTTTGACAGATTGAGACTGAGATCTGAGGGGAAATTCTCTTAATTTTAAGACCGTTCACAGTCTAATCTCAGTCTCAATCTGTCAAAAAATACTTCTGATTTCCCTACATTTTGACAAGTTTTTGACATTTGTTTGTCGCTGAGATGAGACTGCGACGAGATTTTGAACGTTTTAAATTATGAGAATTGGCCTTCAGACTGTGAACGGTCTTAAAATTACGAGAATTGCCCCTCTTGTATTATGATGAGCAAGTGACATTGAATCTTAGGGTGATAAGCAATTACGAGGTCGACTAAACATCATTTTGCAAAGAAACTTCAAACTATGCCCAGAGGCGTAGATAAAAAGTGTTAAAAGTGTATAATTTAGGAGTCGCTTAAAAAATACAGGACTCTTAAACTTTTCTGTGAAATGACAGACTGACGAAACAAAAGCCGAGCGACAATTCCCGTAATTTTAAAACCGTTCACAGTCTGATCTCAGTCTCAATCTGTCAGAAATACCTCTAATTTCGCTACATTTTTGGCAAGTTTTTGACATTTGTATGTCGCTGAGATGAGACTGCGACTAGATTTTGAACGTTTTTAATTACGGGAAATTGGTCTTTTGATTTATTCAGTTGTTTTGCATATCACCGTGAAAACTTAGATGAAGTGAGCTTGAAGTGAGCTGTCAATAGTGTCAATCCCTAGTACTAGATGGAATGACTTCACCTAAGTTTTCAAGGCGAGATTCTTGGCAGACCGACAGGAATTAAAACCTAGACCTTGTTTGAGGAAACCTTTATCAAGTCATGACAAATCTTCAACAGTTGTCTTGTACCTATTTGACAGTGAAGATGGAGCAACTGCAATCCATACTATGGGTAGACGAAGGAAATTACTTGATTATCTGCCTAGCCTTTTCGCAACTATGTTGAGGTCGTCTTCTAGTCTAACCGAATGCAGTTGAATACCAGTATTTTACATGGAGCGACTGCCTATCTGATATAGGAAATTATTGGAACGAAGTTCCTTATCGCGCTTTGCGAAAGGGGGCTAGACGGAAAAAATTAAGACCAAAAGTTGGAACGACACTTTATGCTATAGTTTTAAGCCGTGCGGCGTGCGCGTGTTTCTCGGTCTGTCTCTCTCTCTCTCTTATAGAAAACAAGCCAGTTATTTTCGTTTCGTCTTTCTATTTCGCATTGAACAGTGTGGTGTCGCGACGATTATTTTTGTTGAGTGTATACAGGTTTTTTGTACATAATAAAAAATAATAATTAATCGAAAGGAACTTCGTTCCATCCGGGTGTCCCTTGACACCTCTCAAGTTTTTTTGTATGTGTCGGAAATACTTACGTTGGTCTATCGTTTGACTAATCGGGACGTCAGCGCCCCCAAGTGGCGCTCGACAGAGTCTAGCCTGACGTTCGTGCGAGCCGACAAGAGCGAAGTATCATACCGTACGGAAAACATGTCTGTGCTTAGAAACTCGCGTTCCGTGTCGTTGTGTTGTGTACAGACGCCAGCACATCAAGCTACTACAATCTGTCAGATTTCTTTAATAGATTTTCGACTTTATTGCTAAAGCATTAGGTTCAATGTTGATTGGGAAAATCTGACAGTTTCGGGTAGGTTGACCTGCTGGCGTCCGTACCTACAGTGTGTGATTCGCTAGTGTGCTTAATTAGTTCGTAAAATTATAATTTGGTTTGAACTGCAAACGGTTTTTCTATTGCGCAATAACCAACACTACCCATAGTACGCCCACAGTAGTTAAAATATGCCTGATGATCACGAGAGAGACGTACACACGCCAACAGATCAAGCTACCCGAAATTGTCAAACTTTCACAATCAACCTTGAACCTTAATACTTTAGAGATAAAGTTGAAAATCTATTAAAGAAATTTGACAGATTGTAGTAGGTAGCTTGATGTGCTGGCGTCTGTACCTTCTCCGTCATATATATAAGAAAAATCAATTAAGTTACAGTATTTCCCTCATTTCACAGAAAAAAATGAAGAGCCTACAACTTAAATAATGTAATGTAATGACATGTCAAACCTGGTGTCATGGACTGGATCGCTTTGGAACCTAAAATGATACACAACATGTTTATATATGACAAAAAAATAAACACTTTCAATGTCACCTCAGTAGAAAGGCGCGCGCTGACAGCGCGACGCGACTCAAGTAGAGTAATTTCTATGAAAAAAATTGTGGAAATTGTTCTACCAAATTCGTGTCTGCGGGAGCCTTATACGCCTTAGTACTAAATGTTTCAAAACACGCGGGACGTGTCGGCGGCATTGAAAGTGTTTAGTTCTCTTAGCTCTTAAGCTTGTTGTACACATGCTAGTAAAGTATGCAAGTAGCTCATGCCATCATCTGCCTGCCTTTTTCCAACTATATCGGGCTCAGCTTCCAGTCTAACCGGATGCAGCTGAATACCAGTATTGTACATGGAGCGACTGCCTATCGGACCTCCATAACTCAGTTACTGGGTAACACGATACTCCTTGGTAGGACTGGTTATCAGACAATCGGGATTCTCATTACCCGTGACGAGCTTCAAAGATTTCACAGTTATTTCACCACTGACAGCAACAACTCAATAGTAACCTTAAAGACAAGAGAGATGATGGTACTCCGGACCATATTTTTCATGCCCATAAAATTCCCAAGCTTTTGATTTGTACCAGAAGCTTCCCAAAATTAAAACCACACTTCCTACTAACTTCCATTCCCTCTTAGCTAACTTTTCCCCCAAACTAATCCAAATGCTATCAAAATTTTTAAATGACATTGACATAAAAATGTAGTTGGTTTGTAATACCTACTGTAAATATCTGTGTCGTTTTATAGTAGAGTAATTTTTTTTTTAAATTTGCCCCACACTAGGATAGGACACTAGAATTATTTATTAATTTAAAAAATCATGTTAAACTAAACTTGTATTGTCTTTCCAGCTACTAACATTTACAAAAATACAAAAACCACAAAGTGCAACGTTTGATGGTTCATCTTGCTGTGCTGGTGTAGTACTGTCACTAAATGACGCTGGCAGAACCCTCGACATCGGCTCAGTTGCCAAAAAGGAAAAAAAAAACGAAAATAAAGATCGCTGTCATTTTGACAGACTTGACAGTAGCAGCAACTCAATAGCAACGTTCTTTTTTTTTCTTCTTTGGCAACTGAGCCGATGTCAACTATTCTGCCAGCGTCATGAACAGCAACCTTAATCCAATCACCATCATCATCTTACTTCTTTCACCAATCCGACGTAGTATGGCATTCAAGCTACTTGCGTAAGTTACTAGCCTGTGTATTCCTAGCTTAAATAATCAAATTAAAAAAGAAACTTGAATAAAACGGTATAAAATTCAGAGATATTTGCTAAAAATATTGTTCTTTGAAATGTCAAATTCATGAATGTATGAATTTCTTTACTAAATGTGAGCAATCAATTGTCAGGCTCAGGGGTCTACTTTCTAAGCACGACATCGGTAGTTCCGGCCGAATTTACGGGCGTGTTCAGCTCCGTATCCCCTATGGGCATAAACTAAGAAATAGTGACAACACTTTTTGACATTTGTCCTTACTCCCGATGTGTCGAAAAGCCCGTATCTTCGTAGACGGACTTAGAAAGTAGCCTCCAGCACGCGTAGCATGACTACCATAGAAATGGGTTTTGTCGACGGAAAAATAGACAAAATGACAGATTGTAGAAAGATTTCTACCGTCTTAAGCATAGCAATAAAGAGAAGAAATGTTTCTATTCTTCAGTCAACGAAAGTCTATATTGGCGCCGATTCCCTTGTTCACAAAAAAGGACAGAAGATAAATATTAGTTTAGTCCTGTCAAACTAGTCAGCGCCTGACGTAAATTGACGTATTTTTAGTAGCCATGTTGTTAATCACGTCTAATCTGTCTATGGAGTGTCTTAGTTTGACAGGACTAAACTAATATTTTATCTTCTGTCCTTTTCTTAATGAAATAGAAAGAAAAATATGCACAGAACTTAAATTTAGTTTATGAACAAGGGAATCAGGGCCATTGGCGCCGATTCCCTTGTTCACAAACTAAACTAAATTTAAATTCAGTGCATATTTTTCTTTCTATTTCATCAAGAAAAGGACAGAAGATAAATAGTAAGTATATATAGTAAGATAAATAAGTTTAGTCCTGTCAAATTAAGAAACTCCATAGACTTTAGACGTGATTAAAAACATGGCTACTAAAAATAAGTACGTCAATTTACGTCAGGCGCTGACTAATTTAAATTGATCATAGAAACGCGAGGCTACATCACCCCGTGCTCGAGCAGAAGAGATGTCGAGTTGGAGAGAAAGGACGTTGTCTATTCTTGGAAGAATAGTGAAAGAATTTGTCATGCTACGCGAGCAGGGCCGTGGTTGGAGCCTTAAAAGAAACAAACTTAACACTAGCAACAAAATGAACTATACCCAATCGCCTTTCCCTTGATAACTTCAGACTGTTTTTCAAACATTTCCTTAATCATCTGCTCGTCATACACGTCCTGTTGTTGCCTCCATCGTCGGCCTCCAGGAAGGACTACAGCCCTGGCATCGTCGGGGTCCAGGGGCCCGAACATCCTCTTCGGCTTGGCGACGGCGACCCGCGGTGTTGGGTGTTGTTTCACTAAACGGGATTCGTGCTCTATTCTCTCCTGCTCCTAGATTTTTGTGGATAGATTTGACGTATAGGTTAGATTTTGAGAGGATTAGGTACGGTGATGAAAATATTTTTCACGCCTGGTTAAAATTGTAATTGGGACCGTAAGCTTGACATCGTATAAATTTTTGTTAAAGTGTAAATATTCAAAGAATGAAATTTTAAAATTCACTCGCGCAAAAATTGTATTTTAAACATGTTGGTATTTAATAAAAAATGTCAAATCAAATTGGCTGGCGAAACTCCGAAGACAATGTGTATCGACCTCTAAACACGATTAAAAAAAAAAAGAAAAAAAGAATTGGGTTTCACCGCTGGTAGTGTAGTGACTTGGAGTATGAGTTGAGAAAATCTGTTTTTTTTTTGTTGTGTCATGTTTAAATATCGATACCCGTCTGTGAAGTTACGCCAACCAATTTAATTAAAACTTGTATAAATAAGCTTCGCTCAAAGCATTAGGAACTCTTCATTATTTTGAAGGCATTTGGTAGCTTCTTTTATAATTCTGAGTATAAGCAAAAATATGCTTGATTCTACTGCCTAAAACGTTCCCACTGCTAAGACACAGGCCCCTCTGTGAACGAGAGCGGGCATGAATCCACCACGCGGGCCTGAATCGACCACTCGGACCTGAATCCACCACGCGGGCCTGAATCTACCACGCGGGCCTGAATCTACCACGCGGGCCTGAATCCACCACGCGGGCCTGAATCCACCACGCGGGCCTGAATCCACCACGCGGGCCCAGTGCGTGTTGGTGGATGTCACATGTATTCAAATTTTTGGTTCTAGGACATACCGATTTTCTTACGATGTTTTCATTCTTGCATAATTTTGGGAGTAGAGGTGATAAAATAAATTACACGAACCTACGACCGAAAGTCGGGGCTCCACCTCTATTTTGCTGGTCATTTACCTATTTTTTTTAAGCACACAATTTGCATAGAGTCGTAGCCATCAATTTTGAAAACCTCAACCAAAATTGCACTTGGTACCAACATACACCCTCGAGGAACCCTCTTGATTTATCATAGAACAGCCTATATTTTTTATGATTTAGTGAGATAACTGTCTTAGCACCAAAAATTCGAAGACGTGACCAGCCTGCACTGGGCCCGCGTGGTAGATTATAAGCCTGTGTCTCATCAGTGGAAACATTATAGCCTGATTATGATTATACTATATTTAAAAAAAAAATATCACCAACCTTCCTCTGCTTTTCGTTCCTAATTTCTTCCTCCGTCATGACAGGTGTCATTCTCATGTTCTCCTGTTTCTGCTGTTGCCCCATCCCCATTTGTTCGTGAACCTCTTCTATCGTAACCTGATTGGCTCCGTTTTTCTGTGCTTCGTTCTGCTGTGCTTCGTTTTGCGCTGCTTCTATAGCTTCATTGACTTCCTGTATTGTCGGCATTTCTTGCTGAGCTGGAAATTAAAAAAAAAAAGGATTTTTACTGAAATGAAATCGATAATTCTGTAAATGGGACAATCGGAATCACTTTTACAAATCATATTAAAAAACTAAGTAGATGAAGTTGACATTTCCTATCTGACTCTCCCAGAAGAAACAAACTCTAATACATTGCTTTATAGGTTTAATGAATTCATCTGCTCAACAACGTAAATAACGTAATGAACGTGAACTATCGAAAGAAAATGCGATCAATTGCAATTTTATGTGCGTTAAGCCCGCACCCCGCAGGTCCACTCATATTTGTGTAGGTCAGTTTGTCCCCAAAATATCATCGAAGAGTAGGTAGTTAATCTGCATGGCCTTCATTTATAATCTGACCAAGATAATGTCTGGACTTTAAATATGTTTGAATTTAATAATGTCTGAATTTTTTCTTTCAATGTTATTTTTCATAATAATCGGATGGAAAATACCGATCTGATTTAGTTTTTATATTTTATGAACTCTCGAAAACCAATCAGAATAAACCCTTTGGGCGCATTATGTCCAATTCGCAAAATGTCCAGAGGGCTCAAAATGTCCATTCTCACAACGTCGAATTCGCAATTTGTCCAATTCGCAAGACCATGTAGTCTCGACCCCAATGTATAATGGGATTTAAATAAAACAGTGGACTATACCCTGTCCATTAAGTTAACCGTTATTTGACAGCTGTCTTAGAACGTACATATTCCAGATTACGAAAAAGTTAACTTTAAAATGCGTAATAAAATAAATATATAAACTGTCTTATCTTATTGAATTATCTTATTTATGGCTTCCTACAGTCATTATAATACCGTACGTGTATGTACAGACGCCAGCAGGTCAAGCTACCCGAAAGTGTCAAATTTTTACAATCAACCTTGAACCTTAAAGTTTCAGGAATAAAGTTGAAAATCTATTAAAGAAATTTGACAGATTGTAGTAGCTTGATGTGCTGGCGTCTGTACTTACGTTCCATCTGTCAAAAAACGGTTTAAGCTTATTTAAATAACAAGGAGGAACGACACAAACCTTCTTGCTGGTAGCTCTCTTGGGTCACAGTTTGCTCGTGAGACTCCTGGAAATAAAATGAGAGATATAATTTACTTTAACCTTTTGAACGCCGTTGTCACGTATACGTGACAAGCAAGCGCGTGCCCTGTACGCCAACGACACAAATATGTGACAAAAAATTGCGGTGTACTTTATCACGAAATAAATAATTAAGTCATTTTGGAATCCCTATTCTTTTTGTAGGTATTTGCGGTGAAATTGTGGCTTGGCGTGGAGGGCACGCGCGTGCGTTTATGCTCTGGCGTTTAATGCACTTTTTTTGTCTGTCACATCTTGCTGATGAGATGAACAGAGATTATCGGCTAAAAACTAAGCGACTACACGCTAAAGGCACCTGTGGGTATGAACGTCGGCTTAAAGGGTCGCTGGAGGAAGGCAGTAAGGGACAAGCTAGATCACAGTGGCTTAACTTTAGGGCGACTAGAATCAATTTTATTTTTGACGTTCAAAAGTGCCTTTTATGTGCCTATTTGGAATAGGTAAATGATTTGACTTTGACTTAACTCTTTGAGGTCCGTGACAAATTCATGGGATAGGGCCCTTCGTCAATGTAAAGAAACTCAACCAACGTTATAGTTTTTTTTACTGCCACTTCCACCGCGATTTCGTCCGCGTAGATTTCGTAATTTTTTACAAATTGTAATACCTGACTGCTTCCTTGGTCGAAAAAAGTTTGCGTTTCTATACTAATTTTAGGACCCTCCTGTGCTCATGGCCCTCTCGGGCCGGGGGCCGCCTCTGGCTGGGGGCCCGTGGCCTTTGGCCCCTCCTGCCACCCTACTGTTACGCCACTGCTAGATCAGCACCCTAATATATCAGTCTGTATTATTTTGAAAGATGTTGCTAATCCATTGCTTCATAATTATGTTCGAAAAAGTGGGCTTACCAATGTAAATAAAGCAATGAATGTTGTCGAACAGTCAAAATTAAAACCATTGCTAATAGTGTGTTACGCAACTACCCCAGGCATCGGAACTTTATTCTACAACAACACGGATGAAAATAAAGTAAATGCAGCTATAAAAAATGTTTTAGCGGGGTCAGTAGACCCAGTTAAAACATTTTTTGTAATCGATGGCAATTAATATTAATTAATAGGTTGCTTTCACACTTAGGTACTTTTTTGTTTTAATATTATTAAGTATACAGGGTGTCAGGGACATCGACGCTCAAACTGTAACCATGGATTCAGCACATGAGTTTAGACCCCATAGCGTCGAAATATTTCGTCGGTTATTAAAAAAAAAAAAATGGCTGTTCCATACGTTTTGACCGCATAGGTAAATTATTGCACTTTTCTATGAAACAGAGGATTTTTTTTTTAAAACCGACGAAAAATTTCAACGCTATGGGTCTAAACTCATGTGCTGAATCCATGGTTACAGTTTGCACGTCGATGTCCCTGTCACCCTGTATGTATGTACAGTCAGCAAAGGAGATAAGTAACCAGTGTCGTCGGAAATAGTTGAAGTTTAGTAAGAAATCGATGGATGTTTTCGAATGAAATTTAATTGGCTACATGAACTCTTTGTTTTCTATTAACAAAATTAAGTTTATTCGAAAACATGGCATCGGTTTCTTACTAAACTTTAACTATATCCGACGATCCTGGTTACTTATCTCCTTTGCTGCTATATATAATAATACTTATATTTACTAACTGACGCTGTAACTAATTCATGATAACATTTTGCGCGTCGATGTCCACGCTGTATACGAATGTCAATTAATATTTTTAGGACATCACTATGGATGTAATTGGGGGTCGATCGCGCAAATAAAATACCTGATGAGTCATTTTGCTGAGCTGCTGCGTGACCAGCTCTAGCGACTGCTGGATGACCTCTGGTATCTGCGCCAGCGCGGCCAGCTGCGCGCGCATCTGAGCCAGCTGCTGATCCAGACTGGCATTAGGATCTGGAATGAAACATCAATAAACTCAAATTTAAAACATTTTTTTCAGTTAATTCATATATAGGCACTTTTAAACTGTCAAGGAGTCGAACGGTCAGTCAGAAAGTTGAAGCCCATTCAAAACGTAGACCTCTATGGAGAAGAATGGGCAAGAAATTTCAAATGATAAATGATTTTATTTTGTAAGTAGGTTTGTACAAACACTTTTACACGTCAATCATATTTTAAAACTAGATGAGGTCGGCGTTTCCTATCTGACTAGTCTGAGAAGAAAGGCCGAAACAAACTCAGACGTCACAGTCTCTTTTAAAGTCCAGACATAATCTTGGTCAGATCATATGAAGACCATGTAGGTCGATGTCTGAGATGGTCTTTTGAGGAAAGAACCACACAGATTGAGAGGACCTGTCCAGTCAGTGCACGCATTTGTCAGAAATCGTGCAGCTCACCTCAAGGAATCTCTTTTAAATCAAGATACAAAATCCTGGTTCAAAGAATCTACAGTTTTTTTCTTACTATTGTTTGGCCCAAAATCCAGCAACTCTGATAGCATTCGCCGACGCAGTCATGAGGTTCTCACGTGTGCATGTGACAGTACTTGCGGTGCAAGATGGGAGGTGAGCCATTATCTGTGAGAGACACCGCATACACACTGGAGGTCTGAACCTTCCATGAACCCTACTTGTGGAGGTTGTCCTTGCTGCGGCCTTCTTGGGTACGAAGTCTATTTATTAAATATCTACTCACCAACCATCTTCTGTACGCTTTTAACTAGCTGCTCAGCCATACTCTTCTCCAAATCTTCTTCCGTTTGTTGCTTCTCTTCTTCTTGCACTACTTCTTGTTCTTCTGCAATTTCTGGTATGGGTTCAGGTTGTGGCGCCTGCTCTTCTGTTACTGGTGGAGGGGTAGGTACTCTTGGTGGTGGTAAAGGTATACCTAAGGAATAAGCATTAGTTAAGTAACTCATCATCATCTGCCTCGCCTTTTCCTATGTTGGGGTCGGCTTCCAGTCTAACCGGATGCATCTGAATACCAGTATTTTATATGGAGTGACTGCCAGTTACTGGGTAACACGATACATTTTAAGTATGAATGAGGAGTTTTATAACTTCTCATTCATACTTATAATAACAGCCGCACAGGTCGATCGGTCAGGTTAAGCTACGCTTGCCGCGGTTGGTCTGTGGATGGGTGACCATCTTTACATACCGAGACCCCTCCGTGCCTTGGAAAGCACGTTAAGCCGTTGGTCCCGGCTGTCATTCGTGGATCTTTGACAGTCGTTACGGGTAGTCAGAATCCCGAAAGTCTGACAACCAGTCTTACCAAGGGGTATCGTATTACCCAGTAACTGGGTTGTGGAGGTCAGATAGGCAGTCGCTCCATGTAAAATACTGGTATTCAGCTGCATCCGGTTAGACTGGAAGCCGACCCCAACATAGTTGGGAAAAGGCTAGGCAGATGATGAATGAGGAGTTTTATAAGAGTAGGGTCAGAACAAAAAAAAAATGGATGGACTGTGTGAAAGATGATATGGTTAAAAAGGGGGTGACTACCAAAATGGCGACTAATAATAGAGAAGTACGCAAGAAGAGGGTATGTTGTGCCGACCCTAAATTAATAGGGAATGAGAATGTATGGCTTACTCACCAGTATCTTCAAGATCAGGAACCTCGCTCTCCTTTAAAGGGTCGACGGCTTCCAAAAACTCTGGTACCTCAGGTATAAGAATAGGTTCTTCAGGCTCTACTGGTGGTAGAGAAGATTCTATCACAGCCCTCTCTTCCCAAGGTAAGGGACCTGTCTCGAAGTCCTGCGGAGAAGCGATGGAGAATGAAGGGTGATTGATGGTGGATAATATACAGTTGACGTTGATAAAGATTATATTATAGATGTAAGACTCAAGATGGGAAACGTTTTGAAGAAGGTAAAGTACAGACGCCAGCAGGTCAAGCTACCCGAAACTGTAAAATGTTCCCAATCAACCTTGAACCTTAATGCTTGAGCGATAAAGTTGAAAATCTATAAAAGAAATTTGACAGATTGTAGTAGCTTGATGTGCTGGCGCCTGTACATCATTTATTTTGTACCCAAAAAAATATTGACAAGATAATGCGGTTTTTTATGGGAAATAACCTATAATATTTTTTAATATTACTATTATAAAGTATATTTGCATGCTTAGTAAAAAATATTAAGGGTTAAATCTTTGGGTACAAAATGTTCGAAACCTGAATCTGAATGATACCTCTTTACAAAGATGTTAATTTAGTTTGAAGCCACACGATCCTAAGAATCTCTTACTTATGTGGCTTTGCTCATCGTCATCAATGTTGAATTGAAAGCTGACAAGCGATGGCGTATTATCAAGCAAAATTGTTATTTTTGCACATCAAGCTACTACAATTTGTCAAATGTCTTTAATAGATTTTCAACTTTATTATAACTAGCGTAACATATTGTTAAAAGTTCCTAAAACAAATAAAGAAAAAAAAAAAAAAAAACTTTATCGCTAAAGCTACATCAGATTCAAAGTTGATTGGGAAAATTTTACAGTTTCGGGTAGCTTGATGTGCTGGCGTCAGTAAAAAAAAGCAATTTTGCTCGTAAGAAGGCAAAACCTTTTTGAATGACCATCTGAATAATGATCCCTGGATAATGTCAGACATAAAAATATCATCAATATGTCTTGGACAAACACAAATGTTATAAACAAGTGTTTTGAATTGAATAAGCATGTAAAAACAAATAAATGAATATTTCTCAATGCCGCAGTGAAGAATGACTTTGATATTTTACATTATTTTAAAATAACAATACTCATGAATTTTTTACCAAAGTATCAAAAAATATATACAAAAAATAAATTGCTGAGACTATAACTGTAAATATTCATTTATTTATTCACCAAATAAAATCATAACATCAACTTAAGTTTAAATTAAAAGTTAAAAGCAGAAATAAAATAAATTATAATCGACAGAAAATGTTCAAGATTTCAAAAAGAAACGATTTATAAAGAGTCAAATAATATTCTCAATAAAATATTGATTATAAATTAATATTATTAAAAGCAAATCAACAATCCTGATTTAAATTCAAATAAACTGTGAATCAGAAGAACAGCTACACTTATTAATAAAGAAATAAATATTCATGATAAATCACAAATGATGAAGTTATACCTCCTGCTTATAGTCAGGTGCGACTTTGGGCTTAGCTTGTTTCACTATCTTCACTTTATAAGGCTCCTGAAAATAAAAACAATCATTAAAATCACTAGAAAACTAAAATACATTACCTAATCAGCCTTTGCTGTTCCCACTGCTGGGACACAGGCCTCCTCTCTTCGAGAGGGAGTGGGCTGTAATCTACCACGCGGGCTCAGTGCGGGTTGGTAGATGTCACATGTCTTCGAATTTTGGTTCTAGGACATGCCGGTTTCCTCACGATGTTTTCCTTCACCGTTTTGAGAGCAGTGGTGGTGAAAATTTACACCAAGTAAAGCGCCTGGCTGGGTATGAACCCACGACGTACAATTCGTAAGTCGTGGCAACAACTAAGCAACTAAGCCTTGATCAAAAGAGACAAAATAAGATCCATATGGCAATTAAAAAGACTGGATATATTGAAAGCCTTCCATCAGATCCCAGTTTAATACATGAACGATACTTATAATTGTAGTCATACCACTTAACAAGAACACATTCTATTCTATTTAAACCAGAAAATTATTATACCCATATAATAAATATAATAACGAGGACAATACCAATTAAGAAGTAGGCGACACACATAACTAAAAACTTATTTAAAATTCGCTAATTATAAAATGAACAAACTCACTATATAAAAATCTATGTCGCTACCGACCACCCGCTAGAGAACCGAACAAAAACTGAACATAGGTAGTATTTCCATCTTAGCCAGTAGTCTATCATTGAGTTTCTGCCAGGAATTCTGAATGTCAAATCGGAAGAAATATATCGATTGTCAATAAGGAAGCTGATATAAATAGATTTGTAAATTCTGCAGTACTTGGCCGTGATATTGACGAAAATATCGATCGTATGATGGATGAAATAGCTCGTCGACAAACTATCAATAATAAATTACAGTTATTTTATATTTTCCCTGACAGCAGCAAGGCGACAGCAACCCTATTGTTACGAGGATAAAGATCACTGTTGTTTTGAAAGGCTTGTCAGTGGCAGCAACCCAACGTCTACCTTATTTTATAAAGAGTAAAGATCACTGTGATTTTGATCGTGATGCGAACTTGATCTCATGGTTTTGGTATTTTATTTATCTGTCAGTGGTGTCATCATATCCGTCTACAACATAATTTGATTTGACCACCTTAGTCTGTAGTGTTATTATACCTTTTAAAAAATTATAATCTATTAATCAGTGTTAGAATAATATTTTTTAATACTTAATTATATTCGCGCTGGAGGTATAGCGATGGCCGTTTTGCGTGAATGTGACGCATATTTTTTTGTCTCTGCGTCATTTTTACTGCAAATGAACGTATTCTCTTTCTTTCTTTCTTCCTATTCTATCCTTGTGTTATTTGTGATAATATGGACTATAAAATTGTCCGAAAAACTATTGATTTGATTTATTATTTGGAAGTCAGTGGTAAAAGCAAAAATATCTGTAAAACGACCAAACCACGGAGGAAAACCATGTGCTGTCATTTACTTTTTACTTACATTTTTGTTAGTAGCTAATTTAATTATTAAAAATTTTATTATGAACTTATCTTGCGCTAGCAGAACTCATTCAATTAGTAACTTTGTGTAGTGTTTGGGTCACCAAGGTACAGGCTCTGCCTATTTTGGGGCCCGCTGGTACATCAGTTTAAGTTTTCTGTTTTTCGTCTCTCCTTCTCCTTTTTAATCCATCCAAAGGTTGTCTTTAAAAGATCGCTCTTAGCGATGAGACCGCCCATCGTGTTACCCTTTGTAAAATTTCTATTTATGTCGTAATTTATATGGTGTACAAAGTAAAGAGTAGGTCTGTATTCTATTCTTTTCTGTTAGTCGGTTGGTGGTTGGAGAATTGCATCCCAATTACTGTATGTTCCCGTCGCATATTGGCTTAAGGGGAAATGAGGAGGCAGATAGATTAGCGAAAATGGCGGCAATTTCGGGTTTTGAAATTTATATTTTTCCTATTAATTCAGAAATATTACGAAAATTTAAGAACTATTGCTATGATAAATGGAAAGATTACTTTAATGAACAATCTAAACTAAAAGGAATTTAATACAAAAAGAGTCTCCTCGTATCCCATGGTTTGATAGTAATGTCATTGGCCGTGGTACTGTAGTAACTGCTCATCGGGTTCGTTCCGGACACATGCCGCTGAGAGCTTTTGCGTATCTAATGTAAAAAGTTAGTTCGCCTAATTGCGAGGTTTGCGTTATAAGAGAAGATGTGCAACATCTTTTGGTGGAGTGTGTCAGGAATGAATCTGAGAGAAATAGAATTATTAGAGAATTAAAAGTAAATAGGTTAGATTTAGGCATATTTAATCATTTTCTGGCCCAGCCTATGTCCCGTGAGGGTTTACCGCTGCCCTGGAACATAAAGGGCTAAGGAAGGAACACGGGTGGGTTTTATTCAGTAAGAGTCTGACACTCCCTCCTGCTCCACCCAGAGCGGGAGGAGTCATTTGATGATTTACCATCCTCAAAAAAAAAAAAAAAGGCTAAAATGATTTATTCATTAGTTACTATTTAAGAACTGTTTTTGTTTCGTAACTTAGATTAGTTTATGGTGGTACTGGCGTGAACTGTGTTCAAAAGTCCCATAAAATAAGATTAAAAAAAAAATTACTCTGTTTGTGAACTATGTGTAAGTTAATTAAAAGAATTTTAATTTGATTTGAAAACCTTCTAGCTGACAATGATATTACGTGTTTTGACCCTGGCCTAGGAAGTTTTGGATGTTTATTTAGTTCCTGATTATTTAGTAGACGATGATTAAGTAGATTGCTTAACTCACCGCCACAACCTGTTCATCCTCTGTCCACCCTTGGTACCCGAACTTCGCCTTCGGCACCGGTCTCTTCGGCTTCTGCAGGAAGGTCGTCCATTTCTTCTCTTCCTTTTTTCTCTCTTCCTCTTTCTGTCTTAACATTTCTTCGTTGAGTGCTTTTATGACTTCTGAATCCTTGAGGGAACCGATCATTGGTGTGATAGGATGTAATTCTGAAGTTGGATCGTCGGCGCGATGCATGTGGGAGTTCAACACTCTCGCGAGGCTGTTTTAATGGGAAATATGTTTGTATTAGTGATTTAGGTTTTTTAGGGGCTCCTGGATAAGTAATAACAGACGCACAGGTCTATCGATCAGGGTAAACTACGCTTGCCGCGGATGGGTGACCATATTTAAATACCAAGGCCCCGTCGTGTCTCGGACAGTACGTAAAGCCGTTGGTCCCGGCTGTCATTCGTGGATCTTTGACAGTCGTTACGGGTAGTCAGTAGCCCGAAAGTCTGACAACCAGTCTTACCAAGGGGTATCGGTTTCCCAGTAACTGGGTTATGGAGGTCAGATAGGCAGTCGGTTCATCAAAAATACTGGTATTTAACTGCATTCGGTTAGAATAGAAGCTGACCTCAAATTTGATGGGAAAAGGCAGGCAGATGATGATGTTTGTATTAGCTTTTGGTTAGGTACTGTGGCGTCATCTACATCGCCACGTGGTAACTACGCATCACACTGACGTCACGCAAGACCCTGCATCACGCAAGCAAGCTTACCGCGCGACTAGCATATACATATACAACGCCTCGACATCAATCGTCCTGAGCAGACACGATACCTGTCTGGTCAGAGGATTCTCCTTTTTCTGTAGAGGATGACTTTACTTTTTTGGTAATGGGTGAAAGATTTAGCACATCATCTGCCCAGTTTTCTTGGAGAAGCCCCAACATGGCTTCCAGGCTAACTGGATGCAGCTAAATACCAGTATTTTACATGGATATGACTGCCTTTCTGACTGGATGCACTGTACGATACTCTTTGATAAGGGCGCATTCACATTTAACGTCCGTTTTACAGGTCCGTTAAAATGTGTATGTTATTAGCATACGTAGTTGTATGAGCGAGTTCACACATAATACAGTATTCCGGATCCAGTAGAAAATACCGATCCGACAAAATAAGCAGCAATCCGTTTTACAGGTCCGTTTAAACGTATGTGTTATTACCGTATGTAGTTATATGAGCCAGTTCACACATAATACAGTATTTCGGATCCAGTATAGGTACTGATCCGATCTCTTAAAATCAGTCCTGTGTGAATACTATCTCCAGTAGCGACGGATCCGTTAAAAAGGATCCTATAAATGCTGTGTGAATACTATCTCCAGTACCGACGGATCCTTTAAAAAGGATCCTGTAAAAACGTACGTATATGTGAACGCGCCCTAAGTCTGGCTGTCCGACTTTCGGGCTTCTGACTACCCGTAGTGATAGTCCTTAACGTAAGTACTTATGATGAAGTGACTTAGTGTAACAATAAATGTTGCGCCTACCCCATAACGTGCGCCTCTCTCAACATATCGTCTTCTCCTGAAATTATTGGTTTTATCTCTTCTTTCGGTATCCCAGGCTTTCCAAGCAGTTCTGCAGAAAAAAAAAGCAAAAGTTGATCAAAGTTGATATGGATGATCATCTTTGAACGTTAATGGCGCCGATTCCCTTGTTCACAAAATAAACTAAATTTAAGTTCTGTGCATCTTTTTCTTTTTTTGTTTTTAATGTTATAAACTAGCGCTTGACTGCGATCCCGCCTGATGGAAAGCAGAGATGCAATCGTTGATGGTAAGCGCACTAATTTATTATGAGCCTATTCACTCTAGCCTTGAAAACAACTAAATTATTTTCCTTAGGGTTTATTTACCTATAAACGTTGTAATTATCTACACTGGACAGCAAATAAACCGAGCCACCCGCTACTTTGGAACTCTGATTCGATTTTCTTAAAAAGTATAAAACTCACAACTATCAAAGTTATACCTACAGAAAGTGCGTTTCATGATGATTAAAATGAATGGAAAATCATTGGGATCAATCAATTTATTAAGTGTTTATTAAGGATTTTACAAAGAAGAGTCATTTTCCAATCGTGTAAATCATTAGTAATCATAAACTGAAAAAAAAAAATTAAAACCAGAAACAAAGAAAAATTATAAAAAAGTTTTTGGTCAGTATTCAGTATTTCCTCCCCTTGCTCGGATAACTGCCAGCATCCTCGTATTCATCGATCTCACGAGCCTGACGATGAAATCTTGAGGAATTGTATTCCACTCCTCTTCAATTCCAATTCGCAGCTCTGGAAGCCTTGTTGGAGCAGGTACCCGGGCTCGAACCCGACGTTTCAGCTCATCCCATAAGTGTTCTATCGGATTCAAGTCCGGGCTTCGAGCTGGCCAGTTCATCGTACGAATGCCGACGTCGTGTAGATACTGGGTCACCACATTAGCAACATGAGGCCGTGCATTATCATGCATCATCTGCATATCCTGCCCGATATATCCTGCGTAAGGTACCACATGGTCTGCGAGAATTTCAGTAATGTAGCGATGAGAAGTCAATCCACGTGTACGGCCCGTCGGTTCGATGAAAACTAACGCTGTATGTGCGGTTAACGAGGTGCCCCCCCAGACCATTACAGATCCTCCTCCATAAGCAACAGTTTTCTCGATGCAACACTGAGAATAACGTTCTCCAGGGCGACGATATACTCTCTGACGTCGATCACTTCCATGTAGACTCACCCTGGTCTCATCAGTGAAGAGTACATTACCCCACTGCTCTAACGTCCAATCCATATGCTGTCTAGCAAATTCAAGTCGTGCTCGACCGTGGGCTACCGTTAATGCTGGGCCTATTGCTCTCTGGGCCTAATACTCTTTGGAGTCAGGTTCCGTTCAGCTAGTCTCCTTCTGACGGTATCTGAACTTATGAACACTTGGCGTTCGTCACGCAGACTTTGTTGGACTTGAACTGCGTTGAGTCAGCGATTTCGCAGAACAGTAAGTTGGATGTAACGATCATCTGCTGCTGATGTAGCCCTAGGTCTGCCCGTACCTGGACGGCGATCGAATGCTCGTCTCTAGGTATCGTCTGTAAACTCGTTGCACCGAAGATCTGCTAATTCGAAGTCTTCGAGCGACCTCACGTTGCGCAACACCTGCTTGAAGTAGTGCTACAGCTTGGGCTGCTTCCTGAGGTGTCGTATCCATTATTGACCGAAAAAAGTAGCATAAATACACGCGTCTGAGTAAACGATGTATAAAAACTAAAGAAATTATAAGAAATATCCGACTACCTCATTGTAGAAAAAAATAACGCTAATCGTGAACTCTAGCAAAAACAGAGCAAATCGTTAGCATTATGTTTGTTGCTTGATTACAATGTGAGTAGACGATACTTTAAAATAAATTTATAATCATTTTAATCATCATGAAACGCACTTTCTGTAGGTATAACTTTGATAGTTGTAAGTTTTATGCTTTTTGAGAAAATCGAAACAGAGTTCCAAGGTACCGGGTGGCTCGGTTTATTTGCTGTCCAGTGTATTTATAACGTTTATAAATAAACCCCTGCATTTCCATTTTAATTTTTTATACATATCTATCTAGATATATCAAAGATTAGTGTAAAGAATACTTACTCGCAATCTCTGGGTCCATCACAGGCTCTTCAAGGCCATCCACTATTCCTTGTATAGTTCCAATGTTTTCACCTGTTTCTGTCAAGTATGGAGATAGCCGTGGATCTCGGGGGGCAGAGGGGGGCTCCTGCAATCAAAGCGCATGTTTATCCTGTAAAATATTCTATCAAAACTACTCAACATCTTGTTTTTCTTTCATACACGGATAAAATGGCAGAGGGTGACATGCTTGCTCATTGTCCCTGTCACAGTTTTCGAATATTTTATTTGATCTATTCGGGAAACTAAACGGTTATACATTTTTAATCTTACACTAAGTTATAAATGTACAAGGATTATAAATGTATAACCTACGACATTTTCCACAACATATTAAAAGTTATATATAACAGTGCGCTATTCTAAGATTTTAAAGCAAAAAGTAATTAAAAGTGAGCTTAAACATAGACAGACATGCAAACAACAGAGAAAGAGAGAGAGAATGAGCAAACATTAAAGTAACTAAACTAACTGTTATATGCTAAAATTGTTTTCTTAGTAAGATTTCTAAATTTATGAGCAGAGACGAAGAAGAAGTCGATGTCTTCAAAGAATTTATTGTACTGGTTGGTAAGGCGGCGTAGGGGTGCTCGCAAGCCCGCGTTTGTGTGACAGGAACTTACTGCAAATAGAGGTCTTGCGCGCACCCCACGGCATATCGTTGTTCTGGTTACTACGTAGCTGATTTTGTTGCGAGTATCAATACAGTCATAAGTATTGCACAGATCAAATAAGAACATTGTTTCCAACATAATTCGTGTAGACTTTAAACTTTGTTAGGTTATACTTATGCAATAGGTCATTGTAGGATGCATAGGTACGATGGCAACGAAAATGCATGGCCTTTAAAAAAACTAAGGCAACAAAACACATGCCTGTAAACCCCGAAGAGTTGGCCAAAGTAGTACCTATAGTACACCCACATTTCATCAGTTATGTTGAAGTCACGTGTAATAGGCAGCGAGCATATTGCCATCAACCGAGCACAGATCCAGACTCCCGTGAGCTAAAAAATCTGCTGTGAAATCCTTGATGGAAAAACTCAATAACACTGCCGCCCTGGGGATCGAACCCAGGACGTCATGCTCAGCTAGCGCTTGCGATCACTAGACCGATGAGGCAGTCAAATAAACATCAATAAACAGCAATCAAATAAATGATACTCACTTGAATATACACATTACTTGTATCATAATACTGTCCACCAGTACCACGCTTCTGTATATTCTCCGGATCAAAAACTACAGGTCTAAACCCAAGCAGAGGATTAGGTTTATCTTCCTTCGTCTCCACTTGGTCTTTAATTACTGGTTCTGGCTTCACTTCTACAGGCGTTTCAGGAATAACTGCTATCGGAGGTGGTGACCTCGCTCTTGGTTTAACTTCGACATTTTGAGGCATGTGTTCAGGTAAACTTTCTTTTCGCTCAGCAACAATGATTGAGCCTCCTGCATGTTCAACTTCAACAATTTTTACCTCACTCTCGAATTTTACTGTCTTTTCCTTCGGTTTTGATTCCTGTTCAACTGTAGGTTCATGTTCATGCTTGATCTCAATTTCTATACTTGCTTTTCTAGACTCTTTCTCTTCCACTTCAGTTACAATACCTGTATTTTCAGATTCTTCCACGTTATTAGCTTCACCATTCTCAAGAGACGCTAAAGCATTACATTTTTCGATAATCTCTTCAATTTTGGTATCAATTTCTTCAAAACCATTCTGTCTTGAACCTTTTCTGACCTCTTTTTTGTAGGATTCTTCTTGGTAACTCTTTGTTATTTTTTCTTCTTTATATTCCTGGATTTTTACTTCTTTCTTTGTGTCTATTCCTACTTCTTCTTTGTATTCTTCTATGCTCTTAATAGTTTCGTCTATCGCTGACGCCAGTAGTGAGGATTTTCTCTCGATTTCTCTGATCTCCTCCTGATAATATTAAATCGATTAGTATTTGAATAAGAAATTGAATCACACATTATTGATTTAGAAAACCTGTTGAAACGGACACTGGAACTGAATTGTAATTGAGATGTGTTTGTGTGTATATTGCTTATCAGTCTAATGCACTCTCATCGTGATATTTTAGATGAAGTGAGCTGTTAATAGTATCTCTCTACCTCTAGTATCAGGTGGAATGACAGTTCACTTCAAGTTCATTTCACCTAAGCTTTCACGGTGAGACTTTTACAGAGTACATACATCGGGTGGTTATTTTGTTTGATAATATGAATTGATGCATACTTCTAGACATATATTATGTACGAAAGAAAAACCATGGCCTCTATTGAATGCTGTGAACAGTAAAAGTATCATTACTTTTTTTTATTTTATTACTTTTGAGATGGACTCCATAAAAGAGACATGCTATCGCAGTACAGACCGAGAAAAATGATAAGAGGGAAGGAAGGCCTTTGCAGTGGGACAGTGAAGGCTTACATATAATAATTATTATTACTTTCACGTCTCTGACATTTCTCGGGACCCTGGGGTCGCGGACCTTTGGAAGCCGTACGAGCTGAAGCTAACTCGCACGGGCCAGTTAAACGAATTTAATGGAATGAGTCACCAACCAACAATTATCCCCGTGTGCACTATGCAATATCCCTATCCCAAGGACTACCCTCGGTTAGTACAAATTCACTTTAGCCAGTCAAGCCTACAGGTTTGACTGGCTAAAGTGAATTGGTTACCTAGAACTATAGCTCCTGCCTGATCAATGATTTTTAGATATACACTGATAAAGTGGCACGGGGTGACTTGCCCCCGAAAACTGTCGCTAGCACATAGTGACAAGGCAACGTATCCTGAGGTGCTTAAGGAGTGGAGAGGTTGATATGATAAATGATTTTATTTTTGTAAGTAGGTTTGTACAAACACTTTTACACGTCAATCATATTTTAAACTAGATGAGGTCGGCGTTTCCTATCTGACTAGTCTGAGAAGAAAGGCCGAAACAAACTCAGACGTCACAGTCTCTTTTAAAGTCCAGACATAATCTTGGTCAGATCATGTGAAGACCATGTAGATTATGTCTGAGATGGTTTTTTTGAGGAAAGAACCAAACAGTTTGAGAGGACCTGTCCAGTCAGTGCTCGCATTTGTCAGAAATCGTGCAGCTCAACACATATGATATGGTTACTATTCGGCATTTGATAGTTTCTATGGCAAAAGCCAATGATATATTGTTTCATACAATGCTGCTCATCATATTCTCATCTTACATACCTTCGAATCTTCTGGTTTATCAGCGCCGCCAAACAAACCCGGTTTTCTATAAACTGGGAACCGAATCCTACCCGCGCCTCCCTTTAAACCAGGCTTACTATAAAACGGCCTAACTTTGCCCGCACCACCGTTTAACACTGGTTTCGTATAAACAGGAGACTGAGGAGTTTCTGTAGTCGGGGAGGGTAAGGGAGGATCGTATAAGACCTGTTCGATAGTCGTTTCAATGTGAGGAACTAGATGTTTTTTGACTATATGTGGGTCTTCATCTTCGGGACTTAGAGTGCTATCTCTTGGAACCGGAGTAGCACTCCTACTTTTAGGTAAAGGAAGAGATAATTTGAACACATATTCGTCGGTTAAAGGAGTAGGAGGGACCGTGGACGGGGTAGGAGTATCAATAGAGCTTGGAGGACTTTGCGTTGATACCTGCCTTTCCAAATCTGTCTTTAAAGATAATTTCCTATGTTGGGATTTAGCTGTAAACGATGATTCTTGGAGCACGGCTTCAGACGATTTGCTTAGTGACTCGACTTGTTGCGATACTGCCATTTCTTTTTTAATCGAAGATGCTGCGATCTGAGAAGATACTTGGTTGGTTTGAGAGACGTCGACTATAGATTCTCTCTTTGTTATTTGAGAGGAGATATCAACTACTGAATCTCTCTTTGCTTGTGATGTCGCACCAATTTCTGAAGTGACAGACATATGGCTAGCTTGAGAGATATCTACGATTGATTCTTTCTTCGGTTCGGACTGACCAATTTGAGTACTAACGTATGATTTTTCTGACGTTTCTTTTGACGCGTCAATCTTGACTTGGTCTCCAACTTGAATTTTACTAACAGCGGTTTTGGAAATCAATTCCGATATATCCTCAACTTCAATAATTTCAGGTGATAGATTAGCGTCGATTTCAACTGTTTTTACTATTTTAAGGGCAGCAAACTCTTCCTGAGTAGGCGTTTCTTTTTTTGGTTTTATTTTTATAGTTTCTGTTATTTCTACAACTTCTATTGGCTTTGGTTCAACGACTTCAGGTTTGGTTTCAACTAGTTTTTCAACAGCTCTCTCTTCTTCTACTATAGCAACAGTTTCCTGTTTCATTTCAACACTTTTAAAGTCTTCAGTCTTCGATTCTTGCACGCTTATTTCTGCCGACTCGGCAACAGAAAGCGATTGATTAATATCGATTGCGACCTTTTCAACTTTTTCAATTTTCTTTTCTTTAATTTCTACAATAGGCTCCAAAATCTCCTTTGTTTCTTGGATGACAACTTCCTGGATATCAGAAGATTGTATTGCTGTTTCCCGTTTAAATTCTTCTTGTACTAATTCTTTAGTATCATGCAAGACCTCTTCAATTTTTTGTACGGTAGCAGCGCTTTCAGCGGTGACTGTGGCTAGTTTGTGAGACTCTTCAACAATCTTAGCGGTTTCCAATTCCTTCATAGCTCTTTCAATCGCTACGTTTTCAGAGCTTATTGTTTCTATAGTTTCCACTGCTGTGTTGATTTCTTCAGCACTTTGTACTGAAGATGTTTCGGATAAATCAGCTACACATTCTTCAAATATAGCATCCTGGTTTGTGTAAACATGTGACTCTACTATAGCTATATAAGTTTGCTTTGGTGTTTTAGGCCTTTTGTATTTAGAATCTTGTATAGTTTCAACGAAACTCTTCTTTTCCATAGTTTCTGAGGAAGAGAACTCTTTTTTAGACATTTCACTTCTTTCCATTGAAGTTCTTCGGCTATCTACTTTGTCTAACCATTCTAAAGGATCACCTTCTTTCATAACTTCTTCTTCGATCTTACTTCTGCTTCTGGATCTTCTCTTAACATCCTCCACTGCGACGGTTTGGAATTCGGATATGACAGCGTCTAGCTTTTGAGTCATATCAGGCGTAAGTCTTTTGTCTGAACGTTGAGCCATCTGAGCTCCTGTCACCGCTTTTTCTATCTTTTGTTCTTGTCTTACTTCTAACTTTTCAACTTTTGATTCCTGTTTTACTCCTTGTACAGGTACAGGTCTGACTAATTCTTTCTTTTCAATCTTAGTCTCTTGGACGGACTGAACTTTAATATCTTTTTCAATTTTTTGAGAAACTGATTTCACTTCTTGTTTTTTATCAACTGGTACAGGAGTTACAAGTTGCCTTCTATCCTGTTTGCCCTCTGCTACTTTCATTGTAGCTTCCTGTCTTTTTTCTACCTTCTCAATTACTTCTTGTGAACTCTTTCTCACCTTTGAATCTCCGCTTTCATACGTACGAGTTTCACTCACAGAAGACCTTTCTAATTGGTTGAAGGCAGGTTGACTTAGTAGGAATCTAGATAGAGCTACCATCACATCAGTTAGATGTAAGAAGAATGTTCTTAAAAGCAGGTCGTAATGGTAGGAAGAATGTACGGTACCTCTAATATTAGGAATAGTCTGTAAGCCCATAGTGTAAGCTCTCTGCTCAGCAGAACTTTT
Source organism: Apamea sordens (assembly GCA_945859715.1). Lineage (NCBI taxonomy): Eukaryota > Metazoa > Arthropoda > Insecta > Lepidoptera > Noctuidae > Apamea > Apamea sordens. The sequence continues at coordinate 9,164,104 of OX244015.1, read as the reverse complement.
TTCACCTTTCTTAACGCTAGAAGCAGCAATTTTCGCAGCCTTCTTGAATTTGGTTTTAGCATCAAGCTTACCTTCTTGAGCAGAAGATTCTCGTCTTCTCGATTCTTCCCTAACTTCTTCGTGTTGATATTCTTCTGAAATGAGAGATGTTCTGTGTACGTCTTTACCATCCTTGGTAACTTTTTCCGATATTTCAGATTCTTTGAAATCTTTTCTTTCTATTTTCTGTGATCCATCTCCTTGGGTTTCAATTCTTTCTTCTCTACTCATTTTTCTTTCGGCATATTCTTTGCTTTCAGTTTTATCAACGATTTCGGATGATTCTTGTGTTTTTTCAGACTTTACTAATTTTTGTTTCTGTTCTGTTTCAGAATTTTGTTGGACTTCAGAAGAACTCATCTCTTCATTGATCTCTTTTTTTACCTCTTCAGCCACAGACACAGCTCTCTCAATACTCTCTTCTACAACTTTCATTGCTGTTTCTTCTATTTTCTCCAAGTCCATCTCTTGCCTCATTTTCTCAATATATTGCAATTCTTCTCTTATCGATTCTTCCTCTACTTCCTCTCTGAACATTTCCTTCCTTTCCATAGATTTACTATCCTTTCTCATACTTTCTTCATGTTTTGTGACTTCTTCACTAATTCTTACTCCCTTCTTCTCAACGTTGACATCTCCTTTCACGCTTTCTCTCCTCACATCTTTGGATAACGCTTCTCCAGTCACAGAGTCAACAAGTTTCGTTTCTTTAGTCAAATCACATACTTCTAAATTTTTACTCAAACTCTTAACTTGCCTTTCATACTTAAGTAGCTTCTCTGTAACTTCAATATTCTGCTTGAATCTGGTTCCATCTGGATCATATTGCTCCGAAATAGGCAATTTATATTTACTTTCGCCCAAGTCATGTTTACCAAACGCGTTAATAAGATAATCAGGATCGTTATCAATTGGAGACTTCCCGAATTCATCTCGGTAATTAGGATAAAGGATAATTGGATCTTCTAGAGGAGGGACTTCGACTATAGGTTCAGTGGAAAAGGGACGGTAGGGTTTCGTTGGAGTCACAAAAGGGGAGGAAGTTAGGGACCTCGATTCTGTCAATCCTGGAGAACTGCCGAAGTCTATGGGGTGACTGCCAAGGTCCGAGGGTTCTAAGAATTGTTGTATTTGAAAGACTACCTCAGTCGGTTCCGATTGACGGCCTAAAATTTCCTCGTAATCGTAACAGAGGGGCTCTGTATCGTCCAGAACCGGGTCGTAGAGACCGCTGTAACAAAGAGAAAAGATGGTTTAATATCTACACGCACGTTGTAACGTTAGGGACATTAATTGTTACAAAGAAAATATGTTTATTTGCGCTAAACATTACCCAATAAAAGAACACAAAAAATAATTATAAAATTAATGACAAAATGAAAAAATGATGATTATTAATGATGAAATTTTTTGTAAAACATTTTAAAAGAGTACAAGAACTATGGAGTTTCTTGCCCATTCTTCTCCATACAAAACTACCTTTTGGAAGAGGCGACTAGAATCAATTCTATTTTCTTGTAAATATTTACGCCTATTTTTCGAAATGAATGATTCGTTTGACTTTGACCTTGGCCACATTTAGCCCACCCTTAACATATAGTAGACCAGAGTGCTTAAAATAACTATATGGTTCAAGGTCATTGCCAACAGTAGGTATAATTTTTTGTCTCTTGAAAGCTAGCCTACAGCAATGTCTTTACTGAATATCATAGGAGAAGAATGCTTTTTCTTCTTAGCGTGTCGATAGCAATCTGAATGGACTCAGCCCAGAATTCGGCTACTTGTTGGGCGCCATTACCAGCGTGCATCCGTTCCTGTAACGTGCAGCTGACAGGACACGCAGGACACGATATTAAGTGTCCCATCGTTTGTGGGACAGCACCACATTTATACCCCAAGGCGGAGTCGTCTATGAATCTCCACAAAGGAGAAGAGTTAATAATTAAGAATTAATCATATAATAATATCCCTGGACATTTCACACAGCGCCATCTAGTCCCAAGCTAAGCAACCTAATGCTTGTGTTATGGTAACAAGATGGCTGATAAACTACATAAATACATTTTTTTTTTGTAAATACATACATATTATAGATAGAAAAACACCCAGACTCAGAACAAATACATGTAGGACTAGGTAGGAGGAATATGTATTTAATAATATATAATATTCAAATAAAGGTAAATAAAGTGGTGTAGAAGTCGGTGGTCATGGTAAGTACAAGCATATATGTGGTGCGAAGAAATGAGGAAAATGCCATGAGGAAAGTTTTGAGTATGCATGTGGACGGCTTCGACGTTCGAAAAGTGCTGATTCTCAGCCTATTTGAACAAATGACTTTTGATTTTGGCTATAACAGTAGAGGAAGACCAAAGAAACGATGAATGGACTGTGTGAATGATGATATGGTTAGAAAGGGGGTGACTACCGAGATGACGACTAATAGAGAAGTGTGGAAGAAAAAGATATGTTGCGCCGACCACGAATAAATAGGGATTGAGCAGGAGAGTGATGATGATTCTGAATTGAATTTTGACAACGTGAGACGAAAGAGGTTGGAAAACTTCTCCTACTAATACATATTATTTATAAACGTGAAAGTTTGTATAGATGGATGGTTGTTTGTTACTCTTTCACGCAAAAACTAATTAACGGATTTGGATGAAATTTGGCACACAGATGGTTTATACCGAGGATTAACATATAGGATAATTATTATCCCGATATTCCCACGGGAACGAAAATTATGCGGGTGAAACCGCGGGGCGCAGCTAGTAAGGTAATAATGTAGGAAGACGATTTTGGGACAATCATGAACTTCATGGAAATACTAACATTTTCATAATCATATCTGTAATATCTTGTAATCACTATTGACAACAATCTCACTTCACTAACACTTTGGCCGCTCATTTTTTTTTAATTAAAAAAGAAAACAAAATAAAATGGCTGTTAGACAGCTCTGCAAGATCAAAAGAGGATGGTTATCAAACAAATACTGTTTGATTATAGCAAACAGTTGGCTAACAGAGTGATTAAAAATAAACCTCATGACTTTGAAAGTTCATGATGATTCTCCTGCCCATATCTCAATTTAATTGGAGTCGGCGCAACATGTCTTTTTGTTTTTGTCTTTGTCTTTTTTTTCTTTTTTTGTCATGTCTCTTTTAGTTGAGGGGCCCGTGGCTAAATAATAACAGCCGCACCAGGTCGATCGGTCAGGTTAAGCTACGCTTGACGCGGTTGGTCTGTGGATGGGTGACCATCTGTACATACCGAGACCCCTCCGTGCCTCGGAAAGCACGTTAAGCCGTTGGTCCCGGCTGTCATTCGTGGATCTTTGGCAGTCGTTACGGGTAGTCAGAAGCCCGAAAGTCTGACAACCAGTCTTACCAAGGGGTTATTGTATTACCCAGTAACTGGGTTGTGGAGGTCAGATAGGCAGTCGCTCCATGTAAAATACTGGTATTCAGCTGCATCCGGTTAGACTGGAAGCCGACCCCAACATAGTTGGGAAAAGGCTAGGCAGATGATGAATTCTCTTTTAGTCGTAACGTCATCTCGGTAGTCACCCCCTTTCTAACCATATGGCTCACATATAAGTCCAAGCAAAAAGGCCCCAGCCCATCGATTCTGTAGATCTCACCGTGAAGTTAGGTGAAGTGAGCTTAGAGTGAGCTGTCAATAGTGTCAATCCTTAGTATTAGTTGGAATGACAGCTCACTCCACGCTCACTTCACCTAAGTTTTCACGATGAGATGGTTACAGAATCGCACTGCAGTTCTCGGCATTTAGTTTCCGAGATATAAGTTTTGTTAAGTTGGGTGAAAAAATTTCAAGATTTTAATTGATCCAAACTAATATTATAAATGCGAAAGTAACTCTGTCTGTCTGTCTGTCTGTCTTTGCTTCACGCCTAAACTACTGAACCGATTTGTGTGAAATTTGGTACAGACATAGTTTGGAACTTGAGAATGGACATAGGATAGTTTTTATTACAAAAAATAAAATAAAAAATAAAATTTATTCCGGACATACAGCGCCATCTATTGGTCAAGAGTCGGCATCAATTCAGTACTGAAAATTCATCGGAAAAATGTAAATAAAATCTGCCGGAAGTCACTATTCCACGCGAACGAAGTCGCGGGCAAAAGCTAGTTATTAATAAATGCTCAATTATCTACAATTTCATATAGTTTCTTTTTATTTTTCAGCTTTTCGACTTCAAATGTCTGATAAAAAAAAATATGTGCCAGTTTTTGTATATTTTTTCAATCCTATCAATTGACTACTGAATCCTGTCTTAACTCAATACCCCACAACTGAACCCTTTAGGCGAGGACGCGACATATCAACATTCACATAGTGCATCCATCGTTTCTTTGGTCTTCCCCTACTCTTATAGCCAAAGATCATCCCTCTGCATAACCTTCTCTCAACTATGTTGAGGTCGGCTTCCAGTCTAACCGGATGCAGCCGAATACCAGTATTTTACATGGAGCAACTGTCTATCTGACCTCCACAACCCAGTTACTGGGTATTACGATACTCCTTGGTAAGATTGGTTGTCAGACTTTCGGGCTTCTGACGTCCCGTAACAACTGTCAAAGATCCACGAATGACAGCCGGGACCAACGGCTTAACGTGCTTTCCGAGGCACGGAGGGATCTCGGTAAGTAAAGATGGTCACCCATCCTCGGACCGACCGCAGCGTAGCTGAACCTGATGACGACGCATGCGGCTGTTATTATTTAGCCGAAATTAAAAACTATAAATATCAGAGAACAAATGAATTTGTTTTGAGGTGTTCTTTTTTATTAAAGTTGACAAAATAGGGGTCAACAATACTCCTCTGTTTACCCCTGGGAGGAGTATTAGGGTGGTGATATGTTAAGTTTCAATTTTAATAGAAAACCACAAGAATGTAATATATGTGCTAAAATATGAAATGTGATAACAGTAGATATTTTTCATAGCGATATCACAAGTCCCTAAACGTATTTTTTTTTCAAAAAGTTTACAATTTATTTTCATACCTACACTAAAACTCTTAACTAACCATTTATTTTAATTAAACCATTTACAGGCACTTTTGAATTGTCAGCTAGTCGATCTATCAAAAAGATGAAGTTGTCTATTCCAAAGCGTAGTAGGTTCCTATGGAAAGGAACAGGCAAGAAACTTTACTTTTAAAACAAAAAATATAGCACTTTCTTTTTAAATTCCTTTATTAAAAAGAACAAGTTTTTAAATAATTACCTAATTACAATCTAGCCTGTAAGACTAATAAGCTATTTTAATGTTACTTAATTTTTTCAAAGTCAAAGTCAAAGTATTTATTCGTGTGCTTTTTGGTGATACAGCAGGTCTTACAGTTATTTTATGAAAACTCAAAAAGCTACCCATTGGGCATACACTCTTTAACAATATAAGAATTTAAAATAGAATATGGTATACAAAACAAAAATGTCAAAATTTGGATTACAATACAAATTAAAATACAATTAATTATTATTACAAACATTACAAATACAATAAATAATTATAGTCAAATTGTCAAGCATAAATATATAACTGTCAGTTTATAACATTTTGTCAAGAAGGAATTCGTCAATGGTATAGTAGCATTTTTTAATTAAAAAATCATTAAGTTTCCGTTGAAATTGTGTCAAATTCAAATCTTTGATAGCATTTGGTATTTTGTTATATATTTTTGGAGCCATGCAGAGAATGCTTTTGTGCATAAGGGCCGTTTTTGAGGCTCTTAGACATAATTCGTGTCGATATTCTGGTCTTGTTGATCTATAACGTTCCTCTGAAGCTTTTTTAAACAATTTACTGTTTTTCTTGACGAACAATGCAGTCTCATATATGTAAAGGCAAGGCAATGTCAATATTCTAAGGGATTTAAAATAAGGTTTACAACTATCCGTTGGTTTTAAATTACAAATCGATCTAATTTTCGAATGTTTCTTGGCCAAAGAATTAGCATCGCCATACAACGTGGCAATGCTGCCAGCCTTATGGGCACTGTTCCTGTTGACAGCGATGCGGACGAATTTTTTGATGCCCTATGATTATTTTGCTTATTTTTTCAAATCATTATTTTTTGCGTAATAATTATTTTGAAACTTAAATTAGTGTTGATTGTATTAACAAAAGCCCGTTCCACTTTCTTTGTGTCTGATATCCTACTAATTCCTACTATTCCTACTTTCCTGCTATCATACTAATATAATATTATAAAGGCGAAAGTTAGTGAGGATTAGATGGATGTTTGTTACTCTTTGACGCAAAAACTACTTAGCGGATTTTGATGAAACTTTACAGTAATACAGCTTATACATCAGAATAACACATAGGATACTTTTTATCCATATATTCTCACAGGATCGATACTTATGCGGGTGAAACCGCGGGGCGCTGCTAGTAATATTATAAGCGCGAAAGTTTGTGAGGATGGATGGATGTTTGTAACTCTTTCACGCAAAAACTACTGAACGGATTTGAATGAAATTTGGCACACAGCTAGTTTATAACCAGGATTAACACATAGGATAATTTTATCCTAACATTCCCACAGGATCAAGACGTATGCGGGTAAAACCGCGGGGCGCAGCTAGTTATGATATACTTAAACACTCTGTTCTTGTGTTAAGTATGTAATTGTGTCACTTATTTATACACTGCAATATAGTAAAACATCACAAAATACTCACTGGTCCTTATAAAGCAAGTAAAACCTCATTTTTTACAACAAAAAAAACTAACTAACAATAAAAAAAAATCGATCGTTTTCGCGCCGTTCTCAACTATCAAATGAAAAATACAAAAGCCAAATACAGATTAGAAACACGTTTATATGTGAGTCAAGTAATGTTTAAGGACAAATGGCTATTTTTATGTGACATTAATTACTAATTTAGTATCAGCTGTCAATACAAATTTAATTAGACTTGGCAAAGTGTTGTGAAGAGGACGGTAGAGCGATAGTAAAGTTCTTTATAATATAAATCTTCCTAGCTTGAAATGAAATGAAATTAAATAATTTATTTGAAGAAAGAAAGAAAGAAAGGAAGAAAGAAAAAAGTTTATTTGGACACAGTTCGTGAAAAACAAAATACAAAAATAATAAAATAAAAAATAATGTTTCAGACAACAATAGTGTGTCTCACGGCTGCGCCAAAAAGGTTCATTTCAGCATTAATGGCAGACAGATGCTGTCTGACGCTGGTTTTCTAATGAACCTTTAGGGAAAAGTGACGGGGAGCACACACAGTCTCAACATACCTAATACATACCTACTTATAAATAAATAAATAAACTAGTAATCACGTACAATATCATTACAAATAAAAATAAGAAAAATAAAGAACCAAAAACAAAACAACCAAGTCTCAGCAAAACCTGTTTTTCTCGATCAATCTACATATAAGAGATTGATCCGTGCACGGTGCACTCAAAGCGCAACAGGCCGCCGAGCACGACGGACCGCACTATGTCGTAGTAACTATTTTTATTTAGTTAGTTTGCTATGAATGTAGGTACAAAAGTATGGTGTTAAGTAAGAGAAGGATCCAGTACATTCTACCGTGAGGCATGAAAACATTTTTTATAGTAGAATTAATTTTCTCAACTATGTTGGGGTCGGCTTCCAGTCTAACCGGATGCAGCTGAATACCAGTATTTTACATGGAGCGACTGCCTATCTGACCTCCACAGCCCAGTTAATAGTCCTCTAGACCGTATTTCTGCTATGATGGCCTATTTAAATCGAATACCTATAGCATTCGGCGCAGGAGATAATACACCGTGACTTTTTAGTCGTCTGACAACGGCAGCCCACTTCATGTATCCAATGACTACTAAACATTCATAACAAAAAAAATGGCATTTAAGAGAAAAAAAAAGAAAAAAAAAATCAGTATTATGATGCATAACGTAGTTGAAACATTCTGTTGCGAGCGAAGATCTATCTACTCGACTCGTGCGATGGTTAGGTATGTTCTACTGTTTGATACGTAAACATTATTAACAGGATGTTTCATAATTCTAATGTTTTTTTTTTTTGTACCTATTATCTTAATTAATGGTTAAAAAAAAAACACGCCTAGAGGTATTTTATGTCGGATACATTGAGTGGACCACCTTTGTCAGACGACTAAAAAATCACGGTGTATAGTGCACAAGTGTGTGAGCAGACACAGATGCGCTCACTCTCATAGTCCGATGGGACGGCACGCAATCCGACACGACCGGAGAGAGGTGAGACGAAGGGGGCCTACTCCGAAGTGCAAAGTGCGAATGTTCGGATCGGCCCGACACATGGCCGAACCGAATATTATTGAAAAATGCGAAAAAAGTTCGGATCGGCTCAGTTGGGTCGGGACCATAGTCAATATTCGAAAGAGTGTAGGAGTGTAGGATCGGAACCGACCGAACCAAATAGTAACTTCGTAGCCCTTTGTAAGACTGGTTCACAGAATACTTATTACTATACAGGGTCAAATTCAATTGGCTAGCGAAACTCCGGAGACCTGATGGGTACCTATCGATATCTAGACACGGCAAATAAAAAAAAAATATTCCTTTGCGGTCAACGACAGCTTGTGGTTCTTGAAAAAATCTGTTTTTTTTTTGTTTTATTGTGTTGAGATATCGACACCCAACACTTCTGTGAAGTTTACATAAAGAAAACAGATTTTTTAAACTGATCTCATCCCTGCCTCTGGGCTGGATTGAGATCAAGAGTGAGCCCATTGTCAATAAAAAAAAAACTGAGATATTTCAAGTCACTACTCCAACTGCGGACGATGACCCCAAAAAAAAACTTAGCAACTTTTTTTTATCTAGTTTAGATGTCTATACCGATAACGTCTACGGAGTTTTGTTAGCTAATTGAATTTAACACTGTATACTCTGTCATCACAAAAAAAAAATATCGATATAAAAATAAAAAAAGGATCACTCTACTTTTTTCAAAGTCAAAGATTAACGGCGTACAAATATCAAGTAGTGAAATTACGCAATTAAAAGCATGCAAAGTTACATGTTGGATCATTCGGTTCCCTACGAAATGGTTGAGCTGGGTGGTGCTGATCCACGCGTCATGTTCGTGAACGGGCGCCATCTGTTGAGACTGGTCATCTCTTAACTGCCAGGGCTTATTTTTAATTTTATATTGTTTTTTTTTTTACTTTGTTCTCACATATAGAAGCAATAAGAATAATGTACACAGGATTTTGTAAAATACCGACCGACTATTTAATGACCGACTATTTAATTTTGACAATTCAAAAGTGCCTGTAAATGGTTTAATTGAAATAAATGATTTGAGTTTGAGTTTTGAGAGTTTGAACAATTAAATATTATTTTTTTTGTTAAAAATTAAATGAAAGCTACGAGTAACAGAGTTAACTATCCTCTATCAAACTTAACTTTTTGCGTAAGCTGTGACGAGAACTTCAAATTCAAAAAATGTATTCATAGATAAGGATAAGTACTGACGAATGTATTTCTTTGTAAACTTTGTCGCATTCATTCATTGGCTGCATTCATATTTACGAGTAAAAGTAGTTGGTAGTAGCAGCCATGGTATGTATTGTTTATCACCGGTACAGTCACGAACAAAGTACACTCGGCTTTATTCAAAAGCGATTTACTCCTTTATTTTTTAATTAAATTCTATGTCGTCACGAACATAGCATTTACGAACCCATAGGTTTATGTAATGTGTCGTATTTCAACTTTGCATACCTACGTTATTTCACGAAAAAATCGGAATTGAAAGTTGCCATGTGTTGACATATTGGTGCTCGTGACTGTACGTATCTACAGATAAAAATAACTTGAAATGTATTTTCGGCCGTGACAATAACTTTGTAGGTAGATGCAATTGTTGGTATCTACCTAGGTATAATTTTAACAAACAACATCGCTCCCTAAAGGGATGTAGTACTTTTTTTTTTTTTTTTTTGAGGATGGGAAATCATCAAATGACTCCTCCCGCTGTGGGTGGAGCAGAAGGGAGTGTCAGACTCTTACTGACTAAAACCCACCCGTGTTCCTTCCTTAGCCCTTTATGTTCCAGGGCAGCGGTAAACCCTTTCGGATGTTCCCGCTACCCTGGCAGGCTTCGGCCATAAGGGGCCCCGTCGCTTTTGCTGACATCTCTTTGAGGCGCGCGTGGAACACGTACACGCCGTCCGGCACGGGCCTAGTCCTGATCGGACGGAGAGCTACCCATTACTCTCCGCCCGCAGGCCCGCGCCTACGGTGGCCAGGAGTCGTCACGCGGCTCCCGACGCCCGGAGCGTCTCCCGCGGCGGCTGAGGCGTGAGGTGCGCAAAGTGCGTTCCCTCGCCCACCCCGCCACCTCCTTCGCTAGCATGACTGCTTCGCAGAAGGAGGTGACTGCCTGCTACCCATTACTCTCCGCCCGCAGGCCCGCTCTCCGCCCGCAGGCCCGCAGGGATGTAGTCCTTAATATGGAATTTGTGTAAAGTATCTTTAAATAAGTTTTCTCTCACCGCAGCACACCAACGGTAAGGCTGTGACCAGACTCCTCAACTCTTCGAGTGGCAGCCTCCACGGACATGTCGATCGCTTCCACGCCATTGATTGTCAGGATGTTGTCTCCATTCAGCAGACCAGCTCGCTTCGCTGGGGAGTCTGCTTCGATCTGGAAATAAGGATAAATGTTGATAGCTTTGTAATAACATACCATCACGCTTGTAGTCCCCGAAGGGATAGGCAGTGGTGCAGGTACCTACAGTACATACAGACGCCAGCAAGTCAAGCTATCCGAAACTGTCAAATTTTCCCAATCAACCTTAAACCTTTAGCGATAGAGTTGAAAATCTATTAAAGCAAGGACATTGTCCGAAATCGCCCTGTGTATGTACAAGAAATATCGGACATACACGATAATTAATTGTCTATTTTATTATAATAGTTGCAAATACTTTTGTAACACGGACTAGCTGCATGCCAAAATGAAGATTTTAAAGTACCTATTGTACGCGACTAATTAATCGACGCCATCTTCGCCAAACGTCATGTCGTATCGAAAAAGTTGAGGGGTTAGCCTCTCGATCCTCCCATTCCCAATCGATTGCAATCGATCGATCGGATTTTTAACCGACTTCTCAATTCGGATGTTTGTATTTTTTTTTTTTTTTTTGTTCGCACATAACTCCGTCGCTTGCCAACCGATTTGAAAAAATATTTTTTTGTTGGAAAGGGTATACTTCCCAAATGGTCCCATAGATTTTTTGAATTTCATCAAAAACGGTTCTAGTTTGGTTTTTAAACCAAAATTACTGGTAATAATTACAACTTAAAAGTGAAAAATAAAAACTTTTTTGCAAAAAAAAAAAAAAAAAATCAACCTACTTCCAAAAACGACACTACAAAGTGAAAAATAACTTTAATTTCGGAAGTCGGTGGCAAACAACGAAAATGTGAACCCAACGACACCGACTTCCGAAATTAAAGTTATTTTTCACTTTGTAGTGTCGTTTTTGGAAGTCGGTTGATTTTTTTTTTTTTTTTTTGCAAAAAAGTTTTTTAGTGAAATGTTTCTTGTTTTTGAATCTGAATCACTAGAACATTCACTCAAAAGCGCTCAGCAATTTATCAATGCACACTAACGCCATCTATCTACCGCGCTACATCACCACTATCATCTAAGGAGACAGCATTATTTTTACATTAAGAGCCTGTACAACGGTCCACTAGCGCCACTCCTTTAAAAAAATATTATCTCGTGACTGAGAAGGAATTATGAAAATCTGCTCAATCATCGACCTCGGTAAGCGTGTCTAGAATTTTCTAATACCTTTTATTAAGTTTCATATTGAGACACGAAGCAACTAAATACGACATATAGGAATGTGGCCGCTTTTCTTTAGATCGAATTTTGTTGCTTCGTGTCTCAATATGAAATTTTATAAAAGGTATTAGAAAATTCTAGACACATTTACCGAGGTCGCTGATTGAACAGATTTTCATAATTCCTTCTCAGTCACGAGATAATATTTTTTTAGAGGAGTGGCGCTTGTGGACCTGTGTGCTGTGCACCCTCTTAATACACACAAACATTTTATGTTATTCCAAAACCAATGCTGAGAATACAGGTACCTATGTTAATTAGATTCTATGCATTTAAACGTTGCAATTACATACACTTATGCTTTAGAAAAAAACTGCCTAAATACCTATATACCTAGGTACCATGTAGGTACAAAAAACAGCTAAATGTATTATGCTATTGTTATTTAGTTTCTTAAAAATCACTCGGATCTATAAAAAATATACCTGAAGGCCAATTCTCGTAATTTAAAACATTCAAAATCTAGTCGCAGTCTCATCTCAGCGACCAATAAATGTCAAAAACTTGTCAAAATGTAGGGAAATTAGAGGTTTTTTTGACAGATTGAGACTGAGATCAGACTGTGAACGTTCTTAAAATTACGAGAATTGCTCCACTGATATTCGTTGTTATGGTTCGATTATAACCTCAAAATCGGATAAATTTTTTGAAATATATCTATTATACTGCAGCTAGACCGCTATACAAATAAGATCATATAGGAGTTTACTAATGATCGACAATACAACACATAATTTTCCGATGCTCTTGGTTCCAGGGCGAACAACACTTAAGGGCAGGAGAATTCAGGGCGTTCTCACCTACCGCCTGACGCAGGTTCTCTCCGGACACGGATGTTTCGGGAGTTTTCTGCACATCATCAGGTGGGAGGAGACGCCCGGGTGTCATCACTGCCAGGATCGCCCAGAGGACACGGTGGAGCATACGGTGGAGGTCTGCCCCGCTTGGGCAGAGCACCGCCGTGTCCTCGTAGAGGCGATCGGCAGCGGCTGCGACCTCTCGCGTCCGGCCCTGGTTCAAGTCATGGTCCGGGGCGAGAGGGAGTGGGAGGCAGTCACCTCCTTCTGCGAAGCAGTCATGCTAGCGAAGGAGGTGGCGGGGTGGACGAGGGACAGGACCTCACGCCTCAGCCGCCGCGGGTGACGCTCCGGGCGTCGGGAGCCGCGTGACGACTCCCGGCCACCGTAGGCGCGGGCCTGCGGGCGGAGAGTAATGGGTAACTCACCGTCCGATCAGGACCAGGCCCGTGCCGGACGGCGCGTATGTGTTCCACGCGCGCCTCAAAGAGATGTCAGCATGAGTGACGGGGCCCGGTAGGGCCGAAGCCTGCCAGGGTAGCGGGATTGTCCAAAAGGGTTACCGCTGCCCTGGAACATAAAGGGCTAAGGAAGGAACACGGGTGGGTTTTAGTCAGTAAGAGTCTGACACTCCCTTCTGCTCCACCCAGAGCGGGAGGAGGCATTTGATGATTTCCCATCCTGAAAAAAAAAGGGCTCCAGCCAGGTAATTGTGTAACACTATCAGTAGTTGTTAACGCCTAGCATGTGTGCGCTCACCAACGTCTCACCCACACACGCGCACGTCCCTCGCGGCTGTTGTCACGGAAAGACAACCGCCGCGAGCGACGATGTCACGTCATTCGCCCATAGATCGTTGAAACCGCCATATGCATACATATTTGTTTTTTGTAAATTTCTCTTGGTCATTAAACCAATAATTGTAAAAATCAAGTTTGCATCATTCTTCCACCCCGTCATAGTCCACGTGAAGCTCAGTACCGGCGTTTACAGTAGTAATTGGTTTCATTTTGACAGTTCAACAACATTCATTGCGTTATTTACGTTGTTGAGCAGACACATTTATCGAACATATAAGGCAATGGATTGGCAGTATCCTTCAAAATTATTCAGATTGTGATCAATATAGTGTATTACGACGCAGTTAGGGTTTGCCCGGCATGCGGTAGACATGTCCTGCCCAGTCAGTTTGAGCAAGCCGCGTTAGTTGAGGATCTTGGGTTCGACATTCTACGTTCATCCAGAAGTATATTGGACACCTTCGTCGGCTCCGGGATCCGGGACTCTTATATAAAGTCCCTGGCGCCCATTTACTAATTAATAACATTGAAATAACTGGAAGGTTATACCTTAAATTTGAAATTTATATGATTTAATTTAAACGTTTAAAACGGAACAGTACTGGGTTTATCTCCAACTCCCCTCGACCCTAGCTCCTTCTGCTGAAATTTTAGCTATAGACACCTACCTAATTTTTTTTTTTTTTTTTTTTTAATGTTGCCTCCCACTGGAATTGCTCCTGTATCGTGGGTGCGTTTACAAACATTTAAACTCACATACACAAACAGCCAGACCCGGAACAACTACTTGTAGGCCATACAAATATTTGTTCCGTGCGGGAATCGAACCAGCGACACGCAGCGCAGCAGTCAATCGCTTAACCACTGCGCCAACCGTGCCGTCAAAATTTGTTAATGATAAGGTAAATTAGTTTTTTAAGGTTCACCGTTTATTGCTTTAGATTTATTTTTATAAATAAACGGTGTTTGAGATAGTTTGTTGTTTCCTTATGTATCGATACCAAACCACCTGTCCTTTGGGCTTATGTTAGCTTGCCGTATGAGGCCACAAAATTTAATTTGTAACAGTGGCTTATTATAATAAGGGCTCATTTCTCAACCGACTGATAATATTAATATATTCGACGACACGGTTGGCCCAGTGGTTAAGCGATTGACTGCTACGCTGCGTGTCGCGGGTTCGATTCCCGCACGGTACAAATATCTGTATGACCTACAAGTAGTTGTTCCGGGTCTGGCTGTTTGTGCATGTGAGTTTAAAAATTTGTAAACGCACCCACGATACAGGAGAAATTCCTAGTGTGGGGCAACGGTTTAAAAAAATAAATAAAAAAATAAAAATATTTATTCGTGGAATAAATTTGACGTTTGACAGTTTTTGTATGGAAGAACTATTAAAAATTCATAATTATTCCTCCGATAAAGTAATCTAAAATAGTTTATCGTCAATCAGATACTTGCCGAATTATATCATTGGTAACATTGATTGGTTGCGAAATGGGGCACAAGGGCGCGAGGCACTCTGCCAACTAATTCTGAATCGACAGCGATCGATTTATTTTAGTACCAATGTCAATCTAGATGTTAGTGACAGCTGATCAGTAATGTGTTTGAATAGACGACATAACATCACGCCCGTGTACAACGGAGGGTTAGGCACAGGTACACCTATACAGGGGGGAACGGACATCGACGCGCAAATTGTAACCATGAATTCAGCACATGATAGCTCAATTCCTAAGGAAGGCTATAGGCTATTTATCACCACGCTAAGACCCTTAGAAGCCGGTCAATAAAAGTCAGGAAGAACGCTAAGCGAAACCAACTAAGAGAGGGCGGGCGATGCGATGTGACGTGGGAGTTTTATTATAAATGCGGAAGTGAGTTTGTTTCCTACGCTTTCACGCTAAAACAGCTGTATGGATTTAGATTAAATTTGGCACATGGTGGACCATGACCTAGGTAAGTACATAGGTCACTTTTCATCCTCGATCGCGGACGAAGTTGCAGGCAACAGTTAGTGATAATATAAAAACCTTATGACAACTTTGCATGGGAATGCCGTCACCTCCTGCGAAGCAGTAATGCTCGCAAAGGAGGAGGCGGAGCGCGTGAGTGAGAGGCAATCTCTGTGCCCTCACGCCTCTAGTCGCCGCAGGAGACGCCCTGGACGGGAGTCAACAGCCGGCTCTCGGCCACCGTAGGCGTGGGCTTGCGGGTGGCAAGCAATGGGCAGCTCGCCGCCCGGTAAGGACCAGGCCTGGGTCGACGGCGCGTTGTGTTCCACGCGCGCCTCAGAGAGATTTTCGAACTGACGGGGTCCGCTAGGGCCGCTGCCTGCCAGGGCCGCGGGTTGTTCGAAAGAGATACCGTGGCCCCTGGCACAGGCAACTGAAGGAACACGGGTGGGTTTTAGTCAGTAAAAGTCTGACACGCCCTCCCGCTCCGCCCAGAGCGGGAGAAGTCATAAGATGATTTCCCACCAAAAAAAAGGTATGACAACTTAACACATACTGTAGTACGCGTCATTATTATAAAGCCACTAACAGCACTCCGCGGTTTTACCCGCATAAGTCACGATACCGTGGGAATATCAGGATAAACAATCAATCTTTTAATCCAGGTTTTAAACTACCTGTGTGCCAAATTTCACCCAAATAATATCCCTGGACATTTCACACAGCGCCATCTAGTCCCAAGCTAAGCAACCTAATGCTTGTGTTATGGTAACAAGATGGCTGATAAACTACTTATATACATTTTTTTTTTGTAAATACATACATGTTATATATAGAAAAACACCCAGACTCGGAACAACTACTTGTAGGTCATACAAATATTTGTTCCGTGCGGGAATCGAACCCGCGACACAGCGCAGCAGTCAATCGCTTAACCACTGCGCCAACCGTGTCGTCAAAAATCAAAAGCCTTTGCCCAACAGTGAAAAAAAAATGGACGTATTTCTGTCATAAATAAATTAAATTTTGTTTCTTTCTTCAATTTGTGCATGTTCTAGTTATAACTATAAACTCTGAATGTAGCTTGTATCGTATTTAAAAATTTTACACACAGTTCGGTAGCCAATGTGGACATGCAATACAGCATGTATAAAAAGGTTTGATCATATTTAAGGGTGCATTCAGCTAGTATGTAATAAATCTGCATATTTTCTCAAGTTGTAAAGTTGCTGAAAAGTTGTGTGGAAATCGGTTGTCGTGGTATGGGCATGTGATCCGGGGGAATGAAGAAAATGTCGTGAGGAAATTTTAAGTATGAATGTCGATGGCTATAAGCTTATAGACTTAAGTTCATCAAGTTGTAGAAATCGTGCGAAGCTGGGGTGAGTCGCGAGTATAGTACATGCCGATGAAGTAAAACATTATTAGTTACCTTCTCAATAGTTAGAGGCATTTCCTCGTCAACTCCTCCGAAGATCTCGAAGCCCCATGGCTCATCCACATCGCGGGATAAACGAACATCTAGCGCCATCTAGCGGACAAGAGAAAAAGTATATTAGTCGTCAACACAAACAATAATAAACAACCTCCCCCCTCCCCGCCCCCGGCCTGTGTTTAACAAATGAAGGTTTTCATTCGTTCATTCAAAAGTACAGCGCGGGGTAATACCGAAAAACAGCAGTCGGAATAGATTTCATTTTGACAGTTCAATAACATTCATTGCATTTTTTACGTTGTTGAGCAGACAAATTTTTAGATTACCAAAATCCTTCAAAATTATGATAAATGATTTTATTTTTGTAAGTAGGTATAAGGTTTGTACAAACACTTTTACACGTCAATCATATTTTAAAACTAGATTAGGTCGGCGTTTCCTCTGACTAGTCTGAGAAGAAAGGCCGAAACAAACTCAGACGTCACAGTCTCTTTTAAAGTCCAGACATAATCTTGGTCAGATCATATGAAGACACTAGAAGACACTATAGAAACGAATAATAAAATACTTAGATAATTTAAAATTACTTGACACACATAAAAATTACTGGCAAAAATATTTTTTCACATCTACGTATTATTTACGAAGCATCTACGTACTATTTTTTATTTTTTTTTACACAACTACAAAACAACAACTTTTACTATGGGACTAAAACTGAAATCGCAAAAAAAATCAGCTGTTCCCTACATTTGTGTTCGCATAACTCGTCAAAATATAGGGAGCAGCTGATTTTTTTTTCGCGATTTCATTTTTTCTCCTATAGTAAAAGTTGTTCATAATGATGAGTACAATGACCTCTTAAGAGGTTATTGGTGTTTTACAAATAACCCTGTATAACAATAATATAAAAAAAGCACTGAAATATAAAAAAATATCGCCATTTCATTTATCACAAGACAGTCATACGCTCGTCTCATAATACTCCAGACATACTGACAAGATCTTCCATTCATCCGCGAACACATCATGTCAGGCTTAGCGTCCAAGAAAGTCCAAGCATTGAGCACTGAGAGTGTAAGTTCGACTCCCAGACACAGCAAACAATCTGTGCCTCCTGTGACAGCTATAGTTTAACAGAGCAAAAAGATGAATAGAATAGAATATTCTAATACGAGTAAATGGGATGATACAATGGGCGGTCTTATCGCTAAAGGCGATCTTTTATAGACCTTTGGATGGATTTAGAGAGAAAGGAGAGACAGTACTGTAGGTAGTCTGTGGTGTACCATTTACATAAATATAAACGCGAAAGTTTGTGAGGATGGATGGATGGATGGATGTTTGTAACTCTTTCGCGCAAAAACTACTGCACGGATTTGGATAAAATTTGGCACACAGATAGTTTATAACCAACACACATAATACTTTCTATCTCCATATTCCCACGGGATCGAAACTTATACGGGTGAAACCGCGGGGCGCTGCTAGTCCTACTATCCTATCCTATCCTACTAATATTATAAACGTGAAAGTTTGGATGGATGGATGGATGTTTGTTACTCTTTCACGCAAAAGCTACCTACTGAACGGATTTGGATGAAATTTAGCACACAGATGGTTTATTACCACGATTAACATATAGGCTACTTTTTATCCCAATATTCCCACGGGATCGATACTTATGCGGGTGAAACCGCGGGGCGCTGCTAGTAATATTATGAAAGCGAATTTTTTTGAGGTTGTATGGATGAATGTTTGTTACCCTTTCACGCAAAAACTATTTATAATCAGGATAATAACACAGAATACTTTTTATCTCCATATTCCCACGGGATCAAAACTTATGCGTATGAAACCGCAGGCGCTGCTAGTATACAATAAACCAACCTTTCCTTCAAATTACCTTCCGCACAATCAATCCATCGTTTTCGTACACCGTCGTTAAATTTTTAACACTTTTAACAGCCATTACATGGAGACAGAATCCTGAAGAAATGACCTTGAAACGTGCAAATGGCAGATGAGGATGAGAAATTAAAGAAAGCGTTGAATTACCTTCACTTTAGTTCCAAACAAGCGCACTCAGCCACGGTTAAAATTTAACTAACTAATTCTTTTGGCAAGGGTTCCGTTGACACCAATTTTTCTAGTTATCTGGGCTACAGAACTACATTTCACTGGCGCAGCGGAGACCTAGAATTAAATTGTGTGTACATACCTACTCATCAATTGATTCATTGCAAGAGTAATTTTCTTAGTAACGGCTCGTAGTCTGGATTTGCGTGCAGCTAACGCAATTGGGGAATATTTAGCAGCGGGGTAATTACGTAAAACACACTAACAGTTTTTCTTCTTCTATTCGTGTCGATGGCACTCTTACTTGTTGTTTTGACGTGACAACGTCTTATAAATTGGTTTGCCGGGTGACACTTCAAGAAACTGCGTTACGCTCCGCTCACGTTATGCGCTCACAATGAGAGCGAGTGAGAGGCACGCGTCCCTTCCACTCGGGCATGGTTAGCCCGCCTAAGAGCGAGAGAGACAGACATAAAAAGTGAAAGGCACGCGTCCCTTCAAAGTCGTTGTCACGTAAAACTTTCGCCCGTATACCGACTTTACAGGCAACCAATTTTTTTAAGAGTTCCGTACCTCGAAGGAAAAAAACGGAACCCTTATAAGATCACTTCGTTGTTCATCTGTCTGTCCGCCTGTCAAGACACTCTTTCTCCAGAACACGTAGAGTTATCAAGTTGAAATTAATTTCAAATACTCGAGGCTGCAATCCCTTGATGCAGTAAAAAAATTAAACATGTAAGTCAACGCAATCAAAAGATACGGGCGTTTATGTTCCGTTTATGCCGCATATTTTGACACTCGCAAGGGAATCAAAACCTATAGGGTACTTCCCGATGACCTAGAATCACGAAATTTGGCAAGAAGCAATTTTATTTAGCGCAAGTAAAGAAAACAATCCGAAAACCGTAAATTTGTAGTTACATACCTACAAATTTGTACGGAACCCTCGGTGCGCGAGACCGATTCGCAGTTGACCGGTTTTTGGAACGAAGTTCCTTATCGCGCGTTGCGAAAGGGGGCTAGGCGGAAAAAATTAAGACCAAAAGTTGGAACGACACTTTTTGCTATAGTTGTAAGCCGTGCGGCGTGCGCGTGTTTCTCTGTCTGTCTCTCTCTCTCTTATAGAAAGCAAGCCAGTTATACTTCGTTCCATCCGGGTGTCCCTTGACACCTCTCAAGTTTTTTTTTTTTTTTTTTTGTGTGGGAAATTATCAAAAGTCCTCTCCCGCTCTGGGCTGAGCGGGAGGACGTGTCAGACTTTTACTGACTAAAATCCACCCGTGTTCCTTCAGTTGCCTGTGCCAGGTGCCACGGTATCTCTTTCGAACAACCCGCGGCCTTGGCAGGCATCGGCCCTAGCGGACCCCGCTACTACGCTTTGGAATGGGCAACTAGCTTCATCTTTTTGACTGACTGACCCTTGACAATTCAAAAGTGCCTGTAATTGGTTTAGTTGAAATAAATAGTTTGAGTTTGACACAGTAGGTAGTTATAGTGAGTGAGTATAGTTAGTTTGTTGGGTAGGTTGTGTATTTAGTTCTGCGTTCCGTAGTTTCTGCCTGCCCCCATGGAAGAAGGCGTTAGTTTATGTATGTACAGTCACGAGCAAAAATATGTAGGTATACACTCGGCTTTATTCAAAAGCGATTTACCTACTCCTTTATTTTTTAATGACATTTTATGTTGTTACGAACATAGCATTTTCGAACCCATAGGTTTATGTAATGTGTCGTATTTCAACGTTGCATTCGTTATTTCACGAAAAAATCGCAATTGAAAGTTGCCAAGTGTTGACATATTGGTGCTCGTGACTGTACTTACACATCCTTTTTTTCACTCACTTTTTTTGTCATTTTAATTTTCAAATCGTGATGGCTCGATCTTTCGCCAATCACGTTGGTCGCCGAAGCCTTTCGTCCTATATCTACATCAAAATACACAGAAAAATTCTTATAAAAAAACAAATAATGCGTTTAACGCTAATAATAATGCTTTTCTCAATCGTATACTTGGTTACTGGCAAGAGTAACGTGAAGGCGTTGACTGAATCGATGGGGCAAGAAGTTATCGAAATAGGAACTCCTATTAAAGGTAGCCTTTTTTACCTTTCATCTATTCTATACGAAATCTGTAGAATTGAAAATTCTGTACATTGAAAATATCCAAAAAATAAATGGCAGGGGGTGTTACTTACCGCCAGGGCTGCGGGATATTCGAAAGAGGTACCGTGGCCCTTGGCACAGGCAACTGAAGGAACACGGGTGGGTTTTAGTCAGTAAAAGTCTGACACTCCCTTCCGCTCCGCCCAGAGCGGGAGGGGTCATATGATGATTTCCCACCCAAAAAAAAAAAAAAAAAAAGGGGGTGTTACTTGACCGACACCGAACCCAAAAATGTGATTAAAAAAATTTTTGTCTGTCTGTCTGTCTGTCTGTTTGTTCAGGCATCACGCAAAAACTACCGGTTCGATTACGATGAAACTTGGTATAATTATTCTTTAATATCCTGGGCACCACACTGGGTACTTTTTATCCCGGAAAGTATATACAATAAAAAACAAATTTAATTTTGCGGTTCGATCCCTATACCCGATTACCACTGTCTGTAGTGTACCAACCGCAAATACTAAGTTTGTCGTAGGTTGGGTCACCCGCAGTGGAGTTCATTTTTATTCCTTTTAGTTTTTAGAGTTATTTAGTTTTATTTTTATATGAGTCGTAGGTATAGATTTTAGTTTTAAAGTATAGGTAGTATATTTGATAGTGTACGTAGTGACCGTAGGTTATTTTATAATACTGTTAGTTATGTTTAGTCATTCGTATAGATATTAGTTTTTAGGGATTTTGCTTATTTATTGAGTTTAGATTAGTTATTATCAGAAATAGGTTTATTTAGGTAGGTAGGTATTTAATTTTCTGTTATTGAGTTTTTTTTTTTAATTAGTTAGGTACTTTTTTTTTTATGTAAAGATATCATATAGGTACCCTCTTAATCACCACTAATGAGACACAATTGGTTTTCTATTGTAATTAGCCACAAAGGGCCCGCGAGATAGATGGCATCCTGGGGAAGCACTGCATACATTTTATCCTGTTGGCACGTTCCCGTGGAATAATTTCCGACATCCACGCGGGCGAAGCCGCGGGCAGAAGCTAGTTTAAAATAAAGTTCTCGCTTCGTCGAGTCTTCTCGTCGCGTATTCCACAGACCTTAAAGAGTAAAGTCTTCAAACAGTGCGTCCTGCCTGTTATGACTTACGGAGCCAAAACTTGGACACTCACGGTACAGCTGGCCCATAAATTCCAGGTTGCTAAGCGAGCTATGGAGCAAGCTATGCTTGATATCTCTAAGGCAGTGGTTCCCAACCAGTGGTCCGTGGACCACCAGTGGTCCGCAGAAGCCAAAATGTGGTCCGCGAACGATTTTAAATTTAGCGGGCGGTGAGCCGTTGGTCGCCGTGCAGTGAGTGAGAAGAGCGCGGGTGGAGGGGGCGGTACGTCGGGCCGCCGCGCCGTATGTAATTCCTATCAAGTTTTTAATGAAAGTTTCAGTTGGATTATTACAGTTTATTTTTATTATACCTACATAGTGGTCCCTGCTAACAAGAATAATATAAAAGTGGTCCCTGACCAAGAAAAGGTTGGGAACCCCTGCTCTCAGGGATCAAATCTGGAATAAAGTGATCCGGAAGAGAACCAAAGTTGTCAACATATATACAGAATAAGCAAGCTGAATTGGCAATGAGCCGGCCATATTAGCCGTAAAACCGATGACCGTTGAGGTTAACATGTTCTTCTGTGAACACCGCGGATCGTCAAACGTAAGATAGGACGCCCTCAAGCTAGGTGGAGCGACGATCTTCGCAGGATGGCTGGTAGCAGCTGGATGAGATTTACCGAGAATCGAGCTGAATACATAACATACATAATCAGCCTATAACGGAGGGGCCCGTGGCTAAATAATAACAGCCGCACAGGTCGATCGGTCAGGTTAAGCTACGCTTGCCCCGGTAGGTCTGTGGATGGGTGACTATCTTTACATACCGGGACCCCTCCGTGCCTCGGAAAGCACGTTAAGCCGTTGGTCCCGGCTGTCATTCGTGGATTTTTGACAGTCGTTACGGGTAGTCAGAAGCCCGAAAGTCTGACAACCAGTCTTACCAAGGGGTATCGTATTACCCAGTAACTGGGTTGTGGAGGTCAGATAGGCAGTCGCTCCATGTAAAATACTGGTATTCAGCTGCATCCGGTTAGACTGGAAGCCGACCCCAACATAGTTGGGAAAAGGCTAGGCAGATGATGAATCAGCCTATAATGTTCCCACTGCTGGGACACAGGCCTCCTCTCGGTGAGAGGGAGTGGGCTGTAATCCACCACGCGGGCCCAGTGCGGGTTGGTAGATGTCACATGCCTTCGAAGTTTTGGTTCTAGGACATGTCGGTTTCCTCACGATGTTTTCCGCGAGCAGAATGGCGTGATATTAATAGTACAGGCCTATGTCCAGCTGTGGACTGCTGGAGGCTGATGATTAATTGAAATAATAAACCAACTTAAGGCTAAGGCTCCAAGCTAGCCCGCGAAATTCAAATTTTCTTACGTTTTTTTGCAATTTGCTGGTCAGTACAAGTTGTACGTTGATCAAAATACGATTCGCGGCCGTAACAAATATGTATTTACATAATTATAATCATTAAAGTCATCAACACGACTCTCTAAGATCAAGTAATCCTACTGAATGACTATTTCATGAAATCATGACATTTTAGGATTATGCCAACTTAACAAGTTGTATTACTTATTCTAATTCTGTAAGTACATATTTGTTACGGCCGCGAATCATATTTTAATCAAAGTATAATTTAGTACTGACCAGTAAATTGCAAAAAACGTAAGAAAATTTGAATTTCGCGGGCTACCCTTTATAAAATGTTATATATTTATGTTCTGTCATTTGTATGGTGTACAATAAAGAGTATTCTATTCTATTCTACCTTGGAGCATCCACCTTAAGGTAAAGCAAACTTCGGTCGAAAAAGATTGTGACAATCACCTTGGTGTTTCCAGCAATACCAACTTTTATGAAAAACCACATGTTTTACACAAAAGTTGGGAGGAATACTATATGTACACCACTGCCTAACCCGCCGCGGGTTGCAGACGTGATGTTATGTACAGAGTGGTTTCTTGTAGAATTGAAACTTTCATAACTTTCAGAACTTCCGATGGGCTTAGAGGAGGAGCCTTCTGCAGAGGAAGATGATGATGAGAAGGCTTCGTTGAAGACGGCCGGCGGCACTCCAGCACCTGCCACCAAGAAAAATGAGAAGAAGGCTACTACTGTTAGTAGTTTATTTATTTCTTTAATGTACAATGTACACAACCAGAAGGCTGAAACTAGTGAGTACATGACCCTGTTAGGGCGCAGCCAGATAACTTAAAACTAACCAAAATCAAAAGTGATTTATTCAAATTAGGCTGAGAATCAGCCCTTTTCGAACGTCAAAATTACAAAAGACAGTCCCCCAAAAACGCCCACCCTCCCCTAAAATCCACTACTTGAGTTATGTAGAGCAGTGGTGGCCCAGTAGTAACTGCAGCGACTTACGAGTTGTAGGTCGTAGGTTCGAACCCAGCCAGACGCTTTACTTTGTGTAAATTTTTCCATCACCACTGCTCTCATAACGGTGAAGGAAAACATCGTGAGGAAACTAGAACCAAAAATTCGAAGACATGTGACATCTACCAACCCGCACTGGGCCCGCGTGGTGGATTACGGCCCACTCCCTCTCACTGAGAGGAGGCCTGTGTCCCAGCAGTGGAAACGTTATAGGCTGATGTAGCTAATTAATGACAAGATAATTATAAAAGTATTTTTTTAGCTGGCAAGTGTGAGGACAGATGTCAAAGAGGTTGACAAAACAGATGGATTGAACCAGGACGAGGATGAAGCCAGGATAGAGAAGGAACTGGCAGAGATTTACAAGGATACTGCTGGTGAGTGCGGCACACTGGTTGTAGTATTGTGCGAGCTCTCCGTACCGCGACGAGTAAATTAAACAATCAGTTTGTTAAATATATGTCGCAACCAACTGGTTTAATTAGCCGTTTAGTTAACCGCCTAGCCTTTTAACAAAACGGCGGCCGTTCAACTAACGGCCTGAATGATCTTCAATAAATTATAGTTTAGGATGGAACTGTAACCAATCACGGGCGAGCCGAATTGGTCGCAGTAACTAAGCCAGGGCACCCCGACCACGTGGGTTAGGTTAGAACTGTGATCAACCGCGTGCGAGCCGAGAGAGCGAAGCGAGGCGAGCACTACTTCCAAAGGCCAAACGGTTGACTAAACGCCTAATTTAACCAGTTGGCTGCGACATATTATATGTCGCAGATAGATTGTAGAATCCGTTGTTTTATAAAACCGCTAGTTGTTTTACAAAACAGCTCCGTTATGTAAAACAACTGAACAACGTTCAGCGGTTTTCCATAATCACTGAACTTGAACACGCAGAATTTCATAAACGTTTAGCATATTATCTATGCAGCGGGTCAACGATTAGCGGTTTTGTAAAACAGCGTAAAATGAAACGTCAGATTGTAAATTAGTTTTGTAAAACGTAGCGCAATGACAATCCAGCTGAACGTTGTTCAGTTGTTTTACATAACGGAACTGTTTTGTAAAACAGCGGATTCTACAATCCATCTGCGACCTAATAGGGTCAAATTAAATTAAACAACGACAAATGCATGCGTTGCCACGTTGTATGACAATATCTACTGATTCTTTGGCCATACTTTGTACAAACGCCAGCACAACAAGCTACTACAATCTGTCAAATTTCTTTGATAGATTTCAACATTATCGCTAAATCATTAAAGTTCAAGGTTGATTGGGAAAATTTGACAGTTTCGGGTAGCTTGATCTGCTGGCGTCTGTACATAATAATAATATCCCTGGACATTTTCACACAGCGCCATCTAGTCCCAATCTAAGCAAGATGGCTGATGAACTACTTAAATACATTTTTTTTTTTTGTAAATACAGATATATTATAGATAGAAAAACACCCAGACTCGGAACAAATACATGTAGGTCATACAAATATTAATAGTACGTACCTATGTATTTTTATTTAAAGACTGTAGGCTTTTAAATAATGTATTTTTTTTATTATTAATCCATTTATTTCAGGCATCAACAAGGCCCATATAAACACATACAATACAATATTAATATAACTTAAAAATAATATAAATACATACAACATTATAATTACAAAAACTAATTAACTATTGAAAATATTGGCAAACTAAACTAAAATGTTCAGTGCATCTGTTTCTTTCTACTTCATTAAGAAAAGGACAGAAGATAAATATTAGTTTAGTCCTGTCAAATTAGTCAGCGCCTGACGTAAATTGACGTATTTTTAGAAGTCATGTTTTTAATCACGTCTTAACTATCTACAGAGTATCTTAATTTGACAGGACTATACTAATATTTATCTTCTGTCCTTTTCTTAATGACATGGAAAGAAATAGACTATGCACTGAACTTAAATTTAATTTTTTTTTTTTTTTTCAAAATCAAAAGTCATTTATTCAAATTAGGCTGAGAGTCAGCACTTTTCGAACGTCAAAATTACAAAAGACAGTCCCCCAAAAACGCCCGCCCTTCACCACTTCCTAGTGCTATCGCTGGGAAGAAGAAGTGGCGCAACAAACTTCCCAGCAGCACAGCTGTCTGTTCAGTTAGAATATAGTGCATGTATACAATACTAGGAACCTATGTTCAGTCATTAACATTACAAGAAACTTAAATTATTTGCCATAAAATATGTCAGCTAGCCACGCCAATATACCAACAAATATAATAAAAACTATACGTACTCAAGCTGAAAAATAATTAATTCAAATGGAAATAAAAACTTACTACCTAAATAAAAGCCTCCAGGCATAAAGGGCGTGACAGCTTACATATTTATGCATAGCTGGGTTCTGGTCACATAGCTGTCACTTGAGTTTAGTTTGTGAACAAGGGAATCAGCGCTATCGTCTTACCTATCTAAATTAATGAAGTAACCATACTTATAATCATTGATGTATTTGATGCAGACTACAAGACAGACACTTCAGAAGAACAGAAGGTAGCAAAAGAACCGCCAGCTACCGTGGAGGTGGTCACAGTAGAAGAAGAAGTAATATCGGAAGAGGAGTCAGACGACACGCCTATAGGAAGACAGAGGAGCAAGTGAGTTGTTACTATGCCTCGATGCCATTTACTATGCTATATGTCAATCGCCTTTCATCAATGAGACTTTCTCTACACAATACTCACTTGATTACCGCGGAATGCTTACGTTTTTCGGGTTCCATACCTCAGAAGGAAAAACGGTACCCTTATAGGATCACTTTGTTGTCCGTCCGTCTGTCAAGACCATTTTTCTCAGGAACGCGTGGATTTATCAAGTTGAAATTAATATCAAATACAATCTCTTGAAGCAGTGAAAAAATCAAAGTTCTAAGTAAACGCAATCACAAGATACGAGCGTTTTCCGTTTATGTCGCATATTTTGATACTCGCAAGGGAATCAAAACCTGTAGGTTACTTCCCGTTGTCATACAGCACAAGTAAAGGAAAAAATCCGAAAACCGTAAATTTGTCGTTACATACCTACAAAGTACGGAAACCTCGGTGCGCGAATCCGACTCGCACTTGACCGGTTTTATTTCATTTTAATTTGGTGTCAAAAAATAGTCTTCTCCAACCATGATAATTTCGACCTGAAGTATTATAATAGGTTGGGGAAAAAGTTTCTTCGCATTTTTTAAGAAAATTCAAAAGATTTTTTATTATAGTTTATTTACATTTGACTAAAGTATGTAGCATTTTGTTCGATAACTTTTTGCCATCTTGTAGGTAGGGACATGATTCCATTGCTATAGAAATTTTGGGACTTCTGATCAAAATTCTCGCTTTAACATATCAGCAGCTTTTTTATTCTTTTCTTCAGCAGTGCGATTCTGTAACCATCTCACCGTGAAAACTTAATTGAAGTGAGCGTGGAGTGAGATGTCATTCCAAATAATGCTAGGGATTGACTCTAGTGACAACTCACATCAAGCTCACTTCACTTGAGTTTTCACAGTGAGATTTTTACAGAATCGACCGGCTGGTTTTCTATGTAGAAGTATGTTAAAGCGAGAATGGCTCACCACGTATCCTCACCGAGGCACCTTTATATCTCTGGAATCAGTTAATGACTATTTTCGAGATTTGGCATAGCGTTACGACAATTTCTTGACTATTTTTTGGAATTAAAACCAAGTCGATATTCTCAGCCGTTTGGTTGAATAGAGGTGAGGGTTGTGTGGAGACGTTCACCATACAATCCTCACCAACATGTAACTATAACTTCGGAATCATAATGCGACTATTTTTTTAACCTTGGTGACTATTGGCTATTTCTTGTCTATTTTTTGGCGTTCTCAAAATTGATTTTCATGAAGTTGTCAAAGGTGAGGATTGTATAGTGAAAGATCGAGTCGTGTCCCAGCAATTATTTTTGTGCAACGTTACTTAGTTTGATGTACAGTCAACAGCAAAAGTAGATGATCAAAATCACAAGTTCAATACTAATTAACGGAGTTCGCAGCTATATGGCAGCTGTACTAGTAGTAAATATTTGGTATAATTTACAATCACATACTTTTGAATTACTTCAACGCCACACAGTTCTGACGCGAAGTCCGTTCTTTAGTATTGAATTTCTGATTTTGATCATCTACTTTTGCTGTTGACTGTACAGACGCCAGCACGTCAAGCTACTACAATCTGTCAAATTTCTTTAATAGATTTTCGACTTTATCCCTAAATTATTAAGGTTTAAGGTTGATTGGGATATTTTGACAGTTTCGGGTACCTTGACCTGCTGGCGTGTGTACAGAATGAGTAGATGTCGGCTATGTGACGGGTCTTTTTACTACCTGTATGGCTATTTCTTCTTATTTTAACACGCACAGCTTCAGATTCCAACCCGACTCTTCAGACAAAGCGAGCGTGGAGAGGTTCCGGACATCCGTTGACGAGATCAGCTGCAACAACAGGCAGAAGCTTAGCGGGACTGTTACTGTGAGTCTTCTCTTCTTACACTTTATTTATTTATACAGCATATATCACATAGAATGGTTACTGTCAACCGACTGCTTTAGAACTACACACAGTCATTTGGCAGTTTCGATGTTCCGTTATTTTAACTGCATCCAAACTGCCTTTTGCAGCTGGTGTGCAGTTCAAATACAGCCCGTATTAAAGAGATTTTATACTTATCACTTTTAACTCTATCGATTGGTATAGTCAACCTCGTAATGCCTTTATCACCCTAAGGTTAAATGTCACTTGCCGACTTTAGCAAGTATTTTGTGTTCATATAAATCGACAAAATATAAGGAAAATGTCGTCGATATCGAGGTTGGTCATATGCTATCCAAAATTATGAGTAGGTTGGTACAATAACCCATTTTTCATCCAGTTTACAAGTAAATAAAAACTCAGCTTGTAAAAGTAGAGTAAAGAACTAGCTAATGTATCAAACATTTTCTTGTTGCAGCCCTCACAAAGTGTTTCAAATGGCGCATTTCGCACGGTCGGCAACGGAATAATACTGATTATAGCTGTGTTATCTTATATATTCATATGTGCCTAGTTAACAATAACAATTGATTGACATGAAGAACTCAGTTATCTCACTAATTCTTAAAAATATAGGCTGTTCTATGAGTTCAAAAGGGTGTTTCTCAAGGGTGTATGTTGGTACCAAATTTAATTTCAGTTAAGGTTTTCAAAATTGATAGCTACGACTCAACGCAAATTGTGGGCTTAAAAAAATAGGTAAATGACCAGCAGCAGGATAGAAGCCGCGGTCAATTGATAACAGCCCCGACATTCAGTCGTGGGTTTAAACCCAGTCAGGCGCTTTACTTTATGTCCTCAAAACGGTCACACAAAGAGGAGGCCTATGTCCCAGCAGTGGGAAAGTTATAGGTACGCTGATTATGCTAAGTTAGAGGTGTACCTCAAGGGTCTAAACTAGGGCCGAATCTAATATTAATTTATGGTTTTGGCTTTGATTAATTATCTCTAGTTCATAGCTCTCTTGGGAATAGGTGGACCTCCAACAGTCAATTTTTTTACGATTAGTGACATAACTGATTTCAACGAATGCTTTAATGGAAAATGCTTTATTAATTATGTATGTATTGAGTGTATAGTAAATTTGAAATTCGTTGTCGTTAAATAAAAGATTAATTGATTTAGCAAATCTGTTTTATTGTGTTATACAGTTAAATAGAATAGAATAGAGGTGTATTCCATTGGTTGAGATAATTGTGTTACATGTCCAAAATGTAATTATAAAAGAGCATTAGGTGTAGGCATTTTTGTAGCTCCACACAGATGTGGAACGCTTGCAGCAGCGATTCAAGCACAACCAGTCCAGTCTGCTCGCGATACACCGCAGTATAATGTTGGGGCTGGTCTGCACCCGGCGGACCAAGGAGGCGCATCTTTTTCGCATCGCCGCGAGCTTCAGCAAACAGCCTCTTCAACAACCGAAACGCATTATTATATTGAATGTGAAGGGCGCTGTACGATTATTGAGTGTAATCTAACTACAGGCAATAATAATAATATCAATGGACATTTCACACAGCGCCATCTAGTCCCAAGCTAAGCAACCTAATGCTTGTGTTATGGTAACAAGATGGCTGATAAACTACTTATATACATTTTTTTTTTTGTAAATACATACATATTATAGATAGAAAAACACCCAGACTCGGAACATATACATGTAGGTCATACAAATATTAACAATGCAACATAATAATTATTATCAAATCAGCTCACTGTCTCAAATGTTTACAAAGCATTTGTTGAACGTGGACTTTTGTACTTTGGTTAATTCATACACATCGTGATTACCGTGGGTCATGGTCAAATTGATTCCGAGAAAGCAAAGCGAGCTTGATTTTGGAATCTCCAATTTTTGGAACGAAGTTCCTTATCGCGCGTTGTGAAAGGGGGCTAGACGGAAAAAATTCTTACGAAAAGTTGTCACGACACAATCGCTACGAGTGCTACGCCGTAGCCGATGCGTAGATTATCCGCTACGCAGCTACGTCGTCGCAGAGCTACATAATAAATTATCTGCTCAACAACGTAAATTGATTTATAGAAGATTTTATTGGAAGTTTTGGAACGAAGTTCCTTATCGCGCGTTGTGAAAGGGGGCTAGACGGAAAAAATTCTTACGAAAAGTTGTCACGACACTTTTTGCTATAGTAAGCTATTGTAAGCTGTGCGGCGTCGCATGTTTCTCTGTCTGTCTGTGAACTTCGTTCCATCCTGGTGTCCTTTGACACCTCTCAAGTTTTTTTTTTTTAACATTGCCTACTCTAGGAATTACTCCTGTATCGCGGGTGCGTTTACAAACATTTAAACTCACATACACAAACAGCCAAACCCGGAACAACTACCTGTAGGCAATACAAATGTTTGTTCCGTGCGGGAATCGAACCCGCGACACGCAGCGCAGCAGTCGATCGCTCAGCCACTCCGCCAACTGTGTCGTCATTTTCCGAGGAGGGCCTTGGAAAGTGAAATAATAAAAATAGGAAATACAGATATAGGAAAAGGAAATAAGAAATCTTTGTCGACTTGTGCAGAAAATCGAGAATGGCGCCGATTCCCTTTTTCACAAACTAAACTAAATTTAAGTTCAGTGCATCTTTTTCTTTCTATTTCATTAAGAAAAGGACAGAAGATAAAATATTAGTTTAGTCCTGTCAAATTAAGATACTCCATAGACAGTTTAGACGTGATTAAAAACATGGCTACCAAAAATACGTCAATTTACGTCAGGCGCTGACTAATTTGACAGGACTAAACCAATATTTTATCTTCTGTCCTTTTCTTAATGAAATAGAAAGAAAAAGATGCACTGAACTTAAATTTAGTTTAGTTTGTGAGCAAGGGAATCGGCGCCAATACATGATGCAAGAAGTCGTTTTGCCTCCCCTCGGACCGCGCCTGATTTAAGCCCTACATCCTCATCAGCTTCCCGCGATGCAGAAGGCTGTCTTCATTAGCTCAGGTTTTTGGCCGGCAGACGTTACAAGAAAGCACGACAGGCCTACCTCTTTGAGAAAAACGGGCGTGATGTTTTATATTTGACAGCGATAAGCCACATCATCTGCCTAGCCTTTTCCCAACTATGTTGGGGTCGGCTTCCAGTCTGACCGGATGCAGCTGAATACCAGTATCTGACCTCCACAACCCAGTTACTGGGTAATACGATACCCCTTGGTAAGACTGGTTGTCAGACTTTCGGGCTTCTGACTACCCGTAACGACTGTCAAAGATCCACGAATGACAGCCGGGACCAACGGCTTAACGTGCTTTCCGAGGCACGGAGGGGTCTCGGTATGTAAAGATGGTCACCCATCCACAGACCAACCGCGGCAAGCGTAGCTTAACCTGACCGATCGACCTGTGCGGCTGTTATTATTTAGCCACGGGCCCCTCCGTCACGCTCCGCTCCGATAAGCCACATAATTTAGACTTATTCCATAATCTAAACCGCATCACCAGATAAGGTTGAACACATCTATTAGATAAAAGATATTTGACCAGAGAGAATTTCGCGTAAGACACATTATCGCTCAATAGTTATACTTTTTTTAAATTTGATTTATATTTATGGCAAAAAATGAAAATACAAAACCAAAGACTTCCGAAATTAAAGTAATTTTTACTTTGTGGTGTTCTTTTGGAAGTCGGTTCCTATTTTTTTTTTTTTTTTTGCAAAATTTTTTTTTAATAAATCTTCGTCATCGTAAATCTGGGCGAAAAAAGGCGTCTACAGATCGGTAGGTGTGGGTGTAAGGGTGCTTTTCTACTGTGACAGCGCGTATCTCGCCTGTAATTCGCCACACCATATCCCACTCTGCGCCCTAACGGAATCATTTTGAAGGATATTGCTAATCTATTGCTTCATAAGTTCGAAAAATTTCTCTGCTCAACAAGAAAGAAGAAAAAATTATTAATTACTAGCTTCTGCCCGCGGCTTCGCCCGCGTGGATGTCGGAAATTATCCCACGGGAACGTGCTAACAGGATAAAATGTACCTATGTGCTTCCCCAGAATGCCATCTATCTCGCGGGCCCTTTGTGGCTAATTACAGTAGAAAACCAATTGTGTCTCATTAGTGGTGATTAAGAGGATACCTATATGATATCTTTACCTAAGTACCTAACTAATTTAAAAAAAAAAACTCAATAACAGAAAATTAAATACCTACCTACCTAAATAAACCTATTTCTGATGATAACTAATCTAAACCCAATAAATAAGCAAAATCCCTAAAAACTAATATCTATACGAATGACTAAACCTACCTAACAGTATTATAAAATAACCTACGGTCACTACGTACACTATCAAATATACTACCTATACTTTAAAATTAAAATCTATACCTACGACTTATATAAAAATAAACCTAAATAACTCTAAAAACTAAAAGGAATAAAAATGAACTCCATTGCGGGTGACTTAACCTACGACAAACTTATTATTTGCGGTTGGTGCAGTAATCGGGTCTAGGGATCGAACCGCAAAATTAAGTTTGTTTTTTATTGTATATACTTTTCCGGTATAAAAAGTACCCAGTGTGGTGCCCAGGATATTAAAGAATAATTATACCAAGTTTCAACGTAATCGAACCGGTAGTTTTTGCGTGATGCCTGAACAAACAGACAGACAGACAGACAGACAGACAGACAGACAGACAGACCGACAGACAGATAGACAAAAATTTTTTTAATCACATTTTTGGGTTCGGTGTCGGTCTAGTAACACCCCCTGCCATTTATTTTTTTGATATTTTCAATGTACAGAATTTTCACTTCTACAGATTTATTATAAGTAAAGATTATTTGAGGTAAACATGACGCAAAAAAGAACATAAAAACAAATAAAGAAAAAAAAAACAATAAGAAACGTTTGACATGTGTCACATCCACGCAAAACGGCTATCGCTCAGCATTATGCTGCGACCCTATGCAAGACAGAGCCCCAGCGCTGGTTTTCAGCGACAGCCGGCGCCGACGTAATGACGTCGCCCGGAGCAGCAAGTATTAAAACAATTATTTTTATTTTTAAAGCAAACAGCCTAGTTATTCGGACGAGCAAAATAATACAACGTAAATAACGCAATGAATGTTGTTGAACTGCAAACTTAAAACCATTGCTACTGGTAGTGTTACGCAGTTACCCCTCTGCTCGTTTGAAGAAGTTTACGTGATATCAAACTCAAAACTCAAACTCAAATCATTTATTTCAAATAAACCATTTACAGGCACT
Organism: Apamea sordens; assembly: GCA_945859715.1. Classification (NCBI taxonomy): domain Eukaryota; kingdom Metazoa; phylum Arthropoda; class Insecta; order Lepidoptera; family Noctuidae; genus Apamea; species Apamea sordens. The sequence continues at coordinate 9,129,683 of OX244015.1, read as the reverse complement.
TTTGAATTGTCAAAATTAAATAGTCGGTCAGTTAGTTAGAAAGTTGAAGCTAGTTGCCCATTCCAAAGCGTAGATCTCTATGGAGAAGAACGGGCAAGAAACTCCACGGACACTCTTTTAAATCAAGACATTTTTACAAAATCCTGGTTACATTATTCTTATTGCTTCTATATGTGAGAACAATGTAAAGAAACAAATTAAAATATAAAATTAAAAATATAAAATTAAAAATAAGCCCTGGCAGTTAAGAGATGACCAGTCTCAACAGATGGCGCCCGTTCACGAACATGACGCGTGGATCAGCACCACCCAGCTCAACCATTTCGTAGGGAACCGAATGATCCAACACACGCGCCACCACCAGTGAGACATTTAAGTGAGCATGACATATTCTCAACTGCCATGCTCTTTCAAGTCAACATCAAAATATCATAAAAAACGGATCCATGGTTCTTACATTTACAAAATTTTCAAAAATGCTTCTAAATTATACAAAACTATAGTTTGCAATTTAATATATACCCTTGCATTGCATGGCATGTTAAGACAAGCCGAAATACCGCCACATTTTCATAGAAAACGCTCACAGAATTTCCGGCGGTGTATAGCTAGCCTAAGAAGGGACCTATTGTTATCAAAATTATCATAATCATATCTTTATCTAACCATGACTCACTAGATACGGAGATAACGTATCTTTTGCACCGCTTCGTATACAAAAATAAAATCATTATTGTATTGATTCTCAAGTCGGGAGTAGTGTATCAAAATGGACCATCCGGCGTTTGCTGATGCAGGGAATAATCCTGGTATTGAAATTTGGACTATTGAGGTTAGTAAATATTCAAATTGATGTTATGCTGAGGAAGAACTAAAAAATAACTTAATACTTTATTGTTTTTATTAACCCCCGACGCAAAAACAGACACAACAGACACGTCAAACTTATAACACCCCGTTGTTATAAGTTTGACGTGTCTGTGTGTGTGTGTGTGTCTGTTTGTGGCATCGTAGGTCCCGAACGGATGAACCGATTTTGTTTTTGTTTGAAAGGTGAATTAGTCGGGAGTGTTCTTAGCTATGTTTGTCGGGGTTTTTTTTTTAATATAAACAAGTGTGTTCCTCGAGGCTTATGAATACTTTTACATAGATAGATAGATAACATGTTTATTTAGTGCAACAAAAGACACAATACAAGCAATAAAAAAGAAAAAACATCAAAAAAAAACAAAGATTAAAAAACTAAATTGACCCATAGACTTGTACTATATAGTACAAGTAAATATAAGGGTCGATCACTCTGGGCGGTGTGTGTCTCATGGTTGCACCAAATGGGAGTCCAGCTCAGCATGTGCCAGGTACAATACCTGACGCTGGTATTCTGCTGCATCCCTTTAGTGACACCCGGATGTCGAGAAGACACATCTGAGTATCAACAAACTGGTACCTACATAGTGCGGCGCGTATAATAAGGTGGTACCTAAGTACCTACCCACATCTTAATTGACTTACGTTTAAAACCGACAGAAAGAAAGATTTAGAGATTTTAAACTTATTAAATACCCGTGTAGTGTTTACTGGATTACTTGATTAACACAGTATAATATATGCTATGTAATGAATGACTAGTTTTACAAGTCTCATGAGTATATTACCAGTCGACAGCGATGATGGATGGATTCTTCGACGCTATGATTTTAGTTTGTGAATAATTTTAGTTAAATGAGGATATAACTTTGTTATTTTTAGGTATTAATTAATTTAGTATGAGTTGGTAAACTAATTGTACGCACGGCTACACATCAAGCTATATATAACCAGTGTAAGCTGACTTCTGATTGTACGAAAAACCTAAACAATGCGAGCTCAGCTTAAACTGGAAATGTATAGCTTGATGTGTAGCCGTGTGTACTATCCAACTAATATTATAAACGTGAAAGTTTGTATGGATGGATGGATGTTTGTTACTCTTTCACGCAAAAATTATGAACGGATTTGAAAGAAATTTGGCACACAGATCGTTTATAACCAGGATTAACATATAAGATACTTTTTATCCCGATATTCCCACGGGATCGAAACTTATGCGGGTGAAACCGCGGGGCGCAGCTAGTTTTACTATAACTTCTCAAACTGACCATTTTTTTCCAGCAATTCGAGCCAGTCCAGCTTGACTCGAAGAAGTATGGAAAATTCTACAACGGAGACTCCTATATTGTTTTAAAGGTAAATTACTTTGTTCCTATTGATTTTGCTAACGATCCGGTCCAGCCTGTCCCTTGCAACACTCCCCCAGCGATGCCCTAAGCTGAGGTCCGTAACCCACAGGGGGTACCCTTTTTTTTTTGAGGATGGGAAATCATCAAATGACTCCTCCCGCTCTGGGTGGAGCAGAAGGGAGTGTCAGACTCTTACTGACTAAAACCCACCCGTGTTCCTTCCTTAGCCCTTTATGTTCTGTTATTACGGACTAACTGAACAGAGTGGTTGTCTGCACTGTGAAGCAAATGAAGAGGTGACTATGCTCCTACGGGCAGTCTAGGTGGCATGCGGTGAGATTAAAACAAGATGTTCCGGTAACTATTCCTGTATTTCTTGGTTATCAAGCAGTTCACGAATAGCGAGTCATCATTTATATGTATATACTATCACAAAACATATTAGGCACATAAAGATAGGAGTAAGAAAAAAGGTTTAGATAATAAACGTGTTCTCACCTCGACGACATTTTGACAAGAGGAAGATTCGAGACATTGTCTTTGTATTGAGGGAGATGCTCTATGGTAACAGATAATTAAAGCGTAGAACTCACATGTTTCATCATGTTCCAGGGCAGCGGTAACCCTTTCGGACGATCCCGCTACCCTGGCAGGCTTCGGCCCTATCGGGCCCCGTCAATCTAGCTGACATCTCTTTGAGGCGCGCGTGGAACACATACACGCCGTCCGGCACGGGCCTGGCTCTGATCGGGGGTACCCTTACCGTGAAGTCGCTTAGTTTATAAGTTGTATGCCCTGGCTGAAGGCCTTAATTTCATAAGGCATCCACATGATCCACCAGGTATCTCGATTAAACAGCTGACAACCTCCTAGGTAGAACTGTGAGAGGTCATAAAAAAAATGTTCTTGAGTGGAGACTGCGAATAGGCAAACGTAAGGAGGGACGCCCTCAGGCTAGGTGGAGCGACGATCTTCGCAGGATGGCTGGTAGCAGCTGGATGAGAGTTGCTGAAAATTGAGTTGAATGGCGTGCAATAGGAGAGGCCTGTGTCCAACAGTGGACTGCTGTAGCTGATAATGAGGCCTTTTGGTGAAATGTGGCTGAATTATACACCTCTGCCAACCCCTTCAGGTACAACAGGCGTAATGTTTTCGTATATTTGCAGACTTCAGGCCAAGGCAACTCCTCCCTCAACCATGATGCCCACTTCTGGATTGGCAGCAAAACCACCCAAGACAAGAAGGGTTCTGCTGCCATATGGACCGTGACCCTGGATGATATGCTGGGAGGCAAGGCAGTTCATCATAGGGAGGTGCAAGGACACGAGTCCAGCAAGTTCCTAGGGTATTTCAAGCCTGGTGAGTTGGCCACCCATTGCCGTCATCAAAATCAAAAGTCATTTATTCAAATTAGACTGAGAATCAGCGCTTTTTGTAGTTAAAAATTTCAAAGGACAGTCCCCCAAAACCTCCGCCCTTTACGATTTCCTTTACAGCGTTAGTTGGGAAGAAGAAATGACGCCACAAACTCCCCAGTCCCCCAATACTTCCGCCCTTTACGACTTCCTAGTGCTTTGTTGGCAAGAATAAGTGGCGCCACAAACTCCCCAGCAGCACTGCCGATCGATTCTGTAAACATCTCACCGTGAAAAGTTAGGTGAAGTGAGCTTAGAGTGAGCTGTCAATAGTGTCAATCCCTAGCATTAGTTTGAATGACAGCTCACTCCACGCTCACTTCACCTAAGTTTTCACGGTGAGATGGTTACAGAATCGCACTGCAGTCAATAGTGTCAATCCCTAGCATTAGTTGGAATGACAGCTCACTCCACGTTCACTCCACCTAAGTTTTCACCGTGAGATGGTTACAGAATAGACTGGCAGCTGTCTGTTCACTCGAACGACTTGATTCTATTTTTTGCCACGCCTTTTTCTCTCATACATCAGTCTCAATTAGCCGTAATTTGGAAACCACGTTCTAAGCATTTGGAGTCGGCTCCTGTTCGTAGAACTGACTTGCCAGTCGTAGACTAGTATTTAGCTGCATCTAGTAAGACTAGAAGCCGATTTAATTTACCAACTATATTGGGGTCGGCATCCAGTCAAACCATGGAGCGACTGCCTATCTGACCTCCACAACCCAGTTACTAGATAACATGATACCCCTTGGTAAGATTGGTTGTCAGACTTTTGCACTTCTGACTACCCGTAACGAATGTCAAAGATCTACTTAATCACAGCCGGCCCTAACGGCTTAACGTGCTTTTGAGGCACGAAGGGTTCTTGATATGTAAAGATGGTCACCCATCCACGAACCGACCGCGGCAAGTGTTGCTTAAGCTTCGCACGACCCGTGTGGCTGTTATTATTTAGCCACGAGCAAACATGCATTGCAACAGAGAGCAGTGGTCGCCCAGTGGTCGGCAGTTGTAGGTTGTGGGCACAGAACAGTTATCTGTTCTGTGGTCGTGGGTTTGTACTGTTATAACCCTGACTTGCTAGCAAATTAAAAATAAATAATTAAGAGAAGTACATCCTGCAGTTCTCAGCATTCCAATCTCAAGTATCACTGATAAGGGCCTACCGCCATCGCCCAATTCTGAGGACACTTAGACCAGTCTCTCTCCTTCATTCTAAAGAGCCACACACGTTCTAAGTAATTTCTAATTCTTGTAAATTCCATTTCCTTTTTTTAATATACGTATTATTTAAGTAAGACAGTTCACCTTTTTTAAAAACCCTTCGTAAAGTCACGGCCTAACAGTACCCAGGCAGCCGCTTTACTTTGTGTAAATAATTTCATCACCACTGCTCTCAAAACGGTGAAGGGTTAAACATCGTGAGGAAACCGGCATGTTCTAGAACTAAAAATTCGAAGACATATGACATCTACCATCCTCCATATCCTGCTAATTTCTTAAATCGGACTTCACATTTTTTATTTAATCTTTTTTTTATTAACCTCCGACGCAAAAACGACGGGGTGTTATAAGTTTTACGTGTCTGCTGTGTGTGTGTGTCTGTCTGTGGCATCGTAGCTCCCGAACGGATGAAACGATTTTGATTTTGTTTTTTTTTATTGTTTGTTTTATCTGATGTATGTATCTGGTGTATTGCGTGTCTTTTAATTGAGGCCATGAGAGCCACAGTGGCCTGCCATTTTTTCAATACTGACTTTATTTGAAAAAACTGCTCTAAACTGTAAAAGTAATAGCGCCACAGTGGCCTAAAAATTGTTAATTTTTTTTCAGTTAGGCCACTGTGGCTTTCATGGCCTCAATTTGTGCCAAATAAATGTATTTTCTTCCAACCAGCACTGGGCCCGCGGGGTAGATTACACCCCACTCCCTCTCGAAGAGAGGAGGCCTTTCTCCTAGCAGTGGGAACATTACAGACTCATTATGTAAACCATAGCCTAGCCTTTTCCCAACTATGTTGGGGTCGGCTTCCAGTCTAACCGGATGCAGCTGAATACCAGTATTTTACATGGAGCGACTGCCTATCTGACCTCCACAACCCAGTTACTGGGTAATAGGATACCCCTTGGTAAGACTGGTTGTCAGACTTTCGGGCTTCTGACTACCCGTAACGACTGTCAAAGATCCACGAATGACAGCCGGGACCAACGGCTTAACGTGCTTTCCGAGGCACGGAGGGGTCTCGGTATGTAAAGATGGTCACCCATCCACAGACCAACCGCGGCAAGCGTAGCTTAACCTGACCGATCGACCTGTGCGGCTGTTATTATTTAGCATTTAAATAAGATTTGGTCTGTTATAATGACTAACCAATTCTCCTCTCTAGCCATCAGGTACATGGAAGGTGGGAACGAGTCAGGCTTCACAGAGGTGGAGACCAACGCGGGCGTTGAGAAGAGGCTGCTGAAGCTCTCCGGTTGTGACAACATGAGGATTGAGGAGGTAACGTACACACATGTGGTGTGGTGTGGTGTTATGTGATGGGCCGGCTGGTAACACATTTATTTAAAAAAAAATTACGAGGCTTTCAGTGCTATCGTAATCAAGGTCCGTTATAGAAATTTTACGTCGATTATCAAAATAAAATTGCTGTTTAATAAAAAAGTGCACCCCACCACACCACACCACACCCCACCATACCACACCACACCACACCACACCCCACCATACCACACCACACCACACCACACCCCACCACAGCACATCACATCACACCACACCACAGCACATCACACCACACCCCACCATACCACACCACACCACACCACACCCCACCACAGCACATCACATCACACCACACCACCACACACCACACCACACCTCACCACTTCACACCACACCACATCACACCACACCACGCAACACCGCACCACACCACACTATACCACACCACATCCCACCACATCACACCACATCACACCACACCACACCCCACCACACCACACTATACCACACCACATCCCACCACATCACACCACATCACACCACACCACACCCCACCACATCACACCACACCACACCACCACACACTACACACACACCACACTTCAGTGGCACCTACAAATTTCAACAACCGTGTTCTTCTACCAAAGGCTTAAATAATTTGCTAATAATCTGTGATTGCTTAGTGTTCATCCAAATAGATAGTCGCGTTTCGGCCGGTCGATTCTGTAAAAATCTTATCGTGAAAACTCAAGTGAAGTGAGCTTATTGTGAGTTGTCACTAGTGTCAATCCCTAGCATTATTTGGAATGACAGCTCACTCCACGCTCACTTCACCTAGCTTTTCACGGTGAGATGGTTACAGAATCGCACTGCTGCTTCGTTACGACACCTCTGACACACAATGACGCAGTGACTTTACTTGATTGTCGTGGAAACGCTATTTAATCATGTGTGTGCTCACTCTTCTCAGTATGGACACTTTTCGCGTGACTAATGCCTGTTTTCTGAAGATCCAAGATAAATTTTCTAACTATAAATTTATGGAGACATGAGGAACAGGGTGTAAAGCTCACTCAACCTCCATAGAAAAGGGAGGATCCTCCGACCAGACGGGTGTTGTGTGTGGTAGGCAACTGCCCAACGATTGATGTTGGGAGGTTTTTATATATTATACAAACACATTACAACAACAAAACATAACAAAAAAACAAACCATATTATTTACATCAATCCTTTACTGCGCAATTAGCATAATATGCTAATTGCGCGGTAAACTCTGCTTGTGAGATGCAGGATTTGTGTGACGTCAGTTTGACGCGTTGTTCGCATGTGGCGTAGTAGATAAAGATACCGCTACAAATTCAATAAAGTTATGCTTATGATAAACGTCGGTTGACTGACACAGCATTTCTGAATACGCAACAAATCATTACGTAAGGACGGTGAGGGCGAATCTAGCGATTAAAATCTTTGTGTTTAAATAGACATATCTTTGATTAGGCCGGCTTTAATTATTATCTAAGAAAGCCAATCAGTGTCCATAGCTACTGTAAGTACCTACAGATTTTATGTTTAAATACGTGCTTGCAATCATTCAATTCGATTTTAAAAAAACCGTAAAAACCTTCTACAAAGTATTAGAAAACTTAAAAAAAAAGATGGATGAAATCGGTAAAGTCGTTCTCAAGCTATGATGTGACCAAGGGAAATAGGGATTCATTTATATATATATATAGATAGATATATAGATAGCTAAACTAATTACAGGCACTTCCGAATTGTCAAGGGGTCGGTCAGTCAGAAAGATAAAGCTAGTTGCTCATTCCAAAGCGTAGTAGATACCTATGGAGAAGAACGGGCAAGAAACTCTTTTATCTCATATTTTTTTTTTTTACAAGATATTGGTTATATTATTCATACTAGCTTTTGCCCGCGACTTCGTTCGCGTGGAATAGTGACTTCCGGCAGATTTTATTTACATTTTTCCGATGAATTTTCAGTACTGAATTGATGCCGACTCTTGACCAATAGATGGCGCTGTATGTCCGGAACAAATTTTATTTTTTATTTTATTTTTTGTAATAAAAACTATCCTATGTCCATTCTCAAGTTCCAAACTATGTCTGTACCAAATTTCACACAAATCGGTTCAGTAGTTTAGGCGTGAAGCAAAGACAGACAGACAGACAGACATTACTTTCGCATTTATAATATTAGTTTGGATTGAAATTATACATGTGAGGACAATGTAAAAGCGACCGTAATAAAAAGATACAAACAATTCAGAAATTAAAATCTCCAAGTCCACATTCATACTCAAAACTTTCCTCACGACATTTTCCTCAATCCTCCGCGTAACTTCTCTCTGCTTACAGGTGGAAGCAGACTCGTCATCTCTGACGACGGAGCACTGCTTCATCCTGGAGGTAGACCACGACATCTTCGTGTTAATGCCAGAGGGAGCCAAGGCTACTCAGAGGAGGAAGATTATCAGCGTTGCCAACCAGCTTAGAGATGACAATCACAATGGACGAGCTACCATTGAGATCATTGGTAAGCCTATTGTGGTATAGTAAGTTATTATTTATGTACACTAAGTATACTAAATTGAAAAACTAACTAACTAACTCATCGTCTGCCCGCCTTTTTCCCAACTATTTTGGGGTCGGCTTCCAGTCTAACCGGATGCAGCTGAATACCAGTATTTTATATGGAGCGACTGCCTATTTGACCTCCAGAACCCAGTAACTTAGTTAGACGTTACCCCTTGGTAAGATGGTTGTCGACTTTCGGGCTTCTGGGGCCCCTAACGACTGTCAAAGATTCACGAATGACAGCCAACCACCAAACCACCAACTGCTAACGTGCTTTTCGAGGCACGAATTATACAACGTGGCGCTACAATGGCGCGTCGCCATTGTAGCGCCTTCTCTTTGCTCGTTAATTGTTTTAATTACATTGATGCGATGTTATGATCCGTGACCCCGGCAAATGACCACTGCGCTACAGTTCTTTAAGTCAGGTTGCTCTAAGATGCTATTTTATAAAATTGTTAATAAATAAATAAATATTAATGTTTAATTAAATTAAAATATATTCATAAAACTACAACGCAAAACCGTATACGTGTGTTAAATTAATGTCGCCATTAAAGCGCCACGCTGTATAATCAATTAATTTATACAAAATATTGGCTTAAAGCTTTAATTACCTACAGCCGCACGGGACGATTGATCAGCACCCTAATTGCATAACACACAACCAATCGGAATCAGAATCATTTTGAAGCAAATTGCTAATCCATTGCTTCATGTTCGAAAAATTTGTTTGCCCAACACGTAAATAACGCAATGAATGTTGTTGAACTGTCAAAATGAAACCGATTGCTATTAATCGTGTGTTACGCAATTAAAATATAGGATACTTTTTATCCCGATATTTCCACGGAATCGAAACTTATGCGGGTGAAACCGCGGGGCACAGCTACCATGAAATATTTATGGTTCGTTGTTGTCAAACTGCTGTTGGTTTTATCATGCAACCTTTCATAAAACAGACTGCAGTTTTTCTCAAGGCCAGTCGGACTCTTTGATTGCATTTTACGAATCAATTTGTGACTTACCTAATCATCTATCCTTATTGCAGGCGGCAAAAATAACTAAAAGTTACAATCAAAGTAATAACTCTAATCGTTTACAATAATTATTTAAATTATGCACCGCCATTTTGTTTCTGATTACGATAAAAACAAATTACCTATAGTATATTCTTTACCTATGTTTCAAATTGATGTTATTTCAAGTAAAAAAAAATATCAACTTTATTGTAATGACTAAGTTGATTTCAGTGACTAGCACTTTTTAAAAATTTATAAAAATGTTTGAATGTTGTAACGTAAACTGAACTTTACTGTGTAGGAATTAAAGTTATTTTTCCATAAACTTTTATTTGTTTACATTTTTGGCAAATAAATCTCGAATGCAGAATAAAGGGTATATGTTCTGTAATTTGTATGCGGTACATAAAGTCGGGACAAGCCAAAACACTTCTTGAACAATACAAACCAGCACCCTAATTGCTTAACACACGATCAATCGTAATCTGAATCATTTTGAAGCAAATTGCTAATCCATTGCTTCATAAGTTCGAAATATTTGTCTGCGCAACACTTAAATAACGCAATGAATCTTGTTGAACTGTCAAAATGAAACCGATTCTGATTGATTGTGTGTTACGCAATTAGGGTGCTGCACGGAGGAGGGTGCTGTTCTTCCCCGAAAGGGGAACCGACCCATATTACTGACATTTTCACATAATTAGGCAAAACTAAAATTTTATCAGCCTAGAATTTAAAAAAAAGTCACATGTGGTAATAAAAAGTATTCTATTCTATTCTAAAGGGGAACACCGAAATGTAGAAATAAACCGTTTACGATTTCCTGAAAACCTTTATAGGACTTTATCAGGTTAAATTGAGGGAAATCAGTTTGGAGCTGATATCAGCGGCTTGTCTATATGACATCCGTGATGTGTCATGTGTAATCTACGTGTTATCTGAAATCTGCAATGCGTAAACGTTTTTTGCACGACGTGACTTATCCAGCGTGTGTCACCACACCACACATGAACGGAGGAATGATGTGTGATGTGATGAGGGTTTAAAAAAAAAGTTGTAACGAAAATTGAAATAGTCACTGCCTACACTAAGGGCAAGATTCACAGATCACACTTTGACTTTACTTTGCTGAGTTAAGAAAGTGTTGTATACGAATATGAACATTATTTTGTATAACATTAACGTTCATATTCGTATGCGACGCTTGCTGACATTCGCTTATACGAATATAAACTTTATAAGCATGAGAATATGGTTCATAATCGAATGAAACGCTTACTTAGTAAAGACAAAGTGCGGTCTTTGAATCTTGCCCTAATTGCGGTCGGTGACCCCATAAAAAAACCGGTCAAGAGCGGATCTGACTCGCGCACCGAGGGTTCCGTACCATTCTGATGATTTCTGAAAAAGTGTGCTATTTAGAGACTTCGTTTTATTTTTCCTGTAAGCTTTACATAAACTTCTATCACATAGAATAATTTCAGATTTTTCTCTATGCAAACTTCGGAGATAATTAACGGTATTTTTTTTCTTAATTTTTCGTCAAAAGTCGAAAACTGTGCGGCCTAAAAAAAAAGAAAATATGTTTGAGAAGGTGCAAACAGCGCTCTTTCATAGATACAGAACCCTAAAAATTGTCAAATTAATTTCTTTTTGGTTTTATCGCGGTCCGCGGAGTTTCGCTAGCTAATTTAATTAGACCCTGTAAAGATAAATATTGTTACAGATGAGTACTCATCCGAAGATGACTATGGCGTGTTCTTCGAAGCGCTTGGTTCAGGATCCAAAGATGAAATCACCAGCGACGATTCTGGCTCAGTAAGTATTTAATTAGCACATTATAGGGTATGGGAGGGGCCCGTGGCTAAATAATAACTGCCGCACAGGTCGATCGGTCAGGTTAAGCTACGCTTGCCGGGGTTGGTCTGTGGATGGGTGACCATCTTTACATACCGAGACCCCTCCGTGCCTCGGAAAGCACGTTAAGCTGTTGGTCCCGGCTGTCATTCGTGGATCTTTGTCAGTCGTTACGGGTAGCCAGAAGCCCGAAAGTCTGACAACCAGTCTTACCAAGGGGTATCGTATTACACAGTAACTGGGTTGTGGAGGTCAGATAGGCAGTCGCTCCATGTAAAATACTGGTATTCAGCTGCATCCGGTTAGACTTGAAGCCGACCCCAACATAGTTGGGAAAAGGCAGGCAGATGATGAGGGTATGTGTAACTGAAGCAGTCTGACTTTATCTATTTCTTGGGTTCGATCCCGGGACCGGGCTGTTATGGTGTTATTCCTTTACGAAATTCTCAGTAGTAGTTTGATTTTATGTCTAGAAATAGGCTCACCCCTTGTAATATACAACACCAACCTTTTACTGCCCAACGCTCGACAAAGAAGGCACAAGCATTCATCACTACGCTTGCTGAAGACGTGCTGGCGATTTCAGGCTTGTATTACATCCAAGTTTCCCCACGATGGCTTCCTTCATCGATGTTAGTAATGTCCAAGAAAAATCAGAAAATACACACGGCTACACATCAAGCTATGCAAAACCAGTATTAGCTGACCGTTCATTGTGAGAAAATATCATACAAAGTGAGGCCAAGACAAACTGGTTTTGTATAGCTTGACGTGTAGCCGTGTGTACGTATTAATATTGAAAAAGTCGATTACACAAGAGTTTATAATTGACTGGCAAAATATTCTTATATTGATTAATTTTCAGTGTCTGAAAAAATATGTTTTATTATTTTCCTGCAGAGTTATTACCGCGAGGACATCTCTGCTGTGTACCTATACAGAGTGGTGGTTGGCGACGAGCTCGACCTGATCTCACTCAACAAGCCATACAAACAGAAACACTTGTCCTCCGATGTAAGTAACTATTTTAACAACACGGTTAGCGCAGTGGCTGAGCGATCGGACTGCTGCGCTGCGTGTCGCGGGTTCGATTCCCGCACAGAACAAATATTTGTAAGTCCTACATGTATTTGTTCTGAGTCTGGGTGTTTTTCTATCTATAATATGTACGTATTTACAAAAAAAAAAATGTATATATGTAGTTTATCAGCCATCTTGTTACCATAACACAAGCATTAGGTTGCTTAGCTTGGGACTAGATGGCGCTGTGTGAAATGTCCAGGGATATTATTATTATTATTAACATTATAATAGCCTTCTAGACGTTAAACTACGCTTGCCAGCGTGGGTCCGTGGATGGATGATCATCGTTACATACCGGAACCCCTCCGTACCTCGTAAAACACGTTAAGCCGTTCTGGGGGCCTACTCCGAAGTGCAAAGTGCGAATGTTCGGATCGGACCGACACATGGCCGAACCGTATATTATTGAAAAATGCGAAAAAAGTTCGGATGGGCTCAGTTGGGTCGGGACCATAGTCAATATTCGAAAGAGTGTAGGAGTGTAGGATCGGAACCGACTGAACCAAATAGCAACTTTGTAGCAGGAAACGGCCGAACATTCGGCCGATACTACTTCGGAGTAATTATAGTTTTAAGGCATTTAATCTTCGATCAATAATAGTACTAGATGAAGGATCAGGAACAAAAATCAGTCGCTCAAGTGGCCACGTTTGTCGTGGAGGTCAGATAGGCAGTCGCTCCATGTAGAATACTGGTATTCAGCTACACCCGTTTAGATTGGAAGACGACGCCAACATAGTTGGGAAAAGGCTAGGCAGATCATGATAAAGTATTTAATTTTTCTTTGAATTCGCAGGAGGTCTACATCCTGGACACTCCGTGCTCGGGGGTGTACGTGTGGATGGGTTCCGGAGTCGATGATGACGTCAGAAAGGCCTACGATGATATTTCAAATAAATACTTCGAGGTGAAGAACTATCCTTCTTGGGTAAGTATTGTTATGAGCTTCGGGTTCGTGACAATAAAAACTGCCAATATAAACTACCAAAAAGTACACTTTAATTAAACAACACTAATAACAGCTCTTAAGTCGCACTTGAAGATCGCTTTCGATGTATTCGCTTCTATCGCAGATCCAAGTCTGACTGGTCGCTTTTTTTTAATATAAATGGCATCTCGTAGTTGACCTTGAGAGGTCTTAGGTACTTAACCGGACTATCCTATGGTTGCCTTAAGAAATCTTAAAGCCTCCAGCCAGTGGCTAGTCCCGGCCTTATATAGTGCCGCAGGTAGTTCCAGAACCTTCTATTGTAGGAACATCTATACAGAATGTTCCAGTACAAACCGGGCCCGACTGACCAGATGTCGATAGTTCTAATATTGAAATTTCTAGAAGGATCTATTAGTTCTGTTACTCGATACTAGATGGCGCTAGTAGTAAATTAGTTCTACTACTTGATAGTAGATGGCGCTAGTGGTAACTAACGTCACCATGTACCAGACATTAATTGTGGCGCGCAACAGTACCATCGTACAAATATCCCAAGAAAGTGAGCTTGAAGTGAGCTGTCAATAGTGACAAAGCTCCACCTCCTATCCTGCCCTCTATGTCCCAAAACATGCAGTCAAAGTGACCTCTGCGTTGCCGCCGACAACGCCGTGGAAGTGGTAAAGTTTTGGGAAATTATTATATCCTTTATCTCATTGAAATACTTACAAAATACATCTATACTTATAATAAATCTGTAGAAGTGAAAATTCTGTACATTGAAAATATCCAAAAAATAAATGGCAGGGGGTGTTACTTGACCGACACCGACCCCAAAAATGTGATTAAAAAAATTTTTGTCTGTCTGTCTGTCTGTCTGTCTGTCTGTCTGTCTGTTTGTTCAGGCATCACGCAAAAACTACCGGTTCGATTACGATGAAACTTGGTATAATTATTCTTTAATATCCTGGGCACCACACTGGGTACTTTTTATCCCGGAAAAGTATATACAATAAAAAACAAACTTAATTTTGCGGTTCGATCCCTATACCCGATTACCACTGTCTGTACTGTACCAACCGCAAATACTAAGTTTGTCGTAGGTTGGGTCACCTGCAGTGGAGTTCATTTTTATTCCTTTTAGTTTTTAGAGTTATTTAGGTTTATTTTTATATGAGTCGTAGGTATAGATTTTAATTTTAAAGTATAGGTGGTATATTTGATAGTGTACGTAGTGACCGTAGGTTATTTTATAATACTGCTATGTAGGTTTAGTCATTCGTATAGATATTAGTTTTTAGGGATTTTGCTTATTTATTGAGTTTAGATTAGTTATCATCAGAAATAGGTTTATTTAGGTAGGTAGGTATTTAATTTTCTGTTATTGAGTTTTGGAACGAAGTTCCTTATCGCGCATTGTGAAAGGGGGCTAGACGGAAAAAAATCTTACGAAAAGTTGTCACGACACTTTTTGCTATAGTAAGCTATTGTAAGCTGTGCGGCGTCGCATGTTTCTCTGTCTGTCTGTGAACTTCGTTCCATCCGGGTGTCCCTTGACACCTCTCAAGTTTTTTTTTTTTAATTAGTTAGGTACTTAGGTAAAGATATCATATAGGTACCCTCTTAATCACCACTAATGAGACACAATTGGTTTTCTATTGTAATTAGCCACAAAGGGCCCGCGACATAGATGGCATTCTGGGGAAGCACATACATTTTATCCTGTTAGCACGTTCCCGTGGGTAAATTTCCGACATCCACGCGGGCGAAGCCGCGGGCAGAAGCTAGTTTTTAAATATTTTTATAAACAAAAGGATAAAAAAACATTTAAAAATATAAAAAGTAGTAGCCCACCGGTATCGGGAACAGGGTCCAAGCTACCGGCAGTCAGGGCTCCAGAGAAAGAAACCTCCTGACAATGCGAGCCGTGTCCAGAAGTACCGCTTTCTGAATCAAGCCGTTGATCCAGCTGCCCAACGAGAGCCTCCTCAGGTGTTGGTCGAGGCTCTTGGCTATTAAGCCATTGGCTGTCACAACTATCGGCACAATGATCGCTGAGTCCACATCCCACATGTCGACAACCTCGCGAGCCAAGTCAAGATACTTGATTTGTTTATCATTCTCGGCTTTCACGAGGTTGTCATCATGCGGGACGGTTATGTCAATAATCATTGCGCGCCGCTCTGATCGATCCACCACCACTATATCAGGCTTATTGACAACAATAGTCCTGTCAGTGATGATGGATCGATTTGGGAAATTATTATTATTATTATAAGCCTGTGTTGTCCACCTGCAAGGCAAAGTCCTTCCTTCCCTCCTACCACTTTTCCCAGTATACTGCGACTGTGGACCATTCCTGTGAGAAGGAGTCCAGCAGTGCGATTCTGTAACCATCTCACCGTGAAAACTTAGGTGAAGTGAGCGTGGAGTGAGCGGTCATTCCAACTAATGCTAGGGATTGACACTATTGGCAGCTCACTCTAAGCTCACTTCACCTAACTTTTCACGGTGAGATTTTTACAGAATCGATCATCCCACCATCTCTTTCTGGGCCTACCGCGCCGTCGTTTTCTGCCATTTGGAATCCATTCAGTGGTGGCTTTTGCATATTGCTGCTCCGACATGCGACAGATAGGCCAGCTCCACTTTAGCCCTGCAGCTGTGCGGCCAGCGTCCGCTATTTGTGTTTTGGAACGAAGTATAGAGTTCTTAATGCGGTCTGTGAGTTTGACACCTAGTATACTTCTTTCCATAGCCCGTTGGCAGACTCCAAGTGCGGACTTTTGACGCTTTGTAAGAGACCGTGTTTGCGCTCCGTGTGAGGGTGGGAAGAATGCACATGTCCATGAGCTTTCGTTTTATTGAAAGCGGGAGAGGTCCTTTCATGAGATGTTTCATTGACCTATAGTTCTTCCAAGTTTTAGAAAAGGAAGATTTAAATAAAATACAGTCGTGCCAGAAGAATAGTGATAATCCTTAGCATTGGGAGGAATCACTCACTTCACCTAAGTTTTTACGGTGAGACTTTACAGAATAGGACGTCTGTTTAAGCGCGGAATCGGCAGTGACTAGAAATGCTATTAGGGCTAAAACAGGGGCTTGTGGCTAAGTGGAGGGCTCGTGGGTAAGTAATAACAGCCTCCTTAATCCTCATGTTGTCACAACCGGAGAGCTTTAGCAGCCACTTCTCAGCGCCCACGTTGGTCTCCACCTCTGTGAAGCCTGACTCGTTCCCACCTTCCATGTACCTGATGGCTATAGAGAGGAGGATTGGATTGGTTTCCATTATTACAGACCAAATCTTATTCAAATGCATGTTTGCTCGTGGCTAAATAATAACAGCCGCCCGAGTCGATCGATCAGGTAAAGCTATGCTTGCCGCGGTTGGTCCCGGGATGTGTGACCATCTTTACATTGGTTTTAATTCCTTTTTTTTTATTTTTCAGGTGAATGTAACTAAAGTGTCGGAAGGTTCTGAAATCTCCACCTTCACGCAGTACTTCTCCAACTGGGAACCCATCTCTGCCAACTCGAAGATGGTCACAGATTCTGGTAGGATATGAACATCCAAAATGGCGACAACTTCTAACAACTTATACTAGATGGTTCTGTATTAACAACGCGTATTCAATTCACATGTGTCTCTCTCTTTAAACAAGAAGTCGTTTTTCATCCTCTTCAAATTCAAGGAGGTAACTATGCTACTGATTCTCGACACGAATCAATAATAAAATAAGTAGGTTTTGTTTTCTAATTTTCGGAAATCGGCATGTGTGGGACAAGCATTTTAAAACGCGGTCTGTGTGAGACCGCACTGTAACCGACCTTTTACACACAAATAAAAACGCGGCCGCTTATACGATACCATAACGCGATTCTGTTCTTTGAAAGTGGTGTTTTCTGAAATACTGTCAAACGTAAATAACTAAAAAAAAAACAAGTATGTATTCATTATTCACCAGGGATCGTAATTTTATTTGATTATTTATGTCTTTCATCCTCGTCAAATTTATTTGAGGATGCTGTTCCTCAAATTTGACGAGGATGCAAAACAACAGCTTATATACGAGTGGGTGTGTGCGTGCGAGTATCGCGTAAGGACCGAACACGTATTATTTAGCATAAGACTGCCCTGTTGGCTAAGTAATCGCGAGCGCTACTGCGGAGCGTGAGGTCATGGGTTCGGTTCCCAGGTCGGTCAGTGTTATTGAATTTTTCCACCTGGTATTTCTCAGTCGCAGCCCGGATTCTGTCATAAATGATCCCTTTTTAATACTGTTCACTCTTTTTTAGGGTTCCGTAGTCAACTAGGAACCCTTATAGTTTCGCCATTTCTGTCTGTCCGTCCGTCTGTCCGTCCTCGCTTAATCTCTGTGACCGTTAGCACTAGAAAGCTGAAATTTGGTACCAATATGTATATCAATCACGCCGACCAAGTGGTAAAATAAAAATTGGAAAAAAATGTTTTATTAGGGTAGCCCCCCTATATGTAAAGTGGGAAGTGATTTTTTTTTTTAATTTCAACCCTATCGTGTGATATATTGTTGGAAAGGTATTTAAAAATGAATAGGGGTTTACTAAAATAATTTTTTGATAATGTCAATAATTTCGGAAATAATCGCTCCAAAGGTAAAAAACAATGTGTCCCCCCCCCCTCTAACTTTTGAACCATAAGTTTGGAAAATATGAAAAAAATCTGAAAAGTAAAACTTTATAAGGACTTTCTAGGAAAATCATTTTGAACTTGATGGAAACAACAGTTTTTGTACAAAAAAGACAAAAAGTTGTAAAAAGATAAATTCTGGACAAGTTTGTAGTATAATCGTATAAGCAAGCATTTTTTTTTATTTGTGACGGACGGGAAATTACGGAACCCTACAGCGTGGCCCGACACGCTCTTGGCCGGTTTTCTTCTTTTTTTTTTTGCTGACCATCTTTTTCTGCTGACTTTACTCTATTATACTAAGATTATACGTCACAGATGCTGGCTACTACTCCGAGGATGCTGAGCATTCAGCGCAAGCAGCTAAGCAGATCGGCAAGAGTGCTGCCGCCAGGGGATACATGCCTGACCAGGGCGAAGGCAGCCTTACCGTCACCAAGTGAGATTTGATTTTAAACTTTCTGCACACTTGGATTAAGGTCGCAATTCCACTGCTGCGCAGGCGCTTATACTTGTACTGGAAGGGGGGCAACGGGTGCAGTTGCCCCCCTCTGGGCTTCGACCAAAGAGTCTAAAACTCTGAATTGAAAATAAACATAGTTTTTACTTTGTATACAGTATAGTACTAAGATAACCCGTTGGTCTCGTGGTTGCAAGCGCGACTGCTGAGCGTGGGGTCCTGGTTTTAATTCCCAGATCGGGCAATGTTATGGGGGTTTAAGTTGAATGCAACGGTACAGGGGTCGTGGGGGTATTTAAAGTTGTTATAAAAAATAAAAAAAACATTATAAATTTATAACACAACAACAACACACACAACAGTGCAAACAACAACAAAACACATAAAACAAAAACCACATAACATTACAACACAAACAACAACAATAAAATAACATAACATTACAACATTTCAATCTTCTTTTCGTAAAAAAAGAAAAAAAACTTTAGTAAAAGTTGGAATTTTGAACTTCCATATCTCCGTAACCAGAAGGTTCCCAGGTGTGGTCCAGTACAAATAAATGATTGGGGTGTACAGACGCCAGCACATCAAGCTACCTACTACAATCTGTCTTAATAATATAATATAATATCCCTGGACATTTCACACAGCGCCATCTAGTCCCAAGCTAAGCAACCTAATGCTTGTGTTATGGTAACAAGATGGCTGATGACTCAGAACAAATACATGTAGGACTTACAAATATTTGTTCTGTGCGGGAATCGAACCCGCGACACGCAGTGCAGCAGTCCGATCGCTCAGCCACTGCGCTAACCGTGTTGTCACCGTGTTGTGTTGTTGTGTTGTGTTGTTGTGTGTGTGTTGTTGGTAATAGATTTTCAACTTTATCGCTAAAGCATCAGGTTCAAGGTTGATTGGGAAAATTTGACAGTTTCGGGTAGCTTGATGAGCTGGCGTCTGTAAAAATGACTCTCAGCTTCGTTAAGTGTCTCTTCAAATAGAACCTTCTTTCTTCAGGATATCCTCAGGGGATCAAGAGGACTTGTCGGAGGAGTTCGCGTCGGGAGTGTCGGTGTTGTATCAGAGTGACGTCTACGTCGTCAAGTACGAGTACACTGACGCCAACGGAGCTGATGCCTTCATCATCTATTACTGGATTGTAAGTAGAGATGTTAAGGATATGATATTTCGGATCTGGATACGGATATAGGAATAAAATTATATCGGTTTCGGATACGGTTACGGATATGTAATTGTTTCGGATTATCCGTTAGTTTCGGATAGTTTCGGTTACGGATATTTGATTGAGCTAAAATATAAACAAATATTGGCGCCGATTTCCTTGTGTATGGTTTAATTGAAATAAATGCTTTGATTGTTTCTTAGTTTTGAGTAGGTCGTGAGTTCGAACCCAGGCGCGTTACGTTTTGTATTTACACCACTTCCTTCACGGCCGAATGCCGAATCATGGAACAGGGTTGCGCGTCGAAGTCCCTGCCGCCCAGTATATCAGCTAATCATAGGGTTTGTCGTCAGGGCTCTGAAGCGAGTGCTGACGACAAGGAAGCAGCATTGGAGCTGGTGTCACAGATTGAGGAGGAGCTCGAAGGCGCTCCAACCATCGTGAAGGTGCCTCAAGGAAAGGAGAACAAACACTTCTTGGCCATCTTTAAAGGTAGGCAGATGGAAAATAAAGAGGTTTGTACTGACGAGTTGTTCTCGTAGGTCGTAGGTTCGAACCCAGACAGGCGCTTTACTTTGTGTAAATTATTTCATCACCACTGCTCTCAAAACGGTGAAGGAAAACATCGTGAGGAAATTGGCATGTCCTCGAAGCGAAAAATTCGATGACATGTGACATCCACCAACCCGCACTGGGCCCGCGGTGGATCACGGCCCACTTCCTCTCACAGAGAGGAGGCCTGTGTCCCAGCAGTGGGAACATTATTGGCTAATTATGCTATGTATGTCCAGACAGGGTTATAAGCTGCCTCGCATATTATGCGACATGCGACTACGTCACTAGATACAACGATCAGCGGTGGCTGAAAATTTTCGCTTGCAGCATTAGTTTTGCTGTAAGTGCTGCGGAAGTTGCACGTGTGTTTGTATTGCGAATTTCAACATGGATACGTCCGATGTCGATGTTTCTGACGTTGAAGAGCGTCGAATACTCAAAGAGTCGACGTATGTCGTAACAACTAGATAACTCTGTGTCTTGTTGTACAATTCGCGCAGCCCCTAAAGATCGCTTTTATCGATATTTTTCGGTTATATCGAAAATTTTTATGGATGGTTGGATGTTTGTTTTTCTTTTACGCAAAAAATACTGAACAGATTTGGATGAAATTTGGCATTAAAATTTGCATTTTGGGCCCAATGTGGCTCTGATCTCCTTTGGTCCAATTATCCACCACTATTGAGACTTTACAAACTGAATACCTTAGTATATTAAATAATGAGTAATATTAATAAAGAGACTCATGAAAAAAAGGGGTTGCACTCCGGGAGTGCCGGCAGAAGTGAAAACTTTAATATTAACGTTGTGCATTTTTGATATTTTGGAATGCAGTCTACTGTCCCTTCGTCTTACGAATTTTCGATCAGGTCACGTGTCCTGACGTGAGTTCCGTCTTACGAATTTTCGATCAGGTCACGTGTCCAGACGCGAGTTGAACATTTTTTACCCATCACAAAAAACTCTCCCTCCGTCTTACGAATTTTCGATCAGGCCACGTGTCCTGACGCGAGCTCCGTCTTACGAATTTTCGATCAGGTCACGTGTCCTGACGCGAGTTTAACATTTTTTACCCATCACAAAAAAAGTGCACAACGCCGCTAAAGAAGTTTTCACTTCAAAAAACTGTTGGTCTTTAGTACCTCACTGAGGGTGCGAAAAGTAAACTATTCCTCTCGGAGATAGAGGTGTCTTCGTCTTGGGCGTACATGAATCCATCGCTGCACTCAGTATTCAAGCCAACTCCCTCGCATTGCTCAGGAGTTAACTCAGATCTCCCTCGCTGCGCTCGGTACCCTTAGAACCCTTCGTTACGTTCGGGATTCAATATGGCGCCCATGACCTAACACACTGCTTTATCCCCTTAATGAATAATCTACTTTGCTGTTTCAGGCACTCTTGCGATTATGTTTGGAAGCAAGGGCAAACCTGACAACTCTAAGGGATCCTATGAAGATGACAACATTCGTCTATTTAGAGTAAGTACCTAACTATGCCCCATTTCTATTTACCGACAGAATAATTCCTATTTTGAGCTCCTAAAATTATTATTGAACACTCTAATATAATGATTGCGTCTCCTCTTGTAAACGTCAAATAAAGGAATTATTTGAGGTTCACACAATTATATTAGAGGTTCTAAAAATACTAAATAGCTTTTTGAGAGATAGGGTGATTACAGCAACACACGATACATTGATTGATACACGTATCTACGGTATTATAATGTCTGTAAGAAGCCATAAATAAGATAATACAATAAGATAAGGCAGTTTATATATTTATTTTATTACGCATTTTAAACTTAACTTTTACGTAATCTGGAATATGTACGTTCTAAGACAGCTGTCAAAAAACGGTTAACCTAATGGACTATAAAAGTGCTCATACGCACGGGATTTTAGTGTTTCAATAATTTAAAAAGTGTCTACTTAACCGACTTTTTAAAATCGATCCTCCTAAACCTCTTTACGTTAATTAAGTTAAAAAGACGCTCAATTATTTTTAAAGAAGTGTGCATTACTAGAGGACCAGTTAAATATTTCCCTGTAATAATCATTAAAATGTTTCCATTTCAAGGTGGAAGGCACAGAACTAGGAGTGGACATGAAAGCTATCCAGGTGGTGGAAACAGCTGACAGTCTGGAGGACGATGACGTGTACGTGCTTGAGACGAAGGACACCGTCTACGTCTGGATTGGCAAGGTAACATTCTAATATTTTTGTCCTTTTCAGGATTCCTGACATTGACCAAAGGGACAATTCTCGGCCATTTTGAAAATGGCGGCAACGCATGATAATATCTATGGAAACCGATAGCTGTTAACAATGCAAACAGAAAAAATAATAAGACCCAACTCCGTAAAGTGTTTAAAAACTAAACTAAATTTAAGTTCAGTGCATCTTTTTCTTTCTATTTCATTAAGAAAAGGACAGAAGATAAAATATTAGTTTAGTCCTATCAAATTAAGATACCCCATAGACAGTTTAGACATGATTAAAAACATGGCGACGAAAGATACGTCAATTTACGTCAGGCGCTGACTAATTTGACAGGACTAAACTAATATTTATCTTCTGTCCTTTTCTTAATGAATTGGAAAGAAAAAGATGCACTGACTTATATTTAGTTGAGTTTGTGAACAAGGAAATCGGCGCCAATCAAGTTCAAAGTTGATCATGAGACTCAATCATCAACTTTGAACGGTGATCCGAGTCACCGGCGCTACTGCTGAACATAAGGTCCTGGCTTCGATTCCCATGAGCAGCCCGGAGTCTGAATTAGTGTCCGGTTGATGGCAATAATAAGCTCGCCCCTTATTACGGACTTACACATAACTGACGAAATGTGGGTGTATGTACAGACGCCAGCAGGTCAAGCTACCCGAAACTGTCAAATTTTCCCAATCAACCTTGAACCTTAATGTTTTAGCCATAAAGTTGAAAATCTATTAAAGAAATTTGACAGATTGTAGTAGCTTGATGTGCTGGCGTCTGTACTATGTACCAGGGATGTTGCGAATATTCGCATCCGCATCCGCATATGCGGAACATCCGCATCGATTTAGACATCCGCATCCGCGTAAACCGATGCGGAGCTGATGCGGATGCGGATGTGTAGCAGGTCGCACAAGAAAGAAATAGTGGCGCGTGTCGACCGCGCGTGCTGATTGACCAATAACAAAGCAATAACTATAATTTTTCTTTTGGACCTCGGTGAATCGGTAACGGTGACGCGCCTCATTATTGTTTGTGTTGTGACAACATCTGCCTCGCGGATGTGAGCCTCTTAAAATCCGCATCCGCGGATGTGAAAAAATCTGCATCCGCAACATCCCTGCTAGGTACACCGCTGTCTAACCATTCGGCGATTACAGGAATGATGTTATGTAATGATATGTACATTAAATTTTCTAAAAATCTTGAATGTACTCAAAGTTCCGTGTATTGCGTGTTAGTAGTGAAAAAAATACATAATAATTGCTGACAATTGGAGTCATAACGATATATGTGCCTAAAATCAGTGTTATTGTGGGAACAAAATATATGGTGAAAACATTGGTTGCTTAAGTTGCTTTAGTGTTGAAGTGTCAATATCGGCGAATAGGGGCTGTGCTAATACGATCTGCTACATAAAACTTTAGCTTTGGGATGTTTTATCAAATACAGTTATTTTATTACTGACTTTTTGTGCCTACGGTTTGCTTTCAAATTCTGCTATATCATTCTTTATGCAAATAGCTTAAATCAGCGCCATCTAGTCAACCTAATGTGTAGCAGTATATTGGACTCAGTTACCTCGCACTGAGTTGAGTTTAATGACTGATTGATTGATTGATCTTCATCGAACTTTGTCGTCCTAAGATAGGTGGCGCTACGTGTATCTTATTGTATCGCGGCTGTACCAGATCACTGCCGTGAATCGATCAAGCGTTCGATCAATAAGTTTTCCAGTCCTCGCGTCAGGTGGCGACACTTTTACCTTCCTTGCCTAATAACTTTTTGATCAACTGTTTGAATATTCAAGATGAACTGTAATGGATGTAATAATGTGCTGGCAGCTGATGCTGGTTTCCTGATGTGTAAGTTGTGCGAGGGTAGATATCATCACGAGTGCCTAAACATTTCGCAACAACAATTTATGGCACTCACGCATGAGTTCAAGACTGGTTGGAAGTGTCCCCCGTGCTGTAACATTACGCGTCGCACCCGTCCTAATTTAGACACACCCGTTCGTTCCAGCACGCAGGTTCCAGCACATGATGACGATTCCATGAATATGTCGTGCGATAACATGGATCAACGAACACCCTCGCCTCTCACTCCACCATGTCAGTACACGTCACTTTCTACAAGAGTTGACAATAACTCTGCATCAGTACTTGTAGACAGCCAAATCCAGTCTTTTACCCTAGAATTGAACAAAACACTACAAGGATGGCGATCTGACATCGACCGTACAATGGCTTTGTTTAAGGAAGACATTAAAAACACTTTGAAGGATTGGCGAGATGAGATGGAGGCTAGCATGCTCAGTTACCACGAAAGTGTTAAAAACAGTTTGGCCGATATGAAGCAGGAGCTGGGCTCTGTTTGCGTTGCCCAAGCTGAGCTCAAGAAGAATGTGAAGGAAATGAACGATGATATGTCCAGTCTCAAGCATTCGTTCCAGTTCCACGCAAATGAACAGATTGACCTCAAAAAACGAGTTGAACACATTGCACGTTTGCAGGCAGAACAATCAGCCACCTCCACAATCTATTTGGAATCCAAAATTGAAGCGCTTGAACAGCAAGCGAGGCAATGCAATCTGGAAATCTGCAATGTACCAGACAAGCGTGGTGAAAACCTTTTGCAGATGTTGGGGGCGGTTGGAGATGTCATTGGCTTTTCCATACCTCAAAAGGATATAATATCCATCCACAGAGTACCTCACGCCCACCAACAAACAAACAGGCCAAAGAATATTATTGTAAAATTCTCCACGCGCATACTGCGCGACAATGTTCTTAGCGCATTCCGGCAGGCTAAATCACTGAAAACGGATCAAATAGGTATAACTGGGTCTTCAACAAACATTTACATTAACGAACATCTAACTTTAAAAAACAAAATGTTATTTCGTAAATGTAAAGAAGCGGCAAAGCTTCACCAGTTTAATTACGTTTGGATTAAAAATTGCACTATTCTTGTCCGTAAGAAAGACGGCGAAGCTGCCTTTGCTATTAGATCAGAAGCAGACATTGCTAATATCAACAGTGATGTTAAAGGTAATGGTAGTGATGTCGTTAAAGACATCAATATTCACTGATCGTTGTGTTTGTTCACTTGATAATTGTAATCACTACTGTATTGTGTTGACTGTCCTTAGTCTGCTGTTTAAATTTTTATTTGTACTGTCGTGCATGTTTTATTGCGTTCGTAAATTGTGTACCGTTTTTTACCATGTTATAAATTATGTATTAACTCTGATCTTATGCCTAATAAATTCAACATATTTGTTTAAAACATTTAAAATTAAGATTACTATTGCTGAGATATATGTTGCTGTCGTTATTGTAGGGTGTTGTGATCTATACTGCCTCCTGCTTCAACCCCTTTTATTTCCCACTACCTTTATTTCTGTTATTTTGTTGATTAGATCCTACATATACTTGCTGCTTGAACACACTCTAATCATTTATATACATTTATATTTTATTATTAACAATGATGAATAAAAACATCACCATTTACTACCAAAATTGCAGGGGTATCCGCACAAAACTGCACCAGTTACTCACAAATATCCTTATGAATACATACGATATCATTGTCTTAACTGAAACCTGGCTAACACCGGAAATTTTTGACAATGAGTTCATAGACCAGAGATATAGTGTGTACCGTCGTGATCGTGATCGTATTGCTACTAATAAACAGGACGGTGGAGGTGTACTGATTGCTATTTTACGTACTTTAAAACCTTCTGAATTGGGCCCTTCATCAGTACAGTATACCGATTTTTCACACACTCACATTGAACACATTATGGTTGAGTTGCCCAGCACTATCAACAATAAAAAACACATTGTGAGTGCTGCCTACATACCACCTAAGACTTCTACTTTAGTGTATGACAAGCACTTTGACTTGCTGCAAGAAGTGTTGGGCCATTCTAGTGTTGATAGTTTCTTTGTTATAGGAGACTATAATCTCCCTGAAGCTAATTGGCTAGTGTCCTCTGCAGCTGATATCTCGAACATTGCTTCATCATGTTCTGGAGGACCTTCGGCCTGCGTAAATTTAAATATCTTGATTTCACTTCTAGGAGCTTCTCAATTTAACAACATAGTAAATGACAAAGGTAAAATTCTTGACTTAGTCATTTCCAACAACCCCTGTAATGTTTCTCATATCTCAACTATTAATTATACATTACTGCCGATTGACATCTATCATCCAGTTCTGACATGTGAGACCTGTTTAAACGTCAAAATCACCCCGATGGCTAAAACTACTCTACACAAATATTGTTTTCATAAGGCCAACTATGACAATATTAATTGTAACATACAGCAACTGAACTGGTCTGAACTACTATGCCCTATGAATTCTGAAGGGGCTCTGGCTAAATTCTACAATGAGATAGACAATATTATTAAACAAGACACTCCGCTGGCCCGACCTAGATCTGTTAGCTATCCCATATGGTTCTCTCGTACTCTCATAACTATTTCTAAAAAGAAACAAAAGGCATGGATTAAGTGGAAGAAATTTAACAACATTTCTGATTATGAATCATTTTCAAACTATAGAAAACAGTTTAAGGATTTATGTCTTAAGTGTTTCAGTTCTTACATCAGTTCTGTGGAGGATAATCTAAGTAAAAACATAAAGCACTTCTGGACCTATGTTTCTAATCGAAAAGATAAACCTGGAATCCCATCTAAGCTTCAATACAAAAATGCTGAAACAAATGATCCAGACATGGTATGTAATATGTTCTCTGACTTTTTTTACTCAGTATATGAACCGCCATCTCCTTCATTACCCCATTGGAAGCCTCCGCCGGACAACAACACACTACACGATGTCTCTATTTGCGAACTTTCTTTTAGTAAAGAGAATATATTGAAGGAGCTTAGAACCCTAGATCCAGCGAAGGGCCCTGGACCTGACGGACTTTCGCCCTACTTTCTTAAGAATACCGCGACTTCCATTTCCGAGCCACTGTTTATTATTTATAATAAATGTATATCTGAGGGAGTTGTACCTAGACTGTGGAAGCATGCGTATATTGTACCCGTTCACAAAAGTGGATCCAGACGCAGCGTTGAACACTATCGTCCCATTTCCATCCTGTCTGCCCTGTCGAAACTCTTTGAAAGGTTAGTCCATAACGAAATTTATCCTATACTCCACAACATCATAATTCAACAACAGCACGGTTTTGTCAAACGGCGGTCGACAAATACTAATTTATTATTATTTTCTAGCTTTTTATTTGACTGTATCGATAGCCGATTGCAAGTGGATGCAGTGTATACGGACTTCTGTAAGGCTTTCGACAAGGTAGACCATGAAATACTGCTGAATAAAATAGCGTTCAACGGAATCCGTGGTGATCTTTTGAGGTGGTTTACATCTTATATCACCAATCGCAGTCAGAGGGTTGTAATCAATGGCCATCAATCTAACATCGCACAGGTGACCTCTGGAGTGCCTCAAGGTTCTATACTTGGTCCCCTTTTGTTTATTTTATACATCAATGACATCAGCCAATGCTTTCGCAATACCAAGTTTTTACTATATGCCGACGACCTTAAGGTATACAGAGCCATACGACAAACAAATGACTGCCTTCTGCTGCAACAAGATTTGGACCGACTATCCCACTATTGCCAGAAAAACAAGTTGCAACTAAGTCTATCCAAATGTAACTTTTTACAATTTACTAAAAATAAAACAAAAGTATACTATACATACACTTTGTGCAATGCCCCCCTACATAAAGTGGACTCTATTCGTGATCTTGGCGTTATCCTTGATTCTAAGCTCTGCTTGGACCTACACATAGGAAAGATTGTTAATAAAGCGTATCAATTATATGGATTTGTAATGCGATCAACAGTCGATTTTAAAAAGCCTTCTTCTTATATTTGCCTGTATAAGTCTCTAGTACGCTCTCAACTGGAGTATGCCGTGTCCGTCTGGAGTCCATACTACAAAAAGTACGTTGAAATGATTGAGTGTGTTCAATACAAATTTCTGCGTACCATGCATTATAGATGTTATGGATATTATTTGCCATACCAACAATTGCTTGCAAAGTATAAGCTCGCAACACTCGAAAATAGACGTAAGTACTTAGAAGCTATGAATTTGTATAATATTGTAAGAAATAAATTTGACAGCATTGAACTCTCCAATATGATAAGTTATGCAGTTCCTAGGACCGTCCATAAGCGAAAGGTGCGCGCTGGCAGATTATTTTCAGTAGGTACTTGCAAGACCAACTCCGGCATGCGCTCGCCTGTTCGCAGAATGGTCGATTCCTACAATAGGACTTTTGAACATATAGACATTTTTGCATGTGCTCCCTATAGGTTCAAAAGTCTTATACTTAAGGAGCTTTCATGAATTTTATTCTTTATTTTTCTTTTATTGTGCCATTTTTTGAGTATTATAAACATTTATTTTATATACTACTTTATATATTCATATTATTATTTATATTTTTGTATTATATGTATACATCTTAAATACGAGAGTTAATTTAATAACTTAAAAATTGTATTTGTAACCTTAGCGACTGTTTTCACTGTATTGTATCCTATTGTTAATCTGTGAACAGCGTTGTGGGCTGCAATATTGTCTATATGTTTTGTGTTTTTCATGTTTCTATATTTTATATTGTAGCTGTTTGTTGTTCCACTTGAATAAAAATAAAAATAAAAATAAAATATGTGTGGAAGGGTCTCGACTTGTAATGGATTTATCACCCGCGCAGGACCGCGGCAGGCGTAGCTTATCAAAATCAAAAGTCAGTTATTCAAATTAGGCTGAGAATCAGCACTTTTCGAACGTCAAAATTACAAAAGACAGTCCCCCAAAAACGCCCGCCCTTCACCACTTCCTAGTGCTATCGCTGGGAAGAAGAAGTGGCCAACAAACTTCCCAGCAGCACAGCTGTCTGTTCAGTTAGAATATAGTTGCATGTATACAATACTAGGAACATATGTTCAGTAATTAACATTACAAGAAACTTAAATTATTTGCCATAAAATATGTCAGCTAGCCACGCCAATATACCAACAAATATAATAAAAACTATACGTACTCAAGCTGAAAAATAATTAATTAAAATGTAAATAAAAACTTACTACCTAAAATAAAAGCCTCCAGGCATAAAGGGCGTGACAGCTTACACATTTATGCATAGCTGGGTTCTGGTCACATAGCTGTCACTTGAGTCACAGATGAAAAACTAGGACTTAACCTTGGATCGAGCCGTGCGGCCGTTATTATTTAGCCTTAATAATCTTTTTTTTAATTTACAGGAATCTAATGACACAGAAAAAGAGGCTGTGGCCAGCTTCGTTGAGAAAGTGGTGAACGAGAAGGAGATCAGCACCATTGAGCAGGGAGAGGAGCCTGATGAGTTCTGGGACGCTTTAGGTAGGTAGCAGTGTTTCTAGGACTTCATCATCATCATTCTCCGACCCTTCATCATCTTCACCATCATTTCAGCCGAAAGACGTCCACTACTGGACATGGCCTCCCCCAAGCACCTCCACTACGACCGGTACTGTGCTTTTCGCATCCAACGGGTTCCTGCGGCCTTCACAAGGTCGTCGGTCCACCTTCTGGGAGGCCTTCCTACGCTGGAGTAGGCACGGCTTCCTGTCGTTTCGGGTGACACAGTTTTCTTGGGGCATGCTTGCTTTGGGAAGTACCTGTGTTGCATAAACAGGGAGTCGGACGCCCGGTGTCACCACTGCGTCGACTGCCGGGAGGACACGGCGCGGCATACGCTGGCAGAGTGTACCGCCTGGGAGGCGCCGCGCCGTGCCCTCATCTCAGAAGTAGGCAGTGACCTGTCGCTGCCAGCCGTGGTCGAGTCGATGGTCCGCAGCGAAGAGTCCTGGGACGCGGTGGTTTCCTTCTGCGAGACGACTGTTTCGAGAGGCTGCGGAAATGGAGAGGGAGATCTCGTCCACTCACCCGGCCCGCAGCAGGCGCAACGGGCGTCAACGGAGGGCGGGCAACGCCCTCTTCCAGCCTCCCTGAATGGGTCCAGGGGCGACGGACTCGGGGACGTCTGTTGCCCCCCACACATCAGGACCCGAGGTGGCGGCACGTAGTGTTCCACGCGCGCCCCTCTTAGACGTCGCGGGGGGAGTCTTACACCTCACTCCCCCCCTGACCCGAGGAGGCCCGCGATGGCGGGGCTGCACCAGTCGGGGGTCGCGGAAGGATCATACGTTCCCGTGACCCCCGGCGTAGGTGTGATATGGAACACCGGGGTGGTTTTTAGTCAGTAAGAGTCTGACAGACCCCGTCGCCCGCCCCAGGGCGGCGGACATCCATGAGGATTTTCCACCCCGGAAACAAAAAAAAAAGGTAGTTGTTGATAATATTTTCGCGATTACGATGTTGGTTCCATGAAGAGTTGTTCAGTTTAATGGTCAGCACCCTAATTGCGTAACACACGATCAATCGGAATCTGAATCATTTTGAAGCTAATTGCTAATCCATTGCTTCATAAATTCGAAAAATTTGTCTGCTCAACACGTAAATAACGCAATGAATGTGGTTGAACTGTCAAAATGAAACCGATTCCGATTGATCGTGTGTTACGCAATTAGGGTGCTGTACCCATAAATATGTTCACAGATTTCTGCATAAGGTACTTTAGTGCAAAACTTCTGCTTCTACACCCAAGGCTGTTCGTTGCCTGTCAGTGAATACATAAATTTAAGATTTTCATTAAGCAGATACAACAACTCAATTGTTCCAGGTGGCGCCCCCGAGGAGCAGGAGGACCCCTCAGGCTGGAGGAACGCAGTGAACCGGAAGATCAACACCCCCCGCACCCTGACCGCTGTCACCGTCAGCGTCACCAAGAAGATCACGTTTGAAGACTTGGATACGGAGTTTACGCAGCAGGTAAATTGGCAACCCTTTTGAACCTGTAGCGGTATATCTACAACGGCAAATGCAAACTAGGCATCATACTATCGTCACTCAAAATCTTGCATCGCGCAAGCAGAGTTTACCGCGCGACTAGCATATAATACAACGTCCCGACATCAATCGTCGGGCAGTTGCCCACCAGACACTAGACTCCTAACTTAGTTAAAATCCATATTCGTTACAACATAACTCCTCGATGTGGTATTCAACACCCGTCTGGTCGGAGGATCCTCCCTTTTCTATAGAGGATGAGGAGTGAACTTCACACCCTGTTCCTCATACGTCTATAACCTTTAAGACCGTTTGCCACAGCCGACGTCTCCAGGACGTCAACGAAAAACGAGATTATTCGATCCGTCTGACCACCGCGAGCCAATTCGGCACTATCAAAATCAACTCAGTCTATCGCAGTCCAGCTCCCAGGCTGCCCCACAACACCCTGTCCTCCGCCTTCCGCATCCAGTCTACCCCAGCCACCTTCATAAGGTCGTCGGTCCATCGTCGCTGGTAGGCGTCCCACACTACCCTTGCCGATACGCGGTCTCCACTCTAGGAATCGTCTGCTCCACCGACCATCGGTCCTTCGACAAACATGGCCAGCCCACTGCCACTTCAGTTTGCTGACTCTACAAGCTATGTCGGTAACTCCGGTTCTTTTTCGGATAACCACATTCCTGATTTTCTTTTGAAAAATTCCGCTCCATAGCGCGCATGTGCGCTGAGCGACCATGAATTTTTAGACCAGCCCGACTGTCAGCACTGGTATAGACAAAAAAAACGAGTGGCACTCCGGGAGTGCAAGAAGAAGAAGAAAGAAGTGAAAACTTGAATATTAACGTTGTGCATTTTTGATGTTTTGGAATGCGGTCTACTCTCCTTTCATCTTACGAATTTTCGATCAGGGCACGTGTCCTGACGCGAGCTCCGTCTTATAATTTATTTATTTATTAGATTTATTTTGTAGACTTAACAGGTCAACCCAAGGCGCCTACAAACAAGTTACATTTAGCAATATACGCGTACAGTTGTTTTTAACATAGGAATCTTACGAATACGAATCTTACGAATTTTCGATCAGGTCACGTGTCCTATCGCGAGTTTAACATTTTTTACCCATCATAAAAAAAAACTCCCTCCGTCTTACGAATTTTCGATCAGCCGGTCGATTCTGTAAAAATCTCACCGTGAAACTCAAGTGAAGTGAGCTTGATGTGAGTTGTCAGTAGTGTCAATCCCTAGCATTATTTGGAATGACAGCTCACTCCACGCTCACTTCACCTAAGTTTTCACGGTGAGATGGTTACAGAATCGCACTGCAGGTTACGTGTCCTGACACGAGTTAAACATTGTTTACCCACAACAAAAAAGTGCACAACACCGCTAAAGAAGTTTTCACTTCAAAAATCGAGCGAAGGGCGCCATGCATCTCGGGTTTGTGTCATTGCAGAAATCACAGTAATTACCCTTGAAAATAAAACTACCTTTTTTACAGGACCTGTCTGATGATGGTATCTACGTGTTGGACACTGGTGAAGAGCTGTACGTGTGGCAGGGCAAGAACATCCCTGAGCGCGTCAAGATGGCAAAGAGCGACATTGTCACGGTAAGTTTTAAAAAAGCAAGACGTACATAGTGCGTCAAAAGTTCCATTTAAGTGCCTATCTATATACCTACTTATAATAAATCTGTAGAAGTGAAAATTCTGTACATTGAAAATATCCAAAAAATAAATGGCAGGGGGTGTTACTTGACCGACACCGAACCCAAAAATGTGATTAAAAAAAATTTTGTCTGTCTGTTTGTTCAGGCATCACGCAAAAACTACCGGTTCGATTACGATGAAACTTGGTATAATTATTCTTTAATATCCTGGGCACCACACTGGGTACTTTTTATCCCGGAAAAGTATATACAATAAAAAACAAACTTAATTTTGCGGTTCGATCCCTATACCCGATTACCACTGTCTGTACTGTACCAACCGCAAATACTAAGTTTGTCGTAGGTTGGGTCACCCGCAGTGGAGTTCATTTTTATTCCTTTTAGTTTTTAGAGTTATTTAGGTTTATTTTTATATGAGTCGTAGGTATAGATTTTAATTTTAAAGTATAGGTAGTATATTTGATAGTGTACGTAGTGACCGTAGGTTATTTTATAATACTGTTAGATAGGTTTAGTCATTCGTATAGAATTATAGATATTAGTTTTTAGGGATTTTGTTTATTTATTGAGTTTAGATTAGTTATCATCAGAAATAGGTTTATTTAGGTAGGTGGGTATTTAATTTTCTGTTATTGAGTTTATTCTTTTTTTAATTAGGTAGGTACTTAGGTAAAGATATCATATAGGTACCCTCTTAATCACCACTAATGAGACACAATTGGTTTTCTATTGTAATTAGCCACAAAGGGCCCGCGAGATAGATGGCATTCTGGGGAAGCACATACATTTTATCCTGTTAGCACGTTCCCGTGGGATAATTTCCGACATCCACGCGGGCGAAGCCGCGGGCAGAAGCTAGTTTGAAATAAATGCTTTGAGTTTATTATCCATGATTATTTTTCAAAATTGTTTTTTTTTTTTATTACAGGAATACATAGAAGACGACGGTTTGGGTCGTACGGTGGACACAGCTCTGGTGGTCTTCGTGAAGCAGGGCGAGGAACCCAGCGTCTTCAAGAAACTGTTCCCAGAATGGGACGATGACATGTGGGCCGTGAGTATAGGACCGGCGAGGTTGTCCCTGCCAAACAATTATCAACCATGTCACAGTTAACATGAAGTCGAAATTGAATTTAAACACTTGCATTACGAAAATCGCCCTTATTGCTACTAAAGCCACGCAAATTGCGTACAACACTATCAATCAAAATCTGAATCATTTTGAAGGATACCTATTGCTAATCCATGGCTTTATAATGGTCGGAAATTTCTGTTCAACGACGTAGGTAAATAACGCAATGAATGTTGTTGTACTGTCAAAAAAGAAAGAACTGAAAGCCATTCGTACTGATAATGTGTGATGTGTAGAAAAAAAAATAAAAAGATAGGCAATAGAATAGAATAGAATACTCTTTATCGTACACCATACAAATTATAGTACCTAGGTAGTCTGTGGTGTACCATTTACATTATACTATTAATATAATACATAAAGTATTTTTTATTACTTACCTAAATAAATATATACATATAATAATAAACAAGAGCAAAGAAAATAATAATAATAAATAATAATATAATAATGATGATGTTTAAGGAGAGAGGAAGTGCTTTTTTATCATGATTTTGAAAGCGGACAAAGATTGAGCACGCCTTACCGACACAGGCAAGTCATTCCATAACCGTACTGCTTGAACACTAAAAGATTTGTCAAAGAAACTGGTGGAATGCATCGGCATCTCTAGTCTCAGGTTTTCCGATGACCTCAGATATCTATTATGTGTGTCATGAAGGAACTTGAAACGTTCTTAATGCAATACCCCTTGGTAAGACTGGTTGTCAGACTTTCGGGCTTCTGACGACCAATAACGACTGTCAAAGATCCACGCAAAACAGCCGAGACCAACGGCTTAACGATCGATCGGCCTCTGGGTTATATTAAATTATTTAAGTGTTTATTTTTCCTCACAGAACCAGACATCTTATGAAGATATCAAAAACGAGACGAAGGAGAAGAACTCTTAAATGAAAATACAATAAAATATTATATATTTATCATTTGTTTTATACGTTTATATGTATTATTCACAAATTACACTTTGGAAATATAATCTACTATTTATAACATTTGTACAAGGGTTTTTTATTTACAATATGTGCATAAGGCGCCAACGATTTTCTTGCTCCAGAAACGTACAAATTGTAGGACCCGTGTAAATAAAATAAACATACAGAATCGCAGGGACATAGACGCGCAAAATTAAACCATGAATTCAGCACATGATTCCTAAACCTATTAAAGTAGAAATTTTTCGGCGGTTATAAAAAAAAACGGATTGCACTCCGGGAGTGCCGGCAGAAGTGAAAACTTGAATATTAACGTTGTGCATTTTTGATATCTTGGAATGCGGTCTACTCTCCCTCCGTCTTACGAATTTTCAATCAGGTCAGTGTCCTGACGCGAGCTCCGTATATCTTGTAATGCGGACTACTCTCCCTCCGTCTTACGAATCAGGACACGTGACCTGATCGAAACGATCAGGTCACGTGTCCTGACGCGAGCTCCGTCTTACGAATTTTCGATCAGGTCACGTGTCCTGACGCGAGCTCAGTCTTACGAATTTTCGATCAGGTCACGTGTCCTGACGCGAGTTTAACAATTTTTACCCATCAGAAAAAAAGTGCACAAAACCGCTAAAGAAGTTTTCACTTAAAAAAAATGCGCTGTGTCATAGAAAAGTGCAATACCTACGCTATCAAAGTGTACTAAACAGTTATTTTATTCAGAATCATGTAGTGATTCATGGTGCGCGTCGATGTTCCTGCCAGCCTGTATACATCTGCCGGGGTAGCGGGATCGTCCGAAAGGGTTACCGCTGCCCTGGAACATAAAGGGCTAAGGAAGGAACACGGGTGGGTTTTAGAAAAAAAAAAACTTGGAGGTGTCAAGGGACACCCGGATGGAACGAAGTTCCTTTCGATTAATTAGTGGAGGAATAGTAATGATTTTTTTTTTTAAGTTAAATTTTTTTTATTTTTTATTATTAACTAATAAAAAAACACAGGCAAAAAAAGCTGGCTTGCTTTCTATAAGAGAGAGAGAGAGAGAGAGACAGAGAAACGCGCACGCCGCACGGTTTACCAACTATAGCAAAAAGTGTCGTTCCAACTTTTGGTTTTAATTTTTTCCGTCTAGCCCCCTTTCGCAACGCGCGATAAGGAACTTAGAACAGAACACTTGCTAAGAGATTCACACTTGTACAGTCCGATTTCAAACTTTATGCCACTGGGCTTAAACCAATGTAACCATACAAAAGGGAAATATGGCATGTCTCAACGTTGCAATTTTTGGAACGAAGTTCCTTATCGCGCGTTGCGAAAGGGGGCTAGACGGAAAAAATTAAGACCAAAAGTTGGAACGACACTTTTTGCTATAGTTGTAAGCCGTGTGGCGTGCGCGTGTTTCTCTGTCTGTCTCTCTCTCTCTCTCTCTCTTATAGAAAGCAAGCCAATTATTTTCGTTTCGTCTTTCTATTTCGCATTGAACAGTTTGGTGTCGCGACGATTATTTTTGTTGAGTGTATACAGGTTTTTTGTACATAATAAATAATAATAATTAATCGCAAGAAACTTCGTTCCATCCGGGTGTCCCTTGACACCTCTCAAGTTTTTTTTTTTATTTAACTATTTGAATTTTGCGTATCTATGAGGTATTTATGCTCATGACTCTACATATATTACAATGGTGTGTACTGTAGGTACAGTCAGCGTCAAAAATATCGGGACGAACACTGTTCAAAATGATCTCAACTAAGAAAAATAAACTTTGTCTCAATTGGATAAAGTTCTTGTCAGAATGACATTTGTCGTGTACTGTCTTCATTCTGAAACATTCCTTGTGTCATTGAGTTAATATTTCATTTTCATAGTTGCTTAGATCATTTTGAACAGTCTGTTCGTCCCGATATTATTGACGCTGACTGTACATCTCTGTGTAACCCTGGGAAGTATGGGTGTAATGGTACGTTAAGTGCAGTCAACAAAAGAGATAAGTATGCAGGGTCGTTGGGTATAGTTGAAGTTTAGTAAGAAACCGATGGATGTTTTCGAATGAAATTTAGTTTGATAAATGGACTGTTTGTTTTCTGTTAATTAAATAAAATTTTATCCGAAAACATCAATCCGTTTCCTATTAAACTTCAATTATATCCGATGACCGTGCATACTTATCTCTTTTGTTGACTGTACATTTAATAAAGAACTCGTGAAAACTGCACAGGGGTGTTTAAGTACAGGATGCAGTGATGCAGGGGTGAATCGGGACGAATATAAACTAAATTGATTTTAATGGAAAATGGATTTTAACGTTAAAATAATAAAGTTTGTTGGCAAAAATTAGTTTAATGTATTACTGTACTGTATTCGTGCCTCGGAAAGCACGTTAAGCCGTTGGTCCCGGCTGTCATTCTTGGATCTTTGACAGCCGTTATGGGTCGTCAGTAGCCCGACAGTCTGACAACCAGTCTTGCCAAGGGGTATCGTATTACCTAGTCACTGGGTTGTGGAGGTCAGATAGGCAGTTGCTCCATGTAAAATACTGGTATTCAGCTGCATCCGGTTAGACTGGAAGCCGACCCCAACATAGTTGGGAAAAGGCTAGGCAGATGATGATGACTGTACTGTACTGTATTATAATTAACAATGAAGTGTTGGAATTCCTTGTAGGAAACAAACAACATTATTTCAATGTTAAATTCCCTTCTAAAATTTCATCCTGATCCACTCCTGCATCCCTATTCACCCAGCTTTACGTAACCTATAAAATGAAGTTAAGACTTCTATACAGTGAATCATGCCGCAGCAATACACTGATTAATGATCTGAACGAGATTCTTATTCTCCAACGCAGCAGCAATTCTCTCTTTATCCGCTAGTTGTTTGTTCACCGCATGCTCCGACACGTGGGATCCCTCTGATACTTCCACCGTTACTTTGAAGCGGCTCGGCAGTGCGCGGAGGAGTTGTACCCGAATTGATAGGCCTGGAATGAGAAGAAATGTCTTTTAGTTTCAGATATCATTCTGCCTAGCCTTTTCATAAGTATGTTGGGGACGGCTTCGTCTAACCGGATGCAGCTGAATACCAGTGACTGCCTATTTGACTTCCACAACCCAGTTACTAGTAATATAATTACGTTATTTAAAGTAATCACCAAATTTGACGGCACGGTTGGCACAGTGGTTAAGCGATTGACTGCTGCACAGCGTGTCGCGGGGTCGATTCCCGCACGGAACAAATATTTGTATGGCCTACAAGTAGTTGTTCCGGGTCTGGCTGTTTGTGTATGTGAGTTTAAATGTTTGTAAACGCACCCACGATACAGGAGCAATTCCTAATGTGGGGGCAAAGGCGTAAAAAAAATTGGTTTGACAGAAAGATTTTGATGCAATAACAATTACAAGATTTTCAACATCACTTAACTTTGGCAGTGCGTGCCACAAGAGATTACGTGTTGTTGGCGTATTAAACGGGATGAAGAATCGTATTATGCCTTAAGAAATGTATGAAAACCTGTCTCAAGTTGCAGGGACTGGCGTATTATGCGAGAAATCGTATTAAGAGGGTTCTACTGTATTACGTTCTACTACTACCCATAGGAAGGCAGAAGATATCGTGTTCTATAAAAGATAGAAGCTGATGAAACGTACCAATCAGGGTCGCCATGCTGCAGTGAGGAATTGTCGGCGTAAAGTTTACAAACACAGTATTATCCTTATTATCGACTCTTATATTACTCTCTTCGACCACACGCAGCTCTTCCAGCGACAGGGGATGCTCCGGATCATTAATATTGCGAATTAAATCGAAAATTTCACGTTCGTCAAATAAATCTTCGATGTCTTCGTCGTAGTCGGCTGCAGTCTTTTCCCGGTCAGATTCCTTGTCGTAGATGTTGGGATTTACGTTGTCAGCTACGGATTTTGTCATTTTTGTTTGGTTTTTAAGTTTTTTTTTAATGTGAATAAAGTGAATATACAAGCAAAATAATACAATACAACGCACTATTAGTACTAACTGTCAATATCAAATTATCAACAGACAGGTGGTAGTATTATGACATCTATGACATTGATTTGTTCATTTTCATTCGGCAAGACCAGCTGTTTGGACAGCCTGTTTAAAATCCTATGGTTTTATCCGGTTTTATTATTTGTAATATTCATTTTGCCATTCCGTAATATTTCACTTGCTCCAAGCTACTAAAAACTAAAATAAACAAAATTCCTTCTACATTGAGCAAGAAAAATCCATTTCATTTGATAGACAACTTTCAAAAATATAAAAACACAAAGTTTACTTTCTGTAAA
Source organism: Apamea sordens (assembly GCA_945859715.1). Taxonomy (NCBI): domain Eukaryota; kingdom Metazoa; phylum Arthropoda; class Insecta; order Lepidoptera; family Noctuidae; genus Apamea; species Apamea sordens. The sequence continues at coordinate 9,089,988 of OX244015.1, read as the reverse complement.
CAAGCAATACTTTCTGAACGAAACCTCAACTGACTTTCTCGACGTTCCAAAATTTGCTCCTTCGCTTTTGGCTATTTCAAACATACCACCACGATCTTACTCTTTTACTCTACAAGCAGATTTAATACGCTATCTCTGTCTACCTACAGTAGGTTACGAGAGCTGAAGTGCGCTGCCTGACAGCTCAATCAAGATCAATAATTCAACCAGAAGATTTCCTTTCTGTGTTTTTCAAACAAAATAATTCGTGAGGGGCGTATCACATCCTACAGAACTTCAGAGGAACACAGGACATGTAAGTGAACACATTTAACATGGCTTCAACACCCCAACATTCGTATAAACACCCCCTTTTCTATATAGAAAGTTGTTTTATCTAAATATGTTTATAACTATTTGTTTTTGGATTAGAATTCGTCATTGCGATAGTAAATCGCATAGAATAGTGTTATAAAGACGGCTATATACATAAAGAAAGTATGTGAGATAAGTTTAAAGTACTATTTAATTGAATTTCCTATGATAATTTGTTAGGGTGGGTACCACAAGGGTAGTATGTGACGTAATTCGCTGCAGGGTTTAAAATACAACTTTCGACCTACCCTTTAGTGATCTTTATTTCATATAGATTAAAATGCTTGTAACATACAATATATGGGGTGCTTGCATAAAGAAACGGGTTTTTGGTCCCGACTCTGTGATATCTGCTGGTTGATGTGCAGAAGGAAACGGTTTCATTTTTTACCTGCTCCTTTATGTTTAAATTAATGTGGGACTGTTCACCCTCATTGATCGGTACCAACTTGTCTTTACAGAGAACCCTTTTCTTTATGCAAGCACCCTTAGGCATCGAAGTACTCGTCTGCATGGCTGTCACCATGCCTAGTGACTTTTTTTTCCCATTTTGAGCCTGAGCCGATGTTGACTATTCTGCCAATGTCATGTAGTGACAGCAGCACAGCAAGATGAGCCGTTGAATGTTGCACTTCGTGGTAGTTGTTATGTTAATAGCTGTAAGGACAATACAAGTTTTGTTAGTTAACACATTGCGGGACGCACTGCATTAGCAGTAGATTTTTTGGTGTTGAAAATGACAGTACGGGCACCGCCGGAACTGAGGTACGGGCATTACAGTGAAATTTTGTATAGAGGAACAAGGAAACCCGTTTTTACTGTCATACCACATCAATACTGCTATGAAAGTACTGACATCGTATATTATTCTTTAGTATTGCTCTAGGGCGGTACGGATAAAGCAGTGGTCGGAACTTGTATGGACAATTTTACTGTCATATCGCATAATTTGAAAAAGTCAGTACTGTCCCGCAACATGTTAAAATGATTTTTTAAACAATTATTATTACTCTACTATAAAACGACAGATATTTACAGTTAGTTATAATTATTATATTTATTACACACCAAACTATATTTTTATGTCATTGTCATTTAAAAATTTTGATATGACTTGGACCCAGAAGACTTAACATTGCCATGTTGAATGGCAATGTTAATTCTTCGGCCAAAGTATGAGCTAGAAGTTTGTTTAACTTTTAAATTATTTGCTGTAATTGTAGGTAAGTTTATCTTGAAAGAGGCCTTTAGGTGTTCGTTTTTCCTGGTTACATATAGAACTAAATTTAGGGAAAATGTTAAGTACATGCGGTTTTGGAACGAAGTTCCTTATCGCGCGTTGCGAAAGGGGGCTAGACGGAAAAAATTAAGACCAAAAGTTGGAACTACACTTTTTGCTATAGTTGTAAGCCGTGCGGCGTGCGCGTGTTTCTCTGTCTGTCTCTCTCTCTCTCTCTCTTATAGAAAGCAAGCCAGTTATACTTCATTCCATCCGGGTGTCCCTTGACACCTCTCAAGTTTTTAGTTTTTACAGCAGTTGAGAGTATATACATCTATATTATATACTAGCTTCTGCCCGCGGCTTCGCCCGCGTGGATGTCGGAAATTTACCCACAGGAACGTGCTAACAGGATAAAATGTATGTGCTTCCCCAGAATGCCATCTATGTCGCGGGCCCTTTGTGGCTAATTACAATAGAAAACCAATTGTGTCTCATTAGTGGTGATTAAGAGGGTACCTATATGATATCTTTACCTAAGTACCTAACTAATTTTAAAAAAAAACTCAATAACAGAAAATTAAATACCTACCTACCTAAATAAACCTATTTCTGATGATAACTAATCTAAACTCAATAAATAAGCAAAATCCCTAAAAACTAATATCTATACGAATGACTAAACCTACCTAACAGTATTATAAAATAACCTACGGTCACTACGTACACTATCAAATATACTACCTATACTTTAAAATTAAAATCTATACCTACGACTCATATAAAAATAAACCTAAATAACTCTAAAAACTAAAAGGAATAAAAATGAACTCCACTGCGGGTGACCCAACCTACGACAAACTTAGTATTTGCGGTTGGTACAGTACAGACAGTGGTAATCGGGTATAGGGATCGAACCGCAAAATTAAGTTTGTTTTTTATTGTATATACTTTTCCGGGATTTTTATCCCGGAAAAGTATATACAATAAAAAACAAACTTAATTTTGCGGTTCGATCCCTATACCCGATTACCCAGTGTGGTGCCCAGGATATTAAAGAATAATTATACCAAGTTTCATCGTAATCGAACCGGTAGTTTTTGCGTGATGCCTGAACAAACAGACAGACAAAAATTATTTTAATCACATTTTTGGGTTCGGTGTCGGTCAAGTAACACCCCCTGCCATTAATTTTTTGGATATTTTCAATGTACAGAATTTTCACTTCTACAGATTTATTATAAGTATAGATATAAAAATTAATCCCTATTTCCCTTGGTCACGCCATAGCTTGAGAACGACTTACTTTACCGATTTCATACATCTTTTTTTTTTTATTTTCTAGTAAGTACTTTGTAGAAGGTTCTTACTGAAAAAAAAATTAAGAAAGTTGCGCAGAAAATTAGAAAATTTAAGAATTACGCTAAAACAGCTGAACGGATTTAGATGAAATTTGACATATGGGTAGACAGGACTGGAGAAAAACATAGGCTAATTTTCATCCTGGATCGAGACGAAGTCGCGGGCAACAGCTAGTTCTTTATACTTAATTCATCATTCCCCTGCCCTTATTCCAATTTATTTGAGGACGGATTTTTTATTTGCTTTTTTTTCCCACACTTCACTAATAGTCATCTCGGTAGTCACCCGTCCGCAACTCCACGACAATGCGCGTATTTTGCACATGCGCCGCTGTCTCGTCATCCTGCATGCAGGCCCAGCACAGCGGACTGTCTGTTACTCCTATGACATAGAGGTGTTTGTTAAATGGCCCATGCTTTCTAGCCATACAGGGTATCAGGTACAGTCAGCAAAGGAGATAAGTAACCATGGCCATCCGATATAGTTAAAGTTTAATAAGAAACCAATGGATGTATTCGAATAAAATTTAATGTAATTAATAGAAAACAAACAGTTCTTCTATCAAATTCAATTTCATACGAAAACATCCATTGGTTTCTTAGTAAACTTCAACTATATCCGACGAACCTGGTTACTTATCTCATTTGGTGACTGTACATTGACGTGCAACCTTTCACCATTGATTCAGTACATGATTTAGAATCTGCATCTGCAATGAAAATTTTCGTGTTGTGTGTTGTATGTATTCATTTTAATTCTTTTACCTATTGTGGTATAGTAATTTTATTTTTAGGTGCATCGTCTTCACATAATATAATTATATATGTCGCATCACTGGGTGGCCGAGATGCGAAACATCGGGTCTTCTTCACGATCCGACATAGTTTACGTATGTGTGGGCACTGTAGCGGGTACTCGAACGAAAAGATAATTTGAATTTAAAGTAACTTTAATAAACTAGCGATTATCAACCGAAACGCACACTTGTGTCGGAAACAAACACGTGCGCACGGTACTGAGCGTTTGCCAAGACTGTCCGAGCTCGACTGTCGACTGTAGACTGTCGCCACACTCGGTCTCTCCACCAGTCCTCGCTGCATCCCCTCCACCGACGATCGTGTCCAAGCGGTAGGGCTCGCTTGCGTTTCCGATCACATGATTACTCGTTTACCCATCAAATTGTTAGATGGCGCTGTTCGCTGTACTGTGTTGCCATCTATCCACGACACGGCCATCCCTGACTAGCACCCGTCCTCGGGTGTAGTACCTGTGGACCAAATATACTCAGAGAGTAAACAAGCTCTATCCTGCCAAATACCTAATAATTAAGGTAGCTCGGCTATCCTGCCAATACCTTATAACTAAGGTAGCTCATGTCTCATTGTTACTTTAATTTCTCTAGTCATAATTTACAATACCTTGTTATAAAGGTTTCGTACAAAGAGCACCCCATACAACATTAATCATTAGAAAAGGTTCGATCAATAAATTGAACCAAATGAAATTAAAATAGTTGTAACGAATCAGTTACTATTTACTAAAATCTGTGCAAAAACACAGTTCAGAATCGCACCAATGATTCTTAACAGATCAGTTGTTTCATTTTCTACAACACATGAGGGGGGGTTCTATGCACCAACATAGACAAGAATCGCACCAACGATTCTCTAAATCTAACGCAATATGTGCTACAACACATGACGCGCTCTGTGCACCAACACAGAAAGGAATCACATCAAAGATTTCTTGTAGAACCATCGCCACATGTGCTTACTGCACATGAGGTGCGGTACAAAGAGACCTATCGTCACAAATAATCACTACACGTGAGGCGTTCTGTGCACCAACACAGACCTGGATCGACCGATCAACAAGTTAAATCAAAAACAAAACCGTTAGAATTTACCGAAATCAATTTCATAAGCAATGTATACCTACTCAACTCATAAAACTTTATTTTTAATCTGTGCACCAACACAGACCAGAATCGCACCAACGATTCTTTACCTAACTGCCGCCACATATGCTACAACACATGAGGGGCTCTGTGCACCAACACAGACCAGAATCGCACCAACGATTCTTTACCTAACTGCCGCCACATATGCTACAACACATGAGGGGCTCTGTGCACCAACACAGACCAGAATCGCACCAACGATTCTTTACCTAACTGCCGCCACATATGCTACAACACATGAGGGGCTCTGTGCACCAACACAGACCAGAATCGCACCAACGATTCTTTACCTAACTGCCGCCACATATGCTACAACACATGAGGGGCTCTGTGCACCAACACAGACCAGAATCGCACCAACGAATCTTTACCTAACTGCCGCCACATATGCTACAACACATGAGGGGCTCTGTGCACCAACACAGACAGAAATCGCACCAACGATTCCTTCTAGACCCATCGCCACACGCGCTACTACGCATGAGGTGCGGTCTAAAATTTCGAGTATGAGTAGACAAGCCATTCTTAATCGGAGGTGGTTTTACTACCACTATCCTCAACTATTACATCTGATTCTCAAGGAACTTGGTGATCGGTTATCCTCCTCACACTTTAACTTGAAAACAAGGCGTTTGAAACTTTACATAATCTAACAACCAAACCTGTTGTGATAACGTAAAACAATAGGTACTATCAGATGTCATACTAACGTTAAATCCTTGATCTAATAGCTTACGGTCAGTTAAATTATCTTTTTAAAATAACCGGTACAACATGAAATGAGATCTCTAAACGCAGATTGTTAATCAACATCTCAGATAAAAATTGTAGGGTACTTAACACCTTGACTTAATAAAATCTTTTGACGCCTGAATCGCAATAAAATGGATATGACTCACCCAGTATTCATCAGTACACTGCTCGGATTGCTGACATAGCAAACTTAAGCGCGTCGCTCGCTATTGGCCGCTGCTGCAGGCGCTGGCCCGGTACCGCCTGGGCCCCTCACCATGCAGGCGCCTTCATAATTGCTTCGTGGAAATCTTGCCCAAGGTTATCATCAATGCACTTCTTTGAAGCGGAACTTGCGATAAGCACCGGCCTGCTGTAGTATTCTTCCATGTCCACGTGTGTTAATCTGTAAAGAAACATACCCGCAAAGTATCACATAGCTCGGTCACTCCTGACCACATATGGTACAGGCAAAAACACAATGAAAACTCGAACAAACTAACAATAGCAGAGTTCAGAGCATTACCCACTATTTGATTCCCAAATCTCAAGATTACAATCAAAAGAATCAACTAAGATGCATGTGTCTCATACTATCTAGTAACCTCCAGTTACTCAACTCGTCAAATTCATTTGCGCATTCCCATCGAATCGCCAAGTCACTCCTGGACTTTATGGTTTCTCACAAAACTCCACACAACACACACAACTTAATCTCTACTCTGTTTTATCAACAAAACTATTACTGGACTTTCTTCAAATTCGTTAGTAATACTCTGATCCAAACTATCATCGATAACAAAAGATTCCTCTAAGCCTTAGTAATAATTAGTCAGAAACTATATCAACTAACTCGTAGATTACATACAACGCTCATGGCTCGGCTATCCTGACCCACGTCAGGGACATTATCACAAAAATAATTGGGTCAAATTAAACCGTCTGAGTATTGCGTTTAATTGATTGTGAACCAAACAGAACACTAAAATGAAAGAATAAAGGCACTCAATTAAGACAGTATTTTGACTCTACCAAACAAATCCACAGCACTTAACCAGCACCATGCATCACTACTTACCCAGTAGTGAAATTCATTGAAGTACTTAACCAGTACTTAACATTTTAGCGCTTAACTAGCGTTAAAAATCCTATCACTTAACCAGTGATAATAATAACGCTTAACCAGCGATATTAACCCACTAACGCTTAACCAGCGAAAGCACATCACTTAACCAGCGATTCAACAGCTAACGCTTACCCAGTGATTAGACTACTAACACGCTTATCCAGCGATAGTCAACATAACTCGCTTAACCAGCGATAATGTATTGGGAAAGAGTAATGTAAACAAATCATAGCAGAGCCATGTACCATCGTTATCCATATTAACAATTATTTTTATCACTAAGAGCCTCAGATACCTAGAAGCCCACACACGAGTAAACCACTCTAACGCCACGGCTCTCGAGCCGACCAGCAATCGCATTGCTCTCACACATCCAGCTCATGGATCCGTGTGTATCACCCTGTGACACCACACAACTTTACTACGGCCGATAGAGAACCCCTACTCGCGTGCCTCCCATAATGTAGGCTTGTTCATCACCAGTGTGATCACTATCTACTTCGACTGGTACATGACCTACTAGCATCTTTCTTTACCTATTGTGAGCATACTTATACCTACGCCTAGAGTTGAAGGCTTTTAGAGTATTGATTCAACCAGAGTATTGTAAACAAATTTTGATTATCTAATCATAATCATTTTAAATTTAACTTAATCCTTTATCAAATTAATCATTTAAATCCAAAATTAAGTTAAGTAACAATTGTAGGAATGCATGAGTGACCAAGTGCCAATGTCATATCAACCTGCCATTAGCAGTTATCGTTAAGTTATCACAAAACAATAACACAAAGTGTGAATCAGATTCGTGACCTGTGGCTTTTCACTAAGCCCTCACGCACTATTGCATTCCCTTGAACGCCGAGTCCCACGGACTCTGTGGTCTCTGCAAGACCCGACCTCCGCCAGAGTCACCCGCGCACCGCGCATCCACGGATTACATAAAGTAAATACCGACTTCTAACGGACTACGGCTACGAAATGGCTACTGGTACGGTCCGACCAGCCGAACTAAGATTCACCACTATCACTCAACTCAAACTCTTCTACTTCAAGCGGTACTTGGCACTCAGGCACTCTCTTTAACCTATCATGAGCATACTTGTAAGGTTAGATTTTAAAGTTTTTAACGTATAGCGATCACCCGCCATAACTTCTGCTTCCGTAAACGGACCTCTGAACTTCTGATCTAACTTAGTCTTATAATCTGATTTCACTTTTCGTTTTCTAATAACACGAAATCGTCAACGGAACATTTTGTTATAGCTGCCTTTGTTCTATCAAATCTAGCTTTCTGTTGTTGACCGATTAAAACTGAATTTATTACAAGAGCTGTACGCAACAAAAACTCTGTCGTAGACATGTTAATCGAAAATTCTAGGTTCAATATTTCACGTACTATCATGATATTACTTTGCAAGTAAATGTCGGGTAGAAATGTAATAAAATCTCAAGTTGTTGCTCGCTAATTGCAACACTACATACGATTTGTTCTGTGCTGAATACACATGTTTGACCAATACCAGTCAATGCAACAACATTATTAACTCGTTTGCCACTTAATTTGGCTGCACAACTCGCTTTTACTAACGAGCATTCAGCACCAGAATCGTAAACAAAACAATACAGCTCACCTTTATTTTCCAACGTGTCTGAGGGTAGTTGTACGACTTCCACTCGCCTTTCTCGACTTCCAGCACATTGTCCACCATCCGCTTAGCTGCCACTACTCGTGCACCAGGCTGCGATATGTCCTGGTTTCCCTCACTTGCAGCACACGAAGGGCTTTGCTGACGGCTGCGGGGCTGCTTGGCTCAATTCTTAAAGTCAGTCCACGTCACTGGTAGCTATTTGCGATAGCCACGTTGATGCTACTACTATGAGGGCCTTACTGCTCTCCACAACAAGTTGACCACCTTGCAGTGAATTTTCAACAAAACACATCTCCGCTGTTGTGCACTGTTATGTTATGTTTGCACACGCCTCCAACCGCGTGTTCTAAACACGGGGACGGGATACGTCGAACTCAAACGCCGGTTAGTCTTTTTTTTCAAACATGGCGGTCGGCGCAACTGGCGCGTCACTCCGCAAAGGTATTTCTGCATACAGCCTATGCCCAAAACAACATAATAGCGCATCCGTATCTGGCTTGTCTGGTTTCAGCTTGAACACATCCACACGATTATTTAATACGCGTTCGCAAGTTTGCACTTTGTTTTTCAAATGTCAACGGTCACTTTCACTTTTTAAGCGTTCTTATTTTGAACACGTGAGTCGTTGAGGTCCAATCCCAGTTCTGATGTCGCATCACTGGGTGGCCGAGATGCGAAACATCGGGTCTTCTTCACGATCCGACATAGTTTACGTATGTGTGGGCACTGTAGCGGGTACTCGAACGAAAAGATAATTTGAATTTAAAGTAACTTTAATAAACTAGCGATTATCAACCGAAACGCACACTTGTGTCGGAAACAAACACGTGCGTACGGTACTGAGCGTTTGCCAAGACTGTCCGAGCTCGACTGTCGACTGTAGACTGTCGCCACACTCGGTCTCTCCACCAGTCCTCGCTGCATCCCCTCCACCGACGATCGTGTCCAAGCGGTAGGGCTCGCTTGCGTTTCCGATCACATGATTACTCGTTTACCCATCAAATTGTTAGATGGCGCTGTTCGCTGTACTGTGTTGCCATCTATCCACGACATATAATTAATGTATGCAAAATATTGTAAAACATTTTTAAAAGAGTAACTGGAGTTTCTTGCCCATTCTTCTCCATACGAAAACTACCTTTTGGAAGGGGCGACTAGAATCAATTTTATTTTAATTTTGACGTTAAAAGTGCGTTTAATGTGCCTATTTGAAATAAATGATTTGACTTTGTTGTGACTGGCTTATGCAATTTTGACATTGATACTCAGCCTGAATTGTTTAAATGACTTTGGATTTTGATAACTTACATACACACATAAACTCAAAGCCTTGTCCTCACCGGGGTAGGCAGAAACTATAGAGCTAATAATATAATATAATAATAATAATATCCCCTGGACATTTCACACAGCGCCATCTAGTCCCAAGCTAAGCAACCTAATGCTTGTGTTATGGTAACAAGATGGCTGATAAACTACTTATATACATTTTTTTTTTTTTGTAAATACATACATATTATAGATATAATGTCCTTCTAGGGCGTCCCCTTCCGGTGTTTCAACTCACATCTGGCTTGTACAGACGCCAGCATATCAACTTACCCGAAACTGTCAAATTTTCCCAATCAAACTTGAACCTAATGCTGTAGCGATAAAGTTGAAAATCTATTAAAGAAATTTGAGAGATTGTAGTAGATTGATGTGCTGGCGTCTGTACATACTGTTTGTTAGTCGCCTTTCTTTCATCCTGTCAAGATGACATATCCATCTAAGCATACTCTTTTCAATTTTTAGGGTTCCGTACCCAAAGGGTAAAAACAAAGAAAGAAAGAAAGAAAAGAAAGAAAAATGAAACGTGACCTTATTACTAAGACTTCGCTGTATGTCCGTCAGTCTGTCACCAGGCTGTATCTCAAGAACCGCGATAGCTAGACAGTTGAAATTTTCACAAATTATGTATTTCTGTTACCGCTATAACAAGAAATACTAAAAACAAAATAAAATAAATATTTAAGGGGGGCTCCCATGCAAAAAACGCGATTTTTTTTCCCTTTTTTGCTGGATATCAATAATGGCAACAGGTAGGCACTTGAAATATTCACAAAATACTCAGTTGTCACAAAGTAATCGCTCCACCTAGCCTGAGGGCGTCCCGCCTTACGTTTACCGATTCGCGGTCTCCACTCAAGAACACGTCTACCCCAACTGTCATCGGTTCTACGGCTAATATGGCCGGCCCATTGCCACTTCAGCTTGCTTATAGCAAGCAATGGGCAGCTCGCCGCCCGGTAAGGACCAGGCCCGGGTCGACGGCGCGTTGTGTTCCACGCGCGCCTCAAAGAGATGTCAGCACGAACTGACGGGGCCCTCTAGGGCCGATGCCGCCAGGGCTGCGGGATATTCGAAAGAGGTACCGTGGCCCTTGGCACAGGCAACTGAAGGAACACGGGTGGGTTTTAGTCAGTAAAAGTCTGACACTCCCTTCCGCTCCGCGCAGAGCGGGAAGGGTCATTTGATGATTTCCCACCCAAAAAAAAAAGCTTGCTTATTCTGCGAGCTATGTCGACAACTTTGGTGCTCTGCTGGATCAGCTCGTTGCGGATTCGATCCCTCAGAGAGACTCCAAGCATAGCCCGTTCCATAGCTAGCTGAGCGACCTGTTTATAACTTTTTAGAGGCATGAGGAACAGGGTGTAAAGTTCACTCATCCTCCATTGAAAAGGGAGGATCCTCCAACCAGACGGGTGTTGTGTCTGGCGGGCTATTGCCCAACGATTGATGTTGGGAAATTGTATCTATGCTAATTGCGCGGTAAACTCTGCTTGCGAGATGCAGGATTTGCGTGACGTCCGTATGACGCGTTGTCCGGCGTTGTTCGCATGTGGCGTTGTAGATACCGCTACAACTTGAATTAATTAAATACTTCTTCCGCAGCAGTATGGCGTCAGACCCTTGGATCGTGCAGCCGCACGAGCATGCCAAGTTCACGGAGCACTTCCGCAACCTCGGGCCGGTCAACGGTCACCTCACCGGGGAGCAGGCGAAGCGGTTCATGTTGCAGGTATGTAGATGTTCACTTGAACTAGCTATTTTGGGGCTATTGAGGGGCTTGTAGCGATAGCTGTATGTGTAGTACTAATTAATTCAAATCTAATATGTTGCATGCCGCAAGGTAAAATGTATCGGGACACTTAACAAATCTTCCAACTTATACAGGGTGTTATTGACAGCTCTCCGCAAACTGATATCACACGCAACGTATCGTTACCGTGGCAAAACGCACGTAGCGGACGGCAGCGCAGCGAGCTTGAGCGAGGCTGTTTTCAGCTGTTTTATTTACATAAATGGAGTGTTGCATACAGAGAACGTAATTTTACATTGAAATAAAGGAATATCAGCAGAAAAAACGGCATAATTTTTTTTTTCCTGAGAAAATTTCCAGTGGGATATGATTCAGAATAAGGAGCTGAATCAATCCTGTGTTTTTGTGGAGGGCTGTCAATAACACCCGGTATGTATACCTACATTATCAGCAAATAAATGATTTCTTTCTTTCTTTCTTGTAACAACAAATCAAATCAAATCAAACTTTATTTGTGAACATAGGTATTACAATAAAGGTGTTATGTATACAATACAGTTTAGTCGATCTCTATGTCCTACCAATGAAATTGGTGTACAAATCTATTCATTTTTTAGTAATAAGTCTGAATTTATACAGTAAAAAGTCAAGTTCAAATAAATAATGTCAATTAAATCAAAATAGGTACGAATAAATGGTACTTATCAATTAATCAATTATAATTTATTTTTACATGCATGTCAAAGGTTAATTGTATTGTTAGTAATGTCACATTTTATCATTTAAAAATTCACACAAAATTTAAAAACAGCCGCACAGTTCTATAGATCAGCACCCTAATTGCGTAACACACAATTATTCGGAATCAGAATCATTTTGAAGCAAATTGCTAATCCATTGCTTCATAAGTTCGAAAAATTTGTCTGCTCAACACGTAAACGCAATGAATGTTGTTGAAATGTCAAAATGAAACCGATTCCGATTGATCGTGTGTTACGCAATTAGGGTGCAGTTCTCTGTGAGATAGAGTGAGCCGTAATCCACGACGCGGGCCCAGTGCTGGTTGGTAGTCAGTCACATGCCTTCGAATTAAATGATGATTTCTTAACAAAACCCTTTTATTCCATAGTCTCAGCTGCCGCCTCCGATTCTGGGACAAATCTGGTCCTTAGCCGACACGAACGCTGACGGGAAACTGGATCTCAGAGAGTTCTCCATAGCTTGCAAGGTAATTTACTTTCAATATCGACAACACGGTTAGCGCAGTGGCTGAGCGATCGGACTGCTGCGCTGCGTGTCGCGGGTTCGATTCCCGCACGGAACAAATATTTGTATGACCTATATGTATTTGTTCTGAGTCTGGGTGTTTTTCTATCTATAATATGTATGTATTTACAAAAAAAAATGTATGTAAGTAGTTTATCAGCCATCTTGTTACCATAACACAAGCATTAGGTTGCTTAGCTTGGGACTAGATGGCGCTGTGTGAAATGTCCAGGGATATTATTATTATTATATTAATATCTTAATATCTTAATGTCATCATCATCTTCCAGTCCTTGTTGATGTTACTAGGGCTCGGCGCAGCACATTTTCGTCTTCCACTCTCCCCTGTCAACGTCACGTTTCTATAACTAATTGTGCGCTTATATAATTTCTAACATGCCGAAAACTCAAACTCAAACTATTTATTTCAAATAAACCAATTACAGGCACTTTTGAATTGTCAAGGTCGGTCAGTCAAAAAGATGAAGCTAGTTGCCCATTCCAAAGCGTAGGTACCTATGGAGAAGAACGGGCAAGAAACTCCATGATATTGTAATAATATTGTTACAAAGTATTGGTTACATTATTCATGTTCAAAATTATGCATGTGAGAACGATGCAGAACGTTAAAAGCATTCGTAATGAAAAGATAAAACAAAAAAAAAACAATTCAAATATTAAATTAAATCAAAATAAGCCATGGCAGCAAAGTTACTATTCGTAATAAATAAAGGAATGACACAAAACCTTGTTTGCAGATAATCAACTTGAAGCTACACAATATAGAAGTACCGAAAGCCTTGCCGCCATCACTCCTTGCCTCCCTCAGTCCTACTGGTAAGCCACAAATCGAAAGACGGTAGCCCGTGAAATTGAAATTTCCTTACGTTTGTTGCAATTTACAGCGGCAATTTGCGTAATTTTAAGAACGTCCACAGTCTGATCTCAGTCTCAATCTGTCAAAAATACCTCTAATTTCCGTACATTTTTCGTAGAACAGGGTATAAAGTTCATTCATACTCTAGAGAGGGGAGGATCCTCCGACCAGACGGGTGTCGTGTCTGGCGAGCAACTGCCCAACGATTGTTGTTGGGAAGTTTGTATGTATGCTAGTTGCGCGGTAAACTCTGCTTGCGAGATGCAGGATTTGCGTGACGTCAGTATGACACGTTGTTCGCATCTGGCGTAGTAGATACCGCTACACATTTTTGACCAATTTTTGACATTGATTGTCGCGGAGATAAGATTGCGTCTAGAATTTTGAACGTTTTTATTACGGGAATTGGCCTTCTGGTCGTATGTTGATCTAAATACAATGTGTTTCAGAGGGGTGTGACTAAACTTGGGGGTGTGAAAAAACAGCAGTCGTCTCATACAAAACTTCAATGCCTACTTGACAAAATGTATTGGGACGACTGCTGTTTTTTAACCGACTTCTAAAAAAGGAGGAGGTTCTCAATTCGGATGTTTGTATTTTTTTTTTTTTTTTATGTTTGTTCGCGCATAACTCTTTCGCTTGCCAACCGATTTGAAAAATTCTTTTTTTGTTGGAAAGGGTATACTTCCCAAATGGTCCCATAGAAATTTCATCAAAAATGGTTCAGTAGTTTGGTTTTTAAACCAAAATTACTGGTAAAAATTACAACTTAAAAGTGAAAAATAAAAACTTTTTTGCAAAAAAAATCAACCGACTTCCAAAAACGACACTACAAAGTGAAAAATAACTTTAATTTCGGAAGTCGGTGGCAAACAACGAAAGTGTGAACCCAACGACACCGACTTCCGAAATTAAAGTTATTTTTCACTTTGTAGTGTCGTTTTTGGAAGTCGGTTGATTTTTTTTTTTGACGATTATGATGTTAGTCCCCGGGAAAAAGTTGATCAGTTTGATGGCCTGTACCACACCCCCAAGTTTGGTCACACCCCTCTGAAACACATTGTATATATATTCGCGGACGCGGCCTTAGCGCATCCCCCTTAACAATTAATTTAGTTTGAAATGAATCATCAATATGCTTCGTTGATTTTTGGTTTTAAACTATTGCATAGTTCTATGAAACAGCAAATAATCCTAATTCTCTCTCCACAGCGACACAAAAACCACAATTCGCGTCCCCCACTCCCGCGCCAATCAAGCCACCGATACCACCAATGCCATCTCTACCCCAACAGCCACAACAACCCCTGATCTCCGGCCTAACATCAACCACGAGCAACCACTCCCTTCTGGGGGACCTAGTAGGCCCCCCGATGGTTACCCCCCAACCCCCAATGATCCCACCGATTGCTGCTCCTTCTAAAACTATGATACCTAACGTCCCTGATCTTATATCTGGAGTTAAGCCTGGACAACCGATGACTTCACAGTCCTTGGTTAATACACAACCCCTAATCGGTGGCCCACCACCCATGGTTGCGTCCCAACCGTTAATAAACTCCCAGCCAATGGTTGCTGGTCAACCGCAACAACCAATGTTACCTTCCCAGCCGTTAATGAATCCTTTAATAGGCCAGCAGCCGCCTCTCATTCCGAACTTGCCGATAGATCAGGCGTTTTCAATGAATAGCCAGCCACTAATTCAGCCTATGATGCCTCCTAGTCAAAATAGGTCGTTTGGTTCTCCTCCTGAGAGTTCCCAGACTTCGATAGGTTCTCAGCCTGTGGGCGTGCAGTCCCCGTTGGGTTCCCAGCCTAAGCCTGGGTCTGGTATAGCCTCGTTGATCAATAGTCCCCCGTCTGGAGTGAATACTGTGGGCGGGATGGCGAGTCAACCGGTGACGTCTACTCCGTTAATGAAGAGTGATAGTTTGTCTAAACCAGGTAAGATAATTTCACATAATTAATTATTATTATTGAATAATAATTTTTAAATATAGTAATTGACGGCACGGTTGGCGCAGTGGTTAAGCGATTGACTGCTGCGCTGCGTGTCGCGGGTTCGATTCCCGCACGGAACAAATATTTGTATGACCTACATGTATTTGTTCCGAGTCTGGGTGTTTTTCTATCTATAATATGTATGTATTTACAAAAAAAAATGTATATAAGTAGTTTATCAGCCATCTTGTTACCATAACACAAGCATTAGGTTGCTTAGCTTGGGACTAGATGGCGCTGTGTGAAATGTCCAGGGATATTATTATTATAATATATATTTTATATAAATATAACAATAATTTTAAATTTAATTTTTATTATTTTTAAATAATATTTTTTTTTAATTTTTTATTTATATTATTTTAAATATTTTACTATACAGCAAGAGCAGTGGTGGACTGATGGTAACGACCGCGTCTTTCGAGTTGTAGGTCGTAGGTTCGAACCCAGCCAGCTTTACTTTGTGTAAATTATTTCATCACCACGGTCTCTCAAAACGGTGAAGAAAAACATCGTGAGGGAACCGGCATGTCCTAGAACCAAAAATTCGAAGACATGTGACATCTACCAACCCGCACTGGGCCCGCGTGGTGGATTAATGCCCGCTCCCTATCACAGAGAGGAGGCCTGTATCCTGTATCTCAGCAGTGGGAACTGGGGAACATTATAGGCTGGTTATGCTTATGCTAGATATCGATACTCATAACATCTGCGGAGTTCGCTAGCTAATTTAAGAGCCTGTACAACGGTCCACTAGCGCCACTCCTTTAAAAAAATATTATCTCGTGACTGAGAAGGAATTATGAAAATCTGCTCAATCAGCGACCTCGGTAAGTGTGTCTAGAATTTTCTAATACCTTTTATTAAGTTTCATATTGAGACACGAAGCAACTAAATACGACATATAGGAATGTGGCCGCTTTTCTTTAGATCGAATTTTGTTGCTTCGTGTCTCAATATGAAATTTTATAAAAGGTATTAGAAAATTCGAGACACATTTACCGAGGTCGCTGATTGAACAGATTTTCATAATTCCTTCTCAGTCACGAGATAATATTTTTTTAAAGGAGTGGCGCTAGTGGACCTGTTTGCACCCTCTTAACTTGACCCTATATTTTTTAACACTTTTCTTTTAGGCTCCCTGGTGACCAGCCCCACGGAGATGCCCATGGGGGTCATGAGTCCCCCCACCACGGTGGAGTGGGGCATCCCACAGCCGCAGAAACTGAAGTAAGTTAACGAGCTGAAATGAGTAGAAGGATAAAATTCCTTTCCCAATTAGGTTCAAAGTATCCCCGTACCAATTTTCATCAAAATCGGTCCAGCCGTTTCGGAGTCAGTCAAAGTCAAATCATTTATTTCAAATAGGCACATTAAAGGCACTTTTGAACGTCAAAATTAAAATAAAATTGATTCTAGTCGCCCCTTCCAAAAGGTAGTTTTCGTATGGAGAAGAATGGGCAAGAAACTCCACCGTTACTCTTTTAAAAATGTTTTACAATATTAGCCTTAACAAACAGACAGACAGATAAAATGTTTAAAAATGGTTTTTTGATATAAGAAAGAAAAAGTATTTATTGCGACTTGTACAGGATCATAAACTAAACTAAACACAGTTAAAAATAAAAATAAAACATTGTATAAAAAAGTAACAAAAGGAAAAAAAAACAGAAAGTCCTATACGAGGCCAAAAGGCTCCTATCTCAGCATGATGCTTCGACATTTAAAAAATAAATGTCGTAGCGCTGGTATTCTGATAGGGCCCGCTGTGATGTCACGGGCAATCACAGTAATAAATAAATATTAAAATTGTATAAATAATGCATTTAATAAAAGCTATTATTTTGACATTACAAACAGACAATAATATCTTATTTATTTATAGTATTTGTTTGTGGTATAGATTAGCCTCTTAAGTAATGATCAAATGGTCAGTAACGGTATTTTTTTCTCTGTGTTCTTTTAGTTTTAGTCATGGTCTGGCAGTTTGAGTAATTTATGCGACCTACCCACATGTCCTTTCTTTGAGGGGCCCGTGACTAAATAATGACAGCCGCACAGGTCGATCGGTCAGGTTAAGCGCTTGCCGCGGTTAGTCTGTGGATGGGTGACCATCTTTACATAGCGAGCCCCTCCGTGCCTCGGAAAGCACGTTAAGTCGTTGGTCCCGGCTGTCATTCGTGGATCTTTGACAGTCGTTACGGGTAGTCAGAAGCCCGAAAGTCTGACAACCAGTCTTACCAAGGGGTATCGTATTACCCAGTAACTCGGTTGTGGAGGTCAGATAGGCAGTCGCTCCATGTAAAATACTGGTATTCAGCTGCATCCGGTTAGACTGGAAGCCGACCCCAACATAGTTGTACGATCAAAGATCAAAGATCGATCAAAGTACATCAAAGATCCACGAGTGACAGCCGGGACCAACGGCTTAACGTGCTTTCCGAGGCACGGAGGGGTCTCGGTATGTCGAGATGGTCACCCATCCATAGACCAACCGCGGCAAGCGTAGCTTAACCTGACCGATCGACCTGTGCGGCTATTATTATTTAGCCACGGGCCCCTTACAGAAGTACAATCATTTATCATTCAATGATCTCATTAATTTTCTCTCCCCCACAGGTACACACAGCTGTTCAACGCCACAGACCGTGCCAAAACTGGCGCCGTGTCCGGAGCCCAAGCTCGCTCCATCATGTTGCAGTCGCGACTCGCGCAGCAAGCGCTCGCGCAGATCTGGGCCCTGGCGGATCTCGACTCCGACGGGAAGCTGGGTGAGTATTACTGATACTGGCTTACATTACCAGCCTAGGTCGATATTGCCAAGAACCGGAGTTGACATAGCTTGCAGAGTAAGCAAACTGAAGTGGCAGTGGGCTGGCCATGTTTGTCGAAGGACCGATGGTCGGTGGAGCAGACGAGTGCTGGAGTGGAGACCGCGTATCGGCAGGCGTAGTGTGGGACGCCCCCCAGCTAGATGGACGGACGACCTCAAGAAGGTGGCTGGGACAGACTGGATGCGGAAGGCGGAGGACAGGGTGTTGTGGCGCAGCCTGCGAGAGGCTTATGTCCAGCAGTGGACTACGATAGACCGAGTTGATTGATTAAGGGCGATATTGCCATCACTGGCTCACTTTGCCACCCTAGGATAAAGTCAAAGTCAAAACGTTTATTGCAAACTAAGTGTACAATGTTGGTGTTATGTTATGTTAGTAGATACTTATGACTTAGCAGCCTGTTACAAGCATTGCAATTTTATCATTCGCCTGCCCTTATCATCATAAATTAGCATGCATTAACATTATTATTAAATAATTATTATCTACTATATAAAAATAAGTCGGGTTTTCCTTCCTGACGCTATAACTCCAGAACGCACGAACCGATTTCCACGGTTTTGCATTCGTTGGAAAGGTCTCGGGCTCCGTGAGGTTTATAGCAGGTAGGAGTAGGGTAGGAGTAGGGTAGGAGTAGTGTAGGAGTAGGTTAGGAGTAGGGAAGGAGTAGGGTAGGAGTAGGTTAGGAGTAGGGTAGGAGTAGGGTAGGAGTAGGTTAGGAGTAGGTTAGAATTAGGGTAGGAGTAGGGTAGGAGTAGTGTAGGAGTAGGTTAGGAGTAGGGTAGGAGTAGGGTAGGAGTAGGGTAGGAGTAGGTTAGGAGTAGGTTAGAATTAGGGTAGGAGTAGGGTAGGAGTAGTGTAGGAGTAGGGTAGGAGTAGGGAAGGAGTAGTGTAGGAGTAGGGTAGAAGTAGGGTAGGGGTAGGGTAGGAGTAGGTTAGGAGTAGTGTAGGAGTAGGGTAGGAGTAGGTTAGGAGTAGGGTAGGAGTAGGTTAGGAATAGGTTAGAATTAGGGTAGGAGTAGGGTAGGAGTAGGGTAGGAGTAGGTTAGGAGTAGGGTAGGGGGTAGGACACCACGCGAACGAAGTAGCGCCGGGCAGCTAGAAATAATTTATATGGCAAAACAACGTTTGCCGCGTCAGCTAGTCTTTTATATTAGTACAATTAAATTGAGAAATTACTTATGTCAAAATTAAATGTCAATAATAATGAATTTAATACAATTATTATGCAATATATTAATGTCATCCTTTAATAATGCTGCCAACATTGGCTAATTGCCACCCGGGGGTAATACTGCCAAACTGGGGTAATATCGACTACCTTATATTATACTGCATGTAGCAAGCGCTTGCACAGATCTGGGCTTGGCCGGTCAAGACTCCGATGGCAAACTCATATCATCTGACCAATCCTACTAATATTAAAAATGCGATAGTTTGTAAGGATGGATGGATGGATGAAAGAAAAAAAGAAAAAGTATTTATTGCGACTTGTACAGGATCATAAACTAAACTAAACACAGTTAAAAATAAAACAAATTATTTAAAAAAGTAACAAAAGAAAAAATGAAATGAATGATGGATGTTTGTTACTCTTTCACGCAAAAACTACTTAACGGATTTGGATGAAACTTTACAGTAATATAGCTTATACATCAGAATAACAAATACGATACTTTTTATCCCGATATTTCCACGGGATCGAAATGCATGCGGGTGAAACCGCGGGGCGCAGCTAGTAAATAATATTTTTCCCTTCTCCCGCAGGATGTGAGGAGTTCGTCCTAGCTATGTACCTGTGTGAGAAGGCGAAGCAGGGTGAGCCTGTGCCCGCTAAACTGCCGCCAGAATTGATACCGCCTACATTCAGGTAAGTCGTTTATTATAGTTTTGGATGTATCCATACTTTGTCTTACTACTATAACTAATATCTCATCATCATCATCTGCCTAGCCTTTTCCCAACTATGTTGGGGTCGGCTTCCAGTCTAACCGGATGCAGCTGAATACCAGTATTTTATATGGAGCGACTGCCTATCTGACCTCCACAACCCAGTTACTGGGTAATACGATACCCCTTGGTAAGACTGGTTGTCAGACTTTTGGGCTTCTGACTACCCGTAACGACTGTCAAAGATCGACGAATGACAGCCGGGACCAACGGCTTAACGTGCTTTCCGAGGCACGGTGGGGTCTCGGTATGTAAAGATGGTCACCCATCCACCGACCAACCGCGGCAAGCATAGCTTAACCTGACCGATCGACCTGTGCGGCTGTTATTATTTAGCTGCGTCCCGCGGTTTCACCCGCCTATGTCTCAATCCCGTGGGAATATCGGGATAAAAAGGATCATATATGTTAATCCGGATTTGGATGAAATTTGGCACACAGATGATTTATAACCAATAAATCATCTGTGTGCCAAATTTCATCCAAATCCGTTCAGTAGTTTTTGCGTGAAAGAGTAACAAACATCCATCAATCCATCCATACAAACTTTCACGTTTATAATATAAGTTGGATATAGAGGATATTTTTCTCTGCAGACGTGACTCGGTCTCCTCAAATACAAGCGCTAAGTCCTACGAAGAAAGGAGAAGAGAAAACATGGCTCGAGGCCAGGCAGAGCTAGAGCGCAGGCGGTCGCAGCTAGCTGACGCGCAGCTTAAAGAGAAGGTGAGCTTCAGGCACATGTTGCGTGCCATTAAAAGTTTTGACATGTATTTAAGGGAACCTCAAATGATTCCCATTTTGCCTTCCAAAAATCTGATTGAACACTAATGCACCGTTAAATTTTGATCGTTTTAATCCTTAAAAGGGGTCATTGTCATTATGAACAACTTTTACTACGGGACCAACCCTTAAATCGTGAAAAAAAAAATCGGTTGATCCATACATTATGTCGAGTTATGCGAACATAAATCTATGAATCAACTGATTTTTTTTCACGATTATATATATATTTCTCTCGTGATATTATACGTATTTCTTCCGACCCATTTCATATTTACTCATGTTTTTTTTTTTCTTCAACGCTACTTAGGAAGCTGAGGTAAACACCATTTACTAATACCACTTTAACGAATGTATTACAGAACCTTACTCAAGACTCAAGCATTACTTAAAACTAGAGCCATTTGATTGGTGAAACTAGTTTTAAGTAATGTGATGTTCATCAAACCATTGTTACAATCTGCCACTTCATATTCTCCATTTATTGTCAACTGTCTACATTTATTGTCACAAATTCTCCTTTCAAACAAAAAAAAAACAAAATCAAAATCGGTTCATCCGTTCGAGAGCTACGATGCCACAGACAGACATACACAGACACGTCAAACTTATAACACCCCGTCGTTTTTGCGTCGGGGGTTAAAACAAAATAACTTAATAACGATTTTTGTATATACTGGGTTTATTTTTAAGTTGGTCTCTATGGCTGTCTCATATTCATGAATAAAGATAATTAGATTATCTGTAGGCCAATTCTCGTAATTTAAAACGTTCAAAATCTAGTCGCAATCTCATCTCGGCGACAAACAAATGTCAAAAACTTGTCAAAATGTAGGGAAATTAGAAGTATTTTTTGACAGATTGAGACTGAGATCAGACTGTGAACGTTCTTAAAATTACGAGAATTGCCCCTCTGTTGTGTAGCTAAACACTAACTCTTAGGCGCTATTATTAACTAAAAATTGTTTATTAATACTGTTTAAAAATGTCTACAGGCCGAAAGAGAGCGAAAAGAGCGAGAAGAAGCTGAAAAAAGAGAGAAGTTGCGTCTCGAAATACAGAAGAGAGAGCAAGAAGAGTTAATGAGAAAGCAGAAGGAAGAACAAGTAAGTATCTACGTAAGAGATTCATTACACAGGCTGATTATCGAAAAAGGATTGCTGCTCTAAATCCAGGGTGGATTTTGAGATGGGGTAATAAGAGCAGGTAGGTGCCTTGGGGCCTACTCCGAAGTGCAAAGTGCGAATGTTCGGATCGGACCGACACATGGCCGAACCGAATATTATTGAAAAATGCGAAAAAAGTTCGGATCGGCTCAGTTGGGTCGGGACCATAGTCAATATTCGAAAGAGTGTAGGAGTGTAGGATCGGAGCCGACCGAACCAAATAGTAACTTCGTAGCAGGAAACGGCCGAACATTCGGCCGATACTACTTCAATTTATCTTTTTAATCTTTGTTTTTTTTATGTTTTACCTTATTTTGATGTTTTTTTTTTTTTATTACTTGTATTGTGTCTTTTGTTGCACTGAATAAACGTTTTATCTATCTATTTATGAGAACTTTTCTCCAGAAAGATGTCGTCCAGAATTTTACGAAAGTTCAACATTTCCTTATCTTATCTTTTTAGGAAAAGCGCGAAGCAGCTCGCAAAGAAATGGAAAGGCAGTGCCAACTTGAATGGGAGAAAAAGAGGTACGTGCTTTTAACGAACACAAAAACTATTTTCATTTTATTTTATGTTGAAATGACATGGACAAAACTAAACTCTAACATTGTTTAAAACTCGCTTTAAGCTCGCCCCCTCTATTACAGGGAACTTACACATAACTGTTGAAATGTGGGTGTACACACGGCTAAACGTCAAGCTATACATCACCAGTTTGTCTTGGCCTCACTTAGTATGATATTTTCTCACAATGAACGGTCAGCCAATACCTACTGTCAAATATATAATAATAATATATAATACGGTCAAATCTACATGGTCTTCACATGATCTGACCAAGATTATGTCTGGACTTTAAAAGAGACTGTGACGTCTGAGTTTGTTTCGGCCTTTCTTCTCAGACTAGTCAGATAGGAAACGCCGACCTCATCTAGTTTTAAAATATGATTGACGTGTAAAAGTGTTTGTACAAACCTACTTACAAAAATAAAATCATTTATCATTTACTGGTTTTGCATAGCTTGATGTGTAGCCGTGTGTACTATACAACGTGTTATTTTTTTTTTATATCCCATAGCTCTAGGGGTCATTGTACTCATCATTATGAACAACTTTTACTGTGGGACCAAACCCGAAATCGCGAAACAAAAATCTGGTGTTCCCTACATTTCACACGCATACACAAACACACCACACTCACACTCAGACAAACACATATGTTCATACAGTCACGTACACTCACGCACAATAGTAATTAATAAATTAATTTCTAACTTAATAAAAATATAAATTTGTAGTACCTACATTTGCTCCGCACCACATTTGTAATGGCAGCTCGATCACGGTGGTGACGGAAGTAACTGGTGCTTATAGCACAGGAGTATTCCTAGTTTAAGCCCAGTTGCACATGTATAGTATCTTGCCACTAAGTTACAGTCTAAATTAAGGTACAAAATAGTATGTAAATAGGTTTAAGTCTTGTACGAATAAATATTGTTTATTTTGACGAGTTATACGAATATAAATGTAGGGAACGGCTGATATTTTTTTCGCGCTTTCAGGTTTGGTCCCATAGTAAAAGTTGTTCATAATGATGAGTACAATGACCCCCTAGAGTTATGGGATATAAAAAAAACACGTTGTATGTACAGTCACGAGCAAAAGTATGTATACACTCGGCTTTATTCAAAAGCGATTTACTCCTTTATTTTTTAAATGAAATTGTATGTTGTTACGAACATAGCATTTTCGAACCCATAGGTTTATGTAATGTGTCGAATTTCAACGTTGCATTCGTTATTTCACGAAAAAATCGCAATTGAAAGTTGCCAAGTGTTGACATATTGGTGCTCGTGACTATACACTTTTGATGTTATGTGAGATAATAATAATAATAATATACCTGGACATTTCACACAGCGCCATCTAGTCCCAAGCTAAGCAACCTAATGCTTGTGTTATGGTAACAAGATGGCTGATAAACTACTTATATACATTTTTTTTTTGTAAATACATACATATTATAGATAGAAAAACACCCAGACTCGGAACAAATACATGTAGGTCATACAAATATTTGTTCTGTGCGGGAATCGACCCCGCGACACGCAGCTCAGCAGTCAATCGCTTAACCACTGCGCCAACCGTGCCGTCACATAGATACTCTGACTTTCTAATGATTATTTTTCCAGAACACGCGAACTAGAAACAATGCGAACAGAAGAACAGACCAAGGTGTTCGCCCTCAAGTCCAGGAGTCAGAACCTGACGGCAGAGCTGAGCTCCGTAGTGCTGCGCGCTGGGAACCTCGCCAAGGACATCCGGGAGACCAGGAGCAGCGTCGCAGCCGCCAAGTGCACCATCGACGGCATGAGGTGCGTGACACATGTGGCTATATTCGCTCTGGGTGGCAATATTAGCAGTATTAGCTGAGGTGGCAATATTACCTCAATTTGGTGATATTAGAGGCGTCTGGCAATATTACCTCAATTTGACAATATTACATGCGTCTTTAGTTCTAGTAGAAAATGTACGGACGAACAAGAAACAAAAGTCAACTTAGAATTTATAGAAATATAATGTCCGTACACAACACGATATAAATATAGACACAGAAGGAGTAAGACATAAGAAACACAATCGAAAGGGCGAGATCACAATACAACAATAATAATAATATTAAATCAAATTACTGAAGAAAAGTCTATAGGCGTCTGCCTCAACAATGACAGAAGGTTGACATCCGAGCAGCGCCACTAGTGGTGTATTTCTGAACCAGGTATCTGGTAGGAGTGGAACCTACACGTCTGTCAATATTACCTCAATTTGTGTGGCAGTATTACCCACATGTGGCACTATAGCGATAGCACTAGGAAGTGGTGAAGGGCGGGCGTTTTTGGGGGACTGTCTTTTGTAATTTTGACGTTCGAAAAGTGCTGATTCTCAGCCTAATTTGAATAAATGACTTTTGATTTTGATTTTATATTAACAGGTAGCAATATTACCCGCATATGCCAATATTACCCCAACGTGGCAATATTACGGACATGTGGCAATATTACCCGAACGTACCAATATCAGACTCGTCCGGCAATTTTATCCCAACGTGGCAATATTAGCTAAAGTTGGCAATATAACCATTTTTTTTTTTTGCAACTGACCGAACTAAAAAACAATATTTATTCCAGATCCGACCGCGATTCCAGTATGTCTGAGTTGCAGCAACTAAAAGCACGAGTCAAAGAGCTCAACGCGAAGCAAATATCTCTGAATAAAGAGAAGGCAGAGCTGGATGCTAAGGTAAATATATAATAATAGACGGCACGGTTGGCGCAGTGGTTAAGCGATTGACTGCTGCGCTGCGTGTCGCGGGTTCGATTCCCGCACGAAACAAATATTTGTATGGCCTACAAGTAGTTGCTCAGCGCGTGACGTAAATTGACGTACATACGTAATAGTCGCCATGTTTTTAATCACGTCTACACTGTCTATGGAGTATCTTAATTTGACAGGACTAAACTAATATTTATCTTCTGTCCTTTTCTTTATGATATAAAAAGAAAAAGATGCACTGAACTTAAATTTAGTTTAGTTTAGTATCTCTTAATTAAATTGCAAACTATAGTTTTGTATAATTTAGAAGCATTTTTGAAAATTTTGTAAATGTAAGAACCATGGATCCGTTTTTTATGATATTTTGATGTTGACTTGAAAGAGCATGGCAGTTGAGAATATGTCATGCTCACTTAAATGTCTCACTGGTGGTGGCGCGTGTGTTGGATCATTCGGTTCCCTACGAAATGGTTGAGCTGGGTGGTGCTGATCCACGCGTCATGTTCGTGAACGGGCGCCATCTGTTGAGACTGGTCATCTCTTAACTGCCAGGGCTTATTTTTAATTTTATATTTTAATTTGTTTCTTAACATTGTTCTCACATATAGAAGCAATAAGAATAATGTAACCAGGATTTTGTAAAAATGTCTTGATTTAAAAGAGTGTCCGTGGAGTTTCTTGCCCGTTCTTCTCCATAGAGATCTACGCTTTGGAATGGGCAACTAGCTTCAACTTTCTGACTAACTGACCGACTATTTAATTTTGACAATTCAAAAGTGCCTGTAAATGGTTTAATTGAAATAAATGATTTGAGTTTGAGTTTGTGAACAAGGGAATCGGGGCCATTGTTAGTATTCTATAGTAGTTCTTGACACATCATCATCTGCCAGCCTTTTCCCAACTATGTTGGGGTCGGCTTCCAGTCTAACCGGATGCAGCTGAATACCAGTATTTTACATGGAGCGACTGCCTATCTGACCTCCACAACCCAGTTACTGGGTATTACGATACTCCTTGGTAAGACTGGTTGTCAGACTTTCGGGCTACTGACGACCCGTAACGACTGTCAAAGATCCACGAATGACAGCCGGGACCAACGGCTTAACGTGCTTTCCGAGGCACGGAGGGGTCTCGGTATGTAAAGATGGTCACCCATCCACAGACCAACCGCGGCAAGCGTAGCTTAACCTGACCGATCGACGCTGTTATTATTTTATTTAAATATATTTTATTTGTTTCTGAACAGGCTAAAGCTTCAGAAGGTGCAGGCGAAGACGGGAAACTGAACATGATGGAAATTACTCTGAAACAGTTGCGGGATAAGGTATGTCTTTTATTTTAAAATATTAGTTTAGTACAATATTTTTATCTCACGAAGCGACGCGCGCCTTACTTGTGTTTACCAAGTTTACAAACACGCTGTGGGTGTGTGTGTAAGCGCAGGTGCTCTCGGTACCTTCCGAGACAATGGCGAAGGAAGTGTGTGTGTGTGTATGTTATGTGCCGGTGTTACTCGTTTTCACACCACACACTATACTTGGTTACCACAAGTAAAGTGCGCGTCGCTTTGTGAGATAAAAATATTATAGGGATAAACGAAAACAGTATAAAGATAAAGATGCATTTATTTGTAATAAAAAACAAAAAACACTAAAAAAAAAACAAAAAAATAATAATAATAAATAATACTTATGTCTAAGCCCTTGAGTGAGATACCTGAGGGGCAATTCTCGTAATTTTAAGAACGTTCAGTCTGATCTCAGTCTCAATCTGTCAAAAAATACTTCTAATTTCCCTACATTTGACAAGTTTTTGACATTTGTTTGTCGCTGAGATGAGACTGCGACTACATTTTGAACGTTTTAAATTACGAGAATTGGCCTTCAGAGATACAGGTTTATTCCTAGTTCAAGTAGAATCCAAATATTTTTACCTACACCTAGTATTAAGGCCCTATTTTGTAAATATTTATGTAAATCAATAATTTCAATTTGTATAAACATGTGTAACATGATACATAGATATGCACATATGGATGGAAACAAGTTCAATATTGCTAGTTCAACATGTTAAGCCATATTCGGCGTACAAAATAGCTTATAATATTTAATTGGTATAATAAATAATAAAATTATAGTCACAATTTAGTCAATTCAAATACCTAATTACAGTAAATACAAAAATACAGCCAACAAATAATAATAATTAAAACAGTTCAAAATTTGTCATTCAGAAACTCCGTAACATTATAATAACCCTTAATTAGCAATTTTTTTTAGTTCTCTCTTGAATGAATTAATATTCATTTTCTTATGGGAATTAGGAATTTTAATGTATACTAGCTGATTCGGCAAACGTTGTTTTGCCATATAAATTATTTTTAGCTGCCCGGCGCTACTTCGTTCGCGTGGTGTCCTACCCACACCCTACTCCTACACTACTCCTGTACTATTCCAACCCTACTCCTACCCTACTCCTACCCTACTCCTACCCTACTCCTACCCTACTCCTACACTACTCCTACCCTACTCCTTGTAAAACGCTGATTGATTGATGATAGAACCTAGCGGACCCGGCAGACGTCATCCCACCCGAAAAAGCAGCGCCACCTACCGGGTCCAATTATGTATACAAACCTTGTCCTAACAATAACGAACACAAAAAAAAGAATTATCCAACTTGGTGCAGTCGATCGGAAGTTATGCGCGTACATACATTTCGAAGATCCATTTTTATTTATATAGATTAATAGAGCAATGCATTTTACGCTTTTTCTTAGAAATGCTATTTTGGCGGAGAGAGATTGCACCCAAAGTCTGTACTTCTCACGTTTATTTCTACCTGTATTATTATTCCGAAGGGGAAACAAGGATTGGTTTTTGCAAACCTTCGATCAATAATAGTACTAGATTAAGGATCAGGAACAAAAATGAGTCGCTCAAGTGGCCACGTTTGCACACACGTAAACATCTACATTTCTTAGAAAAAAGTTTAATAATATTAACAACTTCAGTTTATTATAAACCTTAATGCTTAAACATAGAGTTTAACTACCATTGCAAAATATATTTAAAATGTCGCTTGAAAATAAAATCATTCCATTTTTTTTTTTCTTTTTTTGTCCATAATTGTGACTATTTTAATTATTTCCTACTAACTATGAATATACATTATGGTACGCAATAAAGAATTGAGAATTGAATTGAGAAATTTTCAGTCATTTATTCTAAAATGGAACTTGAAGTCTTAGTAATAAGGTTAAAAACATACTAATTTGAAATAAGACCACAAAAGTATTTGTGGTCTTATTTTTCGGGCCGTTTTTGAAGCGCTTATCGGGAATCTAGTACTATTATTGATCGAAGTTACAAACAGCGATATTTCTGATACATATGTAAAGTGACGGAAGTGTTAGAATTCTATGCTGTAGTAGACACAACATTTAGAATACGTTTTATACCTTGATGTAAACGAGGGGTTCGTATATTTTCTGTTCCATTAATAAATGATTTCTTCTTTGGAACAGGTGGAAGCCGCAAAAGCGCTGGTCGAGAGCAAGAAACAAGACCTGCAGACGAACACATCCCAGCTGACGGAGCTGACCAACACTGTGACAGAACTGGGAGAAAAATGCTCCCGAGTCTGGAAACTGTATGAGGAGAAGAGGGAGGAGTATCTTACTAGGAGCTCAGCTCCGGCTGAGAGCGCTTGGAGCGGAGCAGGTGAGCAAAAAAGCAAAAAAAGATAAAAATAAGGGAAAGTTGCCCGATTGTTGCCGGCAACTGTTGCTGGCAACCGTGGGCAATAGAGTGCTGGGCCCTTGTGAAATAACGTAAGCGAGAATTATATTTTTTTGGCAACATTGACGCCACTTTGAGCTACAGTAGGGCAACATTGTCTTGTTAGATTGTGGGGCCATTGTGTGACAATAGTGGGCCATTGTGTGATAACAGTGGGCCATTGTGTAACAACAGTGGGCCATTGTGTGACAACAGTGGGCCAATGTGTGACAACAGTGGGTAGCCATTAAGTCAACTGTATGAGGAGAGCAGGGTAGAGTACTAGGAGCTCAGCTCTGAAGCGGTTGGAGCGGAGCAGGTGAGCTAAAAAAGCAAAAAAAACTCGGTTGAAAGTTGCCGGCAACCGTACTGGTCCCGCGTTGTGAATAACGGCCTGCTTACTCTCCGGGATAGCTATTCACAACCATCCGACAGGCTATCGTATCGAAAATGACACATATTCTGCTGTCATCTATTTTATTTAAAGAGAAAACATTCCTGGGTTTTGTACAGACGTCAGCACATCAAGCTACTACAACCTATCAATTTTTTTTTAACCTTTTGAACGCCAGAGCATAAACGCACGCGCGTGCCCTCCACGCCAAGCCACAATTTCACCGAAAATACCTACAAAAAGAATAGGGATTCCAAAATTATTTAATTGTTTATTTCGTGATAAAAGTGCACCGCAATTTGTCACATATTTGTGTCGTTGGCGTACAGGGCACGCGCTTGCTTGTCACGTATATGTGACAATGGCGTTCAAAAGCTTAATAGACTTTCAACTTTATCGCTAAAGCATTAAGGTTCTAGGTTGATTGGGAATATTTGACAGTTTCGGGTAGCTTGACCTGCTGGCGTTTGTACTTGTGAACAGCTTTTAGAAGAGTCCTGCGATAACATTGATTGATGTTCGATACGTTACGGTAACGTATCGAATGTTTGTGAATAGCTGGCCCGTGTCCCAACAGTAGCAACACTATATGCTAATGATGCTAAACTATGTTGATTGTATTAATCCATATGTTTGACAACACGGTTAGCGCAGTGGCTGAGCGATCGGACTGCTGCGCTGCGTGTCGCGGGTTCGATTCCCGCACAGAACAAATATTTATAAGTCCTACATGTATTTGTTCTGAGTCTGGGTGTTTTTCTATCTATAATATATATAATATGTATTTACAACAAAAAAAAATGTATATAAGTAGTTTATCAGCCATCTTGTTACCATAACACAAGCATTAGGTTGCTTAGCTTGGGACTAGATGGCGCTGTGTGAAATGTCCAGGGATATTATTATTATTATAATATGTTTTTACCATAAAGTCCTAAGCAGTCTCTATTAGATTTTTGTATTCCTTATGTGGGTACCTGGGCTGGCGAACCTTAATACAGGTTACCATGTAACCTAGCTAGGACGCCAGATTAAATTCTGTTGTAAATCTCTCTTGTTTTTTTTTTCCCCCTAAATTGTATAATTTTTATCTTTATCGTAACAAACTGTATGTACCGGTAAAACGGGGTGAATAGGGATGCAGGGGTGAATCGGGACGAAACTTTAAAATGGATTTGTAATTTAAAATAATATAGTTTGTTGCTAACAAGGACACTTAATCTTTAATTAAAAAGAGATTTTTCAGGCAACGAACTATATTATTCCAACGTTAAAATCCATTTTGAAGTTTCGTCCCGATTCACCCCTACATCCCTATTCACCCCGTTTTACGGCACTTTTTGAAATAAATATTAAAATAAAAAATATTAAATTGTCGTGTAGAGGCGGACTGGGGCGCGCCGCCTGACGAGGCGTGGGGCGAAGCGCCGCCCGCCGAGCTCGCGTGGGGAGACGCGCCCAGCACTAGCGGTCAGTACTAGCGGTAGTGGTTATTCTCCTGAATTAAAGAAAGTAAACACATTTATTTAGCACACACTAAAAGACACACATTACAAAAGATATATAAATCAGAGGGGCAATTCTCGTAATTTTAATAGAATAGAATAGAATACTCTTTATTGTACCACCATACAAATCGCAGAACATAAATATATAAAATTTTACAAAGGGTGACACAGTGGGCGGTCTTATCGCTATGAGCGATCTTTTAAAGACAACCTTTGGATGGATTAAAAATTTATAAATTATTAATCCATCCAAAGGTTTTATAAATTTTAAGAACGTTCACAGTCTGATCTCAGTCTCAATCTGTCAAAAATGTCTCTAATTTCCCTAGTTTTTGACATTTGCTTGTCGCCGAGATGAGACTGCGACTAGATTTTGACCGTTTTAAACTACGAGAATTGGCCTTCTGATAAAAAAATAAAGAGCAAATAAAAAGTGTAAAGTCCGATGTAACAAATTAGCAGGAAAGTGTACAGTCACGAGCAAAAGTATGTATACACTCGGCTTTATTCAAAAGCGATTTACTCCTTTATTTTTTAATGAAATTTTATGTTGTTACGAACATAGCATTTTCGTACCCATAGGTTTATGTAATGTGTCGTATTTCAACGTTGCATTCGTTATTTCACGAAAAAATCGCAATTGAAAGTTGCCAAGTGTTGACATATTGGTGCTCGTGACTGTACCTCAAGGCTGCGCCAAAAAGCCTGCCCTTAAAAAAGCGGAGGAGGTTCTCAAGTCGACGCGTATATTTGTTTTTTTTTTATGTATGACCACGAATGAGTAGTCCGATTTTGATAATTATTTTTTAAGGGTATACCCCAAAGTTGGTCCCGTATAAATTTGGAAAAAAATTCCAACCCGAATGGTGGGAAAATAGGGGCGATTTATTGTTCACTCACAGATTTGAATGCTGAGTTGTGTATTATTACTCTACTCAGTACCACATATGCCTGCCCTTTGGCAAACTATTTGTAGATTGTAGCCACAAAAAATTATAAAATAAAAACTTTTTAACAAAAAAATTAAACCGCCGAAAAAACTGAAAGGCAAAAAATAATAAACCTTTTTTATTTAACCTTAATAACTAAGTTCTCCTCAATAATTTGGAGTCGGCGCCGTTTAAATTTAAGGTGGATGCTCCAAGGTAGTCCGCGAAATTCAAATTTACTTACGTTTTTTGCAATTTGCTGGTCAGTACTAAGTTGTACGTTGATTAAAATATGATTCGCGGCCGTAACAAATACGTATTTACAGAATTATAATCATTAATGTCATCAACACAACTTTCTAAGATCAAGTAATCCTACTGAATGACTATTTCATGAAATCTTGACATTTTAGGATTATGCTAACTTAACAAGTTGTATTACTGATTCTAATGATTATAATTCTGTAAATACATGTTTGTTACGGCCGCGAATCATATTTTAATCAACGTACAACTTAGTACTGACCAGCAAATTGCAAAAAACGTAAGAAAATTAGAATTTGGCGGGCTACCTTGGAGCATCCACCTTAAGGCAATTTAATGATCTTTGTTTATTAATTGTTTGGCGCCGACTCAAAATGACTTAGCTATACTTACATTAGTTTAAGAACTTAGTTATTAAGGTTAAATAAAAAAGGTTTATTATTATTTACTTTTTAGTTTTTTCGGAGGTAGATATACAGGGTTATTTGTAAAACACCAGCAACCTCTTAAGAGGTCATTGTACTCATCATTATGAAAAACTTTTACTATGGGATCAAAACTGAAATCGCGAAAAAAAAATCAGCTGTTCCCTACATTTATGTTCGCATAACTCGTCAAAAAATAGAGAGAAGCTGATTTTTTTTTTGCGATTTCAGGTTTGGTTCTATAGTAAAAGTTGTTCATAATGATGAGTACAATGACCTCTTAAGAGGTTGCTGGTGTTTTACAAATAATCCTGTATAGATAGATAACCTGAGTATTAACATATCGGATCTTTTTATCCCAATATTGCGCTCCCGTAAGATCATTCCAACTAGAAATATCTATTTCGTATTATTGTTACTTGGTTACGCGCAAAGTTTGAGAAACTCAGCTATTTTCTTTTATTTTTTCCTTTTGCCTGCTATTGTTGCGTTATCAGCCGGTTTTCTAAAGGCCGCATAGCTACACAACTTCAAATGTAACCCTCTAATGATGCTGAACCATGACTAGCCATTGCATATCGAGACTGATCAGGGGGTCTACTCCGAAGTAGTATCAGCCGAATGTTCGGCCGTTTCCTGCTATGAAGTTACTATTTGGTTCGGTCGGTTCCGATCCTACACTCCTACACTCTTTCGAATATTGACTATGGTCCCGACCCAACTGAGCCGATCCGAACTTTTTTTCGCATTTTTCAATAATATTCGGTTAATATAACACGGTTATATTATATTACTTTTACTATAGGACCAAACCTCAAATCGCGAAAAAAAATCAGCTGCTGCCTACATTTTGACGAGTTATGCGAACATAAATGTAGGGAACAGCTGATTTTTTTTCGCGCTTTCAGTTTTGGTCCCATAGTAAAAGTTGTTCATAATGATGAGTACAATGACCTCTTAAGAGGTTGCTGGTGTTTTACAAATAATCCTGTATAGAAAGCAAGCCAGTTATACTTCGTTCCATCCGGGTGTCCCTTGACACCTCTCAAGTTTTTTAAATATAATTTGGCTTTTTACTTTTGACTGTGTTTAGTTTAGTTCGTGATCTTCCTGTATGAGTCGCGATAAATACTTTTTCTTTCTTAAACTATCTTTGTACCATATATTATATCATCCAAATTCTTTCAGCCGTTTTTGTACTAATCCAGAAAATCATGATTTTTAGCGTCCGTATGTCACAGCCACTTTTTTCCGAAACTATAAGAACTATACGGTTAAAACTTGATAAGTAGTATTCTGTGAACCGCATTAAGATTTTCACACAAAAATAGAAAAAAAAAAACAATACATTTTGGGGGTTCCCCATACTTAGAACTGACTAATTTTTTTTTTTTTCAACAAACCCATACGTGTGGGGTATCTATGGATAGGTCTTCAAAAATGATATTGAGGTTTCTAATATCATTTTTTTCTAAACTGAATAGTTTGCGCGAGAGACACTTCCAAAGTGGTAAAATGCCCCCCTGTAACTTCTAAAATAAGAGAATGATAAAACTAAAACAAATATATGATGTACATTACCATGTAAACTTCCACCGAAAATTGGTTTGAACAAGATCTAGTAAGTAGTTTTTTTTAATACGTCATAAATCGTAAAACGGAATCCTTCATGGGCGAGTCCGACTCGCACTTGACCGCTTTTTCTTGAATAGAGTGGTAGGTTAACGGTTTTAACGGTATCATTTGAGGGTTCGTTCAAAAGTTGTCATGCTACAATAACTGCCAATATTTTTTATACCTTATTTCTTTGTAGTCAAAGTCTTAATCAGCATAACGCCATACGTGTTTATTCAGTGAACAAATACTTTTAAGTAATTTATTATTTTTGTGTTAATTTAAACCTTATTTATTTTGAATTATGGATGTGTTTTTTCTGGCTGCGTTCCTGATTTTAGGTAGGTATTATTTTTCGTGATTTTTAGGACCATTTTTACTATCGTGCAGTTTTAATTGCCAATATAACTACAATGGCCTTCAAAGGTTATTTGACACTAGCTACGCCCCGCGTTTTTACCCGCATAAGTTTCGATCCCGTGGGAATATCGGGATAAAAAGTATCCTATATGTTAGTCCTGGTATTAAACCATCTGTGTGCCAAAGTTCATCGAAATCCGTTCAGTACTTTTTGCGTGAAAGAGTAACAAACATCCATCCATCCATACAAACTTTCGCGTTTATAATATTAGTAAGATTTTTCCACTTCAGCTGTGATGCCACACTATGATTTAAACTAAAAAGATAATCACCCGATTATCTTTTTAGTTTAAAAAATAATCAAGTAATCCCTTAGGAGTACCCACTCCTAAGGGATTACTTGATTATTTTTTATGATAAGTCAAAGGTCTCAAGGCGAGGTATGAATCTCTTCCAGGCGAGAGTGAATAGGCTTCTTCTGGGCAAGCTCGTTCCACCGTAGATCTCATCCCTGCCTCTGGGCTGGATCGAGGTCAAGAGTGAGCCCATTGTCAATAAAAAAAAAAAAAAAAAAAAAAAAAAAAAGGTCAAACTTCAATAAACCAAACGATTGAACTGTAAATTTGAATTTATTTGATCATTCTTAACTTTTCTCTTTTCCTTCTGCAGCGACAGAAGTAGTGTCTACAGCCAGCGCCCCTAGATGGCGCTGTGTGTATGAGTTTACAGCGCGCACAGCTGATGAACTAAGTTTACAGCCTGGAGACCTGGTAAGTTTTGTTTTTTAGGGTTCTGTACCTCAAAAGAAAAAACGGAACCCGTATAAGATCACTTCGTCGTCCGTCTGTCAAGACCCTTTTTCTCAGAAACGCGTGGAGTTATTAAGTTGAAATTAATATCAAATACTCAGGGCTGCAATCCCTTGAAGCATGTGTCTGCCTCTCTCTCTGTCTTTCTCTCATAGAAAGCAAGCCAGTTATACTTCGTTCCATCCGGGTGTCCCTTGACACCTCTCAAGTTTTTTCTTAATTAAATAACATTGATATTTTTGTGTAGGTAAGCGACGCACCGCCACCTCGAGGTGATGCAGAACCGGGTTGGAGATGGGGAACAGCTAGAGGTGAGAAACGTTACTAACTATGCATCTATGCACACACTAGGTTATCTACCTTTTCTCTTTATTCTGTACATACGCCAGTACATCAAGCTACTTCAATCTGTCAAATTTATTTAAGGCGGTACCCCGAGCTAAGTGGCGCCCTCATTGAATAAAAAATCGTAGCATAGCATAGAAAACAAAAATTAAAAAATTGATTCTAGGAGTTTGTTACAAAGAGGATAAAGTATTTTTACGTTGTTAAAACAGGACTCAAAATGTTTAGTATCCAAAGTAGATAGCAAAAGTACCAAAAGCGGCCATTTTTGACAGTTTTGCTATCTACTTTGGATACGAAACATTTTAAGATAACAAGAGATTACAAATATCTTTGTAATGAAGCCTTTTTAAGTACTACTTCCCTTGTTAGATTTTATTTGTAAAAGTTATAGAAGCGTTTACCAAAGTTTATAGATAACGTGAAGAACACCGTGTATAGGTCTCAGGCGTGGCCGCCATGTTAATAATAATAATATCCCTGGACATTTCACACAGCGCCATCTAGTCCCAAGCTAAGCAACCTAATGCTTGTGTTATGGTAACAAGATGGCTGATAAACTACTTATATACATTTTTTTTTGTAAATACATACATATTATAGATAGAAAAACACCCAGACTCGGAACAAATACATGTAGGTCATACAAATATTTGTTCCGTGCGGGAATCGAACCCGCGACACGCAGCGCAGCAGTCAATCGCTTAACCACTGCGCCAACCGTGCCGTCATGTTGTTCGGATAGGTATGCCTTCAAAGCCCTTACTAATCTCTCCATCGTTTTCTCTTCACAGGTCAATCCGGCTGGTTCCCCGAATCCTACGTTGAGGACATCAATGCACCCGCCGCCTACGCTGAAGTCATCGACCCCATGGAGACCAAGACTCAGCTGGAAGGCATAGCAGAGGTGCCTGAAGCTGAGCTGAACAATGACTTAGGTGCAGCAATGTCTTCTATAGGTAAGTTTAAATTTAAAAAACAAAAAAAAGGCCACTGTTGGCCATTGTCTGCCACTAGAGGCCACTAGTGGCAATTATCAGCCACTTTTGGCCAGCGACAGCCACTAGAAGCCATTGTCAACCACTATCGGCCAATGTCAGCCAGTAAAGGACAGCGTGCATGGCTGCCGCTGACCACTAGCCTCTTATGTAGAGGTCATCGACCCCATGGAGATCAAGACCCAGCTGGAAGGCATAGCGGAGATGCCTGAAGCTGCGCTGAACAATGACTTCGGTGCAGCAATGGCTTTTATAGGTAAGTTTAAATTAAAAAACAAAAAAAAACATGGCCATCGTCACTAGAGACAACTGAAGACACGGCCATCGTCACCCACTAGAGACAACTGAAGACACGGCCACTGAAGGCCATTGTGAGCCACTGAAGGCCATTGTGAGCCACTGGAGGCCTTTTCAGCCACTGGAGGCCTTTATCAGCCACTAAAAGTCAGTGTCGACTTGGCCATTGTCAGCCACTCGTCACAAGAGGCAACTTACAACCACTACTGGCCAGCAACAGCCACTCAATCGCAAAGCCTATATTTCAATTAAACCATTGACAGCCACTTTTGAATAGTCAAGAAGTCGGTCAGTTAATCAGAAAGTTGAAGCTAGTTGATAAGCTATTGTCAGCCACCAGAAGGCCAATTCTCGTAATTAAAAACGTTCAAAATCTAGTCACAGTCTCATCTCAGCGACAATTAATGTCAAAAACTTGTGAACATTTTTTTTATTTTTTTTATTGACAATGGGCTCACTCTTAACCTCTATCCAGCCCAGAGACAGGGATGAGATCTACGGTGGAACGAGCTTGCCCAGAAGAAGCCTATTCACTCTCGCCTGGAAAAATAAAATGAATGTAATGTAGGAAAATTGAGGTATTTTTGACAGATTGAGACTGAGATCAGACTGTGAACGTTCTTAAAATTACGAGAATTGCCCCTCTGATGTCATCGCCGGCCACTAGTGCTAACTTTCCGTTCCTCGTCACAGAGACAAAGTCTGCCGGGCTGGAAGGTATAGAAGAGATGCCGGAAGCGGAAATGACGAATGACCTGGGAGGAGCTATGCCTGTTGTTGGTGAGTGGCATTTATACTACGCGTTAAATATGAAACAAAAAACTGTATTTTTTGGAACGAAGTTCCTTAACGCGCGTTGCGAAGGGTGCTAGACGGAAAAAATTAAGACCAAAAGTTGGAACGACACTTTTTGCTATAGTTGTGAGCCGTGCGGCGTGCGCGTGTTTCTCTGTCTCTCTCTCTCATAGAAAGCAAGCCAGTTTTTTTTGTCTGTGTTTTTTATTTGTTAATAATATAAAAAATATTATTATAACTTAAAAAAAAAAAAAAATATTACAATTCCTTCACTAATTAATCGAAAGGGACTTCGTTCCATCCGGGTGTCCCTTGACACCTCTCAAGTTTTTTGTCCCGTGGCTATTTTTTGGTATAGCGAGCCGCGGCGCAGCGGGCGAGCCGCGGTGCAGCGGGCGAGCCGCGGTGGTTCCTGGATGGGTAACCATTCATAACATATCGAGGCTCCTCCGTGCCTCGGAAAGCACGCTAAGCCGTTGGTCCTAACTGTTTCTGTACATCTTTGACAGTCGATACGGGTAGTCTGAAACCTGAAAATCTGACAACCAGTCTTACCAAGGGGTATCGTATTACCCAGTAACTGGGTTGTGGAGGTCAGATGGGTTGTCGCCCCACATAAAATACTAATATTCAGCTGCATCTGGTTAGACTGGAAGCCGACCCCAAAATAGTTGGAAAAGGGCTGACAGATGATGATGATGATGACAGAATTATACGAATATAGAGGGTTGATGACGATTTTAATTCTTGACGATTTTAATGATTATAATTCTGTAATTACATACTTGTTACGGTCGTGTCTCATATTTAGTTCAACATACAAACTGATACTGACCTGTAAATTGCAAAAAACGTAAGAAATTTTAATTACGCGGTCTACTCTGGCGCTTCCCTTGAAGACCACATCTCTCTGAAACCCGCTGTATATCTGCTTCTGCAGAAGGTGGTGACTTCTACATCGCTGCTTACCCCTACTTGTCGACGGAGCCCGGAGACTTGGCCTTCGAGGCGGGCGAGAGGATCGAGGTCATCAGGAGAGACGGAGACTGGTGGACTGGCAGAATTGGCATCAGGTAAATTAAAGTTTTGAGTATGAATGTGGACGGATGTGTGGTGGCATCTACATCGCCACATGCGAACTACGCATCATACTGACGTCACGCAAAATCCTGCATCGCGCATGCAGAGTTTACCGCGCAACTAGCATATAAAGACCAGTGCTGGCTGAGTAACTAGCATATATGGCCCAGTGGTAACGGCCGCGACTTACGAATTGTAGGTCGTGGGTTCGAACCCAAGCAGGCACTTTACTTTGTGTAAATTATTTCATTATCACTGCTCCCAAAACGGTGAAGGAAAACATCGTGAGGAAACTGGCATGTCCTTGCTCCAAAAACTCGAAGACGTGTGACATGTACCAACCCGCACTGGGCCAGCGCGGCCCATTATTTATGTTGATTATGTACGAGTATGTCCATAATAAAGAGTATTTTACTATCTTCTCTTGTTTCCAGAAACGGTATATTCCCCTCAAACTACGTGACCAAGGACACGACGACCGGCGCGGACGTGATAGCGGCCATCCCCGAGGCGGCCGAGCCCGGCGACGCGCACGAGGCGGGCGCGCCCGCGCCGCTGTCGCCGCACGAGCCGGGCGCGCCCGCGCAGCCGCACGACGCGCCGCCCGCCGCGCCCTACTCGCCGCCCACACTGGTGACTGGCCTCTTCTACTTATAATATATCTATTCTAGTGTACACAGCAGCTGTTTAAAAACTACTGAGCGTGTGGCACTGTAACCAAGAGTTCAGCACATAATTTCTACTCCAGGGGGAGTAGAAATTAGTTATTACCACTTCTACGTAATATTGCCACCATTGGGTAATATTGCCACTATTGGGTAATATTGCCAATAAATAATGGGTAATATAGCTACTATTGGGTAATATAGCCACTATTGGGTAATATTGCCACTTTAAGGTAACATTGCCACGTTAGGGTAACATTGCCACTTTAGGGTAATATTGCCACATTAGGGTAATATTGCCACCATTGGGTAATATTGCCACCATTGGGTATTATTGCCACTTTAGGGTATTATTGCCACCATTGGGTAATATTGCCACCATTGGGTAATATAGCCACGATTGGGTAATATTGCCACTTTAGGGTAATATTGCCACCATTGGGTATTATTGCCACTTTAGGGTATTATTGCCACTATTGGGTAATATTGCCACTTTAGTAACATTGCCACGATTGGGTAATATTGCCACGATTGGGTAATATTGCCACGATTGGGTAATATTGCCACTATTGGGTAATACTGCCACTTTAGGGTAATATAGCCACTATTGGGTAAAATTGCCACTATTGGGTATTATTGCCACTATTGGGTAATATTGCCACTTTAGGGTAACATTGCCACGATTGGGTATTATTGCCACTTTAGGGTAATATTGCCACTATTGGGTAATATTGCCACTTTAGGGTAACATTGCCACGATTGGGTATTATTGCCACTTTAGGGTAATATTGCCACCATTGGGTAATGTAGCCACGATTGGGTAATATTGCCACTTTAGGGTAACATTGCCACGATTGGGTATTATTGCCACTTTAGGGTAATATTGCCACTTTAGGGTAACATTGCCACGATTGGGTATTATTGCCACTTTAGGGTAATATTGCCACCATTGGGTAATGTAGCCACGATTGGGTAATATTGCCACTTTAGGGTAATATTGCCACCATTGGGTAATGTAGCCACTATTGGGTAATATTGCCACTTTAGGGTAACATTGCCACGATTGGGTATTATTGCCACTTTAGGGTAATATTGCCACTATTGGGTAATATTGCCACTTTAGGGTAACATTGCCACGATTGGGTATTATTGCCACTTTAGGGTAATATTGCCACCATTGGGTAATGTAGCCACGATTGGGTAATATTGCCACTTTAGGGTAATATTGCCACCATTGGGTATTATTGCCACCATTGGGTAATACTGCCACTTTAGGGTAATATAGCCACTATTGGGTAAAATTGCCACTATTGGGTATTATTGCCACTATTGGGTAACATTGCCACGATTCGGTATTATTGCCACTTTAGGGTAATATTGCCGCTATTGGGTAATATTGCCACTTTAGGGTAACATTGCCACGATTGGGTATTATTGCCACTTTAGGGTAATATTGCCACCATTGGGTAATGTAGCCACGATTGGGTAATATTGCCACTTTAGGGTAATATTGCCACCATTGGGTATTATTGCCACCATTGGGTAATATTGCCACGATTGGGTAATATTGCCACGATTGGGTAATATTGCCACTATTGGGTAATACTGCCACTTTAGGGTAACATTGCCACGATTGGGTATTATTGCCACTTTAGGGTAATATTGCCACCATTGGGTAATATAGCCACTATTGGATAATATAGCCACCATTGGGTAATATTGCCACGATTGGGTAATATTGCCACTTCTACGTAATATTGCCACTATTGGGTAATATTGCCACTTTAAGGTAACATTGCCACGTTAGGGTAACATTGCCACTTTAGGGTAATATTGCCACATTAGGGTAATATTGCCACCATTGGGTAATATTGCCCCCATTGGGTATTATTGCCACTTTAGGGTATTATTGCCACCATTGGGTAATATTGCCACCATTGGGTAATATAGCCACGATTGGGTAATATTGCCACTTTAGGGTAATATTGCCACCATTGGGTATTATTGCCACTTTAGGGTATTATTGCCACTATTGGGTAATATTGCCACTTTAGTAACATTGCCACGATTGGGTAATATTGCCACGATTGGGTAATATTGCCACGATTGGGTAATATTGCCACTATTGGGTAATACTGCCACTTTAGGGTAATATAGCCACTATTGGGTAAAATTGCCACTATTGGGTATTATTGCCACTATTGGGTAACATTGCCACGATTGGGTATTATTGCCACTTTAGGGTAATATTGCCGCTATTGGGTAATATTGCCACTTTAGGGTAACATTGCCACGATTGGGTATTATTGCCACTTTAGGGTAATATTGCCACCATTGGGTAATGTAGCCACGATTGGGTAATATTGCCACTTTAGGGTAATATTGCCACCATTGGGTATTATTGCCACCATTGGGTAATATTGCCACGATTGGGTAATATTGCCACGATTGGGTAATATTGCCACTATTGGGTAATACTGCCACTTTAGGGTAACATTGCCACGATTGGGTATTATTGCCACTTTAGGGTAATATTGCCACCATTGGGTAATATAGCCACTATTGGGTAATATTGCCACGATTGGGTAATATTGCCACCATTGGGTAATATTGCCACGATTGGGTAATATTGCCACTTCTACGTAATATTGCCACCATTGGGTAATATTGCCACTATTGGGTAATATTGCCACTTTAGGGTATTATTGCCACTATTGGGTAATATTGCCACTTTAGGGTAACATTGCCACTATTGGGTAATATTGCCACTATTGGGTATTATTGCCACTATTGGGTAATATTGCCACCATTGGGTAATATTGCCACGATTGGGTATTATTGCCACTTTAGGGTAATATTGCCACCATTGGGTAATATAGCCACTATTGGGTAATATTGCCACGATTGGGTAATATTGCCACCATTGGGTAATATTGCCACTATTGGGTAATATTGCCACTTTGGGGTAATATTGCCACTTTGGGGTAATATTGCCACTTTAGGGTAATATTGCCTACCCTTGGTTCATATTGCCAACATGGCAGCATCTTACATGGAGCGCGTGTCTATCTGACCTCCACAACCCAGACACTAGCTACGACACCCTTTAAGAACTTTTTGAAACGGACTGTCCATTTGAATGTTCTCGCCAACAGGAGCAGAAGTCGTCCACCCCCATATCGTCGGAGGTGGCTTCCATCATCGGTGAGGGCTCCGCGGCGGCCGGAGCCCCGCGCCCCGCGTCGGCCGCGCGCCGGGACTCCGGCCGGGACTCCGTCACGGGCCGGCGCAAGAACGAGATCGCGCAGGCCATCGCCAACTATACCGCTACTAGGTAACACTTAAGTCATCACGCCAGCGTTTCATAAGAACAGACTAAACTAATATTTATCTTCTGTCGTTTTCTTAATGAAATAGAATTAAAAAGATGCACTGAACTT
Organism: Apamea sordens; assembly: GCA_945859715.1. Taxonomy (NCBI): domain Eukaryota; kingdom Metazoa; phylum Arthropoda; class Insecta; order Lepidoptera; family Noctuidae; genus Apamea; species Apamea sordens. The sequence goes on along the minus strand of OX244015.1, from coordinate 9,046,590 downwards.
AAATTTAGTTTGGTTTGTGAACAAGGGAATCGGCGTCAATATGTTTTTCCTATTTTGAACAACTATCGCTTACATGATCACTATGAGCACAGACACTCAGTTAATATTCGTTCTCTCTTTCAGTTCAGAGCAGCTATCCCTCTCTAAAGGCCAGCTCCTCGTGGTGCGCAAGAAGGCCGACAGCGGCTGGTGGGAGGGCGAGCTGCAGGCCAAAGGCAGGAATAGACAGGTTGGCTGGTTCCCCGCCAGTTACGTGAAGGTAAGGAATGAATGCTATTGTTGCGCGCCACAATTATGCCTGGTACATAGTGAAATTAGTTACCACTAGCGACATCTAGTATCGAGTAGCAGAACTAATAGATCCTTCTAGAAATTTCGATGATAGAACTTTCTAGAACTATCGACATCTTGTCAGCCGGGGCCGGTATGTACTCGAACATTTTAGATGTTTCTACAATAGAAGGTTCTGGAACTATCTGCGGCACTATATAAGGCCGGAATTAGCCACGTCCGAAACAGACTTGGATCAGCGATACAGGCGAATACATCGAAAGCGATCACTTGAAGATCGCTTTCGATGTATTCGCCTGTGTTTTATATTCGTGTATTTTAGTTGTTGGCCAAATTTTTTTTTCATATTTCGACCTATGTTCTTTGGGGAAAGTTGTTGAGTTTCATGAGCACATTCACCTCCTTCAGGGTTCATACCCCCCTTCCGTTACACGCTGTATAAACCTATGTGTTCGAAAATGCTATGTTCGTAACAACATAAAATTTCATTCAAAAATAAAGGAGTAAATCGCTTTTGAATAAAGCCGACTGTATACATACTTTTGCTCGTGACTGTACATAATGAAGTGTATTCTATTTTTTATGTCCACTTGTCCAACACTGTGCTGCTGGACAGTTTGTTCCGCCACTTCTTCCCAGCGATAGCACTAGGAAGTGGTGAAGGGCGGGCGTTCCGGGGGACTGTTTTATGTCATTTTGACGTTCGAAAAGTGCTGATTCTCAGCTTAGTTTGAATAAATGAATTACATGATTTAATTCCGCCATCACCGTTCTATCATCGGACAACCCGTCGTACGGCGAATGTCCACCCTTACGTTGTTGACACCGCCGCGATCCGGACGAAGCGTTTTGCCTCGTCGTTTATACCGCGTACATCAAAGGACTGGAACAATTTGCCTGCAGCGGTCTTCCTGTCCGATTATAATTTGGGTGTTTTCAAGGCTAGAGTGAATAGGCTCATAATAAATTAGTGCGCTTACCATCAACGATTGCATCTCTGCTTTCCATCAGGCGGGATCGCAGTCAAGCGCTAGTTTATAACATTAAAAAAAATATATATATTTTGACATCTCTTAAAAACCGTAAATCTGTTTTTTTTTCTCAGATCTTACAGTCTTCAGGCCGGACATCCGGTCGAACTACCCCAGTTCTATCCAAGATGGATACCTTACCGGCTGAGACAGTCATCGATAAGGTAAAATAATAATATTCATTATTTAGCTGAGCTCTTAGTGAAGTCCGGGGAAGTACCACGCTATACAGGTTGGCAGGGAAATTGTTTTTTTTTTTTTTTTTTAATTTACGTTTGAACTTTGTTCAATAACTTTAAATGACACTGGCACATGCAAGTTACGCTTTAAAACAAAATTTGTTTCATTTGTTTTCGACATCGATACCCAACACGTGAGTGAAGTTTCACTAGCTAATTTTATTTGACCCTGTATTTAGTAACTAGTGCGGGTCGGCTTTATTGTTGAACAAATACTGCCCAGTCCAATAATATAATAATAATAATATCCCTGGACATTTCACACAGCGCCATCTAGTCCCAAGCTAAGCAACCTAATGCTTGTGTTATGGTAACAAGATGGCTGATAAACTACTTATATACATTTTTTTTTTGTAAATATATACATATTATAGATAGAAAAACACCCAGACTCGGAACAAATACATGTAGGTCATACAAATATTTGTTCCGTGCGGGAATCGAACCCGCGACACGCAGCGCAGCAGTCAATCGCTTAACCACTGCGCCAACCGTGCCGTCATGTGTAACAAAATGTAAATGTGTAACAACCCTAAAATGAGATTTGATCAAATAGAAGATGGGGAAATTAGACATTAGCGCTGATTCCCTTGTTCACAAACTAAACTAAATTTAAGTTCAGTGCACCTTTTTATTTATTTTCATTTACAAGATAACACTAAAATAACAAAATTATATCCTAAATTAACTAAAACTATTTACAAACTAAAATATAGCGTCGAAAAATTCATCCACATTTTTCTTATATATTCATTCTTTTTATTTATATTTCATTAAGAAAAGGACACAAATATTAATTTAGTCCTGTCAAATTATTCAACGCCTGACGTAAATTGACGTATTTTTAGTCGCCATGTTTTTAATCACGTCTAATTTGTCTATGGAGTATCATAATTTGACAGGACTAAACTAATATTTATCTTCTGTCCTTTTCTTAATGAAATAGAAAGAAAGAGATGCACTGAACTTAAATTTAGTTTAGTTTGTGAACAAGGGAATCGGCGCTGCTACTGTTTATTTAAAAAAAAATCCATAACTTGAAATTGTGATTACTCTAACAGCCCCGTTGGTCTAGTGGTAGCAAGCGCCACTGCTGGGCATGAGGGCCTGGGTTCGATTCCCAGGTCGGGAATGCCACCTATTAAACATAACTGGTGATATATGGGTGTACTATATGTACAAAATCTATATCTGACCACCGTAAGGACTATTCCTGCTTGCAGCGCATATTATTAGTCGACCTAAAAAGGATCTTCTTTCGTGTAACTTACGGACGCAGCTGTGGTCATCATGTGCACGGGATTTTGGTTTCAAAATGGTCAGATATAGGTTTTTTGCGATAGTACACCCCCTGCCTAACCCTTCGAGGGTTATAGGCGCGATGTTATGATATTGTGATTAATATTAATAACGTATACACCGTTAAATTTTGATCGTTTTAATCCTTAAAAGGGGTTATAGTACTCATCATTATGAACAACTTTTACTACGGGACCAAGCCTAAAATCGTGATAAAAAAATCAGTTGATCCATAGATTTATGTTCGCATAACTCGACATAATCTATGGATCAACGAATTTTTTTTTTCACGATTTCAGGGTTGGTCCCGTAGTAAAAGTTGTTCATAATGATGAGTACAATGACCCCTTTTAAGAATTAAAACGATCAAAATTTAACGGTGTATCTTGCATTGCTGCTTGCTTCAACTAACGCTTTGCTTCTACAGTATCAATGTAATATGTCGTGTATGTATTGTTTTTACACATTTTAATAGGTATCAAAAGAGATCATTTATTTTCAGCTAAATTATGAAAGTGCCAAACAAAAAAAAGTTATATTCCGTTAGAATATTTTATTCTCTTGAGTTTTCATTAGGGGCTATTCATTTATTACGTAAGACAAAAGAAAAAATAACCCCCCTTTGAATCTTACGTAAGATCAGTATCTACGGAAATTGCAAAGAAAAAGTTCTTTTTTTAAACATAACTTTTCCGTACTTTTGAATAATCTAGTCGCCTCCCACCCCCCATATTAAAAAAAATAAGACTTGTTTGGACTCCCTCCCCCCTCAAATCGTCTTACGTAATAAATGAGCAATCCGAATTATGGAACTAAATCTGTAGGGTCATTCCTTGCGCTGTTAAAAAAGTTTGAAAAATATAATTTTTTGTATGTTTTAGTTTAAAAAATCCAATTAAAGTCGCTTTTTTGTCAGTAAACATTAAAGTTGTTATATTTTACCAATGGTCTATAGTTATTCTATTTATTTATTACTTTTGGTCTGACAACCAGTCTTACGAAGGGGTATCGTAATACCCAGTAACTGGGTTGTGGAGGTCAGATAGGCAGTCGCTCCATGTAAAATACTGGTATTCAGCTGCATCCGGTTAGACTGGAAGCCGACCCCAACATAATTGGGAAAAGAAAAATTGGGACATACATACTTCTAAAATAAATATCAATAGAATGTTAATTTTGACGACACGGTTGGCGCAGTGGCTGAGCGATCGACTGCTGCGCTGCGTGTCGCGGGTTCGATACCCACACGGAACAGATATTTGTATTGCCTACAGGTAGTTGTTCCGGGTCTGGCTGTTTGTGTATGTGAATTTAAATGTGTGTAAATACACCCACGATACAGGAGTAATTCCTAGTGTAGGGAAAAGTTTTTTTTAGGCTATTTATGAATGAATGTTAATAAAAAATTGTTAAAAGAATAGAATTAAAATCGCTCTTTAGACATTAGAATTATAATTTTTTACTCTGCACAGCTATAGATATGTGTTAGAAATTAAGAATGACCCAACAGGTTTGATCCCGTAGTAAAAAAATTAAGACCAAAACGTATTCTTTCGGAATATGGCATTTTTTTGTTCGGTTTGACTTTCACATTTAGCCCAAAAATTTATGAACGATGAATGATGTCCTTTTTCAAACAATTCAATAAATAAAAATAAAAAAATGACTGTATTCTATCATAAAAAATTGAAATAATGAAATGAAATTGTTTATTCTGTAAATAGTATATCGAAATAACTTTTACGCGTCATATTATTAAAAAAAAAAACTAGATGAAGTCGACATTTCCTATGTGACTACCCCTGAGTCCAGATAAAATCAAACTCAATCTATTTATTTCAACTAAACAAATTACAGGCACTTTTGAACTGTTAAGGGTCAGTCAGTCAAAAAGGTGAAGCTAGTTGCCCATTCCAAAGCGTAGTAGGTACCTATGGAGAAGAACCATTTTGAAGGGAGCTAAATGGATCATTTAGCTCCCTTCAAAATGGTTGAGCTGAATGGTGCTAATCTATGCGTCATGTTCGTGAATGGGCGCCGTCAGTAGGGACTGGTCAACTCTTTGCTGTCATGGCTTATTTTGAATTGTTTTTGTTTATCTTTTCGTTACAGACGGTTTTAACGTTCTGCATCGTTCTCACATGTATAATTTTTAACATGAATGATGTTACCAATATTTTGTAACCATATTATTTTGATTTAAAAGAGTGTCCGTGGAGTTTCTTGCCCGTTCTTCTCCATAGGTACCTACGCTTTGGAATGGGCAACTAGCTTCATCTTTCTGACTGACCGACCCCTTGACAATTCAAAAGTACCTGTAATTGGTTTATCCTACTAATATTATAAACGTGAACGTTTATATGGATGGATGGATGGATGTTGGTTTGTTACTCTTTCACGCAAAAACTTCTGAACGGATTTGGATAAAATTCGGCACACATGATGTTTGTAACCAAGATTAACACATAGGATACTTTTTATCCCGATATTCCCACGGGATCGTAACTTATGCGGGTGAAACCGCGGGGCGCTGCTAGTTTAGAATAAATGCCTTGAGTTTTTATTAAAAGTGTCTTAAAATATCTATTTACAGGAAACATTTCATTTCATTAGCAAGCCACCTGTCAGTGAATTCATACGTAACCTTACAGTCTTGTGGTGATGGTTTAAACTTCTGACAACTAAACTGACAGTTAAAAAACTAACTTCCAGGTTATCGCACTATACCCGTACACCGCACAAAACGCAGATGAATTAAGCTTTGAAAAAGACGATATTATAGCAGTAACAGACCGCTCGCAAGACCCCGCTTGGTGGCAAGGTAATTAACCACACGTACACTTAGAGAACACACTGCAAAAGAACGAAAAAAATAAAAAATGGCGCCGATTCACTTGTTCACAAACTAAACTCGATTTAAGTTCAGTGCATCTTTTTCTTTCTATTTCATTAAGAAAAGGACAGAAGATAAATATTAGTTTAGTCCTGTCAAATTAGTCAGCGCCTGGCGTAAATTGACGTATTTTTCGTCGCCATGTTTTTAATCACGTCTAAACTGTCCAATGGAGTTTCTTAATTAAACCTCCAAATCCGCGAAACGGATTTGGAGGTTTCAATTTGGTTCAAGGTCAGCCCTATTCTTACTAATATCGCGTTTAATCAAATATATTCCTTTATATTGGTGCACATCTATAAGATATGTTTATAAGGGCGCTCACGAGTAACTTTGTTGCCTAGCAACTTTTTTTCTTTGTCGCTGGCTCCTCGCCCAGATTTGGACACGCACGGGAGCGACAGCAACGCTACTTTTTTGTTAAATTTTCGGTTAAGCGGCAACTGACTAACTGGCAACAGATTTGTCGCCATGAGCGCACTTGCACTGCAACCAATATACGGGCGACAGTAGCGTCCAAACCCGCGGACAAAAATGTCTCCCAGCTGTCGCGTCGCTACATGCGCACACTATCATACAAACCCGTAGACTTGACGTGAGAGAATAATTAGTTGCGGAGACAAAAGTTGCTCGTGGGCGGGCTCCCAAATACTAATTGCCCGTCATGAAAAGTTTGAAACAAAGTCCTTCTATACAGCATACTTATCAGCAGGGATGTTATGGAGCTCCGTAACCGTAACCGAAACTATCGGATATCCGAAATAAAAATATATCCGTAACCGTATCCGTTTCACAAGTTTCGGATAGTTTCGTATAAGGGCGGAGTCTAATAAACGAAATGTTTCGACAGGTTTTTGTAACATCTCTAAATAATTACTTACCTATATGACTGATTATAATACCAAATGATAATCTAGACTAGATAAAACCTATAAATAAAACCAAATTATTACATACTATTTGTGTTAAATTTTACTTCAATCTAAGATCCGTAACCGAAACTATCCGAAACTAACGGTTAATCCGAAATAATTACATATCCTTATCCGTATCCGAAACCGATATAGTTTTATTCCTATATCCATATCCTTATCCAGATCCGAAATGTCATATCCATAACATCTCTACTTATCAAAAAGGTGTGGTCACATACGGGGCAAAAAGACACAACACATAGCCGTCAACTCTGCATTCTGTACATCAAACTAAGTAACATTGCACACAAATAATGGCTGGGAAACGACTTTCATTTTTGGTCTGCAAAATCGTTGTTTATAGAAGAGCGCAACGATTGGTCAGGTTAAGCTACGCTTACCGCGGTTGGTTGGCGGATGGGTGACCATCTTTACATACCGAGACCCCTCCGTGTCTCGGAAAGCACGTTAAGCCGTTGTCCCGGCTGTCATTCGTGGATCTTTGACAGTCGTTACGGGTAGTCAGAAGCTCGAAAGTCTGACAACCAGTCTTACCAAGGGGTATCGTATTACCCAGTAACTGGGTTGTGGAGGTCAGATAGGAAGTCGCTCCATGTAAAATACTGGTATTCAGCTGCATCCGGTTAGACTGGAAGCCGACTCCAACATAGTTGGGAAAAGGCTAGGCAGATGATGATGACAGAAGTGCGCAACGTAACGTGGGTGCATGTAACGGTACAGGGGCCGTCGGGGTATTTAAAGTTGTATTATATCAATAAAAAAATGTTTTTTGCAAAAAAAAAAACTTCAGTAAATATTGGAATTTTGACCTACAATATCTCCGTAACCAGAAGGTTCCCAGGTATGGTCCAGTACAAATAAATGATCACAATGACGGGAAGTACAAGTGACTCTCGGCTTCGTTCAGTGTCTTTTTATAAGTTATAAGGATTTGGTACAGACTATCAATCTGAACACCTTCCTCCATGGGACCGACATCGTAATCACGGAAAAAATATCAACTGTCTCATACAAAACTTCGGTACCTACTCGACCCAAATGTATGGGACAGTTGATAATTTTTCCGCGATTACGATGTTGGTCCCTTGGAGTAAATTATTCAGTTTGATCGTCTGACCCACATTCTTTAATATGTCCACACCTTTTTGATACATGCTGTATAGCCGCTTTTGACATGAAAAATGCCTTTGAAGAGCCATAGCATACATTTTGTTTTTTTTTCTGTTCAAAATGGCGGCCACGCTTGAATCCTGTATAAATCGATAGCTGACATTAATGCCAACAGAAAACATTATAGGACTCCCAGTAATGTGTCAGGTTTCTGCATTCTGCTTAGATGTTAGAAATAATCACTGAAAGTTTAAAGTAATCAAATATCTATGCAACAAAATGTAAGCAAATTCAAAAAATATGGATGTCACGTGATCAACTTTGAACGTTAATATCTCGGAGACGTGACACTACGTGGTTTGGTCTTATTATGTTTTCTGTTTGTATTGATGTCAGCTATCTATTTATTAGGATTCATGCGTGGCCGCCATTTTGAAAAAAAAAACAAAATGGCGCGACACAGTTATGCCATGCTCCATTTAAAAATCTTCATTCCCTTTTCACCTACCGTGAAAATTTTAAATTTTTGACATCCGCGACTAATAGCCATTCAGTTTCGTTTCATTTTATAAATACAATAGAAGATAATTAATCATTCTAATATCTCGTTTCAGGTGAACTTCGAGGAATGACGGGACTGTTCCCGAGCAACTACGTCACGAAATTAGTTAACTAAACGATGTTTAGTAAGACTAAATCTTGCTTAGTTCGATAAATTCATATTTAGTGTAGCTAAAACTAGTTTAGTACGACTAAATGGAAGTTTGAGTGCTAAATAAAGGGCTTTGAATATCCGTGGCATACCTACCAGTCCGCTATTTTTTTTTCAAAATGGCGTAATTGTAATGGGTTTCATGCGTAGCCGCCATTTTGAAAAAAAACAAAATGCTGCGACAGTAGGTACCAATCCCTAACACAGGCGTCAAGTTCATCCCGCCATCTACGTCTGGGACTTTCGCGAAGACATCGCGTTTAGTGAAACTAAATCTAGTTTTAGCTGACTAAATACAAAATATAAAACGATACTATTTTAGCGATAGTAGCTGTTTTGAAGATTACTGTTTAAAGAACAATGTTTATTTATTATTGTAGTTGGCTTAAAAGTAGAATACAGAAGACAAGGAGAGGTGTCGTGGGCACGGTTGGAGCGATGTTCTTTTCGCTTATTTAGGGCTAGCTCTCATTTGCCGAATGAAAAAAAGTGTAACAAAAAAAAAAAAGTGTAATATTTTGAACGTCATGATATTTAACAAAAGTATATCCTTTCAAATAAAAATAGAATTTTCCAAATCGGCTTAAGTATAAATAATGGAGTTCAGAGGTAACAAGAAATTTACAAAAAAAACAACTGAATTGAGAATTGATATCGGTTAAAAAACTGTCGTTCGTAGCGGTAAAAATTTTACACTTTTTCTCTCGTTTTTTTTTTTGTTACACTTTTTTTCATTCGGCATATTATTATGAGAGACGTTTTTTTCGTCATAGCTGTCATTCGCCCAATGTGCAGATAAGGTACTTCGTTCTAAAAATATGTGAAAAAAAAATCGTTTTGTCTACTGTTTTGTAGTACCTAATTAAAAGTATTAATCGAAAATCGCACTCTTAATACTTTAGTACCTAATTAAAAGTATTAATCGAAAATCGCACTCTTAATACTTTAACAACGTATCATTATTGTTAAATATCTACTGAAAGTATTTACAGTCAACAGCAAACGTAGATGAAAATATCAACTTAAAAAAAAAGAGCGACTTCACTTATACTACGACACGATACAAGTGAAAACTTACCACTGGCATAATAAAAGCAAACAAGTAGGCCAACTCAAGCCCCGAGCGAGCGATAATAGCCTAAACTCGTAGGGCTGTCACTTATACTTTATTCAATCGTCAAAAATGCATAGTCAATCTCTATACAAAACAATGTTCCCCTGTAGGGTAAGCATCAGGGACCTTTAATACAAAGTTTTTTTAAATCATTTTTTCTACACACGGCTACACATCAAGCTATGAAAAACCAGTATTAGCTGACCGTCCATTATGAGAAAATATCATACAAAGTGAGGCCAAGACAAACTGGTTTTATATTGCTTGACGTGTAGCCGTGTGTAAGTACATAGACCAGAAGCCGACTACATTTTTTTCATTGCCTACGTCATGTTATCTGTTTAGTTATTTGAAAAATTACGATCGAAATATGACTAATAGAAACGTGGTTTTACTGAATCATGTATTTATTCAAATAAAATGAAATGATTATGAAGTCTTTGTAGTTAAAGGAGGTAGGTAGGTACACGTACAAATTATTTATTACGAGCAGCAGGGCAGCGGCGAAGCGTGCGCGGGCGCGGGCGATATTACCGGCGTCACAGCCACGACTGGCGCACCTTTAGCAGCGATAAATTTTGTCAGTGTGTGCGTGCGACGCCGCATACGTACGAGCGCGCTCACATACAAACCGTGCGCGGTGCGAATGTATGAAGATGTCGTACTTATTTGCTTTTACTATGCCACTGGAGTCGGGTTTATACGATTTAGCGCCGAGTATTCCCGATTTTACGTCACCAACCCGAGCGTGACGGTTCAATTTCCTTCACTGTTCTGAATGAGCGCAAGTGCAAATGTTCTAAAATAAAACTATAATTTTGCCAGCATGCTGTTGCCAACTCGAACTTATTTTTTAAAATAAATATTTAATTAAAATAATCGTATATAATCATGTAGTTGATTTTAGTAGGAATAAATGTTACAACCTTTAATTTTTTTGTTTTATTTTTTACTAGCCCCTGGTTCACACGATTTTTTTTAAACTGCAGGTTAGACATCATTACATTTTTCATGTAATATTTACACAAAAACCTCCATCAAAGGATTTATTTCAGAATTTTCGCTTAACAAAGAACAATGGCCATTTTGGATTATAAACAAACCGTAAAGGAGGATTTCCACCTAAACGGCTCGCATCGCATCGGATCGGAACGGACTTTACAATATTTAACCAGTTATGGGAAGAAATAAAAAAACTACGCCGCGCGGTCTGCACGCTGGCTTCGAGACCGGGGGGAGCCTAAAAAGGCCACTTTAAGCAATACCTCTAAAAGTTATCTGATCATTAGCAATTCCTCTAATTTTCGTAAAATTTAATTTCATATTTGGTGTAAACATTGCCGCATGAAAAAAATAAAAACCGTAATTTTATATCGGTAAATTTTTCATTACAGCTTTTATTATCAAATTGTTTTTTTATTTTTTATTTCTACAGTTTAAATGTTACTTCATTGTGTGATATGAATTGCACACAGATCATTTTATATTTTATTAAGATTGCGACTAGCGACTGCATTTTGAACGGTTTAAATTACGAGAATTGGCATTCAGGTTTCCTCGCGACGTTTTTCCTTCACCGATGTCAGATGAATTGAAAAAGTCACATTTTGCCGGCATTTGAACCCACAACCTCGTGCATGAGACGAGGCCTGCCGATCGATTCTGTAAAAATCTCACCGTGAAAAGTTAGGTGAAGTGAGCTTAGAGTGAGCTGTCAATCCCTAGCATTAGTTGGAATGACAGCTCACTCCACGCTCACTTCACCTAAGTTTTCACGGTGAGATGGTTACAGAATAGCACTGCTGATGTATGTCGAAGGTGAAAAGTAAAACAATTTTTCAATTTTTTTAAAATAATTTTTCACTATTACTTAATCCAACAGTATATAAATAGTATTACTATATACTTAACTCCAAAAAACCACGCCAGATGTAAACACGACCTAATTCCTAGTACATAAAGTTCAATTTTGACTGACAAATATTTTTCTTTTGCAAATGATTTTGTTTTTTTTTTACTTTAGGTTTTGTGTTGCTAGTAAATAACTGTACTTAGGCAGATCCTTAAGCCAGATATTGTTGAGAAATATTACCAAAATTACCATGCTTGGCAAAAAAAAAAACGTTAACTGTTTTTCAAATTATTTGAAAGTTATCAAAAAATATGTCAATCATCTTATAATGAGATTTGACAGAAAAAGATAAAAGAAAGTATATATTTGAAGATACAGTAATTTTACCTCTGGCCCAAGCTGCAATCCACCAGTAACCACATTAGAATAGAATAGTTCTTTATTTGCACAGAAAGTAGGTACAAGTTACAGATATTTAATTTAAAATGATCCTTAATAAAGACAGTAAATCCATATTTACACGGTACGATTTAATAGCCCGTACCATACCATAAAATGACGCAAAAAATAAAAGTTGCACTATCTAAACACCGTTTAGACTGCAAAACATTTTTTGCTTCAATTTTATTATGTACAGTCAGCGTCAATAATATCGGGACGAACAGACTGTTCAAAATGATCTAAGCAACTATGAAAATGAAATATTAACTCAATGACACAAGGAATATTTCAGAATGCAGACAGTACACGACAACTGTCATTCTGACAAGAACTTTATCCAATTGAGACAAAGTTTAATTTTCTTAGTTGTTGAGATCATTTTGAACAGTCTGTTCGTCCCGATATTATTGACGCTGACTGTACCACAGACAAAAAAAATTGTATCGCATAAATAGGGCTTCAAGATCACTGGTTTTGACAGCGAGGCAAAATCAGAAGTAAAACCACTGTAATGTTCTATAACCAGCCTATTATGTCCCCACTGCGGTTCCAGTGCCAGGTAAATGTCACATGTCTTCGAATTTTTGGTTCTAGGACATGCGGGTTTCCTCACGATGTTTTCCTTCACCGTTTTGAGAGCAGTGGTGATGAAATTATTTACACAACACACTAAAATATTTCACAAGTCAAAATTGAACTTTACATCACAAGTCTTCTTACATATTGCATTGGAGTTTCACAAAAAAAAAAAAACTAAAATTTATAAAAAGAAAAAAAAAACAAGTTTTTAGGGATTTCAGGGGGAAAACAATAAAATACATAATTCTGGAATTGTTATGTCTTGGTTAATTTTGACTGCAGTACGTTTCGAGGTACAAATAAAATAAAATATGGTGTGTATATGAAAAGCAAAATCAAATTTTTAAAAAATGTATACAGAATTTCAAACACCTTGTATACATACATACATAAACTCACGGCTTCTTCCTATATGAGAGTAGGCAGAAACTACAGGACGGCATGCGTGTGTGACCAGTGTATGATCGGAAACGTTCAAAATCTAGTCGCAGTCTCATCTCGGCGGCAAACATACGTCAAAAACTTGTCAAAAATGCATGGAAATTAGAGATATTTCTGACAGATTAAGACTGAGATCAGACTGTTGAACGTTCTTAAAATTACGAGTATTGTCCCTCAGATGTATGATCGTACAAGAAACAAAATGAGTATATGTATAAGGATCGTAGCAGGAGGCGTCCTGTATTTCTGCGTACCCCCTTGGGAAATAGTCGTGAGTCAATGTGTATTTCCATTTTACAATTCGACATTGCCTTCCATACCACGCTGTATACTGATTGTATTTTTATTTCATTTGTATCTACAATATTTCATTGAATTCGCTAAAACAACTGATTTCATTTGGTGGTATGTTCATGCTTCCATACCTTATGATACAAGCAGAGGTGTAGCTGCATTTCATATAAAAAAATACTAAATAATTAGTAGGATGAAGATTTATAAAAAAAAAATTATGAACGCGCGAAACTTCTATGAGCCGAGTATACCCGAGTCACTGTCACCGAGCCGCCTGACGATTCAGTTTTATCACTGTTCAGAAAAATCCTGTTGATTTTTACACTTCTACAGCATACTGTATTAAATATCTATAAACTTGCAAAGTTCAGATAACCAGAAGCCAGAGTCTAACAACCAGTCTTACCGCGTAGTATCGTATTACCCAGTATCTGGGTCGTGGAGGTCAGATAGGCAGTCGCTCCATGTAACATACTGGTATTCAGCTGCATCCGGTTAGACTGGAAGCCGACCCCAACATTTGGGAATAGACTAGGCAGATTCATTGATGTGACAAAATCAGTTGTTTCAACTCAACATAAAATGTTTTTTTATTTGGTGGTAATATCAGTCGTGACTGACTTGGACTCGCGGAGACGCCATGTTGAATTTGTTAATACTAGTGCCTTAAAAATGATTTTATTTTGTAACTAGGTTTATACAAACACTTTTACACGTCAATCATATTTTAAAACTAGATGAGGTCGGCGTTTCCTATCTGACTAGTCTGAGAAGAAAGGCCGAAACAAACTCAGAGGTCACACACTCTTTTAAAGTCAGATATAATCTTGGTCAGATCATATGAAGACCATGTAGATTATGACTTTGACGAACTGTGGGTTTACGACAGGTCAAATTAAATTAGATAGCGAAACTCCCCAGACCTGATGAGTATCGATACCTTTACTCCATTTTAAATAAGATTAGTCATTTAAATACTTAAACCTTTTTTTACAGTCCGTTCAACCGATTTTGAATTCTATCGCGTTGGTAGCATGACAAATGGCAACTGTAGTAAATAGTTGGTATTGTAACCACTTTTTGCTTTTTATGCCATCCTTATGCCTACGGAATAGAAGTTAAAATCTGTTGAACGGACTGTAAAAAAAGGTTTGTTTAAATGTCTAATCTTATATGGAGTATAAACATGACAAAACTAAAAAGGAAAGTAATTTGATGAGTTTTTATCGGTTCATTGACCGCAGTTAATGTGTTCACTTGAAATATCAGTTGTTTTTTTGTGATTATTTTCATATTTTGTCAGCTCATACTTCGAGTAACAACACTACCAGCGGTCATTGAACCCTAAAAGGGGAAATTAAATCTTTTTTATTATAATGTTATCGTGTTTAGATATCGACACCCATCCCGTCTGCGAAGTTTCGCTAGCTAATTTAATTTGACACCTTTGCCTAACCCTTCGGGGATATAGGCGTAATGATATGTTAATACTAGGTTCAAAAAATGTGGATTGCTACGATTCTACGGTTAGTTTGATTTTGACTTTTTGTAAGGGAATGTAATCTACAACGTTAAATTTTGATCGTTTTAATACTTAAAAGGGGACATTGTACTCATCATTATGAACAACTCGGGACCAACCCTGAAATCGTGAAAAAAAAATCTGTTGTTCCATAGATTTAAGTTCGCATAACTCGACATAAATATGGATCAACTGATTTTTTTTTTTCACGATTTCAGGGTTGGTCCCGTAGGAAAAGTTGTTCATAATGATGAATACAATGACCCCTTTTAAGAATTAAAACGATCAAAATGAAACGGTGTATACGTATTATAAATTAAAGTCGCTTTTCGTGTGTCTTTGACAGCGTTATTCATCTAAACTATGCAAGTGATTTTGATGCGGTTCTCATCGTCATTTAGAGAATATATTCCGGAAGGTTTATGTGTATAAAACATTATTGCAAAAAGGGCTGATTTTTCAAACGCCAAATAACTATATCTGAGGAATAATTTTGAATTTTTGACAGTTCTTCCATACAAAAACGGTCAAACGTCAATTATATTCCACAGATAAACTATTATAAGTCAATTGAAAAATCAGCCCTTATTCCTATTAAACCATTTACAGGCACTTTTGAATTGTCAAGGATTCGGGTCACTTAGAAAGTTGAAGGTTGCCCATTCCAAAACGTAGATCTCTATGGAGAAGAACGGGCAAGAAACTCCAAGGACACTCGTTTAAATCAAGATATTACTAAATCTGGGGTACATTATTCTTGTTGCTTCTTTATGTGGGAAGTGGGTGGAGCTTACGTCCCGAGTCGCCATACTGCAATTTGGGACATTAGAAATAGCTGTCAAAAATTTTGACATTTGACAGCTGTCAAATGTATGGGCGTACTGTAGGTCGTAGTAACACTGGATGGAACATATCCATGAATAGAAAGTCTAGTCTATTCATCTTTACTTCTCATTAACTAGAGGGGCTTGTGGCTAAGTAATAACACCCGCGCGGGTCTTACGATCAGGTTAAGCTACGCTTGCCGCGGTTGGTCCATGGATGAGTCACCATCTTTACATATCAATACCTCCCCGTGCCTTGGAAAGCACGTTAAGCCCGACCAGCTATCAATCGTAGATCTTTTAAAGTCGTTCCAGATCGTCAGAAGCCCGAAAGTCTGACAACCTTACCAAGGGGTATCGTATTACCCAGTAACTGGGTTTTGGAGGACAGATAGGCAGTCGCTTCATGTCAAATACTGGTATTCAGTTGCATCCGGTTAGACTGGAAGCCGACGAAAAGGCGGGCAGATGATGAGTTCTTTTTAAATGAAGTTGATTTCAGGGTGTTTAACACTAACATGATAAATCCAGCCTACTACAGTCCCACTGCAGGTCAAACGACTATTTTCATTGAGAGAATCTTCGATCAATAATAGTACTAGATTCCCGATAAGCGCTGCAAAAACGGCCCGAAATATAAGACCACAAATACTTTTGTGGTCTTATTTCAAATTAGTATGTTTTTAACCTTATTACTTAGACTTTAAGTTTCATTTTAGAATAAATGACTGAAAATTTAAAAATAGAATGATTTTATTTTCAAGCGACATTTTAAATATATTTTGCAATGGTAATTAAACTTTATGTTTAAGCATTAAGGTTTATAATAAACTGAAGTTGTTAATATTATTAAACTTTTTTCTAAGAAATGTAGATGTTTACGTGTGTGCAAACGTGGCCACTGGAGCGACTGATTTTTGTTCCTGATCCTTAATCTAGTACTGTTATTGATCGAAGGAGAGAATGCATGAGTATTGATAACCAGATAACCACGCTTGCTGAAGACGGGTTGGCAATTCAGATTTATTTAATTACGACTCCAGAATACTAGTATGATTATTATAAAAAGACCTAAATAAATTATTATTATTATCGAAAAGATCATAACAATATTAACGTTGTAGTGGAATTTATACTTTATCTGTAAGTAATAAAGTAACTTTTCGAAACCACATAAATTGAATTTTTTTATTGTGAATGCAGACTGATTGTCTTAGTAGGCAAATGTAAACTTTATTAGTTGTTGTCAAAGTTACTTTTGGAAGTGAGATTTTTAATCTATTTTATAAATGCTATTTAGATGTTTTCAGTAGGGAATGTAACTCGGAAACGGTTAGTTTTAAAACAAGTGACTGCTAAATAGAAAATATGCTCAAGGTCGTCGTGGCGACGCTTGGGCTGAAACGATGATTTTCAAGGTCGGATTTAAGGCTAGTCTATATAAATTAAACTGAAAAGCTGTTAGTACACACATCACTAAGTTGAGAACGGCTGGACATATTTGGGTATTTAGTACTGATATTACCAAAGTCAGATATCTTTTATCCGTGGAATGAAATCGACTTCTGACAGTTCTAGTATGGAGAAACTGTCAAAAATTCAAAATTTAGTCTCAGGATGACTTATCCTAGGTATAAAAGTTTGGTGAAATATGCCCTGAGTATTTTAAAACGTTTTAAGCCTGAATTAGGTTTTAATGGAGTGAAAATTTTGAACAGTTGCCCGGAAAACTGGACCCATTTGGCTATTAATTATTTTAAATTATTTGTAATAGTCTAAATGAGATTTTAATGGAACTATAAATTGGAATAGTTCCCCGGAAGTTTGCCAAACTCTGGAAAAACTGAATGTAATGACAGTTTTGTATCAGTTTTTGAAATTTTGACAGGGTATTGTCAGGTTAGCTAGTATTACATAAGTCAACATGGCGTCTCCTCAAGATATAATTAACATAAACTACTGATGATGGCTGGCGTTCGGCCCCGAGTGCTCGCGGTGGTCACGCCAATGCCGCTCAACGAATTTCTTTATATAGTTGTATGGTTTTGACTCTTTTTCGCCTATGACATTGTCAACCTGGAAGAGAAAATAGTGTTTTACATACATAGACTAATATTATTCAAAATAAAAATTAATGTGGTAATGCTGCCAGCCTTTTGGGGACGTTTCCTATTGACAGGAAATCAGCAAGACTGCCAGTTTTTTTTAATTATGTAAATAAATAAATAATAAATAAATATCCCTGGACATTTCACACAGCGCCATCTAGTCCCAAGCTAAGCAACCTAATGCTTGTGTTATTGTAACAAGATGGCTGATAAACTACTTATATAATACCTTTTTTTTGTAAATACATACATATTATGGATAGACTGTCAGTTTTTTAAATTATGTAAGTAAATAAATAAAAATCCAAAGTAATTTATTCAAA
Organism: Apamea sordens; assembly: GCA_945859715.1. Classification (NCBI taxonomy): domain Eukaryota; kingdom Metazoa; phylum Arthropoda; class Insecta; order Lepidoptera; family Noctuidae; genus Apamea; species Apamea sordens. Next base: position 9,028,582 of record OX244015.1, on the reverse strand, counting down.
TCAGGGCGAGAATCAGCACGTCACAATCATTTTAACGTTCGAAAAGAACGTTAAAATGACATAAGACATTCCCCCGGCACGCCCACCCTTCACCACTTCCTAGTGCGACCGCTGGGAAGAAGTAGTGGGGGAAAAAAACTGTTCAGCAGCACAGCTGTCTGTTCAGTTAGTATTAAGTTATGAGAACTCATTGCTGACAAACTGTTTTGTAGTTTGGCACGTACTGATATTGCGATTTTATCATTTCTAATGTGACGATATTATTCCTATTATTATTTTGACGGCACGGTTGGCAGTGGTTAAGCGATTGACTGCTGCGCTGCGTGTCGCGGGTTCGATTCCCGCACGGAACAAATATTTGTATGACCTACATGTATTTGTTCCGAGTCTGGGTGTTTTTCTATCTATAATATGTATGTATTTACAAAAAAAAATGTATCTATATAGTTTATCAGCCATCTTGTTACCATAACACAAGCATTAGGTTGCTTAGCTTGGGACTAGATGGCGCTGTGTGAAATGTCCAGGGATGTTATTATTATTATTATATTATTGTGGAAAATAATAATACAGTTGGTTGAGTTTTAGTAAAGGTTAAGTTTTAAAGCATTTCAAAGTAAATCTAAATAGATATTGGAAACTGGTAAAAACATAATGCAGTGCAACCTCGATAGAACAAATCGGAAGGGAACAAGTAAATATTCGTTATAACAAGTAATTCGTTAAACTGAGGTTTGTTATATTGAGATTAGGATGGTCTAAAAGTGGTTATAAAGAGGTAAAAACGTGTCGAAACCTGTCGCGACTGAATCACATACTACTGGGAACGTTATATAAAGGTTTTGGGTTGTCAAAATTCGTTAATTAGAGGTTTACACTTTTTTTTATAGTTGAAAATTCGTTGTATAGAGGTTGTTCGCAAAAAATCTTCGCAATGTAAAGGTATATTTTTACATTGACTCTTATGGACAATAGGGTACATGTCCAGACATGTACCCTATTGTCCATAAGAGTAAAAATATTATTATTATATTTAGTCCGTCAGTTAGATTATCGAAAAATAATGGACACGTATTTTTTCTTTTATCAATCAAACGAAAAATGACAAAGATAAAGCGCGTCAAAATTTGGGAGTAGGGGCTCGTGACGTCACGCCATGCTAAACAGTGTAGCAAGGCGTGACGTCACGCGGAACTTTAACGGGCGATATCTTCATCATTTTTTATAAAATTGACAAAAGCAAAAATATGGGTCCAATATTTTTTGATAATCTAACTGACGGACTAATTAGATTTTTTTAGGCATCTAGCCATTTCTTTATATTGAGGAACGTTATATTAAGGTTGCACTGTGGTTTCAAGAGCTAAGTACTGCTGAGGATGAGATGTTGGGTTGGATTGCCAGTCTGGGCAGTGTTGTTGGGCCAATCCATAAGGAATGCTCAATAGTAGCCCCGATTCTCGATTTGTGCCAGGCAATAATAATAATATCCCTGGACATTTCACACAGCGCCACCTAGTCCCAAGCTAAGCAACCTAATGCTTGTGTTATGGTAACAAGATGGCTGATAAACTACTTATATACTTTTTTTTTTTTGTAAATACATACCTATTATAGATAGAAAAACACCCAGACTCGGAACAAATACATGTAGGTCATACAAATATTTGTTCCGTGCGGGAATCGAACCCGCGACACGCAGCGCAGCAGTCAATCGCTTAACCACTGCGCTAACCGTGCCGTCAATGCAATGCAATGGCTATAGACCTACCCCCAATCCCATCTTAAACATAACTGGCGAAATGTAGACAACGTCTGCCAACCCCTTTGAGGAAGGCTTCAGGCGTGATGTTATGTTGTAGCAATAAACTAAACATACCTTATAAGGTGGTGTAATAATAACTTCATTATAAACTCTGATGTTCTGGCCGGCCCAGGAGACGTCGTCAATGACCCGAGCGATCGCCATGAACAGCCGCTGACCCTCGGGGTCCAAGCATGCTGATAGGGCTGAAACCTGGAATGAGGAGATGTGGAAATTAGATGATGTGGTATGGCTTGACTATTGCCTTCCAGTCTAAACGCATCTGACCTTGATATATTCAGCGACAAGCTACCGGTATTCAGAAAGAAAATCACGCTATCCTTGCCAAGTTGCTTCTACATAATTTCAACTTCTAATTTCAATTTTTATATTACTTATCATTATTTTTTATTTCAATTATTGTTTTTATTCTTAACTTTTTCCTCATGTTTATTACCCATCTTACTCATTTTAGTTTGTTTTGGTTTATATTTTAGTTTTAGTTTAGCTTAATATACTTTTCAAGGCAGCAAGATATATAATCAATGCTATGTACGCCGAAATTGTCATGTACATTAGTCCTTTAGTTATTAAGATTATTTTAGCATAAGTTTAATGTACGTGATGTGGCTGTGCTTTTCTTAAATAAATAAATAAACGGATGCAGCTGAATGCCAGTATTTTACACGAAGCAAGTGTGGTATGTGAGAACGGTCATCTTAGTCTGTTATGATGAAAGACCTTTGCGAGGCCAACGCTAAAGATATTAAATGGTGGAATTCTGGTCGAAGCTTATTTAGGACTAGCTTCCACCCCCGGCCCCGGTGTCGCTTGCGAGGTATATCGATAAAAAGTAGCCTATGTCCTTCCCCAGGGTTCAAAGTACCCCCATACCAAGTTCAATCAAAATCGGTCCAGCCGTTTCGGAGATCAGCCGGAATAAACAAGCAGACAGACAGAAAAAAATGTTGCTTTTTGGAACGAAGTTCCTTATCGCGCGTTGCGAAAGGGGGCTAGACGGAAAAAATTAAGACCAAAAGTTGTAACGACACTTTTTGCTATAGTTGTAAGCCGTGCGGCGTGCGCGTGTTTCTCTGTCTCCCTCTCTCTCTCTCTGTCTTATAGAAAGCAAACCAGTTTTTTTTGTCTGTTTTTTTATTTGTTAATAATAAAAAAAATATTATTATAACTTCGAAAAAAAAAAAGAAAATTACAATTCCTTCACTAATTAATCGAAAGGAACTTCGTTCCATCCGGGTGTCCCTTTACACCTCTCAAGTTTTTTTATTATAAGTATGTATTTTTCTGTGCCGTAAATTATGGATGTAGTCAATAAGAAGTTGTTATTTTGACATTACACACATACAATTCAATTTTATTTCTTTGTATAGATAAATAGAATCTACCGAAATGACAAATAATAGAAAAGTATGGAAATCAAATCAAAATATTAATTTGCTAGAATTTGGTACACACGGCTACACGTCAAGCTATACAAAACCAGTTTGTCTTGGTCTCACTTTGTATGATATTTTCTCACAATGAACGGTCAGCCAATACTGGTTTTGCATAGCTTGATGTGTAGCCGTGTGTACATAAGGTGTTACAGTCAATTTGTTTCAGCATATCCTGCCATAACATTGCGTGCAAATGTATTCACACTCAGCGATGTCACCTAATCTAACTTACAGATTCTATTGATTTGTCTTCTAGATAGTCCATAATAGTATAATATATTTTAAATATTAATAGCTTGAAAAGTATTTTTTAAACTTGTTCAGCGGTAAGTCTTGAAATCTATTTGGTAAATGATTGTAAATAATAATCGACATGCAGTTTACATTTTTCTTAAATAATTTTAGTTTTATTGGTGGATAAAAAATACATGTTACGCCAACCCCAAATATGTACGTTGAAATATAGGCAGGAAGTAATCATCAATATTTTTTATTTCTTTACTGTGGTTATCCGCGATCAGTTTTACTTTTAGCGGATGAGTTCGGGGTAAACATTGGCGGGAAGAGCGTGACTCCCGCTGGAGTCACGCTCTTCCCGCCAATGTGACGTGCTTCCCGCCAGTGTGTGAATACGTACGAGTAGATGGCTCGCTAGCCATCTACTCGTACGTATTCACGCTTAGGTCCACACTAGAGATGTTATGGATATGATATTTCGGATCTGGATATAGATATAAGGATAAAATTATATCGGTTTCGGATTATCCGTTAGTTTCGGATAGTTTCGGTTACGAATATGATTAAAGTAAAATATAAACACAAATAGTATGTAATAATTTGGTTTTATTTATAGGTTTTATCTAGTCTAGATTATCATTGGTATTATAATCAGTCATATAGGTAAGTAATTATTTAGAGATGTTACAAAAACCTGTCGAAACATGTAGTTTTTTAGACTCCGCCCTTATACGAATCTATCCGAAACTTGTGAAATGGATAAGGTTACGGATATATTTTTATTTCGGATATATCCGATAGTTTCGGTTACGGTTACGGAGCTCCATAACATCCCTGGTCCACACAGGTGTGGGTGGACTACACAATGTCTTTCCTTTTAAGTATTTTCCTGTAACTTCTTGTTTTCAGTGCGGCAGTCAGGTGGTTGGTTGGTTATCCCCATCATCAATATGAAGATGAAGAAGATAACCTGCCTAGCCTTTTCCCAACTATGTTGGGGTCGGCTTCCAGTCTAACCAGATGCAGCTGAATATCAGTATTATACATGAGCAACAGCCTATCTGACATCTACAACAGTTATGAAAGTCTTACAGTATTTCCCTTGGTAAAACTGGTTGAGTACTGGTGGCCCAGCGGTAAGGGTCGACTTACGAGTTGTAGGTCGTAGGTTCGAACCCAGACAGTCACTGTACTTTGTGTAAATTATTTCATCACCACTGCTCTCAAAACGGTGAAGGAAAACATTGTGAGGAAACCGGCATGTCCTTGAATCTAAAATTCAAAGACATGTGACATCTACCAACTCGCACTGGGCCCGCGTGGTAGATTACGGCCCACTCCCTCTCTCTGAGAGCAGGCCTGTTCCCCAGCAGTGGGAATATTATAGGCTGATTGTCTGACTTTCAGGGTTCTGACTATCAGTAACAATTCATTTTCTTTTACAATTAGCAATATAATCAAGAGATTGCATAAGTTGAGAGGAGCTTGTGGCTAAGTAATAACTGCCGCACGGGTTGATCAATCAGGTTAAGCTATGCTTAATCCGGTTAGTCAGTGGATGGCCATCTTTACATACCAAGACTCCAACAAGAAAGAAAGCAGGTCAAAATTATATTATTAGGATTTTATGCTACCAATGGCGGGCCAGGAAGAAAGCCATTGCAGTGTTGAGTTGACCTGCTCCAACAGATGGCATGTATGCATCGGTCATTGTGTAGCTCGACCCTATTTTAGGGAGCTCAACACCCCGTCACTCAACACTACCAGATCTGCAGGACATGTACAGACGCCAGCACATCATGCTACTACAATCTGTCAAATTTCTTTAATAGATTTTCAACTTTATCAAAATTTGATTGTTTCGGGTAGCTTGACCTGCTGGCGTCTGTACATGGGCCATATATAAAATACTCAAAACTGCCAGAAAGTTATAGTCATGTATTCAGTCTAGCCAGCATGGTACTCACATAGTTGTTTTTTAGTTAGGATTGAAATCAAATCTATGTATAGGCCAACCTCTAAACTGAGACATTACCTGAGGTAACTATGCAGCTACCTAACTACTTACTATCACTAACTATCTATCTGGGCTACCACTATCTACTACCTATCATCCATCCCGCGCGGTGTGGGAGGGGTGATAGTCGTCACAAATTGACAAATCACCACACCCCTCCCGCTCCGCGCTGCTACCTCAGGCAACATCTCAATTAAGTTGTTGGCCTATAGACTATTGCCCTTGTGGCTGTAATAAATGGAATTGCAAATGATAAATGATTTCATTTCTGTACGTAGGTTTGTACAAACACTTTAACACATCAATCATACTTTTATAAAAACTAGATGAGGTTGGCGTTTCCTATCAAACTATACCATAGAGCAAACTCAAAGGTCACAGTCTCTTTTAAAGTCTAGAGAATCTTGGTCAGATCATGTGAAGAGCATGTAGATGTCTGAAATGGTCTTTAGCTAAAAGAAATACACAGATTTGAGTGGACCTGTCCTGCAGTGTCAAGCATTTGTCAGTAATAAATAATGCAGCTAGACTCAAAATATAGGTATCAACAAGACTAACCTAAGATGATATAATGCTTGCTGATTGCAACATCCGTGAGTATCAGAAGTTTAGCACAATCAGCACTTTCTCCAACTTTCCCTCGGCTCTCTACATCTCAGTAAGTATTTTGACTAGCTTACATACAAGTTTAAGCCACATTAAGTACAAATTGGAACCGGAAACTATCTCAAACATTTCCGGAAAGGAGGCCAAATTATATAAACAATTTCATCACACATTAACCACGTTTTATAAAAAAAAAAAACCGCGAAACACTAAAAAGGTTGTAAAATATAGGTTGTATACTCACTAATCTTCTCTTATTCTCTATTGAATTGCGAACTCGTGTGTTTAATCTGTGCAGGTTTAGAGATTGTGGTGGTTCAGGAGCTGTGGTGACTTCCTTTTTGATTTGCACATCACTGACCAGCGATAGGTTCACGATATTCACGTCATGGCGTTTAGGATTGCCGCTGGAAGATGGACATTTGAGTATCAGCATCTTCGTTTGAGGGTCGAAAGCCAGAACTTCGCCCTCGATATTTTCATTATAGCATGTCCGCGTTGCTACTATGCTGCCGATTGTGAAGCAGTCCGACACGACAGTGGACATTATACACCGCTTTTGTTGTTTACTCGGTGGAAATGAATTTCATGTAGCGTTTAAATTGTGTTCGATCGGTAAAAATGTGAAATTATGTTTTGTTACGATCAGAATACGAGGTCGTCCGCCATTGAAACTTTGACAGGTTTTGTTACAGATTATAAAGATGAAAGTTTTGAAGTTTATGGTTTTGCGTTTCGTAACCAATATTATGCGTTTCGTTTCCTTCAATTTCTTGTGGGTTAGAAATAATAATTTATATCCGAATGCCTTCTTTTTTCCCATTTTAATTAAAAATGTGTAAACTATAGTTATTTAACAAAATATGTTTTTTTCGTTAAATTCTGAAAGCTAAAAGACCCCGACGTTAGTTTTCATAACGCATTGTTTAGTTTAGTTTGTTACACCCCACGTTAGTTTGGATGTTGCAGTTTGGAACCCTTCATTTTCAGCATTGTCTGCATACTATTACTAGGTAACTCCAGACCTAGACTACGCCAACTTTTGACACAGTGTGGAACATGCAGCATAAGTCATTATAAACCACCTTAGACCATTTAGCTTCAATGGCATTTAGTTATGCCATTGAAGCTAAATGGTCTAAGGTGGAAGGGACTACACTACGATTAGATTTCCTCATAAAAACTGTCTTTTTTTCATGAGCGTAGGTAGAAACGACAGAACACCATGCGATATGGTCCACATTCATACATTTGGGTAAACACGCGTGACCACAGACATAAGCCACCGGAACATGACTGTGTTGTGTCGTGACGGAGAATGCACCAATCAAACGCATCTGTTCAGGACGACTTCAAATCACAAAGAGTTTTGATTGCCATCACAACCAGCAGTTTAAAATAATAAAATGCTTGCTCACCGTCATGTGGCCATTCCATCGTCTTTGTTGAGACAACATCACAATCAAGATTAAAGGATTATAAACAGGTAAGCGGGAAGCAAAATTTTGAGCAAAACGTATGAACCTTGGCGCCAGGAAGTGTATCTAAATGTCTCTGGTGGCAGGCGGCGGGTATAGGGATATTAATAGGCTTAATACAATGACGTTGCATACTGTGGTGAGAACCGCTATACCCCTCCAAGTCATTTTAAGAGATGGGGAAGGGGTGTACACAGTATTTTTGTAAACAATTTGCAAAAATCAAAGTATCACCTAAGAATTTGAAGAAATGTCAGCCAGTTGTCAGATGAATATTTGGCGGTTGAATTAAATTGTTGCAATTATAAAAAAATAAAATAAAGTCTGAGAAAAGAGTCTATTCGTTCTAGACATGGGCGTTTTCGTATTTAGTTGCTAACGGATATGTAACCGATATTCAGTTTTCATATCGATATCGAAAACCGTTTTCAGATATATTAACACTATTATTTATTAACCAAATAACCAATCACTAGCCGAAGTTACGTAATATTCGCTTCATCACTTTTACGCCAGTAAAACATTGAATGGTAAGACAGAGACAAAGCGAATAAAAACCGTCGATGTCATATCCTCGTGATGTGAAGTTTGCGTTTTGTTCGTTATTACTTATTCGACATTATTCGTAGTTTGTTCTCGATGTTGCGCTTTGGATAAACCATAGCTCGATGAAGATTTTGTGAAAACGGTTATGTATATTTAGATATCGATATGGTGGTAAACACATATCCGATATAAGTTACGTTTTGATATATCGAACACATGCCTAATTCGTTCATTTCACAGAGCAGGGAGACACCTCGGCGGCCGATGCAAGACACAAATCAAGCGTACCGTGCTTTATGCGATACAAATAACGTGTAGTAACTGACGACTAAAGAGAGGGAGGGGCTTGTGACTAAGTAATAACAGCCGCACGGGTCGATCAATCAGTTTAAGCTACGCTTGCCGCGATTGGTCCCTAGATGCGTGACCATCTTCACATACCAAGACTCCTCCGTGCCTCGGAAAGCACATTAAGCGGAACCGGCTGTCATTGGTGGATCTTTGACAGTCGTTACGAGTCGTCAGAAGCCCGAAAATCCGACAACCAGTCTTACCAAGAGCCCCAAGAGGTATCGGTTTATCCAGTGACTGGGATGTGGAGGTCAGATAGGCAGTCGCTCCATGTAAAATACTGGTATTCAGCTATATCTGGTTAGACTGAAAGCCGACCCCAACATAGTTGGGAAAAGGCTAGGCAGATGATGAACTGACTACTAAAAGGTGGTCTAGAAATGGTGCGCTCAAAGCACTTTCGGCGCCACGAATTTTATTAGTACTGTATTCTCTAGAGTCTAGACGTTGCCGGCGCGGCGCGACTGTGTTCTGTGGTTCATTGGGTACAGACGCCAGCACATCAAGCTACTACAATCAACTTTATCGTTAAATGATTAAGGTTCAAGGTTGATTGGGAAAATTGGACATTTTCGGGTAGCTTGTCCTGCTGGCGTCTGTACATTTTGAGTTTTTCATTAGGAATTTCTCAGTAAGGGAACGGAGTTTGGTAGTTATCGGTGTGATTCCCCGTGCCTCGGAAAGCACGTTAAACCGTTGGTCCTATTTCTGATCTCTCTCCGGTCGTGTCGGATTGCCGTCCCGTCGGACTATCAGAGTGAGGGAAGAGAGTGCACCTGTGTCTACGCACGAACTTGTACACTATAATATCTCTCGAGTCTCGCGTAGATGGCTCTAGTATCCGCTGATCGGCTGCCATGGTCTGCGTAATTTGGTCTGGACGACTAGGTATTAGGTACATTCGTTTCTCGGCGAGTGTTCTGGTCGCCAAGCGAGCGTCGCTGAACGAGTACTCTCTTTGATAGCTCTTCGACAAACGATTACGGCGCGGTGTGGACAGTCAGCGATAAATTATTATAATGTACGTCCCTTTTACTTACACAGCACCTCTTTTGTATGTTGGTTGAGCGAGAAAATGTTGATATCTATGGTCAGACCTTTAATTGGCTACAGTAAAATGACATTTCATACTGTCATTTCGTTAAAAAATGTTGCCACACTACTCGTGATGTGATTAAAACGAATTGATCGTTTTTATTTAGAAATTCGAAACTGACTAATTTTTATTGCACTTACTACAGTCCGGCCATCATCGGAATAATGCGTTCCTGGCACCTATCAGTGCGACAATTCTAGTAGCTGATAAAGATCAAATAGGCTATTTTCCTAAAAATCCTAATTAGTCCGTCAGTTAGATTATCAAAAAATATTGAACCCGTATTTTTTCTTTTGTCAATTATATAAAAAAATTATAAAGATATCGCCCGTTAAAGTTCCGCTTGCTTGCGTTTTTTACCCAGGCAACTACCCTATTCGCAAAACACGTATTCGTTTGTATGAAACTGACAAGCAGTATATTATAATGTACTCTGTGCTGACAAGTGTCAAGAACGCATTCCCTCGCCGTCCGGACTGTAAAAGGAATTTTCAGGGAAATAAAACAAGATCCTTAATAAAATGCATATCCTTATATTATAAGCGCCTTAAGAATAATGATTAAAATGACACAACATAGATATTTACAATAAATGATAGTAAATTAAAAAGTTCGGGTCCCGAGCGCTGTCCGAAGACGCACGAGCGTTCCCGAACATTTGCGACGATACACGAATATAGCCGAAAGCAAAAGCGACAGTTTTTTGTTTCTTAGCATTTGTTTTTTTTTAATTTACTATCACATTTTTTTGTAGTGAATACGGATAAACATTGCATTATGGGATAAGGCTAGTTTCTTAAAAGAACGGTGGTCGTCACAAATAACGTCGCAGTGTTGGTTGTCGTGAAGCAGGCAGCGGGGTCTGACAAAAAACTTTCTCCAGAAAAACACACCGACTTCCTTCCTCAGTAAGGAAAGTGTGTGAGGATGGATGGATGTTTGCAACTCTTTCACGCAAAAACTACTGAACGTATTTGGATGAAATTTGGCACACAGATAGTTTTTAACCAGGATTAACACATAGGATACTTTTTATCCTGATATTCCCACGGGATCGAAACTTATACGGGTAAAACCGCGGGGCGCTGCTAGTACTGTCTTAAATAACGTATCAGTGACGTCATTCGCGTGTAAATTGCAGACGCTATGTTACGGCCACCGCTCTTTTAGGAAATCGTAGCTAAAGTAATATAAAGTAGTTATCTAAAAGGGATGGTAAGAATTTAAACTGAAACAAATAAAAATATACTCCCAGACTATTCAATCAAGCCTCCATGCATTTCCATGTAAGGTGTTGTTTCAAATTGATGTTAAAACAAATATCAACTTTATTCCAATGACAATTAAGTTGATTTCAGAGTGACTAGCATTACTTAGTCTTAAAAATGCTGTGAAGTTGCATCGCAAACTGAACTTTATTGTGTAGGAATTAAAGTTATTTTTCCAATAACACGTATTTGTTCACATTTTTGGCAAATGAACATCGCGAATGCATGCATACTTTGTTTTATTTCGCATTTTTGCGCTCTCTTTTTTCGCATGTGGAAGTAACTGACTCACACACACACACTGTTCCACAAGAGGTGTGCTATAATAATATAATAATAATATAATAATATCCCTGCTATGGAGCTATGCTGCGAGGATGTGAAAGCTAAGCTACGAAACTATGCGACCGTTTCCACTAATGCTAAGCTGTGTATCGGAGCGAGTAAGATGTGCTATGAAGATGCGCCGCCGCGAGGTAGCTGTGCGAGGAAGATGCTAAACTCGAGCAATGCGATGCATCGATAGTAGGGAAAGCACGGGGACTGCTCTGCTCTGCACATAGCTACACCACTCGCGCATCCATAGCTCCCGTCCATGGCACGCATCCTCCCATATAAAAAACATAGCTTAGTTGAACCCGTTTCCACCAGTGCTAAGCTATGAATATGATTGGTGGATAACAAACGCATCCATAGCAACGTAGCATAGCACATCTCTGGTGGAAGAGCAGCCTTATGTCCGCCCCTGGAGCTATGATTTATTTTTTACGTATCACCTTAGGAGTCAGGGAGTGTATTTATGAAGAACTTGTAGGAAATAAAAGAGAAATGACTTAGTCCAACAATAGGACAGATTAGGCGGACCATGGCGCCCATTCCCTTGTTCACAAACTAAACTAAATTTAAGTTCAGTGCATCTTTTTCTTTCTATTTAATTAAGAATAGGACAGAAGATAAATATTAGTTTAGTCCTGTCAAATTAAGATACTCCATAGACAAATTAGACGTCATTAAAAACATGGCTACTAAAAATACGTCAATTCATTAATTTGACAGGACTAAACTAATGTTTATCTTCTCTCCTTTTCTTAATGAAATAGAAAGAAAAAGATGCACCGAACTTAAATTTAGTTTAGTTTGTGAACAAGGGAATCGGCGCCAATAAGATGCATAGAGAAGATGATAACTAAATAAAGTAACTTTGACCCATAACTCAGCGCTCACCTATTCACCACTATTTAAAAAGATAAAAAAACACAATCTAGCCGATTCTTCTAATAACAGAAAAAAACATTACTATACCATTTTTAAAACTTAAAACTTTTGACATAATAAAATATACTACCAGTGCCGTCGTGTGGTAGAAAGTAATTTCGTCACATGGCAACACCGCCGCAGATAATAAATAAGTTTTTTTTTTCAATCACAGAGACAATGACGTGTGATTTTTTTTTTAAATGGCGAAATTTATGATTAGTATTATGCTTAATCTCATAATACCAAATAGAAAAAAAAAGAAAAATGAAATAGTTGTATTTGTAGATATTTTTGACGAAACCAACCCAATATTAGATACAAGTAATAATTTTTTCAATGAGTTTTTAAAATGTAAGGGGAGTTACACACTTGTTCGGCCGTACCGAACATTCGGTTCTGGAGTATCTGTGAAACAACAAGCCCGACCGAAGCAATTACTACGTTTTCATTCTGTTCATGCCAAACGTGTGGAAGTATAGAGCTATGAGGAACAGGGTGTAGAGTTCAGTCATACTCTATAGAAAAGGGAGGATCCTCCGACCAGACGGGTGTTGTGTCTGGCGGGCAACTGCCCAACGATTGATGTTGAGAAGTTTGTATGTATGCTAATTGCGCGGTAAAGTCTGCTTTAGAGATGCAGGATTTGCGTGACGTCAGCTTGACGCGTTGTTCGCATGTGGCGTTGTAGATATACCGCTACAGAAGTACCCTCGCTTACTCATGTTCGGGTCGGCTAGTCACAATCCGAGCGACTTTTCCCGAACATATGTATTGTAATGTCAGCTTTCGATATACACAGGTGACATGTTTGGCAGCCATTTTGAAAAAAAAAACCAAATGGCGCGACAGTATGTATGCCAGCCAGTAAAAAGCTTCAATCCCCTTTAAATTTAGTCAAAAACATGTACAAACACAACTAAAAACTAGCTAAATGTAGTGTTCTTCTTACTGGCTAGGATAATATAAAAAATATTGAATAGTTTTATCATTACTATAGCGTTAGGTTTGTTAACGACGAGAGAAAGGAGGGTGTAGGCAGAGTTCTAGCCGACAGGCGGGGTCTGGGCCCAGCGCCTTCATTGCGTAACACAGTAACAATCTGAGGGGTAATTCTCGTAATTTTAAGATCATTCACAGTCTAATGTCAGTCTCAATCTGTCAAAAATACCTCTAATTTCCCTACATTTTGAAAAGTTTTTACATTTGTTTGTCGTCGAGATGGGACTGCGACTAGATTTTGAACGTTTTAAATTACGAGAATTGGCCTTCTGATTCAGGTGAAGGGCGGGCGTTTTTGGGGGACTGTCTTTTGTAATTTTGACTTTCGCAAAGTGCTGATTCTCAGCCTAATTTGAATAAATGACTTTTGATTTTGATCTCTATCTGAATCATTTTGAGGAACAGGGTGTAAAGTTCACTCATCCTCCATAGAAAAGGGAGGATCCTCCAACCAGATGGTCTGACGGGCAACTGCCCAATGATTCATGTCGGGCCGTTGTCTATATGCTAGTTGCGCGGTAAATTTTGCTTGCGAGATGCAGGATTTTGCGTGACGTGTGTGACGCGTTGTAGATATCCGGTGCGCGATAAAATCCTAGCTTGCTCTTACAAAAGTCTGCTATATCTCTCCCTACCCCGAAACAGCGTTCCAACTAACAAACCCAACGCCGGAGAGTGTCGAAAGGTAAGAAAAATACAAAAACTTGTACCTAGACACTACATATTAGTATTGTTTTCTTTTTCCAACATACTCAGACAGTCTCATAGCTGTTAGTGATAGATCATTTAAGCTACATAAGCTGAAATACAATTTTTACCCATCATTTTCTTAGCCTCGATGATGGTGACTTAACCTCAATTTGACCTATCTCCCCTTCTTGGCGCAGACATATCACCGACAATTTTTTGTCTGGGAGTGCACGCCCATCATATTCCAAGCCTCAACGATAGTAACTTAACCTCAATGTGACCTATCGTCTGTTCTCGGAATACCAGATCATCTAATATACAAACTTTTTGTCCGGGAGTGCACACCCATCCCTTTCCAAACCTCAGCGTCGGTAGCTTAACCTCAGTTGTTAAATAATCTAACACTAACAGTATTACATTCCTAAAACTAACACAATCAGTTTCTTACTGTGATGCGATTTGCACAAGAACAGCAAGAAGTATTTGAGAAAACGTAAAAAAATTAATGAAAATAACATAAATGTTGATATGTATAGTGATGTTTACAACCTCTCAGAACTACATTACTAACATCATAAGCAACAACTTTTGTTCTATGACTTTTAATAATTCATCAGATTTTAATTTATCAGACTTCATACAAAAATAAAAATATTTCTATTCAATGAACCCGACGCGAAGCACAAGAAAGCGCTAGTTAGATAAACAAACTACCGTGTGTAGTACAAAATACAGCGGAGGAGAGCGGGGTTAGACAGAACAACGAAATCTTAAAGGTTTGTTCTTGGTAAATGTATTATGTTTTGTAAAAAGTCATAGAACAAAAGTTGTTGTTTATAATGTTAGTAATCCAGTCCTGCAAGCTTATTAGTGTTTTACCAACAACCCTGTATAATTATGTTTAAGTTTCATACTGAATTCGACAAAACTGTTTGAGTTACCTGTGTCTGTCAGACACAGGCGGTATCTCCGACACATTTTGTCATATTTTTATCTAGCAGTCTATCCGTCACATACAAAAAACTTCAAAAGATTTAACACAAATAAAAAACGCAACATTATGTTTTACCCAACCAATGTGTTTGCCTAAATGTTCGTCCATCTGTCAATCACAGGTGACCATCTCGAAAAGTTTGACACATGACACTTGGTAATATTTTCTTGTTATTCGCATCACAGTAGGAGACTGTAGGAGTGTCCCTCGAACTTCGTTCAGTCTTGGTTTAGTTCAGCACTATCAGTCTGGGCGGCAGCATGCCTCGCTTGCTCAGCCACATTCTGCAACAAAAACATCATATAAGTTACAACATACCATCACGGCTTTAACCCTTCGTATGGCCAGAACGTAGATCCACGCGAGACACAATGGCTTTTTAATAGGGTAGTTTCCTGGGTAAAAAAATAATTATTATATTTAGTCTGTCAGTTAGATTATCGAAAAATAATGGACCTGTATTTTTTCTTTTGTCAATCAAACAAAAAATGACAAAGATAAAGCGCGTCAAAATTCGGGAGTGGGGGGTCGTGACGTCACGCCATGCTAAAAAGTGTAGCAAGGCGTGACGTCACGCGGAACTTTAACGGGCGATATCTTCATCATTTTTTATATAATTGCGAAAAGAAAAAATACGGTTCCAATATTTTTTGATAATCTAACTGACGGGCTAATTAGATTTTTTTAGGAAATTAGCCTACGGCATTCAACGGGTTAATCCCCGAAGGGTTAGGGAGGGCGCCCACGAGCAAATTAGTTGCCTAGCAACTTTTTATCTCTGTCGCCTGTCTCGTCGCCGATATTTGGACGATGCGCACACGAGAGCGACAGCAACGCCACTTTTTAGCTGGCAATTTTTTGTCTCCGTGCACGAACTTGCACTGCAACCAATATACGGGCGACAGTAGCGCCCAAACCCGCGGACAATGTCTCCCAGCTGCCGCGCTACATGCGCACACTATCATACAAACCCGTAGACTTGACGTGAGAGAATAATTAGTTGCGGAGACAAAAGTTGCTCGTGGGCCCTCCCTTAAGCTACGTACTGTGGAGGGCTAGACGAGCCCTCTGAGGTACCGGGAGGAATCAAACACTATTATATGATTCCTTTTGATTATATTTTGAGAACGTCTTTAAATCTTTGTTTAATTGTCACTTCTTATTCTAGAACCATCTATCTTTGACACTCGCTTGAACGTTCGAATGTCATTCGCGCTAAATTATATCCGGCCTGCAACATATGAGGTTGCCTTCGGCAGACAAGCCTCTACAGTACGGACAGACAGGTGGCTTGCTTAGCGCTTAGAGCCTAGCGAGTCACCTTGCGAGTAGCGCAGTGAAACGAACGCTCTAGAATTTTAGCAACCGGCCGCACTGCGCTCTTGGCGGCTTCGCTAGTCACCTAGCGTGTATGTAAAGATGTTAAGTAGACTCTAGGCGCTAAGCAAGCCACCTGTCTGTGCGTACGTAGCCTAAGGCTGTAAAGATGTTAAGTCACTAGACTCTAGGCGCTAAGCAAGCCACCTGTCTGTGCGTACGTAGCCTAAGGCTGTAAAGATGTTAAGTCACTAGACTCTAGGCGCTAAGCAAGCCACCTGTCTGTGCGTACGTAGCCTAAGGCTGTAAAGATGTTAAGTCACTAGACTCTAGGCGCTAAGCAAGCCACCTGTCTGTGCGTACGTAGCCTAAGGCTGTAAAGATGTTAAGTCACTAGACTCTAGGCGCTAAGCAAGCCACCTGTCTGTGCGTACGTAGCCTAAGGCTGTAAAGATGTTAAGTCACTAGACTCTAGGCGCTAAGCAAGCCACTTGTCTTTGCGTACGTAGCCTAAGGCTGTAAAGATGTTAAGTCACTAGACTCTAGGCGCTAAGCAAGTCACCTGTCTGTGCGTACGTAGCCTAAGGCTGTAAAGATGTTAAGTCACTAGACTCTAGGCGCTAAGCAAGCCACCTGTCTGTGCGTACGTAGCCTAAAGCTGTAAAGATGTTAAGTCACTAGACTCTAGGCGCTAAGCAAGCCACCTGTCTGTGCGTACGTAGCCTAAGGCTGTAAAGATGTTAAGTCACTAGACTCTAGGCGCTAAGCAAGCCACCTGTCTGTGCGTACGTAGCCTAAGGCTGTAAAGATGTTAAGTCACTAGACTCTAGGCGCTAAGCAAGCCACCTGTCTGTGCGTACGTAGCCTAAGGCAGAGGTGGCAGGTCATCGATGCGCAAACTGTAACCATGAATTCAGCACATGAGTTTGGAACCCCCGCGACTGAGTTCCAGAATCATGTACTGAGCCCATAGTATCTATCCCATATAATCTCATGGTTTAATGTGTGGGCGAAATTTTGAAAAAAAAAAAACTTGAGAGGTGTCAAGGGACACCCGGATGGAACGAAGTTCAAAGAGAGAGAGAGAGAGAGACAGACAGAGAAACACGCGCACGCCGCACGGCTTACAACTATAGCAAAGTGTCGTTCCAACTTTTGGTCTTAATTTTTTCCGTCTAGTCCCCTTTCGCAACGCGCGATTAGGAGCTTCGTTCCAAAAAAAAAAATGGCGGCCAAGTGCCACGGATCTTCAAACCCCTTTCGCTTCCATACGAAATTAATCGTTTTCTTCAGTATTTGTGATTCAGACCAGCAGGAACTCACCCAATGCCAGCGCCGAGCAGTAAGGACACCATGTTGGTGAGCAGCACGGCCGCGATAGCGCCCCGACTGAACAGGCAGGTGCGACGGACGGACAGGCAGTGGCTCTGGAAATATTAACATCACACTTTAGTAAGAAAAATATAGATATATCGAAGTACGAGGCTAATAATAACAGCGGCACAGGTCGATCGACAAGGTTAAGCTACGCTTGCCGCGGTTGGTCTGTGGATGGGTGACCATCTTTACATTTCGAGACCCCTCCGTGCCTCGGAAAGCGAGTTCAGCCGTTGGTCCCGGCTGTCATTCGTGGATCTTTGATTGTCGTCAGTAGCCTGAAAGTCTGACAACCAGTCTTACCAACGGGTATCGTATTACCCAGTAACTGGGTTGTGGAGGTCAGATAGTCAGTCGCTCCATGTAAAATACTGGTATTCAGCTGCATCCGGTTAGACTGGAAGCCGACCCCAACATAGTTGGAAAAAGGCTAGGCAGATGATGATGATGAGTTGTACGAGGAACAGGGTGTAAAGTTCACTCATCCTTCATAATACAGGGAGGATTCTCCGACCAGACGGGCGTCGCGTCTGGTGGGCTACAGCGCGAAGATTGTTTTTTTTTTTTTTTCTTAAATGTGTTCCTGCAGGTCCATCTAGGAGGTTGTTGGCTGCTAAACCAAGCTTGGCTGTGGGTGCCTCAATAAATGAAGGCTTCCAGCCAGGGCTTAAAAAACTTAAACACTAAGCGACTACAAGCTAAGGGCCCCTGTGGGATACCTCGGCTTACACATACATACAGGCTGGCAGGGACATCGATGTGCAAACCTGGGGGCCTACTCCGAAGTGCAAATTGCGAATGTTCGGATCGGACCGGCACATGGCCGAACCGAATATTATTGAAAAATGCGAATAAAGTTCGGATCGGCTCAGTTGGGTCGGGACCATAGTCAATATTCGAAAGAGTGTAGGAGTGTAGGATCGGAACCGACCGAACCAAATAGTAACTTCGTAGCAGGAAACGGCAGGACATTCGGCCGATACTACTTCGGAGTAGACCCTCTTGATTCCTGTATAATATGTATATGAAATTTTTCCAAATAAAAAACGTTGTACGTGATAAATAAAATAAAGATGTCCCTGCCACCCTGTATACGCTGTATACAGGGTGGCAGGGACATCGACGTGCAAACTGTAACCATGTATTCAGCACAATGAGTTTAGACCCCATAGCGTCGAAATTTTTCGTCGGTTAATAAAAAAAAATATTGCTGTTCCATACATTTTGACCGCGTAGGTCAAACGCACTTTTCTATGAAACAAAAGATTTTTTTTCAATAACCCACGAAAAATTTCGACGCTATGGGGTTTAGTATCATGTGCTGTATCCATGGTTACAGTTTACGTGTCGATGTCCCTGCCACTCTGTATACAGCGTGTTTGTCACGTACAACGTTTTTTATTTGGAAAAAAATCATATATTATACAGGAATCCAACCCGATCTTTTGCTTGCAACGGACTTAGATGTTGATATGCTCTAGTATATTACCTGCTGCATGGCGGGAGGCGCGAGCTGTTGCTCCAGCACTTCGATTGAGGAGGTGGCGGAGGGAGGCCCACGAGCCGACGTGGGGTGCTTGAACCGCCAGTCCCTGGGGACAAGGAGATAAAATTATTGAATATCTGAAGGCAAATTCTCGTAATTTAAAACGTTCAAAATCTAGTCGCAGTCTCATCTAGGCGACAAACAAATGTCAAAAACCTGTTTAAATGTAGGGAAATTAGAGGTATTTTTGACAGATTGAGACTGAGATCAGACAGTGAACGTTTTTAAAATTATAAGAATTGCCCCTCTGATGCAATTTTACACATACAGGGTGTAAAAAGATCCACTACATAGCCTTCAAAAACGAATTCTGTACATCAAACTAAGTAAGATTGCACAAAAATAATGGCTGGGAGACTTTTAATTTTGGTGTGAATATTGCACACAAAACATTGTGCCTATGGGTGCATGCACAGGGGTCGTGGGGGTATTTAATAGTGTTATAAAATTGAAAAATTATTTCGTTAAAAACGTTAGTAAAAGTTGGAATTTTAACCGTCAATATCTCCGTAACCAGAAGGTTCCCAGGTATGGTCCGGTACAAAGAAATGATTACAATGACGGTTCGATAAGTCCTAGCCTAAGGCCTAGCCTTTTCCCAACTATGTTGGGATCGGCTTCCAGTCTAACCGGATGCAACTGAATACCAGTATTTTACATGTTGCGACTGCCTATCTGACCTCCAAAACCCAGTTACTGGGTAATTACTTTAATAATGTTTTATTATTTATATTATCATATACACTTATCGAACCATCATTGTAATCATTTCTTTGCAGTAATTCGATGACAAATACTTTTGTGCTAAGCCCATATTCAACGTTACATTAATATTCAGTATTGTACATATTCAGACGAGCGTGGGAAATAAACCTTATCGGTGGATTGAATATTTTTATCATACCTATTCTTAAATACAGTTTGTAATTTCGTGCAATATGTGTTTACTAGTCAGTCTAGTACACAGGGGTCGTGGGGGTATTTATTTATTTATTTGGGACAAACAAACAGTAACACATTATATCTGCGCAAATAATATAAACAAAGATATTATATAAATGTTAAACTCACACCGTTATCCACAGCATATAAAGTAAAGTTGTGTTATAAAATTAAAAACTTGTTTTCGTAAAAAAAACGTTAGTAAAAGATGGAATTTTGACCGTCAATATCTCCGTAACCAGAAGGTTCCCAGGTGTGGTCCAGTACAAAGAAATGATCACAATGACGGGGAGTACAAGCGACTCTCGACTTCGTAAAGTGTCTTTTTACACCCGTTATAATATAAATTAGCGACTTCGTTCGCGTAAAAGTCTTAAGGTACACAATATACCAAAATAACAGCCACATTTTTATAAAACTCCTTTGCCTACCGACGCAACGCATCTCGTCGCATCGCCAGCCCGGGCTATTACTTCGATTTCGCGTTTTTTTGCCTTTTTTATTTTTGTTCGGATCCTAAGGGTCGTAGCCTGAAGTTAAATAGCCCATGGGACCAACATCGTAATCCCGAAAAAAATATCAACTGTCCCATATAAAACTTCAATACTTACGGACCCAAATGTCATAACATTTGGATCCGCAAGTATTTGTATGGGACAGTAACAGGTTATTTTTTCGGGGTTACACCCTTTAATATCAGTCATTACGATGTACACAATATGAACACACCTTTCTGGGACAAGCTGTATTATAATAATAATAATATCCCTGGACATTTCACACAGCGCCATCTAGTCCCAAGCTAAGCAACCTAATGCTTGTGTTATGGTAACAAGATGGCTGATAAACTACTTATATACATTTTTTTTTTTTTGTAAATACATACATATTATAGATAGAAAAACACCCAGACTCGGAACAAATACATGTAGGTCATACAAATATTTGTTCCGTGCGGGAATCGAACCCGCGACACGCAGCGCAGCAGTCAATCGCTTAACCACTGCGCCAACCGTGCCGTCAAGTATAAGTCTTTTAAAAGAGCCGTTGGTAGAACGCTCCCAAGCGTGGACTAATCTCGTAGAAGGAACTACACGAAGGTGCTAGTAAGTACAAAATGTATTTAAACTCACTTGGGTGGAAGCTGGTCGGGTCTACTGCTCCATTCCCAGACCCAGTCGTTGGAGTCATCCTGAAACATTACACATAGCGCTTTAAATAAATGTTCAAGTTTTATTTAAGTTTTCCGCAAGAAAACTGTATCCCTGATCTGCAGAATGCGTGGCAGCTGCAACGGAATTCTGAAGACTGTAGCAGATAGGATCTCTTCTCCGATATGGAGATCCTTTATTATGCGTGTAATTTAAATGTATTTTAATTTAATTTTTAATTTATATAATTTTGTAATTTTTGATTTATTTTGTTAATTTTTATCTCTTTTACTTTTAATCTTTCATTTGTAATTTAATTTAATCTTATATTTATTTATTTTAATTTTAAGTCTGACTGTATGGAATTATGGATCAATTAGTTATCTGAATTAAATGAATTTAATTTATTTATTATTTATTTAGCCCGTGTAATACGCTATCAATTTAAATCTGAATCATTTTGAAGGATATTACCAATCCATTACTTCATATGTCCGAAAAATGTGTCTGCTGAACAACGTAAATAACGCAATGAATGTTGTTCAACTGTCAAATTGAAACCAATTTCATAACATAGGTACCATCATTAGGTGTGTTATGAAATTTCCCGCAGGTTCGCAAGGTTGATTTCTTAAAGGGTTTTCTTTAAAGGACTTTCTATGGCGCACGGGATTTTCAACTTTCAGTATTGAGCAATATGAAAAGAAATGGTAGTTTACGTATGGAGAAGAATGGGCAAGAAACTCCACCGTAACTTTTAAATTGTTTTCCAATATTTTGCATGCATTATTAATTGTATTTATAATAATGTGAGGACGATGCACCTAAAATAAAATTATCTACTATACCACCGTAACTTTTAAAATGTTTTCCAATATTTTGTATACATTAATAATTATATTTATAATAATGTGAGGACGACGCACCTAAAATAAAATTACTATACCACAATAGGCAAAAGAATTAAAATAGATTAATGAAACCATGACATATAAATTAATTATGTGATAGATACATGGTGCTCACATATTATAAACATTGTAAAAGTAGACGATTTTCATAAAAAAAAATAAGTCAAGGTGTGAGTTTTCCGTCGAGATTAGCCGCCGTGGCGGAAATACGCTCTGGAGGACTTTATGTATTTTAACAAGTTACTCACTCTCCAGCAGTTAATGTAGACTCCTTTCAGCTCATCTTCCGTAGACGGCTCTAGGTTCGGACTGTTGGGTGGAGACTTCGGACTGAAATAGAACAAAGAAGTCACAGTTAATAATTAGATTTATTATATCCTGTCCTGATTTATTATTTTTTATTTATTTATTCATGTAACAATTCGCATTGTGTTTGAAATATGTAGTACATTAATTGATTTATTACAGCTAAAAATAATAAAATATGAACTTCAACCAGTTTTCACAAAAATAATCAATAACATAAATGATAAATATTGTGTCAATAGATTGCAAATAGTTATTATATAAATGATTGTAAATATTATTATGTCAAATGATTATAAATTTACTTTATAAAAAGCAAAAAAAAAAAAAATTTTTTTGATTTTTTTGCTATTACAAACACAAATTATCCCTAATTATTTGGGGTCATCGCAACTCATCGTCTTTTTCTTCCATACTTCTCTATTAGTCGTCATCTCGACAGTCACCCCCTTTCTAACCATATCATCATTCACACAGTCCATCCATCGTTTCTTTGGTCTTCCCCTACTCTTATAGCCATCGACATTCAAACTCTAAACTTTCCTCACGACATTTTTCTCATTCCTTCGTAACACATCTCCATACCATAGCTTACTTTAACATAATAATAATATCCCTGGACATTTCACACAGCGCCATCTAGTCCCAAGCTAAGCAACCTAATGCTTGTGTTATGGTAACAAGATGGCTGATAAACTACTTATATACATTTTTTTTTTTGTTGTAAATACATACATGCTATATATAGAAAAACACCCAGACTCAGAACAAATACATGTAGGACTTACAAATATTTGTTCTGTGCGGGAATGGAACCCGCGACACGCAGCGCATCATTTGATCGAACGCACCCGGAGAGATGGGCAAAGATCGTCACTCACTGGAAATTATGACCAAATAATTGTTTTTAGTTTTTACCCTATCCTGGACTATACATTTACGAATACTTTATTATTATGTTAAAATTTTATTATTGTCTTTCTGCACAGTGGGTTTCTTTCATTCATTTAATTTATTATTATGTACTGTAGCATGCCAAAACATATGTATAAATTGCTGTGCCCTGACAGGGTCAATGTATGAAACAAATATTATTGTAACATCTTCTACACTACATTGAATGCAATAAACGATGATTATGATTATGATTATGAAGCCTGAGGGAGGACATCGCCGTCCACGTAGACCACGGCGAACGATCTGATGACGTATGGTATACACATCTGGTGGAGTTTCTTGCCCATTCTTCTCCATACGAAAACTACCTTTTGGAAGGGGCGACTAGAATCAATTTTATTTTAATTTTAATTTTGACGTTCAAAAGTGCCTTTAATGTGCCTATTTGAAATAAATGATTTGACTTTGACTTATGCGGGGCCAGAGATCGCACAAGACAGAGAGGTTAGGAATGAAAAAGGGGTGGCCTTTGCCCAACACTGGGCCACAAAATAGGCTAACAAAACAAAAAAACTTGAGAGGTGTCAAGGGACACCCGGTTGGAACGAAGTATAACTGGCTTGCTTTCTATAAGAGAGAGAGAGAGAGAGACAGAGAAACACGCGCACGCCGCACGGCTTACAACTATAGCAAAAAGTGTCGTTCCAACTTTTGGTCTTAATTTTTTCCGTCTAGCCTCCTTTCGCAACGCGCGATAAGGAACTTCGTTCCAAAAATATATATTTGATCAAGCTCCGTGTTTCGGCTCGTGGTCTAATAATACCTCCACCACCCAGTCACTAGGTAATACGATATCCCTTGGTGGTCAGACTTTCGGGCTTCTGACGACCCGTAACGATTGTCAAAGATCCACGAATGACAGCCGGGACCAACGGCTTAACGTGCTTTCCGAGGCACGAAGGCGCTCCATGTAAAAAAAATTGGTATTCAGCTGCATCCGGTGAGACTGGAAGCCGACCCCAACATAGTTGGGAAAAGGCTGGCAGATGATATAGGGGTCTTGATATGTAAAGATGGGCACCCATCCACGGACCAACCGCGGTAAGCGTAGCTTAACCTGACCGATCGACCCGTGCGGCTGTTATTACTCAGCCACAAGCACCTCCTATGTTTATTAACTATGTGATTTTTTGTGCAGAGACAAAAATATTATATGACTAGCTGCGCCCCACGGTTTCACCCGCATAAGTTTCGATCCCGTGGGAATATCGGGATAAAAACTATCCTATATGTTAATCCTGGTTATAAACCATCTGTGTGCCAAATTTCATCCAAATCCGATCAGTAATTTTTGCGTGAAACAGTAACAAACATCCAACCATCCATACAAACTTTCACATTTATAATATTAGTAGGAATATATATTTACGCGATACTTGAAAAGGAAACGTGTACAACCAAATCGACCTTGAAAACACGAGTTTAACTGAAAAACGTGTAATATCACTCAAAACGGTCTTCACACGCCCCCCGACACAACAAGAGTTTATTAATTACTTTTAATAAAGACGGTACTCTTAAAACAATTGTCGTTATTAAGATAACGACTTCTACACTCGAAAAATACCTAAATACTGCTCAATTTTCTACAGTATGAAGTAGTAGTATATGTATGCATGTGTAGATAGATAGACGCATATGAAGTCAACATCATCTGCTTTTCACCTCGTAAACATACGAGGTGAAAAGCAGATGATGTTCAACAACAACCCCAACAGGGGTCGGCTTCCAGTGTCACCGGATGCAGCTGAATACCAGTATGTTACATGGAGCAACTGCCTATACGACCTCAACAGTTCAGTTACTGAGTAACACGATAGCCCTTGGTAGGACTGGTTGTCAGACTTTCGGGCTTCTGACTACCCGTAACGACTGTCAAAGATCCACGAATGACAGCCGGGACCAACGGCTTAACGTTCTTTCCGAGAGGAGGAGCGTGCTTTCCGCACGGAGAGGCCTCCATATTTAATGGATGGACACCCGCGGACCGCGGCAATCGTAGCTTAAATTTCGATCGGCCCGTGCAGTTATCATTTAGCCATGAGCCCCCCCACGCTTGCTCAAAACGGATTGGCGATTAGACTTATATCTATACAAATAAATAAAATTTAAGTGTTTGATTGTAATGTCGAAAAATCAGCGTTTAACTAAATGCATATGAAAGTATATACCGTTTACAACAAGCTCTGTACCAATTTGTTCTGTTCTGTTTTTTATTGTATGGTAAAAAAATAAACAATTATTTTTTACTAGCTTTCTGTACACCTGACAGCAAATGTATATTATGCAAAATTTCAGGATGATCGGTTCAGTGATTAGGCGTGAAAAGGTAACAAACAAACTTACTTTCGCATTTATATATTAGTTAAGATTTCGACTTTCAGCTAAATTGACGCTTTGAGTCTGATTACACGCACGGGTAGATTAGATCCCATAAGGAATTCCCTACTAAACATTTCATGGAAGGAAGTTTCATGTGAAACCTGTAGCTAACAAAATCCATGATAGACATTATTTTTAGCTTCGTAAGTTGCTTATAGATACATCTCTCCCTACTCGAGTTACAAACTATATGAAAAGCAAAGCCGTTGAAATGCGCCTGGCGCGGACAGACCGCAAGTAACATGATACTGTCGTCAATAGTGATACTCCTTCGTGCCCAGACTGTGGAAAATATAGTGTGAACGACAGGCCTGTCAGATGCATAGGACATAATACAAAAACCGGCCAAGTGCGAGTCAGACTCGCGCACGAAGGGTTCCGTACCATTATCTGTTAAAATGAATCATGAGTTGATTGAATGAAAGGTAAATTGCGGTTTATGACGTATTAAAAAAAAACTACTTACTAGATCTCGTTCAAACCAATTTTCGGTGGAAGTTTACATGGTAATGTACATCATATATTGTTTTTAGTTTTATCATTTTCTTATTTTAGAAGTTACAGGGGGGGGGGGGGGACACATTTTACCACTTTGGAAGTGTCTCTTGCGCAAACTATTCAGTTTAGAAAAAAATTATATTAGAAACCTCAATATCATTTGTGAAGACCTATCCATAGAAACCCCACACGTACGGGTTTGATGAAAAAAAAAAGTTGAGTTTCAGTTCTAGTATGGGGAACCCCCAAAATTTATTGTTTTTTTTCTATTTTTGTGTGAAAATCTTAATGCGGTTCACAGAATACATCTACTTACCAAGTCTCAACATTATAGTTCTTACAGTTTCGGAAAAAAGTGGCTGTGACATACAGACGGGCAGGCAGACAGACAGACATGATGAATCCATAAGGGTTCCGTTTTTTGCCATTTGGCTACGGAACCCTAAAAAGTTGGCCCTAGTATCATGTGCTGAATTAATGGTAACAGTTTGCGCGTCGGTGTCCCTGCCACCCTGTATTACGTATCGAGTATTTTGTGCCATACGCACATATGCAGTGTAGCCTCCACCCGTTGATTTCCACCTAACAAATGATGGCAGAATAAAAAAAAACTTGAGAGGTGTCAAGGGACACCCGGATGGAACGAAGTATAACTGGCTTGCTTTATATAAGAGAGAGAGAGAGAGACAGACAGAGAAACACGCGCACGCCGCACGGCTTACAACTACTTAAAGCAAAAAGTGTCGTTCCAACTTTTGTCTTCATTTTTTCCGTCTAGCCCCCTTTCGCAACGCGCGATAAGGAACGTATACGGGTGTGTACCTTTAAAATCTATATTAGAAATAAAGCCAGTCGGAGGCACACAAAGATTTGTGGGTCGTGGGTTACAATTGACTGTTGTCACTTCTGCAGGGATAAGTAGTCCCCTGTAGTTGCCGGTGAAATCCCGCCGCTGGCCGCAGATGGAAGTTGGCCGAAGTTCGGTGCTGGGCTGTACAGTGACGAAAAAACTTGAGAGGTGTCAAGGGACACCCGGATGGAACGAAGTATAACTGGCTTGCTTTCTATAAGAGAGAGAGAGAGACAGACAGAGAAACACGCGCACGCCGCACGGCTTACAACTACTTAAAGCAAAAAGTGTCGTTCCAACTTTTGTCTTCATTTTTTCCGTCTAGCCCCCTTTCGCAACGCGCGATAAGGAACGTATACGGGTGTGTACCTTTAAAATCTATATTAGAAATAAAGCCAGTCGGAGGCACCCAAAGATTTGTGGGTCGTGGGTTACAATTGACTGTTGTCACTTCTGCAGGGATAAGTAGTCCCCTGTAGTTGCCGGTGAAATCCCGCCGCTGGCCGCAGATGGAAGTTGGCCGAAGTTCGGTGCTGGGCTGTACAGTGACGAAAAAACTTGAGAGGTGTCAAGGGACACCCGGATGGAACGAAGTATAACTGGCTTGCTTTCTATAAGAGAGAGAGAGAGACAGACAGAGAAACACGCGCACGCCGCACGGCTTACAACTACTTAAAGCAAAAAGTGTCGTTCCAACTTTTGTCTTCATTTTTTCCGTCTAGCCCCCTTTCGCAACGCGCGATAAGGAACGTATACGGGTGTGTACCTTTAAAATCTATATTAGAAATAAAGCCAGTCGGAGGCACCCAAAGATTTGTGGGTCGTGGGTTACAATTGACTGTTGTCACTTCTGCAGGGATAAGTAGTCCCCTGTAGTTGCCGGTGAAATCCCGCCGCTGGCCGCAGATGGAAGTTGGCCGAAGTTCGGTGCTGGGCTGTACAGTGACGAAAAAACTTGAGAGGTGTCAAGGGACACCCGGATGGAACGAAGTATAACTGGCTTGCTTTCTATAAGAGAGAGAGAGAGACAGACAGAGAAACACGCGCACGCCGCACGGCTTACAACTACTTAAAGCAAAAAGTGTCGTTCCAACTTTTGTCTTCATTTTTTCCGTCTAGCCCCCTTTCGCAACGCGCGATAAGGAACGTATACGGGTGTGTACCTTTAAAATCTATATTAGAAATAAAGCCAGTCGGAGGCACCCAAAGATTTGTGGGTCGTGGGTTACAATTGACTGTTGTCACTTCTGCAGGGATAAGTAGTCCCCTGTAGTTGCCGGTGAAATCCCGCCGCTGGCCGCAGATGGAAGTTGGCCGAAGTTGCTGGGCTGTACAGTGACGTCACACGGGCAGTTAACGGCACGGCCGACCGACTTGCTCGGCACACCGGTGGCGAAGCGACGTGGATGCCCTCGGTCCGTAGATAGCCGGACACGGAGCTGATGCCGACGAAGGCTTAGAGTGGCCATATGCACAAAATACTCGATACGTAATACATGGTGGCAGGGATACATATGTATGGGGTACAATTAATAACCTTCTTATACCCCGCACATGACCTGCCTTGCGCGTTCACATAACATTCAGCTGTCATGTCTCTCAATGGACATCGATTGGTTAATGGGTGAGTTTGATGATAACGGTTCAATGGCATCCGAACATCGTCGTTAGTAATCGTAAGTTAACTGACCATTTCCTAATAAAAAAAACAGCTGACAAGCGGGCTTAGAATGTTTTGTAAACCATTTTTGGAGTATCGAATGAGAGAGTGTGTACAAAGATTCAGCTGTCTAGCCTTCTCTCTGAGGTAGACTTCTATATGAAGCGCTTCAGTGCCTCGGAAAGCACGTTTAGCCGTTGGTCCCGGCTGTCAGTTACGGGTCGTCAGAAGTCCGAAAGTCTGACAAGCTTTTTTAAATAATAGACCTCCACAACCCAGGTGCTGGTTAATAAGATAAAACTTGGTAAATCTGGTTGTCAGACTTTCGGGCTTCTGACGCCCCGTAATGACTGTCAAAGATCCATGAATGACAGCAGGGACCAAGGGCTTATCGTGGTTTCCGAGGCACGGAGACGGGACGACATGTAATGGATGATCAGCCATCCACAGATCAACCACCCCATGAAGCTATTTATACTTAGCCACAAGCCCCTCAAGATATATGCTAGAAAGAAAGAAAAAAGAGAAAGAAAAAGCATTTATTGCGACTCGTACAAGAAGATCATAAAACTAAACTAAACACATCATCATTAATCATTCTCCTGCCCTTATCCCAATTTATTTGGAGTCAGCGCAACATGTCTTTTTCTTCCATACTTCTCTATTACTCGTCATCTCGGTAGTCACCCCCTTTCTAACCATATCAACATTTACACATTCCATCCATCGTTTCTTTGGTCTTCCCCTACTCTTATAGCCATCGACATTCATACTCAAAAGTCTCCTCACGACATTTTCCTCATTTCTCCGTAACACATGCCCCCATACCATGACAACCGATTTCCACACAACTTTTCAGTTACCGGTGCCACTTTCAGACTTCCTCTTATGTACTCATTTCTTATTCTATCCATTCGTGTAACACCACACATCCCTCTTAGCATTCTCATCTCAGCTGCATGCAATTGCCTTTCATTTATCCCTTTTGTGGCCCAACATTCTGATCCATACAAGACAGCAGGTCTAATCATGGTTTTATATATCTTCCCCTTAAGTTTAAGCGCGACTCCCGTATTCCCTACGGGAGTCGCAGATTGTTCCCGTGACCTGCCGCCATTTCATCCATCCAATGTTAATTCTGTGATAACCGTCCGATCTACTTCACCATCGCTTTGCACGAGTGAACCGAGATACCGAAAGTCGGAGCAGACTGGGAGAAGTGCGCCATCAAGCGCTATGGTTCCAAAACTGGAGAGACCGCCGAAATCGCAGAACATATATTCCGTTTTGGTTCTGCTGATTTTCAAGCCAACATTCTCCAGCTTCTGTTGCCATTTCTCCAATCTGCTCTGGATCTCAGGTCCATCTTCACCGACGAAAACAATGTCATCGGCAAACAACATGCACCTGGGTGCCTCCTCCTGGATGTCCGACGTAAGAGCGTCCATAATCAACAGGAAGAGGTAAGGACTTAAAGCCGATCCCTGGTGCAAGCCTACAGCCACACAATCAAAAATAAAAAAAAACAAATTATATAAAAAAAAGTAACAAAAAGAAAAATGAAACAGAAAGTCCTGTACGAGGCCAAAAGGCTCCTATCTCAGCATGATGCTACGACATTTAAAAGATAAATGTCGCAACACTGGTATTCTGATAGGGCCCGCTTTGTTGTCACGGGCAATTACAGTAATAAATAAACAAATAATCTATTTTATTATTTAAACTTTATGCTACCAGTTTCTCCCAAAAATTGTCAACTTGCTGGCCGAGGGCTCAGTTCTAACTGAACAAGTTAGTTAACTACACAAGTATCGATCTAAAACGCAAAGTTAATTACTATTGTGCAGTAAGAAGCCATAATGAGGTGGCCTCATCGCTTGTGAAACGGCTGACGTGACTCAACACACGTCATTTTGCGTGTCAGTATGCAAGCTGGGTTTCAGCAGAATTACATCAGCAGTTTTATTTCTGTAATAGGGTAGCTAAGCATTGGTGGTCTTGGAATTGAGCTCATTAAGTTCTGAGAGGACGTCTGGCGACATCGAGGCAGGACCCAGGAACTTGGCCGGATGAACTTGACGCTTATTTAGGTAGTAAGTTTTTATTTTTGCATGCGTAGCTTAACCGGACCGATCGACCTGTGCGGCTGTTATTATTTAGCCACGGGCCCCACATATACATATTTTTACACATACATATTTTTTAGCTTGAGTACATATAGTTTTTATTAGATTTGTTGGTATATTGGCGTGGCTAGCTGACATATGGCAAATAATTTTATTTTATTTTCTGTCTTGTAAGTAGTATTGTATACAATCAAGTATTTGCTAACTGAACAGAAAGCTGTGCTGCTGGACAGTTTGTTGCGCCACTTCTTCCCAGCGATAGCACTAGGAAGTGGTGAAGGGCTGGCGTTTTTGGGCACTGTCTTTTGTAATTTTGACGTTAAGATAGATAGATAAAACGTTTATTCAGTGCAACAAAAGACACAATATAAGTAGTAAAAAATAAACATCAAAAAAAGGTAAAACATAAAAAAATCAAAGATAAATCGACCCATAGACACCTCGTACAAGTAAATCTATAACGGTCGATCTCTACTGGGCGGTGAGTGTCTCATGGTTGCACCAAATGGGAGTCCAGCTCAGCATATGCCAGGTACAATACCTGACGCTGGTATTCTGCTGCATCCTGTTAGTGACACACGGATGTCGAGAAGACACATTCGAAAAGTGCTGATTCTCAGCCTAATTTGAATAAATGACTTTTGATTTTGACTGATCTTGTTTACAGACTTGGTCCACGCTAGCTCAAGACAGGGAGGAGAGTGGAAAGAAGAGATCCAAGCATTTGCCCAGCAGTGGGACAAAAAGGACTAAAAATAATAATAAGTTCTGAGAGCAGAGAGTCGTAGGTTCGAACACAGCCAGGCGCTTTACTTTGTGTAAATTATTTCATCACCACTGCTCTCAAAACGGTGAAGGAAAACATCATGAGGAAACCGGCATGTCCTAGAACTAAAAAATTCGAAGACATGTGACATCTACCAACCCGCACTGGGCCTGCGTGGTGGATTACGGCCCATTCCCTCTCACTGAGAGGAGGCCTGTGTTCCAGCAGTGGGAACATTATAGATTGATTATGCTGTAGGTGGACACCGACATTTTGATGTTATTATTTTGCGCATTTCACTACTGGTACATAACCTTCCTACCCTCATCCATTTTACTAATATTATAAACGCGAATGTTTGTAAGGATGGATGGATAGATGTTTGTTACTCTTTCACGCAAAAACTACTAAATGGATTTGGATGAAATTTGGCACACAGATAGTTTATAACCAGGGTTAACATATAGGATAATTTTTATCACGATCTTCCCACGGGATCAAAACCTATGCAAGTGAAACCGCGGGGCGCAGCTAGTAATATTATAAACGCGAAAGTTTAAGGATGGATGGATAGATGTTTGTTACTCTTTCACGCAAAAACTACAGGACGGATTTGGATGAAATTTGGCACACAGTTTATAACCAGGGTTAACTTATAGGATAATTTTTATCACGATATTCCCAAGGGATAGAAACTTATGCGGGTGAAACCGCGGGGCGCAGCTAGTACTAATATAGTAAAGCCATAATAAAGCTTTATTTGTTTGAACGCGGTCATCTCTGCATATACTTGTACCAGTCAGATTAGAAAAAACCTCAGCTGTTTTGTGCAATCAAAATGTGTTGAAGAGAAAACTCCAGTGAAAACTCGTCTGATAGTTCACGCGTCATATACAGACGCGAGAAGTGGCAATCCAAATCTATTTATAGTCACAAACTGGTGTAGAAACTAGTTCGGCCGCATTACATGTCTTGGTAGACACATCGTTTGTGTACTGTAGGGAATATGTTTATAATATGTCTTGTCCGGACCATTTTTCCAAGTAGTCTGATAAAATTTTTATAGCGCTATTTGTAAACAAAATAGTGGCACATCGACGCGCAAACTGTAACCATGAATACAGCACAATCATTTATTATTTGTAAAACATAGGTAACAAAAAAAAAACACGATCTTAAAGGTAAATACAGTGCGCTATGTTTTGTCTATGGTAAGACATACAAATATGGGTAGTTTTAAAGTTTACAGTCCAAAAAATTTAAAAAATTTCAAGAAATTAAAAAAAATGCACACATGCAAAAAAAGCACTAATACACACACGCAGGACATAATTCTAAACCCCTAGAAATTTTTCGTCGGTTATCAAAAAAGCATCTTCTGTTTCAGAGTAAACTGCAATACCTACGCGGTCAAAATAATGGAACAGACATCTCGTAAGTGAGTTTGTATGTAGGGGAGTAATCTTCGGAACTAATGGTTCGATTCCGAAAATTCTTTCACTAATGGCACAGAATATGTAACAGTACTAACGCTAATGACTTTTCATTAGCGTTAGTACGTACTACAGCATTGCCGAGTGCCAAATGTCTTATGTTAAAACACGCAGACGAATTCGTATGAAAGAAAGATGTCCAAGCTGGTTACCAACCTGCCTTTGACGCTTGACGCGCGCGAGTGCCTCACGGAGGAGTCCCGGCTTTCTCTCTGGGCTTCCCGGAGCAGTCTGATGTACTCGTTCTCAACGGCGGCTAGTCCTCCGCCGGAGTTGAGTTCTACCCAGGATTCTGTAACAAGAGGAAGAGGGGATAAGTATACCATTCTAATTGAAATTGTCTTGGATCTGTTGCGGTATCTACAACGCCACATGCGAACAACGCGTCATACTGACGTCACGCAAATCCTGCATCTCGCAAGCAGAGTTTACCGCGCAGTTAGCATAGATACAATTTCCCAACATCAATCGTTGGGCAATAGCCCGCCAGACACAACACCCGTCTGGTCGGAGGATCCTCCCTTTTCTATGGAGGATGAGTGAACTTTACACCCTGTTCCTCATGCCTCTAAAAGTCTATTTTGTCAAATCTTGTGTGCACCTATTATAGATACAAGTCTTCCAGACCATATTTCTAGACTAGCCTTCGACGTGGGAGATATTATAATGCACAAGTGTGTGCGCCGACACAGGTGCACTCTCTCTTCCCTCAGTCTCATAGTTCGATGGGACGGCAATCTTTTTATTTATTTTATTTATCAGGAACAATTTATAGGTATTGTGTTTGATACATTGGTTTACATTACATAAATCATAAATAATTTAATTTAATATAAATTCTAAAACTGAACATGCACAATAATAATTTAAAAAAGAAATTAAATTAAAAAAAAAAAAAACATGTTTATAAAAATCAATAATATCAATAGCAATTTTTGTTTTCTATAGAAAGTTTGAATATTAAATTACAATTCGTCCATTGAGTACAAGTTTTTATCCAACAGAATTGCTTAGCCTTAAAAGAGTTAGTGTGTAATAAAATCTTCAAATCCGCTGGCAGTCTATTAAATATTTGTACAGCTTGGTAAATCCGACGCGACCGGAGAGAGATCAGGCGCAGGACCACTGGCCTAACGTGCTTTACGAGGCACGGGTTATCACAGCGCCAACTTCGAAACTCCGGGCTGTTACAACCAAATTCCTACTGGAAAAATCCACTTTGCCTGACTGCTGAGTCGCGTTTGTGACCACGAGACCAACAGGGCGCTAATTCACTATGACCACTTAATGATTCCTTACTTCGAAACCACTTCAACTCCTTAGTTAATCACGACATCTGCTGATAACGTATTCTCGATGACATACAATAATGAAACGTTGCCAAATGAACGCGAAGTGGCGTGGTTTGAACTGTCAAAATGCACTTTGTTCGTACGGTTGACATTTCGATTCCTTGCCGTTACGATATTGACGTGTGTTAAGATTACGCAGGGAATAATGATTAACATATAGTCATAGTATCAAGAGGGGAAGTATACAATATAAATTGGCAAGGGTCGGGAAGTTGTATTTTTTACTTGTATTGTGTGGGTACAGGGTTTGTGAGGTCGGTTTTACCTTAACGATGATGAAACCGTTCACGATGAAAGAAAGAGCGACGGGCCAACAGACGGGCGGCGCGGGGCGGTGATGAGCACAAGTAAACGGTAGGTTACTGATAGTACTGTCACCAATTCCTTAGTTTAAAGCCCGGTCCGGCCAAAGATAACACATCTCTGTATAACTAATTCAGTGATCATTAGTCAATACAACAATGGTTTTCCTAACAAATACAGAAATGGGTTCAAGATTCAGACCAGCACACATTTTTCATTCATTTAGCGGTGCCGAAAAGCCGAGACGCGCGAACCTCGTGCGGTGTTAGCCCCGACTGGAGCACTATGAAACGGGTCGAGATTTTGTTTAAGTGTGCGTGCGGCGACGCATAGATACTTTGGCGCACACATACAAGCCGCGCGCGGTGCGTTTGTATGAAGATAACTTACTTCCCCTCTTTATACTATGACATAGTATTGGGGCCCAGGGTAGTCACTTATAAACTTATACAAGGTGTCAAATACATTTTATTTATAGCCATTTTCCGAGTGAGAGATCACAATCCGTCATTACCACCAGCAGCACAATTATAATTAATTACGAGCATGCCAGCAACATCCGGTCACAACACAATGGCAGCACGCGATTTTTTATTTTTTTTATTTCTGTTATTGCACTTTGTCGTTATAACTTGCTTGTTTGTAGCTGGATACTGGATTTTGAAAGCAGTTTCGTATTTCCGGTATATCGACGCGCAAACTGAAAACATGAATTCAGCACATGATTCTAGACGTCATAAGTAACGCGAATGAATGAAATCCACCGACCCCAGCGTGGTAATAAAATAGTAACAGAGTCAAAACTCTACATTGAATATTTTTCAAACAAATAATTTCTTCGAGGTATGGGAACGCGTCTGACACCGAAAATATAATTTGTAGAAATTTTGTTCGTTTTTCTGGATGTATGTTCCGGATCGGCACAAAAATGGCTGCACGGATTTGGATGAAATTTGGCAAACAGATAGTTTATAATCTGAATTAACACATAAGGTACTTTTAATGCCGGTAGTACGTCCCTGTGGGATATTTTCTACGGGCTAAAGCTAGTAGATTATAAGGTCGATTATAGATAATCAATCAACGAAGACATTGCCACAGCCCGACCCACGACCGTCACACGCCCGCCTACGCTGACGTGACCATATCAAAGTCTACCCACTATCACAGGT
Organism: Apamea sordens; assembly: GCA_945859715.1. Lineage (NCBI taxonomy): Eukaryota > Metazoa > Arthropoda > Insecta > Lepidoptera > Noctuidae > Apamea > Apamea sordens. The sequence continues at coordinate 8,992,673 of OX244015.1, read as the reverse complement.
CACACCATGTCAACCAAGAGAAAGCGATATCGCACCATTATATTATTTGTATTTATTAGTAATAACATTGACATCATCGTCGTCGGTGACACTTGAACTTGTAGGTTGAATTGCTATCTAACTAGATGCAGCTGAATACCAGTACAGCATGAAATTGAATCAACTCAGCATATCGCAGTCCACTGCTGGACATAGGCCTCTCCAGGCTGCGCCACAACACAACTTTAATATGCGATATAATAACGAATAGACGACGTTGCCAAATTAAAATATCTAATTCAACATGTTATAAAGAAAATTTAGAGCATGTGTTTAAGGAAAGTAGTAATTATATGCTGATTATGAATTATAACTGTAAATAAATACTAATTGCAAAGTGTTAATCTTTAGCCTGGCTAACGTTTGTACGTCATGAAGTTTATTTACGTGTCATGTGAACAGTCAAAGTCTAGTGGACTATCGTGAGGTCACTGCAGTACTTATCTGTGCATTGTTAAGTGTTTGTTAAGAATTTAATTGATTGTACTTGAATATTATGTTTACTTGTTTAATTATGTTGTTGGTGACGCTTTTGATTCACATATAGTAATTTATTGGTAAGAGGTTTATTGTAACTTGTGTATTTGTTTAGTAGGTACTAGAGTATTGAATTCATGGCAAAACTCAACTGGTACCTACCTTTCATTTAGTACAGTTATCAAACGCTACAATTAGTAGGGTCAGTAGGGGTCCCACAAGGTACAGTTTTAGGTCAGTTTAGGTTAGTTTAGGTGTACTATCGTTATAGTTGTGAATTGTCTGTTGACACATGTCATCTATAAATAGTAGTAGCTTTTCGTGTCTGTCTGTGAGCGCTTAATTCTCCTAAACTACACGATGATTTGAATGCGGATTTCACTATAATTTAGAGTTTATTCCGGAAGGTTAATTTGTATAAGACATTCATTAAGCGTAAATATAATATATAAATGTCTGTTTAATCAAGTTGTAAAACCCTTGCGAAGCCGGGACCGGTCGTTAGCCCACGATAAAGACCAATTACTAAGAAAACAAATTTTAATTTGAAATACACCGTGCTGTAAGTAATTCTGAACGTAATCAAAAATTTTAAACCAGCAGTCCTCTATTCTAGGGCGATTTCACACTTTACACATGTGTGTAAAGTATTTCCGCGTTGACCCGATTTGACCGCTCCAGGCTGTTTTTGTAGGGTTACTTGAAGCCCCGGGTTTATGTATACAAGCCTCAGACTCTTGAAGCCCTTGAAGAGAATATCCGACAGGAATGCGAGAATCTATCGCCGAAAGTTCTGACACAAGTGATGGAAAATGCCATAAAACGAGCCCTAATGGCTGGCCATCAGTTTTGACGGCGGCCACTTGACCGATATCATTTTCTCGACTTGATGGAAATAATTCTAATTCATTAAATAAACATAAGCCACAAGTAGAACTTACATTTTTCATTGCTAAAAAAATTGCAGTAAAACAACATCGGGTGATTACTTTAGCCCCCCCTTGTATAAATAAGAAGATAGATAGAATACTCTTAGAAGATGTTAAAGAAAGAATCTTTTGCTCAGTAGTGGGGCACGGGTTAGGAAACATAAAATGTAGATAGGTAGTAGGACAATAATGCAAAAGAAGAAGTAAGAAATCCAAAAGTAATGCGTGATTCTCACGTTTCTCTAAAACCTTACTACTAGGATTACATAACTAAGATCATTCGATTCGTTCGTAGGTCGACCATGTTCATAAATTACGGTCGTTAAAATAGAACCTGCTTTTATACGAGACTTTAATAGAAATACACGTGTCTTGTAAAAAGGTAGCTTTGCTTTTGGTTTTTTTTTTTTAATGGTTGCTTTTTTTTTTTTTTTGGTTTTTTTTGGTTTTGCATATGTATTGATCTCTGAACTACTGATTGTTATTTTATTTATTTATTTTTGACATTGTATTTTATTTATTTTATAATTTTTGTTTTTAATTGTGTATTTATTTAATTTTAATTTAATTGATATTTTTGTAGATTTTTATGTTGATCTTTGTATTTTTGTGTTGATTTTATTTTATTGTGTATTATTTATTTTAATTAATTTTATTTCTATTGTAATTTTGCTATGGGTTAAATACCTGAAAATAAAAAGTTATTATTATATTATTATTTACACTACGTATTGTTAAGGGAAGAAAATACATACGTTTAGTTGCGCTAAACATGACGCAGAGAAAGAACACAATAACAAGTCGGGGAAAATATGCGTCACATCTACGCAAAACGGCCATCGTACAGCATAATCCAAGACGCTATGCGAGACAGCCCTAGCGCTGTTTTTCAGCGATAGCCGGCGTTGCCGTGATGACGTCAATCGGTGCAGCAGACGATAAGATTAATTATAAGATTATTGGGGTTTTTAACCCATAGCATAAGCATAATCAACCTGAAATGTTCACACTGGGACAAAGGCCTCCTCTATGAGAAGGAGCGAGCCGTAATCCGTAATACCACAGGGGCCCAGTGCGGGCTGCTAGAAGTCACATGTCTTCGATTGTTTGGTTCTAGGTCGTGTCGGTTTCCTTACAATGTTTATATGTACTTCACAGTTTTGAGAGCAGTGTTGGCACTATAAATCTGCCTTACCTTTTCCCGAGTCATCATCTGCCTAGCCTTTTCCCAACTATGTTGGGGTCGGCTTCCAGTCTAACCGGATGCAGCTGAATACCAGTATTTTACATGGAGCGACTGCCTATCTGACCTCCACAACCCAGTTACTGGATAATACGATAACCTTTGGTAAGACTGGTTGTCAGACTTTCGGGCTTCTGACTACCCGTAACGACTGTCAAAGATCCACGAATGACAGCCAGGACCAACGGCTTAACGTGCTTTCCGAGACACGGAGGGGTCTCGGTATGTAAAGATGGTCACCCATCCACAGACCAACCGCGGCAAGCGTAGCTTAACCTGACCGATCGACCTGTGCGGCTGTTATTATTTAGCCACGGGCCCCTCTTACCTTTTCCCGAGTATGTTGGGGTTTTTATTTGCACGCAGTATGCAGACTAATACCAAACGATGCTATACCTAAATGTCTACCTTTCCCAGACATATTAATAACCCTGACTTTGAGAGTTCAATGGACTTTACTATCACGCACACGTCTGCTACAGTTAATGGAGATAAAGACAAGATTATTGCTTATCATTTCTTTACAAATTGCAAGAGAATTTGAAAGACGTTTAAAGAAAACAATAACATTTTTGTTTTGACTCTATTAAGATCAAAATCTGGCACATCCTAGACTTTTAGTATAGTTTTGGTTTTTCTCAGAAAGCGGTGAACGGTCACGCAAACACAGTGCGTTTTCTGACACCTTAGTAATGGTAGTTCAATGAGCTGTGTGCTCTAAAGGTCGTCGATCCATCTAGCTGGGGGCGTCCCACACTACGCTTGATCATACGGGGTGTCCACGATTATAAGAACGTTCACAGTCTGATCTCAATTACAAACTGCCAAAAAAACTTCTGATTTCCCAACATATTTGACAAGTTTTTGGCATTGATACTCGCTGAGACGAGATTGTGACTTGAATTTGAACGTTTTTTTAAGTACGAGAATAGGCATTCAGGACTCGTCCGCTCCACAGGCCATCGGTCCTTCGACAAACATGGCTTGCCTCTGCCACTTCAGTTTGCTTAAACCTTGCCTTTTCTTAACGTAGTACGGAGTTTCAATAAGATAAGAGGCCAGCATATTCTGGTTTTGTTTCAACTGAAGTACTACCCCTTTGGGGTATTCCGGCGTACTTGATATTATGTTTTCTTTTTTTCGATTTGTCATCTGGCAGTTCAACCTATGAGGTTGTCGTCCGCTTAACCGCCGATGCATCAATAAATTAAGGCCTCCAGCCAGGACTTAAAAAACTAAGCGACTACACGCTAAGGGCACCCCCTAAGGGGTACGGACCTCGGCTTAGGGTGTCGCTGGGAGAGGGCCGCAAAAGACAGGCTGGATCGGAATTAATTGATATAATGTTTGTATATCTGTCTTTTTATATTATGCTTTCCGCGTTAAAGCTTTCCAGAAATCTGCAAGACCCCGGCGTGAGTCATGATTCCAGTGTAATACAGACAAAAATACATTTCTTTGTGCGTTAGTTCATCGTCCTTCATTGACGATGTATGTGAACTGCTATTAGCGCTTTTGAAGATGTTTGTTTAGCCAACAATACGGTGTTAGATTTAGTCTGAGAGGAACTCTTTGTTATTTTTTTGTAGTTTATCGTGTCGGTCTGTTTGACTTAAGAAGCAATGTGGTCATTGGTGCTCAGTCCATACACACGTCTTCCTCTGTTTTCTACTTTGGTTATGCTATTGACACTAGAGCAAATACTTTTTTTAAAAACAATCTGTATCTAGCACGGCCATTACAGTACAAGGAGCGACTGCCTATCTGACCTCCACAACCCAGTAACTGGGTAACACGATACCCCTTAAAGACTGGTTGTCACTTTTGAACTTCTGACTACCCGTAACGACTGTCAAAGATCTACGAATGACAGCCGGGACCAACGGCTCAACGTGCTTTCCTAGGCACGGAGGGTTTTCGATATGTAATGGATGGTCACCCATTCATGGAATCGACCGCGGCAAGCGTAGCTGCCACGAGCCCTTTTAAGAATATGATCTTGGAATAGATCCCAAGTCTATTCCAACACACAGGAGGATAACTAAGGATATTTTCGTAACCTAGACGCTACATAAATGCATAGCATCAACTGATTGGTATTCAACACGAGTTGGTATGCTCAATTGGCGGAAATGGATGCCATTGCATGTCGAATGAGCAGGCAATTTTGTTCGTCTGGCCGTGCTATATTGATAGTTATACAAAGTCGGTTTGGTATTTTAACTACTTTAGTTTCGTACATACATACGTTCGTTTACATAGGTGTCAAGCAAACATATCGCGTTAGACAGGGTGTAAAGTTCACTCATACTCTGTAGAAAAGACCCTCCGACCAAACGGGTGTGTGTCTGGCGGGCAACTGCCCGATGATTCATGTCGGGCCGTTATATACATGGTAGTTGCGCGATAAACTCTGCTTGCGAGATGCAGGATTTTTGTGTGACGTCAGTATAACGCGTAGTTCGTATGTGGCGGTTGTAGATACTGCTGCAACAGCACCCTGCGCTCCATAACACAAGTAGCGTATGTTGGAGAAAAAACCAGGCTGAAGTGGGAGTCGGCTGACCAAGTCGCACGAATGCGCCCAGGGAGATGAGCAAAGATCGTCACTCACTGGACACCTGAGGGAGGACATCGCCTTTCGAGCAGCTGATGTGAAGCTGGTGATGTGACGATCTGATCATATCTGTGGGGCCGACACGGCAAGAGATCGCCAAATAGAAAGGTTTGGAAGGAAAAAAGGGACGCCTTTGTCCACAAGTGGGACACAAGAACTACATAGTTTTTAAAAAAACGCGGCTGTTATGTGGCGGCCACCATTCTCCTAGCAAACCGTACCATGGAGTTTCTTGCCGGTTCTTCTCCATAAGTCCTACTACGCTTTGGAATGGGCAACTAGCTTCATTTTTCTGACTGACCGAGCCCAAGACAATTTAAAAGGGCCTGTAATAGGTTTAATTGATAAAATACTTTGAGTTGAGTTTAAAACTTCAAAATTTACAATAAATTAATCTTGCAACTACACGTTCCTCACGTATTAACGTGAGGAACGTGTAGTTCTAAAGTGCCTTTTATGTGCCTATTTAAAATAAATGATTTGATTTTGACTTTATAAGAGGAAGTCTGAAAGTGGCACCGGTAACTGAAAAGTTGCGTGGAAACCGGTTGTCATGGTATGGGCATGTGTTACGGAGGAATTAGGAAAATGTCGTGAGGAAAGTTTTGAGTATGAATGTCGATGGCTATAAGAATAGGGGAAGACCAAAGAAACGATGGATGGACTGTGTGAATGATGATATGGTTAGAAAGGGGGCGACTGTCGAGATGGCGGCTAATAGAGGAGTATGGGAGAAAAAGACATGTTGCGGCGACCACAAATAAATTGGGATCAGATAAGCAGCAGGAGATTGATGATTATTTGATTTTGACTTTGAAGTGAACTGCCTTAGCATCTGATGGGATGACAGTTCAACCAAGTTCACGACTTCACCTAAGTTTTCACGGTGACTTTTATATAGATTATCATAACATGTTGTGTCCGCCTGTTACAAGATATTGACACATAGAGATCACCAGAACAATGACCAATGAAGATAAAAGTTTCATAAACAACCAAAAAGGTTATCTAGACGAATACAGTAAAGCTGAAGATTATGTTTGTTTGAACGCGCTAATCTGTTGAAAGCCCAATTTGAACAATTATTTAACTGGGTTGTGGAGGTCAGATAGGCAGTCGCTGCATGTAAAATACTGGTAGTCAGCTGCATCCGATTAGACTGGAAGCCGACCCCAACATAGTTGGGAAAAGGCTAGGCAGATGATGATTTGATAGCCCAATACTTCAGGAAGGTTAAAGGCTTTCATTTAACATCATGCTACGAGGCTACGACCCTTAGCAGCCGAGCCATGAATGAATGAATGAAATGCAAGCATAGTATCCTTCCATTACCGTCACTATACATATTTGAAGTAGCGGCTTTCGTTAAACAAAATCCTCATTTATTTACTTTAGCATCTACAGCTTTCAATCGGACCCAAAGGGACGAAAGTCGTCTGTGCGTTCCAAAAACGAATACTGCCTTGATGTATAAAAGTGTCTTTCACATAAATTTTGACATTTTAATGTAATTTTTGTAATGTAATGTAATTTGCTTCTTTGACTATATTGTAATCACAAATCATAATTAATTATTTAAATCGGAATTATTTTTGACATTTACCTAACATATTATTTTGAGATTTACCTAACAAATTATTTTGACATTTACCTAACAAATTATTTTGACTTTTGTTCCTATAGTAATCAAATAATACAATCATTTATATGATTAATTTGTAGTTTATTACCTACGAGTAAGCTCTTTATTTGCATGTAAAAATTGTAATTAATTCTTTTTGTATGCCTATTATAGGCTGATCATAGTGCACATTAATCTAAAACATGTCCAACCACTGTGCCTACCTATGTATCACAAATAAAATATATATTTCTGATTTCTGAATGAATTGCACCGATCCCAGCGTGGTTTGACCAGACTCGATTAATCGAATGAACCCCAAGATTCGCACTAGCTCCTGTAGCCTCATGTGTTCATTGATTGCATATCAAGGAGTAGACCGGGGTGCGCGGTATTTGTAGGGAAGACGTGCCCGTAAGAAAGGGTAGGATTTAAGAGTTTAGAGGCATGAGGAACAGGGTGTAAAGTTCACTCATCCTCCATAGAAAAGGGAGGATCCTCCGACCAGACGGGTGTTGTGTCTGGCGGGCATTTGCCCAACGATTGATGTTGGGAAATTGTATCTATGCTAATTGCGCGGTAAACTCTGCTTGCGAGATGCAGGATTTGCGTGACGTCAGTATGACGCGTTGTTCGCATGTGGCGTTGTAGATACCGCTACAAGAGCCTACCGGATATGCATCCTAGAGTAAGCATTGGAATAGTGGAGAGATGGGTGATATTTGTCTATGAATGGGCATGGCTAAGCGAATACGAAGTAATAGCGCGGGCGGGCGATGCGATGCAATGCGGCGCGGTGAATCGGGGTCTGAGAGCGGCCGCCCGACGAGAACCGAGCATTATCGAGAAGAGCCGAACTGTGCATGGCTATGTCAACGAGGTAACATGCCGTGTGGCTCAGACGCTTTATTATACAGGTTTAAATTAAATAAGCTAGCGGAAACTCCGCAGACGTAATGGGTATCTAAACATAATGAAACAAAAAAAAAATTGTTGTCTTTTTTTTTGGCTGTGTAGTCACATGAAATATCAGTTTTAATAAAAATTTGTATTTCTTTGTGTAGGTAATCTTCACTTCGTGTGAATGGAATCAATGCCTAATTTCGATAAAAAAACAAGGAAAGAGAAGGCCAATTCTCGTAATTTAAAACGTTCAAAATCTAGTCGCAGTCTCATCTCGGCGACAAACAAATGTCAAAAACTTGTCAGAATGTAGGGAAATTAGACGTATTTTTGACAGATTGAGACTGAGATCAGACTGTGAACGTTCTTAAAATTAAGTACGAGAATTGCCCCTCTGATTATCTCATCTCATACTTTTAAAGTAACAACACTACCAAGGGTCGAAGACACCCAAAATATATATATATATCGTGTAGATATCGATCGATATCCATGACGTCTGCGAAGTTTCTCTAGCTAATTTAATATGACCCTGTAGATATTGTGATATCTCACGACTTCCATGCGAACGAAATCGCGGGCTGAAGCTAGTAAATGATACAACTAATCCAGCTGCTGGCTGTGATAACTTTTATGAATATGGACACGAAGTCAACGACCGCGATTAAAAATAATTACAAAACTATTATCAGTGACTCCTGGTTATTATTAGACATAAAGAAATAGGGCACAGAGATTAGACAAGCTGGGCCCTAATTCACTTTTTTTTTTGTTAGCCTATACAGGGTGGCAGGGACATCGACGCGCAAACTGTAACCATGGATTCAGCCCGTGAGTTTAGACCCCATAACGTCGAAATTTTTCGTCGGTTAATAAAAAAACTTGAGAGGTGTCAAGGGACACCCGGATGGAACGAAGTTCAAAGAGAGAGACAGACAGAGAAACACGCGCACGCCGCACGGCCTACAACTATAGCAAAAAGTGTCGTTCCAACTTTTGGTTTTAATTTTTTCCGTCTAGCCCCCTTTCGCAACGCGCGATAAGGAACTTCGTTCCAAAAAAATATTGCTGTTCCATACATTTTGACCGCGTAGGTATTGCACTTTTCTATGAAACAGAAGATCGCCACTGGGCCAGCACTGGTCCTTTCCCTGATCTTTGACTCTGCCTAGTTTATTCACAACTATGTTGGGGTCGGCTTTCAGTCTAACCGGTTACAGCTAAATACCAGTGTTTTACATAAAGCGACTGCGTATCTGATATCCGCAACCCAGTTACTGGGTTAGGACATGATAGTCCTGGGAGAAGAGCAGTGGTGGTCCAGTGCTAACGGCCCCAATTTAAGGGTTGGCTTCTGGTCTAACCGGATACCGCTGAATAACAGTATTTTACATGGAGCGACTGCCTATCTGACTTCTACAGCCCAGTGACTGGGTAATACAATACTTCTTGGTAAGACTGCCTGACCGTTGACCCTGTATTTGCCGCAAATCGTCACTCAATGGCCATTATGCTACTGAAATTAATAATTAATATGCTTTGTAATGAATAAACAACGTTCGTGAATTAATTATCCTTGGATTGAACAAGTGCACAGCACCAAATTGCTTTTCATTATCATTTTTGAACGAATATTTACCAACGAGAATATAGTGCGCAGTTTAGCATTTAGCGTACGTGACGTCGCTAGTCTGCAGTTTCTATTTTTATTTTATTATTTCTAAAGCACTTAGCCTTTTTTGTAATTGGTTTTAGCCACACAATGAAAACCTGTCAGGGTTTTGCTGTGTGATGGCGAGCGATTATTATGTTTATTTTAGTACATGGAGGACTTACAGCGAATAAAAACAAACACAAAAGGAAATCATAGTCACCCGAAAGCCATTATATGACATAGCTTGCAGAGTAAGCAAACTGAAGTGGCAGTGGGCTGGCCATGTTTGTCGAAGGACCGATGGCCGGTGGAGCAGACGAGTCCTGGAGTGGAGACCGTGTATCGGCAAGAGTAGTGTGGGACGCCCCCCAGCTAGATGGACGGACGACCTTAAGAAGGTTGCTGGGACGGACTGGATGCGGAAGGCGGAGGACAGGGTGTTGTGGCGCAGCCTGGGAGAGGCCTATGTCCAGCAGTGCACTGCGATAGACTGAGTTGATTGATTGATTGAACGAGCGTTTTGCAAAGACCCAGCCGTTTAGCCCGTGTTGTCCGTCAGTGAATGAATGAATGAATGAATGATTTTTATTAAGTATATGGCAGTGAGTGAAAACGCTGGAAAATGCCCTAGAAGGACACAAACATAGTGACCCTATTGGTGATGTTCTTCAGAAAGGTCAAGTGCATTTCACCCAAATCCGTTCAGTTTTCGCGTGAAAGAGTAACAAACATCCATCCATCCATACAAACTTTCACGTTTATAATATTAGTAGGATTAGTCTTCATCTCAGTAGACACCCCCTTTTTAACCATATCATCATTGACACAGTCCATCCATCGTTTCTTTGGTATTTCCTTTCTCTCCTAGCCATCATCGACCTTCATACTCAAAACTCTCCTCACGACATTTTCCTCATTCCTCCGTATCATATGCCCATACCATGAAAAATGATTTCCACACAACATTTCAGAAGAAGGCGTAATGTTATGTTTATAATGTAAAGCACTAATTTTGCATCCTGGGGGCGTACTCCGAAATGCAAAGTGCGAATGTTCGGATCGGACCGACACATAGCCGTACCGAATATTATAGAAAAATGCGAAAAAAGTTCGGATCGGCTCAGTTGGGTCGGGGACCATAGTCAATATTCGAAAGAGTGTAGGAGTGTTGGATCGGAACCGACCGAACCAAAGAGTAACTTCGTGGCCGGAAACGGCCGAACATTCGGCCGATACTACCTCGGAGTAGATCCCCTGGTCCTTGACATTACTCGCACATTTAATCATACCTACATTCTACAAGGGCCAACTCAGTCACGTTATCATTCCACCGTCTGCGAGGACTGGTCATAATTCTGGCCTGACATTTACAACATGCCGCTGATAAGAGATGATTGTAGGCTATTTTTGTCTGCGCACACAATGTATTGATTTGATGTTCAATTCATTTTATTATATGGTGTTACTGACTTGAGTAATAACAGCCATACATACCAAGACGCTTTTTTTTTTTTTTTGAGGTTGGGAAATCATCAAATGACTCCTCCCGCTCTGGGTGGAGCAGAAGGGAGTGTCAGACTCTTACTGACTAAAGCCCACCCGTGTTCCTTCCTTAGCCCTTTATGTTCCAGGGCAGCGGTAAACCCTTTCGGATGTTCCCGCTACCCTGGCAGGCTTCGGCCCTATGGGGCCCCGATACCAAGACCCTCCGATATCATTCGTAGATCTTTGACAGTCGTTACTGGTAGACGTCACATGTCTTCGAGTTTTTGGTTCTAGGACATGTCGGTTTCCTCACGATGTTTTCCTTCACCGTTTTGAGAGCCTGTCTGAGTTCTAACCTACGACCTACAACTCGTAAGTTTTTTTAAATAAAACTATTAAAATAACAGTATTTGCCGCAAAAACACATATTGTAAACCATTTTCCTGCTAAGCATTAAATATTTTTATCAGTAAACAATTTAATTAATTTACTGTAAAACGTAATAAAATAAGGCGTATATAACTTTAGAAAACTAGAAACAATTTTATAATTAACTAGCGACGACTTGGCTTTCCATCCAAGATTTCTTTATTCTAAGTAAGTTTAATATTAATATATTATACGCATAACGGCATAAACCTTCTGGAATAAATTCTCTAAAAGCAAGAGAACACCGCATCAAAATCCGTTGCTTAGTTTAGACAATGTGGTCAGAGACAGACACGAAAAGCGAATTTAATTTATATTATGTATAAAGTCGCTTTTCACATGTACTTGTCACATACCAAAAAAATTACGCGCAATTCCTACTTTGAAAAAAGGACCAATTTTATGTAGAAGCTGGCTCCTCTTAATAAAATAGTTGTACAAAGAGTTTTTGATGAACAGGATCATAATATTCGACGCAAAATCGAGAAAAACCAGTTTAAAAAAAAAACAATTTTCATCAACTTCTAGAATTCTAGATGGCTCTACAATGTATTGAAATCCACGTGTATCAATCAAAACTATTTCTTAATGAATCAATATCATCTATATATATACCCATCAATTGACCTTGGAAACGTGCCAAAAGATGTAAAAAATATCACAAACAAACATACACTTTCGATTTCCGTCGAAGTCAATACACTGAAATATAAACAAAGCATTTATTTACCCAGTTCATCCACCGGAACCGAGCTCAATGGCTCCATAGCCATCATTAACCACAATAAACCACAGTACACACACAAAAACAAAAGAAAATAATTTAAAACAAAACACTTGAAAGAAATATCAACTGCGTAAAAAGGCACTGAAAACTCCGAGCGAGACGACTGTCCACTTTAACAGTCTGCGCGGTACTGGTACTGATATTGAATTGAGAACGCGTGGACTAGTGAGTAAACAAAGCAATGTTGCGTCGGCACAAACGTTGAACACACAATAGTCTGATAGTCACAGAAGGTTTGCTCTACGGAAAGTTATTGCTCTGACGTCTTGTTTGACGTAGGGAAGCAAAAATATATCTGATGCACAAACTGCAGCGCCTCGTGCGAGTTAGGTTTCGATGACAAATGCAGTGGATATAAAGAAAGTGGTCTTTCTTCCGATCTCATTGTTACTGTAATAAAGGAACATGGACAACGAAGTGTGGGTTTTTGCCCTGAAGCCCTAAGCCATAAGATATATATATAGCCATAGAAAGAGCTTTTCAAGTAGAACTATTCCTACAAACACAACTTTTGTAAATTTTTTGTCAGTTCGGAGCTAATGTTTTCGATAATATAACAAGTACTCTCAATTAGAGCTCTGTAGCTCCTCACTGACTAAGAACATTGTACACAATAAAGTATTTTCTAACTGAACAGACACTGCGCTGCTGGGGAGTTTGTTGCGCCACTTCTTCCCAGCGAAAGCACTAGGAAGTGGTGAAGGGCGGGCGTTTTGAGGGACTGTCTTTTGTAATTTTGACGTTCGAAAACCGCTGATTCTCAGCCTAATTTGAATAAATGACTTTTGATTTTCATTTTTCAACAATCGAGAGAAACCGTCATATTACAAAATATATCCCTCGAGATCTTTCCATTACTCTTTCACGCCAAAACTACTGGACGGATTTGGATGAAATTTGGCACACAGATAGTTTATAACCAGGATTAACACACAGGATACTTTTTATCCCGATATTCCCACGGGATCGAAACTTATGCGTGTGAAACTGCGGGGCGCAGCTAGTATTAAATATGTAAGGAAGCAATGAATAGGATATAAATTTAATAGTTTTAACGATGTAATTCTTGCATATACATTGATTATTATGTCATCGCGAGCTATTCGTATGTTGATTCCTAACTAAGGTTTGTTTTTCGAAATGACAATAGATGTACAACTCACAATGTCATGTATGAAAGATTTACCTATATGTATATTTTTATTTCTTTGTCTTGTGCCTTCTTTGTCTATTGCGCGCTTTTACAATTTCTAACATGACGATAGTATTGTGGACTTTCACGGGCTCCACGTCCATAAAATGTTTCGAAATTAGTGCACTACATAACGACATCTTGGACGGAAATTTAAAAGCCTCATCATATTCTGTCGACTATTGTTTCCTTTATTTTGGTTGTTTTTTTAGCTGCAAGTCTTCCATGCTGTAATGAATAAATAAATAAGTATATTTCCATACAGTTTACTTCCCTGTGTTATCGTGGTTCCACTTTAGAAATGATGAAAGCTCATATTGGTCATGCAGCATCAGCAGTGGGGTTTTAAAGTCGATCGGGCAGTGTCATTAAGTTTATCGATCAGAAATTTTCTTGTAGCAGCTTAGTCTAAACATGTGCCTGGTTAATGGTAATGGTAATAACGACTCAGACCCTATTACATCTCTTTCTACCTCTTGGGGAAATACAAGCGTGATGATATAAGTAAAAACTTGAGAGGTGTCAAGGGACACCCGGATGGAACGAAGTTCAAATAGAGAGAGAGAGAGAGACAGACAGAGAAACACGCGCACGCCGCACGGCTTACAACTATAGCAAAAAGTGTCGTTCCAACTTTGGTCTTAATTTTTTCCGTCTAGTCCCCTTTCGCAACGCGCGATAAGGAACTTCGATCCAAGAAGGATGATACTAAAAAGTCAGAGAAAGTGGTAAAACAAACTATACTTAGCCACGAGTGTATGACCTCATAAAAAATACCTGGCATGTTGGAATTGGATCTTATATTTAGTGCACCACAATTCCAACCAAGTATATTTGTCAGTGAGGTGGCTCATAAATTGGGATTAACTTGTTTTGTCTTCATTTTCTTGAATCACACCTAATTTGGATACATTTTCGATTTAATTCTGTAGCGGTATCTACAACGCCACATGCGAACAACGCGTCATACTGACGTCACGCAAATCCTGCATCTCGCAAGCAGAGTTTACCGCGCAGTTAGCATAGATACAATTTCCCAACATCAATCGTTGGGCAAATGCCCGCCAGACACAACACCCGTCTGGTCGGAGGATCCTCCCTTTTCTATGGAGGATGAGTGAACTTTACATTATTGTTCCTCATACCTCCAAAATTCTCTCAAATATCTTGGGTAGCGGGGCAGTGGTGTGGTGACCTAGTGGCAGCGACTTACGAGTTGTAGGTGTTAGTTATTTCTCTCAAAACGGTGAAGGAAAGCATCGTGAGGAAACCGGCATGTCCTAGAACCAAAAATTCGAAGACATGTGACATAGACTACCACAGAGAGGAGACCTGTGTCGAGCAGCATAGGCTGATTATGCTATATCTTGGGTACGAGCTTTCTTGTCTTCCTAGCCAAAACACTTGGGACCCCAAAATAATTGGGAAAAAGCTAGGCAAGCAGATCTAAAGAAGTTAATAAGATTATTTATTTATTGGAACGAAGTTCCTTATCGCGCGTTGCGAAAGGGGGCTAGACGGAAAAAATTAAGACCAAAAGTTGGAACGACACTTTTTGCTATAGTTGTAAGCCGTGCGGCGTGCGCGTGTTTCTCTGTCTCTCTCTCTCTCTCTCTCTCTTATAGAAAGCAAGCCAGTTATACTTCGTTCCATCCGGGTGTCCCTTGACACTTCTCAAGTTTTTTATTATTTCAAATTATTATGGAATACATACACATTCCATACATTGTTAGTAAATAATACTTATAACTATGTTAGTAACATTATTATTATTTATTCATGAATTATATTATATCAAAGATGTTGCGCTATTAGAGATTAATTTGTAGCCCTAAGTTTGACTAGGAGAAAATGCCTCAGGCATTAAGTCCGCCTTTGTATTTTTTTAGCTTGTGCATCATTCATTCAATCATCATAATTTAGGTAGGTCGGGAACAATAAATGTCACGTGCACGAAGTCGCTGACAAAAGCTAGTAAATAAATAATATCCTTGGATCAGCCGGTCGATTCTGTAAAAATCTCACCGTGAAAACTCAAGTGAAGTGAGCTTGATCTGAGTTGTCAGTAATGTCAATCCCTAGCATTATTTGGAATGACAGCTCACTCCACGCTCAATTCACCTAAGTTTTCACGGTGAAATGGTTACAGAATCCCACTGCAGGACTCCTTACAAATGTATTTGTCCCCAGACACACTCCTGGGTTTACAAAGGTAGCGCTTATCATTTTTCTGACTGCAGACATTGGACATACAAACAATCAGCTCAGCGGAGACAGTGACCGATCGAGGTCAATTTCGCGAATTGTATGCCGAAAATAACAAGGCAGTTGACCGGGAGACGAGAGCTTGGTCACGTAGGCTGAGAGTGGGACGCTTCATGATTGAAGAGCTGTGGTTAGGTCGTTGTGTTGTGTCGGTGAAGGGCGGGCGTTTTTGGGGGACTGTCTTTTGTAATTTTGACGTTTGAAAAGTGCTGATTCTCAGCCGTATTTGAATAAATGACTTTTGATTTTTGGTTAGAGCTACGGTTTCCTAGTAGAGTGGTCGCCACATTTTAGTGTAGAAGGGCTTACGATGATTTTGCGAATTGTCCGGTTAAAATAAGGGCTATCGCATATGAATTCGCCTCTAGAGGCGCCAGTGTAGTGTGCGGTCTCCGATATGTCAAATGTCACTGTTTATTGGTGGGCTACGCAGGATTTATTTCTAACTAGCTGACTCGGCGAACGTCGTACCGCCATATTTTTTCTTTTAATTTAGTCCTATACAAACCTTGTCCTGCAATAACAAATACAAAAAAAAGAATAGGGTATTTTCCTGGGTAAAATAATAATTATATAGTTAGTCCGTCAGTTAGATTATCGAAAAATAATGGACACGTATTTTTCCTTTCGCGGGCGGGCGATTTTGGGGGACTGTCATTTGACGTTCGCAATGTGCTGATTCTCAGCCTAATTTGAATAAATGACTTTCGATTTTGATATTAAAATGCAAAACTTTGAGAGCTATACTTCAGGACCTTACTCACTAGTGGCGCCAACTGGTGAGCATAAAAACAATAGCCCTCATTACGAGGCATATTTGACCGAGAGACGGGGGCTGGGCCACGTACGCTGTGGCCTGTGATTTTACTTTGAAAGAGATGTCTCCTTTAATCAACGTCATTATTCACAGACAAACCCGCAAATAACGCAATCCCGATATCATCTAAATGGCCACAGAAGGGTTCTATTTTCTTTACAAGTCAGAGAACCTCTTCGTTTTTGGAGTCGGTTATAAATAATGCTAAAACGGACTTCATGTCATCAAATAATTGTTTTCTTGAACGGACTCTCAGTCCACTAAACTGGTCATTGAACACCTCAATCTGGAAGCAAGATAATTAAAATTCTATTAAATCTGACATACGTGACAGTGCTCTCGTCTCGCAGCTTCGTCAGATTTCTAATGCGCACCGACCAATTGCTGTTGACTTGATTGTTCACCTATCTACATTCTTGGAGAGGTGGTCTACGTGATCGGAAACTCGTTCGATATGCCGCACATATCACTTAAAGATTCCTTACTTCGAAACTACGCTCGCGTCGCTCCATGTAAAATACCGGTATTCAGCGGCAACCGGTTAGACTGGAAGCCGACCCCAACATAGTTGGGAGAAGGCTAGGCAGGTGATGATGACTTCGAAACCACGTCAATTCTTTAGCTTTAGCTTTAGCTAATCTCGACATCTGCTATTAACGTATTCTCTATGACACACTGGCGTGGTTTGAACGATATTATTTACATGATATTATATCTATTTTATTATTTATTTATTACTGTGATTGCCCGTGACATCACAGCGGGCCCTATCAGAATACCAGCGCTTCGACATTTATTTTTTAAATGTCGAAGCATCATGCTGAGATAGGAGCCTTTTGGCCTCGTATAGGACTTTGTTTCATTTTTTTTTTCCTTTTTTAATTTCTTATACAATTTGTTTTATTTTTTATTTTTAACTCTGTTTAGTTTAGTTTTATGATCCTGTACGAGTCGCAATAAATACTTTTTCTTTCTTTCTTTGAACTGTCAAAATTCATGTTGTCCGTACGGTTGTCATTTCGATTCCTTGCCGTCTACAAGACGCGACATTGACGTGATATGCACGTGGTCAGATTTCGCGGGGAGTAAAAACCATACAGTATTGGGGCCCATATGTTAATCGATGATGATGCACTTTCGAATAGGTCTCGATAAATAAAAAGAAAAATAAGTTTATTCGTCACAGAAACACGTGCATACAAAATGATAATTAACTTGCAACTCAATGGTGACCAATCTCAACGGAGACCAGCGTTTGGCGAGGGAAATATTATAGTGCACAAGTGTGTGAGCAGACACAGGTGCACTCTCTCTTCTCTCTCACTCATACTCCGATGGGACGGCAATCCGACACGACCGGAGAGAGATCAGGCGCAGGATCAACGGCTTAAGGTGGATGCTCCAAGGTAGCCCGCGAAATTCAAATGTTCTTACGTTTTTGCAATTTGCTGGTCAGTACTAAGTTGCACTTTGATTAAAATATGATTCGCGGCCGTAACAAATATGTATTTACTGAATTATAATCATTAGAATCAGTAATACAACTTGTTAAGTTAGCATAATTCTAAAATGTCAAGATTTCATGAAATAGTCATTCAGTAGGATTACTTGATCTTAGAGAGTTGTGTTGATGACTTTAATGTTTATAATTCTGTAAATACATATTTGTTACGGCCGCGAATCATATTTTAATCAACGTACAACTTAGTACTGACCAGCAAATTGCAAGAAAATTTGAATTTCGCGGGCTACCTTGGAGCATCCACCTTAACCACGGGGGTATCATACTGCTAACTTCCAAAAACCGGGTTGCTTCAGAGAAATTCCTAATTCCAAATAACCCAATAACAATTTGCCCAACCTGGTAATCGAAAACCAGGACCCAACGTTCAGCAGTCGCGCTTGCGACTCGTGGCCGCACGAACTGTGCAGTGAATTTACAAATATAAATAAGCATTAAAGTACTATTCGTGTACTCACTGACGTCAGTCTTAGAATGATCGTGTATTACACGTGGTTACCAGATTGTTTGCAAGTACACACGAAGATATATCAAGCTAAGCAGTGCCAGTATTAGCTGACTCATCATTGTACGTTAAGCCAATGGTAATCTTTAGGTAAACTACACGAAAAGGTTGCTGGATGTTCTACGCGTCCAATATAATAACAATAATATCCATCCAATAATATGGACATTTCCCACAGCGCCATCTAGTCCCAAGCTAAGCAACCTAATGCTTGTGTTATGGTAACAAGATGGCTGATAAACTACTTATACAGGGTTCGCGAATCGCGAATCGCGAAAAAATAATCAGCTGCTCCCTACATTTTGACAAGTTATGCGAACATAAATGTAGGGAACAGCTGATTTTTTCTTCGCGCTTTCAGTTTTGGTCCCATAGTAAAAGTTGTTCATAATGATGAGTACAATGACCTCTTAAGAGGTTGCTGGTGTTTTACAAATAACCCTGTATAATAATGTTTTTGGGATGCTGTGGCGACAGAAAATTCTTCAGATCCTTTCTCCGCTATAATATGGCATATATATGCAAAGGCCTGAAAACCGTGGTGGACCAATGGTAACGACCGCTACTTACGAGGTCGTAGGTCTCACGAACATAGTAACCCAGACAGGCGCTTTACTTTGTATAAATTATTTCATCACCACTGCTCTCAAAACATCGTGAGGAAACCGGCATGTCCTAGAGCCAAAAATTCGAAGACATGTCACATCTACCAACCCGGGCCCGTGTGGTGGATTACGGACCATTCCCTCTATCAGAGAGGAGGCCTGTGTCCCAGCAGTGGGAACATTTTAGTTTTATATAATTACCCTGTATCCTATATTGCTGTTTTTGTGTTTTAGTGAGTCTCTTCATCAATTCGTCTGTTAGTTTTAGTAAGTGCAAACCTATTACTAACAATTTATGGAGCTCTTAGTTGTCCGAAATTAAATGATTTGGCTTGATTTGATTTGAATGCGAGGTCAGCTTACAATGGAAATTTTTAGCTCGATGTGTCGTCGTGTCTATGGCATTCGTATTATTGACACGGGGGCTTGTTGCATGCTCGGAGGGGTGTTGATCTGTTCAGCGAGTTGTTATGTGGGTCACGTAGTCACTGTCGCTTTCATCATCATCGCCATTTGTTTACGGCAATCCACTACTGGACATTGCTCTTTTCAAGTGCACGCCATTTCATAGGAATCTACTACGCTTTAGAATGGGTGACTAGCTTCATCTTTCTGATTGACCGACTCTTTGAAAATTCTATTTAAATGGTTTAATTGAAATAAATTGAGCTTGAGATTATTATGGCAAAAGAACCAATAAGTATGTGACCCCTACACTTTTGAATAATATCGACTGGCTAAGAAAAGATAATGGTGGAATTAGTAAGCGAACACTAAAGACTAAATTAAAAACTGAACTGCTTAATGAAATTGTCGCAAGATGCGACAATAATTAATAATTAGTTGCGCTGCTGTAATTTAATTTATTGTAATCTTCTTACCGTCCATTTAATGTATCTGTAATTATGTATCTTGGATGTTGATCAGATTGTGTATGTTTTAAGACGAGCGCTAATCCTGCCGACAAACTGTTACGCAGTTTGGCAGGTTTATAAAATGTATACACGTATTTGGTTCAAAATAAATAATTATTATTATTATTAACAGTGATCCCAAATACCCTTCCTCTTGAATATTTTAGCAGTGAAGTGACAAAAATCCAAAAGTAGCTATGAGTGGTTTGTTGGAAAACATAGATAGAACGTTCTGTTAAGATTGTTAAGTTCTATTGTTCCTTTCTTTGCTAGTGCATACAATGCCGAAGTCAACAATTCTGCCAATGTCAGATGTGTAATGGAAAGTCTAATGTGTATTCACATATAGAAGCAACAAGAATAATGTACCCAGGATTTTGAAATATCTTGATTTAAAAACGTGTCCTTGGAGTTTCTTGCCCGTTCTTCTTCATAGAGATCTACATTTTGGAATGGGTAACTAGCTTCAACTTTTTGACTAACCCACTGACTCTTTGACAATTCAAAAGTGGCTGTAAATAGTATAGTTCAAATAAATGCTTTCAATTTGAGTATTAGTTCATAAGTTATGTGTAGTAAATAAACTTAGATAGTGACATTGACAAAAGGTAAGTTTTAGTACTAGTTAGTAATAGTTAGTTAGTTAGTTTAGTAATAGTTTCTTTGGTAGTTATAGACCTACTCTCTAAAGTCCATTCGTCTAGACAAGGCAAGGCATAGATTCTCAACGTTATTTTGCCCAGCGCCCATTTTGAAAATATTTTGTTTTCTAGAGCCCTGCAATTTTTTTCCTTACCATCTGACGCGAATCTAAAACGGCTATTGCCACGATTATATTTAAACGTATAGTCCTACTAATGGATGGATGGATGTTTGTTACTCTTTCACGCAAAAACTATTGAACGGATTTTGATGAAACTTTACAGTAATATAGCTTATACATTACGAATAACAAATAAGATACTTTTTATCCCAAAATTCCCAACGGGGTTAACACTTATGCGGGTGAAACCACAAGGCGCTGCTAGTATTCTAGATTATAAGTCTTCTACTGCCCCCCTGACAGTCTCAAACGCCCACTAGGGGGCAATATCGCCCACGCTGAGAACCTACGGTCTAGACTCCTCTAGAGTAGGTCCATAATCTTTGCTCTTTGTCCTGAAGTCTAGAACCTTTGTCCTGGCGGCAAATGTTCCTACTTTAGACGTGAATACAACTCTAACCAATTAAAATAGATGGACAAATTTTACCACAGCGCTCAGTACGTCTAAACAAAGATATCCAAGCAAAAAAAATACTGATTAAAATGATTTTATTTTGACCTAAAATAATAAATACCTGGCACTCTAGAATAAACACATCCATCCATTATGGGTAGGTACTTGCACTCGCGCCCCGCTGCGCGCATGCTCGCATCACAATTTTAAAGACAATGGAGGGATATGTTTATGCATTGGATAACCAACATTTATAAATGTATTTTTGTTAGCTGATTATTTTAATTTTAAGTATCTAATGCGTTTTTCTTATATATATTTTTTACCATTGTCCTTATTTTGGTGGTCTGAATGATTTCTAAAAGTTTGTCCACCTATTTTAATGGGACCTTATATATATCTTCAGGACGTTACGAAGCCCTATTATTTTTAGAACCTATTTCACTACATACAGAAATAAACCAAATATTCAATGAGTAGGAGGATATTATTGTGTATGGTGTGATGTTGGTGGGCGGAGCCTGTGACGAAGATAGCAATGATGCTGAAGATAGCTATTGCGATGTAAGATCATCATCAGATAGCAATGATGATCGATCATCTATAGTCTATACTAATATTATAAAGAAGTATATTGTTTTTGTTTGTTTGTATTTGTTTGTAGGGGGTAATCTCCGGAACTACCAGTCAGATTAAAAAAAATCTTATTGCATTTGATAGGCCAATTCTTGAGGAAGGATATCTAACATCACGCTACGACCATCAGAAGCCGAGCAAAATGAAAAAAAATCAGAAAGAAGTAGTAGCACGGGTGAGTGATGGGACCCGACGCGATGGGCCGAAATTTCACGCGGACAAAATCACGGGCAAAAGCTAGTAGAAAATGATGCAAAGTATTAATGACTAGCTGCGCCCCGAGGTTTTTTTTATCCCGATATTCACACGGGATCGATAAGTGTCGATCCCGTGTGAATATCGGGATAATACAGGTATAATATCCTTCCCAACATATACAGACAGCATACTCCATCATCATCTGCAAGCCTTTTCCCAAATTCCCAACTATGTTGGGGTCGGCTTCCGGTCTAACCGGATGCAGCTGAATACCAGTATTTTACATGGAGCGACTGCCTATCTGACCTCCACAACCCAGTTACTGGGTAATACGATACCCCATGGTAAGACTGGTTGTCAGACTTTCGGGCTTCTGACTACCCGTAACGACTCTCAAAGATCCACGAATGACAGCCGGGACCAACTGCTTAACGTGCTTTCCGAGGCACGGAGGGGTCTCGGTATGTAAAGATGGTCACCCATCCACAGACCAACCGCGGCAAGCGTAGCTTAACCTGACCGATCGACCTGAGACAGCACACTCAATGAATATCACAAATTATACTTCCAACTTTTAATTGTATTCGGTAACTTGATAGTTCAAAGAAAAATAATGTTACCATACCAAAACTATTAGTGTTGGGGTAGTGAACGAATTTGCGTAAAGAACGTTTGATAAAAATGGTTTAATTTAAATAAAACTTTAAATATTCGTAATATTTTCGTAATTCGTCGAATAGGTACCTATTCGAAAAATTTAAACAATTCCCAAGATGTCCTGGCAGAAAAAAGACATTCAAGAGTGGCTGAATAATAATAATAATCAATACATTCTAAGTTGTACTACTGAGAAACCAAAAAATGTATACCAAATTCCAATTTTTAATAGTGTATCTGTATAATATCGTGCTAAGACAAGTTATTAAAAACATAAAAAGTTTGCATTTAAGTACATTATTTTAGTTCATTTCATTCGTTCATTCTTGCACCACCTCACTGTCTTTTTTTTTCTAAATCTGGTAACCCTTCAACTGTCAAGTTAACAATTAAAAGTCAAAGTACACACGGCTACACATCAAGCTATGCAAAACCAGTATTGGCTGACCGTTCATTGTGAGAAAATATCATACAAAGTGAGGCCAAGACAAACTGGTTTTGTATAGCTTGACGTGTAGCCGTGTGTACAAGTCCAACTATAGGTGTCCAAAAATACTCAGAACTTAATAAAGATTTATCAAATTGCCACATTTTAAAGGCCCTAACGGCACACCCCATAAACGAATAAATAAACCAGAAACCTGCCGTTATCAATGGGGTGTTCCCTTGTCCTCTAAAACCCATACAACAGCAAGATTTATGTGTGTGTGTAACAACAACAGGTCTGGCTCGAAGCATCGTTATCATAATATCGAAGGACGCCGACCGGTTTTCGAGTACGTGACTTGTGAGGTGTAGTCACTGCATAACAGATGTTTCGATTGCTTTGGTTGGAGCAACGTACACCCGTGTGCACGATATCAAGTTTTGGTGGAAAGTTCTGAGGTTAATTAAATACATTTTAATTGGTTTTTATCGCCTTTCAATTGCTTGATTGGTGGGGGAATGACCTGAAGGCCAGGGAGGCAGTTCCCGTGATTACTGGGGTTGGGAGATTTTGAATCTAGTCGCATCTCGCAATCTCATCTCAGCGACTATCAATGTCAAAAACTTGTAAAAACTTGAGAGGTGTCAAGGGACACCCGGATGGAACGAAGTTCAAAGAGAGAGAGAGAGAGAGAGACAGACAGAGAAACACGCGCACGCCGCACGGCTTATTACAACTACCTATAGCAAAAAGTGTCGTTACAACTTTTGGTCTTAATTTTTTCCGTCTAGCCCCCTTTCGCAACGCGCGATAAGGAACTTCGTTCCAAAAATGTGGGGAAATTAGAGGTATTTTTGACAGACTGAGATTAGACTGTGAACGTTCTTAAAATTACAAGGATTGCCGCTCTGGTCATACACGCACACCGGTTGTGAGTACTACGCACTTAATTAATTACACAATGTACTAGTTCGAATTCAGCTGGACACACAAGAAACCCTATTTCGTAAGATATTTTAATAATAAACTAAATTTACTGGTAAATTAAATAAAAATTAAAAAAACGGCTAAATTTACTATTATTTAAATTGACAGAAAGTGCTTTCGCTAACTTAAGACCCATATCCAGGGTCAAATCTAATTAGCTAGCGAAACTCCGCAAAATGGGTATATTTAAACATGTTAAAACAAAAAAGAAATTATTACGAAAGTTTTTTTTTTTTGTAAACTCCACATACGTAATGGCTTTCAATACTTAAACACGATAAACAAAAAGAAAACAGGATTTTCTCAACTCATGCTTCAAGTAACAACACGCCCAGAGGTCGTTGCCCAACCCTCCAAAAACACAAATATTTTTTGAGATTTTTATTTGTCGTGTTTAGATATCAAAACCCATAACGTCTGCGAAGTTTCGCTAGCTAATTTAATTTGACCCTATCATCATCTGCCTAGCCTTTTCCCAACTATGTTGGGGTCGGCTTCCAGTCTAACCGGATGCAGCTGAATACCAGTATTTTACATGGAGCGACTGCCTATCTGACCTCCACATCCCAGTTACTGGGTAATACGATACCCCTTGGTGAGACTGGTTGTCAGACTTTCGGGCTTCTGACTACCCGTAACGACTGTCAAAGATCCACGAAACAGCCGGGACCAACGGCTTAACGTGCTTTCCGAGGCACGGAGGGGTCTCGGTTTGTAAAGATGGTCACCCATCCACAGACCAACCGCGGCAAGCGTAGCTTAACCTGACCGATCGACCTGTGCGGCTGTTATTATTTAGCCACGGGCCTATTGACCCTATATTTAACCCAAAACGAAAAAAATTTATGACACAGTAAAGGCGAAACCCAGATGGTAAAGTGTAATAATTTCGAAGGACGCAAACCAGTTCCGGCATTAACTACGTGACTCAACGCGTGCAACCTACGTGCGTACGCGCATATCTTTATTTTGAAGACGAAGGCGCAGCAGGGGGCGAGGCGGGAGGGGGAGGGCCGGTGGGCTGTGTTGTTTTGACGCGTGCAGTTTGCCGGACAAACGGGAATTTGTTACGGTTAGAATAATTAA
This sequence comes from Apamea sordens, assembly GCA_945859715.1. Classification (NCBI taxonomy): domain Eukaryota; kingdom Metazoa; phylum Arthropoda; class Insecta; order Lepidoptera; family Noctuidae; genus Apamea; species Apamea sordens. Next base: position 8,967,461 of record OX244015.1, on the reverse strand, counting down.
TTAACAATGGGATGATTCAAGAAGAGGGGCCCGTGGCTAAATAATAACAGCCGCACAGGTCGATCGGTCAGGTTAAGCTACGCTTGCCGCGGTTGGTCTGTGGATGGGTGACCATCTTTACATACCGAGACCCCTCCGTGCCTCGGAAAGCACGTTAAGCCGTTGGTCCCGGCTGTCATTCGTGGATCTTTGACAGTCGTTACGGGTAGTCAGAAGCCCGAAAGTCTGACAACCAGTCTTACCAAGGGGTATCGTACCTATTACCCAGTAACTGGGTTGTGGAGGTCAGATAGGCAGTCGCTCCATGTAAAATACTGGTATTCAGCTGCATCCGGTTAGACTGGAAGCCGACCCCAACATAGTTGGGAAAAGGCTAGGCAGATGATGATGATGATGATTAAAGAAACTAATTTGATATCACTGATGCTGTGATAAATGATTTTGTTTCTGTAAGTATGTAGGTTTGTACAAAGCCTTGTGGCTAAGTAATAACAGCCGAGGGGCTTGTGGCTAAGTGATATAAGCCGCACGGGTCGATCGATCAGGTCCTTCGGGTCCCTCCGTGCCTCGGAAACTACGTTAAGCCGCTGGTCACGGCTGCCATTCGTGGATCTTCTTTGACAGTCGTTACGAGTCGTCAGAAGCCTGAAGTCTGACAACCAGTCTTACCAAGGAGTTTCGTATTACCCGGTAACTGGGTTGTGGAGGTCAGATAGGCAGTCGCTCCATGTAAAATACTGGTATTCAGCTGCATCCGGTTAGACTGGAAGCCGACCCCAACATAGTTGGGAAAAGGCTAGGCAGATGATGATGATGATGATTAAAGAAACTAATTTGATATCACTGATGCTGTGATAAATGATTTTGTTTCTGTAAGTATGTAGGTTTGTACAAAGCCTTGTGGCTAAGTAATAACAGCCGAGGGGCTTGTGGCTAAGTGATATAAGCCGCACGGGTCGATCGATCAGGTCCTTCGGGTCCCTCCGTGCCTCGGAAACTACGTTAAGCCGCTGGTCACGGCTGCCATTCGTGGATCTTCTTTGACAGTCGTTACGAGTCGTCAGAAGCCTGAAGTCTGACAACCAGTCTTACCAAGGAGTTTCGTATTACCCGGTAACTGGGTTGTGGAGGTCAGATAGGCAGTCGTTCCATGTAAAATTCTGGTATTCAGCTACATCCGGTTAGACTGGAAGCCGGTTCAAACATACATGTGGCTGTTCAGAATCAGCACTGTACGAACGTCAAAAATGCATAAGACGCCCGGCTTTCACCACTTCCTAGTGCTTTCGCTGGGAAGAAGTGGTACAACAAACTCCCTACTCAAACCAAAAAACTATTTACCAAACAGTTCTCATATTACAGCTCAGAATATTTTATTACCTGACCTATTGAATCACTCAGGCATTTGAAACCTAAGTTTTTTGTCAGTCTGGCAACGACAAGTCTAATCAGCCAGCTATGTACCGGAAATGTAATGAGATACAATAATGACGTCATACTTGTCGCTACTGCATAGAGTATCTGTTACAAAACGTGTTGGTTTTTCAAAGATCTATAGATAAAAAAAGAAAATAGTTCAGTCAACTAATGGCCCAAAAGGATATATATTTTCTTTGATGAGTTTTCATTTGGTATAACATTTGTTTCCCTAAGGCGCACCGTTTTTGAGATATATGCGAAAAACCCAAAAGTGGGAACTTTGTGTTTGCGTCGGGACGTGACGTCTCGCAAAATCCTGCATCACGAGTTTACCGCGCATCCAGCATAGATACAACGTCCCGACATAATCGTCGGGCAGTAGCCCACTAGACACGACACCCGTCTGGTCGAAGGATCCTCTCTTTTTGATGGAGGATGAGTGAACTTTACACCCTGTTCCTCTTACCTCTTTATGACAACACACAGCACCAACCTGAACAAGGACAAAAACAAGGATAAAGACTAGGATTTTTGGATCTACAGATAACAGCCACTAAACCCTTATCTAAGTAAGTCTAAACATACCATTTGCACAGGCTCGTCACCCAACCGATAGTGCAGATAAGACTAACTCATTAGTAGCTAGTTCAATATTGATTTTTGGACTATTGTGGTGCCTTGATAACAAGCAACCTGTGCAGGACGCCCACGTACATAACGGCATAACGTATATAACGGCATAATGTATACGTATAAGATCATGTAAATAATAGCGTATAAGTTTATCCCCGACTGCCTGCGAGTCGAAGGGGGAGCCTTCCAGTTTAAACCACGCGAAGTTGATGGCTGAGTATCTAAGTTGTGATTTGTATGTTTACGTACGATCGTGTTCCACTCTCGACAGGTTCGAACTTGTCGAAACCTGTCTCAAACCTGCATGTAAGCAAACTGCTGTGATTGGCGGATCGATAGTGGAGCACGAACGAAGATAAATATGATTAGTGTTTCAAATTGTAGAAATAATTACCCCTGCCACTACTTGCGCCCATGTAAAAACATATATAGGCAGATCGTTTTCGAAATTTTGTAATCAGTTCAGATCAAGACTTCGTAAGAACAACATGAAAATAAATAGACTTCAAGCAACCAGGACTTTTATTGAACACAGCGGTCTCCTCCAACCCAGCGCACACGTACAGGTAGAGCACAAGTCTGCACAAGAGCTCTCACCTCACACACAACCACTTGTGGTACAATTCTTTTTTATTGCTAAATGGGCCTGCTCTTGACATCGATCACGTCTGATGGAAAGCGAAGGATGAGGTTTATTTATTTATTTTATTTATTTAACCATTTATGTACACACATATATAAACAGACATTATGATGATGGAACGAGCGTGCCCAGAAGACGTTCACTCTTGCTTTGAAGGCAGACGGGTTAAATGTGGGATGCTGGCAGAGAGTTCCACACTTTGACTCTGCGTATAATAAACAATAATAGATGGTACAGACGCCAGCACATCAAGCTACTACAATCTGTCAAATTACTTTGATAGATTTTCAACTTTATCGCTAAAGCATTATATTAAATTAAAGCAGAAAATGTGACAGTTTCGGGTAGCTTAACCTGCTGGCGTCTGTATTAATAGGATAGGGGCCCGTGGCTAAATAATAACAGCCGCACAGGTCGATCGGTCAGGTTAAGATACGCTTGCCACGGTCGGTCCGTGGATGGGTGACCATCTTTGCATACCGAGACCCCTCCGTGCTTTAGAAAGCACGTTAAGCCGTCGGTCCCGGCTGTCATTCGCGGATCTTTGACAGTCGTTACGGGTAGTCAGAAACACGAAAGTCTGACAACCAGTCTTACCAAGGGGTTTCGTATTACCCAGTAACTGGTTTGTGGAGGTCAGGTTTATTCTCAAAAAAGACACAATGTCACTTACATGAGAACAATGCTTAAAAAAAATATATATGTCGGAGTCATTCGTTTGACTATTCGGAACGCTAGCGCCATCTCGTGGCGCTAGACAGAGTCTAGCCTGAGTTCGTGGAGGCATTGAATTTTGAATGCATTGAATGAGTGCAACCAAGGATAAATTGTGCTCCTCAATCCAGTGACTAGGTCACACGATACCCCTTTGTGGCCATCGACTACCCACAGTAAGAACTATCTGGGCTGCGAACAACTACCTGCAGCAAAGACTGTCAAAGTTCTACGAATGATAGCCAGTAACAACGGCTTAACGTGTTTTCCGAGGCACGGCGGCGTCTCGATATGTGTTGGATGGTCACCCGTCCACGAACGGAACGACCCGTGGGGGGGCTGTAATTATTTAGCCACGAGCACATCGGCGTGATGTTATGTTTGAAATAAAAAAAAAATCATCAATGAAAAGTCCAAGACCTTGACTATTCCACCCATTGTCTCGTAATGCAGTAATCTATTTAATAGCTGGTCCATTGTTTTGTGACTTTCGACCTGTTTCATTTGAATTACTAACACGAGGTGGTTTAATGCGTAGTTTTGTTATTGTTACGACTTACGACCAGCTCTGGGCCGGCTCTGGGGCTCTGTCTCGTATAGGGTCTTAGCATTATGCTGAGCGATGGCCGTTTTGCGTGAATGTGACGCATGTTTACCCCCAACTTGTTTTTTTTTTGTGTGTTTTTGTCCTTTTTTTTATGCGTCATGTTTGCCGCAAATAAATGCATTTTTCTTTCTTTCTTTCTTTCACCCTAAGTTCCTTATTTCAAAACTTATTGCTTGGGTTCCCTAAGGGCTCCTACGCACTAGCGGTTAACCGCGGGGGCGGAAATCGCGCGGCTAGCCGCTATTCCATTTTAATATGCAACCGCTCGTGAAGTTGTGATCGTACGCATTATAAGCCATCAAAGGCTTCTGTGGCTTTTAACATATAAAAATTTAAACCCTGCGATATACTTTTTGAACAATAAAAAACACCCGGATGGAACGAAATATAACTGGCTTGCTTTCTATAAGAGAGAGAGAGAGTCAGACAGAAACACGCGCACGCCGCACGGCTTATAACTATAGCAAAAAGTGTCGTTCCAACTTTTGGTCTTAATTTTTTCCGTCTACCCCCTTTCGCAACGCGTGATAAGGAACTTCGTCCCAAAAAAAAAAAAAATTTTACCGCCACAAAATTTCAATCGCAGCGGTTGAATGTAGAGCCGCGGCCCGCTTCGCGATGGCCCATTGGAGAGCAGTGGCGGCCCAGTGGCTTCAACCGCGACTTACCGAGTCGTAGGTTCGAACCCAGACAGGCGCTTTACTTTGTGTAAATAATTCCATCACCGCAGCTCTCAGAGAATGACGCGAATGTATGACAGCCAAAGTTGTGCACACTATGAGGTGCTTGACCACATAATGTGATTTAGAGGCATGAGGAACAGGGTGTAAAGTTCACTCATCCTTCATAGAAAAGGGAGGATCCTCCGACCAGACGCGTGTTGTGTCTGGCGGGCAATTGCCCAACGATTAATGTTGGGAAATTGTATCTATGCTAATTGCGTGGTAAACACTGCTTGCGAGATGCAGGATTTCCGTGACGTCAGTATGACGCGTTGTTCTCATGTGGCGTTATATGTAGATACCGCTACAGTGAAAATGGATGAGCATTTGGCATATTATTTGTTGCACTAATTAAAATGTCGTGTTGAAGGAGCAGTGGGCCCAGTGGTAACGACCCCGACTTACGAGTTATATAGGTCGTAGGATCGATCCCAGACCGGCGCTTTTCTTTGTGTAAATAATTCCTCACCACTGCTCTCAAAAGCAAAACATTGTGAGGAAACCGGCATGTCCTAGAACCAAAAATTCGAAGACATGTGACATAGACTACCAACCCGCACTTGGCCCGCGTAGATAACAGCCTTACCCTCCCTAAGGGGCCGCCTCCACGAGCGAGAGAATCGCGGCGATATTATCGTCGTGCCACGTATTTCTATACACTCTCTTAGGACGTGTCTCCACACGGCGATATCATCGCGGCGAGAATTGGATGGCACGACTATATTATCGCCGCGATTCTCTCGCTCGTGGAGACGGCCCCTTAGAGAGGAGGCCTGTGTCCGAACATTATAGGCTGATCATGTATAATAACCGCACAAATGTGTTCACCGCACCTCATTAGCCACATGTTTTATATCTCTAATAACAATATACGATAAAGTACTTACATGATGAGTGACGTCATAAGGTATGTCAAGGTTGCATGCTAACATAATAACCTATTTATTGATCTTGTTTCATTTGTTTAGAATTCCAAGTGGAGCAGGGCATGTGTGCAGTGTTGGCTTGATAAAGCGGGGAGGTATCTCGCAAAGGAGATGTTTCAAAATGTATGGAGCCCCGGCCAGCTTTGTAGACTATACAAAAAAATGGGGAAACATAATAAACAAAACGTTTACTAATATTTCGTGAGACGTGTGATCCCACACAAGGCTAACACAGTAGACACACCTTCCAATATATAAATATAAAAGGATAATAAACGTAATAGATAAATCCTTATAACAGCCTTTCCTTTGGTGTTCATCCATTAACCCTAACAGGTTATGGGCCCAGCCACAAGAGGCAAATACTGTAGTTATGATGACATACGTAAGTATTTAATTATAAACAGCATCATTAAATAAAACATATAATACAAACTACTACCGCTATTCGCAGATGTCCAATTTCATTCCTCATTCAAGGCTAAAGGTATAAATTTTGCCTTTTACGAGTAAATCTGATTGTGCAGAAAATAAACTGATATAATAATATATACTCGTATCAGGCGAGGTTTGCAAGGATGCATGTGGGTTGTAGTGTCGATAAAATTCAACATCTGTTTTGTGTTTTATTGGCTTTTAAACTTATTGACGAGATCTGGGGGTCTACTCCGAAGTTGTATCGGGCGAATGTTCGGCCGTTTCCTGCTACGAAGTTACTATTTGGTTCGGTCGGTTCCGATCCTACACTCCTACACTCTTTCGAATACTGACTATAGTCCCAAACCAAATGAGCCGATCCGAACTTTTTTCGCATTTTTCATTAGTATTCGGTTCGGCCATATGTCGGTCCGAACCGAACATTCGCACTTTGCACTTCGGAGTAGGCCTCCTGTATTTGACAGTCGTTACTGGTAGTCAGAGGTTCCAAAGTCTGACAACCAGTCTTACCAAGGAGTATCGTGTTACCCAGAAACTTGGTTGTAGAGGGCAGCGACCCAGCCTCGGTCGGTCCGCGGTTGGGTGACTGTCTTTACATACCGAGACACCTCCGTGGACCAACAGTTTTGCGTGCTTTCTGAAGCACGCAAAACTGTTGGTCCCGGCTGTCGTTCGTAGATCTTTGACCGTCGTTACGCTCAAGGAAGCCATGTCATCAATAGATGGCAAGCTAACCAAACGGTTACTACGCCTGGACATACATATTACTATACATATTTATAGTAATCAGAATTTCGTAGATTTGTAACAAGTAGCTTGGTTGTGTGACAGCCGGTTTCAGAAGCCTAGCACCCCAATTGCGTAAAACAGCAGTGACGAGGCAGCGTGAGCAGTGTCCCGTGATGGTCCCCGTACAGGTGTACGGGGACCATCACGGGACACTGCTCGCTAAACAAACACTACCACACGATAGGCATAACGGACAGACCCCTGTGCAGGGCTTGCATGTGCTCTTTGAGTGCACAGGCGTCACCCAGATTAGATCAGAAACCCTCGGGACACTCAGATCTTTCACAGATGTTCTCAACAGACCAGGAGACTTAATAAGCTTCTGGGGGGAGGTGGGCTGGTCGGAGTAACCACTGACGGCCGCCATGACCCACGCACAATGGTCCACTTGAAGGACTAAGTGCGGAAACCAAACCCGTAACATAGACAGTCGTTACGGGAAGTCAGAAGCATGAAAACCAGTCTAACCAAGAAGTATAGAGTTGTGGAGGTCCGATAGGTAGTCACTCAATGTAAAATATTGGTATTCAGCTGCATCTGGTTGGACTGGAAGACAAACCGTTGGAAAAAAAAAGCGAAGAAAAATTGTTTATTCTGCACAAACAAAAAGCATATTACAAAAAAAAAAACGGGTTGCACTCCGGGAGTGCCGGCAGAAGTGAAAATTGAATATTAACGATGTGCATTTTTGATATTTTGGAATGCGATCTACTCTCCCTCCGTCTTACGAATTTTCGATCAGGTCACGTGTCCTGACGCGAGCTCCGTCTTACGAATTTTCGATCAGGTCACGTGTCCTGACGCGAGCTCCGTCTTACGAATTTTCGATCAGCTCACGTGTCCTGACGCGAGTTTAACATTTTTACCCATCACAAAAAAGTGCACAACGCCGCTAAAGAAGTTTTCACTTAAAAAAAAACATACAAAGTATCCACAACCTCGTATTCAACCAATAAAAGTTTGTCAATTTTGTCTATTGCCTGATTTGTTGAACAAAGAATATAAATATGTACATTGCGTAAATGCTAGGATACTGGCAAATAACTATACACAATCAAAACCAAAACAATAGCAAGGTTGCAAAGTGGAAATATATAACTACTTTAGTCATAACAAGAACCAATAAGCCGTTCGTCTGTTTTACCATGTTTAAATATACCCATTTTGCGGAGTTTCGCTAGCTAATTTGATTTGACCCTGGATATGGGTCTTAAGTTAGCGAAAGCACTTTCTGTCAATTTAAATAATAGTAAATTTAGCCGTTTTTTTAATTTTTATTTAATTTACCAGTAAATTTAGTTTATTTTTAAAATATCTTACGAAATAGGGTTTCCTGTGTGTCCAGCTGAATTCGAACTAGTACATTGTGTAATTATTGTAATTAATTAGTGCGTAGTACTCGTAACCGGTGTGCGTGTAATATGACCAGAGCGGCAATTCTTGTAATTTTAAGAACGTTCGCAGTTAGTCAGTCTCAGTCTGTCAAAAATACCTTTAATTTCCCTACATTTTTGACTTGTTTTTGACATTGATTGTAGCCAAGATGAGATTTCGAATAGATTTTGAACGCTTATAAATTACGGAAATTAGCCCGCTGGTCGTTGCTAAGAAAAATGCTTCAGACATAAACGGAGAATCTATATTGATTTTAAAATTTGCTCCCTAAAGAATAAATATCTTTGTCTTCATAGATGTCGAGTTGGATAAAAAGAACTTGTCTATTCTTGGTAAAATAAAGATAGAATTGGTCATGCTACGCGAGCTGGAAAAGATACGCAGATGCTGAATACGCGTTTTCATGTTTTCATAGTTCAAGAAGGACTACGTGCGATTGCACGTACAAATACATGAGCCAATAAGTCATGTAGCACTCAGTCTGCAGGCATACATCACACCATTCCATTCATGTGATTTCTAAGCGAGATCGTCAACAACACTTTCACAATATCTTCTCTTGGAAGCCGTTTATCCGGAACTGATATCGACTATGTATTCACAATTTCAAAGACTACACGGCTGAGTTAACATGTGATGAAACTTTACAATACTGTTATTGCCTATTGTGAAGAATATGTTAGCTTGTCCAGCTGTAGATATGTTTTTACAACATACATGCTTACATAAACTGATCGATTTTCTTTTAACCAACTTCAAAAAAAGGAGGTTCTCAATAAGGTGATTTTTTTATGTTTGTTACCTCATAACTCCGTTATTTATAAGCCGATTTGCAAAATTCTTTTTCAAAAAACACCCGGCTTCCAAAAAAAAAAAACACTTCAAAGTGAAAAATAATTTTAATTTCGGGAATCAGTGTCGTTGATTCCGCATTTTCGTTTTTTGACACGGACTTTTTAGAAGACTTTTTTTTTTGTAAAATAGTTTCTATCTTTATTGGTAACTATTGAATGCCACGTATGTCGTATGATGTACTCAATTCGGTTGTATTTTTATGTTTATTACCTCATAACTCCGTTATTTAAAAGCCGATTTGCAAAATTCTTTTTCCAAAAACAACGGGCTTCCAAAAAAAAAAAAGCACTATAGTGAAAAATAACTTTAATTTCAGAAGTCGGTTGGTTCCGCATTTTCGTTTTTTGACACTGATTTTTAAGTCGGTTGTTTTTTTTTTTGGTAAAATAATTTTTATCTATTGAATGCCACATTATGTCGTACGATGTACCAAAACATACTCCAATGCATCGTCCTCGTTCATAAACGGCATCTTAATTGCGTAACACAATTAGAATTAATATTAGGGACTGCTAATCGAAAAAAAATTCACCGTTGTTTGTTGTTGTTTTCCTTCACCGTTTTGAGAGCAGTGGTGATGAAATAATTTACACAAAGTAAAGCGCCTGTCTGGGTTCGAACCTACGACCTACAACTCGGTATGTCGCGGTTGTTACCACTTGGACTTCATCTGCCTGGTCATTTGCCTGACCAGATGCAGCTGACTGAATACCAGCATTTTACATGGAGCGACTGCCTATCTGACCTCCACAACCCAGTTACGTACAGACAGCAACAAAAGTCAATTAACTCTGTTACTCAAAAAATACAGCAGCAGTACGTAAAAGTCAGCCTGTGAGCTGATGTAAAATATGTGTGTAAAGTTTTTGATTGTTTAGTTATAGGTAATGTTTAGCGGTAAATGTATTGTTTATAAAATATAAAATTGTATATGGGAGCTACATCTGCCAACAAACTGCTCTGCAGTTTGGCAGAAGTCAAATTTGTTTGGAAAAATTAGACTGTCACCACGAATAAACGCTTTTTCTTTACTTTCTTTCTTTATTTATTTACCATTTATGTACACACATATATAAACAGACCTTGAAGAATAGAACAGAAAAATTAGGTACAGAGATGATGCTTATTTCATAAGAAATCTCTTCCAGCATACCTGAGATAGGACAATAGATACAGAGATGTAGACTTTCTTCTATTGTCTTTATTTTATTTCTAGCATTTGTTTTGTTATTGTCTATTTGTCAATACCACAGACTTAATAAGTCTGTTGTCAATACAATAACTTTGTATGTGTGTTGACATCTTATATAAGTCTTGTCAATATGTATGTACTGTTGGCTCCTCGTGACACGCGTGCTGGTAATTATGTGACAAACAATAATTGTTTCACTTATTTAGCGAGGTAGAAGTTGTGTGTTAATTTTTAAGCATAACATCACGCCTGTAAATCCAAAGGGTTAGCTAGAGGTGTACCTACAGGGTGGCAGGGACCTCGACGCGCAAACTAACACCGTTAATTCAACTCATGATTAAGACATAGAAATTATTTGGAAGTTCTCACAAAAAAAAAAAAAAATCTGCTCTTTCATAGAAAAATGCAATACCCATGCCGTCAAAATGTATGAAACACAATATTCATCGTAACATCGTGGGTAAACCGGCATGTCCTAGAACAAAAAACTTGAGAGGTGTCAAGGGACACCCGGATGGAACGAAGTATAACTGGCTTGCTTTCTATAAGAGAGAGAGAGAGAGACAGACAGAGAAACACGCGCACGCCGCACGGCTTACAACTATAGCAAAAAGTGTCGTTCCAACTTTTGGTCTTAATTTTGTCCGTCTAGCCCCCTTTCGCAACGCGCGATAAGGAACTTCGTTCCAAAAAATCCAAGATATGTGACATCTACCGCCGCCCGGACCCGCGTGGTACATTATAGCCCACTTCTTCTTGAAGAGAGGATGCCTGTGTCCCAGCAGTGGGAACATTATAGGCTGCTCATGTTATACTTCATCGATCAGTACAATTAGTAAGCTATCAAAAAAGAAAACTTTTTTTACAACCTAAGGGCGCGTTCACATTTATCGTCCGTTTTACAGGTCCGTTAAAACGTGTATGTTATTAGCATATGTAGTTGTATGAGCGAGTTCACACATAATACAGTATTCCGGATCCAGTAGAAAATACCGATCCGACAAAATAAACAGCAATCCGTTTTACAGGTCCGTTTAAACGTGTGTTATTAGCGTATGTAGTTGTATGAGCCAGTTCATACATAATACAGTATTTCGGATCCAGTATACTGATCCGATCTCTTAAAATCAGTCCTGTGTGAATACTATCTCCAGTAGCGACGGATTCGTTAAAAAGGTTCCTATAAATGCTGTGAGAATACTATCTCCAGTAGCGACGGATCCGTTAAAAAGGATCCTGTATAAACGTACGTATATGTGAATGCGCCCTTACGTAGGTATGTATCTATGAAACCGGTTCAGCAAGTAATCCTTGTTCCATCGCGTTTCACTTGCTTAACTGAAAGTCAGCGACTCGTAAACGGTTATGATAATCACATCCAACGTTCTCTCACACGATTGAACAGTATTTTGTAAACATCTTGGCATAATATCCGGATGAACAAACGGATTTTAAACAAGAAACATCAGCAATCATTACATAGTTTTAATTCCGCGAGGAGAAATCAGAAGTACCACCCATTGTGTCTGTGGAGTTCCGCAAGTTAATTTCTACGCTTGCCGCGGACTGTGGATCTTTACATATCAAGACCCCTCCGTGCCTCGGAAAGCACGTCACGCCGTTGGTCCCGGTTGTCATTCGTGTCATCTTTGTCAGTCGTTACGAGTCGTCAGAAGCAAGTCTGACAACCAGTCTTACCAAGGGGTATCGTACCCAGTAACTAGATTGTGGAAGTCAGATAGGCAGTCGCTTCATGAAAATCACTGGTATTCAGCTGCATCTGGTTAGACTGGAAGCCGAATCCAATTTTGATGAAAATTGGTACACATATAACTTATAACCACGATTAACACATAGGATAGTTTTTGTCCCGATATTCCCACGCGATCGAAACTAATACGGGTGAAGGGGCGCAGCTAGTGTTCCAGTAATTTTACAGGCGCAATTTAGCTTCCCTTATCATAGCTACTCATTACAAGTACAAAATGTTTCCAATTCCAATATTAAATAACAACAGACTTTAAGACTTATCTTTGCGTACCAAAGTCTACATAACCGCAGCGAACGGTAAACAAAAATATTTACGTACAAAACAAAACAAGTGCTAAAAACTTTTATCTCAACTCCCATCGACACGACTGCACGCGACGAAGATTGTATACAAAATGAATTTTACAAATCTAATATCGAAGAGCGTTGACCTTAGCGGAAACGATTATTTTTACAAAACGGTGGCGGATATAATTATGTAGATGTTTTTTTTTTCGATTTATAATTTCGGCAGCACGTAATACGAATGCTAATTAATTTCAATTTCTAAATTAGGCAGGTGATTTTTAAACTGAAACCTCAAGTAATATTCCTGTTTATTAAAGTTGGCCAAAAATAATATTTAGCGCATTACTTTTTTTTTACCTTTTAATGAAAAGCTTCTCACTACAGTTCGATCAACGAGAGAACGCGTTCTTGACATCTGTCAGTTCCATACAATCGAATACGTGTTTTGCGAATTTGAACTTTATTAGCTACTAGAATTGTCGCATTGACAGGTGTTAGGAATGCATTCTCGACGGTCGGACTGTAAGTAGTTTAAAGAAAAGGGATTTATTGGCGAGAAGCTAATCATTAAGGTATTGCTACTGATAGCTGATTCCTACTCCTAATTCAACTGGACCTCTAGTCTTATCTGATCTTATCCGCAATTAATTAAATAGATTCCTATAATAGACGTTGTTTCAAGTTAAATAAATATCAACTAACACTATATACTATACAAGCATATAATACGAAAAAATATAGAAAATGCAGGAGCTCATTGGGCATAAAAAAATTCGTCCCCATCACTGTCAATGGGAAAAGTGCCCAAAAGGCTGGCAGCATTACCACGTTGGATGGCAATGCTGATTTTTTAGGGAAAAGTACCCAAAAGGCTCGCAGCATTACCACGTTGGATGGCAATGCTGATTCTTTGGGGAAAAGTGCCCAAAAGGCTGGCAGCATTACCACGTTGGATGGCAATGCTGATTCTTTGGGCAAAAAATAGGCCAGCCTTCTGGTCACGTGAAGAGTCAACCAACCGCTTGGCGATGTCCCGAAAAATTCGACGGACCCCAAGGCCCTAGTGTTTCAACCCCAAACGGCTCAAACAATAATTAACACATTTTCAGAATTTGACTTTTGAATTTGATTTTTTTCCCCCATTATTTAGCATTAGGATTAAGTTATTAATGTCATAGTTTATTGTGTAGACCCAATTTTTTTATGGTTTATTCTAAACCAAAAATATGTTGTTTTGTACGCCATAAATGGCAAAACATACATGCAGATCTACATGTTATTTTAAGAACTCGCACATATTATTTGATGTATGCATACTCATATCTATTCTATATCTATACTTATAATAAGAATGTAAAAAAGTTGTGTCTGTACATTGAATATATTTTAAAAATAATAATTGAGGGGGATTAAGAAACAGTAATAGAACACGAATCTAATAAAAAAAGTCTGTCTGTTTGTCTGTTTATCTGTTTGTCTGTTTGTACACGCTAATCTCCGGAACTACTGGTCGGATTTGAATGAAACTTTTTTTATTATCTAGCTATTAAACCTGGGCAACATATAGGCTATAATTGATTTTGGAAACTGGAACACCTGATGCAGTACCGCAACAGACCAGCTAAACTATAAGAGTTACATAAATGGCGCCATAGAAAAAAATGTTGTGTCTGATGAGCATTTTCTGCTGAGAGAATAAAATTGAAGATCGGGAACACCTGATGTGGAACTCTTAGAGCATAGCTAAACTATAATATATATAGGTTTGACATCTTAGCAAACGTTATTCAGTCTGATGAGCATTTTCTGCTGCGAGAATAAAACTCGAAGATCGGAACATCTGATGTGGAACTCTAAGAGCACAGCTAAACCATAACATATATAGGAATGACATCTTTGCAAAAGTTGTTCAGTCTGATGAGTATTTTCTGCTGGGAGAATAAAATTCGAAGATTGAAACATCTGATGTGGAACTCGGAGAGCACAGCTAAACTATGGCATATACAGACATGACATTTTAACAAAATTTGTTTGGCCTGATGAGCATTTTCCGCCGAGATAATAAAAATCAAGGATCAGGAACATTTGATGTGGAAATCACTTTATACTAATATATTAACATAAGCTGGGAGTACCTCCACGCTGTGAAGGCAGTAACAGTTTGGGACTTCTTTCCGATGACGATGGTAAATCATTGAAAACTTGGCTTCACTGGCTAAATCTCCCATTTATATATATATAATAGATATGCCTTCGGGCTTGTGTTATTTGAGTGTTTAATTTCCTTTTCCATTTATCTTCGAGACACGGTCTACCCGGTAACGCAGGGGAGCAGTCACTTAGATCTTGATTGCAAAGTTATTAAAGTACATTAATAACCATAACCATGCCACGAAAGAGGTCAAATCTTTCGCAATGTTCGAAAGGAGCTAAAAGATTGAAGATCATTAGATCCCAAGAATCGAATGAAGAACGCCAGGCAAGACTTGATGCTGTTCGACAACATAAGGCTGTATCTCGCCCGGCGGAAACTTCTTCGGATCGTGAAGCACGACTTAGCGCTGATCGTGAGCGTCATGCATCGTCTCGCGTTTCTGACACTTACACACAAAGAGAATCACGCCTGCGTTCTCAGCGTATTTACGCATCTACATCTAGGTCTCTAGAGACCAGTGAGGATCGTGATGCGCGACTGACCGCTGATCGTGATCGTCATGCATTGTCTCGCGAGTCGGGAACGTTAACGGAAAGAGAATCACGCTTGAGTTCTTAGCGTATTCTCACGTCGACTTCTAGGTCTTTAGAGACCAGTGACGAACGTGAAGTGCGACTGGCCGCTGATCGTGATCGCCATGCATTGTCTCTCGAATCAGAAACGTTCACAAAAAAACATCACGCTTGAGTTTTCAGCGCATTCGCACGTTGACTTTTAGATCTCTGGAGACCAGTGAAGAACGTGATGCGCGACTTACGGCTGATCGTGGTCGTCATGCATTGTCTCGCGAGTCGGAAACATTCACGGAAAGCGAATCACGCTTGAGTTCCCAGCGTATCCGCACATCCACCTATAGGTATCTAGAAACCAGTGAAGAACGTGATGCGCGACTTACGGCTGATCGTGATCGTCATGCATTGTCTCGCGAGTGAAGACAGACACTGAAAGTTGCTGGTGTTGATTTGAGAACCGGCTGTTTTTCTCATGGCCAACTTTATGTTGCTTTCTCAAGGGTTAGCAACGCTTCCGGGCTTTATATTCTGGCACCCGACGGAAAAACCAACTATATAGTTTATATAGAATTTTTTTAGAATAGTAATGTTATCTAATTGATATTAATTTCGCTTCATAATTTCGGAATGAAAATAATTCTACCTTTTTATTTTAATGGAGTTATAACCTATCCAGTCTACAACACTTAATCTAAGTTATACCAAACTTAATCGAAATCTTTCATCGGTTTTGACTGATTTATTGGCTGACATACCAACGCACAGTTCAAACTCTTGCCGAAATTCCTATCGGAACGAGAAAGGGACTGGATCCGCGCACGAAGTCGCGGGCAGAAGCTAGTTTTACAATAAATATATTCTATTCTATTATCAAGTTTAAGATTCACACATTAATTATACATACGTAGAAATCTCGATCAATCTGCCTTGCCTAGTCTTTTCCCGACTGTGTTGGGGTCGGCTTCTAGTCTAACCGGATGCAGCTGAACACCAGAATTTTACATGGAGCGACTGTTATCCGAACTCCACAACCCAGTTACTGGGTAACACGATCGTAAGACTGGTTGTGAGACTGGCTTCTAACGACCCGTAACGACTGAAAGATTCTAAAATGACAGCCGGGACCAACGGCTTAACATGCTTTCCGAGGAGGGGTCTCGGTATGTAAAGATTTACCCATCCAGAGACCGACCCCGGCAAGCGTAGCTTAACCTGATCGATCGACCTGTGCGACTGTTATAACTTAGCCACGAGCCCGTAAATAACCCACATACCCTCACAACGTGTACTTATTATGCGATACAACAGTACCGTACGCGTACATACATAACACTTAGAAAGAAGAAAGAAAGAAAGAAAAATAATTTATTCTGCACAAACAAAACGCACAATTACAACTAGAACAAAATAATAATAGTAAATAAAAAGACATAAGATACACATAGTCAAAAAACTCGTACTCAGTCATAAAAAATGATGACACTCTTGTCTATTGCTTGATGTCAAGGCCAGGGACCAATGACAACTCACATTACTTGACATTGACAAGACGATATTGGCAGATGGCCACAACAAAACAATAACAATCATAACAAAAACAAAAATGCCAATTGCAGAGTGGCGAAATAACTAGTATAACTACTTTTGTAACAAAACAAACAACAATTAAGCCGTGCGTCGCATCTGTGCAAGAATAGGTCGTTGCTCAGCAAAAATGCTGTGACTTCGGACGAACCTATCGTCAACAGCGCTGATTTTCAGCAACTACCTCACGAATGACGTAATGACGTCCCACCATGTGAAAATTGTGAAATACTGTAGCGGGTAAGTCTAACTTTCCGCTGAATTGAGCGAACTGAACATAGTGTGTGCATTTATATAAAATAACGAAAAATATATATATAAGATATCTGTATTCATGCGTAAAAACAAATAAGTACATAAATTATAACCATATCTAATACAAAACTTATTAAAATTAAAAAAAATAAAAAATGCTAAGTAAGCAACAACTACCTATACGTTGTGTACAGTGTGGTGTGTTTTCTTAATCACGTAAATTCTACGAATAACTCAGCAATTATAAATTACCTAGATATATGCAAAGAAGTCTGCTTTCATACACCTTAGTTTTTATATTGCACCATGGGAAATGGGATCGCAATGGCGGCCATTTGCTTATCGGCATGGCGTCGCAAATGACAACCATGCTTTTTTCAACATCCCTACCCATGGAATTCATAACCATACCGCCTTCATAGCCTACATGATCGTAATGGTGAGTATTAACAGTGCATTCAACAGAACAAAAGAGAGAGAAAAAAACAACTAAAAATAGAACAAAGCCTTAAAAATACTGGTAATCTTTGTGACACCTTACTAAATATTCTACCTATTGTCTAACTTAGATAATGCAGCGTCAGAAAGACACACCGCCAACACTCCCCAGATAACTGTGGGCTACCATTCCTCCCATGACAATGACACAGAACAAGGAGGCAGACATCAACAGGGAGGCAGACAGAGGTCGCTCAGCACTGTTGGAAAGCCATATCCCTTGCCCGTATGCCGTGACCTTCGAGGTGAGTACCAAAAGAGCAGCCATGGAAATTAAATATTGATGTACAATTATGTGGTTTGCTGTATCTGCATGAAATACTTCTTTACGATACTCAAAAAATGCTTCTTTGTTCTCAGGGCTCTTACTGGTGGAGGAAGGTTATTCCAACAGTGCGTGGCAGCATACCTGAAACTCCCCCTGAATGCTGCGGTCCTATGTGTTGATGTACAAAGAGGTTTGGTAGAAAAACGTGGTTCGTATTTGCTCTGTCTCCAACTTAACTTCTCAAACAGATAGTGAGGTTTTTGTGTAGTGACTACTCCAAAAAGTAAACCAGCCATGTGTAACCTTCTCCTAGCAGCCATTTTCAAAATATTATTTTCATTTATAAAAGGTGTGACATGACTTCTACGAGGTATCTTTACACAGAACCGTGTACATGCATTTTGTATGCGTTGTATCAGCTTCTCTGTTCTTGCTAACAGACATGGGCCATACACGGTATCACAGTAGTTAAGTCTTGATAAAACTAGGCTATCCACTAATTGTTTGCGAAGATCAACACTCAGGTAGTCTCTAATTGAATATAGGAGTTTCAATCTATAAAAACAATTTCTCAGGGAGTTACTGATGTGCTTTTCAAAACGCAGTTCTGGATCCATAGTTAACCCAAGGTTGCATGCTATCTCTACCCGATCTATCCTTACCCCCCCGACAAGAACTTCTGGGTCAGCTGACAGTATAGTGCTGATCATTTTCCTACTTCCTAAAACCATAAATTTAGATTTCAGTGGGTTTAATACCAGTGAGTTTTCATTTGACCAAACTACCACTCTTTCAAGATCGTCATTGACCTTCCTCACAGCCTCCAATGTATCAGCTGGCTTAAAAGTTATATATAACTGGATATCATCTGCGTACATGTGATACTTGCAGTGCTGGAATGACTTAATAATGTCTGCGCTGTAAAGTATATATAAAAGGGGCCCTAAAATTGATCCCTGAGGCACACCACGTGGCACCTGGCGAGGGGGGGATGACAGTCTCGATCCATCCTCCTTCTGAATTTCAACGAGCTGTGACCTATTTTGCAAGTAGCTAGCGAACCACTCTATGGTTTTTGTTGTAAAACCATAATAGGCTAGCTTGGAAAGTAACAACGTGGTATTTATTGCATCGAAGGCCCGCGAAAAATCAAGAAGTGCAAGGATTGTTCCCTCCCCCCTGTCCCGAGCCTCAAGGATATTTCCCACTACGTCAGAAAGGGCTGTAGCCGTCCCACGTCCCTTCCTAAAACCGGACTGAAGGTCTGGGAGCATATTATTCACTTCTAAATATACCAGCATTTGGTTATTAACCACCCTCTCTAATACCTTAGATAAACAAGGCAAAATACTAACAGGACGTAGATCTTTGAAGGTACTTGGGTTACTGGTTTTGGGTAGAGGACGCACAATAGCGCACTTCCATAAGTCAGGGAAAGTGTGGGTATCTATCGACTTATTTACTATTGTGGTGATAGCCTGAAGGGTGGTAGGTAATGTTAGCAGTATCATATCCAGACTCACTCCATCCATCCCTTTCGCATTTGACCCCAAACTTCTAATAATTTTTAAAATTTCTTCCTCATTAACATTCTGTAATTGAAATTGAGTTTCACCAAATCTATTTGTATTAAAATATGTAAGTTGCGATGTGGGCAGTATACACTGTCCTGGTACATTCAGAAATGCCCTGTTAATTTCGTCTGGGTCATTAAATTGTCCGGGAAGCATACCATCACTATGTTCAGCAAATACATCCGTTTTAAGGCTTTTCCAAAGCATTTTGGGGTTTTTTAGCTGACTATTAATGTGCCCGTCAAAGTATACCTTCTTTTCCTGTGTTAGTGCTGTAATAACTTGTTTTTTTAACTCCAAATAATATTTTTTCGTTGTATCTAGCTTGTCCCTATGATATTTATTTCTTGCCTCGTCTCTCAACCTAATCATTAATTTAATATTTTCTGTAATCCATGGCGTGGGCCGGTCTCTAAAAATCTTACTCTTTATGGGGGCATGTAAATCAAACAATTGAGTGATACAGGCATTAAAATGTTGAATCATGCTATTAACGTCCGGCAGTGAGCTAATATCAAACCAGGGCATTAATTTCAAATCGACTATGAAGTATTCCATCAAAATGTCCCTTAAGGGCCGATATACAACCAGCCTAGGTTTGCTATTTACCTTTTTGATGACTGTATCGCATACAATAAACGAATGGTGACCCAGTTCACTGATATGACTGACTAGTACATTACGAACCCCTACATCGGTACAGATCACGTCTATGAGAGTACTACTATCCCCTACAAAATGAGTGGGTAACTGTACGACTTGATTTAGGTTAGTATAATTTAAAAATACCATCATATCTTTAGTTTTTGTGTTGCCTATATCCAGTAGATTAACATTGAAATCCCCCAGCAATACCAAGTGATCATAAGGTGCCAACGCGCTAATACTGTCAGTTATTCCACCCAGAAATGATGCCAATTCGAACCAGGGCGGCCTGTATGCAGTGCCAATCAATAACTTTCTACCATTGATAGTTAGGTTCAACCACATTTGTTCTACATCAGACTGCTCTGAGTGCTGCCGTACGCGCGCCCTAACCCCCGTTTTGATGTAAAACGCTACTCCTCCGCCTCGCCCCCCACGTATAGATGCAGGGCGCGGCACATGCTTCAACCTGTATCCCGGAACCTTAGGGGCGCGTCCCTCCTCCCCAGATCTCAGCCAAGTTTCGTTTATTGCCATTATATCAACCGAGTGTTGTGCCATGGCAATCAGAAACTCGTCCTGGTTAGTTGCCAGAGAGCCGGCATTGAATAAACCAAACTTTAATAATTTTGACTTAATCATGTTATGTTAGGTGTAATGGCTGTATAGGTGTATTTATATAGTAATGATATTACATATTTTATTCGTATTGTATGTATTATGTATGTAATTTTGTTCATGTCTATTGAATAATTAATGTTTGTATATTTTGTATATAAGTTTAATTTTGGTAGTATAGCAATAAGTGTATTATGAGTTGAAAATAATATATATGTATTGTTTATAAATAATGCTGTTGGTAGTGTGTAAATGATAATGAATGTAAATATGTATATATCTATGTTCCTCAAGTTATTGCAGTACTCACTTTTATATTCCCACCTCCCCTGACCACAACAGATACGACACACAGACGACATGTATGACAACTGATTACTATCTAAAAAACTATCAACTAGAGAGAGAAAACATGCAGCATAGTACAGAAGATTATTTGTTATACTCTGTGTATGGGCCAATAAACCTCTGTATGTCTTCCTCAGATGCAATCCTTTGTGTGGAGTCGCCGGGCCCCTTTCGAACCAAGATACGACCGCGCTTCGTCCATACGAATCGCCAGCCATGAATACCCGCAGCGGCCCTCGTTTGACGAAACAACTGCTGGTTCAGTTTCGTCAGCCTCTCATTTACGTAGAAGCGCACAGGTTTCCCAGAGACTCCGAGATTCTCAGTCGTAGCTTCACGTCGCACGCGGGCTCCGTCCAATACAGCGTCACGCTGGTCACGTCGAGCAAGGCGCACCATGATAGCACGAGGGCGAGGCTCTGTCGACGCTGTGGGGCTCGTCGCTTTTATATGCCTGCCACCGACTCGCTCCGCGCTCACGATGTCCCGTGTCTCCAATGCGACTCCAAGCTTCGTGGCAATTAGCTGTACCAGGTGTGCTGGGTTTTCTGCTTGCGACTCGGGCACATTTGCTATAACCAGATCGTTCGCCATGAGTTCTTGATCCCTATCATTGAGGTCCCTCTTGAGTTGTTGGACCACGCTCTCCACCGCACTTAAATTTGTTGTCGGACCAGCATCGTGACATAATTCGAGCGCTTGCAGTCTGGACTCGATTCCTTCCATACGGCTGTGACACGAGTCGTTACAAGACTTTAACTCCGCTACGTCTTTCCTAAGCTCCATGACCTCCATCCGCAAGGTGCGCAACTCCTCCACCACTAGCCTCAAAGCTGAGCCCACATCAGGTGTAAACTCAGCAATCGCCTTCAGAGCGGTGTTGTCGATCGGAGGAGGCATTAACACCTGCATAAGCGCCTCAACCTCCACAGGCGATGGCGGTGCAGCGATTGACTGGGGTGTCAACGGTGCAGCAGGCGACAGAAGCGTCGGCGACGCGGCACTTGACAGCGGCGTCGTCGGATGCACCAAAATTGTTGCCGCCGTAGGCGTCGCGGGCGCCACCGTCGCCACAGCTGGCGGCGTTGGGATGTTCACCGGCTCCTCACTCTGTACTTCTGCCACACAACCTCGTACCGGCGTTTCGGCCTTATTGTCCCTACGGACATTTTTCCTGCACTCAGGGCAATGCCAAGCGGACACTAAAGGGCCTTTCGTAGGGAGGCCGACGCACACTCGGTGATATGCGGTGGCACATTTTGTGCACCTCGCTGTGTCAATTGCTGACAAAAATTTGCCGCATCCCCCACATTTCACCGGCATTCTTGCAACAGGACCTCAATGAATCCAGTTGTTACACAGTTTGTTTATGTTGTTAATATAGATAATGGTTGATAGTTATAATTTGTAGCAAAGTTATTTAAAAAAATTGAGGGTATATAAATATAATTTGGTGCTATTGGTATTTACTATTTCAGAAATTATGCACTTTAGGAGCACTCACGAAGCCTCACCACACTGTATATTCCGTATTATATAGTTATATACTTAATTAAAAACTTGCCGGACACTGTGTCTTTGTTGTTTTATTTTATTTGCGTAAATTAACCGGACAACAATCTCACCGGTACAAACGTCAAAACGTCACATCTTCGTCACACTTCTGTAACATATTAATTCAGAAAATCATGCTTTTTAACAACAACAAAACACTCTAGCTCATTCCTTTCAATCAAAAAGATAGACATGTCACAATAATTGAGAATCTAGCTATTAGTTATTACCACACACTTAATTGAGACGTCTCTCGTGAACGCGTCACAGACTATCATCCAATCGCGTAAACAACATACCACGCCAGTCTTGCGTAGCCGGGTAAACATGAGGATAAATACTGAAGTTATCTACGTGTTATAAATGTAGGGGCTTGTCAGTTTATGCTATTGACGAGCACAGCCAGAGACAAACAGTAAAAAAACCAAGTGCGAGTCGTACTCAAAAAACACGTTTCTTCCCCTTCATTTTTAACCCCCCCGACGGGGTGTTATAAGTTTGACGTGTCTGTGTGTGTGTCTGTGGCATCGTAGCTCCCGAACTGATGAAACGATTTTGATTTTGTTTGATTTGAATGGTAACATTAAATAAAAAGAATGGAGTCCCTACAAAACGCATGGAATAAAAAAATTAATAGTTTATAGTCCTGTTAAATTAATCAGCGCCTGATGTAAATTATTGACGTATTTTTAGTAGCCATGTTTTTGATCACGTCTAATTTGTCTATGGAGTATCTTAATTTGACAGGACTAAACTAATATTTATCTTCTGTCCTTTTCTTAATGAAATAGAAAGAAAAAGATGCACTGAACTTAAATTTAGTTCAGTTTGTGAACAAGGGAATCGGCGCCAATATCTTTCAAAATGATCCAGCACCCTAATTGCGTAACACACGATCAATCGTAATCTGAATCATTTTGAAGCATATTGCTAATCAATTGCTTCATAAGTTCGAAAAATTTGTCTGCTCAACACGTAAATAACGCAATGAATGTTTTTGAACTGTCAAAATGAAACCGATTCCGATTGATTGTGTGTTACGCGATTATGGTGCAGGTTGTCATTGTTAATGTGCTACGCAATTAGTGTGCTGGAGTAGGTACACAAACTCAAAACATTTCAAATAAACCAATTACAGACACTTTTGAATTGTCAAGGGTCGGTCAGTCAGAAAGATGAAGCTAGTTGCCCATTCCAAAAGGTAGTCCCTAGGGAGAAGAACGGGCAAAGTTGTCTCAAATAGATTCATGTCAAAAATACTAATATGCGTCAGATAACGCGCTAACGAAAACAAAGTTGGGAAAAACTAGTGCTGGCTAAACTAATAAACAAAATACTGCGCATATATCCAAAGTGAACGCAATGAAAAACATTCCAAGGCTACACTCCGTCAAGGCGAGGGTTAGTCATGATAGACTTTCTTAAGCCGCACCCTCACTAGGAGCATTGGCCTGTAATGTAACAATCATAATATTATTCTTGTTGTGTGCAGGAGAACCAAGGTAACCGATATAGTCCGAAGAATAGGCTAGCTGCCTAAAAAAATCTAATTAGTCCGTCATTTAGATTATCAAAAAATATTGGACCCGTATTTTTTCTTTTGTCAATTATATAAAAAATGATGCAAAGTTCCGCGTGACGTCACGCCTTCTTACACTTTTTAGCATGGCGTGACGTCACGACCCCCTACTCCCAAATTTTGACGCGCTTTATCTTTGTCATTTTTTGTTTGATTGACAAAAGAAAAAATACGTGTCCATTATTTTTCGATAATCTAACTGACGGACTAAATATAATAATTATTTTTTTACCCAGGAAGCTACCCTATTGCCAAACTTAAGTGGCAGTTGGCAGGGCACATTGCTCGCAGAACAGATGGCCGATGGGGCCGAACAGTTCTGGAGTGGCGACCCCGTACCGGAAGACGTAGCGATAGAAGGTCTCCCAGAAGGTGGACCGACGACCTTGTTAAAACCGCACCAAAGCTACGCCCAAGGGTGGAGGTACTTTTTACCAGTGGTAGATGTTTCCCTTGTCCTTAGCTCGTCTTTTAATAGTGCTACACTCCAGGTGTCATACATATTTGTCTAGTTTTCTTTTAATTTGTGATCGCTACTAAACATAAAAAAACAATGGCGGTTTGTAGACGTCGAACAGTGCTGACATCTATGACGAGCTTTCAGTTTACCCATTATGATCATACCACATTTTTAGTAATCTTTAAAAACATAAATTATAATCTTTTACTATCGATGCATCATGGAGAGGGGTTCGTGGCTAATTAATAACAGCCGCACAGGTCGATCGATCAGGTTAAGCTACACTTGCCGCGGTTGCGTGGGTGACCATCTTTACATTCCCAGATAAGCAATGCCTCGGAAAGCAGTTAAGCTCATGGTGTCATTCGTGGATCTTTGATAGTCGTTACGGGTCTTCAGAAGCCCGAAAGTCTGACAACCAGTCTTACCAAGGGGTATCGTATTACCCAGTAACTGGGTTGTGGAGGTCAGATAGGCAGTCGCTAGTTGGGAAAAGACTAAGCAGGTAATGATAATGACCTTACCACATTTCTAGTAATCTTTAAAAACAAATTACTTTCTACTACCGATGCATCACAGCACACGTGTTGTCGTTCACGATACAAGGTCGTAGCCCTGACTAGTGTCGTCGTATCGCCAATTAATATATTTCACAACAACAACTAGGTATTTATCTATCTCACCGTGAAATGTACTATCACGACCTGCGCAATAGATCTGCGCAGTAGTTTATCTGTATCAGTTTTTCCCGCGTTTGTTTTGGTCGATTTCCTGATAATGTGTACAGTCACGAGCACCAATATGTCAACACTTGGCCACTTTCAATTGCGATTTTTTCGCTTTTCTTTTTGATTTTTGTTGAAATACGACACATTACATAAACCTATGGGTTCGAAAATGCTATGTTCGTAACAATATAAAATTTCATTAAAAAATTAAGGAGCAAATCGCTTTTGAATAAAGCCGAGTTTATACATACTTTTGCTCGTGACTGTACGTCACCTCGAATAAGAAAAGCTATTTACGAAGTCAGTTAGATTGTTAGTTGTTTTTATTTATGGCTAATTGTTTGCTGCACTGGCTGCCGCTGAAAACCAACGCTGGGGCTCTGTCTCGTATAGGGTCTTAGCATTATGCTGAGCGATGGCCACGCACACAATTTGTTATTTTTGTGTTTGTTTTGTTTTATGCGTCACGTTTGCCGCAAATAAATATATTTTCTTTCTTTGTTTCTTTAGTTTTTGAGGCGAAAGCGTCAAGAAAACCCGCGAAATTGAAATTTTCTTACGTTTTTTGCAATTTGCAGGTCAGTATCAGATTGTATGTTGATCTAAATATGATTCGCGGCCGTAACAGGAGAGAAAAGTGTTTGTACAAACCAACATAAAAATCAAAAGTCATTTCTGTCTGTACCAGACGCCACTGAATATCATATTCATGACAAAAACTATTAAATCAACTAAACGCCAACCTTCGTGCTATTTAGTAGTTTAGCATCATGTTCTACAAGCGATTTAAAATACTTACAACCAAAAGTTTGCATTTTCAATAACTATTTTAAGTCAAGTTGGAAGGAAAAAGCGCTTGGAGCATAGTTTGTTGCATACTAACAAAAATACAGTGCAAAATTTACAGGAAACGATTGTTTTCCTGTGCAATAAACCGATGAAACCATGTATATTAATAACAAAGATAACGCCCACGTGTCCTCCCACTGGCCAACGATCACAAGAAAGACTGAAGCTGTGGCGAGACAGTGCGTCCTCACAAACCATTCGTTCCACCCGCTGAAGACCTCCCATCTATTGCGTAACCCTTCTTTAAACAGACTCCGGACCCAGGTTGGCCGAAGCAAGGGAAACCTGTTCAGGTGTTTCATAGAAGACTCTGCCTTGGAGTGTAAATGTGGTGCTGTTCCACAAACGATGAGCCAGTTAATATCGTGTCCTGCGTGTCCTGTCAGCTGCACGTTACAGGAATGGATTCGGCTACTTGTTGGGCGCCATTACCAGCGTCCGGTAATGGCGCCCAACAAGTAGCCGAATTCTGAGCCGAGTCCATTCAGATTGCTATCGAGACGCTAAGAAGAAGAAACAAAGATAACATAGGATCACGTCACACGTGTGCATCCCCTGAAGGATAAGGCAGAGATGCACCCACATTTCGCTAGATATTCTTAAAGGATTTTTCCAACGCCAGATAATATTATCTGAGGAATAATTTAAAAATACGACAGTTCTTCCGTATAAAATATGACAGACGTCAATTTTATTCTACGAATAAAAATTATTTGTAGATTGAACGATCAGCCCTTAGTCTTATACAACGAGAGGTGAGCTCTATAGTTTTTTATTTGGAAGATAATATAATCCTAGATTAAATAATAGAATCAAAACCTCACCAACATAATTATCAACACCACCTATAACACCTGTAACTAACCTACCTATGCTCAACAAATAAAAATATTTGAATTTGAATTTGAATAATTAACAAGTCTGACACGAGCAATTTGCACCATCAATTATAATCAGGTCGAAATTGATATGTGACTGGGGTGAATTCGCAAAAGTACCTACTATTGTTTACACTGTGTTACATTACAAACAATGATCTTTATGAGCTTGAGATGTAGTTTGTGACTTATTTTTAATTTTGTGTGTGACTTGGCTATCGCATTAGGTTAAGTAAGACCTGGGAGCCTACTCCGAAGTGCAAAGTGCGAATGTTCGGATCGGACCGACACATGGCCAAACCGAATATTATTGAAAAATGCGAAAAAAGTTCGGAACGGCTCAGTTGGGTCGGGACCATAGTCAATATTCGAAAGAGTGTAGGAGTGTAGGATCGGAACCGACCGAACCAAATAGTAACTTCGTAGCAGGAAACGGCCGAACATTCGGCTGATACTACTTCGGAGTAGATCCCCTGTAATTATAGTTTTAAGGCATTTAAATAAATAATTAAGACTTTCTACCCTTCCAAAATATTCTTTCAACGCACCCATTAAATGTCTCATATCACAGCCGTACAGGCTAGACCGACCCTTGCAAAATCCCCTTTGTCCTGCACCCGTACCGAGTTATAAGGTCACACAGTACAATGACCTTAGTGCAGACGTCTGGGAGGCGACCTTGGACGACCTTCGATAGGTAGATATGTATGTAAGTACTTAGAAAGTTCATTGGACAGGTTTTGGAGACGGTACTTTGTCTTTCTCTCATTTCGATAAGCATATTTAAGAAAATAAAGTATAATCAAGTAAATATACCCTATCCTGTGGCTGCAGTCTCGGCATTCATTGCGATCGCTTTACGACCGAATTCGGTCGCAAAGTCCCGGATTGACAGGTGTAATGTATGGAGTGACAGGACTTTGCGACCGAATTCCTGTGTTGGTGAATTAGCGAAAAGGGTAAAACAAAAAAAAGGTCGGTTATTGAAACGGACACTTGATTTTAAAGATGTGGACTGTATTGTGAGAATTACATTTTGAGGGTAGGTATTTTCAATGATTGCCTCAAAAAAAGGGGGTTGATGGCTAGCTGAATGGAATTGATAAAGCGTATTTAAGTCAGTGAACAACAGAAAAGGGCTTTAGGGCGTGAAAGGATTGCAAAACACTTACGATTGTCCAGTTTTCACGTTTCTAAAGTTTCTTGCTTGATGGCGGAATCTTCTTCCGCGTGCACGCGGTAACAAAACACCAAATATTGTCCTTGAGGGTTGTTTGAGCGTCCACCACAGCAATTACACTTCACAATTGTTATTATAATTGCGAAAAACACTAGTTTAGAGTCAGATTTCGCCAATAACTTATTTAAAACGATTTTTCCTTCTAATGCGCGCGCGCCATTACAATCGAGCGTTAGGAAGCGAAGCGAAGTCGCGGAGGGAAGGATTAGGGATGGGACATGTCACTGACTAATGAATACGAAGAAAATAGTAAGGTGTATCAAACAATATCGAACACTCGGTATCCCAAAACTTGCAGTCAAAATGACCTCTGCGCTGCCACCGGCAACGCCGTGGAAGTGACAGTTTTGGGAAAATCAGACTTAAAATACAGTCGTGCCAGCGACACGAAGGAGATCAAGTAAATACTGATATTCACCTGCATCCGATTAGACTGGAAGCCGACCCCAACATCATCTGCCTAGCCTTTTCCCAACTATGTTGGGGTCGGCTTCCAGTCTAACCGGATGCAGCTGAATACCAGTATTTTACATGAAGCGACTGGCTATCTGACCTCCACAACCCAGTTACTGGGTAATACGATACCCCTTGGTAAGACTGGTTGTCAGACTTTCGGGCTTCTGACTACCCGTAACGACTGTCAAAGATCCACGAATGATAGCCGGGACCAACGGCTTAACGTGCTTTCCGAGGCACGGAGGGGTCTCGGTATGTAAAGATGGTCACCCATCCACAGGCCAACCGCGGCAAGCGTAGCTTAACCTGACCGATCGACCTGTGCGGCTGTTATTATTTAGCCGACCCCAACATTGTTGGGAAAAGCCTTGGCATATTGGTTGATTGATTTAAAAAAATCAAGTATCTTAAGTTAGCACACGAGGTTGTCGGCCATGTGGAACGGGAACTCTGCAATCATTGTACGGATACTCGTTACTGTAAATGGCCTTTTTTTTTTTTTTTTGAGGATGGGAAATCATCAAATGACTCCTCCCGCTCTGGGTGGAGCAGGAGGGAGTGTCAGACTCTTACTGACTAAAACCCACCCGTGTTCCTTCCTTAGCCCTTTATGTTCCAGGGCAGTGGTAAACCTTTCGGATAATCCCGGTACCCTGGCAGGCTTCGGCCCTATGGGGCCCCGTCGCTTATGCTGACATCTCTTTGAGGCGCGCGTGTAAATGGCCTTAGGACTCTTTCAGAGTGGAGGCGCGTGTAATTCAAAATGTATGTAGACGCCAGTTGCGTTCACAGTGCTCCTGCGAGCCGCGCGTCTCCATGAGGCGGGCGCTGGTGGCGCGGGTGTTTCTAATGGCTTAGTCCGCCCGTATCGTTCACAGTAATATAGCGTCTGTTAGGTGACTACGCTTGCGGTTCTAAACCATTTTGATTCACCCGCCGAAGCGTCGTCAATCGTCATGGATATCGTAGCCCGTTCGGCACTGTGAACACGCAGGCGCCAATACCCTAGCGCTTGCGCTCGCCCCCGCTAGTGTAGTCTGATTGACCACTTATACTCGTAGCGAAGAGCCTCGACCAACACCACAAGAGCTTTACTGTGACAAGAGGCTCTTATTGCGTGGTTGGATCAAGGGCTTGATTCAGAAAGCAGTGCTCCTGGACACGGCACGTATAGTGAAGAGGTTCCTTTCTCTAGAGCCCTGACCACCGGCAGCCTGGACCCTGTTCCTGATTCCGACGGGCCACAATTTTTTTTTTTTGCTTCTCTGTATTACTGTGAGAGGGATTTATGAAAGTGTAGTTAACTTATTAACAGGACTCGACGTTTTTTTAATAACCGACGAAAAATTTCAACGCTATGGGGTCTAAACTCAAGTGCTGAATCCATGGTTACAGTTTGCGCGTCGATGTCCCTGTCACCCTGTATATAGCTTAATAGCTTAGTCAACAGTTGCCAGTTAACATGACACTTTGTCCACTACAAAACTAAACAGGAACAAGTTATCATGAACTATGCGTTGATAACGGAGTACGTGATCCAATGCACGCGGAAAAACAAAGCTGATAACAGACTGTTGACCTATTTGTTGATTTTCATACTTCCTTTGTACAGACGCGAGCAGGTAAATCTAGCCGAAACTGTAAATTTTCCCCATCAACCTTGAACCTTAATGCTTTAGCGATAAAGTTGAAATTTGACAGATTGTAGTAGCTTGATGTGCTGGCGTCTGTACATTAGAGCTAGACTGCCTGGCGGCTGTGCATGGAGCTTGCCTTTTAATGCGTTTAAAGCTCAAGTAAAATCCAACCTTTGTTCAAAGGCATACTATTCCATCAACGACTAATTACACGATAAGAATAGTTGGTCGCCCTAATTTAACGCAAGACAATGTTTATGTTCTTTCTCCAGGATTAGCTTAGTGACAGGTATTTATTTATTTTACTTCGATGGTCTTAGTTTATCATTTGTGACTTCAAAGTGACAGCTATGTGAACAGAACCCAGCCATGCATAAATATGTAAGCTGTCACGCCCTTTATGCCTGGAGGCTCCTATTTGGGTAGTAAGTTTTTATTTCCATTTTAATATTATTAATTATTTTTTAGCTTGATTACGTATAGTCTTTATTATATTTGTTGGTATATTGGCGTGGCTAGCTGACATATGGCAAATAATTTAATTTTATGTTCTGGTCTTGTAATGTTAATTACTGAACAAATGTACCTAGTATTGTATACAATCAAGTGTTTTGTAACTGAACAGACAGCTGTGCTGCTGGGGAGTTAGTTGCGCCACTTCTTCTTAATAAAAAAGTAATAAACTTTCTTCATTCAGTTCAGAAAAGATCCCAGTGTTCCCACTAGGAAGTGGTGAAGGGTGGGCGTTTTTGGGGGACTGTCTTTTTTAATTTTGACGTTCGAAAAGTACTGGTTCTCAGCCTAATTTGAATAAATGACTTTTGATTTTGAGAGCTGAGAGCCAGGCCTTCTCTGGACCATACCATAATCCACCACGCGGGCCCAGTGCTTTCATCATTTTCCATAGAGGTATAAAGTTGGAAACAAAATGGCCGGCGAATTACAATAAATTAGTTAAAGGACAAGCACGGAAGTCGGCAGTTCATCGGCTCGCATTGTTTGTTTATTTGCATATAATTTCGAGCTGGCAGGCTTCCAGGGTGTTGTACGCACTGAGTTTTAGGATTTGTCTTTACGTTGGTTATTTCTGGCGTGTGCATTTCAAAGAACCAAAAATTTACATTGAGCACCAATTCGTTCACAGACGAGGCCTGAAGAGGGATGGCCGCCAGATTTTGCCAAATAATGGTTAAATATTGACGCAAAATGTGTTTTGGAACGAAGTTCCTTATCGCGCGTTGCGAAAGGGGGCTAGACGCAAAAAATTAAGACCAAAAGTTGGAACGACACTTTTTGCTATAGTTGTAAGCCGTGCGGCGTGCGCGTGTTTCTCTGTCTGTCTCTCTCTTATAGAAAGCAAGCCAGTTATAGTTCGTTCCATCCGGGTGTCCCTTGACACCTCTCAAGTTTTGGAACGAAGTTCCTTATCGCGCGTTGCGAAAGGGGGCTAGACGCAAAAAATTAAGACCAAAAGTTGGAACGACACTTTTTGCTATAGTTGTAAGCCGTGCGGCGTGCGCGTGTTTCTCTCTCTCTCTTATAGAAAGCAAGCCAGTTTTACTTCGTTCCATCCGGGTGTCCCTTGACACCTCTCAAGTTTTTTTCACTTTGTAGTGTCTTTTTTGGAAGTCAGTTGTTTTTTTTTGCAAAAATGTTTTTTTTTACAAATGGTTGAGTTAACGCCGGATCAAAGAACCCGCCCTTAGTAAGAGGATCCCGTTGACCCCTTTGGGATAGATTTGATAACAGTACACATTAGCTTACGGAAATCGATTTAAAAAAAACCTCGAGAGAACACGCCGCAAATGGCAGTACAATTCGTAGTTTGCAAGTCATAGTTTAATATTGATACTATTTGCACACGATTCATAACGTATATATGTTGCCAAAAACGCAGTAACACATGTACTGTCCACTAATTAATACATCATGTCAATTATTATCAATTTCTATATTATTTTAGCCGCCAACAAGTGCCCGGAGCCGGGTGCCCGTGTGTTCCGGTTTCGGTGTAGGGATGTTTATAGGTAAACAGGGTCAAATTAAATTAGCTAGCGAAACTCCACAGACGTTATGGGTATCGGTATCGAAACACAATAAATAAAATTGATTTGATGATTTTTTGATGACTTAAAGGTCTGTGAAGATTACACGAAAAAAATAAAAAATTGAGAGGTGTCAAGGGACACCCGGATGGAACGAAGTTCCCTTCGATTAATTAGTGAAGGAATTGTAATAAAAATTTTATTGTATTTAAGTTATTTTTTTTTTTTAACAAATAAAAAAACAGAAAAAAAACTGGCTTGCTTTCTATAAGAGAGAGAGAGACAGACAGAAACTCGCGCACGCCGCACGGCTTACAACTATAGCAAAAAGTGTCGTTCCAACTTTTGGTCTTAATTTTTTCCGTCTAGCCCTCTTTCGCAACGCGCGATAAGGCACTTCGTTCCAAAAACTGATGTTAAAACTGATATTTCAAGTAACTACAATTCCAGCTGTTGTTGATATCAAAATTTAAATTCGTCAGAATTATTTCTTTTTTGTATTAAACTGTTTAGATAATTATCTACCAACGATCTTGTACAGTCACGAGCAAAAGTATGTATACACTGGGCTTTATTCAAAAGTGATTTATTCCTTTATTTTGGAATAAAATTTTATGTTGTTACAAACATAGCATTTTCGAACCCATAGGTTCATGTAATGTGTAGTATTTCAACGTTGCACTCGTTATTTCACGAAAAAATCATAATTGAAAGTGGCCAAGTGTTGACATATTTTTGCTCGTGACTGTACTTCGTATTCGTGGAATTAAATTGACGTCTGACAGGTTTTGTATGGAAGAACTGTTAAAAATTCAAAATTATCTGGCGTTGGAAATATCTGCCCTTATAATTAAATAATCACGATAAATCGCTAGAAATACGACGCCGCCAGCCCGCGCGGGATATGCTGCTCTGAACATGCTTTCCCAATTTTACCAGATTTGTGAAAGCTCCGTCTGAACCTTCATCAAGAAATTTCAATAGTGCAACAAATAATATTCCAAATATCATCTTTAACCACATTATATGATCAACCACCTCACTGTGTTAACAACGTTGGCAGTCACAGTGCATTGGCGTCATTCACGTATTTAGCATTTCTGAGTAATATCACGCCACAGGTGGTGCCACCTATAGTAATTTTCAGAACATTACACATCGCTTCAGAGTATTGCGATTCTAAGTGAAGATATGCGGTTGACTGGCACATAAACTGACACAACAACAAACAGATTGACAACACGGTTAGCGCAGTGTCTGAGCAATCGGACTGCTGAGCTGCGTGTCGCGGGTTCGATTCCCGCACAGAACAAATATTTGTAAGTCCTACATGTATTTGTTCTGAGTCTGGGTGTTTTTCTATCTATAATATGTATGTATTTACAAAAAAAAAATGTATATAAGTAGTTTATCAGCCATCTTGTTACCATAACACAAGCATTAGGTTGCTTAGCTTGGGACTAGATGGCGCTGTGTGAAATGTCCAGGGATATTATTATTATTAACTTGAGCCATTTACTGGAGGCAGATACTATATACCCCATGTTATAGAAGTTATCCAGAAACTGTATCAAACGTTTCTAAAGCTTTTACAAATCAAATCTAACAAAGGAAGTAGTACTTAAAAAGGATTCGTCACAAAGATATTTGTAATTTCATCTAGTGCTGATTTCTCCATCGCCAGATAACTTTTATTCTAGGAATAAAATTGACGTTTGACAAATTTGTATTAAATAACAGTCAAAATTATTCCGCGAATAAAGTTATCAGATGATTGAAAAAAATACTATTTATATTAACTTTACCCAATAAAAATTGACAGACCTAATTCTAGGCGTCAAAATTGACAGACCATATTCGCAACGCAGTACCTCACAACACAGACTACTGACGATGCTCAAAAAGCCGCTAAGCTGAAGTGGGACTAGGCTGGCCATGTCTGCCGTATGCCCAATGAGCTGTGGGCCAAAATAACCACACGTAGAGCCCTGGCACAGTTAGAAGGGGTCGTGGCAGAAACGGGGTCTGCCGCGACACCTTCTAGCTTCGCAGGCAGAAGCTAGAATCTAGGGGCCTACTCCGAAGTGCAAAGTGCGAATGTTCGGATCGGACCGACACATGGCCGAACCGAATATTATTGAAAAATGCGAAAAATGTTCGGATCGGCTCAGTTGGGTCGAGACCATAGTCAATATTCGAAAGAGTGTAGGAATGTAGGATCGGAACCGACCGAACCAAATAGTAACTTCGTAGCAGGAAACGGCCGAACAATCGGCCGATACTACTTCGGAGTAGACCCCTAGGATTATATAGACTGTAATTTATACGGTGTACGTAATAAAGAGTATTCTATTCTAAGATGATAATTTTGTTTTCTTTCTCTGCGACGTGTTTATCATATCTATATCTATACTTATAATAAGAATGTAAAAAAGTTGTGTCTGTACATTGAATATATTTAACCACTCTGCTCGACTAGATTTTGACATATGACATATCAGCTGACTCGACGGGATGTTGCGAATTACGTCATGAAATTCAGTAAATTACATCAACTTTCAGCATTCAAATTTATTAAGAAAAATATGTTTCCGCGCTTATTTTATACAATGTATTTGTGGCAAATATCTTTAATTATTTGTTGAGGTCGGTCAAACTTCGTTAGTCTACTACGAAAGTTGTATAAAATAGGTATTACTACACCTATCCAAAAGGTAGGCACCTTAAACTCGCTGGAAATATGTACATATACAACCTATTCTCTTGCTGAAAATATGCAAAAGGGAAAAATAAAGATATTATCATTCTCTCCGCGTTCTTACTTTTACCATTTTTCTTACTTAAACTACTTCTAAAACGCAATCAAGTCTTGATAAAAATTACAAAAAATTGTGTTTCGACATGACACTTCTTAGTGCTGACCATCCGTCCAGTTTTCTTATTTCGATTCAAAAATTGCATAAAGCCTAATCGATAATCGGAATTTGAAAAAAAAAAATAAAAAAGGTGTAGAAACCTCTTTGGTATATTTTTCATGAATTAATTTATTTGTGAAATTAATCATTTTAATCACCGTACGTGAATGTACACGTACACGTACGGTGTGTTTAGGTGTGTAATTTTTTATGGTTCCGTACGTCCAAATGAAAAAACGGAACCCTTGCAGGATCACTTGTGTCTGTGGGTCTTGTCTTTTCTTATTTGCTTCGAATCTACTGGACCGATTAAATTGAAATTTGGTACACATATGAATTTCTGTGACCCAAAGACGGACGTATAACGTAAATAAATTAATTTTGAAAATGGGGTCACTTTTGGGGGGCAAACTAGAAAATTTAAAAAAAAATCTTTGCTGTACCTACCTCTGTGTGACATATCAAATGAAAGGGCTTGTTGTGGGGGTTTTAAATATATTTGCTTAATAACTAAAACAAAAGTTATGTGGCCGTCTGTCTATGTGCCGGTCGGTCTGCCTCTCTGCCGTCTGTACAAACCTAAACTAACCGTAAAATCTAGATTTTAACCAATTTGCACCGGCCAGCCTTTCTTACAGGGTTAACGCGGGCGTTTTCGAGGACGCGCGTTGTGGGACGAAGTAGGCACTCCTTATGTCCCAAGCTGCCGTTCTGTAGCTTGGGATAAAATTTTAAGAACTGTAATTGTCTGATTTCTAATTTAAATGATCTGAAAATACTTTTACGGAACACATAATTTCGTCATGTCAGTCTGTGCGTGCGTTCGGATGTCAATGCCATTAACC
Organism: Apamea sordens; assembly: GCA_945859715.1. Taxonomy (NCBI): domain Eukaryota; kingdom Metazoa; phylum Arthropoda; class Insecta; order Lepidoptera; family Noctuidae; genus Apamea; species Apamea sordens. The sequence goes on along the minus strand of OX244015.1, from coordinate 8,931,367 downwards.
ATTTTACTCGTAGACGTTAACGAGTGTTAATAACACTATATCGTATTCGTATTCTATGCACGCAAAATGGTGTAGTAAAATTACGATAAACATAATTAGAGGTAGCATTCCCCATGCATGTACCCGAGGGTTGAAAAAAATCTATGCACACAAGCGTGTGGGGTAAGTATTGTTGGAACTTATAATTAAAATTATAAAGATGTTTCTAATTGACTTAACTTTTAAAGTCAATCGTTTTTGAGATATGGGATATTTTCGTTTAAAACCGCAGAATTAACTTGGTTTTTTACAGTTTTTTCGAGAACTTTAATGAAATACAAACTTATTTCTGCAGTCGATCAAATTAATGATATGCGCTGTGCATGCGTAAATATTCATCCCAAGTACGGGACCTTTCACTGTGCATGGTCCGACATACACTTGGCCAGTTTTTTTTTTTATTTCGTTGGGAAACTACCACAAAAAGTAAACAATTTCTATAACTCAAGTAAACTAATATAAATAAAAACTACCAAGCTCATACAGCTAACAAAACATAATGAAATGTAAAGTGTTTGCGGAATACTTAATTAATCTATCATCATTTTCCAAACTTTTGCTAAGCCTATCTAAAAATGAATACTGGGCATTCTGTAGCAAACTATTAGAAAGTATCAAAAATTAATAATTGCACAATAAATAAAAATAATTTTGAATTGCGAGCGCATTCCGAATATAAATTCAAATATAGAAACAATTCGGCGCGAAATTGAATAAATGACTATGGTCATAGGTCCTCTGTTATTGACTCAGTTTCAATATAATGTCCAAAAAACGATTAAAATTACATTAGGAAAGCATAAATCATTATTATAAATAATGCTTGTTGTATTTAATGCTTAAAATAATTTTATTTCAATTTCTGTGAATCTATTTCCGACATTCGTCATATTAATTACTCGGATCAATCGAAATTAAAAAAAAAATCGTTTGGCATAATCGCTTTCGCACATCATTACGATAAAAAAAACAACAATGGTCGGCGATTTTGAACACAAATTAAGTAGTGGTAATGAATAATACGTGTTATTGGACCTGTGTTTCAATATTACGTTAGGATTGGAGCATTTTCGTGTTTTTTATAATATTTGGAATAATATTTTTCACATTTTACATCTTATCTACATGTGTGTGTGTGACTTTTGTGAAAAGTAAAAATGTAAACACGCAAGATTGGCGCGAAACTTCGACTTTAGATATCAAAAAACTACATTACCACTACTTATTTAACATGAACAATGGATGAATTCGTCAAATAATTAAATCATGTATTATTCATTCCCCCTGTGGTGGAGTTTGGATTTTCGAAATCCCCAATTTTTATGTTTTTTAGCCTCGACCACCACTGTCATCAAAATGGCGATTATCGCATTTACAGACTTGAATTTAATAAAGGTAAATTAATAAACTTGCGCGCTAAATATGGAAGATTGAATGGCGATAACATATGAGTTTTTTATCCAACTCTCTTAATTAACGCACATTCATAAGATTTGATGGGTAGCATAATCTATATTTACATTATCATTAAGGGTGTCGAATGTCGTCATTTCAAGGTCCAATGGGACCCCTTACTGAGCCAGCGGAGGTTCGTGTGTTCGGGTCCATTCGGGGGCGCTACCGAACTATACGGTTAAAAAAGAATAATTGAGGGGGGTTAAGAAACAGTAATAGAATACGAATCTAATAAAAAAAGTCTGTCTGTTTATCTGTTTGTCTGGTTGTACACGCTAATCTCTGGAACTACTGAACGGATTTGAATGAAACTTTTTTTGTTATCTATCTACTAAACCTGGGCAACATATAAGCTATAATTGATTTTGGAAACTGGAACACCTGATGCAGAACCGCAACAGACCAGCTTAACTATAAGAGTTACAAAAATGACGCCATAGAAAAAAATGTTGTGTCTGATGAGCATTTTCTGCTGAGAGAATAAAATTGAAGATCCGGAACACCTGATGTGGAACTCTTAGAGCCCAGCTAAACTATAATATATATAGGTTTGACATCTTTGCAAAACTTATTCATTCTGATGAGCATTTTCTGCTGCGAGAATAAAACTCGAAGATCGGAACATCTGATGTGGAACTCTAAGAGCACAGCTAAACCATAACATATATAGGAATGACATCTTTGCAAAAGTTGTTCAGTCTGATGATTATTTTCTGCTGGGAGAATAAAATTCGAAGATTGAAACATCTGATGTGGAACTCGGAGAGCACAGCTAAACTATGGCATATACAGACATGACATTTTAACAAAATTTGTTTGGTCTGATGAGTATTTTCCGCCGAGATAATAAAAATCAAGGATCAGGAACATTTGATGTGGAAATCACTTTATACTAATATATTAACATAAGCTGGGAGTACTTCCACGCGGTGAAGGCGGTAACAGTTTGGGCCTTCTTTTCGATGACGATAGTAAATCATTGAAAACTTGGCTTCACTGGCTAAATCTCCCATTTATGTATACATTTATCTTCGTGACACAGTGGCCTACCCGGTAACACAGGGGAGCAGTCACTTAGATCTTAAGACGCTGACAACCGATATTGAGCTCCGATGTCTCGGTATTTTTAGCCACGCCCACAATTTCTCCGATAACCTAGCGCCAGTCAAAAAAGGCGGTGATACAGGGAACTACCAAGGAAGGAACAGTGTGACGCGGTCAATAATAATATTATCAATGAACTAATAGATGGCGCTCTTGTATATTTATTGTTCTGTGTGAAGAGCTAGAAACAAATAAGACAAGGCGATTAAAAAAACGAATATATATTATATTTTTATTTATTTTAAGACACTTTACACTGAATTTAAAAACAATATAAATGTAAGGAAAATAAAATCTCAAACTAAATAAAGAATATAGGTAGGTACCTAATATTTTGTTAAACAAAATTTTCATTATTATAATATTAGGTACCTACCTATATTCTTTATTTGCTTTTTTAACCGACTTCAATAAAAGGAGGAGGGTCTCTGTTCGTTGGTTTTTTTATGTATCATGTTCCCCGATTAGGTACTCGATGACACGGCTCGACCGATTTAATTTTTTTTTTAAATGTATTCTTTCTTCTGCGTCAGGATGACTGGACCAAGAGAGATTTTTAAAGTTTGAGCAATACCAAGTTTTAGTACCTATTTAGTACCAGACATCAAATAATTGGTACCTCGCTAAAGAGGGAAAACTATAACGAGAAAAGTGGCCAGCCATTCTGACTTCAGAATGGCTGGACCAAGTCGGTTTCCAAGAAACATCGGATGACTTCTATTGGCCCAAGTTGTATTTCATTTTTTTGGTAACATTTGGTACCTCAACATATGTTTTTCTTCTATTTTTTCGATAAGCCAAAAAAAAAGTTACACCTAGAAGAAATTTTGCATGTAATCTGGAGCACGTTGATTTCACCTAGTTGTAGGTGTTATAACTAGTTCATCTTTTCGTCAAAATTTAGTGCCTCAACATGTCTTTCTTAATTTTTTTTGATACGCTATTAAAAAGTTACACCTACAAGAAGTTTTGCATATACTTATAATAATGTTTATTTTTGTACTAAGAAAATTACCGAAAATAAATCATAAGTTCATAACACACATAAATATTCCGTATATTTATTCATTGATTGATACATTCATATTTTTTTGCATATAAATAACAGTCATCATCTGCCTAGCCTTTTCCCAACTATTTTGGGGTCGGCTTCCAGTATATCGGCATATAAATAACTGTGCATAGAAATTTTGCATGTAATCTGGAGCACGTTGATTTCACCTAGTTACAATTAGTTCATCTTTTCATTAAAATTTTGTACCTCATTGGCTTATCGAAAAAATAGAAAAACATATGTGGAGGTTCCAATGAGGTACTAAATTTTAATGAAAAGATAAACTAATTATAACGCCTACAACTAGGTGAAATCAACGTGCTCCAGATTACATGCGAAATTTCTTCTAGGTGTAACTTTTTTTTGGCTTATCGAAAAAATAGAAGAAAAACATATGTTGGGGTACCAATGAGGTACCATATTTTAACAAAAAGATGAAATACAAGTTGGGCCAAAAGAAGTCATCCGATGTTGATTGGCTCTCTTTTTATTTCTAAATGAAAAACTTCGATTCTGTTTTTTGATTATGTTTATTTGAACCTTAAGAATTTTATTGGTCAAGTCGAGAAGATATCGGCCAAATGGGCGCCGTCACAATTGTTTTTTTTTTTTGTAAGTACTTTTGTACAAACACTTTTATACGTCAATCATATTTTAAAACTAGATGAGGTCGGCGTTTCCATACGGGCGATTGCGATACGGGCTCGTTTTATGGCATTTTTCATCACTTCGGCGAGAACTTCGGGCGACAGATTCTCGCACTCGTTTCAAATGTTGTCCTTGAGGGCTTCCAGAGTCTCGGGCTTGTTCACGTAAAAACGGGACAAAAAACCCCACAAAAAAAAAGTTTGGAATGCTTAAATCGGGTGATCTTGCGGGCCAGTGCAAATCGCCAAAACGAGAGATGAGGCGACCCGGGAACGCTGCCTTCAGAATATCGGTTGTGGCTCGCGCAGTGTGTGCCGTTGCTCCGTCCTGTTGGAACCACATGTCCCTCAGTCCTAATTCGTCCAATTGCGGCAGAAAAAACTCGGTCAACATGGCCCTATAGCGCCCACTGTCCACTGTTGTCGTTTGGTCAGCGGTATTCTCGAAAAAAAAATGGCCCGATGAATCCTCCAGCGTGAACAGCGCACCATGCAGTCACTTTGAGCGGGTGTAATGGCTCCTCGTGCAACACTCGTGGATTCTTGGTGCCCCAGAAGCGATAGTTTTGCTTGTTCACGTACCCGCCAAGGTGGTGGAAATGAGCTTCATCGCTCATTACGATTTTGGTCGAAAAATCGTCCACTTCTTCCTCGAGATTGAGGATGGCTTGGGCGTAGGTTACGCGCGTTTGGCGGTCGGCAGGCAACAGCTGATGCACGGACTGGACTTGTTACGGGAACATGTGCAGGTTTTTGACCAAAATTCGCCTTAGGGACGTCCGGCTGTTGGCTAATTGCGTGGCACGGCGTCTAGTCGATGTTTCCGGCGACAGCTCGACAACCTCGGCAACAACGGCGATATTCTCGGCAGAACGGGCGCTCCGGGGCCGGCCACTCTTGGCAACGTTTCGTGTGGTCCCATACTCTTCAAGGTTGGTGGCCAAACGGCGCAGTGTTTGCGCAGTCGGTGTCGGACGGCCGGGAAATCGGCGACGGAATTCGCGCTGCGCCAACACCACAGACGAATTGTTACGCAAAAAAAAGACAGGATTATTCCGCGTTCTTGGGGAGTGTATCGCTCCATGGCTTGTTCATTTGTATTCTGCATCTGTCTAGTCCACAAAATGTAAAAACAGATTTGACGTTGGCGGCCCTTTGCAAAAATGAGAGCATCTTCCAATAGGGTGATTTCTTTTGGCCCATCTTGTAGTTATAAGCGCCTACAACTAGGTGAAGCAGACTTGGTCCAACCATTCTGAAGTCAGAATGGCTGGCCACTTTCCTCGTAATAGTTTTCCCTCATTAGCGAGGTAGGTACTAAAACTTGGTATTGCTCAAACTTCAAAAATCTCTCTTGGTCCAGTCATCCTGCCGCAGACTATCCTTTCCAGGTGGTTCCATTGTCATCAGGTCAGGATCTGATGATGGGATCCTGCAGAAATCAAAGGAACTCTTCAAATATTATAGGCACACTTATAAAGATTTGGGTATTTTCTATAGTCATCGTCATTTTCAGGGGTAACTATAATATCACTTTCTGATGTAACTGCAACTGGCAGATTTTCTATTATATTTTCTTGCAATCTGCCAAAAAAATAAAACATTTAATCTTGCAAGAACTTTCTTCAGCACTAAACTTACCAATTACGTCTTAAAAAAATACCAAATCTCACACGATGATTTATTTATATGTATAGAGTGGGTAAACAATGGACAAAGCTACGAGTATTTTCCTATAAGTTCAGTTCTAAGATAGTCATAGGTCTATGTAAATTCGATAGTTTATCACTGGACTTATTTGTGACTTTCTTTCTATGATCTAAGTAATAAAATTGTTATATTAGTAAGTAGGTATGCACTTATTACAAAACTTACTGGTGTAAAACAATTTCCGAAGCTTCACCTGCTTCTGAACTGTTCACCAAACGTCTCTTTTTACTGTAAAGAAAATGAATAATTATTCTAAAAATATACAAAATAAATTTAAAAAAAAGAATGAAAATTTCCTTAAACTAAATTAAAAAAAAAACCATTTTAATGTCCTAATAAGAATCAACTTGATTTCGAACTCGAAACTCGCTATTCAGATTCTATGCGAAAAACGAAGCTTCACCTGCTTCGTAAAGAAAATTAATAATTATTCTAAAATATACAAAATAAAATAATAAAAAAACATTGAAAATTTCCAAAAATTAAATAAAAAAAGAAACCAATATTATTTTATATGTATAAAATATAATTTCCTATAAGAATCCACTAGGGTTTGAACTCGAAACTCGCTATTTATTACCTGAGCAAATACCACTAGGCTATCTGTACGTTATATTTAGAGATGAATTTACGCTATGCGTTGTACAAAATAGCCTATAGGTACATTTGGTTATAATTTCATTTCTGTTCGTGTACCTGTTTTGTCAATATTACAATTTAAAAAATTACTTACTTTACTACTTCCATGAGATGTTTTTGTTTGTTAGTATAGAAGCGCTATTGCTGGCCTCCGACATTTTTGTTTGTTTCATATTTTCACAACTTAGAACTAACTATATTTACACAATTTAAAAATATCCTATACCAATGTCTTTCCAACGTGCTAATATTTTTACAACTTAATGTATTTTTGGGGAAAAAAAAAATATGTACATATAAGTATGTTTGAAGTTGTCAATCAACAAAATATGAAATGAACCGATTGCGGTTAGCGGGGCAAAGCGACATACGTCCGTCTAGCAGCGCGCCTAAGCGATCACTGTCGGATTGCATACATAAGAAAGAGAAGCGCGATGACGCGACGCTCGTAACTTTTTACAAACCATAAAATAATTAATTACTTAAAAATAAGTAGAGTAGTCAAAAATAAAAAACAACCAAGTTTTGTATAAAAATATGATACGTTATTGTTATAAATTTTACCAACGTACGTTGATAAGTAATACAGATATTTTTGTTGGAAGATCATTTTAAGAGGTTACTTTACCATTTTTTTTTATCGAGAAAACTTTTCGAAAACGTGTTTTGGGGACAACAGGGTTCTCAGAAATATGTTCAAGATTAACATATATTTTTTTCGCCGTGTCAAACTGTATAGATTTGGCTAAAAAATTGTTTGAGACAAGCCTATTTGGCTCTTGTCAGCGTCTTAATTGCAAAGTTATTAAAGTACATTAATAACCACAACCATAACCATGCCACGAAAGAGGTCAAATCTTTCGCAATGTTCGAAAGGAGCTAAAAGATTGAAGATCATTAGATCCCAGGAATCGAATGAAGAACGCCAGGCAAGATTTGATGCTGTTCGACAACATCAGGCTGTATCTCGCTCCGCAGAAACTTCTTCAGATCGTGAAGCCCGACTTAGCGCTGATCGTGAGCGTCATGCATCGACGCCAGGCAAGATTTGATGCTGTTCGACAACATCAGGCTGTATCTCGCTCCGCGGAAACTTCTTCAGATCGTGAAGCACGACTTAGCGCTGATCGTTAGCGTCATGCATCGTCTCGCGTTTCTGACACACACAAAAAGAATCACGCCTGCGTTCTCAGCGTATTTACGCATCTACATCTAGGTCTCTAGAGACCAGTGAGGATCGTGATGCGCGACTGACCGCTGATCGTGATCGTCATACATTGTCTCGCGAGTCGGAAACGTTAACGGAAAGAGAATCACGCTTGAGTTCTCAGCGTATTCTCACGTCGACTTCTAGGTCTTTAGAGACCAGTGACGAACGTGAAGTGCGACTGGCCGCTGATCGTGATCGCCACGCATTGTCTCTCGAATCAGAAACGTTCACAGAAAAAGCATCACGCCTGCGTTCTCAGCGTATTTACGCATCTACATCTAGGTCTCTAGAGACCAGTGAAAAACGTGATGCGCGACTTACGGCTGATCGTGATCATCATGCATTGTCTCGCGAGTCGGAAACATTCACGGAAAGCGAATCACGCTTGACTTTCCAGCATATCTACACATACACTTATAGGTCTCTAGAAACCAGTGAAGAATGTGATGCGCGACTGACCTCTGATCGAGATCGCCATATATTGTCCCGAACATGCACGCAACAAAATCTTCAGAATCTATTAGAAAGTGAGAGAGAGAGAATTGCTGAAGTACGGCATGAGGAGACAGAAGAACAGCGCAACGAACGCTTAAATTCTGATCGACTTCGACATTGTCTCAACCGAATGTCGGTATCATCTGAAGAATCTGATGAGTCTCAAGAAATTGTCCTAAGGCATCTTCCCTGGGTTGATAAGGAAAAGAGTGCATTTACGTATACTCCAATGATTGACTACGCCACATATGCTGCCCTTGGTTGTAAATTGTTCTTTTTGTGAAGCTTCTAAATGGCACAAAAGAAGCAAATGGTATGTGTTGCTCAGGTGGGAAAGTGCATATTGGCATTTTACAAAACCCTCCAGATATACTAAAATCATTGCTAACAGGTGACCATACACAGTCTAAATATTTCTTGGACAACATCCGTTCTTACAATAGTGCATTTCAAATGACAACTTTCGGTGCAAAACATTAGTAATGTTAACTAATTGATATTAATTTCATATCAGAAGGACCATTAGTAATGTTAACTATTTGATATTAATTTCGCTTCATAATTTCGGAATGAAAATAATTCTACCTTTACCTATATTTTAATGAAGTTATAAACTACCCAGTCTACAACACTCAATATAAGTTTTACCAAACTTAATCGAAATTCTTTATCGGTTTTGACTGATTTATTGGCTGACATATCAACGCACAGTTCAAACTCTTGCCGAAATTCCTATCGGAACGAGAAAGGGACTGCATCCGCGTACGAAGTCGCGGGCAGAAGCTAGTTATTAATAAACGTATTTTATTTCTTTCTATAAGACCTTTATATATTCCGACATGAATGATTGAATTGCACCGATCCCTGCGTGGTTTGACCAGACTCGATTAATCGAATGAACCCCAAGATTCGCACCAGCTCCTGTAGCCTCATGTTCATGGTGCTACAGCGACCATGGCATATCAAGAAGTAGACCGGAGGGCACGGTATTTGTAGGGAAGACGTGCCCGTAAGAAAGGGTAGGATTTTAGAGCCGTACATTCCGGCACTGTAGAAAAATCCGCAAAAAAACAAGCAGTTTAATGCAAACATTTTAACTCTGTTTATCAGCGATGTTGTGCGACCTTGTAATTGCAACTATTCCTTATCAGGAGTTATGTAACTGACGTTGTAACATGCGCAAGGATTTTACTTGTTTTTTGCTGTTAATCCTTTCGTAAGCTTGGCATATATCGCATGATTCAAACTCAAACTCAAATCATTTATTTCAATTAAACCATTTTTGAATTGTCAACATTTTAAATAGTCGGTCAGTTAGTCAGAAAGTGAAGCTAGTTGCCAATTCCAAAACGTAGATCTCTTTGATTGGAGCCGTTATGAACTTATGACTATTAACCTTTTTAATTATATTGAATTGAATTTTATTTTTATATAACTAGCATATCAGTGGCTTTTGCTTTTTTTATTACGAAGATTGTTAATTTATGTGTGTGATTTAAAACTTGTCACTCATGCAGGATGTATTCATAACATTTTTTTATTTCTTATCTTTAAATTGTATTTCATTTAAAAAGAAAGCACGTTAAGCCGTTGGTCCCGGCTGTCATTCGTGGATCTTTGACAGTCGTTACGGGTAGTCAGAAGCCCGAAAGTCTGACAACCAGTCTTACCAAGGGTTATCGTATTACCCAGTCACTGGGTTGTGGAGGTCAGATAGGCAGTCGCTCCATGTAAAATACTGGTATTCAGCTGCATCCGGTTAGACTGGAAGCCGACCCCAACATAGTTGGGAAAAGGCTAGGCAGATGATCATGTTGTTTTAGATCTAGTGTTCAGTTAATGAAATAAATAAATTTTAAAAAATAGATCCTAAAGAAATCATACTTAATGCCATATAAGTTGTAAGTATAAGTTGTAACAGTAGCAATGGTTTCATTTTGACAGTTCAACAACATTCATTGCGTTTTTTACGTTGTTCAGCAGACACATTTTTCGAACATTATGAAGCAATGAATTCGTAATATCCTTCAAAATGATTCAGATTCAAATTGATAGTGTGGTATACAATTAGGGTGCTGTCTTCTATGTAGACGTGGTTTCAAAGTAAGAAGTCGTTAAGTTGTCATAGTGAATTAGGGCCCAAGACAGACCGCATAACCCGTTCATCATACGACCGTGGACTACATAGCAACAAGGTAACCAGACTATTGTTCAACTACCCACTTTTACAGCATTGTCTTAAGTATCTTGACACGACTAGTATATCTTGAACAAGTGCACACTTCGTTATCTATACATATAATAAAATTGTAGAAAAGTGGTGTCTGTACAATGGAAATATATTAAAAAAAAGTAGCAGGGGTTGTTGTTATATCGATACCGAACCCGAAATTGTAATTAATTTTTTTTTTGTCTGTTTGTCTGTTTGTTTGTGCACGCTAATATCAGAAACGGCCTATTTGATTTATATGCGGTTTTCACTAATATATTGTAGTAAGCTTCACTTAACAGTTAGTGTTTATTTCATGTCAATCGGTTCATAAATAAAAAAGTTATGTCAATTTAAAGAATCACGGCGAACATTTGTTAAGGTATTCTATCAGAGTACGTACAGGCCTCGCGCCTGTGCGTATATGGCTATATAAAGCGCGCTGAGAGCAGCGCCGCTGCCCCCCATCAGAGCAGGAGTCCCTCAGGGCTCCGTACTCGCCCCTCTCTTATTTACGCTGTTCACTAGCGACATCCCTAAAGATGCTAAGTCCCAATTGGCTCTGTGCGCAGACGACACAGCCATCTATTACACTGGTCGCAGCCATATCCAACTACGACTTCGTCTCCAAACCACAGTCAATAAGTTGGCTGCTTGGTTCAGGAAATGGCGAATCGAAGTCAACACCGATAAGAGTCAAGCGGTGCTCTATTCGAGACCCAGACGACAACCCACCCCCCCTCCACCAATCACCATGTTCGGCAAGCCGATCCCTTGGGAAAAGCGAGCCAAATACCTTTGTTTTATTCTTCTCCTTCTCCTCACCTTCTCAGAGCACATAAAGACGGTCCGTTCGCGCGCCTCTTTCGCTCTAGGCTGCCTTCATTCCGTCCTCAATGAACGCAGCAAGCTGTCACTCAAGTGCAAAAAGCGCCTGTACACAGCATGCATCCGTCCCATAATGACTTACGCTTGCGTAGTCTTCGCTCACGCAAAGCCCCGTCACATCCATAGGATGCAAACCCTGCAGAACCGATTTTTCCGCAAGGCCACAAATTCCCCTTGGTTCGTTAGCAATGAGATCCTCCATGTTGATCTCAAGATCCCCACTATCCAGCAGTTCATGAAACGCCTCTCCAAGCGTTTCTTTGCCACAGCCGCTAATCACCCCAACCCTCTGGTGGTCGCGGCCGCCAACTACACCCCCTCCAAACTCAGTAAAATTCGCCGTCCAAGGCATGTTCTCGACGACCCCGATGACCCCATAACCCTCCTCCAGGAGAGCGATAGGGCAACCAGTACAGTATACAAACACAAATTACCGACATTCCGACCTCACCGCCGAGGTCCCTCGCGACGCCCCCAAGTAAATTCTCCCCCCTGACCCTTGCCCGCTGAAGTGCCAGCCCGCGTCGTAGCTGAGCCTGTAGCTTTAAATTCCCCGACTGAGACCTCTGAGTTTGTTTTGGCCTTTCCTCTCAGAGATAGTCCTAGGAAACGCCGCGCTCATCAAAGCATTAATACTACTAATTCGATCCAGCCTGTCCCCTTGCTGCCCTCTCCCAGCGACGCCCTAAGCCAAGGTTCGTACCCCACAGGGGGTGCCTTTAGCGTGCAGTCGCTTAGTCTAAGTCGCTTAGTTTATTCTAGATATAGCCCTGGCTGGAGGCTTTAAGAATTCCTTAGGCAACCACAGGATAGTCCGGTTAAGTAGTCACGGCCTCTCAAGGAAAAAAAAAACTGACTGCATATTTCATTTATTTATATTTTAGGGTTTGTAGGTTAAGTTCTTTTTCTTAATTTTCTTTAAAATAATTGTTTACGATAGTACGTGTTTACTAAATAACTGTGTGTTAAGTAGTAAGTACTATTTTATTGTAAGAATGCCTCGAAGAAGATCCAACCTCTCCCAATGTAGCAAAAATGCTAAAAGGATGAGATTAGTTCGATCACAGGAATCTGAAGAAGGTCGTGAGGCAAGGCTTTCTGCAACTCGGGAACATCAGGCTAGGTTTCGTGCTGCAGAAACTTCGACTCAGCGAGAATCTCGACTGAGTTCAAATCGTTCTCGAATGATGACAACTCGAAATAGGGAACAACGAAAGGCACGTTTATCTGTCGATCGCGAAGCTCACGCGCTATCGCGTGAGTCTGAGACTTCTGCGAACCCCTAATGCTTCTTAGAAATTTAAGCCCCCCAAAACTTTGCAATGGTACCAGGTTAGAAGTGACCAATTTACAACGAAATCTGATAGAAGCAGAGATTTTAACAGGGTGTGGAAAAGGTGAAAGTGTTTTCATTCCTCAGATTCCTCTCATTCCAAACAATTTTCCATTTAGTTTTAAACGAGTCCAGTTTCCAGTCAGCCTATGTTTTGCGATGACAATTAACAAAGCAGATCTAAGTATCAGCTGTTTCTCGCACGGTCAGTTGTATGTGGTTCTGTCACGGGTTAGCAATCCTAGGAGCCTGTATGCTTTCATCCCCGATGGCCATACGTCAAATATCGTATACAGAGAAGCATTACTGTAAAGTAAATTTTTTGCTACCCAAACGACGGTATATGTAATTCAAAATATGCTGCCCGAAAAGTCACTATTCCACGCGGACGAAGTCGCGGGCACAGCTAGTATTACATAACATCATACCTGTAGGAAGAGGTTGTGAGGTGTTAAGTCGATAAAAATTTAATCTAAAATAAATTCTAGTAATATTTATTTTAGAAGTATTTATGTATGTTTATTTGTAGGTCGATAAAAATTTAAATACTTCTAAAATAAATTCTAGTAATATTTATTTTAGAAGTATTTATGTATGTTTATTTGTAGGTATGTACGTTAGTATATTTTCGTAATTTTTGTTTAGTTTTTAAGTGAATTGTTTTTTTGATTCTATGTATTATTTCTTGTCTCGTTTGCTCTATCACACGCTGTCTACATCTCTGTATCTATTGTCCTATCTCAGGTATGCTGGAAGAGATTTCTATGAAATAAGCATCACCTCTGTACCTATTTTTTCTTTTATGTTTTTCAATGTCTGTTTATATATGTGTGTAGGTACATAAATGGTAAAATAAAAAATTTAATAAATAAATTTTTCGTTAGTTTGTTTTAAGTCTGGGTGTCATTAGTAGATCTTTGACAGTCGTTGCGGGTCGTCAGAAGCCTGAAAGTCTAACAGCCAGTCTTACTAAGGGATATCGTATTACCTAGTAACTGTGTTGTGGAGGTCAGATAGGCAGTCGCTCCATGTAAAATACTGGTACTGGAATCTGCCTGTCGATTCTGTAAAAATCTCACCGTGAAAACTCAAGTGAAGTGAGCTTGATGTGAGTTGTCAATAGTGTCAATCCCTAGCATTAGTTGGAATGACAGCTCACTCCACGCTCACTTCACCTAAGTTTTCACGGTGAAATGGTTACAGAATCGCACTGCTGTACAGATTCGGTACAGAAACGAAAACGCGCCGATCCGGTGAGAAAGACGCCTAAGAAGTTCCAATTTACACTGGTCGTTGATAGACCTGATACGAGAATATCTTGCAATTTTTCAATGTACCCGCATCGGCTATATTTAGTCCAGTCCAGGGTCTATGTACGACAATTGGTCTAAACCAGGGGTTCCCAACCTTTTCTTGGTCAGGGACCACTTTTAAATTATTCTTGATAGCAGGGACCACTATGTAGGTATAATAAAAATAAACTGTAATAATCAAACTGAAACTTTATATATTTATTAGGTATATTTAATAGGAAATTACATACGGCGGCCGACGCGACGTACCGCCCCCTCCACCCGCGCTCTTCTCACTCACTGCACGGCGACCAACGGCTCACCGCCCGCTAAATTAAAAATCGTTCGCGGACCACATTTTGGCTTCTGCGGACCACTGGTGGTCCACGGACCACTGGTTGGGAACCACTGGTCTAAACGTTCTGATTGAAAGATGAGGGACCATTTGAAGTAGTGATGTCACTTAGTTTGCAGGAGGTCGATGTAAAGTGAATGTAGTAAGATGGGACGGCCGTATATCATCCAATTTGTGGGATAGTATCATTGAATATTACTGTTTGCTAATTAGGGTTCCGTACCTCAATACCCAGTGTTAAAGCGGTGCCTCTGATCAGACCATGCCCCACTTGTAGCCAGTGTTAGTGCGGTGCCTCTAATCAGACCATGCCCCACTTGCTGGAGGGCCCTAAGTGCCCGTTCACATGCACCTTGGATGACTTAATAAATGTCACTGATGCCGCAATCAACGTGGCCACCTACTGGGCTCTAACAATCCAAACTAATATTATAAATGCGAAAGTAACTCTGTCTGTCTGTCTTTGCTTCACGCCTAAACTACTGAACCGATTTGTGTGAAATTTGGTACAGACATAGTTTGGAACTTGAGAATGGACATAGGATAGTTTTTATTACAAAAAATAAAATAAAATTTATTCCGGACATACAGCGCCATCTATTGGTCAAGAGTCGGTGTCATCTATTGGTGAAGTCACTATTCCACGCGAACGAAGTCGCGGGCAAAAGCTAGTATAAAATATCGAAGAAGAACCATCGACACGAAAAGAAGAAAAGGAAAAAACGTAACCCTTTATAAGATCACTTCGTTGTCAGTCTGTCAACGGACCCTTTTTATCAGGAACGCGTGGACGGCTGCAATCCCTTGAAGCAGTGAAAAAATCAAACTTCTAAGTCAACGCAATCAAAAGATACGGTCGTTTATGTTCCGTTTATGCCGCATATTTTGACACTCGCAAGGGACTCAAAACCTATAGGGTACTTCCCGTTGACCTTGAATCATGAAATTTGGCAGAAGCAATATCATGTAGCACAAGTATAGAAAAAATCAGAAAACCGTAAACTGGTATAGTTTGACCTAAACTGCTGTACCGCGCCTTAGGTATGCGCGGAGAGGCGGGAGGAAAGCGCGGCGAGGCGGGGGGCGGAACGCCGTGAGCGATGGCGAATGAGCGGCCTGCACTGCCCCCCCGTCTCGCCGCGCACGTACCGAAGGCGCGGTACAGCGGTTTTGGTCAAGCTATAGTTACATGCCTACAAAATTGTACGGAACCCTCGGTGCGCGAGTCCGACTCTCACTTGACCGGTTTTATTTTTTGTCTGCTGGCTTCGCCTCTCATATATGAGGTTGTGGGTTCAAATCCAGACAAGAACTAATGAGTGTGTGCGTGTGTGTTTCTTCTCAGCACGTGTAGTAAGGCACCATAGAGACGGGTTTTTTTAACAGAAGAATAGTCAAAATGACAGATTGTACACAGATTTCTAAAGAAATCTTTCATTTTACATGGATCGACTGCCTATCTGACCTCCGCAACCCAGTTACTGGGTAACACGATACCCCTTAGTAGGACTGGTTGTCAGACTTTTGGGCTTCTGACGACCCGTAACAGACTGTAAATAAATAAATAAATATCCCTGGACATTTCACACAGCGCCATCTAGTCCCAAGCTAAGCAATCTAATGCTTGTGTTATGGTAACAAGATGGCTGATAAACTACTTATACAGGGTGTTATTGACAGCCCTCCACAAAAACACAGGATTGATTCAGCTCCTTATTCTGAATCATATTCCACTGGAAATTTTCTCAGGAAAAAAAAAAATTTATGCCGTTTTTTCTGCTGATATTCCTTTATTTCAATGTAAAATTACGTTCTCTGTATGCAACACTCCATTTATGTAAATAAAACAGCTGAAAACAGCCTCGCTCAAGCTCGCTGCGCTGCCGTCCGCTACGTGCGTTTTGCCACGGTAACGATACGTTGCGTGTGAGGTAATAAAACAAATCTGGTTTTTTGGATTCCCTTAACGTTCCTGAAAGAATTACATGTACCGGTCATTTTAATATGATGTACTGAAGCCACCCTATCAGTTTGCGGAGGGCTGTCAATAACATCCTGTATACATTACAAAGACATTATTTACATACTGTCAAAGATCCACGAATGACAGCCGGGACCAACAACGGTTTAACATGCTTTCCAAAGCAGGGGTCTTGGTATGTAATGTAGATCATTTATTCTTATATCATTCCCATGCCTAGCTTTGGGAATCGCAGGACTGGTCGTTATGGTTTTACTTGAGGGAAGCCTATATCCAGACTCTAGTCGTGGGCGTCTTCTAACTACCGGTAAGGACCCGTAACGAATGTCAAAGTTCTAGGAATGACAGCCGGGTCTCGAATTAATGGTCACCCATCCACGAGCTGACCGCGGCAAGCTTAGTTCCATCTTCAATTGACCCATTCGGCTGTTATATTATAATTTTGCAACGCCTAACATTTTCTAAAACTCAATGTAAAATATTTACGGCTGTATTTTACAAGAGCGTGACTGCTACGTAGAATGCACAGTGCGGCAGTAAATATAATCTCCAATTTAATCTTATCTGTGAAGGACCAATATAATACAAAGGTGTTAATATATACTTAACGTGTATTTGGGAGATAACAACCGATTTCCTTACTAGAAGTGTTATTGACATAATTTTTAGCGATAATGCACTTTTATCTTTAAAATAAGTCTTCACGAGTGGCAATACGTCTTTATATAGGTATGAGGAACAGGGTGTAAACTTCACTCATCCTCCATAGAAAAGGGAGGATCCTCCAACTGGTGTTGTGTCTGGTGGGCTACTGCCCGACGATCGATGCCGGGACTTTGTTTATATGCTAGTCGTGCGGTAAACTGTGCTTGCGCGATGCAGAATTTTGCTAATCACGACATCTGCTAACAACGTATTCTCTATGACACAAAGAACGAAACCGCGCGAAAAAACAAAGTAAGCGTGGTTTGATCTGTCAAAATACCACGCTTGACAACCGCACGTGGTAAGATTATGTGGGGAATAATACCATTATAAAATAGGGTAGCTTCCTGGGTAAAAAATAATTATTATATTTAGTCCGTCAGTTAGATTATCGAAAAATAATGGACACGTATTTTTTCTTTTGTCAATCAAACAAAAAATGACAAAGATAAAGCGCGTCAAAATTTGGGAGTGGGGGTCGTGACGTCACGCCATGCTAAAAAGTGTAGCAAGGCGTGACGTCACGCGGAACTTTAACGGGCGATATCTTCATCATTTTTTATATAATTGACAAAAGAAAAAATACGGGTCCAATATTTTTTGATAATCTGACGGACTAATTAGATTTTTTTAGGAAACTAGCCTATTGGCGCCCAAGCGAGATTGAGGTCAAGGGCAGGCTCGTCGCTACATCTATATATATAAAATTCAAAGTCCTGACTGACTGACTGACTGATAGATCAACGCACAGCCTAAACCGCTGGTCCTAGAGACATGAAATTTGGAGGGTGTGTTCTTCGTCAAGAGTAGGCATCCACTAAGAAAGGATTTTCCGAAATTCTACCCCTAAGAGGGTGAAAAGGGGGGAATTCGTTTGTATGAAAAATCTTATTCCTTGAGTTAATAAACTTGAAACTTGGCAAGTATACTTACCAAAATAAATTATGAAGATTGTCAGTTTTTTTTCTTCTAAACTGCCCCCTAATAAGGGATTGGGGGGTTTCAAAGTTTGTATGAAAGAATTTTAACGCGCAGTCCGATTTACTCGAAACTCAGTATTTATACCTAATAGTAAAAGTAAAGAATAATGTGTATCAGGGTTTTTTGAAAATCTACCCCTGACGGGCCGAAATGGGGTAGTAAATTTTTCAGGGGAGGATTTTACTGCATGGCTTGATTAACTCGAAAATTAGTATAAATAATGTCTGAGTCAAGTTATGAATACATCCCAAACGATTTTTTTTTAATTCCACCCCTGTGGGGGTGAAAAGCGGGGATACAGTTTATATGAAATCATTTTATATATCAAGAATACTCGCTTAAGTAAGTAATAAAGTTTATCATTATACGTTTTTCAAAACTACCCCTCAAAGGGAAATATAGGGGTGTTGAAGTTTGTGTCGATTAATTTGAATGCGCGGTCCGATTAACTCGAAACTCAGTGTTTATACTTAAGACCAAAAACAAAGAGTAACATGTATCAGGGTTTTTCGAAAATCTACCCCTAACGGGTTGAAAAGGGGTAGTTAATTTTACAAGGGAGGATTATAATGCGTGGCTTGATTAACTCGAAAATTGGTATAAATAATCTTTGAATCAAGTTATGAATAATCCCAAACGATTTTTCAAAATTCCACCCCTTTGGGGGTGAAGCGGGGAATACAGTTTATATGAAAAATCTTTTTCATTTAGTTAATAAACTTGAAACTTGGCAAGAATACTTATCTAAATAAATTATGAAGTTTGTCAGTTTTTTTTCTTCTAAACGACCCCCTAATAACAGATTGGGGGGTTTCAAAGTTTGTATGGAAGAATTTTAGCACGCAGTCCGATTTACTCGAAACTCAGTATTTATACCTAATATTGAAAGTAAAGAATAATGTCTATCAGGGTTTTTTGAAAATCTACCCCTGACGGGCTGAAATGGGGTAATCAATTTTTCAGGGGAGGATTTTACTGCATGGCTTGATTAACTCGAAAATTAGTATACGTAAAATAAGCTTTGAGTCAAGTTATGAATACATCCCAAACGATTTTTTTTTTAATTCCAACACTGCGGGGGTGAAAAGCGGGGATACAGTTTATATGAAAAATCTTCTTCATTAGGTTAATAAACTTGAAACTTTTCAAGAATACTCGCCTAAGTAAGTAATAAAGTTTATCATTATTAGTTTATCAAAACTACCCCTCAAAGGGGGATATAGGGGTGTTGAAGTTTGTGTGGAAGAAATTGAATGCGCGGTCCGAGTAACTCGAAACTCAGTATTGATACTTTTGACAGAAAATAATTAATAATAAGTATGTAAAGTTGTCGAAAATTTACCACTGACGGGACAAAAAGGGGTAATTCAGTTTTTAAGGGGAGGATTTGAACTTGAAACTGTATGTTACATTTTCATGCCTAAACCACTGAACTTCTGATTTGGCATTGAGATAGATGCCAGCCTGGGGAAGCACATACATTTTATCCTGTTAGCACGTTCCCGTGGGATAATTTCCGACATCCACGCGGGCGAAGCCGCGGGCAGAAGCTAGTACATAAATAAAAAAAGTCTGTCGCATCCTGTACATTTGACCCCGTTACCTCATTCATAACCGGCCTACAATGTTCCCACTGCAAGGACACAGGCCTCCTCTCTATAAGAGGGAGTGGGCCGTAATCCACCACGCGGGCCCAGTGCAGGTTGGTAGATGGCACATTTCTTCGAATTTTTGGTTCTAGGACATGCCGGTTTCCTCACGATGTTTTCCTTCACCGTTTTGAGACCAGTGATGATGAAATTATTTATACAAAGTAAAATGGCTGCCTATATTCGAACCTACGACCAAATTGCTATTGTAGTAATATTGTTAATCGATTCAATTGTATTTGGTAGACAATCAATTTGCGCAGCAATGTGTATCAATTACGTAAATATTGTTATTAGGGATGATGACCAATATTAGATATGTTCGAACAAATATTTTAACCTTCGATCAATAATAGTACTAGATTCCCGATAAGCGCTTCAAAAACGGCCCGAAAAATAAGACCACAAATACTTTTGTGGTCTTATTTCAAATTAGTATGTTTTTAACCTTATTACTTAGACTTTAAGTTTCATTTTAGAATAAATGAATGAAAATTTAAAAATATAATGATTTTATTTTCAAGCTACATTTTAAATATATTATTTTTGACCATGACCAACCGAGGCAAGCGTAGACCTGCCTTCTAATAAGAATAATGTTGTGAATATTTTGCAATACCTGAGATTAACTATGGCAAATATGAGTTACGGGTCAATGAATGGCAGTGATCTAAAAGCGGAGCTAGAAAAAGAGGTGCAAAAGAACAGCTAATTCAGAGGACACTTTGTTTCCTGTTTCCAAACACATTTTTTGTTTGTTTAAATATGATTTAAATGTAAACAATTTTTTCACGCTTGCAATAACAAACTTTTGAGAGCGATACTTCAGGACCTCACTCGACAGTGGCGCCAACTGGTGAGCCCTCATTGCACTAGATCGTTTCAGGGACAGCCCTTATTTTCCTTCTAAAATTAAGTAGTAGCTACAAGAAACAAAACAACTCATAATAAACATCGTACGATGCTATAATCGTAAAAGATTACCGGTTAAACAGAATCAGATGCGTATATGATGCGTAGGTACCTACAGCAAAGAACGAATGAGTCACAAGTGTTTTTGTTTTTCTCTGTAAAAGAACTGTTTACGTAAAGATAGCGTATGCACTCGGTTGAGTAATGTTAGTAAACAACAGACGTACAGGGTCAAATTAAATTCGCTAGCGAAACTCCGCACACGCGATGGCTATCGTTATCTCAGCACGATAACATAAAAAAACGGGTTGCACTCCGGGAGTGCCGGTAGAAGTGAAAACTTGAATATTAACGTTGTGCATTTTTGATATTTTGGAATGCGGTCTACCCTCCCTCCGTCTTACGAATTTTCGATCAGGTCACGTGTCCTGACGCGAGCTCCGTCTTCAGACACGTGACCTGATCGAAAATTCGTAAGACGGAGGGAGAGTAGACCGCATTCCAAAATATCAAAAATGAACAACGCATATTAATCTCTGTCAGTCATCTCAGTAGTCACCCCATTTCAGGAGGATCTACTCTCAAATCACGCAATCCGTAGTTTCGATTGCACTTACGGGTGTTTTCTAATCCATAAATATCACCTTAGGTCTTAAGATTAGTTCGGGGTCCAAACTAAGAATGAATGACAACAAGATTTAACAGTTTTCCTTACGTCCAGTAAACTTAATTAATTGAGAGTAGTAGAGTAGATCGGATACTTCATTCCGAAGTATCGAGTTACTTCCGGACGGGCCCATATCTTCGTTAACGGACTGAGAGAGTTGGTCCCGACAATACATTCGTCGTTTCTGTGGTACTCAAACTTCTAAAGGGGTGTAGGTACTTCACGCCCGTGCTAAGTATAATATGTAGTTGTAATGAAGAAATCGAACAAAGAACAAAAAGTTAGAAAGATTGTAGCTATGTTTTGCATTCTGCTACATCATAGCAATTCTTTATGCTTTTGTATTGTCCTTGAAAACCTGTGTTTGGT
The DNA here is from genome assembly GCA_945859715.1 of Apamea sordens. Lineage (NCBI taxonomy): Eukaryota > Metazoa > Arthropoda > Insecta > Lepidoptera > Noctuidae > Apamea > Apamea sordens. The sequence goes on along the minus strand of OX244015.1, from coordinate 8,909,673 downwards.
ACATACATGCAAATCAATGCTACACAACTATGTTGTTTACTTATAGCTGGGTGGGTAGAATGGGTAGGCAGAAAGACGAAGGTCACCCTGTCACCCTCGATATTCTAGCTAATCTAGAAAAACAAAGGCATTTCAGTAGTTGATTATGTACCCTATCCATTATCGCTGCCCACGACGCAAAAAGATAGCGTAAATGTAAACAATTATGGTTGAAAATAAACAAATCAGTGTGCAGTCAATAGGTAAAAGTACCAGGCTGCTATAATATTGAGGAGAGATTGCTTCAGACGGTTGAACCTACAGGTATAATGCGACCATATACGGAAGTCGTGACTTGCAACCGCTTCCGTTCAAGACAGTGTGGCTATTTATAACGCTGGTTAATCACAGCTCGTATCACGTACCTACGCGTTATTATTTTATGACCAAATTAAATTATTGACCTCGAGAGTTGAACTCCTGACGCCATATTGGATATTTTGAAACGTATTTTTAAAACGTAAACATTGGACATGGAATTTTGTATTCTACGTCTTAGCTTGCTAACTGGTTTTTTAGTAAATATTTCAACATTTATACATGATTTTGTAGTCATAAAAGAAAATGAAGCTATTAGAAACACATTAATCGTTTTTCGTCACGAACCAAACAAGTTTTGTTGACATATGTTCTTTATTTATTTATGTGTGCAGAATGTACTCACCGCTCAGATCTTCGATGGTATTCAGCTTTCGAGTCGTCATTTTCACGTTTAACGAATTCACTACACGATAAAACAGTTATCACGTCGAAATATCGCACTTACAACGGAAAATAATCGAGATATTTTCAAGTTTTCACAAAGAGAACAACCTTTCTCGACTGCCTTTGTTTTCTTTTTGTGTTGTGTTTTGATTTTGTTCCGCTATGACAGAAGGCGTGCAAATCGCAATCCCTGTTGATTGGTCATTCAGTGATTACGCTGAGCCAATCCAGAAAGAGTACGTCACTATCACCACTTTTGATTGGTTTAGATTTGTAAACAAAAAATAATGCTGCCAGTGCGGAAAACTGAAAAAAATTCAAGGACGTCACTTTCACTGGAGTCTTTGTTTACTCATTTGTATTGATGAGAAATTTGGTATTCCATAAAATAAGCGTTCTACTTCTGCAAATACTTTCTCTCAAAAATCAAAATATTTGTGTCACCAGGCTTTAAAGTCTATGGTAAAAATAGCAATCTTGCTATTTTTGGGTATTTTGTAATAATTTTGTATGTCAATTTATGGTATTACTATAAAACGGACCCCTTATTATCATGTTAATTTAATTTCAATTCATTCTCGATTTAATTAACACGAAAATGCATATTTGAAAAAAAAAATTATTAGATTATTAACCTTTTTACAGTTATTGTTTCATGGCAACATTAGAATTGTCTATAACTTCATTCGAAAAGTTCAATTTGTCATTCAGTCATTCAACTTTCCGAATTCGTGTGATGGCATTAGTTCAAGAGCCGCTATTTTACAGTTGATTAATATTTAAAAATACAATAATGAGTGTAAATACATCCGATGAGCATGAGGAGAGCCCCCCGTTATCTCGAAACTTCGATGAAGTTGAAAGTGCTCGGTAAACACTGAATTCTAAAATTAAATCTGTAATTCTAATGTTGTAGCCTGACAGCTGATTGTGCCGGCGGGAAAGTTAAAAGGCGCGAAATGATTGGGGTGTAAAAAGTGATATTTTTAAGTAAAAACTGTTTTGTGTACTACAAATAGTCCATATTTCGCAGGAAAAAGATGCGTACAGATAATTCGGGCCGTAAAAGCTGGAGTTTGATGGACCGGAAAACGGATCATGAGGTGAGTTGTCGTTGAATTCCCGCTTTTTTTCGTGGACTTTTTGGTTATGATTTGCATTCCGAGGTGGGAATTCTACGTGTCAATTCCGCAAATAGATTGTTAATAACCCGGTAATGTTCTTAAAATAGCTTTTACTGCAGTAATTTGGCTGTAAACCCTGACTAGTAACCGTAATTTTCAAGTGCCTTAGTTTGCGCGGTTATGTACTATTAGAATGAATATTTTCTCATCGCTTATTGCATTAGATATTTAGAGCCAACAATTTTATCGAATTCCTTGTTGTATTTTACCGAAAATTAGCCATAATTCGTGTGTAAAGCCGGCCAATTTGTCATGGTCTGTGCACTCGGTTCAATGAACTTATTTTCGGATTGTCAGCAAGATATCGCACTGCATCTCTTTTCAAACACCCCTATATTACCAGAGTAAGGGTTGGAGGTCTTTTCTGATATACCTGTGACTGGTGGAACCTGCCTTTAGCTGCAGTAAAGGGAAGTGGTGACAGCAAAACAAAGCTAAGATTTGGGTTATGTTTGGTTGTACCTGGCCTGCTGACTTGCTGAAGGGTGATGTCTTGCACAACCTGAAGCCCAATTCCTGTAATTAAAAACTTTCAAAATCTAATCTCTAATCACAATCTCATCTCAGCGACCAACAATGTCAAAGCGAGAGATTTTAGAGATATTTTTGACAGATTGAGACTGAGATTGTTCTTAAAATTACGGGAATTGCCCCTCTGGTCTGCCACTGATGCCATTTGCAATTCAGTACCTATTCTCTAGAAATAAATCAGAGGTTGTCTCCGGTTTCTCCGACCACAAGAGATTAGGACATTTGTAATTAGTTATATTCGAAGATAGCTTGTGCCCGTGATTTTGTCCCTGACTCACCGCGTCGCTTTGCGCTGGATTTTATTGACCAGCTCCTATGGGTCGAAGCGCGATGTTAAAAAGCCATAGCCTTGCTCAAGAATTGGGTTATGAAATGGAAAAAAACATTTTTCAAATCCGACTGATAGGTCCAGAGATTAGCGCATTCAAACAAAAAAAAAACAAACAAATTCTTTAGCTTTATTAATAGTATAGATATACAACGTGGAGACAACAATACGACAATAAATTTAACAAAAAACTTGAGAGGTGTCAAGGGACACCCGGATGGAACGAAGTTCAAAGAGAGAGAGACAGACCGAGAAACACGCGCACGCCACACGGCTTACAACTATAGCAAAAAGTGTCATTCCAACTTTTGGTCTTAATTTCTTCCGTCTAGCCCCCTTTCGCAACGCGCGATAAGGAACTTCGTTCCAATATTAACCACCTGTGAGAGCAGTGATGGCCCAGTGGTAACTACCGCGACTTACGAGTTGTAGGTCGCAGGTTCTAACCCATTCAGGCACTTTACTTTGTGAAAATTATTTCATCACCACTGCTCTCAAAATGCTGAAGGAAAACGTTGTGAGGAAACAAAAAATTCGAAAACATGTGACATCTACCAACCCGCACTGGGCTAGGGTGTTGGATTAAAAACTACTCTCTCTCACAGAGAGGAGGCTTGTGTCCGAGCAGTGGGAACATTATCAGCTGATTATAACCTGTGTTCACAACCACATTAGCCACGACTTTCTGCCTTTTGTCCTGGAATCTTTAATGCACCTACTACATAGAGTAGAATGCTCTTAATTACGTACACCATATAAGTTACAGACATAAGTATAGAAATTTTACAAAGGGTGACACAATGAGCGGTCTTATTGCTAAGAGCGATCTTTTATAGAAAACCAGCGTCAGACAGCATCTGTCTGGCATTAATGCTGAAATGAACCTTTTTGGCGCAGCCGTGAGGCACACACTATTGTTGTCTGAAACATTATTTTTTATTTTTGTATTTTGTGTTTCACGAACTGTGTCCAAATAAACTTTTTTTCTTTCTTTCTAAAGACAACCTTTGGATGGATTAAAAACACATAACATCTTTAACTTACACTAGCGGTCCATCCTGGCTTCGCACGGGTGGTTAAGTTTTAGTAAGGATCCCTAATCTTTTCTAGCAATAATTATAGCTTATGTCACTCAGGGTGAATGTAGCTTTCCAATAGTGAAAGAATTTTTTAAATCGGCACAGTAGTTTTTGAGTTTATTCATTACAAACATACACACAAAAATACAAATCTTTCCTCTTTATAATATTAGTCTTAAGTCTTACATAATATCCTTTTTTTTTAACCTTCCTACCTGTCTTGATTTTATAAATATTACCTGGCTTATCCTCATAAGTAAGTATGCAAATTTTATTGCATACCTATATACTTCCTGTTATGATATTTGAATACAAAATAATCTACTTAGTATATTGTCAGTCCTTTAATACTGGTATGCTACATCTGGTTAGACTGGAAGCTGACCCCAACATATTTGGGGAAAAGGCAGGCAGGTAATGTCAGTCCTTTGATATTTAAAATTAAATTGTTTATTAAAAATAGTGTTCTTACATTTCCTTATAACTAACTAGCCGCGCCCCGCGGTTTCACCCGCATAAGTGTCGATTCCGTGGGAATATCGGGATAAAAAGTATCCAATATGTTAATCCTGGTTATAAACCATATGTGTGCCAAATTTCATCCAAATCCGTTCAGTAGTATTTGCGTGAAAGAGTAACAAACATCCATCCATCCATAAAAACTTTCACGTTTATAATATTAGTAGAATAGGATAGCTAATTACAAGCCTCCGCAGATAAATACAAAAAAGATTACTCATTCTAGTCTAAGTTACATTAGTTATTCCCTCAAAGTTGGTTCATTTCATTTGTTTTACATGTTTCCTATATTAGTAGGAAGTATACATAAACTATTTCTTAAATTTTAATGATCCACTGCTAGGCAAAGGTAAAAGGGAGAGGCCCGTGCTATAATAATAACAGCCGCACAGGTCGATCGGTCAGGTTAAGCTACGCTTGCCGCGGTTGGTCTGTGGATGGGTGACCATCTTTACATACCGAGACCCCTCTGTGCCTCGGAAAGCACGTTAAGCCGTTGATCCTGGCTGTCATTCGAGGATCTTTGACAGTCGTTACGGGTAGTCAGAAGCCTGAAAGTCTGACAACCAGTCTTACCAAGGGGTATCGTATTACCTAGTAACTGGGTTGTGGAGGACAGATGGGCAGTCGCTCCATGTAAAATACTGGTATTCAGCTGCATCCGGTTAGACTGGAAGCTGACCCCAACATAGTTGGGAAAAGGCTAGGCAGATGATGATGATGCTGGGCAAAGGCCTCCCTTTCTTTCTTCTTTCCACCTCTCTCTGTCCAGAGCTGACAAGGACCTGAGAATACTCAAACCCACCTTTTTGGCATACCTTTGTAGTCATTTTTTTTTTAAATCAAAAGTCATCTATTGTACAGACAGAAGACCTACTTATTGTCTGCAATTATAAAACTGCTAACATGCTATTTCACTTTTATTTACCTAGGTTTTAATTTAGTTTTTATGTTTTATGCATTGTTAATTTATTATATTGAGTATGTATGCACTTCTTAGCCTGAAGCACAGGTTCAACCTAGTTCAGGCAAATTAGCAACTGTGCACTATTTTTAATTGTTAAGGTTAATGTAAAACGTGTTCCCTTTTTATAAATAAACGATTTATTATTATTTATCATATAATAATTGTAATTAAATAATAATTTATCATATCATATAAGTCATCCTGCCATCTTTTTAACGGTTTTTCTTTCTATCTTTTTCCCTCCCTAGGGTCATCATTCTTCTGCCCATATCCCTATACATTTTGTGGTCAGCGCAACATGTCCTTTTCATCCACAATTATCTATTAGTCGTCATCTCGATAGTCACTCCTTTTCTAGCCATGTCATCTTTTAGTCTTTGCTGTCCAGCTGCTAAGCAAGGCCAACCGCGAGTTTATCCAGGTACTAGCCTGCTCTTTCTGTGTCTTGTGACTTCTTTTGTGTCTTGTTCCCCTGACCCAAAGTGTCGCATCGCATAGCCTGCCCGCGCAACAACTAAGTTTTCGCTCAGCCTTTTAAGGGTTCCGTACCCAAAGGGTTAAAACGGGACCCTATTACTAATACTTCGCTGTTGTCCGTCCGTCTGTCACCAGGCTGTATCTCAAGAACCGCGATAGCTAGACAGTTGAAATTTTCACAAATTATTTATTTCTGTTGCCGCTATAAGAACAAATACTAAAAACAAAATAAAATAAATATTTAAGGGGGGCTCCCATACAGCAATCGCGATTTTTTTTTGCCCTGTTTTGCTCGTTATCAATAATGGTACTTGAAATATTCACAAAATACTCAGTTGTATTTTTACTTTAATAATAAAATTAAAATAAAATAAATATTTAAGGGGGGCTCCCATACAAAAGACGTGATTTTTATAGATAATGGTACGGAACCCTTCGTGCGCGAGTCCGACTCGCACTTGGCCGGTTTTTTCTTTTTGCTCGGCTCCTGGCATGATACTATGGGCTGTACTACAGAACCTTACTCAAGACGAGATACAGGAGTTTCAACCAATCAAATGGCTTTAAATGAGTTTTAAGTAATGCTTGAGTTTTGAGTAATACGGGCCTTATAGTCTATAGCCTTCCTCAAGAATTGGGCTATCAAATGCCAAGCCCCCCCCCCCCCCCCCCCCTCCCTCTCTAGGGTTCAATGATATAATAGAGTGCAAATCTAAATGTATCTAAACTATTGATTCATTTACAGGTGCTACAAGAAATGGGTGTCAGTCTGCTAGAGCCGGATGACTGTGAAAACTTATGTGACCCTGGTGCCTCTGGAATGGTGAGATTATTTATAATAAATCTGTTTTGCGTCACTCTCAATCCGTTTCTCGTTCGTCTGTGACGTCACTCTCAATCTGTTTTGCGTGAATGTGACGCATGTTTACCCCCAACTTGTTTTTTTTTTGTGTTTATGTCCTTTTTTTTATGCGTCATGTTTGCCGCAAATAAATGCTTTTTCTTTCTTTCTTTCAAATCACATTTTTTTAGTGAACATAATATTAAGAATTAACACGTTGACTGCCAGACAAGAGACACAATAGAAAATCTAATGATAAATTCTATTGATAAATCGGTTCATAAATTGTTGTAACAGTAATAGTGTATAATGTCCACCCTTTGCCACTTCCTAGTGTTTGAGCAGGGGCTGTAGTCTCGACATTCATAGCGATCGATTTACGACCGAATTCGGTCGCAAAGTCCCGGGGGCCTACTCCGAAGTAGTTCGGCCGTTTCCTGCTACGAAGTTACTATTTGATTCGGTCGGTTCCGATCCTACACTCCTACACTCTTTCGAATATTGACTATGGTCCCGACCCAACTGAGCCGATCCGAAATTTTATAGCATTCCATGCGTCGGTCCGATCACATTGCACTTTGCACTTCGGAGTAGGCCCCCCGGATTGACAAGTGTAATGTATGGAATGACAGAACTTTGCGACCGAATTCGGTCGTAAAGCGATCGCTATGAATGTCGAGACTGCAGCCCCTGGAAAGAAAAAATTGCGCATTATTTATGTACAGTCACGAACATAAGTATGTATACACTTCACTTTATTCAAAAGCAATTTACTCTTTTATTTTTTAATGAAATTTTATGTTGTTACGAACATAGTATTTTCCAACCCATAGGTTTATGCAATGTGTCGTATTTCATTGTTGTTTTCGTTATTTCGCGCAAAAATCTTTATTAAAAAAGTTTTCATATTAGTACTTGTGACTGTACTTCCCAGAAACATTTTACGTAACTCTATACAATGGTAAAAGTTATTTTTCTAATAAAGAGATGCCAATAGAACATATTCAATCACTTGCAATGACATGTTCAGTCAGCAGAAATAATGGGGTAATTGTGCCACACATGTTGCAGTGTACTTACTTAATTAGCAAATCAGCATTTACTGCTATGCATAATTACCTATGCATGGTCACAGTTATAATTTGCTAATTTATTTGATTTACAAGAGGTGGCTAAATAATAACAGCCGCACAGGTCGATCGATCAGGTTAAGCTACGCTTGCCGCGGTTGGTCTGTGGATGGGTGATCATCTTTACATACCCCTCCGTGAATCGGAAAGCACGTTAAACCGTTGGTCCCGGCTGTCATTCGTGGATCTTTGACAGTTGTTACGGGTAGTCAGAAGCCCGAAAGTCTGACAACCAGTCTTACCAAGGGGTATCGTATTACCCAGTAACTGGGTTGTGGTCAGTAAAATACTGGAAGCCGACCCCAGCATATCAGATGATGATGATATTTCATTTACAAGACGATTTTTAGGGTTCCGTACCCAAAGGGTAAAAACGGGACCCTATTACTAAGACTTCACTGTTTGTTCGTCCGTCTGTCTGTCACCACGCTGTATCTCAAGAACCGCGATAGCTAGACAGTTGAAATTTTCACAATGTATGTATTTCTGTTGCCGCTATAACAACAAATACTAAATACAAAACAAAATAAAATAAATATTTAAGGGTGGCTCCCATACAACAAACGCGATTTTTTTTTGCCAGGTAGGCACTTGAAATATTCACAAAATACTCAGTTGTATTTTTACTTTAATAATAAATAATCAAATTAAAATAAAATAAATATTTAAGGGGGGCGGCTCACATACAACAGACGTGATTTAATTATACGGAACCCTTCGTGCGCGAGTCCCAGTTTATCTATAGTAAAAATTTTGTGATGAAAATGCTAGAAATGAAAAATAAACTTATTGTTTCTGTCACTGCGGAGGGTCGCGACCACATAGAATAGAATACTATTTATTATGTACACCATATAAGTTACAGACATAAATATACATAGAAATGTTACAAAGGGTGACACAATGGGCGGTCTTATCGCTAAGAGCGATCTTTTAAAGACAACCTTTGGATTTTTGAGTTTCCCTGTGTCTTATACATTTAGAGGTATGAGGAACAGGGTGTAAAGTTCACTCATCCTCCATAGAAAAGGGAGGATTCTCCGACCAGACGCGTGTTGTGTCTGGCGGGCAATTGCCTAACGATTGATGTTGGGAAATTGTATCTATGCTGATTGCGCGGTAAACTCTGCTTGCGAGATGCAGGATTTGCGTGACGTCAGTATGACGCGTTGTTCGCATGTGGCGTTGTAGATACCGCTACATACACTACACGATCGACAGCGCGACAAGGAAGCAACCACTCGTCGTAACCACTTGGTTGTCCGGTTCATGGACCCTGACTCCTTGTTTTATTATACTACCCTGTCCCGGGCAGGGCCCGAGAAATCGTGTAGGCACGTGTCCCGCCGCGGAACCACAAGCTAGCGGCTAGTTATCGAATATTTTCTAGCTCAAGAAACGTACAATATAAAAAACCTTCGACGGCAGTGTGAATACTCAGCAATTGACCATTAAGACACCGTTAAATTTTGATCATTTTAAAAGGGGTCATTGTACTCAGAAAAAATCAGTTGATCCATAAATTATGTCGAGTTATCTATGCCATCTTTAGATGGCAAGTTAACCAAAAGATTGCTACGACTGGACAGGAAAGGCCTGCGCCTGGTGACGGGGGCCATCATGGGACACTGCTCACTGAACAAACACTTCCACACGATAGCCATAACGGACAGCCCCCTGTGCAGAGCTTGCATGGAGGCTGATGTAACCGTCGCGCATATGCGCTTTGAGTGCACAGGCGTCACCCAGATTAGATCAGAAACCCTCGGGACACCCAGATCCTACACAGATGTTCTCAACAGAGCAGGAGACTTAATAAGCTTCTGGAGGGAGGTGGGCTGGTTGGAATAACCACCGACGGTCCACGCACAATGGTCCACCTGAAGGACTAAGTGCGGAAACCAAACCCGTAACATAGAACATATGTATGTCGAGTTATGCGAACATAGATCTATGGATCAATTGATTTTTCAGGGTTGGTCCCGTACAATGTCCCCTTTTAAGGATTAAAACGATCAAAATTTAACGGTTTATGTTCAACCAAGCATGCTGCCTTGGACAGACTTCTTAATCACACATATATTTTCTTTACAGGCCGTAAAACAACTGAAACGCAAACACATGGACATAGAGAACGTGAACCCCAACGTAAACTTGGTGACCTCTCCAAGGTGTATCACTTCACCTCGCTCCAAGTACAGTCCAAAGAGTCCCCGGATGAAGCCCTGTATTGACAGCCCTAATGCTGGACCTTCGAGACTTAAAAGCCCTAGGAGCTCTGAGAAACGTAAGTATTTATTATTTTTAGTTATTTATTACTAGCTGATCCGGCAAACGTTGTTTTGCCATATAAATTATTTCTAGCTGCCCGGCGCTATTTCGTTCGCGTGGTGTCCTACCCCTTACCCAGAAACCGTCCAGGAACCCGTTGAAATATACACACAAAATTTCATCCAAATCGGCCCAGCCGTTCTCGAGTTTTTTTCCCGAAGGGAGGCAGAGGTGAATGCACCTATATACTATGGTACACCCAAATTTAGAACAACAGAAAATGAGTTTATTTGGTCCAGGTTAAGTAAGGCACATAATATACACATAAAAACAAAAAAAGTCGGACTCGCGCACGAAGGGTTCCCTACCATTGGCCCTGATTCCCTTGTTCACTAACTAAACTAAATTTAAGTTCTGTGCATCTTTTTCTTTCTATTTCATTAAGAAAAGGACAGAAGATAGAATATTAGTTTTGTCCTGTCAAATTAAGATACTCCATAAACAGATTAGACGTGATTAAAAACATGGCTGCTAAAAATACGTCAATTTACGTTAGGCGCTGACTAGTTTGACAGGACTAAACTAATATTTATCTTCTGTCCTTTTCTAAATTAAATAGAAAGAAAAAGATGCATTGAACTTAAATTTAGTTTAGTTTGTGAACAAGGGAATCGGCACCATTATCTATAAAAATCACGTCTGTTGTATGGGAGCCCCCCTTAAATATTTATTTTATTTGGTTTTTAGTATTTGTTGTTATAGCAGCAACAGAAATACATAATTTGTGAAAATTTCAACTGTCTAGCTATCGCGGTTCTTGAGATACAGCCTGGTGACAGATATACTGACGGACAGACAGCGAAGTCTTAGTAATAGGGTCTCGTTTTTACCCTTTTACCCAAAGGGTAAAAACGAGACCCTATTACCCTACGGAACGGAACCCTAAAAATAAAATAAGCAGTATTGTATTTCGAGTACGTTTCTTTTCATCATCATCATCAGCTACAGCAGTCCACAGCTGGACATAAGCCTCTCCTATTGCACGACATTCAACTCGATTTTCGGCACCTCTCATCCAGCTGCTACCAGCCATCCTGCGAAGATCGTCGCTCCACCTAGCCTAAGAGCGTCCCACCTTACGTTTACCGATTCGCGGTCTCCACTCAAGAACACGTCTACCCCAACGGTCATCGGTTCTACGGCTAATATGGCCGGCCCATTGCCACTTCAGCTTGCTTATTCTGTGAGCTACGTCTTCTTTTCATTTGGAGTTTGTTATTAATTAACCAGTGGAGCGCAGAGCTAAGAGACTCATTGGAGATAAAAAGCTGGTGGAGGCAAAGCTTCACAGTTTGGCTTACCGGCGAAGTGTCGCCTGTCTGTCCGTCTTCTACAGACTGTACTTCGGGGAGTGTGCTCAAGAGCTACATGAGCTCATCCCGCCTTCACCTTTCTACCATCGAGAGTCCAGACGCACTGCGGGATACCACCCCTATTTGGTTAATATACCACATATACGCACTAAGCGCTTCTCGTCATCTTTTCTGATGCGCACAGCTAAGGAGTGGAATCGTCTGCCTGCGTCTGCATTCCTGAGTTCATACAACCCGAATCTCTTCAAGGCGAGAGTGAATAGGCTTCTTCTGGGCAAGCTCGTTCCACCGTAGATCTCATCCCTGCCTCTGGGCTGGATTGAGGTCAAGAGTGAGCCCATTGTCAATAAAAAAATTAACCTCTAATTATAAAAATATATTTCTTTCTTACAGACAAACCCCTCCAGCCGACAGACCAGCACATTAATGAAACTAGCCTGTTGTTGGACGAGTACCTAATAGACGAAGAGACCCCACTAGCTCAGTCAGTAAGCGCGGGGTACTTACCGACCCCAGTAGCACAGTACAGTGGCGCCAACAGTGACAGTAGCGGCGGAAAACATCGTTACACACGTGAGTATGATTTAGCATAAATATAGCATAATCAATCTATAATGTTCCCACCGCTGGGACACAGGCCTCCTCTCTGTGAGAGGGAGTGGGCCGTAATCTACACGGGCCCAGTGCTGGTTGGTAGATCTCACATGTCTTCGAGTTTTTGTTTCTAAGTCATGCCGGTTTCCTCACGATGTTTTCCTACACCATTTGAGAGCAGGGGTGATGAAATAATTTGAGGGGCCCGTGGCTAAATAATAACAGCCGCACAGGTCGATCGGTCAGGTTAAGCTACGCTTGCCGCGGTTGGTCTGTGGATGGGTGACCATCTTTACATACCGAGACCCCTCCGTGCCTCGGAAAGCACGTTAAGCCGTTGGTCCCGGCTGTCATTCGTGGATCTTTGACAGTCGTTACGGGTAGTCAGAAGCCCGAAAGTCTGACAACCAGTCTTACCAAGGGGTATCGTATTACCCAGTAACTGGGTTGTGGAGGTCAGATAGGCAGTCGTTCCATGTAAAATACTGGTATTCAGCTGCATCTGGTTAGACTGGAAGCCGACCCCAACATACTTGGGAAAAGGCTAAGCAGGTGATGATGTCAGCTAGCCACGCCAATATACCATAGTAGGACTTTATAAATTAATTATCATTATTTTGTTACAGCTCTAGGACTAGAAGATGAACTAATAATAAGCCGGAGACACAAACCAGAGCCGGCTGGAGCGGTGTCCTTTAATATTCTATCAGATGAAATGATACTCAGCGTGTTTAGATGGCTGCCCAAACGGACCCTGGCGCATTGTATGATGGTCTGTAAGAGGTAAGTCATCGTCACCCGCCTAGCCTTTTCCCAACTATGTTTTGGTCGACTTCCAGTCTAACCGGATGCAGCTGAATACCAGTATTTTACATGGAGCGACTGCCTCTCTGACCTCCACAACACAGTTGGTAGGGAAAACTATACCTTTTGGTAAGACTGGTTGTCAGACTTTCGGGCTTCTGACTACCCGTAACGACTGTCAAAGATCTACGAATGACAGCCGGGACCAACGGCTTAACGTGCTTTCCGAGCCACGGCAGGGTCTTGGTATGTGAAGATGGTCACCCATCCACAGACCAACCGCGGCAAGCGTAGCTTAACCTGACCAATCGACCTGTCATTTATTCAAATTAGTGGCTAAAGTGGACTGGTTACCAATAACTATGGAAGAACTATTTTGATTTGAAAAGACAGTCCCCCGAAAACGCCCGCCCTCCACCACTTCAAGGAATACGGAAGTGTTATAATTTTTTCTATTCTGCCTTTGTTTTCTAGATGGCACCGAGTGGCTTGCGACGAGACGCTGTGGCAGAGGCTGGACTTAGGCAACAAATCACTCTCGAGAGACGCCGTAGGAAGAATACTAGCTAGGAAACCTATTATAGTCAGATTGGCGAGCTCTGAGGTAAGATATTCTTTTTTATCATCATCTACGTAGCTCTTTTCCAAACTATGATTTGGTCGGCTTCCAGTCTAACCGGATGCAGCTGAATACCAGTATTTTACATGCAGCGACTGCCTATCTGAGGGGCAATTCTCGTAATTTTAAGAACGTTCACAGTCTGATCTCAGTCTCAATCTGTCAAAAAATACTTCTAATTTCCCTACATTTTGACAAGTTTTTGACATTTGTTTGTCGCCGAGATGAGAATGCGAATAGATTTTGAACGTTTTAAATTACGAGAATTGACCTTCTGACCTCCACAACCCAGTTACTGGGTATTATAATACCACTTGGTAAGACTGGCGGTCAGACTTTCGGGCTTCGGGCGGGGTTACGGGTAGTCAGGAGACTACCTGTGCGGCTGTTATTATATAGCCACAGGCTCCTCACACGCACAATCTCAAATACACACTGAATTTTATAAATAACTTTTCAGTGACGTCTTTCGCCGGTAAATTGCGGACGCTATACAAAGTGGCGATTATGTAATCACATTAAGTAGTACAGCGGTTATTACAAGTCGTAGTTTGTTAAAATAATTAAAAAAACAAACTTTACTAAAAATAGAAAACTTAATTTTTCCAACAAAATAAATAGCTTAGAAATTGGCACAGAATCAACCACCCTCGATAATAAGGTTCCAGACACGCGGGACAGACATCAACAATTCAGTCTAACCGTTCTAATTTTGGGACCGGCATTTTGAGGGGTAATCTCGTTAACAACCGCTTACTTATATTGTCATTGGCTTCGAAAAGGAATGGATGACCCTTAACAAATTTAGCGACTTCGTATATATATAAACTAGGGACAGTTAACAGCTTTTTTTATTTGAAAATCGGTTTACAAGAATCAAATCATTTCATACCATAAATCGCACGTATACATTAATAATGTTAAATACTCAAACGAAAAAAAATAGGTCCCACGGTTAGAATGAATTGTCATCAATTATTTTAATTGTATATGTTTAAAATACGTAATGTAGAATACGTGGTTTCAATTAATGTGATAAGTGATAATCTAATCGCCACACTGTATAGCGGTCACCACTCTTCCGTAAAATCGTAGCTTCACGCACGCGTACAGTATAACGTAGTGTCTATTCTTACAGTCTTCTATGTTACGGGTTTGGTTTCCGCACTTAGTCCTTCAGGTGGACCATTGTGTGTGGGCCATGGCGGCCGTCGGTGGTTACTCCGACCAGCCCACCTCCCTCCAGAAGCTTATTACTGATTTACATCCGTCACCTCACACATCAGGTTCAGTTGAAAACCAGCGTCAGGCACTATTGTCTGGCATTTGCTGAACTGGGCCTTTTTGGTGCAGCCGTGAGGCACACTTTCCTGCTAATTTCTTACATCGGTCTTTAAACTAGTTTTCTATTTGTTCTTTTATTTGTTGTTATCTGATGTAATGTATCTGGTGTATTGTGTGTCTTTTGGTCTGTGCTAAATAAAAGTTTTTTCTTTCTTTCTTTTCTTTCTTATTAAGTCTCCTGCAGTGCGATTCTGTAACCATCTCACCGTGAAAACTTAAGTGAAGTGAGCGTGGAGTGAGCTGTCATTCCAACTAATGCTAGGGATTGACACTATTGACAGCTCACTCTAAGATCACTTCACTTTTCACGGTGAGATTTTTACAGAATCGATCGACCTGGGGGCCTACTCTGAAGTGCAAAGTGCGAATGTTCGGATCGGACCGACACATGGCCGAACTGAATATTATTGAAAAATGCGAAAAAAGTTCGGATCGGCTCAGTTGGGTCGGGACCATAGTCAATATTCGAAAGAGTGTAGGAGTGTAGGATCAGAACCGACCGAACCAAATAGTAACTTCGGAGGAGACCCCCTCGTCTGTTGAGAACATCTGTGTAAGATCAGTCCCGAGGATTTCTGATCTCATCTGGGTGACGTCTGTGCACTCAAAGAGCACATGCGCAACGGTTTCATCAGCCTCCATGCCATCCTCCATCCTTACACCTTTATCACCAACTAATAATAACTATCTTCTCTTACAGATAGCAGAATGGCACCCCCCCTCCCTGCCCGAAGCTTCCCGCATACACTACCTAGACCTGAGTATGTGTACCATAGACACTGCGACGCTCAACAATCTACTAGAAACATGTCCGAGTCTCAAGAAATTGAGTCTAGAGAGTGTTCAGCTGGAGGACAGCAGCTGTATGTTAATTGGTGAGTAAAAATATCAAGCCTGTTATCCCCGAGGGGTTGGCAGAAGTGTAGCTACAGAAGATACAGTCACGAGCACCAATATGTCAACACTTGGCAACTTTCAATTGCTATTTTTTCGTGAAATAACGAATACAACGTTGAAATACGACATATAAAATAAACCTATGGGTTCGAAAATGCTATGTTCGTAACAACACAAAATTTCATTAAAAAATAAAGGAGTAAATCGCTTTTGAATAAAGCCGAGTGTATACATACTTTTGCTCGTGACTGTACACCCATATTTCGCCAGTTACGTGTAGTGATGTGTCTAGCTTTTATCCAACTATGTTGGGGTCGGCTTCCTTACAGTTATTACAGCCGCACGGGTCGGTCGATCAGGTTAAGCTACGCTTGCGGTGGTTGGTCCGTGGATGGGATGGGACCATCTTTACATGCCAAGACCCCTCCGTGTCTCGGAAAGCACGCTAAGCCGTTGGTCCCGGCTGTCATTCGTGGATCTTTGACAGTCGTTACGGTTCGTCTTACCAAGGGATATCGTGTTACCCAGTAACTGGGTTGTGGAGGTCAGATAGGCAGTCGCTCCATGTAAAATACTGGTATTCAGCTGCATCCGGTTAGACTGGAAGCCGACCCCAACATAGTTGGGAGAAGGCTAGACAGATTGGTACGTTTATTTGGAGTAATGAAAGAAAACAAACACACAGCAAAAAAATCACGTTTGTTGTATGGGAGCCCCCCTTGAATATTTATTTTATTCTGTTTTTAGTTTTTTTTTTGTTATAGCAGCAACAGAAACACATCATCTGTGAAAATTTCAACTGTCTAGCTATCACAGTTCATGAGATACAGCCTGGGGACAGACAGACAGACAGACGGACAGTGGAGTCTTAGTAAAAGGGTCCCGTTTTTACCCTTTGGCTACGGAACCCAAAAAGAAACAAGTTGGGAGCAAATTTTCATCACATCCACGCAAAACGGCCATCGCTCAGCATAATGCTACGAGCCTATGCGAGACAGCGACCCTTTGCGCTGGTTTACTTGTAAAATAACTATTCTATTTGCCACTATATTAAAGTTTTTTTTTTTTTTGTTTCAGGTAAATTTAGTAATTTAGAAACATTAAATTTAACGATGGCGCAGGGCGTGACCGCTGAAGGACTGCAATCCATATTAGAAGGATGTAATAAGTAAGAAATATTTAACGTTTTTATCTCTAGGAGGGGCCCGTGGCTAAATAATAACAGCCGCACAGGTCGATCGGTCAGGTTAAGCTACGCTTGCCGCGGTTGGTCTGTGGATGGGTGACTCATCTTTACATACCGAGATCCCTCCGTGCCTCGGAAAGCACGTTAAGCCGTTGGTCCCGGCTATCATTCGTGGATCTTTGACAGTCGTTACGGGTAGTCAGAAGCCCGAAAGTCTGACAACCAGTCTTACCAAGGGGTATTGTATTACCCAGTAACTGGGTTGTGGAGGTCAGATAGGCAGTCGCTCCATGTAAAATACTGGTATTCAGCTGCATCCGGTTAGACTGGAAGCCGACCCCAACATAGTTGGGAAAAGGCTAGGCAGATGATGATCTCAGTAACTACTCTCCATGGCTATATTTATCCGCTCATCTGTACACCCAAGAAATCTACATAAAAATCCAGGTGGTTACCAGTATTTTACATGGAGCGACTACCAATCTGACCTCCACAACCCAATGAGTAATACGATACCCCTTGGTAAGACTGGTTGTCAGACTTTCGGGCTTCTGACTACCCGTAACGACTGTCAAAGATCCACGAATGACAGCCGGTACCAACGGCTTAACGTGCTTTCCGAGGCACGGAGGAGTCTCGGTATGTAAAGATGGTCATCCATCCACGGACCAACCGCGGCTAGCGTAGCTTAACCTGTGGCTGTTATTACTTAGCCACAAGCCCCTCCAGATGGGAAAAATAAACCAGACGAGATTGGGCCCAGGAAAAAATGTAATAAACTTAAACTCAAATCATTTATTTCAATTAAACCATTTACAGGCACTTTTGAATTGTTAAAATTAAATAGTCGGTCAGTTAGTTAGAAAGTTGAAGCTAGTTGCCCATTCCAAAACGTAGATCTCTTTGGAGAAGAACGGGCAAGAAACTGTAAGGACACTCTTTTAAATCAAGATATTATTACAAAATCCTGGGAACTTTTTTTTTTTCTTATTTTATAAAAAACGTTGCCCACACTAGACATTACTCCTGTATCGTGGGTGCGTATTTGTTCCGTGCGAGAATCGAACCCGCGACACGCAGCGCAGCAGTCGATTGCTCAGCCACTGCGCCAACCGTGTCGTCAAAAGTAAAGTAAATTTGTGAGAACAATGTAAAAAAGAAACCATTTAAAATATAATATTAAAAATAAGCCCTGGTAGTTAAGAGATGACCAGTCTCAACCGACGGCTATAATTCAATAATAATGTATTCTGTTCTAGCTTATTATCACTAAACATATCCTGGTGCAATCTATCGGAGGCAGCACTTGAGGTGTTCGTCACTACAGCACCACAAAGATTGCAGCGGCTTAACATTGGCGGCGCAAGAATAATGAGCGATGACAGTAAGTATATTATTTATTTATCCATTTATTTCAGGCATCAAGGCCCATATAAACACATTCAACTGCCCAGCCTTTCCCAACTATATTGGGGTCGGCTTCCAGTCTAACCGGATGCAGCTGAATACCAGTATTTTACATGGAGCGACTGCCTATCTGACCTCCGCAACCCAGTTACTGGGTAATGCGATAATACGAGGGGCCCGTGGCTAAATAATAACAGCCGCACAGGTCGATCGGTCAGGTTAAGCTACGCTTGCCGCTGTTGGTCTGTGGATGGGTGACCATCTTTACATACTGAGACCCCTCCGTGCCTCGGAAAGCACGTTAAGCCGTTGGTCCCGGCTGTCATTCGTGGATCTTTGACAGTCGTTACGGGTCGTCAGAAGCCCGAAAGTCTGACAACCAGTCTTACCAAGGGGTATCGTAAAACATATAAATACAATACAATATTAATATAACTTAAAAATACTATAAATACATACAACATTATAATTACATTGAAAACTAACTAACGCACACGAAGTATCTGCGTCATGTTTCGCTGATGGTGTGGTGGGTGTTATAATAATAATAATATCCCTGGACATTTCACACAGCGCCATCTAGTCCCAAGCTAAGCAACCTAATGCTTGTGTTATGGTAACAAGATGGCTGATAAACTACATTTTTTTTTTGTAAATACATACATATTATGGATGTTATGTGGAGCAGTGGTATCGGTATTGATCTGCCTGCCTCCTCCCAACTATGTTGGGGTTGGCTTCCAGTCTAACCGGAGCAGCTGAATAACAGTGGAGCAAGGCCTATGTCTAGCAGAGGACTATCGCGCCTGCCTTACGAGTTCAAATTCAAATTTATTTGCAAAAACATGTGTAGATAAATATACATGATGTGTATTATAGGTGTTACAAGGTATTTTTTTGGTTCAACATGTTTGACCATGGCTGGTGTACAAATTAGGTCGAAAGACTAATATTTCAAAATAAAAATACAAAGAATAATAACATTGTCAGGAGGTTCCTCTCTCTGGAGCCCTGACCGCCGGTAGCTTAGACCCTGTTCCCGATACCGGTGCACGGTGGGCTACTATTTTTATATGTTTTTATACTTTTTATATTCTAATATTAAAATTATAATGTATATGTTTACATTGAAATAAAAGAAAATAACACATCAACAATTACAATCAACATTAATAATAAAGAAATAGGTCAATAGTCATGCGATTCATAATAAATACATACAATAGATTCAGTCAGTATCTTCAGAGCGATTTATCATTTAAACATTCATTAACATTATAATAGGCTTTTTCTTATATATTTTTTTGTTTTTCTAATGTGTAATTGTTGTAGTTACTACTGACATTGACTTCTTTAAATTTACTATGTGATTGTTATTGTATGCCTAAGCGGAGGGACATAGTTGATCCTATTTTAACGTATTAAGAACATTACCTGCTTATTGTCTGCAAATAAAACTACTAACATGCAACATTTATTTCTTATAAATAAACGATTATTATTTATTTATTTTATTTACCATTTATGTACACACATATACATATAAACTGACAATGAAAAACAGAACAGAAAAAATAGGTACAGAGGTGATGCTTATTTCATAAGAAATCTCTTCCAGCATACCTGAGATAGGACAATAGATACAGAGATGTAGACAGCGTGTGATAGAGCAAAGGAGACAAGAAATAATAGATAGAATCAAAAAAACAATTCACTTAAAAACTAAACAAAAAGTACGAGAATATACTAACATACATACATACATACTTGTAAAATAAATATTACTAGAATGATAATAATTATATCATACTCAAAATAATAAATGCATACACAACTATGATGAAGTGGACAAATAGTGTTCTTTCACTCTTCTTTTAAAAACTGCAACAGTTTGGCAGTCCCTAATGTCAGGCGGTAGTGAATTCCACTATCAAACCGCGTGCACTGTGAAGGAGTAGGAGGAGTAGAAGTCGGTGGAGTGGGGAGGGGACTTGAGAAGGTTTTTAAGATGCGACCTGCAAGGTACATCTGAGGGACGGGCGTAGGAAAAACGCTCCCGCAAACATTGTATGTATTGTTAACCTACGTCATCATCTGCCTAGCCTTTTCCTAACTATGTTGAGGTCGGCTTCCAGTCTAACCGGATGCAGCTGAATACCAGTATTTTACATGGAGCGACTGCCTATCTGACCTCCACAACCCAGTTACTGGGTAATACGATACCCCTTGGTAAGACTGGTTGTCAGAGTTTCGGGCTTCTGACTACCCGTAACGACTGTCAAAGATCCACGAATGACAGCCGGGACCAACGGCTTAACGTGCTTTCCGAGGCACGGAGGGGTCTTGGCATGTAAAGATGGTCACCCATCCACAGACCAACCGCGGCAAGCGTAGCTTAACCTGACCGATCGACCTGTGCGGGCTGTTATTATTTAGCCACGGGCCCCTAACCTACTTATGATCCACAATAAGAATATGAATATGGTCCAATTCCAAATAAAGCATGATTCCGCACCCCCCCCAGTAGTGTCCCGCCTGGCGTCGCGCTGCCCGCGCCTGCTGGAGCTGGACATCTCGGACTGCGGCCGCCTCACGGCGCGCGCGGCGCTGGCGCTCGCGTCGCTGCAGCGCCTGGAGCACCTCGCGCTCAGTCGCTGCTACTTGCTGCCTGCACATGCCTTAACGTAAGTCACATCACATCATTTTCCTACCCCAACTCAATTTATTTGGGGTGGGCGCAATATGACTTTTTCTTCCATACTCAAAATCAAAGTCATTTATTCAAATTAGGTTGAAAATCATCACTTGAATGTAGCGGTATCTACAACGCCACATGCGAACAACGCGTCATACTGACGTCACGCAAATCCTGCATCTCGCAAGCAGAGTTTACCGCGCAATTAGCATAGATAAAATTCTTCATCATTTTTCATATAATTGACAAAAGAAAAATTACGTGGCTGTTTCTGTATGTGAGTTTAAATGTTTGTAAACGCACCCACGATACAGGAGTAATTCCTAGCGTGGGGCAACGTTTTCTAAAAAAAAAAAAACATTACGAAGCACAAAACATTGAATTATTTGCCATACGTCAGCTAGCACACGCCAATATACTAACAAAAACATATACTACTTCTCTATTAGTCGTCATCTCGACAGTCAGCCCCTTTCTAACCATATCATCATTCACACATTCCATCCATCGTTTCTTTGGTCTTCCCCTACTCTTATAGCCATCGACATTCATACTCAAAACTTTTCTCACATGCCTTAACGCGAGTACCACTTTATTACAATACACAAGCCGTATGCCTTTTTTTGGAACGAAGTTCCTTATCGCGCGTTGCGAAACGGCTAGACGGAAAAAATTGAGACCAAAAGTTGGAACGACACTTTTTGCTATAGTTGTAAGCCGTGCGGCGTGCGCGTGTTTCTCTGTCTCTCTCTTTCTCTTTGAACTTCGTTCCATCCGGGTGTCCCTTGACACCTCTCAAGTTTTTTTTTTTGCGGATGGGAAATCATCAAATGACCCCTCCCGCTCTGGGTGGAGCGGAAGTGTCAGACTCTTACTGACTAAAACCCGTTCGTGTTCCTTCCTTAGCCCTTTATGTTCCAGGGCAGCGGTAACCCTTTCAGACGATCCCGCTACCCAAGCCGTATGCCGTATAACGAACTTCCATTCAAACTTTCACCCCCTATTTACCCCTTCAATATAATAATTTAAATAATAATTTAAATAATATCCCTGGACATTTCACACAGCGCCATCTAGTCCCAAGCTAAGCAACCTAATGCTTGTGTTATGGTAACAAGATGGCTGATAAACAACTTATATACATTTTTTTTTTTTTTGTAAATACATACATATTATAGATAGAAAAACACCCAGACTCGGAACAAATACATGTAGGTCATACAAATATTTGTTCCGTGCGGGAATCGAACCCGCGACACGCAGCGCAGCAGTCAATCGCTTAACCACTGCGCCAACCGTGCCGTCAATTAACGTCCTTTAAGAGATGAAGTTTCAAAAATTCTTCCTTAGTGCTCACTTTCGTTGTATAATGAACTCTTGTGGAAACTTCTAATTCCAGCAGTTAAGCCTGTGAATTTTCTGTCTAAAAGTCTAAACCATAAAGAGAACTTCTGTGCAAAAGAATTATGGGCATTTTGCTTCGATCAATAATGGTACTAGATTCCCGATAAGCGCTTCAAAAACGGCCCGTAATATAAGACCAGAAATACTTTTGTGGTCTTATTTCAAATTAGTATGTTTTTAACCTTATTGCTTAGACTTTAAATTTCATTTTAGAATAAATGGCTGAAAATTTTAAAATAGAATGACTTTATTTTCAAGCGAGATTTTAAATATATTTTGCAATGGTTATTAAACTTTATGTTTAAGCATTAAGGTTTATAATAAACTGAAGTTGTTAATATTATTAAACTTTTTTCTAATAAATGTAGATGTTTACGTGTGTGCAAACGTGGCCACTTGAGCGACTGATTTTTGTTCCTGATCCTTAATCTAGTACTATTATTGATCGAAGTTATTTTGGTACAGACGCCAGCACATCAAGCTACTACAATCTGTCAAATTTCTTTAATAGATTTTCAACTTTATCGCTATAGCTTTAAGGTTCAAGGTTGATTGGAAAAATTTGACAGTTTCGGGTAGCTTGACCTGCTAGCGTCTGTACAACAAATACTTCTAAACTAAAATGTGAACTTAAAACAGAAATCTCAAGAATATTATTTGTTTTACGTGAACAAATAATATTTTTATGATGATGAATTAACGTTATTTTTCTCTTTTGTGCAGTAAACTAGGCAGCATGCCGTCCCTGCAGTACGTGGACGTGTGGGGCATGCTCCACACGCACGCGCTCACCGCGCTGCGGGCCGCTCTGCCGCATGTTCAGATCAACACATTCATGTTCAGGTGAGCTGTTACACAGTAGGCAGCATGCGCAGCTGTGTGATTCCGTGGCCCCTGGCACAGGCAACTGAAGGAACACGGGTGGGTTTTAGTCAGTAAAAGTCTGACACGCCCTCCCGCTCCGCCCAGAGTGGGAGGGGTCATTTGATGATTTCGCACCCAAAAAAAAAAAAAAGCTGTTACCAGGGCTGGGCAAAATACATGCTTTGCTTTAATTGAAATACAAATTACAAAATACAGTATCGCAAGTAATTAAAATACAAAATATATTTTAGTAAGGTATTTGAAATATAAAATACAAAATACAGTATTTTAGCTATTTTTAATTGAAATACAAAATACAAATTACATTAAACCATTATGACTTGACATCTTAGCTTGACATTGATAATTCGACGTACATTTTTTTGCGTTTTGTTGATCAATTTTGACGTACAGTCATAGCGTACAGTGTACATAACAGGTGCAGTGTTGCCAACTATAATAGCTGCTTTACCATCATTGCACTCTCGCCTCGCACTCACACTCACGATCGCTAAATGAAGGTTAAATGTATTGTAATGTTAAAATGTATTTTGAAGCCTCAAGTATTTGAAATACTAATTACAAAATACTTCGCTGTCAGGTATTTGAAGTACAAATTACAAATTACATTTTAAAGAAGTAATTGAAATACAAATACCAAATACGTATTTTTATTTCAATTACGTATTTTAATTACAAGTAATTCAAATACTGCCCAACCCTGGCTGTTACTCACTGATACACACTAGGCAGCATGCGCAGCTCTGTGTCTACATTTGCACAGATTATGTCCAACTTAAGATGCAGTGTTTTTAATTCACTGGTAAAAGTACTCGTAAATATATACAACTATTACCTTAGGACCAGCTACGTACTTCGAAAAAAATATCACCTGTTTCATACAATAATGCAAAACTGACGTCATATTATAATGCATGAAAAAGCTTATTTTTTTTGTTTTCCGACTTTGAAAGGTAAAATGGAATTATTATAAAAATCCTTTTTTTTTCGCTTCGCATAATATGAGTTTTTTCATAGTCAAAGGTAATTTTATCTATATACTTATAATAAGAATGTATAAACGTTGTGTCTGTACATTGAATATATTTTAAAAAGAATAATTGAGGGGGTTTAAGAAACAGTAATAGAACACGAATCTAATAAAAAAAAGTCTGTCTGTTTGTCAGTTTATCTGTTTGTACACGCTAATCTCCGGAACTACTGGACGGATTTGAATGAAACTTTTTAAAGAAATTTCTGGTTTATAAAGATTTTTTTTAGAATAGTAATGTTACCTAATTGATATTAATTTCGCTTCATAATTTCGGAATGAAAATAATTCTACCTTTATATTTTAATTAAGTTATAACCTACCCAGTCTACAACACTCAATCTAAGTTATACCAAACTTAATTGAAATCCTTCATCGGTTTTGACTGATTTATTGGCTGACATATCAACGCACAGTTCAAACTCTTGCCGAAATTCGAAAGGGACTGGATCCGCGTACAAAGTCGCGGGCAGAAGCTAGTCAACAATATTAATGTTCATAATTATAGCTGAGTATTAACATCATGTTCATAATTATATGGACTTGCAATTGAGTTTCTTAGTTCTGAGTTAAGCTGCATGATTACTGGCAAATGCGTGCACTGACTGGATACTGTGGACAGGTCCACTCAATCTGTGTGGTTCTTTCCTCAAAAGACCATCTCAGACATCGACCTACATGATCTTCATATGATCTGACCAAGATTATGTCTGGACTTTAAAAGAGACTGACCTCTGAGTTTGTTTCGGCCTTTCTTCTCAGACTAGTCAGATAGGAAACGCCGACCTCATTTAGTTTTAAAAATATGATTGTCGTGTAAATGTGTTTTTACAGACGCCAGCAAGCACATCAAGCTTACTACAATCTGTCAAATTTCTTTAATAGATTTTCAACTTTATCGTTAAAGCATTAAGGTTCAAGGTTGATTGGGAAAATTTGACAGTTTCGGGTAGCTTGACCTGCTGGCGTCCGTACAAACCTATTTACCTCTCTTTGTATGCAAAACTAATATTAATGTATGTTTTGTTACAGCGCCATCGCCCGCCCTACCGTCGGAACGCGGCGCACCTCAATATGGGGTCTACGGACAAGAGACTGATATATTATAATATTATGAACATAGCATTACGCCTGTATCCCACGGAGGGATTGACAGCGGTGTATATTACACCCACATTTAGGTGTAGGTGTATATTACACCCACATTTAGGTGTAGGTGTATATAACACCCACATTTAAGTGTAGGTTTATATTACACTCACATTTAGGTGTAGGTGTATATTACACCCACATTTAGGTGTAGGTGTATATTACACCCACATTTAAGTGTAGGTTTATATTACACTCACATTTAGGTGTAGGTGTATATTACACCCACATTTAAGTGTAGGTTTATATTACACCCACATTTAGATGTAGGTGTATATTACACCCACATTTAAGTGTAGGTGTATATTACACCCACATTTAGGTGTAGGTGTATATTGCACCCACATTTAGGTGTAGGTGTATATTACACCCACATTTAGGTGCAGGTGTATATTACACCCACATTTAAGTGTAGGTTTATATTACACCCACATTTAGGTGTAGGTGTATATTACACCCACATCTCGACAGTTATGTTTAAGGAGGATGCGTAGTTAGCCCGCGAAATTCTAATTTTTCTTACGTTATTTGTAACATAAGGAGGGGTCATTTGATGATTTCCCATCCACAAAAAAATACTTGAGAGGTGTCAAGGGACACCCGGATGGAACGAAGTTCCTTTCGATTAATTAGTGAAGGAATTGTAATTTTTTTTTAAGTTATAATAATATTAAATATAACTAAAACAAACGAAATATAGAAACGAAGTATAACTGGATTGCTTTCTGAGAGAGAGAGAGAGACAGACAGAGAAACACGCGCACGCCGCACGGCTTACAACTATAGCAAAAAGTGTCGTTCCAACTTTTGGTCTTAATTTTTTTCCGTCTAGCCCCCTTTCGCAACGCGCGATAAGGAACTTCGTTCCAAAAAACAATTTTACACGTCAACATAAAACTATGTTTTAAAACTAGATGAGTTATCTGACTACTCTGAGAAGACTACTACTACTTCTTTTAAAGTCAGACATAATCTTGGTCAGATCATGTAGATGTCTGAGATGGTTTTTTGAGGAAAGAACCGCACTGTTATATGAGATATGTATATGGTGAAATACAAAATATACGCAGTGGATGTACGAGTACATAGAGGGGTTTGAAGATTTTTACATGTAACCTGGCATACCTACAGTCGCGCCATTTTGAAAATGGCGGCCACGCATGAGACCCGTGTAAATCTATAGCTGATCAAACCCCCGTAAAATGTCACGTTTCCGAGATATTGACGTTCAAAGTCGGCACGGTTGGCGCAGTGGTTAAGCGATTGACTGCTGCGCTGCGTGTCGCGGGTTCGATTCCCGCACGGAACAAATATTTGTATGACCTACATGTATTTGTTCCGAGTCTGGGTGTTTTTCTATCTATAATATGTATGTATTTACAAAAAAAAAATGTATATAAGTAGTTTATCAGCCATCTTGTTACCATAACACAAGCATTAGGTTGCTTAGCTTGGCACTAGATGGCGCTGTGTGAAATGTCCAGGGATATTAATATTATTAAAGTTGGTCACGTGACTAAATCAAAATAGACAAGTTTAGACGTGATTAAATACGACAATGAAAAAAAACCGGCCAAGTGCGAGTCAGACTCGCACACCGAGGGTTCCGTACAAATTAAAACTATTTGTATATGATGTAACTAAAAATTTACGGTTTTCGCAATTTTTCCTTTATCTGTGCTATAAGACGTTGCTTCGTACCAAATTTCAAGATTCTGAGTACACGGGAAGTACCCTGTAGGTTTTGATTCCTTTGCGAGTGTCGAAAATTTGCGACATAAACGGCTGTATCTTTTGATTGCGTTGGCTTAGAAGTTTGATTTTTCACAGCTCCAAGGGTCAGTAGACCTGAGTATTTGATATAAATTCCAGCTTGATACCTCCACGCGTTCCTGAGAAAAAGTGTCTTGACAGACAGACGGACGGACAACAAAGTGATCCTATAAGGGTTCCGTTTTTTCCTGTCGAGGTACAGAACCCTAAAAATACATCAATTTACGTCAGGCGCTGACTAATGTGACAAGACTAAAACTAATATTTATCTTCCGTTCTTTTCTGAATGAAATAAAAAGAAAAAGATTCACTTTACTTAAATTTAGTTTAGTTTGTGAATAAGGGAATCGGCGTCACTGATGTTCGAAGATCACGACTCGATTATAATAATAATATCCCTAGACATTTCACACCGCGCCAAGTCCCAAGCTAAGCAACCTAATGCTTGTGTTATGGTAACAAGATGGCTGATAAACTACT
Source organism: Apamea sordens (assembly GCA_945859715.1). NCBI lineage: Eukaryota > Metazoa > Arthropoda > Insecta > Lepidoptera > Noctuidae > Apamea > Apamea sordens. The sequence goes on along the minus strand of OX244015.1, from coordinate 8,881,962 downwards.
TATATACATTTTTTTTTTTTGAAAATACATATTATAGATAGAAAAACACCCAGACTCAGAACAAATACATGTAGGACTTACAAATATTTGTTCTGTGCGGGAATCGAACCCGCGACACGCAGCGCAGCAGTCCGATCGCTCAGCCACTGCGCTAACCGTGTTGTCAATTATCAATTATGGACGTTAATATCTCGGAAACGTAACACTACGGGGTTTGGTCCTATTATGTTTTCCTTGTGCATTGATTTCAGCTATCGATTTAGATAGGTTTCATGCGTGGCCGCCATTTTCAAAATGACGCGTCAGTAGGTATGCCACAGATCTTCAAAGCCCTTTGTATTTGGGATTACTTTAAAACAATGATATGTAAATATTTTTATTGTATTGCAGTTGTTAAAATGCATTTATTATTATTAATCAAATTAATGCCATAAAGTGGCTTGGAAAAACTACCAGCTGATTTAGAATTCAAAGTTACTCGAACAAAATTAGGGTAAAGAAAAAGCGTAAGGTTTTCATATTCTTGAGCACTTTGAAAGAACGCTAACGAATTCACAATCGTTCGGTATTTCTTGAGTTATTAAAGTTAGGAGTTCTATTTGATACAATGTGTTTTACCCTTCAGAAGTATGAATCTATGAATAGATCGAATCTAATTTAGACTGCAAATGTATGGGACTTTATTATAAAGGATTTTGTACATACCTCATTGTTATTTCCCCATAGGTGGCTTTATGAGCCTAGTAAAACAAATAGATACAGTATTTGTTTCTCACGAAGCGACGCGTGGTTTAGTTGTGGTTACCAAGAGTACAAACACGCTGTGAGTGTGTGTGTAAGCGCAGGAGCTCTCGATTCCGTCCGAGACGATAGCGAAGTCTGGGGTCTACTCCGAAGAAGTATCGGCCGAATGTTCGGCCGTTTCCTGCTACGAAGTTACTCTTTGGTTCGGTCGGTTCCGATCCTACACTCCTACAACACTCTTTCGAATATTGACTATGGTCCCGACCCAACTGAGCCGATCCGAACGTTTTTCGCATTTTTCAATAATATTCGGTTCGGCCATGTGTCGGTCCGATCCGAACATTCGCACTTTGCACTTCGGAGTAGGCCCCCTGAATTGTGAGTGCGTATGTGTCTTGCTTGTTTACTTTGTCTACATTTCAATTGCATAGTAATTAATGATAAGTGGAAGTGCGGAGACTCCTAATACAAGCAATTCCTTGCTTAAAAGGAGATCTCCAAAAAACATATATCTAAATGCCCATTGCAATAAATTGAAATAAACTTTTTTTTTTTTATTGTGTGTTATGCTGACGCTACTCGTCTTCACGCACACTTCACAGCATGTTTGTACGCTTTGTTAACACAAGTAAAGCGCGCGCTTCGTGAGAAACATAAAAAAAATACTGTAACAGCAAACAGAAACTCGACAATAAATATATGGGGTGTAAAGTGACACCATAATAAACTTTAATTTTAAGTAAGTAAATAATTTATTTTCAAATTGTTTAGAACATATACCTAATATACCTATTTTTGTAAGTTGGTTTTGATCTAAGGGCTGGTTTTTCCAACGCCAGATATTTTTAACTGAGGAATAATTTTGAATTTTTGACGGTTCTTCCTTACAAAATCTGTGGATGTTAAAATTCTCGAATCAAAATTATATGTCGATAAAAAAAATCTACCCTTAGTCGAATTGAAAATGCTGAATACAAAGTTTTTCTATAAGTACTGTAGACTTATGAAATCAACATTAGTACTTCTATAAAGTTATGATAATAAATAATAGTATTTAAAGTTGTTAGTGAATAAGTAAAGTTTTAGTAATTGTAACAATTATCATTAAAGTTTAGTTTTTTTTTTATAAATAAATAAACTTTTATAAATTATTTTGGTCTTTTTTTTATTGTACTTTTCCTTAGCAAAATCTGCTTTTAACATTCCCATAGCTGGGACACAGGCCTTCACTTTGTGAGAGGCAGTGGGCCGTAATCCACCACGCGAGCCCAGTGCGGGTTCTAGGACATGCCGGTTTCCTCACGATGTCTTCCTTCATCGTGTTTGACACCTTTTCACCACATTGTTATTTGCCACTGCACTTATATAACAAGGGCCGATTTTACAATTATACATCTGCCTAGCCTTTTCCCAACTATGTTGGGGTCGGGTTCCAGTCTAACCAGATGCAGCTGAATATTACATGTTATTTACATGGAGCGACTGCCTATCTGACCTCCACAACCCAGTTACTGGGTATAATACCCCATGGTAAGACTGGTTGTCAGACTTTCGGGCTTCTGACTACCCGTAACGACTGTGAAAGATCCACGAATGACATCCGGGACCAACGGCTTAACGTGCTTTCCGAGGCACGGAGGGGTCTCGGTATGTAAAGATGGTCACCCATCCACGGAACTACCGCGGCAAGCGTAGCTTAACTTTCAATCGACTCGTGCGGCTGTTATTACTTAGCCACGAGCCCCTCACCTAAGTCAGTATGCTATATTCTTTATTTTGTAAAAACAATACCCGCTGTAGCTTCACAGTTGGGTAAAAAGGGCCCCCAAAAAAATTTAATACAGGGCCCCATTAGGATGAGCTATGCCACTGGTACCTATGCCAACAGGTGGCATGGGTACAGAACCCATAAAATGAAAAAAAAAAAAACAAACATTAGTTACATCAATAAGTATTTTATTCCACACGTAATTTATACAATAATTTTATTCTATTTATTAGTAAAGGTCCTCTTAGCCTTCTGTTCGGCCGCGTCGCTGGCTTGTACGAATGTTCTCTTGAGCTTGTGTTTCCTGCTCTCCCTGTATTTCGCTGACACCTTCTCCGACAGCTTGGCTATGCGCTTCATTGTTGCTGCTGGGTAACTGGGGAATAGGAAATAAATACTTAATAGAACATCATCATCTGCCTAGCCTTTTCCCAACTATGTTGGGGTCGGCTTCCAGTCTAACCGGATGCAGCTGAATACCAGTATTTTACATGGAGCGACTGTCTATCTGACCTCCACAACCCAGTTACTGGGTAATACAATACCCGTTGGTAAGACTGGTTGTCAGACTTTTGCGCTTCTGACTACCCGTAACAACTGTCAAAGATACACGAATGACAGCCGGGACCAACGGCTTCACATGCTTTCCGAGACACGGAGGGGTCTCGGTATGTAAAGATGGTCACCCATCCACAGACCAACCGCGGCAAGCGTAGCTTAACCTGTGCGGCTGTTATTATTTAGCCACGGGCCCCTCAATACTTAACAGAACATCAAGCCTGTCATCCTCGAAGGGTTAATCAGAGGGGTACCAGTACAGCCACATTTCGCCAGAGTCCCATGTTGTTACATAGGACTCTGATGATGGAAGGGCTTGGTGTCTCCCCCAAGTCCTTCCTGGAGCTCTATTCCCTATTATTTTTATAATATTCTCTATTATTTAACTCTATTTCTTTGCCAGGCAGTACAAAAACTAAAAAAAAAAAAAGATTTTCAGTTTCGGGCTACTGACTACCCGTAACCACAGTCAAAGATCTATAATTTTGGCCACAAAAATATTCTATTTTTAACAGACTTCTAAAAAAGGAGGAGGTTCTCAATTCGGATGTTTGTATTTTGTTTGTTCGCGCATAACTCCGTCGCTTGCCAACCGATTTGAAAAATTCTTTTTTTGTTGGAAAGGGTATACTTCCCAAATGGTCCCATAACAATTTCATCTAAAACGGTTCAGTAGTTTGGTTTTTAAACAAAAATTACTGGTAAAAATTACAACTAACAAGGTGAAAAATAAAAACTTTTGCAAAAAAAAACAACCGACTTCCAAAAACGACACTACAAAGTGAAAAATAACTTTAAATTCGGAAGTCGGTGGCAAACAACGAAAATGCTAACCTAACGACACCATAGCTCATTTTCATAGCTCATTTACGTACCGACATCCCAAAAACTCGATGTTTGTAAACAGTTGTGCCAGAGTTATCAGTTCACCCTCTTCGAAATCATCCTTATGTTCCTCCATGAAATTGCGTCTCACTTCCCATTGTTCGTCAGATTCGTGCTCCGTGCGCAGAGAGTCAATATCTACGATAGGTTTCATTGTTTATTATCGCATTTACAGCGAATTTTTAATGAAATTAATAAGAAGCGTGGAACTGCACTTGGCAACCAACAGATGATTTTTTTGTTTTGACAGAGGGAGGTCTCCACAGATGGCACAGAGTACAGACTAACAATGGGTGTATCGTTTCGTTATACGTTAATAAGGTTCAAGAACTTGCATATAAATAAAGTTAAGACTTAACATAAGCTTAATGAATGAAACAATCAATAAACTGCTTTCTCATATTCTATCTTTGTGTAGAATTAAAATTTGATTTTGTTCACATACATGATTCAAGTAAACTCAGTAACTGAGTTGTGGAGTTCAGATAGGCAGTCGCTCCATGCAAAATACTGGGATTTAACGGCATCCGGTTAAACTGGAAGCTGACCCTAACATAATAAAGCTTTTGGTATAAAAAATGTTTTTATCTGCATGACCGAACTATAAATATTATTAAAGCAACTTGTCGTAATGTTGCAAAATATTTTTAGTAGAATTTTTTTTATGAATCATCACACAAAACCAGTCACCGAAACAATAACTATTTACTAACTGGAACTATTTTTTTTGGAACGAAGTTCCTTATCGCGCGTTGCGAAAGGGGGCTAGAGGGAAAAAATTAAGACCAAAAGTTGGAACCTAAAAATATAAATACCAATAAAAATATTCTACCATTAGCACCAATTTCAACCGTAGCTTTATTTATTGTCAAGCTAGCAATATAAATATTGACGTATTACCATATTAAAAGTAGAAGTTCATAGAAAAGACGTAATTTGTCACAATGTGTATACTTTCCAAGACAACTAGCGCCAAAATTAGGTGATAATACAAACCAACGTAACATATAAATCGATCGTGTTATACTTAAAGTAGTTTTACGATTTGTCAATTAAGTTTTTGTTTTGCCAAAATATTTATCATTTTTATCGTAATTTGAGGGTAATCATCGTAAAAAATGAATTTTAACTTCACAAATATGACTTGAAGCTTCAATAATAGTGGTAAACCATCCGCAAAGACATCGCAGAAGGTAAATTAATCAATTATTTATTCGCTAATACATTCCCTTTGTTATAAAATTATTAAAGTTAGATTTTTTTATTGTCTGACAGGTCGATACAGTAGCTATAAACTGGAGAAACGTTTTAATTTCCGTGAAAAGTAAGATTACGCTACCAAAATGGCGTTTTCTATACGAAAAATGTTTTCAAATATATCTTATTTCTCAAAATCTGGAGACCAGCCCAGTCCTGACGGCTATCATGTCAGTGATTCTTCAAGTCGACGATACATATCGGACGAACCGCTCCAAAACATGGATTTCCAATCCATAGAACCTGATTCTACATCAAAACATTATTCTGCAAGTTTGAGATTGCCTGAGTCTGTGAAAAAGTTCGCTGCTAAAAAAGGTTCTCTATCTGATACTGACCTTCTTCGCATCAACGACGTTGGTGGCAAGAGTCGCAGAGGAAAAAATCGAAATTTAAAACTAGATATTATGAAAGCCAGCCAGTCCATGAATGAATCTCTCTCCCAGTGTCAAACGGACGATCCTCACATGGAAAATACTCCGAAGCACATTTCTTTAGATTGCAAGAGTGCTGACTTGTTCAGCCAGAAATTCAAACAGCTAAGCTTCAGTCGTTCCTTTGACATTGACATCTCATCGGACTCTGAAGAGGAGTTAGATATAGAATCGTTGTCTGAATGCTCCGATACAGACATCTCCGTGAAAGAAGAAGAAAAGTCTGAAGTAAAAATGTGCCGGAAAGTGGAATCAAGTTGTGAAAACCAGTTGATGCCTTCCGCTACTCCGGAATCATTTGGTGATGTTGAATTAGACCGAAACGAGGAAGAACGGATCTCTTTACTTCTGAATTACCAAATGAAGTTTGAGAAAGTCGAATGTGTTTTAAAGAAGCTGCTGTCAGAGTTCCAATTTCACATTGAAGTCTCCAAGATTTTTAACGGCAGATCTATTGTCACTGCTTTACCCGGAACTGATGTTTCTAACATACCGAAGGTCTTAGGAGAAGTTACATACATGGACAATGTTAACCGGTATAGCCCAACGGAATCCTGGAACATTATAATGGAGAAAGAAGACGTTGCTACAAAATACAAGTTCCGTAAGCAACTTCAGTCTTTAAAACATTGCTTGGATAATTTCACTGGGAATTACTTACAGACTCAGGAGCCTAAGACAAGAGTGAAGCCCATAATCAAACGCAGCATCACCTTCGATCTTCACAAAGGCAAACGGATGCACAAAAACATGAAAATCTCTAACAAGAAGCGCATGAAACACTTTGATTTTCCCGACTACAGAGATGCTCTTCTCAACTTGTTTAAAGAGACTGATTTTGATGAGATAGACACACAGTTAGATCGTTCCGAAGATGGGTCAGGTCATAAATGTGGCTGTAACTGCCACAATCAGTCCTTAAATCAGTCAGACTCCGGTCTCACAACAAAAGACCTACTCTCAAATCAGTCAATCACTTCGTCTATCGGTAACTTCAGCTTGGATTCTACTACTCTCTCCGCTTACTCCGAGTCCCTTGATCAAGTCATAAGCTACAACAGCTTCGATGATTCTACCCTTTTTAGTACCCTGCAGCAGAAGCCAGCAGTTGAACGCATCACCTTCTACGTGCAAGTTCATAGCATACAGATACGCTGCGAAACCGATAAAGATGAATCAAAGAACTATATTTCCTTCTACTGCCCAGCGTGCGACACCATAGACAACGACGAGGACAGCCTGCTCAAACATATCTTATGCCAAAAACACTGCGAGAAAATACACTTCCTATTAAAAAGCGTTTACATCAAAAAATGTGTTGCATTAGGAAAAGAAATTCAACCTAGTACAATCCTTAATCCGATGACAATGTACCGGGATGATAACAAAATCGTTTGCTTCGGTGATGCAGTGTACGCTTGCTCGCTATGCTTTGAAAATAATATCGTTGGAGAGTCTATTCTGATGGCGCACTGTGCTGAAGAAATACATGCGGACAACAAAGAAAAAATGTATGAGATGTTCGATTGAAAATGGAGAATAATTTTAATCTTATAAGGCAGGACCTGGTAACTATAGTTTATCTAATTTCTTCATCTTCTTCCAAAATGGTAGGTCAGTATATCTTCTTGTCTATTCTCTTCTCTGATCTTTTTCTTGACTGTGTGTCTTAGCATGCATGCATGTAGTTTTTCTGCAAATTATGCGAAAGGGCTGGCTATTGGAATATATAATATTATATAATAATAAATAAAAAAAAAACTCTCATAGGTTTTTTTTTTATTTATTAATGTTGTACCTGAACTTGTCTTACAAAGCTGTCGATACTTCCCTTTCTCTGAAAAAAAATACTTGAAGTACATTCATCAAAAGATATAGCTTAAGCTTATAGATAACCAGGGTCGTCAGATATAGTTGTAGTTTATGAAGAAACGGATTGATGTTTTTAGATAAAATTTTATTGAATTAATAGAAAACAAACAGTTCATTTATCAAACTGAATTTTATTCGAAAACATCCATCAGTTTCTTAATAAACTTCAACTGTATCCGATGACCGTGGTTACTTATCTCCTTTGGTGACCGATGTGGTACCCAAGGTTTTTTTTTTACATCGATTATTTAAGTATGTAGTTAGATTATTTGTTTTTTATCTGAAGTACCTACTATTAGAAATGAAAATAAGTGCAGTGATTAAAAATTATTTTTTTGTTTCACAAAAAAAATGCAGCAATAATCGGCTCTTTTGCAAAAATAATCCTAAACTATGACATTTTAAATCTCATCTTTTTTCTTCTTTTTTTTTCCAAAAAAATAAGATCTACATATTTTTTATACCTATTCCTTGTCTTTTTTGTGTTCACAAAAATGGACGATTAGTAATTATTAATTAATTAGTAAAAATTAACTATAAAGGTGCTTGGTGGACTCATGTAGTGCAGATTGTGTTCAAATTATTCTCTGTCCATCGTTACAATTTTAGCGAAATAAAAAACCATATGTTTTCAGTGGTAGTCGCTTTTTCGTAAAAAAAAAACAATCAAAGTTATTTATTCAATTTAGGCTGAGTATCAGCACTTTTCGGACGTCAAAATTACATAAGACAATCCTCCAAATGGTCCCGCAGAAGGTAGAAGGTGGGTCATAGTTCGTGCCACAGCTCCACATCCACACCTTGCTAACATACAGACACACACACCTTGCTAACGTGCACATCAAGCTACTACAATCTGTCAAATTTCTATATATTATAAACTTTAGTTTAATTTGCACAAATTGGATTTAATGGGATTTTTTTTTTTTGCGTGGAACCCGTCTTTTTTTTTTTAATAAACATCAGCTATCCAGTGAAAATTAAAAACGGTCCAGCCGTTTCGGAGATTAGCCGGAACAAACAGACCGACAATTAATTTTTTAAGTACCATACTTTTCCCATACTTTTTTACGCATTTAGTAAAAAGCTGATATTTTGACATTACAAACACACTTCAATTTTTTTTTTTTTTACGGAAAAGCGTTTACTACAAAACCATTTCACAAAAACAGGGTGTTTTTAGAAGACTTTTTACATCTTTTTTTTTTTAACGTAGCATTACTTAGCTCTCGTGTGTAATATTAATATTATAAGATCATTTATAACTAACGCCTCTATGTAATAAATAATCGTAATTATAAGAAAAATAGCAAAATCATGCAAAGTATCACAGACTGATTTAATTTTTATGTTTTTTTTTCGAGTTTTTTTAAATTGAAACAAACTAAGATATTTATTTGAATGTATTTTTTATCTTTTGTTGTTGATTCGACATTTTTAAATTGTTATTTTTGATGTATTTATGTTTTTACCCGACTGCGTCAGAAAGAGGGTTATGTTTTTTTTTTTATTATAAAAATGTAATCTATTGGCAGCGTCCTACAATTTGTTATGAACTTGAAGTCATTTTATTATCGAAATCGTGTAGTGTATAAGATAATAATAATAATATAAGCTTGTTTTAGGGCTCCATACTAACTGAAGGATTTAAAAAAAAACATAATTGCGCAGTTCGTGCTTACATTTAAAAAAAAAAAAAAAAAGTGTTTTTTTGTGTTTTCGGCATTAATGATGATGTCATAATATTAAATTCTTATTATTCTGTTGTAAATTAGAAATAAAGAAAAATGCGTTTATTGACATTATAGCAAATAAAATATACCTTAAATCTATTAAAAACGGAAACTATTATGTAACAAAATTACTATCTTTATTACTGTTTTCACTATCCGTCATAGCTTGCACGACTTTCTGTTGAGTTCCGTGGTAACGACGACCAACTTTTATTTCTTTTTCTTTAAAGATGTAAAAGATGTTTTCTTTAATTTCTTCACGAGGTATTGGAGCTACTTTGTATTTAGTCAATAGTAATCATCGCTGATCTCAAATTGCCTCAATTTAGAAAGAAAAACCTCAAAAGACTGAATTTTGATGCCATTTTTAATCCAAATAAAATGTTGTTATCCAGGAAAAAAATAACAATTTGGTAAAAATAAGAAAAATCCCCTCCCCGCTGCGATAAAACAAATTGGGTATATTTTCGCTGCACATAGATTTTTTTTTTGTTGAAAAACCTTTAAAAAAATATACAAAACTGTGATAAGATTTTTAATTTAATTTCACGAAAACCACATCTGGACATTCGAATATATTTTTTTCTTATTTTTACTTAATTATTTTCATGTTTTTCTCCATTTCGCAACCGCCTATGCTAAGCTAGTTTGTAATTAGTACTTTTAATTAAATATAATCAATAACCACGTACCTACTAATATTGATATTTAGCTTCGTAGAAGACGAGAAAATTTACCATATTGTAAACAAATTGATTAAAAAAGACACTGCTACAATTATTGATTAAAAAAAACACTACAAAGAAAATAATAACTCCAGAGTTAAAAAATCTGCACTTACAATACGAAAAACAAAATTATTAAAAATAAAACACAGTTGTGAAAACTATAGGATTAATAAATACACATATTCCATTGCAATTACCTACGTAGTAACTTAAAAAAGTTAAACTCATGTATGCTAACTTAGTTTAAGATAAATGAAAAAAAAAAACAATAAAAAAAGTTATTATAAGGCATATCTTTCTAGAGTTCTAGTTAAGTAAGCCATTTAGAAAAGAAAAAAAGAAAACTTTTCTTTTTTCTTTCATTTATGTGTAACTATAATGTAATGCAAGTAAAAATAACTTTTAAACTTAACTTTGAACTTCGTGAACAGCTTTCTTAAAATGGCGCCGATTCTCTTGAGACAGGCTGAGCGCAAAAGAAGTATCTATCTAATATCAGTGTTGTCAAATAGTTAATTGGCAAGAAGGACGTAAAAACCAGCAATTTTTGTGTTAAGAAACGTCATCATCTGCCCGCCTTTTTCCAACTATATTGGTGTCGGCTTCCAGTCTAACCGGATGCAGCTGAATACTAGTATTTTACATGGAGCGACTGCCTATCTGACCTCCACAACCCAGTTACTGGGTAATACGAGACCCCTTAGTAAGACTGGCTGTCAGATTTTCGGGCTCCTGACTACCCGTAACGACTGTCAAAGATCTATGAATCCATTTGCTACAAAAACGAAATTACACTCAGCTTAGGGAGCTAGAAAGGTGTGATTTTGTGCTGCGTCGCACACTTACCGCTTTTAAACTTTGAAATCATCATACCCAAAAATTGCTCTTTCTGAATAATGTCAAGATTCTTGCAAATTAACGAAATATAAACTAGACATCGCTAAACACAGTCTTTCTAACATTAATTTCGACCTAAATCGGCAGCTAATCTATCCATCTCTTTCTAATTCCACCAACAAATAAAGAAAGCAATAAAAAGTGTCCAAAAGATTCGGTGCCATCATACTTCTAACAAAGTTACTTCAAAAATGTTGACTTATACATTCTCTTTAAAATTTTCAATGTCTGTTTCTTCAGAAAATGTTAAAACTAAATCTCAAATTCTCACAATTCTATTTTACTCTTGTCAATTATGTAACTATTTCTAGGGGAGTGTGCATTAGAACTAAAAAAAAACCTATTTTATTTCGGTCCAAATATATACAAAACTCATCTTAGTGTTTAGAACGAAATAGCATCATAATTACATAAGCATAATAAAGTAAATATGTCAGACATTACCCTGAAATGTAACAGTGAGTTTACTAATGCTATGGTTTACTAGAAGACTGTGGTGGATGCCACATGAAGGCCAATTCCCGTAATAAAAACGTTCAAAATCTAGTCGCATTCTCATCTCAGCGACAATCAATGTCAACTACTTGTCAAAAATTTATGGATAGAGGAGTTTTTGACAGATTGAGACTGACATCAGACTGTGAACATTCTTAAAATTACGAGAATTGCCCCTCTGATGTCAGCGCGGTTTGACGGGGGTCGGTATGTAAAGATGCATACACACAAGCGACACGCGTCAACCGCAGAAGCTACTGCACGCGTCGAGCATGTTGTCGACGGTAGATGCCGGACACGCGTTGATTTCTGCAATTGCCTCTGACGTTGATTCCTGTCGTTCGTGTGACCGATCTCGGCAAGCGTAGCTCGGCCCGTGCGGCTGTAGTTACTTAGCCATGAGCCTTGTCTAGCAGAATTAATCATGTAGCCATCTCATCCTAAAAAGTGAACCCACTGTTACAATTTCCACATGCCGTTCTATTCTGTAAACATGTCACCTTAAAAACTTAGGTGAAATGAGCTGTCAATAGTGTCAATCCTTAATTTCCGCAAGAATCTGTCGAAATGCTGGATGATGATGATGATTATTATAATTCTGTAAATACATACTTGTTACGGTCGCGATATTTTAATCAACATACAACTGACCTGAAAATTGCAAATTTCACTTCAGGCTCACTTGACCTAAGTTTTTCGGTGAGATTTTTACAAAACAGACCGGCTGATCACATTGATCAGTCACGATTTTAAAATGTAAATCATTCAATAAATTAACCCTTTGCAAATGAAGCAAAAATGTGTTCCCTATTCGATAGAGCGTTAGTGAAGCTTACTAAATTGTCCTTAATACTACTACGATTAGCACTACTGTGATTAAAACTGTTATTAGGAAAAAAAAAAACATTGTTAAAAAATAGTTGTTGGAATTAATTGTGCGATGACTTTGAAAAAACAAAAAAAAAAAAATCTGGCAGGTTTTTAATAGCGTGTGTATCATTATTAAGTGTGCATACATATGGGCGTGTAAGTCCCCAGTATCACTTACTCTGGCCGCACTTAATGATCTCTTGGACTCTAATCCAACAAACGATCAGGACGAATGGACGAAGATTTTGTCGGCATGTTAGAAGTACGGCGAGAGGGATTTATGAAAGTGTTGTTAACTTTTTACTTGATGATTTCGTCTTTTATGTGTTTATACAAACTGTATCTTTAATTTCTGTACTTGGTTTTAATCCGTTTTAATTAAAGAAATAAATCAATAAATGGGCGACGCGCGTCGACGACAAAGGTAACTACAACCATCGAAGCACCGTACTCAAATACACTGTTGTCGAGACGCGTCGACGGTTGCAGTTACCTTGGTCGTCGACGCGTGTCGCTTATGTGTATGCACACTTAATAACGGAAATGTAACTCTGTTAACCAAATTATTTTCAAAATTAAAAGAGTTGATAATAAATAACAAAAATAAATAATTTAAGTAACTAATCCTGCCATATTGTCCGTATGATTTTTATGTTTTTTTTTTTTTTTTTTTTACAAAAATGTGTTTTTTTAAAGTCATCGCACGCAATGGCCTTTTGAGTGTAATCTGTGATCCCAAAAACGTGTTCATATCATTGTACATACAGCAATTGTAGATTATAGGAATTCTAGAAAAACTTACTTTTCCATTATACAACCTTGTTTTTTCCACACAAAAAATCTTTTTTACTTTTTTTTTCCTCTGATTTTTTAATTATATTTTATATTACATAATAAGGGCTGATTTTTCCATCGCCAGATAACTTTTGTTAGAAGAATAAAATTGATGTTTGACAGTTTTTGTATGAAATAACTGTGAAAATTTCAAAATTATTCCTCGAATAAAGTTATCGTATGATTAAAAATCAGCCAAACAATTCATATTTAACTTAATTTTTTTTTTTTACATAAACTAAAATCCTTTTTAAGGAAACCACTTTACTCAGACTCCCAACAGAAAAAAAAAATGTTATTCTCTTCTTTCCTTAATTATTAACATTAAATAACATCACACTTCTATTTCCCGAAGGGTTGCAGGGGTGTACATATTAGTGCACCCACATTACCATCTTTCCGTTTTTGTGCAATATATACTTTCAATCAATCAATCAACTCACCCTATTTTGTCCACTGCTGGACATAAGCCTCTCCCAGTCTGCGCCACAACACCCGTCCTCCGCCTTCCGCATCCAGTCTGTCGCAGCTACCTTCTTGAGGTCGTCCGTCCATCTAGCTGGGGGGCGTCCCACACTACGCTTGCCGATACGTGGTCTCCACTTCAGAACTCGTCTGCTCCACCGGCCATGAGTCCTTCGACAATCATGTCCAGCCCACTGCCACTTCAGTTTGCTTACTCTGCAAGCTATATCGGTAACTCCGGTTCGTTTCCGGATATATACTTTATCCACCACTAATGATCTCTTAACTTGAACTGAGTACCTAGTGTCATTTTATCAAAGTATGTCGGTTCCTTATGGAGTAGCAAAAGACAACACACAGTTGTACACAGTCGCAAACAGTTGTAACATCTCAAACAGTGTAACTCTACTTATGTTTACAAATAAAGATTCTGATTCTGACAATTACTAATGTTTTAATGTCATCATCATTCACAGCCAGACTTCACCCAGAGCTGGGCACAGGCATCTCTCTTCTTGTGCCAGCCTCAACCAGGTTTTATCAAAAAAAAAAAAAAAATGTATACAAGTAGTTTATCAGCCATCTTGTTACCATAACACAAGCATTAGGTTGCTTAGCTTGGGACTAGATGGCGCTGTGTGAAATGTCCAGGGATATTATTATTATTATTTATTATTATCCGTGATGGCAACAATGTCGTCTGACGTCGACGCCTCGTCTTCCAGTCCTTAGACGCCATTCTGTATTTCTGTCACAGCCTTACTTCACCTGTCATCACTCCGCCGTGGCAGATGTCCTGCCCAACTCTATTTGAGTTCCTTAATACGCTTTCCGATATCGAAGACCTTCGTACATCTTCGCATCTCGACGTTTGGAGCTCGGGTATGTTCGGTATGTTGACTCGGCTTCCGGTATCACCGGATGCAGCTGAATACCAGTATTTTACATGAAGCGACTGCCTATCTGTCATCTGACCTCCAAGACCCAGTTACTGCGTAATACGATACCCCTTGGTAAGGCTGGTTGTCATTCTTGGCACGTAGGGATCTTGATATGTAAAGATGGTCACCCATCCGCGGCAAGTGTAGCTTATCCTGATCGATCGATCCGTGCGGCTGTTATTACTTAGCCACAAGTCCCTCAACTTGTTACTTCTATCATATTTAAACATCATTTTTTACCCGACTGGCGATGGTCAAAAAGAGAGTAATATTTTTATTAACATTTTTTAAATCTATTTAAAACATTTTTGCAAATTAATAAGTGTTTGGAATTAAAATCAAATTGAAAGTATAAAAAAAAAATACTGTAGGTACTACATACCTAATACAACATTTTTCGATTCTTGTGTTATCATGAAAAACATTGTAACGGTTTCAATTTTTTTTCACAAACAGACTATAATGTTGGGACACAGGTCTTCTCTCTGTTAGAGGGAGTGGGCCATAATTCACCACGCGGGCCCAGTGCGGGTAGATAGATGTCACATGTCTTCGAATTGTTACTAACTATTTTTTTAATTTTTTTTTATTCATTTTACGATACTAATTTAACCGACTTCAAAACACGAGGTTCTCAATTCAACTATTTCCTTTGCTGCCTTCCACTTTATAAACTATATTCCTATGGTCTACAAACGATGTATCCCTGTTGTATTCTTGACTGTTATCATTATCATTTCGGGTATTAAAAATAAACCATTTTCGACTGATTAAATATACCGTTTTGGAAATTTTCCTCGTTTTATTTATACACCTGCCGATCGATTCTGTAAAAATCTCACCGTGAAAAGTTAGGTGAAGTGAGCTTAGAGTGAGCATCCCTTAGCATTATTTGGAATGACGGCTCACTCCACGCTCACTTCACCTAAGTTTTCAGGGTGAGATGATTACAGAATCGATGTGAATCATTTTCAACCGACGAAAAAAAACGGAGGTAAGTAGGTAAGTATAACTAATGTAAGTATACCTACCTAAATAATTTTGAGTCGGCGCCGTTTAAATTTAAGGCAATTTAGTGATCTTTGTTTATTGATTGTTTGGCGCCGACTCAAAATTACTTATAGGTATACTTACATTAGTTTAAGAACTTACCTTATTAAGGTTAAATAAAAAAACCGGCCAAGTGCGAGTCGGACTCGCCCATGAAGGGTTCCGTTACGTTACGATTTATGACGTATTAAAAAAAAACTACTCACTAGATCTCGTTCAAACCAATTTTCGGTGGAAGTTTATATGGTAATGTACATCATATATTTTTTTTAGTTTTATCATTCTCTTATTTTAGAAGTTACAGGGGGGGGACACACATTTTACCACTTTGGAAGTGTCTCTCGCGCAAACTATTCAGTTTAGAAAAAAATTATATTAGAAACCTCAATATCATTTTTGAAGACCTATCCATAGATACCCCACACGTATGGGTTTGATGAAAAAAAAAATTTTGAGTTTCAGTTCTAAGTATGGGGACCCCCAAAATTTATTGTTTTTTTTCTATTTTTGTGTGAAAATCTTAATGCGGTTCACAGAATACATCTACTTACCAAGTTTCAACAGTATAGCTCTTATAGTTTCGGAAAAAAGCGGCTGTGACATACGGACGGACAGACAGACATGACGAATCCATAAGGGTTCCGTTGCCATTTGGCTACGGAACCCTAAAAAGGTTTATTATTTTTTGCTTTTCAGTTTTTTCGGCGGTTCAATTTTTTGTTAAAAAGTTTTTGAAGGATATTAATATTAAATAAATTAAATAAATAATTTTATTTCGGACAACTATGAGATCCTTAAATTGTTAGTAAACAGTTTTGCACTTAAAATACTATTGTTAGTAACTTAAAATTAAAGACGAATGAAAGCGAAGACCAGAAACTAAGGAACGAGTCTTCGCACAAATTGCCTTATTATGGCGGAGGAGGCATCACTCACCACAGCCCTCAGGATGCTATTGCGACTGCCTCTTGTTCTGCTCAGGAGTGAGGCCGTTTTTTTGCGGGTGATGGATGGCATAAAACCCATCGGCATGGGTTACCGCGAGGCAGGCAGGCAGTCGCAACAGCATCCTAAAAACATTATTGGAACGAAGTTCCTTATCGCGCGTTGCGAAAGGGGGCTAGACGGAAAAAATTAAGACCAAAAGTTGGAACGACCCTTTTTGCTATAGTTGTAAGCCGTGCGGCGTTCGCGTGTTTCTCTGTCTGTCTCTCTCTCTCTCTCTCTCTCTTATAGAAAGCAAGCCAGTTATACTTCGTTCCATCCGGGTGTCCCTTGACACCTCTCAAGTTTTTATAGGTATACTGGACGCACAGAACATCCAGCGAACTTTTCGAGTAGTTGCTAATCCATTTCATGGAAGCAATTCCTTCCTTGTGAAGGTCGCAGGAACCCGTTGGATGCGAGAAGCACAGAACCGCTCGAAGTGGAGGTGGGAGGCCTATGTCCAACAGTGGATATCTTTCCGCAAATAGATGAGGATTTATTCATAATTATATTCGAAAAATTTGTCTGCTCAACAACGTAAATAACGCAATAAATTTTGTTGAGCTGTCAAAAACGAAACCCATTGCTACTAGATGATGGTCTGTTACGCAATTATCCCGCAGGACACACCCACGTTTCACCAGTTACGTTTAAGCCATGTAGGTAACAGGGGAAGAGCATATTGACAACAACCGGACACTAATTCAGACTCCGGGCTGCTTATGGCCGATGGCGCCGATTCCCTTGTTCACAAACTAAAGTTCAATGCATCTTTTTCTTTCTATTTCATTAAGAAAAGGACAGAAGATAAAATATTAGTTTAGTCCTGTCAAACTAAGACACTCCATAGACAGATTAGAGGTGATTAACAACATGGCTACTAAAAATACGTCAATTTACGTCAGGCGCTGACTAATTTGACAGGACCATAGTATAATGTAGGTACCTACTCTGTGGACAGGACTAAACTAATATTATCTTCTGTCCTTTTCTAAATTAAATAGAAAGAAAAAGATGCATTGAACTTAAATTTAGTTTAGTTTGTGAACAAGGGAATCGGCGCCAGTGAGAAATTCATTAGAGACCAAACCCTATAACACTGGCCGAACCAGCAATCTTACCCTCATGCTCAGCAGTCTCGCTTCATCATCTGCCTAGCCTTTTCCCAACTATGTTGGGGTCGGCTTCCAGTCTAACCGGATGCAGCTGAATACCAGTATTTTACATGGAGCGACTGCCTATCTGACCTCCACAACCCAGTTACTGGGTAATACGATACCCTTTGGTAAGACTGGTTGTCAGACTTTCGGGCTTCTGACTACCCGTAACGACTGTCAAAGATCCACGAATCACAGCCGGGACCAACGGCTTAACGTGCTTTCCGAGGCACGGGTATGTAAAGATGGTCACCCATCCACAGACCAACCGTGGCAAGCGTAGCTTAACCTGACCGATCGACCTGTGCGGCTGTTATTATTTAGCTACGGGCCCCTCCTTTGTTTTCTATAGCATATCAATTTTAAATTCTTATACCTATTGTTAAAGAGTGTGTGCCCAATGTGTAGCTTTTTGAGTTTCCCTAAAATGACTTTTGAGTTTCCATAAAATGACTGTAAGACCTCAAAAAGCACACAAATAAATACTTTGACTTGACTTTGATTTTGGACCTCAGCTTAGGCTTAGGGCGTCGCTGGGGGAGCGCAGAAAGGGACAGGCTGGATTGGAGTAATAAAAAACAAAAAGTACATCATTTCTCTTTTATTTCCTTTAACACAGATAAACATGGTCTTTTAAATGGCGATTTATGTCTTTCAATAAGTCCTTCCATGACAGTACAATCAATATCTCTTTTAATACTATTTTCATGTTGTAAAAACGCTAACATAAGTTTTCCAAATTTTTTGTCATTGCAACAATAATCACAGTGATTTTTTATACAAGAAAATATGTAATTTTGTATGGATTCTGTTTTATTACAAGACTTGTATGCTGTGTGGATGTTGAAAAGATTATGTGAGAACTCTTCCAAAGTGAATTCGACATCGGATAATATTTCTAGGAACTCTGTTTTGTTTTTAGGACTTAAATTCAAAATGAAGTCATTGACCACATTATTTTGAATTTCCTTGTCTTTTAATATTACTTTTAATGCTATTTTTAAGTACTGCGGATATTTATTATAGGTTTGGAGTAGAACATCAGTACAAAATCGGGAATTCTCGCGTTTTATATAGTTGTGTACGAAATTCGTATAAAAGGCGCTTAGAAAATCCGTGTTCACGTTTTCAGTGTTCAGAATATGTTCAAATAACTTCTCTGCAGTACTTGTAGGTAGGGTTTCAGCTAGTTTAACAAATAATTTCGGAGTTTTTCTACATTTTTCTACCAAGTACCCAAACTTTGAGAGTAAGTCAATTTCCGGATCTAAAAACTCCTCTACAGCGTTTGAAATGTCTTCATCTTGATTTTCTTGCATTGCTGGGCTTTCTTCAATTTCTGGAGAATCATTTACGGGGATAGTTTCCGTAGTTTTGTTGATTAAATCAAAGTTTCTGAGTCCGAATTTTTGCAACCATTTATTTGACTCGTCTGGAGCCGCGGCGGCGCTTAAACAACGTTGTAATAGTCCTTCATTTTCAGGTGCAAATGTCCAAATATATGACATCGTTTAGGTTGTGTTATTAAAGGTGTTTTAATGTTATTCTAGCTGAAGCTGAACTCGTATCATCACATCCAAAATTCAAAATAAACAAATTTACGTCACTGTCAAGTCGTAGTTTGACAGAATTTTATTTGACGTTCGTAGAGATGCCCAAAGTCACAACTTACATTTTAAGTCGATTGATTAAGATACATAATTATGAGACAAGACGTTTAAAGATCCATAAAACCTGGTGCACAAGAAATAAGTTATTTATACTTTACATTTAGTGACTCTGGGAAGTCTTTTTTTCCCAGAAGAACAATAATTTTCAATGGAAATGGAATATGGCTTTGAAGGAATTAACAAGCCTTTGTATTCGAGGATTTTATGATACTGTTCAAACAAACAACAGATTTTTTATTTATATTATCAGGCAGTAACACATATAAGCTTATTTTACAAAAGTAAAATATTATCAGATGAAAACATTATTAAAATTAATTTAACTCTATTAGCTAAAATATTTTAAATTCATCGTCTTAGTACGATCTGTTCTTCCTATAGTATTTAAATATATTAAAATATTAAATGTTACACGAAATTATTATTTCGTGTAAGACTAAAAATTTTAAAATATTTACACAAGTAAATATAAGTTAATATACGCTGTATCATCCATCAATTGGATAGATTCCACGTCACAAGATTCGCCTATTTTAATTCTAATAATATTATAAACGCGAAAGTATTTATGGATGGATGGTTGTTACTCTTTCACGCAAAAACTACAGAACGGATTTGGATGAAATTTGACACACAAATAGTATAGAAACAAGATTAACACAGGATACAGGTTTTTATCCCGGTATTCCCACGGGATCGAAATAAGTTTCCACATAAGTTTCGATCCCGTTCCGATTAATTAAAATCACATTTTGGCACTTTATTTAAATTCGAATATTAAACAATGTGGAACTCTATTATTGGGAATGTTCCACTTCTTGCGGAATAACAATTCTAGGTCTTTCGTGAACATCTTGCTGCAAATGTAATGTATCCGACACGAATTTCTCTAAAGCTGTCATACATGCAGTTTTGTAAAACGTACAATGATTTTCTGTCATTGTTTCAATAACGCTAAGAGTTCTTACGTCACACCGCGATAGGTTTTCTATGAAATACAA
Source organism: Apamea sordens (assembly GCA_945859715.1). Classification (NCBI taxonomy): domain Eukaryota; kingdom Metazoa; phylum Arthropoda; class Insecta; order Lepidoptera; family Noctuidae; genus Apamea; species Apamea sordens. The sequence continues at coordinate 8,861,616 of OX244015.1, read as the reverse complement.
TAACATTTTCCCATAATTTATGCTATAAGTGCAATATAGATTACACCATTCTAAATGAGCATATATGTATTGGAAAAAAAAGTCATTTTTCTTACATTTTTTGTACATCAAGTATATCACGGGCAAATTATGATTGAATTGATCGCGATCCAACTGTAACTCACACACATCTTTCATCAACTCCGTGCAGTCCTTCTCGTTTAAAGTTTCGACATAATCTAGTAAAATATTATTTGGAAACCCGGTGTCTATCAACATAGCTTCTATAGTGGTTTTAAAATGCACTGGGTAAGTCTTACTTGCTTTTATCATTAAATGCAGCGAGGACCAAGAATAAACTCTTTTGAAGTAGACACGAAAGAAATATTGGTAGAAAAGTTGGACAAATTGGTCATTTAAGGCTATTTTCGTGAAAATTTTGTTACAGATTTTCTCAATAGTTCTTGCGGATAAATGGCGAGCCATTCTTGGTATTAGGACCAGAGTGTTGAGTGATTCCATTTCTATATAGTTGTAGCTTCTTATAGGATCTTCTTCTATTCTGACCAGCCAATCTTCTCTGGGCTCGAAATGGTTCATGTTCGGAATTGCGTTTACACACTTGTATTTAAACGTTTTAATGTCAGTCACTGTTTTATTTTATCTTATTCGGCCGCCACTAGTTTTTGAATTCACTAAAGATCTCTTTTAAAACTAAATACAATCACATAGTTGAATTAACAATTGTCCATTTAGGCAAACAACTTCAGTTCAACTTCTATGACTTTAATTAATACACTTTCACTTATTAAACAAAATATAAAATACGCCAAATAGTTTTAGGACACCTTTTCGCAACGATGATTACTTGCGTACTGAATAAATATAGATAGAGAGAGTGAGAAGGTGGAGGTGTTGCCTGTTGGTGGGAGGTGTGGAGTGACTTGTATACAACTTCCAGGTAAATAATCATTATATAAGCCGCTTTACTTGCACTCATTGTTTTAAACTGCCATTGTCTATTCGTGGTAATTTTACCTTTTACAATTAGTTTCTTACTACTCGTTAAAGGGTTTAAAAAATATTTTTATGATGCATATTTGATGTTTTCCCCGAAATAATGAGGAGATTAGTAAATTGTTACAGCAACTATTAACAAGTTCCAAGTATCCTACGATGATCCGTGTCTCTAATGATAATTCTCTTATTGTCTGTGCAATTTTGGACGAAGTTATAATGTTGACGACGAACAATTACCGGAGATTTATTGTGAAAGATGGCCCGGTTGACATCTGTCCTAGTCAGCTTAGTGACTACATAGTATTAACAAAAGAATGACCATGCCGGGCGGGCCGCGCTTGTCAATACAAGCGCGGCCAGCCCGGCATGGCGGAGCAATCTCCACCATAAGATTAAATTACATGAATAGTCTTAGAAATATCGACTACATAACAACACAATCGATTGACTATGTTTATCATTACATGCACGCGCAACACTTACAGAAAATACTCATTCATTCATTCTCTCAGAAAATACTCATTGTAATATTCATTTTGACATCTTCCGATTAACGAATGAATGACGTTGGAATGAATGAAAGTCATAATGAAGTCCTCTGTCAATTAAATTGTCATGATTGTTAATTTGTCAGTTTGATTTTGTATACCGTGGTGTAGGGTTGTGTAGAAAATTATCACAAAATCAATAAATTTCGATTACGTCCGTGTTACTAAATGCATGTAGAAGCAAATACAAGATTGTGGTGAGTATTGATTTATTTTAAACTGTAATGTAATGACATTACAGTTTTAACTTTGACACGCACTATTTATTGAGACGCGGTGGAATATTATTGTTCGTTATTTACATAGCCGGTATAATAATACCTAAATACTTTAAAATACCGATAAATATCTGTTTATTCATTTACAAATTTTCCTTGTAGATCACAGTTGTGTAGACGGATATGTTTTTACCTCAATATTGGCATAAAAACATTGATAGTAGATTCGCAATATAGGTTTTTTTCTTTAGAAATAGGTACATAAGTGATTATTCACTTAAGCTGGTATGCACGACTTCCTTCTAACTTTTATGTCCACACTTCTCCATTCTTAACCGACTTCAAAAAGAGGACTGTATGCATTCGGTGTTTTTTATTTTATTTATAAAACTTTATGCACAAGTAAAAAAAATACTGTACAGAGGCGGATTTCGCGGTCCATGATAATTTTTTTATTGCCACGGGATCGAAACTTATGCGGGTGAAACCGCGCAGCTAGTGCTGAGATAAAACTATTATATTACTAGCTGTGCCGCGCGGTTTCACCCGTATACGTTTCGATCCCGTGGGAATATCGGGATAAAAAGTATCCTATGTGTTAATCCTGGTTATAAACCATCTGTGTGCCAAATTTCATCCACATCCGTTCAGTAGTTTTTGCGTGAAAGAGTAACAAACGTCTATCCATCCATCCAAACTTTCACGTTTATAATATTAGTAGGAAATAGGATATTCCTCGAAGGACCTTTAGTTGTTACCTATACCCAAATTTCGCCAATTATATTCAAGTCCCATGTAACAAACAGGGGGCAAGCCCATCGCCATCAATCGGGCTCAACACCAGACTCCAGAGCCCTATTTCTCGACGAAACTTAGTAGACTAGTAATACGAGTCCATGAATGAATATTTTTAGTGTTTCGTACCCAAAGGGTAAAAATGGGACCCTATTACTAAGACTTCGCTGTCTGTCCGTCCGTCTGTCTGTCATCAGGCTGTATCTCAAGAAAGCCAGAATATTGAAATTTTCACAAATTATGTATTTCTGTTGCCGCTATAACAACAAATACTAAAAACAAAATAAAATAAATATTTAAAAAATCCCGTACAACAGACGTGATTTTTATAGATAATGGTACGGAACCCTTTCGTGCGCGAGTCCGACTCGAACTTGGCCGTTTTTGAGGGTTCCGTAGCCAAATGGCAACGGAACCCTTATGGATTCGTCATGTCTGTCTGTCTGTCTGTCCGTCCGTATGTCACAGCCGCTTTTTTCCGAAACTATAAGAGCTATACTGTTGAAACTTGGTAAGTAGATGTATTCTGTGAACCGCATTAAGATTTTCACACAAAAATAGAAAAAAAACAATAAATTTTGGGGGTCCCCATACTTAGAACTGAAACTCAAAATTTTTTTTTTCATCGAACCCATACATGTGGGGTATCTATGGATAGGTCTTCAAAAATGATATTGAGGTTTCTAATATCATTTTTTTCTAAACTGAATAGTTTGCGCGAGAGACACTTCCAAAGTGGTAAAATGTGTGTCCCCCCCCCTGTAACTTCTAAAATAAGAGAATGATAAAACTAAAAAAAATATATGATGTACATTACCATATAAACTTCCACCGAAAATTGGTTTGAACGAGATCTAGTGAGTAGTTTTTTTTTAATACGTCATAAATCGTAACGTAACGGAACCCTTCATGGGCGAGTCCGACTCGCACTTGGCCGGTTTTTTTACAAGTTTGCTAGTGTGCGTTTCTCGAAGCTACGGTAGTAAATCATTAGTTACTAGTTGCCAACTAATAAATTTTAGCTACAAGTACCTGAGTAAATTCAATTTGGTTTCATAAAAATATATGTTATTCTTATTAAATACTCTTGTAAATTACACTAATAAAGCTATTAGTCTCACTGTCTCACCTATTTCTCGAAACTTATTAGAATAATAATATGAGTCCATGAACGAATATTTTTTACAAGTTTGCTAGTGTGCGTTTCTCGAAGCTACGGTAGTAAAATATTAGTTACGAGTGGCCAACTAATAAAAAATATCAGCTGAAATTACATGAGTAAATTCAATTTGGTTTCATAAAAAATTATATGTTATTCTTATTAAATACTCTTGTAAATTACACTAATAAAGCTATTAGTCTCTCAGGGCCCTATTTCTCGAAACTTATTATTAGTTATTATAGACTAATAATAATATGAGTCCATGAACGAATATTTTTTACAAGTTTGCTAGTGTGGGTTTCTCGAAGCTACGGTAGTAAAATATTAGTTACGAGTGGCCAACTAATAAATATCAGCTAAAATTACATGAGTAAATTCAATTTGGTTACATAAAAATATATGTTATTCTTATTAAATACTCTTGTAAATTACACTAATAAAGCTATTAGTCTCTCAGAAGGCTTGTAAAAAATATTAGCCAAAATTATGACATAAATTTACCAACAAATTTTATAAAATATGGTTAGATTCAGACACTTCCGATAGTGAAGGAGAGAGAATAATAATTCGCCGTCGTCGAGTCTTTTTAACCAGAAACACTAAATATTCGAATCTACATTCCAGTTTAATGAAAGGATTCGTTTAATCAGCATAAAAATGGAAAACCTGATGGCTGTTATCAGGCTTAGTTTGCAATGGTAAACCGAAAGAAATCAAGCCTTGTCACCAAAACGAATAATAATGAATAATTTTAGTTGCTCTACACTGGATGGGTACGAGAGCACAGTACACGTCAAGCTATACAAAACCAGTTTGTCTTGGCCTCACTTTGTATGATATTTTCTCACAATGAGCGGTCAGCCAATACTGGTTTTGCATAGCTTGATGTGTAGCCGTGTGTACCACGCACTAGCCAGTGCAAACGACAAAATCAAACGAATCCGAAAGTGGCGGGAACTTTTCCGTATTTTTTTTAATAAGTAAAAAAAAAGGCATGGGTAATCTGTGTATTCAGCCAAGCCAGCCTAATATTTTTTATTAGTCTGCTACTATTAGCTATAGTCCAGTACTTGTTTTTGAGAAACGGGAAATATTAGGACTAGTATTTTTTACACTAGTGACTAATACACTAGTAAACTAAAAGCCTACCCAAATGTCCTTTCTTTGGTATTGTTCGTCGGATCGTTGAGCTCCTTAAGTTTTGAGTTGAGCTGCACGATTTCTGACAAATGCGTGCACTGACTGGACAGGTCCTCTCAAACTGTGTATTTCTTTCCTTAAAAGACCATCTCAGACATCGACCTACATGGTCTTCATATGATCTGACCAAGATTATGTCTGGACTTTAAAAGAGACTGTGACCTCTGAGTTTGTTTCGGCCTTCCTTCTCAGAGTAGTCAGATAGTTAACGCCGAACTCATCTAGTTTAAAAAAAATATGATTGACGTGTAAAAGTGTTTGTACAAACCTACTTACAAAATAAAATCATTTATCATTTCGAGAAATAGGGCCCTGGGAATCGAATCCAGGACCTCATGCTCAGCATTAACGCTCGCGGCCACTACACCAACGAGGCAGCCGATATCTTTGCGTGCCAATCATATTTTTTTATCTAAAAAAACACTATACATAACAATTATGTATGGAGATATGTAGGCAACGTGATAGGCAGCTAATGTCATGGGAATTAAAAAAAAAACAAACATGATTCTTGATTGTATGGGTGATTTACACGCTATGGAATGGTATGCCTAATCATGGAAAATATTCATACTTATAGAATAGAAAACTTTTATTTCAGACAGGAGTCCATAGGGTTAGTAACAGTTTTACTTAACTTCTAGTGTTAATACGTTACAGACACAGATGTACATACAATTAAAACTCAGCGTGGCGCTGCATCCACCTCCGCAACATCGGGGAATCCCACGGATCCGCGAACACACTGACATAATAAAAGCAAACAAGTAGGCCAACTCAAGCCCCGAGCGAGCGATAATAGCCTAAACTCGTAGGGCTGTCACTTATACTTTATTCAATCGTCAAAAATGCATAGTCAATCTCTATACAAAACAATGTTCCCCTGTAGGGTAAGCATCAGGGACCTTTAATACAAAGTTTTTTTTAATTATTTTTTCTAGACACGGCTACACATCAAGCCATGTAAAACCAGTATTAGCTGACCGTTCATTGTGAGAAAATATCATACAAAGTGAGGCCAAGACAAACTGGTTTTTTATAGCTTGACGTGTAGCCGTGTGTAAGTACATCAGCGACCATATTATGGTTGCTGAAGTACATAGACCAGAAGCCGACTACATTTTTTTCATTGCCTACGTCATCTTATCTGTTTAGTTATTTGAAAAATTACGATCGAAATATGACTAATAAAAACGTGGTTTTACTGAATCATGTATTTATTCAAATAAAATGAAATGATTATGAAGTCTTTGTAGTTAAAGGGGGTAGGTACGTACAGGTACAAATTATTTATTACGAGCAGCAGGGCAGCGGCGAAGCGTGCACGGGCGCGGGCGATATTACCGGCGTCACAGCCACGACTGGCGCACCTTTAGCAGCGATAAATTTTGTCAGTGTGTGCGTGCGACGACGCATACGTACGAGCGCGCTCACATACAAACCGTGCGCGGTGCGAATGTATGAAGATGTCGTACTTATTTGCTTTTACTATGACACTGAGAATACTGTTGGTACTGCCGCGGACACGCGTCATCTGTTCAGGGGGTCTACTCCGAAGTAGTATCGGCCGTTTCCTGCTACGTTACTATTTGGTTCCGATCCTACACTCTTTCGAATATTGATTATGGTCCCGACCCAACTGAGCCGAACCGAACTTTTTTCGCATTTTTCAATAATATTCGGTTCGGCCATGTGTCGGTCCGATCCGAACATTCGCACTTTCCACTTCGGAGTAGGCCCCCAGGGATGCGCATCTAGAGGCCACTTTAAGCAATACCTCTAAAAGCTATTCATATCCTGAATTCCCAGCAGATCATTAGCAATTCCTCTAATTTTCGTAAAATTTCATTTCATATTTGGTGTAAACATTGCCGCATGAAAAAAATAAAAACCGTAATATTATCGGTAAATTTTTCAATACAGTTTTTATTTATCAAATTGGTTTTTTATTTCTACAGTTTAAATGTTATTTCATTGTGATATGAATTGCACACCGATCAAATTACGAATTGTCAGTTTGTGACCATTTTAGGATTTTTAATATGATTCACATTGTTATCCTATTATGATTCTGCCAAAGTGGCCTTTTTATGCCCCTATTCCTAATAATGGCGGCAAAACCATTCATACTATTATCCGCAAACATCCCTGATGCACTACAACGCCACGGCAGCCGCAACAGTAATAATAATAATAATAATATCCCTGGACATTTCACACAGCGCCATCTAGTCCCAAGCTAAGCAACCTAATGCTTGTGTTATGGTAACAAGATGGCTGATAAACTACTTATATACATTTTTTTTTTTGTAAATACATACATATTATAGATAGAAAAACACCCAGACTCGGAACAAATACATGTAGGTCATACAACAGTACTCAGTGCATTATTATATTGAACGCGTGGGTCGCTGTATGCCCGCTGAGTGAATTTTATCCGTACTTCCGTACTATAATTATCATCATTATTTTGCCTTGATCCCAAATAATTTATGGTCGGCGCAATCGTCAAAATTACTTAAGACAGTCCCCCGGCACACCCGCCCTTCACCACTTCCTAGTGCTTTCACTGGAAGAAGAAGTGGCGCAACAAACTCCCCAGCAGCACAGTTGTCTGTTCAGTAAAAAATAGAGAGGTGTCAAGGGACACCCGGATGGAACGAAGTATAACTGGCTTGCTTTCTATAAGAGAGAGAGAGAGAGACAGACAGACAAACACGCGCACGCCGCACGGCTTACAACTATAGCAAAAAGTGTCGTTCCAACTTTTGGTCTTAATTTTTTCCGTCTAGCCCCCTTTCGCAACGCGAAACGATAAGGAACTTCGTTCCAAAACTTGCTTGTATACAATAGTAGGTATGCAAATGACATTATGAGACACAGAACGTTAAATTAAATTACTTGCCATATGTCAGCTGGCCACGCCATACTTCTCTATTAGTCGTCATCTAGGTAGTCACCCCCTTTCTAACCATATCATCATTCACACAGTCCATCCATCGTTTCTATGTCTCCGAATGTTTTGTTGTAAGACATGCCAGTTTCCTCACAATGTTTTCCTTCACCGTTTTGAGAGCAGTGGTGATGAAATAATTTACACGGGTAAGTAATAGATGATATAACAAAAAAATCTCTAATATTAACAACATAATTATAACAACGGAACCTATAATTTTATTTAATATAGCGATTAGTTAATATAATGAACGATTGATATAATTTTAAAATAACTAATTTTTATAAGCATAACATACATTAAATATAACATCGTTTGACATAACATACATTAAATATAAAATCGTTTGACATACCACTCAAATGATATAAAACTTATTTGGTCTAATATGATGAAAACGCCTATTTAAGATAGGTCGACTGCTAAGGTAGGTCGACGGAGCCCCGCTTCGCGAGGCTCCTATTTCTGGGTGGTTTAAAAAAAAATACCACGAAGGCTAAGGCGGGAGTAAAGCGGAGCGGAGCTCCCGCCTTAGCCTTCTACTAACCTATCCGAGTCGGGGTACTCTGAGTCGGGGTGTTAACCATAATGACGTTTTTTATATATATTATACGTTATACCTAATGATTTTCGATTAAATAAACAATATACATATTAAACGTTAGACCAAATGATTTTCGATTACATAATCGTTATAACAAACAACGTTATACTAATTAAGTTTTAGAACAAATAAATGTTATATGTAAAGAAATTATATCAACAGTTGGTATATCTCACGTTGATTATATCTTATGAACGATAATAAAATGAAATTAGACCAAATGAGTTTATACGTTATGAGACGCATCCAATTTACACAAATGAAAGCGCCTGTCTGGGTTCGAACCTACGACCTACAAATCGTAAGTCACGGCCGTTACCACTGGGCCACCACTGCTACAAAAGCTAGTAATAAATAAAATAAAACGGTGTTGATATCAAGGAAATACCTCTAAGCAACACGTACAGTGCAAGCTAGCGATTGAAAAAGGAATGCAAAGAAAAAAATGTATGCCAAGTAACTGCGGCGCACCAGTATGAACTCCTGGTATCCTGGTACTTTGTGCTACTGTTTTAGTTATCTTACTAACCCGGTTTTGTCTCAGTTCGTTTTATAAGATGGGGTCAACACCTAGTAAAAAAACAACGGGTTGCACGGATGCTGAGTTGATTGATTGATGCCAAAAATGAGAATCCGTAGCATTTGACGACACGGTTGGCACAGTGGCGGAGCGATCGACTGCTGCGCTTCGTGTCGCGGGTTCGATTCCCGCACGGAACAAATATTTGTATTGCCTGCAGCTAGTTGTTCCGGGTCTGGCTGTTTATGTATGTGAGTTTAAATGTTTGTACACGCACCCACGATACAGGAGTAATTTCTAGTGTGGGGCAACGTTTAAAAAAAATAAAATCAACGGGTTGCACTCCGGGAGTCAAACTCAAACTCAAATCATTTATTTCAATTAAACCATTTACAGGCACTTTTGAATTGTCAAAATTAAATAGTCGGTCAGTTAGTCAGAAAGTTGAAGCTAGTTGCCCATTCCAAAGCGTAGATCTCTATGGAGAAGAACGGGCAAGAAACTCCACGGACACTCTTTTAAATCAAGACATTTTTACAAAATCCTGGTTACATTATTCTTATTGCTTCTATATGTGAGAACAATGTTAAGAAACAAATTAAAAATAAGCCCTGGCAGTTAAGAGATGACCAGTCTCAACAGATGGCGCCCGTTCACGAACATGACGCGTGGATCAGCACCACCCAGCTCAACCATTTCGTAGGGAACCGAATGATCCAACACACGCGCCACCACCAGTGAGACATTTAAGTGAGCATGACATATTCTCAACTGCCATGCTCTTTCAAGTCAACATCAAAATATCATAAAAAACGGATCCATGGTTCTTACATTTACAAAATTTTCAAAAATGCTTCTAAATTATACAAAACTATAGTTTGCAATTTAATTAAGAGATGAGAGAAAAAAAATTACTACCAATCATGAAGAGGTATTTAATACTGAAGTATTTAGTGCCGGCAGAAGTGAAAACTCGAATATTAACGTGGTGCATTTTTGATATTTTGGAATGCGGTCTACTCTCCCTCCGTCTTACGAATGTTCGATCAGGTCACGTGTCCTGACGGGAGTTTAACATTTTTTACCCATCACAAAAAATGTGCACAATGTCGCTAAAGAAGTTTTTACTTCAAAAACTCAAGGGTCAGACAGCTGTCTTAGAACATACATACATATTCCAGATTACGTAAAAGTTAACTTTAAAATGCGTACTAAAATAAAAATATAAACTGCCTTATCTTATTGAATTATCTTATTTATGGCTTCTTACAGACATTATAATACCGTACGTGTATCAATCAATGTATTGTGTGTTGCTGCAATCACTAGTTCCATGTGTCAAAAAACGGTTTACCTAATGGATAGGCTATAAAAACGGTTTACCTAATGAATAAATAGGGTATAAAAAACGGTTTACCTAATGGATAGGGTATAAAAAACGGTTTGCATAATGGACAGGGTATACAATACACACTATCAATCTCAATCTGAATCATTTTGAAGGATATTGCATGGATTAGCAATATCCTTCAAAATGATTGCTTCATATGTTTGAAATACGTGTCTGCTCAACAACGTAAAAAACGCAATGAATGTTGTTGAACTGTCAAAATTAACACGTTGCGGGACGCACTGCATTAGCAGTAGATTTGTCGGTGTTGAAAATGACAGTACGGGCACCGCCGGAACTGAGGTACGGGCATTACAGCGAAATTTTGTATAGAGGAACAAGGAAACCCGTTTTTACTGTCATACCACATCAATACGGCTATGAAAGTACTGTCATCGTATATTATTCTTTAGTATTGCTCTAGGGCGGTACGGATAAAGCAGTGGTCGGAACTTGTATGGACAATTTTACTGTCATATCCTTAGAGCATTAGGTCGTATCGCATAATTTGAAAAAGTCAGTACCGTCCCGCAACGTGTTAAACCTAATGCTGTTGATAGTTTGTTACGGAATTACCCCCTCAGACCCGTTATAGAATAGAATAGAAAACTTTTATTTCAGACAGGAGTCCATAGGGTTAGTAACAATTTTACTTAACTTCTAGTGTTAGTACGTTACAGACACAGATGTACATACAATTAGAACTAAGCGTGGAGCTGCATCCACCTCCGCAACATCGGGTTATCCCACCGATCTGCGAACACACTGAGAATACTGTTGGTGCTGCCGCCAACACGCGTCATCAGGGGCTGCAGTCTCGACATTCATAGCGATCGCTTTACGACCGAATTCGGTCGCAAAGTCCTGTCACTCCATACATTACACCTGTCAATCTGGGACTTTGCGACCGAATTCGGTCGTAAAGCGATCGATATGAATGTCGAGAATGCAGCCCCAGGGATCTATTTTCTGACTAGCTTATCAAAAAAGGTTACCAAGCTTATCATTTTTTTTTTTTCAAAAATATGTTTCTTAAATTAGAGGTATTTTTGCCTGATTGAGACCGAGATCAGACTGTGAACGTTCTTAAAATTACGAGAATTGCCGCTCTGATTTATATCAGTATTGACTTTCAACATTGTTATTTACTGTTTAACCAATGTTGCAATGAAGATTTAGGTCAAAAAACACTCGCAAGCTAATCCCTTATTATCAGTTATCTTGAACGCGTTTCATAATGAATGCAGTTTAAAGTAAATAGTTTGCGTAATAGCCACTTGATATCGAGACAGAACTCGATATTAAATTTCAATATTTATATATATTTAATTTATATGGTCTACGGTCACCAAAGGAGATAAGTAACCAGGGTCATCGGATATAGTTGAAGTTTAGTAAAAAACAGATTGATATTTTCGGATAAAATTTTATTTAATTAATAGAAAACAAATTTAATTTATCAAACTAAATTTCATTCGAAAACATCCATCTGTTTTTTACTAAACTTGAGCAATATCCGACGACCCTGGGGGTCTACTCCGATGTAGTATCGGGGGGTCTACTCCGAAGTAGTATCGGCCGAATGTTCGGCCGTTTCCTGCTACGAAGTTACTATTTGGTTCGGTCGGTTCCGATCCTACACTCCTACGCTCTTTCGAATATTGACTATGGTCCCGACCCAACTGAGACGATCCGAACTTTTTTCGCATTTTTCAATAATATTCGGTTCGGCCATGTGTCGGTCCGATCCGAACATTCGCACTTTGCACTTCGGAGTAGGCCTCCTGGTTACTTATCTCCTTTGGAGACTGTACATAACAAAGAGCATTCTTGTTTCATTAAAACATCACGCTTTTACCAAAACGGAATAGGCAGAGGTGTATAGTAGGTACACACGGCTACACGTCAAGCTATACAAAACCAGTTTGTCTTGGCCTCACTTTGTATGATATTTTCTCACAATGAACGGTCAGCCAATACTGGTTTTGCATAGCTTGATGTGTAGCCGTGTGTACAGACGCCAGCACATCAAGCTACTACAATCTGTCAAATTTATTTAATAGATTTTGAACTATATCGCTAAAGTATTAAGGTTCAAAGTTGATTGGAAAAATTTGACAGTTTCGGGTAGCTTGGCCTGCTGGCGTCTGTACATTCGCATTATGCCAGTTATCTATTCTATTTATACTTACTAACAATAAAGCGAGTTGAGAAGAGTTTGTTCGTTTGTACGCGCTAATCTCTGGAACTACCAGGCGGATTTGAGTTTTTTTTTCCATTTGATAGCGCAATTTTTTAGGTAGGCTATAGACTATAATATCATCACGATGTGATGTGACACGGATGAGCCGAGTAAAAATAAAAAAAGTCTGAAAAAACGCTAAACGAAAACGAATTGCTAGTTAGAGTGTTATAATCCAAGATGGCGTCGGCGAGAATTAGAAATTATCGAAAAATTTGAAAATATTCGCAGCCGTCATCTTGGATTTTCATTTTAACCTCACTATCGGCTTCAGTACCCTCGAAAACCCGTTCATTCCCAGTCGCCCCGCGGGGATTGCCACCGGAGGCAAATGGGAATAAAAATTCCCAGTCGCCACTTGCCGTTCATTCCCAGTCGCCCCCGCGGGGATTGCCACCGCTATACATTGCTTTGTTTCTTGTGAAGTATAAAAGAAATTTATTATTTAAAAAAAAACATTTTAATTTTTTTTTATAATTTTCCTTATTATTTTATTCTTCACAAGAAACAAAGCAATGTATAGCGGTGGCAATCCCCGTCATTCATGAGGACATTTTTAAAAAAATTCAATGGAATAGGTATTGCTTGGAAGGAATTGACAAGCCTTTGTATTCGAGGATTTTATGATACTATTCAAAGAAACAACAGATGTTTTACTATACATTTTATTTGTATTAGCAGGCAGTAACACATACATATAAGCTTATTCTAATTACAAAGGTAAAATATTATTCTAAGACAACATTATTATAATTAATATAACCTTATTAGCTAAGATGTTTTAAATTTATGGTCTTATTGCGATTTGTTCTTCCTCATCATCATCTGCCTAGCCTTTTCCCAACTATGTTGGGGTCGGCTTCCAGTCTAACCGGATGCAGCTGAATACCAGTATTTTACATGGAGCGACTGCCTATCTGACCTCCACGACCCAGTTACAGCGTAATACGATACCCCTTGGTAAGACTGGTTGTCAGATTTTCGGGCTCCTGACGGCCCGTAACGACTTTCAAAGATTCACGAATGAATGCCGGGACCAACGGCTTAACGTGCTTTCCGAGACACGGAGGGGACTTGGTATGTAAAGATGGTCAGCCATCCGCGGACCAACCGCGGCAAGCGTAGCTTAACCTGATCGATCGACCCTTGCGGCTGTTATTACTTAGTCACCAGCTCCTCAAATATAATAATAATAATATCCCTGGACATTTCACACAGTGCCATCTAGTCCCAAGCTAAGCAACCTAATGCTTGTGTTATGGTAACAAGATGGCTGATAAACTACTTATATACATTTTTTTTTTGTAAAGACATACTTATTATAGATAGAAAAACACCCAGACTCGGAACAAATACACTACAAATATACTCGTAATATTATTATATTACAGTATAGATTTCACTTGGAAATTAAGGACATTACACAACAATCACGTTGAACGCTGGCATGTGGTACATTAATCTTGACAAACTATTCAAAGGCGATAGTTTAGATAACGAATCATTATTGACGTGCTTTACTAGAAGACTAAAAATAAAACAAAGTACTCGTAAAGGGCTTTGAACACCCTTGGCATACCTACTGTCGCGCCATTTTGAAAATGGCGGTTACGCATGAGACCTAAGATCTATTTAAATTTACGTTTCCATTTTATGTTATTTCAAGTTAAACAAATATCAACTTTATTGCAGTGGTAATTAAGTGGATTTCACAGTGACAAGCATTATTTAAAGTCTTAAAAATGTTTAAAGTTGTATCGTAAAATCGTCACAAATAACTCCTCCTCTGTTCTTCCTATTCTTTTTAAAATCACATTAATTTACGCTGTTTGATCCATCTATTATTCAATTATATTGACTGGAAATGTTTCACTTTTCGCGGAATAACAATTCTAGGTCTTTCGTCAACATCTTGCTGCAAATGTACTATATCCAACACGAATTTCTTAAAAGCTGTCATACATGCGCTTTTGTAAAACGAACAATGATTTTCTATCATTATTTCAATACTTCTAAGAGTTCTTTCGTCACTCCGCGATAGATTTTGTATGAGACACAATAACAGTCTCCCATAATTTTTGTTAGAAGCGCAATATAGATTACACAATTCTAAATTAGCATGTATGTATTGGAAAATAAAGTCGTTTTTCTTACATTTTTTGTACATCAAGTATATCACGGGTAAATTATGATTGAATTGATCGAGTGCCAACTGTAACTCACACACATCTTTCATCAACTCCGTACAGTCCTTCTCGTTTAAAGTTTCAACATAATCTAGTAAAATATTATTTGGAAGCTCGGTGTCCATCAGCATCGTCTTCATGGTGGTTTTAAAATGCACTGGGTAACTGTTCCTTGCTTTTATCATCAAATGCAGCGAGGACCAAGAATAAACTCTTCTGAAGTAGACGTGAAAGAAATACTGGTAGAAAAGTTGAACAAATTGTTCATTTGTGGCTTTCTTCGTGAAAATTTTGTCACAGATTTTCTCAATAGTTCTTGCGGATAAATAGAGAGCCATTCTTGGTATTAGCACCAGAGTGTTGAGTGATTCCATTTCTAAATAGTGGTAGCTTCTTATTGGATCTTCTTCTATGAAATCATAGAAGCTTCTCTCCGGGGCTTGTGGGGCCGGGCTGACCAGTTGTACACGGGAAATATGACTGTGTTCCAACATTCTTCTGTTCAGCATAGTAATATCTTCATCTTTTAGATAGTTCATGCAGATGAGCGTCTCGTCTACTCTGACCAGCCAATCTTCTCTGGGCATTTCGATGCAGCGGTGTTCTGATTCATTACTTAAATGGTTCATGTTCGGAATTGTATTTACACACTTGTTTTTAAACGTTTTCTAAGTCACAGCAGTCACTGTTTCACTTTATCGTCTTCTGCCGTCACTGGTATTTGAATTCACTAAAGATCTCTTTTAACGATCACGTAGTTGAATTAACAATTCTCCATTTCGGCAAACAGCTTCAGTTCAACTTCTCTGACTTTAGTTAATACACTTTCACTTATTAACCAAAATATAAAATACGCCAAATAATTCGACCAGCTAGTTTTAGGACACCTTGTCGCAATGATGGTTACTTGCGTACTGAATAAATATAGAGAGAGTGAGGAGGTGGAGGTGGGAAGAGGTGTGGAGTGACTTGTATACAACTTCCAGGTAAATAACCATTTTATAAGCAGCTTTACTTGCACCCATTGTTTTAAACTGCCATTGTCTATTCGTGGTAATACTACCTCTTCCAATTAGTTTCTTGCTAGTCGTTAAAGGGTTTAAAAAAATATTTTTATGATGCATATTAGATGTTTTCCCCGAAATAATTAGGTGATTAGTAAATTGTTTCAGCAACTATCAACAAGTTCCAAGTATCCTACGATAATCCGTGTCTCTAATAATAATCCTCCTATGGTCTGTGCAATTTTGGACGAAGTTGTGATAGCGAACAATTATCGGAGATTTGTGAAAGACGGCACGGTTGACATCTATCGGGTGTACCACCGGCCGGGGGAATCGATCAGGCATATTATTATCTCAGGGTGTTTCCGTCTAGCTAACTGTACTTGCATAGACACAACCTTGTAGCCAGGATAATCCATCACTCCATCAGTTTTTTGGCCAACGGAACCCTAAAAATGTCTGAAAAAACGCTAAACGAAAACGAATTGCTAGCGTGGGCACGCGAAAAGAAGCGACGGAAGGAAGTTCAATATGAAAATCCAAGATGGCGGCGGCGAGAATTAGAAAATATCGAAAAATTTGAAAATATTCGCAGTCGCCATCTTGGATTTTCGTTTTAACCTCACTATCGGCTTCAGTACCCTCGAAAACCCGTTCATTCCCAGTCGCCCCCGCGGGGATTGCCACCGCTATACATTGCTTTATTTCTTGTGAAGTATAAAATAAATAAAAAAAAATAAAAAAATAAAATATCTTTATTTCAGACCTAAGCAGTCCATACGTAGTTAGTGGTTAGTAACAAACTGTGCTTACATGCTATGTTATTTTTGTTAGTACTTAATTCTATTTAACATAAACCTATACCTAATTCTACCCAGTGCCTTTGGATGGGACAGTCCACTCTGCTAACAATCATTTTCAGGATGCCGTTCCGAGTGCTACGAAAACGCATAACAAGGAAAATTATTAAAAAAAAAAGAAAAAATAAAACATTTTAATTTTTTTTTATAATAAATTTTCTTTATTATTTTATTCTTCACAAGAAACAAAGCAATGTATAGCGGTGGCAATTCCCCACATTCATGACGAAATTTTTTGAAATTATCATTGGATTATTGCTTGGAAGGAATTGACAAGCCTTTGTATTCGAGGATTTTATGATACTATTCAAAGAAACAACAGATGTTTTACTATACATTTTATTTGTATTAGCAGGCAGTAACACATACATATAAGCTTATTCTAATTACAAAGGTAAAATATTATTCTAAGACAACATTATTATAATTAATATAACCTTATTAGCTAAGATGTTTTAAATTTATGGTCTTATTGCGATCTGTTCTTCCTCATCATCATCTGCCTAGCCTTTTCCTAACTATGTTGGGGTCGGCTTCCAGTCTAACCGGATGCAGCTGAATACCAGTATTTTACATGGAGCGACTGCCTATCTGACCTCCACGACCCAGTTACTGCGTAATACGATACCCCTTGGTAAGACTGGTTGTCAGATTTTCCTCCAGGGCTCCTGACGGCCCGTAACGACTTTCAAAGATTCACGAATGACAGCCGGGACCAACGGCTTAACGTGCTTTCCGAGACCTGGAGGGGACTTGGTATGTAAAGATGGTCACCCATCCGCGGACCAACCGCGGCAAGCGTAGCTTAACCTGATTGATCGACCCTTGCGGCTGTTATTACTTAGTCACAAGCTCCTCAAATATTATATTATTATATTACAGTAGGTATAGATTTCACTTGGAAATTAAGGACATTACACAACAATTTCGTTGAACGCTGGCATGTGGTACAGTCGCCAGCACATCAAGCTACTACAATCTGTCAGATTTCTTTAATAGATTTTCGACTTTATTGCTAAAGCATTAGGTTCAATGTTGATTGGGAAAATCTGACAGTTTCGGGTAGGTTGACCTGCTGGCGTCCGTACATTAATCTTGACAAACTATTAAAAGGCGATAGTTTAGATGACGAATCATTATTGACGTGCTTTACTAGAAGACTAAAAATAAAAACAAAGTACTCGTAAAGGGCTTTGAACACCCGCGGAATACCTACTGTCGCGCCATTTTGAAAATGGCGGCTACGCATGAGACCTAAGGTCTATTTAAATTTACGTTTCCATTTTATGTTATTTCAAGTTAAACAAATATCAACTTTATTGCAGTGGTAATTAAGTTGATTTCACAGTGACAAGCATTATTTAAAGTCTTAAAAACGTTTGAAGTTGTATCGTAAAATCGCCACAAATACCTTCTCCTCTGTTCTTCCTATTCTTTTTAAAATCACATTAATTTACGCTGTTTGATCCATCTATTATTCAATTATATTGACTGGAAATGTTTCAATTTTCGCGGAATAACAATTCTAGGTCTTTCGTCAACATCTTGCTGCAAATGTACTATATCCAACACGAATTTCTTAAAAGCTGTCATACATGCGCTTTTGTAAAACGAACAATGATTTTCTATCATTATTTCAATGCTTCTAAGAGTTCTTTCGTCACTCCGTGATAGGTTTTGTATGAGACACAATAGCAGTCTCCCATAATTTTTATTAGAAGCGCAATATAGATTACACAATTCTAAATTAGCATGTATGTATTGGAAAATAAAGTCGTTTTTCTTACATTTTTTGTACATCAAGTATATCACGGGTAAATTATGATTGAATTGATCGAGTGCCAACTGTAACTCACACACATCTTTCATCAACTCCGTACAGTCCTTCTCGTTTAAAGTTTCAACATAATCTAGTAAAATATTATTTGGAAGCTCGGTGTCCATCAGCATCGTCTTCATGGTGGTTTTAAAATGCACTGGGTAACTGTTCCTTGCTTTTATCATCAAATGCAGCGAGGACCAAGAATAAACTCTTCTGAAGTAGACGTGAAAGAAATACTGGTAGAAAAGTTGAACAAATTGTTCATTTGTGGCTTTCTTCGTGAAAATTTTGTCACAGATTTTCTCAATAGTTCTTGCGGATAAATAGAGAGCCATTCTTGGTATTAGCACAAGAGTGTTGAGTGATTCCATTTCTAAATAGTGGTAGCTTCTTATTGGATCTTCTTCTATGAAATCATAGAAGCTTCTCTCCGAGGCTTGTGGGGCCGGGCTGACCAGTTGTACACGGGAAATATGACTGTGTTCCAACATTCTTCTGTTCAGCATAGTAATATCTTCATCTTTTAGATAGTTCATGCAGATGAGCGTCTCGTCTACTCTGACCAGCCAATCTTCTCTGGGCATTTCGATGCAGCGGTGTTCCGATTCATTACTTAAATGGTTCATGTTCGGAATTGCGTTTACACACTTGTTTTTAAACGTTTTCTAAGCCACAGCAGTCACTGTTTCACTTTAACTTCTTCTGCCGTCACTGGTATTTGAATTCACTAAAGATCTCTTTTAACGATCACGTAGTTGAATTAACAATTCTCCATTTCGGCAAACAGCTTCAGTTCAACTTCTCTGACTTCAGTTAATACACTTTCACTTATTAACCAAAATATAAAATACGCCAAATAATTCGACCAGCTAGTTTTAGGACACCTTGTCGCAATGATGGTTACTTGCGTACTGAATAAACATAGAGAGAGTGAGGAGGTGGAGGTGGGAAGAGGTGTGGATACAACTTCCAGGTAAATAACCATTTTATAAGCAGCTTTACTTGCACCCATTGTTTTAAACTGCCATTGTCTATTCGTGGTAATTTTACCTGTTCTAATTAGTTTCTTACTACTCGTTAAAGGGTTTAAAAATATATTTTTATGATGCATATTAGATGTTTTCCCCGAAGTAATTAGGTTATTAGTAAATTGTTACAGCAACTATCAACAAGTTCCAAGTATCCTACGATAATCCGTGTCTCTAATGATAATTCTCTTATTGTCTGTACAATTTTGGACGAAGTTGTGATGACGAACAATTACATTGTGAAAAATGGCACGGTTGACATCTTTCGGGTGTACCACCGGCCGGGGGAATCGATCAGGCATATTATTATCTCAGGGTGTTTCCGTCTAGCTAACGGAGAGTACTTGCATAGACACAACCTTGTAGCCAGGATAATCCATCAGCAACTTGCTTTGAAATAAAGCCTTGTGGAATCGGAGGTGCCGTACTACAGGTATATGCCCGACCCAGTTCTCGAAAATGGAAATATCACATTGTACTGGAATCGATCCATCATCACTGACTGGACTATTGTTGCCAATAAGCCTGATATAGTGGTGATGAATCGATCAAAACGGCGCGCAATGTTTATATAATCGTAATAATAATCGTATTTTTTTTTTGTAATTTTTTAAAGTATAATTCTATAAATAAATAAAAGGGGTTCAGATAACATAAAAATATTAACATTACTGAATAACGTAATGCCGAGTGTCGACTATTAAATTGCCTGTATGCACCATATATACTGATATCACGAAAGCATTTGATTACGTAAACCATGACGCCTTATAAATAAACTTTTAAAATTAATACATTCATACCTTACTAATCAAAAGCAATATACAGAAATATCAAGGATATGTGTGAAAACTAAACAAGAACATAAATATCTATCCGGCTACAGAGAAGTCAAATATGGCGTACCGCAAGGTAGTGTACTTGGGCCTTTATTGTTTCTTTGGATGATGGAGGCGCCCGCGCGGCTCGCTTTGATTATTCACCAAAGCCGCGTAGGTACCGTCTTAGCGCGCCGCCATGACGCCGCCTGCTTCAATGACAGTAGCGAACTGGATATTAAAAATAAGAAGGAGCCAGTTTTTATTATGTGTGTAAAGTGATTTTAAATTATTTATTTTTTTAAATAATATTCTTAGTTTTTTTTTTTTTTTCTATGGCTTCTTGACCAGCTATAGTTGTGTCTCTTAAAATATTTCGTTTATGAATAGATACACGTTATTAACGACTTGCCTCGCCAAATTCTAACCTATGGTATTATTTGTACAGTACGGCAATAGTAAAATGCGGCAATAAAAATAAAAAATAATTACGAAATTGATACATTGAAAAGCATAGGTAATAAATTGGCTTAATAAAAATAATCCAATAATAAATATTCAAAATTTCATGATTCTAGGTCAACGGGAAGTACCTTATATTTTTTGGTTATAGGTTTTGATTCTGGAACGTAAACGCCCGTATCTTTTGATTGCGTTGACTTAGAAGTTTGTTTTTTTCACTGCTTCAAGGGATTGCAGCCCTGAGTATTTGATATTAATTTCAACTTGATAACTCCACGCGTTTCTGAGAAAAAGGGTCTTGACAGATGGATAGACAGTCGGACAACAAAGTGATCTTATAATGGTTCCGTTTTTCCTTTTGCGGTATGGAATTCTAAATACGTGCTGTGTGCTGTCTTGTCATGTCATGTTTGTCATGAATTCAATCATTAAATGCTTTGAGATTTAACAACATTAACCTATACTCCATTTATAATAGCATTAGAAAAAAGAGGCTCGTAGAAGCAGGAATGCAAAACATTTTATTTCAAAGTTATGATAAAACAATTTTAAGGGAGATGCTTAAATTCTAATTTTCTTGCGTTTTTTGCAATTTGCAGGTCAGTGTAAGGTTGTACCTTAATAAAAATAATATAATGCGCCACAATAAGAAATATGTAGGTAATAATACAATGTTAACCTTAAAAATCATCAATACATCCCTTTAAATTAGAATTGCTCCGAATTCGTCTGATTTCGCGGGCTACTGCAGCGCATCCACCTTAATTAAAATTGTTTTAGCAAATATGGACGTATAATATAAACAAAATAAAAATGAAACGAATAACGTTCCAGGTATTGTTCACCCCTGCTTCTTTTAGGTTTTTAGCATTGACACTGTAATTTTAAATTGGAGTTAAATAATATAAATAAATGAAAGCCACATAATTTCATAAGATAAATAGTTAAAATGGTTACAAGTAAGTGTGACAGCTGCTGTAAAAATAGATCATAATAAATTCGGCGTCTATCGTAATGTAACAATGTTTATTGTACTTTTGTTACAAAGTGTGCATTAAAAATAACCTTTTTTAACTTCTTTCTAATGCTATTGTAAATGGACTATAGGTACTTTAAAAGTAAACTAATTTACTTTAAATTTAAGATAAGAAAGACGTTTTTAAACTACTAATTATTTTAAAGATAATTCTTAGTTATTTAAATAATTACTGACACTATCGTCAAAGTCGTTAAGTGATTACTAAAACATTAGGATTTTGTAACAAATTCTCAGAATTTTTGAGATAAAGTCTTTATCTTAAAAACTCTGAGAATTTGTTGTGTGGGCAAGTTAACAAGTCATTCATTACTTAGAATGAATGAGTTGTTTTAACTTGTCCTTATTATTTAAACTTTTTCGCACACAATAAGAACTCTTTCACAAAAAGAAACAACCAACGTCCATGAAAGTTGAAAGTCTGCGTCTTTGGTTCCCGCATTGCCGTTTTTTTGCCACCGACTTCCGAAATTATTATTTTTATTTTTCCCTTTGAAGTGTTTTTTTAACAGAAACAAAAGAATTTTGCAAATCTGCTTATAAACAACGGAGTTCTGAGATAACAAACAACCGCATTGAGTACCTCCTCCTTTTTTTGAAGTCCCGTAAAATGTCACGTGTCCGAGATATTAACTAACTCTTGGGGGTCTTGGTATGGTCACCCATCCACGGGCCAACCGCGGCAAGCGTAGCTTACTTAGATTTACGATTACTTAGCCACAAGCCCCTCGAACATTCTCACAAAGATAATTATGACAGTTTTAATGACCTGGCTAAAATTCATTGAACTTTTGATAAAATAATGACGTATTTTTAATCAGGAATTTGAACTTTATTTGTTACTAGCTTCTGCCCGCGACTTCGTCCGCGTAGATTTCGGATTTGTGACAGGATTGCGCATCTCAAAAGGAAATCAGACATTTTGTAGATATTTATAAGATCTACAATTAATTTGAACATTTTATGGTTCTATCTTTTATAGTTTAGGCAGCGTACGCAAAATAAGTAACATTTCTGGTTGATTTTTTACACCTTGTGTCCGAAAAACCCAAATATCTTACGGAACCCTATTTTTTTCCAAAATAAAATTTAACCTACGTTACTCGTGGATAATGTAGCTTTCGAATGGTGAAAGAATTTTTTAAATCGGTTTAGTAGTTTTTGAGCCTATTCATTACAAACAAACAAACAAAGTTTTCCTCTTTATAATATTAGTATAGATAAAGTCATTGGACCCCTGGGTCACCTTACTACCACAACTTTGTAAGGAGTTAGCCCGTTCTTGTCCGAACCTCCATAATCTCTGACTGACCGAATCCTTGACGTTGATACAAAACTGGGGGCCTACTCCGAAGTGCATAGTGCGAATGTTCGGATCGGACCGACACATGGCCGAACCGAATATTATTGAAAAATGCGAAAAAACTTCGGATCGGCTCAGTTGGGTCGGGACCATAGTCAATATTCGAAAGAGTGTAGGAGTGTAGGATCGGAACCGACCGAACCAAATAGTAACTTCGTAGTAGGAAACGGCCGAACATTCGGCCGAGCCTTCGGACTAGACCCCCTGCCTATAAATCCTGACCTCTGAGGGATCGAATCCACAACGAGGTGATCCGGCAGAGAAACAAAGTTGTCGACATAGCTCACAGAATGAGCAAGCTGACGTGGCAATGGGCCGGCCATTTTAGCCGTAGAATCGATGACTGTTGGGGTAGACATGTTCTTGAGTGGAGACCGCGAATCGGTAAACGTAAGGTAGGACGCCCTCTGGCTAGGTGGAGCGACGATCTTCGCAGGATGGCTGGTAGCAGCTGGATGAGAGTTGCCGAAAATCGAGTTGAATGGCGTGCAATAGGAGAGGCCTATGTCCAGCAGTGGACTGCTGCAGGCTGATGATGATGCCTGTAAATGGTTTATTTGAAACGATAACCTCTGGAACGACTAGTCAGATTTGGAAACGTCTTTTTACATTTCGCACCCCCGCGCCCGGTGCGACACTGTCACTTATGCAAAAATGTAGTTCAATACTCAATATATTTATTTGCATTCCACAATGTGAACTTAGGTGGTAGGTACATTACAAAATATACATAATTTTAGATCATTGTGGACCCTGTCGGGCACAGCAAGATAGAATAGAGGAAGAGGGCTATTATTATATTATTATTTGAGAAAGTATAATATTACTGTTTTTACTACTACTCACTTCAACTTTATTATTTTTGGTATTCATTTTATTTATCATTAAAATATTCATGAATATTATAATAGCATTTGTGGACTAGGTATTGTTTTAGTTTATTTATAAACTAGCTTCTGCCCGCGGCTTCGCCCGCGTGGATGTCGGAAATTATCCCACGGGAACGTGCTAATAGGATAAAATGTATGTGCTTCCAGAGTATGCCATCTATCTCGCGGGCCCTTTGTGGCTAACTACAATAGAAAACCAATTGTGTTTCATTAGTGGTGATTAAGAGGGTACCTATATGATATCTTTACCTAAGTACCTACCTAATTAAAAAAAAAACTCAATAACAGAAAATAAAATACCTACCTACCTAAATAAACCTATTTCTGATGATAACTAATCTAAACTCAATAAATAAGCAAAATCCCTAAAAACGAATATCTATACAAATGACTGATCCTACCTAACAGTATTATAAAATAACCTACGGTCACTACGTACTACGTACACTATCAAATATACTACCTACCTATACTTTAAAATTAAAATCTATACCTACGACTTATAAAAATAAACCTAAATAACTCTAAAAACTAAAAGGAATAAAAAGGTCGCACTGAAAAGCACAGTTTAGAATTGCAATTAGCAGTTAAAATAAGAACGAACGCTCGCCACTCTGTCCGTTCAAATCAAAGTTCAAAAAATGTAATGCCATAGATAAGGATAAGTACTGACGTAATACGCGCGCGGCCGCGCGCCACGCGTGTGCTGCGAACGGTGCAAGCCAAATTCAACCTTCAGCACTACATTTTGAGCATAACTTAGGGACACTGCATACGGCTAAGATACTGTGACGTAACCTACGACAAACTTATTATTTGCGGTTGGTACAGTAATCGGGTCTAGGGATCGAACCGCAAAATTAAGTTTGTTTTTTATTGTATGTACTTTTCCGGGATAAAAAGTACCCAGTGTGGTGCCCAGGATATTAAAGAATAATTATACCAAGTTTCATCGTAATCGAACCGGTAGTTTTTGCGTGATGCCTGAACAAACAAACAGACAGACAGACAGACAGACCGACAGACAGACAAAAAATTTTTTAATCACATTTTTGGGTTTGGTGTCGGTCTAGAACCACCCCCTGCCATTTATTTTTTTGATATTTTCAATGTACAGAATTTTCACTTCTACAGATTTATTATAAGTAATAGAATAGATATAGATAGAAGATATATTCAATTTTTGTTCAGTTTTAATTGCTTCTGATAATTGATTATATATTTTAACTGACATTAATAAAGTGCTTGCTGAGTGTATTTTTAGCTTAGAGCCACCAGTTTTTCAGGAGAAGCATTTAAAACTTTGACACCTCACCAAAACAAACCAAAACGGCAATGACACTCACGCCCTCATACGGAAACTATGCGTACTACAAAAGTAACGTTATTGCACCAAGTAAAGGGGTGCTTTAGGATCATTTTTAGATATTTAACTCATTTTTGCATTTTTTGCAAAAGTGACAGTGTCGCACCCGGGATGCGACTTTATAACCTAATTCTTGAGGAAGTCTATAGGCTACTTAACATTACGCAAGGACCGGAGCCGAGCAAAAGGAAAAGTAAGGCAGAAAAAACGCTAACCGAAAATGAAGTAGGTAGTAGTGCGGGCCAGCGATGGTCAAAAAAGTCAAAAGTCAAATCATTTATTTCAAATAGTCACATAAAAGGCACTTTTGAACGTCAAAAATAAAATAAAATTGATTCTAGTCGCCCCTTCCAAATGGTAGTTTTCCTATGGAGAAGAATGGGCAAGAAAATCCACCGTTACTCTTTTAAAATGTTTTACAATATTTTGCATACATTAATTATAAAATAATAATAATAATTTTATTTCAAGCAACAAGACTCATAGTGTTAGTAACAATATACTTACAAACAATAAAAAAAAACAATAATAAAAAACATATGTATAATTATATGTGAAGACGATGCACCTAAAAATAAAATTAATATACCACAATAGGTACCTAAAAGAATTGAAATGGATTAATGAAACCATGACATATAAACTAACTATGTGATAGATACATGGTGCTCACATATTTACAAACATTCTAAAAGTAGACGATTTTGCTAATTAAATTGATTGATTTATTTATTTGTAGATGTATTTATTTGTAGAAATAAAGAGTAATAATAATAAGTATGGGATGCGACGCGATGGGTCGTAGGCTGAAATTTCACGCGGACAAAGTCGCAGGCATAAGATAGTCGTTTATAAAGAGCACCAATTCCATTGGTCTCAGGCACTGGCCTATATTGTACAAGTACGCTGGACTGAATATACTATACGAAGTGACAGTTGTTTTTTGTGCCGATTCAAAGCGCCCCCGCTCGAGCGTCTCAGGAACTAAAATTGACACATTTTCGCAAATGGCCGTCGTTTTGTTTTGGTACTTCTCTGATGATTTAGGTCTAAATCGTAGAATAAGCCTTTTATCTGTATTTTGTGTATACTACCAGGTATTTAGAACGAATTTGTCATGAGAGTATGCGCATCTTGTAAAACTCGCTATCAAACATATTAGTTCCACGGACGCTCACGTTGCTGTCAGCGCCAAAATGGCGAAAATCAAATGTCTTCATTTTGTCATCGATAGTATATGATGTCTAGCGTACTTGTCTACTATAGGTCACTGGTCTCAGGTCACATTTCGAGTGGTAAGCATTCTAGCTTTCTTTTAATAATAGCCTACTTTAGCATGGTGTAGAATTACTGTCATGTCTGACTGATTCCAGTGACCTAGTGTTAGATTACCGACTAGGTAACGATCGCTACCTTATTCAAGTCTTTGTTTTGATACCATCACGACTGTATTATCCGCAGGGGCAGGCAGAATTGCAATAGTCACATTTTGTTCGTTTAAAAACTAATTTATAAGTACTACGTATTCAGTCTATAGTGTTCCCACTGCTGAGCCACAGGCCTTTCGGTGAGAGGGAGTGGGCCGTAATCCACCACGCGGGCCCAGTGCGGGTTGGTAGATGTCACATGTCTTCGAATTTTTGGTTCTAGGACATGCCGGTTTCCTCACGATGTTTTCCTTCACCGTTTTGAGAGCAGTGGTGATGAAATAATTTACACAAAGTAAAGCGCCTGTCTGGGTTCGAACCTACGACCTACAACTCGTAAGGCGCGGCTGTTACCACTTGGCCATTTCTGCTCTATAAATAATACTATAATATTTATTGGAACGAAGTTCCTTATCGCGCGTTGCGAAAGGGGGCTAGACGGAAAAAATTAAGACCAAAAGTTGGAACGAAACTTTTTGCTATAGTTGTAAGCCGTGCGGCGTGCGCGTGATTCTCTCTCTCTCTCTCTCTCTTATAGAAAGCAAGCCAGTTATACTTCGTTCCATCCGGGTGTCCCTTGACACATCTAAAGTTTTTTTTTTTTAGGTTTGTGCGCGCATAACTCCGTCGCTTGCCAACCGATTTGAAAAATTCTTTTTTGTTGGAAAGGGTCCCAATGAAATTTCGACAAGATCTGATGATAAGTTTCGGAGACAGACAACGGAACTCTTCAATAAATGCCAGCAAACCAACGGCTATTGCTGCTATCGCTTATGTATGTATTGTTTAAGCAATCACACAACATAACATCACGCCTGTACCATTCAGTATAGGATAGGACGATAGGATGTGTTCAGTATACCACGGTACACCCTCATTTCTGTCAAAGTTGTTATTGGGGTACCTCTAATCTTGTAAGTATATACGAATTTGTGTGGGGTAGGTACAACTAAAAAGTGAAAAATATAAAAAAACACTACAAAGAGAAAATAACTTTTTTGCAAAAAAAAAATCAACCGACTTCCAAAACCGACACTACAAAGTGAAAAATAACTTTAATTTTGGAAGTCGGTGTCGTTGGGTTCACATTTTCGTTGCTTGCCACCGACTTCCGAAATTAAAGTTATTTTTCACTTTGTAGTGTCGTTTTTGGAAGTCGGTTGTTTTTTTTTTGTGTAAAAAAGTTTTTGTCTGAAAGTCTGATGAATTAATCATAAAAAAGTCATAGAATAAAAGTTATTGTTTATGATGTTAGTAATAATTAGTCCTAAGAGGTTGTTAATGTTTTACCAATAACCCTGTATAAATAGATACCTAGACGCTTTATTTCCGTTCGTCAACCTGTTCCATCCATTGTCGCCAGGCTATCCTGACAATGTCACCTGTCCAGTTAATTATAAAACCAGACGACCAGACATCGCTATTTTAAGCTAGACAAATGCCTTATTGGTTTTGTGGTCGTGATCGTGGCTCTTTAGCGTGGGAAACTAGGTTCGATCTCAACTCAGGTAAACCATCATCAGGGGTCGGATTCCAGTAACCGGATGCAATTCTGACGGCACGGTTGGCGCAGTGGTTAAGCGATTGACTGCTGCGCTGCGTGTCGCGGGTTCGATTCCCGCACGGAACAAATATTTGTATGACCTACATGTATTTGTTCCGAGTCTGGGTGTTTTTCTATCTATAATAAGTATGAATTTACAAAAAAAAAAAAAAAGTATATATGTAGTTTATCAGCCATCTTGTTACCATAACACAAGCATTAGGTTGCTTAGCTTGGGACTAGATGGCGGTGTGTGAAATGTCCAGGGATATTATTATTATTATAATTGAATACCAATATTTCTCATGGGGCGACTGCCTATCTGAGTTTCACAACCCAGTTACTGGGTAACACCGTAACACGATACCTCTTGGTAAGACTGCTAAAAGTGGAGTGCTTAAAGTGGGGTCTTGGGATCGATGTCTGGGTCGGTCAGTGTTTTTATTGTCACGCCCTTCATTCCTGGAGGCTTTTATTTAGGTGGTAAGTTTTTATATACATTTTTAATTTTAATTAATTATTTTTAGCTTGAGTACATATAATCATAATCATTTATTCATTGTAAAACATAGGTACATTATAAGTTGTTATTTGTTAAAAGTATAGTTTTTATTGTATTTGTTGGTATATTGGCGTGGCTAGCTGACATATGGCAAATAATTTAATTTAATGTTCTGTGTCTTGTAATGTTAATTACTTTACATAACTAGCATTGTATACAATCAAGTATTTTCTAACTGAACAGACAGCTGTGCTGCTGGGGAGTTTGATGCGCCACTTCTTCCCAGCGATAGCACTAGGAAGTGGTGAAGGGCGGGCGTTTAGGGGGACTGTCTTTTGTAATTTTGACGTTCGAAAAGTGCTGATTCTCTGTCTAATTTGATGAAATGACTTTGGATTTTGATATGTAGGATTATAGGTGTGTTTGATTTAGAACAATTCTCCTTTTGAGTTTGATATAGGTGTATTACGCGAAGGGTTAGCCAGAGGTGCACCTATGGTACTGTAGAGCTTTGTCTGCCGAAGGCGACCTTGCAGGCTATAATTTAGCGCCGGTGGCATTCGAACGTTCAAGCTAGTGTCAAATATTTTAATTAGAATTATTTTATTAGAACAGTGAGTTGGAATTTAGTCAGAAATATGTAAAGACAATATAATCTTAAGGTGGATGCTCCAACTTGCCGGATTGCCGCCATGGGATCTGGAGGCCAAAGTCCTCGCCCACATAAGGAAGTGGCGAGAGGAGGCAAAACGGCGGGGCGTAACTCGGCGGCCCCAGGACCAATCCCTGTGGGACACCGCACGACATCTCTCGCCGGTTACGGTACCAAACGCCTCCTGCCGGAGGCTTTATGCGGGGGTCGTGCGGTCCATGGTCCTTTACGAGGTACCGGTGTGGGCGCGTTCTCTAAGTTGGCGACCAGCCCGCCGGTTGAACGCGTCCCAAAGGTTCATGGCTGTCCGGCTGATCCGAGGATACCGCACTGTCTCCGCTGAGGCGGCGAGCCTCCTTGCCGGATTGCCGCCATCGGATCTGGAGGCCAAAGTCCTCACCCACATATGGGAGTGGCGAGAGGAGGCTAAACGGCGGGGCGTAACTCCGCTGCCGCGAGAAATCACGGCACAGCGGACAGAGCTCCGACGGGATCTCATAGCGGCATGGAGAGTGCGATTGTCGCAACCCAGTGCTGGGCACGCCACAATAGCGGTGATAAGTCCCCTCTTTGAGGAGTGGCTAGAGAGGCGCCACGGCGCCCTCACCTTCCGTCTGACGCAGGTCCTCACCGGACATGGTTGTTTCGGGAAGTTCCTGTTTAGGCGGAAACGCCAGGGTGTCACCACTGTGTGGATCGCCCGGAGGACACGTGATTATTGTGTTTTTTTTAATGATTTATGTCCATATTGTTATAAACGTGCGTTACACGGTGAGCATAGATTATAATCGTCCTTGAATATGTCCCTCGTTAAAACAGTCATTGTGTAACAATATTATTTACTACCTATACATCATTATCATACATAAACTTTATTTATTATACCCTCATGAAATTTATTTATAATACTTCTATTCAGCCTATAACGTTCCCACTGCTGGGACTCAGGCCTCCTCTCTGTGAGAGAAGGTGGGCCGTAATCCACCACGCGGGCCCAGTGCGGGTTGGTAGATGTCACATGTCTTCGAATTTTTGGTTCTAGGACATGCGGGTTTCTTCACGATGTTTTTTTCACCCCTGCTCTCCTGCCTGAAATTTATTATTATTTAAGAAAAACCAAACAGTAGCACAATAACAAATACTCATAATATCTTAAATATTACATTTTAAAACAATTATGATCCACGGCCGCGGGTTGTTCGATAGAGATACCGTGGCCCCTGGCACAGGCAACTGAAGGAACACGGGTGGGTTTTAGTCAGTAAAAGTCTGACACGCCCTTCCGCTCAGCCCAGAGCGGGAGAGGTCAATTGATAATTTCCCACCCAAAAAAAGGGGGGGGGGGAGAGGTGTCACGCCCTATTTTAACAAAAAAAATCTCTAAAAGTCTCTCAATCTGTGTGGTTCTTTCCTCAAAAGACCATCTCAGACATCGACCTACATGGTCTTCACCAAGATTATGTCTGGACTTTAAAAGAGACTGTGCCCTCTGAGTTTGTTTCGGCCTTTCTTCTCAGACTAGTCAGATAGGAAACGCCGACCTCATCTAGTTTTAAAACATGATTGACGTGTAAAAGTGTTTGTACAAACCTACTTACAAAATAAAATCATTTATCATTTATAGGTAGGTTCTTCACTGTTTATGAGTCTTTTTTTATAGTAGTTTTTATTATTATCACGACTAATGCTTTTATTCAAACAACACACAGTTTTACTGTCGCAAAACTAAATAACACTTAGTGGCAGTCCGGTGCGGTTTATTTATTTATTTATAAGTATGTATTAGGTATGTTGAAACTGTGTGTAGGTACTCCACGTCACTTTTCCAAAAAAAAAAACTCAAATCATTTATTTCAATTGAACCATTTACAGGCACTTTTGAATTGTCAAAATTAAATAGTCGGTCAGTTAGTCAGAAAGTTGAAGCTAGTTGCCCATTCCAAAGCGTAGATCTCTATGGAGAAGAACGGGCAAGAAACTCCACGGACACTCTTTTATATCAAGATATTTTTACAAAATCCTGGGTACCTACATTATTCTTATTGCTTCTATATGTGAGAACAATGTAAAGAAACAAATTAAAAAATAAAATTAAAAATAAGCCCTGGCAGTTAAGAGATGACCAGTCTCAACTGATGGCGCCCGTTCACGAACATGACGCGTGGATCAGCACCACCCAGCTCAACCATTTCGTAGGGAACCGAATGATCCAACACCAGTGAGACATTTAAGTGAGCATGACATATTCTCAACTGCCATGCTCTTTCAAGTCAACATCAAAAAGGTTCATTAGAAAACCAGCGTCATACAGCATCTGTCTGGCATTAATGCTGAAATGAACCTTTTTGGCGCAGCCGTGAGGCACACACTGTTGTTGTCTGAAACATTATTTTTTATTTTTCATAATTTTGTATTTTGTGTTTCACGAACCGTGTCCAAATAAACTTTTTTAGAGTTCCGTAGCCAAATGCCACGGAATTCTTATCTATGGATCGTCATGTCTGTCTGTCGGTCCGTCCGTATGTCACAGCCACTTTTTTCCGAAACTATAAGAACTATACTGTTGAAACTTGGTAAGTAGATGTATTCTGTGAACCGCATTAAGATTTTCACACAAAAATAGAAAAAAAAAAAACAATTGGAGGTTCCCCATACTTAGAACTGAAACTCAATTTTTTTTTCCATCAAACCCATATCTATGGATAGGTCTTCTAAAATGGTATTGAGGTTTCTAAAATCATTTTTTTTTCTAAACTGAATAGTTGGCGCGAGAGACACTTCCAAAGTGGTAAAATGTGTCCCCCCCCCTTGTAACTTCTAAAATAAGAGAATGATAAAACTAAAAAAAATATATGATGTACACGTCCACGTAAACTTCCACCGAAAATTGGTTTGAACGAGATCTAGTAAGTAGGTTTTTTTTTAATACGTCATAAATCGTAAAACGGAACCTTTCATGGGCGAGTCCGACTCGCACCTGGCCGCTTTTTTTTTCTTTCTTTCTTTAGCCACCCAAACCTATATTCCAAATTTGTATTTTTCCATATCCTGCAATAGTGTTACCATAAGTGTTACATTAATCGGGGGTTATCCTTGGGTGCACTTGCATAGTCAAGTGCATACAGGGATAATCGTCGGGTGGTGCCACATTTCAATGAAATTTCCTAAGGGGCCTCTGCGAGTTGGCTTCGGCCCCTTGTACGCCTTCCAAAGGACCAGGACCCCGTGGTCCCGTGATATGTTAAAAAAACTTGAGAGGTGCCAAGGGACACCCGGATGGAACGAAGTATAACTGGCTTGCTTTCTATAAGAGAGAGAGGCAGACAGAGAAACACGCGCACGCCGCACGGCTTACAACTATAGCAAAAAGTGTCGTTCCAACTTTGGGTCTTAATTTTTTCCGTCTAGCCCCCTTTCGCAACGCGCGATAAGGAACTTCGTTCCAATAATAATAATACGATTTATACACCAGAAAATACTTAAATAACAAAATAAATACTAGGTATTATCAGTACAAAATATACAATGGGCGGCCTTATCGCTTCCTGCGATCTCTTCTAGGCAACCTTGGAATGGACCGTGATTACGTGGATATAAAGAACGGGGTTGTCTGTGGTGCAAAATAATATACTATAAAAGACACAGATATATACTATATAATAGATACGTAAATAAATACATCTATACTAATATTATAACGATGTAAAATTTGTTTGTATGTATGTAGGGGTAATCTCCGGAACTTTGACGACACGGTTGGCGCAGTGGCTGAGCGATCGACTGCTGCGCTGCGTGTCGTGGGCTCGAATCCCGCACGGTACAAATATTTGTATTGCCTACAGGTAGTTGTTCCGGGTCTGGCTGTTTGTGTGTGTGAGTTTAAATGTTTGTAAACGCACCCACGATACAGGAGTAATTCCTAATGTGGGGCAATGTTTAAAAAAAAAATACTACGAAAATAAATGACGACTACAGATTATTGCAGCTCGAAACCAAGATCATAACAATAAGGAATATTACGTCGCGAGTTGAGCTAACGATTGATTTATGAAATTACTAGCTGCGCCCCGCGGTTTCACCCGCATATGTTTCGATCCCGTGGGAATATCGGGATAAAAAGTATCCTATGTGTTAATCCTGGTTATAAACCATCTTTATGCCAAATTTCATCCAAATCCGTTCAGTAGTTCGTCGCGAGTTGAGCTAACGATTGATTTATGAAATTACTAGCTGCGCCCCGCGGTTTCACCCGCATATGTTTCGATCCCGTGGGAATATCGGGATAACAAGAGTATCCTATGTGTTAATCCTGGTTATAAACCATCTGTGTGCCAAATTTCATCCAAATCCGTTCTGTAGTTTTTGCGTGAAAGAGTAACAAACATCCATCCATCCATCCATACAAACTTTCGCGTTTATAATGTTAGTAGGATTGTTGTACGTTAGATGGTGAGCACAACTTATATGTATAGTCCTTGAGTATGCCCCTCGTAAAATTTCATTGGTTAAAAAAAAAACGGGTTGCACTCCGGGAGTGCCGGCAGAAGTGAAAACTTGAATATTAACGTTGTGCATTTTTGATATTTTGGAATGCGGTCTACTCTCCCTCCGTCTTACGAATTTTCGATCAGCCGGTCGATTCTGTAAAAATCTCACCGTGAAAACTCAATAGAGCAAGAGCCCGTGAACCCCAGACCTTCGTTATTTTATAAAAGCTGAAAGTTTGTCAGCGCATGCTCCCAACACAGGTAAGAACGATGGAACATTATGAAGTTTGGGCTATCGTGGCTTTGGCAGATAAACGGTACTGAAGGTGTGTAAAATACCGACCTGAATTCATCAAATAATAAAGTGTGATTTTTTGGTATTACCTTCAGAATATTATTAAAAATCACGTCATCCATTGCCAGACACTTAACATCGTGGCAACCCCTTGCCAGACACCCTCAATGTTCATGAAATTATAATTCTACTTACGTTATAGTATAAAAGCTGGCGTTATAGTATAAAACTTGGGTAATAATTAGATGATGTTTCCTCACTAGCCAGACATTTTTGATAGTTCCAACCCCTTGCCAGACATGTTTTACAATTCTGATTTATTTGAACGATTTCAACAGGGTTACTTCGGTATTAAAAGGACAAGTAAGTAATTGTAAAGGCAACCCATTTATCTGGTTTTAGAGCAGACTATGCACGAGACTTACTTACTTACGAGATGCTACACGAAGACTTACATACTTTACTAATTCAATTTTAGCCCGTCAACGGTGGGCTCGAAACCTTGATGTAAGATCTACAGTCATTAGTTACGTTTACAAAGAATTGGGACTACAAACTCACCAAGATGTTTAGTCGGATTTGAATCAGCACAATATTCAGAAAAATATTAAACAACTAGAAATTTATTGAAACATTTGAACTGTTTATTAATCCCTTCAGCTCGGAAGTAGTACCAAAAGATCTTTCATCTGGTAAAGCCGCTGGGCGGAACTGGTAGAGTCTGGGGCACGGGAGTGCCCCCGCCAAGCCGAGCCAAGCGAAGCGCAAGGGCACTGCCTACCTTTTCTCGAAGCACTTCGTCGTATTTTTGAACCAACTTGGGTTTGGATTATACCAGATAAACAAAATTTTCGGGATATGATGTCCGTGGTTGACTTATTAAACCTATAAAGTTTCAATTGCATAGCTTTTATACTTTAGATTTTATTGATATCTAAAATACCCCGATTTCGTCACTGACTCACTGATGATCATCAATATTCTTAAGGTTTTTAATTCTGAAATTTGGTATGTAAGCTAGTAATAGTACACAAACAACAAAAAAATCTTAAAACTTGTAATTTTTACCCCCCCAACCCCTTAAACTAGGGGGTGAAAGGTGAAAGTTTTATGAGACTTCCGTAAATTTTGACGCTAGAGGTCTGAAAATTCATATAGGGGGTCCTTGTTATAAATAATAAGATATGTATTTCAGGATTTTTAGTAAATCATAAGCAACTTACAAAAAGAAATGAAATCCCACAAAAACATTTCATGTTAAATGTTGCCAAGACGAGACCATTGTAGCTCGCACTGTCAAAAAGTAATCAGATCTCATTTAGAGCCAACCTTCTAACTCTACACGCCCTAACTCTACAAGGCCTAACTTAGCAAACTCTACACCTTAGTCAAAATATATGGCTTGGCCGTTTCGTTACTACAAGAACCATTGTATAACAGTTTTTCACCTTACGCTCATGTGAATGTAGCGAAATGGCCAAGCCACATATTTTGACTAAGATGTAGAGTTTGCGAAGTTGATTGTGATCAGAAGTGTCGACACTGACATTGTAGCTATCATGCTTGATCATATGCACCATCTACAAAATGATTCACTTATTTGGATGGTGATAGGCACTGGGAACAACTTGAGATACGTAGACCTCACAAAGATATACGTAAAGTTAGGAAAATCTTTTTGCTCTTGAGCTTGCCAGGATTCCATGCGATCATCGAAAAGGAAAGCAGAGGCCTTTTAAAATATTAAAAAAAACAGAAGAGTATCAAAAAGCTTTAATTAAATTCGGTAAACACGAATTATTTGAAAATAATGATGAACAACAAAGCACTTTTGATATTATTCAACAGTTTATATGTGTAATGTTGGTTCGATAACTGATGTTGATGCAGCACGGCTTTAACTATTCGTTAATACGTATCAGGTCTCAGATCAGGAAAGCGTTTAGTCGTAAAAAATTACGAACGTAACTAAAATCTCTTCTTATGATTTACAATCATGATTGTCTGGCAAGGGGTTGGAACTATCAAAAATGTCTGGCTAGTGAGGAAACATCATCTAATTATTACCCAAGTATTATAAATAAAAATCAGCTTTTATACTATAACGTAAGTAGAATTATAATTTCATGAACATTGAGGGTGTCT
Organism: Apamea sordens; assembly: GCA_945859715.1. NCBI lineage: Eukaryota > Metazoa > Arthropoda > Insecta > Lepidoptera > Noctuidae > Apamea > Apamea sordens. The sequence continues at coordinate 8,825,093 of OX244015.1, read as the reverse complement.
GGCAAGGGGTTGCCACGATGTTAAGTGTCTGGCAATGGATGACGTGATTTTTAATAATATTCTGAAGGTAATACCAAAAAATCACACTTTATTATTTGATGAATTCAGGTCGGTATTTTACACACCTTCAGTACCGTTTATCTGCCAAAGCCACGATAGCCCAAACTTCATAATGTTCCATCGTTCTTACCTGTGTTGGGAGCATGCGCTGACAAACTTTCAGCTTTTATAAAATAACGAAGGTCTGGGGTTCACGGGCTCTTAGGCTACAAGTGAAGTGAGCTTGATGTTAGTTGTCAGCAGTGTCAATCCCTAGCATTTTTTGGAATGACAGCTCACTCCACGCTCACTTCACCTAAGTTTTCACGGTGAGATGGTTACAGAATCGCACTGCAGGTCACGTGTCCTGATGCGAGTTTAACATTTATTATTATTATTATTTATTTATTTCAGACAGTGTTCCATATTCATGTTAGTATAATTATACCCATCACAAAAAAAAATTGCACAACGCCGCTAAAGAAGTTTTCACTTCAAAAATCATTTACCTTACATCCATACATCTTGATAAAATTATCAATAACATCCGTTCATTTGTTTCAGAACACAATGCAGGAACTACTGCTGCTCCTGTTTGCAGTTGGCAGTGTGTACTTGGTGCCTCTGCAGGACGTGGTGCCTCCTAGAGGAGGGGAGAAATGTGGATATGAGGTGAGTCTACTACGTGTAGAGTCTGACCGAAAATAAGAAAGACAGAAAAACTTTTTTGCAAAAACAAACAACCGACTTCCAAAAACGACACTACAAAGTGAAAAATAACTTTAATTTCGGAAGTCGGTGTCGTTGGGTTCGCATTTTCGTTGTTTGCTACCGACTTCCGAAATTAAAGATATTTTTCACTTTGTAGTGTCGTTTTTGGAAGTCGGTTGTTTTTTTTTTGAAAAAAAGTTTTTATTTATCACTTTTAAGTTGTAATTTTTACCAGTAATTTTGGTTTAAAAACTAAACTACTGAACCGTTTTTAATGAAATTTCTATAGGACCACTTCAGAAGTATCTCCTTTCGAACAAAAAAGGAATTTTGAAAATCGGTCTACAATTGGCGGAGTAATCGAGTAAAAAACACACAAAAAAAAAAAAAAACATACCGTCGTATTGAGAACCTCCTCCTTTTTTGAAGTCGGTTAAAAATGCATTTATTTGCGGCAAACATGACGCATAAAAAAAGGACATGAACACACAAAAAAAAACAAGTTGGGGGTAAACATGCGTCACATTCACGCAAAACGGCCATCGCTCAGCATAATGCTAAGACCCTATACGAGAGAGAGCCCCAGCGCTGGTTCGCTGGCGCACTGGCGCTGGTGGTTGAATCATGTTAAATTAAATTAGTTAGCGAAACTGCAGACATAATGGGTATTGGTTTATAACTGATCAAGTATGTTTTTTAACCGACTTCAAAAAATGAAGAAGTTCTCAATTCGACTGTATTTTTGGAACGAAGTTCCTTATCGCGCGTTGCGAAAGGAGGCTAGACCAAAAGTTGGAACGACACTTTTTGCTATAGTTGTAAGCTGTGCGGCGTGCGCGTGTTTCTCTGTCTGTCTCTCCCTCTCTATTTGAACTTCGTTCCATCCGGGTGTCCCTTGACACCTCTCAAGTTTTTTTTTAAGTCTGTTCCTCAGCTCCGTTATTTATAAGCTGATTTGAAAATTTTTTATAAGTTCATACAACTATATATGGATCCACTGGTCTGAAATAAAAAGTTTGAATTTGATTAGCAGAATAACTAGGTCTTAAAACAATGAAAAAAAAAACCACGAAAAAAATGAAGATAATTCTCATACATTTTGTATGGAACAGCTGTTTTGATGACATCTCGAGAACGGATTGATTGATTTTTCGTTTTTTTCTTTTAATTTAAAACATTTTTGATTCTGAGGCGGTAGGAAATCAGCTGGCTTAAAATAAATGCATTCAAATCAAATCAAATCCATTTATTTGCCAGAATGTAGGTTTACAATCTTAAAACTATAATGGCCCATTTACATTCTACCATTACATATGGTGTGCAAATATTTAATTTTAACCTGTACAATCTTGTTTATATAATTCATAAAAATAAAATCAAAATAGACGGCAAGAACAATAAGATATCATGCTTACGGATTTATATGAACAAATTAATTAATTGATGTCAAAGTTATACATATGTCAGTTCAAGAGATTAATAAAGAAGTTTAATAAAATTTCAGATTAAGAAACATAAATAATTGTAAATTGTAATTGCTAATGTCATAACTATTAAAAATTCAAAGTTGTGATATTTTACATTGAGCTTGAATTATTTTCTAAACCATCTTAAAAATAAATTAATAATGAGAATGACATACCTAATTTAAGATGATGAAAATCATGTACCTACAGATTTAAATATTTGCATGTCGAATGGTAAAATATGGCTGAACTTCTTTTTTTAAATTTATATGTACCCATGTTTGCAAATAAATTTATATTCTATTCTATTATTCTTGTATTTTTAATAGCAGTCATATACCCTATTAATTAATCGCAATCAAACTTTCTAAAGACATTATCAACTTTGGCATATAAGTACAGACGCCAGCAGGCCAACCTACCCGAAACTGTCAAATTTTCCAAATCAACCTTGAACCTTAATGCTTTAGCGATAAAGTTGAAAATCTATTAAAGAAATTTGACAGATTGTAGTAGCTTGATGTGCTGCCGTATGTACAAGAATTATTATCTGAGAGTAAAGTTCAAAATGTTATCGTTCACAGTATTTACAATAATAGAGCTAGTAAATAATACATTACACTGCTAAATGGGTTCAAAACAAAATACAGGGTCAGATTAAATTAGCTATATATTTAAACATGATAAAATCAATCTGCCCGCCTTATCCCAACTATGGTGGGGTCAGCTTCCAGTCCAACCGGATGCAACTGAATACCAGTATTTTACATGGAGCGACTGCCTATCTGACCTCCACAACCCAGTTACTGAGTAACACGATACCCCTTGGTAAGACTGGTTGTCAGACTTTCGGGCTTCTGACTACCCGTAACGACTGTCAAAGATCTAAGAATGATAGCCGGACGGAACCAACGGCTTAATGTGCTTTCCGAGGCACGGAGGGGTTTCGGTATGTAAAGATGGTCACCCATCCACGGACCGCCCGTTGCAAGCGTAGCTTACCCTGATCGATCGACCCGTGCGGCTGTCATTACTTACCCTCAAGCCCCTCATTACTTAACCACGAGCCCCTCATTACTTAACCACGAGCACGTCGTAGACACGACAAAAAAATATTGGCCCCGTATGGCGTCACATCTGTGTGAAGGGGTATGCAGTAGTGTGTCATGAATTCGAAAAGTTATTATAAATGTTGTGAGATTTATTTCCGTACTTTGTGCTTATAGCTTTAAGCCATTGCTATACGATTTTGTTTACCATTATGGAACGTACATAAAGATACTGTGTACTCGACTACACGGTTAGCGCAGTGGCTGAGCGATCGGACTGCTGCGCTGCGTGTCGCGGGTTCGATTCCCGCACAGAACAAATATTTGTAAGTCCTACATGTATTTGTTCCGAGTCTGGGTGTTTTTCTATCTATAATATGTATGTATTTACAAAAAAAAAAAAATATATATAAGTAGTTTATCAGCCATCTAGTTACCATAACACAAGCATTAGGTTACTTAGCTTGGGACTAGATGGCGCTGTGTGAAATGTCCAGGGATATTATTATTATTACTTGTGAACTTCCAGAGTTGTCACGTCACACCTGCTGACATGCTGAACGTGCACATCGTTCCTCACACCCACGACGACGTCGGCTGGCTGAAGACTGTGGACCAGTATTATTATGGCAGTGAGTATACAACATGTCCCAGAATTAACGCACTCCACCAAACACCCCAATTAGAATATTAAGTTATAACCATAAGCGATCATCAGCGAGCCATGGAAAACTTTCCTCAGATGCCTATTCCAAAGGGTATACCATTTCTTTCCCTACATGTACCCTACCATCTATCTTTTAGGAACGTTGGGCTTTAACTCGTTGGAGGTGAGAAGAGGCCTTGATCAACTCACTGTAGCCTGTAAGATCTTACGGGGACGTATCGACTGTCCAGAGCTCCATGGTCTTTTCTGCCGACTATTTGTGCCCGACAAATACATCGGACACCGTCAGAGCCGCCGGCACAATTTGTTTGCGCAACTCCCAGCGAAAACTGTAGCCAGAGCTGAATCCCCAATCTGTCGTACTCTAAAGGTGCTGAATGCCCTTCTGGCTGCCAACCCTGAATGTGATGTGTTTGCGGATGAATGGATTCAAATTATGCGTATATGTCTGGTGTTCTGTGAGAGAATGTATGCAAGGGAGTCCACTGTTCCATGTTAGTTTTAAGTTAGTTATATTATTGTCAACTTAACTATTGTCCTCTATGTTAATTAATGTAATTGGTGTTGTACCGTTTTAATTAACTATAAATAAATAAATAAAAATGGAGCGCAGTATCCTGGGGGTTCGAATTTCTGGCCGTATAAGGAACACAATGCTGCGCGCCAAAACCAAGGTAACAGACGTTAAACAGAAAGTCGCTAAACTTAAGTGGGACTGGGCTGGACATGACTGGCGCATCATCATAATCAGACTATATTGTTGCCCACTGCTGGGACACAGGCCTCCTCTCTTCGAGAGGGAGTGGGCTATAATCCACCACGCGGGCCCAGTGCGGGTTGGTAGATGTCACATGTCTTCGAATTTTTGGTTCCAGGACATGCCAGTTTCCTCACGATGTTTTCCTTCGCTGTTTTGAGAGCAGTGGTGATGAAATAATTTACACAAAGTAAAGCGGCCTGTCTGGGTTCACAACTCCCTCCATTGCTCTGTTCTGCTGAACTGCGCACTGTCTGCCGCATGTCACATGGCAATTAGGAGGAGTGGAACCGTCTGCCTGCGTCTGCATTCCCGAGTTCATACAACCCGAATCTCTTCAAGGCGAGAGTGAATAGGCTTCTTCTGGGCAAGCTCGTTCCAGCGTAGATCTCATCCCTGCCTCTGGGCTGGATTGAGGTCAAGAGTGAGCCCATTGTCAATAAAAAAAATAAAAAAAAAATATTGGGCTACGAGAACCACCGATTGGTTTTTCACTAAACGCACGACGCCATTTTCGTCGGTTGGTGGGTTCCCGTATTGTCGAGGTGGCCGCCCCGCCTCAGTAGCCGTGGCTTGGACAACCACGGTGAAGCCAAGAGGAACCCGAGGAGCGGCCGCTCGTCAGGGCTTTGCCAGTAAGCCGACGACGTAGCGGCTAACAAGTATGTAGGTTGCGGTGCCGCTTGGGCGACATGGCAACTGAGGCGGGCCGCGATGTCGTATGGGAGGCATCGCGGCTGAGGGTTGGAGGCCGCGGCGGGAGAGGAGCGCCGGTATTGCGGTGCGTCGCTCACCCTACCTTCCGCGACCTTGACGGGGTCGCCACCGTCTGATGGCGGACGCGATGGGGCCGCAAGGGAGGAGGAGTGTTGGCATGACGTTGGCCGCTCTCCCTATCCTCTGCGGCCGTAAATTGGCAGGCGGCGGGGCCAATGACCTGACCCATCGCAGGGGGACCATGGTGTCCAGACACGGGGTCGTCTGGCGCCCATGTGCTGGTTTGGTCCCTGGGAACCTGGGATGGTCACGGCCTGCTATGTGATCTGGTGCGCCGGTGATGGGGAGTACTCCCCAGAGGAGGGTCCGGTGAAGGACAGCCGGATGGGCGGATGAGTGCTAACGCGTGCCCGTGTTCCCGCCGTAAGCGGCAGAGGAGGACACCGTGGAGTTTTAGCGGGTTGGAGCCCCACATAACTGCGCTATCTCCCCGTGGTAGTGCAGAATGCATGAGCATTTCTCCACGTTAAAAAAAGGACTGGATTAAATATTTAAATTAAATCTATTAACAACTAGCTGACCCGGCAAACGTTGTTTTGCCATATAAATTATTTCTAGCTGCCCGGCGCTACTTCGTTTGCGTGGTGTCCTACCCCCTACCCTACTCCTACCCTACTCCTACACTACTCCTTCCCTACTCCTACCCTACTCCTACACTACTCCTACCCTACTCCTACCCTAATTCTAACCTACTCCTAACCTACTCCTACCCTACTCCTACCCTACTCCTAACCTACTCCTACCCTACTCCTACACTACTCCTACCCTACTTCTAACCTACTCCAACCCTACTCCTACCCTACTCCTACACTACTCCTTCCCTACTCCTACCCTACTCCTACACTACTCCTACCCTACTCCTACCCTAATTCTAACCTACTCCTAACCTACTCCTACCCTACTCCTACCCTACTCCTAACCTACTCCTACCCTACTCCTAACCTACTCCTACACTACTCCTACCCTACTCCTACCTGCTATAAACCTCACGGAGCCCGAGACCTTTTCAACGAATGCAAAACCGTGGAAATCGGTTCGTGCGTTCTGGAGTTATAGCGTCAGGAAGGAAAACCCGACTTATTTTTATATAGTAGATTTCCTTACCCTATGTTAGTAGGTGCCGATATTTATCATTGTATTCAATTTTCAGGTCGAAACAACATCCAAAAGGCTGGCGTCCAGTATATCTTGGATTCTGTCATCAAAGAACTTTGGGAGGACCCAAAAAGAAAGTAAGTCTTCAAAGGTCAAAGGTCATCATCTGCCTAACCTTTTCTCAATTATGTTGGGGTCGGCTTCCAGTCTAACCGGATGCAGCCGAATACCAGTATTTTACATGGAGCGACTGCCTATCTGACCTCCACAACCCAGTTACTGGGTAATACGATACCCCTTGGTAAGACTGGTTGTCAGACTTTCGGGCTTCTGACTACCCGTAACGACTGTCAAAGATCCACGAATGACAGCCGGGACCAACGGCTTAACGTGCTTTCCGAGGCACGGAGGGGTCTCGGTATGTAAAGATGGTCACCCATCCACAGACCAACCGCGGCAAGCGTAGCTTAACCTGACCGATCGACCTGTGCGGCTGTTATTATTTAGCCACGGGCCCCTCTAGTAAGTCTTCAAAGGTATTCACATAAAATTATACTAGTTTCTGCCTGCGGCATCACCCGAACGTGCTACTGACTCGTACAGGAAGAACACAAACTAAACTAAACACAGTCATAAATAAAAAATCAAAAATTAATACAGGTTGGCAGGGAAATCGACGCGCAAACTGTAACCATGGATTTTTCGATCGGCGAAATCGGCGATCGGATCGACGAAAATTTTCGACGCTATGGGGTCTAAACTCATGTGCTGAATCCATGGTTACAGTTTCCACCCTGTATAAAAAAAGTAACAAAAATAAAAATTGTACGGGAAGTTCGAAGTCAGAAATGATACTATTTTATCATGGTCCGACGATCCATGGTGGACGATCCTGATATTGTTGCCAGCGCGGGCAAAACGTGGATGAGGCTGGCACAGGAGCGTGGTGATTGGCACAAGAAAAGAGATACCTGTGCCCAGCTGTGGGTGAAGTCGTGCTGTGGATGATGATGGTGATGAGTACAACCCCCGGCATAATTTTCAACGCGGGCGAAACTGCGCGCATAGGCTAGTTTTAACAATGGCTACCTCGCCGTCCGGTGAGGACCAGGCTCGGGTCGGGTCGACGGCGCGTTGAGTTCCAAGCGCGTAGGGTTACCATATCTCAGGATTTGTCCTGAGATTTCGGGATTTTTAGGCTACTAACAGGATTGCGGGCGGATTTTGGAAATCTCAGGATTTTTAGATTTTCAATAAAATACAGCAGATTTTTATTTTTTTTTAATTAGAAAGAAACAACTTATAGAAAAACATATAATTGTTTCTTCTTTGGATATATTATTCACAAGTCAACGTAATAACATCAACATATTTTTAGGGTTACAATCAACTTAACCAATAACTAATATTTCCATAGAGTTTTAAATTACGTGTGCGACAAAATCTCAGAACTTTTCTATGGAAATCAGGCTTTTTGTCAGGACTTTTAAATTTTCCATCTGGTAACCCTACACGCGCGCCTAGAAGAGATGTCAGCACAAACTGACGGGGTCCGCTAGGGCCGACGCCTGCTAGGGCTGCGGGTTGTTCGAAAGAGTTACCGTGGCCCCTGGCACAGGCAACTAAAGGAACACAAGGTTTTAGTCAGTAGAAGTCTGACACGCCTTCCTGCTCCGCCCAGAGCGGTAGAAGTAATTTGATGATATCCCAACAAAAAAAAAAAACCGGTGGTTTTCTCATGATTAGTCTATAACTTTCCATTTCATGGTAAAGCTCTCCTCAAACTCCAGGCTTACCAGTTCTGTTCTTCCACAGATTCATCTATGTAGAAACAGCATTCTTCTGGAAGTGGTGGGTTCGTCAGCCAGCCAACGTCCAGGAGAAGGTGCACACGCTAGTGCGAGAGGGACGGTTGCAGATGGTGGGGGGCGCGTGGAGTATGAACGACGAGGCAGCAGCGCACTACCAGAGCACTGTGGACCAGTTCACCTGGGGACACAGGTGAGGAAGAAACTAGGAAGTGGACAGTGTATATGTATATTCATTGGATACATATAATTTGACGACACGGTTGGCGCAGTGGTTGAGCGATCGACTGCTGCGCTGCGTGTCGTGGGTTCGATTCCCACACGGAAAAAATATTTGTATGACCTACATGTAGTTGTTCCGGGTCTGGCTGTTTGTGTATGTGAGTTTAATTGTTTGTAAACGCACCCACGATACAGGAGTAATTCCTAGTGTCGGGCAACATTTTTTTAATAAAAACTTTTTTGCAAAAAAAATCAACCGACTTCCAAAAACGACACTACAAAGTGAAAAATAACTTTAATTTCGGAAGTCGGTGTCGTTGGGTTCACACTTTCGTTGTTTGCCACCGACTTCCGAAATTAAAGTTATTTTTCACTTTGTAGTGTCGTTTTTGGAAGTCGGTTGATTTTTTTTGCAAAAAAGTTTTTATTTTTCACTTTTAAGTTGTAATTTTTACCAGTAATTTTGGTTTAAAAACCAAACTACTGAACCGTTTTTGATGAAATTTCTATGGGACCATTTGGGAAGTATACCCTTTCCAACAAAAAAAGAATTTTTCAAATCGGTTGGCAAGCGAAAGAGTTATGCGCGAACAAACATAAAAAAAAAAAAAAAATACAAACATCCGAATTGAGAACCTCCTCCTTTTTTAGAAGTCGGTTAAAAATAAATAAAAATAGAATAAATTACTTTATGCAGGCATCGTTAACTAATTGCTTACGAGGTCAAACTATTACTATACATGTGTGTGGCTAATTTACAATAGCTGTATACGAGTACACCAATCAATTTTACTGTTTTTTCTATTAAAAATATTTTTATCTGCATGAATCCTACTATTCTACTAATATTATAAACGCGAAAATTTGTATGGATAGATGGATGTTTGTTATTCTTTCAAGCCAAAACTACTGAACGGATTTGGATGAAATTTGACACACAGATGGTTTATAACCAGGATTAACACATAGGATACTTTTTATCCCGATTTTCCCACGGGATCGAAATGTATGCGGGTGAAACCGCGGGGCGTTGATAGTAAATAAATAAGTCTCGCTGTTCCGCTGGGCCGAACCTAGGTCGGAACAGCGAGACTTATTGATTCCCGAGACGGGCAAATTTTTATTGGGTTAATTTTAACGGAATTTCTCAGTATTGGATTTGTGCCTGGTTAGGCTCAGTGGCCCATTAGTAACGGTCGCGACTTCTAAGTCGTAGGTTCGAACCCAGACAGACACTTTAATTTCTGTAAGTTATCTCATCACCACTGCTCTCAAAACGGTGAAGGAAAACATCGTGAGGAAACCGGCATGTCTTTAGAAGCAAAACTTCGAAGACATGTGACATCTACCAACCCGCTCTAGGCCCGCGTGGTGGATTACGGCCCACCCCCTCTCATAGAGAGGAGGCCTGTGTCCCAGCAGTGGGGACATTTTTTTTTATTTTACATTACAGGCTGATTATAAATGATAAATGATTTTATTTTTGTAAGTAGGTTTGTACAAACACTTTTACACGTCAATCATATTTTAAAACTAGATGAGGTCGGCGTTTCCTATCTGACTAGTCTGAGAAGAAAGGCCGAAACAAACTCAGACGTCACAGTCTCTTTTAAAGTCCAGACATAATCTTGGTCAGATCATGTGAAGACCATGTAGATTAATGTCTGAGATGGTTTTTTTGAGGAAAGAACCAAACAGTTTGAGAGGACCTGTCCAGTCAGTGCACGCATTTGTCAGAAATCGTGCAGCACAACACAACACTTATGGAGCTCGACGATTCGACGAACAATGTATGTTATATTTTCTTACAGAAAGCTGAACCAAACCTTCGGTGACTGCGGCCGACCCCGCGTTGGCTGGCAAATAGATCCGTTCGGCCATTCCCGAGAGTTCGCCTCTCTCCTGGCCATGATGGGCTTCGATGGACTGTTCCTGGGCAGAATCGACTACCAGGACAAGAGGGCCAGGTTCCAGAACCGGAATATGGAAATGGTTTGGCGAGGGGATGATGTTTTGGGTGAGTTCGTTAGCATGACAGTTTTAACTACCTACTACAGGATGAAATTGAGTAGGTGCGCCAATTTAAAACATCTACTCTTCGATCAATAATAGTACTAGATTAAGGATCAGGAACAAAAATCAGTCGCTCAAGTGGCCACGTTTGCACACACGTAAACATCTACATTTCTTAGAAAAAAGTTTCATAATATTAACAACTTCAGTTTATTATAAACCTTAATGCTTAAACATAAAGTTTAATTACCATTGCAAAATATATTTAAAATGTCGCTTGAAAGTAAAATCATTCTATTTTTAAATTTTCAGTCATTTATTCTAAAATGAAACTTAAAGTCTCAGTAATAAGGTTAAAAACATACTTATTTGATATAAGACCACAAAAGTATTTGTGGTCTTATTTTTCGGGCCGTTTTTGAAGCGCTTGTCGGGAATCTAGTACTATTATTGATCGAAGCATCTACTTCAACGTGTTATAAAGTACATTTGGAGCATGTCATTAAGGATAGAGATGCACATACGTGCGCGTAGGTAAGCGATTTGGAAATTTTCTTATTATAAATGCGATGGATGTTTGTTACTCTTTCACGCAAAAACCACTGAACGGATTTGGATGAAATTTGGCACAAAGATGGTTTATAACCAGGATTAACATATAGGATACTTTTTATCCCGATATTCCCACGAGATCGAAACTTATGCGGGTGAAACCGCGGGGCGCAGCTAGTATGATATAAATATTTTTTTACTAGAATGCTTGTTTATGGTTGAGAATGGCTCCTGGAATATAAACAGCCACATGAGTCAATCGAAGGTCAAACTTCGCTTTCATTTTCATTTAATTTATTCATAAAAACAATTTACATTGTGTTGAATATAATATACACATGCAATTTACAAAACAAAAAACTGTGAATTATTAATTAATATTCCAAGTGAAAATTCAAAAAAGTGCCAAATAGTTATAATAATAATGTCAAAATGATTTAAAATCTATTGTCAAGCACTTTTACATACCTATAAAGTCAACCAGGTTTAATATATAATGTCAAACATTTTTTAATTTAATGTCAAAAAATTCTAGAATTATTTAATGTCAAGTGATTAAAAATAAAAAAAATAACATGTAATTCATTTAGGTTAATTATTGTGTGACATTAGTTCCGATATATTGTACAAACATTTTTCTAACAAAAAGGCTTTTAATTTTGTTTTAAACAAGTGGGTGTTATAAATCAGGATCTTTAGCTCAGAAGGCAATCCATTAAATATTTGCAACAACAAATATTTTTAACACGCTTGGCGCGGCCGGTTCGAGGATAGGTGACCATCCATTTCATATCGAGAAACCTCCGTGCCTCGGAAAGCACGTTAAGAAGGACAACAGATTTCCACACAATTTTTCAGTAACCGCATTTGGCTATTCATCAGTTAAAAGATGTCCACTGCTGGATATAGGCCTTCCCACAAGCACCTCCACTTCGACCGGTACTGTGCTTCTTGCAACAGGTTCCTGCGGCCTTCACAAGGTCGTCGGTCCACCTTGTGGGAGGCCTTCCAACGCTACGTCTTCCTGTACGCGGTCGCCACTCCAGGGGGTCTACTCCGAAGTAGTATCGGCCGAATGTTCGGCCGTTTCCTGCTAAGAAGTTACTATTTGGCTCGGTCGGTTCCGGCCCAGTTTTGCACTTCGGAGTAGGCCCCCAGGGGGTCTACTCCGAAGTGCAAAGTGCGAATGTTCGGATCGGACCGACACATGGCCGAACCGAATATTATTGGAAATGCGAAAAAAGTTAGGATCGGCTCAGTTGGGTCGGGACCATAGTCAATATTCGAAAGAGTGTAGGAGTGTAGGATCGGAACCGACCGAACCAAATAGTAACTTCGTAGCAGGAAACGGCCGAACATTCGGCCGATACTAATTCGGAGTAGGCCCCCAGAACTGTTCGGCCCCATCGGCCATCTGTTCTGCGAGCAATGTGCCCTGCCCACTGCCAATTAAGTTTGGCAATTCTTCGCGATTTGGCAATTTTGGCCAGCCAAGTTATAATGTTTTTTTCTTTTAATTTTCCAGGTAAATCGTCTGACATATTTACGGGTGTGCTTCACAACACATACTCTCCGCCTCCTGGGTTCTGCTTCGACGTCCTATGCTCCGATGAACCTATCATAGATGACCCGGAGTCGCCTCTATACAATGTAGAGAACAAGGTACTGTAATTTAGTTTTTATATACATACAGGGTGTAATTTGTAATTATTGGTATTTTTTCATTGTATGAAAGTACTCTGGAACATAAACGATTTTTTATTTTTTTACATAACAGTTTCTGTAAAAGTCAAATTATACACCGCTAAATTTTAATCGTTTTAATCCTTAAAAGGGGTCATTGTACTCATCATTATGAACAACTTTTACTACTGGACCGACCATGAAATCGTGAAAAAAAAATCTGTTGATCCATATAGTAAAGTCGAGTTATGCGAACATAAATCTATGGATCAACAGATTTTTTTTTCATGGTGGTCCCGTAGTAAAAATTGTTCATAATGATGAGTACTATGACCCCTTTTAAGGATTAAAACGATCAAAATAAAAGCCCGGTTTCCACTGCGAAAGGGTAATGAGCGGGAAATGCTTAAGCGGAACGCATTAAATAGGTTTATATTTCCACCAACAAAGAGCTGGTCATTTGATTTCCACTGCAAAATGAAAATGAGATAGAGAAATGAGCGGAGTGAGCTGAACGGAAAATGAGAAATGAAAAACGAATAGTGAATTTCCACCGAGACCGAGTGCGAGTCCTTTCTGAACTAGTCGGTGCAGGCCTTGTCGCAGCGGACTCTTTTCAACTTCTTTCTCGTTCAATCCGCCCCGCTCACCACTTTCTGTGTGGAAACGCTACTATGTAAATTGTAATTGCGAGTTGAGCGGAGTCCGTAAGTACTCCGCTCCGCTCCCTAGAACTGAGCGAGCTCATTTCTACTCTTTCTACACGCTCGGCTCTTTCCGTCCGACTATTTGTTGGTGGAAATAAAAGTATGCAGTTTGCGTTTGCGAGTTTAACGAAGTCATTAATGGGTCCGTTCCGCTCGCGGTGGAAACCGGGCTTTAACGGTGTATTAACTAGTAAAACTTCACGGAAGATGTTTGGCATAATATGTATTTTATCATAAATAACTAAATCGACTGCTCCGTTGCTCCTGTTGTTGCAAGACTCGCTAACTCGACTACAAACCGTCCTGGGTTCCATTCCCGGCTCGGGCAAAGTGTTACTGCGTCCTTAGGGTAAAAATATATGATGTAAACTTTCACCGAAAATTGGTTTGAACGAGATCTAGTAAGTAGTTTTTTTTTAATACGTCATAAATCGTAAACCGCAATTTACCTTTCATTCAATCAACTCATGATTGATTTTTATAGATAATGGTACGGAACCCTTCGTGCGCGAGTCCGACTCGCACTTGGCCGGTTTTATTTAAAAATCTTGTGACCGGGCAATATCGAAAGAATGAAAAAGAAAAATGCATTTATTGGCATTACACAAAATGACACCTTAAAACTACAAAAACAAAGATTATAATGCCAAAAGGGCCTCAGCTCAGCATAATGTCAGATGACAACACAAGTGTATCATCTGACGCTGATTTTCAGCTGCAACCCACGAGTGCCATACGCTGGAATACCAAACACAGGGAAGTGTGTGTCCGTAATAATAAATTAAGAGAATTCATTTAAACCACTCACTACCCACTCACTAACCATCACTTGCGACGTCTAACATATCTGACGACGTCTGCTAACTCCTTCAGAGCATATTGCATAATCAGCATATAATTTTCCCACTGCTGGGACACAGGCCTCCTCTCCATGAGAGCGAGTCGGCCATAATCCACCACGCGGGCCCAGTGCGGGTTGGTAGATGTCACATGTCTTCGAATTTTCGGTTTTAAGACATGCCGGTTTCCTCACGATGTTTTTCCTTCACGTTTTTGAGAGACATGAGTATACAGGCATAAAAGACCCTGCCAGGGTAGCGGGATCGTCCGAAAGGGTTACCGCTGCCCTGGAACATAAAGGGCTAAGGAAGGAACACGGGTGGGTTTTAGTCAGTAAGAGTCTGACACTCCCTTCTGCTCCACCCAGAGCGGGAGGGGTCATTTGATGACTACCCATCCTCAAAAAAAAAAGGCATAAAAGACAGAAAAAGTATTTATTGCGACTCGTAAAAGAAGATAACAAACTAAATGAACACAGTCATAAATAAAAAAAATTAAATTATAAACTGTGTTTCACGTTATCCATAAACTTTGGCAAACGCTTCTATAGCTTTTACAAATCAAATCTAACAAAGGAAGTAGTACTTAAAAAGGCTTCGTTACAAAGATATTTGTAATTTCAATTAATTAAATTTAATTGAGCTATGCAGTAAGAAAGGGTCTTAATTTGGCCTATGTTGCCGCTTAGTTCCATTAAAATAATAAATATATCAAATGCTTCGGATAAAAAGATAAAGAGGCATACATATCGGGTGATTTACGTCAAAGTATTTAGTTTGTATGAAAATTAACATAAAATAAGAATTCATTACCCGTTATGAAAAATGCTTATTTGCATGGTCTTGAAGTCTATGTATATCGTCCGGAACACTGTGTATAAAAACAGCAACAAAAGGAAAAAAAAAACAGAAAGTCCTATACGAGGCCAAAAGGCTCCTATCTCAAAACGATGCTGCGATATTTAAAAAAAACAACGGGTTGCACTCCGGGAGTGCCGGCAGAAGTGAAAACTTGAATATTAACGTTGTGAATTTTTGATATTTTGGAGTCTACTCTCCCTCCGTCTTACGAATTTTCGATCAGGTCACGTGTCCTGACGCGAACTCCGTCTTACGAATTTTCGATCAGGTCACGTGTCCTGACGCGCGTTTAACATTTTTTACCCATCACAACAAAAGTGCACAACGCCGATAAAGAAGTTTTCACTTCAAAAATAAATGTCATGTCATGTGTTGCATGATTTTAATTGTTCAATTCTTTTTGTTTAGGTAGACAATTTCCTATCAATATCTCGAAACATCTCAGAGAAATATCGCACCAATAACATTTTAGTGACAATGGGTGATGACTTCAACTACCAGGACGCCGGCATGTGGTTCACAAATCTCGATAAACTGATCGAGTAAGTGAGTTTGTGTGTGTGCGCATATTTTATGTGTGTGCATGTTAATACAAGATGGCGCAAAACTTGTCACCTGATATTCTTTGGCTTTAATTGTTTTTATGAATGAAAAAGGGCTTTGAAGCTGAGTGGCATACTTACTGTGGCGCCATTTTGAAAATGGCGGCCACGCAAGATACCTTTATAAATCGACAGGACTAAACTAATTCATCTTCTGTCCTTTTCGTAATGAAAAAGAAAGAAAAAGATGCACTGAACTTAAATTTAGTTTAGTTTGTGAACAAGGGAATCGGCGCCATTGTATGCTTAGATGTTTTAAATTTTTGTATGTTGTAATTAACATTGTGTGCAAGCTTTTGAGCATGAGCGTGTGTTTTACGTGGGGTTTCAAAATGTTATAAGCTATAGGGGTATGAGGAACAGGGTGTAAAGTTCACTCATCTTCTATAGTTAAGGGAGGATCCTCTGACAAGACGGATGTAGTATCTTGTGGGCTACTGCCGACTATTGGTGTCGGGACCTTGTATACATGCCAGTTACGCAGTAAACTCTGCTTGCGCGATGTAGGATTTTGCGTGACGTAAGCGCGATGCGTAGTTCGTATGTGGCGATGTAGATGCCGCCACAAAGTATTTTTTTATTTCAAAATATGTGTCACATTACGCAAAACTGCCATCGCTCAGCATAATGCTGCGCTGGTTTTCAGCGATAGCCAGCGTTGGATGATGTCAACTGTTAAAACTTTTGGGCCACCTAGTCATTTCTCCCAGACTTTTCAAAATCACAGGCAAAGTAGATATTAAAATAAGTACTTTCCTTGTTAAAGATAAACACATTCCTGGAGATCTGTGCGAACATCTCAAACGTGTATCAAAGCAACAATATCTTAATAACGATGGGAGAAGATTTCCACTATCAGGATGCAGCCATGTGGTTTAAGAATCTAGACAAACTTATCGAGTGAGTCTGCATGTTTAATTTTGCATGGTTCAATTTTTATACGAAGAGGGGCTCGTAGCTTAATAAAAAAAAAAACGGCGGTTGGGGGACCCCGTCAAGTACGAAGTACAAAATTAAAATCGTTTTGACCTCGCTATCTGCTTTAGCACTCTCGAAAACCATGAAAACGACACCCTTGACGAAAAATTTGAAAATTTTAGCAGCCGCCATCTTGGATTTTCATTTTGACCTCGCTATCCGGCACCAGTCACATATCAGTCACATAACGCTTTTCAATACGTGAAGATTTCTACCAGGGTTCTCCTACCGCAAGCTGCGTTAAAGAACTTCGTTCCAATAAAAGCCGCACGGGTCGATATTCAAGGTTAAGCAATGCTTGCTAAGGTCGGTCCGTGGATGGGTGACCATTCATTACACATCGAGACTCCTCCGTGTCTCGGTAAACATGTTAAGCGGTTGGTCCTGGCTGTTATTTGTAGTTCTTTAACAGTCAGAACGCCGAAGGTCGAACAACCAGTCTAACTGAGTTACTCAGTTAGAGGGTTGTGGAGATCAGATGGCAGTCGCTCCATGTAACATACTGGTATTCAGCTGCATCTGGTTAGACTGGAAGCCGACCCCAACATAGTTGGGAAAAGGCTAGACAGGTTGAAAGCTCACCCTGTCTCTATCATGTCAAGGTATATTATAGCGACAGAAATACTTTTCAGAATGTCTTATAGTTAATTTTATTTTTTTTATTCGGGAACTAGGCATTTCTAATTATGTGGTGGTGATAGATATGGAATGAATAATATAGGCCATTTTCCTAAGAAAATCTAATTAGTCCATCAGTTAGATTATCAAAAAATATTGAACCCGTATTTTTTCTTTTGTCAATTATATAAAAAATGATGAAAATATCGCCCGTTAAAGTTCCGCGTGACGTCACTTGCTTGCGACACTTTTGCAAGCAAGTGACGTCACGACCCTCACTCCCAAATTTTGACGCGCATTATCTTTGTCAGTTTTTGTTTGATTGACAAAAGAAAAAATACGTGTCCATTATTTTTCGATAATCTAACTGACTTACTAAATATAATAATTATTTTTTTTACCCAGGTAACTACCCTATTTAAGAAATATTACACACTTAGAAATACCTTTTTGAATTGTCAAGAGGTCGGTCAGTCAGAAAGATGAAGCTAGTTGTCTATCTTCCCTATTCCAAAGTGTAGTAGACTTTGGAACAGAGAATTTAAAGGAAGGGAAGTTAAAACGGTACAGACGCTAGCAGGTCATACTACCCGAAACTGTCAAATTTTCCCAATCAACCTTGAACCTTAATGCTTTACCGATAAAGTTTATAATCTATTAAAGAAATTTGACAGATTGTAGTAGCTTGAGGTACTGGGGTCTGTACAACACCAATTACATTAATTAATTTAGAGACAATTATTACGTTGACTAGAGATAGATAGATATATAATTTAAAACTAACATGGAACAGTGGACTTTCTCTCACAGAACACCAGACATACACTCGTACGCATAATTTTAATCCATTTATCCGCAAACACATCACATTCAGGGTTGGCAACTAGAAGGACATTCAGCACCTTTAGATTAGGACCATAGTATAAAGAGGGGAAGTAGGCTATCTCCGGCCCAATCCGCGATATAATTGCCTACTGTCTCAGGGTTGTCACTTTTAGCTAAATTTTAATTCAGTGCCTATAAATTGGCAAGGGTCGGGAAGTTGTATTTTTTACTTGTATTGTCTGGGCTGGTTACAGGGTTTGTGAGGTCGGTTTTACCTAAACGATGATGAAACCTTTCACGATGAAAGACCTTTCCTGTTCAATAGGTAATCTGAACAGAGACAATTCTGGAATCGATGAATTATTAAGACACCCAAACACACAGCAATACGTTCTCCTGCGATTATCGCACATTTTTTCATTCATTCAGACGGCACGGTTGGCGCAGTGGTTAAGCGGTTGACTGCTGCGCTGCGTGTCGCGGGTTCGATTCCCGCACGGAACAAATATTTGTAAGTCCTACATGTATTTGTTCCGAGTCTGGGTGTTTTTCTATCTATAATATGTATGTATTTAAAAAAAAAATGTATATAAGTAGTTTATCAGCCATCTTGTTACCATAACACAAGCATTAGGTTGCTTAGCTTGGGACTAGATGGCGCTGTGTGAAATGTCCAGGGATATTATTATTATTATATTATTTAGCGGTGCCGAAAAGCCGTGACGCGTGAACCTCGTGCGGTGTTAGCCCCGACTGGCGCACTGAGAAACGGGTCGAGATTTTGTGGCGACGCATAGATACTTTGGCGCACACATACAAGCCGCGCGCGGTGCCTTTGTATGAAGATAACTTACTTCCCTCTTTATACTATGGTACGACAGACTCATCAGATCATTGTGATCATTGCGTTAAAACATTATGGAAGTCACGTGATAAACTTTGAATGTTAATATCTCAGAAACGTCACACTTTGGGGGGTTTGGTTTTATTATGTTTTCTGTTTGTATTGATGTCAGCTGTCAATTTATATAATCTACGTTCGGGATTAATTTTTAAGAACTTGAGATAATTTTTTAAGTTAGGGTCAATTCATTCATTTCATTTATTTGACAACACGTTTAGCGCAGTGGCTGAGCGATCGGACTGCTGCGCTGCGTGTCGCGGGTTCGATTCCCGCACAGAACAAATATTTGTAAGTCCTACATGTATTTGTTCTGAGTCTGGGTGTTTTTCTATCTATAATATGTATGTATTTACAAAAAAATATAAGTAGTAATAATTATATAAGTAGTTTATCAGCCATCTTGTTACCATAACACAAGCATTAGGTTGCTTAGCTTGGGACTAGATGGCGCTGTGTGAAATGTGCAGGGATATTATTATTATTATTATGCATTGATGTCAGCTATCGATTTATATAATCTACGTTCGAGAATTGCCAAACATGTAAATATGAGTTATTGGAAAATTAACTTTAATTCCTACACAATAAAGTTCAGTTTACGATACAACTTCAAACATTTTTAAGACTTTAAATAATGCTTGTGACTTTGAAATCAACTTAATTACCACTGCAATAAAGTTGATATTTGCTTAACTTGAAATAACATAAATTGGAAACGTAAATTTAAATAGAACAGAAGGCCAATTCTCGTAATTTAAAACGTTCAAAATCTAGTCGCAGTCTCATCTCGGCGAAAAACAAATGTCAAAAACTTGTCAAAATGTAGGGAAGTTAGACATATTTTTGACAGATTGAGACTGAGATCAGACTGTGAACGTTCTTAAAATTACGAGCGCCATTTTCAAAATGTCGCGACAGTAGGTATGCCACGGGTGTTCAAAGCCCTTTACGAGTACTTTGTTTTATTTGTAGTCTTCTAGTAAAGCACGTCAATATTGATTCGTCATCTAAAATATCGTCTTTTAATAGTTTGTCAAGATTAATGTACCACATGCCAGCGTTCAACGTAATTGTTGTGTAATGTCCTTAATTTCCAAGTGAAATCTATACTATACTTAACATAATAATATTATATTTGAGGGGCTAAGTAATAACAGCCGCACGGGCCGATCGATCAGGTTAAGCTACACTTGCCGCGGTCGGTCCGTGGATGGATGACCATCTTTACATACCGAGACCTCTCTGTGTCTCGGAAAGCACGTTAAGCCATTGGTCCTAACTGGGTTGTGGAGGTCAGATAGGCAGTCGCTCCATGTATAATACTGGTATTCAGCCGATATAGTTAGGAAAAGGCTAGGCAGATGATGATTTTAAAGAGGAAAAATTGTTTGTTTGTATGTAGGGGGTAATCTACGGATATACCAGTCGGATTTGAAAAATTCTTTTCGCACTTTATATCCCAATTCTTGAGGAAGGCTATAGGCTCTTTAACATCACGCTAGGAGGCGAGCGAAACGGAAAAAGTCAGATATAACGCTAACCGAAAATGAAGTACTAGCGCGGGCAGACGATGCGATGCGATGCTGGTCAGTACTAAGTTGTACGTTGATTAAAATATGATTCGCGGCCGTAACAAATATGTATTTACAGAATTATAATCTTTAGAATCAGTAATACAACTTGTTAAGTTAGCATAACTCCAGGCTGCTACTGAAAAAAATCTAACGGAACAACCTAATAACACTTTGCGCTACCCGGGAATCGAACCCAGGCCCTCATGCTCGGCAGTAGCGCTTCCGACCACTGGACCAACGCGACAGTTCGTGAAGTTTTTCGCTTTTATTTGCAGATTGCAGTGTTTTTAGATAACGTAAAGAATCAGGCGAGGTACTATCGATCTAACAATATCGTATTCACTATGGGAGGTGACTTTACTTACCAGGATGCAGCTATGTGGTATATCAATCTTGATAAACTAATTAAGTGAGTATTTTTGTGTACAGTCACGAGCACCAATATGTCAACACTTGGCAACTTTCAATTGTGATTTTTTCGTGAAATAACGAATGCAACGTTGAAATACGACACATTACATAAACCTATGGGTTCGAATATGCTATGTTCGTAACAACATAAAATTTCAGTGTAAATCGCTTTTGAATAAAGCCGAGTGTATACATACTTTTGTTCGTGACTGTACTTGGGTAATGGTATAGTTTTCCCGGGTTTCCATCAACAGTAGCACTACAGGGTGACAGGGACATTGACGCGCAAACTGTAACCATGGATTCAGCAAATTTTTCATCGGTTATCAAATAAAAATCTTCGTTTCATTGAAAATTGCAATACCTACGCGGTCAAAATGTATGGAATAGCATTGTTTGGAACGAAGTTCCTTATCGCGCGTTGCGAAAGGGGGCTAGACGGAAAAAATTAAGACCAAAAGTTGGAACGACACTTTTTGCTATAGTTGTAAGCCGTGCGGCGTGCGCGTGTTTCTCTCTCTCTCTCTCTCTCTCTCATAAGTCATAAGTCATTTATTCATTTGACTAAATGACTTATGATGAAATTTTATAGAAAGCAAGCCAGTTATACTTCGTTCCATCCGGGTGTCCCTTGACACCTCTCAAGTTTTTTTTTAATAACCGACGTGAAATTTCGACGCTAT
The DNA here is from genome assembly GCA_945859715.1 of Apamea sordens. Taxonomy (NCBI): domain Eukaryota; kingdom Metazoa; phylum Arthropoda; class Insecta; order Lepidoptera; family Noctuidae; genus Apamea; species Apamea sordens. Next base: position 8,803,252 of record OX244015.1, on the reverse strand, counting down.
GGGGTCTAAGCTCATGTGCTGAATCCATGGTTACAGTTTGCGCGTCGATGTCCTGCCACTCTGTATAATTGAATTAAGAACTTGAGATAATTTTTTAAGTTAGGGTCAATTCATACCGAGACGCGACGCGACCCTACGCGCACTTTTTAAGATGGCAGTATAAATTCGAACTCATTTACGTGCTGCGCAGTGTGTATACCTTGTTGTGTATACGCACTGCGCAGCACGTCGCATTTCAGCGCAATTCGAAACGAGTTCACGATCTCATTGAAGTGATACCTTTTCGTGTAAGAATAAGTTTGAGATTGTGTTGGTATCTTAAAAAGTGCGCGCTGCGTCGCATTGCGTCATGACTCTGTGTGATCTGACCCTTAGGGAATGAAAGACTAAATTAAAAAATGATTCATATCCTAAAAATATATCCTTTAACTAAAAGACAATGTAATTGTGGTGTAAATGTAAAGGTGTGTAAATAAAAAAAATTGTGGTCACTAAATGGCTTTTAAGCCTTGACACATTCACACCCTACACGTTCGAGTACACACTCACACCCTTTACGTACACTACACACATTCACACCCTACATCCTCACCACACACACACACACCCCCACACACTGACACACAAACACACCCCCACACACATACATTCGCTGCCATAAATAACTCACCCGTCAAGTTTTAGACTTCAGTTTAGTCAATTTTGGAATTGTCAGGTGTGTGATTTGTATGTTTTTATACCTAATCTACCACGGAAAAGCACTGCTTTCCAAGATACAGGTTTTTATCTAGTTTGGAATTCAGGAGTTCATGTAGTTTTTAGTCTAATCACCTACATTATTCGTTACGTTACTCCATAGACAGTTTAGACGTGATTAAAAACATGGGTACTTAAAATACGTCAATTAAGTCAGGCTGTAATTTGACAGGACTAAACGAATATTTATCTTCTGTCCTTTACTTAATGAAATAGAAAGAAAAAGATGCACTGAACTAAAATTTAGTTTAGTTTGTGAACAAGGGAATCAGCGCCACTGGTTCACTTTTTTACCGTCTGGACTACAGGGTGAAAAAGGTGAACGGAGTAGAAGCTTATGGCACAGAAATCACTTTTTATTAAAAAAAAAAAAAACTTTTATGTATTCAATCCTTTGATTGAAGCCAGCCGACGGCTTCGATCAAAGAATTGAATGTCGCTACGAATTCATTTAACCGCGAGCGTAACAAATATGACTTTACTGAATTATAATTATTAGAATCAGCAATATAACTCCTTGGGTTAGAATTGGCATCAAATGTCATGATTGGATGAAATAGTTATTCAATAGATTAATATGAACGAGACGAATGACAAATTTGGAGACATTTTTAGGACAATACCCTGTATCAAAAATACCGGTACCCGAACTGCTTGCTTCGCTGTCGTTAATCCCGAATTGTATTTCAATAATTTTGCATGTGTATGTGAGCATCTTTCACTAATAATTTTTGAACGATTTTATGTTGTATTTTTTTGTTGGCATGCAGCATGTATATTTTAATTGTACTTCTTATAATTCCCATTTTGCGCTCCTAAAAATATTATTGAACACTTCAATATAATGATTGCGCTTCTTTTCGTGAATCTCAAATAATTAATGTTTTGCGTTCCTAATAATAATGATTGCGCTTCTTTTAGTAAATCTCAAATAGTTCATATTTTGGGTGGTGGATGTAGGGTTGGGTAGGCGGTTGGTCACAGTTGCAACCTAACCTAACTCTTTTTATCGGGGTAACCTTGCTTTGTTACCGAGACCAACTGTGAAATAAGGCCCGATAGTTAAAAAGAGGCTCAATTATAAAAGAAAATGTGCACCATTAGATGCGCAAAATGTTTTTAGAGATTCATTAATTTAAAATAGTGCGCATCATCAGAAGACCAATAATTTTTTTAGAGGATCAATTAATTATTTCCCTTTTACTATTTGTAATATTATTGTATTTATGATTTCAGATATGCTAATTTGAAAGCAGCTAAGGATGGACTAAATGTGACATTGTTTTATTCAACGCCGAATTGTTACTTGAAATCTATTAAAGATGCTAAGTAAGTATGTTATTGTAGTAATTTTACGTCCTTTGATACTATTTCTTGTTTTTATTGTTATAAAAGGCCAAATTAAATTAGCTAGGGAAACTTTGCAAACGTTGATGTGTATCGTATATCTAAACATGATAAAAAAAAATATATATATACACCGTGATTTTTAAGTCGTCTGACAAAGGTGGTCCACTCAATGTATCCGACATAAAATACCTCTAGGCGTGTTTTTTTTTACCATTAATTAAGATAATAGGTACAAGGAAAAATAATTAATACATTAGAATTATGAAACATCCTGTTAATAATGTTTACGTATCAAACAGTAGAACATACCTAACCATCGCACGAGTCGAGTAGATAGATCTTCGCTCGCAACAGAATGTTTCAACTACGTTATGCATCATAATAATGAATATTTTTTTCTTTTTTTTTCTCTTAAATGCCATTTTTTTTTGTTATGAATGTTTAGTAGTCATTGGATACATGAAGTGGGCTGCCGTTGTCAGACGACTAAAAAGTCACGGTGTATACAGGGTGTTATTGACAGCCCTCCACAAAAACACAGGATTGATTCAGCTCCTTATTCTGAATCATATCCCACTGGAAATTTTCTCAGGAAAAAAAAATATGCCGTTTTTTCTGCTGATATTCCTTTATTTCAATGTAAAATTACGTTCTCTGTATGCAACACTCCATTTATGTAAATAAAACAGCTGAAAACAGCCTCGCTCAAGCTCGCTGCGCTGCCGTCCGCTACGTGCGTTTTGCCACGGTAACGATACGTTGCGTGTGAGGTAATAAAACAAATCTGGTTTTTTGGATTCCCTTAATGTTCCTGAAAGAATTACATGTACCGGTCATCTTAATATGATGTACTGAAGCCACCCTATTAGTTTGCGGAGGGCTGTCAATAACACCCTGTATATTACGATAGTTTTTTTTTGTGGGGTCCCGACCGCAACTGTGCAGTTACGACACCACCGATACCGCATACCACATTTTATCCGATACCGATCCCAGTATTAATCGTTACATACGTCTATTCCAGCCCAACTTTGCCTACAAAACGGGACGATTTCTTCCCGTACGCCAGTGACCCCAAGGCCTACTGGACTGGCTACTTCACTTCTCGACCGACCACTAAGTACTTTGAGAGAGAGGGGAATAATTATTTACAGGTACGTTGTAATTAGGATATAGTTCATTGAGAAATAGTCTGTCGGTGACATACATACTGTTACGCGCCACAACTAATGCCTGATACATGGTGACATTAGTTACCACTGGCGCCATCTATTGTGGAATGACAGAACTAAAGTCACTGGCGCCCTCTATTGTGGAATGGCAGAACTAACTGGCGCCATCTATTATCGAGTAGAGATGTCGATGCTAGAACTTACTAGAACTATCGACATCTGGTCAGTCGGGGCCGGTATGTACTCGAACATTCTAGATGTTTCTACAATAGAAGGTTCTGGAACTATCTACGGCACTATAATAAGGCCGGGACTAGCCGCGACCAACCAGACTTTGTTCTGCTATAGAAGCGAATACATCGAAAGTGATCTTCAAGTGCGATTTAAGAGCGATTGTGTTTTATAATTAGTGTGTTTGAGTTGTTGTTGTGTTGTTTAATTAAAGTATAACTTTTGGTAATTTTTATCGGCAGTTTTTACTGTCACGAACCCGAAGCTCGTAACAATACATACTACATAATGAGCCTGTAATGTTCCCACAGTTGGGACACAGGCCTCCTCTCGGTGAGAGGGAGTGGGCCGTAATCCACCACGCGGGCCCAGTGCGGGTTGATGGATGTCACATGTCTTCGAATTTTTGGTCCAGGACATGCCGGTTCCCTCACGATGTTTTCCTTCACCGTTTTGAGAGCAGTGCTGATGAAATAGTTTAGGCAAAATAAAGCGCCTGTCTGGGTTCGAACCTACGACCTACAAATCATACATTTGTTCATTGAAAATATTTTTTTAATTTTTATTTATTTTTTATTATATTCTTAAGATTTATTTTGTACACTTACAAATAATAATTTATTTGCAAAATCAATCAAATAATTTATTTGCAACGAATGTAGGTTACATTAAAATACAGGTGGAGTAGATAGGAGTGAGCCATGTACAGACGCCAGCACATCAAGTTACTACAATCTGTCAAATTTCTTTAGTAGATTTTCAACTTTATCGCTAAAGCGTTAAGGTTCAAGGTTGATTGGGAAAATTTGACAGTTTCGGGTAGCTTGATGTACTGGCGTCTGTACATTCTGCCTGGAAATAGGCACGCCAAATTTATAAAAAAATGTTAAGAAGCTAAGTGTCAAAAAAATAAAATTACAAATTAAAATGTTACAGATGGTTAAGCAGTTGCAAGTATTAGCAGACTTAGAGAAACACAATCAATTCGTGTTGGATGAACTAAAAAGTGCTATGGGTACGTTGCTATTAATACTATTATATTTTACATCTGCCGCATTTCAGACGATCAATGGGCCAAACTTACGACCCAGTGGGTCCCGCTTAATGGCAAACGACATCGCGGCAGGCCCAGACGGAGATGGCGGGATGAGCTGGACTCCTTTCATAAGGATTGGTTCTTGGCAGGTCTGGACAGAGAGATAGTGAGAGAGAGATAGTGAGAGTGAGAGAGAGATAGTGAGAGTGAGATAGTGAGAGTGAGAGAGATATAGTGAGAGTGAGAGAGAGATAGTGAGAGAGAGATAGTGAGAGTGAGAGAGATAGTGAGAGTGAGAGAGATAGAGAGAGGGAGAGAGGGGGGGCTTTGCCCAGCAGTGGGACTTAAATCCTACTAATATTATAAATGCGAAAGTTTGTATGGATGGATGGATGTTTGTTACTCTTTCACGCAAAAACTATTGAACGGATTTGGATGAAATTTGGCACACAGATAGTTTATAACCAGGATTAACACATAGGATATTATCCCGATGTACCCACGGGATCAAAGAATATGCGGGTGAAACCGCGGGGCGCTGCTAGTGACTAATAAAATAAAAAAATACGTTTGTAAAATGCAGTTGATAGGTTATGTAAATGTAGATAGCAGATGGTAATCATTACTTAAGTTTAAGCTACGTTTATAAATAAAAGGATATCATGCAAACCATCTCACTCATTCTTCCGATCACCTTCCCATCCTTACGTACAGTCACGAGCAAAAGTATGTATACACTCGGCTTTATTCAAAAGCGATTTACTCCTTTATTTTTTAATGAAATTTTATGTTGTTACGAACATAGCATTTTCGTAGGTTATATTATTAGGTTTATGTAATGTGTCGTATTTCAACGTTGCATTTGTTATTTCACGAAAAAATCGCAATTGAAAGTTGCCAAGTGTTGACATATTGTCTACTTATTGTCTGCAAATAAAACTACTAACATGCTATTTTACTTTTATTTACCTAAGTTTTTAAGAATTTAGTTTTTACGTTATATTTATTGTTAATTTATTTCATTAAGTATTTAAGCACTTTCTAGCCTGAAGCACAGGTTCAACCTAGTTCAGGCAAATTAGCAACTGTGCGCTATTTTTAAATTGTTAAGGTATTAAATTTAAATGTATTCCCTTTTTATAAATAAACGATTATTATTATATTGGTGCTCGTGACTGTACTCTGTAAACCTTACATTTGACCTTCTCTGTGTTTCATGCTATACTTGTTTCGTTTCAGGAGTGATGCAGCATCATGATGCTATCACAGGCACAGAGAAGCAGCATGTGACGCACGACTATGAGAGGCTGCTGAACCAGGCCATCGATGACGCTCTTATTATTGCTAAGCAGGCTTTTAAGTAAGTTTAAAAAACACTTTTCTTTCTCGATTTTCATTTTGACCTCACTATCGGCTTCAGCACCCTCGGAAACCATGAAAACCATACCCATGACGAAAAATTTGAAAATTTTTGCAACCGCCATCTTGGATTTTCATTTTGACCCCACTATCGGCTTCAGCGCCCTCGGAAACCATGAAGACGACACCCATGACCAAAAATTTAAAAAAATATGCTACCGCCATCTTGGATTTTGGCTGCAAAAATTTTACTCAATATTCAATATCTTTATTACTTTACCATAATGTGTTCTTAGGTGGTATACATAATTATAATTTTAGATCATTATGGACCCTGTAGGGCATAGCAAAAAGGATAGAAGGAGGAATTTTCGTCATTTTGAAATTTTCGCTGCCGCCATTTTCCCCAAATCCTACACGTTTTTTTTTATAACCTACGACATACGTAATGACTTTGATAATAGAGGAAACAGTCAAAAGCCCCCCGTATGAGTATTAATACTAAATATATTATGTATTATAATTTTCAGTAAAATGACCGTAAAGGACGCGACCAAGCCGCCGATATTTGACTTCCAAAGATGTCACCTGAACGAGTCCAGCTGCCATGTTTCAGAGAACAGCGAGAAGTTTGTTGTAAGTATTAACAAATACATGATGAAATTGAAAACTTGCGCCAACTCGAAATAGGACGTGCAGTAACTGCTAAATAATCATTATAAATTGTAATTTCCCAACGCTGCATTCATGAAAAAAACGTGTAATTATCGTTTTTGATACTGCAAACTAAGTTATTGCCTTCAAGTAAACACGAATTATCGGCGTTCCAGTAAAAAAAAAAAACAATGTATTAAAAACAAATAAAAAAATTAAAGTATCAATTTTAGCGTGGCCCGATAAGAAAACCATTCATCGCAGAATACACAACATGAAGCAAGTTGGCAACGCGATGAACTATGTCATTCATTAGAACTAGGTCATTTGCCTAATTTTGACCTTTGCTACAAAAAAAGAGTGCGCGCGCGACGTGCGTTCTTTTCCTTAATGACATTCTCTAAATTTTATTTACAACACGTTGAATTAGATATTTATTTCAATTTCAGATAACTATCTACAATCCTTTGGGTTGGACTGTGAAGGAACCGATCAGGATACCGGTCGGTGTGGGCACATTCGAAGTGTATGGTTCTGATGGTAAGTTTTGGCAAACATAAAAATCTTCATTCATCATTCTCCCTTATCCCAATTTACTTGGGGTCGGTGAAACATATCTTTTTCATCCATACTTCTCTATTAGTCGTCATCTCGACAGTCAGCCCCTTTCTAACCATATCATCATTCACACAGTCCATCCATCGTTTCTTTGGTCTTCCCCTACTCTTATAGCCATCGACATTCATACTCAAAACTTTTCTCATGACATCGCATCACATGGCAACGGATTTCCACACAAATTTTCAGTTACCGGTACACTTTCAGACTTCCTCTTATGTACTCATTTCTTATTCTATCCAAACAAAAAAACATACTCAAAATTAAATACAGGGTGTCAGGGACATCGACGCGCAAACTGTAACCATGAATTCAGCACATGATTTTAGAGCGTAAAAATATTTCGTCGATTATAAAAAAAAACCAGCTGTTTCATAGAAATGTGAATACTTACCTACGCGGTCGAAATGTATGAAACGGCATTTAAAAAAAAAATAACCGACGATAATTTTCTTTTTGCCCAGCTCTTTAGCATCCTAGCGTGATGTTATATAGCCTATAGCTTTCATTCGTCTTTAGGTTTAAGTTACTAACAAAAGTATTTTAAGTGCAAAACTGTTTACTAACAATTTATGGATCTCATAGTCCGAAATAAAATTATTTATTATTATTATATTATTATAGACTTCCTCAAGAATTGGGCTATCAAATGAAAAAAACTGGTAAATGGTGGCAAATTTAAGTTCAGTGCATCTTTTTTTTCTATTTCATTAAGAAAAGGACAGAAGATAAAATATATTAGTTTAGTCCTGTCAAATTAAGATACTCCATAGACAAATTAGACGTGATTAAAAACATAGCTACTAAAAATACGTCAATTTACGTCAGGCGCTGATTAATTTGACAGGACTAAACTAATATTTATCTTCTGTCCTTTTCTTAATGAAATAGAAAGAAAAAGATGCATTGAACTTAAATTTAGTTTAGTTTGTGAACAAGGGAATCGGCGCCATTAGCTTTATTAATAGTATAGATTGTCTCCCTTACAACGATGAAAATTATCACTTAAATAATTTCGCCCCTTTTACTCCACAGGTAATAAAATCAAAACCCAAATGATACCACTATCAAAAACAGTCACAAGCATACCGACTCGAAACTCAGTCGCAACGCAAGAAATACTTTTTATAACAGACTTGAAACCTCTTTCATACAAGTCTCTTTACATTAAAAAAACATCGAATCGTTCAAAAAGAAATTTAAAGAAACATTACGATTTTTACGCTAACAACAATAACAATTTCTGGGATCCATTAAAAGAGCCTATTATAAATCGCCTAGATGATAGCATAAAAGATAAACATGCAAAAGATATAATAAGTAAAACTGAAGCGGTTCCATACGCTCCAGTTTACTCCGAAGACATGTTGAACGTGGACGACAGGGAGACAAATCTGGATATCCTAAAAGATGGTAAAAATGATGAAGAAGTCATAGAGCTGGAGAAGTTTTTAAGAGAAAGTAGAAATAAGAAGGACAAGAAAGCTGACAGGATGATACTGTATCCTAACTTAAGTGTGGATGAGCTGAGGATGCTGTCAGATGATCCGAGAGTCGTTGAGAAGTTTGATGATGAAGTGGTTCTTGACAATCAGGTGAGTTTTTCGCTATAACTGCTGCTGTACTTAACTGCGTGTCGCGGGTTCGATTCCCGCACGGAACAAATATTTGTATGACCTACATGTATTTGTTCCGAGTCTGGGTGTTTTTCTATCTATAATATGTATGTATTTACAAAAAAAAAATGTATATAAGTAGTTTATCAGCCATCTTGTTACCATAACACAAGCATTAGGTTGCTTAGCATGGGACTAGATGGCGCTGTGTGAAATGTCCAGGGATATTTATTTATTTATTTTACTTAGCGCACCTCCAACGCGAAATGAAATATGGGAAACCGCTTAACGAATTCCGATTAAAATATTTTTATTGAAATGATCTAGTACTTGTTTTTACCTATTGTGGTATAGTAATTTTATTTTATTTTAGGTGCATCGTCTTCACATATTATTATTATATAATTAATGTATGCAAAATATTCTAAAACATTTTAAAAGAGTAACGGTGGAGTTTCTTGCCCATTCATCTCCATACGAAAACACCATTTGGAACTATTAGAATCAATTCTATTTTACTGTAATTTTTTACGTTCAAAAGTGCCTTTTTGACTTTGGCTGTAAAAAAAAATTAGTATTTTAGTTTAAATTTAATACGACGTTGACAGCTCGCGCGGGATGAACGCTCATAAGACCTCTTTTTTGAAGTCTGTTAAAAATACGATCATTCTTTTCAGTTCTACAAACTAAACGTCAACAAAGCCACCGGACAGATTCGCGAAGTCACCTTCCCTGACCACTCTACCCTGAACCTCTCCATTAACATGTACTACTACATGGGCATCTGTGGCGACAATCACGACGCCGACCACCGTTCCTCCGGCGCTTACATCTTCAGACCAATTAACAACACTCCTATCAAACTAGCCCCACAAAAGACTGAAGTAATAAACGGAGATCTGGTGAAAGAATTCAGACTAAATTTAAGTCCAGCCGGATTTATCACAACTAAATTATACGACAGTTTAAACTTCATTGAGACTGAATGGATGGTAGGGCCAATACCAATTGAAGATAAACTAGGAAAAGAGTACGTTATCAAATACGAAACTAACATTATAAACAACGGTGAGTTCTATACTGACTCTAATGGCAGGCAGATGTTGAAAAGGAAGCTAGATTTCCGTCCACAATGGAATTTAACGTTAGCTGAACCAATCCCAGGGAACTACTATCCAGTAACCAACGAGATATATATTGAGAATGGGGATATGAGGATGACAGTTTTGACGGACAGGTCTGAAGGAGGCACTTCGCTAGTTGAAGGAGAGGTTGAATTAATGTTGCATAGAAGATTGCTTTGTGATGATGCTTTTGGTGTCGGAGAAGCGTTGAATGAAACAGCAAATGGACAAGGACTGGTTGTTAGAGGCAAACACAGAATTATTATAGGCAAAGATAAGGAAATTATCAAAAGGAATGTTCTAGGAATGCATTTGAGCCCGACAGTCTTATTCTCAGATGCTGCTAATATAAAATATGACGATTGGCTTAAAATGGATAATGAATTTGGTTGGTTGGATAATGATTTGCCTAAAGGAGTTCATTTGCTGACCTTAGAGCCCTGGGACTCGAAACTGTTGGTCAGATTCGAGAATTATCTAGAAGATTCGACAGTGGAAGTGAATTTGAGAGATATTTTCAAAAATATTGAAATTAAATGCTTGAAAGAGACGATGTTGTCTGCTAACATGTTTGTAGAGGAATATGAGCAGTGGGTTTGGAAAAAAGAAGGTAGTCAGGAAAATAATACAGAAGAGAAAATGGAGTCAGTTGACGATGGCTTGAAAATTAAAATCAAGTCGAAACAAATTAGAACTTTCATAGCGTGTTTTGAAAGGAAGGAGAAATCATAAACTGCAATTGCCTCTTCACCACGAATCAGCCTTAGTTTTTCACGAAAATATAAAAATGTGTGTGTAACGGGCTTAACAGTTGAGGAATAATACTTTTTATTAAAAATACAGAGAGTCAATCAATACCAATTTTTTTAGATAAATACAGGGTGTAAAAAGACACATCACATAGCCGTCAACTCCGCATTCTGTACATCAAACTAAGTAACATTGCATAAAAATAATGGCTGGGAAACTACTATTTTTGGTGTGCTTGCGGTAGTGAGTGCGCAATGCACACACGCAAAACATTGTGCTTATGGGCGCATGGAACGGTACAGAGGTCGTGGGACATTAAACTTCGATCAATAATAGTACTAGATTTCCGATAAGCGCTTCTAAAACACTTCACAAATACTTTTGTGGTCTTATTTCAAATTAGTATGTTTTTAACCTTATTACTTAGACTTTAAGTTTCATTTTAGAATAAATGACTGAAAATTTAAAAATAGAATGATTTTGTTTTCAAGAGACATTGTAAATATATTTTTCAATGGTAATTAAACTTTATGTTTAAGCATTAAGGTACATAATAAACTGAAGCTGTTAATATTAATAAACTTTTTTCTAAGTAATGTAGATGTTTACGTGTGTGCAAACGTGGCCACTTGAGCGACTGATTTTTGTTCCTGATCCTTAATCTAGTACTATTATTGATCGAAGACATTAAACATTAAAAAAACGTCAGTAAAAGTTGTAATTTGGACCTTCAATATTTTTTTTAGTTAATATCTCCGTAACCAGAAGGTTCCCAGGTAAGTTCGGGTACAAAACATATATTAAAATGACGCGGAGTACAAGTGACTCTCGGCTTCAATAAGTGTCTTTTTACACCTGTTATTGTTAGAGAGATAGTTTATATAGTTTATATTATATTTTACTGATTTTACTGATAGTACAAAAATGAATGCTTAGTTTCTATACCGGTGCAATGCCATAATTACAGAGACAATTAAAAAACCATTGTACCCACGTTCCACACAAAGGGTTTAATAGTCATCATCATCTGAGACCATCTAAAAAAGAGACAGAGAGATGGGTTTTCATGGTTTTCGAGGGTGCTAAAGCCAATAGTGAGGACAAAATTAAAATCCAAGATGGCGGCTGCAAAAATTTTCAAATTTTTTCATCGCGTGTGTCGTTTTCATGGTTTTCGAGGGTGCTAAAGCCAATAGTTGGATCAAAATTAAAATCCAAGATGGCGGTTGCAAATTTTTTCAAATTTTTTCGTCGTTTGTCGTTTTCATGGTTTTCGAGGGTGCTGATGCCGATGGTGAGGGAGTTTCGTAGCCGCCATCTTGGATTTTCATTTTGAATGTCGTTCCTACCGGGGGTCCCCGACATTTTTTTATTTTACATTGTGTAACAGTCAGTCGAACGTACGAACTACTTTAAACGAACGAAGTATCGAACTACTTTCTGACGGGCCCGTATCTTTGATGGACTAAGAGAGGCCCCCTGGGGCGGGTCGCTAGTATAAAATAAAATAAGAAATAGGTTTATTTGTTTTGATATAGTATATTATGTTTATGGATTGTATTAATGTTCATATATTTTGTGTGATCCAAAAAAAGATGAACCAAATAAATACTTTTATATTTTTAATTAATTTTGGTGTTTTACTTTTTTCCGTTAACCAATATTGTCTTGTCCCACAGTTGTGCAAAGGTCTCCCCCATATTTTTCCAGGTGGTGTTGGTCGCTCGCACACCACTGTGCTTCCTATGGGTATTTCCTTATGTTCCTCAGAATTAACGGCTCGCTATCTAAATAAAAAACTGCAGCAGCAAACATTGAAACTGACGGCACGGTTGGCGCAGTGGTAAAGCGATCGACTGCTGCGCTGCGTGTCGCGGGTTCGATCCCCGCACGGAACAAATATTTGTATTGCCTACACGTAGTTGTTCCGGGTCTGGCTGTTTGTGTATGTGAGTTTAAATGTTTGTAGACGCACCCACGATACAAAAACAAAAAAAAAAAACAATTTGCCTGTAACGCCACGAACTCGACAAAAACAAAAAAAATCTTACAATAGTATTGTGTGCTGTGCCAGGCATTAGTTGTCTGACATTTATCCTGAACTGGGCCTGTTCAGGATAAATGTTAGACAACTAAAGGTCTCTACACACAGCGGACGGGGCGCGGCGGGACGGGACGGGGCGACGCGACGCTTAGCAGTTGTAATGTACACACGGCTACACATCAAGCTATGCAAAACCAGTATTAGCTGACTGTTCATTGTGAGAAAATATCATACAAAGTGAGGCCAAGACAAACTGGTTTTGTATAGCTTGACGTGTAGCCGTGTGTACTAGATATTACGGACGATGCCACACAGAGCCGCCCCGCTCGACGCGACGGTAACCGTCGCGCCCCGCCGCCGCCATGCTGAGCGGGAAATACAAGTCAGAAGTGGCGGCGCGGGGCGTGGCGGGACGCGAGCGCGTTTTTTATTTATTTCATGCACCCATTTTCCGGTCCATTGTTTATTTCTTACCTAGCGCAACTATGAGCAATAGCGTTTCCATGTCTGAATCACTCAACATATTTTTTTATGAAAGAAAGGCGCGGCGGGACGGGACGTGTTCGTGCCCGCAGTGTGGACACTGCCGTCGCGTCGCCGTCCCTTCCCGCCCCGCCCGCTGTGTGTAGAGACCTTTATGCCTGACGCTAGTTTTCAACTGGTACATGAATTAGTTCCTTTAAAATCATCATTCTCCTGATCTTATTTCATTTTATTTGGGGTCGGCGCAACATGTCTCTTTAAAATGTAAATGAAATAAAACAACTAAAACCAGTTTACCGGAAAACTATATTAATACAACTTAACTTATCAATAATTACAAACATACATTTATTATCTACAATGTGGAGATCGCAATACAGCAAGAAATTAAACTTCGTATAACTAATGACGTTTCCAGTATCTATCTCTTATTTAATTTGTATGTCATGGTTTCATTAATTAATTTTAATTCTTTTACCTATTGTGGTATAGTAATTTTATTTTTAGGTGCATCGTCTTCACATATAATTATATAATTAATGTATGCAAAATATTGTAAAACATTTTAAAAGAGTAATGGTGGAGTTTCTTGCCCATTCTTCTCCATACGAAGGGGCGACTAGAATCAATTTTATTTTTGACGTTCAAAAGTGCCTTTTATGTGCCTATTTGAAATAAATGATTTGACTTTGACATTGACAGTGTGCATGCGAAAATTCAACTAAATATATCCAATAGTCTAGTCACTATAACTAGTCAAAGATTGGCAGAACTCATAGGGGCATTTGTCAATATTATCACGATCCTAATATCGCGATATCGCAATTATTGAGCACGATACCGTGATACGGCCTATTATACCATCAATATTACCACGGTATCGTGATATTATTGACAATGTAACATGCCCGTATGTCGGGCCATCAATATTATTTAGATTGAATGAATGAAATGCACCCAGCGTGGTTTGACCCCCAAGATTCGCACTAGCCCTGAAGCCTCAGTTTCATGGTGCTACAGCGACCACTGCATATCAAGGAGTAGAACAGCCCCAGCAGTCTCGACATTCATAGCGATCGCTTTACGACCGAATTCGGTCGCAAAGTCCCGAATTGACAGGCGAAATGTATGAAGTGACAGGACTTTGCGACCGAATTCGGTCGTAAAGCGATCGCTATGAATGTCGAGACTGCTGGGGCAGAGGGCGCTGTTATGGTAGGGAAGACATGCCCTTAGGTCAGGAAAGGATTTAAGAGCCGTACCGGATAAATGCATCCTAAAGTAGGCATTGGACTAGTGGAGAGATGGGTGATATTTATCTATGGATCTTTAAACGTCGCCGCTAGGTCGAGCTTCAGCGATGAATCTTTTGGCGGGGTTTAACTGCTTTCTCGGCTCTTTTCTATGTCCTTGCTCTGCTGTGTTAAATGTTGCTGTTTTCAATGTCTTCGTCAATAGTTTATTTGAAAAATTCACTTTTTTTATTCCGAAGTTAGGATTTACTTGATAGTTCCAATATACTCTTAGGCATTAGTATTGTCAGTGTTGGAACGAAGTTCCTTATCGCGCGTTGCGAAAGGGGGCTAGACGGAAAAAATTAAGACCAAAAGTTGGAATGACGCTTTTTGCTATAGTTGTAAGCCGTGCGGCGTGCGCGTGTTTCTCTGTCTGTCTCTCTCTCTCTCTTTGAACTTCGTTCCATCCGGGTGTCCCTTGACACCTCTCAAGTTTTTTTAAAATTTATTGTCGTATTGTTGTCTCCACATTGTATATCTATATTATTAATAAAGCTAAAGAGTTTGTTTGTTTTTTTTTTGTTTGAATGCGCTTTAAATCTCTGGACATATCAGTCGGATTTGAAAAATGTTTTTTTCCATTTCATAACCCAATTATTGAGCAAGGCTTTTTAACATCACGCTTGCACCCTTCAAAAAGAAATCCAGCGCAAAGTGACGCGGTGAGTCAGGACCAAAATCACGGGCACAAGCTATCTTCGAATATAACTAATTACAAATGTCCTGATCTCTTGTGGCCTAAGCCCTATACCTTCATTAAAAAAGAACACAGGCGTCGGTTTCGTAAAACCTCCTTGATCAGCACTGAATTCTATAGTAGTATGGTTGCCATACGCCTCGTTGAAATTCTTCACGTACTTATCCGTCTTCCATTTCAAAGGCACGTGGTCCTCCATCCACATATGCGCAGACAAAGTAGTTTCCTTTGCGCCAGTTATCTTGAAATCTTTAAAAAGTTCCTGAATAAAGACTCTTTTATATCCGTTCCTAACAACATCGGTTTTCTCTAAGTAATTTTCTAATCTCAATAGTAACTTGTCGTTCCATTTTTCTAATGTCAAAATATGAACGCCGACGGGTAGTTTCGTGTTTAAAGCTGAGTACTCATTCTTCCTGCTCTGCCAACCTTCGTATGATATATTATAGTAGGATTGATGAATTGATGAAAAAACTGTTGGCTGCAGCTCTAATTCTTTGGCGAATTTCTTTTCGAAAATCTTGTTCGGCCTGTAATCAGCTTTTGATATATATAGATGATGTTTTCCGCGGACAATGAGCCCTTTGTCATATTCTGTTTCGTTGAGCAGTGCTTGTATTCCTGTGTCGTCTGTAAAGATTCTTCTGTGAAGCATCATGTCGACGCTGCCGTCGAGGAGACTTGTGCCACCTTGAGCTCTGTCAGTGAATATAGAAAACCGAATGTTTTTTTCTAAATCTTCTATGTAAAGTTTTGATGTCACTGGGTAGAAGTTACCTGCAAAGTTAATGGAGATTAATACATAAATACATAATGGCGCCGATTCCCTTCTTCACAAACTAAACTAAATTTAAGTTCAGTGCATCTTTTTCTTTCTATTTCATTAAGAAAAGGACAGTAGATAAATATTAGTTTAGTCCTGTCAAATTAGTCAGCGGCTGACGTAAATTGACGTATTTTTGGTAGCCATGTTTTTAATCACGTCTAAACTGTCTATGGAGTATCTTGACAGGACTAAACTAATATTTTATCTTCTGTCCTTTTCTTAATGAAATAGAAAGAAAAAGATGCACTGAACTTAAATTTAGTTTAGTTTGTGAACAAGGGAATCGGCGCCAGCAGAGCCTTCTTCCCATGGGGGTCGGAAAAAACTACAGGACGCTAGCTTTTACCATCCTTGCATTCTCCGTTTGCTTCGATTACGTTCATAAATCTGAAGAGCTATTCCGTAAAAATCTCACCGTGAAAACTTGCTCGCCGTTCTATATAACGCGGTGCAACAAAAACAAACATGATACACATTTACGAAAGTACAGACGCCAGCACCTCAAGCTACTACAATCTGTCAAATTTCTTTAATAGATTTTCAACTTTATCGCTAGAGCATTAAGGTTCAAGGTTGATTGGGAAAATTTGACACTTTCGGGTAGCTTGACCTGCTGGCGTCTGTACATACGACCTCCAGAAAACACACAGGCTGCACCAGCAGTTATTATTATTATTTTTTATTGTTAATTAAAACGGTAACACCAATTACATTAATTAACATAAAGATATGGTAGGTATACAAAAATATTTCAAATACTAACATATAATAGAGGACACCCTAGCATACTTCTTCTCACAAAACGTCAGACATACACGCATAATTCTACTCCATTCATCGGCAAACAGTATACATTCAGGATTGGTGGTCAGGAGGGCATTAAGCATCCTTAAAGTACGACACACAGGGGACTCGGCTCTGGCGATAGTTTTAGATGACGGCGGCGCGAACAGATTGGCTGTTAAAGGCTGCTCTTATGTGCCATGGTAGTAATTGGTGTACCGCTCTACGTTTAGTGCTCCTGGGCATGCGGGCTGCTTTAAAAGAAGACCTACAAACATCAACACGGTTAGCGCAGTGGCTGAGCGATCGGACTGCTGCGCTGCGTGTCGCGGGTTCGATTCCCGCACAGAACAAATATTTGTAAGTCCTACATGTATTTGTTCCGAGTCTGGGTGTTTTTCTATCTATAATATGTATGTATTTACAAAAAAAAAATGTATATAAGTAGTTCATCAGCCATCTTGTTACCATAACACAAGCATTAGGTTGCTTAGCTTGGGACTAGATGGCGCTGTGTGAAATGTCCAGGGATATTATTATTATTATATCATGCGCTGAACTAGTTTATGATGAACCTCTTCGTCTACCTGGTAAGTTTGAAACTCCTACGACATCGAGCAATAGAAGACGTTCACAACTTTGCAACGGCATTGCAGAGCCATATGACCCAGTTAAAACCAGTGCCAGCGTCACGTCACTCAGAGCGAAATGCGTTCGTTTTCAAGGAATAACCTAACGCCACTCATGTTTTCCTACGAGGCGACTCCGCGAAGACATCCCTTAGGCCTCCATACACTAGCCCTCAAATAGTTGTCGCCAGATCCGATAAGACAATAACAATTGCATTGCCTAACCAGGACGCGCATGTGTCTTAACCGTGTGAAGCCAGCATTTATTGACCAGGCACCACATTCAGGATGTACTGGCTCTACTACTCCACAATCACCATCTTGCAGGATCAGGATTAGAGCGACAAGGTGTTCAGGAACTCCGCCCTCCCACGGTGTAAAGTAACCCCCATAATATAAAAAAACGGGTTGCACTACGGGAGTGCCGGCAGAAGTGAAAACCTGAATATTAACGTTGTGCATTTTTGATATTTTTGAATGCGGTCTACTCTCCCTCCGTCTTACGAATTTTTGATCAGGTCACGTGTCCTGACGCGAGCTCAGTCTTACGAATTTTCGATCAGGTGTCCTGACGCGAGTTTAACATTTTTTACCCATCACAAGAAACTCTCCCTCGGTCTTACGAATTTTCTATCAGGTCACGTGTCCTGACGCGAGCTCAGTCTTACGAATCTTTGATCAGGTGTCCTGACGCGAGTTTAACATTTTTTACCCATCACAGAAAACTCTCCCTCCGTCTTACGAATTTTCGATCAGGTCACGTGTCCTGACGCGAGTTTAACATTTTTTACCCATCACAAAAAAAGTGCACAAGGTCGCTAAAGAAGTTTTCACTTCAAAAGAAAATAAAATACTTACTAGCAACCCCCGACTCTCCAGTATCCAATACTGGTGTGTAAGTAGCTCTGGAGTCCCTTATCCTCTTAATCGTCTGCCTTCCATTGCTATCCGTGAAGAAAACACCGCTATTCTGAACATCTGTCACATATCTGACGAACAGATCCTTTCCCAAATTATCTTCGCTTGGTATTGGACCTACGACCCAATCAACCTGTAAATGATAAATGATTTTATTATATATGATATGTACGTATTTACAAAAAAAAAATGTATATACCTAAGTAGTTTATCAGCCATCTTGTTACCATAACACAAGCATTAGGTTGCTTAGCTTGGGACTAGATGGCGCTGTGTGAAATGTCCAGGGATATTATTATTATTATTATTATTTCTGTACCAGCTGCGCCCCGCGGTTTTAGCCGCATAAGTTTCGATCCCGTGAGAAAATCGGGATAAAAAGTATTCTATGTGTTAATCCTGGTTATAAACTATCTGTGTGCCAAATTTTATCCAAATCCGTGTAGGAGTTTTTGCGTGAAAGAGTAACAAATATCCATCCATCTATACAAACTTTCGCGTTTATAATGGAGAGGTCACTTAGTCCAAACACAGAGAAGATGTTAGTAGACAAAATGTTACCAGAATAAAAAAAAAATTGTGCAAAAAATAAATGTTGCCAATGCAAATTATTTATGTTTAGAATTATTTTTAAACATACCTCTATGGTTGGCAGACCTTTGTACAGTTTAAAAGTTAAACCCGCATAATTTGCAAATCGAATCTGCAATTCTTGTACAATGTCAGATTTCAGGATTTTGACGTCGTAAAAGTCTGATATTAATATGGGATAAGGGTCTATAGGCCTGAAGATGTATGCTCCAGGCTTTTTCTTTCCCGTTTCCAGCCTAACAGGGTCGTCAGATACATAGTAACACATCTGAACGTCAAAAGTGATGTTGACGCCGTTCGATAGGACAATGCTTGATAATTTGCGATCGGCGTCCAAGTTTATTTGGATGTACTGTAACAAATGAAATTGGGAATTTAGTAATGGCCCAGTGGTAACTGCCACGACTTGCGAGTCGTAGGTTCGAACCCAGATAGGCGCTTTACTTTGTGTAAATTATTTCATCACCACTGCTCTCAAAACGGTGAAGGAAAACAGTGTGAGGAAACCGGCATGTCCTAGAACCAAAAATTCGAAGACATGTGACATCTACCAACCCTCACTGGGCCCGCGTGGTGGATTACAGCCCACTCCCTCTCATCGAGAGGAGACCTGAGTCCCAGCAGTGAACATTAGGTATAGACTGTTTATGCTGGAACGACTTCCAAATTTGACGGCACGGTTGGCGCAGTGGTTAAGCGATTGACTGCTGCGCTGCGTGTCGCGGGTTCGATTCCCGCACGGAACAAATATTTGTATGACCTACATGTATTTGTTTCGAGTCTGGGTGTTTTTCTATCTATAATACAAAAAAAAAAAAAAAAAAATACAAAAAAAAAATGTATAAGTATAAGTAGTTTATCAGCCATCTTGTTACCATAACACAAGCATTAGGTTGCTTAGCTTGGGACTAGATGGCGCTGTGTGAAATGTCCAGGGATATTTATTTATTTATTTTATTTAAATAATTGTTACAAACCTCATTTTTGATAAAGTTGTCGCTAGATTCTGAACTATGATACCCCGATTTTTCCATCCTTCTGTAATAAGTTTCAAAGTCGAAATGAGGAGTGGTACTGAGGACAGATTCAGTGTTGTCATCATAATAGTACTCTATGTAGGCAGCTGCGGAGGGCTTCTTCTTTGGGGAGACGATTTTCCGTGTGGTTATCACTGGGGGGCGAGTCGTTATGGTGGTGCGAGTTGGAGGTGGTGTTGTAGGCGGGCTGGAAGAAAAAAAAATAAAAATCCGGTCAAGTGCGAGTCGGACTTGCGCGCCGAGGGTTCCGTACAAATTTGTAGGTATGTAACTACAAATTTACGGTTTTCGGATTTTTTCCTTTACTACTACATGACATTGCTTCTTGCCAAATTTCATGATTCTATGTCATCGGGAAATACCCTATGGTTTTTGATTCCCTTGCGAGTGTCAAAATATGCGGCATAAACGGAACATAAACGCCCGTATCTTTTGATTGCGTTGACTTAGAAGTTTGATTTTTTCACTGCTTCAAGGGATTGCAGCCCCGAGTATTTGATATTAATTTGAACTTGTTAACTCTACGCGTTCCTGAGGAAAAGGTCTTGACAGACGGACGGACCGAGAGACGCACAACGAAATGATCTTATGAGGGTTCCGTTTTTCCTTCTGAAGTACGGAACCCAAAAAAGAAAAATAAAATAACTTATTACGCACTAGCTTAAATCCGCGGCTTTGCCTGCGTGGATGTCGGAAATTATCCCACGGGAACGTGCTATCGATATTGGGACAAAAAGTATAGCCTATGTCCTTCCCCAGGATGCCATCTATCACCTTGGCAAATACGTTCAGTGGTTTAGGCGTGAAAAGGTATCATACGGACAGAGTTACTTTTGAATTTATAATATCTATTTAAATATATAAAAATCAATTGCTGTTCTCTTGTCTCGCTAAAACTCGAGAACGCTGGGTCGATGACTTTGGTTTTGAAATGTTTGTCGTAGTCCAGGGAAGGTTTAAACGGTCAGAAAATATGGAAAAATTGCGAGGAAGATAGTAAAAACAACAATTTCATTTTCCCATATAAACTGTTCTACCTACTTTCCTGTCAAACATTTGACGATCGTCCCTTCGGTACGGTAAACTCGGGTCCACTCGAATTGAAGCACGTATTAAATTAAGGGTTTTGAATCGACAACATACATAATATATATCCACATTACTCGGATTATCTAGGAGTAGGGTAGGACTAGGGTAGGAGTAGAGTAGGAGTAGTGTAGGAGTAGGGTAGGAGTAGGGTAGGAGTAGAGTAGGAGTAGGGTAGGGGGTAGGACACCACGCGAACGAAGTAGCGCCGGGCAGCTAGAAATAATTTATATGGCAAAACAACGTTTGCCGGGTCAGCTAGTCTTAAATAGTTCTTTTGTTCGTGTGTTTGTCACCTAACTCCTCGTAAACGGACCGATTTGGATAAAATTTTGTGTGCAAGTATATTCAATAGGTTTCTGGGTGGTTTAAAAACACAATCGGACCCGGTTGGACAGGACGCACGTTCTCACACTTCGGGTACGGAACCCTCTACAAATAACTAAATCACTTATGACAACACGGTTAGCGCAGTGGCTGAGCGATCGGACTGCTGCGCTGCGTGTCGCGGGTTCGATTCCCGCACAGAACAAATATTTGTAAGTCCTACATGTATTTGTTCTGAATCTGGGTGTTTTTCTATCTATAATATGTATGTATTTACAAAAAAAAATGTATATAAGTAGTTTATCAGCCATCTTGTTACCATAACACAAGCATTAGGTTGCTTAGCTTGGGACTAGATGGCGCTGTGTGAAATGTCCAGGGATATTATTACTTACGTCGTACTAGTACTCGTAGTAGTGGAAGATGAAGTTGAAGTTGAAAAAGATAAGACAATGTTCCGAATCTCATTCTCATCGTCTTCCAGCGAGGAAATTATTGGGGGCTGAGTTATAACGATATCAGAATACAGCTCCAGTTCCCTCGCCTTAGAAACATTCAAAGATTGATTTTTATTAGGATTTTCCGTTGGTTCTTCAAAATATTCATACTCAGGGATGTCATCTAGCAACGATTTATCATCAATCTTCAGAGTATTCGTCTGTCTTGTCAAATATTTCTTCTTCTTGGAGTTCTTGTTCATTTTCTTGATAATTGATCGTTTATATCTAGTTCGGACCTGGATCCGGTCTATATAGTATGATCTGAAGCCCATGGGGGGTAGTTTTTCGGCTATAAAGACCAGTTCGTCTTCTGTGAGGAGCTCGCCCCTGCCTGGGAGTGTCATGACTAACTCTGGGATTGTTACTATTGAGTGATTTTGTTTTATACCTAGAAAAGGAAATCATTTTATTAAGACAAGCAGTCTATAATATGTGTATTTACAAAAAAAAAATGTATATAAGTAGTTTATCAGCCATCTTGTTACCATAACACAAGCATTAGGTTGCTTAGCTTGGGACTAGATGGCGCTGTGTGAAATGTCCAGGGATATTATTATTATTATTAAGACAAGAAGTTGTCGTTGTTTTAATGGAGAAGGAATCTACTAAGCTTTAGAATGGGCAACTAGGTTCATCTTTCTGACTGACCGACCCCTTGATAATTCAAAATGTGCTAGTAATTGGTTTAATTGAAAAAAATGCTTTAACTTTGACTTTGAGTCTTACTGGGTTGTGGAGGTCAGATAGGCAGCCGCTCCATATAAAATACCGGTATTCAGACTGGAAGCCGACCCCAAAATAGTTGGGAACAGGCTAAGCAGATGTTAATGACTTTAAAATACTATGTAAATTGACAACACGGTTAGCGCAGTGGCCGAGCGATCGGACTGCTGCGCTGCGTGTCGCGGGTTCGATTCCCGCACAGAACAAATATTTGTATGACCTACATGTATTTGTTCTGAGTCTGGGTGTTTTTCTATCTATAATATGTATGTATTTACAAAAAAAAAATGTATATATAAGTAGTTTATCAGCCATCTTGTTACCATAACACAAGCATTAGTTTGCTTAGCTTGGGACTAGATGGCGCTGTGTGAAATGTCCAGGGATATTATTATTATTAAATTACCTTGAGGATCAAACACGCTGTATATTCCTCTGGCCACAGGTAACCTAACCGGGATGGTTACCGGCCAGGCCAAAGGATTGTATATAACAATCTGCAACAATCATTATAATAGTACATAGTTACAGTCCGGCCACTTGACTGCCGTGTAGGTACTCTGGACGCTTTTGTACAGTCACGAACACCAATATGTCAACACTTGGCAACTTTCAATTGCGATTTTTTCGCTTTTTTTTTCGATTTTTGTTGAAATACGACACATTACATAAACCTATGCGTTCGAAAATGCTATGTTCGTAACAACATAAAATTTCAATAATAAATAAAGGAGTAAATCGCTTTTGAATAAAGCCGAGTGTATACATACTTTTGCTCGCGACTGTACAGACCTACGGCTTTTGTACAGGACGCCAGCACACCTGTCATCTGTCAAATTTCTTTAATAGATTTTCAACTTTATCGCTAAAGCATTAAGGTACAAGATTGTTTGGGAAGATTTGACAGTTTCGGGTAGCTTGACCTGCTGGCGTCTGTACATCGTTCTCACGCATATATATGATAAATTATTTATTTTCTGTAAGTATGAGTAGGTTTGTACAAACACTTTTATACGTTAATCAATTTTTTTTTAACTACATAGATGAGATCGGCGTTTCCTATCTGACTAGTCTGAGAAGAAAGGCCGAAACAAACTCAGAGGTCACAGTCTCTTTTAAAGTCCAGACATAATCTTGGTCAGATCATGTGAAGACCATGTAGATTGGTGACCATATAAATTAAACATTAATGATGTAACTATTGTGTTTGTAACAATATAATTTAAAAGAGTTTCTCTTTGGAATGGGCAACTAGCTTCATATTTCTCCTTGACAATTCAAAAAGTGCCCGCAAATGGTTTAATTGAAACAAGCTTTTGGGTTTGACTTTTGCGGAATTCAAAATTTCTTAAGTTTTTTTTTGCATATTATTTATTTTTGTTGTAGTTGCATAGTTGTGCGCTTCTAAGCGCTGTACAGAAATAAAGTTTAGCCAAAGATGTACTTTGGCTAAACTTTATTTCTGTCAACTTTGATAAGTAATGTTTATAGATCTCGGACTAAGCGAAGCACCGAGCAATTTAATGATATTTGGGTTCTTACAAAGAATTCGATTGTCATGGTACGGGTATGTAATGCGGAGGAATGAGGAAAATGTCGTGAGGAAAGTTTTGACTATGAATGTCGACGGCTAAAGAGTAGGGGAAGACCAAAGAAACGATGAATGGACTGTGTGAATGATGATATGGTTAAAAACGGAGTGAATACCGAGATGACGACTAATAGAGAAGTATGGAAGAAAACTACATGTTGTGCCGACCACAAATAAATTGAGATAAGGGAGACTTACAAAGAACTGCTCTCCTTGGATGTTCCAACAAGATGACATGTTGTGTTGACAGGCGTAGTAGATCAGTTTTTTCGGAGAGTCCCGGAGAATGCTGGAAAGATAAACTTGATCTTAGTGCCATGTTCTATGTTACGGGTTTGGTTTCCGCACTTAGTCCTTCAGGCGGACCATTGTGCGTGGGCCATGGTGGCCGTCGGTGGTTATTCCAACCAGCCCACCTCCCTGCAGAAGCTTATTAGGTCTCCTGGTCTGTCGAGAACATCTGTTTAGGATCTGGGTGTCCCGAGGGTTTCTGACCTAATCTGGGTAACGCCTGTGCACTCAAAGAGCACATGCGCAACGGTTTCATCAGCCTCCATGCGAGCCCTGCACAGGGGTCTGTCCGTTATGCCTATCGTGTGGAAGTGTTTGTTCAGTGAGCAGTGTCCCGTGATGGCCCCCGTCACCAGGCGCAGGTCTTTCCTGTCCAGGAGTCGAATTTTAGAGCCATAACAGACACTATACGTTTTTTACAATTTTACACGATAATTGTGATAACTGTCGCGCAAGCAGGGTTTAAAAGGAAGAAAAGAAAGAAAGAAAGAACAGGAAGAAAAGAAAGAAAGAAAGAACAGGAAGAAAAGAAAGAAAGACAGAAAAGAAAGAAAGAAAAGAGAAAGAAAAGAAAGAAAGACAGAAAAGAAAGAAAGAAAAGAAAGAAAAGAAAGAAAGAAAGAAAAGAAAAGAAAGAAAGAAAGAAAAGAAAGAAAGAGAGAAAGAAAAGAAAGAAAAGAAAGAAAAGAAAGAAAAGAAAGAAAAGAAAGAAAAGAAAGAAAAGAAAAGAAAGAAAAGAAAGAAAAGAAAAGAAAGAAAAGAAAGAAAGAAAAGAAAGAAAAGAAAGAAAAGAAAGAAAAGAAAGAAAGAAAGAAAAGAAAGAAAGAAAGAAAAGAAAGAAAAGAAAGAAAAGAAAGAAAAGAAAGAAAAGAAAGAAAAGAAAGAAAAGAAAGAAAAGAAAGAAAAGAAAGAAATGAA
The DNA here is from genome assembly GCA_945859715.1 of Apamea sordens. Taxonomy (NCBI): domain Eukaryota; kingdom Metazoa; phylum Arthropoda; class Insecta; order Lepidoptera; family Noctuidae; genus Apamea; species Apamea sordens. The sequence goes on along the minus strand of OX244015.1, from coordinate 8,777,847 downwards.
AGAAAAGAAAGAAAAGAAAGAAAGAAAGAAAATACGTATGTAGTATGTTAGGATACCCCTGAAACTCTGCATCATAGACGCACATCGCTTGCGCATGACGGCATAAAAGTCATCTAGCCTCGCTTTCGCAAACATACCGGACGCGCTACAATATCGAGGCAGCCCCAACCACACCCTCAACGCATTTATATTCAAATTTTATCTATATTTTAAATTGACGTTATTTCAAGTTAAACAAATATCAACTTCATTATACTGGTTATTAAGTTGATTTCTGAGTGACGTGTTAGTGTGTGTGTGTGTGTGTAGCGTAAACTGAACTTTATTGTGTGAGAGTTAAGGTTATTTTTCGATAAACTCATATTTGTTTACATTCTTGGCGAATCTGTCGCGAGTGCAGATTACATATAATATATGTGACTCACTTGAAAGCCTGCCGGTATATCTGCAAACACATCTGTTTGGCTAGGAAGGCTTTCCTGGCGTAGTACTCGGTGACGTGGGGTTTACTGGCACCCGAGATGATGGTGTGGTCTTGAAGCACTCCTGAAAGAGTAACTTAAATTTTTAACGAACTTCCAACGGAGTCGGACTCGCACACGAAGGGTTCTGTATCACTGTACAGTCACGAGCACCAATATGTCAACACTTGGCAACTTTCAATTGTGATTTTCTCGCTTTTTTTTTCGATTTTTGTTGAAAGACGGCACATTACATAAACCTATGGGTTCTAAAATGCTATGTTCATAACAACATAAAATTTCATTAAAAAATAAAGGAGTAAATCGCTTTTGAATAAAGCCGAGTGTATACATACTTTTGCTCGTGACTGTACAATATTTAACACCACCTTCATATTTAAAACCTGTTATATATAAATTTCCCGGCTGTCATTCGTGGATCTTTGACAGTCGTTACGGGTCAGAAGCCCGATATCGTATACCCGGGTATCGTATTACCCAGTAACTGGGTTGTGGAGGTCAGATAGGCAGTCGCTCCATGTAAAATACTGGTATTCAGCTGCATCCGGTTAGACTGGAAGCTGACCCCAACATAGTTGGGAAAAGGCGGCCAGATGATGACCTACATATTAAAAAAAAACTTGAGAGGTGTCAAGGGTCACTTGGATGGAACTAAGTATAACTGGCTTGCTTTCTATAAGAGAGAGAGAGAGAGGCAGACAGAGAAACACGCGCACGCCGCACGGCTTACAACTATAGCAAAAAGTGTCGTTCCAACTTTTGGTCTTAATTTTTTCCGTCTAACTCCCTTTCGCAACGCGCGATAAGGAACTTCGTTCCAATAAAGAAAATAGAAAAAACTTGAGAGGTGTCAAGGGACACTTGGATGGAACGAAGTATAACTGGCTTGCTTTCTATAAGAGAGAGAGAGACAGACTGAGAAACACGCGCACGCCGCACGGCTTACAACTATAGCAAAAAGTGTCGTTCCAACTTTTGGTCTTAATTTTTTCCGTCTAGCCCCCTTTCGTAACGCGCGATAAGGAATAGCTTCTGCCCTTCCACTTCATGAAATTTCTCCCCCACGACCCACCGCGTCGCATCGCCCGCGCTATCACCGAGTTCTTTCTGTCATTTTGTTTAGTTTTGCTCGGATTCTAAGTTTCCTAGCGTTATGTTAAGTAGCATTTAGTCTTTCTCAAGAATTAGGCTATCAAATGCAAAAAGATAATGGCCCTGATTGCCTTGTTCACAATCTAAACTAAATTTAAGTTCTGTGCATCTTTTTATTTCTATTTCATTAAGAAAAGGACAGAAGATAAAATATTAGTTTAGTCCTGTCAAATTAAGATACTCCATAGACAGTTTAGACGTGATTAACAACTTGGCTACTAAAAATACGTCAATTTACGTCAGGCGCTGACTAGTTTGACAGTACTAAACTAATATTTATCTTCTGTCCTTTTCTAAATTAAATAGAAAGAAAAAGATACATTGAACTTAAATTTAGTTTAGTTTGTGAACAAGGGAATCGGCGTCATTTTTAAATTGGACAGGTAGTTTCAGAGATTAGCGCGTTCAAACAAACAAACAAACTGTTCCGCTTTGTTTTCTTCTTCTTTCTTTCTTTCTTTGTTATTAGTACAGATGAACACTGACCGTGGATCCACATGATTTCTTCAAACTGCTGGTCTTTATTGCTGAGTTGGGCGAACACTTGCAAGTGCTTCGCCATCTATGAACACAAGAACGAAGTGTATTCGCCTTAATTGAACTATTATAAACGTGAAAGTTTATATGGAGGGATGGATGTTTGTTACTAATTCACGCAAAAACTACTGAACGGATTTGGATGGAAGTTGGCTCACAGATGGTTTATAACCAGGATTAACATATAGGATACTTTTTATCTCGATATTACCCCGAGATCAAAACTTATGCGGGTGAAACCGCGGGTCGCAGTACCTCTATATGTTTTTAAATCTTGGTTACATCTCCATTACTAACTAGCTTTTATCTTTTTCAATGACCGACCTTGACAATTCAAAAGTGCCTGTAACGGGTTTGTTTGAAATAAATAGTTTGAGTTTGAATTATGAGATCACCATTATGATAATTATCATAAAGCTTTTATATTGTCTGTGTGTTTGTATTGCCTTTGTAGTGTCAAAAGAACAACACAGTTACAGACACTATTGACAGCTGTCAATAGTGTCTGTAACTGTGTTGTTCTTTTGAAAAAAATTAGGTGATATGACCTTGAGATGAGCTCATCTCAAGGTCATATCACCTAATTTTTTTCGGTGAGATTGTTACAGAATAAATCGACAGTGTGCAAAATTTTAACTCATAAAATGATCAAAATCATTGGCTACGGCGTAGCCAGCATTGCCTACGGCGTAGACGCCGATGCTACGGCGTAGCGTTGGAAGAAGTGCTACAGCGTAGCTTGCAGGGCTACAGCGTAGCTAGCCTTAACTAGAGCGCGTAGCTAACATTGACTACGGTATAGCTAGTAGTGCTGCGGAGGAATGAGGAAAATGTCGTGAGGAGAGTTTTGAGTATGAATGTCGATGGCTATAATATAATATAATAATATCCCTGGACATTTCACACGGCGCCATCTAGTCCCAAGCTAAGCAACCTAATGCTTGTGTTATGGTAACAAGATGGCTGATAAACTACTTATATACATTTTTTTTTTGTAAATACATACATATTATAGATAGAAAAACACCCAGACTCAGAACAAATACATGTAGGACTTACAAATATTTGTTCCGTGCGGGAATCGAAACCGCGACACGCAGCGCAGCAGTCCGATCGCTCAGCCACTGCGCTAACCGTGTTGTCAATATAAGAGTAGGGGAAATATAAGAGTACGGGAAGACCAAAGAATCGATGGATGGACTGTGTGAATGATGATATGGTTAGAAAGGGGGTGACTGTCGAGATGGCGGCAAATAGAGAAGTATGGAAGAAAAGATATGTTGCGCCGACCACAAATAAATTGGGATCAGAAGGCCAATTCTCGTTCAAAATCGAATCGCAGTTCCTCATACCTCTAAGAACGTCAGCGCAGCCTTCGTGCAAACATCACGTCGGGGTCACCAGTTTAGAGGTATGAGGAACAGGGTGTAAAGTTCACTCATACTCTATAGAAAAGGGAGGATCCTCCGACCAGATGGGCAGTTGCCCGCCAGACACAACACCCGTCTATGAGTATGAGTGAACTTTACACCCTGTTCCTTATACCTCTAAAATATAAATACAAAAACAAAAGGATATTTAGGCGTCGAAGTAGTCGTCCGCATCGCTGTCATCCGGAAACGTGCCCAGAAGACTGGCAGCATTGTCACGTTGAATGACAATGATTCTTTGGCCGAAGAACGACCCAGCCCTCTGGGCACGTGATGTGTAGATAAGCTGGCGAGAAATTTCTTTAAAAAGGAGACGCGCACTCGGGCCATGCCCCGAGCGTTTCGACACAAACGGCATAATTGTAATTTAAATAAATAATTTAGCATGTACTTTATATAATAATAATAATCATTTATTTCAGAAATGTCAATTACTTTTAATGTTAGCAACAGCTTGGTCCTTTGCAGCATTCTCGAATACATTAAAAATAATCCAATGGATGTCAAATATAAAATAGATAAAAACAAAAAATAAAACCAATTTAAAAAAAAATATATATATAGTTAAGCTATAGGTAATATAATAATAAAATAATAATAATATAACAATAAATGCAATAATATAACAAATAATTATAAATAATACAATAAAATGCTATAATAAATGAAAAAATAAAAAAAATGCTGTAATGCTTGACGGCACAGTTGGCGCAGTGGTTAAGCGATTGACTGCTGCGCTGCGTGTCGCGGGTTCGATTCCCGCACGGAACAAATATTTGTATGACCTACATGTATTTGTTCCGAGTCTGGGTGTTTTTTCTATCTATAATATGTTTGTATTTACAAAAAAAAAATGTATATAAGTAGTTTATCAGCCATCTTGTTACCATAACACAAGCATTAAGTTGCTTAGCTTGGGAGTAGATGGCGCTGTGTGAAATGTCCAGGGATATTATTATTATAGCAAAAAGTGTCGTTCCAACTTTTGGTCTTAATTTTTTCCGTGTAGCCTCCTTTCGCAACGCGCGCTAAGGAACTTCGTTCCAAAAAATAAATGCTATAATGCTATAATTTGTCAGCTTACCTGTAAGAACAAATGTGTCTCTCTGGCGACGTACTTCAGGGCAGGTCTTGACGTAAACGCGCCCGAGCCGTGCGTGTCCTTGTCGTAGGTAAACGGGAAGAAATCGTCCTGTTTCGTCGCTAACTTCGGTCTGAAAATATAATAAAATAAACATCATGCCTGTACAGTCACGAACAAAAATATGTATACACTCGGCTTTATTCAAAAGCGATTTACTCCTTTATTTTTTAATGAAATTTTATGTTGTTACAAACATAGCATATTCGAACCCATAGGTTTATGTAATGTGTCGTATTTCAACGTTGCATTCGTTATTTCACAAAAAAATCACAATTGAAAGTTACCAAGTGTTGACATATTGGTGCTCGTGACTGTACTCCCCGAATGGTTAGCATAATCCGCCAGGGCCGCGGGTTGTTCGAAAGAGATACCGTGGCCCCTGGCACAGGCAACTGAAGAAACAAGGGTGGGTTTTAGTCAGTACAAGTCTGACATGCCCTTCCGCTCAGCCCAGAGCGGGAGAGGTCATTTAATGATTTCCCACCCAAAAAAAAGAAAAAAAAAATGGTTAGCATAATCAGCATACATTATAATATTCCCACTGCTGGGAACATTAGAATGTATGCTGATATGCGCCCCTAGTCGCCGCAGGAGACGCCCTGGACGGGAGTCAACAGCCGACTCCCGGCCACCGTAGGCGCGGTCCTGCGGGCAGCGAGCAATGGGCAGCTAGAGTGGTGTTCCACGCGCGCCTCAAAGAGATTTCAGCACGAACTAACGGGGTCCGTTAGGGCCGATGCCTGCCAGGGTTGCGGGTTGTTCGAAAGAGATACCGTGGCCCCTGGCACAGGCAACTGAAGGAACACGGGTGGGTTTTAGTCAGTAAAAGTCTGACACGCCCTTCCGCTCAGCCCAGAGCGGGAGAGGTCATTTAATGCTTTCCCACCCAAAAAAAAAAAGGTCTATGATGGAACGAACGTGCCCAGAAACGTGCCTCAATCAGGCATGATCCAGGTCAAGAGCAGGACTCATCATCATCATCTGCCTAGCCTTTTCCCAACTATGTTGGGGTCGGCTTCCAGTCTAACCGGATGCAGCTGAATACCAGTATTTTACATGGAGCGACTGCCTATCTGACCTCCACAACCACTGGGTTGTGGAGGTCAGATAATACGATACCCCTTGGTAAGACTGGTTGTCAGACTTTCGGGCTTCTGACTACCCGTAACGACTGTCAAAGATCCACGAATGACAGCCGGGACCAACGGCTTAACGTGCTTTCCGAGGCACGAAGGGGTCTCGGTATGTAAAGATGGTCACTCATCCACAGACCAACCGCGGCAAGCGTAGCTTAACCTGACCGAGAGCAAGAGCAGGACTATTTAGCAATAAATAAAGAAGATGACTTACGCAGCTTCGTGAACGGCTCTTAGATAGCATGCCGGAGTAGAGTAGAGCATATAAATTTTGTTCTTCTGCGTTCTTTGCTTCCCATTCACGTTACTGAAAAATATTAATAAATAATAAAGGGTCTCCCTTGTTTCATCGAAATGAAATTGCCAAAGAAATTTCCGCATAACTTCATTTGCCAAATTATTACTTAGCAAAAATCTATTCCCAAATAATCGTAATGCCAACCTAATATTTGGCAAGTGAACGTTTAATCAATGACTTATTTACCAACTAGTACTTTTACCAATTTTTATGTTATATCTAACATTTCAGTAGGAATAACTCATTTAAAAAAAATGCTCAACGTTAATACTCAAGTTTTCACTTCTGCCGGCACTCCCGGAGTGCAACCCGTTTTTTTTTATATAATTTGTTTTATTTTGTTTTTAACTGAGCTTAGTTTAGTTTTTGATCCTGTACGAGTCACAATAAATACTTGTTCTTTCTTTCTAGAAGTTGTCCGAAACATCCCAGCGCTGATTACTACCGATCGTATGTGAAGGATGACTTACGCTATGAGTTTGTCTATGTTGGCGAACCAGACCGGCGCGTCGTGGTACCCGAACCGCTGCCCCATCATGACCATCACATGCTTCGTGGTGTAGTACGGGCTCTGGCGCTTTAGCATCTGCTGGATAAACGTCTCCACCTGTGGGGTACAGGGTTGTATATTATTTTAGAGGCATGAGGAACAGGGTGTAAAGTTCACTCAACCTCCATAGAAAAGGGAGGATCCTCCGACCAGACGGGTGTTGTGTCTGGCGGGCAATTGCCCAACGATTGATGTTGGGAAATTGTCTCTATGCTAATTGCGCGGTAAACTCTGCTTGCGAGATGCAGGATTTGCGTGACGTCAGTATGACGCGTTGTTCGCATGTGGCGTTGTAGATACCGCTACATTATTATTAAGCGTTTTATTTCCCGTAAAATACATGTTAAAATGAGAGCAGTGGTGGTTCAGTGGTAACGGCTGCGACTTACGAGTTGTAGGTCGTAGGTTCGAACCCAGGAACAAGGCTTTACTTTGTGTAAATTATTTCATCACCACTGCTCTCAAAACGGTGAAGGAAAACATCGTGAGGAAACCGTCATGCCCTAGAACCAAAAATTCGAAGACATGTAACATCTACCAATCCGTACTGGACCCGCGTGGTGGATTACAGCCCACTCCTTCTTACAGAGAGGAGGCCTGTATCCCAGCTGTGGGAACGTTTTATTATTAATGTATGTAAGACTTTTATTTCCGATTTTTTTTAAATTGCATCTTAATATATTCATTTGTTTCTAATTAAAAACGAAAGAAAAACAATTCCTTATAGACGGAAGATGGGCCAGAGACGTAACAGAATAGTATCCCAGAGAACGAAAGAGGAAGACCATTTCAAAGATGGGAAGATGACTTGAAATCTTCTGCAGGTGTGACATGGAGGAGTAAAACTCACAGCAAAGCAATATGGAGATTTCTGAGAGGCAATTCTTGTAATTTTAAGAACGTTCACAGTCTGATATCAGTTCCAATCTGTCAAAAATACCTGTGGATTCCCTACATTTTTATCATTTTTTAGGGTTCCGTACCCAAAGGGTAAAAACGGGACCCTATTACTAAGACTTTGCTGTCTGTCTGCCTGTCTGTAACCAGGCTGTATCTCAAGAACCGCGATAGCTAGACAGTTGAAATTTTCACAAATTATGTATTTCTGTTGCCGCTATAACAACAAATACTAAAAATAAAATAAATATTTAAGGGGGGCTCCCATACACTGACCGCTATTTTTTTTGCCCTTTTTTGCTCGATATCAATAATGGCAACAGGTACCTAGGCACTTGAAATATTCACAAAATACTCAGTTGTATTTTTACTTTAAATAATAAAATTAAAATAAAAATTTAAGGGGGGCTCTCATACAATAGACGTGATTTTTATAGATAAAATGGTACGGAACCCCTCGTCACCTTTAAGGGGGGCTCTCATACAATAGACGTGATTTTTATAGATAAAATGGTACGGAACCCTTCGTGCGCGAGTCCGACTCGCACTTGGCCGGTTTTTTTTGTCGCCGTGATGTGACTGCGCCTAGATTTTGAACTTTTAATATTACAAGAAATAATTGGTATTTGTCTGATCAAAACATACACAACATCTGAAAACATACAACACATAATACAACACGGCTGTATCTCCCGAAGAGTTCGGCAGAGTTGTACCTATGTATAGTACACCCACATTTCGCTATTTCTACGATCCTTACATACTACTCTCGCCTACTACGTTCATTCATACGTATATTCATTCATTAAAATAAAGGTTAAGAAACTTATAGACTCCTGGTTCAAAATGGTACCCATCATGGCGTCCCAAAAATAAACCACGCATGCGCGAATGTGACATTTGACAGTTAACAGGCAAAGGTATTATGAAACCTTAGTCATTCAGCCTACCTATTGAATAATTTCTTTTAGACTATTTTTATTAAAGTAAGTGAATTTAATGTTGTTTTAACATCTATTTACGAAATAAAATCGAGAAAACTCGGAAAATGGTCATTAGGAGCAAGAGTTTTGAAAATATATTCATCTCTTTTATTTGTTTTGCAAATCCTGTTGCTGTCTTTGTCTTTAAATCTATAAATGGGCGTCATAGTAGAGATTGTAATGGAAACAGATGAATTTGGGACCCAATGAGGATATACTAAACCAGTATTGAGGGAAATCGTTTGACCTTTTCGTTCTCACAGGAAAAATCGTAAATGAATTTCTAGAAGCTCAACTTTAAATAGCATTAAAACCAAAACCTCTATTGAAAAACAAAAAATACGTAACAAAACTTTATTGTTGTACCCTTTATATGAAATAAAATTATTAGAACAAAAGTAGTAAGGTTTATAAGAAAAAAAATCCTAAAGTTGAAATCCTGCATCTCGCAATCAATGTTTTCACGTCAAGTTTGTAGAGGAGACAATTTCGAGGTTGTATGTCGGGGGGTCCGTTGCTACTCCGTAAATCGGTTTGCTAGGAGCCGACCTAAGTCCTAGTATTATTAAAGCAAATAATAATTATTAGCTGAAGACCACCCAGCACCCAATATTATTAATAATTTCATGACAAGAATGCTGCTAGCGAATTTGAGAGCGCAATCTCTCAACACACCACGGAAGTAGCCAATTTGACCTCCTTTTGTAGTTTGAAAAAGACTTTTTGTATATATTTTTCATTTTTGGGTAAATAATTATAGGTTTTGAATAAAACAAAAAGGTAAAAAAAAACTGAACTTAATGTACTTGTGGCGACATCTACATCGCCACATGCCACATGCAAACTACACACGCAACGGCCGTCAAGAAAATGTGTTCCTGACATGATGTAAGATATTTTTAATTTTTGGGTAAACAATTATGGGTTCTGATTAAAACAGAAAAAGGTTGTGCTTAATGTACTTGTGGCGACATCTACAACGCCACATGCGAACTGTGTCACACTATGTTATATTATGTATTGTATGTTTTCGACCAGTCTTTTACAATTTATTTTAATTAAAGTTTCAGACAAAGAACAATATAATTAGTTCTCGTAATATTAAAATTTCAAAATTTAGTCGCAGTCTTGGATTGGGAATTTAGAAAAAATACAGGGAGGCAGGGACATCGACGCCCTAATCACTCACTAAGGGAATCAGTAACACGTTCATCTGTATTTAGAAGGTTTCAATTTTATATCTCACCACTTTTTCTAGCTATTATTATTTGAATAACTTCATTAAATTGTATATTATTAAGTTGTATCTATTGAAAAACCCTCAATTAAAATGAGGTTATAATATTAACCTCAATTGTCAAATGAAAAACATCTTTATGGGCTGATTTTTCAATCGATACATTTTTATTCGTGGAATAAAATTGACTTCTGACATATTTTGTATCGAAAAACTGTCAAAAATTCTAAATTATTTCTTGGATAAAATTATCTGTCGTTCGAAAAATTAGCCCATAGTAGATTGAAAATTAGAATTTCTGGATATAGTATAGTATTCAATCTACCTATGTAAGTATACAGGCTGTTAGTGTAAACACCGTTGTCACTAAAACCATAGGTAGTTGACTTAATTATAAAAATGTTTATCTGAATTTAAAAATAAATAAACGTTATTTTATTTCAAAAATGTAAGAAAGTTTCTGTCCGACACCGTCCGTAAATTCATGCGCTTGCCGGCTTGCGGGCACTTGCGGCACGCCCTGCATAGATAAGGGAAGTACTGACGACGCGCTGTTTCCCGCGCTCCGTCTACTTTGCCCTTGCGTGCACTTGTATAGGGTGAAATAATTTTGAAGAAAAATTGAGACTTTACTTAACAAAAAAAAAAGATATTTTTTTTCATTGAATTTACGTTCTATTAGTGAAACCAAACCACTGGTTTCAAGGATAACGGTGTTTACACTAACAGCCTGTATAATCAATATTTAAACAGGGTGACAGGGAAACTCGACGTGTTCCTCCAGGGCGTGATAGTGTGACCCATTTGCAACAATTAAGCACCCCATAAAGCCTAGGCGAAAATTCATGGAATCAGAGAAAAACCGATTTCCATGTTTTTTTGAAAATTTCCCAGAATTCGTCACTAAATGTCACTTATCTCTAAATTCTCTAATTGACTGGCTTAAATCTCTCTCTCTCTTTTCTTTCTCTAATGGGCTGGTTTTAAGCCAGTCAATTAGAGAATTTTTAACACACCTATTGAGTCCAAGTCCAGTCCAAGTCCAGTCCAAGTCCAGTCCAAGTCCAGTCCAAGTCCAGTCCAAGTCCAGTCCAAGTCCAGTCCAAGTCCAGTCCAAGTCCAGTCCAAGTCCAGTCCAAGTCCAGTCCAAGTCCAGTCCAAGTCCAGTCCAAGTCCAGTCCAAGTCCAGTCCAAGTCCAGTCCAAGTCCAGTCCAAGTCCAGTCCAAGTCCAGTCCAAGTCCAGTCCAAGTCCAGTCCAAGTCCAGTCCAAGTCCAGTCCAAGTCCAGTCCAAGTCCAGTCCAAGTCCAGTCCAAGTCCAGTCCAAGTCCAGTCCAAGTCCAGTCCAAGTCCAGTCCAAGTCCAGTCCAAGTCCAGTCCAAGTCCAGTCCAAGTCCAGTCCAAGTCCAGTCCAAGTCCAGTCCAAGTCCAGTCCAAGTCCAGTCCAAGTCCAGTCCAAGTCCAGTCCAAGTCCAGTCCAAGTCCAGTCCAAGTCCAGTCCAAGTCCAGTCCAAGTCCAGTCCAAGTCCAGTCCAAGTCCAGTCCAAGTCCAGTCCAAGTCCAGTCCAAGTCCAGTCCAAGTCCAGTCCAAGTCCAGTCCAAGTCCAGTCCAAGTCCAGTCCAAGTCCAGTCCAAGTCCAGTCCAAGTCCAGTCCAAGTCCAGTCCAAGTCCAGTCCAAGTCCAGTCCAAGTCCAGTCCAAGTCCAGTCCAAGTCCAGTCCAAGTCCAGTCCAAGTCCAGTCCAAGTCCAGTCCAAGTCCAGTCCAAGTCCAGTCCAAGTCCAGTCCAAGTCCAGTCCAAGTCCAGTCCAAGTCCAGTCCAAGTCCAGTCCAAGTCCAGTCCAAGTCCAGTCCAAGTCCAGTCCAAGTCCAGTCCAAGTCCAGTCCAAGTCCAGTCCAAGTCCAGTCCAAGTCCAGTCCAAGTCCAGTCCAAGTCCAGTCCAAGTCCAGTCCAAGTCCAGTCCAAGTCCAGTCCAAGTCCAGTCCAAGTCCAGTCCAAGTCCAGTCCAAGTCCAGTCCAAGTCCAGTCCAAGTCCAGTCCAAGTCCAGTCCAAGTCCAGTCCAAGTCCAGTCCAAGTCCAGTCCAAGTCCAGTCCAAGTCCAGTCCAAGTCCAGTCCAAGTCCAGTCCAAGTCCAGTCCAAGTCCAGTCCAAGTCCAGTCCAAGTCCAGTCCAAGTCCAGTCCAAGTCCAGTCCAAGTCCAGTCCAAGTCCAGTCCAAGTCCAGTCCAAGTCCAGTCCAAGTCCAGTCCAAGTCCAGTCCAAGTCCAGTCCAAGTCCAGTCCAAGTCCAGTCCAAGTCCAGTCCAAGTCCAGTCCAAGTCCAGTCCAAGTCCAGTCCAAGTCCAGTCCAAGTCCAGTCCAAGTCCAGTCCAAGTCCAGTCCAAGTCCAGTCCAAGTCCAGTCCAAGTCCAGTCCAAGTCCAGTCCAAGTCCAGTCCAAGTCCAGTCCAAGTCCAGTCCAAGTCCAGTCCAAGTCCAGTCCAAGTTCAGTCCAAGTCCAGTCCAAGTCCAGTCCAAGTCCGGTCCACGTCCAGTCCAAGTCCAGTCCAAGTCCGGTCCACGTCCAGTCCAAGTGAACAAGAACTGGACTTGGACTGGATACAAGCGGGAGCGACTGGGCTTATTTTTACCCTTTTATAATTTCTTTTTTCCGGTCGTTTAACTATGTCCGTAAGCGATACGTACTAGTCTGAACTTGCCAATTATTATTTTGAACAAGCTTGGTGATCAATGCTCGTTCTTTTTTTTAATGAAAAGACGCCTTTGTCCTACACAGGGACAATAATTGCAGGCAGATATTTTTGTTTAGCATTTCACCTTACATTGATATAAGATACTTAAATACATACATACTATATATACAAGCAACAAAAAAAAAAGAAGATTGCTATAGCTATACCTACGAGTAGGTAGGTACCTATCTAAGCAGTGTAGATATAAAAAGTATAAAAACATTTAAAAATATAAAATATTATTATTAATTGTAGCAGTGAAAAAACTATTAAGTAGGTTTGATAACGTACCCTCTCCTCTACATTCCTGAATGCTAAATCCGTGGTCACGATAAGGGGATCGTTGCACATCTGCCCGAAGCAGTAGCCGGGTGGAGACCAGTACCCATCGAACAGTTTGTGGGTGTAGATGTCAGTGTCTGACCCTGGAACATTGAACAAGACTGCATCATCATGGTCATCGTCCGAAAGGGTTATCGCTGCCCTGGAGCATAAAGGGCTAAGGAAGGAACACGGGTGGGTTTTAGTCAGTAAGAGTCTGACACTCCCTTCTGCTCCACCCAGAGCGGGAGGAGTCATTTGATGATTTCCCATACTCAAAAAAAAAAAAAAAAGTGGTCATCGTATATCCAATAACTATGCTATTCTACTTACTTAACATTTTTGTTAAATACCAGAGGGGCAATTCTCTTATTTTTAAGAACGTTCACTGTCTGATCTCAGTCTCAATCTGTCAAAAATCTGCCTCTAATTTCCTTAGATTTTTGAACAGTTTTTGACATCGATTGTCGCTGAGATGAGATTGCGACTAGATTTTGAACGTTTTTAATAATAAAAATCTTTATTTCCAACTTACAATTCACAATGTCACCGCATGACATAAAAATATTTATACAAGTTTTAGTTTTAAGAATTGTACTTAATACAGACATAGACTACTGACACCCAAGCTAAGATTGAACTTGTAATAGGGGTGTCAGGGCTCTCTAATTCACTAGGATAGTAAATACAAAAAAAATGGAGTTTGGTACACGTCAAACGGGAAACAAAGACTAAGGTATAAAAAAAGTATACAACTAAATAATAACGAATTGGCCTTCTGGTATACACACACACGAGACATATTTCCCAGTTTTATCTGACCTCGCATTGTATAGCTTTTCGTACGAGTGAGAAGTCAGCTTATACTGGAAATGTATAGCTAATATGGCCAGCCCATTGCCACTAAAGCTTAAACTTATTCTGTGAGCTATGTTAACAATTTTGGTTCTCCGCCAGATCATCTCGTTGCAGATTCGATCCCTCAGAGAGACTCCAAGCATAGCCCATTCCATAGCTTGCTGAGCGACATTGATTTATGGGCCAGCCGGCCCGTGAGTTTCCACGATTCAGCTCCGTAAGTCATAACTGGCAGGACGCACTCAAAATCAAAAGTCATTTATTCAAATTAGGCTGAGAATCAGCACTTTTCGAAAGTCAAAATTACAAAAGACAGTCCCCCAAAAACGCCCGCCCTTCACCACTTCCTAGGTGCTATCGCTGGGAAGAAGTGGCGCAGCAAACTCCCCAGCAGCACAGCAGTGCGATTCTGTAACCATCTCACCGTGAAAACTTAGGTGGAGTGAGCCGTCATTCCAACTAATGCTAAGGGATTGACAATATTGACAGCTCACTCTAAGCTCACTTTACTCAACCTTTCACGGTGAGATATTTACAGAATCGATCGGCAGCTGTCTGTTCAGTTATAAAATACTTGATTGTATACAATACTAGGCGTACTACTGATTGAAGACCTTAGACTTTAGGTTCTGTGGAATACGCGACGAGAAGATTCAATTAATAATATTATCTTACCTAAATCATCACTGCCTCGCCACACGAACTCCAACGACTTTGACTTCATTCGGGTCAGTTCGTCATCGAAGCTGATTGGATTGATGAAGTGTCCATCAAAGCCCATCTGTGCCATGAGTGAAGCAAACTCCTTCGAATGTCCAAACACGTCTGCTTGCCATGTTACCAGCGGTCGTCCACATTCCAAAAATGTTGCGTTGATTTTTCTGTAAATAATAAAGTCAAAATCATAAAGTTATTTATACAAATTAGGCTGAGAATCAGCACTTTTTGAACGTCAAAATTACATAAGACGGTCCCCCAAAACGCCTTCACCACTTCTTAGTGCTTAAGCTGGGAGGAGAAGTGGCGCAATAAATTCCCCAGCAGCACAGCTGTCTGTTTGTTAAAAGAGCTTGTAATTAACATTACGAAATACAAAACATTAAATTCAATTATTTGCCATATTATGTCAGCTAGCACACGCCAATATACCAACAAAGACATTGAAAACTATAATAATTAGCTTATGATTTTCCCACTGCTGGGACACAGGCCTTCTCTCTGTGAGAGGCAGTGGGCCGTAATCCACCACGCGTGCGGGTTGGTAGATGTCACATGTCTTCGAAGTTTTGGTTCTAGGTTCTAGGTTTCCTCACGATGTTTTCCTTCACCGTTTTGAGAGCAATGGTGATGAAATAATTTACACAAAGTAAAGTGGGGGTGTGTGTGTGTGTGTGTGTGTTTTTTGTCAAGTCAATGATACTCGAAATAAAAATTATTATTATTATTAAAGTGCCTGCCTAGGTTCGAAGCTACGACCTACAACTCGTAAGTCGTCGCCGTTGATAACTATACTCAAAAAGAAATAAATAATATCAACGTAAACCAAATAAAATTCACGAGGCATAAAAGGCGTGGCCCGCTCGCATTTGCAATGCTGTGTAACTGTGTTAATAATAATATAATAATAATTTATTTATTCGGACAACCATTGATCCATTACATTAATATTACATTTAAGTTGTTAGTAAGAACTTAAAAACTATGTTAGTATCTAATAACTAAGAGAGACTTAGTCTTTTGGGTGAGGCTCCACACCATTGGGCTGTCTAGCTTACTGCTTATTACCTCCAGGATACTGTTACTGCTCCCACGCAGTCTGCTTAGCAGTGAGGCTGTCTTTTTGCGCCAGGTGGCATCAAAGCCGTCTGTGCGCGACTCAGCGAACATTATTGACGCACTGCAGAAGCGAGGCAGACGCAACAGCGCCCTGAAGGCATTGTTAAACTGGATGCGCAGAGAATTGTAAGCCCTTTGGGTATATCTGAACCACAGGCTCGCCGAGTACATCATCTTCCTGCCCTTATCCCATGTTACTTGGGGTCGGCGCAACACGTTTTCTTCTTCCATTCTCCTCTGTCAGCCGTCACGCTATCATTCACTCCCTTCTCTTTCATATCATTTCTCACACAATCCATCCATCTTTTCTTCGGCCTTCCTCTCCCTCTCCATCCATCAACATGTATATTCATCACTCTTTTAGTTACATGCGTTTCGTCCCTTCTCATCACATGCCCATACCAAGCCAAGCGATTTCCTTTCAACTTTTCTGTCACTGGCGCCACTTTCAAACTTCCTCTTATATACTCGTTTCTTACTTTATCCATTCTCGTCACTCCACACATCCATCTCAACATTCTCATCTCCGCAGCATGCAATCTTTTTTCATCCGTCTTCTTCACAGCCCAGCATTCAGACCCATAAAGTACGACAGGCCTTATCACGGAGTACAGAGATGTGCAATACGCTTTGAATAAATTTAATTTCACCGCGTCTGTACAGCGAGCGAACCTGCGGGGCAGCATGTTCGCCCGGACTGACGATGCATTATGTTCATGTAGCTAATATGGCTGTAACTTGAAGTCACAAATGATAAACTAGAACCTTCGAAGTAAAATAAATAAACAGTTACTAATAACAATACTACAATTCTAGTCACGTATTCCACAGTTACAGAGAGAGAGAATTTAGTGGAGAACGCGAATCGGCAAACGTAAGGTGGGACGCTCTTAGGCTAGGTGGAGCGACGATCTTCACAGGATGGCTGGTAGCAGCTGGATGAGAGTTGCCGAAAATCGAGTTGAATGGCGTGCAATAGGAGAGGCGTATGTCCAGCTGTGGACTGCTGTAGGATGATGATGATGATGACGATGATGATGATGACAATGATGACGATGATGATGATGACGATGATGATGACGATGATGATGACGACGATGATGATGACGATGATGATGACGACGATGATGATGATGATGATGATGACGATGATGATGACGACGATGATGATGATGATGATGACGATGATGACGATGATGATGACGATGATGATGACGATGATGATGACGATGATGATGACGATGATGATGACGATGACGATGATGATGACGATGATGATGACGACGATGATGATGACGATGATGATGACGACGATGATGATGATGATGATGACGATGATGATGACGACGATAATGATGATGATGATGACGATGATGATGACGATGATGATGACGACGATGATGATGATGATGATGACGATGATGATGACGATGATGATGACGAGGATGATGATGATGACGATGATGATGACGATGATGATGACGATGATGATGACGATGATGACGATGATGATGACGATGATGATGACGATGATGATGATGATGAATAACATGACTGTCTCATTGATATAAAGGTCGCAAGTGTTACTACTGAGCATGAGCACTCTGGCTCCGATTCTCAGCAGTGCGATTCTGTAACCATCTCACCGTGAAAACTTAGGTGAAGTGAGCGTGGAGTGAGCTGTCATTCCAAATAATGCTAGGAATTGATACTACTGACAACTCACATCAAGCTCACTTCACTTGAGTTTTCACGGTGAGATTTTTACAGAATCGACCGGCTGGTCAGGCAAAGTTGACGACACGGTTGGCGCAGTGGCTGAGCGATCGACTGCTGCGCTGCGTATTGTGGGTTCGATTCTCGCACGGAACAAATATTTGTATAGCCTACAGGTAGTTGTTCCGGGTCTGGCTGTTTTTGTATGTGAATTTAAATGTTTGTAAACGCACCCACGATACAGGAGTAATTCCTAGAGTGGGGCAAAAAATAAAAAAAAAACAAAAGGGGATTGGGTTTTTCTATCAGGAATTCATCAGCAAAAGCCTGGAGTCTCGATTAGTGTTCGGTTGATGGCAATAGAGTTAAGTAAATAGGTATAACTGGTCAAATGCTATAGGACAGTCACGAGCAAAAGGCCCTCCTACGAGTGTCCCCGGGCCGTATACGCACCAGCACCTGTACCTGCATCTGCACCTGGACCTGCACCTGCACCTGCACCTGCCGCCAGCACCTGCCTCGCGTCTACCTCCTCAGCTCCAGCTGTATCTCCACTTCAGCCTCCTCAACCCACCTATCGCACATCGTCACCCATACACCCCACCTCCACATTATACACACCACTGCCATTCCATCTCCATGCTTTCTTGTAATTTATATATCTTTAATTGTTTTCTTTTCTTTTATTTAGTTTTACCCTTGAATTTAAACTTTAGCTATTCTTGTCGCTACACGATATTATGTATACACTCGGCTTTATTTAAAAGCGATTTACTCCTTTATTTTTTGTTGTTACGAAAATAGCATTTTCAAACCCATAGGTTTATGTAATAATAATAATATTCCTGGACATTTCATCGCATTTCAATGTTGCATTCGTTATTTCAGGAAAAAATCGAAATTGAAAGTTGCCAAGTGTTGATATATTGGTGCTCGTGACTGTACACCCCTGCCTAACTGTTCAGGGATTACAGGCATGATGTTGTTAAATTAAAGATTTCGTAGGAAAATTGGGGAAACGTGGGTGACGTATACACCTTCTTCCACGTCGGTAAAGCATTGGGCAAAAGCTAGTAATAAATAATTATAAATAACCGTAAACCCTGTGTAGCGGTATCTACAACGCCACATGCGAACAACGCGTCATACTGACGTCACGCAAATCCTGCATCTCGCAAGCAGAGTTTACCGCGCAATTAGCATACATACAACTTCCCGTCATCAACCGTTGGGGCAGTTGCCCGCAAGACATAACACCCGTCTGGTTGGAGGATCCTCCCTTTTCTATGGAGGATGAGTGAACTTTACACCCTGTTCCTCATGCCTCTATAACTGGATTCTATAGTCCCTCATACCTCAAGTTGTAAGTGAAGTGATCGATAATGGCGTGGTAGCTAGTGGTAGCCTCGTCACTCATGCTCCATCCACCGCCCACGAAGAACAGCCTGCCTTGTCGCAGAAGTTGGTACACCATGCGTTTGACTGCAACACGAAGTAATATCAGTAGTTTTTGTTTTGTGTCGAATCATATTATGTTGCAATGGTTTATTTATTTCTTGTTTTGATTGTTGTAATTGCATGCTGCACTGGTAAATGTCATCACGTCAGCGCCGGCTGCCGCTGAAAACCAGCGCTGGGGCTCTGTCTCGTATAGGGTCTTAGCATTATGCTGAGCGATGGCCGTTTTGCGTGAATGTGACGCATGTTTACCCCCAACTTGTTTTTTTTTTGTGTGTTCATGTCCTTTTTTTATGCGTCATGTTTGCCGCAAATAAATGCATTTTTCTTTCTTTCTTTCTTTCTATTGGGCTACAGTGTTATATTATTTTAATTATTATGAATTTAAAGATTATGTGGGTCAATTTTCTTTTGCTTTTTTTTTCTCAGTTACTTTTACTCATGGTTTGGTAGTTTGAGTAATTTATGTGACTACCCAAATGTCCTTTCTTTGATACTATGTACGACATTTGCTTACTTTGTAAAGTATTCTATTATTTTAATTATTGTGAATGTGAAGACTATGTGGGTAATTTTATTTTTCATTTTTCTCTCTGTTCTGTTAGTTTTTGTCATGGTCTGGCAGTTTGAGTAATTAATGTGGCCTACCCAAATGTCCTTTCTTTGGTATTATTCGTCGAATCGTTGAGCTCCTTAAGTTTTGAGTTTAGCTGCATGATTACTGACAAATGCGTTCACTGACTGGACAGGTACACTCAATTCTTTCCTCAAAATACCATTTTGGACATTAATAAAAATAAAAATATATTAAGTATTATTATTTATTATTATTAATCTACATGGTCTTCATATGATTTGATCAAGATTATGTCTGAACTTTAAAAGAGACTGTGACCTCTGAGTTTGTTTCGGCCTTTCTTCTCAGACTAGACAGATAGGAAACGCCGACATCATCTAGTTTTAAAAATATGAGTGACGTGTAAAAGTGTTTGTACAAACCTACTTACAAAAATAAAATCATTTAAGTATAAAGTCTTGTCATGATTTCCAAATATTGACAAAGATTTTTAAGTAGTGATTTTAAATACTGTCAAATAAAATTTTAAGTAAGTATGTGATTTTCTTCAAATGATTTTTATAGCAGGTGTAGTCATGAAGTTTAAAACTATCTCATTTTACAGTTACTGTAAAATACTGGTTTTTAGCGGAACAGAATGGAAACATGATGTTTCGATCATGACCTAGTTTTGTTTTTTCGAGATATCGCCAAGCGGTTAGTCGACTCTTCGTGTAATGACTAAGGGCTGGCCTGTTTCTTGGCTAAAGAAATAGCATCGCCATACAACGTGGCAATGCTGCCAGCCTTTTGGGCACTGTTCCTGTTGACAGCGATGCGGAATAATTTTTTGATGCCCTATGATTCTTTTGCTTATTTTTTCACATGTAATTATTTTAAATGTTAGCTTATATGTATAATGTAAATAAGGTTACAAGCGTATCAGACTATCAAATAAAGAGTGTTTCTAAGTCAGTTATCTCTTCGAGCTTCAAAACCAAAAGGTCATCTTTAAGAAATCTATATAGATATTACATTGAGTAGGTAGGTACCTTATTAAATAGTTACATATTAGTACCAAGTTTATATGTTTATTTATTACAAACATTACAAATACAATCAATAATTATAGTCAAATTAAAACAATAAAATACAATTATATAATACATATAAGGACAAGAACAACACGTCAGCCTAGTCAAATAACCCGCCCCTAACTGTTCCCGGCGCAAAGGTGCCCAAAACGCTTGCTGCATTGCCACGTTGGATGGCAATGGCTAACCTTTGCACCAAGAATGAGCCGGAGCGGGAGTCCCCCGTTTTGTCACAGAGCTTGTGCCCTATCTCACCAATGAGCTTCCTAGCCTCAGCGCCCCAAGCACCCATGGTCTCCACGGCAATGGGCACAAAATGATAGCGGTAGTTTGTATGTGTTCAAGAATATAAATACAAAAATATTTATACTGTAAAAGATGTATTCATTTCAGTCTTTACTAAAGTTTTCACTAGGTATAACCTAAAAGTTTACCTGTTAGATCCCTGTTCTTCCACCAATGGTATAAATACGGCATGTCCGCGAAAGTGAACCTAAAACAAAAGATTATTCACATGAATTGACCGATTATTAGTTAGTATAGTATAGTTCCTTGGGTTGTGACGAACGCTGATATACACGAGGAGTTATCTATGAATTCTGTCATGGACGAGATCAAGAACATCACAAAACGGTACCAGGAAACATTGGAAAGGCACCTCAACGATCTGGCTGGAAACAAGAAATTACAAATAAATACTTTTTTTTTTTTTTTAGTTTTTATTAGAGGCTTTTATCCACAGTGGTATGTCAGCCTCATCATAACTTAAACTACTACAAATATAATACACATAGTTAATGTCGGAACAAATCAGCAAGTAGGTTCGCTATTTCAGGTGAAGGTTGCGCTAAAATTTTAACATAAGGACCAATGTCATATTCATTTACTTTTAGGTAAATACTTAAAAGGAATGATATCGTGTAGTCCTTCGTCCGTGAATTTAGTCACGTGTTTTCTTAAGTTTTGTCGTGTTGAGATATCGACTCCCATCATGTCTGCGGAGTTCTGCTAGCTAATTTAATTTGACCCCGTATAGTTATTTTTAAGAAATCGTACAAATTTGCAACTAATAGTGACCGCAGTCTACATAATATAAAATTTGCGATTTATTTGCCAAAAATGTAAACAAATATGACTTTATGGAAAAATAACTTTAATTCCTACACAATAAAGTTTAGTTTACGCTACAACTTCAAACATGTTTGTAACTTTTTCAATAGTGCTAGTCACTCTGAAATCAACTTAATTCCCATCAAATTAAAGTTGATATTTGTTTAAGTTGAAATAACATCAATTTGAAATATTACTTTGAATGGACGTTAGATCAAATGTACATACTTTCTCTTTTCGTTGGTCCACAGCGCCGTGATGATGTTGTCCAAAATATTCTTCATGTTGATAGGTGTGTGGACAAACTGGGGCTCATCTGAAATTAAGATAAAACTTGAGAGGTGTCAAGGGACATCCGGATGGAACGAAGTTCAAAGAGAGAGAGAGAGACAGACAGAGAAACACGCGCACGCCGCACGGCTTACAACTATAGCAAAAAGTGTCGTTCCAACTTTTGGTCTTAATTTTTTCCGTCTAGCCCCCTTTCGCAACGCGCGATAAGGAACTTCGTTCCAAAAAACCGATCAAGTGCGACTCTATAGGTTTTTATTTCGTAACTACCCCCTTATTATTTGATTGCATTGACTTAGAAGTTTTCATTTTTTCACTGCTTCAAGGGATTGCAGCTTGCAGCCCTGGGTATTTGATATTAATTTCAACTTGATAAATCCACGCGTTCCTGAGTAAGGAACGCGTGGAGTTATCAAGCTCCCCCCCTCCCCCCTCCTCAAGGGAATTTCCTTCTCCTCTTATTTTCCTTTTGAGGTACAGAACCCTAAAAATTACTTCTCTTAACCGACTACGAAGACAGGAAGGTAATGTTTTTCATCATTATCTGCCAGCCTTTACCTAGCTATGTTGGTGTCGTGCTGCTGCACCGTTGATATCGTGGTCACAAGCGCGACTGCTGAGCGGGGGGATCCTGGGTTCAATATTCGGGTCGGACAGTCTTATTGGATTTTGAAGTGAAAACTTCTTTAGCGGCGGCGTTGTGCACTTTTTTTGTGATGGGTAAAAAATGCTAAACTCGCGTCAGGACACGTGACCTGATCGAAAATTCGTAAGACGGAGCTCGCATCAGGACACGTGACCTGATCGAAAATTCGTAAGACGGAACTCGCGTCAGGACACGTGACCAGCAGTGCGATTCTGTGACCATCTCAACGTGAAAACTTTGGTGAAGTGAGCGTGGAGTGAGCTGTCATTCCAACTAATGCTAGAGATTGACACTATTGACAGCTCACTCTAAGCTCACTTCACCCAACTTTTCACGGTGAGATTTTTACAGAATCGATCGGCTGATCGAGAATTCTTAAGACGGAGGGAGTTTTTTGTGATGGGTAAAAAATGTTAAACTCGCGTCAGGACACGTGACCTGATCGAAAATTCGTAAGACGTAGCTCGCGTCAAAATACGTGACCTGAGGGGCAATTCTCGTAATTTTAAGAACGTTCACAGTCTGATCTCAGTCTCAATCTGTCAAAAAATACTTCTAATTTCCCTACATTTTGACAAGTTTTTGACATTTGTTTGTCGCTGAGATGAGACTGCGACTAGATTTTGAACGTTTTAAATTACGAGAATTGGCCTTCTGAACGAAAATTCGTAAGACGGAGGGAGAGTAGGCCGCATTCCAAAATATCAAAAATGCACAACGTTAATATTCAAGTTTTCACTTTTTCCATTGGGAATTACCCAAGTAACAGCCCGGAGTTTGGAAGTTGGTGGTGTGATATCCCAGTGCCTCGGAAAGCACATTAAGCCGTTGGTCCCGGCTGTCAATCGTAGATCTTTGGCAGTCGTTACGGATAGTCAGAAGCCTGAAAGTCCGACAGTCTAACTGCATGGTATCGCATTCAAACTCAAACTCAAATCATTTATTTCAATTAAACCATTTACAGGCACTTTTGAATTGTCAAAATTAAATAGTCGGTCAGTTAGTCAGAAAGTTGAAGCTAGTTGCCCATTCCAAAGCGTAGATCTCTATGGAGAAGAACGGGCAAGAAACTCCACGGACACTCTTTTAAATCAAGATATTTTTACAAAATCCTGGATACTCATTATCCAGTGACTGGATTCCGGAGGTCAGATAGGCAGTCGCTACATGTAAAATACTGGTATTTGGTAGGTCTGGAAGCCGACTTCACCATATTTGGGAAATAGCAGGCAGATGATGCTGAATGTCATACTCACTTCCTGTAAAATGCTCGTAGAATGTGCGCGTGTATCCCAGTTCAGCGTGTGTTGATGGTACTATGTGCACGTTCAGTACGTTCTGCCCCATTATCGGACAACTCTGAAAGAAAATCCGATATTTAGATAAATGATAAACGATTTAATTGGAACGAAGTTCCTTATCGCGCGTTTCGAAAGGGGGCTAGACGGAAAAAATTAAGACCAAAAGTTGGAACGACACTTTTTGCTATAGTTGTAAGCCGTGCGGCGTGCGCGTGTTTCTCTATCTGTCTCTCTCTCTCTCTCTCTTATAGAAAGCAAGCCAGTTATACTTCGTTCCATCCGGGTGTCCCTTGACACCTCTCAAGTTTTTTTCTAACAATCATCACTCTAAGACCATAATATATATATTGGTTTCTGAAATGGTCTTATTTATTTATTTATACACCGTGGTCCGGATGATAGAAAAAAACTTCGAACCAGATGTTCAGACCATGGAAATAAGCATTTTTCATTATGGACACATTAATGAATTCTTATTTTTTGTTAATTTTCATACAAACTTGACGTAAATCACGCGATATGCATGCCTCTTTATCTCTTTATCCGAATCATTTAATAGATTTATCATTATAATTGCACTAAGCGGCAACATAGGCCAAATTAAGACCCTTTCTTACTGCATAGCTCAAATAAATTTCATTAAATGAAATTACAAATATCTTTGTAACGAAGCCTTTTCAAGTACTACTTCCTTTGTAAGATTTGATTTGTAAAAACTATAGAAGCGTTTTTCAAAGTTTATGGATAACTTGAAGAACACTTTATTGCACACCACAAAAATACATAACAAAAAAAAAACAACGGGTTGCACTCCGGGAGTGCCGGCAGAAGTGAAAACTTGAATATTAACGTTGTGCATTTTTGATATTTTGGAATGCGGACTACTCTCCCTCCGTCTTACGAATTTTCGATCAGGTCACGACACGTGTCTTGACGCGAGCTCCGTCTTACGAATTTTCGATCAGGTCACTTGTCCTGAGGCGAGTTTAACATTTTTTTACCCATCACAAAAAAACTCCCTCCGTCTTACGAATTTTCGATCAGGTCACGTGTCCTGACGCGAGCTTAAAATTTTTTACCCATCACAACAAAAGTGCACAACGCCGCTAAAGAAGTTTTCACTTTTTTTTTTTTTTTTTTGAGGATGGGAAATCATCAAATGACTCCTCCCGCTCTGGGTGGAGCAGAAGGGAGTGTCAAACTCTTACTGACTCAAACCCACCCGTGTTCCTTCCTTAGCCCTTTATGTTCCAGGGCAGCGGTAAACCCTTTCGGATGGTCCCGCTACCCTGGCAGGCAAGAAGTTTTCACTTCAAAATATTTTAAATCGAACACTAAAAATATACAAAGGGCGGCCTTATCGCCTTCTGCGATCTCTTCCAGGCAACCTTGGAATGGATAGTGAACCAAGTGACTTTTGAGGAAAGTACCACACAGATTGAGTGTACCTGTCCTGCCTGGAAAAAGGAATCTGTTCCATACATACAATGTTCTCAGACTAATTTGAATAAACGACTTTCGATTTTGATAATTTTAGTAGTAAGTATAGATGATTCTACTCACCGAATAGCCACATCCCTCGCCGTACTCTGTTATGGGGGTCAGCAGATCCTTCGTCACGGGCGTCATTGTTAGAATGGGGCTCAAGCCCAGCAGTTGTAGTAGTATTGTGGAAATCATTGTTCTGATCTGTTCACATAACAAAAAATACTATAAAAAATTACTTTAAAACCATTCCACCATTGACGGCACGGTTGGCGCAGTGGTTAAGCGATTGACTGCTGCGCTGCGTGTCGCGGGTTCGATTCCCGCACGGAACAAATATTTGTATGACCTACATGTATTTGTTCCGAGTCTGGGTGTTTTTCTATCTATAATATGTATGTATTTACAAAAAAAAATGTATATAAGTAGTTTACCAGCCATCTTGTTACCATAACACAAGCATTAGGTTGCTTAGCTTGGGACTAGATGGCGCTGTGTGAAATGTCCAGGGATATTTATTTATTCAAACTCAAACTCAAATCATTTATTTCAATTAAACCATTTACAGGCACTTTTGAATTGTCAAAATTAAATAGTCGGTCAGTTAGTCAGAAAGTTGAAGCTAGTTGCCCATTCCAAAGCGTAGATCTCTATGGAGAAGAACGGGCAAGAAACTCCATGGACACTCTTTTAAATCAAGACATTTTTACAAAATCCTGGTTACATTATTCTTATTGCTTCTATATGTGAGAACAATGTAAAGAAACAAATTAAAATATAAAATTAAAAATAAGCCCTGGCGTTTATTTTACAACTAGCTGCGTCCCGCGTGTTCACCCGCATAAATCTCGATCCCGTAGGAATATAGGGATAAAAAGTATCCCACATCCTTATCCAGGTCATGTTCTACCCATGTGCCAAATATCAGTCAAATCCTTTCACCCGTTTCAGCGTGAAAGCGTACAGTGGCCTCCGAAAGTTAGTTGACATTTTTACGCTTCAACTGTGACACACCACGTCATTATGATTTAAAATTCTAGTGATCCAAATGTTTGAACAGAAGGCCAATTCTCGTAATTTAAAACGTTCAAAATCTAGTCGCAGTCTCATCTCAGCGACAAACAATTGTCAAAAACTTGTCAAAATGTAGGGAAATTAGAAGTATTTTTTGACAGATTGAGACTGAGATCAGACTGTGAACGGTCTTAAAATTACGAGAATTAATAATAATAATAATATCCCTGGACATTTCACACAGCGCCATCTATTCCCAAGCTAAGAAACCTAATGCTTGTGTTAAGATAACAAGATGGCTGATAAACTACTTATATACACACTTTTTTTTGTAAATACATATACTGGCCCCAACAACATACTGGCTACACTGGCGGGCAAAATTGATGGGCCTTTCATTAGGCACTGGGCAGCTAGGCATGTGCGTACTGGCGTACATGTCGCCAATTAATTTAAGTTTTTTATTTTATTTTTATGTACGCATCATATTATGTACTAACAATAGGTTAAGATTTTACTAACACTATATGGATCAATGGTCTGAATTAAATAAATTATTATTATTATATATATTATACCTCGAAATAAACTCCGAGCGTGACTGTTTAGCATTGCAGCAAGACATAGACGCGATATACAAGTGGAGCTTTGACTATAAGATGGAATTTAATCCCTCCAAATGCTTCGCAATGACATTCGGCCGAATGCGGCACCCAGTTAATTATGAATATAACTTAAACAACAATACCATCATGCAAACATCAGCCATGAAAGATCTGGGAGTCACATTCGACCCAAAGCTCACCTTCCACGACCACATCGCCACGGTAGCTAAGGAATCCTACCAAAGATTGGGTTTTGTTCTGCGTAATTGCCGCGATTTTCGTTCCCCACATGCCATCAAAATATTATTTAATGCACTCGTACGTAGCAAATTGGAATCTAGCTCCTGCGTGTGGAATCCGCACGAAAGTACCTACGTGCTTTTACTGGAAAAGGTACAAAAAGCGTTTCTTAGGTTTATCTATAAGCGTAAACATGGCTATTACCCTTACCTCTATCCGACTAAATTTCTACTGGGATGCCTCGGATATAACTCGTTAGAGGTAAGGCGAGCAAAAGACCAGCTCACCATAGCCTGTAAGACGCTCCGTGGCACTATAGACGCACCTGATCTACATGCTGAGCTAGCTTGCTTCTTTGTGCCAGACAACTACTGCCGCGGCAGAAAGCACAGGCTGTTTGCTGCGCCTCCATGTCGCACACTAGCGCGTGCTAAGTCCCCAATACCACGTATTCTGGCCGCACTTAATGATCTCTTGGACTCTAATCCAACAAACGATCTGTTTGCGGACGAATGGACGAAGATTATATCGGCATGCCAGAAGTACTGTGAGAGGGATTTATGAAAGTGTTGTTTTACTTGATGATTTTATATTGTATCTTTTGTGTACTTTTTATCTTTTATCTTGTGTTCGTGTATTTACAAATTGTATCCTTAATTAATGTAATTGGTTTTAAACCGTGTTAATTAAAGTAATAATAAATAATTATAGATAGAAAAACACCCAGACTCAGAACAAATACATGTAGGACTTACAAATATTTGTTCTGTGCGGGAATCGAACCCGCAACACGCAGCCCCCCTCTGCTCTGCAAATTGCCCGTCTGCTATAACGTTTTTGTTAACTCAGGGCTGATTTTTCAATCATCTGATAACTTTAAACCGTGGGGCGCAGCTAGTGCCAATATAAATTAACCTTCCAAAGTTGTTAGTACTTTCACTTTTCTTGCCTGACGTGCTAGGAAAATGGGATGGCGCAAGAGTGTCGACACAGTTTAATTTGTATATATTAACACTGTCTTTATAACGTCCATTTAATGCGACACGATGAGACATACTAATGTATCATATTTACGGTTAATCAATTGCTGAAGAATTTAATAACAAATCTCTTTACACAACAGTAAACAAATCTATGTTGATATTAACAAACATTCTAGATATCATCATTACAATAAAGTTCCTTTCAACAGCATCATTTTTACAGTAGGCTTATTTGTTTTGAAGCAATAACTTTGTTTATGGTTTACCGTTTCATAAGTTTAAGATTTTGTCTAAGTCAACAGCTCACTAACTCCTATAATACAAGCTTGACTTAGTTTAGGAGTCAGAGATTTTCCATAATTTCTATGTGACAGCGTACAACCTCTAAACTAAGATTTAACTTTTTATTAGATTAAAAAATTGTTGTACAGTCACCGTCAATAATATCGGGACGAACAGACTGTTCAAAATGATCTAAGCAACTATGAAAATGAAATATTAACTCAATGACACAAGGAATGTTTCAGAATGAAGACAGTGCACGACAATGTCATTCTGACAAGAACTTTATCCAATTGAGACTAAGTTTAATTTTCTTAGTTGTTGAGATCATTTTGAACAGTCTGTTCGTCCCGATATTTTTGACGCTGACTGTACCTACCTTGATGAAATAAATATTTTTATTTTTTATGTTCCCACTGCTGTGACACAAGTTTTCACTCTATGAGAGGGAAAGCTTGTGTCACAGTGCGATTCTGTAACCATCTCACCATGAAAACTTAGGTGAAGTGAGCGTGGAGTGATCTCTCTCCGGTCGTGTCGGATTGCCGTCCCATCGGACTATGAGGGTGTGGGAAGAGGGAGTGCGCCTGTGTCTTGACACACTTGTCTTGACCAGGTTTTTCTGCTTTCCGAAGCACGGGGGTATCAACTTACCAATTTCCAGTGGCGTGCATTGCATAAAGGCATATATAAGCAGGTACTACCTCGAAAAACCACCATAATCCAGTCAATTACATTTTAGTGTGTGTGCCCCACAATTAAGAAACTCACTAAATTATCACACCCAACTAAAAACAAAATCTTCATACAAACACGCGCGGCAGTAGGCAGTCGCCAGACGGCCTGCTCGGCTCCCGTACTATTCGCACATTGTCATTGGTCTTTACTCGTTCAAGTTAATACGACGAAATTAAATTCCTGCTTACCTATTCTGAAAAGCAATGCACGCCACTGCCAATTTCCAAACTCCGGGAAAACTGTCATAAATTCGAAGACGTGTGACATCTACCAACCCGCACTGGGTCCGCGTGGTGGATTACAGCTCACTCCCTTCACAGCAAAGAGGCCTGTGTCCCAGCGGTGGGAACGTTTTAGGCTGATTATGCTTCCTTAAACAGATACGAACCTTAGGGAATCCAGAATACGTAAAACAGGCTTCAAGTCTTGCATTTAAATCGCACATAAGTTGTTATCACTTCACTGAACCAAATTTAACTGTTCAGAAGGTCACACAGTACTTAATATATATACAACACTTATATTGATTTGTT
This sequence comes from Apamea sordens, assembly GCA_945859715.1. NCBI lineage: Eukaryota > Metazoa > Arthropoda > Insecta > Lepidoptera > Noctuidae > Apamea > Apamea sordens. The sequence goes on along the minus strand of OX244015.1, from coordinate 8,748,205 downwards.
TTGTTATATGAAACATTGTTGCAACGATCGTTTTTACAATCTGCACGTCATATTATAAATTAAAGTCGCGTTTCGTGTCTGTCTGTGTGACCGCTCTGGAGAGCAGTGGTGATCAGTTGTTTTTTATTTATATCTAATCGTATGCTGCACTGGTTGACGTCATCGCGTCAACGCCGGCTGTCGCTGAAAACCAGCGCTGGGGCTCTGTCTCGTATAGGGTCTTAGCATTATGCTGAGCGATGGCCGTTTTGCGTGGATGTGACGCATGTTTTCCCCCATCTTGTTATATATTTTTGGAACGAAGTTCCTTATCGCGCGTTGCGAAAGGGGGCTAGACGGAAAAAATTAAGACCAAAAGTTGGAACGACACTTTTTGCTATAGTTGTAAGCCGTGCGGCGTGCGCGTGTTTCTCTGTCTGTCTCTCTCTCTCTCTTTGAACTTCGTTCCATCCGGGTGTCCCTTGACACCTCTCAAGTTTTTTTATGCGTCGTGTTTTCTGCAAATAAAAGTATTTTCATTCTTTCTTTCTTTCTTCTGGTACTAGCCGCGACTTACGAGTTGTAGATCGTAGGTTCGATCCTAGACAAGCAATTTACTTTGTGTAATTTATTTCATCACCACTGCTCTCAAAACGGTGAAGGAAAACATCGTGAGGAAACCGGCATGGACTGGAACTAAAAATTCGAAGACATGTGACATCTACCCGACAGGAAGCCTGTGTTCCAGCAGTGGTAACATTATGGGCTGATTATGCTTTGTGACCGTGTTGGGGTAGCGTGTTACCCAGTAACTGGGTCGTGGAGATCAGGTAGGCAGTCGCTCCATGTAAAATATTGGTATTCAGCTGCATCGGATTAGACTGTAAGCCGACCCCAACATAGTTTGGAGAAGGTTAGGCACATCTGAGTCTGGGTGTTTTTCTATCTATAATATGGATGTATTTACAAAAAAAAAATGTATATAAGTAGTTTATCAGCCATCTTGTTACCATAACACAAGCATTAGGTTGCTTAGCTTGGGACTAGATGGCGCTGTGTGAAATGTCCAGGGATATTATTATTATTTATTGAGTTTTTTTCGTGACCGCGATGTTCTTCTAAACATACGCAACGGACTTTTATGCGGTTTTCACTATCATTATCACCAGTCTCCCTCATCCCAATTTATTTGTGGTCAACATGTCTTTTTGTTCCACACTTCTCTATAAGTCGTCATCGGTCGGTTGGAAAGGGGGTGACTCGGTAGTCACCACCTTTCTAACCATATCATCATTCACACAGTCCATCCATCATTTCTTTGGTCTTCCCCTACTCTTATAGCCATCGACATTCATACTCAAAACTCTCCTCACGACATTGTCCTCATTCCTCCGTAACACATGCCCATACCATGACAATCGATTTCCACACAACTTTTCAGTGGTCATGACAAATGGCGCCAAAACGTGGACACTGACGGTCGAGCTGGTCCACAAATTCAAGGTCGCTCAGCGCGCTATGGAGCGAGCTATGCGTATGTCGGAGAAAGTTGAAATGATTAGTATTAAAGCGACATTATACAGCGTGTAACGGAAGGGGGGTATCAACCCTGAAGGAGGTGAATGTGCTCATGAAACTCAACAACTTTCCCCAAAGAATATAGGTCGAAATGTGAAAAAAAAAATTGGCCCTCCCTTACAAAACTGACTACCAGCTGATTGATTTACTATGGGAGGGCCAATTTTTTTTTTCATATTTCGACCTATGTTCTTTGGGGAAAGTTGTTGAGTTTCATGAGCACATTCACCTCCTTCAGGGTTGATACCCCCCTTCCGTTACACACTGTATAGCAAATCTATCTCGAAGTTTTGTAAAGTCATTATACCGTGCGAAGCAGGGGCGAATCGCTAGTGTAATTATACGTCCTGATTGTTTTGAATTGTTTCTTGTTGATGTAAATACTATACTACTGTTTATTATTTAAATTAACATAATCTTCAATCGTTTAATTTATCTTAGTTATGCCAGACATATAGTCATGAATGCCATACCAGCTTCTTCACGAACATTCTCTTCAAACTACCTGAGCACGTTCAACAAACATCCATCCATCCATCCGTACAAACTTTCGCGTTTATAATATTAGTAAGATTAGACTTCGTTTTGGAAATACGGTAAAAGATTGTAGAAATCCATATTTACGCACTACTCGATACTATAATAATAATAATATCCCTGGACATTTCACACAGCGCCATCTAGTCCCAAGCTAAGCAACCTAATGCTTGTGTTATGGTAACAAGATGGCTGATAAACTACTTATATACATTTTCTTTTGTAAATACATACATATTATAGATAGAAAAACACCCAGACTCGAAACAAATACATGTAGGTCATACAAATATTTGTTCCGTGCGGGAATCGAACCCGCGACACGCAGCGCAGCAGTCAATCGCTTAACCACTGCGCCAACCGTGCCGTCAACTATGAACAAAATAACCTCGAAGTGCAATGATCCGATCAGCTGATTCAAATTAAATCCGCCATGTTGCCTCTTAGCATCCTCCTAACAGTGGTCCGGTGGTGTTTAATTTTGACAGCTACTAATCAATTGCTTAGCGCTAAATAGCTATTATGAACAAGGATTTTGCTAATCAATTGCTTAGTAATTGATTAAAGTTTTATAAATAAGACTGACAGTGGCGCCGATTCCCTTGTTCACAAACTAAACTAAATTTAAGTTCAGTGCATCTTTTTCTTTCTATTTCATTAAGAAAAGGACAGAAGATAAAATACTAGTTTAGTCCTGTCAAATTAGTCAGCGCCTGACGTAAATTGACGTATTTTTGGTAGCCATGTTTTTAATCACGTCTAAACTGTCTATGGAGTATCTTAATTTTACAGGACTAAACTAGTATTTTATCTTCTGTCCTTTTCTTAAAGAAATAGAAAGATAAAGATGCACTGAACTTAAATTTAGTTTAGTTTGCGAACAAGGGAATCGGCGCCATTATTTTGGTTTCTGTTTCATTATTTTAGTGTATGTAATAATTTGCACGCCGCAAGGTAGATTGTAGCTGATCTCATTAATTTATGTACTTATGACATCCTATACCTGTACTTACATTCGAAGCAAATAAAATTCTGATTCTGATACTGTATAATATTAGTATATAGATGGATTATTCGAATTTCGTTAAACTCCTTCGGATTTTGGTTGTAAGTAAGTGTGTTACGCAGTTGGGGTGCAATGTGCGTCATTCATGAAGGCTTTGTAGTGAGGAACTCCTTGATACGCCATGTCCACAGTCCAGGACTACTGCTCCATGTCAGGCTCAGCCTCTAATCCAACTACCTGGGTCTTGAAGTCGATGTTCCTGGTCGCAGCAACTTTAAGCGCATTGGTAGTGGAATCCACAATTTAATAAGTCAATCATCATCTGCTCTAGCCTTTTCCCAACTACACTCGAGAGCAATGAATCCGGGTCACTTGAAGAATCCTAAAAATCTCGGAAACTAAAAATGCTAGGTTAATGCAATAAATTGTATTTAATAGACAATGTAATACTCCTTAAATGAAGGTATTAAAACTTCTTAGTTATTGTATAGTTATATCATAAAAAAATCAAATTTGAAAAAGGGCCACTTTCGAAGATGGAACTACGAAATTACAGCATTTGGTTTTGCTTTTGTTTGTAATCTGTCATTTATGTGGGTACATAAACCATGTTGATAGTGCTCTATATTCATTATTCAAGCTGAAATTATGTCGCTTACGCCTGAAGAATGCACCAGAATACTTACAATGCTGGAAACCGGCCGGAGTCAGCGCGATACAGCCAGGACTGTCGGTGTGTCGCTGTCAACAGTACAAAGAGTTCTCCGACGTTACGAAGAAACTGGTTCTAACCTACGCAGACCAGGAACGGGCAGAACCAGGTGTACCACAGCACGAGAAGACCGATACTTGGTGAACACCATGCTTCGAAATCGCTTTCTCACAGGAACTGAACTCACAAATCAGTTTCGACGCCTCGGAGGAAGTAACCCAAGTGCATGGACAGTAAGACGTCGGCTTGCTGAAACCCCTTAGACCTGCAAACGGCCCTAAACTGGAGCGTGGGCATCGTATTTCAAGACTAAGATATGCCCAGAGCCACGTAAATTGGAGTATTGAAGATTGGTCAAAAGTTATGTTCTCCGACGAATCAAAATGTATGCTCTACAAGCACGATGGAAGACACAGAGTGTATCGAAGACCAGGGGAAAGATTCAAGCAAGCATGCATCGAAGAAAAAGTAGCCTACGGTGGTGGGTCTGTACTTGTGTGGGCCGGAATTTCTTCTGAAAGTCGCACAGAGCTGGTGATCATAGAAAACGGGTCTTTAACTAGCGTAAGATATGTGGAAGAAATCCTCAATGATCACGTTGGTTCATTTATGGTCAATTTAGGTGAGGATGCTATATTTATGCATGACAATGCCCGACCTCATACAGGTAGGATTGTGAATGACTACCTTCAAGAGATGAACATTACTCGTATGGAGTGGCCAGCGCGCAGCCCGGATATCAACCCGATCGAGCATGCTTGGGACGAGCTAGGCAGATGCGTAAAACAACGAAACCCTCCCCCAATCACGCTTCGTGAGCTCAAAATTGCTCTCACAGAGGAATGGGAGAATATTCCCCAAAATCGTATAAGGAACTTGGTGTACAGCATGCCAAACCGCGTAAACGCAGTAATGGAAGCACGAGGAGGCAATACGAAGTATTAAAATTCAAGAAAATCGTAATAAAGTTCAAAAATTTCATGTTTCCTATTTTTGTTTTAAGGAGAGATCAGCAGTTTTTTTCTTTATGTAATTTTGTGTTAATAAAATGTATGGTGACTCATTTTTTTTTTACTTTCATTTAAGGAGTATTACATTGTCTATTAAATACAATTTATTGCATTAACCTATCATTTTTAGTTTCCGAGATTTTTAACATTCTTTAAGTGACCCGGATTCATTGCTCTCGAGTGTATGTTGGGGTCGGCTTCCAGTCTAACAGGATGCAGCTGAATACCAGTATTTTACATGGAGCGACTGCCTATCTGACCTCCACAACCCAGTTACTGGGTAATACGATACCCCTTGGCTTACCAAGGGGTATCGTATTACCCAGTAACTCTGAAGCCCGAAAGTCTGACAACCAGTCTTAACTGGTTGTCAGACTTTCGGGCTTCTGACTACCCGTAACGACTGTCAAAGATCCACGAATGACAGCCGGGACCAACGGCTTAACGTGCTTTCCGAGGCACGGAGGGGTCTCGGTATGTAAAGATGGTCACCCATCAAACTCAAACTCAAACTCAAATCATTTATTTCAATTAAACCATTTACAGGCACTTTTGAATTGTCAAAATTAAATAGTCGGTCAGTTAGTCAGATAGTTGAAGCTAGTTGCCCATTCCAAAGCGTAGATCTCTATGGAGAAGAACGGGCAAGAAACTCCACGGACACTCTTTTAAATCAAGACATTTTTACAAAATCCTGGTTACAGTATTCTTATTGCTTCTATATGTGAGAACAATGTAAAGAAACAAATTAAAATATAAAATTAAAAATTAAAAATAAGCCCTGGCAGTTAAGAGATGACCAGTCTCAACAGATGGCGCCCGTTCACGAACATGACGCGTGGATCAGCACCACCCAGCTCAACCATTTCGTAGGGAACCGAATGATCCAACACACGCGCCACCACCAGTGAGACATTTAAGTGAGCATGACATATTCTCAACTGCCATGCTCTTTCAAGTCAACATCAAAATATCATAAAAAACGGATCCATGGTTCTTACATTTACAAAATTTTCAAAAATGCTTCTAAATTATACAAAACTATAGTTTGCAATTTAATTAATAGATGAGAGAGAAAAAAAAAATTACTACCAATCATGAAGAGGTATTTAATACTGAAGTATTAAAAATTAATCCTAATTAAATAAAATAGACACTAAAAAAAAACAAAAAGGGGAAGCATCTTTTCCAAATATTGAAATTGTGATCAACTATTATTATTATTAACTTGTAAGCCCAACTGCCTGTGGAGCAGGACCAGCATTAAGCCAAGCATTTTTATCTACTATATACTCTTCCAACTTATAATATGCTTGTCTACATAGTGTGCGTTTAATGAATGTTTTAAATTTCTTCTCATTTAGTTGAAGAATATCGAGTGGTATTTTATTATAACATTTTACACAGTACCCCATAAAAGAAGTTTTTACTTTAGACAATCTGAAGCTCGGTTGATCTAGTTTGTTCCTATTCCTAGTGTTAAAGTTATGCCTGTCACTTATCTTACTAAAAAGATGTCAGATGTAGATGTCACATCCACAGACCAACCGCGGCAAGCGTAGCTTTACCTGACCGATCGACCTGTGCGGCTGTTATTATTTAGCCACGGGCCCCTCAATTTAATAAGTCAATATTTTTGTTATTTTTCTGCGGGTTTTGTAAGATTCAATGGTGAAATGTTTACTATTATCTAAGGTTGAAGACGTTGGCATCATCATCACCATCCACAGCCTGACTTGACCCACTGCTGGGCACAGCTGGCTTCTCTTATCATGTGCCAATCCTCACGCTCCTGTGCCAGCCTCATCCAGGATTCCCGATATGCGCTTCAAAAACGGCCCGAAAAATAAGACCACGAATACTTTTGTGGTCTTATTTCAAATTAGTATGTTTTTAACCTTATAACTTAGACTTTAAGTTTCATTTTAGAATAAATGACTGAAAATTTAAAAATAGAATGATTTTATTTCCAAGCTACATTTTAAATATATTTTGCAATGGTAATTAAACTTTATGTTTAAGCATTAAGGTTTATAATAAACTGAAGTTGTTAAAATTATTAAACTTTTTTCTAAGAAATGTAGATGTTTACGTGTGTGCAAACGTGGCCACTTGAGCGACTGATTTTTGTTCCTGATCCTTAATCTAGTACTATTATTGATCGAAGACCCGATAGTAACAATTTCGTCAGCTCATCTCGCCCCGGACGGTCGAAACTTCGTTCCCTTGGACGTTACACGGTTACTGCCAGACATGGGCAGCTTCAGTTAATATCAGCTTAGATACATCTTTCGAAGTGTAGCGGTATCTACAACGCCCACGCGTCATACTGACGTCACGCAAGTCCTGCATCTCGCAAGCAGAGTTTACCGCGCAATTAGCATACGTATATACAATTTCCCAACAACAATCGTTGGGCAGTTGTCCGCCAGACACAACACCCGTCTGGTCGGAGGATCCTCCCTTTTCTATGGAGGATGAGTGAACTTTACACCCTGTTCGTCATACCTCTAAAGAAGTCCAAAATAAATAGTAGAGATGAAATAAACAGAAGACCAATTCCCATAGTTAAAAACGTTCGCAATAACGTTTGCGTCCTAGGCGCAATCTCATCTCGGCGATAATCAATGTCATAAACTGTTATGACAAACGTTTTCGACACTTGTTTGTCGCCGAGATGAGACTGCGACTAGATTTTGAACGTTTTACATTACGAGAACTGAGGGGCAATTCTCGTAATTTTAAGAACGTTCACAGTCAGAGGGGCAATTCTCATAATTTTAAGAACGTTCATAGTCTGAAGGCCAACTCTCGTAATTTATGACGTTCAAAGTCTAGTCGCACTGTCATCTCGGCGACAAACAAATGTCAAAAACTTGTCGAAATGTAGGGAAATTTGAGGTATTTTTGACAGTTTGAGACTGAGATCAGACTGTGAACGTTCTTAAAATTACGAGAATTGCCCCTCTGATCTCAGTCTCAATCTGTCAAAAAATACGTCTAATTTCCCTACATTTTGACAAGTTTTTGACATTTGTTTGTCGCCGAGATGAGACTGCGACTAGATTTTGAACGTTTTAAATTACGAGAATTGGCCTTCAGACTGTGATCGTTTTTAAAATTACGAGAATTTCCCCTCAGATATTCGCGACGCAGCTCCCTACGGCGTAGCTTGACCTGTGCTACGGCGTAGCTTATACTGTGCTACGGCGTAGCTCATACTGTGCTACGGCGTAGCTAACACAGTTACATCGATTTTACAATATTATGTTTTGATAACGACCAGGGAAATCGTTTGAAATGTTTTGGAGGGAAACATATGAGGTACTGACGAAAGTACGTTACGTTAAATTTTGATCGTTTTAATCCTTAAAAGGGGTCATTGTACTCATCATTATGAACAACTTTTACTACGGGACCAACCCTGAAATCGTGAAAAAAAAAACTTGAGAGGTGTCAAGGGACACCCGGATGGAACGAAGTATAACTGGCTTGCTTTCTATAAGAGAGAGAGAGAGAGACACGCGCACGCCGCACGGCTTACAACTATAGTAAAAAGTGTCGTTCCAACTTTTGGTCTTAATTTTTTCCGTCTAACCTCCTTTCGCAAAGCGCGTGATTTTTTTCACGATTTCAGAGTTTGTCCCGTAGTAAAAGTTGTTCATAATGAGTACAATGACCCCTTAAAAGGATTAAAACGATCAAAATATAATCAATGTATAATGATAATGTAATTTAAAATACTAAATACATGTGGAATTATGAAAAATTAGGAAGATAGTGTTATTTTACTCTCCTTGTAAATACTGCAACAGTTTGGCAGTCCATAATGTCAGTGAAAGTGAATTCCACATCCCTCTGTGTTTGTTATTACTCAGAGGGCCTATCGAAACCCTGAATATCTACATCCTTTTCATGTTTCAAAATGTCTGACATCATGACATCAATGACATGCTAAAGATTTCCACCGCGCATGCGCGAATCTGTCTATTTGACAGTTAACAGGCCAAGGAAACACGTTTCAGCCTTCTAATTGTATAATTCTTATTCAATTTATTTTATCGTAGTTAGTTAATTTAATGTTGTTTTAATATCTATTTACATGGAAAAGTCGAGAAAACTCGGAAAATGTTGAATGAAAGGTTGAATTAATTAAATTATCAAAGTAAATTATATTCATCCCTTTTCAATGTTCAGAAAATCGTGTTGCTGTCTTTGTCTTTAAATCCATAAATGGGCGTCACGGTAGAAATAGTTGGCCAGTAACGTGAACTGATGAATTGAGGATCCAATGAGAACATGCTAAACTGATGTTGAGGGAAATCTTTTCACCTTTTCATGCCCACAGGAAAACACATAAATGAATTTCTTAAAATTCACCTTGAAATTAAATAAAAACTAAAAGCTCTACAGAAAAACAAAAAATATGAGTCTAAACTATATTGTTATAGCTTTGACATTAACTAAACATGTTAAAACAAGAGTAGAGGGAGTTAAAGAAAAAAAATGCCAAAGTTGAAATCCTGCATCTCGCAATCAAAGTTTTCACGCCAAGTTTGTAGTGAAGACCATTTCGAGGTTCTAAATCGGGGGGTCCGTTGCTACTCCGTAAATCGGTGCGCTAGGAGCCGACCTAAGTCCTAGCTATCTGGCTGATTACGAACCAGCTCCCAATATTTAATAATAATAATATTACAATGACAGAATGTTAAAACAGAGAGCTAAGGCTCTCAACCCCACGGCAGTAGCAGATTTGACCTCCTTTTATCGTGTACGTTACCCCAGCAAGAAAGTGTCTCCCAGAGTTATATGAATAGAACGTATAATTGGTGCCTTATCTGCTGTAAATGTGCCCCCAAATAAAAAATGTGTGCCCCCTGTCGTTTCGGAAAAAAACGGAAAAAACGATTCTTGCTGGGGTAACGTTTTTCTAGCAGGAAAATTCTAAACGAATGATCGGAGAGAGAAAAATTGTGGATGGCCAGAGAGGTTATATGTGTGCCAAAATGTGCCCCCAAAAATAAAATTTGTGCCCCTTCAGGTTTTCGAGATATTGCATTTCCTGCTGGAGTAACGTTTTGATGAACCGTATATCTCTAAAACCATTGCATGTGCCCCTGTAGAATAAACATACACGAGTAACTCTTAATGTGTGCCCCTTAGTGCCCCAATTAGATTTAAGAAAATATTTATAGTTTTCAAGTTATCGCGGTTTTATGAAAATCTGAAAAAACATCGCAGCGCCTAAATGAGACAAGGCACAAGTTCGCTGAAAACTGTATTCGGTCCTTCTTGACGGTAATAATAAGCATACAAAGTTTCAAAACTGTTCATGCATGCGTTTTTGAATAATCTTGCTAAAAGTCAAAACGATAGTGTCATAACTTTGACGGCAAAATACAAGGAACCGGCTCAGTCCCAGTTGTGTAGGTGTAAACCAAAATCTTGTGCCTTTAGTCAAAAATATATGGTGAAAATATTCAGCTTGGAATGTTTCGCATTAAGTAAATATAAACAAAAAACCAAAAATGTAAACAACGGCTGGTTATCCGACCAAATTTCAATGACTACTTAAAAGCGACGGATTCATACATATCGATGACCTTCTTTACTTTACTCACTAACCGGTTCACACGTGTTGTGCCTGAGTACACTGAAGTAGAAAAGTAATAACTAATAAAATAAAGTTGTTATTGGATTATATTCTACTAGCTGTTTCTATGACCTTACTCATGATTAAGTACATTATAAATAGGTAGTACCCTAAGTGCTATTCCAAGGTAAGCTATCTTCTCCATTCTAAATTTCATTAAAATACATCCAGTAATTTATGTGTGAACGAAAGATATGGCAAATATCCAGATATTTGCCATTTGCCAGGTCTTTGACCCAAAATTTGATTGGTCACGATGTTAAAAAAAAAATAGTTCATGAAATGTGTGATGAATACCTACTACTAAAAAGAGGTAGCTCTTTTTTGTACTTATATAAATAAAAAGCCCGCATTTGTCTTTATATATATATATATATATATATATATATATATATATATATATATATATATATATATTGATAAGCCGTAGGTTAGATAAATTAACAGTAAGTTTTTCATCACCAAGGGGAATGCTCCAACCAGCCCGCGGAATTCAAAATTTCTTGCGTTTTTTGCAATTTGCAGGCCAGGTTGTATGTTGATTAAAATATTATTCGCGGCTGTAAGACGTATGTAGTTACAGAATTATAATCATCAAAATCACCAATACCACCCTCCAAGTTCATAAAAGCGTAGGAACAAAAAAAAAAACAGAAAAAGTCATTCCTACAGCTTTATGAACTTAGAGCGTTGTATTGATGATTTTGTGCAATAATTACTTTAAGAATTAAAATTAAGGGAATAAAAATAATAATTTCCACATCAACAAGCTGTTTCATTTAATATAGTCACAAGGTGCATTTAATATATTTTTTAATTAGCCCCCAAAACTTTTGAACGCGACTATACGGATAACAGCTTAGGTATAATACGTCCAATAAAGAAGGTCATCGATATGTATGAATCCGTCGCTTTTTAGTAGTCATTGAAATTTGGTCGGATAACCAGCCGTTGTTTACATATTTTGGTTTTTTGTTTATATTTACTTAATGCGAAACATTCCAAGCTGAATATTTTCACCATATATTTTTGACTAAAGGCACAAGATTTTGGTTTACACCTACACAACTGGGACTGAGCCGGTTCCTTGTATTTTGCCGTCAAAGTTATGACACTATCGTTTTGACTTTTAGCAAGATTATTCAAAAACGCATGCATGAACAGTTTTGAAACTTTGTATGCTTATTATTACCGTCAAGAAGGACCGAATACAGTTTTCAGCGAACTTGTGCCTTGTCTCATTTAGGCGCTGCGATGTTTTTTCAGATTTTCATAAAACCGCGATAACTTGAAAACTATAAATATTTTCTTAAATCTAATTGGGGCACTAAGGGGCACACATTAAGAGCTACTCGTGTATGTTTATTCTACAGGGGCACATGCAATGGTTTTAGAGATATACGATTCATCAAAACGTTACTCCAGCAGGAAATGCAATATCTCGAAAACCTGAAGGGGCACAAATTTTATTTTTGGGGGCACATTTTGGCACACATATAACCTCTCTGGCCATCCACAATTTTTCTCTCTCCGATCATTCGTTTAGAATTTTCCTGCTAGAAAAACGTTACCCCAGCAAGAATCGTTTTTTCCGTTTTTTTCCGAAACGACAGGGGGCACACATTTTTTATTTGGGGGCACATTTACAGCAGATAAGGCACCAATTATACGTTCTACTCATATAACTCTAGGAGACACTTTCTTGCTGGGGTAACGTACACCCTTTTATCACTTTTTTGCAGGTTTGAAAGAAAGAAAGAAAAAACATTTATTTAGCACAGACTAAGACACACAATACCACACTCAGATACATTACATCAGATAACAACAAATAAAAGAACAAATAGAAAACTAGTTTAAAGACAGATGTAAGAAATTAGCAGGAAAGTGTGCCTCACGGCTGCACCAAAAAGGCCCAGTTCAGCAAAAATGCCAGACAATAGTGCCTGACGCTGGTTTTCAACTGAAGCTGAGGGGCAATTCTCGTAATTTTAAGAACGTTCACAATCTGATCTCAGTCTCAAATCTGTCAAAAACTTCTCTAATTTCCCTACATTTTGACAAGTTTTTGACATTTGTTTGTCGCCGAGATGAGACTGCGACTAGATTTTGAACATTTTAAATTACGAGAATACGCCTTCTGATGTGTGAGGTGACGGATGTAAATCAGTTTTGTTTTGTTTTGTGGTTTGACTGCCTCAATGGCTTAGAGGTCGCAAGGGCTACTGCTGAACATCAGGTCCTGGGGCTTACTCTCTAAGCCCGTCAACGATTATACGGGCCTATACGAAAGTAATTCGCTACTACCTAATTAACTCTTCCGACGATTTTTAAACCACATCGGGAGCAAGTATAACTGTTAAATCGTGATGTCATTCATTCTTAGCTCGTGCCCCGCACAAATTTTATGTCCGTAAGTGATACTGACGACATGGTTGGCGCAGTGGCTGAGCGATCGACTGCTGCGCTGCGGGTCGTGGGTACGATTCCCGCACGGAACACATATTTGTATTGCCTACAGGTTAGGTTAGGTTAGGTTAGGCTTTACGACCGAATTCGGTCGTAAAGCGATCGCTATGAATGTCGAGACTACAGCCCCAGGATGAATAGAATAGATTACCGACCTGTGAGGTCTGTCTAATATCAAAGACCAGATCAAAAGGTAAAATACAGACGAAAGACGGAGTTGCTTTTCGCATTTAAAACATCGTTTTAAAATGATAAAAGGCATTAAAACATGAATCTTGTCTACGAAGTTCTTGGTTCGATCCCCGCAACGAGCAGTGTGTTTTGTGTTTTCCTTCAGAACATTTTCAGACTGGTTGGTTCATCGCTCTGCTTTTCTGTAACTCCAAAAACTTAATAAAAAATATAACTAAAATAAAAGTTTCGTGCATAATTATATATTATGTATCTATAATTATATTATATGTATTCTATGTATTAATAATACATATTTATTTTGCGACTTTTCTGTCAAAATATTGCGCGATGTAGGATTAAGTGGCGCCACCTACAACTTTTCGGTTGCTGTCTGACCACGTAGTACCTCATGTAGCCCAATAGATGTCGCTATAACGTATGCATCTCGTACCTACAGACTCCAGCTCGTCAAGCTACTACAATCTGTCTTTCTTTAATTGATTTTCAGTTTATCGCTAAAGCATTATGTTCAAAGTTGATTGGGAAAATTTGTCAGTTTCGGCAAGGTTGATGTGCTGGAGTCTGTATACTGACACTGATAAGCTATCACTCATTTTCTCCAAAAGGTTGTAAGTCCCGTGTGAGTAAAAGAGATAATAATAATTCGCGACATATTCGCTAAAAATTTAAACAAATATGAGTTTATGGAAAAATAACTTTAATTCCTACACAGTAAAGTTCAGTTTACGCTACAACTTCAAGCATTTTTATAACCATTTCAATACTGCTAGTCACTCTGAAATCAACTTAATCACCATTAAAATAAAGTTGATATTTGTTTAACTTGAAATAACATAAATTGGAAACATAAATAAAATTTGAATATACATACAATGTGGAGATGACAATGCGACAATAAATTATATTTTATAAATAATAAATTAAACTTCGTATATCAAAAGACGTTTCCAGTCTGTACACAAAAAAATTCAACTAAATATATCCAATAGTTTAGTCGGGTCATCACTACTATTTAGTTTGTTTGAAAAAAACTGTACTTTCCCACGGCTGGGCAAAAGCCTCCCCCACTTTTTTTTATTGACAATGGGCTCACTCTTGACCTCAATCCAGCCCAGAGGCAGGGATGAGATCTACGGTGGAACGAGCTTGCCCAGAAGAAGCCTATTCACTCTCGCCTTGAAGAGATTCGGGTTGTATGAACTCGGGAATGCAGACGCAGGCAGACGATTCCACTCCTTAGCTGTGCGCATCAGAAAAGATGACGAGAAGCGCTTATTGCGTATATATGGTATATTAACCAAACCACTTCCTTCCAGGAACTCCTTTCCCGCGCTACCTCGAACCAGCCCTCGCGGTACGCGTCCAGATCATCTCGCCAACGCTTTCTGCGCCGACCTCAGGGGGGCAATTCTCGTAACTTTAAGAACGTTCACAGTCTGATCTCGGTCTCAATCTGTCAAAAATACCTCTAATTTCCCTACATTTTGACATTTGTTTGTCGCATTTGTGTGTCAGCCTAATTTTAATAAATTACTTCATTATGATCAGCGCTTTTTGGGTGATGCAATAGGCAAGGTTTTTAATAAATGAAACACACAAAAATTAACAAAATATAATAACAAATATATTTTTGTAAATTGTAGTCTTAAATGATTACATTTATTATTGTTCACAATTATTATTAAATTGTATTATTTCACTAATATGGAAAGTACACAAATGTTTCAAGGAAAAATAAGTTTTATTCTTAAACTTACGTACAAAATAGTTTTTTTTAGCTTTTTAACCAGCTTTTAAGTCCTGACAAGTTTTGGTTAACTTATACTGGCGGCTTTAGGCTTTTTACACAAATTATGCTCTACATTTTATCGCCGGTTGTTTCAAACGGTTGGTTAACGTAACATACGTACGTCACATAACGATTACGTACTCGTAAGGCCATAATTTTGTAATTGTAATTTGAAACGCTTTTTTGGTTTGACGATAGTTAGCGCCATTTTTGACGTATACGCGTGCGTCAAGAGGACGTGAAACAACCCGCCCTTTGTGAATATAACAGTTTTTGAATGGCTCATTAAATCTGTTTTCAAATCCTATGTTAGTGGTAAATCATTGACAGCAACATTATGAGGGTGTTGCCAGGGACGTGACGGTGATATTGGAACGAAGTTCCTTATCGCGCGTTGCGAAAGGGGGCTAGACGGAAAAAATTAAGACCAAAAGTTGGAACGACATTTTTTGCTATAGTTGTAAGCCGTGTGGCGTGCGCGTGTTTCTCTGTCTGTCTCTCTCTCTCTTTGAACTTCGTTCCACCCGGGTGTCCCTTGACACCTCTCAAATTTTTTTTGAGCCCCTGACGGAGCACGGTCCGTCCACGTGATCCACGTCCTAAGCACGAGCCTGGGGGCTTACCACCAGCTTCTATAGCAGGGCAAAAGTTGAACTGCACTGCTTTTTTGTTCTATGACTAAGTAAAAAAAACAGTGCAGTTCAACTTCTGCCCAGCTATAAGAGCTGGTAGTAAGCTCCCTGGGCCATAATTCACTATGACCACTTAACGATTCCTTACTTCGAAATTCCAATTCCTTAGTTAATCACGACATCTGCTATTAAGAGAAAATGCGGGCGGAAAGACTTTTGAAAATTAGGTATTTGAAGAAACTATCGCTGTCACTCTGCCTTCTCGCCTCTGCCTATCGCCCTCTAATTCGTGCGATAAGGACTACTGCAGATCCGACTGAATAGCCTAAGTAAAAAGTCACATTTTCGAGGTTTGGCTCTCGCCTATTTTCTCCACCGATATTGAACCAATTTAAAAGATATTTCATAAACTGGATAGGAAGGATACATACTGTGTCGCCATGTTTTCCTTTTTTCATTAATAGTTGTCAAATTTGTACCCTAGGCCTCTGTTAACAGCGGTCTAAATAGGCAATTTTGAGCATTTTTTGAGGGTTTAGTGCTTATAAAAATAATGTATTATCAAAAAGGAAAACATAGGGACATACAAGTAACTAACATTTATTATTCTGTAAAAAATCATAGCCATATGGTCATTAACCAGAAAGAAAACAGGCGAGAGCGTCTCTATAGAAAAAACACCACCCGCGTTTCCTCTTAACGTATTCGCTATGAGACAATGGCATGGTTTGAGCTGTCAAAACACATGTTGTCCGTACGGTTGACATTTCGATTCCTTGCCGTTAACACGACACGATATTGAGCTGGTTTGAACGTGGTAAGATTTCGTGAGGAATAATACAGAATTAGGGCCGATAGGAGGGATAGAACATTAATTATTGTATTTTAAAATGGGGAAATTATTTTTAAAAAAATTGTATTGTCAAAGCTTTGAGCAATATATTAACTAGGTAAGAGTATTTATTCAAATAAGGGCTGACTTCTCAATCTAAAGATAATTTTTATTCGTAGAATAAAATTGACGTCTAACAGATTTTGTATCGAAGACAAACATTCAAAATTATTCCTCAGATAAAATTATCCCTTAGTTGAATTTTAAATATTTCATTTTTTCAATCATTATTTGAACTACCAAAACATTGTTCAGAAAGAATTTCACCCTTTCATCCCTAGCTATTCCAAAGAGTTTGTTTGACCAATTAATAATAAAAATAATTATTTAGTTTTAAAATTCTACCATTTTCCACATTTCTCAAAAAAATACAGCAAAAGTACTATGTAAGGATCGTAACAGAGTCCGTTCTGTGGTTTCTCCCTACCCCCGGGACTACGGGAAGAAGGCGTGAGTCTATTTGTGTGTATAATACTTTTCTATGAATACAATGATTTTTCTCCGAACAGTACAGATAAAAAAAAATCTAAGAATACAATACAGTTTAAAAATGTTCCCTTTACAACTAAAATACAGGGTGGCAGGGACATTGACGCGCAAACTGTAACCATGTATTCAGCACATGATACTAGACCCCACAGCGTCGAAATTTTTCGTCGGTTATTAAAAAAAATATTGCTGTTCCATAAATTTTGACCGAGTATGGATTACACTTTTCTATGAAACAGATTTTTTTTTTTTGATAACCGACAAAAATTTTCGACGCTATGGGGTCTAGTATCATGTGCTGAATCCATGGTTACAGTTTGCGCGTCGACGTCCCTGCCACCTTGTATAAGGTTTAAATAAATTACAATAAAAAAAACCCTTACACCGTCTACTTACTAGCTAAAACGTTACACATCTGTTGCTTCAAAAAAAACTAGTTGGTAGACTAAAAACTAATACATATTACAAATTAAAGGCGCTTTTCGTGCCTGTCTGTGTAACTGCGTCGTTCTTCTAAACCAGTGTTTTTCAACGTGTGGGTCGCGACCCCCTGGGGGGGTCGCCAAGCCTCTTCAATGAGGCCGCCGTTTCTTTAAAATTATAGGAGGTTCCAAAAGGAATCAAACACTTCAAAGCTTCAGTGGTTGATTGTGGGAATACTATTTTTCTGATTAACCAAAAGGTACCCAAGGTGACAGACTTGAACTCCAAGTTAGAAGCAGCGGAGGGAAAGGGGTCCCGAAATATTTTCCGTACTAAGGGAGCCACGCCATGAAAAAGGTTGAAAAACACTGTTCTAAACTACATTTAGGATTTATTTTTGTGCAATGTTACTTAGGGCCTATTTTTCAATCGACAAATATTTTTTATTCGTCGAATAAAATTGACGTCTGACAGTTTTTGTACGGAAGAACTGTCAAAAATTCAAAATTATTTCTCGGATAAAATTATCTGGCGTTGGAAAAATTAGCCCTTAGCTTGTTGTACAGAATGCGTAGTTGACGGCTATGTGATATGACTGTTTACACCCTGTATATTATTTTTGGAACGAAGTTCCTTATCGCGCGTTGTGAAAGGGGGCTAGACGGAAAAAATTCTTACGAAAAGTTGTCACGACACTTTTTGCTATAGTAAGCTATTGTAAGCTGTGCGGCGTCGCATGTTTCTCTGTCTGTCTGTGAACTACGTTCCATCCGGGTGTCCCTTGACACCTCTCAAGTTTTTTTTTAACTTAAAATACCATTGTATATCTAGTCTCCATCCGCAACAGATATGTACCAAGCACACCATCACTTTATAAAATAACAACCATCCCTCTCATATTCCTACATTACATAGCACCTACAGCATCTTCCTGATCATGTAGTTCAGGATACCTCCATTCTTGAAGTATGTGAGATCGACTTCGGTGTCAAATCGTACTATCACTTGGAATGACTTGCCGTTGCTAACCTGTGGGCACAAAATAAGATATGTTTAATAAATAGGTAATCAAAATCAAAAGTCATTTATTCAAATTAGGCTCAGAATTTGCAAAATTACAAAAGACAGTCCCCCAAAAACGCCCGCCCTTCACCACTTCCTAGTGCTATCGCTGGGAAGAAGAAGTGGCGCAACAAACTGTCCAGCAGCACAGCTGTCTGTTCAGTTATAAAATACTTGATTGAGGGGCTCGTGGCTAAGGGGGATATACATACACTATCATATCTATGACGGCACGGTTGGCGCAGTGGTTAAGCGATTGACTGCTGCGCTGCATGTCGCGGGTTCGATTCCCGCACGGAACAAATATTTGTATGACCTACAAGTAGTTGTTCCGAGTCTGGCTGTTAGTGTGTGTGAGTTTAAATGTTTGTAAACGCACCCACGATACAGGAGTAATTCCTAGTGTGGGGCAACGTTTCATATTAAAAAAAAATCTAGTCTGTAATTGTGATGTAGTTTGTCTACATCACAAATTACACAAATAATAAACAAATAATATTTATTTAATAGTTTGCGCATCGATGTACCTGCCACCCTGTATTATATATAGAAGCTGTTGGTATACAGTCACCAAAGGAGATAAGTATGCAGGGTCGTCGGATATAGTTGAAGTTTAGTAAGAAACCGATGGATGTTTCCGAATGAAATTTAGTTTGATAAATGAACTGTTTGTTTTCTATTAATTAAATACATTTTTATCCGAAAACATCAATCCGTTTCTTACTAAACTTCAACTTTATCCGACGACCCCGGGGGCCTACTCCGAAGTGCAAAGTGCGAATGTTCGGATCGGACCGACACATGGCCGAACCGAATATTATTGAAAAATGCGAAAAAAGTTCGGATCGGCTCAGTTGGGTCGGGACCATAGTCAATATTCGAAAGAGTGTAGGAGTGTAGGATCGGAACCGACCGAACCAAATAGTAACTTCGTAGCAGGAAACGGCCGAACATTCGGCCGATACTACTTCGGAGTAGACCCCCTGTTTACTTATCTCCTTTGGTGACCGTACGTTCTAAGACAGCTGTCAAAAGACGGTGAACCTAATGGACAGGGTATAGTGACTCAAAAGTTGTGTGGAAAGTGGAATGATTTTTGGAACGAAGTTCCTTATCGCGCGTTGCGAAAGGGGGCTAGACGGAAAAAATTAAGACCAAAAGTTGGAACGACACTTTTTACTATAGTTGTAAGCCGTGCGGCGTGCGTGTGTTTTTCTGTCTGTCTCTCTCTCTCTCTCTTATAGAAAGCAAGCCAGTTATACTTCGTTCCATCCGGGTGTCCCTTGACACCTCTCAAGTTTTTTATAATGTCTCACCTTTACAGTAACGATATGCCCGGGCGTCACATCGGTGCCCAGCTCGATGTCGTACAGCTCGCTGCCGTTCAGCTCCAAGGTGTCGGCGTTCTGTCCCTCCAGGAACTGCAGCGGGATGATGCCCATGCCGACCAGGTTGGAGCGGTGGATGCGCTCGAAGGATTCCGCTATCACTGCGCGGATGCCCTGGGGATGAGAAAAATTCAATCAATCCTGTTACTTAAGAAAAAATAAGAAAAAAAAAAAACTTGAGAGGTGTCAAGGGACACCCGGATGGAACGAAGTTCCTTTCGATTAAACGCACCCACGATACAGGAGAAATTCCTAGTGTGAGGCAACGTTTTATTTATTTTTTTAAATATTTATAAGCACTTGAGTGAGTTACCTGAAATACAGGTTTATTCTTAGTTCAGGTAGAATCTTTAAGAGGTATCAGGAACAGGGTGTAAAGTTTACTCAACCTCCATAGAAAAGGGAGGATCGAGTTTCTAGCCCGTTCTTCTCCATAGAGATGTACGTTTTGGAATGGGCAACTAGCTTCAACTTTCCGACTAACTGACCGACTATTTAATTTTGACAATTCAAAAGTGCCTGTAAATGGTTTAATTGAAATAAATTATTTGAGTTTGAGTTTGATCCTCCGACCAGACGGGTGTAGTGTCTGGCGGGCAATTGCCCATCGATTGATGTTGTGAAATTGTGTATATGCTAATTGCGCGGCAAACTCTGTTGCGAGATGCAGGATTTGCGTGACGTCAGTATTTTATTTTTATTTTATTTGTTAGGGACAAAAAACAGTTACATTCCAAGCTTAACTAAAAATTCTTAAATTAGCATTAGTATGAGGCGTTGTTCGCATGTGACGTTGTAGATACCGCTACTAATCAAATTATTCCTTACCTACCTCTAGTTTTAGGCAAAAACATTTATGTAAATCAATTATTTCAATAAACAATTTCATTAAGGAAAAAAAAAAACAACCGACTTCCAAAAACGACACTATAAATTGAAAAATAACTTTAATTTCGGAAGTCGGTGTCGTTGGGTTCGCATTTTCGTTGTTTGCCACCGACTTCCGAAATTAAAGTTATTTTTCACTTTATAGTGTCGTTTTTTGAAGTCGGTTGATTTTTTTTTGCAAAAGTTTTTATTTTTCACTTTTAAGTTGTAATTTTTAACAGTAATTTTGGTTTAAAAATCAAACTACTAAACCGTTTTTGATGAAATTCTAAAAAATACATCTATGGGACCATTTGGGAAGTATACCCTTTCCAACAAAAAAAGAATTTTGAAAATCGGTCCACAATTGGCGGAGTAACCGCGTAACAAACACAAAAAAAAAAAAAAAATATACCGTCGAATTGAGAACCTCCTCTTTTTTTTATTGACAATGGGCTCACTCTTGACCTTAATCCAGTCTAGAGGCAGGGATGAGATCTACGGTGGAACGAGCTTGCCCAGAAGAAGCCTATTCACTCTCGCCTTGAAGAGATTCGGGTTGTATGAACTCGGGAATGCAGACGCAGGCAGACGGTTCCTCTCCTTAGCTGTCCTCCTTCCTCCTTTTTTGAAGTCGGTTAAAAAGATAATTTGTATTCAAGTATGTATATTAAATGACTCACAAGTAAGTAAGGTCCTTTAGCAGCCCAGTCCCGACTGGAGCCGGAACCGTAGTCCTTCCCCACGATGGCTATTAGCGGCACGTTCTCAGACGCGTATCTGTTGAAGAAGAAAAACTGTGTCAATTAAGGTAATTACAAGTACAGACGCCAGCAGGTCAAGCTACCCGAATCTGTCAAATTTTCCAAATCAACCTTGAACCTTAATGCTTTAGCGATAAAGTTGAAAATCAATTGAAGAAATCTGACAGATTGTAGTAGCTTGATGTGCTGGCGTAACATTACATTCGTTTATGTATGTAATATAATGTGTGTATGTGTATTTATCATATTAGAAATTTTACAAAGGGTGACACAATGGGCGGTCTTATCGCTAAGAGCGATCTTTTAAAGACAACCTTTGGATGGATTAAAATTAAGGAGAGACAAATACTGTAGGTAGTCTGTGGTGTACCATTTACATCTATACTTATAATAAGAATGTAAAAAAGTTGTGTCTGTACATTGAATATATTTAAAAAAGAATAATTGAGGGGGTTTAAGAAACAGTAATAGAACACGAATCTAAAAAAAAAAGTCTGTCTGTTTGTCTGTTTGTATACGCTAATCTCCGAAACTACTGGACGGATTTGAATGAAACTTTTTTGTTAACTAGCTATTAAGCCTGGGCAACATATAGACTATAATTGATTTTGGAAACTGGAACACCTGATGCAGAACCGCAACAGACCAGCTAAACTATAAGAGTTACATAAATGGCGCCTTAGAAAAAAATGTTGTGTCTGATGAGCATTTTCTGTTTAGAGAATAAAATTGAAGATCCGGAACACCTGATGTGGAACTCTTAGAGCACAGCTAAACTATAATATATATAGATTTGACATCTTAGCAAAAGTTATTCAGTCTGATGAGTATTTTCTACTGCGAGAATAAAACTCGAAGATCGGAACACCTGATGTGGAACTCTAAGAGCACAGCTAAACCATAACATATATAGGAATGACATCTTTGCAAAAGTTGTTTAGTCTGATGAATATTTTCTGCTGGGAGAATAAAATTCGAAGATTGAAACATCTGATGTGGAACTCGGAGAGCACAGCTAAAATATGGCATATACAGACATGACATTTTAACAAAATTTGTTTGGTCTGATGAGTATTTTCCGCCGAGATAATAAAAATCAAGGATCAGGAACATTTGATGTGGAAATCAGTTTATACTAATATATTAACATAAGCTAGGAGTACCTCCACGCAGTGAAGGCGGTAACAGTTTGGGCCTTCTTTTCGATGACGATGGTAAATTCATTGAAAACTTGGCTTCACTGGCTAAATCATAATATAATAGATATGCCTTCGGGCTTATGTTATTTGAGTGTTTAATTTCCTTTTCCATTTATCTTCGTGACACGGTAGCCTACCCGGTAATGCAGGGGAGCAGTCACTTAGATCTTAATTGCAAAGTTATTAAAGTACATTAATAACCATAACCATGCCACGAAAGAGGTCAAATCTTTCGCAATGTTCGAAATTTAAAGATCGTTAGATCCCAAGAATCGAATGAAGAACGCCAGGCAAGACTTGATGCTGTTCGACAACATCAGGCTGTATCTCGCCCAGCGGAAACTTCTTCGGATCGTGAAGCACGACTTAGCGCTGATCGTGAGCGTCATGCATCGTCTCGCGTTTCTGACACTTTCACACAAAGAGAATCACGCCTGCGTTCTCAGCGTATTTACGCATCTACATCTAGGTCTCTAGAGATCAGTGAGGATCGTGATGCGCGACTGATCGCTGATCGTGATCGTCATGCATTGTCTCGCGAGTCGGAAACGTTAACGGAAAGAGAATCACGCTTGAGTTCTCAGCGTATTCTCACGTCGACTTCTAGGTCGTTAGAGATCAGTGATGAACGTGAAGTGCGACTGGCCGCTGATTGTGATCGCCATGCATTGTCTCTCGAATCAGAAACGTTCACAGAAAAAGCATCACGCTTGAGTTCTCAGCGCATTCGCACGTTGACTTTTAGATCTCTGGAGACCAGTGAAGAACGTGATGCGCGACTTACGGCTGATCGTGATCGTCATGCATTGTCTCGCGAGTCGGAAACATTCACGGAAAGCGAATCACACTTGAGTTCCCAGCATATCCGCACATACACTTATAGGTCTCTAGAAACCAGTTAAGACCGTGATGCGCGACTTACGGCTGATCGTGATCGTCATGCATTGTCTCGCGAGTCGGAAACATTCACGGAAAGCGAATCATGCTTGAGTTCCCAGCGTATCCGCACATCCACTTATAGGTCTCTAGAAACCAGTTAAGACCGTGATGCGCGACTTACGGCTGATCGTGATCGTCATGCATTGTCTCGCGAGTCGGAAACATTCACGGAAAGCGAATCATGCTTGAGTTCCCAGCGTATCCGCACATCCACTTATAGGTCTCTAGAAACCAGTTAAGACCGTGATGCGCGACTTACGGCTGATCGTGATCGTCATGCATTGTCTCGCGATTGAAGACAGACACTGAAAGCTGCTGGTGTTGATTTGAGAACCGGCTGTTTTTCTCATGACCAACTTTATGTTGCTTTCTCAAGGGTTAGCCTTCCGGGTTTTATATTCTGGCACCCGACGGAAAAACCAACAATATAGTTTATAAAGATTTTTTTAGAATAGTTATGTTAACTAATTGATATTAATTTCGCTTCATAATTTCGGAATGAAAATAATTCTACCTTTTTATTTTAATGAAGTTATAACCTACCTATTGTCTACAACACTCAATCTAAGGTATACCAAACAAAACCGATGAAGGATTTCGATTAAGTAACGCACAGTTCAAACTCTTGCCGAAATTCCTATCGGAACGAGAAAGGGACTGGATCCGCGTACGAAGTCGCGGGCAGAAGCTAGTTATACAATAAAAAAAATATTGTATTAAGTAAATAGTACAACCACAGACTGCCAAGTGAAGTCTAATGAAAATCCAAGATCGCGGCAGCGAAAAATATCAAAAAATTCAGTACCTGTCGGCCGCGTCGAAGATATCCATCGCGTCGCCGCTGGGGTGGTGCGTGGTCTTGGGCCCGGCGGTGGAAGCCATCTTGTTCACCAGACGAATGTTCGCGAACGTTCCGCGCGACATGACGTCATCGTTGCCTCGCCGGGAACCGTACGAGTTGAATTCTCGCGGAGTTAGGCTGTAAAGAAGAAAATGTATTTATTAGTAAAATAAACGCGACCTCATTATATTTGTTAGCATTTTTTTAGTTTATTTTTGCAATATTACTCAACACACTATTTATGTACATATTCGTTACTATTTTTTATCTGTCACATATTTTATCTTATTTAAGTATGCATACACACGTCACGTTGAGGTTTAAAACTGATTTACATCCGTCACCTCACACATCAGGTTCAGTTGAAAACCAGCGTCAGGCACTATTGTCTGGCAGTTTTGCTGAACTGGGCCTTTTTGGTGCAGCCGTGAGGCACACTTTCCTGCTAATTTCTTACATCGGTCTTTATACTTTCTATTTGTTTTTGTTATTAGTTGTTATCTGATGTATGTATCTGGTGTATTGTGTCTTTTGGTCTGTGTTAAATAAATGTTTCTTCTTTTTTTCAAATAAATAAAATTGAAGTGTCTGTTTTTTATGTCAAAACAATAGCTTTTTACTACATGTATGCAGTAAAAAGTTTGTTCTTGTCTGTTGTTAGCCTGCATAAAGCTGTATATAGCCTGAGCTGTATATAGCTTCTGACGGCACGGTTGGCGCAGTGGTTTAGCGATTGACTGCTGCGCTGCGTGTCGCGGGTTCGATTCCCGCACGGAACAAATATTTGTATGACGTACATGTATTTGTTCCGAGTCTGGGTGTTTTTCTATCTATAATATGTATGTATTTACAAAAAAAAAATGTATATAAGTAGTTTATCAGCCATCTTGTTACCATAACACAAGCATTAGGTTGCTTAGCTTGGGACTAGATAGCGCTGTGTGAAATGTCCAGGGATATTTATATTTTATTTATTTATTAGCTGGGACAGCGGAGACGACTTCGAGACGCAGCCGTTAGGTAAGTGAACATACGAGTCATTTTAGCATCATCATCTGCCTAGCCTTTTCCCAACTGTGTTGGGGTCGGCTCTCAGTCTAACCGGATACAGCTGAATACCAATATTTTACATGGAGCGACTGTCTGTCTGACCTCCACAACCCAGTTACTGGGAAATATGATACCCCTTAGTATGACTGGTTGTCAGACTTTCGGGGTTTTTTTTTTACTAAATGCATATGAAAATATAACTATGGTACCTACTTATAAAAAAAAATTAAAAAAATGTTTGTCCGTTTCTTCCAGCTAATCTCCGAAACGGCTGGACCAATTTTGAAGAGACTTTCACTGGCAGATAGCAGAAGGCGTATTCTCGTAATTTAAAACGTTCCAAATCTAGTCGCAGTCTCATCTCGGCGACAAACAAATGTCAAAAACTTGTCAAAATGTAGGAAAATTAGAAGTATTTTTTGACAGATTGAGACTGAGATCAGACTGTGAACGGTCTTAAAATTACGAAAATTGCCCCTCTGATATTATAAGGAGTAACTTAGGCTAAAAAGGTTGTAGCGGGAACGTCCGAAAGGGTTACCGCTGCCCTGGAACATAAAGGGCTAAGGAAGGAACACGGGTGGGTTTTAGTCAGTAAGAGTCTGACACTCCCTTCCGCTCCACCCAGAGCGGGAGGGGTCATTTGATGATTTCCCATCCTCAAAAAAAAAGGCTCAAAAGTTTAAACCCATGAAATCAAATATGCACGCGAACGAAGTTGCGAGCACAGCTAATATATAATAGAACATCACTGCTGAATTGTCTTATCCTTCGGGAAATCCAGGAGTGATGTGACCTAAAATTGCGAACAAAAAATCAGCTGTTCCCTACATTTATGTTCGTATAACTCGTCGAAATGTAGGGAACAGCTGATTTTTTTTCGCGATTTCAGTTTTGGTCCCATAGTAAAAGTTGTTCATAATGATGAGTACAATGAATTCTTAAGAGGTTGTTGGTGTTTTTCCAATAACCCTGTATAAAAGTGTAGTAACATGACTTACCCTCGGTTAGCTAGGAACCTGGCTGCTGGAGAGTTCCTGGCGATGGAGCCGGCTGGAGAGATGTGGTCGGTGGTGACTGAGTCGCCCAGGAGGAGCAGACACCGAGCGTTCTTTAGGCCTACAGTGGGTTTCAGCTCCTGAAAACAGAAATAAGATTTGTAACGCTTTAGATTCTGACGAAAATTGCGATTTGGGAAGCGGCGAACAGCATTCTCATTGCGTTACACACTATCAATTATAATGTGAATCATTTTGAAGGATATTGCTAATCCATTGCTTCGTATGTTCGAAAAATGTGTCTGCTCAACAACGTAAATAACGCAATGAATGTTGTTGAACTGTCAATATTATGAAAGCCATTGCTGCTAAGAAAAGATTTGATTTTTTGTTACCTAGTGTGTTTGTTAGGCTAAGCGCGCACTGCGATGCGATTTTTTTTTAATCGCATTTTATGCGCAATATAATCGCAATCGCAAATAATTTTACAAGCGATTTCTCAAGCGTTTTTTTGCCGCAGTGCGCGGACTCTATAATATTGGTATTGTTCACAGATTGGCGATTATAATCCGCAACGATTAAAATTCATAGTGCTTGCTTAGCCTTACGCTCGCTCGCTAAAACGGATGAACGGATTTGGATGAAATTTGGAACATGAGTAGACCATGACCTGGATATACGTTTTTTTCCTAGACTAGACTTTTGATCCGGATATTATTACCACGGGATCTAGACTTATGCGGGTGAAACCGCGGGGCGCAGCTATACCCTGTCCATTTATAGGTTAACGGTTTTTTTGACAGCTGTCTTAGAACGAACTATTCCAGATTACGTAAAAGTCAACTTTAAAATGCGTAATAAAATAAATATATAAACTGCCTTATCTTATTGAGTTATCTTATTTATGGCTTCTTACAGACATTATAATACCGTACGTGTATCAATCAATGTATTGTGTGTTGCTGCAAGAGAGAGAGTGGGCCGTAATCCACCACGCGGGCCCAGTGCGGGCTGGTAGATGTCACATGTCTTCGAATTTTTGGTTCTAGGACATGCCGGTTTCCTCACGATGTTTTCCTTCACCGTTTTGAGAGCAGTACTCCGACGAAAAATTTCGACGCTATGGGGTCTAAACTCATGTGCTGAATCCATGGTTACAGTTTGCGCGTCGATGTCCCTGCCACCCTGTATTTTCACTTTACACTTACCCTGGTCATGCCATCAAAGAAAGGCGGTCTCTTAATGTAGGTAGAGCTGGGGTCCCAGCCGTACAGCTTCCCCTGGGGAATCGATAGCGCCTGCCAGGCTGGTGAGCCTTGCTCGATTTTGGCGTACACCTGGAAATTATTATAATGAAAATGTAAGTATGGCGTGCCAGATTTTTACGCACTGATGCGGACACGGATAGCATCCCTGATGCGGCGAGTGCGCGACAGCTCCAACAGCTTGGTGGCTATAGTAGCCGACAGGACAGACAGTCCAATGATGTGGCAATGGATGACCACTCATCGTGCGTCATTTAAAGTAAGTTGTTTTGGTGTAGGTTTGTGTTTTCACGATGTATGTATGATTTTTGTGTTTTTTTTTTTAGTATAAAATTTTAATGTGTGTTGTTTATGGACCTGGTCTGAAATAAATAAATTATTATTATTATTATAGGCTATTTTCCAAAAAAATCTAATTAGTCCGTCAGTTAAATTATCAAAAAATATTGGACCCGTATTTTTTCTTTTGTCAATTATATAAAAAATGATGAAGATATCGCACGTTAAAGTTCCGCATGACGTCACGCCTAGCTACACTTTTTAGCAAGGCGTGACGTCACCCACTCCCAAATTTTAACGCGATTTATCTTTGTAATTTTTTGTTTGATTGACAAAAGAAAAAATACGTGTCCATTATTTTTCGATAAGTCCGTCAGACTAAATATAATAATTATTTTTTTACCGAGTAAACTACCCTATTCTGTAAAAACATATTCGTTACGCTCGCGAATCATATTTTATTCTACATATAACCTGACAGAGCCCTGTAAATTGCAAAAATCTAAAAAAAAATTGATATTTTAAGGCTACCAAAGGCTAGGCGCATCCCCGTGAAGAACTCGTGGCGTGTCCGTCTGGAGTCACATCGAGGAGAGGTATTACTGATTCTAATGATTATAATTCTGTAAATACATATTTGTTACGGCCGCGAATCATATTTTAATCAACGTACAACTTAGTACTGACCAGCAAATTGCAAAAAACGTAAGAAAATTTGAATTTCGCGGACTACCTTGGAGCGTTCACCTTAATTGTTTAACATATTCCACTGTTAATCTGAGAACAGTGTTGTGGGCTACGATATTGTTAAAATATTATGTGTATTTCTTTTTTTACACTATACATAATTATCAGTGATAGGAATAGGTAGTGCCCATTTGCCTAAACTTTGAAGAACAGAGACAAGAAACGGAGACTTCCTTAGGACTAAATTTTTACATGAAAAAATTATGTTATTTGGAATAAGTTATTCGTCTATGTTTACCTAAAGTTTGCGACTAGACATAACTTAATAAATAACATATACAGTCGTTACAACCATAAAATTTTCTGAAATATTTTTTTGTAGATCATTTTGTAAATGACTTGTTGAGAATGAGCTAGAAAGTAGATATTTACTTCGAAACGTGTACGGCTCCTTATATACAAACATTGTGATTCATAGTATTAAGATCAACAAGTCATTTACAAAATGATCTATCTCCAAAAATAAAAAAAAAACCGAAAATTTTATGGTTGTAACGAATGTGAATGTTATTTATTATGTTATGTCTAGTCGCAAACTTTAGGTAAATATAGACGAATTACTTATTCCAAATAACATATTTTTTTAATGTATTTAAAAGTCGAATCGAATTTCGGGACAGATGTCCCGGAAAAAATTTAGTCCTAAGGAAGTCTCCGTTTCTTGTCTCTGTTCTTCGAAGTTTAGGCAAATAGGCACTACCTATTCCTATCACTGATAATTATGTTGTAGCTGTTTTGCTGTTCCTCTTGAATAAAAAAATAAAGAAGTATGGTTGTCTTCACAGCATACCTCCTTGAACATGCCGGGAATGACATGTTTGTTCTCCACTTCCTGTATCTCGGCCCTCGTCGGCCAGATCTCACGAAGGTATACGGGAGTGCCATCAGCTCTGTTACCTGATAATGACAATTTTTGAGTTAAGAGGGTGCACACAGGTCCACTAGCGCCACTCCTTTAAAAAAATATTATCTCGTGACTGAGAAGGAATTATGAAAATCTGCTCAATCAGCGACCTCGGTAAATGTGTCTAGAATTTTCTAATACCTTTTATAAAATTTCATATTGAGACACGAAGCAACAAAATTCGATCTAAAGAAAAGCGGCCACATTCCTATATGTCGTATTTAGTTGCTTCGTGTCTCAATATGAAACTTAATAAAAGGTATTAGAAAATTCTAGACACACAAGATTATAGGCTATTTAAAATTAACACTTCGCTACGACACTTAAGAGCCAAGCAAAAAGAAAAACAATCGGAAAACTAAGTAATAGGACGCGTCGCGGTGTGTCGGGGACCGAAATGTAAAGTTAGTTATAGTGTACAGTCACGAGCACCAATATGTCAACACTTGGCAACTTTCAATTGCGATTTTTTCGTGAAATAACGAATGCAATGTTGAAATACGACACATTACATAAACCTATGGGTTCGAATATGCTATGTTCGTAACAACATAAAATTTCATTAAAAAATAAAGGAGTAAATCGCTTTTGAATAAAGCCGAGTGTATACATACTTTTGCTCGTGACTGTACAGGGTGACAGGGAAACTCAACGTATTCCTTGAAAGGCGATAAACTGGAGGTTATTAGCAACAAATTTAGTCCAGTTAACTAGGGTTCAAAACTAGATGGTTACCGAGCTGTCTTCGATTTTTTATAAATTTTCCATCTTGTTACCAAAAACGATTAATTACGAAGAAAAACTACTCCACTACAAACAATTAAATTGATACTTTTCTGAAAGTTGAAAAATGAGTGATCATTTTAAAAAAATGCTTGCAAAACTTACCTAATCTCAGAAATAAAAGGTATTTAATAGCAACATTTTAATTTTTTACCATCCAGTTTTGTATGAATGGAGTATTGAATGAATGAATGAACGAACGAATTTTCAATTACGTCAATACAGGCTCGGAAGGAATGGTAAATGAGGGAAGACTGATCAATGAAGAATAACTGTAATGAAGTAAATAGTAATAGAGGAACTTTAGAATGCTGCGAAGGCTGAATGAATGATAAGTCAGGCATTAAGTCCGTCTTTGTACACAGTTTTAATAAATAATTAAGTAGGAGTGAATGAATGACAGACTATTGAATGAATGAGTAGCAATAGAGTGAGTGAATGACTAATATTCAAAAAACATTTTTTCTTTCTTTCTGACTCGTCTTGTCGCTAAGTAATAACAGCTGCACGGGTCGATTGATCAGGTTAAGCTACGCTTGCCGCGGTTGGTCCGTGGATGGGTGACCATCTTTACATACCAAGACCCCTCCGTGCTTTGGAAAGCACGTTAAGTCGTTGGTCCCGGTTGTCATTCGTAGATATTTGACAGTTGTTATGGGTCGCTTGAAGCCCGAAAGTCTGACAGCCAGTCTTACCAAGGGGTATCGTATTACCTAGTAACTGGGTTGTGGAGGTCAGATTGGCAGTCGCTCCATGTAAAATACAGCAGTGCAATTCTGTAACCATGTGATGGTTACAGAATTGCACTGCTGTATTTTGAAAACTTAGGTGAAGTGAGCGTGGAGTGAGCTGTCATTCCAAATTTAGGGATTGACACAATTCACAGCTCACTCTAAGCTCACTTCACCTAACTTATCACGGTGAGATTTTTACAGAATCGATCGGCTGGTATTCAGCTGCGTCCGGTTAGACTGGGAGCTGACCCCAACAAGGGAAAAGGAAGGCAGATAATGATGTTAAACTGACTCGTATGTTCACTTACCTAACGGCTGCGTCTCGAAATCAATATTCACTGTCCCAGCTAAGGCATACGCTATCACTAACAGAGGTGACGCTAAGTAGTTGGCACGAGTGTTGGGATGGATGCGGCCCTCGAAGTTCCTGTTGCCTGAAAGTACGCCGCAGCAAACTAACTCGTTCTGTAACAGAAAATGTTTGTTAAATTTTTGGGGTTGCTCGTAAATGAAATAAATATTTTTTGACTTCCTACTACCCTAGTAATATTATAAACGTGAAAGTTTGTACGGATGGATGTTGGTTACTCTTTCACGCAAAAACTACTGAACGAATTTGGATGAAATTTATAGTTTATAACCAGGATTAACATATCATCTGCCTAGCCTTTTCCCAACTATGTTGGGGTCGGCTTCCAGTCTAACCGGATGCAGCTGAATACCAGTATTTTACATGGAGCGACTGCCTATCTGACCTCCACAACCCAGTGACTGGGTAATACGATACCCCTTGGTAAGACTGGTTGTCAGACTTTCGGGCTTCTGACTACCCGTAACGACTGTCAAAGATCCACGAATGACAGCCGGGACCAACGGCTTAACGTGCTTTCCGAGGCACGGAGGGGTCTCGGTATGTAAAGATGGTCAGCCATCCACAGACCAACCGCGGCAAGCGTAGCTTAACCTGACCGATCGACCTAGGACACTTTTTATCCTGATATTTCCACGGGATCAAAACTAATGCAGGTGGAACCGCGGGGCGCAGCTACTCAATTCTATTTTTTTTTTTTTTAAACCCATACACTATCGTCGCAGGCTTAACTAATACAATAGTGTAGTTATAGTTATACTTACAATTATATATCCTTTATCTCATTTAAATACTTACAAAATACATTTTAAAATATTTTTATAAACAAAAGGATAAAAAAACATTTAAAAATATAAAAAGTAGTAGCCCACCGGTATCGAGAACAGGGTCCAAGCTACCGGCGGTCAGGACTCCAGAGAGAGGAACCTCCTGACAATGCGAGCCGTGTCCAGAAGTACCGCTTTCTGAATCAAGCCCTTGATCCAGCTGCCCAACGAGAGCCTCCTCAGGTGTTGGCCGTGTTGGTCGAGGCTCTTGGCTATTGGCTGTCACGACTATCGGCACAATGATCACTGAGTCCACATCCCACATGTCGACAACCTCGCGAGCCAAGTCAAGATACTTGACCAAGAATACTTATCCCCGGTCAATTATATATTATTATTAACCAAGAGTAATTTTACAAAATGCGGCTCAAAATTGATTTTTGACTTGATACATAATGAACGAATAGTTAGAACGATGTCTGCTTCACGTAGAATATTTATCTAAATGTGCTTAGCTTACCTTCTCAATAGTGTTAGCAATGTTATCGTCGATGGGTCCCGAGTTACCGATGCACGTCATACACCCGTAGCCGACGATGTCGAAACCTAGCTTGTCTAGGTACGGAACTACGCCGGATTCCTGAAAGAAGAAAATACATACTTAGTGTTAATATTAGACATTTGAATATTAGCGCCAATTCCCTTGTTCACAAACTGAACTAAATTTAAGTTCAGTGCATCTTTTACTTTCTATTTCATTAAGAAAAGGACAGAAGACAATTATTAGTTTAGTCCTCTTTTTTTATTAAACGTTGCCCCACACTAGGAATTACTCCTGTATCGTGGGTGCGTTCACAAGCAATTAAACTCACATACACGAACAGCCAGACCCGGAACAACTACCTGTAGGCAATACAAATATTTGTTCCGTGCGGGAAACGAACCCGCGTCACGCAGCGCAGCAGTTGATCGCTCAGCCACTGCGCCAACCGTGTCGTCAAATGCTACGGATTCTCATCTTTCACATCAATCAATCAACTCAGCCTATAGCAGTCCTCTGCTGGACACAGGCCTCCCCCAGGCTGCGCCACAACACCCTGTCCTCCGCCTTCCGCATCCAGTCAGTCCCAGCCACCTTCTTGAGGTCGTCCGTCCATCTAGCTGGGGGGCGTCCCACACTACGCTTGCCGATACGCGGTCTGCACTCCAGGACTCGTCTGCTCCACCGGCCATCGGTCCTTCGACAAACATGGTCAGCCCACTGCCACTTCAGTTTGCTCACTCTGCAAGCTATGTCGGTAACTCCGGTTCTGTCGCATGTCATGTTTTAATTCTTCGAAACTAGAAACATTATGAACAACAAACATACCTTAAGATAGTAGGTGACGACGCCAGATCCAGGTGATAGAGAAGTCTTGATATAAGGAAGAACGCTCAGACCATTCTCCACCGCCTTCTTCGCTAGGAGACCTGAAATATAGAAGATAATAAGTATATAGACGGCACGGTTGGCGCAGTGGTTAAGAGATTGACTGCTGCGCTGCGTGTCGCGGGTACGATTCCCGCACGGAACAAATATTTGTATGACCTACATGTATTTGTTCCGAGTCTGTGTGTTTTTCTATCTATAATATGTATGTATTTACAACAAAAAAAAATGTATATAAGTAGTTTATCAGCCATCTTGTTACCATAACACAAGCATTAGGTTGCTTAGCTTGGGACTAGATGGCGCTGTGTGAAATGTCCAGGGATATTATTATATATTAGATAGATCTGAAAGACAATTAATGAAAATGTGTAGTCGTGGCGCAGCGACATGGAGTTCTGATACATTTTCAACTAGAGGGGCAGATCTCCTTCTTTCCCATATCTATCTATCAAAGTAAACACAACCTTATTAAAAATGTAACATTGAAAAAATCATAATAAGTAGAACATTGTTGCAAAAATGTCTTACGATGATGCAAGAGTATCACATTTCTGTCAATTAGAATATAACGTTTTATATTATTACTAGCTGCGCCCCGCGGTTTCACCCGCATAAGTTTCGATCCCGTGGGAATATCGGGATAAAAAGTATCCTATATGTTAATCCTGGTTTTAAACTATCTGTGTGTGTTTTTGCGTGAAAGAGTAATTAACATCAATCCATCCATCCATCCACCCATCCATACAAACTTTCACTTTTATAATATTAGTAGGATCATATAAGTAGGATATTCTTTATTTCATTATTTACATATAAATTATATTTTTAAATTTTAGAATATAAAAACATTTAAAAATATAAAAAGTAGTAGCCCACCGGTATCGGGAACAGGGTCCAAGCTACCGGTGGTCAGGGCTCCAGAGAGAGGAACCTCCTGACAATGCGAGCCGTGTCCAGAAGCCCTTGATCCAGCTGCCCAACGAGAGCCTCCTCAGGTGTTGGTCGAGGCTCTTGGCTATTGGCTGTCACGACCATCGGCACAATGATCGCTGTGTCCACATCCCACATGTCGACAACCTCGCGAGCCAAGTCAAGATACTTCACTAAGAATACTTATCCCCCGTATGTTATTTTAATTATAAATGTTGGGTGTCACTGAAGTGAAGGGCCCGTGGCTAAATAATAACAGCCGCACAGGTCGATCGGTCAGGTTAAACTACGCTTGCCGCGGTTGGTCTATGGATGGGTGACCATCTTTACATACCGAGACCCCTCCGTGCCTCGGAAAGCACGTTTTTCCCGGCTGTCATTCGTGGATCTTTGACAGTCGTTACGTGTAGTCAGAAGCCTGAAAGTCTGACAACCAGTCTTACCAAGGGGTATCGTATTACACAATAACTGGGTTGAGGAGGATAGGCAGTCGCTCCATGTAAAATACTGGTATTCAGCTGCATCCGGTTAGACTGGAAGCCGACCCCAACATAGTTGGGAAAAGGCTAGGCAGATGATGATGATGGGTGTGTCTTAAGTGGGATGGGTGTGTGTGTGTGTGTGTTTATTGGTGGTGGTGTTGAAGAGTGTAAGACTCACCAGCTCCCAGCATGACGCTAGGGTTAGAAGTATTGGTGCACGAGGTTATCGCCGCGATGATGACGGAACCGTGGGTGATGGAGTAAGTCTTGCCATCGCTGAAGCTGAAGCTACCGGTAGTTGATAGGTTTGCGGGCGATATGCCGTAGCCTTTGAAGCCGACCTGGAGAAGAAGAAAATGGGGAGTTAAAATAAGTTTAGTTCGTTTTTTGTCACCCTATGTAATAAAACGGGTTGCACTCCGGGAGTGCCGGCAGAATTGAAAACTTGAATATCAACGTTGTGCATTTTTGATATTTCGGAATGCGGTCTACTCTCCCTCCGTCTTACGAATTTTCGATCAGGTCACGGGTCCTGACGCGAGCTCTGTCTTACGAATTTTCGATCAGGTCACGTGTCCTGATGCGAGTTTAAAATTTTTCACCCATCGCAAAAAGCTCTCCCTCCGTCTTACGAATTTTCGATCAGATCACGTGTCCTGACGCGAGCTCCGTCTTACGAATTTTCGATCAGGTCACGTGTCCTGACGCGAGTTTAACATTTTTTACCCATCACAACAAAAGTCCACAACGCCGCTAAAGAAGTTTTCACTTCAAAATTTTACATTTATATCTGTACTTTTTATAGTGGACAACTGGTGGAAACTCAAGTATTTATTTCAATTAAACCATTTACAGGCACTTTTGAATTATCAAGGGGTCGTTGAGTCAGAAGATGAAGCTAGTTGCCCATTCCAAAGCGTAGTAGGTACCTATGGAGAAGAACGGGCAAGAAACTACATGGACACTCTTTTAAATCAAAATAATATAGTTACAAAGTATTGGTTACATCATTCATGTTAAAAATTATGCGTGAGAGAACGATGCAGAACGTTAAAAGCGTCCGTAATGAAAAGATCAAAAACAAAAACAATTTAAATATTAAATTACATATAATATAATTACATATAAATTACGTAATATTTGTAAGTCCTACATGTATTTGTTCTGAGTCTGGGTGTTTTTTATCTATACTTATAATAAATCTGTAGAAGTGAAAATTCTGTACATTGAAAATATCCAAAAAATAA
Organism: Apamea sordens; assembly: GCA_945859715.1. Taxonomy (NCBI): domain Eukaryota; kingdom Metazoa; phylum Arthropoda; class Insecta; order Lepidoptera; family Noctuidae; genus Apamea; species Apamea sordens. The sequence continues at coordinate 8,711,793 of OX244015.1, read as the reverse complement.
ATGTTAGGGGGTGTTACTAGACCGACACCGAACCCAAAAATGTGATTAAAAAAATTTTTGTCTGTCTGTCGGTCTGTCTGTCTGTCTGTCTGTCTGTCTGTCTGTTTGTTCAGGCATCACGCAAAAACTACCGGTTCGATTACGATGAAACTTGGTATAATTATTCTTTAATATCCTGGGCACCACACTGGGTACTTTTTATTCCGGAAAAGTATATACAATAAAAAACAAACTTAATTTTGCGGTTCGATCCCTATACCCGATTACCACTGTCTGTACTGTACCAACCGCAAATACTAAGTTTGTCGTAGGTTGGGTCACCCGCAGTGGAGTTCATTTTTATTCCTTTTAGTTTTTAGAGTTATTTAGGTTTATTTTTATATAAGTCGTAGGTATAGATTTTAATTTTAAAGTATAGGTAGTATATTTGATAGTGTACGTAGTGACCGTAGGTTATTTTATAATACTGTTAGGTAGGTTTAGTCATTCGTATAGATATTAGTTTTTAGGGATTTTGCTTATTTATTGAGTTTAGATTAGTTATCATCAGAAATAGGTTTATTTAGGTAGGTAGGTATTTAATTTTCTGTTATTGAGTTGTTTTTTTAATTAGTTAGGTACTTAGGTAAAGATATCATATAGGTACCCTCTTAATCACCACTAATGAGACACAATTGGTTTTCTATTGTAATTAGCCACAAAGGGCCCGCGACATAGATGGCATTCTGGGGAAGCACATACATTTTATCCTGTTAGCACGTTCCCGTGGGTAAATTTCCGACATCCACGCGGGCGAAGCCGCGGGCAGAAGCTAGTCTATAATATGTATGTATTTACAAAAAAAAAATGTATATAAGTAGTTTATCAGCCATCTAGTTACCATAACACAAGCATTAGGTTGCTTAGCTTGGGACTAGATGGCGCTGTGTGAAATGTCCAGGGATATTATTATATTTATTATTACATTAAAATAAACCATGGCAGCAAAGAGATGACCAGTCCCTACTGACGACATAATAAAGCATGGTGGCCCTGTGGTAACAGTCGCAGCTTACGAGTTGCAGGGGGTCTACTCCGAAGTAGTATCGGCCGAACGTTCGGCCGTTTCCTGCTACGAAGTTACTATTTCGTTCGGCCAGTTCCGATCCTACACTCCTACACTCTTTCGAATATTGACTATGGTCCCGACCCAACTGAGCCGATCCGAACTTTTTTCGCATTTTTCAATAATATTCGGTTCGGCCATGTGTCGGTCCGATCCGAACATTCGCACTTTGCACTTCGGAGTAGGCCCTCAGGTCGTTGGTTCGAACCCAAACAGCCGCTTTTATTTGTGTAAATTTGTTAACTGTCGAATAATGAAAGTAAAATGAAATGAAAGTCTCCATACAAGAAAAATGTTTCTTTTTCGGCATTTTGTGCCTTGTGGTACGGAACCCTTCGTGTGCGAGAGCGACTCGCACTTGGCCAGTTTATTTATCGGACCTCTCACTCGCTCTTACGACCCTTATGGAGCAGTGCTAGTGTTGTGCTTAATGAGTGAGGTAATGACTCATCGACAGTTTACTACCTGTGTGTGCGCATTAGCTAATTATCGATAAACAAGTCGCGCAGAGTGAGCGCGACTTGTTTGTGCATCCTTATTGACATTGAATGATTTATTTTGCTTTTGTAATCTAAACTAATATTAACTTTTGTCCTTTTCTTAATGACATAGAAAGAAAAAGATGCACTGAACTTAAATTTAGTTTAGTTTGTGAACAAGGGTATGACCTTTACATTGCATTTGTAATCTAAACTAATATTAACTTTTGTCCTTTTCTTAATGACATAGAAAGAAAAAGATGCACTGAACTTAAATTTAGTTTAGTTTGTGTACAAGGGTATGACTCTTACATTGCATTTGTAATCTAAACTAATATTAACTTTTGTCCTTTTCTTAATGACATAGAAAGAAAAAGATGCACTAAACTTAAATTTAGTTTAGTTTGTGAACAAGGGTATGACTCTTACATTGCATTTGTAATCTAAACTAATATTAACTTTTGTCCTTTTTTTTCTTAATGACATAGAAAGAAAAAGATACACTGAACTTAAATTAAGTTTAGTTTGTGAACAAGGGTCTGACTCTTACTTTGCATTTGTAATCTAAACTAATATTAACTTTTGTCCTTTTCTTAATGGCATAGAAAGAAAAAGATGCACTGAACTTAAATTTAGTTTAGTTTGTGAACAAGGGAATCGGCGCCAGTGTTTGTTTTTCCTTAAATAAATAAATAAACTATCGAAGAATTTTGTGAGAATATGGGGCAGGTCTTTATCCTAATAGCAACAAAAAATATACAAGTATTTATGGTTTTCGGCATTAAAATAAACGAATTTTTGGCACGTGTATAACCGTACACATGTACGTGATACAAATTATATTTAATAAGGACAAGTCGCACTTCCGCTTGATAAGCGAATTTCATTGTTACTTCTTAGTAATGACCTTGTTTAGTAAGCAATGATCCAGTTATTGCAAATGATATGGGTTTGTCTGCTTTTTAATTTATATAAGGTGCTATAAAAATATCTGCCACGGCTGCAGTGGGAGATAGTATTGTGTTTATAGATTACAATAGTAAAGATAAATTATTGATTATTCGTCATATTTTTTTTCATACAAAAAAAATGTATGTATAAATTTGAATTGATTTATTAGTATAAAACCATCCCGTAGACTTGTAAGCTGTTACCGCACCGCACTGAATTCAATTAAAAAACGCCGGCGACGTTCATTCATACACTGTTGCCATTCTTATCAAACAATGCCGCCGTGCGCGGCGGCCACTCGGTCGTCAAATATTTTCTCAAATTGAATTAACTGTTCCGGGGTACGAAAGTTCTTCACTATTGTAATCTATAAACACAATACTACCTCCCATTAAAGCCGTGGCAGATATTTTTATAGCACCTTATATATTTATTTATCATCCTTACAACTATCATTACAGGCCTTACCCTTATGCGACAGTGTAGTTATCAACTTAAACATAACATTGTAACCTTACATACCTAACAACAAATACTATATCTTTTTACCTTACATAACTAACTTACATTTAATAAAACTCTTGCGGATAAGCTATTTTCCTAAAAATTAGTCCGTCAGTTAGATTATCAAAAAATATTGGACACGTATTTTTTCTTTTGTCAATTATATAAAAACCGTCCGTCGTTCAAACCAATTTTCGGTGGAAGTTTACATGGTAATGTACATCATATGTATATTTTTTTAGTTTTATCATTCTCTTATCTTAGAAGTTACAGGGGGGGGGGGGGGACCACACATTTTACCACTTTGGAAGTGTCTCTCGAAACTCTTGAAAAAAATGATATTAGAGACCTCAATATCATTTTTGAAGACCTATCCATAGATAACCCACACGTAAGGGTTGGATGAAAAATTTTTTTTTGAGTTTTAGTTCTAAGTATGGGGAACCCCCAAAATTTTTTGTTTTTTTTTAGGTACCGGTCCGGCACTCTAAATTCCAGTTGATGCAGCAAAACTTAATTGATACTAAAAAAATACTGAAAATAGTAGCTTGGTGGATGAAATTGGAACGCAATAATCGAAACTTATGCGGGTGAAACCGCGGGGCGTAGCTAGTATTAAATATAATGACCACCATAAAATGCTTTGGTACCCTTAGTTCTTGCACTTCAAATTGTATTAGAACACCAAATGTAGTAAATTATCATTATATCTTAGCAAGCAAATTAATGCGCTATTTCTGCCTAAATCAACCACTATGATTGCCATAAAATGTAGGTTTATTACCAAATATAAATTTAGCTAAATATGTGCATTTAATAACAAACTAAACTGACAAACCAACAGACAAATACATTATTATATCAATCGCTCAATACGGAAGAGCAAAAGAAAATGCTGACTTTCAACTTTACGTAATAAAACCAAATATTGTACTTTTAATAAGACATTTAGTTACTGTGACTTTCTTTTTGAGGGTGTTATTTGTTATTTGCGATATATTTGAGCTGATTTTTTGTGTATTTGTGTTTAAAGATAAGCTTATTAAGTGTTAGTTTGCACCACTGCTCTCAAAACGGTGAAGGAAAACATCGTGAGGAAACCGGCATGTCCTAGAACCAACAATTTGAAGACATGTGACATCTACCAACCCGCACTGGGCCCGCGTGGTGGATTATGGCCCACTCCCTCTCACAGAGAGGAGGCCTGTGTCCCAGCAGTGGGAACATTATAGACTGATTGTGATGTTGATTTTAGTTTGTGAATGAAAGTGTCCTGAGTTTTCTAGGATTAGGTAAGTTATGCATTTTTTTTTATTGACAATGGGCTCACTCTTGACCTCAATCCAGCCCAGAGGCAGGGATGAGATCTACGGTGGAACGAGCTTGCCCAGAAGAAGCCTATTCACTCTCGCCTTGAAGAGATTCGGGTTGTATGAACTCGAGAATGCAGACGCAGGCAGACAATTCCACTCCTTAGCTGTGCGCATCAGAAAGGATGATGAGAAGCGTTTAGTGTGTATATATGGTATATTAACCAAATAGGGGTGGTATCCCGCAGTGCGTCTGGACTCTCGATGGTAAAAAGGTGAAGGCGGGATGAGCTCATGTTGCTCTTGAGCACACTCCCCGAAGTACAGTCTGTAGAAGACGGACAGACAGGCAACACTTCGCCGGAGAGCCAAACTGTAAAGCTTTGCCACCTTCGTCTTAAAGGCATTAGAATTTGAGGGGCTTGTGGCTAAGTACATCGTACCATGCATACGTGGAATCATTGCTACGCTATGGCCTTGTAATGTGGGGTAACAGTGTCGATCTGAGTAGAGCATTTGTGGCCCAAAAAAAGTGCATTAGAGCTATGTATGGACTACAACCGGATGACTCGTGTCGACCGATATTTAAAAAACTTGACTTGCTACCGTTGCCCTCTCTATATATATTTCAGAGGTGATGCTTATTTCATAAGAAATATCTTCCAGCATACCTGCGATAGGACAATTAGATAGAGAGATGTAGACAGCGTTTAAAAGAGTAAAGGAGACAAAAAAATCCTACTATAATATTATAATAAACGTGAAAGTTTGTATGGATGGATGGATGGATGTTTGTTACTCTTTTTGACGCAAAATCTACTGAACGGATTTGGATGAAATTTGGCACACAGATGGTTTACAACCAGGATTAACATATAGGATACTTTTTATCCCGATATTCCCACAGGATCGAAACTTATGCGGGCGAAACCGCGGGGCGCAGCTAGTATACATAAAATCATAATTATACAATTCACATTATTATCTTGTTATGTTACCATTATGTGGTACTAATTGACATCATTTTTGAATTCATACATTAATTGCCACCTAAATCCAACATTAGGATTTCTGCTTACCTTAATGAGTAACATGTAAATATTAATTAAGGTCATTAGTGACTAATCAGGTCATTAATGAGAACAATGCGTAATAAGGGAAAGTAGTTACGTTAGTCATGTAATGATTGGGTATTGTAATTAGTATTTTAAACAACAAGTTAATGTGCACATTAAGCTTATAGAATGCTTATAATACAGTGCAACCTCGATATAATTAACAAATCGGAAGGGAACAAGAAACTTGGGGCATTGACAAGTAATGAGGTTACGTCTAGCGCGGATTAAAAATAACTAATATTTATTTTATTGATAATACTTTACATAGTTTTATTTCTATTTTATTATTTATTTATTACTGTGATTGCCCGTGACATCACAGCGGGCCCTATCAGAATACCAGCGCTACGACATTTATTTTTTAAATGTCGAAGCATCATGCTGAGATAGGAGCCTTTTGGCCTCGTATAGGACTTTGTTTTTTTTTTCCTTTTGTTACTTTTTATACAATTTGTTTTATTTTTAACTGTGTTTAGTTTAGTTTATGATCCTGTACGAGTCCCAATAAATACTTTTTCTTTCTTTCTTTCTTTCTTTCTAAATATTCGTTATAACAAGTAATTCATTAAACTGAGGTTTGTTATATTGAGGATATATTGGTCTATTTGTTATAAAGATGTAAAAACGTGTCGAAACCTGTCGCGACTGAATCACATACTATTGGGAACGTTATATAAAGGTTTTGGGTTGTCAAAATTCGTTAATTAGAGGTTTACACTTTTTTTTTTATAGTTGAAAATTTGTTATAAACAGGTTGTTCGCAAAAAATCTTCGCAATGTAAAGGTATATTTTAGATTGACTCTTATGGACAATTCAAGGGGATTACGAAGAATTCGTTAAATCGAGGAATTCGTTATATTGAGGTACGTTATATTAAGGTTGCACTGTAATAACGCATAGACTGCGATCTGTGGCTGCAGTCTCGACATTCATAGCGATCGCTTTATGACTGAATTCGGTCGCAAAGTCCCGGATTGACAGGTGTAATGTATGGAGTGACAGGACTTTGCGACCGAATTCGGTCATAAAGCGATCGCTATGAATGTGGAGACTGCAGCCCCAGATCGCAGTCTATGCGCTATTACAGTGCAACCTTAATATAACGTACAGACGCCAGCACATCAAGCTACTAGAATCTGTCAGATTTCTTTAATATATTTTCGACTTTATTGCTAAAGAGTTAGGTTCAAGGTTGATTGGGAAAATCTGACAGTTTCGGGTAGGTTGACCTGCTGGCGTCCGTAGTACCTCAATATAACGAATTCCTCGATTTAACGAATTCTTCGTAATCCCCTTGAATTGTCCATAAGAGTCAATCTAAAATATACCTTTACATTGCGAAGATTTTTTGCGAACAACCTGTTTATAACGAACTTTCAACTATAAAAAAAGTGTAAACCACTAATTAACGAATTTTGTCAACCCAAAACCTTTATATAACGTTCCCAATAGTATGTGATTCAGTCGCGACAGGTTTCGACACGTTTTTACCTCTTTATAACAATTTTTACTTGTTCCCTTCCGATTTGTTATATATATATATAAGCTTAATGTGCACATTAACTTGTTGTTTAAAATACTAATTACAATACCCAATCATTACATGACTAAGGTGACTACTTTCCCTTATTACGCATTGTCCTAATTAATGACCTGATTAGTCACTAATGGCCTTAATTAATACTTACATGTTATTCATTAAGGTAAGCAGAAATCCTAATGTTGGATTTAGGTGGCAATTAATGTTTGAATCAGTTTGGGCAGGTCAATTAGTACCACATAATGGTAACATAACATAATCATGTGAATTGTATATGATTTTACTAGCTGCACCCCGCGATTTCACCCGCACAAGTTTCCCGTGGACCAATCCCGTGGGAATATCAAGATAAAAAGTATCCTATATGTTAATCCTGGTTATAAACCATCAGTGTGCCAAATTTCATCCAAATCCGTTCAGTAGTTTTTGCGTGAAAGAGTAACACACATCCATCCATACAAACTTTCACGTTTATTATATTAGTAGAATTTTCATGCAAAAGATTAATATTGCTTGGCACATTACTCGAATTACTTGGCACATTATCGCAATTGGCTCTTTACTCGGTGGAGTTTCTTGTCCATTCTTCTCCATACGAAAACTACCTTTTGGAAGGGGCGACTAGAATCAATTTTATTTTAATTTTGACGTTCAAAAGTGCCTTTTATGTGCCTATTTGAAATAAATGATTTGACTTTGACTTTGACTCGAATTTAATATAACTAAACACAACCTGTATAGTAAAAATACCTAAAAAAATTTAATGATAGTTAAATCAATTTTAACGATGACCTACTTTTGTTGTGGTTGAATTGATATCTGTACCAATTTCGTGGTCATTACCACGTTCTTATCAAAAAATGCAGAAAGTAGATGTAGAAAAATAACAATACTGTGTGTGTAACAAAATCCTGAACCTCATTTATATAGATAGTGTCGCTTAGTTTACTACCCTCAACAATTTCAACTTAAACAAATATCAACTTTATTAAAACGGTAATTAAGTTGATTAAACAACTATTGAAAAAGTTATAAAAAGGTCTTTGAAGTTGTAGCGTAAACTGAACTTTATTGTGTAGGATTTAAAGTAATTTTGGACTTTTTATCCCGATATTCCCACGGGATCGAAACTTATGCGGGTGCAACCGCGGGATGCAGCTAGTGTTATATAAAATATAATTTTGATTATTTTCTAAACACGCCATATATGATACAACAATTAACTAAACCACAAAATAGATAAGGTATATTTAGTCGCTATATATTTTGTTATAACCACACAAATACTGTTATTATTACAAAAACTATTGGCTTGGTGAGTATTACAATACTATTTAATTTGAATGTCGTAAACAGTCGATATCATCATCTGCGTAGCCTTTTCCCAACTATGTTGGGGTCGGCTTCCAGTCTAACCGAATGCAGCTGAAGAGCGTGTACAACGGTCCACTAGCGCCACTCCTTTAAAAAAAATATTATCTCGTGACTGAGAAGAAATTATGAAAATCTGCTCAATCAGCGACCTCGGTAAGTGTGTCTAGAATTTTCTAATACCTTTTATTAAGTTTCATATTGAGACACGAAGCAACTAAATACGACATATAGGAATGTGGCCGCTTTTCTTTAGATCGAATTTTGTTGCTTCGTGTCTCAATATGAAATTTTATAAAAGGTATTAGAAAATTCTAGACACATTTACCGAGGTCGCTGATTGAACAGGTTTTCATAATTCCTTCTCAGTCAAGAGATAATATTTTTTTAAAGGAGTGGCGCTAGTGGACCTGTGTGCACCCTCTGAAACAGTCGATACATTCTACAAAAATCTCACCGTCAATACTTAGGTGAAGTGAGCTGTCAATTGTGTAGCATAATAAGGCAAATTCTTCCCGCCCGTTCAAAATCTAGTGGCAATCTCATCTCAGCGACAATAAATGTTAAAAACTTGTCAAAAAAATGTTAGAGAAATTCGAGGTATTTTTGACAGATTGAGACTGAGATCACACTGTGTACGTTCTTAAAATTACGAGAATTGCCCCTCAGGTGGAATGTACACTACACGTAAGTTTTCACGGTAAGATTTTTACTTTTATATAACTATCGTGCTTACAGATTTTATTTCGATAGATTTTTTTTTACTTCCTTTCCAACGGGTGCCGTGTTACCCAGTAACTGGGTTGTGGAGGTCAGATAGACGGTCGCACCGTGTAAAATAATTGTATTTAGCTTGTTATGGGTCTTGGTATGTGAAGACGGTCACCCATCTACGGACCAACCGCAGCAAGCGTAGCTTAACCTGATCGAACGACCCGTGCGGCTGTTATTACTTAGCCACAGGCTGATTTTCCAATCATGAGGAATAATAATTTCGGTCTGACAGCTATCTATAGCTATATTTCATCACCAATACTTTCAAAACGGCGAAGGAAAACATCGTGAGGAAACCGGCATGTCCTAGAAACAAAACTTCGAAGACATGTGACATCTACCAACCCGCACTGGGGCTGCAGTCTCGACATTCATAGCGATCGCTTTACGACCGAATGCGGTCGCAAAGTCCCGGGGGCCAACTCCGAAGTAGTATCGGCCGAATGTTCAGCCGTTTCCTGCTACGAAGTTACTATTTGGTTCGGTCGGTTTCGATCCTACACTCCTACACTCTTTCGAATATTGACTGTGGTCCCGACCCAACTGAGCCGATCCGAACTTTTTTCACATTTTTCAATAATATTCGGTTCGGCCATGTGTCGGTCGGATCCGAACATTCGCACTTTGCACTTCGGAGTAGGCCCCCCGGATTGATAGGTGTAATGTATTGACCGAATTCGGTCGTAAAGCGATCGCTATGAATGTCGAGACTGCAGACTGGGCTCGCGCGGTGGACTACAGACCGTTCACAGAAAGAAAGGCCTTGCTGCCTTGTGGAAACATTATAGGCTGAATATATTATAAAAAAAAAGATTGTTATATTTTTTTAGATTTTCAGGTAATTTTCAAAATGGCAGACACAGCCCAGCCGTACGATTTGGTGAATTAGCTTATGAAGTGACAGTAATTATCATAAAGCTAAATCACTAAATAGTATTACTGGGGATTTGCTACTTCGCTGACAAGGAACGGACGATTTTGACGAGGAATCTATCTACGTAGCCTTCCCAACTATGTTGGGGTCGGCTTCCAGTCTAACCGGATGCAGCTGAATATCAGTATTTTACATGCAGCGACTGCCTATCTGACAAGGAACTTTGGATAGATGAAATGTCCTGTGTGTCTATTTATTTTGTATGTTGTTGTTTTGCGCGAAAAAGAAAGAGTTTTCTATATGCTTCTATTGAAAATATAAGTAACTAGTTTTACATAAAATGCATTTTTATTTTTATGAGGACCAGTCCCCTCTAAGTACACAAATATTTTGTTCGTAAGTTTGTTAATATTCGTTTAGCAATCACTTTAATTGACATGGTTTACACTAATTATAGCAGAGACATATAAACATTAAAAAGAACATATAAACTTTATTAAAGTTCTGAGGGGCAATTTATTCTCGTAATTTTAGGAGCGTTCACAGTCTGATCTGTCTCAATCTGTCAAAAATAAGATTCCTTATAATAGAATAGAAGAAAAGAATGCATTTATTTGTCAGAATCCTACTAATATTCTAAATGCGAAAGTTTGTATGGATGGATGGATGGATGTTTGTTACTCTTTCACGCAAAAACTACTGAACGGATTTGGATTAAATCTGGTACACAGATAGTTTATAACCAGGATTAACACATAGAATAGTTTTTATCCCGATATTCCCACGGGATCGAAACTTATGCGGCTGAAACAGCGGGGCGCAGCTAGTATTGTTATAAAGTTGATAAGTATACATTATATGTGTTTAGATCGTAATATTCTGCCGTTCTTGGCGTACAAATATTGTTTGTAAAATCATGGGTTATTATTATAACAAAATTAAGTTAAGTATTTATCATTACGATTACAAAGTTTTACTTACAAATAACTGGAATAAAGAGTTGTCAAAGAGACTAATTGTGTAACTCAAAATTCAATAAAGTCAAACTAATTAGGATGATTAGTCCATAGTGTAAAATTTTGAGGTCAATTTTTCATTCATAAAATCTTTAGTCGAGACGATCCTTCTTTTCGCATAATGAAAAAAATAACAACACTTTCATGAATCCCTCTCAGAGTACTTCTAATGTGACAATAAAATCTTCGTCCATATATCCACTAAACCAACATATCTTAAGTCAGTGACAATAACAAGCGACTACCTCGTTGGTCGCAAGCGCTACTGTTGAGCCTAAGGTCCTGGGTTCGATCAGGCTAAGATATTGGAATTTCCCATCTGGAATTTCGCAGTTACAGCTCGGAGACTGGGTACGTGCTTGTTCGATGACAATAGGTTCTTTCTCCCTAGAGATCTACATTTTGGAATGGGCAACTAGCTTCAACTTTCTGACTAACTAACTGTTTGACAATTCAAAAGTGCCTGTGAATTTAATTGAGATTGAGGTTCGCCCTATAATATGGGACTTAAACATAACTGACGAAATGTGGAAGTACTATACAAGCTGTCGTATGCATCCTCGTCAAATTTCAGGAGGCTGATATGAAAGACATAAATAATCAAATAATATTACGACCAAATAACTTTACTTAAGCATATTATTATGAAGTTATTTACACTTGAATAATTAGTACTTAGGTAGGTCTATGTAAGTGAAATCATTATAAATGTTTTGTTTGTCGGCTAAATAATAACAGCCGCACAGGTCGATCGGTCAGGTTAAGCTACGCTTGCCACGGTTGGTCTGTTGATGGGTGACCATCTTTACATACCGAGACCCCTCCGTGCCTCGGAAAGCACGTTAAGCCGTTGGTCCCGGCTGCCATTCGTGGATCTTTAACAGTCGTTACGGGTAGTCAGAAGCCCGAAGGTCTGACAACCAGTTTTACCAAGGGGTAACGTATTACACAGTAACTGGGTTGTGGAGGTCAGATAGGCAGTCGCTCCATGTAAAATACTGGTATTCAGCTGCATCCGGTTAGACTGGAAGCCGACCCCAACATAGTTGAGAAAAGGCTAGGCAGATAATGATGTCTGTATCCATCGCCTATAATATTATTATAGTAAGTGACAACTAACGTAAGTAGTCGTAGGTCCAAACAGACGCTTAATTTGCAGTAATGTATTTCATCACCATAGGGCCTCAAGTCTGCTATTACAATAGTGTCAGAATGGTCTATCATTGATTTCATAATTGTTGATTTTGACAAGTTTGGTAATCTACTAATATAATGGCGTCATTATGACTTTTCAGTGGTCAACCACTGACACTCCATTGAAAGAAATGGCATAGAATGGTAATCTGGTACACAATGACAAATGAATGACTGACTTAGGCGGTAATCTGCTATTTAATGTTTTTTGCTATTTACGAACTTACTACTTCAGATTGCATAAAACACTAATAAATCATTTGTAAAAATATATATAAATGAAATCTGGCATGAATAAATGTTCAAAAGTAGTAGTTTTTCGAAAATCATTTCTACTAACGGGTTTTATAATAATGGCAATACGACAATGTCATTATGACACAATTCTATTACGAGACCATTGACCGGCCAATAATCGACCATTAAGAAATTAGCAGATAACGAATTATTAGCAAAATGACAATGGGATCGTGGAATGGCGAATTTATAAAAATAGCAGACTTGGAGCCCAGCCGGTCGATTCTTTAAAAATCTCACCGTGATAACTCAAGTGAAGTGAGCTTGATGTGAGATGTCAGTAGTGTCAATCCCTAGCATTATTTGGAATGACAGCTCACTCCACGCTCACTTCACCTAAGTTTTCACGGTGAGATGGTTACAGAATCGCACTGCTGGTCTCAAAACGATGAAAACATCGTGAGGTAACCGTCAATTCCTAGAACCAAAAAAATTGTAGACATGTGACATATCAACCCGCACTAGGCCCGCGTGGTAGATTACGGCCCACTCTCTCTTACAAAGAGAAGACCTGTGTCCTGGGGGTCTACTCCGAAGTAGTATCGGCCGAATGTTCGGCCGTTTCCTGCTACGAAGTTACTATTTGGTTCGGTCGGTTCCGATCCTACACTCCTACACTCTTTCGAATATTGACTATGGTCCCGACCCGACTGAGCCGATCCGAACTTTTTTCGCATTTTTCAATAATATTCGGTTTGGCCATGTGTCGGTCCGATCCGAACATTCGCACTTTGCACTTCGGAGTAGGCCCCCTGTATTTATCTTTATGTACACACAGGGATACATAGGGATATTAACTGCAAATCAACAAAAACATATTTTTGACAATCACAGGTTTTATCAATAACTAATTGTCTTCAACCCAAATCCCAGATAAATTCCTGCATAACATAACATCACGCCTGTAATCCCTTACAGGGGTGTAATCCCGGGTTACAGGGTTACAAGGAGAAAAGGGTAGGGCAGAGCTGCATCGATAGTACAGTCACGAGCAAAAGTATGTATACACTCGGCATTATTCAAAAGCGATTTACTCCTTTATTTCTTAATGAAATTTTATATTGTTACGAACATAGCATTTTCGAACCCGTAAGTTTATATAATGTGTCGTATTTCAACGTTGCATTCGTTATTTCTCGAAAAAATCGCAATTGAAAGTTGCCGAGTGTTGACATATTGGTGCTCGTGACTGTACACCCACACTTCACCAGTTATGTTTAATTCCCATGTAATAGAGGCGAACCTCAAACTCAAAGCTTTTATTTCGATTAACGAAAAGAGAAAAAGGGAAGAGCCTACTGCCAAAAAAAAAACCCCCAGGACCTCATATTCAACAGTATTTATGTTAAGAATATTAATAATTATAATATGAATAGGAATATTGCACAGACATGGAATAGTGTAATTTAACTAATTTTGACATTTCTGTAATTTAATTAATTTTGACATTTCTGTAATTCAATTAATTTTGACATTTCTGTAATTTCTGCATTTCTGCATTTTTTTTTTCTGTATTTTTTATTTTTTTTTATTTTTGTAATTTTGACTTGCCTGTATTCTTATTTTGACATTTGTCAATTAATCAATCAATCATTTATTTTGTTAAACATAGGTATGGTTACAGATATTATATAGTCTAAGATAATAGTATAGATAATTTGTAATTTATTTTTTTATTAACATTTCTATAATTTAATCAAGTTTGACATTCCTGTAATTTTATTGATTTTGACTTGCCTGTATGTATTTTGACATTTGTAATTTATTTATTTTTATTGAAATTTTCTAATATATTTTTTAATGAATACATTCACATCCTGAATACACTGAATCATGGCACATCTAAAATTTGCATGCTGAATTTAGTAGGCGGAATATGAAGTACTATGAATTGTATTATGAAATCTGTAAGCACTATATTTCATGCAAATAAAAGATTATTATTACTATTAGTAGCTAGACCAACGAATCAGTCATTTGTTATTGTCACTGTACCACGAATCCAAATCAACAAAAACATATTTTTGACAATCACAGGTTGCCCTTATCAGTAACGCTAATTGTGTTAAACCCTATTCCCAGGTAAATGACAACAGACTAAGGTGTCAATAATATTCACTAACGACTTCATCTTCATCAATTAGGAAAGCACTTAATTACTAACCATTACCTAATTAAAGACAGGTAACAACATCTCATTAGTGATTTTTAATATAAATACTTTGGTATTTCGACATTTAAATCAGTATTCTCTCGGTACTTGCACAAGCAACATGTAGTGTCAAGTTAAAGTCATCGTGTTGGTCTCTCAGCAGTAGTAGTCACTCACTCAGTAGACATGTTTATAATTCTGTCACTGGGCGCTGTGACAACTGCCGCTGATTGATACTTAACATCATTCTACAAAGCGTTTATTTAAACCTGCATCATCTGATCTCCACAACCCAAGGTAACAGGATACCTCTTGGTAAGTCTGATTAATTTAATAGAAATATGCTTCTCAGTAGCAGAGATCACTGACTTAGTAGACATGTCCTTCATTCTGTCAATGGGTCTAGTGATAACTACAACTGAGTGATAATGTCACAACAATGCTCGCCGATGCTGAAGGAACACATGTACTACAACAGGATCTCTTAGCTTCAGTTTTCACTTACGCAGTAGACATGTTTTTATATTCTGTCACTGGGTGTAGTGATTACTCCTGCTAAGCGACGATTATCATCACATCGAGTCCAATATATTACCATTTCGAGACAGTTGTCACTCATTCTGTAAAAATGTTTATAATTCTGTCCCTGGGCCTGGGCGCTGTGACAACTGCCGCTGATTGATACTTTACATCATTCTACAAAGCATTTATTTCAGCCTATCATGTTTTTGCATCATCATGTTTATCTCTCAGCAGTAGTAGTCACACACTCAGTAGACATGTTTATAATTCTGTCACTGGGCGCTGTGACAACTGCCGCTGATTGATACTTTACATCATTCAACAAAGCATTTATTTCAGCCTATCATGTTTTTGCATCATCATGTTTATCTCTCAGCAGCAGTAGTCACACACTCAGTAGACATGTTTATAATTCTGTCACTGGGCGCTGTGACAACTGCCGCTGATTGATACTTTACATCATTCTACAAAGCATTTATTTCAGCCTATCATGTTTTTGCATCATCATGTTTATCTCTCAGCAGTAGTAGTCACACACTCAGTAGACATGTTTATAATTCTGTCACTGGGCGCTGTGACAACTGCCGCTGATTGATACTTTACATCATTCTACAAAGCATTTATTTCAGCCTATCATGTTTTTGCATCATCATGTTTATCTCTCAGCAGTAGTAGTCACTAACTCAGTAGACATGTTTATAATTCTGTCACTGGGTGCTGTGACAACTGCCGCTGATTGATACTTTACATCATTCAACAAAGCATTTATTTCAGCCTATCATGTTTTTGCATCATCGTGTTTATCTCTCAGCAGAAGTAGTCACTCACTCAGTAGACATGTTTATAATTCTGTCACTGGGCGCTGTGACAACTGCCGCTGATTGATACTTTACATCATACTATAAAGCGTTTATTTTAACCTGCATCATCGTGTTTATGTCTCAGCAGTAGTAGTCACTCACTCAGTAGACATGTTTATAATTCTGTCACTGGGCGGTGTGACAACTGCCGCTGATTGATACTTTACATCATTCTAGAAAGCGTTTATTTCAACCTGCATCATCGTGTTTATCACTCAGCAGTAGTAGTCACTCACTCAGTAGACATGTTTATAATTCTGTCACTGGGCGCTGTGACAACTGCCGCTGATTGATCCTTTACATTATTCTACAAAGCATTTATTTCAACTTATCATCTTTTTGCATCATCGTGTTTATCTCTCAGCAGTAGTAGTCACTCACTCAGTAGACATGTTTATAATTCTGTCACTGGGTGCTGTGACAACTTCCGCTGATTGATACTTTACATCATTCTACAAAGCTTTTATTTCAGCCTATCATGTTTTTGCATCATCGTGTTTATCTTTCAGCAGTAGTAGTCACTCACTCAGTAGACATGTTAATAATTCTGTCACTGGGCGGTGTGACAACTGCCGCTGATTGATACTTTACATCATTCTAGAAAGCGTTTATTTCAACCTGCATCATCGTGTTTATCACTCAGCAGTAGTAGTCACTCACTCAGTAGACATGTTTATAATTCTGTCACTGGGCGCAATGACAACTGCCGCTGATTGATACTTTACAACAATCTAGAAAGCGTTTATTTCAACCTGCATCATCGTGATTATCTCTCAGCAGTAGTAGTCACTCACGCACTGCCTATTTGATCTCCGCAACGCAGGGTATAGGGTATACCCCTTGGTAAGACTGAAATATGCTTCTCAGTAGCAGTGATCACTGACTCAGTAGACATGTCCTTCATTCTGTCACTGGGTGTAGTGATGACTACAGCTGAGCAATACTGCCATCGACTTGGTCATACAATCTATCTTCTTATTTCTCCTGTAATTTGTATTGTTCTTAACACCATTCATCTCTCAGTAGCAGTGATCATTCACTCTGTGGACATGTTCATATAACTGTCGCCGGGTGTAGTGATAACTACAGCTGAGTGATAATGTCACAACAATGTTCGGCGTTGCTGAAGGAACACATGTACTACAACAGGATCTCTAAGCTTTAGTTTTCACTTACGCAGTAGACATGTTTTTATATTCTGTCACTGGGTGTAGTGATTACTCCTGCTAAGCGACGATTATCATCACTTCGAGTCCAATATATTATCATTTCGAGACAGTTGTTACTTATTCTGTATAAATGTTTATAACTCTGTCCCTGGGCGCTGTGACAACTGCCACTAATTGATACTTTTCATCATCCTTCAAAGCGTTTATTTCATTCTGCATCATCGTGTTTATCTCTCAGCATTAGTAGTCACTCACTCAGTAGACATGTTTATAATTCTGTCACTGGGTGTTGTGATAACTGCCGCTGATTGATACTTTACATCATTCTACAAAGAGTTTATTTCAACCTGCATCAACGTGTTTATCTCTCAGCAGAAGTAGTCACTCACTCAGTAGACATGTTTATAATTCTGTCACTGGGCGGTGTGACAACTGCCGCTGATTGATACTTTACATCATTCTACAAAGCGTTTATTTCAACCTGCATCATCTGATCTCCACAACCCAGGGTAACAGGATACCTCTTGGTAAGTCTGATTAATTTAATAGAAATATGCTTCTCAGTAGCAGAGATCACTGACTTAGTAGACATGTCCTTCATTCTGTCAATGGGTCTAGTGATAACTACAACTGAGTGATAATGTCACAACAATGCTCGCCGATGCTGAAGGAACACATGTACTACAACAGGATCTCTTAGCTTCAGTTTTCACTTACGCAGTAGACATGTTTTTATATTCTGTCACTGGGTGTAGTGATTACTCCTGCTAAGCGACGATTATCATCACATCGAGTCCAATATATTACCATTTCGAGACAGTTGTCACTCATTCTGTAAAAATGTTTATAATTCTGTCCCTGGGCCTGGGCGCTGTGACAACTGCCGCTGATTGATACTTTACATCATTCTACAAAGCATTTATTTCAGCCTATCATGTTTTTGCATCATCATGTTTATCTCTCAGCAGTAGTAGTCACGCACTCAGTAGACATGTTTATAATTCTGTCACTGGGCGCTGTGACAACTGCCGCTGATTGATACTTTACATCATTCTACAAAGCATTTATTTCAGCCTATCATGTTTTTGCATCATCATGTTTATCTCTCAGCAGTAGTAGTCACGCACTCAGTAGACATGTTTATAATTCTGTCACTGGGCGCTGTGACAACTGCCGCTGATTGATACTTTACATCATTCTACAAAGCATTTATTTCAGCCTATCATGTTTTTGCATCATCATGTTTATCTCTCAGCAGTAGTAGTCACACACTCAGTAGACATGTTTATAATTCTGTCACTGGGCGCTGTGACAACTGCCGCTGATTGATACTTTACATCATTCTACAAAGCATTTATTTCAGCCTATCATGTTTTTGCATCATCATGTTTATCTCTCAGCAGTAGTAGTCACTAACTCAGTAGACATGTTTATAATTCTGTCACTGGGTGCTGTGACAACTGCCGCTGATTGATACTTTACGTCATTCAACAAAGCATTTATTTCAGCCTATCATGTTTTTGCATCATCGTGTTTATCTCTCAGCAGAAGTAGTCACTCACTCAGTAGACATGTTTATAATTCTGTCACTGGGCGCTGTGACAACTGCCGCTGATTGATACTTTACATCATACTATAAAGCGTTTATTTTAACCTGCATCATCGTGTTTATGTCTCAGCAGTAGTAGTCACTCACTCAGTAGACATGTTAATAATTCTGTCACTGGGCGCTGTGACAACTGCCGCTGACTGATACTTTACATCATTCTAGAAAGCGTTTATTTCAACTTATCATCTTTTTGCATCATCGTGTTTATCTCTTAACAGAAGTAGTCACTCACTCAGTAGACATGTTTATAATTCTGTCACTGGGCGCTGTGACAACTGCCGCTGATTGATACCTTATATCATTCTACAAAGCGTTTCTTTCAACTTGTCATCGTTTTGCATCATCGTGTTCATCTCTCAGCAGTAGTAGTCACTCACTCAGTAGACATGTTTATAATTCTGTCACTGGGCGCTGTGATAACTGCCGCTGATTGATACTTTACATCATTCTACAAAGCGTTTATTTCAACCTGCATCATCGTGTTTATCTCTCAGCATTAGTAGTCACTCACTCAGTAGACATGTTTATAATTCTGTCACTGGGCGCAGTGACAACTGCCACTGATTGATACGTTACATCATTCAACAAAGCATTTATTTCAGCCTATCGTCTTTTTGAATCATCGTGTTTATCTCTTACAAAAACATATTTTTGACACTCACAGGTTGCCCTTATCAGTAACGCTAATTGTGTTAAACCCTAATCCCAGGTAAATGACCACACTCTAAGGTGTCAATAATATTCACTAACGACTTCATCTTCATCAATTAGGAAAGCACTTAATTACTAACGATTACCTAATTAAAGACAGGTACCGACATCTCATTAGTGATTTTTAATATAAATACTTCGGTATTTCAACATTTAAATCAGTATTCTCTCGGTACTTGCACAAGCAACATGTAGTGTCTAGTTAAAGTCGTGTTCATCTCTCAGCAGTAGTAGTCACTCACTCAGTAGACAAGTTTATAATTCTGTCACAGGGCGCTGTGACAACTGCCGCTGATTGATACTTCACATCATTCTACAAAGCGTTTATTTCAACCTGCATCATCGTGTTTATCGCTCAGCAGTAGTAGTCACTCATACAGTAAACATGTTTATAATTCTGTCACTGGGCGCAGTGACAACTGCCACTGATTGATACGTTACATCATTCAACAAAGCTTTTATTTCAGCCTATCGTCTTTTTGAATCATCGTGTTTATCTCTCAGCAGTAGTAGTCACTCACTCAGTAGACATGTTTATAATTCTGTCACTGGGTGCTGTGACAACTGCCGCTGATTGATACTTTACATCATTCTACAAAACATTTATTTCAGCCTATCATGTTTTTGCTGCTATTACGACTCCAAATCAACAAAAACATATTTTTGACACTCACAGGTTGCCCTTATCAGTAACGCTAATTGTGTTAAACCCTAATCCCAGGTAAATGACCACACTCTAAGGTGTCAATAATA
The DNA here is from genome assembly GCA_945859715.1 of Apamea sordens. Lineage (NCBI taxonomy): Eukaryota > Metazoa > Arthropoda > Insecta > Lepidoptera > Noctuidae > Apamea > Apamea sordens. The sequence continues at coordinate 8,691,483 of OX244015.1, read as the reverse complement.
TTCACTAACGACTTCATCTTCATCAATTAGGAAAGCACTTAATTACTAACGATTACCTAATTAAAGACAGGTACCGACATCTCATTAGTGATTTTTAATATAAATACTTCGGTATTTCAACATTTAAATCAGTATTCTCTCGGTACTTGCACAAGCAACATGTAGTGTCAAGTTAAAGTCGTGTTTGTCTTTCAGCAGTAGTAGTCACTCACTCAGGAGACAAGTTTATAATTCTGTCACTGGGCGCTGTGACAACTGCCGCTGATTGATACTTTACATCATTCTACAAAGCGTTTATTTCAACCTGCATCATCGTGTCTATCTCTCAGCAGTAGTAGTCACTCACTCAGTAGACATGTTTATAATTCTGTCACTGGGCGCTGTGACAACTGCCGCTGATTGATTTTTTACATCATTTTACAAAGCGTTTATTCCAATTTATCATCTTTTTGCATCATCGTGTTTATCTCTCAGCAGTAGAAGTCACTCACTCAGTAGACATGTTTATAATTCTGTCACTGGGTGTTGTGACAACTGCCGCTGATTGATACTTCACATCATTCTACAAAGCGTTTATTTCAACCTGCACCATCGTGTTTATCTCTCAGCATTAGTAGTCACTCACTCAGTAGACATGTTTATAATTCTGTCAATGGGCGCTGTGACAACTGCCGCTGATTGATACTTTTCATCATCCTTCAAAGCGTTTATTTCATCCTGCATCATCGTGTTTATCTCTCAGCATTAGTAGTCACTCACTCAGTAGACATGTTTATAATTCTGTCACTGGGCGCTGTGACAACTGCCGCTGATTGATACCTTATATCATTCTACAAAGCGTTTATTTCAACTTGTCATCGTTTTGCATCATCGTGTTCATCTCTCAGCAGTAGTAGTCACTCACTCAGTAGACATGTTTATAATTTTGTCCCTGGGCGTTGTGACAACTGCCGCTGATTGATACTTTACATCATTCGCCAAAGCATTTATTTCAGCCTATCATCTTGTTTATCTGTCAGCAGTAATAGTCACTCACTCAGTAGACATGATTTTTTTTAATTCTGTCTCTGTAGTGATAACTACCATTGAATGACACTGTCTTGTCGTCATTGTAACCCATTTGTCTAGTTATTTTAAGTGGGTTTTTTGTCACTTTGGGACAGTAAACACTCATTCCGTGGATATGTTTATCATTCTGTCACTGGGAGCTTGATGACAATCTTCTAGTGATGCCATCAACAGTTTCAAAACATCTTGTTTTACTTAAATGGACATTTGACAATGGGAACTTTTTCTTGTGAATGAACGAATGTGAGTGAAATTATATTTCTTATATATGAGTATTACTAATTACGCCATAATTATAATTGCAACATAATGACACTTGATTGTTTAAGAGGAAATGCGGTCGGAGAGTGTTTTCAAAATTAGGTATTTGAAGAAACTACTGCTGTGGCTCTGCGTGTGATCGGCGTCCGGTCGCCCCATCCATGTGTGTGCAAGTTGACAGTGTGCGTGCGCGCTCCTGCCGCCCGTCGCGTGGCACAGGCAACAAAGGCATGGTCAAAAACTGGATGGTCAAAATTAAAAACAGGTTGTTTGAAACCTAAACCTAACCTAACCTAAAAGCAGGTTGTTTGTGTATGCATTGTTTTTGTTTTGTTGTGTTCTGTTCTGGTTGTATTTTGTTTTGTTTTATTTAGACTTTCTTGCCACTACAATACGTATTACTTGCATCAGCCTTCATTCGCTCTTAGCAGTAGTAGTCACTCACTCAGGCGACATGTTTATAATTATGTCACTGGGTGTAGTGATCGCTGTTGCTGAGTGATACTATCATCATTTATCATCACACTAAGAAGAATCATCAGTGAATATGTCATCGGTAAATCATAAAAGCAGCAGTAGTCACTCACTCAGGAGACATGTTTATAAATTTGTCACTGGGTGTAGTGATCGCTATTGCTGAGTGATACTATCATCATTTATCATAACACTAAGAAGAATCATCAGTGATAATGTCATCGGTAAATCATAAAAGCAGCAGTAGTTACTCACTCAGGAGACATGTTTATGATTATGTCACTGGGTGTAGTGATCACTGTTGCTGAGTGATACTATCATCATTTATCACCACACTAAGAAGAATCATCAGTGATAATGTCATCGGTAAATCTCAAAAGCAGTAGTAGTCACTCACTCAGGAGACATGTTTATAATTCTGTCACTGGGTGTAGTGATCGCTGTTGCTGAGTGATACTATCATCATTTATCATCACACTCAGAAGAATCATCAGTGAATATGTCATCGGTAAATCATAAAAGCAGCAGTAGTCACTCACTCAGGAGACATGTTTATAAATTTGTCACTGGGTGTAGTGATCGCTATTGCCGAGTGATACTATCATCATTTATCATCACACTAAGAAGAATCATCAGTGAATATGTCATCGGTAAATCATAAAAGCAGCAGTAGTCACTCACTCAGGAGACATGTTTATAAATTTGTCACTGGGTGTAGTGATCGCTATTGCCGAGTGATACTATCATCATTTATCATCTGTTTATAATTCTGTCACTGGGTGTAGTGCCGATTGTCGCTGGGAGAGACTGTCATCACCACGTCATTAATATAATTTGTGTTTTTATATCAGATCATCGCCTATCCGTAGCAGTTGTCACTCATTCAGTAGACATGTTAATAAATTCTGTCACTGGGTGTAGTGATGATTGCCGCGGGAAGAGACTTTTCATCATGAATTACACAAAGTTTATCTGGATTTAACAAAGGCATGGTCATAAACTGGACGGTCAAAATTAAAAACAGGTTGTTTTTGTATGCATTCTTTTTGTTTTGTTGTGTTCTGTTCTGGTTGTATTTTGTTTTGTTTTATTTAGACTTTCTTGCCACTACAATACGTATTACTTGCATCAGCCTTCATTCGCTCTTAGCAGTAGTAGTCACTCACTCAGGCGACATGTTTATAATTCTGTCACTGGGTGCAGTGATCGCTGCTGCTGAGTGATACTATCATCATTTATCATAACACTAAGAAGAATCATCAGTGAATATGTCATCGGTAAATCATAAAAGCAGTAGTAGTCACTCACTCAGGAGACATGTTTATAATTCTGTCACTGGGTGTAGTGTTCGCTGTTGCTGAGTGATACTATCATCATTTATCATCACACTAAGAAGAATCATCAGTGATAATGATCGGTAAATCATAAAAGAAGCAGTAGTCACTCACTCAGGAGACATGTTTATAATTCTGTCACTGGGTGTAGTGTTCGCTGTTGCTGAGTGATACTATCATCATTTATCATCACACTAAGAAGAATCATCAGTGATAATGATCGGTAAATCATAAAAGAAGCAGTAGTCACTCACTCAGGAGACATGTTTATAATTCTGTCACGGGGTGTAGTGATCGCTGTTGCTGAGTGATACTATCACCATTTATCATCACACTAAGAAGAATCATCAGTGAATATGTCATCGGTAAATCATAAAAGCAGTAGTAGTCACTCACTCAGGAGACATGTTTATAATTCTGTCACTGGGTGTAGTGTTCGCTGTTGCTGAGTGATACTATCATCATTTATCATCACACTAAGAAGAATCATCAGTGATAATGTCATCGGTAAATCATAAAAGCAGCAGTAGTCACTCACTCAGGAGACATGTTTATAAATTTGTCACTGGGTGTAGTGATCGCTGTTGCTGAGTGATACAATCATCATTTATCATCACACTAAGAAGAATCGTCAGTAAATATGTCATCGGTAAATCTCAAAACAGTAGTAGTCACTCACTCAGGAGACATGTTTATAATTCTGTCACTGGGTGTAGTGTTCGCTGTGGCTGAGTGACACTATCATCATTTATCATCACACTAAGAAGAATCATCAGTGATAATGTCATCGGTAAATCTCAAAAGCAGCAGTAGTCACTCACTCAGGAGACATGTTTATAATTCTGTCACTGGTTGTAGTGATCGCTGCTGCTGAGTGAAACTATCATCATTTATCATCACACTAAGAAGAATCATCAGTGGATATGTCATCGGTAAATCATAAAAGCAGCAGTAGTCACTCACTCAGGAGACATGTTTATAATTCTGTCACTGGGTGTAGTGATTGCTGTTGCCGAGTGATACTATCATCATTTATCATCACACTAAGAAGAATCATCAGTGAATATGTCATCGGTAAATTATAACAGCAGCAGTAGTCACTCACTCAGGAGACATGTTTATAATTCTGTCACTGGGTGTAGTGATCGCTGTTGCTGAGTGATACTATCATCACACTAAGAAGAATCATCAGTGAATATGTCACCGGTAAATCATAAAAACAGTAGTAGTCACTCACTCAGGAGACATGTTTATAATTCTGTCACGGGGTGTAATGATCGCTGTTGCTGGGTGATACTATCATCATTTATCATCACACTAAGAAGAATCATCAGTGAATATGTCATCAGTAAATCATAAAAGCAGTAGTAGTCTCTCACTCAGGAGACATGTTTATAATTCTGTCATTGGGATCGGTGACCACGGTATTGACAAATTTTACAGAAAATGGTATCACCTGTTTTATGTTAGTTAAATTGACGTATTCACGGAGAACCGTTAATCATTCTTGATTAACGGTTCTCCGTGAATACGTCAATTTGAGGTGAAATTAAAAGTTCACACACGGCTACACGTCAAGCTATACATAACCAGTTTGTCTTGGCCTCACTTTGTATGATATTTTCTCACAATGAACGGTCAGCCAATACTGGTTTTGCATAGCTTGATGTGTAGCCGTGTGTACAGACGCCAGCACACCAAGCTACTACAATCTGTCAATTTTTTTTATTTATTTATTTATTTTATTTTAAGAAAGCTTACAGACTAATAAAAAAACTTAAATATCATGCATAAGTAGGGACATTTGCTAATTACAAGCTTCCACATGTACACATCTACATAATTAAGAGTTACTTATAATTGTGTTGACCAGCAGTACAATTCTGTAACCATCTCACCGTGAAAACTTAGGTGAAGTGAGCATGGAGTGAGCGATCATTCCAATTAATGCTAAGGGATTGACACTATTGACAGCTCACTCTTAGCTCACTTCATCCAACTTTTCACGGTGAGATTTTTACAGAATCGCTCGGCAGTTACAGCGATTTGAGTAAATAAACAAAAAGTACAAAGTAAACATATTGGGTGTGTCGAGATATTAGGTAAGTCAAGTCGTGCAATATCAAAATCAAAATTAAAAGCTTATTTATGGTTGATGCCAAAATACTCCTTGTTCAAAATCTTTCTTAATTTATGTGCGCTGGTGCAAAATAAATCGATTTCCAGGTGTGTTGGTAAACTATTGAAAGCTATAACACTACGTATGCAGAAAGCGTTGCGCCTGTACTTTGTCGACGCGAATGGTACATGGAGTAGCGGCCGTTTTCTCAGGTTATTTTCATACATTTTCAATTGTATTGTTAAATCATTAAGGTTCAAGGTTGATTGTCCATGGAGTTTCTTGCCCGTTCTTCTCCTTAGGTACCTACGCTTTGGAATGGGCAACTAGCTTCATCTTTTTGACTGACCGACCTTATGATTAATATCTAAGTGAAAGAAGAAAGAGCTGGAAGTCATGGGGCCTTTGCCCAACAGTGAGATGATGCAGGCTTACAGTCATCATCATCACCCTCTCTTACAGTCACCATCATCACCCTCTCTTACAGTCACCATCATCACCCTCTCTTACAGTCACCATCATCACCCTCTCTTACAGTCACCATCATCACCCTCTCTTACAGTCACCATCATCACCCTCTCTTACAGTCACCATCATCACCCTCTCTTACAGTCACCATCATCACCCTCTCTTACAGTCACCATCATCACCCTCTCTTACAGTCACCATCATCACCCTCTCTTACAGTCACCATCATCACCCTCTCTTACAGTCACCATCATCACCCTCTCTTACAGTCACCATCATCACCCTCTCTTACAGTCACCATCATCACCCTCTCTTACAGTCACCATCATCACCCTCTCTTACAGTCACCATCATCACCCTCTCTTACAGTCACCATCATCACCCTCTCTTACAGTCACCATCATCACCCTCTCTTACAGTCACCATCATCACCCTCTCTTACAGTCACCATCATCACCCTCTCTTACAGTCACCATCATCACCCTCTCTTACAGTCACCATCATCACCCTCTCTTACAGTCACCATCATCACCCTCTCTTACAGTCATCATCATTTATTTGTGGTCATCGCAACATGTCTTTTTCTTCCACACTTCTCTATAAGTCGTCATCGGTCGGTTGGAAAGGGGGTGACTCGGTAGTCACCCCCTTTCTAACCATATCATCATTCACACAGTCCATCCATCGTTTCTTTGGTCTTCCCCTACTCGTAAAGGCGTCGGCAAATGGCTGGATGTACTTACAGATTTCAGCGCCTTCTCCCAATTCATACATTATATTTTTTATACCAACTAAGATTTTTAAATGAAACACGATAATGTTGAGCATGCAGTAATTACACCTCCCGCGCGGTGGCGGGTAAACCACCAACAAAAGCATTCCCAAGGAGGAACTGCCGACTGCGGGGAATGCGGCAGACTGTTAAACTTTGCCAAAAACTAAAGCAACATGGACAGGGCGCCTAAAGAGGCCACTTTGGCAGAATCTGAATCATATTAAAAACCGTAAAATGGTCACAAACTGACAATTCATAATATGATCTGTGTGCAATTCATATCACAATGAAATAACATTTAAACTGTAGAAATAAAAATAAAAATCCAATTTGATTAATAAAAAACTGTAATGAAAAATTTACCGATAAAATTACGATTTTTGTGTTTTTCATGCGGCAATGTGAAATGAAATTTTACGAAAATTAGAGGAATTGCTAATGATCTGCTGGAAATTCAGGAAATGAATAGCTTTTAGAGGTATTGCTTAAAGTGGCATTTTAAGGGCCCCAGAAATGATACAGGCTTACAGTAGTATCAAAAAGTTTAAACGACCCAATCATTTAGACTGAGAGCTTTTTTTTCTTTTTTTTTCTTTTCTGTAATTCTAAAATCCTAAGTAATTTCATTGCAAAATTGCATTCAAAATGACAGGTGATTGAAAACTGTGGCTGAAAAAGATTTTTGATGACACGTTATTCAGGCGAATGCCTAACTTGGCATTCGCCTGAATAACGTAACTACTGACTTATGCAGCGGATGCGAAACTGCACAATTGCAAATTTGCGGATTCTAGTAATAAGTTTTAGTTAATAGAAAATTAATGAAAATTTAAGAATGTTAATTTTAGAAATATTATAAATGTAAATTAATCTTGTAGAACATTTCAATCAATAACCTATATTATCAACAAAATATTCAAATAAATATTTTTTTTAATAATAATCTCGTTCGCCGTAAATTAACTCGCAGCTGAACTTATTTTTAAACAATTTTTATTTGGTTTAACGCTTACGTTGTTATATTTTGGTTCCACCGCATGGTTGCACTCTCTATTTTCGCATGTAGAAGTAATTGACTCTGTCACTCTCTGATTCCCACCCCTCGAGCTATGATTTATTTTTTACGTATCACCTTAATTCTGAACTTACCTTACTAGTCAGGCAATCCTGGAAGTCTTTCTTCATGACTGACACAGACACCCTGTCTTGCGGTCTCTTCGGGCCACTGACTGACGTAACTACCGTTGACAGGTCCAATTCTACCACCTAGAAAGTAATTTTAAAGGATTAGTATAAAAAGGTTTAAAAAAAAAACGGGTTGCACTCCGGGAGTGTCGGCAGAAGTGAAAACTTGAATATTAACGTTGTGCATTTTTGATATTTTGGAATGCGGTCTACTCTCCCTCCGTCTTACGAATTTTCGATCAGGTCACGTGTGAAAAAAAAGTGCACAGCGCCGCTAAAGAAGTTTTCACTTCAAAGAACAAGAGTCATTTATTCAATTTAGGCTGAGAATCACTACTACGCTACGCTACGCTTGCCGCGGTTGGTCTGTGGATGGGTGCCCATTTTCACAAACCAAGACCCCCTCCGTGCCTCGGAAAGCACGTTAAGCCGTTGGTCCCGGCTGTCATTCGTGGATCTTTGACAGTCGTTACGGGTAGTCAGAAGCCCGAAAGTCTGACAACCAGTCTTACCAAGGGGTATTGTATTACCCAATAACTGGGTTGTGGAGGTCAGATAGGCAGTCGCTCCATGTAAAATACTGGTATTCAGCTGCATCCGGTTAGACTGGAAGCCGACCCCAACATAGTTGGGAAAAGGCTAGGCAGATGATGAAGCAGTTATCACTTCAAAAAGTAATCTATTTTTTTTTTTTTTTGAGGTAGGGAAATCATCAAATGACCCCTCCCGCTCTGGGTGGAGCAGAAGGGAGTGTCAGACTCTTACTGACTAAAACCCACCCGTGTTCCTTCCTTAGCCCTTTATATTCCAGGGCAGCGGTAACCCTTTCGGACGATCCCGCTACCCAAGTATTCTATTCTATGGACATAATCGAAGCAAAAGGAATATGTAAGAATAGTGGCAGGTGGTGTTCTGAAGTTTCTGCCCACCATGGGAAAAACGCGTGTGTTTATGTAGGTAAGCTTACCTCAGAGAAGATGGGATCCTGCGCAGCATTATTGTAATCTCTGAACTGCTTCGTGGCGCGCAGGTAAGCTTCAATTATAGCGATCTTTCCCTCGGAACGGTCTGAAAAGGGACAAGAATTATGTTTAGAACTAGCTGCACCCCGCGGTTTCACCCGCATAAGTTTCGATCTCGTGGGAATATCGGGATAAAAATATCCCATGTGTTAATCCTGGTTATAAACCATAAGTGTGCCAAATTTCATCCAAATCCGTTCAGTAGTTTTTGCGTGAAAGAGTAACAAACATCCATCCATCCAAACTTTCACGTTTATAATAAACCATCTGTGTGCCAAATTACATCCAAAACCGTTCAGTAGTTTTTGCGTGAAAGAGTAACTAACAAACATCCATCCATCCAAACTTTCACGTTTATAATAAACAATCTGTGTGCCAAATATCATCCAAATCCGTTTAGTAGTTTTTGCGTGAAAGAGTAACAAACATCCATCCATCCAAACTTTCACGTTTATAATAAACAATCTGTGTGCGAAATTTCATCCAAATCCGTTTAGTAATTTTTGCGTGAAAGAGTAACAAACAAACATCCATCCATCCAAACTTTCACGTTTATAATATTGTAGCGGTATCTACAACGCCACATGCGAACTACGCGTCATACTGACGTCACGCAAATCCTGCATCTCGCAAGCAGAGTTTACCGCGCAATTAGCATAGATACAATTTCCCAACATCAATCGTTGGGCAATAGCCCGCCAGACACAACACCCGTCTGGTCGGAGGATCCTCCCTTTTCTATGGAGGATGAGTGAGCTTTACACCCTGTTCCTCATACCTCCAAATAATTATTATCCAATAAATTTGTAATTTACTCACAAATAATCACTCAAATCCGTAAAAAACTGCAAAAATATATTTTATCTCGCACAGTAACAGTCCGCTTAGCGCGCGAAAACCAACAACTGACTTTGACAAGTTTGACATTTATTTTTTTAATCTGCATGAACCGTTCTCGAACTATTGTCGTATTTTTAGCATGAAGAAACGTAATTAGATTCGAGTAAAAAAGAGAAAGGGTATTAGAAACAGCCTGTGTTAGAAAGAATTCGACATATAAGACATCATATCGTACTATGCTTCAAAAGGTACAATAGTACCGTGGTAGCAGTCGACGGTCAACGGTAGAAATCTACCTTAGCGCATTCAAGCAGTAGGATTTTCTGACGTCTCCAGCCCAAGTAAAGCATAAACATCACTTTAAATGCCCATTCCGACTATCCTAACATTTCCGACTCCGCCCACTTTTCCGACTTACTCGTCTGACTCAGATACTGCAGCGAGCGCTCGTCGACCGGGAAGTGCGCCACCGTGGCACCGAACTCAGGACACATGTTGGCGACCGTGGCTCTGTCCGCTATGCTTAGAGCGGACACTCCGGGGCCGTAGAACTCCACGAATTTGCCGACCACGCCGAGGCCGCGGAGGTGCTGGGGACAGAGATAAACTTAGGTTAAAACTAATACATGTGGGGAATATTGTTGCGCGCCACAATTAATGCCTGGTACATGGTGACATTAGTTACCACTAGCGCCATCTAGTATCAAGTAGTAGAACCAATTTACTACTAGCGCCATCTAGTATCGAGTAACAGAACTAATAGATCCTTCTAAAAATTTCGATACTACAACTATCGACATCTGGTCAGTCGGGGCCGGTATGTACTCGAACATTCTAGATGTTTCTACAATAGAAGCTTCTGGAACTATCTGCGGCACTTTATAAGGCCGGGATAAGCCGTGACCAGTCAGACTTGGATCCGCGATAGAAGCGAATACATCGAAAGCGATCTTCAAGTGCGAATTAAGAGCCATTGTGTTTTATAATTAGTGTGTTTGAGCTGTTATTAGTGTTGTTTAATTGAAGTGTAATTTTTGATTATTTATATCGGCAGTTTTTATTGTCACGAACCCGAAGCTCGTAACAATATTATGAAAGTAGCATGTTGCCTGAATGCAGCTTTAAGTATATTTAAAAACATAAATTTGAAAGGAGCCCGATTTGAAAGGGCCCCTGACTAAATAATAACAGCCGCACGGGTCGATCGATCAGGTTAAGCTACGCTTGCCGCGGTTGGTCTGTGGATGGGTGACCATCTTTACGTAACGAGACCCCTCCGTGCCTCGGAAAGCACATTAAGCCGTTGGTCCCGGCTGTCATTCGTGGATCTTTGACAGTCGTTACGGGTAGTCAGAAGCCCGAAAGTCTGACAACCAGTCTTACCAACGGGTATCGTATTACCCAGTTACTGGGTTGTTTAGGTCAGATAGGCTCCATGTAAAATACTGGTATTCAGCTGCATTCGGTTAGACTGGAAGCTGACTTCAACAAACTGTACCTATTTTTTCTGTTCTGTTTTTCATTGTATACATAAATGGTAAAATAAATAAATAAATAGGTGGGAAAAAGCTAGGCCTATTGAGTCTGTATGGATGATGATTACCTTAGTGATGGTGAGCACCAAGTCAGTGGAAGTGACGAGGGGGTTCAGTTTTCCTATGAGCTTGTACCCAACCACTTTAGGTAACAGCATACTGATGGCCTGGCCTAGCATCACGGCTTCAGCTTCAATACCTGTAAGGAAATAATAAATAATAATAAAAATAGTTTATTGGTAAAAACAAGTTTAGGTATAACAACATTTTGTGATTGGATCCTCCTTTTAGGCAGATAGTGCCTGTGTTAGGAGACTCCGCTCTGCCATGGCCCGATGGCACGTTGTGTTATAAAAAAAGCAAAACGTATAATTTTTATGCTAATTATGTGATGGGCAGCAGAGGAGTCCAAAAAAAAACCAAAACTTTCCACTAAATGAATTTAATAAAGTAGTTACAATTAATTCTTAATATTAGGTGAGTAAGTACTAAGAGGTTGTCCTAACGACCGATGTATGTGACGAACGGCCCCGCGCCGAATCTGCTGGTTAGTTTTATTGGATGCAAGTTGGGTTGCGCAATGCATTCACAGTAACCGAGTGTTTGGTGATGACGTATCTGGGAGCCACTCACAGATATAACATGCTAAAACTATTTAAATATTTACATTAAATTATTTTTTTAAATTAAATTACGTTAGATCAAATGTGTGTATCAGTAGGTGTAAGTATGTGTATGAGTATATGTGAGTGAGAGAGAGAAAGTGTGGCCTGTAGGTGTGAAGAGTGTACAGTCAGCATCAATAATATCCGAACGAACAGACTCTTCAAAATGATCTAAGCAACTATGAAAATGAAATATTAACTCAATGACACAAGGAATGTTTCAGAATGGAGACAGCACACAACAACTGTCATTCTGACAAGAACTTTATCCAATTGAGATAAAGTTTAATTTTCTTAGTTGTTGAGATAATTTTGAACAGTCTGTTCGTCCCGATATTTTTGACGCTGAATGTACATGAAAGACAATAATGTGTTATTTACTCATTCATACTGTTACTGTTAGCCTGCATCATGCCACTGCTGGGCAAAGACCCCCATGACTTCTAGCTCTTTCGATCCAGGGCTAAAGTGTACCGCTGGTCGTTTGTTTTGTCCAGTTCGTCCTGCTACCTTCTACAAGGTCTGCCACGACGCCTAGCTGTGTCATGGCTCCACGTGGTGGTTATTTTGGCCCACAGCTCATTGGGCATACGGCAGACGTGGTCAGCCCAGTCCTACTTCAGCTTAGCAGCTTTTTGAGTGACGTCAGTAATTTGTGTTTGGGACCGCTGTGTGCTGTCAATTTGACGCACAGAAAGTCTCTAAATGGTGAATTGAAAGAGTTCACGTAAAAAAAAATTGGCGAATTTAAAGTTCGCGTAAGAATTGGCCAATTAAAGAGTTTGTGTAAAAATTGGCGAATTAAAAAGTTCGCGTAAGAATTGGCGAATTAAAGAATTAGTGTAAAAATTGGCGAAAAAAGAGTTCGCGTAAAAATTGGCGAAATAAAGAATTCGTGTAAAAATTGGCGAATTAAAAATTTCGCGTAAGAATTTACGAATGAAAGAATTCGTGTAAAAATTGGCGAATTAAAGAGTTCGTGTAAAAATTGGCGAATTGAAAGAGTTCGCGTGTTTTGACATTTTAGAGGTTATCCGTTAGTGAATTAGTATTGTAGTGAGTTAGCCTCACCGCCCACGCCCCAGCCGACGACGCCGAGCCCGTTGATCATGGTGGTGTGGCTGTCCGTGCCCACCACGGAGTCGGGGTGCAGCACCTCTCCGCTGAACACCACGCGCGCTAGGTACTCGAGGTTCACCTGGGAAACACAAAGTAAAAAACTTTTTTGCAAAAAAGAATCAACCGACTTCCAAAACCGACACTACAAAGTGAAAAATAACTTTAATTTCGGAAGTCGGTGGCAAACAACGAAAATGCGAACCCAACGACACCGACTTCCGAAATTAAATTTATTTTTCACTTTGTAGTGTCGGTGTTGGAAGCTGGTTGATTCTTTTTTGCAAAAAAGTTTTTTTTTTCACTTTTAAGTTGTAATTTTAACCAGTAATTTTGTTTTAAAAACCAAACTACTGAACCGTTTTTGGTGAAATTTCTATGGGACCATTTGGGAAGTATACCTTTTCCAAGAAATAAAGATTTTTTTAAATCGGTTGACCTTTTTTAGAAGTCGGTTAAAAATATTCATTATAAGTTTTAATGTATGCTATCTACCATGTTCCCACTGCTAATCACATCTAAACTGTCTATGGAGTATCTTAATTTGACAAGATTAAGCTAATATTTATCTTCTGTCCTTTTCTTAATGAAATAGAAAGAAAAAGATGCATTGAACTTAAATTTAGTTTAGTTTGTGAACAAGGGAATTGGCGCCAATATCTATCTGGGATTCTTGACATGCGACATGTTATCGAAGGCCTTCGCGCGCCCCTATTTAAAACTTATATCTAATTGAAGTTATTTCCACTTAACAAATATCAACTTTATGCAAGTGTTAATAAAGTTCCTATTACAATGACTTGCCTATTGGAAAAATCATATGAAAGTTGAAGTTGCAGCGCAAACGGAACCTGGGTATTAAAGTTGTTTTTTCCAAAAACTCGGGAACAAAGTACGAATGCAGGTTACCTGGTGCACAATACCGGACCCTGGAGGCACGATCAGCATGTTATCGAAGGCCTGCGCGCCCCACTTCAGGAACTGGAAGCGCTCCTTGTTCCTCTCAAATTCTAGTTCCTGGTTCTTGTTCAGTGCGTCTGGGCTGGAAATAAAAGTAGAAGATATTAGAGAAAGAAAGAAAGAAAGAAAAATGCATTTATTGGCATTACACAAAATGACACCTTAAAACTACAAAAATAAAAACAAAGATTATAATGCCAAAAGGGCCTCAGCTCAGCATAATGTCAGATGACAACACCAGTGTAGCACCTGACGCTGATTGAAAGATACAATGCCTGCAGTCCCCGAAGGGGTAGACAGGGTGCGTAGTGTCTATAGAAACACACACACACACACACACACACAAACATTTTGAAAACTATGTTTTTGTGGCCGCCTCACGAAACAGGGAGCTACTCCGAAGTAGTATCGGCCGAATGTTCGGCCGTTTCCTGCTACGAAGTTACTATTTGGTTCGGTCGGTTCCGATCCTACACTCCTACACTCTTTCGAATATTGACTATGGTGCCGACCCAACTGAGCCGATCCGAACTTTTTTCGCATTTTTCAATAATATTCGGTTCGGCCATGTGTCGGTCCGATGCGAACATTCGCACTTTGCACTTCGGAGTAGGCCCCCAGGTTCTCCGTCTACATAAACTAAAGCTGCGTACAGTTACTGCAGCTTTAACTGGCCATGGGTCATTTAACAAACCCCTCTATGTCATAGGAGTAACAGACAGTCCGCTGTGCAGGGCCTGCATGCAGGATGACGAGACAGCGGCGCATGTGCTGCTAAACTGCCCGGTGGTCGCCACGTACAGGGCAAAGTACTTCGGTAACCCAGGTACCCTACGTGAGACGGTCAGTAACATCAAGGCGGTGCTGGCCTTCCTTGAGGAGCTGGGGTGGATCGAATGATCGATTTTCCCAGCCGTACGCAAAATACGCGCATTCTCGTGGAGTTGCGGACACCAGCCCGTATTACCTATTAAACTATATTTTAGTCCCACATAATGTTGTTGAGACTACTGCTATTACAGATAGTGCAATTCACGAAGACGCGCCCCACCAATTTTTGGTTGAGGGGGTCGCGGGGTGCGGGGAGTTTGGTTGAGGGGATCCGTCAGTGCGTGTGCACTCATAAGTAATTACTCAAAAATATGATATGGAGGTGACGGTACTGAGTACATAACAGTGTCAAAATATTTTCTTACGTATCCTAAAAAAAAAACAAGTGCATGTTTTTCAAAAACTTTATTTTGGAAAGACATTAATAAGTGCAAGTTACAAGTGACGCTATTATCTAGTGATTCTGTGCTGTGTACAACATAAAAAACATCAAAAACCGTAATCATTTTTGGGAACTAATATTTTCTACCCTATATGTACAATTAATAACAGACTTTTTTACATAGTTGCTGTAAATACTGTGTGACCAACTATCAGTGTGTGCGCATCCTTACAGTGACGCTCTGTTTCGACTTATGGTGCTACAACTCGCCATAACACCGTGATAACTGCCATAAACGTATTTATTGAAAACAGCGCCATCTAGTGATTCCGTAGTGAACTGCTTTGCGGATCGATTGCGCAAACAAGATCGAAAAATTCACTATGGCTAAGTGTGGTGGCTGCGGTAAATTTCTCGCGACCACGGATGCGGCTAAATGCGACAACTGTCGATCTTGGTATCATTACCAGTGCGTTGGAATACAAGAAATAGGCCTTCTTACTTCTCCCTGGCACTGCCCGGAGTGTAACAAAAGCGTTGTGCGGGACAACCGGGCCGAAACGCCAGTTAGAGGCCATGCAAAGGCACCGCTGGAAGTCACTATGACTAATCTCATGGACACGGACACGAGTCCCATAAATTCCACCGCAGTAATGGACGTCACACATGATATCACTCAGGACATCACTATTGAGCTGAGAAAGTTTAAGGAAGAGTTTATCAGCACGGTACGGAGTGAATTTCAATTGCTGCGCAATGATCTGGCCGACTTGAGATGCTCATTAAAGTCCACTAATGACCGTATGAGCAGTTTGGAAGAGAGAGTGGCCGTCATGGAGAGTCAAAAATTGGTACAACCCCAAGTCTCGCCGGATGTGCATAATTTAATTGCCCAACTGCGGAGCGATATAAATGACCGTGATCAGGAGCTGCTAGCCACTGATATACAAATCTCAAACTTGCCAGAGCCGAGTGGTGAAAATCCCATACACACGGCTATGCTAGTGGCGTCAAAGATGGGCGTAAAAATCGAGGCGCGCGATATTGTGAGTGCCGAGCGCGTTGGAGGCAGACGCATAAATGCTACGCAGCCGGCGCCGGTGGAGACCCGCCCTCGTTTCCTCGTCGTGCGCCTCGCGCGCCGCGATCTACGCGACGAGATGTTGGAGGCCGCACGAGTACGTCGTGGTATGACTTCAGCTGATCTCGACATGTCCGGTCTGCCGGTGCGATTCTACGTCAACGAACGTCTTACGAAGCTGAATCGTGAGTTGTTTCGGACGGCGCGGGAGGCCGGGAACCGGCTTGGTTGGCAATTTGTATGGTGCAAGCGAGGCCGTATACTTGCCCGATACAAACCCGGGGACGCCGCTTGCCAAATACGCTGCGAGGCTGATGTGCAGCGCATCTTTGTACCTATACCTGTACCGGTTACCGACGGCCAAAATATGTCCTAATTATTTTTGTTTTACTATTACCATTATTTTTTATTATTTCTGGCTTTTTTGTTTCAATTATCACTGTATATTTTTAGTTTCTAACATACCAATGACGATTTTATTGTATGTTGCAAAAGTGTCATGGTATAATTATCATTATCAGTTGTTTTCGTTCTGCCCGACCCTCTGCGGAAACAGGTGTGATATTATGTTATGTTATGTTGTTTGTCTCGCGGCGGCGGCGGCGGCGGCGCGGACGGCGCATCTCAGTGGGCTCGTGGACCGGTTTCGACATAGTACTCATATTATTATATTTTTTATATACAATATTATCCTACATCTAGCAATATTTTCAATCCTTCTTATATTTCTAATTATTATTATAATATTTCGTATACTACATATTCACATTAACTGTCCAATATTCGCAAATACTTACAAATTGTTTTTATTTAATTCGGAGCCAATAATATTATTTAGCAAAACTAGGGCTATAAAAACTGTTAAGATTTTGAATCAACGCGCATTAAAGGTGTTAGCAATTCAAGTGATACTCGTAACTGTAGTAATTTTACATTATAGTCATGATGCCTAAAAGTGGGAAATATCTTAAGGTTGGCTTCCTTAATGCAGGGTCTCTGGGTACAGGCCATGACGACTTAATTTGTGCAATGGACAGATATAATTTTGACATAATGGCTATTAACGAAACTTGGCTTCGGCCGGGGGAGGAGGGGCGCGCGCCGGTTGTACCCGGTTATCGTCTACGTCACACTCCGCGGCCGTCAACTGTTTGCGCGGGACGTGGTGGGGGCGTTGGGTTTTATCTGCGGCGGGGTCTGAGCGCGCGCATCTGTACTAGCATGGCCGATCCCAGGTTCGATTCCGTCGAACAGATGTGGCTGACAATCTCGTTAAGCGGGAAAAAAATTGCAATTGGTACAGCGTACCGGCCACCGTGGTTTGACATAGATCTTTTCCTTGACGCCATCATGAACACCTATGCTACGTTGGGTAGCTGTGATCATTATATATTGCTCGGTGATTTCAATGTGAACATGCTCAACATAAACGAGACTAAAACCAAAAAAGTACAGGAATTTTTAAGTTGCATAAGTCTCGTTCAACTTGTCACTATGCCTACTCATTTCACAGATACGAGTGAGACTCTTATTGACCTACTGTGCACAGACCTTAGGGCAAGATACACGACTGTGGAATCGATTGGTTCAATTACAGGTCATTCAATTATAGTCAGTGAATTTCACATAAAGCGGGACAAATTTTTACCATACGTAATCAAATTTAGGCCGATGAAAGACATAAGGGATAATTTTTATACGGATTTGACACAATTAAACATAGGTCGCATTTCTGAATTCGCCGACGTGAATGACATGGTTGATACTTTTAATCACCTCATTATATCAGTGTTTGATGTTCACGCGCCAATTAAGACTTGTCGTATTAGGGAGTTATCGTATCCCTGGATTACGGACACTATCCAGCTCATGATGCGATTACGGGACAATGCATTAGCCAAATATAGGAACACTAAATCGGGAACAAAAAAAGACTACTATAAACAATTAAAATCCTTAGTAGAAAGTTCCTTGTATCATGAAAAAATTGCATACTTTAAACACAATATCAATAATAAAATAAATAATCCAAGATTACTATGGAAGAACATTAAATCCACGTTTGCACCCTCAAAGCAAAGGCAAGACCTTCCCCCACATTTTAGAAACCCAGACCTCATAAATAACACATTTTTAAATGTCCCTGGAAACCCGGTAGCTAGTGCGTCACTTATGTCATTCTATGAGACCCACAGGTATAGTGAAGCTATATTCACAATTGCTCCAGTGGACCAAGATGATATCTCCCGCATTATTTCTGACCTAAAGTCAAATGCTGAAGGCTACGATAATATAACCTTAAGTATGCTTACTCTAACTTTGCCGCACACCTTAGAAACTATCACCTACATCATTAACTATTCCATATGGACATCAAAGTTTCCTTACCACTGGAAAATTGCCATAGTTAGGCCCCTTCCTAAGAATCCTAACCCTGTAGAAGTTAAAGACTTGCGGCCCATCAGTATTCTCCCCTGTCTTTCAAAAGTAATGGAGAGGGTAGTGTGCCGTCAATTGACTCGGTTTTTAGAAGAGAACGAAGTGTTACCTGATCTACAATCCGGTTTTAGGAAACAGCGCAGCACTTCTACGGCGTTACTAGATGTTACGGACAATATTCTATCAGCCCAAGATAAGGGCATGTGTTCATTGATGGTGCTACTCGACTTTTCCCGTGCATTTGATTGCATTAACGTCTCGCTTTTGCTGTCGAAGTTAAGATACTACGGTTTTGACGACAATGCCATTCAATGGTTCCACAGCTACCTCAGTAACAGAAAACAACTTGTTGAATTGCGTTTGTTGGATGGTACTACCTTAACTTCGGCCTTAGCTTCTATAGAAAGAGGCGTTCCTCAGGGATCAATTTTAGGTCCAATTCTTTTTATTCTGTATTGTGCAGACCTAATAAAGTGCCTTCAGAAATGCAAATTTCATATTTACGCCGATGACGTACAACTATATTTATCTTTCAGTCCAGACGGTTATGAGTCGGCCATTAGAGACCTAAACGACGACCTAGAAAGAATCGCTACCTGGTCACACGAGAACTGTCTGGCATTAAACCCATTGAAAACCAAGTATATGTTGTTTGGTGCCAGGCAGCAGTTGAAGAAGATACCTTTAAGTCTTAATTTAACTCTGATGGGTGAGCTTATTGACCGTGTGGATGAGGCGCGGAACCTTGGGTTATGTATGGACAGCAGCCTCAGATTTGAGAAACACGTTGCTGACTCTGTAAGAAACTGCTTCTATCGTCTGAAACTGCTTTACAAGATGAGGCCGTTCTTATCTGAAAAGCTTCGTGAGCAGCTAGTCGAAACCCTTGTTCTATCTAAATTAAACTACGCTGATACGGTTTACGGCCCTCGCTTGCTGTCTCGTACCGATCGACTAATACAAAGAGTCCAAAATGCATGTGCGCGCTTCTGTTACTCTGTTCCCCCTAGAAGTCATGTCACCCCCGTTCTTAACAAACACTTTATTCTCAAGATGAAGTCGAGACGAAAGTTACATCTAGCGTGCCTGCTATTTGGTGTCGTTAAGTCTAAGAAACCGAAGTATTTATACGACAAGCTTAGTTGGATGGCTAGTAGACGAGATTGCGCGCCCAGGCAATGTGCACAACAACTTTCAACACAGTCTCATAGAACAGCAGCTTTCAGAGGCACTTTTCCGATACGCTGCATCTAAGGTGTGGAATAATATCCCACCACCACTAAGGGTACTGGGCACTATCCACACGTTCAGAACACGGTTACGGCAGTATCTGATAGATTCGCAACAGAAATTAGATATGGTCGCCCTAAATCTTTCACTTATATGAAATGCCTACAGTACTTAGCTTAAACATAATCCCTGTTGCCTGTTGTGTCATTATTGCATAGAATGGGGTATGCGCGTGGTTGCACACTCGGTGTTTTCGCGTCCTTTGCCTTCTCAAACGTCCCCGACTCGATGTCGCTGCCGCGCCGCAGCGCCTAACTGCCTAACTGCCGCCGCAGTGGTGAGACCTGTGGGAACCATAAACGGACACATTATTTCTTTATTTCTTTTTTTTCACCGCAATCTCGTACTCTGTTCAATTTTAACGTATTGATTGTCGTACTTACACATTGTGCCTTGCCTACTTGCGACTGTGACGCACAGCTGGTGTCGACGCATCCTTTTATTTATTTAATATTTATACTTCTGTTGGAATCTTGGCCGAAGAAGGTACTTTTTGTTAATAGGAACACAGGGTGTGGCATCATTCGTAAATGCGCTACTGAAACAAAAGAGGGTATAAATGAATAAATTACACGTAACTCAAAATAGCAATGCTAAATATTATTGTAAGTATTAAATAACGCTTACCTTCTTCTACTAACATTTGTACCTGCTTCGTCTATTGTTATAGGTAGGTTCTTCACTTTTTTCGAATAGCATTGAATTATTGTTTATGTCACTTTTTTATAGTAGTTTTTATTATTATTACGACCATTCACGCTTCTATTCTTACAACCCATAGTTTTACTGTCGCAAAACTAACTAAATAACACATAAGTAGTGAGGTCCGTCGTGCTCGGCGGCCTGTTGCGCTTTGAGTGCACCGTGCACGGATCAATCTCATATAATATGTAGATTGATCGAGAAAACAGGTTTTGCTGAGACTTGGTTGTTTTGTTTTTGGTTCTTTTTTTTTTTTTCTTAATTTTAATTTGTAATGATATTGTACGTGATTACTAGTTTATTTATTTATTTATAAGTAGGTATGTATTAGGTATGTTGAGACTGTGTGTGCTCCCCGTCACTTTTCCATAGAGGTTCATTAGAAAACCAGCGTCAGACAGCATCTGTCTGGCATTAATGCTGAAATGAACCTTTTTGGCGCAGCCGTGAGGCACACACTATTGTTGTCTGAAACATTATTTTATTATTTTTGTATTTTGTGTTTCACGAACTGTGTCCAAATAAACTTTTTTCTTTCTTTCTTTCTTTCTTTCTAATTAGTGTGTACCGATAACACTCAAACGTTGACGGAAGCTTGCACACATATACTATAAACGGTTAGGAGGAATAGTGGGGCGCGTCTTCGTGGATTGCACTATCTATAAGTGGGCATACATTTTTGTGGGAAAGTAATAAAAGAGTTGATCGATCAGGTTAAGCTACGCTTGCCGTGGTTGGTCCGAGGATGGTTGACCATCTTTACATACCAAGACCCCTCCGTGCCTCGAAAAGCACGTTAAGCCGTTGGCCCCAGCTGGCATTCGTGGATCTTTGCCCATCGTTAGAGGTCGTCAGAAGCCCAAAATTCTGACAACCAGTCTTACCAAGGGGTATCGTATTACCCAGTCACTGGGTTGTGGAGGTCAGATAGGCAATCGCCCCATGTAAAATACTGGTATTCGTGCGCGCTCCGTGCCTCGGAAAGCACGTTAAGCCGTTGGTCCCGGCTGTCATTCGTGGAGCTTTGCCAGTCGTTACAGGTCGTCAGAAGCCCGAAAGTCTGACAACCAGTCTTACCAAGGGGTTTCGTATTGCTCAGTAAATGGGTTGTGGAGGTCAGATAGGCAGTCGCTCCATATAAAATACTGGTATTCAGCTGCATCCGGTTAGGCTGGAAGCCGACCCCAACATAGTTGGGAAAAGGCTAGGCAGATGATGATGGTTAGTTGTTTGTTGGTTGGTTCGTTGGTCGGTTTGTTTTTGATTGGTTGTTTGTTTGTTTGATGGTTGATTTCTATGATAACAAACTTACCTCCTAGCAAAGTCCACCTGCACAGAGTGATCAATGACCAGGTCAGCTGGACATATGGGGTTGATCTTCTGAGGGTCGCCGCCCAGGTTCTTAACGGCATCTCTCATGGCTGCGAAGTCTACCACTGCTGGAACTCCAGTTAAGTCCTGTAAAACGAAAAAGAGGGTATTTTAAGCTACTGTCGCGCACCACAAATAATCCCTGGTACATGATGACATTAGTTACCACTAGCGCCATCTAGCATCGAGTAGCAGAACTAATTTACCACTAGCGCCATCTAGTATTCCGGTTACAACATATTTTTGAAGTGAAAACTTCTTTAGCGGCGTTGTGCACTTTTTTTGTGATGGTACCCTTTTGCACACAGTGTGTAAAAGGGCAGTTACAGTGCGGTCTTACACAGGCCGCGTTTTAAAATGCGTGTCCCACACATGCCTATTTCAGAAAATTAGAAAAAAAAATACCTACTTATTTTATTATTGATTCGTGTCGAGAATCAGTAGCATAGTTACCTCCTTGAATTTGACGAGGATGCAAAACGACACCTTGTATATCCTCATTCATAATGTATTCTACTTCCTCACCTGCAATATTACCCTGGCGGGCTTGAAGGCGATCTCCACGGCATCCCCAGCCTGGTTGGTCTCCCACTGCAGCACATTCTGCACATCCTTCTCCAGCACCTGGAAGTTGTCGCAGTTCCTCACACACGACTCCAGGAGTACGCGCACTGAGTATGGCAGACGATCTGGAAAAAAATATGGCTGGATTGAACAATACTGTAACGAATGAAGGAGAAGTACAGAGTACGAAGAAATCAACATATTTTATTTCACATAAGCCTACATGGGCACTTATGAAACGTCAGAAGCTAGGTGCACGGTTCCAATTGGTTGTTTCCTATGGAGAAGAGCCGGCAAGAAACTCCACGGTTACTCTTTTAAAAATAATTGGCTTTTACAATGTTTTCAAATTACAGTAGGTATGGGAGGACAGCGTAGGCCTGTCAACAAGTACCAGGTACTAAAAAAAATAAAAAATGGTCTACAGATCTAAAGTCTACAAGGCCTACAAAATCCTCACATTTACAGTTAATAATAAAGGAATTAGTAATAGCAATAGGTACATCTGGGGGCACGGGAGTGCTCCCGCCAAAACGAGCCTAGCGAAGCGCAAGGGCACTACCTACCTTTTCTCGAAGCACTTCGTCGTATTTTTGAACCTTCTTAACTTGGGTTTGGATTATACCAGATAAACAAAATTTTCGGGAATTATGATGTCAGTGGTTGACTTATTAAACCTATAAAGTTTCAATTGCATAGCTCTTATACTTTAGATTTTATTGATATCTAAAATACCCCGATTTCGTCACTGATTCACTGACTTACTGATGATCATCAATATTCTTAAGGTTCTTCCTGAAGTCCTAGAAAGCTGAAATTTGGTATGTAAGCTAGTAATAGTACACAAACAACAAAAAAATCTTAAAACTTGAAACATTTACCTCCCAACCCCTTAAACTAGGGGTGAAAGTTTGTATGAGACTTCCGTAAATTTTGATGCTAGAGGCCTGAAAATTTATATAGGGGGTCCTTGTTATAAATAATAAGATATGTATTTCAGGATTTATAGTAAATCATAAGCAACTTCCAAAAATAAATGAAATCCCACAAAAACATTTCATGTTAAATGTTGCCAAGACGAGACCATGTAGCTCGCACTGTCAAAAAGTAATCAGATCTCATGTAGATCTAAGCTTCTTACAAGGCCTAACTTCGCAAACTCGAGACTTTAGTCAAAATATATGGCTTGGCCGTTTCGCTACATTCACATGAGCGTGAGATGAAAAAGATTTTTTATTTAATATGATTAATATTGTTATCCTATTATGATTCTGCCAAAGTGGCCATTTTAGGCCCCCAGGTGAGAATCCGTGAAACCGCGCACCGTGGGAGGCCAGTTTCAAACGTCAAACAATAACGTTGTGTATTCCGACAATTTAATGGGACACCTCATTGTTTACCAACATCTTTAACGCAAAACATTACTGCGTGTCTGTTTGGAGGTGCCGGTGACAGAATATTGCAATCGCGAATTATTTGCCAGAAATGTAAACAAATATAAATTTATGTAAAAATAACATTAACTCCTACATAATAAAGTTCAGTTTACGCTACAACTTCAAACATTTTTATAACTTTTTCAAGAGTGCTAGTCACTCTAAAATCAAGTTAATTTTCATTGAAATAAAGTTGATATTTGTTTAACTTTTTTTTTTTTTTTTGAGGATGGGAAATCATCAAATGTCCCCTCCCGCTCTGGGTGGAGCAGAAGGGAGTGTCAGACTTTTACTGACTAAAACCCACCCGTGTTCCTTCCTTAGACCTTTATGTTCCAGGGCAGCGGTAAACCCTTTCGGATGGTCCCGCTACCCATATTTGTTTAACTTGAAATAACGTCAATTTGAAACATTTGGAATAGACGTAAGTATATTGGATTTATTGTAAACTAGCGTTCGCCCTTCTGCTTTTGTTTGTATCTTTTTAGTACGAACGCTTTTAACGTGCACGTCTTTCTACATCGTTCTCACATGTATAATTTAAACATAAATAATGTAACCAATATTTTATTTATTTTAAAGACTGTCCGCGGAGTTTCTTGTCCGTTCTTCTCATACACGATAATCGACTATTTAGCTAATATTATTTGTGGGTTGCAACATTGACATGTTTAACATTTGATGCTTTTGAGTTGTGGCAACTCACAGATGACTTTTGATGAAAAACGGTGGGAAAGGTTTTATGTTTTTGGAACGAAGTTCCTTATCGCGCGTTGCGAAAGGGGGCTAGACGGAAATAATTAAGACCAAAAGTTGGAACGACAGTTTTTACTACCTATAGTTGTAAGCCGTGCGGCGTGCGCGTGTTTTTTTGTCTGTCTCTCTCTCTCTCTCTTAAAGAAAGCAAGCCAGTTATACTTCGTTCCATCCGGGTGTCCCTTGACACCTCTCAAGTTTTTTTCTCTCAGCTAGAGATGATGAAAGTAGTCTCGAGGTAAATTACTATTTTACTGTGTAGAGTACCAATAAAATTAATTGTCTAAGTATTCGAGTTTATATTTCTAACAGTAGGAACCTACTACGCGTTGCAATGGACAACTAGCTTCATCTTTCTGACTGACCGACCTCTTGATAATTCAAAGGTGCCTGTAATTGATTTATTCGAAATAAATGCTTTGAATTTGAGTTTACCATTTTTATCCTCGACATTACTATCAGCCCTCGCCTTCGGCTCGGGCTGCTAAAAGTCTCGGATAAAAATGGTTTGTTTGTTTTGTGCACTTGTTGTAACATCTACTATTATTTTGTTTTTAGTATTTGTTGTTATAGCGGCAACAGAAATACATAATTAGTAATACATATTTGTTTTTCATAATGTTAATGTTGTGTTTTTTTTCATATGTTATTTTTCTTTTTCTAGTATTTTTTTTTTATGTCATTGTTTTTTTTTTTTGTAAGAAGTTTTTATTTTTCACTTTTTTAAGGTCGCAGATCATTTGAATGCGGGAAGCACAGAACCAGTCGAAGTGGCAGTGCTTGGGGGATGCCTACAAATGTCCAGCAGTTTAAATCTTTTGGCTGAAATGATGATAATGACTCGAATAAAACTGTAGCTTTATTGCAACTTCAATTTACAATCATCAATTACATAAGACACACAGCCAAATGTCATTGTACAAAGTCGACGTGACCATCGATAACAAAGATAGAATTTTAATTACAGCCGACTTCTGACCCCCGCACCCGAATTGTCAACATTGTCAACATGCATACCAAAGTTATCAAGGCAATTTATATCATAAGTGGTTCTGATTTCATAATAAATGTGTTTTTTTTTAGTTTTATGATCTTCCTGTGCGACTCGCAATAAATACTTTTTCTTTCTTTCTTTCTTTATTTTCAAGTTTGTGTATTGCTGCATTCGGTTGAGCTTTGGTTTCCGGGTGCCGAAAGAGATGGTGGCGAACAGTGGCGTAACTATACCGTTCTAGGCCCGTGGCAAATTCATCGGATGGGCCCCCTCCCCCCAATATAAAGAAGCTGAACCAACAATAATAATATTTTTTTAATTTTATAATACCTAATTATTTATACACTTTTACAACAGTACAATAATAAATCACTACGTTAAGTAGGTCTGTATGTACAGACGCCAGCACATCAAGCTACTACAATCTGTCAGATTTCTTTAATAGATTTTCGACTTTATTGCTAAAGTATTAGGTTCAATGTTGATTGGGAAAATCTGACAGTTTCGGGTAGGTTGACCTGCTGGCGTCCGTACATACAAACTTTATAATAATTATACTTAGGTACTTGATTATCTAATAATTCAGTTTAAATTTAAAGTACAGTCAGCATCTAATTGATACATAGAGTAGTCAAAATGATTTGAAAAACAAAAAAAAAAATTGATCCGAATCATCATAAATCAAAAATCCAAAATCATCCTGTCAAATTAAGATACTCCATAGACAGTTTAGACGTGATTAAAAACATGGCTACCAAAAATACGTCAATGGCGCCGATTCCCTTGTTCACAAACTAAACTAAATTTAAGTTCAGTGAATCTTTTTCTTTCTATTTCATTATGAAAAGGACTGAAGATAAATATTAGTTTAGTTCTGTCAAATTAAGATACTCCTTAGGCAAATTAGACGTGATTAAAAACATGGCTACTAAAAATACGTCAATTTACAACGTCAGGCGCTGACTAATTTGACAGGAATAAACTAATATTTTATCTTCTGTCCTTTTCTTAATGATATAGAAAGAAAAAGATGCACTGAACTTAAATTTACTTTAGTTTGTGAACAAGGGAATCGGCGCCATTGTCAACCTATTTTCCCATTTGACTAATGAAATATATCCTCACTTGCAACAAACACCCAATTCTTACAACAATAAACTGCTAACTGCTTGCGTAATAATAGACTAGTGGAGTCTTTCATAAATACAAACTTGAATCAGGGATTCCCTGTGAGAGTCAAATTGGCGGGAGGCGCAGCGGGAATTCCCCGAACATCTGCAGTAATACCAACACACGCGTGTATGGCCTGTGGTGTGGCATCGGATACGTTCTAAAACTAGGTTACAACTTTTTTTTTTACAAATGCTTTGAGTTTTTTACTTGTGTATGCAGCTGCATACACTAGGTAGTAGGTAACAAAAATAAATCAAAGAAAAAACTTTTTTACTAAACATGTATGATAAATTATAATTGTTAGGAGTTGGGATTCTCCTCTGACCGGGGGCCCCTTCCGGCTGGGGGCCCGTGGCATTTTGCCGACTTGCCACCCTGTAGTTACGCCACTGGTGGCGAATAAGTATTTAGAGGCATGAGGAACAGGGTGTAAAGTTCACTCAACCTCCATAGAAAAGGGAGGATCCTCCGACCAGACGGGCGTTGTGTCTGGCGGGCTATTGCCCAACGATTGATGTTGGGAAATTGTATCTATGCTAATTGCGCGGTAAACTCTGCTTGCGAGATGCAGGATTTGCGTGACGTCGTGGCGTTGTAGATACCGCTACAAGTACAATGGTGGCTCAGGAAACGGTGACTGCGACGAGCTGTATGTCGTCGGATCGAACTCAGACAGGCACTTTACTTTGTGTAAATTATTTCATCACCACTGCTCTCAAAACGGTAAAGGAAAACATCGCGAGGACACCGGCATGTCCTACAACCAAAAACTCGAAGACATGTGACATCCACCAACACGCACCCTAATTGCGTAACACACGATCAATCGGAATCGGCTTCATTTTGACAGTTCAACAACATTCATTACGTTATTTACGTGTTGAGCAGACAAATTCGAACTTATGAAGCAATGGATTAGAAATTTGCTTCAAAATGATTCCGATTTCGATTGATCCACTTCTTCTTCCCAGCGATAGCACTAGGAAGTGGTGAAGGGCGGGCGTTTTTGGGGGACTGTCTTTTGTAATTTTGACGTTCGAAAAGTGCTGATTCTCAGCCTAATTTGAATAAATGACTTTTTGATTTTTGATTGATTTTATACGCAATTAGGGTGCGGCACTGGGCCCGCGTGATGGATTACGCCCACTCTCAAAGCAGACCTGTGTCCCAGCAGAGGGAACATTACAGACTGATTATTAAATTGACATGTCGAAGATGTCACCTCCATGTAAAACAAATGCATGCTAAAGCTGTGTACGCACGAACGAACGAAAACATGGTGAACACGAACATCGACAACTTTGTTCGCACGTGCGTACCTCTAACGAACATCAAACACTGTGTTCGTTAGAGGTACGCACGTGCGAACAAAGTTTTCGATGTTCGTGTTCACCATGTTTTTGTTCGTTCGTGCGTACGCACGGCTACACATCAAGCTATACATAACCAGTATAAGCTGACTTCTGATCGTACGATAAACCTATACAGGGTGAAATTAAATTCATGGGCATCCTTTTAAGAGGTCGTTGTACTCATCATTATGAACAACTTTTACTATGGGAACAAACCTAAAATTGCGAAAAAAAAAATCAGCTGTTCCCTACATTTATGTTCGCATAACTCGTCGAAATGTAGGGAACAGCTGTTTTTTTTTCGCGATTTCAGGTTTGGTCCCATACCTAGTAAAAGTTTTTCTTATTGGTGATTACAATGACCCCATAAAAGGATGCCCATGAATTCAATTTCACCCTGCATAATGCGAGGTCAGCTAAAACTGGAAATGCATAGCTTGATGTGTCGCCGTGTGTACACGGCTAGACACCCACGCCACGCACATGTCGAAGGCGATACATCGCGGGCTGCTTGGGGGTTTACCTCGATGCCTGGCTCTAGTCGTAAGCGCTACTGCTGATCATGAGGTCCTGGGTGATTATGTTTTTCAGTAGCAGCCTGGACTCTGGATTTCTAGCTGGTTGAAAGTGTCCTCACGTGATTATATTTTTGATAGTATAGTATACTATAGTATCGCCATCAGCGCCATCTATAATATCAAACCAACTCGTTTTCGTAAATCTAATGTCTAACATATTTTTCGTGTCTGTACTTGCATCAGTGGTATCAGTTGCCCGATTCAAAACATTCATTAGGTCAACTCATCCCGCGGGATAAGTTCAAGCGGCCTCAGTTGACTATAGAGCCCAAGAAGCTTGCCCTCTGTCACATGCGACTAAATGAGGGTCTAGTATAGGGGTGCGCGTCTGGCTAATCCTTCGGGGAACACAGGCGTGATGATACGATGTTATTGTTATCAATATGTAGGACCCGTCGCGAGTCGAAACGATGTGATAGATTAAATTAACCCATTGGGCGAACGTTGATCTATCTACGCGAGGCACAATGGGATCTGTATTGTGTCTATGACTGCAGCATTCCAGTGGACATGATGTCTCACTACGCATTTGTATACTGTAACTTTCAACGTTCTAAAATTGAAGTGGTTGATCTCAGACTATTCCTACTTTTATTATGTATTTTTCTATACATTTCTCAATATTTAAGTGAACCGTAATGTTTTTTTATTTTTTTTGAGAAATAAATATTTTAAACCGAATCTCCTATTACAATATCAAAAAAACTTTTTCGCAAAAATAATCAACCGACTTCCAAAAACGACACTACAAAGTGAAAAATAATTTTAATTTCGGAAGCCGGTGTCGTTGGGTTCACATTTTCGTTGTTTGCCACCGACTTGCCCCTCTGAGAATTGCCCCTCTGATGTCACTCGGAAACCTGCCACGCTAAAATGGAATTGGGCTGGATACATCTGCCGCATGTCAGACGATCAATGGGCCAAACTTACGACCCAGTGGGTCCCGCTTAATGGCAAACGACATCGCGGCAGGCCCAGACGGAGATGGCGGGATGAGCTGGACTTCTTTCATAAAGATTGGTCCTTGGCAGTTCTGGAAAGAGAGTAGGGATGCCTTTGCCCAGCAGTGGGGCATTAACGACTAATAAAAAAAACTTGAAGTGTCAAGGGACACCCGGATGGAACGAAGTATAACTGGCTTGCTTTCTATAAGAAAGAGAGAGAGAGAGAGAGAGAAACACGCGCACGCCGCACGGCTTACAACTATAGCAAAAAGTGTCGTTCCAACTTTTGGTCTTAATTTTTTCCGTCTAGCCCCCTTTCGCAATGCGCGATAAGGAACTTCGTTCCAAAAATTATACATGTGAGAACGATGCAAAAAGACGTGCTCGTTAAATGCGTCCGTAATAAAAACAGATAAAAACAAGTGGCAGCTAAGAGATCACCAGTGACGGCGCCCGTACGAGTTTTGATTTTACTTATAAATGGCGAAAAGTGAATTCTGCCTACCCTATCAGAAAATCAAAGCATGATGTTATATTACTATTGTATTTAAAACAAATCATCTACCTAGTCGTTTCCCAACTGTGTTGGGGTCGGCTTCCAGTCTAACCGGATGCAGCTGAATACCAGTATTTTACATGGAGCGACTGCCTTTCTGACCTCCAGAACCCAGTTACTGGGTAATACGATACTCCGTGGTAGGACTGGTTATTAGAGATTCGCGCTTCTTATTACTGACTGTCAAAGATCCACGAATGATAGCCGGGACCAACGGCTTAACGTGCTTTCCGAGGTACGGAGGGGTTTTGTATATGAAGATGGTCACCCATCCACGGACCAACCGCGGCAAGCGTAAGTAAACCAGATCGACCCAACCGTGCAGTTATTATTAGGTACCAATTTTTCATGAATTTATTTATGCATAAATCCAGTTCACGGTAACGTTGAGATTATAAATATTTACACAAAGATTTTGATAAGCAACTGACAGCGGGTACTTATCTATGCCTATTGATAACAAGAAGGTTCCTCTCACTAAGATAGTATACTCTAAATGTGAGCAACGGCTTATCTATTATACAGGGTGTAAAAAGACCCATCACATTTTGACGGCACGGTTGGCGCAGTGGTTAAGCGATTGAATGCTGCGCTGCGTGTCGCGGGTTCGATTCCCGCACGGAACAAATATTTGTATGACTTACATGTATTTGTTCCGAGTCTGGGTGTTTTTCTATCTATAATATGTATGTATTTACAAAAAAAAATAATGTATATAAGTAGTTTATCAGCCATCTTGTTACCATAACACAAGCATTAGGTTGCTTAGCTTGGGACTAGATGGCGCTGTGTGAAATGTCCAGGGATATTATTATTATTACATTGCCGTCAACTACGCATTCTGTAGAGACGCCAGCACATCAAGCTACTACAATCTGTCAAATTCCTTTAATAGATTTTCAACTTTATGTCTAAAGCATTAACGTTCAAAGTTGACTGGGAAAATTTGACAGTTTCGGGTAGCTTGACCTGCTGCGTCTGTACATCTAACTAAATAACATTGCATAAAAATGAAACGACTTTTCCTTTTGGTTAGTGGGCAATGTAACACACGCAATACATTGTGCCTATGGATGCATGCACCGGTACAGGGGTCGTGGGGGTATTTAAAGTTATGTTATAATATTAAAAACTTGTTATCGTAAGAAACGTCAGTAAAACTTGGAATTTTAACCTTCAATATCTCCGTAACCAGAAGGTTCCCAGGTATGGTCCAGTACAAAGAAATGATCACAATGACGAGAAGTACAAGTGACTCTCGATTTCGTTAAGTGTCTTTTTTACACCCGTTATACCTTAGGCCTCTTCTGTAGAAAACCGAATGTTCCCACTGCTGGGACACAGGCCTCCTCTCTTCGATAGGAAATCGGCTGTAATCTAGGTACTGTGTGGTTTTGTAGTTGTTCGTAATAATAATAATAATAACGATAAAATGACGACAACAATATATTGAGAAGATGTTGACGAGATCAGCAACTCGCCGCGCACGTTTACCACCTCCGGAGTCGTCGCTCAGCCCCGCCCCGCTGCCGCCGGAATCCAGCCCCATCGAGAGTGCTGTGACACCGGCCGTAGCAGCTGCGTCGAGCTCGAGCGACGAATATTTTTCCCCGCCGACGTCGCCAACACCTGTACGTCGGCAGGGGAGAGGCCGGCCACCGAGGAGCTTGGGACTTAGGGGCCATCCGGCCCCGAGCCGGGTCCCCGCTGCCGGTGGTTGTGTGCAGCGCATGAGATGGACTCAGTCTATGAACGAGAACGTCATGCGCGCATACTACGGGTCTACAGAGGGGGGAACTAACCTCACTGCGTACCGTGATAGGATGCTGTCTCTGTTCCAGGAACTGGAACCAACCGTCAACGTCTCAGCCCAACGACTGTCGGATCAGGTGCGGGTCATCCAACGCAATCACAGGTTGGACGACATCGCACTTGATAGGCTGCGCTCAGAGGTACTGAACAACCAAATCGTCTCGACTCAGGCACAAACCGCGGCACAAGCGTCAACTATTGATGCCATCCCGCCGCGGTCCAATCATGTTGAAGAAGATGATGATAGGGTTGACACAGTAAGTAGCCAGTGCAACGTTCGACTGAGGAGCGCACTGGAGGACGCGTTTCGCGAGTATAGATCCACTCCAACCGAACTTAGACCCCGAATACCACGACTACCTATGCACAAAAAAAATAGGGCGCTGGTGTGTGCCTTGGACTCGCAGCTCAAGAAGTTCTTCGAGAGCAGTGAGGATCTCGTTGATACACACTCGATCTTGTATTGCGCGGCTGTGGCGGCATGTCGTTTAGCTAACGTCAAGTTTCCAAATTGTGACGCAGCTACTCGACCAAAACCAGCCGTACCAGCCTGGCGATACAGGATCGAGCGTCGTATCGATAGGGCCAGGGTACTCATCGGTAAACTATACTGCTTCAGGGAGGGCAATACACGACCACGAGTGATGCGCTTTGTAAGACAGGCATTTTCGGGGACTGGAATCAGCCCTCGGGAATACATGTCTAATGTCACAGAGCGCATCGACTTCCTGAAGCAGAAAGTTTGTGCATGGGCGAGTCGTATTAGGCGGTATAAGCGGCGAGTTGATCGGTACACGCAGAATCGCGTGTTCCAGAGCGATGAGAGGTGGGTATATAGAGCTTGGGAGCGACCGGAACAAAACGTGACGGACGTATGCCGCCCGGATGATGCCACCACGAGTGCATTCTGGCGCAGCATCTGGTCGGTACCCGTCTGTCACGCTGAGGGTGGCTGGATGCGCGATATCGAGCGAGTGTGTGGAACTATACCAGACATGGAACCAGTCATAATTACGTCATTAGACATAGCCAGAGCAGTCCGTCCATTACCGAATTGGAAATCACCGGGACCGGACGGACTGCATAACTTTTGGTTAAAATGGCTAATTAGTTCACACACTTGCCTGGCATCTCAGTTCCAGTCATCCTTAGAGTCTGGGTCGCTACCACAGTTTCTAACAACAGGCGTTACCCACCTGCTCCATAAGTCAGGTAGTCCCGCGGAACCCAAGAATTATAGACCGATCACATGTTTGTCGACGGTTTATAAACTTCTTACATCCATTTTGAGAGCGAAAATTAACACACACATTGACAGTAACTCGATTATGTCTGCCTCTCAAAATGGATGTAGGAATGGGTCCCGCGGTACTAAGGAGCTACTCCTTATAGACATGGCCATTAGCCAACAGGTTCGCCGATCCCGCAAGGATATGTCGACATGTTGGATAGATTATAAGAAGGCCTACGACTCTGTGCCACATACATGGCTCATGAGGGTGCTGGAGTTGTACAAGATAGATGCAACTCTACGCATCTTCCTTGAGTCGTGTATGGGGCAATGGAAGACGGTCCTTCGCTATCCAGGGTGTCGACAGATTCAGGGGAATGATGAGCCTGTATGGATTAAGCGGGGAATATTTCAGGGCGACAGTTTGAGTCCACTTTGGTTCTGCTTAGCCCTGAATCCTCTAAGCACATTGCTGGAGGATTCAAGTCTAGGCTATCGGTTGAAGAGAGGTGGTCAGGTCATATCTCACCTCCTCTACATGGATGATTTGAAACTCTTTGCCCCCAACAAATTGCGACTGCTGGAGCTACTGAAGGTAACTGAAACTTTCAGTAGCGCCATCAGGATGGAATTTGGTGTCGACAAATGTGCAGTCATGCATGTAAAGCGAGGGGACATTATGGAATCCGAGGGGATTCAACTCTCAGATTCCATACAACTTAGATCCCTCTCGTCATCCGAAAGCTATAAGTATTTGGGTATGTCGGAAGCGTTAAGCATCAACGCTGCTGACATGAAGCAAGCGTTGAGGGAGCGCTTCTTTGGGCGCCTGAAGAAGGTGTTAAATAGCCTTCTTTCAGGCGGAAACAAGGTGCGCGCCTTCAACGGTTGGGTCATGCCGGTCTTGATGTACTCTTTCGGCATACTCAAATGGACTCAGACCGAACTCGATGCCCTGGATAGAAGAGTCCGTACACTACTGACCGCAAACCGGATGCATCACCCACGATCATCAGTGATGAGATTGTACATCCCGCGGAAATGCGGGGGTCGAGGCTTTTTAAACGCGAAGACCCTCCACAACCGCGAGGTGTGCAATCTCAGAGAATATTTTTTAAAATCCGAAGTGGGTATGCATCGTGATGTGGTTGCAGTGGACAAGGGGCTCACCCCGCTCTCCATTGCTAAAGAGAACTGGCGCAAACCTGTAATACTTACTACCGATGACCGCAAGGAGGTATGGCAAAGCAAGGAGCTTCACGGGCGCTTCTATCGGGCTCTTCATGAGCCCGGTGTAAACTTCTTAGCGTCCGTATCCTGGCTACGTTTTGGGGACCTTTTCGGGGAAACTGAAGGTTTCGTCTGTGCAATTATGGACGAAGTTATCTTAACGAATAACTACCGCAGACATATTATGAAGGATGGGACGGTTGACGTGTGTCGGGCATGCCACCGTCCGGGTGAGTCCATCAGACATATTATCTCTGGTTGTTCTCGTTTAGCTAACGGCGAGTACTTGCACAGACATAATCAAGTAGCCAAGATTATTCACCAGCAACTTGCTTTGAAATATAAACTTGTCGACTCTGAGGTACCATATTACAAGTATGTGCCCGACCCAGTTCTCGAAAATGACCATGTCACGTTGTACTGGGATCGGTCTATCATCACTGACAGGACTGTTGTCGCCAACAAACCTGATATAGTGGTGATAGATCGATTAGCGCGCCACGCAATGATTGTCGATGTTACCATTCCACATGATTTGAACCT
Source organism: Apamea sordens (assembly GCA_945859715.1). Lineage (NCBI taxonomy): Eukaryota > Metazoa > Arthropoda > Insecta > Lepidoptera > Noctuidae > Apamea > Apamea sordens. Next base: position 8,656,396 of record OX244015.1, on the reverse strand, counting down.
CGTGAAAGCTGAGAAAGATAAGCAAATGAAATATCTTGACTTAGCACACGAGGTTGTTGACATGTGGAATGTGAGCTCGACTGTCATTGTGCCGATTGTCGTATCGGCCAATGGCCTGATGGCCGACAGCCTCGATCAACATCTATCGAGGCTCTCGTTAGGCGGTTGGATCAAGGGCCTGATTCAGAAGGCAGTACTCCTCGATACGGCTCGCATTGTGAGGAAGTTTCTATCTCTGGAGCCCTAACCACCGGTAGCTTGGACCCTGCTCCCGACACCGGTGGATCACTATTTTTTTATATTTTTAAATGTTTTTTTTTTTTTTATACTAATATTTAAAAATGTAACAAAATAAGAAAACTAAATAAATAAACGAAATAATAATAATCTCTTTAATTCAGAACACAATTCCATAATTACAACATTACAAAGGGTACCAAGATGTTAGTAACATAAAAACTTAAAAACTATGTTAGTAGACATTACCAATATTTACAGGCGCATGCAGCTGACTTAAGTACCAGATGAAAGGACAATCCAGTTTGTTGGCAATGACACTCAGGAGACTGTTGTTACTGGCACGCACCCTGTGCAACAAGGACGCTGCTCGCTTGCGCCTGATTGCAGCGGAGCTGTCAATCCGGGCGTCCGCGAACATCCCTGAGGCACTACAGAAGCGTGGCAGCCCCAAATAAGGTAATAATAAGGTTTCAAAGGTTTCCAAATAAGGTTTTTACTAAAACCGCTGAAGCGAAAAGCGCGCGAAACATAATAAATATAAATAAATAATAAATAAATATCCCTGGACATTTCACACAGCGCCATCTAGTCCCAAGCTAAGCAACCTAATGCTTGTGTTATGGTAACAAGATGACTGATAAACTACTTATATACCTACATTTTTTTTTTTTTTTGTAAATACATACATATTATAGATAGAAAAACACCCAGACTCGGAACAAATACATGTAGGTCATACAAATATTTGTTCCGTGCGGGAATCGAACCCGCGACACGCGGCGCAGCAGCCAATCGCTTAACCACTGCGCCAACCGTGCCGTCACGGAATAACGGTTCAGTGACGACCTGGGGGCCTACTCCGAAGTAGTATTGGCCGAATGTTCGGCCGTTTCCTGATACGAAGTTGCTATTTGGTTCGGTCGATTCCGATCCTACACTCCTACACTCTTTCGAATATTGACTATGGTCCCGACCCAACTGAGCCGATCCGAACTCTTTTCGCATTTTTCAATAATATTCGGTTCGGCCATGTGTCGGTCCGATCCGAACATTCGCAGTTTGCACTTCGGAGTAGGGGCCCAGGAGGCCAATTCTCGTAATTTAAAACGTTCAAAGTCTAGTCGCAGTGTCATCTCGGCGACAAACAAATGTCAAAAACTTGTCAAAATGTAGGGAAATTTGAGGTACTTTTTTTTATTGACAATGGGCTCACTCTTGACCTCAATCCAGCCCAGAGGCAGGGATGAGATCTACGGTGGAACGAGCTTGCCCAGAAGAAGCCTATTCACTCTCGCCTTGAAGAGATTCGGGTTGTATGAACTCGGGAATGCAGACGCAGGCAGACGATTCCACTCCTATTTTTGACAGATTGAGACAGATCAGACTGTGAACGTTCTCGTTCTTAGAATTACGAGAATTGCTCCTCAGATTACGTCATCACCGCGGGCGACGGCCGGGCGGCGGCGCCAGATGTTTATAAACAAAGCTGTTTCTTCGAGTGGTGCTTACACTTTCATGAATGTTCCTTGTAATTGTAAACAATAGCCGGTCGATTAATCCCTAGCATTATTTGGAATGACAGCTCACTCCACGCTCACTTCACCTAAGTTTTCACGGTGAGATGGTTACAGAATCGCACTGCAGGGCTTTAAATAGGCGTGCATTTCGTTTGTATTTATGATTGTATTCATTTACAAAATTGGAAAGAAGCCCGAAAGTCTGACAACCAGTCTTACCAAGGGGTATCGTATTACCCAGTAACTGGGTTGTGGAGGTCAGATAGGCAGTCGCTCCATGTAAAGTACTGGTATTCAGCTGCATCCTGTTAGACTGGAAGCCGGCCCCAACATAGTTGGGAAAAGGCTAGGCAGATAATGATGATGATTCATTTACAAAATTGGTTGTAAACATAAACAAAGATAATTTTTATCTTAGATTTCAAGTAAATGGATAAAAAGGTAAAGTTTGTGACTTCAGGCCGAAGTCGCGGGCCGAATAAACTTACCATATTTCTCTCCTAGTCCAGTGATGTCATAATATTTGTAATCCTTTCCATCTATGGTGATGGATTTCAGGAGGTGGTTGTAAGGGTTGTTGACAACTGAAACAGATCAAAATATTTATGTTAATCACTTTGTATTCTAGTACTCCAGACCGTACTTCGGTTGGAGTGTAGCCTTAGGAGCGCTATGGCTATCTAGCCGCCCGGCAAGGACCAGCAGTGCGATTCTGTAACCATATCACCGTGAAAACTTAGGTGAAGTGAGCGTGGAGTGAGCTGTCATTTCAACTAATGCTAGAGATTGACACTATTGACAGCTCACTAGTCTAAGCTCACTTCACCTAACTTTTCACGGTGAGATTTTTACAGAATTGATCGGCAGCAGAATTGCAGAATTGCGTAACACACGATCAATCGGAATCGGTTTCATTTTGACAGTTCAACAACATTCATTGCGTTATTTACGTGTTGAGCAGACAAATTCGAACTTATGAAGCAATGGATTAGCAATTTGCTTCAAAATGATTCAGATTCCGATTGATCGTGTGTTACGCAATTAGGGAGCTGGCGCGGGTTGACGGCGCGTTGTGTTCCACGCGCGCCTCAAAGAGATGTCAGCACGAACTGGGTTGATCCGCTAGGGCCGATGCCTGCCCGGGCCGCGAGTTGTTCGAAAGCGATACCATGGCGCCTGGCACAGGCAACTGAAGGAACACGGGTGGGTTTTAGTCAGTAAAAGTCTGACACCCTCCCGCTCGGCCCAGACCGGGAGAAGTCATAATTACGATGATTTCCCACACAATAAAGACAAAAATAAAAAAGGGGCGCTATGGCGCGAGGCAAGAATTTTTTCAAAAAATTTTGGTTTTTTTTTTGGAAATTTCCCAATTTTGTTGCAGTATCGGGTTGACTTTGACCATAAAAACCATTTAGGGTCTGAGAATATAGAGCCCTACGACGAGATGACGCACCTTTCCGTATTATGGGTCTATTATTTATTTTAATTGTATATGTATAAAACAATATAGATTTCCAAAATGGTAGCTCGGATGAAAATCTTTCATCCGAACGGAAACGTCAGCTTATTCGGCCATGCGTTGTAGACTTCATAGACTTGTAGGTAATTTAAAAAAAGTAGATGTAAGAACGCCGAAAATTCGTGGCATAATGTCGCGGAGGTGTGTCGCCAAGCTAACGCATAAATTAACATGTACGTCACCATGACTTAAGTAAACACAACTGTACTAAGTTCAAAGTTTTTTATTTACATAATTACAACATTGAAGGTGTTATAAGGCAGATGTGAGGGGTAGCGGGAACATCCGAAAGGGTTTACCGCTGCCCTGGAACATAAAGGGCTAAGGAAGGAACACGGGTGGGTTTTAGTCAGTAAGAGTCTGACACTCTCTTCTGCTTCACCCAGAGCGGGAGGAGTCATTTCATCATCAAAAAAAAAAAAAAAAAAGGCAGATGTGAGGGGTAAAGCCAGGAGGGGACGATGTAGGACATTTATTTTAATTGGTGATGTTCTTCAGAAAGGTCCATGTGCATAGTACTCGCAACCAGCGTGCGTGTATGACCATTGCTTCGGTACGAAAAATATGTGTCAGTTCAACAACGTAAATAACGCAATGGATGTTGTTGAACTGTCATAAAAACTTTTTACAAAAAAAAAACTTTAATTTCGGAAGTCGGTGTCGCTGGTTCGGCATTTTCGTTTTTTGTTTTTTTTTTTTGGGTGTCGGTTGTTTTTTTTTTTTTTTTGTAAAAAAGTTTTTATTTTTCACTTTTTAGTTGTACCTTACAAATTCGTATATACGTACTTACAAAATTAGAGGTACCCCAATAACAACTTTGACAGAAATGAGGGTGTACCGTGGTATACTGAACACATCCCCCTTTAGAGGGTACAGGCGTGACGTTATGTTGTGTGATTGCTTAAACAATACATACATAAGCGATAGTAGCAATAGCCGTTGATTTGCTGGCATTTATTGAAGAGTTGTCTGTCTCCGAAACTCATCATCAGATCTTGTCAAATTTCAATGGGACCATTTGGGAAGTATACCCTTTCCAACAAAAAAAGAATTTTTCAAATCGGTTGGCAAGCGACGGAGTTATGCGCGAACATCCGAATTGAGAGCCTCCTCCTTTTTTAGAAGTCGGTTAAAAATGTAACCTATCGCTACTGATAGTATGTTACGCAATTACCCCGCAGATGTATGAACGTAAACGAAGCAAATGGAGTATGTAAGGGTCGTAGTAGGTGATGCTCTGTAGGTACTGCCTACCTCCATGTGATAAATGTTAACGATAAATAATTTTATTTTGTAAGTAGGTTTTTACAAACACTTTTACACGTCAATCATATTTTAAAAATAGATGAGGTCAGCGTTTCCTATCTGACTAGTCTGAGAAGAAAGGCCGAAACAAACTCAGAGGTCTCAGTCTCATTTAAAATCCAGACATAATCTTGGTCGGTTCAAATGAAGACCATGTAGATCGACGTCTGAGATTGTCTTTTGAGGAAAGAAACACGCAGATTGAGAGCACTTGTCCAGTCAGTGCACGCATTTGTCAGAAATCAACAAACTAAGCACGAGTAAAAAAATACTGTACAAAGGCCGATTTAATGCCTGAAGCATTTTATACCAGTCAACTTTAGTTAGGGTGATGCAGACAAAACATGGCAGGTGTACGACATACAATTCCGTACGTGTATCAATCAATGTATTGTGTGTTGCTGCAATCACTAGTTCCATCTGTCAAAAAACAGTTTACCTAATGGACAGGGTATAAGTATTACTATGTGGATTCCAATAAGATAGGTACTATACATATTTGTTTATTCATTGCTTTAGGAACATTCAAAATAATTAGCATTGAGGAACACCTAACTATGTGCCCATTTTCACCTGTTGTAACCTACAAAAGTTAACGTTAACATGATTTTAGTCTCTCATGGCGTTATATACATTCGTCTAATAGTTATTTTGTCAATACTAGTTCTGATAACCTGTTCCTTGGTCAGAAAAACGATTATTTTAACAATTTAGAATTACTTTCGTCCGGTTTCAAAATATGCGCGGTTTTAAGTTACACTAACCACTGTACGGTAGAACTCTAATCAAGTACACATTTAGTACTTTTTTTACCTAATAGAAGTTTTATTGGAACATTGAAGTAAACTTTTTAACGTAAAAATGTGAAAATTTCACTTACCGGCCATGTTAGATATTGACTTTTTTTGCGCACTAGTTGAAGGCACAGGCACACTCCCGAATCCCTATTATGAAAAGGGAAAACGCACGAGAAATTATACAAAAATCTACGTCACAAATATAATCAGCGCCACACACAGTCGGCGGAGTTTGACACTGACTGGACTTGACATAAATGTTGCCGGGTTGCGTAATGTCAGAAGAAATGTGATAATACCTGCCAATTATTTAAAAAACTACTATTCTTTTCTAATAATAGTCGTTCCGTGAACATTAAATTCCTGGAATTGAGAAAAATTCAGGAGTGCTTCTTGATCGGTCTTTGGACAATGCATGATGCACTGTTGTGGGTGAATTTCTGAAATTCAGAACAATTTTGGAGCTACCCTATATTTAAAATAATAATATGCGACGCGAATTGCTGAATCGCATTTTTGATATAGTAAAGGAACTCGAGCGCTGTGCACGCCAGCATAGACTATACACTAATATTGCTCGCCAGTCGCTTACATACCATCGCAAGCAATCAGAGTAGTATTTACCCCTGTCAAATTTTAATATATTATCAACAATTTCAGTATAAAACCGTTTCGCGTATCATTTATCTGGACCTTACTCATAACACGCACAACATATGCATGTGAAAAAATAAGCAAAAGAATCATAGGGCAAAAATTCATCCCATCGCTGTCAACAGGAACAGTGCCCAACAGGCTGGCAGCATTGCCACGTTGTATGGCGATGCTAATTCTTTGGCCCAGAAACAGGCCAGCCTGGGCCAGCCTCTGGTCACGTGAAGAGTCGACTAACCGCTTGGCGATATCTCGAAAAACCAAGTGGGCACTCGGACCCCATGGCCCTAGTGTTTCGACCCCAAACGGCTCGAACATTTAACTCCCAATCAGGTTGGAATATTTTCGCCATTTCAGGTTTTCTGCACCAGCAGCAGCTGCTCAGCAGCAGCAAGGAAAGGTCCAAGCCAATTGATTGAAATTCCTATTTGAGTTGTAGATCTTTTAAAACAGTGTCTACATCACCTCCTAGCCTCATATTTTTTGATGCCCTAAGATTCCTTTGCTTATTTTTCACATTAAATACATATTGTTTTTTTAAATGTTAGCTTATATAATGTAAATATTTTCCTCGAATGACTAGTTTAACCCTATATCCGACGTCCAAGTGCGTACGTATTTTACGTAGATAGAGCTACCCTCTAAGTTTTACTACAGTTGCACCAAGGAATTGGTCGTGCTGCTTTATTTTGTTTTTTTATGTGTATGACATACATATTTTAAAGCTTGGCGAGTGCTATGTCAAACTTAAACTTGAAATCAGCAAAAATAAAACTCCTTTCATTCTTTTCTGTTGTACTGTCAAAAAGCTTTTATAAAAAGCTTAAATGTAACTTGAAGCTTTAATCAGCTTTATTCCCAATTTAGGAGTATTGGTAATAATTTCAATTATTCCAGAAGAACATAAAAGTATGATATGAACAACATACCGCATAATTAATATGAAAGGATCTTATAATGCTGGAAACGGTAATAGGTTAAATGGTCTAAGGGTCTAAAAAAAGGGTCTAAACAACATAATTTTTATTAAGAAGAAAATGTCTATAATTTTGAATGCAGCTTTTTACGAACCAAGCACTATAACTGGCGTTCCGTTATCGTATTTTCATATAAAATTCATTGTTTATATCTTTGTCTCAACTATTCGGTACAATAAAAAAGAGACCAAACATGATGCTTCTAACGAGACTTGTCAAACGCGTATCCATGACAAAAAATTGAAAAAAGTTCGTTGGCTGTCATTGTTTTGCTAATTTATTACGTTTTTATTTGTTAATTCGTGTAAAGTGACCATCAAAATGTCGACTTTCGATTTAAACTCGATAAATTCAGCGCTATCTGATTCCGGCAGGCCGACCAGTGGCGTGGATTTTTCTGGGAAATCTTTAAAATTGGACACCGCGAACGATGGTATGAAAAGTGTTTTTTTTTCGCATTTGTGAGCTATTTTTTCCGTTAAAAACAGTTACTTTTAATTTTGTATAGTGCCCTACTATACAAAATTACGATGAAAAGTAACTAGAAAGTAAATTCCTAGCTTTTTATTGTAAATTTTCACTGTTTGCCAAACATAACCTAAATTTCATGTGTTACTAAAATTGCTATTGATAAATTTATTTTCCTGTTCATGTCGTTAGAGCACCCACTTAAAAAGTCTCGTTTTTACTTGGTGTTATAGACTTTGTGTCCCTAAGAGGGGAATAATGCATTAAAAATGTGTATCACCTGCAGACCAATGTGTTTATATGGCTGCACACCAATCCAGCTTAAAATATGCAGTTTATTATATCAGCATGCCAACATCTTCTACTAAACTATGAAATTCAATGATTGTAAACAAAGAAAGCAGTCATCAGTTTTGGCAGGCACAGTTTTGATCACATGTTATCTCAATACTCAATACTTTATTGCGTTCCATAGTGTACATCTTTTTTTTTGCTGATTGTATTGAAGCCTCTTCAAGCATAGCCCAAAAGTTTGAAAACCAGTTTTTATACATGGAGCGACTGCCTGTTTGACCTCCACAACCCAGTTACTGGGTAATAAAATACCCCTGGGTAAGACTGGTTCTCAGACTTTCCGGTACCTTTCAAGTGTAACTTAACTTCATCGATTGGGCTGTGCAGCTGTGTGATAAACTTATACACAATATCATAAAGAACGGCCCGTGGCTAAATAATAAGCCACGGGCCCCTCTTAATGGTATTGTGTGTAAGAGTATTTACCCTCATTTTTCTATTAAAAGTCTCATAAAATAGTATTGTCTTCATCATCTGCCTAGCCTTTTCCCAACTATGTTATGGTCAGCTTCCAATCTAGCCGGATGCAGCTGAATTACAGTATTTTACATGGAGCTGCTTATCCTTGCGATAGTGTAATCTACAAAGATATCAATAAACTGCTTGAATAACATAAAATCTATTTTTCCAGCACAACCCATCGTGGACGCCATCAATGGCTGCCCTGACTTGCAGTACCTCACCCTCACGGGCAACACTCTGGGTGTGTCTGCAGCGGAGGCCATCTCCAAAGCCCTGGAGCATCACCCGGAGCTGAAGATAGCGCGCTTCTCTGATATGTTCACAGGGAGAATGAAGACAGAGATACCGCCGGCTTTGGTAAGTGTTTTAATCATTATTGTTTGTTGTTTCCAGCATGCTCAATAAATTTCTTCCTCTGGGAACGTAAACTATTTAAAATCATCCTTATTTATACACACCGTAAAATTTATATCGTTTAAATCCTTAAAAGGGGTCATTGTACTCATCATTATGAACAACTTTTACTACGGGACCAACCCTGAAATCGTGAACAAAAGATCAGTTGATCCATAGATTTATGTTCGCATAACTCAACATAATGTCTGGATCAACTGATTTTTATTTTCACGATTTTAGGGTTGTTCCCGTAGTAAAAGTTGTTCATAATTATGAGTACAATGACCCATTTTAAGGATTAAAACGATCAAAATGTAACGGTGTATTGGGAACAGAAGTGATCAGTTATTTCCTATGTCATCAACCGCCTTAACATAGCATAATCAGCCTACAAAGTTTCCACTGCTGGGACACAGGCCTTCTCTCTTCGAGAGGGTGTGGACCGTAATCCACCACACGGGCCACATGCGGGTTGGTAGATGTCACAAATTCTTCGAATTTTTGATTCTAGGACATGCCGGTTTCCTCACGATGTTTCCCTTCACCGTTTTGAGAGCACATCACCCAAAGGTTGACGGGTAGCATTGTGCATTTGTGTGCTAGTATTTTATAAGTAAATAGAAAGAAAGAAAAAAAATTTATTTAAAAAGACACACAATACACCAGATACATTACATCAGATAACAACAAATAAAAGAACAAATAGAAAACTAGTTTGAAGACCGATGTAAGAAAGTAGCAGGAAAGTGTGCCTCACGGCTGCACCGAAAAGGCCCAGTTCAGCAAAAGTGCCAGACAATAGTGCCTGACGCTGGTTTTCAACTGAACCTGATGTGTGAGGTGACGGATGTAAATCAGTTTTAAACCGCAACGTGACGTGTGTATGCATACTTAAATAAGATAAATATGTGACAAATAAAAAATTGTAACGAATATGTACATAAATAGTGTGAGTTGAGTAATATTGCAAAAATAATCATAATATTCTTGTCTTCCAGGCGGCTCTAGGAGATGGTATGATAACAGCGGGCGCCCGGCTCAGTGTCCTCGACCTCAGTGACAACGCATTTGGACCCATCGGAGTAGAGGGGCTGGCTAAATTGCTGCAGAGTGACGTGTGCAGTGAATTGGAGGTAAGGAATATCAAGTTTTATAAAAACTAGCAGCGCCCCGCGGTTTCTCCCGCATAAGTTTCTATCCTGTGGGAATATTGGCATAAAAAGTATCCTATGTGTTAATCCAGGGTGTCGGCTACGTCCATAACAAATTTCATCAAAATTGGTCCAGCCGTTTGAGCGTGAAGAAGTAACAAACTTAAAAACACACATACACACACTCACTCACAAACTTTCGCTTTTATAATAATATTATTAGTGTGATAAAAGAGAGAAAGGTGAACAAGATTTCAGCATAGTGTGCATATCAATTGTATACTGTACCTTGTTTGTAATCGAATCAGAAATGATGAGATCCGCAGGAGACTCAAGGTAACGGACATAACCCGAAGAATTGCCAAACTTAACTGGCAGTGGGCAGGCACATTGCTCGCAGAACAGATGGCCGTTGGGGCCGAGACGCGTCGTCGACACGTGTCGCTCGTGTTTTTCCCAAATTCATCTAATCATTCAAAAACTAACCATTCTTTCCAGGAACTGCGCCTAAACAACAATGGTCTCGGCATCACGGGCGGCCGCCTACTCGCCAAAGCCTTGTCCGCGCGCCCTCGCAAGCTGAAGATCTTCATAGCGGGCCGCAACAGGCTCGAGAACGAGGGAGCCACCGCGCTCGCCAAGGTGTTCCAAGTGAGTACTATTTGCAATAACAAGTTTCATATCAGATAGGAAGCAAGAGACAAGCCAAGACACTCAGTGTCATATACACACTTTGTTTTTCGTTGTCATATCAATAGACCATATTCATCGTTGCCCACACCCCGTTCATCGTTGTCCACTCCTTGTTCTAATGTTCCCTAATCGGGAATACAAGGAGTGGACAACGTCACACCTTGTCGTTCACAGTGTTAGCGAACGGGAATGCTTTTTGATTATTCCCGATCAGTAATACCCCTGTCGTTAACACTGTTGACAATCAGGAAAACGAAGTTACGTTGTTCTTGTTGTCTTTACACAATATAAGTTACAGATGTAAATGTAGAAATTTTACAAAGGGTGACACAATGGGCGGTCGTCTTATTTAATTCAATTAAGAAGTTCTTAAACATTTGCAAAAAAAACACATTTTGACACGATAAAGTAAATATTGTGTATGCCCTGAATACTTTATCAAGTGATTTCCTCAGAGATTTTCTCACGTTTTCTATTTGTCCTAGAACATGGGCACGCTAGAAGAGCTAGCCATGCCGCAGAACGGAATCTACCACATCGGTATATCAGCGTTGTCCGAGGCGTTCAAACATAATACTCAATTGGCGCGACTCAACTTAAACGACAATACGGTTGGTGCTAAGGGAGCTCTAGCTATTGCTGCTGCGTTGCCCAAGTAAGTAATGAAAAACAACAAGAAGCCCACACTTGGTTGCCATACATTGTTCATTCATGCCCACACCCAGTTCAGCTATGCCCAGTGCCCACTCATGGTTCAATAAGTACGGTAACTACCACATTGGTGTACTGTGTATTTCTATAACGCGATTATAATTCTGTAAGTACATATTTGTTACGGCCGCGAATCATATTTTAATTAACGTACAACTTACTGACCAGCAAATTGCAAAAAATGCAAGAAAATTGGAATTTCGCGGGCTACCTTGGAGCATCCACCTTAACAACAATATTTTCCATTCCTTACAGCCTGAAAAACTTGAAGTGTATAAACTTCGGTGACTGCTTGCTCAAGAGTAAAGGAGCCAGTGCTCTCGCGAAGGCTTTCAAAGAGAATTCATTGCTTTTGGAGGTAAGAAATTATATTTTCGGAACGAAGTTCTATGATGTGGCTTGCCATTGGACTGGGGCTGAGGGAGGTCGAGACCACTCTCCCGACTCGCTGCAGACGTACCGGGCATGTCGGCGGAGAGCTCACAACGCTCACTTCCAACCCCCATAAACTGGGGGCCTACTCCGAAGTGCAAAGTGCGAATGTTCGGATCGGACCGACACATGCCGAACCGAATATTATTGAAAAATGCGAAAAGAGTTCGGAACGGCTCAGTTGGGTCGGGACCATAGTCAATATTCGAAAGAGTGTAGGAGTGTAGGATCGGAACCGACCGAACCAAATAGTAACTTCGTAGCAGGAAACGGCCGAACATTCGGCCGATACTACTTCGGAGTAGACCCCCAGTACTGCTCTCAAAACGATGAAGGAAAACATCGTGAGGAAACCGGCATGTCCTAAGTTTTATTTTACGTTTCCAATTAATGTTATTTCAAGTTAAACAAATAAATATCAACTTTATAGCAGTGGTAATTAAGTTGATTTCAGAGTGACTAACATTATTTAAAAAGTCTTAAAAATGTTTGAAGTTGTATCGTAAACTGAACTTTATTGTGTAGGAATTAAAGTAATTTTTCCATAAACTCATATTTGTTTACATTTTTGACGAATTAATCGCGAACGTTGATTAGAACCAAAGATTCCAAGATATGTGACATTTCGTCGCTTAAGTTCTAACACCACGTAAGTTAAAAATAACAACTTTACAGGAGAGTGAAAAAAATGCATAATTTTACCTACCACGACCTTTTGATACCACGACAATACTATTTTATAATTTGTGTATACTTCTAATTGAATCTATTAAATATGTAACTCATTTTTTTAATATACAGGGTGGCAGGGACATCGACGCGCAAACTGTAACCATGGATTCAGCACATGAGTTTAGACCCCATAGCGTCGAAATTTTTCGTCGGTTATCAAAAAAAAAATCTTCTGTTTCATAGAAAAGTGCAATACCTACGCGGTCAAAATGTATGGAACAGCAATATTTTTTTTATAATAACCGACGTGAAATTTCGACGCTATGGGGTCTAAACTCATGTGCTGAATCCATGGTTACAGTTTGCGCGTCGATGTCCCTGCCACCCTGTATAGTATCTATTAGATCTATGTAAAATTATGACATTTTGTCATTCTCCTGTAATGTTGTTATTTATGACTTACGTGGTATACCTTCTTACCAAGGGGTATCGTATTACCCAGTAACTGGGTTGTGGAGGTCAGATAGGCAGTCGCTCCATGTAAAATACTGGTATTCAGCTGCATCCGGTTAGACTGGAAGCCGACCCCAACATAGTTGGGAAAAGGCTAGGCAGGCAGGCAGTTGTGGTGTTAGAACATAAGCAGTGATTTACCAACCCGCACTGGGCCCACGTGGTAGATTACAGCCCACTTCCTCGAAGAGACAAGGCCTGTGTCCCAGCAGTGGGAACATTATGTTTTTTTTTAAACCGACTTCTAAAAAAGGAGTAGGTTCTCAATTCGGATGTTTGTATTTTTTTTTTTTATATATTTGTTCGCACATAACTCCGTCGCTTGCCAATTGATTTGAAAAATTCTTTTTTTGTTGGAAAGGGTATACTTTCCAAATGGTCCCATAGAAATTTCATCAAAAACGGTTCAGTAATTTGGTTTTTAAACCAAAATTACTGGTAAAAATTACAACTTAAAAGTGTAAAATAAAAACTTTTTTGCAAAAAAAAAACAACCGATTTCCAAAAACGACACTACAAAGTGAAAAATAACTTTAATTTCAGAAGTCGGTGGCAAACAACGAAAATGCGAACCCAACGACACCGACTTTCGAAATTAAAGTTATTTTTCACTTTGTAGTGTCGTTTTTGGAAGTCGGTTGTTTTTTTTTTGCAAAAAAGTTTTTTCTCAACCTATATTGCCCCACTGCTGGCCAAGGTCTCCCCCATATTTCTCCACTTTTAATCCTACTTAATATTATAAACGTGAAAGTTTGTATGGATGGATGTTTGTTACTCTCACGCAAAAACTACTGCCTTCTCAAACGTCCCCGACTCGATGGCGCTGCCGCGCCGCAGCGCCTAACTGCCTAACTGCCGCCGCAGTGGTGAGACCTGTGGGAACCATAAACGGACACATTATTTCTTTATTTCTTTTTTTTCACCGCAATCTCGTACTCTGTTCAATTTTAACGTATTGATTGTCGTACTTACACATTGTGCCTTGCCTACTTGCGACTGTGACGCACAGCTGGTGTCGACGCATCCTTTTATTTATTTAATATTTATACTTCTGTTGGAATCTTGGCCGAAGAAGGTACTTTTTGTTAATAGGAACACAGGGTGTGGCATCATTCGTAAATGCGCTACTGAAACAAAAGAGGGTATAAATGAATAAATTACACGTAACTCAAAATAGCAATGCTAAATATTATTGTAAGTATTAAATAACGCTTACCTTCTTCTACTAACATTTGTACCTGCTTCGTCTATTGTTATAGGTAGGTTCTTCACTTTTTTCGAATAGCATTGAATTATTGTTTATGTCACTTTTTTATAGTAGTTTTTATTATTATTACGACCATTCACGCTTCTATTCTTACAACCCATAGTTTTAATGTCGCAAAACTAACTAAATAACACATAAGTAGTGAGGTCCGTCGTGCTCGGCGGCCTGTTGCGCTTTGAGTGCACCGTGCACGGATCAATCTCATATAATATGTAGATTGATCGAGAAAACAGGTTTTGCTGAGACTTGGTTGTTTTGTTTTTGGTTCTTTTTTTTTCTTAATTTTAATTTGTAATGATATTGTACGTGATTACTAGTTTATTTATTTATTTATAAGTAGGTATGTATTAGGTATGTTGAGACTGTGTGTGCTCCCCGTCACTTTTCCATAGAGGTTCATTAGAAAACCAGCGTCAGACAGCATCTGTCTGGCATTAATGCTGAAATGAACCTTTTTGGCGCAGCCGTGAGGCATACACTATTGTTGTCTGAAAAATTATTTTATTATTTTTGTATTTTGTGTTTCACGAACTGTGTCCAAATAAACTTTTTTCTTTCTTTCTTTCTTTCTTTACTGAACGGATTAGGATGAAATTTGGCACACAGATGGTTTATAACCAGGATAAACATATAGGATACTTTTTATCCCGATATTCCCACGGGATCGAAACTTATGCGGGTAAAACCGCGGGGTCATCATCATTTGCCTAGCCTTTTTCCCAACTATGTTGGGATCGGCTTCCAGTCTAACCGGATGCAGCTGAATACCAGTATTTTGTGGTTAAAGATACTTTATTCTCATAAAGAAATTTAAATTTCACTTAATTGAGAACAGTTTAGGTTTCTAAGTAAGCTATTTATACATAACATGCATTCGACACTCAGACTTAAAATTAAAATATAAATATTCACAAGTTTTAGAACAATCCTAGTAGGTAAGTGGAACAAGTTATTTAATGTACTTATAATGTGCACAAGAATGTAGTAAAACCAGATTTAATAAACTAATTGAGGGTACCCCGATAAGTTAAAATTCATAAGCAGTGTAAATCTACCCTGCGCAGAAAGTAAAGCTAGTAAATGAAATATTTCTGTCTGTCCACAGTCTCTAAACCTGAGCCACAACGAAATCGGTCGCGACGCTTGCATGGAGGTCGTGGAGGCTATCACAGCGCTACCAGACAGTTTCGACAGGCTTAGCAGAGTAGTGCTAGCCGGTAAGTAGAGCTTCTTACAAAATCTCCTCCAAACCATCTTTACAGTTAATAATAATAATATCCCTGGACATTTCACACAGCGCCATCTAGTCCCAAGCTAAGCAACCTAGTGCTTGTGTTATGGTAACAAGATGGCTGAACTACTTATATACATTTTTTTTTTTTTTTTGTAAATACTTACATATTATAGATAGAAAAACACCCAGACTCGGAACAAATACATGTAGGTCATACAAATATTTGTTCCGTGCGGGAATCGAACCCGCGACACGCAGCGCAGCAGTCAATCGCTTAACCACTGCGCTAACCGTGTTGCCAAATAGACAACAAACACATAGTTTGTCCTTATTTCTAGTGTTATGTGTATAAATATCACTGTTTTTTGTACAAGTGTAAATTTTGCCTAATATAAGATGTTGGCAAAGATGAATTGTGATGCAACCGTGAGAATATCTATATCTTTAAAAGTATCTCTTAGACAAACTCTGGCACCTAGCTGGTAAATTGCTCGAACAGCTCGTTTTTAAAGGACAAATATATTTTGTATATCAGCGGCATTGCCCCACAGCAGAATACCGTAGGACATAACACTGTGAAAATAACTAAAATAGACTAAACGAGCTGTATCAACGTCAGTGTATTGTCTTACTTTCCTGACGGCGTAGGCAGCCGAACTGAGCCTTCCTGCTAGACTTGATATATGAGGTCCCCGCTGAAGTTTGGCATCTACTGTTAGTCCTAGAAAAATTGCCGAGCCTACAGTTTCAAGCACCTCTTTATCTAAGGGCGCGTTCACATATACGTACGTTTTTACAGGATCCTTTTTAACGGATCCGTCGCTACTGGAGATAGTATTCACACAGGACTGATTTTAAGAGATCGGATCAGTATACTGGATCCGAAATACTGTATTATGTGTGAACTGGCTCATACAACTACATACGCTAATAACACATACGTTTAAACGGACCTGTAAAACGGATTGCTGCTTATTTTGTCGGATCGGTATTTTCTACTGGATCCGGAATACTGTATTATGTGTGAACTCGCTCATACAACTACATACGCTAATAACATACACGTTTTAACGGACCTGTAAAACGGACGTTAAATGTGAACGCGCCCTTAGACGATGTTGGGTCATAGATTTCTAACATTCAGTAAGGCAAACTTTACACATTTCCTTTTCTTGGCATTGAGAACTAGTTTATTTGACGTAAACCATTCTGTAACTATTGAGAGTGCACTGTTTACGTCATCAAAATCTTGTCTATTTCTGTCTACTTTAAAAATAAGAGAGGTATCATCTGCAAACAGTACAACGTCACAGATGCCCTTCAAATGGAATGGTAAATCATTGATATATACTAAGAACAAGAATGGACCCAGTATTGAGCCTTGCGGAACACCTAACTGAACTGGTAGCCCGGAAGATTTCACACCATTAAAATCTATACATTGGACCCTATTATGTAAATAAGAAATTATTACGTTGAGAGCCTCGTTTCGGACACCGTAATGACGTAACTTACGCAAAAGCGTGTCATGGTGCACGCATTCATCATTACAATATGATTGACGAGTAAACGTGTTTGTTTAAACCTACTTATAAATATCCCTGGACATTTCACACAGCGCCATCTAGTCCCAAGCTAAGCAACCTAATGCTTGTGTTATGGTAACAAGATGGCTGATAAACTACTTATATACATTTTTTTTGTAAATACATACATATTATAGATAGAAAAACACCCAGACTCGGAACAAATACATGTAGGTCATACAAATATTTGTTCCGTGCGGGAATCGAACCCGCGACACCCAGCGCAGCAGTCAATCGCTTAACCACTGCGCCAACCATTATAGAATTAAAATAATTTAATACTTATATTTTGCAGGTAACAGTCTTGGTGGAACTGACAATAAAAGGACGATGAGGGACAAGCTCGGTGCTTCAGCCGAGCTCAGTGACGGTGAGGGGAGCGAAGACGAATGTAAGTATTGATGGATTCCTTACTTATAATATTGCCAGCCTTGCCCCGTGTTTCGCCCGCGCAAGTGTCGATCCCGCGGTAATATCGGGATAAAATGTATCTTAAGTGTTATTCTGATTTATAAGGTATATTACTGTAAAGTTTCATCAAAATCCGCTTAGTAGTTTATGCGTGGAAGAGTAATAAACATCCATCCATCCATCCTCACAAACTTTATAATATTGTTACGAGCTTCGGGTTCGTGACAATAAACTGCCGATATAAATTACCAAAAATTACACTTTAATAAAGATCAAATTCGCAAAACACGTATTCGTTTGTATGAAAGAAAGAAAAATTATTTATTGCGACTCGCACAGGAAAATCTTAAAACTAAACTAAACACAACCAAAAAACAAATTATATAAAAATGCAAAAAAAAAAGTAAGACAAAACCAAATTATATATTTAAAAAAAAAACAGAAAGTCCTGTACGAGGCCAAAAGGCTCCTATCTCAGCATGATGCTACGACATTTAAAAAAATAAATGTCGTAGCATAAACTGGCAGGTATCTGGAACGAACTCTCAAATGTCAAAAATCAAAATCAAGTCAAATTAGGCTGAGAATCAGCACTTTTCGAACGTCAAAATTACAAAAGACAGTCGGGACAAGCGGGACCCACTGGGTCGTAAGCTTGGCCCATTGATCGTCTGACATGCGGCAGATGTGTCCAGCCCAATTCCATTTAAGCGTGGCAGCTTTCCGAGTGACATCAGTTATTTTGGTGATGGAACGGATTGTTGTATTCTTAACCCGGTCCACAAGTTCAATCAAAATCAAAAGTCATTTATTCAAATTAGGCTGAGAGTCAGCACTTTTCGAACGTCAAAATTACAAAAGACAGTCCCCCAAAAACGCCCGCCCTTCACCACTTCCTAGTGCTATCGCTGGGAAGAAGAAGTGGCGCAACAAACTTCCCAGCAGCACAGCTGTCTGTTCAGTTAGAATATAGTTGCATGTATACAATACTAGGAACCTATGTTCAGTAATTAACATTACAAGAAACTTAAATTATTTGCCATAAAATATGTCAGCTAGCCACGCCAATATACCAACAAATATAATAAAAACTATACGTACTCAAGCTGAAAAATAATTAATTAAAATGTAAATAAAACTTACTACCTAAATCAAAGCCTCCAGGCATAAAGGGCGTGACAGCTTACATATTTATGCATAGCTGGGTTCTGGTCAGATAGCTGTCACTTGGAAGTCACAGATGAAAAACTAGGACCATCGAAGTAAAATGGGCCGTTTTATTTTTTGACAACTTTAATTTATAAGTTTACAAATATATAACAAAAACCCTCTTGTCCCAGATGTAACAGACTCAGAAGAAGATAATTCGGAAGAAGAACAAGAAGAGAATGACGGACAGAACTCGGAAGATAGCGCCACAGAAGACGCGCAACATTTTGACACAGTGACGGAATTCCCACAAGACATCACGCTAGATACATCAGGTATGTGCCTAGTCTGTTTCCAACTCTACCAGAAGGCCAATTCTCGTAATTTAAAACGTTCAAAATCTAGTCGCAGTCTCATCTCAGCGACAAACAAATGTCAAAAACTTGTCAAAATGTAGGGAAATTAGAAGTATTTTTTGACAGATTGAGACTGAGATCAGACTGTGAACGGTATTAAAATTACGAGAATTGGCGCTCAGATATCACTAGCAGCGGGATAATTGCGTAACAAACTGTCAATAGTAATTTCATTTTGACAGTTCAACAACATCCATTGCGTTATTTGCTTTGTTGAACAGACACATTTTTCGAACATATGATGCAATGGATTATCAAAATGATTCAAATTGAGATTGATGGTGTGTTTGACGCAATTTGACGACACGGTAGGCGCAGTGGCTGAGCGATCGACTGCTGCGCTGCGTGTCGCGGGTTCGATTCCCGCACGGAAAAAATATTTGTATTGCCTACAGGAAATAGGGTAGTTGCCTGGGTAAAACAATGATTATTATATTTAGTCCGTCAGTTAGATTATCGAAAAATAATGGACACGCATTTTTTCTTTCGTCAATCAAACAAAAAATGGCAAAGATAAAGCGCGTCAAAATTTGGGAGTAGGGGGTCGTGACGTCACGCCATGCTAAAAATTGTAGCAAGGCGTGACGTCACGCGGTACTTTAACGGGCGATATCTTCATAATTTTTTATATAATTGTCAAAAGAAAAAATACGTTTCCAATATTTTTTGATAATCTAACTGACGGACTGATTAGATTTTATTTTAGGAAACTAGCCTATTGGCCTTCTGTTATAATTTATTCGTTCAGTGTAACGAAATTACCTATCTATCTATATTCTCAATGACAATGTAATTTAATAAGAAAACTGAATAAGAATAACTGTTTCATAACATTCCTAATATATTTGCACACCTCACATGGTTATTATAGTGTACAGTCAACAGCAAAAGTAGATGATCAAAATCAGAAATTCAATACTAATAAACGGAGTTCGCAGCAGCTGCGGCAAACAAAAACCCTACATTTTATACTGAGATCTCTCCATACCTCAAAAAGCACGTTAGGCCGTCGGTCCCGTTTGTCATTCAAATCGAATCATCTATTTGCATAACACAGGTTCAGTGGATGTATCAAAATGTTCATAAGGTACAGTCAACAGCAAAAGTAGATGATCAAAATCAGAAATTCAATACTAATGAACGGAGTTCGCATCAGAACTGTGTGCCGTCGAAGTGATTCAAAAGTATGTGATTGTAAATTATACCAAACATTTACTACTGGTACAGCTGCCATATATATGGCAGCTGTACCAGTAGTAAATGTTTGGTGTTTGGTCTCGTCTGATTTTTTTTCCCGTAGTCCCTCTAACCCGTAGTAAAAGTTGTTCATAATGATGAGTACAATGACCCCTTTTAAGGATCATAATTTTACGGTGTATACGCATTTTGCACATGAAATTAAGTAACATTTACAGAAATAATTGCTGGGAAACGACTTATTTTTTTTTTGTAAAAAATCCCCGTTTACGGTAGTGCGCAATGTAGCGCACTTGTAAAATAAACGGGGGAAAAAAGTTAGAACATTGACCTTCTAGAAGATTCCCAGGTCCAGTACAAAAGTAATTATTTCAATGCTCAGAAGACCACGTGGGTCTCGGCTACATTGAACGTCTTTTTACACCAGTTACGTATCTGGGCAAAGGTCTACCTACTCTCTCTCTCTCTCTCCCTCCCCTCTCCCTCTCTCCCCCACCTCACTCTCTCCCCCCTCCCTCTCTCTCCCACCTCACTCTCTCTCCCCCCTCCCTCTCTCTCTCCCCTCCCTCTCTCTCCCTCTCCCTCTCTCTCCTCCCTCCCTCTCTCTCACCACTCCCTCTCTCTCCCCCTCCCTCTCTCTACCCCTTCCCTCTCTCTCCCCCCTCCCTGTCTCGCCCTCTCCCTCTCTCCCCCCTCCCTCTCTCTCCCCTCCCTCTCTCTCCCCCCTCTCTCTCTCCCCCCTCCCTCTCTCTTTCCCCTCCCTCTCTCTCCCCCCTCCCTCTCTCTCCCCCCTTCCTCTCTCTCTCCCCCCTCCATCTCTCTCTCCCCCTCCATCTCTCTCCCCCCTCCCTCTCTCTCCCCTCCCTCTCTGTCCCCCCTCCCTCTCTCTCCCCCCTCCCTCTCTCTCCTCCCTCCCTCTCTGTCCCCCCTCCCTCTGTCCAGAGCTGCCAAGAACCAATCCTTATGAAAGGAGTCCAGCTCATCCCGCCATCTCCGTCTGGGCCTGCCGCGATGTCGTTTGCCGTTAAGCGGGACCCACTGGGTCGTATGCTTGGCCCACTGTTCGTCTGACATGCGGCAGATATGTCCAGCCCAATTCCATTTAAGCGTGGCAGCTTTCCGAGTGACATCAGTTATTTTGGTGATGGAACGGATTGTTGTATTCTTAACCCGGTCCACAAGTTCAATCAAAATCAAAATCAAAAGTCATTTATTCAAATTAGGCTGAGAGTCAGCACTTTTCGAACGTCAAAATTACAAAAGACAGTCCCCCAAAAATGCCCGCCATTCACCACTTCCTAGTGCTATCGCTGGGAAGAAGAAGTGGCGCAACAAACTTCCTAGCAGCACAGCTGTCTGTTCAGTTAGAATATAGTTGCATGTATACAATACTAGGAACCTATGTTCAGTAATTAACATTACAAGAAACTTAAATTATTTGCCATAAAATATGTCAGCTAGCCACGCCAATATACCAACAAATATAATAAAAACTATACGTACTCACCCAGAGTACTCCGTTCCATAGCTCTCTGGCAAACCTCGAGCGTGGTCCTCTGCTGAATTGTCAAAGACCATGTTTGAGAACCATACGTGTGGATGGGAAGAATACACATGTCGATGAGTCTTCTCTTGAGCGATTGTGGAAGGTCGTCCTTTATTTGATCTTTCATGGCCCAACTAGCTTTTGCCCGCGACTTCGTTCGCGTGGAATAGTGACTTCCGGCAGATTTTTGGTTTTACCCAAATAGTTCTTACTATTTATTTACATTTTTCCGATGAATTTTCAGTACTGAATTGATGCCGACTCTTGACCAATAGATGGCGCTGTATGTCCGGAATAAATTTTATTTTATTTTTTGTAATAAAAACTATCCTATGTCCATTCTCAAGTTTCAAACTATGTCTGTACCAAATTTCACACAAATCGGTTCAGTAGTTTAGGCGTGAAGCAAAGACAGACAGACAGAGTTACTTTCGCATTTATAATATTAGTTTGGATAGCTCTTCCAGGCATTTTCGGTGCGTCATCATCATCATCATTCTCCTGCCGATCGATGCTGTAAAAATCTCACCGTGAAAAGTTAGGTGAAGTGAGCTTAGAGTGAGCTGTCAATAGTGTCAATCCCTTAGCATTCGTTGGAATGACAGCTCACTCCACGCTCACTTCACGTGAGTTTTCACGGTGAGATGGTTACAGAATCGCACTGCTGTACTTATCCCAATTTATTTGTGGTCGCCGCAACATATCTTTTTCTACCATAATTCTATTAGTCGTCATCTCGGTAGTCACGCCCTTTCTAACCACATCATCATTCACACAGTCCATCCATCGTTTCTTTGGTCTTCCCCTACTGTTATAGCCATCGACATTCATACTCAAAACTCTCCTCACGACATTTTCCTCATTTCTCCGTAACACATGCCCATACCTGACAACCGATAGTCTTCTCTTGAGGGATTGTGGAAGGTCGTCCTTCATTTGATGTTTCATGGCCCAATACCTCTTCCAGGCATTTTCGTTGCGTATGTATACTAAATATTATTTATTTTGATTTCAGGAGTAGAAGAAGTAGAGTCAGACGTGGGTAGGTTCCTAGTGCATCCGACAGTTGAGAACCTGAACAGATTGGGAGCAAACGCGGCCGATGTTATAGATGTACATCTACAGGTAAGCAGTGCAGTTTTAATTCCAACTAATATTATAAACGTGAAAGTTTGTATGGATGGATGGATGGATGTTTGTTACTCTTTCACGCAAAAACTACTAAACGGATTTGGATGAAATTTGGCACACTGATGGTTTGTAACCAGGGTTAACATATAGGATAAATTTTATCCCGATATTCTCACGGGATCGAAACTTATGCGGGTGAAACCGCGATAAAAATCTCCATCATCATCTGCCTGTCTTTTCCCAACTATGTTGGGGTCGGCTTCCAGTCTAACCGGTTGCAGCTGAATATGTACCAGTATTTTACATGGAGCGACTGCCTATCTGACCTCCACAGCCCAGTTACTAAGTAATACAATATCCCTTGGTAAGACTGGTTGTCAGACCTTCGGGCTTCTGACGACCCGTAACGACTGTCAAAGATCCACGAATGACAGCCGGGACCCAACAGCTTAACGTGCTTTCCGAGGCACGGAGGGGTCTTGGTATGTAAAGATCTATAAAAAAAATATAATTTAAAGAAAAAATAAGTTACTATGGTAAGAGCTGATTTTTCAATCATCTGATAACTTTATTCGTGGCATAATTTTGAAATTTTGACAGTTATTTCATACAAAAACTGTCAAACGTCAATTTTGCGATGGAAAAATCAGCTCTTAATAATATAATTCTTGTCCATTTTTCCAGGCTATCAAAGACCCGACGGCCTTAATCCAAGCGTACGTAGACGCCACATTCTGCGTGGCTGGCCTCTCCGAACAGTACCCCAAGGCGGCCGAGATAGCCGAGCAAATGTACCCCATACTGGTTAAGCGGGCGGGACAACAGCATGCCGCCGCCTGGATACTGGCCAACACTGTGCTGTCTGCACTGGGACTTATCAAGGTGAGAAAATATCATTTATTTTTTTAAAGATGCCCATGCTGGCCCAGTACCCTTGCACATGATGGCCCATGCAGGCCCATTACCTATGTATACGATGACCCAAGCTGGCCACTAGGCCAGTCCATTGGGCATGGTCACTAGACCATGCGCAGCAATGCCTCATGCTGGACCATGTGTATGATGGTCCATGCTAGGCTCCTGCAATTCATGAATTCATTATACTCCTACCATATAAACAGGATAATGGCCCTTATCCCAAATAAATTTGATAAGGACAAGAGAATCATGAATTCAGCTACTTAATAAAATTCTTAAATTCAACCGACAGACAAGAAAATAAATAAATTTAAAAAAAAAAAACCAAATAATAGCCTAAATTGAAGAAGCATGAAATTTTGCACAAGAGTTTGAAAGCTTGTATAGACGACGATACAAGATATGGGTTCGATTCCCGCACGGAACAAATATTTGTATGACCTTCATGTATTTGTTCCGAGTCTGGGTGTTTTTCTATCTCTAATATGTATGTATTTACAAAAAAAAAATTATATAAGTATTTTATCAGCCATCTTGTTACCATAACACAAGCATTAGGTTGCTTAGCTTGGGACTAGATGGCGCTGTGTGAAATGTCCAGGGATATTATTATTATAGACATTTTTGCCGATGAGGAATTCCAAATTTTCCAAACACACAGCTTGTAATTTAACAATCAAATAATAATTTAAAAAAATAATCGTTTGTTACAGTCGGAAGACAAGAACCGCAAGATCCGCTGGGCACTAGGCCCCTGCTACGCATCCCTCTCTCGAGTCATCGACGCACCATACTTCCCCAACGCCCTCAGAGATACGATACGTTTCTTTGCGAGCAGCAAGAAGAACTCCCTGCCTTTCGCCGCGAACTTGTGCCGGTAGTTAATGGGAAGTTAACTGTAGTTAATGATACATTAACTCTAGTTAATGGGCCATTAACTTGGTTTGTGAGGCATTAACTTGGTTTGTGAGGCATTAACTTGGTTAATAAGTGATTAACTATGTTAGTGATAAAAGGTTTAGGTTTATAGCACGACAAAAAGTGTTAGTTGCGACAGTGATTTGATTCGTTTTAACAAATTTCCTGATTTTTTGTGGCGTTCTGTAGTGTGTACTGTGTACCCCCCTGAGAAGGAGTGAGATTATGTATGTAAGGATGTTCAGACGCCAGCAGGTCAAGCTACCCGAAACTGTCTTCCCCAATCAATCTTGAACCTTAATACTGCAGCGATAAATTTGAAAATCTATTAAAGAAATTTGACAGATTGTAGTGGCCTCCAAAAGTTAGTTGACATTTTTCGACATCAGCTGTGACACACACATTATGATTTAAAATTCTAGTGATCCAAATGTTTGAACTGCTATAAGCTATAACGCTTTTACTGACTAATTTAACTACCTTTCACTTATCATGAAAAATAATCAAGTAATCCCTTAGTAGTACCTGATCATTTTTTTAAATTTTTAATCATGATTTGGCGGCACTGCTGAGGGGCATTTCTCGTAATTTTAAGAACGTTCACCATCTGTAGGCCAATTCTCGTAATTTAAAACGTTCAAAATCTAGTCGCAGTCTCATCTCGGCGACAAACAAATGTCAAAAACTTGTCAAAATGTAGGGAAATTAGAAGTATTTTTTGACAGATTGAGACTGAGATCAGACTGTGAACGTTCTTAAAATTACGAGAATTGTCCCTCTGATCTCTGTCTCAATCTGTCAAAAATACCTCCAATTTCTCTACATTTTCGACCAAGTTTTTAACATTGATAGAATAGAATACTTTTTATTATGTACACCATATAAATTACTGACATAAATATAGAAATTTTACAAAGGGTGACACAATGGGCGGTCTTATCGCTAAGAGCGATCTTTTAAAGACAACCTTTGGATGGATTGAAATTAAGGAGAGACAAATACTGTAGGTAGTCTGTAGTGTACTATTTACATAATACAATAAATACATACATAAGGTAAAAAATATATATAAATATATTGATTATCGCTGAGACGAGATTGCGACTAGATTTTGACCGTTTTTAATTACGAGAATTGGCCTTCTGAAGTGGGGTGGGGGGACTTTTGGAGGGCAGTGTATGTTAGTCACTGACCTATATTCTACAAATACACTGGACATCATACTATCGATGACAAAACGAAGACATTTGATTTTCGCCATTTTGGCGCTTTTAGCAACGTGAGCGTCCGTGGAACTAATATTGTTGATAGTGAGTTTTACAAAATGTGCATTCATGCACTCTCACGATAAAAATGCTCTAAATATCTCTTAGTAAACACAATACACAAAAAAAGTCTTATTGCACGATTTAGACCTAAATCATCAGAGACAACACGACGGCCATTTGCAACAATGTGTCAATTTTAGTTCCTAAGACGCTCTAGCGGGCGCTTTAAATCGGCACAGAAAACAACACATTTCGTATTAGTCCAGCATACTTGTTTATCCGGTTAAATGCTTTAATTACAGAAACAATTAAAAAGCTATTGTGTCTCCTGTGGATTCACGTTCCGGCATACAAAGTGTTATAGGAGGTCAGTGATGTTAGTACATGAGACAATAGCTCCGTTTACCAAACTACGTTAACGCAGTTTGGTAATCAGAATAAATGTCAAATCATTGTTGCTTTCTAACTTTTTTTTAATCATAGGTAGACAACCATTTTAGGCTAAATATCGTATGAAATTGATCCCTCTCGCATGTTCTAAGCATAATAATTTATTTGATTTACCCATAATTCACATAGACTTACCAAATATACCCTGTCCAGTAGGTTAACCGTTTTTTGACAGCTGCCTTAGAACATAACTATTCCAGATTACGTAAAAGTTAACTTTTAAATGCGTTATAATAATATAAATATATAAACTGCCTTATCTTATTGAATTATCTTATTTATGACTTCGTACAGACATTACAATACCGTACGTGTATTAGTTATGACAAAAAAAATATATAATTGTTATGCGTATTCCATCTATCAAAAACGGTTTACCTAATGGACGGTACATTTAAATAAAAACTGGATAGGTACAGGTCCAAATTAAATTGGCTAGGGACATCGACATCTAAACACAAAGAAGAAAGAAAAAGTATTGATTGCGACTCTTTACAGTAATATCATAAACTAAACTAAACACAGTTGCAGTTGTAGCGGTATCTACAAAGCCACATGCGAACAACGCGTCATACTGAAGTCACGCAAATCCTGCATCTCGCAAGCAGAGTTTACCGCGCAATTAGCATACATACAAACTTCCCGACGCCAGTCGTTGGGCAATTGCCCGCCACTCGCCAGACACAATACCCGTCTGGTCGGAGGATTTATTTATTTATTTATATATACTTTATTGTACACCACTAAAATACAAAGCATAAAAAAAATACATGAAACTACATAATATACAATGGGCGGCCTTATCGCATTACTGCGATCTCTTCCAGGCAACCTTAGAATGGACAGTGATTTCCCTGGACAATAAATGGGACTGTCGTTGGTGCAAATATTATGTATACAATACACTAAAATAGATACACAAATATATACATATCCAAAATTATATATACATAAATACATACATACTATATATACAGGCAACGAAAAATAAAAGAAGACTGTAGATGATTGCAGTTAGGACAACAAGATCACAACGACAAGTAGTGCTCCTTAACAAGTCTCCCTTTTATGGAGGATGAGTAAGCTTTACACCCTGTTCCTCATGCCTCTATACCTACAGTTAAAAATAAACATCGAATTATATAAAAAAAAGTAACAGAAAAAATTAAATGGAAATAAAAAAGTTTTTTTAGGGGGTCAACGCCCGCTGGTAGTTTTGTTACTTTGAAGTTTGAATTGAGAGAATCTGTTTTTTTATCGTGTTTTGATATCGAAACCCACAACGACTGTGAAGTTTCTCTAGTTCATTTAATTTGAACCTGTTTTCATCGCGCTGCTTTTCAATCAATACAAAATTAAGGGTGAAATCAGAATTACAGGCTCGTATAGTTACCGGCTAGTAAGTTGGCAAGAGATTGTGTAGTGCGGAAAGTTCGCGCACGCACAATTTCATACATTTTTACATGCGCGATCTTCCCCCCACTACAAAATCTCTTGCCAACTGACGTGCCGGTAACTATCTCAACATTTGTTTTTATCTCTATCTCGTCACTACGACGTCTCACTCTAGCGAATGACGTCCCGTCCGCGATCCAAAAAAGGCTGACACGTGATTTCACCCGCACGTAAGCGTTCGAAATGCCTTTCAAGAAAGAATGAATGTATGAGGACTTTACTGACATTTACACCGCGTTTTAATAAATTGTTGGCCACTTTTCAAATACCTTGGTTTGTAGGTTAGGTTTTCCCTTCGATACTTTCACCCCTTTGTACATAATAATTCTTGATGATCATGTTTGGTTAATTCCACAAAAACTGTTACTAAATTAGGTATGTGTCCTGTCTGTGACATAACGTGTGCTGTGCACATGCTGACGATGCCTTAGTTTATAATAACTAATAAAATAAAATGTTACAATTTGGTATACAATTGTTTTATTTATTTTTGAAATACATATTAACCATTTCTATACGGTGGGTGTTTAAAACACGACGTATTAGCTATTTATACAAACATATTTAATCAGAAAATGATAACAATCCACAAAATCAAATGAGTTTCGCGGCATGAGAAAATAATATTGGCGGGAAGATCCTTCCTTCAAAAACTTCACTGCCGATAATAAAGTGCTCTGTGCTTCACACAGAACATAAATACCCTAACGGGTGCTTCACTGCCAACCTTGCTGCCAACACTCGAAGTAGTTTCACTCGGTGCTGCCAACAATTGAGTAAGTACCTGAGGGTGACTGGTAATTAAAGTTGTCAAAAAATAAAAGACCATAAACAGGCCTTTTATTTTTTGACAACTTCAGTGAACGATAATGATTATTATTATACCAATTTCGCAAAGATTTTTTTTTTTAATTTACCAAGCGCATGACTCCAATAATCCCAATAGAATATCGAGTACCCAACAAGAATAATACACCATCAGCTGTAATTTAGTTACCCCTTTTTAGAAACAAAACTATTCAACTTTAACCATGAATTATTTATAAGATTCATTTACTTAAATCTTAAAGGCTGAACTTTTTTTAAGGGACCAAACAAATTACCCCTAGAAGTCGACGCGAGGATTTGTTAAACGCACAAGTTTTTTCTAATTCCGATTAACGAACTAAACGTAAAGAACACAAGTGACAGTTGGAATTGACATTCATTTTGACAATGACAGCAAAATATAACCTATCAAGCAGTTGCGTGTGTGTTGTTGTGATTGTTTATAGTATAAACTCAAATAATAAGTTTTTAAACACAATATCTTAGTAAATAAGCGTTTAACTGCACAAAACTAATTGAAAGGTACGTAATAGCATCCATGTAGATACTGTAGGTTTATTTGCTTGAAAGAAGGTCCCTGGTTCCTTTCTTGCTTTTGTTAAAATGAATCTGTGAATGTTTGTGACTCACGAACTCACGATAAATGCTGTAAATGGGTAAATAGTTGATGAAAATTCATCATAATAATATTAGTGGGCCGGCCATACCATATTAGCCATAGAACCGATGACCGATGAGGTAGAAATTTTCTTGAGCGCGACAATAAGTAGGACGTCCAAAGGCTTGGTGGAGCGATGATTTTCTTATGGTGGCTGGTAGCAGCTGGATAAGAGTTGCCGAGCAGTGGGCTGCTGTAGGCTGATGTTTATGTATATTAGTAAATAAATGGAATTGCCAATGAGTGCTACAGAATTGCAGAAATCAGCAGCCATCACTGTGATTACACACACATTCACATTATGTTCATAGTCTTGGTTACCACAAGTAAAGCGCGCGACGCTTCATTAGATAAAAATACTATACATATTAATAAATGGTATTATACCAATAGTCGCTAGATGCCAAGTATAATAATATCTTCAGGATGAAGGACGGTATTCCTGATCTGCAGAATGTGTTGCAGGCATACATAACCACATCTAGTCAGGTCTCTTGTTAAATCAGTCATCTAAACATAACTGGTAAACACCAAGGTGGAACTTTTGCGACTCAGTGAGCAACCAGAGGGGCAATTCTCGTAATTTAAATAATGTTCACAGTCTGATCTCAGTCTCAATCTGTCAAAAATACTTATAATTTCCCAACATTTTGACAAGTTTTTGACATTTGTTTGTCGCCGAGATGAGACTGCGACTAGATTTTGAACGTTTTAAATTACGGGAATTGGCCTTCTGGTCTGAGCACCATAGGTTAGGACGGGCAACATATCTGAGTTTAATCTAATTTTGTTATTTTATTTTTATTATTATTTCCAGTAACAACATGACAGAGCCTCTAAATCTCAACATACACTTTGGCGGTGGAGCAGAACTACTTTTTGACAAAATAAAGAAACGAGAAATTGAGTTGCCAGCATTAAAAAAGTATTTACCAGATAGCCAACATGAAAAATGGACCATCAGAGAATTATTATTGTGGATAAAAGAAAACTTATTGAGAGAGAGAGAAGAATTGTTTTTACAGGTAATTTAGATCTTAGATTTGTGATTGATCGACAAGTTAGTTAGGACAGACACCAGCCACCGTAGGCGCGGGTTTGCGGGCGGCGAGCATTGAGCAGCTCGCCGCCCGGTAAGGACCAGGGCCCGGGTCAACGGCGCGTTATGTTCCACGCGCGCCTCAAAGACATGTCGTGCCGTGGGTTGTCCAAAAGAGACCGTGGCCCCTGGCATAGGCAACTGAAGGAACAAGGGTGGGTTTTAGTCAGTAAAAGTCTATCGTCCTCCTGTCTAACTGGATGCAGCTGAATACCAGTATTTTAAATGGAGCAACTGCCTATCTGCCCTCCTCAACCCAGTTACTGGGTAATACCGTACCTCTTGGTCAGTGGCGTAACTATAGGGTGGCAGGAGGAGGGGGCCCCGAACCGAGAGGGCCATGACCACATAAAGATCCTAACATACCTAAGTATAGAAATGCAAACTTTTTTCGACCACTAGAACAAAGAAGCAGTCAGGTATTCCATTTTGTAGGGGCGAACTTGCGGGCGAAAAGCCAGTAAAAAAAAAAAATATAACGTTGGTTGAGCTTCTTTCTCTTTTACAGTGAGGGAGGGCCCTACCAATCCCATGAATTTGCCACGGGCCCCAAAGGGTATAGTTACGCCACTGCTCTTGGTAAGACTGGTTGTTAGACTTTCGGGCTACTTTCGAGGTCAGACTGTGAACAGTCATAACAATTACGAGAATTTTCCCTCTGTGTCTGTCTTTACTTTAAAATCTATTGGACATCTATGATAATATCATTGATGTCCAGTAGATTTGAAAATCTGAATATTCGTAACTTCAATATTATTGAAGTTACGAATATTCAGATTTTCATAATATTGAATTTGATTCTTATTTCCCTCTAATGAAATATCAACAAATAATTTTCGTTTATTAAATGTAGATAATCGAATTATTTTACCTATAAATAATCAAATTCGAATTATAGTAACTGCCACAGATGTACTTAATTCACTCTTGAACTATCCCAAGCACTGTGGCATATATTAACACACGGGTACTAATAAACTACAGTTGAATTCGGAATCTCAGATAAATCATTTATATTAATTGCCACTTTCCCAACTATCTACTTTATCATTATGTAGTCTAAGTTGATTTTTGAGTGACCATTTAATGTACCTATTTAAAGGTCCTAAATATTGGCTGCAACGGAATTTGAACTTTATCACAATAAACTTAGAGTGTGGTTCCAATACTTAATTTTATATTATTTGTGGCAGGGTGAATCAGTCAGACCAGGCATTCTGGTTCTTATCAATGATGCGGACTGGGAGCTGTGCGGGGAACTAGACTATGAGCTGCAGAACAGAGATACGATCATGTTCATATCTACGTTGCATGGCGGATAAAATACAGTACTTTATTTATAAGTTATGTGTTTTTTTTTCTTGAAAACGTTTTTTCGCCCGATATAAGTTCAATATTTCTGACCGACAAAAATAGGTGTACCGTGTAACAACTGCAGGGTAATAGCGTAATACACTAACAGTAGCATAGCAATGCCTTACATTTTGACAGTGCAACAACATTTGACGGTCAAACATTTATATGGGACCAACTTTGGGGTATACCCTTTCCAATAAAAAAAGAATTATCAAAATCGGACTACTCTGTAAAAAGTTATGCGTGGTCATACATAAAAGAAAAATATATATATTTACGTGTCGACTTGAGAACCTCTTCCGTTTTTTTTCGTCGGTTAAAAACAGTCGCTACACCCGAACTCGGCGTTAACATATGTACGTTTGCCCCGCACGGCCCCCCAGAATTTGTGTTTTAGGTGTGCACTAATGCAATGTACTCGCCTCTAGGAGTATATGTACCGGTTTCTTTTTCAATGTACCTCTGTACTTTTGAAGATATTTGCAAAAAAAGGGGGCCGTGCTGAAAACGTTTGGCTGGCACGGCCCCCTTTTTTTGCATGTAACTTGAAAAATATATAGCGTATTAAAAAGTTTCTTGAGCTCAAGGAATGTACTCTATTAACACTTTATATGTACCGCAACAGATATTGTGAATTCGTAATGACAAATAATATATAGATGTGGATAGGGGGCCGTGCTGGAATTTTTTTTTTAAGAAAATATCTAAAAAAGACGAAACAATCTTAGCCAAGAACGATTACAAAATAATTGATGTTTGGCAAGTAACATATGTACCGCATTGGTTTCTCATACAACTTGCTAAATTTGAAAAATAAACCAATTTTAGTTCATTCAGCACGGCCCTCTATAGTTGCCTATATCTTTTTAAATAAGACATGTTTGTTTACAAAATTCGTCTTTCTGAATTATAATTAGGAGTACATTCGTTCCAAATAAATTGCGAAACTGCTGTATTAGTACTTTAAAAAATAAATAGGATCAAAAATATCATATATTACAACTGATGGGGTGACCATGATTCCTTTATTAGGTACATATTTTCTATCGTACCTATGTACCTATATTAATTAAATTATGTGACTACATTGAAATAATAGTAGATTGTACAACGAATGCATAAAAGAAGGGATAAAATAGCTCGTTTATGCCCGAGTTAAACACTGCTTTTCACTTCGACTGCGAGAAAATGAAACAGGCATAAAGTATAAAACAGTATTTTTACTATTCAAAAATGTTGCAAAATTGAAGATGAGAATAGCTAATTCCCGCCACGAAACTTTATAAAAGATTTTTTTTTAATTTTCAACATGATTTTGTTGTGTCATTCGACTTGGGTACCTACTTCATACTGCCAAGTCATAAAAATGTTTCTTTGCGTTTTTAAATAATAAATGACCACCAGGTATTTTATCTGGTTTTATTAAATTAACGATACAAAACACGGAAGTGATATAAATTAAAGCAAATGAAATAAAATAACGACTTAATCTGTGACGTTTTATTGCACGTGTAGCTGTTGGGCTTGATTATCTTGGCTTAGAAAAAAAAACAATTTCAAGCACGGAAATGGATTGCTAAAATAAACATGTAAGTTTTAAGTTATAATATAATTTATTTGTACTAACTAATAGTCGGTTGCTTGCTAATTGTTTCTCTTGTAGGGCATCACGTTGTTGTTGCGTTTCGAGTATTTGTGTATAATGAGTAGTAATTATAAAAAAGTGTTGAATAATTAGGGTATAAAAAATAATTACTACATTATAATAATAATATTTGTTTATTTATGGCAACTAGGCCCAATTGTTAGTAACATTGTTCTTAGTAACTATTGTTAGTAAACAAAAACACAGAGACCAAAATAAAAGGAAAAGAAAAATAAAATAAAATTGCAAGGTTAGCTGAGGGGTCTTCTGACCAGCACCTGCACAGCGTGCGACAACCAAGGTGCGTCGTATTTTTCCATCAACATACTTAGGATGCTGTTAGAACTAGACCGCGCCCTTGACAAGATGGAGTTTGTTTTTTTGCGCATTAGGGCGTAAAAATCATCAGTATGCGCAAAAGCGAACATACCGGACGCACTACAATAGCGCGGCAGTCCCAACAGCATCCTGAAGCAGTTATTATATTGAATACGCAGGGCGTCTAGTGATCTCTTAGTATGCCTCACCCAAAGGCCGCTCGTGTAGAACGATTGGCAATACGCTTTAAACAGCGTAATAAGTTATATTGAACGTTTTTTACTAACATAAAAAACTTAAATTAAAAATTTAAAAAACCCCCGACACAAAATAATAATAAAAATAGTACGAATATAAAAAGCCTAAAACAATTTGAAAAAAACTATTGAAAAAATAGCCAACAAATAGAACAAAATAGGTGTAAACGTGAAACCCTATAAAAAGAAAAAAATAACCTTGAGATTAAGACCCTACGTAAGTACGTATGAAATTTTTTGATTATATGTTGTCCTGTCGGGGGACCGCTCTAATTATTAGCCTAACGTTCTATTAAAGTTTAAAATAGTAGCGGTCCCCCGACGAGTAACGTAACGTAATTTTTTTCTTTTTGTAGGGTTGCAATAAAACGTCGCAGATTAAGTCGTTATTTTATTTCATTTGCTTTAATTTATATCACTTCCGTGTTTTGTATCGTTAATTTAATAAAACCAGATAAAATACCTAGTGGTCATTTATTATTTAAAAACGCAAAGAAACATTTTTATGACTTGGCAGTATGAAGTAGGTACCCAAGTCGAATGACACAACAAAATCATGTTGAAAATTTAAAAAAAATCTTTTATAAAGTTTCGTGGCGGGAATTAGCTATTCTCATCTTCAATTTTGCAACATTTTTGAACAGTAAAAATACTGTTTTATACTTTATGCCTGTTTTATTTTCTCGCAGTCGAAGTGAAAAGCAGTGTTTAACTCGGGCATAAACGAGCTATTTTATCCCTTCTTTTATGCATTCGTTGTACAATCTACTATTATTTCAATGTAGTCACATAATTTAATTAATATAGGTACATAGGTAGGATAGAAAATATGTACCTAATAAAGGAATCATGGTCACCCCATCAGTTGTAATATATGATATTTTTGATCCTATTTATTTTTTAAAGTACTAATACAGCAGTTTCGCAATTTATTTGGAACGAATGTACTCCTAATTATAATTCAGAAAGACGAATTTTGTAAACAAACATGTCTTATTTAAAAAGATATAGGCAACTATAGAGGGCCGTGCTGAATGAACTAAAATTGGTTTATTTTTCAAATTTAGCAAGTTGTATGAGAAACCAATGCGGTACATATGTTACTTGCCAAACATCAATTATTTTGTAATCGTTCTTGGCTAAGATTGTTTCGTCTTTTTTAGATATATTCTTAAAAAAAAAATTCCAGCACGGCCCCCTATCCACATCTATATATTATTTGTCATTACGAATTCACAATATCTGTTGCGGTACATATAAAGTGTTAATAGAGTACATTCCTTGAGCTCAAGAAACTTTTTAATACGCTATATATTTTTCAAGTTACATGCAAAAAAAGGGGGCCGTGCCAGCCAAACGTTTTCAGCACGGCCCCCTTTTTTTGCAAATATCTTCAAAAGTACAGAGGTACATTGAAAAAGAAACCGGTACATATACTCCTAGAGGCAAGTACATTGCATTAGTGCACACCTAAAACACAAATTCTGGGGGGCCGTGCGGGGCAAACGTACATGTTAACATCGAACTTCGAAGTCGCTCTAAGCATTTGAAAACTGTAGGTACCTATGCTCTAAATTCAAGGGACTTAGATTTAATGACGCTATAGAAAAATTGTCGCTATAGCCAAGGTCGTAATAAATGAAATCCACTGTATTATTAAATATGTCTATTATAAATGATACACAAACATCATCTGATGATGTTTGTGTTAAAATTATGATGATCACAACACGACACGACACGATCACGATCATGACACGGATAAAATACGTCAAAGCCTCAAACAAAGAGCTTTGGGGAAGAATGTGTTAGTAGGGAAGGGATGAGGGATGAACGGATGGAAAGTTAGTTGGTCAGTTGGATTGGATTGTAAACTTTAGCTTCGACTTTTAGTTTATTGTATTGTATTCAGTACCCAGCCCCGGATCTACGATTTTTTCGAACCGGGGCAAAACCTTGATAGTGGCGCCCCCTCCCTTCAGTGTTTGAGAAAAACTGTTAAAACTGCCAATGAGTAGCATTTTTGTGCCGAATTCATTGGATCTTCAATTTTATCTTTTGCTCTCTTTCTGTTTTCAGCCTCAGAAAGCTTTTTTCTTGGTGCGCTCATCACTTGGTTTTTCCAACCTAAAAATATAAATAATATGTATCTATAGTTTGATGAAAGCTGAAGCTCACTGAAACGTAGTCCTGATTGCAATGTTTAGTAACTATAGGTACTTCTGGTTACCTCTTCTTGAAGATTTTATTTTATTGTATTGTAGAGTTTACTTATAACTACAATACTAAAAAACCCAGTAAATTAAAATATCCCACTAACTGGTTTCTATAATCTATAGTCATAAAACTTACATAAAAAAAAAAACAAAAAAAAGCACCCATAAAAATATACCTCTAATATGTAATTATTTCTTAACTATTTGTAATTCTTGCAAATTGTTGATTTCCACTACGATAATATAATTATGATTTCACTAATAAATTACTTATTATATTAACGCTGATTACTCGCAAACGCAATCAACGACATAAACAAACAGTGTTGTCCAATGATATTCTAGTAAACAGATATGTTATGAGCGCGCAAATCGTCAAGACTAGAAAACGTCCTAATTGGGACGTATTGTATTGCCTTTAGTCTGTGTCGCGCACGTCTACGAGATAGACGGTGCGCGCTACTACGTAATTATCATCCAAAATGCCATCTTGTGTACATAAAAAGTGTACCAATTATGTTACCAACGTTAATAAAACACAAGGGATCTCATACCACACAGAAGTACACAATATACTTCGATTTATTAATATATTTCAATTATTTTCCTAATATTCTGATATTTGGAGGTTAGGAAAAAGAAAGAGATGGAAAATACATTTTTTGTCGTAAGAACGACAAGGATGCGTGCACTCCGGACATAGAATAAAAGTACAGATGCGAATATTAGGCAGTAAAGTCATCTTTACAGCAGAGTTCTAGTTTCCCTTTTAATAACTTTTCTTTATAATTTTGTTTGATATATATAATTATAAATTAAACAAAAAAACTATAATTGATAAATATACAACAGTTCGCCTCCATTCCGCTCACGAAATAAAAAAGCTCTCTAAGAGACAGAAAACAAATAAATTAAATCTTTTCGAAGGTGTATGATTATTTTTACAATATATATATGACGGAGAACCGTCATCAGAGGGTTGATACATCATTGGAGTTCGGAAATAATAATCGCCAAACTTTGATTTACACTAGTAATTACTATTCACAATCTCAGAACACCAAATAATCTAGAATGCCTAAGATCTAGATAGATTAGAAATTAGGAACGCGGGAAGTTTAGTGCGGCGGAGTAACAGCCAACCACTCTTTAGTGGGCGAGCGGGTATCTTGATTCAAAGACGTATTAAGATGATCTGTGTTTATTTGATAATTTGTCCTATTTATATTTACATTCACTTTGGTACAAGTAGTGCTTAGCCTAAGATATACATATTATTCATAACCAGTAAGTAACCACCACATTCGTCAGATGTCGCTCGATGCGCCGCGCATGCGCGGAGCGCGCATAATTCAACGTCGCCCGGCGCGCGCCTCGCTCGCTAGACTATAAGTAGAGGCGGGCGCGCCGCGCGCGTCCTTTTGCTCGGGCTGCCGGCGTTGCGTGAAGATCTCTGCGTGTCATCGATTCGTGTGTCGCCGTGTCGCGCCGCGTGGCTTCTACTGCGTCGTGTGTCCACCTCTGCTGCTACGATGATCTTCACGCATGTCGTCAGCCTTGAGCCCAAACCGTTCTTTTCAGAGCG
The DNA here is from genome assembly GCA_945859715.1 of Apamea sordens. Lineage (NCBI taxonomy): Eukaryota > Metazoa > Arthropoda > Insecta > Lepidoptera > Noctuidae > Apamea > Apamea sordens. The sequence goes on along the minus strand of OX244015.1, from coordinate 8,618,624 downwards.
AACTTCTTGTTTCTTAAAACGGAGTCACGTTATTACGTACGTCCTTTTCAGGGCGGTCTTCTTCTCTGTTTCTTTAACTGATTTGTCAAACAACGCAGGGCAGGTATCGGTTTATGCAGGTGGTACGGTACTGAAGGTAAAGGTATGTGTTGGTTCTGGTACTGGAGGTAAAGGTATGCGTTGGTTCTGGTACTGAAGGTAAAGGTATGGTAAGTGACTGGCTTGTGTCACTACATAACTCCCCTCTAAGCGAAGCGTACGTTGTGTTTTACCGCGCGGCCGGATCGAGTTACGTATGTGTCGCGCGGTGCGCTGGGGGTCGATGACCGCGGGTCGACGGTCGAAGTTGTTGAGCTGTTTGTGCGCGATGCTTGTTGTTGCGCGCATGTTGTTGCAGACGTGGTAAACTCTTCTTCGTTGAGTAGGTGCGCTGGCTTAAGTCTGTCTATTGAGACAACTGTAGTTCGAAGTGGCATCTGTATGGTGAAATGTTTGCCATCACGTTGAATCACCTTGAACGGACCGTCGTAAGGAGGGGTCAATGGACTTCGCACGGTATCATTGCGCACGAAAACATGAGTACATGTCGTTAGGTCCTTGTATACAAACGTGCTTCTGTTGTTGACACGTGACTTGCTGCTCGGTGCGAGTGATGCCATTGTTTCGGTCAGCTGGCGTACGAATTCTGCGTCTTCATTTTTCGGCTGTGTAGGCGTGAAGAAATCTGACGGTATTCTCAGTGTCGATCCGTAGGTCATCAGGGCCGGGCTGACTTGTGTGTCTTCACGAAGTGCTGTACGTAGTCCAAGCAGCACGGTCGGTAATTCCTCGCTCCAGTGTATGCCGGCGCCTCTCGCCATGAGCGCGGCCTTCAAGGTTCGATGCCAGCGTTCGACTTGACCATTTGCTTGAGGGTGGTATGCAGTAGTTCGTATCCTGGTGATGCCGAATTTCTTCATCAGTGCAGAGAATAACGATGATTCGAATTGCCTTCCTTGATCCGTCGTTACACGTAACGGGCAGCCAAATCGCGATAACCATCCCTCGTAAATCGCCTTAGCAACGGTGTCGGCGGTGACGTCACGAATAGGTATTGCCTCCGGCCATTTAGTGCAGCGGTCGATCATTGTTACTAAATATCTGTAGTCGTTAGATGGCGGCAGTGGTCCCACGATGTCAACGTGAACGTGTTCGAAACGCGATGATTTTTGGAACTCGCCGAGTGGACTGATAACGTGTCGTTGAACTTTCCCGCGCTGGCAACCGATGCATGATTTCGCCCACAAACCAACTTCTCTGTTCATACTTGGCCAAAAAAACTTTGTAGACATTATTCTTCTTGTTGTTCGCACACCAGGGTGACTTAGTTCGTGTTGCGCTTTGAATGCTACTATACGATAAGTCGCTGGTAGGTATGGACGAACGTTGCCGGTCGATGTTTCGCATATGATGGGTCGTTGACCTCCGGGCAATGTGATAGGCGCAAACTTTAGACTTGGGTTTGACATGCAGCTCTTCAGTTCTTCATCATTTTCTTGGTCTTGAGCGAGTTGGTTATAGTCGATCGTGGAATGTGACAAGTTGATTTCTTCGATGCGTGATAAGGCGTCCGCTGCTTCGTTCTTATCACCGTGGATGTATTGTATCTTCGCACAGAACTGACTAATGTAGTGTAGCTGGCGTTCTCTTCGTGGTGTATCGCTACTACTCGGTGTTCTTGTTAGCGCGTAAGTTAGAGGTTTGTGATCGGTGAATATTATTAGGTCACTGCCCTCTATCAGCCGACGTAGATGTTGCACTGCGGTGTACATCGCTAATAATTCGCGATCATACACGCTGTAGCGTCGCTGCGTCTCACTCATAGTTTTTGAATAAAATGCCAGTGGTCTCCAAACGTTGTCCACTTTTTGTTGAAGAACGGCGCCGATGCTAGTATTCGATGCGTCGGTAAATAAACATAGCGGCGCGTTAGGTATCGGGTGAGTCAGTGTCGTTGCCTCGAGTATGCTTTGTCGGCATTTCTCAAAGGCTTGTTCTGCTACTTGAGACCATTGTATCGGAGTTTTGTCGTTCTTCTTACTGTTGTGTAGGTATTTATTTAATTCGTGTTGGTACTCGGCTTGATGAGGTAAACAACTACGGTAGAAGTTTATCATTCCTAAGAATCTTCTTAGTTCTTGCACGGTTTGTGGTTTCGGATAGTTGACTATGGCTTGTATTCGTTCTTGAGTAGGTTTGATTCCCTCTGATGACACTTGGTATCCGAGGAACTCGATGTTTTCCTTGTCAAACTCGCACTTGTCGATGTTAAGACTGACGCCGTAGGTATTTAGGCGTTCGAGTACTAGTTCCAAGTGGCGGCGGTGTTCTTCCTTATTTCTCGAGTGAACGAGCAGATCGTCGACGAAACAGAATACGTTGTCATCTAGTCCTCGTAGAACCTCGTGCATGAAACGTTGAAAGGTTTGACCGGAGTTTCTTAAGCCGAACGTCATGCAGGTGAATTCAAAGAGTCCAAATGGTGTTATTATGGCTGTTTTTTGAGCATCTTGTTTTGCGATAGGTATCCAGAAATATGCCATTTTCAAATCGAGTTTTGAGAATATTTTCTTTCCGTGAAGTTGGTATGTAAAATCTTGAATTCGTGGAATGGGGTATCGGTCAGGAACAGTGACGGCGTTAAGTCTTCTGTAATCGCCGCATACTCGAAGTGATCCGTCTTTCTTCTTCACGATGTGAAGTGGACTCGCCCACGGACTGTTTGACGGTTTGCAAATTCCCATCTCGATCATGCGCTCGAATTCGAGTTTTGCCGCCTTATATTTGTCAGGCGGTAGAGGGCGCGGCCGTGAGTAGATCGGCGGCCCAGTTGTCTCGATGTGATGCGTGACGTCATGCTTGGCTGGAGTTTTGAGTGTCATTGGTCGAAGTACATCTGGATATTTCTTTAGCAGGTCGTGATGAGTGTGGTCGCGGTTGACCATGTAGATTGATTCTTCTTGGCTGTTTACTTTCACGGCGTTTACACTGAGCTCGGTTACACGGTCGATGAGTTTTCTCTGGTGCAAATCGACTAATAGTTTATGATGCACTAAGAAGTCGGCACCCAGTAATGAAGTCTTCACATTGGCGACGACGAAAGTCCACTTAAAACTTCTTCGTAGGCCTAGGTTGAGCTCGAGTGTGCGCTCTCCGTAGGTACGAATCTCTGTTCCGTTTGCCGCGAAAAGTTTGTAGCCTGCATTCTCCGCCGGTCTTGGATATTTCTGGTTTCGAGCGGCTAACACTGATATGTCGGCTCCCGTGTCGATAAGAAATTTCTCTCTATTATTTATGTCGATCACACATAAACGGCGGCTTGGTTGGTTTACATCGACGCCCGCCACTGTCGATGTACTTTCTAGTTTTCCCGCTTTGCTGCTAAAGAACACGGTGCTTCACATTTCCGTGCCCTGTTGCCGTACCGGTGGTGGAAACGGCACATCCAGTCGGGATCGCCGGGCTTGCGAGCGTTATCATTACGCTGTCTTGATTGTGAGCGTGAGCGGCTACGATGCGCGGAGTTTTGGCGGGAACGGTGATACGACGATTGTTGATAGTTGCGGAGCTCGGCGACTTCGAGTGACAATTTCTCAATTTGTTTCGTCAGCATATTTATTTGTAGGGTCGTTATTGCGTTTAACTGCACCTCATTGCCTGCTGGACTTGTTGTCGAAGGGTTTGTTGTGGAGACTGCGGCGACTGTAGCGGGTTCAAAATGCTCCATCATTTTATCTGCCATTGCAGCTAGCACCTCGAGCGATGACTCGGTGTTGACGGAGAGCACGGCGCGAACTTGTGCGGGCAGCTGGTTGAGCCACATAACCTTCAGCGCTTCATCAGATAGTAGCTTGCCACTGAGGTCTCGCATTTTACGCAGCAGCTGGCTTGGCTTGTTGTCGCCGAGTTCGAGGCCGCTGAGTAGCTTCTGTAACTGCCGGTGGTCTGACTCTTGGTACGTTGAGATGAGTCTGTCTTTGAGCGTGCTGTACTTGCCGGTGGTCGGTGGGTGTAGAATGATGTCTCCGATTTGTTCTAGGTCGCTGTTGCCGAGTAGCGGGACGACGAGATTGAATTTCTGCTCCTCACCTATCTTGCTGGCAGCAACGGCGGCTTCAAATTGCGCGAACCACAGGCGCGGGTTTTGGCGCCAAAATGGTGGTAGTCGTGCCGGAAGTGATATTGTCGCCACGTCGCTCTTCTCTGTTGTGATGCCCTGAGCATCGCTAAACTCGTCGTTCTTCATGCTGATGGTTCCTCTGATATTCTACTGGGATCTTGCAGGAGTTCGATGTTGCAGGAACTCGGGCTTCGCTTCAGGAACGTGTTCGGTTTCACGGGGTCACCAATTTAGTGGGCGAGCGGGTATCTTGATTCAAAGACGTATTAAGATGATCTGTGTTTATTTGATAATTTGTCCTATTTATATTTACATTCACTTTGGTACAAGTAGTGCTTAGCCTAAGATATACATATTATTCATAACCAGTAAGTAACCACCACATTCGTCAGATGTCGCTCGATGCGCCGCGCATGCGCGGAGCGCGCATAATTCAACGTCGCCCGGCGCGCGCCTCGCTCGCTAGACTATAAGTAGAGGCGGGCGCGCCGCGCGCGTCCTTTTGCTCGGGCTGCCGGCGTTGCGTGAAGATCTCTGCGTGTCATCGATTCGTGTGTCGCCGTGTCGCGCCGCGTGGCTTCTACTGCGTCGTGTGTCCACCTCTGCTGCTACGATGATCTTCACGCATGTCGTCAGCCTTGAGCCCAAACCGTTCTTTTCAGAGCGAACTTCTTGTTTCTTAAAACGGAGTCACGTTATTACGTACGTCCTTTTCAGGGCGGTCTTCTTCTCTGTTTCTTTAACTGATTTGTCAAACAACGCAGGGCAGGTATCGGTTTATGCAGGTGGTACGGTACTGAAGGTAAAGGTATGTGTTGGTTCTGGTACTGGAGGTAAAGGTATGCGTTGGTTCTGGTACTGAAGGTAAAGGTATGGTAAGTGACTGGCTTGTGTCACTACAACTCCATCCGCCGGTTCCACCAAAAAGTGCCCTCCTCCACCGTCCTTTCCAGGTTGGCCAACCTAACTGTCAGTGTCTACCATCGTTCAAAAACTAATTCTGTCATTCGTTCGGTTTTGCCATTACTCCACACTAACCATCCCCAAGTTACTACTTGACGTTCCTAAACGAACGGCTATCTGTCATTCGACTTAGATCCTTAGTAACATTCCTTTAAAGGAAGATAGATGGCGTTAATTTAAATTGAGGTTAGATACGCTCCGACACGGCCGTCCTGATGACCACACGTCCTCGTGTGGTGTACATGTAATGAAACAAAATTCTCGAACAGTACCCATTCTAATCGTTCGGCCATTCCTGGCCCAAGTGAGTGGGGAACAAAGGCACTCTGTGCAAAATCATTACAGATTTTTCAATGATGATCATTACCAACTCTCGTCTCTCAAAGCTGACATCTTACTTTATTTGTCCTAACACGTTACAGAATATAAGAAAATTTTACTACGCTAGGTACTCTAGATGCTGACTTTACTACCAAGTATTGAACCAGTCTTGTTAGCGTCACCGTCATGGCTAGTCTCGTGTATGTCAACGTCAATAAAGAACCGCGATCACCCTAGACGGTCCCCTGTATTTCGGGTCAAGTTTTGTCTAGTTTGGCTCCCTATTTTGCAGCAAAAAAATACTATCAGGTGTCATACTTACGTTAAATTATTGGTCTAAAATCTTACGGCCTGTTATAATACCACTTTTATGATAACTATCCGGTACATTATGAAATGAGAACTCTAAACGCAGATTGTTACTCATCATCACAGATAAAACTTGTAGGGTACTTTGCACACTACCATAACGGATCCCTGTTATGTTGACAATATTATTTGCACGCTTGCCAATCCACTTTGACACCACACAATCTTTGATGAAAGAGCATTCGAAGCCAGAATCATAATAAAATGGATAGGACCCACCCAGCACTCATCAGTACACCGCTCGGACCGCCGACACAGCAAACTCAAACGCGTCGCTGGCTATTAGCAGCTGCTGCAGGTGCTGGCCCGGTACTGCCTGGGCCCCTCGCCGTGCAAGCGCCTCCATAGTTGCTTCGTGGACATCTTGCCCAAGGTTATCATCAATGCACTTCCTTGAAGCGGAACTTTCGATAAGCACCGGCCTACTCTAGTATCCTTCCATGTCCACATGCCTTAATCTGTAAAGGAACATACCCGCAAAGTATCACATAGTTCGGTCACTCCTGACCACATTCGGTAGGCACAGGCAAAAACAATGAAAACTCGAACAAACTAAAAATAGCAGAGTTCAGAGCATTATCCACTATTTGATTCTCAAATCTCAAGGTTACAATAAAAATAATCAATTAAGATGCATGTGTCACATACTATCTAGTAACCTGCAGTTACTCAACTCGTCAAATTCATTTGCGGATCGCCCTCGGATCGCCAAGTCACTCCTGGACTTTATGGTTTCTCACGAAACCCCACACAACACACACAACTTAATCTCTACTCTGTTTCAGCAACAAAACTATTATTTGACTTTCCTCAAATTGTTAGTAATACTCTGATCCAAACTATCATCGATAACAAAAGGTTCCTCTAAGCCTTAGTAAGAATTGGTCAGAAACTGTATCAACTTACTCGTAGATTACATACAACACTCATGGCCCAGTTGCCGCAGCAGCTACTGACACTCATGCCACTCATATCGTCATCACCTCAAGTGATACGACCAACACATCACTTCACATAGAGTCTACGACTCCCAGGTCATTACAAGACCAACACAACAATAGTCTCCTTTGAGACCCAGGTCCCCACTGCACCACCAGCTGCCCATCGCCCCCTGAACATCTCACAACTGAGTTGCAGTTACGACTACAGACAAGTGTGTACAGTGTGACCTTAATAGCCATGGTATGTGCTCTACTACTCAGTGGAGGAACTCTCCTCACCGTTTTGTACGTTTAACTCGTTAGGAACACTACATAGAGGCATCTTTTGTAAGTGATTGTGAGTGTACTTATAGGTACACCTGGAGTTGAAGGCTTTAGGAGTATTGATTCAACCACAGTAATGTAAACAAACTTTGATTTTCTAATCATAGCGTAAATCATCAACCAGAGCCATGTACCATCGTTATCCACATTAACATTTTTATCACTAAGAGCCTTAGACACCTGGAAACCCACACACGAGTAAACCACTCTAACGCCACGGCTCTCCAGCCGACCAGCAATCGCATTGCTCTCACACATCCAGCGCATGGATCCGTGTGCATCACCCTGTGACACCACACTACGGTCTCTCTAGACCACGACCTCCGCCAGAGACAAACGCCCATCGCGCACCCACGGACTACTTGAGTTGCCTCAAGAGACACCGATTTCTACCGGGCTACGACTACGTATTGACTACTGGTACGGTCGACTTTTCTACGGCCGATAGAGAACCCCTACTCGCGTGCTTCCCATAATGTAGGCTTGCTCATCACCACAGTGATCACTATCTACTTCGACTGGTACATAACCTACTGGCATCTTTCTTTACCTATTGTGAGCATACTTGTGAGAGGAAGAGCTCTAAGTAACTAAAACTTCAATATTTCACATACTATCATAACATTACTTTGCTAGTAAATGTCAGGTAGAACATAGTAATAAAATTTCAAGCTGTTGCTCTCTAATCGCAACACAACATGATTTGTTCTGTACTGAATACACATGTTTGACCAATACCGGTCAATGCAACAACGTTGTTAACTCATTTGCCACTTAATTTGGCTGCAAAACTCGCTTCTAACGAGCATTCAGCGTCAGAATCCTAAACAAAACAATACAGCTCACCTTTCTAACATGTCTGTACGACGACGTCCACTCGCCGTTCACAACAGACTTCCAGCATGTTGTCCACCATCCACTTTGCTGCCACTACTCGTGCACCGGGCTGGGATATGTCCTGGTTTCCCATCTAGTCAGGTCTAATTTCGATATACGCTAATCTCATCTCGCGCATCCCTAGCGCAACACCGATTATTAGTCCCTTGTACGCCATGGTCACAAATAGACGACAAAATCGTGAACTTTCGGGTTGGCTTTGATATCGTTTGGCAGGATTTGGGGGGTAAAAGTGGTTAAAGCTGGTAGGGCTTGGGTCCCCGATTATAACGCTACCACTCTTATTACAAGGTAATGCATATTTTTCGAGAAATTAACGAAAAATGTTTCTAACCTCAAATCAGGTAAATAGCGAAAACGGAATGTTAAAATGGGCGATTGACAACCAAATCTGTTTCATAATATTGTATAAGGTGCAAAATGATGTGAAAACGAACGCAAAACGGAACGTAAATAAAAGAAAAACTATGTTATGTGACACTGTCAAGTGTCATGTCATTCGTTTAATTCGTTTTGTTCATTAGTTACTTCATTCCGTTTCTCCTCGAGAAAGGTTCTTTTAAAAAAACAAATAAAATAACCGAACAAATTTAGATGATTTAGTTGATGAATATTTGTGGAGAACAGAAATAGAAAGAAATAAAAGAGATCCTTTTGAGGAATTAATTACAGTTATAAATTAGGGTTTTAATAAATGTATGAATGTATGAAAAATGTTTGGATGCAAGAGCGAGCGAAGCGAGCTCTGGACTTGGGGCACCCCGACACGGACAGGTTAGGTTAGAAGGGGATGGCGGGGTCGAGTGAGCGAGCGAAGCGAGCGAATCGACCCCGCCATCACCTTCGTGGTTATTTTTTTATAAACCACCCAGAAGTAGGAGCCCCGCGAAGCGGGGCTCCGTCGACCGGACTTCCCTCGACTGTGCTTCGTTGAGTGTTTTGAGATTAGGTTACAATAATTGGTTTTTAAGCGACTACAAAAAGTTTTGAGGTTAGGTTACATTAATTGGTTTTTCTCAGGAATTGTGCATTGCCTTTTCATGGGAGTGGTGCCAGGGGGGAAGGGGTACCCGCCCCCCTCCCCCCACCCCCCTTCCACCCCCCTGCGCCTGCCAAAGGATACTAAATTTTACCCCTTTCGCTTACTGGACGTCGACCCAGAGAAACCCGATGTGGACGCACATGCTTGGGTGACGAATCTCCGACATCAAATCTGGGATTCGTGTTGGTTCATGCACAAAATGAGAACGCATAGGGAAAGTGACCTTTGACATTTGAAAAACAAAGTGCAAAGCATGCGAATGCTTATTGAGTAATCGTGTGGATCTGTCCAGGGTTCGGCCCCGACAAGGCGGTACGGATGCGCGATCATGGTACAGGGTAAAATTTAGTATCCTTTGGCAGGCGCAGGGGGGTGGAAGGGGGGTGGGGGGAGGGGGGCGGGTTCCCTATGGGCACTTTCCCTATGCGTTCTCATTTTGTGCATGAACCAACACGAATCCCAGATTTGATGTCGGAGATTCGTCACCCAAGCATGTGCGTCCACATCGGGTTTCTCTGGGTCGACGTCCAGTAAGCGAAAGCCATAATGACGACGTAGTAGGTAGTTGTTTTCATTGCTTGAATCAGCGACAGAAAATTGCGGTTTTGCTGTTCCATGAGACGCATCCATTTTCGTCACTAGCATCTTCATTTGAACAAGTGGGTCGTTGTGGTTTGTGGTTCTATCCCACTTCTGATGACGGAGAACCGTCATCAGAGGGTTAATACATCATTGGAGTTCGGAAATAATAATCGCCAAACTTTGATTTACACTAGTAATTACTATTCACAATCTCAGAACACCAAATAATCTAGAATGCCTAAGATCTAGATAGATTAGAAATTAGGAACGCGGGAAGTTTAGTGCGGCGGAGTAACAGCCAACCACTCCATCCGCCGGTTCCACCAAAAAGTGCCCTCCTCGTCCTCCACCGTCCTTTCCAGGTTGGCCAACCTAACTGTCAGTGTCTACCATCGTTCAAAAACTAATTCTGTCATTCGTTCGGTTTTGCCATTACTCCACACTAACCATCCCCAAGTTACTACTTGACGTTCCTAAACGAACGGCTATCTGTCATTCGACTTAGATCCTTAGTAACATTCCTTTAAAGGAAGATAGATGGCGTTAATTTAAATTGAGGTTAGATACGCTCCGACATATATTTCTTTCTTCTTAAAACGTGTTTTATTTTTCACCTACCTACCTTTTAATAGTGTTTATTCGTTGCATAGGCACAAATCCCGACTGCAAGTTCTGTACACGCGGTTTGTACTTTCTGCCTAGTTAATTTGTTAGTCTATGATGCCAACGTGCTGTGATTGGTGGCCCGAATAATGTTTGTTTACATTCACGCGCAATTGACAACATCTAGCTGTCACTTTTTTTCTTATTGGTTTTTATCGAGCTATCCTTTTTCTATCCTTTTTACTTGTAGTGAAATGTAAAATGAATGAAAAGTGTGTATGTGTGTTGCCTCTCGGCGCGGAACACATTTTTCTGTTGTTTTGTAAGTGTATAACATATCTGTTCACTAGAATATCATTGGTGTTGTCACTTGAAGTTCGACTGTTTGAATTTTTTCGGCTCGGGTCGTATAGATGTGACGGGGATTCCCCTGGCAGAAAGATCACGGACACTACGCACGCGTTCAAAAATTTACTTGATCTGTTAAGATGCGTTCATAAATGACTTAGTATGTGTTCAAAAACTAACTGGGTGTATGGAAATAGAAAAGTTTATTTTTCAAGCATATTATATTAAGATTCGATTACTTGATAAAAACCTATGAGATTGTAGGAAAAGAGGCTTCATTTGTTCGATATTTCGAATTCTTGTCTCAAGGATTTGGCGCCCCCATGAAACTGCCGCCCGGGGCAAGTGCCCCTGTTTGCCCCCCCTTAGATCCGGGGCTGTCAGTACCTAGACAGAGAATATCAGGGGGGAGACAGTTATAACATGCACAACTTTAGTAAAGAAAGAGTCGCCATCTACTTTTACTAACGAAGAAGCTATTAGTTTAATAATCATCGATAGATGTCTCTGTGATACCAAATTAAATGCAAATAAGAAAATCAAATGAAAGAGTTCTCTATAATTTAAAACAATAATTGTAACATTTTACATCAAGATTATCACATTATTATATGTATTTCATATCTGACCGGCATCATCAATTATTGCAATCGTGTCACGGAAATCCTTTTTGTGTGACATATTCTGGCAACATCACACAATATGGTCGCCGGTCTCAGTTTATAAGTGTATAGTCTATGGTCGCCGGTACCGTATTATTAATATACTCTTATCCGTTACACGGTTACAAATTACAATAAATTAAAGCAAAATGGTTCATTATTGTGTTACTGCCAATTCTGGCGAAGTTTAGCGTTTGATGTATGTGATCATTAAAATTTTCTTAGCTGTTGTTGCGTTATATGTTGATCAATATGCGGTCAATTTATATTAGGACACTTTTACTTCTCAATCACCATCATTCAAATTTTAATTATTGTAATTTAGTAAATGTATCATTATTATTATTCGCCAGTCGCATATTGATCAACATATGACTACAACAGCTAAAAAAATTTGAATGATCATTTAAAAACCAAACTTACTGATCTATACGTACAGACGCCAGCAGGTTAAGCTACCCGAAACTGTCACATTTTCCCAATCAACTTTGAACCTTGACACTTTAGCAATAAAGTTGAAAATCTATTAAAGAAATTTGACAGATTGTAGTAGCTTGATGTGCTGGCGTCTGTACCTAGGTACACATACATTCGTGCCTATCTATAGCCACCTATAGAGCCTTAGTTCCAGTTAAGAACTGCAGATGGCGTTTCGAATCTGGATGCTTCGAAATGGCACAAGAGGGCTCTCTTCTCCCGTATTATTATTATACTCTTTGGAGAATATCCTCTGTCTACGATTCAGTAACTTGAGTACTTGACAGTTCAAAGCATTGACATAGAAAAGTATGGACTGGAAATACCTACAAAAAAAGGGTGCATACCTACAACTCAAATTGTCTCATAAAATGGCTGCCATTGCTAGGGTTGTGTCAATAAAAGAACAACTGTTATCTCGTTGTTACTATAACGAGTAACGATACTATATACGAGTTTTACTATATATCACGTTTGCATCACGATGGATTTTGGTGCTGTGAAGTGTGAACCACAGGCCGGACCTAGCTAGGTCACTCGGACCGAATAAGACGCAAGATTATTTATGTTAACATCGCAGAATATACGGATATCGTTTCAGAGGAACTAGTTCCGGAAACTATTACGGTAAGTCGGCAACGGTACAACACTATTACATTATGACATCTGTTTGTAAACAAACGAATGAATTCACAAATATAATAAAAAGGCCTGTTATATGGAAATGAGCCCAAATATCAATACTTTAGCCATAAATTCATGATCACGTTACAATTGTATCATCGATTGTGTATTATTGTATGTATTAATGCATGAAAACCGGCTATAACCTGTGCAAAGTCAATTGAGGTTGATTTTCATTCTTTCTTGCACCACATTTCACAATACAACACACAGGCACGTTGCACTTCTGTTTTCCAACATTCACATGCAGTTTTAAAAGGTAAAATCCTCGTAATTTTCTCGCAAATCTCAATAATACAAAAAACAAACAACCATTTGACAGCAAAACCACCACGAAACTCGTCGCATAAGATGGCTGCTACGGCACTTACCTACAACTGTCACTACGTCAAGACAAAATGTTGTCATAATTAGCAACAACTTAAAATATAGTTGTCTCTTTTATCAAATAAGATTATCTCACTAGAAAGAATGAGACATAACGATATTTCAAATTCTGGATCATATTTCACTCATATTTGTATAAGCAAATGTATGTATAGAATAACGCGGCATCTCCATGTTTTTCCTATCTCAATGCGCCAAACACGCATTGATTAGATTTATATATATGAGAACGTTATAGTGTTGGGGTAGTGAACGATGGTGCGGAAAGAACGAATGATAAAAATGATTTAATTTAAATAAAACTAAATATTCATATAATACGTCGAATATTAGAAAAATTTAAACAATTCCCAAGAGGGCCTGGAAGAAAAAAGACATTCAAGAGTATTATTATCAATACATTCTAACTAAGTTGTACTATTGAGAAACAAAATATATATATTTGAATTTAATTTTTGTATTGTATGTTATTTGAATGCTTATTTTATTTTAATCTTTATAATTCTATGTTAATTAATGTAATTGGACCTGTGCCGTGTTAATTAACTATAAATAAATAAATAAATAATAAATAAATAACAGATTCTACAATTTTAATTGTGTATTTCGAGTTTTTATGACAAAATAAAGTTTGCATTTAAGTACATTATTTAATTTCGTTCATTCTTGCACCACCTCACTAGTCACTATCTTTTTTTTGTCAAAATCTGATAGGTGGTAATGGTAACCCTTCAACTGTCAAGTTACTGGATCACAGAACACTATTCACAGAACACTAATACCCTGACACTATTTGTACTGGATAGCTAGGTACTGGATACAATAAAATCTAAAGTCGAAGTCGTAAATACCGTACGCGCAATCACCCGAAGGAATCCTAATAATAACCACGTGAAGGCACACCAGTTATTTAAACTCAGCCGAGTTTTTGTAACTATTAAACAAGTGATACTTTTTGAGTTAAAAGATGAATAAACTGCCAATGTGTAGGATGTGTTTAGTGGAGGGTGTCCGGATGTACATAGTGGCCGACAAGAACTTGCACGAACTGTATACGAAGCTGACTGATATGCCAGTAAGTAGATAATATATTACATTACTTATTAGGCAGCCGCATTCATTACACATAACATCACGCCTGTGTTCCTCAAAGAGTTAGGCAGAGCTGTTCCCATAGTAGTACCCACATGTCGCCAGTTATGTTCAAACCATATGTAACAGGGCGCGAACCTACTGCCATCAATCGGGAACAATCCCAGACTGATGCTGCTGCTGAGAAACTCCCAGTGGAAAAACCTAACACCCGGGAATCAAACCTAGGACCTCATTCTCAGCAGTAGCGCCTGTGTCTGTTCATAACTTATCTTTCTTGTTAACATCATATTGTGAGAATATTGGACCTTCAAGTAAACTCCAAATTCGATTAACACATCACATTTAATTTCTTATCCCATATCAAACAATATTAACTTCTTTATCAAAAATAAAGTCACACAAAATTAAACATTGTAATCTATCCAAATATCTCCATTCGACTCTCGGACACTACTTTTCAAATCTATTCTAAATGCTTCATCACAACATAATCTTTTTTAAAAACCATAGACATAAAACCTGCCAGTAATTCAATGACATAAAATTCTATTAAGCTAATATTAGAACAGTGTCCACTAGACCAAAGCCATACAGACAGCAATACTGACCACCAACTGTTGGCTTGGACAGTATTACATTCTATTAATTCAATTGTAGTGGAATAATCTTATTAATAATAGGTTGGGGAAAAAGTTTCTTCGCATTTTTTAAGAAAATTCAAAACATTTTTTAATATAGTTTATTTACCCAAATATCGAGCTTTTTTGTGTACCCAGTTTTTTTCAAATGCGCCAAAACTGTTTTGTGGTCAATTCCCAGTTCTTCAGCTACGTCGTAACTACTGATATGCCGATTGCTCCACTTTTTAAAAAATGGCATCCATTTTATCCGTAATAGGGCGACCAGAGCGACGTGCATCTATGACATCAAAATTTCCGGATTGAAAACGCTTAAACCAAATTTGTGCTACTCTCACAGACACTGCACTAGGTCCATAAACTTCGCAAATTTTTTTCGCGGCTTGCGTTGCATTTTTCCCTTGTTTGTAGTAAAATTTTAAAATGTATCGAATTTATTCATTAGATTCACTCATCTTGACAGTACGAAAAACAAATGAAAATCACACATTTTCCTAATTTGAATTTGGAATTATGTTCTTTAAAATTTAAACTTTCAATGATACCAAAACCAGGCAGATACAAATAGTATAGCCAAAGAGATTTTATTACAAGTTCCTACATACTATAATGCGAAAAGACTTTTTCCCCAACCTAATACGTCCACCAATACTGCTGAGTGTGCCCGCTTACTGGCTGTGGGTGAGTGGGGGTCGGGCCTCTGGCTTCAGGCGCTACCGCCACCCAACAGAGGCATTTTGCTGGGTGACACCATCTTCCGGCTCACTACTTGTCTGTGTCTGGGCGCCCCTTGTGTGGCTCCGCATTGCTGCCAATGTGGTGAAGGTGATTGCCTCGGACACCAAGGCTTATCCTACAGTAAATGCGCAGGCCGGATAGCACGGCACACCAGCATCAATGACACCCCCCGTCATGCTCTTGTCACCGCCGGGGTGCCAGCTGTTTTAGAACCCAATGGCTTGGCATGCGACGATGGGAAGAGACCAGACGGAATGAGCATAATGCCTTAGAAGGTAGTTAGGCCTTTGGTGTGGGATGCAACATGCTTCGACACCCTTGCGCCATCCCATTCTCCAAGCATGGTGGGCTGTGCTGGGGCGGCTGCTGCAGGTGCATAAAACCACAAATACTTCAATGTCTTTGGAGCTTATATGTTTAAGCTGTTTGGGCCTGAAACACTAGGGCCATGGGCTGGCCTATTTTTTGGCCAAAGAATCAGCATTGCCACACAACGTGGCAATGCTGCCAGCCTTTTGGGCACGTTTCCTATTGACAGCAATGCGGACAAACTTTTTAATGCCCTTTGATAATTTCCCGTCCTTTTGTACTTGTACATATTATTATTAGTTAACAGTAAGCATTATGTATAACTAGCTTCTGTCCGCGGCTTCGCCCGCGTGGATGTCGGAAATTAACCCACGGGAACGTGCTAACAGGATAAAATGTATGTGCTTCCCCAGGATGCCATCTATATCTATGCCAAATCAGAAGTGCAGTGGTTTAGGCGTGAAACGTGAAAATGTAACATACAGTTTCAAGTTCAAATCCTCCCCTTAAAAACTGAATTACCCCTTTTTGTCCCGTCAGTGGTAAATTTTCGACAACTTTACATGCTTATTATTAATTATTTTCTGTCAAAAGTATCAATACTGAGTTTCGAGTTACTCGGACCGCGCATTCAATTTCTTCCACACAAACTTAACACCCCTACCCGGGTGGGGTAGGGGTGTTAAGTTTGAGGGGTAGTTTTGAAGAACTTATAATGATAAACTTTATTAGGTCCTTACTTAGGCAAGTATTCTTGCCAAGTTTCAAGTTTATTAACTAAATGAATAAGATTTTTCATATAAACTGTACCCCCGCTTTTCACCCCCACAGGGATGGAATTTTGAAAAATCATTTGGGATTATTCATAACTTGATTCAATGGTTATTTATACCAATTTTCGAGTTAATCAAGCCACGCATTATAATCCTCCCTTGTAAAATTAACTACCCCTTTTTAACCCGTTAGGGGTAGATTTTCGAAAAACCCTGATACATGTTACTCTTTATTTTTGGTCTTAAGTATAAACACTGAGTTTCGAGTTAATCGGACCGCACATTCAAATTATTCCACATAAACTTCAACACCCCTATATGCCCCTTTGAGGGGTAGTTTTGAAAAACTTATAATGATAAACTTTATTACTTACTTAATGATAAATGATTGAGTATCGCGTATCGCCAAGTACGCTTTTGAAGGTTCCTATTCAGAAACAGGCTAGAGGATATAGAATTGAAAGAGGTCAGGTACTCACGGGATACTGGGAGCCAGGAGATCACCTCACTGTATCACTAGCAGTCGTATTTCACGATATTTTGGTGGTTTTTCACCGCGCGCGCGGTTAGCTGCCGGCCGGTCTTACGTTTCGTTCGAACTCGTTTTTGCGTCTTTCTGCCGCCAGATGGCGGGAGCCATGGGTTGTCTTTGGCCCGCGCACAGCGTTAGATGAGTACGCGTGGCGGCAAATTTAAAATAGGAAGGAAAGGGAAAGGACTGGGGAAAGCATCCCTAAGCCTGTTCATATCCCCCCATTTGAAATCACCCAGGGATTTCATAAGATAAGATAGATGAAGTTCGAGACTTACGGCCTATGCAGATTCATTTGTCATCATGCTGATAAGATGTTAAGTTTAAAGTTAAGCTGATAAGAACAAAATAGGTTTGAATGCAATACATAATTTGATATAATACTAAATACTTGAAAATGTTGATATGTTATAAGTGCGTTAAATTGTAAGTATAGAAATATGTGTAGATAAGTTAATTATTTTGTTCGATTGGAAGAGGACAAATTTTGACAGCAGGTCTTACAAGTAAGCCTTTCAATGTTTTGACTGTCACAACACGAGTAATGTCATCTTTACCCGGATGGAGCTGTACGACGCGTCCCAACCTCCATTCGTTAGCAGGTAAGGTAGGTTCATAAATGGTTACAAGATCGTTCAGTTTTGGGTGACGGTTGCCGTGTTTAAACCATTTCATTCGCTGTTGTAAGGTATGCAAATAGTCCCTTTGCCAAGTGCGCCAAAAGCTCTGTGATAGGCGCTGTAATAGCTGCCAACGAGTACGTAATGTCTCGTTTTCAGCATACCTCGGTTCAGGCAGAGATACTAAAGGTCGACCGATGAGGAAGTGACCTGCTGTAAGAGCGTCAACCTCGCCGGGATCGGAAGATAGTTCCACTAAGGGTCTAGAGTTTAACATGGCTTCCACCTTCGTTAGGATGGTATAAAATTCTTCAAAGGTAAGAATCTGGGAACCGATAATACGTTTGAGATGATATTTTGTCG
The DNA here is from genome assembly GCA_945859715.1 of Apamea sordens. NCBI lineage: Eukaryota > Metazoa > Arthropoda > Insecta > Lepidoptera > Noctuidae > Apamea > Apamea sordens. The sequence continues at coordinate 8,600,797 of OX244015.1, read as the reverse complement.
ATTTTATACCGCTCCCGAAAATGCCTCCGAAGTGAGGACCGGAAGGAGGATTGAGCTTCCACTTGATTCCTCGAGAAGCGAGGTGACTGGAAATACTACCGCTTTCGCGGTTGAGCATTTCGCTAACTTCCGACAAGTAACGTCTGGCACCCACGAAGTTAGTACCACCATCTGTGACTATGGAGTGACAAAGTCCTCTCCGCGATACGATCTAAGGCCGCTATGAATGCTTCAGATGTGAGCTCAGTAACCAGCTCAAGATGAACGGCCTTGGTCGCGTGACAGACTATGAGGCAAAGATACGCTTTGTAAGTTTTAGCGTTACGACGTCTACTTTCCTTTATCATAAAAGGACCTCCAAAGTCGATGCCGATTGTTTGAAAACAATGACCCGGTTGTAGTCGGGAAGATGGAAGATCACCTTGTGAAGGTTGAAGTGGAATAGGTTTGACTTTAAAACAGGTCACGCATTTAGATAAACGCGATCTGATAAGATTTCTAACGCCGAGTATCCAAAATCGACGCATGATTAAAGATTGGAGTAGGCGAGGCCCACAATGAAGATAAGTTGTATGATAGTGGTCAATAAGAAGAGTACTCAATCGAGAAATCTTAGGTAAGAGGTATGGATGTCTGACGCGATCTGGTAATGACGCGTGCTTGAGACGTCCCCCCACTCGCAAGATTCCGCGAGTGTCAAGAAAAGGAGAGAGTTTAGATAAATGTTTGGGTAAAGGTTTCTTGGATGATATTAAAGATATGACATCATTAAAACTTTGATGTTGAACATATCTTGTTAAATGATCTAGAGATTGGACTAGTTCAGTGGCTGTCAGATAAGGGAATAAGTTACGCTCAGAACGTTTAGCTTTCGCGTTGTTGATGAAACGGTAGATCCATGCAACCACTCTTTCCACTCGGGAAAGAGAGGAGTGGCGTTCCATGATGGACTCAAGCAAGTCAGCTTCACGTGTCACACCAGTAAGACATGCGCGTGATGCGGGCTTAAGTTCTGGCACGGTATCTGACCCTTCAACTGCTGAGACAGGCCAGTTGCAGGGTTCATTGGACAGCCACTGAGGACCAGACCACCAGATTTGAGAAGAAGATAAAGATAAGCAAGACAAGCCACGACTACAGATGTCGGCTGGGTTGTCATGGGTGGACACATGTCGCCATTCAGTTGGCACAGTACTGTCGTTAATGAGGACCACTCTGTGGGCAACGAAGGTCTTAAGCTTATGTGGTTCAGTGTTCAACCATGACAATACAGTCGAGCTGTCTGTGAACAAGATAGATTTATTCAAAATTATTTTTGAACTAAGCAAAGAATGAATGCGATTTATTACTTTGGACAGTAATACAGCACTGCAAAGCTCTAAGCGGTTGACAGTCAACACTTTTAGAGGTGCTACTTTGGACTTAGCAATTAAAAGATAAACTTGTACGTCGTGAGAGGTAACGACACGAAGATAAACACAACATCCATAGGCTTTAGTGGATCCATCACAAAATCCGATGAGTTGAAATTCCTTAGAGTGAGAAGGTATAATTCTACGAGGGATTTCTATTGTTTTTAAGTTATGAAGATCCGCTATAAAACCCTGCCATTCTAGAGCTATGTCTCTGGGCACAGGTTCGTCCCATGAAAGATTCAGACGCCACAGATCTTGAAGGAGCAATTTGGCTTTTAAGATAAAAGGTGTGAGCCACCCAAGAGGATCGAAAATACGCGCGATGCTAGATAAGATGGAACGCTTGGTACATTCATTGTCCTCGATTGGGGACTGTGAGTAACTGAAATTGTCACTCACAGGATCATATTGGACTCCTAAGATTTTTAACGTTGGTTTATCACTTTCTTCAGAGAAAAGTTTAGGTGTTTGACAATGATCTACAGGCAAAGTTCCAAGTAAAGATTGTGAATTGCTACTCCATTTTCGGAGCTCAAGTTGAGCACAACCTAATAAACTGATAAGTTGATCTTTTAGTTCTATGGCTTCGCGTACAGAGGGCGCGCCGGTCGTAATATCATCGACATATGTCTCATGAAGAAGAGCTTCAGCTGCGCGTGGATACGCGGCGCCATGATCGGCTGCTAATTGGTGGAGGGTGCGGATAGCCAGATAAGGCGAACTACTAACTCCGTAGGTGACAGTCGCAAGTTCGTACTCTTTAACTGGATCACTAGGAGATTCTCGCCATAGTATGTGTTGAAAGTTCCGATCCTCCGGTCTAATCAAGATTCCTCTATACATCTTTGAGATGTCACAAGTTAAAACTATTGTGTGTAATCTGAAACCGGTTATGATATCTACAATATCCACTTGAAGCTTAGGGCCAGTGAATACAATATTATTTAAAGATAGACCGTTAGTAGTTTTAGAACTGGCATCGAAAACTACTCTCAATTTAGTGGTCGTGCTCTCTGGGCGAACGACGCAACTGTGAGGGATAAGATAACGATTGAGAGTAGGTACCGCAGAGTTAGGTACGGGATACATATGGTTTAAATTCTCGTACTCGCGCATAAAATTAACATAATCGGATTTAAGTTCAGTCTGACGATTAAGTTTCTTTTCAAGATGAGTCAAACGCGACAAGGTACTATTGTAGGATTCACCCAAAGAACGATCGCCATCCTTTAAGAGGATAGGTACGACGTATCGTCCGTCAGGTTCGCGATAGGTTAAATCAGTGTAAATGCGTTCACAGGTATCATTCTCGGGTACGGTGATAACAGCGCGCGGTGGTTCCTCCACTTCCCAAAATTTTTGAATTTGCTCATCTAATTTAAATGTGGTGGCCACTAACGAGCACGCGGTGTTTAAAGGTGCAGAATTAGAGTTTACTGCCCCTGACAGAATCCACCCGAAAACGCTATGCAGAGCGGTAGGTAAACCGGGCCCCAGATTGATACGTCGACCGTCATAGATTTCGTGGAATAGCTCCGCCCCAATTAATAAATCGATTTTGGCGGGAACATCGTAGTCGCGATCGGCTAACACTAGATGGTTGCTACGTTCTCGAACGACTGATGGTACTTTAACGCTAGGTATTAGAGCAGTGATGTTATCTAATACGACTGGCTTGATATTAAAGTGTGGAGCATCACCATGTACAGGTCGTATAGTGCATTCCGTCAGCCCCCTTACTTGTGTGACTGAGTTTTGTCCTAGTCCGGCTATGCGAAGATTACATCGGCGGAGTTTTAACCCGAGTGTTCGCGCGCACGCAGCGGTTATAAAACAATCCTGCGCCCCACTGTCTACGAGTGCACGCACGGTACATTGAGTGCCGGCGGCGGTGTTGAACGCGCGCGCCTGACATGTTCCTAGTAAAACCATATCGCGGTTGGGAACGGCGGCGTGAGAATGAGCCGTAACGTTCACTCCAGTGGTTGCGCTGGCGCTGGATGACGCTGGGTCAACATGCAATAGGGTATGATGACGTAATCCACACACCGTACAAGACATTTTAGATACACAGTTTTCTATGACGTGATTTGTCCGTAAACAATTTGTACACATATTGTTTTTACCTTGTACTAACGCGAGTCTAGCACGAGAATCTAAGGATTGAAAGGTAGGGCACCGATAAATCGAGTGCGCATCACTGCAATGAGCACAAGCCACATTTGCAGGTGGGATAGATTTTGCGAGATAAGATGAGCGTTTGGATCCGCTGCTATTTTGCCTACTAGACGCGGGCGAAGGTTTTTTCCCTTCAAGGTTACGGGGGATAGGATTGTTATTGATATTAGATTTAGAAGATATATGACTAGTTTCTAAGATTTTAACAGAATCTTGAAGAAACTTTAACAATTCACAAAAGGTAGGTATTTGTGAAATGTTTTTCTGAGATTCGAAACGATTACGCGTGTCCGAGTCCAGCGCGCGTGACGTTAAACAAAATAAGATAAAATCACCTAAATTTTCAATTTTTAAAGCTTGGAGTGCATGGTATGACCCATAAATTACGTTTGTTAAAGTTTGTAGATCTTGGAAGTTACCCGATTTTATTACTGGCTGGTTAAAGAATTTGTCTAGATATGTTAAAGCTATAATACGCTTGTTTTGATAACGCTCGATCAGGCTATTAAAAACTACTTCGTAATTATCGGCGGTCATCGGAATCCCTTTGATAATAGACAAAGCCGGGCCTTGTAAACAAGACGCTAAATAATGAAATTTTTCTATTTGCGAAATCGAATTATTATCGTGAATTAAAGCTTTGTAAATATCATAAAATGTTTGCCAGTTTTCTATCTTACTATCAAATTTAGGTAACTCAAGTTTAGGTAGCCGCACGTTACGTCCCGTTTGCATGGAGTCGGACTCACCCGCCCGCGCGGGCACCTGCGACGTCCCGTCGATGTTTCCGCTCTTATCAGCGATCTGCAAGTCAGCCGCTGCACTGATTACGGCATAGTACAAATCATCAAACGAACGCAAAGACTTTTGACACACTTGTGCATCAGGTTTCATGGCTAACTCCAAAGTTTGAATTTTACTACATAACTCAATAAATTCTTCGCGAATTGAATGTATTCGAGTATATCTCGCCTTGAACGACGATACCTTTGAACGATCTTGAATCATAGTTTTGGATAAGTCGTAAAGGATTTGAATATCACGATAAACATATTCGCGTTGAGATTGAAGAAGTCTAAGTTTACCCTCTTCCATTTTGTATTTTTATAAAAAGTAATGTAGGTATGAAAATACGACACTAAGTTGAGATTTATTAGGTGTAAATCAATACTTTTAGGTGAAATAGTTATTTAATAACGTTTGTTAATGTATAAATAACGTGAATAGATAAAGATAATAAGATTACAAACAATAATTTCCGTAAATTACGTGAATTATTGTGCTATAACCCGACTTAATTAAGATGACCTCTGAATCCGCATCGGTTACACTGCGAGTATGACCAACACAATTTTGTAGGATAATACTTTAAAAATGCGTAAATCTAGCAATTCTCAGAGTTTTCTATTGAAATTGAACCTGTGAATGCCTGAAAAAACTGTAATCTACAGGTATTCGCGCTCGAAATGGACCAAAAATATGATTGAGTATCGCGTATCGCCAAGTACGCTTTTGAAGGTTCCTATTCAGAAACAGGCTAGAGGATATAGAATTGAAAGAGGTCAGGTACTCACGGGATACTGGGAGCCAGGAGATCACCTCACTGTATCACTAGCAGTCGTATTTCACGATATTTTGGTGGTTTTTCACCGCGCGCGCGGTTAGCTGCCGGCCGGTCTTACGTTTCGTTCGAACTCGTTTTTGCGTCTTTCTGCCGCCAGATGGCGGGAGCCATGGGTTGTCTTTGGCCCGCGCACAGCGTTAGATGAGTACGCGTGGCGGCAAATTTAAAATAGGAAGGAAAGGGAAAGGACTGGGGAAAGCATCCCTAAGCCTGTTCAATAAATGATAAATGATTTTATTTTTGTAAGTAGGTTTGTACAAACACTTTTACACGTCAATCATATTTTAAAACTAGATGAGGTCGGCGTTTCCTATCTGACTAGTCTGAGAAGAAAGGCCGAAACAAACTCAGACGTCACAGTCTCTTTTAAAGTCCAGACATAATCTTGGTCAGACCATGTGAAGACCATGTAGATTTATGTCTGAGATGGTTTTTTTGAAGAAAGAACCAAACAGTTTGAGAGGACCTGTCCAGTCAGTGCACGCATTTGTCAGAAATCGTGCAGCTCAACTCAAAACTTAGAGAGCTCAACGATCCGACGAACAATACCAAAGAAAGGACATTTGGGTAGGCCACATTAATTACTCAAACTGCCAGACCACGCCAAAAACTAAGAGAACAGAGAGAAAAATAATATAAATACAATGACCCACATAGTCTTCACATTCACAATAATTAAAATAATAGAATACTTTACAAAGTAAGCAAATGTCATAGTATATATCAAATTCATCAATGTCAAAGTGTATATAAAAAAAAAAAACATCAACAAAACAAAAATAAAAAATAAACACATTCAATATGTAAAAATTGGAAGCAGCTTAATCCCAAGCCTTTTTGTCCTCGATATAAGCCTTAACGGTATAAAATGCTTTGTCGCACAACTTACGTTTAATGAATGATTTGAATTTATTAAGGCTTAGATCTTGAACGGGGCTTGGAACTTTATTGTAAAAGCGTATACATTGGCATCTGAACGAGCCACCTATTTTCTTGAGCCTTGTTGTAGGTAGAACAAATTTGTGTTTGTTCCTAGTATTTATATCATGGATATCACTGTATTTTTTAAACAATTTTATATTTTTATGGGCATATAAAAGATTTTCATAAATATACTGAGAAGGCACAGTCATAACATTAATTTCTTTAAATTTTTCTCTGAGCGAGTGTCTCGGACTTAATTTATAAATTGATCGAACAGCTCGCTTTTGCAAAACAAAGATAGTCTGAATATCAGCGGCATTTCCCCACAATAGAATACCGTACGACATTACACTATGAAAATAGCTAAAGTACACTAAACGGGCTGTCTCTATATCAGTTAAATTACGAATTTTTCTAACAGCGTATGCTGCGGAACTTAGCTTTTTTGACAATTTGTCTATATGTGGACCCCACTGAAGCTTAGCATCCAAAGTTATGCCTAAGAATACTGTGCTGTCTTCAGGATTCAATTCTTCGCCCTTTACCAACACATTAGTTTTCACTTGTCTAACGTGAGGCAACGTAAACTTAATGCATTTGGTTTTTTTCTCGTTTAGAAGTAAATTATTAACATTGAACCAGTGGACTACTTTAGAGATCGCGCTATTTACATCGTCAGTAACCTGCTGCTGACGTTTAAGTTTAAACAAAAGTGAAGTGTCATCTGCAAACAACACTATATCATGATTATCCTTTATGAGGTACGGCAAGTCATTAATGTAAATAAGAAACAAGAAAGGACCAAGAATTTAGCCCTGTGGGACTCCCATTGTTACTAAAGATCCGGGAGATCTTTTTCCGTTAACATCAACGCTCTGAATCCTCTTACTCAAGTATGAAGTAAGAAGATCCAGAGCAGCGTTCCGGATTCCGTAGTGGCGGAGTTTCCTGATTAAAGTTTCGTGAAGAACGCAATCGAATGCCTTGGACAAATCACAAAAGATGCCCAAGGCATCGCATTTGTCTTCCCATGCATTATAAATATGTCCTATAAGTTCAACACCGGCATCAGTAGTTGAACGACCCCTTGTAAAACCGAACTGTTTGCTATGTAATAATTTGTGTTTATTAAAAAATCTTTGCATTTGTTCTAAAATTAATTTCTCAAAAATTTTACTAAAGGTAGGTAGTACAGAAATAGGTCTATAATTTGTAGGGTCTGATGTACTACCTGATTTAAACAAAGGTATGATTTTACTATTTTTCATAAGGTCAGGAAACTCCCCACTGTCAATACAACTATTAAAGATAAGAGCTAGAGTAGGTGCTACAATGTCAATAATAGACTTAGCAACTTCTACAGAATTGCCCCACAGATCTGCAGTCTTTTTTACATTTAAAGTGTGAAAGGTTTTAATTATATCTCTACAGGTAACATGTTCAAAATGAAATTCCGAATCGCAACCATTAACATTTTCCATAAGCAAAGACTCAGCAATAGAAGGTGATGAGTTTAGGGATTTAGTAGTTGAAACGGGAATATCTGAAAAGAAATTTTCAAATGCCTCGGCGACTTGTGAGTCTGATTTTATTATGTTGTCATTAATAGACAGGCTGTAGTCAGTATTTCGGTTACTAGATCTTCCCGCTTCACTATTAATAATAGACCAGGTCGTTTTAATTACATTATTGCTGTTTTTAATCTTTGAACCCAAATAACGTGACTTGGCCATATAACAAACTTTTTTAAATAATTTTGAATAATTTCTTACATACAAATTAAATTCATCAGTGTTTACGTAAGTCCTTTCATTGTACAGTTCATAAAGCCGCTTTCTACTTTTATGAATACCAATGGTAGCCCAATCACTGAAACATGTGTTACTATTAACCGAGATAGTCTTGGGAATAAAGGTTGAATTAAATTGTTTACAGTATATATTTACTTAGGCGAGTATTCTTGAAAAGTTTCAAATTTATTAACCTAATGAAGAAGATTTTTCATATAAACTGTATCCCCGCTTTTCACCCCCACAGGGGTGGAATTTAAAAAAATCGTTTGAGATGTATTCCTAACTTGACTCAAAGATTATTTATACTAATTTTCGAGTTAATCAACCCATGCAGTAAAATCCTCCCCTGAAAAATTTACTACCCCATTTCAGCCCGTCAGGGGTAGATTTTCAAAAAACCCTGATACACATTATTCTTTACTTTCAATATTAGGTATAAATACTGAGTTTCCAGTAAATCGGACTGTGCGCTAAAATTCTTCCATACAAACTTTGAAACCCCCCAATCCCTTATTAGGGGTAGTTTTGAAGAAAAAAAAACTGACAATCTTCATAATTTATTTAGATAAGTATTCGTGCCAAGTTTCAAGTTTATTAACTCATGGTATAAGATTTTTCATACAAACGAATTCCCCCCTTTTCACCCTCTTAGGGGTGGAATTTCGAAAAATCCTTTCTTAGTGGATGCCTACTCTTTACGAAGAACACACCCTCCAAATTTCATGTCTCTAGGACCAGCGGTTTAGGCTGTGCGTTGATCTATCAGTCAGTCAGTCAGTCAGGACTTTGAATTTTATATATATAGATAATATAAATAAAGATCATACACACTACAAAAAATGGTAGTGGAAGTAAGCATTTTATTCATAATATAATATTATATAAACCAAATAGTAAAAGACAAGTTTTGTTGCAGTTTGTAACTGAAGACAGAAGACCGATGCTTGCTTGTTTCTTCTGCAATGCTAGACTTAAGCAATGCTACCGATTTCTGAAAAATAGTCTGAGAGCTGAAGAGCAGTTCGCGCAGATTTTGAATGAGGATTATGAGGTGAGGGACTCTTCAACAGGCATTTATTCACATGATTTCTAATTTCAGTATACTGTGGAAGTGAGTCCTTTCAAGCTCATACCTATTGTGTCTGTATTTCACACCAAGTGTACCATCGAATGTTGAATGTTGATATGCATGCTTCTGTCAAATATAGTTGTGTATAATTTATACATGTTATATGCTCCACATAATACTGCTACGGCTTCTGTATGAAACTTGTTTGTGGCAGTTTGATAACAGTCTTCTCTCATGTCGGCACAAGCTAAGCAACAATAGCTTGTGACTTTATGATAACAAATTTTCTGCTCCGGAGACTGGTCACCAGCATATTATTTTATCTAATACTATAAACATCTTTTTACAGCCAAATCCTTTAATAAATCAAGACCAGTTAGTCATTTTCGGTGGGTTTGTTAAAACTACAACAGAGAACATAAGTATAGTTGCTGTTGATCAAATTGAAAGCATTGCTATGAAAGAAGAATTACCAGCTGTTGGTGAGGGACTTGATGTTAATATTGAGCCAAAGGAGGAACATCAAAGTGATGGTATGTTTTTAAGACCATAAAATACTAATGATCAGTAAATTATACCTGTACTAATATTTAGAAGACGTAAAATTTGTTTGTTTGTATGTCATCTCCGGACCCAAATATCCAATTCTAAAAAAACAATCACTGGTAGCAAGCTTCATTAATCATTATTCTCGAGTGCTATAAATTATATTTATAACTTGAATTTTAGCTGAGCTATAACAACTGTTGTCTAGCAAGTCGAAAAGAAATACCTCTTGAAACAGAATTATTTGCATGCGCTGCCTAAACAGTTGTATACAGTTAAAAACAATGTGTGGCCATCTGGTCCGCCTTAAATTTTTTATAATAATAATAATATAATTCAATTTAAAGGCATCCTTCTCTACGCGCGGAAATTATCAATGAACTAGCTGCGCCCCGCAGTTTCACCCGCATAAGTTTCGATCCCGTGGAAATATCGGGATAAAAAGTATCCTATATGTTAATCCTGGTTATAAACTACATATTTGTGTGCCAAATATGTAATATTAGTAGGATTTTATCCAGACGGTAAAAAAGACTGCCGGTATTTTTTTTTTTTTGAAAACTGCTTATCAGACACTATAGTTACCAAGTTTTTAATATGATGATGGCCAATTACAAGTTTTCACACATAGAATAACAACTTACTATGTACTAAATATTTTGAACAATAAATACAATATGGCGAATTGTTGCGAATATTAAAATTAAAGGAAATTCCGAAAATATATTTTAGTTGTTTTTTTTTTATCAATTTTCTTATAGCCAGCATTACTCGTGGAGTTATGTTATGACAAAACTAATGATTATTGTAATGAATGAAGCCGTTATGGCCAAAATAATTGTTTATTTTTTATTTAGCTACTTCTAACTTTTCAGTTTTTTTTTATTGGAGTCTTAGTAATAATTACTCCTTATTTAATAGACTATTCGATGACATACAGACAGACAGGTCTCTATAGTGATGGGCATTTAGACCGGGCCCCATACATTTAGACCGGGCCCCATACATTTTCGCTCATTGGGCGTTGGGCGAAAATATATGGACTTTACATTATTTGTGATATATGGGGCTTGGAGTTATTGAAGAGAGAATTTATTATTCAAAAATGTTTTCACCACTAAAATTGTTTTTGTCAGATTTTAGTGGTTCTAAAAAGAACCACGTTATGAAGTGAAATAAAAAAAAATATTAATAACGAGCTGACCCAACAGACCTTGTACTGTTTAGTCATCATCAGTTTTCCTGTTTTTTCAAATAATGCGCACAAGAGTTAGCGTGTCTAGAAGATGCCTTTTTTATTATTTAATCACACTAATATTAAAAATGCGAAAGTTTGTGTGTGTGTGTGTGTTTGTATGTATGTATGTTTGTTACTTCTTCACGCTCAAACGGCTGAACCAAATTTGATGAAATAGGTTATACCCAGGATTAACACACAGGATACTTTTATTTATAAAAGAGCAATTCTTCTGACTGTTATAATTTACTTATAGAGGAAGAACCGGAAAATCTAGACAACAGCTGTCTAGATGTAGCAGATGTACCACCAGAACATTCTGAATTAGATTTAGAAGATTATGTGCCTTTAATGAAGTTTAAACCTGAAGTGGAAGAAGTATCTAAGAAGAAACGAAGAGCCAGGGCGACGACCAGTAAGTATTAGTTAGTTAATCTATAGGTTAGTAAACAGGCCAATGATTCACCTGATAGGAAATGGTTAGCGTTACATAAAGGGCGTATCCGCTTGCATGTGCAACGTTGAATTCTATCCATAGGACTGTTACTCGAAGTCACAAATCATAAACTAGGACCATCGTAGTTAAGTCAACAAACAGTTAATTTCTGATAACAATAACAAAACCATGGCGAACATGGCCAGCAGGATGACCAGTCACCACTAACATCCGTTCAAGAGCACAGCGCCATCAGCCGGTCTATTCTGTGGAAATCAATCAATCAACTCAGCCTATTGCAGTGCACGGCTGGACATAGGCCTCTACCAGGCTGCACCACAACACCCTGTCCTCCGCCCTCCTTTAGGTCGTCCGTCCATCTGGCTGGGGGGGCGTCCCACACTACGCTTGCCGATACGCGGAAACCAGAGTTACTAACAGAGCTTGCAAAGTAAGCTAACTGAAGTGGCAGTGGGCTGGCCATGTCTGTCGAAGGACCAATGAACGGTGGAGCAGACGATTCCTGGAGTAGACACCGCGAATTTGTAAAAATATCGCAGTGAAAACATAGATGAAGTGAGCTTGAAGTGAACTGTCATCCTACCTGACGCTAGGTAATCTAGCGATTGACAGCTCATACCTAACTTTTCATGGTGAGACTTTGACAGAATAAATCGGCGATATTCCCCATGGGGTTAAAAGTGTAAGTACACAAGTATAGGTATGACATAATACGGCCATAAAACGCCTGAGACGCTCCGTGATACCCAAGAACGCTAGTGTGGTGGGCGTGTGATATCTGCGTCGCTGCTAGCACGATTTTAACTTTATGTGCAATAAAGTGTATTATCCAATGTCGTCAAAGGTGCAGAGCATGTGCTCCTTTTCGGTCCGCCTAGAATCACTCCAACACCTTTTTTTGTTTCATGTGCAAGCCCCAAGCTTCCTACATTGTACAGTCCCTCATCAGTATTATCTGACCCACCCTAAAAACAAACGAATTTGGACCCTCTGACTGTAACATTAAGGTTTATTCAATTTATATGAGCTTAACAGACAAGTGCTCGAGGACTCGATGAACTAATACAATAACAATACAGACACGCAAATTTGATCTCTATAACGTTAGCATTAGGTTATATGTTATAATTACTTGTTATAATATAATTAGTGTAATAGCTTATTTTAATAATTGCGTTCAAGTAATTCTGGTCTCGTGGTCTGTGTGTAAGACTGAGAATATCAAGGTGCGAGATCAAATCCTGCGACGATGATATTGTTTTGCTTTCAATTTAGAATTTATTCCAAAACTATTTCTTGTATTATTATAAAGAACTATAGACGGATAATCTTCAAATATAAACTTTTAAAATGGTAATTTTTTTTTTATTTTTTTATTGACAATGGGCTCATTCTTGACCTCAATCCAGCCCAGAGGCAGGGATGAGATCTACGGTGGAACGAGCTTGCCCAGAAAAAACTACCCAGTGGGTAGTTGAAAAATAAATATTATTTATTATAAAACTGGTATTCAAATGCTACTAAGGGTATGCAGTGACTACGCTCAAACATATTTTACCTTGTCTTACTAAATTGCAAAAACAACGTCTCTTTACCATTTTTTATTTTCTATTTTATAGGTAGATTTTTTTATTATCATGTCTCAATGGAGTGATTATTTAAAATACAAAATAATCTATTTGCACGAGGAGAAGGTTGGCTGCTTGTGCTGTGCAAGAATAAACTTTATGAAAGTATACTATATGGTTCAAATTCTTTAGAATATTGCGTCTAGCATAACAACTAAGATCAAATTTCAATGCGGCTTATAAGAGTTGAGTTGGTCTTGTGGTCACTAAGGTAGTGCGGTGTTCATCGTTGTCTACGTTCGAAACCGAGTTTAACCTAAATGTAGCTTTTTGCTCAGCTGTTTTTTTAAATTATTTTATTACACTTTTTTTTACATTTCTTAGGGTCTTTTTTTTAAACGGGCAGTTTGTATAGAAATAAAATTAAAAAGTTGCAAGTTTAAAATGTTTATTATTTCATTAAAACACTTAGGTAAGATAAAATAAGTAAATGCTCATATATATTTCCAAATTAATATACCTACATTTTATATTAGTATGCCATAATCAAATCTAACCATTTATTAACATTAAACAAGGCATGCTTATGCTTAAAAGTTTGTTATCGAGAAAATGAATTCATCTGTGAAATGCTTTACAGATTTATAGCTGCCTATATGTAGTGAATAAACATGTTATTTAAATAGAAACAATCTATTTATAACAATAACATCACCACATAATCTGCAACATTTTAATGGTTTAACAATCAATCCATTGAGCATTTACTTACATGGTGTGTTTAAAAATAGAAAAAAAAAATAATATTCCTGGGCAAAACGGACCCTTTCTTCGCGATGAGCAGGTGTCAATGAAATTTTCTGTGCCGGTTTATAATTCCTTATCCCAGCAGCGTGTAAAAGCCTTCTCACTGTTTCCACTGAAATATTGTGGTTTATTGCGGTTACACGAATGGGCAAAAAATGGATTTTCAACATGGCTTGAAACAACGGTGGCGTTCGAATTCGGGACTATACTTGATGGCTTTTGCTCCTGGACGAATCCGCTGAATATTTCGATTGTCTCCATAACGTCTTAGGCATAGACTGACCGTATTTCTCTAAAACAAAAAAAAAAACATTTTTGGAACCGTGTATGTAACTTGTAAGGAGTGAATGTAATGGTAAAATAGCCAACTACGCGTTCGTTAATCACAATCAATAAAATAAAATAGGTATAAAAAACACTTACTGCTATATTAAGTCGATGACCAATCTCTCTAATTCCAACATTCTACTCATGTAAAATATGATTTTATGTTTGGTATAGTCATTAAGTTGCGACATGATGCTTTTTAACACCAAATTGCTTAAAAATACTTATCGAGTTATGTGAAACGATTTACAAATGTGTGTGCGCAGTCACTGCTATTAGGCGTAGTGTAACTTTTGTCACTTAGATGAATTTATCATCCACCCCACGAAGCAAATATACTTTTTACTTCGTATCCAACCATTCTTGGTAAATATAAATTCTGTGAACTTAGTTTTTCAATTTACTCACCTGTTTACAAGATAAGTTATTATAGGCGTAAATCATATTGGTCGTTCTTTAATAATGCAAGCAATATTGTAGAAATGAAAACAAATTAAAAAAGAAACTGATAATATAGGTGGACTGTATTTTCGAACCCACATGTTGTTCGTCGCCAATCCAGCATCAAACCGCTAAGCCACAAGAACTTGTTGGAAATACGCGAAATTAAAGATTGGGTTCTAATTATGTAGTGTGACTTAAAAGCTTTTCAACTTTAATGTCAACGAGATAATGATTAAAATAGCTTAACAAAATGATATTATAATGCCGGTGGCTCCGACAGTGTTGGGTGGGTTTACCTTAACGTTACGTGTTAAAGATGAAATTTGCGTGTCTGTATTGATTGTATTTGTTAATCGAGCACTTGTCTGTTAAGCTCATATAAATTGAATAAACCTTAATGTTACAGCCAGAGGGTCCAAATTCGTTTGTTTTTAGGGTGGGTCAGATAATACTGATGAGGGACTGTACTTATCAGATTTATAATCGTGTTATGTTATTATTTTATTTCTTATTTTGTATCTCATTTTATGCTGTACCGGCTGACGTTATCACGTCAACGCCGACTGCAAACCACACTCTGTCCCGCATAGATCCATAGCATTATGCTGAGCATGACGCATATTTTGCTTGCTCTTTTTTTGTCATATCTTAGGTACCTTAAATAAACGTATTTTCATTTCAGATACGCCCGTCGCGAAGAAATTAAAACTAGACACACAAAGAACAAAACCAGCAGATATAGTAAGAGCCGAGCAAAAGCAAATTGAACCAGTAGGCTCTCAAGTTATCCGGAACACTCGGAATTGTACGTCCAAACGTGGTACCACGTTCAAAGAGCCTTCTACTGATACAATCACTGAAGTTCATAAAGGTATTGATAATACTGCTGTTCATACGAATAGCCGTAGTAATAGTAACAAAGATGATTTGAGAAGAAAAATAAGTAAGGACAAAGTTGTTGACGGTGATACTATAAATAGTGATCGGAGGTTATGTATTAAAGAAAACCTTTACCAGTGTGAGGTATGTCAGCGTAATTTTAGTAATAGGAGGTACTTAACAAGCCATATTCTAATACACATCGGTGAAAAACCTTACGAGTGTGATGTATGTCAGCGTAGTTTTCGTAAAAAAAGTCATTTAACACGACATTCTCGAATACACACCGGTGAAAAACCGTACGAGTGTGATGTATGTCAGCGTAACTTTAGTAACAAGAATAATTTAACAAAACATATTCGTAAACACACCGGTGAAAAACCTTACGAGTGTGATGTATGTCAGCGTAACTTTAGTAACAAGAGTAATTTAACAAGTCATATTCGTATACACACTGGTGAAAAACCTTATAAGTGTTATGTATGTCAACGTAATTTTAATCAAAAGAGTCATTTAAAAAGACATATTATTCGTTTACACACCGGTAAAAAACCTTACGAGTGTGATGTATGTCAGCGTAACTTTAATGAAAAGAGTAGCTTAACAAAACATATTCGTATACACACCGGTGAAAAACCTTACCAGTGTGATGTATGTCAGCGTAACTTTAATGAAAAGAGGAACTTAACAAAACATATTCGTATACACACCGGTGAAAAACCGTATAAGTGTTATGTATGTCAACGTAATTTTAATCAAAAGAGTCATTTAACAAGCCATATTCTAATACACATCGGTGAAAAACCTTACGAGTGTGATGTATGTCAGCGTAGTTTTCGTAAAAAAAGTCATTTAACACGACATTCTCGAATACACACCGGTGAAAAACCTTACGAGTGTGATGTATGTCAGCGTAACTTTAATGAAAAGAGGAACTTAACAAAACATATTCGTATACACACCGGTGAAAAACCTTACGAGTGTGATGTATGTCAGCGTAACTTTAGTAACAAGAGTAATTTAACAAGTCACCTTCGTATACACACTGGTGAAAAACCTTCTAAGTGTTATGTATGTCAACGTAATTTTAATCAAAAGAGTCAATTAAAAAGACATATTCTAATACACACCGGTAAAAAACCTTACGAGTGTGATGTATGTCAGCGTAGTTTTAGTCAAAAGGGTCATTTAACAAGCCATATTCGTATACACACAGGTGAAAAACCTTACAAGTGTGTTGTATGTCAGCGTAACTTTAATGTAAAGAGTAGCTTAACAAAACATATTCGTATACACACCGGTGAAAAACCTTACGAGTGTGATGTATGTCAGCGTAACTTTAATGAAAAGAGGAACTTAACAAAACATATTCGTATACACACCGGTGAAAAACCTTACGAGTGTGATGTATGTCAGCGTAACTTTAGTAACAAGAGTAATTTAACAAGTCACATTCGTATACACACTGGTGAAAAACCTTATAAGTGTTATGTATGTCAACGTAATTTTAATCAAAAGAGCCAATTAAAAAGACATTTTCTAATACACACCGGTAAAAAACCTTACGAGTGTGATGTATGTCAGCGTAGTTTTAGTCAAAAGGGTCATTTAACAAGCCATATTCGTATACACACAGGTGAAAAACCTTACGAGTGTGATGTATGTCAGCGTAACTTTAATGAAAAAAGTAGCTTAACGAAACATATTCGTATACACACCGGTGAAAAACCTTACGAGTGTTATGTATGTCAGCGTAGTTTTAGTCAAAAGGTTAGTTTATCAAAACATATTATACGAAAACATTATGTACGTTCGAAAACATCTACATCTTTTTAGTAAGATAAGTGACAGGCATAACTTTAACACTAGGAATAGGAACAAACTAGATCAACCGAGCTTCAGATTGTCTAAAGTAAAAACTTCTTTTATGGGGTACTGTGTAAAATGTTATAATAAAATACCACTCGATATTCTTCAACTAAATGAGAAGAAATTTAAAACATGCATTAAACGCACACTATGTAGACAAGCATATTATAAGTTGGACGAGTATATAGTAGATAAAAATGCTTGGCTTAATGCTGGTCCTGCTCCACAGGCAGTTGGGTTTACAAGTTGATCACAATTTCAATATTTGGAGGAGATGCTTCCCCTTTTTGTTTTTTTTTTTAGTGTTTATTTTATATAATCAGGATTAATTTTTAATACTTCAGTATTAAATACCTCTTCATGATTGGTAGTATTTTTTTTTTCTCTCATCTCTTAATTAAATTGCAAACTATAGTTTTGTATAATTTAGAAGCATTTTTGAAAATCTTGTAAATGTAAGAACCATGGATCCGTTTTTTTATGATATTTTGATGTTGACTTGAAAGAGCATGGCAGTTGAGAATATGTCATGCTCACTTAAATGTCTCACTGGTGGTGGCGCGTGTGTTGGATCATTGGGTTCCCTACGAAATGGTTGAGCTGGGTGGTGCTGATCCACGCGTCATGTTCGTGAACGGGCGCCATCTGTTGAGACTGGTCATCTCTTAACTGCCAGGGCTTATTTTTAATTTTATATTTTTAATTTTATATTTTAATTTGTTTCTTAACATTGTTCTCACATATAGAAGCAATAAGAATAATGTAACCAGGATTTTGTAAAAATGTCTTGATTTAAAAGAGTGTCCGTGGAGTTTCTTGCCCGTTCTTCTCCATAGAGATCTACGCTTTGGAATGGGCAACTAGCTTCAACTTTCTGACTAACTGACCGACTATTTAATTTTGACAATTCAAAAGTGCCTGTAAATGGTTTAATTGAAATAAATGATTTGAGTTTGAGTTTATTCGTATACACACCGGTGAAAAACCCTACGAGTGTGATGTATGTCAGCGTAACTTTAATGAAAAGAGGAACTTAATAAAACATATTCGTATACACACCGGTGAAAAACCTTACTAGTGTGATGTATGTCAGCGTAACTTTAGTAACAAGAGTAATTTAACAAGTCATATTCGTATACACACTGGTGAAAAACCTTATGTGTTATGTATGTCAACGTAATTTTAATCAAAAGAGTCATTTAAAAAGACATTCTAATACACATCGGTGAAAAACCTTACGAGTGTGATGTATGTCTGCGTAGTTTTCGTAAAAAAGTCATTTACCTAACACGACATTCTCGAATACACACTGGTAAAAACCATTATAAGTATGATGTGTCAGCGTAACTTTAGTGAAAAGAGTAATTTAACAAGTCATATTTGTATACACACTGGTGAAAAACCTTATAAGTGCTATGTATGTCAGCGTATCTTAAGTGAAAAGAGTAGCTTCATAAAACATATTCGCATACACTCTGGTGAGAAACCTTAGATACGAGTGTGATGTATGTCAACGTAGTTTTCGTAAAAAAATCATTTAACACGACATTCTCCAATACACACTAGTGAAAACCCTTATAAGTGTGATATTTGCCAGCGTAGTGATAGTCTAAATAGTTATTTAACAAGACATATTCTACTTCACACTGGTGAAAAACCTTATAGGTGTGATATATTTGAATGTTGTTTTAGTGTTAAGAGTAATTTTTCAAAGCACCGTAGTTTTAGTCAAAAGAGTAACTTATCAACACATATCCGACGTGAGTGTATGACCAAATTAATGAACGTAAACGAAAATAAAGGAGTGGTTTAGAATCGTCGCAGGTGGCGTTCTGTAGTTTCTGCCTATCCCCATGGGAAGAAGGCTTAAGTTTATGTATGTACACCACTCAACAGTCTAGAGAATCATCATCCATAGAAGTGCAATTTAATAGAGATTTTAATTGATTGATTAACTAAAAGAATTGTTGCCATTGTAGCCTTTAAATTACATATATGTGATAACTTGCACTTAATACGGTTCAATTAACCAAACGTACTAGGAGTAACCCAAACCACATTAGCAAAATATAACATCACGCCCGTGACCCCCGAACGGTTAGGCAGACGTGTAACTGTAGTATACCCACATTTCGCCAGTTAGATAAGACTTGTGTCACCCTGTGTAAAATTTCTACATTTACATGGTGGTGGTGGTGGTGGTATTGCATGTTAATCTATTCTAAGTTTAAGTTCCATGTAATACGAGGCGAGGCTATTGCAACCAACCGGGCATAAATCCTGAATCCGTCTGTTACTGACAAATTCCTGATGGAAAAACACAATAACACTACTTGACCCGGGAATCAAACCATGGACCTCATGCTCGACGGTAGCGCTTGCCACCACTAGACCAACGAAGCAATCAAGGCAATACATACAATCGAAAAATTAAAAAAACACGACCCGCAGTCTGATGTACTTCGTGGCATCAGGCTGCTTGCTTTACTAGCTTGAGCTTGTTTTGAACTGTTTATAAGTGGTCGAGTTTTTTCATTTCTTCAATTTTACTTTTGTTTTAAACCTTAGTGACGCAGAAGAACAACAACTCTGTGCGAGTTAGTGTTTGGTGTTACAAGCCGACAACTTCGCCGGTGACAGTCCCATGGTGCTAGCGGGTGAAGGGGGACGCGGGTACAAACAAGCGACGCGCACCCGACTGCGGACATATTGCGTTGTCAAATGTCAGTCTGAAAATTTCTCAATGAAATATTTTCTAATTTACTTTCGCTAAACGAAATTTTAGGCATAAAACGATCTTAATTATATCTAACTATTACATTATTTAAATTAAAATGTTAATCATATATAAATGTTTTTTTTAACAAAACGATATGCGCCCACGACTCTGCCACAGCAAAAAAAAGTTTGTTTTGACCAACTAAATATTTTCCTTTTGATAGTAGGTAATATCATGTGCATTTTGGTATGCGCAGCCCTTTCTGAGAACACGGGTTGCTGCCTGTGACGACGGTGTGCGACTAACGCTGAGGCGCTCCTGGCAAGGTGGTTCCTCCGCCCGCACTCTTGTAGCCACCCGCACAGTACGTCCCCGTATCCCGCGTGAACCATGGGACTGTCACCAACGAAATAGTCGGCCTATTAGTAAATTATGTTATTTTTACCTCTAATAAACATGAGAACAAAGTGTACCCGCCTTTATAGAGCAAAATTAGAAGTGTTATTATTATACAGATAAATCAAAAACTTTCGATAACTTTTTTTTTTTTTTGAGGATGGGAAATCATCAAATGACTCCTCCCTAAAACCCACCCGTGTTCCTTCCTTAGCCCTTTATGTTCCAGGGTAGCGGTAAACCCTTTCGGATGTTCCCGCTACCCTGGCAGGCTTCGGCCCTGTGGGGCCCCGTCGCAACAATCGATAACTTGGGTCATCTTCTCAGCGTGTCGATGGCAGAGTTCAAATATGTTCGACCCAAATTAGCCTTATTACAATCATTGTTATAAGATTATTAGTTTTATATGTGACAAATGTCATGAGTTTATACATTTACTCGCTATACTTGTGGTAACTGAGTGTACAAACACATGCTGTGAATGTGTGCGTGAAGTCGAGTGGCGCCAAACACGCATTGATAGATTATTTTATATTTTATGAATATGAGAACGTTGTAGAGAGAAGTCTAGTCAAGTCTAGTCTAGTCAAGTCTTGTAGACTGTAGACCATTTTTTATTTTATTTAGTATTTGGTACTTGATGAGTGTCCGTTTCAATGGCGCGGCCACGACGTTTTTTTTTTAAAAAAACTATGCCAATATTTTGTAACAATTTGTAAAAGTTGATTCCCAAAACCATAAATTTGTCAAAGCTATGGTTAAAAAGTTATAAGGGTTTGAACGTGGCCGCGCCATTGAAACGCGGCGAACCGCGCGGCCACGGAGATCTTTAAAACTAAGCATTGCAGAGACCTGAAATTTAGGTAAATAACAGATTGAATTTGTAAAAAATTTGTAAAAATATAGGAAAAATTCCTGGGTTTATATTTTAGGAGCTGCAAGACTTAAACCTCATGGCCGCGCCATCGAAACGGTGTGAAAAACGTTATGGCCGATATCTCGCTGAAAAAGCATCGCAGACGTCTGAAGTTTTTTGTAAAACCTAGATTTGAATTTGTCAAAACTAGTAAAAATACAACAAAAAATCCTAGGTTTATATTTCAGGAGCTGTGAGACTAAAACCCCATGGCCGCGCCATTGAAACGGTGTAAAATACGTTATCACCGATATCTCGCTGAAAAAGCATCGCAGAGGTCTGAAGTTTTTTGTAAAAAATAGATTTGAATTTGTCAAAACTAGTAAAAATACAACAAAAAATCCTAGGTTTACATTTCAGGAGCTGTGTACGGAATCATCAATACGTCTTGAATATGTCGATAGGGTGACCATGGCTTATTGTTTACAAAACACTTTCCACCTATTTTTAACCGACGAACAAAAACGGAGGTTCTTAATTCGACGCGTATATATATATATATATATTATTTTTTTTTTATATACGACCACACATAACTTTTTATAGAGTAGTCCGATTTTGATGATTCTTTTTTTTATTGGAAAGGGTATTATACACCAAAGTTGGTCACATATAAATTTGGAAAAGAAATTCCAACCCTAAGGGTGGGAAAATAGGGGTGATTTATTGTTCACACAGATTTGCATGCTGAGATGTGTATTATTACTCTACTCAGTGCCACATATGCCTGCCCTTTGGCAAACAATTAGTACCTAGATTATAGCCACAAAAAATTATAAAATAAAAACTTTTTTACAAAAAAATTAAACCGCCGAAAAAACTGAAAAGCAAAAAATAATAAACCTTTTTTATTTAACCTTAATAACCAAGTTCTTAAACTAATGTAACTTAGTTATTAAGGTTAAATAAAAAAAGGTTTATTATTTTTAAAGAAATAAACATAGTTTTGTATCTTATCGTTTCAATAGATTTTTTCCACGGCTTCGCTCGCGTTAATTGAGAATTTGACAATAAATTTGGAAGAAAATATTCTTAAGACATGTGGCGCCATCTACGATAAAAAACCACGTTTTGATTGTTTTTTTCGGAAACTACTTTTTTGGGATAAAAGGTACCCTATGCCCGTCTCCGTACACCTGAAAATCTATATGCAAAGTTTCAGGATGATCGGTTCAGTGGTTTAGGCGTGAAATAGTAACAAATAAACTTACATTCGCTTTTATAATATTATATACTAGCTTCTGCCCGCGGCTTCGCCCGCGTGGATGTCGGAAATTATCCCACGGGAACGTGCTAACAGGATAAAATTTATGTGCTTCCCCAGAATGCCATCTATCTCGCGGGCCCTTTGTGGTTAATTACAGTAGAAAACCAATTGTGTCTCATTAGTGGTGATTAAGAGGGTACCTATATGATATCTTTACCTAAGTACCTACCTAATTTAAAAAAAAACTCAATAACAGAAAATTAAATACCTACCTAAATAAACCTATTTCTGATGATAACTAATCTAAACTCAATAAATAAGCAAAATCCCTAAAAACTAATATCTATACGAATGACTAATCCTACCTAACAGTATTATAAAATAACCTACGGTCACTACGTACACTATCAAATATACTACCTATACTTTAAAATTAAAATCTATACCTACGACTCATATAAAAATAAACCTAAATAACTCTAAAAACTAAAAGGAATAAAAATGAACTCCACTGCGGGTGACCCAACCTACGACAAACTTAGTATTTGCGGTTGGTACAGTACAGACAGTGGTAATCGGGTATAGGGATCGAACCGCAAAATTAAGTTTGTTTTTTATTGTATATACTTTTCCGGGATAAAAAGTACCCAGTGTGGTGCCCAGGATATTAAAGAATAATTATACCAAGTTTCATCGTAATCGAACCGGTAGTTTTTGCGTGATGCCTGAACAAACAGACAGACAGACAGACAGACAGACAGACAGACAGACAGACCGACAGACAGACAGACAGACAAAAATTTTTTTAATCACATTTTTGGGTTCGGTGTCGGTCTAGTAACACCCCCTGTAAATTATTTTTTTAACCTTTTCGCCGCCAACGTACACAAAACGCAATGCCTCGCCGAGCGCCAAGCTATAAATGTATAACTAAATATACAGTAAACAGTAGTGATGGGAATATCGTCATATCGATGAATAAGATTTGTACGCGTAAAGTTAAGATTTAAAGTTGATTTTACGAATATAAATAAAAACTGATTAAATATTTCCAGATTTGTTTTATTTCACAGTATCTGTTTAGGGCTAGACCATATGCCTTGGTGTGTCAGGTATGTGTGCGGAGCTGAAAATAAACTCGGGATGCCAAAATAGTATACGGTTTATTACTTTCAATTTTTACAATAGTAACTTTTTCCTTTTTATGCGGAATGAATACAAAACTAGTTGTCGGTCGCGTTCAATGAGCCGGCGCACGCGTTTTTATACGCTCGGGTCGCAGAGTAGGGGTCGAGCGGGTGACCCCCCCCGCGCATCGCAGGGCTAGGCGTTAACATCCTCCCCCCTTGAAGGTATCTCCTTCAAACATATGCCTGTGTCGAGCAAAGGGCACAAGCGATTTACTGCACGACGAACGATGCCATTTGCTGTCCTCACGTCTGCTACTCTTGCCACTTCATCATTGCCCAAGTGCAGGGCCTGTATTCGTCCAATTTTCCATTTTAAAGGAGGTAAGTTGTTATCCTTAATAATGACCATATCTCCAATTTGTAATTTAATATCGGCTGTACGCCATTTGGTACGATGCTGGAGCTCAGTGACGTAATCATGCTGCCATCTCATCCAAAAACATTGTCTCATCTGTACTAATTGTTCGTATCTGTGGAGTCGATTGCAATTAACATTTGACAAGTCAGGAGAGGGAAGAGCTATCAGTGGTTTACCAACGAGAAAATGCCCAGGAGTCAGGGGTTGGAAATCATTAGGATCGGATGACATAGGAAATAAAGGCCTGGAATTCAATATGGCTTCTACTTGAACAAATAATGTGGAAAGTTCTTCATATGTCAAGTGCCTGTTCCCTAAAACTCTTTTTATATGAAATTTGGCAGATTTTACTCCTGCCTCCCATAATCCTCCAAAATTTGGGGCATATGGTGGTATGAAGGCGAACTTCATACCTTCATCTGAACAAAAATTATCTATGTCTACTTTATTTACTAATAAAAATTTATTAAGTTCATTACTAGCACCTAAAAAATTTGTCGCATTATCGCAATATAGTGTGTTAGGTTTTGAACGCCGCGAAATAAAGCGCCTGAGTGCCAATAAAAAAGCTTCAGTACTTAAGTCACTGACAACTTCTAAATGCAGAGCCTTAGTTGTAAAACAAACAAATAAACACATGTAACATTTACTGATCTTACAACCGCGACCCTTTCTATCAGTTATGAGATAAGGCCCAGCTAAGTCGACTCCAGAAGTTTCAAAGGGCGTCCCTGGATTCAAGCGCTGCTTGGGTAAGTTCCCCATAATGGGCACTATTGACTTAAACCTAAATCGCTTACATACTATACAACTATTAGCTACGCTCCTAGCTATTTTACGGGCATTAATGACCCAATATTTTTCTCGAACAGCTGATACCATTAATTGACATCCACCGTGAAATAATCTAATGTGTTCGTAATCAAAAATAAGCCTTGACAATCGGTGATTGGAATCCAAAAGTAAGGGATGCTTTTTATCATAGGGAAGAGGTGAATTACGGATACGACCTCCTACTCGCATTACCTTAAGTTCAGAATCCAAAAACGGGCTAAGAGATAATAATCTACTTTTATTACTTAGAGGCTTATTTTTTAATAGCTGATTATACTCATTACTAAATGAATCTAACTGCGACAGTTTAACTAAATAAAACATGCTATCATTTAGTTCATCAACGGTTAAATAACTACAAGTAAGTCTATTTTCACGGTTCTTAATTCTACAATTCTTAACAAATCTAAGTACGTACGCTATTGTATTTTGTAATCTCTTCAACTTAGAATAACGTTCGAATTCTAGTAAAGTATTTTTAATATTTACATTTGTTACCAATGTACTTACTAGTTTCACTTCTGGTAACTGCACATTTTTTAACTTATTTTTATCTACAATTGGCCAATCAGCCTCTGATAACAATAGAAAGGACGGCCCACTCCACCATAATTTCTGCACTGAATCATTCATTTGATCTACTCCTCGTGAAATGTAATCAGCTGGGTTTACACCGGTTGGTACGTATCGCCAATCACTATCTTTCGTTAAATTTTTAATTTTATTTACTCTGTTCGCAACAAACACTTTTAATTGTTTTGAAACTGCGCGATCAGTACGCAACCAACCGAGAACAATCATCGAGTCTGTCCAGTAAACACAACGAACCACATCACAACGCAAGGCGTGAGTCACCCTTTTTCCTAACTCGGCGGACAATAACGCGCCGCATAACTCAAGTTTAGGTATCGTTAGACTCTTTAATGGAGCGACCCTTGATTTAGCGCAGAGTAATTGTGCATGGATGTCTCCGTTCCGATTGATTGACCGCACATAGGCACACGTCCCATATGCATACATAGAAGCATCAGAGAAAATATGAATTTCAATGTGTACGGCGTCATCACACATGACATGCCTAGGTACTTCAACACAGATAAGAGAATTCATGTTTTTAGTAAAGTTATGCCACAAAGTTTGTATCTCTTCAGTTACGGGGACATCCCACCCAAATTTACATAACCACAACTTTTGTAAAATTAATTTAGCCTTGATCACAAATATACTTAAAAGACCTAAAGGATCGAAAATCTTTGCAATAGAAGATAATATACTTCGCTTGGTAATTTTTTGATCGTTGTCTATTTTTACACAAAATTTGAATACATCAGAATGAGGGGACCAAGTTAAACCCAAAGTACTAGTAACCGTTTTGAATTCAGTGATTGATTGCACTTCATTTAACTTGTTTTCACAAAATAACTTAGTAGCATTTGATCTAAACTTTCGTAAACTAAATCCGGCTGAACTTAAGGTTCTAGTAATAATTCTACAAATTCGATTTAATCCTTCCTCAGTCTGATGCCCGGTAATTAAATCGTCCATGAAAAAATCACGCTTAATTATTTCTTTGATCTCTACATCATCACACTCATTTGATAACTGCAAAAGACAACGAGTACTTAAAAACGGGGCGGACGCGGTTCCGTAGGTAACCGTATTTAACCTCAAATACTTAAACGGGTCGTGCTCGTTATCCCTCCATATTATCATTTGCAAATGTCTTTGACTGTCAGATATTAATATTTGCCTATACATTTTTTCAATGTCTGACGTCATGACAAATTTATGTTGCCTCCACCGGACCAATATAGTGAATAAATCATCTTGAATCACTGGACCTACCATTTGTATATCATTTAACGAATACCCATTACTTGATTGCTGTGACGCGTTAAACACTACACGAAGTTTTGTTGTTTCACTCTTTTCGCGAATGACTGGATGATGCGGTAAATAATATGCAAAGGCAGGCTTACAAGTCTCAGACAAGTGATTCAATAGTTCATATTCCCTTATAAACTCCTTATAGGAACTTCTTACAATAGGTTGTTTTTTAAACCTTTTTTCTAAATTGAGTAAACGTGATTTCGCTATTCCTAAGGAATCACCTAATATAGACGGAGATGTGTGAAATGGCATCTTCACACAAAACCTACCGTCACTCGTTCTACAGGTATTTTCTACAAAATGTTTTTCACAAAATTCTTCTTCAGTGCTGTACTGTTTTTCATTTATATTTAATACATCCTCAACCTTCCAAAATTTCTCCAATTGTTCACTAATATTTCTACTTAGATTACATTTAACTTCATAGTGTGGAGCATTTCTACTATACACCGGACCAGTGACAAGCCAACCTAACTTAGAATTCTGCAGTGTAGGAAGACCTTCACCTAACTTTACTTGTTGACCGGTCACTAAATCCCAGAACAAATCTGCCCCTATTAGCATATCTACGTCGGCAGGTTCATAAAATCTACTATCCGCCAAATCCACGAATATGTCACCCGGAATATTCAATTCGTTTACATTTACCTTTACATTTGGTAACCTGTTCGTAATTTTTGGCAAGATCATGCAGTTAACTTCTACCGAAAACTCGTTATGCATTGCGTTGATTACTAACTTACAGCTGTTTGCTACTTGTATCTTACTACTTCCTATACCATAAATATTCATATTTTGATTAGTTACTGTGCGCGACAACCCTAACTTATTACATAAATCTACAGTTACTATCGATATTTGGCTACCAGAATCTAACAATAAGCGTGCTACATAATGCTTATTATCTATTTTGCTAAATACTTTAACTAGCGCAGTTGAAAGAAGTACGTGTTTAGCGGCAATCGTAGATAAGGAAACCGGTTCCGCTGCGAGTTGCGCCGGCGCGGACGCATGTTGCTTAGGCGCAGTGATGGACTCGGCGGTCATTGAAGTCGCTGCCGAATCGATCCTCGCCTGATGTACACCGCTGATCGAATTTGCGTTAGCATCAGCTGTTTGAGATTTACTTCTATGCAATAGAGAATTATGTTTGTATTTGCATGTTTGACAGCCACGTGATTTACAATTATATGCGCGATGACCCGGTTTAAAACAATTAAGACACAATTTATTTTTTGAAACAACTTCGTTTCTTTCTGTCAAACTCATAGAAATAAACTTTGTGCATTCAAACAAGCGATGATCTTGATTACAAACCACACAACTCAAGGGACGATTACTGCCAGTTTGAGCAGACGCAACCAAATGCGAGGTCTTTTCATGTTTACTATTTCCACTTGCTTTACACGACCTGCTAGATTCGATTACGTCAGCTCGATCACGTAAAAATTTAAAGAATTCTTCGAGGGTAGGTACATCTACTAAGGAACTTTTATATTCCTCCCACTTTCTAGAAGTTACATTGTCTAGTTTAATTACGGCTAAATAGATTATTATGGTATCCCAGTGTTCTACCGGTTGTTCTAAAGTCTTTAAGCCTCTTAAATTCTTAGTTATATTGTCAATCATAAAACGCAATGATACTTCAGACTCCTTAGTGACACCTTCCATACTAAATAATGCTTTCATATAATTACTTATTAAAAGTCTTTTGTTGTTAAATCGTTGACACAGTAAGTCATACGCCACGAGGTAATTATCTGAACAAAACGACAATGAGTTAATTATTAATGAAGCGCTACCCTCTAATGATGATCGCAAGTAATGAAATTTATTTATCGGATCAATGTTTTCGTTTTTGTGAATTAATGCCTCGTATTTATCTCTATACTCTAACCATTTGCTACAAGTCCCATCAAATGTGGGTAACTTAATAGTGGGTAATTTTATAGAACTAGTAAATGCATCGGCACTTTCGAAACTTCCAGATTGTCTAAAAGATTGATGGGCTATAATACTTTTTCGTTTAGCATGAACTTCAAATTTTTCTAAAATGCATTGACCTTGAGAAATTAACGAATAAAATTGGCCTTCGATCTCGGAACGAATTTTCATTTGTTCGCTTGGATCTTCAGATTCAATTTCAATCTCGGACTGTAAATCATCGAAAGTTGAAAAACATGCTTCTAATTTAGCTAACCTTAATCGTAGCTCTGAAATTTGCTGATCTGATAGTTGTTCTAAATCGTTAATATCTTCTAAATACGATTTAAAAATTGTCAATCTACCCTTTATGTAACTACGCCGTTTTATTGGCTCTGCACTTTTTCTGGCCGCTAAAGACATTGTATAATATGACAAATTTTACGTTGTGTAATTAAAATAAACAATACCCAGGTTCTATACAACAAAAAACACCAGAATATCAGAAACTTTACCACAAATCTGTTAATATCGGCACTAGGAAAGAACGTAAGTAGGTAGTCAGGAAAAAAATGGAATGGGCTCACCAATTGTTGGCGTACAAATGTTCCTTTGGTCTACTCTCTCTTCACTTTATCCTTTAATTTCCTTATATCCTTGGCCTTGTCCTTCAATTTGTTCCTCTTTGATTTCCACAATAATTTCCAATAACCTGATATCCTGGTCACGGCACCAAAATGTTTAGGGCTAGACCATATGCCTTGGTGTGTCAGGTATGTGTGCGGAGCTGAAAATAAACTCGGGATGCCAAAATAGTATACGGTTTATTACTTTCAATTTTTACAATAGTAACTTTTTCCTTTTTATGCGGAATGAATACAAAACTAGTTGTCGGTCGCGTTCAATGAGCCGGCGCACGCGTTTTTATACGCTCGGGTCGCAGAGTAGGGGTCGAGCGGGTGACCCCCCCCGCGCATCGCAGGGCTAGGCGTTAACAGTATCCTTAATAAGAAAAAACAGTATAAATTATGAGTATCAAAGAAACTAATACATAACTCAATTAGAACTATAAGGAATGGGGTACATCTCTATTTGTTTCATGATCTCATTCTTTAACTTCATATCAAGTTATTGGCACTGAGGGCACGTTGAATTCGATTCTGATCAGGGATGGGGTCTATGGTCTTTCTTTCTTCTATTTTTGTTTATTCCTGTGTTTTTTTAATAACTTCAGTCAACGTTTTTTACCGTAGGTATCTAAGTGGCAGAATTTTTACTTACTTATATATTTAAATTCTATCACGCTTGTAGCCGTGTACTTATCAAAGCATTGTTTTTAAGTGTTGTTTCTGTTCTTTTCTTAACTCATGTATCGGTACCGTTTACCCATCTGCGCGCGGGGGACCCCGCGCACAGATTGCGTTTCTCTATTTACCCACGACGGAACGGAGCAGGTATATGCGTTTAGGGTGAGAGATGTTTGTGTGTTTGTGCAAAGTAATGTTCCCACCTATCTTCTAAACTAATGATCCGATTTTGATGCGGTTTTCAATAATAGGTTTGTGTTTGATGAGTTCATGTTCTTAGATAGGTGTCATGGCTGTAACTCACTAGAGGGCGCTACAATATTAGTGCAAAATAATATTGCAATAATATTAAAACGAATTGTCCCATTGAAATGTGGTTTTCATCAGCAATTACAATTCGTATATGCTCTCTAAAAAGTCAGAAATAAAATTACTTAAACAAAATTAAAAATTTTGAAAAAACCCACGACGGGTAAAGTTCGTCCGAATCAAGTTCTTCACTCATTTTTCTATTTGTTTCGTAGTGAAAGAAAGAAAGATGCGTGCGCGCGAATCCGATTTTGTGCTGCACTATGCCAAAGTGACCTTGACAGCCGCACGCCTATGACGTCACTGACCAACTTCTATAGTAGTTCGTGGCACTCGGTGGCGCACAGGGGCATAGACGACCAATTGTTTTGTAGAGATGGGAAAATAACTATCGACAAGAATTGGTAACAACTTTATAATTACGTATTGGCATCTACCTGAAGGTCGAAATTCATCTACTATCCTTTGTAATGAAGTAGATAACTAAGTTCATATTTTATTGACCTCAAATTGTTTTCGATATTCGTAACTTTCTGTATTTATAAATATTTCAATGGTGAAATCAACCTTTCACGGCACATCACTGGCCAACTTGATATGAAGTGATTGGCGTTCTGAGGAAAGTAACAAAATTCGGAGTTTCTGTTTTTGCCGATTTTAGGACAAACTAGGGCTTATTTTGTGTAGAAAAATAAAAAACAGGGTAGTAGACAGTGCTATCTTATATAATAAACTGAAACAAAGCTTTTAATCACAGTAAATTTATTTTAATAAGATAGTTAAAATGAACAACTTCTATAGAAGTTGTGGCGCTGGTGGCACGAAAATCCCGAACTTCTATAGAAGTGCTTGGCGGTGAAAAGGTTAATATTTTCAATGTACAGAATTTTCACTTCTACAGATTTATTATAAGTATAGATAAATAATAATATTTAGTAAGGATTTTCATTTAATTTAGAATCCTTGAGTTATTCTAATATAATACGTGCAAAGTTTTCTGTAAAAGATAAGCCATGGTCACCTTATTGAAATATTCAAGACGCACTAAAAATTATATTATTATGGTAAAAAAAATAATCCCTACTGTCGGTAATTCTACATATTCATAGGTGTTATTTACAAAAAAAAAAGATCTCGCTATCACTTACTTTCATCGAAAGAGAATCACGACTTATTTCTACGCGATACCGTACCACAGCTCCTGAAATGTAAACCTAGGATTTTTTTGTGCATTTTTACCTATTTTGACAAATTCAAATCTAGGTTTTACAAAATACTTCAGACCTCTGCGATGTTTTTTCAGCGAGATATCGGTGATAACGTATTATTCACCGTTTCAATGGCGCGGCCATGGGGTTTTAGTCTCATAGCTCCTGAAATATAAACCTAGGATTTTTTGTTGTATTTTTACTAGTTTTGACAAATTCAAATCTGGGTTTTACAAAAAACTTCAGACGTCTGCGATGCTTTTTCAGCGAGATATCGGCCATAACGTGTTTCACACCGTTTCGATGGCGCGGCCATGAGGTTTTAAGTCTTGCAGCTCCTAAAATATAAACCCAGGAATTTTTCCTATATTTTTACAAATTTTTTACAAATTCAATCTGTTATTTACCTAAATTTCAGGTCTCTGCAATGCTTAGTTTTAAAGATCTCCGTGGCCGCGCGGTTCGCCGCGTTTCAATGGCGCGGCCACGTTCAAACCCTTATAACTCTTTAACCATAGCTTTGACAAATTTATGGTTTTGGGAATCAACTTTTACAAATTGTTACAAAATATTGGCATGGTTTTTTTAAAAAAAAAACGTCGTGGCCGCGCCATCGAAACGGACACCTTGATGACAGGCCTACGCTGTCCTCCCATAGTAATTTTAAAACATTGTAAAAGCCAATTATTTTTAAAAGAGTACCTAACCATGGAGTTTTTTCCCGGCTCTTCTCCTTAAGAAA
Organism: Apamea sordens; assembly: GCA_945859715.1. NCBI lineage: Eukaryota > Metazoa > Arthropoda > Insecta > Lepidoptera > Noctuidae > Apamea > Apamea sordens. The sequence continues at coordinate 8,568,661 of OX244015.1, read as the reverse complement.
CAACCTATTGGAACCGTGCACCTAAGCTTCTGACTTTTCATAATGTGCCCATGTTGGTTTATGTGAAATAAAATATGTATTATTGTGTGTATTTTGATTTAATTTAGATTTTACTCACACTGTAGCTCAAATTTTGTGTTATACTATAATGTGTAACCGTTTTTACTCAAATAAAATAAAATTAGTTTTTAACACGCTTTTATTCAGTTTACTTGTAACTAACTAACAAAAATGTAAACAATCTTAGAAGTCAACTTTATCTTACTTCTAATGGTCGTATCGAAATGAAACTTCGTATGTAGGTACTAAGGTAGTTCGGATGACAAAACTATAATTTGGTATCTTGGAGCCGATCTGGGTGGCCAGGAGGTGGATAGTGCAAAAATATTCATTCCAACTGGGTGAACCACGACACCTTTTTTATTGATAAGGAAATCACTGAAACGTAAGGTTTTGAGTTTTTTGCTAACCGACAGCACCACATCAGTTCAAACGTGCTTATCGCACTGTATTCGTTTTAGACATGGGTAGCTCGGAGAGATAAAATTGAACTAGCTCTTTAATCACAATCTAGCTCTCAGTCGCTCATTCGATCACGGAATAGCTCACTAGCTCATTTAGCTCATTGACTCTAACTCTATGCGAGTAACGAGTGATACCGACGGCGACGCGACGTCACGCCGACAGCGGCCGACAATGCCCGAACTTCGCCGACGAACAGGTGAACGATTTCGCATTGTAGCTCACTGACCGACTCTTCCGCTAAATACGTCATAGTAAAATAACTGTTATGGTCGTTGTCTTAAAGGTAAAAATGGTTTAGCACTTTTATATAAGTATAAAAATCCTTAGGGAATAATAGTTTGTGATTTTGAAATGATATACGTCCATTTATTACATTATACTGTCAATTAATTAGCTTTTTTAAAAATTTATTCATCTAGATTGACAGTCCTAAGCCTGTTCAAGTATGAAGGAAAATCATTGGCTTTCATAATTTTAATATTTATTTGTAATAAAAATAAAACAACCTATTGAATCTAATTTTATATATAGCTCGCAACTAAGTTAAATGAACTAAAGAACTTCAAAGGTTTTATAGAGCCACTGAGCTAGTTGTCTCGTTTGACTTGCGCGGCTCAATTTGATCTTTAGCTCGCAACTACTCGCAAGTAAGTCAATTGAGCTCAACAGTTAAAAGAGTAATATTCGGTGAGCTAAAGAGCTAAAAAAGTGTTATAGCTCTTTTGATCAAAAGAGCTATATCTCTCTTTTCTTTTCAGTGAGCTACATTTCGCATGTGTTTATTTATTCAGGCTAACAAAGGAAATTATAAACAAAAACTGAAAATAAAACCTGCACGATGCCAAAAGCATAGTAAAACAAGCCGGACCGGTGCCGGGCGTACCTAGTGGAAAACGAGTCACCGGCAACGAGCCGGACCATTGCCGTCGCAGTCCCCGCCAGTGTGAACAAGTATTATGCTGGTCCCACACGCTCAGCAAACCTTAAAAAACTATACATGTGGATACTACTTTTGAACTGACTTGTAGTGGTCTTGTAGATTGCCGATCCGATCGAGTGACGACTTATGTGCACAAATCGAACGGTACGTATCAATGGCGACATCATTATTACCATTGGGTTCTGAGAAGACTTAAAGATATTAATTATCTCAGATTGGTTTGTTTTGCTCGCTTTGCTATACCTTGAAATATTAGTCGGTTATCTTATGATTCAGACCACTGAATAGCAGTGGTGGCACAGTGGTAACAGCCCCGTCTTACGAGGTACAGGTCCTCCATTCTCCATTCGCATAATATCAGATTGTCAAAATATACCGTGAGGAAACCAGCATCACCTAGAACGAAAAGTTCGAAAATTCTATCACGCGTGGTACTAGATTACAGCCCTCACCCTCTCGAAGAGAGGAGGCCTGTGTCCTGGCAGTGGGAACATTATGGGCTGATTTAGCTATATATGCTTATGCAGTATGCTGATCGGTCTGGATCAGAGAAAGAATCTTAATTACATTTCTTTATTATATTAGCAAAATGTATGTATGTAGCACATAGTGATCAGGAAATAAGAAACTAAATCCTTCGCATTACGTTCTTTTATATCAAACGCGGTGGCGGGTGCAGCCTGGATTCCAATTCCCGTAATTAAAACGTTCAAAATCTAGTCGCAGTCTCATCTCGGCGGCAAAAACTTGTCAAAATGTAGGAAAATGATTGAGACTGAGATCAGAGAGGCAATTATCGTATTTTAAGAACGTTCACAGTCTGATCTCAGTCGTAATCTGTCAAAAAATACTTTTAATTTCCCTACATTTTGACAAGTTTTTGACACTTGTTTGTCGCCGAGATGAGACTGCGACTAGATTTTGAACGTTTTAAATTACGAGTGGCCTTTTGACTGTGAACGTTCTTAAAATTACGAGAATTGACCCTCAGATGTCAGACGTAGCCATGACAATAACTATATAGTACATACTAACTCCATGCAATAACTCTGTTGAGTTTGAGTTTATCCGACTGCTACATTGACATAGAAAAGTATTGACTGGAAATACCTACGAAAAAAGGGTGCATACCTACAACTCATATTGTCGCATAAAATGGCTGCCATTGCTAGGGTTGTGTCAATCAAGGAACAACTGTTATCTCGTTGTTACTATAACAAGTAACGATACTTTATACGAGTTTTACTAGTTATCACGTTTGGATCACGATTGATTTTGGTGCTGTGAAGTGTGAACCACAGGCCGGACCTAGCTAGGTCACTCGGACCGAATAAGACGCAAGATTATTTATGTTAACATCGCAGAATATACGGATATCGTTTCAGCGGAGGAACTAGTTTCGGAAACTATTACGGTGAGTCGGCAACGGTACAACACTATTCCATTATGACATCTGTTTGTAAACAAACGAATGAAATAACAGATATAATAAAAAGGCCTGTTATATGGAAATGAACCCAAATATTAATACTTTAGCCATAAATTCATGATCGCGTTACAATTGTATCATCGATTGTGTATTATTGTATGTATTAATGCATAAAAACCGGCTACTAACCTGTGCACAGACAATTGAGGTTGATTTTCATTCTTTCTTGCACCACACTTCACAATACAACACACAGGCATGTTGAACTTCTGTTTTCCAACATTTACATGCAGTTTTAAAAGACAAAATCCTCGTAATTTTCTCGCAAATCTCAATAATACAAAAAACAAACAACCATTTGACAGCCAAACTACCATGAAACTCGTAGCATAAGATGGCTGCTACGGCACTTACCTACAACTGTCACTACGTCAAGACAAAATGTTGCCATAATTAGCAACAACTTAAAATATAGTTGTCTCTTTTATCAAATAAGATTATCTCACTAGAAAGAATGAGACATAACGATATTTCAAATTCTGAATCATTTTTCACTCATATTTGTATAAGCAAATGTATGTACAGAATAGCGCAGCATCTCCATGTTTTTCCTATCTCAATGGACTGCTAGCTGCTTCCTGCTCGCGTCTGTCTTACCGTGGTGTGGTATATGGTCCTGAAAGAAAAAGTGCCGACGATATAAATATTCATACATTTACAGTGCTACGGGGGGATGCTACCGCGCTGTTTTATTCTCGGAACTTCAATCGTGGCAGTTTTGGATGAATATTTATATATTGTCTTTTGATCAAAATTTTGCAACCGTAGTCTTTGACTGATTCATCGTCAGTCCAAGTAACCTCAAAGCTTGCAGTGCTCAGTTCTTGGAGCATTTGTTGCAGTCGATCTGCTGTAGATGAAAAAAGAACAACAACGGGTGCAAAATGAAGGTTTGACAGCATTTTGTCGCCGATGGAAGTACCCCTCGTTGCCCATGTGTCTGCGAGTTTTTTGTATATCGTCACAAGGATGCTCGTAAATACCTAGTTTATGAGAGAGCGGATCACCCTGTTTTACCCCTTTGCCAATTTTGAATGTTGTGCCTACGGAATCCAGTTTAACGTTGGCCGTGCTCGTAGATAGAGAAAGTTCATTCTCTATCTACGGCCGTGCTATTATTATAAACAAACTTCAGAAGATCTATGCTATGTAGGCACTGGATAGCATTTCTTTTTTAAATTAAGTACTTATTGGGTTTTTTAGTGTTCCTTCGTCGGAGAGTTATATCCTCTCACAGTTTTCGTCGGCTTTGGGAAATACATGGGTCCCCATAATTTTGCACGAAACAGCTGTACAACGGGGCATATTAATTAATTAATTGTAAAAGAAGTCGCTTATTTACAAAAACTAGTTTGGAAAGTGACAGCTGTCAAGTTCTTGAACTAGTGATAGTAGCGACATCTGAAGTGAGCAAGTGGCAGTTTTTATCCTCGCTTCGCTTTTTTGTTATAAATCACTACCTTTTTGGTCAGAAACTGGTATACCTCCAACTGTCAAGTTACTGAATACATCACCGCATCACTAATCAGTGACAGTGTTGCCAATTCTACTGTTTTATTTATTTATTTATTTGGCTCACCAACAATTGAATACACTCATACAAAGATATGAGATACATCCAATAGACTTAGGAATAGTGTACCAATTTCTTACAGGTAAGCACATCATGCATTACTTATTTGTATATGGATATCGAGTGAGTTCATTTACTCTCCGAACATAATTGTTTTTACAACCAAATTCCTAATTAAAATCACAATCATAATTAAAATCACATGCAATCAAAATAAAAATCAAAGTACATTAAGATCACAATCAACACTAAAATCAAAAAATTAAAATCAATACTTAAATTAAATTAAAATTTTGAATATTTTAACAGTAGACTACTGTTTTTTCAATGACATTTCTGTTTTCTCTTTTAGTCTATATTTCTATACTGTTTTTTGTACATACTTTACATAATAATTATCAATACATTCTAACTAAGTTGTACTACTGAGAAACAATATTATATAATATATAACAAATTTTACAATTTTAATAGTGTATTTCGAGTTTTTAAGACCAAATAAAGTTTGCATTCAAGTACATTATTGAAGTTCATTCAATTTTGTTCATTCTTGCACCACGTAGACAGAGAATAGTCCTCAGCGTATGCAGTATGAGATGGCGAAAGTTCGACATAAGTACATTACTGCAGCTTTAATCGTCTTTTTAGATGAAATTATCACAATATTTTGCTTATTATTGACACAACATAGTCTTAAATACAATATTTTTTTAATTTACTTGCTGTAATAGGTAAAAAATGCTACTTACCGATGAAAGGTTATGTTTGGTTGATTTCGTTCACTACGACTTTTACAGCCGATTACACAGCAACTCACCATCAATACACACTAAATATTACCTTTTGGAATATCAATAAAGTCAGAAATTACACAAAGTATGCGTTTCACAGTTTATATCAACGAAAATATTTTAACACCACAATTTGTTTGGCATCGAATGGCGTCGATGCCAAATAACAAAAACCGATACGCAAATAGAGATAGAAAATGCATGCTATGTCCCACTCACACAGACACATTTTGACATGTGTCGTCTCACTTTCGCAATTATTATTATTATTTAAACAGCATGTCTATTACTATCCTCTGTCTACGTTGCACCACCTCACTATCTTTTTTTTTTTTCAAAATCTGCTAACCCTTCAACTGTCAAGTTACTGGATGTGGATACAATAAAATCCATTGACATATCTCAATGATAAAAATAAAATCAAAGACTACAATAAAAAGGTACAATCACAGAATACTAATACCTTTCTATATATATTATAATGTACTCTGTGCTAATACCCTAAGCTGGGCATACATTAGTCATAGATAAGGATAAGTACGAAAAAGCGCGGGAATCATCGAATTTGGCGGTCGTGATTTTTCTTTCGTTTTCTTTTTATTAGTAAAAAACGTTTGCGATTGGAGATAAGTTGTGTAGATTTATGTAAATATTAATTAGATTAGTTAATTTCATTGTTTGTAGATAAAATTCTTCATATTTAGGGTAAGTTATTCTATATTTTATTTTTTCTGGCCACAATGGACAATGAACCGCCAGATCCGGGGGGCACAGTCCCCTCGGTCGGCCACAATATTACAATCTATGAATCCAGTATGGATACGGACTCGTCTATAACCAGATCGGAGCGGAAAAGGGCTAGAGCTCCACGCAAAATATGCAAAAATTGTAATAAAAGAAGGCGAAATGGTCACTCAACAGGAACAAATAATGAAACAAATTGTCATTGTGATAATGAATCAGTAGCCACATTCAGTCCAAAAATAACTTCAGACGTACCGGTACATCCAATTTTAATTCCCGATAAAGCTACTCCACGTTCTGTAGATGGTCCCCAGACTGAAAACATAATAAAGTCAGATCCTCCCCAGAAGGCGCCACAGGTTGCTAGGGCATTGTACGAAGCCACAGACCTGTCACCATACGTTGTACACATCCAAAAAATTTTTGATACACAAAACTCGGCTCAAACGTTACACCCAATAACTTTAGGGCACTTTCTTAAAAAACGCAGGTTCAACAACATAGTTAACGGTTCATTAAAACGCATTGGTCGAAATAGAATATCGCTAAGCTTCTCCCGTTACCTAGATGCAAACTCTTTTATAAATGACCCAAGTTTGGCCAAAGAGAAATTAAAGGCATTCGTTCCAACAATTAATGTGTGTCGTATTGGAATTATTAAAGGCGTACCTACCGAATGGTCTCCAGACGAAATAATGGACAATATATCTGTCCCCGCTGGATGCGGGAAAGTCATCAAAGCAAGGCGTCTCAATTACAAAATACACGAACCGACCCCTGTGTGGAAACCATCCCAAACAGTCGTGCTCACCTTTGACGGACAAATTTTACCAAAACGTGTTTTTTGTTGTTACAATTCCATGCCAGTGGAATTGTATACATTCCCAACAATCCAGTGTTTTAATTGTTGTCGTTTTGGCCATACAAAGGTACAATGCAGGTCGAACCCTCAGTGTTTCAAGTGTGGGGAGAAACATTCTGCTGACACTTGCAGTATTGAAGATGAAGGTAATAGCAAATGCTGTCATTGCGGTGGCATTCATTATGCCATCAATAAAAAATGCCCAGAATTTGAAAGACAAAAATCAATTAAGCATTATATGGCCCATAGCTGCGTGTCGTATGCTGAAGCGTCACAGATACATCCACCAATCTCAAAATTGTATGCAGATGTGGTAACATCTGCCCCATCACATACCACTCAAAATTCTTTCTCATCACAACCTCCGCCTCAATCACGTAACACACCAATTGTCTCCTCACAAAGGAAAACGGTATTCCTTAAACCTCGGGATCCCCCAAAAACAGCTAAGGGGTATGACCGGGCAGCTCATCAAGCATTGACCAGTAATGAAGTTTCTGTGTCAGGGAATGGTGTTGCATTCCAAAATAAAACAACAAATAATAATGAGAGTCAAATTTTAAATTTAATAATCATGCTAATTAATACCTTATCTAAAAATAATAATATTGAACCGTCCAACGTTGCCACTGTAATTGATACTTTGTCTAACTTATTTAACCTTAATCATAATGGATCCAAATCTATCCAAGATTGTCCAGTGGAACAGTCGCAGCATTGTGAATAAAAAATCTGATCTGTCCTACATATTAAACAAATACGATCCCTTTGCAGTCGCTCTCTGTGAGACATGGCTTAAACCAGGGTTCTCTTTTAGAATTCCTGGCTATGCGTGTCTAAGAACAGACAGAAGCGATGGGTATGGCGGTGTCGCCATACTTATTAAAAATAACTTGTCTTTTCAATCTTTTCCTCTTCCAAGTCTCAGTGACGATATATTGTAAATAAAATCTGTTTAGTATGTATATATTATTCTCGTCCCACTGTAGATATTCTTTATGAAATAAGTAATCTTCTTTCAGTTTTACCTAAACCATTTTTGGTAATGGGCGACTTTAATACACAACACCAGTCCTGGGGTAGTTCTAGTTCCAATTACTATGGGGAAAAGTTATTAGAAATTCTAGACTCTAATAATTTGTGTATTTTAAATACATGTCTCCCAACACGCCAAACAAATCCAGATGAGGGAATAAGTGCCCCTGACCTCTCAATCTGCACACCTGAGTTAGCATCAACATTATCCTGGTCTCCTTTACCATCTTCTTATGGTAGTGATCATTACCCTTTAATCATTTCTTTTCCACATAAAAAATCAACTGCTTGCATTCCAACACCACGTTTAAAGTATAGACTTCAAAATGCAGATTGGGATACATACAAAAATTGTGTAGAAGAAAAAATACTTGCTTTAAATAATTCCTTACAACTACATGATCCTCAGTCATTATGTAATCAAATAACAAGAATTTTAATAGAGGTGGCAGATAATACTTTTCCTATTAAGAATGGTGCTACAGGAAAAATTCCTTCACCACCTTGGTGGGATGCTGAGTGCACTCAGGCCATTAAAAAAAGAAAAGAAGCAGAAAAAAATTATGGTCATACAATGACTCGTCACAATTTTGAGATATACCTAGAAACTGCTCGTACAACTCGTAAGCTCCTTAGGAAAAAGAAATTTGAAGGTTGGCAAAGATTCTGTGCATCTATCTCGCCAGAAGTTAACGCATCTCTAGTATGGCAAAATATTAGGAGATTCAGGTCAGCATTCAGTAATACAACAGCTTCAAAACTCCCATTACAATTAGCCAATGAGTTTATGGATCATTTAGCTCCTCCTTCAGTCCCCGAACAGAGATCTTTAATGCACTTTCCCTATGTTCCTATTACTAATTCTGAGTTGAATTCCCTGTTTACACTAAGTGAGTTGAAGGGAGTCCTCTCACATGTTAAGGATTCAGCTCCTGGTGAAGATGGTATACCATATTCATTTATAGCTAATCTGTCTGACTCTGTTCTTTTAATATATTTAAATCTCATCAATGCCGCTGTGATATCTGGAAACATTCCATCAAGTTGGAAATCTCAAACAATTATTCCTATTCTGAAACCAAATAAACCTTCTTCTAATGTTACTTCTTATCGACCAATTGCACTTTCTACAGTTCTTGCTAAAATTGCTGAACATCTCATTAAGAATCGTTTGGAGTGGTTTTTGGAAAGCAAAAACTTGCTAGCTACTTCACAGTTTGGTTTTAGGAAGGGTAAAAGTACGATGGACAGCCTTAGTGTGTTCACAACTGATATTCGCTTAGCCTTCTCTTCTAATAACTCTGTAATTGCTGCTTTCCTGGATATTAGTTCAGCTTACGATAATGTCCTGGTATCAATCCTAGAACAAAAGCTGAATTCATTACAAGTTCCAACAATGCTGTCTAAGTTCATAATTAACATGCTTTCAGAGAGATCTTTAAATCTTCACATTGAAGGTTATACATTTACCCGTTTAGTATGGAAAGGTCTCCCTCAAGGTTCTGTACTTAGTCCAATTCTCTACAATATTTATACTTATGATTTGGAATCCTCTCTAAATGAGTCAGTTCAAGTCCTTCAATATGCAGATGATTTACTTCTTTATTTATCCGGTCATTCTGTTGCAAATATTTGTACTTCCTTAACCTCTTCTTTGTGCATCCTGAAGACTTGGCTAGAAACCAATGGTCTACACCTGTCAATTGATAAAAGCAACATTGTCTTGTTTACTAGAATGCGTAAGCCTCCTTTAGTTACAGTAAGGTATAATAATATATCTATGCCCATTAAAAACCAGGTTAAATTTTTAGGTCTTATTTTGGATACACATCTTACTGGTTTACCACACTGTGATTATATAGCTGCTAAATGCGAACGAAATATAAACATAATTAGATGTCTTTCTGGTGTTTGGTGGGGAGCACATCCCTTTTCATTAAAACTACTGTACAATACCTTGATTAGAAGCGTATTGGACTATGGGACTTTTTTGCTGGAACCTGCTAATGTTGCTAGTCTTAAGAAACTGGACAGTGTTCAGTCCAAGGCACTTAGAGTGGTTTCAGGTGCAATGAAAAGCAGTCCTATTAATTGTCTTCAGGCGGAATGTGGAGACCCTCCACTTCATTTACGGCGTCAATTTTTAGCTGATAGATTTATGGCTCGGTGTTTACAATTTACATATCATCCTTTGCGAAATAAACTTTCCATTCTTTCTGAAGAAGTAATTTCATCCACTTACTGGAGGCACAAAGCTACTCCGTGTTTAGTTAAAAGCTTTAGAAAATACAATTTAATTGAAGCTCCTTGTCACCAATCTGAATTTCTTCCTTTATTTCATTGTAATTACAGTTCATTAATTATGTCACCAAATATACATTATAACCTTAACATTTACCGAGATGACGTATGTCATAACCTTAACTTCAACTTCACTATCGATAGAGACTGGAAGGGCTGTCATCTCTTGTTTACAGATGCTTCGAAGCATGGAAGAGACTCATGTGTGGGAGTAGGTGTATACCACTCCCAATATAATATCGTCCAAAAAATAAAGCTCCCGCCCGAATCATCTGTATTTACGGGAGAATGTTACGGGCTATTCAAAGCTGTCGAATATATACTTATGATGGGCTTACAGAATTCACTCATACTAACTGATGCAAGGAGTGCCTTACAATCTTTGGCCAGATTCCCTTTCTATTCTCATAATACGTATATTATATTTGAAACACGTGAACTCCTTTACAAATGTTCTATTAAGGGGTATTCAGTACATTTTGCGTGGATACCCTCGCATTGTGGCATTTTAGGTAATGAGAGAGCTGACCAGTTAGCTAATGATGCTGTATTGTGTGGAGACGTTTTTCCGTACAAAAATAACACCCAAGATCTGGCAGCTCTGCCCAAGGTTTATCTACAGGAATCCTGGGGTCAGCTTTGGTCCGGGCAATCAGCGAAAGGGAAATTTTATCGTACTATTCAGCCATCCATTTTTGTTAAACCTTGGTTTAGCAAGTACAAGCTAAGCAAAAAGATTACAACAATATTCATACGTATGCGATTAGGTCACGTGTGCACTCCTGCTCATCTTACCAGGCTTGGCATTGTACAGAACCCTGCGTGTGAATGTGGCGCTGAAGTGGGAGATCTGAACCACCTTATTTTTTCCTGCCCCCTTTATGACCACTCCTCACTTTTCCAAAGTCTTGTTTCCCTCCGAGTCCCTTTACCCACTTCTATCTCATGTATTTTATTTAATTTTAATGTAGATATTTATAAAACCATATCTCTTTTCCTTGTAAATAATGATATAGCTATTTAAACATTAATTTATAAACTGTTTTTATGTAATTAATTTACCATTTTGTTCTTATTTTTCGCACCGAGTCGGCCTTTTTGTTGGGCCAACTGGTGCCGTTATATGGTTAGTTTTCCGTTGTATTATATTTCTCTACTGTTATCTTGTTATATTAATATTATTGTTAATTATTTAACACCTAATCTCCTTTCCATTTCCAAATTTCCCGTTGTAATATTTTATTGTTTCGCGAGTACTTGATTCTTACGTTTTGTTTTTGTTATCAAATAAAATATTGTTAGTGGCAATAAGCACGAATAGTGCAATGCCAAAACGAGAAAAAAAAAAAAAAAAAAAGGATAAGTACTGCAATAGTAAAAGTCGAAGTCATAAATACCTTACGCGCAATCACCCGAAGGAATCCTAACAATAACCACGTGAAGGCAAACCAGTTATTTAAACTTAGCCGAGTTTTGTAACTAATAAACAAGTGATACTTTTTGAGTTCAAAGATGAATAAACTGCCAATGTGTAGGATGTGTTTAGTGGAGGGTGTCCGGATGTACATAGTGGCCGACAAGAACTTGCACGAACTGTATAGGAAGCTGACTGATATGCCAGTAAGTAGATAATATATTAATTCAATCGTAGTGGAATAATCTTAATTAATACGTCCACCAATACTGCTGAGTGTGCCCGCCTACTGGCTGTGGGTGAGTGGGAGTCGGGCCTCTGGTTTCAGGCGCTACCTCCACCCAACAGAGGCACTTTGCTGGGTGACACCATCTTCCGGCTCACTACTTGTCTGTGTCTGGGCGCCCCTTGTGTGGCTCCGCATTGCTGCCAATGTGGTGAAGGTGATTGCCTCGGACACCAAGGCTTATCCTACAGTAAATGCGCAGGCCGGATAGCACGGCACACCAGCATCAATGACACCCCCCGTCATGCTCTTGTCACCGCCGGGGTGCCAGCTGTTTTAGAACCCAATGGCTTGGCATGCGACGATGGGAAGAGACCAGACGGAATGAGCATAATGCCTTAGAAGGTAGTTAGGCCTTTGGTGTGGGATGCAACATGCTTCGACACCCTTGCGCCATCCCATTCTCCAAGCATGGTGGGCTGTGCTGGGGCGGCTGCTGCAGGTGCATAAAACCGCAAATACTTCAATGTCATTGGAGCTTATATGTTCAAGCTGTTTGGGGCTGAAACACTAGGGCCATGGGATGGCCTATTTTTTGGCCAAAGAATCAGCATTGCCACACAACGTGGCAATGCTGCCAGCCTTTTCGGCACGTTTTCTATTGACAGCAATGCGGACAAACTTTTTAATGCCCTTTGATAATTTCCCGTCCTTTTGTACTTGTACATATTATTATTAGTTAACAGTAAGCATTATGTATAATAATATAAATAAAGATCATACACACTACAAAAAATGGTAGTGGAAGTAAGCATTTTATTCATAATATAATATTATAATAATAAACCAAATAGTAAAAGACAACTTTTGTTGCAGTTTGTAACTGAAGACAGAAGACCGATGCTTGCTTGTTTTTTCTGCAATGCTCGACTTAAGCAATGCTACCGATTTTTGAAAAATAGTTTGAAAGCCGAAGAGCATTTCGCGCAGATTTTGAATGAGGATTATGAGGTGAGGGATTCTTCAACAGGCATTTATTCACATGATTTCTAATTTCAGTATACTGTGGAAGTGAGTCCTTTCAAGCTCATACCTATTGTGTCTGTATTTCACGCCAAGTGTACCATCGAGTGTTGAATGTTGATATGCATGCTTCTGTCAAATATAGTTGTGTATAATTTATACATGTTATATGCTCCACATAATAATGCTACGGCTTCTGTATGAAACTTGTTTGTGGCAGTTTGATAACAGTCTTCTCTCATGTCGGCACAAGCTATGCAACAATAGCTTGTGACTTTATAATAACAAATTTTCTGCTCCGGAGACTGGTCACCAGCATATTATTTTATCTAATACTATAAACATCTTTTTACAGCCAAATCCTTTAATAAATCAAGACCAGTTAGTAATTTTCGGTGGGTTTGTTAAAACTACAACAGAGAACATAAGTATAGTTGCTGTTGATCAAATTGAAAGCATTGCTATGAAAGAAGAATTACCAGCTGTTGGTGAGGGACTTGATGTTAATATTGAGCCAAAGGAGGAACATCAAAGTGATGGTATGTTTTTAAGACCATAAAATACTAATGATCAGTAAATTATACCTGTACTAATATTTAGAAGACGTAAAATTTGTTTGTTTGTCATCTCCGGACCCAAATATCCAATTCTAAAAACAATCACTGGTAGCAAGCTTCATTAATCATTATTCCCGAGTGCTATAAATTATATTTACAACCTGAATTTTAGCTGAGCTATAACAACTGTTGTCTAGCAAGTCGAAAAGAAATACCTCTTGAAACAGAATTATTTGCATGCGCTGCCTAAACAGTTGTATACAGTTAAAAACAATGTGTGGCCATCTGGTCCGCCTTAAATTTTTTATAATAATAATAATATAATTCAATTTAAAGGCATCCTTCTCTACGCGCGGAAATTATCAATGAACTAGCTGCGCCCCGCAGTTTCACCCGCATAAGTTTCGATCCCGTGGAAATATCGGGATAAAAAGTATCCTATATGTTAATCCTGGTTATAAACTACATATTTGTGTGCCAAATATGTAATATTAGTAGGATTTTATCCAGACGGTAAAAAAGACTGCCGGTATTTTTTTTTTTTTGAAAACTGCTTATCAGACACTATAGTTACCAAGTTTTTAATATGATGATGGCCAATTACAAGTTTTCACACATAGAATAACAACTTACTATGTACTAAATATTTTGAACAATAAATACAATATGGCGAATTGTTGCGAATATTAAAATTAAAGGAAATTCCGAAAATATATTTTAGTTGTTTTTTTTTATCAATTTTCTTATAGCCAGCATTACTCGTGGAGTTATGTTATGACAAAACTAATGATTATTGTAATGAATGAAGCCGTTATGGCCAAAATAATTGTTTATTTTTTATTTAGCTACTTCTAACTTTTCAGTTTTTTTTTATTGGAGTCTTAGTAATAATTACTCCTTATTTAATAGACTATTCGATGACATACAGACAGACAGGTCTCTATAGTGATGGGCATTTAGACCGGGCCCCATACATTTAGACCGGGCCCCATACATTTAGACCGGGCCCCATACATTTTCGCTCATTGGGCGTTGGGCGAAAATATATGGACTTTACATTATTTGTGATATATGGGGCTTGGAGTTATTGAAGAGAGAATTTATTATTCAAAAATGTTTTCACCACTAAAATTGTTTTTGTCAGATTTTAGTGGTTCTAAAAAGAACCACGTTATGAAGTGAAATAAAAAAAATTATTAATAACGAGCTGACCCAACAGACCTTGTACTGTTTAGTCATCATCAGTTTTCCTGTTTTTTCAAATAATGCGCACAAGAGTTAGCGTGTCTAGAAGATGCCTTTTTTTTATTTAATCACACTAATATTAAAAATGCGAAAGTTTGTGAGTGTGTGTGTGTGTTTGTATGTATGTATGTAATGTATGTATGTTTGTTACTTCTTTACGCTCAAACGGCTGGACCAAATTTAATGAAATAGGTTATAACCAGGATTAACACACAGGATACTTTTATTTATAAAAGAGCAATTCTTCTGACTGTTATAATTTACTTATAGAGGAAGAACCGGAAAATCTAGACAACAGCTGTCTAGATGTAGCAGATGTACCACCAGAACATTCTGAATTAGATTTAGAAGATTATGTGCCTTTAATGAAGTTTAAACCTGAAGTGGAAGAAGTATCTAAGAAGAAACGAAGAGCCAGGGCGACGACCAGTAAGTATTAGTTACTTAATCTATAGGTTAGTAAACAGGCCAATGATTCACCTGATAGGAAATGGTTAGCGTTACATAAAGGGCGTATCCGCTTGCATGTGCAACGTTGAATTCTATCCATAGGACTGTTACTCGAAGTCACAAATCATAAACTAGGACCATCGTAGTTAAGTCAACAAACAGTTAATTTCTGATAACAATAACAAAACCATGGCGAACATGGCCAGCAGGATGACCAGTCACCACTAACATCCGTTCAAGAGCACAGCGCCATCAGCCGGTCTATTCTGTGGAAATCAATCAATCAACTCAGCCTATTGCAGTGCACGGCTGGACATAGGCCTCTACCAGGCTGCACCACAACACCCTGTCCTCCGCCCTCCTTTAGGTCGTCCGTCCATCTGGCTGGGGGGCGTCCCACACTACGCTTGCCTATACGCGGAAACCAGAGTTACTAACAGAGCTTGCAAAGTAAGCTAACTGAAGTGGCAGTGGGCTGGCCATGTCTGTCGAAGGACCAATGAACGGTGGAGCAGACGATTCCTGGAGTAGACACCGCGAATTTGTAAAAATATCGCAGTGAAAACATAGATGAAGTGAGCTTGAAGTGAACTGTCATCCTACCTGACGCTAGGTAATCTAGCGATTGACAGCTCATACCTAACTTTTCATGGTGAGACTTTGACAGAATAAATCGGCGATATTCCCCATGGGGTTAAAAGTGTAAGTACACAAGTATAGGTATGACATAATACGGCCATAAAACGCCTGAGACGCTCCGTGATACCCAAGAACGCTAGTGTGGTGGGCGTGTGATATCTGCGTCGCTGCTAGCACGATTTTAACTTTATGTGCAATAAAGTGTATTATCCAATGTCGTCAAAGGTGCAGAGCATGTGCTCCTTTTCGGTCCGCCTAGAATCACTCCAACACCTTTTTTTGTTTCATGTGCAAGCCCCAAGCTTCCTACATTGTACAGTCCCTCATCAGTATTATCTGACCCACCCTAAAAACAAACGAATTTGGACCCTCTGACTGTAACATTAAGGTTTATTCAATTTATATGAGCTTAACAGACAAGTGCTCGAGGACTCGATGAACTAATACAATAACAATACAGACACGCAAATTTGATCTCTATAACGTTAGCATTAGGTTATATGTTATAATTACTTGTTATAATATAATTAGTGTAATAGCTTATTTTAATAATTGCGTTCAAGTAATTCTGGTCTCGTGGTCTGTGTGTAAGACTGAGAATATCAAGGTGCGAGATCAAATCCTGCGACGATGATATTGTTTTGCTTTCAATTTAGAATTTATTCCAAAACTATTTCTTGTATTATTATAAAGAACTATAGACGGATAATCTTCAAATATAAACTTTTAAAATGGTAATTTTTTTATTTTTTTTATTGACAATGGGCTCACTCTTGACCTCAATCCAGCCCAGAGGCAGGGATGAGATCTACGGTGGAACGAGCTTGCCCAGAAGAAGCCTAATATTTTCGCATAACTTGTAATAAGTGGGTAGTTGAAAAATAAATATTATTTATTATAAAACTGGTATTCAAATGCTACTAAGGGTATGCAGTGACTACGCTCAAACATATTTTACCTTGTCTTACTAAATTGCAAAAACAACGTCTCTTTACCATTTTTTATTTTCTATTTTATAGGTAGATTTTTTTATTATCATGTCTCAATGGAGTGATTATTTAAAATACAAAATAATCTATTT
Organism: Apamea sordens; assembly: GCA_945859715.1. Taxonomy (NCBI): domain Eukaryota; kingdom Metazoa; phylum Arthropoda; class Insecta; order Lepidoptera; family Noctuidae; genus Apamea; species Apamea sordens. Next base: position 8,551,766 of record OX244015.1, on the reverse strand, counting down.
GCACGAGGAGAAGGTTGGCTGCTTGTGCTGTGCAAGAATAAACTTTATGAAAGTATACTATATGGTTCAAATTCTTTAGAATATTGCGTCTAGCATAACAACTAAGATCAAATTTCAATGCGGCTTATAAGAGTTGAGTTGGTCTTGTGGTCACTAAGGTAGTGCGGTGTTCATCGTTGTCTACGTTCGAAACCGAGTTTAACCTAAATGTAGCTTTTTGCTCAGCTGTTTTTTTAAATTATTTTATTACACTTTTTTTACATTTCTTAGGGTCTTTTTTTTAAACGGGCAGTTTGTATAGAAATAAAATTAAAAAGTTGCAAGTTTAAAATGTTTATTATTTCATTAAAACACTTAGGTAAGATAAAATAAGTAAATGCTCATATATATTTCCAAATTAATATACCTACATTTTATATTAGTATGCCATAATCAAATCTAACCATTTATTAACATTAAACAAGGCATGCTTATGCTTAAAAGTTTGTTATCGAGAAAATGAATTCATCTGTGAAATGCTTTACAGATTTATAGCTGCCTATATGTAGTGAATAAACATGTTATTTAAATAGAAACAATCTATTTATAACAATAACATCACCACATAATCTGCAACATTTTAATGGTTTAACAATCAATCCATTGAGCATTTACTTACATGGTGTGTTTAAAAATAGAAAAAAAAAATAATATTCCTGGGCAAAACGGACCCTTTCTTCGCGATGAGCAGGTGTCAATGAAATTTTCTGTGCCGGTTTATAATTCCTTATCCCAGCAGCGTGTAAAAGCCTTCTCACTGTTTCCACTGAAATATTGTGGTTTATTGCGGTTACACGAATGGGCAAAAAATGGATTTTCAACATGGCTTGAAACAACGGTGGCGTTCGAATTCGGGACTATACTTGATGGCTTTTGCTCCTGGACGAATCCGCTGAATATTTCGATTGTCTCCATAACGTCTTAGGCATAGACTGACCGTATTTCTCTAAAACAAAAAAAAAAACATTTTTGGAACCGTGTATGTAACTTGTAAGGAGTGAATGTAATGGTAAAATAGCCAACTACGCGTTCGTTAATCACAATCAATAAAATAAAATAGGTATAAAAAACACTTACTGCTATATTAAGTCGATGACCAATCTCTCTAATTCCAACATTCTACTCATGTAAAATATGATTTTATGTTTGGTATAGTCATTAAGTTGCGACATGATGCTTTTTAACACCAAATTGCTTAAAAATACTTATCGAGTTATGTGAAACGATTTACAAATGTGTGTGCGCAGTCACTGCTATTAGGCGTAGTGTAACTTTTGTCACTTAGATGAATTTATCATCCACCCCACGAAGCAAATATACTTTTTACTTCGTATCCAACCATTCTTGGTAAATATAAATTCTGTGAACTTAGTTTTTCAATTTACTCACCTGTTTACAAGATAAGTTATTATAGGCGTAAATCATATTGGTCGTTCTTTAATAATGCAAGCAATATTGTAGAAATGAAAACAAATTAAAAAAGAAACTGATAATATAGGTGGACTGTATTTTCGAACCCACATGTTGTTCGTCGCCAATCCAGCATCAAACCGCTAAGCCACAAGAACTTGTTGGAAATACGCGAAATTAAAGATTGGGTTCTAATTATGTAGTGTGACTTAAAAGCTTTTCAACTTTAATGTCAACGAGATAATGATTAAAATAGCTTAACAAAATGATATTATAATGCCGGTGGCTCCGACAGTGTTGGGTGGGTTTACCTTAACGTTACGTGTTAAAGATGAAATTTGCGTGTCTGTATTGATTGTATTTGTTAATCGAGCACTTGTCTGTTAAGCTCATATAAATTGAATAAACCTTAATGTTACAGCCAGAGGGTCCAAATTCGTTTGTTTTTAGGGTGGGTCAGATAATACTGATGAGGGACTGTACTTATCAGATTTATAATCGTGTTATGTTATTATTTTATTTCTTATTTTGTATCTCATTTTATGCTGTACCGGCTGACGTTATCACGTCAACGCCGACTGCAAACCACACTCTGTCCCGCATAGATCCATAGCATTATGCTGAGCATGACGCATATTTTGCTTGCTCTTTTTTTGTCATATCTTAGGTACCTTAAATAAACGTATTTTCATTTCAGATACGCCCGTCGCGAAGAAATTAAAACTAGACACACAAAGAACAAAACCAGCAGATATAGTAAGAGCCGAGCAAAAGCAAATTGAACCAGTAGGCTCTCAAGTTATCCGGAACACTCGGAATTGTACGTCCAAACGTGGTACCACGTTCAAAGAGCCTTCTACTGATACAATCACTGAAGTTCATAAAGGTATTGATAATACTGCTGTTCATACGAATAGCCGTAGTAATAGTAACAAAGATGATTTGAGAAGAAAAATAAGTAAGGACAAAGTTGTTGACGGTGCTACTATAAATAGTGATCGGAGGTTATGTATTAAAGAAAACCTTTACCAGTGTGAGGTATGTCAGCGTAATTTTAGTAATAGGAGGTACTTAACAAGCCATATTCTAATACACATCGGTGAAAAACCTTACGAGTGTGATGTATGTCAGCGTAGTTTTCGTAAAAAAAGTCATTTAACACGACATTCTCGAATACACACCGGTGAAAAACCGTACGAGTGTGATGTATGTCAGCGTAACTTTAGTAACAAGAATAATTTAACAAAACATATTCGTAAACACACCGGTGAAAAACCTTACGAGTGTGATGTATGTCAGCGTAACTTTAGTAACAAGAGTAATTTAACAAGTCATATTCGTATACACACTGGTGAAAAACCTTATAAGTGTTATGTATGTCAACGTAATTTTAATCAAAAGAGTCATTTAAAAAGACATATTATTCGTTTACACACCGGTAAAAAACCTTACGAGTGTGATGTATGTCAGCGTAACTTTAATGAAAAGAGTAGCTTAACAAAACATATTCGTATACACACCGGTGAAAAACCTTACCAGTGTGATGTATGTCAGCGTAGCTTTAATGAAAAGAGGAACTTAACAAAACATATTCGTATACACACCGGTGAAAAACCGTATAAGTGTTATGTATGTCAACGTAATTTTAATCAAAAGAGTCATTTAACAAGCCATATTCTAATACACATCGGTGAAAAACCTTACGAGTGTGATGTATGTCAGCGTAGTTTTCGTAAAAAAAGTCATTTAACACGACATTCTCGAATACACACCGGTGAAAAACCTTACGAGTGTGATGTATGTCAGCGTAACTTTAATGAAAAGAGGAACTTAACAAAACATATTCGTATACACACCGGTGAAAAACCTTACGAGTGTGATGTATGTCAGCGTAACTTTAGTAACAAGAGTAATTTAACAAGTCACCTTCGTATACACACTGGTGAAAAACCTTCTAAGTGTTATGTATGTCAACGTAATTTTAATCAAAAGAGTCAATTAAAAAGACATATTCTAATACACACCGGTAAAAAACCTTACGAGTGTGATGTATGTCAGCGTAGTTTTAGTCAAAAGGGTCATTTAACAAGCCATATTCGTATACACACAGGTGAAAAACCTTACAAGTGTGTTGTATGTCAGCGTAACTTTAATGTAAAGAGTAGCTTAACAAAACATATTCGTATACACACCGGTGAAAAACCTTACGAGTGTGATGTATGTCAGCGTAACTTTAATGAAAAGAGGAACTTAACAAAACATATTCGTATACACACCGGTGAAAAACCTTACGAGTGTGATGTATGTCAGCGTAACTTTAGTAACAAGAGTAATTTAACAAGTCACATTCGTATACACACTGGTGAAAAACCTTATAAGTGTTATGTATGTCAACGTAATTTTAATCAAAAGAGCCAATTAAAAAGACATTTTCTAATACACACCGGTAAAAAACCTTACGAGTGTGATGTATGTCAGCGTAGTTTTAGTCAAAAGGGTCATTTAACAAGCCATATTCGTATACACACAGGTGAAAAACCTTACGAGTGTGATGTATGTCAGCGTAACTTTAATGAAAAAAGTAGCTTAACGAAACATATTCGTATACACACCGGTGAAAAACCTTACGAGTGTTATGTATGTCAGCGTAGTTTTAGTCAAAAGGTTAGTTTATCAAAACATATTATACGAAAACATTATGTACGTTCGAAAACATCTACATCTTTTTAGTAAGATAAGTGACAGGCATAACTTTAACACTAGGAATAGGAACAAACTAGATCAACCGAGCTTCAGATTGTCTAAAGTAAAAACTTCTTTTATGGGGTACTGTGTAAAATGTTATAATAAAATACCACTCGATATTCTTCAACTAAATGAGAAGAAATTTAAAACATGCATTAAACGCACACTATGTAGACAAGCATATTATAAGTTGGACGAGTATATAGTAGATAAAAATGCTTGGCTTAATGCTGGTCCTGCTCCACAGGCAGTTGGGTTTACAAGTTGATCACAATTTCAATATTTGGAGGAGATGCTTCCCCTTTTTGTTTTTTTTTTAGTGTTTATTTTATATAATCAGGATTAATTTTTAATACTTCAGTATTAAATACCTCTTCATGATTGGTAGTAATTTTTTTTTCTCTCATCTCTTAATTAAATTGCAAACTATAGTTTTGTATAATTTAGAAGCATTTTTGAAAATCTTGTAAATGTAAGAACCATGGATCCGTTTTTTTTATGATATTTTGATGTTGACTTGAAAGAGCATGGCAGTTGAGAATATGTCATGCTCACTTAAATGTCTCACTGGTGGTGGCGCGTGTGTTGGATCATTGGGTTCCCTACGAAATGGTTGAGCTGGGTGGTGCTGATCCACGCGTCATGTTCGTGAACGGGCGCCATCTGTTGAGACTGGTCATCTCTTAACTGCCAGGGCTTATTTTTAATTTTATATTTTTAATTTTATATTTTAATTTGTTTCTTAACATTGTTCTCACATATAGAAGCAATAAGAATAATGTAACCAGGATTTTGTAAAAATGTCTTGATTTAAAAGTGTCCGTGGAGTTTCTTGCCCGTTCTTCTCCATAGAGATCTACGCTTTGGAATGGGCAACTAGCTTCAACTTTCTGATTAACTGACCGACTATTTAATTTTGACAATTCAAAAGTGCCTGTAAATGGTTTAATTGAAATAAATGATTTGAGTTTGAGTTTATTCGTATACACACCGGTGAAAAACCCTACGAGTGTGATGTATGTCAGCGTAACTTTAATGAAAAGAGGAACTTAATAAAACATATTCGTATACACACCGGTGAAAAACCTTACTAGTGTGATGTATGTCAGCGTAACTTTAGTAACAAGAGTAATTTAACAAGTCATATTCGTATACACACTGGTGAAAAACCTTATGTGTTATGTATGTCAACGTAATTTTAATCAAAAGAGTCATTTAAAAAGACATTCTAATACACATCGGTGAAAAACCTTACGTGTGATGTATGTCTGCGTAGTTTTCGTAAAAAAGTCATTTACCTAACACGACATTCTCGAATACACACTGGTAAAAACCATTATAAGTATGATGTGTCAGCGTAACTTTAGTGAAAAGAGTAATTTAACAAGTCATATTTGTATACACACTGGTGAAAAACCTTATAAGTGCTATGTATGTCAGCGTATCTTAAGTGAAAAGAGTAGCTTCATAAAACATATTCGCATACACTCTGGTGAGAAACCTTAGATACGAGTGTGATGTATGTCAACGTAGTTTTCGTAAAAAAATCATTTAACACGACATTCTCCAATACACACTAGTGAAAACCCTTATAAGTGTGATATTTGCCAGCGTAGTGATAGTCTAAATAGTTATTTAACAAGACATATTCTACTTCACACTGGTGAAAAACCTTATAGGTGTGATATATTTGAATGTTGTTTTAGTGTTAAGAGTAATTTTTCAAAGCACCGTAGTTTTAGTCAAAAGAGTAACTTATCAACACATATCCGACGTGAGTGTATGACCAAATTAATGAACGTAAACGAAAATAAAGGAGTGGTTTAGAATCGTCGCAGGTGGCGTTCTGTAGTTTCTGCCTATCCCCATGGGAAGAAGGCTTAAGTTTATGTATGTACACCACTCAACAGTCTAGAGAATCATCATCCATAGAAGTGCAATTTAATAGAGATTTTAATTGATTGATTAACTAAAAGAATTGTTGCCATTGTAGCCTTTAAATTACATATATGTGATAACTTGCACTTAATACGGTTCAATTAACCAAACGTACTAGGAGTAACCCAAACCACATTAGCAAAATATAACATCACGCCCGTGACCCCCGAACGGTTAGGCAGACGTGTAACTGTAGTATACCCACATTTCGCCAGTTAGATAAGACTTGTGTCACCCTGTGTAAAATTTCTACATTTACATGGTGGTGGTGGTGGTGGTATTGCATGTTAATCTATTCTAAGTTTAAGTTCCATGTAATACGAGGCGAGGCTATTGCAACCAACCGGGCATAAATCCTGAATCCGTCTGTTACTGACAAATTCCTGATGGAAAAACACAATAACACTACTTGACCCGGGAATCAAACCATGGACCTCATGCTCGACGGTAGCGCTTGCCACCACTAGACCAACGAAGCAATCAAGGCAATACATACAATCGAAAAATTAAAAAAACACGACCCGCAGTCTGATGTACTTCGTGGCATCAGGCTGCTTGCTTTACTAGCTTTTTTTTTTTTTTTGAGGTTGAGAAAATCATCAAATGACTCCTCCCGCTCTGGGTGGAGCAGGAGGGAGTGTCAGACTCTTACTGACTAAAATCCACCCGTGTTCCTTCCTTAGCCCTTTATGTTCCAGGGCAGCGGTAAACCCTTTCGGATGTTCCCGCTACCCTGGCAGGCTTCGGCCTTATGGGGCCCCGTCGCTTTTGCTGACATCTCTTTGAGGCGCGCGTGGAACACGTACACGCCGTCCGGCACGGGCCTAGTCCTGATCGGACGGAGAGCTACCCATTACTCTCCGCCCGCATGCTTTACTAGCTTGAGCTTGTTTTGAACTGTTTATAAGTGGTCTAGACCACTTTTTTTTCATTTCTTCAATTTGACTTTTGTTTTAAACCTTAGTGACGCAGAAGAACAACAACTCTGTGCGAGTTAGTGTTTGGTGTTACAAGCCGACAACTTCGCCGGTGACAGTCCCATGGTGCTAGCGGGTGAAGGGGGACGCGGGTACAAACAAGCGACACGCACCCGACTGCGGACATATTGCGTTGTCAAATGTCAGTCTGAAAATTTCTCAATGAAATATTTTCTAATTTACTTTCGTTAAATGAAATTTTAGGCATAAAACGATCTTAAATATATCTAACTATTACATTATTTAAATTAAAATGTTAATCATATATAAATGTTTTTTTTAACAAAACGATATGCGCCCACGACTCTGCCACAGCAAAAAAAAGTTTGTTTTGACCAACTAAATATTTTCCTTTTGATAGTAGGTAATATCATGTGCATTTTGGTATGCGCAGCCCTTTCTGAGAACACGGGTTGCTGCCTGTGACGACGGTGTGCGACTAACGCTGAGGCGCTCCTGGCAAGGTGGTTCCTCCGCCCGCACTCTTGTAGCCACCCGCACAGTACGTCCCCGTATCCCGCGTGAACCATGGGACTGTCACCAACGAAATAGTCGGCCTATTAGTAAATTATGTTATTTTTACCTCTAATAAACATGAGAACAAAGTGTACCCGCCTTTATAGAGCAAAATTAGAAGTGTTATTATTATACAGATAAATCAAAAACTTTCGATAACTTTTTTTTTTTTTGAGGATGGGAAATCATCAAATGACTCCTCCCGCTCTGGGTGGAGCAGAAGGGAGTGTCAGACTCTTACTGACTAAAACCCACCCGTGTTCCTTCCTTAGCCCTTTATGTTCCAGGGTAGCGGTAAACCCTTTCGGATGTTCCCGCTACCCTGGCAGGCTTCGGCCCTGTGGGGCCCCGTCGCAACAATCGATAACTTGGGTCATCTTCTCAGCGTGTCGATGGCAGAGTTCAAATATGTTCGACCCAAATTAGCCTTATTACAATCATTGTTATAAGATTATTAGTTTTATATGTGACAAATGTCATGAGTTTATACATTTACTCGCTATACTTGTTGTAACTGAGTGTACAAACACATGCTGTGAATGTGTGCGTGAAGTCGAGTGGCGCGACACGCATTGATAGATTATTTTATATTTAGTGAATATGAGAACGTTATGTCTTGTAGACTGTAGACCATTTTTTATTTTATTTAGTATTTGGTACTTGATGACAGGCCTACGCTGTCCTCCCATACCTATTAATAATGTAATTTTAAAACATTGCAAAAGCCAATTATTTTTAAAAGAGGACCTAACCGTGGAGTTTCTTGCCGGCTCTTCTCCATAGGAAACGACCAATTGGAACGGTGCACCTAAGCTTCTGACGTTTCCTATGTGCCCGTGTTGGTTTATGTGAAATAAAATATGTATGTATTATTGTGTGTATTTTGATTTAATTTTGATTTTACTCACACTGTAGCTCAAATTTTGTGTAATACTATAAAGTGTAACCGTTTATTTACTCAAATAAATAAAATAAAATTAGTTTTTAACACGCTTTTATTCACCTCACTTGTAACTAACTAACAAAAATGTAAACAATCTTAGAAGTCAACTTTATCCTACTACTAATGGCCGTATCGAAATGAAACTTCGTAACCGAACCGACCGACCGACCGACCGGCCGACTTCGTTCCGTCGTGAAACTATAATTTGGTATCTTGGAGCCGATCTGGGTGGCCAGATGGATAGTGCAAAAATATTTTTTCCGACTGGGTGACCCACGACAGCTTTTTTATTGATAAGGAAATCACTATGAAACTTAAGGTTTTGAGTTTTTTGCTAACCGACAGCGCCACATCGGTACAAACGAACTTATAAAAAAAAAAAACTGAAAATAAAACCTGCACGATGCCAAAAGAAAAAAAAAAAAAACAAGCCGGACCGGTGCCGGGCGTACCTAGTGGCGACGAGCCGGATCATTGCCGTCGCAGTCCCCGCCAGTGTGAACAAGTATTATGCTGGTCCCACACGCTCAGCAAACCTTAACAAACTATACATGTGGATACTACTTTTGAACTGACTTGTAGTGGTCTTGTAGATTGCCGATCCGATCGAGTGACGACTTATGTGCACAAATCGACAGTACGTATCAATGGCGACATCAATACTACCATTGGGTTCTGAGAAGATTTAAAGATAGGTATTAATTATCTCAGAAAGGTTTGTTTCGCTCTATTTGCTATACCTTGAAATATTAGTCGGTTATCTTATGATTCAGACCACTGAATAGCAGTGGTGGCACAGTGGTAACAGCCCCGGCTTACGAGGTACAGGTCCTCCTTCATTCGCATAATATCAGATTGTCAAAATATACCGTGAGGAAACCAGCATCACCTAGAACGAAAAGTTCGAAAATTCTATCAACCCGCACTGCGCCCGCGTGGTACTAGATTACAGCCCTCACCCTTTCGAAGAGAGGAGGCCTGTGTCCTGGCAGTGGGAACATTATGGGCTGATTTAGCTATATATGCTTATGCAGTATGCTGATCGGTCTGGATCAGAGAAAGAATCTTAATTACATTTCTTTATTATATTAGCAAAATGTATGTATGTAGCAGAGAGTGCTCAGGAAATAAGAAACTAAATCCTTCGCATTACGTTCTTTTATATCAAACGCGGTGGCGGGCGCAGCCTGGAGGCCTATTCCCGTAATTTAAAACGTTCATAATCAAGTCGCAGTCTCATCTCGGCGGCAAAAACTTGTCAGAATGTAGGGAAATGATTGAGACTGAGATCAGAGAGGCAATTATCGTAATTTTAAGAACGTTCACAGTCTGATCTCAGTCGTAATCTGTCAAAAAATACTTCTAATTTCCCTACATTTTGACAAGTTTTTGACATTTGTTTGTTTATCGCCGAGATGAGACTGCGACTAGATTTTGAACGTTTTAAATTACGAGTGGCCTTCTGACTGTGAACGTTCTTAAAATTACGAAAATTGCCCCTCAGATGTCAGACGTAGCTATGCCTATGACAATAACTATATAGTACATACTAATTCCATGCAATAACTCTGTTGAGTTTATCCGACTGCTAGTTGCTACCCGCTCGCGTCTGTCTTACCGTGGTGTGGTATGTTCCTGAAAGAAAAAGTGCAGACGATATAAATATTCATACATTTACAGTGCTACGGGGGGATGCTACCGCGCTGTTATATTCTCGGAACTTCAATCGTGGCAGTTTTGAAAGAATTTATATATTGTCTTATGATCAAAATTTTGCAACCGTAGTCTTTGACTGATTCATCGTCAGTCCAAGCAACCTCAAAGCTTGCAGTGCTCTGCAATGTACTCTGTGGTGCTCAGTTCTTGGAGCATTTGTTGCAGTCGATCTGCTGTAGATGCAAAAAGAACAACAACGGGTGCAAAACGAAGGTTTGACAGCATTTTGTCGCCGATCGAAATACCCCTCGTTGCCCATGTGTCTGCGAGTTTTTTGAATATCGTGTCAAGGATGCTCGTAAATACCTAGTTTAAGAGAGAGACGGATCACCCGGTTTTACCCCTTTGCCAATTTTGAATGTTGTGCGAATCCAGTTTAACGTTGGCCGTGCTATTATTATAAACAAACTTCAGAAGATCTATGTAGGCACTGAGTGGATAGCATTTTTTTTTTAAATAAATTATTGGGTTTTTGTGTTCCTTCGTCGGAGAGTTATATCCTCTCACAGTTTTCGTCTGCTTTGGGAAATACATGGGTCCCCATAATTTTGCATGAAACTGTACAACGGGGCATATTAATTAATTAATTGTAAAAGAAGTCGCTTATTTACAAAAACTCTCAGATAAAGAAGGTAGTCATTCTTTATCTGAGCAAAAACTAGTTTGGAAATTGACAGCTGTCAAGTTCTTGAACTAGTGATAGTAGCGACATCGGAAGTGAGCAAGTGGCCGTTTTTATCCTTGCTTCGCTTTTTTTTTTATAAATCGCTACCTTTTTTGTCAGAAACTGGTATAACTCCAACTGTCAAGTTACTGAATACATCATTGACATAGAAAAGTATGGACTGGAAATACCTACGAAAAAAGGGTGCATACCTACAACTCATATTGTCGCATAAAATGGCTGCCATTGCTAGGGTTGTGTCAATCAAGGAACAACTGTTATCTCGTTGTTACTATATCGAGTAACGATACTTTATACGAGTTTTACTAGTTATCACGTTTGGATCACGATGGATTTTGGTGCTGTGAAGTGTGAACCACAGGCCGGACCTAGCTAGGTCACTCGGACCGAATAAGACGCAAGATTATTTATGTTAACATCGCAGAATATACGGATATCGTTTCAGCGGAGGAACTAGTTTCGGAAACTATTACGGTAAGTCGGCAACGGTACAACACTATTCCATTATGACATCTGTTTGTAAACAAACGAATGAATTAACAAATATAATAAAAAGGCCTGTTATATGGAAATGAACCCAAATATCAATACTTTAGCCATAAATTCATGATCGCGTTACAATTGTATCATCGATTGTGTATTATTGTATGTATTAATGCATAAAAACCGGCTAGTAACCTGTGTAAAGACAATTGAGGTTGATTTTCATTCTTTCTTGCACCACACTTCACAATACAACACACAGGCATGTTGAACTTCTGTTTTCCAACATTTACATACAGTTTTAAAAGACAAAATCCTCGTAATTTTCTTGCAAATCTCAATAATACAAAAAACAAACAACCATTTGACAGCCAAACTACCATGAAACTCGTAGCTTAAGATGGCTGCTACGGCACTTACCTACAACTGTCACTACGTCAAGACAAAATGTTGCCATAATTAGCAACAACTTAAAATATAGTTGTCTCTTTTATCAAATAAGATTATCTCACTAGAAAGAATGAGACATAACGATATTTCAAATTCTGAATCATTTTTCACTCATATTTGTATAAGCAAATGTATGTACAGAATAGCGCGGCATCTCCATGTTTTTCCTATCTCAATGGAATACATCACTAATCTCACACTAATCATCATCTAATCATTGACATAGAAACTCAATGTCACTAATCAGTGACAGTGTTGCCAATTCTACTGTTTTATTTATTTATTTGGCTCGAATACACTGATACAAAGATATGAGATACATCCAATAGACTAAGGCTGGCCACACACGCACGGTTTCCTGATTAAGGAATTCAGATTCGGAATTCCGTGAGATTAGCGCAGACGTTCGGTTTTTTGTATAAGGAATTTTATACGACCAGTGCCTTCAGAGACACAGTCGTGAAAGCTCGTCATCATGGACGACGACGAATTGATTGCTATTGCACTTATACTGGTGCTTCATAAGAAGAGGAATCGTGGTTACTGGGTACACCCGTTAAATACTCAAAGATTAACAGAAAGCCAATTCTACATCAAACGAGCAAAACATTGTTAATCAATGGATATTTTTCTACAGACATTATTAAATTTTCGGCCTCAGACATTTTCGCACATACATAAAACCAGCACGAGCACGATACACGTCCACTTGCAACAACGCTAGCGCGAGTCTGAATGGAAATTTCCGTTCGTGTGCGGTGGCTGAGCCAAAATGTACCTACGAGATCGCTGCGTTCGGGATGACGTCATTAGGTTTTTTTCCGTTCTAACAACCCGAGCACACGGGGAAAATTTCGAAACGGATATTAGGTTTTTTTCCGTTCGGAAAAAATAAGTACGTGTGCGCGTGTTTGAACATTTTGTATGAAAGAAGAGCATTCAGGTTTCCGAATCTGCAACCGTGCGTGTGCGGCCAGCCTTAGGAATAGTGTACCAATTTCTTACAGGTAAGCACATTATGCATTACTTATTTGTAGATGGATATCGAGTGAGTTCATTTACTTTCCGAACATAATTGTTTTTACAACCAAATTCCTAATTAAAATCAGAATCATAATTAAAATCACATGCAATGAAAATCAGTATAATTAAGATCACAATCAATCAACACTAAAATTAAAATCAATACTCAAATTAAATTAAAATATAAAAGTTAAATTAAATAAACATTAGATTAATTAAAAATTAAATTAAAATATAAAATATTTTAACAGTAGACTACTGTTTTTCCAATGACATTCCGGTTTTCTCAATTAATTATCAATACATTCTAAGTTGTACTACTGAGAAACAATATAAAATATATAACAAATTCTAAAATTTTAATAGTGTATTTCAAGTTTTTAAGACAAAATAAAGTTTGCATTTAAGTACATTATTTAAGTTCATTCAAATTCGTTCATTCTTGCACCACCGCACTATCTTTCTTTTTTTTCAAAATCTGGTAACCCTGCAACTGTCAAGTTACTGGATAGGGATACAACAAAGAGTGTAATAATATGGGGATACAATAAAATCAAAGACCACAATCATCTATATTACTATACTCTTTGGACTACAATTAAATACAATACAATAGTCATAGATAAGGATAAGTACTGCAATAGTAAAAGTCGAAGTCATAAATACCTTACGCGCAATCACCCGAAGGAATCCTAACAATAACCACGTGAAGGCACACCAGTTATTTAAACTCAGCCGAGTTTTTTTACTAATAAACAAGTGATACTTTTGGAGTTCAAAGATGAATAAACTGCCAATGTGTAGGATGTGTTTAGTGGAGGGTGTCCGGATGTACATAGTGGCCGACAAGAACTTGCACGAACTGTATAGGAAGCTGACTGATATGCCAGTAAGTAGATAATATATTACATTACATAATAGGCAGCCGCATTCATTAAACACATAACATCACGCCTGTGTTCCTCAAAGAGTTAGGCAGAGCTGTTCCCATAGTAGTACCCACATGTCGCCAGTTATGTTCAAACCATATGTAACAGGGCGCGAACCTACTGCCATCAATCGGGAACAATCCCAGACTGATGCTGCTGCTGAGAAACTCCCAGTGGAAAAACCTAACACCCGGGAATCAAACCTAGGACCTCATGCTCAGCAGTAGCGCCTGTGTCCACTAGACCAAAGCCATACAGACAGCAATACTGACCACCAACTGTTGGCGTGGACAGTATTACATTATATTTATTCAATCGTAGTGGAATAATCTTATTAATACGTCCACCAATACTGCTGAGTGTGCCCGCCTACTGGCTGTGGGAGAGTGGGAGTCGGGCCTCTGGCTTCAGGCGCTACCGCCACCCAACAGAGGCACTTTGCTGGGTGACACCATGTTCCGGCTCACTACTTGTCTGTGTCTGGGCGCCCCTTGTGTGGCTCCGCATTGCTGTCAACGTGGTGAAGGTGATTGCCTCGGACACCATGGCTTATCCTACAGTAAAAGCGCAGGCCGGATAGCACGGCACACCAGCATCAATGTGCCAGCTGTTTTAGAACCCAATGGCTTGGCACGCAACGATGGGAAGAGACCAGACGGAATGAGCATAATGCCTTAGAAGGTAGTTAGGCCTTTGGTGTGGGATGCAACATGTGTCGACACTATTGCGCCAACTCATTCTCCAAGCATGGTGGGCTGTGCTGTGCCCACCATGTGGTGTTTCAGGTGCATAAAACCTCAAACACCGCAAAAACTCCAATGTCCTTGGAGCTTATATGTTCAAGCTGTTTGGGGTTGAAACACTAGGGCCATGGGCTGGCTTATTTTTTGGCCAAAAAATCAGCATTGCCATACAAAGTGGCAATGCTGCCAGCCTTTTGGGCACGTTTCCTATTGACAGCGATGCGGACGAATTTTTTGATGCCCTTTGATAATTTCCCGTCCTTTTGTACTTGTACATATTATTATTAGTTAACAGTAAGCATTATGTATAATAATATACATAAATATCATACACACTACAAGAAATAGTAGTGGAAGTAAGCATTTTATTCATAATATAATAATATATAAACAAAATAGTAAAAGACAAGTTTTGTTGCAGTTTGTAACTGAAGACAGAAGACCGATGCTTGCTTGTTTCTTCTGCAATGCTCGACTTAAGCAATGCTACCGATTTCTGAAAAATAGTTTGAAAGCTGAAGAGCAGTTTGCGCAGATTTTGAATGAGGATTATGAGGTGAGGGATTCTTCAACAGGCATTTATTCACATGATTTCTAATTTCAGTAAACTGTGGAAGTGAGTCCTTTCAAGCTCATACCTATTGTGTCTGTATTTTACACCAAGTTTACCATCGAGTGTTGAATGTTGATATGCATGCTTCTGTCAAATATAGTTGTGCATAATTTATACATGTTATATGCTCCACATAATACTGCTACGGCTTCTGTATGAAACTTGTTTGTGGCAGTTTGATAACAGTCTTCTCTCATGTCGGCACAAGCTATACAACAATAGCTTGTGACTTTATAATAACAAATTTTCTGCTCCGGAGACTGGTCACCAGCATATTATTTTATCTAATACTATAAACATCTTTTTACAGCCAAATCCTTTAATAAATCAAGACCAGTTAGTAATTTTCGGTGGGTTTGTTAAAACTACAACAGAGAACATAAGTATAGTTGCTGTTGATCAAGTTGAAAGCATTGCTATGAAAGAAGAATTACCAGCTGTTGGTGAGGGACTTGATGTTAATATTGAGCCAAAGGAGGAACATCAAAGTGATGGTATGTTTTTTAGAACATAAAATACTAATGATCAGTAAATTATATCTATACTAATATTTTAAAGACGTAAAATTTGTTTGTTTGTATGTAAGCTCCGGACCCAAATATCCAATTCTAAAAAAACAATCACTGGTAGCAAGCTTCATTATTCCCGAGTGTTATAAATTATATTTATAACTTGAAATTTAGCTGAGCTATCACAACTGTTGTCTAGTGTTGTTCTCTGTCCAGCCGTTTGATGAAATTTGGTACGCAGATAGTTTATAACCAGGATTAACACACAGGATACTTTTATTTATAAAAGAGCAATTCTTCTGACTGTTATTATTTACTTATAGAGGAAGAACTGGAAAATCTAGACAACAGCTGTCTAGATGTAGCAGATATACCACCAGAACATTCTGAATTAGATTTAGAAGATTATGTGCCTTTAATGAAGTTTAAACCTGAAGTGGAAGAAGTATCTAAGAAGAAACGAAGAGCCAGAGAGACGACCAGTAAGTATTAGTTAGTTAATCTATAGGTTAGCAAACAGGCCAATGATTCACCTGATAGGAAATGGTTAGCGTTACATAAAGGGCGTATCCGCTTGCATGTGCAACGTTGAATTCTATCCATAGGACTGTTACTCGAAGTCTCAAATCATAAACTAGGACCATCGTAGTTAAGTCAACAAACAGTTAATTTCTGATAACAATAACAAAACCATGGCGACCGTGGCCAGCAGGATGACCAGTCACCACTAACATCCGTTCAAGAGCACAGCGCCATCAGCCGGTCTATTCTGTGGAAATCAATCAATCAACTCAGCCTATTGCAGTGCACGGCTGGACATAGGCCTCTACCAGGCTGCACCACAACACCCTGTCCTCCGCCCTCCTTTAGGTCGTCCGTCCATCTGGCTGGGGGGGCGACCCACACTACGCTTGCCGATACGCGGAAACCAGAGTTGCCAACATAGCTTGCAAAGTAAGCTAACTGAACTGGCAGTAGGGCTGGCTGGCAATGTCTGTCGAAGGACCAATGGCCGGTGGAGCAGACGATTTCTGGAGTAGACACCGCGTATTTGTAAACATATCACAGTGAAAACATAGATGAAGTGAACTGTCATCCTACCTGACGCTAAGTAATCTAGCGATTGACAGCTCATTTAACCTAACTTTTCATGGTGCGACTTTGACAGAATAAATCGGCGATATTGCCCAAGGGGTTAAAAGTGTAAGTTTACACAAGTATAGGTATGACATAATACGGCCATAAAACCCCTGAGACGCTCCGTGATACCCAAGAACGCTAGTGTGGTGGGCGTGTGATATCTGCGTCGCTGCTAGCACGATTTTAACTTTATGTGCAATAAAGTGTATTATCCAATGTCGTCAAAGGTGCAGAGCATGTGCTCGTTTTCGGTCCGACTAGAATCACTCCAACACCTTTTTTTGTTTCATGTGCAAGCCCCAAGCTTCCTACATTGTACTTATCAGATTTAGAATCGTGTGTTATGTTATTATTTTATTTCTTATTCTGTATCTCATTTTATGCTGTACCGGCTGACGTCATCACGTCAACGCCGACTGCAAACCAACGCTGAGGCACTGTCTCGCATAGGCTCATAGCATTATGCTGAGCATAACGCATATTATGCTTGTTCTATTTTTTGTCAAATCTTACCATAAATAAACGCAATTTCTTTTCAGATACGCCCGTTGCGAAGAAATTAAAACTAGACTCAGAAAGAACAAAACCAGCAGAGAGAGCCGAGCAAAAGCAAATTGAACCAGTAGGCTGTCAAGTTATCCGGAACACTCGGAATTGTACGTCCAAACGTGGTACCACGTTCAAAGAGCCTTCTCCTGATACAATCACTGAAGTTCATAAAGGTATTGATAATACTGCTGTTCATACGAATAGCCGCAGTAATAGCAACAAAGATAATTTGAGAAGAAAAATAAGTAAGGAAAAAGTTGTTGACGGTGATAATATAAATAGTGATCGGAGGTTATGTATTAAAGAAAACCTTTACCAGTGTAAGGTATGTCAGTGTAATTTTACTAATAAGAGGTATTTAACAAGTCATATTCGTATACACACTGGTGAAAAACCTTATAAGTGTGATGTGTGTCAGCGTAAATTTAATGAAAAGAGTAGCTTAACAAAACATATTCGTATACACACCGGTGAAAAACCTTACGAGTGTGATGTATGTCAGCGTAACTTTAGTGAAAAGAGTAGCTTAACAAAACATATTCGTATACACACCGGTGAAAAACCTTACGAGTGTGATGTATGTCAGCGTAACTTTAGTGAAAAGAGTAGCTTAACAAAACATATTCGTATACACACCGGTGAAAAACCTTACGAGTGTGATGTATGTCAGCGTAAGTTTAATGGAAAGAGTTGTTTAACAAAACATATTCGTATACACACCGGTAAAAAACCTTACGAGTGTGATGTATGTCAGCGTAGTTTTAGTCAAAAGGGTAATTTAACAAGCCATACTCGTATACACACCGGTGAAAAACCTTACGAGTGTGATGTATGTCAGCGTAAGTTTAATGGAAAGAGTTGTTTAACAAAACATATTCGTATACACACCGGTGAAAAACCTTACGAGTGTGAAGTATGTCAGCGTAGTTTTAGACAAAAGGTTTATTTATCAAAACATATTCGTATACACATCGATGAAAAACCTCACAAGTGTGATGTTTGTCAGCGTAACTTTAGTGAAAAGAGTACTTTAATAAAACATATTCGTGTACACACTGGTGAAAAACCTTATAAATGTTATGTATGTCAGCGTAACTTTAGTAACAAGGGTAATTTAACAAGTCATATTCGTATACACACTGGTGAAAAACCTTATAAGTGTTATGTATGTCAACGTAATTTTATTCAAAAGAATCATTTAAAAAGACATTCGTTTACACACCGGTAAAAAACCGTACGAGTGTGATGTATGTCAGCGTAGTTTTAGTCGAAAGGATTGTAGCGGTATCTACAACGCCACATGCGAACAACGCGTCATACTGACATCACGCAAAACCTGCATCTCGCAAGCAGAGTTTACCGCGCAATTAGCATAGATACAATATCCCAATATCAATCGTTGGGCAAATGCCCGCCAGACACAACACCCGTCTGGTCGGAGGATCCTCCCTTTTCAATGGAGGATGAGTGAAATATACACCCTGTTCCTCATGCCTCCAAAGGATCATTTAGCAAGCCATATTCGTATAAACACCGGTGAAAAACCTTACGAGTGTGATGTATGTCAGCGTAGTTTTACTAATAAAGGTAATTTAACACTACATTCTCGAATACATACTGGTGAAAAACTTTATAAGTGTGATGTATGTCAACGTCATTTTAGTCAAAAGTTTATTTTAACAAATCATATTCGTATACACACTGGTGAAAAACCTTATAAGTGTGTGTATGTCAGCGTAACGTTAGGGAGAAGAGCTATTTAACAAAACATATTCGTATACACACTGGTGAAAAACCTTGTAAGGTTGATGTGTGTCAGCGTAACTTTAGTCAAACGAGTCATTTAAAAAAACATATTCGTATACACAGTGGTGAAAAACCTTATAAGGGTGATGTGTGTCAGCGTAACTTTAGTCAAACGAGTCATTTAAAAAAACATATTCTTAGACATTAAGTGTGGTGTATGTCAGCGTAGTTTTAGTGTAGAAAAAACCTTGACAAACCATATTTGTATACATCATGGTGAAAAACCTTATAAGAGCACTGCACCTATGTCAGTGTATTCGGTTTTTGGCGAATATTCCCGACCAGTGACAGACACCTTGCCGCCCCCGCTGTTGACAATCGGGAAAAATTTGTTCCGTTCGTCAACACTGTGGACGAAAGGAACTTCTTTCCCGATCGTACAGACGCCAGCACATCAAGCTACTACAATCTGTCAAATTTCTTTAACAGTTTTTCAACTTTATCGCTAAAGCATTAGGTTCAAGGTTGATTGGCAAAATTTTACAGTTTCAGGTAGCTTGATGTGCTGGCATCTGTACATATGCACATTTATTATTTCTTTGTTTGGAGTTTTTTTTTTTGTATGATGCATCCTTGGTATAGCAAAGGCAATGGTAGACGCAAATTAGAACTGAAGAATTAGTTCTGAGCTCTCAAATATTAAAAGGAACGAGAAAAAATTTCAATAAGCCCAACTTAGGGAGTTTAAACGTTTTTTAAAAGTTCTCTAGTTATTAGTCATTATAACGGTATGTTAAATGTAACACAAAGCTATTTGAATTTGTAAAAAAAAAATCGAAAGACGTCCACAGCTGGACACGGGCCTGGACCAAGCACCTCCGCTTCGACCGGTTCTGTGCTTCTCGCATCCAACGGATTCCTACGGCTTAAATAAGCTTTAAAAAAATAATAATTTAGAGAAAATTAAGTGAAATGAAACAAAACATTATTATGAGTTTTTGTATTTAAGACTTATAAATTAGAATCAAATACGCTTCCCCTATTTCTGATACAAGCGCGACACCTTCGTCGTGCACGAGCATAAGTATGTGTACACTTGGCTTTATTCAAAAGCGAATTACTCCTTTATTTTTTTTATGAAATTGTATGTTGCTACGAACATAGTATTTTCGAACCCATAGGTTTCTGCAGTGTCGTATTTCATTGTTGTTTTCGTTATTTCACGCAAAAATCGCTATTGAAAGTTTCCAAATGTTGACATATTAGTGCTCGTGACTGTACACATCGAATATTTTGAAATGAAGTAATTTCTATGCGATGTGTGAACAATCCTGCTTGTCTAGGTGTATGTACCGGATTGACGCAAAAACTATTGAATAGATTGTTCAAATATTTGTGTTGTGTAACGTGTTTTGTAATGTTTGATTGATTTGAATGATCTTAACAATTTTTGTGATTGTTTAGAGTAATAAAATGAAAATCACCACTTTTGTCGAGAAATTAGAATTAACTAGAGATACTGCGTATCTGTCTATTAGTTTTAGACGTCAATTAGCATAGTTATTAGCTTTAATTATTAACTCAGACATAAGTAGTATGTCGAAGTCTTATGTAATTAGCACCACAATAATTAGTCATAATATTAATATTATGGTGGTTAGCCACAATAATTTAAACTAGTCCGTAAGACAACAGAAGGTACCAATAACAATATTGTTAATCTTACCTCCAACAAGGTATCTTCTAGCACCCACTCAATTACTTAATAATGGGCTAAGCAGGATTCCTTGAAATTGTTTCATCAAAATATTCAAGGTTTTGCCTTCTTTGTTTTTGCAAACTATAGTTTTGTAACCATGGATCCGTACCCTAATTGCGTAACATACAATCAATCGGAATCAGAATCATTTTTAAGCAAATTGCTAATCAATTGCTTCATAAGTTCGAAAAATGTGTCTGCTCAACACGTAAATAACGCAATGAATGTTGTTGAACTGTCAAAATGAAACTGATTAAGATTGATCGTGTGTCACGCAATTAGGGTGCCGTTTATTATGATATTTTGATGTTGACTTGAAAGAGCATGGCAGTTGAGAATATGTCATGCTCACTTAAATGTCTCACTGAACGGTGGCGCGTGTGTTGGATCATTCAGTTCCTTACAAAATGGTTGAGCTGGATGGTGCTGATCCATGCGTCATGTTCGTGAACGGGCGTCGTCGGTTGAGACTGGTCATCTCTTAACTGCCAGGGCTTATTTTTAATCTTATATTTTGAATTGTTCATTTGTTTTTTTTTTTACATTGTTCTCACATATAGAAGCAACAAGAATAATGTACCCAGGATTTTATAATATCTTGATTTAAAAGAGTGTCCTTGGAGTTTCTAGCCCATTCTTCTCCATAGAGATGTACGTTTTGGAATGGGCAACTAGCTTCAACTTTCTTACTACCTGACCGACTATTTAATTTGGACAATATTCAAAAGTGCCTGTAAATGGTTTAATTGAAATAAATGTTTTGAGTTGAGTTGAGTATGGTTTTTTTTATACCCATTTGTGTATCTACACGACATAGTAGGTTTCTACCTACTACGTCGTCCTAGGTACTGAATAATTTTATTATTGAACTAGCTTCTGCCCGCGGCTTCGCCCGCGTGGATGTCGGAAATTGTCCCACGGGAACGTGCTAACAGGATAAAATGTATGTGCTTCCCGAGGATGCCATCTATCTCGCGGGCCCTTTGTGGCTAATTACAATAGAAAACCAATTGTGTCTCATTAGTAGTGATTAAGAGGGTACCTATATGATATCTTTACCTAATTACCTCCCTAATTAAAAAAAAAAAACTAACAGAAAATAAAATACCTACCTACCTAAATAAACCTATTTCTAATAAGCTAATCTAAACTCAATAATAATAAGCAAAATCCCTAAAACTAATATCTATACGAATGACTAATCCTACCTAACAGTATTATAAAATAACCTACGGTCACTACGTAGTACGTACACTATCATATATACTACCTACCTATACTTTAAAATTAAAATGTATACCTACGACTTATAAAAATAAACCTAAATAACTCTAAAAACTAAAATGAATAAAAAGGTCGCACTGAAAAGCACAGGTTTAGACTATTGCAAGTAGCAGTTAAAATAAGAATAAGAACGATCGCTCGCCACTCGACACGTCCGTTCAAATCAAAGTTCAAAAAATGTCCGTATACGGTAGCGATCCGTGGCGGCCGCGCGCCACGCGTGTGCTGCGAACGGTGCAAGCCAAATTCAACCTTCAGCACTACATTTAGAGCATAACCTTAGTGAACTCCACTGTGGGTGGTACAGTGGTAACTTATTATTTGCGGTTGGTACAGTAGTCAGGTCTAGGGATCGAACCGCAAAATTAAGTTTGTTTTTTATTGTATATACTTTTCCGGGATAAAAAAGTACCCAGTATGGTGCCCAGGATATTAAAGAATAATTATACCAAGTTTCATCGTAATCGAACCGGTAGTTTTTGCGTGATGCCTGAACAAACAGACAGACAAAAAATTTTTTAATCACATTTTTGGGTTTGGTGTCGGTCTAGTAACACCCCCTGCCATTTATTTTTTTGATATTTTCAATGTACAGAATTTTCACTTCTACAGATTTATTATAAGTTATTTATAAATATATAGATGTCACTTGGGCCGTGGGCGCATTGTTAACCTGTACAAAATAACATATTTAAACAGTAAATACATGATTATGACAATAAATCATATTTAGAGCATTGCTTTAGCTCGTATACAATTATCTATTTCAGACGGGAGTCTATAGGGTTAGTAATAATTTTACTTAATTTCTTTTGTTCTTAATATATTAGATATGATGATTATATAAATAAATTATAAATTGTGTGATATTATTTTGTAAAATGTTTCGCGAACCTAGCTTGTTGCATGTCCCTCATTCCAAGTCCGCGTACAGGCAGAATGTGTACCTATCTAATTCGTGCAAGCAAAAATGTTAATAAACTAACTGGTGAACATGATTTGGACATTTTCAATACCTACCAGTGTTTCTCGGCTTAAGCATTTGTTGGTGAAAAGCTTTTTTTAAACGGAAAAGTAATTGTTTGAGTCTGAATGATATTTAGTTTTTTTTAATGGATCGTGTTGTTATTTTGTTTCCTTATTTATGTTATACATAGGTATTTTGTACCGGCCTTTTTTGTTTCAAGTGTTTATCAGTGGAAACTTGTAAATCGCCCTCAAAATATTGCTTATGAAGACTGTTTGTAAGTTACCCGAATAGAATAAAATAAAATATAAACGAATTCACCCCCCTAAGGGTCGATTTTCTCAAAATCATTTCTAAATAAGAGAGCAGTCGCGGCCCAGTGCTGCAGTGGTAAGACCGTGACTAACAGAGTTGTAGGTCATAGGCTCGAACACGTCCGCCTAGCCCGCTGACACGTAAATACCTTTT
Source organism: Apamea sordens (assembly GCA_945859715.1). Classification (NCBI taxonomy): domain Eukaryota; kingdom Metazoa; phylum Arthropoda; class Insecta; order Lepidoptera; family Noctuidae; genus Apamea; species Apamea sordens. Next base: position 8,528,134 of record OX244015.1, on the reverse strand, counting down.
TAACAGACTTCCTAATGTTAGTCGCCTTTCATTCATACTCTCAACATTACCAAACCATCGAAGCATACTCTTTTTAATTGTGGTCACTACATCGTCTTCCTCACCGATGCCTTATCACATCGATGCTTAGCCTATCGTTCATAGTCACACCACACATGCTTCGCAAGGAACGTATTTCCACAGCATTTCTTTCATGCTTCTTTTGCGACAACCAACATTCAGTTCTCTACATAAGGCGTAGGCACCAGCACACCATTGTGAAAAGCCAGTCGGTCCTTTTTGTACATCGACTGGTTGCTCACAATCGCATGGACAGCTCTATTCACTCCAATTCTATTCAATGGTCCGCTCAACAGTTAGGCTTACAATACCCTTATCCTTACATTTAAATCAGTTACTTATTACACAGAGCCACTATGTAGAGCATCTACTCTCGACCTGGTGAATACTAAAATTGAACATGTTCTGATGGCTCCCAAGCCAATGTTCTGTCATACAAAAAATATCTATTATCTATATAAGCGCGATTAACAATGGCGCCGATTCCCTTGTTCACAAACTAAACTTTTAAGTTCAGTGCATCTTTTTCTTTCTATTTCATTAAGAAAAGGACAGAAGATAAATATTAGTTTAGTCCTGTCAAATTAAGATACTCCATAGACAGTTTAGACGTGATTGAAAACATGCCAAAAATATGTCAATTTACATCGGGCGCCGACTAATTTGACAGGACTAAACTAATATGTATCTTCTGTCCTTTTCTTAACTAAAAAGTTATTTGTCGTTATCACATTTGAAAATTTGATTATGATTTCTTAGATCAACCGTATCACTAAAACTACACTGACTTATATCAAACTAGTAAGTATTTTCGTCAGTGTGTAAGACAATGTGTCTTGCTAAACTTGCCTTTTGACTAAATCTACGTTGACATAAATCACACTCATAAGCTACTTTACCCATATGTAAGAGAGTATGTTTTGTTAAGTTACCCTTTTCACTAAAACTACTCTGACATAAATTACAATTGTAAGGTTTTTCACCAGTGTGTGTTCGCATATGTCGTAATAAATGGCCTTTTTCACTAAAACTACTCTGACAAATTTCACACTTGTGAGGATTTGTACCAGTGTGTATACGAACATGTCTTTGTAAATTACCCTGTACATTAAAACATCGCTGACATACATCACACTTGTAAGGTTTTTCAGAAGTGTGTATTCGTGCATGTTGTAATAAATGACCCTTTTGACTAAAGCTACGATGACATACTTCACACTTATAAGGTTTTTCACCAGTGTGTAATGGCATATGTTGTGTTAGATTAGCCTTTTGACCAAAAGTACAATGACATACATCACACTTAAAAGGTTTATTGCCAGAGTGTATACGAATATGTTTTGTCAAGTGACTCTTTTGACTAAAACTTCCTTCACATATTTCACACTTGTATGGTTTTTCACCAGAATGTGAACGAATATGGTTTGATAAATTACCTTTATCATTAAAGCTACGTGGACATAGATGACACTTATAAGGTTTTTCACCCGTGTGTGTTCGCATATGTCTTGAAAAATTTCCCTTTTCACTAAAACTACGTTGACATACATCACACTTATAAGGGTGTTCACCAGTGTGTGTACGTATATGTTCCGTTAAATGACTGTTTTTATTAAAACCACGCTGACACACATCACACTTGTAAGGTTTTTCACCAGTGTGTAATCGACTATGTTCTCTTAGATGACAGTTTTGCTTAAAACTACGTTGACAAATGTCACATTTATAAGGTTTTTCACTACGAGTATGTTGTATATTTTTTTTTACTCGATTAAAACTATGCTGGTCACTCTTGTAAGGCTCTTTTAAAGAAGTGCCAGGTTTGGACGTAGGTTCTTGAGTTGTCTGGATAACGTGCGAGACTGATTTTTCTTTTATCGTTTCCTCGGCTGTTAGCGCGTCTTCTATTTGTGTTCTTCGTTTTGGTTTCTCCGCACCAGTCGCCCCTGTGATTATAAATCAGGTAAGTACAATGTTGGCATGCACATGAATCAAAATAAGTAATAGCGCTTGGAATGATTCAAACTAGGACCGAAAAGGAGGAATTTCTGGTGACATTGAATAATACACTTAATCACCAGAGACATAAAGTACAAAATTGTATAAACGTGGCCTCATGGTTTGTTCCAAAACTATTTGATCAAAGTAACACATTCACCTGTATCGAAAGTGACAATTTAATTATGTTATTCAAGCAATCATAACAATACGTAATCATAAATAGGTAACATAATTCAAGTGTAAGTAATTGAAACATCAGCGACGAAAATTAAGGTTATAAAAGAACATCAATTTATCAAATGAAACACGTCTTTAAGGTGATTTAAAATTAGGATTTCGGGTTTAAGTATTCAAGTCAAATCAAAGATCACAATTTGTAAGCGGCACTATTAATTGGCAACCACAGGTACCTACGTTTTCTGATCCATTCGTTTACATTTCCATCTGATACTTTAGGGATAGACTATATAGACATCACACGGCCACTTCACTACTGTTCTTGTGTCTAAGCAAGCGTCCCGGACGTTCTATGGTGTGAAGCGTCATAGGGCGCGCTCTTGAGACTTATTACGATAGGTTTGCATTATTGGAACGAAGTTCCTTATCGCGCGTTGCAAAAGGGGGTAGACGGAAAAAATTAAGACCAAAAGTTGGAACGACACTTTTTGCTATAGGTAGTTGTAAGCCGTGCGGCGTGCGCGTGTTTCTCTGTCTGTCTCTCTCTCTCTCTCTCTCTTTGAACTTCGTTCTATCCGGGTGTCCCTTGACACCTCTCAAGTTTTTTCCACTTTAAGGGATTCGTTAGGAATGTCGATAAAATTAATATTTTGTTCCAAACCGATCCCAGTACGAAACGATACCTGCACCCTGATTGCGTAACACACTATCAAACTCAATCTCAATCATTTTGAAGGATATTGCTAATCCATTGCTTTCTATTTTCGAAAAATTGTCTGCTCAACAACGTAAATAACGCAATGAAGGTTGTTGAACTGTCAAAATGAAAGCGATTGCTACTAATAGTGTGTTACGCAATTACCCCGCTGCTTAGAAACAATAAATGGAAAATTAACTATCGACATAATAATAATGAAGATTTTCGATCATCGCCAGCGCTAGAACTCGGTGCGCGATTATACATAACACGTCTGATCTTGTCCACACACTGCAGCAAACTGCAGTCGCACCGGGGCGCGCCGGTGTTCTTAAGTTCATAACATATTGAACCGCCGCCGCGGCGCCGAGATCGGTCGCGGTGAACAAACGCTCTAAGTGTGAGACCTTACGATATGTTGCCAGTGCGAAGTGCCAAAACTAAAGACACGGAATTCAGAAACTAAAAACTTTTTTTCACTTATTACTTGTGGCACCTACTACTAGGTACCTCAAATAAATTCTATATCACTACTTGCTATGTAAATAATAGTGACAGGAGGTTATTATAACATCATCAACAAACACAAAGTCGAAAAAACTTACTTATTATTAAAGCTAACTCAAAAAACAATGGGATCGGATCTGAACAAATTATTCATTTCATCCACATTCCTAACGAATACCATAAATGGGTGTCTGAACAAGCCTAAACAATGTGATATCGCGGATTGTAGGCGCATTATGTATTCACCATAACTACATTAGGCGACGTAGGTGTACGGTGATACATCTTAGCCATAGTATAAAGAGAGGAAGTAGGCTATCTCCGGCACAATCCGCGATATAATTGCCTACTGTCTCAGGGTTGTCACTTTTAGTTAAATTTTAATTCAGTGCCAATAAATTGGCAAGGGTCGGGAAGTTGTATTTTTTACTTGTATTGTCTGGGTACCTAAACGATGATGAAACCTTTCACGATGAAAGAAAGAGCGACGGGCCAGCAGACGGGCGGCGCGGGGCGGCGATGAGCACGAGTAAACGGTAGGTTACTGATAGGACTGTCACCAATTCCTTAGTTTAAAGTCCGGCCCGGCCAAAGATAACACATCTCTGTATAACTAACTCAGTGTAGTCAATAAAGTTCAACAATGGTTTTCCTAACAAATAGATACAGAAATGGGTTCAAGATTCAGAGCAGTATTATTTATAAAAAAGGGATAAAATAAACACCCAAACACAGCAATATGTTCTCCTGCAATTATCACACATTTTTCATTCATTTAGCGATGCCGAAAAGCCGTGACGCGCGAACCTCGTGCGATGTTAGCCCCGACCACAGACTACAATATAATATGGCCCCGACTGGCGCGCTGCGAAACGGGCCAAGATTTGTTTAAGTGTGCGTGCGGCGACGCATAGATACTTTGGCGCACACATACAAGCCGCGCGCGGTGCGTTTGTATGAAGATAACGTACTTCCTCTCTTTATACTATGTCTTAGCGTTGTGCTCGTGAATGGTTTTGATACTGTTATCAGTTTAAGGATGTAACTACGATGGTTCTAGTTTATCATTTGCGACAAACCTATGGATAGAATTCAACATTGCCATGTAATTGGGTGAACCATTGGCCTGTTTCCACTTGTCATTGCTTACCTATAGCATAACTAACTAATACTTACTTGTCTTATCCCTGGCTCTTCGTTTCTTCTTAGGTAATACATTTTCTTCTTCAGTGTTAGTATTTAACTCCAATAAAGGTATATCCTCTTTTATATCTAGCTCAGAAAGGTGTAGTGGTATATGTGGTAGCTGAAGCCAGCTAAAATCTAAATTTGCCAGTTCTTCCAGCTCTGTAAATAAACAAAAACAGTTGTTAAGAATTATTTATTATTCATAAGTTTTCGTTTTATTTCACAACGGAACATAATAATTATAGGTAGTGATTTTACTCTTGAAATTTGAGCATTTGTATTTTTTATATGTTTAATAATTAATAGTTACAATTAAATAAATAATTGATCAAATGTTATTATAATACATAATTATTTGTATGCCGTAAAGGTAAAACATGACTGTGATCCTTTCTGCTGCACTTAACATCTTGCATACTTTGTGTGTGCCTACTCATGTTTCTGACAAATAAATGAACTCTGAACTCATTATGGACTTGAAAAAAGGGTGTTACCCGTGTTACTTCATTGGGCTTAAAAGTAAATACCTATTTAATTTTTAAAATAGGTACCAAAAAAAAACGCTTTTAAAACGCACTCAAAATTAAGCGCTTTGTGAATTAATTATAAGTGCACTCCACGCTGAGGGTCAGACCCTCGACACCAAGTGCAATCTATTGGACTTGTCAAAACAAATCATATGAGCCCAAACTCGAGGGGTTTACTAGTACTGAAGAGTTCCACTTTCCACCTCCTGGCTCCATCATCAGATCAACTCCAAGATAACAAATTATAGTTTTGTCTTCCGAACTACATACATATACATACAAAGTTTCATTTCGATACGACAAGAAGTAGGTTAAGATTTTGTTACTTATTTAATTATTTATTTACAAGAAAAGCTAATGAAAGCGCGTTATGACTTGATATTTTTGGCCCTTTCCTCTTTTTTTTTACACGGCTGCCCAAAAAGGAGTGTAATGTATTCTTATTATTATGCCCACTTGAAAAAAACAACCACAATTTTATTGGTGTTGCTTGCTGACGATACTTCCTTAATTTTTAAAATTAATAGACATGTATCAAATCTTAAAAAAAGCGGCCAAGTGCGAGTCGGACTCGCCCATGAAGGGTTTCGTTTTACGATTTATGACGTGTTAAAGAAACTACTTACTAGATCTCGTTCAAACCAATTTTCGGTGGAAGTTGACATGGTCATCATATATTTTTTTAGTTTTATCATTATCTTATTTTAGAAGTTACAGGGGGGGGGGGGGGGGCACATTTTACCACTGGAAGCGTCTCTCGCGTAAACTATTCAGTTTAGAAAAAAAATATATTAGAAACCTCAATATCACTTTTGAAGACCTATCTATAGATACCCCGTATGGGTTAAAATTTTGAGTTTCAGTTCTAAGTATGGGGAACCCCCAAAATTTACGGAAGGACAGACAGACAGACATGAAGAATCCATACGGGTTCTATGCCATTTGGTTACGGAACCCTAAAAACGACGTAAAAAACTGCAGATCCAAAATTGGTTCACTGCTAATAATTTAGTATTATATACTAAATTATTTAGGAAAAAACTAGGTGCATAAGATTATCTCTACCAAATGTCAAAAGTAGTACCTAATGCTGTGAGATAGTATTGACTCAAGAAAAACTGGAATTTGCCGATAAAACTGTTTTCCTGGGGATCACGCTCGACTCAAGGCTTCAATGGGTCCTCATTTAACATATTAGCTTCTTATGCTGTGAGAAAAATCAATCGTCAAATTTACTGATGTAGATACTGCGAGTCTAGACCATTTTATATATTTAATAGTATCATGTTGTACGGTATTACAGGCTTTTATACAAAGTTGATACGACAGAGGGGCTTTCCTTTAAACTGCCTATTCTAGGTCTACCATTTTCAAGCTCTGTACCAAAAATCAATTAAATAGGAGCAGTAGTTTAGTCGCAAATGTTTTTTTAAGTTTTTGCACCGTTTGAACACGATGTATGTTTCCTAACAGCTGATTATATCTAAGCATAGGTCATGCATCTTACAACGATAAAGACGTTGCCACTTCGTTACCTAGGTATCTAAGGTCAGTCAAATTTATTTACAAAGGGTGGTTTTATTCTGATTTGTAAGCCATTTAGTTTGTTTGAAACAAATATTTTCAAATTTTTGGCGCTTTTTATTTTTATGTCGTATCGAATTAATACTAAACACGTATAGTATACGTAGGTAGTGTAATTTAATGCCCCTCTGTCATATCAACTCTGTTTATCTTGCGATGTAGGGTTTGCTTGCAGGGTTGGGCAGTATTTGAATTACTTGTAATTAAAATACGTAATTGAAATACAAATACGTATTTGGTATTTGTATTTCAATTACTTCTTTAAAATGTAATTTGTAATTAGTATTTCAAATACTTGAGGCTTCAAAATACATTTAACATTAAATACATTTAACCTTCATTTAGCGATCGTGAGTGTGAGTGCGAGGCGAGAGTGCAATGATGGTAAAGCAGCTACTAGGCCCGGATTCCTCTGTCGCTGACGTCGGTCGCGTAGCGCGCTGACCATCAGCGCCAATGAAAACATCCGTAGTGCGATACTGACCGCTCCACGGTACAGGCGTCTCCAAGTGGATTTGTTGTGGATTTGTGAAGCGGAGTTTGAATTTGGGATATTATTATGAACCCGTTTATAAATTGTTTAGTTGCTGCAGCATACTTACGCAAGCGGAGACGGCGTCAATATAGAAAAAAAAGATATCACATTCACCCAATTGTTGCTGATAGGGTGACGAATGGTGAATTTTCTACTTTATTTGAAAAGCTACGTCAGGACGAGGAAAAGTTTTTTAATTATTTTAGAATGCATGAATGCGGCAATCACACGTTCGGTATCAATGTTCATGGTGGCGGGCGACTGTACGCGCGCGTGCCGACGGTCGGGAACAGAGTGAGGACGCTCATAGCGTTCTATAGCGCGTCAGTCGACCGACGAACGCGGCGCTGACGAGCGAGACCGAGGCGCGTCATCAGCGGCGCGTAGCAACTCGCGCGCCGCTGATGTCAGCTTTACAGTGTGGTGCTTCATAGAACACAACGTATATTCGTACGCGCGACCGACATCAGCGACCGACATCAGCGACAGAGGAATTCGGGCCTTAGAGTTGGCAACACTGCACCTGTTATGTACACTGTACGTATATATGTCAATGTCATGTTAAGCTAAGATGTCAGGTCATAATGGTTTAATGTATTTTGTATTTCAATTAAAAATAGCTAAAATACCGTATTTTGTATTTTATATTTCAAATACCTTACTTATATATATTTTGTATTTTAATTACTTGCGATACTGTATTTTGTATTTCAATTAAAGCAAAGCATGTATTTTGCCCAGCCCTGTATGTATGTATGTTCCGGTGGACTCGTGCAACTCAATTTTGAAGCAGAAGGCCAATTCTCGTAATTAAAAATATTCAAAATTTAGTCGCAGTCTCATCTCGGCGACAAACAAATGTCAAAAACTTGTCAAAATGTAGGGAAAATAGATGGATTTTTGACAGATTGAGACTGAGATCAGACGGGCAATTCTGGTAACTTTAAGAACGTTCACAGTCTGATCTCAGTCTCAATCTGTCAAAAATACGTAAAATTTCCCTACATTTTGACATTTGTTTGTCGACGAGATGAGACTGCGACTAGATTTTGATCGTTTTAAATTACGAGAATTGGCCTGTAAACTGTGAACGTTCTTAAAATTACAAGGATTACCCCCTTTTTTTTTTTTTGGGTGGGAAATCATCATATGACCCCTCCCGCTCTGGGCGGAGCGGAAGGGAGTGTCAGACTTTTACTGACTAAAACCCACCCGTGTTCCTTCAGTTGCCTGTGCCAAGGGCCACGGTACCTCTTTCGAATATCCCGCAGCCCTGGCGGCATCGGCCCTAGAGGGCCCCGTCAGTTCGTGCTGACATCTCTTTGAGGCGCGCGTGGAACACAACGCGCCGTCGACCCGGGCCTGGTCCTTACCGGGCGGCGAGCTGCCCGTTGCTCGCCGCCCGCAAGCCCGCGCCTACGGTGGCCGGGAGTCGGCTATTGACTCCCGTCCAGGGCGTCTCCTACGGCGGCTAGGGGCGTGAGGGCGCAGCGATTGCCTCTCCCTCACGCGCTCCGCCTCCTCCTTTGCGAGCATTACTGCTTCGCAGAAGGAGGTGACGGCCTCCCATTCACTCTCGCTCCGTACCATAGCCTGGACCAGGGCCGGACGCGAGAGATCGCTGCCGCCGATCGCCGCCACGAGGACACGGCGGTGCCCTGCCCAAGCCGGGCAGACCTCCACCGTGTGCTCCACCGTGTCCTCCGGGCGATCCACACAGTGGTGACACCCTGGCGTTTCCTCCCGCTTTATCCTGAACAGGAACCTCCCGAAACAACCGTGTCCGGTGAGGACCTGCGTCAGGCGGAAGGTGAGGGCGCCGTGGCGCCTCTCTAGCCACTCCTCAAAGAGGGGACTTATCGCCGCTATTGTGGCGTGCCCAGCACTGGGTTGCGACAATCGCACTCTCCATGCCGCTATGAGATCCCGCCGGAGCTCTGTCCGCTGTGCCGTGATTTCTCGCGGCAGCGGAGTTACGCCCCGGCGTTTTGCCTCCTCTCGCCACTCCCATATGTGGGCGAGGACCTTGGCCTCTAGATCCCATGGCGGCAATCCGGCAAGGAGGCTCGCCGCCTCAACGGAGACCGTGCGGTATCCTCGGATGAGCCGGACAGCCATGACCCTTTGGGACGCGTTCAACCGGCGGGCTGGTCGCTTCCTCAGGGAACGCGCCCACACCGGTGCCCCGTAAAGGGCCATGGACCGCACGACCCCCGCATAGAGCCTCCGGCAGGAAGCGTTTGGTCCCCCTAGATTGGGCAGGAGCCGCCTCAAGGCAGCCCCGGCCCGCTCCAGTCTGGGTGCCAAACGTCGGAAATGCTCCACGAAATTCCACCGGCTGTCGAGGACGAGTCCCAGGTACAAGGATTACCCCCTGGAATATGTATTTATGTACGTTCTTAGGATATAGTAGCTACTATGCTCTATGTCTGTGTGATATGGTGTAAAAAAAAAAAAAAATGTGATCTGTTTTCTGTCACCTGCCACTTAAATATTTATTTTTAACCATTACTAAATGAAATAATAGTGCATCCTGATAAAAGTGTGACGTAACCGTAGACCATTTTATATACCACAAAACTAATTATTAATGTTAAAAAAAAACTACATCTGTATTCAAAACAGGTGAGCCAAATAAATAAAACAGTCACTGATTAGTGATGTATTCAGTAACTTCACAGTTGGAGGTATACCAGTTTCTGACAAAAAAGGTAGTGATTTATAAAAAAAGCGAAGCGAGGATAAAAACGGCCACTTGCTCACTTCAGATGTCGCTACTATCACTAGTTCAAGAACTTGACAGCTATCACTTTCCAAACTAGTTTTTGTAAATAAGCGACTTCTTTTACAATGAATTAATTAATATGCCCCGTTGTACAGCTGTTTCGTGCAAAATTATGGAGACCCATGTATTTCCCAAAGCCGACGAAAACTGTGAGAGGATATAACTCTCCGACGAAAGAACACTGAAAACCCAATAATTCATTAAAAAAAAAATGCTATCCAGTGCTTACATAGATCTTCAATTCTTCACAAAAAAAAAGTAATCACTCCGCGTAACGGGCGAGAAACATCAATATATAAAAGTACTCTGTGACTGCCATCAACTGCCAACGAGTGAGTCGGTCATTGACATAGAAAAGTATGAACTGGAAATACCTACAAAAAAAGGGTGCATACCTACAACTCATATTGTCGCATAAAATGGCTGCCATTGCTAGGATGCTAGGGTTGTGTCAATCAAGGAACAACTGTTATCTCGTTGTTACTATAACGAGTAACGATACTATATACGAGTTTTACTAGTTATCACGTTTGGATCACGATGGATTTTGGTGCTGTGAAGTGTGAACCACAGGCCGGACCTAGCTAGGTCACTCGGACCGAATAAGACGCAAGATTATTTTTGTTAACATCGCAGAATATACTGATATCGTTCCAGCGGAGGAACTAGTTTCGGAAACTATTACGGTAAGTCGGCAACGGTACAACACTATTCCATTATGACATCTGTTTGTAAACAAACGAATGAATTAACAAATATAATAAAAAGGCCTGTTATATGGAAATGAACCCAAATATCAATACTTTAGCCATAAATTCATGATCGCGTTACAATTGTATCATCGATTGTGTATTATTGTATGTATGAATGCATGAAAACCGGCTACTAACCTGTGCAACTACAATTGAGGTTGATTTTCATTCTTTCTTGCACCACACTTCACAATACAACACACAGGCATGTTGAACTTCTGTTTTCCAACATTTACATGCAGTTTTAAAAGGTGAAATCCTCGTAATTTTCTCGCAAATCTCAATAATACAAAAAAAAAACAACCATTTGACAGCAAAACTACCACGAAACTCGTCACCTAAGATGGCTGCTACGGCACTTACCTACAACTGTCACTACGTCAAGACAAAATGTTGCCATAATTAGCAACAACTTAAAATATAGTTGTCTCTTTTATCAAATGAGATTATCTTACTAGAAAGAATGAGACATAACGATATTTCAAATTCTGAATCATATTTCACCCATATTTGTATAAGCAAATGTATGTATAGATTAACGCGGCATCTCCATGTTATTTCCTATCTCAATGGAGTCGGTCGACCGACTGACTTTGACATTATTTTTCTAATCCGAATGAACCATAGACGAACTACTGTCGTATTTTTAGCATGAAGAAACGTATTTAGATTCGAGTAGAAAAAAGGTATTAAAACATCGTGTGATAGAAAGAAATAGATATATTATGACGTGGTATCGTACAGAATGAACGAAGGGAGCGTACTCCCAATTGGCCATGGCATACATTGACCAATAATTTTATGTGAGCTAGGTCTCAAAAAACTGTCAAGCGGGCGCCTCTTAGTATGTACCGACGGCCAGCTGTTCGACGCGCCGCCGCGCGCCAAATGGCCGAGCTCATAAAATGTTTTTTTGGTGACTCGTTGGTAAGAGTCACTTAGAGTAAAATGTTTGTTCAAGCTTATGAATGCCTCTTTCAAGTCGTGTCAAATGTTTGTTAACATTTAGTTTCTATTGTTTTATTTTTAGCGGTAAACATTATACATAAAAAAATCGTTATTTGAACTTATTTCAAAAAAGTAAAACGGTAACATCTATATTTTATGACTTTTAATGGTGGAAGGGTTCTATCTACATACGATAAAATAATAAAAAACATACTTCATAGTAAAAAAATATTTATTTTACAGACGTATGACTAGCACGAAACATTTGCTGACGGTGAATAATTTTTCACCCAAATATATTAATTTATTACAACCCCCCTTCCTTGTAAATTAAAAATATTGTTACTATCTGAAAGCTAAGTTCCTGTTGTCACTTAAGTGTAAATATTGTGTGGATAGGTTTATCTTTATCTAATACTGACAACACGGTTAGCGCAGTGGCTGAGCGATCGGACTGCTGCGCTGCGTGTCGCGGGTTCGATTCCCGCACAGAAGAAATATTTGTAAGTCCTACATGTATTTGTTCTGAGTCTGGGTGTTTTTCTATCTATAATATGTATGTATTTACAAAAAAATATGTAAGTATATAAGTAGTTTATCGGCCATTTTGTTACCATAACATAAGCATTAGGTTGCTTAGCTTGGGACTAGATGGCGCTGTGTGAAATGTCCAGGGATATTATTATTATTAATACAGAAAAATATGGGATTTATTGAAGGAATTCCCACTTACGTAAAAACGCACTTAACATTTGTGGTTTTTTTTTGTTCAGTGAAGTTTGAGTACAAAATGTACATCATATGTAACTATTTTCTACAAGAAATGCCCTTTCCAATGATGTATAACACTTGTTATTCAATAGCAATCGAAAAAAAATACAAGTAAAAAAATATCACAAATAGGGAGAACCGGAGAATTGAGAAAACACGTGCGACATAAAGCCGGGGTTACATGAAGTGCACATCCGGGTTTAAAGCTATTATTTTTATTGAACTTGATATTTGGCAACTCTTATTCAGTTCCTACCAGTAATCCAAAAAAGGAATTAAAAAAAATAAAATAAAAATAAAAACAAAAAAATATATTAGGTCCCAATCCCTGTTTCAATGGATGAAAAAAAATGTTATGATTTTTATTACCCGGCTGCCAAAAAAGGAGAGTAATTGTTTATGCCATAATATATTATTTTATTTATGGTTCATCATATTTCATGCCTAATTACTGGCAACTCTCATTATTAGTATCTGTGCGACACGAAATCCCTTCCGCTTTCCCTCTCCCTTCCGCAACCCTTATAATGCCTGAGCGAGAGCGAGAAAGAAGATTCGAAATGCGCGAATATGGCCGCTATAAATCAAACAGACAGTTTCTCAACCGCTATCGACGCTTGCGGGTCATAAATAAACCCAAAGTCGAAAAGAACTCAAATTCACCGCGAAGGACGAAGATCATCATTAAACTGTGCAAGTGCGCGCTTTGTGTGGTGTGAAAAGTGCCGATCTATCGTACGTGACATCCTGGACGCGCCGCCGCCACGTGGCTAAGGAGCCAGTTTCATCGAGTCTCCACCATAGCTCGCCAGGCAGGTACCATTGTCATTTTCCCACATCACCAGCACCTATCTGCGTCATCGAACCGCCCCTGATACAGTCCACTAAAGAAAATTTCGATTTTCGCCCCAAGGCTATAAGCCGCCGCATCATTTTTGGTCCCTCGATCACAGATACCTATTTTTCTTTACCTTTCGATATCGGTATTATTCTATCCGTATATCATAATCCCGCAACTACATTTCATTTCAATCTTCGTTCCTTAAACTCTTATTAAACCGCTTTCATTTATTGCAATATCTACATTGTCATTGCGTACATTCGCAGGTATTTCGCATCCCGCATATTTTAATATAAGTAGGTAGATAGGAAAACTTATCGTACCTACCGCTCGCTCGCTTCGCCATCGTTCGGTACGATACTCGTAAGTACCTACCAATCACACCGCGCGCAGATCGTTGCAGTTCGCGATCTATTTTATCTATTATTATATAACCTAACCTACAAAACATCGATAATGTCTAAGAAAGCAACTATTGATTCGGATGATCCGATAGAATCCGCCATTCAAATAGCATTGTCATGTCGTAACATGATTTTTGCCCGCATGCAGAGCATTTACGACATAATGGAAAACATGAAGTCCGGTAGGGAACCACTAGAAAAGTTCATGTGTGCGTGTGTTAATGTCGATGCGATGCGCACCGAGTTCCTCGAGGCATTTAATAAATATAATTCGCTTCTTCTAAAACAAAACCCTAAAAATAAGATTGATGAACAGTCGTGGATTAGTTTTGAGGAATTATATTGCCGAATTAAGTATAATCATTCGAATTACTCAAACGCAGCGGCCATATCGGCTCCTACTTCTAGTGGTAGTGGTGTCAATAAGCAAACAGTTCGCTTGCCGCCCATTGAAATTATGTCATTCGATGGCGACATTCGTAACTGGCCCCTGTTCTACGCTAATTTTAAAAGCACGGTACATGAAAATAATACATTGACTGATTCGGAGAAATTATATTATTTGATGGGGAAATTGACAGCTAAAGCTCAAACCGCATTCTCAGGAGTTATCCCTAATGGCGATAATTACCAATTAATTTTTAATTCACTCATAAACAAATACGAAGACAAACGTATGTTGGCTTCTAGTTACCTTAATCGGATGTTTGAACATAAATCTTTTAATACCGCATCTATTCAAAATTTCGAATCCTTTTCTGATAATTTTGTTTCCGCCGCAAACGCATTAAAAAACCTTAAAATAAATGATTTGTCAGATTTGATATTTTTCCATGTCGCTATAAAAAAGGTCGATTCTGAAACCGCTCGACTTTTCGAAATGAATTCAAAGGACGAAATTCCTAAATTCGACGATTTAGTACAGTTCATTAAAAATCAATCTCGCATTTTACAAAATACTAAAGCTTTAAACAGCTCGAGTTCCACTCAGTCTAATAACAATCCTATAAATAAAAAAACATCCAAAACTCCGCAACCGCAATCTTACACTATAATTGATAAATCCGCTAAATGTTTGTGTGATAGCTTTGTCCACGAACATTTATTTAAATGTCCTGCCTTTTCTAAAATGACACCAAGTGATCGTTTCAAAGCAGTGAAGCAAATCGATGCATGCACTAACTGTTTAAGTATTAAACACAAGGCCAAAGTCTGTCGGTCTGAATCTAGGTGTAAAGCTTGTAAAAATAAACATCACACGCTTTTACACTTTAATCGCGAATCGCACGCGACTGTATTGTCGAGCAGTGTTGATAATAGTACACAAGCGGGTTCAAACGCCACGGCTCACGCTAGTGATAGCACGGCTGCTACCGAGCAGCTGTCGTTGTCGCACTCACAGGCTACAAGCGAGCAACATGCTCACGCCGCCGCCCGCGCCGCCGCCCAAAGCGCCCCGCAATGTAACGCGTCCATTGCTGCGTCGATGCTTTACGACTCGAACTCCCGCGTATCAAAGCCGCAAGGTAACACAAGTACTACTATTTTGCTGTCAACCGCTACTGTAATAGTTCGAGATGCATTTGATAAGGAACATTTTATTCGTTGTTTATTAGACTGTGGCTCACAAATTAATTTTATTACCGCAGAATGCTGCAAACGATTAGGTTTGACTAGACGTTCATCTGATACGCCTTCCGTTAAGGGTATCGGTGGTACGGAAAAATGCGTTAAGGGCTCCGTACAATTCACTTTCTTTTCCCGCTTTAATCCGAACGTTAATTTTAACATTAATTCGCTAGTCGTCGATGCAATCACCGACAATCTACCTACCGCCCCCGTAGATATCTCCGCTTTGCCTTACTTATACGGTTTACCGCTTGCCGACGAATCGTTCGGTACACCCGGTCGCATCGATGTGCTGATCGGGGCTTCCCTGTTCCCGCATCTTCTGCTGCCCCGCGTAGTTAGCAGCAACTCCTCCGCGCCGCCCGCCATGCAGACGGTACTCGGTTACGTCATCATGGGCACTGTGCCCGCGTTGCCTGTACGTCGCAATAAGGCTTTACTGTCTTGTTGCTCTTATGTTTCGCACCCATCAGACAAAGACTCGTTAGAATCGGCGTTGAAAAAATTCTGGCAGGTCGATGAAGCGCCCGTCACTCTTTCGACAAGCAAATCACTCGACGAACTGGAGTGCGAGTACTTTTATAATTCGACCACGGAACGCGATGAGAATACGGGTAGATACTCTGTAGCCTTACCGTTTCGCAGCGATGTGTTCCAATTAGGAAACTCACTCGATATCGCGAAAAAACGTTTTTTCTGCCTAGAAAGGAAATTAGAATCCGCACCCGAATTACGTACTGCGTATGATGACGTTATCCGCGAATATATTTACAAAGGATATTTATCGCCTGCTCCTTCTGATAGTTCAGACAGCAATTGTCCTGACTATGTAATTCCGCATCACGCTGTTGTACGCTTAGATAAGACAACAACAAAATTACGCTCCGTTCTAGATGCTAGTGCTAAAACGAGTACTGGAATATCTCTCAACGATATTTTGCACAGTGGCCCAAATTTACAGGGCGACTTATTTACCATAATTTTGAATTTTCGCTTGTTCGCATTCGCACTCTCGGCTGATTGCCGACAAATGTTCTTACAGATTGAAGTAAGAGAAGGCGATCGTCGCTTTCAACGCATCTTATATCGTTTCAGTGCAAACGATCCTCTGGTTCTATATCAGTTTAACCGCGTCTGTTTTGGTCTCAAGTCAAGTCCCTACCATGCGATCCGCACAGTTCGACAGTTGGTTCAAGACGATGGTCATCACTTCCCGCGCGCCAGCGCTATCGTCATAGACTCGCTGTATATGGATGACGTAGTCTGCAGCGTAAGCTCTGAATCGCAAGCAGTCCAGGTTTCGCATGAACTGATTAAACTCTTTAAAGGAGGTCAGTTCGAGTTGGTCAAGTGGACCAGTAACTCTCAAAATGTACTAAACAGTATTCCGGCGTCGCATAGGTTGACCGAAAAACTAGAATTCGACAAGTCGGTAGAGCAAAAGGTCCTCGGCTTGCGCTGGTGTAGGTCAAATGATTGCTTTGAGTTTCTTATTTCCGCACCGCCAGATACGTGTACTAAACGTGCTATACTGTCGGCCGTCGCTAGGCTGTGGGACATTATGGGTCTTGTCGCGCCTGTAGTTCTCTATGCTAAACTACTCATCAAAGAATTGTGGTTACTGAAGCTCGATTGGGATGACACCCCCCCTCGTCACATTATAAATATTTGGCAAGCTTTTCGCTCTGCCCTGCCGCTTTTAAATGATTTTAAAATCCCGCGCTATTTAGGTATTGTTGAAAATTGTGTTCTTCGCCTAATTGGATTTTCTGATGCCAGCGAAGGCGCCTACGGCGCTGTCATCTATGCGCATATTACTCACAATGACGACGTGGTAGTTCAGCTGGTTTGTGCCAAGTCGAAGGTATCGCCGGTTAAACCATTGACTATCGCTCGATTGGAGCTCTGCGGTGCCGAGCTCCTCGCTAAGCTTCTTCGCCGTGTTCACGACACTTATAATCCGCGTTATAATGTTACCGCTATTTACGCATTCACCGATTCGAAGGTGACTCTTTGCTGGATAAATTCTTCTCCGCATCGTTGGCACACGTTTGTGGCCAATCGTGTCGTTCGCATCGTAGACAACGTTCCCGCGGAGCATTTCTACCACGTAGCTGGTACTGAAAACCCGGCGGACTGTTTGTCACGTGGTTTAACACCTGACAAATTTATTGAGCACCCACTATGGTTGCACGGACCCGCTTGGGCTAAGCGCGACCCTTCCGAATGGCCCATACATAAGGTTGATGACTTGAATTCGGAACCCATTCCGGAAGAAAAAGTCCACGCGCATCCCATAGTCGCGGATTCCAGTTCGGACAATTCGCTTCTACTCATACTCGCTGAACGTATGTCGTCTTGGACCAAGCTGCGGCGTACTGTTGTTTTCATATACCGCTTCATGAAAAAACTCCCGCGTCGAACTGACGCCGTTACCGCTAGCGACCTCGAGTTCGCTGAAAATCTTTTGTTGCGTCAGGTTCAAAGAAAACACTTCTTAAAGGATTATTCCGAGTTAAAAAATAATAAAATTTGTTCACCCGCTCTTCTTAAACTAAAGCCATTTGTAGATGGCGATAATTTAATCCGCGTTGGGGGTCGATTAACTCATTCGGCTGAGGCCTATAGTACTAAACACCCTGTAGTGTTGCCCAGGCATGATCGCATAGTTGAAATTCTCGTAGACTACTATCATAAAAAATATTTACATGCAGGTCCAGAACTCACTATGTCGCTATTACGCCATAGGTATTGGATCTTGTCCGCTAGACGAATTATTCGTCATAGAATCCACAAGTGCAACGCGTGCCACAGGTGGAAACCGCGACCTCATGATCCGCCGATGATGGGCGATCTCCCTAAATCTAGAGTAAATGTTGCTACTAAAGCTTTCTCTCATACAGGGTGTGATTACGCTGGCCCTATACAGTACGTGCCCGTACGCACTCGAGGTGCGAAGAGTCGCAAGAGTTACTTATGTATCTTCACTTGTATGACCACTCGCGCTGTTCACATCGAATTAGCTACAGATCTTACAACGGTTTCGTTCATAGCCGCGTTGAAACGCTTTTTATCCCGCCGCGGACCGGTACAATGCTTATATTCGGATAACGCGACCAATTTTCGAGGAGCTAATTCGTTTTTACGCGAATTGTATACCTTCATAAATAAAGAATACCGCCCGCGCTTGGAAGAGGAGCTCGCTGAGCATCGCATTAATTGGCAATTTATTCCGCCTGCATCGCCGCACTTCGGTGGATGTTGGGAGTCCATGGTGAAGACCGTAAAGACTCACCTTTTCAAGACAATAGGTCAACAACTCCTCTCTTATGAAGAATTGGTTACAATTCTTTCTCAAATAGAGTGCCTGTTGAACTCTAGACCTCTTACTGTTCTTAGCGCTGATCCAGTAGAGCCTAAAGCTCTTACTCCTTCGCATTTTTTACATACTGTGCCCCTTAACTCATTACCTGCCGCGGAAGTAGGTTCATTGTCTGATAACCTGCTTCAAAGACACTCTCTTATGGATAAATTAGTCCAGTCGTACTGGAAAAGATGGCGAAGCGAGTATCTGCATAGTTTACAATCGCGCTTAAAATGGAATAAACCTGATGGAGACATGATCAAGGAAGGCACTGTAGTAGTGATTGTCAATGATAATGCGCCTCCTTTATCCTGGCCTCTAGGTGTTATTGATAAATTGCATACGTCTAAAGACGGTAGCACGCGAGTCGTTTCTGTACGCACTTCTAATGGGATTCTTGTGCGGCCTGTGGTCCGCTTATGCCCCATTCCTACTCAGTAATATCTTATTCTGTCCATTCCCTCTTTAGTTCGATTTAAGTGTAATTTCACTTCACTTTCTTTATTTCCTATTTTTATTATTATTGTATTATACTCTTTAAAGGTGACCCTTTAAGGCCGCGAGGATTGTTTATGCCATAATATATTATTTTATTTATGGTTCATCATATTTCATGCCTAATTACTGGCAACTCTCATTATTAGTATCTGTGCGACACGAAATCCCTTCCGCTTTCCCTCTCCCTTCCGCAACCCTTATAATGCCTGAGCGAGAGCGAGAAAGAAGATTCGAAATGCGCGAATATGGCCGCTATAAATCAAACAGACAGTTTCTCAACCGCTATCGACGCTTGCGGGTCATAAATAAACCCAAAGTCGAAAAGAACTCAAATTCACCGCGAAGGACGAAGATCATCATTAAACTGTGCAAGTGCGCGCTTTGTGTGGTGTGAAAAGTGCCGATCTATCGTACGTGACATCCTGGACGCGCCGCCGCCACGTGGCTAAGGAGCCAGTTTCATCGAGTCTCCACCATAGCTCGCCAGGCAGGTACCATTGTCATTTTCCCACATCACCAGCACCTATCTGCGTCATCGAACCGCCCCTGATACAGTCCACTAAAGAAAATTTCGATTTTCGCCCCAAGGCTATAAGCCGCCGCATCAGTAATGTTTTTCGAATGTATGTAAGTAATATTCGTTGTTACCGTCTATAGGCTAAACAGATGGACTGATTTGGATAAATTATATGTCGTTAGATTTGGCTTAGTAGCGTGAATGTTACTAGGACCATTGAATAAAAAAAAAATGGCGGAATCCAGGCGCCACATAGCGCGTTTAAAAAAACCTCCAGAACCTATCGAGCTTGGTATGAACTACAATTCCAAAAATATGATTCTCTTTCGGGTCAGTAAAAGTCGAGCAGTCGGGTAAGTAAAAAAAAGATTCGGTTGCTTTAAATATTACCACGGGAGATGTGGAAATCTTTGAAGCAACCGAGTATACATAAGTTCACGTTGCAAGCTTCGCACTTGTAGACAGAGACGGCGTCTATTTTCTTAAGAGCGCACCACTTGCAACGTGACTTCTTAAAATTTGTTCTGGTAGGGAAGTGGCCGAATATTAGGGGTTGTATTTTTGGCGGACGAAATCTCTGAATGATTTCGTCTGCCAACAACACCCGGAACTTCCGCTGTGCCATATTGGCATTCCCTGCATTTGTGAACATGACAAATGCGTTGTGGATGGACACGTTCAGAAGCCGACGGAAAAGCTTCTTGTACCATATTTGATTACGAACCCGCTCTATGGGAAACGCCTGCAAAAACTGGTCCTTTTTGTCGACGCCTCCCATAGCCAGGTTGTAATCTAATACTACTTGTGGTTTGTACCTGTAGTAGCCATACTTCTCTTTTCCGCCGACCTCTACACTGTGGTACGTGGAAAGAAGAGATACCACATTCGCGTCCTTCCACACCGCAATTGTCATGTCCCGTGTCTGGCTAAATGCCACTTCACCGGACCGCATGTTTGTCTTATTTCTATGGCGCAAACTGTCTGGCACGAACTCCCGGTTCAGACGCAGGGTGCCCATTACGTCCGTCTTCTGGGCCTTGAGGGTGCGCGCCAGCAAAGGACTGTTGTAAAAGTTGTCCATTACAAGAGTGTGACCTCTATTTAGTAATGGACGAACTAAATTCAGGACAGTCCTTGATGTCGCACCCTCAGGCTCAGCCTCGTTCGCATCAGCCTCGACATTATGCCGTTCCTTCTTCCCGGTATAAATGATTATCTTCCAGAGATATCCCGTCTTGGACTCACAAAGTTCGTAACTCTTTATGCCTACCTGAGCAGCTTTATTCGCTATGACCTGTGCAAAGGAGAGTCTGCCTTTCCACAGCATCAGCGACTCGTCTATAGCAATGTCCTGCCCAGGTAGGTATAAAGAGCTAAATTTGGTGTTGAGGTGGTCGATGATGGGCTGTATTTTAAATAATTTCGACGGGATAGCTCTGCCAGATAGTGTGTTGTCTGCGAAATGTAGACAACACTTTATTAACGTGAAGCGGTTGAAAAGCATAATGTCGTTGAATTGGCCCAACTTTAAATAAGGCAAACATGGGGTCCAGTATTCTTTCTCCACAGGGATTGGGACTATGCTTTGCAGCATAATGACGCCAAAAAACGCCCACAACTCTTGTGGCGTTATTGGCGTCCATTTTTTTATACGAGCAAATTGGGGAAGTGCTGAGGACTGGAGGTTTGCTGCGTACTTGTTGGTCTCATCGACTATGAGGTTGAGTATGTCTTCGTCCCAAATTTTAGTAAAAATTTGGAACGGAGACATACCCTCAATGGGGAAAGTTGGCCCCGCGGGTCCGGTAAAATCTTCCCGCACCCCGGTGAAATGTTGGGGATCGTGAGACCAATCAAACGTCAGCAAATCCTCCTGACTCGCTTCTCGCAGAGCACGATCATCTTGCCTGTCGATGGACCCCAAGACCTCGCGGAATTCGCTGGGCAAATCTTCCACGACGAATTCTCCAGCGTGCCTCCTGCAATGGCTTATACCGTCCAGGCAATCTTCCTCTTCGACATCGCTGTCAGGATTCAGACCCGCAGAGTGTCCCCCCTGCAGAATTACTTCCTCGAGGTCGTCTTCGTAAATCGAAGGTGCTAAAACCAAATTATATGAGCCTATATTTAACTATCAGCTGCTTTGAACCCCCTAGTCCATAACGCAACCAGACTTTCATCACAAACGAGAAATAAACATAAAACAATACCTGGTCTTGTCGACGACGTCGATGGCCCGGGAGAGAAATTCTGCAGTGTGGGACGCTCTGCAGAGAATGATGTGCTCGGCGAGAAGCCAATGATCTCGATGCTTGCGTCGACAAAGAGGTTCTTGTCCACCTCTTGGTCTTTACCCAAAACAATTACCTCCGTGGACGGGATAAGGACCAGCTGATTTTCCCTTGGGAAATAACATATATATTAAGCCGACTTCTTTTGAATGTTTAAAATTCTTTAAGTCTGAGATTAAGTTCAAACTTACTTCAAACTAGGCAGCGGCGGCGTGGCGGCTCCTCCTTCCACGAACTCGAACCTAGAAGGCTCATTTGCGTCCAGCGCTGGATAGAAAAGTATTAAAATATGTTAGGTTGGATCAGTCAATAAGGGGTACAATATCCGGCAGACAATTTGTTACACAACTGACATCTGCAATTCCAATTGACAGTTTTGTATGGAAATTCGAAAAATGGTCCACAAATATTATGAATTGCTCTATTGAAGTTTAATGTCAAATAGCAGATTCGTAAGATTTTAGTCAAAAGCTAAAAGTACACCTACACAAAAGCTTAATCAACAGTGTGTTTTTAAATGTTTTGTTAAAGTACTCTGTTCTCTAAACCAACGTTGACATACATTACAATTATAAGGTTTTTCACTAGAGCGTCTTCGAGAGTGTTTTGATAGAACATCCTTTCGACTAAAACCACGTTGGCATATATAACACTTGTAAGGTTTTTCACCAGTGTGTATTAGAATATGATTTGTTAAAGTGCCCTTTTGACTAAAACTACGCTGACATACATCACATTTATAAGGTTTCTGACCAGTTCGTTGTATCATTTGTTTTACTTAATTAAAACTACGCTGATCACCTTTGTAAGACTCTTTGAAATAAGTGCCAGGTTCGGACGTACGTTTTTGAGCTGTCCGGATAACTTTCGAGCCTGATTTGTCTTTTTTAGCTGGTATTGCATCTTCTCGTATTTTTCTTCGTGTGTCTAGTTTTGGTTTCTTCGCAACGGTCACCCCTGTGATTATAAATCTGGTAAGTACAATGTTGGAAGAAGACTGACATGCACTCGAATCAAAACAATAGCGCTTTGCACGATTCAAAATAAGTCCGAAAAGGAATTTCTGGTGACAATTAATAATACGCTTTATCACCGGAGGCATGAAGTATCAAATTGTACTAACATATGGTCTGTTTCAAAAGTATCTGTTTAAAGTTTAAACAAACCCTGCTCAACTAAAAAGTAACAGATTCATCTGTATGTAGAAGGTTTCAAGTTTGTACCTAACCACTTTTCCAGCAATAATTGTTGGAAAAAGTGGCGATTTAGTATGAAATCATTATGATTAATAAGGCACAACCGAAACTATAAGGACTAGGAAAGTGAAATGAAGCACATGGTTTCCTTTTAAAACATCGGAGAGTACTAAGTAAATGGGATTTCAACCTGTAAAGGGGTGAAAAGGGAGAATATTGTTTGTTTAAACAGTCTTATTCTTTGAGTTAATTAGCTTTATACTTGGCAGGAATATTTGCCTAAGTTTAAAGGTCGCCATTATTATTAGTTTTTCAAAACTACCCCTCAAGATATATTAAAGATACATATACAGGGGTTTTTTTTTTCAGTATGGGAAATCATCATATGACCCCTCCCGCTCTGGGTGGAGCGGAAGGGAGTGTCAGACTCTTACAGACTAAAACCCACCCGTGTTCCTTCCTTAGCCCTTTATGTTCCAGGGCAGCGGTAACCCTTTCGGACGATCCCGCTACCTATGACAGGGACATCGACGCGCTAAGTATAACCATGAATTTAGCACATGATTGTTAACCGTAGTGTAGAGATTTATCGTCGGTTATCAAAATAAATCAGCTGTTTCATAGAAAAGTACTGAGAAGACTCGTGTACTGAGTAACAGGTTGTCGCGTCAATGTCCCAGCCAGCCTGTGTTATTAGCAAATAATAATAATAATATCCCTGGACATTTCACACAGCGCCATCTAGTCCCAAGCTAAGCAACCTAATGCTTGTGTTATGGTAACAAGATGGCTGATAAACTACTTATATACATTTTTTTTTTTTGTAAATACATACATATTATAGATAGAAAAACACCCAGACTCGGAACAAATACATGTAGGTCATACAAATATTTGTTCCGTGCGGGAATCGAACCCGCGACACGCAGCGCAACAGTCAATCGCTTAACCACTGCGCCAACCGTGCCGTCAAAATATAAATTGAAATACATATTTAAAAAAATATTAATTATTGGTTTAAATATTTAATAAGGAGTCTGGCATATCATCATCATCTGCCTAGCCTTTTCCCAACTATGTTGGGGTCGGCTTCCAGTCTAACCGGATGCAGCCGGAGTCTGGCATATATGTATAAGTAACTAATACTAACTTGTCGTCTTGCTGGCTCTACGTTTCTTCTTAGAGATTTCTTGTGCTTCTTCCACTTCAGTTGTAAACTCCATTAAAGGTACACCATCTTCTGAATCTGATACAGAATGGTGTGGTAATATATCTGTTAAATCTACACAGCTATTGTCCAAATTTTCCGGTTCTCGCTCTGTAAGTAAACAAAAACAGTCGAGTATTACTCGTATATTATTTATTAATACATATTTGTTTTATTTCAAAGTCAACAGTCAAAGCATTTATTTCAAATAGGCACATAAAAAGCACTTTTGAACATCAAAATTTACAATAAAATAGAATTGATTCTAGTCGCCTCTTCCAAAAGGTAGTTTTCATAATTATGGAGAAGAATGGGTAACAAACTCCACCGTTACTCTTTTAAAAGGTTACAATATTTTATACTTTTTATTTTACATTAATTACACATATATGAAGACGATGCACCTAGAACCAAATTACTATACTACAATAGGTAAAATAATTAAAAATGAAGCCACGGCAGATAGATTAATTATGTCACAGATACAAGGTGCTTACTTTCCATCATCGTTTTGAGAGCAGTGGTGATGAAATAATTTATTCAAAGTAAAGCGCCTGTCAAGGTTTGAACCTGCGACCTACAACTCGGAAGTCGCGGCCGTTACCACTGGGCCACCACTGCTCTCTCGAGGATTATATCTTGGTATAATCTTCTAATTTGTTGAATATGCTTGTTTACAAAATGTACTTTTAATGAGTTTTATAGGCAAATGTCGTGCGACCGCACCAACTTGCGAGGGAGCGTGTCACAACCAAATGTAGTTTATAAAATTACTTCTATTTTTTAATTAGATTTACGATTTTGTTTTGAAAAATATTGATCTATCTATCGAGAAAATGGTTGATCTATTTTACATTTGCTTCTGGTAATAAAATATTGCTATCGCTTATTTTATTTAAAAAAAAATGGGGATTTATTTTTACAAACATAATATTTTCATAAATGAATTAGCAAGGTACCGTCACAATTTGAATCCTTTTAAATAGTTCCCTGAGATGGCTCTGATACGTCTCTCTTTCACAAAGGCATTGAGTCCATCTTTATTGCCCCACCCCATAGTAAAATACCATAAAACATTAGGTATAGTATTTCACAATACATGTGAATTTAACTAAACATTACCAAAACGTTGGAAGTCAAAATAAAATTTTTCGATTAACACAAAATAAATTGATTATAATTATGTATTATTTATTTTAAGATATTATTTTTGTAAAGAACATACCATCACTTTGATGTTCCTCCTTTGGCTTAATAATATTATCTAGTCCCTCACAAACAGCTGTAAATTCTTCTTTGATAGCAATGCTGTCTGTTTGAACAACATCAATTATACTTATATTCTTTGTTGCAGATTTAATAAACCCTCCGTAAATCTTTAAGCGGTCTTGGTTTATTAATGAATCAGGCTGTAAATAGATGATTATAGTATTAAGAAAATATGCTGGTGATCACAGTGCACAAGCACAACTTTTTATTCATTAAGCTAAAGTCACTCAAAAATGCTCCCACAAGTGAAGATAAATGATTTTATTTTGTAAGTAGGTTTGTACAAACACTTTTACTAACACGTCAATGATATTTTAAAACTAGATGAGGTTGGCGTTTCCTATCTGACTAGACCGAGAAGAAAGGCACTCAGGAAAATAAACTCAGAGGTCACAGTCTCTTTTAAAATCCAGACATAATTTTGCTCAGATCATATGAAGACCATGTAGATCGATATCTGAGATGGTCTTTTGAGGAAAGAACCACACAGATTGAGAGGACCTGTCCAGTCAGTGCACGCATTTGTCAGAAATCGTGCAACTAAACTCAAAACTTAGGGAGCTCGACGATTCGACGAACAATAAAAAGAGAAATCGCTTCCACATTATACAGAAATAAAAATGATAAGAATAAATGCCCATTGAAGAATACCTCACCTCATAATCATCATTCTTCTTCTGAGCGAAAAGGTCTTCAGCCTCCAGACATTGTATCAGTAATCTGTAGCATTGCTTCAGTTTAGCATAGCAGAAGAAACAAGCAAGCATCGGTCTTCTGTCTTCAGTTACAAACTGCAACAAAATATTTCATACAGTATTTTGTTATTATGAAGAAAATGCTTCTACTCCATGAAGTATTGCTGTGCAGGCCAACAGTTGGTGGTCCTTGATGCTTTTAGTGAGCATCTTACGGAGAAGGCATGACTTTGATCACCACTCTTGCTCAAGGCAGATTGGCAACTTAAAATACATATTTTTCTTTAACCACAACAGTGACACTGCAATGGATAAAAGGACAGAGTAGACTATGTAACAATGCAACTGGCAAACTGGCCACAAGAGCATCCAGCTTGTCAGTCCGTGGACCTGAACCTATCGTGCCCATCCTATTCAATTAGCTACGCAGGTGGCTTGAGAAAATCACCTACACACAAGCAGAGAGCTGGTGGACCTCGACACCTGGAGGGGCTGCAGACAGTCCAGCTACGGCATGCTGATATGGCAGCCTACCAGATTTTTATTATGCCTGGACAGGAACAGCTTGCACTTGGTGACAGGGACCATCACGTGACTGAGGAAACTGTTGCGCATGTGCTCTTTGAATGCACAGGTGTCACCCAGATTAGGACAGAAACCCTCAGGGCACCTGGTTCATACACAGATGTTCTTAACAGACCAGGAGATGTAATCAACTTCAGGCGGGAGTGAGCTGGTTGGAATACCCACCGATGGCTATCATGGCCGGCGCACAATGGTCCACCTGAAGGATTAAGTGTGGAAACCAAACCCTCTAACAAAGACCATACATATTTATTTTAGGTTCACATCTCCTCACGCTGATTTCCTTCACTGATGTAAGTGATTTCCATTTTCCCCTAAGGCGACTCTCTGATCGAAACCTTAGGTATACTCCATTGGTTTAGGTAATTAACTAAATGTAAACAAATCCTAAAAAAGGTTTTTTACAGTTGACATTTTCTTGTTACACGTTGACTGCCAGACAACAGACACAATAGAAAATCTATTGTTGGCGGTACCGGTGACTGTGGTGGCAGTCAATGCCTTAAAAATATGTTATAACCAAATTTCAGATTTCTTCAATATCCTCCTCTTTTATTAGTGTGTTAAACTTTATCATTTATTCTTAAACTACTCTTCGTAACACTGCTCACTGAACAAACACTTCCACACGATAGGCATAACGGACAGCCCCCTGTGCAGAGCTTGCATGGAGGCTGATGAAACCGTCACCCAGATTAGATCAGAAACCGTCGGGACACCCATATCCTACACAGATGTTCTCGACAGACCAGGAGACCTAATAAGCTTCTGGAGGGAGGTGGGCTGGTTGGAATAACCACCGACGGCCGCCATGGCCCACTCACAATGGTCCACCTGAAGGACTACGTGCGGAAACCAAACCCATAACAAAGAATATAGAACTACTCTTCATAGATGTAACTGCTTGAGCCCAAATTTTTAGTTAATTTATAATAATAATATAATATTTTGTGATATGTCTAATGCAAACAGCCATAAAAAACAAGTTCTCTAAACCTTTAAAAATACAACAGTTTAGATAACATTGATAAAATGAAGAGTACAACTGTGACTCAGCGTGACAACTGAACTGAATAGCAAGTATTACATTTTTGACATTTTCATTTAAAATACCTAATTATATTATAAAATAACTTTGTTAAAAGTACGTGTGGATAGGCTAGGACATTCCGGTATTTATGCCTGTAACGATGCAATAAATAAAATTATTTTAAAATTTGAAACAAATGTTTCAACACCTTTTCAATCATGTGGTTTATTTTGTTTACAAATACAAAAACTACAAAATAGTTTATTGTGACAAATAGAAAATTACATTACATACCAAGCAAACAATGCCTGTATTAGAAGGCTCCGCTTTCACATCATTGTCATACAACCTATACTAACTAGAGTTAATAATAGTGTATTGTGACCTTAAGGGGAAATATGCAATGTAGTACATTTTTTTGTATTTACTAATCTTAAGGATAATAAAAATAAAAATCTAAGTAAAGTTGTGATTTAAATAATTAACAGTAAAATAAAACTCAAAAAAACTTAATCCCAGTTCTTTATTGCATGTGATGTGGTGTATAGTGTGGTGTGGTAAGTAGTGCGGTGTTATGTGAAATGTGGTGAGGCGCGTAATGTTGTGGTGTAATGTGTGGCTTGGTGAGTGGTGTGGTGTGGTGTGGAGTGGTGTTATGTGGTGTGTGTGATGTGTGTGGTGTGGTATGGTGTGTTGTGTTTCAAGTTATGGTATATAATTATACATATAATATGATATATATTGGCTACTCAACGTGTTCCAGGAGTGCTTCAGTTTCCACATAGGTAAGAGGTTTTATCCAGTCTATTATACTCTTTTTACAGTCGCAGTAACTTTTATTATACATACACATCTTTGTTAATTTTATTATAAAGCTGAGCATAGTGTTTATTGTGATGGTTGCATGCAAATCTAGTTTTACAACTAAATCTTTTCTCCTTTTGGATTTTTCGGTATCATTATATATATGGTAGGGTTTTGTGTTTTATTAGAATGGTTTATGTCACAGTTTTCTTACAGAGAGTTAGTCACTTATTTGGTATAAGCTTGCAGTGGAGAATCTTTTATTCTTAAAATACATCATTTTTATTAATGCACGCTGCGCTCGTTCTGTCACTAAATTTAGTTTTTGCGGCACCACCCCATATTTTGGTACAATAATATAATAGTACAGAATGGGCCAGTGCTAAATAAATTTCATTTAGATTTCTGAGACGGTTCTTACAGCTCGTGTTTACCTTTAATTAACTATCTAAACCAACGGAGTATAGGTACTTAGTATGAATCTTTGTGTAGAAGAACATTTAAAACCAGACAACAGGTAATATACTCATTCGTATTAAAACTATCAACTTACTGGAACATCAGTCAGCTTCTCATATAGCTCATGTAATTTCCTGTTGGCCACTATATACATGCGAACATTCTTCACTAAACATAACCGACACATTGGCAGTTTTTCCATCTTTTATCACAAAAAGTATCACACGTGTTATTTCGTTTAACTTTAATTTATAATATAGATAAACACTGTTGCATTGCATACAAATAACAGGCCTCCCGGCTTGTATACGATTAGTATGATTTGTTCTAGTTATCTACGAACATTTAAAAACAAAAGATAGTAAAATTTTCTAACTCTCAAGAGTTAATTCAAACAGTCCCTTAGCACAAAAGTGTATAATAACTATAAAGGAACTTATCACCATTTAATACTTATTTACCGGTGGTTCACGTTTATTTCGTTATTATTTACTTCACAAAAAGCACACGCATAGCACTAAAATACCGGTTCTAGTATGACATTATTATGAAAATCAAAATGTACACCAAAGAGACAGACAGACAACCAAAGACTCAGCCAGGCAGTGTTGCCAACCTAACCGAAGAATAAAGCAGCAGATCAGACTTAAAAAAACAGCAGAAAACAGTAAAATGGTAACTTTGTAATGAAACCCTTATTGAAATTAAAAACGCAAGTGTACATAATCATTATTATTTATTTATTATGTTAAAAATATGAATAATTGTCAATTTTTTTTAAATATTCTTACAAATAATTATTAATCATTTTCAATTTCTCTGTCTTCGATATTTTCTGTCTCGTTTTTTTTATTAAAATAATACATATTTTTATTGAATTCCTTCATAATGCTTTTCAGTTGCATTACTTACTTAAATGTATAGCATTCCCTTATTTCAGTTTAAAATGTAATGTGAGTCTGACATTGACATGTCATGACTTATGACATGATTTGTTAGATATAGATAAAAAAATATTCGGATACATACATGCATATCATGAAGCTGGGTATCGTAACTGGAGGTTTTATCGTTTTAGACGAAATCTCCAGTAAATATAATCATAAAAACAGTAGAAATAATTAAAAAGAAAATAGGGATATCATGGTGAAAACAGTAAATCTAGGTACTGTTAACAGTAGGGTTGCCAACGCTGCCGCTAGGAGTATGGTGTTCTGTGACCAAAGACCATAGATTAATACCAGAGACTACGATAAACTTACACTAGGGATGTAAAAATATTCGATTATAGAAAAAATCGATTAAACTTCATGTTTTTTCAATAAAAAACAATTTTTATAACAGATTTACAATATTATTACAAAAATTGATTAATAAAAAATTGATTTCTTATTCACTGCAGATTTTTTTCTTGGAACGGCCGTTAAATTATTTGCCAACAGACTTAAATTATTTATTTTATGATGTTCTGCTTGTTTCTTAAGGTAAATTAGTAGTGGTAGCCCGGGAAATTCTAGTTTTCTTACGTCTTTTGGAATTTACAGGTCAGTTAGTAGTAGTTGTACCTTGATCAAAATATGATGCTCGATGATAAAAAATATGTAATCACATAATTATAACCATAACAATCATCAATATAATACATCTCTCTACTTCGATCAATAATAGTACTAGATTCCGTTTCCGATAAGCGCTTCAAAAACGGCCCAAAAAATAAGACCACGAATACTTTTGTGACGCCTGGATGAGGCTTAAAAAAATAAATGGTCTTAACTTCAAACTCTTTTACCCCATCGGACGGTATTGAGCCAGAGGGAGGGAAAAGGCTCAGAGGTCAATTTCCATCGAAAATGCCTAACTTACGCCCGTACTCCACAAGAAACATTTCCAAAAACCTATTCCGCTCTCAGTAAACTCCATATAACATCAGTCCATACTGATATAACTGTGGGTCCTCCACTATAAGTTGAACCAATTGTGTCAACCAAACACACCTTTGCAAAGGCTATGCCCCGTAAGCAAAGTTGGTTTCAGCTTAGGTGAGTGCGTAACACACGATCAATCTTAATCGGTTTCATTTTGACAGTTCAACAACATTCATTGCGTTATTTACGTGTTGATCAGACAAATTTTTCGTTCTTATGAAGCAATGGATTAGCAATTTGCTTCAAAATGATTCTGATTCCGATTGATTGTATGTTACGCAATTAGGGTACGGAATACGGATCCATGGTTACAAAACTATAGTTTGCAAAAACAAAGAAGGCAAAACCTTGAATATTTTGATGAAACAATTTCAAGGAATCCTGCTTAGCCCATTATTACAATTAAGTAATTGAGTGAGTGCTAGAAGATACCTTGTTGGAGGTAAGATTAACAATATTGTTATTGGTACCTTCTATTGTCTTACGGACTAGTTTAAATTATTGTGGCTAACAACCATAATATTAATATTATGACTAATTTTTGTGCTAATTACATAATAAGACTTCGACATACTACTTATGTCTGAGTTAATAATTAAAGCTAATAACTATGCTAATTGACGTCTAC
This sequence comes from Apamea sordens, assembly GCA_945859715.1. Taxonomy (NCBI): domain Eukaryota; kingdom Metazoa; phylum Arthropoda; class Insecta; order Lepidoptera; family Noctuidae; genus Apamea; species Apamea sordens. The sequence continues at coordinate 8,496,260 of OX244015.1, read as the reverse complement.
GAACTGAACTATGCTAATAGACAGATACGCAGTATCTCTAGTTAATTCTAATTTCTCAACAAGTGGTGATTTTAATTTTATTACTCTAAACAATCACAAAAATTGTTAAGATCATACAAATCAATCAAACATTACAAAACACGTTACACAACACAAATATTTGAACAATCTATTCAATAGTTTTTGCGTCAATCCGGTACATACACCTAGACAAGCAGGATTGTTCACACATCGCATAGAAATTACTTCATTTCAAAATATTCGATGTGTACAGTCACGAGCACTAATATGTCAACACTTGGAAACTTTCAATAGCGATTTTTGCGTGAAATAACGAAAACAACAATGAAATACGACACATTGCAGATACCTATGGGTTCGAAAATACTATGTTCGTAGCAACATACAATTTCATTAAAATAAAGCCAAGTGTACACATACTTATGCTCGTGCACGACGAAGGTGTCGCGCTTGTATCAGAAAAAGGGGAAGCGTATATACAAAAACTCATAATAATGTTTTGTTTCATTTCACTTAATTTTCACTAAATTATTACTTTTTCAAAGCTTATTTAAGCCGCAGGAATCCGTTGGATGCGAGAAGCACAGAACCGGTCGAAGCGGAGGTGCTTGGGGGAGGCCTATGTCCAGCAGTGGACGTCTTTCGATTTTTTTTTTTTTTACAAATTCAAATAGCTTTGTGTTACATTTAACCAGCCCCGGATCTTCAATTTTTTTTAGGCGGGGCAAAAACTGAAACATGCCGCCCCCGCCCACTTACATTTATTTTTACCTTTATCATCCATATAATTTCAGCTATCAGATGTCCACTAATTGATTGAAATTTTGACATAGCCTACATAGGCCTTCCAGAAATATTGCATCCATCGCTGTTCTTTCTGTGTTAAGCCTATTTATTTACAGATATATAGACATAAACGTGTAGGATATATATTTTATACACAGCACAGGATAGGATTTAAAATAAAAATATGTATAGGTAATAAAAATCAAATATATTATTACAATAGCTTCTGCCCGCGGCTTCGCCCGCGTGGATTTCGGAAATTATCCCACGGGAACATGCTACCAGGATAAAATGTATGTCCTTCCCCAGGATGCCATGTATCTCTTTGCCAAATCAGAAGTTCAGTGGTTTAGGTGTGAAAATGTGACATACAGTTTCAAGTTGAAATCCTCCCCTTAAAAAACGAATTACCCCTTTTTGCCCCATCAGGGGTCAATTTATTAATTATTTTCTGTCAAAAGTATTAATACGGAGTTTCGAGTTAATTGGACCGCGCATTCAATTCCCCACAAACTTCAACACCGGGTAAAGCCTGGTAAAGCTTGCCGGGTAAAGCCTGGTTCCTGTGGCCGTGAGGGCTCTCGGGCCTCGACCGGAGGCGCTCTTAAACGCATGTATGGAGAGAGGCCAGTTTCCACTCCGTTGGAAGACGGGGAAGCTGGTCCTCATTCAGAAGCCAGGGCGCCCTGCGGACTCTCCGTCCGCATACCGGCCCATAGTGCTGCTCGACGAGGTTGGCAAGCTCTTTGAGAGAGTTATTGCGGGCCGCCTCGTCGGGCACCTGGTGAGGACGGGGCCGGATCTTGCGGATAGCCAGTTTGGCTTCCGCAAGGGGCGATCGACGGTGGACGCCATCATGAGCCCTCACGACGGGGGACGCGGTGTCCAGGGGTGGGGTCGTCGTGGCGGTGTCACTCGACATCGCCAACGCGTTTAACACCCTGCCCTGGAGCTGCATTGGGGAGGCACTCCGGTATCACCGGGTGCCGACTTACCTCGGTCGAGTATTCGGGGCGTATTTGTCGGACAGAGCCGTCATCTACCCCGGTCGCGACGGGAACTGGAACCGGCGAGAGATGTCGTGCGGTGTCCCGCAGGGATCGGTTCTGGAGCCGCTCCTGTGGGACATCGGTTACGACTGGGTGCTGCGGGCCGACCTCCCTGATGGCATCAGCGTAGTTTGCTACGCTAACGACACGCTGGTCCTGGCGCAGGAGAGGTCGCTTCATGTGGCGGCCGACGCGATGACACGCGGGGTTGTGATAGTCGTGGAAAGGTCGGCGGTTGGGTCTCGAGGTGGCATTGCACAAGTCCGAGACCATGTCCTTTCATGGGCCCCGGTACGGGCCACCTTCGGGATCCCAACTGATGGTAGGAGGGGTTCGCATCGGCGTCGAGGCAACGATGAGGTACCTGGGTCTCGTCCTCGACAGCCGGTGGAACTTCGTCGAGTATTTCCGACGTTTGGCCCCCAAACTGGAACGGACCGGGGCCGCCCTAAAGCGGCTCTTGCCCTACCTAAGGGGGCCAAACGCCTCCGACCGGAGGCTTTACACGGGGGGTCGTGCGGTCCATGGCCCTATACGGGGCCCCGGTGTGGGCGCGTTCACTGCGGCTGCGAGCCGCCAACTACCTGAACGCGCTCCAAAAGGTTGTAGCCGTAAGGCTGATCCGGGGGTACCGCACGGTCTCGGGCGAGGCGGCAAGCCTCCTTGCCGGACTGCCGCCATGGGATCTGGAGGCGATAGTCCTCGCGCGCCTGTATGATTGGCGCGCGGAGGCACTACGTCGGCGTCGGGGAGAAACTCCGCATCTGCGGCAAACCGCGGCGGAGCGGATGGACCTCCGGCGCGATCTCATGGTGGCATGGAAGGCGCGACTATCGCAACCCAGCGCAGGGTACGCCACGATAGCGGCGGTAAGACCCCTCTTTGAGGAGTGGTTAGAGAAGCGTCACGGCGTTCTCACCTACTGCCTGACGCAGTTCCTCTCCGGACACGGATGTTTCGGGAGGTTCCAGCACATCATCAGGCGGGAGGAGACGCCCGGGTGTCATCACTGACAGGATCGCCCAGAGGACACGGTGGAGCATACGGTGGACGTCTGCCCCGCTTGGACAGAGCACCGCCGTGTCCTCGTAGAAGCGATCGGCAACGGCGGCGACCTCTCGCGTCCGGCCCTGGTTCAAGCCATAGTCCGGGGTGAGAGGGAGTGTGAGGCAGTCACCTTCTTCTACGAAGCAGTCATGCCAGCGAAGGAGGTGGCGGGATGGATGAAGGAAAGGACCTCACGCGTCAGCCGCCGCGGGAGACGCTCCGGGCGTCCGGAGCCGCGTGACGACTCCCGGCCACCGTAGGCGCGGGCCTGCGGGCGGAGAGTAATGGATAGCTCACCGTCCGATCAGGACCAGGCCCATGCCGGACGACGCGTATGTGTTCCACGCGCGCCTCAGAGATGTCAGCACGAATGACGGGGCCCGATAGGGCCGAAGCCTGCCAGGGTAGCGGGATCGTCCGAAAGGGTTACCGCTGCCCTGGAACATAAAGGGCTAAGGAAGGAACACGGGTGGGTTTTAGTAAGTAAGAGTCTGACACTCCCTTCCGCTCCACCCAGAGCGGGAGGGGTCATTTGATGATTTCCCATCCTCAAAAAAAAAACGGGTAGTTTTGAAAAACCTATAATGATAAACTTTATTACTTACTTAGGCGAGTATTCTTGAAAAGTTTCAAGTTTATTAACCTAATGAAGAAGATTTTTTATACAGGTTGTTATTGACATAGACGTTTATGTCACATTTCTCACACATTCGCAAAGGGAATCAAACCAACAGGGTACTTCCCGTTGACCTCGGATCATGAAATTTGGCAAGAAGCAATGATAAAAGCTGCTATTAAAGCGCAACCACATTATTGTATACACAGGGTGTAAGGGACAGCCCTCCCCGCAAACTCAAAGTACCTAAGCAATAATTGCTAATTTATGTTTGAAAATAAATTAAGAGGTAATTATTATTTGTTCACTTATTTACTTACTAACAGCAAATCTAAGAAAGGGCTTCGAGAGGTTTGAAATAAAATGCATTTTCTTTTCAAGGAATGTTTAAAATTATTTAATAATTAAGCAATAAAAATATACATTTTTGTACACAAAAAAACCATAAGATAGGTACACTTTTATTGTAACAGCTATTATAATGAAAAGTTTGCCTAGATTTTACCCAGACTTTAGCAAAATTTACCAATGTTTTCATACATATAAGAACATAATTATGTTGTGAAAACATAAGATAGGTACACTTTATTGTAACTGAAGGGTTTGTCCTGATTTTAGCCAAACTTTAGCAAAATTTACAAATGTTTAAAAAAAGGTTTGTGCAGTACCAAGATAGATACACTTTATTGTAACAGCTAGTATACTGAAGGGTTTGTCCTGATTTTAGCCAAACTTTAGCAAAATTTACAAATGTTTAAAAAAAGGTTTGTGCAGTACCAAGATAGATACACTTTATTGTAACAGCTAGTATACTGAAGGGTTTGTCCTGATTTTAGCCAAACTTTAGCAAAATTTACAAATGTTTAAAAAAAGGTTTGTGCCGTACCAAGATAGGTACACTTTATTGTAACAGCTAGTAAATTGAAGGGTTTGTCCTGATTTTAGCCAAACTTTAGAAAAATTTACAAATGTTTATAAAAAGGTTTGTGCCGTACCAAGATAGGTACACTTTATTGTAACAGCTAGTAGCTATACTGAAGGGTTTGTCCTGATTTTAGCCAAACTTTAGCAAAATTTACAAATGTTTAAAAAAAGGTTTGTGCCGTACCAAGATAGGTACACTTTATTGTAACAGCTAGTAAATTGAAGGGTTTGTCCTGATTTTAGCCAAATTTTAGAAAAAATTACAAATGTTTAAAAAAAGGTTTGTGCTGTACATATCGTGGGTTTTATTTACAAAATCAGATTTGTCCCGTAAGATATTATCCACAATGCACAAACTCAGACTGTTATCTGCCCCGTAAGATATCATTCGCAATGCACAAACCCAGTCTGATATGTGTCCCGTAAGATATCATTCACAATGCACAAACCCAGACTGATATCAGTCAGATATCAATGCAGACACCAAAAGGCGCTACCACGCTACCGTTTCGTCCCCGATAGCTGTAACGCCCCCGATAACAGCAACGAAAGAAGTAGTAAACGAGATACATAAACGGTTAGGCGTCCCGTCAAAACGTGACCCTCATGCGAGAGCCCCGGATCACGATCACATTCAAACACAGTCGTAATCCACACCCACACCCCAAAAACGTTTATTCTTTGCGCTTCCGTTTCCGCCCACGTATATCTACGCCTGGGAGCTCTTTTGCAGAATGCCAAATTCTCCAACAGTCCCCAAAACAAAGATATGCGTCACACGTGATGCACCTTGAGTGAACGGCTTTGGATTTCTTCTGCCGTTGACAAATCACACATCTCTTTGTATTCTCACGTCCCATCAAGTGCTCTGGCTCGTGCATGATATTTCGCCTCAGCCTCACGTTTTCCACTGGTGCCTGACTGATCCCTATTGAACAGGGGCGATGCCGTTTAAGTAGAGATTCAGCAAGCGCATAGCGGAACTCACGATGCGTCACGGGCAATTTATCAGTTGTACGTTTCAGAGAACTTTGGTACATCACAAGCGCATTATGTATACTCACATTCAGTAGCCTTTTAAACATTTTCATGTACCATTTCACGCCTCTCTTTCGCTCCAACAGATACATGGAGAGTTTTTGATCTTTGAGATCAACACCCCCCATGGATTTGTTGTAATCTTTTATACATACCGGTTTCTCCGTCGGTTTACCAGCCCTAGTTCCATTATAGGTATCGGGTCTGTGATAGGTGGATATTATATTCACCATCTTGGAGTCCATCCATGCAATGATGGATACGTCTCCAGAATGGCGAGATATAATAGTCCCCTTCTTCACTTTCTTCGACACCTTGAAGTCACTAGGGACGTTTCGACGGTTTACACGAAGGGTTCCTAAACAATCAAAGCCCAAACTCTTGAGGTATCGTGCTAATGATGGACAATTATAATAATTATCCATCACCACACAATGCCCCCGATGTTCAAGACCTTGCAATAGTTCTAGAACCACTTTCGTGCTCTTCCCCCCCAAATCGACGCCAAGTGATAGATCACCGTCGGAACTGTCATCCTTGCCCGTGTAGATTTGGAACCTAGCCATATAGCCAGTGCGGGACTCACAAAGCTCATATGACTTGATTCCAAATCGCGCAGCCTTTGACCTTATTGTTTGGGCCCAGGACAAGCGGCCCTTGAATAAGGTCAAAGACTCGTCGATGCTGATGTCAGGTCCTAGGTTGTACAAGGCTTTGAACTTTTTTCCGAGATGTTCAATAATAGGTGCCAACTTACCCAGCCTACGTGACACCCCTGCTGAAGAAGATACTCCAGATTGAGACAACTGCTGACTCTGGACAGCGACATTGTCTACAAAGTGAAGACACTTATTCAGCAGAGTATACCGATTAAAGGACATAAGACTTTTGAACCCCGGTAATTGGAGAACTTCGTCTGATGTCCAATATTCAGTTATCGACGTACGCGGGCCGATAGCCATATACATCAACATCGCGAAAAAAACCATTATTTCGTCTGCATTAGTGTCAGTCCACGAATGAAGGCGAGATGATGGTTTCAAAGTCCCTGCGTTACGCATGGTCTCGATTGTCTGATGGGCATATCGGTTAGTTTCCGTGGCGATCAACCTTATGATATCCTCATCCCATATGTCGGTGAAGGCATCATAAGGCGTCTCGTAGTCTTTGATTGGCCCAGTGGTAGGTCCTGAGAACTCCCCACGAACACCCCTAAACGAATCAAAGTCCGGTGACCACGTGAAAATAGCCGACGTACCCAAAAGAGAATCGGCAGCGTCATCCATCCCCGTATCGATCTCGTTTACCAAATCTTGTAACGGTTCGTCTAACTCCTCGGTGTCAGGAAGATCCCTCCCGACAACTGGCATGACCGGGACATCGAATTCGTCATCGAAGTCGCTGTCCAATTCACTGCCATCACGCCTAGGCACCGTCTGTGAAAGTGCTGTCACCGTCGAAGTTGATGGACGAACGTCAACTTCGGCAGCGACAGTCACCTCAGATCTGGCGCTAGGCGCGAGAGGAGCAAGAAAAACCGTGTTGCTGCTCGGCGTGTCGCTGGCCCTCGGCAGCTCGCTGGCCCCCGGCAGGTCCCGCATCCACCTCTTCACATGCCAGGGATCCGACTGCAGCAGCTCCGCTGCTTCGTCCTCAGACATGTCTAATGCCTCCACACGCTCAACCACATCGGAACTGTCAATAAATACAATATCGTAAAAATATAATCATATTACCATGTTCGTTGCCACCCACGTACCACGGAGATACTCTAGGAAGGAGAGTTAACTTACCAGAGAGACAAGTCCAGGCTGGGTTGCCTGGCTTGTCTAGCTTCTCCGATGCGCAGGCGACCACCTGGGGTCTGCTCGAGCGGCACGGAGTCGCCGCGCACATTGAGCGGTCCTCCAGGTGTCGCCTGAACGGGGAGCGCGTGGAGGCTAAAGTAAGAAATACAAATTACTCCACTGTAACTAAATAAATATAGTAGGTAACGCTATGAAAAAGAAACTTACCGTGGCGGTGGGGAATCTAGATCGCGTACCGGGGTGGCCCGAAGCCTTTCCAATAAAAGGGCCCGCCGAGCCGCGCTTTGCCGGTTCGGTCCGCGTTCAACATCCGCTACGGGGGTCACACTCCTGGACCGTTCCGTAGCGGCGTATTTCGCCATTCTAAAAACAATATGAAACTTCACTAATTGTATAAGGTCTGATCAGCTAACCCGACCACATTACCGACATAAGTAAACAAAAAAAAAAAAACAAAAAAAATCGGGATCATAAACTCCACGTAAGACAATAAATCGATAAGAAATGTTTACATAATAATAAAAATCCAACCATCATTTCAGTCAGAGATTAAGTTCAAACTTACTTCGAACTAGGCAGCGGCGGAGTGGCGGCACCTTCTTCCACGAACTCGAACCTAGAAGGCTCACTTGCGTCCAGCGCTGGATAGAAAAGTATTAAAATATGTTAGGTTGGATCAGTCAATAAGGGGTACAATATCCGGCAGACAATTTGTTACACAACTGACATCTGCAATTCCAATTGACAGTTTTGTATGGAAATTCGTAAAATGGTCCACAAATATTATGAATTGCTCTATTGAAGTTTAATGTCAAATAGCACATTCATAAGATTTTAGTCAAAAGCTAAAAGTACACCTACACAAAAGCTTAATCAACAGTGTGTTTTTAAATGTTTTGTTAAAGTACTCTGTTCTCTAAACCAACGTTGACATACATTACAATTATAAGGTTTTTCACTAGAGCGTCTTCGAGTGTTTTGATAGAACATCCTTTCGACTAAAACCACGTTGGCATATATCACACTTGTAAGGTTTTCCACCAGTGTGTATTAGAATATGATTTGTTAAAGTGCCCTTTTGACTAAAACTACGCTGACATACCATCACTTTGATGTTCCTCCTTTGGCTTAATAATATTATCTAGTCCCTCACAAACAGCTGGAAATTCTTCTTTGATAGCAATGCTGTCTGTTTGAACAACATCAATTATACTTATATTCTTTGTTGCAGATTTAATAAACCCTCCGTAAATCTTTAAGCGGTCTTGGTTTATTAATGAATCAGGCTGTAAATAGATGATTATAGTATTAAGAAAATATGCTGGTGATCACAGTGCACGAGCACAACTTTTTATTCATTAAGCTAAAGTCACTCAAAAATCCACAAGTGGAGATAAATGATAAATGATTTTATTTTGTAAGTAGGTTTGTACAGACGCCAGCACATCAAGCTACTACAATCTGTCAGATTTCTTTATCGTGAACATAAGTATCATGCACTAAGCAGTGCATAAATGATTGTAAGAATAGTGACGATTTGTGAAAATAACATCGGGAATGACAACTGTCCACAAAATTCAAATTGAATGTTGATTAACGGTCATTAAGGAAAACGTATGAGGTATTCCATAATTTCAACATTTCTTACAATTACTTCGTGGCTCGGTGGTTTCGCTTGTCGACTATAACTCTTCTACGTAGACGGATGATCTCAAGTTCAAACCCCGACACGGCAAAGGTCTTTTTGTACATGTTTGCCTCAAATAAGTACCTTTGTGAAGAATAACGACATCTGTCGTCGAATAACGATTTGTACTAAAACACTACATTGAAATTAAGCGACAGGGCGTGTTACTGTCTTGTCATTGTCCAATCTTCGAATATCTACAACAATATCAAGGTATTAGAATGGCAGATGAAAATATTACAATACGCCGGCATAAAACATTGATGAACGAATCATTTGATCTCTCTTTTGAATCTTCAAATTCAGAAGTAAGAAGACATAGTCTACCAGATTTGTCTACTGGATATGATAGTGATAAAGAAGACTTGGAAAAAGACTTATTACAGCTTAGAAACGAACTCGAAAGCGCACATTTAGAAATAGTAAAACTTAGTGAAGAGAACTTGTCGCTAAAAGACGCTCTAACCAAACAAAAACTTAAAACACAAACATTTCATAGAATTTGTTCAGGACCCAGGACGAGATCGATAACTCAAGTGACAGCTATGTGACCAGAACCCAGCTATGCATAAATATGTAAGCTGTCACGCCCTTTATGCCTGGAGGCTTTTATTTAGGTAGTAAGTTTTTATTTCCATTTTAATTAATTATTTTTCAGCTTGAGTACGTATAGTTTTTATTATATTTGTTGGTATATTGGCGTGGCTAGCTGACATATTTTATGGCAAATAATTTAAGTTTCTTGTAATGTTAATTACTGAACATATGTTCCTAGTATTGTATACATGCAACTATATTCTAACTGAACAGACAGCTGTGCTGCTGAGAAGTTTGTTGGCCACTTCTTCTTCCCAGCGATAGCACTAGGAAGTGGTGAAGGGCGGGCGTTTTTGGGGGACTGTCTTTTGTAATTTTGACGTTCGAAAAGTGCTGATTCTCAGCCTAATTTGAATAAATGACTTTTGATTTTGATTTTGAAGAGAATGTCAAGAAACTTGAGGCTGACATTCGATGACGAAGACAACTCTAGTTTGATCGGTCTTGGGCAGAATACGTTAACCAGCCCCTCGACAATAGATGGCGCTACCAGAACATCAAGCGACACTTTACGGGAGAATATAAATTGTGGCACATCTTCATATGCAAACTCGACAATAGATGGCGCTGCTAGTATATCAACCGATGCTTTACGGGAGAATGGAAGCTGTGGCACATCTTCGCACGTTCTACAACCAGAGGTACCCGCCCTCGCCCCATTTAATGCTGGCCAGACATTAGTTTTAAATCGACCAAGTCAAAAACTTTGTATTATTAGCAGCAACAAAGTAAATAATATTCTCACCTTGGCGCTAAATACGTTTCCTAGTTATGATGTATGCCATTATATTTCAACAAACTGTGGAACTAAACAGCTACTCGATAATCTTAACAACAAGCTAGTTAACTTCAATAAACAAGACTACTGTTTGATTTTTATAGGAGAACGTGATTTTCTGACAACTGTAAATTATTATGATCTAGTTATAAGCATACGCGAAACTTTAATGTCAATTAGCTACACTTACCTAGTATTATGTTTACCTACCTATAAATTTAATAGTTATAACAACATTTTTAACTCAAGAGTTGAGACTTTTAATACCTTATTGTAGGGTATCTCAGAAATGACCACCGTTAATTCCAAAACTTATTTATTATTTTCACAACTTATTCAAAACTTATTATCAAAACTTATTTTCTTAACATCAATCTCCACGGTTCAACCATCCCATGACCGCTCGCTACCATCGACCACTCGCTTCCAAAAAAGGAACCCCGAAAAAAACCGTCTCGATCTCTGCCAAGTCTCCGAACTGTCACCAACAGTGTGACCAGTGCGAACCATCTTTTTTTCCCGATTTTATTTTAATGCGCATTTTCGCCGTCAGTATGGCCAGTACCAAGAGTTTTAACCGTAGATCATTTTATTCGTGAATTTTAAATCGTGTAGTTAGTCAGTTATATTAACGAAACCTTACATTATTATACCAGGACATCTGTAAATATAACTATGCAATATTGTTTGATTCCAATTTAAATCTTAAATACGACAACACAATGTTTTATAAGCGAAGTGGACTACTAAATAGACATGGCATGATAAACATTTTTAATACCTTAAAGCACTACATTTTACAAGACTGTAAGAGTCTTTCCGCTACTGTTTTGCCATCTAAACTTAAACCTCGTAAAGACACAATACCCTTAAGTGAGCGCAATAGTACCTCATTGTATAGTATTATGCACCAAAATATAGCAGGCGCACTTAGTAAAATGGACGATCTAGACTTAGCCCTCAATGTACTACATGAATCAAATAAACGTGTAATTGCCGTATGTCTCACTGAACATTTTATAATTAAAGGTGAGGAGCAATTTTTAACACTTAATAATTTTCATGTGTCTACCATATTTTCCCGGCAATTGCAACGGAGAGGGGGTTCTTGTATCTTGTTACGAAATGACTTCAAAGGCGTAGAACTGCATGATATTAATAGACTATGTATTGAAATACATTTTGAAATCTGTGGCCTAGAAATTCCTCAAATAAAACTAACTATTATATGTGTTTATAGAACTCCTAATTCCAATATAAATGTATTTTTTTAACAAAATGAATGAAATTTTATCTAAACTACGCCACAAACAACGTAAATTAATTATTTGCGGCGATTTTAATATTGATATACTGGCTCACAATACCGCAAGTTCTCAATTCCTAGAACTTACATCCAATTACGGACTCCAGGAACCAACACGAATAAATAAATGTATCGAGAATATCCTTAGTAATATTCCAAGAGCAGTAGGTAGGACACACAACTTCTGTCTCTCCGATCGCGAAACAGCACAAACAATTGAATTTGAAACAAAACAAGTGGAAAAGGTATCTAAATATTACTTCACAACTACACGTGACTACAGCAAAAATAACCTAAGTAAATTTGTAGAGTGCATTGGCAGTATAACTTTTTCTGAAATATTGAATATGTTAGATACAAATGAGGCTTTCAATGAATTTCACGAAGAATTAACGTTATTCTTTAAACTCTGCTTTCCCATAATGAGACGAAGAAATTGTTTTACAGCCGGCAGAATTTCTTGGATAACGAAAGGTCTTAAAATAAGTTGTAGAACCAAAAGAACGCTAAGATACAACTACTACTTAAATAGAAGCAATAATAATAAATTGGAGTATATAAAATATTCTAAGTTGTTAAGGCATTTCCTTAACAACTTAGAATATTTTATATATAAATAGCACTCAGTCGCTTTGTAACCAAAGGTATATAACTAACTCTCGCAATAAAGGTAAAGCAACTTGGGACGTAGTCAAACGCTATGTTGATGATACTGTACCTAGGACTAGCAAATTCATAAATAATATTGTCGAAAACGGAAGTACAGTTACATCTGGATCTGACATAGCAAACATATTTAATATTTTTTTCATTGATGTAGTTCAAAATTCTAGTAGTTCTGCCTCTGTCAATAATGGGTCTGAGCATCGCACATCAAATTTAAAAAGTAACGACTTTAGTATTTTTTTAATATCCACGGATGTTAACGAAGTTTTCAACACAATAATTTCATTAAAAAATTCTAAGTCGGCAGGGTATGACGAAATTAATTCCGACATACTGAAACGTATAGCCCGATTTATATCGGAACCTTTGGCTCACATCATAAATCTATCTTTTGAACAAGGATGTTTTCCAGACAAACTTAAAACTATCGATAATAAAGCCACTACATAAAAAAGGGTCAAAATCAGATAAAAATAATTTTAGACCTATTGCTTTAACTCCGGTCCTATCTAAGATCTGTGAAAGAATAATGCTCAAAAGAATAGTTAACTTCCTGGATAAATATGAAATTTTGGCCCCGGAACAATTTGGTTTCAGGAAATATCAGTCAACGCAATTAGCTACCTTCACCTTAATAAACCGCATTATTAATAATATCAACCATAAAATCCCAACGTCAGCTCTACTCACCTACCTCAGTAAAGCATTCGATTTCGTTGATCATTCGATACTCATCTCGAAACTTGACAAATGTGGAATAAGGGGGTCTTCCTTGTTATGGTTTCAGTCCTATTTGCAAAACAGGAAACAATTCACTAGGATTACTAAATTTGATACTGGAACAAATAATGTAGTTAAGTTTGACTCGAAACAAAGGATTAACTGTTCTGGGGTACCCCAGGGTAGCATCGTAGGGTCTCTGTCATTTCTTATTTACGTCAATGACCTTCCCAGTGCACTCACACATGATTGTGTCTTGTTCGCAGACGACACCACTATTATTATGGACTGTAAAAATATTGATACATATGAAACGGAAATATATAAAACGTTAGAAGATGTTATTCAATGGTTAGACACAAATAAATTAAAAATAAACATAGAGAAAACAAAACGAATTAACTTCAAAACTTTAAACGTAAAATTAACCACCTGCCCCTAAAAATGCCTGTGCCTAAGCTACAACTGTTCAGAAAGAACTGTGCCTATATGGCACCTCTAATATATAACTCTTTGCCCAGAGGAATGACCGATCTGCCATATAAAAGGTTCTGTTGTGCCTTGCAAAAATGGTTAATACAGGAGAGCTTCTACACTGTTAAAGATTTTTTGAATAAAAGCACATGCCGATTTGGTGTCCACTAAGATACTGGTGCACCGTATTCTTCTTATTTCCTGTGACTTTGACTTTAATAATAATTTAAGTAATTGAAATCATTATAATTCTAATAATTGTTATTTAAATGATTGCAATAATTCAAATTTTTCTAATATTTAACTGTAATTTTAAAAATGATTGTTGTACTCGTAAATTAACTATAATTTTGCATGCCCGTAATGAGGGCGAAATATGTCCTGTGCTATAATTTAATTTAATATCTTGTGTACCCACCATATTTCATATTTCACCATATAACTAAAATGATTTATTATTATTATTTAATAGATTTTCGACTTTATTGCTAAAGCATTAGGTTCAATGTTGATTGGGAAAATCTGACAGTTTCGGGTAGGTTGACCTGCTGGCGTCGTCCGTACAAACACTTTTACTAACTGAGATGGTCTTTTGAGGAAAGAACCACACAGATTGAGAGGACCTGTCCAGTCAGTGCACGCATTTGTCAGAAATCGTGCAGCTAAACTCAAAACTTAGGGAGCTCGACGATTCGACGAACAATAAAAAGAGAAATCGCTTCCACATTATACAGAAATAAAAATGATAAGAATAAATGCCCATTGAATAATACCTCACCTCATAATCATCATTCTTCTTCTGAGCGAAAAGGTCTTCAGCCTCCAGACATTGTATCAGTAATCTGTAGCATTGCTTCAGTTTAGCATAGCAGAAGAAACAAGAAAGCATCGGTCTTCTGTCTTCAGTTTCAAACTGCAACAAAATATTTCATACAGTATTTTGTTATTATGAAGAAAATGCTTCTACTCCATGAAGTATTGCTGTGCAGGCCAACAGTTGGTGGTCCTTGATGCTTTTAGTGAGCATCTTACGGAGAAGGCATGACTTTGATCACTACTCTTGCTCAAGGCAGATTGGCAACTTAAAATACATATTTTTCTTTAACCACAACAGTGACACTGCATGGGATAAAAGGACAGAGTAGACTATGTAACAATGCAACTGGCGAACTGGCCAGAACAGCATCCAGCTTGTCAGTCCGTGGACCTGAACCTATCGTGCCCATCCTATTCAATTAGCTACGCAGGTGGCTTGAGAAAATCACCTACACACAAGCAAAGAGCTGGTGGACCTCGACACCTGGAGGGGCTGCAGACAGTCCAGCTACGGCATGCTGATATGGCAGCCTACCAGATTTTTATTATGCCTGGACAGGAACAGCTTGCGTTTGGTGACAGGGACCATCACGGGACTGAGGAAACTGTTGCGCATGTGCTCTTTGAATGCACAGGTGTCACCCAGATTAGGACAGAAACCCTCAGGGCACCTGGTTCATACACAGATGTTCTTAACAGACCAGGAGATGTAATCAACTTCAGGCGGGAGTGAGCTGGTTGGAATACCCACCGATGGCTATCATGGCCAGCGCACAATGGTCCACCTGAAGGATTAAGTGTGGAAACCAAACTCTCTAACAAAGACCATACATATTTATTTTAGGTTCATATCTCCTCACGCTGATTTCCTTCACTGATGTAAGTGATTTCCATTTTCCCCTAAGGCGACTCTCTGATCGAAACCTTAGGTATACTCCATTGGTTTAGGTAATTAACTAAATGTAAACAAATCCTAAAAAAGGTTTTTTACAGTTGACATTTTCTTGTTGCACGTTGACTGCCAGACAACAGACACAATAGAAAATCTATTGTTGGCGGTACCGGTGACTGTGGTGGCAGTCAATGCCTTAAAAATATGTTATAACCAAATTTCAGATTTCTTCAATATCCTCCTCTTTTATAAGTGTGTTAAACTTTATCATTTATTCTTAAACTACTCTTCGTAACACTGCTCACTGAACAAACACTTCCACACGATAGGCATAATGGACAGCCCCTTGTGCAGAGCTTGCATGGAGGCTGATGAAACCGTTGCGCATGTGCTCTTTGAGTGCACAGGCGTCACCCAGATTAGATCAGAAACCGTCGGGACACCCATATCCTACACAGATGTTCTCGACAGACCAGGAGACCTAATAAGCTTCTGGAGGAAGGTGGGCTGGTTGGAATAACCACCGACGGCCGCCATGGCCCACTCACAATGGTCCACCTGAAGGACTACGTGCGGAAACCAACCCATAACAAAGAATATAGAACTACTCTTCGTAGATGTAACTGCTTGAGCCCA
Source organism: Apamea sordens (assembly GCA_945859715.1). Taxonomy (NCBI): domain Eukaryota; kingdom Metazoa; phylum Arthropoda; class Insecta; order Lepidoptera; family Noctuidae; genus Apamea; species Apamea sordens. The sequence goes on along the minus strand of OX244015.1, from coordinate 8,480,399 downwards.
AATTTTTAGTTAATTTATAATAATAATATAATATTTTGTGATATGTCTAATGCAAAGAGCCATAAAAGACAAGTTCTCTAAACCTTTAAAAATACAACAGTTTAGATAACATTGCTAAAATGAACAGTACAACTGTGACTCAGCGTGACGACTGAACTGAATAGCAAGTATTACATTTTTGACATTTTCATTTAAAATACCTAATTATATTATAAAATAACTTCGTTAAAAGTACGTGTGGATAGGCTAGGACATTCCGGTATTTATGCCTGTAGCGATGCAATAAATAAAATTAATTTAAAATTTGAAACAAAAGTTTCAACACCTTTACAATCACGTGGTTTATTTTGTTTACAACTACAAAATAGTTTATTGTGACAAATAGAAAATTACATTACATACCAAGCAAACAATGCCTGTATTAGAAGGCTCCGCTTTCACATCATTGTCATACAACCTATACTAACTAGAGTTAATAATAGTGTATTGTGACCTTAAGGGGAAATATGCAATGTAGTACATTTTTTTGTATTTACTAATCTTAAGGATAATAAAAATAAAAATCTAAGTAAAGTTGTGATTTAAATAATTAACAGTAAAATAAAACTCAAAAAAACTTAATCCCAGTTCTTTATTGCATGTGATGTGGTGTATAGTGTGGTGTGGTAAGTAGTGCGGTGTTATGTGAAATGTGGTGAGGCGCGTAATGTTGTGGTGTAATGTGTGGCTTGGTGAGTGGTGTGGTGTGGTGTGGAGTGGTGTTATGTGGTGTGTGTGATGTGTGTGATGTGTGTGATGTGTGTGGTGTGGTATGGTGTGTTGTGTTTCAAGTTATGGTATATAATTATACATATAATATGATATATATTGGCTACTCAACGTGTTCCAGGAGTGCTCCAGTTTCCACATAGGTAAGAGGTTTTATCCAGTCTATTATACTGTTTTTACAGTCGCAGTAACTTTTATTATACATACACATCTTTGTTAATTTTATTATAAAGCTGAGCATAGTGTTTATTGTGATGGTTGCATGCAAATCTAGTTTTACAACTAAATCTTTTCTCCTTTTGGATTTTTCGGTATCATTATATATATGGTAGGGTTTTGTGTTTTTTTAGAATGGTTTATGTCACAAACAGTTTTCTTACAGAGAGTTAGTCACTTATTTGGTATAAGCTTGCAGTGGAGAATCTTTTATTCTTAAAATACATCATTTTTATTAATGCACGCTGCACTCGTTCTATGTCACTAAATTTAGTTTTTGCGGCCCAAATTTTGGTACAATATAATAGTACAGAATGGGCCAGTGCTAAATAAATTTCATTTAGATTTCTGAGACGGTTCTTACAGCTCGTGTTTACCTTTAATTAACTATCTAAACCAGCTATACTCTAAGTGTGTTCCGCGGAACCCTAGGGTTCCGCGATACCTCTGTAGGGGTTCCTCAAGAATTTAGAAAAAAACTCAAAACACCTCTCTCTGGTCGAACGTTTTGACACCGCGGCCGCGCGTATGTATATTTATTTATTTATTTGTATTTGTATAAACATGTGTTACAAATACTTGTGAGCGCGCAGTCCCTTTGATAAAAGCCGCCTCTGTATTAGACGCTATAGTTGTCAACAAGCGACTTTCGACTCTAACTTAAAAAAATAAAGTCGAGATTGTTTACAACGTAATTTTTATATTTCTCTTTTTATTTTTGCTTTTTGTTTATCAAAGGCGCCGACTCGAGTATTTTCGAGAATATTCGAGATCGAGTCTAGGACTAAGTATAAAAGCGGCGATCGCGTGTCGCGCCTCGTCAGTCAGTTGACAATTAGCGTTCGGAGCGATAAGTTCCTGCCTACCTACTTATAAGCTTGCTAGCGAGAAACTAGTGTTCATTGTTCTACTGCCTGCTGTATTCGTTGTCTCAGTTTTATACATTTCTTCATTGTACTAAACTTACTTATACGCAGTAACGATTGTGCATTATTTAGACCCCACTATCCTGACGTGTAACATTATAAATAAAGAAGAATGGAACGTTGGCTTAAAGGTGTTAAACGTGTTGCAACAACATCTTCTAATGACGCTGAATGTTCAAAAGCAGTACGCACGGAGAATATAGCAATCACCGATCCAGACGATGATGCCGCGACGTCAAGCTCGACGGTTTCAAAGACGAAAAAAAGGAAGTATGATGAATCATATATCAGTTTCGGATTTGTTGATTCCAACGGCTCACCTCTCTGCATGCTATGTAGTAAACTGCTTCCTAATAGTTCCATGGCACCTGCCAAATTGCGCCGACATTTAGAAACTGTGCACCCCGAGTCTAAAGACAAGAATAAAGAATTTTTTGTTCGTAAAAAAGATCAGTTATTGGAAAGTCAAAAAAATATGATGCATGTAACACAAACTATCAACGAAAAGGCCACGGAGGCATCATATTTAGTTAGCTATCGCATTGCACAAGCAGGTGAAGCGCACACTATCGCTGAGAATTTAATAATGCCATGTGTATTAGACATAACAAAATGTATGCTCGATGAAAAATCTGCAAAGCATCTTTCTACTGTGCCGCTATCAAACGATACTGTTTCACGGCGAATCCATGATCTGGCAAGCTACGTCAAACAAGAACTAGTTACACGTCTACAAAAAACACGATTCGCCTTGCAAATGGACGAGTCAACTGATGTCGCTGGTTTGGCTATCTTGCTGGTTATCGTGAGATATCCATATGAAAGTTCTTTTAAAGAAGACATGCTTATGTGTTCACCGCTGCTCACAAACACTACCGGGGAAGAAATTTTTAATAAAATAAATATATTTTTTGAAGAAAATAATATCAGTTGGAACAATTGCATTGACATTTGTACAGATGGGGCCAAGGCGATGACAGGTAAAACAGCAGGAGCAGTGTCACGAATAAAAAATAAAGCGCCTAATTGTAGTTCCAGCCATTGTATTCTGCATAGACAAGCACTTGCGATGAAGCAAATGCCGTCAAATCTAAAATTAGTTATGGATGAAGCGGTAAAAATAATTAATTTTATCAAATCACGACCACTACAATCCCGATTGTTCTCATTATTGTGTGAAGATTATGGCAGCAAACATAAAACACTGCTGCTCCATACAGAAGTGCGATGGCTGTCTCGAGGTAAAACTTTAACAAGGCTATTTGAACTTAGAGCCGAGTTACAAATGTTTCTTTCAGCAGATACTTCTTTTAATTTGAAGGACCGTTTGTATGATAAAACTTGGTTGTTCCTATTGTCTTTTATGGCGGATATCTTTCAAAAACTGAACGAATTGAATTTATCATTGCAAGGTAAACAGACAACAGTGTTTCAGGCCTATAACAAAATAACTGCCTTCAAAAGAAAATTAGATTTTTGGATTATTTGCGTTGGTAAGAAAGAAATAGAAAGCTTTACGTCACTCAGTGAGTTTGTTAGCGATAACGACTCAGAAATGTTTCAAAATGATGTGTTTGGAGAATTGGTCCAATATCTCAGATCGATGCGCGCATCTTTTGAAAAGTATTTTCCCGAAGAACAGAATACAAAAATGAAACTGAATTCATGGATTCATAATCCTTTTTTACCTAACTTGGAAAAGCCCGAAAGTATGTCAAACGAGATATATGAATCTCTTTTAGAAATGTCATCAGACACAAGTATGGAGTCACTGTTCAAAACGATGCCTCTCAACGATTTTTGGTGCAGAATCCGTGATGAATATCCAATGCTTGGCAAAATGGCTCTGAATATTCTTCTCCCGTTCCCAACAACATATTTGTGCGAAACAGGATTCTCAACCTATGCAGCCACGAAAACAAAATATCGCAATAGACTGGACGCCGAACCTGATATGAGACTTCAACTGTCTTCTATCAAACCTGATATCAACCAATTGATGAAAAATAAAAAACAGTTTCATACCTCCCATTAGTTAGATTTTTTTCTTTTTTAATATCTTCTATTATTGTACTTGCCATGTGGTAAAGTAAGTAATAATTAGTAACTGTTACATTGTAATTTTATTATGCTTATTAATAAAGAATACACTTTTAAAAACTATTGTTTTATTGTAGGGTTCCATCAAGTATTTTGCTTCCCAAAAGGGTTCCGTCACCAAAAAAGTTTGAGAACCACTGATCTAAACCAACGGAGTATAGGTACTTAGTATGAATCTTTGTGTAGAAGAACATTTAAAACCAGACAACAGGTAATATACTCATTCGTATTAAAACTATCAACTTACTGGAACATCAGTCAGCTTCTCATATAGCTCATGTAATTTCCTGTTGGCCACTATATACATGCGAACATTCTTCACTAAACATAACCGACACATTGGCAGTTTTTCCATCTTTTATCACAAAAAGTATCACACGTGTTATTTCGTTTAACTTTAATTTATAATATAGATAAACACTGTTGCATTGCATACAAATAACAGGCCTCCCGGCTTGTATACGATTAGTATGATTTGTTCTAGTTATCTACGAACATTTAAAAACAAAAGATAGTAAAATTTTCTAACTCTCAGAGTTAATTCAAACAGTCCCACACAAAAGTGTATAATAACTATAAAGGAACATCACCATTTAATACTTATTTACCGGTGGTTCACGTTTATTTCGTTATTAATTTATTATTTACTTCACAAAAAGCACACGCATATCACTAAAATACCGGTTCTAGTATGACATTAATATGAAAATGTACACCAAAGAAAGAGACAGACAGACAACCAAAGACTCAGCTAGGCAGTGTTGCCAACCTAACCGAAGAATAAAGCAGCAGATCAGACTTAAAAAAACAGCAGAAAACAGTAAAATGGTAAGTTTTTAATGAAACCCTTATTGAAATTAAAAACGCAAGTGTACATAATCATTATTATTTATTTATTATGTTAAAAAAATGAATAATTGACAATTTTTTTAAAATATTCTTACAAATAATTATTAATCATTTTCAATTTCTCTGTCTTCGATATTTTCTGTCTCGTTTTTTTTATTAAAATAATACATATTTTTATTGAATTCCTTCATAATGCTTTTCAGTTGCATTACTTACTTAAATGTATAGCATTCCCTTATTTCAGTTTAAAATGTAATGTGAGTCTGACATTGACATGTCATGACTTATGACATGATTTGTTAGATATAGATAAAAAAATATTCGGATACATACATGCATATCATGAAGCTAGGTATCTTAACTGGAGGTTTTATCGTTTTAGACGAAATCTCCAGTAAATATAATCATAAAAATAGTAGAAATAATTAAAAAGAAAATAGGGATATCATGGTGAAAACAGTAAATCTAGGTACTGTTAAACCAGTAAGGTTGCCAACGCTGCCGCTAGGAGTAATAGTGTTCTGTGACTAAAGACCATAGATTAATACCAGAGACTACGATAAACTTACACTAGGGATGTAAAAATATTCGAATAAACTTCATGTTTTTTCAATAAAAATCAATTTTTATAACAGATTTACAATATTATTACAAAAATTGATTAATAAAAAATTGATTTCTTATTCACTGCAGATTTTTTTCATGGAACGGCCGTTAAATTATTCTGCTTGTTTCTTAAGGTAAATGAGTAGTGGTAGCCCGCGAAATTCTAGTTTTCTTACGTCTTTTGGAATTTACAGGTCAGTTAGTCAAAATATGATGCTCGATGATAAAAAATCTGTACTTAATCACATAATTATAACCATAACAATCATCAATATAATACATCTCTCTACTTCGATCAATAATAGTAAGTACTAGATTCCCTTTCCGATAAGCGCTTCAAAAACGGCCCGAAAAATAAGACCACGAATACTTTTGTGGTCTTATTTCAATTTAAGTCCCATCATAGCCAACATTAATACGTCAAAATGCCGCTGTGCGCGTTCAAAAACTGTGTAAATAACCTCCACCAAGGTTTTGGAAGGATTATCTTTTTTTCGGTAAGTTTATATCACATTATGAGTTTTTCATAAAATAAAAACAGAATTAAACAGTAAATATAATTCAATTAGCTAATATTATATGTTTGGCCAATGTTTGCTACAACGCACCAACTATTGTACCAAACAATTATCCACTTATAATAATAATAATAATAATAACTATTGCAATAAACTCTCACCAAAAACTGCCGAACCGGAGGTGACATCTGTCATGTTGCCTCCGGTAAAACACAAAAACATAATATCAGAATGAAATGTTGACAAGATCAGCCGCAAGACGTGCACGCCCACCACCACCGGACTCTTCGCTCAGCTCCGCCTCGCCGCCGCCGGTACCCAGCCCCACTGTGAGCGCTGTGACGACACCGGCCGCGGTAGTTGCGTCGAGCTCGAGCGACGAGTATTTCTCTCCGCCCACGACGCCACCACCTGCTCGTCGACGGGGAGGACGCCGGCCGCCGGACGGCTTAGGACCTCGAGGCCCACCGGCCTCTGATAGGGTCCCAGCTCCCGGTGGAAGTGTGCAGCGCATGAGATGGACACGATCCATCAATGAAAATGTCATGCGCTCATACTATGGGGCTACAGAGGGGGGAAACAATCTGACCGCGTACCGTGTTCGGATGCTCTCTCTTTTTCAGGTGCTTGAGCCAGCTGTCAACGTTTCGGCACAACGACTATCGGATCAGGTGCGGGTCATCCAGCGTAATCACATGCTAGATGACACTGTACTTGATCGCCTGCGAAATGAAATGCAGAGTAGCCATGTCATCGCCCCCCAGTCGCAGACTGCTGTAGTACTACCGCAGTCCAACACAAGTCATGCTGACGAGGGGAGTAATGACAGGGCTACAAACGTAAGTACCCAGTGCAATGAGGAATTGAGGAGTGCTTTGGAAGGTGCAATTCAGGAATATCGGTTCATGTCGCCTGAACTTAGGCCACGCTTACCTCGTTTGCCCATGCATAACAAAAATAGGGCGCTGGTGGCGGTCCTGGATTCGCAGTTGTCAAGCTATTTTGATACCTGCGAAGACCTCATCGATACTCATTCAATTCTGTATTGCGCGGCTGTAGCGGCATGTCGTGTAGCTCACGTCAAATTTGTCAATGACTCTAGAGCTACACGACCGAAACCAGCTGTACCAGCTTGGCAGTGCAGGATTGAACGCCGTATTGGTGGGGCCAGGGCGCTCATCGGCAAACTAATCTGCTTCAGGGAGGGCAATACTCGCCCTAGAGTGATGCGCTTTGTGAGACGGGCGTTCTCAGGGACTGATATCAGTCCTCAAGAATATACGTCTTGTGTCACAGAGCGTATCGACTTCCTGAAGCAGAAAGTGTATGCATGGGCAAACCGTATTCGTCGGTATAAGCGGCGAGTAGACCGATACACTCAGAATCGTACCTTCCAGAGCGATCAAAGGTGGGTTTATAGGGGTTGGGAGCAACCGGACCAAGGTGTGGCTGACACATACCTGCCGGATGATGATGTCATGTGTTCCTTTTGGCGTAATATCTGGTCGGCGCCTGTCAGTCACACCGAAGGTGATTGGGCTCGAGAGGTCGAGCGAGCCTGTGATCCAATACCAGACATGGAGGGTATTACCATCTGCCCCCAAGATGTAGCTCGTGCAGTCCGTCCGTTACCTAACTGGAAATCTCCAGGGCCGGATGGGCTGCACAACTTTTGGATCAAATGGTTTTCAAGGTCACATGCTCGCTTGGCATCTCAGTTCCAGACTGCTTTGGAGTCTGGTTCGCTACCCCAATTCCTAACGACAGGAGTTACCCACCTGCTCCATAAATCAGGTAGCACCGCGGAACCCAAAAATTATAGGCCGATCACGTGTTTACCGACGGTCTATAAAGTTCTTACATCCATTTTGAGAGCTAAAATTAACAACCACATAGACAACAACTCCATTATGTCTGCCTCTCAAAATGGATGTAGGAATGGGTCCCGCGGTACTAAGGAGCTACTCCTCATTGATATGGCCATTAGCCAACAGGTTCGTCGTTCCCGAAAGGATCTGTCGACATGTTGGATAGATTATAAGAAGGCCTATGACTCGGTGCCACATACATGGCTCATGAGGGTTCTGGATTTGTATAAAGTAGATGCTACTCTGCGAACCTTCCTGAGGTCGTGTATGGGGCAATGGAGGACGGTCCTTCGCTATCCAGGATGTCGAAATATTCAGAGGAATAGCGAACCGATAAGGATCGAGCGAGGCATATTCCAGGGCGATAGTTTGAGCCCGCTTTGGTTCTGCTTAGCCTTGAATCCTCTAAGCACACTGCTGGAGGATTCAGGTCTAGGCTATCGGCTGAGGAGAGGTGGCCAGGTTATATCTCACCTCCTCTACATGGATGACCTTAAACTCTTTGCCCCCAACAATTTGCAACTAATGGAGCTACTGAAAATTACTGAAACTTTCAGTAGCGCCATCAGGATGGAATTTGGTGTGGACAAATGTGCGGTCATGCATGTAAAGCGAGGAGAGATTGTGGAATCCGTGGGAACCCAACTCTCGGATTCCGCAAACCTTAGAGCCCTCTCCGCATCCGAAACCTATAAGTATTTGGGTATGTCGGAAGCGTTAGGCATCAATGTAACTGACATGAAGCAATCGCTGAAGGAGCGCTTCTTTGGCCGCCTGAAAAAAGTACTTAATAGTCTTCTATCAGGCGGAAACAAGGTGCGTGCCTTCAACAGTTGGGTCATGCCGGTTTTGATGTACTCTTTCGGCATACTCAAATGGACTCAAACCGAACTAGACGCCCTGGATAGGAGGGTCCGGACGCTGCTGACTGCAAATCGAATGCATCACCCACGGTCATCGGTAATGAGGCTGTATATCCCGCGAAAGTGTGGAGGTCGAGGCTTTTTAAACGCTAAGACCCTCCACAATCGCGAGATATGCAGTCTCAGGGAATATTTCCTAGAAACCGACGTGGGGATGCATCGAGATGTAGTCGCGGTGGACAAGGGCCTCACCCCACTCTCCTTGGCTAAAGAGAACTGGTGCAAGCCGGTAGTGCTTGACACCAATAATCGCATGGAAGTATGGCAGAGTAAGGAGCTTCACGGACGCTTTTACCGGGCCCTACATGGACCCGATGTAGATCTACCAGCGTCTGTAGCCTGGCTGCGTTTCGGTGACCTCTTTGGAGAAACCGAAGGTTTTGTCTGTGCAATTATGGACGAAGTTATGATGACGAACAATTACCGGAGATTTATTGTGAAAGACGGCACGGTTGACATCTGTCGGGCATGCCACCGGCCGGGAGAATCAATCAGGCATATTATCTCCGGGTGTTCTCGTCTAGCTAACGGAGAGTACTTGCATAGACACAACCTTGTAGCCAGGATAATCCATCAGCAACTTGCTCTGAAATACAGCCTTGTCGAATCTGAGGTGCCGTACTACAGGTATGTGCCCGACCCAGTTCTCGAAAATGGAAATATCACATTGTACTGGGATCGATCCATCATCACTGACAGGACTATTGTTGCCAATAAGCCTGATATAGTGGTGGTGGATCGATCAGAGCGGCGCGCAATGATTGTTGACATAACCGTCCCGCATGATGAGAACCTCGTGAAAGCCGAGAAAGATAAACAAATCAAGTATCTTGACTTGGCTCGCGAGGTTGTCGACATGTGGGATGTGGACTCAGCGATCATTGTGCCGATAGTCGTGACAGCCAATGGCTTAATAGCCAAGAGCCTCGACCAACACCTGAGGAGGCTCTCGTTGGGCAGCTGGATCAAGGGCTTGATTCAGAAAGCGGTACTTCTGGACACGGCTCGCATTGTCAGGAAGTTCCTCTCTCTGGAGCCCTGACCACCGGTAGCTTGGACCCTGTTCCCGATACCGGTGGGCTACTACTTTTTATATTTTTAAATGTTTTTTTATCCTTTTGTTTATAAAAATATTTAAAAATGTATTTTGTAAGTATTTAAATGAAATAAAGGAGATAATAATAATAATCATTTATTTGCAATAAGTATTGGTACAGTGTTGGTCTTAAATTTAAAAAATAAGTTTCCTAATACATAGTCAGACATCTGACATGCAAATTTTTTAGAATAGAGTATATTTACGTCCAATGGCATGCTTTAAATACAAATTTCTAACAATCATTACTTACTTTTTACAATACATACATTCAAAATTCATTAACTTCATATTACATGATCTAAAATACATTATTTAACATTATTTATTAATTCATTTACAGAATAAAATCGTTTTTCCACCAGCCATAATTTTAACTTTTTTAAAAATAAATTATTCGGTAAGTCTTTAAAGTTTTTAGGTATTTTATTATAGATAATTCCACTCATGTTATAACAGTTCTTTTTATACAGAGCAGTCCTTATTGTTACCGAATGAGTTGACTGTACCTACGTGGATGTATGCAAAACCATGAATCTATTTCGTTCATCTAACCAGGGTCTGTTCATGACATGACCATGAGTTTTGAGATCCACATTCCATAGGGCGGGTTGTTTCACGTCCACTTGACGCATCTATCGCACTATCGTCAAGCCTAAGTGTTGTTTCTCAAAATTATGGCTCGACTTAGGTACATACGTCAAATAATAACGATTAGGTACGTAACCGTTATTATTTGACGTAGGCACTTAAGTTACGTTAACCATACGACATACGATGGTAGTTAGCGCCATTTTTGACGTATAGGTGTGCGTCAAGTGAACGTGAAAATACCCGCCCCTATTCAATAATAAAATTATTCAGTACCTAGGACGACGTAGTAGGTAGAAACCAACTATGTCGTGTAGATACACAAATGGGTACCTATAAAAAAAACCATACTCAACTCAACTCAAAACATTTATTTCAATTAAACCATTTACAGGCACTTTTGAATATTGTCAAAATTAAATAGTTGGTCAGTTAGTCGGAAAGTTGAAGCTATAGTTGCTCATTCCAAAACGGACATCTCTATGGAGAAGAATGGGCACTTTTAAATCAAGATATTACAAAATCCTGGGTACATTATTCTTGTTGCTTCTATATGTGAGAATAATGTAAAAAAAAAAAACGAATGAAGAACAATTCAAAATATAAGATTAAAAATAAGGTTTGGCAGTTAAGAGATGACCAGTCTTAACCGACGACGCCCGTTCACGAACATGACGCATGGATCAGCACCATCCAGCTCAACCATTTTGTAAGGAACTGAATGATCCAACACACGCGCCACCGTTCAGTGAGACATTTAAGTGAGCATGACATATTCTCAACTGCCATGCTCTTTCAAGTCAACATCAAAATATCATAATAAACGGCACCCTAATTGCGTAACACACGATCAATCTTAATCGGTTTCATTTTGACAGTTCAACAACATTCATTGCGTTATTTACGTGTTGATCAGACAAATTTTTCGTTCTTATGAAGCAATGGATTAGCAATTTGCTTCAAAATGATTCTGATTCCGATTGATTGTATGTTACGCAATTAGGGTACGGAATACGGATCCATGGTTACAAAACTATAGTTTGCAAAAACAAAGAAGGCAAAACCTTGAATATTTTGATGAAACAATTTCAAGGAATCCTGCTTAGCCCATTATTACAATTAAGTAATTGAGTGCTAGAAGATACCTTGTTGGAGGTAAGATTAACAATATTGATATTGGTACAGACAGCGTCAGTATGTGCTAACCCCTCAAGTTTTAAAATGTTACACTGCTACAACATTGAATTCCTTACGAATAATTTAAAGAATACTTCAAAAAGAGTTCATTGTTTCGACTCGGATTCGAACCATCGCATCACCGAACGTCGTCATACTCATACCGGCAGTTTGACGAACTAGCCAGCGAGCCCATATGAATTGCGATGAAATTGTTACCTACTATCGTCCGAGTCATTTTATCTTTAGGTCCCTGTCTAATCGAAAGATGTTATAATGTGAGGGTATCCATTAATTTGACTTACTTTCGTTGTCTTTATAAAATTAATCCATACCCTCAAGTCACTCAACTTTGATGTTTAAGTTCACTTAATTAAAACGGAGAAGAGTAAACACGACTACGATTTATCCATTATTTTTAAAATGATCTCTGATTTTATGAGAACTAAAATAGTTGTTCTGTATGAACAAAATGTGAGCATTAAAGGAATTGCGAGACAGCTTGGCATAGCAGTAAGTTAATTATAATATTATTTGTGTTCTCCGATTTTTTTTGCTGTGGAGCTAGTCGCGGTATCTTGTGAGTGGTATTTAATAACTTATTTAAAACCATTATTTTCTATACAGAGACAAACGGTGCGCTTATGGGTGCGCAGATTCCAAGAAACCGGCGATGTTAAGACAATGCCCATGGGTCGGAGGACTACTGGGATCTATACGGACCAATCTGAACGTCATCGGGATATTGTTAAGGTTCACACTACATCGCCGTTCACATCCACTCGTTACAGTTCGCAACGGCATGGAATATCTCTGTCCACGGTTCGAAGACATTTACACGCAGCGAACATTCACAGTTATCGACCTGCAAAGAAAATATGTCTAACGGAAGAACATCGAAGAGAACGATTGCGATTTGCCCAGAAATACCTTAATTTTGATTGGGAAAACAATATCGTTATCTTCAGTGACGAAAAAACCTTCAGGTCAGACTGTGACGGTCGAAAAATATTGTGGAGGAAACCTAATGAACGATACCAACCTCAAAATGTTTTACCTAACAGAGCCAGTGGTAGAATAACATTGGGTAAGTTACCTTTCAATAAGTCATTTATTATGTACTAGCTTCTGCCCGCGGCTTCGCCCGCGTGGATGTCGGAAATTTACCCACGGGAACGTGCTAACAGGATAAAATGTATGTGCTTCCCCAGAATGCCATCTATCTCGCGGGCCCTTTGTGGCTAATTACAGTAGAAAACCAATTGTGTCTCATTAGTGGTGATTAAGAGGGTACCTATATGATATCTTTACCTAAGTACCTACCTAACTTTAAAAAAAACTCAATAACAGAAAATTAAATACCTACGTAAATAAACCTATTTCTGATGATAACTAATCTAAACTCAATAAATAAGCAAAATCCCTAAAAACTAATATCTATACGAATGACTAATCCTTCCTAACAGTATTATAAAATAACCTACGGTCACTACGTACACTATCAAATATACTACCTATGCTTTAAAATTAAAGTCTATACCTACGACTCATATAAAAATAAACCTAAATAACTCTAAAAACTAAAAGGAATAAAAATGAACTCCACTGCGGGTGACCCAACCTACGACAAACTTAGTATTTGCGGTTGGTACAGTACAGACAGTGGTAATCGGGTATAGGGATCGAACCGCAAAATTAAGTTTGTTTTTTATTGTATATACTTTTCCGGGATAAAAAGTACCCAGTGTGGTGCCCAGGATATTAAAGAATAATTATACCAAGTTTCATCGTAATCGAACCGGTAGTTTTTGCGTGATGCCTGAACAAACAGACAGACAGACAGACAGACAGACAGACAGACAGACAAAAATTTTTTTAATCACATTTTTGGGTTCGGTGTCGGTCTAGTAACACCCCCTGTAAATTATTTTTTTGATATTTTCAATGTACAGAATTTTCACTTCTACAGATTTATTATAAGTATAGATATTCCACCCCATTTAATTACCTAATATTGTATTTAATTTAACAAATATAAACGTATACTTAACTATTTATTTATTATAATTTTAATACGTAAGTAAGTATATTAAAATAATATTATAAATTATATAATTTACATAATTCAGTAGTATTATATACTTAGTGTTAAGTTATTATATAATGTATTACTTATATATTTTATTCTATTTTGAACGTTGTTGTCATGACAATTGTTTGGAAACAAATGTCTAAAAACAAAATTAAACCTTTGTTTTTATTTTCAGGGTATTGGGGTTGGATGTCCTCCATGGGACCGGGAGAATTGGTAGAAGCAAGTGGGCGCATGAACAGCCAGACCTATCTGCAAATTTTGCAACATGTTATGGTGCCAACAGTGCGAGTTGCTTATCCAGAAGGACAGATCTATTTTGTTCAAGATAACTGTTCGGTCCACCGTTCGCGTATAGTGATGGAATGGCTCACTACACAGACTGACATAACTGTCATCTCCTGGCCATCGAAAAGTCCGGATTTAAATCCAATAGAAAATATGTGGGGTCAAATGGTTTTAAACTGGGATTCAAGCGAAGTGAAGTCCAAGATTAACTTACACAATGAAGTTTTGAGGAGTTGGGAGTTGATGCGAGGTAGTAATACAGGTTGGACGATGGTTACTCAAATGAGAAGCAGACTCCAACAAATTATAGAAAGCGAAGGTCATCCTCTTCGCTACTAAAAATTTATTTCGTCACTTCACACTTTGCGCTTTGCAATCCCGGTTAAATATTATTTAGAACAGTAAAATTGTATCTGTAGTTAAATCATTTTTTTAACTAAATATCAATAATAATAATAACAATACAACACTCAAATAATAACAAATCACAAATCATAGTTTCACTGTTATAAGCGGTTATGTTAATTACGAGTAAGTAGGTATGAGAACAAAATAAACAACGAAGACATTTAACTCATTTGATCCCACTATGTTACTTGGTATGGCAAAATATTCTATGTAGATATCATGAGCTAATAAGAGATGTTAATTGATTATCTATTGATAACATGTTTATTCACTTATTATGCTCATGATTGTAATCCTGCCAAACTAAATTCTAGGTCCTAGACAAGTTCCAAACGCTTCAAAACTTGCCTCTTTTGATGTCGCTTGTCAGACTGTCAAATGTCAAATTTGTATGCTGAGACGACAGGTCACGTGACATTTCGTTAGCTTATGTCAATCTAAAATATTTCTACCGCTTCCTACTTTATCGTTTGCTAATAGGATGCCACTTGTCTAGGAACCCATTTGTGTCAGTTGGCGAAATATGTATATTATGATAACTGTAAATAAAATTATCAAATGACAACACGGTTAGCGCAGTGGCTGAGCGATCGGACTGCTGCGCTGCGTGTCGCGGGTTCGATTCCCGCAAAGAACAAATATTTGTAAGTCCTACATGTATTTGTTCTGAGTCTGGGTGTTTTTCTATCTATAATATGTATGTATTTACAAAAAAAAAATGTATATAAGTAGTTTATCAGCCATCTAGTTACCATAACACAAGCATTAGGTTGCTTAGCTTGGGACTAGATGGCGCTGTGTGAAATGTCCAGGGATATTATTATTAAATCAAAATATATATCTTTGTTGTAAAATAAGATCATAGTTTTGTTAAATAACAGCAATAATAAATATGTATTATTAAATGATTATTAAAGTATTTTATTTTTCTTGAATTTTTTATTCTTTATAAATAATTACTACTTAAAACAAAATAGAAAAATATATTAAAATAATATAATCCACAAAAAGCACATTTCGTGCGTAGGATTTGAACTTCCAATCATAAGAACGGTAAGCGGTCTTGAAACCTCCAGTCTATTTAGACGATGGATAAGTATTCGTAAATGTTAACCCTGCTATTGCTTATCGTCGCAATAATAAAAGTATTAATGTTTTATTGAAAAAAAACAATAATAAAAACAGAGTTAAAAAAAAAAAAATACTAACTTAAACTTATTTATTCACTAAAACAATACATTAATTTAAAAAAAATGTTTTTGCAAAATACAAAAACCAACTTGGGCCTATCACGGATTTGAACGCACAAGTCTTTTAGTGGGGTAACCACTTAATGGAGCTGTGTGTACCTTCTGTTGTCTTACGGACTAGTTTAAATTATTGTGGCTAACAACCATAATATTAATATTATGACTAGATTTTGTGCTAATTACATAAGACTTCGACATACTACTTATGTCTGAGTTAATAATTAAAGCTAATAACTATGCTAATTGACGTCTACGAACTGAACTATGCTAATAGACAGATACGCAGTATCTCTAGTTCAGCTATACTCTAAGTGTGTTCCGCGGAACCCTAGGGTTCCGCGATACCTCTGTAGGGGTTCCTCAAGAATTTAGAAAAAAAATCAAAACACCTCTCTCTGGTCGAACGTTTTGACACCGCGGCCGCGCGTATGTATATTTATTTATTTATTTGTATTTGTATAAACATGTGTTACAATAACTGGTACAATATCTCATAACTTTGGTATATTTGACGACACGGTTGGCGCAGTGGTTAAGCGATTGACTGCTGCGCTGCGTGTCGCGGGTTCGATTCCCGCACGGAACAAATATTTGTATGACCTACATGTATTTGTTCCGAGTCTGGGTGTTTTTTTTATCTATAATATGTATGTATTTACAAAAAAAAAAAATATATAAGTAGTTTATCAGCCATCTTGTTACCATAACACAAGCATTAGGTTGCTTAGCTTGGGACTAGATGGCGCTGTGTGAAATGTCCAGGGATATTATTATTATTATTTCCTTTATTACATTTACTATACATACAAATTACATTTTTAAATATTTTTGTAAACAAAAGATAAAAAAAACATTTAAAAATATAAAAAATAGTAGCCCACCGGTATCGGGAACAGGGTCCAAGCTACCGGTGGTCAGGGCTCCAGAGAGAGGAACCTCCTGACAATGCGAGCCGTGTCCAGAAGTACCGCTTTCTGAATCAAGCCCTTGATCCAGCTGCCCAACGAGAGCCTCCTCAGGTGTTGGTCGAGGCTCTTGGCTATTAAGCCATTGGCTGTCACGACTATCGGCACAATGATCGCTGAGTCCACATCCCACATGTCGACAACCTCGCGAGCCAAGTCAAGATACTTGATTTGTTTATCTTTCTCGGCTTTCACGAGGTTTTCGTCATGCGGGACGGTTATGTCAACAATCATTGCGCGCCGCTCTGATCGATCCACCACCACTATATCAGGCTTATTGGCAACAATAGTCCTGTCAGTGATGATGGATCGATCCCAGTACAATGTGATATTTCCATTTTCGAGAACTGGGTCGGGCACATACCTGTAGTACGGCACCTCAGATTCGACAAGGCTGTATTTCAGAGCAAGTTGCTGATGGATTATCCTGGCTACAAGGTTGTGTCTATGCAAGTACTCTCCGTTAGCTAGACGAGAACACCCGGAGATAATATGCCTGATTGATTCTCCCGGCCGGTGGCATGCCCGACAGATGTCAACCGTGCCGTCTTTCACAATAAATCTCCGGTAATTGTTCGTCATCATAACTTCGTCCATAATTGCACAGACAAAACCTTCGGTTTCTCCAAAGAGGTCACCGAAACGCAGCCAGGCTACGGACGCTAATAAATCTACATCGGGTCCATGTAGGGCCCGGTAAAAGCGTCCGTGAAGCTCCTTACTCTGCCATACTTCCATGCGATCATTGGTGTCAAGCACTACTGGCTTGCGCCAGTTCTCTTTAGCCAAGGAGAGCGGGGTGAGGCCCTTGTCCACCGCGACCACATCTCGATGCATCCCCACGTCGGTTTGTAGGAAATATTCCCTGAGGCTGCATATCTCGCGATTGTGGAGGGTCTTAGCGTTTAAAAAGCCACGACCTCCACATTTTCGCGGGATATACAGCCTCATTACCGATGACCGTGGGTGATGCATTCGATTTGCAGTCAACAGCGTACGGACCCTCCTATCCAGAGCCTCGAGTTCAGTCTGAGTCCATTTGAGTATGCCGAAAGAGTACATCAAAACCGGCATGACCCAACCGTTGAAGGCACGCACCTTATTCCCGCCTGATAAAAGACTATTAAATACTTTTTTCAGGCGGCCAAAGAAGCGCTCCTTCAACGATTGCTTCATGTCAGTAGCATTGATGCCCAACGCTTCCGACATACCCAAATACTTATAGGTTTCGGCTGCGGAGAGGGTTCTAAGGTACGTGGAATCCGAGAGTTGGGTTCCCACGGATTCCACAATTTCCCCTCGCTTTACATGCATGACCGCACATTTGTCCACACCAAATTCCATCCTGATGGCGCTACTGAAAGTTTCAGTAATTTTCAGTAGCTCCATCAGTTGCAAATTGTTAGGGGCAAAAAGTTTTAGGTCATCCATGTAGAGGAGGTGAGATATAATCTGACCACCTCTCCTCAGCCGATAGCCTAGACCTGAATCTTCCAGCAGCGTGCTTAGAGGATTCAAGGCTAAGCAGAACCAAAGCGGACTCAAACTGTCGCCCTGGAATATGCCTCGCTCGATCCTTATCGGCTCGCTATTCCTCTGGATATTTCGACATCCTGGATAGCGAAGGACCGTCCTCCATTGCCCCATACACGTCAAAAGGAAGGTGCGCAGAGTTGTATCTACTTTATACAACTCCAGCACCCTCATTAGCCATGTATGTGGCACCGAGTCATAGGCCTTCTTGTTATTATTATTATTATTATCAACATGTATACTTGTAGGTATACTTGTGAGCGCGCAGTCCCTTTGATAAAAGCCGCCTCTGTATTAGACGCTATAGTTGTCAACAAGCGACTTTCGACTCTAACTTAAAAAAATAAAGTCGAGATTGTTTACAACGTAATTTTTATATTTCTCTTTTTATTTTTGCTTTTTGTTTATCAAAGGCGCCGACTCGAGTATTTTCGAGAATATTCGAGATCGAGTCTAGGACTAAGTATAAAAGCGGCGATCGCGTGTCGCGCCTCGTCTTAATTCGATCCAGCCTGTCCCCTTGCTGCCCTCTCCCAGCGACGCCCTAAGCCGAGGTTCGTACCCCACAGGGGGTGCCCTTAGCGTGCAGTCGCTTAGCATTAATTTAGATGTAGCCCTGGCTGGAGGCTTTAAGAATTCTTAAGGCAACCACAGGATAGTCCGGTTAAGTAGTCACGGCCTCTCAAGGTCAACTACGAGATGCCATATTCTAAAAAAAAAAAAAAAAATCGCGCCTCGTCAGTCAGTTGACAATTAGCGTTCGGAGCGATAAGTTCCTGCCTACCTACTTATAAGCTTGCTAGCGAGAAACTAGTGTTCATTGTTCTACTGCCTGCTGTATTCGTTGTCTCAGTTTTATACATTTCTTCATTGTACTAAACTTAGTCTCTTATACGCAGTAACGATTGTGCATTATTTAGACCCCACTATCCTGACGTGTAACATTATAAATAAAGAAGAATGGAACGTTGGCTTAAAGGTGTTAAACGTGTTGCAACAACATCTTCTAATGACGCTGAATGTTCAAAAGCAGTACGCACGGAGAATATAGCAATCACCGATCCAGACGATGATGCCGCGACGTCAAGCTCGACGGTTTCAAAGACGAAAAAAAGGAAGTATGATGAATCATATATCAGTTTCGGATTTGTTGATTCCAACGGCTCACCTCTCTGCATGCTATGTAGTAAACTGCTTCCTAATAGTTCCATGGCACCTGCCAAATTGCGCCGACATTTAGAAACTGTGCACCCCGAGTCTAAAGACAAGAATAAAGAATTTTTTGTTCGTAAAAAAGATCAGTTATTGGAAAGTCAAAAAAATATGATGCATGTAACACAAACTATCAACGAAAAGGCCACGGAGGCATCATATTTAGTTAGCTATCGCATTGCACAAGCAGGTGAAGCGCACACTATCGCTGAGAATTTAATAAAGCCATGTGTATTAGACATAACAAAATGTATCCTCGATGAAAAATCTGCAAAACATCTTTCTACTGTGCCGCTATCAAACGATACTGTTTCACGGCGAATCCATGATCTGGCAAGCTACGTCAAACAAGAACTAGTTGCACGTCTACAAAAAACACGATTCGCCTTGCAAATGGACGAGTCAACTGATGTCGCTGGTTTGGCTATCTTGCTGGTTATCGTGAGATATCCATATGAAAGTTCTTTTAAAGAAGACATGCTTATGTGTTCACCGCTGCTCACAAACACTACCGGGGAAGAAATTTTTAATAAAATAAATATATTTTTTGAAGAAAATAATATCAGTTGGAACAATTGCATTGACATTTGTACAGATGGGGCCAAGGCGATGACAGGTAAAACAGCAGGAGCAGTGTCACGAATAAAAAATAAAGCGCCTAATTGTAGTTCCAGCCATTGTATTCTGCATAGACAAGCACTTGCGATGAAGCAAATGCCGTCAAATCTAAAATTAGTTATGGATGAAGCGGTAAAAATAATTAATTTTATCAAATCACGACCACTACAATCCCGATTGTTCTCATTATTGTGTGAAGATTATGGCAGCAAACATAAAACACTGCTGCTCCATACAGAAGTGCGATGGCTGTCTCGAGGTAAAACTTTAACAAGGCTATTTGAACTTAGAGCCGAGTTACAAATGTTTCTTTCAGCAGATACTTCTTTTAATTTGAAGGACCGTTTGTATGATAAAACTTGGTTGTTCCGATTGTCTTTTATGGCGGATATCTTTCAAAAACTGAACGAATTGAATTTATCATTGCAAGGTAAACAGACAACAGTGTTTCAGGCCTATAACAAAATAACTGCCTTCAAAAGAAAATTAGATTTTTGGATTATTTGCGTTGGTAAGAAAGAAATAGAAAGCTTTACGTCACTCAGTGAGTTTGTTAGCGATAACGACTCAGAAATGTTTCAAAATGATGTGTTTGGAGAATTGGTCCAATATCTCAGATCGATGCGCGCATCTTTTGAAAAGTATTTTCCCGAATAACAGAATACAAAAATGAAACTGAATTCATGGATTCATAATCCTTTTTTACCTAACTTGGAAAAGCCCGAAAGTATGTCAAACGAGATATATGAATCTCTTTTAGAAATGTCATCAGACACAAGTATGGAGTCACTGTTCAAAACGACGCCTCTCAACGATTTTTGGTGCAGAATCCGTGATGAATATCCAATGCTTGGCAAAATGGCTCTGAATATTCTTCTCCCGTTCCCAACAACATATTTGTGCGAAACAGGATTCTCAACCTATGCAGCCACGAAAACAAAATATCGCAATAGACTGGACGCCGAACCTGATATGAGACTTCAACTGTCTTCTATCAAACCTGATATCAACCAATTGATGAAAAATAAAAAACAGTTTCATACCTCCCATTAGTTAGATTTTTTTCTTTTTTAATATCTTCTATTATTGTACTTGCCATGTGGTAAAGTAAGTAATAATTAGTAACTGTTACATTGTAATTTTATTATGCTTATTAATAAAGAATACACTTTTAAAAACTATTGTTTTATTGTAGGGTTCCATCAAGTATTTTGCTTCCCAAAAGGGTTCCGTCACCAAAAAAGTTTGAGAACCACTGCTCTAGTTAATTCTAATTTCTCAACAAGTGGTGATTTTAATTTTATTACTCTAAGCAATCACAAAAATTGTTAAGATCATTCAAATCAATCAAACATTACAAAACACGTTACACAACACAAATATTTGAACAATCTATTCAATAGTTTTTGCGTCAATCCGGTACATACACCTAGACAAGCAGGATCGTTCACACATCGCATAGAAATTACTTCATTTCAAAATATTCGATGTGTACAGTCACGAGCACTAATATGTCAACATTTGGAAACTTTCAATAGCGATTTTTGCGTGAAATAACGAAAACAACAATGAAATACGACACATTGCAGAAACCTATGGGTTCGAAAATACTATGTTCGTAGCAACATACAATCTAGAGTATCAGAACTGGTAGTTGGTTATTGGGTGAAGAATTGCATCTGAAAAGGAAAAAAACAACTTATTGTTTTTTTTATTAATGAAAAAATGATTTCAAATGTCTACGAAGTATTTCAATAATGCTGTACATTGTAAATAATTAAGTTCAGTAATCGATTGGCTAGGTTTCAATAACTAAGCGAATGAGTTAAAACGGTGTTATTAAATCAAAGTAGAACAGTAGTTGATTTAGAACACATTAGCTTGTTTTATAAAAAAATAAAGGAGTAATTCGCTTTTGAATAAAGCCAAGTGTACACATACTTATGCTCGTGCACGACGAAGGTGTCGCGCTTGTATCAGAAATAGGGGAAGCGTATTTGATTCTAATTTATAAGTCTTAAATACAAAAACTCATAATAATGTTTTGTTTCATTTCACTTAATTTTCTCTAAATTATTATTTTTTTAAAGCTTATTTAAGCCGTAGGAATCCGTTGGATGCGAGAAGCACAGAACCGGTCGAAGCGGAGGTGCCTGGGGGAGGCCTGTGTCCAGCTGTGGACGTCTTTCGATTTTTATTTTTACAAATTCAAATAGCTTTGTGTTACATTTAACATACCGTTATAATGACTAATAACAAGAGATGAAGAGAACTTTTAAAAAACGTTTGAACTCCTAAGTTGGGCTTATTGAAATTTTTTCTCTTTCCTTTTAATATTTGAGAGCTCAGAACTAATTCTTCAGTTCTAATTTGCGTCTACCATTGCCTTTGCAAAGGATGCATCATACAAAAAAAAAAAACTCCAAACACATGTAAAAGAAATAATAAATATGCATATGTACAGATGCCAGCACATCAAGCTACCTGAAACTAAAATTATGCCAATCAACCTTGAACCTAATGCTTTAGCGATAAAGTTGAAAAACTATTAAAGAAATTTGACAGATTGTAGTAGCTTGATGTGCTGGCGTCTGTACGATCGGGAAAGAAGTTCCTTTCGTCCACAGTGTTGACGAACGGAACTTATTTTTCCCGATTGTCAACAGCGGGGGCGGCAAGGTGTCACTGGTCGGGAATATTCGCCAAAAACCGAATACACTGACATAGGTGCAGTGCTCTTATAAGGTTTTTCACCATGATGTATACAAATATGGTTTGTTAAGGTCTTTTCTACACTAAAACTACGCTGACATACACCACACTCAATGCCTAAGAATATGTTCTTTAAAATGACTCTTTCGACTAAAATTACGCTGACACACATCACACTTATAGGGTTTTTCACCACTGTGTATACGAATATGTTTTGTTAAATTGCTCTTTGCTCTAAAGTTACGCTGACATACATCACATTTATAAGACTTTTCACCAGTGTGTATGCGAATATGACTTGTTAAATTACACTTTTGACTAAAACTACGCTGACATAAATCACACTCGTAAGGTTTTTCACCGGTGTGTATACGAATATGTTTTGTTAAAGTACTCTTATCACTAAAGTTACGCTGACATACATCACACTCGTAAGGTTTTTCACCGGTGTGTATACGAATATGTTTTGTTAAGCTACTCTTTGCATTAAAGTTACACTGACATACATAACACTTATAAGGTTTTTCACCAGTGTGTAAACGAATATGACTTGTTAAATTCCTCTTATTAATAAAATTACGCTGACATACCTCACACTGGTAACGGTTTTCTTTAATACATAATCTCCGATCACTATTTATATTATCACCGTCAATAACTTTTTCCTTACTTATTTTTCTTCTCAAATCATCTTTGTTACTATTACTGCGGATATTCGTATGAACAGCAGTAGTATCAATACCTTTATGAACTTCAGTGATTGTATCAGTAGAAGGCTCTTTGAACGTGGTACCACGTTTGGACGTACAATTCCGAGTGTTCCGGATAACTTGAGAGCCTACTGGTTCAATTTGCTTTTGCTCGGCTCTTGTTATATCTGCTGGTTTTGTTCTTTGTGTGTCCAGTTTTAATTTCTTCGCGACGGGCGTATCTGAAAAGAAAATGCGTTTATTTAAGGTAAGATATGACAAAAAAAAGAACAAGCATAATATGCGTCATGCTCAGCATAATGCTATGAGCCTATGCGAGACAGTGCTTCAGCGTTGGTTTGCAGTTGGCGTTGACGTGATGACGTCAGCCGGTACAGCATAAAATGAGATACAGAATAAGAAATAACATACACACGATTATAAATCTGATAAATACAATGTAGGGAGTGCAGTGGCGTAGCTCATCCTAATGGGGCCCTGTATCAAATATTTTTGGGGGCCCTTTTTACCCAACTGTGAAGCTACAGAGGGTATTATTTTTACAAAATAAAGAATATAGCATACTGACTTAGAAGGCGAGGGGCTCGTGGCTAAGTAATAACAGCCGCACGAGTCGATTGAAGGTTAAGCTACGCTTGCCGCGGTAGGTCTGTGGATGGGTGACCATCTTGACATACTTACCGATACCCCTCCGTGCCTCGGAAAGCACGTTAAGCCGTTGGTCCCGAATGACTAAAAAAAATTTTTGCTTATATACGTCGTCTAACACGTCACGTCGGGGGCCCCTGTAGCTCAGGGGCCCCGTATAATTGATACGGCTGATACAGCGGTAGCTACGCCCCTGAGGGAGTGATTCTAGTCGGACCGAAATGGAGCACATGCTCTGCAACTTTGACGACATTGGATAATACACTTTATTGCACATAAAGTTAAAATCGTGTTAGCAGCGACGCAGATATCACACGCCCACCACACTAGCGTTCTTGGGTATCACGGAGCGTCTCAGGCGTTTTATGGCCGTATTATGTCATACCTATTCTTGTGTAAACTTACACTTTTAACCCCATGGGGAATATCGCCGATTTATTCTGTCAAAGTCTCACCATGAAAAGTTAGGTTAAATGAGCTGTCAATCGCTAGATTACTTAGCGTCAGGTAGGATGACAGTTCACTTCAAGCTCACTTCATCTATGTTTTCACTGCGATATTTTTACAAATTCGCGGTGTCTACTCCAGGAATCGTCTGCTCCACCGTTCATTGGTCCTTCGACAGACATGGCCAGCCCACTGCCACTTCAGTTAGCTTACTTTGCAAGCTCTGTTGGTAACTCTGGTTTCCGCGTATCGGCAAGCGTAGTGTGGGACGCCCCCCCAGCCAGATGGACGGACGACCTAAAGGAGGGCGGAGGACAGGGTGTTGTGGTGCAGCCTGGTAGAGGCCTATGTCCAGCCGTGCACTGCAATAGGCTGAGTTGATTGATTGATTTCCACAGAATAGACCGGCTGATGGCGCTGTGCTCTTGAACGGATGTTAGTGGTGACTGGTCATCCTGCTGGCCACGGTCGCCATGGTTTTGTTATCAGAAATTAACAGTTTGTTGACTTAACTACGATGGTCCTAGTTTATGATTTGTGACTTCGAGTAACAGTCCTATGGATAGAATGCAATGTTGCACATGCAAGCGGATACGCCCTTTAGGTAACGCTAACCATTTCCTATCAGGTGAATCATTGGCCTGTTTACTAACCTATAGATTAACTAACTAATACTTACTGGTCGTCTCCCTGGCTCTTCGTTTCTTCTTACATACTTCGTCCACTTCAGGTTTAAACTTTATTAAAGGCACATAATCTTCTAAATCTAATTCAGAATGTTCTGGTGGTATATCTGCTACATCTAGACAGCTGTTGTCTAGATTTTCCAGTTCTTCCTCTATAAGTAAATTATAACAGTCAGAAGAATTGCTCTTTTATAAATAAAAGTATCCTGTGTGTTAATCCTGGTTATAAACTATCTGTGTACCAAATTTCTTCAAACGGCTGGACAGAGAACCACACTAGACAACAGTTGTGATAGCTCAGCTAAAATTCAAGTTATAAATATAATTTATAACACTCGGGAATAATGAAGCTTGCTACCAGTGATTGTTTTTTTAGAATTGGATATTTGGGTCCAGAGTTTACATACAAACAAACAAATTTTACGTCTTTAAAATATTAGTATAGATATAATTTACTGATCATTAGTATTTTATGTTCTAAAAAACATACCATCACTTTGATGTTCCTCCTTTGGCTCAATATTAACGTCAAGTCCCTCACCAACAGCTGGTAATTCTTCTTTCATAGCAATGCTTTCAATTTGATCAACAGCAACTATACTTATGTTCTCTGTTGTAGTTTTAACAAACCCACCGAAAATTACTAACTGGTCTTGATTTATTAAAGGATTTGGCTGTAAAAAGATGTTTATAGTATTAGATAAAATAATATGCTGGTGACCAGTCTCCGGAGCAGAAAATTTGTTATTATAAAGTCACAAGCTATTGTTGCATAGCTTGTGACGACATGAGAGAAGACTGTTATCAAACTGCCACAAACAAGTTTCATACAGAAGCCGTAGCAGTATTATGTGGAGCATATAACATGTATAAATTATACACAACTATATTTGACAGAAGCATACATATCAACATTCAACACTCGATGGTACACTTGGTGTGAAATACAGACACAATAGGTATGAGCTTGAAAGGACTCACTTCCACAGTATACTGAAATTAGAAATCATGTGAATAAATGCCTGTTGAAGAATCCCTCACCTCATAATCCTCATTCAAAATCTGCGCGAACTGCTCTTCAGCTTTCAGACTATTTTTCCGAAATCGGTAGCATTGCTTAAGTCTAGCATTGCAGAAGAAACAAGCAAGCATCGGTCTTCTGTCTTCAGTTACAAACTGCAACGAAACTTGTCTTTTACTATTTTTTTAATATAATATTATATTATGAATAAAATACTTACTTCCACTACCATTTTTTGTAGTGTGTATGATTTTTATTTATATTATTATACATAACGCTAACGGAAATTATCAAAGGGTTTCAAAAAATTCGTCCGCATTGCTGTCAATAGGAAACGTGCCCAAAAGGCTGGCAGCATTGCCACGTTGTGTGGCAATGCTGATTCTTTGGCCAAAAAATAAGCCAGCCCATGGCCCTAGTGTTTCAACCCCAAACAGCTTGAACATATAAGCTCCAAAGACATTGAAGTATTTGTGGTGATTGAGGTTTTATGCACAAGAAACACCATGTGGTGGGCACAGCACAGCCCACCATGCTTGGAGAATGGGTTGGCGCAATAGTGTCGACACATGTTGCATCCCACACCAAAGGCCTAACTACCTTCTAAGGCATTATGCTCATTCCGTTTGGTCTCTTCCCATCGTCGCGTGCCAAGCCATTGGGTTCTAAAACAGCTGGCACCCCGGCGGCGACAAGAGCATGACGGGGGTGTCATTGATGCTGGTGTGCCGTGCTATCCGGCCTGCGCTTTTACTGTAGGATAAGCCTTGGTGTCCGAGGCAAACAACACCTTCACCACATTGAAAGCAATGCGGAGAGAGTGAGCCGGAAGATGGTGTCACCCAGCAAAGTGCCTCTGCTGGGTGGCGGTAGCGCCTGAAGCCAGAGGCCCTACTCCCACTCACCCACACCCAGTAGGCGGAAACACTCAGCAGTATTGGTGGATGTATTAATAAGATTATTCCACTATGATTGAATTAATATAATGTAATACTGTCCAAGCCAACAGTTGGTGGTCAGTATTGCTGTCTGTATGGCTTTGGTCTAGTGGACACAGGCGCTACTGCTGAGCATGAGGTCCTAGGTTTGATTCCCGGGTGTTAGGTTTTTCCACTGGGAGTTTCTCAGCAGCAGCATCAGTCTGGGATTGTTCCCGATTGATGGCAGTAGGTTCGCGCCCTGTTACATATGGTTTGAACATAACTGGCGACATGTGGGTACTACTATGGGAACAGCTCTGCCTAACTCTTTGAGGAACACAGGCGTGATGTTATGTGTATAATGAATGCGGCTGCCTATTAGGTAATGTAATATATTATCTACTTACTGGCATATCAGTCAGCTTCATATACAGTTCGTGCAAGTTCTTGTCGGCCACTATGTACATCCGGACACCCTCCACTAAACACATCCTACACATAGGCAGTTTATTCATCTTTGAACTCAAAAAGTATCACTTGTATAATAGTAAAAAAAACTCGGCTGAGTTTAAATAACTGGTGTGCCTTCACGTGGTTATTGTTAGGATTCCTTCGGGTGATTGCGCGTAAAAAGGTTACATGCTCTGTGATTGCGCGTACGGTATTTTATTTATGACTTCGACTTTTAATTTTTAATTTTATTGTATCGTTTTTTTTTTTTTTTTCCTTCGCCCTTCTTGGGCAGGCTAAGGTCTTGGACAATACCGCCTCGTCTTCAGTCTTTATTGTCCTTCTTGACTAAAAGTAAGGCCAAAGCCTCGTCTTCAGTTACATCCTTCTTGTTCAAAAATAAGTAAGGCCGAAGCCACGTCTTTAGTCTTTATTGTATCCAGTAACTTCATAACTTGACAGTTGAAGGGTTACCAGATTTTGACAAAAAAAGATAGTGCAAGAATGAACGAAAGAGAATGAACTTAAATGCAAACTTTATTTCGTCTTAAAAACGCGAAATACACTATTAAAATTGTAGAATTTGTAATATATTTTGTTTCTCAAGTGTACAACTTAGTTAGAATGTATTGATAATATTAATAATACTCTTGAATGTCTTTTATCTTCCAGGCCCTCTTGGGAATTGTTTAAATTTTTCTAATTTTCAACGTATTACGAATATTTAGTTTTATTTGAATTAAACCATTTTTATCATTCGTTCTTAACACACAATCGTTAACTACCCCAACACTATTATTTTTAGAAAGGTAACATTTCTTTTCTTTGAACTGCAAGTTACACCTGCTGAATACAATAGGTATTAAAAGCATTATCTCAATGATTAAAAGTCTTGCCTGCCTGACATCGGCCTGTTGTGTAGTGTTGCCAATCCTTCCAGAATTAATCAACAAAACCCAGATACTAATTTGACAGGTGTAATATCAAATTTCTATACTAAAAAAAACGCAAACAAAAGACTTAAATGTCAGATTAGTATCTGGGATTAAAAAACTAACTATAAATAAAAGCAGTAAATAGTCATTTCAGCTACAATGAGATAGAGGACTTAAAAAAAACTGAATAGGCATGCATGCTTTCACTCTTGGAAGTTTTAGTCTTACTAAATTTAAATTTTGGCCGATCACTGTCTCATAAGATACAGGTTTCTCCCTAGTTTAAGAGACAGGGTTCATTATTCTTGTATGCTTATTCTATTGTAGTATTGATTTGCTTATGAAATTTTGGGTTAAACACTGACTTGATTCGGCATGAAAATCAAGAAACTAACAATTTGGATTTTTTGCTCCAGATGGCGCGTAAAGTATGTACAAAAAACAGTACAAATATAGACTAAGAGAAAACAGGAATGTCATTGAAAAAACAGTAGTCTACTATTGAAACAGTAGAATTGGCAACACTGTCACTGATTAGTGATGATTCCGTAGACAGAGAATGCTCTGTCTACGGATGATTCAGTGACTTGACAGTTGGAGGTATACCAGTTTCTGACAAAAAAGGTAGCGATTTTTAATAAAAAAAAAAGCGAAGTGAGGATAAAAACTGCCACTTGCTCACTTCAAATGTCGCCACTATCACTAGGTCAAGAACTTGACAGCTGTCACTTTCCAAACTTTGTAAATAAGAGACTTCTTTTACACTTAATTATTTAATATGCCCCGTTGTACAGCTATTTCGTGTAAAATTATGGGGACCCATGTATTTCCCAAAGCCGACGAAAACCGTGGAGACTAACTCTCCGACGAACGAACACTAAAACCCGCCATTCATTTAAAAAAAATGCTATCCAGTACCTACATAGATCTTCTGAAGTTTATTTATATTATTAGCACGGCCAACGTTAAACTGGATTCCGTAGGCACAACATTCAAAATTAACAAAGGGGTAAAACAAGGTGATCCGCTCTCTCCTGAACTAGGTATTTACGAGCATCCTTGAGGCGATAGGTATTCAAAAAACTCGCAGACACATGGGCAACGAGGGGTATTTCAATCGGCGACAAAATTCAATGGGTACCTACAAAAAAAACCAAACTCAACTCAACTCAAAACATTTATTTCAATTAAACCATTTACAGGCACTTTTGAATATTGTCAAAATTAAATAGTCAGTCAGTTAGTCAGAAAGTTGAAGCTGGTTGCCTATTCCAAAACGTACATCTCTATGGAGAAGAATGGGCACTTTTAAATCAAGATATTACAAAATCCTGGATACATTATTCTTGTTGCTTCTATATGTGAGAACAATTAAAAAAAACAAATGAAGAACAATTCAAAATATAAGATTAAAAATAAGCCCTGGCAGTTAAGAGATGACCAGTCTCAACCGACGACGCCCGTTCACGAACATGACGCATGGATCAGCACCATCCAGCTCAACCATTTTGTAAGGAACTGAATGATCCAACACACGCGCCACCGTTCAGTGAGACATTTAAGTGAGCATGACATATTCTCAACTGCCATGCTCTTTCAAGTCAACATCAAAATATCATAATAAACGGCACCCTAATTGTGTAACACACGATCAATCTTAATCGGTTTCATTTTGACAGTTCAACAACATTCATTGCGTTATTTACGTGTTGATCAGACAAATTTTTCGTTCTTATGAAGCAATGGATTAGCAATTTGCTTCAAAATGATTCTGATTCCGATTGATTGTATGTTACGCAATTAGGGTACGGATCCATGGTTACAAAACTATAGTTTGCAAAAACAAAGAAGGCAAAACATTGAATATTTTGATGAAACAATTTCAAGGAATCCTGCTTAGCCCATTATTACAATTAAGTAATTGAGTGGGTGCTAGAAGATACCTTGTTGGAGGTAAGATTAACAATATTGATATTGGTACCTTCTGTTGTCTTACGGACTAGTTTAAATTATTGTGGCTAACCACCATAATATTAATATTATGACTAATTTTTGTGGTGCTAATTACATAAGACTTCGACATACTACTTATGTCTGAGTTAATAATTAAAGCTAATAACTATGCTAATTGACGTCTAAAACTAATAGACAGATACGCAGTATCTCTATAATCCATTTATAATAGCATTAGAAAAAAGAGGCTCGTAGAAGCAGGAGTGCAAAACATTTTATTTCAAAGTTATGACAACACAATTTTAAGGGAGATGCTTAAATTCTAATTTTCTTGCGTTTTATACAATTTGCATGTCAGTGTAAGGTTGTACCTTAATAAAAATAATATGATGCGCAACAATAAGAAATATGTAGGTAATCTTTTATCTGTTCTGTGGGTAATAATACAATTTTAACCTTAAAAATCATCAATACATCCCTTTAAATTAGATTATTATTGCTCCGAATTCGTCTGATTTCGCGGGCTACTGCAGCGCATCCACCTTAATTAAAATTGTTTTAACAAATATGGACGTACAATATAAACAAGTAGGTTAAAATTATGCTTTATTTATAGTAACGTCTTCATCACACATTACAAACTTACAACAAAATGAATGAATGAAACAACCGATCACAATGATGATTTAAAAATTAAGATTAATGGAAATAATAATCATGTTTTTTAAATATTTTATTTTAAATAACAACTTACAACACAATACGTTGGTGACATTTTTAAGTTTCACCAACGTTAATTTGTAAATTCGGTAGAATTATAGTGAAGCGAATAACGTTCCAGGTATTGTTCACCCCTGCTTCTTTTAGGTTTTTAGCATTGACACTGTAATTTTAAATTGGAGTTAAATAATATAAATAAATGAAAGCCACATAATTTCATAAGATAAATAGTTAAAATGGTTACAATTAAGTGTGACAGCTACTGTAAAACTAGATCATAATAAATTCGGCGTCTATCGTAATGTAACAATATTTATTGTACTTTTGTTACAAAGTGTGCATTAAAAATAACCTTTTTTAACTTCTTTCTAATGCTATTGTAAATGGACTATAGTTAATTCTAATTTCTGAACAAAAGTGGTGATTTTAATTTTATTACTTTAAATCTAAACAATCACAAGAATTGTTAAATCATTCAAACATTACAAAACACGTTACACAACACAAATATTTGAACAATCTATTCAATAGTTTTTGCGTCAATCCGGTACATACACCTAGACAAGCAGGATCGTTCACACATCGCATAGAAATTACTTCATTTCAAAATATTCGATGTGTACAGTCACGAGCACTAATATGTCAACATTTGGAAACTTTCAATAGCGATTTTTGCGTGAAATAACGAAAACAACAATGAAATACGACACATTGCAGAAACCTATGGTTTCGAAAATACTATGTTCGTAGCAACATACAATTTCATAAAAAAATAAAGGAGTAATTCGCTTTTGAATAAAGCCAAGTGTACACATACTTATGCTCGTGATTGTACGGTTTTGATTTCAATACGATATTATTACGTACAGACGCCAGCACATTTAGCTACTACAATCTGTTAAAACTTTATCGTTACAGCATTAAGGTTCAAGGTTGAATGGGAAAATTTGACAGTTTCGGGTAGCTTGACCTGCTGGCGTCAGTACATCCGAACATACGTGACTTGCTTGATCGCGTTCGTACCTCCGTCATATTTACACAGGGTCAAACTAAATTAGCTAGCGAAACTCCGCAAACGTGACCGGCATCGTAATTGTAACACGATAAAACTACAAAAAGTATGAATTGATGAGCGATTCTTCGCCAGCGTGTTCAAATGTGAACCTACCACTGAAACTACACGCTGACATACATACAGAGTGTTAGGCGAAGGGTTAAACAAACAAGGGGGGTTCGTAGGTAGACCCTAGTATAAAGGTAGAAAGGTAAGAAGAACATATTTAGCTTAAGGTGTATGCTCCAAGGTAGCCCGCGAAATTCAAATTTTCTTACGTTTTTTGCAATTTGCTAGTCAGACTCAGTACTAAGTTGTACGTTGATTAAAATATGATTCGCGGCCGTAACAAGTATGTATTTACAGAATTATAATAATTAGAATCAGTAATAAAACTTGTTGAGTTAGCATAATCCTAAAATGTCAAGATTTCATGAAATAGTCATTCAGTAGGATTACTTGATCATAGAGAGTTGTGTTGATGACTTTAATGATTATAATTCTGTAAATACATATTTGTTACGGCCGCGAATCATATTTTAATCAACGTACAACTTAGTACTGACCAGCAAATTGCAAAAAACGTAAGAAAATTTGAATTAAGCGGGCTACCTTGGAGCATCCACCTTAAGGTAAAAAAAAAGTTTATAGTAGTTTTTCAAGAATTTCCAAAATTTTAGTTGTGAGCTCTAGAGAGACTACATAGAAACCTGACGAAGGTGTCGCGCTTGTATCCGAAATAGGGGAAGCGTATTTGATCCGAATTTATAATTCTTAAATACAAAAACTCATACCAATGTTTTGTTTCTTTTCACTTAATTTTCTTCTTTTTTCTTTTAAAAAACGTTTGAACTCCTAGGATCCCCGTTATTGGAACGAAGTTCCTTATCGCGCGTTGCGAAAGGGGGCTAGACGGAAAAAATTAAGACCAAAAGTTGGAACGACACTTTTTGCTATAGTTGTAAGCCGTGCGGCGTGCGCGTGTTTCTCTCTCTCTCTCTGAACTTCGTTCCATCCGGGTGTCCCTTGACACCTCTCCAGTATTTTATTTTGTTAAAGTTGGGTTTATTGAAATTTTTTCTCGTTCCTTTTAATATTTGAGAGCTCAGAACAAATTCTTCAGTTCTAATTTGCGTCTACCATTGCCTTTGCTATACCAAGGATGTATCATAAAAAAATACTCCAAACACATGTAAAAGAAATAATACATGTGCATATACATACAGATGCCAGCACATCAAGCTACCTGAAACAGTAAAATTTTGCCAATCAACCTTGAACCTAATGCTTTAGCGATAAAGTTGAAATACTATTAAAAGAAATTGACAGATTGTAGTAGCTTGATGTGCTGGCGTCTGTACGATCGGGAAAGAAGTTCCTTTCGTCCACAGTGTTGACGAACGGAACTTATTTTTCCCGATTGTCAACAGCGGGGGCGGCAAGGTGTCACTGGTCGGGAATATTCGCCAAAAACCGAATACACTGACATAGGTGCAGTGCTCATATTCACCATGGTGTATACAAATATGGTTTGTTAAGGCCTTTTCTACACTAAAAGTACGCTGACATACACCACACTCAATGTCTAAGAATATGTTTTTTTAAATGACTCGTTTGACTTAAGTTACGCTGACACACATCCCACTTATAAGGTTTTACACCACTGTGTATACGAATATGTTTTGTTAAATTGCTCTTTGCCCTAAAGTTACGCTGACATACATCACACTTATAAGGTTTCTCACCAGTGTGTATACGAATATGATTTGTTAAAATAAACTTTTGATTAAAATGACGTTGACATACATCACACTTTACACTTTACAGGTTTTCACCAGTGTGTATTCTCCGAGAATGTAGTGTTAAACTACCTTTATTAGTAAAACTACGCTGACATACATCACATTTATAAGGCTTTTCACCAGTGTGTATGCGAATATGCTTTGTTAAATTATACTTCTGACTAAAACTACGCTGACATACATCACACACGTAAGGTTTTTCACCGGTGTGTATACGAATATGTTTTGTTAAAGTACTCTTATCACTAAAGTTACGCTGACATACATCACACTCGTAAGGTTTTCTACCGGTGTGTAAAAGAAAATGTTTTCTAAAATTACTCTTTTGACTAAAGTTACGCTGACACACATCACACTTATAAGGTTTTTCACCAGTGTGTATACGAATATGACTTGTTAAATCCCTCTTATCATTAAAATTACGCTGACATACCTCACACTCGTAAGGTTTTTCACCGGTGTGTATACGAATATGTTTTGTTAAGCTACTCTTTTCACTAAAGTTACGCTGACATACATCACACTTGTAAGGTTTTTCACCGGTGTGTATACGAATATGTTTTGTTAAGCTACTCTTTTCATTAAAGTTACGCTGACATAGATCACATTTATAAGGCTTTTCACCGGTGTGTATGCGAATATGATTTGTTAAACTACTCTTTCCACTAAAGTTACGCTGACATACATCACACTCGTAGGGTTTTTCACCGGTGTGTATACGAATATGCTTTGTTAAATTATACTTCTGACTAAAACTACGCTGACATACATCACACACGTAAGGTTTTTCACCGGTGTGTATTCTATTATGGTTAGCTAAAGCTCCCTTGTCACGAAAGCTATGATGACATACATCACACTTATAAGGTTTTTCACCAGTGTGTACACGAATATGACTTGTTAAATACCTCTTATTACTAAAATTACGCTGACATACCTCACACTGGTAAAGGTTTTCTTTAATACATAACCTCCGATCACTATTTATAGTATCACCGTCAACAACTTTGTCCTTACTTATTTTTCTTCTCAAATCATCTTTGTTACTATTACTACGGCTATTCGTATGAACAGCAGTATTATCAATACCTTTATGAACTTCAGTGATTGTATCAGTAGAAGGCTCTTTGAACGTGGTACCACGTTTGGACGTACAATTCCGAGTGTTCCGGATAACTTGAGAGCCTACTGGTTCAATTTGCTTTTGCTCGGCTCTTGTTACCTATATCTGCTGGTTTTGTTCTTTGTGTGTCTAGTTTTAATTTCTTCGCGACGGGCGTATCTGAAAAGAAAATGCGTTTATTTAAGGTAAGATATGACAAAAAAAAGAACAAGCATAATATGCGTCATGCTCAGCATAATGCTATGAGCCTATGCGAGACAGTGCTTCAGCGTTGGTTTGCAGTCGGCGTTGACGTGATGACGTCAGTCGGTACAGCATAAAATGAGATACAGAATAGGAAATAAAATAACAACATAACACGATTATAAATCTGATAAGTACAATGTAGGAAGAATTATTCCGCTATTCCAAGAACTTAAAATACTGTCTTTACCATGTCTTTACAAATTTGAAACTTGCATGTTTGTAAAAAAAAATATAATTTATTTGAAAAAAGCAGTTACAAAATAAATAGTCGACTACGTCACAAAGACAAATTGAAACTGCCCCAAATAAAATTAATGTTATACAAAAGAAATATTTACTGCATGGCAATTATTATTTTTAACCATTTGCCAAATAACATTCAAGATTTGCCATCGTCGCTGTTCAAAAGGGTGTTATTTAGACTGTTATTGGACAAAAATTATTACAGTGTTAAAGAATATTTAGAGGATAAGTCGCTAGTAACATATTAAATAAAAATTATTCTACCATATTCCACACTAACATAATATCTTTAATATTATATTCTTGACATAATTATTCAATATTAATGACATGACTTATTATAAACACAATACAATTTCGATCTTTATTACAATAATATTTATATTTTATTAAGTGATTCATGTTTACTAATTCAAATATTAATAAATAAGACTTCATTTTACTAGAAATATTTGTACGCCATAGTATGGCAGGATATGCTGGAACCAAAATTGTAACATCTATTGTACCATATTCTGACAAATAAACATTTTTGATTTGATTTGATTTGAGGAAGCTAGGGGCTTGCACATGAAACAAAAAAGGTGTTGGAGTGATTCTAGTCGGACCGAAAAGGAGCACATGCTCTGCACCTTTGACGACATTGGATAATACACTTTATTGCACATAAAGTTAAAATCGTGCTAGCAGCGACGCAGATATCACACGCCCACCACACTAGCGTTCTTGGGTATCACGGAGCGTCTCAGGCGTTTTATGGCCGTATTATGTCATACCTATACTTGTGTACTTACACTTTTAACCCCATGGGGAATATCGCCGATTTATTCTGTCAAAGTCTCACCATGAAAAGTTAGGTTAAATGAGCTGTCAATCGCTAGATTACTTAGCGTCAGGTAGGATGACAGTTCACTTCAAGCTCACTTCCAGTGGCGTAACAATAGGGTGGCAGGAGTGGCAAAATGCCACGGGCCCCCAGCCGGAAGGGGCCCCCGGCCCGAGAGGGCCATGAGCACAGGAGGATCCTAACATACCTAAGTACAGAAATGCAAACTTTTTTCGACCACTAAACTAACGAAGCTGTCAGGTATTCAATTTTTTAGGGGAAATTACGAAATCTACGCGGACGAAGTGCTAGTAAAAAAAAAATACAACGTTGGTTGAACTTCTATAAGGGGGCCCTATCCCATGAAATTGCCACGGGCCCCAAAGGGTATAGTTACGCCACTGCTCACTTCATCTATGTTTTCACTGTGATATTTATTTTATTTTACAGTTTTTGGAAAACTTACAGCTAAAAACTTTTACACGATTGAGAGAAACAAAAATAAGGCCAATTACAAGTTACAGGCCAGTTAGTTATATGTTTACAAATACGCGGTGTCTACTCCAGAAATCGTCTGCTCCACCGGCCATTGGTCCTTCGACAGACATTGCCAGCCAGCCCTACTGCCAGTTCAGTTAGCTTACTTTGCAAGCTATGTTGGCAACTCTGGTTTCCGCTTATAGGCAAGCGTAGTGTGGGACGCCCCCCAGCCAGATGGACGGACGACCTCAAGAAGGGCGGAGGACAGGGTGTTGTGGTGCAGCCTGGTAGAGGCCTATGTCCAGCCGTGCACTGCAATAGGCTGAGTTGATTGATTGATTTCCACAGAATAGACCGGCTGATGGCGCTGTGCTCTTGAACGGATGTTAGTGGTGACTGGTCATCCTGCTGGCCACGGTCGCCATGGTTTTGTTATTGTTATCAGAAATTAACAGTTTGTTGACGTAACTACGATGGTCCTAGTTTATGATTTGTGTCTTCGAGTAACAGTCCTATGGATAGAATTCAACGTTGCACATGCAAGCGGATACGCCCTTTAGGTAACGCTAACCATTTCCTATCAGGTGAATCATTGGCCTGTTTGCTAACCTATAGATTAACTAACTAATACTTACTGGTCGTCTCCCTGGCTCTTCGTTTCTTCTTAGATACTTCTTCCCCTTCAGGTTTAAACTTCATTAAAGGCACATAATCTTCTAAATCTAATTCAGAATGTTCTGGTGGTACATCTGCTACATCTAGACAGCTGTTGTCTAGATTTTCCAGTTCTTCCTCTATAAGTAAATTATAATAGTCAGGAGAATTGCGCTTTTATGAATAAAAGTATCCTGTGTGTTAATCCTGTTTATAAACTATTTGTGTACCAAATTTCATCAAAATCGGTTCAGCCGTTTGAGCGTGAAGAAGTAACAAACAAACAAACATACATACAAACACACACACACACTCACAAACTTTCGCATTTTTAATATCAAAACAACTAAGTATATTTTCGGAATTTTCTTTAATTTTAATATTCGCAAAAATTCGCCATATTGTATTTATTGTTCAAAATATTTAGTACTTAGTTGTTATTCTTTGTGTGAAAACTTGTAATTCGCCATCATCATATTAAAAACTTAGTAACTATAGTGTCTGATTAGCAGTTTTCCAAAAAAAAAACATACCGGCTGTGTTTTTTACCGTCTGGTCGAAATCCTACTAATATTACATATTTGGCACACAAATATGTAGTTCATAACCAGGACACACAGGATACTTTTGTTATCCCGATTTTCCCACGGGATCGAAACTTATGCGGGTGAAACCGCGGGACGCAGCTAGTTCATTGATAATTTCCGCGCGTAGAGAAGGATGCCTTTAAATTGAATTTTGATATTTATCAATTTTTTATTTATTTTTTGTAAAAAAAGACTTCTGTGCC
Source organism: Apamea sordens (assembly GCA_945859715.1). Taxonomy (NCBI): domain Eukaryota; kingdom Metazoa; phylum Arthropoda; class Insecta; order Lepidoptera; family Noctuidae; genus Apamea; species Apamea sordens. Next base: position 8,441,976 of record OX244015.1, on the reverse strand, counting down.
ATAGGCATCTACTACTTTATACCCAGACCCATTTTTGTCCAGACGGTAAATATGGTGTCGCCGACTTTTTTGTAGAATTATTTAAGGCGGACCAGATGGCCACACATTGTTTTTAACTGTATACAACTGTTTAGGCAGCGCATGCAAATACTTCTGTTTCAAGAGGTATTTCTTTTCGACTTGCTAGACAACAGTTGTGACAGCTCAGCTAAAATTCAAGTTATAAATATAATTTATAGCACTCGGGAATAATTAAGCTTGCTACCAACAAATTTTATGTCTTTAAAATATTAGTATAGATATAATTTACTGATCATTAGTATTTTATGTTCTAAAAAACATACCATCACTTTGATGTTCCTCCTTTGGCACAATATTAACATCAAGTCCCTCACGAACAGCTGGTAATTCATCTTTCATAGCAATGCTTTCAGTTTGATCAACAGCAACTATACTTATGTTCTCTGTTGTAGTTTTAACAAACCCACCGAAAATTACTAACTGGTCTTGATTTATTAAAGGATTTGGCTGTAAAAAGATGTTTATAGTATTAGATAAAATAATATGCTGGTGACCAGTCTCCGGAGCAGAAAATTTGTTATTATAAAGTCACAAGCTATTGTTGCATAGCTTGTGCCGACATGAGAGAAGACTGTTATCAAACTGCCACAAACAAGTTTCATACAGAAGCCATAGCAGTATTATGTGGAGCATATAACATGTATAAATTATACACAACTATATTTGACAGAAGCATGCATATCAACATTTAACACTCGATGGTACACTTGGCGTGAAATACAGACACAATAGGTATGAGCTTGAAAGGACTCACTTCCACAGTATACTGAAATTAGAAATCATGTGAATAAATGCCTGTTGAAGAATCCCTCACCTCATAATCCTCATTCAAAATCTGCGCGAACTGCTCTTCAGCTTTCAGACTATTTTTCAGAAATCGGTAGCATTGCTTAAGTCTAGCATTGCAGAAGAAACAAGCAAGCATCGGTCTTCTGTCTTCAGTTACAAACTGCAACAAAACTTGTCTTTTGTAGTGTGTATGATTTTTATTTATATTATTATACATAACGCTAACGGAAATTATCAAAGGGTATCAAAAAATTCGTCCGCATTGCTGTCAATAGGAAACATGCCCAAAAGGCTGGCAGCATTGCCACGTTGTGTGGCAATGCTGATTCTTTGGCCAAAAAATAAGCCAGCCCATGGCCCTAGTGTTTCAACCCCAAACAGCTTGAACATATAAGCTCCAAAGACATTGAAGTATTTGTGGTGATTGAGGTTTTATGCACAAGAAACACCATGTGGTAGGCACAGCACAGCCCACCATGCTTGGAGAATGGGTTGGCGCAATAGTGTCGACACATGTTGCATCCCACACCAAAGGCCTAACTACCTTCTAAGGCATTATGCTCATTCCGTTTGGTCTCTTCCCATCGTCGCGTGCCAAGCCATTGGGTTCTAAAACAGCTGGCACCCCGGCGGCGACAAGAGCATGACGGGGGTGTCATTGATGCTGGTGTGCCGTGCTATCCGGCCTGCGCTTTTACTGTAGGATAAGCCTTGGTGTCCGAGGCAAACAACACCTTCACCACATTGAAAGCAATGCGGAGAGAGTGAGCCGGAAGATGGTGTCACCCAGCAAAGTGCCTCTGCTGGGTGGCGGTAGCGCCTGAAGCCAGAGGCCCTACTCCCACTCACCCACACCCAGTAGGCGGAAACACTCAGCAGTATTGGTGGATGTATTAATAAGATTATTCCACTACGATTGAATTAATATAATGTAATACTGTCCAAGCCAACAGTTGGTGGTCAGTATTGCTGTCTGTATGGCTTTGGTCTAGTGGACACAGGTGCTACTGCTGAGCATGAGGTCCTAGGTTTGATTCCCGGGTGTTAGGTTTTTCCACTGGGAGTTTCTCAGCAGCAGCATCAGTCTGGGATTGTTCCCGATTGATGGCAGTAGGTTCGCGCCCTGTTACATATGGTTTGAACATAACTGGCGACATGTGGGTACTACTATGGGAACAGCTCTGCCTAACTCTTTGAGGAACACAGACGTGATGTTATGTGTATAATGAATGCGGCTGCCTATTAGGTAATGTAATATATTATCTACTTACTGGCATATCAGTCAGCTTCATATACAGTTCGTGCAAGTTCTTGTCGGCCACTATGTACATCCGGACACCCTCCACTAAACACATCCTACACATTGGCAGTTTATTCATCTTTGAACTCAAAAAGTATCACTTGTTTAATAGTAAAAAAAACTCGGCTGAGTTTAAATAACTGGTGTGCCTTCACGTGGTTATTGTTAGGATTCCTTCGGGTGATTGCGCGTAAAAAGGTTACATGCTCTGTGATTGCGCGTACGGTATTTTATTTAAGACTTCGACTTTTAATTTTTAATTTTATTGTATCGTTTTTTTTTTTTTTTTTTTTCCTTCGCCCTTCTTGGGCAGGCTAAGGTCTTGGACCATACCGCCTCGTCTTCAGTCTTTATTGTCCTTCTTGACTAAAAGTAAGGCCAAAGCCTCGTCTTCAGTTACATCCTTCTTGTTCAAAAATAAGTAAGGCCGAAGCCACGTCTTTAGTCTTTATTGTATCCAGTAACTTCATAACTTGACAGTTGAAGGGTTACCAGATTTTGACAAAAAAAGATAGTAAGGCAGTGCAAGAATGAACGAAAGAGAATGAACTTAAATGCAAACTTTATTTCGTCTTAAAAACTGAAATACACTATTAAAATTGTAGAATTTGTAATATATTTTGTTTCTCAAGTGTACAACTTAGTTAGAATGTATTGATAATATTAATAATACTCTTGAATGTCTTTTATCTTCCAGGCCCTCTTGGGAATTGTTTAAATTTTTCTAATTTTCAACGTATTACGAATATTTAGTTTTATTTGAATTAAACCATTTTTATCATTCGTTCTTAACACACAATCGTTAACTACCCCAACACTATTATTTTTAGAAAGGTAACATTTCTTTTCTTTGAACTGCAAGTTACACCTGCTGAATACAATAGGTATTAAAAGCATTATCTCAATGATTAAAAGTCTTGCCTGCCTGACATCGGCCTGTTGTGTAGTGTTGCCAATCCTTCCAGAATTAATCAACAAAACCCAGATACTAATTTGACAGGTGTAATATCAAATTTCTATACTAAAAAAAACGCAAACAAAAGACTTAAATGTCAGATTAGTATCTGGGATTAAAAAACTAACTATAAATAAAAGCAGTAAATAGTCATTTCAGCTACAATGAGATAGAGGACTTAAAAAAAACTGAATAGGCATGCATGCTTTCACTCTTGGAAGTTTTAGTCTTACTAAATTTAAATTTTGGCCGATCACTGTCTCATAAGATACAGGTTTCTCCCTAGTTTAAGAGACAGGGTTCATTATTCTTGTATGCTTATTCTATTGTAGTATTGATTTGCTTATGAAATTTTGGGTTAAACACTGACTTGATTCGGCATGAAAATCAAGAAACTAACAATTTGGATTTTTTGCTCCAGATGGCGCGTAAAGTATGTACAAAAAACAGTACAAATATAGACTAAGAGAAAACAGGAATGTCATTGAAAAAACAGTAGTCTACTATTGAAACAGTAGAATTGGCAACACTGTCACTGATTAGTGATGATTCCGTAGACAGAGAATGCTCTGTCTACGGATGATTCAGTGACTTGACAGTTGGAGGTATACCAGTTTCTGACAAAAAAGGTAGCGATTTTTAATAAAAAAAAAAGCGAAGTGAGGATAAAAACTGCCACTTGCTCACTTCAAATGTCGCCACTATCACTAGGTCAAGAACTTGACAGCTGTCACTTTCCAAACTTTGTAAATAAGAGACTTCTTTTACACTTAATTATTTAATATGCCCCGTTGTACAGCTATTTCGTGTAAAATTATGGGGACCCATGTATTTCCCAAAGCCGACGAAAACCGTGGAGACTAACTCTCCGACGAACGAACACTAAAACCCGCCATTCATTTAAAAAAAATGCTATCCAGTACCTACATAGATCTTCTGAAGTTTATTTATATTATTAGCACGGCCAACGTTAAACTGGATTCCGTAGGCACAACATTCAAAATTAACAAAGGGGTAAAACAAGGTGATCCGCTCTCTCCTGAACTAGGTATTTACGAGCATCCTTGAGGCGATAGGTATTCAAAAAACTCGCAGACACATGGGCAACGAGGGGTATTTCAATCGGCGACAAAATTCAATGGGTACCTACAAAAAAAACCAAACTCAACTCAACTCAAAACATTTATTTCAATTAAACCATTTACAGGCACTTTTGAATATTGTCAAAATTAAATAGTCAGTCAGTTAGTCAGAAAGTTGAAGCTGGTTGCCTATTCCAAAACGTACATCTCTATGGAGAAGAATGGGCACTTTTAAATCAAGATATTACAAAATCCTGGATACATTATTCTTGTTGCTTCTATATGTGAGAACAATTAAAAAAAACAAATGAAGAACAATTCAAAATATAAGATTAAAAATAAGCCCTGGCAGTTAAGAGATGACCAGTCTCAACCGACGACGCCCGTTCACGAACATGACGCATGGATCAGCACCATCCAGCTCAACCATTTTGTAAGGAACTGAATGATCCAACACACGCGCCACCGTTCAGTGAGACATTTAAGTGAGCATGACATATTCTCAACTGCCATGCTCTTTCAAGTCAACATCAAAATATCATAATAAACGGCACCCTAATTGTGTAACACACGATCAATCTTAATCGGTTTCATTTTAACAGTTCAACAACATTCATTGCGTTATTTACGTGTTGATCAGACAAATTTTTCGTTCTTATGAAGCAATGGATTAGCAATTTGCTTCAAAATGATTCTGATTCCGATTGATTGTATGTTACGCAATTAGGGTACGGATCCATGGTTACAAAACTATAGTTTGCAAAAACAAAGAAGGCAAAACATTGAATATTTTGATGAAACAATTTCAAGGAATCCTGCTTAGCCCATTATTACAATTAAGTAATTGAGTGGGTGCTAGAAGATACCTTGTTGGAGGTAAGATTAACAATATTGATATTGGTACCTTCTGTTGTCTTACGGACTAGTTTAAATTATTGTGGCTAACCACCATAATATTAATATTATGACTAATTTTTGTGGTGCTAATTACATAAGACTTCGACATACTACTTATGTCTGAGTTAATAATTAAAGCTAATAACTATGCTAATTGACGTCTAAAACTAATAGACAGATACGCAGTATCTCTATAATCCATTTATAATAGCATTAGAAAAAAGAGGCTCGTAGAAGCAGGAGTGCAAAACATTTTATTTCAAAGTTATGACAACACAATTTTAAGGGAGATGCTTAAATTCTAATTTTCTTGCGTTTTATACAATTTGCATGTCAGTGTAAGGTTGTACCTTAATAAAAATAATATGATGCGCAACAATAAGAAATATGTAGGTAATCTTTTATCTGTTCTGTGGGTAATAATACAATTTTAACCTTAAAAATCATCAATACATCCCTTTAAATTAGATTATTATTGCTCCGAATTCGTCTGATTTCGCGGGCTACTGCAGCGCATCCACCTTAATTAAAATTGTTTTAACAAATATGGACGTACAATATAAACAAGTAGGTTAAAATTATGCTTTATTTATAGTAACGTCTTCATCACACATTACAAACTTACAACAAAATGAATGAATGAAACAACCGATCACAATGATGATTTAAAAATTAAGATTAATGGAAATAATAATCATGTTTTTTAAATATTTTATTTTAAATAACAACTTACAACACAATACGTTGGTGACATTTTTAAGTTTCACCAACGTTAATTTGTAAATTCGGTAGAATTATAGTGAAGCGAATAACGTTCCAGGTATTGTTCACCCCTGCTTCTTTTAGGTTTTTAGCATTGACACTGTAATTTTAAATTGGAGTTAAATAATATAAATAAATGAAAGCCACATAATTTCATAAGATAAATAGTTAAAATGGTTACAATTAAGTGTGACAGCTACTGTAAAACTAGATCATAATAAATTCGGCGTCTATCGTAATGTAACAATATTTATTGTACTTTTGTTACAAAGTGTGCATTAAAAATAACCTTTTTTAACTTCTTTCTAATGCTATTGTAAATGGACTATAGTTAATTCTAATTTCTGAACAAAAGTGGTGATTTTAATTTTATTACTTTAAATCTAAACAATCACAAGAATTGTTAAATCATTCAAACATTACAAAACACGTTACACAACACAAATATTTGAACAATCTATTCAATAGTTTTTGCGTCAATCCGGTACATACACCTAGACAAGCAGGATCGTTCACACATCGCATAGAAATTACTTCATTTCAAAATATTCGATGTGTACAGTCACGAGCACTAATATGTCAACATTTGGAAACTTTCAATAGCGATTTTTGCGTGAAATAACGAAAACAACAATGAAATACGACACATTGCAGAAACCTATGGTTTCGAAAATACTATGTTCGTAGCAACATACAATTTCATAAAAAAATAAAGGAGTAATTCGCTTTTGAATAAAGCCAAGTGTACACATACTTATGCTCGTGACTGTACGGTTTTGATTTCAATACGATATTATTACGTACAGACGCCAGCACATTTAGCTACTACAATCTGTTAAAACTTTATCGTTACAGCATTAAGGTTCAAGGTTGAATGGGAAAATTTGACAGTTTCGGGTAGCTTGACCTGCTGGCGTCAGTACATCCGAACATACGTGACTTGCTTGATCGCGTTCGTACCTCCGTCATATTTACACAGGGTCAAACTAAATTAGCTAGCGAAACTCCGCAAACGTGACCGGCATCGTAATTGTAACACGATAAAACTACAAAAAGTATGAATTGATGAGCGATTCTTCGCCAGCGTGTTCAAATGTGAACCTACCACTGAAACTACACGCTGACATACATACAGAGTGTTAGGCGAAGGGTTAAACAAACAAGGGGGGTTCGTAGGTAGACCCTAGTATAAAGGTAGAAAGGTAAGAAGAACATATTTAGCTTAAGGTGTATGCTCCAAGGTAGCCCGCGAAATTCAAATTTTCTTACGTTTTTTGCAATTTGCTAGTCAGACTCAGTACTAAGTTGTACGTTGATTAAAATATGATTCGCGGCCGTAACAAGTATGTATTTACAGAATTATAATAATTAGAATCAGTAATAAAACTTGTTGAGTTAGCATAATCCTAAAATGTCAAGATTTCATGAAATAGTCATTCAGTAGGATTACTTGATCATAGAGAGTTGTGTTGATGACTTTAATGATTATAATTCTGTAAATACATATTTGTTACGGCCGCGAATCATATTTTAATCAACGTACAACTTAGTACTGACCAGCAAATTGCAAAAAACGTAAGAAAATTTGAATTAAGCGGGCTACCTTGGAGCATCCACCTTAAGGTAAAAAAAAAGTTTATAGTAGTTTTTCAAGAATTTCCAAAATTTTAGTTGTGAGCTCTAGAGAGACTACATAGAAACCTGACGAAGGTGTCGCGCTTGTATCCGAAATAGGGGAAGCGTATTTGATCCGAATTTATAATTCTTAAATACAAAAACTCATACCAATGTTTTGTTTCTTTTCACTTAATTTTCTTCTTTTTTCTTTTAAAAAACGTTTGAACTCCTAGGATCCCCGTTATTGGAACGAAGTTCCTTATCGCGCGTTGCGAAAGGGGGCTAGACGGAAAAAATTAAGACCAAAAGTTGGAACGACACTTTTTGCTATAGTTGTAAGCCGTGCGGCGTGCGCGTGTTTCTCTCTCTCTCTCTGAACTTCGTTCCATCCGGGTGTCCCTTGACACCTCTCCAGTATTTTATTTTGTTAAAGTTGGGTTTATTGAAATTTTTTCTCGTTCCTTTTAATATTTGAGAGCTCAGAACAAATTCTTCAGTTCTAATTTGCGTCTACCATTGCCTTTGCTATACCAAGGATGTATCATAAAAAAATACTCCAAACACATGTAAAAGAAATAATACATGTGCATATACATACAGATGCCAGCACATCAAGCTACCTGAAACAGTAAAATTTTGCCAATCAACCTTGAACCTAATGCTTTAGCGATAAAGTTGAAATACTATTAAAAGAAATTGACAGATTGTAGTAGCTTGATGTGCTGGCGTCTGTACGATCGGGAAAGAAGTTCCTTTCGTCCACAGTGTTGACGAACGGAACTTATTTTTCCCGATTGTCAACAGCGGGGGCGGCAAGGTGTCACTGGTCGGGAATATTCGCCAAAAACCGAATACACTGACATAGGTGCAGTGCTCATATTCACCATGGTGTATACAAATATGGTTTGTTAAGGCCTTTTCTACACTAAAAGTACGCTGACATACACCACACTCAATGTCTAAGAATATGTTTTTTTAAATGACTCGTTTGACTTAAGTTACGCTGACACACATCCCACTTATAAGGTTTTACACCACTGTGTATACGAATATGTTTTGTTAAATTGCTCTTTGCCCTAAAGTTACGCTGACATACATCACACTTATAAGGTTTCTCACCAGTGTGTATACGAATATGATTTGTTAAAATAAACTTTTGATTAAAATGACGTTGACATACATCACACTTTACACTTTACAGGTTTTCACCAGTGTGTATTCTCCGAGAATGTAGTGTTAAACTACCTTTATTAGTAAAACTACGCTGACATACATCACATTTATAAGGCTTTTCACCAGTGTGTATGCGAATATGCTTTGTTAAATTATACTTCTGACTAAAACTACGCTGACATACATCACACACGTAAGGTTTTTCACCGGTGTGTATACGAATATGTTTTGTTAAAGTACTCTTATCACTAAAGTTACGCTGACATACATCACACTCGTAAGGTTTTCTACCGGTGTGTAAAAGAAAATGTTTTCTAAAATTACTCTTTTGACTAAAGTTACGCTGACACACATCACACTTATAAGGTTTTTCACCAGTGTGTATACGAATATGACTTGTTAAATCCCTCTTATCATTAAAATTACGCTGACATACCTCACACTCGTAAGGTTTTTCACCGGTGTGTATACGAATATGTTTTGTTAAGCTACTCTTTTCACTAAAGTTACGCTGACATACATCACACTTGTAAGGTTTTTCACCGGTGTGTATACGAATATGTTTTGTTAAGCTACTCTTTTCATTAAAGTTACGCTGACATAGATCACATTTATAAGGCTTTTCACCGGTGTGTATGCGAATATGATTTGTTAAACTACTCTTTCCACTAAAGTTACGCTGACATACATCACACTCGTAGGGTTTTTCACCGGTGTGTATACGAATATGCTTTGTTAAATTATACTTCTGACTAAAACTACGCTGACATACATCACACACGTAAGGTTTTTCACCGGTGTGTATTCTATTATGGTTAGCTAAAGCTCCCTTGTCACGAAAGCTATGATGACATACATCACACTTATAAGGTTTTTCACCAGTGTGTACACGAATATGACTTGTTAAATACCTCTTATTACTAAAATTACGCTGACATACCTCACACTGGTAAAGGTTTTCTTTAATACATAACCTCCGATCACTATTTATAGTATCACCGTCAACAACTTTGTCCTTACTTATTTTTCTTCTCAAATCATCTTTGTTACTATTACTACGGCTATTCGTATGAACAGCAGTATTATCAATACCTTTATGAACTTCAGTGATTGTATCAGTAGAAGGCTCTTTGAACGTGGTACCACGTTTGGACGTACAATTCCGAGTGTTCCGGATAACTTGAGAGCCTACTGGTTCAATTTGCTTTTGCTCGGCTCTTGTTATATCTGCTGGTTTTGTTCTTTGTGTGTCTAGTTTTAATTTCTTCGCGACGGGCGTATCTGAAAAGAAAATGCGTTTATTTAAGGTAAGATATGACAAAAAAAAGAACAAGCATAATATGCGTCATGCTCAGCATAATGCTATGAGCCTATGCGAGACAGTGCTTCAGCGTTGGTTTGCAGTCGGCGTTGACGTGATGACGTCAGTCGGTACAGCATAAAATGAGATACAGAATAGGAAATAAAATAACAACATAACACGATTATAAATCTGATAAGTACAATGTAGGAAGAATTATTCCGCTATTCCAAGAACTTAAAATACTGTCTTTACCATGTCTTTACAAATAAGAAACTTGCATGTTTGTAAAAAAAAATATAATTTATTTGAAAAAAGCAGTTACAAAATAAATAGTCGACTACGTCACAAAGACAAATTGAAACTGCCCCAAATAAAATTAATGTTATACAAAAGAAATATTTACTGCATGGCAATTATTATTTTTAACCATTTGCCAAATAACATTCAAGATTTGCCATCGTCGCTGTTCAAAAGGGTGTTATTTAGACTGTTATTGGACAAAAATTATTACAGTGTTAAAGAATATTTAGAGGATAAGTCGCTAGTAACATATTAAATAAAAATTATTCTACCATATTCCACACTAACATAATATCTTTAATATTATATTCTTGACATAATTATTCAATATTAATGACATGACTTATTATAAACACAATACAATTTCGATCTTTATTACAATAATATTTATATTTTATTAAGTGATTCATGTTTACTAATTCAAATATTAATAAATAAGACTTCATTTTACTAGAAATATTTGTACGCCATAGTATGGCAGGATATGCTGGAACCAAAATTGTAACATCTATTGTACCATATTCTGACAAATAAACATTTTTGATTTGATTTGATTTGAGGAAGCTAGGGGCTTGCACATGAAACAAAAAAGGTGTTGGAGTGATTCTAGTCGGACCGAAAAGGAGCACATGCTCTGCACCTTTGACGACATTGGATAATACACTTTATTGCACATAAAGTTAAAATCGTGCTAGCAGCGACGCAGATATCACACGCCCACCACACTAGCGTTCTTGGGTATCACGGAGCGTCTCAGGCGTTTTATGGCCGTATTATGTCATACCTATACTTGTGTACTTACACTTTTAACCCCATGGGGAATATCGCCGATTTATTCTGTCAAAGTCTCACCATGAAAAGTTAGGTTAAATGAGCTGTCAATCGCTAGATTACTTAGCGTCAGGTAGGATGACAGTTCACTTCAAGCTCACTTCCAGTGGCGTAACAATAGGGTGGCAGGAGTGGCAAAATGCCACGGGCCCCCAGCCGGAAGGGGCCCCCGGCCCGAGAGGGCCATGAGCACAGGAGGATCCTAACATACCTAAGTACAGAAATGCAAACTTTTTTCGACCACTAAACTAACGAAGCTGTCAGGTATTCAATTTTGTAGGGGAAATTACGAAATCTACGCGGACGAAGTGCTAGTAAAAAAAAAATACAACGTTGGTTGAACTTCTATAAGGGGGCCCTATCACATGAAATTGCCACGGGCCCCAAAGGGTATCGTTACGCCACTGCTCACTTCATCTATGTTTTCACTGTGATATGTTTACAAATACGCGGTGTCTACTCCAGAAATCGTCTGCTCCACCGGCCATTGGTCCTTCGACAGACATTGCCAGCCAGCCCTACTGCCAGTTCAGTTAGCTTACTTTGCAAGCTATCTTGGCAACTCTGGTTTCCGCGTATCGGCAAGCGTAGTGTGGGACGCCCCCCCAGCCAGATGGACGGACGACCTAAAGGAGGGCGGAGGACAGGGTGTTGTGGTGCAGCCTGGTAGAGGCCTATGTCCAGCCGTGCACTGCAATAGGCTGAGTTGATTGATTGATTTCCACAGAATAGACCGGCTGATGGCGCTGTGCTCTTGAACGGATGTTAGTGGTGACTGGTCATCCTGCTGGCCACGGTCGCCATGGTTTTGTTATTGTTATCAGAAATTAACAGTTTGTTGACGTAACTACGATGGTCCTAGTTTATGATTTGTGACTTCGAGTAACAGTCCTATGGATAGAATTCAACGTTGCATATGCAAGCGGATACGCCCTTTAGGTAACGCTAACCATTTCCTATCAGGTGAATCATTGGCCTGTTTACTAACCTATAGATTAACTAACTAATACTTACTGGTCGTCTCCCTGGCTCTTCTTTTCTTCTTAGATACTTCTTCCACTTCAGGTTTAAACTTCATTAAAGGCACATAATCTTCTAAATCTAATTCAGAATGTTCTGGTGGTACATCTGCTACATCTAGATAGCTGTTATCTAGATTTTCCAGTTCTTCCTCTATAAGTAAATTATAATAGTCAGGAGAATTGCGCTTTTATGAATAAAAGTATCCTGTGTTTTAATCCTGGTTATAAACTATTTGTGTACCAAATTTCATCAAAATCGGTCCACCCGTTTGAGCCTGAAGAAGTAACAAACATACATACAAACACACACACACACTCACAAACTTTCGCATTTTTAATATCAAAACAACTTTAAGTATATTTTCGGAATTTCCTTTAATTTTAATATTCGCAAAAATTCGCCATATTGTATTTATTGTTCAAAATATTTAGTACATAGTTAGTTGTTATTCTATGTGTGAAAACTTGTAATTGGCCATCATCATATTAAAAACTTGGTAACTATAGTGACTGATTAGCAGTTTTCCAAAAAAAAAAACATATGGGCTGTCTTTTTTACCATCTGGATAAAATCCTACTAATATTACATATTACTTTAGGCACACAAATATGTAGTTCATAACCAGGATTAACACACAGGACACACACTTATGCGGGTGAAACCGCGGGGCGCAGCTAGTTCATTGATAATTTCCGCGCGTAGAGAAGGATGCCTTTAAATTGAATTTTGATATTTATCAATTTTTTATTTATTTTTTGTAAAAAAAGACTTCTGTGCCATAGGCATCTACTACTTTATACCCAGACCCATTTTTGTCCAGACGGTAAATATGGTGTCGCCGACTTTTTTGTAGAATTATTTAAGGCGGACCAGATGGCCATACATTGTTTTTAACTGTATACAACTGTTTAGGCAGCGCATGCAAATAATTCTGTTTCAAGAGGTATTTCTTTTCGACTTGCTAGACAACAGTTGTGATAGCTCAGCTAAAATTCAAGTTATAAATATAATTTATAGCACTCGGGAATAATGAAGCTTGCTACCAGTGATTGTTTTTTTAGAATTGGATATTTGGGTCCGGATCTTACATACAAACAAACAAATTTTATGTCTTTAAAATATTAGTATAGATATAATTTACTGATCATTAGTATTTTATGTTCTAAAAAACATACCATCACTTTGATGTTCCTCCTTTGGCTCAATATTAACATCAAGTCCCTCACCAACAGCTGGTAATTCTTCTTTCATAGCAATGCTTTCAATTTGATCAACAGCAACTATACTTATGTTCTCTGTTGTAGTTTTAACAAACCCACCGAAAATTACTAACTGGTCTTGATTTATTAAAGGATTTGGCTGTAAAAAGATGTTTATAGTATTAGATAAAATAATATGCTGGTGACCAGTCTCCGGAGCAGAAAATTTGTTATTATAAAGTCACAAGCTATTGTTGCATAGCTTGTGCCGACATGAGAGAAGACTGTTATCAAACTGCCACAAACAAGTTTCATACAGAAGCCGTAGCAGTATTATGTGGAGCATATAACATGTATAAATTATACACAACTATATTTGACAGAAGCATGCATATCAACATTCAACACTCGATGGTACACTTGGCGTGAAATACAGACACAATAGGTATGAGCTTGAAAGGACTCACTTCCACAGTATACTGAAATTAGAAATCATGTGAATAAATGCCTGTTGAAGAATCCCTCACCTCATAATCCTCATTCAAAATCTGCGCGAACTGCTCTTCAGCTCTCAGACTATTTTTCAGAAATCGGTAGCATTGCTTAAGTCTAGCATTGCAGAAGAAACAAGCAAGCATCGGTCTTCTGTCTTCAGTTACAAACTGCAACAAAACTTGTCTTTTACTATTTTTTTAATATAATATTATATTATGAATAAAATACTTACTTCCACTACCATTTTTTGTAGTGTGTATGATTTTTATTTATATTATTATACATAATACTAATGGAAATTATCAAAGGGTATAAAAAAATTCGTCCGCATCGCTGTCAATAGGAAACGTGCCCAAAAGGCTGGCAGCATTGCCACGTTGTGTGGCAATGCTGATTCTTTGGCCAAAACATAAGCCAGCCCATGGCCCTAGTGTTTCAACCCCAAACAGCTTGAACATATAAGCTCCACAGACATTGAAGTATTTGTGGTGATTGAGGTTTTATGCACAAGAAACACCATGTGGTGGGCACAGCACAGCCCACCATGCTTGGAGAATGGGTTGGCGCAATAGTGTCGACACATGTTGCATCCCACACCAAAGGCCTAACTACCTTCTAAGGCATTATGCTCATTCCGTTTGGTCTCTTCCCATCGTCGCGTGCCAAGCCATTGGGTTCTAAAACAGCTGGCACCCCGGCGGCGACAAGAGCATGACGGGGGTGTCATTGATGCTGGTGTGCCGTGCTATCCAGCCTGCGCTTTTACTGTAGGATAAGCCTTGGTGTCCGAGGCAAACAACACCTTCACCACATTGAAAGCAATGCGGAGAGAGTGAGCCGGAAGATGGTGTCACCCAGCAAAGTGCCTCTGCTGGGTGGCGGTAGCGCCTGAAGCCAGAGGCCCTACTCCCACTCACCCACACCCAGTAGGCGGAAACACTCAGCAGTATTGGTGGATGTATTAATAAGATTATTCCACTACTGTCCACGCCAACAGTTGGTGGTCAGTATTGCTGTCTGTATGGCTTTGGTCTAGTGGACACAGGCGCTACTGCTGAGCATGAGGTCCTAGGTTTGATTCCCGGGTGTTAGGTTTTTCCACTGGGAGTTTCTCAGCAGCAGCATCAGTCTGGGATTGTTCCCGATTGATGGCAGTAGGTTCGCGCCCTGTTACATATGGTTTGAACATAACTGGCGACATGTGGGTACTACTATGGGAACAGCTCTGCCTAACTCTTTGAGGAACACAGGCGTGATGTTATGTGCATAATGAATGCGGCTGCCTATTAGGTAATGTAATATATTATCTACTTACTGGCATATCAGTCAGCTTCCTATACAGTTCGTGCAAGTTCTTGTCGGCCACTATGTACATCCGGACACCCTCCACTAAACACATCCTACACATTGGCAGTTTATTCATCTTTGAACTCAAAAAGTATCACTTGTTTAATAGTTAAAAAAACTCGGCTAAGTTTAATGAACTGGTGTGCCTTCACGTGGTTATTGTTAGGATTCCTTCGGGTGATTGCGCGTAAGGTATTTATGACTTCGACTTTTACTATTCTATTATTGTTCTGTGATTGTATGTATTGTAGTTGTAGTCTTTGATTTTATTGTATCCAGTAACTTGAACTTGACAGTTGAAGGCCGTAGAGTATTTTTTAACATTAATGATTAGTTTTGTTTGGAATTTATCCGTCAATGTCAATAATGTCATCTAGCAAGCTGTCAAAGAGTGACAATTCAGCTTTTCAGATTTTCAGCTTTTGCATAGTACGTGCGGGCCTTTTTGTGAAACATTATCCAAAATTCCAAATATACGTCAACTCCCGATATGTAGTAGGTGGTGTTACGGGACTAACAAACGAATTCCTATGAATTGTCTGGACTACTTAAGAGAGATATAAAAAGTATAGCTCTCTCCGGCTGCTGACGTCTTACCGTGGTCCGTAGTCTTCAGTACACAACGTATATTCGCAAACGTTCTTAGACTACCTACTAGAAGAAGTCGTTATATTAATTAATATACAAGCCCTCGTTATTTGTACGCAACGGAACAGTTTTTATTTATTAAAAAAGTAAATTTGAAATAGATAACCTAAGTGATACTTGCTTTTTGTTATAAAAGATGGAAAAACTGCCAATGTGTAGGATATGTTTAGCGGAGAATGTCCGCATGTATATAGTGGTCAACAGGAACTTGCATAAACTCTATGAGAAGCTGACTGATATTCCAGTAAGTTGATATTTTGAATAGGAATACATTATTTATTCATTTATTTCAGGCAATGCAGGCCCATAACCTAAACATACATATTTTTACTATAAAGTAGTGCTTCACTAGCTTGTTCTTCATCATCATCTGCCTAGCCTTTCCCCAACTATGTTGGAGTCGGCTTCCAGTGTAACCGGATGCAGCTAAATACCAGTATTTTACATGGAGCGACTGCCTATCTGACCTCCACAACCTAGTTACAGGGTAATGCGATACCCCTTGGTAAGACTGGTTGTCAGACTTTCGGGCTTCTGACTACCCGTAACGACTGTCACAGACCCACGAATGACAGCCGGGATCAACGGCTTAACATGCTTTCCGAGACACGGCTTGTTCTTGTTACATTTTAGGTTTCAAATGCCACTCCTACACAGTGATTCATATTACTTGCATGAACTTTCGGTCAGAGGTTTGTCTTAAGGGAAAATGGAAATTGCTGACATTTGTATTTGTATTAATTTATTTCTCAGTACTATGGTACATTGAGGTCTTATATTAAACATTGTTTCATACATACTAAGTGATACTACCATTGCTGGTGTAGAAATATTAAAAACTATGTACATGCAGACTGATTAAAATTAACAAAACTGCATTATTTATAATGTCAAAATATTAATAGTTAAATCTAAATATAGATAGGTAGTACTAGGAAGTGGTGAAGGGCGGACGTTTTTGGGGGACTGTCTTTTGTAATTTTAACGTTCAAAAAGTACTGATTCTCAGCCTAATTTGAATAAAAGACTTTTGATTTTGATTTGATTTGATTTAAAATTACTAAGTCAAAATGTTGAAAATATAAATCATAATGTCAACGAATAAATCATAATGTCAAAGTACTAATGTCAAGAATCTTAATCAAAATATCAAAAATTATGATTTAAAAATTCATTGACAGAATAAAAACGCATGTCTAAGAGCCAAGCAAACATTTTACATTTAAACTTATTAATCGGTAACATTCTCAGGGCAGGTGGTAATTTATTATCCATTTTAATTGTCATACAACTGGCATTTCTACTGTATAAATGCAACTTCTGAGCAGGTAATAATTTCGGCTAATAATTTCCTGGCAGTTTTTTTGCTGTCTTTCGGAGACTTGTTCATATAACACACTCAGTGCCATGTGTATCTTTTGCGATACACACTGTCTAAACACTTGTGTATCCTTTTTGATACACAAGCACCATTCTAGTCTAAGCGCCGCACAGTGGACGGAAAAACAAGCTTCCCTTTCATAGGATTTTTGAAAAAAAAAATGTTCTATTTGATAGTTTTAAGTATACAGTTTTGTCGAGTACATTAAAACATTGAATAAATTAGTAGTTACGGGTTTTTTTTTTAAATCTATACCATAAAAAAATGACTTTATATATTTCAAATGTATGAAAATGGAATTAGTTTTCCTCATATCTTCTGTCTGTCTTGGATTGTAAAGCTGAAACTTTTAGGTATTGTTGCCGAGCCTATACCAAAGCCACCTGACCTTTGACCTTGACCCCGAACTTCCCCGTTCAAAAGATATGAATGAATTAAAAATGCATATTTGGACGATGTTGTAATACGCGGTTATGTACCGAAAATTTAAATATATAGGATTCAATTGATAAATATCACATCCCATATCTTTTGTTGTCTGCCTCAATGTAATATATTGCCATTTTGACAACTTTAGTGATGTTGACATACCCAGTGCCTTATCTGTTGGCAAAATTCGTTTAGTTGAATTCAGACAAGCTCGAAGCATCGGTGCATTCTCTGGATTTTTAATTAAATGCTTCACTAATTCTGCAAAGTCCATTTGATTTTCATTTTCACCAGCTTTCATGACAAGAGCATAAGCTAGTGTATCAAAATCATTTTTAGCTAGAAGATCTTCAGTTCGTCTTCTTTTTTGAAGTGGACTTAGGTCCGCAAATTCTTTCCGAGGAGTAACTGTACCTAGTGGTTAACCTCGACACAGACACAGTACGGGTCATAGCGAACTCTGTTGATGTACTAGGTGCTGTTCCTGTAGAAACACTTGTTGAGACATCTTCATATGTCATCTCAATACACGATGGATTCAGTTCTAAATTGATCAATGTTTACATGGAGAAAGTCAGGCCATTTTACTTCGGAGTCTAACCAATTCGCAAACTTTAAAAAAAAACATCTGTTGTCCTATGAGATTATTTCCATTTTCGCTTAAGGTTACTCGTATATGTAGCACAAAATGATTTAAGCTTTGTATTTTCCTCTTCAGATAGAGAAATGTTCACAGAAGTTAACACTTTTTGTAATAACATGTCCACATTAAAAGGATTTTGCTTCATGAATACAAATATATCGAGATTTGACGTAATTCCCTCCATACTGAGCAACTCAAACAACAAATTAGCGCAAGTAAGTGAAATGAAGTAAAGTCGATGCTCTTAATATTTATACTGCTTTAATTAAGAATAGAACTCCAATCCATTTCCAGAAATGATTGTCTAACCTTAAGTGCACTTAAGGACATAATGTTCCCATTATTTGACAAAAAAGGAATCTAATTACCCTAATTAGCAAAACCAGAACTCTAATTCATTAACCGGAATCATTGTTTGATCTTTCATGAGATGTACAGTCATCTACCTAGAATAACAACAAAATTCGCAGAAAAATGGTAAGTGCACTTAAGTATGGTACCATTATTTGATAAACAATGAACCTAATCACCCTAATTTTTGGTCACACCTGCGCAATTACAATGGGAATTGAGGATAGGTGGTGACTATTGTTAAGTGAGGCAGTCTAGTTTGACAAATATATAGGTAGGTAATTAAGGAATTCTTAGTAGAATACAATATTGCGGCTTTAACAACCATTTTTACCATGAAAATCTCCGAAATATAATTTTTTTATTAATTGATACCACAGACTTATATTGGCTAGACGACGCAAGTGTATGTACTTCGCGTGTAAAAAGGGAGTAAAATTGACTTCCTTCAGCGTCATTTCTAATCAGTCCGCGCTCGAACGTTCTTGATGCCAGACGTCAAACAAAAACTAAAAAATGCCAAATTGTGCGGTATTGAGCTGTAAAAACTACACAAAAAAAATGGGACGAGACAATGGAAAGGTTTCCTTTCAGTGGTAAGACATTTTGTTATTAAATTATGTGTTTTTTATTGCAAAATCAATTATTTTGTGTTCATTGTGGTCGTAAAATGAACACTATTCAACTGAGTGTGTATCGAATAATTCATGATACATTGCCGTTTTTAGTTACAACTTACAAGGTAGTATGTAGGACTTGTCTATTAAAACACGCAATGAAAATTAAAATGATCGATATTTTCACTTATCGCTCAGCTTCGTGGTACAGTCGCTATTCTCATTTTTCTGTCAAATAAAGCAAATAGTGTTGTACACACAGTTTGTACAGTTGTTCTCGATTCTAATCGATTTTAGAAACAGAGGAATGATAATGTTTGCGTTGGGTATTTTGTGACATGTAATTTTTTTTTATTGCAATGTTTCAATTTAGTGATTTTGTTTAGAATATTATTAATTATATTTACAGATTTCCAAGTGATCCCAAAGTTAAATTATCACTGTTATCTTGCAAAAATCGATTAGTAGGTACTCGTTTCATTCTAAATGTAACGGGTCGGAAAAAGTGGACGTCTTGACGCTGATATTAGGATTATTTAATAGTTACTTCATGTTACAGGACATTCACCAGCCGTCTACGTCAAATGAGGATACATTGTGTAACTTGAAGAGCGGCGAACTTAAACAATAACATGCAAGCGGACGGGATGCGCGCACGCGACCTCTCGATCCAAAGAGTATTGGCGGACGAGCGAGGCGAAACGCGGCGGGGCCTTTAAATCGTTTTGAATCGTTTACTCGCGGACAGGGAGTTCCCATCACTAAATCGCTCATGTGACGTCACAGTAGGTAGAAAAATAATGGCACGCTTGGTTTCTTTAGAGACGATGAGACTTGCGTTATCTAGCCAATATAAGTCTGTGATTGATACGTTTTGAATAAGGACGGTTTTCGTCAAGATCAATAGTCACATATCTATGCTGTCTATCAGGGCTCAATACTGGGTAAAATAAATATATGTATATATATATTTTGATACATTACCGCGTATTACAACATCGTCCAAATATGCATTTTTAATTCATTCATATCTTTTGAACGGGGAAGTTCGGGGTCAAGGTCAAAGGTCAGGTGGCTTTGGTATAGGCTCGGCAACCATACCTAAAAGTTTCAGCTTTACAATTCAAGACAGAAAAAAGTTATGAGGAAAACAAATTCCATTTTCATACATTTGAAAAATATAAAGTAATTTTTTTAGGGTATAGGTTTAAAAAAAAACCCCGTAACTACTAATTTATTGAATGTTTTAATGTACTCGACAAAACTGTATACTTGAAACTATGAAATAAAACATTTTATTTTTCAAAAATCCTACGAAAGGGAAGCTTGATTTTCCGTCCACTGTGCGCCGTGTATCGCTAACGCGCACTATTCCATACATTTTGTATACAAAAAATGTTGCCCTGGCCTAGGGAATTTTCCTGGTGTAGTGGTATTGGCATATGGGGCTTGGCGCTGAGCGTGTTAATAGAAATAAATGAGGGTATTTTTTTACAAATAGACAAACTTCAAATATATACAGATACTAGCTTTTGCCCGCGACTTCGTTCGCGTGGAATAGTGACTTCACCAATAGATGACACCGACTCTTGACCAATAGATGGCGCTGTATGTCCGGAATAAATTTTATTTTTTATTTTATTTTTTGTAATAAAAACTATCCTATGTCCATTCTCAAGTTCCAAACTATGTCTGTACCAAATTTCACACAAATCGGTTCAGTAGTTTAGGCGTGAAGCAAAGACAGACAGATAGAGTTACTTTCGCATTTATAATATTAGTTTGGATGGGAGTGAGAGAATCTTTAATTCCTTAAGGTGGATGCTCCAAGGTAGACCGCGAAATTCAAATTTTCTTACATTTTTGTTTTTTGCAATTTGCTGGTCAGTACTAAGTTGTATGTTGATTAAAATGTGATTCGCGGCCGTAACAAATATGTATTCACAGAATTATAATCATTAGAATCAGTAATACATTAAAAGTCTTTTGCCTCTCTTGCAAGATGGACAACACGGTACACAGCTTTTACAATTTCATTCCTACTCAGGGTTACCCTTGTGTAGAATGACACTGAGTTTACTTAGCAGCACGGAAAAGCCGGCGTCGTTGCTCACGGCGAACATGTCAATCGCACTACACCGCCAAGGCAAGTTTATCATAGCCCGGTAAGCATTATTATTATACTGTACACGAAGAGTGTTATACACACTCCTCGTGTACTGGTACCAAAGTTGTCGCGTGTATAACGACTGACCGCAGGCCCTGAACAGCATCACCTTAACTTGATTCGAGCAGTGATAAAAACGTCTAGCTAGTTACTATGTATTTATTTATTTTATTTATTTATTAATAACCAACTTATATTCACAGTTTGCACCACACATACAAGTTATTAGTCAATATTAGTAATTATGTACACATGTCATACAATCATAAAATTAAGTTATAATAAAAATGGAAAAATTTTGATGAAATCAAATGTAATGAAACAAAATTTGTAAAAATTAGATAAAATAAGATAAAATTACATAGAATTAAGTAGACAAAATTAGATAAAATTAGACAAAATAAGATAAAATTAGACAAAATAAGATAAAATTAGACAAAATTATATAGAATTAGGATAAATTGAAATAGAATTATTAATACTTAACAAGAAACTTTTTTATTTAAGTATCTACTATTAGTAAGATTAGAAGTATTTTCAGAAATTAGTGTATGTCAAATTTTGTTGCAGTTCGTAACTGAAGATAGAAGACCGATGCTCGCTTGTTTCTTCTGCCGTTCTAAACTAAAGCAATGCTACAAATTTCTGAGAAATTGTCTGATAGCTGAAGAGCTGTTCGCCCAGATTTTGGATGTGGATTATAAGGTGAAGTATTCTTCAAAAATTCTCTTCATTCTCACAATTTCTAATTAGTATTTTAGTTATTATTTCAGTATAACGTGGAAGTGAATCCTTTCAAGTTCATACCTATTGTGTCTGGATTTCACGCCAACCGTACCATCAATTGTCTGTATCAATACAGCTATCAACTTAGCCCATCGATGTCCACAGCTGGACGTAAGCCTCTCCCAGGCTACGCCAAAGCACTCTGTCCTCCACCATCTGCATCCAGTTGATACCTATTTACACCTTTGTCAATTGTAGGTGTTTACAATTATTACATGTTAAATGCTCCACATAATACTGCTACGGCTTCTGTATGAAACTTTTATGTGGCAGTTTGATAACCGGCCAGTAGTCAGTGAGGTTGGTAGCATGGCCGACTCCAGAATATTTTATTCTCCATTGAACCTTCTTAAGGTGCATGCTCGAAGGTAGCCCGCGAAATTCAAATTTTCTTACGTTTTTTGCAATTTGCTGGTCAGTAGTAAGTTGTACGTTGATTAAAATATGATTCGCGGCCGTAACAAATATGTATTTACAGAATTATAATCATTAAAGTCATCAACACAACTCTCTAAGAACAAGTAATCCTACTGAATGACCATTTCATGAAATCTTGACATTTTAGGATTATGCTAAATTAATAAGTGGTATTACGGATTCTAATGATTATAATTCTGTAAATACATATTTGTTACGGCCGCGAATCATATTTTAATCAACGTACCTACAACTTAGTACTGACCAGCAAATTGCAAAAAACGCAAGAAAATTTGAATTTCGCGGGCTACCTTGGAACATCCACCTTAAGTATTCTCAGTTGTAGAGGCTATCTTGAGTGACTTTTTAATAAAAACGTTTTTGCTCCTGATACTAGTCACCAGCATATTTGAGGCCATGAGAACCACAGTGGCCTAATTGTATTTTTTTCAATACTGACTTTATTTGAAAAAACTGCTCTAAACTGTAAAAGTCATAGCGCCACAGTGGCCTAAAAAAACTTGAGAGGTGTCAAGGGACACCCGGATGGAACGAAATTCCTTTCGATAATTAGTGAAGGAATTGTAATAAAATTTTTTTTTTTTTAAGTTATAATAATATTTTTTTACTATTAACAAATAAAAAAACAGACAAAAAAACTGGCTTGCTTTCTATAAGAGATAGAGAGAGAGAGACAGACAGAGAAACACGCGCACGCCGCACGGCTTACAACTATAGCAAAAAGTGTCGTTACAACTTTTGGTCTTAATTTTTTCCGTCTAGCCCCCTTTCGCAACTCGCGATAAGGAACTTCGTTCCAATTAGTTCAATTTTTTTCACTTAGGCCACTGTAGCTCTGCTCTAAACTGTAACCGCCTTATTCCAAAACACGATCTAAATTTAGTACTGGGATTGTTACTAGGTTTAAACCATGACTAAATAAAACGTTATTATAAAATGAAGTTTATCACTAGTTCTTGAACTAACTAAGGTACTAAAGTTAGTCCGCCGAGACCCCTAGTTTAACCATGGATTTGACATCGGTACTAATTTATTTGAGGTTAGCATTGATTATTATTGTGTCTTTTTATTTACAAATCGTCAAAAATGGATATTGTTATAATTGATTTGATGGATTTGGTTATGCTGGAGACGTCTCGGCGACCTTACAGATGTCGTCATCATGTAAATCCTTTTAAATTGAGTGACGAAGATTTTAAATATAAGTATAGGTTCACAAAACGTTTTCGGGAAAAAATTGTGGATGTTTTACGTGAAGATTTACTCCACGACCCTCGAGGATGCCCATTGAGTCCTGAAGTGCAAGTGGTTTACGCATAGGACACACGCGCACCCGCGTAACAACGAAATAACGCTGTCGGGATTATTATATTATTTTGTAACATTATTGTATTAAATAAACCAGTTCCTTATTGATAATACAGTCCACTTATTCCGCAAGGATCCAAACCCAACACTTACACAACTGGGCTCGCCATGAAGTAAGTACCCTTGGTCAATGCTAACATTACATTAAATAAAATCCAAATAATATCCCAATATTATTGTTTTATTTGTCATATTAAAATAACAGAGACGAGTCTTAAGATCTAATATGCGGTCACTTTTCAGGCGGTTTGTGATGCTGGCCTGAAAATCATGGACATTGTTACCAGATGACGTGGACCATGACTCCAGAATATTCCGAGGATGTAGATTGAAACAGAGGTTTGAGGCTGGCGCTTTATCTGGAATATTATTCGGTGGCTGTGGCTAGCACTGCACTCCATATTTATTTACACCATTGCGTAACCCCACAACACCACAAGAAGAGAGGTATAACAGCAGCCATATATACCCGGAAGACGATGGAGAGGTGTTTTAGTTTAATGAAGCAACCAACGGTTTCGTTGCCTATTACGAGGCATAATCGGACACATCCACTCACGAACAAACCATAACGAATAAAAATAAGAATTGTATTATTTGTTTCTTCAAAAGATAAACATTCGCTTCAAATGACGCGGGCTGTCGCCGAATGTAATTCGCTCCATTTCACGCTAGAGGTGTTAAAAATATAACAACTTGATTATGATCAGCGCGCCAAAAGTACAAGTTGTTCTTGTTCATTATATTGTAATCCAAACAAAGAACCATTTATGACATATTTTTGTACTGATAAATAATTATTAAATCATTTCAAGTGTTATTTTAATATCACTATTAAGAGAAACAGAATGTTGCTTCAAATAAAGCCTGTACGAACGAATGAAAGAATGCCATTTTTATTTCTTATCTGTGGATATTATTTGAACCATGGACTTTCTTTGGTACTAACAGATCCTCAGATAGTCTTCGTTTTGTAATCGGGACACATTTTGATCCTGGTACTAATCTTAATACCGTCACAATCCTAGACTTTTTAGTCTTGGTTTAAACCAGTACTTAAGCAATTTTTTGTAATAAGACCGTATAAGTCATAGCGCCACAGTGGCCTAAAAATTAGTTTAATTTTTTTCAGTTAGGCCACTGTGGCTCTCATGGCCTCATTTTATCTAATAAGTACTATAATCATCTTTTTACAGCCAAATCCTTTAATAAACCCAGACCTCTTAGTCATTTTCGGTGGGTTTGTTAAAACTACAACAGAGAACATAAGTATAGTTGCTGTTGATCAAATTGAAAGCATTGCTATGAAAGATGAATTACCAGCTGTTCGTGAGGGACTCGATGATAATATTGAACCAAAGGAAGCACATCAAAGTGATGGTATGTTTTTAAGAACAAAAGTATTATAAACGTAAAAGTTTGTATGGATGGATGGATGGATGTTTGTTACTCTTTCACTCAAAAACTACTGAACGGATTTGGATGAACTTTAGCACACAGATGGTTTATAACCAGGATTAACATAAAGGATACTTTTTATCCCGATATTCCCACGGGATCGAAACTTACGTGGGTGAAACCGTAGGGCACAGCTAGTAATCTAAAGTAAATGAAAGATAAAACCTATTTATTTCATATTGATGCAAAAACCTTTTGAACTACTTCAAAGGTTTGGCAGCGCTTGTTTATTTCAACTTAACGGTAACCACATTACGTTGTGGAGTACAGTCACGAGCACCAATATGTCAACACTTGGCAACTTTCAATTTCGATTTTTTCGTGAAATATAACGAACGCAGCGTTGAAATAAGACACATTACATAAACCTATGGGTTCGAAAATGCTATGTTCGTAACAACATAAAATTTCATTAAAAAATAAAGGAGTAAATCGCTTTTCAATAAAGCCGAGTGTATACATATTTTTGCTCGTGACTGTACCTAAAACAAATATCTGTCTATCTATACTAATAATTAAACTGAAGTGTTTGCTTATTAGAATGCGCTCTCTGGAACTCCTGGTAGTTGGATTTGAAAAATGATTACAGGAAAACGGGGTGAATCGGGACGAAACTTTAAAATGGATTTTAACGATGAAATAATATAGTTTGTTGCCAGAAAAGAATGTAATGTATTTACTGTTTTTGGAACGAAGTTCCTTATCGCGCGTTGCGAAAGGGGGCTAGACGGAAAAAATTAAGACCAAAAGTTGGAACGACACTTTTTGCTATAGTTTTAAGCCGTGCGGCGTGCGCGTGTTTCTCTCTCTCTCTCTCTCTTTGAACTTCATTCCATCCGGGTGTCCCTTGACACCTCTCAAGTTTTTAATTAATGACTAAGTGTCCTTGTTAGCAGCAAACTATATTATTTTAAAGTACAAATCCATTTTAAAAGTTTCGTCCCGATTCACCCATGCATCCCGATTCACCCCGTTTTACATTATACAGCTTAGTTCTTGAGGAAGGCTATTAAACAATTTCGCTGGGACTCCTAGGAGCCAAGCAAAAAATAAAATAAGGAAGGAACGCTTAGCAAAACCGAAGTAATAGCGTGCAGCCGATGCGATGCGACGAGGCGGTTCTGGTGAACAAGAAATTTCACGCGGACGAAGTCGCAGGTTGAGGCTAGTACAAATATTAAAATAGTAAGGAATCCAAAATTGTACATTGAATATTTTGAGAAAAAGTAATTGCTATGAGGTCCGAAAACGCAACGCGATGCTCGACGCTTTGCGTCACGCGCTGGTGACGCAAAGGACAATGGGTAAACGTATGGGCCACGTACCAACAAAAATTTGACTGTAGCATTATGTATGAACTATGTTTGTATTTCATGCCCTCAGGGAGTAGTTTAATTAATCCTAGGAAAGCATGTCTGAATACACTAGGAAAAAAAATATATGTGAGGAAGTAAGATTGATTTAATGAAGGGATTTAAAAAGCTTCAGAGCAAAGTTATCTTAGCTATCAGTTTATCTTTAAGACCAACATACCGACATATATTATGCCTAAGAAGATCAAAAACCGCCCTTATGTACACACGGCTACACATCAAGCTATGCAAAACCAGTATTAGCTGACCGTTCATTGTGAGAAAATATCATACAAAGTGAGGCCAAGACAAACTGGTTTTGTATAGCTTGACGTGTAGCCGTGTGTACAAGAGCATACTTTGCATGGCACGAATTTTTTTAATAAGCTACCAAATGACATAAAAGATTTAAACTTGACTCAATTTAAACGCACCCTAAATAATTTTTTAATAGATAAATGATTATAAATGATAGACCATTGACAAAGGTCTTGCTGACAAAATTTCTTGTGACTGATCCTGTATTTATGATTTATAATGTAATATTCCTGTCTAAAGACTTTTAATTTATTTGAATTGTATCGTATATATTTTTTTATTTAATTTCTAAATTAATAGTGTATGCTAAAGGGTAGATTTTTGAGTTTGTATGAAATAATTATCTGTAAGACCTGCATTGCTATTCTGTAACCATTTCACCGTGAAAACTTAGGTGAAGTGAGCGTGAAGTGAGCTGTCACTCCAAATAATGCTAGGGATTGACACTACTGACAATTCACATCAAGCTCACTTCACTTGAGTTTTCACGGTGAGATTTTTACAGAATCGACCGGCTGTTATATCACTAAAAATCGCACTAATAAATACTTTAACTTTGGAAAATTAGAGAATATTATAAATGCGAAATTTTGTATGGATGGATGGATGTTTGTTACTCTTCCACGCCAAAATATTGAACGGATTTGTATGAAATTTGGCACACAGATAGTTTATAACCAGGATTAAAACTTTTTATCCCGATATTCCCACGGGTTCAAAACTTATGCGGATGAAACTGCGGGGCGCAGCTAGTTAATAATAAACGAGTAATACTGTTCACTGTTTTTGTTTACTTACAGAGCTAGAACGGGAAAGTTTAAATAATAGCTGTCTAGATGTAGCAGATGTACCCCCACACCATTCTGAATCAGATATAGAAGATGAATTACCTTTAATTACGTTTAAAACTGACGTGGAACAAGAACAAGAACTATCTAAGAAAAAACGAAGAACCAGGGGGACGACAAGTAAGTATTGGTTTGTTCATCTATGATTCAAACAGGCTAATGGACAATGGTTCGCCTGATAGGAATTGGTTAGTGTAACCTAAAGGGTGTACCTGCTTACATGTGCAATATTGAATTCTATTCATAGGACTGTATCTCGAACTTATAAATGATAAACGAGGACGTTAAATAAATAAACTGGTAATTTCTGATAACAATAACTAAACCATGGCCAGCAAGGCAACCAGTCACCCCAAGCAATATTTATGCATGAGCGTAACGCTAAGATCAGCCATTACCCCTTCTCTGTGTTTGTGCCCCGGTGCTATTGTAAGCAGTGACAACTAGGGACAATGACGAGCTTGCTGCCAGTGTCATAGACATGAATAATTAAACCCATCACGCACGCGGGACGCATGCGGTTCTATTCCGCATGCGGGAGACAATCTGCACGACACTAAAAACGCTTAAACGTAAGGACTGTGTAACCCAAACCAGTTTAGTTATAACACAAAAACTCATTTACTTTTCCATTTATCGTTTCACAGCAGGAATAAGCCTCGAGAGCGGGCCCCATGACGCCTCACGCCATGGAACGCTCGAGAAGCTCGATGATATCCAAGATCCGAGAGGTGGCCGTGTGATGTCAATATCCGCTTTTATTTTGATTCGTGTGCATGTCAATCTTCTTCGAATATTGTACTTAACAGATCTATAATCGCAGGCACAGGGGCGACCGTCGCGAAGAAACCAAAACTAGATACACAACGAAGAAAACAAGGTGCCATAACAACCGAGCCATCGAAAAAAGAAAAATCAAACTCGATAATTATCCGAACTACACAAAAACGTACGTCCAAACATTTTTTATTGTAACACTAAGCATTTATTCTTTGTATATTTAATTGAACTTTGTAATCACAGGGGCGACAGTTACGAAGAAATCAAATCTAGAAGATGCAATAACAGCCAAACAAACGAAAAAAGAAAAATCAAATCCGAAATTTATCCGGCCAAGGGCAACTCGAAAACGTACGTCCAAACCAGGCACTCATTTCAAAGAGCCTTACAAATGCGATCAGCGTAATTTGAATGGAGTAAAACAAAGTATACAACATAATCGTACACGAATTGGTCAAAAACCCAAATGTGATGTATGTCAGCGTAGTTTTAGTCGAATGGGTTTATTAATAAATCATATTCGTATACACACTAGGGAAAAACCTTATAAGTGTGAAGTATGTCAGCGTAGGTTTACTGAAAAGGGTGGTTTAACAAGACATAGTCTTTTACACACTGGTGAAAAACGTTTCAAGTGTCATGTATGTAGACGTCGTTTTCGTGGTAAGGATACTTTAAAAAAACATATTAGAATACACACTGGTGAAAGACCTTACAAGTGTGATGTATGTCAGCGTAGTTTTAGAGAAAGTGGTAATTTAACTAAACATATTCGAATACACACTGGTGAAAAACCTTATAAGTGTGATGTATGTCAGCATAGTTTTAGTGAAAAGGGTAATTTAACAAAACATAAGATTCTAATTCACTTTGGTGAAAACCCTTACAAGTGTGAAATATGTCTAAAGAGTTTTTCAGACGCAAGTGCGGTTGAAGTTCATCTTCGGGTACACACATAGATTAAACGATGATTTCCACCAAACGGCTCTCATCGCATCGGATCGGAAAGTATACGAACGGATGCGGCGACAGCCGATCGCCTGTGGCAGGATGTGGACGCGCACACGATCGCCTCCGTACCGTCGCTTGCGAACGTATCCGTTTCTGCACCTAGTCAAATAGTTCCTACCGTGTTGACGTGTTCTAATTTTTGAAGAAGAAAATAAACTTCTCACTAAAGGGCCCCACAGATTAACAGTTCGCCGGACGATATCAGTCTGTCAGTTAATCGCAATAGGTCACACACTAACAGTTCCGTTTAAGATTTCGGACTGTCGACTTATACGCACTGGCAGTGTGTGACCGCTTGACGATTCCAGTCAGCGTCGATAGATGTCGGCCGGACAGTCCAAGGCCTTTAGGCCAATAGGCCAAATAAACACACATTAGCAGCCGATCGATTCTGTAAAAATCTCACCGTGCAAAGTTTGGCGAAGTGAGTTAGAGTGAGCTGTCAATAGTGTCAATCCCTAGCATTAGCTGGAATCACAGCTCACGCCACGCTCACTTCACCTAAATTTTCACGGTGATATGGTTACAGAATCGCACTGCTGGTAGTCGGCCCGCGACCTGTCAACCGGCGTCTCGTGTCACTCGAGCACCGATTTGAATTTTTATGACTATTATATACGATTTTAAAATTGACTATAAAATTAATTTGTACGATTTTTCTTATATTTATTAGTTCTAGAATGATTCTAGCTGTAGATGGCTTACCTCAATTATTAACCATCGTGCTTAGTGAGTAGAAAAGCAGGCAATGAAGAGGTGATATGCCGCCGCAGTCTGCGTGGTTACACCGCAGTTTATGCATCGCATGATGAATTGATTGCAAGTCGAGTCCGTGTCGTTGAGCGAGAGGTCAGTAGGTGGGCGAGCACACACAATAAGTCCAATAAACAAGCGAGGGTCAATGAAAATTCAAAATGAAAAAGCACAACGAACAAGCAAACGGCAGAGCGTTCAAACGATGTCTAACATGTGACGTTTGTTTTTTTTTTTCATTGAGTTGGGATTCAACAAAATAATCGACAGGGTTGTAAGATAAAAATAGAAATAGTTTTTGTCGAACTCTATTCAGTTAATATTTTTCGACACAAAATAGGTAGTAACATTATACGTAGAAGCACATTCCGAAGCTTTCGGTTATTTTTATTTGATTTTGATACGAAAAGAGTGGAATTAAATAGACTCGATTGTCACTAAAACTAGCTCCATTTTCTGAATCAAACCCCTGTGAAAACACAATAACAAGCAAATAAACAGCACACCGAATTAAACGCCATCGATTCCCGTCAAAAACTCTGATTGCCACTTGCCACTTCTTAGTTTCAGAAAATAAATCGATAGTTGTATTACTGATTCTAATTATTATAATTCTGTAAATACATATTTGTTACGGCCGCGAATCGTTTTTTAATCAACGTAACTGACTAGCAAATTGCAAAAAACTTAAGAAAATTTGAATTTCGCGGGCTACCTTGGAGCATCCACCTTAAAGAAAAGTATTGTATCTATGGGTCTGACAATTTTTAACGAAATACCCGATCTAATAAAAAATGAGACATTTCCACTTTTCAAAAAGAAATTGAAAGAACTACTTATTACCTAATTAATAAATATTATTATTTAATTGGCGAATTTCTGACCGATAAGAATTTTAATTGATAATTATGACATCTTTGTATTCCTGAATTGTGCTAAATCATTTATTTAATATGTTCAATTTACCTGTATTGACCCCGAACTTGACGCATTTATAATCCCATTTTACTAAACTTGAAATTATGTATTGTGTTGCCTATTTCAAATTATATACTGAATTTCATCTTCACATGGTAAACTTATATTGGTTTAATTGAATGTGTTAATAATATACAGCATGTAACAAAAACCCTGTGCGATCCTTAAGAGTATTATTCGGCATCGTACTGCGTACACATATACGTAACCATTTGATGGATTTAAGATTATTATTTTTCCCCGGTGAATATAATTAAATTAAAATAAAAAACTTGAGAGGTGTCAAGGGACACCCGGATGGAACGAAGTTAATTAGTGAAGGAATTGTAATATTTTTTTTTTTTTTGTTATAATAATATTTTTTTTATTATTAACAAATAAAAAAACAGACAAAAAAACTGGCTTGCTTTCTATAAGAGAGAGAGAGAGAGAGAGAGAAACACGCGCACGCCGCACGGCTTACAACTATAGCAAAAAGTGTCCTTACAACTTTTGGTCTTAATTTTTTCCGTCTAGCCCCCTTTCGCAACGCGCGATAAGGAACTTCGGTTCCTGAACTGAGCAAAGACAACACAAAGCAAAGACAAAAATATAAAAAATAGTAGCACACCGGTATCGGGAACAGGGTCCAAGCTACCGGCGGTCAGGGCTCCAGAGAGAGGAACCTCCTGACAATGCGAGCCGTGTTCAGAAGTACCGCCTTCTGAATCAAGCCCTTGATCCAGCTGTCCAACGAGAGCCTCCTCAGGTGTTGGTGGAGGCTCTTGGCTATTAAGCCATTGGCTGTCACGACTATCTATCGGCACAATGATCGTTGAGTCCACATCCCACATGTCGACAACGTCGCGAGCCAAGTCAAGATACTTGATTTGTTTATCTTTCTCGGCTTTCACGAGGTTCTCATCATGCGGGATGGTTATGTCAACAATCATTGCGCGCCGCTCTGATCGATCCACCACCACTATATCAGGCTTATTGGCTACAATAGTCCTGTCAGTGATGATGGATCGATCCCAGTACAATGTTATATTTCCATTTTCGAGAACTCCTCACCTAAATTGACCATAAATGGACCAACGTGATCATTGAGGATTTCTTCCACATATCTTACGCTAGTTAAAGAGCCGTTTTCTATGATCACCAGCTCTGTGCGACTTTCAGAAGAAATTCCGGCCCACACAAGTACAGACCCACCACCGTAGGCTACTTTTTCTTCGATGCATGCTTGCTTGAATCTTTCCCCTGGTCTTCGATACACTCTGTGTCTTCCATCGTGCTTGTAGAGCATAAATTTTGATTCGTCGGAGAACATAACTTTTGACCAATCTTCAATACTCCAATTTACGTGGCTCTGGGCTTATCTTAGTCTTGAAATACGATGCCCACGCTCCAGTTTAGGGCCGTTTGCAGGTCTAAGGGGTTTTAAGTTAGATTCAGCAAGCCGACGTCTTACTGTCCATGCACTTGGGTTACTTCCTCCGAGGCGTCGAAACTGATTTGTGAGTTCAGTTCCTGTGAGAAAGCGATTTCGAAGCATGGTGTTCACCAAGTATCGGTCTTCTCGTGCTGTGGTACACCTGGTTCTGCCCGTTCCTGGTCTGCGTAGGTTAGAACCAGTTTCTTCGTAACGTCGGAGAACTCTGTACTGTTGACAGCGACACACCGACAGTCCTGGCTGTATCGCGCTGACTCCGGCCGGTTTCCAGTATTGTAAGTATTCTGGTGCATTCTTCAGGCGTAAGCGACATAATTTCAGCTTGAATAATGAATATAGAGCACTATCAACATGGTTTATGTACCCACATAAATGACAGATTACAAACAAAAGCAAAACCAAATGCTGTAATTTCGTAGTTCCATCTTCGAAAGTGGCCCTTTTTCAAATTTGATTTTTTTATGATATAACTTTACAATAACTAAGAAGTTTTAATACCTTCATTTAAGGAGTATTACATTGTCTATTAAATACAATTTATTGCATTAACCTAGCATTTTTAGTTTCCGAGATTTTTAGGATTCTTCAAGTGACCCGGATTCATTGCTCTCGAGTGTATATGATATAATTACAAAATCTCTAATATTTACAACTGATATAAATGATAAATGATTTTATTTTTGTAAGTAGGTTTGTACAAACACTTTTACACGTCAATCATATTTTAAAACTAGATGAGGTCGGCGTTTCCTATCTGACTAGTCTGAGAAGAAAGGCCGAAACAAACTCAGACGTCACAGTCTCTTTTAAAGTCCAGACATAATCTTGGTCAGATCATGTGAAGACCATGTAGATTTATGTCTGAGATGGTTTTTTTGAAGAAAGAACCAAACAGTTTGAGAGGACCTGTCCAGTCAGTGCACGCATTTGTCAGAAATCGTGCAGCTCAACTCTAAAACTTAGGGAGCTCAACGATCCGACGAACAATACCAAAGAAAGGACATTTGGGTAGGCCACATTAATTACTCAAACTGCCAGACCACGACAAAAACTAAGAGAACAGAGAGAAAAATAATATAAATACAATGACCCACATAGACTTCACATTCACAATAATTAAAATAATAGAATACTTTACAAAGTAAGCAAATGTCATAGTATATATCAAATTTATCAATGTCAAAGTGTATATAAAAAAAAAAACATCAACAAAACAAAAATAAAAAATAAACACATTCAATATGTAAAAATTGGAAGCAGCTTAATCCCAAGCCTTTTTGTCCTCGATATAAGCCTTAACGGTATAAAATGCTTTCTGGCACAACTTACGTTTAATGAATGATTTGAATTTATTAAGGCTTAGATCTTGAACGGGGCTTGGAACTT
This sequence comes from Apamea sordens, assembly GCA_945859715.1. NCBI lineage: Eukaryota > Metazoa > Arthropoda > Insecta > Lepidoptera > Noctuidae > Apamea > Apamea sordens. Next base: position 8,407,675 of record OX244015.1, on the reverse strand, counting down.
TATTGTAAAAGCGTATACATTGGCATCTGAACGAGCCACCTATTTTCTTGAGCCTTGTTGTAGGTAGAACAAATTTGTGTTTGTTCCTAGTATTTATATCATGGATATCACTGTATTTTTTAAACAATTTTATATTTTTATGGGCATATAAAAGATTTTCATAAATATACTGAGAAGGCACAGTCATAACATTAATTTCTTTAAATTTGTCTCTGAGCGAGTGTCTCGGACTTAATTTATAAATTGATCGAACAGCTCGCTTTTGCAAAACAAAGATAGTCTGAATATCAGCGGCATTTCCCCACAATAGAATACCGTACGACATTACACTATGAAAATAGCTAAAGCTATAACAACTGAATATTATATATGTCGGAGAAGGTATGTCTGTCTCTCGTTAACATCAGGCACATTTTAATTACTGTGGGCGTACTATGGGTAGTGTTGGCTTTAGCACCATAGAAAAACGGTTTGCAGTTCAAATCAGATTAAAATTCACAAACAAGTTAGTTACACTAGCGAATCGCACACTGTAGGTAATACACATTTAACGATACGGAACGCGACAGTTTCTATCCACATGTTGTTCGTACGATGTCCAATGTTTCGATCATCCCGAGAGCTCTGCCCATACATACCGTTCTTGTAGCTGTTACTCTCGTCCCACCACGAACTCAGGCTAGACTCTGTCTAGCGCCACGAGATGGCGCTAACGTTCCGAATAGTCAAACGAATGACTCCGACATTTAAATTTATTTGATATAATGATCAGTTAGTATAATAAACAATTGATATATGTAATTTTAAAATAACTAATTTCTATAAGCATAACAAACAATTATTTACTAACCATCAATTATGCACAGACAGAAGACCCACTTATTGTCTCCAAATAAAACTGCTAACATGCTATTTACTTTTATTTACCTAAGTTTTAATTTAGTACGTATACGCATGGTTAAATTATTATTTATTATATAAATAATTAATTTAATTTTAGTGTAGTTTATTCCTTATATTTGGCGGTACCTACCGATTTGATGGTTGGTGCGCTTATGTTCTTGATAATTGGTTGTGTTTAAGATCTCTTACTGTATTATTGTATAGCTAGCCGTGAAAACCTATAATTGGCTTCATGTTTCTTATTCCAGTATATCTATTGTATTTATGTAAAGCTGTTGGTTTTCCATGTGTTAAATAAATAAATAACAGTACGGCTTGGTTATTAGGCACTTTCTTTGTACACTGCCATTATAAACCATGGTAATTTAGTTTTTAAAGTGAAAAATGTGAACACAAATCTTCTAAAAGTAAACTCAAGAATAATGGCATGGCCACAGAGCATGTAACCTTTTGGCATGGCCAAGAATGCGTCTGAAACCATAGTCTGAACTGAACTACAAGAACAAGAAGTAATAAAACTTGCTTCGTGAACATAACGCTTTACACTTTGTATCCCTATTTACGTTTTGTAAGGAACTGTAACAGCCTGAAATTTTAATAAAATATGACTATTATTTTTAACTTTTTCTTTTGTTTTTGGTTTTCGAATTCCCTCCACTAAATGGCCGATTTCTGTGTTTACTTACACTGCTAATGACAATGCAACCGTCTTGTTATTTTTTTTTACATTCGACCTCGTTTTTATTGATAAAGAAAGGAAATCACTTTGAAAAGTAAGGTTTTAGTTTTGTGTTAACCGACAGCGCTGCAACGGTATATACGAGCATAATGCACTCTATTTTTTTTTTTATTCAGACGCATAGGATATCAATATCACAAAACAAACAAAAATAGAAATTAAAACGTACCTACTTAAGTATGTAAATATACTACGGTGCTAAACGCATAACCCGTATTATTATTATACTCTTTGACGCATAGTATTAAAGCCGGACCGCTGCTGGGTGTATCTAGTGAAAAACGAGGCAGTCCGAGGTAGGTACTGACATAGAGCCGGGCCATTGCCGTGGCGGGCGGGAAAAGGTTACATGCTCTGTGGTCAGGGAATATATGTTCTGTGGTGACAGAACCGTCAGGGGCCGAGGGCGCAGTGTTGCCAGGTCTCCTGTTTTTACAGGAGATCTACTGCTTTTGGGGTATGCCTCCTGTTCTTCTGTTTTTTCAACAGCGTCTACTGTTTTTTAGAAGATTACAAATTTTATTAAACTATTTTCCTATTTTTATCAAATTTTGCCGTATAACAACACACACAATCGGATCAACCGTCAATCGATCAATCAAAGGTGAATCAGAATGAAATAAAATAAGTAAAAATCATAAAACGAATGTGACATTGACATATGCAAATGAACTTCAAGTCTGTGATAAGCCTAAACTATAAAACTTGTGATTAGGTAAGTTATGTAACCTATCCTAATTACTGTACCAATGTTTATAATATGATCAACAGAGTTTATCAGTTAAATAGAACTTGAGAGTTATATCATATTAAAATATGTTTTAAAACTCTTTGCAGTGAATGAAGATGATGTGATTGTTTATAAAATCAATAAATCGAGGAACAAAATAAATACATCTTGTATTTAGGTATGTTTTTTGGAACAAATTGATTCTACTGTTTTTATTTCAAATTTCCTGTTTTTTTGGTCTAGTATCTTCTGATTTTTTCAGGTTGGACCTGGCAACACTGCGAGGGCGTCAGGCAAGGCACACACAGAGTATCGCTATCGGTTAAACGGCGTAGACAGCGGATAACGGTTTATAAGTTAATAGCTTCTTTTGTGGGGTATTTAGTTAGTGTAAGTTCTGTGCATTAGTTACTTTAATAAACTCTTTGGTTCTGTGATCGAATCGTAGAACCGAAACGTTCGAATTAACGTGAAATACCATTGAATTCGGGTCTTCCTGCGAGAGATAAACTAACTGTAAGTTTACCTCTCTTCGGCTGCTGGCGTCATACCGCGGTCCACACAGTGTTTACAAACTTTAATTCGCAAAATATTCATAAATCGATAATAGAAAAAGTTGTAATATTAATATAGGACTCATACTACCTGCATCCAATCCCTTAAATCGCTTACAAAGAGGTAAGTATTTGCACATATATTTCAATAATAATTACAATATGTAAAATCAGCCATTTAACCCCTTGGGGGATGATTAAACATTATTCCCAACCATAAATTTGAATTATTGATAGCCAGGGATATAACACAAACAAACATAAGTACAAACTTCAATTATTATTCTTCCAGGTACATAAATATTCTTCCATAAAAAGTATTAAAGTTTTTCTCCACAAGATTATTATTTTGGGACAAAAAAGTATGCATGTCCTTCCTCAGGATGCCATCTGTTACCTTACTAAATTTTAATGAAATCCATTTAGTGATCTTTATAGGAGATATATCCCTGGACATTTCACACAGCGCCATCTAGTCCCAAGCTAAGCAACCTAATGCTAATCTATGTGTGAAAAGAACACCAAGAAACCAAGGATACAGACAGATGGACTGTGTTATGTTTGAATTTAATAAATTAGTACGAAGATACTTAGATAAAACTAAATGAGCAGTGGTAGCCGAGTGGTAAAGGCACAGACTTACGAGTTGTAGGTCGTGAGTTCGAACCCAGCCAGGCACTTTACTTTGTGTAAATAATTTCTTCACCACTGCTCTCAAAACGGTGAAGGAAAACATCGTGAGGAAACCGGCATGTCCTAGAACCAAAAATTCAAAGACATGTGACGTCCACCAATCCGCACTGGGCCCGCGTGGTGAATTTTGGTCCACTCCATCTCACAGAGAGGAGGCCTGTGTCCCAGCAGTGTGTTATAAGCTGATTATGCTGTTATGCTATGCTATTTTCATCATTAAAACAAATAGTATAAAACAACTTTATAATCAAGTTTGTAATGGAAAACAGTCGACTGATTCTTACTTGTCTTTTGTTGCGCTTCACTAAAGCAATGCTACCGATTACCGAGAAAATGTCTCGAAACTGAAGAGCTGTTAGCTCAGCTGATGAATGTGGATTATCAGGTGCAGTATTCTTCCAACAGCCATTTATTCTCATAATTCCTAATTTCAGTATAACGTGGAAATAAACAGAAAATATCGCTACCTATTAAAGAAGCGCAACAAATTGCTGTTTGTGAGGGTATGCTGCAAAATAACTGGCTAACGGGCTGGTAAATAACTATTTTAAATAAATAAAGCTTTTGTCATTCCAAAAACTGTGTTTTTCTAATTAATACAAGACTTACTTTACAAGTACCATTTTTTGTGACTGTCCCTAATAATTTGGCAACCCACTGTAAACTCTTCCTTTCTCCTTCATTAATTGGTTCTTGCAGTGTGAAGTCAAATTGACATTTTCACATGCACCTGGTGTACCTACCCTGCTGGCTGATTCACTTTTACAATCATATAATCAGTACTCGCTGTCCCATGGGACTAGTGGGACATAATTTAAAAAATATATTAGTATCAGTTGTCCCATGGGACTAGTGGGACATGATTTTAAAAATATGTTAGTATCAGTTGTCCCATGGGACTAGTGGGACTCATAATCCCACTTGTCCCACCATGGGACTGGGTCAATGGGACTAGTGGGACAGACCCATGTTTTTAACTACAACATTAAGTTTTTTTTTTTTTTTCATATTTATTTCCAAACATGCCATCGGTTCTTGAACCATATGCAGTTGTTTATGAATGTGTTTGACATGTTAGGCTTGCCCTCCCATTGTTAGGCTGCCCTTGGATATTGCTTTACTAAAAGTATGTTATCCCAAGTGTGCAGTCTTTTAAGATGTCTTGTTGGCAGCGATTCACTTAGAGCCTGGGTGTCTACTCCGAAGTAGTATCGGCCGAATGTTCGGCCGTTTCCTGCTACGAAGTTACTATTTGGTTCGCTCGGTTCTGATCCTACATTCCTACACTCTTCCGAATATTGACTATGGTCCCGACCCAACTGAGCCGATCCGAACTTTTTTCGCATTTATCAATAATATTCGGTTCGGCCATATGTCGGTCCGATCCGAACATTCGCACTTTGCACTTCAGAGTAGGCCCCCTGAGCAAGGCTGTTTTCGTGATTTATTATCCTCTCTCTGTAAGCTTTTGTCATAATTTTGATTTCCTTTTTGAGGAACAAAATTAAGTAATATTATCAATAAATAATATCTAAAATAAATGAAAGATACTGTTAGCTTGCAGCATCCCACAGCTGGGCAAAGGCCTCTCTACATGACTTCCAGCTTTTTCGATCCAGGGCTACAGTGGACCACTGGTCGTTAGTTTTGTCCAGCTCGTCCTGCCATCTTCTACGGGGTCTACTGCGACGCCTTCTAGCTGTGTCCATGTTGTGGTTATTTTGACCTGTGAATGAGAGATGGATTAACTTTAATTTATTTTAAGATATTATTTACAATTTATTTTATATTGATAAAAAAATGTTTTGAACTACGAACTTCAAATATTTGGCAGTATTAAGTTTAATTCAACATGGTGATCACATTATGATTGTTGTGACATAAAACAAATATCTCTAATACATATTATAAATTAAAGTCGCTTTTTGTGTAAAAAGCAACTTTAATTTACGTTCTAAACTACACAATGAATTTTGATGCGAATAGCACTATCGGTAAATTTATTCTGAAAGGTTTATATCCTTAAAACCTTCATATTAAACATATATATATTTATAACTATGTTTGGTCAAGTCTTAACAACCGCGCGAAGTATTGGCAGCACCTTAGTTAATAATCATCAACAGCCTATAGCAGTCCAATGCCGGACATAGGCCTCTCCTATTCTTAGTTAAAAATATTAAAAAAAAAAAGCTTATTTCATTGACTTATTGTTTTGACTTTTTTGTTTACTTACAGAAATAGAACCGGAAAATTGAGACAATAACTGTCTAGATGTAGCAGATATACCACCAGAACATTCTGAATTCTTTTTAGGAGATGAAGCCTTTAATGGAGCTTAAAACTGAAATGGAACGAGTTGAAGTAGTATCTAAGACCAAACATAAAGCCAGGCAGATGAAAAGTAAGTTTAGTTAGATCCATATCTTCTATACTAATATTATAAAGAGCTAAACTTTGTTTGTTTGTTTGTTTGTATGTATGTAGGGGGTAATAACCGGAACTATCAGTCGGATTTGATAAATTATTTTTGTATTTGATAGCCCAATTTTTGAGGAAGGCTATAGGCTATTTAACATCACGCTATGAACCTTGGGAGCCGAGCAAAAAGAAAAAAAACTTGAGAGGTGTCAAGGGACACCCGGATGGAACGAAGTTCCTTTCGATTAATTAGTAAAGGAATTGTAATAAAATTTTATTTTTTTTAAGTTATAATAATATTTTTTTAACATATCTCGGGACCATGTGGTCCCGGTCCTTTGGAAGGCGTACGAGGGGCCGAAGCCAACTCGCAGATGCCTTTTTATTATTAACAAATAAAAAAAACAGACAAAAAAAAAAACTGGCTTGCTTTCTATCAGAGAGACAGAGAAACACGCGCACGCCGCACGGCTTACAACTATAGCAAAAAGTGTCGTTACAACTTTTGGTCTTAATTTTTTCCGTCTACCCCCCTTTCGCAACGCGCGATAAGGAACTTCGTTCCGAAAAGACACTATGTGAAAATGAAATAGTGGCACGGGCGAGCGATGATATACGACGCGATGGGTCGGAAGACAAAATTTCACGAGGATGAAGTCGCTGGCAGACGCTAGTGATCTACTTATGTAGGCAAACGGGCCAATGGTTCACCTGATAAGAATTGGTTGGGGTTGCCTAAAGGGCATATCCGCTTACACGTTGTAGAACAGTCTTCACTTGTACACGTTATAGCGTTAAGGGTTAAGCTTGTAAGAGTGTGTGAGTGTTTAATTTCATTTTCCATTTATCTTCGAGACACGGTCTACCCGGTAACGCAGGGGATCAGTCACTTAGATCTTAATTGCAAAGTTATTAAAGTACATTAATAACCATAACCATGCCACGAAAGAGGTCAAATCTTTCGCAATGTTCGAAAGGAGCTAAAAGATTGAAGATCATTAGATCCCAAGAATCGAATACACTCAAATAACATAAGCCCGAAGGCATATCTATTATATATATATAAATGGGAGATTTAGCCAGTGAAGCCAAGTTATCAATGATTTACCATCGTCATCGGAAAGAAGTCCCAAGTTGTTACTGCCTTCACCGCGTGGAGGTACTCCCAGCTTATGTTAATATATTAGTATAAAGTGATTTCCACATCAAATGTTCCTGATCCTTGATTTTTATTATCTCGGCGGAAAATGCTCATCAGACCAAACAAATTTTGTTAAAATGTCATGTCTGTATATGCCATAGTTTAGCTGTGCTCTCCGAGTTCCACATCAGATGTTTCAATCTTCGAATTTTATTCTCCCAGTAGAAAATACTCATCAGACTGAACAACTTTTGCAAAGATGTCATTCCTATATATGTTATGGTTTAGCTGTGCTCTTAGAGTTCCACATCAGATGTTTCAATCTTCGAATTTTATTCTCCCAGCAGAAAATACTCATCAGACTGAATAACTTTTGCTAAGATGTCAAACCTATATATATTATAGTTTAGCTGTGCTCTAAGAGTTCCACATCAGGTGTTCCGAATCTTCAATTTTATTCTCTCAGCAGAAAATGCTCATCAGACACAACATTTTTTTCTAAGGCGCCATTTATGTAACTCTTATAGTTTAGCTGGTCTGTTGCGGTTCTGCATCAGGTGTTCCAGTTTCCAAAATCAATTATAGCCTATATGTTGCCCAGGATTAATAGCTAGATAATAAAAAAAAAATCTTTCAAATCCGTCCAGTAGTTCCGGAGATTAGCGTGTACAACCAGACAAACAGATAAACAGACAGACTTTTTTTATTAGATTCGTGTTCTATTACTGTTTCCTAACCCCCCTCAATTATTCTTTTTTAAATATATTCAATGTACAGACACAACTTTTTTACATTCTTATTATAAGTATAGATATAGATAGAAAAACACCCAGACTCAGAACAAATACATGTAGGACTTACAAATATTTGTTCTGTGCGGGAATCGAACCCGCGATATGATGGATGAACTAACCAATTAACGACGACCACTGTTCTGGCTGCTGCCGCTGTGTAATGTTTATTTATGGGCTTCAAAATAATGGACGTGTACTGGTACCAATTTATCAGGTACCTGTTGTATTTTAGTTTACAAGTTCGTCGGCCACGCTGCATCAGCTGTCTGCACAGGCACGGCAGTAGTAAGTCCTGTCGTGGCGGCGACGGGGCTGTAAACCGTAACAGTATCATCAATCAATAATACACCTACATTCCGCAATATCACATTATCTCTACTTAAAATAAAATAGTAGCGAAGTCAAAACTGTACATTGAATATTACAATAAAAAAAGTAATTGCTACGAGGTCTGGGAACGATTCTAATGCTAAAATTAATATAATAGTTTTTAGAATGTATATAGACGCAATGATAGACCGTAAAATTTGACTAATATATTGATGGCAAAATTTGATAGTAGCTTGATTTGGTCGCGTCTGTACAGTAAACTTGTTATATTTTATAACCGCTATATTTTCTATTAATAAGCTTTAGGAGTCAGGAACTTACGGAAACTGATAAAAATATGGTTTCTGATCCCAGGATTGTAGTGTTTATTTAACTATAACGCCATCTGTGATTGAACACAGGTACTAACTTGTAGTGTTCCTACTTCCTATGTCATAGTGAAATATTGTATTTTGTTATCTTTATTGTAACACGAAGCATTTATTCTTTATTGTATATTTATTACAACTTTGTAATCACAGGGGCGACCGTTACGAAGAAATCAAATTCAGAAGATGCAATAACAGCCACACAAACCAAAAAAGAAAAATCAAACCTGAAAGTTATCCGGGCAAGAGCAACTCGAAAACGTACTTCCAAAGCAGGCACTTATTTCAAAGAGCCGTACAAATGTGATCAGCGTAGTATTAATCGAGTAAAAAAAAAAATACTACGTACTCGTACACATATTGGTGACAAGCCTTACAAATGTGATGTATGTCAGCGTAGTTTTAGTCAAAAGGGTGATTTAAAAAATCATATTCGTATACATACTGGTGAAAAACCTTACAAGTGTGATGAATGTCAGCGTAGTTTTTGTCAAAAGGCTAATTTAATACAACATATGAGTATACACACCGGTGGAAAACCTTATAAGTGTAATGTATGTCAGCGCAGTTTTAGATTAAAGAGTAGTTTAAAAAATCATAATATTCATACACACACTGGTGACAAACCTTACAAGTGTAATGTATGTCAACTTAATTTTATTCACAAGTGTGTTTTAAAAAACCATATTCGTATACATACTGGCGAAAAACCTTACAAGTGTGATGAATGTCAGCGTAGTTTTTGTCAAAAGGGTAATTTAATGCAACATATTCTTATACACACTGGTGAAAAACCTTACAAGTGTAATGTTTGTCAGCGCAGTTTTAGGTGTAAGAGTATTTTAAATAAACATATTCGTATACACACTGGTGATAAACCTTACAAGTGTGATATATGTCACAGTAATTTTAGTCAAAGAAGCATTTTAATAAACCATGTTCTTAAACATAATGGGGATAAACCGTATCAGTGTGATGTATGTGGACGGAGTTTTAGTCAAAATTGTCATTTAAAACGACATAGTGAAATACACACTAGTGAAAAACTTTATAAGTGTAACCTTTGTCAGCGTTCTTTTAGTCAAAAGGGTAGTTTAACATCACATATTCGTGTACAACATATTGGTGATAAACCTTATAAGTGTGATGTATGTCAGCAGAGTTTTAGTCAAAAGGGTCATTTATCAGAACATAAACGTATACACACTGGTGAAAAACCTTATAAGTGTGATATATGTCAGCGGGGTTTTAGTAGAAATAGTACTTTAACAGCACATATTCGTCTACACACTAAATGATAAATGATGTTTCTGTAAGTATATTTGTACAAACACAATAACACGTCATCATATTAAAAAAATTATTAGGTCGGCATTATCCGTCTGACTACGCAGAGAAGAAAGACCGGAACAGACTCGGTTGTCCCAGTCTCTCTTAAAGTCCAGACATAATCATGGTCAGATCATGTAGATTGGTGTCTGAAATGGGCTTTTGAGGACTGACTGGACAGATTTTTTCTCAGTTAATTATAATCATGGTCTGGCAATTTCAGTTATTTATGCGGCGTACCCAAATCTCTTTTCTTTGGTATTGTTTGTCGAATTGTTGCATATTGCTAATCCATTGCTCCATATGTTCGGAAAATGTGTTTGCTCAACAACGCAAATAACGCAATGAATGTTGTTGAACTGTCAAAATGAAACCGATTGCTACTAGTATTGCGCAATGACCCTGCTGATGTAGTCTAAGCCTACAATGTCAAAGTATCTAATGAACTCGAGGCACTAACGTGTTAATCGTTTTCCTGTAAAGTTTGCGTCTAAACGAAATCTTTTTTAACAATTATGATGCAGACTGGGCAAAGTATAAATCTTTTTTGGATGATCAGGGGGTGTACTCCGAAGTGGTATCGACCGAATGTTCGGATCGGACCGACACATGGCGGAACCGCATATTATTGAAAAATGCGAAAAAAGTTCGGATCGGCACAGTTGGGTCGGAACCATAGTCAATATTCGAATGAGTATAGGAGTTTAGGATCGGGACCGACCGAACCAAATCGAAACTTCGTAGCAGGAAACGGCCGATACCACTTCGGAGTAGACCCCTGATTACCTTGAGTTATGCCACTTTTATGGAAAGTAAGTGCCCTCACGTCAAATATTGAAAGTCAAACTAAACTTAAAATACCATGATAAAAACTAAAACATACTAAATCACACCAATCAGATCTGGAATAAGAAACTGTCCAAATTGGATAATCCTGTCTAGGATTTATGGCGTGAAATTAAATATCTCAACGATAATGCCTCCACTTAAGATACTCGATATCATCCGTTCAGGACAGTGCGAAGCATTAACAAACTCCTTTCTGGAAAGTGCTGTGTTAACAAGAGACTGGTTTAGTGACCCAAAAACTGAAACTGCTGTTAGAGAATCTATTGAAAGACTAAACAAGCACAAAATAAATGATTTCAAATTTTCAGAGGCCCACAGAAATTCACAAACTATTGAATGCCTTCAAAACTGGCAAGACTCCAGGTTAATAAGTTTTTTTAACAAAGACTTCCATAACGCTCCCGTAAGGGTTATGGAAGTCTGTGTTAAAAAAACTTATCGCAAAAATGTGTAGTCCTTACCATATTGTGTAATGGCTGTTTTCATCTGGGCTACTTTCCTTCGTCTTGGAAATAACTAAAGTTATTGCTATTAAGAAAGCCAGCTATCGGCCTATTAGCTCTAGCTTGGTTAAACTTTTTGAGCCTCCTCTCCAAACTTATTAAACATCGCAGAACAATTTAGATTCCGCAAATCCCACTCCACAGTACAATAACAACAGCTAGAGTTACTGAGCACATGCTGACAACCTCAACCATAATAAATACACAGGCATGATGCTGTTAGACATTGAAAAGGCTTTCGATAAGATTCGGCACGCGGGCCTAATCCACAACTTACTGTTGAACCACATTCCCTTATCCCTTGTACAGGTTCTCCACTCATATTTGGTTGAACGTAGGTACCCATTTCGTGGCTATTGGAAATCAAACTTCCTAAAGAAAACTCTGCCGGAGTACCACAAGAACCAATATTAGGTCCGTACCTTTTTATTTTACAAAGCCCTACTTGATGGGTAAAATGTATCTGTCGGATGATTTTTTAATATTTTAGGTTATGATTAAATACCTTATAACTAAGCCTAATTAAATACCTTATAACTAACTTTAATTCATCTTTAATCTTTTCATCTAAGTATTTCTCTGTATTTTGTAGCATGTAACTGTTTTTTGTCCCTAATAAATAAATAAATCTTAGCGTTTCGATGGCAAAGAGTTCAAATATGTTTTGCCCAAGTACCTAAGCCTAATTTTAAAGCTAGATTGTTATAAGATTGTGTGTATCCCTCTAATGTGTATGTGTGTTCTAGGATAAAAGACAAATAGAAATGGATTGTACAGACGCCAGCAGGTCAAGCTACCCGAAACTGTCAAATTTTCCCAATCAACCTTGAACCTTAATACTTCAACGATAAAGTTGAAAATCTATTAAAGAAATTTGACAGATTGTAGTAGCTTGATGTGCTGGCGTCTGTACCTACTTGTTACTTTTGCATAAACATGTTTATTGTGCCAAGTCAATTTATGTGGACGATAGTAATATCAATTTTTAAAAATTGCTTGTTTTATCGTGTGATAATGTATTTGTGTTCCAGTGTAAACTTATATAAATAATGATTAAAGATTGATTCCTTGCAATTGTTTATTTCTTAGCTGTTTACCTGTCTACACAAAAGAGACTTACTACGTCATCCTAAGTACAGTCACGAGCAAAAGTATGTATACGCTCGGATTTATTCAAAAGCGATTTACTCCTTTATTTTTTTATAAAATTTTATGTTGTTTCGAACATAGCATTTTCGAACCCATCATCATCTGCCTAGCCTTTTCCCAACTATGTTGGGGTCGGCTTCCAGTCTAACCGGATGCAGCTGAATACCAGTATTTTACATGAAGCGACTGCCTATCTGAACTCCACAACCCAGTTACTGGGTAATACGATACCCCTTGGTAAAACTGGTTTTCAGACTTTCGGGCTTCTGACTACCCGTAACGACTGTCAAAGATCCACGAATGATAGCCGGGACCAACGGCTTAACGTGCTTTCCGAGGCACGGAGGGGTCTCGGTATGTAAAGATGGTCACCCATCCACAGACCAACCACGGCAAGCGTAGCTTAACCTGACCGATCGACCTGTGCGGCTGTTACGGTTTATGTAATGTGTCGTATTTCAACAAAAACCGAAAAGAAAAGCGAAAAAATCGCAATTGAAAGATGTCAAGTGTTGACATATTGGTGTTCGTGACTGTACTTCTTCTTCGTGTCGCTGGCACGACTATATTTTAAATGTTATTGTGCCAAAAATTTGCCACTTCCACGGCGTTGTCGGTGGCAGCGCAGAGGCACTTTGACTGCAAGTTTGGGGACACAGAGGCCAGGATAGGAGATGGAGCATAGTTTGTGACATAGCCCCTCAATCACACCCTACTGCCGCGCCGTCAAGGTAGGACTGACATACGCTATGCGTAAAAGCCCCTATAAATGAAGAAAAAAAAAGTAGCCTAACTTCACCAGGTTGGACTAGACTGATTGAGGATCTTAAATTCATATGGTGATGTCTTGAGCAGACCCTGGCTGGATGGACAAAATCCAAACTAATATTATAAATGCGAAAGTAACTCTGTCTGTCTGTCTGTCTGTCTGTCTGTCTTTGCTTCACGCCTAAACTACTGAACCGATTTGTGTGAAATTTGGTACAGACATAGGTTGGAACTTGAGAATGGACATAGGATAGTTTTTATTACAAAAAATAAAAAATAAAATTTATTCCGGACATACAGCGCCATCTATTGGTCAAGAGTCGGTGTCATCTATTGGTGAAGTCACTATTCCACGCGAACGAAGTCGCGGGCAAAAGCTAGTAGATAATATATGGTTCTGCATCATCACATACAAGTACCTACAGTCAATCCGGTATAAATTAAGTGGGTACCGGTGCAGCTGGCATTAAAAAAGCCATTTCTGAATAATGTGGTGCAGAACGGTCGGCACCACGCATGATTTTATTTTCCGGAATTGACAATCTAGATGATCGTTTTGTGTGCAAACACGAATGCTCGAGCTTTGGTTGTTTTTTTTTGCTGACAAAATCACGTTTCGTTTAGCAATGTCCTCAATGGGCCCAAATAAAATTAAGGTTTTGATGAGAAAAGCTCAGGTGCACCGGGCGTCGGCGGAGGGCGGACAACGCCATCTTCCAGCCCCTGAAATGGTCCAGGGGTAACAGACGGAGTGTTCCACGCGTGGACCTCCAGACGTCGCGGGGCGAGTTAAACACCTCACTCCCCCCCCCCCCCCCACCCCGACGCGAGGAGGCCAATCGAGGGTTGCGTAAGGATCGTACGTTCCATTCCATCACCGGTGTGGCTTTTAGTCAGTAAGAGTCTGACTGACCCCGCCACCCACGCCAGGACGGCGGACATCCATGAGGATTTTCCACACAGAGAAAAAAAAACTTGAGAGGTGTCATGGGACAACAAGAACATGGGGGAACAAGAGAGAGACAGACAGAGAAACACGCGCACGCCCCACGGCTTACAACTATAGCAAAAAGTATCGTTCCAACTTTTGGTCTTAATTTTTTCCGTCTAGCCTCCTTTCGCAACGTGCGATAAGGAACTTCCTTCCAAAAAATGTTTTACGGTCACGCTGAAGTAGTCGAAACTTCGGCGGCTGGGATGACGACCCTCGGATGACGGACGTGCGGTGGAAACGCGGACACAATTTGTGTATTTATCGCTTTTCGGCGCACGTCATCTAGTTTTCGGTGACGGCGCGGCGGTGGTGAAGTAACGCCCTTAGGCTGTGGTATCAATAACCAGGGTGGCAATTTTCGTAATTTTAAGAACGTTCATAGTCGGTCTCATTCTCAATCTGTCAAAAATACATTTAATTTCCTTATTTTATTTAGCCATTGACAGTAATGCGGACGAATTTTTTTATGCCCAATGAGCTCCTGCCTTTTTCTATATTTTTCGTATTATATACTTGTATATACTATATATTAGTGTTAGTCGATATTTGTTTTTAATTTGAAATTATTATAATATTTTAGTAGTAATAATTAATTCAATTTGAAACGTAAATAAAATGATATTTCCTTACATTTTTAATTAGTTTTTGGCATTGATTGTCGCTGACATGAGATTGCGTACTTGAATTGGCCCTTAATCACTAGAAAAAAATAGGTAATAGTCCATTCTGTTAAAAGTATCCGGTCCCGATTTCGGGAACCCGTTCAAATTTTTTTTTTTTAACTTGTCATAAAGGCTTGAGTAGTACACCATTAGAATCCAAAAAAAAAAACTAGCAGAAAGTATCTGTCACTGTCAATTGTTTGTCAAGCACTTCAAGTCAAGCAGCAAGCTGTCAACGTCAAGTGTCAAGTTAGGTTACATTTTGTTTTGTTGTAGGTTGTAGTTATTTTTGTGAGATTGTCGAAATAAACGTTACCCGTATTTATGTAGTAAATGGTGTTGAGGGACTAATAGATAAACTAATTCCTATTATCAATTACTTGGACTGTGGACTATCTACGAGAGATAAAATAAGTTTAGCTCTCTCCGGCTGCACAAAACGGAAGTGTTTACTAACTTTTATTCGCAAATGTTCGTAGATTACTCGAAGAAGTCGTAACAAATTTAAACAAGCCTCCCTCGTTATTTGTACGCTACATAACAGTGCTTTTCTATAAAAAAAAAACTAAATTTTAACTAAGTTAAAACTATAATTTAACTTTGTTGCCTTGTTGAGTTAAAAGATGGAAAAATTGCCCATGTGCAGAATATGTTTAGTGCAGAATGTCCGCATGTTTGTAGTGGTCAACAGGAACTTGCGTGAACTGTATGAGAAGCTGACTGATATTCCAGTAAGTTGATATTTTTAATAAGAATTATGTAGGTAAGTAACTTGTCGAATCGTCAAGCGTAGTATGGGACGCACCCCAGCTATATAGACGGACGACCTAAAGAAGGTGGTTGGGGTAGACTGGATGATGAAGCCGGAGGGCAGGGTGTTGTCGCTCTGTCCAGCAGTGGTCCAACTTTTTAGGTATTAAAATTATGTCTATCACTTATTTTATTCAAAAGATGTTAATTTTTTCTTACATACATAATATTTTCATAAATGAATTGGTAAAGAACCGTCATAATATTAACCCTTTAGCGTATTTAATGTACGTGCGTACTTTGTAATGTCTTAAAGTGTTACAGTAAGAATAAAACTATAAAACTATAAACTATTTTGCGTACGGCTGGGAAAATTGATTATACAATTCACCCCAGCTCCTCAAGGAAGGCCAGCACCGCCTTGATGTTACTGACCGTCTCGCGTAGGGTACCTGGGTCACCGAAGTACTTTGCCCTGTATGTGGCGACCACCGGGCAGTTTAGAAGCACATGTACCACTGTCTTGTCATCCTCCATGCAGGCCCTGCACAGCAGACTGTCTGTTACTCCTGTGATGGAGCTATGCTATGGGTCAATGCTTCTCTGTGAGTTGGGCACAGAGAGCATTACGGACCACCAACTGTTGGCTTGGACCACATTACTATTTATTTGAAAAAATTGTATTTTCTTCATTAATACAACATAGTGTAAGATATTTTTTTATTGACACTGGGCTCACTCTTGACCACAATCCAGTCCAGAGGCAGGGACGAGATCTACGGTGGAACGAGCTTGCCCAGAAGAAGCCTATTCACTCCTATATTTTGTTGCAGTTTGTAACTGAAGACAGTAGACCGATTCTTGCTTGTTTCATTTGCTGCAGTAAACTGAAGCAATGCTACCGATTACTGAGACAATGTCTGGAAGCCGAAGAGCTGTTTGCTCTGATGATGGATGAAGATAATGAGGTGAGGTATTCTTCAACAGCCATTTATTCTCATAATTTCTAATTTCAGTATAAAATGAAAGTGATTTTAGCTCATACCAAAGTCCAGATTTCACACAAACCATACCATCAAGTTTTCAATGTTGATATATCCTATTGATTGAGGAAACTTACATCTTCATCTACCAGTTTGAAAACAAAATCCCGTGCCTGCGATGACCACATCTGTTTTCCACAAAATAAAAATTTTCTCAGGCTCTATTACAATGATCACAGATGTCTGACCATCAGAAAAAGAACTAAGGAAGGTTGGAATAACCACTGACTTCCACCATGGCCCACGCACAATGGTCCATTTGAAGAAGTAAGTTCGGAAATCAAACATAGAACCAAGGAAGAGAAAGTTTTAATGTTTTTATACTTTACATTTTGTTTCAACTAGAGGGGCCCGTGGTTAAATAATAACAGCCGCATAGGTGGATCGGTCAGGTTAAGTTACGCTTGCCGCGGTTGGTCTGTGGATGGGTGACCATCTTTACATACCGAGACCCCTCTGTGCCTCGGAAAGCACGTTAAGCCGTTGGTCCCGGCTGTCATTCGTGTATCTTTGACAGTCGTTACGGGTAGTCAGAAGCCCGAAAGTCTGACAACCAGTCTTACCAAGGGGTATCGTATTACCCAGTAACTGGGTTGTGGAGGTCAGATAGGCAGTTGTTCCATGTAACATACTGGTATTCAGCTGCATCCGGTTAGACTGGAAGCCGACCCCAACATAGTTGGGAAAAGGCTAGGTAGATGATGATGAACTTCTGTATGAAACATATAAATGCATGTGGCCTTTTGCTCATATCGGAGTGAGCTATGTAAAAATAGCTTGTGCAGTAGTTAGTGAGGTTGGTAGCATGACCAACTCTCCAGGGTACAGACGCCAGCACATCAAGCTACTACAATCTGTCAGATTTCTTTAATAGATTTTCGACTTTATTGCTAAAGTATTAGGTTCATCACCAGGATATTTTCCTAATACTATAATTATCTTTTTACAGCCCAATCCTTTAATCAACAAAGACCACTTTGAGTTTTACAGTGGGTTTATTAAATCTCCAACAGTGCACATAAGTTTAGTTAATGAATGTCAAACAGAAAGCATTGCTATCAAAGAGGAACTACCAGCTGTTTGTGAGGGACTTGATGATAATTTTGAGCCAAAGGAGGAACATCAAAGTGATGGTATGTTTTAAATAATATTTTAACATAAATGGAAGATAGGTGAGTAATAACAGCCGCACGGGTCGATCGATTAGGTTAAGCTACGCTTGCCGCGGTTGGTCCGTGGATGGGTGACCATCTTTACAAACCATGACCCTCTATGCCTTGCCCGCCCGAAATTCTGACAGCCAATCTTACCAAGGGGTATCGTAGTACCCAGTAACTGGGTTGTGGAGACCAGATAGGCAGTCGCTCCATGTAAAATACTTGTATTCAGCTGCTTCCGGTTAGACTGGAAGCTGACCTCAACATAGTTGGGAAAAGGCTAGAGTTTTTTCAGTGTTTAATTTACACATTATGTTGTGAAATATAACAAATTTCCTATCCTACTATTAACTAATATTATAAATGCGAAAGTTTGTTTGGATGGATGGATGTTTGTTACTCTTTCACGCAAAAACTACTGAACGGATTTGGATGAAATTTGGTACACAGATAGTTTATAACCAGGATTATAATATAGGATACTTTTTATCCCGATATTCCCACGGGATCGAAACTTATCTGGGTGAAACCACGGGGCGCAGCTAATATAATTAATAAACAAGTAATACTCTTGACTGTTTTTGTTTATTTACAGAGCTAGAACTGGAAAATTTTGATTATAGCGCCTGTCTAGATGAGCCTTTAATTGAGTTTAAAACTGAAGTGGAAGAAGATAAAGAAACGAAACAAAGAGCCAGGGAGACGACAAGTAAGTATTAATTAGTTAATCTACACCGTGACTTTTTAGTCGTCTGACAACGGCAGCCCACTTTATGTATCCAATGACTGCTACACATTCATAACAAAAAAAATGGCATTTAAGAGAAAAAAAGAAAAAAAAATCAGTATTATGATGCATAACGTAGTTGAAACATTCTGTTGCGAGCGAAGATCTATCTACTCGACTCGTGCGATGGTTAGGAATGTTCTACTGTTTGATACGTAAACATTATTAACAGGACGTTTCATAATTCTAATGTATTATTTTTTTTTTTGTACCTATTATCTTAATTAATGGTAAAAAAAAACACGCCTAGAGGTATTTTATGTCGGATACATTGAGTGGACCACCTTTGTCAGACGACTAAAAAATCACGGTGTATAGGTAAGCAATATAAATGTCAATACTTACCATCTCAAAGATAGGTGACCATCTTTACAAACCGACACCCCTCCGTGCCTCAAAAAGCACGTTAAGCCGTTGGTCCCGGCTATCATTCGTGGATCTTTGACAGTCGTTCGGGTAGTCAGAAGAACGAAAGTCTGACAACCATTCTTACCAAGGGGTATCGGGTTACCCAGTAACTGGGTTGTGGAGGTCAGATAGGCAGTCGCTCCATGTAAAATGCTGGTATTCAGCTGCATCCGGTTAGACTGGAAGCTGACCTTAAGTTGGGAGAAGGCTCGGCAGATTGATTGACTTACATAATATAACATAATATATTAAAATTTTATTTATGTTTCAAATTGACGTTATTCCAACTTAAACAAATATCAACTTTATTTTAATGGGAAATAAGTGGATTTCACAGTGATTAGCCCTAATGAAAAAGTTATAAACTTAACTTTATTGTGGAGGAGTTAAAGTTCCTTTTTCGATAAACTCATATTTGTTGGAACGAACTTACTTATCGTGCGTTGCGAAAGGGGGCTAGACGGAAAAAATTAAGACCAAAAGTTGGAACGACACTTTTTGCTATAGTTGTAAGCCGTGCGGCGTGCGCGTGTTTCTCTGTCTGTCTCTCTCTGTCTCTCTTATAGAAAGCAAGCCAGTTATACTTCGTTCCATCCGGGTGTCCCTTGACACCTCTCAAGTTTTAATCACAGTGGGTTTCTACGAAACCATTCACTCATTTAGACATTCTCAGTCTTACTAAAGTCTGATTAAATCGTTTGCACAGCCAAAGATGAAGGGTCTTACTACAAAAATTTAAACACTTGTTGAACGAGTGTTTAATGTCAGTGTTATGTCAAACTCCATATAATTATGTCGTGTTTAAAAGGTGTTTAGCCTAAACAACTGATAAACACTGTTTTGTGGTAGTCTGTTTATTTTGCACGTACACCGTACCTAAGTAAAACTGGTGCCCATAAGTTATATATATTTGGAATGTGCTCATCAAGGCCTTCAATTTGATACCCATATTGTAATAATTGAACAAAAAATGTTATTTTCACTTTTCAAAATGGAGCCAAACTGCCGCCATATTGATTTTTTTCAAAACAATAAATAGCCAGTGTCACTCGGGATGATACCCCTCGATTCTAACGATACCCCATGCATCCAAATCTGTTCAGGCATTTAAAAGTTATGGTGGAATAAAGAAACTCACATACATACAAACATACATCAACCCTGAATACATTACACTCCTTTTTGGGCAGTCGTGTAATAAAGTGTAATAATCAATGTATTGAAACCGTTATTATTTTGATTCAAAGCATCTCCCAATCCTCTTCGAAAATTATTCTCACCAGATCTTCCTACTATCGCAGATGCGCCCGCCGCCGCGGAGAAACCGAAACTAGAAACACGAAGAATAAAAATAGAAAAAGCAATTACAGCTGAGCAGAAGAAACATGAACTAACAAACGCTGAAATGGACCAGAACACTCAACATCGTACGTCCAAACGTGTTACTAACAAACACCCTTTCATTGGTACGAAACATGGAGTTAGTAATAGGTTTAGTGAAGAGGGTTCTTGGACAGAACGTATTCGTATCCACATTGGTGAGAAACCCCACAAGTGTGCTATATGTCAGCGTTGTTTTAGTCGTAAAGGCCATTTAACGAGACATATTCGTAAACACACTGGTGAAAAACCTAACAAATGTGAGGTGTGTCAGCGTAGTTTTAGTCAACTCTCTAATTTAAAAAGACATATTCGTATACACACCGATGACAAACCTTACAAGTGTGACTTATGTCAGCGATCTTTTAATGATAAGAGGGATTTGTCAAAACATATTCATGTACACAATGGCGAAAAACCTTTTAAATGTGATATTTGCCAGCTTAGTTTTAATGATAGGAGAGATATAATAAAACATATTCGTAAACACACTGGTGAGAAACCTTTTAAATGTGATAAATGTGAAAGTAGTTTTACTTATTCATGTGACTTTAAGAAACATATTCGTATACACACTGGTGAAAAACCTTACACATGTGAAGTATGTCAGCGTAGTTTTAATACTAAGAGTAATTTAAAAAAACACTCTTATATACACTGCTGACTTGCTGAGAAACCTTTCAAATAGTCAACAAGTTAACAACAGACTCAACTTCGCTTAAAGTTTTTCTTTGGATACACAAGATGTAACGGTACAGTTACCGGCACGTAACTTGGCAAGAGATTTTAGTAGTGAGGGAAGTGCGCATATAAAAATGTATGAAATTGTGCATGCGCAAACTTCCCCCACTACAAAAACTCTTGCCAACTTACGTGTCGGTAACTGTACGTGTGAAAGACAAAATATAATTGTTATATCATTGTTGACGACATGATAGTGTTGTATTATTGTTGTCGACATGGCAGTGTCTACTGTATTTATCTGTAGCTATGATGTATGACATGGTGTGCAAAATTAGTGCCGTATATATCTATACAATTGAAGTTAATTGACTATGAGGAAAGTTGTGTTACTGTTCATTGTTTAAATTAATTTAAAACATATCAAACTAAAACATTAACGCTGATTCCCTTTTTCAAAAACTAAACTAAATATAAGATCAGCTCATATATTTAATTAGGAAAAGGACAGAAGATAAATATTAGTTTAGTCCTGTCAAATTAGTCAGCGCTGACGTAAATTGGCGTACTTTTAGTAGCCACGTTGTTTTTAAATCACGTCTATCTTATTTATGGAGTATCTTAATTTGACAGGACTAAAGTAATATTATCTTCTGTCCTTTTCTTAATGAAATAGAAAGAAAAAGATGCACTGAACTTAAATTTAGTTTAGTTTGTGAATAAAGGAATCGGCGCCATTGTTTAATTGTTAATTTAAATAAAAAATCGTTATTTTAAGTTTTCACATCTGTTATAGATAAATTTAAAAGGGGAACATACGTTAGTTGATCACAGCGCGCGGTCCGCCTGAACTAAATCCAATAGGCACAGTGACACTCAGTCATACGTGGATCATCGTCTCAACAGCGCATGTCGATATAGCTCAATAATTTTAGTTTTTATATTGTATTTAATAAGTGGAAGTAATCACTCAAGAAAGAAAAATAAGTCACACTCACGCGGGATCACTTTTCACGCTTAAGAACAGGCAAAAATGTTGAAAAATATATTTTTATTTATTGTTTGCTTCGCCATTTTTGTGAGAGCGAGATGGATAATAGAAAACGTGAGAGACACGATGCGACGCATAGCGCGAATCTAACGCGATTGCGCTCGAGGTGTGTGTGATCTCTGTCCTTGTCTAACGGTAACTGTAAGTATGCAATGGTAATAACAGGGGGGCAATTCTCGTAATTTTAAGAACGTTCACAGCCTGATCTCAGTCTCAATCTGTCAAAAATACCTCTAATTTCCTTACATTTTGACAAGTTTTTAACAGAGGGGCAATTCTTGTAATTTTAAGAACGTTCACAGTGTGATCTCAGTCTCAATCTGTCATAAATACCTCTAATTTCCCTACATTTTGACAAGTTTTTAACAGTTGTTTGTCGCCGGGATGCGACTGCGACTAGATTTTGAACGTTTTGAATTACGAGAATTGGCCTTCAGATGTGAGGTTCGTTGCACCGATGTGCACCGAGGCCAAGTTTAGTGATTGCGATATAGGAGCGTATCGTATCTGCCCCCTTTTAAGTTTATCTAAGCTTCTGTATGTTAGTTTAGGTTAGTGATAAGTATGCTGTAAAGATGCCAGCACATCAAGCTACTACAATCTGTCTTGTTTTTGAAATGATAAATTCGTCCTACTATAGAGAATGCTAAAATGATAAAAATTACCGTTTTATTATACTAAAGACAAAATGTCTTTTTTTTTTTCAATTATAGTAC
Source organism: Apamea sordens (assembly GCA_945859715.1). Taxonomy (NCBI): domain Eukaryota; kingdom Metazoa; phylum Arthropoda; class Insecta; order Lepidoptera; family Noctuidae; genus Apamea; species Apamea sordens. Next base: position 8,384,775 of record OX244015.1, on the reverse strand, counting down.
ACTTGAACTTTAGAAATCTCATTAAACGTAGCCGAGAGTCGTAGTGAGCTAGAAAGAAGATGTTTACTTCGAAACGTGTACAGCTCCTTATACAAACATTGTGATTCATAGTATTAAGATCAACAAGTCATTTAAAAAATAACCTCCAAAAAAAAAATTCTGAAAATTTTATGGTTGTAACGACTGTGAATGTTATTTATTATCTTATGTCTAGTCGCAAACTTTAGGTAAATATAGACGAATTACTTATTCCAAATAACATATTTTTTTAATGTATTTAAAAGTGTTGTCCCGTATTTCGAGACAGATGTCCCAAAAAAAAATTAGTCCTAAGGAAGTCTCCGTTTCTTGTCTCTGTTCTTCGAATTTTAGGCAAATAGGCACTACCTATTCCTATCACTGATTATTACTCTATTCAGTGCCACATATGCCTCCTGCCCTTAAGCAAACAAAAAACTATAAAATAAAAACTTTTAACAAAAAATTGAAAAGCAAAAAATAATAAACCTTTTTTATGTAACCTTAATAAGGTAAGTTCTTAAACTAATGTAAGTATACCTAAATAATTTTTCGCGGTTCAATTTTTTGTAAAAAAAGTTTTTTACAGTTTCGGGTAACTTGACTTGCCGATCGATTCTGTATAAATCTCACCGTGAAAAGTTAGGTGAAGTGAGCGTGGAGTGAGCTGTCATTCCAACTAATACTAGGGATTAACACTATTGACAGCTCACTCCACGCTCACTTCACATAAGTTTTCACGGTGAGATGGTTACAGAATCGCACTGCTGCTGGCGTCTGTATGTACAAGGTGTAGGTAATTCAAACAACTGATGTTGAGTTTTAAACTGCCTATTCTAGGTACAATTTTCAAGCTCTGTACCAAAAATAGGAGCAGTAGTTTAGTCGCAAATAATTTTAAGTTTTTGCACCGTTTGAACACGATGTATCTTTCCTAACAGCTGATTATGTCTAAGCATAGGTCATGCACCTTACAACGATAGAGACGTTGCCACTTCGATACCTAGGTATCTAAGGTCAGTCAAATTTATTTACAAAGGGTGGGTGCGTTTTATTCTGATTTGTAAGCCATTTAGTTTGTTTGAAAAAAATATTTTCTCATTTTTGGCGCTTTTTATTTTTATGCCGTATCGAATTAATACTAAACACGTATAGTAACGTAGTGTACACACGTAGTGTAATTTAATGACGGTGTTGTGTCTGGCGGATATTTGCCCAATGATTGATGTTGGGAAATTGTATCTATGCTAATTGCGCGGTAAACTCTGCTTGCGAGATGCAGGATTTGCGTGACGTCAGTATGACGCGTTGTTCGCATGTGGCGTTGTAGATACCGCTACACCCCTCTGTCATATCAACTCTGTATATATATTTTTTGACAATATTTGCAGTGTGTATATTTTGTTCCACAGTACTTTTATACCAGACAAGCTCTAGACGTGAAGACCTGTAATTGGCTGTCAGATTATCATACTTTTATTTATCACTATTGTATATAGCTGTAAGTCTTCCAAAGTCCTTAAATAAATAAATAAATAGTGAACTACTATTGTTATGGGCGCTAACCAAATCGTTAATGAAAATCAGCCTGTCCCTGAATTTTGTCGACTTATTACAACTATTTAGTCCGTATTGTTGCACTGCCGAGCAAAGCCTCCTTTCCTTTTTCCACTCTTAATTATATGAAAAAAAATATATATACCGGGTGACACGGACATCGACGCGCAAACTGTAACCATGGAATTTAGTCCCTATAGCGTCGAAATTTATCGTCGGTTATAAAAAAAGAAATCTTCTGTTTCATAGAAAAGTGCAATACCTACGCGATCAAAACGTATGGAACAGCATTTTTTTTTTAATAACCGACGAAAAATCGACTTTACTGGGTCTCAACTGACGGCACGGTTGGCGCAGTGGTTAAGGTATTATCAGACTATTAACAAAAGACACGAAGTAGCATAGATAACCGCCTAACATAAAATGCTTCACACTTTGGTCGGTTAATACGAAAAACAAGTTGGGATTTAATCGTCTTTTTAGATGAAATTATCACAATATTTTGCTTATTATTGACACAAAATAGTTCTACAGTACAATATTTTGTTAATTTACTTGCTGTAATAGGTTTGGTTGATTTCGTTCACTACGACTTTTACAGTCGATTACACAGCAACTCACCATCATTACACACTAAATATTACCTTTTGGAATATCAATAAAGTCAGAAATTACACTAAGTATGCGTTTCACAGTTTTTTTATCAACGAAAATATTTTAACACCACAATTTGTTTGGCATCGATCACATCGATGCCAAACAACAAAAACCGATACGCAAATAGAGATAGAAAATGCATGCTATGTCCTGCTCACACATACAAATTTTTGACATGTGTCATTTCACTTTCGCAATTATTATTATTTTAACAGCTTGTCTATATATCCTCTGTCTACGGTTTAAACTTAACTTTAGGTGCCTATATTTTTTGGTAAGTGTACACATGGCTACACATCAAGCTACACAAAACCAGTATTGGCTGACCGTTCATTGAAAGAAAATATGCAAAGTGAGGCCAAGACAAACTGGTTTTGTATAGCTTGACGTGTAGCCGTGTGTACCTACACTATATTTATTTATGAATACGAAGATTTTTTTCTGTCAAACCGAAAGAATGCCATTTTTAATCATTTTTAAAATATAGTGATGTTATTGTACAGACGCCAGCAGGTCAAGCTACCCGAAACTGTCAAATTTTCCCAATCAACCTTAAACCTTAATGCTTTAGCGATAAAGTTGAGAATCTATTCAAGAAATTTGACAGATTGTAGTAGCTTGATGTGCTGGCATCTGTACGGTTCCAAAAGTGTTTAATGAAGGTGTATCAAGTCTTCAAATTCAATTCCTGCGCAATCACTCACGGACTAACATTTATCTGTATTACAAGGTTTCAAATTTATCTCAACGTTTTTTTAAACCGTTTTACCGGTTATTTTGACACTTCAATTTTATTTATTTGTATTGATTTAGTGTTTTTTTTTGTTACGGGTAGTCAGAAGCCCGAAAGTCTGACAACCAGTCTTACCAAGGGGTATCGTATTACCCAGTAACTGGGTTGTGGAGGTCAGATAGGCAGTCGCTCCATGTAAAATACTGGTATTCAGCTGCATCCGGTTAGACTGGAAGCCGACCCCAATATAGTTGGGAAAAGGCTAGGCAGATGATGATATAGTTTTTTTTTTTAATTGAAATGTCGTCGGCGACTTTTAACTGAAAACATATCTGAAGGCCACTTCTCGTAATTTAAAACGTTCAAAATCTAGTCGCACTCTCATCTCAACGACAAACAAATGTCAAAAACTTGTCAAAATGTAGGGAAATTAGAAGTATTTTTTGACAGATTGAGATTGAGACTGAGATCAGACTGTGAACGTTCTTAAAATTACGAGAATTGCCCCCTGATATCTCAAATCTTCGAAATTAGAATTTTGGCTTTAAGTATTCAAATAGGTAATCAAAGTACTCAAGTTCTAAGTGGTATTACAAATTGCCATCCACAGGTACGTTTACTGACCCATTTGTTTACATTTTCAACTTACCTTTTGATCGAACATGTACCTATGTGATTTAACTAATAATAAAGACTAAAGCTGTTATTTTATTGTTTAGTTATTGTAGAATCCTGTTGATACCGTATTTATATTGAATATGGCTCGCTACCACACCAAATACCATCGTATGTAGCCTGCTTCACTTTGTCTGTTTCCCCGGTTTCCCGCCATTCCTCGTGACTGACAGGTGACAAGTGACAGCAGCTACCCCGCTATGTGTGAATGAGACAGTGTTTACATATCTAATAAATAGATACATCTCACACTGTTGTAAAACCACCCTAATAGCTCAATACAATATTTATCACAATCTGAATAATTTTGAACGATATTGATAATCCATTGCTTCGTATGTTGGAAAAATTTGTCTGCTCAACAACGTAAATAACGCAATGAATGTTGTTGAACTGTCATAATGAAAGCCATTGCTACTGATAATATATTACGCAATCACCCCGCCGGTTAGATTGTAAGCCAACCCCATTGACAAGCCAATGACAAGCTTGTCAATGAAACTGACAATAAAATTATTAAGTACAGGAGTTTACAAGAGATGACAAGACACGAGACTGCATCGGCTTTGACTACTATCTTCGATCAATAATAGTACTAGATTCCCGATAAGCGCTTCGAAAACGGCCCGAAAAATAAGACCACAAATATTTTTGTGGTCATTAAACGGACCTCTGAACTTCCGATCTAGCTTAGTCTTATAATCTGATATTACTCTTTAGTTTTCTAATAACACGAAATCGTCAACCGAACATTTTGTTATAGCTGCCTTTGTTCTATCAAATCTAGCTTTTTGTTGTTGACCGTTTAAAACTGAATTTATTATAAGAGCTGTATGCAATAAAAACTCTATCGCAAACATGTTAATCGAAAAGCCTAGGTTCAATATTTCACGTACTATCATAGTATTACTTTGCAAGTAAATTTCGGGTAGAAATGTAATAAAATCTCAAGTTGTTGATCGCTAATTGCAACGCTACATATGATTTGGTCTGTGCTGAATACACGTGTTTGACCAATACCAGTCAACGCAACAACTTATTAACCCGGTTGCCACTTAATTTGGCTGCACAACTCGCTTTTACTAACGAGCATTCAGCACCAGAATCGTAACCAAAACAATACAGCTCACCTTTATTTTCCAATATGTCTGAGGGTAGTTGTACGACGTCCAATCGCCGTTCACGACTTCCAGCACGTTGTCCACCATCCGCTTAGCTGCCACTACTCGTGCACCAGTCTGCGATATGTCCTGGTTTCCCTCACTTGCAGCACACGAAGGGCTTCGCTGATGGCTGCGGGGCTGCTTGGCTCGATTCTTAAAGTCACTCCACGTCACTGGTAGCTATTTGCAATAGCCACGTTGATGCTACTACTATGAGGGCCTTACTGCTGGCCACAACAAGTTGACCACCTTGCAGTGAATTTTTAACAAAACACAAATCCGCTGTTGTGCACTATTATGTTATGTTATGTTTGCACACGCCCCCTACCGCATGTTCTAAACACGGGAACGGGGTACGTCGAACTCAAACACCGGTTAGTCTTTTTTTTCAAACATGACGGTAGGCGCAACTGGCGCGTCACTCGGCAAAGGTATTTCTGAATACAGCCTATGCCCAAAACATCATGGTACCATAATCGCGCATCCGTATCTGGCTTGTCTGGTTCCAACTTGAACAGATCCACGCGATTATTTAGTAAGCGTTCGCATGTTTGCACTTTGTCTTTCAAATGCCAATGGTTACTTTCACTTTAAGCGTTACGTATGTGTGGGCATTGTAGTAGGTACTTGGACGAAAAGATAATTTAAAGTAATAAACTAGCGATTATCAACCGAAACGCACACTTGCGTCAGAAACAAACACGTGCGTACGGTACTGAGCGTTTCCCAAGACTGTCCAAGCTCGACTGTCAACTGTAGACTGCCGCGACACTCGGTCACTCCGCCAGTCCTCGCTGCATCCCCTCCACCAATGATCGTGTCCAAGCGGTAAGGCTCGCTTGCGTTTCCAATCCGATCACATGATTATTCGTATAACCATCAAATTGTTAGATGGCGCTGTCCGCTGTACTGCGGCGCCATCTATCCACGACATGTTGACAGAGAAACACGCGCACGCCGCACGGCTTACAACTAGGTATAGCAAAAAGTGTCGTTCCAACTTTTGGTCTTAATTTTTTCCGTCTAGCCTCCTTTCGCAAAGCGCGATAAGGAACTTCGTTCCAATAATATAACGTAACAATTCACATCATTCACAATCAGCCAATAATGTTTCCACTGCTGGGACACGTAATCGACTTTTTATTTATGATTCGGCTACCTAGTGTAATGTGTTTAGTATTGTAATCATTGGTGCCGATTCCCTTGTTCACAAACTAAACTAAATTTAAGTTCAGTGCAACTTTTTCTTTCTATTTCATTAAGAAAAGGACAGAAGATAAATATTAGTTTAGTCCTGTGAAATTAAGATACTCCATAGACAGTTTAGACGTGATTAAAAACATGGCTCTACTAAAAATACGTTAATTTACGTCAAGCGCTGACTAATTTGACAGGACTAAACTAATATTTATCTTCTGTCCTTTTCTTAATGAAATAGAAAGAAAAAGATGCACTGAACTTAAATAGTCTAGTTTGTGAACAAGGGAATCGGCGCCATTGTTGTAGGTGGTGTATTAGTGATTACCTACTATTAAATGATTGTACTAATACAATATGATTTTTATTTGACCCGGCAAACGTTGTTTTGCCATATAAATTATTTCTAGCTGCCCGGCGCTACTTTGTTCGCGTGGTGGCCTATCCCCTACCCTACTTCTACCCTACACCTAATCTACTCCTACACTACTCTACTCCTAATCTACTCCTACACTACTCCTACCCTACTTCTACTCTACTCCTACCCTACACTTACCCTACTCCTACCCTACACCTACACTATTCAAAACCCTTAATTTAATACGTGCTTCAATTCGAGTGGACCCGAGTTTACCGTACCGAAGGGACGATCGTCAAATGTTTGACAGGAAAGTAGGTAGAACAGTTTATATGGGAAAATGAAATTGTTGTTTTTACTATCTTCCTCGCAATTTTTCCATATTTTCTCACCGTTTTAACCTCCCCTGGACTACGACAAACATTTCAAAACCAAAATCTGCTAAATCGGCCCAGCCGATCTCGAGTTTTAGCGAGTCAAACGAACAGCAATTGATTTTTATATATATAGATTCTCGAGCCTTAAATGATAAAAATGGGAGAAAAATAACAAAACTCGTTTTTAAATTGAAACATACTCGTTTTATTGAAACCCAAATTACATGAAAGTCATACAGAGTATAGAAAATATTGGTACAGATTACGAAACAGTTACAGTTTTATATGGGTTTCATAGTAAAATACGGTGAAATCGGGGTTTACAAGCAAGCAGTCCAAACGGACGGCCACGTCACGACCGTCGCTCGACAGACTTGCCAATTTTGACGTTTGACAGCTCTCGCCTGTTGAAGGGTTGGATGCATGTTAAGTTTTATGTACAGTCACGAGCACCAATATGTCAACACTTGGCAACTTTCAATTGGGATGTTTTCGTGAAATAATGAATACAACGTTGAAATACGACACATCACACATTACATTACATAAACTTAAGGGTTCGAAAATGCTATGTTCGTAACAACATAAAATCGATTTAAAAAATAAAGGAGTAAATCGCTTTTGGTTAAAGCCGAGTGTATAGGTACATACTTTTGCTCGTGACTACAAATATTTATCGCAAAAAATACATCAACAAATGTTGGAACTGAATTTCAATATCTCCGTAAAGGTTCCCAGGTATGGTCTAAGTATAACAAAATTATCGTAACAACGGGAAGAACAAGTAATTATTAGCTAAGGTTAAAAAAAACCCACTGCTGGCGGTCTTTCAGGCCATTTCCAATTAGTAATGCCTTGAAAAAAAAAGTTTCAATCGTTCACAGTGTAGTGTAGACGAACGGGACCTGCGGGGTACTTGCGTAACACGCTCAGTAGCAATGGGTATAATTTAGACAGTTCAACAACATTCATCACTTTGTTGACGTTGTTAAGCAGACACAGTTTTCGAACATATGAAGCAATGGATTAGCAATATCCTTCAAAATGATTGAGAACCCTATATCCATTTCTGTACACCTGACAACGTATATGCAAAATTTCAGGATGATCAGTTCTGTGGTTTAGGCGAGAAAAGGTAACAAACAAACAAACTTACTTTCGCATTTTTAATATTAGTTAGGATTATCCCCACAGTTCGAGTCCTTTTAGTTGTATTAAAAATGTACTAGTTTCTAAGAAGGTATTTTAATTGAAACGATTCAAGTGTTTTGAGACAATTCTGTTACCTATATTAAATATTAGACCTGCTTCTTTCAAATTGAATTTATTATAAACGACCGACAAGCAGTTTGGGTTATTACAGTGGTTTGTAGAAAAATACTCGTTCGGGTTGGTGGAAGAACAAATTAAAATACTTTCAGACTTTGATGTTAATATATATTTCTTACAATATTTTCTTAAGCAAGAGCACTGAGAACTATAGCTTGACTAAAACCGCTGTACCGCGCCTTCGGTATGTGCGCGGCGAGACGGGGGGGCAGTGCAGGCCGCTCATTCGTCATCGCTCACGGCGTCCCGCCCCCCGCCTCGCCGCGCTTTCCTCCCGCCTTGCCGCGTATACCTAAGGCGCGGTACAGCACTCAGTTTCGGTCAAGCTATAGTTAAGCTTACATTTTTTTAATTTTTATAAATGGCATCTCGTAGTTGACCTTGAGAGGTCGTAACTTTAACCGGACTATCCCGTGGTTGCCTTAAGAAGAAAACTTAAAGCCTCCAGCTAGGGCTTAAAACTAAGCGACTGCAACGTACACGACGCTAATGGCACCCCCTGTGGGGTACGAACCTCGGCTTAGGGCGTCGCTGGGAGAGGGCAGCAAGGGGACAGGCTGGATCGAATTTATATTATTAGTGCTTTGATGAGCACTATTCCTATTTCTTATTTCCTAGGACTATCTCTGAGAAGGCCGAAACAAACTCAGAGGTCTCAGTCGGGGACTTTAAAGCTACTCAGAGGTTCAGCTACGGCGCGGGCTGGCACTTCAAAGAGCAAGGGTAGGGGGGGAGAATTTACTTGGGGACGGCGCGCGGGACCTCAGCGGCGAGGTCGGAATGTCGGTCTTGTGTTTTTGTGTACTGTACTTGGCCCTATTGCTCTCTTGGAGCAGGGTTATGGGGTCATCGGGGTCAGTGAGAACGTGCCTTTGGACGGCGAAGTTTACTGATTTTAGAGGGGGTGTAACTAGCGGCCGCGACAACCAGAGGGTTGCTATGGTTGGCGGCTGTGTCAAAGAAACGCTTGGAAAGGCGTTTCATGAACTGCTGGATAGTGGAGATTTTGAGGTCAACATGGAGGATCTCATTTCGAACGAACCAAGGGGAGTTTGTGACCTTACGGAGGAAGCGGTTTTGGAGGGTGTGCATCCTATGGATATGACGGGGCTTTGCATATGCGAAGACTACACAAGCATATACCATTATTGGACGGATGCACGCTGTGTACAAGCGCATTTTGCACTTAAGGGACAGCTTGCTGCGTGCATTGAGGACGAAGTGGAGACAGCTGAGAGCGAAAGCGGGGCGCGAGCGAACCGTCTTTATGTGCTCTGAGAAGATGAGGTTTTGGTCGAGGATAACACCTAGGTACTTGGATTGCTTTTCCCAAGGGATCGGCTTGCCGAACATGGTGATAGGTGGAGGGGGGTGGGTTTAAGTCTAGGTTTCGAATAGAGAACTGATTGACTCTTATCGGAATTGACTTCTATTCGCCATTTCTCAAGCAGCCAGTTTATTGACTGCGGTTTGGAGACGAAGCCGTAGTTGGATTTGACTGCGGCCAGTGTAATAGATGGCTGTGTCGTCTGCGAACAGAGCCAATTGGGACCTAGCATCTTTGGGGATATCGCTAGTGAACAGCGTGAATATGAGTGGGGCAAGTACAGAGCCCTGGGGGACTGCTGCTCAGATGGGGTGAGGGGACGATGGCGTTCCTTCGATTTTGTAGCAGCATGTGCGGTTCGACAGAAAGTCTCGTAGGATGAGAACGAGCCGGGTCCGGCACACCGAGTTGGTACAGCTTATATAATAAGCCTTTGTGCCAGACTTTGTCGCTATGTCGAAGTAAATAGCACCTGTCATCATACCACGTAGGAATCCTGTGTGGATTTGTTCAGTGATGGACAAATCCACACATGATTGTGAACTTGCTGAATACAAGAGTGTTGGGTTCGAAAACAGAATTGCTCTTCGGGAATGAGGCCCTTTGTTTCGGCATAGGCTCTGAGACGCTTATAAATAAGTCTCTCGTAGATCTTACCGAGAACTTTGAGCAGACTGATGGGACGGTAGCTCGTCGGTTCTAACCTGGGCTTTCCGGGCTTATGGATGCCAATAACAGTGGCTTCTTTCCACGGTTGTGGGAAAATGTTGTTGCCCATGGCGCCATTGAATATGGTGACCAGTAGCAATATAAGAGGGGCAGGGAAGGGCTGGACCGCTTTATTGGTGATCCCGTCTAATCCGGGGGCCTTTCTGGGTTTGAGACCTTTCATGATATCCTGTACTTCGTCTGGAGTGACGGAAGGCAGAGGATTATCAGGGTCTTCGACGGGCGGGAAGGAGGCTCTACGTTCGACTTCCGCATCGACCTCCAAGAGGTGAGCTTGGTCTACTGGTTGAGTGCTGGGTGAGCATTGAGCTTCGAGGCTGATGGCCAGGCACTCGGCCTTTTCGTCGTCATCGAAAGCGATGGTTTTGTCAGGGCGGAACAAGGGTGGTATGGTGACTACTTCGCGGGATTTTAGTTTCCTTTGAAGGTCTGATGAGTGGGCTCTAGTTCGCTTAGCAGCTTATCCCCCAGCTGGCGTCACGCCACTCCGATAAGCGTTTTCTTACAGAACGCTGTAAGTAACGCATATGGGCTTTGTTGGCATCGCAGGGAAAGTTGCTGTATGCACGGACAGCCGCGTTCATCTCATTCAACAGTTCACGCACGTAGACTGGCAACTTCCAGAGACGGTCGTCCGTCGCTGGAACTTCCCTAGAGCAGTCGTTCAGGACTGACTGTACGTGTTCCGTGAATGAGTCGATCGCGGCCGTCGTGTCCGCGATAGAGCTGAAATGACCGGGGATGGTATCTAAGTGGGGGGATGTGGTGGACTTCAGGCATTCCCTTACTTTCCTCCAGTCCGTTACCACTTTTGTCTAGGGAGGTTCTTCGGGATCAGTGAGACCAGTGCAAGGGGCCAATCGTATGATGATTGGTCGATAGTCTGAGGAGAGCTCATGGACTACTTCTAAAGTGTCTAACCGTAGGTTGAAATTCTTCAGAAGCGCCACGTCTAGTACGTCGGGGGCGTGGTTGGGGTTGTGAGGAAAGTGAGTGGGAGTCATGGGACCAATGACATCAAAGTTGAGCAATGGGCAAGGGTCAAAAAAGTGTCTAGTGAAGCTTACACAAAATGTTCATATATTTATACATCGACTACGTGGGCACAAGTAGTGGGGGGTACCCACTAATTGTGCCCACGTAGTCGATGTCTAATGTCGTAATCTTATAGCTAGTACATATTTTTCCTAATCATTATTGTGTTATCTATTAATCAAACTATCTATTGTACAATTGTCATTGTCCCGCACAAATATGTTTTATTAACCTACCTTTTTCACTAAAACTACTTTGACACACATCACACTTATAAGGGCTTTCACCAGTGTGTACACGCATATGGTTTGTTAATGTAACCTTTTGTTTAAAACCACGCTGACATACATTGCACTTAAAAGCTGTGTCACCAGTGTGTATACGAATATGATTTGCTACACTAAACTTTTTACTAAAACTACGCTGACAAAAATCACACTGATAAGGTTTTTCACCGGTGTGTACACTCATATGTTTTGTTAACCCACCTTTTTCTCTAAAACTAAACTGACATATATCACACTTATAAGGTTTTTCACTAGTGTGTATACGACTATGTTTTGTTAAAGAACCCTTTTCAGTAAAACTACGCTGACATACATCACACTTATAAGGTTTTTCACCAGTGTGTATACGCATGTGTTTTGACAACTGATCATTCTGACGAAAACTACAATCACATATATCACATTTGAAAGGTTTTTCACCAGTGTGTAGACGAATATGGATTGATAAATGACCATTTTGACGAAAACTACAGTCACATATATCACATTTAAAAGGTTTTTCACCAGTGTGTATACGAATATGATTTGTTAAAGCGTACTTTTCACTAAAACTAAGCTGACAAAAGTCACACTTATAGGGTTTTTCATCGGTATGTATTCGCTTATGTTTTGTTAAATATCTCTTGTTACTAAAACTACGCTGACAGACATCACACTTGTAAGTTTTTTCACCAATTTGTGTACGAGTATGTTGTACGATTTTTTTCACTCGGGTAGAAATACGCTCAGATTGGTAAGGTTCTTTGAAATGGGTGCGGGGTTTGGATTTACGTTTTTGAATTGTCCGGATATCTTTTGAGTCTGATTTTTCTGTTTGCTCGGCTGTAATTGCATCTTTTTCTTTTGTTCTTCGTGTGTCTAGTTTTGGTTTCTTCGCAACGATCGCCCCTGTGATAATAAATCTGGTAAGAACAATATTGACATGTACACGAATGAAAATAATAGCGGATTGCATGATTCAGACTAAGATCGAAAGGAGACATTTCTGGTGATATTGAATAATACACTTTATTAGTAGACATGAAGAAAGAAAATTGTACTAACATTGACATATTATGATATGTTCAAAAAATATGTGATCAAAGTTTAATCAAACCCTGTTCAAGGGAATCAGTAACACACTCATCTGTAGTTAAAAGGTTTCAACTTTATTAGGGGGGGAAGAAGGTGTATCAGTCTCGGTGGTACAGTCAGCGTCAAAAATATCGGGACGAACAGACTGTTCAAAATGATCTCAACAACTAAGAAAATTAAACTTTATCTCTATTGGATAAAGTTCTTGTCAGAATGACAGTTGTCGTGTACTGTCTTCATTCTGAAACATTCCTTGTGTCATTGAGTTAATATTTCATTTTCATAGTTGCTTAGATCATTTTGAACAGTCTGTTCGTTCGGATATTATTGACGCTGACTGTACATACCAATACTTGTAGGTTGGACCTTTAAAAACCCGAGACAAACCGTTAGCGTACGCCTGTGTGTACAAGGCTTGGCTATTCGACGCGCACCTTAAAGCACTATCTTACACGTCCCCTCTGCCGCTGCAGTGAGCTATTGGACCCAGCCACACCCAGTGGGTCCCATTCCCGGGTGTTTTGACCCATAGCGAGCTTCGTACATAATCATTTACCTCATGGTCTTGACAGCAAAGTGCTTGATGTTCAGTTTTAAGGTGCCAAATGCTTGCCGCATTTGGCACCTTAAAACTGAACATCAAGCTAGGGGAGACAACCCCCAAAAAAAGACCGTGCTTGATTGCCTTAATTATTCTTGTCTGAGCAACTGGCAGGAAGCTCGTTATGCTCCCCAGTTGTCACTGATTGCGGTAGCGTCGTGGCACAACGAGGGGGGTAATGGCTGATCTTATCGTTATGCTCGTGAATGAGCGCTGCTTGAGGTGTCTGGTTGACTTACTGCGGCGGTTTTGTTATTGTTATCAGAAATGAAGAGTTCATTTTCTTGACTACGATGGACACAACAATTACAATTTACAAGCTAACACTAAAATAATAAAATTATATCCTAACTTAACCAAAACTATTCACAAACTAAAATATAACGTCGAAAAAATAATCCGCATCGCTGTCGACTGGTAATGTACCTACCCAAGACACTGGCGGCATTTCCACGTTGTATGGCAATGCTTAGCCTCTGGCCAAGGTAAAAGCCAGCCCTTGGGTCATGGGAAGTGTCAACCAGTAGTTTGAAATTTCCTTAAAAAGACCATGAGCACTCGGACCCCACGGCCCGAGGGTTTCAACCCTAAACCGCTCGAAAATATAATGATCAATAAGGTTATTATATTTACGCCACATGAGGTTTTCCGCAGCCGCAGCACCAGCGCAGCACGCCGAGCCTGGTTTTATCATTTCTGGCTTACGAGTTACAGTCCCATAAATAAAACTCAACAATGCACATGTGCATCTAAATTCTAAAGGGAGCTTCCCTTTACGTAACGCTAACCACTTCCTATCGGGTGAACCATTGGCCTGCTTGCTGTTTGTATACAGTATAGATGAACTAACTAATACTTACTTGTTGTCTCACTGGCTCTTCGTTTCTTCTTACAGACTTCTTGTTCTTCTTCCATTTCAGTTTTAAACTTCACTAAAGGTACATCATCTTCTAAATCCGATTCAGAATGGTGTGGTGGTATATCTGGTACATCTAGACAGCTATTGTCTTCCGGTTCTACCTCTGGAAGTAAACAAAAGCAGTGAACACTATTACTCGTTTATTATTTATTTATTTAAACTTTTCGCACAAAAAGGTAAAAAGGCGGACTCGGCATTCTCAACCAGGCAACCAAGGGTGGTGAAGAGATTAGATGGCAGGTGCTTTGGTTGAGAGGAACTTTAAAAAAAAATCATCTAAATCCGTTATAGCCCAGTACCTTTCATGGAGAGGAGACATTATAGGCTATTTAAGTATTTTTGCATAACTTCCACAAAGGGAGAAAAGGACTAAAGTTACTATTACCAGTAGTTTTTGCGTGAAAGAGTAACAAACATCCAGCCATACAAACTTATTATTATTATTTATTGATAATATTATTTTTGTTCTTAGAAACATACCATCACATTGATGTTCCTCGTTTGGCTCAATAATATCACCAGGTCTCTCACAAACAGCTGGTAATTCATCTTTCAGAGCAATGGTTAAAGGTACATCATCTTCTAAATCTAATTCAGAATGGTGTGGTGGTGTATCTGCTACATCTAGACAGCTATTGTCTAAATTTTCCAGTTGTAGTACTAGCTCTGTAACTAAACAAAAATGTCAAGAGTAGGTATTACTTGTTTGTTGTTAACTAGTTCCTCCCGTGCTTTGGGCGGGGGTACTACTTGATTTAACAGCGATTATAAGTAACTTTATTTATTATAGATATATAAACCTTCCGGAATAAAGTATGTAAATAATAATAATAATAATATCCCTGGACATTTCACACAGCGCCATCTAGTCCCAAGCTAAGCAACCTAATGCTTGTGTTATGGTAACAAGATGGCTGATAAATTACTTACATACATTTTTTAGTTGAATTAAACTTAACACTGCCAAATCTTTGATTACTTCAAAGATTTGGCAGTGTTAAGTTTTCAAGTTTTCAGTTCAAAACATTTTTGATCAATATGAAATTATAGATTTTGGTCCTTAAAAACATACCTTCACTTTTATGTTCCTCCTTTAGCTCAATAATACCATCGAGTCCTTCACAAACAGCTGGTGTTTCCTCTTTGATAGCAATGCTTTCCGTTTGACATTCATCAACTATACTTATGTGCACTGTTGGAGATTTAATAAACCCACTGTAAAACTCTATGTGGTCTTTGTCTATTAAAGGTTTGGTCTGTAAAAAGATGATTATAGAATTAAGAAAATATGCTGGTGATCACAGTCCCATCTTCCCAAGTAGCACATGACAGCCGCACAGTGACTTGATTATAGAATTAGTGACTACTCAAGGCTGTTTTAGTTTCCTGCATAAGGGCTTTGTAGTTAGCTACGCAGCCTTTGTAATTCCGATTTGGGCCCCAAATTAACCAGCCTTGAGCATTAAAGTGACTGGTTAACGGCAGTATAATCATTGAAACAGCTGTACAAGGCCTGTACATTGGCTTATACAGCTATACAACAGTCATTGCAGTCTAAGATTCAGCTTCTTTAATTCTCTTCAACAGCTTTTAGATGTTTTGAGGCTTGTCAACAGATTTTATTAAAGTATAAATCCTAACCAAAATTGTATAATAATTTATTTTGTGTATTTGTGACAGACGACAGTTTGTTAAAGTGCGCGGGCGGATAATATTTAAGGTAAGATATTTTTAATAGTTTTCACGTTGATTTTGAGCGTCCTTGTATGTAAATTGGGTTGCGAGTACCATTTTACTGTAAATGTGTATAGGTAATTACATCAAATATTTCACGCGCCATCAGAATAATACCGTTTTAACGAAAATATTTCACAAGATATATGGTGTACGAATACTTAATAGATTTATCACTCAAATTATTGCTTTCTAACTTATTGTGTTCCATTAGGAAATGAGTGGAAAATATATTGTTTGAATTAAAAGCTATCAAATATCCTTGAAATCTATAAGAAATCATCTGGATATTTAGTAACAAATCATTTCTGTAATGCTAAAATGGCGTCCATTTGTTATCCAGCACAAATTCTCCATAAATGCTTTTGAAAAGTTATTTACTGTAACAGTGGTGTTGCCAAGTCTATGTACCAGCTTAAAGCATTACGCTGGCTGGACAAAGGATTTTAATTAGCTTTCTTACTGTGTATTGGTATAAAGAGAGAGCATACAATAGGTTTTCAGGGATAAAGAAATCTCGACAGAAAACCATTTCATTATGTACCTACAATGTTTGGCTTTCGAAATACCGTTGCAGGCCCAGAAGATATTTAAGTTTTTTTAAATAACACGTTAAGAGACGGCTTGGCTCGCTCAACAGTCGCACAATAACTTGAAAAGTTGTGTTCTTCTTTTGCACGTTTCCGCGCTTCCCGTGAGGTAGTGTACTTGGCGCGTTTTTGAACATAACTTTTTGCTTTTGATATCTTTCGGATCTGCAAGGGCAGGTATTTGGAGAGCCAATCGTACATAATTTACATACAAACCTTCAGTTCATGTGATTTGTTTTTATTTTGTTTTGCCCTTTTTGTACTATATTATGATTGCTAATTACATTAATATTGTTTTCAGGATTGATAATGCTGTTTAAAATAATCAAAACCGTTGAAAAAGGAAAGGGAAGATTAACAATTGTTCCAAGTGGAGCATAACGGGATTTTGAGACGGCCAGGAAAAACGTTTCTTTAAAATTTCTAATAAAAAGTGACAAATTGATTGATTTTTATTATAATATCGATATCAAATCTGGTGGCTGTGATTAGAAAATAATTCAGATTATGAAAAGTAGCATTTTAGTAATTATGTTGTATTTCCACAAATTATATTTCATATTGATAACAAAACAGTACTTATAAATTTCTAAAACGATTTTTATTAGGCACAGCAGAATTACATACACTTTACTTGAAATAATAGTATTTAAAAAAGTCTATTTCCATAATTGATTACAAAATATGTAAAAGGGGTATGAAATACAAGTTTAGTAGTTTTTATGCTCAATACATTATAAATTTAAACTTCACATCCAGAAAATGTATTTTCACTTCAATACGTTCTGCGTTAGGCCGTTTTACTTTAAATATGTCAAAAGCAGATGACTTTACTGGGTAGTCAAAAATGTCTATTAAACCTGTTATTTTGTAGCCTATAATTAAATTTTCATCAATATTTTGATCAAAATCTGTTTGTCGGGAACCCTCACTATACGAAAACGACACTGGCTTATAAACATAAGCTGCATCATTATTATAAGCCAATATTTTGATCAAAATCTATTTGTGCGGAACCCTCACTATGCGTAAACGTCACGCTTGGCTTGTAAATATCAAATCAAAAAAATCAAATCTGACGTAATTTAAACACCAATAATCTAGATTTACTCTTAAATAACGCCGAAAGCTGTAAAATAGCTGTCAGCTACACTTTATGCATTGGCATTAGGATGGAGTACGCCTACTCCAATTTACAACTCAGGGTGAATTAATGATTCTCTTATAAATGTAACGGCATTTGTAGAGATTATATATCCACTTTTAATCAGCTATTAACAAGCTCGTTGAAGTAGAATTAGAATAGAACTAGTGTACACCAATTAAAAGCCAGTGGCATTATTCGATACTTTAATGCAGCCCGCAACATTACAAGAGAGGTGAATTTTTCATATTAAGCAGTCGTTAACAAGCTTTGGACTTCTAAACCAGCTAGTAGTTTCACATGCAGCCAAAAGCTGGACTAGATCATTTTCAAATTCTACTTAAATGCTTTTAGTATATTTTTTCGCCATCATAAAGTCATTAGTCAGCTATACTGTTTAATAGTGTATAATCTTTCCTTAATACAGTCTAAAGACTCGTCCTATCCTTTAGTACATCTGCATAAAAGCTGTAGACTATAATGTGGCTTGTTTATGACCTAATTCATCGCTAATGTGCTACTTGGGTTCTTGCCCCAAACCTTGCCATTTCCACGGCATCATCAGTAGCAGCTCAGAGGTCACTTTCACATGGATTATGATTACAGGCTACCTGCAACCGACCCCAGTCAGCGCACTATATCCCACAGCTGGCATAGCGCCACTACAGCGCAGTGGAGAAACTCAACAATTTCTTGATTGTATGGTTGGTGTGAAATCCAGAGACAATAATAATAATAATATCCCTGGACATTTCACACAGCGCCATCTAGTCCCAAGCTAAGCAACCTAATGCTTGTGTTATGGTAACAAGATGGCTGATAAACTACTTATATACATTTTTTTTTGTTGTAAATACATACATAAGTATGAGTATAAATGGCTGTCGAAGAATACCTCACCTCATAACCCTCCTTCATCTTCTGAGCAAGCAGCTCTTCGGCTTCCAGACATTGTCTCAGTAATCGGTAGCATTGCTTCAGTTTACTGCAGCAGATGAAACAAGCAAGAATCGGTCTACTGTCTTCAGTTACAAACTGCAACAGAATTTGTCTTACACAGTTTTGTAAAAATACTTCCAATCTTACTAATATAAAATGGCCTCCACAAGTTAGTTGACATTTATCCACTTCAGCTGTGATGCCAGATTATGATTCAAAATGAAAAAATAATCAGGTACTCTTAGGCAGGGCCGGCCTTAGCCATCTAGGCGCCCTGGGCGAGCCATGCCTTTGGCGCCCTTTTAGGTATAGGTTTTTCATTACAATTAAAAAAACCTAATTAGGATTTTTACCATATTTTTTATTGAATTAATAGAAAACTACAACCAAACCAACACAATCGCTCATGCGCTCTATTTACCTACGGGGATTTACCCGACTACAAAATGTAACAAGATTTTTACTAATGGTACCTACCTATTATCTTAACTTAGCTACCGCGCAAATAATAAATTAATAATTCGTAGGTAAGTTATTTCTAACGTACAGATTCTATAAAAAAAGGTTTTGTTGATATAAGCAGCAACAAAACCTTTTTTTGAACTTACGAGTATGTAAAAAGCAAAGAAAAAAATTGGTTGCCTGTAAAGTCGGTATACGGGCGAAAGTTTTACGTGACAACGACTTTGAGTGGTAAAATAATTTTAATGTGAATATTCATTCGTATAGTAGGAAGAAGGATGAAATTATGTCTGTCTCTCTCGCTCTTAGGCGGGCTAACCATGCCCGAGTGGAAGGGACGCGTGCCTCTCACTCGCTCTCATTGTGAGCGCATAACGTGAGCGGAGCGTAACGCAGTTTCTTGAAGTGTCACCCGGCAAACCAATTTATAAGACGTTGTCACGTCAAAAAGTATGTATAATGTGGGCCTAATACAATACGAGTTGCAATTTCTAGGCCTGGTACCTATATTTCGTTCTACACTATTTAGTGAGAGATCCACAAAGGACAAAATGACAGGTCGTATTTGTTATACATAGAATACTGATACTCACTGCTACGAGATAAGTCTATAAAAGTTAATACGTTGAGTCTAGTTTTCCTTTAGATCGATAAAAAAAGGTATTCAAATTAAGTGATATAGTTGAGCTAGCGCGCGCGGCGCCCTATAGTACCCGGCGCCTCGGGCAGCCGCCCCGGTCGCCCCCCCCTAAAGCCGGTACTGCTCTTAGGGGATGACTTGATATTTTTTTATGATAAGTCAGGTAGTTGAATGAGTTAATAAAGACGTCTATGTTCTATGTTCTATGTTATGGGTTTGGTTTCCGCACTTAGTCCCTCAGGTGGACCATTGTGCATGAGCCATGGTGGCCGTCGGTGGTTATTCCAACCAGCCCACCTCCCTCCAGAAGCTTATTAGGTCTCCTGGTCTGTCGAGAACATCTGTGTAGGATCTGGGTGTCCCGAGGGTTTTTGATCTAATCTGGGTGACGCCTGTGCACTCAAAGAGCACATGCGCAACGGTTTCATCAGCCTCCATGCAGGCCCTGCATAGGGGGCTGTCCGTTATGCCTATCGTATGGAAGTGTTTGTTCAGTGAGCAGTGTCCCGTGATAATAAAGACGTTGTAGTGTATGGTTAAGCATCGACAAATGTAAATACGTTAACTTTACCAAAAACAAAAACATAATTAACTACGATTATAGCCTCTGCGACAAACTCCTTCTTAAAGAAACTGAAATTTGTGATCTGGGTGTACTTTTGGATTGCAAACTTCACCTTAATTTACACATTGAAAAGATAATAGCTAAAGCTTTCCAAATGTACAATTTTGTTATGAGATCGTCATCAGATTTCAAACGCCCAGTCATATCTACATCTTTTCAACTTTTTATTACGACCGCAAGTAGAGTACGCGTGTATGATATGGGACCCTTACTATGCAAAATATGATCAAGCATTAGAAAAAATTCAGTGTAAGTACTTGAAAACAATGCAGTTTAAATGTCACTTGGAGCGTCTTCCATACGAGGAGTCGTTGCAGAAATTTAAGCTACTAACACACCACACCACATTATGATTTGAAAATTCTAGTTGATATCAACTAACTTTTGGAGGCCACTGTATAGTAACGCGGTCAATGCCAGCAGTTGGTGGTCCTTAATGTTTTCTGTGGCGTAATCTTACACAGAAGGCATGAACGTTGATCACCATATTTGCACAAGGTAGATTGGCGCCAATTCAGTAGGTACTTCAATTTTCCAAGACTAACTTCTGACCGAAAGTTCATGCAGGTAGTATGTTTGTATAGGAGAGGCATTTAACACGTTGACTGCCAGATAGTAGACACAATAGAAAATCTATTATCAGCGGACACCGGTGACCACGGTGGCATTCAATGCATTAAAACGTAATAGTCAATTTACTTCATTCATAATAAAGATATTAACTTACTGGAATATCAGTCAGCTTCTCATACAGTTCACGCAAGTTTCTGTTGACCACTACAAACATGCGGACATTCTGCACTAAACATATCCTGCATATGGGCAATTTTTCCATGTTTTAACTCAAATTGTACACTTAAGCTAGATGGTTCAAATTTACTTTATAGACTAACACTGTTCCGTTGCGTACAAATAACGAGGGCGCTTGTTTATTATTGTTACGACTTCTATTAGTAATCTACGAACATTTGCGAATCAAAGTTAGTAAACACTTCATTTGGAGACCGCGGTAAAACGGTAGCAGCCAGAGAGAGTTTAACTTATTTTATCTCTCGTAGGTAGTCCAGACAGGACGAAGTAATTCATAGGAATTCGCTTATTAGTCTCTTCTTAACACCATTTACTACATCATAGGTACCGGTAACGTTTACTTCGACAATACCAAAGACTACAATATGACAATACTTCACAATCACAATCACACACAAACACAATCACAAATAAAAAGCTACTTGACGTTGACGTTTGATGAAAGCTTGCTGCTTGACTTGACATTGACAGATAGATTTACTTTTTTTTTTGAGATTTTAATGGCCTGCTACTACAGGTATTAGGACAATAAAAAAAGGTTTTTTGAACAGAATAAAAGTCCTGTGAAATCATTCATATCTTTGTCGTTATAATTTTTTTTCCTTTAATATGTGTTTTAATTTTATCTTGGCATAATTTGCAAGTGCCCATAATGTCGATAGTGCCATTTTTTCAAATTGCGTGATCCAATGATATTTTAGTAAATATGATACAGCTTGGCAAAAAAGTCTAGAAACGGAACTAATTTTTTGTCTGATGGCAACATTCCCAAAATAATGACGTTTCATAATAAACAAAGTTCACGACTTCGTAGAATTTTTATTTCGACCATCCAACGGTGATTATTAGTGATTAATAAACGTAAAAAGTGAAAAACAATAAATAAAACCATTCGAAGTGCTGGCAGGGAGGTTATTTATAAAGTGTACAGGCGATGTCTGGCGGAAAATGAGGCCCAAACTATTCTTTCCGATCTTAACAATGTTTACCAAAAAACCGCTGATATGACAGGTATGTAAGAGTTTGTTTTGTTGTTTTTAGTTAAATTATGTGTTAATTGATGAACTCAAAGCTGTTTTAATTGGCTTGCATACGGAATCAGTAGAAATTTTAAACAATAAACATCGAGCACATAGGTTATGTTTACATTTTGTTTGCATTACTCCGGTATAGCGCGGCTAGATTAATTGATACTTTGGTGACTTGAACTCTACCTAAAAGAAAACTCAATTTCTACTTAGCTTTGAGTTTGTTTACAAGGTAGTGATGTATTTGTTGTAGCTTTTGCATTAGAAATTTAACAGAAATTATTGTGCCATAGACTAAATAACAAAATCTATTCAATTCAGGTAAATCTGTTAGCACTGTAAGAGTCGTGCTGGAAGGATATAGAAACAAAGGGGTATTTTCTATATCCGGAAAACACAGAAAAGATCGTCGTCGCAGAGGAAGATTTTTTGGAATAAAAAAGAATAATATTATACAATGTCTTTTTATTTTTTATTTCCAAAAAATGTTGTGAACTCAGGAGTATTTCTCAAAATACTTATTTTTAGGTAAAAAGTAATCAGTTGCGTATCGAGAAGACGTCCTTGTTCAATTTAACAATACTTACTGATTTGAAAAAGTAACATAAAGAGTGAATACATTTGTCCAATTGAACAAAAAAATCAGCTAAGTATCAAGATTAGGTTGGTGCGCTATTCGGTTGCAGCGGGTTGCCATACGAGCAGCACAGTGGCGCCTCCATTATTTTCTACTCTTTTTTGCCAAGCTGTAGTTTAGTAAATATATTTTAGTAATATTTATATTTTAGTATATTATCATTGGCGTGATCCATCAAGTTAGCCGCAAAGAGCCGCGGCAGCGCTACAGCCGCGCGGCACTTTGCGGCAAATTTGAAAAAAGGTCCATAAACATTTGTTCGGTGTATTTTTATAAATCAATGTGTACTTACCACGTTTGTCTATTTGCGTTTCGATAAACGTTTTCCGAGATGATAACGAACATTAGGTTTATTAGGATCGTTTCGATTGCCCATATAACTTTCTGGTAATAACGAGTCCCACACATCAAATGAAGTTTTAAATTCACAGAAATTGTTCTCATCACAGTCAGACACGCTTGTCCCTTCAGAGTGGTCAGCAGAAGAATTTTCGGATAAATCACTGTTGGTGCCGACATCACTCACACTCGGCTTTATATCACTTTCGTCGTTATCACTAAATATAAAATCATAATTTATTTTAACTGATATACTTAGCTAAATGTCATGCGCTCCAACAAAGACTTGCTGATTTCTTTGTAAACATGATTTGTATTTGGCGGTAAATTATTCTTACTGGTAAAAAGTTCTTTGAGTGTCTTAAAAATTAAATTTTTTGTTCTTGGTTCAAGGTTGTCTGCAGGAGGGTGCAAATAAGACCTCCGAGTATACTTTAAATGTTTAATCCTTTAGGACTAGGTGATGATGGAAACATCGACGCCTTGGCACACCGGAGCGCCGCTATACAGATGCTCACTGCTCTGCAAGGAACATCGTAGAGCGATACTTTGGTGTGTTGAAGTCTGTGTTTCGGTGTCTTTCACATCAACACTAGTTGATGTACGATCCGCATACTGCTGACCTCATTATAAACGCATGTGCAGTTCTCCACAACATGAGCATAAAACACAGGTTGATGGAAGAATCAGAAACCATGTAATACCTATATGATATGTATTGATACAGGTAATAATATGGTTTAAATAAATGTAATACAGTTACAGGTATATTATGCTGTTATTCTATATAAATACACTGTAGGTACTTGGTACAAACTATGGTTGTTTATACAATATCGCAGAATAATATTTATATCCAACGTTTTCTTATCTTATTTTTTTTTTCCTAGTAACTGGCACTGGGATTATGTGGCAGAAAGAATTCAACGGCGTCTCATCAATACTTATTTTAGTTAATTATTTTACTTTATTTAGATCTAATAGGTATTGTATTATTTTTTTAATTTGTCCATTATTTTTAACAAAGCATCTGCAATTTTGTCTGCTGCGTTTGCAAACATAATAGATGCCTCCGCTTGCGTTTTTGCAGTGTCTCCTTGCAGTGTAGCTGTAGCTGCAAGCATCTGCAATTAAAACACAGATGAATCGAGAAATGTTTGATAATTCTTTGTAGTATGCTGTTGAATCTTCAGAACACCATAAAATGCTATTACAAGGGTTAGGGACGAGATAAATGTTCAGCATAAATAATAATCTATTCTATCTATATACTTATAATAAATCTGTAGAAGTGAAAATTCTGTACATTGAAAATATCAAAAAAATAAATGGCAGGGGGTGTTACTAGACCGACACAGAACCCAAAAATGTGATTAAAAAAATTTTTGTCTGTCTGTCTGTTTGTTCAGGCATCACGCAAAAACTACCGGTTCGATTACGATGAAACTTGGTATAATTATTCTTTAATATCCTGGGCACCACACTGGGTACTTTTTATCCCGGAAAAGTATATACAATAAAAAACAAACTTAATTTTGCTGTTCGATCCCTAGACCGATTACTGTACCAACCGCAAATAATAAGTTTGTCGTAGGTTACGTCACCCGCAGTATTATCTGTGCGACCTTTTTATTCCTTTTAGTTTTTAGACAAATTTAGGTTTAATTTTATAGGTCGTAGGTATAGATTTTATTTTTATTTTAAAGTATAGGTAGAGTATATCTGATAGTGTACGTAGTGACCGTAGGTTATTTTATAATACTGTTAGGTAGGATTACTCGAGGGGCCCGTGGCTAAATAATAACAGCCGCAAAGGTCGATCGGTCAGGTTAAGCTACGCTTGCCGCGGTTAGTCTGTGGATGGGTGACCATCTTTACATACCGAGACCCCTCCGTGCCTCGGAAAGCACGTTAAGCCGTTGGTCCCGGCTGTCATTCGTGGATCTTTGACAGTCGTTACGGGTAGTCAGAAGCCCGAAAGTCTGACAACCAGTCTTACCAAGGGGTATCGTATTACCCAGTAACTGGGTTGTGGAGGTCAGATAGGCTACTGGAAAATACTGGTATTCAGCTGCATCCGGTTAGACTGGAAGCCGACCCCAACATAGTTGGGAAAAGGCTAGGCAGATGATGATGAGGTAGGATTAGTCATTTGTATAGATATTAGTTTTTAGGGATTTTGCTTATTTATTGAGTTTAGATTAGTTATCATCAGAAATAGGATAGAAATTTATTTAGGTAGGTAGGTATTTTATTTTCTGTTATTGAGTTTTTTTTTTTTTAATTAGGTAGGTATTTAGGTAAAGATATCATATAGGTACCCTCTTAATCACCACTAATGAGACACAATTGGTTTTCTATTGTAATTAGCCACAAAGGGCCCGCGAAATCCTGGGGAAGCACATACATTTTATCCTGTTAGCACGTTCCCGTGGGATAATTTCCGACATCCACGCGGACGAAGCCGCGGGCAGAAGCTAGTAAATAATAAAGTATTTATTTGCAAAAAAACATGGTATACATGGTGTTTCAATAATAATTACAATAAAGAGCTTGCTTATTGCAGAATAGTACTTAGCATGCAAATTTTTACTTAAAACTAACATGAGAATTTCTTTTCCATAAATTCTTTAAGACTATAGAAATTATTAGAATTCAACCAATCAAACAATTTTCCCTTAAATAGTCTAGAGTTTAAGTTTTTTATGTTACTCGGTATCTTATTATATATACGAACACAATTATATAAGCAGCTTTTATTATATTTAGCAAGTTTGGGAAGATCATGCAGAACGAGTCTCTGTGGATCACGCCGGCTCCGTGGATTAATATTATTAGCTGATATAAACAAATAATTAAATTTATGCTAAAACATATGTATACACAACATACCCTCATCGATTCAGCATTGGATTCTGCAACGGCCAGAACATCCTGTCGTGCTGATCTATACTGCTCATCAACGCTGCGGCGAGGATTCAGGTCTGAAAAACCAAAATTAATCGTACTTTGATTCACATTATTTTATATTAATATTGTCACTATATGGTAATAACAAATTAAGCTTAATCCTATTTCGAGTGGACATGAGAAGCTAGGAATTGGGCGACCTGGATCAAATAGATCCAGGTTCGCCCAATTCTAATATTATTTTCATTCATAATATCAATTCCTGGGGGTCTACTCCGAAGTAGTATCGGCCGAATGTTAAGCCGTTTCTTGCTACGAAGTTACTATTTGGTTCGGTCGGTTCCGATCCTACACTCCTACACTCTTTCGAATATTGACTATGGTCCCGACCCAACTGAGCCGATCCGATCTTTTTTCGCATTTTTCAATAATATTCGGTTCGGCCATGTGTCGGTCCGATCCGAACATTCGCACTTTGCACTTCGGAGTAGACCCCCAGGTCACTCCATTCAGTTATTGGGATCCAGAAACAGCCAATTTACACCATACACTCATTCTAGTAGATATTCTAATATTTCATTCATCCATTCAATCATTCTAGTATTTCAACCATTCAGTAATTGAAATCCAGAAACAGCCAATTTACACTATTCACTCATTCTAGTATTCTAATATTTCAATCATCTAAATCAACTCAACATTCATCTAATTCAACATTCATAATTATTTGTGGGTGATTCGTTTCGACTAATGCACGTCCCCACACGGCTAGAGTCGTAACACGCACTCTTGCCGATGATCGGATCAACGTTCTGCCGTGGCCTGCTCAATCGCCAGATCTCCACCCAATTGAGCACGCATGGGATATGCTCCAAAGAAGAGCTCTGCCGAGTATGGATGCCGTGCATACCCCACAACAACTTTTTGACATGTTAGAAAGAACATGGGCGGCCATTCCTCAAAGTGATTTTGATGAACTGATTTTAAACATGCCAATCACTGTGATTGTATGAGTCGTATCAATGGTGGAAACACAGATTATTATTTTTTTATCTTTACAATAAAAATGAAAAATACTACCGGTTCGATTACGATGAAACTTGGTATAATTATTCTTTAATATCCTGGGCACCACACTGGGTACTTTTTATCTCGGAAAAGTATATACAATAAAAAACAAACTTAATTTTGCGGTTCGATCCCTAGACCCGATTACTGTACCAACCGCCAATACACGCCAATAAAAAGTTTGTCTTAGGTTACGTCACCCGCAGTATTATCTGTGCGACCTTTTTATTCCTTTTAGTTTTTAGAGTTATTTAGGTTTAATTTTATAAGTCGTAGGTATAGATTTTAATTTTAAAGTAGGTGGTATATTTGATAGTGTACGTAGTGACCGTAGGTTATTTGATAATACTGTTAGGTAGGATTAGTCATTCGTATAGATATTAGTTTTTAGGGATTTTGCTTATTTATTGAGTTTAGATTAGTTATCATCAGAAATAGGTTTATTTAGGTTGGTAGGCAATTTATTTTCTGTTATTGAGATAGATGGCATCCTGGGGAAGCACATACATTTTATCCTGTTAGCACGTTCCCGTGGGATATTTTCCGACATCCACGCGGGCGAAGCTGCGGGCAGAAGCTAGTCTATAATAGAAATATTCAGTACCTAGGATGAAGTAGTAGCTCTTTTGTGTAGATTTGTATACCATAAATGGATACTTATAAAAAAAAATTACAATCGTGAGGAATCAATCTTTAATTATTATCTAAATAACTTTCCACTGGAACGTCACACATACATTGTCACAATGATAGATAAGCACTTTACAGTAATGATCTTTCTTCCACACAAATTGATTTTGCGCAATAAACATTCTTATGCAAAATAACAAACAGAAATAAATTGCTTTTGTCTTCTATTCTAGAGTACCTAAAGAATACATTACACACACAAATTAGGGACCTGTCTGAATTAAATGTTTATTTATAAAAAGGATACAATAAAAAATAAAATACTTTTGCGTCTAGTATATCCTTCATTAAGTTAATAAGTATAAAGTCAACGAAGTTTTGACGATTAGGGCCTAATACCTAGGGGGCACTGGAGGGTCACAAGTAGAGTAGCCCCTAAATAGTTCAACTATCCACCTCCTGGCTCCATCACCAGATCAGCTCCAAGATACCAAATTATATTTTTGTCATCCGAACTACATACATACACAAAGTTTCAATTCGATACGACCGTTAGAAGTAGGTAAGTACATTGTTTGTTAGTTACAAGTGAAGCTAATAAAAGCGTTTAAAAAAAACCAATTTTATTTATTTGGGAAAATAAACAAAATTTGAGCTACAGAGTAAATGAATAACCCACGACATTTTCCACATAATTTAAAGACATCTTATGAGACCATACACGTAGCGGTAAACCTGTACAACAACTCAGTTGAAACCATGGCCCCGCCAGCGGCGGGCAACTGACGCCTGCGCCGGCGACCGCCACACACGTTCAGTTTTCAGTTAAACTGTACAAGTATACCCACAGGAAAAAAATATCAAAATTCATATTTTCTTACTTGCCTGTCCAGGCGTGGAAACCTGCACAATTGTGTGACATACACGCTTAGGTTTGCCTGTAGAGTTAAAATGTACAGGCAAACCTGTCAGGTACACCCTAGCGTGTATGGCCTGCTTTATAACAATTATTGTAATCAGGCTAATTTGGGTCAAACATATTTTGAACTCTGCCATCGACACGCTGAAAAGGAGATAACCCAAGTTATCGATAGGTTTTGATTTATCTGTACCTAGTTTTCTAATTTTTCTTTATAAGGGGGCTGCTCATTTATTACGTACGACAATTTTGACCACTTTCTGACCAGCCTCCTCGCGGGGGTGGGAGGGGTCTAGATTGTTCTTACGTAAGATCACAAAAGTAGACAAAAAATATTTATTTATTTACCCACATCTTTACAGGTAAAGAGAGGAGGGAGAGGTAGGTTAATATAAGGTTGGGGTTCATCCAAGACATAAGGCGGAAACATAGGTATTATTAACCTTTTCGCCGCCAACGTACACAAAACGCAATGCCTCGCCGAGCGCCAAGCTATAAATGTATAACTAAATATACAGTAAACAGTAGTGATGGGAATATCGTCATATCGATGAATAAGATTTGTACGCGTAAAGTTAAGATTTAAAGTTGATTTTACGAATATAAATAAAAACTGATTAAATATTTCCAGATTTGTTTTATTTCACAGTATCCTTAATAAGAAAAAACAGTATAAATTATGAGTATCAAAGAAACTAATACATAACTCAATTAGAACTATAAGGAATGGGGTACATCTCTATTTGTTTCATGATCTCATTCTTTAACTTCATATCAAGTTATTGGCACTGAGGGCACGTTGAATTCGATTCTGATCAGGGATGGGGTCTATGGTCTTTCTTTCTTCTATTTTTGTTTATTCCTGTGTTTTTTAATAACTTCAGTCAACGTTTTTTACCGTAGGTATCTAAGTGGCAGAATTTTTAATTGCGTTTCTCTATTTACCCACGACGGAACGGAGCAGGTATATGCGTTTAGGGTGAGAGATGTTTGTGTGTTTGTGCAAAGTAATGTTCCCACCTATCTTCTAAACTAATGATCCGATTTTGATGCGGTTTTCAATAATAGGTTTGTGTTTGATGAGTTCATGTTCTTAGATAGGTGTCATGGCTGTAACTCACTAGAGGGCGCTACAATATTAGTGCAAAATAATATTGCAATAATATTAAAACGAATTGTCCGATTTAAATGTGGTTTTCATCAGCAATTACAATTCGTATATGCTCTCTAAAAAGTCAGAAATAAAATTAATCAAAATTAAAAATTTTGAAAAAACCCACGACGTTTAAAGTTCGTCCGAATCAAGTTCTTCACTCATTTTTCTATTTGTTTCGTAGTGAAAGAAAGAAAGATGCGTGCGCGCGAATCCGATTTTGTGCTGCACTATGCCAAAGTGACCGTGACAGCCGCACGCCTATGACGTCACTGACCAACTTCTATAGTAGTTCGTGGCACTCGGTGGCGCACAGGGGCATAGACGACCAATTGTTTTGTAGAGATGGGAAAATAACAATCGACAAGAATTGGTAACAACTTTATAATTACGTATCGGCATCTACCTGAAGGTCGAAATTCATCTACTATCCTTTGTAATGAAGTAGATAACTAAGTTCATATTTTATTGACCTCAAATTGTTTTCGATATTCGTAACTTTCTGTATTTATAAATATTTCAATGGTGAAATCAACCTTTCACGGCACATCACTGGCCAACTTGAT
Organism: Apamea sordens; assembly: GCA_945859715.1. Lineage (NCBI taxonomy): Eukaryota > Metazoa > Arthropoda > Insecta > Lepidoptera > Noctuidae > Apamea > Apamea sordens. The sequence continues at coordinate 8,354,545 of OX244015.1, read as the reverse complement.
ATGAAGTGATTGGCGTTCTGAGGAAAGTAACAAAATTCGGAGTTTCTGTTTTTGCCGATTTTAGGACAAACTAGGGCTTATTTTGTGTAGAAAAATAAAAAACAGGGTAGTAGACAGTGCTATCTTATGAAACAAAGCTTTTAATCACAGTAAATTTATTTTAATAAGATAGTTAAAATGAACAACTTCTATAGAAGTTGTGGCGCTGGTCGCACGAAAATCCCGAACTTCTATAGAAGTGCTTGGCGGTGAAAAGGTTAAAACGTGACGCGACCCGATGAAACGCGATGCGTGTTGTCGAATCAAATGTATTGTTTTCTATAGACCAGTCACACTATGAACATCCGACGCGACGCCATGCGCGCACACACCACTCGATCCAGACGTGCCAGGTCGGTGTGTTGCCCATGGTGGGGGTAAACACGCCATCCGACGCGGCGCGCGCGGTATGTTTCTAGACAACACCCAACGCAACGCGTCAGCCGTTCGAAAACTGTCAGAGCTGTCAGAGCATATATTATGCATTCTTTGACCCCATCCCATTGAGATAGGAAAAACATGGAGATGCCGCGTTATTCTATACATACATTTGCTTATACAAATATGAGTGAAATATGATCCAGAATTTGAAATATCATTATGTCTCATTCTTTCTAGTGAGATAATCTTATTTGATAAAAAAGACAACTATATTTTAAGTTGTTGCTAATTATGGCAACATTTTGTCTTGACGTAGTGACAGTTGTAGGTAAGTGCCGTAGCAGCCATCCTAAGCGACGAGTTTCGTGGTCGTTTTGCTGTAAATGGTTGTTTGTTTTTTGTATTATTGAGATTTGCGAGAAAATTACGAGGATTTTACCTTTTAAAACTGCATGTGAATGTTGGAAAACAGAAGTGCAACGTGCCTGTGTGTTGTATTGTGAAGTGTGGTGCAAGAAAGAATGAAAATCAACCTCAATTGTCTTTGCACAGGTTAATAGCCGGTTTTCATGCAATAATACATACAATAATACACAATCGATGATACAATTGTAACGCGATCATGAATTTATGGCCAAAGTATTGATATTTGGGCTCATTTCCATATAACAGGCCTTTTTATTATATTTGTTAATTCATTGGTTTGTTTACAAACAGATGTCATAATGGAATAGTGTTGTACCGTTGCCGACTTATCGTAATAGTTTCCGGAACTAGTTCCTCTGCTGAAACGATATCCGTATATTCTGCGATGTTAACATAAATAATCTTGCGTCTTATTCGGTCCGAGTGACCTAGCTAGGTCCGGCCTGTGGTTCACACTTCACAGCACCAAAATCCATCGTAATCCAAACGTGATAACTAGTGAAACTCGTATATAGTATCGTTACTCGTTATAGTAACAACGAGATAACAGTTGTTCCTTGATGGACACAACCCTAGCAATGGCAGCCATTTTATGAGACAATATGAGTTGTAGGTATGCACCCTTTTTTTGTAGGTATTTCCAGTCCATACTTTTATAGGTCAATGCCCCATCCCTATTCTTCAAACTGTCAAACGGAATTGTCAATATGAAGTTCCACAAGTACTCATAGACTCTGAACAATCGCAGGAAAGAAATTTATTTTATAACAATGTTGGTCAAAATGATAATCTATAGTTATAATAATTGTTTTTTTCTATTATGTACTTACCTAAGACAAATAGCAAGTCTTTCTTTAGTGCTAATGGCTTCGCGAAATGTCGTATCTTTCTTGTGTATGTCACTGAATAAATTCGTGTATTTCTTCAAATTGTGCCAAGAGATTTAAGATAGTAAATAATTTAATGTCTTTGAAATTGTGTTTTAGTAACCCGAAAATACATATGAAATCTTTCATTATCTTGAAGATACAGAGTATGATATTCACCACACATACTTCTCTTTTGATTTATGTACAGACGCCAGCTGGACAAGCTACCCGAAAATGTCAAATTTTCCCAATCAACCTTGAACCTTAATGCTTTAGCGATAAAGTTGAAAATCTGTTAAAGAAATTTGACAGATTGTAGTAGCTTGATGTGCTGGCGTCTGTACCCAGTAACGCCTAGTTATTCTCTTTTTCTTGAGTCGTTTAAGTATCATATGTACCCAAAATTTGCATCAAATCTTCTTCAAAGTCTTTATCTGACTCGTTATTTATTAAATTCATAGTACATAACCATACACTTCCACTGCTGTTGGATTCAGAATTTGCTAGTATGTCGTAGCGTCGCGTGTTGGTAATGTGCACGGTGCATATCGGGTGTCGACACGTTGCGTCGCGTCGCGTTTTAATAATGTGTTTCCGCCTTAAATGAACAGCCCCAAAGGAGAATAGACTTTGTTCTTGTGTTTATTTCATTTCATTTATTTATTCAAAAACAATTTACATTGTGTTTGAAATCGTTCCATATGATAAAAATAATAACATTCATAAACAAATACCTAACACATTTAAAAAATTACAACATACCTCAATCATAAATTCATAACTCAACTAAAATTACCTACAATAACATTTTCAATGTCAACTCGTTAAGAATTTAAGATAAGAAATATGTACAAATCATTTAAAAATTACAATAAAATAAATAGTTCAATGTCAACTTAAAATAATATTAAAGGTATAAATAACATTCTTAGGCATAACTTTGGATGCTAAGCTTCAGTGGGGTCCACATATAGACAAATTGTCAAAAAAGCTAAGTTCCGCAGCATACGCTGTTAGAAAAAATCGTAATTTAACTGATATAGAGACAGCCCGTTTAGTGTACTTTAGCCATTTTCATAGTGTAATGTCGTACGGTATTCTATTGTGGGGAAATGCCGCTGATATTCAGACTATCTTTGTTTTGCAAAAGCGAGCTGTTCGATCAATTTATAAATTAAGTCCAAGACACTCGCTCAGAGACAAATTTAAAGAAATTAATGTTATGACTGTGCCTTCTCAGTATATTTGTGAAAATCTTTTATATGCCCATAAAAATATAAAATTGTTTAAAAAATACAGTGATATCCATGATATAAATACTAGGAACAAACACAAATTTGTTGTACCTACAACATATCGTTTTGTGTAGATAACATTTATATGGTTAACATTTTAATTTAAATAATGTAATACGTTTTATGCCTAAAATTTCGTTTAACGAAAGTAAATAAGGAAATATTTCACAGAGAAATCTTCAGACAGAGGGGCAATTCTCGTAATTTTAAGAACGTTCACAGTCTGATCTCAGTCTCAATCTGTCAAAAAATACTTCTAATTTCCCTACATTTAGACAAGTTTTTGACATTTGTTTGTCGCCAAGATGAGAAGGCCAATTCTCGTAATTTAAAACGTTCAAAATCTAGTCGCAGTCTCATCTCGGCGACAAACAAATGTCAAAAACTTGTCAAAATGTAGGGAAATTAGAAGTATTTTTGACAGATTGAGACTGAGATCAGACTGTGAATGTTCTTAAAATTACGAGAATTGCCCCTGAGACTGCGACTAGATTTTGAACGTTTTAAACTACGAGAATTGGCCTTCTGATCTTTGACAACGCAATATGTCCGCAGTCGGGTGCGTGTCGCTTGTTTGTACCCGCGTCCCCCTTCACCCGCTAGCACCATGGGACTGTCACCGGCGAAGTTACACCAAACACTAACTCGCAAAGAGTTGTTTTCTTCAGCGTCACTAAGGTTTAACAAAAGCAAAATTAAATAAATGAAAAACTTCGACTACTATTAAAAAAGTTCAAAACAAGCTCAAGCTTTTAAAGCGAGCAGTTTGATGCCACGAACTGCATCTGACTGCGGGTCGTGTTTTTTGCAATTGTAAGTATGTATTGCCTTGATTGCTTCGTTGTCTAGTGGTGGCAAGCGCTACCGTCGAGCATGAGGTCCATGGTTTGATTCCCGGGTCAAGTAGTGTTATTGTGTTTTTCCATCAGGAATTTGTCAGTAACGGACGGATTCAGGATTTATGCCCGGTTGGTTGCAATAGCCTCGCCTCGTATTACATGGAACTTAAACTTAGAATAGATTAGCATGCAATACTCTATAAAATGTACACCATGTAAATGTAGAAATTTTGCAAAGGGTAACACAAGTCTTATCTAACTGGCGAAATATGGGTATACTACAGGTACACGTCTGCCTAACCGTTCGGGGGTCACAGGCGTGATGTTATGTGTGCGTTGTATTTTGCTAATGTGGTTCGGATTACTCCTGGTACAACGTCGTACGTTGAGGTAATTGAACCGTATGAAGTGCAAGTTATCATATACAGGGTGACAGGGAAGGGCGTGATAGTGTGACCCATTTGCAACAATTAAGCACCCCATAAAGCCTAGGCGAAAATTCATGGATTCCGAGATAAACCGATTTTAATGTTTTTTTGGAAATTTTCCAGAATTCGTCACTAAATGTCGCTTATCTCTAAATTCTCTAATTGAGTGGCTTCCATAGCTATTCCATTGGCTACGTAATACCTTAACACACCTATTGATGTTACCAAATTTTCTAAAATATCAAACTGTTAAAAAATAAAGTAAGAAGTTTAGTAACTATTTTCAAAAATCATCTACGTACACGAACTTTGACGCCAGTTATCTCAAAGTTTTACTAAAACAATAAGCGAACAAATTACGGGGAAGACATCTTCATTTAATCAGCTATGCAATGAGGTACTAAAGTTTCATAAATGTTTAAAGGTGCCGATGAAACAGTCGATAATATTGGCAAAGGTCGAAAATTCTTGAAATATTTTAAAATGATGTGATAATCGAATTAATTAACTGGTTTATGTTATCCCTTTTTCTCCTCACCACCCAGAAATCATTTCTACGTCATAAAGCTAGATCGTCGCAACCAGATGACAAGCTGAGACCCACTTTCGAGTGGTTAGTATTACTCGTAGTTGATGAGCTAATCACTGATCACTTCATTAATTGGTCATACACTTAAGTCGGATATGTGTTGATAAGTTACCCTTTCGATTAAAACCACGCTGACAAACATCACATTTATAAAGTTTTTCAAGAGTGTGTATACTACTATGTTGTCTTAAATAACCCTTTTGACTAAAACTACGCTGACAAACATCACATTTATAACGTTTTTCATCAGTGTGTATACGACTATGTGATGTTAAATCATTCTTTACACTAAAACTACGTTGACATACATCACACTGATAAGGTTTTTCACCGGTGTGTACACGCATATTATGTTTTGTTAACCCACCTTTTTCTCTAAAAATAAACTGACATACATCACACTTATGAAGTTTTTCACCGGTGTGTATACTACTATGATTTTTTAAAGAACCCTTTCCACTAAAACTGCGCTGACACAAATCACACTTATAGGGTTTTTCACCAGTGTGTATACGAATATGCCTTGAAAAATTTGACTTAAAACTAAAACAATGTTGGCATACATCACACCTATAAGGTTTTACACCAGTGTGTATACAAATGTGGTTTGATAAAGAACACTTTTGACTAAAACTCTGCTGACATACATCACACTTATAGGGTTTTTCACCTGTGTGTACACGAATATGATATGTTAAATTACTCTTCACACTAAAACTACGTTGACATACATCACACCTATAAGGTTTTTTACCAGTGTGTATACAAATATGCCGTGATAAACTAACCTTTTGTTTAAAACTATGCTGGCATACATCACACTTATAGGGTTTTTCACCAGTGGGTACACGAATATGTGCTGCTAAACCATTCGTTTGGCGAAAATTACGTTGACATACATTACACTTATAAGGTTTTTCACCAGTGTGTATACGAATATGATTTCTTAAAATAAACTTGTGACTAAAACTACGTTGACATACATCACACTTATAGGGTTTTTCACCAGTGTGTACACGCATATGTGTTGTTAAACCACCCTTAACACTAAAACTACGTTGACATATATCGCACTTATAAGGTTTTTCAGCAGTGTGTACACGCATATGTGTTGTTAAACTACTCTTAACACTAAAACTACGTTGACATACATCACACTTATAGGGTTTTTCACCAGTGTGTACACGCATATGTATTGTTAAACCACTCCTAACACTAAAACTACGTTGACATATATCGCACTTATAAGGTTTTTCAGCAGTGTGTACACGCATGTGTTTTTAAACTACCCTTAACACTAAAACTACGTTGACATACATCACACTTATAAGGATTTTCACCAGTGGGTATTCGAATATGACTTGTTAAATTACTCTTTTCACTAAAACTACGCTGGTCACATTTGTAAGGCTCTTTGAAATAAGTGCCAGGTTTGGATGTACGTTTTTGAGTTGTCCGGATAACTTTCGAGTCAGGTTTGTGTTTTCTCATTTGTTCGGCTGTTATTGCATCTTTTCCTTTTGTTTGTGTGTCTAATTTTAGTTTCTTCGCAACGATCGCCCCTGTGATAATAAATCTGGTAAGTACAATGTTAGAAGAACACGAATCGAAACAACAAGAGATGGCGCTGCCGTCACGAGTTACACCTGTTTTGTAGTTTGAAATTGTTTAAAAATAGTGAGATAAGTTTTTAAGATCATCTATTCTATTTGACCAAATGGTAATACTTATAGTATAGTAACAATTTCAAACTACAAAACAGGTGTAACTTGTGACGGCAGCGCCATCTCTTGTTGATTCGATTCGTGTTCTTCTGACAGTGTTATCCACTGAAAACTTTGTGGAAGCATTTGTATGGACTGACCTCAGTGTTTACATTTTTCAATGACGCAATTTTACAAAATAATAAACATGATTTTGCTGTGTATTACTAAAATACTGAAATAAATACGTGCTGGGACCAAACAAGCCAAGTGACTGCGGTAATGGAGTTACAGTTACGAAAAAAGTTTATTCAAATATACCAGTGCCAAACGTAACAGCAAATAGCGACATCTAGTTTTAAGCACACCGAAACCGACAGTCAATAAAATAGTTAATTTTTTTAACTATTTTATCGACTGTCGGGTTTTGTCTGCATGTGGAAGCTACGGCACTATTTGGTCGTGAAAGAAATCAACACAGTTGGCGCATTAAGAACCGTTCGGACTGCGGAGCTGTTAGTCGCTGCTGGTTCGAAACTGAATATATGTTTGACTTTTTGTAAATATTTTAAAGTTAACATGGAGGATGATAATATTTACGTCACGCAAAGAACAAAAATGCGACCAAATTTAAACGTAAGCGAGTTTGAATTTGACATGGATATCTCTTATCAAAGCTTACCCAACAATAATAACTCTGGAAATATGGATATCGTCGCGAACAATGAAGAAATTTACAAACTTAAGAGGGCCCTTCCCGGCGCATCTATCGTTAACGCGAGCACAGTCAAAAAGCTTGTTATTTCATCCAGCGCAATGTTTGAAAAAGAGGCAAAGCGAAAAGAGAGATAGCGCCTGAACGCTCGGTTGTCATTCGGTAACTTTCGCACCTCATACCGCCTTGTTGACTACGAATAAGTGAGAACGCGATAACATTGAACGAAAAATAGTGTTCGAAAATTTCATAAAACTGGTTCCAGGAAATACGTGTTTTTGAATAACCCTTACAAGTTTTTGGAAAAAATATTTGTCATTTAGAACCTCCATTACATGTGCAAGGCTTCTATCGTTAGGATTTCTTTACTTTTACAATTTATGAGTACATTATGAACGGCCAAAGTTCAGGTAAAATTGGTGCAAAAAAGCAGATTTTTGGAGGCTCGTCCTGAATTTGTTTCTAATTTTTTTTTATTTTTGCTTTGATAGAAGCCTCGATATAGTGCACAAGATTCCTATTAGTTCAAAAAATTCAAAGATAGATGCCTTACAACGACATAATCACGCACGAGCGTTTGTATGAAAAGTACGACGGGTTGGCCGCTCTTAAATTGGAATTACAGTCTGCCAACTCTGAAATAGATAATTTAAACTTGGAAAATACTGCACTAAAGGACAAAATTAGAAGTATGAAAGCAAAATAAAGATTTTTAAATCAGTAGGATTACAGGATTCTACTTCCTCAGATACAGCGACAGTACTGTAGAGGACTAGAAGAGCCCTCTAAGGTAACGGGAGGAATCAAACATCAAACAACTATGTGACCCCTTTAAGATTATATTATAAGAACGTCTTTACATATTTCTGTCTAAATTACCACTCACTGTTCTAAAGAAAAAATTCTAATTAAATATTTGACACTAGCTTGAACGTTCGAATGCAACCCGCGCTTGATTAAAGCCGGCCTGCAACATATGAGGTCGTCTTCGGCAGACAAACCTCTACAGTACCAATAAGATTCTATTCACCTCAATATCAACGTTGACTTAAGACAATAACTATGAAAACTGGATTACCCAGAACCTCTTCTAGAGAGTTTACTATGCATGCCCTATCGTCAATGAACCGAAATGGTAATAAGTCGGAAGCACTCATTCATGAGTCGCCAATAAAAAACAATTTAGATAAGTCTTCAGTCCCAGGGGCAGGGAACTTGTCACCTACAAACAGTTACAAAGAACTACAAGTCAGCTTTATCCAAAACTCGTCTACATCCAACGCGGAGAAACAAGTAAATGGAGGTATACATACATCGACGGACAAGGAAATACAAGGAACAAGCAAGAACATGTCACTGGCAAAACCTTAACAAAACATGGGCGCAAATGGAAGCGTAGAAAAACTGACAGTGAATAGATCCTGCAAACAACTATTGCAAGTACTGGCACCAAAGCATACAATCTTCGCTGATCAGACCGGATATGAAATTAGAGATATATTTCAAAACTTAGTGGGTAATAGTTTTAGTGTAACGTTGGTAATCAATCCAAATGCACCTCTTAGTTACCTATTAAGTACATGATTGTGCAACTATGTGTAAGGTCTTCACAAAGTCTGACTTTGTTTTAATAATTGGAGGTAGTAGCGATAAAAATTCATTAAATATATTAAATTCTCTGCATCAAACGTTGCGAACAAAAAAAAAAACACAAACGTTCTTGTTAGTAAGGTTTATAATAATAAATATTTAAGTGTACCAAATGTTAATCGTACCTTAAAACTTGTATGCAATAATTGTGTAAATTCTAATTTTATTACACTAGATGACAATTTGTTATTATTTATTTAACCTCACACTTAAACACCGTACGGTAATTACACCAATGGAGCAAAAAATCACTTCATGTGCTGCTTTCCATTCATCCTGTGCGCGGTGGACATCGAACGAGTGGCGATGGATCACGCACGCTCACACAGCGTGCAAGTGCAGCATTACTACATAGCCAAATCACTCCTTCCATATTGCGCACATTCATTGAGAATTTTTGAAACCCAATGGTTATTCAAGGTAAATAAATACATTAAAATTGAAAAACACGGAAAATTTTGAGGTGTCATCCTGCCTGACAGATGAAATGTATTGTATTACATATATTATTTATATTTTAACTATAATAAAAGGCCTTTACTTAACAAGCTAACTGACTGCATGCAAATTAATTTATAGGGATATAATTATATTGCGATTACCAATTATTAATCAATTAGAATTAAGTCTAAAAATAACAATACAATAAAGTGGATTACTAAAATGAAGAGTCATGTGCTCTAGGAACATTAAATAATATCAGCATCAAAAATATAGTGAAAGAAACATGGAAAATGGTGAACGAACATACTAAAAAGAAGAAAAACAAGCAACGTAAAAATATTAACTTAAATATAGACAGTAAAATAATCACTGCTTCTCAGAAGATTGCAAATCTATCTATCGACAGTTTCATATTAAACCATCAATAGCGAATAAAGATAAAGATAGAGCAATGTCTTTTCTGGTGGATACAACGAAAAGAGTTGAAAGACTGGTATTCAGCTGCATCCTGTTAGGCTGGAAGCCGACCCCAACATAGTTGGGAAAAGGCTAGGCAGATGATGATGACAACGAAAAGAGTTGAAAGTGATATAACTTTCAAGCCAACTACGCCAAATGAAATTGCAAAGTTTGTTAGTAAAATGGTTAATAAACATTCTTGCGGCTTCGATGACCTACCGATTTCGATTATAAAGGAGAATATAGGGATATTAGCTTCTCCTCTTTCTGATTTCTTCAATAAATGCATCGAAGAGTCAATCTTTCCTGACCAGTTGAAATTGGCCAAGGTGATTCCGATACACAAAAGGAGCGCTAAGACCGAACCGAAAAATTATCGTCCCATATCCGTATTACCCACCCTATCAAAACTCTTTGAGAAAATGAAGCCAGACTGATGGTACATTTAGGTACCTATTAACAAAATTATCAATCTGAGACAATTCGGATGTAAGAAAGGTGTTGGTACCTCGGATGCTATGAACACTTTAATAAATGACATAGTAAACTATATGAAAAAAAAGAAAGTAGCTGGACTATTTATTGACCTCAGTTCCGCTTTTGACACCATAGATTATGACTAGGTACTTGCTAAACTCGGCTTACTAAAGGCTGTATATTTTGCGCTTGTTGAGTCGAGGATAAGGTATTATAGCAACGTGCTCTGGGTTAATAGTTACAGTTATAATTAATTGGCAAAAAGCGTTCATCTTACAGAAACGAGCCATAAGGTCAAAATTTCGCAACGTGTCTCAAGCAGATTACTTTAAAAAATGTTGAATATTAACAGTACCTAGCTTATATAAATTAGTCCTCTTAAGTCATTTTTTTAGTATCTACATGATTTTGAATCACAGGAAGAACGTGAGATAAGGGAGAGCACGCGAAGAAGAATTTTTAAGCAACGAATAGCACGTAGATTTAATATAGTAGAGCATTGCTCTAAGTATCAAGCTGTAGAAATATTTAATGGGTTGCCTTCTGAGCTAAAGATCCTGATTTATAACACCCACTTGTTTAAAACAAAATTAAAAGCTTTTTTTGTTACAAAAATGTCTGTGCAATATATCGGAACTAATGTCACACAATAGTACAGACGCCAGCACATCAAGCTACTACAATCTGTCAAATTTCTTTAATAGATTTTCAACTTAATCGCTAAAGCATGCAGCAGGTTCAAGGTTGATTGAGAAAATTTGACAGTTTCGGGTAGCTTGGCCTGCTGGCGTCGGTACCTAAATGAATTACATGTTAATTTTTTATTTTAGTTAATCACGTCGGTCACGTCGTCTGTGCGTGCCCGCTGCGTGTATGTTGGGTGCGATTCCCAACCCAACAATTGTATATACAAAATGGAAGAGGTAGTGACCTCTTCCATTCTGGACATAAAAAAATTCGTCCACATAGAGCAGTCTCAGACAACAGTCTGGCCTCTTCCCATCGTCGCGTGCCAAGCCATACGGTTGTAAAACGGCTGGGCAAAGGCGGTGACGAGATCCCAACGGAGGATTTCGTTAGTACTGGTGTGCCATGCCATCCGACCAGCTGATCTTAGCGTTACGCTCGTGAATGAGCGCTGCTTGTGGTAACTGGTCGTCTTGCTGGCCATGGTTTTGTTATTGTTATTAGAAATTGACGGTTTATTTATTTAACTACGATGGTCCTAGTTTTTCAACCAACGAAAGACGAAAGTCTGACAACCAGTCTTACCAAGGGGTATCGTATTACCCAGTAACTGGGTTGTGGAGGTCAGACAGGCAGTCGCTCCATGTAAAAACTGGTATTCAGCTGCATCCGGTTAGACTGGAAGCCGACCCCAACATAGTTGGGAAAAGGCTAAGCAGATGATGATGGTCCTAGTTTTTCATTTGTGACTTCGAGATACAGTGCTATGGATAGCCATGGACCATTGGTCTGTATCTATATACAGGCTTTAACAAAAAAAACTTACTTGTCGTCTCACTGGCTCTTCGTTTCTTCTTAGGTACTTCTTGTTCTTCTTCCACTTCCGTTTTGAACTCCATTAAAGGCACACCATCTTCTAGATCTGATTCAGAATGGTGTGGTGGTATATCTGCTACATCTAGACAGCTATTGTCTAAATTTTCCGGTTCTAGCTCTGTAAGTAAACAAAAATAGACGAGTCATCCTCTGTCTAGCCTGTTCTCAACTAAGTTGGGGTCGACTTCCAGTCTAACCGGATGCAAGACAAGAGTATTACTAATTATTTCCTTTATTACATTGTAAACATATAAATTATATTTTTTAAATATTAGAATATAAAAAGTATAAGAACATTTAAAAATATAAAAAATAGTAGCCCACCGGTATCGGGAACAGGGTCCAAGCTACCGGCGGTCAGGGCTCCAGAGAGAGGAACCTCCTGACAATGCGAGCCGTGTCCAGAAGTACCGCTTTCTGAATCAAGCCCTTGATCCAGCTGCCCAACGAGAGCCTCCTAAGGTGTTGGTCGAGCCTCTTGGCTATTAAGCCATTGGCTGTCACGACGATCGGCACAATGATCGCTGAGTCCACATCCCACATGTCGACAACCTCGCGAGCCAAGTCAACATACTTGATTTGTTTATCTTTCTCGGCTTTCACGAGGTTCTCATCATGCGGGACGGGTATGTCAACAATCATTGCGCGCCGCTCTGATCGATCCACCACCACTATATCAGGCTTATTGGCAACAATAGTCCTGTCAGTGATGATGGATCGATCCCAGTACTATGTGATATTTCCATTTTCGAGAACTGGGTCGGGCACATACCTGTAGTACACACGGCACCTCAGATTCCACAAGGCTGTATTTCAGAGCAAGTTGCTGATGGATTATCCTGGCTACAAGGTTGTGTCTATGCAAGTACTCTCCGTTAGCTAGACGAGAACACCCGAAGATAATATGCCTGAATGATTCTCCTGGCCGGTTGCATGCCCGACAGATGTCAACCGTGCCGTCTTTCACAATAAATCTCCGGTAATTGTTCGTCATCATAATATTACTTATTGGAACGAAGTTCCTTACCGCGCGTTGCGAAACGGGGCTAGACGGAAAAAATTAAGACCAAAAGTTGGAACGACACTTTTTGCTATAGGTAGTTGTAAGCCGTGCGGCGTGCGCGTGTTTCTCTGTCTGTCTCTCTCTCTCTCTCTCTTTGAACTTCGTTCCATCCGGGTGTCCCTTTTTATTATTAACATATGTTTTGTTTCACAATATAATGTGGTTACCGTTAAGTTGAATTAAACTTGACTTGCAACTTGATCTTTTAAGTAGTTCAAAAAAAAGATCAATCCCACTAATATTATAAACGTGAAAGTTTGTATGGATGGATGGATGTTTGTTACTCTTTCACGCAAAACCTACTGAACGGATTTGGATGAAATTTGACACACAGATGGTTTATAACCAGGATTAACGTATAGGATACTTTTTATCCCGATATTCCCACGCATAATAAACCGCGGGGCGCAGCTAGTATGAAATAAAATGATCCTACCTTGAATTAATTTAATGAAATTATTTATTGATAATATTATTTTTGTTTTTAAAAACATACCATGACTTTGATATTCCTCCTTCGGCTCAATAATACCATCGAGTCCCTCACAAACAGCTGGTAATTCCTCTTTGATAGCAATGCTTTCTGCTTGACGTTCATCAACTATACTTATGTGCTCAACGGGAGATTTAATGAACCCACTGTAAACCTTTAAGGGGTCTTGGTTTATTAAAGGATTGGGCTGTAAAAAGATGATTTTTAGTATCAGTAAAATATGTTGGTCACAAGCACAAACCCTTTTTTCATTTAGTAAAGTCACTCAAATGAACCTCCACAAGAGAAGACATTAACCCTTAACCGCCTACCATATGTCTCACAGATCCCCACGAATTTAAAATTGTGAATATTTTTGGGCCCGAGTTTCGTTTAAATTTGTGAGTTCCTGCAGTGCGATTCTGTAACCATCTCACCGTGAAAACTTAGGTGAAGTGAGCGTGGAGTGAGCTGTCATTTCAAATAATGCTAGGGATTAACACTATTGACAGCTCACTCTAAGCTCACTTTACCTAACTTTTCACGGTGAGATTTTTACAGAATCGGCTGTAGGTACCTTTACCTCGCGCTCCTAAGTGCCGTGAAACCGCTCGTCGAGGTTGGAGGTGCGTGTGTTTGTTTCTGGTAAGTAAAAAAACTATCGTCGTAAGTCCGAGAGAACCCTGGCAGGTGGTTACGTTACTTTTTGAAATAGTGTTTATGTTTAAAATTGATTCTAATGACGTGACTACTGAACAGACGAACAGAAATATAGTAAACGATGAAAGCAGCGATGAAGAAAGGACTTCAACATGTACTGAGTCTGGGTGTTTTTCTATCTATAATATGTATGTATTTACAAAAAAAAATATGTATATAAGTAGTTTATCAGCCATCTTGTTACCATAATACAAGCATTAGGTTGCTTAGCTTGGGACTAGATGGCGCTGTGTGAAATGTCCAGGGATATTATTATATTATTATTATTACTAGAAGAAAGTTGCGGGTCCGGTTCCGAATGCGACGAGCTGACTGCAGTGACTCTACCAAGAAAATGGGAGATCATACGTTTTTATAACGAAGCCAAAATTGGAGACGATCTATTTGATCTTTTATAATTACTCCACAGGTCGCCGCACCCGCAGATGGCCCTTGGCAGTATTTTACAAATTGCTCAATATATCTTCTTCAAACTGCGATGTCGTGAGCATATCTACTTGAACTCAAGGACAAAAGACAAGACAAGTTCTTAAAAAGACTAGCAGAACAGCTAGTTCAGCTAGTTTCTTTAAAAACTTGAACCTGCATTCAATATTTCAGAATACATCAGAATCGCAATTTGACGCATCCTCCACAGTAGCGAGGGAACCACTTCATCAGCAGTTCTTAGTAGCAGCAGGGCTGATGAAAGGTTGGCGGTTCGAAAAACCTGCTCAACTTGCGGACTACACAAAGAGATGTTAAACACAATAATGTGTTTCAAAATGCAAGGCACCAATTTGTATCAAATGCTGAAGAACGCTGTGCGCTCGCTGTTGTGGAAAACTATGAGTTTAGGGCGTGCAGCGTGCAATTTGTTAAAATCTTGATCTCTTTGATATTTTTTAAGTGTATTATGTCCGTTGATTATTGAATAATTTAAAAAAAGGATAAAATACTTCCCTCTATGTGATTATTTTTGTGGGTCTCTCATTTTTAGGGTTCCGTACCCAAAGGGTAAAAACGGGACCCTATTGCTAAGACTTCGCTGTCTGTCCGTCCGTCTGTTTGTCACCAGGCTGTATCTCAAGAACCGCGAGAGCTAGACAGTTGAAATTTTCACTAATTATGTATTTCTGTTGCCGCTATCACAACAAATACTAAAAACAAAATTAAATAAATATTTAAGGGGGGTCCCATACAACAGACGTGATTTTTTTATAGATAATGGTACGGAACCCTTCGTGCGCTTGTCCGACTCGCACTTGGCCGGTTTTCAAATATGTTAGTTTGTAAGCCTAATAAGAGATCACCCCTTGTACCCGAGGGGGTGTTGAAGTTTGTAGGGGAAAGTACGAAATCAGCGTGGATGAAGTTGAACTAGGTTTATTTAGATATTATTGATTTTTATTCCAAACACCAATCCATTCGACGGCACGGTTGGCGCAGTGGTTAAGCGATTGACTGCTGCGCTGCGTGTCGCGGGTTCGATTCCCGCACGGAACAAATATTTGTATGACCTACATGTATTTGTTCCGAGTCTGGGTGTTTTTCTATCTATAATATGAATATATTTACAAAAAAAAAAAATGTATATATAAGTAGTCTATCAGCCACCTTGTTACCATAACACAAGCATTAGGTTGCTTAGCTTGGGACTAGATGGCGCTGTGTGAAATGTCCAGGGATATTATTTATTTATTATTATTTATTTATTTATTGTACTCCCGGGTCCCACAGACGTAGCAGGTGGTACTATGACAGTAGTAGGTGGTTAAGGGTTTAGTTGGTCCCATATAGCTATTGTTGCATAGCTTGTGTGTGTTATCTTTTCATTACAGACGCTTTTAACATTCTGCATCGTTCTCACATGCATAATTTTGAACATGAATGATGTTATAATATTATTATGATTTAAAAGAGTGTCCATGGAGTTTCTTGCCCGTTCTTCTCCATAGTTACCTACTACGCTTTGGAATGGTAAAGTCATATTTATTTCAGTTTAATACAACTGTCTTTAGGCTTTGAACTCCGAGTAAGGTGACTTGGTCAGTGGGATGTCCCTCCACAAGTCAGGAGTAAGGTAGGCATAGGTCTTGGCAATAGCCGCATAAGTGGCCTTTGCGAAGTTTCCAAGGGTACCAGTGGACCCACGAGCTGAAGTGTAGCAGTCTTGGACACCAGCCATCTGAAGAAGCTTCTTGGGGACTGGAGCCGACACAATACCAGTACCACGAGGAGAATGGGCAACTAGCTTCATCTTTTTGACTGACCGACTTTGACAATTCAAAAGTGCTTGTAATTGGTTTATTTGAAATAAATAGTTTGAGTTTGTGCCAAAATGAGAGAAGAACAATATAATACTGCCACATACAAGTTGCATACAGAAGTTGTAAAAATTGTAACAGTATTTTTATAGAGTATTTAACATGTAATAATTGTAAACACCTGGAAACACAAACACCGGAGGGGCCCGTGGCTAAATAATAACAGCCGCACAGGTCGATCGGTCAGGTTAAGCTACGCTTGCTGCGGTTGGTCTGTGGATGGGTGACCATCTTTACATACCGAGACCCCTCCGTGCCTCGGAAAGCACGTTAAGCCGTTGGTCCCGGCTGTCATTCGTGGATCTTTGACAGACGTTACGGGTAGTCAGAAGCCCGAAAGTGTGACAACCAGTCTTACCAAGGGGTATTACCCAGTAACTGGGTTGTGGTCAGATAGGCAGTCGCTCCATGTAAAATACTGGTATTCAGCTGCATCCGGTTAGACTGGAAGCCGACCCCAACATAGTTGGGAAAAGGCTAGGCAGATGATGAATTGTAAACACCTACATTCGACAATAGCGTACATAGAAACATTCAACAATTGATGGTATGGCCGGTGTGAAATCCAGACACAATAAGTATAAGCTAGAGAAGAATCACTTCGGCATTATACTGAAATTAGGAAATATGAGAATAAATAGCTGTTGAAGAACACCTCACCTCATAACCCTCATTAATCTTCTGAGCGAACAACTCTTCGGCTTCCAGACATTGTCTCAGTAATCGGTAGCATTGCTTCAGTTTACTGTAGCAGATGAAACAAGCAAGAATCGGTCTACTGTCTTCAGTTACAAACTGCAACAGAATTTGTCTTACACTATTTTGTAAAAATACTTCCAATCTTACTAATATAATAAAAAAAAAATTAAAAAAATATATATATATGTATTTTTCTTTCTTTCTTTCTTTTTCTTTATAAAATGGCCTCCACAAGTTAGTTGACATTTATCCACCTCAGCTGTGATGCCAGATTATGATTCACAATAAAAAAATAATCAGGTACTCCTAAGGGATGACTTGACATTTTTTTATAATAAGTCAGGTAGTTGAATGAGTCAATAAAGACGTTGTAGTGTATGGTTATACATTTGGAACTAGAATTTCAAATCATAATGTGGTGGACACACCACATTATGATTTGAAAATTCTAGTTGATATCAACTAACTTTTGGAGGCCACTGTGCAGTAACGCGGTCCATGCCTACAGTTGGCGGTCCTTAATATATTCTGTGGCTTAATCTTACACAGAAGACATGAGCGTTAATCACCACCTTTGCACAAGGTAGATTGGCGCCAATGTCAGTAGGTATTTAAATTTTCCAAGACGAACTTCTGACCGAAAGTACATGCAGGTAGTAAGTTTGTATAGGAGAGGAATGATTTAATTTTGTAAGTAGGTTTATGCAAACCCTTTTACATGTCAAACATATTTTAAAAACTAGATGAGGTCGGCATTTCCTATCCAACTAGTCTGAGAAGAAAGGCCGAAACAAAGTCAGAGGTCACAGTCTCTTTTAAAATCTAGACATAAACTTGGTCAGATCATAAGAAGACCATGTAGATTGATGTCTGAGATGGTCTTTTGAGAAAAGAACCACACAGATTGAAAGGACCTTTCCAGTCAGTGCATGCATTTGTCAGAAATCATGCAGAACGATTCAACAAACTATACCAAAGAAAGGCCATTTGGGTAGGCCACATAAATTACTCTAACTGCCAGACCATTATATAAAATTAATTAATAAATACAAAAGAAAGAAAGACATTCATTATGTAAAAATTTGAAGCAGCTCAATCCCAAACCTTTTTGTCCTCAATATAATCTTTAAGATTTAAGAACTCCGCCCCTAAGATGACCCACTGACCGATTTAAGGCTTAGATCTTGAACATGGCTTGGAAGTTCATTGTAAAAGCGTATACATTGGCATCTGAATGAACCACCTATTTCTTGAGCCTTGTTGTAGGTACAACTAAGTTGTGTTTATTCCTAGTAATTTACTTCATTCTGATTAAAAATATCAACTTACTGGAATATCAGTCAGCTTCTCATACAGTTCACGCAAGTTCCTGTTGCCCACTACAAACATGCGGACATTCTGCACTAAACACATCCTGCACATTGGCAATTTTTCCATGTTTTAACTCAAATAGTACACTTAAGCTAGATAGTTCTGTACTTCCTTTAGGAACACTGGTCCGTTGCGTTCAAATAACTTATTTTAGTAATCTACGAACATTTGCGAATAAAAGTTAGTACCTAAACACTCCCTTTGTAGACCGCCGTAAAACGGCAGCAGCCAGAGAGAGCTTAACTTATTTTATCTGTCGTAGGTAGTCCAGACAGTCCAATTAATTCATAGGAATTCGTTTATTTATTAGTTCCATAGCACCATTTACTACTTAAATACCGGTAACGTTTACTTCGACAATTGAAAATTTGAATTATTGTGAAGCTTGCTGCTTGACATTGACAGATACATTTATTTTATTTTACTATTCATTTTTTTGGGATTCTGGCCTAATATTAAGGCCTTTAAGACAATTAAAAAAAAATGTGCTTTGAACAGCCGATCAATTCTGTAAAAAACTCACCGTGAATAGTTGGATGAAGTGAGCTTAGAGTGAGCTGTCAATAGTGTCAATCCCTAGCATTACTTGAAATGATGACACCTCACAGCATCTACCTACTTGGCCAGTGTACTTCCGAACGTTTTATTTTGACCCTCTGTCTAGGATTTTGACATACACTGTCTGTCAATGTCATGGGACTGACTGTCAATAGTGTCAATCAGTCCATAGTGTTCTGTGATCAGGGTCCCGTATGCTTAGTGTGAGTTTGACAGCATTGTTCGAATGACTTAACCATCGCGTAAATCGAGTTAACGTCAAACGTATCGAGAACCGTATGCTTAGTGTGAGTTTGACAGCATTGTTCGAATGACTTAACCATCGCGTAAATCGAGTTAACGTCAAACGTATCGAGAACCGAATGCATGCGAGTGTGAGTTGCCATCGAAGCTAACCATCCAATACGCGTTTGGTCACCGTGAATTGCGAGCATTATTTTTCTTATGTTGGTGTCACGTAAGCGTCCTCCGATAAACCGACCAAATAGAATGACATTTATATTCAGTGTTCCTAATGAAAGCGGCTGTCTATCAAATTTGTGTTGGTTATAAAGACTTTGTTTATGTTTCGTGTTTGTGACTTGTGTGTAGTTATTGTGATTTAGATTAATATTGGATTCTATTAATTAAAAATGAAGACAAGTTCGTCCCAATTATGTTATGATGGTGACATTTATGGAGAAGTAAGTGGAATTTTAATTATTTGGTGATTAGCGAGCATATAATCCGTGAACTTTGCAGAAATAAAACAGTTTATTTTGGTCTTGCATGGATACCTCAGAAAGCTATCTGCAACACATATCATTGGTGTCCAAGTCGCTACGGGCTTGGCAGTAGAAGAAGCTGGGTTGTCATAGGTTTAAACTTCTTAAATAACACCAACCGGTAGTATAAAATTATGTTACTTTGTTGTGTCTCATAAATTGTATTCTCTTACAGGAGATTCACATTCAGCCCAATTCCACCTGTTACTTGTGCCCAACCTCTGAAGTGCTTTTGATGAAACTTGGAAAAGAGTTAGCCTGAAGTATGGTTATGTTGTGACGTGGCATCAACTGAAAAACTTTAGTCTGAAGAACATAAAGTTTTTATGTTCTATGTATCCAACCTAATTGGAATGAGCCAGGGCCATCAAGAGGCATTGCCCCACCACAGTTGCCACCTACCATGGCTCCTACACCTCTTTCTTTTGTGGAGATAAAGTGGAAGGTAAGAAAAACCTTTTTAAAAGGCTCTTTATGATGACAACTCTTAGTATAAATAACTTTTATTATTTTTTCTAGAGATGGGCATGCTCTCCCCAACCAGACCTTCATCTCATGTCCGTGTAGTTCAGCCAGAGCCTGTTACATCTGTGCAAACTACTTACTCCTCGTCATGCAAGAATATCAAGCAGATTCATTTTGGAGAAATTTTAAAGAACAGCAACATAAAGATTACATGGACTCGAGGAGAGAGCAGAAGATTAGAGAAATGGAGGTGCAGGCTCAGAGGGAGTGGCAAGCTGTAGGCCACGGAGGATTAAATCTTTTAGAGAAAATTATTGTAGATACATTTTTTAAAGACTAATTAGATATATTTAGATAATATTAAGTACTACGACTGCCCACCACCTATTTTGGTATTATTCTTGTAAGTTAGTTTTAAGTTAAAAGTTGACATTTCATAAGAAGTTGTGTGATATAATAATGTGTTCCTATTTACTACTTGTTATATTATTATAATATGTACGATTGGAATCGTATTACCCAGTCACTGGGTTGTGGAGGTTAGATAGGCAGTTGCTCCATGTAAAATACTGGTATTCAGCTGCATCCGGTTATACTGGAAGCCGACCCCAACATAGTTGGGAAAAAGTCTAGGCAGATGAGGATGATGATATTATTATATGTAAATAGTTTGTGACACTAAAGTTATCTCAAATAACTAGTTAAGAATTCGAAGAATTGTTATAATATCCAAATAAACTTCCTAGTTTGTGACACAATTTTATTTAGGACTGATTAATGATGAATAAAAGTACAGTAACCTTCTTTGTTGTTGATGTTTCATTACCTCTAATTAAAATTGAATAACTTCTCTTACTATGGTCGGATTCACTACTCAACCTTTCTAATTCTAAACAAATAATTCATAATTAGTTTACATGCATATTATACACTTTCTGTCTCGGACACTCACTACACAGAAAGTTAGCATGGTCTCTATGGAGTAACTGCCTATCTTGTCAGATAGGCAATTGCTCCGTGTAGAATCCTACTGGTATTCACCTAAATCCAGTTGAGACAGAAAGCCGACCCAAATATGGGAAAGGAATAGCAGCAGGGTAGCTACCGCTGTATCAGCCGTATCAACGATATGGGGCCCCTGACAATGTGTATAAGCAAACATTTTTTAAATAATATCCAGAACCTAAAATTCTTGTTGGTAAATGATATTTAATTCTGTAAATTGGTTCAAAAATATGTTTAAAAAGGGGGTGAGTAAGTACCAAGATGACGACTAATAGAGAAGTATGGAAGAATTTAATGGTTGCAAGCGCTACTGTTGAGCATGAGGTCCTAGGTTCGATTCCCGGGTCGGGCAGTGTTATTGGGTCTCGGCTTCCAATCTAACCGGATGCTGAATTCCAGTATTTTACCTCCAGAGCGACTGGTTATCTGACTGGCTCAACCCAGTTACTGGGTAATACGATGTCTCAGTCCCTTGGTTGGGTGTCAGACTTTCGGGCTTCTGACGACCCGTAACGACTGTCAAAGATCCACAAATGACAGCCGGGACCAACGGTATAACGTGCTTTCTGAGGCACGGAGGGGTCTCGGTATGATAAGATGGTCACCCATCCACGGGCCTACCGTGGCAAGCGTAGGTACGCTTGCCGCGGTAGGCCCGGATGGGTGAGCTTCAATCGACTCGTGCGGCTGTTATTACTTAGCCCTCACCTTCTAAGTAAGTATGCTATATTCTTTATTTTGTAAGAACAATACCCTCTGTAGCTTCAGTTGGGTAAAAAGGGTCCCCAAAAAAATTGATACAGGGCCCCATTAGGATGAGCTACGCTACTGAATAGCAGATGATGACTTTGTAAAGAAGATGCAATTAGTTAGATTTGATTTTGATTAGGAAAAAAGTAAAGATTTTGTTACAAGTTTGCTAAACGAATTTATTAAAACAAAAGAACTTTCTTGACATTTATTTTAAAGTAACAACTACGTAATTATAATAATATTCTCAAACATCTTCCAAGCAAAATATAAACGTGATGCCATCTTCCAAGTAAAACATATTAGTTATAATAAACCCACACAACGTATTAAAATAAAATAACTTTGAAAATTCACCACACTCACAAGGCTCTCACGACAAATCCTTCAGTGAAAAATTAACGTATTCGAAAGTGAACGCGTTTCTCAAACGAGCTGTCAAAACTGTCAAAATTGCAACTTACACTCGCGATAACACAGAGTTACGCTAATTTACGAGCTCACTATCGAGTGGGACTCGATCGTCACCATCGACAAAGTAAAATAAAAAACTTACACTCGCATTTTTTAGTTCTCGCGTATGGCACCAGATGGCGCTAATTCAGCGCCATACAAATCAGAGTAAACTCTAACGCGATGGTGAAGTTAAAAAAACTCACACTAAGCATACAGAATGCATGCGAGTGTGAGTTGCCATCGAAGCTAACCATCCAATACGCGTTTGGTCACCGTGAATAGCGAGTATTATTTTTCTTATGTTGGTGTCACGTAAGCGTCCTCCGATAAACCGACCAAATAGAATGACATTTATATTCAGTGTTCCTAATGAAAGCGGCTGTCTATCAAATTTGTGTTGGTTATAAAGACTTTGTTTATGTTTCGTGTTTGTGACTTCAGTGACTTGTGTGAAGTTATTGTGATTTATTAATTAAAAATGAAGACAAGTTCGTCCCAATTATGTTATGATGGTGACATTTATGGAGAAGTAAGTGGAATTTTAATTATTTGGTGATTAGCGAGCATATAATCCGTGAACTTTGCAGAAATAAAACAGTTTATTTTGGTCTTGCATGGATACCTCAGAAAGCTATCTGCAACACATATCATTGGTGTCCAAGTCGCTACGGGCTTGGCAGTAGAAGAAGCTGGGTTGTCATAGGTTTAAACTTCTTAAATAACACCAACCGGTAGTATAAAATTATGTTACTTTGTTGTGTCTCATAAATTGTATTCTCTTACAGGAGATTCACATTCAGCCCAATTCCACCTGTTACTTGTGCCCAACCTCTGAAGTGCTTTTGATGAAACTTGGAAAAGAGTTAGCCTGAAGTATGGTTATGTTGTGACGTGGCATCAACTGAAAAACTTTAAAGTCTGAAGAACATAAAGTTTTTATGTTCTATGTATCCAACCTAATTGGAATGAGCCAGGGCCATCAAGAGGCATTGCCCCACCACAGTTGCCACCTACCATGGCTCCTACACCTCTTTCTTTTGTGGAGATAAAGTGGAAGGTAAGAAAAACCTTTTTAAAAGGCTCTTTATGATGACAACTCCTAATATAAATAACTTTTATTATTTTTTCTAGAGATGGGCATGCTCTCCCCAACCAGACCTTCATCTCATGTCCGTGTAGTTCAGCCAGAGCCTGTTACATCTGTGCAAACTACTTACTCCTCGTCATGCAAGAATATCAAGCAGATTCGTTTTGGAGAAATTTTAAAGAACAGCAACATAAAGATTACATGGACTCGAGGAGAGAGCAGAAGATTAGAGAAATGGAGGTGCAGGCTCAGAGGGAGTGGCAAGCTGTAGGCCACAGAGGATTAAATCTTTTAGAGAAAATTATTGTAGATACATTTTTTAAAGACTACTTAGATATATTTAGATAATATTAAGTACTACGACTGCCCACCACCTATTTTGGTATTATTCTTGTAAGTTAGTTTTAAGTTAAAAGTTGACATTTCATAAGAAGTTGTGTGATATAATAATGTGTTCCTATTTACTACTTGTTATATTATTATAATATGTACGATTGGTATCGTATTACCCAGTCACTGGGTTGTGGAGGTTAGATAGGCAGTTGCTCCATGTAAAATACTGGTATTCAGCTGCATCCGGTTATACTGGAAGCCGACCCCAACATAGTTGGGAAAAAGTCTAGGCAGATGAGGATGATGATATTATTATATGTAAATAGTTTGTGACACTAAAGTTATCTCAAATAACTAGTTAAGAATTCGAAGAATTGTTATAATATCCAAATAAACTTCCTAGTTTGTGACACAATTTTATTTAGGACTGATTAATGATGAATAAAAGTACAGTAACCTTCTTTGTTGTTGATGTTTCATTACCTCTAATTAAAATTGAATAACTTCTCTTACTATGGTCGGATTCACTACTCAACCTTTCTAATTCTAAACAAATAATTCATAATTAGTTTACATGCATATTATACACTTTCTGTCTCGGACACTCACTACACAGAAAGTTAGCATGGTCTCTATGGAGAAACTGCCTATCTTGTCAGATAGGCAATTGCTCCATGTAGAATCCTACTGGTATTCACCTAAATCCAGTTGAGACAGAAAGCCGACCCAAATATGGGAAAGGAATAGCAGCAGGGTAGCTACCGCTGTATCAGCCGTATCAACGATACGGGGCCCCTGACAATGTGTATAAGCAAACATTTTTTAAATAATATCCAGAACCTAAAATTCTTGTTGGTAAATGATATTTAATTCTGTAAATTGGTTCAAAAATATGTTTAAAAAGGGGGTGAGTAAGTACCAAGATGACAACTAATAGAGAAGTATGGAAGAATCTAATGGTCGCAAGCGCTACTGTTGAGCATGAGGTCCTAGGTTCGATTCCCGGGTCGGGTAGTGTTATTGGGTCTCGGCTTCCAATCTAACCGGATGCTGAATTCCAGTATTTTACCTCCGGAGCGACTGGTTATCTGACTGGCTCAACCCAGTTACTGGGTAATACGATGTCTCAGTCCCTTGGTTGGGTGTCAGACTTTCGGGCTTCTGACGACCCGTAACGACTGTCAAAGATCCACAAATGACAGCCGGGACCAACGGTATAACGTGCTTTCTGAGGCACGGAGGGGTCTCGGTATGATAAGATGGTCACCCATCCACGGGCCTACCGTGGCAAGCGTAGGTACGCTTGCCGCGGTAGGCCCGTGGATGGGTGAGCTTCAATCGACTCGTGCGGCTGTTATTACTTAGCCCTCACCTTCTAAGTAAGTATGCTATATTCTTTATTTTGTAAGAACAATACCCTCTGTAGCTTCAGTTGGGTAAAAAGGGTCCCCAAAAAAATTTGATACAGGGCCCCATTAGGATGAGCTACGCTACTGAATAGCAGATGATGACTTTGTAAAGAAGATGCAATTAGTTAGATTTGATTTTGATTAGGAAAAAAGTAAAGATTTTGTTACAAGTTTGCTAAACGAATTTATTAAAACAAAAGAACTTTCTTGACATTTATTTTAAAGTAACGACTACGTAATTATAATAATATTCTCAAACATCTTTTAAGCAAAATATAAACGTGATGCCATCTTCCAAGTAAAACATATTAGTTATAATAAACCCACACAACGTATTAAAATAAAATAACTTTGAAAATTCACTACACTCACAAGGCTCTCACGACAAATCCTACAGTGAAAAATTAACGTATTCGAAAGTGAACGCGTTTCTCAAACGAGCTGTCAAAACTGTCAAAATTGCAACTTACACTCGCGATAACACAGAGTCACGCTAATTTACGAGCTCACTATCGAGTGGGACTCGATCGTCACCATCGACAAAGTAAAATAAAAAACTTACACTCGCATTTTTTAGTTCTCGCGTATGGCACCAGATGGCGCTAATTCAGCGCCATACAAATCAGAGTAAACTCTAACGCGATGGTGAAGTTAAAAAAACTCACACTAAGCATACAGATTGCGATTGCCGCACTTCCACAGACCATGCATGTAATCCATTGACATCAGACTTAGAAAAGTAATGATGTAATCAGTGTCTTCCAGCTGACCCTGTCTATTTGCTATACTCTTCTTTATAGTGTAGTGTTATTTTGCGATTTTCTTCTCGAAATGGCTTGTGTAAAGTGCATCACGGGTATACTCAGTGATGAACAATACTATTTTGTAGCAGATGTGGGCCCGGAACTGTTATTTATTATTGATCAACAGTTAACTTCTGAAGTAAGAATGTTTTCAAAAAAACATTTTTATTTACAGATTACATTTGTTTACATTCTAACTCATAAAAATGTCTATTTCAGATAGCTGATGACGCTATTTTATGTGCGACTTGTTTTAATCATGCTTTAAATGTTTTTACAAACTCATGTAACAGTAGTGAAATAAATCAAGATACCACAATTCAACCCGTTGGTGAAACACCAGTTGAGAGAAATCAGTGTGTATGGTGCCTCTTAACATTATCAGGAAGGCGGACCAATTCATTGCCAATTGGACCACAGAGGAATCTAATATCAACTAGAATTGCCCCAAGACAGGTAACTGTTATGAATGTTATGATTTATATTTGGATTGCTAATTATATCATTTATAATAAAAATTGGTTGCCTGTAAAGTCGGTATACGGGCGAAAGTTTTACGTGACAACGACTTTGAAGGGACGCGTGCCTTTCACTTTTTATGTCTGTCTCTCTCGCTCTTAGGCGGGCTAACCATGCCCGAGTGGAAGGGACGCGTGCCTCTCACTCGCTCTCATTGTGAGCGCATAACGTGAGCGGAGCGTAACGCAGTTTCTTGAAGTGTCACCCGGCAAACCAATTTATAAGACGTTGTCACGTCAAAAATGCAGTAATTCCTACAGCTCAAATAAATAAAGGTATTTGATCAAAAGATAGATTATTTAATCATATATCAATGATTGTAGTAATAAAATTAATAGCTCCTAAAATAGATGAAATACCAGCTAAATGAAGGGAAAAAATAGCTAAATCTACAGAACTTCCTCCATGAGCAATGTTAGATGAAAGTGGGGGGTACACTGTTCATCCTCTTAAATTCCTGCTCCATGCAACTTTTATTTGGTGAGCTTATAAAGACAATAGCAACACCTAATTACTTAACACGTTGCGGGACGCATTGCATTAGCAGTAGATTTGTCAGTGCAGAAAATGACAGTACGGGCACCGCCATACAATTTTAACCTCATCTGAACTGAAGTACGGGCATTACAGCAAAATTTTGTATAGAGTAACAAGGAAACCCGTTTTTACTGTCATACCACATCAATACGGCTATGAAAGTACTGTCATCATATACTATTCTTTAGTATTGCTATAAGGCGGTATGGATAAAGCAGTGGTCGGAACTTGTATGGACAATTTTACTATAATATCGCATAATTTGAAAAAGTCAGTACCGTCCCGCAATGTATTAAATAAAAATTAAATAATTACAATATTCTCAGATACCAGATGGTGGCCTTGTTTGTTACCGATGCTGGGTACAAGCCAGCAGGATTATGAATACATCCACATCTACTACATCTACTCAGGAACAATCACCAAATATATGTGTTTGGTGTAGACATTCTCTTGCTGTTAGAAGAGCACACACCATTCCATATGGTCCTGAGAGAGATGTAATTGCTGCAGGAATAGCTCCAAGACAGGTATTTTTAATGTGATAACTATATGTACAGTCAACAGCAAAAGTAGATGATCAAAATCAGAAATTCAATACTAATGAACGGAGTTCGCGTCAGAACTGTGTGGCGTCGAAGTGATTCATAAGTATGTGATTGTAAATTATACCCAAAGAGATTTAAGATATTGTCAAGTAAATAATTTAATATCTTTGATTATACCAAACATTTACTACTAGTACAGCTGCCATATATAGCTGCGAACTCCGTTCATTAGAATTGAATTTCTGATTTTGATCATCTACTTTTGCTGTTGACTTCTTATTTATGATGAGCAATAAAACCATAAACAATTATATTGTTTGTAGATACTCCCGGGAAATAAAGTGTGCTATTCATGCTGGGTATCTGCTCGAAGAACTGTCCATCGAGCAAACAGCCCTGCCCAATACAATAGAAATGGTTGTATAGTATGTTCTACTTCAACCGTGAGAAGGAGGACACATCTGTTACCTAATGGTCCAGTGCGAGATGTAATTTCAAGGAGAATATATCCAAGACAGGTATGTGTAATTACTATAATAATACTAACTGACCCGGCAAATGTTGTTTTGCCATATAAATTATTTCTAGCTGCCCGGCGCTACTACGTTCGCGTGGTGTCCTACCACCTACCCCACCCCTACAATACTCCTACACTACTCCTACCCTACTCCTACACTACTCCTACCATACTTCTACCTTACTCCTAACCTACTCCTGACCTACTCCTACACTACTTCTACCCTACTCCTATAATTAAATAAAAGTATTAAATAAAAAAAAAGTATCCTATGTCCGTCTCCTGCTTCTAAGCTACCTCCCCACCAATTTTCAGCTAAATTCTTTTATATATAGATATGATTTCAGTATGCTATATTGTGTAATGTTCAAGTATACTTATTTATAATTACTTTTTCTTTTTACAGATTACTAATCATGCATTGGTATGCAGTGAATGTTGGACTTGGGCTCAAGATACTGTCCAGCAAGAAATCAATGGTCCCCTTCAGCATGAAAGTAATCAAGAAAGGCCTCTACAAGTTTTGGACATGCCCCGTCATATTGAACTAAACTCGTATAGAAAAGTTGGTATGTCTAGTTCCAAGTGTTTTGTACCAGGATGTACTAACATCGAACGGTACTGCGTGCCTAGGTATTTAAGAAAGAATATGCTGTCACATTATAAAATACATATTTGCGAAAATGCTAGAGTTTGCATGTATCACAAAACTATTTATGATTGGAACAATATTATTAATTTGGATGATCTTAACAATACATTTAATGCAGCAGAAATTGAAAAAATGATTTGTCTCAGCATAGATAATGAAGATGTACATTTAAACTTTTCTAGAATGGAAAAAATTGACGATAATGCTTTTAAATATTGGACAGGGCTAACCAAAGAACAGTTTTTAACTATGTTAAATGAAATTCCTCTGTTAATGCAATCTAGCAAGTTACAAAAAATAGCCCTTGGCTTATTTTTAGTTAAAGCTCGTACTGGAGACTCTCATGAGAGATTAGCCAGTTTATTTCGTATGAGCAAAGCCCAAGTAACTCGTTTCCTTATAAAGGCCCAAGAAGCCTTGAAACAAGAATATGTACATAGACTGTTAGCGACGTTACGCAATTAACTATTTATTTTACACGTAATTAACTTAGTTATTTTTATAAGTTTGCACTGTGATAATGTTAGCGACGATATGTAATTAACTTAGTCATGTTTATAAGTTTGCATTGTGATAAAACATCATAAAGTTAGAATATTGAAAGTAGCGTGCTGTTATGTTTCGCATTCATTACACCTGGTGGCGCCACATGTACTTCCATCATGTTACGTAACATAAAGTACTAGAAAACTTTACCGTAATGAGAGCCATTATAGAATTTTGTTATTTTTAAGGTTTAAATTAAGGTATTTCGATAGGTACAGTTTTTTTTGCATTTAGTTAAAGTAAGTTAATAATGTTATAAAAATAAGTACAACATTGTATGGGACGTTAAACCACAGAAAAACGTCTAAGTAAATTCCCCATACAAAACACACATTGGTGCTGTGTGCAAACCACACGCGATCCGATTGGTCGAGAGAAAATTCGTTAGTGCCGTGTGCAAATTACAAGCGTTTTGATTGGCTACAGCCATCTTTAAGAAGAATTTAAATACCGTACCTATGTTGATAAATGTATAAGTATCCAGAATGTAATTTTGACTGATGACTATTAGTTTGATTAATAATAAACCTACCTAAGACTGATTTGGCATTCGATTTTATTTATTATTTCACTAGAATTTAACAAGATTTATGATAATAATCAAAAAAGCTTGATTTTACATACAATTTTTTTTGTCGTAACGGTTAATACCGAGACCAAATCCTCAATAATGTAGGGTGTCCGGCTATTAGGTTTGGCGACCTGCAAACCTTTGGGCTCGATACCAAGATGCACCAGCCCTATTTCTGGATGATTTGTTAGTAAGAGAAGAATAATAATAAAGATTAAAAAAACTAATAGTTATTTTTATTACCTACCTAATTATTGTTTCAAAGTCTGGGGGCATGGATTTAGAATACCATTCCTCTCCGTCGCGGGGAAAGCGAGCCGTACCGTAAGAACCGACTAACCTGGGGTGTTGGTGTTCTTGATTTTTTTTTTAATTATAAAAACGTTGCCCACACTAGGAACCCTCCTGTATCGTGGGTGCGTTTACAAACATTTAAACTCACATACACAAACAGCCAAATGGCAAAAGGAAATGATAAATGGGTCATTGCTGACCTGGTTTGAGTTTGGAGTCCGCTACTAACCCACTTGTAATATAAGTTAATGTACTGAGACTGACCCTGTGCAAATCAACCTGTTTTGTAAAATGCATATCACCCATAACGTAGGGTTGCCACCCGTACTTTATAATAAAGTATTGTACGTTATTTCAGGTAGTTGTACTCTATACTTTATGTGAACAATTTAAGTAGGTACACGAAAATACTTTATTTGGCATGATTTGGTTTCTTTGGGATTTTAAAAAGTTTAGTCATAATTATGTATTCTTTCGTTAAGCGAAATATATCGATTGCTCAATCGAACTTGATACTTAATTTAGATACTTATTTGAAAATTTAAATCTGCAAAAACATAATGCAGATATGGATTTCAAAGGATTTTACTGAACTGTCAAAGTTTGCACAAAAATGGCAGCTAGTGTAAGAGCAATGATCATTTTTTAAACTTGTTTAAAGTCATTTCATTTTTATTATCTATTCCCGCCACGTCAGCATTCACAGAGAGAGTTTTTCTGTGACGAATAGCAAATGGCGAGGCGAAAGAAATAAAGCGTCTCTGAATTTGATTATTTAAAAACGAATACCTACACCCACACACCTCTCAAGTTTTTTTCCATTTATTTATTATTTATATAAGTACTTTTTATTTTAAACACCTTAATATGTTGAGCTACAGACTCTAAAAGCTATTATGCAACCTATTTCAAAATTTGTTAGGTATATCATTCTCATGCAATGTATCGAACTGCTAGAGGGCGGCGACCTGGTGACCTGAAACACAGGCCCATAACCTTTTGAACGCCAGAGCATAAACGCATTGGTGTACCCCCCACGCTACAAATTCAGTGAAATAACCTATAAAAAGAATAGGAATTCCAAAAGTTTATCGATAAACAACTGTGTTTTTACTTTTGTCTGTAATTTTCGAATTAACACTACCTACTCATGACATTAAAATTTTACTTAGCCTCACACTACTTCCCACCTCCTCTCCTTTTTTGTCATCAAATCTCTTGATAGTTTAATTCGTTTTATGCATAAATACGAGCTTACATTTTTAAGGTAGTATATATAAACACATATTTGTATGTGTTTTATAAATACCTACCTTAAAATTGTATGGTTTAATTATTTATTTCTTGTCACACATCTGTGACGTTGGCGTACAGGGTAAGCTTTGGTTGGTCACAAACATGTGACAATGGCATTCAAAAGGTTAAAGCCTAGCTTAGGTACCAGTCTCCCACAGTAAACTAAACCAAATAAAATATAATTTGTAACAATGTCTGTAATGCTTATTGTGGTGAGAAATGTTATAGGTAATTAATTTCTGATAATGGCGCCGATTCCCTTTTTCACAAACTATAAACTAAATTTAAGTTCAGTGCATCTTTTTCTTTCTATTTCATTAAGAAAAGGACAGAAGATAAAATATTAGTTTAGTCCTGTCAAATTAAGATACTCCAACAGTTTAGATGTGATTAAAAACATGGCTACCAAAAATACGTCAATTTACGTCAGGCGCTGACTAATTTGACAGGACTAAACTAATATTTTATCTTCTGTCCTTTTCTTAATGAAATAGAAAGAAAAAGATGCACTGAACTTAAATTTAGTTTAGTTTGTGAACAAGGGAATCGGCGCCATTTTTAAATTAATAGTGTATTGGTAGGAGGTTTGGAAGGAAAAAGGGGAGTCTCTTGGCCAGCAGTGGGACACAGTTTAAGCTAACAAAAAAACAAGGTGTTTTAAAGAGCACATTTATTAGTTTCTATAAAATATCTGTAAGACCTGAAGGCCAATTCTCGTAATTTAAAACGTTCAAAATCTAGTCGCAGTGTCATCTCGGCGACAAACAAATGTCAAAAACCCAGTTAAAATGTACGGAAATTAGAGGAATTTTTTGACAGATTGAGACTGAGATCAGACTGGGAACGTTCATAATATTACGAGAATTGCCCCTCTGTTATATCACCAAAAGTCGCACTAATAAATACTTTGACTTTGATTAATAATAAAAGCTAAGGACTAGAATTCAAATTCTTTGGCAAAATACTTCTTCAACTTAGGATTAGAAGCAAAAAGTAAAATAAAAGACGAACAATATTGCAATTTTGCCCACTCACTTAAGACTAACAATATAAATAGAAATAACATTGAGATCATAATGTAAAGCATAGTTTCTATAACAATGTATAAAAAGATGTAGGGTATGTATAGTAGCATTTTTTAAGTATAGGTTTAAAAACATTACGTATAGTATTAAGGTGCTCCCACGCAGCAGTTATATAGTGTCCGTTTCAATGGCGCGGCCACGACGTTTTTTTTTAAAAAAAACCATGCCAATATTTTGTAACAATTTGTAAAAGTTGATTCCCAAAACCATAAATTTGTCAAAGCTATGGTTAAAAAGTTATAAGGGTTTGAACGTGGCCGCGCCATTGAAACGCGGCGAACCGCGCGGCCACGGAGATCTTTAAAACTAAGCATTGCAGAGACCTGAAATTTAGGTAAATAACAGATTGAATTTGTAAAAAATTTGTAAAAATATAGGAAAAATTCCTGGGTTTATATTTTAGGAGCTGCAAGACTTAAAACCTCATGGCCGCGCCATCGAAACGGTGTGAAACACGTTATGGCCGATATCTCGCTGAAAAAGCATCGCAGGCGTCTGAAGTTTTTTGTAAAACCCAGATTTGAATTTGTCAAAACTAGTAAAAATACAACAAAAAATCCTAGGTTTATATTTCAGGAGCTATGAGACTAAAACCCCATGGCCGCGCCATTGAAACGGTGAAAAATACGTTATCACCGATATCTCGCTGAAAAAGCATCGCAGAGGTCTGAAGTATTTTGTAAAACCTAGATTTGAATTTGTCAAAATAGGTAAAAATGCACAAAAAAATCCTAGGTTTACATTTCAGGAGCTGTGGTACGGTATCGCGTAGAAATAAGTCGTGATTCTCTTTCGATGAAAGTAAGTGATAGCGAGATCTTTTTTTTTGTAAATAACACCTATGAATATGTAGAATTACCGACAGTAGGGATTATTTTTTTTATCATAATAATATAATTTTTAGTGCGTCTTGAATATTTCAATAAGGTGACCATGGCTTATCTTTTAAAGAAAACTTTGCACGTATTATATTAGAATAACTCAAGGATTCTAAATTAAATGAAAATCCTTACTATATATTATTATATACATATAATATTATAAAAGCGAAAGTAAGTTTATTTGTTACTATTTCACGCCAAACCACTAAACCACTGAACCGATCATCCTGAAACTTTGCATATAGATTTTCAGGTGTACGGAGACGGGCATAGGGTACCTTTTATCCCGAACAAAGTAGTTTCCGAAAAAAACAATCAAAACGTGGTTTTTTATCGTAGATGGCGCCACATGTCTTAAGAATATTTTCTTCCAAATTTATTGTCAAATTCTCAATTAACGCGAGCGAAGCCGTGGAAAAAATCTACTGAAACGATAAGATACAAAACTATGTTTATTTCTTTAAAATAATAAACCTTTTTTATTTAGCCTTAATAACTAAGTTACATTAGTTTAAGAACTTGGTTATTAAGGTTAAATAAAAAAGGTTTATTATTTTTTGCTTATCAGTTTTTTCGGTGGTTTAATTTTTTTGTTGAAAAGTTTTTATTTTATAATTTTTTGTGGCTATAATCTAGGTACTAATTGTTTGCCAAAGGGCAGGCATATGTGGCACTGAGTAGAGTAATAATACACATCTCAGCATGCAAATCTGTGTGTGAACAATAAATCACCCCTATTTTCCCACCCTTAGGGTTGGAATTTCTTTTCCAAATTTATATGGGACCAACTTTGGGGTATAATAATACCCTTTCCAATAAAAAAAGAATGATCAAAATCGGACTACTCTATAAAAAGTTGTGTGGTCGCATATAAAAAAAAAAATATACGCGTCGAATTAAGAACCTTCGTTTTTGTTCGCCGGTTAAAAATAGGTGGAAAGTGTTCTGTAAACAATAAGCCATGGTCACCCTATCGACATATTCAAGACGTATTGATGATTCCGTACACAGCTCCTGAAATGTAAACCTAGGATTTTTTGTTGTATTTTTACTAGTTTTGACAAATTCAAATCTAGGTTTTACAAAAAACTTCAGACCTCTGCGATGCTTTTTCAGCGAGATATCGGTGATAACGTATTTTACACCGTTTCAATGGCGCGGCCATGGGGTTTTAGTCTCACAGCTCCTGAAATATAAACCTAGGATTTTTTGTTGTATTTTTACTAGTTTTGACAAATTCAAATCTGGGTTTTACAAAAAACTTCAGACGTCTGCGATGCTTTTTCAGCGAGATATCGGCCATAACGTGTTTCACACCGTTTCGATGGCGCGGCCATGAGGTTTAAGTCTTGCAGCTCCTAAAATATAAACCCAGGAATTTTTCCTATATTTTTACAAATTTTTTACAAATTCAATCTGTTATTTACCTAAATTTCAGGTCTCTGCAATGCTTAGTTTTAAAGATCTCTGTGGCCGCGCGGTTCGCCGTGTTTCAATGGCGCGGCCACGTTCAAACCTTTATAACTTTTTAACCATAGCTTTGACAAATTTATGGTTTTGGGAATCAACTTTTACAAATTGTTACAAAATATTGGCATGGTTTTTTTTAAAAAAAAACGTCGTGGCCGCGCCATTGAAACGGACACGTTATATAACGTTAGAGAATGTTGCATAACATTTAAATTAAATAATCATTTATTTCAGGAAGTTATTCCCATAATAAGCACTACAAATTACATAGAAATATATTAAAAATAAATAAGTTAGTAGAAATAAAAAATAAAATAAAATTTTAGTGATTAGGTTACATTGTTGTGACACTGTTTTTTTATACATTGCCCCACACTAGTAATTACTCTTGTATGGTAGGTGCGTTTACAAACATTTAAACTCACATACACAAACAGCCAGATTCGGAACAACTACCTGTAGGCAATATAAATATTTGTTCCGTGCGGGTATCGACCCGGCGATACGCAGCGCAGCAGTCGATCGCTCAGCCTCTGCGCCAACCGTGTCGTCAAATTGTAACAAAAGTTATAAATTGTTAGTGGTGTTATACGATGTTATACAACGAGTTGAACCAGTGATGTTGTAGCAAAATGTTACACATTGTTATAAAATGTTATCATGCTGCACAATGTTTTATAACGTTATATAACTGCTGTGTGGAGCACCTTTAGTACTACTCAGCCACTTTGCAAAATACATACACGAGCACGAATCACAAGAAGATCGTGAGCTTAGAGAGAACACTAGAAGAAAAGTTATAAAAATATAATATAAGAAAAGTTATATACATATAATAAGTATAAAAAATAAAATTGCACCTAAACTTAATATTGCGACACATTGCTCTATATACCACGAAGTGGAATTATACAGGCTGTTAGTGTAAACACCGTTGTCACTAAAACCATAGGTAGTTGACTTAATTATAAAAATGTTTATCTGAATTAAAAAATAAATAAACGTTATTTTATTTCAAAAATGTAAGAAAGTTTCTGTCCGACACCGTCCGTAAATTCATGCGCTTGCCGGCTTGCGGGCACTTGCGGCACGCCCTGCATAGATAAGGGAAGTACTGACGACGCGCTGTTTCCCGCGCTCCGTCTACTTTGCCCTTGCGTGCACTTGTATAGGGTGAAATAATTTTGAAGAAAAATTGAGACTTTACTTAAAAAAAAAAAAAGATATTTTTTTTCATTGAATTTACGTTCTATTAGTGAAACCAAACCACTGGTTTCAAGGATAACGGTGTTAACACTAACAGCCTGTATAATAGGTTGCCTACTGATTTGAGATCATTGATTTACAAAGGTACTCTATTCAAAGCTAAACTTGAAGCATTCCTGTTGAATAAATGTTTATATTCGATATCTGAATTGGTGAAAAGTGATGGTAAATAGTTTTTTATATTTACTATTTAGACTAGAATACTCTTTATTATGAATGTCGCAGCCAGCTGGTTTAATTAGCCGTTTAGTAAACCGCCTAGCCTTTTAACTAAACGGCAGCCGTTCAACTAACGGCCTGAATGATATTCAATAAATTATAGTTTACGTTGGCACTGTAACCAATAAAGTCCGAGCCGAATTGGTCGCAGTAACTAAGCCAGGGCACCCCGACCAAATGGGTTAGGTTAGAACTGTGATCAACCGCGTGCGAGCCGAGAGAGCGAAGCGAGGCGAGCACTACTTCCGAAGGCCAGGCGGTTGACTAAACGGCTAATTTAACCAACTGGCTGCGACATGTACACCATATAAATCACAGACATAAATATAAAAAGCTTCCTGTACTTTACCTTCTTGTACCTGTCATTTATGATATAAACATATTTCACCACATTAATAGTTTTTTTTTAGAGACTAGATTTATTATAATCATTTGACATAATAATATTTACAATCATTTACATAATAACTATAATTATACAATCTATTGACATAATATTTATCATAATTATGTTATTGATTATTTATAGTGAAATTTACTGTTTGAAATTCATAATTTATTATTTTTAGCTATAATAAATGGATTAATGTACTACATAATTCAAACAATACGAATTGTTATATGAATAAATAAATAATAATAACAAATTTATCAGATTGTTTTTTCGGATTTCTGACCTGACTTTGGGACCTCGTTTTGATACGAGGCAATTTAAATGCGAAACAATACTGTTTGTGCAATTTATGGACATCCCTCACCAACAATAGTATGTCCACGATTTCATGTTCGTGCACACAGCCTGGCTGGTGATGAATGCGCTCTGCGAGAACAATATCACTCTATTAGCAGCCTGCGCAGTCCTCTGATATCAATCCCATAGCGGAGGTTCTGCTCGGGAGAAGGGCGTTCAGTGACTTTTCCCAAAGTTTTAACAGGGAAGAAAGAAATAATGAAAAATATGAAGAAGTGCCTTTGGCACATTTTTCCAGAGTATAAAGGGAAATTCTACAGGTGGCAATAGACAACCTGATACTCAGCATGCCCCGCCAATGTAGAGCTATCGCGAACGCCTTGGGCCAAACAGATTATTAAAAAAATGCTAGCCGTTTTTTTTTTATTTAATAATCTATCTATCTAATCT
Organism: Apamea sordens; assembly: GCA_945859715.1. Classification (NCBI taxonomy): domain Eukaryota; kingdom Metazoa; phylum Arthropoda; class Insecta; order Lepidoptera; family Noctuidae; genus Apamea; species Apamea sordens. The sequence continues at coordinate 8,316,865 of OX244015.1, read as the reverse complement.
ACAATTAACTGTGTTTTTGGTTTGGTATTTTGGATTATTATATTTTTGTTACTACTACAACTCTTTTATTTAATCAAACAATTGAAATGTCTATTAAATTACGCTTCTATTGATATAAACTATGTTACATCAAAAATATTAAAATTGAAATGACTATGAATACTTCCCTAGACTTATTTGAGTAGTGTACACACATAAACTTACGCCTTCTTCCCATGCAGATAGACAGAAACTATAAACGCCACCTGCTGCGAGTTTTACATACTCCTTTTGGTTAGTTTACAAATCAGGGCATACACTTACGTCGAATATGTTTTGCTAAGTTACCCTTTAGATTAAAATTACGCTGACAAACATCACACTTATAAGGTTTGTCACCGGTGTGTACACGCATATGAATTGTAAAATCACTGGTATGATTAAAACTACGCTCACATATATCACATTTTAAACGATTTACATCGTGGGTCCCCATGTGCACTGTTAAATTACTCTTTCTACGAAAACTGCGCTGACATACATTACACTTGTAAAGTTTAATAACACAAGCGTGTTTACGCCTAACATGTTTAGTTAAAACACCCTTTTGAGTAAAACTACGTTGACATACATCACACTTGAAAGGTCTATCACCAGTGTGTGTACGAGTATGTTTTGTTAAAGTACACTTTTGATTAAAACTACGGTGACATACATCACACGTATAAAGTTTAAAACAAGTGTGTATTACAATATGTTGTGATAAATGATCCTTTTGGCTAAAACGCCGGTGACATACACCACACTTATAAAGATTATTACCAGTGTGTATACGCATGTGTTTAGTTAAACCACCATTTTCACTAAAACGACGCTGACATACATCACACTCATAAGGTTTATCACCGGTGTGTATACGAATATGTTTAATTAAGCTGCCCTTTTCACTAAAACTGCGCTGACATACATCACACTTATAAGGTTTTTCACCAGTGTGTGTACGTGTATGTTTTGTTAAACTACCCTTTTGAATAAAACTACGCTGACATATATCACACTTATAAGGTTTTTCACCAGTGTGAACACGAATATGATCAGTTAAAATACCTTTTTGACTAAAGCTACGCTGACATATATCACACTTGAAAGGTTTTTCATCAATATTTTTACGAGTATGTTGTATCATTTTTTTACAAGATAAACTAGAAAACTAAGCTGAATTGTCCAGTTAACTTTCGAATCTGATCGGCTGTTACTGCATCTTCTAGTTTCTGTTAGTAGTATCGGTTTCTTCGCAACGCTCCTGTAATTATAAATCTGGTAAGTACAATGAAAGAAAGAAAGAAGAAAGAAGAAGCGTTTATTCGTGGTGACAGTCTAAATTTTCCAAACAAATTTGACTTCTGCCAAACTGCAGAGCAGTTTGTATGTTGGGAGTACATTGACATGCACACGAATCAAAACAATAGCGGATTGCATGATTCATACTAGGACCGAAGATGATTTTTTGGTGATATTGAATAATACACTTTATCACCAGAGACATGAAGAATAAAATTGTACTAACATCGACAAATTATAATCATGGTCTCTTTCAAAAGTATCTGATCAAAGTTTAAATTTAGTTTCATAAATGAAATGTTTGTTTTCTATTACTTAAATAAAATAAATTTTATCCGAAAATATCAATTTGTTTTTTACTAAACTTCAACTATATCCGACGACCCTGGTTACTTATCTCCTTTGATGACCGTACTTAAATAATTTCATTTAATGTTTTGTGTTTTGTAATGTTTATTACTTTGCATACGATTGTATAACCATACATTGATTTAAAAGAGAGTCCATGGAGTTTCTTGCCCGTTCTTCTCCATAGGTACCTACGCTTTGGAATGGGCAACTAGCTTCATTTTTCTGACTGACCGACCTCTTGACAATTCAAAAGTGCCTGTAATTGGTTTAGTTGAAATAAATACTTTGAGTTTGAGTTTATAGGATCAAGTAAGTATGATGTCGTGTAAAAGTGTTTGTACAAACCTACTTACATACTTACATGTAAATAAAATCATTTTTCATTTGTTTCATTTTATTTATTTATTTATTTTATTGTCTTTGGGTGGCTTAAATAAACAGACTGATAATTTCTCATAATCAAAATGAAAATGATTTATATTTACATATTTTATTCTAAATTTATTTTGTTTAATGTAAATAACAAAAAAGATATTGTACACTAGTAAAACAGATAGGCATACAAGTTCTGTTGATTTTTCGTTCATAAATTTTTGGTCGGATTACATATAAAGGCACAGCATTGAAAAGTGTCAGGTTATACCCTGTCCATTAGGTAAACCGTTTTTTGACAGATGGAACTACTGATTGCAGCGCACACACAATACATTGATTGTTACACGTACGGTATTATAATGTATGTAAGAAACCATAAATAAGATGATTTAATAAGATAAGGCAGTTTATATATGTCGGAGATGGTATGTCTGTCTCTCGTTATCATCAGGCATATTTTAATTACTGTGGGCGTACTATGGGTAGTGTTGGTTATAGCACCATAGAAAAACGGTTTGCAGTTCAAATCAGATTACAATTCACGAACAAGTCAGTTACACTAGCGAATCACACACTGTAGGTACACATTTCAACGATACGGAATCGCGAGCTATATAGCTGTCGCTCCCATCCACCTCCACGAACTCAGGCTAGACTCTGTCTAGCGCCACGAGATGGCGCTGGCGTTCCGAATAAACGAATAACTCCGGCATATATTTATTTTATTACGCATTTCAAAGTTAACGTTTACGTAATCTGGAATAAGTACGTTCTAAGACAGCAGTTAAAAAACGGTTAACCTAATGGACAGGGTATAGTCGTGCAAGTGGGCCTTTTAAACCTTTTAGCTCTCCTTTTTCCAACTTGCGGTAAACTGTAGATGAATACGTGAGAACATAACGCAAGTGTACAACATGTTCCTGAATTACGCTCACCATCAAATACCCCAATACGAATATTATGTTATATTCATAATACATATATACATATTTTTTATTATTATGTATAAAATATTGTTTTTTAGGGTTCCATACCTAAGAAAGAAAAACGGTCCCTTTGTTGTCCGTTTGTCTGTCCGTCCGTCTGTCAAGACCCTTTTTCTCAGGAACGCGTGAAGTTACCAAGTTGAAATTAATCTATACTTATAATAAATCTGTAGAAGTGAAAATTCTGTACATTGAAAATATCAAAAAAATAAATGGCAGGGGTTGTTACTAGACCGACACTGAACCCAAAAATGTGATTAAAAATTTTTTTGTCTGTCTGTTTGTTCAGGCATCACGCAAAAACTACCGGTTCGATTACGATGAAACTTGGTATAATTATTCTTTAATATTATTTTATCTCGGAAAAGTATATACAATAAAAAACAAACTTACTTTTGCGGTTCAATCCCTAGACCGATTACTGTACCAACCGCAAATAATAAGTTTGTCGTAGGTTACGTCACCCGCAGTATTATCTGTGCGACCTTTTTATTCCTTTTAGTTTTTAGAGTTAGTTTTAGTTTTTGAGATTTTAATTTTAAAGTATAGGTAGTATATTTGTTAGTGTACGTAGTGACCGTAGGTTATTTTATAATACTGTTAGGTAGGATTAGTCATTCGTATAGATATTAGTTTTTAGGGATTTTGCTTATTTATTGAGTTTAGATTAGTTATCATCAGAAGTAGGTTTATTTAGGTAATTAGGTATTTAATTATCTGTTATTGAGTTTATTTATTTTTAATTAGGTATAGGTACTTAGGTAAAGATATCATATAGGTACCCTCTTAATCACCACTAATGAGACACAATTGGTTTTCTATTGTAATTAGCCACAAAGGGCCTGCGAGATAGATGGCATTCTGGGGAAGCACATACATTTTATCCTGTTAGCACGTTCCCGTGGGATAATTTCCGACATCCACGCGGGCGAAGCCGCGGGCAGAAGCTAGTATCAAATACTCAGGGCTGCAATCCCTTGAAGCAGTGAAAAAAATCAAAGTTCTAAGTAAACGCAATGAAATGATACGGGCGTTTATTTGCCTTTCATGCCACATATTTTGACACTCGCAAGGCAATCAAAGCCTATAGGGTACTTCCCGTTGACCTAGAATCATGAAATTTGGCTAGAAGCAATGTGAGCAATGTCACGTAGCACAGGTAAAGGAAAAACCGGCCAAGTGCGAGTCGGACTCGCCCATGAAGGGTTCCGTTACGTTACGATTTATGACGTATTAAAAAAAAACTACTCACTAGATCTCGTTCAAACCAATTTTCGGTGGAAGTTTATATGGTAATGTACATCATATATTTTTTTTAGTTTTATCATTCTCTTATTTTAGAAGTTACAGGGGGGGGGGGACACACATTTTACCACTTTGGAAGTGTCTCTCGCGCAAACTATTCAGTTTAGAAAAAAATGATTTTAGAAACCTCAATATCATTTTTGAAGACCTATCCATAGATACCCCACATGTATGGGTTTGATGAAAAAAAAAATTTTGAGTTTCAGTTCTAAGTATGGGGACCCCCAAAATTTATTGTTTTTTTTTCTATTTTTGTGTAAAAATCTTAATGCGGTTCACAGAATACATCTACTTACCAAGTTTCAACAGTATAGCTCTTATAGTTTCGGAAAAAAGCGGCTGTGACATACGGACGGACAGACAGACAGACAGACAGACATGACGAATCCATAAGGGTTCCGTTGCCATTTGGCTACGGAACCCTAAAAATCCGAAAACCGTTAAGGGACAATGCTCATGGATGTATGGAATCCCGTACCATGCTGCATCAAAGTCAAACTATTTTTATAGACTACACTTATCATCCTCCTCCGACAAAAATGATTTTTGTAAACAAAACCCGGTTTCGGAAATTTTCAAAAAAATCTAAATCACCTGAAAACTACGTACTTTATTTTGTTTGACATGTAATACACGAACAGCCAAAATTGCTCTAAAAAAAATTATAATCGTATAAATAAAGATTCTATTCTATTTTATTCCAGTTATTTTTAATTAATGTGAAAAATAAGAATAAGAACGAACGCTCGCCACTCGACACGTCCGTTCAAATCAAAGTTCAAAAAATGTAATGCCATAGATAAGGATAAGTAGTGACGTAATGCGCGCGCTCAGACTCCGTCCTTATATACGGTAGCGATCCATGGCTGCCGCGCGCCACGCGTGTGCTGCGAACGGTGCAAGCCAAATTCAACCTTCAGCACTACATTTAGAGCATAACTTAGGGGCACTGCACACGGTTATGATACTGAGACGTAACCTACGACAAACTTATTATTTGCGGTTGGTACAGTAATCGGGTCTAGGGTTCGAACCGCAAAATTAAGTTTGTTTTTTATTGTATATACTTTTCCGGGATAAAAAGTACCCAGTGTGGTGCCCAGGATATTAAAGAATAATTATACCAAGTTTCACCGTAATCGAACCGGTAGTTTTTGCGTGATGCCTGAACAAACAGACAGACAAAACATTTTTTAATCACATTTTTCGGTTCGGTGTCGGTCTAGTAACACCCCCTGCCATTTATTTTTTTGATATTTTCAATGTACAGAATTTTCACTTCTACAGATTTATTATAAGTATATGTATGTATATAGATAGATATAGATTAAAATCTCCCTTACAGCGACATATAGTGAACATAATATCAACATTCAACACGTGATAGTACGGTGGCGTGAAAAGGTATGTGCTTGAGAGGAATCACTTCCACATTATACTGAAATTAGAATATCTTACTAGTCCTACTAATATAATAAACGTGAAAGTTTGTATGGATGGATGGATGGATGTTTGTTACTCTTTCACGCAAAAACTACTGAACGGATTTGGATGAAATTTGGCACACCGATGGTTTATAACCAGGATTAACTTAGAGGATACTTTTTATCCCGATATTCCCACGGGATTGAAACTAATGCGAGTGAAACCGCAGGGCGCAACAAGTATGAGAATAAAAGGCTGTTGAAGAATAACTCACCTAATAATCCTCGTTCATTATTTGAGTGAACAGCTCTTCAGCTTCCAGACATTTTCTCGCAGTAGAAGAAACAAGCAAGAAACGGTATGATGTCTTCAGATTACAAACTGCAACAAAATTTGTCTTCATGTCAATTGTTTTGCATACCTATTGTATAGAACCAAGTTTCTTTTTACTGAACTGACAGCTGTGCTGCTGGGGAGTTTTTTTGCGCCACTTCTTCCCAGCAAAAGCACTAGGAGACTGTATTATGTAATTTTGACGTTTGAAAAGTGCTGATTCTCAGCCTAATTTGAATAAATGACTTTTGATCTTCGATCAATAATAGTACTAGATTAAGGATCAGGAACAAAAATCAGTCGCTCAAGTGGCCACGTTTGCACACAAGTAAACATCTAAATTTCTTAGAAAAAAGTTTAATAATTTAACAACTTCATCATCTGCCTAGCCTTTTCCCAACTAAGTTGGGGTCGGCTTCCAGTCTAACCAGATGCAGCTGAATAACAGTATTTTACATGGAGCGACTGCCTATCTGACCTCCACAACCCACTGGGTAGTATGATACCCCTTGGTAAGACTGGTTGTCAGACTTTCGGGCTTCTGACTACCCGTAACGACTGTCAAAGATCCACGAATGACAGCCGGGACCAACGGCTTAACGTGCTTTCCGAGGCACGGAGGGGTCTCGGTATGTAAAGATGGTCACCCATCCACAGACCAACCGCGGCAAGCGTAGCTTAACCTGACCGATCGACCTGTGCGGCTGTTATTATTTAGCCACGGGCCCCACAATAATTTAATATAATATACTGAATTTGTTAATAATTTTACTACTTCAGTTTATTATAAACCTTAATGCTTAAACATAAAGTTTAATTACCATTGCAAAATATATTTAAAATGTTGCTTGAAAATAAATCATTCTATTTTTAAATTTTCAGTCATTTATTTATTCTAAAATAAAACTTAAAGTCTAAGTAATAAGGTTAAAAACATACTAATTTGAAATAAGAACACAAAAGTATTTGTGTTCTTATTTTTCGGGCCGTTTTTGAAGCGCTTATCGGGAATCTAGTACTATTATTGATCGAAGCTTTTGATTTTGAATTTCTTGCACTATTTTCTTTTCAAGAATTCAAAGTCAAAACGTTTATTGCAAACTAAATGTACAATGTTGGTGTTATGTTATGTTAGTATGACTTAGCAGCCTTTTACAAGCATTGCAATTATCATTCGCCTGCCCTTATCATCCTAAATTATCATGCATTAAACATTAACGATACGGTTGGCGCAGTGGTTAAGTGATTGACTGCTGCGCTGCATGTCGCGGGTTCGATTCCCGCACGGAACAAATATTTGTATGACCTACATGTATTTGTTCCGAGTCTGGGTGTTTTTCTATCTATAATATGTATGTATTTACAACAAAAAAAATGTATATAAGTAGTTTATCAGCCATCTTGTTACCATAACACAAGCATTAGGTTGCTTAGCTTGGGTCTAGATGGCGCTGTGTGAAATGTCCAGGGATATTATTTAATTATTACTTAATTATTTTCTTTTATATTAGTAGGTACAATTAAATTGAGAAATTATAGTTAATAATGTCAAAATTAAATGCCAATATCTTGCCAACTAAAGTAAGTAACGCAATCTTTTTTCCCGTAACTTGATATTTTATCTAAGGTCCTTGTAACCTTCTTCCTTGTTTATCTTACCCTCGGGACCCTAACAAAATACTTGAAACTGCTAATCCATTTTCTGTGTATGAAATAAATACTTGTATCCTATACAGGGTGGCAGGGACATTGGCGCGCAAACTGTAACCATGAATTTAGTACAGTCAACAGCAAAAGTAGATGATCAAAATCAGAAATTCAATACTAATGAACGCAGTTCGCAGCTATATGGCAGCTGTACTAGGTAGTAAATGTTTGGTATAATTTACAATCACATACTTTTGAATCACTTCGACGCCACACAGTTCTGACGCGAACTCCGTTCATTAGTATTGAATTTCTGATTTTGATCATCTACTTTTGCTGTTGACTGTACATGTACCTAGTGTAGACATTTGATGTTGTTTATAAAAAAAATAAAAAATAAATAAATAAACCTACACGGTCAAACAGCTAGTTTTTATTTTAATAACAAATGCAAAAAATTAACACAGGTGTGTAACAGGTTGTGCGTTGATATCCCTGCCACTCTGTACAGTAATGTGGTCCAAGCTAACAGTTGGTAGTCCTTAATGTTTTCCGTGCATATCCTACAAAGAACGCATGAGCATTGATCACTACTCCTGCTCAAGGCAGATTGATAACTTAGCATAGGAACATATTTATTTTAAGTACAGGTTTTCTCAGTTTTCCTTGACCAATGTCAGTGATTTCCATTTTCCCCTAAAGGCATTCCCTCACCAGACCCTCACCGTTCCCAGCTCCACTATACTTTAACTCCCGTGCGTCCGAAGCTTCACAATTTTTTATGTGCACTTTGCAGTTTTAAAATTTACACAAAACTATATTCTACTTACCCAAAAAAAAATACCTACTATAAAAGTACAGAGGGTGTTAGTAAATTGCATTAGTTCCCAGCTCCCTTATGGGCGAATGCTCCTACCTGGTGAGGGAGCGCCTTCAAACGAACCTCGGCCTGAAAGTCTATGCATACCTGCTTGAACTTTCGGGACGAGGTTCGTTTCGTTTCGTATATACATCCTATATATATATTACAACTATTTCTAGTACTTACCTAATCTACGAACAATCTGCGAATTAAATTTAAACACTTCGGAGAGAGATAAACTTATTACACATCTCGCGGGTAGTCCCGACAGTCCAAGTAATTTAGAGAAATTAGTCCCATAAAACCTTCTCTTACGTTTAAAGAAATTAGTTTATTAGTCCCTTAACACTAATCTTCTACGTATGTACACCGGTAGTTCACGTTTATTCCGATCACAGAACTTACGATAAATACCCTGCCGAATGAGGGATAATTACACCATAGTGTTCTGTGAATTAAATTGTCTGTTGAGAATATTGATTTATTCAGTAACTTGACAGTAGGAGCAGTGCAGCCAACCTTATCAAACTAAAAAAAAACAGCGATTCAAGTAAAGGCGCGTCCCCACTAGGGCCGAGACTCGTGCGTGACGCCGGGCCTGGAGTTGCGGACGTGAGCGAGGCCCCGGTATCTTATAGTACTCTTTGGCGAGGACTAAGCCGCGCGGCCAGTCTCGCTCAACTGGCTGGTGGTCGGTGGTCGGTCTACTTCAAAGTTCAAAGGTAGCCGCGCGGCTGTGGCTAGTAGGGACGGGCCGCGCAGCCAGTCAGTGCGCTTGTATATTGTAGTCTATGCTTGTGACCGTTGCTACACCGATTTGTGTTTGTATTCGTGCCAAAATGGAGTGGAATGACGATAAAACTATTTTTTTATTGATTTGTATCGGTTTTGTGGGACTGCCAGAGTTGGTTTTGTTAAAATCAAATCAAAACGAAATGATGCCCATATGGAGATTTCTACATGCTTATTACTTGAAAATAAATGCTGCGGAAGCTATTAGAACCTCCTCTTCTTCACACATCTCGAAAGCAACTGCACAAGGAGGCCGCGCGGCTCTTATAATGGGCATGTCTTGCAAAAAACAGCAGAAGCCCGCTCGGACGTCTCAAGAAAAGAAAAAGAAAGAAAGAAAAAAGTTTATTTGGACACAGTTCGTGAAACACAAAATACAAAATTAATCAAATAAAAAATATTAATAACTAAAATTGACACACTTTTGCTTTGTGTCTTTTTTTTATTTTGTGTTATGTAAGAGATATTTAGAACATTTTTATCATGAGAGTATGCGCATTTTGTAAAACTCACTAAAAAAAATATTAGTTCCATGGACGCTCACCTTGTTATCGGCGCCAAAAAGGCGAAAATCAAGCCTTCGTTTTGTCATCGTACAGCGTACTTGTATAATATAGGCACAGAACACTAATACCCTATGAATATAGTTCAGTGGGCCCAATGGGAGTATGTTCCTTGGCCCATTGTATTATAGAGTGACAGTCACCAGCCAGTTGTCAGTCTTATCCATTGGCATAGGTCTTATCCATTGAGATAGGAAAAACATGGAGATGCCGCGTTATTCTATACATACATTTGCTAATACAAATATGAGTGAAATATGATTCAGAATTTGAAATATTGTTATGTCTCATTCTTTCTAGTGAGATAATCTTATTTGATAAAAGAGACAACTATATTTTAAATTGTTGCTAATTATGGCAACATTTTGCTTGACGTAGTGACAGCTGTAGGTAAGTGCCGTAGCAGCCATCTTATGCGACGAGTTTCGTGGTAGGTTTGCTGTCAAATGGTTGTTTGTTTTTTGTATTTATTGAGATTTGCGAGAAAAATACGAGGATTTTACCTTTTAAAACTGCATGTAAATGTTGGAAAACAGAAGTTCAATATGCCTGTGTGTTGTATTGTGAAGTGTGGTGCAAGAAATGAATGAAAATCAACCTCAAATGTCTTTGCACAGGTTAGTAGCCGGTTTTCATGCAATAATACTACTAATACCCAATCGATGATACAATTGTAACGCGATCATGAAAATATGGCTAAAGTATTGATATTTGGGTTCATTTCCATATAACAGGCCTTTTTGATTATATTTGTTAATTCATTCATTTGTTTACAAACAGATGTCATAATGGAATAGTGTTGTACGGACGCCAGCAGGTCAACCTACCCGAAACTGTCAGATTTTCCCAATCAACATTGAACCTAATGCTTTAGCAATAAAGTCGAAAATCTATTAAGGAAATCTGACAGATTGTAGTAGCTTGATGTGCTGGCGTCTGTACCGTTGCCGACTTACCGTAATAGTTTCCGAAACTAGTTCCTCCGCTGAAACGATATCCGTAATATTCTACGATGTTAACATAAATAATCTTGCGTCTTATTCGGTCCGAGTGACCTAGCTAGGTCCGGCCTGTGGTTCACACTTCACAGCACCAAAATCCATCGTGATCCAAACGTGATAACTAGTAAAACTCGTATGTAGTATAGTTACTCGTTATAGTAACAACGAGATAACAGTTGTTCCTTGATTGACACAACCCTAGCAATGGCAGCCATTTTATGAGACGAATTGTAGGTATGCACCCTTTTTTTGTAGGTATTTCCAGTCCATACTTTTCTATGTCAATGGTCTTATCCATTGCGATGTCACCTAGAGATGTCATAACAGACCTTTTCTGTGAAACCAGTATCTTCGTAACAAAACTAGATGGCGCCACTTGCTGCGCCATCAAGAAAATAGGAAATCAAAGAAAACAACCAAAATTATCAACAGTCGTTATATTTGTTTCTAACATAGATTCTACAGTGAAATATAACCACAATAAAGCTTATCATTAAGTTTCAATTATACTGTAGCACCAATATTTTCACTCCGATAATTACTTCGCTACATACGATAATTCGTGTATTGGTAATAGTATCGGAATGATAATAGAAATGGTAATATCGGTATTATAGCAGAATCGAGCTTATAGATTATAACTTGCAAAGACTTAAGCGTACGTATTAGTTCTAAGGATGGCGTTATAGGCTAGATTTTACGTTGTTGCTAATAATGTAGGTGCAGACCCTTGAATCTTAATGCTTTAGCGATAAAGTTGAAAATCTTAATCAAGAAATTTGACAGATTGTAGTAGCTTGATGTGCTGGCGTCTATACCTGCAACATCAAGGCCAATTCTCGTAGTTTAAAACGCTCAAAATCTAGTCGCAGTCTCATCTCGGCGACAAACAAATGTCAAAAACTTGTCAAAACTGTAGGGAAATTTGACGTATTTTTGACAGATTGAGACAGATTTCTGTGAATGTTCTTAAAATTACGAGAATTGGCCTTCAGATACCTTTAACACCATTGGTTACATTAACCGTCTCTAAATATGGGAGTGAATTACATAATAGAAATATACAAATATATTTTGAAGCACCACATTCCACATAGGTACATTAAAGTATTTATAACTCGAATTAAATGCTTATATTAAGCCAAGTCAAGGTTTGTAGTTAAATAGAACGAGGTATTATTCTACGTCAAGATATTTCAAAATATCCGATATTTCTAGTAGAAACAGAAAATTGCTATCTTATTCTAGAACGATGCTCAAGTCATCTGCCTACCTATTACCAACTATGTTGGAGGCTTCCAGTCTAACCGGATGCAGCTGAAGACTAGCATGCGTAGTCCTATCACCATAGAACCATTTTTTCTCAACAAATGTCAAACGTCATATTTTCTCTACTTTTGACACTTGGGGGTAGAAACATTTTTTCTCAACAAATGTCAAACGTCATTATTTTTCTCTACTTTTGACGCTTGGGGGTAGAAACATTTTTGACGGCATGGTTGGCGCAGTCATAGACTACTATTTAATAGGGCGCAGTGGTTAAGCGATTGACTGCTGCGCTGCGTGTCGCGGGTTCGATTCCCACACGGAACAAATATTTGTATGACCTACAGGTATTTGTTCCGAGTCTGGGTGTTTTTCTATCTATAATATGTACCTATGTATTTACAAAAAAAAAAAATGTATATAAGTAGTTTATCAGCCATCTTGTTACCATAACACAAGCATTAGGTTGCTTAGCTTGGGACTAGATGGCGCTGTGTGAAATGTCCAGGGATATTATTATTATTATTTTTTCACAACAAATGTCAAATAGTCTACATCACATTGGACTTAGTTAAGAATCTAAATTGATTTTAAAATTTGCTCCCCGATACTAAGGAATCAGGGTCTTTGTCATCATAGAAACGCGAGTCTATGGGTCGCCCCGTGCTCGGGCAGAAGAGAATATCTCGTGAGAGATATTTGATAACTATGCTGCACAAAACAGTGAGACAGTGTCAGTGTGTTCGCAGATCGGTAGGAGTCCCCGATGTTGCTGAGGTGGATGCAGCTCCACGCTGAGTTTTAATTGTATGTAACATCTGTGTCTGTAACCTACTAACACTAGTAGTTAAGTAAAATTGTTACTAACCCTAAGGACTCCTGTCTGAAATAAAAGTTTTCTATTCTATTCTAAAACTCTTCTAGCTCAAACGTTAGTATCGTGTTACCCACTAACTGGATTGTGGAGGTCAGATAGACAGTCACTCCATGAAAAATACTGCTTCCGGTTAGACTGGAAGCTGACGTCAACATAGTTGGGAAAAGGCTACGCAGATTAATTGCGACCGGCACGTCTCTGATCAGTATAAATCTGTGAACTCACTGATCAATGCTTACCAAAAACCGGTCCAGTTAGGCTGGAAGCCAGCCTCAATATAGTTGGGAAAAGTCTCGGCAGATGACGCTACTCATTCGAGCCGATACGAGAGAAAATTTTCCTGACTGAGCATCGTTCAAGGTAACATTACTTAAAGTCCGGCCGCGGAAAAGGCGTTCATGACCAGCCAGTGCGACAATTTTAGTAGCTAGTAAAGATCAAATTCGCAAAACACGTATTCGTGTGTATAAAACCGAGAGGTGACGTGACAGGAACGCATTCTCTCGTCGACCGCACTGTAGTCCCAAACACTCAGAAACCGTGTATTTGTTAAAGCAGTAGAATATTTGCTGAAAAAACAATTCAGTGAAGCTAATTAAGTAATGTTCGCCGAAACTTCGTTTAAACTCTAAATATAGCACATCGTATGTAAGTCTTGAAAATGAATGACACGGACACTAAAGGTAATTAATTACACGCCACTGCTTCACTGCGATACCTCGCGGTTTAGCTCGCTACCTCGATATCACCTCCGTGTAAAACACTAGGAGCTAATTAGCCGATGCGTGTGTATCGTATGGGTTGGAGATATTTAATCTATCCAGTCGATTCTTGAAGCAGTTCAGTGTGGGAGCCATCGCAATATTTTCCGGGAGCTTAGTCTATGCTGTTACGACTCGGTCAGACAAGAATTGCTTTGAAGGCTTTTTTTATGTATTTTCCCATAGTTTTAGGGAATGCCCACGCAAATGTTTGTTCGCATTCAGTGTTCTGAGGTCTTGGCTTGCATGCGACATGCGCGCACACGCCAGTCATCGAGGTAAGCCCCCAGGGTACGCACAGACAGGTAGCTTACTTAGCGCCTAGAGCCTAGCGAGTCCCCTTGCTATTTTTTATTTTGCTACTCAAAGTAAAATATTCGCTTGTGGATCTTCGCAACCGGCCGCACTGCGCGCTTGGCGCCTTCGCTAGTCGCCTAGCATGTATTGAAGGATGTTAAGTTACTAGGCTCTAGGCGCTAAGCAAGCCACCTGTCAGTGCGTACGTAACCTTTAGGCTAAGTACGCACTGACAGGTGGCTTGCTTAGCGCCTAGACCCTAGCGGGTCACCTTGAGAGTAGCGAAGTGAAACCAACGTTCTAGTATTGTCGCAACCGGCCGCACTGCGCGCTTGGCGCCTTCGCTAGTCTCCTAGCGTGTATCGAACAGATGTTAAGTTACTAGGCTCTAGGCGTTAAGCAAGCCACCTGTCAGTGCGTACGTAACCTTAGGCTAGCTACGCACGGACAGGTAGCTTACTTAGCGCCTAGCGAGTCACCTTCCTAGTAGCGAAGTGAAACGAACGCTCTATAAAATTCGCAACCGGCCACACTGCGCGCTTTGCGCGTAGCGTGTATGATGTTAACTCACTAGGCTCGACGCGCTAAGCAAGCCACCTGTCTGTGCGTACGTGACCTGACAGGTGGCTTGCTTAGCGCCTAGAGCAGCCGGTTGCAAACGTTCAAGAGCGTTTGTTTCACTTTGCTACTAGGAAGGTGACTCGCTAGGCTCTACGCACTAAGCAAGCCACCAGTCTGTTCGTAAGTAACTTGACAGGTGGCTTGCTAAGCGCCTAGAGCGGCCGGTTGCAAACGTTCAAGAGCGTTTGTGTCACTTCGTTCCTCGCAAGGTGACTCGCTAGGCTCTACGCACTAAGCAAGCCACCCGTCTGTTAGTAATTAACTTGACAGGTGGCTTGCTAAGCGCCTAGAGCGGCCGGTTGCAAACGTTCAAGAGCGTTTGTGTCACTTCGTTCCTCGCAAGGTGACTCGCTAGGCTCTACGCACTAAGCAAGCCACCTGTCTGTGCGTACGTGACCTGACAGGTGGCTTGCTTAGCGCCTAGAGCGGCCGGTTGCAAACGTTCAAGAGCGTTTGTTTCACTTCGTTCCTCGCAAGGTGACTCGCTAGGCTCTAGGCGCTAAGCAAGCTACCTCTCAGTGCGTAGGTAGCCTATGTGCGTACAGAGGGTCAGAGCTACTGAGTAAGAATGTGTTGGTTTAGAGAAGATAACACTAGTATGTTTGATAACGTGCAGTAAATTCCATTTATTCTAAATTTTGCTCGGTAAGGCCACACATATATCACAATTGACAACATTCAAAGATTAAGGTAAGCCCAGGTTCGCGCGGCCGCGTTTTACCGCCACTGAATTTTCAACGCTCTGCTTAGCGCCGAGAGTTGAAAATCGAACTGTGTTTTTTCGACGCGCTAGGATGCGCCGTTGGATTCTCAGCGCTGGGCTCAACACCGAAAGTTGAAAATCGAGTGCGCAATAAAATCCTCCGCGATATTTTTATGCCAGAGCGAACTTGGGCGAACGTTGAAGCCGAATTTAAATGACAAAAGGACGAGTTTTACACGAATTTCACACTCAAAGGTCGTTATACAACGTTTAATTATTTTAACAACACGCTTGTAACCTCTGAAGGATTAGTCTGAGGTGTACAGTCACGAGCACCAATATGTCAACACTCTGCAACTTTCAATTGTGATTTTTTCGTGAAATAACGAATGCAACGTTGAAATACGACACATTACATAAATTTATGGGTTCGAAAATGCTATGTTCGTAACAACATAAAATTTAATTTAAAAATAATGGAGTAAATAGCTTTTGAATAAAGCCGAGTGTATACATACTTTTGCTCGTGAGTGTACAGACGCCAGCAGGTCAAGCTACCCGAAACTGTCAAATTTTCCCAATCAACCTTGAACCTTAATGCTTTAGCAATAAAGTTGAAAATCTATTAAATAAATTTGACAGATTGTAGTAGCTTGATGCGCTGGCGTCTGTACCTATAGACACCCATAAAACAACAGTTATTTTTAAGTCACATTTAATTAGGGGCCAGCCGGGCATAAGACCTGACTCCGGGCTGCTACTCAGAAATTCCCATTGGAAAAAAACCAACCACACTGGTCGACCTGGGACTTCATGCTCAGCACTAGAGCTTGCGATTAAACCAACATCTTGTTGTATTGTCAATGTCAAATTGACAATTAATGTGAGTTGTCATTGGTCCCTGGCCTTGACATCAATCAATAGGCAAAAGTGTCATTTTTTTTTATGCTTGACTACGAGTCTTTTAGCTAAGTGTACCTTATGTTTTATTTTTTTTATTTGTAACTGTGCGTTTTATTTTATTTTTCTTTCTTTCTTTTCTTTCTAACAAGGAAGTCTCTGCCACTACCTTACCCTTCGGGAATTACAAGCGTGATATTATGTTACGTAATATTTATAATCACTCCAATAAATTTTATTATCACTCCGATATTTCTAATTTTAATACTTAAAATATTTAAGTAAAATATGGCATTTAAAATTAAAATAAATTGCGAGGACAATGCAAGCTAGAAGTGTTTAAAAACCTCTTCTAAGTGTTTTTATTTAAGAGATTACTATCGGAGTGATCATGAATACCTAGACTGTATAGCATGTATCAGAAATGTTTGGTCATATTTCAGGGTGAGGTCAGACTATCAGACTGAACAACTTTCTTCAAGGGACCAACATCGTCATCGCGAAAAAAATTATCAGCCGTCCCATACATTATGATCGAGAAGGTATTGAAAATAATTAGCCTAAAATGTGCCCACTACTGGGACACAGGCCTCCTATCTGTGAGAGGGAGTGGGCTGTAACCTACCTCGCGGCCCAGTGCGGGTTGGTAGACGTCACATGTCTTCGAATTTTTGGTTGTAGAACATGCCGGTGTCCTCCCGATGTTTTCCTTCACCGTTTTGAGAGCAGTGGTGATGAAATAAGTTACACAATCTAAAGTGCCTGTTTGGGTTCGAACCCACGCCCTAACGGGAACGAACCACATGGCCACCACTGCTCCTCTTAAATATGAGCACACATTTCTGTTACACGCTGTCAATGTTACATTATTATAGTTTGCACAAAACTTCATATTGATATTTACAATTATTGACGGAATAGCTTTCGTTAACTCTTTGTGACGATTAGAAATATCGTTGAATCATTAAAAACAATGAAGGTACAGTTCCGAAGGCGACGACAGACCGTTAACTGCAGCGACAATCACCCAACGACAGACCGCAGCGACACAACTGGTTTTTGACACGCGCTTTTATTAGTTACTAACTAACAAACAATGTAAAAAATCTTAGAAGTCAATTTTAGCCTACTTCTAACTGTCGTATCGAAATGAAACTTTGTATGTATGTGTGGTTCGGATGACAAAACTATAATTTGGTATCTTGGAGCTGATCTGATGATGGAGCCAGGAGGAGTGGAACTCTTCAGTGGCTACTAGTAAACCCCTCGAGTTTGGGCTCATATGATTTGTTTTGACGAGTCCAATAGATTGTTACAGATGAAGTCGTCATCTAGTTCCCCTAGAAGACGAGTGCCGTTGCCGTCGTAGATGTAACGTAACGTCTCTGAGGCATTGCCGCTTGCGGTTATTGTTGTTGTCGTCGGCTTCGGAATGTCTACCTTTATCAGCAGTAAGCTAGCATGACAATACCATGGTGTGATTCTACCTTCCTCAGTATAGGGATGATGACGACTATCAGAAACGTTCGAACCAAGAATATAATCTCAAAGAAGGTGTACCCACTGCTGGGACTCAGGTCTCCTCTCTGTGAGAGGGAGTGAACCATAATCCACCACGCGGGCCCAGTGCGGGTTGGTAGATGTCACATGTCTTCGAATGTTTGGTTCTAGGACATGCCGGTTTGCTCACGATGTTTTCCTTCACCGTTTTGAGAGCAGTGTTGATGTTATAAATTACACAAAGTAAAGCGGCCTGCTTGGGTTCGAAGCTACGACCCGTAACTACGTAGTAATTCGGGGTTGATACCACTGGGCCATCACTGGTATTAGGAAGGAAGGCATAGTAAAATGAGAGAACCGGAGAAAAATCTGTAAAAATCGATGGAAATTTGGAGAAGTTAGACGATTTGAAAGTTTTTGGAACGAAGTTCCTTATAGCGCGTTGCGAAAGGGGGCTAGACGGAAAAAATTAAGACCAAAAGTTGGAACGACACTTTTTGCTATAGTTGTAAGCCGTGCGGCGTGCGCGTGTTTCTCTCTCTCTCTCTCTTATAGAAAGCAAGCCAGTTATCCTTCGTTTCATCCGGGTGTCCCTTGACACCTCTCAAGTTTTTTGTTTTGTCCTTGTCGCGCGACCAATGGGCCCAACTTACGACCCAATGGGTCCCTCTTGATGGCAAGCGAAATCGCGGCAGACGGAGATGGCAGGATGAGCTGGACTCCTTCAACAAGAACTGGTCCTTAATAGCTTTAAACAGAGAGAAGTGGAAGGCGAGTAGGGAGGCCTTTAATTCAGTGGGACATCACAGGGTTTTCATAATAATAATAATATTTAGTTTAATTTAAAAAATCGTCATCATCCCCATTGGAAACAACAGACCTTTTAAATAATTCTTCTTTGTGATAAAATGTGAACACGTGAACTATTGTAAATATAATGTCAATACATAATTCGTTTTATTTTAAACAAAGTCTTTTTAAATTAGGTAGCGATACTTCATAAGTATAGTGAGGAAATCTGGACTTATAATAATATAATCAATTGATTGATACACGTACGGTATTATAATGTATGTAAGAAGCCATAAATAAGATAAGGCAGTTTATATACTTACCTATTTTATTACGCATTTTATGGTTAAGTTTTACGTAATCTGGAATATGTACGTTCTAAGATAGATTTCAAAAAACGGTTCACCTAATGGACAGGGTATAGATACTGAGACCGATCATGTTTGTCTTTGAAGTATCGCTAGTACATTCAAAAATATCATGTAAAAAAAGACTTTTTTTTTCAAAGGTTGCAATGGCACTGTTTACATGATGACACCTTTCTCATGTTATAAAGTAAATATTAAGAATTCAAATTGCATTGTAACATTAAACATAAATGATTGATATACTTAACTTATTAAGTTATTAACTACAGGGTAAAAATAAATTAGCTAGCGAAATTCTGCAAACGTGAAATTAAAAAGATTTGATGACTTGTTTTTTGGGTCAACGATCGCTTTTCGTGATGTTACTTAAAGTATGTATGAGTTGAGAAAATCTAATTTATGTCATCGATTTCCATGATTTTTCATTTCAAGGCGTCGCTACCCAAAAAAAAAACATCAAATTAATTTATTTCTTGTTTGATCATGTTTAGTTATTTACCCAGCACGTCCGCGGAGTTTTGCTAGCGAATTTTATTTCACTCTGTATTCTCTACACGTGGTAAAAGCAATTATATATCAATAAAGCTTTGGTTTCATAAGGAAGCGCTGAACGGCCTCACAATAACGGTTATCCATATAGCATGATTTGTCACCTTAATGTCAAATACCAGTAAAACTGACAGATTTTCATGACGCCCGTTAAAAAATGACGGAACCGCTGTCCTAGGAAACCAAAAGTTTAAGAAAATTTCAAAAAAGTTTTAAAACACCTATTTTTACACAAACACAAAAAAAATATTACTTACGTACAAAAATCGAAGACATTGATTTAAAAAAAAAAACACTATTTTCATGATTCAATAAAATAAAATAGAACATTAAAAATTAAAATTAAAAACTATTGGTATTTATTTAAAATGTTACATTTTAAAAGCTTCTACAATGTATTTAATTAAAAGGTACGACCTATTAAAAGATATACAACGTTACTTTTTAATAAGTTGGCTAAAGGAGATTGAAGATTTTTATAGCTGCAGTGTCCGCCATTTTGTCAATTTTTTCAAAATGGCGGCCACGCATGATCTTTATAGTTGTTTACATCTTGTTGCGTAGATGTTTGGAATAATCAATCTGTATGTTAAAGTTTATCACAAAAGGGTACAAAGGCGGACTTAATGCCTTAGCTATCGATTTATATAGGTTACATGCGTAGCCGAAATTTTGTAAAAAAAAAATGGCGGACAGGTAGGTATGCCACGGACCTTCAAAGCCCTTAACCAATTAATTATAAACAGCGTCGTATATTTATTTAATATATGATATAATATTAATTGCATAACAATATTCCTATGGCACATATCTGAACTGAAATCATAAGGAGTACCAATTACAATATTTTATTTAAAAAATTGACTCGAGTACAGCTATTCTTATTAACTAAAAAAAAGGGTCAAATTTTCGTTTTTAGTTTTCGTCATCTGTAAAAAAAGAAACAAAAAATAACTTTAAACACCATCTCAATGTCAGTCGAAATTATGATTAAGAAACATTCTCAGTCTCCTTAACGTCATTTATTTTATTCTTTGCACTTGTCTTATGATTATTATTGTATACAGGATCAAATTAAATAAAAAAAAAAAAAACAAAGCTGGCGAACCTCTGCAGACATGATGAATATCGATATCTCAACACTAAAATAAATGAATCAGCATTGCCATCCAACGTGGTAATGCTGCCAGCCTTTTGGGCACTTATCCCATTGACAGTAATGCGGACGAATTTTTTAATGCCCAATGAGCTCCTGCCTTTTTCTTTAATTTTTTATCATATATTATACTTACAGGGTTATTTGTAAAACACCAACAACCTCTTAAGAGGTCATTGTACTCATCATTATGAACAACTTTTACTATAGGACCAAAAATAAAATCGCGAAAAAAAATCAGCCTATCCCCTAACATTTATGTTCGCATAACTCGTCAACTTTGACGAGTTATGCGAACATAAATGTAGGAAACAGCTGATTTTTTTTTCGCGATTTCAGTTTTCTTCCTAAAGTTGTTCATAATGATGAGTACAATGACCTCTTAAGAGGTTGCTGGTGTTTTATAAATAACCCTGTATACTTGTATAATATAATATATATACATATTAATGTTACCTTGTAAATTGTAATTGTTGTGTCTTTGTGACTAAAATAAAAACAAAAAGATTTGATATTTTTTTTGGGGTCTAACAACCGCAGGTTGTGTTGTTACTTGAAGCATGAGTTGAGAGAACCTGTTTTCTTTTTTTTGTCGTGTTGACACATTATCGATCCCCTTCACCTCTGTGCAGTTTACACAATAAAAAGGCTTTAACTGATATTTCAAGTGACTACACTTTTTGAGGTTGGTGACCCACAAAAATAATCGGCAAATTAATCTGTTTTTTTTTATCGTGTTGAGATATCGATACCTATCACGTCTGGGGAGTTTCGCTAGCTAATTTAATGTGACCCTGTTTATGTAAATAGTACACCACAGACCACCTGCAGTATTTATTGTCTCTCCTTTCTCTCTAAATCCAACCAAAGAACGCTATAAGACCGCCCTTGTATAATTTTTACATTCAAATTCAAATTGTTTATTCATCATAACAGCATAATAGTACATGGTAATTTACAGGGTTGACAAATTAGTGTACTAAAACTACAACTTGAATGGTGAGGTGCTGCATTCCCAGCTAGGTTATAGAATAACCTGAATAAGGGAGTACAGAAACATTTATATCTTTACCATTCTACACCCTATATCGGCAGAAACCATGCCATGACAGCAGCTTTTTTGGGCCTCAGATGTTGACGGAACATCTTGGGTCAGACAAAAACTTTTGCATACACGAAAGAGATAGAGAAAAGAATATGTTTCTGTCTCGTTTACTCTTACTCATTCTAATAATCCTGGTCTAAATACAGGTTGACAGGGACATCGACAAGCAACTTGTTACCGTGGATTCTGAACCCTCAGCGTAGCAGATATGAATGAATGAATTGCACCGATCCCAGCGTGGTTTGACTAGACTCGATTAATCGAATGAACCACAAGATTCGCACTAGCTCCTGTAGCCTCATGTTCATGGTGCTTCAGCGACCATTGCATATCAAGAAGTAGACACGGTTTTTGTAAGGAAGACTTAGCAGCGTAGCAGATAAAAAAATAAATAAAGGTCTGTCCACACATATCAGGGCCCGGGTACGTGTACGGACCGTGCTCCGTCAGGGGCTCAAAAAAATATCGGTGTGTACAGACGCCAGTAGGTCAAGCTACCCGAAAGTGTCAAATTTTTCCAATCAACCTTGAACCTTAATGTTTCAGAAATAAAGTTGAAAATCGATTAAAGAAATTTGACAGATTGTAGTAGCTTGATGTGCTGGCGTCTGTACATTTTATATGAACTCGTTCCGTGTCCGGGACGGCGACGAAGCTTCAGTGATGTACCTGCCACCCTGTATAATTTAGTGATTTGTCTATGGCTTTGCTCATACTCTGTGTACAATCTAACGTAGTAGTGTTCATAATCTCAGATAATTTAAATTCCATCACCGCTTAACCACATCTACTTTATTGTAATGTATGGTTGATGGTCCTAATAACTTTTGGTTGCAGTGGAATTTGGACTTTGTTAAGTACGACATTCAGTTGGTTGTTCCATAACTTGAAAATCATCTTAAATTCTTAGTTCTAATATTACTATTTATATTTTGGAGGACTGTTTTATGTAATTATGACGTTCGAAAAGTGCTGATTTGAATAAATGATTTAGATTTTGAAATGACTATTGTTTTTTTTTTGTTAATCACCATTTTCATCTGGTGATTAACGCATAACTCACCTTACTTCATGCTCATGTTACTGTAGATGTCAAACTCGTCCATTCCATCCGGCTCGAAGGCTCGAATCTGCTCGAACAGCTCACTGTCCATGAAACTGTCAGTTTGTGCGGGTGTAGCCGCGCTGAAGTAGCTGTGGTGATTATTGTAGACCGAGGATTGTCGAGTGGTGATCATTTTTCAATGGTGATTGAGCCAAGAGATGGTCAATTTTTTTGTTGTTTTGTGTGATTGTATGTTTTATAAAGTGTATTTTGTTGTGTTTGTTGTTCAGCATCCACCAATCAGGTAATCGGGAAAGAAAGAGAAAATGCAACACGTTATTAAGAGGAAGACGGTCGTTAAAAAATAAAATAAAAAAATACCTACAACCGTCGCCAAAAAGGCAGCACAGACAAAATAGACGCAGTTGTAGTCTATGGTACGGTAAAATAAAATCTTTCCATTATTAAAAAAAAAGTAAATCACAAAAAAAAACGACCGTCTGTGTTGCATTTTCGCGATGGGTTCGCAATTAAGAAAAAATGTCTTTAAAAATCTTGTTTTT
Source organism: Apamea sordens (assembly GCA_945859715.1). Classification (NCBI taxonomy): domain Eukaryota; kingdom Metazoa; phylum Arthropoda; class Insecta; order Lepidoptera; family Noctuidae; genus Apamea; species Apamea sordens. Next base: position 8,293,402 of record OX244015.1, on the reverse strand, counting down.
ACCAACATCGATTGACAATTTGATTTGAATTTTTTTTAAGCGAATTCAGACATTTTTTCTCAATTATTTAAATAAAAAATCACGCATTATTTTTTTATCACATATAATATTACAAATACATCAATTCAAAACATACATACATGCGTCCAACATCGTAACATCGTCATGTAAAGATAAAAATTACTTTGGTAGATCAAAACTTCGCACCTAATTATTCTTGCAAGATTCCCAATATAAACCTAATTCTCTAATTTGACGAAACACGTCTAAATAAACAGCTCACTAAGAATACTGATTCAAATATGAAAAACAAAAAAAAAACATAGGCACATTTTATTTTTCAAAAAATACAGAGTCAAATGAAATTAGCTAGCGAAACTTTGACACGCCAGCGGAGTTTTGTTAGCCAATTTAATATGACCCTGTAAACTGCGTGTATCAGTAATGTGTGGTACATACTACAGATCATCGAACTGAACAACTTTCTTCATGGGAGCACACCGTAATCACGAAAAAGTTTGTATTTGATGGTAACCACACATTTCTGATACACTGTAGAAGCTGTTGCAGCCAAAACTTTTTGGGAATTGAAGTTTTGACTAACCAAAGCTGGTTGCCTAGCCCCACACATATTCAGAACACCGGTAATTATAAATATTTTTTTTGTTTAATCATTTATTCACACGTAAATTATCTAAATCCATGTCGAGGGAAGTTTCTTTGGTGGTAAGACCACTGTCCATTGCAAACAGGCATACCTATGTTCAGCATTTTATTATGGTAAATAGTGTCTCATCATGATACAAACTGAAATCGTATCAGATCGTCGCCAAGACTTAAAATCAAATCGTTTATAGGTTTGTAAACATGGGTATAGATAGTGCAATCCACGAAGACTTGCCCCACTTCTCCTAACCGTTTACAGTATATGTGTGCAACGGTTAGGAGTGGTAGTGGGGCGCGTCTTCGTGAATTGCACTATCTATATGTATGATAGTGCAATCCACGAAGACGCGCCCATACTACTCCTAACCGTTTACAGTATATGTGTGCAACGGTTAGGAGTGGTAGTGGGGCGCGTCTTCGTGAATTGCACTATCTATATGTATGATAGTGCAATCCACGAAGACGCGCCCATACTACTCCTAACCGTTTACAGTATATGTGTGCAACGGTTAGGAGCGGTAGTGGGGCGCGTCTTTGTGAATTGCACTATCTATATTTGGCTCAGTGATGTTTTATTATAAGAATCCTCCATGTTCTACCGTCAGAACAATAGTCAGCCTATAATATTCCCACTGCTGGGACGCAGGCCTCCTTTCTGTGAGAGGGAGTGGGCCGCAATCCACCACGCGGGCCCAGTGCGGGTTGGTCGATGTCACATGTCTTCGAATTTTTGGTTCTAGGACATGCCGGTTTTCTCACGATGTTTTCCTTCACCGTTTTGAGAGCAGTGGTGATGAAATAATTTACTCGAAGTAAAGCGCCTGTCAGGCTTCGATCCTACGACCTACAACTTGTAAGTCACGGCCAATTCGACACTGCTCTCACTGTTCTATCGTCACATGGGCAAAAAAATCGTCAGGTTTGCCCTCACTGTACTAATGTCAGTCGCGCGAACTGTGAATACTGAGGAAAGTGAACTCACACATCCTGCATGGAGTTTCTATAGTCAAAGGTGTCAAACAAAAGAGCGACCGAATTTTGACGCGGGCGAATCTAACGATTTAAATTTTAGGATCGTGGGCCAAATTGAATGCGAAGTTGAAATGACAATTTTAGAAAATTATCGTAAGTCGGATTTCGTAGTTATTTGAGTGATTGATTATTTATGAATATATGTGTGGAGCCGACAATATTTTTTTTATTGATTTTTTCTATCAAATTACACCTAACTAGAGATAATAGTCACATCCATTTAAGATATTTTTTCACATAAATTCGTTAATTTTATTAACTATTTAACCAAACGATCAGAAAATTAACATGCCAACGCGTTTATCCGAAGGATTTTCCGATTAAGCATAAAGAAAAACAAACATTTCTCTAGTAATTTTGGTCAAAACATAAAAAAATAGTATTTTTTTAAACTTATTTTTGTGTCAAAAATTCCTTCGGTACGTCGGCTGACATTTCCAATTTGTAATAATTGACCGATTTTAATACTTATAATTACAACATTCAATATATCTAGCCTATTCGTTTATTTGGTTGCTTGACGTTTAAGTGACAGCTGTCAGTTTAAAAAAAGCGCGCCATCTTTTTTTTATAAAAAAATTCGTCATTGCATCTTCAAGATAGTAACTTAAAAAATCTCTTATTTTTGTCAGACAATAGTCCTCCAGACAGAGTTTCGGCTATGGCGGTTAATCTCCGCGGAGACTAGCCATGTGTGTGCGCAGACACTGGATATCAGCAGGGTAATTCTCGTAATTTTAAAAACGTTCACAGTCTGATCTCAATCTCAATCTGTCAAAAATGCGTCTAATTTCCCTACATTTTGACAAGTTTTTGACATTTGCTTGTCGCCGAGATGAGACTGCGACTAGATTTTGAACGTTTTAAATTACGGGAATACGGGCCCAGATATTGGTTGATCATCCAGTATAGGTACTAAAAGTTATTTAGCTTTTCGATTTAAAAAAAAACGTGCGTTTTTATCATTTTTCGATAGCGACACAGCACACCGTGTGTATTCTAAGACTTGACAATTCTTTTCAAGTTGTTTATAACTGAAGAAAAAATATTTAGTGAATTTACGAACACGGGTGCGTCGTGTTCAAACAATAAAAAAAACACCTAAGTGCTTAGTTTAAACCTAAAATAAAACTGTCATGTTTTATAAAACTGTACTTAAAATAAATATAAAATTAATTTAAGAAAATTAGCACCGAATTTATACAAAGAAAAATACTAATAAAAAATAAATCACAACGTTTTTTTTATTTTCTTTTTTTTTTCTTTTCTACCGTATCATGAGCAGTATTTTGAGTTTATCAAAATAAGAATGATTAAGTAAAGGGATTGAAGAGTTTTATACGGAGCCTGGCATACCTATTGTCGCGCCATTTTGATTTTTTGTTTGCTATTTGCATTGTTGTCAGCTATTGATTTATATTGCCGCCATTTTGAAAAAAATAACAATATGGCGGACAGTAAGATGCCACGGACCTTAAAAACCCTAATCGAGACTTAAAACTAACTTATCGGGGAAAATGTGGTAAAAATATAACAAAAAATATAAATATTATTTACCACTACCCACGCAAAAATACCTACTTAATTAAAACACTATTAATATTAAGCTAAACTATAAAATAAATTTCAAAAGAAATGATTAATTATTTAATAATAATAAAAGAGGAAAATTAAAAATGCAATTAGATGGACCCCATGTTAATTTAGTTTTAATAAATATAATAATCAACCTTGATGACTGATCAACGTATTTCTTTCTATGTTATGCAAAAAACATAATCCCAACTACGTATACAGGGTCAAATTAGATTATCTAGCAAAACTTCGCAGACGTCGAGATGAAAGTCTAAGCATAATATGCCTATAATGTTCCCACAGCTGGGACACAGGTCTCCTCTCTGTGAGAGGGAGTGGGCTGTAATCCACCACGCGGGCCCAGTGCGGGTTGGTAGATGTCACATGTCTTCGAATGTTTGGTTCTAGGACATGATGGTTTCCTCACGATGTTTTCCTTCACCGTTTTGAGAGCAGTGGTGATGAAATTATTTGCACAAAGTTTCGTGCCTGGGTTCGAACTCATGACCTACGAGTACAAATTGTAAGTGTGGGCTGTTACCATTGGACCACCACTGCTCAAGAAAGTCTTATTTCTTTGTTTTACTGTGTAAGATATAAATGCCTATCAAATCTGTAAAGTTTACATTAAAAAAAAAAAACAACGTGTTCACTCCGGGAGTGCCGGCAGAAGTGAAAACTTGAATATTAACGTTGTGCATTTTTGATATTTTGGAAGCCGGTCTACTCTCCCTCTCCGTCCGTTTCCGTCTTACGAATTTTCGATCAGGTCACGTGCCCTGACGCGAACTAAGTCTTACGAATTTTCGATCAGGTCACGTGCCCTGACGCGAGCTCCGTCTTACGAATTTTCGATCAGGTCACGTGTCCTGACGCGAGTTTAACATTTTTTACCCATCACAACAAAAGTGCATAACGCCGCTAAAGAAGTTTTCACTTCAAAAAGTTTTTTTTTTAAACTGGCCTTTCAAATAACTGACTACCTAAAGTCGCTGACCCAAAAACAAAATATTATTATTTGAATTTTGTTTTGTTTTTTCATGTTTAGCGATATGGATACCTATCATCATTCACATGATCTGACCAAGATTATGTCTGGACTTTAAAAGAGACTGTGACCTCTGAGTTTGTTTTTGTCTATCCAAACTAATATTATAAATGCGAAAGTAACTCTGTCTGTCTGTCTGTCTTTGCTTCACGCCTAAACTATTGAACCGATTTGTGTGAAATTTGGTACAGACATAGTTTGGAACTTGAGAATGGACATAGGATAGTTTTTATTACAAAAAATAAAATAAAAAATTTATTCCGGACATACAGCGCCATCTATTGGTCAAGAGTCGGCATCAATTCAGTACTGAAAATTCATCGGAAAAATGTAAATAGTAAGAACTATTTGGGTAAAACCAAAAATCTGCCGGAAGTCACTATTCCACGCGAACGAAGTCGCGGGCAAAAGCTAGTATTTTGTAAATCTGAGGACTTTGTAGGCCTTGTAGATTTTAGATCTGTAGACCATTTTTTTTATTTTATCAAGTACCTGGTACTTGTTGACAGGCCTACGCTGTCCTCCCATACCTACTGTAATTTGAAAACATTGTAAAAGCTAATTATTTTTAAAAGAGTAACCGTGGAGTTTCTTGCCGGCTCTTCTCCATAGGAAACGGCGAATTGGAACCGTGCACCTAGCTGCACGGTTCATAAGTGCCCATGTTGGTTTATGTGAAATAAAATATTTTGATTTTGTTTCGGCCTTTCTTTTCAGACTAGTCAAATAAAATATGATTGACGTGTAAAAGTGTTTATACAAACCTACTTACAAAATAAAATCATTTTTCAATATGTCTGCGGAGTTTCGGTAGCTAATAAAATTTGACCCTGTATTTTTATTCGTCAATTGAAAAATGTTGATCAATCTCCAAGGTCAAAAATAGAAGAAAGAGTTTTTTTTTTTTTGTAAATATCAGTCGGTTTTTGGGAATATATTTTTATATATAGAAATATAATTTTTTAAACAATATATGTATAGAGAAGGACGGCATCGACAATGAGTGTTATCTTGTAAATATAAGAAATTATTTGGGACTAAATATTTTTTTTTTATTGATATGATTTTTATCTGTAGTGCCGTTTACTATCTGCCTACATATAATTTAAAAGACAATTTTGAATTGCACTCCATGTAACAATGCCAATATTAAATATAGTATAATTATATTCAAATACAATGTAATAATTGCCAATAGGTAAATATATTGTATTTAGTTATTAAATATAAAAAGGACTTTCATTATAATAATTTGATTATAATATTTCAATGATACAACTTGTCCCCAACATTATAATATAATAAATATTTAAAAAATCAATATTTATGTAAGGGTAGTGTTTAACTGGGACGGTGCCTGACATATAATTTAAAAGACAATTTTGAATTGCACTCCATGTAACAATGCCAATATTAAATATAGTATAATTATATTCAAATATAATGTAATAATTGCCAATAGGTAAATATATTGTATTTAGTTATTAAATATAAAAAGGACTTTCATTAATGTTTCAATGATACAACTTGTCCCCAACATTATAATATAATGAATATTTAAAAAATCAATATTTATGTACGGGTAGTGTTTAACTGGGACGGTGCCTGAGGTGGCTAGCGATGCGGGAGAATGCAAACAATGTAATCAAATCTTAGAAGGCAATTTTAGCCTACTTCTAATGGTCGTATCGAAATGAAACTTTGTATGTTTATGTGGTTCGGATGACAGAACTACAATTTAGTATCTTGGAGCTGATCTGATGATGGTGCCAGGAGGTGGATAGTGCAACTAGTTAGGGGCTACTTGTAAATCCCTCCAGTACCCCCTAGGTAGTAGGCCCTAATCGTCATAACTTCGTTGACTTTATACTTACTCGTATTAACTTAATGAAGAATATACTAGACGCAAAAGTATTTTATTTTTTGATCTGATGATGGAGCCACGGGGTGGATAGTGGAACTCCTCAGTGGTTAATAGTAAACCCCTCGAGTTTGGGCTCATATGATTTGTTTTGACGAGTCCAATAGATTGGATAAACGTGTTTTTTTTTTAAACTACATAATTATTGTAACTGATCAGACAGCTGTGCTGCTGGGCAGTTTGTTGCGCCACTTCTTCTTCCCAGATCAAGCACTAGGAAGTGGAGAAGGGCGGGCGTTTAAAAGGACCGTCTTATGTAATTTTGACGGTCAAAGAGTGCCGATTCTCAGCCCAGGTTCAATAAATGACGTTTTTTAAATGAGATAATTCAGTAATTTGAGAGCTGAATGACTAAGTTCTAACGATACGTCACCACGCTCTGTCGCACCGCATACCTACCTCAACCAACGTCTAAGTTAAGCAATACCTACATTTAAAAAGCTCACGCGATTTTTTCTGAATCAACGCAATTCCACGGTTCGAAAAGATGAGTTTATTTTTTGTTGTAAATTCGTTTTTTTAAAGAACCCTAGGAATGCTAGTTATTAAATTTGGTCGAAAACATGTGATATGTTTTTTGTTAAGAATACCGAATGTCAAATTAAAATAACTCATGTACATTTCATTTCATTCACAGTTATTTTACCTCTGATTTTTTCAAAAATTTAGATTTGGGAAATGACAATTTATAATGATTATGTAAAACTTACTGGAACCTCCTATTTCAAGTTTTCAATTTCATCCTGTATGTAATTGTATTTTTATCTTAACTGTAAAATATGTGCATTTAACCCGAAAAATAACATACATAATATACAAATGCCGTAAATTACAAAACATTTCAGAAAATAAATATTTTGTTCGCTTAAATTTTGAAAACCTAATCTTTAGTAATAGTTCGATATAAACACATTCCTATAGATGTCGCCATTCAAACTTATCAATAAAAGAACCTCCTTTCTCCAAGTCGGTTAAAAGAATACTGTTACAGACGAAACACTTATAATAATATTAATTAAAATAAATGCGAATACCGTTGAAAACTTCAAACTATATCGAATTCATAATACTGTTTTTTTTTTGTGCCAATTTGGATTGGCCACACTAGAAGAAGAAGCCTCGGATACATTAGAGGAAATAACGCGGAACGGCCGTAGGGTGTGATTGTGGAGCTAAGTCACAAACGCATAGTATAAAGAGAGGAAGTAGGCTATCTCCGGCACAATCCGCGATATAATTGCCTACTGTCTCAGGGTTGTCACTTATTTTTTAAGTACGATTTTATAACTGTAAGTAGGTACTTAGTTCCTATACCTACAATAGGTACTGAGAAATCGGCATGACTAAACATAAACAAAGCAATAGCGGCAAATCAATTGACAGATCAAAAGTACCTAGTACATTCTAGTGGGAAATTAGGCCTACCTACTTCCTCTGTCTGATAGAAAACTAATACAACAAAAAATTAATAAGTAGGTATCTCATCATCAAGTAAAAATGATAGGTATGCTAGAAAAAGTGACTTTCTTACCTTTCCTGTTCAATAGGTAATTTGAACAGAGACAATTCTGGAATCGATGAATTATTAAGACACCCAAACACACAGAAATACGTTCTCCTGCGATGATCACACATTTTTCATTCATTTAGCAGTGCCGAAAAGCCGTGACGCGCGAACCTCGTGCGATGTTAGCCCCGACTGGCGCGCTGCGAAACGGGCCGAGATTTGTTTGAGTGTGCGTGCGGCGACGCATAGATACTTTGGCGCACACATACAAGCCGCGCGCGGTGCGTTTGTATGAAGATAACGTACTTCCTCTCTTTATACTATGCAAACCATGCTCCACCTCCTATCCTGCCCTCTGTGTCCCAAAACATGCAGTCAAAGAGACCTCAGCGCTGCCACCGACAACGCCGTGGAAGTGGAAAAGTTTTGGGAAAACAGTATTTAAAACACAGTCGTGCAGCGACACGAAGAAGACTGGGGGACATTTTGTCCAGCAACATGACGCGTGTAGCGGTATCTAACTAACGCCACATGCGAACAACGCGTCATACTGACGTCACGCAAATCCTGCATCTCGCAAGCAGAGTTTACCGCGCAATTAGCATAGATACGATTTCTCAACATCAATCGTTGGGCAATAGCCCGCCAGACAACACCCGTCTGGTCGGAGGATCCTCCCTTTTCTATGGAGGATGAGTGAACTTTACACCCTGTTTCTCATGCCTCAAAAACGCGCAACACTCATCTTCGTGTCGTTGCACCGTGACCCGCAACATTTTACGTGACGCGGGACATGTTGCTTGCTCCCGCTCCGAGAGCGAGCGCACGCGTCCCGCGTCAGTGTCGCGCCTTTTGTAGGCCGGCAAAATGTTTCGCGACATTCACGTAGTTGTCAAGCGCCATGTTCCGCAATATATCGGTCCATTTGTCCCCTAGAGTATTCGAAGCTTAAAAAGCGTCCAGACAGTAACAGTCTGAACGCACCTTTAAAATTTTTATTTTGGATCGCAACTTAAGTCAAACTTATGTGGTGTAAACGTGTTTTTCTAAATTATTCTCATACATACATATAGAGGGGTTTGTGGTTAAATAATAACAGTAGCACGGGTTGATCTTCAAGGTTAAGCAACCCTTGCCGAGGTTGGTCCGTGGATGGGTGACCATCCATAACATACCGAGACCCCTCCGTGCCTCACAAAGTAAATGTACTTTGTAAGTAATTAAGTAGTTGTTCCCGGCTGTCATTTGTAGATCTTAGACAGTAATTAGTCAGTAGCCCGAAAAAAAAAATGGGTTGTGGAGGTCAGATAGGCAGTCGCTTCATATAACATACACGTAATATATTTTTTATTTTTGGAACGAAATCGTCACATAAGGAAAAAGCGTTATGTCCCCTTTATGCGATTTTCTCTCACTCATCCCATTCTCTATCACAAACAGCGAGACTTTTCTAAAGCTTTTAAACATCAAAAAAAAAATTTTTTAAAACATGCTTGTCTAAAATTGAGATCCAAAACAAAAACAAAAATTCACAATTTTTTTTTAAACATTAATTTTCGATATTCCACCTAACCTAAAGAATAAAAAACTTCGAGTCATGGTTTATAAATAAACTATTACAAAATGGATCCGATTTTACAGTTGAAGGATCGTAGTGCCGCAGCTAAAAAAAAGAAATGACCAGTTATAGGCTTTAATATACAGATCTAGGCTTCGATCAATAATAGTACTAGATTCCCGATAAGCGCTTCAAAAACGGCCCGAAAAATAAGACCACAAATACTTTTGTGGTTTTATTTCAAATTAGTATGTTTTTAACCTTATTACCTAGACTTTAAGTTTCATTTTAGAATAAATGACTGAAAATTTAAAAATAGAATGATTTTATTTTCAAGCGACATTTTAAATATATTTTGCAATGGTAATTAAACTTTGTGTTTAAGCATTAAGGTTTATAATAAACTGAAGTTGTTAATATTATTATACTTTTTTCTAAGAAATGTAGATGTTTACGTGTGTGCAAACGTGGCCACTTGAGCGACTGATTTTTGTTCCTGATCCTTAATCTAGTACTATTATTGATCGAAGAATCTAGGCGCTAAAGTCAGTTCGCTTTAAGAAAATAGTGAGTCATCGTTGTCCGCCGGCCTGTTCAGCCGGTCGATTCTGTAAAAATCTCACCGTGAAAACTCAAGTGAAGTGAGCTCGATGTGAGTTGTCAGTAGTGTCAATCCCTAGCATTATTTGGAATGACAGCTCACTCCACGCTCACTTCACCTAAGTTTTCACGGCGAGATGGTTACAGAATCGCACTGCTGTTCAGCCGATCGTTTCTGTAAAAATCTCACCGTGAAAAGTTAGGTGAAGTGAGCTGTCAATAGTGTCAATCCCTAGCATTATTTGGAATGACAGCTCACTCCACGCTCACTTCACCTAAGTTTTCACGGTGAGATGATTACAGAATCGCACTGCAGTTTACTGTGATCAGTTGACGGCAGAAGCTAAGCTTACTTTTCTAATTTGTTGCGACCTTTTTGGTCGAGGGGCGGGGCTAGGCCGGCGGACAACGATGACTCACTATTTTCTTAAGGTGGATTCTCCAAGGTAGCCCGCGAAATTCAAATTTTCTTACGTATTTTGCAATTTGCTGGTCAGTAGTAAGTTGTACGTTGATTAAAATATGATTCGCGGCCGTAACAAATAAGTATTTACAGAATTATAACCATTAAAGTCATCAACACAACTCTCTAAGATCAAGTATTCCTACTCAATGACTATTTCATGAAATCTTGACATTTTAGGATTATGCTAATATAACAAGTTGTATTACTGATTCTTATGATTATAATTCTGTGAATACATGTTTGTTACGGCCGCGAATCATATTTTAATCAACGTAAAATTTAGTACTGACCAGCAAATAGCAAAAAACGTAAGAAAATTTGAATTTCGCGGGCTACCTTGGAGCATCCACCTTATCGCGAACGGACTGTAGTACAACTCTCTAAGTTAGAATTGGGCCGGCGCCCATTGGCGGCATGCCACGACAAGGGATTTTTATGACTGCGACGAATAGAAGTATTACTTAAATATGTATGACAATGAAATTGAATTTATTTTATTGTAATATGTAAATGTTACACCACAGACTACAGTATTTGTCTCTCCTTTCCCTTTTTAATCCATCCAAAGGTTGTCTCTAAAAGATCGCTCTTAGCGATAAGACCGCCCATTGTGTCACCCTTTGTAAAGTCTGTCATTTATATGGTGTACAGGTACATAATAAAGATATTCTATTCTAATGAAAGGACAATGGCCAAAAGTCGTACCAAAAAGTCTCATGCATCAAGATATAATAGTAATTATTTTCATCAAATACAATAAGATTTTTTTAAATCTGACTGGTAGTTCCGGAGATTACCCCTTACATACATACAAACAAACAAACAAACAAATTTTACCTTTTATAATATTAGTATAGATATAGATTCGTCGCATATAAATGTTTTGCCGTGTCATGCCGCCAATGGCCCTTTGTCATTACTTCCTGATTTAGTAAAATATTGCCCGTTTAGAAGCAGGATTTACGTCAATGTGGCCAGAGCCAGCCTGGCAAACGAATGATTAAAGTATGTAGATTTTTAGCCTCATTTTTAAAAGGCTTTTGGAAAGAGGCCTGTAGGCGGCCTGGCCTATTTGTAGATTGTTACACGATGGACTTATCACCAAATTTATATTTTAGTTAGTTGTAGATTTTTTTTTTTAATATACAGGTTGGCATCGACGCGCAAACTGTAACCATGAATACATCACATGATAAGCACAGAAATTATGCGCTGTTTATAAAAAAAATCTGCAGTTTTATAGAAAAATACCTACGCGGTCAAAATGTATGGAAGAGGTAATTTTTTTTTTTGGCATTAATCAATAAAATTCAACTCAAGGTTCAGAATCATGTAATTACTGAGTCACTTTGACCTGATTGTTGTATTAATCAATGTTTATGAAGAACTCTGGGGGCCTTCTCCGAAATGCAAATTGCGAATGTTCGGATCGGACCGACACATGGCCGAACCGAATATTATTGAAAAATGCGAAAAAAGTTCGGACAGGCTCAGTTGGGTCGGGACCATAGTCAATATTCGAAAGAGTGTAGGAGTGTAGGATCGGAACCGACCGAACCAAATAGTAACTTCGTAGCAGGAAACGGCCGAACATTCGGCCGATACTACTTCGGAGTAGACCCCCTGGCTCTTGAGATACAAGTATCTTTTTGCTTAGTTCAGGAGCCAGTTGTTCAACCTGCCTGTCTTCACTGCTTGTATAATCATGTTTAGTGTATGTCGTAATCTCATGTGTTTTTCTTTGTATCTACAATAAACATATTTATTTATTTAATCATGTGCTGAATTCATGGCAGCCGGTTGCGCGTCGATATGCCTGTATACCATGTTTTAAAAAGGACTTAGGCCAAACTCCCTACTAGCCAGAAAACGTATAAAAATTAAAGTGCGCTTAAAAATAACTTATCCATAGACTACATTAAAACTAATTGCTAAATAAAAAAAAAATAGGCCATAAATTTTGTTACAAAAAAAAAAATTGCAATAAAAACTTAAAAATTAATAAAAAAAATATATAAAAACCAGGATGTGACTATTAAAATTAAAATAAACTAAAATTATTAATACTAATTAAATTTCACTTCAGTTCGGCATCCAAAAAAATATTAAAAGATACTTTCAAAAATCAATCATGTACCTATGGGAAGAAAAACATAAAATTATAACAAAAAAAAAGGAGAACCAAAAAAAAAAATTGCCGATTATTGTCTACACTGTGTTCGTCACGTTATCCATAAACTTTGGCAAACGTTTTTATAGCTTTTACAAATCAAATCTAACAAAGGAAGTAAGTAGGTACTTAAAAAGGCTTCGTTACAAAGATATAATATGTAATCTCATTTAATGAAATTTAATTGAGCTATGCAGTAAGAAAGGGTCTTAATTTGACCCATGTTGCCGCTTAGTGCAATTAAAATGATAAATCTATCAAATGCTTCGGATAAAGAGATAAAGAGTCATGCAAATCGGGTGATTTACGTCAAGGTATTTAGCCATAATGAAAAATTCTTATTTCCATGCTCTGAACATCAGAGGGGCAATTCTCGTAATTTTAAGACCGTTCACAGTCTGATCTCAGTCTCAATCTGTCCAAAATACGTCTAATTTCCCTACATTTTGACAAGTTTTTGTCGCCGAGATGAGACTGCGAATAGATTTTAAACGTTTTAAATTACGAGAAATGGCCTTCTGGTCAAAGTTTATGTATTTCGTCCGGAACACGGTGTATAGAATGTTGGTTATTTAGTCATTTCACAGTTATTTTACATCTGAGAGCTGCAATCCAAAAGCTACCTTATTGCAACGAGAATAACGATCATTTTAATTTTGACAGACTTATCAGTGGCAGTAAGACAACAGCAGCCTTATTACAAGGAGTATAAAGATCAGAATCAGAGGTACATTAACTGTGAATGAACTATAGTATTTTTTGTCTCACGAAGCGACGCGCGCTTTACATGTATATTCCTCCTGACAGTATTTCCGCCATGGCGTCTAATCTCAACGGAGACTAGCCTTCTTCGATCAATAATAGTACTAGATTGCCGATAAGCGCTTCAAAAACGGCCCGAAAAATAAGACCACAAATACTTTTGTGGTCTTATTTCAAATTAGTATGTTTTTAACCTTATTACTTAGACTTTAAGTTTCATTTTAGAATAAATGACTGAAAATTTAAAAATAGAATGATTTTATTTTCAAGCGACATTTTAAATATATTTTGCAATGGTAATTAAACTTTATGTTTAAGCATTAAGGTTTATAATGAACTGAAGTTTTTAATATTATTAAACCTTTTTCTAAGAAATGTAGATGTTTACGTGTGTGCAAACTTGGCCACTTGAGCGACTGATTTTTGTTCCTGATCCTTAATCTAGTACTATTATTGATCGAAGATCGGAACCGACTGAACCAAATAGTAACTTCGAAGCAGGAAACGGCTGAACATTCGGCCGGTACTACTTGGGAGTAGACCCCCTGACGTAGTGTCAGCACATCACACACACACACGCACACTTCCGACTTCGCTATTGTGTCGGACGGTACCGAGCTCCTACGCTCACACACACATTTACAGCGTGTTTGTACACTTGGTAACTACAAGTATAGAGCGCGTAGCTTCGTGAGATCGACCATAAATTTAGTTTGTGGTTATTTGGTGCAGAGTGATAAGACTACAACAAAAAAATCACAAACTCTAAAATTTAGAGCGAGTGGTTTTTTTAGTTAAATTTTTAGAGTGAATGGTTTTTGAGTGTAAAACGTGACTGACCTGCTCTGAACGCTGGGCGTGTTGCGGTGCGAGTCGGGCGAGTGCGCGTACGCCGGCGACGACGACATGTAGGGCGGCAGTGTCGTCACCAGCACTGGCTTCACGTAGCCGTTCTTGAGCATCTCGTTCTCTGTGCACAGAAATTGAGGAGTCAACATAAGTCATCTGGGGAATACGCTTGTATCTACTATCTACAACATGTCCCGGAATTAACACGTTGCGGGACGCACTGCATTAGCAGTAGATTTGTCGGTGTTGAAAATGACAGTACGGGCACCGCCGGAACTGAGGTACGGGCATTACAGTGAAATTTTGTATAGAGGAACAAGGAAACCCGTTTTTACCGTCATACCACATCAATACGGCTATGAAAGTACTGTCATCGTATATTATTCTTTAGTATTGCTCTAGGGCGGTACGGATAAAGCAGTGGTCGGAACTTGTATGGACAATTTTACTGTCATATCGCATAATTTGAAAAAGTCAGTACCGTCCCGCAACGTGTTAACGCACACCACCAAACACCCCAATGAGAGTTATATGTTATAATTTTAATACATGTATTAAACTTTTAATATTATGTATAATACTATTAACTGACGCTGATTCCCTTGTTCACAAACTAAACTAAATTTAAGTCCAGTGCATATTTTTCTTTGTATATCATTAAGAAAAGGACAAAAGATATACAGCGTGGCGCTTTAATGGCGACATTAATTTAACACACGTATATGGTTTTGCGTTGTAGTTTTATGAATATATTTTAATTTAAATAAACATTAATATTTATTTATTTATTAACAATTTTATAAAATAGCATCTTAGAGCAACCTGACTTAAAGAACTGTAGCGCAGGGGTCATTTGCCGGGGTCACGGATCATAACATCGCGTCAATGTAATTAAAACAATTAACGAGCAAAGAGAAGGCGAATTGAAGGAAAGAGAGAGAGCCCTATGTCGGCGCGCGGCGCAGGTGGAAGTTTTCAAGTTACGATTTTATTTATGTTGTTATAATTTTTATGATTACTGGCCACTAGCCCTACCCGTGTGTTAAATTAATGTCGCCATTGTAGCGCCACGTTGTATAATTAAAGTAAAGCGGCCTGCTTGTGGTTTGAACCCACGACCTGTAACTAGTAAGTCGGGGTTGATACCACTGCGACTTTGAACAAAAAGATAAGTATTTAACAAAATTGTATCGAAAAAGTAGCAAAAAAATTAAATTTTATAATTTTGGCTTACTTTTGTGATCATATGTAATTAAGTAATAACAGTGTAGACTCCTCTCACCCCCCATGTAAGAAAAAAATGACTTGTTTGTTCCCCCTGAAATCGTTCAGTGGGATTTGATTTTTTTTTTGCACTTGATGCTCAATTCTTGAGGAAGGCTATAGGCTACTTAGCATCACGCTAACACACTTCTTACTAATAGTATAATAATAATAATATCCCTGGACATTTCACACAGCGCCATCTAGTCCCAAGCTAAGCAACCTAATGCTTGTGTTATGGTAACAAGATGGCTGATAAACTACTTATATACATTCTTTTTTTTATAAATACATACATATTATAGATAGAAAAACACTCAGACCCAGAACAAATACATGTAGGACTTACAAATATTTGTTCTGTGCGGGAATCGAACCCGCGACACGCAGAGCAGCAGTCCGATCGCTCAGCCACAAATTTTTAGAGAGTCAATTATAAACGTTTAGAGGTATGAGGAACAGGGTGTATAGTTCACTCAACCTCCATGGAATAGGGAGGATCCTCCGACCAGACGGGTGTTGTGTCTGGCGGGAAATTGCCCAACGATTGATGTTGGGAAATTGTATCTATGCTAATTGCGCGGTAAACTCTGCTTGCGAGATGCAGGATTTGCGTGACGTCAGTATGTCGCGTTGTTCGCATGTGGCGTTGTAGATACCGCTACAAACGTGAAAGTTAGTATGGATGGATAGATGGATGTTTGTTACTATTTCACACAAAAACTACTGAACAGATTTGGATGAAAATTGGCACACAGATGGATTATAACCAGAATTAACATATAGGATACTTTTTATCCCCATATTCCCACGGGATCGAAACTTATGCGGGTGAAACCGCGGGGCGCAGTTAGTAGCAAATAAAGAAACTCACCTGGCTTAGTATAGTACTTAGAGAAAACATCATCCTTGGCGATGTTGGGATACAGGAACATCAGCTGCGTGAGGTCCAGCACGCGGTCCGCTAGCGAGCGCAGCATCAGGTCGCGGGAGGTGAACGGCTGCAGGCTGAACACCTCGTTACCCTCTGGAACGGAAATGGAAAAATTCCAAGTGATTTAAAAACTAGATCTTAGATTGTAGTCCGGTTAAATTAGACCAAAAAATAGGGGTTACAAAAATTCACACTGCTGAAAATTGGTAGAATTATTCAAAACACTATTATAAATGAAATGTGAAAAGTCCTCATCGATCCGACACCAGCCGGTCGATTCTGTAAAAATCTCACCGTGAAAACTCAAGTGAAGTGAGCTTGATGTGAGTTGTCAGTAGTGTCAATCCCTAGCATTAGTTGGAATGTGACAGCTCACTCCACGCTCACTTCACCTAAGTTTTCACGGTGAGATGGTTATAGAATCGCACTGCTGGAAAAAAATTTACTCGGGGTCAAAGGTCACAAAAACGGATTTTTCTCCGAAGGAGATAATTAACCAGGGTCATCGGATATAGTTGAAGTTTATTAAGAAACCGTTGGATGTGTTCGAATGAAATTTAGTTTGATAAATGATCTGTTTGTTTTCTATTAATTAAATCAAACTTTTACAACTATATCCGACGACCCTGGGGGGCTACTCCGAAGTGCAAAGTGCGAATGTTCGGATCGGACCGACACATGGCCGAACCGAATATTATTGAAAAATGCGAAAAAAGTTCGGATCAGCTCAGTTGGGTCGGGACCATAGTCAATATTCGAAAGAGTGTAGGAGTGTAGGATCGGATCCGACCGAACCAAATAGTAACTTCGTAGCAGGAAACGGCCGAACATTCGGCCGATACTACTTCGGAGTAGACCCCCTGATTACTTATCTCTTTTGTTGACTGTATGTTCTAAGACAGCAGTCAAAAAACGGTTAACCTAATGGACAGGGTATAGCTGTAAAGCCACCCAAACACATCATCATCATCTGCCTAGCCTTTTCCCAACTATGTTAGGGTCGGTTTCCAGTCTAACCGGATGCAGCTGAATACCAGTATTTTACATGGAGCGACTGCCTATCTGACCTCCACAACCCAGTTACTGGGTAATACGATACCCCTTGGTAAGACTGGTTGTCAGACTTTCGGGCTACTGACTACCCATAACGACTGTCAAAGATCCACGAATGACAGCCGGGACCAACGGCTTAACGTGCTTTCCGAGGCACGGAGGGGTCTCGGTATGTAAAGATAGTCACCCATCCACAGACCAACCGCGGCAAGCGTAGCTTAACCTGACCGATCGACCTGTGCGGCTGTTATTATTTAGCCACGAGCCCCTCAGCCACCCAAACACAATAAAATAAATAAATATCGAGTCTTACCACCAACCCAAGCGATGGTGATGCCTCCAAGTTCTGAATCAGAGAAACGAAGCAAGAACGTGCCGGAAGGGCATTTGGACAGCATCTCTTCCGCTTGCTTCTTTTGGATGAAGCCCATGATTAAGCTGCAATATAAATATATAATTGATTTAAGCACATTTTAACTTATTTATTTTCAATTGATTTTTTTATTTGTTTTAAATGATTGATTTCAATTTCATCAATTTTTTTTATTATTTATTTTAATATAATTTTAATTTATTTTCAATAATTTGTTTCGATTTTTATGTACTAACATAGTTTTAAGATAATGTAATTCTAACAAAATATGGACATTTAAATAGTATGATTTTTTTTAAAGGTTTTGTGGACTCTAATAATGCAATTAAATACAATACAATTAAAAGTCGAAGTTTAAGGATCCGTTGTTCAAACGGTTGGTCAACGTAACATACGTACGTCAAATAATAACGATTACATACTCGTTACTATTTGACGTACGCATAGTGGGAAAAAAAAAACAAATATACTTACTGATCGCACCAAAGCGTCCTCAGGTAGTCCCTGGTCACCTTCACGACCATGTAGAACCACTCCCAGAACGTGAAGTTCCTTTCGGGAAGAGCATCCTTACAGAACTGTGTCCAGGACACAGGCATAGCGTTGAGCTCCATAGTGTTGAGGGGCAGGCAGGTCCTGGGGACAGCGCATATACTTCATATTACATATAGCATACGTCCAAAAGCCGATTAGAGCTCTGCGTGTTGTTGAGCTGAAGTGAGTTGTTGAGCTTTCTATCAGAACTTTGTCTAAGACACTGGCATAGTGGTGAGGGGCAGGCAGGTCCTGGGGACAGCGCATATACTTCGTATTACATATAGCATACATCCAACAGCCGATTGGACCTCTGCATGTTGTTGAGCTAAAGTGAATTGTTGAGCTTTCATCAGAACTTTTTTTAAGAGACTGGCATAGTATTGAGGGGCAGGCAGTTCCTGGGGACAGCGCATATACTCCATATTACATATGTCCAACAGCCGATTGGAGTTCTCCGTGTTGTTGAGCTATAGGTGTATTTGTGAGCTATAAGGTCTAGTATAAAGTAGTAGTAGCTATAAAGTCCACCACGCGGGCCCAGTGCGGGTTGGTAGATGTCACATGTCTTCGAATTTTTGGTTCTAGGACATGCCGGTTTCCTCACGATGTTTTCCTTCACCGTTTTGAGAGCAGTGGTGATGAAATAATTTACACAAAGCAAAGCTTCTGCCTGGGTTCGAACCTACAACTCGTACCTCGGGCCGGCTGTCTTAAACCAGAAGGCCAATTCTCGAAATTTAAAACGTTCAAAATCTAGTCGCAGTCTCATCTCAGCGACAAACAAATTAATGTCAACAACTTATCAAAATGTAGGGAAATTAGAAGTACCTTTTGACAGATTGAGACTGAGATCAGACTGTGAACGTTCTTAAAATTACGAGAATTACCCCTCAGTTATAACAAAAGTTGGTTCAAAGTTGGTTGGTTGGTTGTTCCTACAAAAGTTGCAACTTTCACCCAAAACTCATCAGAATTCTTTCAGGATTTCCAAACCCTGAACAGGCTTAACACTAGAGGTTTTACCTGAAGATCTTCTCCGCCAGGAACCGCAAGTTATCCTCAGACAGGTCACCGCCGGTAGCTGAGCAAAACTTGATACGGAGTGTCTCAGCGAGTTGGCCCCAAGTCACCTAGGGACAATGAAAATTGAGAGTGAGTTCTCGATACAAGACGTTACGGCGCGTTCACATATAACGTCCGTTTTACAGGATCCTTTTTAACGGATCCGTCGCTACTGGAGATAGCATTCACACAGGACTGATTTTAAGAGATCGGATCAGTATACTGGATCCGAAATACTGTATTATGTGTGAACTGGCTCATACAACTACATACGCTAATAACACATACGTTTAAACGGACCTGTAAAACGGATTGCTGCTTATTTTGTCGGATCGGTATTTTCTACTGGATCCGGAATACTGTATTATGTGTGAACTCGCTCATACAACTACATACGCTAATCACATACACGTTTTAACGGACCTGTAAAACGGACGTTATATGTGAACGCGCCCTTAGGGCGAAAACCGAAGATATGAGAAAAGGACATGACAAGGTTTGGAACTCAACAGTCACTAATGAGACACAATTTCTTGTTCTTAGCGGCGACGTTTTGTAGCGATGCTGTCGCGCGTTCGTATCGATACAGTCGCGATGCTGTCGCTAGCTGTTTACCCTCGCCCACACCACGATTCTCAGTCATCATGATGCAAACGCGATATTGTCGCGATGCGAGTTGCACTGATGCTCGGTTCTCCACTCACTCACGCGCCACCCTCCCTCCGTTCTCTCCCCGATGTCGTCCGACACGGTCGCGCGTTTGCATCGATACAGTCGCGATGCTGTAGCGTGTTGGCATCGCTTCTGTAGCGCGTTGCAAATGCGAATAACGCGCGTTAGTAGCGATTCTGTCGCTCTTCTATGAAACGCCCGTCAGCGTCGCTACAAAAAGTGGCTTGCTTAGTGCCTAGAGCCTAACGAGTCACCTTGCGACCACCACGACACCACGCTCTACTTACCGTTCGCGATTTACTTGCCAAACATGTAAACCAATATCAGTATTTGGAAAAATAACATTAATACCCACACAATAAAGTTCAGTTTACGCTACAACTTTTTAAGAGTGCTAGTCACTCTGAAATCAACTTAATTAATACTAAAATAAAGTTGATATTTGTTTAACTTGTAATAACAACAAATGGAAACACATTTGAATAGGGCTTAGAATTTTCGCAACCGGCTGCCTTGGCGCGTTCGCTAGTCGCCTAGAGTGCATCGATGGATGTTAAGTCGCTAGGCTTTAGGGCCTAGGCGCTAAGCAAGCCACATGTCAGTGCGTACGTAACCTAACAGACGAGGGATTAAATATTAAATTCAATTCAACATATTTTATATCACAAAAGCTTGTACACGCGGCTTCGCCCACGTGGACGTGGATTTCATGGGGCTTTTTTTTGCGTGGACCCCTTATTATTTTTCTAAAATAAAAGTTTGAACAATTATAAAAGTAAACCAAACAATTTTTTGTCTGTCTGTCTGTTTGATTCGGCTAATGAACGACCTAACCGATTTTGACGGGAAGTTCACTGGACGATAACAGAAGGCCAATATTCCCGTAATTATTATTATTATCTTTAATGGTATAAACTAGTGCTTGACTGCGATCCCGCCTGATAGAAAGCAGAGATGCAATCGTTGATGGTAAGCGCACTAATTTATTACTAATTAAAACGGTTCAACATCAGGGCCCGTATTCCCATAATTTAAAACGTTCAAAATCTAGTCGCAGTCTCATCTCGGCGACAAACAAATGTCAAAACTTGTCAAAATATAGGGAAATTAGAAGTATTTTTGACAGATTGAGACTGAGATCAGACTGTGAACGAGAATTAGCCTGCAGATATCGGCACTGACCTTGTCCGGTACGGCGAAGGGCACCCGGCCCGCGGGGCTGAAGGCGTTGTCCCAGGTGACGGTGGCCCAGCCGTGCGGCTCCTGGTTGCCGTGCACTATCACCACCACGGGCAGCGAGAGAGTCCATACCTGAACATTCATAAAAATAATTGATTTTAATGGTGGTACGTATAGTTTTGGAACGAAGTTCCTTATCGCGCGTTGCGAAAGGGGGCTAGACGGAAAAAATTAAGACCAAAAGTTGGAACGACACTTTTTGCTGTAGTTGTAAGCCGTGCGGCGTGCGCGTGTTTCTCTCTCTCTCTCTCTCTCTTATAGAAAGCAAGCCAGTTATACTTCGTTCCATCCGGGTGTCCCTTGACACCTCTCAAGTTTTTTATTTGTTAGGTACACCAACGACCTATTCACTAGAAACATTAACACAATAAAAAATAACATAAGCATTGAGTTATGGTGAATTAGTCATTTACAGGCAAAAAAAGCCCCTCTGTCGTATCAACTTTGTATAAACAGACATTGAAAAACAGAACAGAAAAAATAGGTACAGAGGTGATGGTGATACTAATATTTGTTTCGTGCGGGAATCGAACCCGCGACACGCAGCGCAGCAGTCGATCGCTCAGCCACTGCGCCAACCGTGTCGTCAAATCCTTAGCAGATTCCTCTCTCAGGAGCCCTGACCAGCGGCAGCTTGAACCCTGTCCCAGAGACCACTCACTTGGAACACCAGCTCGCCTCCTCCCACGTTGAACTGTGACTGGAACAGCAGCGTCAGCTTCTCGTCCATGACGCTCTCGGTGCCTTTTTTCTCGGCGCGTTTGATCTTACGTAGTTGCATGTTCCTGGCGGAAAATATTTATTTTTGTATAGATAATAAGACGGTTTAACCTTTAACTATGGACGTGCGGTCTCACAGGCCGCATGCAGTTTGTAATTCTTGTGCCCCTCTACTCCCGCGTACCCCACGCGTATCCCGGCCTCAGTAGCTTCGGTTTTAGTGGCGAAACGACAGTTGAGAGTGAAGATTACGTCGCCGGCCGAATGTCGCGTGAGTAATTTCGCTTTATATTTTGAGTGCGGTCTGTGAGACCGCGCGTCCACGTTTGTGTTATAAATTGACGCTGCCGGTGATTTTGTTTGTTTTAAATTTTGTAAACTAAAATGTCAAAAATCGATCAACCAACGACTGCAGGCAAACGAACATCGAGTTCGTCCACTCAGAGACCCAGTAAATTATTGGGATTAGATGATCCTTCTTTTGAAGACGAGTTTCAACAATTTCTTTTAGAATTGGATCAGTGCAGATGGGGATGTTGATGATTATTTGTTTTATGATGCTGACATTGAAGAAAATCACCCGAGTGAACAACGACCCACACTTGTGTAGGCTGTAAACAGCCAATATGCGTACACTGCTCTAAGCCGCTATGCAAAGACTGCCAATAAATATGACCAAGTTGAGCCCTTGTCGAAATTTTTATGTTTAGTTTTGAGAGGATTATGTTAAGTTTTTTATGTTCTTTGTTCTTTATATTTTATTGTATAAGAAGTTAAACTAACTAAAAAAAGTCATTTTCCTGTGGTAATATACCTATACAGTGATCTCAAGCTAAAAAGTCTGAAAAGTGCCTTTGATTGTTATATCGTTAGATTTAGTTTATAATAAATACATTTTTCATTAAAATTACATCTTTTATTTACATTTAGTAACTCTTCTAAGGGATAAAAACGAAAAATGATACAATATTTACGCATCAAGATAGAAACCAGCCCGTAAAGATAGCGGTCTGTGAGGCCGCACGTCCATAGTAGTGTAACAAAAATGGAACGTCCATAGTTAAAGGTTAAAAAAAAATTACTACAGTATCCAGGAATTTATGGAAGACCAAATGTTAAAATAGTGTTCAAATATATATCTGTGTGTTAATTATAAATAATAATAATAATAATATCCCTGGACATTTCACACAGCGCCATATAGTCCCAAGCTAAGCAACTTAATGCTTGTGTTATAGTAACAAGATGGCTGATAAACTACTTATTTTTTTTGTAAATACATACATATTATAGATAGAAAAACACCCAGACTCGGAACAAATACATGTAGGTCATACAAATATTTGTTCCGTGCGGGAATCGAACCCGCGACACGCAGCGCAGCAGTCAATCGCTTAACCACTGCGCCAACCGTGCCGTCGGTAAATATATAATCTTTTTGTGTACAAAGCTAGATATAAGTTTAAATTAATAATATGTACTTTAATTGTGAAAGTTCCTAATATTAGATAGTGGATACTCACTACAATACTGTTAGTGTTATCTTGCTGCGCCCTAACAGGGTCATGTACTCACTAGTTTAAGCCTAGCGTGTAACTATGGTTGTGTACATTGTGCCATATGCTGTACCGTTGATACTTGAGGGTTAAAAACAGATATAATGTACTTCTTGGGAAATAAAAGCCTTAAACATCTGCCTGCCTTTTCCCAACTATGTTGGGGTCAGCTTCCAGTCTAACCGGATGCAGTTGAATACCAGTA
Source organism: Apamea sordens (assembly GCA_945859715.1). NCBI lineage: Eukaryota > Metazoa > Arthropoda > Insecta > Lepidoptera > Noctuidae > Apamea > Apamea sordens. The sequence continues at coordinate 8,269,634 of OX244015.1, read as the reverse complement.
TTTTATATGAAGCGACTGCCCCTCTGAACTCCACAACCCAGTTACTGGGTAATACGATACCCCTTGGTAAGACTGGTTATCAGACTTTCGGGCTTCTGACTATCCGTAAAGACTGTCAAAAAAAAAATACAGCCGGGACCAACGGCTTAACGTGCTTTCTGAGGCACGGTGAAAAGATGGTCACCCATCCATGGACCAACCGCGGCAAGCGTAGCTTAACTTGATCGATCGACCCGTGCGTCTGTTACTACTTAGCCACGAGCCCCTCAAATAAAATACTAATCACCAGTTCACTGTACTCACCGGAAGCTGACGCTGAGCTGGCGGCTGGTGGGCTGGTACTCCATGGTGCCTGTGTTGTTCAGGATGTCCCCACATTCGACAGGCTGCTTTCCTTTACCAGCTTGGGTCTCGCTTTTCAGAAGCAACTGGGCTTGTTGCTCCGATATTATTACGACCTGCGAAATTATGTTTCAAAGTCAAATCATTTATTTCAAATAGGCACATAAAAGGCACTTAAGAACGTCAAAAATTAAATTGATTCTAGTCGCCCCTTCCAAAAGGTAGTTTTTGTATGGAGAAGAATGGGTAAGAAATTCCAGTTTATTGGAACGAAGTTCCTTATCGCGCGTTGCTAAAGGGGGCTAGACGGAAAAAATTAAGACCAAAAGTTGGAACGACACTTTTTGCTATAGTTGTAAGCCGTGCGGCGTGCGCGTGTTTCTCTGTATGTCTCTCTCTCTCTTATAAAAAGCAAGCCAGTTATACTTCGTTCCATCCGGGTGTCCTTTGACACCTAAGTTGTTTTATACCTAACCTACCTAATTTACGTTCCTAACATAGAAATACATATAATAATGTTTTTTTTTTTTTTACCAATCTTTATGAGCCGACTACGGGTTCTGTCGATGTTACGCAGTATATGAGAGGTAGATGATTGATACTCACGCTAACTCTGGGAGGCGTCATGTACACGTTGAGCTGACCCCCAACCAGTAACCGGACTGTAGCCGTGAAGCTGCAACACAAACGCATCCCTTTATTAATATATAATAATATAATATAATATCCCTGGACATTTCACACAGCGCCATCTAGTCCCAAGCTAAGCAACCTAATGCTTGTGTTATGGTAACAAGATGGCTGATAAACTACTTATATACATTTTTTTTTTTGTAAGTACGTACATATTTTATTAACAAGGAACATGTGTTCAACAATATAATAATAATGTTTATTCGCATAAAAATGTAAACTTTTTATCTTAGAGCTTGTGCAGAAAGGACGAATTCATTCGCGCGCTAGTGAGATACTAGGCACGAATACATCGCGTCCACAAGCATCGCGCGAATTCAAAATACGCGCGTAAATCGCGTGCACAACGCCAGACCCTCGACTAGGTCTGGAGGAGGGTCTGGGGTGCGGGTGAAACCGCGGGGCGCAGCTAGTATGTATTATAAACGCGATAGTTTGTATGGATAGATGTTTGTTACTCTTTCACGCAATAACTACTGAACGGATTTGGATGAAATTTGGCACACAGATAGTTTATAACCACGGCTAACACATAGGATACTTTTTATCCCGATATTCCCACGGGATCGAAACTTATGCGGGTGAAACCGCGGGGCGCAGCTAGTATGTATTATAAACGCGAAAGTTTGTATGGATAAATGTTTGTTACTCTTTCACGCAAAAACTACTGAACGGATTCGGATGAAATTTGGCACACAGATAGTTTATAACCACGGCTAACACATAGGATACTTTTTATCCCAATATTCCCATGGGATCAACACTTATGCGGGTGAAACCGCGGGCCGCAGCTAGTTATTAATATGATCTTACCGTGTGTTGGTCTTCATGACCTGGGGCGGTTGCTTCTCGATCACGAAGGTAGACGTCACCAGGGTTGACAGCAAGCCGGTGACCTGTTGAACAAATAAACAAATGATCAAGATTGTGCGCGCACGCTGACATACTTCTCGTACGCTTCACGATATATCTATACAAATAAATCTATACTATAGTACGTTCGCGTTAAGAATGCAGTGAGTCATCATTATCCGTCGGCCTAGCCCCGCCCCCTAACCAATCAAATCTTTTCAAATTACAAAGTCAAGTACAGTCAACAGCAAAAGTAGATGATCAAAATCAGAAATTCAATACTAAAGAACGGAGTTCGTAGCTATATGGCAGCTGTACTAGTAGTAAATGTTTGGTATAATTTACAATCACATACTTTTGAATCACTTCGACGCCACACAGTTCTGACGCGAACTCCGTTTATTAGTATTGAATTTCTGATTTTGATCATCTACTTTTGCTGTTGACTGTACACAATGACAGTTGAAGGCATTGCTTCGAACGCAACGGTTGTGTCCTGTCATTTGTGTTACCTGATTTAAATTTATAAAAATGAATACACTGCATTCTTAACGCGAACGAACTGTAGTGTCTGTTTGTAATGTCAAAATGACGGCGTTTTAATAAATGCATGTGAAAGTATACACTAACAACCTTACAGGACTGGATTACCAACATCATAAACAACAACTGTTCGCACCCCCGGTGCGACACTGTCACTTATGCAAAAATGTAGTTTTTCAGGAGAAGCATTTAAAACTTTGACACCTCACCAAAACAAACCAAAACGGCAATGACACTCACGCCCTCATACGGAAACTATGCGTACTACAAAAGTAACGTTATTGCACCAAGTAAAGGGGTACTTTAGGATCATTTTTAGATATTTAACTCATTTTTGCATTTTTTGCAAAAGTGACAGTGTCGCACCGGGGGTGCGTGTTGTTCTATGACTTTTTACAAAACATAATACATTTACCAAAAACAAACCTTTAAGATTTCTTTGTTCTATCTATCCCCCGCACCCCTCCGCGGGGTATGGTACACGTACATGGGTACATGGTATTTAACAAACAAAAACAAGTATTTCCTGACTGTAGATTGGGCTTCCTCTACAAACATTGGTCAACCACATTGGCCACCAGAAATTTACCAAACTCCAACTCAAAACCCGTACCTGCTTGCTCATCTCATCCAGCATCTCGGCGAGGTGCGGCTGGCGCAGCTCCACGATGGTCTTGGTGTTGATGCGCGCCACGTTGTTGACTTGCTGGCGCGTCAGCCAGATCAGGTCGGCCAGCAGCTCGCACCACTCTTGGATGGTGTTCAGGTTCGACTGCATGGGGACGCCGTTGCCGCTCAGTTGCTGTTCGCGTTTCCATCTGGGGACGAACAGATGTAGATTAGTTAAAAAAGTGCGAGATATCAAGTGCGAGCAAAATACCAGCTAGCTGCACTTGACTCGGTAGAACGCGGAGCTAAAAGGCTTAAATGCGACGAGACGTTGGTAGCTACGCTTCACAGCCTAGCTCATGGGCGTAATGTTGCTTTCCTACCGGTCTTCTACAGACTGTACTTCGGAGAGTGTGCGTAGGAGCTCCACGACCAGGAGGCATAAAAAGGCCACTTTGAGCAATACCTCTAAAAGCTATTCATTTCCTGAATTCCCAGCAGATCATTAGCAATTCCTTTAATTTTCGTAAAATTTCATTTCATATTTGGTGTAAGCATTGCCGCGTGAAAAAAATAAAAACCGTAATTTTATCGGTGTATTTTGTCATTACAGTTTTTATTAATCAAATTGGTTTTTTATTTCTACTTACAGTTTAAATGTTATTTCATTGTGATATGAATTGCACACAGATCATATCATGAATTGTCAGATTGTGACCATTTTACGATTTTTAATATGATTCATATTGTTATACTATTATGATTCTGCCAAAGTGGCCTTTTTAGGCCCCCTGATCCCACCATCGCCCTTAAACCACCGGACAACCAGACGTACTACAGAGTACCATCCACACTTGGTTGATATCCCGACGAGGCGTACTCAGCGCTTCTTCTGCACGTTTATTATGCACACAGCCATTTCACCCGTCTTCGCCTTCAAAGGAAGAGTGAACAGCTTCTGGGCACGCTCGTTCTATCATAGACGTCATCCATCGCTTTAAATCTGGCGTGATTGAGTTCAAGACTCAAGAGCAGAGCCATTTAGCAATAAAAAAAGAGTGTGGTGCCTCTAATCAGACCATTCCTCACTTGCTGGAGTGCCCCAAGTGCCCGTTCACCTGCACCTTGGATGACTTAATGAATGTCACTGATGCCGCATTCAACGTGGCCACCTACTGGGCTAAATCAGTCCTACTAATAATTGTTACGCGCCACAATTAATGCCTGATACATGGTGACATTAGTTACCACTAGCGCCATCTGGTTTCGAGTGGCGGAACTGATAGAGTCGCTGGCGCCATCTAGTTTGAAAAGTATTTTTTTTAAACTTGGTCAGTGGTACGTCTTGAAAACTATTTGGTAAATGATTGTAAATAATAATCGACATGCAGGTAGGTATGTAAGACTGGTTGTCAAACTGTCGGGCTTTTGACTACCCGTAACGACTGTCAAAGATCCTCGAATGACAGCCGGGACCAACGGCCTAATGTGCTTTCCGAGGCACGAAAGGGTCTTGGTATGTAAAGATAGTCACCCATCCACAGACCAGACAACTTTTTTGAAAAAATCACCAGCAACATTGGCCTTATCCATCAATATTGGTTGTAGTGCTGGCCAACATCACCAACACGGTCTGTACTCACTTGATGAGCTCCTCGTCCAGCACCTGGCTCTGCAGCTGGCGCAGGTTGGCGATGTTCTCCTTCATGTGGTCCACCAACTCCATCTGAGATTGGCTTATTTGGGCCACCTGGAGAACAAATAAATACAATTACTACAGAACAATTTTTACTTTTTGGAACGAAGTTCCTTATCGCGCGTTGCGAAAGGGGGCTAGACGGAAAAAATTAAGACCAAAAGTTGGAACGACACTTTTTGCTATAGTTGTAAGCCGTGCGGCGTGCGCGTGTTTCTCTGTCTGTCTGTCTCTCTCTCTCTCTTTGAACTTCGTTCCATCCGGGTGTCCCTTGACACCTCTCAAGTTTTTTTTTTCTTTCTTTCTTTCTTTACTGTGAGGAATCAAACGCCTCATAACTTCTTTAAATGATTAGTCGCTGCCGAAACCGAATCAAAATCTATTGTGTTTAGAAGTACTAAGCGGTCCCATCACTGACCTTTAATAAACAAGTATGCTCGACTATTAATAAACTATACGAAATGACAGTTGTTTTTTGTGCCGATTCAAAGCGCCCCGCTCGAGCGTCTCAGGAACTAAAATTGACATGTTGCAAATGGTCGTCGTGTTGTTTTGGTAAGTCTCTGATAATTTAGATCTAAATCGTGGAATAAGACTTTTTTGTGTATTATGTGTTTACTACGAGACATTTAGAACATTTTAATCATGAGAGTATGCGCATTTTGTAAAACTCATTATCAAAAATATTAGTACCACGGACGCTCACGTTGTTATCAGCGCCAAAATGGCGGAAATCAAATGATGTCCAGCGTACTTGTATAATATAGGTCAGTGGGTCACACAGACTCAAAACTCAAAGCATTTATTTCAAACCAGCTGACCCGGCAAACGATGTTTTGCCATATAAATTATTTCTAGCTGCCCGGCGCTACTTCGTTCGCGTGGTGTCCTACTTGTCAAGGGGTCGGTCAGATTTCTTACCGATATATTAATTAATAATATAATAATATCCCTGGACATTTCACACAGCGCCATCTAGTCCCAAGCTAAGCAACCTAATGCTTGTGTTATGGTAACAAGATGGCTGATAAACTACTTATATACATTTTTTTTTTGTAAATACATACATATTATAGATAGAAAAACACCCAGACTCGGAACAAATACATGTAGGTCATACAAATATTTGTTCCGTGCGGGAATCGAACCCGCGACACGCAGCGCAGCAGTCAATCGCTTAACCACTGCGCCAACCGTGCCGTCAAATATTCGTAATATAATATTCCAATTTGTTAAAGCCCACACGCAACAGCCCGTAATGCCATAAAAATATTTCTTATAACTGATTTTTATTTAGTTTACTGCCCAGTTTTTACTGCCAAACTTGATAATAAACATGCATTTTGACGACACGGTTGGCGCAGTGGCTGAGCGATCTGCTGCTGGGATTCGTGTCGCGGGTTTGATTCCCGCACGGAACAAATATTTGTATTGCCTACAGGTAGTTGTTCCGGGTCTGCAGTGCGATTCTGTAACCATCTCACCGTGAAAACTTACGTGAAGTGAGCGTGGAGTGAGCTGTCATTCAAACTAATGCTAGGGATTGAGACTATTGACAGCTCACTCTAAGCTCACTTCACCTAACTTTTCACGGTGAGATTTTTACAGAATCGATCGGCTGGCTGTTTGTGTATGTGAGTTTACACAAACAGCCAGAGCCAGCCCTTTCCAACAACAAAAAATTATTTTTCAAATCGGTTAGCAAGCGACGGAGTTATGCGCGAACAAACAAAAAAAAAAAAAATACAAACATCCGAATTGAGAACCTCCTCCTTTTGGTTTTTAGAAGTCAGTTAATAAAATCATTTATATTTTATCAAGTTTATTATTTTTTATTTTTATTACTAACCAAATCCTATTATTGTTTATTACTAACCAAATATGGACATTGTCCGAAATAAATGATATTATTATTATTATTTCCTTTATTTCAATGTAATCATATAAATTATATTTTTAAATATTAGAATATAAAAAGTATAAAAACATTTAAAAATATAAAAAATAGTAGCCCACCGGTATCGGGAACAGGGTCCAAGCTACCGGTGGTCAGGGCTCCAGAGAGAGGAACCTCCTGACAAGGCGAGCCGTGTCCAGAAGTACCGCTTTCTGAATCAAGCCCTTGATCCAGCTGCCCAACGAGAGTCTCTTCAGGTGTTGATCGAGGCTCTTGGCTATTAAGCCATTGGCTGTCACGACTATCGGCACAATGATCGCTGAGTCCACATCCCACATGTCGACAACCTCGCGAGCCAAGTCAAGATACTTGATTTGTTTATCTTTCTCGGCTTTCACGAGGTTCTCATCATGCGGGACGGTTATGTCAACAATCATTGCGCGTCGCTCTGATCGATCCACCACCACTATATCAGGCTTATTGGCAACAATAGTCCTGTCAGTGATGATGGATCGATCCCAGTACAATGTGATATTACCATTTTCGAGAACTGGGTCGGGCACATACCTGTAGTACGGCACCTCCGATTCCACAAGGTTGTATTTCAGAGCAAGTTGCTGATGGATTATCCTAGCTACAAGGTTGTGTCTATGCAAGTACTCTCCGTTAGCTAGACGAGAACACCCGGAGATAATATGCCTGATTGATTCTCCCGGCCGGTGGCATGCCCGACAGATGTCAACCGTGCCGTCTTTCACAATAAATCTCCGGTAATTGTTCGTCATCATAACTTCGTCCATAATTGCACAGACAAAACCTTCGGTTTCTCCAAAGAGATCACCGAAACGCAGCCAGGCTACGGACGCTGGTAGATCTACATCGGGCCCATGTAGGGCCCGGTAAAAGCGTCCGTGAAGCTCCTTACTCTGCCATACTTCCATGCGATCATTGGTGTCAAGCACTACTGGCTTGCGCCAGTTCTCTTTAGCCAAGGAGAGCGGGGTGAGGCCCTTGTCCACCGCGACTACATCTCGATGCATCCCCACGTCGGTCTCTAAGAAATATTCCCTGAGACTGCATATCTCGCGATTGTGGAGGGTCTTAGCGTTTAAAAAGCCTCGACCTCCACACTTTCGCGGGATATACAGCCTCATTACCGATGACCGTGGGTGATGCATTCGACTTGCAGTTAGCAACGTACGGACCCTCCTATCCAGGGCGTCAAGTTCGGTCTGAGTCCATTTGAGTATGCCGAAAGAGTACATCAAAACCGGCATGACCCAACCGTTGAAGGCGCGCACCTTGTTTCCGCCTGATAAAAGACTATTGAATACTTTTTTCAGGCGGCCATAGAAGCGGTCTTTCAACGATTGCTTCATGTCAGTAACATTGATGCCCAACGCTTCCGACATACCCAAATACTTATAGGTTTCGGATGCGGAGAGGGCTCTAAGATTTGTGGAATCCGGGAGTTGTGTTCCCACGGATTCCACGATCTCCCCTCGCTTTACATGCATGACCGCACATTTGTCCACACCAAATTCCATCCTGATGGCGCTACTGAAAGTTTCAGTGATATTCAGTAGCTCCATCAGTTGCAAATTGTTGGGGGCAAAAAGTTTTAGGTCATCCATGTAGAGGAGGTGAGATATAACCTGACCACCTCTCCTCAGCCGATAGCCTAGACCTGAATCTTCCAGCAGCGTGCTTAGAGGATTCAAGGCTAAGCAGAACCAAAGCGGACTCAAACTGTCGCCCTGGAATATGCCTCGCTCGATCCTTATCGGCTCGCTATTCCTCTGGATATTTCGACATCCTGGATAGCGAAGGACCGTCCTCCATTGCCCCATACACGTCATCAGGAAGGTGCGCAGAGTTGTATCTACTTTATACAACTCCAGCACCCTCATGAGCCATGTATGTGGCACGGAGTCATAAGCCTTCTTATAATCTATCCAACATGTCGACAGATCCTTTCGGGAACGACGAACCTGTTGGCTAATGGCCATATCAATGAGAAGTAGCTCCTTAGTACCGCGGGACCCATTCTTACATCCATTTTGAGAGACAGACATGATGGAGTTAGTGTCTATATGTTTATTAATTTTAGCTCTCAAAATGGATGTAAGAACTTTATAGACCGTCGGTAAACAAGTGATCGGTCTGTAATTTTTGGGATCCGCGGTACTACCTGATTTATGGAGCAGGTGGGTTATTCCTGTCGTTAGGAACTGGGGCAGCGACCCTGACTCTAAGGCTGACTGGAACTGGGATGCCAAGGGGGCGTGCGATCTTTGGAACCACTTTATCCAAAAGTTGTGCAGCCCGTCCGGTCCTGGAGATTTCCAGTTAGGCATCGGACGGACTGCACGAGCAATATCTTGGGGGCTGATGATAAGTGGCCCCATTTCTGGTATTAGTTCGCACGCTCTCTCGATCTTCCCAGTCCAATCACCTTCGATGTGATTGACAGGCACCGACCAGATGTTTTGCCAGAACGAACACATGGCGTCATCATCTGGTAGGTGCGTGTCAGTCACACCTTGGTCCAGTCGTTCCCAATCCCTGTAAACCCACCTTTCATCGCTCTGGAATGTGCGATTCTGAGTGTACCGCTCCACTCTCCGCCTGTACCGACGAATACGGTTTGCCCATGCACAGATCTTCTGCTTCAGGAAGTCGATACGCTCTGTGACGCGGGACAAATAATCTCGAGAACTAATATCAGTCCCCGAGAATGCCCGCCTCACAAAGCGCATCACTCTAGGGCGAGTATTGCCCTCCCTGAAGCAGATTAGCTTGCCGATGAGTGCTCTAGTCTCCCCGATACGACGCTCAATCCTGCACTGCCAAGCTGGTACAGCTGGTTTTGGTCGTGTGGCTCTGTCACTGTCCGGGAATTTGACATGAGCTACACGACATGCCGCAACAGCCGCACAGTACAAGATTGAATGGGTATCGGTGAGGTCTTTGCTGTCGTTAAAGTAATTTGCCAGCTGCGAGTCTAGAGCACACACCAGCGCCTTGTTTTTCTTGTGCATGGGCAAACGAGGTAAACGTGGTCTGAGTCCAGGCGGAATAGATCGGTACTCACGGAAAGCATCCTCCAAAGCGCTCCTCAATCTTACATTGCACTGGGAGCTCACGGATATAGCCTCATCATCATCCTCTTCATCAACGCGGTTGGGTCGCGATGGAGAACTGGGTAAATTTTGCAGTTGCACCGCGACCAATGACGAAGCAGGCGTAACGTGGCTATTCCGTGATTCGAGGCGTAGTCGATCAAGTACAACGTCATCCAGCATATGGTTACGCTGGATGACCCGCACCTGATCCGACAGTCGTTGCGCCGACACGTTGACAGCTGGCTCAAGCACCTGAAACAGAGAGAGCATCCGACCACGGTACGCAGTCAAGTTACTTCCCCCCTCTGTAGCCCCAAAGTATGCGCGCATGACATTTTCATTGACAGTTTGTGTCCATCTCATGCGCTGCACACTTCCACCGGTAGCGGGGACCCTATCAGAGGCCGGTGGGCCTCGGAGTCCTAAGCTGGCCGGCGGTCGGCCTCTTCCGCGCCGACGTACTGGTGGTGGTGTCGTCGGCGGCGAAAAGTATTCGTCGCTCGAGCTCGACGCAACTGCAGCGGCCGGTGTCACTGGACTCACGTCTGGAGCAGGTTCCGGCAACTGCGAGGCGGAGCTGAGCGACGAACCCGAAGGTGTTGGGTGTGTGGTTTCTTGTTGCCGTGCCCGACTTCGTGTCAGCATTGTAGTATTTTTCTCTCACGGTTATGTAGCCTCCACATTGAGGTATGGACATATATTCTGGGGTAATGCTTCAAATATAATATCATCCGTGCTTTTGGCACAAAAAAGATGCATCCGAGCCATCTCAGATATTTTGTATGCCTTTTGGTGGGACATAGCATGGATCAACATTTTTTGTATAACATGTTGAATACACAAAATGAATAAATTAATTTGAATTTGATTATTTATATTAAAAAATACTAAAAAATATCGGAGTACAATTTTTTTTTCACTGTCAGCTTGGCAGTCGGGCCACAGATTCAATTATTATTATTATTATTATAAGTATTATTTACCAAAGCATTAAGTTTCCTCTCGGTCTCTTCGATCTGGACTCGCAGACACGCCACCAGGTCGCGGCGTTCGGTCGTCATGGACTGCTGAAGATAGTTCATGTGACCTGGAAGATAGAAGTAACATTGTCATTTAGAGATTCAAAACAGTTCATCGACGCGCAAACTATAACCATAATTTAAGCACATTATTTTATACAGGGTGTTATTGACAGCCCTCCACAAAACACAGGATTGATTCAGCTCCTTATTCTGAATCATATCCCACTGGAAATTTTCTCAGGAAAAAAAAAATTTATGCCGTTTTTTCTGCTGATATTCCTTTATTTCAATGTAAAATTACGTTCTCTGTATGCAACACTCCTTTTATGTAAATAAAACAGCTGAAAACAGCCTCGCTCAAGCTCGCTGCGCTGGCGTCCGCTACGTGCGTTTTGCCACGGTAACGATACGTTGCGTGTGAGGTAATAAAACAAATCTGGTTTTTTGGATTCCCTTAATGTTCCTGAAAGAATTACATGTACCGGTCATCTTAATATGATGTACTGAAGCCACCCTATCAGTTTGCGGAGGGCTGTCAATAACACCCTGTATTCAAATTTTATTTAGGACTGTTTCAAATTGACGATATTTCATGTTAAACGAATATCAACTTTATTTTAATAGAAATTAAGTTGATTTCAGAGTGACTAGCACTATTGAAAAAGTTATAACAATGTTTGAAGTTGTAGCGTAAACTGAACTTTATTGTGTAGGAATTAAAGTTATTTTTCCATAAACTCATTTGTTTACATTTTTGGAGAATATGTCCCGAAGAAAATTGTCCTCGATTAACGACCAAACCTGAATGCGTGAAAAAAAATCAGCTGTTCCCTACATTTATGTTCGAATAACTCGTCAAAATGTAGGGAACACCTGGGGGTCTACTCCGAAGTAGTATCGGCCGAATGTTCGGCCGTTTCCTGCTACGAAGTTACTAATTGGTTCGGTTGGTTCCGATCCTACACTCTTTCGAATATTGACTATAGTCCCGACCCGACTAAGCCGATCCGAACTTTTTTCGCATTTTTCAATAATATTCGGTTCGTCCATGTGTCGGTCCGATCCGAACATTCCCACTTTGCACTTCGGAGTAGGCCCCCAGATTTTCTTTTCGCAATTTCGTGTTTGTTCCCATAGTAAAAGTTGTTCATAATGATGAGTACAATGACCCCTAGAGTTATGGGATATAAAAAAAAACGTTGTATACAGAGTGGCAGGGATATCGACGCGTAAACTGTAACCATGGATACAGCACATGAGTTTAGACCCCATAGCGTCGAAAATTTTCGTCGGTTATTAAAAAAAAAAATATTACTGTTCCATACATTTTTACCCGCGTAGGTATTGCACTTTTCTATGAAACAGAAGATTTTTTTTTTTTATAACCGACGAAAAATTTCGTCGCTTTCTAAACTCATGTGCTGAATCCATGGTTACAGTTTGCGCGTCGATGTGCCTGACACCCTGTATAAAAACCCCGGAAACGTGTGTAGTTAGAACCTATTATTACCTTTGTTCTTCAAACATTCGTGGTACTGCAGTGAGAACGACTCGATGTTCGCCTGCAGCGTGCGAATCTCTTCACCCACGATGTTCACCTTCTGACGTACGGTCTGCAGACCCGTTATTAGCTGAAACGGTAGCAGAAGGTAGTAAGAAAGAAGGAAAATACGTTTATTAGCGGTAAACATGACGCAAAAAAAAACTTGAGAGGTGTCAAGGGACACCCGGATGGAACGAAGTATAATTGGCTTGCTTTCTATAAGAGAGAGAGAGAGACAGAGAAACACGCGCACGCCGCACGGCTTACAACTATAGCAAAAAGTGTCGTTCCAACTTTTGGTCTTAATTTTTTCCATCTAGCCCCCTTTCGCAACGCGCGATAAGGAGCTTCGTTCCAAAAGAAACGGTTGGGGGAAACATGCGTTACATCTACGCAAAACGGCTATCGCTCAGCATTATGCTGCAACCCTATGCAAGACAGAGCCCCAGCGCTGGTTTTCAGCGACATCCGGCGCCGACGTAATGACGTCATCCGGTGCAGCAAAACAATAAAATTATTAGGACACACTACCGGTACAGCCTACTCAAAGAAAAATAATATAATTTAAACGTGATAGAATAATATAATAAACAGGAAAATAAAAAAAGGAAATATACATGTGATATGAGATTATCATCCATATTAGCTATTAAAGAGAAAAAGAAGAGAAGAGAAGGAGGGGCTTGTGGCTAAGTAATAACAGCCGCACGGCTCGATCGATCAGGTTAAGCTACGCTTGCCGCGGTTGGTCCGTGGATGGGTGACCATTTTCACAAACCAAGACACCTCCGTGCCTCGGAAAGCACGTTAAGCCGTTGGTCCCGGCTGTCATTCGTGGATCTTTGACAGTCGTTACGGGTAGTCAGAAGCCCGAAAGTCTGACAACCAGTCTTACCAAGGGGTATCGTATTACCCAGTAACTGAGTTGTGGAGGTCAGATAGGCAGTCGCTTTATGTAAAATACTGGTATTCAGCTGCATCCGGTTGGACTGGAAGCCGACCCCAACATAGTTGGGAAAAGGCTAGGTAGATGATGAGTTATTAAAGAGAAGATGTTATGCATCATCATAACAGACAGAGACATAGAGACAATAGATACAGACATAGGTCTGTATAGAATTTGGTCATCCACGCCCATCATCTACCTAGGCTTTTCCCAACTTTGTTGGGGTCGGCTTCCAGTCTAACCGGATGCAGCTGAATACCAATATTTTACATGGAGCGACTGCCTATTTGCCCTTCACCACCAAGTTTCTGCGTAATACGATACCCCTTGGTAAGACTGGTTGTCAGACTTTCGGGCTTCTGACTACCCGTAACGACTGTCAAAGATCCACGAATGACAGCCGGGACCAACGGCTGAACGTGCTTTCCGAGGCACGGAGGGGTCTTGGTTTTGTGAAAATGGTCACCCATCCCCGGACCAACCGCGGCAATCGTAGCTTAGCCTGATCAATCGACCCGTGCAACTGTTATTACTAAGCCACGGGCCCCTCATTAATGTTTTGTGTAAATTAGCTGAAACACGGCGACGATTGTTGAGTATGTCGGAAAAAATCATGCCCCAGTCGGCATGATTATAAGCTTTGCTGACGTGTGCCGCGTAAACCAAGAGTTATATGCTTCGATCAATAATAGTACTAGATTAAGGATCAGGAACAAAAATCAGTCGCTCAAGTGGCCACGTTTGCACACACGTAAACATCTACATTTCTTAGAAAAAGGTTTAATAATATTAAAAACTTCAGTTTATTATAAACCTTAATGCTTAAACATAAAGTTTAGTTACCATTGCAAAATATATTTAAAATGTCAATTGAAAATAAAATCATTCTATTTTTAAATTTTCAGTCATTTATTCTAAAATGAAACTTAAAGTCTAAGTAATAAGGTTAAAAATATACTAATTTGAAATAAGACCACAAAAGTATTTTTGGTCTTATTTTTCGGGCCGTTTTTGAAGCGCTTATCGGGAATCTAGTGCTATTATTGATCGAAGGTTATATGTAAACAAAGTATTACGGAATGAATACATTGTTTACCTGGATTAACACAAAGTGTAATTTTAATCCCAGCAGACATTTTTCGACATACACGCGGGCGAAGCCGCGGGGAAACGCTAGTATTTAATTAAAAAATTAAGTGCGTTTTGAAGCCAACCATATTTTGATAACACCGTAACTGATAACACGCTGATAACAAATACTATGAACTACTGTCTGCTATCGACAAATGCAATACTATCAAAAATATTATAAGCATAATGTTCCCACTGCTGGGCCACAGGCCTCCTCTCTGTGAGAGGAAGTGGGCCGTAATCCACCACACGAGTCCAGTGAAAAACAATGGACACGTTTTTTTTTTTGGAACGAAGTACCTTATCGCGCGTTGCGAAAGGGGGCTAGACGGAAAAAATTAAGACCAAAAGTTGGAACGACACTTTTTGCTATAGAACAGTTGTAAGCCGTGCGGCGTGCGCGTTTCTCTGTCTCTCTCTCTCTCTTTGACTCTCTTATAGAAAGCAAACTAGTTATACTTCGTTCCATCCGGGTGTCCCTTGACACCTCTCAAGTTTTTTTTTATTTGGTTGGGAAGTCATCAAATAACTTCTCCGTTAGACTTTTACTGACTAAACCCCACCCGTGTTCCTTCAGTTGCCTGTGCCAGGGGCCACGACACAACGGCTTTCGAACAACCCGCGACCCAGCAGGCATTGGCCCTAGCAGACCCCATCAGTTAGTGCTGACATCTCTTTGAAGCACGCGTGGAACACAACGCGCCGTCGACCCGGGCCTGGTCCTTGCCGGACGGCAAGCTGCCCATTGCTCGCCGTCCGCAAGCCCGCGCCTACGGTGACCGGGAATCGGCTCTCAGTTCCTGACGCTCAGGCCATCTCCTGCGGCGACTAGGGGCGTGAGGGCGCAAAGATTGCCTCTCCCTCACGCGCTCCGCCTCCTCCGAGTAACCAAGGCTTACTTTTATTTAAAAAAAAGACAGGGTTCTTAAATGAAAACCCATGAAATCCAGTGTGGGGCCACGTTTTTTTATAAAAAAAAAAAAATCCGGCACAGATAGTGTAAAATAAAGATATTTACCTCACTATACTTCCTCTCTGTCTGCGGCTGGGCCACGTAGGGGGTGCCCATGGCGTTCTGGATGACATCCATCTCTAGAGCCAGCGAGCGACGCATGTACCCGTACAGTTCGTGAGGAGCGTGGCTGTGACAGACAAGCATTCGTTAGTTCATCTACATATAGGTAAGCAAACAGGCCAAAAAAGACAAAAAAAAGTTTTTTTTTATGTTATCTATACTTATAATAAATCTGTAGAAGTGAAAATTCTGTACATTGAAAATATCAAAAAAATAATTTACAGGGGGTGTTACTAGACCGACACCGAACCCAAAAATGTGATTAAAAAAATTTTTGTCTGTCTGTCTGTCTGTCGGTCTGTCTGTCTGTCTGTTTGTTCAGGCATCACGCAAAAACTACCGGTTCGATTACGATGAAACTTGGTATAATTATTCTTTAATATCCTGGGCACCACACTGGGTACTTTTTATCCCGGAAAAGTATATACAATAAAAAACAAACTTAATTTTGCGGTTCGATCCCTATACCCGATTACCACTGTCTGTACTGTACCAACCGCAAATACTAAGTTTGTCGTAGGTTGGGTCACCCGCAGTGGAGTTCATTTTTATTCCTTTTAGTTTTTAGAGTTATTTAGGTTTATTTTTAAATGAGTCGTAGATATAGATTTTAATTTTAATTTTAAAGTATAGGTAGTATATTTGATAGTGTACGTAGTGACCGTAGGTTATTTTATAATACTGTTAGGTAGGATTAGTCATTCGTATAGATATTAGTTTTTAGGGATTTTGCTTATTTATTGAGTTTAGTTATCATCAGAAATAGGTTTATTTAGGTAGGTATTTAATTTTCTGTTATTGAGTTTTTTTTTTAATTAGGTAGGTACTTAGGTAAAGATATCATATAGGTACCCTCTTAATCACCACTAATGAGACACAATTGGTTTTCTACTGTAATTAGCCACAAAGGGCCCGCGAGATAGATGGCATTCTGGGGAAGCACATACATTTTATCCTGTTAGCACGTTCCCGTGGGATAACTTCCGACATCCACGCGGGCGAAGCCGCGGGCAGAAGCTAGTGTCAACATATAATTAATAACATAACTTCTAAGTAACCTCGAAGTTATTTCTTAAAGGGGGAGGTGTTATACCCTAAATCTGTAGGGGTTTATGCTAGATCAGCGCCTCGTTGGCGCTGCCAGTCTACTTCTCGGCTGGTGACGTGGTCTTTCTGAGTTAGTTCACACTCAACCTCCGTGACAGACGGTTCTGCCCAAGGGTCACGCGTGTTATCCTAAACTATAATATCCTAAAATACGTGTGTTATCCTAATCAATAATATCCTAAAATATACTGTCCTAAAATAAATATTTCTTTTTTTTTAAAGACGAATCGGTGAAGACCTGTAACAGTCCGCTTGTGGTGTTGTTATTTTTAGTATGCATTGAGAAAATTTGTTTTCTTTTTGGTTTTATCGTGTTTAGATATCGATACCATCAGTCTGCGGAGTTTCGCTAGCTAATTCAATGTGATCCTGTAGGTATAACCCCTAACCTTATAATGCTGTATCATACGAATACGGGTTCAAATAAGGTCATTTAACTCTTTAGTTCAATAGGATTTGTGTTTAAATAAACAAAATAAGGAAAAATCTGAAATAATAATGAATGACGTAACAGTTTTTCGATTAAACTAATGATCCATTCAAGGATTTCATATGAATCATCGTCTGTGGTTAAACAAAGGCTTTTTGAATTAATAGACAGTTAAATGATGTTAATTAATATTCAAAATCAGCCTATAATGTTCCCAATGCTGGGACACAGGCCTCCGCTCGGTGAGAGGGAGTGGGCTCTAAGCAGTGCGGGTTTGTAGATGGGTTGGTACATGTCTTCGAACTTTTGGTTCTAGGACATGCCGGTCCGTCCAGCACTGGCCTCCAGTACTGGACTCCAGTACTAGCGTCCAGCACTGGCCTCCAGCACTGGACTCCAGCACTAGCGTGCAGCACTGGACTCCAGCACTAGCGTCCAGGACTAGACTCCAGCACTGGAGTCCAGCACTACCCTCCAATACTGGCGTCTAGCACTACCCTCCAATACTGGCGTCTAGCACTGGTGTCTAGCACTGGCGTCCAGCACTGGCATCCAGCACTGGCCTCCAGCACTGGACTCCAGCACTGGCGTCCAGCACTAGCCTCCAGCACTGGCGTCCAGCACTAGCCTCCAGCACTGGCGTCCAGCACTAGCCTCCAGCACTAGCCTCCAGCACTGGAGTCCAGCACTACCCTCCAATACTGGCGTCCAGCACTACCCTGCAATATTGGCGTCCAGCACTGGCATCCAGCACTGGCATCCAGCACTGGCCTCCAGCACTGGACTCCAGCACTAGCGTCCAGCACTACCTTCCAATACTGGCGTCCAGCACTGGCATCCAGCACTGGCATCCAGCACTGGCGTCCAGCACTAGCCTCCAGCACTGGCGTCCAGCACTGGAGTCTAGCACTACCCTCCAATACTGGCGTCTAGCACTGGCATCGAGCACTGGCCTACAGCACTGGCCTCCAGCACTAGCCTCAACTATGAAACAAACTCACCTGTACTGCATGTGGAAGTTCTTGGCGGCGTCCAGAAGCTTCATCTTGGTCACGAACATGTCGGGGGACAGCATGAGGTCGGCGTGCGCCTGTATTTCCTGCACTAATTCATCCACAAAAAAGCGCTGCTGTTCGTCCGGCTCTGCTGTCCTGTTGGAGGCAGTTGTCCTGGAGTTGAGTGAGGGGGATGGATAGTAGTGCCGCACGATACTCGGATAGTACGATATTACGGATAGTGGTTGCATAATACACATACAAGGATCTTTTGACGCGTTGCCAAAATCTAACGACGCCATTTTGTTTTTAACACGCTTTTATTAGCTTCACTTGTAACTAAGGTGTATTCAAATTAGTTTCCAATTGATGTTATTTCAAGTTAAACAAATATCAACTTTATTTCAGTAATGATTAAGTTGATTTCAGAGTGACTAGCATTATTTAAAAAGTCTTAAAAATGTTTGAAGGCGCAGTGTAAACTGAACTTTATTTTGGAGGAATTTAAGTTATTTTTCTAATAACTCATATTTGTTTACATGTTTGGCAAGTTAGTCGCGAACGTAGATTAACTAACAATTTCAATCTACCTAGCCTTCTCCCAACTATGTTGGGGTCGGCTTCCAGTCTAACCGGATGCAGCTGAATACCAGTATTTTACATGGAGCGACTGCCTATCTGACCTCCACAACCCAGTTACTGGATAATACGATGCTGTGCCCTGACAGGGTCAATGTATGAAACAAATATTATTGTAACATCTTCTACACTACATTGAATGCAATAAACGATGATTATGATTATGATTACGATACCCCTTGGTAAGACTGGTTGTCAGAATTTCGGGCTTCTGACAACCCTGCACGCACTGCGTTTTTGTACTTCGTCATAGAAAAAAAAAAGCAGTGCAGTTCAACTTCTGCCCCGCTATAAGAGCTAAGAGCCGCCATAATGTATGAAACTGCAGATTTATATTATCGTGAGTCGCGGTTAGTCCTAAAAATGGAAAGTAAGTGAGACACGCACAGGAAATTAAAACCATAAAAATTAACATTAAAACTAACAAAATCATGAAAACAGAAGACCTGTAGCATAATCAGCCTATATTATTCCCAATGCTGGGACACAGGCCTCCTCTCAGTGAGAGGGAGTGGGCCGCAATCCACCACGCGGGCCCACTGCGGGTTGGTAGATGTCACATGTCTTCGAATTTTTGGTTCTAGGACATGCCGGTTTCCTCACGATGTTTTCCTTCACCGTTTTGAGAGCAGTGGTGATGAAATAATTTACACAAAGTAAAGGGCCTGTCTGGGTTCGAACCTGCGACACAAAAGTCGCGGCCGTTACCACTGGGCCACGACTGGGCCACCACAAGACCTGTCCGAGGCCAAAAAGGTTCTTATCTCAGTATGATGCTGCGATAAGAGCCTTTTTTATTTAAAAAACAAAAACAGCATTGCCACTGTTACAAATTAAAATTTGTGGCCTCCTACGGTAAGCTGACATAAGCCCAAAGAAGCAGGTGGACCGGCATCGAGACATAAATAAACAACCAAACCATTTTAAACACCGTATATTTATAAAATTAAATCTAAAGTAATAAACCGTGAATGTGAACATTGCTAGTATTCTGTTAGGGCCCGCTATGATGTGATGACACAACTACAGAAATAAATCAATAAAAAAAAAAAAACAAAGGGGATTGAAGATTTTTATATGGAGCCTGGCATACCTACTGCCGCGCAATTCTGTTTTTTTTTATTCAAAATGGCGGCCACTTATGTAACCTATACATATAATTCGATAGCTGACGCTGACATCAATGTTAACAGAAAACAAAACAGGAAGAAACCCCGTAATGCGTCACGTCTCCGATATATTAACGTTCAAAGTTGATCATGTGACATCCATATTTTTTTGGAACTAGCGTACACACGGCTACACGTCAAGCTATACAAAACCAGTTTGTCTTGGCCTCACTTTGTATGATATTTTCTCACAATGAACGGTCAGTCAATACTGGTTTTGCATAGCTTGATGTGTAGCCGTGTGTAAATCTTGTTGCATAGGTGTTTAAAAAATCACTGAATGTTTAAAACTTTTCATCCATATTTTTAGAACTTGCTTAAATTAAAAACCAAACCAGCATCCTAATTGCGTAACACACGATCAATCGGAATCGGTTTAATTTTGACAGTTCAACAACATTCATTGCGGTATGTACACACTGCTACATATCAAGCTATGCATTTCCAGTTTTAGCTGACCTGGCATTGTATAGGTGTTTCGTACAATCAGAAGGCAGCTTATACTGGTTATGTATAGCTTGATGTGTAGCCGTGCGTACGTGTTGAGCAGACAAATTTTTCGAACTTATGAAGCAATTGATTAGCAATTTGCTTCAAAATGATTCTGATTCCGATTGATTGTGTTTTACGCAATTAGGGTGCTGGTAGTGTCACGTTTCCGAGATATTGGCGCCGATTCCCTTGTTCACAAATTAAACTAAAGTTCAGTGCATCTTTTTCTTTCTATTTCAATAAGAAAAGGACAGAAGATAAATATTAGTTTAGTCCTGTCAAATTAAGATACTCCATAGACAGATTAGGTTTAGACGCAATTAAAAACATGGCTACTAAAAATACGTCAATTTACGTCAGGCGCTGACTAATTTGACAGGACTTTCTTTATTTATCTTCTGTCCTTTTCTTAATGAAAGAAAAAGATGCAATGATCTTAAATTTAGTTTAGTTTGTGAACAAGGGAATCGGTGCCAATATCTTCAGCCAGGCTCCTACAATATTAAAATCTTCACCCCCTTTACAATTATCTTGTCATTTTCCTCCAGAACTTGAGGTTATAAGAAAAATCATTGATTCATCGGCTCTAAATATTCATATCACGGAATTACTTACCATATCCGGCTCTCGATCCACGGCGCGAGGCAATGGCGCACTTCAATGGGGAAATGATCCCCGTAGATGGTCCGTACCTGTGCAAACAATGAGTGAGGTTAATCCTAGACAAACAAAGGAGACGGGACGAAACTGATCTATGGACCAATAGCGATATGGTTTATTGTGCATTATGCCACTGCAGATTACGGCCGAGAGGCAAGTGTTCCTGGGATTTAACGAAGACGGACAAAAACATGATTTTTGGTAGTTTGCCAGGGGGTTAATTGTAGATCTATGTAGTTAAAACATGTTCGGGATGTTATATTCAATTAAAAGTAGTTTTTTTTTCAATGTTATGCTTAAAAAACTTGTTATAAAAATTAGATATGTATTTGGCATTTTCAATCTCAAATAGCAGCCGGGGGGTTAATTGTAGACTTTACTTTACGGTAGCCCGCGTTTGCAGTTTAGTTTTTTATTGAATTATGTTTAGATATCACGGAGTTTCTCTAGCTAATTTCATTCGACCCTGTATTTTTTTTAATGGCGTCCGTACCTGTACACAATGGTCGTTAATCATAAGATAGAATTACAGTCCGTTCACAATTATTTTACCTCCGATTTTGCATCGTCCAAATCATTGTGATCTTTATTCTCATTCTAATAAGGTTGCTCTTAGATTGCCGACACTGACAAGTCTGTCAACATCATTGTGAACTTTAATCTCGTTACAATAAAGTTGCTATTAAGTTGCTGCTGTCATAATACAACTATGAACAGACTAGGTTACGCAGTTTGTGCTATGACTGTCCGGTCTAGCTCGTCATACGATATAATTAACATGACTAATTTTGACATTAAATTCGGCCTTGCTTTTTAATATATGTATGTATGTATGGTGTTGACAGACACTTACTTACATCATCATCATATGCCTAGCCTTTTCCCAACTATGTTGGGGTCGGCTTCCAGTCTAACCGGATGCAACTGAATACCAGTATTTTTACATGGAACACCCAGTTAATGGGTACCCACAACCCAGTTACTACCTAGGTAATACGATACCCCTTGGTAAGACTGGTTGTCAGACTTTCGGGCTTCTGACTACCCGTAACGACTGTCAAAGATCCACGAATGACAACCGGGACCAACGGCATAACGTGCTTTCCGAGGCACGGAGGTGTCTCGGTATGTAAAGATGGTCACCCATCCACAGACCAACCGCGGCAAGCGTAGCTTAATCTGACCGATCGACCTGTGCGGCTGTTATTATTTAGCCACGGGCCCCTCACACTTACTTACATAATAATCTTTTATATTCAAGGTAGCAAATATCATTTTAGAAGAAAGTTAAATTCATTTTCATCTTGAGTAAGAAGAATTACGTTCATAGCATACTCAAACTATAATGCTCACACGGCTGGGACACAGGCTTCCTCTCTGTGAGAGGGAGTGGGCCATAATCCACCACGCGGGCCCAGTGCGGGTTGGTAGACGTCCATGTCTACGAATTTTTGGTTCTAGGACATGCCGGTTTCCTCACGATGTTTTCCTTCACCGTTTTGAGAGCAGTGGTGATGAAATAATTTACACAAAGTAAAGCGCCTGTCTGGGTTCGAACCCACGACTTACAACTCTTAAGTCAAGGCCGTTACCACTGGGCCATTACTGAGGGGCAATCCTCGTAATTTTAAGAACGTTCACAGTCTGATCTCAGTCTCAATCTGTCAAAAATACATCTAATTTCCCTACATTTTGACAAGTTTTTGACATTTGTTTGTCGCCGAGATGACACTGCGACTAGATTTTGAACGTTTTAAATTACGAGAATATTGGCCTTCAGCTCATTGAAAGTAAACTTCATTTAATTTTAAATAAGAAGAATTACGTCCATAGATTAGTGCTAATATACACGAGCGGCACGCGACAACTGTAGAGACAACGTGCCGCTCGTGTATAAGAGCCCGTCACGTAGGGGAAGGCGAGTAAGGGCGCGTTCACATTTAACGTCCGTTTTACAGGTCTGTTAAAACGTGTATGTTATTAGCGTATGTAGTTGTATGAGCGAGTTCACACATAATACAGTATTCCGGATCCAGTAGAAAATACCGATCCGACAAAATAAGCAGCAATCCGTTTTACAGGTCCGTTTAAACGTATGTGTGTTAGATTTAGAATTGCCTCGGTAGCTCCGCAAGTCACATATCCACGTACCTAGCTATATGTCTATCTCATGTCGTCTTTAAAGGTATGTAATATTATAGTTTTGAACAGTCGTTAATATACTTGCATTCAAACAACACGTATTTAATTTATCCGAACCCCGAACAAGCAATAGTGAACCTTAATACAATCACCAATGTGTTATTAGCGTATGTAGTTGTATGAGCCAGTTCACACATAATACAGTATTTTGGATCCAGTACACTGATCCGATCTCTTAAAATCAGTCCTGTGTGAATACTATCTCCAGTAGCGACGGATCCATTAAAAAGGATCCTATAAATGCTGTGTGAATACTATCTCCAGTAGCGACGGATCCGTTAAAAAGGATCCTGTAAAAACGTACGTATATGTGAACGCGCCCTAAGGGTTAGCGCGCATTGCGGTGCGGCGAGTTGCGGTTGCGGTTTTAAACCGCAACAAATCTGTAGCAAATCACAGATTTTTTAGCCGCATGCGGTTGAACAACCGCATTGCGCGAACCTGCACTGTGGTTCATACATCACAGATTTTGCGGGAGCAAACCGCAAGTAACCGCACCGCAATGCGCGCTAGGCCTAACGTCAGCTGGTAACACACACTCTTCCGACGTCACCAGTGTCTCGGACAGTACCGGGAGCTCCTGCGCTGACACGCACATTCACAGCGTATTTGCACAATGGTAACCACAAGTAAAACGCGCGTCGCTTCGTGAGATAAAAATACTATGCTATCATCATCCAGCGTAACACAATATCAGTAACAATGAGTTTTATTTTGACAGTTCACCAACATTGAATAGAATAGAATACTCTTTATTGTACACCATACAAATTAGAGAACATAAATATAAAACATTTTATAAAGGGTGACACAATGGGCGGTCTTATCGCTAAGAGCGATCTTTTAAAGACAACCTTTGGATGGATTAAAAATTAAGGAGAGACAAATATAGTAGGTAGTCTGTGGTGTACCATTTAAATTATACTATTAATATAATACATAAAGTATTTATTTTTAAATTGATTGCGTTATTTGCGTAGTTGAGCAGACACATTTTTCTAACATAATTATGAAGCAATGGATTAGCAATATCCTTCAAAATGATTCTGATTGTGATCAATAGTGTGTTACGCAATTATACCCTGTCCATTAGGTTAACCGTTTTTTGACAGCTGTCTCAGATCGAACTATTCCAGATGACGTAAAAGTTAACGTTAAAATGCGTAATAAAAT
Organism: Apamea sordens; assembly: GCA_945859715.1. Taxonomy (NCBI): domain Eukaryota; kingdom Metazoa; phylum Arthropoda; class Insecta; order Lepidoptera; family Noctuidae; genus Apamea; species Apamea sordens. The sequence continues at coordinate 8,245,293 of OX244015.1, read as the reverse complement.
AAAATAAACTGCCTTATCTCATTGAATTACCTTATTTATGGCTTCTTACAAAATCAAAATAAAAAGTCATTTATTCAAATTAGGCTGAGAATCAGCACTTTTCGAACGTGAAAATTACAAAAGACAGTTCCCCAAAAACGCCCGCCCTTCACCACTTCCTAGTGCTATCGCTAGGAAGAAGAAGTGGCGAAACAAACTCCCCAGCAGCACAGCTGTCTGTTCAGTTAGAAAATAGTTGCATGTATACAATACTAGGAACCTATGTTCAGTAATTAACATTACAAGAAACTTAAATTATTTGCCATATGTCAGCTAGCCACGCCAATATACCTACAAATATAATAAAAACTAAACGTACTCAAGCTAAAAAATAACTAATTAAAATGTAAATAAAAACTTACAACCTAAATAAAAGCCTACAGACATTACAATACCGTACGTGTATCAATGTATTGTGTGTTGCTGCAATCACTAGTTCCATCTGTCAAAAAACGCTTTACCTAATGAACAGGGTATAGGGTCCAGTACTGCTATGAATGGAGGAACAGCTTACCTTCTGAAGGCTCTCGGGTGGAAGCTGCTGAGCTCTAGCCCAGAGAGACATTTTGAATCTGTAATGAAGACATTTTACAATAACACATTGAGAAGTTTATAATTTTTATTTTGTATGAAACAACTTCAGGGGGCCTACTCCGAAGTGCAACGTGCGAATGTTCGGATCGGACCGACACATGGCCGAACCGAATGTTATTGAAAAATGCGCAAAAAGCACGGATCAGCTCAGTTGGGTCGGGACCATAGTCAATATTCGAAAGAGTGTAGGATCGGTTCCGACCGACCCAAATAGTAACTTCGTAGCAGGAAACGGCCGAACTTTCGGCCAATACTACTTCGGAGTAGGCCCCCTGGTTTTTGAAGAAAATTCGTAAGACGGAGGGAGAGTAGACTGCATTCCAAAATATCAAAAATGCACAACGTTAATATTCAAGTTTTCAATTCTGCCGGTACTCCCGGAGTGCAACCCGTTTTTTTTCAGATTAGGGTTTTGCAAAAACTTCACAATGCAAGTTTCTAACAACAGTTAAGTAACCAGCTATGTACAGACGCCAGCAGGTCAGGCTACCCGAAACTGTCAAATTTTCCCAATAAACCTAAAACCTTAATGCTTTAGAGATAAAGTTGAAAATCTATTCAAGAAATTTGACAGATTGTAGTAGCTTGATGTGCTGACGTCTGTACCTGAACTATAAAGCTACCATTTACTGGGTACGTCTTTCATTGACTTGCATATGCCTTGGCGGCTGAGAGTATGTCATGCTCACTCAAATGTCTCGTTAGTGGTGGCGTGTGTGTTGGATCATTAGGTTCCCTTCAAAATGGTTTAGCTGAATGGTGCTGATCGATACGTCATGTTCGTGAACGGGCGCAGTCAGTAGGGATTGGTCATCGCCTTATTTGATTTGATTTTTTTATATTTTTTTATTGACAATGGGCTCACTCTTGACCTCAATCCAGTCCAGAGGCAGGGATGAGATCTACGGTGGAACGAGCTTGCCCAGAAGAAGCCTATTCACTCACGCCTTGAAGAGATTGATTTGACTCTCGCCTCGATTTGATTTTTATTTCTGAATTTTACTACACGCTAAGGGTACCTCCTGTGGGGTACGGACCTCGGTTTGGGGTGTCGCTGGGAGAAGGCAGCAAGGGACAGGGGAGGACATGTAATGGGGCGTCGCGGCCTTGACGGCGAGGACGGAACCCGTGTGAATGAGCCCTAAGTCTACCACGACATTTGACCAAAAAATAAAAAATAAAACTCACCAGTTTTATTTTCCAAGTGTTGATAAGAATCGTCTCCGTTGCTTCGTTATCTGTAAAAAAAAAAAACATTACCTAAAGGTTCAAATAGATAGTGGTTTGTTCTGTAGAGTCTGGAGTGTAAGATAAAGTACTCCAGACCGAATTTCGGCCAACGCAACCATCTGTGGAGACCAGCCTACAGCGCGGGAGATATTATATGTACTTACACACGGCTACACGTCAAGCTATACAAAACCAGTTTGTCTTGGCCTCACTTTGTATGATATTTTCTCACAATGAACGGTCAGCCAATACTGGTTTTGCATAGCTTGATGTGTAGCCGTGTGTACGCGTGTGTGCGCAGACACAGGTGCACACACTCTCCCCTCACTCTCATAGTCTGATCGGACGGCAATCAGACATGACTGGAGAGAGGTCAGGCGGAGGGCCAACGGCTTAACGTGCTTTGATAAAATCAATAATTATAGATTCTTGCCTTGGTTCAATGTGATGTGGACTATTTGACACTTGTTGAGAAGAAATATTTCTACCCCCAAGTGTCCAATGTAGAGAAAAATTGGTCGTCATGCTTGATATCGTAGACTGAAGAATAGAAACATTTCTTCTCTTACGCACTGACCTATATGATACAAGTACGCTGAACTAAATATACTATACGAAATGAAAGTTGTTTTTGTGCCGGTTCAAAGCGTCCTTCTCGAGCGTCTCAGGAACTAAATCGCCAAATTGCCGCAAATGGCCGTCATTTTGCTTTGGTACGTCCCTGATGATTTAGTTCTAAATCGTATAATAAGACTTTTGTGTATTTTGTGTTTACTACGAGATATTTAGAACATGTTTATCCTGAGAGTATGCGTATCTTTTAAAACTCGCTATCAAAAATATTAGTTCCACGGTCGCTCACGTTGCTGTCAGCGCCAAAATGGCGAAAATCAAATGTCTTCATTTTGTCATCGATAGTATGAAGTCCAGCATACTTGTTTATCATATAGGCCAGTGATAAAACGGTAGAAATCTTTCTACAATCTGTCATTTTGTGTTTATTCTTCCGTCGACAAAACTGGTTTCTATGGTGTTCGTGCCACTCCACCACCCATGGAGACCACGCGAAGTATAGTTCGCGTGATCGCGACAATGTAGCAGAAGAACTGTATGCAGCCTGCTGATTATTTTAACTTTTTTCTGAGCAATGCCATTGAAGCGTGATTAACTAGCAAAGGCCTAGTAATTTATACAGACTTGACATTTGAGTGTATGCATTTGACCGCGCAGTGATAAATTAATCATCAATGTTCCATCATTATCTGCCTAGCCTTCTCCCAACTATGTTGGGGTCGGCTTCCAGTCTAACCGGATGCAGCTGAGTACCAGTATTTTACATGGAGCGACTGCCTATCTGACCTCCACAACCCAGCTTTATTATTAGTATAGATATATAGTTACTAAGACACCAGAAAATTACCTTAATTTTTAGTTACTATGTAAAGACGCCAGCAGGACAAGTTACCCGAAACTGTCAAATTTTTCCAATCAACCTTGAACCTTAATACTTTAGCGATAAAGTTGGAAATCTATTAGAGAAATTTGACAGATTGTAGTAGCTTGATGTGCTGGCGTCTATCTGTACATATGTGTGTTACATCAGAGCGGATACAAGACCATTAATAATTATATCACGATAATGGTGCGTCTATGAATTAAATATTACACATAGTTTTATAATTAGCTAGCTGTGTCCGCGACTTCGTCCGCGTGCATATCGGAAAACAGTTTTGATTTCATGGGTTTTAATTTTATTGCGCCGAACCCTAATTCTTTTTCGCACGTCTTCCACACAAAAACCGCGCCCCCCCGGTCTACTTCTTGATATGCAATGGTCGCTGTAGCTAGCACCATGAACATGAGGCTACAGGAGCTAGTGCGAATCTTGGGTTCATTCGATTAATCGAGTCTGGTCAAACCACGCTGGGATCGGTGCAATTCATTCATTCATTCATTGATAGCCCAATTCTTGAGGAAGGCTATTTAATATCACGCCAGGACGCTTTGGAGACGAGTTAAAAGAGAAGTCTGAGAGAACCGTGCGGCTGTTATTATTTAGCGAAACTATGCAGGTTGAAATTAAAAACTTGCGCCAACTCGAAATAGGAGGTGCAGTAGCTATTACATAATCATTATAAATTGTCATATCCGAAATCTAAAGTCTTGAAAGAAAACTTGACACCCGGATGGAACGAAGTATAACTGGTTTGCTTTCTATAAGAGAGAGAGAGAGAGAGAGAGAGAGAGAGAGAGAGAGAGAGAGACAGAGAAACACGCGCACGCCGCACGGCTTACAACTATAGCAAAAAGTGTCGTTCCAACTTTTGGTCTTCATTTTTTCCGTCTAGCCCCCTTTCGCAACGCGCGATAAGGAACTTCGTTCCAAAATCGTTTTATTTTTGTCTTAAGGCTAAATACCTACACGGACTGCGTGAAGCAGTCAGGATGGACAGCTTCAAGCTGCGACTGCATAGTGGACTAGTCTTCTACGCACACACACACGAAACCGCTCGAGCAGTTGCAACTGCTTCGGGCGGTCGTGCGGTCAAGCAGTCGCCAGGCATACACTGACTGCTCGAGCTGTCGACTGCTCTCGCGCAGTTACCTGATTTGAATGACGAGCAGTTGATATCAACTGCTCCAGCAGTTATCAATGGCAGCTTCAAGCTGTTGACTATGACTGCAAGAGCGGTCCGTCTATGTTAATCAATCGCTAACTGCTCGAGCAGTCCATGTATGTCGGCCCTTAGATAGTGCAAACTAAGTTATTGCCTTCAAGTAAACACGAATTATCAGTGTTCCAGTAAAAAAAAAACACAATCTATCAAAACAAATAAGAAAATTAAAGTGCATATCAATTTTAGTGCGCGCCCGATAAGCAACCCGTTCATCGCTGAGTTCATAACATGAAGCTAGTTGGGAACGCGATAAACTAGCGGTCATTTACCTAATTTTTTAACTACGTATTTCATCCGGAGAGCAGTCAGGTGACCCAGTGGTAACTGCCCCGAATTACGAGTTGTAGGTCGTAGATTCGAACCCAGACAGGCGCTTTACTTTGTGTAAATAATTTCACCACCACTGCTCTCAAAACGGCGAAGGAAAACATCGTGAGGAAACTGACATGTCCTAGAACCAAAAATTCGAAGACATGTGACATCTACCAACCCCTCTCCCTGAGAGGATGCCTGTGTCCCAGCAGTGGGAACATTAAAGGCTGATTATGTATTTTATCACGTATATTGATACAGCTAACTTCTACGCGCAACTTCGTCTGCGTAAATTTTTGTTGTTCCCTCACCCATCCCATCGTATCGCATTGCCTGACCGCGTTCGTACTTCGTTTTCATTTTTTTTTATAGTCACGTATGGGTTTGATGAAAAAAAAATGTTGAGTTTCAGTTCTAAGTACGGGGAACCCCCAAAAATTATTGTTTTTTTTTCTATTTTTGTGTGAAAATCTTAATGTGGTTCACAGAATATATCTACTTACCAAGTTTCAACAATATAGTTCTTATAGTTTCGGAAAAATGTGGCTGTGACATACGAACGGACAGACAGACAGACATGACTAAGGGTTCCGTTTTTTGCCATTTGGCTACGAAACCCTAAAAACCTCTTTATAATAATAAGTTTAGATAATACAGAGCAAAGATTGTAGACGATTAAATGAATTCGTGTTGAGGTTCCTCTATTCTATCTTGCTGTGCCCGACAGGGTCCACAATGATCTAAAATTATGTATATTTTGTAATGTACCTACCACCTAAGTTCACATTGTGGAATGCAAATAAATGTATTGAGTATTGAGGTTTTTTTGAGGCAGTCTGTACAGGCATACAACACTTTAGACTTTATGAATAAAAAAACCTGTTCTCTATTTCATATGCAAACAAGGTTTTTTAAATATAAGACATACCGGACATTAACCTTTTAACCGCTTGTGTCGCATTTATGCGACACTATATTTCCGTGCCCCTACCGCTTGTGTCGTATTTCTGCGACAGAACATGAGAACATGCATGATGTTTTTATTCTATTTTCGTTCTATTAACTGCGTGGTACAACTAAAATTATTATTTAAAAAAATTATCGATTTGTAGCCGCGCGCTAGGGGCACGGCAATAGGCTATTTTCCTAAAAAATTCTAATTAGTCCGTCAGTTAGATTAACAAAAAATATTGAACCCATATTTTTTCTTTTGTCAATTATATAAAAAATGATGAAGATATCGCCCGTTAAAGTTGCGCGTGACGTCACATGCTTGCGACACTTTTGCAAGCAAGTGACGTCACGACCCCCCACTCCCAAATTTTGACGCGCTTTATCTTTGTCTGCTTTGGTTTGATTGACAAAAGAAAAAATATAAATTACTTTTCGACAATCTAACTGACGGACTAAATATAATTTTTTTTTTACCCAGGCAACTACCCTATTGATATTTAGCCAAGCGCTTAAAAGGTTAAATTGTTTTATATTCATCCTTGCCTCATGCAGTTTATACGACTTGCCAAAAAATCGAGATTTCTTAATATCATGATCATCGTCATCTCATAACATCACAGGGTTAGGCAGGGGTGTATGTATAGTACAGTCACGAACACCAATTGTTAACAATTGGCAACTTTCAATTGCGATTTTTTCGCGTTTCTTTTCGATTTTTGTTGAAATACGACATATTACATAAACCTATGGGTTCGAAAAGGCTATACTAATTTTTTATTCATAAGTTCACAGAAGTATAAATTACATAGAAGTTACATCATTAGAAAGTAACTTAATATTATGAGAAAAATAATAATCTATGCCTAAAATTAGTCTAGTGTATATCTTCTAAATATTGGTTTATGGCCTACTGAATTCAATAGCGACCTGCCTGATGCTATGTTCGTAACAACATAAAATTTCATCTATATATATAAAATTCAAAGTCCTGACTGACTGACTGACTGACTGACTGATAGATCAACGCACAGCCTAAACCGCTGGTCCTAGAGACATGAAATTTTGAGGGTGTGTTCTTCGTGAAGAGTAGGCATCCACTAAGAAAGGATTTTTCGAAATTCCACCCCTAAGAGGGTGAAAAGGGGGGAATTCGTTTGTATGAAAAATCTTATTCCTTGAGTTAATAAACTTGAAACTTGGCACGAATACTTATCTAAATAAATTATGAAGATTGTCAGTTTTTTTTCTTCTAAACTACCCCCTAATAAGGGATTGGGGGGTTTCAAAGTTTGTATGGAAGAATTTTAGCGCGCAGTCCGATTTACTCGAAACTCAGTATTTATACCTAATATTGAAAGTAAAGAATAATGTGTATCAGGGTTTTTTGAAAATCTACCCCTGACGGGCTGAAATGGGGTAGTAAATTTTTCAGGGGAGGATTTTACTGCATGACTTGATTAACTCGAAAATTAGTATAAATAATCTTTGAGTCAAGTTATGAATTTATCCCAAACCATTTTTTTTAAATTCCACCCCTGTGGGGGTGAAAAGCGGGGATACAGTTTATATGAAAAATCTTCTCATTAGGTTAATAAACTTGAAACTTTTCAAGAATACTCGCCTAAGTAAGTAATAAAGTTTACCATTATAAGTTTTTCAAAACTACCCCTCAAAGGGGGATATAGGGGTGTTAAGTTTGTGTGGAAGAAATTGAATGCGCGGTCCGAATAACTCGAAACTCAGTATTGATACTTAAGACCAAAAATAAAGAATAACATGTATCAGGGTTTTTCGAAAATCTACCCCTAACGGGTTGAAAAGGGGTAGTTAATTTTACAAGGGAGGATTATAATGCGTGGCTTGATTAACTCGAAAATTGGTATAAATAATCTTTGAATCAAGTTATGAATAATCCCAAACGATTTTCAAAATTCCACCCCTGTGGGGGTGAAAAGCGGGGGCTACAGTTTATATGAAAAATCTTATTCATTTAGTTAATAAACTTGAAACTTGGCACGAATACTTATCTAAATAAATTATGAAGATTGTCAGTTTTTTTTCTTCTAAACTACCTCCTTATAAGGGATTGGGGGGTTTCAAAGTTTGTATGGAAGAATTTTAGCGCGCAGTCCGATTTACTCGAAACTCAGTATTTATACTTAATATTGAAGGTAAAGAATAATGTGTATCAGGGTTTTTTGAAAATCTATCTCTGACGGCCTGAAATAGGGTAGTAAAATTTTCAGGGGAGGATTTTACTGCATGGCTTGATTAACTCGAAAATTAGTATAAATAATCTTTGAGTCAAGTTATGAATACAGACGATTTTTTTTAAATTCCACTCCTGTAGGGGTGAAAAGCGGGGATACATTTTATATGAAAAATCTTCTTCATTAGGTTAATAAACTTTGGCAAGAATACTTGCCTAAGTAAGTACTTACCTAATAAAGTTTATCATTATAAGTTTTTCAAAACAACCCCTCAAAGGGGGATATAGGGGTGTTAAGTTTGTGTTGAAGAAATTGAATGCGCGGTCCGAGTAACTCGAAACTCAGTATTGATACTTTTGACAGAAAATAATTAATAATAAGTACCGATGTAAAGTTGTCGAAAATTTACCACTGACGGGACAAAAAGGGGTAATTCAGTTTTTAAGGGGAGGATTTGAACTTGAAACTGTATGTTACATTTTCACGCCTAAACCACTGAACTTCTGATTTGGCATAGAGATAGATGGCATCCTGGGGAAGCATATACATTTTATCCTGTTAGCACGTTCCCGTGGGATAATTTCCGACATCCACGCGGGCGAAGCCGCGGGCAGGATCTAGTTTAACAATAAAGGAGTAAATCGCTTTTGAATAAAGCCGAGTGTATACATACTTTTGCTCGTGACTGTACACCCAAATTTCACCAGGCGACCCTCATAACCATCTGCCTAGCCTTTTCCCAACTATGTTTGAGTCGGCTTCCAGTCTAACCGGATGCAGCTGAATACCAGTATTTTACATGGAGCGACTGCCTATCTGACCTCCACAACCCAGTTACTGGGTAATACGATACCCCTTGGTAAGACTGGTTGTCAGACTTTCGGGCTTCTGACTACCCGTAACGACTGTCAAAGATCCACGAATGACAGCCGGGACCAACGGCTTAACGTGCTTTCCGAAGCACGGACGGGTCTCGGTATGTAAAGATGGTCACCCATCCACAGACCAACCGCGGCAAGCGTGGCTTAACCTGACCGATCGACCTGTGCGGCTGTTATTATTTAGCCACGGGCCCCTCCATCCATTTTAATTTATATGGGTAGTTCTACGATAAGAGGTTTTAAGTCCATAGAGAATGCGGCCACAGAGAAAAGTTGCTGTTTTTTCATGTAACACTTATATTACGATTTTTGTCCTATTTATGTATCTTTTCACGTAAGGGCAAGTCACTTTATGCACATTTTATTACTTTTTACAATGCCAGGGTAAATACATTGGGCAGGGTAGAGACACCAAGATCAGGGTAGATACTTATTTGGCCAGGGGAGAGAATTTGTGGCAATAAAAGTAACAAAATTAGTAAAATCAACTTTAATTATACATTGTACTTAGCATAGAATCAGACTATCATTTTTACCAATCATATTAAACACTAGTAACACCCCCTGCCATTTATTTTTTTGATATTTTCAATGTACAGAATTTTCACTTCTACAGATTTATTATAAGTATAGATTAACAGACTATATAATTTCAGCCTTCTCAGAAATTTAAAACAAATCAATGTCATTCATTACACAATAATAATATATGAAATTAACATGGCATTGTACCTATAACAAATAATAAAATATTCTTTTATTAATACTAATTATATAGATTAGCGCCTTTTAAGTAATTCAAATAATCAGACTTGCGATAACTAGGATAATTTTCATATTGCCTGTGCCTATGCTACATTTCACTAAATGTACATGTTTTAATCATAAAATAAAAAATATAAATTAACTCTTAACAAAAAATAAAATGCTTAAGCTTTCTTAAACACGTTCGCCGACTCTTTGAAACAGTAGAACATCCTCTGCCCTTTCAAAATAAGATTTGGCATTGGTAATGCCTGGACAAATCTTCTGAGATAAATGAAAAATCGTTTTCTTCGACTTTAAATAATTTTCCACTTTAGTACCCTATTTTACAGAAAATTACCTGTATTTCGTCATCTTCTTCTAAACCCGTACACAAATGGCCACATAACGGTACTCTGTTTTTTTAGAGTAGTTTGACAAGAATAAAATCACAGTTCTTAAATGTTTTTTGGATGTCGACGGTTATTGTTCATCCCCTACATGGTGCTTGCCACCTTTTGGTATAACGACTTGTTCACTGTCCGAGAACGAGAAAGAGAATCCATTTGGATTCTCTATCTTGGATTTTCTTTCTCGTTCTCGGATTCCAAATCCGGTCCGTAAACATCCTCGACTCGGAGGCCTACGTTGCCTACGTTCTCTTGCTTTCTTTTTCCATACCTATCGTTCGTGCTTTACGTGGCTCTCTAGGAGTCATTTGGTCGACAGTCTTTATCCTTTCCTTCCTTCCTTTCTCCTTCTTTTGGCTTTTGCAATTCATATTTTTCGGGATCATTTTTAATCTTTTCATATCATAGTCTCTCTGCTTCACGTTTCTTCTGTAATCTTTCTTCACGTGTTAACTTTCCGTGGTCTGTAACAATATTATACAATAATATAATAACAATATGAACTGAGAACCTCCTTTATTTTTCAGTTTTAAGAATTTACCAAAATTATTTAAATTATTTAAAACTGTTCGTTGATAAAAAAATATGCTACATCTAAGTTTCTTTGCACCAACGTTATCTCCCCTGGTCAACAAGTCTCTCCCCTGGCATTTATCTTGCCAGGGGAAATATGGCAGGGAAGAGACGTTTTCATGATAAATGTTATTGTTTTAATTGACATTAGAAATGTTTCGGTACATTATGTATCACACTTTAACTATTGCATTATTATTAAATTAGACCAGTAAATGCAAATAAATTAAATGAATAATATAACTTTTATGACTTACCAGTGGAGAGACACAATGACCTCGCGAAACCACCACTTTGAACCAACGTGTCGCAACAACTAACAAATGACGGTGTTCTTAGCGGCTCACGTGTTTTCATTGCGAACTTCACGTCGATAGATGACTTTGAGCGCTATTTGGAATATGGCCGTTTAATATTTGTGTTTGTAATAGCGGAATGAAATTTGCCAGGGTAGATACCCAAAAAATAGTGGGACAAAAGTTAAGTTTTAAAAATATAACAAATAAATAAATATTGTTCTATTTTTCCTTCACAATACTTAAATATATTAATTGAAATTTGTGTTTAACATACTTTAGTTTAATAACTGATACAAAGAAGGTATGTATCGTTTGCAAATTAAACTGAAACCGGCATGGGGACAGGCCAGGGTAGAGACTTTTTTAGACTTTATAAGGAATTTCAGAAAAATGTACTTTAATTACGCATTTAATCTTGACGTTATTTAATAAAGTACATTTAGATGATGTGTTTCATTGCAAAAAATAACAATATATAGAATAAAATTTCTATTTTAAAGTGATTGCCGCACAAGTTACCTCTTATCGTAGAATTACCCATATATTATAATAGATTAAGTACCCTTTTTTCAGAGTGATTGTTATGAATATCATGTTATGTTCGGTTCGATATCAGGGAGGTAATTCTCGTAATATTAAGAATGTTTAGTCTGATCTCAGTGTCAATCTGTCAAAAATACTTCTAATTTCCCTGCATAATTGACATTGATTGTCGCGGAGATGAGATTACGACTAGATTTTGAACGTTTTTAATTACGGGAATTGGTCTTCAGGTAGTGTTGCCAGGCGTCCGGATAAAGCCGGACATAGGTAGGCTTTTTGATTGCGTGTCCGGCCAAAATAAACGGTGTCTGGCTTGTCCGGCTTTTGTTAGGCTTTTTACATTTCGCAAACGAGCGAGCGCCGATGACTGATTATGACAATAATCAAAAGAGCTTGATTTTACATCCAATTTTTTGGTCGTACCTATTAATACTGAGACACAAAATCCTCAATAATGTAGGGTGTCCGGCCTTTCTACCCAAATGTCCGGCCAAACTGGCTGGTCTGTCCGGCTATTAGGTTTGGCGACCTGGCAACCCTATCTTCAGGGCTGCCGTCCTTTTGCGAATTATGATTGTATGAAAGAAAGAAAGAAAATAAAGAAAGAAAAAACGTTTATTCGCGGTAAACATGACGCAAAAAAGGACATAAAAACAAAATAAAGAAAAAAACAATAAGAAATGGTTGACATGCGTCACATTTACCGCGAATTTTGATTACGGGAATTGGCCTTCAGTTCTGGGTCTCTGTATGCCCTTTGGCAAAGGCCTTCTCCAGCCCCATCCAATTCTCCCTATTCCTTGCCTGTCTAGTCCATGTCTTTCCAGCCATTGTCACAAAGTCATTCTGCCATCTTTTCAAGGGCCTTCTCTTACCTAGGGTATTAAATATGTACACTACACAAGTCTATAGAAATTGCGTCAGGTACCATACCCTTCAGAACAATTGAGATATTGTGTTAAAAGATGGCTTTCAGTGACAAGACAGCCCATTGTGTCACCATATTTTTTTATTTAACCAAATATGTACAGACGCCAGCACATCAAGCTACTACAATCTGTCAAATTTCTTTAATAGAGTTTCGACCTTATCGCTAAAGCATTAAGGTTCAAGGTTGATTGGGAAATTTTGACAGAAGAAATGTGTACAAAGGTGATGCTTATCTATATCTATTCTATACTTATAATAAATCTGTAGAAGTGAAAATTCTGTACATTGAAAATATCAAAAAAATAAATGGCAGGGGGTGTTACTTGACCGACACCGAACCCAAAAATGTGATTAAAAAATTTTTTGTCTGTCTGTTTGTTCAGGCATCACGCAAAAACTACCGGTTCGATTACGATGAAACTTGGTATAATTATTCTTTAATATCCTGGGCACCACACTGGGTACTTTTTATCCCGGAAAAGTATATACAATAAAAAACAAACTTAATTTTGCGGTTCGATCCCTATACCCGATTACCACTGTCTGTACTGTACCAACCGCAAATACTAAGTTTGTCGTAGGTTGGGTCACCCGCAGTGGAGTTCATTTTTATTCCTTTTAGTTTTTAGAGTTATTTAGGTTTATTTTTATATAAGTCGTATGTATACATTTTAATTTTAAAGTATAGGTAGTATATTTGATAGTGTACGTAGTGACCGTAGGTTATTTTATAATACTGTTAGGTAGGTTTAGTCATTCGTATAGATATTAGTTTTTAGGGAGTTTGCTTATTTATTGAGTTTAGATTAGTTATCATCAGAAATAGGTTTATTTAGGTAGGTAGGTATTTAATTTTCTGTTATTGAGTTTTTTTTTTAAATTAGTTAGGTACTTAGGTAAAGATATCATATATGTACCCTCTTAATCACCACTAATGAGACACAATTGGTTTTCTATTGTAATTAGCCACAAAGGGCCCGCGACATAGATGGCATTCTGGGGAAGCACATACATTTTATCCTGTTAGCACGTTCCCGTGGGTAAATTTCCGACATCCACGCGGGCGAAGCCGCGGGCAGAAGCTAGTTTGTAAATAAATCTCTTCAAGCATACCTGCGATAGGAGAGTAGATAAACAGACATAACTGTACTTGTTTTTCTTTTTAACCGACTTCTAGGAGGAGGTTCTTAATTCGGCTGTATTTTTTTTGTTTGTTCTCAGAACTCCGTTATTTATAAGCCGATTTGCAAAATTATTTTTTTATTTGTAAGGATATACTTTCAGATTGGTCACACAGAAAAGTCAAAAACGTTTCAGTAGTTTGGGTTTTAAACCAAAATTACTGGTAAAAATTACAACTTAAAAGTAAAAAATAAAAACATTTTTGCAAAAAAAAAAAACAACCGACTTCCAAAAAAGACACTACAAAGTAAAAAATAACTTTAATTTCGGAAGTACATACGAAAATGCGAACCCAACGACACCGATTTCCGAAATTAAGTTATTTTTAAATTTGTAGTGTCTTTTTTGGAAGTCGGTTGCTTTTTTTTGCAAAAGAGTTTTTTGTTTATATGGTTGTATAATTGAGTGAATCCTACTAATACATATTATAAACGCGAAAAATTGTATGGATGGATAGATGTTTGTTACTCTTTCACGCAAAAACTACTGAACAAATTTGGATGAAACTTGGCACACAGATGATTTATAACCAGGATTAACACATAGGATACTTTTCTCCCGATATTGCCATGGGGTCGAAACTTATGCGGGCGAAACCGCGGGGCGCAGCTAGTATAATTTTTTTTTTACTTTTGGTTGGAAGGTTGGAACCGCTTTACAATGTGTACATCTTATTTTGTACTCACATTCATTTCAAAATAGATGATTTTCGATTTCTGGGATGTAAACAATGTGTGTGCATCGTAGCTAGGTCAGTGAGCAATCGTCACTTCTATATAAAAATCGACAGTATAGAAGAGTTACTAACGTAATGAGCTTATCACACTTTGCTGTCCTGTCACAGTCTGTCTGTTAGTCAAGACGCTTTTTGTCGAGAACGCGTGGAGGTATAAGGAATGCTAAAAAAACAAGGTGAACATGGGATTATTTATTACTAGGTGTCAATAGATCAAAGGACACAGCGGTTCGCTAGGTAACGATGCAGCCGATGACCTTGCCAGAAGGGGGTCGAGCATGGCACCAGTGCACAGTGGGACCTGAGCCCATCGCGCCTGTCCCCTTCGGATACATACATACTCTGGTAAGAAAACGCACCAGAGACGAATACGACAAACTTTGGACGGAACTGGGCGAATGTAGGCCGGCCAAGGAAGCACTTCCCACAATTGTTGGCCGCCTCACGAAACAGGGTCTCCGTCTAAATAAACTAAAGCTGCGTACAGTTACTGCAGTTTTAACTGGCCATGGGTCATTAAAACAAACACCTCTATGTCATAGGAGTAACAGACGCTGTGCAGGGCCTGCATGCAGGATGACGAGACAGCGGCGCATGTGCTGCTTAAGTGCCCGGTGGTCGCCACGTACAGGGCAAAGTACTTCGGTAACCCAGGGTACGCTATGTGAGACGGTCAGTAACATCAAGGCGTTGCTGGCCTTCCTTGAGGAGCTGGGGTGGATCGAATGCTCGATTTTCCCACCCGTACGCAAAATACGCGCATTGTCTTGTATTATCTATTATATACCTATACGTATATTAGGTGTCATATAAGTTCTCTCATTAAATGACTGGTTAGTTCAGATGGAAGACTGCCCCCCTGGACAAAATCCCTCTCTAAATCACTATTTTGTGTGTGTGAGGGTAGAAGACATTTTTATATTCGGTTTAGAACTTTATTTCTCATTAAGACAATCGTCACTTATATGAGAGCAATAAGGGCCCACTGGCGGCACGGCACGGCAAGGGATTTTTATGCGACGAATAAAAATATACTTAAATGTATGACAATAAAATCCAGGGAATCCAGCACGTCAGTCTGTGGACCGGAACCTGTCGTGCCCATCCCCTTCAATCAACTACGCAGGTGGCTACAGAAGCACGCCTACACACAAGCAGAGAACTTGTGGACCTCGTCACCGGGCTGCAAGCAGTCGAAGGAAACTATGCCATCATTGGATGTCACGCTAACCAAAATGTTACTACGCCTGGACAGGAAAGGCTTACAGCTGGTGATAGGGGCCATCACGGGACACTGCTCGCTAAAGAAACACTTTCACACGATAGGCACAACTAGAAGAGAAAAAGAACTTGTATGGAGGCTGATGAAACCATCACGCGTGTGCTCTTTGAGTGCGCAGGTGTCACCCAGATTAGGTCAGAAACCCTCGGGACACCCAGATCTTACACAGATGTTCTCAACAGGCCAGGAGACCTAATAAGCTTCTGGAGGGAGGTGGGCTGGTTGGAATAACCACCGACAGCCGCCATGGCCCACGCACAATGGTCCACTTGAAGGACTAAGTGCGGGAACCAAACCCGTAACAGAAAATAGATGACAATAAAATTTAAACTTCAATGATGATGCCAAAGGACGTTGCGGCATGCCTAAAGATACCACGGCATCATTGCTGCCGATGAAATTTCAATTTTATTATCATACTTTTATGTTATATTTTCTATTAATAGCATAAAAATATCCCTATCCGTGCTGTACCACCAGTGGGTGCTGGCCTTTCTTTTTTTTTTTTGAGGATGGGTAGTCATCAAATGACCCCTCCCGCTCTGTGTGGAGCGGAAGGGAGTGTCAGACTCTTACTGACTAAAACCCACCCGTGTTCCTTCCTTAGCCCTTTATGTTCCAGGGCAGCAGTAACCCTTTTGGACAATCCCGCTACCCTGGCAGGCTTCGGCCCTATCGGGCCCCGTCAGGGTGCCGGCCCTTAATTTTATTGCTAATTATATTATATCAGTGCGTGTAGAAGAAAACAAAAAAAAGTATGATCATTGTCAACAAAATTGGAAGCGAGTAAATTATTTTTTCTACATTAATAGCTACTATTTATATGGTGTAATTATTAAAGAGTATTCTATTCTACTGTTGTAGAAGTTCACATCAGTTTATAAACACTTTGCAAGAGAGGATGCTCCTAAACACAGATCAGAGAAAAATCAAGTCATTTATTTAAACGAGGCTGAGAATCAGCACTTTTTTAATGCCATAATTACATAATAGAGTCCCCCAAAACACCTGCCCTTTGCCACTCCTAGTGCTTTCGCTGGGAAGAAGTGTTGTAACAAATTCCCCAACAGCACAGCTGTCTGTTCAGTTAGAAGAACTGTCAAGTGGAAAATTACAAATTAAATTAATCAAATTACCTTTATCACTGCTTGTAGTACAAAGAGTGTAGAACATAGTTTGCATAATCAACCTCTATTGAGACCGCACGGTTGGCGCAGTGGTTAAGCGATTGACTGTTGCGCTGCGTGCCACGGTTTCGATTCCCGCACGGAACAAATATTTGTATGACCTACAAGTAGTTTTTCCGGGTCTGGCTGTTTGTGTATGTGAGTTTAAATGTTTGTAAACGCACCCACGATACAGGAGTAACTCCTAGGGTGAGGCAACATTTAAAAAAAAAAAAACGTTACTGGGACACAGGCCTCCTCGCTGTGAGAGGGAGTGAGCTGTAATCTACCACGCGGACCCAGTGCAGGTTAATAGATGTCAAATATCTTCGGATTCTTGGTTCTAGGATATACCGGTTTCCAAACGATATTTTCCTTCACCGTTTTTTAGAGCAGTGGTGATGAAATAATTTACACAAAGTAAAGCGCCTGTCTGGGTTCGAAACTACAACATACCTGCCCGCTCGCCTCAACCCTAAACCCTAGCTTAAATGCATTAAACGTAAAAAATATTTAAAACATCATTCTGTCTGTCATTTTGAAGCCATTGACAGAAAAAGAATAATGTTCTTTAAGATACCATTGTTCTCCTACCACTGGGCTACCAGATATGAGCATAATCAGGGTAATACTGAACATCAGGCAAGCAAAGATGAAGTAGCCTAGCTTACTGCATGGAATAACTCATTACATTATTCATAAACAGTCTGCATCACATTTAGATGCATTATATCACTGAAAGTTACGTTTTGAGGACCTATTAAAATATCTGAGACAATGATTAATCAAAAATTTAGTAGAAATGGTTTAGCAAAACATATTGCTCCAGATTATGATATTTTAAAATGAAATGACACTGTCAGCATATTGTAAATAATGCCCTGAATAACTATAACACTTTTAAAAAATGAATAAATCCAGACTTACTCAAGAATCACCTTTTAGAAGCACATCTCAACACGCAATGTGGAGTTTTAAAAACTTTTTTCCCACCCTCAACTGCGCAAATTGACAACTTGCACTTTTAAGACGGTCTAGCAAAAACTAGGCAAAGGACACCTTTCATTAATGCCAGTAGCACTAACAACTTTTTCATAACTATGCAATTCCAGGGGTGAGTTGACCCGACAGTTTACCTGTATTGAACGCCCTGAGCTAATTCCAAGAAATTTTGACGCACACACTCAACACCAATACGAATACACAACGCGGCGCACACTTCCATAAACAAATTTAATTTTAGGTACACGTATAATTTACTTACGTTAGTCGTATCAAAATATCTCGTGATAAATCACTTTTGCACTGGTTTTGTGGTCACATCAAGTATTAGTGGTTGTTAAACATTATCCTTATGTAAAATTGCACACCGGTAACAGAACGAATGAGACAAAAAACTGATGATAAAAAAATGAACTTCAAGGAAACTCATGTAAAAACATACCGCCCCACCACCCGCGCTGGGTTGGTTGACAGTACGAGTGATACCATGACCAATATTAAAAACTCCCATATTTTTAAGTATTCATGTGATGACGTCATTAAGGTTAACGTAAGAAATAGTTTTCTTTTTAAACTACAATGGCAATTTATTTTTATTACAGATCTATTTCAAGTTAAACAAATATCAACTAACAATAATCTATACTATATACAATTATATACAAATATAAAATACGAAAAAATATAGAAAAAGGCAGGAGGTTATTGGGCATCAAAAAATTCTACAATAGGATACTCAATTAAAAGTACGTATTCTGTAGTTGTCAAAAAACAAAAGGCCCGTTTTGACATTTGAGAATGCGTTCTTGACACCTGTCAGTTTCATACAAATGAATACGTGTTTTGCGAATTTGATCTTTATTAACTACTAGAACTGTCAATGTCAAAACGGGCCTTTTATTTTTTGACAACTTTAATAAGCCTAATTATTTCAAAGCATCAGGGTTAGTTGGTGGCTAAACTAAAGCAAGCAGTATTCAGAAGTCACAAGTAGTAAGAAGTCAATCTTACTACTTGGACTTCTGAATACTTCTAAATCCTATCCTAGCCTACTATCCTACTCCTACTAATATTATAAATGCGAAAGTTTGTATGGATGGATGGATGGATAGATGTATGGACGTTTGTTACTCTTTCACGCAAAAACTACTGAACGGATTTGGATGAAATTTGGCACACAGATAGTTTATAACCAGGAATAACACATAGGATAATTTTAATCCCGATATTCCCACGGGATCGAAACCTATGCGGGTGAAACCGCGGGGCGCAGCTAGTTACTTCATATTAGTAATTTATTTGCCAGAAACACGGTACATAGGATGTTCATACAGTTAAAAATAGGTTTAAATATTTCACTATCGATGGCGGGATAAGCTGGACTCCTTTATTAAAGATTTCTCCTTGGCAGATCTGGACAGAGGGAGTTGGAAGGAGAGGAGGGAGGCTTTTGCCCAGCAGTATTAGGACGTTAATGGCTAATAAAAATGAAATAAAATTCACTATCGTTTAAAACATTTTTGTATAAAACGATTAGTATAAAACTTTCGTTAGTAAACACACAAACCCCACACCCCTCGCTTACAACGCGAATTACACTAAACTACACACAAGTTTTAGGTTTTTTCTTTTTGTTTAAGTTATTATTATTAATTTTTAATGTTTCTTTGTTTTCCTTCTCTTCCATCAAATTGATTATATTTATATATCATATCTATACTGGTGATACTATGTTTATGATGGCATTTTTCCTGTAGGGGGGAGTCTGGTGTCCTGAAATACAGGCCACGGCTCAGTTTAGGCACCAGTCTCCCACAAATAAACATTGTAATGTCGTAATTATTATTTTTCCGTTTTTAAGTTTTGGTTGATGGATGTTATTTGTGGAAGAAAATAACCATTATTATTATAAGAAACAATAACAATAAAATCTTGCTATTAAAATCATTAAGGATTCAATTTTTTTACCATGATATTGTTAGGGGTTGTGGTTATTTCAAGATTTCTCTACGATTTCGTTGGAGAACTGTTACGGGCATTTCAAAATCAAACAATCTACAAGCAGACGAATATCCGATTACTGTTAATTAATTTAATTTCATGCCTTGTTTTTATTCATAAATTATCCGTTTACCTAGCGTGTCCTGTCAGTTATGACAATAATGTAGGTAAGTTTTATACTGTGGCAACCCTCAGTGGCATTTCCAGGAAACTTGTTGTCTTGCTG
Organism: Apamea sordens; assembly: GCA_945859715.1. NCBI lineage: Eukaryota > Metazoa > Arthropoda > Insecta > Lepidoptera > Noctuidae > Apamea > Apamea sordens. The sequence continues at coordinate 8,225,301 of OX244015.1, read as the reverse complement.
TCTTTATTTATTCAACGTTCAGAAACACTCAAACATTGAATATGATCGCGTTTATGTTGATATTTATTTTTATTCGAAACTGTAGATAAAAATTAACGACATTAAATAACTGTGTACTTATCTGAATAAGTTCAAATTGTTTTCTTCAACATGACCAATATTAATATTTGAAACAAGTGATTTCAGAACGATACATACAAGTGACATAGCGCGGTTAATTTAAAAAAAACACATTTAAAAGACAATAATGTCATTAGGTCATCTTGAATGTAAATTATTTAGGTAAATTAGGTTTAAATTCTGAGATGAAATAAAATAGAAAACAAATAAAATACGGGTAAAAATGGAAAAAACAGAAACTAAACGCACGAAGAGGAAAACTTTGTGAGTAAACGTAGACCATGATATTATTTGTTTTTTTTTAATAGGTACTTAGTCATTGATTTATGGTTTTAAAATAGAAGATCTAAGTGCATATGTACCCATTATAGTGCCATTTAATTTACGTAGTTTCAAGCCTTCTTCCCAATCTTCCGTTGGTGGTAGGAAAAACTACAAACGCGAAGCAAGGTGCTACGTAGTTTTTCGTTTTTCGTCCAAAAAAAGGTAGCCTTGGCTCTGGTTATCTATCTATCTTTACTCTATACTAATAATAACGCTAAATAGTTTGTTTGAACACGCTAATATCCGGAACTTCTAGTCGGATTTTAAAAAAATATTTTTAGATTTGGTAGCCATATTTTTGAAGAAGGCTATTTAACATCACGCTAGGTTAGGAGCCGAGCAAAAAGAATGATATGCGACAACGAAATCATAGCGCGGGCGAGCGATGGGATGCGATGCGGCACGATGGGTCGGAAGCCCAAACACGCGGACGAAGTCGCAGGCAGAAGCTTGTACTAATAATAAAGTTGAAAGAGGGGCTCGAGGCTAAGTAATAACAGCCACACGGGTCGATCGATCAGGTTAAGCTACGCTTGCCGCGGTTGGTCCGTGGACGGGTGCTTTACATACCAAGACCCCTCTGTGCCTCGGAAAGCACGTTAAGCCGTTGGTCCCGGCTGTCATTTGTGGATCTTTGGCAGTCGTTACGGGTCGTCAGAAGCCCGAAAGTTTGACAACCAGTCTTGCCAAGGGTTATCGTATTACCCTGTAACTGGGTTGTGGAAGTTTTGGCAGTGGCTCTGTATAAAATGCTGGTATTCAGCTGCATCCGGTTAGACTGGAAGCTGACCCCAACATAGTTGGGAAAAGGCAGACAGGTAATGATGATGAGTTTATTTGTTCAGACGCGCTTATCTTTGAAGCTATCAATCGGATTTGAAAAAGGTCGTATTGTCGTCCCCATCTTCTACATACACCAGTGTTTTTCAACGTGTAGGTCGCGACCCCCTAGGGGGTCGCCAAGCCTCCTTAATGGGGCCGCCGTTTCTTTAAAATTATAGGAGGTTCTAAATGGGATCCAACACTTCAAAGTTTCAGTGGTTGATTGTGGGAATTCTATTTGTCTATTTAAGCAAAAGGTACCCAAGGTGACAGAGTTGAATTCCAAGTTAGAAGCAGCGGAGGGAAGGGGGTCGCGAAATATTTTCCGTACTGAGGGGGCCACGCCATGAAAAAGGTTGAAAAACACTGTTCTACACTACAGGGTCAAATGAAATTAGCTAGCAAAACTCTGCAGATGTGATGGGTAGGTATCGATATCTCAACTCCATTTGGAATAATATTTGGAGGCATGAGGAACAGGGTGTAAAGTTCACTCAACCTCCATAGAAAAGGGAGGATCCTCCGACCAGACGGGTGTTGTGTCTGGCGGGCTATTGCCCAACGATTGATGTTGGGAAATTGTATCTATGCTAATTGCGCGGTAAACTCTGCTTGCGAGATGCAGGATTTGCGTGACGTCAGTATGACGCGTTGTTCGCATGTGGCGTTGTAGATACCGCTACATGACTCCCCTCCGGAGACCGGAGGTCGATAGTGGGCTGAGTCTTGTATCTTGCGATGCTTGCCAGGCCAGCTGAGGTTCCAGTGAGTCGGAACCGGTTGCCGCATAGTTCACGGTGAGTCGGAACTGTCTGCGGAGATGTAGGATTTGCGTGACGTCAGTATGACGCGTTGTTCGCATGTGGCTTTGTAGATACCGCTACATGACTCCCCTCCGGAGACCGGAGGTCGATAGTGAGTCTTGTATCTTGCGATGCTTGCCAGGCCAGCTGAAGTTCCAGTGAGTCGGAACCGGTTGCCGCATAGTTCACGGTGAGTCGGAACTTTCTGCGGAGATGTAGGATTTGCGTGACGTCAGTATGACGCGTTGTTCGCATGTGGCGTTGTAGATACCGCTACAAATAAAATTAGACATTTAGATAAAACTTTTTTAACAGTCCGTTCAGCCGATTTTGACTTCTATTGCGTTGGTAACGTGACAAACGGCAGCTGCAGTAAATAGTTGGTATTGTAACCACTTTTTTTTGCTTTTAATGCCATCCATAAGCCTACGGAATAGAAGTCAAAATTGGTTGGACCGACTGTAAACAAGGTTTGATTTTTCTAATCTTATTTCAAATTAAGGTAAATATGACAAAACGAAAAAATCAAATTGAGTATTTTTTTGGGGTTATTATTGTTGCTCGTGTAATTACTTCAAGTAGTTACAAACTCCGCGGGCGGGGCGGGAAGGTTTTGGAATAACTAGAAAAAAACGAAAAAAATAAATAGGGTTCAGGTTCAACAACCAGCAGATATTGTTTAATTGTGTTTAAATATTGATATCAATCACGTATGTGAAGTTCACAGAAAAAAAAAACTGTTATTCAATACTTAAACTGCAATATCTGCGGTTGTTGACCTCAATTTTTTTTCATTTTTCAATGATATCCAAATCCTTCACGCCCGCACAGTTTCGCTAGCTAATTTAATTTAACCCTGTACAAGTACGCCGTGTATACTCACTAATTTCCCGGGGGCTTACCACCTATTGTATTCGGGAGTGCGCGGGAGTGACGTGTTGTGTTAATTCCACTCAATATACTTGTGATATTGTTATAAGAATCCATTCAAACAACATACAGATTTAAATCAACAGTCAAACTCTGAAACAAAATACAGTCCACCCCGTTAGTTGAATCCATTTCTTATAGCAGGGCAGAAGTTGAACTGCACTGCTTTTTTTACTATAATAGATAGAACAAAAAGCAGTGCAGTTCAACTTCTGCCCTGCTATAAGAGCTGTTAGTAAACCCCCTGTTCATCAATTACAGACAAATAACTTACCCTGCCCCATACTCTCCGTCTTGGAATCCTGATGTCTTACCAGTACTGATGAAGAACAGCGTCGGCAGGAGTACAAGGTCAGTGAATAACATCTCACCATTCTCACCTGTATTGTTCGAAGAGGTAGGCGGAACTGCTTCGTTGGTATAGTGGTGGTAAGCGCTGAACACAGCATGGCTGGCCCAGTGCAAACTGCTGCGACTTACTAGTTGTAGGTCGTAGGCTCGAACCCAGACACTTCAAGGCTGTTTGACAATTCAAGAGTGCCTATAAATGGTTTAATTGAAATAAACGTTTGAGTTCAGAAAGACAATACGTTTATTTGCGGTAAATATGACGCAAAAAAACTTTTTTGAAAAAAAAAAACAACCGACTTCCAAAAACGACACTACAAAGTGAAAAATAACTTTAATTTCGGAAGTCGGTGTCGTTGGGTTCGCATTTTCGTTGTTTGACACCGACTGTTTGATTTTTCACTTTTTAGTTGTCCCTACCCCACACAAATTCGCATATACTTACAAGATTAGAGGTACCCCAATAACAACTTTGACAGAAATGAGGGTGTACCGTGGTATACTGAACACATCTGCGTACCCCTTTAGAGCGTACAGGCGTGACGTTATGTTGTGTGATTGCGTAAACATGACACATAACACATTACATACATAAGCGATAGCAGCAATAGCCGTTGATTTGCTGGCATTTATTGAAGAGTTCCGTTGTCTGTCTCCGAAACTCATCATCAGATCTTGTCAAAATTTTCTATGGGACCATTTGGGAAGTATACCCTTTCCAACAAAAAAAATAATTTTTCAAATCGGTTGGCAAGCGACGGAGTTAAGCGCGAACAAACATAAAAAAATAAATAAAAAGTACAAACATCCGAATTGAGAACCTCCTCCTTTTTTAGAAGTCTGTTAAACAGAACATAAAACACAATAAGAAATGGTTGGGGGAAACATGCGTCACATTCACGCAAAACGGCTATCGCTCAGCATTATGCTGCGACCCTATGCAATACAGAGCCTCAGCGCTGGTTTTCAGCGACAGCCGGCGACGACGTAATGACGTCGCCCGGTGCAGCAAACAATTATTCATCAACAATTACAAAACATATACCCTCCATAAGAAACATACTTTTTCTTTTGGGCTCCACAGTCCACAGTCAGGTTCAGGCCAGTCAATAATCTGATAAGACTTCGTTTAGTCTCTTCCATAGATCTAGAAGACCTCTGCAATCCCCTCGCGCGTGGAGCCAGCAGTTCCCTGACAGACCCGACCCGACAGCACCGCACCTGAAATATGGTGTCTTCCGTAATCGAAGAGGGTCTGCACCCAGGTTAGTCAAACTTACCAGCCCGCAGCAGTTCCGTACCTCAGAAGGAAAAACGGAACCCTTATAAGATCACTTCGTTGCCCGTCTGTCAAGACATGCTATTCTCTAAGAAAACAGCCTTGCGGGCAGCGCTGTCGCAGCGGTGAAACAAAGTTTGGTATTCACTAAGCTGCGTACAGCTACACTAGCGCTCAAGGCTGTGACGGCCGTGAGTAGAGTTATCAAGTTGAAAAAATCAAAGTTCTAAATTCAAAGACGGGCCTAGTTATGTTCCGTTTATTAAATGCCGCATATTTTGACACTCGCAAGGGAATCAAAACCTACAGGGTACTTCCCGTGGACTTAGAATAATGAAATTTGGCAAGAAGCAATGTCTTGTAGCACAAGTAAAGAAAAAAATCCGAAATCCGTAAATTTGTAGTTACTTACTTACTTTGAACGGAACCCTCGGTGCGCGAGTCCGACTTTGGCTCAGTCTGGCCAAGGCTTAAATTCTTTGGAGGTATGAGGAACAGGGTGTAAAGTTCACTCATCCTCCTTTGTAAAGGGAGGCTCTTCCGACGAGACAAGTGTCGTGTTTGGTGGGCAACTACCCGACGATTAATGTCGGAACGTTGTGTATATGCTAGACGTTGCGCGGTAAACGCTGTCAGGATTTTATGTGACATCAGCGTAATGCGTAGCTCGCATGCGGCGGTGTAGATACCGCAACACTTCTATGCGGAGCTTCCACTGGGTTCATAAATAAATGGTAAATGAAAGCGCTTATAGAAAACGAAAAGGATAATATTTTTTTTTCCACTTTTAATGTACTTACTGGTTTAATGCTCTAAGACCTACCTTAATAAATAAGTTAAAATATAAGTATATAAAAAAGCTAGAGGCACTGATGTACGCTATCCGATAATACTACAAAATATCAGTGCCCCAAGCGTTAAAAAATTATACAGGGTTATTTGTAAAACACCAAGCAACAACCTCTTAAGAGTTCATTGTACTCATCATTATGAACAACATTTACTATAGAACAAACCTGAAATCGCGAAAAAAAAATCAGCTGCTCCCTACATTTTGACGAGTTATGCGAACATATAAATGTAGGAAACAGCTGATTTTTTTTTCGCGATTTCAGTTTTGTTCCCATACCTAGTAAAAGTTGTTCATAATGATGAGTACAATGACCTCTTAAGAGGTTGCTGGTATTTTACAAATAACCCTGTATATATTTTACATGTTGAAAATATCTATATTTAATAAATAATTTATAAAATAATTTTGAATGAAAAATATCACTAAAATTCATTCTTTTTAGGGTACGTTTTTATTTAAATAAAAGATTGTTTTTAAAAATGTTTTTTTTTTTTTTTTTTGCAGACCCTTAATACAGAATGGAAAGAGATTGCCATTTCCAGAGAAACAAATAAAGCCGAATCGCAACCCCAGCCACGTCATCAAGGTGCCGCAAGTTCTTAGCAAAAGGAATTCAATACAGGCTACTCACAAAATATCAGAAAGAAAAAAAAGTAAGATATTTTAAATTATTTTCCATCATTACCGTTTGATTGTGAACACCGTTAAGGATGATTTCCACCAAACGGCTCGCAACACATCGGATCGGAAAGGATACGAACGGATGCGGCGACAGCCGATCGCATCTGGCAGGATGTCGACGCATACGATCGGCTCCTCACTTACCGTCGCTTGGAAACATATCCGTTTCTGCACCTAGTGAAATAGTTTCATTCTTACCGCGTTGACGTGTTCCAATGCCGAAAGGATTCGATCGGTTACGACAACAGGCGAACGGAGCCGATCGCACGTCGCAGCATACTTTCGGCTACGATCGCGTGTCGCGGAAGACGCCCGCGGTCAAGCTGCTGTGCGCGGCTTGGTACTAAAGACTTTTAATACTCTGTACACGATTTAATATCGTTTAAAGATTGTAAATTCCGTCATTCGTTGTTTCGATGCGGGGCGAGCCGTTTTGTGGAAATCATCCTTTAATGCTGAAAAGAACTGGTTTTCGTTTGTTTCAGGTAATTCACAGTTACCTGAGTTACCTCCCATGTTCGTGGTCCGTAACATACACAGAAATAACTCAAGACAGTTGTCCCTATCAAAGACAGTGCACATGGACATCAAGCCAAAAAGGATTGCCTCCCTATCGCCTAGTTTCTGCCCGTCGCCCAATTTTAGAGTTTTGCCGCGAAAAATTTCACCCCGAAAATTCCGAATGGACTTTGCGGACATGGAGTGAGCGTTTAGCGAGCAAGTCGAAGCTGTAAAGGCCAGGCTATACGCAGCTTCATTCGCATCACAAACAACATGTGTGGAGTCCACACGAAATCAATCGTTTTGCAGTACAGTGTACCGCTTTGACGTCTTTAAGTTACCCACAGCTGACTTAGGGAAGGCGCAACTTAGGTGCCTATCAACTTTTTTGTCTCTGTCGCAGTCTTCTTGCCGAAATTTGGACGATTCGCACACGGGAGCGGCAGCAACACTACTTTTTCGTAAAGTTTTGCCGCATCCATCCACATACTTCGTCGCAGTGCGCGCAACTTACATTGCAACCAATAGACGGGCGACAGTGGCGCCGCCTGCGCGGGGCTGTTTCCAAACCCGCGGATAATAATGTCTCCCAGCTGTCCCAACGCTACGTGCGCGCACTTTCATACAAACCCGTAGACTGGATGGGAGAGACAAATTCGTTGCGGAGACAAAAGTTGCTCGTGGGCGCCTTTCCCTTATGCAGCGAAAATTGTTATACGCAGCGTATAGCGGGGTCATTATACCTCGACTTTTAATCGTATTCAGAAACTTGACAGTTGAAGGGTTACCAGGTTTTGACAAAAAAAGGTTGTGAGGTAGTGCAAGAATGAACGAAATTGAATGAACTTAAATAATGTACTTAAATGCAAACTTTTTAAAATTTAAGCTGGATGCTCCAAGGTAGCCCGCGAAATTAAAATTTTCTTGCAAAACATTATTTTTAGATTATAATTCTGTAAATACATATTTGTTACGGCCGCGAATCATATTTTAATCAACGTACAACTTAGTACTGATCAGCAAATTGCAAAAAAGCGTAAGAAAATTTGAATTTCGCGGGCTACCTTGGAGCAAAAATGAATAAGAGGAATGACGTCAAGAATGATGTCTACGTCTAGGGTTGCCAGAGGAAATAAAATGACAAAAGTAAAATAACATGATTTTTATTTTATTTCTATTAAAAGAAAATAAAAAAAGGAAATTACTACCTAACTTAACTAATAACGACTTTTATTAATAATTCTTATATTCCAATCACATGTTACATACGAATATTGAAAATTTTGTTTAAATTAAATCATTCGTTCTATACGCAAAATCGTTCACTACCCCAACACTATAGTTTTAGTATGGTATCATAGTTACTGAATACGATTAAAGTCGAGGTATAGAATAATGTGCCACCGTCCGATAATCACTTCACTGTTCTTCTTAAACACAAACCCCGAAAATGTAGTTCCCGTCAATAGGAAATTGTTTCTTTAAAAATAAAGATTGTGTTAAAATTTTGGAGTTGTAACTTATTAGAATGTCACTGAGTTATTATGGTCTTTTATTTCTTCAGGCACGGAGGGATCCGTAGCCTCGGAAAGCATTTTGAAAAGTTATTTTGGATCGAATGCAAAGATTATTCAATAAACATAAATTACTGTATAATATTACAAGAGATAGCCGTACTTTTGATAACGCCAAGAAGGCTGATTCAGTAATTGGTGGATGTAGGCCTATCTCTCTGATGAAAATGGTGACGGTCTGCGCGCATGCAATTGACCAAATGACGATGTATCGCCGCTCAAAGACGAGTTAAGGTTAAACTCAAACTCAAACTCTTTACATACTCGTTACATAAAATTAACAATGGCCCTGATTCCCTTGTTCACAAACTAAACTAAATTTAAGTTATGTGCATCTTTTTCTTTCTATTTCATTAAGAAAAGTACAGAAGATAAAATATTAGTTTAGTCCTGTCAAATTAAGATACTTCATAGACAGATTAGACGTGATTAACAACATGGCTACCAATGATGGCTACTCTAAAAATACGTCAATTTACGCCAGACGCTGACTAGTTTGACAGGACTAAACTAATATTTATCTTCTGTCCTTTTCTAAATTAATTATAAAGAAAAAGATGCATTGAACTTAAATTTAGTTTAGTTTGTGAACAAGGGAATCGGCGCACTTATGCATAGTAGGTACCTGTTTTAATTTTAACACAGTATAAAAACTGACAATATTCATCGGCCGGTTCAGGAGCTATAACCATTTGGTGGATGTAGGGCCCCTACACTACACCCACCAAATACTGAATCAGCCTTCCTGGCGATAGTTACCTATCAAAACTAGTTAGTAGTTTTAAACTACTATAACAAACAGTTCAGACAGTTCAGTTTTACAAGGGGTCGTTATACTACTGACTAACTTTTAGCCTTTAGGAGTTTAGGACATGTTAATATAGCGTATCGAAGGATAAATGCGCCGCTTTAGGTATCTTTTGCGATTTGTTCAAGGCGTTTGATTGCGTTCATCATGAGACGTTAATTAATCAGGAAACGATGGCGCTGCTGCTGCGGACCCATGGCGGCGTAAGTATACCTTATTCCGTGGTCCCTTCCAGGGACTACGGCAGAAACGACAATCTTAATTCGGCAGCATTGTATTTCTTGGAGGGACCACGGGGAAAGAAAATCCCCGTGGTCCCTTTCAGGGACTACGAAAGGGACCACGGGGCATACATGGTAAATTTTTAAGCCGTTTGGGGTTGAAACCCTCGAGCCGTGGGGTTCGAGTACTCATGGTCTCTGAAAATCTCGGAAACGGCTGGTTGACATTTCCCTTACCCCAAGGGCTTGCTTTTACATTGGCCAAAGGCCATACAACGTGGCAATGCCGCCAGTGTCATGGGTACATTACCAGTCGACAGCGATGCGGCATTTGACGGCACGGTTGGCGCAGTGGTTAAGCGATTGACTGCTGCGCTGCGTGTCGCGGGTTCGATTCCCGCACGGAACAAATATTTGTATGACCTAATGTATTTGTTCCGAGTCTGGGTGTTTTTCTATCTATAATATGTATGTATTTACAAAAAAAAAATGTATATAAGTAGTTTATCAGTCATCTTGTAACCATAACACAAGCATTAGGTTGCTTAGCTTGGGACTAGATGGCGCTGTGTGAAATGTCCAGGGATATTATTATTATTATTAACTGTCATTTTCTCAATACTGACTTTATTTGAAAAACCTGCTGTAAACTGTAAAAGTCATAGCGCCACAGTGGCCTAAAAATTTGTTCAATTTTTTTCAGTTGGGCCACTGTGGCTCCTCTCTAAACTGTAAAAGTTATAGCGCCACAGTGGCCTAAAAATTAGTTCAATTTTTTTCAGTTAGGCCACTGTGGCTCTCATGGCCTTAATTATTCGTGGAATATAATCTGAGAATAAAATTGACGTTTGACAGATTTTGTATGGAAGAACCATTGAGATAGGAAAAACAGAACTGTCAAAAAATCAAAATTATTCCTCGGCCTCGATATTACTTATCGGAATGTGCATTTGGATTGAGTGATCTTTTTTTATTTGGTGACAAAATGTGATTGTACTTTAGTCCAAAATAAAGGAAGGAAAATAAATAAGGGAACAAGTAAATATTCGTTATATCAAGTAGTTCGTTAAACTGAGGTTTGTTACATTGAGTAGGTTTGGTTGGCCTAAAATTTGTTATTAAAAAGGTGAAAAATCAGCCTTTAGTTGCCAAAAGAGAGACATGCTGATTGTAATATTATAAATAAAACACTGATTAAGTACACTTATTAACTATCAGTTTATTTCATGTTTCATTAGAATGATAGTTTTTAATTTTATCACTTTTAAAAACATTCTTCTTTCCGTATTTCAAAAAGGTACATACTTTGAATATAGATGTCGCTACTAATACATAATACTTGTATATGTAGGAAAAATTACTAATATTCTGTGTTTCTGTGTTATTTTTATGTTTTTATATTTATTTTATTGACAAATGTCTTTCGACCACATATAAATGATCGATCTTAATAAGTAAATCATTTATTTTTGACTTCTCAAAATAATAGTGACATTGTTATTAGACATTTATTTTATTGAAAAATGTTTTTAAAAGTGACCATAGACAATAATACAATTTTCTTACAAGCTACACACTGCAGTCGTTATGTTAGTTCCGTGAAACGCCGCTAAGTCACTATGGCAGCACTGTGCTAGGATACTTATTTCCCCTTTTTTGTTAAAATTAGATACGATTTTGGTGACGAAACTAAAGGCTATTTTAGAATATAAAATCACTGCCATAGTCACGAAGTTTTGATTGCTATTTATACAGTAATAATTTACACAAAGCTGTTTGTTGAAGCAATAATTTTACACGCCATTACTATATTGTTTTTCAATCCGTGATTAAATCGATAATCCTTATTCAGTTCCATAATTATTTTACACTTCAACATATACAATCGTAGATAATTACTACAATTCATTTGACACAACATACATTTACGTGAGTTTTGTGCAGTTTATTTAACATACCTACATCCAGTACCTATCATTTTACTTTTTATGTTATTCAACTATCACCGAAATAACAATGATAATAAACCGTGGTCAGTCAGCTCTCCTATGAAACGTGTAACTATTGTTTTAGTATTGTTCATTCTGACACCAGAAAAACTAGTACTGCCATCTATTTTCCAAAATGAAAACAACAACTTCTGCGCACAGAAGTTAATCTCGTCAATAACGCAATACTGATAATGGGCGTATGAAACGCCCAGCGTCATATTTATACGAAGTAATATTTCTTTTTCTATAACGTTTTGATTTTTAAGTAATGAAGCTGTAACAGACATGTTTTATTTAGGGTGGATTTCACCTACCTAGAATAACTCTTATCTTCAGAGTAAATTTTAAGTTTTTGAAAGTTTTCCATACAAAAACTGTCAGACGCCAATCTAATTCCACGGATAAAAGATGGAAAGTCAAGTTACAAAGTCAAGTAAAGTCATTCATCCAAAGTTATTTTACCAACTGACTTTCGTAAAATCAGCCCATAATTACAAATGCAATAAAACAGCCCAGATACGCACGGGTTCGTTTTCCCGCGGGGATTTTTTTTCAACACTGGATTTTCAACTTGTTGCTTAGCGCCGAGTCCAACAGTGTTTTTTGACGCGCTGGGACGATAAAATCTTTACGCTAATATCTTTACGTCACGAACGGGCTTACATCACCTGATTTACATCTACTAGATCAGAATCTAGCATGAATATTTTAAGTAAGAATTACCTACTATAAAAAAAGTTATACAAATCTTACAAATTGTGAACTTTTCCTTATTATAATAAAAAAGTTTAGGGAAGAATCTCCTCGTCTGTTTTTAAGTTCGGTTACGATATAAAAAGTAATTGTGTCTCATTAGTGACCATAGAAAGGTTCTATGTTAGTGACAGTAGAGCTCTTAGAATACCATCGGGAATTCCGTAAAAAAAGAACCATAAATTTAATCACGGGTTAAAAACTCTCCTTCGCTACGCAAACACCCCTTCAATCAATTCTCTTTGTAAAAGTTTACAATCTATGTCTTTGAGCTTGAACAGAGAAGTAAAAAAAACTATCTTTTCTTACATACTTAAACCACTCGGAGGTAAACTCAACGAACTTTAAAAACTGTCACACAGGATCATTCTTCAATAATTAATTACTGACATTCACTTTGCCAATATTTTCAAGTGAGTGTATACTTTAATAATCTAACAGAAAGCAGATTCATTAAAAAAAAAATGTATTAAAACCGCTGACCTATTCAACAAAATTGGCGCCTTAGCAATGACAGGCGCTTCCATAGACTATAGAGCATAGATGTAAAGTCTAAAGTCTAAGTCTAAACAAAAAAATTTTTTTTTTTCACTTTGGCAAAAGCAATTTTCATTCAACGACTTGGCTTTCTGCGATGATAGGTAGGTACTCATTTCGCTTAGTTATAAGAACCATGGTTTTTTACTTCTCTGCCCCACGTGAAGAGGAATTACCTGTAAGTGTTTGAACACATCAATTAGAATAGGTTACATTTATTTATTTTTATTAAAATAGATCAAAAACTCATTGAATATGTATATTTTTATCGGATGACCTATGATGGTGTGGACTCTGTGGCGCTATCGGAAACAAATAGTACAGTTAAGTAGTAATAGATGGCGTTGGTGATTTTGGAAGTCTCTAGTTAGGTATGTACAGACGCCAGCAGGTCAAGCTACCCGAAACTGTCAAATTTTCTCAGTCAATCTTGAACCTTAACGCTTCAGCTATAAAGTTGAAAATCTATTAAAGAAATTTGACAGATTGTAGTAGCTTGATGTGCTGGCGTCTGTACATACATTGTTATTGCAGAAAAATGTACTTAATATAGGTACGATAGTTATGTAGAGGTGTATAATACACTCATATATCGCCAGTTATGTTTAGGTCGCATTTAACAAGGGGGCGCCTATGCAGAATAATTTTGTTTTTTTACGCGCTTGGTTTTATTTAAAAATTATAATTATAACATAGTAAACGGATGTCTGTTCAGCAGGATGTCATACCATTTTCCACCTTATATTATTTAAATCGACACACATAATTTTTCTGCAAGTACTTGCAGACATAGGTACAACTTGCTCAAAGTCAACACGTGCCTTAAATAGAAATAAAAAAACGACTGTCGACACCACTTACCTCTAGAATGATGATAGTATTATTGTTTACCACGTTACACTACAGATATATTTTTTTGTTTTTTTGAATTTATAGTTTTCGAACATTTAAATCAGAGGGCAAGCAAAACATCGAAAGTATTTTCACACTAAAACTTGGTAAAGTTTTTAAGACCTGACGATTTAAGGGCTACTTTAAGCGTGCATGGTAACCCCTCTGAAAAATATGTTACGAAATTTTGCAAAAATTACAATACAATGTTTCAGGATAATTTATTACGTGCTTTGATACATTTTTACTAGGAATGCAAGGAAGATTACAGCGTTTACTTGCGCAAGTAGGTTACTTTACTTGCAAGCACCACATTTACAAAAAATTTAATGGTGCTTGTATGTACACAGCTACAAAATTAAATAAAAAGTAAAATTGTCTTTGTAACGTAGGTACATACTTTTTTTTTAAACATCTAAGTTTTATTAAACATTTAAACTTAATAAATTTGTTGTGATATCTAGCTACAGAGTACCAAATATTTTAGAAGGTATTGAATGAACACCTTACAATATTAAAACATGAATTTTAGTGTCCTGATTACAATACGTATCTAAAAAAATATCATTGAAATCGCATGACTAATTCATGCGATTTCAATGATATTTTTTAAAACAAACAAAATAAATATCAGTACAGTCTGCTGCAACTGCAATTTTTTTATAATCTTCGGCCCAAATAATATCTACTTAAATAATTTTTATGATATAATAAATTTGGAATAATTGTAACTTACACAAAAGTATTTAAGTATTGGTGAGAGTTACAAGCATCTGTTTTTTTTATTATCTGATGAAAAAGTACAATTCATTCTTTTTGTGTTGTAATTTCACATAATTGTTTTTGTGCAATTTTGAATGTAGGTATGTACACCATGTTGTTTTTTTTATCACCATTGGTGCATTCTAATACAAACTTAAATTCATCAAATAAATTATTTAATCTTACAATGTTTGGTAAATTATGCAACACTGGGCGTCGTTTAGCTGCTTTTCTTTACTTTTAAACCAGCTGACCCGACAAACGTTGTCCTGTCTAAATATCAATATGGTTTTGAGTTTAATTTGTCCCGAATTTTCCAATATTCCGGGCAATTTTTCCAATATTTGTTTTCATGTCAATCTAATTTAGACTATAACGAACATTTTAAAACAAAAAATTGCAAAATCAGTCCAGCCGTTCTCAAGTGATGCGCTTACCAAACGAACAGCATTTCATTTGTATGTACAGACGCCAGCAGGTCAAGCTACCCGAAACTGTCAAGTTTTCCTAATCAACCTTGAACCTTAATGCTTTAGCGATAAAGTCGAAAATCTATTAAAGAAATCTGACAGATTGTAGTAGCTTGATGTGCTGGCGTCTGTACAGTGGCCTCCAAAAGTTAGTTGACATTTTTCCACTTCAGCTGTGAGGAAATCATATTATGATTTATAAATAAATAAATAAATAAATTTAAAATTAAAAAATATTGAGATAATCCTAACTAAGGGATTACGTACTTGATTATTTTTTATGATAAGTCAAAGGTAGTGGAATTAGTTAATGTAAACGTTCTAGCAGATCAAACATTTGGATCACTAGAATTTTAAATCTAAATGTATCACAGCTGAACTGGAAAAAATTCAAGTAACTTTTGGATGCTATTGTAGTATAGATAAATTGAGAAATAAGATTAATTGAGTGCTAATTAAAAACTTCAACCCTTCCAAATAACTACCGTTTTTCAATAACAAAAATATACCTTTCTCTTTATTCTACGCTAAGTAAAAAAAATATGATGTGGCAAGTAACCTAAAGTAGGCCACACACGTAATGATATACCTACTTGCAGTACTTGCACAAGTCTGTCTGACGCCATTGTTCCCATAAACAATGTGGAGACAACAATACGACAGTAAAGGAAAGCAGTGGCAATACTAATGCATAAGAGTATTTTGGAAATACTAAATAAATCCTAGCATTGAAATAAAAAAGTGATTTTTTCAAACTTATTAAATATAATGATGGGCTATATTGCTATTGCCGATCAGCAATAGTGACGTAGATATTTTATATTTTTTATTGAATCTTCGTATGCAGACTGGGAACGTCATTAGTGAAGTGAGCTGTCAACACTGCCAATCCCTTAATATCAGATGGCATGACAGCTCACTTCAACTTAGTTTTCACGGTGAGATTTTTACAGAATAGGTCGGCATATAATATACGAAGTTTAATTTGCTGTTGTTTTGTCGTCTCCACGTTGTATACTTGTACTTCTTTATCCCTCACTTCAAACCATTCAATACATATTTGTGCAAGTTCTTAGCGCAAGTATAGTGTTCCCTAAGTCGCCTGCATAGTGGCTTAATCATTTCATCAATAGTTTTCTATTCATCGCCTGAAAATAATACGAAAAAAACTGGCTCTTTAAATATACAATTCTCTCATAATTCTCTCTGAATATGTTTTTTTTTTTGTATTGTTTAATACACTACCGCCTCAACACTGACTGTTGCCAAATTGCAATTAAAACCTCTTATAAAAAATTTAAAGCAAGTTTTTAAGCTCAAAACCAAATTAAAGTACGTCGTAATCATATTACTTAATTAAAAATAAAGGCTCACACTATCTCTAATACCACATTATCTAAAATAAATGAATAATTAAAGATACGGCCAAGTCGACGCGTTCAACATGCTACCGCGATGTGTGCAAGTATTCAGCCTTTATTCGCGGCGATCATTTGACGATCAATCTACAAATTCTGGGGATCTACTCTCTACTTCGGCCGAAATTACTGGCATTTCCTACTCAGTATTTATTACTTGCGGACATGAGGTTAATTCGGGGCCCGAACTAAGAATGAATGACAGCACGATTTGACCGTTGTCCCAAATCCCGATGTTTTTCTCCGTCCTAAAGTTTAAAAAAAATAAAAGGCCCGTTTTGAGGTTTCAGAAGGCGTTCTTGGCACCTGTCAGTTTCATACAAACGAATACGTGTTTTGTGAATTTGATCTTTATTAATTACTCGAACTGTCAATGTCAAAACGGGCGTTTTATTTTTTGACAACTTTAAATGTTTTATTTGTTTTGACGGATCAACTACTTTCGGAAGAGCTCGTACCTTCTTTGACGGACGTAGAGAGTAAACCTTGTGGAACGAAAATTATCGACACATAACATCACGCCTGTAACCCTCGCAGGGTTAGGCAGAGCTGTACCTATTATAGTAAACCCACATTACGCCAGTTATGTATGTCCCATGTAGTTATAGGGGGGAGCCTAAAGCCTCGAATACACTAGGGGACAAATGGCGCGACCTTTTGCGGAACATGGCGCTCGACAACTACGTGAATGGCCCGAGAGGATGTCGCGGAACATTTTTAAAGTTGCGCGACACTGACGCGGAACGCGGGCGCTCGCTCTCGGAGCGGGAGCAAGCAATATGTCCCGCGTCACGTAAACTGTTGCGAAACTTGTTGGGGGACACTTTGCAACGTTGCACTGACAGGTAGATTGAGTGCTGTGCGTCATGTTGTGGGACAAAATATCCCCTAGTGTATCCAAGGCTTACTGTCAACAACCGGGCAGAAATTCAGACTCCGGGCTGTTACTAAGAAATTCCAAATGAATAAACCTACTAACACTGCCCCACTCGGGGATCGACTCCAGCCGATCTATTCTGTAAAAAATCTCACCGAGAAAACTTAGGTGAAGTGATTTAGTTGAAATGACAGCTCACTCCCACGCTCACTTCACCTAACTTTTCACGGTGAGATGGTTACAGCTTACAGAATCGCAGGGCAGGACTTCATGCTGAGTATTAGCCCGACCACTAGACCAACGAGGCAAGTCAAGTGATGTGATTGATTGGCAGGTAACGCACGCTTGACTAATTATTGTGTCGATTTTCGTCAGAAACCGGGTGTAAGCGCCATCGTGCACGCCATTGCGTACGCATATTGATCGCGTTGTGTGGCAGTACCTTTTTATAAAATTTCTCTCACACAATCAGCCAAGCTGTTCAGTAAAAATGTCACTATGAAAACTTAAGCCTGCACTACTACTCGAGAAGTTAATCGAAGTTAAGCGACTACGAGAGTGTAGAAGGGGATTTCGGGTCGCTTCGTCCAACCTCGGCTCTTCTCGGGCGACTTCCGATCGTTGTCTGTTTTTGTGCCCGAGTCAAAGGACTCGACGCGTCCCGTAGTTCTTAGCATGAGTGTATAATTACGTATGGACTTCGGCCAATTTCAACTAGTACTTCGTCGAAGCAACGTCGCAAGTAGTTTAGTGCAGGATTAACACCTTAGTTTCCACGGTGACATTTTTACAGTACAGACGGGGTGATCCATTCTTGTCACTTAGTGACAATCAATTCAACTCACGGAGAAAAAAAAGGTTTGTAAACCTCCTTTTTCCCTTAATCACAGACTTTTTAATACATTTATTTTACAGCAGGCCAGTACCCTAATTGCGTAACACACGATCAATCAGAATCTAAATCATTTTGAAGCAAATTGATAAACCAATGCTTCATAAGTTCGAAAATTTGTCTGCTCAACACGTAAATAACGCAATGAATGTTGTTGAACTGTCAAAATGAAACCGATTCCGATTGATCGTGTGTTACGAAATTAGGCTGCTGTTAACAATAAGTATACCGACTTGTCAACTGACTTTTCCCCTGAAAGAGGGCCTCAAATAATTCCTATTTTGGGTTCCTAAAATACTATAAAGTAAATAACTGGGACCAAGTTGACAAGTTGTACAGACGCCAGCAGGTCAAACTAGATTTTCAACTTTGTCACTAAAGTATTAAGGTTCAAGGTTGATTGGGAAAATTTGACAGTTTCGGGTAGCTTGACCAGCTGGCGTCCGTACAATCCGTTCACAGTTATTTTACCACTGATTTTGTATCACTGTCCAAATCACAGTGATCTCTACTCACATTCTAATAAGGTAGCTGTAGGGTTGCTACCACTGACAAGTCTGTCAAAATCATTGTGAACTTTATGCTCGTTACAATAAGGTTGCTGTTAAGTTGTTGCTGTCAGAGGTAAAAAAAACTGTGCACGGACTGTAGCGATCGCTGGTTGAACTGTGAGAAAAGACAAGAAAGTTAAAAGGAGTATCGATTATTGAAAAGGTGTGCTTCATTAAAAGCGCAAAAAGTTTTTATCAGTTCATTAATAATTTAATAAATTAATCAACATAAATAATTATTATAATTAATTTATAAAAGTTTTCATGGTTAGATGGTGAATATGTTTTGAGAGGATCAGTTATTTCCCCTTATTTAAGTGCAGTTTTTTTCAATTTATCGACGGGGACATGTGGCCTGCTGTATAATAATATACTTACTTTGTTTTCTAAATCTTAACAACACACAAAGAACAACGATTACCTTTCCAATCATAACAAACAGTACATCTTGTTACTTCAACGTTTTTACATACTCGTACAGTCAGCAACAGACAAATTTTTTTTAAATCACGTAATGACAAATATTTTTTTAGCTTGCTCGCAAGACGCCTGTTCACTGTAATAATTGTGGAGGTCAGATAGGCAGTTGCTCCATGTAAAATACTGTTATTCATCTGCATCCGGTTAGACTGGAAGCTGACCCTTACATAGTTGGGAGAAGGCTAGGCAGATGATGATGATCATTTAATATTCAACAATTAGCCAATTTTGATTGACATGAAACTTTGTCCTATAATCACTTACGTTTGCTGCTGACTGTACTTAAGAAGACTCAACTTGAAAGCAATATTTTTACAGTAAGTTGCTAAAACACATGCCTGATACTTGCAAGAAAGTATGCAAGTATCTTGCAGCGGACAAAACATATAAAATTTGCGGAACCTTGTATACATATGTAAATCGACAGCTGACATCAATTCAAACAGAAAACATACTTAATAAGACCAAATCCTGTAGTGTCACATTTCTGAGATACATATAAACATTCAAAGTTGATTACGTGACATCCATATTTTTTTTAACTTGCGTACGTCTTAAGTATGCAAGACTCCATATAAAAATCTTCAATCCCCTTTCATAATTTGTAATTCATATCTTTAATCCTCAGTTTTATTTTGAACCACACTCACAACTCGTATTCAAAATCAAACTATCTTCGTTCAATGTTGCAATTAAGATAATAAAATACCTACTTATATGTATAAGAGATCGTGTAAAACACTCAAATTGCATTGGAAAACCTTTCATTTAATTAACGTTTAAAATTATGGATTAAATTTCTAAGCACACAGTGCTGGCAGCATTCTTGATAGTAACTGTCACATTAAAAACTCTTGCTTTAAGATACGTTCAATGTAAGAATAACACGCCCTCTTGCAGACAATATACATAGCTCCTGGTAAAAAAAATTAAACCATGCCATTCTTGTAACCTATAGCCAATATATAGCGCTACTTACTAATTCCATGCTTTTGGCGTATTGAAGTTGTTTTGACAGCTAAAACGTCAAAATATGGCGGGGAATTCAATTAAAAGTACTTATTCCTCATTTATGGTCGCATCTAGTTACTTTTTTACTATAAAAGTATTCTTTAAGCGTATGGCCCTAATCGTTTCGTAAAAGTAAATAATAAAGTGGTATTTTTAAAAGATTGCCTTCTACATTTTACATGTTTTAAGCAGAATAACCATGTAATTATAACACAACAATTATTAAATCTAGCTACGATGATGAGTAGGTATGTATGTTATGTACAGACGCCAGCACATGAAGCTACTACAATCTGTCAGATTTCTTTAATAGATTTTCGACTTTATTGCTAAACCATTAGGTTCAATGTTGATTGTGAAAATCTGACAGTTTCGGGTAGGTTGACCTGCTGGCGTCCGTACGATACCAGTTTATTCAAAGATCTAAAGGTATTAAAATAGCCTTTTTTGAGTGGCAATACTAAATAAAAATAAGCTTTAGTTTCTTAAGAAAGCGGAGAACGGTCACACAACGTCTGTCCAGATACAGAGCGTTTTTTGACACCCTAATGTCAAATACTGGTGAAAATTACAAATTTTTAAGACGGGTTATTATATGACGGAACCACTTTCCTAAGAAACCAAAGCTTTAGTGGGTTGCCTGGACAGTAAACCTCACTACCACTTTACTGTCTGACTAATACTCATACCACGACACGAGATATTCTCTTCGTTCTGATACGAGAAGGCTAGATTCTAGAAAAAAACTTGGTTTTCCTAAACTAGGACTATCTATTTCGTCCTAAGCTAAACTTGTTCGTCCTAACTGGCTACAGTGCGGCCAACGAGATATTGCGTTCTGGACATCTGTCAGTTTCATACAAACGAATATGTGTTTTGCGAATTTGATTTTTATTAGCGGCATGAACTAGTATTGGATATAGAATTTTAAGTTCTTCTTTAATTTTTTTTTTTGTTTTCACCGCACGTTTTCTCATATCACATCAGGGGGTCTACTCCGAAGATATCGGCTGAATGTTCGGATCGGACTGACACATGGCCGAACCGAATATTATTGAAAAATGCGAAAAAAGTTCGAATCGGCTCAGTTGGGTCGGGACCATAGTCAATATTCGAATGAGTGTAGGAGTGTAGGATCGGGTCTGACCGAACCAAATGGTAACTTCTTAGCAGGAAACGGCTGAACATTCGGCCGATACCGCTTCGGAGTAGACCCCCTGACATTGGCAGAATATTATTGTCGACATCGGCACCATTGCCGTAGAGAAAAATAGAATAGAATACTAGAATTGTCGCAAGTTGACAGGGGTCAAGAAAGCATTCTCTCGACAGCCAGACTGTAGCTAAGCCTAAAGTTGTCGTGTCTTAGCATGGCAATAATGTCAATAACCCACCTAAATTTTCTAACATTTTTTATATCAAAAACTGAAATAAAGTCCGTTAACGTCCTGCGCCATAATTGCGTAACACACTACACTATCAACAACAATCTGAATCATTTTGAAGGATATTGCATATCCATTGCTTTATGTGTTTGAAATATAGATCTGCTCAACAACGTAAATAACGCAATTAATGTTGTTGAGCTGTCAAAATGCCATTCCTACTTTAGTGTGTTAGGTACGCAATTACTTCTCTGAATATAAGTATCAGCCATCTTGTTACCATATCACAAGCATTAGGTTGCTTAGCTTGGGACTAGATGGCGCTGTGTGAAATGTGTGTGTGGGATATTATTAATATTTAACGTGATCTTCAAAGTGTTCCATTAACGAAAAAACATGAACAGTTTATTGTTTGGATTCCTACGGAGGTATTAGGGAACGGTCAATGACCACTATTGTCATGCTAAAACTCAACAATTAAAGTACAGACGCGAGCACATCAAGCTAGTACAATCTGTCAAATTTCTATAATAGATTTTCAGCTTCATCACTTAAGCATTAGGTTCAAGGTTGATTGGGGAAATTTGACCTGGCTGGCGTCTGTACAGACTACGTTTAAAATCTAGTTGCTTGGTAACAAAAACAAACAAAACCGTTATTTTACACTTTCAAAATA
This sequence comes from Apamea sordens, assembly GCA_945859715.1. Lineage (NCBI taxonomy): Eukaryota > Metazoa > Arthropoda > Insecta > Lepidoptera > Noctuidae > Apamea > Apamea sordens. Next base: position 8,203,343 of record OX244015.1, on the reverse strand, counting down.
ACGGCCAGATTCATACAGCATTTAAACATTCCTCTGCTTCTCCAAACATTTTTGTATTTCTATCTACATACATTAAATAAAATACATTACTCGCACCCCAACTGCGTAACACACTTTCTTTTAAAAAACCCGAAGGATTTTGACAGAAATTCCTAAAACATTGCTACATTTCATTTTTGGCCGTTTTGCGTGAATGTGACGCAATATGTTTACCCCCAACTTGTTTTTTTTTTTTGTGTGTTCATGTCTTTTTTTTATGCGTCATGTTTGCCGCAAATAAATGCATTTTTCTTTCTTTTCTTTCTTTCTTACAGATGTTTTAAAAAATCGTCTCCGCAACAACGTAAATAACACAATGGATGTTTTCGAATTGTCAAAATGAAGGCATTACAATAGGGTGCATGTTATTCAAATAAGGGCCAATTTTTTTTATTTATAAACTTTATGTATTCAAAATTATGCTTCCATCAATGTTTTTGATTATAATTTTTTTTAGAGCAATTTTTTTAAAGTCAATGTGTTTTAGAGGAGTATTTGCGATTCAGTCTGTTGTCAATCAATGGCCAAAATGAAAGTCGTTTAAGGAGTCCGCGTCGGTTGGTTTTTTTTTTTTTACTTTTTTTAAAGCACTTTTATTTTTGGTGTTGAGTTTTTTTTTACTATTATATGGCGATGTAAACAACTGAATAAACATATATAAAACTACATACATATACCCTACTGTTAGTGTGTTTACGCAATAAATACCCCGTCTGACGTTAATATAACATATCGAGAAAGATACTGTCACTCTACAAACAAAAAATTTTTTTTAACGCGTTGTGACATATTTTTGGCTGACAATTGTACTCACATAAAGATACATAGATAACAAGATTACAGACACACTATATAATTATATCACCAATTAGATCGAGAATAACTAACAAGATTTTGACCCCAGAAATTATCTACAACCACATTATTGACCCTAAAAATAGTACATTTCGATACACGTGACTTAAGTAGTAGACTATGTACCTAAGTCACATGTATCGTATACTAGTATAGAGCTCGTGTGACCTAAACTCGCACTACTACAATCTGTCAAATTTCTTTAATACATTTTCAACTTTATCGTTAAAGCAAAATTTGACAGTTTCGTGTCGCTTGATGTGCTGGCGGTACTTAAGTCACAGAAAAGTGTGACTTAAGTGCGAGTTTAGGTCACATAATGCTATAAACAATTTTTTAAACGTTTTTCACAATTTTTTAAACTTTTTTTAACAGTTAAGACCCCAAATAGTTTTAACACCATTTTTTAAAAGCGTTTTACCGCTGCCTTTAGCTGAATACTTAAAAGATTTTGTTTAAATCTTCAATCCACGGAGGAGTCGTCTTCGTTTTTGGTGCTCAGGTGGAAGGCTATAACCGGTATCGAGCCTAGGACCATGCACGAGCCCATGCCATAAAAACACCAGGAGTAACCGCCTGTTACATCGCGGAGGAGACCTGGAAATGATAACATAACATTATAACATCACCTATCTTTATATCTAATTGCATTCTGCACTGGTTGACGTCATTACGTCTACGCCGCTTAAAACCAGCGCTGAGGCTCTGTTTCGTATAGGGTCTTAGCATTATGCTGAGCGATGGCCTTTTTGCGTGAATGTGACAAAAAAAAACTTGAGAGGTGTCAAGGGACACCCGGATGGAACGAAGTTCAAAGAGAGAGAGAGAGAGACAGAAAGAGAAACACGCGCACGCCGCACGGCTTACAACTACCTATAGCAAAAAGTGTCGTTCCAACTTTTGGTCTAATTTTTTCCGTCCAGCCCCCTTTCGCAACGCGCGATAAGGAACTTCGTTCCAATAACAAGTTTGTAGGTATAAGATAAACAAAAAAAAATAAATAACAAGTTGTACCCCCAACTGTTGGGGGTACCTACAACTTGTTATTTTTTTTTTTTGTTTATGTTCTTTTTTATTCGTCATGTTTGCCGTAAATGTATTTTCTTTCTTTCTTTCTTTTCTCTCCTGTAATCCTCGAAGAATTAGGCAGAGGAACACCTATAGTACACCATCATCATCATCATCAGCCTACAGCAGTCCACAGCTGGACAGACGCCTCTCCTATTGCACGGCATTCAACTCGATTTTCGGCAACTCTCATCCAGCTGCTACCAGCCATCCTGCGAAGATCGTCGCTCCACCTAGCCTGAATGCGCCCTACCTTACTATTACCGATGCGCGGTCTCCATTCAAGAACACGACAACCCAACGGTCACTGGTTCTACGGCTAATATGGCCGGCTTGCCTCAGCTTGCTTATTCTGTGAGCTAAGTCGACAACTTTGGTTCTCGGTCGGATCACCTCGTTGCGGATTCGATCCTTCAGAGAGACTCCAAACATGGCCCACACATTTCCCCAGTTATGTTTAAACCCCCATGTAATAGGGCTCGAGTTTATTGCCATCACCCGGGCACAAATCTGTTGCTGAGAAATTCCTGATAGAAATTCACAATTGATGAGGTAGAAATACTAAAGTTCAGGAGATAAGACGGTCTCTACTCACCAGCTGTAGGCGGTACGGACACAGCGGCAAGACTCTGGAACATTCTGACTAGTCCGTAAGACGAGGCGATGCGAGCAGTCCCGAAGGCGTCAGCTAGCAGTACGGGCACCAGGAGGAACCAGCAACCAAGACATAGGCCGTAGGCGCCTGGAAGTATTAGCAGATAAATAGTATAAAACAAAGACAAGTATTTAAGGGGGAAGCGCACGGGTAGCTCGCGAAATTCAAATTTTCTTAGGTTTTTTGCAATTTTTGGGTCAGTGTCAGATTGTATATAGGTAGAACAAAATATGATTCGCGACCGTAACAAGTATGACTAGATAACTACTACAATCATTAATACAACTCTATAAGTCCTTATAATCCCAATGAACGACTTTTTCATGAATAACCAATCAATGGGATTGTATAGGTTAATAAATTCAGGTACCCCACTTTTTTTTTTTTTTTTGATGATGGGAAATTATCAAATGACCCCTCCCGCTCTGGGTGGAGCGGAAGGGAGTGTCAGACTCTTACTGACTAAAACCCACCCGTGTTCCTTCCTTAGCCCTTTATGTTCCAGGGCAGCGGTAATCCTTTCGGACGATCCCGCTACTCATGTACCCCCTTGAAATGAATTATTTCAGATCAAACCGAAACGTGACACTTGGGGTTTGGTCTTATTATGATTTCTGTTTGCATTGATGTCAGCTATCGATTTATATTAAGTTTAATGCGTGGCCGCCATTTTGAAAAAAATCTAAATGGCGTAGAGATCGTCTAATTTAAAATGACGCGCCACTCCATTGCTTGTTGCATACACATTTAAAAAGTTTGTATACTATTTTAGTGGAGGGGCGTGCAATTTTAACTTAAACGATCTCTACTAGGTAGGTATGCCACGCATCTTCAAAACCCTTTAAGAAAGTATCTTCAGTAAATAACAGCGTTTGTGGTTGATTTTTTAATTGGTAATGATTTTATTTTTAATTTATATAATTGGGACAAAAAACAGTCATGCATTACAGTGAGGACTGCATTCCCGAGTTCATACAACCCGAATCTCTTCAAGGCGAGAGTGAATAGGCTTCTTCTGGGCAAGCCCATTGTCAATAAAAAAAAAAGCTCAGTAAAATTAAATTTGTTATTGCATGTAATGCCAAAACTCACCAGAGGCGATGGCTAATGCCCACCAAGACTTAAGGCTAGGTAGGGTCAGGACAGCTATTCCAGCCACCAGGATACTGAAAATAATAAACAAATTATACTTCAATTTATAATCTTACCAGCTTTACAAAGGGTATCGTGTTACTCAGTTACTGGGTTGTGGAGGTTAGTGAGACAGTTGCTTCAAGTAAAACACTGGTTGGTATTCAGCCACTGATGCTGTCAGAGATAAAATTCGATTACAGTCCTTTACACGTACAACGAGTAACAGACGACAGATGGACAAAAATCACTACGAACTGGTATCCAATAAACACAAAACGCAGACCAGGTAGACCACACAAAAGATGGAGCGACGATATCGCAAAGATAGCCGGCAGAACATGGAGCAGAATTGCCAGAGATAGAACAGCTTGGAAACGGCTGGAGGAGGCTTTTACCATTATCGATAGCGGTCCTTGTACACCGTAATAAAATTAGTAATAGTTAAATTTAAATTATATGAATATACTTTTAGTTAATAATGTTAAATAAGTATTAGACATAAGGAAAGTGTGCAAGGAAAAAATAAAGCTATTTTATTTTTTATTTTATACAGTCCTTTTAAAATGAAATTACTGTAATCGAGTAGGGTCTTAAAGAGTCCTCTAAGCAGCCGGTCGATTCTGTAAAAATCTCACCGTGAAAACTCAAGTGAATTGAGCTTGACGTGAGTTGTCAGTAGTGTCAATCCCTAGCATTATTTGGAATGACAGCTCACTCCACGCTCACTTCACCTAAGTTTTCACGGTGAGATGTTACAAAATCGCACTGCAGTTCATAAATACACAACACCCGACAATTTTGTCACTTTTAACATGTACCTACGTTGATATGTCAGTCAGTCAGTCAGCCAGGTTCTCCTTTTACGTCTTTAGGCTAAATGCCTAAAATAATCTAATTAGTCCGTCAGTTAGATTATCAAAAAATATTGGACCCGTAGTTTTTCTTTTGTCAATTTATATAAAAAATTATGAAGATATCGCCCGTTAAACTTCCGCGTGACGTCACGCCATGCTACACTTTTTAGCAAGGCGTGACGTCACGACCCCCCACTCCCAAATTTTGACGCGCTTTATCTTTGTCATTTTTTGTTTGATTGACAAAAGAAAAAATACGTGTCCATTATTTTTCAATAATCTAACTGACGGACTAAATATAATAATATTTTTTTTACCCAGACAACTACCCTATTAACGCATACCACCAAACACCCCAATTAGAATATTATGTTATAATCATAATACATACACGGAAATTTTATTATTATGTCTAAAACATTGTTTTTTTATTAAATTAGTTAAGTATACTGATTGTGGGAGAAAATTGTGGTCACATTACAAATCTACGCATACACACAATCGCACTCATAAGGTCTAGCGTAGTAGGTACTTCATCCATTTTGGTTTGTTTTGACTGTACACTGAAACTGTGACATTAATTTACGTAGTTTTAATTATTTTTGGGATCATAAATAACCGACTTTAAAAATGACAGAAATCGATTCAGTAAACGATTCTGAACAAACTACTTTCACAATATGCATTAATTCTGTTACACATTGTAGATACAACTTACCTGACAATATATGCCTTTCTCCTGCAGAACAGGTGCAGGTCACACAGCCAGCCCAGGCCCAGACGCCCGCATAAGTCTAGCACGGCACTAATTGCTACTAAGTGACCTGGAATTATAAACCATGTATTGAACTTTAAATCATTCCACTTTTGTTTTCCTAAAAATATTATTAAACCCTAATATAATGAATACCTACGCCTCTTATTGTGAACTTCAAGTAATTCATATTTGGGGTCCTAAAAATGCTAAATAGCCAAGTTACAGTGACCAACACCGCTCGCTTCGCTCACTCAGGTCGCACGCTGTTGGTTATTATTTTAACCTAACCTATTTGGTCGGGGTGCCCTTGCTTAGTTATAACGTGTGAGCTCAGGCGCGGCTATACACAGTTCCAACCTAACCTTACCCGTTTGGTCCTTAAGCCAATAAGTTTTTAGAAGATCAGTTCAACAAGTAGTAGTGACCAACTTGGATGTTGCGTTCGACGGTCGCTTTCGCGGCAGCGCTCGCTTCGCTTGGTCGGCTCGCGCGCTGTTGGTCCCAGTTTGGTCGCGGTACACTAGCTTAGTCGCAGTTACTGAGCTAGATAAACTGTTAAAAATTGTTGGTAAAAGGTAGGCATATGATGACATACCGGCAGCAGATTTACTGTGGCCAGCAGCGACGGTGTACGCAGGCAGGTAGTACAGGGCGTACGGGGAGCCACACGACATGAGCGCGACAGACGCGCACAGCAGACCGAAACGCCAGGACTTCAGCAGGGACACGTCTAGGTACCTGGAGAGGAGAGGCAGAATTACAAACATGAATTTTAATTTTTCTATGGAAGCTGGCATATCCACCGTCGCCATTTTGTTTTTTTTTTTCAAAGTTTCCGTGCACGATGAAATTAGTATAAATAAATGTCAAGTAATATGGTACCCTAAAGTGTCACGTTCACGATATTTTGGTGGTAAAGATCGCCATATGAAATTTATCAAATTGTAAAACGCGATACTTATTTGAATTTGGAGGTTATAATGAATATCGCGACTTTATAATGAAAATCGGGAGTGTCTTGTAAATCGGAAGTTTATACTGAAAATCGGGAGTTTATTTTGTAAATCGGAAGTTTATATTAAATATCCGGAGTTTGTTTTGTAAATCAGGAGTTTATAATTAATATCAAGAATTTATATTGAAAATCGGGAGATTATTTTGTAAATCGGGAGTTTATACTGAAAATCGGGAGTTTATTTTGTAAATCGGGAGTTTATATTAAATATCCGGAGTTTGTTTTGTAAATGGGGAGATTATACTGAAAATCGGGAGATTATATGGAATATGAGGAATTTATATTGAAAATCGGGAGCTTATATTTAATATCAAGAATTTGTATTGAAAATCGGGAGTTGATTTAGTTTATAACTTACCTAGAGATGACCTCAACGCATCCGGAGCTCTTCTTCTCAACCTGCACGTCTTCCTTCTGAACTTCTTCCTGTTTGATGACGATGGGCTCCGCCAGCTTGCTCGGGATCAGACGGCTCGGCGGCGGACGGATGTACAGGGATTTACTGGGGAGATTCATTATTATTAGTGAGAGGATTGCAACGACATTGTTGCCATCAAGCACAACCAGCAGTGCGATACTGTAACCATCTCACCGTGAAAACTCAGGTGAAGTGAGCGTGGATTGAGCTTTATTTGGAATGACAGCTCACTCCACGCTCATTTCACCTAAGTTTTCACGGTGAGATGGTTACAGAATCGCACTGCAGGTCACGTGCCCTGGGGCGAGCTCCGTCTTGCGAATTTTCGATAAGGCACGTGTCCTGACGCGAGTTTAAATTTTTTTACCCATCACAAAAATCTCTCCCTCCGTCATACGAATTTTCGATCAGGTCAAGTGTCCTGACGTGAGCTCCGTCTTACGAATTTTCGATCAGGTCACGTGTCCTGACGATTTTTTACCCATCACAAAAAAAATGCACAACGCCGCTAAAGCTTTCACTTCAAAAATTAAATTGATGATAATTTATTTTGAGGTCAACGACCATATTTTGGAAAACATTTTAAAAGAGTTACGGCGGAGTTTCTTGCCCATTCTTCTCCATACGAAAACCACCTTTTGGAAGGGGCGACTAGAATCAATTCTATTTTACTGTAATTTTTGACGTTCAAAAGTTCCTTTAAATAGGTGCCTATTTGAAATAAATGATTTGACTTTGACTTTGACGTAATACACCGTGACTTTTTAGTCGTCTGACAACGGCAGCCCACTTCATGTATCCGATGACTGTTACACATTCATAACAAAAAAAATGGCATTTAAGAGAAAAAAAAAAGAAAAAAATATTCATTATTATGATGCATAACGTAGTTGAAACATTCTGTTGCGAGCGAAGATCTATCTACTCGACTCGTGCGATGGTTAGGTATGTTCTACTGTTTGATACGTAAACATTATTAACAGGATGTTTCATAATTCTAATGTATTATTTATATTAATTATTTTTCTTTGTACCTATTATCTTAATTAATGGTAAAAAAAACACGCCTAGAGGTATTTTATGTCGGATACATTGAGTGGACCACCTTTGTCAGACGACTAAAAAATCACGGTGTATAGTGTAAGTATTTTGCTTGAAATATGAGTTGAAAAATCTGTTTTTGTTTCTGTAGGTACACTTGACAAACATCATCTGCATCTGCCTAGCCTTTTCCCAACTATGTTGGGGTCGGCTTCCAGTCTAACCGGATGCAGCTGAATACCAGTATTTTACATGGAGCGACTGCCTATCTGACCTCCACAACCCAGTTACTGGGTAATACGATACCCCTTGGTAAGACTGGTTGTCAGACTTTCGGGCTTCTGACTAAGTACCCGTAACGACTGTCAAAGATCCACGAATGACAGCCGGTACCAACGGCTTAACGTGCTTTCCGAGGCACGGAGGGGTCTCGGTATGTAAAGATGGTCACCCATCCACAGACCAACCGCGGCAAGCGTAGCTTAACCTGACCGATCGATCTGTGCGGCTGTTATTATTTAGCCACGGGCCCCTTGAAAAACGTGATGGGTATATCTACAATATCTCTCTCGTATATTTAAACACAAAAATACTCATTTTCTGAACTTAACTTCATATTATAAAAGTACCATTTTCTTTTGTTTTTGTCTTTTTAGATATCCATCACGCGTGCAGCGTTTCACTAGCTAATTTAATTTAACCCTGTAGGTATATGTTCCTTGCCAATAGGAGACAAAAAGGCTTACCTGCTAAGGTTCCTCCTCGCCTTATAGACGCAGGTACTGTCTGTGGACAGGTCTTCAACTGAATGTAGGATGGAAGATGAGCGAGTAGGTCTCAGGCGAAGACGAACCACCTCTTTTGGCAAACCTGCGAAAGAAATTCATACAAAATGATTAAGGTTTAGAGGTATGAGGAACAGGGTGTAAAGTTCACTCATCCTCCGTAGAAAAGGGAGGATCCTCCGACCAGACGGGTGTTGTGTCTGGCGGGCAATTGCCCAACGATTGATGTTGGGAAATTGTATCTATGCTAATTGCGCGGTAAACTCTGCTTGCGAGATGCAGGATTTGCGTGACGTCAGTATGACGCGTTGTTCGCATGTGGCGTTACAAGATAAAAAATGTCGACTACATCAAGCTTATTTTTTTTATCAAATGAATTCGTGTAAAAGTGCTTCCTTTATCCTATTTACAGAATAAAAAAAATAATTTCACTCACCTACGACTCCTAAGACATCGAGACCCTCAGAGTCTTCAGAATCTGAATGCTGTGCCTGCATTTGTTGCCGGGCGACCTGTAAAGCATCATAATGTTTTTACGCATACACCTCTCGGAATAAATTCTCTAAATTATGGTGAAAACCGCATCAACATCTGCCGGTCGATTCTGTAAAACTCAAGTGAAGTGAGCTTGATGTGAGCTGTCAGTAGTGTCAATCCCTAGCATTATTTGGAATGACAGCTCACTCCACGCTCACTTCCCCTAAGTTTTCACGGTGAGATGGTTACAGAATCGCACTGCTGGTGTGTAGTTTGAAAGAACAACGCGGTCACAGACAGACACGAAAAGCGACTTCAATTTATAATAATGTATAATCTGCGTTTGCCACAGAAATCGATTTACTTGCCGAACATGTAAACAAATATGAGTTTATGGAAAAATAACTTTAAGTCCTACACAATAAAGTTCAGTTTACGCTACATCTTCAAACATTTTTATAACCTTTTCAATAATGTTAGTCACTCTGAAATCAACTTAATTACTATTGAAATAAAGTTGCTATCTATTTACCTTAAAATAACATCAATTGGAAACTAATTTGAATAGATTATGTAGGGAAATATTGAACTACCTATATGTTTTTGACCTTCTAATGATGCACACCTTTTTAGGGTTCCGTAGCCAAATGGCAACGGAACCCTTATGGATTCGTCATGTCTGTCTGTCTGTCTGTCCGTCCGTATGTCACAGCCGCTTTTTTCCGAAACTATAAGAGCTATACTGTTGAAACTTGGTAAGTAGATGTATTCTGTGAACCGCATTAAGATTTTCACACAAAAATAGAAAAAAAACAATAAATTTTGGGGGTCCCCATACTTAGAACTGAAACTCAATTTTTTTTTTTTTCATCAAACCCATACGTGTGGGGTATCTATGGATAGGTCTTCAAAAATGATATTGAGGTTTCTAATATCATTTTTTTCTAAACTGAATAGTTTGCGCGAGAGACACTTCCAAAGTGGTACTAAAAAAAATATATGATGTACATTACCATATAAACTTCCAGCGAAAATTGGTTTGAACGAGATCTAGTGAGTAGTTTTTTTTTTAATACGTCATAAATCGTAACGTAACGGAACCCTTCATGGGCGAGTCCGACTCGCACTTGGCCGGTTTTTTTTTAAATACATGAACCTTTTTTTATCTTTCTAGCCTTTTCTCATAATTATGTGGTTGCAGTAACTAAACTAGGGTACCCCGACCAAAAGGGTTAGGTTAGGTTAGAAACGTAACCGTTGTAACCAATGGCGTGCGAGCCGAGCGAGCGAAGCGAGCGGTGCCGCGGTAGCGGGCCAGCGGCGGCGAGCACTACTAGTATACATCCAATTTGGTCGTAGTTACTTGGGTACCTACTTAGTATTTTTAATACCGCAAAATAGGATATATTTGAGGTTTGAATTGTTTTTTTTTAATCTTTTCATTACGGACGCTTTTAACGTTCTGCATCGTTCTTACCTAAGCATAATTTTTAACATGAATTATGTAACCAATACTTTGTAACCATATTTTTTTATTTAAAAGAGTGTCCATGGAGTTTCTTGCCTGTTCTTCTCCATACTACGCTTTGCAATAGGCAACTAGCTTCATCTTTCTGACTGACCGACTCCAAGGCAATTCAAAAGTGCCAGTTAAATTGGTTTAATTGAAATAAATGCTGTAAGTTTGAGTTTGTTCAGAAAAATAGGCGCACTCATTATTTTAGTGTTTAATAATATTTTTAGGAGAGCGAAATCGAAATGAAAAAGATGTTCGATAACATACATGCCCTTTATATACCTCAATCAAACTGGGATGCATGATCTCAGTGATCAAGCTGCTCCTCTTGGCGTCCTCGTTGAGGAGAAGGTTCTTCTGGTTGAGGGTCAGCTCGTTCTCCGGTTGGAACAGGCTCTGGAGACGGTTGTCTTTGGAAGAGTCAGACTTGAACATGATGCCTTGGTCTGTGGGAGAGTAGAAAGTAAAAGTCATTACGTTATTTATTTCAAATAGGCACATAAAAAATTTGACAAAATACTGGTAAAAATTACAACTTAAAATTAAAAATAAAATAACTTTTTTGCAAAAAAAAACAACCGACTTCCAAAAACGACATTACAAAGTGAAAAATTATCTTTAATTTCGGAAGTCGGTGTCGTTGGATTTTCGTTGTTTGCCACCGACTTCCGAAATTAAAGTTATTTTTCACTTTGTAATGTCGTTTTTGGAAGTCGGTTGTTTTTTTGCAAAAAAGTTATTTTATTTTTAATTTTATGTTGTAATTTTTACCAGTAATTTTGGTTTAAAAACCAAACTACTGAACCATTTTTGATGAAATTTCTATGGGACCATTTGGGAAGTATACCCTTTCCAACAAACAAAGAATTTTTCAAATCGGTTGGCAAGCGACGGAGTTATGCGCGAACAAACATAATAAAAAAAATATATATATACAACCATCCGAATTGAGAACCTCCTCCTTTTTTAGAAGTCGGTTAAAAAATAGAATTGGTTCTAGTCGCCCCTTCTAAAAGGTCGAACTCGACCCACATAGTATAAGACGCCAGAGTTTTTTACGATGTTGGTCCCATGAAGAAAGTTGTTCAGTTTAATGGTATGTACCACACCCTGATATATGACCACACATTTCTGATACACGATGTATATCTGTGCCGGAGGGGCCCGTGGCTAAATAATAACAGCCGCACAGGTCGATCGGTCAGGTTAAGCTACGCTTGCCGCGGTTGGTCTGTGGATGGGTGACCATCTTTACATACCAGACCCCTCCGTGCCTCGGAAAGCACGTTAAGCCGTTGGTCCCGGCTGTCATTCGTGGATCTTTGACAGTCGTTACGGGTAGTCAGAAGCCCGAAAGTCTGACAACCAGTCTTACCAAGGGGTATCGTATTACCCAGTAACTGGGTTGTGGAGGTCAGATAGGCAGTCGCTCCATGTAAAATACTGGTATTCAGCTGCATCCGGTTAGACTGGAAGCCGACCCCAACATAGTAAGGAAAAGGCTAGGCAGATGAGGCAGATGATAGTGTATATCTGTGCCTTAACCTAGGACAAACAAATGTATTTTCTATCTTTCTCTTTCACCTTCCTCCCTCCCTCACCTTCTTGTCGCTCCTCGCAGCCTCACGCCGCACGCCACACGTGCAGCCAGTGGCGTAACAATAGGGTGGCAGGAGGGGCATAAATGCCACGGGCCCCCAGCCGGAGGGGGCCCCCGGCCTGAGAAGGCCATGAACACAGGAGGATCCTAACATAAGTTCGTTGAGCTTCTTTACATTGAGGGAGGGCCCTATACCACTTCGATCAATAATAGTACTAGATTAAGGATCAGGAACAAAAATCAGTCGCTCAAGTGGCCACGTTTGCACACACGTAAACATCTACATTTCTTAGAAAAAAGTTTCATAATATTAACAACTTCATTTTATTATAAACCTTAATGCTTAAACATAAAGTTTAATTACCATTGCAAAATATATTTAAAATGTCGCTTGAAAATAAAATCATTCTATTTTTAAATTTCCAGTCATTTATTCTAAAATGCAACTTAAAGTCTAAGTAATAAGGTTAAAAACATAGTAATTTGAAATAAGACCACAAAAGTATTTGTGGTCTTATTTTTCGGGCCGTTTTTGAAGCGCTTATCGGGAATCTAGTACCTACTATTATTGATCGAAGCTATACCATGATTTGCCACTGGCCTCAAACGGTATAGTTACGCCACTGCGTGCAGATGTCGCCTCCTGCACAGCACAAGTGACTCACCCTCTTGTATGTCGTGCAGCAGCGTGGTGTGCTCCGTGGTGGTGGTGGTGGCGGGCGTCCTGTCGGCGAGCGCGGACGTGTTGAAGCTGGCGGGCGCCGCGCGGTACAGCGTCGCCGACACGCACACGTGCAGCATGCCGCCTCCTGCACAGCACAACATAACATAAATGCTAACCTGCTAGATAGTGCTAGTGTGTAAGGAAAACCTTCCGATCGATTCTGTAAAAATCTCACCGTGAAAAGTTAGGTGAAGTGAGCTTAGAGTGAGCTGTCACCGGTGTCAATCCCTAGCATTAGTTGGAATGACAGCTCACTTCACGTAAGTTTTCACGGTGAGATGGTTACAGAATCGCACTGAAGGCCAATTCTCGTTATTTAAAACGTTCAAAATCTAGTCGCAGTCTCATCTCGGCGACAAACAAATGTCAAAAACTTGTCAAAATCTAGGGAAATTAGAAGTATTTTTTGACAGATTGAGACTGAGATCAGACTGTGAAAGTTCTTAAAATTACGAGAATTGCCCCTCTGTTCTGTACATAGCTATTCACAACCATCGGACAGGCTATCGTATCGAAAATGAATTCATTTCACTAACCTGATTTGCCTTGCCAGTAAAAAACTGTAGGAAGAATAGCGATCGGCTATCTGATTTAAACTGACAAAATTTTCGGTACGGAACCGTATCGAATGTAGCTATGCAGGTGTAAATTCATAGAACAGCTCCAAATTTACACTCCAAGTCAAGTCAAGTCCCCCTTGGAGTGTAAATGTGGAGCTGATCTACAAACAATTGGACACTTAAGATCATGTTCTGTCAGCTGCACGTTACAGGAACTGATAGCGTTCTCCGGTGTGGTCGAATGCGAAACGATATTATGCCGTACGTGTATAAAAAAGGCAGTAACAGGTCTGCGCCCTGGCGGTGAAAACATTGCACGTCTTTCCATTCAAGGCTCACTCAGCTAAAGTGGTACTCGCACGTCCTCGGCATAATGGACTACCTACAAGATTTGTTTGGGAGGCCAACTGTGAATAAACCTGCATTCGTTTTTTTCATCGCAATATAGCGCTCAACATCGGGGCATGTTCAAGCGTTAAACCCTTTTGCACTATTTAATTGGCCGTAGGTGAATTTCCGAACGAAATGTCACTGCTCGCGTGCGCCGAAAACACGTCGTCCACTATTGCACGCGGTCAGCCAGTTCGGCTAGCACCTCCAGGGTGCTGTGGGCTTGCGATGCCAGAAGGGGTTGGATGCTGGTGGGGAGTCGGCTACACCAGATGGTGCGCACAAAGTCCTCGGGGATGGTTGGTCCTGCCAATCCCTGCAGGTGGCGAAGGAACTGTGACGGCTTCCGGTCCCCTAGCTCCTCGTGCATCAGCAGCTGTTTCACCTTCCGTTCCTGGGACGCCGAGAGCCGCTTCACTAATTCGGTCTTCAGCTTGACGTATCGGTTGGTGGCAGGAGGTGACATGATGACGTCCTTCACCTCCTTTGAAAATTGCTGGTCGAGATGACCGACCACATAATTAAATTTGGTGACGTCATTCGTCACCCCTGCATTCTCAAACTGAGCCTCTATCTGCGCGAACCAAATATCGGGCTCCTCGGGCCAAAACGGCGGTAGGCGCAAAGCGACGCGGTACGCCTCGGCCGCCTCGACCTTTGGATCCGCTGGGCGCTTGGTCCTGCGCGCACGGTGCGCACTGTGGTCGGCGGGCTGCGACGACGCGGTGTGTTCCGAATCAATGTCACTCATTGTCTCTCCGTGTTCTTTACGGGGTCACCAGTTTAGTTCTAGTAGAAAATGTAGGTACGGACGAACAAGAAACAAAAGTCAACTTAGAATTTATAGAAATATAATGTCCGTACACAACACGATATAAATATATACACAGAAGGAGTAAGACATAAGAAACACAATCGAAAGGGCGAGATCACAATACAACAATAATAATAATATTAAATCAAATTACTGAAGAAAAGTCTAGAGGCGTCTGTCTCAACCATGACAGGAGGTTGACATCCGAGCAGCGCCACTAGTGGCGTATTTCTGAACTAGGTATCTGGTAGGAGTGAAACCTACAAGTGTTTGGGATTCAGTCCGTTTGGTTGTCATTTCAAATCGGTCCTTCGACAAACATGGCCAGCCCACTGCCACTTCAGCTTGCTTAAGGATGATTTCCACCAAACAGCTCGCATCGCAACGGATTTATAATCTTTTACGATATTAAATAGTATAATAATAGTAGTAGTAGTAGTGTGTGTGTAATATATTAGGTATTATTATTACACAGTATTTAAAGTCAATATTACCAAGCCGCGCACAGCAGCTTGACCGCAGGCGTCTTCCGCGACACGCGATCGTAGCTGAAAGTATGCTGCGACGCGCGATCGCCTCTGTTCACCTGTCATCTTATTCGATTGAATCCTTTCGGCATTAGAACATGTCAACACAGTAGGAATTAATTTGACTAGGCGCAGAAACGCGTATGCGCCGACATCCTGCCGGACGCGATCGGCTGTCACCGCATCCGTTCGTATCCTTTCTGATCCGATGCGATGAGAGCCGTTTGGTGGGAATAGTATAAAAAGCATTGAAGAACTGAATATTTTTAAAGCTAAACTCAAAGAATTTTTAATAAGTAAAGCATACTACTCGATCAATGACTTCTTAGATGATAAAGATGTCAACATAAAAACATTGATAATTATAAAGTATGTGAATATTAAATTAAAATTGGTTTATGTGTATTTTTACATTTATATTTAATGATAATATATATTTAAATGAATGATAAAATTAATGTATATTGACATGAGTGATAGTATTAATTAGTTATTGTGTATTTAGGCATGAGTAATATTAATTGATAATAATGTATTTTGACATAAATAATGATAAAATGAATTTTAAATGACTACTAGATATTGTACACCCTATGGGTATGTTAAAGCGATCGTTGTATTATCATGGTAAGAACTGCTTTTTCACCTGTAGCAAACAATAAATGAATTTGAATCATCCTTTACTGTACAAACTATGTCGGTAACGTTTTTTTTTTTCGGTTTCTTTTTTCTTTGATAACTTACCCAATAATAATACAGTTCCATGCAGTCCGTACATGTCCACAAGTTTCTCAATAAGCATCGGGAACACGAAGCTACCAGCCGCCGTCCCGCTCACACATATTCCATTGGCTAATGCCCTGGAAAGAGATGGCACTATTTAGAATGACTTGCAACATAAAAATTACTTTCAATATAATTGTTTCAGATTCAAAGACGAAGTAATAATCTCGTAAGATTTTTGGTCTCTCCGATTTTTCTGGAGTATGAAACCTACCGGTAAAAATCTCACCGTGAAAACTTAAGTGAAGTGATCTATTGGAACACAGCGATTTCTACGACTTTACTCTTACTCAGCCCGTTCACACAGACATTATTTTATCGCGGCGATTTTTTTCGTGCACTGCATTTACAACTCTCGGTATTAAGCCGAGCATTGAGAATACAACAGAGCCCATCCCAGCGCAGCAAGAAAACACATTGTTAAATTTTGAACTCTCCGCGCTAGACAGTGCGCTGAAAATACAGTGCACGGAAAAAAAACCCGCAATAAAATAGTCTGTGCGAACCTGGGCTAAGTAGAAGTAAACTCGTAGAAATCGTTACGTAACGAAAAAGCTCAATGCTCCGTCCATGTAACTTTATATTGTATATAATAGAAAGAGACACAGAGAGAGATAGTTTTCTTGGTTTTCGAGGGTGCTGAAGTCGATAAAAATCCAAGATCAACATAAAAATCCAAGAAGGCGGCTTCGATCCTTTTGAAAATTTTACGTTATTTTAACATTTTCGCAGCCGCCATCTTGGATTTTCATTTTGAACGTTCGTTCCTGTCGGGGGTCCCTCAGCTCAGCCCCACACGTTTTTTCTTTAATATTCACCTGTGTTTATCGAAGTACTGGGAGACGATGACAATGCCAGGAGTCGTGGAGAGACCTCCACCGATTCCTGGAAACAAACAATCATAGATTAAAAGAAAATACATTGCTATAGCATACCGCAAAATGGCCGCGACATACGAGTTTGTAGGTCGTAGATTAGAACCTAGACAGGCACTTTACTTTGTGTAAATTATCTCGTCACCACTGCTCTCAAAACGGTGGATGAAAACATCGTGAGGAAACAGGCATGTCCTAGAACCATAAATTCGAAGACATAACATGTGACTACCAATCCGCACTGGGCCCGCGTGGTGGATTACGGCCCACTCCCTCTCACTGATAGGAGGCCTGTGTCCCAGCAGTGGGAACATTATAGACAGATTATGCTGTGTTATGCTACATTCGTAAAAAGAGCTATTATCCCCATAATGCTCAAAAACTCCATACAATAGGTTTAGTTTGTCCGAAAATTCGTATAATTTAGAAGACTTACCAGTCATAACACCGAAGCTTAGAAGCAGATGCAGCAACCCTTTGCTGAAGAACGAGAGAGCGAGGCCGGTGGCGCAGAATAGGCCGCCGATGAAGACCACGAGGCGGCAAGAGTACTTCTCACACAGCGCTGATGACAGCGGCGCTGGAAAATACACAGGACGTACTGCACCCTAATTGCGTAACAAACTATGTCTCAATCTGAATCATTTTCAATCATCACATCACGTTGCAGTGTAAAACTGATTTACATCCGTCACCTCACACATCAGCCGATCGATTCTGTAAAAATCTCACCGTGAAAAGTTAGGTGAAGTGAGCTTAGAGTGAGCTGTCAATAGTGTAGGTAATACCTAACATTTGTTGGAATGAGAGCTCACTCCACGCTCACTTCACCTAAGTTTTCACGGTGAGATGGTTACAGAAGCGCACTGCTGCAGTTCAGTTGAAAACCAGCGTCAGGCACTAGTTGTCTGGCATTTTTGCTGAACTGAGCCTTTTTGGTGCAGTCATGAGGCACTTTCCTGCTAATTTCTTACATCGGTCTTTATACTTCCTATTTTGTTGTTTATTTGTTGCTATCTGCAGTGCGATTCTGTAACCATCTCACCGTGAAAACTTAGGTGAAGTGAGCGTGGAGTGAGCTGTCATCTATATCTATACTTATAATAAATCTGTAGAAGTGAAAATTCTGTACATTGAAAATATCAAAAAAATAAATGGCAGGGGGTGTTACTAGACCGATACCGAACCCAAAAATGTGATTTAAAAAATTTTTGTCTGTCTGTCTGTCTGTCTGTTTGTTCAGGCATCACGCAAAAACTACCGGTTCGATTACGATGAAACTTGGTATAATTATTCTTTAATATCCTGGGCACCACACTGGGTACTTTTTATCCCGGAAAAGTATATACAATAAAAAACAAACTTAATTTTGCGGTTAGATCCCTAGACCCGATTACTGGACCAACCGCAAATAATAAGTTTGTCGTAGGTTAGGTCACCCGCAGTGGAGTTCATTTTTATTCCTTTTAGTTTTTAGAGTTAGGTATTTAGGTTTATTTTTATATAAGTCGTAGTATAGATTTTAATTTTAAAGTATAGGTAGTATATTTGATAGTGCACGTAGTGACGTAGGTTATTTTATAATACTCTTAGGTAGGAGTAGTCATTCGTATAGATATTAGTTTTTAGGGATTTTGCTTAGGTATTTATTGAGTTTAGATTAGTTATCATCAGAAATAGGTTTATTTAGGTAGGTAGGTATTTAATTTTCTGTTATTGAGTTTATTTTATTTTAATTAGGTATGTACTATGGGCAAAATTTCCGCGTGCTCACCTTAAAAGCGATAATCGCATAGCACGGTTCACGACTCGATCGCACAATGCATGCGTTTTGACCAATAGGATGCACGAACCGTATTTTAGTCGTGTGCGTATTAGTATAATGATGTATAGAAGTGTGCGACTCTCACTAGGCGCGTGCTATGCTCACTAAATTGTTGAGACGATTTCCTTAATGGGCATGGCCGGCGTGAGCTCTTCATGAATTCTTATTTTGTTATTGACTATTGTGTTCTAAATGTTCTTTAATGTTCCATCAAATTGTAACACGCTTTTATTTATTTCTTATCAAGTTTAAATTATTTTTAACTTTTTAGTTATTTTTATTAATAAGTAATAAAAGCTTGTTTTTAAAAAGTTTTTTTTTCTTTTAATTTTTGTAGTTAGTACCGCCGCGCCCCTGCATTCGCAACGCACTATTTGTTTACTTATCTAGTGCTTTCTCCGCGTAGAGTTCTTCACACTTAGAGCGATCAATTTAAGTATTTTGAAATAAGTAGTTCATGAAAAAAATAAAAATTATGAATTATATAATATTAAAAGTCATAAAACAAAAGTTGTTATTTATGATGTTAGTATTTTTGTCCTGTGAGGTTAATAGCGTTTTACAAATAACACTGTATAGCTATTTTTAGGTTAATTTTCAGTATTCCAATTTGTATTATACTAATTCGTTGATTAATGTCACTGTTTAAACTGTAGTCATAGTTTAAAACATTGCCAACGATTTTGAAGTCTTCAATTTAGTGGCATGCTACCTTTCTTGGTGAATTTGTTGTTTTTTAGTTTTTTGTTATATTTTTGTTAATTATTAAGATAAAGAAACACAAGATATACGACACGATTTTTTTATTTTTTATGAAAACATTGCTCCACACTAGGAATTTCTACTGTGTCGTGGGTGCGTTTACAAACATTTAAACTCACATACACAAATAGCCAGACCCGGAACTTGTAGGCCATACAAATATTTGTTCCGTGCGGGAATCGAACCCGCGACACGAAGCCCAGCAGTCAATCGCTTAACCACTGCGCAAACCGTGCCGTCGATTTGAGAGGGCTATGTCTTTCTTTGTTTATGTTCTCTAAAAATATTGTGTAACAAAACTAGAAAAAAACTAGTTTAAGATTGTTCACTTAGTAGGTAATAATAAGAAAATGCTGTATTTACCTAATTTTAAAGTAGCGCGTGGCGTAGGAACTAAATAAATGTTATATTTGTCAAAAAAAACTTGTCATAGGTAGGTTGCAATGCCGGAAACGCGCCTGTCGAGTTGATTAGATACCTTGTTTGTGAAATCTCGTATTATACTTATTTACAATCAAATCAAAGGTGTGATAAATTAATGGATAAAACGAATATTACAACTGTTAAAAGTATTGAACCAAATACAAGTAACAACTGCAAAACATATGAGATAATCTTAAGGTAATAAAATTGGTTATCTTTTCGCCAACGTATGGCCGTAGGCCCTTGTATTATAATAAGCCGTCCTATTGTTTAACCGGGTGTCCGGACATTGTCACTAAATAATAATGGGATTAAGACAATGAACTTATTTTTATTCTTTTATTGCTCTATGTTAGCTGCCGCAACTTTTGCAACTGCAATAAAAATAAGTTCATTATTTAAATCCCATTGTTATTTACTGGGAATGTCTGGAAATCCGGTTAAACAATAGGGCGGCTATTGCCATACGTTGGCATTACGGCAAAAGTTGCGGCAACTATAAATAAAAAGCTCTGATAACATTGTATGATTTGCGCCAAGTATTAGTTAAGAATTATTACTGTAATTGTGCTATTTCAATCAAAACATCTCTACCTGAATCATTTTGAAGGATATTGCTAATCCATTGATTCATATGTTCGAATTTGTAGAGCAATAAAAGAAAAAGATACCAAAATATGTGGTCAATTTCCAATAAAATTACGTAACTTGCTTCTTTCTTGACATATACGTATTTCCAAGTGTAATCACATAGACATATAGTTATTTACTTTTCAATAGCACTGCACAAGTAAAAACAATACCTTTATGCAGTGCCGGTCAACGCACCTAATGCATTCGCTCCGATTTGTATGGCGGCATCGCATAGGATATGGTGAAAATTGGGGAGGCAGTCAAGTGAAAGTGTTCATAAGTAACGTAAATTTATAGCCCCGATAGAGAGAGGAACATAATTAAAGTGGATGTAATAGATATGTAAATTGTAATACATAGTTTCACATTTCTTATTCCAAATTATTCTATTTTTGTGGAAAGTTGATACTAATTTAATACAGAGATATCAATAATACATTGATTGTCTAAACCAAACAGAAGATATGAGTACCTATTAAAATTACTTCTTGTCTATACTAATATTATAAAGAGGAAAACTTTGTTTATTTGTTTGTAATGAATAGGCTCAAAACTACTGGACCGATTTAAAAAATTCTTTCACCATTCGAAAGCTACATTATCCACAAGTAACGTAGGTTAAATTTAATTTTAGAAAAAATAGGGTTCCGTAAGATATTTGGGTTTTTCGGAGACAAGGTGTAAAAAATAAACCAGAAAAGTTACGTATTTTGCGTACGCTGCCTAAACTATAAAAGATAGAACCATAAAATGTTCAAATTAATTGTAGATCTTATAAATATCCACAAAAAAGTCCGCGACACACTATACCTATCTATGTCGAGTGAGGCACAACAACCATTTTTTATTTAAAAATCTTGATTTTTTTTTGGACTACATTTAAACGCATTTATTTTACTCATGCTATTAATGCCTATCAAAATAAATTATTTCATCACTAAGTACTGTTTATGTAGATAATATTTAGTCTTTCAATGATTAAAATTGGACGTTTGGTTTTTAAGTTATGGCGAAATTAAAATATTACGATTGTCGGTAAATAAGTTTACAAAATCAAAAATCAAGTCATAATAATAATATAACTATTTACATCGCATCTGTATAGTGTTATAAAGTTTTCATAATTTTCGCAAAGTTTAAAAAATTCATCTTCTTCCTTCTATTTATTTAAAAAAAAAAATTAGTATCTTTATGGGTTATTTTGATTTCCTTTTGAGATACGCAATCCTGTCACAAATCCGAAATCTACGCGGACGAAGTCGCGGGCAGAAGCAACTACTTATTTCAAAATACTTAAATTGATCGCTCTAAGTGTGAAGAACTCTACGCGGAGAAAGCACTGGATAAGTAAACAAATAGTGCGTTGCGAATGCAGGGGCGCGGCGGTACTAACTACAAAAATTAAAAGAAAAAAAAACTTTTTAAAAACAAGCTTTTATTACTTATTAATAAAAATAACTAAAAAGTTAAAAATAATTTAAACCTGATAAGAAATAAATAAAAGCGTGTTACATTTTGATGGAACATTAAAGAACATTTAGAACACAATGTAACACGCTTTTATTTATTTCTTATCAGGTTTAAATTATTTTTAACTTTTTAGTTATTTTTATTAATAAGTAATAAAAGCTTGTTTTTAAAAAGTTTTTTTTTTCTTTTAATTTTATTTTGAACTTTTTAGTATTTTTGATGCGAGATTGACTACGGCGTAGTTCGTAGCGCGTAGCAGGGTTTTTCCGTTATATGCGTTTACTGCACTTAAGTTACCTGTTCATCTTTAGTCCCTGGTTACCATCTAGCACCAAAGTACTCGTCAAGACGAATCAAACGAGCCCAAACTCGATGGATTTATGTCGTTTAATTACCGAGTTCCTATGGCCATCGTCCAGCTTCATCATCAGACCTTAGTTACCATCTAGCACCAAAGTACTCGTCAAGACGAATCATACGAGCCCAAACTCGATGGGGTTGTGTCGTTTAATTACCGAGTTCCTATGGCCACCTTCCAGCTCCATCATCAGACCCTGGTTACCATGTAGGATCAAAGTACTCGTCAAGACGAATCAAACGAGCCCAAACTAGATGGGGCTGCGTCGTTTTATTACGGAGTTCCTATGGCCACCTTCCAGCTCCATCATAAGACCCTGGTTACAATGTAGTATCAAAGTACTCGTCAAGACGAATTAAACGAGTCCAAATTCGATGGGGTTGCGTCGTTTAATTACGGAGTTCCTATGGCCACCTTCCAGCTCCATCATCAGACCCTGGTTACCATGTAGTATCAAAGTACTCGTCAAGACGAATCAAACGAGCCCAAACTCGATGGGGTTGCGTCGTTTAATTACGGAGTTCCTATGGCCACCTTCCAGCTCCATCATCAGATCAACTCTATGTCATAATAATATTGCATTGTCATCCGATTTATACATGCATACAAAATTTCAGCTCAATTGGAAACCGAGAAATATGACCATTCAAAAATGTTAATGGTTGTTTTTAAATGGTAATATTTATTTAGCATGTATGGACGCTATTATAGAACGCCTTTCGTTAATTAACATACTGTATGTTAAAAATTATAATTAAATTAATATTTCGTAGCTGCTCCTGCCGCATCTAAAATGAAATGTCGTAAAATTATATGGTGATAGTAATATACGGGAAGCGTCAACACTTAGCGAGATGCAAATGGGCACTGCCGCACTCTGGCTACTACTGACTTTGAAATTTTTTTACACGCCCTTTACTCACACAAATGCATATTGTCTCTAATTGGGCGACACCAGGAAGGGGAGTGGCTTGTCACTAGCTGCGCTTCCGCAGAAATATTTTCTTAAGTGAGCATGCTTATCTTTTGCCGATAGTACTTAGGTAAAGATATCATATAGGTACCCTCTTTATCACCACTAATGAGACACAATTGGTTTTCTATTGTAATTAGCCACAAAGGGCCCGCGAGGTAGATGGCATTCTGGGGAAGCACATGCCTACATTTTATCCTGTTAGCACGTTCCCGTGGGTAAATTTCCGACATCCACGCGGGCGAAGCCGCGGGCAGAAGCTAGTTCCAAATAATGCTAGGGATTGACACTACTGACAACTCACATCAAGCTCACTTCACTTGAGTTTTCACGGTGAGATTTTTACAGAATCGACCGGCTGATGTATGTATCTGGTGTATTGTGTCTTTTAGTCTGTAATAAATGTATTTTCTTTCATTCTTTCTTTCTTTGAAGGATATTGTTAATCCATTGCTTCTTATGTTCGAAAAATGTGTCTGCTCAACAACGTAAATAACGCAATGAATGTTGTTGAACTGTCAAAATGAAACCCATTGCTACTGCTGTGTGTTACGCAATTACGTAGGGTAATTGCGTAAGTTGCCCGCAAGTTACAAATCTGACATCGACGATCCAAAAATTGCACCAATCTAAATAAACCCGTAGAGCACCCGGACCAAACGGGTTAGGTTAGAACTAGGGTTGATGAGGACTTCTCTTCCTCATCCTCATAATGCGGCAGTTCCTCATTTTTTTGCGATTCCTCTTCTCAAATCCCCAAAATTAGGCATAAAATATTCTTCTTCCTCTTCCGCTTACTCATTTATTAAAGAAGAATTCATGGCGGAAGTGTCATCGCATTGAAGTCATCTGCATCTGCCTAGCCTTTTCCCAACTATGTTGGGGTCGGCTTCCAGTCTAACCGGAACCGGCAGCTGAATACCAGTGTTTTACATGGAGCGACTGCCTATCTGACCTCCACAACCCAGTTACTGGGTAATACGATACCCCTTGGTAAGACTGGTTGTCAGACTTTCGGGCTTCTGACTACCCGTAACGACTGTCAAAGATCCACGAATGACAGCCGGGACCAACGGCTTAACGTGCTTTCCGAGGCACGGAGGGGTCTCTGTATGTAAAGATGGTCACCCATCCACAGACCAACCGCGGCAAGCGTAGCTTAACCTGACCGATCGACCTGTGCGGCTGTTATTATTTAGCCACGGGCCCCTCCGTCATCGTATTGAAGTATTCAACTAAATTAAAAGTAATCTTCGTCTTTTTAACCGACTTCAAAAAAGGAGGAAGGATTACTATGAAACAGCAGTTTTTTTGATAACTGACTAAAAATTTCTACGCTAGATCAAAAGTCATGTGCCGAATTCATGGTTTTCCCTGTAATTTTTTCTTACCGAGAGCCAAACACAGCGTGGACAGTGCGGCCGGAATCCAAGAAGCCACGGACTCGGAGGAGTCTGGGAACGTTTCCATGATCTCGACGTACAACACTCCGTACGATTTGAACAGGCCAGCCACCCAGAACTGCACCATGAAGGCACCGAACACCACTACCCAGCCGTAGCCACCGTCCGGGGGGGCGGTGCTCCTGTGGATACATACAAGGTTATAAGGCAGGGTTTAATTCTTGATCAGCATAGCTATCCACAACCACTCAATCAATGTTATCGTAGGACTCAGTTATCGGGTATAGCCCGGTTACGCAACCGACAACTTCCTAGGTTGACCTGCGCGATGGCATTCAAAAAAACCAGGCCCCATGCACAACCTCAGGCTATGCAATTTGCGTCCCGCGCGTTCGACTTTAGGTATGCCATGCCACGACTCTTCAGTGGGGACAGCGACTTTTCAGACCGCGGTCGCCGGTCGCACCCGCCCTGAAGTCATGGCCGCCACGCTGTTTGCTAGTACATTTGAATCACTTACGCGCCAAACCGGTCGTCACCTTTTTCCGTCGCGCGAGTAGTACGCGCTAAACCGTCGCTCCGCAAGACGCGTTGTGGTGACTCCTGTCATGGCCTCTACTAACTCTGCCGAGGAGTCGGGCGCGGGCCGTAGTTTCTTGAGGCCTCCGACGACATTGTCAGCAGAGAGTCCTCGTAGACATAGCAGTGATCAAGCTCGAGTGACGCTTCTACTTACTCTGCTGAGGAGTCGGGCGCGGGTTGCAGATTCCTGAAGCCTGCGACGACAGCGTCAGCAGAAAGTCCTTCTAGAGATAGCACTGGTCATGCTCGAGTGACGCTTCTACTTACTCTGCTGAGGAGTCGGGTGCGGGTCGCAGATTCCTGAAACCTGCGACGACAGCGTCAGCAGAAAGTCCTTCTAGAGATAGCACTGGTCATGCTCGAGTGACGCTTCTACTTACTCTGCTGAGGAGTCGGGCGCGGGTCGCAGTTTCCTGGAGGCCGCCAGCAGGGGCCGCGCCGTCACCGACGATAGAGTCAGCAGGGAGTCCTCCTCCTGCTCCGTCGGGGACATGGCGGACAAATAAGCGCCTACTTGCTGTAACAGGGCAGAATGGTCATCTCTAAATATGGTCGTTGTCAGTAAGAAAAATCCCTTAGGAATCTTGTATCGTAGAATGGTTGAGAGCTCAAATCCTTATACCTTTTTATTTATTTATACAGCGTGGCGCTTTAATGGCGACATTAATTTAACACACGTATACGGTTTTGCGTTGTAGTTTTATGAATATATTTTAATTTAATTAAACATTAATATTTATTTATTAACAATTTTATAAAATAGCATCTTAGAGCAACCTGACTTAAAGAACTGTAGCGCAGGGGTCATTTGCCGGGGTCACGGATCATAACATCGCATCAATGTAATTAAAACAATTAACGAGCAAAGAGAAGGCGAATTGAAGAAAAGAGAGAGAGGGCGCGCGGCGCAGGTGGAAGTTTTCAAGTTACGATTTTTTTTATGTTGTTATAATTTTTATGATTACTGGCCACTAGCCCTACCCGTGTGTTAAATTAATGTCGCCATTGTAGCGTCACGTTGTATATACTATTTTTCTTGCTTTTTACTTTTTTTTTCGTTAATAGTTTTTAACTTTATTTTTTATTACAATCTTTGGTTTGGTATAGATTGTAATGTCATCTGTCATAGTCACCATGAATGGCGGGAAACAGTTGAAAGTGTAAAAGCATTAGGTAGCCCGCGAAATTAAAACTTTCTTACGTCTTTTGCAATTTTTGGGTCAGTGTCAGTTTGTATGTTGAACAAAATGATTCGCGAGCGTAACAATTAAGTACCTATGTATTTACAGAATTATAATCATTAAATTCATCAATACAACCCTCTAAGTTCATACAACTCTATTGATTGATATTACATGAAACAGTCATTCAAAAGGATTATACAGGGTGGCCAGCACAGCCAGCCAGCCAGCCAGCCATATATTTTGACTAAGGTGTAGAGTTTGCGAAGTTAGGCCTTGTAGAGTTAGGGCGTGTAGAGTTAGAAGCTTGGCTCCACATGAGATCTGATTACTTTTTGACAGTGCGAGCTATATGGTCTCGTCTTGGCAACATTTAACATGAAATGTTTTTGTGGGGTTTCATTTCTTTTTGGAAGTTGCTTATGATTTACTAAAAATCCTGAAATACATATCTTATTATTTATTTATTTATTTTATTAAGGTTAACCAACAATTGTTTACATCAGCACATTAGCAGCTTATTATTTGTAACAAGGACCCGCTATATAAATTTTCAGACCTCTAGCATCAAAATTTACGGAAGTCTCATACAAACTTTCACCCCTAGTTTAAGGGGTTGGGGGGCTAAAAGTTTCAAGTTTTAAGATTTTTTTGTTGTTTGTGTACTATTACTAGCTTACATACCAATTTTCAGCTTTCTAGGACTTCAGGAAGAACCTTAAGAATATTGATGATCATCAGTGAGTCAGTGAATCAGTGACGAAATCGGGGTATTTTAGATATCAATAAAATCTAAAGTATAAGAGCTATGCAATTGAAACTTTGTAGGTTTAATAAGTCAACCACTGACATCATATCCCGAAAATTTAGTTTATCTGGTATAATCCAAACCCAAGTTAAGAAGGTTCAAAAATACGACGAAGTGCTTCGAGAAAAGGTAGTGCCCTTGCGCTTCGCTCGTCTTGGCGGGGGCACTTCCGTGCCCCCAGATTTGTTACGGTCGCTTTAATCAACATACAATCTGACACAAGGAGCATGTTGATGCTTACCGTAGCTAGTGGCAGCTCGAGCAGCAGGCTGGCTGGTCGCTCGCGCTGCTCTGTGGGCGCAGACTGCACCGACAGCAGGGAGCCAGCCTTGTCCGGGGACATCACGGCCTGGAACAAAGAGTTCAGGCTAGGGCTGGTGGAAACCTAGTGCATTAGTCAGATAATAGAGTCAGTTCTGGTTGAGACTCCTAGCGGATAGGTCGCATGTCAAAATATTGACCAAGTTTCCCTTTCTATTGTGATTTTTAATTAATAAAAACTTGAGAGGTGTCAAGGGACACCCGGATGGAACGAAGTTCAAAGAGAGAGAGAGAGAGACAGACAGAGAAACACGCGGACGCCGCACGGCTTACAACTACCTATAGCAAAAAGTGTCGTTCGAACTTTTGGTCTTAATTTTTTCCGTCTAGCCCGCTTTCGCAACGCGCGATAAGGAACTTCGTTCCAATAATCATTTAGCTCAAATAATCGTTTTTTTTTTTTTAAACGGGATTATTAAATCGTGTCTTAACATGCTAGGGGGAGTCGCACGCTCTCGCTACTTGTCGGAGCGACTAAACGCACGGTGCACGTGCATATACGACGACCGTCGCATGCGACAGGTTCACACGACCGTCTGTCTCTAATAGGTACTCAAAGAAAATTATCGCCTTCTGTACGACGTCTGTCGTAACGACTAGTCAAAGATGCAAGCAACTGCAGTGCGATTCTGTAACCATCTCACCGTGAAAACTTAGGGGAAGTGAGCGTGGAGTGAGCTGTCATTCCAAATAATGCTAGGGATTGACACTACTGACAACTCACATCAAGCTCACTTCACTTGAGTTTTCACGGTGAGATTTTTACAGAATCGACCGGCAGCTCTGGAGCTATACCCTGGCCATTAGTTTAACCGTTTTTTTGACATCTCTCTTATGACGTAGCTATACATATTCCAGATTATGTAAAAGTTAACATTAAAATATGTAATAAAATAAATATATAAACTACCTTATCTTATTTATGGCTTCACTAGCTTTTGCCCGCGACTTCGTTCGCGTGGAATAGTGACTTCCGGCAGATTTTATTTACATTTTTCCGATGAATTTTCAGTACTGAATTGATGCCGACTCTTGACCAATAGATGGCGCTGTATGTCCGGAATAAATTTTATTTTTTATTTTATTTTATTTTTTGTAATAAAAACTATCCTATGTCCATTCTCAAGTTCCAAACTATGTCTGTACCAAATTTCACACAAATCGGTTCAGTAGTTTAGGCGTGAAGCAAAGACAGACAGACAGACAGACAGAGTTACTTTCGCATTTATAATATTAGTTTGGATACAGACATTATAATACCGTACGTATATCAATCAATGTATTGTGTGTTGCTGCAATCATTAGTTCCTTGTGTCAAAAAACGGTTAACCTAATAGACAGGGTACAGTCGTAGCGATAAGCCGCAGGTATGACGACAGTTCTGCGTCATTTTGTAGCGACTAAACGCAGTGACAAGATGCAGAACGACAACTCTGTGTCTTGTTGCAGCGACCAACGTCATAGTTTTTGCTGGCACTAACTGCCGAGAAGCTCTTACCTCTGAGATGATATCCGTTGGCAAGTCGATGGAACATGCCAAAGCAGATGATGTCGGTGGCGCTGAGGTGCCGAGCACCTGCGTGTCCAGCTTCGACAGCTCCTGCAAACAAATATACAGCGTTTAGATCGGTAATTATTACCGATGACCGCAAGAAGGTATGGCAAAGCAAGGAGCTTCACGGGCGCTTCTATCGGGCTCTTCATGAGCCCGGTGTAGACCTCCATAGCGGACCGCGGCGGACTGCCGACCTATGTGTTTTGTGGGGACCTTACAGAAACTAAAACTTAAATCTAAAATATTAAAATATAAATGTTGAGTTTTACCTTGCACCAATTTTACTCCAGTTTTAGGCAGATTCATAATAATTATTTTACTTTGTTATTTTTGTTGATTACTTAATATTTGTTTGTTAATTAATATTAATATACCTAATTATGTTTCTTTTCGTTTTATTTCTTACTTAATATTTTTAGTCTTGGTCACAGAACAATCATAATATTTTTTTTTAAAACGGACCCCCAATAAAACTATTCGGTGACCCCTACTGTAGTGCATCGGGGATGCCAACAAAACTATTCGGTGACCCCTACTGTAGTGCATCGGGGATGCCAACAAAACTATTCGGTGACCCCTACTGTAGTGCATCGGGGATGCCAACAAAACTATTCGGTGACCCCTACTGTAGTGCATCGGGGATCAAACTCAAACTCAAATAATTTTTTTCAATTAAACCATTTACAGGCACTTTTGAATTGTCAAAATTAAATAGTCGGTCAGTTAGTCAGAAAGTTGAAGCTAGTTGCCCATTCCAAAGCGTAGATCTCTATGGAGAAGAACGGGCAAGAAACTCCACGGACACTCTTTTAAATCAAGACATTTTTACAAAATCCTGGTTACATTATTCTTATTGCTTCTATATGTGAGAACAATGTAAAGAAACAAATTAAAATATAAAATTAAAAATAAGCCCTGGCAGTTAAGAGATGACCAGTCTCAACAGATGGCGCCCGTTCACGAACATGACGCGTGGATCAGCACCACCCAGCTCGACCATTTCGTAGGGAACCGAATGATCCAACACACGCGCCACCACCAGTGAGACATTTAAGTGAGCATGACATATTCTCAACTGCCATGCTCTTTCAAGTCAACATCAAAATATCATAAAAAACGGATCCATGGTTCTTACATTTACAAAATTTTCAAAAATGCTTCTAAATTATACAAAACTATAGTTTGCAATTTAATTAAGAGATGAGAGAAAAAAAAATTACTACCAATCATGAAGAGGTATTTAATACTGAAGTATTAAAAATTAATCCTGATTAAATAAAATAAACACTAAAAAAAAAAACAAAAAGGGGAAGCATCTCTTCCAAATATTGAAATTGTGATCAACTTGTAAGCCCAACTGCCTGTGGAGCAGGACCAGCATTAAGCCAAGCATTTTTATCTACTATATACTCGTCCAACTTATAATATGCTTGTCTACATAGTGTGCGTTTAATGCATGTTTTAAATTTCTTCTCATTTAGTTGAAGAATATCGAGTGGTATTTTATTATAACATTTTACACAGTACCCCATAAAAGAAGTTTTTACTTTAGACAATCTGAAGCTCGGTTGATCTAGTTTGTTCCTATTCCTAGTGTTAAAGTTATGCCTGTCACTTATCTTACTAAAAAGATGTAGATGTTTTCGAACGTACATAATGTTTTCGTATATATATTGACAAGGAACCGTCATGATGTTAATTTTTTTAAACAGTTGCCTTAGAGTTTCGCGTCTGCTGAGATTGTAGATGGCTCTGACAGCCCTCTTTTGCAGAATGAAGATAGAATCAATATCTGCAGCCCGTCCCCACAGCAAAATACCGTAAGACATGATGCTATGGAAGTAACTAAAATAGACCAGTCTTGCGGTTTCCACGTCTGTTAATTGACGGATTTTCCAGACAGCGTAAGCGGCTGAACTTAGCCGCCCTGCAAGTGATGTTAGGTGAGGACCCCACTGCAGCTTTGAGTCAAGCGTTATACCCAAGAAAACCGTACTTTCGACGAATTCAAGTATCTCCCTATTCAATACAACGTGACCTTTACTACTTCTAACATTCGGTAAAGCGAATCTGATGCATTTAGTTTTTTTCTCATTTAATACTAAATTATTTACAGTAAACCAATTATGGACCATAAGCATAGCATAATTTACGTCGTCAAGCTGCTCTGCACGTCTATCTACTTTAAAAATCAGTGATGTGTCATCAGCAAATAACACCATTTGTGGTCGGGTTTTTAGTAAATGAGGTAAATAATTTATATATACTAAAAATAGGAACGGCCCCAATATTGAGCCCTGCGGCACACCCATTTTGACTTTTAAACCCAATGAATTCACACCGTTTATTTGAACTTGCTGAAATCTATCATTTAAATATGATTTTATTAAGCTAACAGCTAGTTTACCCAGTCCGTAATGCTCAAGTTTCAAGAGCAGTGTTTCGTAATTCACGCAGTCAAATGCCTTGGATAGATCACAAAAGATGCCTATTGCATCTTGTGCCTCTTCCCATGCGTTAAAGATGTGTTTTAATAAGGTGACACCGGCGTCAGTTGTACAACGTCCTTTGGTGAAACCATACTGTTGATCGTGTAGGATGTTGTTACGATTAAAATGATTGAGCATTTGATTTAACATTACTTTTTCAAACACCTTGCTGAAAACCGGCAAAACCGATACGGGTCTATAATTATTTGTGTCTTTGCTGTCCCCAGATTTGAAAAGTGGAATAACTTTACTGAACTTCATTAAATCCGGGAATACCCCTTGATCTACACACAAATTAAATATTAAAGCTAAGTAGGGTGCAATTGTCTCAATAATGGATTGACAAACTTTAGTAGACATGCCCCACAGATCTTCGGTAATTTTGATCTCGGCTTCCAGTCTAACCGAATGCAGCTGAATACCAGCATTTTATATTGAGCGACTGCCTATTTGACCTCAACAACCCAGATACTCGGTAACACCCTACCCCTAAGACTGGTTGTTAGACTTTTGGTGTTCTGATAACCCGTAACGACTCTCAAAGATCTACGAATGACAGCCAGGACCAATGGCGTAACGTGCTCTCCGAGGCATGGACGGATCCCGATATATAACGGATGCTCATCCATCAACGAACCGGCCGCGGCAACCGTAGCTTATCCTTTGATCGACCCGAACGTACAGCTAATATTATTTAGCCATGAACCCCACTACATAATAATTACGGGTATATAAAGAAGCCGAGCGTCACTTGTTTTAGGAGAACCCCTCTCCCAAAACAAGTGACGCTCGGCTTCTTTATATACTTTTTACCCATATGAGCACTAATCTATGGACGTAATTCTTCTTACTTAAAATTAAATGAAATTTACTTTCAATGAGCAGTAATGGCCCATTGGTAACGGCCTTGACTTTCGAGTTGTAAGTCGTGGATTCGAACCCAGACAGGCGCTTTACTTTGTGTAAATTATTTCATCACCACTGCTCTCAAAACGGTGACGGAAAACGTCGTGAGGAAACCGGCATGGCCTAGAACCAAAAATTCGAAGACGTGTGACATCTACCAACCCGCACTGGGCACGCGTGGTGAATTACAGCCCACTCCCTCTCGAAGAGAGGAGGCCTCTGTCCCAGCAGTGGGAACATTATAGGCTGTTTATGATATGGCATTCATTTTGACAGTTCAACCACATTATATTATTTGCGTTATGTACACACGGCTACACATCAAGCTATGCAAAACCAGTATTGGCTGACCGTTCATTGTGAGAAAATATCATACAAAGTGAGGCCATGACAAACTGGTTTTGTATAGCTTGACGTGTAGCCGTGTGTACGTTGTTGAGCAGACAAATTTTTCGAACATAATTATGAAGCAATGGATTAGCCATGTCCTTCAAACTGATTCGGATAATGATTGGATAGTGTGTTCCGCAGTTAGGGTGCCGGTTACGGAGATGTTGAATGTCATAATTCAAACAATTGTGACGCTTTTTACGAAATCTAAATTTTAATAATAGCCCTGGACATTTCACACAGCGCCATCTAGTCCCAAGCTAAGCAACCTAATGCTTGTGTTATGGTAACAAGATGGCTGATACTACTTATATACATTTTTTTTTTTTTTTGTAAATACATACATATTATAGATAGAAAAACACCCAGACTCAGAACAAATACATGTAGGATTTACAAATAATTGTTCTGTGCGGGAATCGAACCCGCGACACGCAGCGCAGCAGTTCGATCGCTCAGCCACTGCTCTAATCGTGTTGTCAAAATGATTTATCACAACTCTAAAAGGCCCAGGGCTTGTGGGGATACCCACAAGCCCAGGGCCCCAAGTCTGCTATTACAATAGTGTCAGAATGGTCTATCATTGATTTCATAATTGTTGATTTTGACAAGTTTGGTAATCTACTAGCATAATGGCGTCATTATGACTTTCCAGTGGTCAACCACTGACACTCCTGCATCGAAAGAAATGGCATAGAATGGTAATCTCGTAAAGAATTTAACAGATTACGAACTTTATGCAAAATGACAATGGGATGGGAATGGGATCGTCTTGGAATGACGAATTTATAAAAATAGCAGACTTGGGGCCCTGTACCGTTGTATGCAACCATAAGCACAATGTTTTGCGTATGTATTGTCGCAAGTTACCGCAAACAGCAAATTTATATGTACCATAAATAAAATTCGTTTTCCAAAAAATATTTTTGTGTAATGTTACTTAGTGTGATGTACAGACGCCAGCACATCAAGCTACTACAATCTGTCAGATTTCTTTAATAGATTTCCGACTTTATTGCTAAAGCATTAGGTTCAATGTTGATTGGGAAAATCTGACAGTTTCGGGTAGGTTGACCTGCTGGCGTCCGTACAGAATGCGTAGTTGACGGCTATGTGTTGGGGTCTTTTTACACCCCGTACGATCGCTTTTGAAATAGGACGCGGCCTCAAGACCGCTCTAAACAGTTAGTTTGTAAGGATTCGCAGCAGAATATAACTCCGCTAGGGTTGGTAATGCTCACAGTAGCGTATCTAAAAATAGGTCAGAGGGGCAATTCTCGTAATTTTAAGAACGTTCACAGTCTGATCTCAGTCTCAATCTGTCAAAAAATGCTTCTAATTTCCCTACATTTTGATAAGTTTTTGACTGACATTAAAATTTGTTCGACGACGAGATGAGACTGCGACTACATTTTGAACGTTTTAAATCACGAGAATTAATAATAATAATATCCCTGGACATTTCACACAGCGCCATCTAGTCTCAAGCTAAGCAACCTAATGCTTGTATTATGGTAACAAGATGGCTGATAAACTACTTATATACATTTTTTTTTGTAAATACATACATATTATAGATAGAAAAACACCCAGACTCAGAACAAATACATGTAGGACTTACAAATATTTGTTCTGTGCGGGAATCGAACCCGCGACACGCAGCGCAGCAGTCCGATCGCTCAGCCACTGCGCTAACCGTGTTGTCGCTTATTTGGCCTTCGGGTTTGTATTTATATAACATCACGCCTGTAATTTGTAGACAGAGCTGTATAGTACACCCACATATCGCCAGTTGTGTTTGTGTGGTATACCAATGGATAAGGGGGCTCACAGGCGTGGATTGCTTAGGGCATCAAGTACGGTACCAGTCGTTAGGAAGCCCGAAAGCCTGACCAGTCTTCCAGTCTTACCATAGGGTATCGTAACCGTTTGTGGAGGGCAGATAGGCAGTCGCTCCATGTAAAATACTGGTATTCAGCTGCATCCGGTTAGACTGGAAGCCGACCCCAACATAGTTGGGTAAAGGCTAGGCAGATGATCATCTAGGTAGCTGGTCAGCAGTAGCGCTTCATTGCAACCACTACATAGAATCAAATCAAATCAAATCATTTATTGGTTTGCAAACATGGGTATTTAGTATTTTAATTATAATAAAAATGTCACATTAATTAATACAATAATGGCATATCACAGTAATACAGTAAAAATGTCATTCTAGGTTACAATAAAAATAAAAAGACAAATGGTATAATGTCATGTCAATCAGTCAGTGATTCATCAATGGAAGTCGTCAATTGTGTACTTATTAACTTTTTTCAATTAATATTTCGATTAGTGTCCTTTTATACCTCATATGTAAGAATCTGATAGAAGATTAATACCGTCTGACTTTTTTATCGTCTGGACAAAAACAGGGTATAAAAGGTGAACGAAGTAGAAGCGTATGGCACAGAAATCTCTTTTTTTAGTACTAGCCTACTTTCTTCGGGGGCGTAGCTACCACCGTGTCAGCCGTATCAATGATACGGGCGGAAGCTACAGCGTTTAGGTAAATCCACAGAAATCTTAATTGCCTTATTATTAAGGTTTCTGTGGGTAAATCCCACGTTTTAAAGCAAAAATTCGTAAGATATTATCTACAACCTCAAATAATGTATGAATACCTAATGAAAAATTGATTTATTTTATTAAATGAATTGTTTTTTATTTAATGTATTTTATAATCTTATATACAGGGTCCAATTAAAATAGATGGACAAATTTAACCACAGCTCTCAGTACGTCTAACCAAAGATTAAAATATCCAAGCAAAAAAAAAACACTGATTAAAATGATTTTATTTTATCCTAAAATAATAAATACCTGGCATTCTAGAATAAACACATCCATCCATTATGGGCAAGTACTTGCACTCGCGCCCCGCTGCGCGCATGCTCGCATCACAATTTTAAAGACAATGGAGGGATGTGTTTATGCATTGGGTAACCAACATTTATAAGTGTATTTTTGTTAGCTGATTATTTTAATTGTAAGTATCTAATGCGTTTTTCTTATACTATATTTTTTTACCATTGTCCTTATTTTGGTGGTCTGAATGATTTTTAAAAGTTTGTCCACCTATTTTAATGGAACCTTATATAAATAAAAATTAATCACCGCAATGTATGTACGCGCATGACTTCCAATCGACTGCACCAAATTTGATAATTCTTTTTTATTGTGTTTGTTATTGTCAGGACAAGGTTTGTATAGAAGAAAATTTTATAGAAAAAAATAACAGTATTTTACATGGAGTGACTACCTATTTGAGCTCCACAACCTCCTTGCCTAACAGGATACTCCTTAGTAAGACTGGTTGTCGGAATTTTTGGCTTCTGACTACACATAACAAATGTCAAAGATGACAACGAACGACGAATGACAGCTGGGACCAACGGCTTAACTTGCTCAGCAAAGCACGGAGGGATCTCGATATGTAATAGACGGTCATCACTTTTCACACTCACACTTTTTATTTAATCTCTTTTTTTTTATTGTTTGTTTTGTCTGATGTACCTATATATCTGGTGTATTGTGTGTCGTTTAGTTTGTGCCAAATAAATGTATTTTCTTTCTTTCTTTTTTTCTTTTCATCCATCCACGAACCAACC
This sequence comes from Apamea sordens, assembly GCA_945859715.1. Taxonomy (NCBI): domain Eukaryota; kingdom Metazoa; phylum Arthropoda; class Insecta; order Lepidoptera; family Noctuidae; genus Apamea; species Apamea sordens. The sequence continues at coordinate 8,166,727 of OX244015.1, read as the reverse complement.
GCGACAAGCTTAACTCAACCTTCGACCGATCCGTACGCCTGTTATTATTTAGCCACGAGCTCCTCCACTGGCTATGAGATGATATTAAAGTTGCATTCAGCACTCCTTTGTACAGACGCCAGCCGGTCAAGCCGAGTAGCTAGACGGGCTGGCGGCTGGAATGTTGATTTAAAAAAAACGCCAGTAAATGTTGGATATTTGGTCCAGTACAAAAAAAAATATTATAGGTAATGATTATACAGACGGATGATTGGTACCAAGACGAGAGTATAAAAAATTAAAAGTCCATAAAAAGTTTAAATTTTTTTTTAGCTTTTTTTGACATTTTTTTCCGTCGATAAAATTGTTTATATATTTTCACCCTTTTTAATAATGTGCACTTTATAAAGACTCACACTGTATAGACGCCAGCCGGTCAAGCTGCCCGAAACTGGCAAATTTTTCCAATCAACCTTAAAAAAACCTTAATGTTGTGATAAAGTTGAAAATCTATTAAAGAAATTTGACAGATTGTAGTAGCTTGATGTGCTGCCGTCTGTACCTAAGCTCACAATCGATAAAAGGTTTAATTTTCTAAGAATACCGCCAAGGTACCATCCAATCGATACCGTCATTATTATTAATAATACAGAGCTGCCGGTCGATTCTGTAAAAATCTCACCGTGAAAACTCAAGTGAAGTGAGCTTGATGTGAGTTGTCAGTAGTGTCAATCCCTAGCATTAGTTGGAATGACAGCTCACTCCACGCTCACTTCACCTAAGTTTTCACGGTGAGATGGTTACAGAATCGCACTGCTGTAGGGTTTAGAGGGGCTAGCTGCGCTCCGCGGTTTCACCCGCATAAGTTTCGCTCCCGTGGGAATAGCGGGATAAAAGTATCCTATGTGTTATTCCTGAAGGCGTATTCTCGTAATTTAAAACCCTCAAAATCTAGTCGCAGTCTCATCTCGGCGACAAACAAATGTCAAAAACTTGTCAAAATGTAGGGAAATTAGATGTAATTTTTGACAGATTGAGACTGAGATCAGCTGTGAACGGTCTTAAAATTACGAGAATCGCCCCTCTGACTGTGAACGTTCTTAAAATTACGAGAATTGCCCCTCTGGTTATAAACTATCTGTGTGCCCAATTTCATCCAAATCCGTTCACTAAACATCCATCCATCCATCATTATCATTTACAAGCTTTCGCATCTATATAATACCTATTAGTAGGATGTAGATGTGTGTTTCAGTGTTTAGAAGCATCATCATTTCAGCCAAAAGACGTCCACTGCCTCCGCCAAGCACCTCCACTTCGACCGGTTCCGCGCTTCTCGCATCCAACGGGATGTTGTTCAGAAGCATATGTCTGTACAGCGTGGCGCTTTAATGGCGACATTAATTTAACACACGTATACGGTTTTGCGTTGTAGTTTTATGAATGTATTTTAATTTAATTAAACATTAATATTTATTTATTCATTAACAATTTCATAAAATAGCATCTTAGAGCAACCTGACTTAAAGAACTGTAGCGCAGGGCTCATTTGCCGGGGTCACGGATAATAACATCGCATCAATGTAATTAAAACAATTAACGAGCAAAGAGAAGGCGAACTGAAGGAAAGAGAGAGAGCCCTATGTCGGCGCGCGGCGCAGGTGGAAGTTTTCAAGTTACGATTTTTTATGTTGTTATAATTTTTATGATTACCTACTGGCCACTAGCCCTACCCGTGTGTTAAATAAATGTCGCCATTGTAGCGCCACGTTGTATATTATTATGATCGACCCGCGTGGATGTTACTTAGCCACGACTCCACGAGTCGATGATATACTAGATTATACTCTACTACAGTAATCGAAAGATAATTATGTACCTACCATTAGACAATGCTAAAGTATCGATCAGGAGCCGCTGTGTTCGAAGTTCATCGAATAACTACTTATCTTCTATTGTGGATAAACGAAAGAATTCAAGGTCGTTTGGAGGCATGAGGAACAGGGTGTATAGTTCACTCATCCTCCATAGAAAAGGGAGGATCCTCCGACCAGACGGGTGTTGTGTCTGGCGGGCAAATGCCCAATGATTGATTTCGGGATTATTTATTTTGTATACATCGTGTTCCGGACGATATACATAAACTTCGACCAAATTTTCAGACCGTGGAAATAAGCATTATTCATTATGGACATATTAATTAAATCTTATTTTTGTTAATTTTCATATGTAACAAACTAAATACCTTGACGTAAATCACCCGATTTGCATGCCTCTATAATTCTTTTACCTATTGTGGTACATATAGTATTTTTATGTTTAGGTGCATCGTCTTCACATATAATTATATAATTAATGTATGCAAAATATTGTAAAACATTTTAAAAGAGTAACGGTGGAGTTTCCTTACCATTCTTCTCCATACGAAAACTACCTTTTGGAAGGGGCGACTAGAATCAATTTAATTTTAATTTTAATTTTGACGTTCAAAAGTGCCTTTAATGTGCCTATTTGAAATAAATGATTTGACTTTTGACTTTTTTTTTACTTTATCCGAAGCATTTGATAGATTTCTCATTTTAATTGCACTAAGCGGCAACATAGGCCAAATTAAGACCCTTTCTTACTGCATAGCTCAATTAAATTTCATTAAATGAGATTACAAATATCTTTGTAACGAAGCCTTTTCAAGTACTACTTCCTTTGTTAGATTTGATTTGTAAAAGCTATAGAAACGTTTGCCAAAGTTTATGGAGAACGTGAAGAACACGGTGTTTATATGCTAGTTGCGCGGTAAACCCTGCTTGCGCGATGCAGGATTTTGCATGACGTCAGTGTGATGCGTAGCTCGCATGTGGTGGTGTAGTTTTCGCTACAGTCGCTCAGCTCGCGTAGCATGACCAATTCTATCTCTATTCTTACAAGAAATTCTCGTAATTTTAAGCTTGAACGTTCACAGTCTGCAGGCCAATTCTCGTAATTTAAAACGATCAAAATCTAGTCGCAGTCTCATCTCGACGACAAACAATTGTCAAAAACTTGTCAAAATGTAGGGAAATTAAAAGTATTTTTTGACATATTGAGACTGAGATCAGACTGTGAACGTTCTTAAAATTACGAGAATTGCCCCTCAGATCTCAGTCTCAATCTGTCAAAATATCTTTAAAATGCCTACATTTTGACAAGTTTTTGACATTAATTGAGTTTGCGACTAGATTTTGATCGTTTTTAATTACGGGAATTGTTCTTCAGGGATACCGTCCTTTTGCGAATGATGGTATGAAAGCCATCTTCCTCAACTGCCTAGCCTTTTCCCAACTATGTTGGGATTGGATTCCAGTCTAACCGAATTCAACTGAATACCAGTATTTTACATGGAGCCACTGCCTATCTGACCTCCATAACCCAGTTACTGGATAACACAATACCCACCCGTAAGATAGTGCCAAACTTTTGGGCTCCTGCCTACCCGTTACTGGGTAATACGATACGATACAATGGCATGAAAGCCATGAGCGTGAAACAGCGCGAATAACCCCGATGCAGTACAGAAATGTGGCCTTAGGCATTAACAAAAAAAACGATCAAGTTAAAACCGATGTTACGAAGGTTTAGGCTTATCAGTTTATTAAGGAAATTACATGTTAGGATAGGTACGTGATGTTAGGACATCATCCATCATAGTTATTTGTAACTTGCGCGTCACGATATTAGTAATTAAAAGGTTTTTAATCATACATAACATCAAGCGTATTTCCCCGAAGGGTGCGACCAGTGAAATGAAATTATTCGTATTTAAATAGGATATCGGAATGACTTTTACACGTCATATTATGAAAAACCGATCAAGTCCGAAGTCGGACTCGCGCACCGAGAGTATACAACACAACAACTTTACGATTTTAAGATTTTTCCCTTTACTTATGCTACATGACTTCTTGCCAAATTTCATGATTCTAGGTCAACTGAAAGTACCCTATAAGTTTTGATTCCCTTGCGAGTGTCAAAATACGCGGCATAAACGAAACATAAACACCCGTATCTTTTGATTGCGTTGACTTAGAAGTTTGATTTTTTTACTGCTTCAAGGGATTGTATTGCCTCGAGTATCCTTGATAACTCCACGCGTTCCTGAGAGAAAGAAGTGATCTTAAAAAAGGGGTTCCGTTTTTCCTTTTGAGGCACGGAGCCCTAAAAATAAATAAGCTAGCTGTGGTTTCCTTGAAGGAAAATCCCTTGGACCTAGGTTGTAAATGGCTCGAACAGCCCTTTTCTATAAAACGAAGATAGTATAATAGTTATGATAGTAGATAGTGTAAAGGTCAGATCAGCCTGTGACGGCTTGAGATCTGACCTTTCAATTCAGACACAGGCACAGGTCACAAGGCATTCTGTTTCGCACAATAAAGGCTTTCCTGTAAATGAATGAACGAGTGAGTGAATGGAATGATTCATTCGTTTGCTCTAATGAGTTAGTTCCTTTTCGAAATCTTGGCCACCGAGAAAATGAAAACCAAACGGTTTTTTTTACCGTTTGGGTTAAAATGTGGGATGAGGCTATGAAAAAAACGGTGAAAGAAATGATGGTTGAAATGTGTGACGTAGGTATTAGCCATAATATCATCTAAGTTTAATAGGTACTTAAACTTATCAAATATTCTATATCTGTACAAATAATGAAGCTGGAGAGTATAGAGGTATGAGGAACAGGGTGTAAAGTTCACTCATACTCCATAGAAAAGGGAGGATCCTCCGACCAGACGGGTGTTGTGTCTGGCGGGCACGACTGATGTCGGGAAGTTTGTATACGCTATAATTGCGCCGTGAACTCTGCTTGCGAGATGCAGGATTTGCGTGACGTCAGTATGACGCGTTGTCCGCATGTGGCGTTGTAGATACCGCTACAAGTTTGTTTGTTCTCGAAGTACCAGTCGGATTTGGAAAAAAAACTTTTTTTAAGGAAGGCCTTAAGCTACTTAACAGCACATTAGGGCCATGAGGAGCCGAGTAAAAATTAAAAAAATCAGAATAAACGCTAAGCGAAAACGCAGTAAAATGACGGCACGGTTGGCGCAGTGGTTAAGCGATTGACTGCTGCGATGCGGGTCCGGGGTCGATTCCCGCACGGAACAAATATTTGTATGGCCTACAAGTAGTTGTTCCGGGTCTGGCTGTTTGTGTATGTGAGTTTAAATGTTTGTAAACGCACCCACGATACAGGGGAAATTCCTAGTGTGGGGCAACGTTTTTTTTTTGTAACAAAAAAAAACTTGAGAGGTGTCAAGGGACACCCGGATGGAATGAAGTTCAAAGAGAGAGAGAGAGACAGACCGAGAAACACGCGCACGCCACACGGCTTACAACTATAGCAAAAACTGTCGTTCCAACTTTTGGTCTTAATTTTTTCCGTCTAGCCCCCTTTCGTAACGCGCGATAAGGAACTTCGTTCCAAAAGTAGTTGTTGCGGGCGATGCAATGCGACGGAGTGGGCTAGTTTAAATACAGGGTGGCAGGGATATCGGCGCGAAAACTGTAACCATGGATTCAGCACATGAGTTTAGATAGCGTTGCGTAGAAACACCCCATTGCGTAGAAATTTTACGTCGGTTATCAAAAATAAATCTTCTGTTTCATAGAAAAGTGTAATTACCTACGTGGTCAAAACGTATGGAACAGTAATTTTTTTTTTAATAACCGACGAAATACTTTGACATTATGGGGTCTAACTAAACTCATGTGCTGAATCCATGGTTACAGTTTGCACGTCGATGTCCCTGCCACTCTGTTAAAGAAACACACATACCTAAGTTTCACCCAAGTATTCACGGTGAGATTTTTACAGAATAGACCACAGTCTTACCAAGGGGTATCGTATTACCCAATAACTGGGCTGTGGAGGTCAGATAGGCAGTCGCTCCATGTAAAATACTGGTATTCAGCTGCATCCGGTTAGACTGGAAGCCGACCCCAACATAGTTGGGAAAAGGTTTGGCAGATGATGATGATTTTTAGAGAATACACCAGCCGATCGATTCTGTAAAAATCTCACCGTGAAAAGTTAGGTGAAGTGAGCTTAGAGTGAACTGTCAATAGTGTCCCTAGTATTAGTTGGAATGACAGCTCACTCCACGCTCACTTCACCTAAGTTTTCACGATGATATGGTCACAAAATCGCACTGCTGTCACTAGTGCCAATCCCTAGCATTAGTTGGAGTGACAGCTCACTCCACGCTCACTTCACCTAAGTTTTCACGGTGAGATGGTTAAAGAATCACACTGCTAGTCCTACTTAAACGAAACCGCGTGGGTCGTATTGTCACCCACGCGTTTGGTAGCATTCGTGTAAAGGTCAACATTTCTTCTCTGATGTCGAAACAAACTGAGGATTACTCATGCCTTGCATTATAAAATAATACAATGTTTAAATAAAATCCTGAAATACGTGGCTAAATAATAACAACCGCACGGGTCGATCAAAGGTTAAGCAACACTTGCCGCGGTCGGCTCGTGGATCGGTGACCATCCACTATATGAAAGAAAGAAAGAAAAAACGTTTATTTGCGGTAAACATGACGCAATAAAGAACATAAAAGCAAATAAAGAAAAAAAAACAATAAGAAATGGTTGACATGCGTCACATCTACGCAAAACGGCTATCGCTCAGCATTATGCTGCGACCCTATGCAATACAGAGCCCCAGCGCTGGTTTTCAGCGACAGCCAGCGCCGACGTAATGACGTCGTCCGGAGCAGCAAACAATTATTCATCAACAAGTATTCAAACAATTATTTTTATTTTTAAAGCAAACAGTTATTAGGACGCTGTACTGCACCCTAATTGCGTAACACACGAGCAATCGGAATCAGAATCATTTTGAAGCAAATTGCTAATCCATTGCTTCATAAGTTCGAAGAATTTGTCTGCTCAACACGTAAATAACGCAATGAATGTTGTTGAACTGTCAAAATGAAACCGATTCCGATTGATCGTGTGTTACGCAATTAGGGTGCTGGTACAGCGTACTTAAAGCAAAATAATACATTTTAATTTAAATGTTATAGAAACAATCAGGAATATAAAAAAATAAACATTTACCAGCAATTAAATTAGTTTTTATTGCGAAATAGCAATTTACCAGCTAGGTGCCAGAGTTTCTCTAAGAGATTTTTTTAAAGATATTGGTATTCTCACGGTTGCATCACAATTCATCTTCGCCAACATTTTATATATTAGGCAAAATTTGCACTTGTACACTAAAAACAGTGATATTCACAGTGTTAACACTAGAAATAAGAACAAACTACGTGCCCCCTTTCACCGGCTTCATAAGGTTCATAACTCATTTGTTGGGCTTGGTATAACCTTTTATAACAAGATACCCTCTTCTTTGCTAGACTTGCCTTTCAATGCGTTTAAAGCTCAAGTAAAATCTAACCTTTGCTCAAAGGCTTACTATTCCATCAACGACTACTTACACGATAAGAATAGTTGGTCGCCCTAATTAACTCAAGGCAATGATCATGTTCTTTCTCCAGAATCAGCTTACTGACAGGTTATTGTTATTAGTATTAACTTATTTATTTATTTTACCTCAATGGTCCTAGTTTTTCATCTGTGACTCAAGTGACAGCTATGTGACCAGAACCCAGCTATGCATAAATATGTAAGCTGTCACGCCCTTTATGCCTGGAGGCTTTTATTTAGGTAGTAAGTTTTTATTTCCATTTGAATTAATTATTTTTCAGCTTGAGTACGTATAGTTTTTATTATATTTGTTGGTATATTGGCGTGGCTAGCTGACATATTTTATGGCAAATAATTTAAGTTTCTTGTAATGTTAATGACTGAACATAGGTTCCTAGTATTGTATACATGCACTATATTCTAACTGAACAGACAGCTGTGCTGCTGGGAAGTTTGTTCCGCCACTTCTTCTTCCCAGCGATAGCACTAGGAAGTGGTGAAGGGCGGGCGTTTTTGGGGGACTGTCTTTTGTAATTTTGACGTTCGAAAAGTGCTGACTCTCAGCCTAATTTGAATAAATGACTTTTGATTTTGATTTAAAAAAAGGAAACATACATGCTAAGAGAATATCATCTATCTATATCTATACTTATAATAAATCTGTAGAAGTGAAAATTCTGTACATTGAAAATATCCAAAAAATAAATGGCGGGGGGTGTTACTTGACCGACACCGAACCCAAAAATGTGATTAAAAAAATTTTTGTCTGTCTGTCTGTCTGTCTGTTTGTTCAGGCATCACGCAAAAACTACCGGTTCGATTACGATGAAACTTGGTATAATTATTCTTTAATATCCTGGGCACCACACTGGGTACTTTTTATCCCGGAAAAGTATATACAATAAAAAACAAACTTAATTTTGCGGTTCGATCCCTATACCCGATTACCACTGTCTGTACTGTACCAACCGCAAATACTAAGTTTGTCGTAGGTTGGGTCACCCGCAGTGGAGTTCATTTTTATTCCTTTTAGTTTTTAGAGTTATTTAGGTTTATTTTTATAAGTCGTAGGTATAGATTTTAATTTTAAAGTATAGGTAGTATATTTGATAGTGTACGTAGTGACCGTAGGTTATTTTATAATACTGTTAGGTAGGTTTAGTCATTCGTATAGATATTAGTTTTTAGGGATTTTGCTTATTTATTGAGTTTAGATTAGTTATCATCAAAAATAGGTTTATTTAGGTAGGTAGAGGTATTTAATTTTCTGTTATTGAGTTTTTTTTTTTAATTAGTTAGGTACTTAGGTAAAGATATCATATAGGTACCCTCTTAATCACCACTAATGAGATACAATTGGTTTTCTATTGTAATTAGCCACAAAGGGCCCGCGACATAGATGGCATTCTGGGGAAGCACATACATTTTATCCTGTTAGCACGTTCCCGTGGGTAAATTTCCGACATCCACGCGGGCGAAGCCGCGGGCAGAAGCTAGTCCTCAATAAACGTCAAATAGACATGTAGGTCAGTTAGCGTGGACCTACAGTATTTGTCTCTCCGTCCCCTTTTTAATTCATCCAAAGGTTGTCTTCAAAAGATCGCTCTTAGCGACAAGACCGCCCATTGTGTCACCCTTTATAAAATATCTATATTTATGTCTGTAATTTATACTTATGGTGTACATAATACGGCACGGCATTGGACGGCACGGTCGGCGCAGTGGTTAAGCGATTGACTGCTGCGCTGCGTGTCGCGGGTTCGATCCCCGCACGGAATAAATATTTGTATGGCCTACAAGTTGTTCCGGGTCTGGCTGTTTGTGTATGTGAGGTTAAATGTTTGTAAACGCCCCCACGATACAGGAGAAATTCCTAGTGCGGGGGCAAAATTTTAATCTAAAAAAAATAAAATAAAGAGTTTTCTATTCTATAGGCACTCAGTCCATGTAAAATACTAATATTCAGCTGCATCCGGTTAGAATGGAGGCGCCCAATCAATTAATATACCTAGCCTTTTCCCAACTATGTTGGGGTTAACTACTAGTCAGACTGGATGCAACTAAATAGTAATAATAATAGTAATAGTTTCACATGGAGCCAGTGCCTATCTGACCTCCACAAACCAGTTAATACAATATCCACCCGTAAGACTGGGTGTCAAACTTTTGGGCTTCTGCCTACCCGTAATGACTTTCGAAGATCTACAAATGACAGCCGGAACCTTCGATCAATAATAGTACAAGATTCCCGATAAGCGCTTCAAAAACGGCCCGAAAAATAAAACCACAAATACTTTTGTGTTCTTATTTCAAATTAGTATGTTTTTAACCTTATTACTTAGACTTTAAGTTTCATTTTAGAATAAATGACCGAAACTTTTAAAAATAGAATGATTTTATTTTCAAGCGACATTTTAAATATATTTTGCGATGGTAATTAAACTTTATGTTTAAGCATTAAGGTCTTATAATAAACTGAAGTTGTTAATATTATTAAACTTTTTTCTAAGAAATGTAGATGTTTACGTGTGTGCAAACGTGGCCACTTGAGCGACTGATTTTTGTTCCTGATCCTTAATCTAGTACTATTATTCAACGAAGGCCTGGACCAATGGCTTAACGTGCTTTCCGAGAAACAAAGGAGTCTCGATATGTTATCGATGGTCATCACCCATCTACGAACCGACAGCGGCAAGCGTAGCTTAACCTCAGATCGACCCGTCCGGCTGTTATTACTTAGCCACGAGCTCCTCCATAGGCAATGCAGTTAAAATAAAACCTTTGACATTTTAAATGTCAATATTTAACCGTCTTTGCCAACCCGTTTACATTCCAACTCAACTTTGCCATGATAGCATGCGATGAACACTATCGATTTTATTTCCGCCGAAGTTCTTAGCGGTTAGGGTTGCAAACAGTGGGAGGGAAGGCACCCGTATTGAAATTAAATGAAAGAAAATTTAAAACTCATGTTAAAAGTACACTTTGTAAACTCAAATTCAAATCATTTATTTCAATTAAACCATTTACCTACTAGGCACTTTTGAATTGTAAAAATTAAATAGTCGGTCAATCAGTCAGAAAGTTGAAGCTAGTTGCCCATTCCAAAAAACTTTTTTGCAAAAAAAATCAACCGACTTCCAAAAACGACACTACAAAGTGAAAAATAACTTTAATTTCGGAAGTCGGTGTCGCTGGGTTCGCATTTTCTTTGTTTGCCACCGACTTCCGAAATTAAAGTTATTTTTCACTTTTAAGTTGTATTTTTTACCAGTAATTTTGGTTTCAAACCAAACTACTGAAGCGTTTTTGATGAAATTTCTATGGGACCAATCTGAAAGTAAATCCTTTCGAATTGCTTTCGAATAATTTTGCAAATCGGCTTAAATAAGGGAGTTCTGAGGTAACAAACATAAAACAAACAAAGAAATCTTCAACCGAGAACCTCCTCCTTATTTGAAGTCGGTTGAAAAGCACGGTCCCCACTAGTTATTTTAAAACAAAACCAAAAAATTCAACTCTTCTCAAAAGTTAAGTCACTTACTGAGAAGAGTGAGCTCACAGAATAATTATAGCATTTTCATGAAGATCAAGTTAAGCCCCTGCGACAATGTGTTTGTCAGAGTTGTTAAAACCAAACAGAAACTCGATCTTTCGCCGCGGCAGGAGAAAACAATAGGAATCTTTGCAAAACCAATTTACAGAAATGAAAAAAAACTTGCGAGGTGTCAAGGGACACCCGGATGGAACGAAGTTCCTTTCGATTAATTAGTGAAGGAATTGTAATAAAATTTTATTTTTTTTAAGTTATAATAATATTTTTTTTATTATTAACAAATAAAAAAACAGACAAAAAAACTGGCTTGCTTTCTATAAGAGAGAGAGACAGACAGAGAAACACGCGCACGCCGCACGGCTTACAACTATAGCAAAAAGTGTCGTTCCAACTTTTGGTCTTAATTTTTCCCGTCTAGCCCCCTTTCGCAACGCGCGATAAGGAACTTCGTTCCAAAAAGAGTGATGAGTACAGGATCAAATTAAATTAGCTAACGGAACTCCGCAGACGCGACGGAATGACCGTAATGCCTTTGGATCTCATCCCCCTTTGCGCCATCCCATCTTCCTAGCACGGTGGGCTGTGCTGGGGGGCTGCTGCAGGTGCCAATCTTATTGGGAGTTATATATGTTCGAGCCGTTTTGGGTTGAAACACGATACCGTGTCCATTTGGTAAACTATTTTTTGACAGATGGAACTAGTCATTGCAGCAAGACACAATACATTGATTGATACACGTACGGTGTTATAATGTCTGTAAGAAGTCATAAATAAGATAAGGTAGTTTATATATTTATTTTATTACGCAATCAGAGGGGCAATTCTCGTAATTTTAAGAACGTTCACAGTCTGATCTCAGTCTCAATCTGTCAAAAAATACTTCTAATTTCCCTACATTTTGACAAGTTATTGACATTTGTTTGTCGCTGAGATGAGACTGCGACTAGATTTTGAACGTTTTAAATTACGGGAATACGGGCCCTAGAATATGTACGTTCTAAGACAGCTGTCAAAAAACGGTTAACTTATTGGACAGGGTATAGTTGTCGTAGCAGCGCGTGCTACGCCGTAGCAGTGTAGCAAAGCGATAATGCCGTAGCAACTTAAGTCTACAACGTAGCAGTGCGAGTTACGCCGTATCAGAGTGAAATACGACGATCATTATTGACTAGCGACGCGCCCCTGCTTCGCATGGTTATACGACTTGTCAAAACATTGAGATTTCTTTATTATATGTAAGTTTGCCCAGCTGTGGGGTGATAGAGACTAACAGTAACAAAGTACTTATAGTAATGAAGTTTCTAAACTACCCGCCCACAATAGAAAAATCGACAGTGTTGAAGAATTACTTTCTGTTTAATCGCTTTTTATTAGGGTTCCGTACCTCAAAAGGAAAAAACGAAACCCTTAGAGGATCACTTCGTTGTCCTTCTGTCAAGATCCTTTATCTCAGGAACGCGTGGAGGTGTCAAGTTGAAGTTAATATTGACTAATATGTAAGGTTTATAGAGTTAGGCCTTGTAGCGTTAGGGGCTTGGCTCTGGAGACATTAGTTCTGAAGGCCAATTCCCGTAATTAAAATCTAATCGCACTGTCATGCAGCGACAAAAATCAGCGACAAAAAAATATTTCAGACAGAAATCAAGACCTATATATATAGGTTCACAAATGGTCAAGGTATTGCCGTGGTCACATGCCATTTTAATTGAGTACATGTTCCTGGCACCTGAAGGCCACTTAATGTAATTCAAAACGTTAAAAATATAGTCGCAGTCTCATCTCGGTGACAAACAAATGTCAAAAATGTACGAAAATTAGAGGTATTTTTGACAGATTAAGACAGATCACACTGTGAACGTTCTTTAAATTACGAGAATTGCCGCTCAGGTATACAGGCATACCACTTTTGTACCTATGTCTTGATTTCTGACTGAAATATTTTCTTGTTTTTTAATTTTTTGCACTTTCATGTATATTTTTTTGAAGTCGGGTTACAGTTTTTTTTTAATTTATTGTCGTACTGTCGTCTACACATTGTAGAAAAAGTTACAATTTATTTAAGATTTATAGTTAATTAATAATAATAATAATATCCCTGGACATTCCACACAGCGCCATCTAGTCCCAAGCTAAGCAACCTAATGCTTGTGTTATGGTAACAAGATGGCTGATAAACTACTTATATACATTTTTTTTTTTTTGTAAATTCATACATATTATAGATAGAAAAACACCCAGACTCGGAACAAATACATGTAGGTCATACAAATATTTGTTCCGTGCGGGAATCGAACCCGCGACACGCAGCGCAGCAGTCAATCGCTTAACCACTGCGCCAACCGTGCCGTCAATAATATCCGTTTATGATGTAAACCTACAACCAACCTTATGCTTTTCATCTGAAAGGGCTCTTGAAGGTCCGTGGCTTGCATACTGTTCGCCATTTTGTCGTATTTTTTTTTCATCAATGCAAAAAGAAAACAAGACCAAACCCCGTAAAATGTCACGTTTCCGAGATATTAACGACCAAATTTGATCACGTGACATCCGTATTTTTTTAACCGATTTCTAAAAAAGGAGGAGTTTCTCAATTCGGATGTTTGTATTTTTTTTATTATTAAACCGGTACAATACTCGTACCAATTACAAACTACTTGTTAATATTACATTGACCATAATTATGTTGTATAAACTTTAATTTAAAACTAACAGAAAACAGTGGACTCTCTTGCATACATTCTCTTACAGAACACCAGCCATATACGCATAATTTTACTCCATTCATCCGCAAACACATCACAGTATTTAGCATTTTTAAAGTACAGACTGAGGATTCGGCTCTGGCTACCGTAAAATTAAAGCATTTTAAAGCAGAATGGCGCTTATAAACTTTGTTACTATAAGCATCACAGACATACAGCTGGGATCGATGACCTCGCCATCGATCCGACAGACTAGCAGACTGCGCTACGACGCGGACGAGGAAGAATAGACAACGCCAGTCTATCCTAGACAGAATCAAACTGGCTGCTAATTTAATTGTATCATTTATTATTTTTATGATTCAATGGCGCCGATTCCCTTTTTCACAAACTAAACTAAATTTAAGTTCAATGCATCTTTTTCTTTCTATTTCATTTAGAAAAGGACAGAAGATAAATATTAGTTTAGTCCTGTAAAGATACCAAGATACGTCAAGATACTCCATAGACAAGTTTAGACGTGATTAAAAACATGGCTACTAAAAATACGTCAATTTACGTCAGACGTTGACTAATTTGACAGGACTAAACTAATATTTATCTTCTGGCCTTTTCTTAACATAGTTTAGTTGTTTTACATAACGGAGCTGTTTTGTAAAACAACTAGTGGTTTTGTAAAACAGCGGTGGTTCTACAATCCATCTGCGACACATGCATCATGTGTCAGTAACATGTAAGTATATGACGCAGCCATACGCATTCAAGCTTAATTAAGTTGGTTTATGACACTTACCGCTCTCGTACCGCTATTAATAAAATATTCGCATTTTCCGATTCTACAATTACTCTTTCATGGATTCATTCCTCACCGCACAAATGGAATATTTTTGTTAGCAACCGCGTCGCTAAATGTCAAGAAAACCTTGATCCTAAGCATTTTTTCCATATTAACGGAAAAGAAAACCCTAGTGACTGTTTGTCTCGAGGTCTTCTACCTGAGCAGCTACTAAATCACAATTTGTGGTGGCATGGACCTGAGTGGCTTCTACGCCCAACTGCTGAGTGGCCTATCAGTCCGTTTGTTTCCTCATGTAGCGAGCAGTTGCCTGAGTTTAATAATAAATCGCTAACCTTAGTATCTACTGTATCAGAACCTAACTTAATATATAGTGTTAGTCAAAAATTTACATCATTAAATAAGATACTGCGCATAATTGTTTACATCTTAAGATTTTTGCATTTTATTCCTTATGACAAGTTAAATAAGACAATTACTGTCCGGGAACTAGGTACCGCTGAAATTTATTTAATTCGTTGCATTCAACAATTTCACTTTTTAGATATTTACGTCGAAATTAAAAGTAAAAAACTTCGCTCGCAGTTTAAAAAACTAGATCTCTTTATAGACGAGCATGACATAATAAGAATCGGTGGCAGGTTGTCAAATGCGAACCTCCCTTATGAAGCTCAGCATCCCGCTCTTTTACCTAAACATGATAATTTTACACATGTCTTAATAGACTATTACCATCGCATTTATTGTCATGCTGGTGTAAGCCTTCTTAGCAGTCTGCTACGACAAAAATATTGGATCCTCTCTTCTAGAGGTGTCATCAGACAAAGAGTACACGCTTGTAACTTTTGCTTTAAAGTGTCACCTTCTCACCCCAGCCCAAAGATGGCTGATTTACCCGCTTGTCGCGTACAAGAGACTAAAGCTTTTGTGCACACGGGTGTGGATTACGCTGGTCCCATTAAAGTCACGTTATGTAGACGCAGAGGTCAAAGAAGTCAGAAGGCTTACATTTGCTTATTTATTTGTTTCGTTACCAAAGCAGTTCATATTGAGTTGGTTACTGACGTGTCATCGGACACTTTCATTTCCGCTTTTAAAAGATTCATTTCCCGAAGGGGACCTGTTTCCAATTTATACTCCGATAATGGAACAAATTTCGTTGGAGCCAAGGCTCAATTGCAAGAACTACTTGCTAACCGCTACCGCATAGAGTGGAAAATGATTCCACCCCGCGCCCCCCACTTTGGAGGGTTGTGGGAATCTAATATTAAATCTATTAAAACTCATTTATACCGTGTTATCGGTTCTCAGCTTCTTACCTATGAGGAACTCTCGACTGTTCTCACTGAAATTGAGGCAGTTCTGAATTCGAGACCGCTCTGTGTCCTGACTGAGGATCCTTACCCAGAACCGCTTACTCCCGCTCATTTTATAATGGCTTCTCCGTTGACTTCGTTGCCTGTCGTGAACGTTCCCGAAACAACGAAGTCTCTAACTTGCCGCAAAAAATTGCTTGACCAAATGGTTTGCAGCTTTTAGAGAAGATGGCGGATAGAATATTTACATAACTTACAAGTTAGGCAAAAATGGTTGGATGCCGTGGACAATGTTAGGATTGGTGCAGTGGTTCTCATGCATCAAGATGATGTCCCTCCTTTACGTTGGCCAATGGGCATAATCACCGAGGTTTTCCCCGGCAAAGATGGGACAACCCGCGTTGCTATGGTGAAGACATGCAGTGGCTCTTTCAAGCGACCCATTGTTAAACTCTGCCCGTTGCCTTCCCAATGATTTCACCGCGTAATTAATATCACGTAATTTTAGTCGTAATTAATATATTTCAATTGTTTTCTTTTCTCTCTTTCTTTTAATCCGCTTTAACGCAATTCCTTTCCCTTTTTGAGAATACTACATATCCTCAAACCCGGGCAGGATGCTTACGCAAGTTTCTATATTACAAGTTTCTCTCTATTAAATATCCGAACGAAAACGTCAACGTCTGTCATGTCGTCAAGTGCCTATCCATCTATCCCTCTCCCTATCATTACGTCCATACGCGACAGAAAGAGAAAGCGCCAACCGACTACCGTTTCCGGACTACGTGGAACAAAACACCAGGAGAGGGACAGAGATTCAACCTAACTTGTAATCGAACCGTTAACCGCTCCGCAAGCTAACCGCAAAGCTTCGCGACGCACGCGCGCCGCGAAATATACCAAACCGCTTTAAATAAAATAAACCAATTCACGAGTGTCGGCCGACACAGAACCAGGAAGAAGCAGAGAAACAAAAGCTACCGGACGCCGGTCTGCATATCAGCACGGCACATGCAAAACCACCAAGTAAGTCCTTAATTGTTTCCTACCCCCTTGTGTGCAGGCGACATGACATTCGTTCCCAACTAATTACACAACGCTTATTGGTCCTTCGACAGCCGCAATAACCCAACTTATTCAACATAAGTTTTTGGTCCTTCGAGCCGGATATTTAATAGAGAGAAACTTGTAATATAGAAACTTGCGTAAGCACATCGTGTTGCTCAACAGTATTTCAGGGACTCAATATAGTGTCGTGAGCTAAGAGTTTTTTGTTTTAAATCGTCATTTTCAAAACGACTATTTGACACTTCCCATGACCCAAGGGCTGGCTTTTACCTTGGCCAGAGGCTAAGCATTGCCATACAACGTGGCAACGCCGCCAGTGTCTTGGGTACATTACCAGTCGACAGCGATGCGGATGAATTTTTCGACGCTATATTTTAGTTTGTAAATAGTTTTAGTTAAGTTAGGATATAATTTTGTTATTTTAGTGTTAGCTTATAAACATTTGAATCTTAATAAAAGTTGAAAACTGAATCTAGGTATATACCTATACAAAATTCAATACATTATTTAAAAAAAATATCGTCATTAGATAAGGATACCGATCACGTCAATAAAATTCAACCAGCTCATTTATTCCGCGTATAATTTAACAACGCGGAACCAATAAAGATAAGCTGTAAAACAATTGTCTCATGAAACTGTAGGAAGTTCGTTTCACAAAGCAATTTTAAATGGCACCAGTAAAAATGTAACTACCTACCCAGTAATGTCATGTCGTGACTTGAGCAAGGTCGCCGGAAAGGCAACGTCAAATGAAGGTTGATTCCAATTGGTTTTTAGTATCTGATGATAATAATAATATCCTCCCGACCGATTTCAGTCACGGTGGCTAATCTCAGGTAGATACGCAGTAGATAGGGTCAAATTACATAAGCTAACGAAACTCCGCAGACCTGATGTGTAGATATCGATATCTAAGCATGATAATACCAACTAAAACAAGTTTAGAGGCATGAGGAACAGGGTGTAAAGTTCACTCAACCTCCATAGAAAAGGGAGGATCCTCCGACCAGACGGGTGTTGTGTCTGGCGGGCTATTGCCCAACGATTGATGTTAGGAAATTGTATCTATGCTAACTGCGCGGTAAACTCTGCTTGCGAGATGCAGGATTTGCGTGACGTCAGTATGACGCGTTGTTCACATGTGGCGTTGTAGATACCGCTACACACGCACAAGAAATTTCATCAATATCAGTGTGATTATTGCAGCTAATGCTAGATATTGACACCTCACTTCATATAAGTTTTCACAGTGAGAGTTTTACGGGATAGACCGGCTTTTCTATGTCGGGGATCTAAAACAAACCTCGGACACTTCGCTGCTTTGCCCAAGCTCTGTAGGCAGTATAACGAAGTTTCGAAGAATAATGAATTGGATATACAGGGCGTCCCACGGCTATGCCACATGGAGGGAAACTACCTTGAATATTGTAGATGGAACATTTTACAGAAAGAAGACATTATTTTAATTTAAACTGCATTCATAGATTTTGGCATAGCCGTGGGACGGCCTGTATATGAAAAATGTCAAAGATTAAAAAAGATAAAAAATCATAGTACCCAAGTCATAATACTCGTGTTTTGTTATATTTGTCTGTTGTCGTCTATGGTTATTCGCTATTCAATATTTTGTTTTGTATTTGCTAAAAATTTATGCAATTTTTAGCAAATACTATAATAATATTTTTTGTATTCTGTTATTTTTTTTTGTACCTAAGTGTGTTTTGTACTAAGTGTCAACCAGTCGGAGATTTCCTTTAAGAGACCATGAGTTCCGGGGCCCCACGGCCCGAGGGTTCAACCCTAAACGGCTCGAAAATATATTGCAAATAAGGTTATTAAGGCCATTACTGTAATTTAAAAACATTGGAAAAGCCAATTATTTTTAAAAGAGTAACTGTGGAGTTTCTTGCCGGCTCTTCTCCATAGGAAACGACCAATTAGAACCGTGCACCTAGCTTCTGACGTTTCATAAGTGCCCATGTAGGATTATGTGAAACAAAATTGTTTTTTTTTTTGGATTTTACGTCGACATTGTCGCCATAAAACGAACTACACGGGTAATTGCGTAACACATTAAGCCACCCAGACCCCACATGCGCGTTAGTGGGTTATCCTAAATAACTCTGAGTAACAGCTAACTCTACGCCGCCGCCGCCGCGTCGCTTGAGATTTTCCGCAGCCGCAGATGCAGCGCCAGCACTTACTCATAGATTATTGAACGGACTATGTGTCATGTAAGTATTGCTGTCCTAACTTGTCCCAGCGACTTCGTCCGCGTGTTGTTATTGTTGTTTTTTTTTTTATATCTGTTGATCCATAGATTTATGTTCGCACAACTCGACGTAATGTAATGTATCAACTGATTTTTTTTTCACAATTTCAGGGTTCGTCCCGTAGTAAAAGTTGTTAATAATGATGAGTAAAATGACCCCTTTTAAGGATTAAAACGATCAAAATTGAATGGTGTATATGTAGATAATGAATCATGCCAGCGGCTCTACAGCAGGCATTAGTCATGTTCTCTGTGAAATATTCACAGTTCTGTAGTTATTGTCAGATACCCTAAAGTGTTGTAGAATTCAAAGAAAAAGTAAAAACCGCGTCACCCACAGAGTTTGAGTCATAGTTTACTTTCTATTGTACACCATATAACTTTAACATGAAGTCATCTTTAATTTTTGTGCACCATATTATTATTAAACCGCTGTTAACTTCCACCTGGGCTTAAAAATAAGCATAATCAGACTATAATGTTCCCACTGCTAGGACACAGTCCTCCTCTGTATGAGAGGGAGTGGGTTGTAATCCAACATGAGGGGCCAGCGTGGGTTGGTAGATAATTGATGATGATTGTAAGATTGAGCATTAAAGTTTAATTAAAATTATAATCAGATAAGTCTTTACTTTATTCAGAGATAAAGCATAAATGTACAAGAAAATAATCCTGTGCCTGTTGGGCGCCACTAGTGCAAATGGCGCCCAACGCGGGACTCACTTGTTATAGCCATTTGTCATACAACTGTCTAAGAATGTCGGTTATGATTTAAATATACGGTCCATTTTAGTTATCTCACTGTCCAGGATTATGTATAAATATTCAACAGGCAGCAGTTGAATGTACATATATTGCTTCATAGGTTCGGTAAATTCGTCTGATCAACAATGTAGAAAACGCAGTGGACGTGGCTGAACTTGCAAAATGTAAGAAAATGCAATCGATTGTCATTTTATGAGTGTTGCGCAATTACCCCGCTGGTCCTGGTCCTGCCCTGCAGTAATTGACCGGATTTCGGCCATTGCGGCCAATATTAACGGAGACTAGCCTTCTGCGCGGGAAATATTTTTATATTTTTTATTTATTTCATGAGTGTGTATAGCACAAGTGTGCAGACACAGATGCACCCTCTCTTCCCTCACTCTCATAGTCCGATGGGACGGCCATCTGATACGACCGGAGAGAGATCAGGCAGGGCCAACGGCTTAACGTGCTTTCCGAGGCACGGGAGCCGGGTAACACATCACCAACTTCCAAACTCCGGGCTGCTACTAAGAAATTCCTAATGGAAAATCCAATAACCACCATCAACACCACCACCAACTCCACCACCACCTCCACCTGGGAGTCGAATCCAGGGGATCTACTCCGAAGTACAAAGTGAATGATCGGATAGCACCGACACATGGCCGAACCGAATATTATTAAAAATGCGAAAAAAGTTCGGATTGACTCACTTGGGTCGGTCAATATTCGAAAGAGTGTAGGAGTTAGGATCGGGACCGATTGAACCAAATAGTAATTTCGTAGCAGGAAACGGCCGAACATTCGGCCGATACGATACATTTACCACTCCGGGGTAAACCCCCTGGACCCCACCATCCCACACAGGCTCAGTAGTCGCGCTTATGACCGCGAAACCAACGGGGCAGTTAGTAGGTGTGCTAGCATGTTAGGAAAATTAACATTTTTCTGTGAAGTTATTTTTCTATTTAGCTACGTTTGTGAACGATTCAGACTGAGCCAAGGCTCAAGGTCGCCATATTTATACGGTAATTGAACTTCTGGCCGTGAGTATGAATGCGGTCAGTGCATGTTGTTAGCAAGTATTGCTGACCTAGTTAACACCGGGTTACCGTAGGGCATGGTCTTGTAGCAAGATTTCCGCAAAAGATTATAGCCATCGTTTTTTGTTGGTGTCGGAAAAAGCGCTCGCGCTCACGGCAATGCAAAGGATTTTCATGCTACGAATAGGAATGTAACTTAACAGTATACACCGTGACTTTTTAGTCGTCTGACAACGGCAGCCCATTTTGTGTATCCAATGACTGCTACACATTCATAACAAAAAAAATGGCATTTAAGAGAAAAAAAAAAAAAAAAATATTCAGTATTATGATGCATAACGTAGTTGAAACATTCTGTTGCGAGCGAAGATCTATCTACTCGACTCGTGCGATGGTTAGGTATGTTCTACTGTTTGATACGTAAACATTACTAACAGGATGTTTCATAATTCTAATGTATTATTTATTTTTCTTTGTACCTATTATTTTAATTAATGGTAAAAAAAACACGCCTATAAGTATTTTATGTCGGATACATTGAGTGGACCACCTTTGTCAGACGACTAAAAAATCACAATAAAATTGAAATTTCAATGTTAGTCAACGTAGGAGGTGTAATGGCCTAGTGGAAACGGCCACGAGTTGTGGGTCGTACGAACCCAGACAGGCGCTTTTTGTGTAAATTGTGTCATCACCACTACTCTCAAATCGTGGAAGCTCCCGCAGACAGGCGCGACGCGACTTCAATAGAAGAATTTCCATGAAGTTCTCATAGAAATTGTTCCACCAGTGTAGCGTCGCGCCTGTCTGCGGGATCCTTTTAAACCTCTGGAGAGAGGCGTGTTTGTGCTTGAATTGTATCAGATAGTGGCTAATCTTTTTATCACGCCATAACCTACACTCTTATAGCCCGTGCCGATACGATGG
Organism: Apamea sordens; assembly: GCA_945859715.1. Taxonomy (NCBI): domain Eukaryota; kingdom Metazoa; phylum Arthropoda; class Insecta; order Lepidoptera; family Noctuidae; genus Apamea; species Apamea sordens. Next base: position 8,144,854 of record OX244015.1, on the reverse strand, counting down.
GATAAGATCTCTTTACGTACACAGTTACACACTGATAACATAGGAGGAAACCAACATGTCCTAGAAGTAAAAAATCGTATTCGAAGACATGTGACATCTACCAACCCGCACAACATAAACGTGGTTCATCACAGTCCTAGGTACCAAATCAGTATTTTTATACAACAAGCTTCCCGTAGAATTGAAAAGCATAAATAGCGCAAACTTATTTAAAAACAAATTAAAGACATATTTATTGAGGAAGGGCTATTACAGTGTCGATGAGTACCTAGATGATAAGCGACAATCGTAATATTATCGTTCTGGATATTAATTTATTGAATGGAATTAAATTTAAATGTCATGGTTGACTATTATTATTCTGAAATTTTTACACTTCATATTGTTTAATTTTATTTTTTATTATATCTTTTTGTTTTGTTTTTATTATTGTATTCATTCCTCATATAGATTATTAAATGACATCTTATCTTTAGTAAAATTTCTACACAATGTATATTATTTTGAAATAAATGACTTTATGACTGGGCCTGCGTGGTAGATTACAGCCTACTCCCTCTCACAGAGAGGAGGCCTGTGTCCCAGCAGTGGATACATTATTTGGCTGATCATCGACGGGAACGTCACTCATCACAAGATATATACGAAATTAAATTTATCGTCGTCTCCACCTTGTATGGTGTCTGCTACTTATTACGTCATCGGCAAACTGTTTGTGTAATCAAGATTTAAAAGCTCAAAGCATTTACTACAAATAAATCAATTACTAATGGCACTTTTGAATTGTCAAGGGGTCGGTCAGTCAGAAAGATGAAGGTACCTAGTTGCCCATTCCAAAGCGTAGTAGGTACTGTAAAGGTTGTCCGCCAAAGGCGCTGATTCCCTTGTTCACAAACTAAAAAAATGTAAGTTCATTGTATCTTTTTCTTTCTATTTCATTAAGAAAAGGATAGAAGATAAATATTAGTTTACTCCTGTCAAATTAGCCAGCGCCTGAGGTAAATTGACGTATTTTTAGTAACCATGTTTTTAATCACGTCTAAACTTGCTATGGAGTATCTTAATTTGACAGGACTGATATTTATCTTTTTTCCTTTGAAAGAAAAAGATGCACTGAACTTAAATTTAGTTTAGTTTGTGAACAAGTGAATCGGCGCCAAAGTCAACCTTATGTAGTGCTTGTTTAGTCGAAAATATGTAAAGACGTTCTGTCAATATTAACTTGAATGAATCGTATCGTTGTTTGATTCCTCCCGGTACCTCGAAGGGCTCGTCTAGCCCTTCACAGTACCTATGGAGAAGAACGGGCAAGAAACTCCACGCACGGACACTCTTTTAAATCATAAGTAAAGTAAGTAGGTACTTATTCTAATAATATTATATGCGAAACTTTGTAAGGATGGATGGATGGATGGATGGATGGATGTTTATTACTCTTTCACGCAAAAAGTACTAAATGGATTTAGATGAAATTTGGTACACAGATAGTTTATAACCAGGAATGACACATAGGATACCTTTTATCCCGATATTCCCACGGGATCGAAACTTATGCGGATGAAACCGCGGGGCACAGCTAGAATGATTATAACACAAACGGTCTTATTACAAAAAATTGCTTAAGTACTGGTTTAAACCAAGACTAAAAAGTCTAGGATTGTGACAGTATTAAGATTAGTACCAGGATCAAAATGCGTCGCGATTACAAAACGAAGACTATCTGAGGATCTGTTAGTACCAAAGAAAGTCCATGGTTCAAATAATATCCACAGATAAGAAATAAAAATGGCATTCTTTCATTCGTTCGTACAGGTTTTATTTGAAGCAACATTCTGTTTCTCTAAATAGTGATATTATAATAACACTTGAAATGATTTAATAATTATTTATCAGTACAAAAATATGTCATAAATGGTTCTTTGTTTGGATTACAATATAATGAACAAGAACAACTTGTACTTTTGGCGCGCTGATCATAATCAAGTTGTTATATTTTTAACACCTCTAGCGTGAAATGGAGCGAATTACATTCGGCGACAGCCCGCGTCATTTGAAGCGAATGTTTATCTTTTGAAGAAACAAATAATACAATTCTTATTTTTATTCGTTATGGTTTGTTCATGAGTGGATGTGTCCGATTATGCCTCGTAATAGGCAACGAAACCGTTGGTTGCTTCATTAAACTAAAACACCTCTCCATCGTCTTCCGGGTATATATGGCTGCTGTTATACCTCTCTTCTTGTGGTGTTGTGGGGTTACGCAATGGTGTAAATAAATATGGAGTGCGGTGATAGCCACAGCCACCGAATAATATTCCAGATAAAGCGCCCAGCCTCAAACCTCTGTTTCAATCTACATCCTCGGAATATTCTGGAGTCATGGTCCACGTCATCTGGTAACAATGTCCATGATTTTCAGGCCAGCATCACAAACCGCCTGAAAAGTGACCGCATATTAGATCTTTAGACTCGTACTCTGTTATTTTAATATGACAAATAAAACAATAATATTGGGATATTATTTGGATTTTATTTAATGTAATGTTAGCATTGACCAAGGGTACTTACTTCATGGCGAGCCCAGTTGTGTAAGTGTTGGGTTTGGATCCTTGCGGAATAAGTGGACTGTATTATCAATAAGGAACTGGTTTATTTAATACAATAATGTTACAAAATAATATAATAATCCCGACAGCGTTATTTCGTTGTTACGCGGGTGCGCGTGTGTCCTTTGCGTAAACCACTTGCACTTCAGGACTCAATGGGCATCCTCGAGGGTCGTGGAGTAAATCTTCACGTAAAACATCCACAATTTTTTCCCGAAAACGTTTTGTGAACCTATACTTATATTTACAATCTTCGTCACTCAATTTAAAAGGATTTACATGATGACGACATCTGTAAGGTCGCCGAGACGTCTCCAGCATAACCAAATCCATCAAATCAATTATAACAATATCCATTTTTGACGATTTGTAAATAAAAAGACACAATAATAATCAATGCTAACCTCAAATAATTTAGTATCGATGTCAAATCCATGGTCAAACTAGGGGTCTCGGCGGACTAACTTTAGTACCTTAGTTAGTTCAAGAACTAGTGATAAACTTCATTTTGTAATAACGTTTTATTTAGTCATGGTTTAAACCTAGTAACAATCCCAGTACTAAATTTAGATCGTGTTTTGGAATAAGACGGAAAGATTTTAAATGTGTTTTTATCTTAAACTTAAAAGGCCAATACATTTTTTTTTTTAATTTTTAGAGGTTTTTGTTTGTGTTGAGACTTTTTTTTTTTTTTTTGCATTACAAAAATACGACTGCACGGAGAGTTGCATTGTCTGTGGCGCAATAACTATCGGAATACAGGCTACAGCGATAAGATATTCAATCCGCATAGCCATTTCCAAACGATGTTGCCATGTTGGGGTCTTCTGCCTCCAGTCTAACCGGATGCAGCTGAATAACAGTATTTTACATGCAGCGACTGTCTATCTGACCTCCACAACCCAGTTACTGGGCATCACGATACCCTTTGGTAAGACTGATTGTCAAACTGAGATTCTGACTACCCGGGACCAACTGCTTAACGTGCTTTTAGAGACACGGAGGGGTCTCGATATGTATCGGATGGTCGCCCATCCATGAACCGACCGCGACAAGTGTAGCTTAACCTTCGATGGTAGGAATTATCCATCGGTGGAAGATATTGTCTATCAAAAAGTTCAAAGAGAGAGAGAGAGACAGACAGAAACACGCGCACGCCGCACGGCTTACAACTACCTATAACAAAAAGTGTCGTTCCAACTTTTGGTCTTAATTTTTTCCGTCTAGCCCCGTTTCGCAACGCGCGATAAGATACTTCGTTCCAAAAAGGGTTTTGTAGGCAAACACACGACCTGTAGCAGCATCTATGTAGGTACATAATCAAATCTACCAACAAGTCGTGTGCCCGATGCGATTTCACATCGGTAACAATGACGAGCTTTCATACAATTTAAAACAAAACATATAACAAAGTGTCTATCTGAAGGCCAATTCTCGTAATTTAAAACGTTCAAAATCTAGTCGCAGTGTCATCTCGGCGACAAACAAATGTCAAAAACTTGTCAAAATGTAGGGAAATTAGACGTATTTTTGACAGATTGAGACTGAGATCAGACTGTGAACGTTCTTAAAATTACGAGAATTGCCCCTCTGTCTTTTCATAGTTTGGACATATCGCCACATTAGTGGATCTCACCGAAGCGCGAAGCAGGGGCGGGCGGAAAATTAACACAAAATAAACTAAAAATAATTACGTTTTTCACAGTTTTAGAAAAATATTGAAATGTTTTTACTTATTTCCTAGACAGTCCTACTCATATAAGTATATCTTTTTGATTCTTCCTTCAAAAACCACTTCAGACAATAATCTAGGTACAGACGCCAGCTGCACATCAAGCTACTAAAATCTGTCAAATTTCTTTAATAGATTTTCAACTTTATCGTTGAAGTATTGATTGGGAAAATTTGACAGTTTCGGGTAGCTTGACCTGCTGGCGTCTGTACATGGTCCACACATGATCTGAAGATCAAGATTATGTCTGGACGTTAAAAGAGACTGTTTTTTTTGGCCTTCCTTCTCAGAGTAGTCGGATGAGTAACGTTGAAAATATTTAGTTTTTGACATTTATTATCGACGAGTAAAAGTGTTTGTACGAAACTATTTAGCATAGCATATTCAGCATTATAATGTTCTCACTGCTGGGACACAGGCCTCCTCTCTGTGAGAGGGAGTGGGCTGTAATCTACCACGCGGGCCCAGTGCGGGTTGGTAAATATCACTTTTTAGTTCTAGGAGATGCCGGTTTCCTCACTATGTTTTCCTTCACCGTTTTGAGAGCAGTAGTGATGAAATGAAATACATAAAGTAAAGCGCCTGCCTGGGTTCGAACTAGAAATAAAATTATTTATCAAACTGTAAATTCCTATTACATTTGTTCCGTGAAATCCGTGACGCAGTAAGCGCGAAGTTTCTAGCATCAGACACGACCAAAACAAGACATGACCTAATTTCAACGAAAACCAGGCAATATTAAAAAATTGTTTGTCATAGATAGCATAGGAATTTAACCTAAAGAGTAAGCCGTTATTTTCTGCAAGCTTTACGACCATTTATCTATTAAAAACTTTTTAGTACCTATGTAGATAGATAGCTTTTAGGTAGTCCACAGCGCAGGGAGCAATGGCCTGAGAATTAGGTCATCACGTACCTACGATAATGCACCAACAAATGACGCAGAAAATGCATTTGACATAATAGGAAGTATTTAGCAGTACCTTTGCACTTTGCCTTCTATTAAAAGCAAATTTTTGACGTTAAAAAATAATGCTGACTGAAAATGCGCCGAAAACTTGTTGACATAACAGGCATTATAATTTTAATTCCTTTGCTTTGTTCCTGATAGTGATGGTTTGTTTTTTTTTATACTATGTTTTAATAGGTAATGGCAATTAAATATTAAAAACGCAATTTTAAAAATCAACAAGGTCATAATAATAAAAAAACACTTACTTGGCTGAAGTGAAACTCTCTGGGCAGAGACATTTTCGTGTTTTTATATCAGGTGGCAGCGATATGCAGTGAAAGTGGTCTTCAGACTCCGTGCACTCTAGCTTAAACGCACTTTTTTCGACGGCATGAGCCGTAATATACATTTGTTTAAAATTACCAATACTCCTTAAAGACGCCGTCGTAAATAATTTGCAAAACTTCTAAATTCAAATCCAATAATACCCCACAAAAATGTATTTAGAAAAAGACAAATCCCAATGTTTTTTTTAATTTTTTGTAAAAAGAATTACGGATGAACGCGCGACATTTTCGACTTTGATTTAAAAAAAGGAACGATGCTTTTTAGTGCAGTCTGTTGGCACCGTTGATTTATTTTTTATTTAGTTATTTTTTCTGTATAAAATGTTCCGTTTCCGAGTTGACGGTTTCACTAAAGTAATGTTATAAATGTTATAATACGCTCGGAGTCTGCGCGGTAAACCGATCGATATTTGAATGAACTTAAGAAGATTGAACCTTCAGTCAGTGTAGCTGTTGAAAATATTGTTTTTTTTTTTGGTCCTGGCCACTGCATTAAGTTTCGTTCGTTCCCTTCATTCATTAATGACAGCCCGCGAAATACAAATTTTCTTAAACTACGGTTTCCTACATGTGGTTTACAAAGTCAGCCTATAATATTCCCTCTGCTGGGACACAGGCCTGCTCTCGGTGAGAAGGAGTGGGCCGTAATCCACCACGCAGGCCCAGTGCGGCTTGGCGGATGTCACAGGTCTTCGAATTTTGGTTCTGGGACATACCAATATCCTAACGATATTTTCCTTCGCCTTTTTGAAAAAAGTGGTTATGAAATAATTTACACAAAGTAAAGCTCCTACCTAACCAGTCTTAAAACCGTGCGAATCAGGGTCGGCTCGCTAGTCAATAATAATCGTCGTATTTCACTCTGCTACGGCGTAACTCGCACTGCTACGGCGTAGCCTTTATGTTGCTACGGCATTATCGCTTTGCTACGGCGTAGATTAATACATTGCTACAGCGTAGCAAGCACTGCTACGCCGTAGCTGGCACTTTTACGGTGCCTCTAATATTTTAACGGCTAACCCTAAACGGCTCAAACATAAATACACTCGAGAGTAATGAATTAGGGTCACATTAAGGTACCTGAAAGTCTCGGAAACTAAGCATGCTAGCTTAATGAAATAAATTGTGTCAAATAGACAATAACGTAGAAATAATAATTATTGTAGAAATCGCATTGAGAATCTTTTTCAGCATGATGGTAATTAACTGCAGTGGGAACGCACCTTCTCCAAATTAAAACAAATAAAAAATGAATTAAGAAGTAAATGCTTCAACAGTTTGTCGCTAATGTCGATAGATTGTGATATGCTCGAAAACACAGATTTTGAAGATGTAATTAACGATTTTGCTCAACTCAAATCTAGAAGGGTACCTCTTCAATCAGCATAGATACTTATATAAGGACTTATCGTGGATGCTGGTTATTTAGTGAGGATTAGGTAATTCATCATATCGACGGTTGAAAGGCTAATTGGTCTAAGCGACATTGAGTTATATACATATTCGGAATCAGCAAATTTTGCTGATTCCGAATATGTATATGTTTTTAGGGTTCCGTACCTCGAAAAAACGGAATCCTTATAGGATCACTTTGTTGTCCGTCCGTCCGTCTGTCTGTCAAGACCCTTTTTCTCAGGAACGCGTGGAGGTATCAAGCTGGAATTTATATCAAATACTCAGATGTACTGACCCTTGGAGCTGTGAAAAAATCAAACTTCTAAGCCAACGCCATCAAAAGATATAGCCGTTTATGCCGCAAATTTCCGCAAATCGACACTCGCAAGGGAATCAAAACCTACAGGGTACTTCCCGTGAACTCAGAATCTTGAAATTTGGTACGAAGCAACGTCTATAGCACAGATAAAGGAAAAATTGCGAAAACCGTAAATTTTTAGTTGCATACCTACAAATTTGTACAGTGACGAACAAAAGTATGTATACACTCGACTTTATTCAAAAGCGATTCACTCCTTTATTTTTTAAAGGAAATTTTATGTTGTTACAAACATAGCATTTTCGAACCCATAGGTTTATGTAATGTGTCGTATTTCAACGTTGCAATCGTTATTTCACGACATATTGGTGCTCGTGACTATACGGAACCCTTGGTGCGCGAGTTCGGCTCGGACTTGACCGGTTTTTTTTTAATAAATTGGGATGAGAGCTGAGGAGAATGCTGATGATCATCTACGTTCTCTAGCTATTCTAACAAAATAGTGCTTTATTATGGCCATATGGGCCCCATTATCCCAATGTGCCCAGGGCCTCTAATAGGTGAAAGACGGCCCTGACAGTACAGCCCACCGTGCTGCGAAGATGGGGACGGGATGGCGCAAGGGTATACATGTTGTTTCCCACACCAAAGGCATCCCTAAATTGCAAGACATTATGGTCATTCCGTCTGAAGGTAAATTCTCGCAATTAACATGTTCAAAATCTAGTAGCCGCAATCTCTTAACAGCGAAAATAAAATAAATTTAAAAAAAATTGTCGAAAATTTAAGGAAATTAGAGGTATTTTTGACAGATTGATACTGAGATATGAGGGGCAATTCTCGTAATTGTAAAAACGCCCACAGTCTGATCTCAGTCTCATTCTGTCAAAAATACTTCTGATTTCCCTACATTTTGATCAGTTTTTCACATTTGTTTGTCGCTGAGATGAGACGGCAACTAGATTTTGAACGTTTTAATTTACAAGAATTGGCCTTCAGGGGGTCTACTCCAAAGTAGTATCGGCCGAATGTTCGACTGTTTCCTGCTACGAAGTTACTATTTGGTTCGGTCGGTTCCGATCCTACACTCCTACACTCTTTCGAATATTGACTATGGTCCCGATCCAACTGAGCCGATCCGAACTTTTTTCGCATTTTTCAATAATATTCGGTTCGGCCATGTGTCGGTTCGATCCGAACATTCGCACTTTGCACTTCGGAGTAGGCCCCCAGGTCTCTTCCCACCGTCGCGTCATCGCGTGCCAAGCCGTTGGATTCTAGAACAGCTGGCACCCCGGCGCGGCGGCGGTTAGAAAAGCACAAAGGATGATGTCATTAATGCTGGTATGCCGTGCCTGCCTGCGATCTTACTGCAAGATAGGCCGAGGCAGTCGACAGCTCAAGTAGGTATTGTGTTCACAAAACAAGATGGCGACGTTTGTTTTGAATTTAGCCGCTATCCTAAAACATGCAGTGAATTTAACCTATTTTTAACATTGAAACTAACGAAATCACTATGAAAAGTAATAAGATTTTTAGTTTTTTGTTAACCATCAACGACGCATCGGGGCAGGCAGACGACCTTATTGCTTATTGCACAGTATTTATTTATATATTGAGACTAAGAAAGGAAATGATAAAATACAAACAAAAATCGAAAATAAAACCAGCACCCTAATTGCGTAACACATTTTATCAATCTCAATCTAAATCATTTTGAAATTGCTAATCCATTGTTTCATATATTCGAAAAATGTCTGCTCAGCAACGTAAATAACGCAATGAATGTTGTTGAACTGTCAAGTTCTTCCTACTGTTAGTGTGTTATGCAATGCAATGCAATTACCCCTTAGTACGATGCGATACGAAAAGCATGGCTTTTTAAAATAAAAATCCGGACCGGTGCCGGGCGTCCCTATAGGAATACGACGGCAAAGAGCCGGGCCGTTGCCGTAGTTGTGCCGACTTCTTATGCTAGTTCTACACGCTTGCCAAACCTCGACAAATGTCACTTGTCATAACGAGTAGATGCTGCTTGTGTGTGGTAATGCTTGTGGCTTGCAGGGGGCTTACCACCAACTCTTATACCTTATAGCAGGGCAGAAGTTGAACTACTTATAGGTACTGCTTTTTTGTACTAAGTCATAGAAAAAAATAGCAGTACAGTTCAACTTCTGCCCTGCTATAAGAGCTCGTGGTAAAGTCCCAGCAAATTGCAAAAAACGTAAGAAAATTTGAATTTCGCGGGTTACTAGCGCATCCCCCATAATTATGACATTTGCGTAGTATATTTATGTATAACTAGCTGACCCGGCAAACGTTGTTTTGCCATATACGTGCTCCAATTCGAGTGGACCCGAGTCTACCGTACCGAAGGGACGATCGTCAAATGTTTGACAGGAAAGTAGGTAGAACAGTTTATATGGGAAAATGAAATTGTTGTTTTTACTATGTTCTTCGCAATTTTTCCATATTTTCTCACCGTTTAAACCTTCCCTGGACTACGACAAACATTTTAAAACCAAAATCAGCTAAATCGGCCCAGCCTTTTCGAGTTTTAGCGAGACTAACGAACAGCAATTGATTTTTATATATATAGATAATACGGAGTTCTACCCTCCATAGTCGTATCACATCGTTAGTCTGTGGTAGTATCTCCTCTGCAAGATGATGAGATGGTGTTCTGTGGTCTCTACTCTATGTTTAGTCTGTGTTCGTTCTGCACAATCATTGAGATAGGAAAAACTTTTTTAAGTCAATGGGTTCTGCACGTAGACAGAGCATTCTCTGTCTAAGGTTCTGCATGGTGCTCTGCGTGTGCTATATGCAGAGTTGCAAAACTATCGATAGTTTCACTATCGATAGGTGACCTCAAAAACTAGTAACAATATCGATAGTGCTATCGATAGTATCGATACCATCGATATCACAAATTAACTAATACTATTTATTGGAAGCAATAGTATCGATAGAGTCGATACTATTACATTACAATACCATCGATAGTATCGATTTTTTTAAAGTAATACTATCGATACTATCGATATTATCGATAGTATCGTTGTATTAAATAATTAAAACTATCAATACTATTGATAGTTTGTAAAACTATCGATAGTATTACACCATCGATAGTTTAATAACCGCCGATAGTATCGTTTCCCAAATAGAGCTAGTAGTGTTAAGCTATTCTCACTTACTGTGCCTTATGTTGTGTCACCGTTACTAGCAAAACTGGTAGCTGATTGTAATGATGGGTAAGTTAAACATTATTTTAAATTAATATCCATATGATTTTACCTACTAAATGAATTGAATATTGGAAGGCAATACTATCGCTGTTTATAAAACTATCGATAGTGTGAGCTATCGATACTATCAATACTATCGATAGTATTGCTCCTAAACATATGCTGGTCTTCGATAGTATCGATACTATCGATACTATTTTTGTAAATCAATACTATTGCCCTGTATCATACTATCGATAATATCGATACTATCGATAGACTATTGATATGACGTCAACTATCGATAGTTTAGCGATAGTCGACTATCGATAGGCAACACTAGCTATATGTAGTCTGTGCCCAAAAAGTAATATTGTCTGTGCTTCTCTGAATGCTCATTGTTTTTGTTCATCCGCAAGTGTTACAACTAAATGTTATTTACTTTGTTTTTGTAAATATTGAAGAGATACTAAATTAAAAACTAGCACTCCAGACCCGCTCCGACAGCTGGCCTGTCGTACTGCGGTCCACACAGATGTGCACACGACTCCATTAATATTAAGAGAAAAAACTGCTCACGGTATTCAATGCCTATAAGTTAAAAAGAAGTCTTATTCCTATTTTGTGCCAGTAATATAACCTCGGCAGTGTTTATAATAGGACAATGGAGAAACTGAATAAGTGTAGGATATGTTTAGCAGAGAATGTTCGGCTGAATGTGGTTGTCGACAGGAACCTGCAGGAGATATATGAGAAGCTGACTGATGTCCCAGTAAGTACATTACGTAAAAATTGAAAACATAATAGTTTACAGTGATTATGAGTCAATAGACGTCCACTGCTGGACCTCCCTCAAGACCAAGAGTCGCCACATCAACCGGTCCTGTGCTTCTCGCATCCAGCAAGTTCCTACCAACATAGTTATTCACAACCACTCGATACGCTTGTGTACTGTATCAAACATCAATCAATGTTAACGCAGGACTCCTCGCTGTTCACAAATCCATAACCCGAAAATTTTGTCAGTTATATCAAATAGTCGATCGCTATTCTTGCGACAGCTGTGTGCTGCTGGGGGCAAGCCAAATCAGAGGGGCAATTTTATTCTCGTAATTTTAAGAACGTTCACAGTCTGCTCTCAGTTTCAATCTGTCAACAAACATAATTTAAAAAAAAATACAAACATCCAAATTGAGAACCTCCTCCTTTTTTAGAAATCGGTTAAAAATACTTCTAATTTCCCTACATTTTGACAAGTTTTTGAAATTTTTTGAGATTAGGAATGTTTTAAATTACGAGAAATTGGCCTTCAGGTTAGCGAAATGTGTGATTTTCGATACGATAGCCTACACCTCCCACCCAACCCTTTATACTGTATAACAATATACTTATTGGGAGTACTCAAAGTAAACAAATAGTTTAACGAGTAATTTTGTTACAGTTTGTAACTGAAGACAGAAGACCGATGCTTGCTTGTTTCTTATGCTGCTCTAAACTGAAGCAAAGCTACCAGTTGCAGAGAAAATGTTTGGAAGCCGAGCAGATGTTCGCTCAGATGTTGAATGACGACTACGAGGTGAGGTTCGATTTTGACTTCGAGGAACTTCTAATTACAATTTTAGTATTATATTTCCAGTATTTTGGCCATGGTGGCTAAATAATAACAGTCGCACACGTCGATCGGTCAGGTTAAGCTACGCTTGCCACGGTTGGTCTGTGGATGGGTGACCATCTTTACATACCGAGACCCCTCCGTGCCTCGGAAAAGCACGTTAAGCCGTTGGTCCCGGCTGTCATTCATGGATCTTTGACAGTCATTACGGGTAGTCAGAAGCCCGAAAGTCTGACAACCAGTCTTACCAAGGGGTATCGTATTACCCAGTAACTGGGTTGTAGAGGTCAGATAGGCAGTCGCTCCATGTAAAATACTGGTATTCAGCTGCATCCGGTTAGACTGGAAGCCGACCCCAACATAGTTTGGAAAAGGCGGCCAGATGATGATTTTGGCCATGGCGGCCAATCTCAACAGAGACTAGTCTTTGGCAAGAGAGATATTATAGTGCACTAGTGAGTATAGACATAGGTGCACTCTCTCTTCCCTCAGTCAACCGGAGCGAGATCAGGCGCAGGAACAACTGCTTATATGCCCCGTTGGTTGTGTGGTTGTAAGTGCATTTTTTATGCTTGAGTACGAGTCTTTTGGCTATGTGTAGCTTGTCTTTTTTTATTATCGTTATTTTTTATTTGTAATTGTGCGTTTTGTTTGTGCAGAATAAATAATTTTTCTTTCTTTCTTTCACGCCTGTTGAGCTTTGCCGTCAGAAAAAGTGTTATTGAGTGTTTTCATTAGGAATTTCTTAGTTTTCTTGTCAAGCTCGTGAAGGCTCTTCTGGCTAACTCATCATCTGCCTAGCCTTTTCCCAATTATGTTGGAGTCGGCTTCCAGTCTAACCGGATGCAGCCGAAAACCAGTATTTTACATGGAGCGACTGCCTATCTGACCTCCACAACCCACTTACTGGGTAATACGATACCCCTTGGTAAGACTGGTGGTCAGACTTTCGGGCTTCTGACTACCCGTAACGACTGTCAAAGATCCACGAATGACAGCTAGGACTAACGGCTTAACGTGCTTTCCGAGGCAAGGAGGTATCTTGGTTTGTGAAAATGGTCACCCATCCACAGACCAACCGCGGCAAGCATAGCTTAACCTGATCGATTGACCTGAGCGGCTGTTATTACTTAGCCACAGGCTAACTATATTAATGATAATAGTTTGTGCTCATAGTGACTGTGATTACAAGTATATTAGACCTAACACTGTGAACAACTTTTTACAGACAAAACCTCTATTAAACCATGGCCTGTTAGAGTTTCGTAGTGGGCACAAAAGTATAGTTGATGGATGTCAAACAGAAAGGCTTGCTCCTCATGAAGAATTACCAGCTGTCTGTGTTGGACTACCTGATGTTATCGAGCTAAAGAAGGAACCTCAAACTGATGGTACATTTTATAGAACAAATCTGTTTATTTTGTATTGATCTTCGATCAATAATAGTACTAGATTAAGGATCAGGAACAAAAATCAGTCGCTCAAGTGGCCACGTTTGCCACACGTAAACATCTACATTTCTTAGAAAAAAGTTTAATAATATCAACAACTTCAGTTTAATATAAACCTTAATGCTTAAACATAAAGTTTAATTACCATTGCAAAATATATTTAAATGTCGCTTGAAAATAAAATCACCTATTTTTAAATTGTCAGTCATATAATCTAAAATGAAACTTAAAGTCTAAGTAATAAGGTTAAAATCATACTAATTTGAAATAAGACCACAAAAGTGTTTGTGGTCTTATTTTTCGGGCCGTTTTTGAAGCGCTTATCGGGAATCTAGTACTATTATTGATCGAAGGTATTGATCAAACACATTTTAAACTACCTACTTCAAAGTTTTAGTAATAATCATAACCAGCCTATATTGTTCCCTCAGCTGGGACAAAGCCTTCTCTCTTCGAGAGGGAGTGGGCTATAATCCACCACGCGGGCCCAGTGCGGGTTGGTAGATGTCACATGTCTTCGAATTTTTGGTTCTAGGACATGCCGGTTTCCTCGCGATGTTTTCCTTCACCGTTTTGAGAGCAGTGGTGAAGAAATAATTTACACAAAGTACAGCGCCTGCCTGTGTACGAACCCACGACCGTTGGGCTCTTTAGTAGTCATCATCTCATCATCATCTGCCTAGCCTTTTCCCAACTATGTTGGAGTCGGCTTCCAGTATTTTACATGGAGCAACTGCCTATCTGACCTCCACAACCCAGTGACTGGGTAATACGATACCCCTAGGTAAGACTGGTTGTCAGACTTTCGGGCTTCTGACTACCCGTAACAACTGTCAAAGATCCACGAATGATATTTAGTAGTGTTTAATTTAACTTAACGGTAACGCCATTGTATTGTAAAATAAAACAAATATTAATAATAAACAAGTGTTTTTGTTTACTTACAGAGCTAGAACTGGAGAATTTTGACAATAGTTATCTGGCCGTCTCAGGTATACCACCACACCATTCCGAATCAGATTTAGAAGATGATGTACCTTTAATGGAGATAAAAATTGAAGTAGAAGAAGAACATGAAGTTTCTAAAAACAACCAAAGAAACAGCGAGACGACAAGTAAGTATTAGTTAGTTAGTTTATAGGTCAGCAAACAGGGGGCCTAAAAAAACTTTTTTGCAAAAAAGAACAACCGACTTCCAAAAACGACACTACAAAGTGGAAAATAACTTTAATTTCGGAAGTCGGTGGCAAACAACGAAAATCCAACGACACCGACTTCCGAAATTAAAGTTATTTTTCACTTTGTAGTGTCGTTTTAGGAAGTCGGGTGTTTTTTTATTTAAAATTTTTTTTTTTTTTAATTTTAAAATAGTTTTTATTTTTCACTTTTAATTTGTTACCAGTAATTTTGGTTTAAAAACCAAACTACTGATCCGTGTTTGATGAAATTTCTATGGGACCATTTGGAAAGTATACCCTTTCCAACAAAAAAAATTTTTTTCAAATCGGTTGGCAAACGACGGAGTTATGCGCGAACAAACATAAAAAAAAAACAAATATCCGAATTGAGAACCTCCTCCTTTTTTAGAAGTCGGTTAAAAAGGCCACTGGCAGAATCATAATAGGATAACAATATGAATCATTAAAAATCGTAAAATGGTCACAAACTGACAATTCATAATATGATCTGTGTGCAATATCACAGTGAAATAACATTTAAACTGTAGAAATAAAAAACCAATTTGATTAATAAAAACTGTAATGAAAAATTTACCGATAAAATTACGGTTTTTATTTTTTTCATGCGGCAATGGTTACACCAAATATGAAATGAAATTTTACGAAAATTAGAGGCATTGCTAATGAACTGCTGGGAATTTAGGAAATGAATAGCTTTTAGAGGTAGAGGTATTACTTAAAGTGGCCTCTTTAGGCCCCCTGGTCAATGGTTCACCTGATAGGAAGTAGTTAGTGTTATATTGAATGCTATACAACCCGTCCGAACTAACTGTGCACCTGGCGCTGTGACGTCACTCTGCAACTCACAAGCAAAGATGCTATCGCTACTGAACACTCAAGGCGAACGCGGGCGCCGCGCGGGGAAGCGGGAGAGGGGTCGCATTCCAGCGAGGTGCACAGTTAATTCGTACGGGTTGTACATAGAACTGTTACTCGAGGTCACTAGAACTATGACCGTTGTAGTTGTGTCTATAAACTGTTAATTTCTGATTATGATAACGAAACCATGGTTTTGCTATTGGCGCCGATTCCCTTGTTCACAAACTAACTAAATTTAAGTTCAATGCATCTTTTTCTTTCTATTTAATTTAGAAAAGGACAGAAGATAAATATTAGTTTAGTCCTGACAAACCAGTCAGCGCCTGATGTAAATTGACGTATTTTAAGTAGCCATGTGGTTAATCATGTCTAATCTGTCTATCGAATATCTTAATCTGTTTTGTGTTTTGTAATGAAATTTAGAATGACTATAATGTAAAATACAATTAAATGTAATTTTTGATTCCTACAAAATTTGTACGCCGTTATTGGCAAAACATGGACGCTCACATCTATTAATTTAATACCTTGCATGTCTGATTATTCAGTTTATGTAAACGCATGTTTAACAAATAAATTATCTTTATCTTTAAAAAAAAAAAAGTAAAAGGTTTATTTGTCACAAGAAATTAATAATAATTGAGAATACTCTTGACTATTTTTGCTTTCTTACAGGGCTAGAACCGGAAAATTATGACAACAGTTTTCTACATGTACCAGATATACCACCACACCATTCTGAATCAGATGTAGACGATGATGTACCTTTAACTGAGTTTAAAACTGAAGTGGATGAAGAACAAGAAGTATTGTCAAGTAAGTATTAGTTAACTAATCTATAGGTAGGCCAATGGTTCACCTGATATGAAGTTATAGAGGTATGAGGAACAGGGTGTATCACTCATCCTCCATAGAAAAAGGAGGATCCCCCGACCAGACGGGTGTTGTGTCTGGTGGGCAACTGCCCCATGATCCATGTCGGGCCGTTGAATATATGCTAGTTGCGCGGTAAACTCTGCTTGCGAGATGCAGGGTTTTGTGTGACGTCAGTATGACGCGTAGTTCGCATTTGGCGTTTGTAGATACCGCTACAAAGTGTTCAGCCTTATGCACGCAATGATCGAGAGAGTTCGGGTTTTATCTATTTCTACTGCAGGAAGCGAAACTATAACAATATCGCACATAGAACTGTCCATGTTGAGGGCACAATACCAAATGACTAGTTCACCGTTTTCGCAGCAAAGTCTATGTAATCGCTTCTCAATTATCCAGCGCCGTAGACCCGTACGCAGTAGATAGCAGCGCTTCAGCGGAGATAATACGCTACAGGGTTTCACAATCTTATGATGCTGCACGTGGCTGATAAAAGCAGAACCGTATAAGTGTGCTCAAAATCGTTCAGCGAAACGCGAATGGAGCTGTATAAATGTAGTTAGTCCCTTAAGCTTGGCGATTAAGAGAAGAAATGTTTCTATTCTTTAGTCACCAAGTCTACGCATTAATAATTATTGTTTTAATAACATTGCCTCGTTAATTTAATTGTTGTGAGATCGTCTGAATACAGATGAATGTTTAACTAATTGCTCTGAACAGAATTTCTTTAAACTTTGATCAGAAGGCCAATTCTCGTAGGTAATTTAAAACGTTCAAAATCTAGTCGCGGTCTCATCACGGCGACAAACAAATGTCAAAATGTAGGGAAATTAGAGGTATTTTTGACAGATTGAGACTGGGACCAGACTGAACGTTCTTAAAATTACGAGAATTGCCCCCCTGATACTTTTGGAACACTGGTCTGTTCCAAAAGTATCTTCGTCGACGTTAGTACGGACGCCAGCAGGTCAACCTACCCGAAACTGTCAGATTTTCCCAATCAACATTGAACCTAATACTTTAGCAATAAAGTCGAAAATCTATTAAAGAAATCTGACAGATTGTAGTAGCTTGATGTGCTGGCGTCTGTACAATTTTGTATGTCATGCCTCTGGTGATAAAGTGCATTGTTCAATGTCACCAGACATTCCTCCCTTTCGGTCCTAGTGTAAATCATGCAATCCGCTATTATTTCGATTCGTGTGCATGCCAATCTTCTTCCCACATTGTACTTACCAGATCTATAATCACAGGTGCGACCGTTGCGAAGAAACCAAAACTAGAAGATGCAGTAACAGCCGAGTTGATGAATGAAGAAAAATCAGACTCAAAAGTTACACGGACAATTAAAAAACAAATTGGGGAATCACGATACAAGTGTGATGTATGTCAGCGTAGTTTTAGTAAAACGAGTGCTTTAACAAAACATAAACGGATACACACTGGTGAAA
Source organism: Apamea sordens (assembly GCA_945859715.1). Lineage (NCBI taxonomy): Eukaryota > Metazoa > Arthropoda > Insecta > Lepidoptera > Noctuidae > Apamea > Apamea sordens. The sequence continues at coordinate 8,126,829 of OX244015.1, read as the reverse complement.
AACCCTTCAAGTGTGACTTATGTCAGCGTAGTTTTATTGAAAAGAGTGCTTTAACGAACCATAGTCGCGTACACACTGGTGAAAAACCTTTCAAATGTCACATATGTCAGAGTAGCTTTCGTCAAACTGGTGCTTTAAAAACTCATATTCGTCAACACATTGGTGAAAAAGCCTTTAAATGTCACTTATGCCAGCGTAGTTTTAGTCAAAAGAGTGTTTTAGCAAATCATATTCGCATCCACACCGGTGAAAAACCTTTCAAATGTAATATATGTCAGTGTAGTTTTCGTCAAAATAGTCATTTAACAACACATATTCGTCAACACACTGGTGAAAAACCTTACAAGTGTGATATATGTCAGCGTAGTTTTAATCAAAAGTGGGATTTAACCAAACATAATCGAATACACACTGGTGAAAAACCCTATAAATGTGACTCATGTGAGCGTAGTTTTACTCAAAAGAGTGCCTTAACAAAACATATTCGCATACACACTGGTGAAAAACCTTATAAGTGTGATTTATGTGAGCGTAGTTTCCGGGACAAGCGTGCTTTAACAAAACATATTTGCTAGCGCGGGAAGGGTAGTAATTCAGCTCGAAAGACACAACTTTGAGAAAGAAGTCGACAGAAGGATCCAGTTGCGTTGGGCAGCATTTGGAAGACTCCGTCAAGTCTTCTCGTCGTCTATCCCGCAGTGTTTGAAGACTAAGGTCTTCAACCAGTGCGTCCTGCCCGTCATGATGTATGGTTCTGAAACGTGGACACTGACGGTCGGGCTGGTCCACAAACTCAAGGACGAGCTATGCTCGGAGTCTCTTTGAAGGATAAAATCAGGAATTAAATACATTACTTTTTTCTGGCCTTCACTTTAATTTTTTGGGTACGAAGTGAACGATGTCCTTAGTTTTTTTTTTTTTTTTTTTTAACGTTGCCCCACACTAGGAATTATTCCTGTATCGTGGGTGCGTTTACAAACATTTAAACTCACATACACAAACAGCCAGACCCGGAACAACTATCTGTAGGCAATACAAATATTTGTTCCGTGGGGGAATCGAACCCGCGAGCGCGAGCAGTCGATCGCTCAGCCACTGCGCCGACCGTGTCGTCGTGTTTGTTCCTAGTATTAATATTATGAATCTATCTGTATTCTCTAAACTATGTTATATTTGTATGGACATTTATATAAAAATTTCATAAATATGTAGGTACCTGTCAAAGTCATATCATAACGTTAATTTGTTTTTTCTGAGTGTCTCGGACTTAGTTTATAAACTGCCGGCTATACATCTTTTAGCAAATATTGTAAATTCAAATAAATTTTCCTATATATCCCTGGGTTTTTGTTTTATTTCACTTCATAATATCCGTTTATGATGTTAACCTACAACCAACCTTATGCTTTTCATCTGAAAGGGCATGAAGGTCCGTGGCTTGCATACTGTCCGCCATTTTGTCGTTTTTTTTTTTTTTCATCAATGCACAAAGAAAACAAGATGTAAAATGTCACGTTTCCGAGATATTACCTAACGACCAAAGTTGATCACGTGACATCCGTATTTTTTAAACCGATTTCTAAAAAAGGAGGAGGTTCTCAATTCGGATGTTTGTATTTTTTTAATGTTCGCGCATAACTGCGTCGCTTGCCAACCGATTTGAAAATTTCTTTTTTTGTTGGAATCGTATACTTCCCAAATGGTCCCATTGAAATTTCGACAAGATCTGATGATGAGTTTCGGAGACAGACAACGGAACTCTTCAATAAATGCCAGCAAATCAACGGCTATTGCTGCTATCGCTTATGTATGTATTGTTTATGCAATCACGCGACATAACGTCACGCCTGTACCCTCTAAAGGGGTACGCAGATGTGTTCAGTATACCACGGTACACCCTCATTTCTGTCAAAGTTGTTATTGGAGTACCTCTAATCTTATAAGTATATACGAATTTGTGTAGGGTAGGTACAACTAAAAAGTGAAAAATAAAAACTTTTAAGTCCAAAAAAAAAATAACAGACTTCCAAAAAAAATCACTACAAAGAGATAAATATAACTTTAATTTCGGAAGTCTGTGTCAAAAAACGAAAATGCGAAACCAGCGACACCGACTTTCGAAATTAAAGTTATTTTTCTCTTTGTAGTGTTTTTTATTTATTTTTGTAAAAATGTTTCTTAACTTGCTTAGGTACATCTTGTTGCATTAATGTTTGAAATAATCACACTGAATGTTTAAAAGTAATCCTATTAGTATTATTAAGCTAACAAATAATTCATGTGGTAGGTATTTTTCTGCTATGGCCAGTTATAAACCTGCTACATTTCTTAGCAAATAATATTTTTTTTTAAACTGCAGGGTAATTGCGTAACACTATGAGTAGCTATGGCTTTCATGCATCAAAGTTTAACATTCATTGCGTCATTTACGTTGTTGAGCAGACAAAAATAACAAAATAATTTCCTTTTAACCACTAGGCCACAGATTACTAAATAGTTACTAGGCTGAAAGGCAAAATCAGACATTGGGTACTAAAAAAAAAGTCACGGCAAAAAAAAATTAAAATTCATGGTTCTTGGCTTAGATTTTACGAATAAATATTTGGAAAATGTCTTTTAATTTACGCAAGAGGACCCGTCTTAGTTATTATGAGCCTGCAGAGCCTGGTTTTGACGAATATCTTTGTAAGTACCTACCTTTCGTTTTTATTTTTTAATCATCATCATCTGATGATCATTATTATGTAAAGTAATAATAGTTTATAAAAGTGCAGCAAGCTTATTTGGCCAGTTCCTATTAATCACTATTAATTGTATTTATATTATTTATGTTCTGTAATTTGTATGGTGTACAATAAAGAGTATTCTATCTATCTTCTATCTAAAAGTAACTAGATTTGCATTTTAGTTCACCGCCAAACAGAAGACTAATACCCGTAATTAAAAACGTTCCCTAGAATCCGCGCAAACTAATTCTGCGCGCTGTCAAAATCGGAAATAATCATTTGCCGCCATCTCGACGTTCTTAACAAGTGTCAAGGGAGTGTGCTGTGTTCCGTGCTTTCCAAAGTAAATATTCGCCATCATTATGCCGAATGTGATTACAAGTGCTGGCACGGATATAGTCTTGAAGTTCCAACACACGCGCAGACTTAGCTTGTGCGTACTCCTAGTGGCAATCTCATGTCAGCGACAATCAATGTCAAATAATAGGGATTTTAGAAGTATTTTTGAAAGATTGAGACGGATCAGACTGAACGTTCTTTTAAAATTACGAGAATTGCCTCTCAGATTGTTCGCTAGTGATTTCAAAATCGGTGTGTGGACGTCAAACTTTGAAATAACCGGCGAACAATATTTAAATGTCTTTGGCGCCAACCCGTGTTACGAATTAATTTAATTATTTTTTGCAGACTGCGAGCGATGTGCAGACTTCGTTTACGACTATTGCGCCATTCATGGGCCTCTACTGGTGGTACCTGACAATAAGGTAATTTCTTAAGATAAAAAATAAAGATATTTTATTTTGCAAATATGGTGATATAGAACATCATGGTGATATAGGAAAATAGGTTCAACCATATTTTACCATTCGGCACACAAAAGCATCCCATAATGCTACTGGTTATATCCAATAATGTTTAAAATTACTCAAATCTACTTGCAAATAGCTGGTACTCTATTCACAGCTGTAGAAGGATCTTTTAGCGCGTGGCCAAAATCGGAACTAACGGCGCCGTTTTTTTTTCGTATTTCCTGTCACAAAAAAATATTGTACATACAAAATAAATGTTAACCAACAGCGCCCCCCTGGTAACGTCTTTCGAGTGCCAAAAGATCCTTGCAGCAGGGTACCCAGGGGCGAAGTGGGCATTTAAAAAAAATACATTTTTTTTTTCTTTTCTCGTTTTGGCATTGCACTATTGCCTATTGCAATGAGAAAAATGCATTGTCTATGCCACTGTATTGCACTGATTTAGCATTCTCTGTCTACGGATTTCTGGGCGTTACCTAGATGATGTTACGCTACGCCATAGTCGAGTGCGGTTATTATGCTGGTTATAGGTACAGATAATTTGTCGCTGGGGATTTCAACATCTGTATGTAGACGTAAGATTTTGAAAACGCCAGCGAATCTCCTGCGATTAAAGTCGGTGTCTGTTTTCCTCGCATTAGATTATTACGAAACCTTTCTACCCTTCTCTTGCCTCAATCCGCGGAGGTGAAGAATAGAATACTCTTTTAATGTACCATATAAATTACAGTACCTACATATGTAAATATATAAATTTTACAAAGGGTGACACAATGGGCGGTCTTATCGCAAAGAGCGATCTTTTAAAGACAACCTTTGGATGGGTGAAGCCGCTAGCAAAGGTTAGATATCTGCTAACTCTTCCTTCACCCAGGTCCCTGAGAAGTCAAACATCGCATCGTACGTCCCTCGCGCCGCTCTTACTATACCTCACGTGTTCCTGCACCTCGCACCCTCCATAATACCTGGTAAGTTATTCTCGTAGATTTCATCGCTAAGGTTCCTCGTGATGTCCCAGTGGTTAAGGCGTCGCCGTCGCCTCATGCACGAGGTTCCTAAGCCAAAGCTAAAAATCGTTTTAGTAGGATGGATTGCGAATTTAGGGTCATGTATTGTATGTACTACTAAAATGATTAAACATACTTTGTCGCCTATTTAATTGTGAACCGTTTTGGATTATTCATACCAATATCATAAAGAGGTAAAATTTGTTTGTTTGTAAGTTGGTATGTAGGATAATCCCCGGAACTACCAGAAGGATTTGAAAAAATCTTTTTGCATTCGATAGCCCAATTCTTGAGGAAGGCTGTAGTCTATACACCGTTAATTTTTTATCGTTTTAATCATTAAAAGGGGTCATTGTATTCATCATTGTGAACAACTTTTACTACGGGACCAAGCCTGAAATCGTGAAAAAAAAATCAGTTGATGCACTATGTCGAGCTAAGTGAACATAAATATATGGATCAACAGATTTTTTTTTCACGATTTCAGGGTTGGCCTCATAGTAAAAGTTGTTCTTAATGATGAGCAATGACCCGCTTTTAAGGATTAAAACGATCAAAATTTAACGGTGTATATCATCACACGACAACCCTAAGGAGCCGAGTAAAAAGAAAAAAAGTCGGAAATAATGCTAAGCGAAAACTAGTTAATAGCGCGGGCAAACGATGTGGGAAGGGAACGGGGTGGGTCGGGTATACAAGAAATTTCACGCGGACGAAGTCGCAGGCAGAAACTAGTACTAATAAATAATAAAGCTGAAGAGTTTGTTTGTGTGTTTGAACGCGCTACGCGAACGTAGCTTAACGCCGCGACTTCGCCTGCGTAAAATTTCTTGTTACTCCAACCCTCGTCACACCTAAGGGTTTTTGGGTAGACTAACAGAACAGAGAGAAAAATAAAAAATAAAATGGCCCACATCGTTTCCGCTTTGCGTTTTTAGAGGTATGAGGAACAGGGTGTAAAGTTCATTCATACTCTATAGAAAAGGGAGGATCCTCCGACCAGACGGGTTTTGTGTCTGGCGGGCAATTGCTCCACTGCTGATGTCGGGAAGTTTGTATGTATCCTAATTGCGCGGTAAACTCTGCTTGCGAGATGCAGGATTTACGTGACGTCAGTAACTCAGTATGACGCGTTGTTCGCATGTGGCGTTGTAGATACAGCTACACGTTCTTTCTTACTTTTTTTTTCTTTTTGCTCGGCTTCTATTGGTTCTAGCGTGATGTTAAGTAGCCTATAGCCTTCCTCAAGGTTGGGGTATTAAATACAAAGATACTTTTTTTTTTTCAAATCGGACTGGTAGTTCCATAGATTAGCGCGTTCAAACAAACAAATTTTATCTTTATTAGTATAGAAGATAGATATTTAACCGACTTCTAAAAAAGGAGGAGGTTCTCAATTCGGATGTTTGTATTTTTTTTTTATGTTTGTTCGCGCATAACTGCGTCGCTTGCTAACCGATTCGAATAATTCTTTTTTTTGTTGGTAAGGGTGTACTTTCCAAATGGTCCCATAGAAATTTCATCAAGAACGGTTCAGTAGTTTCGTTTTTAAACCAAAATTACAACTTAAAAGTGAAAAATAAATACTTTTTTGCAAAAAAAAAAAACAACCGACTTCCAAAAAGGACACTACAAAGTGAAAAATAACTTTAATTTCGGAAGTCGGTGGCAAACAATGTCGGTAGTTTTTGGTATTACAGTGGTAGTGTAGTTTTTGGAAGTCGGTTGTTTTTTCTTTATAGATATATTTTTTTTATTAGTATAGATTAACATTGTTGGTATAATATTTAGGTGCCGGTCTGGGTGTGTTCAGCACACTGACACTGCCGCGCGGGGTGCGCTTCGGTCCATACTGCGGACTACGGACACAAGACGTTGAGTCCATGTATTGCTGGCAGGTAATATTGTCTTCTTTGTACGATGACATATCAAGCTACACATTTCCAGTATCAGCAGACTTTTCATTCAGGCCATTATCATCCGTTAATTACGTCACACGTTAAGGGTGCCATTGTTTGACGGGGGGGACGAATCATAAGCTTTGTGACGCTTAAGAGCGGTTTTCGTAGTTCAACTTCTGCAACTGATGTGCGATTGTTTGTTGGGTACTATTTTAAACAAAATAATAAATCTGAACCTTTCTCCGTAGTTGCTCGGACGAGCCCTTTAGTACATTTTTGTCACTAAAGTAATTAATTTTTAAACAGATATTTCAGTTACCTAACTAACTACGAGCCTGCGGTCGTTGTCCTAAAAAAATCATTGTTCATGTTTGTTTTGCATATTTATTTAGATATAATGTGTGTTAAAAGACACTTAACGAAGCCGAGAGTCACTTGTACACACGGCTACACATCAAGCTATAGCTACATTTCCAGTTTTAGCTGACCTCGCATTGTATAAGTTTTTCGTACAATCAGAAGTCAGCTTATACTGGTTATGTATAGCTTGATGTGTAGCCGTGTGTACTCCTCGCCATTATGATCATTTTTTTGTACTGGACCATACCCTGGGCACCTTCTAGTTCCGGAGGTATTGAAGGTCAAAATTCCAACTTTTACTGACGTTTTTTTTAATACGTAAACAAGTTTTTAATGTTATAAGTTATAACACAACTTTACTCAAATACCCCCACGACCCCTGTAACGTTGCATCCACCCATAGTTTTTATTGTTATAAGTTATAACACAACTTTACTCAAATACCTCCACGACCCCTGTAACGCACAATGTTTTGCGTGTGTATTATCGCACTACCGCAATTAGCAAACACACCAAAAATAAAATTAGTTTCCCAGCTATTATTTATAAGCTGCTGTTACTTAGTTTGATGTACAGAATGCGTAGTTGACGGCTTCGTGAGTCTTTTGACACCCTGTAGATACCTATCATGTCTGTGGAGCTTCGGGAGCCAATATAATAATAATATCCCTGGACATTTCACACAGCGCCATCTAGTCCCAAGCTAAGCAACCTAATGCTTGTGTTATGGTAACAAGATGGCTGATAAACTACTTATATACTTTTTTTTTTTTTTTGTAAATACATACATATTATAGATAGAAAAACACCCAGACTCAGAACAAATACATGTAAGACTTACAAATATTTGTTCTGTGCGGGAATCGAACCCGCGACACGCAGCGCAGCAGTCCGATCGCTCAGCCACTGCGCTAACCGTGTTGTCATATAAAACGACTCTGTATAAATAATGCTTAATTCTAGATATATGATAATAATAACAAACGGTCGCACGTGTTGGATGCTGTGGACTGCGACCGGTCCAACTGGATGCGCTACGTCAACTGCGCGCGCCATTCGAAGGAACAGAATCTACTCGCCTACCAGTATAAAGGACAACTCTATTATAGGTACAGTTACAGTTAAACTTTTTTTTGGAACGAAGTTCCTTATCGCGCGTTGCGAAAGGGGGCTAGACGGAAAAAATTAAGACCAAAAGTTGGAACGACACTTTTTGTTATAGTTGTAAGCCGTGCCGCGTGCGCGAGTTTCTCTGTCTGGCTCTCTCTCTCTTATAGAAAGCAAGCCAGTTATACTTCGTTCCATCCGGGTGTCCCTTGACACCTCTCAAGTTTTTATGTATCTCGCAGTTCCATCTATGAGGTTGTCTGCTTAACCGGGCTTGCCTGTGGATGCCTCAATGAATTAAGGCCTCCAGGCAGGGCTTAAAAAACTTAAAAACTAAGCGACTACACGCTAAAGGCACCCCCTGTGGGGTACGTTAGTCCGCTTAGGGCATCGCTGGGAGAGGGCAGCAAGGGGCAGTCTGTATCGGAATTATCTACAGTTAAACCAGAAATCAAAATCATCTATAGCACTGTGTGACCTAAACCAGCCGGTCAATTCTGTAAAAATCTCACCGTGAAAACTCAAGTGAAGTGAGCTTGATGTGAGTTGTCAGTAGTGTCAATCCCTAGCATTATTTGGAATGACAGCTCACTCCACGCTCACTTCCCCTAAGTTTTCACGGTGAGATGGTTACAGAATCGCATTGCTGCACTTAAATCACACTTTTCTGTGACTTAAGTGTTCCATTTTTACACAGAATATAAATAATATTTATTTGTATACAACATGATATATAAACAGTGGCGTAGCTGATCCCAATCGGGCCCTGTATCAATTTTTTTTGGGGCCTTTTTTACCCAACTTTGAAGCTACAGAGGGTATTGTTTTTACAAAATAAAGAATATAGCATACTGACTTAGAAGGTGAGGGGCTCGCGTCTAAGTAATAACAGCCGCACCGTACACACCTCCCGTATCGTCGATACGGCTGATGCAGCGGTAGCAACGCCCCTGTATAGAAAGTAGTTTTAAAAATACATTATTAGTAGTTAAAAATACATTATTGTTAATAACAATGACCTAAAGAACTATGTTGGTGAACTTTTACATGCAACTAAAAAAGACGTGGATGGCACATGCCTTCGTACCCAGTGCATTATAAGGACTGTCCAATTTGTCTAATAAGGTTTTTAGGGTGCACCTTGGGATTTAGCACCCTCGCTGCCATGGAGCGCTAATTTCACGCCGTGCAATAATTGATTACTTAAGTCACATGTATCGTAATGTATGTACAGACGCCAGCACATCAAGCTACTACAAGCTGTATAGATTTTCAACTTTATCGCTAAAGCAAGGTTCAACGTTGATTGGGAAATTTTGACAGTTTCGGGTGCCTTGACTTTCTGTCGTCTGTACTATTTCATTCGAAATGTTGTTTTCAATGAAGACGTAAAAAAATCATACAGCGCACCTTAAATGGTGTTTAAAATGTTTATTCCTTAACTCGTGGAGATTGTCGCTCCAGTTACAGCATTTTCTATTTCTTGATCAATAATAAACGGCAGTTATTTAGACAGATTTATTTAGTAACCCAACAACACCATTATTGCGACGACAATAAAAATCTAAAATAATTAATAAGAATCTAAAATAACTGAACGGACCATAATGCCAATTATTTTTAAAAGAGTAATCGTTCTTGCCTGTTCTTCTCCATGGGAAACGACTAATTGGAACCGTGCGCCTAGCTTCTGACGTTTCATAAGTACCCTTGTAAGTATAAGTGAATGTCATATTTTTCAATGCTTTGGTTTTATCTGTTCCAGGACCATCAAAATAATTCCTCGCTATACGGAGCTGATGGTGTTCTACGGTAGCGAGTTCGCAAACGCGTTACATATCAACCTTAGTAGATACAACTCGGCTAAGTACTATAAGGAAATTATTGGTGAGTGTTACAATTAGGATGATTCTCTCAGCAGTAGCGGTTGCAACCAACAAGGCGTTTCGACGTCTCAAGTCAACGTTTTAGTTGCTATATGATTTAACATCGCAAACACATAATTATGTTAATACTTTAAGGTACTCCTAAACCTCTACAAGAAAATGATAATATGCAAGAAGACTATGTGACTGCCGACCAGTTTCATTTTATCGACGAGTATTTGGATGAGGACGACAGTAATAAAAACTCCACTGAAATTAGCATAAACAGTAATATCCTTAGTACCAACATTGACGATAGTTCTTTAGAAGAAACAACGCGAAATGACAATGAAACCAAAGATTTTAAAGAGGAAACACAGACTAGATACGAATGCGAAACTTGCCAGAAAACATTCGCAAGCACCAAAAACTTAAAACATCATGCCTTAACACATCTCAACACATGGAAATTTAACTGCGAATATTGTCTCTTCAGAAGTAACAAACATTACGATTTCAAACTACACGTTGGAAAACATACAAACACTTTCAAATTCTCTTGCGAAACATGTCCATTCAAAACTAATTATGGTAGGAATTTCAGAAGGCATTGCTTTCGCCACGAAAGTAGTAAAAAGGTATTAGGAAATAACAGTATGTATGATAAGGTTAACTTTCCTTTGGCAAAGATATGTAAGATTTGCGATTTCAACACAAATTCCCGTAAAGCATTTTCGACACACATGTCTAAACATAAGGGTAATGTGTACAAATGTGATAATTGTTCTTATAGTAACCACACTAAATATAATCTGTCGAGGCATATAGCAAGATTAGGACATTAATTTATATTTAGTACAGCACCCTAATTGCGGAACACACTGGCGCCGCTTCCCTTAAGGTGGATGCTCCAAGGTAGCCCGCGAAATTCAAATTTTCTTAAGTTTTTTGCAATTTGCTGGTCAGTACTAAGTTGTACGTTGATTAAAATATAATTCGCGGCCGTAACAAATACGTATTTACAGAATTATAATCATTAAAGTCATCAACACAACTCTCTAAGATCAAGTAATCCTACTTAATGACAATTTCATGAAATCTTGACATTTTAGGATTATGCTAACTTAACAAGTTGTATTACTGATTAAAATGATTATAATTCTGTAAATACATATTTGTTACGGCCGCGAATCATAATTTTAATCAACGTACAACTTAGTACTGACCAGCAAATTGCAAAAAATGTAAGAAAATTTGAATTTCGCGGGCTACCTTGGAGCATCCACCTTAAACTAAATTTAAGTTCAGTGTTTTTCTTTCTATTTCATTAAGAAAAGGACTGAAGATAAATATTAGTCCTGTCAAATTAAGATACTCTATTTTGATCTATAGACGTGATTAACAAACGCCCTTAATTGATTGAAAAACATGGCGACTAAAAATACGTCGATTTACATCAGGCGTTGAATAATTTGACAGGACTAAACTAATATTTATCTTCTTTCCTTTTCTTTAAGATACAGAAAGAAAAAGATGCACGGAACTTTAATTCAGTTTAGTTTGTGAACAAGGGAATCGGCGCCATCATCAATCGCAATCTGAATCATTTTGAAGGATGTTGATAATCCGTTGCTTCTTATGTTCGAAAATTTTGTTTACTCAACAACGCCAATAACGCAATGAATGTTTCTGAACTGTCAAAATGAAAGCCATTCCTTCTGTTAGGTAGCGTGTTACGCAATTACCCCGCAGTACGTTCACAGTTATTTTACCTCTGAGAACAGCAATCTAACAGTATTATTTTACTGTGACGAAAATGAAACGTGTCTCAATATGAAACTTAATAAAAGGTATTACAAAATTCTAGACACACTTACCGAGGTCGCTGATTGAGCAGATTTTCATAATTCCTTCTGTCACGAGATAAAAATTTTGTAAAGGAGTGGTGCTAGTGGACCGTTGTACACGCTCTTATCAATGTGATTTTCACAGACTAGTCAATGGTAAGAACCCAACAGCACCCTAATTGCGTAACACACGATCAATCGGAATCAGAATCATTTTGAAGCAAATTGCTAATCCATTGCTTCATAAGTTCGAAAAATTTGTCTGCCCAACACGTAAATAACGTAATGAATGTTGTTGAACTGTCAAAATGAAACCGATTCCGATTGATCGTGTGTTACGTAATTATGGTGCAGGAACCTTATTTTAGCGAGAATAAAGATCACTTTGATTTTGACAGTGATGCAAATTCAGGAATAGTAAATAGCTGTGAATGTCACGTTTTTTAAGTGTTGTAATTTTTTTCTTATTTAAAAATCCTATTGAAAGTACATACTGTAAAAGTTGATTATGATTTAAATAATTATATTAATAGAATAATAATTATATTTTATTAGAATGATAGAAAGAATAATATGAATGAGAGATGGAATTTTCATGTGATCTTAATTAGTTAATAGAAATGAATTGCTCTGTATAATGTGATTTATTAATTATATGAATAAACTACAGGAACCTTTTTTTATTTTCAAATTTCTTTAAATGCATGTCAACTGAGTATTTAATCCTAATGCAAAAGGGCATTTCTCGTAATTTTAAGAACGTTCAGGATCTGGTCATAATCTGTCAAAAATACCTCTAATTTCCCTACATTTTTGACAAGTTTTTGACATTTGTTTGTCGCAGAGATAAGTAGGCCAATTCCCGTAATTAAAAACACAATATCTAGTCGCAATCGCATCTCAGCGACAATCAATGTCAAAAAATTAGGGAAATTAAGGATTTTTGACAGATCGAGACAGATCTGTCTAGAAAAAATATTATTCATGCAAAAAGCTGACAGTGACAATCCACCGAACCGGAGCGGATAAAATACATAGGTAGCTCAGAGGGGCAATTCTCGTAATTTTAAGAACGTTCATGTAATTTCCCTACATTTTTTTGTTATTTGACATTTGTTGTGTTACAGTGTTTGACATTTGTTTGTTGCTGAGATGAGACTGCGACTAGATTTTGAACGTTTTAAATTACGAGAATTGGCCTTCTTTCATCATTTTTTTTAGTTTGTTGCTTTCCCTCTATGGAACTTGGAGCGTCAGCCGAGCGTTATGGCGTAACGTAACATCATGATATTTTTAACAACAAGTTTCAGAACGAATTCTATATCTTTGACATATGGGTTTGACATGATACTTGACAGCTTAAGCTAACCTAACTTTCGTGACTTGAGTAGGTACATTTTCATAAACAGACGCACGTGAATATTCAAGTAATATAAAGAAAAACAATGCCTCAATTCAATATAGGCGAGGTATGTCCAAAAGAAACCGTGTATCCAATGGTAGTCGGTTTCCAAAATGGTTACATAACACAAAAATTCAAAACAAATGATTGTTTACTGCTTGAAGACGAGAACTCTGGGAAAAAGACCGTCGCTACAGAGATATGCGACTTAATATACAGTGGCGAAGAAGAGCAGGAAGACCTAGGTCAGACGTTGATACTGGCTCGTAATACTAAGACAGGGAAAGTCCGCTTGCTAGAAGCCGCAAACATCGAACTGAAACCTATATTGAAATCTAACTTAGACACAACAGACGTCACAGACGCGGACAAAAGTTACTTGGAGCTCAGCAGAAAGTTCGGATCCAAGAAACACAAGCAAATAATGGAACAGCGTGAGAAACTGAAGATAAATGTACAAACAGTGGCAGAGCAAATGCAGAATGTGACTGATAGCATTACTGAAGATCAGCTAGACTTGTCGTCGTACAACAAAGCTGATTCAGACGAATTCTACATACCAACGATCAACAGAGAAGCGTCCAGAGTTGAAGAAGTTTACGATATTGATTTGATATTGACAGCAGAGCAATGCGAAAAGATATATTCCGAAGTAGAGGGAACTAAGTACATTTCAGAACTGAACCCGTTCTTAAAATCACTAGCAACGAAAGACTTGTCGAAGCAACATACGGTTCTATTAGTTTATGCACAAACTTTGTTACAATTATATTCGACGTTAATGAAAGATATTAGTAAAAAGACTTTCACAGCCTGTCCGTATTCTGCAACACTTAACGAGATTGTGTTGAACAATTTCTTGAGTAATGTGAACGGGAAGAGAGGGAGATCTCCTCAGTTTAAGGACAAATCGTTATGTCATGCGTTGGTTTTTATTCTTCTTATTAATAATTATAAGTTTAATTTCAATGACTTGTGCCAGGAGCTGAAATTGACACAGCGGACGGTTACCTCTAAGGTTGCGTTGACAGGTGCCACGCTGGTTACCGTGGGAACTAAGAAAATTGCACAGTTAAAGCTACCGCTGAGTCGACCTGCTTTGAGGCGAAAAAGTTCAAAGTTTTGAATAAATATATATTTTCAATGTTATATCAACAATCAACAACGATCATCAATGATTGCATCTCTGCTTTCCATCAGCCGGGATCGCAGTGAAGCCCGTCACAGACGTAGCTGTAATATATATTAATATATCGAGATATATATTAAAGTATAGCAAGCTATACCACACACGGGAGCTATACTATAATATATATTTTGCCCTCTCGCGGTCTGCGGTCCTCCTTGCAAGCGCAAGGTTTTAAATGCCAAACTATACCGAGATATATATGTCGACATATTTTGGTGACGTCATAGAAATATATATTATAGCTGCGTGTGCGGTCACTCGAAAATTTGTATAGAAAATATGTTGTAATATGCCTTGCTATGATTCATATTAATATATATTATAGCTACGTCTGTGACGGGCTTCAAGCACTAGATTATACCATTAAAAAAAATATATTGATTTTGTTTTAATTAATTAATTTTATTTAATAGCACTATGACCTAAACCTGCACTTTTGTCACGCTTCTCTGTGACTTATGTAGTCCAATTTTTCACTGACCTGGAGGATTGAATGAAAGATAACTGTGAGTATGTAACATTATGTTACAATTTAGTCAGCGCCTGACGTAAATTGACGTATTTTTTGATGCCGTAAGGCAAAATATATCGGGACTCTCCATATTTAACACCATATTTGTTACCTACATTATTGGCAAATAAATGATTTCTATTTCTATTTCCATGTTTTTAATCACGTCTAAATTGTCGATGGAGTGTCTTTATTTGACAGCAGGACTAAACTAATATTTTATCTTCTGTCCTTTTCTTAATGAAATAGAAATAAAAAGACGCACTGAACTTAAATTTAGCATTAGGTTGCTTTGCTTGGGACTAGATGGCGCTGTGTGAAATGTCCAGGGATATTATTATTTAGTTTAGTTTGTGAACAAGTGAATCAGCGCCATTATATTTTCAAAATAGCCGAAATTGTACAGATGCCAGCACATCAAGCTACTACAATCTGTTAAATTTCTCTAATAGATTTTCAACTTTATCTCTAAAGTATTAAGGTTCAAGGTTGATTGGGAACATTTGACAGTTTCGGGTAGCTTGACCTGCTGGCGTCTGTACACACGGCTACACGTCAAGCTATACAAAACCAGTTTGTCTTGGCCTCACTTTATATGATATTTTCTCACAATGAACGGTCAGCTAATATTGGTTTTGCATAGCTTGATGTGTAGCCGTGTGTACATTTAACTCGAGAAGTGCGTCGGTTAAAATAAAAAGTAAATGCCTCCAGTCTGAAAGCCATGGCCACCAACATCAGTGGAGACTAGCCATCAGCGCAGAAGATATTATAGTGCACGCGCGTGTGTGCGCAGATACAGGTGCACTCTCTCTTCCCTTACTCTCATTGTCCGACCAGGAAGTGCAGCCGCGCTTGCGACCACGCGACCAACGGGGCAGTTAAAATAAAGGTAGTTAGTTAAGTTGGTTAAAATAAAATACTTCCCAGATATTAGGTAAACATCATAATTATATTTTCAAAATGAACTCTTAAACATGGATTTTATAATTCACAAGTCATTTATGTATTTGTTTAACATAGATACAATAATAATGGTACATAATATGGTATGGGGTATCTATACAGGGTCAAATTAACTTAGCTAGCAAAACTCCGCAGACGTTACGGGCGGACGCCAGCAGGTCAACCTACCCGAAACTGTCAGATTTTCCCAATCAACATTGAACCTAATACTTTAGCAATAAAGTCGAAAATCTATTATAGAAATCTGACAGATTGTAGTAGCTTGATGTGCTGGCGTCTGGGCATCGATACGTAAAAAAAACACCCGCATAAGTTTCGATCCCGTGGAAATATCGGGATAAAAAGTATCCTATAAGTTAATCCTGGTTTTAAATCATCTGAGTGCGAAATTTCATCCAAATCCGTTCAGTAGATTTTGCGTGATAGAGTAACAAACAAACACATACGCACAAACTTTCGCCTTTATAATATTAAGTGTGATACCCACACGTCTTCCGAGTTTCGCTAGCTAATTTAATTTGACCATGTTAAAAGAGTGCGCTATGTTATGCTAGAGGTTGATTGTGATTAAGGTATCAAGCCAGCCAAGTCTCCATAAAATTAATTATAACAACAAACCTGGATAATAAAAAAACAATGATAAAGAATCATACATTTCATAATACAAATGAATAAATAATAATATGTAGCCAATTAGACTGATATTTGATTCACTGTAATATTTTCAATACAATTTTGTTATAAAATAAATTATTGATAACTTAAGGTGTATATAGGGCTCGCTGACCTTGTGCATGTGGGCGGAGCTAAACGCTCTACTCCCGAAAACGTAAAACGCGCGCGGTGGCGCGCTGAACTAAAACGACGATCAAAGAGTATGCAGAGGCACAGACATGCCGCCCGCAGGTCGCTATTTTTGCCAACGATTCCAGAAGGGAATTGCGGTTGCAAGTCTGATATATTTTGTATAGATTGATACGTATGTTACGTATATTTTAAGCATTTTTCATTTAGAAATTTCGATTTTATTTAAAATCAGAAATTAGTTCCTGCGGGGCGGGGGTAAAACTTTTCTTAGGAATCGAATAACATTTTATTTGCATACTGTAGGTAGGAGGATTTATTAAGTACATAAAAATGAGATTTTATAAAAAATGTGATCCTGTTTCACCAATTTGAATTATTATAAATCAGTAATAAACCTACCTAACTAGCACTGTACCTAAATAGCATTTTAGGGTTCCGTAGCCAATCGAACGATGTTATAGTTTCGGCAGTGACCTTGAAATAATTACCTACGGCCGTTTAGTAGATAAACCTCGTCATGGGTGTCATTTTCGTGGTTTTCGAGGGTGCTGGAGCCGATTATAAAGTCAAAATGAAAATCCAGGATGGCGGCTACAAAACTTTTCAAAATTTTCGTCATGGGTGTCATTTTCGTGGTTTTCGAGGCTGCTGAAGCCAATAGTGAGGTCGAAATGAAAATCTAAGATGGCAGGTGCGAAAATTTTCAAAATTTTCGTCATCGGTGTCATTTTCGTGGTTTTCGAGGGTGCTGGAGCCGATTATAAAGTCCAAATGAAAATCCAAGATGGCGGCTGCAAAACTTTTCAAAATATTCGTCATGGGTGTCGTTTTCGTGGTTTTCGAGGGTGCTGGAGCCGATTATAAAGTCAAAATGAAAATCCAAGATGGCGGCTGCAAAACTTTTCAAAATATTCGTCATGGGTGTCGTTTTCGTGGTTTTCGAGGGTGCTGGAGCCAATAGTGAGGTCAAAATGAAAATCTAAAATGGCGGCTGCAAAAATTTTCAAATTTTTCATCATGGGTGTCGTTTTCATGGTTTTCGAGGGTGCTGGAGCCAATAGTGAGGTCAAAATGAAAATCTAAAATAGCGGCTGCAAAAATTTTCAAACTTTTCATCATGGGTGTCGTTTTCATAGTTTTTGAGGCTGCTGAAGTCAATAGTGAGGTCAAAATGAAAATCTAAGATGGCGGGTGCGAAAATTTTCAAAATTTTCGTCATGGGTGTCATTTTCGTGGTTTTCGAGGCTGCTGAAGCCAATAGTGAGGTCAAAATGAAAATCTAAGATGGCGGGTGCGAAAATTTTCAAAATTTTTGTCACGGGTGTCATTTTCGTGGTTTTCGAGGGTGCTGGAGCCGATTATAAAGTCAAAATGAAAATCCAGGATGGCGGCTGCAAAACTTTTCAAAATATTCGTCATGGGTGTCGTTTTCGTGGTTTTCGAGGGTGCTGGAGCCAATAGTGAGGTCAAAATGAAAATCTTAAATGGCGACTGCAAAAATTTTCAAATTTTTCATCATGGGTGTGGTTTTTGAGTTTGCTGAAGCCAATAGTGAGGTCAAAATGAAAATCCAAATTTTTATTCTGAAAATTGTTGTAGCCGCCATTTTGGATTTTTATTTTGACCTAATTATCGGCTTTATCGCCCTCGAAAAGTGGGAAAACGACACCCATGATGAAATATTTGAAAATTTTTGCAGCCGCCATTTTGGATTTTTATTTTGACCTCACTATCGGCTTTATCACCCTCGAAAAGTATGAAAACGATACCCATGATGAAAAATTTGAAAATTTTCGCAGCCGCCATTTTGGATTTTAATTTTGACCTCACTAGCGGCTTTATCACCCCCGAAAAGCATGAAAACGACACCCATGATGAAATATTTGAAAATTTTCGCAGCCTCCATTTTAGATTTTTATTTTGACCTCACTAGCGGCTTTATCACCCCCGAAAAGCATGAAAACGACACCCATGATGAAATATTTGAAAATTTTTGCAGCCGCCATATTGGATTTTTATTTTGACCTCACTATCGGCTTTATCACCCCCAAAAAGCATAAAAACGACACCCATGATGAAAAATTTGAAAATTTTCGCAGCCGCCATTTTGGATTTTTATTTTGACCTCACTATCGGCTTTATCATCCCCGAAAAGCATGAAAACGACACCCATGATAAAATATTTGAAAATTTTCGCAGCCGCCATTTTGGATTTTTATTTTGACCTCACTATCGGCTTTATCACCCTCGAAAAGTATGAAAACGATACCCATGATGAAATATTTGAAAATTTTTGCAGCCGCCATATTGGATTTTTATTTTGACCTCACTATCGGCTTTATCACCCTCGAAAAGTATGAAAACGACACCCATGATGAAATATTTGAAAATTTTTGCAGCCGCCATTTTGGATTTTTATTTTGACCTCACTATCGGTTTTGTCACCCTCGAAAAATATGAAAACGACACCCATGATGAAAAACTTGAAAATTTTCGCAGCCGCCATCTTGGACTTTTATTTTGATCAAATCCAATCTTTTCTCATTTTAATATTAGTTTAGATATGACTACTTGTATTTTACTATCGTAAGTATTCGTAAGCGTCCACGCGCACAATAGAAATGGGCCATCTGCAGCAAGCTAGTCAATAAACGCACACTGATACAATTCGTTCGTAAATATTTGCACTAACACAGACAGACGCGCATAGTCGGTCGATAGCCGGAGCGTAGCAGCGAGCGACACAGCCATCCCGTCTCAATGCTAACGCACGACTGCCGCCCGCGCCCGCGCAGAGCCCCTCTGAAGCTCGATCTCAAAGTGGGGACATTTCCTTTGCAAATGTTAATTGATTTACATAAGCTAAGACAAATCTGTAGTACCTCTAACCATCGATTTTTCAGTGTAAAAATATTTCCAAACATCAAAGCCGTTTAGAAGTAATATCGAATTTCAGAAAAAAATTGCGTGTTGGTAAATATTTTTTTAAGGCAAAAGTATTAGCCATACGAAAAAATCCTTCTACAGAAATGTTGTTCATGAATCTATAGCAAACATATATTTTTTACAGATCTTTTAATCAAGCCGTTAATGAGAAATATTCTTCATAAAGTGACCGTATTACGGTACTAAACGAGAGTAAGGCCCTTAACACTTTTACTACGAAAATCGCCCTTACTGCTACGACTGTAGCATGAGAGCCAGAGGCGCAATTCCCGTATTTTTAAGAACGTTTGCATTCTAATCTGTCAAAATAAAAATGAACGTGAAAGTTATCTAGCGATGGAATAATCAGCCCTCAGTTAATAAGTCAACGAAGGCATTAAAAACTTGTAAAAAATGTAATAATATTACATTTTTTACAAGTTTTTAATGCCTAACTAAAGATAACTTTTATTCGAGGAATAAAATTGAGGTTTGACAGTTTAATTATAAAAGCGTGGAGTGCACTTAGGTATAATTAATTCACAAAGCGCTCCACGCTTTTAGAATTCAATTGAAATCAATTTAATTATTTTTATTAAGTACGAGAATTATTGGTCTTCTGGTCGATTGTGCTGAACACCTTTCCCTAACCCTTCAGCCGGTCGATTCTGTAAAAATCTCACCGTGAAAACTCAAGTGAAGTGAGCTTGATGTAAGTTGTCAGTAGTGTCAATCCCTAGCATTATTTGGAATGACAGCTCACTCCACGCTCAATTCACCTAAGTTTTCACGGTGAGATGGTTACAGAATCGCACTGCTGGAAATGATGTTATATCTATTCTTTTTATCAAGAATATCCCAGCGAAGTAATAGACGAACAATACAAGATGGAGACAAGAATATGACAATAAATTAAACTGCTTATATCTAACTAGCTTTTGCTCGCGACTTCGTCCGCAGTGTAATTTTGGCCCATCGCGTCGCGTCCCATCGCTCGTCCGTGCTACTAAACTTTTATTCATTTTGCTCGTCTCTTAGGGATCGTAGGGTGATGTTAGATAGCCTGTAACCTCCGTGAAGAATTGCGCTATCAAATCAAATGCAATAAGATTTTTTTAAATCTGACTAATAGTTCCGTAGATTACCCCCTACATACATGCAAAGACCGCGTAGGTGCTTTTCAATGAAACAGCAGATTTTTAGGGTTCCGCACCCTATACTAAGACTCCACTCTCCGTCTGTCTGTCTATCACCAGGCTGTATCTCATGAACCGTGATAGCTAGACCTAGAGCAACAAGAATAATGTAACCAGGATTTTGTAAAAATGTCTTGATTTAAAAGAGTGTCCGTGGAGTTTCTTGCCCGTTCTTCTCCATAGAGATCTACGCTTTGGAATGGGCAACTAGCTTCAACTTTCTGACTAACTGACCGACTATTTAATTTTGACAATTCAAAAGTGCCTGTAAATAGTTTAATTGGAATAAATGATTTGAGTTTGAGTTTAGACCGCTGAAATTTTCACAGATGATGTATTTCTGTTGCCGCTCTATCAAAAAATACTAAAAACAGAATAAAATAAATATTTAAGCGGGGCTCCCGTACAACAAACGTGATTTTTACAGATAATGGTACGGAACCCTTCGTGCGCGAGTTCGAAATCAAAATCAAAAGTTATTTATTCAAATTAGGCTGAGAATCAGCACTTTTCGAACGTCAAAATTACAAAAGACAATCCCCCTTCACCAACTCGCACTTAGCCGGTTTTTTTTATAACTGACAACATTTACCCCGCGATAAAGGTACACCTCGAGAAAGTCACACTATCTCATCAGTCATCACGAAAGCGTAAGATACCTCATCGAACTCAACTCATCCGCTAAAAGTAAAACAGAACACAGATTACCACAAAATTAAAATTGTACTTTAATTATTTTTAAACATCGTTCTGCCTCTGACAACTTTTAAACGATTGACAGAAATAGAACGATGTTTTAATTTAATTCTTAAAAATAAGTAATTTGTGGTGCAAGGAAGCCTAAAATACGTATTTCAAATGACTTAATTTAAATATTACTGAGTATTCTATCTCTAACATTATCAGTCAAACTTATATTCTAGCTAGGATTCCAAAAACATGATAAAATAATATAAACTTGAAAGCGCGCCAGGCAGTGTTCTTCTGTAATAATCTCACCGTGAACACTTAGGTGAAGTGAGCTGTCATTCCACCAGATGCACAGGGATTGACGGATTATTCAACTTTGCCCCAGAGTTGAAAATACAACAGTTAAGAGGGTGCACACAGGTCCACTAGCGCCACTCCTTTAAAAAAATATTATCTCGTGACTGAGAAGGAATTATGAAAATCTGTTCAATCAGCGACCTCGGTAAATGTGTCTAGAATTTTCTAATACCTTTTATAAAATTTCATATTGAGACACGAAGCAACAAAATTCGATCTAAAGAAAAGCGGCCACATTCCTATATTATGTCGTATTTAGTTGCTTCGTGTCTCAATATGAAACTTAATAAAAGGTATTAGAAAATTCTAGACACACTTACCGAGGTCGCTGATTGAGCAGATTTTCATAATTCCTTCTCAGTCACGAGATAATTTTTTTTTAAAGGAGTGGCGCTAGTGGACCGTTGTACAGGCTCTTAATGGTTTTTTTTTGGCGCACCGGGATTCGACGTTGGATTCTCAATGCTGGACTCTATGCTTATGCTAAATACATCCGCCATGATTTGCCTTGCCCCCGACACTCAGCATATAGCTATCGAAAGTATACTATTTGATTTATAAGTAGGTATGTATTAGGTATGATGAGACTGTGTGTGCTCCCCTTCACTTTTCCTTATAGGTTCATTAGAAAACCAGCGTCAGACAGCATCTGTCTGGCATTAATGCTGAAATGAACCTTTTTGGCGCAGCCGTGAGGCACACACTATTGTTGTCTGAAACATTATTTTTTATTTTATTATTTTTGTATTTTGTGTTTCACGAACTGTGTCCAAATAAACTTTTTTTTTTTCTCTTTCTTTCATTTAAACTGCAAACATTTCCGGGTTTGGGATTTATAAACAGCGTTTAGAGGACTTCTTAGATAACTTTGAATTAATTTATTTTAATGTTTACATTCCTGCTTTAATTTCTACATTTATTTCTGTAATTTTTATGGTTTACATCAGGCCTGTCCAAACCAGAACAGCTTCCAGTTGAAGGAGCCAGCGCAACGTTCCAACTTACTCGTCAGAAAACATTTTTTTTTTAAATTTGGCCTTTAAAAAAAAAACAAAATTCTTAGGCACCCTAATTGCGTAACACACTTGACCACAATCTGAATCATTTTGAAGGGTATTGCTAATCCATTGCTTCATATGTTCAATTAATCTGTCTGCTCAACAACGTAAATAACGCAATGAATGTTGTTGAACTGTCATAATGAAAGCCATTCCTACCGTTATACCCTGTCTATTATGTAAACCGTTTTTTGACAGCTGTCTTAGAACGTACATATTCCAGATTACGTAAAAGTTAACTTTAAAATGCGTAATAAAATAAATATATAAACTGCCTTATCTTCTTACAGACATTATAATACCGCACGTGTATTAATCAATGTACTATGTGTTGCTGCAATCACTAGTTCCATCTGCCAAAAAATGGTTTACCTAATGGACAGGGTATAGTGTTACGCATTAATTTTATTTTTAATTACTCCACGCATTCTAGTAGGCGATCGTTAGACGGCTTGAGGCTCTCAACTACGGCGACGGCGGTTCCGCCTTGATTTCAGTCTCCGAATCTTCAAAACTTTCAAATTTTAATTGCAAATCGCCGGTGGTACTCTCTGGTAACATATCATGCAGAGCTCCGAAGTTCGAGAAGTCAGGCTCGTCCTCGCTCATCTCCGCGGTACAAAGTTCGCTCAAAATCATTTTGCTTTTACTAGCATCCGTATTCGTAATCTTGTACCTCTGAATCGCGAACTCTAAAGAGTTGTAGGACTCGAAGCAGGTCCCACACTTCAACACCTCCGTGTCTCTCAAATGTTTCAGCTTGTTATAGACGTTCAAGTAAAAATCATCGTTAAAATTCTTTATACACTCTTCGCAGTCAACTGTAAAAGTTCTACGTCTCGAGCCAAAAGTAGCCAATTCGTCCACATCAAATTCCTCGTGAAATTTCTTTATATGTCGCTTCAAAGTTTTCCTTGTGCTGAAATCTTTCATGCAAATAATGCATCTTGGGAGAACTTTCTGCTTGATCGTAGGAACTAAATTGACGTGGCAGACTTCGTTGTGGGCGTCGAACTTTTCCTGTCCTTTGAAAACTAAGTTGCATTCTTCGCATTTGTAGATTTGATCTTCGGCTAAGTGTTTGGTTTCTAGATGTATATTTAAAGCTTCGTTGGAGCTGAAGGATACGGAACACAGGTGACATGGGTAAGTGTTCATGTTGAACGAATGCAACAGTTTAAGGTGTATTTTACAAGACTTCGCCGACTCGAATCGTTTGTGACATATATGGCATTGAGGGAAAGCCGCAGAGTTAGGATGCTTCGTCCGAACATGTTTTCTCAAACTCCTTTTCTCTTTGAACAGAGTCTCGCACTCGACACACTTGTATCGTTGCATTCCCAAATGAGTATATTCAATATGCCTTCTGATATTTCTTTTCGATTTAAACTGTTTATCACAGTATTCACATCTCGACCAGGAGTCGTTATTATGGACGATTTTTATATGCGAAGCCAAATAGTATTTATTACTGCAAATTTTTCCGCACAGTTCGCATTCCACTTCTTCATCAGTCGTGTGTTTTAACTTCATATGATGTTTGAGAGATCTATCACTGTAATAGATACGGTCACAATGCTCGCATTTGAAAGAGACAGCTTCCTCATCTATGTTTGTCGATGATATGTTAGAGTCAGCGATTTGAGCTTGGGGGTGAAAAATTCGCGTATGAAACTCTAAGCTTGAAATATCAGTGAAAAGCTTGTCGCAATGACTGCAAGTGTTTACGTTTGGCGGTGGTAAACACACATTTCTATGTGCGGCTCTAGTCTCTTTACTAAAAAACTTGTTGAAGCAGACGTTGCAAGTTGAGAGCGAGTACTCAGTATCATGGTTGACGCGCATATGATCTTTTAACTCATAGACGGTAAGGAAAGAATTGTCGCAATATTCACAGTTGTATATGTGCTGCGTGTCCATGCCGTAGCGTTTGAGCAACGACTTCTTGCAGTACTTGTAGAAGGTTTTAAATGAGTGTTCTAATTTCATGTGTTGCCGTAAACAAAATTCTTCTTCGAAACTTTTGTCGCAAGACTCGCATACAAACTCATATCTAGCATCCATTTCCGTGCCTTGGTGGTGGAATTGTATGTGGCTTTCGAAATTCTCTCGCCCAATGATGACTTTCATGCAGAAGTCGCATGTTAGGTGCTCCTGGCTCTCTGTGTTGTGTCGTGTCTTTGCGTGTCGTCTCAAACTCTGATTCGAAGTGTACACTTTCGGGCAGATGTCGCATTTAAACTCCCCTTTTACGCCATGAAACATTTCTATATGACGTTTCAAGTTCCTGCTATTCGTGTACACCTTTTCGCACAGATGGCATTTGATAGCGTCTTTTTCGCTCACATTGTGAACCGACTGTATATGGGCAATGAGCGAGTGCTTCCCCCTAAAGACTTTATGACAATCGTTACACGTCGGGTACTCGACATCAGGGTTATGCAACTGATTGATATGCCTCTTCAAATTCCGTTCTGTTGTGAAGGTTTTCTCGCACAATCTACACCGAAATTCGTACCCTAATCCTTGTAGATGAACAGTAATCATATGTGATGTGATGTTCTGTTTTCTTGTAAAAATTCGTCCGCACAGTTCACATTCCGGGAAGGGCTGACCATAGTTGTTATGACCTCTAGATAGGTGTTGGATCAACCCTGCCGGACTACCGAAATTTTGGCCACAGATATTACAGTCACATGACGAGTTGATATGGCAGTTTTCTATATGAGTTTGTAAATTATATTTTCTTGTAAAAGTCCTTGAGCAGTAGTCGCAAACGAAATCTAATTGATTCTGATACATCTTGGTTTGTTTCAGTTAAATCTGACAACTAGTCTTCCCAAAGGGTATCGTGTTACCTAGTAACTGGGTTGTGGACGTCAGGTAGGCAGCCGCTCTATGTAAAGTACTGGTTTCAGCTGCATCCGGGTAGAGTGGAAGCCGACCCCAACATGGAGAAGACTTTGTAGACGATGATTCGTTTCAGTTTTGTGACATGGTTGGACCTGTAATAGAAAATATTTAGTAGATATTAGTTCATTTTTATTATTTTCTGGTTGTTTTTATGTGGAGGGTAATCTCCGGAGCTAACACTCGGGTATTATATTTAAATTTTTGCATTTGATACCTCAATATTCTTGAGGAATGCTAATATAGACTACCTAATATCACGCTATGAAACTTGCAAGCCGAGCAAAAAGAAAAAAAATCTGAAAGAACGCTAAGCAAGGCGCGGGCAGATTACGCTATGCGATGTGTTGGGTCCGGGAACCAGAAATTTCAAGCCGACGAAGTCGCAGGCAGAAACTATCTTCATCATCAGCCTACAGCAGTCCACTGCTGGATATAAGCCTCTCCTATTGCGAAATACCTACCAATAGTAGAATAGAATAAATTGCTCTTTAGTATTGTACACCATACAAATTACAGATTTGAATGTAGAAATTTTACAATGCGAGGTCTTATTGCTAAAAGTTATCTTTTAAACACAACCTTTGGATCGATTCAAAGGGAGAAGGAGATAATACTGCAGGTAGTCTGTGGTGTAACATCTATAGTCTATGCAAATAAATAAAATTGTAAATGTCTGTTTGTAATGTCAAAATAACAGCTGTTTACTAAATGCATATTTTTTTTTTATAAATTCTAAGTTCCTTACACTAAAACAAAGCACACAATTAGACCTCTGGGGTCTGTCTTAGCATGCCATGGCCTGAGATTTGATCAACATGCTATTAACAGTTTAGTTATATTGAGTTGATGTAATATTCTTTCAGCTTACGCTTTATGTTTTTACTATTCATTGAGTCTGTAATGTCTACTGGTAGGTATTTGGTTTAATACATTGATAAAAGTAATTGTAATACATGAAGGTATACGGAGCTTACAACAATATTTCTTTAACTGTTACTTTGAACCCTGGGGAGGGACATTAGGCTACATTTTTATCGACATGCCTTGCGGATGTAACTGTGGGTGGAAGCTTGTTTACATATCGCACCCCCGGTGCGACACTGTCACTTATGCAAAAATGTAGTTTTTCAGGAGAAGCATTTTAAACTTTCACACCTCACCAAAACAAACGAAAACGGCAATGAAACTCACACCCTCATACGGAAACTATGCGTACTACAAAAGTAACGTTATTGCACCAAGTAAAGGGGTACTTTATGACCATTTTTAGATATTTAACTCATTTTTGCAATTTTTGCAAAAGTGACAGTGTCGCACCGGGGGTGCGATATATTTATACAAATAAAAATAAAATTCTGTTTGTTGGTAGGCATATTAAGTACTAATGAATGTTACTGTCAATCATTAATGTTTTAAGACAGCATCTACAACAACATATTTTTTGCTCTTACATAAAATACTAAAATGATGGAGGATTATTTGACCTGAAATGTATTTTGTGTTTTTGTTTTACCTACATCTAGATAATTAGGTAGCCCTAAATACAAAACATTATTAACTTTAAACAACATTTATAAATAAAAGAGTAGATCTGACTGATTGGATTAGTCATTTCCCGTTAATATTATGAAAGTTTTCCTTAAAATATTTAGCAAAATACAATTATTTGTTTATTTTTGTACGGTTTGTGCGAGTATAAAATATAAACTTACTTAAATATCCTTTTGTGTGACGATTTTGATCGTATTACAGTCCTCTCTTGTTCCCGAAACTATTTAAGGTACACATTAAATGCCGATGCACTGTTTTCTACAAATAAATGAATGCCAGTTGCATCTCCCTTGCATCAGGAACAGTGTTGCCAACTCAATTTTTTAAAGAGAGCTAGATTACCTTCGAAAAAGAGCTAAAATAGAGCTAAATTTTTAGAAAAAAAAGAGCTAAAAAAAAGATAGTTTAAAAATCAAAATTTTCATGATAAGTATTATATATTATCTTGTTATATTGATAAGAAAGATTTAAAAAATACGATTATTCGTCGTCAGAACTATCAAAATGGTTCCTTGGTCCTGAGTTTTCCACATCATAAGTTGCCATGGTACCAATTTTATTTTAGGACTTCTTTTGGCACTTCATAGTTGTGGCAGTATTTTTTGTGTGTATGACATTTGACTCGATGACATTTTGCAGGTTGAACTTTGCTATAATTTATTGTAATTCGCACTACAACTACACAAACAATTAACACAGTACTCCACCACGATCGTACACCAATTACCAAAATCAAGGAATGAATATCGAAACTAAGTACTTAAATGAAACGAACGAAATAAAACAATACGGGGATTCCCCGTAGTTCAATTCATAGACTAAATATGGCTCTATGTATTAATTTACTCGTTGGTCGTCTGCATGAAATTCGGATACACACCTAAAACTTTGAAAGAAAAAAACACCAAAAGCTTTTTTTTTCATGTAATCAAATGGAGCTAAAATTAAAGAGCTAGAGAGCTAAAATGGTTTTTTTGGAGCTGATTAATTGAAAATAGAGCTGAATTTAGCTCTAATAGAGCTAAATTGGCAACACTGATCAGGAAGTCGATCATTTTGACACTACAGTGGTACCACCGAAACGCACACGAAACACTCGAAGTCGAATCAATTTGATTCATCGGCGACAAAAACAATAATAAATGAGAGAAACCGAACTATACTACCAGGTTAGTCCAATTGCTAAAACTTTTACAATTTAATCAATTGAATGTTCGTTTCTTATTTCGAAACATGAGTAGCTAGTATCCTAAAACAAGTGGAAATACTCGATTGATTATGTTATTCGTAGTTACACTTTAATTGACAGTAACAGTCTGTTGACAGTTTCTGGTTTGTCAGTTTGTACTTTGTATGCGTTCAAGGTTCAAAAGCTATAGTTATGTTTCAAAGACATCAAAACAATAAATTGCATTGAAGTATTTTCAATACCTTATTGCTCTATTCCATTTTATTTCTGTTATAAATAAATGTGAGCGTGTGAACTGTGAACACTATTTATTTCTTACAGATGCCTTCTGAACTTGCTTCGAAGAACGCATTCTTTTAAGAAATGGCAACAGGGCTGCCAGTAGATAATTTTAAATTATTCAGCCACGTTTCTGAAATTATACGATATTGAATGTCAGGATACACTCCATAAAAAAAAACCTTCACATACACAATAATGATTAGGTATTTATCGTGTGAACCTACCTACATTGATTTATTTATTTATTTAGTATGCCTATCCTTAGCACGCATCCATTCCATATGACAACATTGGCAAATGGCAACTCAAAATATATCCCCACAGATTATAACAGCGAAGTTCAATATGAATATAACATTTAGGTTTACCGTATCCAATTATACATGAGGATCCAGGATACATAGAGGATACAATCAGTCACCTAATTATACAGTTTTTGTATCCAATTATACAATCTGGCAGCCCTGAATGTCAATTAGTGATGTGCCGAGTCGGGTATTTTTGGTATTCGAGTATTTTGGTACTCGTTGAAAAAGGAATCGAATCAGGATTCGAGTCACGCAACTCGGATAGGTACTCGAGTACCAGCATGAGTATTCGAGTACTTTGGTAGACTCGAGTACTTTTTTATTTGTTCTCGAAAGCTTGCTTTCGGTTCATAAGTATTATATGACGATAGGACAGTAAGTAAATAATAACATTATTATGGTATAATCAGTCTTTTTAATCTAATCAGTCATCAATATAATCAGTCTTTTTTTTATTTAGTACTCTGACAGTAAACTTTGCATTTATTAATTAAATATTATGTACTTTTATTGAGTCATTTAGTAAGAAAATTCAATCTTAGTAGGAATTTGGAATTAATAGTGAACACACTGTAATTTTTAGAAACAATTAAAGCGAAACAAACGTATTTTTTTACTCAGAAATCAACAAATAAACACAACAAAAATCCTTGTTTGGAAAACAATAATAAACATTTAAAAATATAGGATCAAATGTTTCAATAAATTTGTAGTGTTCCCAAAGTCCACAAACGTTTTTTTGCATTCTTTACACCACTTTTTTGTCTTCTAGAATAGTGAAAAAGTTCCACACTTCCAATTTCTTTTTCGGTGCCATCTTACACACACAATTATTCACAAGTCCCGGAAGGAAAACGATGCAGCACAATTCAATAACTAATAAACTAAGTAGAAATATGAAAACAATCTAATAACTTTCTGATACCGGCCAGCTGTTAAGAAACGTAAACATTAAACAGGTTCATACTTGATTGCTGTGAACGTCGAGTCACGCGCGACACTCATGACTAGCTTCACTCAGTAAGCTACGCGAATCGTAAGCATGCAAAGTTCGACTTTATGCGTGGAGGTACAAGATTGCGATTAAAATACGCGACTTGGTATTAGAATACTGTAAGTACTCGAGTCCTGTATCCGAGTACTGTGGATTTGAATCCTATATTTTGAGTACTCGAGTATGTGAGTACTTACTAGGTACTCGAGTCAGTACTCGAGTCAGCCTGACTCGGCACATCTCTAGTCAAAGTTGTTTGGTTCGGTTTTGTATGGGGGTTGGTGGATTATTTGGTTTTCGATGAATTTGATACCGAAATAAATAAATACGTATTTTGAATACCGTAAAATACCTAATGAAGAACGCCTCAACATGTGTATACATGTTAATTAAAGTGAATCAAATTCCTGTATTTTTTTACTAACTAACTTTTATATGAATGTACAAAATAAAAAAACTGGATTTCATTGAAAGTTCCTGTTTTTATTAGGCCTATTTAACTACCTATATTTATTACCGAATTTTAGTCCCAGCAGAGGCAATTATTTAAACCCACCAGCGATTTTTAAGTTATAAGTAATTAATTTATCAAAACAAAATGGAAAAACTACAAATGTGTAGGATATGCTTAGTGGAAAATGTTCGCTTCTGTGTTGTGAGCAACAAGAATCTGCAGGAGATATATGAGAAGCTGACTGATATCCCAGTAAGTTGATAATATTTGATGCATACACCTTGTATGCATAAACAGCCTATAGTGTTCCTGCTGCTGCGAATCAGGCCCCCTCTCTATGAGAGGGAGTGGACGATAATCCACCACGCGGGCCCAGTGCGGGTTGGTGGATGTCACAACATGTCTTGGCTCTAAGACATGCCGGTTTCCTCACAATGTTTTCCTTCACCGTTTTGAGAGCAGTGGTGATGAAATTAAATACACAATGTAAAGTGGCTACCTGGGTTCGAGCTCACGACTTACAATAGCTCCTATAGGGGCCTATAGCTCTGGGCCACCACTGCTTTGTGTATGTACAGACGCCACTTGACGCCAGCAGGTCAAGCTACCCGAAACTGTCAAATTTTCCCAATCAACCTTGAACCTTAATGCTTTAGTGATTAAGTTAAAAATCTATTAAAGAAATTTAACAGATTGTAGTAGCTTGATGTGCTGGCGTCTGTACTACAGACGATCAGTCAATTTTTTAAAATATATTTTCCATTTTATCACTAAACTAATAATAATATAATATCCCTGGACATTTCACACAGCGCCATCTAGTCCCAAGCTAAGCAACCTAATGCTTGTGTTATGGTAACAAGATGGCTGATAAACTACTTATATGCATTTTTTTTTTTTTGTAAATACATACATATTATAGATAGAAAATCACCCAGACTCGGAACAAATACATGTAGGACTTACAAATATTTGTTCTGTGCGGGAATCGAACCCGCGACACGCAGCGCAGCAGTCCGATCGCTCAGCCACTGCGCTAACCGTGTTGTCAAACTATCCAGGTTCAAGGTTGATTGGGAAAATTTGACAGTTTCGGGTAGCTTGACCTGCTGGCGTCTGTACTTAAAATTATTTTGTAAACAGACAATCTACCTGCTTAGCCTTTTCCCAACTATGTTGGGGTTGGCTTCCAGTCTAACTGGATGCAGCTGAATACCAGTATTTTACATGGAGAGACTGCCTATCTGACCTCCACAACCCAGTGTCTAGGTAATACAATACTCCTTGATTAGCCTCCTTGTCAAACTTTCGGGCTTCTGATCACCCGTAACTACTGTCAAAGATCCACAAATGACAGCCAGGACCAACGGCTTAACATGCTTTCCGAGGCACAGAGGGGCCTCGGTATGTATAGATGTAGGTCACCCATCTTCGGACCAACCTCGACAAGTGTAGCTTAACTTGATCGATGAACCTGTGCGTCTTTTACATTTTGTAAACTCAATAAATTAAAAAATAAATGACCTAATATTTTTGTTGCAGTTCGTAACTGAAGACAGTAGACCGATGCTCGCTTGTTTCTTCTGCTATGCCAAATTGAAGCAAAGCTATCAGTTGCAGAAAAAATGTCTGGAAGCCGAAGAGCTGTTGGCACAGATGTTGAATGAGGACTATGAGGTGAGGTACGCTGGATTTAGGCTCTTTATACAGAAAGAAAAAGTATTTATTGCAACTCGCACAGGAAAATCATAAACTAAAATAAACACAATAAAAAACAACAAATTATATTAAAAAAAAGTAACAAACAGAAAATTTAAACAGAAAGTCCTATATGAGGCCAAAAGGCTCCTATCTCAGCATGATCTATGTTCTATGTTACGGGTTTGGTCTCCGCATAGCCTGGCCCACGCACAATGGTCCATCCATTGGGCGTGGGCCATGGCGGCCGTCGGTGGTTATTCCAACCAGCCCACCTGTCTCCAGAAGTTTATTAAGTCTCCTGGTCTGTTGAGAACATCTGAAAAAAAAAAAAACAACCGACTTCCAAAAACGACACTACAAAGTGAATAATAACTTTAATTTTAATCATTATAATTTCGGAAGTCGGTGTCGTTGGGTTCGCATTTTCGTTGTTTGCCACCGACTTCCGGAAGTCCGAAGTCGGTTGTTTTTTTTTTTAAAAAAAGTTTTTGTTTTTCACTTTTAAGTTGTAATTTTGGTTTAAAAACCAAACTACTGAACCGTTTTTGATGAAATTTCTATGGGACCATTTGGGAACTATACCCTTTCCAACAAAAAAAAACAATTTTTCAAATTGGTTGGCAAGCGACGGAGTTATGCGCGAACAAACATAAAAAAAACAAACATCCGAATTGAGATCCTCCTCCTTTTTTAGAAGTGTGTTAAAAACGTGTAGCGCCAACATACATACATATGATACGGCCAGCCCATCTCCATTCAAATCTCCTCCGTTTTAGTACTACATCTTGTATGCCGTATAATATCATCATGTGCTTAGCCTTTTCCCATCTATGTTGGGGTCGGCTTCCAGTCTAACCGGATGCAGCTGAATACCAGTATTTTACATGGAGCGACTGCCTATCTGACCTCCACAACCTAGTTACTGGGTATTACGATGCCCCTTGGTAAGACTGGTTGTCTGTCTTTCGGGCTTCTGACTACCCGTAACGACTGTCAAAGATCCACGAATGACAGCCGGGAACAACGGCTAATCGTGCTTTCCGAGGCACGAAGGGGTCTTGGTATATGAAGATGGTGACCCATCCACGGACCAACCGCGGCAAGCGTAGCTTAACCTGATCGATAGACCCGTGCGGCTGTTATTACCACAGAACAGATAAAATATCTGTTCTGTGGTTATTACTTAGCCACAAGCCGTATAATTATTATTAATTCATATATTTGAATTCATAACACTTTTTTTCTTTTTTAATTACAGATAAAGCCATTACAGTTAAAAGAAGAAGTAGAGTATTTTGGTGGATTCATTAAAACATCAATTCAACATTTAAGTATAGTGGATGTTTGCCAAACAGAAAGCAACTCAATCAAGGAAGAAATACCGGCTGTTTGTGAAGAACAAGATCATGATGCAGATCTGAAGGTGGAACGTCAAAGTGATGGTAAGTTCTTATGAAACCAACCATAAATAACATACACGCCTGTAATTCCCGGAGGATTAATAATAATAATAATAATTTATTTAATAAAAAACGATTACAAAAAGGTGTACATTTATCAGGAGTGGCAAATTTCCCATACATTTATAGTGCTTAAAAATAAACTACAACTAAAATATATATATATATATTTTAGGTAGAAGCGTATCATTTTTAGGGTTCCGTAGCCAAATGGCAACGGAACCCTTATGGATTCGTCATGTCTGTCTGTCTGTCTGTCGGTCTGTCTGTCTGTCTGTCTGTCTGTCTGTCCGTCCGTATGTCACAGCCGCTTTTTTCCGAAACTATAAGAGCTATACTGTTGAAACTTGGTAAGTAGATGTATTCTGTAAACCGCATTAAGATTTTCACACAAAAATAGAAAAAAAACAATAAATTTTGGGGGTCCCCATACTTAGAACTGAAACTCAAAAAAAATTTTTTCATCAAACCCATACGTGTGGGGTATCTATGGATAGGTCTTCAAAAATGATATTGAGGTTTCTAATATCATTTTTTTCTAAACTGAATAGTTTGTGCGAGAGACACTTCCAAAGTGGTAAAATGTGTCCCCCCCCCTGTAACTTCTAAAATAAGAGAATGATAAAACTAAAAAAAATATATGATGTACATTACCATATAAACTTCCACCGAAAATTGGTTTGAACGAGATCTAGTAAGTAGTTTTTTTTTTAATACGTCATAAATCGTAATTCGGAACCCTTCATGGGCGAGTCCGACTCGCACTTGGCCGGTTTTTTAAATAACACTGTGTGACCTATACCCGCACTTAAGGGCCTGTACAGCGGTCCACTAGCGCCACTCCTTTAAAAAAATATTATCTCGTGACTGAGAAGGAATTATGAAAAACTGCTCAATCAGCGACCTCGGTAAGTGTGTCTAGAATTTTCTAATACCTTTTATTAAGTTTCATATTGAGACACGAACAGGAATGTGGCCGCTTTTCTTTAGATCGAATTTTGTTGCTTTGTGTCTCAATATGAAATTTTATAAAAGGTATTAGAAAATTCTAGACACATTTACCGAGGTCGCTAATTAAACAGATTTTCATAATTCCTTCTCAGTCACGAGATAATATTTTTTTAAAGGAGTGGCGCTAGTGGACCTGTGTGCACCCTCTTAAGTCACCCTTTTCTGTGACTTAAGTAGTCCATTTTTACACAGAAAAGCGTGACTTAAGTGCGGGTCTAAGTCACACAGTGTTATTTAAAAAAATGGCTCAATTTCCATTTTTCGGGACATCGCCAAGCGGTTGGTTGACTCTTCACGTGACCAGAAGGCTGGCCTATTTTTAGCCTAAAGAATCAACACCATCTCAGACATAAATCTACATGGTCTTCACATGATCTGACCAAGATTATGTCTGGACTTTAAAAGAGACTGTGACATCTGAGTTTGTTTCAGCCTTTCTTCTCAGACTAGTCAGACAGGAAACGCCGACCTCATCTAGTTTTAAAATATGATTGACGTGTAAAAGTGTTTGTACAAACCTACTTACAAAAATAAAATCATTTAACATTGCCATCCAACGTGGTAATGCTGCCAGCCTTTTGGCAACATATCCCATTGACAGTGATGCGGACGAATGTCGCACGTCACGGGCATGTCATTCCATAACCATACTGCTTGAACAGTAAAGTTGTCTAGCTATTGGGGTAATAGCTAGACTAGAGATGCCGATGCATTCCAACTTCTGCCAACAACTGCCCTTGTTTCTATTTTCAGAGCTAGAACCGGATAATCTCGAACACACCTATCCAGATGTAGAAGATATACAAGCACACCATTATGAATCAGATTCAGAAGACGATGTACCGCTAATGAAGTTCAAATCTGAAGTGGAAGAACATGAAGCATGTAAGAATAAAACTGGGGATAAGCAGAAAAGTAAGTGTTACATGGTATATGATAATTTCCAAGTTATGGAGCAACAAACTGAATGTCATACTCAACAAAGTTCAAATTCCATTGTAACCAAAAACTTATTAGGACTTTTTTTTGATACAAATGGTCACTCAAAAATCAACTTTAAATACATTTCACTAAAGTAGATAACTGAGTAAGTGGCTATGGAATGTAAATTTTCTGAGATTATCAACACTGCTATAGTGCTGAGTTGTAAAGCACCTGCCCGACAGACGGCGATTAACAAGAAGCGAGTGCGTGAGAGCAGTGTTGGCTCAGTGATAATAGCCCCGACTTACGAGTTGTAGCTCGTGGGTTCGAATCCAAAGATTGTCGTTAAAAAAAAAAAAAAAAAAATTAAAGCGTTGCCCCACACTAGGAATCTCTCCTGTATCGAGGGTGCGTTTACAAACATTTAAACTCACAAACAGCCAGACCCGGAACCCGGAACAACTACGTGTAGGTCATACAAATATTTGTTCGCGTGCGGGAATCGAACCCGCGACACGCAGCGCAGCAGTCAATCGCTGAACTACTGCGCCAACCGTGCCGTCGAAATCATAATGAAACAAACAAAAAAACAAAGTGTTTGTAAACAGGAAACAAACTCATCTCTGAATTAGCTGTTCTTTCAAGCCGCTTAATTTTGCCCCTCTTATTTATTTATATATACTTTATTGTACACCACAAAAATACATAGCATAAACCAGCTATACTCTAAGTGTGTTCCGCGGAACCCTAGGGTTCCGCGATACCTCTGTAGGGGTTCCTCAAGAATTTAGAAAAAAAATCAAAACACCTCTCTCTGGTCGAACGTTTTGACACCGCGGCCGCGCGTATGTATATTTATTTATTTATTTGTATTTGTATAAACATGTGTTACAATAACTGGTACAATATCTCATAACTTTGGTATCAACATGTATACTTGTAGGTATACTTGTGAGCGCGCAGTCCCTTTGATAAAAGCCGCCTCTGTATTAGACGCTATAGTTGTCAACAAGCGACTTTCGACTCTAACTTAAAAAAATAAAGTCGAGATTGTTTACAACGTAATTTTTATATTTCTCTTTTTATTTTTGCTTTTTGTTTATCAAAGTCGCTGACTCGAGTATTTTCGAGAATATTCGAGATCGAGTCTAGGACTAAGTATAAAAGCGGCGATCGCGTGTCGCGCCTCGTCAGTCAGTTGACAATTAGCGTTCGGAGCGATAAGTTCCTGCCTACCTACTTATAAGCTTGCTAGCGAGAAACTAGTGTTCATTGTTCTACTGCCTGCTGTATTCGTTGTCTCAGTTTTATACATTTCTTCATTGTACTAAACTTAGTCTCTTATACGCAGTAACGATTGTGCATTATTTAGACCCCACTATCCTGACGTGTAACATTATAAATAAAGAAGAATGGAACGTTGGCTTAAAGGTGTTAAACGTGTTGCAACAACATCTTCTAATGACGCTGAATGTTCAAAAGCAGTACGCACGGAGAATATAGCAATCACCGATCCAGACGATGATGCCGCGACGTCAAGCTCGACGGTTTCAAAGACGAAAAAAAGGAAGTATGATGAATCATATATCAGTTTCGGATTTGTTGATTCCAACGGCTCACCTCTCTGCATGCTATGTAGTAAACTGCTTCCTAATAGTTCCATGGCACCTGCCAAATTGCGCCGACATTTAGAAACTGTGCACCCCGAGTCTAAAGACAAGAATAAAGAATTTTTTGTTCGTAAAAAAGATCAGTTATTGGAAAGTCAAAAAAATATGATGCATGTAACACAAACTATCAACGAAAAGGCCACGGAGGCATCATATTTAGTTAGCTATCGCATTGCACAAGCAGGTGAAGCGCACACTATCGCTGAGAATTTAATAAAGCCATGTGTATTAGACATAACAAAATGTATGCTCGATGAAAAATCTGCAAAGCATCTTTCTACTGTGCCGCTATCAAACGATACTGTTTCACGGCGAATCCATGATCTGGCAAGCTACGTCAAACAAGAACTAGTTACACGTCTACAAAAAACACGATTCGCCTTGCAAATGGACGAGTCAACTGATGTCGCTGGTTTGGCTATCTTGCTGGTTATCGTGAGATATCCATATGAAAGTTCTTTTAAAGAAGACATGCTTATGTGTTCACCGCTGCTCACAAACACTACCGGGGAAGAAATTTTTAATAAAATAAATATATGTTTTGAAGAAAATAATATCAGTTGGAACAATTGCATTGACATTTGTACAGATGGGGCCAAGGCGATGACAGGTAAAACAGCAGGAGCAGTGTCACGAATAAAAAATAAAGCGCCTAATTGTAGTTCCAGCCATTGTATTCTGCATAGACAAGCACTTGCGATGAAGCAAATGCCGTCAAATCTAAAATTAGTTATGGATGAAGCGGTAAAAATAATTAATTTTATCAAATCACGACCACTACAATCCCGATTGTTCTCATTATTGTGTGAAGATTATGGCAGCAAACATAAAACACTGCTGCTCCATACAGAAGTGCGATGGCTGTCTCGAGGTAAAACTTTAACAAGGCTATTTGAACTTAGAGCCGAGTTACAAATGTTTCTTTCAGCAGATACTTCTTTTAATTTGAAGGACCGTTTGTATGATAAAACTTGGTTGTTCCGATTATCTTTTATGGCGGATATCTTTCAAAAACTGAACGAATTGAATTTATCATTGCAAGGTAAACAGACAACAGTGTTTCAGGCCTATAACAAAATAACTGCCTTCAAAAGAAAATTAGATTTTTGGATTATTTGCGTTGGTAAGAAAGAAATAGAAAGCTTTACGTCACTCAGTGAGTTTGTTAGCGATAACGACTCAGAAATGTTTCAAAATGATGTGTTTGGAGAATTGGTCCAATATCTCAGATCGATGCGCGCATCTTTTGAAAAGTATTTTCCCGAAGAACAGAATACAAAAATGAAACTGAATTCATGGATTCATAATCCTTTTTTACCTAACTTGGAAAAGCCCGAAAGTATGTCAAACGAGATATATGAATCTCTTTTAGAAATGTCATCAGACACAAGTATGGAGTCACTGTTCAAAACGACGCCTCTCAACGATTTTTGGTGCAGAATCCGTGATGAATATCCAATGCTTGGCAAAATGGCTCTGAATATTCTTCTCCCGTTCCCAACAACATATTTGTGCGAAACAGGATTCTCAACCTATGCAGCCACGAAAACAAAATATCGCAATAGACTGGACGCCGAACCTGATATGAGACTTCAACTGTCTTCTATCAAACCTGATATCAACCAATTGATGAAAAATAAAAAACAGTTTCATACCTCCCATTAGTTAGATTTTTTTCTTTTTTAATATCTTCTATTATTGTACTTGCCATGTGGTAAAGTAAGTAATAATTAGTAACTGTTACATTGTAATTTTATTATGCTTATTAATAAAGAATACACTTTTAAAAACTATTGTTTTATTGTAGGGTTCCATCAAGTATTTTGCTTCCCAAAAGGGTTCCGTCACCAAAAAAGTTTGAGAACCACTGGCCATAAACAATACATGACACACTACAAAATATACTGTTACGAGCTTCGGGTTCGTGACAATAAAAACTGCCGATAATAATTACCAAAAGTTACACTTTAATTAAACAACACTAATAACAACTCAAACACACTAATTATAAAACACAATCGCTATTAAGTCGCACTTGAAGATCGCTTTCGATGTATTCGCTTCGATCGTAGAACCAAGTCTGATTGGTCGCGGCTAGTCCCGGCCTTGTTCCCGGCCTATAGTGCCGTAGATAGTTACAGAACCTTCTATTGTAGAAACATCTAGAATGTTCGAGTACATACCGGCCCCGACTGACCAGATGTCGATAGTTCTAGTAAATTCTAGCATCGACATCTCTATTCGATAATAGATGGCGCCAGTGACTTTAGTTCTGCCATTCCACAATAGATGGCGCCAGTTTAGTTCTGCCAATCCACAATAGATGGCGCCAGTGGTAACTAATGTCACCATGTATCAGGCATTAATTGTGGCGCGTAACAATACAATGGCCGGCCTTATCGCATTGCTGCGATCTCTCCTCTTATCTCTCTTATGATCTCTTTTTCTTAGCTCCGCTTTTAAAGCACTGACATTCACTGACTCGTAACTCATATTTCCATAATTAGGCTTCTTTCCACCAGAGATGTGCTCTGCTACGTTGCTATGTATGCGTTTGTTATCCACCAATAATATTCATTGGTCCACATAGCATAGCACTGGTGGAAACGGATTCAACTAAGCTACGTTTTTTATACGGAAGGATGCGTGCTATGGATGCGCGATGGATGTGGTGTAGCTATGTGCAGAGCAGAGCACTCCCCGTGCTTTCCCTACTATCGATGCACCGCATTGCTCGAGTTGAGCATCTTCCTCGCACAGCTACCTCGCGGCGGCGCATCTTCATAGCACATCTTACTCGCTCCGCTACACAGCTTAGCATTAGTGGAAACGGTCGCACAGTTTCGTAGCTTAGCTTTCACATCCTCGCAGCATAGCTGCATAGTACATCTCTGTTGGAAAAGCAGCCTTAATCTCAGGTATGGCAAAATATTCACAGCATTATTCTAATTAGAAATAAACCCACGTAACCCACCCAAAAACAGAGAAATTTGACATTTCGGAGACCTCATGCTACACTAGCGCCTCTAGCGGCGAATTCATACGCAATAGCCCTCGTGGCCAAAGAAAAATAAAACTTGAGAGGTGTCAAGAGACACCCGGATGGAACGAAGTTCAAAGAGAGAGAGACAGACAGAGAAACACGCGCACGCCGCACGGCTTACAACTACAGCAAAAAGTGTCGTTCCAACTTTTGGTCTTAATTTTTTCCGTCTAGCCCCCTTTCACAACGCGCGATAAGGAACTTCGTTCCAAAAATGAGTTTGACAGACAATTTTTTTTTCTTTTCAGGCCGTA
The DNA here is from genome assembly GCA_945859715.1 of Apamea sordens. NCBI lineage: Eukaryota > Metazoa > Arthropoda > Insecta > Lepidoptera > Noctuidae > Apamea > Apamea sordens. The sequence goes on along the minus strand of OX244015.1, from coordinate 8,086,352 downwards.
AACCAGATTGTAGCGAAATAATTTTGAGCAAGAAGGAACAACAAGAGAACTTGCAGGCTAGGTCGAGCTCGTCCAATTACATGCACTCTCCGTTCAAGTGTAGTCTGTGTTTTAAAGGGTTCGTCGACACGCGAGCCTATGAGAATCACAAGATTAAGCATGAGGCGGTGAGTAACTTTTATATATCAGCTGCCCAACGAGGACTTCGTCAGGTGTTGGTCGAGGCTCTTGGCTATTAAGGTGGATGCTCCAAGGTAGCCCGCGAAATTCAAATTTTCTTACGTTTTTTGCAATTTGCTGGTCAGTACTAAGTTGTACGTTGATTAAAATATGATTCGCGGCCGTAACAAATATGTATTTACAGAATTATAATCATTAGAATCAGTAATACAACTTGTTAAGTTAGCATAATCCTAAAATGTCAAGATTTTATGAAATAGTCATTCAGTAGGATTACTTGATCTTCGAGAGTTGTGTTGATGACTTTAAGGATTATAATTCTGTAAATACATATTTGTTACGGCCGCGAATCATATTTTAATCAACGTACAACTTAGTACTGACCAGCAAATTGCAAAAAAACGTAAGAAAATTTGAATTTCGCGGGCTGTCGACATTATTATTATTAAACTAATAAAATGTCTTTGTTCCAGCGTAGCGGCGCGCATGTCTGCGACATATGCCAAATGCGCTATCGGTCTGCGCAGCTCCTGCGCACGCACGCGAACAACGCACATGTCCGCATATTTAAATGTAATAAATGTGGCTACATATCTCACACGAGGTAAGTTCACGTTCGGATGGACGTGCAAATATCGCGGTGGGATATTTTCGCGCACTGGTGGATCTTCAACGCTCTGCTTAGCGCCTAGAGTTGAAAATCCAACAGTCTGACTCTGTTGGATTTTTAACGCTTGGTTCAACCGAGATCGCGCACTGTATTTTCAACTGAGAGTCGAAATTCCAGGGCGCGCATTTTTTTTTTGCATAAATTAATCATTACTGTTTGCAATATAAAGAAAACTCGAAATATTATAATGTCAGGTTATTATTGCTGCCAAAGTGATGTCAGATATTTTTTATCACAACGAGGTATCACATTCTTCTGAATTTAACTCTAAGGAACATGAATATCTGCCTAGTATTTATAGCGCTAGACATGTCCGATATTATTGTATTCTAAGAAGTGACACATTTTTTTTAAACCGATGCAGCAAATTATGTTGTGACGTCGCTTGTCACGTCAGATAGTTTCGATGTTCCTTCTATGTCACATATTTGTGCTGCATCTTGTATAAGCCTTCCAGAAATGATCACATATATTTGCCGTCATCTTTAATGGATGGATCATGAAATCAGATATTGTTGCCGACCTATCCATATTAATATATTTATACTCATTACTGTACATTTAAGTAAAAGAACAGTTAGTTAATCATTTTAGTCATTAAAGGACATTATTAATATATTTTTTAATGATTTTTTCTTCAGTAATCAAGCAAGGATTCACGAGAAGTGGCATAACGGACACACGTACGAATGTCAACTGTGCAGTCACACGTTCAGGTATAACTTTAATACATAAACATTTAAAAAAAAAACACAGAAACACACACTCAAAATAATGCACGCTGTACTAAACTACCTTCCTTCCTTGTTCCTTCTACTCATTCGCACTCCGACCCCCACGATACAAGCCCAGGGCCCCAATTCTGTATGGTAATTAATATTCCCTGGGACTTCGATCAATAATAGTACTAGATTAAGGATCAGGAACAAAAATCAGTCGCTCAAGTGGCCACGTTTGCACACACGTAAACATCTACATTTCTTAGAAAAAAGTTTAATAATATTACCAACTTCAGTTTATTATAAAGCTTAAACATAAAGTTTAATTACCATTGCAAAATATATTTAAAAAGCCGCATGCAAAAAAAAAAAATTCAGTCTTTTATTCTAAAATGAAACTTAAAGTCTAAGTAATAAGGTTAAAAACATACTAATTTGAAATAAGACCACAAAAGTGATTGTGGTGTTATTTTTCGGGCCGTTTTTTAAGCGCTTTTCGGGAATCTAGCACTATTATTGATCGAAGCCCTGGGAAATCTTACCACGTGCAAAGCACGCCAATGTCGTCTTGTTAACGGCAAGGAATCGAAATGTCAAACGTACGGACAGTATTTTGACAGTTCAAACCGCGCCAACTTCGCGTTCATTCCGCGCGGTCTCGTTCACTGTGTAATAGAGAATACGTTATTACCAGGAGGCCTGGAAAGGCCACTTTGGCAGAATCATAACAGAATAACAATATGAATCATATTAAAAATCGTAAAATGGTCACAAACTGACAATTCATAATAAGATTCATATCACAATGAAATAACATTTAAACTGTAGAAATAAAAAAATAATAATAAAAAACCAATTTGATTAATAAATACATACTTTTGCTCGTGACTGTACAGTCATGTTTTATGTTGTTACGAACATAGCATTTTCGAACCCATAGGTTTATGTAATGTGTCGTATTTCAACAAAAATCGAAAAGAAAAGCGAAAAAATCGCAATTGAAAGTTGCCAAGTGTTGACATATTGGTGTTCGTGACTGTACACTATAGCACACACACATTTCTCCAGTTATGTTGAAGTCCCATGTCCCACGTATGCCTATTGCCTTCAAGCTGGCACAAATCCTGACTCCGGACTACTACTGAGAGATTCCTGATGAAAGAACCCAATAATACTTTTCCTGACACGGGAATCGAATCCAGGATCTCACAGTCAACAGTCGCGCTTGCAACCACGAGACCAACGGGGCAATCGGGGGCGATGTAGATGCCACCAAGTCTCCATATTATATTTATTTATTTATTTTATTATTTATGTACACACAGTAAAATACATATTGATATGAAATAATCATAATATAAGTACAAAGGTACTGCTTATTTCTTAAGAAATTTCTTCCAGCAGACCTGCGAAAGGAGAAGTAAAAAAGAAATGTAGACAATAGTGTGTGAGAACAAGAAGAGAAAAATATGAATGTGTGAAGTGTAAAACTAAAATATTAAATATACCTACACATATAACGCAAAAAATAATAAATACTTAAGCCTACTTACTTATTATCAGTGATAGGAATAGGTAGTGCCTATTTGCCTAAACTTCGAAGAACAGAGACAAGAAACGGAGACTTCCTTAGGACAAAATTTTTTCCGGGACATCTGTCCCCAAATTCGGGACAACACTATTAAATACATTAAAAAAATATGTTATTTGGAATAAGTAATTCGTCTATATTTACCTAAAATTTGCGACTAGACATAAAATAATAAATAACATTCACAGTCGTTACAATCATAAAATTTTCTGAAGTTTTTTTTTTTGAGATCATTTTGTACATGACTTGCTGATCTTAATTAATACTATTAATCACAATGTTTGTATAAGGACTTATAAAAATTTAGTCCTAAGGAAGTCTCCGTTTCTTGTCTCTGTTCTTCGAAGTTTAGGCAAATAGGCACTACCTATTCCTATCACTGCTTATTATACTTCTACCTACTTCTCTGATAAACACAGTCGTGATGGTATGATGCTGAAAGCTCCTCATTTCGACAGGAAACCGACCTCATACCTGTCTCACATGCGCAAAAGACATCCCACGGAGCATGTCTGCAACGTTTGTGGGGAGACCTTCGTCGGGAAACATGGATTGCAGATGCATAAGAGGAAGACTCATATTAACGGCGAGAAGGTATTCATATTCATTTATTCATCAAATATAAGCTAACAGTTTACACCAAGTAGAAAGAAAGAAAATGCAGTGGGTAGCGTAATATTGTTAAGGCGATAGCGCTAGGTGAGTAGCGTAATATTGTTAAGGCGATAGCGCTAGGTGGGTAGCGTAATATTGTTAAGGCGATAGCGCTAGGTGGGTAGCGTAATATTGTTAAGGCGATAGCGCTAGGTGGGTAGCGTAATATTGTTAAGGCGATAGCGCTAGGTGGGTAGCGTAATATTGTTAAGGCGATAGCGCTAGGTGGGTAGCGTAATATGGTTAAGGCGATAGCGCTACGTGGGTAGCGTAATATTGTTAAGGTAATAGCGCTAGGTGGGTAGCGTAATATTGTTAAGGCGATAGCGCTAGGTGGGTAGGATAAAATTAATTTCGCGGGCTACCTTAGCGTCCTCTTAATTGAAACAAATGTTTTGAGGTTGAGAGGCATGATGTTCTGTTCTGTTCCAGATGGTCGATGCCAACGACGCGGACGACCCAGCTTCTAAAAGATTCTGCGCTGAATGTAACATACAGTTTTACAATTCTGAAGCGTGGAAACGACACATACTCTGCTCCGTCAAACATACGCTCAAAACTGAAGAAAGGTGAGCATAAAGCAAAAAAAATTCAGCCAATGGTAAGGGTAATTACGTCACGCAAATCCTGCATCTCGCAAGCATAGTTTACCGCGCAATTAGCATATATACAATTTCCCAACATCAATCGTTGGGCAATTGCCCGCCAGACACAACACCCGTCTGGTTGGAGGATCCTCCCTTTTCTATGCAGGATGAGTAAACTTTATTACACCATGTTCCTCATACCTCTAAACTGGTGACCCCGGACATGAACGTCAGCGCAGCCTTCGTGCACCTACTCCAACGTGACGTCATCATTATCACTCCCGCAAATTTTAGCAGTTTTAGTATTATAATGTATGTAAGAAACCATAAATAAGGTAATTCAATAAGATAAGGCAGTTTATGTATTTACTAGCTGCGCCCCGCGGCTTTACCCGCATAAGTTTCGATCCCGTGGGAATATCGGGGTTAAAATTATCCTATATGTTAATCCTGGTTATAAACCATCTGTGAGCCAAATTTAATTCAAATCCGTTCAGTAGTTTTTGCGTGAAAGAGTAAAAAACATCCATTCATACAAACTTTCACGTTTATAATAATAATAATAATCATTTATTTATCCAGATCATACAATCCAATATTTGTTAGTAGTAACATGCACATCTTAAACACTAAATAAAAATACACACACAACACACACACACACTCGCACACACTACACTTTATAATATTATTAGTAGGATTTTATTACGAATTTTAAAGTTAACTTTTACGTAATCTGGAATATGTACGTTCTAAGACAGCTGTCAAAAAATGGTTAGCATAATGGACAGGGTATAACTGGCTTTTATATGTGCACCTTTGCTTAAACCTTCGAGGAATACAGCCGTGATGTTAGCCTATGTGTATTGTTGTGGTCCGCAGCAAGAGCTGCTCAATCTGCCCGTGGAAGTACGTCGGCAACGTGTCTCTAGAGACGCACATGAATGAGCACGCTAAAGCGTTGCGGCGCTCGCGGAAACCGCCCGCCACGGCTAAGGAACGCATTTTTAGATGCAATCAGGTAAGCTTGTAGAGTGGCTAATTTGCTAAGGCATGTATTTATTTTTAACCGACTTCTAAAAAGGAGGAGGTTCTCAATTCGGATGTTTGTATTTTTTTTTTCTTTTTATGTTTGTTCGCGCATAACTCGGTCGCTTGCCAACCGATTAAAACAATTCTTTTTTTTGTTGGAAAGGGTATACTTTCCAGATGGTCCCATAGAAATTTCATCAAAAACGGTTCAGTAGTTTGGTTTTTAAACCAAAATTACTGGTAAAAATTACAACTGAAAAGTGAAAAATAAAAACTTTTTTGCAAAAAAAAATCAACCGACTTCCAAAAACGACACTACAAAGTGAAAAATAACTTTAATTTCGGAAGTCGGTGGCAACCAACGAAAATGTAAACCCAACGACACCGACTTCACTTTGTAGTGTCGTTTTTGGAAGTCGGTTGATTGTTTTTTGCAAAAAAGTTTTATCATTTAGGTATGTACACACATATATAAACATCATCATCTGCCTAGCGTTTTCCCAACTATCTTGGGGTCGGCTTCCAGTCTAACCGAATGCAGCTGAATACCAGTATTTTACATGGAGCGACTGTCTATCTGACCTCCACAACCCTGTCTTGTCACTACAAGACAAAAAAACAGAACAGAAAAATAGGTACAAAGGTGATGCTTATTTCATAAGAAATCTCTTCCAGCATACCTGCGATAGGACAATAGATAGAGAGGTGTAGACAGCGTGTGAAAGAGACAAAAAAAATACATAAAATCATTAACAAAACTAAACAAATAATATGAGAATTGAGAATATACTTATTAATTACATACAAATAAACATTTATATACTTCTAAAATAAATATTTCTTAGTGTGGGGCAACGTTAAGTTTTATGTCCGTTTCCACTAACACCATAATCATCATCTGTCTGCCTTTTCCCAACTATGTTGGGGTCGGCTTCCAGTCTAACCGGATGCAGCTGAATACCAGTATTTTACATGGAGCGACTGCCTATCTGACCTCCACAACCCAGTTACTGGGTAATACGATACCCCTTGGTAAGACTGGTCGTCAGACTTTCGGGCTTCTGACTACCCGTAACGACTGTCAAAGATCCACGAATGACAGCCGGGACCAACGGCTTAACGTGCTTTCCGAGGCACGGAGGTGTCTCGGTATGTAAAGATGGTCACCCATCCACAGACAAACCGCGGAAAGCGTAGCTTAACCTGACCGATCGACCTGTGCGGCTGTTATTATTTTGTAGCTGTCTTACTTAATAAATGAACAGTACTATATTACGTGTGTAGACTGTATGTATATGTCACTTTCTTGTTTCAGTGCGGCTCCAACTTCATGACGCGGTCTAAGCTGCAGACACACGTCAACAGAACTCACTTAGGACTCAAGTACAACAAGAACATCGTCTGTGAAGTGTGCGGGAAGAAATGTACGGTAAGTGTCTTAAGCGACGGGTACCTAGACAAGCGGTGGCCGTACATAATGGCCGCACTGACTGTGGCTGTCATGAAAACGATGTCAGCGGCAAAGATTTAAATCGTTAGATATTACCAGTGGCGGATCCAGGGGGGAGTTTCTAGTATCTAACGATTTAAATCTTTGCCGCTAAGGGATGAGGAGTTACGCACAACTAGCATTGTACATACCATAAGGGTCGTAAATGTGAGCGAGAGGTCCGATAAAAAATATTTTTGACTCTAATTAGGCTTGATATCGAAACAAATACACCCTTCCAATTTTTATAACCTTCCTTTTTCAGTCAAACGCGACCCTAAAATACCACCAGCGTACGCACACAGGGGAGAAACCATACTCCTGTGGAAGTTGCACAAAACACTTCGTGGACAGCAATCAACTTCGGATACACACTCGCACGCACACTGGCGAGAAACCCTACGTCTGTGCGGCCTGCGGGAAGAGATTCACACAGAAACCGGCGCTGAACAGACATTATAGAGTAAGTGAGACCTTTAGTATAATATAGACAAAAAAAAAAATAAAGGATAAGGTTGTTTTTTTTTAGCTTAAAGTAGCTAAAGAGCTAAGAAACAAAAGTTTACCAAAAAATAATAATAACAAAAAACTTGAGAGGTGTCAAGGGACACCCGGATGGAACGAAGTTCAAAGAGAGAGAGAGAGACAGACAGAGAAACACGCGCACGCCGCACGGCTTACAACTATAGCAAAAAGTGTCGTTCCAACTTTTGGTCTTAATTTTTTCCATCTAGCCCCCTTTCGCAACGCGCGATAAGGAACTTCGTTCCAAAAATATAATTCCAGTAAGATGCTGGTAGGAATCTTGACCGTACTTCCGGGATTGCCCTGATAGCCGTGGAATACCTCTCCACTCCTCACAAGCACCTCAGGACATGTTGCCCCCTTGTCGCTACGACACTGTGTGCTACCGACCGTTTTCGGGGGCCCATTATTGAGTGTACAAGTCACCCCCTTTTTTTTTTTTGAGGTTGGGAAATCATCAAATGACTCCTCCCGCTCTGGGTGGAGCGGAAGGGAGTGTCAGACTTTTACTGACTAAAACCCACCCGTGTTCCTTCCTTAGCCCTTTATGTTCCAGGGTAGCGGTAAACCCTTTCGGATGTTCCCGCTACCCTGGCAACCCCCTGCCATTTTATCTGTGAATTATATTATCATTGGTCAGGCAGGGGACATAGACCTTCCATAGTTCAAGGTAACCGATCTACTATAGCCATCCACACCCATAGCCCAGTATATTATGTGTCCATGTTCTGCAATAGTCTTGCACCAACCGGGGGTTGTCCTTGGGTGCACTTGCATGGTGCATACAGGGATAATCGTCGGTTGGTGCCTCCTCATCATTTAAAATTGTGTAAAGGGCATCTGCGAGTTGGCTCCGGTCCCTGGTACACCTTTAAAAGGTCCGGGACCCCAGGGTCCCGAGATAATATGTCAATTTCAATAATAATAATTTAAAAAAAGCAAGTAACAAGCAAGTTAGGGCGCGTTCACATTTAACGTCCGTTTTACAGGTCCGTTAAAACGTGTATGTTATTAGCATAATATATGTAGTTGTATGAGCGAGTTCACACATAATACAGTATTCCGGATCCAGTAGAAAATACCGATCCGACAAAATAAGCAGCAATCCGTTTTACAGGTCCGTTTAAACGTATGTGCTATTAGCGTATGTAGTTGTATGAGCCAGTTCACACATAATACAGTATTTCGGATCCAGTATACTGATCCGATCTCTTAAAATCAGTCCTGTGTGAATACTATCTCCAGTAGCGACGGATCCGTTAAAAAGGATCCTGTAAAAACGTACGTATATGTGAACGCGCCCTTAGTAAATATAAAATGTGCATTTTCTTTCTTTCATAAAGTTGAAAATCTATTAAAGACAGGAGATATTTCATTTTTAGCTAGCACTTGTACAATATATCAAAAAACAGACAAAAATACCCTGAATTTAGGAAAAATATTAATCTGTGAAGTAGAGAATAACCGTTTGTGTACAAACAAATTAAAGTTTTTCAATTATTGCCATAATATCGTTATGGCCAATATGGCGGCGCGCGGCGTCCTGACAGCAAACATGCGTTCTGAAACCAGAATGGATCTGAAATGAGTGTGAAACCGTAAAATACAAAAACATTAAATATAATTATAAAAACACCCGGTGTCAAGGGACACCCGGATGGAACGAAGTATAAGTGGCTTGCTTTCTATAAGAGAGAGAGAGAGAGACAGACAAAGAAATATGCGCACGCCACACGGCTTACAACTATAGCAAAAAGTGTCGTTCCAACTTTTGGTCTTAATTTTTTCCGTCTAGCCCCCTTTCGCAACGCGCGATAAGGAACTTCGTTCCAAAAGGTATCACTTATTATTTATTTATTAACTCAACATCACTATCATTACAGGAATTTCCTAATTCATCTATTACACCTATTTCTAATGTGTTTTTTTTTTTTGATAATGATATTCTAGTTCGATTAATCATCTACTTGGCCAGTGTACAGACGCCAGCAGGTCAAGCTACCCGAAAGTGTCAATTTTTTCCAATCAACCTTGAACCTTAATGCTTCAGAAATAAAGTTGAAAATCTATTAAAGAAATTTGACAGTTTGTAGTAGCTTGATGTGCTGGCGTCTGTACTTCCGAACGTTTTATTTTGACATACACTGTCTGTCATGGTTAGACTGGAAGCCGACCCCAAAATAGTTGGGAAAAGGCTAGGCAGATGATGATGATGACTGTCTGTCAATGTCATGGGACTGACTGTCAATCAGTCTCGTCTCGTGCGTTGCGTTTGCGTGTTCGTTTCGTGGCTTTGTGTTATTTTGCGATTTTTCTCTACGACTTCCCATATTATAACGTAGTTGTAGTTAGTAGAGCTTAACAATGAAGCAAAAACATAAAATATCCCGTTTTAGGTTATAATGACATTAACGCCATTGTCATCTGTCTTTGACTCATTATGTCTCCATTTTACTCACAATGTCAAACATTGTGAGTAAAATGGAAAACAAATGTCAAACATTTTCAATAATTGAAAATGTTTGACATTTGTTGTGAGTATTAATTTTGTACTTACATAATTAAAATTATTTTAATTATGTAAGTACAAAATTAATACAAATTAATTAATTCTATAAATCATTACTTACTTACATTATATTGTTATAGATATAGGCTTCTTCTGGGCAAGCTCGTTCCACCGTAGATCTCATCCCTGCCTCTGGGCTGGATTGAGGTCAAGAGTGAGCCCATTGCCAATAAAAAAAAAAGATATATTTCACTGATTTTCTGAAATGTACACGTCCTAGCCGAAGCCCCATACAAAAATGAAACGTCTCCTTTGACAGATTGTAGTAGCTTGATGTGCTGCTCTGCTTAACCCATTGAAGAAAACACACGTGATATAATAATAATAATAATATCCCTGGACATTTCACACAGCGCCATCTAGTCCCAAGCTAAGCAACCTAATGCTTGTGTTATGGTAACAAGATGGCTGATAAACTACTTATATACATTTTTTTTTTTGTAAATACATACATATTATAGATAGAAAAACACCCAGACTCGGAACAAATACATGTAGGTCATACAAATATTTGTTCCGTGCGGGAATCGAACCCGCGACACGCAGCGCAGCAGTCCGATCGCTCAGCCACTGCGCTAACCGTGTTGTCGATATTAAGTTATGTTTTCCACTAACCTCACTTTTTGTTCCAGGTCCACACCGGTTTGAAGCCCTACATTTGTCAATACTGTTCCAGGACATTCAGCCAGTCGAATTCTTTGAAATTGCACGTGAAGACTGTTCACCTAAAACAGCCCGCTAACAGTAGAAAAAATAAGACGAAAAGCGAAAAAACTAGTATGGAAAAAAATTGTGAAGCTTTGGAAATTGGCTCGTCGCTAGAGGGCGTTAGGGTCTTCATAAAATGAACCTTTTTAGTGTGTAAATCAAAGTCAAATCATTTATCCAAACTAGGCTGCGAATCAGTACTTTTCGAACGTCAATATTACAAAAGACAGTCCCCCAAAAACGCCCGCCCTTCACCACTTCCTAGTGCTATCGCTGGGAAGAAGAAGTGGCGCAACAAACTGTCCAGCAGCACAGCTGTCTGTTCAGTTAGAAAAACTTGCTTCTATATAATAGTAGGTATGCAAAGTCATTAACATGACGAGACAGAACATTACATTAAATTATTTGCCATAAGTATGTTAAATAGTCACATTAAGGCCTAATTTTTCAATCATCTTATAACTATTATTCGAGGAGTAATTTTGAAATTTTGACAGTTATTTCATACAAAAACTGTCAAACGTCAATTTTAGTCCTCGAAAAAAATTTATCGGGCGATGGAAAAAACTTTTGTACGTAAAAATTCTCAACAACAAAATTGTTGTTGCCTCTTCCAAATAGTAGTTTTCGTATGGAGAAGAATGGGCAAGAAACTCCACTGTTACTCTTTTAAAATGTTTTACAATATTTTGATACATTATTTAAATATTTATAAATTATGCGAAGACAGTGTACAGACCCAGCAGGTCAAACTACCCGAAACTGTCAATTTTTTCCGATCAACCTTGAACCTTAATATTTTATCGATAAAGTTGAAAATCTTTTAAATAAATTTGACAGATTGTAGTAGCTTGATGTGCTGGCGTCTGTACCTACCTAGAAAAATACTATACCACAATAGGTACCTAAAGAATGAAAAATTAAGCAATGATAGATATAGATATGTTATTGGATGGAGGGTTCGTGGTCGAGGTTAGGTCGAAGCCACGCGGGTCGTTCCATCAAAGGGGGATGCGCAATAAGGTAGCCTGCGAAAAAAAAAACATTGTAACGTCAATACACCGTTCAATTTTGATCGTTTTAATCCTTAAGAGGGGACATTGTACTCATCATTTACTACGCGACCAACCCTGAAATCGTGAAAAAAAAAATAAGTTGATCCATAGATTTATGTTCGCATAACTCGACATAATGTATAGATCAACTGACTTTTTTTTGTATGTATGTATGATACCTCGTAATCAAAAGTTTGGCATCCTAAAAATTTGACAGTTTCGAGTTTTCTTCTTTAACACAATTACTTACCACCAGATAGCAGGGCAGAAGTTGAACTGCACTGTATTTTTGTACTAAGTCATAGAACAAAAAAGCAGTGCAGTTCAACTTCTGCCCTGCTATAAGAATTGGTGGTAAGCCCCCTGGATGAAGATGGTTGTTAAAGAAAATATCAGCAGATTCATTTATTTCACTATTTCGTCACGATAAAGAAATACTGCTCACACTGCTCTCAAAACGATGAAGGAAAACATCTTGAGGAAACCGGCATGTCCTAGAACCAAAAATTCGAAGACAAGTGACATCCACCAACCCGCACTGGGCCCGCGTGGTGGATTACGGCCCTCTCCCTCTAACCGATAGGAGGCATAGGACTATGTCCAGCTGTGGGAACGCTATAGGCTGATTACCTTTTTTTAAAAAAACCGGTCTCTCTGTAGAGTATAAGGATGGACTCATTTTATAAGCAAAATAAAAATATATTTATTTAGTCGATTTCTCAAAATGTATGTAATATTTTTGTAAAATATAAATTAAATTGAGATCACTGTATGAGTACTAAAATCGTGTAATGCTAATGTATTATTGATATTATATTTTAAGAATAATATATGAATTAATTCTAATTCCTTGTTTTAATAATAACTCCCCTAGCTAACCTAAACATCAGAGCTCCTTAAGTTTTTGAAGAGCTCCACTCAATCTGTGTGGTTCTTTCCTTAAAAGACCATTTCAGACACCAATCTACATGGTCTTCACATGATCTGACCAAGATAATATCTGGAAATTAAAAGAGACTGGCCTCTGAGTTTGTTTCGGCCTTTCTTCTCAGAGTAGAGTCAGATATGAAACGCCAACCTCATCTAGTTTAAAATAAAATATGATTGAAGTTTATTAGTGTTTGTACAGAAATAAAAATCATTTAATGGCCTAATCCCGCTTTTAATACAACATTTGTACAGTAGATTACATCAATGCTTATATGAGATGTACAGACGCCAGCACATCAAGCTACTACAATCTGTGAAATTTCTTTATTAGATTTCAACTTTATCGCTAAAGCATTAGGTTCAAAGTTGATTGGGAAAATTCGACAGTTTCGGGTAGCTTGATGTGCTGGCGTCTGTACCTTATGCCTTATCTGTATGAGAAGAGGCCTTTGCCCTGCAGTGAGATAATCATTTTTGCTGATAAAAAAAAAACAAAATATTTAAATGGTAGTCAATCCTTTCATAGTTATTTTACCTCTGATTTTGCACCACTGTCCAAATTACAGTGATCTTAATTCTCAATGACAAGTCTGTCAAAATCATTGTGATCTATATTGCGTTACACACTAGAAAGTAGCAATGGCTTTAATTATGACAATTCAAAAACATTCATTGCGGTATTTACGTTGTTGAGCAGACAAATTTTCGAACATATGAAGCAATGGATTAGCAATCTCTGCAATTAGGGTGCTGAAAACTGCACAAAACTATAAAAATAACCATAAAAATGAAATCAATGCAATTGACAATGTTTGAAAATACAAAATGAATATTTTTTTTCCAAAAATAATTTCATTTTTTAGAAACATTTCTTAATTGTTAATTTCCAGCACACATACAAATAAAAAAAGTTGCAAACTGTTAAAAATATACACAAACAGAAATGCTTTCGAATAGCATTCGAAAAATCGACTAAAGCGTTTAGTAGCAGTGTCCCAAACCTAGCGATAAAGAAATGTCACTCAAATACCTATCAAAGCAATTAAAAAAAAAAGTTGTGTAAACGATCTTATTATTATTGTTTTGCTTCACATTATTTGTTTTATTACGTAAATTACCGCGAGTATGTCTGTAAGATAAGTTGCGTAAGCACAACCGAACTTCCATTAACGTTTCTAAACTCTCAAATCACAATTTAATTGTGTAATTAATGTGATGTTTACAGATTTATAATCAGTGTACTTCAACAACAAAATTTCTAATCGGTTGAAATGTTACCGATTTTGATGTATAATAATATGGAAGGGAGTTCTAATTCGTTAAATAATACGCCTAATACTAGTTTTAATCAGTACGATGATAGTATTATACTAAATTGTGTGAGAAATCGTAAAAAAGTGACTGAATTGCCTAGCTGCCCGGTTTGTAGTTGTACGATACGTCAAGGGGAATTGGACTCGCATTTAGCTTTAGAAGTGGACAGATTGCAGAAGTTGTCTGGTAGTGGCTCTAAAAGAAAGTTAAGTGCTAATTCTAGTGTTAATTTGGCGGTTCCGGGCTCAAGTACAAGTGTGGATGTTCCTGAGGAAGAAGTTGATGTGTCTGGCTGTCTGGGCAGTGATGTTTACCAAGTAAGTTCAGTTTAAAAAAAGAACAACTGTAATGAACTATGGTATAAAAATGTGTGCTGTAGATATTAATTATTGTTCACTGTTTTAAGTGGAATTTAGAATATTCAAACTTGTATTTTAAGTAAATCTCTGCTATCCCTTTGATGCATACAGGCGCGTGATGTTATGTATGTATTTAAACCTTTTGTTGTAGTTTTTATTTACATTTCATCCAGTATCTGAAGACAGTAACCGTCTTATTACAAAACAAAATCGCTTGCTGCATACCAGTATTTTACATGGAGCGACTGCCAATCTGACTTCCACAACCCAGTTACTTTCTACAGACTGTACTTCGGGGAGTGTGCTCAAGAGCTATATCAGCTCATCCCGCCTTCACCTTTCTACCATCGAGAGTCCAGACACACTGCGGGATACCACCCCTATTTGGTTAATATACCATACCTATATACGCACTAAGCACTTCTCGTCATCTTTTCTGATGCGCACAGCTAAGGAGTGGAATCGTCTGCCTGCGTCTACATTCCCGAGTTCATATAACCCGAATCTCTTCAAGGCGAGAGTGAATAGGCTTCTTCTGGGCAAGCTCGTTCCACCGTAGATCTCATCCCTGCCTCTGGGCTGGATTGAGGTCAAGAGTGAGCCTATTGTCAATAAAAAAAAATATACCCCTTGATAAGACTGGCTCTCAGACTCAGGGTGGTTAGACAATCATAAAAGCAAATTAAATTGCTTTATATGGTTACATGAACTTAGAGAGTTGTATAGATGATTTTTAATGATTATAATTCTATAAATAAATATTTGTTATGGCTGCAAATCATATTTAGATCAACGTACTACGTCATACTTTTATTCAAACAACCCATAGTTTTACTGTCGCAAAACTAACGAAATAACACATAAGTAGTGAGGTCCGTTGTGCTCGGCGGCCTGTTGCGCTTTGAGTGCACCGTGCATGGATCAATCTCATATAATATGTAGATTGATCGAGAAAACAGGTTTTGCTGAGACTTGGTTGTTTTGTTTTTGGTTCTTTTTTTTTCTTATTTTTATTTGTAATGATATTGTACGTGATTACTAGTTTATTTATTTATTTATAAGTAGGTATGTATTAGGTATGTTGAGACTGTGTACTCCCCGTCACTTTTTCCTAAAGGTTCATTAGAAAACCAGTGTCAGACAGCATCTGTCTGGCATTAATGCTGAAATGAACCTTTTTGGCGCAGCCGTGAGGCACACACTATTGTTGTCTGAAACATTATTTTTTATTTTATTATTTTGTGTTTCATGAACTGTGTCCAAAAAACTTTTTTCTTTCTTTCTTTCTTTCTTTCATACTGACCTGTGGGGTAATTGTGAAACACTAACTACATTCATTTTGACGGTTCAACAATTTTGCATTATTCACCTTGTTGAACACAATGAAACAATGGACTAGCAATATTTAATTAGGGTGCTGCTAATTACAAAGAAAGTAAAGGAAAATTTAATTTTGCGGGCTACCCTGACACTTTCGCCTTTAGTCAGAGGGGCAATTCTCGTAATTTTAAGAACGTTCACAGTCTGATCTCAGTCTTAATCTGTCAAAAAATGCTTCTAATTTCCCTACATTTTGACAAGTTTTTGACATTTGTTTGTCGCTGAGATGAGACTGCGACTAGATTTTGAACGTTTTAAATTACGAGAATTGGCCTTCTGTTATCTTCAAAGCTACGCCTGCAAAGATAAGTAATGTAAACCAGATAAAAAGATTCATCAACCTGTGTCAGGAAAAGAACTATCTTTTCAAGTATGTAGTTAATCTTATATTTTAAAAGAGACCACCATGTTTGTCTAGTGGTTGCTAGCCCTACTGCTGAGCAAAAGCTCCTGGGTTTGATTTCCAGGTAGTTTTTCATCTGGAATTTCTGAGTAGCAGCCCGCTGTCTGGGTTAAGGTACAAGTCTAGATGGGCTGCAGACCGCAAACTGCAAGCGACGCCACTGGTTTCTATGAATCTCTATGAAATTGATTCCGAGGGCGGCATCACTGCGGCCTGCAGCCGAGGCGCGCAGTGACCGCAGACTGCAGCGCCAGTGGTGTCGCGAACCGCAGAGAGTTCTGAGAATACTAGAGATGGTCATGGTATGACCATCTCTAGTATTAAATAGTAGTCTATGGGTATGACATTACATGGTCTTAAATTAATAAATGGTCTCATCACATTCTACCACGTGAAGCGCGCAAATATCAGGTATACAAATAAAATTATTACAGTACAAAAGTAAAAATATTAGGTTAATATTGAATTGAATAAATTATTAAGAATTAATGTTACAAAATGAGGCATGTCAGTTAAAAATATTATCTAGGTTAATGTCAAAGTATTATTCAATGTGAAACTATCAAACAGAGATTTCAAAATACATACAAAAACTACAATTAAATTAGGATGTCAAGTTGTTTAAATTATAATAACACTTTTTATACATAGCAACTCTAACTCATTAGTAAACTATCGGTAGAGTTCTCCGACATTCTGTCTCGCACGAAGGACTGAAGTGACTAAGGCAGGGTTCTATGCATTGTGCAGCTGCGGCATGTCGCCGCACTTGGAATAGAAGCAACCGCAACCGCAGGCAGCACTTCGGTCAACCGCAGCCGCTAGCCGCAGTGTCGCCTGTGGTTGCAGTCTGTAACATGTCACAGGAAGTTGGTGTCGTTGGTTCCGCGTTTTCGTTTTTTGACTCCAACATCCGACAGGACTAAACTAATATTTATCTTCTGTCCTTTTCTTAATGAAATAGAAAGACGCACTGAAATTAAATTTAGTCGACACACACAGTCGCACACGTAGAAGGGTCCTAGTGTAGTACGAACTTCATTAATTTTGGTTTGTCTTGACTGTACAGCGGAAGTGTGACAGTAATTTACAAGGTTATCATTATTTTTGGGATAAAAAATTACCTAAATTAAAAATGACAGAAATAGATTCTGTAAACGAATCTGAACGAACTACATACTTTCATAATGTGCTTTAGTTCAGGTAGACACTGTATATTCGGGTAACATCAAAATTGTCATATAAATCATTATTGTTATCATTCCAATTTCCAGCGAGTACACTCGAACCGTCTACGCCGCCTGCGGGCCCGCCGCCGGAGCACCCCACCGCCGCAGCACGGGGAGTGTCCTGTGTGCAACACCACGCTGCCCATGTCCCGGCTCCAGAGACATGCTCTCCGCTGTCTGAAGAGAACTGGCGCTGAGCTAGACGAGGACGTGCCGGACACCAGCTCCGAAGATGGCAGCATTGATGTAGAGGTTTGTCTGACTATAATCGCATCGCTTGCCCGCGATTTTACTTCATTTCGCTTAGCATTCTTTCTGACTTTTTAGGGTTCCGTAGCCAAATGGCAAAAAACGGAACCCTTATAGATTCGTCATGTCTGTCTGTCTGTCTGTCCGTCCGTATGTCACAGCCACTTTTTTCCGAAACTATAAGAGCTATACTGTTGAAACTTGGTAAGTAGATGTATGCTGTGAACCGCATTAAGGGGGCTTGCACAATCAATAATGGGCCCCCGAAAACGTTTGCTAGCACACAGTGTCGTAGCGACAAGGGGGCATCATGTCCTGAGGTGCTTGTGACGGGTGGAGACTGAGAGGTATTCCACGGCTATCAGGACAATCCCGGAAGTACGCTCAAGATCCCTACCACCATCTTACTGAAATACTTCCTTCCTCCGAGCACGTTTGCTCTTGCGAATCTCCACTCAAGCCAGCCAATAAAGGCAAGAATGAGGTTGGAGAATAGAATAGAAGAATAGAATCCTCTTTTTTCTGCTGTTTATTCTTTAGCTCTGTTCCTCGCCAGTGTTCACTCCAGCCGGCCAATAAAGGCAAGCCAAAGGTGAGGAACAAGAGTTCTCCCGGGAGATAGGGTCCGTGGGGTCGCTACTGCCCAACAGCTCGCCACATGCTGCCCTGCGGGTTCCTGTATCTCTCTTGGTCTGGCTCCTCACCCTATACATGATCCGGCAAAGTGAAAGCCAAAGCCAAGTAAATGCAGCGTGTGGTGTGTATTTAAGACGAGGGTGTGTTTTCTTTGTCTAACTGCATGAACTTCCTAACTATTCTACAGGTGTTTAAGATGGCAGCTTTTTGTAGGTTAATGTAGTCCGATTCTTCTAAATCTATTAATTTCAGGCTACGGAGAAGATGGTTGGAGATAATGCCTGTCGTGGAGAGAACTATAGAGATAAAAGAACTTTTTCTTGATTATTATTATATTTTCCCCCCCAACTTGTTATTTTTTGTGTTTTCTCTCTAATAATACCAGCGCTGTGGTATTTATTTTTTAAATATCGCAGCATTATGCTGAGGTAAGGGCCTTTTTGGTCTCGCACAAATTGTTTCTTGTGATTATAATAATATTTTTTTTTTTGTTCTTTTTAATGTATGTGAAATGTTCATTATCCGGTTGAGCCCCAAAAAAAATGTTTTCTTTCTTTCTCTGCGTCATGTGTACTGCAAATAAACTTATTTTCTTTCTTTAACATTATCTTCTCTGCAGAACGACGAGCCAGCTGCAGGTGGTTTCGGCGCAGAGTACCAGTGGTGTGGCGAATGGCGGGTGAGGGCCACGGCTCTGCAGGACTCCGAGGCACGAGACGCTACCTGTGTGCGGAGAGCCTCCAACGACCAGGCGCTGGTGAGTAACACCATCATCTTCCTGTCCAGGCGCGGGTCTAGGTTTTCGCTCAAATAATATCAAGGGTGTAGGTTTTCGCCGATGTAGGTTTTCGCTCAAATAATATCAAGGGTGTAGGTTTTCGCCGATGTAGGTTTTCGCTCAAATAATATCAAGGGTGTAGGTTTTCGCCGATGTAGGTTTTCGCTCAAATAATATCAAGGGTGTAGGTTTTCGCCGATGTAGGTTTTCGCTCAAATAATATCAAGGGTTTAGGTTTTCGCGGATGTAGGTTTTCGCTCAAATAATATCAAGGGTGTAGGTTTTCGCCGATGTAGGTTTTCGCTCAAATAATATCAAGGGTTTAGGTTTTCGCGGATGTAGGTTATCGCTCAAATAATATCAAGGGTGTAGGTTTTCGCTCAAATAATATCAAGGGTTTAGGTTTTCGCGGATGTATGTTATCGCTCAAATAATATCAAGGGCATAGTATAAAGAGAGGAAGTAGGCTATCTCCGGCACAATCCACGATATAATTGCCTACTGTCTCAGGGTTGTCACTTTTAGTTAAATTTTAATCTCACTTAACCAGGGTACACTGTACCACATCATTTTTTGTCATTGTATGCTTCAGGTGGTAGATGGGGATGAAGACGCGGAGTTGTACGGTCCGCCACAGTACTCGCCGTCTAGGATAGCGCCTGATGTAAGTATACAAGTATGTATATCAATCTTGTGTCTATCTATGAGCTCCTCAAGTTTTGAGTTGAGCTGCACGATTACTGACAAATGCGTGCACTGACTGGACAGGTCCTCTCAATCTGTGTGGTTCTTTACTCAAAAGACCATTTCAGACATCAATCTTTGACGGCACGGTTGGCGCAGTGGTTAAGCAATTGACTGCTGCGCTGCATGTCACGGGTTCGATTCCCGCACGGAACAAATATTTGTATGGCCTACAAGTAGTTGTTCCGGGTCTGGCTGTTTGTGTATGTGAGTTTAAATGTTTGTTAACGCACCCACGATACAGGAGAAATTGCTAGTGTGGGGTAACGTTAAAAAAAAAAAATATGCATGAGCTTCACATGATCTGACCAAGACTATGTCTGGACTTTAAAAGAGACTGTGACTACACGAATTTGGATGAAATTTGGCACACATATAGTTTATAACCAGGATTAACACATAGGATACTTTTAATTCCGATTTTCCGGGATCGTAACTTATGCGGGTAAAACCGCGCGGCGCAGCTAGTAAGTTAATATGTATCTTAACACGATAAGATAAATTAATTGTTTGGCTTTTTGGGGGTCAACGACCGCTGGTAGTTTTGTTACTTGAAGTTTGAGTTGAGAAAATCTGTTTTGTTCAGATTCATCATGATTTCGAGTCAGTCGTGAAAAAAACCATGATAGTAGTCCATGTGATGAACTTTGAAGGAAAACTATCAAACTCAAACTCAAATCATTTATTTCAATTAAACCATTTACAGGCACTTTTGAATTGTCAAAATTAAATAGTCGGTCAGTAACGGTATAACGGCTTAGATAACTTTGTTGGTTCAGGAGTTATAGAGGCCTAAGTGTGCCATTAAGGGTGACTACGGAACCCTATTCTATGCGTGGCCTGACACGCACTTGGCCGGTTTTTTATCATGTTTAGATATTGATACAAATTAAACATTTATGTGTTATAATTAACATTTCTGTAATTTAATCAATTTTGACCTTCCTGTATTTTATTAATATTGACCTTCCTGTATTTTATTAATTTTGACTTGCCTGTATTCTTATTTTGACATTTGTAATTTCTTTTTTATTGACATTTTCTAACATAATTTTTAATGAATACATTCAATAGCTATGAATCATGGCACATCAAAAATTTGCATGCTGAATTTAGTAGGCGGAATATGAAGTACTATGAATTGTATTATGACATCTGTAAGCACCATATTTCAGGCAAATAAACGATTATTATTAATTTTCAGGCAGATTTAGCTCCAGCGGAAACACACACGGACGCACAGGCAGGCAGTCAAGAGACGCCTGAACAAAACAGTGAGACTGAGCAGATAGCACCTGTACCTAGTACCAAATGTAACGGATTAGTTGAAGCTAGCGCCGAAGTAAGTACTACAATCACCTTCGATCAATAATAGTACTAGATTAAGGATCAGGAACAAAAATCAGTCACTCAAGTGGCCACGTTTGCACACACGTAAACATCTACATTTCGTAGAAAAAAGTTTAATAATATTAACAACTTCAGCTCAACTTCAACTACTCAACAACAACTGTACTGTGTGTCTGTTCAACTTCTTCTTCTTCTTTTTTTTGTTACATAAAGTTTTTACCATTGCAAAATATTATTTAAAATGTCGCTTGATAATAAAATCATTCAATTTTTTAATTTTCAGTCATTTATTCTAAAATGAAACTTAAAGTCTAAGTAATAAGGTTAAAAACATACTAATTTGAAATAAGACCACAAAAGTATTTGTGGTCTTATTTTTCGGGCAGTTTTTGAAGCGCTTATCGGGAATCTAGTACTATTATTGATCGAAGACAATCACACATAAACTCATGGCATCTTCCTATGGGGGCACACACGACACGGTTGGCGCAGTGGCTGAGCGATCAACTGTTGCGCTGCGTGTCGCGGATTCGATTCCCGCACGGAACAAATATTTTTATTGCCTACAGGTAGTTGTTCCGGGTCCGGCTGTTTGTGTATGTGAGTTTAAATGTTTGTGAACGCACCCACGATACAGGAGTAATTCCTAGCGTGGGACAACGTTTTTTACATAGTTCAAAAATGTATGGATTGGCTTTTTACATAGGACGCACCATTTAGAAGATATAAGCCAAAAACTGAGAGAAGTTCGAATATTTCGAGGTCTTTCGAATTTGCAAACGTGGTTGTACAGTCACGAGCACCAATATGTCAACACTTGGCAACTTTCAATTGCGATTTTTTCGTGAAATAACGAGTGCAACGTTGAAATACGACACATTACATAAACCTATGGGTTCGAAAATGCTATGTTCGTAACAACATAAAATTTCATTAAAAAATAAAGGAGTAAATCGCTTTTGAATAAAGCCGAGTGTATACATACTATTGCTCGTGACTGTACACTATTATATCTATCTTAATAACATTCCAAAAAATCAGTATAGTGCAGTTTTTTGCGACCTACGATGTAGATGTTCTAAATGTTATATTCTTATATTGAAAAAATCTAAACTACGCAATTTTAAAAGTAATTTTCTTTTTTTTTCAGACTAGAATCCAAGCGCTGAAAGCGAGAATCAAAGATTTGGAAAGAAACACGAATTCTGGAGAGGTAAATACTAAACACTGTTTAAGATATACGTTAACCTAGTTTAGAAGTAACACTACCTCTGTGTTGTAGTGTCGCAAGTACGAAATTCTGGGTTTGATTGAAGTGTTATTTGTTGGCTGTATTTTTTTATGTTGGTACAGTCAGCGTCCATAATATCGGGACGAACAGACTGTTCAAAATGATCTAAGCAACAATGAAAATGAAATATTAACTCAATTACACAAGGAATGTTTCAGAATGAAGACAGTACACGATAACTGTGATTCTGACAAGAACTTTATCCAATTGAGACAAAGTTTAATTTTCTTAGTTGTTGAGATCATTTTGAACAGTCTGTTCGTCCCGATATTTTGGACGCTGACTGTACCTTAGAACTCTGTTATTTATAAGCCGATTAGCAAAATTATTTTTTTATTTGTAAGGTTCAGATTGGTCCCAAAGAAATTTCATCAAAAACTGTTCAGTAGTTTGGTTTTTCAACCAAAATTATAACTAAAAAATGAAAGATAAAAACTTGCAAAAAAAAAAACATCCGACTTCCAAAAAAGACACTACAGAGTGTCGGTGGCAAACAACGAAAATGCGAACCCAACGACACCGACTTCCGAAATTAAAGTTATTTTTAGAGTTAGAGTATGCTCATTTTGTAAAACTCGCAATCAAAAACATTAGTTCCACGGACGCTCGCGTTGCTGTCAGCGCCAAAATGGCGAAAATCAAAGGTCTTAGTTTTGTCATCGATAGTATGATGTCGCGTACTTGTATAATACAGGGTGGCAGGGACATCGACGCGCAAACTGTAACCATGGATTCAGCACATGAGTTTAGACCAGGGCTTGTTAACGTTACCAAATAACAAAATAATTACCGTTAAGTAACGTTAATTTCAATTTGATACCTTAATAACGTTAACAAAAATGTAACGTTACTTGATCACATTACCAGTAAAATAACGTTAATTAACATTAACGCAAAATACATCAGTAACGGTATTTTTACCGTTAATTTAGCTACGTTGCCGTTCCGTCTGTTTACATTTTTGTGCCCTCGCGCGGGCGGGCGCCTCGCTTAGCATTGGAGTAGATGCACTGTTGCCGCTCTGCCACGCGCTAACTGCGCCGCCTGCGCCGTCGCACTATGGGACAGAACCGTGCCGTCTAACCGTCTCAAAAATCTGTAACTTTTTTGTTGGTTGAAGTAAATAGCTGAAATTTAGCACGTAGTATCTCCAGAGTATATACAATCCAATAATGACACATTTATTGTCAAATGTTTAATTTATAATATTTAAAAAATAAAACAAAAATAAAACAATGTATTTTTTTTTAAATAAACCATTGTTTGTTTAAATTATTGAATTATAATTTTACAGTTTTATGATATTAAACCTATTTTATGTTATTTTATATTACATATAAAAATCCTACATTTAAATAAATGACAAATATGATATAATAATCCACTCTCACTCTAAAAATATATTTTACAAATTAATGTACGTAATTACTTCTATTTAAATATCGACGAGGTTCTTAGCTTCGTCTAACAATTCCTTGGAAATAGTGACTGATGGTTTTCTGATACTTGATATATAAGGATCTGACGTAAATAGAAGACAATGAAATATCGTCTTGATTCGTTGCGGACCTAGAGCATTTTCTAGCGGGATGCAATCTGATTTTTTTGTAATCTTTATTACGAAATTCTTGGGCATTCCCAGATAAATTACCAATAGGCAGAACAGCAAAATGTCTTATTTTCCCCATGTATTAAGATTTGATGTACTAAGGAAGGCATATTATACCACAAATATATTTTGTTACGTACAGTTGTGCGGTTGCGCGAGTATATTCACCAATTTTTTTCTGGATTTACAGCAATACCGGATGCCAAAGTTTGAAGAATAACATAGAACCTTTTAATAAGTTCCTCATCAACTCCTGTAATTTCTGAAGCGCAATAGTAGTTCTCAAAAAAAACCCTGAGCTGAGCGTACGCAATACGCCGAGCTGTATTACCGTCATTGCTGTTTCCACTTCCTTGTCGGGCATATCAACGTGTAACCCCATTCGGCTTCGAAACAAACTTTGTACAAGCTTTTGCTTGTCTTCTTTACTTTTTTTTTATCTTCTGGAGTTCTCGCAGCCCATTTTTTAAATGAAAGGTTATATGAAATATGTCAAATTAAATCCATGCACCTGTCGATT
Organism: Apamea sordens; assembly: GCA_945859715.1. Taxonomy (NCBI): domain Eukaryota; kingdom Metazoa; phylum Arthropoda; class Insecta; order Lepidoptera; family Noctuidae; genus Apamea; species Apamea sordens. Next base: position 8,061,781 of record OX244015.1, on the reverse strand, counting down.
CTGTAAAAATCTCACCGTGAAAAGTTAGGTGAAGTGAGCTTAGAGTGAGCTGTCAATCAGCTAGCATTAATTGGAATGACAGCTCACTTCACCCAAGTTTTCACGGTGAGATGGTTACAGAATCGCACTGCAGATCCACGCGTGCTACGTAGACAAACCATATTCGTAAGGGATTCCATCTATCTGGCAGAATCTTGATGCTCCGAAATTTATTTGGCATAACACACTTGGCATAATCTTCTTTAAACGAATATTTTTAAGGCATAAAAATGATTTAATATAATAATTGTTTGGCCGAATGTTTATATGTCCGAATTTACAATGGCATAGTTTTAAGATAGCAGAATTTTATTTGGCATAATTACCTTTGGCAAAGTTAAAATTTCGCATAATTTCGTTTAGCATAACATAAAAATTCCCATACTTATGAAAATGGCAGAATTTCGTTTGGAATAATTTTATTAGGCATATTGACATTTCTATAAAATAACATTTTTAACCTTAAATTAAAACATTGTCGTGAAAAGTCAATAATATGTTGTGCTACAAATGTTAGTGACAGAAACGAATCGCTGCAAAACCGACTCCACGTAGTCTTGTCTGCCCTACCCCTAGAGTGTAATTTAAGCCCGCGTAGGCGCGGAGGGGCGAGGCGGCCCGCGAGCTGAGGAGCAGGTGGTATTAATGCTTCGGCTTGCTGTCCGGCTTGGCCGGCCAGCCTCAGCTGCGGCGGTGAGCCTTAAAACCATCTGCGACGATAAGCTCGCGTGGGACCGCCGGAGCCCCGCAGCGCCGGAGCCGTAACAGAAACTATGCCTGCTGCATGTTGCATGCTTGCATGCTTGCTTGCATGCTTGCTTGTATGTTGCATGCTGCATGCTTGCTACATGCATGTTGTATGCTTGGTTGCATGTTTGCATGCTCGCTTGCATGCTTGCTTGCATGCTGCATGATTGCTGCATGCATGGTGTATGCCTGTTTGCATGCTGCATGCTTGCTGCATGCATGGTGTATGCTTGTTTGCATGTTTACATGCTCGCTTGCATGCTTGCTTGCATGCTGCATGATTGCTGCATGCATGGTGTATGCCTGTTTGCATGCTGCATGCATGGTGAATGAATGAATGAATTTTCTGTAATGATTATGGATATGAAATGTATGCCAAAAGATGATTCTAACTCTAAAATTTCTGAGATATGCCTTTTAATGACTATCGGTATGAAATGTATGCCAAAAGACGATTCTGACTGTGAACTTAATAAAATAAATAAATAAATAAACTTTCTGCGATATGATGGTTCTACTTTTTAATTATTATGGATATGAAATTTATGCCTAAAGATGATTCTGACTTACAATTATGAATTTTGAATGTATGATAAATTACTGTCTGCCAAACGATTTTCTGCGAAATGAAGTTTATGCTATCCGCTGTTATGCAAAACAATATTATGACATAAAAAGTTCTGCTATAAAGGGTAGACCCGAGACTAAGTTACTCTCATCTGTTAAAACTTGTTTATATTCACTTTGTCTCGATGAAGCATCACATCCCCACTTGGTAAAAAATTTAAGAGTTTTTCTTGTTGAGTTGTAAATATTTTCAATCTTTAAAATGCGAGCAGAAGTGTGATCCAGCAAATCTTGTAGATTTACTTTAGCACTTATATAGGTTATTTCAATGCTGGATGGTGGAGGATAACACAGTTTTTTGGCGTTCGTCAATATATTATATGATGGCAATATGTCGAAGTTTTTGTTGATCAGACTTGCTCGAAGTAATCCGTATTGTGATGTCGAAAGATCTAAATCTACAAATATACTTATAGCTTCATCCACCGTAAAATCTGTTGCATTGCGACTTTCATGCAATAATTTTTCCTTCATGATCCTTTTTTTATCACAATTCCGCATCATTGAAACAACAGTAGCTTCTTCGAATTCTCCTTCAGACCGCAATCCTTGAACGTATGCATTATGTATATAGTCGAGTGCATATTCTTGTACCACTCCACATTCTTACTTTTTTTCGATTTCTCTGATAGATCTTCATAAGACTTTGGTGGACGTCCACGTTCTCCAGATGTTGTAGGTGTAATATCCATCGGTGCTTCCTCGAATTGTACAGACGCCAGCAGGTCAACCTACCCGAAACTGTCAGATTTTCCCAATCAACCTTGAACCTAATGCTTTAGCAATAAAGTCGAAAATCTATTAAAGAAATCTGACAGATTGTAGTAGCTTGATGTGCTGGCGTCTGTACCTTAAATTCACCGCCTAACCAAGATGTACTTTTAATAAAGAAACGTTCTTTAGTTCGGTTAGATTTGGTCCACCGATCGTTAAACGCTGTTAAAAGCCATTTTTGAATACGTTTCACAACTAATTCACTTTTTATAGACGACAAATGGTGGTGTTCTTCTAAGTATTTTTGAATATCTTCTTTGTTCCATGATCAGTGAAAAATTCGCATAATACTCGTCGAGGCACAACAAATTCACTCATTTTATTTTTACGGCTAACTACTACTTTTTTACCGAGGTTGCAGGTGAAGACTATATTATGTCAAAGCACACTAAAGTACTGGTAAATGACAATGTAAATCCATAACTTTTATACTAAATTTTGTGTGAAAAAATATTATTATCTAGTGTCATTATCACGTTCCTAACCACTGTCTATGAAGGTGGTTAGTAGTACTGATATAATGTGCAATAACAACTTTAACTACCATTTCCTCCCTTTTACTTACTTTTACATGAGAAACATGTAATTCACAAAGTGATAACAAAACATTAACCACATCTGACTGAACGATGAAAAAATAAAATACCTTACCCAATACTCCTACCTTACCTAAAGATTAAGTACCTAAATAGATAATATTATTTAAGAAAAAAGGTTCAAAAGTAATCTACATATCCAAAAATCTCCTCAATCAGAACTAAAATATTTTTTTGGGTATATTTTGTATTTTCCCCCCATCAGGCATTTTTCGTTTCATTTCAAAGGGAGCAGAGTCGGGCAATTTTTTTTTTGCCTTGACTTCTATATCGGCTGCTCTACTATATGGTGCTTTCAAAATTACGACATTGGCAGACACTGCTAAAATAAAAATTCTATACCTCTCCAGTTTTCACACAATTGTCCACTTAAATTATTTTTAAATAGAGTACTTCATAACCATTCTAACCATATCACACTTACAAATTAGCTGTGAAAATATGACCATGTAAACTGGTGGAATTGTGTTCTACATAATTGACATAATTCTGAGCGTCAACTTGCAAGCCTTAGTCTATTAGTAAAAATGAGAAATAATGTATTTTAACTGCTATATAATATGCATTGGACATCAGTTAGACATGTGCATTAACAAAATATTCAATATAGAACATTACGAAAACCTATTTTTGAGTCGGTATGCACGGTTCTGGCCCATAGTGCGACGGCGGGTGGCCCGCCCCCGCGCACCTCGTCCCCCTCTACTTCAAAGTTCAAACTCACTAGATTAACCGTTCTAAAAGTAACGATAAAATTAACGTTATTAAACAAATAACGTTAATAATGATTACCGATAAAATGGAGCAAAAATAACGTTAAATCCATTACCGTTATTTTAATATTAACGGTAACGCTGTCAAATGAAGGTAACGTTATGAAAATTTTACCGGTATTTAAAGCCCTGGTTTAGACCACATAGCAATACCACGTACTCTGGCCGCACTTATTGATCTCTTGGACTCTAATCCAACAAACGATCTGTTTGCGGACGAATGGACGAAGATTTTGTCGGCATGTCAGAAGTACTGTGAGAGGGATTTATGAAAGTGTTGTGTTTTACTTGATGATTATATATTTTATCTTGTGTTCGTGTATATACAAATTGTATCTTTAATTACTGTAATTGGTTTTAAACCGTTTTAATTAAAGTAATAAATAAATTAAATAAACAGCGTCGAAATTTTTCGTCGGTTATTAAAAAAAAAAAATCTGTTTCATAGGAAAGTGCAATACCTACACGGTCAAAATGTATGTAACAGCATTTTTTTTACCCCTTTTGTTAGTCGCCTTTCACTCAACCTCTGAAGGTCAACTCGTAATTGAAAACGTTCAAAATCTAGTCGCAGTCTCATCCCAGCGACACATGCGCACCTCACGCCTCAGCCGCCGCGGGAGACGCTCCGGGCGTCGGGAGCCGCGTGACGACTCCCGGCCACCGTAGGCGCGGGCCTGCGGGCGGAGAGTAATGGGTAGCTCTCCGTCCGATCAGGACTAGGCCCGTGCCGGACGGCGTGTTCGTGTTCCACGCGCGCCTCAAAGAGATGTCAGCAAAGTGACGGGGCCCCATAGGGCCGAAGCCTGCCAGGGTAGCGGGAACATCCGAAAGGGTTTACCGCTGCCCTGGAACATAAAGGGCTAAGGAAGGAACACGGGTGGGTTTTAGTCAGTAAGAGTCTGACACTCCCTCCTGCTCCACCCAGAGCGGGAGGAGTCATTTGATGATTTCCCATCCTCAAAAAAAAAAAAAAAAATCCCAGCGACAAACAAATGTTAAAAAGTTTTCGAAATGTAGGGAAATTAGACGTATTTTTTGACAGATTGAGACTGAGATCAGACTGTGAACGTTCTTAAAATTATGAGAATTGCCCCTCTGAACATGACCAAACCATCTATATTAACAAATGATACAATTAACAATGATAGTTATAAGGGAGATTTTAACAAATAAATAAAATTAATAAATATTCAGATTTTATTTGTCTCAAATTGACGTTATTACAAGTTAAACAAATATCAAATTTATTTTAATGCTAATTAAGTTCATTTCGAGTGAGCACTATTGAAGGAGTTATAAAAATGTTTGAAGCTGTAGCGTAAACTGAACTTTATCATGTAGGAATCAAAGTTATTTTTCCATAAACTCATATTTGTTTAAATTTTTGGCAAATAAATCGTGAATGCAGATTAGGCATACTCTGTTCGTGTAATAAATGCTTCGATCAATAAAATACTAGATTCCCGATAAGCGCCTCAAAAACGGCCCGAAAAATAAGACCACAAATACTTTTGTGGTCTTATTTCAAATTAGTATGTTTTTAACCTTATATTTAGACTTGTAAGTTACATTTTAGAATAAATGACTGAAAATTTAAAAATAATGATTTTATTTTCAAGCGACATTTTAATATATTTTGCAATGGTTATTAAACTTTATGTTTAAGCATTAAGGTTTATAATAAACTGAAGTTGTTAATATTATTAAACTTTTTTCTTACTACGTTGTTAATATTATTTAACTTTTTTTTTTGTGTGCAAACGTGGCGACTGATTTTTGTTCCTGATCCTTAATCTAGTACTATTATTGATCGAAGAATAAATGCAAGATTTTACTTGTTTCAGATTAAATGCCTGATATGTTTAGAAGCATACACTTCACCGACAGTGTCTATACAGTGTTGGCATGTGTACTGTGAGGTGAGTTCAACGATTGACGGCACGGTTGGCGCAGTGGTTAAGCGATTGACTGCTGCGCTGCGTGTCGCGGGTTCGATTCCCGCACGGAACAAATATTTGTATGACCTACATGTATTTGTTCCGAGTCTGGGTGTTTTTCTATCTATAATATGTATGTATTTACAAAAAAAAATGTATATAAGTAGTTTATCAGCCATCTTGTTACCATAACACAAGCATTAGGTTGCTTAGCTTGGGACTAGATGGCGCTGTGTGAAATGTCCAGGGATATTATTATTATTTTACTAACTAATTTCTTCCCGCAATTTCGTCTGAGGGGCCCGTGACCTGTGCGGCAGTTATTATTTTAACTGCCGCACAGGTCGATCGGTCAGGTTAAGCCACGCTTGCCGCGGTTGGTCTGTGGATGGGTGACCATCTTTACATACCGAGACCCCTCCGTGGCTCGGAAAGCACGTTAAGCCGTTGGTCCCGGCTGTCATTCGTGGATCTTTGACAGTCGTTACCCATTCTTCTCCATACGAAAACTACCTTTTGGAAGAGGCGACTAGAATCAATTCTTTAAAAGTGCCTTTTATGTGCCTATTTGAAATAAATTCTTTGAATTTGACTTTGAATACAACATTTTGAACACAGTTTTTAACGAAGTATTGTATTTTTTTTCAGGTATGCTGGCTTCAATCATTGCGTGCGAAGAAGATCTGTCCGCAGTGCAACGCCATCACCACAGCGCAGCATTTAAGACGAATATACATGTGAATGACTAACCTATAAGGTTAGGAGCAGCTTGTAAAATATTGTATGCATACAGAGTCTTCACGAAGCCGTCATCCACGTATTCTGTACATTGAAACTAAGGGAGAGCGCCCACGAGCAACTTTTTTTTGTCTCTGACACCGTCCGGTTGGAATCGAGACAGGCGTTTTACTTTGTGTAAATCATTTCATCACCACTGCTCTCAAAACGGTGAAGGAAAACATCGTGAGGAAACCGGCATGTCCTAGAACCAAACATTCGAAGATATGTGACATCTACCAACCCGCACTGGGCACGCGTGGTGGACAGCTCACTTTTTCTCGAAGAGAGGGGCTTGTGACATGTGACATCGTGAGGAAACCGGCATGTCCTAGAACCAAAAATTCGAAGACATTTAGTTCTTGTAGAAAATGTACGGACGAACAAGAAACAAAAGTCAACTTAGAATTTATAGAAATATAATGTCCGTACACAGCACGATATAAATATATACACAGATATACAGAAGAATATATACAGGAGTAAGACATAAGAAACACAATCGATAGGACGAGATCATAATACAACAATAATAATAATATTAAATCAAATTACTGAAGAAAAGTCTATAGGCGTCTGCCTCAACAATGACAGAAGGTTGACATCCGAGCAGCGCCACTAGTGGTGTATTTCTGAACCAGCGGGGCAATTCTCGTAATTTTAAGAACGTTCACAGTCTGATCTCAGTCTCAATCTGTCAAAAAATACTTCTAATTTCCCTACATTTTGACAAGTTTTTGACATTTGTTTGTCGCTGAGATGAGACTGCGACTAGATTTTGAACGTTTTAAATTACGAGAATTGGCCTTCAGGTATCTGGTAGGAGTGGAACCTACAGACATTTGCAGAACATTTGCTCGTGGGCACCTTCTCCAAGGGCGGGTTGTTTCACGTCCACTTGACGCACGCGTTTGAAACAACTAGTCCTGGGTAACGCTCTGCAAAAATAATTGCTGTAAAACGACTTTTTGTTGTGGTCTGAAAATTCGCTGTTTACGGTAGTGCGCAGTGTTGTGCTTTTTGCGTTTTGAGAGCAGTGCTGATTAAATAATTGACACAAAAAAAAGCGCCCGTCGGGGACTCGAATCTACGACCTACAACTTGTAAGTTGCGACCGTTACCAATGGGCTACCAGTGTTCCAAAACTCTTTTTTAAACGCGATAAAAAATGTACGGTCACCAAAGGTGATACTGATAAGTAACCAGGGGGTCTACTCCGAAGTAGTATCGGTCGAATGTTCGGCCGTTTCTCTGCTACGAAGTTACTATTTGGTTCGGTCGGTTCCGATCCTACACTCCTACACTCTTTCGAATATTGACTATGGTCCCGACCCAACTGAGCCGAACCGACCTTTTTTCGCATTTTTCAATAATATTCGGTTCGGCCATGTGTCGGTCCGATCCGAACATTCGCACTTTGCACTTCGGAGTAGGCCCCCAGGGTTGTCGGATATAGTTGAAGTTTAGTAAGAAACCGATGGATGTTTTCAGATATTTTTTTATTTAATTAATAAAAAACAAACAGTTCATTTATCAAACTAAATTTCATTCGGAAACATCTATCGGTTTCTTACTAAACTTCAACTATATCGGATGATCCCGGTTACTTATCTCCTTTGCTGACTGTACAGTCACGAGCAAAAGTATGTATACACTCGGCTTTATTCAAAAGCGATTTACTCCTTTATTTTTTAATGAAATTTTATGTTGTTACGAACATAGCATTTTCGAAGCCACAGGTTTATGTAATGTGTCGTATTTCAACGTTGCATTCGTTATTTCACGATAAAACGCATTTGAAAGTTGCCAAGTGTTGACATATTGGTGCTTGTGACTGTACTCCCCTCTCCGAGCCGGTCTGTGTGAACGGACACTTAGGGAAGAACAAGTGGCTCTCGGCTTCGTTTAGAAAAGTTTTACACCCTTTATAACATAACGCCTTTAATCCCCGGAGGGATAGGCATGGAGTGTTAACACACCCACACATCACCAGTTATGGTCAAACCTACGTCATAGATAACGAGAAGGGTGTTTTGTGATTAAAATAAACTAAGAATTAACCGGTTGAATGATGTAATTACAGACACAATTAAAAAGCCAATGGCGCTGATTCCCTTGTTCACAAACTAAACTAAATTTAAGTTCAGTGCATCTTTTTCTTTCTATTTCATTAAGAAAAGTACAGAATTCAAATTCATTTATTTGTTGTATATGGTACAGACGCCAGCACATCAAGCTACAACAATCTGTCAAATTTCTTTAATAGATTTTCAACTTTATCGCTAAAGCATTAAGGTTCAAGGTTGATTGGGAAAATTTGACAGGTTCAGGTAGGTTGACCTGTTGGCGTCTGTACAAACACTTTTTACACGTCAATCATATTTTTTTAAACTAGATGAGTTCGGCGTTTCTTATCTGACTACTCTGAGAAGAAAGGCCGAAACAAACTCAAGGTCTCTCCTTACGTTTTGAGTTGAGCTGCACGATTTCTGACAAATGCGTGCACTGACTCGACAGGTCCACTTAAACTGTGTGTTTCTTTCCTCAAAAGACCATCTCAGACATCGATCTACACGGTCTTCATATGATCTGACCAAGATTATGTCTGGACTTTAAAAGAGACTGTGACCTCTGAGTTTGTTTCGGCCTTTCTTCTCAGAGTAGTCACATGGGAAACGCCGACCTCATCTAGTTTTTAAAATATGATTGACGTGTAAAAGTGTTTGTACAAGACCTACTTACAAAATAAAATCATTTATGATGTAACGATTTTTTTTAACTTATTTTAATTAAAAAAAAAAAATCTTTGTGTAAACTTCACACGACGTGATGGTATCTAAAAACGATAAAAAATAAACTGATTTTCTCAATTCATACTTCATGAACAACGGTTGATGATCCCAAAAAATATCAAATTATTTTGTATTATGGTTTATAAAGATATCCGTCTGTGGAGTTTCGCTAGCTAGTTTAATTCGACCTTGTATATACAAGCTGTTGTTTTGCATCCTCGTCAAATTTCAGGAGGCTGCTAGGAAAGACATAAATAATCAAATAAAATTACGATCCCAGGTAAATAATGAATACATACTTTTTTTTAGTTATTTAATTTTGACAGTATTTCAAAATACACCACTTTAAAAGAACAGAATCGCGTTATTGTATCGTAAAAGCGGCCACGTTTTTATGTGTGTACTAGCTTCTGCCCGCGGCTTCGCCCGCGTGGATGTCGGAAATTATCCCACGGGAACGTGCTAACAGGATAAAATGTATGTGCTTCCCCAGAATGCCATCTATCTCGCGGGCCCTTTGTGGCTAATTACAGTAGAAAACCAATTGTGTCTCATTAGTGGTGATTAAGAGGGTACCTATATGATATCTTTACCTAAGTACCTACCTAATTAAAAAAAAAACTCAATAACAGAAAATTAAATACCTACCTAAATAAACCTATTTCTGATGATAACTAATCTAAACTCAATAAATAAGCAAAATCCCTAAAAACTAATATCTATACGAATGACTAATCCTACCTAACAGTACTTATTATAAAATAACCTACGGTCACTACGTACACTATCAAATATACTACCTATACTTTAAAATTAAAATCTATACCTACGACTCATATAAAAATAAACCTAAATAACTCTAAAAACTAAAAGGAATAAAAATGAACTCCACTGCGGGTGACCCAACCTACGACAAACTTAGTATTTGCGGTTGGTACAGTACAGACAGTGGTAATCGGGTATAGGGATCAAACCGCAAAATTAAGTTTGTTTTTTATTGTATATACTTTTCCGCAATAAAAAGTACCCAGTGTGGTGCCCAGGATATTAAAGAATAATTATACCAAGTTTCATCGTAATCGAACCGGTAGTTTTTGCGTGATGCCTGAACAAACAGACAGACAGACAGACAGACAAAATTTTTTTTAATCACATTTTTGGGTTCGGTGTCGGTCTAGTAACACCCCCTGCCATTTATTTTTTTGATATTTTCAATGTACAGAATTTTCACTTCTACAGATTTATTATAAGTATAGATAGATATAGATAAAAGGGCAGTTACAGTGCGGTCTCAGACAAGCCGCGTTTTAATATGCGTGGCCCACAAAGGTTTCCGAATATTTGAAAAAAAAAAAAAAACCTACAATTATTTTATTATTGATTCATGTCGAGCATCAGTAGCATAGTTACCTCCTTGAATTTGACGAGGTTGCAAAACAACACCTTGTATATTTCCATACATTTCACTCTCCCGTTCTATCGTGAACCCGTGGACGTCCACGATAATAAGCGCACAATGAACATAATCCCAAAAGCTGGGCTTTGAAAAGGGGGTTTTGCTCAAAATATTTGAGTAGAGAAAAGGAAAGTCTGATTAAAAACTTGTGTTTGTAATAATTATTGTTTTGTATATTTTGTTTTGCGTCAGAAGACCAGAGAAACAGTTCTTGTAATTTTAAGAACATTCACAGTCAAGTCTCAATCTTTCAAAAATACCTGTAATTTGAGAGCAATGGTGGCCCAGTGGTAACGGACGCGACTTACGAGTTGTAGGTCGTAGGATCGAAGCCTGACAGGCGCTTTACTTTGTGTAAATTATTTCATCACCACTGCTCTCAAAACGGTGAAGGAAAACATCGTGAGGAAACCGGCATGTCCTAGAACCAAAAATTCGAAGACATGTGACATCTACCAACCCGCACTGGGCCCGCGTGGTGGATTATAGCCCACTCCCTCTCTAAGAGTGGAGACCTGTGTCCCAGCAGTGGGAACAATTTTCCCTACATTTTTGACATTGATTGTCGCTCAGTTGAGATTGCGACTAGATTTTGAAGATTTTTAATTACGGAAATTGGCCTTCAGAATGTTTTATTTTATTTTGTATCCCGTTCTATTGGGGCCACTTTTTTTTTATAAGTGACGGCGTCTGGTACCACGCGAAATTAAAACTTGATCCAGCTGCCCAACGAGAGCCTCGAGAGCCTCCTGAGGAGGGTCGAAGCTCTTGGCTATTAAGCCATTAGCTGTCACGACTATCGGCACAATGATCGCTGAGTCCACATTCCACATGTCGACAACCTCGTGAGCCAAGTCAAGATACTTGATTTGTTTATCTTTCTCGGCTTTCACGATGTTCTCATCATGCGGTCCGGTTATGTCAACAATCTTTGCGCGTCGCTCTGATCGATCCACCTCCACTATATCAGGCTTATTGGCAACAATAGTCCCGTCAGTGATGATGGATTGATCCCAGTACAATGAGATTTTATATTTTTCTATTACTTCATAGAGGTATGAGGAACAGAGTGTAAAGTTCACTCATCCTCCATAGAAAAGGGAGGATCCTCCGACCAGACGGGTGTTGTGTCTGGCGGCCAACTGCCCAACGATTGATGTCGGGGCGTTGTATGTATGCTAGTTGCGCGGTAAACTCTGCTTGCGCGATGCAGGATTTTGCGTGACGTCAGTATGACGCGTTGTTCGCATGTGGCGTTGTAGATACCGCTACAACTTATTATTATGTGCCGGCCACCGCTCTTGTAGGGAACCTTAGCTTTAGAAGCGTCATTGTAAAGCGAGAACTTCACCCACACGTAAGTGCACTCTCGCAGACATCCCAGCTCCCTAACTGCGTAACACACTATTAATCACTAAATCATTTTGAAGGATATTTGCTAACCCATTGCTGCATATGTTCGAAAAATATGTCTGCTCAACAACGTAAATTACGCAATGAATATTGTAGAACTGTCAAAATCAAAGCCATTGCTACTGACAGTGCTACGCAATTACCACGCTGACAACTTTCAGACTTCACAATAAAATAATAGTTATTAATAATGTATGATAATTATGCCTTCTATGAAGATGTACAATAATAGCGTATAATGTTAGCTTTAAGAGCAATTACTATGTAAATAAAATTATTTTTTTCCATGAATTTTGTTTTCTTAACGATTTAAAAAGGCGATTTGCCAATTTACCACTTGCTGTCAAAGACTTCAAATTTAAAAAAATAAATAATCTAGATGAGGTCAGCGTTACCTACGACTACTCTCAGAAGAAAGGACGAAACAAACTCAGATTATCTTATAAAGTCCAGCCATAATCTTGGTCAGATCATATGACCAAGTTCCCAAGTCACAGGCTATAAACCTAGTTTGGGAGCCAGGAGATAAATTAGTCTCACATCTCTGTACTTACCAAATTATTGTGAAATTTTTTATCACCAAGTTATAGATACTTAATAAATTATTATTATTATAAATTATTTATGTAGATTGACGTCTGAAATGATCTTTTGAGGAAAGTACCACACAGCACAGATTGAGAGGACCTGTCCAGTAAGTGCAAGCATTTGTCAGTCTGTAGAAAGTGTACGCGAGCGATTAAGCGGATATTATCAAAATAACGCCTTTTTAGTAAATGCATTCATATATTTCATATGCATTTATTAAAAAGCTAGCGCTCACACTTTTCATAAGTATATACGCTACTTATTAGGTAGAACAATTTTTTTTAAATTTTGGCTTTGTCTGTCTTGTTTGTTCCAGCTAAAATTTTCAAAAAATAAAAGGCGTGTTTTGACATTGACAGTTCTAGAGATTAAGTTCGCAAAACACGTATTCGTTTGTATGAAACTGACAGGTGTCAAGAACGCATTCTCAAATGTCAAAACTGGCCTTTTATTTTTTGAGAACTTTAATCTCTGAAATGGCTAGACCGTTTTTAACGGGACTTTCACTAGCAGATAGCAGAACATTGACATAGAAAAGTATGGACTGGAAATACCTATAAAAAAGGGTGCATACCTACAACTCATATTGTCTCATAAAATGGCTGCCATTGCTAGGGTTGTGTCAATCAAGGAACAACTGTTATCTCGTTGTTACTATAACGAATAACGATACTATATACGAGTTTTACTAGTTATCACGTTTGGATCACGATGGATTTTGGTGCTGTGTAGTGTGTGTGAACCACAGGCCGGACCTAGCTAGGTCACTCGGACTGAATAAGACGCAAGATTATTTATGTTAACATCGCAGAATATATGGATATCGTTTCAGCGGAGGAACTAGTTTCGGAAACTATTACGGTATGTCGGCAACGGTACATCACTATTCCATTATGACATGTTTTTGTAAACAAACGAATGAATTAACAAATATAATAAAAAGGCCTGTTATATGGAAATGAACCCAAATATCAATACTTTAGCCATAAATTCATGATCACGTTACAATTGTATCATCGATTGTGTATTAATGTATGTATTAATGCATGAAAACCGGCTAGTAACCTGTGCAAAGACAATTGAGGTTGATGTTCATTCTTTCTTGCACCACAATTCACAATACAACACACGGGCATATTGAATTTCTGTTTTCTAACATTTACATGCAGTTTTAAAAGGTAAAATCCTCGTAATTTTCTCGCAAATCTCAATAATACAAAAAACAAACAACCATTTGACAGCAAAATTACCATGAAATTCGTCGCATAAGATGGCTGCTACCGGCTACGGCACAACCTACAACGGTCACTAACGTCAAGACAACATGTTGCCATAATTAGCAACAACTTAAAATATAGTTGCCTCTTTTATCAAATAAGATTATCTCACTAGAAAGAATGAGACTTATCGATATTTCAAATTCTGAATCATATTTCACTCATATTTGTCTAAGCAAATGTATGAATAGTATAGTATAGAATAGTATAGAATAACACGGCGTCTCCATGTTTTTTCCTATCTCAATGGGCCAGAATCCCAAAAAATAAACTAGTAGAATGTATCTGTCAATGTCAATTGTCAAGCAAAATGCTGAATGCTGTCAAGTGTCAACTTGTGACACAGTTGTTGTGTTGTGAAATGTGAATATAGGTCAAAGAGTAAAGTAAATGATGTGTAAAAGTACTCTGTGGTAGTTGTTTCAGATTTTGTATCTAGTATCATAATAAATTGTAGTCTGTGTTTTGTATTGAACGCCACGTGTTTTTTTGTGCCCTACTAAAACGCAATCTATTACTTTGGTACTATCGGAAAAAGTTTAAATTTCATGCAAATCCGTTCAAATCCAGTAGTTTTTGCGTGAATGCGTAACAAACATCCATCCGTCCGTCCTCACAAACTTTTACGTTTCTAATCTAAGTAGGATTCCTATGAATTACTTGAACCGTCTGGAATAGCTACGAGATATAAAATAAGAGCTCTCTCCGGCTGCTGCCGTCTTACCGCAGTCCACAAAGGGACTGTTTAAGTTGACTAACTTTTATTCGCAAATGTTCATTGACTACTAGAAGTCTTATCCATAATATAAGACTCCCTCGATATCTAAACGCATCGGAACAGAGTGTATTTCTATTAAAAACACTAAAGGAAATCTGATCTGAACTCTATCTAACTTAGGTGATAATTTTTGAGATAAAAGATGGAAAAATTGCCAATGTGTAGGATATGTTTAGTGCAGAATGTCCGCATGTTTGTAGTAGTCAACAGGAACTTGCGTGAACTGTATGAGAAGCTGACTGATATTCCAGTAAGTTGATATTTTTATTAAGAATTATGTAAATTACGTATTATGGTATAATGACACAAGAGTTCTTCTGGTGGGGATACATACCTTTCATGAACTTTCAGTTAGTTCTTCTTGGGGGAAAATGGAAATCACTGACCTCGGTGCCAATCTGCTCTGAGCAAGGCAGGTTATCAATGCTATGCCTTCTCTGTAAGATGTGTACAGAATGCAGTGATGGCCAAATAGTGTTGTTGTTGTGTTTTTTATTTTATTTAGATTAGTTCGGCGTTTCCTATCTGACTACTCTGAGAAGAAAGGCCGCCACAAAATCAGAGGTCACAGTCTCTTTTAAAGTCCAGACATAGTCTTGGTCAGATCATGTGAAGACCATGTAGATTGCTGACTGAAATGGTCTTTTGAGGAAAGCACCACACAGATTGAGTGGACCTGTCCAGTCAGTGCGCGCATTTTTCAAAAATCGTGCAGCTCAACTCAACTTGCACTGGGCCCGCGTGGTACTGCTTGTGATTACTGCCCACTCCCTCTCACCGAGAAGAGGCCTGCGTCCCAGCAGTGGGAACATCATAGGCTGATTGTGAAGTACTGTTGGCTTGGATAGCATCACTATAATATACAAGTTAGATTAGAAGTGTGTTCACAAAATGATGTAAGACAAATTCTGTTGCAGTTTGTAACTCAAGACAGAAGACCAATGTTTGCTTGTTTCTTCTGCTGTGCTAAATTGAAGCAATGCTACAGATTACTGAGACAGTGTCTGGAGGCTGAAGAGCTGTTCGCTCAGATGATGAATGAGGATTATGAGGTGAGGTTTCTTCAACAGCCATTTATTCTCATAGCGTGTCGACTAAGCGATGTGGACACTCTTATCAAATGTAGGTGTCTACAGTTATTACATGTTAAATGCACATAATACTGCTATAACTTTTGTATGAAACCTGTATGTGGCAGTTTGATAACAGTCCTTTATTGATATGCAACAATGGCTTGTGCAGTGGTAAGTAAGGTTGGTAGCATGGCCGTCTCTCCAGGGTGCATTCAACCTCTCTATCTCTCTATGCCCTATCTGGGTCTATGCTCTCTTTATTTGGCTCTTGAGTGACTTTAGTATAATGAAAAAGTTTGTGGTTGTGGGACTGTGATCACCAGCATATTTTCCTAATACTATAATCATCTTTTTACAGACCAAACCTTTAATAAACCAAGACCACATAGAGTTTTACAGTGGGTTTATTACATCGCCAATAGTACACATAAGTATAGTTGGTGAAGGTGAAAGGGAAAGCATTGCTATCAAAGAGGAATTACCAGCTATTTGTGAGGGACTAGATGATGTTATTGAGTCAAAGCAGGAATATAAAAGAGATGGTATGTTTTTAAGAACAAAAATAATTTATCAATAAATAACACTTATCTTAAAACCACCCTGTCGCATTGCATCGTCTTATTACTTCTTTTTGGCTTAGCATTCATTCTGTTTTTTTTTTCTTTTCGCTTCGCCTATGGGTCGTAGCGTGATTTTATATACCTTCCTCAAGAATTGGGCAATCAAATGCAAATCCGACCAGTAGTTCCAGATGTTACAGTGTTCAAACAAAACTTTCTTTTTTCTCCTTATGAGTTTTTTTGGAATGAAGTTCCTTAGCGCGCGTTGCGAAAGGAGGGTAGACGGAAAAAATTAAGACCAAAAGTTGGAACGACACTTTTTGCTATAGTTGTAAGCCGTGCGGCGTGCGCATGTTTCTCTGTCTCTCTCTCTCTTATAGAAAGCAAGCCAGTTATACTTCGTTCCATCCGGGTGTCCCTTGTTTTTTTTTTTGCCCGGGTCTGTATTTCATTTTCTGAAATAATAAAAGTAGCCTAAGTTACTCCTTATAACATGAGCTATCTGCCAGTGAAAGTCGGTTGTTCAAGTGTTTCGGAGATTAGCCGGAACAAACAGACAGACAAAAAAAGACAAAATTGTTTTTTTGTTATGAGTGCCGTATATACTTTCTTAATATGCATTTAGTAAAAAGATACTATTTTGACATCACAAGCAGACACTTATCAACTAATGTTTTGCAATGATACATTTTATTTAGCTTAACCGACCCCACATTAATTTGTGGAATAAAAAAAATATTAATAAATAAACTAGTAAAATGTTAGTAAGTACTATTGACTGTTTTTGTTTACTTACAGAGCTAGAACTTGAAAATTCAGACAGTAGCAGTCTAGATGAAGCAGATATACAACCACAACATTCTGAATCAGATTCAGAAGATGATTTACCTTTAGTTGAGTTTCAAACTGAAGTGGAAGAAGAACAAGAAGTATATAAGAAGAAACAAAATGCCAGGGATACGAAAAGTAAGTCTTAGTTAGTTAATCTATAGGTAAGCAAACAGGCATCAATTGAAAAATAAGATTGGCTCATCCATCATTAGAATATATTTTATTTTCTTCAATAGTATTCATTCAATAATATATTATGTAATTCTAGATCACCGGACATCTAAGTGCTTGTTTTTTCTTTTCAGTTTTTTTTATTATGTACAGTCAACAGCATAAGTAGATGATCAAAATCAGAAATTCAATACTAATGAACGGAGTTCGCAGCTATATGGCAGCTGTAGTAGTAGTAAATGTTTGGTATAATTTACAATCACATACTTTTGAATCACTTCGACGCCACACAGTTCTGACGCGAATTCCGTTCATTAGTATTCAATTTCTGATTTTGATCATCTACTTTTGCTGTTGACTGTACCTACGTAGTTTGGTTCACTTTTTACGCAGTCGGGTTTTTTATTTTTAGATTATTATTTTTTATGCAACAATTTTTATTGATACCTACTTTGCTCTTATCGATCTAATCGAATATTAGATTGGTCGAATCGAATTAACACAAAAAGATTGAGGTTATTTATATGGATAAAGTCTAGAAGGGGGCCTGATTTAGTTTAGAATATCTTATCAATCTAATATTCGATTTGTTGCTTAATAATAGGGAAATTATCTTTTGAGAGTTACGCCACGACTGATATCCACATGGACGGAGCCACGAGCAACAACAAGTCAATCTATTAAATTGGAATAAATATTACCTAAGTACTCAATTATATTTATTATTTTTATTTTAGGGGCCCGTGGCTAAATAATAACGGCCGCACAGGTCGATCGGTCAGGTTAAGCTACGCTTGCCGCGGTTGGTCTTTGGATGGGTGACCATCTTTACATACCTTCGACCTCCACAACCCAGTTAAGTACTGGGTAATAACCCAGTACTTAACTGGGTTGTGGAGGTCAGATAGGCAGTCGCTCCATGTAAAATACTGGTTTTCAGCTGCATCCGGTTAGACTGGAAGCCGACCTCAACATAGTTGGGAAAAGGCTAGGCAGATGATGATGATTTATTCCAATTTAGCTATTGATCTTTATTATGAAACAAAAAGTTTAAAAGAATCGTCAAAATCGTTAGGTACCTGAGAAATGATGCAACATATATGTGTATTTTTAATTTATTTGAAAATAAAAAAAATATCTGCAGAATGTTCTAAGGAAGAATGTTTAGCTAATAGAAGCTTTAATTGTACCTAATAATTTGATGTAAAAATTAACATAGTTAAGGTTCCAGCAAAACCGGTAAAAAAAAAATTTGTCCTAAGGAAGTCCCCGATTTCCGTCTCTGTTCTTTAAACTTTAGGTAAATATACTCAGCCTATTCCGATCACTGGTAATTACAGAATGTAAATCAATGTAAAAAAAAAAGATTAAATTATACAATTACATTAGCAACCAGTTTGATTTTGTCTAGGCTCAAGAGATTGTCCTATGGAGCAGGACCAGCATGTTTCCAAGCATTCTTATCTTGGATATAATCCTCTAATTTGTAATATCCTTGTTTACAAAGTTTAATTTTAATATAATTTTTAAATATTCTTCCATTTAATCGCAATATTTCACAAGGTATTTTGCTGTAACATTTAACACAGTACCCCATAAAAGATGTATACGTACGAGTACTTTAGATAATCTGCAAAAAGGTTTATTTAATTTATCTTTGTTTCTAGTATTAAAATTATGTCTATCACTTATTTTATTAAAAAGATGTTGATTTTTTCTTACATACATAATATTTTCATAAATGAATTGGCAAGGTACACACGGCTACACGTCAAGCTATACAAAACCAGTTTGTCTTGGCCTCACTTTGTATGATATTTTCTCACAATGAACGGTCAGCTAATACTGGTTTTGCATAGCTTGATGTGTAGCCGTGTGTACCGTCATAATATTAACCCTTTTAAATAGTTCTCTAAGATATTCGCCGCGACGTAGATTGTAAATGGCTCTGACAGTTCTCTTTTGCAAAATAAAAATGGATTCAATGTCAGCAGCCCGACCCCACAGTAAAATGCCATTTGACATAATACTGTGGAAGTAACTAAAATAGACCAAACGCGCGGTTTCTACATCTGTTAAATCTTTCTAACAGCATATGCGGCCGAGCTTAGCCGCCCCGCAATACATGTTATATGAGGTCCCCATTGTAATTTCTCGTCTAGCGTGATTCCTAGGAAAACTGCTTGATTAATAAATTCACAGACGATGAGGTAGACAGATGCAGTTAAGATAAGACAAATTCACCGTTGTTGGTTGTTTATTGTGGGTTAGCGACGTGTGTTCTATCCATTAGCATTGTTGCAGTTCCTTTTAAAAACCAAGCCAATTTGAATATGGTAATGAAAGCGGATATTATTGAGTTGCGTAAAAGTGGACTTAATATAACTCAAATATCGAATGAAATTGGAGTTAGTGTGAGTATTATAATTTAATTATTTTATCAAACATTTATTTTATTTAAGTAGAACTGCTGATCCTTGTAGTTATTTTTCTGAAACGTTTTATAAGGTCTAAATAGAAGAAAAATTATAATTTTGATGTAATTTTATTTACCTAATGTCTATTCAAATTGAAGTTATTTCAAGTTAATACAAATATCAACTTTATTTCAATTGCAATTATAGTTGATTTCAGTGACTTGAGAAAATTATAAAAATGTTTGAAGTTGCAGCATAAATTTTGTTGTGTAGGGATTAAAGTTATTTTTTTTTTCCATAAACTTATATTTGTTTACATTTTTGGGATATATGTCGCGAATGCAGTTTAGATTATTGAATGATTCATATAACATTATACAGGATTAATTTTTATTCAGTGCGCAAACTTTGACAAATTAAACTTAAATGAGTTTTATTAAACACCTATTTTTTATTTTGATAAGTCTTAGTACAAAAAAATAAACTTATCGCTAACGAAAGATGTCTATTTTGAAATTGATTTTCTGGCCACTACGCGCCGCCCGGCGCGGCAGCGCTCGGAAGTTTTTCGTGCATAGGCGTGGGTAGATAGATATTTATGTGGGTTACATACAATGTACTGATCGCTGATTTTATCAGGTTCGAATTAGACTTTTTTAAGATTAGGCCGTGATCTGAAGTTATTTGAAGAGTAATTCCAATTTTTCCTTCATACTTTCATGGGCTTAGGACCATCAAAATGCAGAAAATAAAGCATTATAATCAATTAAATTAAGGCACTTTTACAAACTTGATACTTACATTTACCGCCAGTCGAGGTCTGCCAGACCCTAGTGCGTGATTTGGGGTCCTGAACTGACCGTGATCAAGCAGCCTCTGAGTGGCTGCTAAAATGGTCCTTTCATTAGGGACCGTGGGGTCCTTACCCCTAGCATACATTCTGCGAGCTGCTCGTAGGCTTTCACCACATAATAAATAGACCCGCACCATCACATAGAACTCGCGGTTACTAAAATCCGACATCGTAAGTACGACACACGAGTACGCGCGGGTTGCGCACTGCGTGGGAAAGGGACTAGACGACGCGACGTAACTTCAGCGCAAGCGCATGCAAACTGTCGAGCGCCCCCGGCCGGCCGCCGCCGCCTGGCGCCACCCTGCCGCCCGGAAGGGGGCTTCACCCCCTCTGCAACATCACTCGTAAGCCGCACGGGCGCCCGCGTTCATTGATATTATTACGAATAGATAGTGTCCATATTTTGCTGATTTAAAGTCGGATAAAAAAATATAAAAAAGTTTTGAACAAATAATGGAAATGTGTTCTATTACTGATACTGAACCACCAAAAATTGTTTGCGCATTGCTTAAAAAATATTCCTGTATAATACATTTATGTAATATTAAGTTTTCATTATAATATTGTTTCTAAACCGTTTTAATATTAGTATTTTGCTTAGTAGCCTGACAGCCGGTCGATTCTGTAAAAATCTCACCGTGAAAACTCAAGTGAAGTGAGCTTGATCTGAGTTTTAAGTAGTGTCAATCCCTAGCATAATTTGGAATGACAGCTCACTCCACGCTCACTTCACCTAAGTTTTCACGATGAGATGGTTACAAAATCGCACTAGAGTACTCCTTTTTCGTTTTAGAGAAGTACTGTACGTCGGTGGGTCAAAAGACACAAGGAAGAGGGTAGCCTTGCCACTCGGAAGCGACCTGGAAGGCCGCAGCTCATACAGGAGGCGCAACTACGCTACATGGCTAACGAATATGAAAGTATTGGTTATATACCAACAAGAAGTTTCGCCGAATTATTTGACACGTCTGCACGAACCATTCGCCGTGTACTTCGCGCCGAAGGTTTGCATCGTAGGAAACCAGCTAAAAGACCATATTTGACGGCAAAGCATAAACAAGAACGTTTACGATTTGCCCGAGAATATTTAGACTTCAACTGGGAGACGACTATATTTTCAGACGAAAAGGTTTTCAGCAAAAAAGAAAGATTTCATTTGTGGCGTAAAAATAATACGTGTTGTGAAGAAAACATAGTTCCCAACGCAGGATCACGCCGAAGCACAGTTAACATGTGGGGATGGATGAGTGCAGCAGGCCCAGGGGAACTTGAATGTGTTCCTCCAAACGCCAACGGCTCGACCTACGTTGAAGTACTAAGGGATGTCATGTTACCCACTGTGCGCAACGTTTATCCTGCTGATGAATGCAAAGAAATAACTTTTGTCCAAGATGATTGTCCCATTCATCGGGCGAGCACTGTGCGTGAGTGGTTTAATGAACACCCGGAGATAAAAGTTATTCCATGGCCAGCACGATCTCAAGACCTCAACCCCATACACAATCTATGGGGTTTGATGATACAGCGATGGGAAGAAAGAAATGAGAGGTCTGATGAGCAATTCAAGTTGCATTGCAAAGAAATCTGGGAAAATTTAAGAGGAACAGACATTTGTAGCAATCTTGTAGGGTCGATGCGCCAGCGTTTACTTGATTGCATTGCTAGTAACGGTTTCTTAGTTCACCACTAAGAAGTAAATTATAAATTGATAATAGAAATATTAAAATTAAAATATGGTGGTATATCCGTAATAAGGATTATTTTGAGGTTTAGTTTCAATGTTTCAATTGAAAATGAATACTTAAGCTAAAACCGAAATAAGTCCTAAAAATACGATTTATTAACTTTGAAGTTTGAGATAGGCAATTAAAGTTAAAATGAACGCACTGGTAGTACAAAGGAGTAGTACTACTGAGTAATTTGATTGTATTGTGATAACGAGTCCGCCTTTTTATATTTACGTGCGTAGATTTGCTAGTTGTGGATTGTTAGAGTACCCACATAAGTCGGAAATCACCAATCCGTCTTGAGCAAGCGTGGCGATCGAAGCTCGTGCCTTCTCTGCATACATAGCAGTAATTACACAATATTATGGAAGAAAGTGAGAAATTAAAATCTGTAGTCGAAAGCTTGAACATAGAAATAAAAACCTGGAGATAAATGCAAGAAGAAATAATCTCATTGTACATGGAGTAAACCGGATTAAAACGAACCGGAGTTACCGACATAGCTTGCAGAGTAAGCAAACTGACGTGGCAGTGGGCGGCCATGTTTGTCGAAGGACCGATAGCCGGTGGAGCAGACGAGTTCTGGAGTGGAGACCGCGTATCGGCAAGCGTAGTGTGGGACGCCCCCCAGAAACAAGATTTAAAACACAGTCGTGCAGCGACACGAAAAAGAAGAAGAAGACGACACTTTTTACTACCCTCTTAAAACAAAAAAAAAAACAAAATTAAACCTACCACCTACATCACGCAGGATTTCACTAGGGAAGAATTACAAAATAGGAAGCAAAGAGCTGAAAGTAAAAGGGATAGTAAAAAACGGAAAAGAACAAATACGAACTACCCTCAAAATATAGAAAGCAAAGAGGCAACTAAGGTTCAAAAATTACAAAAAACACATTCGCATCCATGCGAGCAAGATCATTGTTGCTGTGAGAAAACAAGAATTCTAATAATAAAAAATAGGAAATAATTGACACCGCCAACCAAAAATCTGCAAGTAGGTTTGTTCAAACACTTTTACACGTTAAACATGTTTATTTTTATTTAGACGAGTTCGGCGTTTCCTATGTGACTAGTCTGAGAAGAAAGGCCGAAACAAACTCAGAGGTCACAGTCTCTTTTAAAGTCCAGACATGGTCTTGGTCAGATCATGTGAAGACCATGTAAAGTGTTGTCTCAAATAGTCTTTTGAGGAAAGAACCACACCGATTGAGTGGACCTGTCCAGTCAGTGCACGCATTTTTCAAAAATCGTGCAGCTCAACTCAACTTGCACTGGGCCCGCGTGGTACTGCTTGTGATTACTGCCCACTCCCTCTCACCGAGAAGAGGCCTGCGTGCCAGCAGTGGGAACATCATAGGCTGATTGTGAAGTACTGTTGGCTTGGATAGCATCACTATAATATATTACAAGTTAGATTAAAAGTATGTTCACAAAATAATGTAAGACAAATTCTGTTGCAGTTTGTAACTCAAGACAGAAGACCAATGTTTGCTTGTTTCTTCTGCTGTGCTAAATTGAAGCAATGCTACAGATTACTGAGACAGTGTCTGGAGGCTGAAGAGCTGTTCGCTCAGATGATGAATGAGGATTATGAGGTGAGGTTTCTTCAACAGCCATTTATTCTCATAGCGTGTTGTATGTGTTGACTTAGCGATACGCTCTTATCAAATATAGGGGTCTACAGCTATTTCATGTTAAAAGCTCCACATAATACTGCTATAACTTTTGTATGAAACTAGTATGTGGCAGTTTGACAACAGTTCTTTCTTATGTCAGCACGAGATATGCAACAATAGCTTGTGCAGTGGTAAGTAAGGTTGGTAGCCGGAACAAACGGACAGACAGACAAAACAAAATTGTGTTTTTTGTTATGAGTGCCGTATATACTTTCTTAATAATAAAATATGCATTTAGTAAAAACATACTATTTTGACATCACAAGCAGACACATCAACTAATGTTTTGCAATGATACATTTTATTTAACTTAACCGACCCCACATTAATTTGTGGAATAAAAAAAATATTAATAAATAAACTAGAATAGTATTAGTAAGTACTATTGACTGTTTTTGTTTACATACAGAGCTAGAACTTGAAAATTCAGACAGTAGCAGTCTAGATGAAGCAGATATACAACCACAACATTCTGAATCAGATTCAGAAGATGATGTACCTTTAGTTGAGTTTCAAACTGAGAAGAACAAGAAGTATATAAGAAGAAACAAAATGCCAGGGATACGAAAAGTAAGTGTTAGTTAGTTAATCTATTCTTCAGGTCCAAGATTGGTTTACTGTAAATAATTTAGTACTTAATGAAAAAAAAAAACCAAATGCATTAGATTTAAATTACCTAATGTTAGAAGTAGCGAATGTGACATCATATTGAATGGCCAAAAACTAGAATTTGTTAATCAGACAGTTTTCCTAGGAATCACGCTAGACGAGAAATTACAATGGGGAGCTCATATAACATCTATTGCGGGCGACTAAGCTCGGCCGCATATGCTGTTAGAAAGATAAGACAATTAACAGATGTAGAAACCGCGCGTTTGGTCTATTTTAGTTACTTCCACATTATTATGTCATATGGCATTTTACTGTGGGGTCGGCCTGCTGACATTGAATCCATTTTTATTTTGCAAAAGAGAACTGTCAGAGCCATTTACAATCTACGTCGCGGCGAATCTCTTAGGGAACTATTTAAAAGGGTTAATATTATGACGGTGCCTTGCCAATTCATTTATGAAAATATTATGTATGTAAGAAAAAATCAACATCTTTTTCAAGTTAAACAAATATCAACTAACAATAATCTATACTATATACAAATATATAATACGAAAAAATATAGAAAAAGGCAGGTGGTCATTGGGCATCAAAAAATTCTTTCGCATCACTGTCAATGGGATAAGTACCCAAAAGGCTGGCAGCATTACCATAAATCTACAATTAATTACATCTTTTTAATAAAATAAATGATAGACATAATTTTAATACTAGAAACAAAGATAAATTAGATAAACCTTTTTTCAGATTATCTAAAGTACATACATCTTTTATGGGGTACTGTGTTAAATGTTACAACAAAATACCTTGTGAAATATTGCAATTAAATGAAAGAAAATTTAAAAGTTTTATTAAAATTACACTTTGTAAGCAAGGATATTACAAATTAGAGGATTATATCCAAGATAAGAATGGTTGGAAACATGCTGGTCCTGCTCCATAGGACAATCTCTAGAGTCTAGACAAAATCAAACTGGTTGCTAATGTAATTATAATTTGTTCTCTTAGGGTTCCGTTAAAATGTGTCCCCCCCCCCCCTGAAACTTCTAAAATAAGAGAATGATAAAACTAAAAAAAATATATGATGTACATTACCATGTACATGATATACACCGCATCTGCATCCGGTTAGACTGGAAGCCGACCCCAACATAGTTGGGAAAGGGC
Source organism: Apamea sordens (assembly GCA_945859715.1). Classification (NCBI taxonomy): domain Eukaryota; kingdom Metazoa; phylum Arthropoda; class Insecta; order Lepidoptera; family Noctuidae; genus Apamea; species Apamea sordens. The sequence continues at coordinate 8,036,111 of OX244015.1, read as the reverse complement.
AGATATGATTACCATGTAAACTTCCACCGAAAATTGGTTTGAACGAGATCTAGTGAGTAGTTTTTTTTTAATACGTCATAAATCGTAAAACGGAACCCTTCATGGGCGAGTCCGACTCGCACTTGGCCGCTTTTTTAATTATTGTTTTAATGATTATTTATTTGTGATACTAAAATAACTCAATTGATGTAAAACTAGATTCTTTTTTTTACATTTTAAATAAAAACCTTTTTACAATTATTGTCATTATCTATTTCAAGAAATCATTATTAATTTCGTGCCTCAAGTCTTAATTAAAGCACTTTCAAGAACCGTTTATGTTTTATTTCTTTTTACTTTTCTTTAACCTGACTCCTGAACTGTACGCGAGACGAGGGTATTAACTATTGGGAAAAAAATGTCGCGTTCGTCAACACTGATAACCAGCAGAACGCATCATTCCCAGTAGTTAATAGTGTTCAGCACGGAGTCTTTTTTTTTTTTTTTTGAACGAAGTTCCTTATCGCGCGTTGTGAAAGGGGGCTAGACGGAAAAATTTCTTACGAAAAGTTGTCACGACACTTTTTGCTATAGGTAGTTGTAAGCCGTGCGGGGTGCGCGTGTTTCTCTGTCTGTCTCTCTCTCTCTCTTTGAACTTCGTTCCATCCGGGTGTCCCTTGACACCTCTCAAGTTTTTTTTTTTATTGACAATGGGCTCACTCTTGACCTCAATCCAGCCCAGAGGCAGGGATGAGATCTACGGTGGAACGAGCTTGCCCAGAAGAAGCCTATTCACTCTCGCCTTGAAGAGATTCGGGTTGCATGAACTCGGGAATGCAGACGCAGTCTTAACCAGAGGGAAGTACCCGATTCCCGCACCAACACAAAAATGTTTGTTGATGAAACAGTTATTTGTGTTGGGTCTGGGTGTTGAAACATTCGGTGGTTTCAACAAGATGGTGTAACATGCCACCCAGCGCGCGAAACCATCAATTTATTGCGGAAAACATTCGAAGAGCACATAATTTTGCGTAATGGACCTGTGAGCTGGCCTCTCTCACACCTATGTATTCGTATTACTTTCTTTGGGGATATGTGAAGTCACACATCTACGCAGATAAACCACTTGGAAGCCAACATTTGCCGCGTTATTGCCGATATACGACCCCAGTTGCTTGAAAAAGTAGTCGAAAATTGGAGTTCCCGATTCGCTTCATTCGAGTTAGCCGAATTGTATGCCCGAAATCATTTTTAAGCACTAATGGCATAAGAATATCTTTTTAAATAAAACCAATACCATGATAAATGGATATAATAATAGTCCATTAGTCTGTTGAAAGTATGACTTTATATGTGTATCCAGTGTACCGTACAACGTTTAAAAAAAAAGGTTTTTTTTTAAACTTGTCTTAAAGGCTATAGTATCAGGCCATTAGAATCCCAAAAAAAAAAAACTAGTAGTGTATCTGTCAATTGTCAAGCAGCATGCTGTAGTGTCAACTTTTGACACAATACTTACTTACTGTGTGTGTTGTGTTGTGAATGTGGTTGTTTTATATCAAAAATTAATTTATTATCGGAAAATGTTTAAATTTCATCCAAATCCGTTCAGTAGTTTTCGCGTGAATGCGTAACAAACATCCATCCGTCCGTCCTCACTAACTTTCACGTTTTTAATCTATCTAAGATTCCTATGAATTACTTGAACCGTCTGGACTAGCTACGAGATATAAAATAAGTTAAGCTCTCTCCGGCTGCTGCCGTCTCACCGTAGTCCACAAAGGGATTGTTTATATTTAATAACTTTTATTCGCAAATGTTCATAGACTAATAGAAGAAGTCGTAACAATATTAAAGACCTTTAGGGTATATATGTTCTGTGACTAAAGACAAGATTCCCTCGTTATTTGTTCGCGTCGGAACGTAGTGTATTTCCATTAAAAACATAAAGGAAATCTGAGCTATCTAACTGTGATAATTTTTGTGCTAAAAGATGGAAAAATTGCCAATGTGTAGGATATGTTTAGTGCAGAATGTCCGCATGTTTGTAGTGGTCAACAGGACCTTGCGTGAAATGTATGAGAAGCTGACTGATATTCCAGTAAGTTGATATTTTTATTAAGAATTAAGTAAATTACGTATTAGGTTTTAATGACATCTGATGTACATGTTAAAATTAATATTTTTGTTTAAGCACAGTGGTTTTGTAAATTATTGTGACACTGTAGCACTTAAAACTATTTATATTGCTGTGCCCTAGCAGGGTTCATGTATGAAACCTATATAAATTATATTATACTTGTAACAACTTCTAAACTACATGGATGCAATAAATGATGAATCTGAATCTGACATGAAGATTCATATCTACCTGCATGAGCTTTCAGTCAGTTCTTCTTGGGGGAAAATGGAAATCACTGACCTCGGTGCCAATCTGCTCTGAGCAAGGGAGGTTATCAATGCTCATTCCCCCCTTCCCTTTTCTGTGAGTTGCGCACAGAATGCAGAGATAGCCCGACTTCCGAGTTTGTAGGTTATGAGTTTGAACACAGGCAAGCACCATACTTTGTGCATAAATTCAGCAATTTCATCACCACTGCTCTCAAAACGGTGAAGGAAAACATTGTGAGGAAACCGGCATGTCCTAGAACAAAAATCAAAATCAAAAGTCATTTATTCAAATTAGGCTGAGAATCAGCGCTTTTCGAACGTCAAAATTACAAAAGACAGTCCCCCAAAAACGCCCGGCCCTTCTGACATTTGGAGACATGTTACTTCTACCAACTTGCACTGGGCCCGCATGGTACTGCTCGTGATTACTGCCCACTCCCTTTCACCGAGAAGAGGCCTGCGTCCCAGCAGTGGGAACATCATAGGCTGATTGTGAAGTACTGTTGGCTTGGATAGCATCACTATAATATACAAGTTAGATTAGAAGTATGTTCACAAAATAATGTAAGACAAATTCTGTTGCAGTTTGTAACTCAAGACAGAAGACCAATGTTTGCTTGTTTCTTCTGCTGTGCTAAATTGAAGCAATGCTACAGATTACTGAGACAGTGTCTGGAGGCTGAAGAGCTGTTCGCTCAGATGATGAATGAGGATTATGAGGTGAGGTTTATTCAACAGACATTTATATATTAAGCAATATGTACGCTCTTATCAAATGTAGGGGTCTACAGCCATTTCATATTAAATGCTCCACATAATACTGCTATAACTTTTGTATGAAACTTGTATGTGGCAGTTTGATAACAGTCCTTTCTTATGTCAGCACAAGATATGCAACAATAGCTTGTGCAGTGGTAAGTATGGTTGGTAGCATGGCCGTCTCTCCAGGGTGCATTCGACCTACTTTAGTATAATGAAAAAGTTTGTGGTTGTGGGACTGTGATCAGCAGCATATTTTCCTAATACTATTATCATCTTTTTACAGACCAAACCTTTAATAAACCAAGACCTCTTAGAGTTTTACAGTGGGTTTATTACATCGCCAATAGTGCACATAAGTATAGTTGATGAAGGTGAAAGGGAAAGCATTGCTATCAAAGAGGAATTACCAGCTGTTTGTGAGGAACTAGATGATGTTATTGAGTCAAAGCAGGAGTATCAAAGTGAAGGTATGTTTTTAAGAACAAAAATAATCTTACCAATAAATAACACTTATCTTAAAACCCGCTTCTGCCTTCGTTCACGTGATATTTCTGGTCTCCCCGACCCACCCCGTCGCATTGCATAGCCTTATTACTTTATTTCGCTTGGCATTCTTTCTGATTTTTTTTCTTTTTGCTTCGGCTATCTTCCAGTGAAAGTCTGTTCAGCCGCTTCGGAGATTAGCCGGAACAAACAGACAAAAAAAAACATAATTGTTTTTTTGTTATGAGTGCCGTATAATATGCATTTAGTATAAAGATGTTCTTTTGACATTACAAGCATACTCTTATCAAAAAATGATATGGACAACTAATGTTTTGCAATGATAAGTTTTACTTAACTTAACCGCAACCACATTATATTGTGGAATAAAAAAATATTAATATTTATTAATATTTTTTTAACTAGTAAAATATTAGTAAGTATTATGTTAGTAAGTACAGAATGATAAATGATTTTATTTTGTAAGTAGGTTTGTACAAACACTTTTACACGTCAATCATATTTTAAAACTAGATGAGGTCGGCGTTTCCTATCTGTCTAGTCTGAGAAGAAAAGCCGAAACAAACTCAGACGTCACAGTCTGTTTTAAACTTACAGAGCTAGCTTTGTGTTTACTTACAGAGCTAGAACTTGAAAATTCAGACAGTAGCAGTCTAGATGAAGCAGATATACAACCACAACATTCTGAATCAGATTCAGAAGATGATGTACCTTTGATTGAGTTCCAAACTGAAGGGGAAGAAGAACAAGAAGTATATAAGAAGATACGAAATGCCAGGGATACGAAAAGTAAGTGTTAGTTAGTTAATCTATTCTTCAGGTCCAAGATTGGTTTACGGTAAATAATTTAGTACTTAATGAAAAAAAAAACAAATGCATTAGATTTAAATTAGGTACCTAATGTTAGAAGTACCGAATGTGACATCATATTGAATGGCCAAAATATAAATATAGGTAAGCAAACAGGCCAATGGTTCACCTGATAGGAAGTGGTTAGCGGTACCTAGAAGGGTATATGCAATGTTCTATCCATAGGACTGTAACTAGAAGTCACAATTTATGATAAACAATGAAACGTCATAGAAAATGAATGAACTGAAGGCAAATTCCCGTAATTAAAAACATTCGAAACATTTAAATACGTTCATTCAACGCTAAAAACTTTTAAAAATTGTAGGGAAATTAGAGGTACTTTTGACAGATTGAGACTGTGATCAGACTGAACGTTCTTAACATTGCGAAAATTGCCCTCTGTTCATTTCTGATACTAATAATAACAAAACCATGCCCATGCAATACTACGAGTCACCACAAGCAGCACTCAGTTACGAGCATAGCGCTAACATCAGCCACTACCCCCTCGCTGTGTTTGTGCCCGACGTTACTGCAAGCTGTGACGACTAGGGAGCATGCTCAGTCAAGAATAAAAGGGAATATCTATGTTAGCCTGCATTATCTGGGCAAAGGCCTGTCCCCATGACTTGCTGCTCTTTCGATCCAGGGCTAAAGTGCATGTATTTTTAACACGCTTTTATTAGCTTCACTTGTAACTATCAAACAATGTAAAAAAATTTAGAAGTCAATTTTAGCCTACTTCTAATGGTCGTATCGAAATGAAATTTTGTATGTATTATGTAGTCGGATGACATAACTATAATTTGGCATCATGGAGCTGATCTGATGATGGAGCCAGGAGATGGATAGTGGAACTCTTCAGTGGCTACCAGTAAACTCCTCGAGTTGGGGCTCATACGATTCGTTTTGACGAGGCCAATAGATTGCACTTGGAGATCCAGCTGAAAGAAGAGAAAAAAGGCACTTTACAAAAGTGCCTTTTTTTCAATTTTTCCAAAGGGTAGTTTTTGTATGGAGAAGAATGGGCCAGAAACTCTAATTAATATTATATGTGAAGACGATGCACCTAAAATAAAATTACTATACCACAATATAGGTAAAATAATTAAATTGGATTAATGAAACCACGACATATAAATTAACTATGTGATAGATACATGGTGCTCACATATTTACAAACATTCTAAAACGATCTACATAAAAAAAAGTAATAAGTCCGGGTGTGGCTTTAAGTAATTACAGAATGTAAATCAATGTAAAAAAAAAAGATTAAATTATACAATTACATTACCAACCAGTTTGATTTTGTCCAGACTCAAGAGATTGTCCTATGGAGCAGGACCAGCATGTTTCCAACCATTCTTATCTTGGATATAATTCTCTAATTTGTAATTTCCTTGTTTACAAATTGTAATTTTAATATAAGTTTTAAATTTTCTTTCATGTAACTGCAATCTTTCACAAGGTATTTTGCTGTAACAATTAAACACAGTACCCCATAAAAGATGTATGTACTTTAGAAAATCTGAAAAAAGGTTGATCTAATTTATATTTATTTCTAGTATTAAAATTATGTCTATCACTTATTTTATTAAAAACACATTTTTCTTACATAAGTAAGTACATAATATTTTCATAAATGAATTGGCAAGGTACCGTCATAATATTAACCCCTTTAAATAGATCCCTAAGAGATTCGCGGCGACGTAGATTGTAAATGGCTCTGACAGCTCTCTTTTGCAAAATAAAAATGGATTCAATGTCAGCAGCCCGACCCCACAGTAAAATGCCATATGACATAATACTGTGACATAATACTGTAAAACTAAAATAGACCAAACGCGCGGTTTCTACATCTGTTAATTGTCTTATCTTTCTAACAGCATATGCGGCCGAGCTTAGCCGCCTCGCAATAGATGTTATATGAGATATAAACTGCTTGATTAATAAATTCACAGGTCGACTACAAAAAATCGATGTAAATTTCACTTGTAAACATTTTTGTGTCAAAATACTGACAGATAACAAATTACATGACAAGTTCGGTATAAAAACTACATTACTGACAGTTATCCATTGGTTTTGTAAAAAGAGTTTCACATTACCACGACCCGATGTAAAAAGTTTTTCACCATTCGCAACGCTAATTTCTTTTGGCGTATCACACACAAAATCATGTAAAATGTCTCTATTATTCGTCATGTGGCAAGTTGCACCACACGTACCACACATCTCGATCCAGCTTTACCGTCAGAGCCGACAGCATAGTCGTTCTACTAGGAGTTTTCTGAACCTTCTCCTCTTCTTGACAACTGGAACTAGATGCCTTATCCTTATGCGGAGATTTCTGTCTGCAATCTCTAGCGTAATGACCTAATTTTTTGCATCGAAAGCACTTGGGACGCTTCGAGATCGAAGTCGAAGTCGTTAGGGCATTCTGTTCCATACCTTCTGCATCACCTCGTCTCTGTGTCTCCTGGAGTAGTTTCGTTTTCACCAGTTCACTTGAGAGAGAAAGGCTACTATGCTCTAACGTCATAATGAGTGGGTCAAAGTGCTTGGGGAGCCCACTGAGCATTATTATAGCAACGAACTCGTCTTCCAGAGAAGCATTTATGGCTTGCAGTTGTTGGGCTGGATCTAGAATTTTTGTAACATACGCCTCCATACTCTCAAACTGCTCTAATTTAAAGCTAAATATCAATCTGAGAAGACCTAATCTTCTACACAGACCTTTGTCCTCGATCGAATTCCTCAAATTCTTCCAGGCGTCAAACGTAGTATTGCAATTCCTGACAACGGAGTAAACAGATGGCTGAACACTGAGGCAGATTCGTGCTAGCGCTTTTTCTTGTTTCTTCTTGTCTTCGCATTCTGGTTTATTTTTCTTATCAACCTCGTTGACACATTCAAACAAGTCTTCATGAATAAGTAACATCTTCATTTGAAATTTCCAGGTGGTGTAATTATTCACCCCGGAGAGTTTTTCAATTGCGATTGGTTGGATTGGTTACTCATTTTCGCGATTTTGTAATTATTAATTATTATACCTATCATACGCGTTCTTCCTCACGCTCTGCTACCAGGTAGACAGATGCAGTTAAGACTAATTCACCGCGCCCAAATAGAATGTTGTTGGTTGTTTATTGTGGGTTACGACGACGTGTGTTCTATATATTGGCATTGTTGCAGTTCCTTTTAAAAAGCAAGCCAATTTAAGTATGGAAATGAAAGCGAATATTGTTGCGCTGCGTAAAAGTGGACTGAATATAACTCAAATATCAAATGAAACTGGAGTTACTGTGAGTATTATGATTTAATTATTTTATCAAACATTAATCTTATTAAAGTAGAACTGCTAATCCTTGTAATTATTTTTCTGAAACGTTTTATAACGTCTAAATAGAAGAAAAATAATAATTTCGATGTAAATTTATTTACCTAATGTCTATTCAAATTGACGTTATTTCAAGTTAAACAAATATCAACTTTATTTCAATTCTTGAGAAAGTTATAAATTTTTTTGAAGTTGTAGCATAAACTGAACTTTATTGTGTAGGAATTAAAGTTATATTTGTTTTTTCCATAAACTTACATTGGTTTACATTTTTGGGAAATAAGTCGCGAATGCAGTTTAGATTATTGAAGAAAGGATATAACATTATATAATATTAAGTTTTCATTATAATATTGTTTCTAAACCGTAGTACTGTTAGTATTTTGCTTAGTAGCCTGACAGTACTCCTTTTTTGTTTTAGAGAAATACTGTACGTCGGTGGGTTAAAAGACACGAGGAAGGGGGTACCCTTGCCACTCGGAAGCGAAGAGCAAGGCCGCGTCACATACAGGAGGCGCAACGACGCTATATGGCTAACGAATATGAAAGGGTTGGTTATATACCAACAAGAAGTTTCGCCGAATTATTCAACACGTCTGCAGAAACCATTCGCCATGCACTCAAAGGTTTGCATCGTAGAAAACCGGCTAAAAGACCATATTTGACGGAAAAGCATAAACAAGAACGTTTACGTTTTGCCCAAGAATATTTAGACTTCAACTGGGAGACGACTATATTTTCAAACGAAAAGGTTTTTATGTCAAGCCATAAAGGTCGTAAAAATAATACACAATGTTGTGAAGAAAACATAGTTCCCAACACAGAATCAGGCCGAAGCACAGTTAACATGTGGGGATGGATGAGTGCAGCAGGCCCAGGGGAACTTGAATGTGTTCCTCCAAACGCTAACAGCTCGAGCTACGTTGAAGTACTAAGGGATGTCATGTTACCCACTGTGCGCAACGTTTATCCTGCTGATGAATGCAAAGAAATAACTTTTGTCCAAGATGATTGTCCCATTCACCGGGCGAGCACTGTGCGTGAGTGGTTTAATGAACACCCGGAGATAAAAGTTATTCCATGGCCAGCACGATCTAATGACCTCAACCCCATACAAAATCTATGGGGTTTGATGATACAGCGATGGGAAGAAAGGAATGAGAGGTCTGATGAGCAATTCAAGTTGCATTGCAAAGAAATCTGGGAAAATTTAAGAGGAACAGACATTTGTAGCAATCTTGTAGGGTCGATGCGCCAGCGTTTACTTGATTGCATTGCTAGTAATGGGGGTAAACTAAGAAATAAATTATAAATTGATTATAGAAATATTAAAATTATATGGTGGTATATCCGTAATAAGGATTATTTTGAGGTTTAGTTTCAATGTTTCAAATGAAAATGAATACTTAAGCTAAAACCGCAATAAGTCCTAACAAATACGGTTTATTTATTAACTTTGAAATTTGAGACAGGCAACTAAAGTTAAAACGAACGCACTGTTAGTACAAAGGAGTAGTACTACTGAGTAATTTGATTGTATTGTGATAACGAGTCCGCCTTTTTATATTTACGTGCGTAGATTTGCTAGTTGTGGATTGTTAGAGTACCCACATAAGTCGGAAATCACCAATCCGTCTTGAGCAAGCGTGGTGATCGAAGCTCGTGCCTTATCTGTAAGAGAATAGAATACATAGCAGTCATTACACAATATTAAGGAAGAAAATGAGAAATTAAAATCTGTAGTCGAAAGCTTGAACATAAAAATAAAAACCTGGAGTATGCAATAAGAAATAATCTCATTGTACATGGAGTAAACCGGATTTTAAAAAGAACCGGAGTTACCGACATAACTTGCAGAGTAAGTAAACTGACGTGGCAGTGGGCTGGCCATGTTTGTCGAAGGACCGATGGCCGGTGGAGCAGACGAGTCCTGGAGTGGAGACCGCGTATCGGCAAGTGTAGTGTGGGACGTCCCCCAGAAACAAGATTTAAAACACAGTCGTGCAGCGACACGACAAAGAAAAAGAAGACGACGCTTTTTACTACCCTCTTAAAACAAAAAAAAAAGAAAATTAAACCTACCACCTACATCACGCAGGATTTCACTAGAGAAGAATTACAAAATAGGAAGCAAAGAGCTGGAAGTAAAAGGGACAGTGAAAAGCGGAAAAGAACAAATACGAACTACCCTCAAAATATAGAAAGCAAAGAGGCAACTAAGATTCAAAATTACAAAAAACACATTCGCATACATGCGAGCAAGATCATTGTTGCTGTGAGAAAACAAGAATTCTAATTATAAAAAATAGGAAATAATTGACACCGCCAACCAAAAATCTGCAAGTAGGTTTGTTCAAACACTTTTACACGTTAAACATTTCTTTTTTTTTTAAATTTAGTTGAGTTTGGTTTTCCTATGTAACTACTCTGAGAAGAATGGCCGAAACAAACTCAGAGGTCACAGTCTCTTTTAAAGTCCAGACATGGTCTTGGTCAGATCATGTGAAGACCATGTAAAGTGTTGTCTGAAATAGTCTTTTGAGGAAAGAACCACACAGATTGAGTGGACATGTCCAGTCAGTGCACGCATTTGTCAAAAATCGTGCAGCTCAACTCAACTTGCACTGGGCCCGCGTGGTACTGCTTGTGATTACTGCCCACTCCCTCTCACCGAGAAGAGGCCTGCGTCCCAGCAGTGGGAACATCATAGGCTGATTGTGAAGTACTGTTGGCTTGGATAGCATCACTATAATATACAAGTTAGATTAGGAGTATGTTCACAAAATAATGTAAGACAAATTCTGTTGCAGTTTGTAACTCAAGACAGAAGACCGATGCTTGCTTGTTTCTTCTGCTGTGCTAAATTGAAGCAATGCTACCGATTACTGAGACAGTGTCTGGAGGCTGAAGAGCTGTTCGCTCAGATGATGAATGAGGATTATGAGGTGAGGTTTCTTCAACAGCCATTTATTCTCATAGCGTGTTGTATGTGTTGACTAAGCGATACGCTCTTATCAAATGTAGGGGTCTACAGCTATTTCATGTTAAAAGCTTTACATAATACTGCTATAACTTTTGTATTTATTTATTTATTTATTTATTTAAACTTTTCGCACAAAAAGGTACAAAGGCGGACTTAATGCCTTAGGCATTCTCTACCAGTCAACCAAGGGTGGTGTAGAGATTAGATGGCAGGTGCTTTGGTTGAGAGGGACAATAATAATTAATAAAAAAACTCTTAAAACTAGGTACACAAATACATAAATAGGTTACATACACATACATATATATTACTATAATATATACTTATAATATATATATATATATACAAAATCAAGGGAGAGATGTGTTGAGATGACTCTACGCTATTTTTTAAAAAATTTGTTTTGAAAATAACTCTGCAATTTCCGCTTAAATGCATACCGACTGGTGGCCGTCCTGATATCAAGAGGAAGCGCATTCCATAGAAGAATGGACTGAATATGAAAAGAGGAATGAACAAAGTCAGATGTATGAGAAGGACAAAGTAAGAGAAGATTGTTAGAAGAACGCAGATTCTTAGCGTGTGAAGAACATAGATATTGGAAGTGAGATAAGAGATAAGAAGGAGGAGTGGGAGAGTTAAGAAGGGAGAAAAGTGTGGTCAAAGCGCGCAAACTTCTTCTTTGGCGAATGGACATCCATTTGAGCTCAGACCTATAGCTCGACACGTGGTCGTATTTCCTAAGGTTGAATATGAACCGGATCCCATTGTTGAGCAATCTGTCGAGCTTATCCAGCAAAACCGCATTCAAGTCAAAGTAGCACACGTCACCATAGTCGATTATAGGGAAAATCAAAGTCTGCACAAGCATGGTTTTCGTCTTAGCGGGCAAAAAGCTCCTCAAACGATACAGGGATCGCAAAGTACCGTTGACCCTTTGACTAACACTAGAGACCTGGCGTTGCCAACTAAGCGTTGAGTCAAGATGCAAACCGAGATCTTTCACGGTAGGTGTAATGGGTATGACGGTACCATTGAAGATAAGAGGTGGAAGAGAGCTAAGCGTCACCCTAGCCATCATGCGTGAGCTTCCAATTACAATGGCCTGACACTTCGAGGGGTTTACTGACACCCCGAAACTATCAGACCACTTTTTGATAGCATCTAAGTCTCGGTTTACATCTGCTACAGCATTCGACAAACCTTCTACCCGCTCAGCTGTATATAATTGAAGATCATCGGCATATAGATGATACGAACACCGAAGACAGTGAGTTATAAAATTAATGAAGATGGAGAATAATAATGGAGAAAGAATACCGCCTTGTGGAACACCGGCATCCAGGTCACGCCAACTCGATGACCTCTCATCAACGCGAACCGACTGCCGACGTCCTCGAAGATAAGAAGAGAACCATTCCAGGGCCTCCGACGAAACCATAAGGTGAGAGAGGATAGAGAGGAGAATATCGTGGCTGACGGCGTTAAAGGCATTGGAGAAATCAATTAATACCAAAACGGTAATTTTAGTATCCCTCATCGCCTCTCTAATGTCACCAGTCACTTTAAGGAGAGCGGAGGCTGTACTGTGCCCAGGCCTGAACCCAGACTGGAAGGAGCTAACGAGGTTGTTCCGATGAACAAACCCCGCAAACTGCTTGTGCACGCAGGCCTCGAGCACTTTAGACAGGAATGGGAGAATGGAAATGGGTCGAAAATGACTGGGTAGGGAGGGATTTGAAATTTTAGGGAGTGGGCGGACATAGGCCATACGCCACAGGGATGGGAATTGTCCGGAATCAAGAGAGAAGTTAATGATGTGGGAAATCGGAGGGAGAAGGCTATCAAGGATCCAAACGACCATACTACGACTGATGCCATCATAGCCCACAGCCTTGGATTTTATGGACAGGATGATCTTTTTAATTTCGTCCAAGGTCACCGGAGAGAAGTGAAATGGTTCTATGATGGGACTCACTAGGCCAGTAATGAAATCAACCGTCTGGGACAACATTTGGGAATCCAAATGACATGTGGTTGTAAAGTGACAGTTGATATCATCAAGGCCTATTGTGTTAGGAAAATCCACATGCCGTGGTCTGCCGATACCAAGAGTACCAAGGAACTTCCAGATATCAGCAGGTGAAGAAGAAGATATGTTCTCGAGAATATGGCGGCGTTTAGCGTTGCGTATCATCTGATTACACCGATTCCTAGCAGCTTTGAATAAGTTTCGGTTTTCTTCACTGCGATCCTTTTTAAATTTACGAAAGGCCCGATCCCTGCGCCTCATCGCCATACGTACCCCTGTCGTCATCCAAGGAGCAGGGGGACGCCGAAGTTTGATCTGTTTAACAGGAGCGTGTTTGTCGTAGAGAGCAAGGATCGCCTGATTGAAAATGCGAAGTTTTTCGTCTACAGCTGTCGCCGCTGCTAGGTGATCCCAATTAAGGTCTGACGCATCTTGACGAAGCCTTTCCATGTCCATGCGGGCAAAACATCGCATGTGCAGAATTTTTGGGATAGGTTTAGGTGGTTTTAGGACATATGAGAGGAAAATGAGGTCATGATGGGAAAAGCCAGGCGCGGGACACTGACCATGAGAGGAAACAAGGGAGGGTGCGGAGGTGAGGATTAAGTCGAGCCAAGTGTCATCGCCTGAGATATTAAAATGAGTAGGTTGCAGTGAAAGGATATGGAGACTAACGGACTCAATGATGTGAAGGAGTTTACGGGATCGGGGAGTGTGATGGACAAGGTCAGTGTTGAAATCGCCCATGATGACGCAATGTGCATACTCTGAACCTATGGATTCAAGCGCCAATTCGAGGTTGGAAAAATAGTCAACGGCGGGTGGACAATAGACAACACCAAGAAGGGTCTTGACGCCTTTGACATAGACCTCCAAAAAGAGGTACTCAGCGGAAGAATGGTATTGTGAGGGAGATGAGGAAATGATTTTAAAAGGAAAATCATTACGAAGATAGATAGCTACACCACCCCCTCCCTTTCCAATTCTATCATTGCGGATAAGAGTGAAGCCTGGGAGACAGTAGGTAGTGGAGAGAAGATGAGGTTTGAGCCAACTCTCAGAAACCAGAACGGCATGGACATTGGTGTCAGTAAAGGCGTCCAACAGATCACTGTAGTGACTAGGGACACTTTGCGCATTTATATGGCAAACATTTAACAAATGACCTTTCTGTTGACTGAAGCACCGACGCACAAAGTCACCAAGTGTGTCAGTTATGGAGCTGAAACTTGCATTAGCAGATGAGCTAGTGGAATCAATGGCAGAGTAAAAAGAATCATCATCAGATATCATAAAATAAAAATAATATAAATATAAAATATAACTACTAAATATTCAAATTAATTAAAGCTACGATTGCTTTTATTCTAGGTGCAAAACCACTATCTGTGCACCACCCGCCAGCCGCACCAGCAATAGTTGTACATGGATCCCTTGGAGTATGGCCAAAATCAGAACTAAAGTGTCTTTCTATTAAAATCTACAGTAATTATTCAAACTCCAAAAGATCCCAGTAGTACTGTACAGTAGTAGTATTGTAAAAAATAGAAATAAACATCAAATTAAAGAAGAAACAGCATCACAAAAATTAACACAAAAAAAAAAATATGAACAAGCAAAGAACAAAACGAAACATGACATGAGCAGAAACGGAACGCAATTTACAAAACACAAACTAAACGTAAAACAAGATTGACAGGTGACAGTGACAACTAATACGAAACAATTATTTTACTAACACAAACAATTACGCAAAATTTCCAAACAGAAAGTGATTTGAGTAGTTTTAAGATGAAAAAAATAAATAGTTAGCAGGTAGATACATACCACAAGTATAAATATTAAGCAAATTGACGTCCCGAGCACAAATAAACTGATTAGTTGGGGAACCACATAAACCATTGATAGCAAACACTTATACTTTAGGCACTCCACTATCAGGCCTGCCTCCAGATCCAGAAGATTCCCCGGACCTCTTAGGATACTTAGCCAGCAGGGGGTTGAGTTCCTCTACAGAACAAATCTTATGCCGTGTTCCATCGGGGGATCTAATGACAATAATCCCGTCCTGGGTCCAGCATGCCGGCATCCCAAAGTGCAGGCGCGCTCTGCTGAAAACAGTTTGCCTAGACCGGGTCAAAAACTCCTTGACTGTGACCGTGGAACCCTTCAGTGCAGACTTTGCCTTCCAAACGGTGGACTTCAGGTCAACATTGGAGAACCTTACCAGTATAGGTCTGCTGGTTGTTGGACCCTTATTGGATGTCCCAAGTCTGTGACAAACTTTGATGGAGGATGCAGTGATGTCAGGCAGTGCCAGTTTGTTCTTCAGAACGTCCAACACTAGAGCCTTGCAATCTTCCTTGTCCGCTTCAGTGAACCCGGTGAAGATGAGCGCTTTCCGACGAGATCTGGTCTCCATCCCGTCAACCACTCTAGAGCACTCCAAGATCTGCTTCCTGAGAAGTCCCAGCACACCGAACATTAGCTCCCGAAAGGACCGGAACTCTTCAGCAATCTTTGCAACAGTATCTTTTGCGGGTCCCGCACATTGGATCTGTGCCTCAAGCTCACCCATCTTCTTTAGGAAGCACTCCTCGAGGTTCTTCTGGGCCGATTGGATATCATCCAGTTGAGACGACATTATGTAGTGTGTAGAACTTGCAGTGGTTATAATGTTATGAAGTAGTAGTAAGAGACTGGCAGGTGGTGTAGTGTAAGAGATTGTGTTACATGGAATATTTCACCAATGTAAGTACTGCTTATTTAGCAGTTTATTCAACAAAATATTGTACTTAAAAGTAAATAAAATACGTAAAAATAATTTTAATTAAAAAAGATTTAAAAAATTGCGTGTTAACTTTTCTACACCTACCCCCGAAAAAAGTATGAAACTTTATGTGGCAGTTTGACAACAGTTCTTTCTTATGTCAGCACGAGATATACAACAATAGCTTGTGCAGTGGTAAGTAAGGTTGGTAGCCGGAACAAACAGACAGACAGACAAACAAAAACAAAATTGTTTTTTTGTTATGAGAGCCGTATATACTTTCATAATATGCATTTAGTAAAAACATACTATTTTGACATCACAAGCAGACACTTGTCAACTAATGTTTTGCAATGATACATTTTATTTAACTTAACCAACCCCACATTAATTTGTGGAATAAAAAAAATATTAATAAATAAACAAGTAAAATATTAGTAAGTTATTGACTGTTTTTGTTTACTTACAGAGCTAGAACTTGAAAATTCAGACAGTAGCAGTCTAGATGAAGCAGATCTACAACCACAACATTCTGAATCAGATTCAGAAGATGATGTACCTTTAGTTGCGTTTCAAACTGAAGTGGAAGAAGAACAAGAAGTGTATAAGAAGATACGAAATGCCAGGGATACGAAAAGTAAGTGTTAGTTAGTTAATCTATTCTTCAGGTCCAAGATTGGCTTACGGTAAATAATTTAGTACTTAATGAAAAAAAAACCAAATGCATTAGATTTAAATTACCTAATGTTAGAAGTAGCGAATGTGATATCATATTGAATGGCCAAAAACTAGAATTTGTTAATCAGACAGTTTTCCTAGGAATCACGCTAGACGAGAAATTATAATGGGGAGCTCATATAACATGTATTGCGGGGCGGCTAAGCTCGGCCGCATATGATGTTAGAAAGATAAGACAAATAACAGATGTAGAAACCGCGCGTTTGGTCTATTTTAGTTACTTCCACATTATTATGTCGTATGGCATTTTACTGGGCTGCTGACATTGAATCCATTTTTATTTTGCAAAAGAGAACTGTCAAAGCCATTTACAATCTACGTCGCGGCGAATCTCTTAGGGAACTATTTAAAAGGGTTAATATTATGACGGTACCTTGCCAATTCATTTATGAAAATATTATGTATGTAAGAAAAAATCAACATCTTTTTAATAAAATAAGTGATAGACATTATTTTAATACTAGAAATAAAGATAAATTAGATAAACCTTTTTTCAGATTATCTAAAGTATTCATCTTTTATGGGGTACTGTGTTAAATGTTACAACAAAATACCTTGTGAATACCCTGTGTGAAAGAAAATTTAAAACTTATATTAAAATTACACTTTGTAAGCAAGGATATTACAAATTAGAGGATTATATCCAAGATAAGAATGCTTGGAAACATGCTGGTCCTGCTCCATAGGACAATCTCTAGAGTAATTGTATAATTTATTCTTTTTTTTTTTATTCTCTTTGACATTGATTTACATTCTGTAATTACTTAAAGTCACCCGGACTTATTACTCCTTATTATTTATAGTCTACTTTTGGAATGTTTGTAAATATGTGAGCACCATGTACCTATCACTTAGTCAATTTATGTCATGGTTTCATTAATTCTTTTACCTATTGTGGTATAGTAATTTTATGTTTAGGTGCATC
Source organism: Apamea sordens (assembly GCA_945859715.1). NCBI lineage: Eukaryota > Metazoa > Arthropoda > Insecta > Lepidoptera > Noctuidae > Apamea > Apamea sordens. Next base: position 8,018,835 of record OX244015.1, on the reverse strand, counting down.
GTCTTCACATATAATTATATAATTAATGTATGCTAATATTGTATATTGTAAAACATTTTAAAAGAGTAACGATGGAGTTTCTTGCCCATTCTTCTTCATACGAAAACTACCTTTTGGAAGGGGCGACTAGAATCAATTTTATTTTAATTTTGACGTTCAAAAGTGCCTTTTATGTGCCTATTTGAAATAAATGATGACTTTGACCACACCCCCTTCGGTTGATTAATACAGGCCGCTTTCTCTCAACTTCTTGCTTTAATCTCATCAGTTGTTCGCAGCAGAGTTCAGAATCGATGGTCCTTTCTGGTGGTAACAGCTCATAATGAATAATGCCCTTCCAATCCCACCACACACACACAGTCATCACCTTGTTGCGAGTTAACCCGGGTTTCGCCACAGTGTGTGAAGCCTGACCAGCCTTTGACCACGACCTTTTTCGCACGCATCAAAATTTCCGGATTGAAAACGCTTAAACCAAATTTGTGATACTCTCACAGACACTGCACTAGGTCCATAAACATCGCAAATTTTTTGAAGTAAAATTTTAAAATGTATCGAATTTCTTCATTAGATTCACTCATCTTGACAGTACGAAAAACAAATGAAAATCACACGTTTTCCTAATTTGAATTTGGAATTATGTTCTTTACTTTCAATAATACCAAAACCAGCCAGATACAAATAGTATAGCCAAAGAGATTTTATTACAAGTTCATACATACTATAATGCGAAAAGACTTTTTCCCCAACCTAATACATTACCATGTAAACTTCCACCGAAAATTGGTTTGAACGAGATCTAGTCAGTAGTTTTTTTTTAATACGCCATAAATCGTAAAACGGAGTGTACAGAGCGAGTCCGACTCGCACTTGGCCACTTTTTTAATTATTGTAAATTTAATGATTATTTATTTGTGATACTAAAAAAACTCAATTGATGTAAAACTAGATTCTTTTTTTTACATTTTAAATACTTAAACACCTTTTTACGATTATTGTCATGATCTATTTCATGCCTCAAGTCTTAATTAACCTTTTCACCGCCAAGCACTTCTATAGAAGTTCGGGATTTTCGTGCCACCAGCGCCACAACTTCTATAGAAGTTGTTCATTTTAACTATCTTATTAAAATAAATTTACTGTGATTAAAAGCTTTGTTTCATTTTATTATTTAAGATAGCACTGTCTACTACCCTGTTTTTTATTTTTCTACACAAAATAAGCCCTAGTTTGTCCTAAAATCGGCAAAAACAGAAACTCCGAATTTTGTTACTTTCCTCAGAACGCCAATCACTTCATATCAAGTTGGCCAGTGATGTGCCGTGAAAGGTTGATTTCACCATTGAAATATTTATAAATACAGAAAGTTATGAATATCGAAAACAATTTGAGGTCAATAAAATATGAACTTAGTTATCTACTTCATTACAAAGGATAGTAGATGAATTTCGACCTTCAGGTAGATGCCGATACGTAATTATAAAGTTGTTACCAATTCTTGTCGATAGTAATTTTCCCATCTCTACAAAACAATTGGTCGTCTATGCCCCTGTGCGCCACCGAGTGCCACGAACTACTATAGAAGTTGGTCAGTGACGTCATAGGCGTGCGGCTGTCAAGGTCACTTTGGCATAGTGCAGCACAAAATCGGATTCGCGCGCACGCATCTTTCTTTCTTTCACTACGAAACAAATAGAAAAATAAGTGAAGAACTTGATTCGGACGAACTTTTAAAAATTTTGCAAAGTGTGGAATCGGACTCGGAATATTTTGTGGAGAACATTGAACCAGAAGATAATTCTGAGGTATGTCTAACTGGATGATAATAATAATGTTTATTCATCAAAGAGTAGGAATTCAATAAGTATGTAACATGTTCGGTGAGCCCAGTATCTCCAGAGAAACGCAATCTGTGCGCGGGGTCCCCCGCGCGCAGATGGGTAAACGGTACCGATACATGAGTTAAGAAAAGAACAGAAACAACACTTAAAAAACAATGCTTTGATAAGTACACGGCTACAAGCGTGATAGAATTTAAATATATACTTACTTTCCATTTCAAAAAACAATTAAAAATTCTGCCACTTAGATACCTACGGTAAAAAACAATGACTGAAGTTATTAAAAAAACACAGGAATAAACAAAAATAGAAGAAAGAAAGACCATAGACCCCATCCCTGATCAGAATCGAATTCAACGTGCCCTCAGTGCCAATAACTTGATATGAAGTTAAAGAATGAGATCATGAAACAAATAGAGATGTACCCCATTCGATTATAGTTCTAATTGAGTTATGTATTAGTTTCTTTGATACTCATAATTTATACTGTTTTTTCTTATTAAGGATACTGTGAAATAAAACAAATCTGGAAATATTTCATTTATATTTATCAGTTTTTATTTATATTCGTAAAATCAACTTTAAATCTTAACTTTACGCGTACAAATCTTATTCATCGATATGACGATATTCCCATCACTACTGTTTACTGTATATTTAGTTATACATTTATAGCTTGGCGCTCGGCGAGGCATTGCGTTTTGTGTACGTTGGCGGCGAAAAGGTTAAAGCACTTTCAAGAACCGTTATATGTTTTATTTCTTTTTACTTTTCTTTAACCTGACTCCTGTAGGCCTAGCCAAGTTGACAATCTACAATCGTTAACGCTATTAGAAAACTAATCAAATGTATAGGAATGACATCATCTCAACGCTAAGTCACGTGGTCAGAATAAACAAATAGAAAATTCGTAGCCAAGTTTACTCATTCAAAATGTTATGATGAAATGTAATCGTTTCTACAACGTTGGTCGCTACATCCTATACAAATGGTAGCCAAGTTACAGTTTTGACAAGCGCTAATGAAACGATGTCGAAGTTTTTGAACGATAGCTAAGCGATCGCCGAGACGTTAACGATAAAAAATGGCGTCTATTATGATACAGCTGTGATACGACCGAGAAGTGTTTTGTTTATTTACCGTAATTTTGAACTATATTAACCATTTAGCATTTAAAATGCATACTTTAAATATGTTGTGGTGGGCTAATAACGAAGAAACGGTTAAAACTATTTCAATTTTCAGAGAAACAAAGGGTCTAAGAGTCAAACAGAATTGTATTGTTTGATTCTACGTATTAGTCCTGTCGCGTATCACGTCATTGTTTATGTTTCAAACTTTCAAGTGCCCGAGTATGATAGATTTTCATAGCACAAAGGAAGATATTTAAGAAACAACTAATAATTTACATACCTTTCCATGAATTCCAATAAAGCTGCAAATTGTTCTGGGCTTGCTCGAGATCTAGATTCCATCGTATAAAAGTTATCACTTCATTTATGGTATCTATCATTCATATTATGCAGAATCATGTCATAACATTCCGAGACACAGTAATGTTCAAAATTAAATTCCACACTGATTGAATTAAACCAAATATAAATGAAGAACTTTATTTCGCTTACTTTCAAAACAATAATTTGCCCGCGCCGCGCAAAAAACGCACAACCACAGACTACAATATATACAACTGTGACTTTGACGTTTGTAAGAACGTTCACCATAGACTTAAAATATAGGTTTTTTCTAAAAACGTTGTAGAATGAGCGTTCGAATCAGTCGTGTCAAATTGGCTACAAACTTATCGTTTTCTAAAATCGCTTACGCCGAGGCGTTAACGATTGTAGAAAGAGATTAGATACGAAACGTTTGTAACTTGGCTAGGCCTACAGAACTATACCCGAGGCCCGAGACGAGGGTATTAACTATTGGGAAAAAAATGTCGCGTTCGTCAACACTGATAACCAGCAGAACGCATCATTCCCAGTAGGTAATAGTGTTCAGCACGGAGTCTTAACCAGAGGGAAGTACCCGATTCCCGCACCAACACAAAAATGTTTATTGATGAAACAGTTATTTGTGTTGGGTCTGGGTGTTGAAACATTCGGTGGTTCCAACAAGATGGTGTAACCACCCAGCGCGCGACACCATCAATTTATTGTGGAAAACATTCGAAGAGCACATAAATTTGCATAATGGACCTGTGACCTGGCCTCTCTCACACCTATGTACTCGTACTTTTCTTTGGGGATATGTGAAGTCACACATCTACGCAGATAAACCACAGACGTTGAACCACTTGGAAGCCAAAATTTGCCGCGTTATTGCCGATATACGATCCCAGTTGCTTGAAAAAGTGGTCGAAAATTGAACTTCCCGATTACGCTTCATTCGAGTTAGCCGAATTGTATGCCCGAAATGAAATCATTTTTAAGCACTAATGGCATAAGAATATCTTTTTAAATAAAACCAATACCATGATAAATGGATATAATAATAGTCCATTAGTCTGTTGAAAGTATGAATTTATATGTGTACCCAGTGTACCGTATGTACAACATGTTAAAAAAAAAGGTTTTTTTAAACTTGACTTAAAGGCTTTAGTATCAGGCCATTAGAATCCCAAAAAAAAAAAACTTGTAGAATGATCTGTCAGTGTCAAGCAGCATGCTGTCGTCAACCAACTGTCAACTTATGGTGACACAATACTTACTGTTCTGTTGTCCTGTGTTGTGTTGTGAATTTAGGTGTTTTTAATACGGAAGTTTTAGATTTTGTATTGAACGCCACGTGTTATTTTTACCATACTCTTATGTATTATCGGAAAGTTTAAATTTCATCCAAATCCGTTCAGTAGTTTTTGCGTGAATGCGTAACAAACATCCATCCGTCCGTCCTCACAAACTTTCACGTTTTTAATATAAGTAGGATTCCTATGAATTACTTGAACCGTCTGGACTAGCTACGAGATATAAAATAAGTTAAGCTCTCTCCAGCTGCTGCCGTCTTACCGCAGTCCACAAAGGGATTGTTTATATTTAATAACTTTTATTCGCAAATGTTCATAGACTAATAGAAGAAGTCGTAACAATAATATAGACAAGATTTCCTCGTTAATTGTGCGCGTCGGAACATAGTGTATGTCTATTAAAAACATTAAAGGAAATCTGAGCTATCTAACCTAGGTGATAATTTTTGTTGTAAAAGATGGAAAAATTGCCAATGTGTAGGATATGTTTAGTGCAGAATGTCCGCATGTTTGTAGTGGTCAACAGGACCTTGCGTGAACTGTATGAGAAGCTGACTGATATTCCAGTAAGTTGATATTTTTATTAAGAATTAAGTAAATTACGTATTAGGTTTTAATGACATGAAGATTCATACCTACCTGCATGAACTTTCGGTCAGTGGGTCATGTTAGGGGCGGAGTCAGTTCTTCTTGGGGAAAAATGAAATCACTGACCTCGGTGCCAATCTGCTCTGAGCAAGGGAGGTTATCAATGCTCATTCTCCCCTTCCCTTTTCTGTGAGTTGCGCACAGGATGCAGAGGTAGCCCGACTTCCGAGTTTGTAGGTTGTGAGTTTGAACACAGGCAGGCACCATACTTTGTGCATAAATTCAGCAATTTCATCACCACTGCTCTCAAAACGGTGAAGGAAAACATTGTGAGGAAACCGGCATGTCCTAGAACCAAAATCAAGTCATTTATTCAAATTAGGCTGAGAATCAGCGCTTTTCGAACGTCAAAATTACAAAAGACAGTCCCCCAAAAACGCCCGCCCTTCTGACATTCGGAGACATGTTACTTCTACCAACTTGCACTGGGCCCGCGTGGTACTGCTTGTGATTACTGCCCACTCCCTCTCACCGAGAAGAGGCCTGCGTCCCAGCAGTGGGAACATCATAGGCTGATTGTGAAGTACTGTTGGCTTGGATAGCATCACTATAATATACAAGTTAGATTAGAAGTATGTTCACAAAATAATGTAAGACAAATTCTGTTACAGTTTGTAACTCAAGACAGAAGACCAATGTTTGCTTGTTTCTTCTGCTGTGCTAAATTGAAGCAATGCTACAGATTACTGAGACAGTGTCTGGAGGCTGAAGAGCTGTTCGCTCAGATGATGAATGAGGATTATGAGGTGAGGTTTCTTCAACAGCCATTTATTCTCACAGCGTGTTGACTAAGCGATGTGGACGCTCTTATCAAATGTAGGTGTCTACAGTTATTACATGTTAAATGCTCCACATAATACTGCTATAACTTTTGTATGAAACTTGTATGTGGCAGTTTGATAACAGTCCTTTCTTGATATGCAACAATAGCTTGTGCAGTGGTAAGTAAGGTTGGTAGCATGGCCGTCTCTCCAGGGTGCATTCGACCTACTTAGCTATGCTCTCTTTATTTGGCTCTTGATTGACTTTAGTATAATGAAAAAGTTTGTGGTTGTGGGACTGTGATCACCAGCATATTTTCCTAATACTATAATCATCTTTTTACAGACCAAACCTTTAATAAACCAAGACCACATAGAGTTTTGCAGTGGGTTTATTAAATCTCCAATAGTACACATAAGTATAGTTGGTGAAGGTGAAAGGGAAAGCATTGCTATCAAAGAGGAATTACCAGCTGTTTGTGAGGAACTAGATGATGTTATTGAGTCAAAGCAGGAATATAAAAGTGAAGGTATGTTTTTAAGAACAAAAATAACTGCTGTGCTGTATATACTTTCTTAATATGCATTTAATTAAAACATGCTATTTTGACATCACAAGCAGACACTTGTCAACTAATGTTTTGCAATGATACATTTTATTTAACTTAACCGACCCCACATTAATTTGTGGAATAAAAAAAATATTAATAAATAAACCATAAATATTAGTAAGTACCTAAGTACTATTGACTGTTTTTGTTTACTTACAGAGATAGAACTTGAAAATTCAGACAGTAGCAGTCTAGATGAAGCAGATATACAACCACAACATTCTGAATCAGATTCAGAAGATGATGTACCTTTAGTTGAGTTTCAAACTGAAGTGGAAGAAGAACAAGAAGTATATAAGAAGATACAAAATGCCAGGGATACAAAAAGTAAGTGTTAGTTAGTTAATCTATAGGTAAGCAAACAGGCCAATGGTTCACCTGATAGGAAGTGCTTAGCCTAGAAGGGTATATGCAATGTTCTATCCATAGGACTGTAACTAGAAGTCACAAATGATAAACTACGAAACGTCATAGAAAATGAAGGCCAATTCCCGTAATTAAAAACATTCGAAACATTTAAATACGTTCATTCAACGCTAAAAACTTTTAAAAATTCTAGGGAAATTAGAGGTACTTTTGACAGATTGAGACTGTGATCAGACTGAACGTTCTTAACATTGCGAAAATTGCCCTCTGTTCATTTCTGATACTAATAATAACAAAACCATGCCCATGCAATACTACGAGTCACCACAAGCAGCACTCAGTTACGAGCATAGCGCTAACATCAGCCACTACCCCCTCGCTGTGTTTGTGCCCGACGTTACCGCAAGCTGTGAAGACTAGGGAGCATGCTCAGACAAGAATAAAAGGGAATATCTATGTTAGCCTGCATTATCTGGGCAAAGGCCTGTCCCCATGACTTGCAGCTCTTTCGATCCAGGGCTAAAGTGCATGTATTTTTAACACGCTTTTATTAGCTTTACTTTGTAACTATCAAACAATGTAAAAAAACTTAGAAGTCAATTTTAGCCTGCTTCTAATGGTCGTATCGAAATGAAACTGTATGCCAAATTATATATATATATATAGATATAATTTGGCATCTTGGAGCTGATCTGATGATGGAGCCAGGAGATGGATAGTGGAACTCATCAGTGGCTACTGGTAACTCCTCGAGTTTGGGCTCATACGATTCGTTTTGACGAGGCCAATAGATTGCACTTGGAGATCTCTATCCAGTTCAAAGAAGAGAAAAAAAGGCACTTTGCAAAAGTGCCCTTTTTTTCGATTTTTTAAATAATTCGTCAAAAATTACATTAAAATTGAATTGATTCTAGTCGGCTCTTCCAAAAGGTAGTTTTCGTATGGAGAAGAATGGGCCAGAAACTCTACCGTTACTCTTTTAAAATGTTTTCTAATTTTTTGCATACATTAATATTATATGTGAAGACGATGCACCTAAAATAAAATTACTATACCACAATATAGGTAAAATATTTAAAATGGATTAATGAAACCATGACATATAAATCAACTATGTGATAGATACATGGTGCTCACATATTTACAAACATTCTAAAAGTATTCTAAAACGTTCTACATAAAAAAAAGTAATAAGTCCGGGTGTGACTAAGTAATTACAGAATGTAAATCAATGTCAAAAAAAAGATTAAATTATACAATTACATTAGCAACCAGTTTGATTTTGTCTAGACTCAAGAGATTGTTCCTATGGAGCAGGACCAGCATGTTTCCAACCATTCTTATCTTGGATATAATCCTCTAATTTGTAATATCCTTGTTTACAACTTGTAATTTTAATATAAGTTTTAAATTTTCTTTCATTTAACTGCAATCTTTCACAAGGTATTTTGTTGTAACATTTAACACAGTACCCCATAAAAGATGTATGTACTTTAGATAATTTGCAAATAAGGTTGATCTAATTTATCTTTATTTCTAGTATTAAAATTATGTCTATCACTTATTTTATTAAAAAGATGTTGACGTTTTTTTACATACATAATATTTTCATAAATGAATTGGCAAGGTACCGTCATAATATTAACCGTTTTAAATAGCTCCCTAAGAGATTCGCGACGACGTAGATTGCAAATGGCTCTGACAGTTCTCTTTTGTAAAATAAAAATGGATTCAATGTCAGCAGCCCGACCCCACAGTAAAATGCCATATGACATAATAATGTGGAAGTAACTAAAATAGACCAAACGCGCGGTTTCTACATCTGTTAAGAGTCTTATCTTTCTAACAGCATATGCGCCTCGCAGTAGATATTATATGAGGTCCCCATTGTAATTTCTCGTCTAGCGTGATTCCTAGGAAAACTGCTCGACTAATAAATTTACAGGTGATGAGGGAGACAGATGCAGTTAAGTTAAGACTCATTCACCGCGCCCAAATAGAATGTTGTTGGTTGTTTATTGTGGGTTACGGCGACGTGTGTTCTATATATTGGCATTGTTGCAGTTCCTTTTAAAAAGCAAGCCAATTTAAGTATGGAAATGAAAGCGAATATTGTTGCGCTGCGTAAAAGTGGACTGAATATAACTCAAATATCAAATGAAACTGGAGTTACTGTGAGTATTATGATTTAATTATTTTATCAAACATTTATCTTATTAAAGTAGAACTGCTAATCCTTGTAGTTATTTTTCTGAAACGTTTTATAACGTCTAAATAGAAGAAAAATTATAATTTCGATGTAAATTTATTTACCTAATGTCTATTCAAATTGACGTTGTTTCAAGTTAAACAAATATCAACTTTATTTCAATTGCTATTCAGTTCATTTCAGAGTTTCTTGAAAAATTTATAAAATTTGAATTTGTAGCATAAACTGAACTTTATTGTGTAGGAATTAAAGTTATATTTGTTTTTTCCATAAACTTATATTTGTTTACATTTTTGGGATATAAGTCGCGAATGCAGTTTAGATTATTGAAGAATGGACACAACATTATATAATACATATGTAATATTAAGTTTTCATTATAATATTGTTTCTAAACCGTAGTAATATTAGTATTTTGCTTAGTAGCCTGACAGTACTCCTTTTTTGTTTTAGAGAAATACTGTACGTCTGTGGGTTAAAAGACACGAGGAGGAGGGTAGCCTTGCCACTCGGAAGCGAAGAGCAAGGCCGCATCTCATACAGGAGGCGCAACGCCGCTATATGGCTAACGAATATGAAAGTGTTGGTTATATACCAACAAGAAGTTTCGCCGAATTATTCAACACGTCTATAAAAACCATTCGCCGTGCACTCAACGCCGAAGGTTTGGAAAATAGAAAACCAGCTAAAAGACCATATTTGACGGCAAAGCATAAACAAGAACGTTTACGATTTGCCCGAGAATATATAGACTTCAACTGGGACACGACTATATTTTCAGACGGAAAGGCTTTTAGGTCAAGCCAAAAAGGAAGACTTCTTCGTAAAAATAATACACAATGTTGTGAAGAAAACATAGTTCCCAACACAGAATCAGGTCGAAGCACAGTTAACATGTGGGGATGGATGAGTGCAGCAGGCCCAGGGGAACTTGAATGTGTTCCTCCAAACGCCAACAGCTCGAGCTACGTTGAAGTACTAAGGGATGTCATGTTACCCACTGTGCGCAACGTTTATCCTGCTGATGAATGCAAAGAAATAACTTTTGTGCAAGATGATTGTCCCATTCATCGGGCGAGCACTGTGCGTGAGTGGTTTAATGAACACCCGGAGATAAAAGTTATTCCATGGCCAGCACGATCTCATGACCTCAACCCCATACAAAATCTATGGGGTTTGATGATACAGCGATGGGAAGAAAGAAATGAGAGGTCTGATGAGCAATTCAAGTTGCATTGCAAAGAAATCTGGGAAAATTTAAGAGGAACAGACATTTGTAGCAATCTTGTAGGGTCGATGCGCCAGCGTTTACTTGATTGCATTGCTAGTAATGGGGGTAAACTAAGAAGTAAATTATAAATTGACTATAGCAAAATATAAAAATTATATGGTGTATGTATGTATATCCGCAATAAGGATGAGAAGGTTTAGTTTCAATGTTTCAAATGAAAATGAATACTTAAGCTAAAACCGCAATAAGTCCTAAAAATACGATTTATTAACTTTGAAGTTTGAGATAAGCAACAAAAGTTAAAACGAACGCACTGGTAGTACAAAGGAGTAGTACTACTGAGTAATTTGATTGTATTGTGATAACGAGTCCGCCTTTTTATATTTACGTGCGTAGATTTGCTAGTTATGGATTGTTAGAGTACCCACATAAGTCGGAAATCACCAATCCGTCTTGAGCAAGCGTGGTGATCGAAGCTCGTGCCTTATCTGTAAGAGAATAGAATACATAGCAGTAATTACACAATATTAAGGAAGAAAATGAGACATTAAAATCTGAAGTCGAAAGCTTGAAAATAAAAAACCTGGAGATAAATGCAAGAAGAAAATATAATCTCATTGTACATGGAGTAAACCGGATTAAAACGAACCGGACTTACCGACATAGCTTGCAGAGTAAGCAAACTGACGTGGCAGTGGGCTGGCCATGTTTGTCGAAGGACCGATGGCCGGTGGAGCAGACGAGTCCTGGAGTGGAGACCGCGTATCGGTAAGCGTAGTGTGGGACGCCCCCCAGCTAGATGGACGGACGTCCTAAAGAATGTGGCTGGGACAGACTGGATGCGGAAGGCGGAGGACAGGGTGTTGTGGCGCAGCCTGCGAGAGGCCTATGTCCAGCAGTGGACTGCGATAGGCTGAGTTGATGTCATGGAGTAAAAGAACCAGAGGAAGAATCTAGAGGGCAGGATTGCCCTCTGTGTCCCAAAACATGCAGTCAAAGAGACCTCAGCCCTGCCACCGACAACGCCGTGGAGGTGGAAAATTTTTGGGAAAACAAGATTTAAAACACAGTCGTGCAGCGACACGAAGAAGTAGAAGAAGACCGATACTTTTTACTACCCTCTTAAAACAAAAAAAAGAAAATTAAACCTACCACCTACATCACGCAGGATTTCACTAGAGAAGAATTACAAAATAGGAAGCAAAGAGCTGAAAGTAAAAGGGACAGTGAAAAACGGAAAAGAACAAATACGAACTACCCTCAAAATATAGAAAGCAAAGAGGCAACTAAGATTCAAAATTACAAAAAACACATTCGCATACATGCGAGCAAGATCACTTTCGCTGTCAGAAAACAAGAATTCTAATAATAAAAAATAGGAAATAATTGACATCGGCAACCAAACAACCGCATGATTCAACCTGCGTGCTCGAATCAGAAATGAAGAGATCGCAGGAGAACCAAGGTAACCAACATAGCACGAAGAATTGCCAAACTTAACTGACTGGGCAGGGCACATTGCTCGCGGAACAGATGGTCGCCCATCGACCATCGACCGCCGGAAGGTTTGGAGTGGCGACCGCGTACCGGAAGACGTAGCGTCGGAAGGCCTCCCACAAGGTGGACCGACGCCCTTGTGAAGGCCGCAGGAACCCGATGGAAGTGAGAAGCACAGAACCGGTCGACGTGGAGGTGCTTGGGGGAGGCCTATGTCCAGCAGTGGACGTCTTTCGGCTGAAATGATAATGATGCAAAGAATGTCGAAGACATAGTTCGAATATCAGAACGCATTGCCGTCTTGAATATGGCGATTCCGGGCTATAAAGAAAAATGGACTATTATGTGTGTATTCACGTTCAGAGGCAACTGATAAGGAGAAAACAAAAAATATCGGAAATTCTATACAGAGCTGGACCAAACAGAATATGATAAATAATTTCTTTTCACTTTTCCACGTCAAACATATTTTTTTTTAAACTAGATGAGCTCGGCGTTTCCTATCTAAGAAAGGCCGAAACAAACTCAGAGGTCACAGTCTCTTTTAAAGTCCAGACATAATCTTGGTCAGATCATGTGAAGACCATGTAGAGTGCTGTCTGAAATGGTCTTTTGAGGAAAGAACCACACAGATTGAGTGGACCAAACAAACAAAATCCCCCGTTTTCGCCCCTTAACAGGTTGAATTTCCAATAAGCACATGCAAAGCGCTTTTATTTTGATTCATGCCCATTTCAATTTTCCAACATTGTACTTACCAGATTTATAATCACAGGTGCGGCCGTTGCGAAGAAACCTAAACTAGACACACGAAGAACAAAACTAGATGCTCTAACAACCGAGGGAATGAAAAAAGACAAATCAGACTCAAAAGTTATCCAGACAACTCGAAAACGTTCGTCCAAACCTGGCACTTATTTCAAAGAGCTGAACAAATGTAATCAGCGTAGTGTTAATCGAATAAAGAAACATATAGAGCAAACGCGCACACAAATTGGTGAAAAACCGTACAAGTGTGATGTATGTCAGCGTAGTTTTACACACAATTGTCATTTAACAAAACATGTTCGTATACACACTGGTGAAAAACCTTATAAGTGTGATGTATGTCCGCGTAGTTTTATTGAAAAGGGTGCTTTAAATAAACATAATCGTATACACACTGGTGAAAAACCCTATAAATGCGACTCATGTGAGCGTAGTTTTACTCAAAAGAGTGTCTTAGCAAATCATATTCGTAGACACACTGGTGAAAAACCTTATAAGTGTGATGTATGTCATCATAGTTTTCGTGACAAGGGAGCTTTAGCTAACCATAATAGAATACACACGGGTAACAAACCTTATACGTGTGATTTATGTCAGCATAGTTTTCGTGACAAGGGAGCTTTAACTAACCATTATCGAATACACACGGGTGAAAAACCTTTCAAATGTGACATATGTGAGTGTAGTTTTCGTCAAATTGGCCATTTAACAAGTCATATGCGCAATCACACTGGTGAAAAACCTTTCAAATGTGATATATGTCTGTGTGATTTTCGTCAAATTGGTCATTTAAAAAAGCATATTCGTGTACACACTGGTGAAAAGTCTTAATATTGGCGAAAGCACCCCTCACCCGAACAATCCGTGTGGTGACCGAAGTCCATGAGAGGCTGGATATTTTGTCGCTCGTTGAGTGAGTTCGCAAGAGTTTTATTGAATGTAGTTAGTTATGTAAGGTAAAAAGTTATATTATTTGTTGTTAGTATGTAAGTTAGATTAGTTATTTTATAAGTTGATAACTACACTGTCGCATTAGAGTAAGGCCTGTAATGATAGTTGTAAGGATGATAAATAAATAATTCTTAAGTACACTGGTGAAAAACCTATACAATGATTGTAACTGCGAGTATTTAAATACCTAAAGATGTTATTAATTGTATGGACAATGACGCATACATATAAAATGCTTCATTGCATTGTTCGATATTGAGATAGACTCGTCATAGCACAAGGTTTTTGGTTGCTATTTTATGAATAATCCTGTATTCTTTTTTATAAATGACAAATAAATTAAAAAAATATGTATGTAGTGCACTATGCTTTGCTAATATGGATGGGATTAATTATTAAATCTATTTAATAAGTATTATAAAAATAGCTATAATTTTGGAAGTCGGTATCATTGGTTCCGCATTTTCGATTTTGATACCGACTTCCGAAATTAAAGTTATTTATTCACAAGCTAACCAATTTACTTATTATTTTTCACTTAATAGTATTTTTTTTAGTCGGTTGTTTTTTTGTAAAAAAAATCTTTTTAGTTGTAATTACGCCACACGAATTCATATAACACTACTCGCTATGTAAATATCAGTGACAATATAAAGTAAGTGGAAAAAATTGTATTATTGAAGCTAACTTAAAAACTACCCAAGCAAAGTTAAGAATTTTTTGAGGCATACCTTACCCATTAAAAAAAGAATTTTGAAAATTCGTCTATACAGCGTGGCGCTTTAATGGCGACATTAATTTAACACACGTATACGGTTTCGCGTTTTAGTTTTATGAAAATATTTTAATTTAATTAAACATTAATATTTATTTATTTATTAACAATTTTCTAAAATAGCATCTTAGAGCAACCTGACTTAAAGAACTGTAGCGCAGGGGTCAGTTGCCGGGGTCACGGATCATAACATCGCCTCAATGTAATTTAAACAAATAACGTGCAAAGAGAAGGCGAATTGAAGGAAAGAGAGAGAGTGAGCCTTATGTCGGCGAGCGGCGCAGGTGGAAGTTTTCAAGTTACGATTTTTTTTTTATGTTATAATTTTTATGATTACTGGCCACTAGCCCTACCCGTGTGTTAAATTAATGTCGCCATTGTAGCGCCACGTTGTATATGACGGAGTTATGCGAATATACATAAAAAATATATGTATGTTCAGGGTGTGTGGTAGTGTATGGATAACCTTGAAATGGCTTGAATTCCATAATGTTGTGGAAGTGTTGGTCATTGTAACACTTCTACAACAAGGAATCCAAATAAATATATGAATATGATTTTATTTCTTTTTGTTTCTCTAAATTGTGTCCCAGTGCTGTGCAAAGCTCCTTCTTCCTTCCAAACCTCCCTATCAGTATATACCTGAATAAATTAAATTTGTTATAATATTTTTTTCTCGTGTTTCACGAACAGACAATAATGTATTTATTATTCCCAACTCGGTATATAATCTTATCAATAAATGATGTCTGAAAATAAATCTATACTAGTATGTCACTCTCTCCTGCAAAATTGCATGGACACCTTACGTGTCTATTTTCCAGTGAACGTATGAGTTCAAGTTTTCGAAAATAAACTAGATGGCGTTGGTTTCTTCACAACTATGACTAATTGTACGGAGTTCGGAAGAAGCGTATTAGATTAGATAAAATTTCTTTATTTGTTTAAACATTGTATACATACAAAAGCATGCAAGATATTACGTCGTTTGAGTCCAGTCATGTTTAGCCGTAAGTATCGGCGTAGGTACCTACAAATATTTCCATAACATTGAAAATAATTCATAATAATACAAAAAAAAAAAACAACAAAATATTTACCTACAATAAGCACATAAATATGACACGTATTTGGTTCAAAATAAATTATTATTTTTATTATTATACTTTAATCAATGATATTTTAGTAAACAGATATGTTATGAGCGCGCAAATCGTGAAGACTAGAAAACGTCCTAATTGGGACGTATTGCCTTTTAGTCTGTCTGTGTCACGCACGTCTACGAGATAGACGGTGCGCGCTACGTGTACGTTACCCCAGCAAGAAAGTGTCTCCTAGAGTTATATGAGTAGAACGCATAATTGGTGCCTTATCTGCTGTAAATGTGCCCCCAAATAAAAAATGTGTGCCCCCTGTCGTTTTGGAAAAAAACGGAAAAAACGATTCTTGCTGGGGTAACGTTTTTCTAGCAGGAAAATTCTAAACGAATGATCGGAGAGAGAAAAATTGTGCATGGCCGGAGAGGTTATATGTGTGCCAAAATGTGCCCCCAAAAATAAAATTTGTGCCCCTTCAGGTTTTCGAGATATTGCATTTCCTGCTGGAGTAACGTTTTGATGAATCGTATATCTCTAAAACCATTGCATGTGCCCCTGTAGAATAAACATACACGAGTAGCTCTTAATGTGTGCCCCTTAGTGCCCCAATTAGATTTAAGAAAATATATATAGTTTTCAAGTTATCGCGGTTTTATGAAAATCGGAAAAAACATCGCAGCGCCTAAATGAGACAAGGCACAAGTTCGCTGAAAACTGTATTCGGTCCTTCTTGACGGTAATAATAAGCATACAAAGTTTCAAAACTGTTCATGCATGCGTTTTTGAATAATCTTGCTAAAAGTCAAAATGATAGTGTCATAACTTTGACGGCAAAATACAAGGAACCGGCTCAGTCCCAGATGTGTAGGTGTAAACCAAAATCTTGTGCCTTTAGTCAAAAATATATGGTGAAAATATTCAGCTTGGAATGTTTCGCATTAAGTAAATATAAACAAAAAACCAAAATATGTAAACAACGGCTGATTATCCGACCAAATTTCAATGACTACTAAAAAGCGACGGATTCATACATATCGATGACCTTCTTTATTGGACGTATTATACCTAAGCTGTTGTCCGTATAGTCGCGTTCAAAAGTTTTGGGGGCTAATTAAAAAATATATTAAATGCACCTTGTGACTATATTAAATGAAACAGCTTGTTGATGTGGAAATTATTATTTTTATTCCCTTAATTTTAATTCTTAAAGTAATTATTGCACAAAATCATCAATACAACGCTCTAAGTTCATAAAGCTGTAGGAATGATTTATTATGTTTTTTTTTTGTTCCTACGCTTTTATGAACTTGGAGGGTGGTATTGGTGATTTTGATGATTATAATTCTGTAACTACATACGTCTTACAGCCGCGAATAATATTTTAATCAACATACAACCTGGCCTGCAAATTGCAAAAAACGCAAGTAATTTTGAATTCCGCGGGCTGGTTGGAGCATTCCCCTTGGTGATGAAAAACTTACTGTTAATTTATCTAACCTACGGCTTATCAATAAATATATATATATATATATATATATATATATATATAAAAAGACAAATACGGGCTTTTTATTTATATACAAAAAAGAGCTACCTCTTTTTAGTAGTAGGTATTCATCACACATTTCATGAACTATTTTTTTTTTAAACATCGGGACCAATCAAATTTTGGGTCAAAAACCTGGCAAATGGCAAATATCTGGATATTTGCCATATCTTTCGTTCACACATAAATTACTGGATGTATTTTAATGAAATTTAGAATGGAGAAGATAGCTTGCCTTGGAATAGCACTTAGGGTACTATTTATAATGTACTTAATCATGAGTAAGGTCATAGAAACAGGTAGTAGAATATAATCCAATAACAACTTTATTTTATTAGTTATTACTTTTCTACTTCAGTGTACTCAGGCACAACACGTGTGAACCGGTTAGTGAGTAAAGTAAAGAAGGTCATCGATATGTATGAATCCGTCGCTTTTTAGTAGTCATTGAAATTTGGTCGGATAACCAACCGTTGTTTACATATTTTGGTTTTTTGTTAATATTTACTTAATGCGAAACATTCCAAGCTGAATATTTTCACCATATATTTTTGACTAAAGGCACAAGATTTTGGTTTACACCTACACATCTGGGACTGAGCCGGTTCCTTGTATTTTGCCGTCAAAGTTATGACACAATCGTTTTGACTTTTAGCAAGATTATTAAAAAACGCATGCATGAACAGTTTTGAAACTTTGTATGCTTATTATTACCGTCAAGAAGGACCGAATACAGTTTTCAGCGAACTTGTGCCTTGTCTCATTTAGGCGCTGCGATGTTTTTTCAGATTTTCATAAAACCACGATAACTTGAAAACTATAAATATTTTCTTAAATCTAATTGGGGCACTAAGGGGCACACATTAAGAGCTACTCGTGTATGTTTATTCTACAGGGGCACATGCAATGGTTTTAGAGATATACGATTCATCAAAACGTTACTCCAGCAGGAAATGCAATATCTCGAAAACCTGAAGGGGCACAAATTTTATTTTTGGGGGCACATTTTGGCACACATATAACCTCTCTGGCTATGCACAATTTTTCTCTCTCCGATCATTCGTTTAGAATTTTCCTGCTAGAAAAACGTTACCCCAGCAAGAATCGTTTTTCCCGTTTTTTTCCAAAACAACAGGGGGCACACATTTTTTATGTGGGGGCACATTTACAGCAGATAAGGCACCAATTATACGTTCTATTCATATAACTCTAGGAGACACTTTCTTGCTGGGGTAACGTACACGCGCGCTACTACGTAATTATCATTCAAAATGCCATCATGTGTATATAAAAAGTGTGCACATTATGTTACCAAAGTTAATAAAACACAAGGGATCTCATACCACACAGAAGTACACAATATACTTCGATTTATTAATATATTTCAATTATTTTCCTAATATTCTGATATTTGGAGGTTAGAAAAAAGAAAAAGATGGAAAATACATTTTTTGTCGTAAGAACGACAAGGATGCGTGCACTCCGGACATAGAATAAAAGTACAGATGCGAATATTACGCAGTAAAGTCATCTTTACAGCAGAGTTCTAGTTTCCCTTTTAATAACTTTTCTTTATAATTTTGTTTGATATATTTAAATTATAAATTTTATTTAACATAACATCGTGCTTTATTACAATAACTTATTTTTTTTATATACTAGATCTATTACAAGTTAAACAAATATCAACTACCTAACAATAATTTATACTAAATACAATTATAAATTAAACAAAAAAACTATAATTGATAAGTATACAACAGTTCGCCTCCATTCTGCTCACGAAATAAAAAAGCTCTCTAAGAGACAGAAAAGAAATAAATTAAATCTTTTCGAAGGTGCATGATTTTTTTTACAATATATATATATTTCTTTCTTCTTAAAACGTGTTTTATTTTTCACCTACCTACCTTTTAATAGTGTTTATTCGTTGCATAGGCACAAATCCCGACTGCAAATTCTGGACACGCGGTTTGTAGTACTTTCTGCGTAGTTAATTTGTTAGTCTATGATGCAAACGTGCGGTGATTGGTGGCCCGAATAATGTTTGTTTACATTCACGTGCAATTGACAACATCTAGCTGTCACTTTTTTTCTTATTGGTTTTATGGAGCTATCCTTTTTACTTGTAGTGAAATGTAAAATGAATGAAAAGTGTGTATGTGTGCTGCCTCTCGGCGCGGATACCTTTTTTCTGTTGTTTTGTAAGTGTATAACATATCTGTTTACTAGAATATCATTGACTTTAATACAAAAATAATGTCAAAGTTACAAAATATATTAGATATTAAATTTAATCATATAATATTCGAGTTGGTACTTACTTAGCAACAGGAAAAAAGAGCAGTCATCGCAGGTAAACAGGCTCGCCAAAAAAAGGCACCTTTAAAAATTAGAGATTTATTTCTTACAGTTTACCTATTATTCTTTAACAGTCCGTATATTAACTATTGATAAATGATTTATTTTCTTGTAGATTTGTACAAACACTTTTACACGTCAATCATATATTTTTTAAACTAGATGAGTTTGGCGTTTCTTATCTACTCTGAGAAGAAAGGCCGAAACAAACTCAAGTCTCTTTTAAAGTCCAGACATAATCTTGGTCAGATCATGTGAAGACCATGTAGATTGGTGTCTGAAATGGTCTTTTGAGGAAAGAACCACACAGATTGAGTGGACCTGTCCAGTCAGTGCACGCATTTGTCAAAAATCGTGCAGCTCAACTCAGAACTTAAGGAGCTCAACGATTCGACGAACAATACCAAAGAAAGGACATTTGGGTAGGCCGCGTAAATTACTCAAACTGCCAGATCATGATTAAACTAACTAAGAAAGAAGAAACAGGAAATGACCCACATAGTCCTCACATTCACAAAAAAAAAAAAAATATACTTCACAAAGTAAATATCATGTCATTGTACACATAAAAAATTCAAAAAAATAAAAATCCGGACATGATCTTTGAGGATCATGCAGATTGGTGTCTGAAATGGTCTTTTGAGGAAAGAACCACACAGATTGAGTGACCTGTTCAGTCAGTGCACGCATTTGTCAAAACTCGTTCAGCTCAACTCAGAACTTAAGGAGCTCAACGATTCGACGAACAATACCAAAGACAGGACATTTGGGTAGGCCGCATTAACTACTCAAACTGCCAGTGCCAAACCATGAATAAAACGAAAACAATGACCCACGTAGTCCTCACATTCACAATAGTTATAATAATATAATACTTCGTACAGTTAATGTTCCTATCATTGTAGGTATATATAAACGAGCCACCTATTTTCTTGAGCCTGGTTGTAGGAACAACCAATTTGTGTTTGTTCCGAGTATTTATGTTATGGATATCACTGTATTTTTTTTTACAGATTAATATTTTTATGTGCATACAAAAGATTATCATAAATATACTGAGAAGGCACAGTCTGATCTCTTTAAATTTGTCTCTGAGCAATCAGACAATTTTTGTTTTACAAATAAAGGGGCAATTCGTTCCATTTATAAATTAAGTCTCAGACAGTGTCTGGTACTTAATCCCGAATTAAACAACGCGGTAGGTATTATTTTACTCTTTTTCATAAGACCAGGAAACTCACCACGGTCAATAAAACGATTAGGTTATTAAATTAGCTAAAGTAGGTGCTACAATGTTTATGATTGACTTAGCAACGTCTACAGAATTACCCCGTAGATCTGCGGTCTTTTTAACATTCAACGTGTCAAAGGTTTTAATATCTTTACTGGTGACAAATTTAAAGTGAAATTCAGAATCTGGAACGTTTTCCTTACTCTGCAGCAGTGGGTGATGAGTTCAAAGATTTAGTATTTATTAAAACTTTAAATAATTTATTATGTAGTTTTAAATGATTTATGGATAAAAACACAATTATTTTCGAATTATTCGGTATTTTCTTGTGGAATCCTGGTGGTTTGAGACACAGACATTTATATGTCTGTGGTTTGCGAGCCCTCTAAGTTTAGTGGTTTTCTGGTGGTTAACATGGCCTCATTTGGTGGTTTGGTAAAAATAAAGTTGGCAACACTGCAAATGGTAGCCAAGTTACAGTTTTAACAAGCGCTAACGAAACGATGTCGAAGTTTTTGAACGATAGTTTTGAACTATATTTACCATTTATCATTTAAAATGCATACTTTAAATATGTTGTGGTGCGCTAATAACGAAGAAACATAAGTTAAAACTATTTCAGAGAAACAAAGGGTCTATTGATTGAGTAAAGAGCCAAACAGAATTGTATTGTTTGTTTCTACGTATTAGTCCTGTCGCGTATCACGTCATTGTATAAGATTCAAACTTTCAATTGCCCGAGTTTGATAGATTTTCATAAAACAAATGAAGATATTTACGAAACAACTAATAATTTACATACCTTTCCATGAATTCCACTATAGCTTCAAATTGTTCTGGGCTTGCTTGAGATCTAGATTCCATCGTATAAAAGTTTATCACTTCATCTATATCTTATTATGCAGAATCATATCATAACATTCCGAGACACAGTAATGTTCAAAATTAAATTCCACACTGATATAGTTAAACCAAATATAAATGAAGAACTTTATTTCGCTTACTTTCAAAACACAAAACAATAATTTGCCCGCGCCGCGCAAAAAACACAACCACAGACTACAATATATACAACTGTGACTTTGACGTTTGTAAGAACGCTCACCATAGACTTAAAGTATAGGTTTTTTCTAAAGACGTTGTACTTGGTAGAATGAGCGTCGACTCAGTCGTGTCAACTACCTACCAACTTATCCTTTTCTAAAATCGCTTACACCGAGGCGTTAACGATTGTAGAAAGAGATTAGATACGAAACGTTTGTAACTTGGCTAGGCCTACAGTCTCCAATTAATATAAATAATAAGTACTGAGTAAAATAATATTAATTAAGTACCTATAATTGTTTATTAATAGTTCGTGTAACCACCATTCTGGTCGATAACAGCTTGCATGCGGGAACGCATTGAACTAATTAAATTTTTACACAGATCTGAACCACGAATACTCTCCCATATTTGTAAACAATGAGCCTCTAAAGCATCTGGAGTACGCTCATTTCTATTATTCCACCGTTGAATGATGACACCCCATAAATTTTCAATGGGATTTAAATCCGGTGATCTAGCTGGCCAAGGAATAACGCAAATGTCATTATGCTGACGAAACCACGCCTGCACAATGTGCGAACGGTATATCGGACAATTATTATCCTGCACAAATTTTATCTGTGGTAATTCTTCTCTTGGATACACATTTCGAACGGTAGGCAACATGATCTCCTCCAGAACTTCTATATAATTTGCACTATTTGCTTGACTTGGTAGTCTGACTAGTTCTCCCGGATCGGCTGCACTCATCCATCCCCACATGTTCACTGTTATATGACCAGATTGCATAGTGGGCACTAGGTGACCACTTGTGTATCGGGTATTAGTTCGACGCCACAAACATAAGCGACCGTGTTCACTGGACTTAAAAGTTTTTTTATCTGTAAAGATGACATTACTCCAATCGAAGTTTATGTGATCCAAAGCGAACCTTAATCTTGCCCTTTTATGGTTTACCGTGAGCAAGGGTTTCACAGCATGCCTCCGATAATGCAGCCCTTCACTATGAAGAGCACGACGGACAGTGGTAACACTTGTGTCAAATAAACCAGCATAGTGGTGTGTTGGCAGAAATCCATTTTCTTCATACTCCCTTATCATGATTTGACGCTGCAATGTGTTTATAAGTCGTGGTCTACCAGTTCTTTGATGGTGTTGCAAAGAACCCTCCTCTTCAAATCGTCGTACCCATAAAACAACTGTTTTTCTCTGCAACAATAAAACAGAAATATATAATACCCAATAATGATTATTAACTAAAAAATAATGGAGTTAAGTGTAAAAATAAAACTACCTTCGTTTACACCGGTCTCTCTGGCAATTTCTGACAAGTTTTTGCCTTGATTATGCAAAGCAGTTATTTGAGCTCTTGTAACGATATCAATATTACAACGCGTACTCATTTTGGTATAAATAAAAATTGAACAAAAGGCACTCGAACGAGTTAATCGAAATGAACTTAGCGAACGATCAATTGAGCTTAGTCATAACTCTTCAATCTAAGTATTATTTATACTACCTACCAATTATTTATAAATCTATATTCAACCTACCCTCTCAAGTTTGAAAACTAAAACTTAGAAAATCAGATATTTAATTTTAACATATTAGGTTGATAGTTAGGAACAATTTTCTTTAAAAGAAACTATTAATTATTTGAATGTTTGAAGAGATAAAAAAAAATTACGAAAATATTTTATTGTAGCATAATTAAATTTTGATAGTCGTTAGCTGGTTTTACGCTAGATGGCGTCATTTATCGCTTCTCATGATTTTGTTTCTGTACTGTCCATGGAGTTTGCAGCAGAAAAGAAATAATTTATCATTTATTGTTTGGCCCAGCTCTGTATAGAATTTTTCGATATTTTTTGTTTTCTCCTTAGCAGTTGCCTATGTAGGTGAATAGGTGAATACACACATAACAGTCCATTTTTCTTTATAGCCCGGAATCGCCACATTCAAGACGGCAATGCGTTCTGATATTCCAACTATGTCTTCGACATTCTTTGCATCATCATCATTTCAGACGAAAGACGTCCACTGCTGGATATAGGCCTCCCCCAAGCACCTCCACTTCGACCGGTTCTGTGCTTCTCGCATCCAACGGGTTCCTGCGGCCTTCACAAGGTCGTCGGCCCACCTAGTGGGAGGCTTTCCAACGCTACGTCTTCCGGTACGCGGTCGCCACTCCAGAACCTTTCGGTCCCATCGGCCATCTGTTCTGCGAACGTGCCCTGCCCACTGCCACTTAGGTAATAGGCAATACGGTGTCCGCAACTCCATAACAATGCGCGTATTTTGCGTACGGGTGGGCAAATCGATCATTCGATCTACCCCAGCTCCTCAAGGAAGGCCAGCAACGCCGTGATTTGATTTGATTGACGTGAGACGGTCAGTTACTGACCGTAAGGTACCTGGGTTACCGAAGTACTTTGCCCTGTACGTGGCGACCACCGGGCAGTTTATCAACACATGCGCCGCTGTCTCGTCATCCTCCATGCAGGCCCTGCATAGCGGACTGTCTGTTACTTCTATGACATAGAGGTGTTTGTTAAATGACCCATGGTCAGTTAAAGCTGCAGTAACTGTACGCAGCTTTAGTTTATTTAGACGGAGAACCTGTTTCGTGAGCGGCCATCAATTGTGGCTCAGGTCCCACTGGTGCCATGCTCGACCCCCTTCTGGCAAGTTTATCGGCT
This sequence comes from Apamea sordens, assembly GCA_945859715.1. Taxonomy (NCBI): domain Eukaryota; kingdom Metazoa; phylum Arthropoda; class Insecta; order Lepidoptera; family Noctuidae; genus Apamea; species Apamea sordens. Next base: position 7,994,447 of record OX244015.1, on the reverse strand, counting down.
GCATCGTTACCTAGCGAACCGCTGTGTCCTTTGATCCATTGAATGGTTATGTTATTGAGGCTACCCACCTGGTTGAGGCGCGTGGAGCGGTGGTAGTCCTAGGATAGCTTCAACGGCTGCAGTCGGAGTAGTCCTCATGCAGCCCGTAGTCGCCATGCAGGCTAGTCTTTGCATGCGTTGTAGTTTGTTGGAGGCTGTAACCAGCTTGGTGCTTGGCGGATCACTGCTGTGTACAGCCAAAGTATAATTTTAGGGGATAGGCCCCACTTCTTACCTATCATTCTCCTGCACTGCCAAAAGGTCATGCAGGCCCTGTTTAGTTTGTTGTCCAGATGACTACTCCAGTTTAACTTACTGTCTAGTATGACTCCGAGGTACTTGACTTCGCTGGCCAACTGGAGTTCAGTATCGAACAGTTATGGTAGGCGAAAAGGGCCTAATACTCGTTTCTGGGTAAACATGATATAATTAATGATTCAGTTTTAGTGGGGTTCACTGATAGGTCAAATTCCCTGCACCATCTTTCTACGATACGTAGCGCTTGCTGAGTGAGGTTGCAAATCGTGCCCTTCATCTCCGAAACAAGGATCGCGAGGTCGTCGGCATAACCTACTGTTTAGTAGCGGTTGGCGTTGAGTTTGGTGATGAGGTCATTAATTACCAGGTTCCACAGGCGGGGAGACAGCATCCCCCCCCCCCCCCCCCTCCTGGGGGCAGCCTCTGGCTATCATGGTCAGCTGCTGTTCATCCTCAAGGCGAACCACTCGTTTGCTTAGTATGTTTGTGATCCAGTCCGTTAGTACCTGTTCTATTGGAAAGGGCGCTGTTGATGCTGGAGAAGTTGGTTTTTTTCGAAGGCTCCTTCGATGTCTATGAAAGTGCCCAGGCAGGTACCCCTCTGATGGATCGCCTCCTGTATCTGGCTGACTATCACATCCAAGGGCGGATGCGGTCGTCTTACCTGAGCTGTATGCATGTTGATTACCGTGTAGCGGTAAAGTTTTGAGAGCGCCATCCCTCAGTTCCCTATCACATAGCCTATCCAGTCTTTAGTAAGAAACAGGTTAGGCTGGTTGGTTTGGATTTGGCGTTTGTGCAGTCACCCTTACCTGGCTTAGGGATGAATATAATTTTCACTTCCCTCCATCCTTTAGGAACGTATCTAAAGGCCAGGCACGCTCTCATTAAAGGCATCAGTCTTATTGTGACAGGGGTGCCACCCCACTGCAGTAGGGCGGGGAACACTCCGTCAGAACCAGCTGCCTTACAACGGATGGAAGCTCCGCATGGCCCATTGGAGTTTCTCAAGCTTACCTGTACCTCAATCTGTGTCGTATCTGCAAATGTTGTCGGATCGTTTGATGTCGCCAGCTTTGATTCGAGGCTGCGTGTATATGTGGCGCGGTCCGTTTTATGCGGATTGCACCGTGGTTGCGTACGCGGAACACACACCTGGATGTCGAAGCGGATCCACCTGTGATCAGAGCAGGAGGCCTCCTCGGAGACCCGCCACCCAGTGGTAGTTTCCGCCACTCCCTCTGTTGCCAAAGTGAGGTCTATGATTGTCCGGCTTCGCCTGGTTGCGAATGTCTGTTCAGACCCCGTGTTTAGTAGTGATAGGTTAGTCGAGAATAAGTAGTCAACCAAGGCCTTACCCCTCTCGTTTTGCGTGTCCATCCACCCAGAGTTGATGGTGAGCGTTGGCATCGGTTGCGACCATGACCTCGAACTCGCAACTCTCGCAATGGCTCACAAGGCGGGCGAGGTCGTGCGGGGGCGGCGCCTCCGCCTCAGGCAAGGCGAGAACGATCACCATGTCCATGGCGACTACACGCTGTATCAGCAGCCTTGCTGCAGAGACATCTCTGCAAAAAGTCAGTTAAGAGCTGTGTTTTGAGGTTACCTGTGACATATACACGATCACGATACACGATCTGGGGTGATCGTGATCTGTGATGACCAAGAGCTTACCGCCAAGATTGGAGAGTCCTTGTATGCGGCCCGCTCTAATCCACGGCTCCTGGATCAAGGCAATGGCCGTGTGTTGAGCCTCCAGCCACTTGCGAAGCTGAGCAGTCTCGGTCTGACTGTGGTGGAGGTTTGCCTGGAGGACTTTACAGGCCGACGAAACGTCATCGCTGGCTGAACCCTCCTCGTCCCCCAGTTTGAGCCCGGCCAACAGGTCGCCCTCGGCGAAGCCGTCCCCACCCTGGTCCGAAGCCGGGGACTGCTGCCACTTAAGTTTGGCAATTCTTCGGGCTATGTCGGCTACCCTTGTTCTCCTGCGGATCGCTTCATTTCTGATTTCTTTAGATACTCTTCCTTTATTATGAAACCCACACCGTGAAGGGCAGGTGTGTCGCCTATCATCATCTGCCTTTCCCTTTCCTATGTTGGGTTCAGCTTCCAGTCTAACCGGATGCAGCTGACTACCAGTATTTTACATGAAGCGACTGCCGATCTGACCTCCACAATTAAATTACTGGGTAACACTGGTTGTCAGGCTTTTGGGCTTCTGATAACCAGGGCCAACGTGCTTTCCGAAGCACGGAGAGGTCTCGGTATGTAAAGATGGGCACCCATCCACGGACCAACGCGACAAGCGTAGCTTAACCTGATCGATGGACCTGTGCAGCTGTTATAACTTAGCCACATGTGGTAGAATAAAAGTCGTCCATTTGTTTGTATCACTTCCCTTTGCCTTCTAACTTCACTTCGGGCCAAGATGTGCCAGTTTGTGTCGTTCAGTGCCGATTCCAATTCCATAAGACTTTCTTCTTATTTTAAGCTTCTAGTTTCATTGTTGCTACGTATAGGTGTTTCTGTTATTTCTTTTGCAGTTTTGGATATGGAGGGTGTTGGTCGATTTCCGTACTCACCACGGTGACCTACCGGATTGGGGATATTGCTAGTATAAAAGATCTTCCAACCAGACGGGTATTGTGTCTGGCGGGCAACTGCCCAATGATTCATGTCGGGGCGTTTGTATAGGTATATGCTAGTTGCGCGGTAAACTCTGCTTGCGAGATGCAGGATTTTGCGTGACATCAGTATGACGCGTTGTTTCCAGAGGTTGCTTTATTTGGTATTTTGGTTTTAGTGTTGTAGATTGAATCATGCGGTTGTTTTTGGTTGCCGATGTCAATGATTTCCTATTTTTTATTATTAGAATTCTTGTTTTCTGACTCCTCTGGTTCTTTTACTCCATGTCATCAACTCAGCCTATCGCAGTCCACTGCTGGACATAGGCCTCTCGCAGGCTGCGCCACAACACCCTGTCCTCTGCCTTCCGCATCCAGTCTGTTCCAGCCACCTTCTTTAAGTCGTCCGTTCATCTAGCTGGGGGGGCGTCCCACACTACGCTTGCCAATACGCGGTCTCCACTCCAGTACTCGTCTGCTCCACCGGCCATCGGTCCTTCGACAAACATGGCCGCCCATTGCCACGTCAGTTTGCTTACTCTGCAAGCTATGTCGGTAACACCGGTTCGTTTTAATCCGGTTTACTCCATGTACAATGAGATTATTTCTTCTTGTATGTATCTCCAGGTTTTTATTTTTATGTCCAAGCTTTCGACTACAGATTTTAATTTCTCATTTTCTTCCTTAATATTGTGTAATGACTGCTATGTATTCTATTCTCTTACAGATAAGGCACGAGCTTCGATCACCACGCTTGCTCAAGACGGATTGGTGATTTCCGACTTATGTGGGTACTCTAACAATCCACAACTAGCAAATCTACGCACGTAAATATAAAAAGGCGGACTCGTTATCACAATACAATCAAATTACTCAGTAGTACTACTCCTTTGTACTACCAGTGCGTTCGTTTTAACTTTAGTTGCCTGTCTCAAACTTCAAAGTTAACAAATCGTATTTTTAGGACTTATTGCGGTTTAAGCTTAAGTATTCATTTTCATTTGAAACATTGAAACTAAACCTCAAAATAATCCTTATTACGGATATACCATCATATAATTTTAATATTTCTATAGTCAATTTATAATTTATTTCTTAGTTTACCCCCATTACTAGCAATGCAATCAAGTAAACGCTGGCGCATCGACCCTACAAGATTGCTACAAATGTCTGTTCCTCTTAAATTTTCCCAGATTTCTTTGCAATGCAACTTGAATTGCTCATCAGACCTCTCATTTCTTTCTTCCCATCGCTGTATCATCAAACCCCATAGATTTTGTATGGGGTTGAGGTCATTAGATCGTGCTGGCCATGGAATAACTTTTATCTCCGGGTGTTCATTAAACCACTCACGCACAGTGCTCGCCCGGTGAATGGGACAATCATCTTGGACAAAAGTTATTTCTTTGCATTCATCAGCAGGATAAACGTTGCGCACAGTGGGTAACATGACATCCCTTAGTACTTCAACGTAGCTCGAGCCGTTGGCGTTTGGAGGAACACATTCAAGTTCCCCTGGGCCTGCTGCACTCATCCATCCCCACATGTTAACTGTGCTTCGACCTGATTCTGTGTTGGGAACTATGTTTTCTTCACAACATTGTGTATTATTTTTAGGAAGAAGTCTTCCTTTTTGGCTTGACCTAAAAGCCTTTTCGTCTGAAAATATAGTCGTGTCCCAGTTGAAGTCTAGGTATTCTCGGGCAAATCGTAAACGTTCTTGTTTATGCTTTTCCGTCAAATATGTTCTTTTAGCTGGTTTTCTATTATGCAAACCTTCGGCGTTGAGTGCACGGCGAATAGTTTGTCTAGACGTGTTGAATAATTCGGCAAAACTTCTTGTTGGTATGAAACCAATACTTTCAATTTCTTTAACCATGTAGCGTCGTTGCGCCTCCTGTATGAGCTGGGGCCTTCCACTTCGCTTTCGACTGGCAAGGTTACCCCCTTCCTCGTGTCTTTTAAGCCACCGACTAACAGTATTTCTCTTAAAACAAAAAGGAGTACTGTCAGGCTACTATGAAAAATACTAATATAAACAAAATTATAATGAAAATAGAAATGTTACATATACAAATATGTCGCAGCCAACTATTTAAATTAGCCGTTTAGTAAATCGCCTGGCCTTTCAAATCAAATCAAATCAATAATGTTTATTCGTCAGAATATGGTACAAGATGTTACTATTTCGGTTCCAGCATATCCTGCCATACTATGGCGTACAAATATTTCTATTAAAATGAAGGCTTAGTTATTAATATTTTAATTAGTAAACATGAATCACTTAATAAAATATAAATATTATTGTAATAAATATAGAAATCGTATTGTGTTTATAGTAAGTCATGTCATTAATATTGAATAATTATGTCAAGAATATAATATTAAAGATATGTTAGTGTGGGATATGGTAGAATAATTTTTATTTATTATGTTACTAGCGACTTATCCTCTAAATATTCTTTAACACTGTAATAATTTTTGGCCAATAAGTCTAAATAACACCCTTTTGAACAGCGACGATAGCAAATCTTGAATGTTATTCTTATTTGGCAAATGGCTAAAAATAATAATTGCCATGCAGTAATATTTCTTTTGTATAACATTAATTTTATTTGGGGCAGTTTCAATTTGTCTTTGTGAGGTAGTCGACTATTTATTTTGTAACTGCTTTTTTCAAATAAATTATAATTTTTTTTTACAAACATTCAAGTTTCAAATATAGGTATAAAGACATGGTAAAGACAGTATTTTAAGTTTTTGGAATAGCGGTTTACAGCTATCTAAAAAGTGAGCTCCACACATAGCCCGAATACATTTTTTTTGTCCTTTAAAAACTCTTTCCACGTCTACTGAGTTGCCCCAAATAATAAGACCGTATCTCAGTAAAGATGCTACATATGCATGGTAATGGTAAGCAACCGTTGCAGTATTTAAGTTAACCGTTTGTCTTATTCTTTTCAGGACATATACAAATCGATCTATTTTTAGGGTTCCGTAGCCAAATGGCAACGAAACCCTTATGGATTCGTCATGTCTGTCTGTCTGTCTGTCCGTCCGTATGTCACAGCCGCTTTTTTCCGAAACTATAAGAGCTATACTGTTGAAACTTGGTAAGTAGATGTATTCTGTGAACCGCATTAAGATTTTCACACAAAAATAGAAAAAAAACAATAAATTTTGGGGGTCCCCATACTTAGAACTGAAACTCAAAATTTTTTTTTTCATCAAACCCATACGTGTGGGGTATCTATGGATAGGTCTTCAAAAATGATATTGAGGTTTCTAATATCATTTTTTTCTAAACTGAATAGTTTGCGCGAGAGACACTTCCAAAGTGGTAAAATGTGTGTCCCTCCCCCTGTAACTTCTAAAACAAGAGAATGATACAACTAAAAAAAATATATGATGTACATTACCATATAAACTTCCACCGAAAATTGGTTTGAACGAGATCTAGTGAGTAGTTTTTTTTAATACGTCATAAATCGTAACGTAACGGAACCCTTCATGGGCGAGTCCGACTCGCACTTGGCCGGTTTTTTTAAGTATCTTATATATTTAGTTATTTATTTATTTATCCTCACACTGGAACGCCATACGGCAATTACACCAATGGAGCAAAAAATCACTTCATGTGCTGCAATGTGCTGCTTTCAATCCATCCTGTGCGCGGTGGACATCGAACGAGTGGCGAGTATATGTGTGGTTTCCAGCTAAAGTTTCTATCAACGGTTATACCTAAAAATACACATTCATTCACAGTGTTTAAGACGGAATTGTTATACTGAATAGCTAAATTATGAACAGCTATTATATTATTACTAGGTTTAAGTTGTTGAATGTTTTTTGTTACGAGGGTGACATTATCACTAAGTGATAAAACCCTTTCAAATAAATAAAGAATAAAAAAAGAATAGCTAAATTATCTGTGTTTGTGTTGGATGCTTGGAATTGTATTATATTTGTTTCTGTCATATTTATTTTTAAATTATTTATTTCTAGCCATTTGATTGCCTTATCTAATGCTTTAACAATTCGGAAGTAGTGCTTTGGAAGTAGTGCTCGCCTCGCTTCGCTCTCTCGGCTCGCACGCGGTTGATCACAGTTCTAACCTAACCCATTTGGTCGGGGTGCCCTGACTTAGTTACTGCAACCAATTCGGCTCGCACGTGATTAGTTACAGTTCCAACATAAACTATAATTTATTGAATATCATTCAGGTTGGCTAGGCGGTTAACTAAGCTAATTGGCTGCGATGTATATACATATAATGTTATATCCATCATACAATTATCTAGGTAAACAAATTTACTTTGAAATTATAATTTTTCTTCTATTTAGACCATATAAAACGTTTCAGAAAAATAACTACAAGGATCAGCAGTTCTACTTTAATAAAATAAATGTTTTATAAAATAATTAAATCATAATACTCACATTAACTCCGGTTTCATTTGATATTTGAGTCATATTTAGTCCATTTTTACGCAGCGCAACAATTTTCGTCTTCATTTCCATATTTATATTGGCTTGCATTTTAAAAGGCACTGCAACAATGCTAAAAGATAGAACACACGTCGCTAACCCACAATAAACAACCAATAACGTTCTATTTAGTCGCGGTGAATGATTCTAAGGGCCGATTTTTAACCGACTTCTAAAAAAGGAGGAGGTTCTCAATTCGGATGTTTGTATTTTTTTATGTTTGTTCGCGCATAACTCCGGCGCTTGCCAACCGATTTGAAAAATATTTTTTTTGTTGGAAAGGGTATACTTCCCAACTGGTCCCATATAAATTTTATCAAAAACGGTTCAGTAGTTTGGTTTTTAAACCAAAATTACTGGTAAAAATTACAACTTAAAAGTGAAAAATAAAAACTTTTTTTGCAAAAAAGTTTTTTTTTATCCGTAATTAAACTCAACCAATTGTTAAAAATAGTAACTAATGGATACAGGAGATGTTTTATATTGGGCCAGCACCATGTACGGTATATAGATAGGGAAAAATAAAGGATTTTCATAAAAGTGAAAATAAATGAATTTGAATAAAAGTATAGGCGTACAGAAATGATTATTTGTGAGTTCCCACCAGTGGGTTAGTGCAGGCTAACACTATCAGTACATACATATTCCCTATTATTCTTGACTGAGCATGCTCCCTAGTCGTCACAGCTTGCGGTAACGTCGGGCACAAACAGCGAGGGGGTAGTGGCTGATGTTAGCGCTATGCTCGTAACTGAGTGCTGCTTATGGTGACTCGTAGTATTTATTGCATGGTCATGGTTTTGTTATTGGTATCAGAAATGAACAGCACCCTAATTGCGTAACACACGATCAATCGGAATCGGTTTCATTTTGACAGTTCAACAATATTCATTGCGTTATTTACGTGTTGAGCAGACAAATTTTTCGGACTCATGAAGCAATGGATTAGCAATTTGCTTCAAAATGATTCAGATTCCATTGATCGTGTGTTACGCAATTAGGGTGCTGTTCATTGATGTTTCTATGACGTTTCGTAGTTTATCATTTGTGACTAAGGGCCGGTTTTTTGTTCTGTAGTTAACTCAGCCAATTGTTAAAATAGTAACAATGGTTAAAATTTTGCAAAAAAAAATTTGCACATTTTGCAAAATTTAAAATGGTCACTAATGGTTATTTTTTTAACTAATAGTTAACTAGTTAGCTAGCTAGTAAATATAGTTAAAAAAAAACTATTAGATAAACTAAAAATAGATCTAAAAACACATTTTGCAAAAATTTTACCATTAAGTTACTATTTTATAACTATTGGTTGAGTTTAACTACGGATCAAAGAACCGGTCATTAGTTACAGTCCTATGGATAGAACATTGCGTATGTAAGCGGGTACCCTTCTAGATAACCATTGCTGCATTAACAGGTGAACCATTGGCCAGGGCCCCAAGTCTGCTATTTTTATAAATTCGTCATTCCTACACGATCCCATTGTCATTTTGCTTAAAGTTCGTAATCTGCTAAATTCTTAATGGCGATCATTGGTCGGTCAATGGTCTCGTAATAGAATTGTGTCATAATGACATTGTCGTATTGCCATTATTATAAAACCCGTTAGTAGAAATGATTTTCGAAAAACTGTTACTACTTTATTTATGCCAGATTTCATTTATATATGTCGGCGGACGTTAGAATGTTATTGTCAAGAGTGACAGGTGGTCAACGTCACTCTAGCGGAGCGTCGTCGAGTCGATGGTAGCGGGGCGGCCATCTTTGGATGCACTTTCTTTGAGAGCGGTCGCCAGCGCACCACGTTTTCGACGAATCGCTATCCATCACCTTAATCAAAGTTTATTTTAAAGTGATTAGTGTTGGTCAGAATATTAGTGATTATCATTACGCAATTGTAGAATTATTTTAATGTTATAGAAGCTAAATCGTTGTTTCGAAGACAATACCCACGTTGCAAGATGGATTCTGATAAAGGCCGTCCTCAGCTTTTATATATATTTTTACATATTATTTATTAGTTTTTTTTTTTATTGACAATGGGCTCACTCTTGACCTCAATCCAGCCCAGAGGCAGGGATGAGATCTACGGTGGAACGAGCTTGCCCAGAAGAAGCCTATTCACTCTCGCCTTGAAGAGATTCGGGTTGTATGAACTCGGGAATGCATTAACCAAATAGGGGTGGAATCCCGCAGTGCGTCTGGACTCTCGATGGTAGAAAGGTGAAGGCGGGATGAGCTCATGTAGCTCTTGAGCACACTCCCCGAAGTACAGTCTGTAGAAGACGGACAGACAGGCGACACTTCGCCGGTGAGCCAAACTGTGAAGCTTTGCCTCCACCAGCTTTTTATCTCCAATGAGTCTGTTTTATGCAAGTCAAGTGTTAATGTAAGTCAGTCATTCATTTATCATTATGTACGAGATTACCATTCTATGCCATTTCTTTCAATGGAGTGTCAGTGGTTGACCACTGGAAAGTCATAATGACGCCATTATATTAGTAGATTACCAAACTTGTCAAAATCAACAATTATGAAATCAGTAATAGACCATTCTGACACTATTGTAATAGCAGACTTGGGGCCCTGTTTGTTTACCTATAAAGTATAGATGCACTAACTAACACTTACTTTTCGTATCCCTGGTATTTTGTTTCTTCTTATATACCTCTTGTTCTTCGTCCACGTCAGTTTTATACTCAATTAAAGGTACATCATCTTCTGAATCTGTTTCAGAATGGTGTGGTGGTATATCTGCTACATCTAGACAGCTATTGTCTAAATTTTCCGGTTCTAGCTCTGTAAATAAACAAAAACAGTCGATAGTGCTTACTAATATTTTACTAGTTTATTTATTAATATTTGTTTTATTCCACGATATAATGTGGTTGCCATTAAGTTAGATAAAACTTATCATATAGTTGTCCAAAATAGTTTTTTATAAGTGTCTGCCTGTAATGTCAAAATAACATCTTTTTACTAAATGCATATTATGAAAGTATAAACGGCACTCATAACAAAAAATCAATTTTGTTTTTTTTTGTCTGTCTGTCTGTTTCTTCCGGCTAATCTCCGAAACGGCTGAACCGACTTTCACTGGCAGATAGCTCATGTTATAAGGAGTAACGTAAGCTACTTTTAATTCAGAAAAAATGAATTAGCGACCCGCGCAAAAAATAAACACATAAAGAGAAAAAAGAAATAGTTTGTTTGTTTGAACGCGTTAATCTCTGGAACTTCTAGTCGGATTTGAAAAATTCTTCTCGCATTTGATAGCCCAATTCTTGAGGAAGGTATATAACATCACGCCACGACCCATAGAAGTCGAGCAAAAAGAAAAAAGTCAGAAATGACGCTAATAGAAAACGAAGTAATAAGGCGATGCAATGCGCTGTGGCTAAGTAATAACAGCCGCACGGGTCGATCGATCAGGTTAAGCTATGCTTGCCGCGGTTGGTCAGTGGATGGGTGACCATTTTCACAAACCAAGACCCCTCCGTGCCTCTGAAAGCACGTTAAGCCGTTGGTCCCGGCTGTCATTCGTGGATCTTTGACAGTCGTTACGGATCGTCAGTAGCCGGAAAGTCTGACAACCAGTCTTACCAAGGGATATCGTATTACCCAGTCACTGGGTTGTCGAGGTCAGATAGGCAGTCGCTCCATGTAAAATACTGGTATTCAGCTGCATCCGGTTAGGCTGGAAGCCGACCCCAACATAGTTGGGAAAAGGCTAGGCAGATGATGATGCAACGTCTTATAGCACAGATAAAGGAAAAATTGCGAAAACCGTACATTTTTAGTTACATACCTACAAACTACGGAACCCTCGGTGCGCGAGTCCGACTCGCACTTGACCGGTTTTTTATTGTGCTTTTTGTTAAAAATTGTCATCGCATACATGTAACTGTATTGTTTACGTAAGTACGTATTACGTTAAGTGAGTGCTGCTTTTTTAATTCAAATGGACTTTTGTTAAACACTAAATAAAGAAAGGCTAAATATTACTGTTTATTTTTTTTTATCCTACCTACACTTAAGTTTTTTGTACAGATCCGCATCCGCATCCGTGGATGTGAGCCTCTTAAAATCCGCATCCGCAACATCCCTGATATTGACATGAGTGATAGGGTTAATTAGTTATCGTGTATTTTGGCACGAGTAATCAATAATAATATAATTGATTATAATGTACATATTTTGACCTAAATAATGATAAAATAGATTTTGAATGATTACTAGTACACCCTACGGGTATATTACAGCGATCATCGACCTGTGGCAATCAATAAATAAATTTGAATTTGAACTTGGTCAACATTATTATTGTTCTTAAAAACATACCTTCACTTTGATATTCCTCCTTTGACTCAATAACATCATCTAGTTCCTCACAAACAGCTGGTAATTCCTCTTTGATAGCAATGCTTTCCCTTTCACCTTCACCAACTATACTTATGTGTACTATTGGAGATTTAATAAACCCACTGCAAAACTCTAAGTGGTCTTGGTTTATTAAAGGTTTGGTCTGTAAAAAGATGATTATAGTATTAGGACAATAGCTGGTGATCACAGTCCCACAACCACAAACTTTTTCATTATACAAGTTACTCAAAGAGCCCTAACAAAGAGTGGATACTTAAATTCTATTCAAAGGACTCTTTCAATAATAACCTTTAATTTCGCTACATTTTTGACAATTGTTTGTCGCCGAGATGAGAAGATTACAAACTAAAATTATTTTCCTAAAGTTTCAGCAAACTTGACTTTGTAGCGGTACGGTATCTACAACGCCACATGCGAACAACGCGTCATACTGACGTCACGCAAATCCTGCATCTCGCAAGCAGAGTTTACCGCGCAATTAGCATAGATACAATTTCCCAACATCAATCGTTGGGCAATTGCCCGCCAGACACAACACCCGTCTGGTCGGAGGATCCTTCCTTTTCTATGGAAGTTGAGTGAACTTTACACCCTGTTCCTCATGCCTCCAAAACTTGTCTATTATGCGAAATGGGTGTAATACCACACTGCGTACCACTTCAGGATATACAGAAGACTTAATATCAATTGGAATTTGTTCTGATTGCTTTTTTACAAGCTTTTATTTAACTTGCGATGTATTTATGTATGTATGTAACTATGTTTGTTCGGGTGGACACTTGCAACTCAATTTTGAATCAGATATCTTCAACCGATTGAGCTGAAATTTTGCATGCATGTGTAAATCGGATGACAATGCAAAATTATTATGACATAGAGCTGATCTGATGTTGGAACCGGAAGGTGGCCATAGGAACTCGGTAGTTAAACGACACAACCCCATCGAGTTTGGACTCGTTTGATCCGTCTTGACGAGAACTTTGGTGCTAGATGGTTACCAGGGTCTGATGATGGAGCTGGAAGATAGCCATAGGAACTCGGTAATTAAACGAAATAACCCCATCGAGTTGGGGCTGGTTTGATTCGTCTTGACGAGTACTTTGGTGCTAGATGGTAACCAGGGACTAAAGATGAACAGGTAGCTTAAGTGCAGTAAACGCATATAACGGAAAGACACTGTTACGCGCTACGAATTACGCCGTAGTCAATCTTGCATCAAAAATACTAAAAAGTTAAAAATTAAATTAAAAGAAAAAAATACTTTTTAAAAACAAGCTTTTATTACTTATTAATAAAAAGGACTAAAAGTTAAAAATAATTTAAACCCGATAAGAAATAAATAAAAGCGTGTTACATTGTGTTGTAAATGTTCTTTAATGTTCCATCAAAATGTAACACGCTTTTATTTATTTCTTATCGGGTTTAAATTATTTTTAACTTTTTAATCCTTTTTCTTAAAAAGTACCTAATAAAAGCTTGTTTCTAAAAAGTTTTTTTTTTTAATTTACATTTATCATTTAAAAATCATCTTCCTGACTTGAACATAAAAATGGCTATACCTCTAAAACGGGGCATTTTTTTTACGGCCATATTAACTTTCAATCAGTATATTACACCAAAATTTCAGCCAAACTGACCAATTGATCCAATGCACCCTAGAGCCAAGCTACCAACCTCACAAGCTATTGTTGCATATCTCATGCTGACATAAAAAAAACTGTTATCAAACTGCCACTTACAAGTTTCACACAGAAGATATAGATTTTTGAATTATAATATGAATAGGAATATTGCACAGACATCTAGAGTGTAATTTAATTAATTTTAATTTTAACATTCCTGTAATTAAATTAATTTTGACATTTCTGCAATTCAATTAATTTTGACATTTCTGTAATTTAATCAATTTTGACCTTCCTGTATTTTTATTAAATTTGACTTGCCTGTATTCTTATTTTGACATTTGTAAGTAATTTCTTTTTTATTGACATTTTCTAACATAATTTTTAATGAATACATTCAATAGCATGCAAATTTTTGATGTGCCTTGAGCACATCAAAAATTTGCATGCTGAATTTAGTAGGCGGAATATGAAGTACTATGAATTGTATTATGACATCTGTAAGCACCATATTTCAGGCAAATAAGCGATTATTATTAATATTATTATAAAAATTAAAAAAAGAAAACTGTAGACACCTACATTTGATAAGAGTGTCCAGTCACCAAAGGAGATATCCAACGACCGTGGTTAGTTATCTCCTTTGGTGACTGTACATACTGCTTAGTCTACACATACAATACGCGTTTTGGTGCAATAGACATATTATTCCTATACCCTGTCCATTCTGTAAACTGTTTTTTGACAGATGGAACTAGTGATTGCAGCAACACACCATACATTGATTGATACATGTACACACGGCTACACGTCAAGCTGTACCAAACCAGTTTGTCTTGGCCTCACTTTGTATGATATTTTCTCACAATGAACGGTCAGCCAATACTGGTTTTGCATAGCTTGATGTGTAGCCGTGTGTACAGTATTAAAAAGTCTGTAAGAAGCCATAAATAAAATAACTCAATAAGATAAGGCAGTTTATATATTTATTTTATTATGCATTTTAAAGTTAACTTCTATGTAATCTGGAATGTATACGTTCTAAGATAGCTGTCAAAATATCTAATGAACATGGTATATTTGTTAAGTTCAATTTTAAGACAACACTGTTTATGCATAATATACTACAGTTTGTATTCCCAAATGTAATAAATACATAAATATCAACATTCAACGCCAATGGTATAGTTGGCGTGAAATCAAGACAAAATAAGTATGAGCTTGAGAGAAATTACTTCTGCATTATACTGAAATTATTACTACTTAAAATATGAGAATAAATGGTTGTTGAAGAAACCTCACCTCATAATCCTCATTCATCATCTGAGCGAACAGCTCTTCAGCCTCCAGACACTGTCTCAGTAATCTGTAGCATTGCTTCAATTTAGCACAGCAGAAGAAACAAGCAAACATTGGTCTTCTGTCTTGAGTTACAAACTGCAACAGAATTTGTCTTACATTATTTTATTTAAATACTTCTAAAATAATTATTCAAGCCAACAGTTCACCATAATCAGCCTATAATGTTCCCACTGCTGGGACACAGGCCTCTTCTCGGTGAGAGGGAGTGGGCAGTAATCCGCCATGCGGGCCCAGTTTGGTAGATGTATCATGTCTATCATGTCTTCAAAATCAAAATCAAAGGTTCAAATTTATTTAAAAAAAATTAGGCTGAGAATCAGCACTTTTCGAACGCCAAAATTACAAAAGACAGTCCCCCAAAAACGCCCACCATTCATCACTTTTCGAATGTTTGGTCCTAGGACATGCCGGTTTCCGCACAATGTTTTATGCCGGTTTCCTCACAATGTTTTATGCCGGTTTCCTCAAAATGTTTTATGCCGGTTTCCTCACAATGTTTTATGCCGGTTTCCTCAAAATGTTTTATGCCGGTTTCCTCACAATGTTTTATGCCGGTTTCCTCAAAATGTTTTATGCTGGTTTCCTCAAAATGTTTTATGCTGGTTTCCTCAAAATGTTTTATGCCGGTTTCCTCAAAATGTTTTATGCTGGTTGTCTCAAAATGTTTTATGCCGGTTTCCTCAACATGTCTTATGCTGGTTTCCTCAAAATGTTTTATGCTGATTTCCTCAAAATGTTTTCTGCCGGTTTCCTCACAATGTTTTATGCCGGTTTCCTCACAATGTTTTCCATTACTGTTTTGAGAGCAGTGGTGATGAAATTGCTGCATTTATACACAAAGTATGGTGCTTGGCTGGGTTCGAACTCATAACCTACAACTCGTAAGTCGGGCCCAACACTACTAGGCCACCACCGCTCTCACTGGGCCACTTCTGCATTCTGTGCACATGTTACTGAGTAGGCATGAGCATTGATAACCACCCTTGCTCAGAGCAGATTCGCACCAAGGTCAGTGATTTCCATTTTCCCCCAAGAACAACTCTGACTGAAAGTTCATGCAGGTAGTATGAATCTTCGTGTCATTATCATAATTCATTCATTAAACGTAAGTTGTGCCAGAAAGCCTTTTATACCATTAAGAATTATATTGAGGACAAAAAGGCTTGGGATTGAGTTGCTTCCAATTTTTTACATATTGCTTTTTTTCTGTTTTGTTTTTTTTTATATACACTGACATTAATGATTTTTTATATATACTATGACATTTGCTTACTTTTCAAAGTATTGTATTATTTTAATTATTGTGAATGTGAAGACTATGTGGGTCATTTTATTTATATTATTTTTCTCTCTGTTCTCTTAGTTTTTGTCATGGTCTGGCAGTTTGAGTAATTAATGTGGCCTACCCAAATGTCCTTTCTTTGGTATTGTTCGTTGAATCGTTGAGCTCCTTAAGTTTTGAGTTGATCTGCACGATTTCTGACAAATGCGTGCACTGACTGGACAGGTCCTCTCAATCTGTGTGGTTCTTTCCTCAAAAGACCATCTCAGACATCGACCTGCATGGTCTTCATATGATCTGACCAAGATTATGTCTGGACTTTAAAAGAGACTGTGACCTCTGAGTTTGTTTCGGCCTTTCTTCTCAGACTAGCCAGATAGGAAACGCCAACCTCATCTAGTTTTAAAATATGATTGATGTGTAAAGTGTTTGTACAAACCTACTTACAAAAATAAAATCATTTATCATTAAAACCTAATGCGTAATTGACTTAGTTCTTAATAAAAATATAAACTTACTGGAATATCAGTCAGCTTCTCATACATTTCACGCAAGTTCCTGTTGACCACTACCAACATGCGGACATTCTGCACTAAACATATCCTACACATTGGCAATTTTGCCATCTTTTAACTCAAAAATTATCACTTATGTTAGATAGTTCAGATTTCCTTTAAGGTTTTTAATAGAAAAATACACTATTAACGAGGGAGTCTTGTATATTATTGTTACGACTTCTTCTAGTAGTCTATGAACATTTGTGAATAAAAGTTAGTAAACATAAACCATCCCTTTGTGGACTGCGGTAAGACGGCAGCAGCCGGAGAAAGCTTAACTTATTTTATATCTCGTAGCCAGTCCAGACGGTTCAAGTAATTCGAATCCTACATAGATTAAAAACGTGAACGTTTGTGAGGACGGATGGATGTTTGTTACGCATTCACGCAAAAACTACTGAACGGATTTGGATGAAATTTAAGCACACAGATAGTTTAAAACCACGACTAACACATAGGATACTTTTTATCCCGATATTCCCACGGGATCTATGCGGGTGAAACCGCGGGGCGCTGCTAGTTAGTTTATAAATCCCTTAACACCATTTACTACTTAAATACCGGTAGTTAACATTTATTCCGATAATACATAGGAGTATAGTAAAGTAATAGATTGCGATAATACGGCACAAAAAAACACGTGGCGTTCAATACAAAATTTGAAACAAAGCTACTTCACAAGTTCACAATCACAACCTCCTTTAAATAAATGTAATTGTACTCTGTGTGATCACAACGAAACGAACGAACGTGATCACAACACAAAGTAATTTAGTAATGTCATAATGTGTCACAAGTTGACAGCATACTGCTTGACAGTTGACAGTGACAGATAACTAGTTTTATTAGGAATCTCCTAATAAAACTAGTTATCGTTTTAATTTTTTTTTTTTACGTATGTACGGTACTCATTTATAGTCATACTTCCAAGTTCCAACAGACTAATGGACTATTATTATATCACCTATCATTTCGTATCACATCGCCAGATGTTCGCACGAATACAAGATAAGAAGAAATACGAACTGAATAATAAAGAAAATGATTACTTGGAAAGTATCAGCAACTTATTTAGTTATATAAGTTAGCTAGTTTGGTTTGTTGATTTTTTTAAAATAAAAATGATTCAATACAATTGTAAAATAAACATATTTTATTTAATTTATTTGCTAGGGCAGCCGAAAATAGCTTTTCCTTTAAAACACGGCAATTTTCCTTGTCGAACACGGCAGTAAAAAAATTGTCGCTGGCCGGTGGTGGGTAAATTAAAACTTTATTTCGTTCGGGATGGATCATTTTTAAAATGCAAAGTGCATACTTGTTTATTTTTTATCAATATTTAATTTTGTGGCCGTACAAAAGTATTCAAATGTACGTAATATTTTTTAGGAATTGAGAGACGTGCAGCGAGAATGTCGGAGGCTCAATGGAGCATTCTGCTCGACTTTTTAGAGCGTAACCCCAACCTGGTTATGGCTCGAGGTTATAATAATACTGCCCGAGGTAGAGCAGGCAGGGTCCTCTCGCCAGTAGTCCGAGCTAGCTGGATTGCTCAATACCGAGGGAAGTGGCACAACCAAAAACCCCCAAAGATTGGTTTGTTCTTACAACAGACCAATCTTTGGGGGTTTTTGGTTGGACCGTGGACCCCGGTAATCCGACAAACGTTTTGCAGGGCAGTGTCGGACTATCGAAGTTGTCGGATTACAGAGTACTGCATAAGACCCCGTATAGTCTGGATTTTTTTGAAAAAGAGTGCCTTGTAATCCGACAAATTACAAATGAAATATTAAGTAGGGCCAGGGAAATGTACCTATGTGAAAAAAAAATTAACGATTAAGTACATATTTCCAATTCCACGTTTTATTTCTATTTTATACAAAACAAAGCGCGTCGAGCACATTACAGTGTAGTGGTGGCGCGTACAAGTTGCAACCTGTTTAATCATGCATTATCTTACATTAGTGAAGATATGTCAAAATAATGTTTGTGTTCTAGACATGCGAAATGTAGCTCACTGAAAAGAAAAGAGAGATATAGCTCTTTTGATCAAAAGAGCTATATCACTCTTTTAGCTCTTTAGCTCACCGAATAACTCTTTTAGCTCTTCAGCTCAATTGACTTACTTGCGAGCTACAGATCAAATCACTCTTTTAGCTCTTTAGCTCACCGAAAAACTCTTTTAGCTCTTCAGCTCAATTGACTTACTTGCGAGCTACAGATCAAATTGAGCCGCGCAAGTCAAACGAGACAACTAGCTCAGTGGCTCTTTAAAACCTTTGAAGTTCTTTAGTTCATTTAACTTAGTTGCGAGCTATATATAAAATTAGATTCAATATGTTATTTTATTTTTATTACAAACAAAATATTAAAATTATGAAAGCCAATGATTTTCCTTCATACTTGAACAGGCTTAGGACTGTCAATCTAGATGAATAAATATTTAAAAAAGCTAATTAATTAACAGTATGATGTAATGAATGGACGTATATCATTTTTCAAAATCACAAACTATTATTCCCTAAGGATTTTCATACTTATATAAAAGTGCTAAAGCATTTTTACCTTTATGACAACGAACATAAGAGTTATTTTACTATGACGTATTGAGCTGAAGAGTCGGTCAAGTGAGCTACACAATGCGAAATCGTTCACCGGCGAAGTTCGGTCATTGTCGGCCGCTGTCGGCGTGACGTCGCGTCGCCGTCGGTATCACTCTTTACTCGCATAGAGTGTAGAGTCAATGAGCTAAATGAGCTAGTGAGCTATTCCGTGATCGACTGAGCGACTGAGAGCTAGATTGTGATTAAAGAGCTAGTTCAATTTTATCTCTCATTCGCGAGCTACCCATGTCTATTGTGTTCCTACATTCAACAGTGATAGGCATGTCGGATTACAGAGGGAGCCGGATTAAACTGGGGCCAGATTATCGGGGGTCCACTATATTTGAATATTCACATTTCTCTGTGCCATCACAACTTCACCTTATTCCCCTCGCCGGTTTTAAGTCGTGTTAGTTACACTATTTAGGTATAACTCAAGAACGGCTGAACCGATTTGGCTGAAAATTGGTGGGGAGGTAGCTTAGAACCAGGAGACGGACATAGGATACTTTTTATTTACTTTAGGAGTAGATTAGGTGTGGTGTAGGAGTAGGGTAGGAGTAGTGTAGGAGTAGAGTAGGAGTGGGGTAGGGGGTAGGACACCACGCGAACGAAGTAGCGCCGGGCGGCTAGAAATAATTTATATGGCAAAACAATTTTTGCCGGGTCAGCTAGTATAGTATATTTATTGTTTTGCAGTATGTCAGTACCTAACTACAAACGTAATTTAAAAAAAAGATCGTTGCTGGCATAAACACCGACGCAAACAGAACAGGCCCGCGGAGGGCCTTCTAGTGTAGATCATCTATCTGGTATAGAGCTGCGGTTTTTATCCCTAACTAGCTGGCCCGGCAAACGTTGTTTTGCCATATAAATTATTTCTAGCTGCCCAGCGCTTCTTCGTTCGCGTGGTGTCATACCCCCTACCGTAGGGTAGGGGGTAGGACACCACCACATCCTATACTATTAATTCAAAACCCATAATTAAATACGTGCGTCGAGTGGACCCGAGTCTACTGTACCGAAGGGACGATCGTCAAATGTTTGACAGGAAAGTAGGTAGAACAGTTTATATGGAAAAATGAAATTGTTGTTTTTACTATCTTCCTCGCAATTTTTCCATGTTTTCTCATCGTTTAAACCTTCCCTGAACTACGACAAACATCTCGAGTTTTAGCCAGACAAACGAACAGCAATTGATTTTTATATCTAAAGATAGATGGGACTAGGGTTACCAGATGGAAAATTGAAAAGTCCTGACAAAAATCCTGATTTCCATAGAAAAGTCCTGAGATTTTGTCGCATACGTAATTTAAAACTCTGTGGAAAAATCAGTTATTGGTTTTGTGCACATAAATTGATTCCAACTCTAAAAATATGTTGATGTTAATTACGTTGATTTGTGAATATACCTATCCAAAGAAGAAACAATTATATATTTTTCTATAAGTAGTTTCTTTCTAATTAAAAAAAAATTAAAAATCTGTATTTTACTGAAAATCGAAAAATCCTGAGATTTCCAAAATCCGGCCGCAATCCTGTTAGCAGCCTAAAAATCCTGAAATCTCAGGACAAATCCTGAGATATGGTAACCCTAGATGGGACAGGGTTTTGGCCAGAATGCCCCTTTGTAATTACATTAAAATAGGTACCTATTGCAAAAATTTTGGCTAGCAAATAAAGTATTATAAATACTTACTATGTAGGTAACTTTTTTAAGATCAACTGTCAACTACAGTAGGTATGCAACAGCAGACACGTTTGTTTGGGTGCAGAATGTTGTGTACAAGCATAGGTAACGCGCCCTGCAACGTGGCCGAGCGAGAGCGAGACATCGGTCCGCGATCGCCCGCGCACACCCGCGCGCCTCACCCCGCATACTTGTACTTGTAACGGTTGCATGTTTGTGTTCAAATAAACGACAGTGCGTTTACAGCCAGCGAGAGTTTCACTTGTCCCGTGTCCCGTATCTAACAGTGGCGACGACGTGAGCAACCCACGCTTACGCTTTAACACAAAACAATGGCTCAGTTTAATTTCGGGATTTTAAATAACTTTGACCACACAGTGCACGAATGGAAGGCGTATAAAAGTCGCCTGCGGCAGTGGTTTATAGCAAACGACATCTCCGAACAAAACGATGCTACGGGTTCAAGAAGGCGAGCGATCCTGCTGAGCGCACTCACGGATGGTACCTACCAGCTCACAGCCGACTTGGCTTTGCCTAAACAGCTGGAGGAGGTGCCATTCGAAGACATTTTGGAGCTAATAGATGCTCACTTTTCGCCGAAAAAGTGTGGATTCGGAGAAAGATACGCATTTTACGCGGCAACGCAACAAGCGAGTGAGACGCATGCGCAGTGGGCGGCAAGACTGCGCGGCCTCACGAAACACTGCAAGTTCGCCAATGTAGAAGAAGCTCTTCGAGACCGCTTTGTAATGGGTATGTCGGCGGGTCCCGAGAGGGACAAACTCTTCGCGAAGGATACGGATACTTTGACCCTGGCAAAGGCAGTGGAGTTGGCGCAGAGCATCCGCTGTGCGCGGGCAGGCGCCTCCGCATCAACGACAGCGTCACCATCAACACAGCAAGAACATGTAGTGTTCAAGGTGCAGGGTACGAGTGCGGCTCCAGAGAAGGAACCGGTCAAGGAGAAATGTTCCGTGTGCGGTCGAAATAACCATCCGTCATCCCAGTGCCGGTTCGCGAACTTTACGTGTAGGAAGTGTAATAAAAAGGGACATTTGCGTAGAGTGTGCAAAGTGAAACGTGTTGTGTCCGGTGACGTGGCGGAGGAAAACGACGATGGTGAGTTTTTACGTAATATCGTGTCAGAACGGGGGGAACCTATGACAGAAATCGTGTCTATCAACGGCTCACAAATGAGGTTCGAAATAGATAGTGGATCCGCAGTCACAGTCATTTCAGAGGATTGTTGCAACAGACATTTTAGCAGCCTGCCTTTGTTGCCCCCTAAGAAAAGGTTGTTAACCTACACGGGCACTAGTATCGGTTGTTTAGGCATAATTCGCGTACCTATCACTTATAGGCAGAGTACACACACACTGGATGTGTACGTGGTGCGTAGCGAAGGGCCTCCGTTGCTCGGTAGAGATTTTTTGTCCCTATTTAAACTAAAATTAGCGCCCTGTAATTTTATAAACAATGAAGCAAATACAGTCGATAACTTGCATAGTAGATTCAAAGACGTATTTTCAGATAAACTAGGTAAATTTACGAAGTTCGAAGTCAAATTAAGGTTAAAAGATGATGCAAAACCAATGTTTTTCAAGGCACGTCCAATCGCATTTGCATTACGAGACAAGGTAGATAAAGAGATTGTCCGTTTAGTAAATTTAGGTATATTACAGCAGGTCGATCACTCTGAGTATGCATCACCCGTAGTGCCAGTATTAAAACGCAATGGGAGCGTAAGGCTGTGTGCAGACTATTCCGTAACCATAAATAAACAATTAGTTGTAGAACAATACCCGTTACCTACGGTCCACGAATTATTTTCGAAGTTACACGGAGGACAGCAATTCTCAAAGTTAGATCTGTCCATGGCCTATAACCAATTTGTTTTAGACAAGGATTCGCAAAAAATTACGTGCATAAATACGCACCGCGGGTTGTTTCAATATACACGTATGGTGTTTGGGTTAACGAGCGCACCGTCTATTTTTCAGCGCGCTATGGAAAGCATACTATCAGGCATGGACGGTGTGTTATGTCTATTAAATGACGTCCTGGTAACAGCTGACGGACCCGGGCTACACCTACAAAGGCTAACTGAAGTGTTACAGAGGCTACAAGACGCAGGACTGACCTTGCAAAAAGAGAAATGCGAATTTTTCAAAAATGAAATCAGTTATTTAGGGTACGTAATAAACAAAGACGGGCTCAAAAAATCATCGGATAAGGTAATAGCAATTAAGAAATCCCCGATGCCTACGGATGTAGGTAAACTTCAATCATTTTTAGGGTTAGTGAATTATTACCGTAATTTCGTACCGAGGGCGTCCGAAATTCTCAGTCCCTTATATGATCTTTTAAAGAAAGGGGTTAATTGGAATTGGACCGACGAATGTCAAAAAGCGTTCGTCGAAATAAAAAAACAATTAACGTCAGACCAAGTGTTAGCACATTTCGACCCTAACGCAAAGATAATCCTCACCATGGACGCTTCACCAAATGGGTTAGGTGCGATATTGTCGCAAATTGACAAGGACGGATTCGAGCGTCCTATTTCGTTTGCATCCCGCACTCTTAACACGGCTGAAAAACGATATTCCCAGATACAGAAGGAGGCAACTGCAATTATTTTCGGAGTTCGAAGGTTCCATCAGTATCTGTACGGTAAATCAGACCCGTTTATCCTTCGCACCGACCACAAACCTTTAATCTCTATATTTGGGCCATACAAAGGTATACCAGAGGTGTCGGCAAACCGATTACAGAGATACGCGTTGTTCTTTAGTGCATATAATTATAAAATCGAATACGTTCGTAGCGAGAATAACTGCGCGGATTATTTGTCCCGCGCCAGTCTCCCCGACGGCGCGGGCATAATAAAAGCAAACAAGTAGGCCAACTCAAGCCCCGAGCGAGCGATAATAGCCTAAACTCGTAGGGCTGTCACTTGTACTTTATTCAATCGTCAAAAATGCATAGTCAATCTCTATACAAAACAATGTTCCCCTGTAGGGTAAGCATCAGGGACCTTTAGTACAAAGTTTTTTTAAATTATTTTTTCTACACACGGCTACACATCAAGCTATGCAAAACCAGTATTAGCAGACCGTTCATTGTGAGAAAATATCATACAAAGTGAGGCCAAGACAAACTGGTTTTGTATAGCTTGCTTGACGTGTAGCCGTGTGTAAGTACATAGACCAGAAGCCGACTACATTTTTTTCATTGCCTACGTCATCTTATCTGTTTAGTTATTTGAAAAATTACGATCGAAATATGACTAATAAAAACGTGGTTTTACTGAATCATGTATTTATTCAAATAAAATGAAATGATTATGAAGTCTTTGTAGTTAAGGAGGTAGGTAGGTACACGTACAAATTATTTATTACGAGCAGCAGGGCAGCGGCGAAGCGTGCGCGGGCGCGGGCGATATTACCGGCGTCACAGCCACGACTGGCGCACCTTTAGCAGCGATAAATTTTGTCAGTGTGTGCGTGCGACGACGCATACGTACGAGCGCGCTCACATACAAACCGTGCGCGGTGCGAATGTATGAAGATGTCGTACTTGTTTGCTTTTACTATGGCGCGGGCGACGGGCCGCAGTCGCGGGCAGCGACGGCGGACAGTGAACCCGGGGGCGGGGAGTGCGCGGACAGTACACAGCACGCTGCTGCCGCTGCCGCTCCCATTGACCGCGCATCGTACGTTCATTTCGTTATAGATGGTCACATGCCGGTCACACTAGACGAATTGCGCAGGGAAACTAGCAGGGATATTAACTTGTTAAAAGTGATCGATTTTATTTCTAAGGGTTGGCCTAGGAGCATGACGGATATAAAATTAAAACCTTTTCATGCATGCAAAAATCAATTATCATATGAAGAGGGCTGTGTCATGAGAGGGCATAAAGTAGTTTTGCCCGAAAGTCTTAAAATTAAAATATTAAACGAACTTCACACTTCCCACCTAGGAATTGTAAAAACAAAGGCCGAAGCTCGTTCCCGTTTTTGGTTTCCGGGTATTGACAATGAGATCGAAACTATGATCAACTCCTGTACTGTATGCATACACTTACGACCAACCCCCCCACGTGCCCCACTCGCGCCGTGGCAATATCCACCCCAACCCTTTCACAGGTTACACATAGACTTTTTAGGTCCCATAGATAATAAGCATTATTTAATAGTGGTAGATGCGTATACTAAATGGGTGGAAGTTTACGATATGTGCGGTACAACGACCTCATCAGCCACAGTAGAAAAACTTTGCGAGTTTGTTTCTAGATTTGGGCTACCCAACACAATTGTTAGCGATAATGGCACGGCTTTCACGTCACACGACTTTAAACGATTTTGTACAATAAACGGGATTAACCACGTGACGTCACCGGCATATAGTCCCGCGAGCAATGGTCAGGCT
The DNA here is from genome assembly GCA_945859715.1 of Apamea sordens. Taxonomy (NCBI): domain Eukaryota; kingdom Metazoa; phylum Arthropoda; class Insecta; order Lepidoptera; family Noctuidae; genus Apamea; species Apamea sordens. The sequence goes on along the minus strand of OX244015.1, from coordinate 7,969,109 downwards.
GAAAGTTTTGTGAAGATTGCAAAAAAGGGTATAAAATCGTGTATCCTCTCTAGTCAAAGTCAGAAAGAGAGTAGGGTCAGGCTGTTAAGATATCTTTTTGATTACCGAAACTCGATACATTCTGTCACAGGGTTCTCTCCGGCACAATTAGTGTTTGGACGCAAACTAAGAACACGCTTGGATATGCTGTCGCCGAAACCGTTGTCACCCTCAGACACGTCATTGGACACTTCAGTAAAATCAAAACAGTGTTTGCAGAGTAAATACAACGGCGGCAAAAATGAGCAGACTTTTAAATGCGGAAACGAAGTGTTATACAAAAAATTTTTGAATAAAGATAAGTTTACGTGGTGCAGAGGTACAATCACAGACAAAATTGGTAAGGTGGTCTATTTGATTAACGACCACCTAACAGGAAGTGTAGTGAAAAATCACAAAAATCAAATTGTATTTTATAAGGGCTACGCTAACTCACAACAATCTTGGGATATTGGCGAAGTGGACAATTCAGGTGACGATGACGGCACCACGTCACGATCAACATCACCGAGTCTCCAACCCGCTTTTCAAGTCGACTCCGCGGGGGAGGGGGTACAGGGTGCAAGTACAACGAATGGTTCCTCACCACCGCCGCCAGTGGCGTCCCAACATCCCGATAGAATGTTGCGCAATATCCCAAGGGTTAACTATAGAAGCCTCGCGTTAGGAAAATGATTAGTTATAAGATACCTACCTAGTTAATAATAATTATTATGTGTCACACGTACTAACTTAATTAATTATAAAAATGTCATGTATATTGTGTAAATTGTGTACTACCTACATTCTTGTTTCTGCTACGTTTATATTTTATTTTTATTATTCTTAATAATTCATATTCTTCATAAGTGGGCTTGTCAGAATAGGGTGGGGAGATGTTGTGTACAAGCATAGGTAACGCGCCCTGCAACGTGGCCGAGCGAGAGCGAGACATCGGTCCGCGATCGCCCGCGCACACCCGCGCGCCTCACCCCGCATACTTGTACTTGTAACGGTTGCATGTTTGTGTTCAAATAAACGACAGTGCGTTTACAGCCAGCGAGAGTTTCACTTGTCCCGTGTCCCGTATCTAACACAGAACAAAAACAGTGAGTAGTTTTTCTTGTTTAAAACCCTGTGTGACTTTAAAATAATAACATACATTTCTAATTTGTTCTGTGTATTTTAGAGAGATAAATATTATTGTGACTGACTGAGGATATGATTAACACTGAAAGTGGGAGCTCTTTCTGTGTTGATCCCGTTATGGAAACAACTTCAGCCCCAAGCCCTGGCCAGACTCTTCAGTCAGCATCAACATCAAGCCCCCCTAACCCGGCCCATACTGCAAGTGCCTCTGCCTGGATGACCTCGTCAGACAAGATACCCCAGCAGTTAGTTGAATTTTCTAACCCTACAGCTATTCATATTGCAGTTATGACTATTGAAAACGATTATGCTATTAATAATAATTACCTATGTAATGTACTTTAGGTCGTCCTCTGGGTCAACTGGACGAGTTTCAGAGAGTTTTGTCTCAGGTTGAGCTGCAACGTGCTGCAGCTGATAAGAGTAAATGCTCGTGTGAATCAGAATCTTGGAAGGCTTGCTGATTTAGTCGAGAGATATTTATCCCATATTGGTGTCCCAAAGTAAGAATTTATTGTAAAAGCAATAGAAACAAAACAAGTAAATCATTAACATTGATTTAATATATAAAGTAAGGCATAATAAAATAATCTTAATGTATCATTGTGCTGACCAAAGCCGTTGTACGCCAGCAGGTCAAGCTACCCGAAACTGTCAAATTTTCCCAATCAACTTTGAACCTAACTCTTTAGCAATAAAGTCGAAAATCTATTAAAGAAATCTGACAGATTGTAGTAGCTTGATGTGCTGGCGTCTGTACAAGGGCATCTCATACAGATACACCAGCAGCGAGTTGATGTTTTCTTCGTGATGCAGTTTCTGATGGAGTATTTGTTAATTGAAACAGATTTTTTTTTATGATGGGTAACACAATTTTCTTTATGAATATTAGTTTAGTTAGTACCAACCCGCACTGGGCCCGCGTAGTGGATTACGGCCCACTCCCTCTCACAGAGAGGAGGCCTGTGTCCCAGCAGTGGGCACAGTATAAGCTGATTATGCTATTAGATTTTTTCTGAATTTCGTACGTATTTGCTTCATTTTGCTCATCCTGAGGTGTTAATGCCATTACAGCCGATCGATTCTGTAAAAATCTCACCGTGAAAAGTTAGGTGAAGTGAGCTTAGAGTGAGCTGTCAATAGTGTAAATCCTTAGCATTAGTTGGAATGACAGCTCACACCACGCTCACTTCACCTAAGTTTTCACGGTGAGATGGTTACAGAAGCGCACTGCTGGTAGCATGGCAGCATTGGCGATATTATGTAGGTAACACCACACAAGCATTTGTTTTGTAGCCAGCCATAGTGGGGGTGGTAGTGTAGATTTCGATCTACTAACAAACACCGAGATGCGCTCCACTGCAATAAGTTAATAGAGTAACTTATTGCAGTGGAGCGCATCGCGGTGTTTGCTCCACTGTATTTCGTACCAAACAATGCTGCTCAGTGTAATATCGTTGAGGGCTATCGGGCTCTGTGTCCAATATTGGTGTCATCAAGGTTGATCTAAGGGGTCAAGGGGATAACCTGAGTAATCTGAAACATAATTAGGTAATTGTTATAACACTCAAATTAAACAATGATGTTTGTTTGTTTTTAATAATGTTTGATATTATTGACGATTTGACTTACCTAAAACCACACATTATTGTTATTAGTATTAACTTATTTATTTATTTTACTTCGATGGTCCTAGTTTTTCATCTGTGACTTCAAGTGACAGCTATGTGACCAGCCGGTCGATTCTGTAAAAATCTCACCGTGAAAATTCCTATTCAGAGGAAAATTCAAGTGAAGTGAGCTTGATGTGAGTTGTCAATAGTGTCAATTCCTAGCATTAAGTATTTGGAATGACAGCTCACTCCACGCTCACTTCACCTAAGTTTTCACGGTGAGATGGTTACAGAATCGCACTGCAAAACCCAGCTATGCATAAATATGTAAGCTGTCACGCCCTTTATGCCTGGAGGCTTTTATTGTAGTAAGTTTTTATTTACATTTTAATTAATTATTTTTCAACTTGAGTAGGTACGTATAGTTTTTGGAACGAAGTTCCTTATCGCGCGTTGCGAAAGGAGGCTAGACGGAAAAAATTAAGACCAAAAGTTGGAACGACACTTTTTGCTATAGTTGTAAGCCGTGCGGCGTGCGCGTGTTTCTCTGTCTGTCTCTCTCTTTCTTTGAACTTCGTTCCATTCGGGTGTCCCTTGACACGTCTCAAGTTTTTATTATATTTGTTGGTATATTGGCGTGGCTAGCTGACATATTGCAAGTAATTTAATTTTATGTTATGTGCCTTGTAATGTTAATTACTTAACGCCTAGTATTGTATAGTATCACGTATTTTATAACTGAACAGACAGCTGTGCTGCTGGGGAGTTTGTTGCGCCACTTCTTCTTCCCCGCGATAGCACTAGGAAGTGGTGAAGGGCGGGCGTTTTTGGGGGACTGTCTTTTGTAATTTTGACGTTTGTAAAGTGCTGATTCTCAGCCTAATTTGAATAAATGACTTTTGATTTTGATTTTCGTTTTCAGCCTGATGGAACTCCATCAGGCTGAAAACGAAAATCAAAAGTTCCAAAGTTCCGAGTGGCTAAGTGGATGGCGATTCCAGACAAACGAGTCCAGGGGGTCTACTCCGAAGTAGTATCGGCCAAATGTTCGGCCGTTTACTGCTACGAAGTTACTATTTGGTTCGGTCGGTTCCGATCCTACACTCCTACACTCTTTCGAATATTGACTATGGTCCCGACCCAACTGAGCCGATCCGAACTTTTTTTGCATTTTTCAATAATATTCGGTTCGGCCATGTGTCGGTCCGATCCGAACATTCGCACTTGCACTTCGGAGTAGGCCCCCTGGTTTGCCCCTCCATGGCTGGCATCAACACTTAAAATATTTAAATCAGAGTTGCATACCTAAAAAAAACTGATTATTATTATTTTATAATGTTTTTCCTGTATTTATTGTTTTATATTACTTAGTAATAGGTATAATGTAGGTTATCACTAAAGAGAAGCTGCACCCTAATTGCGTAACACACGATCAATCGGAATCGGTTTCATTTTGAAAGTTCAACAACTTTACGTGCTGAGCAGACAAATTTTTCGAACTTACGAAACAACGGATTAGCAATTTGCTTCAAAATGATTCAGATTCCGGTTGATTGTGTGTGCAATTAGGGTGCTAATTATTATATAATTTAATCATTATGTTTTTCCTGCCTCTATTATTTTATATTACTTAGTAATAGGTATAATGTAGGTTGTCACAAAAAAAACGGGTTGCACTCCGGGAGTGCCGGCAGAAGTGAAAACTTGAACATTAACGTTATGCATTTTTGATATTTTGGAATGCGGTCTACTCTCCCTCCGTCTTACGAATTTTCGATCAGGTCACGTGTTCTGACGCGAGTTTAACATTTTTTACCCATCATAAAAAAGTGCACAACGCCGCTAAAGAAGTTTTCACTTCAAAAATGACTGATTATTATCCGCTTGAACGGTAGCGCGCCAATTCACAATTACGTACCTGATGACCAAGCTTATAAAATGGTTTTTGGTGAATCGTTGGTAACATGAGTCACCTCTAGTAAAGTTTTTGTTCAAGCTTACGAATGACTTAAAAGTCGTGTCAAGTGTTTCTATTTTTTTATTTTTAGCGTTAAACATTGACTATAGTTGAAAAAATCATTATTTAAACTTTAAAAAAGATTATTTTTAAAAGCTAATCAGTAACATATATATTTTATGAATGGTGGAAGGGTTCTATCTACATACGATAAAATAAAAAAAAACATACTTCATAGTAAAAAAATATTTATTTCCAGGCGTATGACTAGCACGAAACATTTGCTGACGGTGAATAATTTTTCACCTAAATGTAATAATTTACTACAACCCCTTTCACGTAAATTAAAAATATTGTTACTATCTGAAAGCTACATATTATTATGTGGATAGGTTTATCTAATACAGAAAAATATGGGATTGATTGAAGGAATTCCCACTTACGTAAAAACGCACTTAACATTTCTGGTTTTTTTTTGTTCAGTGAAGTTTGAGTAAAAAACGTACATCATATGTAACTATTTTCTACAAAAAATGCCCTTTCCAATGATGTATCACACTTGTTATTGAACAGCCATCGAAAAAAAATACAAGTAAAAAAATATCACAAATAGGGAGAACCGGAGAATTGAGAAAACACGTGCGACATAAAGCCAGGGTTACATGAAGTGCACATCCGGGTTTAAAGCTATTATTTTATTGAACTTGATATTTGGCAACTCTTATTCAGTTGCTACCAGTAATCCAAAAAAGGTATAAAAAAAAAAAACAAAAAAATATATCCCAATCCCTGTTTCAATGGATGAAAAAAAATGTTATGATTTTTATTACCCGACTGCCAAAAAAGGAGGGTAATGTTTTTCGAATATAATTATGTAAGTAATATTCGTTGTTACCGTCTATAGGCTTAACAGATGGACTGATTTGGATAAATTATATGTCGTTAGATTTGTCTTCATAGTCCGAATGTTACTAGGACAAAGCGCGTTAAAAAAAAACTGCAGTACCTATCGAGTTTGTTATCAAAATAAAAGGTTGTGAACGACAATTCCAAAAATATGATTCTCCCTCGGGTCAGTAAAAGTCGGGTAAGTAAAAAAAAGATTCGGTTGCTATAAAGATTATCACGAGTATAAGTGGTAATCTTTGAAGCAACCGATTATGCAGAGGTTCACGTTGCAAACTTCGCACTTATAAACAGTGGAAGCGTCTATTTTTTTAAGTGCGCACCACTTGCAACGTGTCCTCTTTTTATTAGTTCTGGCAGGGTAGTGGCCGGATATTATGGGTATTTTTGGCCGGCGAAATCTCCGAATGATTTCGTCCGCCAACAACACCCGGAACTTCCGCTGAGCCATATTGGCATTCCCTGCATTTGTGAACATGACAAATGCGTTGTGGATGGACACGTTGAGAAGCCGACGGAAAAGCTTCTTGTACCAAATTAGATTACGAACCCGTTCTATGGGAAACGCCTGCAAAAGTTGGTCCTTTTTATCGACGCCTCCCATAGCCAGGTTATAATCTAAGACTACTTTAGGTTTATAACGAAAGTAGCCGTACTTCTCTTTACCGCCAACCTCTACCTTGTGGTACGTAGAAAGAAGAGCTACCACTTTCGCATCATTCCACACCGCAATTGTCATGTCCCGTGTCTGGCTATATGCCACTTCACTAGGCTGCATGTTTGCCTTATTTTTGCGGCGCAAACTGTCTGGCACGAACTCCCGGTTCAGACGCAGGGTGCCCATTACGTCCGTCTTCTGGGCCTTGAGGGTGCGCGCCAGCAAAGGACTGTTATAAAAGTTGTCCATTACAAGAGTGTGACCTCTCTTTAGTAATGGACGAACTAACTTTAGAACAGTCCTTGATGTCGCACTCTCAAGCTCAGCCTCGTTCGCATCAGCCTCGTCCGCTTCAGCCTCGACATGATGCCGTTCCTTCCCGGCATAAATGATCATCTTCCAGAGATATCCCGTCTTGGACTCACAAAGTTCGTAACTCTTTATACCTACCTGAGCAGCTTTAGTCGCTATGACCTGTGCAAAGGAGAGTCTGCCTTTCCACAGCATCAGCGACTCGTCTATAGCAATGTTCTGATCAGGTAGGTATAAAGAGCTAAATTTGGTGTTGAGGTGGTCGATGATGGGCTGTATTTTAAACAATTTCGACGGGATACCTCTGCCAGATAATGTGTTGTCTACGAAATGTAGACAACGCTTTATTGACGCAAAGCGGTAGTGCGGCATAATTTCGGTGAATTGGCCCAACTTTAAATAAGGCAAACAAGGGGTCCAGTATTCGACCTCCACAGGGATTGGGACGATGCTTTGCAGCATAATGACGCCAAAAAACGTCCACAACTCTTGTGGCGTTATTGGCGTCCATTTCCTAATACGAGAAAATTGGGGAAGTGCCGAGGACAGGAGGTTTGCTGCATACTTGTTGGTCTCATCGACTATGAGGTTGATTATGTCTTCGTCCCAAATTTTAGACAAAATTTGGAACGGAGACATACCCTCAATGGGGAAAGTTGGCCCCGCGGGTCCGGTAAAATCTTCCCGCACCCCAGTGAAATGTTGGGGATCGTGAGACCAATCAAACGTCAGCAAATCCTCCTGACTCGCTTCTCGCAGAGCACGATCATCTTGCCTGTCGATGGACCCCAAGACCTCGCGGAATTCGCTGGGCAAATCTTCCACGACGAATTCTCCAGCGTGCCTCCTGCAATGGCTTATACCGTCCAGGCAATCTTCCTCTTCAACATCGCTGTCAGGATTCAGACCCGCAGAGTGTCCCCCCTGCAGAATTACTTCCAGGTCGTCTTCGTAAATCGGAGATTCTAAAACCAAATTATATGAGCCCATATTTAACTATCAGCTGCTTTGAACCCCCTAGTCCATAACGCAACCAGATTTTCATCACAAACGAGAAATAAACATAAAAAAATACCTGGTCTTGTGGACGACGTCGATGGCCCGGGAGAGAAATTCTGCAGTGTGGGACGCTCTGCAGAGAATGATGTGCTCGGCGAGAAGCCAATGATCTCGATGCGTGCATCGACAAAGAGGTTCTTGTCCACCTCTTGGTCTTTACCCAAAACAATTACCTCCGTGGACGGGATAAGGACCAGCTGATTTTCTCTTGGGAAATAACATATATATTAAGTCGACTTCTTTTGAATGTTTAAAATTCTTTAAGTCAGAGATTAAGTTCAAACTTACTTCGAACTAGGCAGCGGCGGCGTGGCGGCACCTTCTTCCACGAACTCGAACCTAGAAGGCTCACTTGCGTCCAGCGCTGGATAGAAAAGTATTAAAATATGTTAGGTTGGATCAGTCAATAAGGGGTACAATATCCGGCAGACAATTTGTTACACAACTGACATCTGCAATTACAATTGACAGTTTTGTATGGAAATTCGTAAAATGGTCCACAAATATTATGAATTGCTCTATTGAAGTTTAATGTCAAATACCAAATTCATAAGATTTTAGTCAAAAGCAACATCTCACAAATCATATGGGAGATTTTGGGAAGAAATATTGTTATAATGGCAGATTTAGGCCTTTATAAAAAAAATCTGGAGCACGCGCACCCTTAGCGAAACCATTTTATATCGCCGACGAAGTGTAGCTCCTCTGAAAATGAACATCTTAAAACATAAAATGAACATAGTCTTTGAAACGCCGGACCTCGAGTTTGTTGGCGTATACAAGCTGTTGTTTTGCATCCTCGTCAAATTTCAGGAGGCTGTTATGAAAGACATAAATAATCAAATAATATTACGATACCTGGTAAACAGTGATAGGAATAGGTAGTGCCTATTTGCCTAAACTTCGAAGAACAAGACAAGAAACGGAGACATCCTTAGGACTAAATTTTTTCCGGGACATCTGTCCCGAAATTCGGGACAACACTTTTAAATACATTAAAAAAACATGTCATTTGGAATAAGTAATTCGTCTATATTTACCTAAAGTTTGCGACTAGACATAACATAATAAATGACATTCACAGTCGTTACAACCATAAAATTTTCAGAATTTTTTTTTTGGGGATCGTTTTTAAATGGCTTGTTGATCTTAATACTATGAATCACAATGTTTGTATAAGGAGCCGTACACGTTGCGAAGTAAATATCTTCTTCCTAGCTGATAGCTCACTCTCAGCTACGTTTAATGAGATTTCTAAAGTTCAAGTGTATAATTTAAAAAAAAAAGGCAATTTTGTCTTTAAAATGATAAAACGGTAATTTTTATCATTTTAGCATTCTCTATAGTAGGACGAATTTATAATTTCAAAAACAAACTGTATTTGTATTTTATCTTAATGAAATATATTTCTAAAGTATATTTAAAATGTGCATAATATTAAAATTATCACATTGTTTAGTAACACACTTAAACTTTAAAAATCTTTAAAAACATCATTTAATCTTTATTGCACCGAAAGTACAATACGACTTTTACGGCAGCGCATTTCGTTATCTATTCTTAGAAATTACAAAAAGAAACCGCCATTGTCGCATACCATTACCAGCCAGATGTTCCGGAAAAAATTTAGTCTCTTATATCTTCTTGTGAAGTCATTTTCTTCAATACTAGTTGCTTTAATAGCGTAGCCTTTCTCGCGGGTCCTGAACTCTGATGTACAGATTTTAGTTTATCCCATACCTCTTTGGACGTGTTACATCCTTTGATCGTTTAAGTCCTAAGGAAGTCTCCGTTTCTTGTCTCAGTTCTTCGAAGTTTAGGCAAATAGGCACTACCTATTCCTATCACTGCTGGTAAATAATGAATAGATACTTGTTTTTTAGTTATTTAAGTTTGAAAGTATTTCAGAATACACCACTTTCAAAGAACAGAATCGCGTATCGTCTAAGCGGCCGCGTTTTTATGTGTGTGTAAAAGGGCAGTTACAGTGCGGTCTCACACAGGCCGCGTTTTAAAATGCGTGTTCCACAAAGCCCGATTTCCGAAAATTAGAAAAAAATACCTACTTATTGTATTATTGATTCGTGTCGAGAATCAGTAGCATAGTTACCTCCTCGAATTTGACGAGGATGCAAAACAACACGTTGTATAAGATAGATAAACGTTTTTCTTGACCTTATTCATTTATGCATAGGTACATAAGTACCACGATGGCATATGTAGTACCTCCAAGGCAAGTAAAAGGATTGTGTTAAAAAGTAGTGTGTTTTAACTAAGACAAATATTTGTATGACCTACATGTATTTGTTCCGAGTCTGGGTGTTTTTCTATCTATAATATGTATGTATTTACAAAAAAAAAATGTATATAAGTAGTTTATCAGCCATCTTGTTACCATAACACAAGCATTAGGTTGCTTAGCTTGGGACTAGATGGCGCTGTGTGAAATGTCCAGGGATATTATTATTATTATTATTAACTAAGTAGTACCAGATAGACACTATCATATATTATTGTAGAGGTTTACTCTGTACCCTCTTTATGAAATATGACAACTTACTACAATCTTCAATTCACATTTTAGGTGTTGAGTACACTTAGTTTTTATGTATTGGATCATACCAGAGGTTTATAGGAGGAAGTGCATATCATAAGGTGCACTAAGTTAGTGTATCTAACTGTGTGAGAGCCGTGACACTAGCTCCATCGAAATAAAAACTGGGTAAGTAAGAATATATTTATAACACTAGGTACAATACCTACAGTAGGAATACTTGATTATAACTTATTGTGGGGATAAGCAGCTCCTCCAGTGTTAACTATAGAAGGAACCTATCATGCAGGACTAAAAGTGGGTGCACACATCTATTAAAAACAAAGGGAACCTACCATTAACAGTTTTATGTCAGGTTTTACCAGAAGTTCAGAATGCCTAATGTATTTGGCAATTTCGGTGGCAATCACATTGCTATCGAGAAGAGGTTTTTAACCGAAAACAATTATCAATCCATAAATGCTCAAATTGTGAGTACCTACCTCATACCTACAGTTACCAGAGGGGCAATTCTCGTAATTTTAAGACCGTTCACAGTCTGATCTCAGTCTCAATCTGTCAAAAAATACTTCTATTTTCCCTACATTTTGACAAGTTTTTGACATTTGTTTGTCGCTGAGATGAGACTGTGACTAGATTTTGAACGTTTAAAATTACGAGAATTGGCCTACAGTTGTTTTTGCTGGCATTCATATATGTATCTATATTTAATGTTATCTTGCTTACCACATGGCACTTCATGGGACTTACGTGGATGTACTAAAAGTACACCTACATAAAAGCTTTTTCAACAGCGTGTTTTTAAATGTTTACTTAAAGTACTCTGTTCTCTAAACCAACGTCGACATACATTACAATTATAAGGTTTTTCACTAGTGCGTCTTCGAGTGTTTTGATGGAACATCCTTTCGACTAAAACCACGTTGGCATACATCACACTTGTAAGGTTTTTCACCAGTGTGTATTTGAATATGATTTGTTAGTGCCCTTTTGACTAAAACTACGCTGACATACATCACATTTATAAGGCTTCCCACCAGTTCGTTGTATCATTTGTTTTACTTGATTAAAACTACGCTGATCACCTTTGTAAGACTCTTTGAAATAAGTGCCAGGTTCGGACGTACGTTTTTGAGCTGTCCGGATAACTTTCGAGCCTGATTTGTCTTTTTTAGCTGGTATTGCATCTTCTCGTATTTTTCTTCGTGTGTCTAGTTTCGGTATCTTCGCAACGGTCGCCCCTGTGATTATAAATTTGGTAAGTACAGTGTTGGAAGAAGACTAACATGCATTCGAATCAAAACAATAGCGCTTTGCACGATTCAAAATAAGACCGAAAAGGAATTTCTGGTGACAATTAATAATACGCTTTTTCACCGGAGGCATGAAGTATCAAATTGTACTAAAACATCGACATATGGTCTGTTTCAAAAGTATCTGTTTAAAGTTTAAACAAACTCTGCTCAAGCAAAAAGTAACAGATTCATCTGTATGAAGAAGGTTTCAAGTTTGTACCTAACCACTTTTCCAGCAATAATTGTTGGAAAAAGTGGCAATTTAGTACGAAATCATTATGATTAATAAGGCACAACCGAAACTATAAGGACTAGGAACGTGAAATGAAGCACATGGCTTCCTTTTATAGCATCGGAGAGTACTAAGTAAACGGGAATTCAACCTGTAAAGGGGTGAAAAGGGAGAATTTTGTTTGTTTAAACAATCTTATTCTTTGAAAAAAAATAAAAAAGTATAGCAACATTATATTAGCCGGTGACTTCAATATTGACATCATGAAGAAGAGCTCTGTATGCCTTGATTTTACTTGTTTGCTATTAAATTACAATTTGAAATTAGCGATTAATGAACCTACTCGTTTAAAAAGCCAGACTTGCATCGATAATTTTGCACATAATTTTCAAAGTAGATGTGGGACTGAAGTGATCGAATTTGCTATATCGGACCATACGGCGCAACTGTTAAAATGTCCGGTAAAAAATGTATACAATACTAAATACTGGAAAAAAACACAGAGAAACTATGCAAAAGAAAATATACTTAAATTCAGATCTTGTCTAGAAAGTCTGAAATTTACTGATATTTATAATACTGATGATCCTAATATCGCATATAATTCATTTTTGGACGAGTTTACGTTGTTTTATGAACTTTGTTTTCCATGTAAACTTGTAACTATTAACATAAACAGAAAGTCTAAATGGATCTCACGTGGTGTTAAAATTTGTAGTAAAAAAAAGCGACAGCTGTTATGGAAATATAGACGTAAACCATCTGAAACTAATAAGTCTCACTTTATTGAATATAGTAAATTATTTAAAAAAATTATACGACTTACCCAAAGGGCGCAAAATAATTATAAAATCCAAACGTCTGAAAATAAAACTAGATCGACATGGCAAATAATAAATAATAAAAAATTAAATATACCGCGGGATTGTTTACTGAAAATTATTAATGCTGACAATAGAGTAGTTACAAATCCTGAAGCAATTGCGAATCAGTTTAATAATCACTTCGTTGATAGAGTTGTTCCCATACAAGAGTCGGGAAAAAACGTCACCACAGGCATTTTAAACAGTCAAAAATCCATGTTTATGGCCCCAAGTTTACCGTGTGATATTTTAAATATTATAAAAGAATTAAAAAACACTAGTAGTGTGGGTTATGATGGTGTCTCCACTAAAATAATTAAATCTGTTGGTAATTTAATATGCAGTCACTTAAGTCACATCATAAATCTATGTATCAGCACGGGTACCTTTCCTGATGGTATGAAAACATCAATAGTAAAACCCCTATATAAAAAAGGAAACAGAGATCTACTCGAAAATTATAGACCAATAGCGCTGATACCTATTATATCGAAAATTTTCGAAAAATTCATTTACAAACAATTATACACATATATGGAAAAAAATAATATTCTTTGCAGTGAACAAAATGGTTTCAGACAAAATAAGACTATCAATATGGCGGTCTATGATTTTCTTCATACTGTTATGTTAAAAGTGGATGAAAGGATCCCTATTTGCGCTGTTCTATGTGATATGACACAAGCATTCGACTATGTTGACCATAATATTTTAATTAAAAAACTTGACGCATACGGAGTTAGAGGCAATGTTCTTAAATTAGTTGAATCCTATTTGACCAATAGAAGACAAATCACAGCAATCTCAAGAATAAATCGCACAAAACAAGTGACTACGTATTTGTCTCAAAAACGTGTAGTGAAATTCGGTGTACCACAGGGGAGCGTTCTTGGACCATTATTATTTATCATCTATATAAATGACTTTCCCAAATCTATCGATCATCCTATGACTCTTTTTGCAGACGACAGCACAATCACAATAGCATGTAAGAATACTGACACTTATGAACTTGACATTAATAATGCTTTAGCTTCTGTAATTTGCTGGTTAGACAATAATAATCTAAAAATTAATTTAAATAAAACACAAATTTTACATTTTAATCAAAGAATACCAGTAAATAATGACATTAAATTAAAATATAAAAATGACATTATATTATTAGTTAGTAGTGCCAAATTTCTTGGACTAACTATTGACCAAAAACTAGATTGGAAATGCCACATAGAAACAATTAGTAAAAAAGTTAGCAGTTCTTCCTACGCATTGTATAAACTCGCTCCAATCGTAAATATAGATACATTGCTTACTGCCTATCACGGACTGGTGGCATCGATCCTTAGATACGGCATTATTTTCTGGGGTAACTCCACACATAAAGATGTATTATTTAGAATGCAAAAACGATGCATAAGAGCTATGTTTGGCCTTAAAAATATAGACAGTTGCAAACCATATTTTGTAAAACATCAAATTCTCTCACTTCCTTCCTTGTATATTCTCGAAACGGTATTATTTGTTAAAAAGAATCCCCAACTGTTTCCAAAGTATTCAGATGGTTCCGAACGAAGTCAACGTGATAATCGCATACTTCGTTTACACAGGTCTAAAACAGCTCTCATGAGTAAGAGTGTATTCTGCATGGCCCCAAAATTATATAACAAGCTACCAAAGGCATACAAAGATTTAAATATAAATAGTTTTAATAAAAGCATTAAAAAACTTTTAATAAATAAATGCTATTATAACGTTGCCGACTATTTAAATGATAAATTACTTTAGACATACATGCTAATGTAATTCTAATTAATTATTATTTTGGATTATGATTTTGAACATTCTGACATTATCAACTCTTGACATTATTTTAAAGCCTATTGACATTTTACTTTTTAACATATTTGCTATTGGACATTAACGAATTATCTGTATTATTATTATGAATTTGTCAATTTATATTGTCTACTTCTTTTTAATATGAATAATTTATTTCGATTGTATTTGTACGCCTTTCTAGGCAAAACATGTTGAGACTTCTTTTTTCTCCTTTTCCACCTCATTGTAAAACCTACACGTGTTTTTTTGACAAATAAATGTTATCTTATCTTATCTTATCTTGAGTTAATTAGCTTTATACTTGGCAGGAATATTTGCCTAACTTTAAAGGTCGTCATTATTATTCGTTTTTCAAAACTACCCCTCAAGATGTATTAAAGATATACAGGGTGGCAGGGACATCGACGCGCTAAGTATAACCATGAATTTAGCACATGATTCTTAACCGTAGTGTAGAAATTTATCGTCGGTTATCAAAATAAATCAGCTGTTTCATAGATAAGTACTGAGAAGACTGTACTGAGTAACAGGTTGTCGCGTCAATGTCCCAGCCAGCCTGTATTATTAGCAAATATAAATTGAATTACATATTTAAAAAAATATTGATTATTGGTTTAAATATTTAAAAAGGAGTCTGGCATATCATCATCATCTGCCTTTTCCCAAGTATGTTGAGGTCGGCTTCCAGTCTAACCGGATGCAGCCGGAGTCTGGCATATATAAGTAACTAATACTAACTTGTTGTCTCGCTGGCTCTACGTTTCTTCTTAGAGATTTCTTGTACTTCTTCCACTTCAATTGTAAACTCCATTAAAGGTACACCATCTTCTGAATCTGATACAGAATGGTGTGGTAATATATCTGTTAAATCTACACAGCTATTGTCCAAATTTTCCGGTTCTCGCTCTGTAAGTAAACAAAAACAGTCGAGTATTACTCGTATATTATTTATTAATACATATTTGTTTTATTTCAAATTCAACAGTCAAAGCATTTATTTCAAATAGGCACATAAAAAGCACTTTTGAACATCAAAATTTACAATAAAATAGAATTGATTCTAGTCGCCTCTTCCAAAAGGTAGTTTTCATAATTATGGAGAAGAATGGGCAACAAACTCCACCGTTACTCTTTTAAAAGGTTTACAATAATAATAATAATAACCCTTCAAATATTTAAAAAATAAATTGATTAAGTATAATTATGTATTATTTATTTTAAGATATTATTTTTGTAAAGAACATACCATCACTTTGATGTTCCTCCTTTGGCTCAATAATATTATCTAGTCCCTCAAAAACAGCTGTAAATTCTTCTTTGATAGCAATGCTGTCTGTTTGAACAACATCAATTATACTTATGTTCTTTGTTGCAGATTTAATAAACCCTCCGTAAATCTTTAAGCGGTCTTGGTTTATTAAAGAATCAGGCTGTAAATAGATGATTATAGTATTAAGAAAATATGCTGGTGATCACAGTGCACGAGCACAACTTTTTATTGATTATGCTAAAGTCACTCAAAAATGCTCCCACAAGTGAAGATAAATGATTTTATTTTGTAAGTAGGTTTGTACAAACACTTTTACTAACTCGTCAATGATATTTTAAAACTAGATGAGGTTGGCGTTTCCTATCTGACTAGTCGGAGAAGAAAGGCTCAAACAAACTTAGAGGTCACAGTCTCTTTTAAAGTCCAGACATAATCCTGCTCAGATCATATGAAGACCATGTAGACCGATATCTGAGATGGTCTTTTGAGGAAAGAACCACACAGATTGAGAGGACCTGTCCAGTCAGTGCACGCATTTGTCAGAAATCGTGCAGCTAAACTCAAAACTTAGGGAGCTCGACGAATCGACGAACAATCTCAAAGAAGGGCATTTGGGTAGGTCACATTAATTACTAAAACTGCCAGACCATGACAAGAACTAACGGAACAGAGAGAAAAATAATATAATATAAAAAAAAACCGGCCAAGTGCGAGTCGGACTCGCCCATGAAGGGTTCCGTTTTACGATTTATTACGTTTTAAAAAAAAAACTACTCACTAGATCTCGTTCAAACCAATTTTCGGTGGAAGTTTATATGGTAATGTACATCATATATTTTTTTTAGTTTTATCATTCTCTTATTTTAGAAGTTACAGGGGGGGGGGGCACATTTTACCACTTTGGAAGTGTCTCTCGCGCAAACTATTCAGTTTAGAAAAAAATGATATTAGAAACCTCAATATCATTTTTGAAGACCTATCCATAGATACCCCACACGTATGGGTCTGATGAAAAAAAAATTTTGTGTTTCAGTTCTAAGTATGGGGACCCCCAAAATTTATGGCTTTTTTTCTATTTTTGTGTGAAAATCTTAATGCGGTTCACAGAATACATCTACTTACCAAGTTTCAACAGTATAGCTGTTATAGTTTCGGAAAAAAGCGGCTGTGACATACGGACGGACGGACAGACAGACAGACAGACAGACCGACAGACAGACATGACGAATCCATAAGGGTTCCGTTGCCATTTGGCTACGGAACCCTAATAAAAGGACCCACATAGTCTTTTTTTAGTATTTGACATGTAATAATCGTGAACAACATTAGCTTGAGAGAAATCGCTTCCACATTATACAGAAATAAAAATTATAAGAATAAATGTCCATTGAAGAATACCTCACCTCATAATCATCATTCTTCTTCTGCGCGAAAAGGTCTTCAGCCTCCAAACATTGTATCAGTAATCTGTAGCATTGTTTCAATTTAGCATAGCAGAAGAAACAGGCAAGCATCGGTCTTCTGTCTTCAGTTACAAACTGCAACAAAATATTTCATACAGTATTTTGTTATTATGGAGAAGCATGTGCTCTTTGAATGCACAGGTGTCACCCAGATTAGGACAGAAACCCTCAGGGCACCTGGTTCATACACAGATGTTCTTAACAGACCAGGAGATGTAATCAACTTCTGGCGGGAGTGAGCTGGTTGGAATACCCACCGATGGCTATCATGGCTGACGCACAATAGTCCACCTGAAGAATTAAGTGTGGAAACCAAACCCTCTAACAAAGACCATACATATTTATTTTTGGTTCACATCTCCTCACGCTGATTTCCTTCACTGATGTAAGTGATTTCCATTTTCCCCTAAGGCGACTCTCTGACCGAAACCTAAGGTATACTCCATTGGTTTAGGTAATTAACTAAATGTAAACAAATCCAAAAAAGGGGTTTATACAGTTGACATTTTCTTGTTACACGTTGACTGCCAGACAACAGACACAATAGAAAATCTATTGTTGGCGGTACCGGTGACTGTGGTGGCGTCAATGCCTTAAATATATGTTATAACCAAATTTCAGATATCTTCAATATCCTCTTCTTTTATTAGTGTTAAACTTTATCATTTATTCTTAAACTACTTTTCGTAGAACTAACTGTTTTTGAGCCTAAACAATAACATAATAACCCTATGGACTCCTGTCTGAAATAAAAGTATTCTATTCTTTAATAATAATATGATATTTTGTGATCTGTCTAATGCAAAGAGCCCTAAAAGACAAGTTCTCTAAACCTTTAAAAATACAACAGTTTAGATAACATTGCTAAAATGAAGAGTACAACTGTGACTCAGCGTGACGACTGAAATGAATAGCAAGTATTACATTTTTGACATTTTCATTTAAGGCGGTACCCCGAGCTAAGTGGCGCCCTCATTGAATAAAAAATCGTAGCATAGCATAGAAAGCAAAAATAAAAAAATTGATTCTAGGAGTTTGTTACAAAGAGGATAAAGTATTTTTACGTTGTTAAAACAGGACTCAAAATGTTTAGTATCCAAAGTAGATAGCAAAAGTACCAAAAGCGGCCATTTTTGACAGTTTTGCTATCTACTTTGGATACGAAACATTTTGAGTCCTGTTTTAACAACGTAAAAATACTTTATCCTCTTTGTAACAAACTCCTAGAATCAATTTTTTTATTTTTGTTTTCTATGCTATGCTACGATTTTTTATTCAATGAGGGCGCCACTTAGCTCGGGGTACCGCCTTAAAATACCTAATTATATTATAAAATAACTTCGTTAAAAGTGCGTGTGGCTAGGCTAGGACAGTTTGGTATTTATGCCTGTAGCGATGCGATAAATAAAATTATGTTAAAATTTGAAACAAAAGGTTCAACACCTTTCCAATCACGTGGTTTATTTCGTTTATAAATACAAAAACTACAAAATAGTTTACAAATAGAAAATTACATTACATACCAAGTAAACAATGCCTGTATTAGAAGGCTCCGCTCTTTCACATCATTGTCATACAACCTATACTAACTAGAGTTAATAATAGTGTCATGTGACCTTAAGGGGAAATATGCAATGTAGTACATTTTTCTGTATTTAGCTTGTATTTACTAATCTTAAGAATAATAAAAATAAAAATCTAAGTAAAGTTGTGATTTAAATAATTAACAGTAAAATAAAACTCAAAAAAACTTAATCCCAGTTCTTTATTGCATGTGATGTGGTGTATAGTGTGGTGTGGTAAGTAGTGCGGTGTTATGTGTGAAATGTGGTGAGGCACGCAATGTTGTGGTGTAATGTGTGGCTTGGTGAGTGGTGTGGTGTGGTGTGGAGTGGTGATATGTGGTGTGTGTGATGTGTGTGGTGTGGTATGGTGTGTTGTGTTTCAAGTTATGGTATATAATTATACATAAACATGTGATATATATTGGCTACTCAACGTATTCCAGGAGTGCTTCAGTTTCCTCATAGGTAAGAGGTTTTATCCAGTCTATTATACTCTTTTTACAGTCGCAGTAACTTTTATTATACATACACATCTTTGTTAATTTTATTATAAAGCTGAGCATAGTGTTTATTGTGATGGTTGCATGCAAATCTAGTTTTAGTTTGGGGAACTTTGACAACTAAATCTTTTGGATTTTTCGGTATCATTATAATGGTAGGGTTTTATGTTTTTTTAGAATGGTTTGTGTCAAATACAGTTTTCTTACAGAGAGTAAGTCACTTATTTGGTATAAGCTTGCAGTGGAGAATCTTTTATTCTTAAAATACATAATTTTTATTAATGCAAGCTGCGCTCGTTCTATGTCACTAAATTTAGTTTTTGCGGCACCACCCCAAATTTTGATACAATATAATAGTACAGAATGGGCCAGTGCTAAATAAATTTCGTTTAGATTTCTGAGACAGTTCTTACAGCTCGTGTTTACCTTTAATTAACTATCTAAACCAACGGAGTATAGGTACTTAGTATGAATCTTTGTGTAGAAAAACATTTAAAACCAGACAACAGGTAATATACTCATTCATATTAAAACTATCAACTTACTGGAACATCAGTCAGCTTCTCATATAGCTCATGTAATTTCCTGTTGGCCACTATATACATGCGAACATTCTTCACTAAACATAACCGACACATTGGCAGTTTTTCCATCTTTTATCACAAAAAGTATCACATGTGTTATTTCGTTTAACTTTAATTTATAATATAGATAAACACTGTTGCATTGCATACAAATAACAGGCCTCCCGGCTTGCATACGATTAGTATGATTTGTTCTAGTTATCTACGAACATTTAAAAACAAAAGATAGTAAAATTTTCTAACTAATTCAAAGAGCCGCAAAAGTGTATAATAACTATAAAGGAACTTATCACCATTTAATACTTATTTACCGGTGGTTCACGTTTATTTCGTTATTATCGGTTATTATTTACTTCACAAAAAGCACGCGCATAGCACTCTAAAATACCGGTACTAGTATGACATTAATGACATTATTATGAAAATGTACTCCAAAGAGACAAACAGACAACCAGACTCCGCTAGGTAGTGTTGCCAACTTAACCGAAGAATAATGCAACAGATCAGACTTAAAAAAACAGCAGAAAACAATAAAATGGTAACTTTTAACCTTACCCTTATTGAAATTAAAAACGCAAGTGTACATAATCATTATTATTTATTTATTATGATAAAAATATGAATAATTACAATTTTTTAAAAATATTCTTACAAATTATTATTAATCATTTTCAATTTCTCTGTCTTCGATATTTTCTGTCTCGTTTTTTCTATTAAAATAATACATATTTTTATTGAAATTCCTTCATACCTAATGCTTTTCAGTTGCATTACTTACTTAAATGTATAGCATTCCCTTATTTCAGTTTAAAATGTAATGTGAGTCTGACATTGACATGTTATGACTTATGACATGATATGTTAGACATAGATAAAAAAATATTCGGATACATACATGCATATCATGAAGCTAGGTATTTTAAGTGGAGGTTTTATCGTTTTAGAAGAAATCTCCAGTAAATATAATCATAAAAACAGTCGAAATAATTAAACAGAAAACAGGGATGTCATGGTGAAAACAGTAAATCTACTGTTAAAACAGTAGGGTTGGCAACGCTGCCGCTAGAAGTAATATTATTACAAAAATTGATTAATAAAAAATTGAATTCTTATTCACTGCAGATTTTTTTCATGGAACGGCCGTTAAATTATTTGCCAACAGACTTAAATTATTTATTTTATGATGTACTGCTTGTTTCTTAAGGTAAATGAGTAGTGGTAGCCCGCGAAATTCGAATTTTCTTACGTCTTTTGGAATTTACAGGTCAGTTAGTAGTAGTTGGTATCTTGATCAAAATATGATGCTCGATGATAAAAAATCTGTAATCACATAATTTTATAATAACCATAACAATCATCAATATAATACTCCGATCAATAATAGTACTAGATTCCCTTCCCGCTAAGCGCTTCAAAAACGGCCCGAAAAATAAGACCACGAATACTTTTGTGGTCTTATTTCAATTTAAGTCCAATCATACTAAGCGTTGCAGAGACCTGAAAGGACCATGCGTCATTTTGGGCCCACTTTTTCAACATTGTTCAACAGTGATGAATTATATGTCATATGAAAGTTCTTAGCGTGTACTTTATTTCATTCTATGGCAGTTAATTTCAAATCCAGCGCGAAAATGTTTTTTTACGGTTTTTTTAATCTGTTTTTAGTTTGATATTAAATTATAATAAGCTGTCAGTCAGTAACTAGGATTATACATAGCTCGTGTTTGACTAAAAATACCAATGATATTATAAGTAGGTAGTAAAGTGGTGAAAAATACACTAAACACATAGGCCATTTATTGCATTGGAACGTTTTATTTTGATTTTGAATGATTTGTTAGTTTTACATATCTACGATCAGGGGCGCCGACTCCGTGGGTGCTCGGGTGCTCTAGCACCCATGAGAAATAAACAGTGGGTGCCGAGCACCCCTGAGAATAGACATCAAGAAACAGATCAGTAATCGCCTGATGGATGTCGCCGGATGGGCGTTTTTTCATTACCCGACGACCCGTTTAGCGCAGTGGTTTAGAGCGCCGGTTGAGACGCGAGGGTCGCGGGTTCGATTCCCGCACCAACACAAATGTTTGTTGATGTAACAGATATTTGCGTGTTGGGTCTGGGTGTTTGTGGTGCCTTCGTTGTTCCTGGTTTCCATAGTACAAGGGAATACCTTAGTTTGGAACCAGGACAATGTATGTGATGTTGTCTCAATTTATTATTTATTAACGATGCGGGCAACGGATGCCAGTTACTGATGCTGGTATCCGTTATCAAAATGTTTGTTTTTCAATGCGCGATGCCGATGCGAGCAAAACGAAACCTCAAAACTCTTCTTCCTTCCACAAAACAGGCAGGCGCCACTGATTACTTATGTTTACATGTGCGAACACACGCTCGGTTAGTTAATCAGAGGTGGGGGGTAGATACCAACCTAAGAGCTGAACGACATATCATATCCGAATAGAATAGAGCCAATATATGTAGTTGTTATGATTCGCGCCATTTTCCTCACCCCGGGCACAGTATAAATATGAACAGTATGGTAACTAGGCCTATTTTTTGAAAGAATTACCTATGCTTCATTGGACTTCGCCACTTTTTCGAGTCATCAAATGAGCTTAAGCACCCATGAGGTTTTCTAAAAGCCGGCGCCCCTGTCTACGATCGTTATAGCCAACTATGCTACTTAGCGGACAGGACAGGACCTTGGAGAGAAAATTGGTAGTAGCTAGACACCATTTTAATGAGCGATTTTGTAAACATTCATTTAGGTACGGATAATATTTCCAGGCAAAACATGCTTCAAAGGAACTTGTTTTTACCAAAAATGATATAAGTATGGTAATTAAGAAAACACAAAAGCTATATTAATATGTGATGGAACATACATTTACATAGAGAAAAGTAGTAACTTTCTCTTTCAGCGTTAGACCTATAGCCATCACAAGTTTCAAAATCTATTGAAACCATTGTTAATGGTATGCAGTGACTGTATTAGTGTGGTTATATTACAGACGTACTTGGTCCATACGCTGCAACAACAAGTGATGCGTCGATTATGACAAGCTTATTGCTAACGCTATAACAATTCTTTTCATTGGATGTTTCATCAAAATGATGGATTCATTTTAGATAGGGATAGCGTAGTAGATCTCCAGTCATTAGGATATGAACCACATATTCCTCAAACAAAGGATAGAAACGAAAGTCAATTAACGACTGAACAAGCTAACAACAATATTAGTAACAATATGTCGTTGGAAGGTGGAAGCGGTGAATGGCAAGTTTAAAAATAGATTTAAACTATTACGCCATGATTATTAAAATAATTGATTATTAAAATAGTTGTAGGTACGGTTAGTAGTTAGGTCAACCGGACTAACAACCGAACTACTGCTACTAGAGGAGTTTCAGTAGTTCGGTGCTTTGTTTAGCACCGAACTATCGCAACTGAAAGATTCAGTAGTTCGGTCAACCGAACTAACAACCGAACTACTGCTACTAGAGGGATTATTATAATAGCATTGCCACATACATATGTTCGTTGATTTTAATTTAATTGGGGCATCTCTTAAAATGCTTTTTATAAAGTAGCCACAGACCACCGGCTTAGCCATAACATTTGGAATGTTATAAATGAGAAAATCAACTCGCCAAATCTTTTGTTTAATTATGTTACACTTAAAAACCTAAACAGGCAAAGGGTAGCGTTTATAATGATTGAGGCTAATCTGCCTCATTTAGAAGATTTTCCCCAGCTAACTGTTACAAACTTATTCAATTAAATAAGGCAGATTAACAAACATTATTCATTATTCCTCATACTAAAACATTGTTTTACTATTTACTTTTATTGTATTTTTGATCGTCATAGGCCGACAAAAGTATGAAGAGAAATTTGGTTTCACAAAATTTTTATTAATCGTGCGCGCGGGAAAGAGATGCGCGTGCGACTGGGCGGACGGGGGCGGCGCGATTCATTCATAGCGAGAATGTACCTAAATCGTGCCTACTACACGAAAACGGTAGCGAGCGGTACGCGAAATTCTTTGATACTTTAATTATTTTGACGCTTTTCGTAACACTGATCAATTATTTTTTAATTTTACATTTAATATTTTCTACATTTTCTTGACAACACGTAATAGTGTATATTTAAATTTGTCGCATCTATTCAATTTCACCCTGTATATGTATCAGCGACCCCTGATTATTAACCTTTATTTATTAGTAGAGGCCCGCCGAACGCCAGTTTGCACGGACACTTCAGCGTGGTTTACGAGCCGGGTAATCTCCAAAAACTTTCTCTCTAGTCCACGGCTGTTTTAATCATCCACGGCGATCAACTCTTGAATTGCGTATCGAGGACTTTTACATAATTATTAATCAATTTATTTCAGATAAAATCAATCCATACAATTTCAAATTATAGATAGATAGATAGATAGAATACTCTTTATTGTACACCATACAAATTACAGAACATAAATAAAATAAATACAATTTTACAAAGGGTGACACAATGGGCGGTCTTATCGCTAAGAGCGATCTTTTAAAGACAACCTTTGGATGGATTAAAATTAAGGAGAGACAAATATAGTAGGTAGTCTGTGGTGTACCATTTACATTACACAATTAATATATACATAAAATATATTTGACTTTATTTTATAAATATGTACTTACAGAAAAAATATATAAACAATAACAGAACAATTATATAAACAGAAAAATAAATAATTACAATTATAGCAATTATATAATGCCTAGGCGTTATCCATTTTGCCTTAGGCATTATAAATATAACGGCGGCAGTAGGCAAACGAATGGCGCCGTATTATACATATGAATTCTACAATCTGACTTCAACATGTATGCAAATGTTTTGTTTAATCACAATTAAAAAACTAAAACTACGTTAAAAATAAACCACACAAAAAAGCTTTTTCAACCGTGTGTTTTTAAATGATTACTTAAAGTACTCTGTTCTCTAAACCAACGTTGACATACATTACAATTATAAGGTTTTTCACCAGTGTGTGAATATGATCTGTTAAATTGCGCTTTTCACTAAACCTACGTAGACATACATCACACTTGTAAGGTTTTTCACCAGTGTCTTCGAAAGTGTTTTTATAGAACATCCTTTCGACTAAAACCACGTTGGCATATATCACACTTCTAAGGTTTTTCACCAGTGTGTATTCCAATATGATTTGTTAAATTGCGCTTTTCACTAAAACTACGCTGACATACATCACATTTGTAAGGTTTTTCACCAGTGTGTATTCGAATATGATTTTTTAAAGTATTATTTCGACGAAAACTACACTGACATACATCACACGTGTAAGGTTTTCCACCAGTGTGTATTCGAATATGATCTGTTAAATTGCGCTTTTCACTAAAACTACGCTGACATACATCACACTTGTAAGGTTTTTCACCAGTGTGTATTCGAATATGATTTTTTAAAGTTGTATTTCGACGAAAACTACACTGACATACATGACATTTGAAAGGTTTTTCACCAGTGTGTATTCGAATATGATTTGTTAGATTGCTCTTTTCACTAAAACTACGCTGACATACATCACACTTGTAAGGTTTTTCACCAGTGTGTATTCGAATATGATTTTTTAAAGTAGTATTTCGACGAAAACTACACTGACATACATGACATTTGAAAAGTTTTTCACAAGTGTGTATTCGATTATGATTAGTTAAAATGCTCTTTTCACTAAAACTACGCTGACATACATCACACTTGTAAGGTTTTTCAACAGTGTGTATTCGAATATGATTTTTTAAAGTAGTATTTTGACGAAAACTACACTGACATACATGACATTTGAAATTTTTTTTACCAGTGTGTATTCGAATATGACTTCTTAAATTGCTCTTATCACTAAAACTACGCTGACATACATCACACTTGTAAGGTTTTTCACCAGTGTGTATTCGAAAATGTGTTAATAGAACATCCTTTCGACTAAAACCACGTTTGCATATATCACACTTGTAAAGTTTTTCACCAGTGTGTATATAAATATGATTTATTAAAGTGCGCTTTACACTAAAACTACGCTGACATACATCACACTTGTAAGGTTTTTTACCAGTGTGTATTCGAATATGATTTGTGAAACTGCCCTTTTGACTAAAACTACGCTGACATACATCACATTTATAAGGTTTCCCACCAGTTTGTTGTATCATTTGTTTTACTTGATTAAAACAGCGCTGATCACCTTTGTACGACTCTTTGAAGTAAGTGCCAGGTTCGGACATACGTTTTTGAGTTGTCCGGATAACTTTCGAGTCTGATTTGTCTTTTTTCGTTGGCTCAGCTGGTATTGCATCTTCTTGTATTTTTCTTCGTGTGACTAGTTTTGGTTTCTTCGCAACGGTCGCCCCTGTGATTATAAATCTGGTAAGTATAATGTTGGAAGAAAACTGACATGCACTCGAATCAAAACCATATTTTGAATCCTGCAAAGCACACGATTCAAAATAAGAACAAAAGTACAATTAATAATAAGCTTTATCACCAGAGGCACGAAGTACAAAATTGTACTAACATCGACATTCGGTATGTTTCAAAAATGTCTGTTTAAAGTTCAAACAAACCCTGCTCAAGGAATAAGTAACAGATTCATCTGTATGTAGAAGGTTTCAACTTTCTACCTAACCACTTTTCCAGCAATAATTGTTGGAAACAGTGGCCATTTAATAATAATAATATAATAATATCCCTGGACATTTCACACAGCGCCATCTAGTCCCAAGCTAAGCAACCTAATGCTTGTTTTTTTAATTTAATATGAAATTTAGTATTACATTAAGTTTTTGTAATTTAGTATGAAATCATTATTATTGATAAGGCACAGCTTGGGCTTCCTTTTATAGCATAGGTAGTACTAAGTATTTCGGAATTCAACCCGTAAAGGGGTGATAAGGGAGAAATTTGTTTGTTTAAACAATCTTATTCTTTGAGATAATTAGCTTTAAACTTGGCAGGAATACTTGCCTGATTTTAAAGTTCGTCATTATTACTAGTTTTTCAAAACTAGCCCTCAAGATGTATTAAAGATATACAGGGTGGTAGGGACATCGACGCGCTAACTATAACCATGAATTTTGCACATGATTCTTATCCGTAGTGTAGAAATTTATCGTCGGTTTTGAAAATAAATCAGATGTTTCATAGAAAAGTACTGAAAAGACTCGTGTACTAGTAACAGGTTGCGCGTCAATGTCCCAGCCACCCTGTTATATTAGCAAATATAAATTGAAATACATGTAATTAAATGATTACCTACTTACATACCTATCATTTCATTGATTTGAATTTACCCGCGCTCATTCACGCGCGAGTGATTATTAGAATGACATAAGATGGAATGTAGGAATGATTGACTGACTGACAGGAAGAGAGATGTCAGTGTGTTGTCATGTTATGCACGTCATTGTGATATTTGGAGGTTATAAACTACCTATTGTGTTGGATAAAATACTTGAGGATTAAAAGGAGACGATATTCGTGAAATTATAAGCTTTGAATGTTGTTTCTTTAATTACAGGTATAGTAATATCTTGTGAATATGTAGGTATCTACTTACTTTATAAAACAACCATTTGTAATACAATAAAAAAAACTTTATTTACAGAAACCCAATTGAGTTTATTTACAGACGTCGGTTACTTAAAATAAGTTACCTTATATACATATTTATACAAATATAAATTATAGGTTTAAATATTGAATAAGGAGCTTGTGGCATATATAAGTAACTAATACTAACTTGTCGTCTCGCTGGCTCTACGTTTCATCTTAGAGATTTCTTTTGCTTCTTCCACTTCAGTTGTAAACTCCATTAAAGGTACACCATCTTCTGAATCTGATACAGAATAGTGTGGTGATATATATGCTACATCTACACAGCTATTGTCCAAATTTTCCGGTTCTCGCTCTGTAAGTAAACAAAAACAGTCAAGAGTATTACTCGTATTATTTATTAATACATATTTGTTTTATTTCAAAGTCAACAGTCAAAGCATTTATTTCAAATAGGCACATTGGAACATCGAAATTTACAATAAAATAGAATTGATTCTAGTCGCCTCTTCCAAAAGATAGTTTAGTATGGAGAAGAATGGGCAAGAAACTCCACCGTTACTCTTTTAAAAGTTTTACAATATTTTAAGTACATTAATTATATGTGAAGACGATGCACCTAGAACCAAATTACTATACTACAATAGGTAAAAGAAAAACCGGTCAAGTACGTGTCGGGCCACGCGCAGTGTAGGGTTCCGTAGTTTTTATAACAGCCAAGTGCGTGTCGTATTCGCTCACTGATAGTTTCGTATTCGTACCATGCTCTAACTAAAAGCCACACATGACTTCCTACCTAATTTGACTTCCTATACAAATCCCCACCTGATCCGACAATTTTGCACGGTTTTTTTTTTTTTTGACGTTTGGATAAGACGTCATAGCCGGTGTAGCAACTGTTACTTTTTTATAAAACTTATTTAGGAATGAAACAATAGCGCGATACAACTGACGCTTAGCGCCATCTATCGACATTTCTATGGAGTTGTTCGAAATTTTCGAGTATAATACAATTGGTCGACTATTACTCGTAAACTTGTAAAGCCCACTTAAGTGTGATAGTTTTCCTTTAAATTTTGTTATAATAATATATAGGTACTACTGCCGTGACATTTGAATTTCTAACTACAACCGTTTAGTTGGTAGAGGGGGGGGGGACACTTGACTTTAACGAAAATTGGTACTTTAAAACTTGATAAGTCACGAACGGTTTACTTAATCAAAAAACGGTCTTCCCAAACCCCATTACCATTAATAACCATTTCATATTTTTGAAAGACCTATCTAACGATATCCCACACTATGGGATGGACAAAAAAAAATTATCATCCCCACTTTAGATGTAGATAATTGTTTTTTTTTTTTTCAAAATTTTATTTTACCACTTTTTCGGCGTTATTAACGTGTATACTCATGCCAAATTACAACTTTCTAGTACCATAGTTTTTGAGCTAAACCGCGAACAGACAGACAGACGACATGGCGGAACTATAAGGGTTACTTGTTGACTACGGAACCCTAATTAAAAATGAAGCCACGACAGATAGATCAATTATGTCACA
Organism: Apamea sordens; assembly: GCA_945859715.1. Taxonomy (NCBI): domain Eukaryota; kingdom Metazoa; phylum Arthropoda; class Insecta; order Lepidoptera; family Noctuidae; genus Apamea; species Apamea sordens. The sequence goes on along the minus strand of OX244015.1, from coordinate 7,940,089 downwards.
GATACACGGTGCTTACATGATATATGAACGTCGAAAATTAAAATACCTACGGGTTAAAAATGTCAATATTCAAATCATCAAAAATTTAAGTAACGATTCTATCGAAATATCGAAAATTGTTTTACCTAAGCTTAAAATGTGATTTAAATATCGAATTATTAAAAATGTTGGATTTTACATTCAAAAATATGTTTCTGGCGTTGTGTGGTCACAGTTCTAACCTAACCCAACCTAGCTGTTTCGATGAGAAAGATATAATTATGCGTGTTACGCACGCGGGTACAGAAACATATTTTTGAATGTAAAACCAACCATTTTTTTGCCCCACCCCATAATAAAATACCATGTGACATTATAGTATTTCACAATATAAATGTGAATTTAACAAAACATTGGTCAAAATATATTTTTTTGAATAACACAAAATAAATAGATTATAATAATCTATTACTTATTTTAAGATATTATTTTTGTAAAGAACATACCATCACTTTGATGTTCCTCCTCAATAATATTATCTAGTACCTCACAAACAGCTGTAAATTCTTCTTTGGTAGCAATGCTGTCTGTTTGAACAACATTAAAAACTATACTTATGTTCTGTGTTGCAGATTTAATAAACCCTCCGTAAATCTCTATGCGGTCTTGGTTTATTAAAGAATCAGGCTGTAAATTGATGATTATAGTATTAAGAAAATATTCTGGTGATCACAGTGCATGAGTACAACTTTTTTATTCATTATGCTAAAGTCACTTAAAAATGCTCCCACAAGTGGAGATAAAGGTTAAGAAGGTCCAATGTACCCTGGAGATTTGGACATGCTACCAACTAACTATGCTATAATCTAACTGTCACATACAAGGTCAGTTTATAGAAAAGATGTAGCAGCAACATGTGGAGTATTTGACGTGTAATAATTGTGAACAACATTAGCTTGAGAGAAATCGCTTCCACATTATACAGAAATAAAAATCATAAGAATAAATGTCCATTGAAGAATACCTCACCTCATAATCCTCATTCATCTTCTGAATGAACAGCTCTTCAGCCTCCAGACACTGTCTCAGTAATCTGTAGCATTGCTTCAATTTAGCGTAGCAGAAGAAACAAGCAAGCATCGGTCTTCTGTCTTCAGTTACAAACTGCAACAAAATTTGTCATACAGTATTTTGTTATTAAGAAGAAAATATTTTTACTCCATGAAGTATTGCTGTCCACACCAACAGTTGGTGGTCCTTGATGCTTTTTGTGAACATCTTACACAGAAGGCATGAGTTTCGATCACCACTCTTGCTCAAGGCAGATTGGCAACTTTAAATACATATTTTTCTTTAACCACAATCGGTTAGGTTAAAAACATTGACCTACGCACAAGCTGAGCGAGCGAAGCGAGCGGTGCCACGACAGCGGCCGGCGAGTGGCAGAAACGACTAGATTATGTAGAAAAAAAATAAGGAAAAAAACAGGCTACCCGAGACTGAATTAGTTAGACTATAACAATTGACTGAATAGAAGTGGTAATTGAAAACTGACGATACCAAATATTTGACAAATTTTATTTTGCGTAAAATGAGTTATTCCATCTATACTTATAATAAATCTGTAGAAGTGAAAATTCTGTACATTGAAAATATCAAAAAAATAATTTACAGGGGGTGTTACTAGACCGACACCGAACCCAAAAATGTGATTAAAAAAATTTTTGTCTGTCTGTCTGTCTGTCGGTCTGTCTGTCTGTCTGTCTGTTTGTTCAGGCATCACGCAAAAACTACCGGTTCGATTACGATGAAACTTGGTATAATTATTCTTTAATATCCTGGGCACCACACTGGGTACTTTTTATCCCGGAAAAGTATATACAATAAAAAACAAACTTAATTTTGCGGTTCGATCCCTATACCCGATTACCACTGTCTGTAATGTACCAACCGCAAATACTAAGTTTGTCGTAGGTTGGGTCACCCGCAGTGGAGTTCATTTTTATTCCTTTTAGTTTTTAGAGTTATTTAGGTTTATTTTTATATGAGTCGTAGGTATAGATTTTAATTTTAAAGTATAGGTAGTATATTTGATAGTGTACGTAGTGACCGTAGGTTATTTTATAATACTGTTAGGTAGGATTAGTCATTCGTATAGATATTAGTTTTTAGGGATTTTGCTTATTTATTGAGTTTAGATTAGTTATCATCAGAAATAGGTTTATTTAGGTAGGTATTTAATTTTCTGTTATTGAGTTTTTTTTTTTAATTAGGTAGGTACTTAGGTAAAGATATCATATAGGTACCCTCTTAATCACCACTAATGAGACACAATTGGTTTTCTACTGTAATTAGCCACAAAGGGCCCGCGAGATAGATGGCATTCTGGGGAATCACATACATTTTATCCTGTTAGCACGTTCCCGTGGGATAACTTCCGACATCCACGCGGGCGAAGCCGCGGGCAGAAGCTAGTCTGAAATATTTGACTACATAAAAATTGGTAAAAGTACTAGTTGGTAAACAAGTCATTGTTTAAACTTTGACTTGCGAAACATTAGGTTTGCGTTACGATTATTTGTGAATAGATTTTTAATAATTAGAAGTAATAATTTGGCAAATGAAATTATGCGAAAATTTTTTTGGGAAGTGATAATTTGGCAATTTCTTTTCGATGAAACAAGGGAGACCCGTATTATGATATAATATTTTATAATCTGTCTGATGTAGTGCCCAAAAAGACAAGTTCTGTAAGCCTTCAAAAAAACAGAATTTAGATAATGTTGCTAAATTGAAGAGTACAACTATACAGGAATATTTTTTAAGCAATGCGCAAAAAATTTTTGGTGGTTCAGTATCAGTAATAGAACACATTTCCATTATTTGTTCAAAACTTTTTTATATTTTTTTATCCGACTTTAAATCAGCAAAATATGGACACTATCTATTCGTAATAATATCAATGAACGCGGGCGCCGTGCGGCTTACGAGTGATGTTGCAGAGGGGGTGAAACCCCCTTCCGGGCGGCAGTGTGGCGCCAGGCGGCGGCGGCCGGCCGGGCGCTCGACAGTCTGCATGCGCTTGCGCTGAAGTTCGTCGCGTCTAGTCGCTTTCCCGCGCAGTGCGCAACCCGCACGTACTCGTGTGTCGTACTTACGATGTCGGATTTTAGTAACCGCGAGTTCTAATGGTGCGGGTCTATTTATTATGTGGTGAAAGCCTACGAGCAGCTCGCAGAATGTATGTATGGGACGTCAATTAAACACGGAGATGGATAGCTGACTGGTTTATTCATATAAGCGCATACCCACATTACGGAATAATAAAAGTAGACACAAATACCTTACACTTTTCCCCCTTAAGAATAAATGTTAACTTATAAGAACTAATAACTAACAGGAACTACCATAACAAAATATATAAAAAACTAACAACTAAATACAACTCTAATACTAGGTACTACCATAACAAAATATATAAAAAACTATCAACTAAATACAACTCTAATACTAGGTACATACTATAACTATTTAGACACATTGTCTTTATTAACGGCGCGCACGTGCGCACGTATAGCTCGGGCCGAAGCCCCTGGCGGCGGCGGCGGCGGGGAGCGAGGTGCTGCCGGTGCGGCCGGGCTCGCCAGCCCTGCACTACCCGTCTCCGTCTCCAGCTCACTGGATGCCTCTGATGCATCCTCGAAAGCTTCATCGTCATGATCATTACTCTCCCCCTTGTGTGTACCGATGCTCGCTCGCGATAGTGTTAATCGCGACTTGTCCCCAACTGGAATTATTTGGTCTCGGTGTCTGCGCCACTCGACACCGTTTCCCATGTCAATGCGGTACGACACCGGTCCCGTGGTTTTAGATACTGTTCCCGTGGACCATTTATTTGAGTTCGAAGTGTAATCGCGTGCGAGTACCGGTTCTCCTACCCGGATCGGGGGTTGGGGAGTGCCTCCTGCATGTGCTACCTGACGTTGCTGAGCCGCGCGCGCCACTTGCGCGACGTCTGGCCGTAACGCATCCAGTCGTGTCCGCATCCGACGCCCGGTTAGCAATACTGCCGGTGGCACACCCGTAGTTGCATGTTCACAATTGCGGTAATTGAATAAAAAATTATTTAATGCCTGTAACACATTTTCGCCACTAAGAACTGCTCTTTTTATTGCTTTTTTAACTGTCTTTACCGCATTTTCAGCGGCGCCATTACCCTGTGGTCTATAAGGCGCCGTTGTCACATGTGCAATACAATTGTGTTTGCAATAATTTTTAAATTCTATTGATTGGAATGGTGGTCCGTTATCCGTAACGAGTTGCGATGGTAAACCAAACCTACTAAAAACGGTAATTAAAGCTGTGATTGTTGACTGTGAATCAGTACGACCCATAGGAAGTGCCTCAATCCACTTCGAATGGGCGTCGACTATAATTAGGTATTTTCTTCCCGAATACTCCGCAAAATCAGCATGTAAGCGTTGCCATGGAAACAACGGAAATTCCCACGGATGCAGGTCCGCACGCGGCGCTGCATCCCGCACCATCCGACACGGCTCACACGAACGACACATTACTTCAAGGTCCATATCTAAGGTAGGCCAGTAAACATAATTGCGTGATAAGCTTTTCATTTTTCTAACTCCTAAATGACCTTGATGTATTTCTTCTAGTATTTTAGTTTGTAGTGGTTTTGGTATTATAATTCGATATTTATAAATTAAACAACCATAATCAATTGTAATATCGCTTTTTCGTGCAAAATACGGTTTTTCTTCTTCGCAACTAGGTACGGATGGCCATCCAAATTTTACAAATCCTACTATTCGCGATAATATTGCATCCTTATTGGTTTCTTTACTTACGTCATTGAAATTTACTGGCATACATTGATGTACTAAGTTAACATAACTCATTGACTCGGTGGGACGGCGCTCCTGTGCTAGCGGTAAACGTGACAGCGCGTCCGCTGGTCCATTTTGCTTTGAGGTTATATATTTTATCGTAAAATCATATGCGGCTAATCGTGCCGCCCAGCGTTGTAAGCGACTAGCGGCAGTTTGTGGTATACCCAATTTTGCTCCGAAAATGTAGCTTAAAGGCTGATGATCTGTACGTAGTTCAAATTTTCTACCATACAGATATTGATGGTGTCGAGTGACGCCATAAAATATTGCCAGAGCCTCCTTATCAATCTGACTGTAATTGCGCTCCGCGTCATTGAGTGTGCGCGACACACAGCTGACCGGTCGCTCACTGCCGTCAGGGAAACGATGCGCCAATACTGCGCCCAACCCGTACGCGCTGCTGTCCACCGATAGCACCAAGGGCCGCCCCTCCTCATAATGTGCGAGTACCCTCTCGCCTGATAGGACTCGCTTTGCTTCCATAAAAGCTTCATCACACTCATTACTCCAATTCCAACTGACTCCCTTTTTTAATAGTTCATGCAACGGATGTAATAAAATACTTAATTTGGGAATAAATTTTCCATAATAATTAAGTAAACCTAGGAAGCTTCTTAACTGTGTGATATCGATAGGTGTTGGTGCCTTCACAATAGCCTCCACCTTCTGGGGATCCGGGCGCAAACCACTTTGGTCAATAATAAACCCTAGATATTTAACGCTTGCTTGCAGAAAACAACATTTGCTTAGTTTAACGGTCAAACCCATATTTCTTAATCTGACCAATACTTGTCTTAAGTTAACCAAATGTTCTGCTCTCGAAGCCCCAGTCACACAAATATCGTCAAGAAATACCACCGTGCCTCGCACGCCGCGCAATGTCTCTTCCATTAATTTTTGAAATTTTTCCGGAATGCAAGATAATCCGAATGGCGTACGACGATAAACGAATGTGCCGATGTGTGTAGTTATAGCTGTACACGGTTGTGAATCATCCATCAACATCGTCTGTTGATATGCATGCGTTAAATCAATTTTAGTAAATTCCCTTCCCCCACTTAGAGTGGCAAACAGCTCTTCAATGCGTGGGAGTGGGTAAAATTCACGTTTAAGTTTAGGATTTATCGTAACTTTATAATCGCCACATATTCGTATATCGCCGTTCGTCTTAATCACCGGCACAATGGGGGTGCCGTAGTCTGAGTGCTCGACCCGGTAGATGGTGCCCTCGGCCTCCAGCCGCTCGAGCTCGCGCTCCACACGCGCGCGCAGTGCTAGCGGCACGGGGCGCGCCCGCACATACACTGGCTCATTATTTGTCAGTTGCAATTGGAGCAATTTTTTACATTTTCCTAATTGATCAGTAAAAACCTCGGGAAATTCTTTAGCTAACTGGCTAATACATGGATCAGCGATAATATCATTGAAATTAATTTGTTTGATATTGAGGGACTTTAACCAATCCCTGCCCAGTAGTGGGCGTCCACCATTTTTAATAACATAACAAGATAAATTGTATGCCGTAACATTACCTAGTTTAACATTGACCGATATATATCCTAATGACTCAATCTGCGTACCTGAATAACACCGTAACATTAGATTATCCGAATGAATTGTTTTATTTGGAAACATCTGTTTATAAAAATCTTCACTGATCGCTGAAATACGGCTTCCAGTGTCGACTTCACATTTAATTTCGTAACTGTCAATGTTCACGTTAATAAAGTAAGGTTTGTTACCTTTAGACGCCAGTTCGATGCTAAACAAATCCTCGTCCCCCGAGATATCATCACTTACTTAGTTTTGCCTACCAGAGCGACCACTACCACGCACTTCTTTACACATCACTTTCAAATGTCCACGTTGGTTACACTCATCGCAGTTGTAATTGATGTAACGACATCTTTCCGGCCGATGCGGCTTTCCACACCGCCAGCACTGTTGAGTCGACGCGGCCTGCGCCGGCGCCGCAGGGGTGCGCCCTCTCGACGCCGCGCCGTCAGCCCTAGCGCCTGAGTTGCGCCCCGGCCAGCGCGCGCCTCCGCCACGTGCGCGGCCCGCGTCGGTCCTGTGCAGGCCTTCGCCCGCGTCGCCGCCTGCACCTGAGGTCGTGGCTGCGGCGGTCGCCGCGCTCACCTCCGCGTGCCTCTCTGCGGCCTCTAACGCCAGAGCCAGCTCCACCGCCTCCTTGTATTTAATATTTTTCTCAGCAAAAATACGCGATCGCATCGCACTGTTAGATAGTCCCGAAACAAATTGGTCGCGAAGGTTTTCTTCGAGGATTGTACCGAAGTTACACGTAGTCGCGAGATGTTTTAAATCTTGGAGGTAGTCCGTCATGGATTCCCCAACACGCTGTCTACGTAAGCGAAACATGTGACGCTCGGCAATCTCCGATCTTTGTGGTTCTAGGTGATCGGTCACCAAACGTACCAGTTGGTCAAATGTCTTTGTCTCTGGATCCGCCGGAGCACATAGATCGCACATTAACGAGTATGTAGTTTCACCCACAACCGTAATTAATAACGGCACACACAAGTTATCTTTTATCTCATTTAGGATAATGTACTGCTTGACCCGGCGAATATACGACAGCCACTGCTTCGAATTGATGTCAAATGGTTCTAGTCGACCGATCGGCATTGTTAATTACAATTTAACACGCAATTGGAATTCGAATTTCTCGTCGCCAAATGGGACGTCAATTAAACACGGAGATGGATAGCTGACTGGTTTATTCATATAAGCGCATACCCACATTACGGAATAATAAAAGTAGACACAAATACCTTACAGTAAGGACCCCACGGTCCCTAATGAAAGGACCATTTTAGCAGCCACTCAGAGGCTGCTTGATCACGGTCAGTTCAGGATCCCAAATCACGCACTAGGGTCTGGCAGACCTCGACTGGCGGTAAATGTAAGTATCAAGTTTTTGAAAGTGCCTTAATTTAATTGATTATAATGCGTTATTTTCTGCATTTTGATGGTCCTAAGCCCATGAAAGTATGAAGGAAAAATTGGAATTACTCTTCAAATAACTTCAGATCACGGCCTAATCTTAAAAAAGTCTAATTCGAACCTTATAAAATCAGCGATCAGTACATTGTATGTAACCCACGTAAATATCTATCTACCCACGCCTATGCACGAAAAACTTCCGAGCGCTGCCGCGCCGGGCGGCGCGTAGTGGCCAGCAAATCAATTTCAAAATAGACATCTTTCGATAGCGATAACTTTATTTTTTAGGGTTCCGTAGCCAAATGGCAACGGAACCCTTATGGATTCGTCATGTCTGTCTGTCTGTCTGTCTGTCCGTATGTCACAGCCGCTTTTTTCCGAAACTATAAGAGCTATACTGTTGAAACTTGGTAAGTAGATGTATTCTGTGAACTGCACTAAGATTTTCACACAAAAATAGAAAAAAACAATAAATTTTGGGGGTCCCCATACTTAGAACTGAAACTCAAAAATTTTTTTTTCATCAAACCCATACGTGTGGGGTATCTATGGATAGGTCTTCAAAAAAGATATTGAGGTTTCTAATATCATTTTTTTCTAAACTGAATAGTTTGCGCGAGAGACACTTCCAAAGTGGTAAAATGTGTCCCGTCCCCCCCCTGTAACTTCTAAAATAAGAGAATGATAAAACTAAAAAAAATATATGATGTACATTACCATATAAACTTCCACCGAAAATTGGTTTGAACGAGATCTAGTGAGTAGTTTTTTTTTAATACGTCATAAATCGTAACGTAACGGAACCCTTCATGGGCGAGTCCGACTCGCACTTGGCCGGTTTTTTGTACTAAGACTTATCAAAATAAAAAATAGGTGTTTAATAAAACTCATTTAAGTTTAATTTGTCAAAGTTTGCGCACTGAATAAAAATTATTCCTGTATTATAACCTAATTATATTATAAAATAACTTCGTTAAAAGTGCCTGTGGCTAGGCTAGTACATTTCGGTATTTATGCTTGTAGCCATGCAATAAATAAAATGGTCAGTGGGTCATCTAAAGCGCAGGTCACATATAAATGGCGTCGGGCGCGGACTTGGCACGGGCGGTTTCTTATTCCATTCGAATTTAGGCGCAGGTTATGACGCAAAAATGGCGCGCCGTAACCACGTCCGAGCAACGACATACTGTGTGTCCTAAATTGCGCTTTATTTCCATGCATGTTGTATGAAATTAGAATGGAATAGGAAGCCGCCCGTGCCATGTAGGTCCGCGCCCGACGCCATTTATATGTGGCCTGCGCTTTTAAAATTTGAAAAAAATATTTATCACCCATGAATCACGTGGTTTATTTTGTTTACCTTTATTTGAGTATCTAAACCAACGGAGTATAGATACTTAGTATGAATCTTTGTAGAAGAACATTTAAAACCAGACAACAGTTGATATACTCATTCATATTAAAATATCAACTTACTGGAACATCAGTCAGCTTCTCATATAGCTCATGCAAGTTCCTGTTGGCCACTATATACATGCGAACATTCTTCACTAAACATAACCGACACATTGGCAGTTTTTCCATCTTTTCTTTTCTTTTTATTTAATTCAACTTTAATTTATATTATAGATAAACACTGTTGCGTTTCATACGAATAACAAGCCTCCCGGCTTGTATACGATTTGTGCGATTTGTTCAAGTAATCTACGAACATTGAAAAAATTAATGTTAGTATTTTATATCTCTCGTAGTAAATCCATACAGTCCCCTAACACAAAAGTAAATAATAGCGCCCTCCACACTTAAAGTTCGGACCGCGGGAAACAGCACGCGCGCCGTTCCATCCCTCGCTCCAAACTGTACGTGTACATGTGCGGGTCTAACTCTAACAGTCCGATCTGGCATATCGACGTAAGCGCACGTCTCACAGTTTTACGCGCGCATCACGTATAAACGTAAATTACAAAAATGGCGGTTTGGAGCGTCGAAGCTACGACCAAACGATCGTCCATTTTTCTTACTACTGCGTAAAAAACTTTTAAAAGTTATAACGTTCCACGCGCCAGTCCAAACTGCAGTCCAAACTCTTGAAAATCAATTTACACGCACAGTTCGGAACGTTTGTCTAGGTTATGTAAGTTTCGTCGGCAATCCAAACCGTGAATGCATTTTTAATCGTAATTAGCACAACAGTTTGATCCGCAGTCCAAACTATACAGATCTAACTGCGGTTTGGAACGCAGTCCAAGATGCGCGGTCCGAACTGTACGTGTGGAGGGCGCTAATAACTATAAAGGAACTTATCACCATTTAGTACTTATGGAACGGTGGTTCACGTTTATTTTGTAATTATTTACTTCACAAAAAGCACACGTTTAACGCTTATAAATACCGGTTTAACAATACATATATTTTTATCTTTGACTCGACATGAATATTGAATGATCACAGACAACCGGAGACCATAGATTAATACCAGACGTAGACAGAGGATATATAGACAACCTGTTAAAATAATAATAATTGCGAAAGTGAGATTTCACATGTCAAAATGTGTATGTGTGAGCAGGACATAGCATGCATTTTCTATCTCTATTTGCGTATCGGTTTTTGTTGTTTGGCATCGATGTGATCGATGCCAAATTGCCACAACAAATTGTGGTGTTAAAATATTTTCGTTGATAAAAAAACTGTGAAACGCATACTTTGTGTAATTTCTATCTTTATTGATATTCCAAAAGGTAATATTTAGTGTGTAATGATGGCAGCCCCGGATCTTCAATTTTTTTTAGGCGGGGCAAATACTGAAAAATGCCGCCCCCACCCACTTACATTTATTTTTACCTTTATCATCCATATAATTTCAGCTATCAGATGTCCACTAATTGATTGAAATTTGGACATAGCCTACATAGGCCTTCCGGAAATAATGCATCCATCGCTGTTCTTTCTGTGTTATGTTAAGCCTATTTATTTACAGATATATAGACATAAATGTGTAGGATATATATTTATACACAGCACAGGATAGGATTTAAAATAAAAATATGTAGGTATAATAAAAATAAAAATCAAATATATTATTGCACTAGCTTCTGCACGCGGCTTCGCCCGCGTGGATGTCGGAAATTATCCCACGGGAGCATGCTACCAGGATAAAAAGTATGTCCTTCCCCAGGATGCCATATATCTCTTTGCCAAATCAGAAGTTCAGTGGTTTAGGTGTGAAAATGTAACACAGTTTCAAGTTCAAATCCTCCCCTTAAAAAACGAATTACCCCTTTTTGCCCCGTATTAATACGGAGTTTCGAGTTAATTGGACCGCGCATTCAATTACTTACACAAAACTTCAACACCCCTATATCGCCCTTTGAGGGGTAGTTTTGAAAAACTTATAATAATACTGTTAATAATACGGCTGTTTGTGTATGTGAGTTTAAATGTTTGTAAACGCACCCACGTTAAAGGAGTAATTCCGAGTGTGGGGCAACGTTTAAAAAAAAAAACTTTATTACTTACTTAGGCGAGTATTCTTGCCAAGTTTCAAGTTTATTAACTAAATGAATAAGGTTTTTCATATTAACTGTATCCCCGCTTTTCATCCACACAGGGGTGGAGTTTAAAAAAATCATTTGGGATGTATTCATAACTTGAACATGAACTTGATTATTCATACTAATTTTCGAGTTAATCAAGCCATGCAGTAAAATCCTCCCCTGTGTAAAATTGACTACCCCTTTTCAGCCCGTCAGGGGTAATTTTCGAAAAACTAGGGGATTTTTCGAATATAGCACGCACGGTAACTAGACGCGTGCTGCCGCGATCTGCGATTCCTGCGGGCGAGCGGGCGCGTATTTTGAACTATGCCTACGCGCCTCGCGAATAATAAATGTTCGTGCAGCACGTCTCACTCAGCGCTCTGGGTATCGGTCGAGTTGATATGGCCATATCAACTCGACCGATACCCAGAGCGCTGAGCTGAGTGAGATCGCGGCAGCACGCGTCTGGTTACCGTGCGTGCGAAAGACTGTACTTGTACTATTATTAATTCCGTGGTGGCGTGGTCAAAGTTAAGTAAATGATCAGTTGTCCATTCGTCTGTAAAGTGCGAATTTGGCCGCCCTCTGAACTTGCCGCCCGGGGCATAGGCCCCGGCTTGCCCCCCCCCCCTAGATCCGGGGCTGTAAGGTTTAAAATGCATGGTGTGATTATTCTGAACATAAAACATAAATAAAACCACAATGCACAGTACAATATTTATTATTTACAAAATTACAAGCATCCCAAGTTGAGACAAAATTTTTGACGGGCAGGAAATTTTGCGCCCAGACAAAATATATTTTTTCTACATAAAACTGATACGTACATTAATAATATTGAAAAAATGATGGCAGTAGAATCAAACACTGTACTAAAATAAGGTTCTGAAGACGCATACAAGTTTTAACAAAAATATTACTGGCATTTGTTTTCAAAAAAATGTTCTTAAGTTTGATAAATAGATATTATAATAATAATTAAGTGATACTTCATTAAATAACCTTTCCAAAGAAGAACTACACTTATAAATACGACACAATGGGAAAAGTTATAAGCATTTCAAGTTGGTCCTGTGCAAAATATTCTCAAAACGCCTGCAATAAGGCTGGGTACACATAGTAAATAAAATCCGGATCCGGATTGATTGATCTATGAAATCCGTTAATCTATTTTACAAGATTTTATTTAACTTGCGATGCATGCATGTATTATGTTCGGGTCATCGGGTGGACTCATGCAACTCAATTTTGAAGCAGATATCTTCAACCGATTGAGCTAAAATTTGCATGCATGTGTAAATCGGATCACAATGCAAAATTATTATTACATGGAGCTGAACTAATGATGGAACCGGAAGGTGGCCGTAGGAACTCGGTAGTTAAACGACACAACCCCATCGAGTTAAAATTTGTGTGTTACTAACAAAAATTATACCTAAAATTATGTTAGTATGGTTGGTACCTATACCTACTGATGCCTATGGCTGTCCTTATCCACTGATTTTAGAGAGGACAGTCAAAACGGGTAGCAATAGCAATTAGGATGCTGTTGTTGCATAAACAATTTGTGTATTAGTAACAAGAATTACCTATAGGTACCTAAAATTATGTTAGCATGGTTAGTACCTATACCTACTGATGCCTATGGCTGTACACTTGTCCATTGATTTTGGAAAGGACAGTCAAAACGGGTAGCAATAGCAATTATGATGCTGTTGCCGCTGCTTCGTAGACGGTGCAGCAATATATTACTTACAATTTTTTTTATAGGTGTTTGTATGCGAAGAAATGCGAGGCCACGAATTTTTCAGAAATTGTTAATCGGATTGTGACAATTTTTTTATTGTCTTACATTTACTTCAACTTATGAAACAGTGCAAGTTTCATTTCAACACATTACATAATGGTGTGCAAATATTCATTTTGCCACTATAAAAATAGTAAAAAAGTACACTGACAAGGGAATTAAAAAAAAAAAAAGGAAAAAGGCAAACGCAAAACCAAAAAAAGGCAAAGAGGGTAAAGGCATTACTGGCTATTCATACACGAAATCTCATAAGGAGTCATCGTACTCATCGAAATACGAACAACTTTTAGTATACCAACCTGACCAAACCTGAAATCACAAAACAAAAAAAAACGGGCTCCCTCTATTTTGCACTCGTCAAAATGTATGGAAGAGCTGTTTTTTTTCGCGATTACACGTTTGGCCCTATAGTAAAAGTTGTTCACCCGAGCAGAATATTGCGATAGATGAGTCCCTTTAGTGAAAAGGTAGGCTCAGTTTTGTGCAGCTCGTCGCCAATAAAGCTACTCGGGAAGGGATAAAAAGCATTGAACTTTGCGAGTCCAGTTTGACAATGATACATAATGGTGTGCAAATATTCATTTACTCCAACGTATGAAACAGTGCAAGTTTCATTTCAACACATATAATGTGCAGATACTTCGTGTATGAATAGATAGATTACATACACTAATTATGGATAACGCACAATTGTCACTAAGTCAAAGAACAAAAAGACACAAAAAAGAATGGGCAAGACACAGAACTTGTCTACATGAGGCGATTTACGCGCGAATCGAGTAGCACGGTAGCCAATCGCGACGCCCAATCCCAAAAACCAGGATTTGAGCGTCGAGATTCTCTCTACGCGCTACTCGATTCGCGCGTAAATAGCCTCATGTAGACAAGCTCATAGGAACTGTTTCACAGGGTATTGAACGAATCCAAAGATCAAAATGAACAAGACACGTTGAAAAAAAAATTTAAAAAATCTAAAAAACAACCACGAAGTTAATCAAATCATTTATTTCAAATAGGCACATAAAAGGCACACACATATTATAAAATAGAATTGATTCTAGTCGCCCCTTCCAAACACACCCACCCTCACACAGACCCAGACACTACTACCCCGTACCGCTGAACAGTTAAAGCAACGGACTCAAAATTATCACATTTCTTAGAGCTGGGAGAGCTCTAAGAAGTGTGATAATCTTTAAAGCACGTGATGCAGAGCCGTGCCCCACAAGTGTCACACGCCCAGGTAGTGCGAGACGTCTTGTGGCTTTTGGAGCACTGCTTGCATCGCACTTTGTTGTTTGCTTTAACTGGAAAATGGCCGGAAGCAGGCATCTGAGCCGGCGTGAGTCGTGGTGGGCAGTGCTTCTGCAGAATTTGGTCGACCAACATCATTCGAAAATCTCGATGAGGGATTTTTTTCTTATGTGAATAAATCACATACGCATTATAAATGGACACGTTGAACAGCCTGCGAAACAGTTTCTTGTACCATACCATGTTCCCTACTCTTTCCACAGGGAATGCCTGTAAGAGCTGGTCTTTCTTATCGACACCCCCCATGGAAAGATTATAGTCCAACACCACCTTGGGCTTGTGTTTGTAGACCCCATATTTGTCGGCCCCACTGACATCTACTTTATGATAAGTAGAAATCAGTGAGACCAAGTTGGAGTCCCTCCAAACTACAAGAGATAAGTCTTCAGTATTGCTGAAGACTATCTCCCCTGGGCGCACGTTGCTCCTGGTCCTGCTGCGCAGGGAATTGGGAACGAATTCCCGATTCAGCCTCAGGGTCCCGATGGTGTCGGTTTTTTGCGCCTTTAGTGTCCTTGACAATAGTGGCGAATTATAAAAATTATCCATAACTAGCGTATGGCCTTTCTTCAACAGAGGTCGAACCAACCTGTAGACTATTTGGGATGTTGCATCCTCTGGCTCATTGGACCCCCTTTCGACATCATGTCCTTCAGCAAACTGACTTTGATGTCCCTTTCCGGCATTTATTTCGAACTTCCATAAGTAGCCCGTTCGTGACTCGCACAGCTCATAGCTTTTTATACCTCCCCGCGCAGCTTTATTGGCGATGAGCTGCACGAAGCTGAGCTTACCTTTCCACAAAAGAAGGGACTCATCTATCGCAATATTCTGCTCGGGTAGGTATAAGCTGCTGAACTTGCGATTGAGGTGGTCAATAACTGGGCTAATTTTTGCAAGCTTGGAATTGGAAGCCGGAATGGTAGCATTGTCTACAAAATGTAGACACTTCTTTATCAAAATAAATTTGCTGAAGGGCATAAAGTCTTTGAAATTCCCGAGACGCAGGTACGGGAACCGAGGGTGCCAATAGTACTTTTCGACAGGGTTTGGGACACAACTTTGCAACATCATAATCCCAAAGAACGTCCAGAGATCAGGGGTAGACATGGTCTTCCACTGCTTGATCCTGGAGTGTTGCAGAAGGTTGGGGTTTTCAAACAGGTGGTCGGCGTACCTGTTTGTTTCTGCGACTATGTGATTTATGATGCTTTCATCCCAAATCCTCTCGAAAATATCCAGAGGTGTCATCCCGTCAGTCTCAAACGTTGGTCCAGACAACCCCGTGAACACCTCCCTTTCGCCAGAAAAGACACTGGCATCGCTGGTCCATTTGAATGTTAGCATGTCCTGGCTGCTCACGAAATTCCGCAACGCGGAATCATCGCGAGTATCGAGGACAGCTAACTGACCCTGCAGCACCGGAGCAAGGTCCTCCAGCTCTGCCAGCTCTGAGGGAAACTCTTCCACGAACCTCTGGCGGGGACAGAAGTCGATGCCAGCTTCCATGTCCGGCAGGTCTTCTTCCTCCACGTCCGATCCGGGCATTTCCACGATCGATCGCTCCCACGCAGCAATGTCGTCCTCAACGTCATCGAATACTGATGGTTCTGAAATAAAACCACATACTTAACTTACGACTTAAAGAAGGTTACGGGAAGCGGTTGGATGCGGAGAGCTGATGACCGAATATGATGGCGCGAAATGGGAAAGGCTTATTTCCAGCAGTGGATGACAACGGGTTGACGATGATGATGGAGATAAAAAGCTGGTGGAGGCAAAGCTTCACAGTTTGGCTCACCGGCGAAGTGTCCCCTGTCTGTCCGTCTTCTACAGACTGTACTTCGGGGAGTGTGCTCAAGAGCTACATGAGCTCATCCCGCCTTCACCTTTCTACCATCTAGAGTCCAGACGCACTGCGGGATACCACCCCTATTTGGTTAATATACCATATATACGCACTAAGCGCTTCTCGTCATCTTTTCTGATGCGCACAGCTAAGGAGTGGAATCGTCTGCCTGCGTCTGCATTCCCGAGTTCATACAACCCGAATCTCTTCAAGGCGAGAGTGAATAGGCTTCTTCTGGGCAAGCTCGTTCCACCGTAGATCTCATCCCTGCCTCGGGGCTGGATTGAGGTCAAGAGTGAGCCCATTGTCAAAAAAAAAAAAAATGCATTGCACTAATAAGTTAACAAAAAGTGGTAAAAGATCACTCACCATTCGTGACGGAGGACGATGCTGTGGGAGACGAACAGACCGCCGAACGCGCCGGGCCTGGACTAGACGCTACAAATTAAGAAGTTATTGGTTAAATTTACAATGAAAATTTACGGGGCATTGACAAGTAATGAGGTTACGTCTAGCGCGGATTAAAAATAAATAATATTTATTTTATTGCTAATATTTTACATAGTTTTATTTCTATTTTATTATTTATTTATTACTGTGATTGCCCGTGACATCACAGCGGGCCCTATCAGAATACCAGCGCTACGACATTTATTTTTTAAATGTCGAAGCATCATGCCGAGATGGAGAGGAGCCTTTTGGCCTCGTATAGGACTTTGTTTTTTTTTTTACTTTTGTTACTTTTTATACAATTTGTTTTATTTTTATTTTTAACTGTGTTTAGTTTAGTTTATGATCCTGTACGAGTCGCAATAAATACGTTTTCTTTCTTTCTTTAAAATGTATTCATTGCAACCTTTTTGGATGTGAAATCATCAAATGACCCCCTCCCGCTCTGGGTGGAGCGGAAGGGAGTGTCAGACTCTTACTGACTAAAACCCACTCGTGTTCCTTCCTTAGCCCTTTATGTTCCAGGGCAGCGGTAACCCTTTCAGACGATCCCGCTACCCTGGCAGGCTTCGGCCCTATCAGGCCCCGTCGCTTATGCTGACATCTCTTTCATTGCAAGCTTTCATTAGTACTTTCACTTATTTGATTAACTCACTGGGGGTGAAGCCGATGTACTCCAATTCCGCATCGACGACATGGAAGCTGTCATCGACCGTCGACGGATCCCGCACGCCCGACGAAGGCGATAACTGGAGGCTGTAAAAATAAAATTGTCATAAATATCAACATCAACTAATAATTTATCTAAGTCGTTAAACTTATACCTACTTCGTGGGAGGCGCCTTTCCTTTGCCTTTTCTGGAATAGGTGGTATGGTGGTGAACAACCGGAACGGACTCTGCTGCTATCAGAAACAAATAATATATTAGTTAGTTCACAAAAAAGCACACGCTTAAGAAGCCATGGAGCTACAAATCGTCTATGGCTACGAACTAGTTTGATATGAATGAACCACAAAGTTCACAAACAACCACAGACTACTATAGACTTAGACAGACTGACAGATGACATGAGATAGAGATAGACAGACAATAAACAAATATGGCTATGTTTGTACTGGCGACAAAGGAGAAAGGGTCGAGGGCCGGTTGTCATTTTCAAAAAATTCACCCATTCACAAATATGTCTATCAATGCCAAGATTTATGTTCCGAGAGTTGTTGTAAAAGCAATACCAGCCGTGCTATGAAAAAATGAGCAATGAAAAGCTACTTTAAGTTGACAGGTTGACATTAACATACATACATTGATAGATTCTACTAGATTTTTTTTTGTGGGAATGTTATGATCTGTCTACTTGATACGTTTAAGTCGAGTTTTTTTTTTTTATTATTATTAATAGATTTTTGGTTCATAGTCACTTTTAACAAAGTATAATAATATTTCAATAAGATTTTTTTCACTGTGTTTTAAGTGAATAGGTATAGTGGTTTAAATTAAAACAAATTCAATCATTGAAAGTTTAAATGTAAAAAAACATAATTCCAAATTCAAATTAGGAAAATGTGTGATTTTCATTTGTTTTTCGTACTGTCAAGATGAGTGAATCTAATGAAGAATTTCGATACATTTTAAAATTTTACTACAAAAAAGGTAAAAATGCAACGCAAGCCGCGAAAAAAATTTGCGATGTTTATGGACCTAGTGCAGTGTCTGTGAGAGTAGCACAAATCTGGTTAAATAAGCGTTTTCAATCCGGAAATTTTGATGTCAAAGATGCACGTCGCTCTGGTCGTATTACGGATAAAATGGATGCCATTTTTGAAAAAGTGGAGCAAGATCGGCATATCAGTAGTTACGACGTAGCTGAAGAACTGGGAATTGACCACAAAACAGTTTTGGCGCATTTGAAAAAAACTGGGTGCACAAAAAAGCTCGATATTTGGGTACCTCACGAGCTCACTGAAAGAAACCTAATGAACCGTGTACTCATTTGTGATTCTTTATTACGACGTAATGAAACCGAACCATTTTTGAAGAAGCTGATAACTGGTGGTGAAAAGTGGATCACGTACGACAAGAACGTGCGAAAAAGGTCGTGGTCAAAGGCCGGCAGGCTTCACAGACTGTGGCGAAACCCGGGTTAACGCGCAACAAGGTGATGCTGTGTGTGTGTGTGGTGGGATTGGAAGGGCATTATTCATTATGAGCTGTTACCACCAGGCAGGACCATCGATTCTGAACTCTACTGCGAACAACTGATGAGATTAAAGCAAGAAGTTGAGAGAAAGCGGCCGAATTAATCAACAGAAGGGGAGATAACGCTAGACCTCACACATCTTAAGCCACTCAGCAAAAATCAAGAGAGTTTGGCTGGGAGGCGTTAATCATCTGCCGTATAGTCCTGACCTTGCACCTTCAGATTTCCACCTGTTACGGTCTCTTCAGAATTCTTTAGGCAGTGTCAGGTTAACATCACGAGAGGACTGCCAAAACCACTTGTCGCGGCATTTAGATCAGAAGTCCCAAAATTTCTATAGCAATGGGATCATGTCCCTACCTACAAGATGGCCAAAAGTTATCGAACAAAATGGTACCTACATACTTTAGATAAATGTAAATAAACTACTTATATTAAAAAATGTTTTGAATTTTCTTAAAAAATGCGAAGAAACTTTTCCCCCAACTTATTATAATAAATGTTCAAGTGGCGATGGGCAGGACTATAATTTTTATAACTAATCACTAAATTTATTGAACTAATTTTTTTTTACCTAAAGAATAGATGATCCGTCTCCTTGCCCGCAATGTGTAAAAGTATTGACTCTTACTTACTAAAACCCACCCGTGTTCCTTCCTTAGCCCTTTATGTTCCAGGGCAGCGGTAAACCCTTTCGGATGGTCCCGCTACCCTGGCAGGCTTCGGCCCTATGGGGCCCCGTCACTTTGCTGACATCTCTTTGAGGCGCGCGTGGAACACATACACGCCGTCCGGCACGGGCCTAGTCCTGATCGGACGGAGAGCTACCCATTACTCTCCGCCCGCAGGCCCGCGCCTACGGTGGCCGGGAGTCGTCACGCGGCGGCTGAGGCGTGAGGTGCGCAAAGTGCGTTCCCTCGCCCACCCCGCCACCTCCTTCGCTAGCATGACTGCTTCGCAGAAGGAGGTGACTGCCTCCCACTCCCTCTCACCCCGGACCATGGCTTGAACCAGGGCCGGACGAATAATTATGCCTAGCCTTGAAAAGTGTGACGATGCGACATTATCGCCAACGTTTAGTCTATTAATTGTAGTGATAAAGTCATGGCTGGGATTGTACCATGGTATAACTGGTATGTTTTGCTGGAGCTAGAGGCCATAGGGTTCTTTTTGACAAAAAAGCTGAGCACGGCTCTGCCCTACACAATAATCTGAAATAAGTGCCAGGTTCGGACGTACGTTTTTGAGTTGTTCGGATAACTTTCGAGTCTGATTTGCCTTTTTTCGTTGGCTCAGCTGGTATTGCATCTTCTAGTATTGTTCTTCGTGTGTCTAGTTTTGGTTTCTTCGCAACGGTCGCCCCTGTAAATATAAATCTGGTAAGTACAATGTTAGAAGAAGACTGACATGCACTCGAATCAAAACAATAGCGCTTTGCACGCAAAATAAGACCGAAAAGGAATTTCTGGTGACAATTAATAATACGCTTTATCACTAGATGCATGAAGTACAAAATTGTACTAACTTCGACATAATTATGGTCCGTTTCAAAAGTATCTGTTTAAAGTTTAAACAAAGCCTGCTCAAGGAATAAGTAACAGATTCATCTGCATGTAGAAGGTTTCAAGTTTGTACCTAACTACTTTTCCAGCAATAATTGTTGGAAAAAGGCAATTTAGTATGAAATCATTATTATTGATAAGGCACAACCGAAACTACCGGGACTAGGAACGTGAAATTAATCAACCGGCCTTCTTTTTAACCGACTTCTAAAAAAGGAGGAGGTTCTCAATTCGGATGTTTGTATTTTTTTTTTTTTTGTTCGCGCATAACGCCGTCGCTTGCCAACCAATTTGAAAAATTCTTTTTTTGTTGGAAAGGGTACACTTCCCAAATGGACCCATAGAAATTTCATCAAAAACGGTTCAGTAGTTTGGTTTTTAAACCAAAATTACTGGTAAAAATTACAACTTAAAAGTGAAAAATAAAAACTTTTTTGCAAAAAAATCAACCGACTTCCAAAAACGACACTACAAAGTGAAAAATAACTTTAATTTAGGAAGTCGGTGGCAAACAATGAAAATGTGAACCCAACGACACCGACTTCCGAAATTAAAGTTATTTTTCACTTTGTAGTGTCGTTTTTGGAAGTCGGTTGACTTTTTTGCAAAAAAATTTTTTATAGCATAGGTAGTAGGTACTAAGTATTTGGGAATTCAACCTGGTAACGAGTGAAAAGGGAGAATTTTGTTTGTATAAACAATCTTATTCTTTGAGTTAATTAGCTTTATACTTAGCAGGAATATTTGCCTAACTTTAAAGTTCGTCATTATTATTAGTTTTTCAAAACTACCCCTCAAGATATATTAAAGATCTACAGGGTGGCAGGGACATCGACGCGCTAACTATAACCATGAATTTAGCACATGATTCTTAACCGTAGCGCAGAAATTCATCATCGGTTTAAAAAAAGAAATCGCCTGTTTCATAGAAAAGTACTGAGAAGACTTATGTACTGAGTAACAGGTTGCGCGTCAATCTCCCTGCCAGCCTGTATTATTAGCAAATATAAATTGAAATACACCTTTAAAAATATAGTAATTATAGGTTGATTTAAATAGGAGCTTGTGGCATATAGAAGTAACTAATACTAACTTGTTGTCTTGCTGGCTCTACGTTTCTTCTTAGAGATTTCTTGTGCTTCTTCCACTTCAGTTGTAAACTCCATTAAAAGTACACCATCTTCTGAATCTGATACAGAATGGTGTGGTGATATATCTGCTAAATCTACACAGCTATTGTCCAAATTTTCCGGTTCTCGCTCTGTAAGTAAACAAAAACAGTCGAGTATTACTCGTAAATTATTTATTACTTAATACATATTTGTTTTATTTCAAATTAAACAGTTTCACAGGAGTCACAAAGCATTTATTTCAAATAGGCACTTAAAAAGCACTTTTGAACATCAAAATATTTACAATAAAATAGAATTGATTCTAGTCGCCTCTTCCAAAAGGTAGTTTTCATAATATGGAGAAGAATGGGCAACAAACTCCACCGTTACTCTTTTAAAAGGTTTACAATATTTTATACTTTTTTTATTTATTTTAATGAGTTTTAAAGGCAAATGTCGTGCGACCGCACCCACTTGCGAGGGAGCGTGTCACAATCAAATGTAGTTTATAAAATTACTTCTATTTTTTAATTAGATATACGTTTTTGTTATGAAAAATATTGATCTATCTATCGAGAAAATGGTTGATCTATTTTAAATTTGCTTCTAGTAATAAAATTATATCTATCGCTTATTTTATTTTTAAAAATGTAGATTTATTTTTACAAACATAATATTTTCATAAATGAATTAGCAAGGTACCGTCACAATTTGAATCCTTTTAAATAGTTCCCTGAGATGGCTCTGATACCTCTCTTTCACAAAGGCATTGAGTCCATCTTTATTGCCCCACCCCATAGTAAAATACCATAATTATGACATTAGGTATAGTATTTCACAATACATGTGAATTTAACTAAATTTCTAAAACATTACCAAAACGTTGAAGTCAAAATATAATTTTTTGATTAACACAAAATAAATTGATTATAATTATGTATTATTTATTTTAAGATATTATTTTTGTAAAGAACATACCATCACTTTGATGTTCCTCCTTTGGCTCAATAATATTATCTAGTACCTCACAAACAGTTGGAAATTCTTCTTTGATAGCAATGCTGTCTGTTTGAACAACATCAATTATACTTATGTTCTGTGTTGCAGATTTAATAAACCCTCCGTAAATCTTTAAGCGGTCTTGGTTTATTAAAGAATCAGGCTGTAAATAGATTATTATAGTATTAGGAAAATATACTGGTGATCACAGTGCATGAGAACAACTTTTTTTTCATTATGCAAAGGTGACCTTCTTTGAGCGACCTTTAAAAGGTCGCTCAAAAATGCAAGTGGAGATAAATGATTTTATTTTGTAAGTAGGTGTACACACACTTTTACATGTTAATGATATTTTAAAAGTAGATGAGGTTGGCGTTTCCTATCTGACTAGTGCGAGATGAAAGGCTGAAACAAACTCAGAGGTCAGTCTCTTTTAAAGTCCAGACATAATCTTGCTCAGATGATATGAAGAACATGTAGATTGATGTCTGAGATGGTCTTTTGAGGAAAGAACCACACAGATTAAGAGGACCTGTCCAGTCCGTGCACGCATTTGTCAGAAATCGTGCAGCTCAGCCAAAACTTAGGGAGCTTCGACGATTCGACAAACAATTCCAAAGAAAGACATTTGGGTAGGCCACATTGATTACTCAAACTGCCAGACCATGACAAAAACTAACGGGACAGAGAGGAAAATAAAAAATAATATAATATAAATAAAATGACCCACATAGTCTTCACATTCACAATAATTAAAATAATAGAATACTTTACAAAGTAAGCAAATGTCCTATTATATATAAAGGTTAAGAAGGTCCAATGTACCCTGGAGAATCTGACATGCTACCAACTAACTATGCCATAATCTAACTGCCACATACAAGGTCAGTTTATACAGAAGTTGTAGCAGTAACATGTGGAATATTTGACATGTAATAATTGTGAACAAGATTAGGTTGAGAGAAATCGCCACATTATACAGAAATAAAATTTAGAAGAATAAAAAATGTCCATTGAACAATTAATACCTTACCTCATAATCCTCATTCTTCTTCTGAGCGAAAAGGTCTTCAGCCTCCAGACATTGTATCAGTAATCTGTAGCATTGCTTCAATTTAGCGTAGCAGAAGAAACAAGCAAGCATCGGTCTTCTGTCTTCAGTTACAAACTGCAACAAAATTTTTCATACAGTATTTTGTTATTATGAAGAAAATGCTTCTACTCCATGAAGTATTGCTGTCCAGGCCAACAGTTGGTGGTCCTTGATGCTTTTAGTGAGCATCTTACGGAGAAGGCATGACTTTGATCACCACTCTTGCTCAAGGCAGATTGGCAACTTAAAATACACAACAACACACCATTAGTTTAGGGTAATTAACTAAATGTAAACAAATCCTAAAAAAGGTTTTTTACACTTGACATTTTCTTGTTACACGTTGACTGCCAGACAACAGACACAATAGAAAATCTATTGTTGGCGGTACCAGTGACTATAGTGGCAGTCAATGCCTTAAAAATATGTTATAACCAAATTTCAGATTTCTTCAATATCCTCCTCTTTCATTAGTGTGTTAAACTTTATCATTTATTCTTAAACTACTCGTCGTTCGTAGATGTAACTGTTTGAGCCCAAATTTTAGTTCATTTATAATAATAATATAATATTTTGTGATATATCTAATGCAAAGAGCCCTAAAAGACAAGTCAGGAGGTAATTTTCAATAGCAGTCAAATCCATTATACTATGCCAAATTGAGAAAAGTGAACTTTTGTATGCCGTCATGATGTACGCTGTTGTGACGCTTTGGATGGTAAGTATTGATCACTGTGGAGTTCAGGATTATTAAACAATAACAGAAATAAAGTAAATGCTTCTATTTACAGAGAAAATAGTTTTCTCTGTAAATAGAAGCGTTTACTTTGACCACTTTTGAAAATTACCTCCTCAAGTTCTCTAAACCTTTAAAAACACAACAGTTTAGATAACATTGCTAAAATAAATATGACGACTGAACTGAATAGTAAGTATTACATTTAAAATACCTAATTACATTTTAAAATAAGTTCGTTAAAAGTGCGTGTGGCTAGGATAAGAAATTTCGGTATTTGTGTCTGTAGCGATGTGATAAATGAAATAATTTTAAAATTTGAAACAAAAGGTTCAACACCTTTCCAATCACGTGGTTTATTTTGTTTACCTTTGAACTATCTAACTAAACCAACGGAGTATGGGTGTACATAATATGAATCTTTATGTAGAACAACATTTAAAACCAGACAACAGGTATTATACTCATTCATATTAAAACTATCAACTTACTGGAACATCAGTCAGCTTCTCATATAGCTCATGCAAGTTTCTGTTGGCCACTATATACATGCGAACATTCTTCACTAGACATAACCGACACATTGGCAGTTTTTCCATCTTTTATCACAAAAGGTATCAAACGTGTTATTTAATTCAACTTTAATATTGATAAACACTGTTGCGTTGCCTACAAATAACAAGCCTCCCGGCTCGTTTATGATTAATAAGATTTGTTCTATTAATCTACGACATTTAACTTAAAAAACAAAAGACAGTCAAATTTTATATCTCATATTTCCAGACAGTCCCATATCACCATACTTATTTACCGGTGGTTCACGTTTATTTCGTTTTTATATACTTCACAAAAAGCACACGCATAGCTATATTACTTTACTCTTTGCGCATAGCACTCTTTAACATAGAATAATATCTTTGAAATACCGGACACCGGTAGCGGTACCGGTAATATTAATAAGTATGACAATAATAATATAATGTCATGTACTCTTTGGTATGACATGAATAGGGTTGCCAACCCTACTATTTATTATAGTATCCTACTGTATTAGAGGCCCGACTACTATATTTCTGAAAAAAGTATATAGTAGGCGAAACTACTGTATTATTAGGCATAAAACCCAGTAAGCAATAATATCTGTTTTATGAACGATTCTGGTATGTCAATTTGAGTTTGACAGAATTTCAATTTCGCGCCTATCCTTTGGGATTGTGTTTTGGAAATAGCTACTTACTTAATGTAAAAAAAAAATTCTAGATATTCTTCTTTCTGATGATTTTTTCTTCAAAACGTACAGTTGAAAATGGCAACAAGTTTTGAGTGATGCAGATTTTACAAATATTTAAAAAATTATATTAATTTCGGCAACATCCGATACAGAGCGTATATTTTCTGAAATGAATGATAAAGGACGGTGAGCGCAATAGGGCCAGTATAAAATTAATTAAAGCTGAGCTGAGTTAATGGGATTTAGTCATTTAAATTGCACTAATAGCTTTGAAGGCTCAAAAGTAGCAAAAAATATTCTTTTAAGAAATAAAGTGTTTTAAAACCTACTATATATTTTTTTTCATTTTTTCGCTATCTACTATATTTTTTAGGTAATTATTTTAAAACTACTATTTTTGACTGAAAAAGAGTTGGCAACCCTAGACATGAACGATCACAGACAACCAGAGACCATGTAGATTAATACCAGAGAGTAGAGACTACGATTGACTTACACTAGGCATGTCAAAAAAATAATCGATTATAGTAATAATCGATTAAACTTAATTTTTTTCAATAAAAATCAATTTCTATATCAAAATTTCATATTTACAAACATACTTATGTACATATTTTTTTTTGGAACGAAGTTCCTTATCGCGCGTTGTGAAAGGGGGCTAGACGGAAAAAATTCTTACGAAAAGTTGTCACGACACAATCGCTACGAGTGCTACGCCGTAACCGATGCGTAGATTATCCGCTACGCAGCTACGTCGTCGCAGAGCTACATAATAAATTATCTGCTCTGTCTGTGAACTTCGTTCCATCCGGGTGTCCCTCCCAAGTTTTTTTTTTGTTTTTTATTACAAAAATTGAGTAATAAAAATTTGATTTCTAATTCACTGCTAATTATTTTCATGAAACGGTAATTTAATTATTTGCCAACAGACTTAAGGTAGATGCTCCAAGGTAGCCCGCGAAATTCAAATTTTCTTACGTTTTCTGCAATTTGCTGGTCAGTACTGAGTTGTACGTTGATTTGCGGTCGTAACAAATATGTATTAACAGAATTATAATCATTAAAAGTCATCAACACAACTCTATAAGATCAAGAGTAATCCTACTGAATGACTATTTCATGAAATCTTGACATTTTAGGATTATGCTTACTTAACAAGTTGTATTACTGATTCTGTGTGAAGTGTACCACGGCACAGTATTACAATATTTCCCTACAGTAGCGCGACGAATGTAATACACAGAGCAACGGAGGGGAACTCGCGGGGGGTCGGACGGCGCGGGCCGCGTAGTACCGCAAACACGCTTAGTTTGCGGTACCGAGCGCGAAGGGCACACTCAGGCGTGTTTTTTGTGTAATAATTTTATTATACTTACATATTCTATAATGTTATGAATGTAAACTGTTCTGTGTATGGATGTAAATCGACATCGAATTCCCAGTAGATGAACACAAATATTTATTGTATCAATGATTAACTACAACGCGTTGTACGTGTCACGTCAAATTATTCTTGTACGCGTCAAATTATTCTGACGAACTAACATCAAGTAATTTTTACTTACGTAAACGTGCATACAATACTATGCATGCTACATTTTGGTGGACTACAGGTACCTCCAGCTGATTTCGTTGAATACTGTAGGTACTAAAGTGCAAGCCTGTTTTAGACAAAATTTCCACTCGTTTGTTGGAAACAATATTTTAGATAGATTATTTGAAATACTAAGTACCTACTTTAGAATTTAAATCACAGCCATGTTCATGTTTTCCTCATTCTTTTCTTATCAGATTGTTCATCCGAATGCGAATACATTACGTAGGTAGTAAAATTTTATAATAGACAATTAAGAACATCCAAAAACAAAGTGTCACGTAAATATTTAGCAGTGCAAATGTAAATGTACATTTATGAATAAATAATTACATTAGATTTAATAATTAAAATTTTATGAATGTAATATGAATAAATGATTACATCATTAGTAATAATCATAATTGTTTTATTTCCCATTTGGTTACAACCCTAGCATATTCGCATGTACAGACGCCAGCACATCAAGCTACTACAATCTGTCAGATTTCTTTAATAGATTTTCGACTTTATTGCTAAAGTATTAGGTTCAAGGTTGATTGGGAAAATCTGACAGTTTTGGGTAGGTTGACCTGCTGACGTCCGTACAATGGAAAATCAGCTTAAATTCCAAACTAAATCTTATAACTTAGGTACAGACGCCAGCACATCAAGCTACTACAATCTGCAAAAGCATTAAAGTTCCGCTAAACCATTAAGGTTCAAGGTTGATTGGGAAAATTTGACAGTTTCGGGTAGCTTGACCTGCTGGCGTCTGTACGTACCAGCGTAAATACAGACCTACACTGGCGGCGGCAGCGCGCGACATCAAAGGCGTTGCGCTACTGTAGGAAATATTGTAATACTGTGACCACGGTATAAGTTTTGCTGGAGCCGTAGGGTTCTTTTTGTCAAAAAAGCTGCGCACGG
The DNA here is from genome assembly GCA_945859715.1 of Apamea sordens. NCBI lineage: Eukaryota > Metazoa > Arthropoda > Insecta > Lepidoptera > Noctuidae > Apamea > Apamea sordens. The sequence goes on along the minus strand of OX244015.1, from coordinate 7,911,845 downwards.
CGGGCGCTGCCCTACACAATAATCGACTATTTATCTAAAATTTTTTGTGGGTTGCAATATTTTTGTTTTTAAATATTTTATCCTTTTATGTTGTGGCAGCCCATAGATGACCTTTGAAAATAAAACGACTGCATTCTCAGTAGTGTTGCCATAAGGGTATTAGTGTTCTGTGTTACTATCGCTAATATTGATCTATTGATAGATAACCCTTGAAAACTGGTAACAATATCCATAGGGCTATCGATACTATCAATTGAGGGGCCCGTAGCTAAATAATAACAGCCGCACGGGTCGATCGGTCAGGTTAAGCTACGCTTGCCGCGGTTGGTCTGTGGATGGGTGACCATCTTTACATACAGAGACCCCTCCGTGCCTCGGAAAGCACGTTAAGCCGTTGGTCCCGGCTGTCATTCGTGGATCTTTGACAGTCGTTACGGGTAGTAGTTTCACAAAAAATAATAGGTTGGGGAAAAAGTTTCTTCGCATTTTTTAAGAAAATTCAAAACATTTATAATATAGTATATTTACATTTAACTAAATTATGTGGGCACCAATTTGTTCGATAACTTTTTGCCATCTTGTAGATAGGGACATGATCCCATTGCTATAGAAATTTTGGGACTTCTGATCAAAATACCGCGACAAGTGGTTTTGGCAGTCCTCTCGTGATGTTAACCTGACACTGCCTAAAGAATTCTGAAGAGCCCGAAACAGGTGGAAATCTGAAGGTGCAAGGTCAGGACTATACGGCGGATGCATTAACACCTCCCAGCCAAACTCTCTTAATTTTTGCTGAGTGGCTAAAGATGTGTGAGGTCTAGCGCTATCATCATGAAAAACCACAACCCTTCTGTTGATTAATTCCGGCCGCTTTCTCTCAACTTCTTGCTTTAATCTCATCAGTTGTTCGCAGTAGAGTTCAGAATCGATGGTCCTGCCTGGTGGTAACAGCGCATAATGAATAATGCCCTTCCAATCCCACCACACACACAGCATCACCTTGTTGCGCGTTAACCCGGGTTTCGCCACAGTCTGTGAAGCCTGACCGGCCTTTGACCACGACCTTTTTCGCACGTTCTTGTCGTACGTGATCCACTTTTCATCACCAGTTATCAGCTTCTTCAAAAATGGTTCGGTTTCATTACGTCGTAATAAAGAATCACAAATGAGTACACGGTTCATTAGGTTTCTTTCAGTGAGCTCGTGAGTTACCCAAATATCGAGCTTTTTTGTGTACCGGTAAAACCGGCCATCATTGCCCTTAGCGGGTATGTTTGCCCGAACACGAAAAATAACTAAAATAATGATTTGTAAATAATTGTATTTAGCTGACAACATTATCTAATTTTTAGGGTAAATTTAAACATTTTTCTGGCAAAATTAAATATTAGCAACGGTGCTAACTTCACTCAGTTCTCAGCGAAACATGTTGAAAGGAGTATTAGTGTGAGGTGGTGCCAAAATCTTGTGTTATGTTTTTACTTACTGTCAGCGTACTACATCTCTCAGGTAAGTTATTTTAATATCAGAGTAATTATAAATATCGCGCTTCATTTTAATGCTACTTGAAATAAAACCTTGAACCTTGAGACCTTTACAACATAAAATCTTGAAGATAATGGAGTGGGCAATGATTCCCGAATTTGCGCGAACATAAGAGTGACAACATTGCCCACTACAAAAATAATGTTAGGGTTGGCACCCATCAGCACTCAGTTGACAAATATAAACTAGGTACCTACATTTAGTTTGTTTGGTTGCAGTATGGGAAAGCCTACGAAAAGAAATCGCAGAGTCCTCGGGTTGACATGCATTGCAATCATGTTGCAATGTTTATTTTTCTTTTTAAGGATTGTTTTACCATTTTTGTAAGTTTTTTTTGTAAGATTTGATTTAAAACCCTTTAAAGCTCATAATAGGTAGGTACTCATAGTTTTATACCTGCAATTTACAACGATTGTACTTGACTGATTATTGATAATAAAAGAATTTATATTTGAACAGATTATTATTTATCACATTAATATGTATCAACCCTAATCCACTGTTTTACTATGTATGAAAAAGTCCCTGGTGGTGGTGTGTAGTGTAACATTGCCCACCTCAGTAAAATAAAAAGTAATATGTTTTTGACATATTGAACACGAAGGATGGCAACTTTGCATAATTCACTAAAACATACCCTTTTACCCAAGCTTTAGAACTGATAATTTTAGAGAAATTAAGGTTGAGCAATGTTGGACGGTTGTGCGTATAATTTTGCCCGGCTATTTAGGCGCCTTTTTCTTGGATTCTGTTAAAGTTAGAAACACTTTATTTTGTTATTTTAGGCCTTTAACAGTAATTGCTACCATGGTCGACTTTATTACGAGTTCTGGTGAATATTTTTTGCAAAATCTCAAAAATACGTGGAAATGCGGGCAATGATGACCGGTTTCACGGTACCCAGTTTTTTCAAATGCGCCAAAACTGTTTTGTGGTCAATTCCCAGTTCTTCAGCTACGTCGTAACTACTGATATGCCGGCCGATCTTGCTCCACTTTTTCAAAAATGGCCTCCATTTTATCCGTAATAGGGCGACCAGAGCGACGTGCATCTTTGACATCAAAATTTCCGGATTGAAAACGCTTAAACCAAATTTGTGCTACTCTCACAGACACTGCACTTTAGATAAACATCGCAAATTTTTTTCGCGGCTAGCGTTGCATTTTTACCTTTTTTAAAATGTATCGAATTTCTTCATTAGATTCACTCATCTTGACAGTACGAAAAACAAATGAAAATCACACATTTTCCTAATTTGAATTTGGAATTATGTGCTTTAAAATTTAAACATTCAATGATATCAAAACCGGCCAGATACAAATAGTATAGCCAAAGAGATTTTATTACAAGTTCATACATACTATAATCCGAAAAGACTTTTTCCCTAACCTAATACTACAGGCATTTGTTTTCAGAAAAATGTTCGACAAGTTTGATAAAAAGATAATAATTATAATATTAATACTAATATTATATAATATAATATTAATACTTTACAAAGAAGTATTACACTTATATATACGACATAATGGGAAAAGTTATAAACATTTCAAGTTGGTCCTGTGCTAAATGTTCTCAAAATGTCTGCAATAAGGCTGGAAACACACAGTGAAAATAAAATCCGGATCCGGATTGATTGATCTATGAAATCCGTTAATCTATTTTACAAGCTTTTATTTAACTTGCGATGTAGGTATGTATGTTGTTGTTGCAGTTGCAAGAGTCCACCTCTTGCAACGAAATTTTGAAGCAGGTATCTTCGACCGATTGAGCTGAAATTTTGCATGCATGTGTAAATCGGATGACAATGCAAAATTATTATGACATGGAGCTGATCTGATTATGGAACCGGAAGGTGGCCATAGGAACTCGGTAGTCAAACACAACGACACAACCCCATCGAGTTAAAATTAGTGTGTTAGTAACACACGCGTGTCGCGGGTTCGATTCCCGCACAGAACAAATATTTGTGAGTCCTACATGTATTTGTTCGGAGTCTGGGTGTTTTTCTATCTATAATATGTATGTATTTACAAAACAAAAATGTATATATTAAGTAGTTTATCAGCCATCTTGTTACCATAACACAAGCATTAGGTTGCTTAGCTTGGGACTAGATGGCGCTGTGTGAAATGTCCAGGGATATTATTATTATTAACAAGAATTATACCTAAAATTTTGTTAGTATGGTTAGTACCTACTAACCATACTATCATCATAGGCATCAGTAGGTATAGGTACCTACCTATACCTACTGATGCCTATGGCTGTCCTTATCCACTGATTTTGGAGAGGACAGTCAAAACGGGTAGCAATAGCAATTAGGATGCTGTTGCTGCTCTTCTATAAATTTTTTATAGGTGTATGTATGTGAAGAAATGCGAGAGACCACGCATTTCTCCGAAATTGTTAATCGGAATGTGACATTTTTTTTTTATTGTCTTACATTATTTACTTCAACTTATATAACAGTGCAGGTTTCATTTCAACACATTACATGATGGTGTGCAAATATTCATTTTGCCACTATAAAAATAATAAAATAGAACACTGAAAAGGTATTACAAAAAAAAAAAAAAATGTAAAAACTTTGTATTCATTTACTACAACTTATGAAACAGTGCAGGTTTCATTTCAACACATTACATAATGGTGTGCAAATATTCATTTTGCCACTATAAAAATAATAAAATAGAACACTGAAAAGGTATTACAAAAAATGTAAAATGGTTTTATTCATTTACTACAACTTATGAAACAGTGCAGGTTTCATTTCAACACATTACATAATGGTGTGCAAATATTCATTTTGCCACTATAAAAATAATAAAATAGAACACTGAAAAGGTATTACAAAAAAAAAAATGTAAAATGGTTGTATTCATTTACTTCAACTTATGAAACAGTGCAGGTTTCATTTCAACACATTACATAATGGTGTGCAAATATTCATTTTGCCACTATAAAAATAATAAAAAAGAACACTGAAAAGGTATTACAAACAAATGTAAAAAGGTAAGTATTCATTTACTTCAACTTATGAAACAGTGCAAGTTTCATTTCAACACATTACACAATGGTGCCAAGTACCAATTTTGCCACTATAAAAATAATAAAAAGAAAACTGAAAATGAACTACAAAAAAAAAAAATGAAAATAGGTAAGTATTCCATTTACTTCAACTTATAAAGTTTCATTTCAACACATTACATAATGGTGTGCAAATATTCATTTTGCCACTAAAAAAATAACACTGAAAAGGTATTACAAAAAAAAAGGAAAGGCAAAGGCAAAACAACAAAAATAAAAAAGGCAAAGGGGGGTTAAGGCATTTCTAGCTATTCATACACGAAATCTCTTAAGGGGTCATTGTACTTATCGACGTGCGAACAACTTTTACTATACCAACCTGACCAAACCTGAAATCACGAAGCAAAAACAATCAGCTCCCTACATTTCGCAGTCGTCAAAATGTATGGAACAGCTGTTTTTTTTCGCGATTACACGTTTGGCCCTCTAGTAAAAGTTGTTTACTGAATCGCAAGTTTAGCAGCTTATACCTACCCGAGCAGAATATTGCGATAGATGAGTCCCTTTTGCGGAAAGCTAGGCTCAGTTTCGTGCAGCTCATCGCCAATAAAGCTGCTCTGGTAGGGATAAAAAGTTATGAACTTTGCAATTCCCGAACCAGCTTTTTGTGGAAGTTTGACAATGATACATAATGGTGTGCAAATATTCATTTAGCCACTATAAAAACAATAAAAAAGACTGAAAAGGTAGTACAAAAAAATAAAAAATAAAAAGGTATTCATTTACTTCAACTTATGAAACAGTGCAAGTTTCATTTCAACACATTACATAATGTGCAAATATTTCGTGTACGAATAGATAGATTACATACACTAATTATGAATAACACACAAAAGTCACTAAGTCAAAGAACAAAAAGACACAAAAAAGAATGGGCAAGAGACAGAACTTGTCTACATGAGGCGATTTACGCGCGAATCGAGTAGCGCGTAAATCGCCTCATGTGAACAAGTTCATAGGAACCGTTTCGCAGGCTATTGAACGTATCCGAAAATCAAAAGAACTACTAAAAAAAATAAAAAAATCGAAAAAACTACAAAGTCAAATCATTTATTTCAAATAGGCACATAAAAGGCACTTTTGAATGTCAAAAGTTATAAAATAGAATTGATGAAACACACACACACACCCACCCTCACGCAGACCCAGACACTAACCGCGTACCGCTCAACAGTTAAAGCAACGGGCGGGAAGTTATCACACTTCTTAGATCCCTCTAAGAAGTGTGATAATCTTTAAAGCACGTGATGCAGAGCCGTGCCCCACAAGTGTCACACGCCCAGGTAGTGCGACACTCGGTGTAGTTTTTGGCGCATTGCTTGCATCGCGCTCTGCCCGTTGCTTTAACTGGAAAATGGCCAGCAGAAGGCACCTGAACCGGCGGCAGCGTGGTTAGTGAGCTGTGCTTGCGTAATACTTCGTCAGCCAGCAACTGACGGAATTCCCTATGCAAATTTTTTTTTTTATGACTATAAATTACATAAGCATTATGTATGGACACGTTAAATAGCCTGCGAAACAGTTTCTTGTACCATACACTATTACGTATTCTTTCCACGGGGTATGCCTGTAAGAGTTTGTCCTTCTTATCAACACCCCCCATGGAAAGATTATAGTCCAACACCACCTTGGGCTTGTATTTGTAGACCCCATTTTTCTCGGCCCCACTGACTTCTACTTTATGATAAGTAGAAATCAGTGAGACCAAGTTGGAGTCCCTCCAAACTACAATAGATAGGTCTTCAGTGTAACTGAAGACCATCTCCCCTGAGCGCATGTTGTTCCGGGTCTTGCTGCGCAGGCTACCCGGAACAAACTCCCGGTTCAGCCTCAGGGTCCCGATAGTGTCGGTTTTTTGCGCCTTAAGTGTTCTCGACAAAAGTGGCGAATTGTAAAAATTATCCATAACTAGCGTATGGCCTTTATTCAGCAGAGGACGAACCAACCTGTAGACAATCTGGGATGTTGCACCCTCTGGCTCATTGGAAACCCTTTCGACTTCACATCCTTTATCAAATTGAGTTTGATGTCCCTTTCCGGCATTTATTTCGAACTTCCATAAGTAGCCCGTTCGTGACTCGCACAGCTCATAACTTTTTATCCCTAACCGCCCAGCTTTATTGGCGATGAGCTGCACGAAGCTGAGTTTACCTTTCCACAAAAGGAGGGACTCATCTATCGCAATATTCTGCTCGGGAAGATATAAATTGCTGAACTTGCGATTCAGGTGGTCAATCACTGGGCTAATTTTGGCAAGCTTGGAACTAGATGCCGCAATGGTAGAATTGTCTACAAAATGTAGACATTTCTTAATCAAACAAAATTTTTCAAAGGACATCAAGTCGTTGAAATTTCCTATACGCATGTACGGAAATCGAGGTTTCCAATATTCCTTTTCGACAGAACATGGGATTATAGACTGCCACATCACAATGCCGAAGAACGTCCAGAGATCAGCGGGAGTGATATCCTTCCACTTCCTGATCCTGGAGTGACGCAGCAAGTTGGGGTTTTCAAACAGGTGGTTGGCGTACCTGTTTGTTTCTGCGACTATGTGATTGATAATACTTTCATCCCAAATCCTCTCGAAAATATCCAGAGGTGTCATCCCGTCAGTCTCAAAAGTTGGCCCGGACAACCCCGTGAATACCTCCCTTTCGCCGGCAAAGGTACAGACATCACCGAGCCACGTGAAATGTAACATGTCCTCGCTGCTCACGAAATTCCGCAATGCGGAATCATCGCGAGCATCGAGGACAGCTAAATGGCCCTGCTGCTCCGGAGCGAGGTCCTCCAGCTCTGCTGGGAACTCAGTTGCGAGCCTCTGGCGGGGACGGATGTCGATGCCAACTTCCATATCCTGCAGGTCGTCCTCCTCCACGTCCGATCCGGGCATTTCCACGATCGATCGCTCCCACGCAGCAATCTCGTCCTCGACGTCCTCGAATATAGATGGTTCTAAAATAAAACCACATACTAAATCATACTTACGACTTAAAGAAGGTGCTGGGAAGCGGTTGGATGCGGAGAGCTGAGGACCGAATATGGTGGCGCGAAATGGGAAAGGCTTATGTCCAGCATTGGACGACTACGGGCTGACGATGATGATGATGACTAAATTATATGCATTGCACTAATAAGTTAACCATAATTGGTAAAAGATCACTCACCATCCGGGACGGAGGACGTCGATGCGGTGGGAGACGAACCGACCGTCGAACGTGCCCGGCCTGGACTAGACGCTACAAATTAAGAAGTTATTGGTTAAATTTAGAATAAAAATGTATTCGTTTCTAGCTTTCATTAATACTTTTACTTATTTGACTAACTCACTGGGGGTAAAGCCGACGAGGTCGATTTCTGTATCGACGATATGGAAGTTGGCATCGACCAACGCCTCCTCCGACTCCACTGCCACCATTCGCACGCCTGAAGATGGCGAAAACAAATAAAGTAAAAAAGAGGCCAAATTATGTTGTATTAATGGGCAAATTATGTTGGCATATATCACACTTGAAAGGTCTTTCGCCAGTGTGTATTCGAATATGTTCAGATAAATTACACTTATTACTAAAACTACGCTAACATACATCACATTTGAAAGGTTTTTCACCCGTGTGTTCTCGAATATGTATTGATAAATAACTCTTTCTAGAAAAACGCCGATGACATAACTCACACGTAAAAGGTTTTTCACCAGTGTGTATTCGAATATGACCTGTTAAACTGCCCTTTTGACTAAAACTACGTAGGCATATTTATATTACATTTGAAAGGTCTTTCACCAGTGTGTATTCGAATGTTTTGATAAATTACACTTTTCAGTAAAACTACGCTGACATACATCACATTAATAAGGTTTCTCACCAGTTTGTTGTATCATTTGTTTTACTTCATTAAAACTACGCTGATCACCTTTGTAAGACTCTTTGAAGTAAGTGTCAGGTTCGGACGTACGTTTTTGAGCTGTCCGGGTAACTTTCGAGTCTGATTTGTCTTTTTTCGTTGGCTCCGCTGGTATTGCATCTTCTAGTATTGTTCTGCGTGTGTCTAGTTTCGGTTTCTTCGCAACGCTCGCCCCTGTGATTATAAATCTGGTAAGTACAATGTTAGAAGAAGACTGACATGCACTCGAATCAAAACAATAGCGCTTTTCACGATTCAAAATAAGACCGAAAAGGAATTTCTGGTGACAATTAATAATACGCTTTATCACCCTCAGGTGATAAGGTGATAGGTGTACTTCATGCCTCAGCATGAAGTACAAAATTGTACTAACATCGACATATAGTCTGTTTCAAAAGTACCTGTTTACAGTTTAAACAAACCCTGCTTAAGGAATAATTAACAGAATCATCTGTATGTAGGTATCAACTTTGTACCTAACCACTTTTCCAGCAATAATTGTAAGAAAAAGCGGCAATTTAGTATGAAAGCTTCAGACTAACTGACCGACTATTTAATTTTGACAATTCAAAAGTGCCTGTTAATGGTTTAATTGAAATAAATGATTTGAGTTTGAGTTGTCTATTATCCGTGTTGGTCGACACACATGTGACATACACAGACAGAGTGAAGTGCACAGCAGTGAAAGAAAGAAATCTGTCGATCAATCAGCGAACACGTGCTACATCTTCTCAGGCTGTCCTTGTATCAACGTGCTTCATCCAGATGACTCCCAAGTAAGTCCTTCATTCCCTTTTCTTACCCTGGTCAGCTCATTACTGTGTGTCGTCGCTGTTGTTCATAATGATGAGTACAATGACCTCTTAAGAGGTTGTTGGTGTTTTACAAATAACCCTGTATACTAGCTGACCCGGCAAACGTTGTTTTGCCATATAAATTATTTCTAGCTGCCCGGCGCTACTACGTTCGCGTGGTGTGCTACCCCCTACCCTACTCCTACACTACTCCTACCCTGCCCCTAACCTACTCCTACCCTACTCCTACACTACTCCTACCCTACTCCTACACTACTCCTAACCTACTCCTACCTTACTCCTACCCTACCTATTCCTACCCTACTACTAACCTGCTCCTACCCGACTCCTACACTATTCAAAATCCTTAATTTAATACATGCTTCAATTCGAGTGGACCAGAGTCTAGCGTACCGAAGGGACGATCGTCAAATGTTTGACAGAAAAGTAGGTAGAACAGTTTATATGGGAACATTAAATTGTTGTTTTTACTATCGGTGAGAAAATATGGAAAAATTGCGAGAAACTATTTTTCCATATTTTCTCACCGTTTAAACCTTCCCTGGACTACGACAAACACTTCAAAACCAAAATCAGCTAAATCGGCCCAGCCGTTCTCGAGTTTTAGCGAGTCAAACGAACAGCAATTGATTTTTATATACATAATATATATATGCTATTAATTGTAGCTTAAATGAAACGGGTGACATAGCGCCATTTATTGAATACTTACTCAATCCAGTCAACAGATTCGTTTGGAGCTAACAGATAATTGTGACTGTCAAATAATGGAAAAATTATTTGCAATTAAATAATATTGCGATCATAAATTGAGATGTAAGCTATCCTATCTTTCAAGTTGGATCAAACTGCACACGGTGTACAAATTTGATTAAAATCGGTTAAGTAGTTTAGGAGTCCATCGCGGCCAAACAACGTGTCACGTAATTTATATATATGAAGATATTATATAATATAATAAGAAATAAGATAGATAGATGTGAAGACGACGCACCTAGACTAAAATTACTATACTACAATAGGTAAAAGAATAAAAAATTGAGCCATGACAGATACAATAATTATGTGATAGATCTCCCATATTTACTTCCCATATTTAGAGCTCCCATATTTACAAACATTGAAAAAGTAGATCTTTATTTAAAAAGTTAATAAGTCAGTGTAAAGTAAATACAGAATGTAAATCAATATAAAAAAATAATAAATTTTACAGTTAAATTAGTATCCAATTTGACTTTGTCGAGACTATAGATTGTCCTAACCATGATGGTACTAACCAGCATGTTTCCAAGCATTCTTATCTTTGATATAATTATCTGATATATAAATACAAGGTATTTTGCTGTAACATTTTACACCGTACCCCATAAAATTAGTATGTTCTTTAGCTAATCTGAAAAATGGTTGATCAACTTTATATTTCTAGTATTTAAAAGATGTCTATAGCTAATTTTATTAATAAGATATTGATTTTTTCTTGGGTACATAATTATGATATAATATTTTCATAAATGAATTGGCAAGGTACCGGCACAAGAATAATGCTTTTAAATAGTTCCCTGAGATGGCTCTGATAGCTCTCTTTCGCAAAATAAAGATGGTTTGCAATGCCAGCAGCACCATCCCATTGTAAAATACCATACCTACCACATTATACAGGGTTATTAAAATTTGTAAAACACCAACAACCTCTTAAGAGGTCATTGTACTCATCATTATGAACAACTTTTACTATAGGACCAAACCTGAAATCGCGAAAAAAAAATCAGCTGCTTCCTATATTTTAACGAGTTATGCGAACACAAATGTACGGAACAGCTGATTTTTTTTTTACTACTAACTAAACATTACCAAAACTTTGAAGTTAAAACATAATTTTTTGATTAACACAAAATAAACAGATTATAATTATCTTTTCTTATTTTAAGATATTATTTTTGTAAAGAACATACCATCACTTTGATGTTCCTCCTTTGGCTCAATAATATTATCTAGTCCCTCACAAACAGCTGGAAATTCTTCTTTGATAGCAATGCTGTCTGTTTGAACAACATCAATTATACTTATGTTCTTTGTTGCAGATTTAATAAACCCTCCGTAAATCTTTAAGCGGTCTCGGTTTATTAAAGAATTAGGCTGTAAATAGATGATTAATGTGTTAGGAAAATATGCTGGTGATCACTGTCCCACAAGCACAACTTGTTTTGTTAAAGTCACTCAAAAGAGCCTCCACAAGTGGGTATTCTTAAGTAGGTCCAGTGTGCCCTGGAGAGTCGGTCATGCTACCAACCTCACGGACCACTGCACAAGCTATTGTTGCATAGACCAAGTTGACATGACGGAGGATCAGATGAAGTATGTAACATGTAATGATTGTCAACACCTAGCTGATAGCTTTAGCTTGAGAAATTGTTCCCACATTATACAGAAATTAAAATCATAAGAATAAATGTCCATTGAAGAATACCTCACCTCATAATCCTCGTTCATTTTCTGAGCGAACAGCTCTTCAGCCTCCAGACACTGTCTCAGTAATCTGTAGCATTGCTTCAATTTAGCGTAGCAGAAGAAACAAGCAAGCATCGGTCTTCTGTCTTCAGTTACAAACTGCAACAAAACTTTTTCATACAGTATTATGAAGAAAATGCTTCTACTCCATGAAGTATTGCTGTCCAGGCCAACAGTTGGTGATCCTTGATGCTTTTAGTGAGCATCTTACAGAGAAGGCATGACTTTGATCACCACTCTTGCTCAAGGCAGATTGGCAACTTAAAATACACAATTTTCTTTAACCACAACAGTGACACTGCAATGGATAAAAGAACAGAGTAGATCTCTAGGTAACAATGCAACTGGCAAAGTGGTCAGAAGAACATCCGGCTTGTCAGTCCGTGGACCTGAACCTATCATGTCCATCCTCTTCAATTACTATGCAGGTGGCTACAGGAGTTCACCTACACAGAGAGCTGGTGGACCTCGACACCAGGCTGCAGACAGTCCTAGCAGCATAGCCATATAGCCATAGCCATATAGCCATATCAGCAGGCATAGCAATGCCTGCTGATATGGCAGCTTACCAAATGTTTATTATGCCTTGACAGAAACAGCTTGCGCTTGGTGACCATCATGGAAATGAGTAAACTGTTGTGCATTCTGCTCTTTGAATACACAGGTGTCACCCAGATTAGGACAGATACCCTCGGGGCACCTAGATCATACACAGATGTTCTTAACAGACCAGGAGATGTAATCAACTTCTGGCGGGAGTGGGCTGGTTGGAATAACCACCGAAAACTATCAACTTACTGGAACATCAGTCAGCTTCTCATATAGCTTATGCAAGTTCCTGTTGGCCACTATATACATGCGAACATTCTTCACTAAACATATCCGACACATTGGCAGTTTTTCCATCTTCTAACATAAAAAGTACCTATCACACGTGTTATTTAATTCAACTTTAATATATGTTAGAGATAAACAATGTTGCGTTGCCTACAAATAACAAGCCTACCGGCTTGTTTATGATTAATAAGTACGATTTGTTCTAGTAATTTATGACATTCAAAAAATAAAAGACAGTCAAATTTTAGTCTAAATCTCGTAGATAATTCAGTTAGTCCCCTATCACCAAAGAGTATAATAACTGTATTTATCGGTAATTCACGTTTATTTCGTTATTATTTACTTCACAAAAAAGCACACGAGGCTACGAACGAACTAGGTAGTTTGATTTGATACGTTGGTTGATACGATACGAATGAACCCGCCATACTTTATAAGAGAGTTATGGCTTTAATAGTGTCCACAGAGCATGTAAAATAGTGTCTATAGCGGTCTATAGTCTATGTTTATGACTTACTTATGGTATTAGCACAGACTAAGAATGGGTATTAGACATTGAGTTTATACCTAGACCATAGGAGAAGGCACCAGCCTTTGGTCATCTATTCTATAAGTAAAAAAAATATTTCATAGTGTTTGCTGGTAAATTTAGTGATATAAAAATTATAGTCCTGCCCACCGCCACAAGTTGGACATTTATTATATTACTTAATTTGTTTTAAACTACTATACCTATTCATTTAAAACACAATGAAAAAAATCTTATTGAAATATTATGCACTCTGTTAAGTTAAAAGTGACTATGAACTAAAAAAATATTATTAATACACAATTGACAAAACGGTTAGCGCAGTGGCTGAGCGATCGGACTGCTGCGCTGCGTGTCGCGGGTTCGATTCCCGCACAGAACAAATATTTGTAAGTCCTACATGTATTTGTTCTGAGTCTGGGTGTTTTCAAGAATAAAATCTAGTAGAATCCATGTCCCGGTCAATGTCAACCTGTCAACGTCAAGTTTTTCATAGCACGGCTGGTATTGCTGTTAGGGTGCTTACATAAAGAAGCGGGTTCCCGGTAAAGACAATTCGGTACCGATAGGTGCGGGTAAAATAGTCCCACATTAACTTATGCGCTCACACATAAAGAAACAGGTAACATTATGTACCTAGCCGTTTCCTTACAAATATCAATCTGCACAGATCTGTACCGGGAGTCGGGCTCGCAAGCCCGCTGCTTTATATAAGCACCCTTATCTGTTACAACTCTCGGAATCACAGCTCGGAACTAACAATCCTGGCATTAATAGACACATTGCCATTGGTCTATAGGTAAATTTTTCGAAAATGACAACCGCTTCTCTTCCCTCTCTCCTTTGTTGCCAGTACAAACATAGCCCCCTAGTTTATGTCTGTCGGTCGATGTCATCTGTCAGACTGTCATTCTGTCACTGTCAGTCTGTGTAAGTGTAAGTCTAACTATTAGAGTACTCTGTGGTTCATTCTTAATTAACAAACTAGTTCGTAGCTTCGTGTCCTCTTTTTTTGTGAAGTAAATAAATAACAAAATGAACGTGAATTACCTACCGGTACCGATAAATAATTAGTAGATGGTGATAAGTTCCTTTAAAGTTATTATGCTCTTTGGTGATAAGGGACCAACTGTCTACCTACGAGAGATATAATAAAATTTGACTGACTTTTATTTTTTAAATGTCGTAGGTTACTTTATCAAATCGTATTATTCATATACAAGCCGGGAGGCTTTTTATATGTTCGCAATGCAACAGTGTTCATCTATAATATAAATTAAAGTGGAATTAAAAAACACGTGTGATACTTTTTGTGTTAAAAGATGGAAAAACTGCCAATGTGTCGGATATGTTTAGTGAAGAATGTTCGCATGTATATAGTGGCCAACAGGAACTTGCATGAGCTATATGAGAAGCTGACTGATGTTCCAGTAAGTTTTAATACGAATGGGTTAATTAACTGTTGTCTGGTTTTAAATGTTCTTCTACACAAAGATTCATACTAAGTACCTATACTCGGTTGGTTTAGATAGTAAACTAAAGGTAAACAAAATAAACCACGTGATTGATCAGTGTTGAACCTTTTGTTTTCAAATTTTAAAATAATTTTATTTATTGCATGGTTATAGGCATAAATACTGAAATGTCTTAGCCTAGCCACAGGCGCAAACACATAAACATTAAGGACCACCAACTGTTTCCTTAGACAGCACTATATTCTTTAGTAGATTAGACATTTTCTTCATAATAACAAAATATTACAAATTTTGCTGCAGTTTGTAACTGAAGACAGAAGACCGATGCTTGCTTGTTTCTTCTGCTTCGGTAAATTGAAGCAATGCTACAGATTAATGAGACAGTGTCTGGAGGCTGAAGAGCTGTTCGCTCAGATGATGAACGAGGATTATGAGGTGAGGTATTCTTCAATTGACATTTATTCTTATGATTTTAATTTCTGTATAATGTGGGAACGATTTCTCTCAAGCTAAAGCTATCAGCTAGGTGTTCACAATCATTACATGTTACATACTTCATCTGATCCTCCGTCATGTCAACTTGATCTATGCAACAATAGCTTGTGCAGTGGTCCGTGAGGTTGGTAGCATGACCGACTCTCCAGGGCACACTGGACCTACTTAAGAATACCCACTTGTGGAGGCTCTTTTGAGTGACTTTAACAAAACAAGTTGTGCTTGTGGGACAGTGATCACCAGCATATTTTCCTAACACATTGATCATCTATTTACAGCCTGATTCTTTAATAAACCAAGACCGCATAGAGATTTACGGAGGGTTTATTAAATCTGTAACAGAGAACATAAGTATAGTTGATGTTGTTCAAACAGACAGCATTGCTGTCAAAGAAGAATTTCCAGCTGTTTGTGAGAGACTAGATAACATTATTGAGCCAAAGGATGAACATCAAAGTGATGGTATGTTCTTCACAAAAATAACTGGGTGCGTCTCATAACGTATAAACTCATTTGGTCTAATTTCATTTTATTATCGTTCATAAGATATAATCAACGTGAGATATACCAACTGTTGATATAATTTCTTTACATACGAGTATAACATTTATTTATTCTAATTAGTATAACATTGTTTGATATAACGTTTATGTAATCGAAAATCATTTGGTCTAACGTTTAATATGTATGTTGTTTATTTAATCGAAAATCATTAGGTCGTCGAATCACGTTTAATATATATAAAAAACGTCATTATGGTTAACACCCTGACTCAGAGTACCCCGACTCGGATTTTTTAAACCACCCAGAAATAGGAGCCCCGCGAAGCGGGGATCCGTCGACCTATCTTAGCACAGGTGGTAATCAGTTACTAGTTGTGTTTAATATCTACTTAAGTTACTATTACTATAACTACGATAGAAGTTACAAAGAATAAATAGTAGGTAGACCAAATAAGTTTTATATCTTTTGAGTGGTATGTCAAACGATTTTATATTTAACTAGCTTCTGCCCGCGACTTCGTCCGCGTAGATTTCGGATTTGTGACAGGATTGCGTATCTCAAAAGGAAATCAAAATAACCCATAAAAATACAAAATATATTTTTTAAGTAAATAGAAGAAGATGTATTTTTTAAACTTTGCGAAAAATGAAATCAAAATAACCCATAAAGATACATAATAATTTTTTTTTAAATAAATAGATGTAAGAAGATGATGTTTTTAAACTTTGTGAAAATTATGAAAACTTTATAACACTATACAGATCATGGATGTGATGTAAATAGTTATATTATGACTTGATTTTGTAAACTTATTCCTGCACGTGCACGGCCTTGGTGACGCCCACTTCGCAACGGGCCGTGCAGCAGAAATCGTAATATTTTAATTTCGCCATAACTTCAAAACCAAACGACCAATTTTAATCATTCAACGACCAAATATTATCTACATAAACTGTACTTACTGATAAAATAATTTATTTTGATAAGGATGAATAGCATGAGTAAAATAAATGCGTATAAATATAGTCCAAAAAAATTCAAGATTTTTAAATAAAAAAATGGTTGTTGTGCCTCACTCGACATAGATAGGTATAGTGTGTCGCGGACTTTTTTGTAGATATTTATAAGATCTACAATTAATTTGAACATTTTATGGTTCTATCTTTTATAGTTTAGGCAGCGTACGCAAAATAAGTAACTTTTCTGGTTGATTTTTTACACCTTGCGTCCGAAAAACCCAAATATCTTACGGAACCCTATTTTTTTCCAAAATAAAATTTAGTCTATGTTACTCATGGATAATGTAGCTTTCGAATAGTGAAAGAATTTTTTAAATCGGTTTAGTAGTTTTTGAGCCTATTCATTACAAACAAACAAACAAAGTTTTCCTCTTTATAATATGTGTCAGTCCAAGCGAAAAGGGTCCAGTGCGCGGCATTTAGTTTCCGAGATATAAGAGGTTTTGTAAAGTTGGGTATAAAAATTGCATTTCGCGATTTTAATTGGTTATAAATAAATGCTCAATTATCTACAATTTCATATAGTAAATGACTATATACGATGTTTCTAAGTACCAGAAACTTTATGAAAAAAGTTTACTAAAAAGGTACCAGTGGGTGGCATGTCGATATTCTGGGAATAAAATACGTTTCAATACCCCGTACTGATCACTTCTAATAATTTAATTATATTTTAAGATTAAAATGTTGAAACTACGTGTAAAAGGTCCCTTAAAGCGGGGAACTCCCTGCTACTATGCAACTACTAAGGGGATTTACTTTGCTTCACTTCGACATAGCGGGGATTTCCCTGATCGTTTTTTGCTACCTACGTGTCCTATAAATAGATCTGCCTGTGATGCAATAATTTATTTGTCATTTGACACCGGAAAGGAAACAATATCCGACAGTCTTTGTGTAAATATAGCAGTTTTTATTATCTTAGCTGTTTTAAATTGAGTGAGTGAAAAGTGCGCATAAAAATGAATAAAGGTAAGTCTTTACGTTGTCTATTATATCTACTAATACTATGTTTGTTGTTACGTGTTGTGTTATGTATCGAATAAGCTCCAAAAGTACTGAACCGATTTTGAAAATTCTTTCTCCAATACAAAGCTGCATTATTCAGTCATAGGCTATAATATTATTAACGTTATTACGCTTAGCGGGGCCGAGGTCGAAAAGCTAGTTCTATAAACCGGGGTATCGGAATGTTACGGAGTTCTTGTGTGTATCTACAGCTGTTACCTACTTTTCATATTTAGACCTCGACAGGGGCGAAGCCTCCTACAGACAGCAGTCGTCTTTAAATTCGATTTTTTATGGATTTTAGAGATTTAGAGATTTATGGATTAAGCGTAGATTACGTTACGTTCCTACTTATTTATTACATTTTAAAAGAGAGCAGCTTTAATCATAATAATTCGGCTGCATCCACATAGACTGAAAACTGACCGCGACAAAGTTGATAGGCTAATGAATCTCAATTAGTCATAATTTCATCCCATTTATACTAAATTCAAATTTGTTTTTAGGTAACATAATTATTGAAGATTCAACCGAAGGTTCCAGCTCTAGTGATGAATCTAAGCATTCTGATGGACCTGTACCACTTTCTATGGAGGTGGAAGTAAACACACTACCTGTTTTGGCCTCGACCGCAACAACGCCGGATTTACCAACAGAAGAAGAAACCGTTGCACCTTATTCAGGTAGGTACTTACAACTTAGAAAATAATTTCACAGAGTCGACATCTGAGATGGATGAAACGGATCAGTATTATGAAAAAAGCACTAATACAGAAGCAATCAGTGAAGATGAAATACATGAGTGTTATGATTTTGCTAAAATAGTTAGCCGAGCCTTGTGTAAAATCAAAAAAGATCGACGTGATCATTGTATGCATGCAATAGTACATATTCTTTATGACTACAGCAAGGACTCTAATACCAATTAAGAAGTTGTGTTAGGTACCTATGTCATAGACATAGTATGAAAAAATGACCTGTGTAGTATGTATATTTCAACTATTTGTTTTCAGAGTTTAGCTATTCAGCGTCTGTAGAACATGAAGACTATGAAAATTTTAATTTAGAGTTCAAAAGTCAACGGGGTACAGAATTATCGTGTGACATCGAATTTAGTGCTTGTGAGCCGCTCGAAGAGCGGCAAATTGGTAATATTTTACTAGATGATGATCCTTTAATTCTAGACGATGTAACTCAGGCCTCATTCTTAGATACTGGCTGTGGATGTAATAATAATTGTGTGTCCAAATTTCAAAAAGATGTAATATTAAGTAGTAGGTTAGATTGTATCGAATTAAATTCACGTTGTAATGAAGGAGTCAATCATCATCACTTGGTCTTGAAAGGAGCTTTAAATGCTCTCTTACGTACAAGTGAAAATACATTACATTCAAAAAACAGAAACTTGCAACGAAAAGAATACACGGTAAAGTATTTCTTTCGAGGTGTTTCAGTATGCAAGATTTTTTTCCAATATGTATATGCCACTGGTTTGAAAAGGTTAAAAAATGTAAAAAAGAACTTTCTGGACAGCGGTGTTGCTCCAAAGGTCCACGGGTCACGTAAACGACCTTACAATTGTATTAATTTGCAAACTAGATCAGACGCAATCACTTTTATAAGACAGTTTGCTAATGAAAACGGTTTAGTATTGCCGGGCCGATTACCAGGCCACCAATTTAAATCTGATTTAATAATTTTACCTTGTAGTATGTCTAAAGCGTATGTGTACAACAAATATTTGGAAACTATAGCTTTACTCGATAAAACTCCTATTAGTAGAAGTAGTTGGTATGATCTTTGGGAAGATTTTTGTCCATATGTCGTTATACAGAAACCGAAAACAGATCTATGTGCAACTTGTCAGAAAAACGTGACCACGTTGGGACGAATGGGTGGTTTAGATGAAAAGGAAAAAATACAGCTTGTAGAAAAGTCGAGGCAGCACCTTGATTTAGTGCAAAATGAACGAAAATATTATAACAATGTAATCAAAGTTGCGACTGATTCAATAACGGACTCTACTCTTATTCTTGGACCTCATGAACCATGTTCTTATGATGGCGTCATGCATTACTCTTTTGATTTTGCCCAACAGGTGCATTTGCCGCACAGTTCACAACAAATTGGGCCACTGTATTTCTTGACAGGATTTAAAGTCAGTTTATTTGGTGTTGCTGCAGAGCCTTTGAGAAAGTTCGTTTTGTACGTAATTCCTGAACCCTGTGCTACTGGGAAAGGAGCTAATGTAATAATTTCAATGCTACATCATTTTTTCGAAAATTTTGGTATAGGCGAAAAAGATGTTGTTTGTCATGCAGATAATTGTGCTGGACAAAATAAAAATAACTATGTCATGCAATATGCAACATGGCGAGTTTTAACAGGCAGACACCGAAGTTTCCGTATATCTTTCCTTCCCGTGGGTCATACGAAGTTTGCACCCGACATGTATTTCGGTCTATTCAAAAAAAGTTTTAGAAAATGGGAATGCAATAACTTAAAGGATATTCTTGCAGCTGCTGTTCAAGCTTGTCCGAAAACAAAATCTATAGTAGCTGTTCTAACTGGTGATGAGAAAGGAGAAACTTTTGTGAAAACTTACGACTGGGCCAATTTTTTTCAACCTGATTGTGTAACTATTAACCAACTTCTGCATTTTAGTCATTTTGAAACAAATGAAGATAATAGAGGGCACATGTTATGTTACAAAAAATATACTGACAGTCAACCAACTGTATCAAAGGTTTTGAACCCGAATAAAGTATACGGTTTTCCTTTAGAAAAATCCCCTGCAGGCATGACGTACGAAAGAAAATCGTATCTTTATAATAAGATTCGTGAATTTGTACGTGAAGAATCTAAAGACATTTTATGCCCGAAACCCATTCCAAATGTTGATGTTGACCACAACTCTGTCCCAACAACATCTGTCGAGTACTCTTTTCAGAAACCATCAATTGAAAAGAGTATTCGACAAAAACCAACATGTTCGTACTGCAAACAGGTTGGTCATAGGAATCAGGTGCGAGGAGGAATTTATTTTTGTCCAAAACGTAAGTTGGAGTCCCAAATAGAATAAGTTTTATTTTTATGTTTGTATTGGCTTTTTTCAAATATTATTGCAACAGAATAATGATTATTTTAGCCACTGGTACCTTTTATGACATTACATAAAAGGTACCAGTGGCTAAAATAATCATTATTCTGTTGCAGTAATGTTTGAAAAAAGCCTGTCTTGTTATTTTGTTAGTTCCTAAATAGAGTAAGAATACTTAATTTTAGTTTTTTATTGTTAATTACTATCGCAATAACTAACTTTTTATTAAATATCGGCAAGTGGACCTTTTTTACTAGACTGTGTATCCTTCTTTTATCTATACTTATAATAAATCTGTAGAAGTGAAAATTCTGTACATTGAAAATATCAAAAAAATAAATGCCAGGGGGTGTTACTAGACCGACACCGAACCCAAAAATGTGATTAAAAAATTTTTTGTCTGTCTGTCTGTCTGTCTGTCTGTCTGTTTGTTCAGGCATCACGCAAAAACTACCGGTTCGATTACGATGAAACTTGGTATAATTATTCTTTAATATCCTGGGCACCACACTGGGTACTTTTTATGCCGGAA
This sequence comes from Apamea sordens, assembly GCA_945859715.1. Classification (NCBI taxonomy): domain Eukaryota; kingdom Metazoa; phylum Arthropoda; class Insecta; order Lepidoptera; family Noctuidae; genus Apamea; species Apamea sordens. The sequence goes on along the minus strand of OX244015.1, from coordinate 7,890,482 downwards.
AAGTATATACAATAAAAAACAAACTTAATTTTGCGGTTCGATCCCTAGACCCGATTACTGTTCCAACCGCAAATAATAAGTTTGTCGTAGGTTACGTCACTCGCAATGCACAGCTATTAATAATAAGTATGTAAAGTTGTCGAAAATTTACCACTGACGGGACAAAAAGGGGTAATTCAGTTTTTAAGGGGAGGATTTAACTTGAAACTGTATGTTACATTTTCACGCCTAAACCACTGAACTTCTGATTTGGCATAGAGATAAATGGTATCCTGGGGAAGCACATACATTTTATCCTGTTAGCACGTTCCCGTGGGATAATTTCCGACATCCACGCGGGCGAAGCCGCGGGCAGAAGCTAGTTTTGATAATAATTGTTTTAGTTTTGATGTCAAAAGTATAATTATAAGTTGATTCTATGGAAAACATATCAATCTACAATAATGAATAAAAATCTACGTAACAAGCAAGTAAAAGTGTGTTTTTTTTTCACTCAAACTTTCAAAATGCTTTTTCTCAAATCAAGCTTTTTCAGAATTTCAACTTCAAATGTCTGATAAAAAAAAACGTGTGCTACTTTTTGATTATTTTTTCAATCCATACTATCAATTGACTATTCTAGATACCGAATCCAGTCTTAACTCAATACCCCACTACTGGACCCTTTATGCCTGGACTGACACATATTAGTATAGATGTATGTTATGTCAAACGATGTTATATTTAATGTATGTTATGCATTTAAAAGTTTTAGTTATTTTAAAATTATATCAATCGTTCACTTTTGTTACAATTACAATTAACTAATCGCTATATTAAATAAAATTATAGGTTCCGTTGTTATATGTTGTTAATATTACAGAATTTGTTGTTATACGAGGGCTGATTGATAAGTTTCCGAAACGACAAAGAAAAACTTTGAAAATCTATTTAAAATAAATTTATTTCTCAACGTAGTTTCCTTCTACCTCGATGCATTTAGTCCATCGCTTCTCCAATGCCGATACACCAGTTTGAAAAAATGTTTTCTCCAACCCCTCAAAATACTCGTTTACGGCAACAATGACTTCATCATTTGATGAAAATCTCTGGCCACCTAACCATTTCTTCAGGTTTGGGAATAAGTGGAAGTCGCACGGGGCCAGATCTGGGGAATAGGGTGGATGCGGTAGCAATTCGAACCGCAATTCATGGAGTTTGACAACTGCAACCATTGACGTGTGTACAGGCGCGTTGTCATGGTGGAACAAAATTTTTTTATTGGCCAAATGATGTAGTTTCTTTCGGATTTCGTCACTTAATTTTTGCAGCAAGCTTTCATAGTGCTCTCCATTTATTGTTTTTCCTTCCTCGAGCATCCCAAAAAACAGTCTCCGTCACTTTTCCGACCGACAAAACCGTTTTTGCTTTCTTCGGCGCAGGTTTTCCGTTCTCAGTCCACTGCTTAGATTGTTTTTTTGTTTCAGGAGTATAATCATGTATCCAGGTTTCATCTACTGTAACACAACGCCGCAAAAACTCGTTAGGATCTCGCTTAAACAGCGCCAAACATTCCGATGAATCGTCCACACGACGTTGCTTTTGGTCGACAGTGAGCAAACGCGGCACCCATCGCGCGCAAAGCTTTTTCATTTTCAAATGTTGGTGTAAAATATTAAAAACGCGTTCAGATGAAATGTTCACCATCTCTGCTATCTCTCGCAACTTTAAGCGCCGATAGTTCAGTATAATTTTGTGAATTTTTTTTGATCATGTCCGGATTCGTGACTTCATTTGGACGGCCAGACCTGGGGAAGTCTTCGCAGCTCTGTCTTCCACGTTTAAAATCAGTTACCCAGGTGTGAATTGTACTCAATGCAGGAGCAGAATTACCTAAAACACTGTCTAGCTTGACTTTAATCTGGGTTGCTGTTTTCTCTTTTAAAACGTAAAACTTTATCACCGCACGAATTTCGTTTCTTTCCATTGCTATGAAAATTCACGACAGAGAAAGTTCTAGGTCCTCTCATACAAATTCCATCCGTTCGATTAAATTCAAATTTGGCGTTCTATTTTCGAAAAGATGCTAGAATATAATGTAATATTTTTTTCTCGCGTATCTTTTTTTTAAGTTCGTCGTTTCGGAAACTTATTAATCAGCCCTAGTATCATCTATTACTTACCCAAAATAACTAGCTGACCCGGCAAACGTTGTTTTGCCATATAAATTATTTCTAGCTGCCCGGCGCTACTTCGTTCGCGTGGTGTCCTACCCCCTACCCTACCCCTACCCTACACTAGTCCTACCCTACTCCTAACTAGGGCTACCATTACGTAATTACGAAGTCATTTTAAAGTATTTTCAGTTCCGTAACTGAAGATGTCAATTCCTTACTTACGTAATTATTGGTATCATCAATTGATCAATATAGTCAACCAATAAAAAAGCATTATACGTACACATTTATAATGTGGCAACACTACGATATAACTAAATCGAAACTGTACAAACAGGGTGTTATCCGCAGTTTATTTTGTCGTTTGTTAAATCTTTCAAAAAATATGTAGTTCCAAGACGCAGACGTACAGAATAGAGTTCAAATATATCAACTTGGCGAGTCGGCAGGGCGGGGGAGTCTCTGACGAAAAGTCCCTACGACCACGGGAAACTTTGTGCTCTTCACTTTCTTAACTAAAAACAATTTAAAAAAAAACAAATAGAACAAAAAGGGTAAAAACATGAAACCCTATAAAAAGAAAAAAAAAATTATCTTGAAATTCTTACCCTGCGTAAGTACTAAGTACCTACGTATGAAATTTTTTGATTAAATGTTGTCCCGTCACACGACCGCTCTAATTATTAGCCTAACGTTCTGTTAAAGTTTAAAATAGTAGTCCATTATTAGTAGAAATGTGCATTTACGACAGCGCTGGCGGCGGTCGCGAAGTTTTTTTGACTGTAGCGTATAATTATTTGCTTTCGATAACGCCTAAAATTGTGGCAGCCGAGCGAGCCTTTTCATCGCCGGATATTTTTGTGATACTCGTAAACTAAGAAGTTCCCTGGGTAACAAAACTTTAAATGCCGTGTCATTTAAGAGATCACATTTTCAAGAAGAAAGATTATATTCAGGACGAAAAAAAATGGTTTGACTTAACTGATGTCGATGATAAGTTCTTAAAAGAAATATTTTTTTTGTTAAAATATTGTGTTTATTTTGATAATTCCTTGAATTTGAAATAGTAAAAATTGTAGATACTATCTACAATATTTACAAAAATTCATAATCGATTAAAAAAAAATAGGAAAAATTACGTAATTACGGAATTGGAGAAAAAAGTTGCGTAATTAGATACGTAATTGACATTTCCGTAATTTTGGAAGCCCTACTCCTAACCTACTCCTATAAGTAAATAAAATAATTTTTTTAAAAGTATCCTATGTCTGTCTACTGGTTCTAAGCTACCTTCCCAGCAGTTTTCAGCCAAATCGGTTCAGCCGTTCTTGAGTTATAAATAGTGTAACTAACACGACTTTCTTTTATATATGTATAATAGATATATCAGTACCCAGAAACTTAAGACGTAGGAGAAATCCTTTCGAAATGTTTACGGATGAAGAATTTAAATTTAGATATCGTTTTGATAAAAACACAGAGACATCTTAACTTAAATGAAACGGCAAAGCAAAAATAATGACACACAAAATAAACAGTATAGCGACGCGCAAGTTTACGTAGAAAAAAAAAGTCTATGTTGTTGTTCATACATCCACCCATAAATAGGTTACGACTTGTCATATTTTTTTTTAATAAATCAGTGCTAAACCACTTACGTATTCTAAAAAAAAAAAATTATTATTAAAACTAGTTTTAAAGACGAATTAAAATAATTAAATTATTTTTAGACGCAGTCTCTTAAATAGACCCATCTAGCGGCAACTAAGGAACTAGTTATCGGTTTCATAGTTATTAGGTGGTTTGTTGCGTATTCAGAAACGCATTGACAGTTAAGCGGGGTTTATCTTGCATAACTTTATTGAATCAATAGATAGCGAGAACTTATCTGGGGACTTCAGAAACCGGGCATTAATGAGTTAAATTTTAGCATTGGTCAATCAAGGTCATACGAAATTACGTGGCCTGTGTGCAAAAGCGACGGCATGGTTTTTGTTTCGTTCGACGCCAGCCAGTGTGCGAACTATGAGGTGAGCGTTCTGTATTCATACAGTCAATCGCGGTCTTTTAAAAAGTTTTACAATATTGTGTATACACATACACAATATTGTAATTTTTTTAAAAAGAGTAACAGTGGAGTTTCTTGCCCATTCTTCTACATACGAAAACTACCTTTTAGAAGAGGCGACTAGAATCAATACTATTTTATTATAAATTTGGATGTATGTACAAAAATGACTTTTATGTGCCCATTTGAAATAAATGCGTTGACTGTTGACTTTGAAATAAAACAAATATTAATAAATAATATACGAGTTGACGGTTTTTGTTTACTTACAGAGCGAGAACCAGAAAATTTGGACCATAGATGTGTAGATGTAGCAGATATACCACCACACCATTCTGTATCAGATTCAGAAGATGATGTACCTTTAATGGAGTTTACAACTGAAGTGGAAGAAGAACAAGAAATCCCTAAGAAGAAACGTAGAGCCAGCAAGACTACAAGTTAGTATTAGTTACTTGTATATGCCACAAGCTCCTATTTAAATCAACCTATAATTACTATATTTTTAAAGGTGTATTTCAATTTATATTTGCTATTAATACAGGTTGGCAGGGACATTGACGCGCAACCTGTTACTCAGTACATAAGTCTTCTCAGTACTTTTCTATGAAACAGGCGATTTCTTTTTTTAAACCGATGATGAATTTCTGCGCTACGGTTAAGAATCATGTGCTAAATTCATGGTTATAGTTAGCGCGTCGATGTCCCTGCCACCCTGTAGATCTTTAATACATCTTGAGGGGTAGTTTTGAAAAACTAATAATAATGACTAACTTTAAAATTAGGCAAGTATTCCTGCCAAGTTTAAAGCTACTTAACTCAAATAATAAGATTGTTTAAACAAACAAAATTCTCCCTTTTCACCACTTGACAGGTTGAATTCCCAAATAGAACTCTCCGATGCTATAAAAGGAAGCCATGTGATTCATTTCACGTTCCTTGTCCCGGTAGTTTCGGCTGTGCCTTATCAATAATAATGATTTCGTACTAAATCGCCACTTTTTACAACAATTATTGCTGGAAAAGTGTTTAGGTACAAAGTCGAAACCTTCTACATACAGATGATTCTGTTACTTATTCCTTGAGCAGGGTTTGTTTGAACTTTAAACAGATACTTTTGAAACAGACCAAATATCGATGTTAGTACAATTTTGTACTTCATACCTCTGGTGATAAAGCGTATTATGAATTGTCACCAGAAATTCCTTATCGGTCTTATTTTGAATCGTGCAAAGCGCTGTTGTTTTGATTCGAATGCATGTTAGTCTTCTTCCAACACTGTACTTACCAAATTTATAATCACAGGAGCGACCGTTGCGAAGAAACCAAAACTAGACACACGAAGAACAAAACTAGAAGATGCAATACCAGCTAAGCCAACGAAAAAAGACAAACCAGATTGGAAAGTTATCCGGACAACTCAAAAACGTACGTCCAAACCTGGCACTTCCTTCAAAGAGTCTTACAAAGGTGATCAGCGTAGTTTTAATGCAGTAAAACAAATGATACAACAAACTGGTGAGAAACGTTATACATGTGATGTATGTCAGCGTAGTTATATTAAAAAGTGTCATTTATCAGTACATATTCGAAAACACACTGTTAAAAGACCTATCAAATGTAATATATGCCAACGTAGTTTTAGTGAAAAGCGCGCTTTAACAAATCATATTCGAATACACACTGGTGAAAAACCTTATAAGTGTGAGTTGTGTCATTGTAGTTTTTCTAGAAAGAGTTATTTATCAATACATATTCGAGGACACACTGGTGAAAAACCTTACAAGTGTGATATATGCCAACGTAGTTTTAGACAAAAAAGTTCTTTAAACAAACATATTCGAATACACACTGGTGAAAAACCTTTCAAATGTGATGTATGTCAGCGTAGTTTTAGTAAAAAGTGTAATTTAACTCAACATATTCGAATACACACTGGCGAAACACCCCACAAATGTGATATATGCCCACGTAGTTTTAAACAAAGAAGTGCTTTAATATATCATATTCGAAAACACACTGGTAAAAAACCTTTGTCAACGTTGGTTTAGACAAAAGAGTACTTTAAGCCTGTGTACGATATTTGTGAAGAAGTTCCTCTAACGATCATAAATTAGTTTTTTTGTTTGGTCGTTGGGGTGTTTATTTGAATCACGATGAAGTTTTTCCCTGTGGTTCATACATCTAATAAATCCGAGTGTAATCCAGGGTAGCCAAAACCTTTAAGTTATAATTCGCAAACAATACGTTCTTCGGGCTTGCAAATATTCGATATTTTTTTGGGGTAAATTCGAATAATTTGAATATTGTTCGAATATTAATTAAAACAATTAAGTTTTATAGAAATCATGTCCTTTAATTTCTAAATAGTCTTTATTCTCTAAATCAAAATAATACAAGTTGAAGCTAACGCAGTGTTACAAAAACAATTAAAATAAAAATAAAAATTCTGTTAGAAGAACATGAAGGATTAGAATAGCTAACATTAAACTGCAAATATTCAACTAGTTTCTTTAAATAACATAGCTAACACAATAATCAACTTATTTTTTGGAAGAATTTAAATGGTCAACTTAATATTGTACTGATGATATCATTATCAGAAGTCAGAAATGCAATTATAGTAGCTACTTACATTAAAGCACGTAACTGATTCACTGGATTGTCGTTGGGTATACAACTATACATTAAATAAAACAACAGGCACACTAAACAAAATAAAACGTCTAACACAAAATAATAACAACCAAACACGCGTGCAAATGGTGGACAAAGGCATAATAAAAGCAAACAAGTAGGTCAACTCAAGCCCCGAGCGAGCGATAATAGCCTAAACTCGTAGGGCTGTCACTTATACTTTATTCAATCGTCAAAAATGCATAGTCAATCTCTATACAAAACAATGTTCCCCTGTAGGGTAAGCATCAGGGACCTTTAATACAATTTTTTTTTAAATTATTTTTTCTACACACGGCTACACATCAAGCTATGCAAAACCAGTATTAGCTGACCGTTCATTGTGAGAAAATATCATACAAAGTGAGGCCAAGACAAACTGGTTTTATATAGCTTGACGTTTAGCCGTGTGTATGTACATAGACCAGAAGCCGACTACATTTTTTTCATTGCCTACGTCATCTTATCTGTTTAGTTATTTGAAAAATTCGATCGAAATATGACTAATAAAAACGTGGTTTTACTGAATCATGTATTTATTCAAATAAAATGAAATGATTATGAAGTCTTTGTAGTTAAAGGGGGTAGGTAGGTACACGTACAAATTATTTATTACGAGCAGCAGGGCAGCGGCGAAGCGTGCGCGGGCGCGGGCGATATTACCGGCGTCACAGCCACGACTGGCGCACCTTTAGCAGCGATAAATTTTGTCAGTGTGTGCGTGCGACGACGCATACGTACGAGCGCGCTCACATACAAACCGCGCGCGGTGCGAATGTATGAAGATGTCGTACTTATTTGCTTTTACTATGACAAAGGCGAACCACCCCCACCCGCCGGACCACGCGCCGGCCGCATCTTCCGAATGTTCCCGATCGTTGCCGAATCCTGTCGTAACATTCGTAACGCCCGCGCGTCGAACGACATTGCCTTGTTTGGACGACGTGCATGAACGTTGAATTTTGTGTGCACATCAGACTGTTGAGTTTTGTTTTCTAGGAATCAGTCGAATTTTCGAATATCGTAAAATATCTATTCGAATATTTGAAACAGTTGATTATTCGAATAATTCGAATATTCGAATGCAAGCCCTAGTTCTGACAGTTTTCAGCTCTGTCAAGTTTCAGACACTCCAAGTCAATACTGTTGTCTAGTTCATCGGATAAAAGTTCGTGATTTTTGTATATGAAAAAGAGTTGAATAGAACTATAAGCTAATTTAGTGTCAGTAACTTGCTAGGTAGAGTTGAAAATATATGACAGAATTATAACGTTATTCGTCATGAAGCTGTAATGTACTTTTGGCGCGCGAATATAAGTTTTATTAAATAAAATATATGTATGTTTATAACATGCCATTGTGTTACAGTTGAGTACGTAAGTGTGAATTTTAGAACTGACTGGAATTTGTGACATTTTAGTAAGTTTTAAGAAGTTATAAAAAGTTATCAGAATTAAATGAAAGTTAAATACTACAAATAAAGTAAGTAATGAATGGAAAATTTTAGAACAGAAAAATTACACTAAACCACAAATCGCACGTATCCGTGGTTTGGGAAAGTTCATCTTTATCATCCAGGCAGGCGGAGTCCACGGCATGGAGGCGACCAACTTTGTCATCCAGTTCAAGCAGGGTCCGAACAGGGATGGAAGCCTGTTTTTCTGCTTTCCGTACGTAAATGGTTCCACTGTGTACCCAGCAGAACTGGAACCTGTATAACTGCGCACGTATCCGGGCTTCACGAAATAACATTCTATTGTTTTGCGACAGGCGTTCGTTAACATAAACTCTTGAGGATGTTCCGTGGATGATGTCGTCAGAGGTGAGGGGGCGGCTCTCTTAAGCAGCTTATAACATAGCTAATCGTTTAGCTCGGCGTGTCAGGCGCAGGACAATTTACTACTACACTCACGTCAAAATCACTTCCGTTACCGAGATTGAGTGACCAGCGAAAAGTGGTTTTTCAAGCTGGCTGGACACGTTTTCGATCGATTATCTATGATTCTGTAGCGTTACAAATTCTGAAATAAGGGTTGTTAGCCGTCACATAAAGTGCCCTATTGACCTAGTTAATTGCGAGCTATTTTGAAGATTTGTCCAGCCAGCCCGAGTCACATAATTTTTTTGTTCACAAACCGTTTCAATGAGGGTCGGGCGACCCGCCGCGCGGTAAAAAAATGTTCAAGGACACACAAGGGAGGCACATGCGAGTCATACGTACACACGGCTACACGTCAAGCTATACAAAACCAGTTTGTCTTGGCCTCACTTTGTATGATATTTTCTCACAATGAACGGTCAGCTAATACTGGTTTTGCATAGCTTGATGTGTAGCCGTGTGTACAATCCCGTATTATAAAGTGCTCTGTGCGTACAATGCCCGGATTTGGGACCGTACCGCCACTGTCCCAGTGCCAAAATTGGGAATTAACGACAGAGCTCTATTTGATTTATATTGAATTTTTTTATCGCAACTACAGCTATCATACGTGTACCGACGGAAAGCCCTTGAAATTCCTTAAATTTTAGATGGATGGCGTTGTTTTAAACCATGCTACTAACGCGCGTTAGTCGCATTTGCAACGCGCTACAGAAGCGCAATAGGTAGGTATGCGGTCAGAATGTATGGAACAGCAATATATTTTTTTTAATAACTGACAAAACATTTCAATTTTTCACAGGGGTTGTTCAGAATCATGTACTGATCCATGGCAACAACAGGTTGCGCGTCGACGTCCCTGCCATCCTGTAAAACTCTTCACTGAAGCAAATAATTTGTGTTTTTGACTTTGGACGTCACGAAACGATTATCTAAAAAAAGACCAGGGCCCAAATTCCCTCATCATCAGCCTATAGCAGTCCACTGCTGGACATAATCCTCTCCTATTGCACGCCATTCAACTCTATTTTCGGCAGCTCTCATCCAGCTGCTACAAGCCATCCTGTAAAAATCGTCGCTCCACATAGCCTGAGGGCGTCCCACTTTACGTTTGCCGATTCGCGGTTTTCACTTAAGAACACGTCTACCCCAATTGTCATCGGTTTAACAGCTAATATGGCCGGCCCATTGCCACTTCAGCTTGCTTATTCTGTGATGTCCGGGATCACCTCGTTGCGGATTCGATCCCTCGGAAAGACTCCAAGCATAGCATAGCCTGTTCCATAGCTCGCTGAGCGACCTTGAATTTATGGACCAGCCGTACCGGGAGTGTCCACGTTTCGGCTCCGTAAATCTTACGGAGCCTCATTCACTATGAACCATTAATGATTCCTTACTTCGAAACAACGTCGATTCCTTAGCTAGACATTTGCCAATAACGTATTCTCTATGACACATTTGCGGCCCTGGGGGCTCACCACCAAGTCTTATAGCAGGGCAGAAGTTGAACTGCACTGCTTTCTTGTTCTTAGTCATAGAACAAAAAAGCAGTGCAGTTTTAAAAAAGCTGTTTTGTTTAGGAAAGGTTTTAGATTTAGGATTGATATGTGAGTTTGAAGTTCAAGGATAAAATGCAATAAAACTAGTTTGTTAAGTATATTTATAAGTATTTATTGCATATTAAATATAATATGGCAAGATAAACTAATACACTTTAATAATGTAACAACAAAAAAAAAATACATTATAAAAAAGGTCATCCTATGGAAAAATACAGCTATGAGATCTCAATACCAGAATCTATTATGCACGGGCGCATTTAAAACTAGCTTATTAAAAAGAAATGTGATTTGTATGGCTCCTGTAATCTTTAATAAAATACCTGACAAACTTAAAAACTTACCGTTGCAAAAATTTAAAAAGCTTTTCACAGAATTACTTGAAGATAAATGTTATTATTCTGTGCAGGATTTCTTGAATGATAATTTTTTGTAATATCTTTAATATCTACTACTTTGTATTACATTTGCATGCTATATGAAGGCAGAATGTACATGGATCCTATTTAATTTAACAACTTATTTTTATGTACCTACATTCTAAGCAAATAAAGACCTATTCTATTCTATGGATTGCAATAATAAGAGATTTATTATCCTTTTCTTTCTGTATTGGAAGGTGTGTTTTACTAATATGTGAGACGTGTGATCCCACAGCAAGCTAAGAGAAAACAGCACCCTAATTGCGTAACACTATTATTCTCAATCTGAATCATTTTGAAGGACATTGCTAAATTTGAAGATGATTCAACAACTTGAGAAGGAAAATGCCTTTGACGCACTCTATCTTCGATAGAATTGTAGTTAGAATGTATTGATAGACTTGAAGGTACATCTTTCGACAGTAAATCTGCAATTTGGGAACTACAGATAACTGGTGGAACATATGGCACACCTCCGGTGAACGGGCCTGCAATTTGTGAAGTATGAATGACTGGTTGTACATGTAACACATCTCTGGCGGACGGGCCTGTTTGTAAATTTGATATTCTTTTTTTATCTCGATACCGCTTAGAATATTCTTTGTTTTTCTCCTTTTGTTTTCTTTCATCTTCTTTCTTCTTTTCATCATCTGTGAAGTAAGGCGTAAAGTGCTGCTCACGAAGATCAAGATGAATCCAATTATGTGTATCACTTGCTTTAAAATGACAGAAGCGAGTGTCTTCATTTTTTGAAATTACGTTGAAATAGTGGTAATGCACACAAATATTTTTATTGTAAATTTTTGCAAACAAGTATAAACAATCCATATCTCCATATTCATTGTTACTTGAGAGTATGTTATATGCGTCCTGTGGATTGTGGCAGGAATTTAAATAAGGTGAATCACGTAACTGTCTTCTCAAATCACAAGTCGAGATTTGAAGTTGCAGAACACGTATGAGTGAGTAGAATAGACAATTACCATCACCTGGAATATCTGTGTTTCTGTGTAGAATGACTTTGGGGGTAATGCATTCGTGACTCTCTTCATATATATGAAGTTGTTGGGTGAGGAATTGATTTTGTACGAGCTGTACATTTTCTAAATTTTGAGAAGCCCTGCATTGCGCAACATTCTCTTGGTCTTCATTACTGTCCAATTTCTTTCTTTTCCTGCGAAAAAAAAAAAGAAATAAAATAAAAAATAATTACAATATGAATCATATACAGGAATAATTTTTATTCAGTGCGCAAACTTTGACAAATTAAACTTAAATGAGTTTTATTAAACACCTATTTTTTATTTTGATAAGTCTTAGTACAAAAAAATAAAGTTATCGCTAACGAAAGATGTGTATTTTGAAATTGATTTTCTGGCCACTACGCGCCGCCCGGCGCGGCAGCGCCAGCGCGTGGCATTGGCGAAGCGCTCGGTCGTTTTTCGTGCATAGGCGTGGGTAGATAGATATTTACGTGGGTTACATACAATGCTAATCGCTGAATTAGACTTTTTTAAGATTAGGCCGTGATCTAAAGTTATTTGAAGAGTAATTCCAATTTTTCCTTCATACTTTTATGGGCTTAGGACCATCAAAATGCAGAAAATAACGCATTATAATCAATTAAATTAAGGCACTTTTAAAAACATAATACATTTACCGCCAGTCGAGGTCTGCCAGACCCTAGTGCGTGATTTGGGGTCCTGAACTGACCGTGATCAAGCAGCCTCTGAGTGGCTGCTAAAATGGTCCTTTCATTAGGGACCGTGGGGTTAACGATACCTTGGGCTCGCATTCGAGGTATGCTCTCCCTAGCATACATTCTGCGAGCTGCTCGTAGGCTTTCACCACATAATAAATAGACGCGCACCATCACATAGAACTCGCGGTTACTAAAATCCGATATCGTAAGTACGACACACGAGTACGCGCGGGTTGCGCACTGCGCGGCAAAGCGACTAGACGCGACGTAACGACAGCGCAAGCGCATGCGATGAGACTGTCGAGCGCCCGGCCGGCCGCCGCCGCCTGGCGCCACCCTGCCGCCCGGAAGGGGGTTTCACCCCCTCTGCAACATCACTCGTAAGCCGCACGGCGCCCGCGTTCATTGATATTATTACGAATAGATAGTGTCCATATTTTACTGATTTAAAGTCTGATAAAAAAATATAAAAAAGTTTTGAACAAATAATGGAAATGTGGTCTATTACTGATACTGAACCACCAAAAATTTTTTGCGCATTGCTTAAAAAATATTCCTGTATATATATTACAATATTTAAAATAAGTATGAAATTCAATTACATTTGCAAATTATCCAATTTCTTTTGGAACAATTCTTCTACATTTTTGTCATTTTCCTTCAAAGCTTTTGTACGTTGATAATATGCCCTTTGATTCTCACGGTGTCTTTTTCTTCTTTTTTCCTCTTTTTCTTCCTTCGAATCTTTTTTCTTCAAATCTTTTTTACGCTGACGCCATGCCCTTTGGTATTCTCGATTTCGTTCTTTCTTTTTTTCTTTTCTTGCAATTTCTGAAGTATTATTGACTGGTTGTACATCTAACACATCTCTGGCGGACGGGCCTGTTTGTAAATCTGATGTTCTTTTTTTATCTCGATACCGCTTAGAATATTCTTTGTTTTTCTGCTTTTGTTTTCTTTCATCTTCTTTCTTCTTTTCATCATCAGGGAAGTAGGGCGTAAAGTGCTGCTCACGAAGATCAAGATGAATCCAATTATGTGTATCATTTGCTTTAAAATGACAGAAGCGAGTGTCTTCATTTTTTTAAATTACTTTGAAATAGTGGTAATGCACACAAATATTTTGATTGTAAATTTTTGCAAACAAGTATAAACAATCCATATCTCCATATTCATTGTTACTTGAGAGTATGTTATATGCGTCCTGTGGATTGTGGCAGAAGTTTAAATAAGGTGAATCACGTAACTGTCTTCTCAAATCACAACTCGAAATTTGAAGTTGCAGAACACGTTTGGGAGTAGTCATAACAGACGTCTGAGGCGCGCGCTCAGAACGCTGCGTTTCGGACGCTCTATAAAATTGTATGAATTTTTATGCAACGAATTACAACTAGCGCTGCCGTCTGTAGGGCACGCGTGAACGCGGCGTTCTGAGCGCGTGTCTCGGACGTCTGTTATGACTATTCCCTATGAGTGAGTGGAATAGACAATTGACCATCACCTGGAATATCTGTTTGTGATTTTTTTTTTATTGTGCACAAGTGTGTGCGCAAACACAGGTGCACTCTCTATTCCTTTTGGGCCGGCGCCCACTGGCGGCACGGCACGACAAGGGATTTTTATGCGATGAATAGAAATATAACTTAAATGTATGACAATAAAATTGAAATTTCAATGATGATGCCAAAGGACGCCGCGGCATGTCTAAAGGTGCGTACGGATAGCGCGTTCCTGTGTTACGCGTAGTTGGGAAACACTGTCCACGCGTACATTGGATACGCGTACAGCTCCTGTACGGACCGCCGCGAACCTGTACGCGAGGTCAATCGATCCAGAGCGCTCCGCGAGCCCCAGTCATTCGCCATGACTCCGACAAACTTAGCGGTTGCGTGCACCACCACTGCTGCGGCGTTAGTCATTATTCAACACATTTTAAATAAAAAAAAGAGAAACAAACGGAAACCTAGATGGTGGATGAAAAAATTGTATCGTGAAAGATTACAGTGTGGAAATAGGCTAATGGAAGATATAAATTATGAAGAAAGTGGGGACAAAAATTTTGTGAGAATGAGTTAGCAAGATTTTGAAATAATTCTTGAAAAGGTTGAACCTGAAATAAAAAAAATGAATACTAATTTTCGAGAAGCTATCACAGCAAATAATATTTTCATTATTGAAACTCGAAGAACACGCGTGTTTATTCATTTTGCCGTCCAAATATAGCGTAGCCAGCCGCGTGCGTCCTCTTTGACGCGCGACCAAAAACCGACTGACGGTGGCTGCGCTGCGAGTTGGCTCGCGCGGTACGCGTACCCCAAGAGTGAACGCGTAGCTGCAGGTATGGACTAGGCGTTCCGGATACGCGTAAACTGAGTACGCGTACCAGGGTACGCGCAATCCGTACGCACCTTCATAGTCCGATGGGACGGCAATCCGACCGGGAAGAGATCAGGCGCAGGACCAACGGCTTTACGTGCTTTCCGAGGCACGGAGGTTATTGAACCGCCAACTTCCAAACTCCGGGCTGTTACTAAAAAAATCCAAATGGAAAACCTAATAACACTGTCCGACCTGGGAATCGAACCCAGGACCCCACGTTCAACAGTCGCGCTTGCAACCACGAGACCAACGGGGCAATCAAGTCGTTTCGGTGACTGCACATAACGGGAAATTATAGCGTCCGCAATATACCGGTGAATGACGTCCCTGGAACGTTATTTGTGATTGAAATTTCATGTCGATTGTCATCGCTTTTTTAGGATATCGTTGCTTTTTAGAGCAAAGAGGACCTAACCTAGTCACTTCCAATCAGTTAAACCATTGGCCTGTCTGCTTAAGTATTAGGGATGTTATGGAGCTCCGTAACCGTAACCGAAACTATCGGATATCCGAAATAAAAATATATCCGTAACCGTAACCTTATCCATTTTACAAGTTTCGGATAGTTTCGTATAAGGGCGGAGTCTAAAAAACGACATGTTTCGACAGGTTTTTGTAACATCTCTAACTAATTACTTACCTACATGACTGATTATAATACCAATGATAATCTAGAGTTCTAGACTAGATAAAACCTATAAATAAAACCAAATTATTACATACTATTGGTGTTTATATTTTACTTCAATATTATATCCGTAACCGAAACTAACGGATAATCCGAAATAATTACATATCCATAATCGTATCCGAAACCGATATAATTTTATTCCTATATCCATATCCGTATCCAGATCCGAAATATCATATCCATAACATCTCTATTACGTATATGTCGCAGTCAACTGTTTTAATTACCCATTTAGTTAACCGCCTAGCCTTTTAACTAAACGGCGGCCGTTCAACTTCTGAATGATATTCAATAAATTATAGTTTATGTTGGAACTGTAACTAATTACGTGCGAGCCGAATTGGTCGCAGTAACTAAGTCAGGGCACCCCGACCAAATGGGTTAGGTTAGAACTGTGATCAACCGCGAGCCGAGAGAGCGAAGCGAGGCGAGCACTACTTTCAAAGGCCAGGCGGTTGACTAAACGGCTAATTTAACCAGTCGGCTGCGACATATAGATTGATTAACTAACTAATACTTACTTGTCGTCTCGCTGGCTCTTCGTTTGTTCTTAAATACTACTTGCTCTTCTTCCACTTCAATTTTAGACTCCAGTAAAGGTACATCATCTTCTAAATCAGATTCAGAATGGTGTGCTGGTATATCTGCTTCATCTAGACAGCTACTGTCTACGTTTTCCGGTTCTAGCTCTGTAAGTAAACAAAAATAGTCAAGAGTATCAGTGCTTATCCTGTTATCTACTAATATTATAAATGTGAAAGTTTGCATGTTTGTTACTCAATCACTTAAAAACGGCAACGTAAATTTGGATGAAATCATTATTATTATCATTAGAGAAATTATGCGTACAAAAATTATGCGTAAGCTGTTATGCGTAAATAATTTATGCGAAAATATAGTTAGGACAAACAAAAGTATGCAAAGTTATATTAGGTCTTAAAATTTTATGCAAATGGATAGGGAACCGTTTGTTTTCTATTAATTAAATTAAATTTTATTCGAAAACATCCATCGGTTTCTTACAAAACTTCAACTGTATCGGACCTGGTTACTTAACTCCTTTGGTGACCGTAAATTACCGTGGGATAATTTCCTGGCCTCGCCGCGGGCGAATCCACGGGCAAAAGCTAGTTATTAATATTTGTCTTATTTCAGAATACAATTTAGAGGCAACAATACGACTATAACTGAAAACACATACTATTGCATAAGTGTTTTGAAAGTATGAAATAAATCCTATCAAATACTTTTGTTCAATATGTACTGGGATTTCTGAACACTGCTACTCGATAGTCGATACTTGCGAATCCATTGCCACTCCCAGTAGGATCTCCTAGGAGTAGATAACTTAAATAAAACAGTTTCTTGTTATTAATAATTCTATTTCAATTTATCCTAATTCTATCTACTTAATTTTATTTTATTTTTATCTAATTTCGAAAAAAATTGTTTCATTTAATTTAATTTCATCAAATTTTATTATTCATACGAAGCAAAAACAAAGAGATGTTCTAATTCGATTTTCTTATGAAACAATGCGTGACACTTTACGGGGTGAGGGGGGGAATTAGATCCCGCCCACTTCTATTTTCCATCTACCGGTCAATAGCAAAACTATTTGGTCGTTCTGTCGATTTTACTTTGTAGTTACGTAACTACCTCGCACTAGATGTCACTAAGTGCAAGATGCAACAGGGTCGTACTCAGGATTTTCGTGCCAGGGAGTTGTTCATAGTTGACGATAGATGGCGGCCTGTTTACAAAATGATATAAAAACTACAAAAATTATATTTTGGCCATTAAAGGGTCTTTAGGAATGAATGTTGAAAATTTTTCAGTATTAAGATTATTAAAATATGTTAGTTCTGAGCTCTACGTAACTAAATATTTTTAGTTTCCGTGACGCCAAGTATCTGTCGGGTAGAATTATGTTTGGAAACGCTGACGCTAAGAGATTTTTCTAGAACTATTTTAATAAATTACGCATAAAATTACTTACAAATGAAATGTGATGCCATACATAGCATCACAACGTCTATCCGAGTAATTTTTACAAGATAAAACACAACACTTCATTTTTCTAGCGCGAATGTAGCTGTAAAATGGGAATGTTAACAAAGTTGTGCACAGTACGAACGCCAACAATACCGCTGACTAAGGCCACGCCTACATGATGACGTCAGGACCTAGTGAGAATCACAGTGCACAATTGCTTAGGCCGTCTCCTCTTTGTATTTGCTTCGTGCTCGGGAGCCTTGGGGTCTTGGACCTTCGGTAGGCATATGTGGGGCCGAAGCCAAAACGCACAGGCCCATAAGACTCTAGAAGTAAAAGAAATGAAGCACCAACCGAAGTTTATCCCTGTTCACACTACGCAAGTGCACCCAAGGACAACCCTCAGTTGGTGTAGGACTATTGCAGGATATGGAAACAAAGATATTGGATTATGGGTTGGGGTGGCAAAGTGAACTGGTTATCTCGAACTATGGGAATACTATGGCCCCTGCCTGACCAATGTTTTATATAAAATTATTATTTTTGTCCTTTAAAACATACCATCACTGTGATGTTCCTCCTTTGGCTCAATTAGTAATTCTTCTTTGACAGCAATCCTTTCGGAATAGTGTGCTGGTATATCTGCTTCATCTAGACGGCTACTGTCTACGTTTTCCGGTTCTAGCTCTGTAAGTAAACAAAAACAGCCAAGAGTATCAGTGCTTATCCTGTTATCTACTAATATTATAAATGTGAAATTTTGTATGTTTGTAACTCAAAAACGACTAATTATATTTGTATGAAATTTGGCACACATATATTTTATAACCTGTATTATCCCCGTCGGTAGTATTTTTTTTATTACTTTATTAGGACATAGTAGTCGCCAAAGGAGAAAAGTAACCAGGGGGTCTACTCCGAAGTAGTATCGGCCGAATGTTCGGACGTTTCCTGCTACAAAGTTACTATTTGGTTCGGTCGGTTCCGATCCTACACTCTTTCGAATATTGACTATGGTCCCGCCCCAACTGAGCCGAACTTTTTTCGCATTTTCCAATAATATTCGGTTGGGCCATGTGTCGGTCCGATCCGAACATTCGGACTTTGCACTTCGGAGTAGGCCCCCAGGGTCGTCGGATATAGTTGAAGTTTAGTAAGAAACCAATGGATGTTTTCGAATGAAAGGACAATGCTCAGGATGTATGGAATCCCGTACCATATTCTAGTCTAGTATTCATAGTAGTAGTAGTGTAGCGCTTAGGTTGTGTGTGGCAATAATACTCCAGATGTACGACGAAAGTATATTTATAAAAGTAAACGAGGAAGTAACGCGTGTGTATAGTGTGTGTGCTCTACAAAATATGTACATGTCTTATATTAACTTAGGCGCATAAGGCGTGGCCTACTTACAACATTAAATTAACCAATAGGAACGCAGTTGGAATATCAGATATAGTTCCTACAGAAATCCGTGCGGTGGCGCACAGGTCGACAAAACTATTCCCGCGCACAGCGGCGGCGAACGGATGTATGTTTGTATCAAAGACTACAATAGTATGATTTGTATTGCAGCTACAGTACTCCCCCCTTAGCGAAGCGTACAGGCGTCTTGACAATCCTGCCTGATCTTGTACGGTGTTCCTTCGTTTTCGAGGTTGGAAGCATGCTTGATTGATCTTCAGTGGTAGCTGCAGGTGATTGGCGTGTCTCACAAGTCGTATGTTCTTGATGTTCTTGCAGTTCTTCAATGTTGATAGTGTACGCCGGTTTGAGGCGGTCGATCGATATGTTGCTAATTCTTCCTGGTAGTTGAATCGTGTAGTATTTGTCGTTACGTTCGGTGATCTTATATGGGCCTTTGTATGGATGCTGCAGAGGTTTGCGGACGGTGTCATCACGTACAAACACGTGGCTGCATGTCTGTAGGTCGTTGTGCACAAACATACATCGCTTGTTAGAATGCGGTTTGTATGTAGGTGTGAGCTTCGTGATAACGTCGTGCAGGTGATCGACGTAGTTATGGTCCATTTTCGTTGCGGCTGGCGATGGTGAAATAAAATCGCCGGGTAAGCGTATCGCTTGACCATAGGTAAGCTGCGCGGCACTTGTGTTGGTGTCGGTGCGCATGGCGGCTCGTAGACCCATTAAAACGGTAGGTAATTCAGTGATCCATTTATTGCTGTTTTCTAGTCGAGTCATGAGTGCGGTTTTCAATGTACGGTGCCAGCGTTCGACGATGCCGTTACTCTGCGGGTGGTAGGCAGTAGTACGGGTTTTTTCTACTCCAAGTAATTGTGCGAGGTCTTGGAATAGTCGACTTTCGAACTGTCGTCCTTGATCAGTTGTTATCCTGGTAGGACAACCGAAACGACATATCCAGGTTTCGTACAGCCTTCTCGCCACGATTTCAGCGGTTATTTCTTGAATGGGTATGGCTTCGGGCCATCGTGTACAACGATCGATCATAGTGAGTAGGTATCGATGTCCACATGAAGATGTAGGTAGCGGTCCAACAATATCAACGTGAATGTGTTGAAATCGTTCGCTCGGTGGGAATGTTGTGACGTCACTATGATTATGTCGTTGTACTTTGGATAATTGACACGAAGTGCATGTTTTCGTCCACTCGCCAATGTTGGTATTCATTGCTGGCCAAAAGTACCGTTCTTGCATTAGTTTTCGGGTTGTTCGTATTCCAGGGTGACTTGAATTATGCACGGCGTTGAATGCGATGCGACGAAAGTCGGCTGGTAGGTATGGACGAACATATGGCGTAGACGTTTCGCAGAATATTTGCTTGTTGGTACCGGGTATGACGATTTTCTTCAGTTGGATATTTGATTGTTGTGATAATATCGGAATATAGGTGTCCTTTTCTTGAGCTTGAAATAATTCGTCGTAGTTGATTGGTGATGGCAATTCGATGGTTTCGATACGTGAGAGAGCGTCGGCAACAACGTTGTTTACTCCACTTATGTGCCGGATGTCAGTCGTAAACTCGCTGATAAACAAAAGTTGACGAGTGCGCCGTTGAGTGTCGTTATCGGACGGAGTTTTACGAATAGCGTAGGTCAGCGGCTTGTGGTCGGTGTAAACTATGAGTTCTCTTCCTTCGAATATTTTTCTGAAGTGTTTGATTGCCATATAGATCGATAACAGTTCTCTGTCGAATGTACTGTATCGTTGTTGAGTTTCAGAGAATTTCTTTGAGAAATAGCCAAGTGGTATGCATTTCTTATTTATGACTTGTTGAAGTACTGCTCCGGCGCAGGTACTCGACGCGTCGCACATGAGCGAGATGGCGTCGGTTGGTGATGGAGATGGGTGAGCGAGTAAAGCTGCGTTCTGTATGCTAACTTTACATAACTCAAATGCTTGTGACGCTTCAGTGTTCCACTCGACTTTTGTTTTGTCACGTTTTTTTGAATTGTGCAGGAATGCGTTGAGAGGTGCTTGAATGTGGGCTGCGTTTGGTATGCTGTCCCGATAAAAGTTTACCATACCGATAAATCGACGTAGGTCTTGAATTGTTTCGGGTTTGGGGTAAGCAGTGATAGCAGTTATTTTGTCTTGTGGTGGCTTGATTCCGTTGCTAGACACTTCATAGCCTAGAAACCTTACATTTTCTCTGCCAAAGACACACTTTGATGGATTTATGGTGATGCCATACTTGTCTAATCGGCGTAACACCTCCTGCAGATCTTCGATGTGGCTTGTTTCATTGTCCGATGCGACGATAACATCGTCAATGAATGGGAATGCGTAGTCTAACCCGATGAGTACTTCATGTATGAATCGTTGGAATGTCTGTCCAGCATTTTTAAGACCTGGGCACATTCGTGGAAACTCAAATAACCCGAAAGGAGTTGTGATGGCAGTCTTCTCGATGTCCGGTTCGTATACAGGTAGTTGTTGGTAAGCACGATTTAGGTCGAGTGTAGTGAATATTTTCTTGCCGTGAAGTAGGTAGGTAAAATCTTTGAGACGTGGAACTGGATAGCGGTCGGGTTTGGTGACGTCATTGAGTCTTCGGTAGTCACCACAGATGCGAATGTCGCCGTTTTTCTTGGGAACGACATGTAGTGGGCTGGACCAAGGGCTTTTGCTCGGTCGGCAGATTCCTTGCTGCATCATTGACTCAAATTCCTTCTTCACGGACAGGTATCGATGTGGCGGAAGTGGTCGGCTCTTGTTGTATACTGGTGGACCGGTAGTTTCAATGTGATGTTCTACCCGGTGCTTTGGAGTATCCTTCATGCATGACGGTCGCAAGATGTCAGGAAACTTGCTGATTAACTGGTGATATGGCTGATCAACGTCGATACTTCGGACTGTAGGTTCGGCGGAATAGGTGACTGGTGCCCTGACGGTCAGGTTGGTAACTTTGTCGACGAGACATCGGCCGGCTATGTCGACAAGAAGTTGATGACGTTTCAGAAAGTCGGCACCGATGATGGGTTTGCTGACTGCAGCGATGATGAATCTCCAAGTGTATGGTCTTCGTAGGTTGAGATCCAGTTCTAATGTTTTCTCACCGTACGTTGGAATTACTGTGTTGTTCGCTGCATACAAGCAAAAATCTGTTGGTTTAGCTTTCCCGCCTTTTTTTCTCGGTATCACGGACACATTGGCGCCAGTATCGATCAAAAACGATAGACGCGAGTTTTTGTCTGTTATAAATAGGCGGTAAGAAGTGTTGTTTGCGTCGGTTCCCGCCTCAGCCAACGCAGGCGTTAGTTTCCCGAATTTTCAGATTCTTCAAAACTGCAAGGACGAGTACATTTTCGCGCCTCCTTGCCGAACTTGCGATGATAAAAACAGATCGCTGATTGGTCGTTATGTGAGCGACTGCGATTGTTCCTGCTCGATGAACGCAATCTTGAACGCCGTCTGTCGAATGGTCTGCGTCGATGCTGCTGATGATTCGACTGACGTACCTTTAGTTCTGCGATTTCTCTCATAAGCGCGTCGATCTTCTCTTCAATCGATGTAGATGCATGCGGCGTTGCGGGAACGGAGGTGACTGCAGCGACTGCACCGAGTGGTTGTGTTTGCTCTAGGATTTTGTCTGCCATCATTGCCAGCTCGTGGATATCGGAGTGTTTCGCGATGTTGTCACTGACAGCGAGTACTGCTCGGACGGATTGTGGAAGGTGGTTTGTCCACATAATCCGTAGCGCTGAGTCGGAGATATTGTCGGCGGCGAGGTTTTTCATGCGACGTAGCAGCTGTGAAGGCTTCATGTCGCCGAGTTCCATTTCTGATAGCAACCTTTGTACTTGCCGTTGCTCGGATTCCTCGTAGACTTGGAACAATCGATTCTTCAACGCGTCGTAACGATTTTTGTCCGGCGGATGCAGAATGATGTCTGAGATTTCATCAAGATCTTGCCGCTCAAGTTGTCCGATAATGAGTTCGAACATAACTTGATCGCCTTTCTTTTGTACGGACATGGTGGCTTCAAATTGCGCGAACCACAAACGAATCTTGTCGCGCCAAATGGGTGGAATGCGCAACGACGTCGACACACCGGAGAGTTCTTGTTCACTGTTGTTGGCCATGATGAAAACTTGATTTGAGGATCTGGAGGTATCTTCTTAATATCGCGTCGTAATCACGTTCACACAATCGTAATCAATCACGTACGATTTTTCACGGTATCACGTCGGTTTTTCACGGTATCACGTCGGGGTCACCACTGTAGCGCTTAGGTTGTGTGTGGCAATAATACTCCAGATGTACGACGAAAGTATATTTATAAAAGTAAACGAGGAAGTAACGCGTGTGTATAGTGTGTGTGCTCTACAAAATATGTACATGTCTTATATTAACCTAGGCGCATAAGGCGTGGCCTACTTACAACATTAAATTAACCAATAGGAACGCAGTTGGAATATCAGATATAGTTCCTACAGAAATCCGTGCGGTGGCGCACAGGTCGACAAAACTATTCCCGCGCACAGCGGCGGCGAACGGATGTATGTTTGTATCAAAGACTACAATAGTATGATTTGTATTGCAGCTACAGTAGTATTCATAGTCTAGCTTCACTCTAAAGGCTGTTAATGCTCTTCGAGTCCAGTACAATAATGCATTCAGGATGCTGTTGGGGCTGCCACGCATCTGTAGTGCCTCAGGGATGTTCGCGGACGTCCGGATTGACAGCTTCGCTGCAATCAGGCGCAAGCCAGCAGCGTCCTTGTTGCACAGGGTGCGTGCCAGTAACAACAGTCTCCTGAGTGTCATTGCCAACAAACTGGATTGTCCTTTCATCTTGTACTTAAGTCAGCTGCATGCGCCTATAAATATTGGTAATGTCTACTAACATAGTTTTTAAGTTTTTATGTTACTAACATCTTGGTACCCTTTGTAATGTTATAATTATGGAATTGTATTCTGAATTAAAGAGATTATTATTATTATTATATTGCATCAGTCAAACTTTTTTGAAGTGAAAACTTCTTGAGTGGCGTCGTGCACTTTTTTTTTGTGATGGGTAAAAAATGTTAAACTCGCGTCAGGACACGAGTCCTGATCGAAAATTCGTAAGACGGAGCTCGCGTCAGGACACGTGACCTTATCGAAAATTCATAAGACGGAGGGAGAGTAGACCGCATTCCAAAATATCAAAAATGCACAACGTTATTATTCAAGTTTTCACTTCTGCCGGCACTTCCAGAGTGCAACCCCTTTTTTTTTTAAACGAAATGACCTAAAAACTAAGTACTTCATTTTGTTTGACATTTTAAACACGAACGGCCGTTATTGCTCTTAAAAAAAATTATAATATTATTAAATTATAATATACTAATCATATCGTTTGAAACGGAACGTCATGTAAAGGGAATAAAACAATATAAACACTTTTTTACTTTTATTTATATTCCCTGTTCAAAAATCAAAACCCCGACGCGTAATGTCGTAAAAAATTATGAAAATAATTACTACAATATATTGATTTTGATGCATGACAATTTTTGCCACGACTTTTGGTCATAGCCCTTTAATTTGATAAATGAACTGTTTGTTTTCTTACAAAACTTCAACTGTATCGGACGACCCTGGTTACTTAACTCCTTTGTTGACCGTACATTACCGTGGGATAATTTCCAGCCTCGACGCGGGCGAATCCACAGGCAAAAGCTAGTTATTAATATTTGTCTTATTTCAGAATACAATTTAGAGACAACAATACGACTATAGATGAAAACACATACTAATTCATAAGAGGGTTTTGAAACTATGAAATAAATCCTATCAAACACTTTTGTTCAATATATACAGGGATTCCTGAACACTGCTACTCGATACTTGCGAGTCCATTGCCACTCCCAGTACAATCTCCTAGGAGTAGATAACTTAAATAAAACAGTTTCTTGTTATTAATAATTCTATTTCAATTTATCCTAATTCTATCTACTTAATATTATTTTATTTTATTTCATCAAATAATGTCCAGTTTTATTACATGATTTAACTTTATTATTATTATTATATTCTCTTGACATGTCTCAGGGTCTTGGACCTATGCATATGTGGGGCCGAAGTCAAAACGCACAGGCCCATAGACTCTATGAAATGAAGCACCAACTGAAGTTTATCCCTGTTCACACTATGCAAGTGCACCCAAGGACAACCCTCAGTTGATGTAGGACTATTGCAGGATATGGAAACAAAGATATTGGACTATGGGTTTGGGTAGCAAAGTGAACTGGTTATCTGGAACTATGGGAATACTATGGCCCCTGCCTGACCAATGTTTTATATAAAATTATTATTTTTGTCTTTAAAAACATACCATCACTTTGATGTTCCTCCTTTGGCTCAATTAGTAATTCTTGTTTGACAAAAATCCTTTCTGTTTGACATTCATCAACCATACTTGAGTGCATCGTTGGAGTTATAGTACACCCACTACGACACTCTAACAGGCTATGGTTTATTAGAGGTTTTGTCTGTAAAAAGTGGTTTACAGTGTTACGTATGATAACAGTCACCATGATATCATCTATAATAAAGCTGAAGTGTCGGATTGCCATCCAATCAGACTATTAGAGCGAGGGAAGAGAGAGTGCACCTGTGTCTCTGCGGACACACTTGTGCATGCTGCATATCTCCTGCACCGAAGGTTAGTCTCCCTTAAGATTGGCCACCATGTCCGAAATACAGTCTGGAGCGCTATATGCATATTAAAATTATAATTGTAATTCTCTAAAAGTCAGGGTCAAACCTCACCTCATAGTTATCATTCAACATCTGGGCAAACAGCTCCTCGGCTTCCAAACATTTGCTCCGCAGTTGGTAGCATTGCGTCAGTGTAAAGTAGCACATGGAACAAGAGAGCATCGGTCTTCTGTCTTCAGTGACAAACTGCAATAAAACTACTCCTATACTGCTTGTTAAAGTAATATTGTAAAGGGAAAAGACTTGATTTTGTATGTTCCACTTTCACACTCAAACAACTGAACCGGTTTGGCAGATGGGTAGACCATGACCTGGATTACACAAATATACAGACCGGTTGATGTGGTGACTCTTAGTCTTGAGGGAGGCCTATTTTATATCCGTGGACGCCGAATGACTCAGATATATACTTACAACTATTAGGTCTTCAATTTTTATACTTACAGGAAGCGTTGCCAGGCGTCCGGATAAAGCCGGACATAGGTAGGCTTTTTGATAGTGTATCCAGCCAAAATAAACGGTGTCTGGCTTGTCCGGATTTTGTTAGGCTTTTTACATTTCGCAAACGAGCGAGCGCCGATGACTGACTAAGACAATAATCAAAAAAGCTTGATTTTACATACAATTTTTTTGTCGTACCTATTAATACTGAGACACAAAATCCTCAATAATGTAGGGTGTCCGGCCTTTCTACCCAAATGTCCAGCCAAATTGGCTGGTCTGTCCGGCTATTAGGTTTGGCGACCTGGCAACCCTACTTACAGAGGTAATGTACTTGTGTTGTTAATTGTCGTAAAACTTGTGCAATGTAAGTACAACACTTAAACACAGGGTTTCCTTATCACGGACTCCAGTCTCTCGCAAAGTAGCTTTTGTCCTGTACTTTTTTAGTTCTAAGGTGTTTTTTCTAAGCTATCCTTTGAGGAAAGAGAATTAAACTTATTAATATTATTATTACTTACTGGGACATCAGTCAGCTTCTCATAAATCACCTGCAGGTTCATGTCGGCAACCACATTCAGCCGAACATTCTCCGCTAAACATATCCTACACTTTCTCAGTTTATCCATAGTCATATTTAAAACACTGCTGATTTTAAATTACTGGCAAAAATATATGCATACGACTTCGACACCACCGAGTATTTTTTATATCATACATAATTAAACATAGAATGCGGATGTTGATGTCGTGTGCACTCCACTATCTGTGTGGATCTCCGTAAGACAGACCAGCATTCGGAGCAGGTCTGCAGTGCTAGACTTATTACATCTCATGATCTCTCCAATATTTACGTAAACAAATTAACTAACGTTTAGTATTATTCCTAGGAGGAGAACAATGAATATAATTATTTATGAATGTGAGTCCTTTCGAGTTTCGAGCGTTCAATTACACAACAAGAACCCGTCATCTGTCAATGTCATGTTGATTGATTATTGACGTTTGATATTACATTGTCAAAGACAATGGGGCATGTTACATTTGTTAATATTATCACGATCCTAATATCGCGATATCGCAATTATTGAGCAAGATACCGTGATACGGCCTATTATACCATCAATATTACCACGGTATCGTGATATTATTGACAATGTAACATGCATGCCCCAATGATATAGGAAAAAGAAAATTTGAATCACTCGTAGACAGAGGATAGTAATAGACTTGCTGTTAAAATAATAATAATTGCGAAAGTGAGACGAGACTTATGTCAAAATGTGTATGTGTGAGCAGGACATAGCATGCATTTTCTATCTCTATTTGCGTATCGGTTTTTGTTGTTTGGCATCGATGCAATTCGATGCCAAACAAATTGTGGTGTTAAAATATTTTCGTTGATATAAACTGTGAAACGCATACTTTGTGTAATTTCTGACTTTATTGATATTCCAAAAGGTAATATTTAGTGTGTAATGATGGTGAGTTGCTGTGTAATCGGCTGTAAAAGTCGTAGTGAACGAAATCAACCAAACATAACCTTTCATCGGTAAGTAGCATTTTTTACCTATTAAAGCAAGTAAATTAAAAAAATATTGTATTTAAGACTATTTTGTGTCAATAATAAGCAAAATATTGTGATAATTTCGTCTAAAAAGACGATTAAAGCTGCAGTAATGTACTTATGTCGAACTATCGCTATCTCATACTGCATACGCTGAGGACTTGTCTACCTACTATCCTCTGTCTACGGAATCACTACGTCACCGTAGACAAGATGTGACAGTAGACTGTTGATCAATGGTCGATTTATGGTATACTGTCATTGTTTTTTTACCATTGACATAGTAAAGTCATCCATCTGCCTAGCCTTTTCCCAACTATGTTGGGGTCGGCTTCCAGTCTAACCGGATGCAGCTGAATACCAGTATTTTACATGGAGCGACTGCCTATCTGACCTCCACAACCCAGTTACTGGGTAATACGATACCCCTTGGTAAGACTGGTTGTCAGACTTTCGGGCTTCTAACTACCCGTAACGACTGTCAAAGATCCACGAATGACAGCCGGGACCAACGGCTTAACGTGCTTTCCGAGGCACGGAGGGGTCTCGGTATGTAAAGATGGTCACCCATCCACAGACCAACCGCGGCCAGCGTAGCTTAACCTGACCGATCGACCTGTGCGGCTGTTATTATTTAGCCACGGGCCCATGGACTGGAAATACCTACAAAAAAAGGGTGCATACCTACAACTCACCTTGTCTCATAAAATGGCTGCCATTGCTAGGGTTGTGTCAATCAAGGAACAACTGTTATCTCGTTGTTACTATAACGAGTAACGATACTACATACAAGTTTTACTAGTTATCACATTTGGATCACGATGGATTTTGGTGCTGTGAAGTGTGAACCACAGGCTGAACCTAGCTAGGTCACTCGGACCGAATAAGACGCAAGATTATTTATGTTAACATCGCAGAATATACGGATATCGTTTCAGCGGAGGAACTAGTTTCGGAAACTATTACGGTAAGTCGGCAACGGTACAACACTATTCCATTATTACATCTGTTTGTAAACAAACGAATGAATTAACAAATATAATAAAAAGGCCTGTTTTATGGAAATGACCCCAAATATCAATACTTTAGCTATAAATTCATGATCGCGTTACAATTGTATCATCGATTGTGTATTATTGTATGTATTATTGCATGAAAACCGGCTACTAACCTGTGCCAAGACAATTGAGGTTGATTTTCATTCTTTCTTGCACCACACTTCACAATACAACACACAGGCATGTTGAACTTCTGTTTTCCAACATTTACATGCAGTTTTAAGAGGTAAAATCCTCGTAATTTTCTCGCAAATCTCAATAATACAAAAAACAAACAACCATTTGACAGCAAAACTACCACAAACTCGTCGCCTAAGATGGCTGCTACGCTACGGCACTTACCTACAGCTGTCACTACGTCAAGACAAAATGTTACCATAATTAGCAACAACTTAAAATATAGTTGTCTCTTTTATCAAATAAGATTATCTCACTAGAAAGAATGAGACATAACGATATTTCAAATTCTGAATCATATTTCACTCATATTTGTATAAGCAAATGTATGTATAGAATAACGCGGCATCTCCATGTTTTTCCTATCTCAATGTTTTTTACCACGGACTACCTAAATTGGCGAGACGCCATATTGAAAGTCGATAAAAATAATTGATAAATATCAAAGGATTACAAGAAAAATATATATTATGCACTTATGCAATTTATTTGTATTTTTCCCGAATTCCAGTGATTTTTCGAGGCACTACATATACTGGGCCTGTTTTGAAACATCTCCCGGAGTCGTTATTCTTCCCTTTAGGGTATATATTTTATGTTCTGTGGTTATAAAAGGTTACATAGGTTACATGCTCTGTGGTTACATGCTCTGTGCCGTAGACAGAGAAACTTCTCTGTCTACGCTCTGTGCCCAATATATTTTATTTTACTCTATGGATTGCCTTTTGCCTGTGCTGCACGGAGTATAATAAAAATAATCAAGGAACATAATATTTACTATAAGGAGATTATAATATTATACTCATTTGTTTACGTAAATATTGGAGAGTTGTTATAAGTCGACTGCTGGTCTGTCTTACGGATATCCACACATAGTGCACACAACATCAACATCAAGATTCTATGTATATTTAACCGATAATAATTATTACACAGCGGTGTCGACAAAAGTCGTATTCTTAAATTTTTGCCAGTAATTTAAAATCAGCAGTGTTTTAAATATGACGATGGATAAACTGAGAAAGTGTAGGATATGTTTAGCGGAGAATGTTCGGCTGAATGTGGTTGCCGACAAGAACCTGCAGGAGATGTATGAGAAGCTGACTGATGTCCCAGTAAGTACATTACTGTAAAATTTTAAGACTTAATAGTTGTCAGTATTCATCTGAGTCAATAGACGTCCACGGACATAAAATAGGCCTCCCTTAAGACTAAGAGTCACAACATCAACCAGTCCTGTATAATCCAAGATAAGGTCTACCCATATGCCAAATTTCATCCAAACCGGTTCAGTTGTTTTAGCGTGATAATGTAACATACAAAATCAAGTCATTTCCCTTTATAATGTTAGTTTAGATAAACAAGTAGTATAAGAGTAGTTTTGTTGCAGTTTGTCACTGAAGACAGAAGACCGATTCACTCTTGTTCCATGTGCTACTCTACACTGAATCAATGCTACCAATTGCGGAGCAAATGTTTGGAAGCCGAGGAGCTGTTTGCCCAGATGTTGAATGATAACTATGAGGTGAGGTTTGACCCTGACTTTTAGAGAATTATAATTTTAGTATATATATATATATGTATGTATTTACAAAAAAAAAAAATGTATATAAGTAGTTTATCAGCCATCTTGTTACCATAACACAAGCATTAGGTTGCTTAGCTTGGGACTAGATGGCGCTGTGTGAAATGTCCAGGGATATTATTATTATTATATAGTGCTCCAGACTGTATTTCGGACATGGCGGCCAATCTTAAGGGAGACTAACCTTCGGTGCGTGAGATATGCAGCATGCACAAGTGTGTCCACAGAGACACAGGTGCACTCTCTCTTCCCTCACTCTCATTGTCTGATGGGACGGCAATCCGACACTTCAGCTTTATTATAGATGATATCATAGTGACTGTTATCATACGTAACACTGTAAACCACTTTTTGCAGACAAAACCTCAAATAAACCAAGGCCTGTTAGAGTGTCGCAGTGGGTTTACTATAACTCCAACGATGCACTCAAGTATGGTTGATAAATGTCGAACAGAAAGGATTGTTGTCAAAGAAGAATTACTAATTGACCCAAAGGAGGAACATCACAGTGATGGTATGTTTATAAGAACAAAAATAATAATCTATATGTATAAAAATCAATTGCTGTTTGTTTGAGTCACTAAAACTCGATTTAGTTGATTTTGGTTTTGAAATGTTTGTCGTAGTGCAGGGAAGGTTAAAACGGTGAGAAAATATGGAAAATTTGGAAAATATTAATGAAATATAAAAAAAAAAAATTAAAACCTTTCACACTTTAATGTTAAAAAGACTGCAGATCTGGGATAATTCTGTAGAAGTTGCTAAGTCTATTATTGACATTGTAGCACCTACTCTAGCTCTTATCTTTAATAGTTGTATTGACAGTGGGGAGTTTCTTTACCTTATGAAAAATAGTAAAATAATACCTTTGTTTAAATCAGGTAGTACATTAGACCCTACAAATTATAGACCTATTTCTGTACTACCTAACTTTAGTAAAATTTTTGAGAAATTAATTTTAGATCAAATGCAAAGATTTTTTAATATACACAAATTGTTACATAGCAAACAGTTCGGTTTTACAAGGGGTCGTTCAACTACTGATGCCGGTATTGAACTTTTAGGACATATTTATAATGCTTTGGAAGTTAAATACGATGCCTTGGCCATCTTTTGTGATTTGTCCAAGGCATTCGATTGCGTTCTTCACAAAACGTTAATCAGGAAACTCCGCCACTACGGAATCGGGAACACTGCTCTGGATCTTCTTACCTCATACTTGAGTAAGAGGATTCAGAGCGTTGACGTTAATGGAAAAAGATCTCCCGGATCTATAGTAACAATGGGAGTCCCACAGGGCTCAATTCTTGGTCCTTTCTTGTTTATTATTTATATAAATGACTTGCCGTACCGCATAAAAGATAATCATGATATAGTGTTGTTTGCAGATGACACTTCACTTGTATTTAACCTCAAACGTCAGCAGCAGAATACTGACGATGTAAATAGCGCGATCTCTAAAGTAGTCCACTGGTTCAATGTTAATAATTTACTTTTAAACGAGAAAAAAACCAAATGCATTATGTTTATGCTACCTCACGTTAGGCAGGTGAAAACCAATGTGTTGATAAAGGGCGAAGAATTGAATCCTAAAGACAGCACAGTATTCCTGGGCATAACTTTGGATGCTAAGCTTCAGTGAGGTCATAGATAAATTGTTAAAAAAGCTAAGTTCCGCAGCATACGCTGTTAGAAAAATTCGTAATCTAACTAATATTTATAATATTAGTAGATAACAGGATACGCACTAATACTCTTGACTGTTTTTGCTTACTTACAGAGCTAGAACAGGAAAACGTAGACAGTAGCCGTCTAGATGAAGCAGATATACCACCACACCATTCTGAAAGTATTGCTGTCAAAGAAGAATTACTAATTGAGCCAAAGGAGGAACATCAAAGTGATGGTATGTTTTTAAGGACAAAAATAATAATTTTATATAAAACATTGGTCAGGCAGGGGCCATAGTATTCCCATAGTTCGAGATAACCAGTTCACTTTGCTACCCAAACCCATAGTCCAATATCTTTGTTTCCATGTCCTGCAATAGTCCTACACCAACTGAGGGTTGTCCTTGGGTTCACTTGCGTAGTGTGAACAGGGATAAACTCCGGGAGTGACGGCAGAAGTGAAAACTTGAATATCAACGTTGTGCATTTTTGATATTTTGGAATGCGGTCTACTCTCCCTCCGTCTTAAGAATTTTCGATCAGGTCACGTGTCCTGACGCGAGCTCCGTCTTACGAATTTTCGAACAGGACGTGTCCTGACGCGAGTTTAACATTTTTTACCCATCACAAAAAAGTGCACAACGACGCCAAATAAGTTTTCACTTCAAAGAAAGTTTGACTGATGCAATATGGTACGGGATTCCATACATCCTGAACATTGTCCTTTTATTCGAAAACATCCATCGCTTTCTTACTAAATTTCAACTATATCCGAGGAGCCTGGGGGCCTACTCCGAAGTGCAAAGTGCGAATGTTCGGATCGGACCGACACATGGCCGAACCGAATATTATTGAAAAATGCGAAAAAAGTTCGGATCGGCTCAGTTGGGTCGGGACCATAGTCAATATTCGAAAGAGTGTATGAGTGTAGGATCGGAACCGACCGAACCAAATAGTAACTTCGTAGCAGGAAACGGCCGAACATTCGGCCTATACTACTTCGGAGTAGACCCCCTGGTTACTTATCTCCTTTGGCGACTACTATCGACGGGGATAAAAGTATCCTGTGTTAATAAAAATTCTAAAAGAAACATTCGCACAAATTGATGTCATATTTATATTGTGTATAAATATGACATCAATTTACCAATTATTAACAATATGATGTATTATAAAAGATAGGTACTTTTATTTTTAGGTTACTGCTATTCGGGTGTACAATAAGTTACCGCCAGCAATTAAGCAATTAAATGGAAACATGTTTAAAAATAAATTGAAAAAAATGTTAATTGATAATGTATTTTATAATCTGAATGAGTTTTTTGATAAAAAATAATATTTGTTCCACCGTAGAACTCATTCCTGCCTCTGGGCTGGATTGAGGTCAAGAGTGAGCCCATTGTCAATAAAAAAAAATAAAAAATTTGTATGTACCTAATGTCTTAAAATACTATTGCATGTCCGACTTGGGTAGACTGTTGGAAATAAAATGTAATGTTTATCAATAAGAACTTAATGTACACAGTTATGCAATAAATATATCTTTACAGGTAATAAAATATTAAGTGTGCCAAATTTCATACAAATATGTTTGACCGTTTTTGAGTTATTGAGTAACAAACATACAAACTTTCACATTTATAATATTAGTAGATAACAGGATAAGCACTAATACTCTTGACTGTTTTTGTTTACTTACAGAGCTAGAACAGGAAAACGTAGACAGTAGCTGTCTAGAGGAAGCAGATATACCACCACACCATTCTGAATCTGATTTAGAAGATGATGTACCTTTACTGGAGTTTAAAATTGATGTGGAAGAAGAGCAAGTAGTATTTAAGAACAAACGAAGAGCCAGCGAGACGACAAGTAAGACTAACTAGTATTAGTAATAGTTAGTATTAGTTAGTTAATCTATATGTCGCAGCCGACTCGTTAATTAAACCAGGGGGCTAACTCTTGAAACTAATATCAATTCCAATCTAAAGCCAATACAATTCCAATGTTAATTTTGCAGTCACGTGATTCGGTACTCTTGAAAACAATATTGTCAACATGGGATTGAAATTGGGATTGCGCCGCGATTATTTTGTTACACGTGAAGTTAGCTACGTTAAGAGCCGCAATAGTGTTGTTCAACTCATTACGATAAATAGGGCTTAAAACTGCTTTATTCTTAAAAAAACAAGGCTAATAAATAAATATGATATAAATAGATGTTCAATTATTAATTTTAACGTGTTAAATTCATTTGGGCGTAAGAAAATGATTAAAATCATAAAATTTACCATGACTGTGGCTTCATGCGTTATGATCGTTGCCTACACTACTTGAAAAAAAAAACCCGGCGCAGAGGTTCTCCAATTTCAAAAATAAAGTCAAGTGGATAGAAATGAATTCGAAACGCAAGTATGTTTAGAACATTAATGTAAAGATATTGTTCGCGTTTGGTAACTTATAAGTAAGAAATAATGATTGTCCGTTAAGTTACTCAGTTAATATCAAAGTTTCTACAAGTGGTAAGTAAATATACTATCATATATACTTTATTACCGTATTAAAGAGTAATGTTTTACTATAAGTTATATTATATGTTATATGCTATGTTAAATTTATTATGTGAAATATTTGTGTTTTGTCAATGTGGTTATTTTCTTGGCCTACGTTTTATAAAGTCATATTATGTTTTACATAATAAAACTTTACCAATTTCAGTTACTATGGCAAATCGTCCTAGTTACGCTCAATTAGAAGGTTTGGTGGAATTCTTGGAGCAAAACCCAGGCGTAGCTAAAGGTTTGCTAAGGACAGCTCAATGCAAATTAGAAACGAAGAGGAAATGGGAGAATTTGGCAACAACACTAAATTCTCTCGGAGGAGCAAATAAAAACGGACAAGGCTGGGCTAAGGTGATTCAATATAATGAAGTGCTTACTTATAGTTTGACCGAAAGTGCTGTACCGCGCCTTAGGAACGCGCGGCGAAGCGGGAGGAAAGCGCGGCGAGGCGGGGGGCGGGACGCCGTGAGCGATGACGAATGAGCGGCCTGCACTGCCCCCCCGTCTCGCCGCGCACTCACCTAAGGCGCGGTAAAGCGCTTTTGGTCAATGTTTAGTACCTATTAAGAATCATTGTATCATCATAGCAATTTTATTAAAATTAAGTATTGCATGTTTTCAGTATCGGGCTGAGAAGAAATGTGCTCTAAAGAAGCAGTGTGCAGAAGTCTCAGCTTCAATGAGGCGCACTGGTGGTGGGACAGCAGACAACTTGCCAACATTGTCTGCCTTAGACAATAGGTTGGTGGCGGTGATGGGAGGACAAGAGTTTGCGACTGGAGATGCAAGATGGACAGCAATCCATTTCCTCAATCAGTAATATATTTTTTTATTTTTTTTATTTTAATATTTACAGTTTTATGATACCTATGATATTTATTTTAAATAGGTAGGTACTTAGGGTGTACCTACCTACTAAATATTTTATTAATCTAATAAAACTCATTTCATTGTTTTAGACTATACCTACCGAGTCACCAGTTGTGATTGAGAATATTGAAACGGTACAAGAAGACACGGCAATGGATTCTATTAGAAACATTTCCCCTAGTCCTAGCACGTCACAGAATGACGCAATACCAGCAACATCCACAAGTAAGTCTTTATTCGAATTGGTTTAGGAATGTTTAAACATTTTGAAAAAGCTGTCCACTAATCACACTACCCAAATACACACGTTTGTAACACTCAAGTATTTTGGGACTAATCACATTGCCCGGCTATAGCAAAATAATAATAATATCCCTGGACATTGCACGCAGCGCCATCTAGTCCCAAGCTAAGCAACCTAATGCTTGTGTTATGGTAACAAGATGGCTGATAAACTACTTATACATATTTTTTTTGTAAATACATACATATTATAGATAGAAAAACACCCAGACTCGGAACAAATACATGTAGGACTTACAAATATTTGTTCTGTGCGGGAATCGAACCCGCGACACGCAGCGCAGCAGTCCGATCGCTCAGCCACTGCGCTAACCGTGTTGTCATGTCAAAAAAACGCCAGTTATATTTTTTGTAACAACTTAGAAGTTTGAGACTTGTTAGGTGATGGATTTTGACGTGACAACGTCTTATAAATTGGTTTGCCGGGTGACACTTCAAGAAACTGCGTTACGCTCCGCTCACGTTATGCGCTCACAATGAGAGCGAGTGAGAGGCACGCGTCCCTTCCACTCGGGCATGGTTAGCCCGCCTAAGAGCGAGAGAGACAGACATAAAAAGTGAAAGGCACGCGTCCCTTCAAAGTCGTTGTCACGTAAAACTTTCGCCCGTATACCGACTTTACAGGCAACCAATTTTTTTACATTAGGTACTTTTTTTAATATTTCAGTACCTGCGCCTCGCACGCCACTTCCGACTGCTACACCTCCACGACCCCGCCGGCGCCGTTCTTCGATTCGCAGGTCGTTGGATACAGATATGGAGCAGATGACGAGAATCGAAGCGCGGTGGGTTGAAGCGGAATTCCTTACAGCGCAAGCATTGACTCAATTGTCCGAAAACTTTAGCAATATCACAATTGCTTTGACGTCAATAGCTAATGCAATTACGGATGTAGCTAGAAAAATGCCAAATCCTTGACTTTGTCAATTTTAGCTACAATTATAAATACAGCGTGTAACGGAAGGGGGGCATCAACCCTGAAGGAGGTGAATGTGCTCATGAAACTCAACAACTTTCCCCAAAGAACATAGGTCGAAATATGAAAAAAAAACTTTTGGCCCTCCCTTACAAAACTGACTACCAGCTGATTGATTTACTATGGGAGGGCCAAATTTTTTTTTTATATTTCGACCTATGTTCTTTGGGGAAAGTTGTTGAGTTTCATGAGCACATTCACCTCCTTCAGGGTTGATACCCCCCTTCCGTTACACACTGTATAGGCATTAGCGATTGCTGTCAAATCGTTGTTTTTATTGCTACAGTTATCAGATATTGATTAAATGCTTGTGTTCAATGTTGTGCTTCAAACAACTTTTTGTTTCAATTTTGTTATTGTTAATTTGTGTCATAGTTTTATCAGTAAGTAAATAAAAGAATGTTTAAGAAAAATAAAGTTTATTCTGTTTTCCATTTTTTTCAAACATGCTTAGTTGGCAGGGATGGCAGAAACTACTAAAATAAACATAAACTAGATATACAATGTCGTAAATAGCATGCAATACATTTTATTGAAGAGAAAGTAAAATGTTTTAACTAATAACAATATTTTAATCATCATCATTCATAGAAAACGCTTTGTCCGTATACCGCATCATCCGACGCTCATCTCGTCTTTGTTTTAATTGTTTTTTATGCGAATTACGTAAAATACTGTATAGAACTGCTAATCTTGCCACATTAAACACTTATTAAGTACTTATTAAAAATCACATAAAACGCAAAACAATTTCTAAAAAGTTACACTTTTGTTAACTTTTGTTATTGGAAAAATCACAATCCACAAACAATCCCCACACAATACTGTACTGACGCAGTGACGCAATTGGCAGCTGTCAAAATACACTCAAGAGTACCGTTTAGCGCACGCCAAGCCCGATCCCGATTCCACTTAGTTCCCCAAAATAGACACGCAATTTAAAACTAATGTGGCGCTAGCATCGAACTCAAGAGTATGAAACATTAAAATTCCAATGCCGATCGATTGGAATTAAAATCAAGAGTAAGCCCCCAGGTGTGAATCATGCCAAGTGGTATGATTTGATTCGTGTGCATGTCAATCTTCTTCCAACATTGTACTTACCAGATTTGTAATCACAGGAACGACCGTCGCGAAGAAACAAAAACTAGACACACGAAGAGCAAAACTAGAAGATGCAATAACAGCCGAGCCAACGAAAGACGACAAATCAGACTCGAAAGTTCGGACAACTCAAAAACGTACGGCCAGACCTGACACTAGTTTACCCAAGGGTGATTTAACAAAACGTAATCGTAAACACACTGTCGAAAGACCTTATAAGTGTGAAGTATGTGAACATAGTTTTAGTCAAACTAATCATTTAACAAGACATATTCGTGTACACACTGGCGAAAAACCTTTTAAGTGTGATGTATGTCAACGTAATTTTAGTGTAAACTCTAGTTTACTAAGACATATGCGAATACATACTGGTGAAAAACCCTTTAAATGTGACGTATGTCAGCGTAGTTTTAGGGACAATGGTGTTTTAACAAATCATATTCGTGTACACACTGGTGAAAAACCTTTTAAGTGTGATATATGTCAACGTACTTTTAGGAAAAACAGTAATTTAACGGACCATATTCGTCAACACACCGGTGAAAAACCTTATAAGTGTGATTTATGCCAAAGTAGTTTTAGTTACAAGCATAATTTAGGACACCATATTCGTAAACACACTGGTGAAAAACCTTATAAGTGTGATATATGTCAAAATAGTTTTAGGTACAAGTGTAATTTAACACAACATATTCGTAAACACACTGATGAAAAACCTTATAAGTGTCATTGTATGTCAACTTAGTTTTAGTGGCGAAAAACCTTAGTGTGATGTATGTCAGTGTAGTTTTAATTCAAAGGCTTATATAATAAAACACATTTGTATACATGAAGGAAATAAATGTAAAGTCCAGACTACTTTTCATTAGCTTAGCCAAACAAAGGAGGTTCGTAGGTAGCAAATACACATTTGGTAGGTAGCAAATACCCATGTAGCAAATACACATTTGGTTTGAAACCCTTAAGGGGCCGTCTCCACGAGCGAGAGAATCGTGACGAAATTATCGTAGTGACACGTATTTCTGTACACTCTCTTAGAACGTGTCTACACACAAGGTTGATCCATCTCTATATATCTGGTTGGCCGCATTCTCAATCGTGGTCTTGAGGGAGGGATTCAGCATTCTGGCCCACATTGCACCTTTTGCTCCCGCTGTTCCTGGAGTTGGAGGACTTTTTAAGTCAAGAGGCAAGCCATAAGGTAACAAAGAACAAACCTCTTCACTCCCTTTGGCTCCTAATTCCTGATGGTATCTTTGATGAACCAGCCTGCAATAAGGGAACAATTTTAATGTTCCTTTGCCATTGACTACCTTTACTTGGGATTTGCGCATCTCGATCATCTTGTTGACACTTGATTTAAGCTGAGGGTAAAATAACCATTCCAAGGTTTCTCTCTCGGTCTTGTTATAAAGGACCATTAAGGCGAAGATGTGAGTTGCTAAAGGTAGCCCTGCCCTATGAGCTATATGAGTCATGGATGTAGCCTTAAGAATGGCCTCTAATCCTACAAGCTTTTGGTCTAACAGGCCTGTAGGAGAGTCTTCAGGAGCTGTTGTGCTTTGTTCCATTAAATTGAACACTAGGATTCCTAGATGCCTCCCTGCCTCAGTACCAATAGACAGGGACCCCATATCCGGTCTTGTAGTAAAGGACCCTATCTAAAGCTCGATTGTTGTCCGTCTGGATGAACGGTCACTAGGCGTTTTTAACGTTGAATTTATGCCCAAGAAATGCTTCCCTATTGCTTCTGTTTGGTTCCTATTCTCAAACAATTGCTTCCATCGTATTCTAGAAGAAAGAAAAACATTTTAAGGGTGACCGTTCACTCTGATATCAGTACGGCCGGTCACCGAGTCGTAGTGTCCCTGATAAATAGAATTATTGAAATTCACAGTGGCCATTAATTACTTCTCGTTTGCTTCTCTCAATGTTTTACAACGGTAATAGGCTATTTTCCTAAAAAATCTAATTAGTCCGTCAGATTATCAAAAAATATTGAACCTGTATTTTTTCTTTTGTCAATTATATAAAATATTATGTAAGATATCGCCCGTTAAAGTTCCGCGTGACGGCACTTGCTTACGACACTTTTGCAAGCAAGTGACGTCACGACCCCCCATTCCCAAATTTTGACGCGCTTTATCTTTGTAATTTTTTGTTTGATTTACAAAAGAAAAATACGTGTCTATTATTTTTCGATAATCTAACTGACGGACTAAATATTTTTTTTTTTTTTTTTTACCCAGGCTACTACCCTATACATACTGTAACTATCACAGCAATAAAGATATCGACTAGTGTTGTTTATCAATATTTTAGTGCCTGACAAAAAATATAGCAAAATACTTATTTAACATTCCAGTTATGCTTGAGTAGGCGATAATTCTATCGTATTGTACCGGTGGCCTATAGCTAAGTATTATGTTATTAAAAATAAGTGCCTATCGTATTTAGTGACAAAAA
The DNA here is from genome assembly GCA_945859715.1 of Apamea sordens. Lineage (NCBI taxonomy): Eukaryota > Metazoa > Arthropoda > Insecta > Lepidoptera > Noctuidae > Apamea > Apamea sordens. Next base: position 7,849,996 of record OX244015.1, on the reverse strand, counting down.
TTCATACAAATGTAATAAAATTTCAATTATAAAGGAGTGTCTCATGCAACAACAATAAGAAGTAGAAAAAGATACGTTTGTGACAACAATTTATTTTTATTATTTTTTTAAATATACATAATGCAATGTGGTACCACCTTTTTATTACTCCTTACTTACAACTCTCTTACTTAAATCATCATATTATTCCCATACGTTTCCACGCGTACAATATGCTTTAAAGTGACCCATCGTGCCAATAGCAGACGGAACAAATTCAATGACAGAAAGTAGTTCATATTCGTGATTCTTTATAACCAACTTTTTTCCCAAGACTATCTGAAGAAGTCTGCAGACGCCAGCACATCAAGTCACTACAATCTGTCAAATTTCTTCAATAGATTTTCAACTTTATCGCTAAAGCATTTAGGTTCAACGTTGATTGGGAAAATTTTACAGTTTCGGGTAGCTTGACCTGCTGGCGTCTGTACTTGCAATAAAGACAAGCGAACAGTCGGAAGATGAAGATACGAAAGAGACGGAAATAGTATTTATGAATTAGGCAAGATATGAAATTCATATAACACAAAAGGGGTAGAAAGCGTTGTTGATTACCTATAGACTACGTTTAAGACAAGGTAGTTTGGCAATAATTCCTTCTGCACATGTGGCTTACCTGGGACCTCATTAACGGCTTATCTACGTAATTGTCTATGAACTGCTCTCAAATTTCGATGTTATTGAAGTGATAACTTATTATGGGAGGGTAAACCGCTCTATATTACTTTACTCTTTGGTATGCTCCAAGACAAATTATGTATGTACGAAAAACAGTAAAATTGTTTTTTATCTGCGTCCACAGTGTTGAACGGAACTTTTTTCCCCGATCGTCAACTGTGGACGACAAGGTGTAACTGATCGGGAATATTCCAGTTTTGATAGTTTCACATTTAGTTTATTAAGAAGTATGTGTGAATGTGATGTGTGAACAGCTTGACTGAAAGCACTGCGATGTCCGTTTGTCCGCTGATGCGCGTTGTCCGCCGAAATTAGCAAGAACAAATCTGTTCTTCTCCAAAACGTATCCTTCCAACGTAGGTACCTAATTTATAAAATTGTTATTAAGTAGTGAGCACTCTCTTACCACTTGACTGAAATCCTTACTTTCTCAGTACCTGTGGGGTAATTGGGTAACACACTAACAGCAGAAATGGCTGTCATTTTGACAGTTCAACAGCATTCATTGCGTTATTTACGTTGTCGAGCAGATTTTTTTTCGAACATGTGAAGCAATGGTTTAACAATGTCCTTTAAAATGATTCAGATTGAGAGTGTGACGCAATTAGGGTGCTGTTTTCTCTTAGCTTGCTGTGCGATCACACGTCTCACATATTAAAGTTGTCAAAAAATGAAAGGCCTGTTTTGACATTTGAGAATGCGTTCTTGACACCTGTCAGTTTCATAAAAACGAATACGTGTTTTGCGATTTTGATCTTTATTAACTACTAGAACTCAATGTCAAAACGGGACACTTTAGTAAAAACACACCTTCCAATACAAAAAGAAAAGGACTCTCTTAATATTGCAATCCTTAGAACGGCCTTTTTTATAATGTATTTCTTTTTGTTGTTACATTGTTAGTGCAGTACCTAGTTTATCTTGTCATATTTAACATAGTAATAAATACTTATATATAAACTTAACAGTTTTATTGCATTTTATCCTTCAACTTCTAACTCGCGTACTAAATCTAAAACCTTTCCAAAACAAAACAGGGGGCCTTACCACTAGCTCATATAGCAGGGTAGAATTTGAACTGCACTGCTTTTTTGTTCTATGACTAAGTACAAAAAAGCAGTGCAGTTCAACTTCTGCCCTGCTATAAGACCTGGTGGTAATCCCCAGGGCCACAAATGTGTCATAGAGAATACGTCATTGGCAAATGTCTAGCTAAGGAATCGACGTTGTTTTGAAGTAAGGAATCATTAATGGTTCATAGTGAATGAGGCTCCGTAAGATTTACGGAGCCGAAACGTGGACACTCACGGTACGGCTGGTCCATAAATTCAAGGTCGCTCAGCGAGCTATGGAACAGGCTATGCTTGAAGCCTCTCTGAGGGATCGAATCCTCAACGAGGTGATCCGGTACATCACAGAACAAGCAAGCTGAAGTGGCAATGGACCGTCCATATTAGCTGTAAAACCGATGAGTGATGACTGTTGGGATAGACGTGTTCTTGAGTGGAGACCGCGAATGGATAAACGTAAAGTGGGACGCCCTCAGGCTAGGTGGAGCGACGATCTTCGCAGAATGGCTGGATGAGAGTTGCCGAAAATCAAATTGAATGTCGTGCAGTAGTGTTAGTGAGGTAAAAATCCCACACTCCCCGACCCCTCTCCCCGGAGGTCTGGCGACTTTCGGTTTCCCCCCGAAAAAAAAAAAAAAGATGGTTTATAACCAGGATTAACATATAGGATACTTTCTATCCAGATATTCCCTCGGGTTCGAAACTTATGCGGGTGAAACCGCATGGCGCAGCTAGTTCATAAAATTCAAATAGGGTACAAAATGAAAACAACACAAAAGATTTTTACATTACCATTATATTTTAATTTCACTAAACATTTTTATTTGTATTTTATTTTGATAACGTAAATATCTAGCTTCAATCTATAACATGCATACACTATATGTCAAAATTTACAATTAATTTACAGATCAACTATGATTATTATTAATTGTGCTTTTAAGATATTCGGGGGTTTACCAGCAGCTCATAGCAGGACAGAAGTTCAACTGCACTGCTTTTTTGTACTTGTTCAACTTCTGCCCTACTATAGAGCTGGTGTGGTAACCCCCTGAAGGCTTCGTCGCTGACATTACAAAACCCGGCCGTCACACATTATTCATAAACGTTGAGAAACGTCAAAAATATATGGTTAAACAGTAGCTTATCATAACTAAGCAACGTTTATAAATAAACCCCCATAGTGTTGAGAGACTGTGATAGGTATAGTATTTTTATCTCACGAAGGGACGCTTTACTTGTGGTTACCAGGGGGCTTACTACCAGCTCTTTAGCAGGGCGGAAGTTGAACTGTGCTGCTTTTTTGTTCTATGACTAAGTACAAAAAAAGCAGTGCAGTTCAACTTCTGCCCTGCTTTAGGAGCTGGTGGTAAGCCTCTAGGTGTAAGCACTGGAGCGCAAGACCTCTACGACATTAAGAGACAATGGCGAAGTCGGATACTGTGAGTGTTATGTGCCCGCACACATTCTCAACGTGTAAAGAAATCACAACGTGGTAGTGCTTCTTTGCAAGATGGCTGGTAACAGCTGGATGAGAGTTGTCGAAAATCGAGTTGAATAGCGTCCAATGGGAGAGGACTATGTCGAGCATTGGACTGCTATAGGCAGATGATGATATGGTAATGCTGCCACCGTTTTTGGCATCTATCCCATTGACAGCGATGCGGATGAATTTTTGAGGCCCAATGGGCTCCTGCCTTTTTCCTATATACTTGTATATAATACATATTTTAGTGTTAGCTTGTAAGTTGTAATTGTTGTGTTTTTGTTACTAAACGTGATTGTACACATGGTTACCACAAGTAAAACGCGCGTTGCTTCGTGGGATAAAAAATACTGTATGAGCAACAGATGTGCCCATACCCTCCTCCCCGGAGCTGGCTATACATCAATCTACCTGCCTTTTCCCCACTACGTTGGGGTTGCAGCTGAGTACCATATTTTACATGGAGCGATGACAGCCTATCTGACCTCCACAACCCAGTTGCTGGGTAACACGATACCCTTAGTAAGACTGGTCATCAGACTGGGCTTCTGACTACCCGTAACGACTGTCAAGGATCTACGAATGACAGCCGGGCTAACTTGGCTGTATATAATAGACGAGTATGACCCGTCGGAAATATCTAGGTACCTCGATGGAATGTGCTGTCCCCGTGTCTCGTTGCGGGTCGCCCCGATCTCGCCCAATTAATGAAGATTAATATTCGCCCAATACCAATTAGTTGACGGCACGGTTGGCGCAGTGGTTAAGCGATTGACTGCTGCGCTGCGTGTCGCGGGTTCGATTCCCGCACGGAACAAATATTTGTATGACCTACATGTATTTGTTCCGAGTCTGGGTGTTTTTCTATCTATAATATGTAGGTATGTATTTACAAAAAAAAAAAATGTATATAAGTAGTTTATCAGCCATCTTGTTACCATAACACAAGCATTAGGTTGCTTCGCTTGGGACTAGATGGCGCTGTGTGAAATGTCCAGGGATATTAGTTCCGCCGACATATTTCCGACGGCTTACATACGCTAACATTTCAGTCATTGCAATTTATACCTTATATCAATGACTTAAAATACGTGAATTGCAAGGTCTAAGGTCAAATTTCTTCAGGTTAAATAACACAATTAATAATAAAATTAGTACTTAACATAGATTATGCTATAATGTTTTTTTTTTATCGTAAAATGGAGCTTGACAATACCTTTTCGTTTTTAGGCACTTACGGATTCATGCACAAAGCGTTTCTATATCGCTACCCAAAAAACAGGGGGTTGGCAGTGATAAAAAACATGTTTTATTCACACTTGTAAGTTTGTGCAAACGAGCGACTTTGCGGGTAGTCGTGAAACTTTTTGTGACATCACTATTGTTTGGGAAGACTGATTGCGCTTCTTTATATTTTCTAAAACGTCTCTTTAAAACGTCAGACGCTACCGACAGTGGGCGGTGACGTCACGACGTACGACCGGTAACGCCGCCAATTGCGGATTCATGGTCTGTCTCGTCATTCGAAATCGTCCACTTGCAACGTTTATTACACTGAGTACTGAGTCAGAGTTTAATCATTCTCGCCCTAAATAAAACTAAACCAATAGCACTTTAATCGTTATTAGGACTGATTTTTTCCAACGCCAGATAATTGGCAACGAACGGCGAGTCGGTCGTCAGTCGCTAGGTCGCGACGTCATCGGACGCTGTCAGTAGCGAGTAACGTTGTAAAGAGATCCTAGTCTAACATGACGATACTATCGTGGACGTCCACGGCATTACGATAATACAGAGACGTAAAATATATTGAAATATATGAAGATGCTTTTTAAATTACCGTCCACGATAACATTATAACGTGCAAGAATTTCCATACATTTCTATGGGCGTGGACGTCCATGATAATATCGTCACTTTAGATATATAAAAGCGCACTGTTTGTATGCAACAAGGCTCTTTTAAATCCTTTTTATACAAACAAATGGAGCCATGCCTGTTTGAGAGATTCAAATTCCCCGGCAAACGAAAAAAAGAATGTGTTGCCAACAACAAAATTGCTGTCGATAATTTAAATGACGCAATATCGCCCGTCTGCCTTTAACAATAATAATTATTGCTAACAATATACCCGGACGAAAAATTACAACTATGAAAAGTAGTCTTAAAAACAGCTCGATCAATTTTGATAAGATTTAAATACTACTTACAACATAATTTTTCATTGTTTCCACCGGGGTTTTTCTTATATTATTACGCTATTATATAAAGGGAACAAGTAGAACAAGTCAAGGGGAGCTACAGAATTGAAAAACGCTAATTTCTACCAAAAAATTATCTTCAAAATATGGTCCAGAATTGAATTTCCAACACTGTAGCTGTACAAATTGACAATAATTATGTATTTAAACATGTATACTAATTTTATATTAATTTTATTATTTTTTTACAATTTCTTTTATGGCTTTTTGCTCCATTCATTAATTTTTACGTGTCTATAGTATATTTCGTGATTTAAATTCTTTTAGGCGACGTACGACAGGTGGCTTGCTTAGCGCTTAGAGCCTAGCGAGCCATCTTAGCACAAGCAGCCTATAATGTTCCCACAGCTGGGACACAGGCCTCCTCTCTGTGAGAGGGAGTGGGCCGTAATCCCCCACGCGGGCCCAGTGCGGGTTGGTAGATGTCACATGTCTTCGAATAGGTAGGACATGCCGGTTTCCTCACGATGTTTTCCTTCACCGTTTTGAGAGCAGTGGTGATGAAATAATTTACACAAAGTAAAGCGCCTGTAACGATCGATAAAGAATTTTGGCGCCTTTGCTGTTCGCCTAGCGTGTACCGAATGATGTTACGTCACAAGGCTCTAGACGCTAAGCAAGCCACCTGTCAAGGTATCCGTGACAATGGTATGCAACATAAAATTATTAAAATAAATGTCAGTTTTTCTAACTCTACTTCAAAGGTAAATCTAATCTCTAATCCTTTGAAGTAAATCTAATAATTCTTAATAAAAATAATTCATAATATATTGTTGGACTAATAGTTTAAATAAATTCATTCAGTAATAGTTTAAATGTCAAAACAGAAATGGCAGTGAGAAATAACTTTGACAAAAACTGTAAAAAAGATTGTGTTTCCAAGACAGAACACTCTTTTCTAAATTCATTCTAATCTATTCCATTTTTTATCATGGCAAGCAAAGCCGATGTTGACTATTCTGCCAATATCAAAAGTGAATTGAAAAAGCTAGTGTGCATTGTTATAAATTAAAAAATAAAACGATAAACATCTTTGATGATACAGTTAGGTACACATAATGTAGATCTTTTGGATGAACTGAAAGTCAGGATGCCAAAAATATATAGTACTGTCAAAATTGACAGCCATCAAAAATTTGACAGCTGTCAAAAATTTGACATTAGCTTGTCAGTTCCAACTCTTCGACTAGTGGCTTTTGTGGAAGAGACATCACTATTTCGATGCCGAGTCGCTAGTTTTTCTCAAAACCAAGGCAACGAGGTTCAAATTTGAGTTACACATTTGCCTAAATCATTTTTCGCAGCCATTTCTAGTTCAGACAGCTGACACATTCAAATTTTACTTACAAATCTTTCATGTGCGCTAACCTTATATTTTAAACCTAATTTGGGACATACGCGTAAACATATATATATATTTTAAACCAATCATAACTTTAATGCTCTTTGATTATATTATTTGTGAAATATAAGCTGAAACACGCTTGGATACAATGATATTATAAGTAGAAAGGTGTAGATAGGACGCGCGCGGTGTTCGCTCTTGAAACACGGCTTCACAGTACTCCACGACGCGGGCCCAGTTCGGGTTTGTAGATATCAAATGTCTCCGAATTTTTGGTTCTATATTATATAATATTTTTACAACTTTTTCAATAGTGCTAGTCACTCTGAAATCAACTTAATAACCATTAAAACAAAGTTGATAATTGTTTAACTTGAAATAATATAAATTTGTATAGACCTTCTTTGCTTATAACATCATTGGTCACAAGGGCCCTAATTCACTATGAACACTTAACGATTCCTTACTTCTAAACCACGTCAACTCCTTACCTAATGACGACATCTGCTAATAACATATTTTCTATGACACAATGAACGAAACCGCGCGAAATTAATGCGACGTTGGCGCGGTTTGAACTGTCAAAATACGTTTGACAACCGTACGTGGTAAGCTTACGCGGGGAATGATAATTACCATACAGAATTGGGGCCCTAGTACAGTAATTTATCTCATAAAGCGACTCGCGTTTAACTTGTGGTTACAAAGTGTACTTCTTGAATTTCTAGGAAAAATGACAGAAATCTATACAAAGAAATTGAAGTGTCCGTTTGTTATGTCAAAATAACAGCGTTATGCTAAATGCATATGAAATTATATACGGTACTTATAACAAAAAAATATTTTTTTAATAATTTTGTATGTATGTCTGTCTGTTTGTTTGTTCGGGTTTGTCTCCGAAACGGTTGGACCGATTTAGATGAAATTTAGTATGGGGATACTTTATTTTTATTGACATACCACGCGATCGAAGGCGCGAGCACGAGCTAGTTATTAGGTATTTATGAGCTCACTAATGAGCAACTAGTTAAAGTAGTAGATAGTTTATCGATTTATCGAAGCTGCGGTACGAGACTGTGAGAGCGGTAGGTACAAAAGAGCTCAACTTTTGTTAAATAAAATCAAAAATTTTACGTTTTTTGCAACTTACAGGTCAGTATCAGAAGGCCAATTCTCGTAATTTAAAACGTCGTATTTTAGGCTCCCTGCAAATTGCAAAAAAAAAAAAAACGAAAAAAATATTGAATTTTGCGGGCTACCTTATCGAATCCCCCTAAACGACAATTACGAGGATTAATTTCAAATAATCTTCCCGACTACTATAGCCCTTTCAAAGTTATTTTACATCTGCCAGCAGCAACCCAATATCAACCTTACTGTAATGACAGTAAAGATCACTATGATTTTGACAGTGACGCAAAATCAGAGATAAATGAAAATGAATCACCGAAATGTATGTACACACGGCTACACGTCAACCTATACAAAACCAGTTTGTCTTGGCCTCACTTTGTATGATATTTCAGGAGGTAATTTTCAATAGCAGTCAAATCCATTTTATCATGCCAAATGAGAAAAGTTTACTTTTGTATGCCGTCATGATGTACGCTGTTGTGACGCTTTGGATGGTAATTATTGATTACTATGGAGTTCAGGATTATTAAACAATAACAGAAATAAAGTAAATGTTTCTATTTACAGAGAAAACAGTTTTCTCTGTAAATAGAAGCATTTACGTTGACCACTTTTGAAAATTACCTCCTGATTTTCTCACAATGAACGGTCAGCTAATACTGGTTTTGCATAGCTTGATGTGTAGCAGTGTTTACGCGCATAACTTCCGACCGACTGCACCAAATTGGATAACCCTTTTTTTGTGTTTGTTATTGTCAGGACAAGGTAAACGTATTTTGAAACTATATAAGGAAAAAAAAACTTGAGAGGTGTCAAGGGACACCCGGATGGAACGAAGTTCACAGACAGACAGAGAAATATGCGACGCCGCACAGCTTACAATAGCTTACTATAGCAAAAAGTGTCGTGACAACTTTTCGTAAGAATTTTTTCCGTCTAGCCCCCTTTCACAACGCGCGATAAGGAACTTCGTTCCAAAACTTCGTTCCAATAAAAATCTTCTATAAATCAATTTACGTTGTTGAGCAGATAATTTATTATGTAGCTCTGCGACGACGTAGCGGATAATCTACGCATCGGCTACGGCGTAGCACTCGTAGCGATTATGTCGTGACAACTTTTCGTAAGAATTTTTTCCGTCTAGCCCCCTTTCACAACGCGCGATAAGGAACTTCGTTCCAATAATATATAAGCTATAAGGTTGAAAAAACTATTTCCGGCAGTTTTTGATGCGCTCATCGGAAATCTAGTACTATTGTTCATCATAGTCCAGGAGAGTACTTTGTTTGGCTGGATTTGGCCTCCCCTGTGACAGGGAGTGGGCCATAATCCACCACGCGGGCCCAGTGCGGGTTGGTAGATGTCACATGTCTTCGAATTTTCGGTTCTAGGACATGCTGGATTTAAATGCTCGATATATCAATGAAAACTTATGAACAACTACAGTGCAGCGCTGATGAATACGCGCGTACGGTGACCTGCGGGCGGGCGTACGTCGGCCGACTGACGCGTGTATATGCGGGCATTTAGGGGGCTCACGAGCAATTTAGTTGTGCAACAACTTTTTTGTCTATCTGCTTGCTGAGATTTAGCCGATGCGCGCACGGGAGCGACAGGAAGGCTACTTTTTTGTTCAATTCTCGGTGGAGAAGCAACTGGTCGGATACTTTTTTGTCGCCGTGCGGGCAGTTGCATTGCAACCAATATATAAGGTGCTATAAAAATATCTGCCACGGCTTTAATGGGAGGTAGTATTGTGTTTATAGATTACAATAGTGAAGAACTTTCGTACCCCGGAGCAGTTAATTCACGACCGAGTGGCCGCCGCGCACGGCGGCATTGTTTGATAAGAATGGCAACAGTGTATGAATGAACGTCGCCGGCGTTTTTTAATTGAATTCAGTGCGGTGCGGTAACAGCTTACAAGTCTACGGGATGGTTTTATACTAATAAATCAATTCAAATTTATACGTACATTTTTTTTGTATGAAAAAAAATATGACGAATAATCAATAATTTATCTTTACTATTGTAATCTATAAACACAATACTATCTCCCACTGCAGCCGTGGCAGATATTTTTATAGCACCTTATATGGGCGACAGTTGCATGTATAGCAGTTCATAATCTCAGATAATTTACATTCCATCGCAACTTAATCTGTTATCTAGTTTAGTGTAAGTTGATTTTTGAGTGGCCATTTGTAGCAAATTTTTTGGTTGCAATGGAATTTGAACTTTGTGAAGTAAGACATTCAGTTTGTTGTTCTATACCCGAAAATTATCTCAAATATAAAAACATTATTTTGGTTTAAAATACTTCAAAATTTAATGTACGACTATTTCGTAAAAACATTTTGTAAATATCGTCAATTGCTTGTCAATTTTATTAAACACTACAAATTTACAAAATAAACGCGATTATAATCAATTCAAAACAACATTGCCAGAAATGTAAACCGATCTTGGAAAAAAAGAAACGATAATAAATGGTTCAATTTCTAACAAACCCATTTTAGAATAACATAAATATCAAAAAAAAAAAAAATTCACGCGTTTACAACCAGAATTTTTCCCCGAAAAACAAAACAAAAAAAAAAAGATTCTTAAAACCATGTTTGTCTATGCTAAGTATATCCTAAAGATACCCATAAGACAATATAATGTGCAATTTTTTTTTTTCATATACATGTTTTTTTTTAATATTAAATATACAAGACGAATTTATCATCAACTACTTAAATAGTAAATGGACAAGCCTTTTCTAGGCTCTTTATATTTATTTTTTAATTTGAGACAGATTTTTTTCGCGTACTAGATTTTCGACTCTATGCTTAGGGTACAAGGTTCAAAACCCAACAATGTTTTTTTGACGCGCTGGGATGCGCCCTGTTCTGGATTCTGAACGCAGAAAGCTGAAAATCGACAGATATTTTTTCGCCTACTGGATTTTCGACTCAAATGCTTAGGGCAGAGGGTTCAAAATCCAACAGTTTGTTTATTTGACGGGCTAGGATGCGCTCTGTTGCGATTCTCAAGGCTCGGCTCAACGCAGAAAGTTGGAAATCCAGTGCACGATATTTTTTCGTCGCTTTTTCGTGGACAAGGTTATATTATCTGTCAAACCGGAAAATCACGACCATAGATTAAAAAAAAAAAAACAGTTTTTGACATGACACTAAACTTTCGGAATTCATCAGGAATTCTGGTGACGGATTTTCAGATCCGAATTCAGATTAATGTAAGCTAATCGGATGAATGTAATTTTTTAGTCATTCCGGAACCGGAATTCCTAACTTCATATAAATCAGTGTCTTTTCAGTCATCAATTTCTTCCCCAAACGTTTTATTTTTTTTAATCTAGTCAATGACCAAGTCTCAAATTGAAAAAAAAAAAAGTTAATCTAATAATTTTTATGAACTAATTATTCACAAAATACATTATTTTTATACACTATCATATTTTTTTTTATTAATTTTTTTATTTCCAAAAAAATGCAAATTTACTTCAAAATGGAAATATCACAAACTATTTTCAAACTTTCAAACTATACACAAGTCTGTACAAGGCTGTATGCAAATACCTGCCTGGTGTTGCCAGTTAATTTGTACACGGGCAATATATATTTTTTTTATTACCAAAAAGGTTTTTATTTAGCCAAAAACACCTAATTCAACCTACTTTGCGGAGTTCTTCCTCTGTATGTTGATTTTCTCTGTCTTCAGTTTGTCTTTTTTGTTATCAATTTTTTCTGTGAGTTTTTTTTCTGTTTTGGGCTGTGTCTGTGGCTTGTCTATGGTGGTCGCTGGTTTCTTGGGTTTGTTGGCTTTCGCTGCGGCTGCGTAGTTGATGGGTTTGAAGCCGGAGGACGGCTGAGTCTCCTCAACAGGCGCTGGTGGGGCCTGAAAAAAAAAATCGATGATACATTTATGTTCCCAGACAAACACAAAAAAAAAAACTTGAGAGGTGTCAAGGGACACCCGGATGGAACGAAGTTCAGAGAGAGAGAGAGAGAGAGAGAGAAACACGCGCACGCCACACGGCTTACAACTACCTATAGCAAAAAGTGTCGTTACAACTTTTGGTCTTAATTTTTTCCGTCTAGCCCCCTTTCGCAACGCGCGATAAGGAACTTCGTTCCAAAAATCAATTGATCCATACATTATGTCGAGTTATGCGAACATAAATCTATGGATCAACTGATTTTTTTTCACAATGTCAGAGTTGGTCCCGTAGTAAAAGTTGTTCATAATTACGAGTACAATGACCCCTTTTATGGATTAAACGATAAAAATTTAACGGTGTATAAGGGTTCCGATTTTTCATTAGGACGTACGGAACTCCAAAATGGAAAAGAACTGGTGTTACCGGCATAGCTTGCGAGAGACCAACAATGAATACAATGGGGTTGAAGCACTCTGACCCTAGTAGGGACGTCGCGACGGCCCGAAATCCGCGGGTCACGGGAAGATTCGACCTGGACGACATTTAGGCTAAAGAATCACAGCACTCGCGCCGATTCCCTTGTTCACAAACTAAACTAAATTTAAATTCATTGCATCTTTTTCTTTCTATTTCATTAAGAAAATGACAGAAGATAAATATACTCCATAGACAAGCTTAGATGTGATTTAAAACCACTAAAAATACTGTTGAGCGCCACAATGAATGCGTGGTAAATGGTGACATTAGTTACCACTAGCGCCATCTAGTATCGGCTAGCAGAACTAATTTACCACTAGCGCCATCTAGTATCGAGGAGCAGAACTAATATATCCTTCTAGAAATTTCGATGCTAGAACTATCGACATCTGGTCAGTCGTGGCCGGTATTTACTCGAACATTCTAGAAGGTTCTAGAACTATCTGCGGCACTATATAAGGCCGGGATGAGCCACGACCAGGCAGACTTGAATCAGCGATACATGCGAATACATCGAAAGCCATCTTCAAGTGCGACTTAAGAGCAATTGTGTTTTAAAATTAGTGTGTTTGAGTTGTTATTAATTAGTGTTGTTTAATTAAAGTGTAATTTTTGGTAATTTATATCGGCAGTTTTTATTGTCTCGAACCCGAAGCTCGTAACAATACCTCAATTTACGTCAGGCGCTGACTAATCTGACAGGACTAATGCAGCTTAATTTTTTTTTTCTAGGTTGTAAAAAATTGGCTCACCTTCTGTTCAGGGACAACGACAATATCCTCAACCTTCTCCTCTATCTTCGTCTCGCTCTTGACGCTTTTGACATGGACCTCCTTCTTCCTGGGCGCCACCTTCGTCTCTGACTTGACCGTCTGTGGTTTGGCCTTGCTTTTTATTTCCTGTTTCACTGTTTTCTTTACTTCTATTTTAGTTTTTGTATCCCGTTTCTCTTTGGGCCTCTTCTCTTGTTTGTCTATGATATCTGCTACGCTTACTTCCGGTGGGTCTGTTTGTGGTGACACTGGTTCTGGAATAGAAAAAAAAAAAAATTGTAAATGATACAGAATTTGTGGCTCTTTACATACCGAGACCTCTCCGTGCCTCGGAAAGCACGTTAAGCCGTCGTGGTCCCGGCTGTCATACGTGAATCTTTGACAGTCGTTACGGGTAGTCAGAAGCCCGAAAGTCTGACAACCAGTCTTACCAAGTGGTATCGTATTACCCAGTAACTGGGTTGTGGAGGTCAGATAGGCAGTCGCTCCATGTAAAATACTGGTATTCAGCTGCATCCGGTTAGACTGGAAGCCGACCCCAACATAGTTGGGAAAAGGCTAGGCAGATGATGATGATGACAGAATTTGTGACTAAGAAATGAAGAATATTAGTGAGAACAGTGGTGACCCAGTGGTAACGGCCAAGTTGTTGTTGTGTGTGTTGGTCGTGGGTTCGAACCCAGACAGGCGTACTTTGTGTAAATTATTTCATCACCACTGCTCTCAAAACGGTGAAGGAAAACATCGCGAGGAAACCGGCATGTCCTAGAACCAAAAATTCGAAGACATGTGACATCTACCAACATTTTTATAACTTTTTCAATAGTGCTAGTCACTCTGAAATCAACTTAATTCCCATTGAAATATTTGTTTAACTTGAAATAACATTAATTTAACATTAGTTTGAATAGACTTGTAGCGGTATCTACAACGCCACATACGAACAACGCGTCATACTGACGTCACGCAAATCCTGCATCTCGCAAGCAGAGTTTACCGCGCAGTTAGCATAGATACAATTTCCCAACATCAATCGTTGGGCAAATGCCCGCCAGACACAACACCCGTCTGGTCGGAGGATCCTCCCTTTTCTATGGAGGTTGAGTGAACTTTACACCCTGTTCCTCATGCCCCCAAAGACTTCAGTGTGTTTACCTTCTGTTTTGACGTCAGTGTGGTCGAGCTCGCGCGTCTGTTCTGCGGGCGCGGGCGCGGGGGCGGAGGGAGGCTCTTGTCTGTCTTCTGCAACACAAAATAAAACAACATGAATATGCGAACTTGTCGTTTGTGGTGCAGGTTCCGACGCAGTATCTAGAAACCTTCCTGGAAGAAGAATTTCAAAAAAAATGTTTACGTTCCATTCACTATATGATAATCAAAATAATCATTTATTTATTCAGACTACAAATGCGGTCCATTGTGTTAGTAACAATCTTACTTAGTCTATGTTAGTACTTAATAACTAAAACAGATCTGGTTCGGTCCGCTAACGCCCACACAAGCGGACTATCTTCCCGGGCAGCGATCGCGTGCAGAATGATGATGAGACTATAAATGCTACCGTTCAAAACTATTGTACGCACAACTACTAAAACAATACAAACTTTTCCAATATTTTTTTTAATTTTTTTTATATATATTTTTATTTTTAGGCTTGGAGTCCAGGCGCACCCTTGAAGAAACAATTCAAAAATTAAAATAAGCTCTGACAGTAAAGAGATGACCAGTCTCAACCGACGGCGTCCGTTCACGAACATGACGATGGTTAATTTTGACCATTAGCAATGATATTATATTATTGATTGAATAACTACTACTTTTACTTATTTTTTATATTTTAAAAAATATTTAAAAATGTAATTATGTATGTAAATAGATAAATAAACCAAATAATAATGTTATTTATTTCTCCTCACAATGACATTGATTGGATACACGTCCATTATGTCTGTGAGAAGCCATAAATAAGATAATTCAATAAGATAAGGCAGTTTATATATTTGACTGCGACTAGATTTTGAACGTTTTAAATTACGAGAATTGCCTTTCAAAAAACGGTTAACCTAATGGACAGGGTATACTATTAAGCTAGCTTCCCACGGTCCGTGATATCGCGGACGGACGCGGACCAGCTCGCACGACGCACCGTGTGAAGCGTCTCGTCCGTGGTAGCACAGCACGTCTGTGGCGATGCGCCGGTATCCGTCGCGAGGCGGTAACTTCAAAGGTGCGGTGCGACGCGATCCGACACTTATAAGTTTTTCCGAATCATTCCCCATGATTCCACCGGTAGGATCACAGGACAGGGAATATTTTATGTCATTCGTTAATTTTCTACCGTGATCAACGACCTTAAACGACTTTTATTGTATGCTGATATTCACCAGCGACGTGGTTTCTTTTTAATTTTACTAGATCGCATAATTTGGTAATTGTTAATTAATACCACAGCCGCAGCTGCAGCGACGATACGTTCTCTTTCACTTTGCATTTTGAAATGAAGCCATCAAAAGATCTACACAGACCGACACGCACCGTTTAAAGAGCCCTGTCTGTGTGCGTTGCCGTCCGTTGTCGTCGGCTGTGCGTGATGATCCGCAGAATCACACACCGTGGGAACCCAGCTTTACAGGTACTACGTCTGGTACCGCTCCACACCAAGGCCAAAGGTACCGGTTCCCGAAAATACCGGTATTTCAAGCCGATTCTGTATGTTGAGTGTGTACCTGTGGCGGCGGGCGCAGCTCTCGTGGGCACGAACTCTGCGGCGAGCGGGTTGAGGGTGGAGCGCGACACGGTCTCCTCCAGCGAGAGAGACGGGCCGCCATTGCTTGTCCTGCAGAGAAAACAACACCATGTGACGTCAATTTTTCATTTGTTTGTCACGATTCTCAAAATGTCTGGATACTCAGGCGGTAGTCCACCACTGGGGCCCAATGCGGGTTGGTAGATGACACACACACATTACAGCCAACTCCCTCTTACAAAAATAATAATAATAATAATTTATTTCATAAGCCTAATACAATAAGGAGAGAAAAAAGGGTTAACAGTGCATTACTTAAATAGCTTATATCCTTATACAAATAGGCTAGGTATATGCACGTCGTGTGAAACTCCTGACACCCAAACTAGGACATGTCCTGTATCTCAGGTGTCAGCGTTCCTCCCGGGCCGGGAGGAACGCTGACACCAAAATGGATGGATTCCCAAAATGGAATGTTAGGCTTCACATTTGTGAAGCCTAACATTCCATTTTGGGACTAGATGGCGCTGTGTGAAATGTCCAGGGATATTTTTTTTTTCACAGATTTCCACAGATAAAAATAATAAGACAAAAAGGATGTAAGGTATGAGGAACAGGGTGTAAAGTACACTCATCCCCCATAAAAAAGGGAGGATCCTCCGACCAGACGGGTGTTGTGTCTGGCGGGGCAACTGCCCAATGAATGATGTCGGGCTGTTGTATATATGCTAGTTGCCCGGTAAACTGCTTGCGAGATGCAGGATTTTTGCGTGACGTCAGTATGACGCGTTGTAGATACCGCTACAGAGGTCTGTGTCCCAGCAGTGGACTGTTCTTTTTTTAAAAAAAAAAAACGTTGCCCCACACTAGGAATTTCTCCTGTGTTGTGGGTGCATTTACAAACATTTAAACTCACATACACAAACAGCCAGACCCGGAACAACTACTTGTAGGCCATACAAATATTTGTTCCGTGCGGGAATCGAACCCGCGACACGCAGCGCAACAGTCAATCGCTTAACCACTGCGCCATTCGTGCCGTCATATAGGCTGAATATGTAAACTTAAGAGCGGCGCCTAAAGCCAGTAAAATTTTAGAATAGAAAAAAAAAAACGTAGTATGCGCCAAAACTGTTATCTATACTTATAATAAATCTGTAGAAGTGAAAATTCTGTACATAGAAAATATCAAAAAAATAATTTACAGGGGGTGTTACTAGACCGACACCGAACCCAAAAATGTGATTAAAAAAAAATTTGTCTGTCTGTCTGTCTGTTTGTTCAGGCATCACGCAAAAACTACCGGTTCGATTACGATGAAACTTGGTATAATTATTCTTTAATATCCTGGGCACCACACTGGGTACTTTTTATCCCGGAAAAGTATATACAATAAAAAACAAACTTAATTTTGCGGTTCGATCCCTATACCCGATTACCACTGTCTGTACTGTACCAACCGCAAATACTAAGTTTGTCGTAGGTTGGGTCACTCGCAGTGGAGTTCATTTTTATTCCTTTTAGTTTTTAGAGTTATTTAGGTTTATTTTTATATGAGTCGTAGGTATAGATTTTAATTTTAAAGTATAGGTAGTATATTTGATAGTGTACGTAGTGACCGTAGGTTATTTTATAATACTGTTAGGTAGGTTTAGTCATTCGTATAGATATTAGTTTTTAGGGATTTTGCTTATTTATTGAGTTTATTAGGCGTAGATTAGTTATCATCAGAAATAGGTTTATTTAGGTAGGTAGGTATTTAATTTTCTGTTATTGAGTTTTTTTTTAAATTAGGTAGGTACGTAAAGATATCATATAGGTACCCTCTTAATCACCACTAATGAGACACAATTGGTTTTCTACTGTAATCAGCCACAAAGGGCCCGCGACATAAATGGCATTCTGGGGAAGCACATACATTTTATCCTGTTAGCACGTTCCCGTGGGATAACTTCCGACATCCACGCGGGCGAAGCCGCGGGCAGAAGCTAGTATCGTAATAAATCCAAAACTAAAAGGAATTACATAAAATGCCTAAGCACAGCGTTTACTCTTGTATAAATATAATTAATTATCAAATTTTTGTCGCAATAGGCATTACCGTATTGAGTACAAAACGGAAAAATATGAAAATTAGAGGTTACTTCGTGATTTTTTTCCATCGAGGAAATGTTATTATTTCATGTTTTTTTATCAAAGTGAACCCTCTGAAATATCATGTAGTTACTCAAAGCTTTTTGGAACGAAGTTCCTTAACGCGCGTTGTGAAAGGGGGCTAGACGGAAAAAATTCTTACGAAAAGTTGTAACGACACTTTTTGTTATAGTAAGCTATTGTAAGCTGTGCGGCGTCGCATGTTTCTCTGTCTGTCTCTCTCTCTCTCTCTCTTTGAACTTCGTTCCATCCGGGTGGCCCTTGACACCTCTCAAGTTTTTATTTTAAGATTTGGTCCGGAATATTTCATGTAAAATCAAATATAAGATTGGTAATTTTGCTTTATACGCGCTCTTAACAAGACTCACGTAGGGTAGTGCTGGTGGTGGTGTCCGTTGTGCGTAGGCCGGTTGTTTCTGTGCCTCTCCCGCTGCTCGTCCTCCAGCATCGCTTCTATGCACTGTTCCATAAGCGCTTCCTCTTCTAGTTGCTGCATCACCTGGAAATTAGCATGTTCAGCGTTAATAGTCATCAGTGTAACAATAGGCTTCAGCCTGTCCATTAGGTTAACCGTTTTTTGACAGCTGTCATGTGGCTTAAGAATGTTCCAGATTACGTTAAATTTAACATTAAGAGCCTGTACAACGGTCCACTAGCGCCACTCCTTTAAAAAAATATTATCTCGTGACTGAGAAGGAATTATGAAAATCTGCTCAATCAGCGACCTCGGTAAGTGTGTCTAGAATTTTCTAATACCTTTTATTAAGTTTCATATTGAGACACGAAGCAACTAAATACGACATATAGGAATGTGGCCGCTTTTCTTTAGATCGAATTTTGTTGCTTCGTGTCTCAATATGAAATTTTATAAAAGGTATAGCAAGCTCACATCACCTAAGTTCACGGTGAGATTTCACCGTGAACTTAGGTGATGTGAGCTTGAGCGAGCTGTCAATAGTGTCAATCTCTAGCATTAGTTGGAATGACAGCTCACTCCATACTCACTTCACCTAAGTATTCACAGTAAGATGGTTACAGAATCGCACTGCAGGAGTAATTCCTAGTGACGTGGGGAAAAGTTTAAAAAAAAATTTATAAAGATGTTATTATGTATTAGTATCTCACCAACTCTCACTGTATCTACATACCTGGTTGTATCTCACCTGCTTATCAAACTCCTCTTCATTCTCCATCCACATATAGTCTGCGAAGTCATCGGGCTGTGGCTGTGTGGGCACGGGCGGGTATGCTGCAGGAGGGTAGTATGCGCCTGCCATCACATAGCCTGCAACATTGTAATAACACAATGTAGTCATCACCTGCCTTGATTTTCCCAACTATGTTGGCGTCGGCTTCCAGTCTAACCGGATGCAGCTGAACTCCGGTATTTTACATGGAGCGACTGCCTATCTGACCTCCACATCCTAATGACTGGGTAATACGATACCCCTTGGTAAGACTGGCTATCTGACTTTCGGGCTTCTGACGACCCGTAACGACTGTCAAAAATCCACATAATTATGACAGCCGGGACCAACGGCTTAACGTGCTTTCCGAGATAGGAAGGGGGTCTTGGTATGAGAAAATGCTCACCCATCCACGGACCAACCGCGGCAAGCGTAGCTTAACCAGAGGGGCAATTCTCTTAATTTTAAGATCATTCACAGTCTAATCTCAGTCTCAATCTGTCAAAAATAGCTCTAATTTCCTTACATTTTTGACATTGATTGTCGTTGAGATAAGATTCCGACTTGATTTTGAACGTTTTTAATTACAGGAATTGGCCTTCTGCACCCTAATTGCGTAACACACAATCAATCGGAATCGGTTTCATTTTGACAGTTCAACAACATTCATTGCGTTATTTATGTGTTGGGCAGACAAATTTTTCGAACCTTCGAAGCAATGGATTAGCAATTTGCTTCAAATGATTCAGATTATGATTGATCGTGTGTTACGCGTTACGCAATTAGGGTGCTGATCAAATAGACCCGTGCAGCTGTTATTACTTAGCCACAAGCCCCGTTATTTATTTATAAATGTTTTTGTATATTACCTATGTACAGTAGCGGTCCAAAGCGGCGCGCCAGTTTCACGAAGCAATAGATTGACACTTCTGTTTAACTTACGACCTTCTTCTAATGAGTAATTCCTATACTTTATAGTATACACACACACACTCAACACACACATTCTCGCATTCGTTTGCAATTACTTTGAATACTTAATCACGGTATTGACTACAGTTCACTTAATCGTAAAATTTTAGGATTATACCCACAGATATCAAAATAAATAAATTATAAGGTAGATGGATGCAGTTAACTTAAAGAGTCATTCAACCGCGACTAAATAGAACGTTGTTCATTGTGGGTTAGCGACGTGTGTTCTATATCTAAATATTAGCGGTGTTGTAGTTCCTTATAAAATGAAAGCAAATTTGAACATTGAAATTAAAGCGAATATTATTGCGCTGCGTAAAATTGGACTTAATATAACACAAATATCTGATGAAACCGGACTGAGTGTAAGTGTAATGATTAAATTATTTTATTAAACAATTTATCTTATTAAAGTAGAACTGCTGATCCTTATTTTTTTTAAACGTTTTATAAAGTCTAAATAGAAGAAAATATAATTCCGAAATAAATTTATTTACCTAGATTATTGAATGATGGATTAATATAACTATATTAATTCTATAAATATATGTAACATCTCTTGTGATTATAATTTTGTTTCTAAATCGTAGGTAATATTAGTATTTTGCTTAGTAGCCTAACAGTACTCCTTTTTTTTATTTTAGAGAAGTAATTCCATGGCCGGCACGACCTCCTGACCTCAACCCCATAGAAAATCTATGGGGTTTAATCACACAGCGATGGGACGCAAGGAATGAGAGGACTGATGAGCAATTGAAGCTGCATTGCCTAGAAATCTGGGAAAATATAAGAGGAACAGACATATGTAGTAATATTGTAGGGTCGTCGATGCGCCAGCGTTTATTTGATTGCATTGCTAATAATGGGGGTTATACGAAGTATTAAATTATAAGTTGATTATAGCAATACTAAAATTATATTGTGATATCCGTAATAAGGATTATTTTGAGGTTTAGCTTCAATCTTCTTTTCATAATGAAAATGAATACTTAAGCTATAACCGCAATAAGTCCTAATAAATACGATTTGTTAACTTTGACATTTGAGATAGGCAACTTATGTAGGCTACTACTACTGAGTAATTTAATTGTATTGTGACAAGGAGTCCGCACTTTTTTTATTTACGTGGGTAGATTTGCTAGTTGTAGTTTGTTAAAGTACTCTAACAAACTACAACCAGCAAATCTACCCACACAGTGGTAATTAAAGGACAATATTATTATATTAAATTGAATCTTTGCGACAAACACACTTCTATTTTTTCTAGTCCTTTAAACCAAATACAACCTTATTGCATTAAACGTATGGTCTTAAATCGAACTGGATTCAAGTCATCGACCGACACCTGTGAGTGACAACAAAAGCATTCCTGAGCGATAAGGATTTTTTCTAAGTGGTTACGGACTAATGAGTGAATACAAATAAAACGTGCAACGAATTTACAAAACGCATAATTACGGTGAACCGCTATTACCTGCTTAACTTCAATAAATTGTTCTTTATGAGAAAATAAACTGTTTTAACTAGACGTTTATTTATTTCTAGTTTATAAAATTATAACGAATAAACAATTTGAAATTACTTATAAAACATTTTTATTTTTAACCCCATATTACAATAACAATATAATAATAACAATATAATAACTTATTATTATCGTTTATTAATCTATCGAATAATAAAAAAAAAACCGATAAAGATTATTGTTGGAAAAGAAAAATTAAAAGTCCCATCTCGAGATTGGAACCCAGACCTATGCGTTCGATAATCTAATACGTAAGACTACCAGCTATCGGTACTTGATGAAATGACTTCAATTTTAGCAATGGTATGAACCAACCAAAGTCATGCGTAATTACGTAGCCTATGTGCAAAAGCGACGGTATGTTTTTTGTTTCGTTCGACGCCAGCCAGTGTGCGAATTCTGAGATGTGCGTTCTGTGTTGATACATCACTACACACAGACGTAGGTACGGACGTTACCGCGCGTTCACAGCAATACAGTCCTTAAGCTGGTAATCAATTAATGACTCTTGACTGTACAAACGCCAGCACATCAAGTTACTACAATCTGTCAAATTTCTTTAATAGATTTTCAACTTTATTGCTGAAATGTTAAGGTTCAAGATTGATCGGGAAAATTTTACAGTTTCGGGTAGCTTGACCTGCAATGCGATTCTGTAACCATCTCACCGTGAAAACTTAGGTGAAGTGAGCGTGGAGTGAGCTGTCATTCCAAATAATGCTAGGAATTGATACTACTGACACACCAAGCTTACTTCAATTGAGTTTTTACGGTGAGATTTTTACAGAATCGACCGGCTGCTGGCGTCTGTACATCTTTTTACTTAAAATATCATTGCATGCGGTCAGTTTATTTGAGGGCGCGACCCTGGTTGCATTAGTGCCTATTTACAGCTTAGGTGTGCGTTGGGTTTATTCGTTGGATTCTTGTAGGGGAGTGTTTGTGTGTAGAAATTGGAACAAGTCGTGATTTGTGTTGGCGCGCGCGTGCGTGTGTATACTGAGTATGCGTGAAGTGGGGTGTAGGGGAGTGTGTGGCGTGTAGGGGTGTGTGGGGTGTAGGGGTGTGTGTGGGGTGTAGGGGTGTGTGTGGGGTGTAGGGGTGTGTGTGGGGTGTAGGGGTGTGTGTGTGTAGGGTGTAGGGGGGTGCTACTGTCTGGAGGTGTGTATGTGTGAGCGAGTATGTATATATTACCTGGCATGTGCGCGTGCGTATTACCGGGCATGTGCGCGCGCGGGATGTGCACGGGGTAGACGGGTGGGCGGTGTATGCCAGCGTCGCCGCTGCCGACCACGCCGCCGCCGACGCCGCTGTCAATAATTACGCCGTTCGGCTGGAAAAACGATTGAAAACAACCTTCATTTATTTATCAAAAATCATCAACATGGATAACTTCATCCCAATTGAATTTCAGGCATAGTATACCCGTCAAAGTACGGGGAACACGTGAATGAGCGACACACGGAGCTGGGGGAGTATGGCAGAAAAAAAGAAAAAAATGAATGTTTCCCATCTGACTAGTCTGAGAAGAAAGGCCGAAACAAACTCAGAGGTCACAGTTTCTTTTAAAGTCCAGACATACTCTTGGTCAGATCATATGAAGACCATGTAAATCGATGTCTGCGATGGTGTTTTGAGAAAAGAACCACACAGGTTGAGAGGACCTGTCCAGTCAATGCACGCATTTGTCAGAAATCGTGCAGCTCAACTCAAAACATAAGGAGCTCAACGATTCGACGAACAGTACCAAAGAAATAATAATAATAATAATATCCCTGGACATTTCACACAGCGCCATCTAGTCCCAAGCTAAGCAACCTAATGCTTGTGTTATGGTAACAAGATGGCTGATAAACTAATGTACATTTTTTTTTTTGTAAATACATACATATTATAGATAGAAAAACACCCAGACTCGGAACAAATACATGTAGGTCATACAAATATTAGTTCCGTGCGGGAATCGAACCCGCGACACGCAGCGCAGCAGTCAATCGCTTAACCACTGCGCCAACCGTGCCGTCAAAGAAAGGACATTTATTTGGGTAGGCCACTTAAATTACTCAAACTGCCAGTTTAAACTAAAGACTGCTACGCACCTGCCACTGTCCATTTTCCTCATTGCCGTAATAAGCACCAACATTCGGTGAAGTCTCCGGTATCTTCATATTAAACTAAAAATATTCCTCTATCTTCTTAGAAACTAATAAAAAAAAAACTTAAAGTCGTAGGCTATGCTTAGTCGCGAGTTGAACTTAGGCGGGTAGTTAGGTAGGTTAGTACTTGAGCAAGTAGTCGCGGGTAATGAAAGATAAGAGAACTGTTTCAATATGCTGCGTGTGTGTTGAGGTAACTATCTTCATTTCTGGTGTTCTGGGCAACTGGAAGTAACGGAAAAGGTTTTTGTTAATAAACAGCATCAATTTACGTCGATCGGTCAGGTTAAGCTACGCTTGCCGCGGTTGGTCTGTGGATGGGTGACCATCTTTACATACCGAGACCCCTCCGTGCCTCGGAAAGCACGTTAAGCCTTTGGTCCCGGCTGTCATTCGTGGATCTTTGACAGTCGTTACGGGTTGTCAGAAGCCCGAAAGTCTGACAACCAGTCCTTACCAAGGGGTATCGTATTACCCAGTAACTGGGTTGTGGAGGTCAGATAGGCAGTCGCTCCATGTAAAATACTGGTATTCAGCTGCATCCGGTTAGACTGGAAGCCGACCCCAACATAGTTGGGAAAAGGCTAGGCAGATGATATTGGTTTTTCCTTCGGAATTTTCTCAGTAGCAACCCAGTCTGAACTAGTGCCTGGGTGATAGCAATACACTAGCCCCCTATTTACATAGGACGTATTATACAATTGAGGAAATGTGGGTGTACTATTTATAGGTTCACCTCTATTCTGTCACAAGGTTTGATGTTATATTTGTTAAGTTTGACCTAGAACTCTTACTAAGGATAAGATAAACAAAAAACCTAACTGTTGAATGTCACGTTTTTAACTATTGTGATTTGTAAAGAATAGGGTAGTTGTCTGGGTAAAAAAATAATAATTATATTTAGTCCGTCAGTTAGATTATCGAAAAATAATGGACACGTATTTTTTCTTTTGTCAAACAAACAAAAACTGACAAAGATAAAGCGCGTCAAAATTTGGGAGGGGATCGTGACGTCACTTGCTTGCAAAAATTTCGTAAGCAAGTGACGTCACGCGGAACTTTAACGGGCGATATCTTCATCATTTTTTATATAATTGACAAAAGAAAAAAAATACGGTTTCAATATTTTTTGATAATCTAACTGACGGACTAATTAGATTTTTTTTTAGGAAAATACACCATAAGATCTGCGGGCGGCGAAATTGGGGCCATGTCGTCGCTCGAGCAGTCAGGCTCAAAGAGGTGGCAGGCAGTATGCGCGCCTTAATAGAAGGACGTGCGGTCGTGGGATCGGCCGCACTTGGTAATGGGGCCCGCTAGGCATGGCGGACTGATACGGGGGTGCGGTGAATGTACACACGGCTACACGTCAAGCTATACAAAACCAGTTTGTCTTGGCCTCACTTTGTATGATATTTTCTCACAATGAACGGTCAGCCAATACTGGTTTTGCATAGCTTGATGTGTAGCCGTGTGTACAAGTATCTCCCGGGCCCTCGACTCATGGTACTAGAAGGAACAGTGGGGGTTTTAGTCGGTAAGAGTCCGACATAGCCCTCCGTTCTTCTCAGACGGAGGGTATCCATGAGAATTTCCCCACGAATAAACAAAAAAAAAAAGGTAACATGTGGATGGCCAAGTCCGAAACTAAAAGAAATATATGAAAACTATACAAAAGGGCAGCCATTACGATCTTTAAACCAAGTTCCTATCTTTAAACAAACAATAACTATGATAACGGTACAAAAATAGTTGTTACTAATATGTACTTCTTAATAATTGTTTAACTTTGAGAATGCATTTAAAATGCAATGTTTATCTTCTTACACATAACCACCAGATAACATCACGCCATGTTTCCCTCAAGGGTGTGGCAGAGGTGTACGGTAACCAAAGGAGATAAGTAACCAGGGGGCCTACTCCGAAGTGCAAAGTGCGAATGTTCGGATCGGACCGACATATGGCCGAACCGAATATTAATGAAAAATGCGAAAAAAGTTCGTATCGGCTCATTTAGTTTGGGACCATAGTCAATATTCCAAAGAGTGTAGGATCGGAACCGACCGAACCAAATAGTAACTTCGTAGCAGGAAACGGCCGAGCAGTCGGCCGATACTACTTCGGAGTAGACCCCCAGGGTTGTTGGATACAGTTGGAGTTTAGTAAGAAACGGATTGATGTATTCGGATAAAATTTTATTTAATTAATAGTAAACAAACAGTTCATGTATCAAATTAAATTTCATTCGGAAACATCCATCGGTTTCTTACTTCAACTATTTTTTATTTTATTTATTAGGGACAACTATATGCGACTACCCTGGTTACTTATCTCCTTTGGTGACTGTGCCTATAGCACACCCACATTCAGAGGCAAGTCTCTGTGCAGGGCTCAGGTACTGCGCAGAGAGTACGCACTCTAGAGCCGCAATAAAGTCTGAAACGGGCTGTAGTCCTTACTCTTTTTACGACTTTCATATCTATTATCAACAATATTATAAGTAAAAAGACAGGATCTACCAATTATTCAATCTTCAAAAACTGCACAATGCCATACTATTGAATAATGCAACAATGCTATACTTGAATTAAAGATTTGAGATAATTTCCGAGTTACGGAAAAACAAACTGAATATCATACTAAACAACATTCAAATTCGATTGATACCAAAAACTTATTAGGACGTTTATGTTAGAAATGGTCACACAAAAATCAAGTTTTGAATTAAGAATTTGAGATAATTTCCAATTTACGAAACAACAACCTGAATGTCATAAACAAAGTTCAAATTCCATTGCAACCAAAAACTTATTAGGACTGTTATATGTTAAAAATTGTCACTCTAAAATCAACTTAGAATAGATTACAATAAATTAGATAACTGAATATGGGCCCGTTTTTTGATCCATAGTTAAACTCAACCAGTTGTTAAAAATAGTAACCAATGGTTACCATTAGTGACCATTAGATAAACTAACAATTGATCAAAACACATTTTGCAGCAAAAACACATTTTTGGTTGAGTCTATCTAATGATATAATATCATTGCTAATGGTCAAATAATTAACTATTAGTTAAAAAAAAACAACCATTAGTGACAAACTAATAATTGATCAAAAAACATATTTTGCAAAAATTTTACCATTACTATTTTTAATAATTAGTTTAGTTTGACTACGGATCAAAAAACCACCCTCAGTGGTATGATACATGGGCATAGGAAGGTTTTAGTAATTATTGGGAGCAAAACTTATACAAGACAAGAAAACTTGGCTATAGACAAGTCTAGACATGCCACCTGCGGAGCTATTATACTATGTCCATTATGTTAACCGTTTTATGACAGCTGTCTTAGAATGTAACTATTCCAGATTACATAAATAATACTTAACTTTATTTAAAATGTGTAATGAAATAAATATAAACTGCCTTAAATTATCGAATTATCTTATTTATGGCTTCTTACAGGCATTATGATAAAATATGACAAGCATATCTTACAACAAATTCAATAAAATTGAGCCATTTGCTATCTGTCAAACTTTTCAATTTAATACTTCATCATCTATTAGGGTCGGTTTCAAGTCTAATCGGATGCAGCTGAAGACCAATATTTAGGAGCAACTGTCTATCTGACAACCCATTGTAACCAGGTAACACAACACCATTTTCAATTTATGACTGACTAATTAGTAACAACTTTCAAGTTAGATTAAGTTTTATTTAAACAGTATGTAATGTTAGTTTCCTTTTAGATAAGCCGGCCAGCTTCATAAGTATTGGGGAAGTCCAAATATTTCAAATTTAAAACCATTTTTTTCCCAGCAGTATTCAAAAAAATGACACTTTAAAAGTTAGTGGCAAGTCATACAATTCCCGCCGAAATACGCATACGCAATTCGAAATTGAAAATGGTAGAGTACCTCTTTAAAATAAAGTTTATGACAAAGAGGTTTGAAATGAACGCAAAAAAACAAATATGACGGTTATTGATATACTAACTAGCTTAGTTTTTAAGCTTATTATTATTCATTTCTTCTTATTATCATTCTGAATCATGCTTGAGTGACAATACAACTTGAGGAAAGGAAGGTCATGAATTGGTTGAATAAAAATACAACCTTTGCAGAATCCAATACAAATAAAAAGTTATAAAAACAATATGTCGCAGCTATGTTTAGAAGAAGTACTTAGATAGATTTTGTAGACGCAAGTCCACGATAATATTATGAAATTGAATGTCAACAAATGAAA
Source organism: Apamea sordens (assembly GCA_945859715.1). Classification (NCBI taxonomy): domain Eukaryota; kingdom Metazoa; phylum Arthropoda; class Insecta; order Lepidoptera; family Noctuidae; genus Apamea; species Apamea sordens. Next base: position 7,821,789 of record OX244015.1, on the reverse strand, counting down.
GGTGTCCTGATTATTTAAATATTCAACTTTCTACTTTATGCGGAAGTTTCCACGTACGCTATTTACAACACAGATGCCGCGCAGATGTAAATAAAAATTAAACCAGGAACAATAGTGCATACGACAGGCCAAAAATAGATCAACCTAGAATCTAAAATAATTAATTGACCGACTTTCATTATAATCGACTTGTTACAGGAATCGCTTACCGACACATTCGTGAACAATTAAAATTACAAATATAACGTCGATACCGTGTAAATGCAATTTAAATCGGAAAATATTGAGACTGATTGCACGTGTGCATTCGATTAGCTACGTAATCTATATCCTAGATACTCACTCATTTGACGCACTTTTAGTGCCTCAACCTCGGATGTGTGTTGAACGTCCTCAAAATTTGTTTTTGACAAAACAGATGCACAAATACCTATAAAATAAGCACTATAACCTCCAATATCACTATTCCACACACAAGATCACCAGCCAGTATTCGTGGCGGAAATGGCGACCGCTGTGAAGTCTGCGCGCTCCGACGTGTACGATCTACGCCCAACTTCGTTATAAAATATTAACCGGCGTTTTTTTATGAATACGCTTGGATTATTTTGTCTGAAATAAATGAAAATATGAATATTATTACCTTTCTACTAGACAATCATACTCTTGTAAATTTAGCTGAGCCAAAAGAGTTGTCAAAATGACGAGTGAGTTCTTCGTTCAAATTATTTATGACAAAATTTTATGACATTAGTTCGGTCAATGTTTTTTTTAATAAATCAAAGTGAAAATGATATACAACCTTAAATACCAATGAAAACAGTAGCAAAGCCGCTTTCATTTTGCAATCCTTTTTTATTAGTATTTACTTTTTTATTTTTGAACGCAACTTTATGTAAACGTTACGTTCCAATCCGAATCCGAGTAGGTTTCGAACGCTGACGTAAAATGTCGATATTGCGATTTGGTCTAGATATTTTTAAATCCAAATAGTGTGTATAATTTATGAGCAGGAAATATCATCCATTTGCCCCTTTATTTCAATAAGGATACGATACTAAAAGAAGACATCATTTAACATCTGAGTCAAAAAACCGTAGTTTCTACAAGTACGCACTGATGTTACGTAAAACGGAGTTCAATCTTATCAATAATGATAATGAAATGTTCAAATGTCAAACAGCGATTCGATAACAGACGACAGCTTATAAAATTGTTTACTGTTATTTAAAATATTGTGTGAAAACTTAATTTAACAAAATGTCAGCTACGTTCACTAAACTAGTAACTCCATTCAGTAGACTATCCGTTTTGTGCCGCGGTTGCTTAAAGGAGTCTGGTGAAATGAAAAACATGTATGAATGGGGACTGCATGAGGATTACTTCAGGGTAACAGCGATTGAGGTGGGTTTTTTTTTCTAAATATTGTTTACAGGGCCAGGGCCAACATGGCCAGGATCGCGCAAAACAGTCCGGTTTGGAAGGAAAAAGGGACGCCTTTGCTCAGCAGTGGAACACAACATGCTAATGAAAAAAAAAGATAATTGCCTTTGAACCGTATTTCACATTTCGCCCTATTTATTGGGCCCCTTGGTGCATAAAATATAAACGGAGCACTCGCTTGGAACCTATACCCATAGAAAATATCAAGAGTCACCGTAGCATCTACAGAGCCTATTTTTATGATAAAATATAAATGGTAAATTGTGGGTATTTTTTACACTAACGCCTATGGTTACCATCCGTCGTGATTTGTCTGGACATGTCCGGCTTGGTGGCCCCCCATCCAGAAGTTGTCAGGACTTTTCAACATAACGGGATTTAAAAAAAAAAAAATTATTTATTCATGAAATTGTCAATCAATAGAGATATGAATTTGGAGGGTTGTATTGATGATTTTAATTGTATAAAGTCATACTTGTTACGCATGTGAATTATATTTTAATTAACATACAACCTGAAGGCCAATTCTCGTAATTTAAAATGTTCGAAATCTAGTCGCAGTGTCATCTCAGCGACAAACAAATGTCAAAAACTTGTCAAAATGTAGGGAAATTAGAAGAATTTTTTGACAGATTGAGACCGAGATCAGACTGTGAACATTCTTAAAATGACAAGAATTGCCCCTCTGACATTAACCTGCAAATGGCAAAAAATAAGAAAATTTTAGTTACATTACGGCTACCTTGGTGCTGCTCCCTGTATTTGTAATTAATCATGGAATAGATTTACAAGCTAGAAGTCATGTTTTATTTTATTGTAAATATCTTTAACTAAAAGGATGTTATTTTTATACATTACATATACAGGGTGCCAGGGACATCGACGCGCAAACTGTAACCATGGATTAAGGACATGAGTTTTTTCGTCGGTTATAAAAAAAAATTCTTCTGTTTCATAGAAAAGTGCAATACCTACGCGGTCAAAACATATCTAACAGCAATATTTTTTTTTTAATAACCAACGAAAAATTTCGACGCTATGTCTAAACTCATGTGCTGAATCCATGGTTACAGTTTGCGCGTCGATATCCCTGCCACCCTGTATACCCTCTTATTATTTATGAATATTTTGTTTGTCAATGAAAATTATTAAGCACGAAAACACATTTTTCCACTAACCTTCTGACTCGTCGCCACTTGTAGTACTAACACAGGGGTAGGTTCGTTACGTCACCAGCAACCGCCAATTAACACGTCCGCTCTCGCTAACGGCTCACACGCGACTGTTTCCCCCACTGCCCGTGCACCCGACACAAGTATACAAACACTACACGCACCGGCGGGCCGTGAATGCTCGCAAAGTCAAATCTGTAATGTTACATTACACGCGATGTCATCAGTCAGGGAGGTAGTATTGTAACGTAATGTTTAAAGTCATATCTGTAATGTTACATTACACGCGAATGCTCCTGGTGAGGGAACACCTTAACTGAAAAGAGATAGGTTACACACGATCCGTGTGTAACCTATCTCTTTGCAAGTTGCTCATCGAAACTTAGTTAATCACCTAGTTAAGTATCATCTCGTCTCTTTTTCGCTCCCGATAATGACGACATGCCGTCTTATTTTCACGTGTCATTTAATAGTGTGACATTGTGCCGTGTTTGCAGATTGAATGTTGGGTAGCTAACCTATCTTATCAATCAATCAATCAAATTCTATATTTCAGACCAAAGATCCATATAGTGTTAGTATCACCTTAGCCTAATTGTTAGTAAACAATAATAATTTAATAAAGTAATTGGCGACATGGATGACCCGCCCAGTGTCTAATAAATCGCCCATCAATTTTGTCCGCCAGTGTAGAAAGTATGTTGTTAGGATAAGCCCTGAAACGCAGCATCATAGACGCACTTCGCTAGCGCATGACGGCATAAAAGTCATCTAGCCTCGCTTCCGAAAACATACTAGATGCACTACAACATCGAGGTAGCCCCAAGCGCATTATTATACTGATAATGTACCTACGCAGAAGGCTTACAACGCTCTGCGCGTTCAGTACACACACAATGAGCACAATTAGCTAATGGTAATATAATATAAAATAATGTACAATTAGCTAATGATAATAAAAGTAAAAGAGGTATCTTTTACAAGCTTTTATTTAAATTGCGATGTATGTATGTTTGTTCGGGTGGACGCGTGCAACTCAATTTTGAAGTAGATAGGTCTTCAACCGATTGAGCTGAAATTTTTATTTATAATATCATTACCATTAGCTAATTGTACATTATTTGCCTAGACATTAGACTGCTAGCTTTCTCGCAGAACACACAATGAGTACAATTAGCTAATAATAATATAATAGATAAATAAATAATGTACAATTAGCTAATGATATTATAAGTAAAAGAGGTATCTTTTTCTTATAATATCATTAGCTAATTGTACATTATTGGCCCAGACATTGGACTGTTAACTTTCTGTAGAATAAATAACACACAAGATTCTCATGCCTTGTATCCCCGAGCTCGTGGTTACCGCTCGAACAGCCGCACGGCTCGATCAAGGGTTAAGCTACACTTGCCGCGGTTGGTCCGTGGATGGGTGACCATTAACTACATATTGATGCCCCTCCGTGCCTTGGAAAGCACATTAAGCTGTTAGTCCCGGCCGTCATTCGTAGGTCTTTGACAGTCGTTACGGGTAGTCAGAAGTCAAAAAGTCTGACAACCAGTCTTACCAAGGGGTATCGTGTTACCTAGTAACTGGGTTGTGGAGGTCAGATAGGCAGTCGCTCCATGTAAAATACTGGTATTTAGCTGCATCCGGTAAAATTGTTAGGGTCGGCTTTCAGTCTACCGGAATCCAGTAAGAGTGGAAGCAGTCGGCTTTCAGTTTACCGGAATCCGGTAAGAGTGGAAGCAGTCGGCTTTCAGTCTACCGGAATCCGGTAAGAGTGGAAGCAGTCGCCTTTTAGACTACTGGAATCCGGTAAAACTGGAATCAGTCGGCTTTAAGTCTTCTGAAATCCGGTAAGACTGGAAGCAGTCGGCTTTCAGTCTACCGGAATCCGGTAAGACTGGAAGCAGTCGCCTTTTAGACTACCACAATCCGGTAAAACTGGAAGCAGTCGGCTTTAAGTCTTCTGAAATCCGGTAAGACTGGAAGCGGTCGCCTTTTAGACTACCGGAATCCGGTAAAACTGGAAGCAGTCTCCTTTCAGACTACCGGAATCCGGTAAGACTGGAAGCAGTCGGCTTTCAGACTACCGGAATCCGGTAAGCCTGGAAGCAGTCGGCTTTCAGTCTGCCGAAAATCCGGTAAGACTGGCAGCCGACTCCAACATAGTTGGGAAAACGCAGGCAGATTGAATGATGCCTTGTTTTCTCGAAGAGTAAGGCAGAGGTTTACCTATAGAACAATCCTATCTTACTAATATTATAAACGTGAAAGTTTGTTTGGATGAATGGATGGATGGATGTTTGTTACTCTTTCACGCAAAAACTACTGAACGGATTTGGATGAAATTTGGCACACAGATGGTTTGTAACCAGAATTATCATATAGGATACTTTTTATCCCGATATTCCCACGGGATCGAAACTTATGCGGGTGAAATCGCGGGGCGCAGCTAGTAAATAATAATGAATATATCTTTTCAGACAACAAGAAGACAAGGTATATCAGAGCTGCTATGCGAGTCCTGTGAAGCCGCTATGATCAGCTGTAAGCAGTTCCGAGACCGCTGCCAGCTGTCAGACAAAATACTTAAGACGTCCCTCACAGTTAGGGTAAGAATTAAATAATAGTTAGGGTGCAGCGAATGTATAAGCATCTTCATCATTCCTTTGAAATGATCATGTTCATATCTTAATAAACTAGACTGAGGGGCCCTGGTTAAATAATAACAGCCGCACAAGTCGTTCGCTCAGGTTAAGCTACGCTTGCCGCGGTTGGTCTGTGGATGGGTGACCATCTTTACATACCGAGACCCCTCCGTGCCTCAGAAAGCACGTTAACCCGTTGGTCCCGGCTGTCATTCGTGGATCTTTGACAGTCGTTACGGGTAGTCAGAAGCCCGAAAGTATGACAACCAGTCTTACCAAGGTACCAAGGGGTATCGTATTACCCAGTAACTGGGTTGTGGAGGTCAGATAGGCAGTCGCTCCTTGTAAAATCCTGGTATTCAGCTGCATCCGGTTAGCCTCGAAGCCGACCCCTACATAGTTGGGAATAGGTTAAGGCAGATGATGATGATCTTAATAAACTAGACTAAGGTCTTCAATCAGTGCGTTCTGCCAGTTATGACTTACGGAGCCGAAACGTGGACACTCACGGTACGGCTGGTCCATAAATTCAAGGTCGCTCAGCGAGCTATGGAACAGGCTATGCTTGGAGCCTCTCTGAGGGATCGAATCCGCAACGAGGTGATCCGGCAGAGAAACAAGGTGGTCGACATAGCTCACAGAATAAGCAAGCTGAAGTGACAATGGGCCGGCCATATTAGCCGTAGAACCGATGACCGTTTTTTTCTTCAGTGGAGACCGCGAATCGGTAAACGTAAGGTGGGACGCCCTCAGGCTAGGTGGAGCGACGATCTTGGCAGGATGGCTGGTAGCAGCTGGATGAGAGTTGCCGAAAATCGCATCGCATCCGCTTACTATCTTATTTCAGAAGTTACACCACAATAATTTCTCTTTCACAGGCGAAGAAGAAAACCCAAAAATTTCGAAGAAACCAAGTCACCTGCATTCTCCACGACCAAAAGCTAGCCGTCATGATAACCGCGCCGAAAACGGAAGCGCGCATCGGCCTCCCCTGTCCTTTCCACTGCAAAGACAATTTCTACAAGAAAAGTGACTTGCAAAACCATTTAAAAAAAACCCACAGTGTTTCCGAAAAATTCGAAATTTCCTTACAGTATTACTGTCCAGAACCTAAATGCGCATACCACGTGGCTTCCGATAAAAATAAATATTTCTCTGGACGTAAATTTTTAAACCAACACATTAATAAGGTACATAAAATCAAGACCTACTTCTGCAATGACTGTGGCCAATGCTTTGCGACCGAAACGGAACTGCAGAGGCATTTAAAATGCTGCAACTTCGTGTATATATGTCAGATGTGTGAGACCAAGTACAATACGAACGAGAAATTAATGGTACATTTAAAACGGAAACATCCAAACGTACATCAGATGTATAAGAATGAAAAAGCGGAAAAACGACGAAGTGACAATGGGAGCGAGGCGAAAAAGAAAAAGATAGAATTGGAAGAGGCTCGCGCAGAAACTGTTATCACAGAAGAAGTGGCCGCTGGAACTGTCACAGAGACGTGGATTTTCAACGAAACGGAAAACAATGATGGCAAGTCTAGTAAGACTCAAGAAGACATCTGTGGTAGTCCAAAGAAATCCTTTGCCACGCAGATACCTGAAGATATTCGGAACGATGTGACGTTACCGTCTTGGCAATCGAAAAACGAATTCGAAACAAAAACTGACGAGATCAGTACTCAAGTTGCGTTTGAGGATCTCTTGTCTTTGAAATCGCAGAACAGTGAAGACGAGATCTTCTTCTCCGACCCAGTTTCACTATCAGACATTCAAACTCAAACGTTCCCTTTAGAATTTGGTTTGAGCCGCTCGAATAAGGAGACACAGTCTTGTAAAAACTCTCAGACTCAGTCCCCTGACTTAAGCATTAAGGAAACGCAAACTTGCTTCTGTCATTTTGACTCTCCGAAGCCCAATTTCCGGCTTTTTGACAGCTTATCCTCAAGCCCGGCCAGTGCTAACCATACTTCAACGGAGACCCAAACTGCTGATCCTAGACACTCTGTAAGGTCAGACGTGCTTTTGAGCTTCAATTCGGCTGAAACTCAAACTTGCTTTGATGACTCTAGCAGTGAGAGCTTATGACAGTACTATAAGGATATAAGCTCGGTTCCCTAGAGCGGTGGCCGTCATTTTATAACTGCGTCATGAAAATCTGTATTAAAAAAAATATATATAATATATATATATTTGCGCAATCTATAGTCACGAGCATAAATATGTATACACTTGGGATTTCCTCCTTTAGTTTTGAATGAAATTTTGTGTTGCTACGAACATAGTACTTTCGAACCCATCATCATCATTTCAGCCGAAAGACGTCCACTGCTGGACATAGGCCTCCCCCAAGCACCTCCACTTCGACCGGTTCTGTGCTTCTCGCATCCTACGCTACGTCTTCCGGTACGCGGTCGCTACTCCAGAACCTTTCGGCCCCTTCGGCCATCTGATCTGAGAGCAATGTGCCCTGCCCACTGCCACTTAAGTTTGGCAATTCTTCGGGCTATCGGTTACCTTGGTTCTCCTGCGGATCTTGGATTTCGAACCCATAGGTTTATGCAATGTGTCGTATTTCATTGTTGATTTTGTTATTTCACGAAAAAATCGGCATTGAAAGTTTCCAAGTGTTGACATATTACTGTTCGTGACAGCTGTAGTTACAGCAGGGTAATTTTGTAACACATTAACAGTACAACGCTGCTGTTAATGTTAGGGTATGCCACAGACCTTCAAAGGGCCATTTGGGCTTTCTTATGGACAAGTACAGACGCCAGCACATCAAGCTACTACAATCTGTCAAATTTCTTTAATAGATTTTCAACTTTATCGCTGAAGCATTAAGGTTCAAGGTTGATTGGAAAAATTTGACAGTTTCGGGTAGCTTGACCTGCTGGCGTCTGTACAACAGCAGGGTAATTGCGTAACGCATTAATAGCAGTAATGTCTTTCATTTGGACAGTTCAACAACATTCATTGCGTTATTTACGTTGTTGAGCAGGCAAATTTTTAGATTATATGACGCAATGGATTAGTAATATCCTCCAAAATGATTCACATTGATAGTGTGTTACGCAATTAGGGTGCTGATTATGCTTAAACGTAAGAGTACAGACGCCAGCACATCAAGCTACTACAATCTGTCAAAGGAGACGTTTCATTTTTGTATGGAGCTTTGGCTAGGACGTGTACATTTCAGAAAATCAGTGAAATATATCTATAAACATATAATAGACAATGATTTATAGAATTAATTTGTATTAATTTAGTACAAAATTAAAATTGAAAATTTTTGACATCGGTTGCGAGTAAAATGGAGACATATTGAGTCAATGACAGATGACAATGACGTTAATGTCATTATAACCTATAACGGGATATTTTATGTTTTTGCTTCATTGTTAAGCTCTACTAACTACAACTACGTAATAATATGGGAAGTCGTAGACAGTGTATGTCAAAATAAAACGTTCGGAAGTACACTGGCCAAGTAGATGATTAATCGAACTAGAATTTTATTATCAAAATATTATATTGATATTATTTTTTTTACATGTGTCCATTAATAACACGTTAGAAATAGGTGTAATAGATGAATTAATAATAAGTGATACCTTTTTATAATTATATTTAATGTTTTTGTATTTACGATTTCACACTCATTTCAGATCCATTATGGTTTCAGAACGCATGTTTGCTGTCAGGCCGCCGCCATATTGGCCATAACGATAACAAATAACAATAATTGAAAATCTTTAATTTGTTTGTACACAAAGGGTTATTCTCAAATTCACAGATTAATATTTTTCCAAAATTCAGGGTATTTTTCCCCGTTTTTTGATATATTGTACAAGTGCTAGCCAAAAATGAAACTTCTCCTTTCTTTAATAGATTTTCAACTTTATCGTTAAAGCATTAAGGTTCAAGGTTGATTGGGAAAATTTGACAGTTTCGGGTAGCTGGCGTCTGTACATAACCCTGTTAGGGCGCAGCAAGTATTTAACTTATAAATGATAATGATAAATGATTTTTTTCTGACTACGATTTTTTTCTTAGGTACTAGATAATATTATGTAATATCACAACAATAATTATTATAACACTTATACTCTTTCTAACAATTTACATTTAATTTTTGAAGTGAAAACTTCTTTATCGGGCGTTGTGCACTTTTTTGTAATGAGTAAAAAATGTTAAACTCGCGTCAGGACACGTGACCTGATCGAATATTCGTAAGACGGAGGGAGAGTAGACCGCATTCCAAACTATCAAAAATGCACAACGTTAATATTCATATTTTCACTACTGCCGGCACTCCCGGAGTGCAACCCGCACCCTAATTGCGTAACACACGATCAATCGGAATCTGAATTATTTTGAAGCAAATTGCTAATCCATTGCTTCATAAGTTCGAAAATTTTTTTTGCTCAACACGTAAATAACGCAATGAATGTTGTTGAACTGTCAAAATGAAACCGATTCCGATTGATCGTGTGTTACACAATTAGGGTGCCGTTTTTAATAATTAAAATCATTTGAAATATAAATACAGGGTGGCAAGGACAGCGGTGCGCAAACTGAAACCATGAATACCAGCCCATTACACATTTTTAATAAGGTACGGACGCCAGCAGGTCAACCTACCCGAAACTGTCAGATTTTCCCAATCAACATTGAACCTAATACTTTAGCAATAAAGTCGAAAATCTATTAAAGAAATCTGACAGATTGTAGTAGCTTGATGTGCTGGCGTCTGTACCAACAAAAAATATGCTGTTTCATAGACAAGTACCATCAAGTACCGAGTGCCCTAATCTGCATTCGCGATTTATTTACCAAAAATATAAACAAATATGAATTTATGAAAAAATAACTTTAATTCCTACACAATAAAGTTCAGTTTACGCTACAACTTCAAACATTTTTAAGTATAACTTTTTCAATAGTGCTAGTCACTCTGAAATCAACGAAATAACCATTAGAATAAAGTATATATTTTTTTAACTTGAAATAACATCAATTTGAAACATAAGTTTGAATAGACTTTTACAGCACAACAGCATTTTTTTTTTAAATATCTGACCAAAAATTTTAACGCAGGCCTCAGAACCATGTACTGAATATGGTAAATAATACCATGGTAACAGGTTCCGCGTCGATGCCCCTATCACCCTGATATATTAATAAGATAATTTTATACTTAGATACATAATATTTGTGCTGTATTTTAGCTTCTTAACTTCTACATATATACTCACTTTGACAACGCTGCTTTTCGCACTCGAATAGAAGTTAGAATAGACTATAGATAGATTATTAAGGTAAGCAATCGCGTAATCGCGTATTCGCGCGACAGTCGCTTTTGGTTAGGACGCAGGATTATTCGTATTTAAGCAAAACCTGTTACAAATGGCAGCTATAGGGCTGATTCACACCGGTACGGCAGCGACGGGCAGCGGCACGGCGAGCACTTTCAGTGTGAAATAATTTTAAACTTTATCCACATAATTAAAAGACCAGTATCGCTTGAAAAGGTCGCGGTCGCGGCCACGCGCCTCCGTCCGCAGCTGCTCGTGGCGACACGAACATCATTATGGTGTATTCTGGGGTCGCTGCCGTTTCGGTATAAATCGGCCCATAACGTATATTGTAGTCCAAAATGAACAGGGGGCCTAAAAAGGCCACTTTGGCAGAATCATATAGGATAACAATATGAATCATATTAAAAATCGTAAAATGGTCACAAACTGACAATTCATAATGTGATCTGTGTGCAATTCATATCAAAATGAAATAATATTTAAACTGTAGAAATAAAAAACCAATTTGATTAAAAAAAAAAACTGTAATGAATTTACCGATAAAATTACGGTTTTTATTAGACATACGCCTAGTGACCGTTCATCCTGATGGAGACTATTTTTCATCATAATTATGATTGAATTGCCAATCACAGACGAGACAAGAGGCGTGGTGCCTCGTTGGTTTAGTGGTCGCAAGGGCTACTGTTGAGCAAGAGGTCCTATACCCTGTCCATTAGCCTTTTGAACGCCAGAGCATAAACGCACGCGCATGCCCTCCACGCCAAGCCACAATTTCACCGCAAATACCTACAAAAAGAATAGGGATTCCAAAATGATTTAATTTTAATTGTTTATTTCGTGATAAAAGTGCACCGCATTTTTTGTCACATATTTGTGTCGGCGTACAGGGCACGCGCTTGCGTGTCACGTATATGTGACATTGGCGTTAAAAACCTAATGGATAGGGTATAAAGGTGCTAGCCTGTTTAACGAATCGCAGCTACGTTGATTTGTGTCAATATTTACGGACAAAAAGTGTAATCAATGAAGTAATTTAAGAATATATACTCAAATAAATTATTTTCTATGTGGTACCTTGTCTGTTATTTACTTCTTAGCGTATTGATGGCAACATACTAAGACCATACAAACATAATTTTTAACCCAAAATTAAACTGCGCGAACTTCACTGACGCAGTCATAAGGTCAACAAGTGCACAGGAGACAGGGCATGCGGCGCAGGCAAGATGGAACGTGGGCAATAGGGTAGTTGCCTGGGTAAAAAAAATATTATTATATTTAGCCCGTCAGTTAGATTATCGAAAAATAATCGACATGTAGTTTTTCTTTTGTCAATCAAACAAAAAATGACAAAGATAAAGCGCGTCAAAATTTGGGAGTAGGGGGTCGAGACGTCACGCCATGCTAAAAAGTGTAGCAAGGCGTGACGTCACGCGGAACTTTAACGGGCGATATCTTCATCATTTTATATACAGGCTGTTAGTGTAAACACCGTTGTCACTAAAACCATAGGTATTTGACTTAATTATAAAAATGTTTATCTGAATTTAAAAATAAATAAACGTTATTTTCTTTCAAAAATGTAAGAACGTTTCTGTCCGACACCGTCCGTAAATTCATGCGCTTGCCGGCTTGCGGCACGCGCTGCATAGATAAGGGAAGTACTGACGACGCGCTGTTTCCCGCGCTCCGTCTACTTTGCCCTAGCGTGCACTTGTATGGGGTGAAATAATTTTGAGGAAAAATTGAGACTTTATTTAAGCACTACTTGTACCAAAGTGAATGTAAATATAAATAGGACAAATTATCAAATAAACACAGATCATCCTGACACGTCTTTGAATCAAGATACCCGCTCGCCCACTAAAAAATAATATTTAAACTGAAAATAAAAAACCAATTTGATTTAAAAAAAAACTGTAATGAATTTACCGATAAAATTACGGTTTTTATTAAACATACGCTTAATGACCGTTCATACTGATGGAGACTATTTTTCATCATAATTATGATTGAATTGCCAATCACAGACGAGACAAGAGGCGTGGTGCCTCGTTGGTTTAGTGGTCCCAAGGGCTACTGCTGAGCAAGAGGTCCTATACCCTGTCCATTAAGTAAACCGTTTTTTGACAGATTGGAACTAGTGATTGCAGCAACACACAATACATTGATTGATAGACGTACGGTATTATAATGGCTGTAAAAAGCCAAAAATAAAATAATTCAATAAAATAAGGCAGTTTATATATTTATTTTATTACGCATTTTAAAGTTAACTTTTACGTAATCTGGAATATGTACGTTCTAAGACAGCTGTCAAAAAACTGTTAACCTAATGGACAGGGTCTAAAGGTGCTAGCCTGTTTAACGAATCGCAGCTACGTTGATTTGTGTCAATATATTTACGGACAAAAAGTGTAATCAATGAAGTAATTTAAGAATATACTCAAATAAATTATTTTCTATGTGGTACCTTGTCTGTTATTTACTTCTTCTAAGCGTATCTATGGCAACATACTAAGACCATACAAACATTAAATATTTTTAACCCAAAATTAAACTGCGCGAACTTCACTGACGCAGTCATAAGGTCAACAAGTGCACAGGAGACAGGGCATGCGGCGCAGGCAGGATGGAACGTGGGCAATAGGGTAGTTGCCTGGGTAAAAAAAATATTATTATATTTAGCCCGTCAGTTAGATTATCGAAAAATAATCGACATGTAGTTTTTCTTTTGTCAATCAAACAAAAAATGACAAAGATAAAGCGCGTCAAAATTTGGGAGTAGGGGGTCGAGACGTCACGCCATGCTAAAAAGTGTAGCAAGGCGTGACGTCACGCGGAACTTTAACGGGCGATATCTTCATCATTTTATATACAGGCTGTTAGTGTAAACACCGTTGTCACTAAAACCATAGGTATTTGACTTAATTATAAAAATGTTTATCTGAATTTAAAAATAAATAAACGTTATTTTCTTTCAAAAATGTAAGAACGTTTCTGTCCGACACCGTCCGTAAATTCATGCGCTTGCCGGCTTGCGGCACGCGCTGCATAGATAAGGGAAGTACTGACGACGCGCTGTTTCCCGCGCTCCGTCTACTTTGCCCTAGCGTGCACTTGTATGGGGTGAAATAATTTTGAGGAAAAATTGAGACTTTATTTAAAAAAAAATGATATTTTTTTTTCATTGAATTTACGTTCTATAAGTGAAACCAAACCACTGGTTTCAAGGATAACGGTGTTTACACTAACAGCCTGTATAATTGACAAAAGAAAAAATACGGGTTCAATATTTTTTGATAATCTAGCTATGACTAATTAGATTTTTTTAGGAAATTAGCCTATTGTCTGTGGGGAGGTGCCGCATACGCATTTGACGACACGGTTGGCGCAGTTGTTAAGCGATTGACTGCTGCGCTACGTGTCGCGGGTTCGATTCCCGCACGGAACAAATATTTGTATGACCTACATGTATTTGTTCCGAATCTGGGTGTTTTTCTATCTATAATATGTATGCATTTTAAAAAAAAAAATGTATATAAGTAGTTTATCAGCCATCTTGTTACCATAACACAAGCATTAGGTTGCTTAGCTTGGGACTAGATGGCGCTGTGTGAAATGTCCAGGGATATTATTATTATTATTATTTGAGATGTGAGCCGTCCGTAAAACCCCATCTGTGGAGGTTGTCTTTGCTCCGGCCGACTTGGGTTCGAAGTCTATTTAGAGATTTCCAAGTCTGCGACGGTAAGGTGTACCCAGGCGGAAGGCTCTCAGGTGGTCCATATGTGACGCATATTTACCCCCAACTTGTTTTTTTTTGTGTTTGTGTTCTTTTTTAAGCGTCATGTTTGCAGCAAATAAATGTATGTCGGAGTCATTCGTTTGACTACTCGGAACGTTAGCGCCATCTCGTGGCGCTAGACAGAGTCTAGCCTGAGTTCGTGGGGAGATGAGAGCAACATCTACAAAAAGCAGTGTGAGCAGAGCTCTCGAGATCATGAAAACATTGGACATCGTACGAACTACATGTGGATAGAAACTGTCGCGCGTCCCGTATCGTTGAGTTGTGTGTGTATGTGATTCGCTAGTGTGACTAACTGGTTCGTAAATTATAATCTGATTTGAACTGCAAACTGTTTCTCTATTGTGCTCCAACCAACACTACCCTTAGTACGCCCACAGTAATTAAAATATGCCTGATGCTAATGAGAGACAGACATACCTTCTCCGTCATGTATTTTCTTTCTTTCTTTATTTACATCTTGCTTGTTATTTACTATATCCGTACTATGAACGGTGGCGCCGGCGATAGTGGTCGGTATTCAAAGCGTGTTTGTACACTTGGTTACCACAACCACAAGTAAAAAGCGCTACGCTTCGTGAGATAAAAATACTGTAACTGCACAGTCTAACGCAGTCGGGTAATACTTTCCAAAGAAATCGTAGTCTTTTTGCATACGCGAAGGCGATAGAGAAAAAAACTTGAGAGGTGTCAAGGGACACCCGGATGGAACGAAGTTCAAAGAGAGAGAGAGAAGACAGAGAAACACGCGCACGCCGCACGGCTTACAACTATAGCAAAAAGTGTCGTTCCAACTTTTGGTCTTAATTTTTTCCGTCTAGCCCCCTTTCGCAACGCGCGATAAGGAACTTCGTTCCAATATATTTCTGTCTCGTTTTCTCTTACTACAGGACTTAATAAGTGTGTCGCCGCTTCGAGAGATAAAAATACTCTATGTTGAGGTTGACGAATAAAACAAATGAATAAATTATAAAAACAAGTTTTATTCACTAAATAAATGTGCAAAAACAAAACCTAAAATGGTTTCCCCATACATTATCTAACTTAGTATTTTCCTTTAATTTAATTTGGGTCCATTTTGACACACTTAAATTAATTCTATTATTAAAAGAATTGCCGTTTGACAGCGTTTGTATGGAAAAACGCAAGTTATCTGACGATTTCACAATCAGCCCTAACAAAGTTATAAGTTTAAGATAAAAACAATTCACAAAAAATATTATTTACAATTCTCAAGGAAAATTAACTTTTAACCTAATTAAAAATACACAACATGGAATAAATAATCAAAAAACGTTTGCACCACCTGTGAATCTTCTATGTAATAATAATAATATCCCTGGACATTTCTTCTATGTAATAAAAATATTGAATACATTCACTGACAGATCTACGTTTTGGAATGGGCTTCAACTTTCTGGCTCTACCATGATTTTGCACAGCCAAAGACGCTAGCGTCTCCGTAAATAATATGCACCGTTAAATTTTGATCGTTTTAATCCTTAACCTCTTGAATGCCGTAATTACAGACACAATTAAAAAGCCATTGTGTCTCACGTAGATCTACGTTCCGGCATACGAAGGGTTAAAAGGGGTAATTGTACAGTCAACAGCAAAATTAGATGATCAAAATCAGAAATTCAATACTAATGAACGGAGTTCGCGTCAGAACTGTGTGGCGTCGAAGTGATTCAAAAGTATGTGATTGTAAATTATACCAAACATTTACTACTAGTACAGCTGCCATATAGCTGCGAACTCCGTTCATTAGTATTGAATTTCTGATTTTGATCATCTACTTTTGCTGCTGACTGTACTCATCATTATGAACAACTTTTACTTCGGGACCCTGAAATCGTAAAAAAAATCTGTTGATCCGTAGATTCATGTTCGCATAACTCGACATAATGTATGAATCAACTGATTTTTTTTCACGATTTCAAGGTTGGTCCCGTAGTAAAAGTTGGTCATAATGATGAGTATAATGACCCCTTTTATGGATTAAAACGATCCAAATTTAAAGGTGTATATGAAATACTGTACAGCGCCCCTAGCTGTCACAGAAAGAACTAAAATTCGTACCATGATCAATATAGATTTCGATAGGTAAGAAATCTAACGTAATCTATTCGATAGTCAGTAAAGCTCTATTCACAAGTGGTCCACAACTTATTTGATAATGCTAAACACTAACTAAGCTAAGTTCATTCAAAAATGCACCGTAAATACACGCAGCGAAAGTTTCATTTAATAAATAATATATAATAAAATTTAATTGTTTTAAATAAAACTTTAAACTTGTCTGAACATTGGAAAATCGGCTCTGAAGTCTAAATGTGATCCCTAATTGCGTAACACTATCGATCTCAATCTGAATCATTTTGAAGGATATTGCTAATCCATTGCTCCATATGTTCGGAAAATGTGTCTGCTCAACAACCTAAATGAAGCAATGAATGTTGTTGAAATGTCAAAATGAAACTACTACTACTTAATAGAAATCTTAAATTTACTGACAGGCAATGCACTGTGCGTTGTCTGTCAGTACACCGCGGAGTCTAGAAGCACCACATTTTGCTCAAGAGTTTTAATACAGGGTGTCAGGGACATCGACGTGCAACCTGTTACCATGAATCCATTCCATCATTTGACCAGCTGTTTCTAGTTAAAGTGCAATACTAAGGGCTGGTTTTATGATCCGTAGTTACCTCAACCAATTGTTAAATATATTAAACTAATGGTAATTTTTTTGCAAAATGTGTTTTTTGATCAATTGTTAGTTTATCTAGTGATAAAATATAATTGCTAATGGTCAAATAATTAAATATTAGTTTAAAAAAATAACCATTAAATAAACTAACAATTGATCAAAAAACACATTTTGCGAAATTTAACTATCAGTTACTATTTTTAATAATTGGCTGAGTTAAGAGCCTGTACAACGGTCCACTAGCGCCACTCCTTTAAAAAAATATTATCTCGTGACTGAGAAGGAATTATGAAAATCTGCTCAATCAGCGACCTCGGTAAGTGTGTCTAGAATTTTCTAATACCTTTTATTAAGTTTCATATTGAGACACGAAGCAACTAAATACGACATATAGGAATGTGGCCGCTTTTCTTTAGATCGAATTTTGTTGCTTCGTGTCTCAATATGAAATTTTATAAAAGGTATTAGAAAATTCTAGACACATTTACCGAGGTCGCTGATTGAACAGATTTTCATAATTCCTTCTCAGTCACGAGATAATATTTTTTTAAAGGAGTGGCGCTAGTGGACCTGTGTGCACCCTCTTAACTACGGATCAAAAAACCTGGTACCCTTACACGGTCAAAATGTATGGAACATCTGATTTAAAAAAAACCACGAAAAATTTCAACGGTGGTGGATTTAGATTCACATGACTTGTTTTTTGTACATCCAAGTGCGGGGCCTGTAGAATTTGCTACACCTGCTACGTGCCTATTCCAGCACTGGATGAAAGTATACATACAGGGTGTTATTGACAGCCCTCCGCAAACTGATAGGGTGGCTTCAGTACATCATATTAAGATGACCGGTACATGTAATTCTTTCAGGAACATTAAGGGAATCCAAAAAACCAGATTTGTTTTATTACCTCACACGCAACGTATCGTTGCCGTGGCAAAACGCACGTAGCGGACGGCAGCGCAGCGAGCTTGAGCGAGGCTGTTTTCAGCTGTTTTATTTACATAAATGGAGTGTTGCATACAGAGAACGTAATTTTACATTGAAATAAAGGAATATCAGCAGAAAAAACGGCATAATTTTTTTTTTCCTGAGAAAATTTCCAGTGGGATATGATTCAGAATTAGGAGCTGAATCAATCCTGTGTTTTTGTGGAGGGCTGTCAATAACACCCTGTATATGGTAATTAATTAAAGACGATGGGAGATCCGATCGGGCTTGCATAGCAAACAGCTTGTAGTAGACTTGACACTAGACCTTGCAACAAGGCTTCACATGCTCCGCATCATCTTTCTGGCAGCACCTCTTCTCTGGCTTGTCCTCGTGTCTCCTCCCTTTCCCCGCTAGAGGGCGGTCCTTCTCATCCCAGACGACTACACCGTCGCACGCGCAGATACGCTTGGGATTTTGGAATATGCCCGCTGAACGGGCGATCACGCCACACGCTATTCTGTGAACAAAATATTGGTTGTAATATTGAATGGCATGTATTTAGCACTAGCAGCGCCCCGCGGTTTCTTCCGCATGAATTTCGATCCCGTGGGAATATCGGGATAAAAATTATCCTATGTGTTAATCCTGGTTATAAACTACCTGTGTGCCAAATTTCATCCAAATCCGTTCAGTAGTTTTTGCGTGAAAGAGTAACATCCATCCATCCATACAAACTTTCGCATTTATAATATTAGTAGGATAATCAATCAGCCTATAATGTTCCCACTGCTGGGACACAGGCCTCCTCTCTGTGAAAGGGAGTGAGCTGTGATCCACCACGCGGGGCCATCGCGGGTTGGTAGATGTCACAAGTCTTCGAAATTTTGGTTCTAGGACATGCCGGTTTCCTCACGATGTTTTACTTCACCGTTTTGAGAGCAGTGGCGATGAAATTATTTACTCAAAGTAAAGCGCCTGTCTGGATTCATACCTAAGACCTACAACTCGTAAGTCGCGGGCCACTGAGCCATCACACTGCTTTAATTAAAATAAAACCTGAAAATCACTTGCACACTGCAAAAAAAAAATATATATAGCTGGCAACCCAGACATTTTCGCCTTAATTTTAGAATGGCAATACTTACGGTGTCCCACTATCGCCATCTACTTTCGAAGTGGGTGAACAACCCCTCCCGAGGTCGTCTCGTCCCTCCGTCACGGCTACAGACCGCCCGATTATGTCCCAAACCTAAAACACAACGTAATACGTAAAGAAAAAATACGGCTCCAATATTTTTTGATAATATAACTGACGGACTAATTAGAATTTTTATAATAAAACGTACCTTCAACACATCATCAACTATCCTAAAGGTGGCGCGTCCATTCTCGTCTGCCACTATGTTGCCCAGGTCGCCCGCGTGCCGACTGTCCCGGGGGTCGTTCGGACCCCCGTGCGGGGTCCTGCAGGGGTTGTAGTGGTCCCCTATTGAGCTGCATCCCTGGGGACACAATAAAGGAAAATATTTATACAAGGTGTAACAGAGTGAACGCAAGTCCTGAAATCAGTTTGTTCATAACTGAATCTGAAATGAAATGAATGTGTGACAGAAAAAAGCCAATATGTGCCCTGTTCACTGACATGACAAAAGCGTTTGATTATGTAGATCATAAGACACTAATTGACAAACTGAACGCTTACGGTATAAGGGGAAATGCTTTGGAACTATTCAAATCTTATTTAAGTGACCGCAATCAATGTAGGTACTGAAATAACTAGAATTAATTTAAATACGAAACGGGAAATAAAATACCTATCAAACTGTAGGAAAGTTCACTATGGGGTACCTTAGGGCAGTATGCTTGGGCCACCATTATTTCTTATATACAGCGTGGCGCTTTAATGGCGACACTAATTTAACACACGTACACGGTTTTGCGTTGTAGTTTTATGAATATATTTTAATTTAATTAAACATGAATATATATTTATTTATTAACAATTTTATAAAATAGCATCTTAGAGCAACCTGACTTAAAGAACTGTAGCGCAGGGGTCATTTGCCGGGGTCACGGATCATAACTTCGCATCAATGTAATTAAAACAATTAACGAGCGAGAGAAGGCGAATTGAAGGAAAGAGAGAGAGCCCTATGTCGGCGCGCAGCGCAGGTGGAAGTTTTCAAGTTACGATTTTTTTTATGTTGTTATATTTTTTATGATTACTGGCATATACAACGTGGCGCTACAATGTTGACATTAATTTAAGGTGTATATAGGGCTCGCTGACCTTGTGCATGTGGGCGGAGCTAAACGCTCTACTCCCGAAAACGTAAAACGCGCGCGGTGGCGCGCTGAACTAAAACGACGATCAAAGAGTATGCAGAGGCACAGACATGCCGCCCGCAGGTCGCTATTTTTGCCAACGATTCCAGAAGGGAATTGCGGTTGCAAGTCTGATATATTTTGTATAGATTGATACGTATGTTACGTATATTTTAAGCATTTTTCATTTCGAAATTTCGATTTTATTTAAAATCAGAACTTAGTTCCTGCGGGGGTAAAACTTTTCTTAGGAATCGAATAACATTTTATTTGCATACTGTAGGTAGGAGGATTTAATAAGTACATAAAAATGAGATTTTATAAAAAATGTGATCCTGTTTCACCAATTTGAATTATTATAAATCAGTAATAAACCTACCTAACTAGCACTGTACCTAAATAGCATTTTAGGGTTCCGTAGCCAATCGAACGATGTTATAGTTTCGGCAGTGACCTTGAAATAATTACCTACGGCCGTTTAGTAGATAAACCTCGTCATGGGTGTCATTTTCGTGGTTTTCGAGGGTGCTGGAGCCGATTATAAAGTCAAAATGAAAATCCAGGATGGCGGCTACAAAACTTTTCAAAATTTTCGTCATGGGTGTCATTTTCGTGGTTTTCGAGGCTGCTGAAGCCAATAGTGAGGTCAAAATGAAAATCTTAGATGGCAGGTGCGAAAATTTTCAAAATTTTCGTCATCGGTGTCATTTTCGTGGTTTTCGAGGGTGCTGGAGCCGATTATAAAGTCCAAATGAAAATCCAAGATGGCGGCTGCAAAACTTTTCAAAATATTCGTCATGGGTGTCGTTTTCGTGGTTTTTGAGGGTGCTGGAGTCGATTATAAAGTCAAAATGAAAATCCAAGATGGCGGCTGCGAAAATTTTAAAAATTTTCGTCATGGGTGTCATTTTCGTGGTTTTCGAGGCTGCTGAAGCCAATAGTGAGGTCAAAATGAAAATCTAAGATGGCGGGTGCGAAAATTTTCAAAATTTTCGTCACGGGTGTCATTTTCGTGGTTTTCGAGGGTGCTGGAGCCGATTATAAAGTCAAAATGAAAATCCAGGATGGCGGCTGCAAAACTTTTCAAAATATTCGTCATGGGTGTCGTTTTCGTGGTTTTCGAGGGTGCTGGAGCCAATAGTGAGGTCAAAATGAAAATATAAAATGGCGACTGCAAAAATTTTCAAATTTTTCATCATGGGTGTGGTTTTTGAGTTTGCTGAAGCCAATAGTGAGGTCAAAATGAAAATCCAAAATGGCGGCTGCAATAAATTTGGAATTTTGCTTCATAAGTGTCGTTTTCGTGGTTTTCCAGAGTGATAAAGCCAATAGTGAGGTCAAAATAAAAATCCAAAATGGCGGCTTCAAAAATCTAGTTTTAGTTGTAACTAATTATTCAGTCATCATTTGAGGTGTTGGTTACATATAAAACTAATTTTCCTTCTTAAATATCTAAATAAAGAACTGGATAAATAGATAATCTTTCAATAATAAGTTATCTTTTTTTTTTTTTTTTTTCTTTATTTATTTATAGGGGCTTTTACGCATAGTGTATGTCAGCCCCATCGTATCCTAAACAAATGTACTTTCACAAGACGTGAGCCATGAATTTGAACACACCCTTCGCATCGTCGCCATTTGGTTGGGATAGAATTGTATGGAACATGCCTACATCAGTTCTGTTCAAATTCAGGGACCTTACTATATTATTTCTGCTGGACTCATATTGGACACATTCCATCAATAAATGTTGTAGGTCCTCGACTACTCCACATTCCTCACAATTAGGTGAATCGATTTTCTTCATCAAGAAGGCAAATTTTTTGCATGGAATGTGTCCAGATCTGAGTCTAAGAGCAGTAACAATCAGTTTTCTACTAACTTCACTATTCATGAACCAGGGCACGCGAAGAGGTTCACACTGTATGGTTTTATACCATAAACCCTTTTCTAATGACCGTTTATTAAAATATTCTTTCCAAGAATCAAAGCATATATTTTTAAATTTTGGTAAAAAATCTGAATAATCTAATATAATATTTATTTCTAATAAGTTATCTGTATTAAATCAATTGAATTTTAATACACAATGATACAGTATTCACGGAAACGCATTTCTTGTGTCTTAACCGTATAGGATATTGTTTTTGCAATCTATCTGTCACTCACTCACTCACTCACTCATGCGGTCTCGTGATAAATAACATTGTTTATTTGGCAACTCATCACACTAAGTATATTATTGTTAAATAAGTATCGTGTACCTAAAATCAAGTAATAATTAGTAAATTTTAGTTTGATCGGAATAACTTAGGTTATTCGAAGTTCCTTATGTATGATTTAAAAAAAAACAATTTTTTGTAGCCGCCATCTTGGATTTACATTGTGAGCTCACTATCGGCTGTAGTACCCTCGAAAACTATGAAAATGACACCCATGATGAAATATCTGAAAATTGTTGTAGCCGCCATTTTGGATTTTTATTTTGACCTCATTATCGGCTTTATCGCCCTCGAAAAGTGGGAAAACGACACCCATGATGAAATATTTGAAATTTTTTGCAGCCGCCATTTTGAATTTTTATTTTGACCTCACTATCGGCTTTATCAACCCCGAAAAGCATGAAAACGACACCCATGATGAAAAATTTGAAAATTTTCGCAACCACCATTTTCGATTTTTATTTTGACCTCACTATCGGCTTTATCACCCCCGAAAAGCATGAAAACGACATCACTGACGAAAAGTTTGAAAATTTTCGCAGCCGCCATTTTGGATTTTTATTTTGACCTCACAATCGGCTTGATCACCCTCGAAAAGTATGAAAACGACACCCATGACGAAAATTCTGAAAATTTTCGCACCCGCCATCTTAGATTTTCATTTTGACCTCACTATTGGCTTCAGCAGCCTCAAAAACCATGAAAACGACACCCATGATGAAAAATTTGAAAATTTTCGCAACCGTCATTTTGGATTTTTATTTTGACCTCACTAGTGGCTTTAAACCCCCGAAAAGCATAAAAACGACACCCATGACGAAAATTCTGAAAATTTTCGCACCTGCCATCTTAGATTTTCATTTTGACCTCACTATTGGCTTCAGTAGCCTCAAAAACCATGAAAACGACACCCATGATGAAAAATTTGAAAATTTTCGCAAACCGTCGTTTTGGATTTTTATTTTGGACCTCCACTAGCGAATTTATCACCCCCGAAAAGCATAAAAACGACACCCATGATGAAAAATTTGAAAAATTTTCGCAGCCGCCATTTTGGATTTTTATTTTGACCTCACTAGCGGCTTTATCACCCCCGAAAAGCATGAAAACGACACCCATGATGAAATATTTGAAAATTTTCGCAGCCGCCATTTTAGATTTTTATTTTGACCTCACTAGCGGCTTTATCACCCCCGAAAAGCATGAAAACGACACCCATGATGAAATATTTGAAAATTTTGCAGCCGCCATTTTGGATTTTTATTTTGACCTCACTATCGGCTTTATCACCCTCGAAAACCAGCGCTGGGGCTCTGTCTTGCATAGGGTCGCAGCATAATGCTGAGCGATAGCCGTTTTGCGTGGATGTGACGCATGTCAACCATTACTTATTGTTTTTTTTCTTTATTTTGTTTTATGTTCTTTGTGCGTCATGTTTACCGGAAATAACGTCTTTTCTTTCTTTCTTTCTTCTTTCTAAAAGTATGAAAACGACCCATGATGAAATATTTGAAAATTTTTGCAGCCGCCATTTTGGATTTTTATTTTGACCTCACTATCGGTTTTGTCACCCTCGAAATATATGAAAACGACACCCATGATGAAAAACTTGAAAATTTTCGCAGCCGCCATCTTGGACTTTTATTTTGATCAAATCCATCTTTTCTCATTTTAATATTAGTTTATATATGACTACTTGTATTTTACTATCGTAAGTATTCGTAAGCGTCCACGCGCACAATAGAAATGGGCCATCTGCAGCGAGCTAGTCAATAAACGCACACTGATACAATTCGTTCGTAAATATTTGCACTAACACAGACAGACGCGCATAGTCGGTCGATAGCCGGAGCGTAGCAGCGAGCGACACAGCCATCCCGTCTCAATGCTAACGCACGACTGCCGCCCGCGCCCGCGCAGAGCCCCTCTGAAGCTCGATCTCAAAGTGGGGACATTTCCTTTGCAAATGTTAATTGATTTACATAAGCTAAGACAAATCTGTAGTACCTCTAACCATCGATTTTTCAGTGTAAAAATATTTCCAAACATCAAAGCCGTTTAGTAGTAATATCGAATTTCAGAAAAAAATAGCGTGTTGGTAAATATTTTTTTAAGGCAAAAGTATTAGCCATACGAAAAAATCCTTCTACAGAAATGTTGTTCATGAATCTATAGCAAACATATATTTTTTACAGATCTTTTAATCAAGCCGTTAATGAGAAATATTCTTCATAAAGTGACCGTATTACGGTACTAAACGAGAGTAAGGCCCTTAACACACGGGTAGGGCTAGTGCCAATCAATCATATAAATATTTATAGGTTAAAATAATTCGTAAACTGAAAAAAAAAATTTCAAACTAATTAATAAAAATGTAACTAAAATTGGGATCACCCTTGCAAAAAATTCATTCATGAAATTACTTACCTAGCTCGCTTACGTTATCTCGGAGCGGCAACACGTCGCTTCGCGCGCTGGCAACTGCGCACGCGTTGTAGCATATTTTCAGTTAACTGGATTGGGTTTTGTCGTGTAGGCGGTCGATCTGGGCGTTGAGACCTAGGATCCACAGGCCTGTTTTCGCGGATGTGCTGAAGAGCTCCTACAATAGTGCGAGGATTAGTAGGGCATTGCCTTGAATCGCCATTTATCTCTCGCGATATGTCCTTATCGCAAGGGCGGCATTTTAATGACACTCTCCGTAAATTAAGATCATGTCCGCATATTCAGCTGCTGTGTAGTTCGGATGTGTATTTGCCATCACGATCACAAGTTTACACAAGCACTAATAACAGTAATAACACAAATGAAAGCGTCCGTATCGCAAGAGATGTAAACGTACCTACAAACGAAAACAAAGCAAAGCGTCTTTATCGCAGTACCATAATCTAATTACTATCCTAATTACACAAAAATAAATAAATAAAACAATAGGTAAGCGTCTTTTTCGCGGAAACCTTCACAAAATTATTAAACGACGTAATTTTGCGCGCACTAGTTAGAAAAAGTGTGTCAAGGACACAGGTTCCGCTAGCACTAGAAAATCAAAAAAGAATTCGACTCGGTGCGGCGCGGCGGGCGGCGGGTGGAAGGGAGGGTGCGCGTCCTTTCCTTCAATTCGCCTACCCTTTGCATTTGGTTCATCCTAACAGTATTGCTTATTCGTTTTAATTTCATTGATGCGATGTTATGATCCGTGACCCCGGGAAATGACCGCTGCGCGACAGTTCTTTAAGTACAGCTTGCTATAAAATGCTATTTTCTAAAATTTTAAATAAATCCGTAAATAATAACATTTTATGGAAATATAATTTCTTCATGAAACGAAAATGTGAAAACGTATAATATGTGTGTTAAATTAAGGTCACCATTGCAGCGCCTCGCTGTATAGGAATGACATCTTTGCAAAAGTCTGATGACTATTTTCTGCTGGGAGAATAAAATTCGAAGATTGAAACATCTGATGTGGAACTCGGAGAGCACAGCTAAACTATGGCATATACAGACATGACATTTTAACAAAATTTGTTTGGTCTGATAAGTATTTTCCGCCGAGATAGTAAAAATCAAGGATCCGGAACATTTGATGTGGAAATCACTTTATACTAATATATTAGCATGAGAAACGTTTTAATTACGGGTATTGGCATACAGGTTCGACAAAAAAAAAAAAAAGTTGCCGGGAAAATTGAATAAATGATGGGAATCCCGGTTTTTCGGTAATACCGAATACCGGTATCCATGCTCTATCTATATTAGAGCCAGGAATTTGAGATATTTACAAGTTACGGAACAGCCAACTGAATGTCATACTCAACAAAGTTCAAATTCCATTGCAACCAAAAACTTAGACCTTTTTTCTACAAATAGTCACTCAAAAATCAACTTAGAATACATTACACTAAAGTATATAACAGATTAAGTGGCGATGGAATGTAAATTATCTGAGGTGCTCAACACTGCTAGATACAGTTTACTGTACTGATAGATACAGCAGTGCAATTCTGTAACCACCTCACCGTGAAAACTTAGGTGAAGTGAGCGTGGAGTGAGCTGTCATTCCAATTAATGCTAAGGGCTTGACACTATTGACAGCTCACTCTAAGCTCACTTCACCTAACTGTTCACGGTGATATTTTTACAGAATCGATTGGCAGTTTACGGTAGGTTCATCTCACCTGACTCAAATCGCCAGTATCATGCACATGCACCCCGTGCAGCCCTGTCGATAGACCGTCGATGCTCCCGTCGGCTACCAGTGGCCCTTCGGCCGTCTGCTGGAACCTTATCACTCCGAGCACCTGGCTCTTGCAGCATGATTGACTGGAGATCATCGCTACGGCTGACTGAGTTTCTGTTGAAGGTGAGTTAGTTTTTACAATACATGCAGACCTTACTGGCAACTTCTGGAGACCTGAGAGAAAAATGTCAAAAAAACTTGAAAAAAAAAACTTGAGAGGTATCAAGGGACACCCGGATGGAACGAACGATAACTGGCTTGCTTCTATAAGAGAGAGAGAGAGAGAGACAGACAGAGAAACACGCGCACGCCGCACGGCTTACTACTATAGCAAAAAGTGTCGTTCCAACTTTTGGTCTTAATTTTTTCCGTCTAGCCCCCTTTCGCAACTCGCGATAAGGAACTTCGTTCCAAAAAATCCTTTCAAAATCTAAAGTTAATTTCAGACAGGCCGGTCAGGCAGGTTTCGACCGGCTCCGTTTACCCCCTCTGGTTTTTCCGCTAGTTTTACCTGCGAGTTTTGCGACTCAGCAGGCTTGCTATGCATCATCATCATCATCTGCCTAGCCTTTTCCCAACTATGTTGGGGTCGGCTTCCAGTCTAACCGGATGCAGCTGAATACCAGTATTTTACATGGAGCGACTGCCTATCTGACCTTCACAACCCAGTTACTGGGTAATACGATACCCTTTGGTAAGACTGGTTGTCAGACTTTCGGGCTTCTGACTACCCGTAATGACTGTCAAAGATCCACGAATGACAGCCGGGACCAACGGCTTAACGTGCTTTCCGAGGCACGGAGGGGTCTCGGTATGTAAGGATGGTCACCCATCCACAGACCAACCGCGGCAAGCGTAGCTTAACCTGACCGATCGACCTGTGCGGCTGTTATTATTTAGCCACGGGCCCCTCTGAACATTTATAAATTACCTCCAAATCCCTGCAGCACAGCCCTTTTCCCGGAAGTCTTAGTCACCATTTCAAGCACCTGAGTGCTCGGCAAGGAGGTCTCAACCAAGATGGCTCCATCTTTGTATACAGCCTCCTTTACACCGTCCTGGGACTTTAGCTCATTCAGAGTCTTTGTTAGAGCTTCTGCATCTACTTTTGACCCGAAATCTACCAGGACTTCCAGCTGTAATAAAGATGAGGAAAATGGTTTTTATTTTAATAGGTCACAGTCTGGATTTGTGCGCAGGTGATGGCAAAAGGATTGCCTACTATTACATGGGAGTTAGGGACTATTCAGTATTACGTAACCACCAAAGCGGGGTGGGGGGGGGGGTTTTGGAACGAAGTTCTTTAGCGGAGTTTGCGGGAGGAGTAAACTGGGATAAATCGTCAAGTAACGAAAAAGCGTTATGCCCCTCCATGCGACGGTTTTCAAGGCTGCACCCTAATTGCGTAACACACGATCAATCGGAATCGTTTTCATTTTGACAGTTCAACAACATTCATTGCGTTATTACGTGTTGGGCAGACAAATTTTTCGAACTTATGAAGCAATGGATTAGCAATTTGCTTCAAAATGATTCTGATTCCGATTGATTGTGTGTTACGCAATTAGGTTGCTGAACCCGATAGCTAAGTCAAAATGAAAATCCAAGATGGCGTCTGTGAATATTTTCAAATTTTCCGCCATCTTGGATTTTAATTTTGAACTTCGTTCCTGCCGGGGGTGCCCTGACCCCAGATATTTTTTTGCTTTGCTTATTTTTGATGACATGGGGGTCTGGATGATTATTACATCAGCAATATTTTTTTTTATTACTAGACTCACGTATAACAAAAATAAAGGGGGGGGGGGGGGGGGGGGTTAAACCTTTGCTTACTTTTGCGGACAAGGGGGAGAGAAGGAAGTTAAAAATGACTAAAATTCTGCTTAAGTAATACTTGAATGGAATGAATTAAACATAATTTTGTATAAGTACTTTTGGCAGTTCATAATAATTGTAAGTTGTTTAGTAATAATTGTATCTTTGTAAGTTATTATCTACAGCTACACTATTGTATTAGGTAAGCCTGGATAGTTGTATGTGTTTAAAAAAATCAATAACTGGCAAAATGTGGGTGTACGATAGGTACACCCCGCCTAACCCTTTGGGGGGTTTAAAGAGTCATGTTATTTTGATGTATGATTTTACCAACTACCAATGCCAGAGAAGCAATTCTCATAATTTTTTAAATGGTTGCATTCTAATCTCATTCTCCTTATCTGTTAAAAATACCACTAGACTTGTCGCTGATATGATATTGTGCAACTAAATTCTGAACATTTTTAAATACGGTAATTGGCTTTCTGAATAGTGCAGTTTTATCAGCCCATGTAAAATGATTTGGCTAGAAAGGGGGTGACTACAGAGATGACGACTAGTGGAAAAGTATGGCAGACAAAATTCAAATGTGCTGACCCCAAATAAATTGGGATAAAGGCAGGAGAATGATAATAGTAGCCCATGTAAGTTCACTTTTGATAATATTATTTTGCCATCATAAAACTTTGTTTTTGCCAACATTTTGTAACTTGCTTAAATTAACTTGTTGAATGTGCTATCCACATCCTTATAGCCAGTACCTAGAAAAGTTCACAATACACTAACAAAAATATATATCCACTCATCAACTTGATTAAGGTGGACTTGGAAATACATTCATTCATATAAGCCATGACCTTTGCCTCTTATGCCCAGTTAAAAATGTAAATAAAAAAGTATTTTTGACTTAAGTAATTTTGCAGTTAAGAAGTAATTTATTTAATTTTAGTGTTGTTTCGAAGAATAATACATAGCAACCAAGGTTACTATTAGTACCTATTTAAATTGCTAAGTCATGATTATGCAGATTTTTGCAGTGGAAAATGCATTTACAACAATACCGCTTTTTTGACATTGATTCGCTTTCTATGTACACAATAAAACTTACCTTGGAGGTCAGCATTTTAGATTTCAAAAGCACAAAACACGAGAAAATGATATTCTTCTAGAAAATTCACAGGCAATGCGACTTCTTCGATATTTTTCTCGAACAAAAACAAATCAACATGCGTACTTGACAAATCGTGAATATGACATTGACTGATCTGATTGACATTTATTTAAAATAGTCTATGAGACGTGATAGTCTCATAGACTATTTTAAATAAATGTAGCTCCGTAGCTTTACATTTAAACATTTGAAACATGCTTTTGTAATTGTTGCCATTTCTCTCAAACTTGCACTAATCACAGGTTTGGTCTCTTTTGCACATAAACTCACTTCACTATCATCTCGCTATTTTTATTTTCTCTTGCAGGATGGGTAGATAGTGCATGTAGTAAATTGTTTCCGGCCGGCCTTGTTGTTCAACAAAAATCCAAGATGATGCCTATATAATTAATTTCAAAGCAATGATTACTAATTAAATTTAATTATAGATATTGGACTTACTGTAAATAATAAATCCAATTTTTTGATTAGCCTACGCTGATCTACTCCTGAGCAAAAGCCACCCTCCACTCCTTGCATCTTTCGCGAACCCGTCGCGTTGCGTCCTTCTTCCAGTTTTGACGGAACCTATCCAGCTCGTTCCACCATCTTCTACGTAGTCTGTCGTAGTTTTTATCGTAGGAGAGTCCTCTAAACGCTGTTCAAAAGTCCAACCCCCGAAAATGCTATTGTTCCGACTGCCGTTTGCTGTGGGGAGCAAGGCAAATCAGGTTATCGAAATGTGTCATTTTCGATACGATAGCCTGTCGGATGGTTGTGAGTAGCTATGCAGGTGCTCACGGCTACACAACAAACTATACATAACCAGTATAAGCTGACTTCTGATTGTACAAAAAGCCTATACAATGCGAGGTCAGCTAAAACTGGAAATGTATACCTTGTTGTCGCCGTGTGAACGAGTATGAAGTATGCTACCAGAGGGTTCAATAAAAAACTCATCTGCCTAGCCTTTATCCCAACTACGTTAGGGTCGGCTTCCAGTCTAACCTGATGCAGCTGAATATCAGTATTTTACATGGAGCGACTGCCTATCTGACCTCCACAACCCAGTTTGTGGGTAATACGAAACCCTTTGTTATGACTGGTTGTCAGACTTTCCCGTAGCGACTGTCAAAGATCGACTAATGACAGCCGGGACCAACGGCTTAACGCGCTTTCCGAGGAGGGGTCTTGGTATGTAAAGATGATCACCCATCCACGGACCAACCGCGGCAAGAGTACCTTAACCTGATCGATCGACCCGTGCGGCTGTTAATACTTAGCCACAATCCTCCCTCGGTTCAATAAAAAACGAAATATCTTAAAAATTCATTTATTGAAATCATATTTCGAGTAGGTGTCTTATGTAAATATTAAAAATATTAGAAGTACTATTACATTATAATAAATGTACCTTATTTAATTAATAATTTAATACAATCATGTAGGTACCTACTAAGTTTATTGCTCCTTCCCTTCCACTACTAGTTTATAAAATTAATACATATAAAAAGTCCTGAATCTCAATAACTCACTCATCATCATTAACGACCAGCCCAAACCCTAGGACTTCGAAAGCTGAAAGATCCGCGGCAAATCTACCTGCCCACCATTTTGTTTTATTTTCAAAATGGCGACCACGCATGAAAACTGTAGAAATCGATAGCTAACATCAATGCAAACAGAAAACATCTATACATATTGTAGTCTTTGACTAAGACCAAACCCCGTAGTGTCATGTTTCCAAGATATTAACGTTCAAAGTTGATCACGTGACATCCATATTTTTTTAACTTGCACTTTGCCGTCAATTGTCTTCACCCTATTTTATTAGCTACAACTAAGGTACAGCTGTATAATGCAATTAAACATAAAAATAATATTACTTTACAATTCAATATTTATTTACACATGCAAAATATTACCTAAAAATTTTAGTTTAATAATTAATTTCATTTTGTTCAAGTCAACAGCATGTATCACAGGGGCATTCTCGTAATTTTAAGAACGTTCAGTCTGATCTGTCAAAAATACCTCCAAAATTCCTAGATTTTTATGTACGTTTGCCCCGCACGGCCCCCCAGAATTTGTGTTTTAGGTGTGCACTAATGCAATGTACTCGCCTCTAGGAGTATATGTACCGGTTTCTTTTTCAATGTACAGTAGCCGTCCAAAGCGGCGCGCCAGTTTCATGAAGCAATAGATTGACACTTCTGTTTAACTTACGACCTTCTTCTAATGAGTAATTCCTATACTTTATAGTATACACGCACACACACTCTATTCACACACTCAACACACACATTCTCGCATTCGTTTGCAATTACTTTGAATACTTAATCACGGTATTGACTACAGTTCACTTATTCGTAAAATTTTAGGATTATACCCACAGATATCAAAATAAATAAATTATAAGGTAGATGGATGCAGTTGACTTAAAGAGTCATTCAACCGCGGCTAAATAGAACGTTGTTCATTGTGGGTTAGCGACGTGTGTTCTATATCTATATATTAGCGGTGTTGTAGTTCCTTTTAAAATGCAAGCAAATTTGAACATTGAAATTAAAGCGAATATTATTGCGCTGCGTAAAATTGGACTTAATATAACACAAATATCTGATGAAACCGGACTGAGTGTAAGTGTAATGATTAAATTATTTTATTAAACAATTTATCTTATTAAAGTAGAACTGCTGATCCTAATTTTTTTAAAACGTTTTATAAAGTCTAAATAGAAGAAAATATAATTCCGAAGTAAATTTATTTACCTAGATTATTGAATGATGGATTAATATAACTATAAGTATTAATTCTATAAATATATGTAACATCTCTTGTCATTATAATTTTGTTTCTAAATCTTAGGTAATATTAGTATTTTGCTTAGTAGCCTAACAGTACTCCTTTTTTTTATTTTAGAGAAGTAATTCCATGGCCGGCACGACCTCCTGACCTCAGCCCCATAGAAAATCTATGGGGTTTAATCACACAGCGATGGGACGCAAGGAATGAGAGGACTGATGAGCAATTGAAGCTGCATTGCCTAGAAATCTGGGAAAATATAAGAGGAACAGACATATGTAGTAATATTGTAGGGTCGATGCGCCAGCGTTTATTTGATTGCATTGCTAATAATGGGGGTTATACGAAGTATTAAATTATAAGTTGATTATAGCAATACTAAAATTATATTGTGATATCCGTAATAAGGATTATTTTGAGGTTTAGCTTCAATCTTCTTTTCATAATGAAAATGAATACTTAAGCTATAACCGCAATAAGTCCTAATAAATACGATTTGTTAACTTTGACATTTGAGATAGGCAACTTAGGTAGGCTACTACTACTGAGTAATTTAATTGTATTGTGACAAGGAGTCCACACTTTTTTTATTTACGTGGGTAGATTTGCTAGTTGTAGTTTGTTAAAGTACTCTAACAAACTACAACCAGCAAATCTACCCACATAGTGGTAATTAAAGGACAATATTATTATATTAAATTGAATCTTTGCGACAAACACACTTCTATTTTTTCTAGTCCTTTAAACCAAATACAACCTTATTGCATTAAACATATGGTCTTAAATCGAACTGGATTCAAGTCATCGACCGACCCGTGAGTGATAACAAAAGCATTCCTGAGCGATAAGGTTTTTTTCTAAGTGGCTACGGACTAATGAGTGAATACAAATAAAATAGACTATATTACGTGCAACGAATTTACAAAACGCATAATTACGGTGAACCGCTATTACCTGCTTAACTTCAATAAATTGTTCTTTATGAGAAAATAAACTGTTTTAACTAGACGTTTATTTATTTCTAGTTTATAAAATTATAACGAATAAACAATTTGAAATTACTTATAAAACATTTTTATTTTTAACCCCATATTACAATAACAATATAATAATAACAATATAATAACTTATTATTATCGTTTATTAATCTATCGAATAATAAAAAAAAAACGATAAAGATTATTGTTGGAAAAGAAAAATTAAAAGTCCCATCTCGAGATTGGAACCCAGACCTATGCGTTCGATAATCTAATACGTAAGACTACCAGCTATCGGTACTTGATGAAATGACTTCAATTTTAGCAATGGTATGAACCAAACAAAGTCATGCGTAATTACGTAGCCTATGTGCAAAAGCGACGGTATGTTTTTTGTTTCGTTCGACGCCAGCCAGTGTGCGAATTCTGAGATTCTGAGATGTGCGTTCTGTGTTGATACATCACTACACACAGACGTAGGTACGGACGTTACCGCGCGTTCACAGCAATACAGTCCTTAAGCTGGTAATCAATTAATGACTCTTGACTGTACCTCTGTACTTTTGAAGATATTTGCAAAAAAAGGGGGCCGTGCTGAAAACGTTTGGCTGGCACGGCCCCCTTTTTTTGCATGTAACTTGAAAAATATATAGCGTATTAAAAAGTTTCTTGAGCTCAAGGAATGTACTCTATTAACACTTTATATGTACCGCAACAGATATTGTGAATTCGTAATGACAAATAATATATAGATGTGGATAGGGGGCCGTGCTGGAATTTTTTTTTTAAGAAAATATCTAAAAAAGACGAAACAATCTTAGCCAAGAACGATTACAAAATAATTGATGTTTGGCAAGTAACATATGTACCGCATTGGTTTCTCATACAACTTGCTAAATTTGAAAAATAAACCAATTTTAGTTCATTCAGCACGGCCCTCTATAGTTGCCTATATCTTTTTAAATAAGACATGTTTGTTTACAAAATTCGTCTTTCTGAATTATAATTAGGAGTACATTCGTTCCAAATAAATTGCGAAACTGCTGTATTAGTACTTTAAAAAATAAATAGCATCAAAAATATCATATATTACAACTGATGGGGTGACCATGATTCCTTTATTAGGTACATATTTTCTATCCTACCTATATTAATTAAATTATGTGACTACATTGAAATAATAGTAGATTGTACAACGAATGCATAAAAGAAGGGATAAAATAGCTCGTTTATGCCCGAGTTAAACACTGCTTTTCACTTCGACTGCGAGAAAATGAAACAGGCATAAAGTATAAAACAGTATTTTTACTGTTCAAAAATGTTGCAAAATTGAAGATGAGAATAGCTAATTCCCGCCACGAAACTGTATAAAAGATTTTTTTTTAATTTTCAACATGATTTTGTTGTGTCATTCGACTTGGGTACCTACTTCATACTGCCAAGTCATAAAATGTTTCTTTGCGTTTTTAAATAATAAATGACCACTAGGTATTTTATCTGGTTTTATTAAATTAACGATACAAAACACGGAAGTGATATAAATTAAAGCAAATGAAATAAAATAACGACTTAAACTGCGACGTTTTATTGCACGTGTAGCTGTTGGGCTTGATTATCTTGGCTTAGAAAAAAAAACAATTTCAAGCACGGAAATGGATTGCTAAAATAAACATGTAATTTTTATGTTATAATATAATTTATTTGTACTAACTAATAGTCGGTTGCTTGCTAATTGTTTCTCTTGTAGGGCATCACGTTGTTGTTGCGTTTCGAGTATTTGTGTATAATGAGTAGTAATTATAAAAAAGTGTTGATATTTGTTTATTTATGGCAACTAGGCCCAATTGTTAGTAACATTGTTCTTAGCAACTATTGTTAGTAAACAAAAACACAGAGACAAAAATAAAAGGAAAAGAAAAATAAAATAAAATTGCAAGGTTAGCTGAGGGGTCTTCTGACCAGCACCTGCACAGCGAGCGACAACCAAGGTGCGTCGTATTTTTCCATCAACATACTTAGGATGCTGTTAGAACTAGACCGCGCCCTTGACAAGATGGAGTTTGTTTTTTTGCGCATTATGGCGTAAAAATCATCAGTATGCGCAAAAGCGAACATACCGGACGCACTACAATAGCGCGGCAGTCCCAACAGCATCCTGAAGCAGTTATTATATTGAATACGCAGGGCGTCTAGTGATCTCTTAGTATGCCTCACCCACAGGCCGCTCGTGTAGAACGATTGGCAATACGCTTTAAACAGCGTAATAAGTTATATTGACCGTTTTTTACTAACATAAAAAACTTAAATTAAAAATTTAAAAAACCCCCGACACAAAATAATAATAAAAATAGTACGAATATAAAAAGCCTAAAACAATTTGAAAAAAACTATTGAAAAAATAGCCAACAAATAGAACAAAATAGGTGTAAACGTGAAACCCTATAAAAAGAAAAAAATAACCTTGAGATTAAGACCCTACGTAAGTACGTATGAAATTTTTTGATTATATGTTGTCCTGTCGGGGGACCGCTCTAATTATTAGCCTAACGTTCTATTAAAGTTTAAAATAGTAGCGGTCCCCCGACGAGTAACGTAACGTAATTTTTTTCTTTTTGTAGGGTTGCAATAAAACGTCGCAGATTAAGTCGTTATTTTATTTCATTTGCTTTAATTTATATCACTTCCGTGTTTTGTATCGTTAATTTAATAAAACCAGATAAAATACCTAGTGGTCATTTATTATTTAAAAACGCAAAGAAACATTTTTATGACTTGGCAGTATGAAGTAGGTACCCAAGTCGAATGACACAACAAAATCATGTTGAAAATTAAAAAAAAAAATCTTTTATAAAGTTTCGTGGCGGGAATTAGCTGTTCTCATCTTCAATTTTGCAACATTTTTGAACAGTAAAAATACTGTTATATACTTTATGCCTGTTTCATTTTCTCGCAATTGAAGTGAAAAGCAGTGTTTAACTCGGGCATAAACCGTAAACGAGCTATTTTATCCCTTCTTTTATGCATTAGTTGTACAATCTACTATTATTTCAATGTAGTCACATAATTTAATTAATATAGGTACATAGGTAGGATAGAAAATATTTACCTAATAAAGGAATCATGGTCACCCCATCAGTTGTAATATATGATATTTCTGATCCTATTTATTTTTTAAAGTACTAATACAGCAGTTTCGCAATTTATATGGAACGAATGTACTCCTAATTATAATTCAGAAAGACGAATTTTGTAAACAAACATGTCTTATTTAAAAAGATATAGGCAACTATAGAGGGCCGTGCTGAATGAACTAAAATTGGTTTATTTTTCAAATTTAGCAAGTTGTATGAGAAACCAATGCGGTACATATGTTACTTGCCAAACATCAATTATTTTGTAATCGTTTTTGGCTAAGATTGTTTTGACTTTTTTAGATATTTTCTTATAAAACAAAATTCCAGCACGGCCCCCTATCCACATCTATATATTATTTGTCATTACGAATTCACAATATCTGTTGCGGTACATATAACGTGTTAATAGAGTACATTCCTTGAGCTTAAGAAACTTTTTAATACGCTATATATTTTTCAAGTTACATGCAAAAAAAGGGGGCCGTGCCAGCCAAACGTTTTCAGCACGGCCCCCTTTTTTTGCAAATATCTTCGAAAGTACAGAGGTACATTGAAAAAGAAACCGGTACATATACTCCTAGAGGCGAGTACATTGCATTAGTGCACACCTAAAACACAAATTCTGGGGGGCCGTGCGGGGCAAACGTACATAGATTTTTGACATTGATTGGCGCTGAGATGAGATTGTGACTAGATTTTGAACGTATTTAATTACGGGAATTGGGTCTTCAGATGTGGTTAAATTTAAGGGTGCAGTACAAACCATCAAACTGAACAACTTTCTCCATGAGACCAACATTGTAATCGCGAAAAAATAATCAGGCGTTCCATACCTACATTTGGGTTGAGAAGGTATTCAAATTTTGTATAGGCCAGCTCTTAATGCCCTCAATGGCGAGTGACATCGCGGCAGGCCCAGACGGAGATGGTGGGATTTGCTGCACCCTAATTGCGTAACACACGATCAATCGGAATCGGTTTAATTTTGATAGTTCAACAACATTCAATGCGTTATTTACGTGTTGAGTAGACACATTTTTCGAACTTATGAAGCAATGGATTAGCAATTTGCTACAAAATGATTCAGATTCCGATTGATTGTGTGTTACGCAATTAGGGTGCGGGACTCCTTCAACAAGAACTGGTATTATAACCGCGAAAGTTTGTATGGATGAATGGATGTTTGTTACTCTTTCACGCATAAACAAGTGAAGGCATTTAGATGAAATTTGGCACACATAGGATACTTTTTATCCCGATATTACCACGGGATCGAAACTTATGCGGGTGAAACCGCGGGGTGCAGCTAGTAATAAAATTATTTTAAAAACTACCGCCTGTGCCGCTCGCCGACATAGGGCTCTCTCTCTTTCCTTCAATTCGCCTTATCTTTGCTTGTTATTCGTTTTAATATCAATGATGCGATGTTATGAACCGTGACCCCGGCAAATGACCCCTGCATTCTTCAAACTCAAACTATTTATTTCAACTAAACCAATTACAGGCACTTTTGAATTGTCAAGGGTCGGTCAGTCAACAAGATGAAGCTAGTTGCCCATCCCAAAGCGTAGTAGTACCTATGGAGAAGAAAGAAGGCAGGCAAGAAACTCCATGGACACTTTAAAATCACCATAACGTAGTTACAAAGTATTGGTTACGTCATTCATGTTCAAAATTATACATGTGAGAACGATGCAGAACGTTAAAAGTGTCCGTAATAAAAATATTAAAAAAAAAACAATTTAAATATTAAATTAAATCAAAATAAGTCATTGCAGTCTTTAAGTACAGGTTGCTCCAAGATTTTATTTTTGACCGGCAAATTGGTGATAGTTTTTTCGCGATTTAAATATGACCATACATTTCTGATACACGCTTTAAAAGTGAAATATTTTCTAATCAATAAAAAAATTTTGCTAAAGAAATTTTAAGAAAAAAAGAATGTATTGGTTAGGCCCGCTAAAAATATAAAAATCAATACACCGGCTTTTCACGAGATCATTTTGAGTCCAATAATGTTTTCAAGCTCTTGGAGACTTATAACAATAATAATTTACTATATAAACAAGTCAGTATTTTATCAACATCCACCATTTCTCTCTCGAAATTTTGTATTACACATGACATTAGGGTGGATTTTGGGGTAGATAAACGGATTAACCGCCGTAATGTGGCGGCCAATGATCTTTTAGGAAACCAAGACAAATTAAATGTCTCAAACACTGATTACAAGTCACTGTCAGTCGCACAAATCTGCTAACTGTCACTAATCGCGACACACCAGTCATTGTCCACTTCAGCTTCAACCTGCACCATTGCATCCTGCTCCAAAACCCGACTATTCATCATCCCGATGAGCTCAGCATACTTTGCCCGCTGCTGCTCAGACATCACCGCTGGGTTATGTTTATACAAATGACTACTTTGCTTGAACCGTTTATCACAAATCCCACACTGGAACATCACACTGGAATGGAGTATCCCGACCCCCATTAATGGACGACCTCCAAGTCTGACATGTCACTGTTAACTGTCACTAATCGCGACACACCACTCACTGTCCACTTCAGCTTCCACCTGCACTGCATCCTGCTCCAAGACCTGGCTGTTCATCATCCCGATGAGTTCAGCGTACTTAGCCCGCTGCTGCTCAGACATCACCGCTGGGTTATGGTTTTTCAAATGATAATTCAAATGACTGCTCTGCTTAAATCGTTTGTCACATATCCCACATTGGAATGGTGCAACGTTGGTATGCGTCCTCATATGCTGCTTCAAGTGCACGGATTGACAGAAGGTCTTGTTGCAAACGACACAGCGGTATGGCTTGACTTTGGTGTGTATGCGGAGGTGCTGGTCGAGCCCTGACTTTTGAGTGAAGGCTTTTGGGCAGAAGGTGCAGGGGAAGGGCCGGTCTCCGGTGTGCATCCGCATGTGTTGTAGGACTCCGCCCTGGGGTGAAGAAAAAGGGAATTAGGTATGCCATTAAATTTACATATACAACGTGGCGCTACAATGGCGACATTTATTTAACACACGGGTAGGGCTAGTGGCCAGTAATCATAAAAATTATAACAACATAAAAAAATTCGTAA
Source organism: Apamea sordens (assembly GCA_945859715.1). Classification (NCBI taxonomy): domain Eukaryota; kingdom Metazoa; phylum Arthropoda; class Insecta; order Lepidoptera; family Noctuidae; genus Apamea; species Apamea sordens. The sequence continues at coordinate 7,781,971 of OX244015.1, read as the reverse complement.
TTTGAAAACTTCCACCTGCGCGGCGCGCCGACATAGGGCTCTCTTTCCTTCAATTCGCCTTCTCTTTGCTCGTTAATTTTTTTAATTACATTGATGCGATGTTATGATCCTTGACCCCGGCAAATGACCCCTGCGCTACAGTTCTTTAAGTCAGCTTGCTCTAAGATGCTATTTTATAAAATTGTTAATAAATAAATAAATATTAATGTTTAATTAAATTAGAATATATTCATAAAACTACAACGCAACACCGTATACGTGTGTTAAATTAATGTCGCCATTAAAGCGCCACGCTGTATACACTCATATCTTCTTACCATGGGGGTAGGCAGATACTAAAGAACAGTACCTGCTACGATCCCTACATATTCCTTTTGCTTCGCTAACATTCATACATCTGCGGGGTAATTGCAATGGGTTATACAGGGTGGCAGTCCCCATCGACGCGCAAACTGTAACCATGGATTCAGCACATGAGTTTAGACCACATAGCGTACAAATTTTTCGTCAGTTATCAAAAAAAAAAAATCTTCTGTTTCATAGAAAAGTGCAATACCTACGCGGTCAAAACGTATGGAACAGCAATTTTTTTTTTAATAACCGAAAAAATTTCGACGCTCTGGGGTCTAGTATCATGTGCTGAATCCATGGTTACAGTTTGCGCGTCGATGTCCCAGCTACCCTGTATTTTGACAGTTCAACAACATTCATTGCGTTATTTACGTTGTGCAGCAGACAAATTTTTCGAACATATGAAACAATGTATTAGCAATATCCTTCAAAATGATTTAGATTAAGATTGATAGTGTGTCACGCAATTAGGGTACAGGTCAGATGCGCATGCGCATTCTGAAGAACATCACCAGTGAGGTCACTATACACAGTGTTCTTCACGTTACCCATAAACTTTGGCAAACGCTTCTATAGCTTTTACAAATCAAATCTAACAAAGAAGTAGTACTTAAAAAGGCTTAGTTACAAAAATATTTGTAATTTCATTCAATGAAATTTAATTGAGCTATGCAGTAAGAAAGGGTCTTAATTTGGCCTATGTAGTCGCTTAGTGCAATTAAAATGATAACTCTATCAAATGCTTCGGATAAAGAGATAAAGAGGCATGCATATCGGGTGATTTACGTCAAGGTATTTAGTTTTTAAGACAATTAAAAAAAAATTAGAATTAATGAATGTGTCCATAATGAAATATGCTTATTTCCATGATCTGAACATTTGGTCGAAGTTTATGTATATCGTCCGGAACACGGTCCTTCTAAGGCGTTTCCACTCATATCTGCCTTAGGGTAAGCGCACACGAGCCACCGGCCACAACCAGCAGTGGCCGTCGGCTCTTGCTGCGGTGTTGAGTACTGCTGTAGCGGGCACCGGCCACACGTGTGCGTTGAATCAATACAAAAAGTATGAAAAAGCATGTGAACTGATTGTCGCTGGGCTATCGGTGGCTGTGGCCGGTGGCTTGTTTGCGCGTAGCCTTACCTTTTGTTAGTCGCATTTCATTCAACCTCTCAACATGACACAGTCTGGGTTCGAACCCATGACCTATAACTCGTAAATCGGGGCTATTACTACTGGAACTACACAGCTCTACGACGGCACTAGCGTACTTACATGTTGTGTGAACCTCTTGTGGCAAACGCTACACTCGAACGGTTTTAGCTTGACGTGAGCGATAGCTGTGTGTTCAGACAATTCCTTGTTGGTCTGGTAGCCCATGCCGCATACCTGGATAGAAATAATGATAACACATTTAACTGCAACTTCAATCACCTAATTACTCTCCTAGCTCGAATAAATATGCAATGTGATGTCATTATTTTATCGGAATGTTGGCTCAGTAAAATCACAGGTATACCCGCACTAGAGGGCTACATTCCATATAAGTCAAAACATACAAATCAGAATGACGGTGTCATAATGTATGTAAAATCCAATATCGAACACATAATACAAGAACCCACTCTCCAAGATGCCAACTGCCTCATTATGAAGTCAAGAACTGAGTTAGCAATCGTTGCCGCATATCGTTCGCCATCCTCAAAAAATATCGAAAATTTCATTGATAGTTTAGACCAAATTTTAGAATCACTGTCATCCTTTAAAACTGTTACCCTAATTGGTGATCTGAATATTAATATAGGTACCATTAATACAAATGACTTAAACACTGACACCTACCTAAATACCCTGGCGTCTCATGGTTTATTAGCAGCCCATACTTTACCCACCCGCGAAAGTGCCTGCCTAGACCATGTGATGCTAAGATCAAATAAAAGCTCAACCTCTATAATCTTGGATTCTCCAATATCCGATCATGCCCCCACACTCTTATGCTCTGAAGCTACAATCAACTATTGCAGAAGACCAAACTTCGTGTCAAGAGTTGATATCCCTTCTGTTGTATCCGAACTATCTAAAACTAACTTCACTACTGTTTTTGAAGCTACTGATGCCAACACTGCTGCAACTGAACTCGCTTCTATAATTACAAATACCATTACAATGCACTCTAAAGTTATAAAAATTCCAAATAGGAAAAGATGTATAAAGCCGTGGATGACTCCGGGCCTCTTGCGTTGCGTTAAACATCGTGATAAATTGCATAGGAAAGCTCTTTCATCTCCAAAAGATCCCGTTGCACAATTGATCTATACCAGATACCGGAACTATTGCAATAACCTCTTAAAGACACTAAAGACAGAATATGATAAGAATGAGATAAGTAAAAATAAAGGTAACACGAAGGGTTTGTGGGAAACCATAAAAAACATAGTTAACCTAAATAAAATAGCTATCCCTCCTGTGGAGCTACTTAAGCTATCCGATGATGAAGTAAAATCCCTTGACCAGGTAAATGATTTCTTTGCCAATGTAGGTTCTTGTCTTGCTTCCAAAATATCTCAAGACGACTCAGATAGTACCCCACATGTAGATACAACAAATATGCCACTATCATCTATGAGCCTGTTAGACACTGATGAGGCTGAGGTAGATAACATTATTTATAATCTAAGGAGTAAGTGCGCTACAGGAGCAGATAATATACCACCTGAGGTATTAAAATCCGCACGACACATCATAGTACCTCCTATAACTTCCTTATGTAACCTGTGTCTGGCCACAGGGGTTTTCCCGGAGATATTTAAAACTGCTCTGATCAAGCCCATATTTAAGGCTGGGGATAGACACAGTGTCAATAACTACCGCCCTATTTCGATTCTTACAGCGTTGTCGAAAATACTTGAAAAAATCCTAAATATAAGACTTGTTAATTACCTTGAAAAGAACACCATCATAGCCAAAAATCAATATGGATTCAGAAGAACACTGTCGACGGAAAATGCGGTGCTTGAACTCACTGAAAGGGTAGTAAAACAACTAGATAGGGGGGCTAAAGTAATAGGCATTTTCCTCGACCTCGCAAAGGCATTCGACACTGTGTCTATTTCCTTACTGGTTGATAAGATGGAACGTTTAGGGATCAGGGGGATTGTGCTGGATATGTTTCGTTGCTATCTGACTAACCGTACTCAAGTAGTGAAAGTAGGTAACTTCTCAAGTAACAAAGCAACCCCGACTTTCGGTGTGCCTCAGGGAAGTGTGCTTGGTCCCACCCTTTTCCTCATATATATTAATACGCTATGCCTATCTGAAATACCAAATTGCAGTTTAATAACTTATGCCGATGACACTGTACTAATAGCACATGGTAAGAACTGGGACCAGGCTCGCCAAACAGCAGAAAATGCACTTGCAAAGGTTATGACATGGCTAAGACATAATCTGCTAACCCTAAACATCGACAAAACTAAATTTATTACCTTTTCCCCCAAAACCCATACTCAGCCTCCTGCTGATACATTTAACATTGTGGCACACGTTTGCAACACCCAAACAAATAACTGCAATTGTCTATCTCTAACTCGAACCAACGACATCAAATATTTGGGCATCATTATTGATAGTACCCTCACGTGGCATAATCACATTAATAGTCTAGTAGGTAGAACCAGAAAGCTATTACCAATCTTTAAAAAACTGAGAAGTTGTTCGGATACCAAAACACTAACTACTGTATACACAGCTCTCGCTCAATCAATATTACAGTATTGTATAACGTCATGGGGAGGATCTGACGCCACATCTATGCTCCGCTTAGAACGTGCACAGAGAGCGGTCCTGAAAGTGATGTTCCGGAGGCCGAGGAGATATTCCACTGCAACATTGTATAGTGAATGTAAGTTGCTGACGGTGAGACAGCTCTTCATCCTCCGGGCCATACAAACAAGGCACTCCTCTCTGCCACCAAATCAAATGTCTCAAGGTCGGAGGGCAGGATTTTGCGACGTTCAACCTCATCGTACCGCGTTAGCAAGACGACAGTTTTATATTGCTGGCTCTCGGCTTTAAAATAAAGTTAATAAAACAAAGCAAATCTACTTACTTTCATCTAGTCGTTGCAAAAATCTAATTAAATCTTGGCTACTCACCTGCAACTACCGACACACTGAGGATCTACTAAAATAACACTACACTATGATACACTACACCACTCCATACCTTACACACAAAATACTCACATATACATAAACGCTCACCATAAACATACATACACTTACTCAACTTCCTCTACATGCACACACACACCCACCCTCATACAGCACACAATCAGATAATAGCTGGACACCTTGTCTTTCATTTTTCTTTCATTAATATATTGTTGTTTCATTTTACTTTTTATTATTGTTTACTTATTCTAGTTTTAATTTTTCTATTTTTGTTTGATCTCTTTATTTTTTGTTTTGAATTGTATAAAAGCGCTACTGCTACTCTCATGACGACATAAAAATAAAAAAAATAAAAATAAAATAAAATAATCTTTACTTCGGATAAGCAGCACATAAATATCAGTGTCATTCTATATAAGGTGAAGACACTGGCTCCTGTAATACAGTTAATACTAGCACAGGAGTCAGGGTTCATTAATTCGTTGTAACTACAAAACTTATGTCAATAAAGATTTTTATTATTATTATTATTATTTATTTATCACTGACTAAAAGACACCATACACCAGATACCCGCACGGAACAAATATTTGTATGACCTAATGTATTTGTTCCGAGTCTGGGTGTTTTTCTATCTATCTATACTTATAATAAATCTGTAGAAGTGAAAATTCTGTACATTGAAAATTTCAAAAAAATAAATGGCAGGGGGTGTTACTAGACCGACACCGAATCCAAAAATGTGATTAAAAAAATTTTTGTCTGTCTGTCGGTCTGTCTGTCTGTCTGTCTGTTTGTTCTGGCATCACGCAAAAACTACCGGTTCGATTACGATGAAACTTGGTATAATTATTCTTTAATATCCTGGGCACCACACTGGGTACTTTTTATCCCGGAAAAGTATATACAATAAAAAACAAACTTAATTTTGCGGTTCGATCCCTATACCCGATTACCACTGTCTGTACTGTACCAACCGCAAATACTAAGTTTGTCGTAGGTTGGGTCACCCGCAGTGGAGTTCATTTTTATTCCTTTTAGTTTTTAGAGTTATTTAGGTTTATTTTTATATGAGTCGTAGGTATAGATTTTAATTTTAAAGTATAGGTAGTATATTTGATAGTGTACGTAGTGACCGTAGGTTATTTTATAATACTGTTAGGTAGGTTTAGTCATTCGTATAGATATTAGTTTTTAGGGATTTTGCTTATTTATTGAGTTTAGATTAGTTATCATCAGAAATAGGTTTATTTAGGTAGGTAGGTATTTAATTTTCTGTTATTGAGTTTTTTTTTTATTAGGTAGGTACTTAGGTAAAGAGATGTACCCTCTTAATCACCACTAATGAGACACAATTGGTTTTCTATTGTAATTAGCCACAAAGGGCCCGCGAGATAGATGGCATTCTGGGGAAGCACATACATTTTATCCTGTTAGCACGTTCCCGTGGGTAAATTTCCGACATCCACGCGGGCGAAGCCGCGGGCAGAAGCTAGTCTATAATAAGTATGTATTTACAAAAAAAAAAAATGTATATGTCGTGGATAGATGGCAACACAGTACAGCGAACAGCGCCATCTAACAATTTGATGGGTAAACGAGTAATCATGTGATCGGAAACGCAAGCGAGCCCTACCGCTTGGACACGATCGTCGGTGGAGGGGATGCAGCGAGGACTGGTGGAGAGACCGAGTGTGGCGACAGTCTACAGAGGACAGTCGAGCTCGGACAGTCTTGGCAAACGCTCAGTACCGTACGCACGTGTTTGTTTCCGACGCAAGTGTGCGTTTCGGTTGATAATTGCTAGTTTATTAAAGTTACTTTAAATTCAAATTATCTTTTCGTTCGAGTACCCGCTACAGGGCCCACACATACGTAAACTATGTCGGATCGTGAAGAAGATCCGATGTTTCGCATCTCGGCCACCCAGTGATGCGACATATATAAGTAGTTTATCAGCCATCTTGTTACCATAACACAAGCATTAGGTTGCTTAGCTTGGGACTAGATGGCGCTGTGTGAAACGTCCAGGGAGATAAAAAACCAAATAAAAAGGGTAAAATCCGATGTAAGAAATTAGCAGGAAAGTGCCTCACGGCTGCACCAAAAAGGCCCAGTTCAGCAAAAATGCCAGACAACTAGTGCCTGACGCTGGTTTTCAACTGTACCTGAGGCGTAATTTTAAGAACGTTCACAGTCTGCACCCTAATTTCGTAACACACAATCAATCGGAATCAGAATCATTTTGAAGCAAATTGCTAATCCATTGCTTCGTAAGTTCGAAAAATTTGTCTGCTCAACACGTAAATAACGCAATGAATGTTGTTGAACTGTCAAAATGAAACCGATTACGATTGATCGTGTGTTACGCAATTAGGGTGCTGATCTCAGTCTCAATCTGTCAAAAAATACCTCAAATTTCCACACATTTTGACAAGTTTTTGACATTTGTTTGTCGCCGAGATGAGAGTGCGACTAGATTTTGAACGTTTTAAATTACGAGAATTGGCCTTCTGATGTGTGAGGTGACGGATGTAAATCAGTTTTATACTGCAACGTGACGCGTGTATGCATACTTAAATAAATAGGCATTTGGAACAGACATTGTTTTATATTACAGGTATAACATAACATCACACCTGTAAGGCTGCTTTTCCACAAGAGATGTGCTATGCTACGTTGCTATGGATGCGTTTGTTATTCACCAATCATATTCATTGATCCACATAGCATAACACCGGTGGAAACTGATTCAACTAAGCTACGTTTTTTATACGGAAGGATGCGTGCTATGGATGCGCGAGTGGTGTAGAGCTATGTGCATAGCAGACTACCCCCCGTGCCGTATTTGTAATGATATGTACGTGATTACTAGTTTATTTATTTATTTATAAGTAGGTATGTTGAGACTGTGTGTACTCCCCGTCACTTTTCCCTAAAGGTTCATTAGAAAACCAGCGTCAGACAGCATCTGTCTGGCATTAATGCTGAAATGAACCTTTTTGGAGCAGCCGTGAGGCACAGCACACACTATTGTTGTCTGAAACATTATTTTTGTATTTTGTGTCTCACGAACTGTGTCCAAATAAACTTTTTTCTTTCTTTCTTTCCTTACCATCAACAATTCTATCAGAATACTAGCGCTGCGACATTTATTTTTTATATGTCGCAGCACCATGCTGAGATAGGAGCCTTTTGGCTTCGTACAGGACTTTCTGTTTCATTTTTCTTTTTGTTACTTTTTTTTTTTAATAATTTGGTTTTGTTACCCACTTTTTTTAAAATTAATTTTGTTTTTTTTATTTTTGATTATGTTTAGTTTAGTTTTATGATCTTCCTGTGCGAGTCGCAATAAATACTTTTTCTTTCTTTCATTCTAACCGGGCTACTGATAAATAACGAATTCCAGATAGAATAGCCCAATATGTAACAGTTTTCCCGACCTGAGATTCGAACCCAGGCCCTCATGCTCGGCAGTAGCGTTTGCGACGACTAGATCAACGAGACAATCTTTATTCAAATGCTTGTTCCCAATTGATGTTATTTCATATGATGTTGTTTTATTTTTGTAAACTAGATTTAAGAAGAATAATTAGCAGTACTATTGACAAACAACCGGTCAATTGCGAGTCGGACTCGCGCACCGAGGGTTCCGTACACATTTGTAGGTATGGAAATAAAAATTTACGGTTTTCGGATGTTTTCCTTTACATGTGCTACATGACATTGCTTCTTGCCATATTTCATGATTCTAGGTCAACGGGAAGTACTCTATAGGTTTTGATTCCCTTGCGAGTGTCAAAATATACGGCATAAACGGAACATAAACACCCGTATCTTTTGATTGCGTTTACTTAGAACTTTTTTTTTTTCACTGCTTCAAGGGATTGCACTCCTGAGTATTTGATATTAATTTCAACTTGATAACTCTACGCGTTCCTGAGAAAAAAGGTCTTGACAGACGGACAACGAAGTGATCTTATAAGGGTTCCGTTTTTCTTTCTGAGGTACGGAACCCTAAAAACAAAAAAAAAAATTATAGTTGTAGTGCAACATGAACTGTATGTGTGGGACATGAAAGTTATTTATCCAAAAACACACATTTTTTTACTTGTGTATGCTCATCTCGATAGTGACTCACCTCACAAGCGAATGGCGCAGGTACTTCTTCCCCGCTACACGCGAGCGGTTTCTCGCACACTTGGCAACGCAGCCCCTTCCTCCTGCGAGTGTGCTCATCTCGATAGTGGATGGAGTACTCGCAGCAGGAGAAAAATATCTGGTGGCAGGTCCCGTCCGCCACCAGGGTCGAGGGTTGCAGGCATTCGAAGGGTCCGCTGGAAATTGTACAACGTATTATTATACATGTTTCAATGATAGCCCAATTTTTGAGGAAGGTTATAGGCCTTAGGAGCCGAGTAGAAAGAAAAAAAGTAAAAAACAACGCTAAGCGAAAACGATGGAAAGAAAGAAAGAAAAAGTATTTATTGCGACTAGTACAGGAAGATCATAAAACTAAACTTAACACAATAAAAAACAAATTACATAGAAACAAAAGTAACAATAAAAACTTTTTGCACTTGCAAAAAAAAAATCAACCGACTTCCATAAACGACACTACAAAGTGAAAACTAACTTTAATTTCCGAAGTCGGTGGCAAAGAGTTTTTTTTGCAAAAAAGTTTTTATTTTTCACTTTTAAGTTGTAATTTTTACCAGTTTAAAAGGTTTACAAACCAAACTACTGAACCGTTTTAGATGATGAAATGGACAGGGTATAGAAACTCACGTGATAGGCTCAGATTCCTTCTCCTTTTTCTGAATCTGCTCCTTCTCCTTCCTAACGACTCTCTCCATTCTCTTCCTCTTAACATCGTTGCCATCGTCAGCCTTAATGATGATATAACTGACATCATTTGATGCCAGCGCCATGACACTGGTCGGTTCCATCTCAGAAAGGATCTGTTCTGTTTTTATTTTTATTATATTATCTTCTGTGTGTACCTTTGTTTCTCCCTGGAAAGAAGTAAGAAGGTTTTTTATTTATTTAAACTTTATGCACAAATAAAATAAAATAGCTTAATTTTCTAACAGTTAACCTGAGAGTGATGAAGAGAGAATATATGTTAGGTGCAACATAACAGTGTTTGATCATCAGGAAAAAGGTAGCATCGCTTGTGAGAAGGATTCGAGAGAGTAGCAATAGCATCCTGAGGGTCGTGGCTGAAGACCCGAGAGCTCATTGTTGACACCGTAACAAATACGTATTTACAGAATTATAATCATTAGAATCAGTAATACAACTTGATAGGTTAGCATAATCCCAAAATGTCAAGATTTCATAAAATAGTCATTCAGTAGGATTACTTGATCTTAGAGAGTTGTGTTGATGACTTTAATGATTATAATTCTGTAAATACATATTTGTTACGGCCGCGAATCATATTTTAATCAACATATAACTAGCAAATTGCAAAAAACGTAAGAAAATTTGAATTTCGCGGGCTACCTGGAAGCACCCACCTTAAGAATAGATAATACGAAAATAATAATAAATTACAAGAAAAACTTGAGATGTGTCAAGGGACACCCGGATGGAACGAAGTTCCTTTCGATTAAGTAGTGAAGGAATTGTAATAACTTTTTTATTTTTTTTTAAGTTATAAAAAAAAATTTATTAAACTAGTATTAACAAATAAAAAAACAGACAAAAAAAACTGGCTTGCTTTCTATAAGAGATAGAGAGAGAGAGAGAGACAGACAGAGAAACACGCGCACGCCGCACGGCTTACAACTATAGCAAAAAGTTTTCCCCTTTCGACCCTTTCCCCTTTCGCAACGCGCGACAAAGGAACTTCGTTCCAATAAATTCACAGATATACAGAGTGGCAGGGACATCGACGCGCAAACTGTAACCATGCTTTCAGCACATGATTCATACACGCAGAGTCACGGCGGCACTACAGCACGGCGTCTTTGAACTGAAGTAGAGCGTATACAAACTCACACGATTTCTCTATGGCGTGGTTAACACGCCGTACCTTAAAGAAACTACTACAGGCCTAAGGCCGTTTGTCCACCGCCACCATCAACGAGACGTCAACCAGAACGAGAGGACGGCGTTGAAGTAGCGATACATACATTTACTATGGCCACGTGTCCACCGCATACCACCGTGGAGACGTCAAGTTCGTCGTGACGAAGTGACGTTCGGTTGACGTTGGCGGTGGACAAACGGTCTAAGGCTGTGTGTCTTGACTGTTGTACAGTCAACAGCAAAAGTAGATGATCAAAATCAGAAATTCAATACTAATGAACGGAGTTCGCAGCTATATGGCAGCTGTACTAGTAATAAATGTTTGGTGTAATTTACAATCACATACTTTTGAATCACTTCGACGCCACACAGTTTCTGATTTTGATCATCTACTTTTGCTGTTGACTGTACCATCAGTAACTGACCTGTTGTTTCTCACTGATCTGTGTCCACACCGCAGGGTCTCCGCTAGCGTACGCATCAATATGCTCCATGCGTGCATGGTTCCGGAGAGCCACCTCACTTGCAAACCCTTTCCAGCAGAGACGGCAGTGGAAGGCGTCGTCATCATCCTGGATCGCTTCTTTCTGCAATATTTTATATAATTACTAGCAACAGGTTTCGCGTTGACAAAATATCGAGATTTGTTTATAATAACATTAGCTGCGCCCTGCGGTTTCACCCGCAAAGTTTCGATCCCGTAGGAATATCGGGATAAAAAGTATCCTATATGTTAATAAAAGTATCCTGGTTATAACCCATCTGTGTGCCAAATTTCATCCAAATCCGTTCAGTAGTTTTTGTGTGAAAGAGTAGCAAAAATCCATCCATCCATCCGAAAGCATCCGAAGCAGTTGCAACTGCTCGAGCGGTTTCGTGTATGTGTGTACGTAGAAGACTGTAGTTCACTATGCAGTCGCAGCTTGAAGCAGTCCATCCTGCCTGCTTCAAGCAGTCAGTGTATATCAGCCCTAAGGTATAATAAACTGTTTGTATCATTGACATAACTATTCTTGATGTAAATAGCATTTCTATGTGTTCAGTTGACTTTGGTGAATATGTAAGTCATCATGTGCTTATCTTACTTCTTATTTACTTAGGGTTTACATACATATACTTAGGTGAATTATAAAGTTATTCTTTTAGATCATTTTTAGGGTTCCGTAGCCAAATGGCAACGGAACCCTTATGGATTCGTCATGTCTGTCTGTCTGTCTGTCGGTCTGTCTGTCTGTCTGTCTGTCTGTCTGTCTGTCCGTCCGTATGTCACAGCCGCTTTTTTCCGAAACTATAAGAGCTATACTATTGAAACTTGGTAAGTAGATGTATTCTGTGAACCGCATTAAGATTTTCACACAAAAATAGAAAAAAAAAACAATATATTTTGGGGGTCCCCATACTAAGAACTGAAACTCAAAAAATTTTTTTTCATCAAACCCATACGTGTGGGGTATCTATGGATAGGTCTTCAAAAATGATATTGAGGTTTCTAATATCATTTTTTTCTAAACTGAATAGTTTGCGCGAGAGACACTTCCAAAGTGGTAAAATGTGTGTCCCCCCCCCTGTAACTTCTAAAATAAGAGAATGATAAAACTAAAAAAAATATATGATGTACATTACCATATAAACTTCCACCGAAAATTGGTTTGAACGAGATCTAGTGAGTAGTTTTTTTTTAATACGTAATAAATCGTAAAACGGAACCCTTCATGGGCGAGTCCGACTCGCACTTGGCCGGTTTTTAAAATAAATTTTGACATAAATCATCGTTTTCATCTGCCCAGCCTTTTCCCAACTATGTTGGGGTCGGCTTCCAGTCTAACCGGATGCAGCTGAGTACCAGTATTTTACATGAAGCGACTGCCTATCTGACCTCCACAATCCAGTTACTGGGAAATATGAAACCCCTTCGTAAGGCTGGTTTTCAGACTTTCGGGCTTCTGACGACCCGTAACGATTGTCAGATTCACGAATGACAGCCCGGACCAACGGCTTAACATGCTTTCTGACGCACGGAGGGGTCTTGGTATGTAAAGATGGTCACCCATCCACGGACCAACCGCGGCTAGCGTAGCTTAACCTTATAGATCGACCCGTGCGGCTGTTATTACTTAGCCCCTCCTTTTGTGAATATGTAAATATCTTTTTTTATAACTAGCAACACGCCCCGACTTTACACGGGCGCTATTTACATGTGAAGACGGTATTATGTTCAAAACACATTGTGCACAAGTTCTGAATAGTAACCTAATAAAAAACTTTTTGCAAAAAAAAAAACAACCGACTTCCAAAACCGACAAAAATAGTTGTCTTATTTGGAAGTTGGTGTTTCTTTTTTTTTGCACTTTTTATTTTCTACTTTAAAGTTGTAATTTTTACCAGTAATTTTAGTTTAAAAATCAAACTACTGAACCGTTTTTTATGAAATTTATATGGGACCAATCTGAAAGTATATCCTTACAAATAAATAAAAAAGAATTTTGCAAATCGGCTTATAAATAACGGAGTTCTGAGGTAACAAACATAAAAAAAAGAAATAAATACAGTTGAATTGAGAGCCTCCTCCTTTTTTGAAGTCGGTTAAAAAGTACTAGGCTTGCATGAATTCAAGACAGTATTTCATTGGTATTATTAAGTATATTGTTTTGTGTATGCTTTAAAAAATAAAAAGCAGTTATTTCAGGTAACCCAAAAGCACCCATACCGCAACCAGAATACACAAATACATATACACACACATAAGACAAATATTATCGGACACAGCTAGCAACATGCCTACTACAGCAATGTCTGATATACGGGTAGTCAAACGTAGTATGTATGTAGTAAAACATAGCACACGGCAAGCTAGCTTGGTAGTCTTACTAACTATTGCAAAAAATGCTTACTTTTGAAGGAGCACAGCTTTTTAATGGAATACCCTCTAGTTAAGAAATCTGTACTCTTTTAATGCATTCAAAACTCAACTCAGGGTGCTAGCAGAAAGTAGCAGGTTCCCGGTAAAGACGAGTTGGTGCCGATTGGTGCGGGTAAAATAGTCCTACATTAACATAAGTGCTCACACATAAAGGAACAGGTAAAATATGTAACCGTTTCCTTCCAAAGATCAACCTGCAGAGACCTGTACTAGGAGTCGGGCCCGACAACCCGCTTCTATATGTAAGCACCCATAGTCAGTCATTATATAATGGCGGATCAAGCACTTCTGGAGAAATGAAGGCATTGAATGTGTGTAGTCTAGTTTGGAACTGATGGTGATGAACTTTGTGTAATTTATATATATGTTTTAGTATTGTTCTCAAGTGAGTGACATTTGTCTTTAGTGAGAATAAAGTTTCTTTTCTTTAAACCTAATGTTTACAAAGTGTTTACTATACCTTTATCTTTACGCGGGAGGTAGGCACCACATTTACGTATCTCTCAGGCTGCTGCGCCATCGTAATTAATGTACTATCTGTAAAGGCAAACATTGATTTTTTCACAAACATACATATTGTTGAACATTTTTAGGTAGCGGATGCATGCGTTTTAATTACGTAATTACCTCAAACGTAAAGGGGGCCTAAACAAACCTGAGTTAGTGATAAATGCCGTAAAACCCATGTTTTCACGAATTATCTATTTTAAGTTCGTCGCGAACTCGTAAAGCGAGAATTTATTGTGAAACTACTATAGGTTATGTTGTTTACAGCGAAATTACTATTACAAGATAACCTATTTTAGGATTCAATATGAATATGAAAGTAAATATGAAAAATACAACAAAATTGACTAAATACATTCAAATAATAATGAAAAAGCGGGAATCTAAAATTGTCAAAAATAACTTTTTATAAAAAGAAAACCTTAGACTATGGCGTCGGGAACACAGCAAAAAAGGTAAAGATATTATTGATTTCTCTGACAAACGGTTAGAAAAGCCCTCCTATAAATCTGGAAACTGTTCAGGCTCTCAAAATAAGAAGAATTGTAACGAAATTATTGCAAACTAACAACACATTTAATAATGAAAACTCAATTTTTGAGTAGTCCGAGAATAGATTGGCGTTTGTTTTTTTTAATTAAAAAAAAAGAAAACGAAAAAGAAAAAAATAAAAAAAGTATGGCGTTTTATGAAATGTCAAATAAAGTGACACTTACCGAAAACGATTTTCAGAAAATAATAAGGAAATAAGCACAACTATCACGAAATATACACACAAAGCAAGCAGAAATCTAGCAAGGCGTGGTTTCACAAATAAAGAAACGACGCCATTACATGACATGTACAATAAAAACCAATCTTCTGACTTGCGCTATTGCATATTTTTTTTATATGGCAACACTAAGCTAAAAACTATAATAAAATATTTTGGAAATAACTCTAACCGGGAATATTAGAGTTTATATTACTTTTACTATAAAGAAACAAATAAAAAATAATTCTGATATCCAGATATAAATTCTGACTTGCTAGTTTATGTCATGGCTTATTTTGTCGATAACAAAGTATCCAAGGGATACTCAAAACGATAGCGTAAAAATATAACTTTCCCAAAATGGCCAAAGCTACGACTATAAAAGAAGCTATAAAGAAATGGGAGGAAAAATCTGGTGACGAAGCCGCGACGGCCACAGAGGTCAGCCTCATGTTTCAATGGCCGCCCATAGAGAAAATGGATAATACTCTTGCCACCTTGACGAATTGCGAGTAAGTAGCTACCTTTTATATGAGTTTATTTGACAACTGCTTTATTTACAGAAATATTTTACATCTTAGATCGTTCTTAATTTCCTTGTGTCTACGAGTTGGTGACCCGTGTGTGACAGATTAACATTTTTGTCCTTCAAAAGAAGGCACAAGACCTCAATGGTTGTAATAACATAAGTAGCGCCTAACATAAGTTTGCCTCAGCAAAGAAAAGCTTTCATCTTTCAATTCCCATAGTTTTATCATTTCTGATGTTATGGCGTCGTGTTCTAAAATAAAATGTTGGCCAGTGGCGAAATGTGGAACTAAACTGCATAGTGAAAAGTCTTGGAACAAAACTTTGTTTTATTTTCTGGCAACATAGCCTCAAGTGTCACATTTGTATCCGGATCCGGTGCGTTACCGCGGTCTCGGATGGCGGGCGGCCCGCGTAATTCAATTAACAGTTATTTTAAAATAATTTGAGCTCTTATCGTTTTACTTATATATCTCGTTTAATTAATTTATAGATGTCCTTTTCATACCATACTTTGCGTAAACACTGAGATAAATATTTTTTTCGCAGGAAACTGAGTTTATCGACAAATATGATTGAGAAAGTCACAGGATTGAATACTTTTAAGAAACTTCGAGTATTGTCGCTAGGCAGAAATTATATAAAATCCTTTTCTGGCATGGTAAGATCCTCAATCCATACTATCCTCCAGCATCCATACATTTCCAGTTTTAGCTGACCTCGCATTGCAGGTTTTTCGTAGAATTAGAAATCAGCTTAAGGGCTTATTCCACTTGATTAAATTCAGACGTCTAAATGAATTTTGTGTAGCGGTATCTACAACGCCACATGCGAACAACGCGTCATACTGACGTCACGCAAATCCTGCATCGCGCAAACAGAGTTTACCGCGCAGTTAGCATAGATACAATTTCCCAACATCAATCGTTGGGCAAATGCCCACCAGACACAACACCCGTCTGGTCGGAGGATCCTCCCTTTTCTATAGAGTATGAGTGGACTTTACACCCTGTTCCTCATGCCTCTAAACTGGTGACCCCGAGTATGAACGTCAGCGCAGCCTTCGTGCAAACACTTCAGCGTGACGTCATCATCATCACTCCCGCAAGCTTCAGCGGTGAGTCACCCAGCCAGCCAGCATCCACGGCTTCAACGGGTATCCTGACCACCAGCATGCAGCGTCCGCGCATACCTGGTCATCACCCTCAGCCTCATCAGCAACCTTGGCACAGCACACTGCACCTTCGGCCGGTAAACAAGCAGAGCACCCTCTCCTGGTCGACGCAGCAGCCAGCCTCAACCCGGCGCCGTACGACATCCGACGCACTGGAGTATAACGCAGCGCCACCCCGACTCACTGGGGACATCTCCGCAGACAGTTCCGACTCACCGTGAACTATGCGGCAACCGGTTCCGACTCACTGGAACCTCAGCTGGCCTGGCAAGCATCGCAAGATACAAGACTCATCGACCTCCGGTCTCCGGAGGGGAGTGATGTAGCGGTATCTACAACGCCACATGCGAACAACGCGTCATACTGACGTCACGCAAATCCTGCATCGCGCAAACAGAGTTTACCGCGTAGTTAGCATAGATACAATTTCCCAACATCAATCGTTGGGCAATAGCCCGCCAGACACAACACCCGTCTGGTCGGAGGATCCTCCCTTTTCTATGCAGGATGAGTGAAGTTTACTCCCTTTCCTCATGCCTCTAAATCAGTAACTAAATTCAGTCAAGTGAAATAGCATTTAGGAAGTTAGAATCCTAATTAGCATTATAAATCGGAAGAAGTGAGGCTTCTGACTGACTAAATCATTTAGCATCCTAATTAGGAAGCCATTTAGGAAGGTGGAATAGCGTTAAGACGCGTTAGTCGAGTCGCACCGCACCCGCCACTGCGAGAGGACGTGCAATCATTACAACTTTTTTATTTGTCAATAGTTGTCAATACGTGTGTTTACGATGTCGTCGGCGTCAAAAGAAAAGGAAATTATGGCTAAATATAATAGAATTATATAAAGAGATGCCAGCCATAGTCTGACCCAATTAGCCACGCTCTCGCAACTGAATTAGAAACTAAACAAGTCAAGTGTAATCAAAAGCTTCTAATTAGCCTACTTTTTAGGATCCTAATTTAGACTTCTGAATTTAGTCAAATGGAATAAGCCCTTTATACTGGTTATGTTTAGCTTAATGTGTAGCCGTGCGTACAACAGCCCGGCCAAATCTATGAGCCCGGCCGTGGAGAGAATACGTTCTTGACACCTGTCATTGCGACAACTCTAGTAGCTAATAAAGATCAAATTCGCCAAACAAGAATTTGTTTGTATGAAACTGATAGATGTAATATAATAAATTACAAATGTAGCTCCGTCTGTTTTCTTTTCACCCATTAACGGTTGAATGGCTTGACGACACGGTTGGCGCAGTGGCTGAGCGATCGACTGCTGCGCTGCCTGTCGCGGGTTCGATTCCCGCACGGAACAATTATATTTGTATTGCCTACAGGTAGCTGTTTCGGGTCTGGATGTGTGTGTATGTGAGTTTAAATGTTTGTAAACGCACCCACGATACAGGAGTAATTCCTAGTGTGGCAACGTTAAAAAAATAAAATAAAATGGATTTCCATGAAAGGTACACAATTAGACCATGCATGACCTGGGTTAGGATATAGGACCCTTTTTATATTTTTACATTTCTGTGGGATAATTTCCGACCTGCATCCAGCGAAGCCGCAAGAACCTTCTTGACATCTGTCAGGTTCATACAAACAAATACGTGTTTTCGTCTGACATTAACAGAATTGTGGAACATCGGCACCATTGTCATAGATAAAAATAGAATGGAATACGTGTTTTGCGAATTTGATCTTTATTAGCTACTAGAATTGTCGTACTAATTACTACCTATTATAATGTCTGTAAGAAGCCATAAGTAAGATAATTTAATAAGATGAGGCAGTTTATATATTTATTTAACTACGCATTTTAAAGTTAACTTTTACGTAATCTGGAATTTGTACATCAGCGGTCAAAAAACGATTAACCTATTGGACAGGGTATAGCTGGCGGCACGGTTGGCGCAGTGGTTAAGCGATTGACTGCTGCGCTGCGTGTCGCGGGTTCGATTCCCGCACGGAACAAATATTTGTATGACCTACATGTATTTGTTCCGAGTCTGGGTGTTTTTCTATCTATATCTATATATCTATACTTATAATAAATCTGTAGAAGTGAAAATTCTGTACATTGAAAATATCAAAAAAATAATTTACAGGGGGTGTTACTAGACCGACACCGAACCCAAAAATGTGATTAAAAAAATTTTTGTCTGTCTGTCTGTCTGTCTGTCTGTCTGTCTGTCTGTTTGTTCAGGCATCACGCAAAAACTACCGTTTCGATTACGATGAAACTTGGTATAATTATTCTTTAATATCCTGGGCACCACACTGGGTACTTTTTATCCCGGAAAAGTATATACAATAAAAAACAAACTTAATTTTGCGGTTCGATCCCTATACCCGATTACCACTGTCTGTACTGTACCAACCGCAAATACTAAGTTTGTCGTAGGTTGGGTCACCCGCAGTGGAGTTCATTTTTATTCCTTTTAGTTTTTAGAGTTATTTAGGTTTATTTTTATATGAGTCGTAGGTATAGATTTTAATTTTAAAGTATAGGTAGTATATTTGATAGTGTACGTAGTGACCGTAGGTTATTTTATAATACTGTTAGGTAGGATTAGTCATTCGTATAGATATTAGTTTTTAGGGATTTTGCTTATTTATTGAGTTTAGATTAGTTATCATCAGAAATAGGTTTATTTAGGTAGGTATTTAATTTTTTGCTATTGAGTTTTTTTTTAATTAGGTAGGTACTTAGGTAAAGATATCATATAGGTACCCTCTTAATCACCACTAATGAGACACAATTGGTTTTCTACTGTAATTAGCCACAAAGGGCCCGCGAGATAGATGGCATTCTGGGGAAGCACATACATTTTATCCTGTTAGCACGTTCCCGTGGGATAATTTCTGACATCCACGCGGGCGAAGCCGCGGGCAGAAGCTAGTACTTATAATAAATCTGTAGAAGTGAAAATTCTGTACATTGAAAATATCAAAAAAATAATTTACAGGGGGTGTTACTAGACCGACACCGAACCCAAAAATGTGATTAAAAAAATTTTTGTCTGTCTGTCTGTCTGTCGGTCTGTCTGTCTGTCTGTCTGTCTGTCTGTTTGTTCAGGCATCACGCAAAAACTACCGGTTCGATTACGATGAAACTTGGTATAATTATTCTTTAATATCCTGGGCACCACACTGGGTACTTTTTATCCCGGAAAAGTATATACAATAAAAAACAAACTTAATTTTGCGGTTCGATCCCTAGACCCGATTACTGCACCAACCGCAAATAATAAGTTTGTCGTAGGTTAAGTCACCCGCAATGGAGTTCATTTTTATTCCTTTTAGCTTTTAGAGTTATTTAGGTTTATTTTTATATGAGTCGTAGGTATAGATTTTAATTTTAAAGTATAGGTAGTATATTTGATAGTGTACGTAGTGACCGTAGGTTATTTTATAATACTGTTAGGTAGGATTATAGTCATTCATATACTACTACTGTAATTAGCCGCAAAGGGCCCGCGAGATAGATGGCATTCTGGGGAAGCACATACATTTTATCCTGTTAGCACGTTCCCGTGGGATAATTTCCGACATCCACGCGGGCGAAGCCGCGGGCAGAAGCTAGTCTATAATATGTATGTATTTACAAAAAAAAAAAAAATGTATATAAGTAGTTTATCAGCCATCTTGTTACCATAACAAGATGGCGTGTCATGGGACTAGATGGCGCTGTGTGAAATGTCCAGGGATATTATTATTATTATTATAACACAAGCATTAGGTTGCTTAACTTGGGACTAGATGGCGCTGTGTGAAATGTCCAGGGATATTATTATTATTAGCTACTAGAATTGTTGCACTGACATGTCAGGAACGCATTCTCTCGACTCTCGATGGCCGAAATGTAGTTAAACACCCCAAAAATCATAACATGGCATCACCAATCATTACCATGAACCATCACAGCTGAGGAATGTACAGTCACAAGCAAAAGTATGTATACACTCGGTTTTATTCAAAAGCGATTTGCTCCTTTATTTTTGAATGAAATTTTATGTTGTTACGAATGCATTTTCGAACCCATAGGTTTATGATAATAATAATATCCCTGGACATTTTCACACAGCGCCATCTAGTCCCAAGCTAAGCAACCTAATGCTTGTGTTATGGTAACAAGATGGCTGATAAACTACTTATATACATTTTTTTTTTTTGTAAATACATACATATTATAGATAGAAAAACACCCAGACTCGGAACAAATACATGTAGGACTTACAAATATTTGTTCTGTGCGGGAATCGAACCCGCGACACGCAGCGCAGCAGTCCGATCGCTCAGCCACTGCGCTAACCGTGTTGTCAAATAGATGTGTCGTATTTCAACGTTGCATTCGTTATTTCACGAAAAAATTGCAATTGAAAGTTGCCAAGTGTTGACATATTGGTGCTCGTGACTGTAAACATAGATGTCACCTAACTTTTGGAGTTTCTCTCAGGAACCGCTAGGAGACAGTTTAGAAGAGTTATGGATATCTTACAACTTAGTAGAGAAACTGAAAGGAATACATGTGTTGAGGAGCTTAAAGGTGCTGTACATGAGCAACAACCTCGTGAAGGAGTGGAGCGAGTTTAACAAGCTGCAGGTATGTACGTCAATTCAATGTGCCTAGCCTTTTTCCAACTATGTTGGGGTCGGCTTCCAGCTGAAGCGGATACAGGTAAATAACAGTATTTTACATGGAGCAACTGCCTATCTGACCTTCACAACCCAGTTACTGGGTAATACCGTACGACTACGATCATCATCTGCCTAGCCTTTTTCCAACTATGTTGGGATCGGCTTCCAGTCTAACCGGATGCAGCTGAATACCAGTATTTTGCATGGAGCGACTGCCTATCTGACCTCCACAACCCAGTTACTGGGTAATACCGTACGACTACGATCATCATCTGCCTAGCCTTTTTCCAACTATGTTGGGATCGGCTTCCAGTCTAACCGGATGCAGCTGAATACCAGTATTTTGCATGGAGCGACTGCCTATCTGACCTCCACAACCCAGTTGCTTGGTAATATGATAATGCCCCTTGGTAAGACTAGTAGTCAGACTTTCGGGCGTCTGACGAACCGTAACGACTGTCAAAGATCCACGAATGACAGCCGGGAACAACGGCTTAACGTGCTCTCCGAGGCACCGCACGGACGGGTCTTGGTATGTGAAGATGGTCTCTCATCCACGGACTAACCGCGGCAAGCGTAGCTTAACCTGATCGATCGGCCCGTATGCCCTTCATTACATGGGCTTTCATGAAAATTAGATACTTATGTTGTTGGATGTACACACGGCTACACATAAAGCTACACAAAACCAGTTTGTCTTGGCCTCACTTTGTATGATATTTTCTCACAATGAACGGTCAGCCAATACTGGTTTTGCATAGCTTGATGTGTAGCCGGGTGTACCGAACATCAGTATTAACAATTCGACGTTGACAGCGCCTTGCAGGCTTGACAAGTTACGCGCTGTGATTGTGTAGTGCAACCGCAGGAGCTCTCGGTGCCGTCGGAGACGATGGCGAAGTCGGAAGTGTGTGTGTGTGCTTCAAGCACACATCACAGCGTGTTTGTGGGTCTTGTGGCTAAGTAATAACAGCCGCACAGGTCGATCGATCAGGTTAAGCTACACTTGCCGCGGTTGATCCGTGGATGTGAGACCATCTTCATATACAAAGACCTCTCCGTGCCTCGGAAAGCACGTTAAGCCGTTGGTCCCGGCTGTCATTCGTGGATCTTTGACAGTCGTTACGGGTCGTCAGTAGCCCGTGAGTCTGACAACCAGTCTTACCAAGGGGTATCGTATTACCCAGTAACTGGGTTGTGGACGTCAGATAAGCAGTCGCTCCATGTAAAATACTGGTATTCAGCTGCATCCGATTAGACTGGAAGCTGACCCCAACATAGTTGGGAAAAGGCTAGGCAGATGATTCACAGCGTGTTTGTACACCTTACCATAAGTAAAGTGTGAGTCACTTCGTGAGATAAAAATACTGTACTAAAAGAATTTTCGTAGAGCTAACGTTGACTGTACTGCACTGCAGAACAGAGGCGTAATGTCACATTACAGGAACTGCCACATCTAGAAGACTTGCTCTTCGTCGGCAACCCTCTTTACGATGCGTGCGAGCTGGATGTGTGGCGATCCGAAGCCGCCCGAAGATTGCCGAACCTGAAGAAGCTGGATGGAGAGACGGTACTGCGTGAAGATGACCCACCTTTGACGGTGGCTGATATGCAAGTAAGTATAGCTGTGCTGTGGTCACCCGGTGATAACGCCCCCGACACCACTCGACTTCCAGAGAGGCGCTTTTTGTGTAAATTATTTCATCACCACTGCTCTCAAAACGGTGAAGGAAAACATCGTGAGGAACCGTCATGTCTCGGAACCAAAAATTCGAAAGCATATGACATCTACCAACCCGCACTGGGCCCGCGTGGTGGATTACGTATTATCCCACTCCCTCTCACAGAGAGGAGGCCTGTGTCGCAGCTGTGGGATCATTACAGGCTGATTATGCTTTTGTATAGCAGTACAAGGGCATTTCGGTGCGTGGCCAAAATTAGAACGAATGCCGCCATCTTGGATGTAAGTACTGAATTTCATCTTGACATGGTAAACTTATATTTATTTAATTGAATGTGTTAATATTATATAATTATTAATTCGTTTTTTATTATTATAGCTAAAACTGCTATAGCTATAAGGATCGTTTTAAATTCAACATTTGTAAATTGTACGTACACACGGCTACACGTCAAGCTATAAAAAACCAGTTTGTCTTGGCCCCACTTTGTATGATATTTTCTCACAATGAACGGTCAGCTAATACTGGTTTTGCATAGCTTGATGTGTAGCCGTGTGTACATACCTACTTTCTGTGCAAATAAAGATCTATTCTATTCTTGGTTTTTGCATTTCACAAAACAATATCTCACATATTGGCGCCGATTCCCTTGTTCACAAACTGAACTTAAGTTTAGTGCATCTTTTTCATTCTATTTCAATAAGAAAAGGACAGAAGATAAATAATAGTTTAGTCCTGTCAAATTAGTCCGGCCCGACGTAAATTGACGTATTTTTAGTAGCCATGTTTTTATTTTTAATCACGTCTAACTTGTCTATGGAGTATCATAATAACAGAACACTAATACCCTAAGCCGGGATCATAATTTGACATGACTAAACTAATATTTCTCTTCTGTCCTTTTCTTTAGGAAATAGAAAGAAAAAGATGCACTGAACTTAAATATAGTTTAGTTTGTGAAAAAGGGAATCGGCGCCACTGTCTACGTATAACTACGCATTTGCACCAGAAAACATTGTCGGTTTCCTCCTCAGACTTCTTTTCCTTAGTCTGAGGTTTCCTCGCCATGTTTTCCTTCACCGTTTTGAGCGCAGCGTTGTTGTTTCTCAAATTAAGCGCATGCCTGCTTGGGTTTGAACTTAGTAAAAAATAATAACTTTTGTTCACAGCCTGACGGTGGCGATGGAGTAGAAACCTTGGTCAGTGCGGAAACCGATTGAAGATGCCGCTTTGGCGAACACAGCTTCGAGTTAAAAAAAAAAAATAACAATCTTACCTTGCAGCACCCTAATTGCGTAACACACTATTAATCACAATCTGAATCATTTTGAAGGATATAGATAGGTAATCTATAGCATTCCTTGAGAATTGGGCTATCAAATACAAAAAATTGAGAGGTGTCAAGGGACACCCGGATGGAACGAATTTCACAGACAGACAGAGAAACATGCGACGCCGCACAGCTTACAATAGCTTACTATAGCAAAAAGTGTCGTGACAACTTTTCGTAAGAATTTTTTCCGTCTAGCCCCCTTTCACAACGCGCGATAAGGAACTTCGTTCCAAAACTTCGTTCCAAAACTTCGTTCCAATATAAATCTTCTATAAATCAATTTACGTTGTTGAGCAGATAATTTATTATGTAGCTCTGCGACGACGTAGCTGCGTAGCGGATAATCTACGCATCGGCTACGGCGTAGCACTCGTAGCGATTGTGTCGTGACAACTTTTCGTAAGAATTTTTTCCGTCTAGCCCCTTTCACAACGCGCGATAAGGAACTTCGTTCCAAAATTTAATTCTCTTTATTATAATTCTCGACTTTACAAAACAGAGTGTAAAGTTCACTCATCCTGGATAGAAAAGGGAGGATCCTCCGACCAGACAGTTGTCGTGTCGGGTGGGCAACTGCCCGACGATTGATGTCGGGACGTTGTATATGTGCTAGTTGCGCGGTAAACTCTGCTTGCGCGATGCAGGATTTTGCGTGACGGTAGTATGAAGCGTAGTTCTTATGTGGCATTTTGTAATTATTATTTCTTTTTGCCGTTAATGTCCCACTGCTGGGCAAAGGCCTCCCAGCTCTCCTTCCACCTCTCTCTGTCCAGAGCTGCCAAGGACCAATCTTTATGAAAGGAGTCCAGCTCATCCCGCCATCGCCGTCTGAGCCTGCCGCGATGTCGATTTAGCGGGACCCACGGTTTTGTGAATACCACTACAATAAGATGATTATGAAAAAATCAAAATCAAAATCAAAAGTCATTTATTCAAATTAGGCTGAGAGTCAGCACTTTTCGAACGTCAAAATTACAAAAGACAGTCCCCCAAAAACGCCCGCCCTTCACCACTTCCTAGTGCTATCGCTGGGAAGAAGAAGTGGCGGAACAAACTTCCCAGCAGCACAGCTGTCTGTTCAGTTAGAATATAGTTGCATGTATACAATACTAGGAACATATGTTCAGTAATTAACATTACAAGAAACTTAAATTATTTGTCATAAAATATGTCAGCTAGCCACGCCAATATACCAACAAATATAATAAAAACTATACGTACTTAAGCTGAAAAATAATTAATTAAAATGGAAATAACTACTTACTACCTAAATAAAAGCCTCCAGGCATAAAGGGCGTGACAGCTTACATATTTACGCATAGCTGGGTTCTGGTCACATAGCTGTCACTTGAGTCACAGATGAAAAACTAGGACCATTGAAGTAAAATAAATAAATAAGTTAATACTAATAACAATAACCTGTCAGTAAGCTGAT
This sequence comes from Apamea sordens, assembly GCA_945859715.1. Taxonomy (NCBI): domain Eukaryota; kingdom Metazoa; phylum Arthropoda; class Insecta; order Lepidoptera; family Noctuidae; genus Apamea; species Apamea sordens. The sequence goes on along the minus strand of OX244015.1, from coordinate 7,756,441 downwards.
TCTGGAGAAAGAACATGAACATTGTCTTGAGTTAATTAGGGCGACCAACTATTCTTATCGTGTAAGTAGTCGTTGATGGAATAGTAAGCCTTTGAGCAAAGGTTAGATTTTACTTGAGCTTTAAACGCATTGAAAGGCAAGTCTAGCAAAGAAGAGGGTATCTTGTTATAAACGGTTATACCAAGCCCAACAAATGAGTTATGAACCTTATGAAGCCGGTGAAAGGGGGCACGTAGTTTGTCCTTATTTCTAGTGTTAACACTGTGAATATCACTGTTTTTAGTGTACAAGTGCAAATTTTGCCTAATATATAAAATGTTGGCGAAGATGAATTGTGATGCAACCGTGAGAATACCAATATCTTTAAAAAAATCTCTTAGAGAAACTCTGGCACCTAGCTGGTAAATTGCTCGAACAGCTCGCTTTTGAAGGACAAATATATTTTGTATATCAGCGGCTTTGCCCCACAGCAGAATACCGTAGGACATAACACTGTGAAAATAACTAAAATAGACTAAACGAGCTGTATCAACGTCAGTGTATTGTCTTACTTTCCTGACGGCGTAGGCAGCCGAACTGAGCCTTCCTGCTAGACTTGATATATGAGGTCCCCTCTGAAGTTTGGCATCTACTGTTAGTCCTAGAAAAATTGCCGAGCCTACTGTTTCAAGCACCTCTTTATTTAAGACGATGTTGGGTCCTAGATTTCTGACATTCGGTAAGGCAAACTTTACACATTTCGTTTTCTTGGCATTGAGAACTAGGTTATTTGACGTAAACCAATCTGTAACTATTGAGAGTGCACTGTTTACGTCGTCAAAATCTTGTCTATTCCTGTCTACTTTAAAAATAAGAGAGGTATCATCTGCAAACAGTACAACGTCACAGATGCCCTTCAAATGGAATGGTAAATCATTGATATATACTAAGAACAAAAATGGACCCAGTATTGAGCCTTGCGGAACACCTAACTGAACTGGTAGCCCGGAAGATTTCGCGCCATTAACATCTACACATTGGACCCTATTATGTAAATAAGAAATTATTACGTTGAGAGCCACGTTTCGGACACCGTAATGACGTAACTTACGCAAAAGCGTGTCATGGTGCACGCAATCAAAGGCTTTGGAGAGATCACAGAAAACTCCAATAGCATTCTGTGATTTCTCCCATGCGTCAAATATGTGTCTCAGCAGAGCAACACCCGCGTCTGTAGTTGAACGACCCTTTGTAAAGCCATATTGCTCATTATGGAGGAGGCTGTTTAAATTAAAAAAATATGTTGCGGTGCCTTGCCTATATTATTTATTCATAAGTTTATGGCAAATCTTTAATTTTACGTTGAGATCGGTCAGACCGCGTTAGTTTACTGCGAAAATTGTATACAATAGGTATTACTACACCTATCCAAAAGGCAACTTACATGAATTCGCTGTAAATATGTTCATCAAAATTCGAAATACGCATCATCTTCTGCTTGCCATTTCCCAACAATGTTCGGGTCGGCTACCAGTCTAACCGGATGCAGCTGAATACCAGTATTTTACATGTAGCCACTGCCTATCTGACCTCCACAAACCAGTTACTGGGTAATACAAAACCCCTTGGTAAGACTGGTTGTCAGACTTTCGGTCTTCTGACTACCCGTAACGCCTGCCAAAGATCCACGATTGACAGCCGGGACCAACGGCTTATCGTGCTTCCAGAGGCATGGAGGGGTCTTGTTATGTTAAGATGGTCACCCATCCACGGACCAACCGCGGCAAGCGTAGCTTAACCTGATCGATCGACCCGTGCGGCTGTTATTTCTTAGTCACAGCTTTGCGTAAAACACTGAGATAAATATTTTTCTCCACAGGAAATTGAGTTTAAGGGAAAAATAAAGATAATATTATTATTTTCTCTGCATTTTTACTTTTACCATTACTCTTACTTAAACTACATAAAAAAACACCAAATCTTGATAAAATTACAAAAAAATTGTGTTCTGACGGAGCACTTCTTAGTGCTGACTGTTCACCCAATTTTCTTATTTCGATTCAAAAGTTGCCTTCACCTTCGATACTCGCAATAAAATTCGAGTTTGAAAAGAATTTTTAGAAATTGTTTACACATATGTTGTGGATAGTGGGAAGCTACCCGAAACTGTCAAATTTTCGGGAAAATTTACATTGTGTATAGTGTAACTTTTTAAGGTTCGGTAAATCCAAATGAAAAATACGCCGAAGTAGATAGGGGTTAGGGGATTGTTCATAAATCAAAATAATAGGTGAATAATAATATACCTAGTATAAAATTTATTTTGTACACAAACACCAAATAGTACATAGGAGTACATTAAGTTGGACAACAGTGACACAGTTTTAAGTTAACATTTGGCTTCTAAACTAGACATATCTTAGAAGGCTATGTTTCCCGACATTGCAGTGACATACAGCGGTTGCGGAGTGGTTTCGCACTACGTCCAATCCGAATCCGAATTCAAGATCAGAGTTCAATTCGAATTGGGAATGTTCTAAATTCGGACGGACTGATTTCGGATGTAGTGCGCAACCCCTCATACAAGGGGTTGCGCACTACATCCGAAGCCCCCCCCCAAGGCACGAGGACCCCCCCACCCCCCCTAACCTACCCTACCCTTGTATGAGGGCAGGTCGTCCCCCTCATACAAGGGTAGCGGGAACATCCGAAAGGGTTTACCGCTGCCCTGGAACATAAAGGGCTAAGGACTCTTACTGACTAAAACCCACCCGTGTTCCTTACAATCAGGAAAATCAAAACGTTAATCAGGAAACTCCGCCACTACGGAATCCGGAACACTGCTCTGGATCTTCTTACTTCATACTTGAGTAAGAGGATTCAGAGCGTTGACGTTAATGGAAAAAGATCTCCCGGATCTATAGTAACAATGGGAGTCCCACAGGGCTCAATTCTTGGTCCTTTCTTGTTTCTTATTTATATAAATGACTTGCCGTACCTCATAAAGGATAATCATGATATAGTGTTGTTTGCAGATGACACTTCACTTTTGTTTAAACTTAAACGTCAGCAGCAGGTTACTGACGATGTAAATAGCGCGATCTCTAAAGTAGTCCACTGGTTCAATGTTAATAATTTACTTTTAAACGAGAAAAAAACCAAATGCATTAAGTTTACGCTACCTCACGTTAGGCAGGTGAAAACTAATGTGTTGGTAAAGGGCGAAGAATTGAATCCTGAAGACAACACAGTATTCTTAGGCATAACTTTGGATGCTAAGCTTCAGTGGGGTCCACATATAGATAAATTGTCAAAAAAGCTAAGTTCCGCAGCATACGCTGTTAGAAAAATTCGTAATTTAACTGATGTAGAGACAGCCCGTTTAGTGTACTTTAGCTATTTTCATAGTGTAATGTCATACGGTATTCTATTGTGGGGAAATGCCGCTGATATTCAGACTATCTTTGTTTTGCAGAAGCGAGCTGTTCGATCAATTTATAAACTGAGTCCGAGACACTCGCTCAGAGACAAATTTAAAGAGATTAATGTTATGACTGTGCCTTCTCAATATATTTATGAAAATCTTTAATATGCCCATAAAAATATAAAATTATTTAAAAAATACAGTGATATCCATGATATAAATACTAGGAACAAACACAAATTTGTTGTACCTGCAACAAGGCTCAAGAAAATAGGTGGCTCGTTCAGATGCCAATGTATACGCTTTTATAATAAAGTTCCAAGCCCAGTTCAAGATCTAAGCCTTAATAAATTCAAATCATTTATTAAACGTAAGTTGTGCCAGAAAGCCTTTTATACCGTTAAGGATTATATCGAGGACAAAAAGGCTTGGGATTAAGCTGCTTCCAATTTTTTTTTAATTTTTTACGTATTGAATGTTTTTATTTTGTTTTTCTCTGTTTTGTTGTTGTTTTTTTTTTATATACACTGACATTAATGAATTTTATATATACTATGACATTTGCTTACTTAGTAAAGTATTATATTATTTTAATTATTGTGAATGTGAAGACTATGTGGGTCATTGTATTTATATTATTATTCTCTCTGTTCTCTTAGTTTTTGTCATGGTCTGGCAGTTTGAGTAATTAATGTGGCCTACCCAAATGTCCTTTCTTTGGTATTGTTCGTCGGATCGGTGAGCTCCTTAAGTTTTGAGTTGAGCTGCACGATTTCTGACAAATGCGTGCACTGACTGGACAGGTCCTCTCAATCTGTGTGGCTCTTTCCTCAAAAGACCATCTCAGACATCGACCTACATGGTCTTCATATGATCTGACCAAGATTATGTCTGGACTTTAAAAGAGACTGTGACGTCTGAGTTTGTTTCGGCCTTTCTTCTCAGACTAGTCAGATAGGAAACGCCGACCTCATCTAGTTTTAAAATATGATTGACGTGTAAAAGTGTTTGTACAAACCTACTTACAAAATAAAATCATTTATCATTTACACGGGTGGGTTTTAGTCAGTAAGAGTCTGACACTCCCTTCTGCTCCACCCAGACCGGGAGGAGTCATTTGATGATTTCCCATCCTCAAAAAAAAAACCCCTCATACAAATAGCTATATGCCCCCCCCCCCCCACGCCCCCTCAACCTCTCTAATAATGGTTGGTTGGGTGGGGGAGGTTGTCTTTAACCGCCCATTGTGTCACCCTGTGTAAAGTTTTATATATTTATGTTCTGTAATTTGTATGGTGTACAATAATGAGTATTCTATTCTATTATTAAAAAAGTAGTACTTACGTTATATGTGTGTATACGCATTATACTGTATTCAAATAATAGTTCCCAGGCTGATTTTACTATTTATTAGAAGACTAGCTTCTGCACGCGACTTCGCCCGCGTGAAATTTCTTGTTCCTTGACCCACCGCGTCGCGTAGCATCGCCTGCCCGCGCGATCACTTTGTTTACGCTTAACTTCTTTCTGAGTTTGTTTGTTTTTGCTCGGCTCCTAGGGGCTATGGCGTGATGTTAAATAGCCTATAGCCTTCATCAAAAATTGGGCTATCAAAAGCAAAAAAAATAAATCAAATCCGACTGGTAGTTCCGGAGATTACCCCCTACATACATACAAACAAACAAACAATTTTTGCCTCTACAATATTAGTATAGATAGTATAAATATTTGCAGGAAAGAACCTCTTTAATCAGTATGTTACTAAAGCTAAATTGTTTGTCATACTTCTATACCATAAATGATGAAAACTAAAACAAAACACATAGGTAACATAGACGTTGGCCCTGATTCCCTTGTTTACAAGCTAAACTAAATTTAAGTTCTGTGCATCTTTTTCTGTCTATTTCATCTAGAAAAGGACAGAAGATAAAATATTAGTTTAGTCCTGTCAAATTAAGATACTCCATAGACAGATTAGACGCGATTAACAACATGGCTACTAAAAATACGTCAATTTACGTCAGGCGCTGACTAGTTTGACAGGACTAAACTAATATTTATCTTCTGTCCTTTTCTAAATTAAATAGAAAGAAAAAGATGCACTGAACTTAAATTTAGTTTAGTTTGTGAACAAGGGAATCGGCTCCGTTATGTAATAGGTTTCCATAAACTAGTTTCATCGTGCGCGGAAACTTTGAAAAACAAAATCAAAATGGCGCCGGGTCGGATATGTCACAAAGGTTCGAATGCCTTTCGCTCGTAAAGATAGGTATGTGTATAAAATAAAACAGGTGTTTAACAATATGTACATTTAATTATTTAAGGATACTTAAAACTTGATTAGGTATTTTGCTTACGGGCGATTTCACAATCGTCAAATAAGCTCTGAGGTAGAGTGTCAGTTTTTGTATAGAAAATATAATCAGCTTAAAATGTTCCCAATGTTGGGACACAGGCCAGTACGGGTTGGTAGATGTCACATGTCATCGAATTTTTCGTTCTAGGACATGCCGGTTTCCTCACGATGTTTTCCAGCACCGTTTTCGAGAGCAGTGGTGACGAAATGATTTACACAAAGTAACCTGCGCACCGGCTGCCTTGTGAAGGCCGCAGGAACCCGTTGGTTGCGAGAAGCACAGAACCGGTCGAAGTGGAGGTGCTTCGGGGAGGCCTATATCCAGCAGTGGACGTCTTTCAGCTGAAATGATGATGATGAAACCACCTGAGTGGGTTCGAACCCACGATCTACAACTCGTACGTCGGGGCAGATACCACTGAGCCACATGATCCTGCTCATCTTGATCCCATGGAAAATATGTCAATGCATTATTGTTCAGGAATATAATCTGACATTTTAAAAATGATTCTTAACGCTAGCGAATTAGATGCTATTGTGACATAAACTATCTTCTTTTTGATAACATAAAAAAAAAGAACTTTGAAGGTCCGTAGCATACCTAAACTGCATTCGCGATTTATTTGCCAAAAATGTAAACAAATATGAATTTACAAAAAAATTACTTAATTCCTACACATTTTTATAACTTTTTTATACATATAACAAACATTTTTATAACTTTATCAATAGTGCTAATCACTCTGAAATCAACATAATTACAATTATAATAAAGTTGATATTTGTTTATCTTGAAATAACATCAATTTGAAACCATTTGAATAGACTTTAGTTTGATGTATATTCCGCCATTTTTTGATGTTTGAAATAAAAATAATCAAACTTCTGTAGCATTGATACTCTGTGGTCACCTGTCATGTCAACGAAATGTCAGTTGGTTTTTTCATATCAATGGAAAATATAATATTTTTCCTTACATAATTATATCGTAAGAATATTAGAGTTAACTATATCTATTCCTTGTGTAAACGCTCACCTTCTGTTCTTCGAATTTTATATGTTTTTTACGTACCTACGTGGACAAGTTATCGAAAAGATCATCTTTGATTCATATTCCATACGTACCCACTTCACATTTATGCAACCAGAGGGGCAATTCTCGTAATTTTAAGCACGTTCACAGTCTGATCTCAGTCTCAATCTGTCAAAAACGCCTCTAATTTCCCTACATTTTGATATTTGTTTGTCGTCGGGATGAGACTGCGACTAGATTTTGCGAGAATTGGCCTTCAGCGGTAAGCAAGTTCAAAAAAATATGAATGTCACGTGATCAACTTTGAACGTTTTAATATCTCAGAAAAGTGACGCTTTGCGGGGTTTGGTCTTATTATTTATTCTGTTTGCTTTGATGTCAGTTATCGATTTATACAGAATGAAATTAAATAGGTGCGACAAATTAAAATATCTAATTCAGCTTCCTATAAAGTAAATGATGCACATACGTGCGCGTAGGCGAGCGATTTGCAACGTCGTCGCGCGCTATTTTTTTCGTAAGAACAGTCAAAATTAGGTAAATACCGCTAGTTCAACTAGTTGCAAGCTTGCTTCATGGTTTGAACTCAGTGATGAATGGATTGCTTATCGGGTGCGCGCTAAAATTGATATTTACATTTTCTTATTTGTTTTGATATATAAAAAAAGAAACTGTAACGACGATAATTCGTGTCTACTTGAAGGCAATAACTTAGTTTGCACTATCTAAGACGATAATTACACGATTTTTTTTCAAGAATTTAGATTTGGGAAATTAAATTTTAATATGAATAAGTAACAGTTACTACAATTTCATCCTGATTAGGTAGAACTCGTGGCCGCCATTAAAAAAAAAAAGTCAAAATGGCGGACTGTAGGTATGACGAATCTTCAAAGGACTTTCTCACATCTCATTACAAAACACTGATACAATATTTCATATTATTTGTAAGCTTTTTCACCACTGTGAGTACGCATATGTGCCTTCAAATGACAACTTTGCGTAAAACATCTCTGACATTGTTCACACTTGTAAGGCTTTTCACCAGTGTGTTTTCGAAAGTGCATGTCCAAGGACTGCTTATGACTGAAACTACGCTGACATACAAAGCATTTGAAAGGTTTTTCACCAGTATGTCTTCGAAGATGATTCGTCAACGAAGTTTTATGTGTAAAACTACGCTGACATATAATACAACTATGAGGTTTTTCACCAGTGTGTGTGCGATAATGTTGCTTGAAATTATACAATCGGTTAAAACCTTGCTGACATATATCACACTTGTAAGGTTTTTCACCCGTGTGTAAAAGACTATGTGATACCAATTGACATTTTTGATTAAAACTACGCTGACAAATGTCACACTTATAAGGTTTATCACCAGTATGTCGACGAATATGTTTGATTAAATTACTCTTTTCGCTAAAACAACGCTGACATTCATCACACTTGTAAGGTTTTTCACCAGTGTGTATGCGGACATGTTTGTCCAAGTGACATTTCGCGTCAAAACCACGCTGACAAAAGTGACATTTGAAAGGTTTTTCACCGTGCTCAAGGAAATGTTTTCTTAAACTACCCTTATCACTAAAACATAGCTGACATATTTCGCATTTGTAAAGTTTTTCTTTAGCAGATAAATTTGGAAGTTTACTTAACTCTGCATTGTCAAAAGCTTTGTTATTAAATATTTTACTTTTTAAATTACTCTTGTTACAGAAACTCGTGTCTATTGCGGAGTGAATATAATCTATTAAATTAGTTTTAACTTCTGTAAAATTGTCATTACTTTTATATATAATTTTTTTTTTGACAATTGCTTTTGGAATTATGTTAGGCTCTCTGAATTTAGTATCAGGTTTGGACGTACGAATTTGTACTGGCCTGATAGTTTTTGAGTTGGATGATCCTGTCTTCTTTTGCTTGGTTTTCGATGTGACGTGTATTGGCTTTGATTTCTTCACGACAGGCGACCCTGTAAAATAAGGTGTTTTAATGTTAGCTTTGACATCACTGACATCCCTGACCCGAGGAGGCCTGCAGTGGCGGGCCGGGGGTTGCGGAAGGATCGTACGTTCCCGAGACCCCCGGCGTAGGTGTGAGATGGAACGCCGGGGTGGTTTTTAGTCAGTAAGAGTCTGACAGAGCCTGCAGCCCATCCATGAGGATTTTCCAATAAGGGAAAAAAAAAATGTCACTGATATCGGTGAAGTAAAAACAACTGACACGCACCCTAATTGCGTAACACACGATCCATCTCAAACATTTTGAAGGATAATGGCGCCGATTCCCTTGTTCACAAACTAAACTAAATTTAAGTTCAGTAAAACTTTTTCTTTATATTTCATTAAGAAAAGGACAGAAGATAAATATGCTTGCCTTGCTACACTTTTTAGGCATGGCGTGACGTCACGACCCCCCCCCCCCCCCCCCAATTTTGACACGCTTTATCTTTGTAATTTTTTGTTTGATTGACAAAAGAAAAAATACGTGTCCATTATTTTTCGATAATCTAGCTGACGGACTAAATATAATAATTATTTTTTTACCCAGGAAACTACCCTATTACCCCGCGGCTAACTACAATTTGGGTAGCTTGTGAAGATTTGCAAATTGACTATTTCTACTCTCATTTGCCTAGCCCTAGCTTTTTTGCTAGCTATGTTGGGGTCGGCTTCCAGTCTAACCGGATGCAGCTGAATACCAGTATTTTACATGGAGCGACTGCCTATCTTACCTCCACAACCCAGTTACTGGGTAATACGATACCCCTTGGTAAGGTTCTTGGTATGTGAAGATGGTCATCCATCCACGGACCAACCGCGGCAAGCGTCGTGACGACCCGTAACAACGAATAAATTAAGTACAATAATACTTACTTTTCGTATTCTTGACCTTTTGTGTCTTCTTAGATACTTCTGGTAGTATACCTTCTTCTTTCATATCAACCAGTTCAGTTTTGAACTCCGTTAAAGGTACATCATCTTCTGAATCAGATTCAGAATGGTGTGGTGGTATATCTGCTACATCTAGATAGGTATCGTCTAGATTTACCGGTTCAAGCTCTGTGAAAGAACAAATAGTCATGAAGAAAAATCAACGGCAATATTCTTTTATTAACATTGTACACACGGCTACACGTCAAGCTATACAAAACCAGTTTGTCTTGGCCTCACTTTGTATGATATTTTCTCACAATGAACGGTCAGTCAATACTGGTTTTGCATAGCTTGATGTGTAGCCGTGTGTACGTCTCTGATGATTTAGATCTAAATCGTAGAATAAGACTTTTTAGGGTTCGGTACCCAAAGTGTAAAAACGGGACCCTATTACTAAGAATCTACTGTCCGTCTGTCATTTATAAGTATTTCAATGATATAAAGGAATAACAATATAAAATAATTCGTTATTTGAAAACTACCGCCAGCGCCGCTCGCCGACATAGGGCTCTCTCTCTCTTTTCTTCAATTCGCCTACTCTTTACACGTTATTCGTTTTAATTTCATTGATGCGATTGGTACGATCTGTGACCTCGGCAAATGAACCCTGCGCTACAGTTCTTTAAGTACAGGTTGTTCCAAGATACTATTAGAAAATTATAAATAAATAAATAGTAACGTTTAGGGCTGATTTCTCCAACGTCAGATAATTTTATCGGAGGAATAATTTTGAATTTTTGAGTTTTTCCATACAAAAACTGTCTGACGTCAATTATATTCCACGAATAAAAATTATCTGTAGATTGAAAAATCAGCCCCTAATGCAATTAAAATATGTTCATGAAACGAAAACGCGAAACCGTATATGTATTATGTATGTATCTAAGAAATGGATAAAATCCTTACTAGTGAAAAAAGCATATAGCTGCGCCCCGCGGCTTCACCTGCATAAGTTTCGATCCCGTGGGAATATCGGGATAAAAAGTATCATATGTGTTAATCCTGGTTATAAACTATCTGTGTGCGCAATTTCATCCAAATCCGTTCAGTAGTTTTGGCTTGAAGAAGTAACAAACATACAAACAAACAAACACACACACACACTCACTCACAAACTTTCGGCTTTATAATATTAGTGTTTTTTTTATTGTCCAGACTTATTTTTATTTTATTGTTGAACCTTGGCTGGCATTTGTACGCCCTCTGGCATAACTAGTGCACTTTATATAACATCATTATTGTACCTATGTTCAACAAATTAATTAATGACTTATGAAGTTATGACCAGTGATAGGAATAGGTAGTGCCTATTTGCCTAAACTTCGAAGAACAGAGACAAGAAACGGAGACTTCCTTAGGACTAAATTTTTTCCGGGACATCTGTCCCGAAATTCTGGACAACACTTGTAAATACATTTAAAAAATATGTTATTTGGAATAAGTAATTCGTCTATATTTACCTAAAGTTTTTTTAACGACTGAATGTTATTTATTATGTTATGTCTAGTCGCAAACTTTAGGTAAATATAGATGAATTACTTATTCCAAATAACATATTTTTTTAATGTATTTAAAAGTGTTGTCCCGAATTTCGGGACAGATGTTCCGGAAAAAATTTAGTCCTAAGGAAGTCTCCGTTTCTTGTCTCTGTTCTTCGAAGTTTAGGCATATAGGCACTACCTATTCCTATCACTGGTTATGACCTATGTGTTAAATAAGAGAAAACGAAGTAGTAGCGTGGGTAGGCAGTTTTATACCCCCGGTGTGTTCCCGAACTGTCGACATGGGGGGGCTCAGTAGCCGTGGCTTGGTAACCCACGGTGAAGCCAAGAGGAATCCGAGGAGGGGCCGCTCGTCAGGGCTTTGCCAGTAAGCCGACGACGTAGCGACCAACAAGTAGGTTGCAGTGCCGCTTGGGCGACATCGCAACTGAGGCGGGATGTCGTATGGGAGGCATCACGGCTGAGGGTTGGAGGCCGCGGCGGGAGAGGAGTGCCGGTATTGCGGTGCGCCGCTCTCCCTACCTTCCGCGGCCTTGACGGGGTCGCCACCGACTGATGGTGGGGCCGCAGGGGAGGAGTGTTGGTATGACGTTGGCCGCTCTCCCTATCCTCTGCGGCCAAAAACTGGCAGGCGGCGGGGCCAATGACCTGACCCGTCGCAGGGGGACCAAGGGTGCCCAGACACGGGGTCGTCTGGCACCCATGTGCTGGTTGGGTCCCTGGGGTGGTCACGGCGTGCTATGTGTTCTGGTGCGCCGGTGATGGGGAGTACTCCCCAGAGGAGGGTCCGGACTCCGGTGATGGACAGTCGCGGCGGGTTCACGGATGAGTGCTAACGCGTCCCCGTTTTCCCGCCGTAAGCGGCAGAGGAGAACACCGTGGAGTTTTAGGTGGGTTAGGGTCCCACATAACTGCACTATCTCTCCGTGGTAATGCAGAGAGCATGAGCATTTCTTCTTCAAAAAAAAAACGGACACATTCGCGGGCAAAAGTTTACGCTACAACTTCAAACATTTTTATAACTTTTTCAACAGTGCTAGTCACTTTGAAATGAACTTAATTACCACTAAAATAAAGTTGATATTTTTTTAACTTGAAATTACATGAATTTGAATAAAACTTACCATCACTTTGGCGTTCCACCTTGATCTCGACAGTGTTACATAATTCCTTAGAAACCGCTGGTAATTCAATCTCTATGGTCCCGCTGTCAGTGTTACCATCATCTACGATATTTATGTTCTCTATGGTGGTTTTGACGAAACCACCGACAAATTCTGAGTGGCCATGGTTTGTTAAAGGTTTTAGCTGGAACAAAATTAGCTTGGGTTAAAGAAAAAAGTGGGAAATATGGCGGATAGAGGAGTCTTTTACCGATTGAAAAACGGTCCGGAAAAAAATACAACTAACACAAGATAATGGCGTTCATTTTGACAGTTTAACAACATTAATTGCGATATTAACATTGTTGAGCTGCCAAATTGTTCGAACATATGAAGCAATGGGTTAGCAATATCCTACAAAATGATTCAAATTGAGATTAATAGTGTGTTACGCGATTAGGGGCTGTTCATTTATTACGTAAGACAATTTTGACCCCTTGCGTAAGAAAAAATAAGACATGGATGAACCCCCTCCCCCCTTTTTAATCTTACGTAAGATCAGTATCTACCAAAAGTACAAAGAAAAAGTAGCAAAAATTAAAAACTTGTAATTTATGTTTAATTTTATAATCTTACGTAAGAAGAGTCTAGACACCTCCCATCCCACGCGTAAGAAAAAATAAGACTTGTTTGGACCCCTTCCCCCCTCAAATCATCTTACGTAATAAATGAACAGCCCCTTAGGGCGCTGATCTCAGTCACAATATGTCAAAAATACCTCTAATTTACCACAGTTTTTACAAGTTGATTTGACATTGATTATCGCCGAGATGAAATTGCGACTAGATTTTTAACGTTTTTAATTACGGGAATAGGAATTCTGTACAAGACGCCGGAGCTGTACCCAGGCCACGCCGCGCAATGCAATGCGGTGCGCAGGCGGTGCGGCGCATACGCGGTATTCATTCGTATATAACTGCGTTCGCGATTAACTTGCCAAGCATGTAAACAAATATGAGTTATTGAAAACTTACTTTAATTCCTACACAATAAAGTGCAGTTTACGCTACAACTACAACAAAAAAAAAAATAAGACTTTTTAATAATTTAATGGAGCGACTGCCTATCTGACCTCCACAACCCAGTAACTGGGTACGATACCCCTTGGTAAGACTGGTTGTCAGACTTTCGGGCTACTGACGACAAGTAACGACTGTCAAAGATCCACAAATGACAACCGGGACCAACGGCTTAACGTGCTTTCCGAGGCACGGAAGGGGTCTTGATTTGTGAAGATGGTCACCCATACTGGGACGTGGCTTGACCTGATCGATCGACCAGTGCGGGTAGGTACGTAAATTATAGGAATCAGGCATGTCTATAGATGGACAATCCACCAGGTTTAAATCCAGTGCTTTGATAAACACCCAATTTGCCCATCTAGGCATGTCGTTTTCACATTATACTAAAATTCTAGTTCATGAAATTAGTTGTTTGTAGAATCCCTCACCTCAAAATTGAGCATCATCTGGGCGAACAGCTCCTCGGCTGCCTGACATTTCTTCTGCAACTGATAGCTTTGCTTCAGTTTAGCGTAGCAGAAGAAACAAGCTAGCATTGGTCTCCTGTCTTCAGTTACAAACTGCAACAAAACTACTCTTAAACTATTTTGTTTATATATATACCAATCTATGATAGATAATATTATAAAGAGATAAAATTTGTTTGTTTATTTGTATCATCATCTGCCTAGCCTTTTCCCGACTATGTTGGGGTCGGCTTCCAGTCTAACCGGATGCAGCTGAATACCAGTATTTTACATGGAGCGACTGCCTATCTGACCTCCACAACCCAGTTACTGGGTAATACGATACCCCTTGGTAAGACTGGTTGTCAGACTTTCGGGCTTCTGACTACCCGTAACGACTGTTAAAGATCCACGAATGACAGCCGGGACCAACGGCTTAACGTGCTTTCCGAGGCACGGAGGGGTCTCGGTATGTAAAGATGGTCACCCATCCACAGACCAACCGCGGCAAGCGTAGCTTAACCTGACCGATCGACCTGTGCGGCTGTTATTATTTAGCCACGTATGTCAGGGATAATCTCTGGAACTACCAGTTGAAATTGTAAAATGCTCAATTTAAGAGAACTGCGACCGCACGGCCACGGTTACACCTTTATAACATTCTGAATACTGGATCTACAAATTTGCAATTTTCATTGTTAGTGTTTTACAAATTCCTTCGTAATGTTAACATAGTTGTTTATCTTCTACGACACATTTTGTTGTTGTTGGTCTTTATAACTTACATGGAAATTCATGGAGGCCCGATTTAGTAGTCCGTGTATCTGTATAGTATACGACAAAGTAATTTTCTGTGACACTGACGCACTTCAATCTCATTGTTCTTCTTCGTGTCGCTGGCTTGACTGAATTTTATATCTTGTTGGCTTAAAATCTTGTTACTAAAACCGTTACTTGTTACTAAAACCCTGGACACCAAGCACTCTGTCATGCAGGGTCTAGGTAACGAATCGTTTCACTACGAAGGCACGAACCGGTCTTTCTCAAGACCCATTCTAAACTGCTCTTTTAAGAGCCAATCCCTGGAATTTAACTACTCCAGCCATTTCAGGTATTTCAATCTCATTTAGAAGATTTATTTTAGGTTCACTGTGCCCAACACCATCCATAAATTGATTCTATTATTTTTTATTTTACCACCTGTAAGTGTACTTTATGGATTGCAATAAACAATTTGAGATTTGATTTTATTTACTATTATAGTACTATGAATATTTATTGATTTTGTTGTATTTAATGTTTTTTTTTTCTCTTTTCTGTCCATGTATTTAATTAATTTCAAATATTATTTTTTCTAAATCACATACAAAGTATATTGTCACTTATAAATTTGTATGTGTTATTATGGCTAAACATAGGGCCCCCCTATTTATGTAAATACCTATGTTTCACAAATGACCTAACTGATTGATTGATCTAATCTGTAATGTTCAATGTGTATATTTAAAACACATTAATATTTATATGATCTGACATGTTGCCATTGTAGCCGTGTAAAGCAGGGCCAGTCGCCAGTTTATGAATTACATGTTTAAATACAATCTCCATGTCTATGCGACTACTGCACAGAACAAATGTGGCAATGTTTTTTTTTGTTATAACATGTCATTTCACAAAAATATGTGAAGGGTGTATTGAGGGACTGTCTTTGGTAATATTGACATTTGTAAAGTGTTGATCCTCAGCCTAATTTGAATAAATTATGAGTTTTGATTTTGATATGAATGCTTGTAAAATATTATAGCCATCAATATAGACAAGTTACTATATTATTAATTACCCTATCACCTATCCCAACATTAAATACTTCATGTGGTCACCGGTCACTATTGAAAGAAAGAAATAAAATGAGTTTATTTTATCCTGATCATGTAAGGCACACAACACAATATTCACACATAAACAAACAAAAAAACTTAGTACTTATTAGTATTGTGTGCCTCGCGGCTGCGCCAAATAAGCGACCTTTTTTCCCAATCGTAGGTACATTTATGTACGAAAAAAAAGTTCCTTTTGTCAACACCGACAGACTGATCGGGAATAATCGAAAAGAAGCAAAAAAAAAAAGTCCCGTTCGTCCACAATAGGAACTCTACTTAATTAGCGGAAATATTAGAAAATAACTTTTATCGAAATAAATCTTGTTTACTCTGGTAGTTACTTATTAAATAATTAAATTATACGTAATCTACTTACTGGAACATCACTCAGCTTCTCATACATCTCCTGCAGGTTCTTGTCGGCAACCACAAACATTCGAACATTGTCCACTAGACATATCCTGCACATAGATAGCTTTGCCATCGTTAGATTAAGAAAATAACACCGCAGAGTAGAAATAACTGGTGCAACTGCTTTTAGATAATATTATTATGTCAACTTCTTCTTCTAACCTACGAACATTATCTATATTCTGAATTAAAAGTTACTGTTCACGGACTAATACTCGTACTCGGTAATCTGGTAATCTCCGAAAAATTCCAATAGCATCATTTTTTTTCTTTTTGTTAAATTTTGACGTTTGACGTGATAGTGATAGTGACTGATGTCATTGAAGATAGTGACGTTTGGTTTTTAATTGAGCGCAATGTTGCTCGTAGTGTTATAACACCGGGTCTTTTTGCCGGAATGAGAATTGTTTGAAAACTTGCTTTATGCGACTGTGAAAAAGAGTGTTGGAATAGGAAATCGTAACACTTTCATCAGATATTTTTAGAACAGACCAACAGAGTACAATAATATAATCAAGATGGACTATATTTCCGTTTTAAAATTCCCTACATTTTGACGAGTTAAAAGAACATAAATGTAGGGAACAGCCCGAACAGCTGATTTTTTTTAAACTACTGAACCGATTTTTGATGTTTGCGTTCCGAATCAAGAACGATCATTGACATAGAAAAGTATGGACTGGAAATACCTACAAAAAAAGGGTGCATACCTACAACTCATATTGTCGCATAAAATGGCTGCCATTGCTAGGGTTGTGTCAATCAAGGAACAACTGTTATCTCGTTGTTACTATAACGAGTAACGATACTATATACGAGTTTTACTAGTTATCACGTTTGGATCACGATGGATTTTGGTGCTGTGAAGTGTGAACCACAGGCCGGACCTAGCTAGGTCACTCGGACCGAATAAGACGCAAGATTATTTATGTTAACATCGCAGAATATACTGATATCGTTTCAGCGGAGGAACTAGTTTCGGAAACTATTACGGTAAGTCGGCAACGGTACAACACTATTCCATTATGACATCTGTTTGTAAACAAACGAATGAATTAACAAATATAATAAAAAGGCCTGTTATATGGAAATGAACCCAATTAGCAATACTTTAGCCATAAATTCATGATCGCGTTACAATTGTATCATCGATTGTGTATTATTGTATGTATTAATGCATGAAAACCGGCTACTAACCTGTGCAACTACAATTGAGGTTGATTTTCATTCTTTCTTGCACCACACTTCACAATACAACACACAGGCATGTTGAACTTCTGTTTTCCAACATTTACATGCAGTTTTAAAAGGTAAAATCCTCGTAATTTTCTCGCAAATCTCAATAATACAAAAAACAAACAGACATTTGACAGCAAAACTACCACGAAACTCGTCACTCAAGATGGCTGCTACGGCACTTACCTACAACTGTCACTACGTCAAGACAAAATGTTGCCATAATTAGCAACAACTTAAAATATAGTTGTCTCTTTTATCAAATGAGATTATCTCACTAGAAAGAATGAGACATAACGATATTTCAAATTCTGAATCATATTTCACTCATATTTGTATAAGCAAATGTATGTATAGAATAATGCGGCATCTCCATGTTTTTTCCTATCTCAATGAGAACGATTCATTGTATTTTATTTTGTTAAGGTGGATGCTCCAAGGTAGCCCGCGAAATTCAAATTTTCTTACGTTTTTTGCAATTTGGTGGTCAGTACTAAGTTGTACGTTGATTATAATATGATTCGCGGCCGTAACAAATATGTATTTACTGAATTATAATCATTAAAGTCATCAAAATAACTCTCTAAGATCAAGTAATCCTACTAAATGACTATTTCATGAAATATTGACATTTTAGGATTATGCTAACTTAACAAGTTGTATTACTGATTCTAATGATTATAATTCTGTAAATACATATTTGTTACGGCCGCGAATAATATTTTAATCAACGGAACCAAAATGTCATTTTGAATATTTCGTTCATAAGTACACTTCAGAAAAGTAGATTTTTTTTTTTTTTTTATCGATGAAATCGTCACACTTGCTTATTATTAGTCGGAAAAGATGTTTATGAGAATAATAATTATTATTAATAGTACAGGAACACATACCTTTCATATAACGTTTACGTGATATTATGTTTTCATGTGACATAATTTTAGAACGAAAGCAGTCAATGCTGACGCCATATTGCATAGAATAATATGGCAATAACTTGAAAAACTATTACTTTTTGCGCACAACAAATCAGGCTTAAATCATAAATGCAAGAAAGAATATTTTTCTTCAATTCCTGGTATTTTTTCCTATTTTTCGATAAATGTACAGACGCCAGCAGGTCAAGCTACCCGAAACTGTCATAATTTTCCAATCAACCTTGAACCTTAATTCTTCAGCGATAAAGTTGAAAATCTATTAAAGAAATTTGACAGATTGTAGTAGCTTGATATGCTGGCGTCTGTACATCTTATGGCCGAAAATGAAACATCTCCTTTTGGCAAAATCTTTTCGGCAAAACGGCAGGATCCCAATATTCACCTCAAATACGGGATTTAATTCATTGTGCGTGGTCTGACACATACTTGGCCAGTATTTTTTTAAAATATTGTTGGGAAACTACCACAAAAAAAAAAAACAATTACTATTACTCGTTAAAAACAAATCGTTTGGCATAATCGGTTTCGCACACGAAATGGCCAAGCCACATAAATATGTGGCTTGGCCATTTCGTGTGCGAAACCGATTACTCTACACCTTAGTCTAAATAGACTAAGGTGTAGAGTTTGCGAAGTTAGGCCTTGTAGAGTTAGGGTGTGTAGAGTTAGAAGCTTGGCTCTACATGAGATCTGATTACTTTTTGACAGTGCAAGCTACATGGTCTCGTCTTGGCAACATTTAACATGAAATGTTTTTGTCGGATCAATATTTACATTATCAATTAAGGGTGTCGTATGTCGTCATTCCAAAGTCCAATGGGACCCGGTACTGAGCCAGCGGAGGTTCGTGTGTTCGGGTCCATTCGGGGGCGCTTCCAAACTATACGGTTAAGACATAATATAGGATATAATTATATTATCACCAGCCTATCGATCTCAATAGACCGTGCAAGTGTGACGTCACAAGTATATTAGGGTTGTGGGCATGCCCATCGGGCCCACAACAGTAGATCCATGCTTGATAGGGTTAGTAACAATATTACTTAACGTCTAGTGTTATTTATAGGTTACAGACAAAGGTATAAAATTAAAATTCAAGTTGGAGCTGCAGCTACCTCCGCAACATCGGGGAATCCCATCGATCTGCGAACACACTGAGAATCTATTAATTTATAGTGCGTGCGTGTAGGTGCAGCAAAAGTGTGTTGTGCTGAAAAATACAGACAATCCAATATTACTAATCCTATAGCCTGCCCTATACCATGGATTGAACTGAATCTATTCAGTACTTTTTGCGTCAATCCGCAGCATAATTATTATGTCCATCCAGACCAACAGACAAAAGTCCTAAATACTCGAAGATAAGATTTCTGGATGTATGTAGCAAAAATGAGGTTGAATTTTACAAAAAAAAAAAATGTATATAAGTAGTTTATCAGCCATCTTGTTACCATAACACAAGCATTAGGTTGCTTAGCTTGGGACTAGATGGCGCTGTGTGAAATGTCCAGGGATATATTATTATAATTTATTTTAAAAGAAGATCGATTGTCATAAAATTTTAATATAGCATTTGCTAATGCTGTAATATGTATGGGTAAAAACACACTTGTAAATAAAACAGTCATTGGCGTCGATTCCCTCTTGTTCACAAACTACACTAAATTTAAGTTCAGTGCATCTTTTTCTTTCTATTTCATTAAGAAAAAGACAGAAGATACAATATTAGTTTAGTCCTGTCAAACTTCGGGTCCTACAGGACATCCTACTAGCCCTCAGCAGGGGACAGGACCCGATGCAAGCCGTCCTCACCGGCATGACTGAGTCTGATACGCAGAAATGGCTAAGCCGGTGAGGATACTACATTGGAACGCCCGCGGCCTCAGGGAGAAGGTCGCACTCCTCCGTCCACTACTCCAGGAGCAAGACATCGACGTGGCGCTTATCAGTGAGTCGTTCCTGGGACCTGCGGACAAAGTCCGCTTCCCGGGATACATCATCTACAGGATGGATGGGCTACTAGCTACCAACGGTAGGTACTTCCGCGGTCTGGTCGTACTGGTGAAACGAAGAGTCGTCAAAGCGGACTAAGTTAATATAGGCGCTGCGTGCGTGGCGCCCACACACTCGCTGTAACACCAGGAAAACCGCACGAGCGACGTACACACACCCTTACAAGTCGCTCGATACTCACCACCACGCCCCGCGCCCCGCAACGCCGCCGGCTAGACCTGGATGCGCTGTAGGGGGGTGGGGAAATACACCCACTGTAGAGGAGCGCCAACCAAAACCGGCGCCCTCGTTGCTAGATCGGCTCTTGCCGGGCCTTCCCTAGGGAACTAGGGATCTCACCTAGCAGGAGCCTGGTCGCACGGGCGTCGAGAAGCACTTCGGGCGCTCCTACAGCCACTAAGCAAACACACACCAACGACCACCAGGGGGGAGGCATATCCCCCCGGGGTTGATAGGTGTGCGAATAGCTCCCACCTCTCTCACGGGAGGGGGGAGAAACCCAACGATGGGTTCCCAATTCTGGGAACCGAGAGACCCACGCCTCGGTAAAGGCGCCGAAAGGAGCCCCAACACCGACTCCTCGCGCCCCCGTCGGGGGCGCAGAGACGATCACGACGGACCGTCAGTTCGGCTCGCACGGACACGCTTCCTTCGGAACGGTTTCGGGCAGTTGGGCGCTCTCTGACTTGAAAGTCGGCATCCACCTCGAATCCGACATCGGGCGGTCGCGATTGTACTAGTTACATAGGTACATTTGTTTGTACACAAATAAATAAATATATTAATATCACGGTTTTACGAGTGGTTTTATTGAAACAATCCTTACAAAGTTTAATTACCATTGCAAAATATTATATATTTAAAATGTCGCTTGAAAATAAAACCATCCTATTTTTTAATTTTCAGTCATTTATTCTAAAATGAAACTTAAAAGTCTAAATAATAAGGTTAAAAACATACTAATTTGAAATAAGACCACAAAAGTATTTGTGGTCTCATTTTTCGGGCCGTTTTTGAAGCGCTTATCGGGAATCTAGTACTATTATTGATCGAAGGTCGGGAGAACAAACAATTTCATGCAGACGAAGTCGCGGACAGATGCTTGTTAATAAAATAAAACAACAATTATTGCTTTTCCTTCTTGTGTACCCAAAGATGACTATTCAACGTACTTCTTTGTCTGAAGCACTTAGCACAAATTTCACATTGGTACTGTTTCTTATCACTGTGTATAAGAATATGGTTTTCCAAATTAGCTTTTCTATTAAAACTACGCTGACATACATCACATGTGTAAGGTTTTTCAGCCGAGTGTGTTTTTAAATGATTTTTTAAAACATTCATAGCACTAAAACTAAGCAGACATTCATCACATTTGTACGGTTTTTCACCAGTATGCTTATTTCGCATATGAATGTTCAAAGCATTGCTTTGGCTAAAACTTAGCGGACATGCAACACATTTGTAAGGTTTTTCACCTGTGTGTATTCGAACATGTTTTGTTAAATTAGACTTTACATTAAACCCACGCTGACATATTTTACATTTGTAAGGTTTATCACATGAGTGTAAAGCAATATGAGTTTTTAACATAGGGCGACTAATAAAACTACGCTGACATACGTCACATATGTAAGGCTTTTCACCCGTATGTATACGAATATGTTTATCTAAATAAACCTTTGTGCGATAGCTACAGTGGCATTTATCACATTTATACGGTTTTTCACCAGTGTGAGTACGAACATGATGTGTCAAATGTGAACCTTGGCTAAAACTTTTTTGACAAAATTTACAGTTGTAAGGTTTTTCACCAGAGTGTACACGAAAATGAACAGCTAACATATACTTTACACGGAATCCACGTTGACATACAGTACACTTGTATGGTTTTTCATCAGAATGAATTCGTGAATGTCGTCTCAAATAGGCATTGTTGGTAAAATCTTTCTGACATACATGACATTTGTAAGGTTTTTCACCAGCCAGTTTTTGTAAATTACATATTTTGGTGGGTTCTTCGCATCTAGTGTCAGAGTTGGTTGTAGGATTTTGCGTAGTCCGGATTAATTTCGTGCCCGAGAGTTCATTTTTCTCTTGCTTGAAAGTTATATTTTCTATGTTCTCTCTTCGTACGTCTAGTGTTGGTTTCTTCGCGCCGGGTGCCCCTGTGATTATAAACAGGTAAGTACAACATACAGTTGATATGATGGTAGATTACAGTTTTTACAGACGCAAGCACATCAAGCTACTACAATCTGTCAAATTTCTTTAATAGATTTTAAACTTTATCGCTAAAGCATTAATATGCATTATATATAAAGCATTATAAAGAATTAATACATGGAATTGACATTTCTGAAATAAATGTATATTATGATATTATTTTCTTTATTTAAAAGTAAACATATCAATTATATTCTTAAATATTGGGAATATAAAAAGTATAAAAACATTAAAAAATATAAAAAACCGGCCAAGTGCGAGTCGGACTCGCCCATGAAGGGTTCCGTTACGTTACGATTTATGACGTATTAAAAAAAAAACTACTCACTAGATCTCGTTCAAACCAATTTTCGGTGGAAGTTTATATGGTAATGTACATCATATATTTTTTTTAGTTTTATCATTCTCTTATTTTAGAAGTTACAGGGGGGGGGGGGGGGACACATTTTACCACTTTGGAAGTGTCTCTCGCGCAAACTATTCAGTTTAGAAAAAAGTGATATTAGAAACCTCAATATCATTTTTGAAGACCTATCCATAGATACCCCACACGTAAGGGATTGATGAAAAAAAAAAATTTGAGTTTCAGTTCTAAGTATGGGGACCCCCAAAATTTATTATTTTTTTTCTATTTTTGTGTGAAAATCTTAATGCGGTTCACAGAATACATCTACTTACCAAGTTTCAACAGTATAGCTCTTATAGTTTCGGAAAAAAGCGGCTGTGACATACGGACGGACAGACAGACAGACAGACATGACGAATCCATAAGGGTTCCGTTGCCCTTTGGCTACGGAACCCTAAAAATAGTAGCCCACCGGTATCGGGAACAGGGTCCAAGCTACCGGCGGTCAGGGCTCCAGAGAGAGCATCCTCCTGACAATGCGAGCCGTGTCCAGAAGTACCGCTTTCCGAATCAAGCCCTTGATCCAGCTGCCCAACGAGAGCCTCCTCAGGTGTTGGTCGAGGCTCTTGGCTATTAAGCCATTGGCTGTCACAACTATCGGCACAATGATTGCTGAGTCCACATCCCACATGTCGACAACCTCGCGAGCCAAGTCAAGATACTTGATTTGTTTATCTTTCTCGGCTTTCACGAGGTTCTTATCATGCGGGACGGTTATGTCAACAATCATTGCGCGCCGCTCTGATCGATCCACCACCACTATATCAGGCTTATTGGCAACAATAGTCCTGTCAGTGATGATGGATCGATCCCAGTACAATGTGATATTTCCATTTTCGAGAACTGGGTCGGGCACATACCTGTAGTACGGCACCTCAGATTCCACAAGGCTGTATTTCAGAGCAAGTTGCTGATGGATTATCCTGGCTACAAGGTTGTGTCTATGCAAGTACTCTCCGTTAGCTAGACGAGAACACCCGGAGATAATATGCGGCTATGCCTGATTGATTCTCCCGGCCGGTGGCATGCCCGACAGATGTCAACCGTGCCATCTTTCACAATAAATCTCCGGTAATTGTTCGTCATCATAACTTCGTCCATAATTGCACAGACAAAACCTTCGGTTTCTCCAAAGAGGTCACCGAAACGCAGCCAGGCTACGGACGCTAGTAAATCTACATCGGGTCCATGTAGGCCCCGGTAAAAGCGTCCGTGAAGCTCCTTACTATGTCATACTTCCATGCGATCATTGGTGTCAAGCACTACTGGCTGGCGCCAGTTCTCTTTAGCCAAGGAGAGCGGGATGAGGCCCTAGTCCACCGCGACTACATCTCGATGCATCCCCACGTCGGTTTCTAGGAAATATTCCCTGAGACTGCATATCTCGCGATTGTGGAGGGTCTTAGCGTTTAAAAAGCCTCGACCTCCACACTTTCGCGGGATATACAGCCTCATTACTGACGACCGTGGGTGATGCATTCAAGGGTGTTGAACTGTTGAAGGCACGAACCTTGTTTCCGCCTGATAGAAGACTGTTAAGTACTTTTTTCAGGCGGCCAAAGAAGCGCTTCTTCAACGATTGCTTCATGTCAGTAACATTGATGCCTAACGCTTCCGACATACCCAAATACTTATAGGTTTCGGCCGCGTAGAGGGTTCTGAGGTATGTGGAATCCGAGAGTTGGGTTCCCACGGATTCCACAATCTCCCCTCGCTTTACATGCATGACCGCACATTTTTCCACACCAAATTCCATCCTGATGGCGCTACTGAAAGCTTCAGTAATTTTCAGTAGCTCCATCAGTTGCAAATTGTTAGGGGCAAAAAGTTTTAGGTCATCCATGTAGAGGAGGTGAGATATAACCTGACCACCTCTCCTCAGCCTAGACCTGAATCTTCCAGCAGCGTGCTTAGAGGATTCAAGGCTAAGCAGAACCAAAGCGGACTCAAACTGTCGCCCAGGAATATGCCTCGCTCGATCCTTATCGGCTCGCTATTCCTCTGGATATTTCGACATCCTGGATAGCGAAGGACCGTCCTCCATTGCCCCATACATGCCATCAGGAAGGTGCGCAGAGTTGTATCTAGTTTATACAACTCCAGCACCCTCATTAGCCATGTATGTGGCACCGAGTCATAGGCCTTCTTGTAATCTATCCAACATGTCGACAGATCCTTTCGGGAACGACGAACCTGTTGGCTAATGGTCATATCAATGAGGAGTAGCTCCTTAGTACCGCGGGCGGGAAACATTCCTACATCCATTTTGAGAAACAGACATGATAGAGTTGGTGTCTATATGTTTATTAATTTAAGCTCTCAAAATGGATGTGAGAACTTTATAGACCGTCGGTAGACAAGTGATCGGTCTATAGTTTTTGGGATCCGTGGTACTACCTGATTTATGGAGCAGGCGGGTTATTCCTGTCGTTAGGAACTGGGGCAGCGACCCTGACTCTAAGGCTGACTGGAACTGGGATGCCAGGGGGGCGTGCGACCTTTGGAACCATTTTATCCAAAAGTTATTATTATTATTAAGGTTCAAGGTTGATTGGGAAAATTTGACAGTTTCGGGTAGCTTGATCTGCTGGCGTCTGTACAATGAGCCAACTCTCTGTAGCTTAATATCTTAAAAACATAATTCAAATTCAAAATAGTTTATTGTGGATCATAGGTTCATAAGATGGTGTGTTAGTTACAGGTAAGTCTGCTATGTCCCGGCATTGAGGCATACAAAATTCACATTATATGTTCGGTTCATAGTTAAAATACAATACATCATCATGCAATATATTAAGATTAAATTATGTCAAATTACAAATTAGTCATGAATAATATAATAATATAATACAATCTAACATATGCCCAAAAACTTTAATGGAAATGGGTGGGGCATGTAGCAAGACTAAAAGACGAGCGATGGACCAGAAGAGTGACTTCGTGGAGAGGTCCAAGAGCGAAACGCTACAGAGCAAGACCGCTTACGAGATGGGCGGATGATATTAACAAAACGGCTGGTACAGACTGGATGCAAAATCCTAAGACAGAAATAAATGGGCTTCTTTGGAGGAGGCCTCCGCCAGCGGAGGGGTACTTGTATATCAATGTAGTACATTATAGTAACCTTAAGTTCATTAGTTTGTAACTCTTTTGCAAGAAATAAAAGGCTTTTTATTTATGCACTAGCTGCGCCCCTCGGTTTCACCCGCATAAGTTTCGATGCCGAGGGAATATCGGGATAAAAAGTATCCTATAATGTTAATTCTGGTTATAAACCATCTGTGTGCCAAATTTCATCCGAATCCGTTCAATAGTTTTTGCGTGAAAGAGCAACAAACATCCATCCATACAAACTTTCAAGTTTATAATATTAATAGTAACGGGTGAAACGGAAACCGCGGGGCGCAGCTAGTAGGGAATAAAATTAAGAACATACCATCGTTTACATGTTCCTTCTTGATCTCAATAAAATCTTGATTAGCAGTGCCTTGACGTTCTTCCTTCAGCTCAATATGAATATAGTCATCATCACTAGGACTGTTATCATGGTCTGATACATCTTCATCGGTTTCAAGGACTTCCATTTGCCATTCGTCCGCTATACTCATATGCTCCATTTCTGTCGTAGTTAGTCCGCCACGATATTCTAACCGCCCTGGGTATATTAAAGGTGTGTTTTGCTGTAAGAAAGTTGATAACGTTGGTAAGCCGTACAAGTGACAAAAGTGCAACTTTAAAAAAAAACTATGCAAATAAATAAAATTGACGGCTTAACGGGTTTTACGAGTCTTGATATGTAAAGATGGTCACCCACCCATGGACCAACCACGGCAAGCGTAGCTTCACCTAATCGATTGATCTAAGCGGCTATTACTTAGCCACAAGCGCCTCTCTACATGCCACCCTGTATAATTAGACTAAAAGTTACAACAAAAGATTAGTAGTCTGGTGATGAATCTCCCACCTTGTAATCATCTTGTAACATTTGATTGAACAGCTGCTCGGCTAGCAGACATTTCCTCTGCAACTGGGCACTTTGATTTAGTTTAGTGCAGCAGAACGAACAAGCGAGCATCGGTCTTCTGTCTTCAGTTACAAACTGCAAGAAAAGTACTCTTTTATAAAAACTATTTTGTTTATTTTTTAATGATATGCTTCAAATTCAATCATTTATTTATGAGGATAAAAACATATACAGCAGTGCGATTCTGTAACCATCTCACCGTGAAAACTTAGATGAAGTGAGCGTGGAGTGAGCTGTCATTCCAAATAATGCTAGGGATTGACACTACTGACAACTCACATCAAGCTCACTTCACTTGAGTTTTCACGGTGAGATTTTTACTGAATGACCGGCAGATGTCTTAACAGTTAGCACACTTTCATAATAATAGAAAATAGCTGGCAAATAACTGGTAACTGGAAATAGCCGGTAGAGAATGCCCAAAGCATTAAGTCCGCCTTTGTAGCTTTTAGTGGGAAAATTAAAAAAAAAATGATGCTATCAAAACCTTTACAAAAAAAAAAAATTAAATCAAAATCCATTATCCGTTCGGGAGTTACGATGCCACAGACAAACACATAAAACTTATAACACCACCAGTGCGGGTTGGTAGATGTCACATGTCTTCGAAATTTTGGTTCTAGGACATGCTGGTTTCCTCACGATGTTTTCCTTCATCGTTTTGAGAGCAGTGGTGGTGAAATAATTTACACAAAGTAAAGCGCCTATCAGAAGCCCAATTCCCATAATTTAAAACATTCAAAATCTAGTCACAACTAGCTTCTGCCCGCGGCTTCGCCCGCGTGGATGTCGGAAATTTACCCACGGGAACGTGCTAACAGGATAAAATGTATGTGCTTCCCCAGAATGCCATCTATGTCGCGGGCCCTTTGTGGCTAATTACAATAGAAAACCAATTGTGTCTCATTAGTGGTGATTAAGAGGGTACCTATATGATATCTTTACCTAAGTACCTAACTAATTAAAAAAAAAAAACTCAATAACAGAAAATTAAATACCTACCTACCTAAATAAACCTATTTCTGATGATAACTAATCTAAACTCAATAAAAAATCCCTAAAAACCAAATCTATACGAATGACTAATCCTACCTAACAGTATTATAAAATAACCTACGGTCACTACGTACACTATCAAATATACTACAATTAAAATCTATACCTACGACTTATATAAAAATAAACCTAAATAACTCTAAAAACTAAAAGGAATAAAAATGAACTCCACTGCGGGTGACCCAACCTACGACAAACTTAGTATTTGCGGTTGGTACAGTACAGACAGTGGTAATCGGGTATAGGGATCGAACCGCAAAATTAAGTTTGTTTTTTATTGTATATACTTTTCCGGGATAAAAAGTACCCAGTGTGGTGCCCAGGATATTAAAGAATAATTATACCAAGTTTCATCGTAATCGAACCGGTAGTTTTTGCGTGATGCCTGAACAAACAGACAGACAGACAGACAGACAGACAGACCGACAGACAGACAGACAGACAAAAATTTTTTTAATCACATTTTTGGGTTCGGTGTCGGTCCAGTAACACCCCCTGCCATTTATTTTTTTGATATTTTCAATGTACAGAATTTTCACTTCTACAGATTTATTATAAGTATATAGATCTCATCTCAGCAACAATCAATGTCAAAAACTTGTCAAAAATTTAGAGAAATTAGAGGATTTTTTGGCAGATTGAGACAGATCAGCCTGTGAACGTTCTTAACATTACGAGAATTGCCCCTCTGGGTTCGAACCTAAGCCTACAACTCGTAAGTCGCGGCCGTTACCACTGGGCCACCACTGACTGCTCTATAAGAAAGAAAGAAAGAAAACAAAAATATATCAAAGTCTGTATATCTATAGATAATCTACCATTTCCTAAAAAACTAATTCCAGTTGTACAATTCTTATCCACTTCATTCCACGACTCTTGTTCAGTTAGTAAGTTCAAGTAAATATCACATTAATTTGTGATCTACTTACTGGCACATCGGTCAGCTTCTCATATATTTCCTGCAGGTTCTTGTTGGCAACCACATACATCGGAGCATTTACCACCAAACATATTCTACACATTGGCAGTTTTTCCATGTTGTAAACTCAAGAAAAGTCACTTAATTGTATGTATCGTGTGCGCTTTTTATGTGGTCTTCAGCGAGATAGATAGGTACAGGTTAAGGTACCGGCGGGAGCAGGTCCAGACTCCAGTAGGTAATAGGATTCAGTATAAATTAGTCCATAACACTAGGTAGCACCACATAAACTAAAATATATTAAACTTCCAATTATGTTGTGTTTTTTTAGAGTTTTGTGTATTTATTTGCGCTTCCTTAATTAGCACTTCCCACCACAGAACACTATTACTCACAGAGTAACCTAACTAAAATACTTATAACTGCTATTACTCCTAGCTTCCCACCAATATTAGGTACTTTACTCTTTGCTTCCCACAGACACTCACTTTGACAACTGACACTGTCAGTTGTCAATGTCGTTACAAAAACGCCCTGTTTCACGGTCCTAGTGGTACACACAGCTGCATTATCATGGTATAAATTTTCACAAGCTGACCTCTTCTCGTACGGCATGCAGAACCAATGCGAGGTCTGCTTATACTGGAAATGTATAGTTTGAAATGTAGCCGACAGCCATGTGTACAGCATAATGTTGCGAGTGCTCCCGACGTTCCCTCGCCGGAAGCACTCGCATGTAATGAAACAATCCAGATTCGTTCCCTGTAGCACGCTATGCTGGCACCTTAAATGCGCACTGGGAGGATTTGCTTTTAATATATCCTTTATCTGCGACCTAGCCGTGTTACTTCTACCTATTTTTTCATTATAATATATCCTATCCAGCTCGCGTAGCATGACCAATTTCTAATCTACCAAGAATACACAAAGTTATTTCTATCCAACTCGACATCTCTTCTGGTCCAGGCCGGCGACCCGTAGCCCCCTGACTCGCTTTTGTATGAAAACAAAGACTTTTTCCGTAGGAACGGGGAACAAATGTTAAAATCAAGGATGTAAGCAAGTTAAAAAATATGGATGTCACATGATCAACTTTGAACGTTGATATCTCGGAAACGTGATACTTTACGGGGATTGGTCCCAGGATGTTTTCTGTTCGCATTGATGTCAGCTATCGATTTATATAAGTTGGGTGGACGCCATTTTGAAAAAAATAGCGGCCAAGTGCGAGTCGGACTCGCCCATGAAGGGTTCCGTTGAGTTGATTGAATGAAAGGTAAATTGCGGTTTACGATTTATGACGTATTAAAAAAAACTACTTACTAGATCTCGTTCAAACCAATTTTCGGTGGAAGTTTACATGGATCATATATTTTTTTTTAGTTTTATCATTCTCTTATTTTAGAAGTTACAGGGGGGACACACACATTTTACATGTGCATTTGGATTGAGTGATCTTTTTATTTCGTGACAAAATGTGATTGGAAGTGTCTCTCGCGCAAACTATTCAGTTAAGAAAAAAAAAAATATATTAGAAACCTCAATATCACTTTTAAAGAAATATCTATGGATACCCCACACGTATGGGTTTGACGAAAAAAAAAATTGAGTTTCAGTTCTAAGTTCTATCCCTAAAATTTATTGTTTTTTTTTTTCTATTTTTGTGTGAAAATCTTAATGCGGTTCACAGAATACATTTACTTACCAAGTTTGAACACTATAGTTCATATAGTTTCGGAAAAAAAGTGGCTGTGACATACGGACGGACAGACAGACATGACGAATCCGTAAGGGTTCCATTTTTTGCCATTTGGCTACGGAACCCTAAAAATGGCGAAGAGTAGCATCCTGGGTTAGGCATGGCTACTTTTTGTCCAGATAGCACGTTCCCGTGGGATAATTGACGACATCCACGGCTGCACCCTTTTTGATGCAGCCGTGAGGCACACTTTCTTGCTATTTTCTTACATCGAACCTTACCGAACCTTATCGAACCTTGTAGTTGTTGATGTATGTATTTGGTTTATGGTGTCTTTTAGTCTGTGAAGTTTTTCTAAATAAATGTAATTTCATTCTATCTTTCAAGAAAAGAAACTGTAAATAAAAGAGCAAGTTTATGAGCAATCATTTATGGGTAGTGAAAGTGTTAACGGCCGGGATGTACTGCTTCCGCGACGCAGATAGGTTGAGTTGCCAGTAGTAGCTGCACTCCTTGGCGCTAGTCAGGTGCTCCGGGGACAGCCCGAGCGACGGACTAGTGAAATCTTCTAGGTATTTACTTAACTGAAACAAATTATAAGACAATAGATTAAGAAATCTGCCTGTGCTTTAGATATATACGCTAGCTGCACCCCGCGGTTTCACCCGCATAAGTTTCGATCCCGTAGGAATATCGGGATAAAAAGTATCCTATGTGTTAATCCTGGTGATAAACTATCTGTGTGCCAAATTACATCCAAATCCGTTCAATAGTTTTGGCGTGAAAGAGTAACAAACATCCATCCATCCATCCAAACTTTCGCGTTTACAATATTAGTAGGGTTAAATAACATCACTGATGTCACTCGGAAAGCTGCTATGCTTTAATGGAATTGGACTGGACCACTGAACTATGTATATTATACAATTGTACGCTGGACAACGTAGGTACTGTCGATGACAAAATTAAGACTTTTGTTTTCGCCATTGTGGCGCTGATAGTAAGGTGAGCGTCTGTGGAACTAATATTTTTGATAGCGAGTTTTACGAAACGAGCATACTCTCATGATAAAAAAATCTAAATAACTCGTAGTAAACACAAAATACATAAAAAAAACTTTTTTGCAAAAAAAATCAACCGACTTCCAAAAACGACACTACAAAGTGAAAAATAACTTTAATTTCGGAAGTCGGTGTCGTTGGGTTCACACTTTCGTTGTTTGCCACCGACTTCCGAAATTAAAGTTATTTTTCACTTTGTAGTGTCGTTTTTGGAAGTCGGTTGATTTTTTTTGCGAAAAAGTTTTTATTTTTCACTTTTAAGTTGTAATTTTTACCAGTAATTTTGGTTTAAAAACCAAACTACTGAACCGTTTTTGATGAAATTTCTATGGGACCATTTGGGAAGTATACCCTTTCCAACAAAAAAAAAATTTTTCAAATCGGTTGGCAAGCGAAAGAGTTATGCGCGAACAAACATAAAAAAAAAAAAAAATACAAACATCCGAATTGAGAACCTCCTCCTTTTTTAGAAGTCGGTTAAAAAAGTCTTATTCCACGATTTAGACCTAAATTATCGGAGACGTACCAAATCAACACGATTACCATTTGCAACATGTCAATTTTAGTTCCTGAGACGCTCGAGCGGGGCGCTTTGAATCGGCACAAAAAACCACTGTCATTTCGTATAGTATATTTAGTTCAGCGTACTTATTTATTAGAGGTCAGTGGGCTGGACACATCTGCTGCATGTCAGACGATCCAAATATCATCATCTGCCTAGCCTTTTCCCAACATAGTTGGGGTCGGCTTCCAGTCTAACCGGATGCAGCTGAATACCAGTATTTTACAAGGAGCGACTGCCTATCTGACCTCCACAACCCAGTTACTGGGTAATACGATACCCCTTGGTAAGACTGGTTGTCATACTTTCGGGCTTCTGACGACCCGTAACGACTGTCAAAGATCCACGAATGTCAGCCAGGACCAACGGCTTAACGTGCTTTCCGAGGCAGGGAGGGGTCTCGGTATGTAAAGATGGTCACCCATTCACAGACCAACCGTGGCAAGCGATCCAAATAAATGGTCAGCGTCAGGATGGCTGGACCAAACGAGATATGTCCTTGAGACCATGTGCACTATTTACTACCTACTTGCTACTATTTACTACCTATAGTGAAATATTTGCTACCTTTTCATTAAGAAATTTATCAAAGAAATAAAGTGGTCAGCCAACCTGACGTCAGGTTGGCTGACCACTTTCAAGTTCTATAGTTTTAGCGTTGTATTAACCGCGTTGTTAATGTAAATATTCACTACCTGATTGCTACCTTCATGTATTTTTTACACAACTTTCAGATGCTCCTATAAGAAGTTATGAAAGCTACTATAAATTAACGTTAGTGCCTGAAAAACCATTATTAGCAATATTACAAAAATAAGACTTGGCGTTATTAATTTATGTGCAGGCGTTTTATTGTCTTTAATTAATAACTTTCCGTGTGTACTCGTATGCACACGGACATGTAAAATATCTCCACCCCTCTCCCCACTTTCGACCTTATAAATGAAACTACATAACAAAACATCACGCCTTGTTGCCCCGAAGGGTTAGGCAGAGGTGTAGCTACCCATAGTAGGTACACCCACATTTCGCCAGATATGTTTAAGTCCCATGTAATAGGAGCGAGCCTATTGCCATCAACCGGGCACAAATCATGAAACTACTGAGAAAAAAATTTTTTTCACTCTCCTGTGTATTTGGAAGGCTGTCAAAAATAGAAAAAGAACAAGATAATCGAAATTATTTAATTATGTTAATTAATACATGATTCAAAATAAATATCAAAAATTTCTGTCAATTTTAATTTTGATTCAAAAATAGCTGTCGGATTCTAATCATACTATATTACATTATTTATATTTTCTGTCATAAATGATGCAATGGGCCAACATTTTTTTATGACTTTTGGTTATTCGATTTGACATGTCATCGTAACATTGAAATGAAGTACCTCTAAAACAGTGAGATGTAAATCTCACTGTTTTAGAGGTATGACCAATTCCCAAAATCTATGTAAAAATCAAAAGTTTTGCAGTTAGAAGTTGGGATTGTTGTGATCACTGTATTCTTTTCAGTTATGCATTTACTACTTACAGGTCTGCAATTGTCGAAAAAAAAAAACGTAATTTTTTTTTATTGATTGATATATAGCTTTTTCTGACATTTTATATTCTAAAAGTTCACTAAGTTTATGAAACACTGGATCACACGGTGACGGAAGATCACTTTTTTCAGAAAAAATATTTTCGAACGTTGAATAAACACTTTTTTGATCTTTTAACGATACTTTTAATATTGTCTTCCGGGTACATATTTGAATTTCGAAATTTAAAATACCTACGTGTAAAATGTCAACGTTCAAAACATCGAAAATTTAAATATCGAACCACCATAATACCGAAAATTAAAATAACGTAAGTTTATATTGTCGAATAGTTAGATAATCTATGTCCAATATATCTAAAATCTAATTATCGACAAACATGACATCGAAAGGCTTAAATATCGAAGTACATATTATCTAATGACTTAAATATCGAAGTACAGAGTATCGAATGTCCTAAATATCGAGATTTATTTATATGTTGTGCTACAAAAATTAGTGACAGAAACAAATCGCTGCAAAACCGACTCCACGTGGTCTTGTCTGCCCTACCCCTAGAGTGTAATTTAAGCCCGCGTAGGCGCGGAGGGGCGAGGCGGCCCGCGAGCTGAGGCGGAGGTGGCTTTGCTTGAGCGTTAAAACCATCGACGACGATAAGCTCGCGT
This sequence comes from Apamea sordens, assembly GCA_945859715.1. NCBI lineage: Eukaryota > Metazoa > Arthropoda > Insecta > Lepidoptera > Noctuidae > Apamea > Apamea sordens. Next base: position 7,721,938 of record OX244015.1, on the reverse strand, counting down.
GGGACCGCCGGAGCCCAGCAGCGCCGGAGCCGTGACAGAAACCATGCTTGCATGATAAGGCGTAGTCGACGGAGCCCCGCTTCGCGGGGCCCCTATTTCTGTCTGCAGGGTTTAAAGGAACCTAACACGAAGGGGATGACGGGTGCTCGTTCGCTCGCTCCGCTCGCTCCTTGAGCCCCCGTCATCCCCTTCGAACCTAACCTGTCCGAGTCGGGGTGCCCCAATTCCCGAGCTCGCTTCGCTCGCTCTTGCATCCTAAGTTCTCATTGCCTTTTTAATAATCGATTTTTTAATAAACATTTTACACGTAGGTATTTTAATGTTCGACATTCAAATAATATGTACCCTAATAATTATTCGCTAAACAATAGGTGCCTACGTTAAACGTTTGCAGTGGACTGGCTAATGAGTTGACTTATGCGTTGGCAGAGTGTGACAATTTCAAATCTACCGACATTTTTTCCTATAAGTATCAAGTTCGATATTTTAACTAGTAGGTATTTTTAACGTAAATATAATGAACTAAAGTGTATTAAATGTTGACATTTTGAACTTAGGTATAATGATTATCGATATTTTAAATCATTAGATATTTTTATCACTCGGCATTTCAATGTTAGACATTTTAAGCATTGGTATTTCAATTTTCGATATTACGATATAATCGGTATTTAAATTTTCGATGTTTTGAACGTTGATATTTTACACGTAGATATTTTAATTTTCGAAATTCAAATATGTACCCTGTCTTCCTCGCTTCATCGTGAAAACACTCTTATATCTAATGTGATTTTTAATAAATTATTATTAAAGTGTGTACGTCACAAACAACAAAACTAAAGTTGAACAGAATAATTTATCATCATAGTTGTGAATATTGTAGGTATTTTTAAATAAAAATAATCAAAGATGTCAATTAATTATTATCAAATATTGTATCGTAATTTAATAAAGATCAATTTAATAAATCCCCAAGTAGGTACATACATACTTATAACATAAATGCGATATAATAATAATTATAAAATTATCCAGAAACAAGTTGTTCATAAGCCACCAAGCGCCTATAAAAACATTTTTAGCAATTGTTCTGAGAAGAAAAGATGTTAATAATTGATGTACAGGCGTTTAAATGGCTTTTATTAATAACTTTTTATAGGAGCTTCATAGAGTTGTGTTTAAAATATATGTTAAGGTAGCAATCAGGTAGTGAATATTTACATTAACAACGCGGTTAATACAACGCTAAAACTATAGAACTTGAAAGTGGTCAGCCAACCTGACGTCAGGTTGGCTGACCACTTTATTTCTTTGATAAATTTCTTAATGAAAAGGTAGCAAATATTTCACTATAGGTAGTAAATAGTAGCAAGTAGGTAATAAATAGTGCACATGGTCTCAAGGACATATCTCGTTTGGTCCAGCCATCCTGACGCTGACAAATAAATGGGCCAAAATTACGACCTAGTAGGTCCCGCTTAATGGCAAACGACATCGCGGCAGGCTCAGACGGAGATGGCGGGATGAGCTGGACTTCTTTCATAAAGATTGGTCCTTGGCAGCTCTGGGCAGAGAGACGTGGAAAGAGCGTTGGGATGCCTTTGCCCAGCAGTGGGAAACTAACGACTATTAAAAAAAAAAAAAACTAACGCCACGCCGTAATTATACAGGGTGGCAGGGACTCAGGGACCATGGATTCAGCACATGAGTTTAGACCCCCCTAGCGTAGAAATTTTTCTTCGGTTATCAAAAACAATAATACAGCGTTTCATTTCAAAGTGCGATACATACTCGGTCAAAATGTATGGAACAGCAAATTTTTTTTTTCATTTTTTTTTTATCGGGTTGGTATCAGAATTACTGGATCGCAAATAGACCACGTCGCTCATAGTCCAAATCTCAAAATGTCTAAATACCAAAATACGTAAGTCGCAAAATGACTACATCGCAAAAAGTCCGAACAGTTGTGTAGGTACCGGGTATACAGGGTTGATATCAGAATTACCACGCAAACTTCGCGTTCATTTCGCACGGTTTCGTTCATTGTGTCATAGAGAATACGTCATTAGCAGATCTCGCGATTAGCAAAGGAATTTACGTGGTTTCGAAATAAGGAATCATGGCCATAGTGAATTAAGGCACTGCTATGATTTCGCGGTGGAGATGTGATTTATTTATTTATTTTTATTTATTTATTAAGGCACATCAACAACACAAACATTTACAAATAACATAGAACAGAGACATGAACTAGTGTTTACGTCAATTACAGACGTGCACAGCATTCACAACAAAAGTGAAGAAAAAAACACAGCATTCACGCTACAAAAAAATAATAATAACAACAATAAAAGAAAACAAAAACAACAAGAGAACAAAAACTCTAGCTAAAATCTAAGTAGTAGAAAGAATACCCTCATCGACTATAACATTGACCAAATATTATTTGGTTTTAATGTCTGCAGACTTCCCCTCATTTATAATCTTAGATCTAAAACGCGTGGGATGGTCATGGAAGATATCTAGGTCATAAATATTGCAAAAATTGTTATACGTGGACGTTAGCCTAGCCATCGGAGCGTTCATGCCCAAGTTGGTTTTATGACGAGGGACATTGAAAAAGGACGTGCATTTTCTATGTGATGTCTGCCACAAGTCCCTTCGGTCCCAAATACTATGATTTTACTTACTAGCACAGCCTTCTCGGGAGTGTCGGGTGAGTATAGAGCGGTGTCTCTTTGGAGTCCTTCGGTGAGGTCCATGCCGAGAAGCAGGGCAACGGAGCAGTTGTTGTGGAGCAGGGCTTCGGAAACTGCCTGGAGCGCCCCGGGACGCTTCAGGAACTCCTAGGAGAGGAATTAAAGTATATACAAAGTAGAAGTACAGTCCCAGTCTTACCAAGGGGTATCGTATTACCCAGTAACTGGGTTGTAGAGGTCAGATAGGCAGTCGCTCCATGTAAAATACTGGTATTTAGCTGCATCCGGTTAGGCTGGAAGCCTTAAAGTTTAAGGGGTGGATGTTACTGCTTGCTTGGAATAACTCGAAAATGGCTATAGATATAATCTTTAAGTCATACAATGGAAACCTACAGACGCCAGCAGGTCAAGCTAACCGAATCTGTCAAATTTTCCCAATCAACCTTGAACCTTAATGCTTTAGCGATCAAGTTGAAAATCTATTAAAGAAATTTGACAGATTGTAGTAGCTTGATGTGCTGGCGACTGTACCAAACGCTTTTTTAAAAACAAAGCTTGTCGTGGTTTAACGGGACGACAAGGTTTATTTAAAAAACCATATTAATTTGATCTATAAACTTTAAAATTAACCTGAATTAAATAAATAAATTATAAAGATAGTAAACATAATATACATCTTGGATAATTTTAGAGTAAAGTACACGCGGACGAAGTCGCGGGCAAAGTGCTATCCTACTTTCCTACTAATATTATAAATGCGAAATTTCATTTAAAAAAAATCATAGAAAAGTGCAATACCTACGCGGTCAAAATGTATGGAACAGCAATATTTTTTTTTAATAACCGACGAAAAATTTCTACGCTATGGGGTCTAAACTCATGTGCTGAATACATGGTTACAGTTTACGTGTCGATGTCCCTGCCACCCTGTATGTCCTTTTTTTTGTGTTCGGGCATAACTCCGTCATATATATAAGGTGCTATAAAAATATCTGCCACGGCTTTAATGGGAGGTAGTATTGTGTTTATAGATTACAATAGTGAAGAACTTTCGTACCCCGGAACAGTTAATTCACGACCGAGTGGCCGCCGCGCACGGCGGCATTGTTTGATAAGAATGGCAACAGTGTATGAATGAACGTCGCCGGCGTTTTTTAATTGAATTCAGTGTGGTGCGGTAACAGCTTACAAGTCTACGGGATGGTTTTATACTAATAAATCAATTCAAATTTATACGTACATTTTTTTTGTATGAAAAAAAATATGACGAATAATCAATAATTTATCTTTACTATTGTAATCTATAAACACAATACTATCTCCCACTGCAGCCGTGGCAGATATTTTTATAGCACCTTATATATCTCAATATTTGCTTATTTCTTTATTATTTACCTTGACTAGTATAGGAAAACTGGGGATGAAGACATCGCCGACAATTTTCACATCCTTCTTCAGCAGCTGCGCGGCCGTCAGGGTTGCTACGTTCTTCCTCGCTGCTACCAAGCAGTCGTGCACGCGTTGCCTGCAACCAAAGCATGCAAAAGCATGTAGAAGAAAGTAAATACGTTTCTTTGCGGTAAATATGACGCATAAAAGAAATGTTTGGAGGAAACATGCGTCACATCCACGCCAAACGGCTATCGCTCAGCATTATGCTGCGACCCTATGCGAGACAGAGCCCGAACGCTGGGGGCCTACTCCGAAGTGCAAAGTGCGAATGTTCGGATCGAACCGACACATGGCCGAACCGAATATTATTGAAAAATGCGAAAAAACGTTCGGATCGGCTCAGTTGGGTCGGGACCATAGTCAATATTCGAAAGAGTGCAGGAGTGTACGATCGGAACCGACCGAACCAAATAGTAACTTCGTAGCAGGAAACGGCCGAACATTTGGCCGATACTACTTCGAAGTAGACCCCCTGGTTTGCAGCGATAGCCGGCGCCGACGTAATGACGACGTCCGATGCAGTAAACCATTATTCTTATTATTTGATTTCAGAATCTGAGATTATTACCTCTATTATTATTTTTATCACTACTCATTCCAAGGTTGCCTGGAAGAGATCGCAGAAAGCGATAAGGCCACCCATTGTATATTTTGTATTAATAATCGTATTTTTTAGTCAAATTAATCAAACCCATTGTTACTGATGTTGTGTTACGCAACTACCTCGCAGTTCTGTTGAGAACACCTGTGTAAGATCTTTCTCTCTTTGAGTGCACAGGCGTCACCCAGATTAGGTCAGAAACCCTCGGGACACCCAGATGCCTGGGTATTTTTAAATTAATTATTAGGTAGGACAACGTCATGTTCGTGAACGGGCGCCGTCAGTAGGGACTGGTCATCTCTTTGCTGTCATGGCTTATTTTAATTTAATTTAATATTTGAATTGTCTTATTTTTTTAACTTTTCATTACGGACGCTTTTAACGTTCTGCAACGTTCTCACATGCATAATTTCTAAAATGAATGATGTAACCAATACTTTGTAACCATATTATTTTGTTTTAAAAGAGTGTCCATGGAGTTTCTTGCCCGTTCTTCTCCGTAGGTACCTACTACGCTTTGGAATGGGCAACTAGCTTAATATTTCTGACGGACCAACCCCTTTTTTTTTTTTTGAGGATGGGAAATCGTCAAATGACCCCTCCCGCTCTGGGTGGGGCGGAAGGGAGTGTCAGACTCTTACTGACTAAAACCCACCCGTGTTCCTTCCTTAGCCCTTTATGTTCCAGGGCAGCGGTAACCCTTTCCGACGATCCCGCTACCCCTGACCGACCCCTTTTTTTTTTTTTTGAGGATGGGAAATCATCAAATGACTCCTCCCGCTCTGGGTGGAGCAGAAGGGAGTGTCAGACTTTTACTGACTAAAACCCACCCGTGTACCTTCCTTAGCCCTTTATGTTCCAGGGCAGCGGTAACCCTTTCGGACGATCCCGACCCCTTGACAATTCAATAGTGCCCGTAATTTTTTTTTTTTTTTTTAAATCTTTTATTACTCCCAGAAATGCACGAACATTACATTGAACAAGAAACAAAATTGGCTTAAGCTAAGTGATTCACTGTAAAAAAAACCCTGACCTCTAAACTAGGTAAAAAACCTGTATCTTAGAAGTCAGTGTACCTTCAAAATTATGCATGGATATAATAAGCCTTATAATATTTATACCTAGATAGGACACAATGATATACAAGGTAAAATATTAAAACAACAAACATAAAAGATACAATGCAAAATTAGGCTGGTAAGTATAATAAAAAGCAGGAAATTGGTTTAATTGAAATAAATACTTTGAGTTTGAGACAACGTTATCGGGTCAGCTATTTTTAAACTAACCTGTCAGCCATGTGATCACCTGGCTTCATAAGACCTTCTAAGAACAGTATAATCTCCTCATCATGAGGAGTGGCTTTGTTCACGTCCGTGGAGAAGTTCACCGTGTCCAGGATAATTGTGGCTGGAAAAGACAAAAGTAAATTACGTCACTATATACCGCTTTCTTACGAAATTAAAGCTTAAGCGCACATTAAGCCCCATCGGGTTCCAGCAACGCATCGTATTTCAATATAAAAAAACCCAGTCAAGTGCGTGCTGGACTCGCGCGCCGAGGGTTCCGTATAAATTTTTAATTTTTTCCTTTACCTGTGCTTTTTGCCAAAATTCATGATTCTAGGTCAACGGGAAGTACCCTATAGGTTTTGATTTCGGAACATAAACACCCGTATCTTTTGATTGCATTGACTTAGAAGTTTGATTTTTGCACTAATTCAAGGGATTGCAGCCGTGAGTATATTTTGATATTAATTTCAACTTGATTACTCCACGCGTTCCTGAGAAAAAGGGTCTTGACAGACGGACAACGAAGAGACCCTATAAGAATTCAGTTTTTCCTTTTGAGTTAACCCTAAAACCAAAACAAATTTAGTATTCCGCAGGCTACATTGAGGGAATCACGGTAACAGTTTTACTCACCTCGTAACATCTCCGTGCAGAGTGGGTAAGCGTTAAAGAAATCAACATCCTTGGCTACCAAAGTGCCCAGGTCTTTGATCCGCTGCCCCACCAGCGTGCAGCACGAGCCAGCAGACTCTACCGTAGAGCGAACGTCATCTTTGTATATCCAGCCTGACTTGTCTATGGCCCTAGAAAGAAACGAGGTTTTTGCTTAATCAGTTTATTAATGTACTAGCTGCGCCCCACGGTTTCACCCGCATAAGTTGCGATCCCGTGGGAATATCTGGATAAAAAGGATTAAGTAATAGTTAATTAAAACGGCACAACATATTAATTAACACAGAAACATAAAAAAAGATAGGTACAGACGCCAGCACATCAAGCTACTACAATCTGTCAAATTTCTTCAATAGATTTTCAACTTTATCCCTAAAGCATTAAGGTTCAAGGTTGATTGGGAAAATTTGACAGTGTCGGGCAGCTTGAGCTTTTCTGGCGTCTGTACCTACTTATGTTCTATGTTATGGGTTTAAGGTTTCCGCACTTAGTACTTCAAGTGGACCATTGTGCATGAGACATGGCGGGCGTCGGTGGTTGTTCCAACCAGCCCACCTCCCCCCAGAAGTTAATTACGTCTAGGCACCTACTTAATATTGAAAGAGCTTTGAAGGTCCGTGGCATACTTGATACTTACTTCTCCGCCATTTGGATTTTTGTTTCAAAATGGCGGCCTCGCATGTAACGTTAATATCTCGAAAACAGGACGCATTGCGGGGTTTGGTCCTTTTATTATATTTTCCGTTTGCATTGATGTCAGCTATCAATTTATACAGGGTGTTTAAGAAATTGCGTGCCATAGCTTCAGGGTGAGTTCAGTATCGATAAAGGAACCCGTAAAAAATAAAAAATAAATACCTTTAAAAAAAGTTAAAAAAAAAAATGATCATAAGATGAACCTAATATAGTACAGTCAACAGCAAAAGTAGATGATCAAATCAGAAATTCAATACTAATGAACGGAGTTTGCGTCAGAACTGTGTGGCGTCGAAGTGATTCAAAAGTATGTGATTGTAAATTATACCAAACATTTACTACTAGTACAGCTGCCATATAGCTGCGAACTCTGTTCATTAGTATTGAATTTCTGATTTTGATCATCTACTTTTGCTGTTGACTGTACGTTTCGCGGTACACAATACAACATTGTTTAAAATTGAAGTCGTAAGTACAGTTATTGCTATCACCTCTTGAAATGGCCAAAAAATGTAAAAAACATTAGTCAGATAATGTGATTTAAGATAACATAATATGTGCTCAAAACTAACGAAACTTGTACGTTTCTGATTCGACAACATTTTACGTGCAATTTTTGAAGTGAAAACTGCAGCGTTGTGCACTTTTTTTGTGATGGGTAAAAAATGTTAAACTCGCGTCAGGACACGTGACCTGATCGAAAATTCGTAAGACGAAGGTAGAGTAGACCGCATTCCAAAATATAAAAAAATCAAGTTTTCACTTCTGCCGGCACTTCCGGAGTGCCCATTGTTTTTTTATCGCCAGAAGGTCCAATGACCGTACGATAACAGACAGCAGCGCTCCTTGCTATCTCTTTTCGGTTAGGAACAGCCCACATAGCGCTATCCTTGTCCATCCACTCACACGCATCGGGCGCGTGAGCTCAGTGACGCACTTTACTATCCAAGTTCAGTCGTAATTAGGTCAAGGAGACGATGCATCGTTTTGCATTATCATTCGTGACGTAATTTTCATTCGCGGAATGTTGTAAAAAGGGCTAATCTGTTCAGTGATATTGAATACCACGAGATATTTCGTGTTTACTACGAAGCTACGAAGCAAATACGAGTGTTAGAGAGACTGAGAATTTACGAACAACGCAGTGTAGAAAGTTTGCGAAGGCGGGGTGTCGAAAACCTTGTTGTACCCAGCCGATCAACTATTACGAGGGCAGTGAACCATTGGTTTAAATTCCGCCAGTACGACTTCAATTTTAAACAATGTTGTATTGTGTACCGCGAAACGCTAGTACGTTTCGCGGTACACAATACAACATTGTTACATTAGGTTCATCTTATGATAATTTTTGTTTTTTTTTAAGTTTTTTTTTTTTTTACGGGTTCCTTTATCGATACTGAACTCACCCTTAAGCTATGGCACACAATTTCTTTAACACTCTGTATAGGTTAATGCGTGACCGCCATTTAAAAAAAAAAAAAAACAAAATAACGCGACAGTAGGTATGTCAGGCTCCAATAAAAATCTTCAAAGCCCTTTATTTGATTTATCTCACCTTTTTTTTTTGTTTTAGTGGGGTAACCTTCGAAAGGCACCCGACCTCCGGGGAGGGAGGTCGGCGAGTGTGGGATTTTTACCTCACTAAAACCACCCCGGTGATGACACAGGGGTCACATAGGGGTGGTCCCGGTTCCTCTTAAAAGACCAATTCCGGGACCCCCCCTGTGCAACGCCTGTGTAATGCCTCCCCGACGCCTCCTATCTCTCACCTGTGATCAATGATCTCAGTGACGTACGGCGCTAGGAACTTGTCCCTTCTCGCTAAGACGTGATGATCTACCAACACCACTTTTGATTTAGATCTGCTCAGCAAGGCATTGAAATCATGGTCATTTCTGGAACAAAGATTTTATATTAATTTCACTTTTTTTAGGGATCCGTATTTCGAAGCTCGGAACTCTTATAGTTTCGTCATGTCCGTCCGTCAGTCCTCGGCTTACCTTCCAAACGGTTAGTGCTAGAAAGAGGAAACTGCATGGATATGTGTATTTACCACGTCGACAAAAAAAAAGTTCTAAAATAAAATCCCGAAAAATATTTTTTGTTGGGGTAGGTACACGTAAAGTGGGGATGATTTTTTTTACTCGCGTCTTCCCCGTAGTGTGGGGTATAATTAGATAGAAGAGGTTGCTAAGACGATTTTTTTATTTAAGTATCCGTTTGCGAGATATTCAACTTTGAAACGCATTATTTTGTTAAAATAGGGTCCCCCCCCTATAAAAGCTAAACGGCTGGCTCGAAAAATCAGAATAAATTCATGATGGTAGTCCATGTGATGAACTTTGAAGGAACACTATAACGGCTTAGATAACTTTGTTAGTTCAGGAGTTATAGAGGCCTCTGAGCCGGTTTCCCATGACCCTCCCATCACGGCGATGCGGGAACACCGCTGAGTTTTAGTGGGTATACTGTCATTCCGACAGTCCCACATACCCCGTCTCGTACGTCGGTTACATTGTTAGTATTGCAGGTATTGGGTATTGTTTATTGTTGTTGGTATTGGGGGTATTGGGTATTCCGCTACAACATTAAGCATTTTTCAGCGACAAAAAAAAAAGGAGTTACAAAGGCCTAACTTGTAAAGTGGCATTATGGGTGACTACGGAACCGTATTCTATGAGTGGCCTGGCACTTGGCCGGTTTTTTTACTTTCTTTTATCCTTTATTAAAAGGAACCAGAGGGGTAATTGCGTAACACACTAATAATAGCAACTGGCTTTTATTTTAACAGTTCAACAACATTCATTGCGTTATTTACGTTTGTTGAGCAGATATTTTTTTCGAACATATTAAGCAATGGATTAGCAACCAATATCCTTCAAAATTAATCAAATTGTTATTGAACAGCCTATAGGGTTCCCACTGCTGGGACACAGGCCTCCCTGGGTAATACGATACCCCTTGGTAAGACTGGTTGTCAGACTTTCGGGCTTCTAACGACCCGTAACGACTGTCAAAGATCCACGAATGACAGCCGGAACCAGCAGCTTAACGTTTTCGAGGCACGGAGGGATCTCGCCGATCTCGGTATATGTATAATCGATGGTCACACATCCACAGAAGGACCACGGCAATCGTAGCTTAACCTACTATAATATTATAAACGTGAAAGTTTGTATGGATGTTTGTTACTCTTTTACGCAAAAACTACTGAACGGATTTGGATGAAATTTGGCTCACAGACGGTTTATAACCAGGGTTAACATATAGGATACTTTTTATCCCGATATTCCCACGGGATCGAAACTTATGCGGGTGAAACCCTGGAGCCCAGCTAGTATAACATAATAATTATTTTTTCTAAGCGAGGCTGAAGTGGGACTGAGCGGGTCACACTTATAGCATGCATCCAGACAGATGGGCCAAAGTCGTCACACAGTTGGTACCTGAAGCCAGGGGGTCTACTCCGAAGTAGTATCGGCCGAATGTTCGGCCGTTTCCTGCTACGAAGTTACTATTTGCTTCGGTCGGTTCCGATCCTACACTCCTACACTCTTTCGAATATTGACTATGGTCCCTACCTAACTGAGCCGATCCGAACTTTTTTCGCATTTTTCAATAATATTCGGTTCGGCCATGTTTCGGTCCAATCCGAACATTCGTACTTTGCACTTCGGAGTAGGCCTCCGGGCGTCGTCACCGAGGCAGGCCTAAGAAACGCTAGTGTGACAATTTGCACTCGTTCCTGACCGACTGGACGGAGAAGGCACAGTACAAGGAAAAGTGGAAGAATATAGGGGAAACCTTTGCCAAACAGTGGGATAATAAAATCTAATGGAAAAAAAAACTTTACATACCGAAACACCAGTTGGCTATCATTTATGCCTTTGCTCCTCAAATAGTAAACAACTTCAGTCTTTAACTCATAGTCTTCCCGATCAACATTCAATATTGGGACGAAGATGTCATCCATCAGTGTCACGTCCTTAGGAAGATGAGCCTTCGTGCACACTTTGCATCTAATTTGGTTGTATTGCCAAGTCAAAAAATTTGCAAAGACTATTGCGCTCACTGCGGAGTCTAGGTCACAACTCTCATTTCCTATGACCAGAGTTAGTCCATTGTAGTTGTTTGTGTTCTAAAAAAAAAAAAAATACACGTAACACCACGCCTACAGTCCATGAAGGGTTAGGTACAGATGAACCTATAATAAACCCTCATTTTGCCGTGGTGTTGTGGCGCAGCCTGGGAGTGGCCATGTCCGGCAGTGGACTGCGACAGGCTTGAGGCATAAATCCACGCACCGGGGCACTATTAAGAAATTTTTTATGGAAAGGCCCAATTATACTTTGTACAACTCGGCAATCGAAGCCAAGAGGTTGGTAAGTTCATGTGACAAGTGGACTGGCGTATTTCTCGGACTGTTTCTGTTGACAGCGATGCGGATGAATTGAAAATTATTTTTTAAGTTATTTTTTTATGTACATATACATGTACACATGGCTACATGTCAAGCTATACAAAACCAGTTTGTCTTGGCCTCACTTTGTATGATATTTTCTCACAATGAACGGTCAGCCAATACTGGTTTTGCATAGCTTGATGTGTAGCCGTGTGTACATATTATTATTATTGTTTTAAGGGCAAATTTTTCCAATGCCAGATAATTTTATGCGAGGAATAATATTTTAAATTGTTGACATTTCTTCCATACAAAATCTGTCAGACGTAAACTCCACGAATAAAAATTAAGTTTTTGAAGTAAAGTATGCTAGTAAATGTAGGTGGGTCAATGACCGTAATTGCCGCGCTAAAGCGACTTGGATAAAATTAATTAGAATTAGAAAAAAACATAACATTTCATTCAAACAGCATTTATGTGACCTCGGACGCTGATTATCTGCCTAAGCTGTGATGCAGCTGACCTCTGACACTGCCGCTAGTAATAAGGAGAGGAGAGCTCGCACAAAGTACCTAATATATTTATTTTTACTCTCGGAACAAAACAATTTTGCTAAACTTACCAATTTTGTTAACGTCGCATCGAAAAACTCTTCCATGTTGCTATAATATTTTTTCTACTGTTTTAAAGTTTTACTCATAACTTTTCTAAAATTATATTCAATGTTTTTTTGTTTTTCAATTTAATTTTGTTTTCATTGTCTCGTCAAAGTCATCTTGTCAAGTTAAAATGAGAGTTGTCAGCACTGGCAAGGAAATAGCTACTACTATGCACAAATAGCTATTAATAATATATGTGCTAACATATTGAGAATATTGAATATATTAACTTATTGTATTTATATATGTGATAATGCAAATAACACTGGAAGGAAGACGCGCGGGCTCGCGAAAGATGGAAGGAGTGGAGGTAGGCCTTTGCCCAGAAGGACAGCGTAGCCTAGTAAAAAAAAAATGCAAATAACTAGACAACAAATATTTGTTTTTTAAATATTTGTATCTATCCTTCTGTGTTTATTTAATTACAGGAATTTATAACAATATTAGTTTCGCAATTTTAGACCATCGGTGGAAATGTGACGTCCGCCAGCTCAACGTCCACATCAACGTCATTTGTGCGTACCCGAAATAATTACAGAAGACGTCACGACGAAAACCACACTAAATAAATTAGCAACCTTCATTCAGCCTTAATACAAGAAGTTCCTAAATTAGTAGATTTTTTCCTAAATGACAACCCCTTTAGTCAAATGTCTTATTGACAGTCTGAAGAAATGTTGCCTAAGCAGAAAATAGTTTAAATTGGATGGAGTTTTAAAATGGTTCCCAATACATTTGCGTTAAATTTTAAGATTCTTGGCATACTTTTGTTAATCCTAATTATTTTACGCATAATTTCTTTAATCATCCAGCCAGAGCTTAAAAACTAAGCGACTACCAGCAAATGCCACCCCCCGTGGGGTACGGACCTCGGCTTAGGGCATCGCTGGGAGAGGGTAGCAATGGGGTCTGGATTAAGTGGTGTCTATGGTCTGGATCGGATAGTAGCCGTGAATCTTAGATCAATCAATCAATCTCCTGGAGATTTGTGTCAATATACTTAGGGGAACATTAGACGATCACTCTGATATCAGAGGACAGAGGGCAATTCTCATAATTTTAAGAACGTTCACAGTCTGATCTGTCTCAATCTATCAAAAATTGCTCAAATTTCCCTACATTTTGACATTTGTTTGTCGCCGAGATGAGACTGCGACTAGATTTTGAACGTAATTACGAGAACTGGCCTTCAGTTCAATGCGGTCATTGAAGAAAATCATGGAATTAGAGTGTGGAGGCATAAAGTGGAGGTAAAAGTAGTCTTTCACTATACAGACTGTTAACTTGCAACATTCGTTAATCTGGGCTTTTATAATTTCTAAAGTATTAGGTAATTATTATTATTACATTACACGCGTGCGTGTGTGACTACTACAAATGAAACACTTCTTCAATTTTATTATTTAAAAAAATTACTGCTGGTTTTATATAAAATTCTGCTGGACCGTATGTTAAAAGGTGAACCCCTACTCTAAACGAACGTTAACAATTGAATCAAACGATTCTGAAAAGCAGATTTCGGATTGACCGTCTAAGACCCCCCTTAGACCGCCGCTGGTGGTAACATGGACCTAACAAATGAGACTGTGGGAGTTCAGCAAGGGGCAGGCTGGATATAATTAAATCATCATCTGCGTAGCCTTTTCCCAACTAAATTGGGGTCGGCTTCCAGTCTAACCGGAAGAAGCTGAATACCAGTATTTTACATGGAGCGACTGCTTATCTGACCTCCACAACCCACGATACCCCTTGGTAAGACTGGTTGTCAGACTTTCAGGCTCCCGAAGATCCGTAACGACTGTCAATCCACGAATGACTGCCAGGACCAACAGCTTAACATGCTTTCCGAAGCACGGAGGAGGTCTTGGTATGTGAACATGGTCACCCATCCACGGGCCAACCGCGGCAAGAAGCGTAGATAATTAAATAAAAGTAGTTATTTATGGCGTACATTTATTATGATCACCAGCGCACTCGCGGTTTATATTCGTCGCTCAGCGCCACGCGCTTTATGCTCTCGTAGCCTAGAATGATACTGAATGAGAAGCAGGCAGACTGCAGCAGACGAGCCGATAACCCCTTAAAGTACAGCCCTACCAAGCCCTCTTCCGCCCATAACGTTTTAAAGATGTCCTTCATAGTGCCGACTCCTTCGACCTGTAACAAAAAAAGGATGCCATTTAATCGTAGAGTCCCTCACACGTAAGAAGTTCCACGGGAATAAGTTGAACTGTATATACACTTCAATCCAGCCTGTACTTTGCTGCCTTCTCCCAGCGACGCCCTTTTTTTTATGGGAAATCATCATATGACCCCTCCCGCTCTAGGTGGAGCGGAAGGGAGTGTCAGACTCTTACTGACTAAAACCCACCCGTGTTCCTTCCTTAGCCCTTTATGTTCCAGGGCAGCGGTAACCCTTTCGAACGATCTCGCTACCCCCCAACGACACCCTAAGCCTGTACAGTCACAAGCAAAAGTATGTATACACTCGGCTTTATTCAAAAGCGATTTACTTCTTTATTTTTGAATGTATGTTGTTACGAACATAGCATTTTCGAACCCATAGGTTTATGTAATGTGTCGTATTTCAACGTTGCATTCGTTATTTCACGAACAAATCGCAATTGAAGTTGCCAAGTCTTGACATATTGGTGTTCGTGACTGTACGCGACAGGGGGTGCCCTTAGCGTGTAGTCGCTTAGTTTGTAAGTTTTTTAAGCCCTGGCTGGAGGCCTTAATTTATTGAGCCATCCACAGCCAAGCCCGGTTAACAACATACAGACTACAACCTCATAGGTTGACTGCCATTCCCAAAAAGGGTGAAGGTGAAGGGCGGGCGTTTTGGTGGGCTGTCCTTTGTAATTTTGACATTAGAAAAGTGCTGATTTTCAGCCTAATTTGAATAAATGACTATTGATTTTGATTTTTGAATGGCCCCAAAAGTTAGTTGACATTTTTCCGCATAAGCTGTGATGCTTCATTATGATTTAAAATAAAAAAATAATCAGGTACTCCTTAGGGATTACTTGATTATTTTTTTATGATAAGTCAAAGGTTATAGCAGTTCAAACATTTGTATCACTAGAATTTTAAATCATAATGTGGTGTCCACTGAATTTGAGAGATGAATAAAATTTTACTATCAAAAGGTTGAAAATTATAAATATCTATTGAAGAATGTGTACAGTCACGAGCAAAAGTATGTATACGCTCGACTTCATTCTCAAGCGATTTACTCCTTTATTTTTTAATTAAATTTTATGTTGTTACGAACATAGCATTTTCAAACCCATAGGTTTATGTAATGTGTTGTATTTCAACAAAAATCGAAAAGAAAAGCGAAAAAATCGCAATTTAAAGTTGCCAAGTGTTGACATATTGGTGCTCGTGACTGTACATATTATATATAATAAAGTGTTTACCTGTAGCCTAGCCCGGACGATGTCGAGTGGGTTCGTCAGGAATGTGGTCGTGAAACCACCGAGCGTGCCCGCGGCACACTGTATCAGGAGAGTAGAAACCCAGGCCGGGGCGATTTTCAGCATTTCATCTGTTCGAACATAGACAAAACATGATTTAACCAGAAGGCCAATTCTCGTAATTTTAAACGTTCAAAATCTAATCGCAGTCTCATCTCAGCGACAGACAAAATGTCAAAAGCTTGTCAAAATGTAGGGAAATTAGAGGTATTTTTGACAGATTGAGACCGTTTGGTGGAAATCATCCTTTAGTAGAATATTGACTTAAAAGCATAGTACAACGACCAAATCTTTTTTTTAAAGCTAACGTTTATTATTAAGAAAATCATGTTGACCGTAGCATTACTTAATTTATTTAAAATTGAGTTTTACTGTCTTGAAATAAGATTTAATTTTCTTTGGCTCAATCGGCGTTCAGTAAACTTCAGTATGGCAAAATTGCTTGGGGGCCTCCCCCAAGCATCTCCACTTCGACCGGTTCTGTGCTTCTCGCATCCAACGGGTTCCTGTGGCCTTCACAAGGTCGTCGGTCCACCTTGTGGGAGGCCTTCAGGCTACGTCTTCCGGTACGCGGTCGCCACTCCAGAACCTTTCGGCCCCATCGGCCATCTGTTCTGCGAGCAATGTGCCCTGCCCACTGTCACTTAAGTTTGACAATTCTTCGGGCTATGTCGGTCACCTTGGTTCTCCTTCATTTTCATTATACTAACCTGTTGGATAATCGGTATAAAATAGATTCGTACCTTGATAAGCAGTATACAGTGCCCACCAAAGCGCCGAATTTGGGACATATGCGGCTAAGGAAGCTGTGTACCCCCGGTAATAGCCCAGGGGACCATGGAGCTGATACACTCGAACCGCCACCTCCTTCGCGAGAGCAGCTTTCGACATTTTCTTCTCCAGGTCCAAACCTAAGGGATTCATTTTCTGTAAAAAAAAAAAAACAATAAAATATTTAATGTCTGTTCAAAAAGTATGAGACGAAAGTGTAAACAAACCCTGTACAGGGCCCTCAGTACCTCAAAACTTTCATAATCAGCCTATAACGTTCCCACTGCTGGGACGCAGGCCTCCTCTCAGTGCGAGGGAGTGGGCCGTAATCCACCACACGGGCCCAGTGCGGGTTGGCACATGTCTTCGATGTTTTTGTTCTAGAACATACCGGTTTCCTCACGATGTGTTCCTTCACCGTTTTGAGAGCAGTGGTCATTCAATAATTTACACAAATCACTTTATAACAGATTTTTTAATTGGTCGTACCAATTTTTTTTTCATTTTTCAATAATCCACGGTGTCAGCTACGTCCATACCAAATTTCATCAAAATTGGTCCAGCCGTTTGAGCGCCAAGAAGTAACAAACATACAAACACACACACACACAAACTCGCCTTTATAATACTGTCCAAGAGATTCATTTTGTGAGTCTAAAGTGTAATTTCAAAAAGCTAGTATAAAAATAAATGTTAGTCTCACCGGATTCCTCATGTTGCCTCGACTCCTGACCAGGCCTAGGACCATGAGGTGCTGACTCAGCACATCGAACGGCACTATGATCGTCTGACCAACTATGGAAGCGCAGCCGCCACCTATGAAAGACTGTAATAATGTTTATTAGGACACCTGTGCGTAACAAACTATCAGAAGGTCAATTCTCAAGCGACAAGCGAGGTGAGCTCCTATTACCGGCATCAGATTTACCCAAACAATAATGCAAGATCAGAAGGCCATTCTCGTAATTTAAAACGTTCAAAATCTAGTCGCAGTCTCATCTCGGCGACAAACAAATGTCAAAAACTTGTCAAAATGCAGGGTAATTAGAAGTATTTTTTGACAGATGGAGTCGTAATTTTAAGACCGTTCACAGTCTGATCTCAGTCTCAATCTGTCAAAAAATACTTCTAATTTCCCTACATTTTGACAAAGTTTTTGACATTTGTTTGTCGCTGAGATGAGACTGCGACTAGATTTTGAACGTTTTAAATTACGAGAATTGCCCCTCTGATCTGTAGCTGAACTGTCAAAATAGGTATCACTTTGACATTTAGTTCTATTAGAAAATGTACGGATGAACAAGAAACAAAAGTCAACTTAGAATTTATGGAAATATTTATAATGACCGTACACAGTATAGCTGCGTCCCGCGGTTTCACCCGCATAAGTTTCAATCCCGTGGGAATATCGGGATAAAAAGTAGCCTATGTGTAAATCCAGAGATCCAGATTTTTCAAATACGACTGGTAGTTCAGGAGATCACCCCCTACATACAAGCTTAAAACATAAAAACAAATTGTATGTACTTCTAATGGCGGGTGGGTTGTTTCACGTCCACATGACGTACGCGTATACGTAAAAAATGGCGCTATTGTCAAAAAAAAAAAACGTTTTTGCAAATTACAATTACAGAATAATTTCCTTGACGTACGTCAAATAATAACAAGTACGTAACCGTTATTATTTGACGTACGTACATATATTACGTTAACCAACCGTTTGAAACAACCGGTCGTTAATAATATTAGTATAGACAATATACCTTCAATTTGGGGCTGACATCGTGTTTGCCCAGCTCATATCTCACGCCCTCGTACGTCGTGATGTAGAAAATGCCTGAGATGATCTGAAACTGTAGAAAAAAATGGTTAAATAAAAAACAAAGAAAAATAAATAATAATATCCCTGGACATTTCACACAGCGCCATCTAGTCCCAAGCTAGGCAACCTAATGCTTGTGTTATGGTAACAAGATGGCTGATAAACTACTTATATACATTTTTTTTTGTAAATACATACATATTATAGATAGAAAAACACCCAGCCTCGGAACAAATACATGTAGGCACTAACAAACATGTGAAACATCCCAGCGCTGATTTGCTGGATTCGTTTTCTCCAATACCGATCGTTATTTGTCCTGACAGTTCAAACTCAAACTATTTATTTCAAATAAACCAATTACAGGCATTTTTGAATTGTCAAGGGTTCGGACAGTCAGAAAGATGAAGCTAGTTGCCCATTCCAAAGCGTAGTAGGTACCTATGGAGAAGAACGGGCAAGAAACTCCATGGACACTCTTTTAAATCAAAATAATATGGTTACAGAGTATTGGTTACATCATTTATGTTATAAATTATGCTTGTGAGAACGATGCAGAACGTTAAAAGCGTCCGTAATGAAAATATAAAAAAAAAACAATTCAAATATTAAATTAAAATAAAATAAGTCATGGCAGCAAAGACAAGCAAGTTGACCAGTTCATTTTGTTTATAATGTATGTGACGGATCATCACGATGGTTCGAGCTACGATCAGCCATCAGGCAGGTTTATGTAGGTATCGTATACAATCTAGTATTTTCTAACTGAACTGAGAGCTGTGCTGCTGGGGAGTTTGTTGCGTCACTTCTTCCCAGCGATAGCACTAGGAAGTGGTGAAGGGCGGGCGTTTTTGGGGGACTGTCTTTTGTAATTTTGACGTTCGAAAAGTCAAGTCAAAGTCATTTATTCAAATTAGGCTGAAAATCAGCCTAATTTGAATAAATGACTTTTGATCGTGCAAAGTAAAAAAAAAAGTAATCAGGCAAATAATCACTTTACACTTTAATAACTGTTTTTGGAATATTAGTCAACAGACTCAACTCTCACTATGTATGTACGGACGCCAGCAGGTCAACCTACCCGAAACTGTCAGATTTTCTCAATCAACATTGAACCTAATGCTTTGGCATTAGAGTCGAAAATCTATTAAAGAAATCTGACAGATTGTAGTAGCTTGATGTGCTGGCGTCTGTACATTCGTTACCATTTTTTATCTGACACATATTTATTTAATTTAAGTATGCATACACACGTCACGTTGCGATGTAAAACTGATTTACATCCGTCACCTCACACATCAGGTCCAGTTGAAAACCAGCGTCAGGCACTAGTTGTCTGGCATTTTTGCTGAACTGAGCCTTTTTGGTGCAGTCATGAGGCACTTTCCTGCTAATTTCTTACATCAGACTTTAAACTTTCTATTTGTTGTTACCTGATGTATGTAATAGGGTAGTTTCCTGGGTAAAAAAATAATTATAATATTTAGTCCGTCAGTTAGATTATCGAAAAATAATGGACACGTATTTTTTTCACGTTTTTTTTTTGGCAATCAAACAAAAAATTACAAAGATAAAGCGCGTCAAAATTTGGGAGCGACGTCGGTCGTGACGTAACGCCATTTTAAAAAGTGTAGCAAGGCGTGACGTCACGCGGAACTTTAACGGGCGATATCTTCATAATTTTTTATATAATTGACAAAAGAAAAAATACGGGTCCAATATTTTTTGATAATCTAACTGACAGACTAATTAGATTTTTTTAGGAAACTAACCTATTGTATTTGGTGTATGGTTTGTCTTTTAGTCTGTGCTAAATAAATGTATTTTTGTTTCTTTCAATTTGTTACAATCAACTCTTAGTAGGCAATAACAGGATGGTATGATAATGATGGATTCAATAAAACTTAGGGCAGTTCCGAAGCGTCTTCACTGCTCGATCACCAGGACAAGGAATGCCCGACCTGGCGCGTTCTCGTCAACCTCGTAACCGAGCGGAAACGCCTAGGTGGCGTGCCTTGATTTGTTGTAAACGTCAATTGACATTTGACGGATGCGACATAATTATGTAACTCATCATCATCTGCTTAGCCTTTTCACAACTACATGGGGTCATGGGGTTTTGGGCTACTGACTACCCATAACGACTGTCAAAGATCCACGAATGACAGCCGGGACCAACGGCATAACGTGCTTTCCGAGGCACGGAGGGGTCTTGGTACGTGAAGATGGTCACTCATCCACGGACCAACCGCGGCAAGCGTAGCTTAACATGATGTCTCGACCTGTGAGGCTGTTATTACTTAGCCACAAGCCCCTCAGTGTTTCTAAGCAAATAATAATAATGTTGGTGGTACTCACACTCGACAGCCAGAACCCTCGGTACAGCCCGGGCACTCCCTCGTTCTTGTATATCTTGGAGATGGCATCGGCCACACCACTATAAGCTTCCTTCCTCCTCTGGACTTGTATTTGTGTCTTGATCAAGGTTAGCGGATACAGTGCACATCTAACTGAAATGATAAATAAAACATTTCATAACTAACATGTTAAGTCTATTCAGCGGGCCATTGTGTAACACAATATCATTTATCATTTTGTGTCCAAGAAAACCACTGCACATTCTAATATTATAAACGTGAAAGTTTGTATGGATGGATCGATGTTTACTTACTGTTACTCTTTATTACTCTTCCACGCAAAAACTGCTGAACGGATTTGGTTGAAATTTGGCACACAGATGGTTTATAACCAGGATTAACATATAGGATACTTTTTATCCCGATATTCCCACGGGATTGACACTTATGCGGGTGAAACTGCGAGGCGCAGTTAGTACAGACGCCAGCAGGTCAAGCTACCCGAAACTGTCAAATTTTCCCAATCAACTTTGAACTTTAAAACTTTAGCAATAAAGTTGAAAATCTATTAAATAAATTTGACAGATTGTAGTAGCTTGATGTGCTGGCGTCTGTACATAACATATAAAATACATCAAACACTACAAAATATACACTGGGTGGCCTTATTTTAATTTAATTTTATGTTATGTGCCTTGTAATGTTAATTACTTAACGCCTAGTATTGTATACAATCAAGTATCAAGTATTTTCTAACTGAACACACAGCTGTGCTGCTGGGGAGTTTGTTGCGCCACTTCTTCCCAGCGATAGCACTAGGAAGTGGTGAAGGGCGGGCGTTTTTGGGGGGACTGTCTTTTGTAATTTTGACGTTTGAAAAGTGCTGATTCTCAGCCTAATTTGAATAAATGAGTTTTGATTTTTGAACGTTTTTAATTACGGAAATTGGCCTTCTAGTTAGAAACTAATGAGGTATTATGTTGGCCGTCAGATTGTGTATCTATGAATACTAAAAGATTAGAAAAGTGTAATAATAATAAATAGATAAGTGAACGATCTTCTAATCGCGGTCGTGATTAGATACGAGTATATTTAACTTTTAGGCTACGTACTCTGTACGGTTCTTGATAATTGATAAAAACTGACCAATTATTATTTACTAGCTGCGCCCCGCGGTTTCACCAGCATATGTTTCGATTCCGTGGGAATATCGGGATAAAAAGTATCCTATATATTAATCCTGGTTAATAACCATCTGTCTGCCAAATTTCATCCAAATCCGTTCAGTAGTTTTTGCGTGAAAGAGTAACAAACATCCATCCATCCATCCATCAATACAAACTTTCACGTTTATATTATTAGTAGGATTTAATCATTCCGTACCGTACACAAAAAGGTACAAAGGACTTAATGAAGAAATGAATGACACAATTTATGAAGTTATGAAGTCGGTTAAAAATAGGTCGATGTTGGTTAAAAATAGATCGAAATCGGTTAAAAATAGGTCGAACTCGGTTAAAAAATAGATCGAAGTCGTTTAAAATAGATCGAAGTCGGTTAAAAATAGACCGAAGTCGGTTAAAAATAGATCGAAGTCGGTTAAAAATATGTTCTTACCTGTGAAACTACTCAAAGTGTATAGCGGAAAAAACTTATTTTTGTCCATCATACTCCATTCTATCGTGGTTATCAACTGCGGGGGCGGAGTTTCCACCATCGTTGCAGCCATGTCAATAGCCCTACCCTCAAATATACTTTTTTTATATCGCTCTAAGAGTTCTGTACATTAACAAACATAATCTATACAATTATTTCTTTGGTAACCATTAAATATAGTTTAAAAACTATCTATTTATTGTATTTTGAATACAGATCAACAATGGAATTCAACTGACAACTAAATTGTATAATAATTAACGAAAATAAATATTTTATTTTTATAATTAATTTCACTATTGTTTTATCCTACAGAGACTAGATCTCTTGAGTTAGCTATTTTGTTTTTTAGTTTTTTTTTTTTTGTTTTAATTATTGTTTTTAACTTTTTCGAGTCACTACTTCAGTTTTTTGGAGTATCCTTATGTGATTTTATGTATGTCGAAAAGTAATTGATTTATCCTATGTATAGGTTCTTCCATGATTTTTATTCAGGTATTTGTCTCTGTTCACTTGACCTGGAACGATAGAAAAAATAACTATTAGTGGTTGTAACGGCAATCATGTCATTTGGTTTTAATATCTTTTCTTAATTTTAATCCATCCAAAGGTTGTCTTCAAAAGATCGCTCTTAGCGATAAGAACGCCCATTGTGTCACCCTTTGTAATATATTGATGTTCTGTAATTTATATGGTGTCTATTATAAAGAGTATTCTATTCTAACATTTTCTTTTCGATAGATTTTAAAAGCCGACACAAACTCAGAGGTCCCTGTTCGGACACAATTTTGGTCAGATCTTATGAAGACTATGTAGAATTGTAGATCGATGTCTGAGATGGTGTTTTAAGGAAAGAACCACACAGATTGAGAGGACCTGTCCAGTCAGTGCACGCTGTAATTTGTCAGAAATCGTGCAGCTCAACTCAAAACTAAGGAGCTCAACAACTCAACGAACAATACCAAAGAAAGGACATTTGGGTAGGCGAAATAAATTACTGAAACTGGCAGTTTCAGTCATTTATTGCGCCTACCCAAATGAAAATCTCTCTGAAATCGACTTAATTACCACTAAAATAAAGTAGATATTTGTTTAACTTGCAATAACATAATATGGCAACAGAAATTTGAAAAGACCCTATATTAACTTGTTTTATTCAAACAACCACTCATAGATATTACAATCATATTTCATCAATAATATTGTAAAATCACTTCCTGTTTACCTTATAAATAGTACTTCACTACACAATATTATGTAAATACTGTTGATTTATATACAATGATATTCATAATAGCCTATTACAACTAATGTTTCAAATTGATGTTATTTCAAGTTAAACAAATATCAACTTTATTTTAATGGTAATAAGTTGATTTCAGAGTGACTAGCACTAATGAAAAGTTATAAAAATGTTTGAAGTTGTAGCGTAAACTGAACTTTATTGTGTAGGAATTAAAGTTATTTTTCCCTAAACTCATATTTGTTTACGTTTTTGGCAATTATATCCCGAATGCAGATTACATATTATGTAGTAGGTTTTTTTTTTAGATTTTTTTCTCTCACTGTTCTGTTTTGTTCAGTTTTTGTCAGAAACAATCACGTTTTTTTTTGTGGCCCCAGGGTCTTATGTCATACTCCTAGAGCAGTACGTGATTCTGAACACCGATGTTTTTTTAAAGCACATGCATAGATGTGAAAGACCTTGTTTAAGTTATAGAATTTGTTATCAACCTTCAGTCTGTCAAAAAAAGACAAACAAATAAAGTATAGCCGTGCGCTGCAAATTGTGATTTTTATACGTAATACGGGCCTACCATGACACTGAATATGAATTAAGAAATCAATATTAACCAATAACATATTTATAAGTTACTACCTCACCAAAATCAAGTTTCACGGCGATCAAAGGCCAATTTATTGTAGTCTTATCAATCTCTCGGTACAAGGTAACATTTCAATAGAATGGAAATTTAATATATTTTCTTACGACTATCATGTGAATACTCACGCAGTGCTTATCTCGATATCCATAACAGATGTAGGTAAATAAATCACTTAAATAACTAGTTAATCACTAAAAACTGCCTTGGAGTAGGTTTTATGTAATAATTTACCCAATTTAGATAATTACACCATGGAAAAATATGCCTTCAGTAATGTCAGCTGATTGGTCGCCCATGTTGGTACGCAGACTATATAACTATACATATTTGTATACATGGAATGGATACTAGTCTTTTTATCAAATTCAAGGTTCATTTTTTATAATCAAAGTTATAAATAAACCAGTGACAGACAGTGTTTCTTCACCGTCGCAATTTATCTGAATGAAGTGAGTGTGTTGGCGGGTGGCGTAGTTTGTAGCCCTGACCTTATGCTAAGTATGCGGAACGATTTAAGGACTTGACTTGCCAGCAAGTCGCTGGTGGCGCGGCGACCTACTCATGACCTACTGGCGTTTCAACGCGAACCGATTCGATGCGGTTTACGCGAATTCAACGCGACGCGGCGGCTCTGTCCTCCGTGCGTGCGTAGTCGCCCCTTCAGCCAGCGACCGCGATCGCCGCCATTCAGTACCCTGCATTTGTCATGGACGGACGGAAACTATTTTTACTGGAAAATTATTTATTGAAATATTAATTAAATAAATAATAATAAGTAATTAATAAATGTGTTGTACTTACTTTGTAGTACCAACTTTTTTGGCTATCCTCCCATTCGCGGTATGATGACAAGTGATTGTGATAATTTTTGTTCCTTCTAACCCATACTCTATAGCGTTCTTGAATAGCATTAATTAAAATTTGCACTTGCACCATTTTAATTTATTTAAAACAAACCAACTGATCCCGTCCGCTTCGATTCGCACCGCACCCACGTGCATGTTGTGCGTGTTTGTTTGTTCCATTCGCGCCGCTTCGCATCGCGATCGCGGTCTCGTTGAATCGCCTACGTAGGATGCCGCGTAAGCTACCGTTTTAAAGTCGCTGCATGTGTCCTAGTAATAAAGCTAAACATGTGAATAAACTTTAACCGGGAACACGGTAGACAAGTGTCAAAGTGACACTTTTGCCATGGTTTATTAGGTACCTGGGGTACATTCCGAATTGCGCTGTAATCGATTTGAGCGTACTTACACATGTTCCGAATAAGCGTGAGCTCGATAACGATTTCCAGTGAATCGTCACAGATGACGACATGACATGTGCCATCTTGCGAATACGCCGACAATCCTTTACATTATTATCACCGTGAGTGCTGTCAAAAATGACGGTTGTGCTGTTTTGTTTTGAGCCGTATACTATATTGGTCTGTGCATCACATCTTAAACTAACACTTTCGAAATTATGCTTCTGGCTACAGTCGCCATCTAAACAAAGAAGAAGAAGATCCCGCACAAAATGTTAGGAAAAAGCCGTTCGGATAATTTGGCTGAAATTTTGGGGCAATAGAGCCTATAAATAAATAAGTCTATAGGGATTGAAAGTCTATAGGGACGCAAACAAAAATAGAGGACCGTTTTAGAGATATAGCCCTTTTTACGTTGAAGTCAGGAAGATTAATTATGTTATAGTTTCTGCTAAAATATAAACAAAAAGCAATCATATCGATCACAACAAGTTTCAATCCATATTAACTCTTCGTTTGTTTACCCTGAAGGGGTAGGGAGAGATGTTTTAAACACATTTCATATTATTATAGTGGACAAAATCGTCCGGTGAATTTGGTCCAACGATCGGTCAATATACGCATAACATTGTAACGGGTCCTAGAATTATGTAATCTTGTACACGTCAGTTTAAATTTAAGTCTAAATAAGTATTGGTTTGTTCTATAACAGTATTTCATTTAGTCTCCTACCACACACCTAAGCATAGGCATCATTATATAAAAATATCCCATGAAAGAATCGTGATATCTAAATCGGCATAGCCATTCACAACCACTCGATACGCTTTCGTACCGTATCGAACATCAATTAATGTTATCGTAGGAGTCCTCTAAACGATGTTCACAAGTCCAAAACTCAAAAAATATTGGAACGAAGTTCCTTATCGTGCGTTGCGACTTGCGAAAGGGGGCTAGACGGAAAAAATTAAGACCAAAAGTTGGAACGACACTTTTTGCTATAGTTGTAAGCCATGCGGCGTGCGCGTGTTTCTCTGTCTGTCTCTCTCTCTCTCTTATAGAAAGCAAGCCAGTTATACTTCGTTCCATCCGGGTGTCCCTTGACACCTCAAAAGTTTTATTTATATTGAAATAGACGACCACTATTTTTCCGACAGCAGTTTGCTGTTGGGGGCAAAGCAAGGTTATCGAAATGTGTCATTTTTGATACGATAGCATGTCGGATGATTGTGAATAGCTGTGCGACAAGAAAATTGTTGATGTGAGCGCTGTGAGCGACTATGGCATAATTCGGAATGTGCCCTTTTGTTATCCACACAACTGTCAAGCAACATTGGTCAACTGTGGTCAACTACTGTCAAAAACTCAAAAAGTGGCTGCGAGAAACTTTGTAAACTTTTGGAAATTGTTGTTTTGGTAATTGATTCGCCTTCAAAACCAAAAAAATGGTGTGTTTAAGTCGTTTCTCTTGTGATTAACAAATAACTGCCGTCTATTAATACCTAATTACTTTGTTACAGGCGCGTTATTTCAAGGAACAAGATATTGATGGTACGTCCTACTTTCTTTTATCACTTGCTTAAATTTGATAAGATTTTACATGATAATATGAATGAATCAACCCTTTACTGTAAATTCTATTTAAAATAGAAGCTTCAGAAATCAATTTTGTTCGTCATTCTGTCTAAAGCGTACGTTATGTTCGAGAAAATGGAGTGTTTACTGTTAGTAAAATAACGGGTGTTTTCGACGTTTCTCTATAAAGAAAGTTATCTACAAAAATTATAGAGGTACATAATGACTGATTTGTAGGGTTAATTAAATCTTAAATAAATCCAAATGAAATTACGGAACCCTTATAAGATCACTTCGTTGTCCGTCTGTCCAGACCCTTTTTCTCAGGTAAAAATTCCTCAGATGAAAATTATAAGAAGCTCGTGGCTAAGCAATAACATCGATCAATTGTCATCGAATCGACCGATCAGGTTAAGCTACGCTTGCCGCGGTCGGTCGGTTACCATCTTTATAAACCAAGACCCCTCCGTGCCTCGGAAAGTACGTTAAGCCATTGGTCTCGGCTGTCATTCCTGGATCTTTGACAATCGTTATGGGTATTCAGAAGCCAAAAAGTCTGACAACCAGTCTTACCAAGGGGTACGGGTACCAACCGTAATACCCAGTTACTGGGTTGTGGAGATCAGATAGGCAGTCGGTCCATGTAAAATATTGGTATTCAGCTGCATCCAGTCAGACTGGAAGCCGACCCCAACTTAGTTAGGAAAAGGCTAGGCAGATGATCATACTGTTAGTATAGTATACATCTGCCCAACCCTTCAGAGATCACAGGCAATAGGTGTTTTATACGTTGGATTTTTGGAACGAAGTTCCTTATCGCGCGTTGCGAAAGGGGGCTAGACGGAAAAAATGAAGACCAAAAGTTGGAACAACACTTTTTGCTATACGTAGTTGTAAGCCGTGCGGCGTGCGCGTGTTTCTCTGTCTGTCTCCATTTCTCTCTCTTATAGAAAGCAAGCCAGTTATACTTCGTTCCATCCGGGTGTCCCTTGACACCTCTCAAGTTTTTATTTTTTTTATTTGTTTTTTAGTGCACATGCCTCCCTCCACCCCTTCCATATTTCGCGAGCCCGCGCGTCCTCCTTCCAGTTTTAAAGGAACCTATCCATCTCGTCCCGCCATATCCTACGTGGTCAGTGTTGTAATTAGTCTTAAATATTTGCAGAATTTCGTGAATGTTTCTACCTGTTTGCGCGTTCCGGGCAGATCACGTCACTTGATGAGCTCACCGTTGTTATGAGATCTCTTGGAATGAGCCCCACCATTCAGGAGTTAGCTGGTAAGATTATTATTATTGTTCGGTAAGTCACTCAGAAAATTTGCTTAAATGGAATTGATATTCAGCTGCATCTGGTTAGACTAGAAGCCGACTCCAACATAGTTTGGAAAAGGCAGGCAGATGATGATGACTTTTTACAAGAGTACAATATAATTTCTGCTGGAGAGTTTGTTGCGCCACATCTTCTTCCCAGCGATAGCACTAGGAAGTGGTGAAGGGCGGGCGTTTTTGGGGGACTGTCTTTTGTAATTTTGACGTTCGAAAAGTGCTGATTCTCAGCATCATTTGAATAAATGACTTTTGATTTTGAATATTACCAAAATATCCAAATACAAGTACAATAATGGACCTGGATTCCGTATGACAAGTTGGAATATGAGGTTGATTAGACCTGCAGTGCGATTCTGTAACCATCTCACCGTGAAAACTTAGGTGAAGTGAGCGTGGAGTGAGCTGTGCTGCTGGACAGTTTGTTGCGCCATTTCTTTTTATTTTATTTATTTATTTGGTTAGCCAACAATTGTTTACACAACACTTACATTAAGTTTAATTGTATGCCTACATTAACAAGTGTAACAATTATTTATAGGCTAACACCACATACACAATTTTTGGTTAAGCAATTAAAATAATTCATAACATTAATTAACGATACAAAAATATTAAAATATAAATAAATTGATTATAACGATTACAAAATTAATAACAATAACAAGTTCTTTAAAAATAGTGAGAAATTGGTTAAACAATTAATATAAAAAAAAAATTAAAAACTTTCAAATAAATTAAAATCATTAATAAAATAAATCACATTAAAACAAAAATAATTATAATTAGTTAAATTAAATTCTCTCATCATTAAAACATTCAAATAGATTCGGATAAAAATAAATTAAATTGTAAAATATCACGTTTTTACATCTAAAACTTAAAGCAACAGACATTAACTAAATCCCAGAATAGTGCTGGAGAATTATTTTGTAAAATTTGCTCAGTTTGTCGTGATGTATATCTACAAGATCACTGCAACCGTTAAGCATTCCACACAGGCGTGGAATCGGGGAGTTTGCACCTAGCACAGTTCTGCGAAAAGGTGGGTGTAGCGGAGTAATGGGGTTCCGCGGACATCGGGAAGGGGCACGAAACTTTAGGAGACTCAATATATTAGGGCAGTCGATTTTATTTCTAAGGAGTTTATAAAGAAACAAAGTATCAATTATATCTCTTCGTGTTGATAAAGAGTGCATCTTGAAGTATTTTAAACGAGTGTTGTAGGAGGGTAGCTGTTTGCTTTTCCCTTTTGAAAAAGCATGGTGCCACAGAAACCGTTTTTGGACTCTTTTTAAGAGTAACTTATGTGTAGCATAGTGTGGTCTCCATACAACACTGCAATACTCCAAGACGCTTCGTACAAGACTATTGTATAGCATTATTTTAGTGCCAACGAGTTTGAAACCCCTAGTATTTCTTTGTACGAAACCTAACATTTTGGAGGCTTTTTTAATAATATTCTCGAGGTGAGGGACAAAAGTTATTTTTTTATCAAACAGTACTCCTAGATCTCTAATTGTATCGACTTGTTGTACTTTTGTCTCGTGTATTAGGTACTCTGCCTGAACAGGATGAGCTTTCCTATAAAATGAAAGGTGATAACATTTTTTTTAATTTAGTTCCATATTGTTATTTTTACACCATTTGATAAGCCTGTTTAGATCATCTTGTAAGAGCGCTATATCACTAGATGATTCGATTTTTCTTGCAAACTTTAGGTCATCAGCGTATAAGAAACACTCAGAGAAGCAAAAGCAGGTGGGAAGGTCGTTAATAAATATAATAAATAATAAGGGAGCCAGATGTGAGCCTTGAGGAGCTCCGGAGGTCATATAATAACTGCCAGCAGATCGAAAACCGTTAACCACAACATAAAATTCACGCTTCAATAGGTAGGATTTCAGCCACTTTAGCAAGGGCCCATTAATACCGTACGTGGCTAGTTTATGAACTAGTATGGAATGGGAAATTTTATCGAAGGCCTTGCTAAAATCGGTGTACAAAACATCAAATTGTTTATTTGAGTCAACGGTTTCTATTAGAGACTCCGAGAAAGACAACAAATTTGTGGCAGTCGACCTAGACGCAACAAAGCCATGCTGGTGATCACTTAGATAAAGTCGGAAATGTCGCTGGATGTGAGGACAGATTAACGACTCAAATATCTTGGCAAAGGTGGAAAGTATCGCAATAGGCCGATAGTTGGATATGGTGTCTTTTTTGTCCGATTTGTGCACAGGAACAACTCTGGCCTTTTTCCATTCCGTAGGGAAGGTTCCAGTTGCTAACGACACCCTATATATTTTTAGAAGTGGAGCAACCAGGACCGTAGCACAGGCAGAAATGAATAGAGGTGGGATTCCGTCAGGGCCTGCACCTTTTCTGATGTCAATAGATTGAAGCTTTTTCAGCAGTGTTTCACTGTCCAGTTCGGGAATTGTTAGGCACTGGCTATTAACTTCTATTGAGTCAAGAAACTTTGAGTCACTCTTAAATTCTGTGTCATGATCAGGGGTGTAAACCGATGCGAAATAGTTGCCAAAGAGATTGCAGATAGTTGGACCATTTCTTCCCAGCGATAGCACTAGGAAGTGGTGAAGAGCGGGCGTTTTTTGGGGACTGTCTTTTGTAATTTTGACGTTCGAAAAGTGCTGATTCTCAGCCTTATTTGAATAAATGACTATTAATTTTGATTTTCAAATATTGATTGGTACACTATTGACAGCTCACTCTAAGCTCACTTCACCTAACTTTTCACGGTGAGTTTTTTACAGAATCGATCGGCTGCACCCTTATTGCGTAATCACAAACTTTTTAAAATCAAATTATTATTTTTAGGGTTCCGTACTCCGTACCAAAAACGGAACACTTTATAGGATCACAGTTGTCCGTCCGTCTGTCTGTCAAGACCCTTTTTCTTAGGAACGCGTGGAGGTATCAAGTTGAAATTAATATCAAATAAGTACTCAGGTCTGTGGTCTTTTGCAGCAGTGAAAAAATCAAACTTCTAAGTCGATTACTTTTTATTATTACTTACAGAACAATACTGTATTGTTCTGTAATGTATAATTTTATTTAACATTTATTTTGGTATTGTTTCTGCATTATATAAGATACCTAATTTTATATATTTCAATAAGTATGTAATGTTCACCACAATATAAAATGTTTATGAATAAATAAATGAATGAATCTGAATAATTTTCAAGGATATTGCTAATCCATTGCTTCATATATTCCAAAAAATTGTCTGCTCAACGGCGTAAATAACGCAATGAATGTTGTCGAACTGTCAAAATGAATGTCATTGCTACTGGCAGTGTCTTACGCAAGAATCTTTATAAACGTTTTTTTTTCAGGTTATTTAAAAGGAAAAGGTGGTAAGATGTCTTTCGCTGACTTTTTGGAAGTTATGCATATACATTCTAGAGCGGAAAACCTACCTAATGAGGTAAATATAAGTTATATGAAACTAGCGGAACCGGCAGACGTCGTCCTGCCTGAAAAAGCAGCGCCACCTACCGGGTCCAATTGTGTATACAAACCTTGTCCTGACAGCAACAAACACAAAAAAAAAGAATTATCCAATTTGGTGCAGTCGATCGGAAGTTATGCGCGTTATGTACGCGCATAACTTCCGATTCCGCATTTCGGTGATTCATTTTTATTTATTTACGTAGATGAAATTGTTTGTTCTGTAAAAAAAATGATATCGGAATCACTTTATACGTCATATTAAAAAAATATTCTTTTGTAATTTTGACGTTCGAAAAGTGCTGATTCTTAACCTAATTTGAATAAATAATAATAATAATATCCCTGGACATTTCACACAGCGCCATCTAGTCCCAAGCTAAGCAACCTAAAGCTTGTGTTAAGGTAACAAGATGGCTGATAAACTACTTATATACCTACATTTGATTGAATGACTTTTGATTTTGAATATCTCCCGCGCGAAGGCTTGTTTCCGCTGAGATTGGTCCCCGTAACCGAAATTCGGTTTGGAAGTCTGTATTTATTAATCTGTCAGCATTATTTTAGGTAGTGAATGCATTCAAGGCAGGTGATGCTGAAAAGAACGGGGTGATCCCAGCGAGACAGCTGAGGAACTTGCTGCAGAACTGGGGCGAAGGCCTATCAGCCAGAGAGGTATAATAAAATTGTTCATTTCGTCATCTGCCTAGCCCATTGGTTCTCAACATGGTTGATAATGATAACGCCTCCTCGTCGGCGAGGTTTGAGATTTTCAAGGAGCAGTAGAAGACCCAGAGAATAGTATGTATGACTAGCTGCGCCCCGCGGTTTCACCCGCATAAGTTTTGATCCCGTGGGCATATCGGGATAAAAAGTATCCTATATAATAATCCTTGTTATAAACCATCTCTGTGCCAAATTTCATCCAAATCCGTTCAGTAGTTTTTGCGTGAAATTGTAACAAACATCCATCCATCCATACAAACTTTCACGTTTATAATAATAATAGGATTTGATGTTTTCCTTCAACGTTTTGGGAGGCGCTTTACTTTGTGTAAATTATTTCATCACCACTGCTCTCAAAACGGTGAAAGAAAACATCGTGAGGAAACCGGCATGTCCTAGAACCACAAATTCGAAGACGTGACATCCACCAACCCGCACTGGGCTCGCGTGGTGGATTACGGCCCACTCCCTCTCACAGAGAGGAGGCCAGTGTCCCAGCAGTGGGAATTATTTGAGATTCACAAAAAGAGGCGCAATCATTATATTAGAGTGAACAATAATATTTTAGAAGCGCTAAATGGGAATTCTCGAGAGGATCGATTAAAATATTAAATACTTACCTACCTACATGCTTTAAAAAAATGAATTGTTTTCTTACAGGTGGACAACATATTCAGGGAAGCCAACGTAACGAACACAGGCATAGTTCGCTATGAAGACTTCGTGAAAATCGCGTGCGCTCCTGTCCCAGACTATTATTAACATTTTGACTCTCATTTTACACCATTAATCACTAAATACATCTAGCGCTAAACGCATTTAAAATATGTCCTTGTCACCTTCAAACGATTGACATAAATAGAACGATATTTTAAATTCGTTTAAGCTACGGATTCTTAGAAGAGCGTTGGCCGCCACGTAACGGCCGCAGTTGCCGTACCGGAGATGGCTAGTGGAAAAATATTCTATTCTATTTTTCTCTATGGCAATGGTGCCGATGTCGACGGAAAAATATGAATCGGGGAAATACGGTGTCACAAACGTCAAACGTCAATCAACTGTCACTTTGTAGAAGATCGGTGTTACAAGCTGTTAAATACGAATTCCTTTAATTTGAATAAAATATGGTAAATTGAAAAGTTTCACGTATTTTTCTTACTTTTTTCAACACGCAAAGAACATCTTAGAATAAAAAACGTATTACTACTATGATCATATTATGATCAAAAGATATTGATTTGTATTTATTTATTGAACAGTACATGCACAACACTCGAGCAGTTGTGGCCCAGTGGTAACGGCCGCGACTTACGAGTTGTAGGTCGTAGGTTCGAACCCAGACAGGCGCTTTACTTTGTGTAAATTATTTCATCACCACTGCTCTCAAAACGGTGAAGGAAAACATCGTGAGGAAATCGGCATGTGCTAGCTAGAATAAAAAAAATCTGAGACTTGTGACATCTACCAACCCGCACTGGGCCCGCGTGGTGGATTACAGCCCACTCTCTCTCACAGAGGGGAGGTCTGTGTCCCAACAGTGGGAATATTATAGGCTGATTATGCACAACACAACATTGTAGCTTCAAAGTAATTCAAACCCAAGGTGTTGTTATTATGCCTTATCATAAAATGTTATAAGTATTCACTGTTGATGATATTAATTTATGTAATAATTCATCCCGCGGCTTCGCTCGCGTTAAAATTCTAATATAATTCAATCATGATTCGAAAGACACGTGGCGCCATCTATCATCATAATAACGTTATTGTTGTTTTCTTCGGGAACAGCACTTTTTTTTCGGAATGAAAGGTACTCTATGTCCGTTTCTGTACACCTGACAACGTATATATGCAAAATTTCAGGATGATCGGTTCAGTGGTTTAGGCGTGAAAAGGTAACAAACAAACTTACTTTCGCATTTGTAATATTATTTAGGTTATAATACAGTAACAATTTATTGGAAAATACGAGAAAACCACGCTTAGTTGTAAAAAACGCAATCAAATTAACAAAATTTCAATAATTTGTAGATACTTATCTAATTTCGTCCATCTGCTCACAAAATCATAATTAATTATACATAAATTCACGAGCTCACGACCCACATCTATCCATCTCCCGGAAAACAAGTCACTCTCTGATGTTGATGTCAGAAGTGCATTGAGTATAGTAAGCGCCCGGACGAGGGGCGAGAGATTACGCGGGGAATAATAATTAGGTACCACCATACAGAATTGGCCCTGCTGGTCGCACCAACAGCATTCACAGTGTCTACTGATAAATAATTCATGAAATAATCATTAAATAGGATTACAAATATGAACTTATAGGGTCGTATTATTGATTTATTTCAATCAATAGGACTTTACGAACTTAAACGATTGTATTGTTTATTTATGTAATTGTTTAATGCACAATATACACAACCATAGTTACACGCTAGGCTTAAAATAGTGAGTACATGACCCTGTTAGGGCGCAGCAATATAACTTAAAATTAATAATATATCAGCAGTGAGTATCTATTACCTAATGATAGGAACTTTCACAGTTAAAGTATTATACATATATATATATCTAGCTTTATACATGAAAATATTATATATTATAATTAACACAGAGACAAAAAAACCTATACCGTGTGTGTATTCCTGGATACTGGTAGGTAGTAATTTTTTTTTAAGGGCCTTACTCTCGTTTAGTACCGTAATACGGTCACTTTATGAAGAATATTTCTCATTAACGGCTTGACTAAAAGATCTGTAAAAAATATATGTTTGCTATAGATTCATGAACAACATTTCTGTAGAAGGATTTTTTCGTATGGCTAATACTTTTGCCTTAAAAAAATATTTACCAACACGCTATTTTTTTCTGATATTCGATATTACTTCTAAACGGCTTTGATGTTTGGAAATATTTTTACACTGAAAAATCGATGGTTAGAGGTACTACAGATTTGTCTTAGCTTATGTAAATCAATTAACATTTGCAAAGGAAATGTCCCCACTTTGAGATCGAGCTTCAGAGGGGCTCTGCGCGGGCGCGGGCGGCAGTCGTGCGTTAGCATTGAGACGGGGTGGCTGTGTCGCTCGCTGCTACGCTCCGGCTATCGACCGACTATGCGCGTCTGTCTGTGTTAGTGCAAATATTTACGAACGAATTGTATCAGTGTGCGTTTATTGACTAGCTCGCTGCAGATGGCCCATTGCTATTGTGCGCGTGGACGTTTACGAATACTTACGATAGTAATACAAGTAGTCTCTACTAATATTAAAATGAGAAAAGATTGGATTTGATCAAAATAAAAGTCCAAGATGGCGGCTGCGAAAATTTTCAAATATTTCATCATGGGTGTCGTTTTCATACTTTTCGAGGGTGATAAAACCGATAGTGAGGTCAAAATAAAAATCCAAAATGGCGGCTGCAAAAATTTTCAAATATTTCATCATGGGTGTCGTTTTCATACTTTTCGAGGGTGATAAAGCCGATAGTGAGGTCAAAATAAAAATCCAATATGGCGGCTGCAAAAAATTTCAAATATTTCATCATGGGTATCGTTTTCATACTTTTCGAGGGTGATAAAGCCGATAGTGAGGTCAAAATAAAAATCCAAAATGGCGGCTGCAAAAATTTTCAAATATTTCATCATGGGTATCGTTTTCATACTTTTCGAGGGTGATAAAGCCGATAGTGAGGTCAAAATAAAAATCCAAAATGGCGGCTGCAAAAATTTTCAAATATTTCATCATGGGTGTCGTTTTCATGCTTTTCGGGGGTGATAAAGCCGCTAGTGAGGTCAAAATAAAAATCCAAAATGACGGTTGCGAAAATTTTCAAATTTTTCATCATGGGTGTCGTTTTCGTGGTTTTTGAGGCTGCTGAAGCCAATAGTGAGGTCAAAATGAAAATCTAAGACGGCGGGTGCGAAAATTTTCAGAATTTTCGTCATGGGTGTCGTTTTCATACTTTTCGAGGGTGATCAAGCCGATAGTGAGGTCAAAATAAAAATCCAAAATGGCGGCTGCGAAAATTTTCAAATATTTCATCATGGGTGTCGTTTTCATGCTTTTCGGGGGTGATAAAGCCGCTAGTGAGGTCAAAATAAAAATCCAAAATGACGGTTGCGAAAATTTTCAAATTTTTCATCATGGGTGTCGTTTTCGTGGTTTTTGAGGCTGCTGAAGCCAATAGTGAGGTCAAAATGAAAATCTAAGACGGCGGGTGCGAAAATTTTCAGAATTTTCGTCATGGGTGTCGTTTTCATACTTTTCGAGGGTGATCAAGCCGATAGTGAGGTCAAAATAAAAATCCAAAATGGCGGCTGCGAAAATTTTCAAATATTTCATCATGGGTGTCGTTTTCATGCTTTTCGGGGGTGATAAAGCCGCTAGTGAGGTCAAAATAAAAATCCAAAATGGCGGCTGCAAAAATTTTCAAATTTTTCATCATGGGTGTCGTTTTCGTGGTTTTTGAGGCTGCTGAAGCCAATAGTGAGGTCAAAATGAAAATCCAAAATGACGGTTGCGAAAATTTTCAGAATTTTCGTCATGGGTGTCGTTTTCATACTTTTCGAGGGTGATCAAGCCGATAGTGAGGTCAAAATAAAAATCGAAAATGGTGGTTGCGAAAATTTTCAAATCTTTCATCATGGGTGTCGTTTTCGTGGTTTTTGAGGCTGCTGAAGCCAATAGTGAGGTCAAAATGAAAATCCAAAATGACGGTTGCGAAAATTTTCAGAATTTTCGTCATGGGTGTCGTTTTCATACTTTTCGAGGGTGATCAAGCCGATAGTGAGGTCAAAATAAAAATCGAAAATGGTGGTTGCGAAAATTTTCAAATCTTTCATCATGGGTGTCGTTTTCATGCTTTTCGGGGTTGATAAAGCCGATAGTGAGGTCAAAATAAAAATCCAAAATGGCGGCTGCAAAAATTTTCAAATATTTCATCATGGGTGTTGTTTTCCCACTTTTCGAGGGTGATAAAGCCGATAATGAGGTCAAAATAAAAATCCAAAATGGCGGCTACAAAAATTTTCAAATATTTCATCATGGGTGTCATTTTCATAGTTTTCGAGGGTACTACAGCCGATAGTGAGCTCACAATGTAAATCCAAGATGGCGGCTACAAAAAATTGTTTTTTTTTTTAAATCATACATAAGGAACTTCGAATAACCTAAGTTATTCCGATCAAACTAAAATTTACTAATTATTACTTGATTTTAGGTACACGATACTTATTTGACAATAATATAGTGTGATGAGTTGCCAAATAAACAATGTTATTTATCACGAGACCGCATGAGTGAGTGAGTGACAGATAGATTGCAAAAACAATATCCTATACGGTTAAGACAAAAGAATACTGTATCATTGTGTATTAAAATTCAATTGATTTAATACAGATAACTTATTATTGAAAGATTATCTATTTATCCAGTTCTTTATTTAGATATTTAAGAAGGAAAATTAGTTTTATATGTAACCAACACCTCAAATTGATGACTGAATAATTAGTTACAACTAAAACTAAATTTTTGAAGCCACCATTTTGGATTTTTATTTTGACCTCACTATTGGCTTTATCACTCTGGAAAACCACGAAAACGACACTTATGAAGCAAAATTCCAAATTTATTGCAGCCGCCATTTTGGATTTTCATTTTGACCTCACTATTGGCTCCAGCACCCTCGAAAACCACGAAAACGACACCCATGACGAATATTTTGAAAAGTTTTGCAGCCGCCATCTTGGATTTTCATTTTGACTTCATAATCGGCTCCAGCACCCTCGAAAACCACGAAAATGACACCCATGACGAAAATTTTGAAAATTTTCGCACCCGCCATCTTAGATTTTCATTTTGACCTCACTATTGGCTTCAGCAGCCTCGAAAACCACGAAAATGACACCCATGACGAAAATTTGGAAAAGTTTTGTAGCCGCCATCCTGGATTTTCATTTTGACTTTATAATCGGCTCCAGCACCCTCGAAAACCACGAAAATGACACCCATGACGAAAATTTTGAAAATTTTCGCACCCGCCATCTTAGATTTTCATTTTGACCTCACTATTGGCTTCAGCAGCCTCGAAAACCACGAAAATGACACCCATGACGAAAATTTGGAAAAGTTTTGTAGCCGCCATCTTGGATTTTCATTTTGACTTCATAATCGGCTCCAGCACCCTCGATAACCATGAAAACGACACCCATGATGAAAAATTTGAAAATTTTTGCAGTCGCCATTTTAGATTTTCATTTTGACCTCACTATTGGCTCCAGCACCCTCGAAAACCACGAAAATGACACCCATGACGAATATTTTGAAAAGTTTGGAGCCGCCATCTTGGATTTTCATTTTGACTTCATAATCGGCTCCAGCACCCTCGAAAACCACGAAAATGACACCCATGACGAAAATTTTAAAAAAATTTCGCACCCGCCATCTTAGATTTTCATTTTGACCTCACTATTGGCTTCAGCAGCCTCGAAAACCACGAAAATGACACCCATGACGAAAATTTGGAAAAGTTTTGTAGCCGCCATCCTGGATTTTTATTTTGACTTTATAATCGGCTCCAGCACCCTCGAAAACCACGAAAATGACACCCATGACGAGGTTTATCTACTAAACGGCCGTAGGTAATTATTTCAAGGTCACTGCCGAAACTATAACATCGTTCGATTGGCTACGGAACCCTAAAATGCTATTTAGGTACAGTGCTAGTTAGGTAGGTTTATTACTGATTTATAATAATTCAAATTGGTGAAACAGGATCACATTTTTTATAAAATCTCATTTTTATGTACTTAATAAATCCTCCTACCTACAGTATGCAAATAAAATGTTATTCGATTCCTAAGAAAATACTCGAAATAATTTTTAAAGTTTTACCCCCGCAGGAACTAAGTTCTGATTTTAAATAAAATCGAAATTTCTAAATGAAAAATGCTTAAAATATACGTAACATACGTATCAATCTATACAAAATATATCAGACTTGCATCCGCAATTCCCTTCTGGAATCGTAGGCAAAAATAGCGACCTGCGGGCGGCATGTCTGTGCCTCTGCATACTCTTTGATCGTCGTTTTAGTTCAGCGCGCCACCGCGCGCGTTTTACGTTTTCGGGAGTAGAGCGTTTAGCTCCGCCCACATGCGCAAGGTCAGCGAGCCCTATATACACCTTAAGAGCAATGCCTTTAACTAGCTTTAAATACACATGTTTTCGTGGACCGTTTATTTTCAGGTAATTTATTGTATATTTGTATGCTTCGATATTCTGGGCTATTTTTGTACATTTGTGGTCTATCATTTGTATCTAGTATTGATGATTTTAATGATTGTAATTCTGTCAAGCCAGGCTCCATTTAAAAATCTTCAATCCCTTTTGAATTGCGCGGTTTACCTTTGCGCTTTCTCCTTAACTATGAGTAGTTGCTTTTTACTGGTCACCTTCGCACACTAGAGACACGACAGTTTTTAGACAATCTTGTTTCACATAGACAAGTCAGCTTTAAGATTAATGAGAAACAGTTGTGTCTACCACACGGCGCATATCAAGACGAAACTGTTTTGTCTTTTGTCTACGAGGACGCAACGCATACAAATGTATGCATAAATTCCACCTCTTCAATTAATTTTTCAACGAGTTCTTCGTCTGTAAACATGATGGGACGTGTTTATGCTCTGAACGCTCGGATCAGGTATCATTAGGTATCAGGATCATATATCGCCCCAGACAGAGGCTGTCTACGTATATCGCTAACATTGCTAGACGGTTTTGTCGTTGATGTGCGCGCTCGCATACACTTCAAAGGGAAGCCGACAGTCGTTAGTCAGACTTGTCGCCGTGCAGTTGTTGTATGCATTAGACAGCTTTGACTATGAGACGTTTTGTTTCAAATGTGCGCGTTTAGTACTTTTTATTATATCATAGTCTGTCTTAAGACTGTCGTGACTATAGTCTGCTCCACAGAGTACATTATACTATACTGAAAGTCTGCTCTCAGCCTAACAAAGGTTGAAATGGAAGAGATCTTGATGTCTATGATCAGCGTTGCCTATTTGTGGAGATTTCCCCAAACTGCGGGGAATCTTAAGTCGATTGGGGATTTATTGGTAATGGCACCGTGTAGTAATACCAACTAAACTCCTTAGTGCTGTGATGCATATGGCTACTTTGTATTCTATTGTCACTTATGTCATAACATAACTTATTTTATCATATTACGTATCTTCTATTTTGTTGATTAAAACTGTTATTCTAAAGGTTTATCTTATTACACACCGATTCCTTTATTTATTTATAATTATATACTTTATTGTACACCACAAAAATACATAGCATAAAAAATACATGGCACACTACAAAATATCCTCCTAAAAGAAAAAAAAAAATCAAAATAAGTATCATTCTTTTTTCAGAAACTAAACTAAATTTAAGTTCAGTGCATATTTTTCTTTCCATTTCATTAAGAAAAGGACAGAAGATAAAAATGAATAATTTGACAGGACCCATCGAGCAAAATGCTTACAATAAAAATATGGAAAAAAGTGTTTGATATGAAAGGTAAAAAATAAATATTGAATTAAAGTTGAAAATTGGTGCATTTCTTAAAATAATTTGTGGGGAATCAGCAGATTTTTTCTCCCCAAATTGGGGAATTCTACTTAGATTATTGGGGAATTTAATAAATTGGCACTAGCAACCCTTTCTACGATCATTCGTTTCCGTTTTTCTCCTACCAAAGACCAACTGACTGAGGCTTTGGCAATAGATAGATAGTAGAATAGTTATAGAACCATAGCAAGCAGTAAAAAGTTGTCCCAACCAACCCACAGTCCCAATTTTTTTGCCAACGGATAAAGTAGATTGTTCCTCAGTCAGACCCAGAACACCTAAACAGTTACAATTACTCCTAGCGGTTGTTCCTGCAGGGGCATACAGTCTCGTGTAAGCAGATGTACGTGAAAAACTACGGTAAGTAATGAGTTTATTGAGATGTTTAACTCTATTAGTGTGCCTTGTAGGTAGTTAGATAAAAATGTTAAAATATCCCCGCGTGGATTTTCACCCATGTATGACAATGTCCCTATGCTGGGGTTAGCTAGATATGCATATAAGTTAAATGAACGAATATTTGACGTTAGTTATTTTAAACTTTGAATCGGACTGCTCCGAGTCTAAAGTGCGTTACCTACTCGCTGCGCAGTACTTCACCCTTAGCCCCGCTGAGAGGTGAATTTGTTACTGCGCAGTGACTAGCCTGAACGAAACTGTAACAAAAAACGGCAGTTATAGGTAATCTTGACAGATTGAGACTGGGATCAGGCTATGAAAAACTATCTAGATATAGGTAGTAATTACGTGATTTGCCTCTCATATCGCCTCATGTTCATTGTAATAAGGAGTCATACCTCGACGCGCCGCTTAATTGGCGACTTTTAGGCGCCATCTACACGGGTGAGAATATCGCGGCGATAGTTACAGTCACGGCGATATCATCGCGGCGAGAATTTGATGGCACGGCGAGACTATCGCCGCGATTCTCTCGCCCGTGGATATGGCGCTTATGGAAAGTAAAAGAAAATCGTGTGCGGTCGGGGGACCCCCGTCAGGAGCGAAGTTCCTTAAGCGGCACGCGCACACACTCATAACATATATTTTTATTTATTTATTAAGGAATAATAAACAACAGCTACAACATTTAAGTATATATTACATAGGTATTACATAACGTTAAGTAGTAATGTTGCAGTCCACTGCATTAAAAGCAGATGGGACATATTACCTATAAGATCAGTGGTTGCCACTAGACAAGCATTACTAAAATGAACAAATACCGCCCCTAAGATGACCCACTGACCAATATTTCATTTCATTATAGTCTCAAAAAAGATGTATAGACTTGAGCACACAACACTGCTACACTGAACAAGTAGCTTCATCTTTTTGATTGACTGACCCTTGACAATTCAAAAGTGCCTGTAATTGGTTTAGTTGAAATAAATACTTTGAGTTTGAAGTTTAAGAAGACCGATAGCTGCATGCCTTATTTTAAAAGTTACAAAATATTAACTTTACTGTGTTTGTACATTTTAGAAGCAGTTGTATTTGTTAAGTCGAATCCGCATTACTATAAGCGTCTAGCCGACATATTCCCTCGCAATAGATGTGACAATGGTCAACTTTGTCTCCAATCCGCTAGGACAACCCAAATGCGCAAAAGTGTATACTGTATGGCTTCAGTCATAGGTACATAACAAAGTACAGTACCTGAAAGTTGGAGAGAACTACCTCAATCTATATTAAAAAATAAACTTCGTACCTACTTTTTTGACCATCTCATCTGCCTAGCCTTTTCCCAACTATGTTGGGGTCAGCTTCCAGTCTAGCCGAATGCAGCTGAATACCAGTATTTTACATGGAGCGACTGCCTATCTGACCTCCACAACCCAGTTACTGAGTAATACAATACCCTTTGATTATACACACACCCCTACAAACACACATATAAACACGCACACACTCAGACAAACACACACACACACACAAGCCTAGGATAAACCAATTCCTAAATATTTTATTTTGTGATCAGAATCGCACGAATGTTTTATTTATTTTAACACTTATCTTTTTTTCTTGTAACCATCTAACATCCTCAAACTGTAATGTAATGTTTAATATTGTAAAATTGCACTCCAGAGCCAAGAGATACAAGCTATGCTTAGTTTGTGGCTCACCGAATCCGTCATATTGTATTTTTACTTTTTGAAGAATAAACTTTATATACCGATACCCC
Organism: Apamea sordens; assembly: GCA_945859715.1. Taxonomy (NCBI): domain Eukaryota; kingdom Metazoa; phylum Arthropoda; class Insecta; order Lepidoptera; family Noctuidae; genus Apamea; species Apamea sordens. The sequence continues at coordinate 7,678,334 of OX244015.1, read as the reverse complement.
TTGGTAAGACTGGTTGTCAGACTTTTGGGCTTCTAACTACCCGTAACGACAGTCAAAGATCCACAAGATGACAGCTGGGACCAACGGCTTTCTGAGGCAAGGATGGGTCTCGGTATGTAAAGATGGTCACCCACGGTTGGTCCACAGACCAACCGCGGCTAGCATAGCTTAACCTGATCGATCGACCTGTGCGGCTGTTATTATTTAGCCACGGACCCCTCTTTGTACTTTTTTGACTGCCAGAGCGACACTGAATTGCTTAATAAAGGAATTTGTCTTGACATAAGTAATTAATTAGATTCATTTAGAGTACTTACATAATAATGTTGATTTACTTTATAATTTTAATAACCCATTAATAATTAAGTACCTGTAACAACTTTTATGTCAACTCCACTGTATAACATTGATCAGCAAATAAATGATTTTGATTTGATTTAATATTTTGTTAATTGTATAAATCTATTATTTTGCACGTCATATATGCAAATAAAAAAATTATCTTATTAACTTGAAATAAATAAGTTATTTTAAGGCTAGCTATAGCTACATAACCAAATCAGATCAGAAACGCTGCTGGGCCTCTTCCCATGACTTCCAGCTCTTTACATCCAGGGTCCTCTTCCATTTACAGGCACTTTTGAATAATTGTCAAAAAAAAGTGAACCACTGATCCCGCCATCCTCTACGGGGTCACACAGTTGGTTCAGAACTTTTATACCATTTTAAGTTGATTTTCCCAAAACGGTGAGGGAAAACATTGTGAGGAAACGGGCATGTCCTAAAATCAAAAATTCAAAGACATTAGGTCCATCTACCAACCTGCACTGGGACGCTTGGTGGATTACGGCCTCTCAGTATGACAGAGAGGCCTGTACCCCAGCAGTGGGAACATTATAGGATTATGCTACACCATTTTGTTGAATATACTGTGCAACCTTAATTATAACGAGAAGTACCTCAATATAACGACTTCCTCGATTTAACAAATTCTTCGTAATGCCCTTGAATTGTCCTTAGGAGTCGATGTAAAATATTACATTGCGAAGATTTTTTGCGAACCACCTCTTAAAACGAAGTTTCAACTATCAAAAAAAATGTAAATCTCTTATTAACGAATTTTGTCAACCCAAAACCTTTTTATAACGTTCCCAATAGTATGTGATTCAGTCGCGATAGGTTTCGACACGTTTTTACCTGTTTATAACAAATTTTAGACCAACATCCTCAATATAACAAACTAGCTTCTGCCCGCGGCTTCGCCCGCGTGGATGTCGGAAATTATCCCACGGGAACGTACTAACAGGATAAAATGTACCTATGTGCTTCCCCAGGATGCCATTTATCTCTATGCCAAATCAGAAGTTCAGTGGTTTAGGCGTGAAAATGTAACATAAAGTTTCAAGTTCAAATCCTCCCCTTAAAAACTGAATTACCCCTTTTTGTCCCGTCAGTGGTAAATTTTCGACAACTTTACATACTTATTATTAATTATTTTCTGTCAAAAGTATCAATACTGAGTTTCGAGTTACTCGGAACGCGCATTCAATTTCTTTCACACAAACTTAACACCCCTATATCCCCCTTTGAGGGGTAGTTTTGAAAAACTTATAATGATAAACTTTATTACTTACTTAGGCAAGTATTCTTGCCAAGTTTCAAGTTTATTAACCTAATGAAGAAGATTTTTCAGATAAACTGTATCCCCGCTTTTCACCCCCACAGGGGTGGAATTTTGAAAAATCGTTAGGGATTATTCATAACTTGATTCAAAGATTATTTATACCAATTTTCGAGTTAATCAAGCCACGCATTATAATCCTCCCTTGTAAAATTAACTACCCCTTTAAAACCCGTCAGGGGTAGATTTTCGAAAAACCCTGATATATATTACTCTTTATTTTTGGTCTTAAGTATAAACACTGAGTTTCGAGTTAATCAGACCGCGCATTCAAATTATTCCACACAAACTTCCACACCCGTATATCCCCCTTTGAGGGGTAGTTTTGAAAAACTTATAATGACAAACTTTATTAATTACTTAGGCGAGTATTCTTGAAAAGTTTCATGATAAATGATAAATGATTTTATTTTTGTAAGTAGGTTTGTACAAACACTTTTACACGTCAATCATATTTTAAACTAGATGAGGTCGGCGTTTCCTATCTGACTAGTCTGAGAAGAAAGGCCGAAACAAACTCAGACGTCACAGTCTCTTTTAAAGTCCAGACATAATCTTGGTCAGATCATATGAAGACCATGTAGGTCGATGTCTGAGATGGTCTTTTGAGGAAAGAACCACACAGATTGAGAGGACCTGTCCAGTCAGTGCACGCATTTGTCAGAAATCGTGCAGCTCAACTCAAAACTTAAGGAGCTCAACGATCCGACGAACATTACCAAAGAAAGGACATTTGGGTAGGCCACATTAATTACTCAAACTGCCAGACCATGACAAAAACTAAGAGAACAGAGAGAAGAATAATATAAATACAATGACCCACATAGTCTTCACATTCACAATAATTAAAATAATATAATACTTTACTAAGTAAGCAAATGTCATAGTATATATAAAATTCATTAATGTCAGTGTATATAAAAAAAAAAAACAACAACAAAACAGAGAAAAACAAAATAAAAACATTCAATATGTAAAAAATAAAAAAAATTTGGAAGCAGCTTAATCCCAAGCCTTTTTGTCCTCGATATAATCCTTAACGGTATAAAAGGCTTTCTGGCACAACTTACGTTTAATAAATGATTTGAATTTATTAAGGCTTAGATCTTGAACTGGGCTTGGAACTTTATTATAAAAGCGTATACATTGGCATCTGAACGAGCCACCTATTTTCTTGAGCCTTGTTGTAGTCAAGTTGTCAAGTTTATTAGCCTAATGAAGAAGATTTTTCATATAAACTGTATTCCTGCTTTTCACCCCCACAGGGGTGGAATTAAAAAAAAATCGTTTGGGATGTATTCATAACTTGACTCGAAGATTATTTATACTAATTTTCGAGTTAATCAAGCCATGCAGTAAAATTCTCCCCTGAAAAATTTACTACCCCATTTCAGCCCGTCAGGGGTAGATTTTCAAAAAACCCTGATACACATTATTCTTTACTTTCAATATTAGGTATAAATACTGAGTTTCGAGTAAATCGGACGGCGCGCTAAAATTCTTCCATACAAACTTTGAAAGCCCCCAATCCCTTTTAGGGGGTAGTTTCGAAGAAAAAAAAACTGACAATCTTCATAATTTATTTAGATAAGTATTCGTGCCAAGTTTCAAGTTTATTAACTCAAGGAATAAGATTTTTCATACAAACGAATTCCCCCCTTTTCACCCTCTTAGGGGTGGAATTTCGAAAAATCCTTTCTTAGTGGATGCCTACTCTTCACGAAGAACACACCCTCCAAATTTCATGTCTCTAGGACCAGCGGTTTAGGCTGTGCGTTGATCTATCAGTCAGTCAGTCAGTCAGTCAGTCAGGACTTTGAATTTTATATATATAGATCTCAGTTTAAGAATTACTTGATATAACGAATGTTTACTTGTTCCCTTCCGATTTGTTATATATAAATCGAGGTTGCACTGTATTTATATATTCATACAGTGCCTTCCAAAAGTTAGTTGAGATTTTCCCATTTTTACATTTTATAATGTTAATATTTTCAAATGTTTGAACTGTATATTATAACGTTTTTATTGACTAATTCATCTACATATGACATCATAAAAAACGTCAATCTATTTTTATTTTCACAAAAAAATACCTAAATAAATAGGTAAGTACTTACTCATCTCTTTTTTTACAGTCAATCCTTTGATTCAGCAATCGGACGGCTTCAATCAAAGGATTGACTGTCCCTACGAATTAATTGAACCAATACCTACTGTTGGTAATTCGTCAACCCATAACCTATTTCCTAACAAACTTGCCTTTATGGCTGCCTACATTCTTTCTACCATACCATTCCCTTGTGGATGGTATGCTGTCGCACGGATTTTCTTTATGCCTAACATGTTCATCAAACTACTGAAAATCTCGCTCTCGAACTGCCTGCCCTGATCGCTTAAAGTTTTCGGACACCCAAATTACATATTCATCCTTCATAGATCGCTTTAGCTACCGTGTCAGCAGTGATGTCTGTGGCGCAATATCGATAACCTTCCTGTGTCGTCGGCAGTGGTCCTACTATGTCTAAGTGTATGTGTCGAATCGTTCTGTTATCGGGAATGTACCTAATTTTGAAACTGTGTGTCTGTGTACTTTCTCACATTGTATACACGATCTCGCCCATTTGACGACTCGCGATTAGGGTTGCCAGGTCGCCAAACCTAATAGCCGGACAGATCAGCCAGTTTGGCCGGACATTTGGGTAGAAAGGCCGGACACCCTACATTATTGAGAATTTTGTCTCAGTACGACAAAAAATTGTATGTAAAATCAAGCTTTTTTGATTATTGTCATAATCAGTCATCGGCGCTCGCTCCGTCTCCGGCTGCCGTGTGCGCATTGGCGTTTCTCGATCCGTGCCTATTTTGGTAAATGCAATGATATTCTAGTAAACAGATATGTTATACACTTACAAAACAACAGAAAAAAGTGTTCCGCGCCGAGAGTCAGCACACATACACACTTTTCATTCATTTTACATTTCACTACAAGTAAAAAGGATAGCTCGATAAAACCAATAAGAAAAAAAGTGACAGCTAGATGTTGTCAATTGCACGTGAATGTAAACAAACATTATTCGGGCCACCAATCACCGCACGTTGGCATCATAGACTAACAGATTAACTACGCAGAAAGTACAAACCGCGTGCACAGAATTTGCAGTCGGGGTTTGTGCCTATGCAACGAATAAACACTATTAAAAGGTAGGTAGGTGAAAAATAAAACACGTTTTAAGAAGAAAGAAATATATATATTGTAAAAAAAATCATACGCCTTCGAAAAGATTTAATTTATTTCTTTTCTGTCTCTTAGAGAGCTTTTTTATTTCGTGAGCGGAATGGAGGCGAACTGTTGTATACTTATCAATTATAGTTTTTTTGTTTAATTTATAATTTAAATATATCAAACAAGATTATAAAGAAAAGTTATTAAAAGGGAAACTAGAACTCTGCTGTAAAGATGACTTTACTGCTTATTATTCGCATCTGTACTTTTATTCTATGTCCGGAGTGCACGCATCCTTGTCGTTCTTACGAAAAAAAAATTATTTTCCATCTCTTTCTTTTTTCTAACCTCCAAATATCAGAATATTAGGAAAATAATTGAAATATATTAATAAATCGAAGTATATTGTGTACTTCTGTGTGGTATGAGATCCCTTGTGTTTTATTAACTTTGGTAACATAATTGGTACACTTTTTATATACACAAGATGGCATTTTGGATGATAATTACGTAGTAGCGCGCACCGTCTATCTCGTAGACGTGCGTGACACAGACTAAAGGCAATACGTCCCAATTAGGACGTTTTCTAGTCTTCACGATTTGCGCGCTCATAACATATCTGTTTACTAAAATATCATTGGGTAAATGCGTATGTTAATGGCCAGTGATCGGTAAAAACGGTTAATTCTCGACCTTCTACCATTTTTCTGAAATGGACGATTGCCAGATAGGCTGCTGTTAGCTCGCGGTCGTATGTACTCACTGTATTTCTGCTGTGCCGCTGATAATTTCTTTGAAAAATATCCTAGCGGTTTCCATTTACATAGTCGTCAACTATGTATTCAGTACATCATACTAATTAACATTGCAGCGTCTTTCCATTCTATACAAGGCCAGAACGCAAGGGTGTAAACTAATCGCGTATGGATTTTAAATCACTTTTATACTAAGGTCTTCCAATCTATACAATAGTAGTACGCAAATACGCCTCGTACTAATACTACTAATTACGTACTAATTTTCGTAATCATTTACAGGCAGTACTGAAGTTCTTTAAACCTACTAAAGTATTTTTTTTTCTAAACAATGTGGTTTTTTTATATCCCATAACTCTAGAGCAGTGGTTCCCAACCAGTGGTCCGTGGACCACCAGTGGTCCGCAGAAGCCAAAATGTGGTCCGCGAACGATTTTAAATTTAGCAGGCGGTGAGCCGTTGGTCGCCGTGCAGTGAGTGAGAAGAGCGCGGGTGGAGGGGGCGATACGTCGGGCCGCCGTATGCAATTCCTAATGAAAGTTTCAGTTGGATTATTACAGTTTATTTTTATTATTCCTACATAGTGGTCCCTGCTAACAAGAATAATATAAAAGTGGTCCCTGACCAAGAAAAGGTTGGGTACCCCTGCTCTAGAGGGTCATTGTACTCATCATTATGTACAACTTTTACTGGGACCAAGCCTGAAAGCGCGAAAAAATTTAATGTTCGTATAACTCGTCAAAATGTAGTAAGTAAAAGCTGTTCATAATGTTAGAGTTATGGCATGTCCAGGGATATTATTATTATTATATAAAAAAAACACGTTGTATAATCTAGTCATTTCTGGCACTCGCCGGCGCTGCCGCGGCACAGTTTTAACCTAACCTAACCATTTTTTTTATCAGGCGTGAAGCTGAAAACAAATTATCGGACGCGGCTGACAGTTGCGACTGATAAGTGTACACAGTCTTAAACATCCAGCGCGCCAGATTTCTGTCGGACGTCCGAACGCTCAAGATCAGCCCAATGTTACGTCCACGACTTACATCCGATAGTTTGCACAGCTCAGTGTACATTCATTATCTAGATACCTGTATGTCGCGGCTAAGAGCCGCGTCCGTCAGCCGCACCCGATAATTTGTTTTTGTAAGTAGTATAGTTTGGAACCAGGGACGCGCGCGTACACGTTACAAACTACACAAGAGCAGTCCGCAAAATTCTGTATTGCCTACACTACAGGTAGCTGTTCCGGGTCTGGATGTTTGTGTATGCGACTTTAAATGTTTGTAAACGCACCCACGATACAGGAGTAATTTTTAGTGGGGCAGCTTTTTTTTTTTCTTTTTAACAACGTGCTTTTAAAAGCGTGCTTACCTTTTGTAGATAACAATGATGGAAATTAAAAGTGAAGACAGCCTGGACGGGGAGTCTGAGTACTGTTGCGTACAAATAGGCACTGAAGATGACAGTGAGGATTGCTATTCTGGTAAGAAACGACGCCGACGGCTACGATTTTTATTTTCCAACCAATTTCATTTACTTATTTATTATTTTATTTTTATTTATTTTATTCGGTCTACCAACGATTGTTCACACTGTGTATCAGTGTGTCAAAACGTAACATAATTGATTCTTAAAATTAAATTACAGCGTAACAATTACTTATAGGTAAACACCACATGCCCAAAACAATAAACTCGGAAAATTTGCTAACTTAATAAGTACTAAGCGCAAATATTCAATTAAATATAAAAACTTTTTTGAAAAAAAAAACAACCGACTTCCAAAAACGACACTACAAAGTGAAAAATAACTAATTTCGGAAGTCGGTGTCGTTGGGTTCGCATTTTCGTTGTTTGCCACCGACTTCCGAAATTAAAGTTATTTTTCACTTTGTAGTGTCGTTTTTGGAAGTCGGTTGTTTTTTTTTTCAAATTTTTTTTACTTTTTAGTTGTACCTACCCCACACAAATTCGTATAAACTTATACAAGATTAGAGGTACCCCAATAACAACTTTGACAGAAATGAGGGTGTACCGTGGTATACGGAACACATCTGCTTACCCCTTTAGAGCGTACAGGCGTGACGTTATGTTGTGTGATTGCGTAAACAATACATTCATAAGCGATAGCAGCAATAGCCGTTGGTTTGCTGGCATTTATTGAAGAGTTCCGTTGTCTGTCTCCGAAACTCATCATCAGATCTTGTCAAAATTTCTATGGGACCACTTCAGAAGTATCTCCTTTCGAACAAAAAAAGAATTTTGAAAATCGGTCCACAATTGGCGGAGTAATCGCGTAACAAACACAGAAAAAAAAAAAAAAAACACCGTCGAATTGAGAACCTCCTCCTTTTTTGAAGTCGGTTAAAAATTTAAATTGGATAGTGAAACAGAATTATGACAAAATTGATAAGAAATAAATTGATTAATTTTTGGCAATGACAACATTGGTAAATAGGTAAAATAAAATAAAAATTATATTATATTAGTGAATTGATAAATTATACTTAAATAAAAATCGACATAAAACTAAAATTCATTTGATAAAATTTTTAACTTTACTAGCTGACCCGGCAAACGTTGTTTTGCCATATAAATTATTTCTAGCTGCCCGGCGCTACTCCGCTCACGTGGTGTTCTACCCCCTACCCTACTCCTACCCTACTCCTACGCATACTCCTACCCTACTCCTACCCTACTCCTACCCTACTCCTACACTACTCCTACCCTACTCCTACGCTACTCCTACCCTACTCCTACACTACTCCTACCCTACTCCTACCCTAGTCCTACCCTACTCCTACCCTACTCCTACCCTACTCCTACACTACTCCTATCCTACTCCTACCCTACTCCTACCCTACTCCTACCCTACTCCTACCCTACTCCTACGCATACTCCTACCCTACTCCTACCCTACTCTTACACTACTCCTACCCTACTCCTACCCTACTCCTACCCTACTGCTAACCTGCTCCTACACTATTCAAAACCCTTAATTTAATACGTGCTTCAATTCGAGTGGACCCGAGTCTACCGTACCGAAGGGACGATCGTCAAACGTTTCAAAACCAAAATCAGCTAAATCGGCCCAGCCGTTCTCGAGTTTTAGCGACTCAAACGAACAGCAATTGATTTTTATATATATAGATAGGTGTAGTCCGACTGCTGGATAAAAGCCTCCCTTTCAATTTAAGTAAAAGAATTTTATTGAGTTTAATCATTAATATTTAGTAAATGCTCGTGTATGTTATTAAATAGCCTACCTTCCTCAAGAACTGGGCTATCCAAGGAAGAATGAATTTTTCAAATCTGGCTGTACATAGCTTTTCGTTGAAGTGCGATTTAATACTTTAGAATTATGAAGAGAAATGGCTTATTGAAAAATGTTTTTATAATATTGACGAATTCATGACATGTAAATAATAATACTTTTTTTTTTGCATTGGAGGTTATGGATAAATTTTTGTATCTAAGAAATGACTTATTGTTTTTATAATATTGCTAAATTAATTAATGACGTGAATAATAATAATGAAATTTTAAATTGTAGCAAATGTAAATGAATCAATTTTGCATACCGATTAAACGGTGACACATGCTGAACTTCTACAATGTAAATGTAACGTAATTTATTTTGCCAGAAACATGTTTATAGGGGTGGGGGTGGGGGGAGGGGGGTGTGCCCCTACTATAACCATGTTTCTGGTAAAATAAATTATTCTATTCTTTTCTTCTAGATTTCTACTTCTGACGTACGAAGCTGTCGACCATCGTGTGACAAGGGGGGAAAGAGCATATTCCTCTCCTCTTATTACACGATGGCACACTTGGTGGACATGTGACGAAAGGGGTTAGAAGATTGCTCTATGGAGCCTGTCGCGCTACGTGACATCCATATTTTTAGGGTTCCGTACCCAAAGGGTAAAAACGGGAAGTTATTACTAAGACTCCACTGTCCGTCTGTCTGTCACCAGGCTGTATCTCATGAACAACTAACAAATACTAAAGACAGAATAAAATAAACATTTAAGTGGGGCTCCCATACAAAAAACGTGTTTTTTTTGTTTGCCGTTTTTTGCTCGATATTAATAACGGCAACAGGTTAGACGCTTGAAATATTCACAGAATATTTAGTTGTATACAGGGCCGGCCTTAGCCATCTAGGCGCCCTGGGCGAGTCATGCCTTTAGCGCCCTTTTAGGTATAGGTACTTATCTCATTAAATGGGCGTACTAATGGTACCTACCTATTATCTTAATTTAGCTACCACGCAAATAATAAATAAATAATTCGTAGGTAAGTTATTTCTAACGTACAGGTTCTATAAAAAAGTTTTTTTGATATGCTTGTGAACTTACGAGTAGGTATGTAAAAAGCAAAGAAAAAAGTATGTATAATGCGGGCCTAATGTGAGTTGCAATTTCTAGGCCTGGTATGCCTGGTACCTATATCTCGTTCTACACTATTTAGTGATAGATACCACAAAGGACAAAATGACAGGTCGTATTTGTTAGACAGAATACTGATACTCACTCCTACGAGATAAGTCTATAAAAGTTAATACGTTGAGTCTAGTTTTCCTTTAGATTGATAAAAATAGGTATTCAAATCAAGTGGTATAGTTGAGCTGGCGCGCGCAGCGCCCTATAGGACCTGGCGCCCCGGGCAGGCGCCCCGGTAGTTTTTTTTAACTTGCTTGCATCTTGTTGCATAGATGTTTAAAATAATCAATCTGATTGTTTTAAATGATCAAACATCTGTGCGTGATCAACTTTGAACGTTAATATCTCGAGAACGTGACACTTCACGTGTTTGGTCTTACTTGGTTTGGCTATGTTTTTTGTATGCATGAATGGCAGTTATTGATTTATATTCAAACTAGCGGACTCGGCAGACGTAGTCCTGCCCGGAAAAGCAGCCCATCTACCGGATCCAATTGTGTTTTCAAACCATCCAGCAACGGCAGCAACCCATTGAAATATACACACAAAATTTCATCCAAATCGGTCCAGCCGTTTTGGAGGAGTTAGGTGACAAACACATGTACAGAAGAATTATATATATCAAGATGGGTCTCATGCGTGATGTCCACAATTAAAAAAAATAATAAAATGGCGGAGTGATAGGTATGCTAGGCTCCACATATAAAAATCTTCAATCCCCTTTCAAGGACTCGTCACGTTTAGGCACATTTCGTGACATGATAGAGAGATAAAACTTTAACTCTGTCTCTCACACTAAAGCCCACATCGCACGGGCGCTTTTTTAACGCGAAGTTTTTGACCGTGCTCTGGATTTTCAACTCTGCGTTGAACCGAGCGTTGAGAATCTGACGAGAGTGCATCCTTAGCGCGTGGAGAAAATGCACAGCTGGATTTTCAACTCGCACCACTAAGCCGAGCGTTGAAAATCCAGTACACGGCGAGAAACGTCGCGTTAATAAAGCGCCCGTGAGTACGCAGGCTTAATCTCACTTATTCTTTTTTTTTTCTTTTTTTTTCAGAAGACACATTCGACACAGTTAAATGCCATATTTGTAATGTTGAAGTTCCCGTATTGTGCTTCGAAAGACATAAGGAAAGCGAGAAACATGTCACATTAAAAACTATATTCCAGAAAGTTCTTGAAACAGTCTCCAAACAAATGAATACAAGTGTAATGAATAAGGACGAAGATCTCGACAAGGATTTGTATTTCTGCGTACCTTGCTCTAAGATTGTTATGATAAAAAATCAACCTAAGCACGAATCATCAGTATACCACGTAAAATCGCGAAAGGGTATTGATGTTGTGCATGAATTTTACAAAATATTTGAAGAAAATAAAGGCGATGTTGGTGTAAAAGAGACAGGAAAAGAAGAAAACTTGGATGAAAAGAGAGATTTGTCTGCAAACTTTACAGAAATTATTCAGAATCACACCAAAAATAATAATGTAACAGTTGTAACTAATGAGAATAAAACTAAAATAGTCTGCCCTGCTAATGACCTTACAAATACAATGAAACCAAGCTGTGCTGTGGAGCATTTAGCACGAAATGAAAAGCATGACAAAGAACTAACTTCCGAAGAAAAATATTTTAAAGATATGGTTAAAAAATACAATTTGAAAGTGAATTTGCCGATCGTAGACGGTGATTTTATTGAAGTGGCTAGTCCAAGCGGTATCAAAGTGAAGATATCACGAGACCATTATCATAGTTACCAGTCCATAGTTGAAAGGAACAGGGTATATTGTCAGATGTGCACCACATGGTTTGAATTGGGAGCAGAAGAAAAACATAAGGTTACAGAAAAACATGTAAGAAACGTATTTTTACCCATCAATGAAAAATTCACCCGGAGTGTAAGTACATATTAATAATCTTGTTTAATTTATATCACTATTTTTTTTTCTTTTTATTATCAGAGCACGGAATGATCAGCCTATAATGTAGTATCTTCTGTTCTGTCCTTTTCTTAATGAAATAGAAAGAAAAAGATGCACTGAACTTAAAAGTTTAGTTTGTGAACAAGGGAATCGACGCCACTGTACAACTTGTAAGTCGACGCCTGTTCCTTGCCATCACCAATGCTAATGAAATTCGTGGCGCCCGTCGATTTTGAGATGAGCGCACAATTTCTGTCATGTACACACGGCTACACGTCAAGCTATACAAAACCACTTTGTCTTGGCCTCGCTTTGTATGATATTTTCTCAAACGGTCAGCTAATACTGGTTTTGCATAGCTTGATGTGTAGCCGTGTGTACCATGTACCGCCATTCCAAGCCTTTACATCTACTATGTTTCTATTCGTCATTTGTATCACAGCGCGAGTAGACGGTGACCACCCGATGGATTCTGTAAAAATCTCACCGTGAAAAGTTAGGTGAAGTAGTGAGCTTACAGTTAGCTGTCAATAGTGTCAATCCTAAGTATTAGTTGGAATGACAGCTCACTCCACGCTCACTTCACCTGAGTTTTCACGGTGAGATGGTTACAGAATCGCACTGCAGCATAGCTATTCACAACCACTCGAAACGCCTTCGTACCGTATCGAAAAATCAATCAATGTTATCGTAGCAGTCCTCTAAACGATGTTCACAAGTCCAAAACCCAAAAATGATTATTTATATTGAAATAGACGACTACTATTCTTCAGACAGCTGTTTGCTGTCGAGGGCAAAGCAAGGTTATCGAAATGTGTCATTTATACGATAACATTTCGGATGATTGTGAATAGCTGTGCGACACGCAAATATTGATGCGACCGCTATGAGCGATTACGGCATAATTCGGAATGTGCCCTTTTGTTATCACACAGGCAACATTTGTCGACTATTGTCAAAAAGTGGCTGCCATAAACCATGGAATTATTATGTACTACGTACAACGTAGTATATCTATACTTATAATAAATATGTAGAAGTGAAAATTCTGTACATTGAAAATATCAAAAAAATAAATGGCAAGGGGTGTTACTAGACCGACACCGAGCCCAAAAATGTGATTATAAAAAATTTTGTCTGTCTGTCTGTTTGTTCAGGCATCACGCAAAAACTACCGGTTCGATTACGATGAAACTTGGTATAATTATTCTTTAATATCCTGGGCACCACACTGGGTACTTTTTATGCCGGAAAAGTATCTTCTAAATATATAAAACTCAAAGGTGACTGACTGACTGACATAGTGATCTATCAGCGCATAGCCCTAACCGCTGGAGGGATCGGGCTGAAATTTGGCATGCAGGTAGATGTTATGACGTAGGCATCTGTTAGGAAAGGATTTTGATAAATTCTACCCTCAAGGGGATAAAATAGGGGATGAAAGTTTGTATGAAAAATCTTATTCCTCGAGTTAAAAGTCAATGAAAGACGTACCCAGTAAATGGTAGCTTTATAGAAAGTACATAGTGCTCACACGTGTGCTATGCAATTATACAATACTAAGCAATTGAGTTTATACAATGCAAAGATAGTCCTTTTTTTCCAATGTGCAGCAGTTCCAACAATGTTTCCGAATGCTAATTAGTTTATGCGCCTCTGTGGAGCAGGACCAGCATTGAGCCAAGCATTTTTGTCAGCGATGTAATCCCCTAACTTATAATATGCTTGGCTACATAGTGTGCGTTTAATACAAGATTTGAATTTCGTTTCATTCAGTTGGAGTATGTGGGGAGGAATTTTATTGTAACAAACAGTACCCCATGAAGGATGAGTCTACTTTAGCCAGTCTGAAACCTGTTTGAACTAATTGGTCCCTATTTCTAGTCCTATAGTTGTGTCTTTCACCTCTTTTATTGAAAAGATTTAAATTTTTTCTTACGTAGGTACATGATGTTTTCATAGATGTATTGACAATGTACCGTCATGATGTTAATATCTTTAAACAGTTCCCCTAAAGAATCGCGCCTGCGGAGGCCATACCTATATTGCTCTGATGGCTCTTTTCTGCAGAATAAAAATGGACTCGATATCTGCAGCCCGTCCCCATAGTAAAATACCGTAAGACATGATACTATGAAAGTAACTGAAATAGACTAGCCTCGCGGTATCTACATTAGTAAATTGACGGATTTTTCTTACAGCATAAGCTGCTGAACTTACAGGTACGTTTAGTCAGTTCCGTTTATTTATTTATAGGTAGGTACCCTGTCTATTAGGCTAACCCTTTTTTGACAGGTGTTATAGAACATACATATTTCAGATTACGTAAAAGTTAACTTTAAAGTGCGTGATAAAATAAATATATAAACTGCCTTATCTTATTGAATTATCTTATTTATGGCATCTTACAGATTGTAGTACGTGTGTCAATTAAGGTATTGTGTGTTGCTGCAATCACTAGTTCTATCTGTCAAAAAACGGTTTACCTAATGGACAGGGTATAGTTAAATTCACTCAAAATATTGCCAGTTATCATGTGAAACTTTTGACGTTCTCATTTGAAATGCCTTATTATAATAACTAGCTTCTGCCCGCGGCTTCGCCCGCGTGGATGTCGGAAATTATCCCACGGGAACGTGCTAACAGGATAAAATGTATGTGCTTCCCCAGAATGCCATCTATCTCGCGGGCCCTTTGTGGCTAATTACAATAGAAAACCAATTGTGTCTCATTAGTGGTGATTAAGAGGGTACCTATATGATATCTTTACCTAAGTACCTACCTTATTAAAAAAAAAAAAAACTTGAGAAGTGTCAAGAGACACCCGGATGGAACGAATTTCAAAGAGAGAGAGACAGAGAGAGAGAGAGACAGACATGCCATTTATTTTTTTGATATTTTCAATGTACAGAATTTTCACTTCTACAGATTTATTATAAGTATAGATAATAATAGTATATAGCCTTTTATTCAGATCTTTAATACAATTTTATGACAAAATACACAGTAAACTTAAATTTAATGTAAACGTTAATCTCTTATTTGGATTTTACTTATTTTCTGTAGATCTGTTTGCCAGTCGACAAAGGCCTCCTCCAACCTTTTCCACTCATGTCTTTCTTGAGCCACTCTGTTCCACGTGACGCCTGCCACTTGACTTATGTCGTCATCTCATCTTTTTTGTGGTCTACCTCTTTTCCTTTTGCCTTGTCTAGGATACCATTGGGTCACAATTTTGGTCCATTTGTCTTTTCCTCTCATCATATGGCCTGCCCACCGCCATTTAAGCCTTCTAATTTTGCACGTTATGTCTATAACCTTTGTTTTGCTTCTTATTACGCGGTTTCTCAGTCGGTCTGACTTTTTCACATTCATCATGCTCCTTTCCATTGCGTGTTGGCATGTTGCAAGCTTGCTAGTCGTGTTTTGTGATAAGGTCCATGTTTGGCTGCCGTATATAAGAACTGGTAGTATGCAAGTGTTAAATAGTTTGCTTTTTAGGGTTCCGTAGTCAACTAGGAACCCTTATAGTTTCGCCATGTCTGTCTGTAGGTCCGTCCTCGCTTAATCTCTGTGACCGTTAGCACTAGAAAGCTGAAATTTGGTACCAATATGTATATCAATCACGCCGACAAAGTGGTAAAATTAAAAATAGGAAAAAAATGTTTGATTAGGATAGCCCCCCTATATATAAAGTGGGAAGTGATTGTTTTTTTAATTTCATCCCTAACGTGTGATATATTGTTGGAAAGGTATTTAAAAATGAATAGGGGTTTACTAAAATCATTTTTTGATAATGTCAATAATTTCGGAAATAATCGCTCCAAAAGTAAAAAACAATGTGTGTCCCCCGCTCTAACTTTTGAACCATACGTTTAGAAAATATGAAAAAAATCTGAAAAGTAGAACTTTATAAGGACTTTCTAGGAAAATTATTTTGAACTTGATGGAAATAACAGTTTTTGTACAAAAAAGACAAAAAGTTGTACAAAATAATTTCTGGACTAAGTTTGTAGTATAATCGTATATGCAAGCATTTTTTATTAACTTCGTTTACATATTTTATTATCCTGAACGTATCTTTTTTCAAACAAAAAAAGAATTATTAAAATCGGTTCTCGCAATCCAAAATTACCACCGAAAACTTCTGGCACGTCTATGTATTAATTAGTGACCCAATTCCCCGAGAGATGGCGCTGTAGGTATTCATTACATTGGGTCGGGTATTATCGAATTGTTCGGTTGGTCTCTCCTTGGCATTGGCGGTATCTTATAACTACATAAAACTTTTATCAGGAACATGCTAAGGCAATTTAGAACAAAACTAAAATTCATGTGTTCGCGCACGTACCCACTACCGGGAGCAGTTGCAGGAGCGCGGAGCGCTGCTGGAGCCCGAACATAATGGATACCCACCTTTAAACCCATAAGTGGGAACACTTATTGTGACGGACGGGAAACTACGGAACCCTACACTGAGCGTGACCCGACACGCTCTTGGCCGGTTTTTTTATATTCATATGAAGGTTTTTATCTTTCATAATCTCTTTCAAACCCCAGTACCTTCTCCAGCCATTGGTTATTGTTCTTTCAACTTCTTTGCGCATCGGATTATCATCTGTTATTAGCTGTCCCAGGTAAATATATTCATCTGTATAATCAATTTGGTTGTTTCCTAAATTTATAGTAATTTTTATAGAAATGCCTTATTATAAAATTAATAATAATAAAGTTTATTCATCAAAAAGTAAAAATACAATGTGACTGATTCGGTGAGCCACAAACTAAGCATCGCTTGTATCCTGTGGCTCTGCTTCTTATTACTTCGTTAAAAGTGCCAGTGCATAAACTTTGGTTTAATTTCGGTATTTATTACAAGCATAAATACCGAAAGTCCTGTTCAATAATGAAAATGATTTCAAAAGGGCTTTGAAAAACCGTGGCATACCTACCTGTGCGCCATTTTTTTCTTCAAAATGGCGGCCGTGCTATAACCACCCCTCCTATATAAATCGATAGCTGTTATCAATACAAACAGAAAACAAAATAAGAACAAACCTCGTAAGCCATATCTTTTTCAAATTGCGTAGATCTTGTTGCTTAAATGTTGGATTGGAAATAATCACTTTGAAACTTTAAGCAAACACATCTACGCAATAAGCAAGAAAAATAAGAACACGCCACGTGATCTATTTTGAACGTTAATATATCGGAAACGTGACTCTTTACGGGGTTTGGTCCTACTACATTTTCCGTTTGCATTGATGTCGGCTATCGATTTATACAGGTTCTTCAATCTCCTTCGTAACAAAAGGTTTAGCACGTATGGATCGTGTGGTTTCTTTTTACCTTTAGTTAACTACCCTTTTTTATCCCGGGGTGAAAAATCCTCATGGATGTCCGCCGCCCTGGGGTGGGCGGCGGGGTCTGTCAGACTCTTAGTGACTAAACTACCCCGGTTTTCCATCTCACATCTACGCCGAGAGTCGCGGGAACGTACGATCCTTCCGCAACCCGCGACTGGTGCCGGTCCGGGTCCGCCACTGCGGGCCTCCTCGGGTCAGGGGGCGGAGTGAGGTGTTTGACTACCCCTGCGACATCTAATTGGGGCGCGCGTGGAACACTACACGCTGCCACCTCGGGTACTGATGTGTGGGACTCAGGGATGTCCGTCGCTCCTGGACCCATTTAGGGAGGCTGGAAGAGGGCGTTGTCCGCCCTCCGCCGACGTAGCCAACCTTACTAATTTAATGTTTTTCTTTTCAGCTCAATGATTATGGTACTCATTGCCTCAAATGTAACAAGGTGACAAAACTCCAGATTATGCAAATTTGTCGAAATAATGAAGATTTAACCAACAGAATTAATACGGAGGACATTGGACAAACACATTCAGAAAATAAATTATATAAATGTATTAATAATGAGGAATATATTTCTAAACTTGATAAACCTGAAAATGATAATGTAGCCAAACAAAATGATAGATCTGAAAATGATAATGTAGCCAAACAAAACGATATACCTGAAAATGATAATGTAGCCAAACAAATCGATATACCTGAAAATGATAATGTAGGCAAACAAAACGATATACCTGAAAATGATAATGTAGCCAAACAAAACGATATACCTGAAAATGATAATGTAGCCAAACAAAACGATATACCTGAAAATGATAATGCAGCCAGCTCGTCTGTAAGTAACATAGCTAACTGTGCTAATATAATAGACCTTGAAAGTCCATTCAGATTCGCGGATTACACGAAAAACAATGTTAAATGCATAGTCTGTGATATAGATATCCCGTATGATCCACAAAACATAACAAATCATGAACAGAGCTCAAATCACAAAATTTCTCTAGGAAAATTATTTAAGTTTCACACAGTAAAACAACGGCGTGTGTTTAATCATAAAACAAATTTTCGATTAGTATGTGAATGTTGCAACACTTTTCTCGAGAGTTTTTGGGATCATATAGGCACTGAGCTACATACTGCATCGCTTCAATATAATATTAAGATTAACTCGACGGGACTAAAGTTCTACGTTAATAAAGCAACAGTAAGAAATAGCGAAGGCATAATGTATAGAGAGTTGTACAGAATGTTGCTACAAACTAACCAAATTTCTGTGAGAGCCAACAGATATTATTACTGTTCATTTTGTAGTAAATTATTGATGGAAACAAGCGCTGAAATCGACCATATGCTTAGTGAGTCGCATGACGAGTTGCTAAAAATATTAATAAGTTACAATAAAGGTATAACAACGAAACGAGATCATTCGAACTGAACGTGAGGTCCCGGTTACTGCGATGGTGTGTCCACCGCGACCGAACTCTGCTGTTCACCGTGCCGTGGTGACATTAATTTGACACACGGGTAGGGCTAGTGGCTAATTATCATAAAAATGATAATGGCGCCGATTCCCTTGTTCACAAACTAAACTAAATTGAAGTTAAGTGCATCTTTTTCTTTCCATTTCATTAAGAAAAGGACAGAAGATAAATATTAGTTTAGTCCTGTCAAATTAAGATACTCCATAGACAGTTTAGACGTGATTAAAAACATGGCTACTAAAAATGCGTCAATTTTCGTCAGGCGCTGACTACTTTGACAGGACTAAACTAATATTTATCTTCTGCCCTTTTCAACAAAATGATGCACTGAACTTCAATTTAGTTTAGTTTATGAACAAGGGAATCGGCGCCAGTATCTTAATTTGCGAGTTTTAGCAATTCTATTTCGGATGACGGCGCTCGGGTGACGGGCGTGCAGTGGACACGCGGCGCCGTCATCACTTTCTCGGTGACATGACGTCCCGATAACGGCGGCGGTGGACAAACGATGTCCGTAAGGATTGAGGAGCCACATCAGATTTTTTAAACCTGATCTCACCATTATTTAGCAACAATGTAGCTGATTTTGCAGCAATTATTCTAGATTTAGCAGCAAAATATATCACTTTATCGCATATTACCTTCTAAAAATTTAGCTTCTGTAGCGCTAAAATGAAAGAAAATACAATACTTTTAGTATGGCTCCTCAATCTAAACTCAAGAGGTGAATTTCTATTGGATGTGAGCGATCAATTAATATATTCGACATAATGATCATTTAGCAGGTGTTGTGTTTGTTGCAGTATAGGAATAACATAGTAAAACAGTGTAAATTTTGTAGATGAACGCTTTTGCTATGGCTCCTCAATCCTGACGTTCTAATTATATATATTTGACTGGAGCCACCTGAGATCTCAACGGAATCTAAAGCCAGAGATACTAACACAGACTATAAGTCTGTGGATACTAACATTTAGCAGAAATGTCTGCTAAATATATCTGTACAGTTCAGGAATGTATATACCTACTTTGGATTCTGAAAAAACAATACATAACTATTTTCTTGTAAATTCAGTGTGAAGGGTGACCACATTTTGGGGGTACCTACAAATTAATATTTCACTTACCTATCCACAATAATATTTATTTAGTAACAAAACATTCATCAGCGGTGAAGTATTCTCGTTTGTACATGAATATGTTCATGTACGAAATAAATAATTAACTTGGATTTCTTATATTATAAAGTTAATCATCATGTTTGTGTGCCATCTATATCTATGCCAAATCAGAAGTTCAGTGGTTTACGCGTGAAAATGTAACACAGTTTCAAGTTCAAATCCTCCCCTTAAAAACCGAATTACCCGTTTTTGTCCCGTCAGTGGTAAATTTTCGACAACTTTACATATCTATTATTAATAGCTTCTGCCCGCGGCTTCGCCCGCGTGGATGTCGGAAATTATCCCACGGGAACGTGCTAACAGGATAAAATGTATGTGCTTCCCCAGAATGCCATCTATCTCGCGGGCCCTTTGTGGCTAATTACAATAGAAAACCAATTGTGTCTCATTAGTGGTGATTAAGAGGGTACCTATATGATATCTTTACCTAATTAACTACCTAATTTAAAAAAAACTCAATAACAGAAAATTAAATACCTACCTACCTAAATAAACCTATTTCTGATGATAACTAATCTAAACTCAATAAATAAGCAAAATCCCTAAAAACTAATATCTATACGAATGACTAATCCTACCTAACAGTATTATAAAATAACCTACGGTCACTACGTACACTATCAAATATATTAACTATACTTTAAAATTTATACCTACGACTTACATAAAAATAAACCTAAATAACTCTAAAAACTAAAAGGAATAAAAATGAACTCCATTGCGGGTGACTTAACCTACGACAAACTTATTATTTGCGGTTGGTACAGTAATCGGGTCTAGGGATCGAACCGCAAAATTAAGTTTGTTTTTTATTGTATATACTTTTCCGGGATAAAAAGTACCCAGTGTGGTGCCCAGGATATTAAAGAATAATTATACCAAGTTTCATCGTAATCGAACCGGTAGTTTTTGCGTGATGCCTGAACAAACAGACAGACAAAAAAAATTTTAATTAAATTTTTGGGTTCGGTGTCGGTCTAGTAACACCCCCTGCCATTTATTTTTTTTATATTTTCAATGTACAGAATTTTCACTTCTACAGATTTATTATAAGTATATAGATTACTTAACGAGTTCCAGGTGGCTCCTCAATTCAGACGTTTAGATTGAGGAGCCACTTTTGCATTAAATATAACTAGTGATATGTTTTGCTGCTAAATCTAGAATTCGTGCTGCAAAATCAGCTACATTGCTGCTAAATAATGGTGAGATCAGATTTAAAAAATCTGATGTGGCTCCTCAATCCTTACGGACATGACAAACTAACTTGTTCCCTTCCTTGTTAAAAAAAAACCTAATAATGTAATATTTTCTATAATACAGGTTGGGCAAATAAGAGGTACTTTATTTTTTATTTATATTTTATTCTGTGAAATTTAAAAAATGATTAAGTATTTTTATTTAAATATAGTATTTAGGGCCGGCAATTCAGTATGGACGGACAAATGTCCACCTCTGCAGCATGGCAGGTGTGAACCCTTTTCACTCCGTTTTTCATGACATTTTCACTCATTTCCTGTGTTATGTCAGTGACTGTGTCTCAGGTAAATTCTCAATTGAAGGTTCATTGGCCTGTTGGCATAGACACGTCCCTTTAGATAGCCCCACAAAAAAAGTCAGGAGCTGTTAAATCCGGGGATTTTGGGGGCCATTCAATGTCACCACATTGAATGGCCCCCAAGATCCCCGGATTTAACAGCTCCGGACTTTCTCGAAAAACATTATTTTCAATGTCTCGATTGTGGCTCGTGCCGTATGACGTCATGTGGCCCCTTCTTGTTGGAACCACATATTTCCTTTCCTAAGCCCAACTGATTCACTTCAGTGCATCAGCACTTGGGATGTACATGGCATCTTTTCGGACGGCAAGTGGAAACTTACACGCCATGTTAGACATTGCTGTTATCAGGGGGTTTGGGTCCTTCGACATTTCTTGAGTTTCGCTCAATAGAACGGATATTAATTGTGCTTGTATTTCTCAATATGGAAATGGCCTTTTCCTTTGCTCTCAGTATTTCTTTGACAGATGTCATTAACTGGTACTTTCCTGCTTTTGTTTTTTGCTTCATACTTGAAATTTATTAGAGGGACTGTTTGTACCAAAATTTCTACACAAAATAATTTTCATGAAACGACTGTCATATTTGACGCCAAAACAAAATGTTGGCAAAAAAAAATTGTATACCTACCTCCAAGTTGCCCACCCTGTATTAAAATAATTTTGTTTTTTTTTTCAATTTTGTTTTTATGGTCTTTGTTTTTGTTTTGTTTGTAGGTACAGACGTCAGCACATCAAGCTACCCGAAACTGTCAAATTTTCCCAATCAACCTTGAACCTTAATACTTTAGTGATAAAGTTGAAAATCTATTAAAGAAATTTGACAATAGTAGCTTGATGTGCTGGCGTCTGTACATCCTCGGACAATGGCGGTTATGCCTGCATCATAGCCATCTTCATTGCATTCCATATTTCCATTTTGTTCTTTAGACTTTGTCCAAAGGAAGTGTTTTTTTAAATAATTAGAAAGTTATTTTCGCAGCATTATTAAAGAAAGTACCTACGTGCATGTTATGGAAGGTAGACGCAAGGAGAACTGTCTCTGTTGTGAAAAAGTGTCCGTCAAACTGCGTTAATTACGGTGGCGCCACAGTAGCAACAGGGTGCTTTTCATAGAAAGCGCCAAAAGTTATTAGAATAGGATTTTAGATTATGTTTACAAAGTTATTTTGGACTACGTAAATAGTTGAGGTTTGGTATACTGGGCTGTCACTAACTACTCTTGTCACGAAAAATATAAAATTTTCTAACTGCCTATTTCAATCCGTTAACAGCTGCTACATTCATACCCTTTGCGTACGCTAGCGTTAGGTTATATCTATCGTACCTACGATTTGGTTATTTAGCAATCACTTTCGCTATAAGTTATAGAATGAATGAATATTGGCTGATCAGTACTTCTCCTGACGGTGATATACACAAAATGACACATTCTATGGGTACAAATTTGACAAATGAAAAAAGGAAAACATGGCGACACAGTATGTATCCTTCTTATCCAGTATGAAATATCTTTTAAATTGATTCAATATTGGTGGAGAAAATAGGCGAGAGCCATACCTCGAAAATGTGACTTTTTACATAAGCTATTCAGTTGGATCTGCCGTTGTCCTTATCGCACGAATAGACGAGAGATAGCGAGACAGAGCGACAGCAATAGTTTCTTCAAATACCTAATTATCAAGTCTTTCCGCCCGCATTTCCTCTTAAGTGAAGTTGATTACGAATACCTAACTAAAATTTAAATGAATATTTTCACATAATAAATATATAATATTAAATAAATTTGTTTTTTTTTTGTCTCCCTAGCTATCCTATCATCATCTGGGGTCCGTAACTTCGAGGGTCATAATTATGTTCGATTAATGGAAAGTCGACTGAACGATTCATCGAATATTTATTAATCGATGGGCTGCTCTTTCGCATGAGTTTTAGTTATTACCTATATAGTTGAATAATTGAAATAAAATAATTAAAAAAATTTTTTTCGTCACAGTATGAAATCAAATACTTTTAAGATATCGTACGTTCTTCCCGTAGATTTAGAAACATGAAATTTGGTGAAAAGTAAGAGATATCATCATCTGCCTAGCCTTTTCCCAACTATGTTAGGGTCGGCTTCCAGTCTAACCGGATGCAGCTGAATACCAGTATTTTACATGGAGCGACTGCCTATCTGACCTCCACAACCCAGTTTACTTTACTGGGTAATACGATACCCCTTGGTAAGACTGGTTGTCAGGATTTCGGGCTTCTGACTACCCGTAACGACTGTCAAAGATCCACGAATGACAGCCGGGACCAACGGCTTAACGTGCTTTCCGAGGCACGGAGGGGTCTCGGTATGTAAAGATGGTCACCCATCCACAGACCAACCGCGGCAAGCGTAGCTTAACCTGACCGATCGACCTGTGCGGCTGTTATTATTTAGCCACGGGCCCCTAAAAAGTAAGATAACAAGGCACAAATGAAGGGAAACGGGTTTATTATAAAAAAAACCATTTACGTTAAGATTTTCGCACAAAATTAAGGTAATCAAAAACCTTTTCGGTAGATTAGGGCTAGGTAGATTAGTGGAGTTCTCAGGGCGTTAGACGCCCTGAGAACTCCACTAATAATCTATACATATAATAAATCTGTAGAAGTGAAAATTCTGTACATTGAAAATATCAAAAAAATAAATGGCAGGGGGTGTTACTAGACCGACACCGAACCCAAAAATGTGATTAAAAAAATTTTTGTCTGTCTGTCTGTCTGTTTGTTCAGGCATCACGCAAAAACTACCGGTTCGATTACGATGAAACTTGGTATAATTATTCTTTAATATCCTGGGCACCACACTGGGTACTTTTTATCCCGGAAAAGTATATACAATAAAAAACAAACTTAATTTTGCAGTTCGATCCCTAGACCGATTACTGGGGGCCTACTCCGAAGTGCAAAGTGCGAATGTTCGGATCGGACCGACACATGGCCGAACCGAATATTATTGAAAAATGCGAAAAAAGATCGGATCGGCTCCGTTGGGTCGGGACCATAGTCAATATTCGAAAGAGTGTAGGAGTGTAGGATCGGAACCGACCGAACCAAATAGTAAATTCGTAGCAGGAAACGGCCGAACATTCGGCCGATTCTACTTCGGAGTAGACCCCCTGTACCAACCGCAAATAATAAGTTTGTCGTAGGTTACGTCACCCGCAGTATTATCTGTGCGACCTTTTTATTCCTTTTAGTTTTTAGAGTTATTTAGGTTTAATTTTATAAGTCGTAGGTATAGATTTTAATTTTAAAGTATAGGTAGGTAGTATATTTGTTAGTGTGCGTAGTGACCGTAGGTTACTTTATAGTACTGTTAGGTAGGATTAGTCATTCGTATAAATATTAGTTTTTAGGGATTTTGCCTATTTATTGAGTTTAGATTAGTTATCATCAGAAATAGGTTTATTTAGGTAGGTTATTTTTTTTTAATTAGGTAGGTACTTAGGTAAAGATATCGTATAGGTACCCTCTTAATCACCACTAATGAGACACAATTGGTTTTCTATTGTAATTAGCCACAAAGGGCCCGCGAGATAGATGGCATCCTGGGGAAGCACATACATTTTATCCTGTTAGTACGTTCCCGTGGGATAATTTCCGACATCCACGCGGGTGTTAGATATATATTATCATCTTGATATAATTATAATATATTGTTTGTTGGATAATGGCATCTGTCACAATTACGAAGCTTGTGACAGATTGAACGTGAACGTAGAAGTACCTAATTTGACTAGATATTGTCTTTATAAAAAACAACAGTCTTAACTTGTTAAAAACACTAATGTTATTATTATAAATGATTAAGTAATATTTGATTATCTTTGTAGTATATCTTAGATTTTATATTGCTATTTTAATAGATATAATAGGTTGTTTCAAATGATTGGTACAATACTGTCAGTTGATGTTGATATACTTTTTGATGATGTCTAAGAATTAAGAATCAACTCTTATTAAATTGATTAATTACCTTATAATGTTTTAAAATGGTTTCACTATATAAGATTTGTTTATTATTACCTGTGTTAGAAGATATTAAGCCAAAATATATGATGATCTGTGATTGGTTCAAAATGGCGGTAGATGTTTTACGTAAAAGACGTTGGTAGTGTATAAAAAGGATTGTAACGACGTTATCAAGACAGTTGCACAGTTCGCAGATAAGTCGAGCCGCGGCGCCACCGGCGCAATCAAACATAGAAAGAGCAGTTTACGACCTGTGCCATCCAGCTTTTGATGGATTTAATCAAAGCTATAAGGCAGGGACAGGATGTAGAAACGGTCATCCTCGACGGTCTGGCCACACTACTGACCCTTTACCATGGCTAGGCCGTTGAGGGTGATCCATTGGAACGCCCGCGGCCTAAGGGACAAGGTCGCCCCCCTCCGCCACCTCCTTCGGGAACAGGACATCGACGTGGCGCTAATAAGCGAGACACACCTGGGACCCGAGGACAAGATCAGATTCCCGGGGTATCTCGCTTATAGGAAGGACGAAAGGTCGGCTCACATGAGGTACCGTGGTCTGGTGGTACTAGTGAGGCGAAGGGTCGTCCACCAAGAGCTCCCCTTGCCATCGCTCAGCAGCTTCTACGCGCTGGGTGTGCAGCTGCATGTTGCCGGCGAGGATATTAACGTGTACGCGTGCTACAAGCCGCCCGCGGCCCGCTTAGTCTTAGCGGAGCTGCGGGCCCTTCTTGTCGGCACGCCGCGCGCCACTATAATCGCCGGCGACTTGAACTGCAAGCACCCAGCGTGGAACGCAGTGCGGGCCAACAGCGAGGGGAAACGACTCTTCGCGGACGCGGAAGCCTTCGGCTATACGGTGTCCGGCCCGGAGACTCCAACCCACTACCCGGATGACACGAGAAATACTCCGGACGTGCTGGACATCGTAGTCCACCGAGGGCTACGCCACCAGATCACGCAACAAGTGATAGACGACGAGTTACAATCGGACCACCAACCTGTACTCGTCGTCTTATCGGGGATGCCGACCCGAATGAAGCCCGTAGCGCCACGCCGATACACGGACTGGACAAAGTTCGCAGAGGAAGTAGAGACCACCGTGCCGACTCGGCCCATTACTACCTCCGCGGACGTTGACGAAATAGCGGATGACGTCACTGCTTGCATACAGAGCGCCTTGAAGACGGCGACGTGCACGCAGCCGCAGGGGAGAGGGCTACTGCCGCCCCTGCCGGCGCGCCTAATGGCAATGATCGCCGAGAAGAGGCGCCTACGCAAGCAGTGGCAACAACTTAGATGCCCAACGCTGAAAAGCAAGCTCAACCGTCTCGCGGAGAGGGTCAAGGCCGAGCTCAAGGCACACACCGCCGCGGGCTGGGAGGATAGAATCGACGCCACGACGGACAGCTGGCCGTCATTACACAGATTGTGCGGCCAGCTTACGAGTACCCCAGCCCCGGTGCGACCGCTCCTCAACAGCGACGGGGCGCTCAGATACGCAGCGGAGGACCGGGCGGAGGTCTTCGCCGAACACCTGGAGCGTCAGTTCCGCCCCAACCCGACTAGCGACACCGACCATGTCGCAGCAGTCGAGAAACACCTGGGAGACTACTTCGCCACGCCGATAGCTCCCGATGAGGATCCGATCTTCTTCTCGCCTGGCGCAGTCAGACGCGCCATCCTTAGGACGAAGCCCAGGAAGGCCCCCGGTGCTGACGGCATCACCAACACAGCGCTGCGCCACCTGCCGTACCGTATGGTAGCGGCGCTGGCGCGCCTGTTTACGGCGATGCTGCGCACGGGGGCCTTTCCCGCTTCGTGGAAGGAAGGGCGCGTCATAATGCTGCCCAAGGCGGGTAAGAACATCCTGAAGCCGGAGAGCTATCGGCCGATCACTCTGCTGCCGACAGTCTCCAAGGTGTTCGAAGCACTCCTGCTGCGACATCTCCAGCCACACTTGACGCCGCGCCCGGAGCAATTCGGGTTTCGGGCGGAGCATAGTACGACGCTCCAGCTGTCGAGGGTGCTGCACCACCTCGCAGCTGCTTACAACAAGAAGGAATACGGGGTGGCAGTATTCCTCGACATGGAGAAGGCCTTCGACCGTGTGTGGCACGACGGCCTTATTTTTAAGATGGCCGCCACCGACGCGCCCCGTCGCGCGGTAAAGGTGGTCTCTAATTTCCTCTCCAACAGGACTTTCAGGGTGGTGGTCGACGGGGCGCTATCCGGCGCCCGGCCGGTGCTCGCGGGTGTGCCGCAGGGCAGCTGTCTGTCGCCAGCGTGTTACTCATGCTACACCGACGACATCCCCACTACCTCGGAGGCAATGCTCGCGCTGTACGCAGACGACGCCGCGTACATTACTACGTCGATCAACGCGAAGTACGCGGCCGTCAAGATGCAGCGCGCGCTAGACCTGCTTCCCGAGTGGCTGTCGAAGTGGCGGCTGTCGGTGAATGTGAGTAAGACGCAGGCGATTATCACCGGATACTCGCACCTCCCACCACCCCTGAGACTCCAAGGAGCCGACATCTCGTGGTCGCCCTCGGTCAAGTACCTGGGGGTAACCATAGATCGTCGGCTCACAATGGGGTCGCACGTCCGCTCGGTCGCCGCACGGGGTAGGGTCGCCCGCAACCTACTCAAACCAGTGCTCTCGTCCCGCATCCCGGCGCGCGTCAAATTGGGCGTGTACAAGTTGTACATACGCCCGATTTTGACGTACGCCGCGCCCGCTTGGTTCGCCCTCACGAGCGAGTCGAGCCGAAGAAAGCTCCGCGCGCAACAACATCTTGCGCTGCGGACAATAGTTGACGCTCCTCGCTACGTGAGGAATGACGTAATCCAGCGCGACCTCGGGATTGAGAGCCTGGATGAGTTTGTGCGGCGCCTCGCGAAGGGAATGTTCGCGCGTGCCGGCGCATCTTCCTGGCCGCATGTCCAGGACATTGCGCCCTGGCACGCGCGCCCCCCCGACGCGAAACCCTTGCCCCGCGACCTGGTAGCGGACGACGACCCCACACCACCGGACTGACTCCTCTAGTGAGCCGCATCCAGGTTACACGCGGCTCACTAGACCCAACTGAACTCTACATTCACAACATACACTCGCTGCGTAGCGTGTTCTAAGTTAATATAGGCACGTTATGTAGCGAACGCAGACAACCACTTACTAAACAGACGCCTAAACTCACACGCGTAGGCGCAGCGCGGGCCGCGATACGCGTAGACACTGGGCGGTGTTACACAACACAATACCGCCCACACACACACGACTGCACCTTAGCTCGGAACGTAACCGGCTAGCTCTGGAAGCGGGACGAGCGGGTGCAATACACCTATATTCTGTAGGAGCGTCGAGTCGGCACCTCTGTCGCTGGTCGTCCCCCGCCGGGCCTCCCCCAGGTAACTGGGGGTCTCACCTGGCGGGGACAGACCGCCGAGGTGTCGTGAAGAAGGCGGCGCCGTGAGTCGGCGTCGCGGCGCGCCTACAGAAAAACACATTGCAATCACTCACACGGGCGCGCGCAACTCACGCGCGCCCGATAGGCTATAAAGCCATTGCTGCGAACAAGATGAGGGGCCCGTAGTTACGGGCCACCGTACAGCATTTGCGGCCGGGGGGCGACGCCCCGGCACCGCTCGCCTCACCCCCTTGCGGGGGTGACGCGACCTCCACATTGGTATCAAGACAGTTGCTTGGTAGATGTTCAGTTGGTTAGTTCTAGTGCCGTTATTATGTGGAATAGATCGACCAGATGTCACGTAAGTCAATTAATTTGATATTATACCTCAATTATTACTTATTATGAAAATGTTGTTGTGTAAGTCATATTATGGCAAATATTCCTAGCTATTGTTATTATGTTGCTATTATTCTGAATTCTCTTGGACCATTGTCCAAGATATAGAATAAATTGTTTTTAAAGATAACGATAATTTATGACAACGTAAGAAATGTATTGATAGAATACTTTGTTACTGTTTCCATGGAGTTTCTTGTCCTTCTTCTCCATGATGACCTAGTTTTGCGAACGGACGACTAGTTTTCTGATTAATTACTGACAAGCCTAAGATTAAATAAATGTTTAGCCTTGTCTGTCTGTGCTTTATTTTATAAAACCCTTTTCCTACAAACCATATTTAATAATAACTTTCATACACATGATACACAGTAAATAACTAAATAGTAACCATTCTGATATTTAAAGCTTGTTATTTTGATAATATGTAGGTACATATACTTATAGTATATATACTATACCTATATTTTAAATCTAACACGGGCGAAGCCGCGGGCAGAAGCTAGTCCAAACATGTTTCATTATCATGTTTCTAAATCTATGGGAAGAACGTACGATATCTTACAAGTATTTGATTTCCTCGATTATGTATGAAAATAATATGTGAAGATTTTTTTTTTAATCATTTTATTTCAATTATTAAACTATATAGGTAATAACTAAAACTCATGCGAAAGAGCAGCCCATCGATTAATAAATATTCGATGAATCGTTCAGTCGACTTTCCATTAATCGAACATATGACCCTCGAAGTTAAGTCACGGACCCCATCATCTGCCTCGCCTTTTCCCGGCCGGTCGGGGTCGGTTTCCAGTCTAACCGGATGTAGCTGATTACCAGTATTTTACGTTGAGCGACAGCCTTTTCTTTTTTTAATAAAAAACGGGGCAACGTTTTTTATTAAAAAAAAAAAAGAAAAAAAAAACCCTAGGAATTACTCCTGTATCGTGGGTGCGTTTACAAACATTTAAACTCACATACACAACAGCCAGACCCGGAACAATTACCTGTAGGCAATACACAAATATTTGTTCCGTGCAGGAATCGAACACGCGACACGCAGCGCAGCAGTCGATCGCTCAGCCACTGAGCCAACCGTGTCGTCAATATATCTGACCTCCACAACAGTGTGCGTAGTCGCAGCGGAAAATTATCTAACAAATTTCTTAAAAATAAATAATTAAATTAAAATAAATATTTAACAACCATACAACAGACGTGATTTTTATAGATACCTAATGGTACGAATTGTACGAAACCCTTCGTGCGCGAGTCCGACTCGCACTTGGCCGGTTTTTTGTTCTTATTTGATCTTGTTTAGATATCGATACCTACGGATACCTTACACGTCGGCAAATTTTCGCTAGCTAATTTAATTTGATCCTGTAGCACTTACTATTTACACTTACCCATAGGTTGAAATTGTCACAATATACAGTGATTGGGAGGTGAAACATTTACGAGGACGACCACACAAAGTTTAACCTTTTGAACGCCATTGTCACATATACGTGACAAACAAGCGCGTGCCCTGTACGCCAACGACACAAATATGTGACAAAAAATTGCAGTGCACTTTATCACGAAATAAACAATTAAGTCATTTTGGAATCCCTATTCTTATTGTAGGTATTTGCGGTGAAATTGTGGCTTGGCGTGGAGGGCACGCGCGTGCGTTTATGCTCTGTTCAAAAGGTTAATAAGGAAATAAAAACCAGGTAAGAAAAATGCGTTTATTGGCATTACAGCAAAAATACACCTTAAAACTATAAAAAAAAAAACGGGAAACAAGGATTATACAGAAGACTGTTTAATTCTAGTTGTACTTGGTAAAAATATCACAAATTACTTCAATGTCCTAGGTCCTAATGTATATGTACAGACGCCAGCAGGCCAAGCTACCCGAAACTGTAAAATTTTCTCAATCAACCTTGAACCTTAATGCGATAAAGTTGAAAATCTATTAAAGAAATTTGACAGATTGTAGAAGCTTGATGTGCTGGCGTCTGTACGTATGTTAAGTAAACCAACCGTTTGGAACAACTGGCCCTTGAGGGAATACTCCTAACCAAACGCGATCGTCGCGCTCTTTTATGCTGCGGTCTATCTGCGCAGACGCCGACCGCGACCGGCGACGTGTACTTGACACTTTACTGAGTTAAGTATTATATTTTTTCTGTTTGCATTGATGGCAGCTATCGATTTTTAAAGGATACATTTTTAACCAGCACCCTAATTGCGTAACACACGATCAATCGGAATCTGAATCATTTTGAAGCAAATTGCTAATCCATTGCTTCATAAGTTCGAAAAATTTGTCTGCTCAACACGTAAATAACGCAATGAATGTTGTTGGACTGTCAAAATGAAACCGATTACGATTGATCGTGTGTTACGCAATTAGGGTGCAGTTCTCAAATTGAAACCATGTATTCACATGTACAGACGCCAGCACATCAAGCTACTACAATCTGTCAGATTTCTTTAATAGATTTTCGACTTTATTGCCAAAGCGTTAGGTTCAAGGTTGATTGGGAAAATCTGACAGTTTCGGGTAGGTTGACCTGCTGGCGTCCGTACAGTCACCAAAGGAGATAAGTAACCAGGGTCGTCGGATATAGTTGTAGTTTAGTAAGAAACCGATGGATGTTTTTTAATAAAATTTAATTAGATAAATTAACTGTTTTTTTTTTCTATTAATTTAATTTAATTTTATTCGAAAACAGCCATCTGTTTTTTACTAAACTTCAACTGTATCCGATGAACCAGCCCCAGCACTCTCGACATTCATAACGATCGCTTTACGACCGAATTCGCTCGCAAAGTCTTGTCACTCCATACATTTCACCTGTCAATTCGGGACTTTGCGACCGAATTCGATCGTAAAGCGATCGCTATGAATGTCGAGACTGCTGGGGCTGGTTACTTACCTTGGTTACTTACATTGGTTGAATGTATTATTGTCTACTTGTCCGTTCTAGCGCTACGCCACGCTTCCGTCAGATGTGTGACCACCCTTAAAAGTACGTCCCTCGTTTAACCTAACACAGCACTATGTCTATGTCACCGTATAATTATGAACATCATTAGTTTATAATCTATCTCGCGAGATTATAAACTATCGAAAGCAGACCATTTACAATTTAACGCATCATTTATAATCTGTCCATAGCAAACCGACAAATTGTGAACTGGTATCAAAATTGCATGCGACAGATCGCACCTTGCGCTAATACTAAATAGCCAAGTAACTTCAACAGACTTGAAAGTAGACGCTCGCTTCGCTCGCTCGCTCGGCTCGCGCGGGTTTGGTCACAGTTCTAACCACCATCATCATCCGCCTACCCCTTTTCCAACTATGTCGGCTTCCAGTCTAACCGGATGCAGTTGAGTACCAGTATTTTACATGGATGGAGCGACTGCCTAACTTTCATAACCCAGGTACTGGATAATACGACACCCCTTGGTAAGACGGGTTGTCAGAGTTTCAGGCTTCTGACGATCCGGGGTCTTGATGTGTAAAGGTCACCCATCCACAGGCCAACAGCGATAAGCGTAGCTTAACCTGAGCGATCGACACGTGCGGCTGTTATTACTTAGCCAAAAGCCCCTCTGTCACAGTTCTAACCTAACCAATTTGGTCGGGGTGCCTTAGTTGCTTAGTTCCTGCGTCTAATTAGGGGTGGCTTAGTTCCTGCGTCTAATTAGGGGTGGCTTAGTTCCTGCGTCTAATTAGGGGTGGCTTAGTTCCTGCGTCTAATTAGGGGTGGCTTAGTTCCTGCGTCTAATTAGGGGTGGCTTAGTTCCTGCGTCTAATTAGGGGTGGCTTAGTTCCTGCGTCTAATTAGGGGTGGCTTAGTTCCTGCGTCTAATTAGGGGTGGCTTAGTTCCTGCGTCTAATTAGGGGTGGCTTAGTTCCTGCGTCTAATTAGGGGTGGCTTAGTTTCTGCGTCTAATTAGGGGTGGCTTAGTTCCTGCGTCTAATTAGGGGTGGCTTAGTTCCTGCGTCTAATTCAGCTACAGCCAAGACCGATAAATCAGGGACGGTTCACAATTTTACGGGTTTATCACCCGTAAAATTGTGAACCGTCCCTGATTTCTAATATCGGACAGATTGTGAACCCGGTTCACAATTTGACGTTTTGACTTGGAATATTAAATACAGAAAATGAATACGTTATGTGAACACCGTGTTCACAATCACACGGTGACATCTATACTTATACAAATATGAAAAAAAAATTTGGCCCTCCCATAGTAAATCAATCAGCTGGTAGTCAGTTTTGTAAGGGAGGGCAAATTTTTTTTTCATATTTCGACCTATGTTCTTTGGGGAAAGTTGTTGAGTTTCATGAGCACATTCACCTCCTTCAGGGTTGATACCCCCCTTCCGTTACACGCTGTATATTACACTCTGTCCACTAGTTAATCGTGTTTTGACAGATGGAACTAGTGATTGCAGCAACGTCATAACACACATTTCGATAATTTACACTTTAATTTGTATGTAGTTGATACTACATACAAATTAAAGTGTAAATTATCGAAATGTGTGAAAAATGTACAATTGATATTATACATTTTTTGCTGTCCAATAAAAAATGGTGCGGTGTCTATGCCTGTATGTATTATTATTAAATAGAAAACAATATAAATTAGCCACTTTGATTACAATTTTGCCGGTTTTATAGCGGAAATCAATTTAAAAATAAAGTATGCACTGGTTTGCCTTATCAATTGTGTTCTAGTGTATAACCATAAATATGGGGTTTACTACATATTAGAACACAACGTTTTTTGTGTATAACATTTTTAAATGAGTTTTAAAATCGAAATAAAACATTAACATCTTGTTTATGGTGGCAAATCCGTATCCTGGCAAATAATTTACATATTTTATTGATATTTCAGTGCATGCAAAGTTTTCCTATACTAAATTTACCTATAATATAAAATAATTATTTTCGATATATTTATTTGAAGCGAATGATTCGATCCCATCACTTAGTACGATATAATGTAATTTAATACGCATAACAATTTTTTCGTACCACTTGCTCAAAAAAGTGACATTCTATGCCACAAAAAGCGAACATAACAATAGTCATTTTTAATCTGTTAAAAACAGGGACAGAAAGTTGTACTGAATTTCATTCATCCTCTAGGGGGAGAATGTGATTTAAATTTGGAATACTTACCGAAATTTATACTGAACTACATCATTCTGTGTTTACACCATTGAGCTTGTATATAAAGCATTATACATATTTATGAAAAAGGAATACGCATTTATTATATGATTATTAAATAAAATTACGAAAACCGACGAGGCCGTATGAGCTTGATGCCTTTGCTATTCCGACAAAAAAATATTAGACTAGGAATTTGCCGCGTTTTTGTTTTCTTCAAATACATAAACGTTAAGTTTATTTTTTCGCAAATGGTACGAAAAGTAGAGTATTTTCCTCGGTGATAAAGCTGTCTTAGTCTTGGGTGAACTTAAATCCCTCGCTACACTCAGGACTCGTCTTAAATCCCTCGCTTCGCTCGTGATTTAAGTTTTTAACACCCTCGCTACGCTCGGGAGTAAACCTCGAGTCCTTCCTTACGCTCGCGATTTAAATCGTCACCCGCGACAGAAGACACTGCTTTATCCCCTTGGTTAATAATCTACTATTTATTTTTTTGTCAAACCTGAAATAGGTATTATAATGTTACAGAAATCATAAATAAGATAATTCAGTAAGATAAGGCAGTTTATATGTCAATAAAATTTTATCACGCATTTTTGTTTTACGTAATCAGCAGTGCGATTCTGTAACCATCTCACCGTGAAAACTTAGGTGAAGTGAGCGTGGAGTGAGCTGTCATTCCAACTAATACTAGGGATTGACACTATTGACAGCTCACTCTAAGTTCACTTCACCTAACTTTTCACCGTGAGATTATTACAGAATCGCTCGGCTGGAATAGTTACGTTCTAAGGCAGCTGTCAAAAACGAATAACGTACAGACGCCAGCTGGTCAAGCTACCCGAAACTGTCAAATTTTCCCAATCAACCTTGACCCTTAATGCTATAGACATAAAGTTGAAAATCAATTAAAGAAATTTGACAGATTGTAGTAGCTTGATGAGCTGGCGTCTGTACTAAGTATTGTATACTTGAGTCGCTTTTCGTCTCTCTCTCTGTGTGGTCTTAAGCTTACTTTACTCCTTCTAAATTACACAAGGAATTTTATGAGCGCTAAAGTCCGGTCCGGTCTTTTACCTTTGATGCATGCCTTTCGCCAAGAACATGATATATTTCGCTTTTTCTCCCTAATTGGATGAGACATATACCACAGTAAAAATTAGTATCATTTATCTTAATAATGTCGTTGTATTTTAGCAAGTTTCTATACATTTCCCTGTGCCGACGAGCGACACTTTCATCAGTGTCGTCCTCATATACATATTTTCGCATTTCACTCCTGTCAATTTCATGTTGCTCTAGGAATTTCAAAGTGTGGGTTCTGCTGTTGATATGTTCGAAATAATCGGTAATGTCCTCGTCGCAACATTTACAGTAGTACCCCGATGATTCCTTGGATAATACATGATACACTAATAATTCATTTTGGGCTGCCTCATGATTCCTTCCCTTCATATGTTCAATAATACTACGTTCGTTATCAGGTACGTTGACGTCGCAGACTTCACATTTGAGTTTAGTTTTTGCATCATCAGTGTAGGATAGGAGTAGGTTGAACACTTGCATCTCTTTTTTGTTGGAGATTTCAACATGACTCCTAGACTCCATATGATCAATAATATTTTTTTCATTGAAAACTATATTTACTAAGCAAATTTTGCATCGAACTTTAGTTTTGGCGGCATTGGTATACTCCAGTAATTTGTAATAGGCGTCGATTTGGTGGACAGAGATATTTAGTGCGTTACTAAGATTAGATTTAGCGCTAGTCGTTGGGTTGGCGCCAGCAAAACGAACATTTTTCGTGTTAGTATTCACTGAACTACCATTTTGAGCGACGCTATCGGTTTTCGCGCTACTTTGAGCATTATTTTCTGAACACAATTCACTGATAACCTTTTTGTGTGCCTTTCCATCGACATGTATTTTCATCCCGCCCGAAGGTACCTTCACTTTACAAACCGCACAGTATCCAGTTTCATTAATTATAGCGCCTACTGCATTAGAATCATTACTTTCGTTATTTATTACAGTAGAACCATTAGTTTTGTTCTCTATATGCCTTTTAGAAGTGACGTGACTTTTTAAATTGTGTATAGACAGCGTTATATTACAAATTTTACATATGAATGTATCGTCTTTAGTTCTGTGTACGGAGTTTTGTATCAAAACTGCGCTGAAATGCTTGTTAGAACTAATGTGGGTAGTATAGTTGTGGGTATCGATGTATCTATTACAATATGCACAGAAAGTTTTACTTGTGTTGGGTGAGCGTGTGTCTTTGATAATCTTTTTATGGTCTTCATTCAGTGTGTGGTGGTTGGACTCCGTCAACACTACTTCATTGCACGGCACGCAATGACTTGAAACTGTGTCAATCTGAAATCAAAAGTCAATTAAAGATGGTGGTCTTTTCACTATTGATATTAGGAAGCGGTAGATGTTTTATTATTCACAGCGTGTTTGTATATTTGGTAACCAGGTAAAGCGCGCGTCGCTTCGTGAGATAACAATACTGCCGATCGATTCTGTGAAAATCTCACCGTGAAAAGTTAGGTGAAGTGAGCTTAGAGTGAGCTGTCAATAGTGTCAATCCCTAGTATTAGTTGGAATGACAGCTCACTCCACGCTCACTTCGCCTAAGTTTTCACGGTGAGATGGTTACAGAATCGCACTGCTGTTCAAAGGTTATGGCGGCTCGAGGCATAAGCAGAGTCTCTGCGCAGTAACAAACCCACATATCAGCGGGGGTGAGGGGCGAGGTACTGCGCAGCGAGCAGCGCACTTCACAGCGGCCATAAAGTTTGAATCAGCATCCTAATTGCGTACCACACTACACTATCAATCACATTTTGAAGGATATTGCTAATCCATTGCTTCATACATTCGATAAAATTGTCTACTCAACAACGTAAATAACGCAATGAATGTTGTTGAACTGTTAAAATGAAGCCCACACACACTGTATAGGTGTTTAAAAACATTGTCATTCTTACCGTCCTAGTGAAATTCGCGTTGATCGGCTTCAAGACATTTCTCACGTGGGTTTCCGTGACATCGTGTGGCCTGGTATTCTGAGATATCCACATCTTACACAGTTGACAATAGACACTTTTCTGTAACTGCCGGTAACTTTGGAAATGCTCGCGAGAAACCTTCACTGTATCCCCATTCGGAGCCACAATCGAAATATATTCTCCATTAATCACAGGCAAATTAACTTTCAAGTTGTATTTCTCGATCATTCCTTTCAAATATTCTTCGTAACTTTCCGTTTTCTCATAACTTGTTGTTTTAATGTCGTTTTCAGTGTTACCAAGTCTCGGTATCATCGTAAGATTGTCTGTGACCGATGATTGGTCGACGGATTCATCGTCACTATCCAAATAATTCTCATCGGTTGTATCGTGATTATTATTGGCTTTAGAACTCTCCGTTTCTACATCACTTTCCTCATCCTTTTCATCGTTTAAATCGTTTCCATCGTCACAACTTTCATTTTTTTTAAGTATATTATAAAATTCAGTAGTAATACTAATATTTTTTATCGATTTAACGTGGTAGGTTGATGATTCGTGTCTATTTTTGTTCTCTATCCTAACAATCTTAGAGCAAGGTACGCAGAAATACACATCCTTAACGATATCTTCGTCTTTACTAATGATAGGCGTGTTTATTTGTTTGGAGACTCTTTCAAGGATCTTCTGGGATATGTTTGAGTTAGTTTCATGTTGCTCACTCTCGTTGTGAACTTTGTAACACATTGTAGGTACGCGGACGTTACAAATATGGCACATGTATGTGTCAAAAGGTTCTGAAAAACAAAAATAACGTAGGATAAATACTGGGGGCCTGCTCCGAAGTGCAAAGTGCGAATGTTCGGATCGGACCGACACATGGCCGAACCGAATATTATTGAAAAATTCGAAAAAAGTTCGGATCGGCTCAGTTGGGTCAGGACCATAGTCAATATTCGAAAGAGTGTAAGAGTGTAGGATCGGAACCGACCGAACCAAATAGTAACTTCGTAGCAGGAAACGGCCGAACATTCGGCCGATACTACTTCGGAGTAGACCCCCTGGATTATAATATAATAATCATTATTGAGTTTGCAAGTCAGCCACTGCCCTTTTGTCTGTGAATATTATATGTATTATCATTTCCTAGCCAGTGGACATAGTCCTTCCAAAGTTCAAGGTAACCGATCAACTATTGACTACAGCGACCCAAACTCATATTTTATTTGTTTAATACTATAAGCACACAAATGTACAGTCACGAACAAAAGTATGTATACACTCGGCTTTATTCTAAAGCGATATACTCCTTTATTTTTGAATGAAATTTTATGTTGTTACGAACATAGCATTTTCGAACCCATAGGTTTATGTAATGTGTCGTATTTCAACGTTACATTCGTTATTTCACGAAAAAATCACAATTGAAGGTTGCCAAGTGTTGACATATTGGTGTTCGTGACTGTACAGAGGCGGAATTTTTTTTCCACCAGCCAGGGGGCTTTCTACCAGCCAACCTATTCTGTAAAAATGAGGGTTGTCCTTGGGTGCACTTGTATAATGCATATTATACAGGGATAATCGTCGGTTGGTGCCTCCTCATCATTTGATATTGTCTTAAGGGCCTCTGCGAGTTGGCTTCGGCCCCTGGCAAACCTTAATATTTTTGTAATATCTTTATAAATCTTTAGTTTGTATTATTAACCTTTTGAACGCCAGAGCATAAACGCACGCGCGTGCCCTCCACGCCAAGCCACAATTTCACCGCAAATGCCTACAAAAAGAATAGGGATTCCAAAATGACTTAATTGTTTATTTTGTGATAAAGTGCACCGCAATTTTTGTCACATATTTGTGTCGTTGGCGTACAGGGCACGCGCTTGCTTGTCACGTATATGTGACAATGGCGTTCAAAAGGTTAAGGCAGAATGTACATAGATCCTATTATATAATTAAACAATTTATTTTTATGTACAGACGCGCCAGCACATCAAGCCTGTCAAATTTCTTTAATAGATTTTCAACTTTATCGTTAAACCATTAAGGTTCAAGGTTGTTTGGGTAGCTTGACCTGCTGGCGTCTGTACGTACATTCTAAGCAAAAAAAAAAATACCTATTCTATTCTGAAATATTCCGCCGATCGATTCTGTAAAAATTACACCGTGAAAACTTAGGTGAAGTGAGCTTAGAGTGAGCTGTCAATGGTGTCAATCCCTAGCATTAGTTGGAATGACAGCTCACTCCACGCTCACTTCTCCTGAGTTTTCACGGTGAGATGGTTACAGAATCGCACTGCTGATGATGATTTTTGACAACTTACCAGAATAGCAATCCTCACTGTCATCATGAGTGCCTATTTGTACGCGACAGTACTCCGACTTCCCGTCCAGGCGCCTCCTCGTCCACAGCGGTTTTCTCTCTGCGAGTGGGGAGCGGACATACTTGCCGAGGTACACCAAGTCTATGCTATCTAAAGGTATTGTGTATGACAGATCACCTCCAATGTTTACGCTGGCCATAATTACTGAAAAAAAAAGAAAAAAAATTGTTAGAAAAAAAAACAGCCTAGAGCGGGTCGGACTCGCCACCAGCAGTGCGATTCTGTAACCATCTCACCGTGAAAACTCAGGAGAAGTGAGCGTGGAGTGAGCTGTCATTCCAAATAATGCTAGGGATTGACACTACTGACAACTCACATCAAGCTCACTTCACTTGAGTTTTCACGGTGAGATGGTTACAGAATCGATCTGCTGGAGTTCCGTACAGTCACGAGCACCAATATGTCAACACTTGGCAATTTTCAAATGCGATTTTTTCGTGAACTATCGAATGCATCGTTGAAATACGATACATTACATAAACCTATGGGTTCGAAAATGCTATGTTCGTAACAACAAAAAATTTAATTAAAAAATAAAGGAGTAAATCGGTTTTGAATAAAGCCGAGTGTATACATACTTTTGCTCGTGACTGTACCACCGTACAGACGCCAGCATATCAAGCTACTACAATCTGTGAAGTTTATTTAATAGATTAATATTATAACCCCATGGGAAGAAGGCTTGTGTTTATGTATGTGTATATTCTATTTTATTATATTCTATATTTGCACACCTATTAAGGTAGGATATGGTTTAAAGAACTTGTAATTATGTATCACCTCATGTAACCACCCATATTCGAACAAATAAATGATTTGAATTTGAATTTCAACTTTATCGTTTAAGCATTAAGGTTCAAGGTGGAATGGGAATATTTGACAGTTTCAGGTTGCTTAATTTGCAATATTCTGTACAATATTTAACACATTTAGGAATTACTCCTGTATCGTGGGTGCGTTTACAAACATTTAAACTCACATACACAAACAGCCAGACCCGGAACAACTACCTGTAGGCAATACAAATATTTGTTCCGTGTGGGAATCGAACCCGCGTCACGCAGCGCAGCAGTCGATCGCTCAGCCACTGCGCCAACCGTGTCGTCACATGTATGCGGGTTGGAATGTTTTATTTTACAACTTGCTTCTGCCCGCGCGAATTTCGACCCCTGACCCATCGCATCGCTCCCACGTGTTACTCCTGCGTTTTCGCTTAGTGTTGTTTCTGGCTTTTTTTTATTGTGCTTGGTTCCTAAGGGTCATAGACTCGTAGCGTGATGTTAGACAGTCTATAACCTTCCTCAAAAATTGGGTTATCAAATGCAATAAGATGTTTTTTTAATGTGACTGGTGGTTCCGGAGATTACCCCCTACATACAGACAAACAATACCTCTTTATAATATTAGTATTCGAATTCGAAAATAGAACCCATGGCTGAACGCAGACCCCCTTTTTTTTTTCAGGTTGGGAAATCATCAAATGACTCCTCCCGCTCTGGGTGGAGCAGAAAGGAGTGTCAGACTCTTACTGACTAAAACCCACCCGTGTTCCTTCCTTAGCCCTTTGTTCCAGGGCAGCGGTAACCCTTTCGGACGATCCCGCTACCCTGGCAGGAACGCTGACCCCATGTCTTACACAGATGTTCTCAATAGGCCCGGAGGCTTAAACATATATAGGCATAAACTTCTGGAGAGAGGCGGGCTGGTTGGAATAACCACCGACGGCCGCCATGGCCCACGCACAATGGTCCACTTGAAGGACTAAGTGTGGAAACCAAACCCACAACATAGAACGGCACACGGTGACTCAGAACTGATATTAAATGTTTTGTAATACAGCTATCGCTCTAAACAAGGGTACAAATAAATAAGTATCATAAATAATTTTTAGTCCTACCAAGGGTTATCATATTACTTACTGGTTTAGGTCAGATAGGCAGTCGCTCTATGTAAAATAGTGGTATTCAGCTGCATCTGAAGGCCAATTCCCATAGTTAAAAACATTAAAATTCTAGTCGCAATCTCATCTCAGCGACATCAATGTCAAAAACTTGTCAAAAATCTAGGGAAATTAGAGGTGTTTTTGACAGATTAAGACAAATCAGATTGCGAACGTTCTTATAACTAGGAGAATTGACCCTCAGGTCAGACTGGAAGCCGACCCCAACATAGTTGGGAAAATGCTAGGTAGAAAACACAGAACAGATAATCTGTTTTGTGGTAGAAAAGAAGTTTTAAAAGTACCTACTTAAACAAATAGTTATTCTCTGAACATAAGAACGTGGGTAGGTACAAGTCGTACAACAACTTTGTTAGGTAAGTATTAAAAAGAAATAATATTAGGCTGCACAATTCTATATAAAAGACCGTAATGTACCATGCTGTAAAGCAAAAAAATATATTTCTATTCTATACGTATTTTTATCTTCGTACATAAAAATAAAGCATATTATTAAGTAAATGTAAACTTACCACGTCATATAGTTCAATTGCTTGATATACTGATACACTTTTGGACTACTGCAATTGAATTAACAACTTTTTTTAACAAAGTTTTTAACTTTTTTAACAATGGACCAACTCGAGTAGGAACGTTATCAAGAATCAAGATTCAAGAACAACATGACACTTGAAGACTTGACGGATAAAGAAATAGTGAAGTGAATTAACAAAAGTAAATTATATCGACTCACTGGAGAATCGAAACGTAAAACGTTGTTCAAGATTCGGAGGCATTTTTACTTGTGAAAGACTGAAGAGGTTTTTTTTGTTGTTGTAGTTTTTCTTCAGTATTTTTTTTATAGAAAATTGCCTGATTGCGTATATAGTGTTTGTAAAATATTGTCATATCTTGGATTTATTTTGCTTAGAACCTTGGTGAGAGTTAATTATTGTGTACCTAACTTTATTTTTAGAAAACTTGGTTTCCTTATTTGGTTCTCTACGAAGTAAATAAACCATTTTTTAAATTAAAAAATATTAACGCTAGGACTTTTTTTTACCTTTTAGACCTTACTAAAATAGTAATAATAAATAATTTATTTCGGACTCACACATCTATACAAATGTTGTATTATTGTTCGTAGCAGAAAAATACTTATAGACTAAGTTATTATACAGTACAAAAAAGAATTAAAAATAAAATTAAACATTTAAAAACTTAAAAATAAGTTTTCAGACAATCCAACACCAGTAAACTTGTTTACTTGACTGCATGCAATTGTATCCAGCGCTCGAGCATCGGAGAGTCCCATCGATCTGCCAATACGTGCAAGATTCTGTTGGAATTAGCACGCATGCGTGTTAGGATGGGGGTGCAACGTTTGCGCGATTATCACCCTGCTAGGTTTCTAACAATTATTGAATTAACTACATGACTTTTAACAAGTTTTTAGTTTTTTGGCTTTCTATCCGTTTC
Organism: Apamea sordens; assembly: GCA_945859715.1. NCBI lineage: Eukaryota > Metazoa > Arthropoda > Insecta > Lepidoptera > Noctuidae > Apamea > Apamea sordens. Next base: position 7,634,890 of record OX244015.1, on the reverse strand, counting down.
GTTGTAATTTAATACATGCCATTCATACATGGTGCACCGTCACGTGCGCCGCATGTCGCAAAAGAGAATACATTGCATCTTCTTTTCTTAGCGTGCCACTGGCAAAAATATGTATATCTGTTTTTGGAACGAAGTTCGGACGGAAAAAATTAAGACCAAAAGTTGGAACGACACTTTTTGCTATAGTTGTAAGCCGTGCAGCGTGCGCGTGTTTCTCTGTCTGTCTCTCTCTCTCTCTTTGAACTTCGTTCCATCCGGGTGTCCCTTGACACCTCTCAAGTTTTTTTTCTTAAATTTGTTTAGCCCAAAATTCAGCAACGCGGATAGCATTCGCCGACTCAGCCTAGATCCAGATCAGATTAAATTATATTGCAATGAATTACAGTATTATTATTATAATTTTATAATAAGAATATCGCCACGGATTTGGTGTGAAGTTTTATACGACGGAACATCATTTGATTTTTCTATCACGACGAATATTACCATAGAAAAGAAATATCGATTTATTTTGGACACTAATCGTATGGATCGCAGCACTACTTTCCATTTACTTCCCCGGCCATAGCGTTATTCGGTTTTCGAGCCAATTGTCTATGGCGTATTTAGTACTGATGACGTCATATTATACCTACTGTTCACGTGTTCCGCTAAAGATACATAATTATGTATTGATACGGAGAATTCTGACTGTTTTTGTAAGTATAATCTATTTCTATACTAATCTATAATAAATTCTTCTATACATATTGTGTTTGTCACCTAACTCCACCTAAACGGCTGGATTGATTTGGATGATAAAGTGTGTAGGTATAAATTTCAATGGGTTCTTGGATGGTTTGAAAACACAATTGGACCCGGTAGGTGGCGCTGCTTTTCCGGGCAGGACGACGTGACGTCTGCCGGGTCCGCTAGTATAATATTATAAAGAGGTAAAGTTTGTTTGTTTGTATGAAAGGGGTAACCTCTTCTGGAACTAACAGTCGGATTTGAAAAACATTTTTGAATTTGATAGCCCAATTCTTTAGGAAGGCTATAGCCAAATAACAATAATAATAAAATAATACTAACAATAATAATTTGGCTAATTGGCTATAGGCTATGTAGTAATAATAATATCCCTGGACATTTCACACAGCGCCATCTAGTCCCAAGCTAAGCAACCTAATGCTTGTGTTATGGTAGGTAACAAGATGGCTGATAAACTACTTATATTTTTTTTTTTGTAAATACATACATACATAATATTCTAAATAGAAAAACACCCAGACTCAGAACAAATAGATGTAGGACTAACAAATATTTGTTCTGTGCGGGAATCGAACCCGCGACACGCAGCGCAGCAGTCCGATCGCTCAGCCACTGCGCTAACCGTGTTGTCAATGTAACTCCACGCTATGATCCACCACTCAAAGAAACAAGTCGTAAATCCTTTGTTTATAAACATCTGGCGCCCCGAGCGACACCCGGTGCGATGACGTAATCGGGCGGGGCGGTTGACGGTTTTTTTTTTCGCGCCTCTTCGGGCGTGTCAGCGGCTGGAGCCGAGCAAAACAAAAAAAGTTAGAAAGAACACAGTAATAGCGCAGGCAGGTGACACGAACATTACGGACGGGGTCGGTCGGGGGACAAAAAAAATAATATTAAAAACGTTCAAAATTTAGTCGCAGTCTCATCTCGGCGACAAACAAATGTCAAAAACTTGTCAAAATGTCGGGAAATTAGAGGTATTTTTGACAGATTGAGACTGAGATCAGAGGGGCAATTCTCGTAATTTTAAGAACGTTCACAGTCTGATCTCAGTCTCAATCTGTCAAAAATACCTCTAATTTCCCGACATTTTGACAAGTTTTTGACATTTGTTTGTCGCCGAGATGAGACTGCGACTAGATTTTGAACGTTTTAAATTACGAGAATTGGCCTTCAGATTGTGAACGTTCTTAAAATTGGTACGAGAAATTGCCCCCCTAGTTAAATTTTATATGGGTGTACACCTGAAATAAAAATGATTTGATTTGATTACGTGCGGTTTTGTAAGGGAGTAGTTTTATATGCGTTTTTATTACGGATAAAATGCTTCTCTGAAACCATTTTCGTCCTCGTTTTTTTCGTTTACGTGTTCCCGCCCCATCATCACCATATCACCGTCTTTTTTTAACAATATGTCGATCTGTTCGACCTTCTCCGTATTCACCTCTTTCGTCCTCAAATGATTCTTGGATGCCAGGCTTTTTTCCAACTTCTTCAACATTTGGCCAGCCAGCCTGTCAGTTATAAAATCGAGTATCTTTGACGTTGCCAAGCGGCTAATGGTTTTATTTAAATCGATATTTTGGTTTATCGAATCGCTGTTCCCTTTCAAAACTGTATTAAGATTATCTAACAGTATATCCGTTTCCTTTTCATTTTTCCATGCAACTAGTTTTTTTGGCTGCTTTGTAAATATTTCTTTTATAATCCGTTTTGTAGTTGATGAAACGTAAAATGGAAGCTTCGGCTTGTTAAGGAAATCATTTTGTTTTAATAAGTCTTCGCACGACTCTAGCGTTTCTTTATCATCCTGATTTTCTATCGTATCTGCGTCGTTAAGGTGCCAGGTATCTCCAGAATTTGCGTTTCTCTCATTGTCACCTTTGCGGACAGTATGTGTTTCAAAGACAGAATCTCTATCTTCATTGAGTGCCGGTTTGTATTTCTCTTGATTCGATATTACGTTTTCTGAATTGTGTTTTTTTGTTTTGGAGTTGTATTTTGTTTTGTCTGTATGCCTAACCTTTCTAACCTTTTTATCACGTTGTCTCTTTTTTTGGATATGATTACTGTATTTTGGATTCACTTGTTTTGAAACTGGCTCTTCTACAGTTGCAGATTCATCAATATTTTTTCGTAAATAGTTGTCTGTAACTGTCTCGTCTACCGTTGCAAAATCATCTTTGTGTTTTCGTACATAGATATCATTTTCCACTGATATAGTGTTTGATAATACGCGCTTCTCAATATCTCGATGTTTTAATTTGTATTGACCGTTTTCTTGTGGGTTTGTTTTGAATGCTTTGTGTTTTTTATTGTGACGATGTTTTATTTTCATGTTGTTTTTCTTCTTGTTGTAACGCTTTGACGCTGTTTTGAATTCATCGCGGCGTTTTAACTTGTAAACATTGTGTTCTCGTGATATTTTCTCGAAAGATCTGTGATTTTTATAATCGCAATGTTTCGTTTTACATATTTCGTTTTCGGCTTCAGCGTGCCGTTTGTGCGTTATTTTGGGAATTATTTGTTTTTGTCTCGTTGCTTGGGTTGTACGACTCTTTGCATAACGAGGCTTAACCGTCAATTGTTTCTTAAGTCGGACTGGTTTGACAGTAGGATGATCGTTTTCCACATAATTTTGTAATGATTCGTCACTTGTATCCGTTTTTGTCTCACCTTGTTGTTTAACTTTCTCGATGGCTACCGTTTGTGCCATCACTTCTGTAACAAGTCTTCTTTTAATTGAATTCACTTGGTTAGCTTCTTCACTGCATGTACCTTCATTCGAAAAATGTTTTCTATTGTCTGAAGAAGTTAGTTCAATTCTGTTAGATGTTATTGTTGCATTTGATTTTATATTATCCTCGATTTGTTGTTCTGCTTGTAATTTGTCAGAGTCGGCTTCCTCATAGTCTTTTTGTTTGTACTTACCGTAATATTTATTTCTTGATAAAATATTATTTCTAGATTCGGCACTTGTATCGCTACGCTGATCAAAATGGCTATATATTTTCTTCATTAGTACAGTATTGTTGCCGTCATTTGCATTTGCCTTATCAGACCGTTTGTTTACTGGCGTGGTGATAATATCGTATTGCTGGTTCTTCTCCAAGTCGTGTGTAGTATTGAAAGTTCTGGCTTCGATTTGATTGATGAAAATTATTGATAAAGCTGTAGAAAAAATATTGTCTGCTTTATTAATGCCAGAAGCTTAGATAGATAGATAGAATATTCTTTATTAGCATTTGCATCTCTGTAAGAGGGAGTGGGCCGTAATCCACCACGCAGGCCTAGTGTGGGAGGGCAATTTCTTTGAATTTTTCGTTCAACGATATGCCGGTTTCCTCACGATGTTTCTTCGTTTTGAGAGTAGTGGTGATGAAATAATTTACACAAAGTAAACATTGACGTGCAAACTGTAACCATGGATTCAGCACATGAGTTTAGACCCCATAGCGTCGAAATTTTTCGTCCTCACTATCTTTGTCCGATGGGACGGCAAACCGACACGACCGGGAAGCGATCCGGCGCAGGACCAACGGCTTTACGTGCTTTCCGGGGCACGTAGCACGGCGACGGGGGTTTATTTTGTACTAGCTGCGCCCCGCGGTTTCACCCGCATAAGTTCCCATCCCGTGGGATCCGTGGGGGGTTATGGATGGATGGATCATCCATACAAACTTTTACGTTTATTATAATATTAGTAAGATAAGATTGTGTTATTAACAAACGTATGTAAATGAGACTTACTAAACAATTGAAGTAGCGTTCGACAAGCCATTTTATTGAAACCATTTTTATTGCTATGGCAAATCTGTTAACTTCAATATAATGTTACAATCGTAAAACTCGTCGTTAAAACTTTTTCCATTTTTCAGGGGTTTTTTTTATGAGTTGAGATGGATAGTAGGTACTAGTAGGCCAACTTCTAGATGGCAACTCTTTCTTTACTTAGCTGTCAAAATGTACGTAGTGTCTCCCCCCTGGTCTACAGATGACATGACAGTCGAGGGTCGAGCTCGGACAGTCTTGGCAAACGCTCAGTACCGTACGCACGTGTTTGTTTCCGACGCAAGTGTGCGTTTCGATTGATAATTGCTAGTTTATTAAAGTTACTTTAAATTTAAATTATCTTTTCGTTCGAGTACCCGCTACAATGCCCACACATACGTAAACTATGTCGGATCGTGAAGAAGACCCGATGTTTCGCATCTTGGCCACCCAGTGATGCGACATATTCTAAATCTTTGACTTATTGGTACACAGTAGAACATTTTATCAAAATCACATCCATTATCTTTAGAAAAATTTTCATATAAACTTAAAAAATCTGAAATGCGTACTTTTACACAACCCATCCGGTAAGTTGGTGCAGCAAAGTCGATAAGATGGCGCACGTAATGCGAGGTCATCTAAGGGAGACAAATGTCGCATTTAAAGACACTAAATCCAAGATATCCCGTACATTTATCATGCCACCATTTTTGACACCCTGAGGGTTTCCTGATGGAAATATACAGGGTTATTTGTAAAACACCAGCAACCTCTTAAAAGGCCATTGCACTCATCATTATGAACAACTTTTACTATGGGACCAAAACTGAAATCGCGAAAAAAAAATCAGCTGTTCCCTGCATTTATGGTCGCATAACTCGTCAAAATGTAGGGAGCAGCTGATTTTTCTTTCGCGATTTCAGGTTTGTTCCTATAGTAAAAGTTGTTCATGGTGTTTTACAAATAACCCTGTATAACATGGACATGACATGTTCAGACCTTTACTAGATCAGGTTTGTTACTTTTACCTTGATGTTTTTTTTTTAAATATATTTATTTAATCCATAATGTTTTATATTCACATAACACCTGCCAAACTGCAAAGCAATTTGTCGGCAGTAGTGCCCGTGTCAATGAAGCGTGCTCAATCTTTGTCCATTTTTTTAAAATGATGTTAATTACACACTGTCTCTCTCCCTAAACATAATTTAATATGTTCTTTACAGTTGTATTGTACCTATATATTTATTTAAACAGATAAGTATATGGTTTCTGTATGTATGTATGTATATTGATTGTATTTATGTAAATGGTACACCACAGACTATCTGCAGTATTGTCTCTGTAAATCCATCCAAAGGTTGTCTTTAAAAGATCGCTTTTAGCGATAAGACCGCCCATTGTGTCACGTCCTTGTAAAATTTCTATATTTATATTCTGCAATATTTATTATGGTGTAAGTACATAATAAAGAATATTCTGTTCTATTCATGGGTAATAATAAGCTACATTACATAACCGTCAATTGCATGATGAGAATCTCGCGAAAGCCGAGAAAGATAAACAAATCAAGTATCTTGACTTGGCTCACGAAGTCACGAGGTTGGCTCGCGAGGTTGTGCATATGTGGGATGTGGACTCAGAGATCATTGTGCCGATAGTCTTGACAGCCAATGGCTTAATAGCCAAGAGCCTCGACCAACACCTCAGGAGGCTCTCGTTGGGCAGCTGGATCAAGGGCTTGATTCAGAGAGCGGTACTCCTGGATACGGCCCGCATTGTAAGGTGGTTCCTCTCTCTGGACCCTGTTACCGATACCGGTGGGCTACTATTTTTTATATTTTTAAAAGTTTTTTGTTTTTTTGATATTCTAATATTTAAAAATATAATGCATATATGTAATAAATGAAATAAAGGAGATTTACTGAATTATCTATATTAAATAAAACACGTAAAACTAAACTTAAATAAGATTTATATTTAAATTTAATATGATACTCTTTTTACGATAGTGTTTTTTCGATTTCTTATTTATTATTTTGTTTCCTAGTTTGCCACAGTACTTGTCGATTCTTACATTCTTTTTGATACCTTGTTTCGAAGTTTTCGAAGATTTCTTGTTGTTATTTTCGGCCAAATTATCTTCATTGGAAGGTATAATAGTGTCATTTATATTTTTGTTGGGGAGATCTTGAATCGCTAAATTATTAAGTTTGTCCTCCCTATCTTTAGATGTACTCGGGTCGTGTCCTATTTGTGGATAATTCGTATAATTATAAATCTCATTTAAAGTACCGTTTTCAATATATGTTTCTTCGTCAAGTCCATTTTTTCTCCGACCATTTTCTGTTGTGAAAATACTCGGGTTTATATCGTTTTCATGTACATTTTTGACTACTTCAAATTCATCTGAGTCGATAAAGTCTTCATAGGACGTATATTCATCGACTGATAAAGCACCGCTATCATAGATTATTCCATCGGTAACTGCTTCCTCTGAATAATTTGAAAGATCTGTGTCTATTTCAGCCGCTTTATCATCTAGAGCTTCATTCGAAATTGATCTTTCTGTAGTTGTTATAATATTGACATTGGTATCAAAAACGTCTTCAGATTTCTCAGTTGTATACAATGCGTTGGTCAAATCATTTTCTTTTTCGATTAAATTGACGTATTTAGAAGTAACAGGTTCTGATATATTCACGTTAATAGATTTACCATCAGGACTACTTTTATTTAGGTTTTGTTCTAAACTCATCACTTCATTTTGTAAATCTTCAGGAGATGTTTCTGCTTTAGCTGGATTTTTATCTAACTTATCTGCCAGTGTAAGAGGATATATATTAGTAATGTTTTCTTTGTTTACTGCTTTATTTTGATTAACGTTATCTAGTAAATCTTCTTCCCTGTCATTATCTCCATTGTAATCGGAAGGAGCTAGGTTGGGATCATAATAATCATCATCATCATGATCAAAAAGCATGTCCAAATGGTGAGGATCATAATAATTTCTTAATTTCTCTTCTACTTTCATTCTATCTTTGCCGTTTTTCTTTCTCGTATCATTACGAATATAGTTTTCCTCTTTGATGATGTTCAGGAAATAATCCAACAGATGGTCGAGTAGGTGTTCTCTTAGTTCGCGGATATTTGAAACGTCTGTATTTGCATAATTTTTTACTACTTCGTTTCTTTCAGTATCGTTTGCTTCATCTCCATTTGAAACGTCCATTGCTTTGGTCAAATTCGTTTTTGTCAAATTGTTTCGTTTAGGTCACTATTAACTGGGCCTTCAGATTTACTAACATTAGTTATATTTTTGGTCGGCTTAGGCAATGACATTCCAGAAATGATAATATCTTTCGGATCAATAGCTTTGTAGTAAACAGATTGTTCTAGTGGTGCGTCCTTAGTACTTGTTAATCTATCTGTAATAAAACTTCTTTCATCAACATTGGCTGGAGACTTTGTAACGCCATTAACAAGAGGTAATTTCTGTGGTAGATTATTAGAATTTGACGCGAATTCTTTTGAATTTTCATTATCATTGTCAGTGGTATCGTGATCAGTATCATTCCCATTGTTTGGTTTGGAAAACGTTTTTCTAGTAGCGTCTTCATTGGGATCTTTCGCCGTAGTGTCTTCTGAATCAAAATGGATGTCTTTTTCATCACTTCTCTTCAATCGAGGGTCGTTTTCAGATGAATCGTTGCATAAAAGTGGATTTTCTATTGCTTTCGCCATAATATAACCCATTTGTATTAGTAGTAGAAATGTTACTGGAAAATAAGAAAGAGTTTTTACTAGACAGGTGTTTAGTCAAAACTCTCAACGAGTGAGAGTGTTTTCGAAAACACTCCTTTAGTTGTAACGCCGCATAGTCTTTAGTTATGTTTTTTTGTATACAACTGAGGGATATATATATTTTTTTTGTGTTTTTCCACTGATGTGGAGATGCCTGGAGCGGAGCGAAAACGTGCAAGCATCGACCAACCACAGACGAAATGAGAGACGCGATGTGGATCGGCGCCAGCGCTCTCAAGACCAGCCCTGGTCCAGGCCATGTTATGGAGCGAAAGTGGATGGGAAGCAGTAATGCTCGCGAAGGAGGAGGCGGAATGCGTGAGGGAGAGGCAATCTTTGCGCCCTCACGTCCCTGGTCGCCGCAGGAGACGCCCTGGGCGTCGAGAATATTGAGAGTCGATTCCCGGCCATACGCGCGGGGTTGCGGACGGCGAGCAATGGGTAGTTCGCCGTCCGGTAAGGTACCAGGCCCGGGTAAGGACGGCACTTTGTGTTACACGCGCGCCTCAAAGAGATTTCAGCACTAACCGATGGGGTCCGCTAGGGCCGATGCCTGCCAGGGTCGAGGGTTGTTCGAAAGAGTTACCGTGGCGTGACATAGGCAACTGAAGGAACACGGTTGGGTTTTAGTCAGTAAAAGTCTGACGTATGAAAAAGGGTACGCCAAGCAAAATAAACGCAATTGTCGCTCGTTGGCACGACCGATCGCGGCTTTAAGTGACCTTCAAGGCCCCGGACATGGCCGCGAGTGTTGCGGTAAGCTTGCTGCACTATGCCTACGGCTCGCCCTGAGAAGTTATTCTCAGTGCTTTCCAGCTGACTCTTCACTACATCAACTTTCATTATACAAAATGGTTCACGTTGAAATGAAAAAAAGTAGAAATGATTCACTGCGATCACTTCTTCGTCAAGGGTTTTGTTAAGCGAATATTCTCTTAGCAAGCGACAAATCCATCTGTCTGCCTTTTTGAAAAAAAAAATGGTAATTGAGACGCACAAAAAAACAAACACAATAAAGAACTGGGAGAAAATATGCGTCGCGTCCGCGCAAAACGGCCGAGGTCACCGAGGACCTCATATCAATGAGGGGGGCTAAGTAATAACAGCCACACGGCTCAATCGATCAGGTTAAGCTACGATTGCCGCGGTGGGTCCGTGGATGGGTGACCATCTTTGCATACCGAAACCCCTCCGAGCCTCGGAAAGCTGTTGGTACCGGCTGTCATTCGTGGATCTTTGACAGTCGTTACGAGTCGTCAGAAGTCTTACACCTTGACAACCAGTCTTACCAAGGGGTATCGTTTCAACCAGTAATTGGGTTATGGAACATGTGGAGGTCAGATAGGCAGTAGCTCCACGTAAAATACTGGTATTCAGCGTCATGCGGTTAGACTGGAAGCCGACCTTAAAAATAGTTGGGAACAGTCTAGGTAGATGAGATGAATGCTGTGACACTATGCGAGACAGAGCGCTGAAAGCCAATTTCCGTAATTGGATTGTGTGAGTGGATTACGGCCCACTCCCTCTCACAGAGAGGAGGCCTGTGTCCCAGCAGTGGGAACATTATAGGCTGATTATGGTTAATGAATAATTTGTAATCTGAAGGCCAAATCTCGTAATTAAAAACGCTCAAAATCTAGTCGCAATCTCATCTCGGCGACAATCAATGTCAAAAACTTGTCAAAAATGTAGGGAAATTAGAGGTATTTTTTGACAGATTGAGAATGAGATCAAACTGTGAACCTTCTTAAAATTACGAGAATTGTCCGTCAGGTTTTTCAGCGACAGTCAGTGACGTCAACCGGGGCAGATGAAAGTAAATTTTCCTAACTTACCTATTCTCATGTTATATTTAAATAGTTTCCACATTTCTCGTATGCAAGACAAAAACGTACTAAACTACAATGTAGTGAAACCAAATAATTACCTGTTGAAGGAAATTCGTCAAGATGACATAGACCACAGAAAACATAGATGCGACATTATACACATTAAAAACATAGATGCGACATTATAAACATTAAAAACATAGATGCGACATTTTAAGCATTAAAAACATAGATGCGACATTATAAACATTAAAAATATAGATGCGACATTAAAAACATAGATGCGACATTATAAACATATGTAGATGCGCTTGTGCGTTTATTAACGTCCATATTTTCATGTTTGACGGAGAAGGTACGTCTGTCTCTCGTTAACTTCAGTCATATTTTAATTACTGTGGACGTACAGTCAGCAACAAAAGTCAATTAACACTGTTACTTTTACAAATCATCTAAATTGATACAAAATGATGCGATACACTGGTTTTCTCTATTTCATATAATAGCAAAGAGTTAATTATTTTAAAATATTCTATTACTATATGTTTTTTAAGAATATTTTGCTCAATAATTAAGATTTAAACAACTAAAGTGTTAACCGACTTTTGTTGCTGACCGTACTATGGGTAGTGTTGGTTATTGCACAATAGAAAAACGGTTTGCAGTTCAAATCAGATTATAATTTACGAACAAATTTTTCTCAATAGCGAATTACATACTGTTAGTACCTACACAACTCAGCGATACGGAATAACGGAACGGTGGAGGACCTCCACCGTTCCGTTATTCCGAATCGCTGAGTGTTTTGTGTGTTGTCTATTGTTCCTCCACTGAAGGTGGAGGGCATTATATATTTTTGGCAGACGTCGTCCTGCCCGAAAAAGCAGCGCCACCTACCGGGCTCCAATTGTGTATACAAACCTTGTCCTGACAATAACAAACACAAAAAAAGAATTATCCAATTTGGTGCAGTCGATCGGAAGTTATGCGCATACATACATTTCGGTGACTCATTTTTATTTATACACCGTGACTTTTTAGTCGTCTGACAACGGCAGCCCACTTCATGTATCCAATGACTACTACACATTCATAACAAAAAAAATGGCATTTAAGAGAAAAAAAAAAAGGAAAAAATATTCATTATTATGATGCATAACGTAGTTGAAACATTCTGTTGCGAGCGAAGATCTATCTATTCGACTCGTGCGATGGTTAGGTATGTTCTACTGTTTGATAAGTAAACATTATTAACAGGATGTTTCATAATTCTAATGTATTAATTATTTTTCCTTGTACCTATTATCTTAATTAATGGTAAAAAAAAACACGCTTAGAGGTATTTTATGTCGGATACATTGAGTGGACCACCTTTGTCAGACGACTTAAAAATCACGGTGTATATGTAGATACATTATTTAGCGATGGCCGTTTTGCGTGAATGTGACGCATGTTTACCCCCAACTTGTTTTTTTTTTGTGTTTATGTCCTTTTTTTATCGCGTCATGTTTGCCGCAAATAAATGCATTTTCTTTCTTTCTTTCATTTAAATGCAGAACAACAGAAAAATAAAAGATAAAATATATTTATTTCAGGTACATATTAAAGGTTTAAAATAAAAGAAACATGGACGAATAATGCGTTTTTATTCTATTAAAATGTCATTCAATAATGGTTCATCCTTGTTTGGTCGAACAATGTTTCGTCCAAAATCACTTCGGCGAATTTTAGTTGCAATAAAGTCATTTCGTAGAATTATTCATTTGACCGAATAATTAATTGGTAGATTTTTATTTAGCATATTTATTTCTTTGAAATAATGTCATTTGACCGAATTTTCACATGCACTAAATTTATTTAAACTAATGTTTCACTACACTAATAATGATTTAGTCGAAAGATCGTATCGAATATTCAGTTCATTAATAATTCGTTTCCTTTCATTGTCTATAAACTAACATTAACACACACAACTTTATTAAGCATAACAATAATAATAAGGCGTAGTCGACGGAGCCCCGCTTCGCGGGGCCCCTTTTTCTGTCTGCAGGGTTTAAAGGAACCTAACACGAAGGGGTCATCCCCTTCGAACCTAACCTGTCCGAGTCGGGGTGCACCAATTCCCGAGCTCGCTTCGCTCGCTCTTGCATCCTATGTTCTCATTGCCTTTTTACTAAATCGAGATGCTGCATTACATTACACCAATTGAATATTCGATAAAATACATGTTATACCACCTGAACATTACATCAAATGAACATTATACCTTTTGATCAAGTGCGCAAATGTTGTTATCGCAAATAAATATTCGATGAAATGAAAATTATGTTAATCGATATTATACAAATTGATTATTTTCTTAAACGTTGTTCGAATTAGTAACATTCGATCAAAAGTTGTTATACCAAACAAGGGTGAACCTTCAATAATGCTGCGGGAAATTTTTTATAAATTTCAAACGTGTCTGCTCAACAACGTAATTAACGCAATGAATGTTATTGAACTTTCAAAATGAAATCCACTGGAACTGTTAGTGCGGTACGCAATTACCCCGCAAATCTTTGAGGTACAGACGCCAGCGCATCAAGCTACTACAATCTGTCCTATAATACATTTTCAACTTTATCGCTAAAGCGATTTGGGAATGCCTTCTCGCAGTTCAACCAAAGAGGTTGTCGTTTGCTTAACCGGACTTACCTGTGGATGCCTGATTAAATTAAGGTCTCCAGCCAGAGCTTAAAAAACCTACAACACAGGCACCCCCCGTGGGATACAGTCAACAGCAAAAGTAGATGATCAAAATCAGAAATTCAATACTAATGAACGGAGTTCGCAGTTATATGGCAGCTATACTAGTAGTAAATGTTGAGTATAATTTACAATCACATACTTTTGAATCACTTCGACGCCATATACAGCAGTGCGATTCTATAACCATCTCACCGAGAAAACTTAGGTGAAGTGAGCGTGGAGTGAGCTGTCATTCCAACTAATGCTAGGGATTGACACAACTAGTGACAACTCACATTAAGCTCACTTCACTTGAGTTTTCACGGTGAGATTTTTACAGAATCGACCGGCTGTTCTGACGCGAACTCCGTTCATTAGTATTGAATTTCTGATTTTGATCATCTACTTTTGCTGTTGACTTTACGAACCTCGGCTTATGGAGTCACGAGGGCAGCAAGGGACAGGCTGGATCAGAATTATTTAGGGACGAATTTAAAGCTACAGGTTCGAGTAAGGGTCGGGACTAAATGTATGTAGTAATAAACAGCTTTTAGTCGTAGTTTATTTCCACAAAACGGCACTGCAGTGCAATTCTATAACCATCTCACCGTGAAAACTTAGATGAAGTGAGCGTGGAGTGAGCTGTCATTACAACTAATGCTAGGGATTGACACTACTGACAGCTCACTCTAAGCTCACTTCACCTAACATTTCACGGTGAGATTTTTACAGAATCGATCGGCTGGAATGCATACTTCGAAGACACGAACATTGGAGGCGTCCACTTGGTTACGTAGCCAACCGTACATTCTGTTGGCGACGCCACCTGCTGAGTAATTACGCAACACACCGAGAGTAGCAATGGCTGTCATTTTGACAGTTCAACAACATTCATTGCGTTATCTAGCTACGTTTTTCGACAAAAGTTTCGAACATATGAAGCAATGGATTAGCAATATCCTTCAAAATGATTCAGATGGCGATTGATTGTGTATTACGTAATTAGGGTACTGGCTACGGGGATGTGCTAGGGTAGTCCGCGGAATCAAAATTTTCTTAGGTTTTTTGCAATTTGCAAGTTAAATTATGATTCGCGAGCGTAACAAATATGCTTTACAGAATTATAATCATTAAAATCATCAATACAACTTTCTAACTTGTTCATATTACCCTATAGAATGACTATTCATGAAAAAATCATGACATTTGAGGCGAATTCTAACTAAGGAGTTGTATTGCTGATTCTAATGGTTATAATTCTGTAAAGCCATATTAGTTACTGTTGCGAATCATATTGTAATCAACATACATACAACCTAAAAACGTAAGTAAATTTGAACTTCGCGGGCTTACTTAGCGCATCAAGCAAACTACGTTGTGTTACGTATAGTATTATTATTATCTGTGGCTGTTGTTGACTGACGTCTGTGGCGGCGAGTGCACAAGAGGCTTAATACTCCGAACTTTCTTTATGATGTATCAGATGGGAATCCATTTCGACGATAGCACCTCTAAAATCGTAATATTTTTTGAGATTGTCTTTGACTGGTCGAAAGTTGCATCGCGAGTCTTCTGCGAATCAATCAAAATTCATTTATTCAAACTTGGCTGAGAATCAGCATTTCAACGTTAAAATTACTTAGGAGTAGGTAGGTAGTTCGTTTTTTAGACTGAGATACTATTTTGACAGGAGTAATGTCAAATTTCTATACTAAAAAAAACGCAAACACAAAAGACTTAAATGTCAGATTAGTGTCTGGGATTAAAAACGAACTTTAGTCCCCCAAAACGCCCGCCCTACAACACTTCCTTCCTTCATTTGTCCAAACTACATTACGATACGTGTGACATGAGTAGTCCATTAATTGCATGGCGTCAAATTGCTAAACGCCATGCATTAATAGACTTACTTAAGTCACGAGAAAAATATGTGGAACTATATAAAACCTTCATAGCAAAAGTAAGCAAAATCCTTCTAGGAACCGCCTTAAAATTCACTAAGCTGAAGTAGGACTGGGCTGGCCAAAATAACCACTACGTGGAGCCCTGAGTCCCTGACACAGCTAGAAGGCGTCGCGACAAACCCCGTAGACAATGGTGGGACTAGCAAGACAAAACCAACAACGACCAGTGGTCTACTTTAGCCCTGGATCGAAAGATGGCTTTAGCCCAGCTGTAGGATGATGTAGGCTAAAGGCTAACAGTAACAGTTTTTGGCAACACGGAGTGAAGCTACTTCGTGTGCTGGCAGTGAAGTTTTTGAAGGAAGGAACTTCCATAGAGTATAGGAAACTTGCTGCCATTGTTATTTTTTTATGCCGCGAAACGAGTTTGATTTTGTGTATTGTTATTCAGATTAATATAAGTAGGTTTGTATAAATTTTATACTTCATACGTGACGTGTTTCAAACAACCTCTGTATAGAAATAGTGAGTATAGTATGGTCGTATCGAGACCATATATATATGCAAAACAAAGATATTTTATTCTACTCGAAAAAGGACCCAATTCGTCGGAATATTTTTGTCTATGGATTTTTGTCCACAGCAAAGAGTCGGCATAACTGAAACTGTTAGCATAGTCTATGGCAAGTGCCAATATTAATTAAAAGGTGTAAAATTAGATTACCGAGATTAAAATTAAGAGCTAATTAACAAATTTCGTTCGTTTAAATGTTAATGAGCCGATAGAACGAATCGATTTACCTATGTAACTTAATGACTGCGAATGGTCAGAAACTGAAAGTAGGATGGCGTATAAAGGTATTATGACCGGAGCCGTAGACAGAGAAAACGGAGCTGTGTACAATTTCAACCAAGTTCTGACCCCCCCCCCCCCCCACCCCCTTCCGTAAGAAAAAATAAGACTTGAACGAACCCTTGAATCTTACGTAAAATCAGTATATCTACCAAAATTGCAAAGAAAAATTAGATTTATAAAACTTATAACTTTTGTGATCTTACGTGAGAATAATGTTGACCCTATCCACCCCCATGTAAGAAAAAATAAGACTTGTTCAAACCCCCTCCACCCTCAAATCGTCTTCGTAGCCATTCTAATACAAAATGTACTGAAAACAGTATCAATTGAAAGAACCCCGCTTACCTGGTGGATTGTCATCAGTCCCAAGTTTGCCCTGATCCCGACACATGATGAACCTCAGTATCTTGTCATCATCGCCTGGCTCTACTACTCTGCCTTTCAGCTGATGGGTCTCCGATATGTAAGGGGCAGACAGCACGCACGGGTATCGAGATATCAACAGCAGTACTGGAAATAAATAAAAGAAAAAAATCGGCCCAGGCGTTTGGTCTGTATACAGGGTATTATTGACAGCCCTCCACAAAAACACAGGATTGATTCAGCTCCTTATTCTGAATCATATCCCACTGGAAATTTTCTCAGGAAAAAAAAAAATTATGCCGTTTTTTCTGCTGATATTCCTTTATTTCAATGTAAAATTACGTTCTCTGTATGCAACACTCCATTTATGTAAATAAAACAGCTGAAAACAGCCTCGCTCAAGCTCGCTGCGCTGCCGTCCGCTACGTGCGTTTTGCCACGGTAACGATACGTTGCGTGTGAGGTAATAAAACAAATCTGGTTTTTTTGGATTCCCTTAATGTTCCTGAAAGAATTACATGTACCGGTCATCTTAATATGATGTACTGAAGCCACCCTATCAGTTTGCGGAGGGCTGTCAATAACACCCTGTAGTGCTTCAAAGGAACAAACATACATACATAGGCTGATAAACACATTACCACTCATTTGCGTCGCGCAGTCGGGCAATAAGGACACAAACAACAAAATCAAAAGTCATTCAAAATTACATAAGTTCCCCAAAACATCCGCCCTTCACCACTTCCTAGTGCTTTCACTGGGTAGAAAAAGCGACACAACAAACTTCCCCTCTCCCCTCAGCAGCACATAAATCAAAATCAAAAGTCATTTATTGAAATTAGGCTGAGAATCAGCACTTTTCGAACGTAAAAATTACAAAAGACAGTCCCCAAAAACGCCCGACCTTCATCACTTCCTAGTGCTTTCGCTGGGAAGAAGAAGTGGCGCAACAAACTCCCCAGCAGCGCATCTGTCTGTTCACTTAGAAGAACTTGCTTCTATACAATAGTAGGATGCCAAGTAATTAACATTACGAGACACAGAACAATAAATAAACTATTTGCCATATGTAAGCTAGCCACGCCAATATACCACCAAGCAATGAAAACTACTCAAGCTAAACATTTTAATCCATTCAAAGGTTGTCTTTAAAAGCTCGCTCTTAGCGATAAGACCGCCCATTATGTCACCCTTTAATAATTAAATAATTTATGTCTGTAATTTATACGATGTACAAACGCCAGCAGGTCAAGCTACCCAAAAGTGTCAAAATTTCCCAGTCAACCTTGAACCTCAATGCTTTACCGATAAAGTTGAAAATCTATTAAAGAAATTTGACAGATTGTAGTAGCTTGATGTGCTGGCGTCTGTACATAATAAAGAGTAATAATAATAATAATAAATAATATCCCTGGACATTTCACACAGCGCCATCTAGTCCCAAGCTAAGCAACCTAATGCTTGTGATATGGTAACAAGATGGCTGATAAACTACATTTATATACATTTTTTTTTGTAAATACATACATATTATACAAATATATATTTTTTTAGATGTAAGCACTATTTGTATCTCATTTTAAGTGAACTGTTATTTAAGTTCTTATGAGAATAAAATTCTTTAAACCTTATAGATAGAAAAACACCCAGACTCGGAACAAATACATGTAGGTCATACAAATATTTGTTCCGTGCGGGAATCGAACCCGCGACACACTGCGCCAACCGTGTCGTCAATTACGATTAGAGTATTATATTCTATTCTTTATTAACGATTTTAATAAAATATTATTAGACTATTTAAAAACTTATTAAAAGACTAGGCTTACCTTCGTCTTCATGGTTGCATGTAAACATCCTCAAGTGACATACGCTGAGAAAAGTTTTGTATATTCCGTGTTGGCATTTTCCGCAGACCATGACATCTCGTGAAGGACAAACAGTTGGACACGTTTCTTCGTATTCTCTTTTATCTGTACAATAATATTGAAGTCGAAATAACATCAATCTGTTTATTATTTATCTATACAAATTTTACCTCTTTATAAAAGAGGTAAAATTTGTTTGTTGTTTGTATGTTGTACGGGGTAAGCTCTAGAACTGCCAGTCGAATTTGAAACATTCTTTTTGCATTTGATAGCCCAATTCTTGAGAAAGGCTCTAAGCTATTTAACATCATGCTATGACGCTAAGCACTAAAACGAAGTGATAGCGCAGGCAGGCGATGCGATGCGATGGGTCGGGGGAATAAGGAATTTCACACGGAGGAAGTCGCGTGCAGAAGCTAGTTATGTCATAAAAAAGGCCAAATGACTTCACTAGTCACCTCTTACGGTTAAGAACAATTGTGATATTCTGTTGGCACTCTTGAGGCACGGATATTCCCTCCCCCCCGTTCCCCCCACACTAGTGCTGGGGCTGCAGTCTCGACATTCATAGCGATCGCTTTACGACCGAATTCGGTCGCAAAGTCCCTGATTGACAGGTGTAATATATAATGCAGTACAGAAATGTGGCCTTAGGCATTAACAAAAAAATCGATGAAGTTAAAACCGATGTTACGAGGGTTTTGGCTTATCAGTTTATTAAGGAAATTACATGTTAGGATAGGTACGTGATGTTAGGACATCATCCATCATAGTTATATGGAGTGACAGGACTTTGCGACCGAATTCGGTCGTAAAGCGATCGCTATGAATGTCGAGACTGCAGCCCCTGGGCGGAGATAACGTACGCATGCTTCGCGCGTCTTTAAATGAATCCCTTTCCATTTCTTACGGGGTCACCAGTTTGGAGGTATGAGGAACAGGGTGTAAAGTTCACTCAACCTCCATAAAAAAGCGAGGAGCCTCCAACCAGACGGATGTTGTATCTGGCGGGCAATTTGCCCAACAAATGTGTTTGGGAAGTTTGTATGTATGCTAGTTGCGCGGTAAACTCTGCTTGCGAGATGCAGGATTTGCGTGACGTCAGTATGACGCGTTGTTCGCATATGGCGTTGTAGATACCGCTACAGAGGTTTATCTGTAGCTGGGAAAAAGCTAGCTATGTTGACCTCCACAACCCAGTTAGTGGGTAACACCCCCCCCCCCCCCCCCTCCTTGGCAAAACTGGTGTTCAGACTTTCAGGCTTCTGACTACTTCTATGATTCTAGATCCACGAATGACAGCCGTGCTTTCCGAGGCACGAAGGGGTCTCAGTATGTTACGGGTCACCCATGGATGAACCCTAAAACAATCGCAACTAATAATTCAAATAGAACATACCTGCTTCGGTCAAAGTTTCTGTAAAAAAAAAAAATCTTGTAAAAAAATTTTTTCGTTGTATATTTTGTATTAGATAATAGGCACAATGAAACAAAAAAAAGAGAAGAAATAAATTAAAAAAATATGAATAAACACACAAACACGTATATGTACAACAAAAGGGTATGATTTCCACCAAACGGCTCGCATCGCATCCGATCGGAAAAGATACGAGCGTATACGGCGGTTTTGAATGAAATGAGGCACCAACCAACGATTATCCCTGTTCGCACTATGCAAGTGCACCGGGTGCACCTAAGGACAACCCCCGTTGGTATAGGACTACTGCAGGGTATGGAAACAAAGATATTGGATCGTGGGTTTGGGTGACTAAAGTGAACTGGTTATTGAGGACTATGGAAAGACTATAGCCCCCGCCAGACCTCCTACTAATCTATACTTATAATAATCTACATATACTTATAATAAGAATGTAAAAAAGTTGTGTCTGTACATTGAATATATTTAAAAAAGAATAATTGAGGGGGGTTAAGAAACAGTAATAGAACACGAATCTAATAAAAAAAGTCTGTCTGTTTGTCTGTTTATCTGTTTGTCTGGTTGTACACGCTAATCTCCGGAACTACTGAACGGATTTGAATGAAACTTTTTTTGTTATCTAGCTACTAAACCTGGGCAACATATAAGCTATAATTGATTTTGGAAACTGGAACACCTGATGCAGAACCGCAACAGACCAGCTTAACTATAAGAGTTACAAACATGACGCCATAGAAAAAAATGTTGTGTCTGATGAGCATTTTCTGCTGAGAGAATAAAATTGAAGATCCGGAACACCTGATGTGGAACTCTTAGAGCACAGCTAAACTATAATATATATAGGTTTGACATCTTTGCAAAAGTTATTCATTCTGTTGAGCATTTTCTGCTGCGAGAATAAAACTCGAAGATCGGAACATCTGATGTGGAACTCTAAGAGCACAGCTAAACCATAACATATATAGGAATGACATCTTTGCAAAAGTTGTTCAGTCTGATGATTATTTTCTGCTGGGAGAATAAAATTCGAAGATTGAAACATCTGACGTGGAACTCGGAGAGCACAGCTAAACTATGGCATATACAGACAACATAAGCTGGGAGTACGTCCACGCGGTGAAGGCGGTAACAGTTTGGGCCTTCTTTTCGATGACGATAGTAAATCATTGAAAACTTGGCTTCACTGGCTAAATCTCCCATTTATGTATAATTATGCCTTCGGGCTTATGTTATTTGAGTGTTTAATTTCCTTTTCCATTTATCTTCGTGACACGGTAGCCTACCCGGTAACACAGGGGAGCAGTCACTTAGATCTTAATTGCAAAGTTATTAAAGTACATTAATAACCATAACCATGCCACGAAAGAGGTCAAATCTTTCGCAATGTTCGAAAGGAGCTAAAAGATTGAAGATCATTAGATCCCAGGAATCTAATGAAGAACGCCAGGCAAGACTTGATGCTGTTCGACAACATCAGGCTGTATCTCGCTCCGCGGAAACTTCTTCGGATCGTGAAGCACGACTTAGCGCTGATCGTGAGCGTCATGCATCGTCTCGCGTTTCTGACACACACAAAAAGAATCACGCCTGCGTTCTCAGCGTATTTACGCATCTACATCTAGGTCTCTAGAGACCAGTGAGGATCGTGATGCGCGACTGACCGCTGATCGTGATCGTCATGCATTGTCTCGCGAATCGGAAACGTTAACGGAAAGAGAATCACGCTTGAGTTCTCAGCGTATTCTCACATCGACTTCTAGGTCTTTAGAGACCAGTGACGAACGTGAAGTGCGACTGGCCGCTGATGGTGATCGCCATGTATTGTCTCTCGAATCAGAAACGTTCACAGAAAAAGCATCACGCTTGAGTTCTCAGCGCATTCGCACGTTGACTTTTAGTTCTCTGGAGACCAGTGAAGAACGTGATGCGCGACTTACGGCTGATCGTGATCGTCATGCATTGTCTCGCGAGTCGGAAACATTCACGGAAAGCGAATCACGCTTGAGTTCCCAGCGTATCTACACATCCACTTATAGGTCTCTAGAAACCAGTGAAGAACGTGATGCGCGACTGACCGCTGATCGAGATCGCCATACATTGTCCCTCCCGAACATGCATGCATCAAAATCTTCAGAATCTATTAGAAAGTGAGAGAGAGAGAATTGCTGAAGTACGGCATGAGGAGACAGAAGAACAGCGCAACGAACGCTTAAATTCTGATCGACTACGACATTCTCTCAACAGAATGTCGGTATCATCTGAAGAATCTGATGAGTCTCAAGAAATTGTCCTAAGGCATCTTCCCTGGGTTGATAAGGAAAAGAGTGCATTTACGTATACTCCAATGATTGACTACGCCACATATGCTGCCCTTGGAGGTATGGTTGTAAATTGTTATTTTTGTGAAGCTTCTAAATGGCCAAAAGAAGCAAATGGTATGTGTTGCTCAGGTGGGAAAGTGCATATTGGCATTTTACAAAATCCTCCAGAGATACTAAAATCATTGCTAACAGGTGACCATACACAGTCTAAACATTTTTTGGACAACATCCGTTTTTACAATACTGCATTTCAAATGACATCTTTCGGTGCAAAACAGGTATCAGAAGGACCATTAGTAATGTTAACTAATTGATATTAATTTCGCTTCATAATTTCGGAATGAAAATAATTCTACCTTTACCTATATTTTAATGAAGATATAAACTACCAAGGCTACAACACTCAATATAAGTTATACCAAACTTAATCGAAATTCTTCATCGGTTTTGACTGATTTATTGGCTGACATATCAACGAACAGTTCAAACTCTTGCCGAAATTCCTATCGGAACGAGAAAGGGACTGAATCCGCGTACGAAGTCGCGGGCAGAAGCTAGTATAAAATAAAAACATTCATTACATATTACATTTATTTCGAGCAACATTAACTCATATGTGGAGTACACACAAATACAAATACAGACAACATACAAAGGCTAATAAACTTAAATAAAATAAAATAAAACCGGCCAAGTGCGAGTCGGACTCGCCCATGAAGGGTTCCGTTTTACGATTTATTACGTATTAAAAAAAAACTACTCACTAGATCTCGTTCAAACCAATTTTCGGTGGAAGTTTATATGGTAATGTACATCATATAGTATTTTTTTTAGTTTTATCATTCTCATATTTTAGAAGTTACAGGGGGGGACACACACATTTTACCACTTTGGAAGTGTCTCTCGCGCAAACTATTCAGTTTAGAAAAAAATTATATTAGAAACCTCAATATCATTTTTGAAGACCTATCCATAGATACCCCACACGTATGGGTTTGATGAAAAAAAAAAATTTGAGTTTCAGTTCTAAGTCTGGGGACCCCCAAAATTTATTGTTTTTTTTCTATTTTTGTGTAAAAATCTTAATGAGGTTCACAGAATACATCTACTTACCAAGTTTCAACAGTACAGCTCTTATAGTTTCGGAAAAAAGCGGCTGTGACATACGGACGGACAGACAGACAGACAGACAGACAGACAGACAGACAGACCGACAGACAGACAGACAGACAGACAGACAGACAGACATGACGAATCCATAAGGGTTCCGTTGCCATTTGGCTACGGAACCCTAAAAAGGCAACATCTAACGGCGACGGCTGACGGCAACATGCCTATCACATTTCATATAATAAATGCGAAAGTTTGTATCATGGATGGATGTTTTTTACTATTTCACGCAAAAACTACGGAACGGATTTTGATGAAATTTGGTACAAAAATAGTTTATAACCAGGATTAACACATGGGATACTCTTTATTCCGATATTCTGACGGGATGGAAACGGGAGTGATATGAAGATTCGAATGACGTTATTGCGACGCACGCTATTTCGAAAAACTTTACGAGTGGTACGCCAGTTCGAAAACACATTGGGTCGAAAACTGTTATATCGAATGACGTTATAGCGACGCACGCTATTTCGAAAAACTGTTTGAATGGTACGCTAGCACGAAAGTCTTGGTATCAAAATCCACTGTTGCGAATAGCTTATTCCAATCTGAATTTGTCTGGGAATCGAACTCGCGACCCCAATAAAGCCTTATCTTTGTATTGGGTTTGGGAAACAAGAGCCATGAGAAGTATTATTTTAAGTCAACTTTTTAATTTTCTTAAGTATAATAATAACAAAGAAATCAACAAATCAAAATTATAGGTGGTACTCATTACCAAAAGTAATGAGTACCACCATAATACTTCTCGTGGCTCTTGTTTCCCTTGCTCTTGCGGCCCTTATTTCTGTCTGCAGGGTTTAAAGGAACCTAACACGAAGGGGATGGTGAGCCCCCGTCATCCCCTTCGAACCTAACCTGTCCGAGTCGGGGTGCCCCAATTCCCGAGCTCGCTTCGCTCGCTCTTGCATCGTGAGTTCTCATTGCCTTTTTACTAAATCGAGATGTGTTAGATCTTGGGGCACCCTGACTCTTGGAAAAAGTGATTCAGATTCGAGTAAAAATAAATACGTAAAAATAACTCTTTGTTTCCATTATTTCTATTAATTGCATGCCTAAATATTATTATGCTAATAATCATTAGGCCTAGTAACGTTATGCGAATTAAATTTATGCCAAAACAAATTAGCCTTCAAGATAATTATGCCAACATAAACTGTATGCCAAAAAAAAATATGGCAAAGTATTATTATGGCAAAACGAATTATGCCAAAATCGTTATGCCAAAGTATATTAGGAAAAAGAATATTATGCGAAAAGAAGGGATCCCGTCGCTATAACGTCATTCGATATAACAGTTTTCGACCCAATGTGTTTTCGAACTGGCGTACCACTCGTAAAGTTTTTCGAAATAGCGTGCGTCGTAATAACGTCATTCGAATCTTCATATCACTCCCGATGGAAACTTATGCGGGTGAAACCGCGGGGCGCAGATAATAAATAGATAAAAATGCCAGGGGGTGACTTGTACACTCAAATGGGTCTACGAAAACGTACATTAGAATAAATAGAATATCATCGAACATTATCAAATATTATTGAATACCTATTATTTTATTTATTTTCTCTTCTCTCGTCTTTGGGTGGCTTACAGCTATAAAATTCAGAAGTAGTAGTGAGGTGCATAGTTACAAGCCTCCACAGTTAGCAATAGAGTGCCCCTATACATATTGTAGTCTTTGCAATAGAGTATTGTTGTACACATATATCGAATATTGTCGAATATTATCGTTTACTAATGAATTATTTTTTTATATGCACGTTATTCTGTGACAAATAAACCTATTTTTCTTTCTTACATATTATTATTTCTTATCTAGTAAAAACTTGTCTACCTTTGCTAATGTTGCCAGACTCCTCTGAAAGTATCGGAAATACCGGTGCGAGTTCTTTGCTGCCCCAAAATGATGATCCTGCTGCTTGAGACAGCATGTACGGCCTGTTCCCCGTCAAAGCTGGTGACAACGAGATGAGTTTTAGAAGTTTATGAGTTTTTTCTTTAGGCTGATATCACACTGGCGACTTGCGAGCGAGTTCAAAGCGAGGCTATTGTGCAACGAGCTCGCAGCGAGTTCGCAACGAACGCGCCAAACACGCCACGAAGACGCGGCGGACGATTGAGCCCGTATTATATCGGGACGATTTTGAATTTCAGTTTTATATAACTCTGTAACCATTGTATCATCACGTTTGAACCTCTCAACAATGCTACGTCCGCTCACACTCGTGTCTTTGATCGTAGACTAATATATTCTTTGATTTAACTGAAGTGGAGTGGGGCGGGCTGTTGAACATGAGTATACAAAATGGCGTCGACGGCGCTATTCGCGGTGAGTTCGCTGCGCGCCTGCGGCGTCTTCGCGACGAGTTTGCTGCGCACTCGCTGTGAGCTCGCTGCGCACTCGCC
Organism: Apamea sordens; assembly: GCA_945859715.1. Taxonomy (NCBI): domain Eukaryota; kingdom Metazoa; phylum Arthropoda; class Insecta; order Lepidoptera; family Noctuidae; genus Apamea; species Apamea sordens. The sequence goes on along the minus strand of OX244015.1, from coordinate 7,609,673 downwards.
TCGCTTTGGACTAGTATTGAAATTAAATACACAAAGTAAAGTGCCTGCCTGGGTTCGAACTCATGACTCGGAATTTGGGGCCGATACCACTGAACCAACACTGCTCTGGTACTCATCTGCCTAGCCTTTTCCCAACTATGTTGGGGTCGGTATCCAGTCTAACCGGATGCAGCTGAATACCAGTATTTTACATGGAGCGACTGCCTATCTGACCTCCACAACCCAGTTACTGGGTAATACGATACCCCTTGGTAAGACTGGTTGTCAGACTTTCGGGCTTCTGACTACCCGTAACGACTGTCAAAGATCCACGAATGACAGCCGGGACCAACGGCTTAACGTGCTTTCCGAGGCACGGAGGGGTCTCGGTATGTAAAGATGGTCACCCATCCACAGACCAACCGCGGCAAGCGTAGCTTAACCTGACCGATCGACCTGTGCGGCTGTTGGTACTGGCACATAAAATTATCGTACTGACCTATCATCGTTGGCGCTATGAAAGCCTTCGGTTGGAGCTGCGCATACTGCATTGAGGACCCCATGTCCTCGTCTTCCATGTGCATGAGATGTCCCGCGACCCCTGGGAAGATCAATATCTGAACACACGACGACACATCCTATCTTACTTCCTATCCGACTCATATTACGAGTATAAAAGTGAAAGTTTGTATGGATGGGTGGATGGATGTTTATTACTCTTTCACGCAAAAACTACTGAACTGATTTGGATGAAATTTAGCACACAGATGGTTTATAACCAGGATTAACATATAGGATACTTTTAATCCCGATATTCCCACGGGATCGAAACGTATGCAGGTGAAACCGCGGGGCGCCAGCTAGTCAAGTTATACGATTCCTGTTTTAACTGATCACGCATGGTCTAAAAGGTCAAATTATATTAGCTAGCGAAACTCCGAAAACTTGATGGCTCGATATTTTAACATGGTAAACGAAAAAAAATAATTTCATGTTTTTTTTTGGGATCATCGGCCGCAGGTGCACTTCGGTTCCGCTGCTAGTTCTTACCTTTGGTAATCTTTTTCCTTTCATTATGTTCCATGTCAGAATCAGTTTCGGAGCTGAACGGGTATCCCATATTCTGCCGAGCGTGTTGACGCGCACCGTGGCCCTTAATTGTCGATCGATTGTCATTGTCCTTTGAAATGACATTCGAATCTTCGTTTTTCCATTTTAGGAAGAGCTTTTTGTTGTTTGTTCTTGATTTTTTCAATTTCAGATGTTTGGATTTGTTGTTATCTGTGGGATTTAATTTAAAAATATTAAGAGTGAGTTGCATCAACTAACTATAGCGATAACCAATGTTTTGACAGCCTTCAAATCTCCAGTTAAGCGAAATTCGGGTTGCATCATTTTGACTTATTGTTATAATGACGTCATAAATAACTATAACAAGCAATTATAACGATAATCATTGCTTTGACAGCCGTCAAATCTCCGGTTAAGCGAAATTCGGGTTGCATCATTTTGACAATTGTCACAATTGTCAAAAAAACGTCACAAATAACTATAACATTAATCGCCCAAATTTGGGCGGTTAAGGGCTATAGTTACGGTTTGTGTCACCATTTTTTTGGAGTTTGGCATTGAATTCCTTTTCAGTGTGGTCCCATGCTTGTTTTTTTTTGTGTTTTGTGCTAGTCTCGTCTGTTCTTTGCACAACAAAAATGTGTTTTTCTGCAAAGATTTGTAATCTAGTAACTTCTACGTTGCTAAAATTAACACCTCAGTGCAATCATCATATTTGTTCCATAAGCACAACCAGCCTTTATTGTTTCCACTGCTGTGACACAGGCAGTGGCTGTGGGAGGGCACTCCCGCCCACCAAGAAGAAGCCTGTGTCACAGCAGTGGGCCGCACTGGGCCCGCGTGGTGGATTACATTGCAGCCCACTAGCCGCAACGTAATCCACCACGCGGGCCCAGTGCGGGTTGGTAGATATCACATGTCTTCGATTTTTAGCTCTAGGACACGCCGGTTTCCTCGCAATGTTTTCCTTAACCGTTTTGAGAGAAGTGGTGATGAAACAATTTACACAAAGTAAAGTGCCTCTCTGGGTTTGAACCTACGATCTACAAGCTGTAAGTCGCAGCTGTTACAACGGAGCCGCCAGTGCTCAGCGATAAATACTAGGATTAAAGGGTGTTAAGAATGGTCTAAAATCAAACATCACATAGTATATATAACAAAGCATTTTTATTACTGTAAGCGCCAGACGAGTTAGAAGTAGGTAATATTTCATCTAAAGAAGATGCAGGTTGCTCCACCGATAAAAACTTAAATACCGCACGCTCCACATTACATGTGCACTACAGCCAACAGTACCAAACCAACGTCTGCCCACCAAACAGTTATCCAGCAAGAGCAGCTTGCTGTTAAAAATTGATGTAATCGATCGATATAAACGTATTCTAACTAATATTATTATTGTTCTTTTTGGTGTGCTGGAATCCACTGCAAAATAATTTCTTTCCCGCAGTCATCAGGCACAGTATGCGTTTGTTGTGAAAATCGACATAGAACAATCGGCACATCTGCAGCAGTCTCGGGCAATGTCTTCGCATAGTGCGTTGAAATCTTACTGAACAATAAAATTAACACAACATCCTTCTGGAGTAAATGCTCTAATGCTGTAATGCATCTTCCAATAACGCAATCCTTCAATTACATACAGGAAAACAGAAATATCAATTTCATGCAATTCGAAAGAAACGGAAAAATAAAATGAATTTTATTTATTGTCACTTGACACGTCTTGTCTTTCTGACAGTGTCAGATAGTGATGCGGCTCGATTTTATTTACCTCGTTACTCGAGTAAATAAAAGACAATTTTCTCTCGAGGTGCCACTCGATGTAGTCGCGATTAGATAAATATCACCAACTGGCAGTGTTGGTGATATTTATCTAATCACTAGTTAACTGTCATTCTTCGATAATAAACGTAGGAATAGATATATTTCGTGTAATAAACCGTCAAAATACTGTGATGTACAGTCACAGAGTTTTAATAAGAGAAAATACATGTTCTATGGGTTAGTGCTGACAGTTGATAAAGTGTAATATTTTGTCATTAAAATCGACATTGATTATCAGATCAACCTGATAATCAGTGGAATCTGAGTAGGACATAACGCTTTTTACAAAGTCGAAAAAAGACAATCTTAGCCGAATGTCACACCGATGTACCAATACAGAACGGTTACTGTATTTTGGATATTACGATACGATTCTTTTCTTGAAGTTATTTTTGTGTATGTTTCAAACTTACGAAGCAACAACCAACTTGAATTGAGTTTTCGAATTACATAATCGAGACATCGAGTCCATTTATGACTGAGTAACATCACTAGAGCCAACAAAAGAAAGCGACAAGCGACGATGACAAGCTTGAAATGTTGCCCTTGTCAAAAAAATTACCCAACTTTAACGAAAAGAGTTCCTGGAAGTATTTGAGGGAGGCCTTTTAGGCTAACAAAAAAAAATATTTTATGATTAAGGATAGTATTGCTATTATTTATTTTATTACTTAATAAAAACAGTTTTGGTTACCACCTCAGACTGTGACTTATATATAATATGTTTTCATATTTGAAAACACGTTGCGTTTAAGTCGTTGCGTTGCGTTGCGTCTACCGAAAAAATAAGTTTGATCTTGGTTATTTTTGAAAGTGTGATGACAACAAGCTTCAAGTGTTGTTCCTGTCAAAAAAATTACCCACGAACATTTTGGGGAAATAAGACCTCTTATCACTTGTCACCCTTTTAACTTTAACTTTTTACATTTTACATAATTGGTGCAACAACGGATAGTTAGATTTATGGTCATGATTAATGTTAAAATTAAAATTCACTTTGATGTAACTATAACGGAGCTTTTGATGCAACTCACCCTAACTCATCACAGTCCACTCATAGTTATTTCACCTCTTATTCTGGGAACGCCTGTAATCCCCGGAAGAAAGAAAGAAAATTCAGAACGTAAAGAAAGAAAAGAAAGAAAGAAAAGACAGAAAAGAAAGAAAAGAAAGAAAGAAAAGAAAGAAAAGAAAGAAAAGAGAAAAGAAAGAAAAGAAAGAAAAGAAAGAAAAGAAAGAAAAGAAAGAAAAGAAAGAAAAGAAAGAAAAGAAAGAAAAGAAAGAAAAGAAAGAAAAGAAAGAAAAGAAAGAAAAGAAAGAAAAGAAAGAAAAGAAAGAAAAGAAAGAAAAGAAAGAAAAGAAAGAAAAGAAAGAAAAGAAAGAAAAGAAAGAAAAGAAAGAAAAGAAAGAAAAGAAAGAAAAGAAAGAAAAGAAAGAAAAGAAAGAAAAGAAAGAAAAGAAAGAAAAGAAAGAAAAGAAAGAAAAGACAGAAAAGAGAGTAAAGAAAGAAAAGAAAAATACATTTAAAACTAACACAATTACAATAAAAAAAAAAACAACAGAAAAAAAAGACCTGTGCGATGCCAAAAAGGCTCCTACCTCAGCACAGTGCTGCGACATTTAAAAAAGGGTAAACGGAGCCCCGAAGGGTTGACATTTCGCCAGTTATTTTTTTTTGTGATTAGCAGAGGGGCAATTCTCGTAATTTTAAGAACGTTTGCAGTCTGATCTCAGTGTCAATCTGTCAAGAATACTTCTAATTTCCTTACATTTCTGACTAGTTTTTGACATTGATTGTCGCTGAGATGAGTTCAAAATCTGACTGGTCTGATCGGAAATGGCCTTCTGGTTATTGTCAGGTTGTATATTGAACAGGATTTGATTATAAACTCAGAGGGTTGATATGATTATAAAGATTATTTATTATTCTGTGAATTTGTACAGACGCCAGCAGGTCAAGCTACCCGAAACTGTCAAATTTTTCCAATCAACCTTGAACCTTAATGCTTTAACGATAAAGTTGAAAATCTATTAAAGAAATTTGACAGATTGTAGTAGCTTGATGTGCTGGCGTCTGTACACACGGCTACACATCAAGCTATGCAAAACCAGTATAGGCTGACCGTTCATTGTGTGAAAATATCATACAAAGTGAGGCCAAGACAAACTGGTTTTGTATAGCTTGACGTGTAGCCGTGTGTACATACTTGTTACGGTCGCGAAACATATTTTGCTCAAAATACAACCTGACACTGACCTGAAAATTACAAAAAACGTAAGATTTGAAGTTAGCAGGCTACCTAGCGCATCCCACCACCATCAACCAGGCACATATACAGCTTCCGAGCTAAGTACTATTGAGTAATTCCTTATCATCATCTGCCTAGCCTTTTCCCAACTATGTTGGGGTCAGCTTCCAGTCTAACCGGATGCAGCTGAATACCAGTATTTTACATGGAGCGACTGCCTATCTGACCTCCACAACCCAGTTACTGGGTAATACGATACCCCTTGGTAAGACTGGTTGTCAGACTTTCGGGCTTCTGACTGCCCGTAACGACTGTCAAAGATCCACGAATGACAGCCGGGACCAACGGCTTAACGAGCTTTCCGAGGCACGGAGGGGTCTCGGTATGTCGAGATGGTCACCCATCCATAGACCAACCGCGGCAAGCGTAGCTTAACCTGACCGATCGACCTGTGCGGCTGTTATTATTTTAGCCACGGGCCCCTGTAATTCCTTATGGAAAACTCGATAACACTGCTCGAGTGAATTTCATTCCAACCGACACCCTAATAGGCTAGTTTCCTAAAAAAAAAACTAATTACTCCGTCAGTTGGATTATCAAAAAATATTGGACCCGTATTTTTTCTTTTGTCAATTATATAAAAAATGATGAAGATATCGCCCGTTACAGTTCCGCGTGACGTCACGCCTTGCTACACTTTTTAGCATGGCGTGACGTCACGATCCCCCACTCCCAATTTTTGACGCGCTTTATCTTTGTCATTTTTTGTTTGATTGACAAAAGAAAAAATACGTGTCCATTATTTTTCGATAATCTAACTGACGGACTAAATATAGGTAATAATTATTTTTTTACCCAGGAATCTACCCTATTGCGCAACACTCTTTCACACAATCTGAATCATTTTGGAGGATTTTGCTAATCCATTGCTTCGTATATTCGAAAAATGTGTCTACTCAACAACGTAAATAACGCAATGAATGTTACTGAACTGTCAATGAAAGCCATTGCTACTGATAGTGTATTACGCAACTACCCCCCGCTTTTTTGTACTATAGGAACTTTAATAAACAGAATTAAGTTTTAAGTTAAGTAAGTAATTTGTCATTATTTAGTGTTAAGAGCCTGTACAACGGTCCACTAGCGCCACTCCTTTAAAAAAATATTATCTCGTGACTGAGAAGGAATTATGAAAATCTGCTCAATCAGCGACCTCGGTAAGTGTGTCTAGAATATTCTAATAGGTACCTTTTATTAAGTTTCATATTGTGACACGAAGCAACTAAATACGACATATAGGAATGTGGCCGCTTTTCTTTAGATCGAATTTTGTTGCTTCGTGTCTCAATATGAAATTTTACAAAAGGTATTAGAAAATTCTAGACACATTTACCGAGGTCGCTGATTGAACAGATTTTCATAATTCCTTCTCAGTCACGAGATAATATTTTTTTAAAGGAGTGGCGCTAGTGGACCTGTGTGCACCCTCTTAAACATAAATAAGTAATTTATTTTAATATTAATTATGATATTAATTTATAGTTCGTTATGTATCCTGCATTATTTTATGTCGTGTATCCAAAAAACAGGCATCTAGCTGCAGGAGGGTCCTGGTGACCTGTAATACAGGTTTTTATATAAACCTATCTCAGGCTCCAATCTCTCACAAAGTTAGCTCCTTGTTCGTGCACTACTGTCAAACTCTAGCATTATGTTCATAACTTGTGTAGAGGATATAAACGTTTTATATTATATGTATATAAGTACAGGGTTATTTGTAAAACACCAACAACCTCTTAAGAGGTCATTGTACATACTCATCATTATGAACAAATTTTACTATGGGACCAAACCTAAAATCGCGTAAAAAAAATCAGCTACTCCCTACAATGACCTCTTAAGAGGTTGCTGGTGTTTTACAAATAACCCTTTATATATTATATTATATATTTTCTCCGGACACAGGTTGGCCGTGACAAGGAAAACCAGAGGGGCAATTCTCGTAATTTTAAGACCGTTCACAGTCTGATCTCAGTCTCAATCTGTCAAAAAATAGTTCTAATTTCCTTACATTTTGACAAGTTTTTGACATTGGTTTGTCGCTGAGATGAGACTCCGAAGATTTTGAACGTTTTAAATTACGAGAATTTGCCTTCTGATAGGGTCGAGATTCACAGGTAGACGACTCCACCTGGGAGCGTAAATGTGGTGCTGTTCCACAAACGATGGGACACTTAATATCGTGTCCTGTCATCCTGTCTGTCCTGTCAGCAGCACGTTACAGGGCGCTGGTGATGGCGCCAAACAAGCAGCCGAATTCTGGGACGAGTCCATTTAGATCGCTATTGGCGCCGATTCCCTTGTTCACAAACTAACCTAAATTTAAGTTCAGTGCATCTTTTTCTTTCTATTTTATTATGAAAAGGACAGAAGATAAAATATTAGTTTAGTCCTGTGATCCTGTCAAATTAAGATACTCCTTAGACAGTTTAGACGAAATACGCCAATTTACGCCAGGCGCCGACTAGTTTGACAGGACTAAACTAATATTTATCTTCTGTCCTTTTCTTAATTAAATAGAAAGAAAAAGATGCACTGAACTTTTTGTTTAGTTATTGAACTAGGGAATCGGCGCCAAGACACGCTAAGAAGTAATTTTGTTTTAAACAAAAAAAAAAGTAATAAATACTTGCCTTTAAATCCAGCTGAAACATAAATTAAATTTTGTTTTGCTTGAAACATTACATTTTTCCTAATCTACCACGCAGTTCTTATAATAAAAAGAGTATTTTTTTTAAGCCGGTTTTGTATTTTTTTTTTTCAAACTGGGTCATGGGCCTGCGGTTCTATTCAGTAAAATTCTTACCATGAAAACTAAGGTGTAGTGAGCTGTAATTTCGTCAGGGATTGACACTAATGATGAAAGATTTTATTTTATAAGTTGGTTTGTACAAACACTTTTACACGTCAATCATATAATAAAAACTAAGAGATGAGGTCGGCGTTTCCTCTCTGACTAGTCTGAGAAGAAATGCCGAAACAAACTCAGAGGTCATAGTCTCTTTTAAAGTCCAGACATAATCTTGGTCAGATCATATGAAGACCATGTAGACCGATGTCTGAGATAGTCTTTTGAGGAAAGAACCACACAGATTGAGAGGACCTATTCAGTCAGCGCACGCATTTGTCAGAAATCGTGCAGCTCAACTCAAAACTTAAGGAGCTCAACGATTCGCCGAACAATACCAAAAAAAAGGACATTTGGGTAGGCCACATAAAACTCAAACTGCCAGACCATGACAAAACTAACAGAACAGAGAGAAAAAAAAATGACCTGCTAAGTACCTACAGTTTTCACATTCTGACATAATGACAGCTCACTTTAAACTGACTTCACCCAAGTTATCAAGGTGAGACTTGTACTAAAATTAAGATTTTTTGTCTAACGTGATTTGGTTGTAACGCGAAATTCATATTTTCTTATGTATTTTGAAAGTAAGTTGAATGACTATTTCATGAAATATCCATCAATAAGGTTATAATATGAACTTAAAGGTTAAATGATGATTTTAATCATTATAATTCTGTTAGTCGTGACAGCCAATGGGTTAATTGCCAAGAGCCACGACCAACACCTGAGGAGGCTCTCGTCGGGCAGCCGGATCAAGGGCTTAATTCAGAAAGCGGTACTTCTGGACACGGCCCGCATTGTTAGGAGGTTCCTCTCTCTGGAGCCCTGACCGCCGATGGCTTGGCTTGGCTGTTCCCGATACCGGTGGGCTACTATTTTTAAATGTTTTTATATTATAATATTTAAAAATATAATTTATATGTATTTAATTAAATAAAGGAAATAATAATTCTGTAAATACATACTTGTTACGCTCGCGAATCATATTTTGTTAAATATACAACCTGACGCTGACCTCCGGTTTGCAAACTAAGGAAAATTTGAATTTCGCGGTCTACCCAAGCGTTTATTATTTTTAAATTTAATTTTTAGTCCAAAGAATCAGCATTGCCATCCAACGTGGTAATGCTGCCAGCCTTTTGGGCACTTATCCCATTGACAGCGATGCGGACGAATTTTTTTATGCCAAATGCCTTTTTCTTTATGTTTTTATTACATACTTTTATAAAATATATATATTCTTTTGTGTTAGCTTGTAAATTGTAATTGTTGTGTCTTAAAGAAACATGTCAAGAGAATTACTTAGTAAAAAGGAGTGTAATAACTGTTTGTTTTTTATTTATCTTTACTTCTGATTCCTAAAAGTATTTATTACATGACCAGATAAATATAAAGTTCGGGGGGAACTTTATCCCACATATCAGAACTCCACGGATCCTCTATTGGATGGATATGGCCTCCCAACGGCTTCCAAGTTGATTCTGAGAAACAAAATCCAATAAAATAAAGAATAACAATCAGCATTGCCATACAACGTGGCAATGCTGCCAGCGTTTTGGGCACTTTTCCTGTTGACAGCGATGCGGACGAATTTTTTGGATGTAATAAGATTCTTTTTCTTCCTTTTTTTATATAGACTATTAATGTACAGACGCCAGCAGGTCAAGCTACCCGAAACTGTCAAATTTTTCCCAATCAACCTTAATTCATTAGCGATAAAGTTGAAAATCTATTAAAGCAATTAGACAGTTTGTAGTAGCTTGATGTGCTGGCGTCTGTACAAGAGCCCAAAAAGCAGTGCAGCCGGTCGATTCTGTAAAAATCTCACCGTGAAAACTCAAGTGAAGTGAGCTTGATGTGAGTTGTCAGTAGTGTCAATCCCTAGCATTAGTTGGAATGACAGCTCACTCCATGCTCACTTCACCTAAGTTTTCACGGTGAGATGGTTACAGAATCGCACTGCAGTTCAACTTCTGCCCTGCTATAAGAGCTGATAGTAAATTGGTAACCCCCTGTCCGTGCACACCTTACGTAGCAATGGATCGTCCACATTGATAGAAGAATAAGTAATCTAAATTATAAAGACTTACTCTTTGGGTCCTCTGTTGTGCCTGTAAATTAAGGCGTGGATTTAGTCGATCCCTTGATCCCCATTTTCAGGCAACTTTTGACGACATGAAAAGTTTCTGGGAAGTTATAATGTTTCAAGGAACTTAGAAAGTCCCTGGCTGCGTGGATAATTTCTGGAAACTTAGACAGTTTCTGGATGCATGGATAACTTCTTGCAATATCGAAACCTTCTGACAACATGGAAAGTGTTTAGGAACTTGGAAAGTTAATTAGAAGAAGATAATTCTGACAACATCGAAAATTTAGTATAAATCGTCGAAATATTTAGTAACTACCTGGATATAAAATGTAACAAGCACATCCATATATGAATAATGCCTTTAGTTTAGAGTTAAATTTAAAATATTATGAGCGATACGAGTAATTTCAGTTAATTTTTTATAGGTTTTTTAACATGTACAGACGCCAGCAGGTCAAGCTACCCGAAACTGTCAAATTTTCCCAATCAATCTTGAACCTAAAGATTTGGCGATAAAGTTGAAAATGTATTAAAGAAATTTGACAGATCGCAGTAGCCTTGACCTTTTTTTATATATTTTTTTTATCCTCCGTCCGTCTGGAAAGAACGGAGGGTTATGTCGGACTCCTACCGACTAAAACCCCCACTGTTCCTTCTAGTACCATGAGTCGCGGGCCTGGGAGATACTTGTACAGACGCCAGCACATCAAGTTACTACAATCTGTCAAATTTCTTTAATAGATGTTCAACTTTATTGCTGAAAGATTAAGGTTCAACATTGATCGGGAAAATTTGACAGTTTCGGGTAGCTTGACCTGCTGGCGTCTGTACATTCGCCGCACCCCCGACTGGTATCAGCCCACCATGCCTAACGGGCCCCATCCCCAAGTGCGGCCGATCCCACGACCGCACGTCCTTCCATTAAGGCGCGCATACTGCATGCCACCTCTTGAGCCTGACTGCTCGAGCGAAGACAGGCCCCAATTTCGCCGCCCGCAGGCCCCTAGTAGCTTGACCTGTGGCGTCTGTACCGTTTGACCCACTGCTGGCAAAGGCCTCCCCAAAGCCTTCCATTGTTTTTTCTCCGACCAATTTCCCGTAAACGCATATAAGTCGTCACGCCAGCGTTTCCCTACCTACCTAAATTAAGCTTATACTTGTGAACAAGGGAATCTGCACCAGTATATCCTAGGTGCTTAGCTAATCTTCGTTGAGAGTGGCCGCCACCATGACTGAAACTTGGCCGGGAGGATAATGGCGCCGATTCCCTTGTTCACAAACTAAACTACATTTAAGTTCAGTGCATCTTTTTCTTTCTATTTCATTAAGAAAAGGACAGAAGATAAGGCACCGTAGGAGGAAGACGCAAAACGTCATTGGCGGCAACCACGGTTGGTAATCTCAGATAATCTCACAACAAAAAAATCTGGCATTAATAGACGTATTTGTCTATGGGCGCAAGTTGTCAAAATGACAATCTCCTCTCGTCCCGTAGACAGAGGATATATCTCGTCCCTTTCTGTTTTGTCGCCTGTGCAGACAGACGACGCCATATTTATTTGCCGTTAGTCTATAGTAGTCTATGGTTGCCTGTACCCGTCATTCAGCGGCGTCGTAGTATTGTGAAAATTGGTTACGTTTGCTAAAATAAAAGACGTTTGTAAAGTGCATGAAGACTATATTTTGAACCCAAATGTATAGGTACAAACGAAATGTTTACTTACTAGTTTCAGCTTGACGCTGAATGTGCTTGATACCCTTGATCCTTCTCTTGATACGAATATGCGCCTTACCTAGTAAAGAATAGCTTAATAAATTAATAATTATAACACACACAACATACATAATCACGCCTTGTTTTCCCGAACGGTTAGGCACAGGTGTAGGTACCCATAGCAGGTACCATCGCCAAAACCTATATCTGACCATCTTGAAAACGGCACGGTTGGCGCAGTGGTTAAGCGATTGACTGCTGCGCTGCGTGTCGCGGGTTCGATTCCCGCACGGAACAAATATTTGTATGACCTACATGTATTTGTTCCGAGTCTGGGTGTTTTTCTATCTATAATATGTATGTATTTACAAAAAAAAATGTATATAGGTAGTTTATCAGCCATCTTGTTACCATAACACAAGCATTAGGTTGCTTAGCTTGGGACTAGATGGCGCTGTGTGAAATGTCCAGGGATATTTTTTTTTATTTATTTATTAAAACAAAATTCCGTGCACATGATGACCGGAGCTGCGTCCGTAAGTAAAAAAAAGAGGATCCTTTTTAGATCAACTTAATATCATGCGCTGCAAGCAGGAATAGTCCTTACGATGGTCAGATATAGATTTTGGCGATAGTACTCATACCCGATAAAAATTTTGACCGACCTGGGTATCGAACCCAGGACCTCATGGTCAGCGTTTGCGACCATTAGACCAACGAGATAGTCGAGGGGAGGAGTATACCCTGTCCGTTAGGTAAACCGTTTTTTGACACATCATATTTTATTTTGTCAAAACTGATACACGTACGGTATAATGTCTGTAAGAAGTCATAAATAAGATAATTCAATAAGATCGTCTAATATTTAAACAATAATCGTGCTTGTGACGCTAACTATATCCTGTCCATTAGGTTAACCGTTTTTTGACAGCTGTCTCAGAACGTGCTATTGACAGCTTACTTCGCCTAAGATTTCACGGTAAGATTTTTACAAAATACATCGGCAAACTTGTCAAAATTTTAGGGAAATTAGGGGAATTTTTGACAGATTGGGACAGATCAGACTGAACGTTCTTTAAATCACGAGAATTGCCCCTCAGTTCTAGTACAGACGCCAGCACGTCAAGCTACTACAATCTGTCAAATTTCTTTAATAGATTTTCAACTTTATCGATAAAGTATTAAGGTTCAAGGTTGATTGGGTAAATTTGACAGTTTCGGGTAGCTTGACCTGCTGGCGTCTGTACTTACATACTAGCTCCATGGATGACAACTTAGGTGAAGTGAACTGTCAATTCTGTCAATCCCTAGCGTTAGGTGGAATGACAGTTACCTAGTTCACTTCACCTATGTTTTCAGGGTGAGAATTGTTAATAATTCTTGTTCCCTATTCGTTACTTACCCGTCTTATTTATCTTTTTTCCAGCTGTCTGATCAACGTTGTGGCTACAATATTTCATCGGGACAATTTTAGCTTCCACATCTAAAATATAAATATTTACATACATTTAAAATAATGATATTGTACACATGTGAAAAAATAAGCAAAATAATCATAGGGCATCAAAAAATTCGTCCGCATCGCTGTCAACAGGAACAGTGCCTAAAAGGCTGGCAGCATTGCCACGTTGTATGGCGATGCTAATTCTTTGGCCAAGAAACAGACCAGCCCTCAGCAGTGCGATTCTGTAACCATCTCACCGTGAAAACTTAAGTGAAGTGAGCGTGAAGTGAGCTGTCATTCCAACTAATGCTAGGGATTTACACTATTGATTGATTTACACTCTAAGATCACTTCACCTAACTTTTCACGGTGAGATTTTTACAGAATCGATCGGCAGATCATGTGAAGAGTCGACTAACCGCTTGGCGATATCTCGAAAAACCAAGTGGGAAAATTAAATAATATAAATTAAATGGAATTAGAAAAGCACGGATAAGAGGGAGTTTAAAAAAAAGGAAAGAGTACGAGAAAGGAACAAAGCATGAAAGTTTTTAAGTTTCCAGCCTGTCAGCAAAGAGTCATGTCAGCCAGTCTTTCAGTCTGTGTCATGTCATTTTGTGACACTGAAGAGTCCGTCTCACGCAAAGAAGTCCCGCGGCAATAAGTGGAACTAATTAATTATTATTATACAGGATACATTTTTAACCAGTGCGTAAGCTGTAACCGTCAATTCAGTACATGATTTTGAACATCCCTGCGTTGAAATTTTTCGTCGGTTATTAAAAAAATAATTTGCTCTGCCATACATTTTGACCGCGTAGGTATTACATTTTTCTATGAAACAGCGGGTTTTTTTTTTGGAACGAAGTTCCTTGTCGCGCGTTGCGAAAGGGGGCTAGACGGAAAAAATTAAGACCAAAAGTTGGAACGACACTTTTTGCTATAGTTGTAAGTCGTGCGGCGTGCGCGTGTTTCTCTGTCTCTCTCTCTCTTAAAGAAAGCAAGCCAGTTTTTTTGTCTGTTTTTTTATTTGTTAATAATAAAAAAAATATTATAATAACTTAAAAAAAAAAAAAAAAAATACAATTCCTTCACTAATTAATCGAAAGGAACTTCGTTCCATCCGGGTGTCCCTTGACACCTCTCAAGTTTTTTTGAAAATCTATGACAAGTTTCTACTCTAGGGGGTCTACAGTCATGTGCTGATTTCATGATGACCATCATGATTGTAGACCAAACTGTACAGTTGCAAACTGCGCAAACTGTGCAGTTTGCGCACTGATGAAAAATGTATCCTGTATAAACTAGCAACATTCTTAAAACAACCCTCCTACTTCACACACCTTCTTCTATTTAAGACTGTGTATTTTTAACAGACTTCAAAAAAGGAGGAGTTTCTCAATTCGAATGTTTTTTTTTATGTTTGTTACCTCAGAACTCCGTTATTTATAAGCCGATTTGCAAAATTCTTTTTTTATTTGTAAGGATATACTTTCAGATTGGCCCCATAGAAATTTCATCAAAAAGGGTTCAGTAGTTTGGTTTTTAAACCAAAATTAATGGTAAAAATTAAACTTAAAAATGAAAAATAAAACTTATTTCCAAAATAAAAACAATCGACTTCCAAAAAAGACACTAGAAAGTGAAAAATAACTTTAATTTCGGAAGTCGGTGGCAAACAACGAAAATGCGAACCCAACGACACCGACTTCCGAAATTAAAGTTATTTTCACTTTGTAGTGTCTTTTTTGGAAGTCGGCGGTTGTTTTTTTAGCAAAAATGTTTTTATATTAACCAGTGACTGTAATATTGATGCAGAGATAAAAAAATAAATCATTATTTATGATTACGTCGCACGACAGTGGCGCCGCGTTCACTTCTTTCTTGAGACGGACATGTCATGAGTTGAGGGATACCATACATTAAAAAAAAACTTTTTATTTCATAACCAAAACAGAACAACAAGGTGAGGTGATGATTGGAGCCTCCTTTTAACAAAGAAAAAGCCTGTATTGTGAGACTCCGCTCTTTCATAGTTAGATAATTTTGCAATAGAACAGAATACCTACTTACATATCAAATACATGTTTATTAATGATAAATCTTACCATCATGACATTTCATGTATTCCATTTCGCATTTATTGGCGGCAACGATATGGATCGTGAGACTCAGGTCTTGTCGTGTCATGCGCACACACTGCGGCTCGTCAACGTTAGCGCATTTAATCTTTTTACACTTATCATTCATTTTTGGGACAATCAATTTTCTTCGTAACTTTGAAACGGCCTTTTCGCAAGTCATTGCTTGGATTACTGCAAAAAAAAAAGTTCTTCAGAAAGGTCAGCAGTGTGATTCAGCCGGTTGATTCTGTAAAAATCTCACCGTGAAAACTCAAGTGAAGAGAGCTTGATGTGAGTTGTCAGTAGTGTCAATCCCTAGCATTATTTGGAATGACAGCTCACTCCACGCTCACTTCACCTAAGTTTTCACGGTGAGATGATTACAGAATCGCACTGCTGTAACCATCTCACCGTGAAAACTTAGGTGAAGTGAGCGTGGACTGAGCTGTCATTCCAACTAATGCTACGGATTGACACTATTGACAGCTCACTCTAGACGACTCCGCCTTGGAGTGTAAATGTGGTGCTGTTCCACAAACGATGGGACACTTAATATCGTGTCCTGCCTGTGTGTCGCAGGGCACGACACGCAGCTGCACGTTACGGGAACCGAACCCAGGACCTGCATGCTAAGCTTTTCCAAATGCAAATATGTAACTTATTTTAAACTAGCTTCTGCCCGCGGCTTCGCCCGCGTGGATGTCGGAAATTATCCCACGGGAACGTGCTAACAGGATAAAATGTATGTGCTTCCCCAGAAATGCCATCTATCTCGCGGGCCCTTTGTGGCTAATTACAATAGAAAACCAATTGTGTCTCATTAGTGGTGATTAAGAGGGTACCTATATGATATCTTTACCTAAGTACCAAGCTAATTAGAAAAAAAATAATAATAACAGAAAATTAAATAAGTACCTACTTATCTAAATAAACCTATTTCTGATGATAACTAATCTAAACTCAATAAATAAGCAAAATCCCTAAAAACTAATATCTATACGAATGACTAATCCTACCTAACAGTATTATAAAATAACCTACGGTCACTATGTACTTACATTATCAAATATACTATTACTACCTACACTTTAAAATCTATACCTACGACTTATATAAAAATAAAACTAAATAACTCTAAAAACTAAATAAACTCCACTGCGGGTGACGTAACCTACGACAAACTTATTATTTGCGGTTGGTACAGTAATCGGGTCTAGGGATCGAACCGCAAAATTAAGTTTGTGTTTTATTGTATATACTTTTCCGGGATAAAAAGTACCCAGTGTGGAGCCCAGGATATTAAAGAATAATTATACCAAGTTTCATCGTAATCGAACCGGTAGTTTTTGCGTGATGCCCGAACAAACAGACAGACAGACAGACAGACAAAACATTTTTTAATCACATTTTTGGGTTCGGTGTCGGTCTAGTAACACCCCCTGCCATTTATTTTTTTGATATTTTCGATGTACAGAATTTTCACTTCTACAGATTTATTATAAGTATAGATTAGAAAAATAAAACATACCCATTAAAATAATGAAAACACAGACTTTCATTTTTAAGTAGTGAAGTTCCAAATGTCAAAATGTCCCTCTCGCGGAGAGGAGGCCTGTGTCCCAGCTGTGGGAACGTTATAGGCTGAATAGGGTAAATCTCAAAAACAGAATTATTTCTTACGTAAATCGTTGATACGGAAATGATTCAATTTTATAGGTATTAGAAAAGTCAGTCTTGTATGAAATTAAGTAAAGTACAGACGCCAGCACATCAAGCTACTACAATCTGTCAAATTTCTTTAATAGATTTTCAAATTCATTGCTAAAGCATTAAGGTAAGGTTGATTGAGAAAATTTGACAGTTTCGGGTAGCTTGACCTGCTGGCGTCTGTACAATCTTGAATGCTATAACATTCTGTTTTATATATCCTTTTAATAAGATTCTACACAGCACATAGAGCACTGCCCCAAGTTAAGAGTTGTCGTGGGTTCAACATGACATGCCGGTTTCCTCACGATGTTTTCCTCCACCGTTTTGAGAGCAGTGGCGATGAAATAATTTACACAAAGTACAGACGCCAGCACATCAAGCTACTACAATCTGTCAGATTTCTTTAATAGATTTTCGACTTTATTGCTAAAGCATTAGGTTCAATGTTGATTGGGAAAATCTGACAGTTTCGGGTAGGTTGACCTGCTGGCGTCCGTACATCGCCTAATCTGGTTTCGGACCTACGACCTACCACCTACTCGAAGATAATGATCCTTTAATCACTGCCTAAGTGATTTAATTGTTTGTACAGACGCCAGCACATCAAGCCACTACAATCTGTCAAATTTCTTTAATAGATTTTCAACTTTATCGCTAAAGCTTTAAGGTTCAAGGTTGATTAGGAAAATTTGACAGTTTCGGGTAACTTGACCTGCTGGCGTCTGTACCATTTTGTATTACTACCATAATACAAAAAAAATAGCACTTTTTTTATTGTCTCTCGGGCCCGTGGCTAAATCATTTTAAGAACGTTCACAGTCTGAGGACCAAATTTCCGTAATTAAAAACTTTTATAATCTAGTCACAATATCATCTCAGCGACAATCAAAAACTTGACAAAAATGTAGGGACATTAACAGGAATTTTTGACAGATTGAGAAGATCAGAAGGCCAATTCTCGTAATTTAAAACGTTCAAAATCTAGTCGCAGTCTCATCTCGGCGACAAATAAATGTCAAAAACTTGTCAAAATGTAGGGAAATTAGACGTATTTTTGACAGATTGAGACTGACATCAGACTGTGAACGTTCTTAAAATTACGAGAATTGCCCCTCTGACTGTGAACGTTCTGACTTACGATAACTGCCCTGCAGATCGCAGTCTTACGCATTACGGGAATTAGCCTTCAGGATAGCTATTCACAATCATTCGACAGGTTATCGTATCGAAAATGAAACATTTCGATAACCCGATTTACCTTGCCACGGACAGCAAACAACTGTCGGAAGAATTGCGGTAGTGTTCATTACACTACCGCAATTCTTCGCAATTTAAACTAACAAAATTTTCGGGTTTTGAATTTGTGAACAGCGTTTAGAGTTCATGATGTTCGATTGGGTAAGGAAGTGTATCGAGTGGTTGTGAATTGCTATGCTGGGGCTGCAGTCTGGACATTCATAGCGATCGCTTTACGACCGAATTCGGTCGCAGTCCTGTCACTCCATACATTACACCTGTCAATCCGGGACTTTCCGACCGAATTCGGTCGTAAAGCGATCGCTATGAATGTCGAGACTGCAGCCCCAGATGTGTAAACGAAAGGAGTATGTAAGAATCGTAGCAGGTGGCATCCTGCTGTTTCTACCTTTCCCCATGGGAAGAAGGAGTGAGGTTATGTATGTACACACGGCTAAACGTCAAGCTATACAAAACCAGTTTGTCTTGGCCTCACTTTGTATGATATTTTCTCACAATTAACGTTCAGCCAATACTGGTTTTGCATAGCTTGATGTGTAGCCGTGTGTACAGTCACGAGCACTGATATGTCAACACTTCAATACTTGCGTGAAATAACGAAAATAACAATGAAATACGACGCATTGCAAAAACCTATGGGTTCGAAAATTCTATGTTCGTAGCAACATATAATTTCATTAAAAAATAAAGGAGTAAGCCGTTTTTTAATAAAGCCAAGTGTATACATACCTGCTCGTGACTATATTTAAAAACACAAAATCCCACGTTAGGCAAATGTGATGTTTAAATAAAACAAACGACATTTTTATTTTTCAAACCGTGTTTTATTTCACAAAAATGTAACAATTCCTATACTGATATGGCACTGTGACTGTGGTCCTTCTAAGTTTACATAATAGGTATATTATATTTTGAAAGTACAAACAGATACTTTATTTAATTCGTAAACACGCATGCTTGTCCTCTACGCTTGACCAACCGCGGCAAGGGTTGCAAGGGTGACCAAGTAACTGGGTTGTGGTCGGATAGGCAGTCGCTCCATGTAAAATACTGGTATTCAGCTGCATCCGGTTATACTGGAAGCCGACCCCAACATAGTTGGGAAAAGGCTGATGATAAGATCAGTGCATCCTTTTCTTTCCATTTCATTAAGAAAAGGACAGAAGATAAATATTAGTTTAGTCCTGTCAAATTAGTCAGCGCCTGGCGTAAATTGACTTTTTTTAGTAGCCATGTTTTTAATCACGTCTAAACTTGTCTATGGATTGTCTTCATTTGACAGGACTAAACTAATATTTATCTTCTGTCCTTTTCTTAATGAAATGGAAAGAAAAAGATGCACTGAACTTAAATTTAGTTTAGTTTGTGAACAAGGGAATCGGCGCCAGTGTGTTTCGCAATTAGGGTGCAGTACAGAGCTGAGTGAACCAGAGTTAATACACTACAATGTTCTAGTCTAGTGTGAACGGCCGCTACAACTAAACTCTCTCAAACTTCGGATTTCTTGCAATCTGTTTATATTTTCAAAATATAATGGTTTAATAATTAAAATCTATTGTCTACAAAGCACATGTTGTTGAGCTTATTGCATAAAAACTTGTCTTATTTTTCAGAGGAAGACTAAAATTATCTGGTGCTGTAGGTGAGGCTCACCAGTCCCAGTCACCAGTCGGGGGTTGCGGAAGGATAGTACGTTCCCGCGACCCCCGGCGTAGGTGCGAGACGGAACACCGGGGTGGTTTTTAGCCAGTAAGAGTCTGACAGAGCCCTTCCGCTCCTCCCCTGGGAGGAGGATATCCATGAGGATTTTCAAAGCCGGAATTTTTTTTTACGGATTTTTTTTTTATATTTGTTAGGTACACACGGCTACACATCAAGCTATGCAAAACCAGTATTAGCTGACCGTTCATTGTGAGAAAATATCATACAAAGTGAGGCCAAGACAAACTGGTTTTGTATAGCTTGACGTGTAGCCGTGTGTACCTGTATTGTACCGATACTGATAAGAAATATCATGGTATCGATACCCAGGCACCGAAATCTACGCCAAGGCCAATGCTACCGCTTCCCAAAACTACCGGCACCCCAAGCCTTGGTGCCGTATGGCACGTTTTAATGTCAATATAAAGCTATGAGGAACAGGTTGTAAAGTTCACTCATCCTCCGTAGAAAAGGTAGGATCCTCCGGTTGTCGTGTCTAGTGGGCAACTGCCCGATGATTCATGTCGGGCTGTTGTATATATGCTAGTCGCACGGTAAACTCTGCTTGCGCGATGCAGGATTTTGCGTCATTATGCGTAGTTCGCATGTGGCGATGTAAACGCCGTCACACTGTCATTTTTCTAGTGTGAGAGAGATGGAGCTATACATAACCGATAGCACTATCTCTTTTAAGGACTGGCATAATACGGCCCCTGATTTCAAGTGTGCCCAATGACGTGTGTTGAAAATACTTACAGATAATCTTATTCCTCCTCAGTCACAATAAAATTTACTTAAATATAATATTGACTAGAAATTACTAAACACTCTTTTATAACATCAAACGTGTGTCTCTTAAAAACAAATCAATAATTCTATGGTGTACAGTACCACACACTTTTCTGGCCCGGTCGGTATCTTAGTAACGAAATCACTACAAGAAGTGATCAGCGGGGTAATAGCGTAACACACTAGCAATGGCTCATTTTGACAGTTCAACAACATTCATTGCGTTATTTACGTTGTTGAACACACACCTTTTTCGAACATATGAAGCAATGGATTGGCAATATCCGTCAAATTGGTTCAAATTGTGATTGATAATGTATTACGCTATTACAGTGCCAGTTTTTTAGCAGCTGATAAATTCAACTAACACACGATCATATCTCACGTTAACTGAAGGCCAATTCTCGTAAATTAAAACGTTCAAAATGTAGGTCGCAGTCTCATCTCAACGACAAACAAATGTCAAAAACCTTGTCAAAATGTAGGGAAATTAGAGGTTTTTTGACACATTTTGAGACTGATATCAGACTGTGAACGTTCTTAAAATTACGAGAATTGCCCCTCAGATCACATCTCATCGGATCGGAAAGAACACGAACGGATGCGGCGACAGCCGATCGCGTCCGGCAGGATGTCGACGGAATACTTTCGGCCACGATCGAGTGTCGCAGAAGACGCCCGCAGTCAAGCTGCTGTGCGCGGTTTGCTATAGACTATAAATACTGTGCACAAGATTTAATATTGTTTAAAGATTGTAAAATCCTTTCCGATGCGATGCGAGACGTTTGGTGGAAAACATCCTTTAGATATGAGAGCACACACGATACACGGGCGGCATGCTGTCGACAGCTGCAGTTGCCCCTGTCTTCGACGCCCGTCGCTCGTGTGTATGTACAGACGCCAGCAGGTCAACCTACCCGACACTGTCAAATTTTTCCAATCAACCTTGAACCTTAATACTTTAGCGATAAAGTTGAAAATCTATTAAAGAAATCTGACAGATTGTAGTAGCTTGATGTGCTGGCGTCTGCACACTAACTTTCATAAATAACATTTCAGTGACGTCATTCGCTAGTAATTTGCGGACGCTATGAGGCGGCCATTGCTCTAAGAAACTATAGCCATTTTGTGGTCACTGACAGCTGTCACCGGGCCAGACGGGCCAGTGGGACTGTACCGCAAATCTAAACATGGTTTGTTCTTGCTAATACAATAATAATGTTCTAATTGACTATTGCGCGTAAAACGTGTTCTGTATAAAATTATATGCTTTATTTATTGTTGGCACTCTTAATATAGAGGTATATACTTGCTATATATTAGAAGGAGCTATTAAAATGAAGTGTAAATAGTTGATTTTAGTTATTTGATATACCATCGTTTTTCATCTTTAACATTTGTAACTGTCATAATTTTTACTGTCGTTATGCACTGACCTACATACAAGTACGCTGGACTAAATATACTATATGAAATGACAAATGACAGTTGTTTTTTGTGCCGATTTAAAGCGCCCCGCTCGAGCGTCTCAGGAACTAAAATTGACACATTGCCGCAAATGGCCGTCGTTGGTAATCGTGGAATAAAACGTTTTTGTGTATTTTGTGTTTACTAAGAGACATTTAGAACATTTTTATCATGAGAGTATGTGCATCTTGTAAAACTCGCTATCAAAAACATTAGTTCCATAGACGCTCACGTTGTTATCAGCGCCAAAATGGCGATAATCAAATGTCTTCATTTTGTCATCGATAGTATGAAGTCTAGCGTACTTGTTTATTATAGGTCAGTGTCATTATGCCAATGTGTTGTTTTTCCAAATAAGGTTGTGTCAATAAGTCGGGGTTAGGCGTATTTGTATTGAAGGGATTTTCCTTCGTGCACTACATTTTCAACGCTCTGCTTAGCGCAGTGAGTTCAAAATCCAACAGTGGGTTTTTTAACGCTCTGGGATACGCTCTGTTGGATTATCAATGCTCGGCTCAACACCAAGAGTTAAAAATCCAGTGCGCGTGCGTACCTAGGCTAAAAAGGGGAGTGTATATTTCGGAGCAACTAGTATAGTCGACCTTGTAATTGCGTTATCATCACCCTAAAGGTGCATCCAGTGAGTTTTTTTTTTATATTTTAGATACCTCAGCCTGTTGCAGCCGTCACATGCGTAGTGTACAGACGCCAGCACATCAAACTACTACAATCTGTCAATTTTTTTTTTTTTTACTTTATTGCTAAAGCATTAAGGTTCAATGTTGATTGGGAAAATTTGACAGTTTCGGGTAGTTTGATCTGCTGGCGTCTGTACAATTCGAAGCACATGCCTCGTCTGGATGCACGTGGTTGATCGTCATTTGCATTTCATAAAACCACAAGGACTTTGTCTATGCAACAATTACATATTTTCAACCTTACTGAAGTTTTAATTTACTTGTTGTCAAAACTATACATCAAAATATACTTGGCGCACTGTTTATCTTAGATGGCGATATCAAATAAATAAGATCAGCACTTAGAAGCTATAGTGCAAGAATATAAGGCTGTGGTAGGAAAATACTGTGATCGTTTCTAGTAGTTTGCACTCACTCGTCATCGTTACAATAAAGACAGGAATACAGGCCAGTAACTTGCACAAATTATGCAATTCACTTGAACTAAGTTATGCAAGTAACTTGCACGAGATTACGCAAGTAACTTGCACTAAACTATGCAAGTAACTTGCACAAAAATATGCAAGTAAGTTGGACTAAGTTATGCAAGTAACTTGCACGAGATTACGCAAGTAACTTGCACTAAACTATGCAAGGAACTTGCACAAAAGTATGTCAGTAATTTGCACAAATATATGCAAGTAACTTGCACAAACGTATGCAAGTAGTTTTGACTAAATTATGCAAGTAACTTGCACTAAACTATGCAAGTAATTTGAACAAAATTACGCAATTTACTTGCACTAAATTATGCAAGTAACTTGAACAAAATTACGCAACTTACTTGCACAAAATTATGCAAGGAACTTGCACAAAAACGTGTTAGTAAATTGCACAAATATATATTATTAACTAAACAAATGAATGTCACCCGCT
Source organism: Apamea sordens (assembly GCA_945859715.1). NCBI lineage: Eukaryota > Metazoa > Arthropoda > Insecta > Lepidoptera > Noctuidae > Apamea > Apamea sordens. Next base: position 7,585,729 of record OX244015.1, on the reverse strand, counting down.
GCCAGTCTTCAGCGGTCACATTTAAAACCGTTGCTCAATATTCCACTTCTTTTTTTTTTTACTAATCCGGTGATATAACGTGTCCGCGGAGAAAAACTAAGCGTTCAACTACCCTCAAAAGTGAAATATATTAAATGCAGTGAAATCACTAGGCCAGGTATAATCAATCCATGTCCTGTGGTTTAATAAACCACAATACTTATAAAAAATTCGCGACCGTAACAAAAATTATATGCTAATCTGCATTCGCGACATATTCGCCGAAAATGTAAACAAATATGAATTTATAGAAAAATAACTTTAAATCCTACATAATAAAGTTCAGTTTACGCTACAACTTCAAAACATTTTTATAACTTTTTTAATAGTGCTAGTCATTCTGAAATCCACTTACTTGCCATTAAAATAAAATTGATATTTGTTTAACTAGAAATAATATCAAATTGAAACATAAATTAAATTTGAATATTAATGATTTTAATGATTATAATATACTTTATGTATGTATTATTTAAATGGTACATCACAGACTGCCTACAGTATTTGTCTCTCCGGGACATTCTGAGAAAGGGATATTTTGCTACCAGATAGTCATTTTGCGACAGAGCCTTTTAATCCATCCAAAGGTTGTCTTTAAAAGATCGCTCTTAGCGATAAGACCGCCCATTGTGTATTTCTATATTTATGTCTGTAATTTATATGGTTTACTTAATAAAGAGTATTCTATTCTATAAATCTGTAAATATATATTTGTTACGATCGCGAATTATATCTTGGTCAATATACATCTTGACATTGACCTAAAAATTGCAAAAACGTAACAAAATTTGACTTTAGCGGGATACCCTAGCGCTTTTACCTTAAGAAAGTTTTAATTTCGCAGGGTAACCTGGCGCTTTTACCTTAAGAAAGTTTTAATTTCGCAGGGTACCCTGACGCTTCCACCTTAAGAAAGTTTTAATTTTGCAGGGTACCCTGGCGCTGACGCCTTAACGATAATAAGATTGAGTACACCTGTCTTTACTCATTGCCTACAAGCACCAGGAAAAGTTTTAGATTTAATTAAAAGTAGAAGAAACGTATAAATCTAAAGTCTTATGATTATAGGACAGTTAAAGCGCCACTAACTAAGCTGACCCGGGTGCAAGACTGCAGTGGCGCGGCACGTTGCGAGTACGACGCGGGACCTGCGCGCGCTCGACGGCAGGTCGGTAGCGTACTGCGCTCGCAACAGGGCAATTATATGGAAGAAAACAATCGTCCGTGCGCTGTACGACACCCGCGCCCACACCGCGCTGCTACCTCAGTCAGTATCTCAGTTAAGCGGTTGACCTAAAGCGGGACTATTAATTTTTTGACCACAGAGCACGAAAACTCCTGGGCGCTAGCAGTATCGACAACACTTTTCATTCAACCCTATCAGAATACCAGCGCTGCGACATTCATTTTTTAAATGTCGCAGCATCGTGCTGAGATAGGAGCCTTTTGGCCTCGTACAGGACTTTTTGTTTAATTTTTCTTTGTTATTTTTTTTATATAATTTGGATTTTTATTTTTGACTGTTTAGTTTAGTTTGAGATCTTCCTGTACGAGTCACAATAAATACTTTTTCTATCTTTCTTTACAAGCCAAGCGTGTCACCGTTTAAGTCAAACCATGAATTAATTTTATTAGTGTAGAGTTTTACTTGTGGTAACAAAGTGTACGAACACGCTGTGAATGTGTGCGTGAAGACGGGTAGCGTCAGCACAACACACACACATTTCCGAAATCGCCATTGTTTTGGGCGGTACCGCGAGCTCCTGCCGATCAATTCTGTAAAAAACTCACCGTGAAAAGTTGGGTGAAGTGAGCTTAGAGATTAGTTGGAATGACAGCTCACTCCACGCTCACTTCACCTAAGTTTTCACGGCGAGATGGTCACAGAATTGCACTGCTGCTCTGGTACACACATTCACAACGTGTTTAATCACAAGTAAAGCGCGCGATATTAAAATACTCTACTGCCGTCTCTAGACGCCGCGACTCTGTGCTCTGTGCTCATGACCAATAACACATGTCAGCGTTTGTTTGCAAACCATACATCTACCAACCCGCACTGCGCCCGCGTGGTAGATTACAGGCCACTCCCCCTCGAAGAGAGGAGGCCTGTCCCAGCTGTGGGAACATTAACAGGCTGATTATGCTAAACACATTTAGGTGTCGCGATATCGAGTTGCGTACTTGCCGAACACATACCCAATTTTTTATTCAGAAAAAATAACACGATGGGATTATTTCCGTCAAAATTCAAATTCAAACGGCCGCGAGCAAACGCTGACAAGTATCGCCGGTCAGGAAAGGGAACTAACTTATACAACCAATTTTCGACTCTAGCATTACTATCAGACGTGTTTGTTTTTGACTGAACTGCCAGGCTTCCGTCGTCGAAAGTTGCCCATAGTACGTAATATTTGTGTGTTCTCATCATCCACATCCCTGTCCATGCCTGACGTCCCGGGAATTTGTCCAAAGAGTTTCAACTTGCTTGGTAAGTATATCAAACCTAGGAGGGTGATAACTGAAAAAAGAAGTTCATGTTATGGATGCGGTTGGGCATTTAGCTTAGTAATAGAATCCGCACGGGTCGATGGATCAGGTTAAGCAACACTTGCCGCGGTTGGTCCGTGGATGGGTGACCATCTATACATACCAAGCCAAGAGCCAGCCGTGCCTCGGAAAGCACGTTAAGCCGTTGATCCCGGCTGTCATTTGTGGATCTTTGGCAGTCGTTACGGGTCGTCGGAAGCCCGAGAGTCTTACCAAGGAGTATCGTATTACTCAGTTACTGGGTTGTGGAGGTCAGATATGCCTGGGAGAGGCGTATGCCCAGTAGTGGACTGCGATAGGCTGAGTTGTTGGTTGACAAAATAAAGATAAAACATAGAATTCTGAAAAAAAAAAACAAATAAAGTAAAAAAACTTACTATTCAAGACGCAGGGAAAAACCACGTAGAAATTGAGATCCGTCGAGTGAAAGTAGAATGCTTCGGAGAAATATAATATAATAGTTAAAGACAACGACCAGTATCCCATTGAGACAACCCTGAAAGTAGAAAAAGAATACATAATATTTATCAGTTAAATATTGAGCACGCTAAAGGGCTGTTGGCTAGCCAGTGGCCTTATATTTTAAAACATAACCGCCACGCCGCCACGCCACCACGCGGACGGTTACCGATGAGATGGACCGACCAAATTAAATCCGCAGTGATCCGCGGCGATTAGTTCTAAGAGTAAAATATCAGTATCATGATTCTATGAGTTTCCATTCAATATTATGAGTGAAGTCATGTCCTCATTAGATGGCAAGCTAACTAGGCGTTTACTACGCCTGGGGCTGCAGTTTCGACATTTATGGCGATCGCTTTACGACCGAATTCGGTCGCAAAGCGATCGCTATGAATGTCAAGACTGCAGCCCCTGGACAGTAAAGGCCTACGCCTGGTGACGGGGCCCATCACGGGACACTGCTCGCTAAACAAAACCTTCCATCTTCTTCTTCCGAAACCGTTGCGCATGTGCTCTTTGAGTGCACAAGCCTCACCTAGATTAGGTCAGAAACCCTCGGGAAACCCAGATCTTCTCAACAAGCCAGAAGACGTAATCAATTTCTGGAGGGAAGTGAGCTGGTGCTTGGACTAACCACCGACGGCCGCCATGGCCCACGCACAATGGTCCACCTGAAGAACTAAGTGCGGAAACCAAACCCGTAACATACAATAATAATAATAAAGCCTTTATTTCCGAACATTTACAAGAAAAGTAATTAAAACTAAAAAACTACATTAAACTATAAAAGGTCCCTCAGTTCGGTGTGCCTTATGGCAAAGGCCTCCTCCAACTCCTTCCACTGCTTTCTGTCTGCCGCTACTCTTGTCCAGAGGGGACCTAGTCATTTTCAGGTCATCCTCCCATCCTCTCTTTTGACGACCTCTACTCCTAATGCCATCTCTCGGGTACCAGATTGTCACCTGTTTGCTCCATTTCTCCTTTTTACACCTGAGCATATGTCCAGTCCACCTCCATTTGAGTTGATCAATACGAGCCAGGATATCAGTCAATTTCGTTTTGTGCCTGATGTCTGTACTTCTTACTTTGTCTTTTAGTTTTAAACCTAACATACTTCTTTCCATACTTCTCTGACATCTTGCAAGTTTTTCCCTATGGTGTTTTGTCAAAGCCCAGGTTTCGCAGCCATATGTAATGCAGGGTAGAATACAGGTATCAAACCCGTAACATAGAACATCAAATTACTCAAACATAATACTTACGGTCTGTAATGGATGTAGAGCGTACAATGTATGAGCGCTAATGCCTTGAGGAAGGAATACATCCCAAGCATGCGTGATATTGTGAAGTCACCTGGAATTAAAAAACAATATTTTATTTTTTATACATGGATTCTGAGGGATGGAATCCGCAACGAGGAGACCCGGCAGAGAACCAAAGTTGTCACAGAATAAGCAAGCTGAAGTGGCAATGGGCCGGCCATATTAGCCGTAGAACCGATGACCGTTGGGTCAGACGTGTTCTTGAGTAGAGACCGCGAATCAAACTCAAACTCAAATCATTTATTTCAATTAAACCATTTCAGGCACATTTGAATTGTCAACATTTTAAATAGTCGGTCAGTTAGTCAGAAAGTGAAGCTAGTTGCCCATTGCAAAACGTAGATCTCTTTGGAGAAGAACGGGCAAGAAACTCCAAGGACACTCGTTCTGGGTCTTAGTTAAGGGACCACCTTGGACTAGGTGGAGCAACAACCTTCTCAAGATGGCTGGTAGCAGCTGGATGAGAGTCGCCGAAAATCAAGTTGAATGGCGTGCAATAGGAGAGGCGTATGTCCAGCAGTGGACTGCTATAGGCTGATGATGACATGAACTTCCCAGTCGAGGTGGACCACAGCGAAGGTGGTGTGAGGGTCTGATACGTTTGCAGGGACAAAATGGCCAGAGATCACACAAGTCAGAAGACAGGGAGGATTGAAAAGGGGGAGGCCTCGCTCCAGAAGTGGACAAAGGATAGGCTAAACATCAAAAAATATTTTTGCAGTATGGAGACAAATACGACAATAGATTAAGACACTTGCAATAGTAATGCATAAGAGTTGGGACTATCGAATAAATCCTAGCATAGAAATTAAAGAAGTGAACTGAAGTGGCAGTGGGCTGGCCATGTCTGTCGAAGGACCGATGGCCACTAGAGCAGACGAGTCCAGGGGGTCTACTCCGAAGTAGTATCGGCCGAATGTTCCAAAGTTTCCTGCTACGAAGTTACTATTTGTTTCGGCCGGTTCCGATCCTACACTCCTACACTCTTTCGAATATTGACTATGGTCCCGATCCAACTGAGCCGATCCGAACTTTTTTCGCATATTTCAATAATATTCGGTTCGGTGTCATCTGTCGGTCCGATCCGAACATTCGCACTTTGCACTTCGGAGTAAGCCCCCTGGAGTGGAGACTGCATATCGGCAAGCGGCAAGATGGACGGACGACCTAAAGAAGGGACAGGCTGTTGTGGCCCAGTCTGGGCCTATGTCCAGCAGTGGACTGCGTTAGGCTGATTTGATTGATAGAAATTAAAAAAAACAAACTAAATAGATAGTGATTTTTTCAAACAAACTAAATAGTAGCAATGGCTGACTATGGGTTTTCCCAATCTTTGACTAGCTATAATGACTAAACTATTGGATATATTTGATTTAATTTTCATATGCAGACTGGAAACGCTTGTGGCTAATAACTGCCGCACGGGTCGATCGATCAGGTTAAGCTACGCTTGCCGCGGTTGGTCCATGGATGGGTGACCATTTTCACAAACCAAGACCCCTCTGTGCCTCGGTTAAGCTGTTGGGCCCGGCTGTCATTCGTGGATCTTTGACAGTTGTTACAGGTCGTCAGTAGCCCGAAAGTCTGACAACCAGTCTTACCAAGGGGTATCGTATTGCCCAGTCACTGGTTTGTGGAGGTCAGATAGGCAGTCGCTCCATGTAAAATACTGGTATTCAGCTGCATCCGGTTAGGCTGGACGCCGACCCCAACATAGTTGGGAAAAGGCTAGGCAGATGATGATGCAGACTGGAAACGACATTAAATCATCGGCACCTCCCCTAAGCTTTTCCCAACCATCTTAGGGTCGGCCTCCAGTCTAAATGGATATATCTATCCAATTCTATCTGGCCAAAATGAAAGATTGTAAGCTTGACTGCTTTGCGGAGGTCCTGAGTTAGATTTCTAGTAAGGTAAAAACCAATATCTAATTTGAATTTCCCAATTTTTTGCAGTATCATGGAAATTATGGCGTAGGTATAATATGGTTTAATAATAGGTCCAACAAAAAATTAAGTATCATTTTCTAGGCCCAATTTTGAGACCCATGAAGCAGTTATGTATTTAAATGACTTACCATCCAAGTGTTCGTCGCCGGCGTTGCTTAGAAACGACCTCCTTTCAATATAGGACCGTCCTGCGGTACCTAAATCCATAAAAGCAACAAATGCGATCCAACCCCGAAAGGCATACAATACTTTATTTTGTACCGCCATCACTTGAATTTAAAACTATTTAAGTACAAAACACTATTTCCGGTTTTCACTTTGACCTAATTACAACACTATTAATAGATTTAAAAAAAAAACATAAATGCAGAGGTTTGTTTGGCTAATCATGTGCTTAATTTAATTAACTTAGTGTCGTATTTATACTAAAATTACCGCGTATTTGTTACAGCGTGCCTCGCAATGCGGCATTTTACCTGCATTGTAGTTTTTCATATACAATTTATAAATATCTTTGAAAATAACTTCACAAGTGTTTCGCGCAGAATCTACTTCTGTCAAATAAATTCTGTCAATAATTTGACACCTGACCTTTTGACAACCAGCCAATAGTGTTGCCAAAAAAAAGCGTTTTTTTTCCTCTTCTCTATTCAGCACTAGATGACGCTGCTAAAATATTTTCCGACATCTAGTGGGGAGTAGAAGTCATCATTTCAAGTTAGTCGAAGCTTCATAAAATCAGAAAAATGCTTGAATAATACTAATCCTACATTCTACTAATATTTATAAACGTGAAAGTTACTATCCTTTGTCTAAGCGTAGGTTACTTTTTATCGCGATATTCCCACGGGACTTTAAATATTTTTTTAACTGCTTGAAGCCATACAAATAAATTAATTATTATGCTTCGTTGTTGGTGGTCGGCAAGTCGCATGCGCGACTGCTGAGTGCGGTTTCGATTCCCAGGTCAAAGCAAAGTGTTGTTGGGTTTTCCGATGATTTCTTATGAGCAGCGTCAATCCTGTTTCCAGGATTTATCTCAGTTTTTTTGGGTTCTCTTTGGGTAGTAGGTACTATTTAACTGGTAAACATATTGTTACTTTAATCATATAATCTAATATATGAAAAGTAAAGGTGTGGACCATATTTAATTATTATTAACCATCTCATCATCTGCCTAGCCTTTTCCCAAGTATGTTGGGGTCGGCTTCCAGTCTAACCGGATGCAGCTGAATAACAGTATTTTACATGGAGCGACTGCCTATCTGACCTCCACAACCCAGTTACTGGGTAATATGATACCCCTTGGTAAGACTGGTTGTCAGACTTTCGGGCTTCTGACTCTCCGCTAGGAGTAATAGTGTTCTGTGTTCTGACTACCCGTAACGACTGTCAAAGATCCACGAATGACAGCCGGGACCAACGGCTTAACGCGCTTTCCGAGGCACGGAGGGGTCTCGGTATGTAAAGATGGTCACCCATCTACAGACCAACCGCGGCAAGCGTAGCTTAACCTGACCGATCGACCTGTGCGGCTGTTATTATTTACCCACGGGACCCTATTATTATTAACCACTGAGAATAATTTAATCACATTCGTCGCGTGGTTATAACCTTAATCTTTGAGTGCAGGCACGCAGATAAAGGACACGTCTCTAGTTTTTAGTTATTTGTCATTTCATGCCTCATGCTGTAGCATAGGCTATGTAAAATAATAAAAAAAAGAATAAATAAAACTTTGACTCCTTTGACTAGCTTACTATTTTCATAATCCCATTACGAATTGGAGAAATATCCACATGATTCAAAATTAGGAATCTTGACAACTGAAGAATAGGTTCTTCGCTTGTCATGGTTAAAGTTGGATATTTTCATGTTAAAGAATAGCATGCGACATTTGTGTCCCAAATAAAAAAACCCTTGATTAAAACCATCTTTGCTTGAAATGAAAAGCTAAAAACAGGCCCCATTAAGAAAATTGCCATATGCAATATTGTCACGTTATCCGCTTGCAACTGGTCACAAAATACCTAAAAATATCGTCGCCATATTGGTATTGTCAAAAACTTCGGGATATATCGGTGCCGATGAAAAAATGGTTTCAAGTCTTTTAATTACCGAGTTATCTGTTTTCGAGTGATCTAAAAGGACCAGCGGTGACTTTAGATGTTACGTTTGTCGTATGAGTTGTGTTATTCGGTTCTTAAATGATGTTTTCTATGGAGAAATGTGTAGGCCGTAGTGGTAATGGAACTGCAGAGGAAGCTGAGCTTTTTGCCGGCGGAGGCGAGGGGCTGGGCAAAGAGGGAGTGCCTTCAGATGAGGTTGCTTCTGCTGTGGCTGCGGTGTCCGACGAGATCGGAGACATCCTGAAAGATGAACTGGGTGACGCGGATCGGGCGGATCGCATCGGCGCTGAACTGGCTGATTTGAGTGCGGAGCTCGGATTGCTGGCTGGCTTAGCGGACGGTGAACCGCAGCAGGACTTTCCATCACTCTTCGAAATAGCCGTGAGTGCCAATATGGCTGACTAGTCCCATGTCTTTCGTTTTAGGTTTTGGCTTGACAATTCGAGGCTGCCAGTGACTCCTTGCTCAAGCAAGTGTCAATGAACTCCAATTTGCTAATGTGTACCTATATTGTATGCTATGTGTACATTTTGTGACAATCAATTAAGAAAAGGTATACCTTTATAAGTTATTGATTGGTTTCTGATAGCTTCAGCTAAACCTGTTTGCCTGGTACTTGATTTTTAATTCAGAACTTGCAAATTTTATTATGTTGAAAAAAACAACTAGTATTTTGGTCTCCACATTTTTAAGTTGACTTTTGGTTTTGTAAATACAATCCTCATGTATTTTTAGTAAATGTTTAGATATTAGCTAAAAGGATAAAAGTAGTTTTCATAATTTAATTTTCAGCCGTAAAAATTTCAATGCATAATTTTTTTTTTCCGTCTTATTATTTTCTTATTAAGTTCCACTAAGACATCATGTGAGATTGAGTAGCTGCATATTTTTAGCTCGACATTATAAATAAAACTTAATCACTTGATAAAAAGTAATTTCACAAACAAACCTAACCAATTTCTTTGTGAAACGTCAACAATACAGATGATGACATACACAATATGATTGAACTAGCTGTGCCCCGCGGTTCACCCGCATAAGTCTCAATCCCGTGGGAACATCGGGATAAAAAGTATCCTGTGCTAATCCTGGTTATAAACTATCTATGTGCCAAATTTCATCCAAATCTGTTAAGTAGTTTTGGCGTGAAAGAGTAACAAACATCCATACATACAAACTTTCGCATTTATAAAATTAGTAGGATTTTTGCTTTTTATCCTAGATTCCTTGATGACTACTCAGCATCTTCTCTCTACCTTGTATTAAACAAAGTTGTTGTCTGGATACGATTGTTGATCAGCAGTCTCTTAGGACATGTCTGCTCTGACCGATGACAGTCTTTCAATAGACATGGCCGACTTACAACCACTTCAGTTTGCTAACTCTGAAAACAATGTCTAGCTAACATAACATCATGCATGTATTTCCGAAGCGTTAGACAGGGGTGGTTAGGTACATCATCATCTGCCTAGCCTTTTCCCAACTATGTTGGGGTCGGCTTCCAGTCTAACCGGATGCAGCAGCTGAATACCAGTATTTTACATGGAGCGACTGCCTATCTGACCTCCACATCCCAGTTACTGGGTAATACGATACCCCTTGGTAAGACTGGTTGTCAGACTTTCGGGCTTCTGACTACCCGTAACGACTTTCAAAGATCCACGAATGACAGCCGGGACCAATGGCTTAACGTGCTTTCCGAGGCACGGAGGGGTCTCGGTATGTAAAGATGGTCACCCATCCACAGACCAACCGTGGCAAGCGTAGCTTAACCTGACCGATCGACCTGTGCGGCTGTTATTATTTAGCAGTTTAACTTTAATTTTTTTTGTTAATAAAATATGCTGACTCATTGAAGTAAAGTCTTGAAAATAACACTAGTCCTATACTTTATATTTCAAAAGTAGAAAATATTTCACATTATGTTTTTCAGGGGTAATAATTTACCCCTAAAATCAGTCAGGCTTAACAAGAGGTATCATCTTACCAAGGAACTGGGTTTTAGAGATCAGATAGGCAGTTGCTCCATGTAAATTACTGGTATTCTGCTGCATGCGGTTAGACCGGAGGCTGACCCAAATACAGGTTTACTGCCTGCCCTGCCAACTGTACTGAATCCATGGTAACAGTATGCGCTTTCCTTTGTGTAAATTATTCCATCACCCTGCTCTTAAAACGGTGAAGTAAAAAATTGTGAGGAAACCGGCATGTCCTAGAACCAAAAAATCGAAGACATGTGATATCTAACAACACGCACTGGGCCCGCGTGGTGGATTACAGCCCACTCCCTTTCGAAGAGAGGAGGCCTGTGTCCCAGCAGTGGGAACATTATAGGCTGATTGTGCTTGGCAGATCCATAATCAGACAAGATACACAAAAAAGAAGGTATAACATTTGTTTATAAACAGCACATAGTAATGTTTGTAAACAAGTTAGATTTCAACAAACATGATGTTCCTAGAAAGGGGGTGACTATGGACATGAAGACTATACAAGGTGTAAAAGAATAAACACAAGTCCTAAAACTAGTTTGTTCATAATTGACTACCGAATCAATTTCAGTAACTTTTAATATAGGAATATTTTTCAAATTGAAATTACCCCAAATAAAATTACATAATGCATGGCAATTATACCTACTTATAAAAAAAAATACCTAAGTACTTATTTTACTATTGATTTGTCTAGAAAATCAGTAGCATAGTTACCTCCTTGAATTTGACGAGGATGAAAAACGACACCTTGTGTAACCATTTGCCAAATAATACTCAAGATTTGCGATTGCCATTGTTCAGACTTACTAGAAAAAAATTATTACAGTGTTCAAGATTATTTACAGGATAAGTCGGTAATAACTAATAATACAGGGTTATTTGTAAAACACCAGCAACCTCTTAAGAGGTCATTGTACTCATCATTATGAACAACTTTTACTATAGAACCAAAACTGAAATCGCGAAAAATAATCAGCTGTTCCCTACATTTTGACGAGTTAACTGAACATAAATGTAGGGAACTGCTAATTTTTTTTTCGCGATTTCGGGTATGGTCCGAGTTACGAGTTGTAGGTCTTCAGTTCGAAATTTCGAACCTTCGATCAATAATAGTACTAGATTCCCGATAAGCGCTTCAAAAACAGCCCGAAAAATAAGACCATAAATACTTTTGTGGTCTTATTTCAAATTAGTATGTTTTTAACCTTATTACTTAAAGTTTCATTTTAGAATAAAATGACTGAAAATTTAAAAATAGAATGATTTTATTTTCATGCGACATTTTAAATATATTTTGCAATGGTAATTAAACTTTATGTTTAAGCATTAAGGTTTATAATAAACTGAAGTTGTTAATATTATTAAACTTTTTTCTAAGAAATGTAGATGTTTACGTGTGTGCAAACGTGGCCACTTGAGCGACTGATTTTTGTTCCTGATCCTTAATCTAGTACTATTATTGATCGAAGCTTCGAACCCAGGGGTTCGAACTCACGACCTACAACTTGGTAAGTCGGGACCGATACCACTGCGCCACTGTTATATTATCATCATCATCAGGAGGGGCCTGTGGCTAAATAATAACAGCCGCACAGGTCGATCGGTCAGGTTAAGCTACGGTTGCCGCGGTTGGTCTGTGGATGGGTGACCATCTTTACATACCGAGACCCCTCCGTGCCTCGGAAAGCACGTTAAGCCGTTGGTCCCGGCTGTCATTCGTGGATCTTTGACAGTCGTTACGGGTAGTCAGAAGCCCGAAAGTCTGACAACCAGTCTTACCAAGGGGTATCGTATTACCCAGTAACTGGGTTGTGGAGGTCAGATAGGCAGTCGCTCCATGTAAAATACTGGTATTCAGCTGCATCCGGTTAGACTGGAAGCCGACCCCAGCATAGTCGGGAAAAGGCTAGGCAGATGATGATGATCAGCCTATAGCAGTCCACTGCTGGACATACGCCTCTCCTATTGCACGCCATTCAACTCGATTTTCGGCAACTCTCATCCAGCTGCTACCAGCCATCCTACGAAGATCGTCGCTCCACCTAGCCTGAGGGCGTCCCACCTTACGTTTACCGATTCGCGGTCTCTACTCAAGAACACGTCTACCCCAACGGTCATTGGTTCTACGGCTAATATGGCCGGCCCATTGCCACTTCAGCTTACTTATTCTGTGAGCTATGTCGACAATTTTGGTTCTCTGTCGGGTCATCTGTTATATTAGAACATTAGAACATGCACGTATTTCCATATATCTTATGTACGTTTATCGTGACATTTGGAATTATAAAAGTGCCCATTATTAAAGTAATGATCGCCCCATGTGAACCAGACAGTACCTAACAGGTGCTGTTAATTTCAATTGCAAGGGCGAATAGTCATAGTCTTGCCATGTCTTTTTTTTTTATTAACGTTGCCCCACACTAGGAATTACTCCTGTATCGTGGGTGCGCTTACAAACATTTAAACTCACATACACAAACAGCCAGACCCGGAATAACTATCTGTGGGCAATACAAATATTTGTTCCGTGCGGGAATCGAATTCGCGACACGCAGCGCAGCAGTCGATTGCTCAGCCACTGCGACAACCGTGTTGTAGTGTGTCACTTTGGTCTAGTGGTCGCTAGTCCGACTGCTGAGTATTAGGTCCTGGGCTTCGAGCCCTCTGTGCCTCGGAAAGCACGTTAAGCCGTTGGTCCCGGCTGTCATTCGTGGATCTTTGACAGTTGTTACGGGTCGTCAGAAGCCCGAAAGTCTGACAACCAGTCTTACCAAGGGGTATCGTATTACCCAGTTATTGGGTTGTGGAGGTCAGATAGGCAGTCCCTCCTTTTAAAATACTGGTATTCAACTGCACTGGTTAGGCTGGAAGCCAACCCCAACATAGTTGGGAAAAGGCTAGGCAAATGATGGTGATGATGATGTAACAAGTCTATGTTTTTTCGTTACAGATGGGCCACCGGGGCTCTGGCAGTGGGTCATCATCATCCTCATGGTCTGGGGGCCGCGGAGGCCGTCCGAGGCGCCACTCGCGACCCCAACGGGCCCCGAGACGGCGGCCCATCGCGAAAGGAAAGGAGGTATGATGTATCACGATTATAATGTACACTGGACTTTTTTAATTTGAGTACCTATGTACAGACGCCAGCACATCAAGCTACTACAATCTGTCAGATTTCTTTAATAGATTTTCAACTTTATCGCTGTAGTATTAAGGTTCTAGGTTGATTGGGAAAATTTGACGGTTTCGGGTAGCTTGACCTGCATCCTAATTGCGTAACACACGATCAATCGGAATCGGTTTCATTTTGACAGTTCAACAATATTCATTGCGTTATTTACGTGTTGAGCAGACAAATTTTTCGAACTTATGAAACAATGGATTAGCAATTTGCTTCAAAATGATTCAGATTGCGATTGATCGTGTGTTATGCAATTAGGGGGCCCGTGCCGGACGGCGTGTATGTGTTCCACGCGCGCCGCAAAGAGACGTCAGCAAAGTGACGGGGCCCGATAGGGCCGAAGCCTGCCAGGGTAGCGGGATCGTCCGAAAGGGTTACCGCTGCCCTGGAACATAAAGGGCTAAGGAAGGAACACGGGTGGGTTTTAGTCAGTAAGAGTCTGACACTCCCTTCCGCTCCGCCCAGAGCGGGAGGGGTCATTTGAAGATTACCCACCCCAAAAAAAAAGCCCTATCAAAACTGATAGAATTTTCGGGTTTTAGACGAGCCTTATCACACAAGCGATTTGCGAGCGGCTGCGGGGCGGGACGGGCGCGTAGAGAATGCGTCGCGAACACGCCGCGGCTGCACAGCGAAGACATCGTGGACGCGTGGCAAATTCGCAACGTTTTCGTCGCGTGTTTGTAACAAGTTAATGACGTACAGTCAGCGTCAATAATATCGGGACGAACAGACTGTTCAAAATGATCTAAGCAACTATGAAAATGAAATATTAACTTAATGACACAAGGAATGTTTCAGAATGAAGACAGTACACGACAACTGTCATTCTGACAAGAACTTTATCCAATTGAGACAAAGTTTAATTCTTATTAAATAATTCTTAGTTGTTGAGATCATTTTGAACAGTCTGTTCGTCCCGATATTTTTGACGCTGACTGTACAATACACTCAGTAACAAAATGGATTCCGACGAGGAGACACTGCTGTTGGCTTTGTTGCTTAAAAGACGCCGGAGACGAAAACGAAAGCATCGAATTCGCTGCCGTCCGCAACGAATTCGCTGCGCATGCGCAGCGTGTTCGTTGCGCGCCCGCTCCGCTTTGAGGACGCTCGCAATCCGCTAGTATGTTAATAAGGCCCTTACGATAACGTTGATTGATGTTCGATATGGTACGGGAGAGTATCGAGTGGTTGTGAATAGCTATGTTGATCATACACGCGAATATTCACTACAATTTGTACACTACACTAACTGAAATAGTTTAGTTTCCTTTATCCTTCGTAGTAGGGTAATAATAACATATTTTCGCTTCAGATGTCCCGCCGGCGCAGTGCCGCAGCGCGCCGAGCAGTCTGCATGCGCGTCAGACGCGTCGAAGTCGTGTCCGACGCGTCGGACGTCGGCGCCGACTCCGATTCCGACGACCAGTGGACCGAGCTTGATGACGCATGTAAGAATTATGGACATTACTAAGGAATTAAAAAATATGGCCACGACTTTCGAGTTGTAGGTCGTACGTTCGAACCCAGACAGGCAAGCGCCTGTCTGGGTCTGTCCTTGGTCTGTCTGGGTTTTCGCTGTTTTCTAAGTCCCGCAGACGCGGTAATTCTATCTCTACCTTATTTAGTACTTTTTTATAGCTTTCTCCCTCTATTATATTTATATTAGGAACCTAGTATTTGATACAGTAGAGCAGTGGTAGTCCAGATTATTTCATCACCACTGCTCTCAAAACGGTGAAGGAAAACATCGTGAGGAAACCGGCATGTCCTAGAACCAAAAATTCGAAGACATGTGACATCTACCAACCCGCACTGGGCCCGCGTGGTAGATTATGGCCCACTCCCTCTCACAGCCTGTGTCCCAGCAGTGGGAACATGATGGACTGATTATGCTTTGTTTGTTTGACAGCTGGCACATCGGATAGCTCGTCACTGAAGGAAGCAGCAGCCATCGATGTTGACTGCAATGGCTACCAACACAAGGCCTCGGTCAGTATCATTTTGTTATACCTTCATCTTCTTCGTGTCGCTGGCACGACTGTATTTCGGATGTTTGTATTTTTGGAACGAAGTTCCTTATCGCGCGTTGCGTAAGGGGGCTAGACGGAAAAAATTAAGACCAAAAGTTGGAACGACACTTGCGGCGTGCGCGTGTTTCTCTGTCTGTCTCTCTCTCTCTCTTTGAACTTCGTTCCATCCGGGTGTCCCTTGACACCTCTCAAGTTTTTTTAAATTTAAATCTTGTTTTCAAAAAACTTTGCCACTTCCACGGCGTTGTCGGTGGCAGCGCTGAGGTCACTTTAACTGCATGTTTTGGGACACAGAGAGCAGGATAGGAGGTCGATGGTTTGTGATTTAGCGCCACAATCACACCCTACTGCCGTTCTGTCAAGGTAGCCCCACTTTACCAGGTTGGACTTGTACTTGTTAGTCGATAAATGCTATTACTGTTTAAAAGACTATGTCAGACAAGTCCCTTTAAATTATATTTTGACCAAGACCATGGTGCAGACAGTGCTGCTCACTATTAATTTTAAGATCTTTAATTGACATACATTTTGTGTTTGTTTTTTGTTGTATTATTAGATTGTAACTACTCACCTAACTAGTTAATTTGATTTTCCTTAAATTGCAATAGTAATGTTTCTTTTTCTTTGTTTTTCTTTGTTAATTTATTAAAATAGTAATGTTAATTTCATAAATAATAATGTTAATAATTTGTATTGTATGCCCAAAAGGCAGGACATAGCTGATCAACATCACTGTAATTCTTAACACCTGTATCTATTTCTGTGCCTGTGATCCACAATAAACATGATTGATTGATTGATTGACTTACATCTCCCCCACTTGTGTCCGTAAGCCTGTAATACGCTTGCCTGTTAGGAACCTGTAAAACTATGCAAATATCTTGCATGCTAAAGAGGACGCGATCTAAGTGCTTACCATCAGTGGTATGACCCCTATAAGTGCTTGCCATCAGTGGTATGACCCCTATTATACAAGTACGCTGGACTAAATATACTATACGAAATGACAGTTGTTTTGTTGTGCCGATTCAAAGCGCCCGCACGAGCGTCTCAGGAACTAAAATTGACACATTGCCGCAAATGGCCGTCGTTTGGTTTGGTACGGTCAGCAACAAAAGTCGGTTAACACTTTAGTTGTTTTAATCTTAATTATTGAGCAAAATATTCTTAAAAAACATATAGTAATAGAATATTTAAGAATAATTAACTCTTTGCTATTACACGAAATAGAGAAAACCAATGTATCGCATCATTTTGTATCAATTTAGACGATTTGTAAAAGTAACAGTGTTAATTGACTTTTGTTGCTGACTGTACCTCTCTGATGATTTTGGTCTAAATCGTGGAATAAGACTTTTTTGTGTTCACTACGAGATATTAACAACATTTTTATCATGAGAGTATGTCATTTCGTAAAACACGCTATCAAAAATATTAGTTCCATAGACGCTCACGTTGCTATCAGCGCCAAAATGGCGAATATCAAATGTCTTCGTTTTGTCATCGATAGTATGAAGTACGAGCGTACTTGTATAATAAAGCTCAGTGTTCTAAACCCAGCGGATTAGTCTGTACATTGTGTGTCAGTGAGTGAATGAACAATTGAATTTAAGATTTTACTAAATAGATTTGTGTTTGCAGGCGGAGGCTCCCGCGATGGGGCAGTTCCTGCTGCCGCTGCTCAGTGCCGACGCGCCGGCGAAGCACCCTGAACACTTCCTCATTAGGCACGAGGATATACTGCAGGTAAGAAAGAAAGTAAAATGCGTTTATTGACTTTACAGCAACATGAATCATGTAACCAATATTCTGTAACAATTTTTTGATTTAAAAGAGTGTCCGTGGAGTTTCTTGTCCGTTCTTCTCCATAGATACATACTACGCTTTGGAATGGGCAACTAGCTTCATCTTTCTGACTGTCCGACTCTTGACAGTTCAAAAGTCGACGGCACGGTTGGCGCAGTGACGGCACGGTTGGCGCACTGGTTAAGCGATTGACTGCTGCGCTGCGTGTCGCGGGTTCGATTCCCGCACGGAACAAATATTTGTATGGCCTACAAATAGTTGTTCCGGGTCTGGCTGTTTTTGTATGTGAGTTTAAATGTTTGTAAACGCTCCCACGACACAGGAGAAATTCCTAGTGTGGGGCAACGTTTTTTAACTAAAAAATAAAAAAAAAAGTGCCTGTAAATGGTTTATTTGAAATAAAAGCTTAGTTTTTTATTGTATAGGTAGCAGATTATTGAAATATGTAATGTTTTCATCAGCTTCTCGCGTCGGCGGAGGAAAGCGTTCGGGAGGATCTGCCGCTGGAGGAAGAGTCGCCTCTGGAGGCTCAGACTGACATGTGAGTTAAATCTATACTTACTAGCTGCGCCCTGCGGTTTCACCCGCATAAGTTTCGATCCCGTGGGAATATCGGGATAAAAAGCATCCTATGTGTTAATCCTGGTTATAAACTCAGTAGTTTTTGCGTGAAAGAGTAACAAACAGCCATCCATACAAACTTTCACGTTTATAATATTAGTAGGATTTAAGTACTTATAAATTACATTTTAAATATTTTTGTAAACAAAATGATAAAAAAAAAATTAAAATAATAGTAGCCCACCTGTATCGGGTCCAAGCTACCGGCGGTCAGGGCTCCAGAGAGAGGAACCTCCTGACAATGCAAGCCGTATCCAGAAGTACCACTTTCTGAATCAAGCCCTTGATCCAGCTGCCCAACTAGAGCCTCCTCAGGTGTTGGTCGAGACTCTTGGCTTTTAAGCCATTGTCACGACTATCGGCTCAATGATCGCTGAGTCCACATTATTATTATTACTAGCAGCGCCCCGCGGTTACACCCGCATAAGTTTCGATCCCGTGGAAATATCGGGATAAAAAGTATCCTATATGTTAATCCTGGTTATAAACTATCTGTATGCCAAATTTCATCCAAATCCGTTCAGTAGTTTTTGCGTGAAAGAGTAACAAACATCCATCCATCCAAACTTTCACGTGTATAATATTATAGTAGGAATTAGGATTATCAGCCTGTGATGTCCCACTGTAGGACAAAGGCTTCCTACTCTCTTTCCAATAAAAAAATAAATTGAATATATTATATTTTTTGGTTTTTTTTTTGTTTGTCTTTCTCAGACTGTCTGGCAGTGAAATGCTTGACTTTGAAGACGCCGCCGTTACTGCAGAGGAAGAGGCCGCGTTACTACACTACGTGTGCGGCATAGGTCTGTTGTCAGCTTTATTATAACTCTATACAGGGTGGCGGGGACGCATGTTAAGCCTTTGCTCCCGGCTGTCATTCGTGGATCTTTGACAGTCGTTACAGGTCGTCAGGTGCCCTTGGGCATGGAACCATAAAAATAGCCAATATTCACCCTGTATCCCCGCGAAATACACTTTATGGGGAAAAATAGTCAATATTCACCCTGTATACCCCGCGAAATACACTTTATGGGGAAAAATAGTCAATATTCAGCCTGTATACCCCGCGAAATACACTTTATGGGGAATTATAGTCAATATTCAACCTGTATACCCCGCGAAATTCACTTTATGGGGAAAAATAGTCAATATTCAGCCTGTATATCCCGCGAAATACAATTTATGGGGAAAAATAGTCAATATTCATTCTGTATACCCCGCGAAATACACTGTATGGGGAAAAATAGACAATATTTACCCTGTATACCCCGCGAAATACACTTTATGGGGAAAAATAGTCAATATTCATCCTGTATATCCCGCGAAATACACTTAATGTAGAAAAATTGACAATATTCTCCCTGTATACCCCGCGAAATACACTTTAACGAAGAAAAATAATCAATATTCTCCCAGTGTACCCTGCGAAATACACTTTAATGAAGAAAAATAATCATTATTCTCCCTGTGTACCCTGCGAAATGCACTAAATAATATTTCTAAACGTTGTGTTTGTTTGTATAGAAGCTGAACGTCTAGCAAGCGAGTCGTGTGCGCTATTCTCTCCGGTGCAGGAGTGGCTGCTTGGTGTGTTCCACTCCTGGTGCGAGATCTCAGCTCTCATGTTCACTCTCCGAGGGACTAATATGTGAGTATACTGACTTATACCAGTCTCTAACTGTCCCACAGTTAGAGACTGGTATAAGTAAGGCAGGCAGTCTGCAGGCCTCAACATTTGAGGTTCAGAAAGTTTTGATTTTCATTCGTAACTAAAATGGACGATTTTTGATGCTTTATTTATTAAATTTGAATTTTCTTTTAATAGTAATTATTTGACGTGAGTGTTTAACGGTGAAGGAAAGCATCGTGAGGGAACCGGCTTGTCCTAGAACCAATAAAATCGAAGACGTGACATCTACCAACCCGCACTGCGTGGTAGATTATGGCCCACTCCCTCTGAGATAGAGGAGGCCTGTGTCCCAGCAGTGGGAACATTATAGGCTGTTTATTATGCAGTAATTATGTAGAAATGATTATTAGTTATTTTTTATGCTGTTATCGGCAAGTCAAAGTTTATTTCATTTTAACATCTGTATTTTCGTATGAATTTTGACTTTACCATTTTGTTTTCTTCTTTCACAGGAGCGTAGAGATGGTAACAGAAGAGTGGGTGTACCGCGCGCGCTTCGGGTGCCACTGTCGCCTGTGCCTGTGCCTCGCCAACAACGCCGACGCGCTGTTCGCGTTCATACGCGACGTCGTGTGGGCGCTGGCGCACTGTGAGTACATTCCTAGCTTCAGTCAGATGTAACAGAGCTGTGGGTGTACAGTCACGAACAAAAGTATGTATACACTCGGCTTTATTCAAAAGCGATTTACTCCTTTATTTTTGAATGAAATTTTATGTTGTTACGAACGTAGCATTTTCGAACCCATAGGTTTATGTAATGTGTCGTATTTCAACGTTGCATTCGTTATTTCACGAAAAAATCACAATTGAAAGTTGCCAAGTGTTGACATATTGGTGCTCGTGACTGTACTGTGCGCGCTTTGGGTGCCACTGTCGCCTGTTCTGTACCTTTCTATCGATACTTTTCAACACTTGTTTAAGAAATCGCTCGAATGAAATAAATGGGATATAAAATTAAATTAGGTTTTATGTAGTCAGTGGAAATGAGGTTTTGTTCTCCGATTGTATCATCTTTATTGAGATCGATTTTTATTTCCTTTATTTAATTTAAATAGATATAAATTACATTTTTAAATATTAGAATATTAAAAAAAAAATGTAGCCCACCGGTGTCGGGAACAGGGTCCAAGCTATCGGTCAGGACTCCGGAGAGAGGAACCTCCTGACAGTGCGAGCCGTGTCCAGAAGTACCGCTTTCTGAATCAACCCCTTGATCCAGCTGCCCAACGAGAGTCTCCACAGGTGTTGGTCGAGGCTCTTGTCTTCACGAACGCTGATCGGCACAATGATCACTGAGTCTACATCTCACATGTCGATAACTTCGCGAGCCAAGTCAAGATACTTGAATTGAAATCGATTTAAAAAAAAAAAACAATCTCAAGTCTTTTATTCAAATTAGGCTAAGAATCTTTTCATTTTTCGAACGTGTAAAATTACAAACGGTTATTACAGTGCGGCCGACAATGCGTTCTTGTCACCAGTCAGTTTTATACAACCGAATACGTGTTCTGCGAATTTGATCTTTATTAGCTTTTGGAATTGTCGCATTGACAGGTGTCAGAACGCATTCTCTCGGCGGCCGAACTCGAGGTATACAGTTGTGATGTTGTGTTATTTTTTGGGAAAGGTGTGGTCATTTTTAAAGGGGTTAAATATAATGACCACCATAAAATGCTTTGATACCCTTAGTTCTTGCACTTCAAATTGTATTCGAACACCAAATTTAAATGATAAATGATCACTAAACCTTAGCGAGGAAATTAATGCGCTATTTCTGCCTAAATAAACCACTATGATTGCCATAAAATGTAGGTTTATTACCAAATAAAGTATTATGATGCCATATTAAGTTATCTCCGGCTTGCTGCAAACTAGATAGACGAGGTTAATTTAAAAAAAAATGGTTAGGTTAGGTTAAATCTGTGACCTCTTACGCACGAGCCGAGCGAGCGAAGCGAGCGGTGTCGCGTCAGCGGCCGGCGAGTTCCAGAAACGACTAGATTGTATAGAAAAGAAATATGGAAAAAAAGAGATTATTTTTTCAGGTTGTCGAGAACCGAACATGATTTATTTGGAGTTATTTTGCTTAAATAGGATAGCGAGATGTTAAAATTTTGGTTATTAGTTTACATTAAAATGCGGGTTTAATTTTGGTGATCATTTACAATTTTTTGTCTGTTATATGTTACTATATCTGGTGGTAAGTTAAACATAAGCCATTTTTTAATGTTTTTTTAAATAGAAATTATATGTGTGTCGGCAGGTGGCAGCACGGTGGGGCTGGCGGCGCGCGTACTACGCGCGTTGCGGCCGCGCGGCCACGACGACGCCGAGCGCTGGGACCTGCCCGCCCTGCGCCGCGCGCTCGCCGCCGACCACGGTATGTGCTCTGCTCCGACACTGTCCCACGACGACGCCGAGCGAAATTCTCTTCGAAAAGAGTTTGTGGGGTTTTCGCAATTTAAGCAAGTAAACAATTTAACCAAACAAGCAATTTAGCCAAGCAAGCAATTTGGACAAGCAAGTAATTTAGCCAGACAAGCAATTTAGGCAAGCAAGCATTTTGGACAAGTAAGCAATTTAACCAAACAAGCAATTTAGGCAATCAAGCAATTTAACCAAACAAGCAATTTAGGCAAGCAAGCAATTTAGCCAAACAAGCAATTTAGGCAAGCAAGCAATTTAGCCAAACAAGCAATTTAGCCAAGCAAGCAGTTTGGATTTGCAAGCAATTTGGACAAGCAAGCAATTTAGCTAAACAAGCAATTTAGGCAAGCAAGCAATTTAGCCAAGCAAGCAATTTGGACAAACAAGCATTTTAGCCAAACAAGCAATTTAGCCAAACAAGCAATTTAGGCAAGCAAGCAATTTAGCCAAGCAAGCAATTTGGACAAACAAACAATTTAGACAAAAGCAAGCAATTTGGACAAGCAAGCAATTTAGGCAAGCAAGAAATTTAGCGAAGCAAGCAACTTAGACAAGCAAGCAATTTAGCCCAAGATTATGTCTGGACTTTAAAAGAGACTGTGACCTCTGAGTATGTTTCGGCCTTTCTTCTCAGACTAGTCAGATAGGAAACGCCGACCTCATCTAGTTTTAAATATGATTGACGTGTAAAAGTGTTTGTACCTACTTACAAAATAAAATCATTAATGCTCTTTGATGATGAGGGCTGTGAACAGTTCTTTAAACCGTATCCTACTTAGGTCACGAGTATAGAACACTACTAAAATTTTTTTTTTTTTTTACAGTTGCAACAATTATACACGAACAGCTCTGCCTGCTGGCGGCGCAGAGCGAGACCACGCAACAAATAGTCAGTGACATATGCCTGTGTCGACCCTTTGACAAGCCCTTGGACAAAGAGTACGTATTATTAAAAAAAAATTAACCATACGTAACTTTATTTTGCCCACTTATCATCTGTCGCGAAGGGGCTCGTGGCTAAGTAATAACAGCCGTGTTGATCGATCAGGTAAAGCTACGCTTTTTCCAGCAGGTTTCCCAACTATTTTGGGGTTGGCTTCCAGTCTAACCGGATGCAGCTGAATACCAGTATTTCACATGGAGCGACTGCCTATCTGACCTCCACAACCCAGTAATACCATAAAACCCTGGGTAATAGAATACCCTTGGTAAGACTGGTTGTCAGACTTTTAGGGATCTGACTACCCGTATCGACTGTTAAAGATCTGCGAATGATATTCAGAACTGATGGTTTACCTTGCTCTCCGAGGCTAGGATAGAAATAAAAGACCCAAGGGAGAGAAACATAAATTTAAAGAGTCATATTAACGCCCCGGGTACTAAGTAGTTTCATTATTTATTAACTAGAACTTTATTAGCTTCCGGTCTAACTAGATGCAGCTGAATACCAGTATTTTAACTGGAGCGACTGCCTATCTGACCTCCACAACCCAGTTACTGGGTAATAGAATACCCCTTGGTAATACTGGTTGTCAGACTTTCAGGGATCTGACTACCCGTAACGATTGTTAAAGATCTACGTATAACAGCCGGGGCCAACGGCTTATCGTGCTTTCCGAGGCACGGAGGGTACCCGGTATGTACAGATGTGGAGGTCACCCATCCACGGACCAAGCGCGGCCAGCGTAGCTTAATTTATTCTACCCGTGCAGCTGGTATTACTTAGCCAGGAGCCCCTGTACTACAAATACAAGCTGTTGTTTTGCATCCTCGTCAAATTTCAGGAGGCTGTTATGAAAGAAATAAATAACTCAAACACACTAATTATAAAACACAATTGAAACACAATTGCTCTTAAGTCGCACTTGAAGATCGCTTTCGATGTATTCGCTTGTATCGTTGATCCAAGTCTGTGTCGGTCGTTGCTAATCCCGGCTAATCCTTATATAGTGCCGCAGATAGTTCCAGAACCTTCTATCGTAGAAACATCTAGAATGTTCGAGCACATACCGGCCCCGACTGACTAGATGTCGATAGTTTTAGAAAGTTCTAGCATCGAAATTTCTAGAAGGATCTATTAGTTCTGCTACTCGATACCAGATGGCGCTAGTGGTAAATTAGTTCTGCTACTCGATACTAGATGGCGCTAGTGGTAACTAATGTTACCATGTACCAGGCCCTTATTGTGATGCGCAACAGTATCGTATAAGTGGCCGCAATTTATTTGTGTTTAAAAGGGCAGTTACAGTGCGGTCTCACACAGGCCGCGTTTTAAAATGGGTGTCCGTGTGTGATTTCCGAAAATTAGAAATTAAAAAAATACCTACTTATTTTATTATTGATTCGTGTCGAGAATCAGTAGCATAGTTACCTCCTTGAATTTGACGAGGATGCAAAACGACACCTTGTGTAAATAAGTATTAATACTTTATTTATTCAACAGATATGCGGTGGAGAGGTTTTGCAAAATATTGGAGAATTTCAAAACTGCATCTACTATCACGTTCAAGGTAAGTTCATGATAATAAAAAATGCCAGCAGGTCAAGCTACCCAAAACTGTCAAGTGTTCCCAATCAACCGAAAACCTTAATACTTTAGCTGTAAAGTTGAAAATCTATTAAACAAATTTGGCAGATTGTAGTAGCTTGATGTGCTGGCGACTGTACAGTCAACAGCAAAAGTAGATGATCAAAATCAGAAATTCAATACTAATGAACGGAGCTCGCAGCTATATGGCAGCTGTACTAGTAGTAAATGTTTGGTATAATTTACAATCACATACTTTTGAATCACTTCGACGCCACACAGTTCTGACGCGAACTCCGTTCATTAGTATTGAATTTCTGATTTTGATCATCTACTTTTGCTGTTGACTGTACATCTAATGATTTTAGGTCTAAATCGTGGAATAAGACTTTTTTAGCAGTATAAGGTATATTCAAATTTATGTTTCCAATAGATGTTATTTCAAGTTAAACAAACAACAACTTTATTTTAGTGGTAACTAAGTTGATTTGAGAGTGACTAGCACTATTGAAATAGTTATAAAAATAGTTGAAGTTGTGGCGTAAACTGAACTTTATTGTGTAGGTATTAAAGTAAATTTTTCAAAAACTCTTATTTGTTTCCATGTTTGGCATTTGGTAACTCGTGTACGCAGATTAGATTTCTTCCCTGGTCATTTTGCCGACCATTTTGAGTACTGGGCTTTTGGCTACATGTATTTTAATGTTTTTGTAGTCTTTCTTGTGTTTGAATTGTCTGTAGGATAAAAGAGTTTTCTTGTTTCCACGCTCATCTCCAGGTGGAGATGATACCAGCGGACGTGGGCAGCCCGGCGGACGCGCCCCGCTGGGGCTGGCTGGGCGCGGCGCGCGCGCGCCTGCAGCGCTACCTGCGGCCGCACCAGCGCGCCTCCACGCGCGCGCGCCTGGCCGACATGGCCGCGCGGACCACGCCCGTCGACTGTGAGTACACACAACCTATGTAGGGGCCCCGCTGGGGCTGGCTGGGCGCGGCGCGCGCGCGCCTGCAGCGCTACCTGCGGCCGCACCAGCGCGCCTCCACGCGCGCGCGCCTGGCCGACATGGCCGCGCGGACCACGCCCGTCGACTGTGAGTACACACAACCTATGTAGGGGCCCCGCTGGGGCTGGCTGGGCGCGGCGCGCGCGCGCCTGCAGCGCTACCTGCGGCCGCACCAGCGCGCCTCCACGCGCGCGCGCCTGGCCGACATGGCCGCGCGGACCACGCCCGTCGACTGTGAGTACACACAACCTATGTAGGGGCCCCGCTGGGGCTGGCTGGGCGCGGCGCGCGCGCGCCTGCAGCGCTACCTGCGGCCGCACCAGCGCGCCTCCACGCGCGCGCGCCTGGCCGACATGGCCGCGCGGACCACGCCCGTCGACTGTGAGTACACACAACCTATGTAGGGGCCCCGCTGGGGCTGGCTGGGCGCGGCGCGCGCGCGCCTGCAGCGCTACCTGCGGCCGCACCAGCGCGCCTCCACGCGCGCGCGCCTGGCCGACATGGCCGCGCGGACCACGCCCGTCGACTGTGAGTACACACAACCTATGTAGGGGCCCCGCTGGGGCTGGCTGGGCGCGGCGCGCGCGCGCCTGCAGCGCTACCTGCGGCCGCACCAGCGCGCCTCCACGCGCGCGCGCCTGGCCGACATGGCCGCGCGGACCACGCCCGTCGACTGTGAGTACACACAACCTATGTAGGGGCCCCGCTGGGGCTGGCTGGGCGCGGCGCGCGCGCGCCTGCAGCGCTACCTGCGGCCGCACCAGCGCGCCTCCACGCGCGCGCGCCTGGCCGACATGGCCGCGCGGACCACGCCCGTCGACTGTGAGTACACACAACCTATGTAGGGGCCCCGCTGGGGCTGGCTGGGCGCGGCGCGCGCGCGCCTGCAGCGCTACCTGCGGCCGCACCAGCGCGCCTCCACGCGCGCGCGCCTGGCCGACATGGCCGCGCGGACCACGCCCGTCGACTGTGAGTACACACAACCTATGTAGGGGCCCCGCTGGGGCTGGCTGGGCGCGGCGCGCGCGCGCCTGCAGCGCTACCTGCGGCCGCACCAGCGCGCCTCCACGCGCGCGCGCCTGGCCGACATGGCCGCGCGGACCACGCCCGTCGACTGTGAGTACACACAACCTATGTAGGGGCCCCGCTGGGGCTGGCTGGGCGCGGCGCGCGCGCGCCTGCAGCGCTACCTGCGGCCGCACCAGCGCGCCTCCACGCGCGCGCGCCTGGCCGACATGGCCGCGCGGACCACGCCCGTCGACTGTGAGTACACACAACCTATGTAGGGGCCCCGCTGGGGCTGGCTGGGCGCGGCGCGCGCGCGCCTGCAGCGCTACCTGCGGCCGCACCAGCGCGCCTCCACGCGCGCGCGCCTGGCCGACATGGCCGCGCGGACCACGCCCGTCGACTGTGAGTACACACAACCTATGTAGGGGCCCCGCTGGGGCTGGCTGGGCGCGGCGCGCGCGCGCCTGCAGCGCTACCTGCGGCCGCACCAGCGCGCCTCCACGCGCGCGCGCCTGGCCGACATGGCCGCGCGGACCACGCCCGTCGACTGTGAGTACACACAACCTATGTAGGGGCCCCGCTGGGGCTGGCTGGGCGCGGCGCGCGCGCGCCTGCAGCGCTACCTGCGGCCGCACCAGCGCGCCTCCACGCGCGCGCGCCTGGCCGACATGGCCGCGCGGACCACGCCCGTCGACTGTGAGTACACACAACCTATGTAGGGGCCCCGCTGGGGCTGGCTGGGCGCGGCGCGCGCGCGCCTGCAGCGCTACCTGCGGCCGCACCAGCGCGCCTCCACGCGCGCGCGCCTGGCCGACATGGCCGCGCGGACCACGCCCGTCGACTGTGAGTACACACAACCTATGTAGGGGCCCCGCTGGGGCTGGCTGGGCGCGGCGCGCGCGCGCCTGCAGCGCTACCTGCGGCCGCACCAGCGCGCCTCCACGCGCGCGCGCCTGGCCGACATGGCCGCGCGGACCACGCCCGTCGACTGTGAGTACACACAACCTATGTAGGGGCCCCGCTGGGGCTGGCTGGGCGCGGCGCGCGCGCGCCTGCAGCGCTACCTGCGGCCGCACCAGCGCGCCTCCACGCGCGCGCGCCTGGCCGACATGGCCGCGCGGACCACGCCCGTCGACTGTGAGTACACACAACCTATGTAGGGGCCCCGCTGGGGCTGGCTGGGCGCGGCGCGCGCGCGCCTGCAGCGCTACCTGCGGCCGCACCAGCGCGCCTCCACGCGCGCGCGCCTGGCCGACATGGCCGCGCGGACCACGCCCGTCGACTGTGAGTACACACAACCTATGTAGGGGCCCCGCTGGGGCTGGCTGGGCGCGGCGCGCGCGCGCCTGCAGCGCTACCTGCGGCCGCACCAGCGCGCCTCCACGCGCGCGCGCCTGGCCGACATGGCCGCGCGGACCACGCCCGTCGACTGTGAGTACACACAACCTATGTAGGGGCCCCGCTGGGGCTGGCTGGGCGCGGCGCGCGCGCGCCTGCAGCGCTACCTGCGGCC
Organism: Apamea sordens; assembly: GCA_945859715.1. Classification (NCBI taxonomy): domain Eukaryota; kingdom Metazoa; phylum Arthropoda; class Insecta; order Lepidoptera; family Noctuidae; genus Apamea; species Apamea sordens. The sequence goes on along the minus strand of OX244015.1, from coordinate 7,557,474 downwards.
GCACCAGCGCGCCTCCACGCGCGCGCGCCTGGCCGACATGGCCGCGCGGACCACGCCCGTCGACTGTGAGTACACACAACCTATGTAGGGGCCCCGCTGGGGCTGGCTGGGCGCGGCGCGCGCGCGCCTGCAGCGCTACCTGCGGCCGCACCAGCGCGCCTCCACGCGCGCGCGCCTGGCCGACATGGCCGCGCGGACCACGCCCGTCGACTGTGAGTACACACAACCTATGTAGGGGCCCCGCTGGGGCTGGCTGGGCGCGGCGCGCGCGCGCCTGCAGCGCTACCTGCGGCCGCACCAGCGCGCCTCCACGCGCGCGCGCCTGGCCGACATGGCCGCGCGGACCACGCCCGTCGACTGTGAGTACACACAACCTATGTAGGGGCCCCGCTGGGGCTGGCTGGGCGCGGCGCGCGCGCGCCTGCAGCGCTACCTGCGGCCGCACCAGCGCGCCTCCACGCGCGCGCGCCTGGCCGACATGGCCGCGCGGACCACGCCCGTCGACTGTGAGTACACACAACCTATGTAGGGGCCCCGCTGGGGCTGGCTGGGCGCGGCGCGCGCGCGCCTGCAGCGCTACCTGCGGCCGCACCAGCGCGCCTCCACGCGCGCGCGCCTGGCCGACATGGCCGCGCGGACCACGCCCGTCGACTGTGAGTACACACAACCTATGTAGGGGCCCCGCTGGGGCTGGCTGGGCGCGGCGCGCGCGCGCCTGCAGCGCTACCTGCGGCCGCACCAGCGCGCCTCCACGCGCGCGCGCCTGGCCGACATGGCCGCGCGGACCACGCCCGTCGACTGTGAGTACACACAACCTATGTAGGGGCCCCGCTGGGGCTGGCTGGGCGCGGCGCGCGCGCGCCTGCAGCGCTACCTGCGGCCGCACCAGCGCGCCTCCACGCGCGCGCGCCTGGCCGACATGGCCGCGCGGACCACGCCCGTCGACTGTGAGTACACACAACCTATGTAGGGGCCCCGCTGGGGCTGGCTGGGCGCGGCGCGCGCGCGCCTGCAGCGCTACCTGCGGCCGCACCAGCGCGCCTCCACGCGCGCGCGCCTGGCCGACATGGCCGCGCGGACCACGCCCGTCGACTGTGAGTACACACAACCTATGTAGGGGCCCCGCTGGGGCTGGCTGGGCGCGGCGCGCGCGCGCCTGCAGCGCTACCTGCGGCCGCACCAGCGCGCCTCCACGCGCGCGCGCCTGGCCGACATGGCCGCGCGGACCACGCCCGTCGACTGTGAGTACACACAACCTATGTAGGGGCCCCGCTGGGGCTGGCTGGGCGCGGCGCGCGCGCGCCTGCAGCGCTACCTGCGGCCGCACCAGCGCGCCTCCACGCGCGCGCGCCTGGCCGACATGGCCGCGCGGACCACGCCCGTCGACTGTGAGTACACACAACCTATGTAGGGGCCCCGCTGGGGCTGGCTGGGCGCGGCGCGCGCGCGCCTGCAGCGCTACCTGCGGCCGCACCAGCGCGCCTCCACGCGCGCGCGCCTGGCCGACATGGCCGCGCGGACCACGCCCGTCGACTGTGAGTACACACAACCTATGTAGGGGCCCCGCTGGGGCTGGCTGGGCGCGGCGCGCGCGCGCCTGCAGCGCTACCTGCGGCCGCACCAGCGCGCCTCCACGCGCGCGCGCCTGGCCGACATGGCCGCGCGGACCACGCCCGTCGACTGTGAGTACACACAACCTATGTAGGGGCCCCGCTGGGGCTGGCTGGGCGCGGCGCGCGCGCGCCTGCAGCGCTACCTGCGGCCGCACCAGCGCGCCTCCACGCGCGCGCGCCTGGCCGACATGGCCGCGCGGACCACGCCCGTCGACTGTGAGTACACACAACCTATGTAGGGGCCCCGCTGGGGCTGGCTGGGCGCGGCGCGCGCGCGCCTGCAGCGCTACCTGCGGCCGCACCAGCGCGCCTCCACGCGCGCGCGCCTGGCCGACATGGCCGCGCGGACCACGCCCGTCGACTGTGAGTACACACAACCTATGTAGGGGCCCCGCTGGGGCTGGCTGGGCGCGGCGCGCGCGCGCCTGCAGCGCTACCTGCGGCCGCACCAGCGCGCCTCCACGCGCGCGCGCCTGGCCGACATGGCCGCGCGGACCACGCCCGTCGACTGTGAGTACACACAACCTATGTAGGGGCCCCGCTGGGGCTGGCTGGGCGCGGCGCGCGCGCGCCTGCAGCGCTACCTGCGGCCGCACCAGCGCGCCTCCACGCGCGCGCGCCTGGCCGACATGGCCGCGCGGACCACGCCCGTCGACTGTGAGTACACACAACCTATGTAGGGGCCCCGCTGGGGCTGGCTGGGCGCGGCGCGCGCGCGCCTGCAGCGCTACCTGCGGCCGCACCAGCGCGCCTCCACGCGCGCGCGCCTGGCCGACATGGCCGCGCGGACCACGCCCGTCGACTGTGAGTACACACAACCTATGTAGGGGCCCCGCTGGGGCTGGCTGGGCGCGGCGCGCGCGCGCCTGCAGCGCTACCTGCGGCCGCACCAGCGCGCCTCCACGCGCGCGCGCCTGGCCGACATGGCCGCGCGGACCACGCCCGTCGACTGTGAGTACACACAACCTATGTAGGGGCCCCGCTGGGGCTGGCTGGGCGCGGCGCGCGCGCGCCTGCAGCGCTACCTGCGGCCGCACCAGCGCGCCTCCACGCGCGCGCGCCTGGCCGACATGGCCGCGCGGACCACGCCCGTCGACTGTGAGTACACACAACCTATGTAGGGGCCCCGCTGGGGCTGGCTGGGCGCGGCGCGCGCGCGCCTGCAGCGCTACCTGCGGCCGCACCAGCGCGCCTCCACGCGCGCGCGCCTGGCCGACATGGCCGCGCGGACCACGCCCGTCGACTGTGAGTACACACAACCTATGTAGGGGCCCCGCTGGGGCTGGCTGGGCGCGGCGCGCGCGCGCCTGCAGCGCTACCTGCGGCCGCACCAGCGCGCCTCCACGCGCGCGCGCCTGGCCGACATGGCCGCGCGGACCACGCCCGTCGACTGTGAGTACACACAACCTATGTAGGGGCCCCGCTGGGGCTGGCTGGGCGCGGCGCGCGCTCGCCTGCAGCGCTACCTGCGGCCGCACCAGCGCGCCTCCACGCGCGCGCGCCTGGCCGACATGGCCGCGCGGACCACGCCCGTCGACTGTGAGTACACACAACCTATGTAGGGGCCCCGCTGGGGCTGGCTGGGCGCGGCGCGCGCGCGCCTGCAGCGCTACCTGCGGCCGCACCAGCGCGCCTCCACGCGCGCGCGCCTGGCCGACATGGCCGCGCGGACCACGCCCGTCGACTGTGAGTACACACAACCTATGTAGGGGCCCCGCTGGGGCTGGCTGGGCGCGGCGCGCGCGCGCCTGCAGCGCTACCTGCGGCCGCACCAGCGCGCCTCCACGCGCGCGCGCCTGGCCGACATGGCCGCGCGGACCACGCCCGTCGACTGTGAGTACACACAACCTATGTAGGGGCCCCGCTGGGGCTGGCTGGGCGCGGCGCGCGCGCGCCTGCAGCGCTACCTGCGGCCGCACCAGCGCGCCTCCACGCGCGCGCGCCTGGCCGACATGGCCGCGCGGACCACGCCCGTCGACTGTGAGTACACACAACCTATGTAGGGGCCCCGCTGGGGCTGGCTGGGCGCGGCGCGCGCGCGCCTGCAGCGCTACCTGCGGCCGCACCAGCGCGCCTCCACGCGCGCGCGCCTGGCCGACATGGCCGCGCGGACCACGCCCGTCGACTGTGAGTACACACAACCTATGTAGGGGCCCCGCTGGGGCTGGCTGGGCGCGGCGCGCGCGCGCCTGCAGCGCTACCTGCGGCCGCACCAGCGCGCCTCCACGCGCGCGCGCCTGGCCGACATGGCCGCGCGGACCACGCCCGTCGACTGTGAGTACACACAACCTATGTAGGGGCCCCGCTGGGGCTGGCTGGGCGCGGCGCGCGCGCGCCTGCAGCGCTACCTGCGGCCGCACCAGCGCGCCTCCACGCGCGCGCGCCTGGCCGACATGGCCGCGCGGACCACGCCCGTCGACTGTGAGTACACACAACCTATGTAGCCCCTCAAAGATTTTTTTAGGGTTCCGTACCACTAATTTTTGACGGCACGGTTGGCGCAGTGGTTAAGCGATTGACTGCTACGCTGCGTGTCGCGGGTTCGATTCCCGCACAGAACAAATATTTGTATTACCTACATGTTTTGTTCTGAGTCTGGGTGTTTTTCTATCTATAATATGTATGTAATTACAAAAAAAAAAATGTATATAAGTAGTTTATCAGCCATCTTGTTACCATAACACAAGCATTAGGTTGCTTAGCTTGGGACTAGATGGCGCTGTGTGAAATGTCCAGGTATATTATATATTATTATACTAAGGAAAAACTGAACGCTTATAAAATCACTTCGTTGTCCGTCTGTCAAGATCCTTTTTCTCAGGAACGCATAGTGATCAAGTTGAAATTAATATCAAATACTCAGGGCTGCAATCCCTTGAAGCAGTGAAAAAAAAATCAAAGTTCTAAGTCAACACAATCAAGATACGGGCGTTTATGTTTCGTTTATGCCGCATATTTTGACACTCGCAAGGGAATCAAAACCTATAGAGTACTTCCCGTTGACCTAGAATCATGAAATTTGGCAAGAAGCAATGTCATGCAGCACAAGTAAAGGAAAACATCCGAAAACCGTAAATCCAAGTTCGTCTCGCACTTGACCGATTTTTATTAAATTTCTGAATGGCCCTGCTCTTGACCTCTATCACGCCTGATGGAAAGCGATAAATGAGGTCTGTGATGGAACGAGCGTGCCCAGAAAATGCCTGCTCACTCGTGCTTTGAAGGCAGATGGGTTAAATGTGGAAGATAAGATTTCTTTATTTGTTTAAACATTGTGTACATACAAAAGCATGCAAGATATTACGTCGTTTCAGTCCAGTCATGTTTAGCCGTAAGTATCGGCGTACAAATATTTCTATAACATTGAAAATAATTAATAATAAGACAAAAAAAATACCTAGAATAAGCATTTACACAATTTACAATTATGAAACTTTTAATTTTTATATTATAATTTTAAAATTCCAAATAGCTCAAAAACTATAATGCGAGACTGATGCAAACAAATACGAGAATAATGTCAAAGTTACAAAATATAATATGTCAAAATTAAAAGATTTATGTCAAAATTACAAGATTAATGTCAAACAAATACAAGAATAATGTCAAAGTTACAAAATATAATATGTCAAAATTAAAAGATTTATGTCAAAATTACAAGATTGATGTCAAACAAATACAAGAATAATGTCAAAGTTACAAAATATAATATGTCAAAATTAAAAGATTTATGTCAAAATTACAAGATTGATGTCAAACAAATACAAGAATAATGTCAAAGTTACAAAATATAAATATACTCAATACAGACGCCGGCAGAGAGTTCCACACTTTGGCTGTGCGCATAATAAATGTGAAGGAGAAGCGCTACTTACATAAAAGTGCTTATACAAACCTATTTACAGAAATAAATTTATTTATCATTCATAATCAGCTTGTAATGACCTCACCGCTACTGCTGGCACACAGGCCTCCTCTCCGTGAGAGGGAGTGGGCTGTAATCTACCACGCTGGCACAGTGCGACTTGTTAAATGTCACATGTCCTCGAATTTTTGGTCCTAGGACATGCTGGGGGCCTACTCCGAAGTGCAAAGTGCGAATGTTCGGATCGGACCCACACATGGCCAAACCGAATATTATTGAAAAATGCGAAAAAAGTTCGGATCGGCTCAGTTGGGTCGGGACCATAGTCAATATTCGAAAGAGTGTAGGAGTGTAGGATCGGAACCGACCGAACCAAATAGTAACTTCGTAGCAGGAAATGGCCGAACATTCGGCCGATACTACTTCGGAGTAGACCCCCTGGTTTCCTCACGATGTTTTCCTTCAACTTTTTGAGAGCTTCATGATGAATTTATTTACCCAAAGTAAAAGCGCCTGTCTGGGTTCGAACCCACGAACTACAACATGAAAGTCGCGGCCGTTACCACTGGGCTTACCGCCCTCAGAATAATTTATCATTAATATTTTTCAATAACAGTTGTTTGTTTGTTTGCCAGTGAGCGCATGGTCTGGGTACAAACATCGGTGCGACTGCCTCACGCCGCGAACGCTGTGTGCTCAGCAGAGGAAACAGTTACTTAGGTAAGTCATCAGAGTGGCAATTCTCGTGATTTTAAGAACGTTCACAGTCTCAATCGGAGGGGAAATTCTCGTAATTTTAAGAACGTTCACAGTTTGAGGGGTAATTCTCGTAATTTTAAGAACGTTCACAGTCTGATCTCAGTCTCAATCTGTCAAAAATACCTCTAATTTCCCTACATTTTGACAAGTTTTTGACATTTGTTTGTCGCCGAGATGAGACTGCGACTAGATTTTGAACGTTTTAAATTATGAGAATTGGCCTTCTGATATCATCTATCGCCACCACAAATAATAATAAAATGAATAAAAGGTCGATATTAAAAAAATCTAATCGAGTTGCAACGTCGAGTTTTTAATATACTTCTTTTAAAGAAAGGAGTTCTTTTTTAAAAAAAGCTTAGAAAATGTATGTTTTGTTGTAGCGGATTATGGGGTCGGCCGATGTTCAGTAGCGGACACCTGCGGGCTGCTATGTAAGTAAAATAATATCATCTCTATTATATGTCATATGGTGAGTGGATACGAAACGGGACACTATGAAAAAAAGACTTAGAAAAGGACAATGCTCATGGATGTATGGACTCCATGCTGCATAAAAATCAAAATTTGTTTTTTATACAGGGTGGCAGGGGACATCGACGCGCAAACTGTTACCATTGGATTCAGCACATGAGTCCCCATAGTTATTTTGAATTAATGTAGAATCGGCAAAGAATAATTTTTTTACAAGTTTTTTGAAACACGTGATTATAACACTTTCAAAATTTAAAGTTATATTAATCATATCATTTGAAGCGGAACGTCATGTACAGACGCCAGCACGTCAAGCTACTACAATCTGTCAAATTTCTTTAATAGACTTTCAACTTTATCGCTAAACTATTAAGGTTCTAGGTTGATCGGGAAAATTTGACAGTTTCGGGTAGCTTGACCTGCTGGCGTCTGTACAGGGAATAAAACAATATCAACACTTTTTTACTTTTAATTATTCCCTGTTCAAAAATCAAATCCCCGTCGCGGAATGTCCTAAAAAAATATGAAAATAATTACTATAATATTTTGATATCAGGATCAAAATATTGCATGAGACTTTTGGTCATTGTCCTTTCACCAAAATCCATCGCCTAATCAAGCCCCGGGACCCGGTGGGATGTGGGAGTAGCAGGGTAGGGGAACACCATGGGACACCTCGAGGGCATTGACCTTGACCTCAGTGTCATTGACCTTGAGGTCAAGGTCAAAATTCTGAACCATTCACAAGCTGTTTTCCAAGTCCCGCAGATGCGGTCATTTTATCTCTATCTTATTTAGTACCTTTTTATAGCTATCTCCCTCTGTAATAGGAATCTAGTATTTGATACTGTAGAGCAGTGGTGACCGAGTGGTAACGGCTGCGACTTACGAGTTGTAGGTCGTAGGTTCGAACCCAGACAGGCGCTTTACTTTGTGTAAATTATTTCATCACCACTGCTCTCAAAACGGTGAAGGAAAAGATCGTGAGGAAACCGACATGTCCTAGAACCAAAAATTCACAGAAGACATGTGACATCTACCAACCCGCACTGGGCCCGCGTGGTGGTCACGGCCCACTCCCGCTCAGAGGCCTGTGTCTCAGCAGTGGGAACATTATGGCTGATCATGCTAGCTCCGTTAAAGAACTTCGTTCCTATAACTTCCCTGACTGTACTGTTGTGTGTTGCAGCATCTCATTCTTCGGTATGATGGAATCTGTGAACGAATTCAACGGTGACAAGCCCGAGACGAGTACTGATGGTGATAAGGTAATATTCATTGTTGGCCTACACTCCTATTCCTGTTTGAATGGTGATATGGTTAGAAAGGGGGTGACTTGTATAAATTCAATCTCTTAATACATAGTATAATTGTGCAGCGGTATCTACAACGCCACATGCGAACAACGCGTCATACTGACGTCACGCAAATCCTGCTTCTCGCAAGCAGAGTTTACCGCGCAATTAGCATAGATACAATTTCCCAACATCAATCGTTGGGCAATTGCCCGCCAGACATAACACCCGTCTGGTCGGAGGATCCTCCCTTTTCTATGGAGTTTGAGTGAACTTTACACCCTGTTCCTCATGCCTCCAAACTGGTGCCCCCGAGTATGAACGTCAGCGCATAGCACACGTGTGAGCACTATATACTTACGCCAAAACCTATATCTGACCATTTTGAAAACCAAATCCCGTGCACATGATGACCACAGCTGCGTCCGTAAGTAAAACAAAAGAGGATACTTTTTAGGTCGACTAATAACATGCGCTGCAAGCAGGAATAGTTCTTACGGTGGTCAGATTTAGATTTTGGCGATAGTACCTAAACTAGAAAGCTACGATTTACTGGGTTCGTCTTTCCATGAGTTTATGAAAATACATACAGACGAACGTAGAACCTCCTTTTTTAAAGTAGGTTAAAAATAAGTTTAACTATGTATGTTTCCGCAGCCTCCAAACGAAATGGAACCAGAAACGACTAGCAGAGAGTTGCAGCAGGGAGACGGGACGGGCGCCAAGTAAGTATATTACATACATATACTCACACCTTCTATGGGGGTAGGCAGAAACTACAAATCAATTAATTAATGATATACAGGGTGGCAGGGACATCGACGCGCAAACTGTAGCCAGCTCATGTGCTGGATTCAGCACATGAGTTTAGACCCCATAGCGTCGAAATCTTTCGTCGGTTATAAAAAAAAAAATCTTCTGTTTCATATAAAAGTGCAATACCTACGCGGTCAAAATGTATGGAACAGCAATATTTGTTTGGATGCATCCTATAGGTGTGGCCCATCCAGTCCCACTTTAGCCTCGCAGACTTATCGCCAACATTGGCGATACCTGTCTTGCGCTATGACTTTTACAGTTTAGAGCAGTTTTTTCAAATAAAGTCAGTATTAAAAAAATGACAGGCCGCTGTGGCTCTCATAGCCTCAATTCATCTGCCTGCCTTTTCCTAACTATGTTGGGGTCGGCTTCCAGTCTAACCGGATGCAGCGGATTACCCGTATTTTACATGGAGCCATTTCCTATCTGACCTCCTACAATACCCCTTGGTAAGTTTGGTTGTTAGATTTTCGGGCTTCTGACTACCCTTAACGACTGTCAAAGATCCACGAATGACAGCCGGGACCAACGGCTTAACGTGCTTTCCATGGCACGGAGGGGTCTAGGTATGTGAAGATGGTCACCCATCCACAGACCTACCGCGGCAAGCGTAGCAGCGTTGTAAAATTTGCAGCGGTTGGTCCGTGACCAACCGCTGCAAACTTAGCTTAACCTGATCGATGGACCCGTGTGGCTGTGATCACTTAGCTACACCAACTTACTACAGGCATCATTATTAATTATAACACCATGTTCACAGACCACCGGAGGACGGGCCCGATAGTATCGAGAGCATGGGCAGCGCTGAGAGCCACGCCAGCCGCGAGAGTGCAGACAGCGCCGGGAGTGCAGGGACCGCAGATAGTGGTATGTACTTCAAAGACGGCTGGTTACTTCGATCAATAATAGTACTAGATTCCCGATAAGCGCTTCAAAAACGGCCCGAAAAATAAGACCACAAATACTTTTGTGGTCTTATTTCAAATTAGTATGTTTTTAACCTTATTACTTAGACTTTAAGTTTCATTTTAGAACTAGCTTCTGCCCGCGGCTTCGCCCGCGTGGATGTCGGAAATTATCCCACGGGAACATGCTAACAGGATAAAATGTATGTGCTTCCCCAGACTGCCATCTATCTCGCGGGCCCTTTGTGGCTAATTACAGTAGAAAACCAATTGTGTCTCATTAGTGGTGATTAAGAGGGTACCTATATGATATCTTTACCTAAGTACCTACCTAATTAAAAAAAAAAACTCAATAACAGAAAATTAAATACCTACCTAAATAAACCTATTTCTGATGATAACTAATCTAAACTCAATAAATAAGCAAAATCCCTAAAAACTAATATCTATACGAATGACTAATCCTACCTAACAGTATTATAAAATAACCTACGGTCACTACGTACACTATCAAATATACCTACTACCTATACTTTAAAATTAAAATCTATACCTACGACTCATATAAAAATAAACCTAAATAACTCTAAAAACTAAAAGGAATAAAAATGAACTCCACTGCGGGTGACCCAACCTACGACAAACTTAGTATTTGCGGTTGGTACAGTACAGACAGTGGTAATCGGGTATAGGGATCGAACCGCAAAATTAAGTTTGTTTTTTATTGTATATACTTTTCCGGGATAAAAAGTACCCAGTGTGGTGCCCAGGATATTAAAGAATAATTATACCAAGTTTCATCGTAATCGAACCGGTAGTTTTTGCGTGATGCCTGAACAAACAGACAGACAGACCGACAGACAGACAAAATTTTTTTTAATCACATTTTTGGGTTCGGTGTCGGTCTAGTAACACCCCCTGTAAATTATTTTTTTGATATTTTCAATGTACAGAATTTTCACTTCTACAGATTTATTATAAGTATAGATAAATGACTGAAAATTTAAAAATGAATGATTTTATTTTCAAGCGACATTTTAAATATATTTTGCAATGGTAATTAAACTTTATGTTTAAGCATTAAGGTTTATAATAAACTGAAGTTGTTAATATTATTAAACTTTTTTCTAAGAAATGTAGATGTTTACGTGCGTGCAAACGTGGCCACTTGAGCGACTGATTTTAGTTCCTGATCCTTAATCTAGTACTATTACTGATCGAAGGCTGGTTAAGCGATTGACTGCTGCGCTGCAAATATTTGTATGGCCTACAAGTAGTTGGATACAGGAGAAATTACAAGTGTGGGGCAACGTTTTCCTAAAAAAAAAAACCAGATTCCAGACCAATCTCACTCAGCGGGGACTAGCCTTCGGCGTGGGATAAACAGGGGGAATTACTACAAAACTTCTATGTAGGGTCAAATTAAATTAGCTAGCGAAACTGCAGACGTGGTGGGTATATCTAAATACGATAAAATAAAAAATGATTTGTTTTATTTTTGGGGTTCAACGACCTCTCGACTCAAAAATTACCATAATTTTTGAGTTTTTGAAGTGCAAAATTTGAGTTGAGAAAATCGCTTTTCTATGGTTTTATCTTGTTTAGATATCGAAACCCATCACATCTACATGGTCTTCATATCATTATGATCTGACCAAGATTATGTCTGGACTTTAAAAGAGTGACGTCTGAGCATGTTTCCGCCTTTCTTCTCAGACTAGTCAGATAGGAAACGCCGACCTCATCTATTTTCAAAATACACTGTTAAATTTTGATCGTTTAAATCCTTAATAGGGGTCATTGTACTCATCATTATGAACAACTTTTACTACGGGACCAACCCTGAAATCGTAAAAAAAAATCAGTTGATCCATACATTATGTCGAGTTATGCGAACATAAATCTATGGATTAACTGATTTTTTGGTTACACGGCTCTGTCGCCTGTACGGTGGCGCCATCCATCCACGACATGGAAATTTATTATCGCACTGCTCTCATCCTAATGTGAAAGCGGCCTTCGACTCAGCCTATTGCAGTCCACTGCTAAACATAGGCCTCAGCCTATTGCAGTCCACTGCTAAACATAGGCCTCTCCCAGACTGCGCCACAACATCCTGTCTACCCCAGCCACCTTCTTTAGGTCGTCCGTCCATCTAACTGGGACGTCCCACACTACGTATACCGATACGCGGTCTCCACTCCAGGGGGTCTACTCCGAAGTAGTATCGGCCGAATGTTCGGCCGTTTCCTGCTACGAAGTTACTATTTGGTTCGGTCGGTACCGATCCTACACTCCTACACTCTTTCGAATATTGACTATGGTCCCGACCCAACTGAGCCGATCCGAACTTTTTTCGCATTTTTCAATAATATTCGGTTCGGCCATGTGTCGGTCCGATCCGAACATTCGCGCTTTTGAGGTATGAGGAACAGGGTGTAAAAGTTCACTCAGCCTCCATAGAAGAGGGAGGATCCTCCGACCAGACGGGTGTTGTGTCTGGCGGGCTATTGGCCAACGATTGATGTTGGGAAATTGTATCTATGCTAATTGCGCGGTAAACTCTGCTTGCGAGATGCAGGATTTGCGTGACGTCAGTATGACGCGTTGTTCGCATGTGGCGTTGTAGATACCGCTACAGCACTTTGCACTTCGGAGTAGGCCCCCAGGACGCGGAAAGCGGCCTTAGGATTTATTTACTTGTTTTATTAAAATAGTTACATTTTTGACGCACCTTATTGGAATAAACCTTTAAGTAAGTAAGTAAGTAAGTAAATTTTATTTGTTTAAACATGGTGTACATGGTGCGCATGCAGGTTATTAATAGGATAGAGAAAAGTTCTAACATGTTCAGCCGCATATCGTGGCGTACAAATTGGTAGGAAGAGATGGTGCATAAACCGTGATAATATTCATCAAAATTACATTTCATCATTATTCTTTAAAGATTAGGTATAATTACAATTCAATAAGCATTTTTTTAGATACAATTCAAATGTCTAAGTAAAAATTAAATAAATTGGTCAATAAAAATATACATAAATAACTGTCACTAAAAATTTCAATTCCAAATAACAATTTATGATTACAATAATATGTCAAAAAATATAACATTGTCATTTCAAAAACGAAGAAAATTGTCCTCTTTCATAAACTCTGCTATACTGTAATAAGCTCTTTCATTTAGTAAACTCTTCAATTTACTTTTAAGAGCAGATATATTTAATGTTTTCCATGATTTGGGCAATTTATTAAAAATGGTCGGAGCCATGCAAAAGATGCTCTTACGCATAAGAGCTGTTTTAGCGCCGTGAACACAGAGTTTGAAATTATCACGTCTATTCCTAGGGAAAGCATCACATAAACGCTGAAATAAATGAAAATTGTATTTAATGAACATTACCGTTTCCAGGATATATAATGAGTAACAGTATCGTTTGGTTCAGGTGAGAGTGGTGAGGGACCGGACTGTGCGGAAGGCCAGCCTGCGCCGGCTGCTGATAAGGACAGCGACTCGAACACCACGTGCGACCTGGACGACTGTGAGTATTATAATTTATTTATATTAAAATTTCATTTATGTTTCAAATTGACGTTATTTCAAGTTGAACAAATATCGACTTTATTTCAATGGTTATTAAGTTGATTTCAGAGTGACTAGCTAACTGTTGGAAAAGTTATAAAAATGTTTAAAGTTGTAGCGTAAACTGAACTTTATTGTGTAGGAATTAAACTGATTTTTCCATAAACTCTTATTTGTTTACATTTTTGGCTAATATGTTGTATATACAGATTTGTATATACAACTTACAGCTAATGAGCACTATGTATATCTGCCATTGCTTTATTTTTAATTCTTTTTACTTTTTGTGGTAGAGTAATTATATTGTGGATGGGTGACCATCTTTTACATACCAATATCCCTCTGTGTGTCGTTACGGATTGTCAGCAGCCCGAAAGTCTGATAACTAGTCTTACCAGAGGTGTCGTGTTGCCATGGAACTGAGTTGTGGAGGTCAGATAGGCAGTCGCTTCATTTAAAATACTCGTATCCAGCTCCATCCTGTTTGACTGGAAGTCGACGCCAACATAATCGGAAAAAGGCTCCGTAGATGATGCACACTGTCTACATCTGTCTATCTACTGTCCTATCGCAGGTATGCTGGAAGAGATTTCTTATGAAATAAGCATCACCTCTGTACCTATTTTTCTGTTCTGCTTTTCTTGTCTGTTTTTACACCGTTAAATTTTGATCGTTTTAAACCTTAAAAGGGGTCATTGTACTCATCATTGTGAAGAACTTTTACTACGGGACCAACCCTGAAATCGTGAAAATAACTTGAGCGGTGTCAAGTGACGCCCGGATGGAACGAAGTTCAAAGAGAGAGAGAGAGAGACAGACAGACAGAGAAACACGCGCACGCCGCACGGCTTACGACTATAGCAAAAAGTGTCGTTCCAACTTTTGGTCTTAATTTTTTCCGTCTAGCCCCCTTTCGCAACGCGCGGTAAGGAACTTCGTTCCAAAAAAAAATCAGTTGATCCATAGATTTATGTTCGCTTATCTCGACTTAATGTATGGATCAACTGATGTTTTTTTCATGATTTCAGGGTTGGTCCCGTAGTAAAAGTTGTTCATAATGATGAGTACAATGACCCCTTTTAAGGATTAAAACGATCAAAATTTGACGGTGTATAAGTGTGTACATAAATGGTAAAATAAATGTTGATGTAGAAGGTGAGTAATTAAACAGTAAACGATGTTTCCCTTCCAGTATCGGAGTCGGACGCGAACTCGGGCACGGGGTCGCTGGGGCTGTCCACGTCGTCGTCGCTGGACTCGGCGTCGGAGCTGCTGCTGGCGGCGGCGGCGGCCGTGGAGTCGGGCGGCTCGGAGCCCGAGGCGGCGCCCGGCGAGCTGTGCCGCACCGTGCGCCACCTCATGCGCTCCATCGCCTCCATCGAGCGCCTCATGGACCGCGTGCTGCGGCACTGCGACGAGTGGCCCGCGCCGCCCACGAGGAACGACCACGAGGCGAGGTGACTGCCTCGACTCCTACCTCTTACTAGCCGACCTGACCAAAAAGGCACTACAGCCGGTCGATTCTGTAAAAATCTCACCGTGAAAACTCAAGTGAAGTGAGCTTGATGTGAGTTGTCAGTAGTGTCAATCCCTAGTATTATTTGGAATGACAGCTAACTCCACGCTCACTTCACCTAAGTTTTCACGGTGAGATGGTTACAGAATCGCACTGCAGTTCATTCGCGTTAAGAATGCAGTGAGTCATCAGTGCAACTGCAAGATAAAGGTGTATTCACAGTGGTGTTCAATTCAAACAAATTATATTTTAAGATTAATTTTAATGAATTTATAAAAATACACTTAAAAGTTTAAAATCAAAATTAAATCATTAATATCATATTTTAATTCACTGCATTCTTAACGCGAACGTACTATAGTTATCTCCTCGTTCTTGTTGCCTCATTGGTCTAGTGGTCGCTTCCGCTACTGCTGAGCATCAGGTCCTGGGTTCGATTCCCTAGTTGGGCAGTGATATTGGGTTTATCCACTTCGAATTTCACTGCATTTGTGCCCGGTTGGTGGCAATAAATTCGCCCCTTATGATCATCTTCGACGGCACGGTTGGCGCAGTGGTTAAGCGATTGACTGTTGCGCTGCGTGTCGCGGGTCCGATTCCCGCACGGAACAAATATTTGTATGGCCTACAAGTAGTTGTTCCAGGTCTGGCTGTTTGTGTATGTGAGTTTAAATGTTTGTAAACATACCCATACAGGAGAAATTCCTAGTGTGGGGCAACGTTTTATATTATAAAATGATTTTTTTTTTAACTCAGTACAGTAGTCATTATTTATTTATTTTATTATTTATGTACACACAGTAAGATACATAGGGACATGACATAGTTATAATATCAGTACAAAATTACATTAAAATTATGTGTAAAAATTAGTAATTATTGTGATAGCACTAGGAAGTGGCGAAGGGCGGGCGTTTTTGGGGGACTGTCTTTTGTAATATTGACGTTCGAAAAGTGCTGACTTTCAGCCTAATTTGAATAAATGACTTTTGATTGATTGATTTTGATTGTTTTTTAATGTCAGGAAACGTGTGGACATGGGACTGTCAGAGGTAGACCGGAAGTTGATGGCGATGTACCGACGACTGCCGGAAGTTCACCGCAGGCAGCTGCAAGTTTATAGGAAACAAAAGAAATTATCGACGGTGAGTTTTGTGGTTATTATTGATGGCTTGATAGTAAGATTTATTATCTGAATATTTTAGTGTTACTCCATATTCAAATTGATATTATTTCCAAAATCAGGTTTATGCCAGTGTAAATTATATTGATTTCATTACTAATGAAAAACTTGTCGAAAAATTTGAAGTTTTAGCGCAAACTGAAGTTTATGTGTGGGTATTAAAGTTACTTTTTCAACAACACACATTTTGTTACATGTTTGTAAGCTAAATTTCTAACACAGAATATGTTTGTTTCGGCTTTTCTTCTCAGAGAACGTCGAATTAGAAATGTCGGAAATATCTAGGTAAAAAAAAAAAATTCAATCATTAACGTTTAAAAGTGTTTTAACTATTGGAACGAAGTTCCTTATCGCGCGTTGCGAAGGGGGGCTAGACGGAAAAATTAAGACCAAAAGTTGGAACGACACTTTTTGCTATAGTTGTAAGTCGTGCGGCGTGCGCGTGTTTCTCTGTCTGTCTCTCTCTCTCTCTCTCTTTGAACTTCGTTCCATCCGGGTGTCCCTTGACACCTCTCAAGTTTTTTAAAATATAAATCCAAGAAAAGTATTAAAAGATTCGCGTATCTATTTCTAACCGATCCCGCCACAATCCACGCGCTTCTGACGGAAACCCCTCTCGTTCCCGCCCGGATAATGCGAGCGAGTCGAAGCTTCTAGAGCATTCTAGAAGCTAAAGTTTCTATGGGACCATTCTGAAAGTATATCCGTACAAATAAAAAGGATTTTTGCAAATCGGCTTATAAATAACGGAGTTCTGAGGTAACAAACATAAAAAAAAATACAGTCGAATTGAGAACCTCCTTTTTTGAAGTCGGTTAAAAAACATTCTACGCGCGCCCCTTTTTGACAAGTGTCATGTGACGTCCGTCAACTGGGCTGCGCACCGAAAGTGTACAATATTTTACTAATCTTTATCTTAGCTGCAAACCCTATTGTGTATAATATAAATTTGACGGCACGGTTGGCGCAGTGGTTAAGCGATTGACTGCTGCGCTGCGTGTCGCGGGTTCGATTCCCGCACGGAACAAATATTTGTATGACCTACATGTATTAGTTCCGAGTCTGGGTGTTTTTCTATCTATAATATGTATGTATTTACAAAAAAAAAAAAATGTATATAAGTAGTTTATCAGCCATCTTGTTACCATAACACAAGCATTAGGTTGCTTAGCTTGGGACTAGATGGCGCTGTGTAAAATGTCCAGGGATATTATTATTATAAATTAATATCATTGTGTGTATGTTAGAAAGTCAAATTCAGTTGTTACTTGCTTATTTTCAATTTTCTGTCATTTTCACACAATTAGAAAGAAAGAAAATATGTACATTTATTTGCGGCAAATTTATATGTATTTTTTTATTTAGTTGGTCGCTGTAATTAAGCTAGGGTACCGCCGACCAAACGAGCTAATCTGCAATCGCGATTTATTCGCCAGAAACGTAAATAAATATGAGTTTTGGGAAAAATAACTTGAACTCCTACACTATAAAGTTCAGTTTACGCTACAACTTCAAATATTTTTATAACTTTTTCAATAGTGCTAGTCACACTGAAATCAACTGAATCACCATTACAATAAAGTTGATGTTTGTTTAACTTGAAATAACATCAATTTGAAATATTACTTTGAATAGACTTAAGGTTAGAACTCTGATAAACCGCGCGCGGATCAACCGAGCTAAGCGAGCGGAGCCGCCGCTGTGTTGTCACCGTACAGTCACGAGCATTAATATACAACAACATACAACAACAACATGTGTGTGTGTTGTAACATTTGGCAACTTCAATTTTGATTTTTTCGTGAAATAACGAATGCAACGTTGAAATACGACACATTACATAAACCTATGGGTTCGAAAATGTTACGCTCGTATCAACATAAAATTTTATTAAAAAATAAAAAACTTTAGAGGTGTCAAGGGACACCCGGATGGAATGAAGTTAAAAAAACCTCTTAATTTCCCTACATTTTGATAAGTTTTTACAAGCTTTTTTTGTATTGTTTATTGTACAATCAGGAGTCAGCTTATACTGGGTATGTATAGCTTGATGTTGATCTGTAGCCGTGCGTATGTAGGAGGATAGTGTGTTTAACCACTCTGCTCGACTAGATTTTGACATATGACATATCAGCTGACTCGACGGGATGTTGCGAATTACGTCATGAAATTCAGTAAATTACATCAACTTTCAGCATTCAAATTTATTAAGAAAAATATGTTTCCGCGCTTATTTTATACAATATATTTGTGGCAAATATCTTTAATTATTTGTTGAGGTCGGTCAAACTTTGTTAGTCTACTACGAAATTTGCATAAAATAGGTATAACGCTACTACACCTATCCAAAAGGTAGGCACCTTAAACTCGCTGGAAATATGTACATATACAACCTATTCTCTTGCTGAAAATATTCAAAAGGGAAAAATAAAGATATTATCATTCTCTCCGCGTTCTTACTTTTACCATTTTTTTTACTTAAACTACTTATAAAACGCAATCAAGTCTTGATAAAAATTACAAAAAATTGTGTTTCCGACATGACACTTCTTAGTGCTGACCATCCGTCCAGTTTTCTTATTTCGATTCAAAAATTGCATGAAGCCTAATCGATAATCGGAATTTGCAAAAAAAAAAGGTGTAGAAACTATATATATCCTCTTTGGTATATTTTTCATGAATTAATTTATTTTTGAAATTAATCATTTTAATTACCGTACGTGTATGTACACGTACACGTACGGTGTGGTTAGGTGTGTAATTTTTTATGGTTCCGTACGTCCAAATAAAAAAACGGAACCCTTGCAGGATCACTTGTCTGTGGGTCTTGTCTTTTCTTATTTGCTTCGAATCTACTGGACCGATTAAATTGAAATTTAGTACACATATGAATTTTTGTGACCCAAAAACGGATGTGTAACGTAAATAAATTAATTTTGAAAATGGGGTCGCTCTTGGGGGGCAAACTAGAAAAAAAAGAAGAATCTTTGCTGTACCTCTGTGTGACATATCAAATGAAAGGGCTTGTTGTTGTAGGGGTTTTAAATATATTTGCTTGATAACTAAAACAAAAGTTATGTGGCCGTCTGTCTATGTGCCGATCGGTCTGCCTCTCTGCCGTCTGTACAAAACTAAACTAACCGTAAAATCTAGATTTTGACCAATTTGCACCGGCCAGCCTTTCTTACAGGGTTAACGCTGGCGTTTTCGTGGACGCGCGTTGTGGGACGAAGTAGGCACTCCTTATGTCCCAAGCTGCCGTTCTGTAGCTTGGGATAAAATTTTAAGAACTGTAATTGTCTGATTTCTAATTTAAATGATCTGAAGATACTTTTACGGAACCCATAATTTCGTCATGATTGTCAGTCTGTGCGTGCGTTCGGATGTCAATGCCATTAATCATTTTACTCGTAGACGTTAACGAGTGTTAATAACACTATATCGTATTCGAATTCTATGCACGCAAAATGGTGTAGTAAAATTACGATAAACATAATTAGAGGTAGCATTCCCCATGCATGTACCCGAGGGTTGAAAAAAATCTATGCACACAAGCGTGTGGGAAGTATTGTTGGAACTTATTATTAAAATTATAAAGATGTTTCTAATTGACTTTAACTTTTAAAGTCAATCGTTTTTGAGATATGAGATATTTTCGTTTAAAACCGCAGAATTAACTTGGTTTTTTACAGTTTTTTCGAGAACTTTTATGAAATACTAACTTATTTCTGCAGTCAATCAAATTAATGATATGCGCTATGTATGCGTAAATATTCATCCCAAGTACGGGACCTTTCACTGTGCATGGTCCGACATACACTTGGCCAGTTTTTTTTTTTTTTCTTTGGGTAACTACCTCAAAAAGTAAACAATTTCTATTACTCAAGTAAACTAATATAAATAAAAACCACCAAGCTCATACAGCTAACAAAACATAATGAAATGTAAAGTGTTTGCGGTTTCCCAAACTTTTGCTAAGCCTATCTAAAAATGTATACTGGGCATTCTGTAGCAAAATATTAGAAAGTATCAAAAATTAATAATTGCACAATAAATAAAAATAATTTTGAATAGCGAGCGCATTCCGAATATAAATTCAAATATAGAAACAATTCGGCGCGAAATTGAATAAATGACTATCTATGGTCATAGGTCCTCTGTTATTGACTCAGTTTCAATATAATGTCCAAAAAACGATTAAAATTACATTAGGAAAGCATAAATCATTATTATAAATAATGCTTGTTGTAATGGCGTGAAGGTGATAATGCCAGTGAAAGACGACGTTATCCACGAAAACAGTTTTAATGCAGCTCACAGTCTGTATTCACACAACAATACTTGGTCTTTACAGTTAAAGTTAGATTTTGGCGGGAGCGAACGAGAGCCGTGGACGGTGCGAAAACGTTACGTGCGCTTGTCGGAGCGGGCGCGCGACTGAGTCGGAGCGCGGGAGCGACGCCGCGAGTGGCGCGTGGGCAGCGCGCATGCGCGGCGCTCGGCCGTTGTACAGATAGCCTTGCGCTCGTGCGCCGTACTGTGTTGAATCCGAAAATGCGTGTTATAGTCTCCCCCTCTAACCCTAACGAACGTCCTCGCGTTTGGGTTAGCTTCTACGAGGCCTCCCCCTCTTACGTTTCTCCTGTACTGGAGCTTGGATGCGACCAACGAAAGGAGTCAATACAGAGGCATGGTACTTGCCCAGCACCGTACCGTCGCTGAGGCGCTCTAGGGTGTACGTCGTGGGACTGACCACAGCTCGGATCTTGTATGGCCCGTCACGGCGAGGGATAAACTTTGACGTCTGCCCTCTGCCGGTGTCATTAGCCCCTTGGGTTTTCAACAGCACCAGATCACCAACCTTGTACTCTGGAGCTGGTCGACGATGTTCATCGGTGTACTTCTTATGTGCCGCCTGGGCACTCTCATAGACGTCACGAGCGTCTACAAGTACCGATGAAATCTTCTTTAGAAAATTAGTGATGTCACCTACATGATTATCGTTCTCGATTATGGTGCGCATCTCTGACATGACATCTGCTGGCGCGCGCATGTCTCGCGCGAAGTTCAAATAAGCGGGTGAGTAACCAGTTCCTGACGTGACTGCCGAGTTCATGGCGAAGCGGACTGCTGATAAGTGAATATCCCAAGTATCATGGTCTTTACCTACCAGAATCGCTAGCTGCGGCTTGAGGTCCCGGTTCTTACGCTCCACCGGGTTTGCTTCGGGGTGGTAAAATGAGGTAAGTGATTGTGTAATCCCCATCGCGTGGCAGGTCTGCTGCATTACCTCGCTTATAAATTGGACACCGTTGTCACTAACAAGGCGCCTGGGGACTCCGAACCGTAAGTATACCTCTGATACAAGTACCTTTGCGCATTCCTCACTGGTAGCTGAAGTAAGGGCGAACAGCTCCACCCAGCGTGTGCAGGTGTCCTCGACTATCAGGATCCATTTGTGTCCTTTCGCCGTTTCAGGTAGAGGGCCGAACAGGTCCACGGCTAATACCTCGAACCGGCGTGTAGAAGCGGGCGTCTGCAACAGCCCAGACGGTTTCCTAGTATCGGCCTTGTAACGCTGGCAAGGTACACAATTTTTAACGTACTGCGTAACGTAGGAACGCATTCCCGGCCAGTAGTACTTACCGACCAAGCGTTGCAGCGTACGTTCCGCGCCCATGTGACCAGCGGTGGGTGCATCATGGTATTCGGCCAATATTTTGGCGCGTTCCTGTTCTGGGACTACCAAACTGGCGTCGTCATGCTCCTCGTTCTCAGGGCAATATCTGTACAACACACCTTCGGCGAGCACATACCCTTTGTTTGACCATACCCTCCCCCTAGAGGGTTCGTCGGATTCCAGGGCCTCGACGATCTTGCTTACCTCTGGGTCCTTTATTTGGTTCTCGCGCAGGTCCTTCAGACTGCGAGAGGGCACGTCGACCACAGCGCAGCACAGGTCACAATCGGCGTCTTCGGCGCATGCCGGACGCGACAGAGTGTCGGCTATAACGTTGGCCTTGCCTGGTGTGTATTCTATTTTCAGGTTATACTCCTGAAGGGTCAGGGCCCACCTTGCTAGGCGACCACTGGGAGACTTCATACTCATAAGCCACCTAAGCGGCTGATGGTCTGACTTGATCACGACTTCAGCGCCATCTATGTACCCCCTGAACTTGGAGACTGCCCAGACGACGGCTAGAGCCTCCCTCTCCGTCGTGCTGTAATTCTTTTCAGCGGTGGTCAAGAGTCGACTGGCGTATTCTATTGGCCGCTCGTCGGTCCCCTCCCCCTGGAGGAGAACCGCCCCGAGAGCATACCCACTGCTATCGGTTCTGAGGACGAAGGGTAACGTCGCATCAGCCTGACGCAGGATCGGCGCCGATACTAGCAGGTGCTTGATCTTTTCGAAAGCTGCCTGCTGCTCCGGGCCCCACTTCCATATACTTACCTTCTTTAGCAGCGTTGTCAACGGTTTGGTGACCTCTGCGTAGTCAGGAACAAAGCGCCTGAACCAGCTGGAGGTTTGCAGGAAACATTTTAAATGTTTTACGTTCCGAGGCGTCGGCATGTCCGCGATTGCCGCGGTCTTTCCTGGATCGACGTGAATACCACCTGGTAAGATAATGTGCCCTAAGAACTTTACCGATTCCCTCGCGAAGTGACTCTTCTCGCGGTTTACTCGCAGGTTGAACAAGGCGAGTCGATCGAACACGAGGGTGAGGTCGGCGAGGTGCTTCTCGAAGGTTACATCGGACATTATCAACAAGTCGTCTAAATATGCTAGAAGAGTAGTACCTGGCAAGTTCGACTTGAATCTGTCAATCAACCTCTGGAACGTAGCTCCTGAGTTGCGCAAACCCATTGGCATGCGTTTAAATCTATAAGTGCCGAGCGGTGTCGTGAATGCTGTCTTATCCCTATCGTTAGGGTCGACGTTCACTTGAAAGTAGCCAGCTCGGAGATCAAGGGTAGTCATGTATTTAGCGGTTTTTGCGTCGTGAAGAATGTCCTCAATCCTTGGGAGAGGGTACCGGTCAGGCTCGGTGACGGCGTTGAGCTTGCGGTAGTCAACACACAGTCTGAAGCCGCCATCCTTCTTCTTGACAAGGACGACGTTCGATGCCCATGGTGACTCGCATTCCTCAATGACGTCAGAGTCGACCAGTTTGTGCAGCTCCTTCTCGAGTGCCTCTCTCTTAGGCGGCGACAATCTAAAGGGAGGAGAAGCCAAAGGTTCCTGTGTCTCGCTTACCTTTATCTTATGGACGGCGAAGTCCGTAGGAGGTCCCGCCGTAGCGAACTGACCGACTCTGTCTCGTAAGAACTCGTTGAGTGCGGCCCTGTGCTCCGGTGGCAAGCTCATACCTTCATCTTGGCGCAGTGATACATCGCAGACCTCTGCTTGCGTCACGGCCGCGCTGTTCAATACATAAGATTGCAAAAACGGGAACCGGTCTCCTGGACTATCTGCAAAATGCCATGACTCCTGGGCTATGTCTAGAACAATAGCCGCGTTAGCAATAAAATCACGACCTAAAAGTGTTCTGGTGTCATCACCAGGAAATACCATAAACTCGGTGTCGACTCTTCGACTACCTAGGGTGACGGGTACCACAGCGATCTTTACCATTTTCTTATGACACGAGCCATCGGCGAGCCCGATATAACGCTCCGTTTCTATAAATTGAACGCCGTTATTCACTAACAATGAATACAACAATGGGCTAGCAACACTGTGCGTAGCCCCTGTATCGACTATCGCTACCCCTTCCTTACCTACTACGCCTATTGTTATTAAAGGATGTGACGTCGTAGTCGCGAAGAAGTCACCTTTTACGACATTAAAGTCGGACGGTTTGGTGGGCGCGGGTTTAATCGAACAAGTTTCACACTTTGACTTGACCACCCCTGGCTGGCCGCATCCATAACAACGTATCGGGTTAACATCCTTATCGCTAGTACCTACTTTATTAGCTTTATTGTCACTGTCGACTTTATTAGCCTTACGACATTCGTTAGCCGCGTGACCGAACGCTTTACAAAACGAACATCTAATGCGATTACGTTTCGAGTTCTCATTAGAGTTAGAGGTGAGTTTGGAACCGGTGGTTGCGCTCGGACTCGTAGTACCGCGGTCGGGAGCGGTAGGTACATTCGGGTTATTCGCGGAAACGATCGAGTTTTTTAATTCCGTTATCGAATCTTCCACGAGTCTCGCTCTCTCTAACAAATTATCAATATCGCTAATGGTGTCTCGCGACAAACGTTTCCGTATTCGACGATGTAGTAAGCCGTACACAATATCCACTATCATCACACTTGGCACAACATAGGGTAATTGAACTAATAATGATCGTACCTTCGATATAAAAACTTCAGCGCGTTCACACTCACTCTGTTCGCGCGTAAATACCTCGCGCAGTATCCTGTACGCGGGCTTTTGCACGCCGTAGGCAGCGCGCAGGCGCGCGAGCGCGTCCGGCCACGAGCCGACGCAGGCCCGCGCGCCGCGCCACCATACCGCCGCGTCGCCGCTCAGCAACATGGAGAGGCCGCGTAGCGCGTGCTCGTCGGTCACGTCGGCGCACTCCTTGTAAACTTCCACCGCATCGATGAACACCTCCAGTACCTCGGTGTCGCCTGACTGCCCGTCAAACCTCGCGGTGCACTTTGAAAAGTTACCGCCGGAGGTCGCGGGCGCGTTCGCCGTGGGCGATGCCGCCGGTGTCGATGCGACTGGATTCCACTGGTTGCCTTGATTTAGAGACCGTAGGGTTTCCACTAGCGTGCGGTTGGTCTCCGCTTGCATCCTGGCGAACGACTCCATCATGGTGGACAGTAGCCGTTCGGTATTAAGCGCGGCGGCGGGTGCGCCGGTGTGGGCCCCGCCGAGCGTATGGTCGAGGGCGGCGCCCCCCTGGGCGCGCAGCTCCTCGGTTGCGTCAGTTGAGTCGCGTGCATGGGTGATAGCACTGGTAGCGGCGGCGGCGCCGGCATAGGCGCGCGTCTCCACCACTGGGTCACAGTCCGCGTCGGAGTAACCGTCGCTTCCTTGCTCCTCCGCCTTGCGGTCGATTGCTGCTCGGGTTGCCCGCGTCGTTCGTGGCATGATAATAATGTCTCTGTAGTCACTGATTGTTATATAACCACACTTCACTGGGTTCGTTTTGCCGCTGTTAAAACTTTAACATGGCCGCGAGTTGGGCGTCACTGTAATGGCGTGAAGGTGATAATGCCAGTGAAAGACGACGTTATCCACGAAAACAGTTTTAATGCAGCTCACAGTCTGTATTCACACAACAATACTTGGTCTTTACAGTTAAAGTTAGATTTTGGCGGGAGCGAACGAGAGCCGTGGACGGTGCGAAAACGTTACGTGCGCTTGTCGGAGCGGGCGCGCGACTGAGTCGGAGCGCGGGAGCGACGCCGCGAGTGGCGCGTGGGCAGCGCGCATGCGCGGCGCTCGGCCGTTGTACAGATAGCCTTGCGCTCGTGCGCCGTACTGTGTTGAATCCGAAAATGCGTGTTATATTGTTGTATTTAATGCTTAAAATAATTTTATTTCAATTTCTGAGAATCGATTTCTGACATTCGTCATATTAATTACTCGGGTCAATCGAAATTTAAAAAAAAATCGCTTAGCATAATCGCTTTCGCACATCATTACGATAAAAAAAAAACAACAATGGTCGGCTATTTTGAACACAAATTAAGTAGTGGTAATGAATAATACGTGTTATTGGACCTGTGTTTCAATATTACGTTAGGATTTGGGCATTTTCGTGTTTTTTATAATATTTATAATAATATTTTTCACATTTTACATCTTATCTACATGTGTGTGTGTGACTTTTGTGAAAAGTAAAAATGTGAACACGCACGATTGGCGCGAAACTTCGACTTTAGATATCAAAAAAACTACATTACCACTACTTATTTAACATGAACAATGGATGAATTCGTCAAATAATTAAATCATGTATTATTCATTGCCCAGGAAGGAGTTTGGATTTTCGAAATCCCCAATTTTTATGTTTTTTAGCCTCGACCACCTGTACAAAGCCGTACCAAGATGCTTCACTTTTACATAACCGACATCTAGTCGGCAAACGACAGGAATATACCGCGTGGCCTGACCCGAGACAATTAAAACATAATCCATTGGATTGGACGAAATTACGCCGTGAGGTGACATCTTCGTTACTAAACTTCTTACAACTACCAAGTTTATGATCAGATTTGCAAAATACACATGACAGAGTAGCTACATGTAGTGTCTTGACAGGACCATTTCTTATGACAGTATTTTTAGAAGACTTATTGTCTAAAAATTCTAGTGAACGGAACCTTTGTTCTAAAAACTTATTAAACTGCTTTAGAGTAGGTAGATCTTCCGAATATTCACAAATCTTTGCTTCCCATAACTTACGAGACTCAGAATCTAATTTTAAGCTTAAAATGTATATTACAATGAAGTCCCAGGAGTCGACATTAATTCCCAAATTCTTAAGTGCATTTAAACAATCGTTACTTGTATCCAATAATTCCTTAAGAGATTGTGCTGACTCACTTGCTATATTTTTCTGACTAAGAAATCGTTTAAGAATGCAACTTGCCATATACTTTTTATTATTGTAGCGCTTGTTTAATTGTTCCCAAGAAGTCTGATAATTTGAGCTACAAATAGGTATATTTCTCAGAAGTTGATCAGCTTCTCCAGTTAAATGACTTTTTAAATACTGAAGTCGCTGAACATTATCTAACGACTTATTACCGTGTATAAGGGATAAAAATAAATCACGGAAGGTGATCCACTCCGAGTATTGTCCAGAAAACATAGGTAAACTAATTTTAGGTAGTTTTATATTGCAAGATTCATCTGAGTTTTTTCCTGCACAAGATTGTGATACATTTTGAGCAACTTCTTTTTTACACAAGTCAGTAAGTATTTGTTTTAACTCCGTTTTATAGTCCAAATACAATTCTTCCGTAACCTCATACACTTCTGACGAACAATAATGCGATTTATTGTATTCAGCTTCCTTTATTTGAGTTAATATATTACGATGTGTGTCGTAAAATGATGTCCACTGTGACTCCAAACTCTCCAGTCTTACTTCAACATATGCCTTAGAAATTCGCTCCTTGGGCGACTTTTTGAAGTTAGACCTGGCTCGCGATATGGCCTTATTAGTGTCCATTTGAATTTTATTGTAGGCTTCCATGTTGTGTAGATATCAATACAAAAAGTTTACACACATAAAATGTCTACCAATAACCCTTTGATAGATGGAAACACTAAGTCGAATTGCTTTCTTTAAAAGCCCAAATTATCGCAAAGGTCACTGTAGTTCCTCAAATATTTTCTAAGTCGCTGTAGAAACACATCTTCGAAATTTTCTAAGTCTTTAAACTTAAACTGACTTGTAATATTTTGGGCATGGATTCCCCGTCACTTCACTTTTTCGCAAAATTTTCTAAGTCCAAGAGAAATGCTTCTAAATTTCAAAGTTATTTTGTTCAAGAGAATAAGGCTTAAAATCGAATCGGAAAGTACTTACAGTATTATGTCCGTTCACTGATACACGTCACTCACTCACGTACGACGTCACGTCACCGTTTCCTGCCGCCAAATCACGCCGCTAGGTGGCGCCACTGCAGATGCGCTTCACGCTGGGTCGCTCCTCTGGTCACCAGTCTGCTGCTCATACTGGCAGGTAGCGCCCGGAGCAGCAATCCACTGCCCCCTAGGTGCGCTGATGACGACAAAGTGGCTCTCGGGAACCCTCGCTTCACTGACTCTAAATCCAACTCCGAAGGACCATGTACAAAGCCGTACCAAGATGCTTCACTCTGCTAGGTGTTTTAGCAATAAAACAAGATGATGCTGTTTTTGGGTTATTTAATTAATAATATTCGGTGCCTTATATACAATCGTGGGTAACGAAACCATAGCCTGCTTTTAAACAGCGCAACGCCATCTATCGAGCTATGGGACAAACTTTTGCAATTATTAACTTAACAACCACCACTGTCATCAAAATGGCGATTATCACATTTACAGACTTGAATTTAATAAAGGTAAATTAATAAACTTGCGCGCTAAATATGGAAGATTGAATGGCGATAACATATGAGTTTTTTTATCCAACTCTCTTAATTAACGCACATTCATAAGATTTGATGGGTAGCATAATCAATATTTACATTATCATTAAGGGTGTCGTATGTCGTCATTTCAAGGTCCAATGGGACCCGTTACTGAGCCAGCGGATCTTCGTGTGTTCGGGTCCATTCGGGGGCGCTACCGAACTATACGGTTAATAATTCCTAAGGTTTCTGTGCGCCTGGTACTTTTAATGAATTTTTTTTACGGCTTACAATTATAGCAAAAAGTGTCGTTACCACCTTTGGTCTTAATTTTTTCCGTCTAGCCCTTTCGCAACGCGCGATAAGGAACTTCGTCGCCAAAAATAAAGGAGTAAATCGCTTTTGAATAAAGCCGAGTGTATACATACTTTTGCTCGTGACTGTACATTGTTAGTGAAGGAAAACGTGAGGAAACCGTGTCCTAGAACGAAAATTTGGAAGACCGCGCGGAACGTTATAGGCTGACGCTGACCCTGTGTGTCCGTGTGCAGGTGTGCATGCAGCTGGTGGGCGGGCGCGCGCCCGCGCCGCCGCCGCCCGGCTCGCCGCCGCCCGCCGCGCCGCACCAGCCCTGCCGCGCGCTGTGCCCCGAGTACCATCTGCAGCGGTTCAAGGAGGTAGGCACTGTATGTTACCCGTGCGTGTCCCCGCAGGTGTGCATGCAGCTGGTGGGCGGGCGCGCGCCCGCGCCGCCGCCGCCCGGCTCGCCGCCGCCCGCCGCGCCGCACCAGCCCTGCCGCGCGCTGTGCCCCGAGTACCATCTGCAGCGGTTCAAGGAGGTAGGCACTGTATGTTACCCGTGCGTGTCCCCGCAGGTGTGCATGCAGCTGGTGGGCGGGCGCGCGCCCGCGCCGCCGCCGCCCGGCTCGCCGCCGCCCGCCGCGCCGCACCAGCCCTGCCGCGCGCTGTGCCCCGAGTACCATCTGCAGCGGTTCAAGGAGGTAGGCACTGTATGTTACCCGTGCGTGTCCCCGCAGGTGTGCATGCAGCTGGTGGGCGGGCGCGCGCCCGCGCCGCCGCCGCCCGGCTCGCCGCCGCCCGCCGCGCCGCACCAGCCCTGCCGCGCGCTGTGCCCCGAGTACCATCTGCAGCGGTTCAAGGAGGTAGGACGCACCGGCTGGGCGGGAACACCCACAGTGGCGCCGAGCCCGTTGTTCCCACGGGATCGAAACTTATGCGGGTGAAACCGCGGGGCGCAACTAGTTCTATTCTATGCTTTTCTAGGCTCAATGGTTTAGGCAGTGCGTTGTGTCCATGAGGTATAAGTTTCGATCCCGTGGGAATATCGGCATAAAAAGTATCCTATGTGTTCATCCAGAAGGCCAATTCTCGTAATGTAAAACGTTCAAAATCTAGTCGCACTGTAACGTCAAAAACTTGTCAAAATGTAGGAAAATTAGAGGTATTTTTGACAGATTGAGACTGAGATCAGACTGTACTGAACGATCTTAAAATTCGACGAGAATCACTCCTCTGGTTATAAACCATCTGTGTGCCAAATTTCATCCAAATCCGTTCAATAGTTTTTGCGTGAGAGTAACAAACATCCATCCAAACTTTCACGTTTATAATATTAGTAGGATATAAAACCTGTGGCGCCATCTACACCGCCAGATGCGAACTACGTGTTCAAGATAACTCGCTATGCGCATGCACACACTCATAAACCGCCGCCGGCGACGCACACACACTACGTAAACGCACAAGCCAGCGCGCGATTCGCCGCGCGGCAGAACGTCAGTCGTCTTCGTGTGGCCACACGCAGAGCCAAAGAGTAAAGTAATATAGAGGGAAAAGAGAGCCCTCTTACGTGATAAAATTGCAAACCTATTTGACAATACGCCATCTGTAAATTGGCCCCGAACTAATCACGTACCCACACACACACACATAGATATTTATATGCATGTTTGATGTCTATAGAACGTTAATTTCGTCTTATCTCTGTAACATGTTCTAGTAGAACATGCTACAGAAATAGGACGAAACAAAATAGTCCCAATGGAATGTAGATAGTAAAAGGTAGAAAGAAAATAAAGAACAATACGACAATACGGATCGGGAATTACAAAATGCGGATACGCAGAATGCATCAATGCAACAAACCGCCATATTGTGTTTGTTTATTTTCAGTTTAAGAACTGTCACTTTATACATCCTAAGTAGAATCTGGCACTAGGTCTTTTTAGATAAAGTTGATATTTGTGCTTTATCAAATTGTATTTCATTTATGTGTCTATTTCAATTTGTAAGAAGATTTTAATATTTTTCTCAAACTTATCTCCAATTAATATTACATTAATAATTTTATTTCAAATAAAAATTTTTGATCATCATATAGCGCCATCTGTTGATAATTTAACGTACCCGGTAGACAGTAAATAGTACTGGGGCCAACTTCTAGATGGCGACTCTTTCTTTACTTAGCTGTCAAAATGTACGTAGTGTCTCCCCCCTGCGCAGAGCTTAATCAAACGTTGCTCTGTAAATCTAACCTCCTTTGAAAGTAAATCCATGTTTAACTGTACAAATTAAACAAGTTCAAAGCAGCAAGTAAAAGTTTTATTGAAATCAACACTCTCTCAAACACTACGCATCACACTGACGTCACGCAAAATCCTGCATCGCGCAAGCAGAGTTTACCGCGCAACAGGGTGAAATTAACCTAGCGCACGTGATTGGTATCGATGTCTACACGATAAAATAAAATAATTTGTCTATTTTTTTTGTGGGGTCACCAACGACATTTGGTGGCTTGTAGTTTAAATAAACGTTCAAGTGTGAGTCGGACTCGGACACCGAGGGTTCCGTACAGGAAAAAATTCGAAAATCGTAAATTTGTAGTTACATACCTACCTACAAATTTACGGTTTTCGGATGTTTTCCTTTACTTGTGCTGCATGCAGTACATTGCTTCTTGCCAAATTTCATGATTCTAGGTCAACGGGAAGTACTCTATAGGTTTTGATTCCCTTGCGAGTGTCAAAATATGCGGCATAAACGGAACATAAACGCCCGTATCTTGATTGCGTTTACTTAGAACTTTGATTGACACGATGATTGAGATGTTTAATACCACAAAAATAAAGAAAACAAAAAAATAACTCAACTCATACTTGAAAGTAACAAAAAAAAAAATTTTTTTTTTGCAGGTGAGACGCAAAGTGATGCATATGCGGGACCAACAGCTCTACTACCATAGACTACGGATGTGGCTGGAGGACCAGCTGAGACAGGAACGGGAGAGGTGAGCGAAGTTGTAGCTAAACTATCTATACTCCATCTGTTTAGGTAGTTAACTAAATGTAAACAATCTTAACATGTCTTTTATCTAAAAAATGACTAAAAATGTAATCTAAAAATATTTACAATTAGGTATTTACTTAAACCGATGTTAGGTAATTAACTAAATTTAAATAATATTTGTTGGTCTTTTATACGATTTATTTTATATAAAAAGACATATCAAGATTGTTTACCTTTAGTTAACTACCTAAACAGATGGAGTATATATTAAAATTTTATTTATGTTTCAAGTCGACGTTATTTCAAGTTAAACAAATGCCAACTTTATTCTAATAGTAATTAGGTTGATTTCAGAGTGACTAGCGCTATTGAAAAAGTTGAAATAAAAATGTTTGAAGAGACTTCCTTAAATGCCTCAAAACAGGGGTTTTGAGGCATTTTGTGGAGAGGATGGTCAACTAGGGTTGATCCCTGGCTTGATTGTTCTTTGAGCAACCTGCCTCGGACATTTAATTCGTTGTGTTGTCGGTGTTGATTTCTTTATTTATTTTATTATTTATGTACACACAGTAAAATACATAGGGATATGACATAGTTAAAAATATAAGTAAAAAGGTACTGCTTATTTCTTAAGAAATTTCTTCCAGCAGACCTGCGAAAGGAGAAGTAAAAAAGAAACGTAGACAATAGTGTGTGAGAAAAAGAAGAGAAAAATATGAATGTGTGAAGTTTATTGTGTGTTTTGTATTACTAACATTAGTTATAAGGTATTTTTTCACTAACAAGATGGATTATATTTGTTGAAGTTAGTAGGATGGCTAAATGATACTGCTGTTTATAAAGTCATATTGAATTAATATTCGGACCAAAGGTTTGGTAATACAAAGGAGCGAGGGAGCACACGCGATGACCGTTAATCGTGTACTGAATGCTCGACTAATATCAATTAGTGAACTGAGGTAAAAAAGCACGATTATGCATTAGTGCATTATTAGTGTATAGTTGTTGTCGGCACGGTTGGCGCAGTGGTTAAGCGATTGACTTCTGCGCTGCGTGTTGCGGGTTCGATTCCCGCACGGAACAAATATTTGTATGACCTACATGTATTTGTTCCGAGTCTGGGTGATTTTCTATCTATAATATGTATGTATTTACAAAAAAAAATGTATATAAGTAGTTTATCAGCCATCTTGTTACCATAACACAAGCATTAGGTTGCTTAGCTTGGGACTAGATGGCGCTGTGTGAAATGTCCAGGGATATTATTATTATTATTGTAGTCCGAAACTGAATAAATAAATAAAATTAATATTCCAGCCTACCAGAAAGCAACGTTACTCTAATCGAAGACCTCCCTCGCCGCAAAAGACGCACAGCCAGTCCCAAAGTGCCGCGCCTCACAACCGCATCGAAACGCAAACTGAAACCCGCCTCGCCCTCCGTAATTAGCAAACCACATAAAATACTACAAATGCTCAAACACAAGGCCCCTGCCCAAACGACTCAGCTACTCACAGACGATCTAAAAACCGAAGATGTCAAAACCGAGGCGGAACCACCCGAAGCATTCCCGTTGGAAAGAGAGGACAACATCAGTGATACGGAAACGATAGTGGGTGAGAAGGAGACGGTGGAAATGTGTAAGGAAATGAAGGAGTGTCTCGCGAAGTTTTCGAATTTTGCGCTGAACAGTGATAGTTTGCCTGAAGATTTTCATGTGCAGGTAATGTTGTATTTTTAAACTGATTTATCTATTTGTATTGTGTACTAGCTGCGCCCCGCGGCTTCACCCGCATACGTTTCGATCCCGTGGGAATATCGGGATAAAAGTGATCCTATATGTTAATCCTGGTTATAACCGTCTGTGTGCCAAATTTCATCCAAATCCGTTCAATTGTTTTTGCGTGAAAGAGTAACAAACATCCATCCATCCATACAAACTTTCACGTTTATAATATTAGTAGGAAGTAGAAGAAATGCCAAAAATTCAAACTAGAGTTCAAGTTCCTTATCGCGCGTTGCGAAAGGGGGCTAGACGGAAAAAATTAAGACCAAAAGCTGGAACGACACTTTTTGCTATAGTTGTAAGCCCTGCGGCGTGCGCGTGTTTCTCTGTCTGTCTCTCTCTCTCTCTCTCTCTCTCTTAAAGAAAGCAAGCCAGTTATACTTCGTTCCATCCGGGTGTCCCTTGACACCTCTCAAGTTTTTTTTTTCTTTATTACAAATAAATGTATTATCTTTCTCTCTTGCAGGTTGAAGGGAAATACCCCGAGTCGGTCAGTCCCCCGCTTCAGGAGATGTCCCCGACTACCCCCGAACCGATGCCCGTGTACTCCTCCAAGCCGAACCAGAGACTACTCTCCGTTAACAAATTTTTAAATAAGGATGACAAAGGAGATTTTAATCAACAAATCACGCCGGAGGTTCTGAACATACCGCTAAACGCACGCAGGACGCCTTTGCTCGTGAAAGATGACAAGGAAAGCGTGGCGGAGATAGAGAATGACAAAGATACGAATATCTACAAGTATGTGTCGTTCGGACTAGAAATTAAAAAAGCAATGGAGGAATGTCAAAATATTATTAACTCTTACAACAGTATTAAAGATGGAAAAAAGGAAGACGATGGGCAACTTTCACTAGAACAGATATGCGAGGTTATGATGACATTAGACAAGAACTCAGCTGAGTTTCTAGACAAGATTTACACAGAGGATCCTATAGACATTAATACGGGTAACACAAAATTAGTCGAGCTCGTCGAGAACATGCCTCAAATACTAGCGAACATGCCCGAGATAGCGTCGAAACTCTCCGAATTCGCAAACGCGTCCTTCGAACTACCAGAGTTTGCCTCCATTATGAACAGCCTACCGGAAGTGAACAACGAAGCCCAACTCACACCAGAAACGCTGAAACAAATCCGTGAATTGAAACTTAACAAAACTAGGGATAGTGTTAAAGTGACAAAGAACACTGCTAAACGCAAAACGCAGCGTAGAATTAAGAGTAACATTGAAACTAATGATATTATAGGCACAATGACTTTTGAATTAGATAACAAAGATATAGTTGAATTATTGAAAGACGAAAAGGATTTGCAGGCGTTAATGAAGAATAAGAACCGTGAAGATTTTAAAGATTTACTCTTTTCAATCTCCGCTCAGGTTGTTATTAACAAAGTGTTCGAGTATTTGAAACAAAATAAAAGTCCTGTCCTAGCAAAGTGTTTAGAGGAAGACAAGGAACTGTTTGCGTTACCCAAAAATAGTCTTAACTCCGAAATGTACTCTAAAGCGTCGACTCTATTCGATAATTCCGTTAAAGACGCGTTAAGTATGGAAGAACTAAGGGACTTAGTCAAATCGCGGTTCAACTCGTGGAAACATTATGTAGCGTCGAAATTTAAAGGCATACCAGTCGAAATTTTAGAAAATGAAATTGAAGCCATGTTAGACAAATTTTATAGCTACATACAGGATTTGGCTGGGAAAAACTTTGTGCCTGACCCCGATAGAATGGCAGCTAAGTTAGATGAGTTAAAGAAACACCACGAAACGCACAGGGACTCGGATAGCGACTCCAGAGAGTCCGTTAGACAGATTTTACTAACAACTTCAGTCGGCAATACACTAGATATTCTCATTATGAAATTCCCTAAACTTACTCCTGAGAAAAAAGTTATGGTAAAAGGGCTAAAGTTCAAATATATGAACGTTTTGCGGCGATGCTCTGAGTCACAACCGCTTGCCAACTGGATTCTAACCGACCCTGAGACAGCTATCAACGTCATCCAAGACCTCATGGACTTCCAGATTAAAAAGCCGGATACTGTTCCAGATTTTTTCTCTATGCCTAGCGAGAAGAAACGGGATTATTTCATTGAAAGACTAAGAGATGTTAGTAGGCAATATATCGAGACTTTACCTAAGAAAACCCTTTCAGGAGACGACTGGTTAGTTATGCTGTACAAATTAGAACAATATGAGGAGAAGTTAAAAGAGAATTTTAATAAAGCTGCTCCTCAAACTGTTAAGACAACTCAAAACGCGAGCGAAGCTGAAATCCTCGCAGCTAAAGGCTTAAGTAAGATTATAGGGAAAGCTAGCATCCGTGTCGTTAAAAAAACTGACCCACCGAAGAAAAAAGAGGAGAAACAGAAGGAAAAAGTAGAGGAAGACGATAAAAAGTGTAAAAACGACGCTCTTTTAGCGAAATGTGAGGCCATCCTCACGTCTAAAGGAGAGAAATCATTACTAGACAGCTTCTACACTATCAAATCATATATAACTCAGGGGCTCCCAGTCCCAGAAACATACAAAAAGCACGTCATATCAATATGCTCGTCAATCGACGCGAAATTACTCGACGAGGACTTAGAAGACAGTTTAAAATCGGACAAAGAAGATGAAGACTCTAAAGATACGCCAATTTCCCCCCAAAACCATGAAGACTTAGCTAAATATTCGGCGCAAGCGCTTAGAAACGCGAAACAGACTTTAAACGCTGTCGCTTTTCAACGGATAAGCCTGAGAAATGGACAGAGTAAGTCTGAGAGTGATGTCTGTGATACTCCGCAGACGGATTGCAAGTGGACTAATGATTGTGTATGTAACTCTTGCAAAGATAATGATAGTAGGTGTTTAGGGGATATTGTCAAACAGTGTTATGACAGTGATAAGAAGGGTGATAAGAAGAAAGATGTCAAGAAGCCTGTCGTGAAGCCGAAGCCGGTGGCTAAGGCTTGCGAGAACGTTAATCATCAGCAGCATGTTTGTAAAGGTCAGTTCTGATTTTGTTTACATATATAAACTTCGATCAATAATAGTACTAGATTCCAGATAAGCGGTTCAAAAACGGCCCGGAAAATAAGACCACAAATACTTTTGTGGTCTTATTTCAAACTAGTATGTTTTTAACCTTATTACCTAAGACTAAGTTTCATTTTAGAATAAATAACTGAAAATTCAAAAATAGAATGATTTTATTTTCAAGCGAAATTTTAAATATATTTTGCAATGGTAATTAAACTTTATGTTTAAGCATTAAGGTTTATAATAAACTAAAGTTGTTAATATTATTAAACTTTTTTCTAAGAAATGTAGATGTTTACGTGTGTGCAAACGTGGCCACTTGAGCGACTGATTTTTGTTCCTGATCCTTAATCTAGTAAGTACTATTAATGATCGAAGCCTAGAACCAAAAATTCGAAGACATTTGACATCTACCAACCCGCACTGGGCTGCGTGGTGTATTGCGATCCTCTCTCTCGTACAGAGAGAAGGCCTGTGTCCCAGCAGTGGGCAGACTATGCTTTTTTGTCGCCTAATTTGTGTCCCACTGCTGGGCAAAGGCCCCCCTTGTTTCTTGCCAACCTCCCTGTCTTGTGCGATCTCTGGCCCTCAGGATAATGCTAATAATGGATGGATGCGTTCGGTGTAGATAATCATATAATGTAATAATAATAATTAAGAAGATTCAAGAATCTCATAATTTCCAATGTATTACATTGTTGTTGACATGCATGTACGAGTAAACTCACTAGACACTTACCTACATTCTATTGTACGCCCTAAGGGTAGGTCATAGCTGGTCCTAAATATTTAAACAACACCATCTGTATTATGTACCTATGATCCACAATAAAGATGATTTGATTTGATTTGATTTGAATGCTTATATTCCACAGTGGGTCACGGCGGCGTGGCGTGCGCGGGCGAAGGCACCGAGCAGCCGTGCACCTGCTGTTACTGCACCGTTTTTGGACATGCTGTAAGTATATCATATCCTACTTCCTACTATGATAATACTAGTTGCGCCCCGCGGTTTCACCCGCATACGTTTCGATCCCGTGGGAATATCGGGTTAAAAAGTATCCTATGTGTTAATCCTGGTTATAAACATCCATCCATCCATACAAAATTTAGCGTTTATAATATTAGTAGGATTATAAACGCGAAAGTTTGTATGGATGGATGGATGTTTGTTACTCTTTCACGCAAAAACTACTGAACGGATTTGGATAAAATTTGGCACACAAATAGTTTATACCCAGGATTAACACATAGGATACTTTTTATCCCGATATTCCCACGCATCGCGGGTTAAAACGCGGGGCGCTACTAGTATCACATATTTTAACGACTACCCGTTCCTATACGTTACTAGTCGTTAGAGGTTTGTAGCGGTATCTATAACGCCACATGCGAAATACACGTCATACTGACGTCATGCAAAATCCTGCATCTCGCAAGCTAAGTTCACCGCCCAACTAGCATAGATACAACGGCCTGACATGAATCACCGGGCAGTTGCCCGCCAGACACGACACCCGTCTGGTCGTCTCAGGGTCCTCCCTTTTCTATGGAGGATGAGTGAACTTTACACCTTGTTCCTCATACCTCATTAGTTTATTATGAAAATTAAATTGAAATTAGTAAGAAACAAATAAAATAGTTTCTTACTAACTTCAGTTTAATTTTAACGAAGAAATTTAATAATAAAAAATAAAAAAAATCCCTCCGTGGCTCGGAAAGCACGTTAATCCGTCCCGGCTGTCATTCGTAGATCCTTCACAGTTGTTACGGGTAGTCCAGAAGCTCAAAACTGACAACCCGTCTTACCAGGGCCACGTGTTACCTAGTAACTGTACAACCACATTTAGACAGTTATATTATGAATAGATTTCCATAAGACCCTTGTCCGACGCTTATGCTACGCATGCCGCGGTTGGTCCGTGGATGCGTGACCATCTTCACAAACCAAAACCCCTCCGTGCCTCGGAAAGCACGTTAAGCCATTGGTCCCGGCTGTCATTCGTGGATCTTTAACAGTCGTTCAGGGTAGTCAGGAGTCCGAAAGTCTGACAACCAGTCTTACCAAGGGGTCTTGTTTTACCCAGTAACTGGGTTGTGGAGGTCAGATTGGCGGTCGGTCCATGTAAAATACTGGTATTCAGCTGCATCCGGTTAGACTGGAAGCCGACCCCAATGTAGTTGGGAAAACGTTAGGCAGATTTATTGGTTACAGTAGTATAAAAATAAATTAATTATACTTACAGCCGCCCCTGACGACGCCCGTGCCTCGAAACTTCAACGAAACGAGAGAACGACTACGATCTATATTGAACAAGAAAAAACAACAGTGCAAGAGCGCTAATGTAAGTATATATAATAATAATAATAACATTTTATTTCAGGTATTTAACCCATAGCAAATACAATAAAATTAATACACACAATAAAATCAACACAAAAATACAAAAATCAACATAAAAAAAAATCTTCAAAAAAAAAACAAAACAAAATTAAAATCAGAATTTAATTAAAAAGAATCAAAAATTAAAACCAAAATGGACATCAATATTAAAATTAAATCATAAAATAAAAAAAAAAATAAACAAAATTGAAATTATAAAATAAAATAAAATAAACAATTTCAAAAATAAATAAAATAACAATCAGTAGTTAAAAACACAGAGAACAACACATTAAAAACCAAGCCAAGCCAATATATTTATTATCTCCTTTATTTCAATGTAATCATAATAATTTCGCGTCGCTCTGATCAGTGGCGTGCATTGCATAAAGGTATATAAGCAGTGCTTACCTCGATAAATCACCATAAGTCTGTCAATTACATTTTAGTGTGCGTGCCCCACAATTAAGAAACTCACTAAATTATCATACCTAACAAAAATCAAAATCCTCATACAAACTCGCGCGGCAGTAGGCAGTCGCCAGACGGCCTGCTCGGCTCCTGTACTATTCGCACATTGTCATTGGTCTTTACTCGTTCAAGTTAATACATCATCTGCCTAGCCTTTTCCCAACTATGTTGGGGTCGGCTTCCAGTCTAACCGGATGCAGCTGAATACCAGTATTTTACATGGAGCGACTGCCTATCTGACTCGTTCAAGTTAATACGACGAAATTAAATTCCTGCCTACCTATTCTGAAAACCAATGCACGCCACTGGCTCTGATCGACCCACCACCGCTATATCAGGCTTATTGGCAACAATAGTCCTATATATTTATTATTATTTTCCTTTACTTCAATATAAATACATATTATAAATTACATTTTTAAATATTTTTATAAACAAAAAGATAAAAAAAGGGACACCCGGATGGAACGAAGTATAACTGGCTTGCTTTCTATAAAAGAGAGAGAGAGACAGACAGAGAAACACGCGTACGCCGCACGGCTTACAACTATAGCAAAAAGTGTCGTACCAACTTTTGGTCTTAATTTTTTCCGTCTAGCCCCCTTTCGCAACGCGCGATAAGGAACTTCGTTCCAAAAACATTTAAAAATATAAAAAATAGTAGCCCACCGGTAGCAGGGTCCAAGCTATCGGCGAACAGGGCTCTAGAGAGAGGAACTTCCTGACAATGCGAGCTGTGTCCAGGAGTACCGCTTTCTGAATCAAGCCCTTGATCCAGCTTCCCAAAGAGAGCCTCCTCAGGTGTTAGTCGAGGCTCCTGGCTATTAAGCCAATTATTATTAAGTATTCTTATCTACTGCTCCACTTGACTACCCCGTTGGTCTCGTGGTTGCAAGCGCGAATGTTGAACGTGGGATCCTGGGTTCGATTCCTGGGTCGGACAAGGTGTCATTCGGTTTTCCATTAGGAAGTTCTTAATAACAGTCCGGAGTTCCAAACTTTTTGGTTGAACAAGTTGGCGGTTCAATACCCCCGTGCCTCGGAAAGCACGTAAAGCCGTTGGTCCTGCGCCTGATCTCTCCCCGGTCGTGTCGGATTGCCGTCCCATCGGACTATGAGAGTGTTTTTTGTTTTTTTTTTTTAAAACCTTGCCCCACACTAGGAATTACTCCTGTATCGTGGGTGCGTTTATAAACATTTAAACTCACATACACAAACAGCCAGAC
Source organism: Apamea sordens (assembly GCA_945859715.1). Classification (NCBI taxonomy): domain Eukaryota; kingdom Metazoa; phylum Arthropoda; class Insecta; order Lepidoptera; family Noctuidae; genus Apamea; species Apamea sordens. The sequence continues at coordinate 7,517,169 of OX244015.1, read as the reverse complement.
CCGGAACAACTACTTGTAGGTCATACAAATATTTGTTCTGTGCGGGGATCGAACCCGAGACACCCAGCGCAACAGTTAATCGCTTCACCAGTGCCGTCACACAATTACAACAACAATTATGGGACTAACCACACTTATTCAGCTCTGTTCAGCTTTTGTCTGTTTTGGTAGTGTCTGATGATTTAGATCTAAATCGTGGAATAAGATTTTTTTTGTGTATTTTGTGTTTACTACGAGATATTTAGAACATTTCTATCCGGAGACTAGCTGACCCGGCAAACGGGGCTACTTCGTTCGCGTGGTGTCCTACCCCTTACCCTACTCCTACACTACTCCTACCCTACTCCTATCCTACTTCTACCCTACTCCTACCCTACTCCAAACCTACTCCTACACTACTCCTACACTACTCCTACACTACTCCTACCCTACTCCAACCATAATGTTACCCTACTTCTACGGTTCTACCCTACTCCTAACCTACTCCTAACCTACTCCTACACTATTCAAAACCCTTAATTTAATACGTGCTTCAATTCGAGTGGACCCGAGTCAACCGTACCGAAGGGACGATCGTCAAATGTTTGACAGGAAAGTAGGTAGAACAGTTTATATGGAATCAAAAAACGAAAATGCGGAACCAACGACACCGACTTCCGAAATTAAAGTAGTAGTGTTTTTTTCTGGAAGTTGTTTTTTTTCTTTTTGTAAAAAAGGTTTTATTTCGAAAAAGTACTTCTACTTACAATTTTTTTTTTAAAGTTCATAGACACCAATGTTGTTTACCAACGATCTTAAAGTCTCCCTAATAATTAATAATAATAATATCCCTGAACATTTCACACAGCGCCATCTAGTCCCAAGCTAAGCAACCTAATGCTTGTGTTATGGTAACAAGATGGCTGATAAACTACTTATATACTTTTTTTTTTTTTTTTGGGAATACATACATATTATAGATAGAAAAACACCCAGACTCGGAACAAATGCATGTTATAAATATTTGTTCTGTGCGGGAATCGAAACCCGCGACACGCAGCGCAGCAGTCCGATCGCTCAGCCACTGCGCTAACCGTGTTGTCGCTAATTGTATTAACCCCGTGTATTGGTTGCAGGGCGAGCAAGAGCCGCCGGTGACGAGGGCGTCGGGCATGCAGACGCCACCCATCGAGCCGCCGGCGCAGCCCAAGCCGACCAAACCGCCGCCGATCGCGCCCAAACCACCAGTAAACTACTATATTACTTTTTGTACCCAAAGTTTGTCAACATGACCCTAGAACTGCAGTGCGATTCTGTAACCATCTCACCGTGAAAACTTAGGTGAAGTGAGCGTGGAGTGAGCTGTCATTCCAACTAATGCTAGGGATTGATACTACTGACAACTTACATCAAGCTCACTTCACTTTAGTTTTCACGGTGAGATTTTTACAGAATCGACCGGCTGCGCTTCGGTAAACTTCGTGCGAATAGGGTAGTTGCCTGGGTAAAAAAATAATAATTATATTTAGTCCGTCAGTTAGATTATCGCAAAATAATGGACACGTATTTTTGCTTTTGTCAATCAAATAAAAAATGACAAAGGAGGGGCCCGTGGCTAAATAATAACAGCCGCACAGGTCGATCGGTCAGGTTAAGCTACGCTTGCCGCGGTTGGTCTGTGGATGGGTGACCATCGTTACATACCGAGACCCCTCCGTTCCTCGGAAAGCACGTTAAGCCGTTGGTCCCGGCTGTCATTCGTGGATCTTTGACAGTCGTTACGGGTAGTCAGAAGCCCGAAAGTCTGACAACCAGTCTTACCAAGGGACAACCCACCTACCCACCCATTACCCCCTGGGTAATGGGTGGTGGTTTACCCTGGGGGTATTACCCAGTAACTGGGTTGTGGAGGTCAGATAGGCAGTTGCTCCATGTAAAATACTGGAAAGCTGGAAGGTTTGGTATTCAGCTGCATCCGGTTAGACTGGAAGCCGACCCCAACATAGTTGGGAAGGCTAGGCATATGATGGCAGATAATGACACTAAATTAATTATTGCTTATTCATTTGTACGCCGTCATCGGCAAAACGTAGTGTACCTATATATTTTAAATAGCGGCCCGTCCCGGCTTCGCACGTGTGGTTAAGTTTCAGTAAGGATCCCTAATCTTTTCTAGCAATAAATATAGCCTATGTCACTCAGGGTGAATGTAGCTTTCCAATAGTGAAAGAATTTTTGAAATCGGCACAGTTGTTTTTGAGTTTATTCATTATAAGCAACAAAAATACAAATCTTTCCTTTTTTTTAAGGATGGGAAATCTACAGATGACCCCTCCCGCTCTGGGTGGAGCGGAAGGGAGTGTCAGACGCTTACTGACTAAAACCCACCCGTGTTCCTTCCTTAGCCCTTTATGTTCCAGGGCAGCGGTAACCCTTTCGGACGATCCCGCTACCCAATCTTTCCTCTTTATAATATTAGTATAGATAACAACACCTGTTTTTACACCGCCTATGTTTTACAAATAAAAAAACTTTGATTATGATGAATGTCAATTTAACTCTTTGCAGGCACTACCAAAAACGCAGCCGCCGAACTTGACGCCTGCACAAGTGCAGCAGAAACGACAATCCATAGACATTCAACAGAAACAACTCGCCGACAAGATGGCGCAGATGGCCGTGTCCGACAAACCGCCGCCTGCAGCCGCTCAGACTGCGAACAAACCTAAGGTAATCATCAAGGGTAGCGGGAACATCCGAAAGGGTTTACCGCTGCCCTGGAACATAAAGGGCTAAGGAAGGAACACGGGTGGGTTTTAGTCAGTAAGAGTCTGACACTCCCTTCTGCTCCACCCAGAGCGGGAGGGGTCATTTGATGATTTCCCATCCTCAAAAAAAAAGGTAATCATCATCATCAGTTTTGTCCCCGGACAAAGGACTTTATTCGCGGCAAACATGACGCGTAAAACAATACACGCAGAAAACGTTTAATAACCTGCGTGTGCAATACAATGCTTTTAGGATATTGCTGGCGCTACCTCGTTTCTGTAGCGCATCAGGGATGTTCGCAGCAGCGAGTACAGATGACTTCTTTGCGATTATTCGTAAAAGATCCGCTTCACTGCTGCGTCGGATGCGGGGTGGGAACAACAGTCTCTTGAGCGTTGTTGCTAGTAAGACTGAGGGCCGCCTTATGGGGCACCTGTGCGCAGTGCATGTACTGTTACCAGGAGGCCAATTCTCGTAATTTAAAACGTTCAAAATCTAGTCGCAGTCTCATCTCAGCGACAAACAAATGTCAAAAACTTGTCAAAATGTAGGGAAATTAGAAGTATTTTTTGACAGATTGAGACTGAGATCAGACTGTGAACGATCTTAAAATTACGAGAATTTCCCCTCTGGTGTAGCCGTGAGGTGGCGAAATTAAGTATTATTAGTTGTGTGTTAAAGTCTACTAAACTAACATAGGTTAAGGAATACTAGCAAATTTATGGGCTCTACCTGAATTAAAGATAAATAAATAAAAAGAACACAAACATAAAAAAAAAACAAGCTGAGGATAAACATGCGTCACATCCGCGTAAAACGGCCATCGCTCAGCATAATGCTAAGACCCTATACGAGACAGCCAGCGCTGGTTTTCAGCGACAGCCGGCGTAACAAACATTCAACGTAGTCTTTATAATTTTTCTTATTTGTTTCAGGTGTTACAACGTACGGTGCCTATACAAATAAATGTTCCGCCCGTACTGAAGGCTGAAGGAAAAGTCAACCCTAATGCTATGGAGCAGATTAGACTACAGGTAAAAATACCATTAATATATTAACCAAAAAAAAAAACGGATTGCGCATCAATTTAATTCGAAACTCAGTTACATTCTTTATTTAATAGTTGTACAGTCAAATTAAAAATACTATATCGGGTTTCTAATTTCATCATTTTTAAAAATTACACGAGCATTTATACACCGTTAAATTTGGATCGTTTTAATCCTTAAAAGGGGTCATTGTACTCATCATTATGAACAACTTTTACAACGGGACCAACCCTGAAACCGTGAAAAAAAATCAGTTGATCCACACATTATGTCGAGTTATGCGAACATAAATCTATGGATCAACTGATTTTTTTTCACGATTTTTACGACGACACAAAAAAAAAAACATTTCTTAATATTTTCATTAAATTAATTTCAAACATCCTTTCTTTATAACAGCAATTAAAACAACAACATCAAGCTCAAGCCCACCAACAACAACATCAACAGCTTCAACAACAACAACAACAACAACAGCAGCAAGCTCAACAACAGCAACAACAGCAGCAGCAACAACAACAGAAGAAGCCGGAGCCTATATACGACTTGCCTATACACAACAAACCGACGCTCACGCCTCAACAACAACAACAAATTAGACAACAACAGCAACAGGTTGGTAATAGACAAAATATCAACAGTCATGACAGCCAATGACTGAATAGCCAAGAGCCCCACTTACACCTGAGGAGGCTCTTGTTACGAAGTTGGATCAAGAGGTTGATTCAGATACACTCCCGTACCGTATCGAACAATCGAACATCAATCAATGTTATAGTAAGGGGTCCTCTAAACGTGACGACACGGTTAGCGCAGTGGTTAAGCGATTGACTGCTGCGCTGCGTGTCGTGGGTTCGATTCCCGCACGGAACAAATATGTGTATGACCTACAAATAGTTGTTCCGGGTCTGGCTGTTTGTGTATGTGAGTTTAAATGTTTGTAAACGCACCTACGATACAGGAGAAATTCGTACTGTGGAGCAAAGTTTAAAAAAAAAAACGCTGTTCACAAGTCAAAAACCCAAAAATTTTGTCAGTTTAATTCAAATCGACGACCGCTGTTCTTCCGACAGCTGTTTGCTATCTGGGGAAAAGGTAAATCAGATTGTCGAAACGTGTAATTTTCGATACGACAGCATGGCGGATGGTTGTGCCATGGAAAGTTATCCTAGGTCTGTAATTTATCGTGGTCCACTGGACCACTTAACCGCCTCCGGACACAAATAGTGAGATTTAACTCCAACCAGGGGATTTACTCCGAAGTAGTATCGGCCGAATGTTCGGCCGTTTCCTGCTACGAAGTTACTATTTGGTTCGGTCGGTTCCGATCCTACACTCCTACACTCTTTCGAATATTGACTATGGTCCCGACCCAACTGAGCCGATCCGAACTTTTTTCGCATTTTTCAATAATATTCGGTTCGGCCATGTGTCGGTCCGATCCGAACATTCGCACTTTGCACTTCGGAGTAGGCTCCCAGGTAAGGTGGGGCTACCTCGACGTAACGACAGCAGGGTGTGGATGTGGAGGAAACTATGCTCCACCTCCTATCCTGCCCTCTGTGTCCCAATACATACAAAGTGACCTCTGCCCTACCACAGACAACGCCGTGGATGTGGCAAAGTTCAGACAACATCTGAAGGCCATTTCTCGTAATTTAAAACTTTCAAAATCTAGTCGCAGTCTCATCTCAGCGACAAACAAATGTCAAAAACTTGTCAAAATGTAGGGAAATTAGATGTATTTTTGACAGATTGAGACTGAGATCAGACTGTGAACGTGCTTAAAATTACGAGAATTGCCCCTCTGTAGTCGTGCCAGCGACACAAAGAAAAAGGTCACAGCTCGTATAGTTAGTAGGTTCCTCGCTCAGGAACCCTGACCACAGGTAGCTTGGACCCTGCAGTGCGATTCTGTAACCGCCTCACCGTGAAAACGTAGGTGAAGGTGAGCGTGGAGTGAGCTGTCATTCAAACTAATGCTAGGGATTGACACTATTACAGCTCACTCTAAGCTCACTTCATCTAACTTTTCACGGTGAGATTTTTACAGAATCGATCGGCTGTTCCCGATACCGGTGGGCTACTATTCAGTTTCAACCGATATAACTTTCAGGGGGCCTAAAAAGGCCACTTTGGCAGAATCATAATAGGATAACAATATGAATCATATTAAAAATCGTAAAATGGTCACAAACTGACAATTCATAATATGATCTGTGTGCAATTCATATCACAATGAAATAACATTTAAACTGTAGAAATAAAAAATAATAAAAATCGTAACAATTAATCAAAAATTTACCGATAAAATTACGGTTCAATTTTTTTCATGCGGCAATGTTTACACCAAATATGAAATGAAATTTTACGAAAATTAGAGGAATTTTTAATGATCTGCTGGAAATTCAGGAAATGAATAGCTTTTAGAGGTATTGCTTAAAGTGGCCTTTTTAAGCTCCCAGATTAACCATATTCTGTTCGAAGCTTACGTTTGTCATAGCTGAACTCTGCGTTTATTAATAAGGGATTTAAAGTTCCGTTTTCTTTTCTAACTTTTAATTGAGTTTAATTTCTTTATTAACAGCTTCTGCAACAAAAACTCCAGCATCAACAGCATCATCAACAACAACAGCAGCAGCAGCAACAACAACAGACGCAACAGCGGTTTAATCAACAACAAGCACAACAACAGGCACAACAACAACAACAAGCCCAACAACAGGCCGCTCAACAACAGGCTCAGCAACAAGCTCAACAGCAAGCTCAACAGCAAGCTCAACAGCAAGCTCAACAGCAAGCTCAACAACAAGCCCAACAACAGGCCCAACAACAGGCTCAGCTACAACGACAGAGTAGAGCGCAACAACAAAGAAGCACTGTGTCTCTCTCTAGCAGAGATACTAGTGTGTTCTCTACTTCTAGCGGATGTTCTGGGTAAGTAAACAAGCTGTTGAACAGTTAGAAAGAAAGAAAGAAAAAGTATTTATTGCGACTCACACAGGAAGATCACAAACTAAACTAAACACAGTAAAAAAAAAACATGTTATATAAAGTTTTATCATTCTCTTATTTTAGGAGTTACAGGGGGGGAACATATTTTACCACTTTAGAATTGTCTCTCGCGCAAAGTATTCAGTTAAGAAAAAAATAATATTAGAAACCTCAATATCATTTTTGAAGACCTATCCATAGATACCCCCACGTGGACGTATGGGTCTGATGAAAAAAAAAAAAAATGAGTTCCAGTTCTAAGTATGGGGAACCCCCAAAATTCATTGTTTTTTTTTTCTATTTTTGTGTGAAAATCTTAATGCGGTTCACAATACATCTACTTACCAAGTTTCAATAGTATAGTTCTTATAGTTTCGGAAAAAAGTGGCTGTGACATACGATACGATTGATTTATTATGTTTTCTACTAATTTGTGTTGTGTGGTAATTATTGGGTGTTCTTTACCTGAAAATAAATTGAATTATAATTATACGGACGGACAGACAGACAGACAGACGTGACGAATCCATAAGGGTTCCGTGCCATTTGGCTACGGAACCCTAAAAATCAATGTCGCAGCGCTGGTATTCTGATTGGGCCCGCTGTGATGTCACGCACAGTTACGGAATTACAGTTCAAGTCACTAACAAAACTTAGTGCTGATTTTACAATCGACAGATAATTTTTATTCGTAGATTAAAATTGAAGTCTGACAGATTTCGTATGGAAGAACTGTCAAAAATTCAAAACTATTCCTCGGATAAAATTATCTAGCGTTGGAGAAATCAGCCCTAAATCTCAAAAATTGACGGCACGGTTGGCGCAGTGGTTAAGCGATAGACTGCTGCGCTGCGTGTCGCGGGTTCGATTCCCGCACGGAACAAATATTTGTATGACCTACATGTATTTGTTCCGAGTCTGGGTGTTTTTCTATCTATAATATGTATGTATTTACAAAAAAAAAATGTATATAAGTAGTTTATCAGCCATCTTGTTACCATAACACAAGCATTAGGTTGCTTAGCTTGGGACTAGATGGCGCTGTGTGAAATGTCCAGGGATATTATATTATTTAATATTATAAATATGAAGGGTTTCTTAAACTGTTCAAAATGATCTCATCATCTATTCTCTTGTTGGAACGAAGTTCCTTATCGCGCGTTGCGAAAGGGGGCTAGACGGAAAAAATTAAGACCAAAAGTTGGAACGACACTTTTTGCTATAGTTGTAAGCCGTGCGGCGTGCGCGTGTTTCTCTGTCTCTCTCTCTCTCTCTCTCTCTCTCTTTGAACTTCGTTCCATCCGGGTGTCCCTTGTTCTTATTTAGGGGTCGGCGCAACATGCCTTATTCTTAAATAATAGGGTAGTTGTCTGGGTAAATATAATAATAGTTTCTCTATCTCTTCTTATCTAGCGGCTCCTGTTGGCGTGGTTCTCGACCGGAAGACACTCGCGACTTAGACGCGCTCCTACAATACATAGAAGGGCCCGCGAGGCACGTCGACCGCGGCAAGAAGCGAGCCAAGAAGCAGCGTCAGAAGGCCAAGAAGGTAACTTATATATTTATTTGCTTTAACAACCAACTTAGCAACAACTCAAGAATAAAAACGCATGCAGTTGGTGCGAGATGTTGTAACGGCTAGGGCTTTGCAGGCAGGCTGCGCAGGCCGTTAACAAATTAGGGTAGGTAAAGAAATCTTAGGAGCTGGGGTGATGGAAATAAACGACCAGTTCAAGGCACTAAAAGGCACTGATTTATGGTAGGTAAACTTAGCTATTCATAGTATTCATACAAAATCGAAATAAGTAAAACAATTGCGGGCAACTTAAAAACATAACATTTTTGGTTTGGCCAATCACTACACAGCACGTATTAGTCTGTAGTTCTCGCAACTCACGACGGGGGCGCCACCATCGCGGTGGCGGTAGCAGAGGGCTAGGGCTCCGATCGTCTACTCTGTCGGCGCGCGCATTGTGGGATGATGATGATGCAGCTACAGAAACATCTAGCCAAGGTTGATAGGTATAATATTCTTAGGTTTACAATAGACGTATTAGTAGAGTAGGTCGCGGGTAAGGACACACTATCGTTCTGAGCTAGCACTTGGTAAGTTAGGGAAAGGTACAGACGCCAGCACATCAAGTTACTACAATCTGTCAAATTTCTTTAATAGATTTTCAACCTTATCGCTAAAGCATTAGGTTCAAGGTCGATTGGAAAAAATTGACAGTTTCGGGTAGCTCACAGACGTATAATGCTCGATTCCTATAAACAAAAACGAATCGTTTTGCTTACCAATGGTAGAATTTATTGTTGCCAAACTGGGCATATAAATAGATCCTTGAGCTAATTTTACCTGTGATAGCTACTTCCATATGGGAGGATCTACTATGCAAAGCTATGAGGTTTTTGTTTCATTATTGGTAAAGATACAAGAGTCTTAATTTTAACTAATAACGGTTAGTAAATTATAGGAATCGCCCATTAGTAGACTAGGTCGCGGGTAAGGACACACTATCGTTTTGAGCTAGCACTTGGTAAGTTAGGGAAAGGTACCGTGCTTGGTTCCCGGGACACAGAAGCTTGCACACTAGGAAGTCGGGCATGCCAGTACGGTTCCAGCAGGCCGCTTAGGCCCTCAGTAGGCCGCAGTCAGCGTCGCGTCAGCAGGACGCCGGTAGCGCGTATATAGCTACGCATGCACCGCGCAGTAGGTGACCCGCCCGATCCTTCTTAAGTGTAAGTGCCAGCTCGCGCGGTAGCTGTGCTAAATGTAAATGTAAATTCATGACTGTGACCTGTGAGTTTGTTTCGGCCTTTCTTCTCAGAGATAGTCCTAGGGAACGCCGTGCTCATCAAAGCACTAAATATAAAAATTCGATCCAGCCGAATCCCTTTTGCTGCCCTCTCTCAGTGACACCCTAAGCCGAGGTTCGTTCCCCACAGAGGGTGCCCTTAGCGTGTAGTCACTTAATTTTTTTGTAATAAGCCCTGGCTGGAGGCTTTAAGTTTTCTTAAGGCAACCACAGGATAGTCCGGTTAAGTAGTCACGACCTCTCAAGGTCAACTACGAGATGCCATAGTCATATAAAAAACGCAGTAGGTGAGCTGCCCTGTCCTCAGCCTGAACGTAGAATCCGGTACGTAGAACAACCGCTACGTAGAACAAAACCAGTTTGTCTTGGCCTCACTTGGTATGATATTTTCTCAGAATGAACGGTCAGCCAATACTGGTTTTGCATAGCTTGATGTGTAGCCGTGTGTACGTAGAACCGGTAGGTAGAACCCCTAAATTTGGGGTACCACTTGAGGATCAGGGAATCACTCCTGCTAGCTAAGCAAGCGGATGTTAAAATCAGAGTGTTCTTAGGAAATTAGTGTTGTGCCATGATTCTAGTGATGTGACTTACAACTTACTAATTATCAGTCGACTATTTGCTGTTGAGACCCTCACAACACTATGTTTACGGTAATACGTATTCGAACGCAAAACATTGTGCTCATGGGTGGATCAAACGGTACAGGGCCTGCAGTCGCCGACATTCATAGCGATCGCTTTACGACGGAATTCGGTCGCAAAGTCCTGTCACTCCATACATTACACCTGTCGATCCGGGACTTTGCGACCGAATTCGGTCGTAAAGCGATCGCTATGAATGTCGAGACTGCTGGGGCAGGGGTCGTTAGAGTTTTTAAAGTTTAGTAATTACATTTAAAACAAAAAAAAATGAGATATTTTGACTTTATCTCCGTAACCAGAACGGCCCACTACAAAAAAATACCAGGGAGAACAAGTGACTCACCTTTATCAAAGATATTTTTACATCCGGTTTATATTACAATATAGAGGTATGAGGAACAGGGTGTATCACTCATCCTTCATAGAGAAGGGAGGATCCTCCGACCAATGGAGCTAAAACAAAGAGGAGATGCTCTAATTCGATTTCCTTAGGAAACAACGCGTGACGCGTAGACCCCATTAGATCCCGCCCACTTCTATTTTCCATCTACCGGTCAATAGCAAAACTATTTGCTCGTTGTTGTGCACAGTACGAACGCCAACAATACACTGACTAAGGCCACGCCCACATGGTGACGTCAGGATCCGGTCAAGAATCACAGAGTACAGTTGCTTAGGCCGTCTCCCCTTTGTTTTAGTTCCATGCTCCGACCAGACGGGTGTTGTGTCTGGCGGGCAACTGCTCGATGAATCATGTCGGTATGTTGTATATACAGGGTGGCAAGGACATCGACGCGCAAACTGTAACCATGTATTCAGCACATGAGTTTAGACCCCATAGCGTCGAAATTTTTTGTCGGTTATTAAAAAAAATATTGCTGTTCCATACATTTTGATCGCGTAGGTATTTTACTTTTCTATGAAACAGAAGATTTTTTTTTTATAACCGACGATAAATTTCGACGCCATGGGGTCTAAACTCATGTGCTGAATCCATGGTTACAGTTTACGCGTCGATGTCCCTGCCACCCGGTATATGCTAGTTGCGCGGTAAACTCTGCTTGCGCGATGCAGGATTTTGCATGACGTCAGGCGTGTATGCTCCAAAATCTATCTTACTTACCAAAATAATTTAAAATGACTTTAAATACATAGTAATCGACCATGTTGTGCTCTCCAACAGATGGAATCCCGCCTCATGGAAGAGCGCAACGCTGTGGTGAACGAGCTGACCCGCGCGCGCCGCGAGATGGACGCGCTGCAGGTCGCGCACGCCGCAGCCAAGCGGCGCCTGGAGCACACGCGCCAGCTGCTGCAGGCACAGAACAAGCCCGCCAAGAAGAAAGGTAACCCTACTGCTGCTAGCCTGCATCATCCTACTGGAGCACACGCGCCAGCTGCTGCAGGCACAGAACAAGCCCGCCAAGAAGAAAGGTAACCCTACTGCTGCTAGCCTGCATCATCCTACTGGAGCACACGCGCCAGCTGCTGCAGGCACAGAACAAGCCCGCCAAGAAGAAAGGTAACCCTACTGCTGCTAGCCTGCATCATCCTACTGGAGCACACGCGCCAGCTGCTGCAGGCACAGAACAAGCCCGCCAAGAAGAAAGGTAACCCTACTGCTGCTAGCCTGCATCATCCTACTGGAGCACACGCGCCAGCTGCTGCAGGCACAGAACAAGCCCGCCAAGAAGAAAGGTAACCCTACTGCTGCTAGCCTGCATCATCCTACTGGAGCACACGCGCCAGCTGCTGCAGGCACAGAACAAGCCCGCCAAGAAGAAAGGTAACCCTACTGCTGCTAGCCTGCATCATCCTACTGGAGCACACGCGCCAGCTGCTGCAGGCACAGAACAAGCCCGCCAAGAAGAAAGGTAACCCTACTGCTGCTAGCCTGCATCATCCTACTGGAGCACACGCGCCAGCTGCTGCAGGCACAGAACAAGCCCGCCAAGAAGAAAGGTAACCCTACTGCTGCTAGCCTGCATCATCCTACTGGAGCACAGGTTACGGGTCGTCTGAAGCCCGAAAGTCTGACAACCAGTCTTACCAAGGGGTATCGTACTATCGTATTACTCAGTAACTGGATTGTGGCGGTCAGATAGGCAGTCGCTCCATTTATTTATTTATATAACAATAGGATTTCCTAAAAAATCTAATTAGTCCGTCAGTAAGATTATCAAAAAATATTGGACCCGTATTTTTTCTTATGTCAATTATATAAAAAATGATGAATATATCGCCCGTTAAAGTTCCGCGTGACGTCACGACCCCACTCAAATTTTGACGCGCTTTATCTTTGTTTTTTTTGTTTGATTGGCAAAAGAAAAAATACGTGTCCATTGTTTTTAGATAATCTAACTGACGGACTTAATATCATAATAATTTTTTTACCCAGAATTATTGCTTGCCCTAGTGCTTGCTGTCCATGTAAATTATACTGATACTAGCTTTTGCCCGCGACTTCGTTCGCGTGGAATAGTGACTTCACCAATAGATGACACCGACTCTTGACCAATAGATGGCGCTGTATGTCCGGAATAAATTTTATTTTTTATTTTATTTTTTGTAATAAAAACTATCCTATGTCCATTCTCAAGTTCCAAACTATGTCTGTACCGAATTTCACACAAATCGGTTCAGTAGTTTAGGCGTGAAGCAAAGACAGACAGACAGAGTTACTTTCGCATTTATAATATTAGTTTGGATTCAGCTGTATCCAGTTTGATTGGAAGCCGACCCCAATATAGTTTGGAAAAGGCTCGGCAGATGATGAGGACAATCTGTATAAATAAATAAATAATAGAGATATTTTATTTTGCAAATATGGGTACAAGTCAAGTCATGATGGTACAGTCACGAACGCCAATATGTCAACACTTAGCAACTTTCAATTGCGTTTTTTTCGATTTTTGTTGAAATACGACACATTACATAAACGTATGGGTTCGAAAATGCTATGTTCGTAACAACATAAAATTTCATTCAAAAATAAAGGAGTAAATCGCTTTTGAATAAAGCCGAGTGTATACATACTTTTGCTCGTGACTGTACATAATATAAATATAGAAACGGCCATATTTTGCCAATTACAAGGTATGCAAAAGTACAGAGTTTACAATTAAAATAAATATTTACTATTCCATTAAATAACATATTTCTAGTTCATCATTCACTAATAATTATCAATGTTCAACTATTAAATTCATTCAATAAATAATATAATTCTAATTCATCAGTCAATAATATAATTAATGTCACAGTTATTTAAATACAATATATAAAATAGTCGAACAATTTCTTTCTCCAATAAAAAATCTGCAACACTATAATAAACTTTGTCTACTAAAGATAAAGATATATTTATTTGTAAACATGTGTAACATTAAACATATACATGCAAATGTGGATGTAAAAGTGAAAATCTGTGAGTTTCAACATGATTTGCCACCATTGGCGTACAAAATAAAGTATAGATTACAGCCACTTGAAATATATAACACAATTAAGACAGAAAAAAAAGCATAACAAAATTAAAATATAACAAATAGATTAGAAACTATCATTTAAATAATCTTTAACATAATAATAACATTTTTCAGTATAACTTCTTAAGTTCTCTTTTGAATAGGTTTGGCTGGTTGGTTAAAAAGTTCCGAAGTCTTTTTTTGAATAATGTCAAATTATAGTCCTTGTAAATAATGTTTCTATTTGAACAGGTAAAAAGCAGAAGTTGAACCCGGCTCAGCAGGCGAAAGTGCAGCTTGTGGCTGAACAGCTGGGAGAACTGACTACCCTTATGAATACTACATCCAAGGTTTGTTTATTAATGACTAGCCCAGCGGTTTCACCCGCATAAGTTTCTATCCCTTGGGAATATCGGGATAAAAAGTATCCTATATGTTAATCCTGGTTATAAACTATCTGTGTGCCAAATTTCATCCAAATCCGTTCAGTAGTTTTTGCGTGAAAGAGTAACAAACATCCATCCATCCATTCATTCATACAAACTTTCGCGTTTAGGAATTGACGTGGTTTCGAAGTAAGGAACCGTTAAGTGGTGAATTAAAGCCCTCCTTTTTTTTTTTTGAGGATGGGAAATCATCAAATGACTCCTCCCGCTCTGGGTGGAGCAGGAGGGAGTGTCAGACTCTTACTGACTAAAACCCACCCGTGTTCCTTCCTTAGCCCTTTATGTTCCAGGGTAGCGGTAAACCCTTTCGGATGTTCCCGCTACCCTGATTAAAGCCCTGCTGACTTGAGATTTGAAGTCAAATTATCTTGTAGTAGATTTGATAGAAAATTAACACAGTATAATTTAGACCTTATTTTTTAAATGTTTCCGCAGGAAATGCAGGCCGCTGAAAAGCAAGTCCTGGACTTCTCCCGGCGACTTCAGAACTGTGAACGACAGTTGGCAGAGTCCAGAGCCGTCCAGGGCAAGCCTGACAGACCCATGCATCATGCACATGTAAGTATAGCTGTCCTGAAAAACATTTAAAGAAAATGCCTCGTTACTTGCCCCACACTAGGAATTACTCCTGTATCGTAGGTGCGTTTACAAACATTTAAACTCACATACACAAACAGCCAGACCCGGAACAACTACTTGTAGGTCATATAAATATTTGTTCCGTGCGGGTATCGAACCCGCGACACGCAGCGCAGCAGTCAATCGCTCAATCACTGCGCCAACCGTGCCGTCAACAACTCTAACCGAATAACGCCCAATACGTAAAGAAAAACCTAAGCCTTCCTATACCCAGTGGCGTGCACACAGTTTTAAGACAGGGTAGGCAGAAAATTGTACTCACCAAAAATACTACACGTTGGTTTTGGTTCGTCGTCTTGTCGATTGATGATGTAGGTAATTGCCAAATGCCAACTCAAATATCCATAGATTGACTGATTTTATAGACATATCAATTTACGGATATTCGAAGTGGCCTTTCGGCGCGTTTGTTTGATGTTTGGTAATGTTTGTGTGATTTGCAAAATTTAAATAAAATCATTGAAAAGATGGTGGTGTGAGTATACTAAGTACCTATATAGGATTGTTTTATTTGTATATTAAATCTACACGCCTATCTTTCTGTAAGAATATCTGCAATATGGAATCGTAAAAGTTGGGAAGGCGTTTTATTTCCGTAAGAAGGTTTTTTTCTATTGAAATCGTGGAAAGATCTGTAAGTCGTTGCTGGCCTTGTGTATTTCTTAAGTAGGTGTGTATAAGTTTTAGCGACGAGAATGACCTTTCGGTTGAAGCACTGCTCGCGGGAACTGTAACAATTAATTTTGCCAAACGCAGTACTTCGGGAAAAACTGTATTTATGTTATTTTCGTAAAAATGTTCTATAATTTTGTAAATACTAAGGTTTTTGAATTCGGAAGATTTATAAACACATTTGAGCTATTGCTATGGCGGTCTAAGTTAAAGTCGTATAATTTATAAACATTTACGAATTGCGATACTAATTCAACCGGAAAATTGTCATTATATTTATTGAAATTTTCGCATGAAAGTAGTCCAAAAAATTTTAACTCTCAGATTTTTATATCGGTCGCGACATTCGATGGATATATTGTCTATAATTTCAATAAAAATGCGCTTAAAATTGCTTTTCGCGTCCACAACATTACGTTTTTGTTTTGGCGACCCTGTGATTATTTTTACGCCTTCAAAAATTAATTCAAGATCTGAATGATTCCAAAAATGATTCAAAGTCCCTAATTTTTTTAATGCAATAAGTCACATCTGATGTCTTTTTTTGCATAATTTCGTAAAGCACATCAGTTTCTGCGAATATTTCGTTAAACACATGAAGTAAAAACTGGAATTGAAAGTCTTTTAAATTGTGTAACAAACAAATACGAAACTTGACTTAATGTCTCACCATCCCAAGAGACTTCGTTTTCAGCCATATCCTCAAATAAATCAACTAAATGTAAATAAGAATTGAAAATTACATTTACAGTACGCGAATTTGTAAGTCCATCGAGTGTCA
Source organism: Apamea sordens (assembly GCA_945859715.1). NCBI lineage: Eukaryota > Metazoa > Arthropoda > Insecta > Lepidoptera > Noctuidae > Apamea > Apamea sordens. The sequence continues at coordinate 7,500,913 of OX244015.1, read as the reverse complement.
ACAAACGAAACAAAATAACCGATTACTGTGTATGCAACCTGTCAGCCAATGATATGAATCAAATTGTTTTGTATTGAATTTACGATTGACTTTACCTTTTTTTTTATTAATTGCAAATCCGGTGTAGGACGACCTATCTCGATAACTTGTTTTTTTTTCACTAAAAGATAGTTTTGAAAACGCGTCATATTTTATTTTATCAATACACACACCATCTGAACAACTTTCACAGACAATATTATCCATTTTTCACTCTAATCACAATGTTAAAATCCTAAATATCTGATAGCGTAAGTCACAAACACAACACACATCAAACAATAATGGCTACTATTGACTATTGAAATTACACAGTAAAAAGGAAAATTAATACGACAAAAAAATGATGGCAATCTAACTATATAAAATTCAATGAAACAATGTCACTTCTTAAAATATTCGCATTGCATAGCAAACTTTCGTCGGAAATGTTCGGTTAGGATCGTAATTTTTCGTGTTAGCTTTAAAGAACAACTCGAACAAGACACTGGCTTTTCATGCAGTTGTGTGCGTGATTTTTGTCATTGTGTGTCAGCAAAGCCCACGTAGCTATAGGAACGCACACACATAAAAATACGCATGACCACGAGTTTCCACGGAGCACACATACAATATATTCAGAGACGAATAGTTTGTGTCTTTGCCGTTGAAAAGGCGAGGTGGCGCTAGTGCAGTAAACTGTATCGATCTTAATGATAACACCGGCACTCGATAGGTGGAGCTGATTTATGATTTAAGATTTTTATGTTGTTTTGTTTATTGATAAAATAATATTAGATCTATTATCAGAACTAGGGTAGGCAGTGTCTTTCTGTCTATATGGAACGCACGCCACTGCCTATACCTATACCTTAGGAACGACATACACGGACTGCTCGAGCAGTTAGCGATTGATCAACATGACCGTTCTTGCAGTCATGGTCAACAGCTTGAAGCTGCCATTGATAACTGCTGGAGCAGTTGATACCAACTGCTCGTCATTCAAATAAGGTAACTGCGCGAGAGCACTCGACAGCTCGTCAGTGTATGCCTGGCGACTGCTTGACCGCACGACCGCCCGAAGCAGTTGCAACTGCTCGAGCGGTGTCGTGTATGTGTGTACGTAGAAGACTGTAGTTCACTATGCAGTCGCAGCTTGAAGCAGTCCATCCTGACTGCTTCAAGCAGTCCGTGTATGTCGGCCCATACACACTAATGCATTAGTTTTGATAGAGTATTTAAAACTACAATTTTAATGACAACACCGATGTGTCCACACGCTAAAGGTGTTGACGACAGAGGGCGTGGCGAGGGAACGCCCGCGATCGCGTTGTGTTCATGTGTTGTGTGGCCCGATGTAACGTCAGGAAAACTCTTTTTGCTTCGTTCATACATCTTTTGAGATCATTTCTTCATTCCACAGATCGACCAAGCAGCTTTACTAGCGAAACAGCAGCAACTACAACAACAACAGGCGCTCCAACAACAGGCGCTGCAGCAACAACAGGCGCTGCAGCAACAACAGGCGCTGCAGCAACAACAGCAGTTGCAGCACCAACAACAGTTGCAACAACAACAATTGGAACAACAGCGACAGCTGCAGATGTTGGAATTAGAGAAGCAGAAGCTGGAGAAACTGAAGATTGAGAAACAGAAACAGAATGCTACGTTTATCAGTGAGTTTTATTATGTTACTAGCTGTTGTTCGTGACTTCGTCTACGATTCAGGATGAAAAGTAGCCTTATGTCCTTTTCCAGGTCATGATCTACTCATTTGCCAAATTCCATCCAAATCTGTTCATCCGTTTTAGCGCGAAAGCGTTACAAACAAACTTACTTTCGCATTTATACAGGGTGGCAGGGATATCGACGCGCAAACTGTAACCATGGATTCAGCACATGAGTTTAGACCCCAGAGCGTCGAAATTTTTCGTCGGTTATTAAAAAAAAATATTGCTGTTCCATACATTTTGACCGCGTAGGTATTGCAACGGAAGATTTTTTTAGGTAACCGACGAAAAATTTCGACGCTATGGGGTCTCTAAACTCATGTGCTGTGCTGAATCCATGGTTACAGTTTGCGCGTCGATGTCCCTGCCACCCTGTATGATTTTTGACATTTTTAATCTCAAGTAGCAGCCGGGGGTTAATAGGTTATTTCCCTAAAAAATTCTAATTAGTCCGTCAGTTAGATTATCAAAATATATTGAACCCGTATTTTTTCTTTTGTCAATTATACAAAAAAATGATGAAGATATTGCCCGTTAAAGTTCCGCGTGACGTCACTTGCTTGCGACACTTTTGCAAGCAAGTGACGTCACGGCCCCCCACTCCCGAATTTTGACTCGCTTTATCTTTGTCATTTTTTGTTTGATTGACAAAAGAAAAAATACGTTTCCATTATTTTAATAAATGTTCGGGTTAAGCCGCACGGCTTCGCTCGAATTGTGCTGAACCGACCCGAACACGATTCACTGAGGGTAGATGCCGAACTGAGTTTGCTGATCGGGAAGAGCCGAATTTGTGCGAGTGATTGCTTGGATTTAGCATTGTTGTGCAAAAAATACTGCTAACCCGAACGTACCGACCAGCACCCTAATTGCGTAACACACAATCAATCGGAATCGGGTTCATTTTGACAGTTCAACAACATTCATTGCGTTATTTACGTGTTGAGCAGATAAATTTTTCGAACTTATTTATTTATTTGTTAAATATGGATAACTTACAGCTAAAACAAACAGAATAAAAAATTGTATGTGAGACTGACAGCCAATTAAAAGTCATCACTTCTAAAAACAGATTGGAAAGAAAGAGTGTGAACAACACAACACAGCTACCTACTTAAAAAGAAAGAGAAAGATAAAAAAAACAATATAACATTCAAGCTTAAACTAAATATAAGAATAGAAGAATAAAAACCTGAACATACAAAATCTTAATTAAAAAAGCCAAGGCTCAGGCACTTCCTGGCCAAGGAGACACCCGTTAAAAAAGGATCAAAATCATGCTGTTTACACATGTCATTAAAGTTTCTACTTGCACGCACTGTAAATGAATTTTGCCTGTAGTTCGTAGAGGTAAATGGAACCCGCAACGGGACGTTCCATCGCTTCGACCTTCCGGGAACGTTAAAATAAAATTTGGATAGGATATCGGAGTTATTAAAAGAATTATTGAAAATTTTTAATAATGATATACAGTCAGAGATTGCTCGCCGATTAATTAGGGGTAATATATGATACTTCTTACAGAGGTCGAGGTAATCTTCAGACCGGTAGGGCACTTTCTGATGATAACACAAGTACTTGATGAACCTTTTCTGGATGCTCTCTATACGATCAATGTACTTGTGGTAACATGGATTCCAGATTTCAGACGCGTATTCCAAGTTGCTTCTAACAAAAGTACAGTAAAGAATCTTTAAAGTTTTGGCTTGAGTGAAGCACTTGGATAGCCGCATTATGAAACCTAGTGCTTTAGATGCTTTAGCAACTATGGCATCGACATGAAATTCAAACGTAAGCTTTGAATCGTGATATACCCCCAGATCTCGGATGCAATTCATTCTAGGTAGTACTTGATCACCCAAGATATATGATGAAGGTATAATTGAGCGCTTTCGAGAATACGTTAGGACCGAACATTTAGCAGGGTTAAGATCAAGCTTACTCCCACGACAATAAGCCTCCAGACGACGTAAATCATCCTGAAGTGCAATCACGTCCACATGTGATGATATTGTGGCATATACTTTCATATCATCAGCAAAACACAGCAATCTGGATGAAGTCAAGCAAGAGTTGATGTCGTTTATATAGATAATGAAAAGTAATGGGCCAAGCAATGAACCCTGGGGAACTCCACTGGGGACAGGCACCCAACCAGACATATAATTGCTTAATACTACTGCCTGGGACCTTTTTTCCAGGTAAGAAGAAAACCATCTGAGTAAATCACCTCGTATTCCCACACCATATAACTTTGATAGTAAGATCGCATGATCAATCCGATCAAAAGCTTTACTGTAATCAGTATAAACGACATCAACCTGCTTACCGTCATCCATGGCGTCGGTAATAAAATCATTGAACAAAATTAAGTTGGTGACGACCGGTCGACCTTCCTTTCAAAAACCATGTTGAAAGGAACTAAAAGAATTGTTAAGAGCACTATACACCTGGTTATAGATGATCCTTTCAAATATTTTTGCCACAATACAGAGCTTGGATATCGGCCTGTAGTTTACAATTTCGGTTTTGACTCCTTTCTTGTGAATAGGCGTTATGAAAGCCGATTTCCAAAGTTCAGGTACAACACAAGTATCCAAGGATTTCCTGAAGAGAATCGAGATAGGATGGGCAATCGAAGTCAAACATCGTACAAGAAATTGGGATGAAATATTATCCGGGCCAGCCGCTTTGGAAGTATCTAACTTGCGAAGCAGGCTAGAAACCTCTTCAACGCTTACTACAATGCTACATATATCAGATAGGCTAGAAGATTCAGTAAAAAGAGGTGGTGAAGAAATTCCATGACTAGGGCTAGTATCTAGAAATGTAGAATGAAAGTACGTAGAAAACGCTTATGAAGCAATGGATTAGCAATTTGCTTCAAAATGATTCAGATTACGATTGATTGTGTGTTACGCAATTAGGGTGCCGAACATGTTTGTGTGAAGCTCCGCTGACAGTAGTTTCCCCGCACAGACGGCGGTGCGGGCGGCGCGCTCGTGTGCGTGAGGCGCTCGCCGGGCGACGGCGCCGTCACCGTGTCCATCCCGGGCGCGCGCAGCGACACGCCGCTCGCGCAGCTCGTGCACAACAACAAGCATGTCACTGGTATGTATGTGTGCGTGCGGCGCTCGCCGGGCGACGGCGCCGTCACCGTGTCCATCCCGGGCGCGCGCAGCGACACGCCGCTCGCGCAGCTCGTGCACAACAACAAGCATGTCACTGGTATGTATGTGTGCGTGCGGCGCTCGCCGGGCGACGGCGCCGTCACCGTGTCCATCCCGGGCGCGCGCAGCGACACGCCGCTCGCGCAGCTCGTGCACAACAACAAGCATGTCACTGGTATGTATGTGTGCGTGCGGCGCTCGCCGGGCGACGGCGCCGTCACCGTGTCCATCCCGGGCGCGCGCAGCGACACGCCGCTCGCGCAGCTCGTGCACAACAACAAGCATGTCACTGGTATGTATGTGTGCGTGCGGCGCTCGCCGGGCGACGGCGCCGTCACCGTGTCCATCCCGGGCGCGCGCAGCGACACGCCGCTCGCGCAGCTCGTGCACAACAACAAGCATGTCACTGGTATGTATGTGTGCGTGCGGCGCTCGCCGGGCGACGGCGCCGTCACCGTGTCCATCCCGGGCGCGCGCAGCGACACGCCGCTCGCGCAGCTCGTGCACAACAACAAGCATGTCACTGGTATGTATGTGTGCGTGCGGCGCTCGCCGGGCGACGGCGCCGTCACCGTGTCCATCCCGGGCGCGCGCAGCGACACGCCGCTCGCGCAGCTCGTGCACAACAACAAGCATGTCACTGGTATGTATGTGTGCGTGCGGCGCTCGCCGGGCGACGGCGCCGTCACCGTGTCCATCCCGGGCGCGCGCAGCGACACGCCGCTCGCGCAGCTCGTGCACAACAACAAGCATGTCACTGGTATGTATGTGTGCGTGCGGCGCTCGCCGGGCGACGGCGCCGTCACCGTGTCCATCCCGGGCGCGCGCAGCGACACGCCGCTCGCGCAGCTCGTGCACAACAACAAGCATGTCACTGGTATGTATGTGTGCGTGCGGCGCTCGCCGGGCGACGGCGCCGTCACCGTGTCCATCCCGGGCGCGCGCAGCGACACGCCGCTCGCGCAGCTCGTGCACAACAACAAGCATGTCACTGGTATGTATGTGTGCGTGCGGCGCTCGCCGGGCGACGGCGCCGTCACCGTGTCCATCCCGGGCGCGCGCAGCGACACGCCGCTCGCGCAGCTCGTGCACAACAACAAGCATGTCACTGGTATGTATGCTGAGGAAACTGATTTTGAAAGCTGAATTTTTTTGCACCTGGGACAATGTCGCGACGCACATAGGAGTATTTATACTAAAAACCTGGCAAATATCATTCCGTGATAACTGTCACGTGGAAATGTATAAATAACTCATTTAGGGCACTTTTCAAACGTTTATTATAACAAAACAAGAAAAAAAATCAATCGTCATAATCAGATTAATCGTTTTCATCATGTTCTTCGTTACTGCTTTCGATTGATGCATTTTCTTTTTTTTTATGTGTCCAGCTCACTTTCAGGACATTTTGTTACCTGCATAAATTTTTTCTCTTAATTATGTAATAATATTATTATTATTAATTACATATAATTGCTTTTTGGTCTTGAAAGTCCATTGCCTCTGAATGTGTGCTAACCAAAATGGCGAAATAAAGCGGAATATTTTTTTTCATAATTCGCTTTAGCAAAGTCTAAACTTTGTTTAAAATAATAAATCATTACTCGGAAATGCCTGGAACATATATACAAAAACGCTTCTAAATATATTTTTTTTTTAGTCAGGAAGATTATTTTAGCATTCTTTCCAAAGATAAAAAATAAAACATTTATTGGTTTACAACTTAAATGAAATTATATTAAATATGTTGTTACATACCTTTTTTTTTTTTTTTGGGTGGGAAATCATCATCTGACCCCTCCCGCTCTGGGCGGAGCGGAAGGGAGTGCCAAACTTTTACTGACTAAAACCCACCCGTGTTCCTTCAGTTGCCTGTGCCAAGGGCCACGGTACCTCTTTCGAATAACCCGCAGCCCTGGCGGCATGTTGTTACATACCTGGGTCTTCCATATTTGTCTTATTTATCACACCAACTATTACCAAAACTACTAAAACAGCAAATGTTATTAGAACAACAAATAATATTATCGAGAAAACAATAGAGCACACTAAACGACGCACATAGGAGTTTTAATACTAAAAACCTGGCCAAAAGTGAATAATTCAAAGTATGACTGAAGTCAATGCAACTATCTCTTACTGACAGCTAAATAACCTAGAAATTGGAGTCGCGTCACAACACGAACTTCAAGTCGTTCGTGGTGCGTGTTCCGACACATCATCTCGAGAAGTTCCTCAAGGAAGAGTTCTGGCCGAAGGGTGTTGTGTACCGCCGGTTTCGTGGCCGGCTACATGACACCAGTCAGCGAAACACGACGCAGACACTTCTTGTGTTTTAGTTAGTTTTTAGTGTAATTATAATGTTGTATGTATTTATAGTATTTTTAAGTTATGTTAATCTTGTATTGTATGTGTTTATATGGGCCTTGATGCCTGAAATAAATGGATAAATAAAATAAATAACGTACCGTACCCCCCGCGCCCATATACCTTTCACCGCGCGGCACACAGGTAGACGGAACGGAACTCAGTCGTCGGCGACGCCTAGTTAGGGAACTCCTGGTCTATAGGTTATTTACTATATTCACATAGTGTCAGTTCATTAATATTATTATCAAGTATTTTCTAACTTTACAATCAAGTATTTTCTAACTGAACAAACAGCTGTGCTGCTGGGGAGTTTGTTGCGCCACTTCTTCTTCCCAGCGAAAGCACTAGGAAGTGTAATCTTGACGTTGGAAAAGTACTGATTCTCAGCCTAATTTGAATAAATGACTTTTGATTTTGATTGATTGTATCTTGTTATTTCCAGTACTAAACGTATGCGAGGACGCCCCCGCGCCCGCGGCCGCCAAGTCGGGCGACGCTCGCAAGCAGACGTGGGAGCAAGCGCTGGCGCACATCAACCAGCTAGCCAAAGGAGCCAACAAGCAAAAGGTAATATAGCTGAGGGGCAATTCTCTCTCAAAGCGATCGCTATGAATGTCGAGACTGCAGCTCCTGAGGGCCAATTCTCATAATTTTAAGAACGTTCAGTCTCAATCTGTCAAGAATACTTCTAATTTCCCTACATTTTGACAAGGTTTTGACATTTGTTTGTCGCTGAGATGAGACAGCGACTAGATTTTGAACGTTTTAAATTACGAGAATTGGCCTTCAGGGATAATTTCTTGGGTAGCGGGATCGTCCGAAAGGGTTACCGCTGCCCTGGAACATAAAGGGCTAAGGAAGGAACACGGGTGGGTTTTAGTCAGTAAGAGTCTGACACTCCCTTCCGCTCCACCCAGAGCGGGAGGGGGGGTCATTTGATGATTTCCCATCCTCAAAAAAAAAGGGGTAATTTATTTTTCTTTTTAGGGTTCCGTAGCCAAATGGCAAAAAACGGAACCCTTATGGATTCGTCATGTTTGTCTGTCTGTCCGTCTGTATGTCACAGCCAGTTTTTTCCGAAACTATAAGAGCTATACTTTTGAAACTTGGTAAGTAGATGTTGTAGTTGCTTAGCTTGGGACTAGATGGCGCTGTGTGAAATGTCCAGGGATATTATTATTATGTATTCAGTGAACCGCATGAAGGTTTTCACACAAATGAAAACACATGGGCTCCCATACTTAGAACTGAAAATCAAATTTTTTTTTTCATCAAACCCATCGCGGCATGCCCAGACGGAGATGGCGGGATGAGCTGGACTCCTTTCATAAAGATTGGTCCTTGGCAGCTCTGGGCAGAGAGAGGTGGAAGGAGAGTAGGGAGGCCTTTGTCCAGCAGTGGGACATTAACGGCTAATTAATTTTTTTTTAAAAACTTGAGAGGTGTCAAGGGACACCCGGATGGAACGAAGTATAACTGGCTTGCTTTCTATAAGAGAGAGATAGAGAGACAGACAGAGAAACACGCGCACGCCGCACGGCTCACAACTATAGCAAAAAGTGTCGTTCCAACAAATAACACAAAGTTAATCTTTCTTTTTCAGAAAAAACATAAAGAGCCGAAAGAGAAGACTCCACAACCGGAACCGAAGCCCAAAGAGGTGAAGGAACCACAGAGATCCAACTCTCTGCCGGACCCTCAGACGCTCTCTAAGAAGCAGAGGAAACAACTTGCTAAACAACAGGTACGAAACTATAAATAACAAAAAGTAAATATTTTTGTAGTAGGGTTGTAAGATCGAGACCAGGGCTTTAAATACCGGTAAAATTTTCATAACGTTACCTTCATTTGACAGCGTTACCGTTAATATAAAAATAACGGTAATGGATTTAACGTTATTTTTGCTACATTTTATCGGTAATCATTATTAACGTTATTTGTTTAATAACGGTAATTTTATCGTTACTTTTAGAACGGTTAATCTAGTGAGTTTGAACTTTGAAGTAGAGGGGGACGAGGCGCGCGGGGGCGGGCCACCCGCCGTCGCACTATGGGCCAGAACCGTGCATACCGTCTCAAAAATAGGTTTTCGTAATGTTCTATATTGAATATTTTGTTAATGCACATGTCTAACTGAATGTCCAATGCATATTATATAGCAGTTAAAATACACTTTTTCTCATTTTTACTATTAGACTAAGGCTTGCAAGTTGACGCTCAGAATTATGTCAATTATGTAGAACACAATTCCACCAGTTTACATGGTCATATTTTCACAGCTAATTTGTAAGTGTGATATGGTTAGAATGGTTATGAAGTACTCTATTTAAAAATAATTTAAGTGGACAATTGTGTGAAAACTGGAGAGCTATAGAATTTTTATTTTAGCAGTGTCTGCCAATGTCGTAATTTTGAAAGCACCATATAGTAGAGCAGCCGATATAGAAGTCAAGGCAAAAAAAAAATTGCCCGACTCTGCCCCCTTTGAAATGAAACGAAAAATGCCTGATGGGGGGAAAATACAAAATATACCCAAAAAAATATTTTAGTTCTGATTGAGGAGATTTTTGGATATGTAGATTACTTTTGAACCTTTTTTCTTAAATAATATTATCTATTTAGATGGTCGCAGATGGTTTTAAGGCTCACCACCGCAGCTTCGGCTTGCTACGCGGGCTTAAATTACACTCTAGGGGTAGGGCAGACAAGACTACGTGGAGTCGGTTTTGCAGCGATTCGTTTCTGTCACTAACATTTGTAGCACAACATATTATTGACTTTTCACGACAATGTTTTAATTTAAGGTTAAAAATGTTATTTTATAGAAATGTCAATATGCCTAATAAAATTATTCCAAACGAAATTCTGCCATTTCATAAGTATGGGAATTTTTACGTTATGCTAAACGAAATTATGCGAAATTTTAACTTTGCCAAAGGTAATTATGCCAAATAAAATTCTGCTATCTTAAAACTATGCCATTGTAAATTCGGACATATAAACATTCGGCCAAACAATTATTATATTAAATCATTTTTATGCCTTAAAAATATTCGTTTAAAGAAGATTATGCCAAGTGTGTTATGCCAAATAAATTTCGGAGCATCAAGATTCTGCCAGATAGAGGGAATCCCTTACGAATATGGTTTGTCTACGTAGCACGCGTGGATCTGCCGTGCGATTCTGTAACCATCTCACCGTGAAAACTTGGGTGAAGTGAGCTGTCATTCCAATTAATGCTAGGGATTGACAGCTCACTCTAAGCTCACTTCACCTAACTTTTCACGGTGAGATTTTTACAGAATCGACAGGTGCATGGATTTAATTTGACATCTATACTTATAATAAATCTGTAGAAGTGAAAATTCTGTACATTGAAAATATCAAAAAAATAAATGTTACTAGACCGACACCGAACCCAAAAATGTGATTAAAAAAATTTTTGTCTGTCTGTCTGTCTGTTTGTTCAGGCATCACGCAAAAACTACCGGTTCGATTACGATGAAACTTGGTATAATTATTCTTTAATATCCTGGGCACCACACTGGGTACTTTTTATCCCGGGAAAGTATATACAATAAAAAACAAACTTAATTTTGCGGTTCGATCCCTAGACCCATTACTGTGTCAACCGCAAATAATAAGTTTGTCGTAGGTTACGTCACCCGCAGTGGAGTTCATTTTTATTCCTTTTAGTTTTAAGAGTTATTTAGGTTTATTTTCATATAAGTCGTAGGTATAGATTTTAATTTTAAAGTATAGGTAGCATATTTGATAGTGTACGTAGTGACCGTAGGTTATTTTATAATACTGTTAGGTAGGATTAGTCATTCGTATAGATATTAGTTTTTAGGGATTTTGCTTATTTATTGAGTTTAGATTAGTTATCATCAGAAATAGGTTTATTTAGGTAGGTATTTAATTTTCTGTTATTGAGTTTTTTTTTTTAATTAGGTAGGTACTTAGGTAAAGATATCATATAGGTACCCTCTTAATCAGCACTAATGAGACACAATTGGTTTTCTATTGTTATTAGCCACAAAGGGCCCGCGAGATAGATGGCATTCTGGGGAAGCACATACATTTTATCCTGTTAGCACGTTCCCGTGGGATAATTTCCAACATCCACGCGGGCGAAGCCGCGGGCAGAAGCTAGTATTTCATATAAGCTTTCATTTAAAAAATGGGCTGCGAGAACTCCAGAAGATAAAAAAAGTAAAGAAGACAAGCAAAAGCTTGTACAAAGTTTGTTTCGAAGCCGAATGGGGTTACACGTTGATATGCCCGACAAGGAAGTGGAAACAGCAATGACGGTAATACAGCTCGGCGTATTGCGTACGCTCAGCTCAGCGTTTTTTTTGAGAACTACTATTGCGCTTCAGAAATTACAGGAGTTGATGAGGAACTTATTAAAAGGTTCTATGTTATCCTTCAAACTTTGGCATCCGGTATTGCTGTAAATCCAGAAAAAAATTGGTGAATATACTCGCGCAACCGCACAACTGTACGTAACAAAATATATTTGTGGTATAATATGCCTTCTTTAGTACATCAAATCTTAATACATGGGGAAAGTATAATAAGACATTTTGCTGTTCTGCCTATTGGTAATTTATCTGGGAATGCCCAAGAATTTCGTAATAAAGATTACAAAAAAATCAGATTGCATCCCGCTAGAAAATGCTCTAGGTCCGCAACGAATCAAGACGGTATTTCATTGTCTTCTATTTACGTCAGATCCTTATAGGTATATCAAGTATCAGAAAACCATCAGTCACTATTTCCAAGGAATTGTTAGACGAAGCTAAGAACCTCTTAGATATTTAAATAGAAGTAATTACGTACAATAATTTGTAAAATATATTTTTAGAGTGAGAGTGGATTATTATATCATATTTGTCATTTATTTAAATGTAGGATTTTTATATGTAATATAAAATAACATAAAATAGGTTTAATATCATAAAACTGTAAAATTATAATTCAATAATTTAAACAAACAATGGTTTATTTAAAAAAAAATACATTAATTGTTTTATTTTTGTTTTATTTTTTAAATATTATAAATTAAACATTTGACAATAAATGTGTCATTATTGGATTGTATATACTCTGGAGATACTACGTGCTAAATTTCAGCTATTTACTTCAACCAACAAAAAAGTTACAGATTTTTGAGACGGTTAGACGGCACGGTTCTGTCCCATAGTGCGACGGCGCAGGCGGCGCGGTTAGCGCGTGGCAGAGCGGCAACAGTGCATCTACTCCAATGCTAAGCGAGGCGCCCGCGCGAGGGCACAAAAATGTAAACAGACGGAACGGCAACGTAGCTAAATTAACGGTAAAAATACCGTTACTGATGTATTTTGCGTTAATGTTAATTAACGTTATTTTACTGGTAATGTGATCAAGTAACGTTACATTTTTGTTAACGTTATTAAGGTATCAAATTGAAATTAACGTTACTTAACGGTAATTATTTTGTTATTTGGTAACGTTAACAAGCCCTGATCGAGACCATAGTGAGTGGTTGACTAAAAAGGGACCTGGAGGGATTGGAAACCGTTATTTATTTTTTTTTGAATTTTTTATCTGTGGTCTTTTAGCTTTGTTTTGGTCTAACCAGAATATTTTTAGGTGCCGTAGTGTTCTTTTTGTTTTTTTTTTTTTGTGAGCCGAGGCAATTTTGGAAAAATTACACCTTACACACATAAAGACAAGAAACTGACACTAAATAAGTTGCCAATAACGTAGTAACCGTAAACACGTGTTGACACTCACTAACGAAGTCGCATACTGACATAAAACATGCCGCGCCCCCCGCCCGCGCACGATTCGAAACTTGTTTCTACACGAAATTTCAAACGCGATTTACTCGAAATCAATTATTTTCCCTTGAGGTTCCTTTTTGGTCAACCACTCACCATTTATGCTCGTACACTGTCTCGTTTATTATTACAACAATAAACAAGACAGTTACGAGCATAAATATATTACTATGAACAGCTCGGCAATAATATCTGAAGGCCAATTCCCGTAATTAAAAACAAAAAAACGTTCAAAATCTAGTCGCTATCTCATCTCAGCGGCAATCAATGTCAAAAACTTGAAAAAATTGTGGGGAAATTAGAGGTATTTTTTTAGACGAGAATATACAGAGTGAAATTAAATTAGCTAGCGGAACTCTGTAGACGTGTTGGTATCGTTATCTAAACATGATAAAATAAAATAGGTGTGATGTGTTTTGGGGTTAACGACCGCTGTTTTTTGAAGTGTATGGGCCGACACACGCGGACTGCTTGAAGCAGTCAGGATGGACTGCTTCAAGCTGCGACTGCATAGTGAACTACAGTCTTCTACGTACACACATACAGTGTACAGTGTACACTCGCGCAGTTACCTGATTTGAATGACCAGCAGTTGGTATCAACTGGTCCAGCAGTTATCAATGGCAGCTTCAAGCTGTTGACCATGACAGCAAGAGTGTTCATTTCAATCTTCTGTTTCATACATTTTGACCGCGTAGGTATTGCCTACGCGGTCAAAATGTATGGAACAGCAATATTTTTTTTTTTAATAACCGACGAAAAATTTCGACGCCATGGGGTCTAAACTCATGTGCTGAATCCATGGTTACAGTTTGCGCGTCCATGTCCCTGACACTCTGTATATGATGTCGCCTATTAAAGTTTCTATGTGGGGGTATGTGTATGTATTGAGAGAGAGATAAATATGGTGAACCTTTTGATTTCATTTCATACAATTCCCTCACCAGGCCGAAGAGGAAGACAAGAAGAAGCAACAACCAGAAGTGAAAACCAAGAAGTCAGAAGCTAAGAAACCCGACGCGCCCAAACCAGAGCCTGTCAAGAAAACTGAGAAAGCCGAGAGAAAACCAGAGAAGGAACCCACCAAGAAGGAGAAGAAAGAAGACAAGAAGAAAGAGAAGGCAGTCGAGAAGAAGGTGGAGAAGAAAGGGAAGGAGAATAAATTGGAGAAGGGTTAGTTGTCTCTTTTGTAAATCTTAAAGTGTCCATGGAGTTTCTTGCCCGTTCTTCTCCATAGGTACCTACTACGCTTTGGAATGGGCAACTAGCTTCATCTTTTTGTCTGTCCGACCTTGACAATTCAAAAGTGCCTGTAATTGGTTTACTTGAAATAAATAGTTTTAAAGACACTATTAAAACTTTTGGGAGTTACTTAGGAAAGTACTAGAATTTACTATCGCCGAAACCTATAATTGAACATTTTGAAAACAAAATCCCGTGCACATGATGACCACAGCTGCCTCTATAAGGAAAACAAAAGATAATCCTTTTTAGGTCAACTAATAACATGCGCTGCAAGCAGGAATAGGCCTTACGGTGGTCAGATATAGATTTTGGCGATAGTACTATAGAGGTATGAGGAACAGGGTGTAAAGATCACTCATATTCTATAGATAAGGGAAGATCCTTCGACCAGACGGGTGTTGTGTCTGGCGGGCAACTGCCCGACGATTGATGTCGGGACGTTGTATATAATATGCTAATTGGGCGGTGCAGGATATTGCGTGTTGTCAGTCAGTATGACGCGTTGTTCACATGTGTCTCCACATGCGAACAACGCGTAGATAGAGATACCGCTATATATAAATCTCATATTCTTTAAAAATAACCTTCAACATAATCAGCATGTAAAGTTCCCACTGCTGGGACACAGGCCTCCTCTCTTCGAAGGGGAGTGGGCTGTAATCCACCACGCGTGCCCAGTTCGGGTTGGTAGATTTCACATGTCTTCGAATTTTTGGGTCTAGGACATGCTGGTTTCCTCACGCAATAACCTATAATTAATACTAATACACTCAGGGGCACATTTAACCGTCCACCTATATTTTGTCAATTTCTTCAAAATTCTATTGTTATTTAATTAATTTTATTATAGTGAGACATTGGGTGAACCTTTACAAAAACAAATGAAATATGCGTAAGTTGTGAAATGGTTTAATTGAAATAAAAAAAATTAAAAATGAGAATTTGCAGTTTTCTTACAAAACAAAAGTTAGAAAAATTTTAATTAAAAAAAAAAGTATACTCTAAATGATCGCATTAATAATGTGTATTTCCTCCTCTGGCCCTAATGACCTCTTGTAACCGATTTGAAAGCCCGTCCATTATGTCTTGAATGTCGCTCTGTGGAATGTTCTCCCACTCCTCAACAGCTGCAGTTTTTAGCTCAGTGATGGTCGTAGGAGCTGGTGTACGACTCCGAATCCGTCTTTTTAGGTTATCCCATACATGCTCTATCGGGTTTAGGTCTGGACTCCGAGCTGGCCATGGTAATCGCTGAATATTGACGGTGTCCAGGTAATCCGTAACAATTCTCGCGATGTGTGCACGTGCGTTGTCGTGCATTAAAACAAAATGATCGCCAATGAATGGCGCAAACGGCATCACATGTGGTTCTAAGACTTCTGTCACGTACCTGTGAGCATTAACGCTGCCTCTATCGAAGACGACCAACGCTGTACGGGCGTCGTAACAAATGCCACCCCACACCATTATCGAGCCTCCCTCGTAGCCCACTGTTTCAACCACAGCACATTCAGCAAACCTTTCACCACGGCGTCTGTACACGCGCTGACGTCCATCTGGACCTCGTAAAGCGATTCTTGATTCATCAGAGAAGAGAACTGCCTTCCATTGTTCCAAAGTCCAATTTAAATGTTCTCGAGCAAATGCAAGTCTTGCTCTTCTGTGAGTTGCGGTCAGTTCTGGGACTCGAGCTGGTCGAAATGATCCCAGATCCCTCTCTGCTAACCTTCTTCTTATTGTTCTTAGGCTCACACTTACATTTCGTACCTCAAACAAACGGTTACGAGCCTCAGAAGCGGTTGTGAAACGATTTCGAAGAACGTTCGACACGATGTAACGATCATTTCTCTCTGATGTACACCTTCTACGACCTTGCCCTGGCCTCCTCGTGTAGGAACCAGTCTCTCTGTAACGCCGGATCGCATCTTGAATAGTGGTTCGTGGGTATCCAAGCATTCGTCCAATCCGACGCTGGCTGTACCCAGCGTCTGCAAGTGCCACAGCCCTGGCTGCTCCAGCTGCGTCCAATGGCATTTTTCTGGTGTAAATGAGGTCACGGCACTCCAACACCTCGGATTTATTCGAAAAAATGCTAACAAAATGATTTAAAACAAATGTATCCTTCACCCAAAACCAGGGGCGAGACTGTCAAATTTCGAATTAACTCATTATTATTGAATAAAAACCACAAAAGTAAACAAAACGCGGGTATGGCTGTTTTTTTTTTTCCAGACATACCCGCTTATGAAGTTACGCCTAGTAGTCAAAGCTTAAGTTATCATAAACAAATGATATGGAATTCGATATGAGTGGACGGTTAATTGTGCCCCTGAGTGTAGTTCAGGTTTTTCATAAACCTAGATCAGGCAGACATTACAGTTAGAATTTAACTTTCCTCGATTGTAATGAATGTAAATATATATTTTTTTTTTTATTATAATACAATTTACAGCGCCACTAGCTCAACCCAAAACGCCGAAACAAGCTGCTCAGCCTCAACCACAACAACAGACTAAGAAGGAGAACAAGAAACAACAACAGCAACAGCTACAACAACAGCAACAGCTACAACAACAACACAAGCCGCAAGTGATCAACATCACTCCGGACACCACCATAGAAGTTGTTAGTAAAAAGGTAAGAATTACCTTGATCAGAAGGTCAATTCTCGTAATTTAAAACGTTCAAAATCTAGTCGCAGTCTCATCTCGGCGACAAACAAATGTCAAAAACTTGTCAAAATGTAGGGAAATTAGAAGTACTTTTGACAGATTGAGACTGAGATCAGACTGTGAACGTTCTTAAAATAACGAGAATTGCCCCTCTGTACCCTGTGCATTATGTAAACCGTTTTTTGACAGATGGAACTAGTGATTGCAGCAACACACAATACATTGATTGATACACGTACGGTATTATAATGTCTGTAAGAAGCCATAAATAAGATAATTCAATAAGATAAGGCAGTTTATACAGGGTTATTTGTAAAACACCAACAACCTCTTAAGAGGTCATTGTACTCATCATTATGAACAACTTTTACTACAGGATCAAACCTGAAATCTGAATCGAAAAAAAAATCAGACGCTCCCTACATTTTGACGAGTTATGCGAACATAAATGTAGGGAACAGCTGATTTTTTTTTTGCGATTTCAGTTTTGGTCCCATAGTAAAAGTTGTTCATAATGATGAGTACAATGACCTCTTAAGAGGTTGCTGGTGTTTTACAAATAACCCTGTATATGTATTTAATTACTCATTTTAAAGTTAACTTTTACGTAATCTGGAATATGTACGTTCATAAAAGACAGTTAACCTGGCGGGTATCGTGGAGGTCAGTTAGGCAGTCGCATCTAAAATACTGGTATTCAGCTGCATCCGGTTAGACTGGAAACTGACCCCAACATAGTTGGGTAAAGGCTCGGCAGATGATGAACTACTATTATATAGAAGCAGGTTTTTTTTATCTGAACAGATAGCTGTGCTGCTGGACAGTTTGTTGCGCCACTTCTTCTTCCCAGCGATAGCACTAGGAAGTGGTGAAGGGCGGGCGTTTTTGGGAGACTGTCTTTTGTAATTTTGACGTTCGAAAAGTGCTGATTCTCAGCCTAGTTTGAATAAATGAGTTTTGATTTTGAAATTCTAATAATATGGTGTACATTTCAGAACCCATGCACCACCGAGCCGGAGAAGCCAGCCTCATGCAGTATCATGGAACAGCTGAGCTGCGGAGTGCAGGTATGTACCAGTGTGATGATACATCGAGAGAGCTCGTACCGCAGTGTAACTACATTCAAGTACAACTTTAGAGAGGGACTAGGGACTTAGGAAGCCAAAACCGATTTTGGAACGAAGTTCCTTATCGCGCGTTGCGAAAGGGGGCTAGACGGAAAAAATTAAGACCAAAAGTTGGAACGACACTTTTTGCTATAGTTGTAAGCCGTGCGGCGTGCGCGTGTTTCTCTCTCTCTCTCTCTCTCTCTCACTCTCTTATAGAAAGCAAGCCAGTTATACTTCGTTCCATCCGGGTGTCCCTTGACACCTCTCAAGTTTTTTTGTTTCTGAATAGGGTTTAGTTTGGGGCCCGTGGCTAAATAATAACAGCCGCACAGGTCGATCGATTAGGTTAAGCTACGCTTGCCGCGGTTGGTCTGTGGATGGGTGACCGTCTTTACATACTGAGAATTTACGGATTTTTTCGATTATCTCATTTTACTATATCTTCTTTGAAATTACATTATCTGTTCGAACACTCCTAATATGAGTCTTCATCCCTATTGTATTGACAAAACAAGATAGCGGTGTTAGTTCCGATTTTGGCCACGGAGCGTTGTAGAGGCTATTTGAATGGTCTACGGCTGAATGTAGTTACACTGCGGTACGGGAGTAGCGTGACACCTCGAGTGAGCACTGACACTTGCAGGTGGCGGATCTGAAGCTGCCGCCCGGCATCACGCTGACGCGCGTGCAGCCGCACGAGAAGAAGGAGCCGCCGCCCATCAAATCTGTTGTAAGTATACTACAGAATTTATTTATTCAAACTTTTCGCACAATAAGGTACAAAGGCTGCCTTAGGCATTCTCTACCAGTCAACCAAGGGTGGTGAAGAGATTAGATGACAGGTGCTATGACTAGAATAATTTATAACTAGACAGACAAGCAGTAGAGATAAGAGATAAAGGAATGAGGAACAGGTGTAAAGTTCACTCATCCTCCATAGAAAAGGGAGGATCCTCCGACCAGACGGGTGTTGTGTCTGGCGGGCAACTGCCCGATGATTCATGTCGGGCTGTTGTGTATAGGATACATTTTTAACCAGTGCGCAAACTGTAACCATGAATTCAGTGCATGAGTCTAGCGTAGAAATATTTCGTCGGCTATCAAAAAAAAAAAAAAAACAACTGTTTCATAGAAAGGAGCAATACCGACGCGGTCAAAATGTATGAATAAGCAATTTTTTTTTTAATAGCCTACGAAAAATTTCAACTCTTGACAACGGGTTCAGAATCATGTACTGAATTCATAGTTTCAGTTTGGGCACTGGATAAAAATTTATCCTGTATATGCTAGTTGCGCGGTAAATTTTGTGTGACGTCAGTATGACGCGTAGTTCGCATGTGGCGTTGTATATACCGCTACAAGGTCTTTTATGCTGCATACAGTGGTAACAATGTTGTTCGCATCCCTACAGCCGCTGTGGAAGGCCGGCCAGCTGCCGGCGGCGCCCACGCCGGTGGCGCGGCCCGCGCCCATCATCAACGCGGACCCCGCCAACGTCATGTTCAGCACCGCGCACCCCGGTAAGATACACTGACATCAACATCACGACTATAGGACACCACTGTTGACGGCACGGTTGGCGCAGTGGTTGACTGCTGCGCTGCGTGTCGCGGGTTCGATTCCCGCACGGAACAAATATTTGTATGACCTACATGTATTTGTTCCGAGTCTGGGGGTTTTTCTATCTATATATGTATATATTTACAAAAAAAAATGTATGTAAGTAGTTTATCAGCCATCTTGTTACCATAACACAAGCATTAGGTTGCTTAGCTTGGGACTAGATGGCGCTGTGTAAAATGTCCAGGGATATATTATTATATACATACAAGTACAAACGCCAGCAGGTCAAAGCTACCCGAAACTGTCAAATTTTTCCGATCAACCTTGAACCTTAATGCTTTAGAAAGAAAGGAAAAGTATTTATTGCGACTCGTACAGGATCATAAACTAAACTAAACACAGTTCAAAATAAAATAAATTTTATAAAAAAACGATTCCTATACGAGGCCAAAAGGCTCCTATCTCAGACTGATTTAAAAAAAAAAAATGTCACAGCGCTGGTACTCTGATAGGGCCCGCTGTGATGTCACAGTTAGCGGTAAAGTTGAAAATCTATAAAAGGACAGATTGTAGTAGCTTGATGTGCTGGCGTCTGTACGCTGGACTAATTATACTATACGAAATGACAGTTGTTTTTTGTGCCGATTCAAAGCGCCGCTCGAGCGTCTCAGGAACTAAAATTTACACATTGCCGCAAATGGCTGTTGTTTTGTTTTGGTACGTCTCCGATGATTTAGGTCTCAATCGTGGAATAACACTTTTTTGTGTTTATTACGAGAAATTTAGAACATTTGTCATCCTGAGAATATGCTCATTTTGTAAAACTAGCTATCAAAAACATTAGTTCCACGGACGCTCACGTTGTTATCAGCGCCAAAATGGCGAAAATCAAATATCTTCATTTTGTCATCGATAGTATGAAGCCCAGCATACTTGTTTATTTATAGGTCAGTGTTAAGTTCCATGTAACAGGGCGCGAGACTGTAGCCAGAGAGGAGGCCTGTGTCGCAGCAGTGGGAACATTATTATTATTATTATTTTTTATTGACAATGGGCTCACTCTTGACCTCAATCCAGCCCAGAGGCAGGGATGAGATCTACGGTGGAACGAGCTTGCCCAGAAGAAGCCTATTATAGGCTGATCATGCTATATCTTCACATTTAGTAATAAAAATGCTGACTTGAACCTTTTTTTCACATCCACAGAACCACCAAAACCAATAATAATAGCTGACCCACCACCTCCAGTCGGCAAATCGAAGAAGGCGAAGAAAAAGGCCAAAAAAGCCGCCGCGGCCGCCGAAGAGGCCAAACCAGATGGCGCCAAGATCGTCACCTTGCGAAACCCCATGTTCCACCCGAACCTACCCCCCGTACAAGTAACTAATCAACCAGCTCAGAAGAAACAGGAACAGATCAGGATACCCGACCCTATACCGATGCCGCCGAACGCTTGCCAAGCAACTATAACCCCTACGTCCAACGGAATGTACACAATTAGAAATCCATTGATGACCATGATGCATCAACAGAGTCTTATGGGCGTCAGAACGCAGAGTCCCCAACTAAATCCTATGTATGGACAGCAGTACAACTACGTAAACCCTAATCAGTACAATCCTGTACCCCCAAACCCCCCAGCTCAGTACATGGAGCAAGCGAGGGCGTCCCCAAAACCAGACGACTTCCAAACTAGAATCATGAATTTAGCGTCGTTTACGCAGAAGAACGACGAAGGATATTCCTTGTTTAAGACGCCGGACGATAACCAACAGCGCAATTTTCTAACGCCGGAATACTACGAGAATCAGAGCCCTAAATCTGTAGTCTCACCCAACCCCATAGGCACCAGACCGGTCGATACATCGCGGTCATTCGAATCCGACTCTTCTCTCTTCGCGAACCCCATTCAGCGTCCAGAACCCATAGGAACTCCTTTGAAACAGGAAGAACGGGTAGACTACACAGGTCTCTACACCCCGTTTGGACAGGAAGATCGAAATGTATTCAGAAATGCGTTGTTTAGCGATAAGAATGAGGCTTCTCATATGAAAAATGAAGATATGGGGGTCAATCATGTCGCTAATGGGGACTCGCTGCCGTATTTTCAGAGGTTACGGGTTGGCTCGAAGCTGAATAGTGAGGTGACTATACATCACGTTACGGAATCTAAGTTTTATAAGGGCCAGGTGAGTGTTTTTATTCTGATTTTATACTAGACTAGCTGCGCCCCGCGGTTTCACTGGATAAAAAGTATCCTGTTTGTTAATCCTGGTTATAAACTATCTGTGTGCCAAATTTCAGTCAAATCCGTTCAGTAGTTTTTGCTTGAAAGAGTAACAAACATCCATTAATATGAATTAATGGATGTTACATTCGCGTTTATAATATTAGTAGAACTAGCTTATGAGCTATAGCTATTTCGTATTACCCAGTAACTGGGTTGTGGAGGTCAGATAGGCAGTCGCTCCATGTAAAATACTGGTACTCAGTTGCACCCGGTTAGACTGGAAGCTGACTCCAATATAGTTGGGAAAAGGCTAGCAATTTTCGTGAGGGTCGTTTATAATATGACGGAACTGCATTCCTAGGAAATCAAAGTTTCAACAAGTTTCGGCATCCAATGGGAAAAGCTTCTATTAAGCAAAGATATTAAAGGTGTTAATGTATAAAATCTTTGTTCTCCAGGAGCCAGGTGCTCCCCTAGAGTGTGGAATGCAAGGAGAAGAGTCTTTGTTCAGCAGACCACCGGCCCACGCGTGGCCCGACCAGCTGTATGGACCGCCCTGTCCCAATAAAACCGGTAAGTCTACAAAATCAAATCAAAATATTTTTTATAACACTAGCTGTACCCACGACTTCGTTCACGAGTACGTCGGACAACAAATTAGATTTCATGGGTTTTCAAGGACATACAAATATCGCGGCGGGATTTTATCGTGCACTAGATTTTCAACTCTCATAATCATCATTTATTGTATTCAAGTTGTTACAAGTATATAGGCTTTGTACATGAACCCTACTACAGCAATATAAATAGTTACACATAGCTACAGTGTCACAATAATAAACAAACCACTGTGTATTAACGAAAACGTTCAGGTGCTTTTCCATAACGTAGTCTTTGTGATAATCCTTAGAGATGCCTCCATCATTTTTCGTCATCGTTCATTCGTCATTCCTCAAAACCTCAAAATATTAACTAGGTAAATGGCAAATAAATACAAATCCATGTAAAAAATAATTAGCAATATAGGAAGGGCATTAAATTCTCCTCCAAATACACTAGGTTTGGTTGTGACAGCGGACTTTTTCATTTGGTACAGGGCGCCCTATATTTGACGGCATTCTCCTTTGTACGTAACCTTCGGTGCGCGAGTCCGACCGATTTCTTGGGGTATAGGCATATTCCCCTGATTACTCCTTTAATAAATAAAAACTTGAGAGGTGTCAAGGGACACCCGGATGGAACGAAGTATAACTGGCTTGCTTTCTGTTGGGTATGTACGCAAATGTTATCTATGTGTGCGTGGCTGCGCCCACGCGATGTGTCAAAAAGAGTTAATACATGAGTGTGTCAATAGCTGTGTTGCGTTTCACTTGTCTCCCGTACCCAGAATACAACAGTGGCGACGAGGATGGGATATAAGAGAGAGAGAGACAGAGAAACACGCGCACGCCGCACGGCTTACAACTATAGCAAAAAGTGTCGTTCCAACTTTTGGTCTTAATTTTTTCCCTTTCGCAACGCGCGATAAGGAACTTCGTTCCAATAAAAATAAAATAAAAGGCTGCTGCTGGTAGAGAATGCCTAAAGCATTAAGTCCGCCTTTGTACCTTTTTGTGCGAAAAGTTTAAATAAATAAATAAAGCCTTTTATTTCTCTCTCTTAGTAAGTCTGACAACCAGTCTTACCAAGGGGTATCGTATTACCCAGTAACTGGGTTGTGGAGGTCAGATAGGCAGTCGCTCCATGTAAAATACTGGTATTCAGCTGCATCCGGTTAGACTGGAAGCCGACCCCAACATAGTTGGGAAAAGGCTAGGCATCTGCCTAGCCTTTTCCCAACTATGTTGGTGAAAATGTTGGTGATGTTGATGATGATGATTTCTCGCATAATTAAAGTTATTTACGGTTTATATTTAATAATAATAATAGATAGTAGGGTTCCCTCTATCTGGCAGAATCTTGATGCTCCGAAATTTATTTGGCATAACACACTTGGCATAATCTTCTTTAAACGAATATTTTTAAGGCATAAACATGATTTAATATAATTATTGTTTGGCCGAATGTTTATATGTCCGAATTTACAAAGGCATAGTTTTAAGATAGCAGAATTTTATTTGGCATAATTTCGTTTAGCATAACGTTCACTTCGCATACTTATGAAAATGGCAGAATTTCGTTTGGAATAATTTTATTAGGCATATTGACATTTCTATACAATAGCATTTTTAACTTAAATTAAAACATTGTCGTGAAAAGTCAATAATATGTTGTACTACAAATGTTAGTGACAGAAACGAATCGCTGCAAACCGACTCCACGTAGTCTTGTCTGCCCTACCCCTAGAGTGTAATTTAAGCCCGCGTAGGCGCGGAGGGGCGAGGCGGCCCGCGAGCTGAGGAGCAGGTGGTATTAATGCTCGCCGCCGCAGCTGAGGCTGGCCGGCTTTGCCGGCCAGCAAGCCGAAGCTGCGGTGGTGAGCCTTGAAACCATCTGCGACGATAAGCTCGCGTGGGACCGCCGGAGCTCCGCAGCGCCGGAGCCATGACAGAAACCATGCCTGCTGCATGTTGCATGCTTGAATGCTTGCTTGCATGCTTGCTTGTATGCTGTATGCTGCATGCTTGCTTGCTGCATGCATGTTGTATGCTTGCTTGCATGTTTGCATGCTCGCTTGCATGTTTGCATGCTCGCTTGCATGCTGCATGCTTGCTTGCATGCTACATGCTTGCTGCATTGCATGTTTGCATGCTCGCTTGCATTGCTTGTTTGCATGCTACATGCATGGTGAATGAATGAATGAATTTTCTGTAATGATTATGGATATGAAATGTATGCCAAAAGATGATTCTAACCCTAAAATTTCTGAGATATGCGTTTTAATGACTATCGATATGAAATGTATGCCAAAAGACGATTCTGACTGTGAACTTTCTGCGATATGATGGTTCTACTTTTTAATTATTATGGATATGAAATTTATGCCTAAAGATGATTCTGACTTACAAAATTATGAATTTTGAATGTATGATAAATGACTGTCTGCCAAACGATTTTCTGCGAAATGAAGTTTATGCTATCCGCTGTTATGCAAAACAATATTATGACATAAAAAGTTCTGCTATAAAGGGTACACCCTAGATAGTAATGAGAATAAATAATGTAGTAATGGGTATAATATTAATTGAATTGATAAATTATATAATATAAGATTTAAAAAGGGTTCCAATAATTTATCATGTGAGGGCGAAGGCCTCCTCCAGATCTTTGACAATTGCCTTCCAGTTTTTACCAGCTATTTTTATTATATCGTTATCCCAACGAGTTACCGGTCTTCCTCTCTTTCTAATACCGGCAGGGCCCCGCCATAACGTCAGTCTAGAAGTCCATCGGTCATCGCTCATATTGGCTACATGGCCTACCTAGCGCCACTTTAACTTTTGTGAGAAATTAAGTGCATCTGTAACTTTAGTCTTTTCCCGTATGATATTGTGTAGGATTTTTTTGTATTGGAACGAAGTTCCATAAAGCGCGTTGCGAAAGGGGGCTAGACGGAAAAAATTAAGACCAAAAGTTGGAACGACACTTTTTGCTATAGTTGTAAGCCGTGCGGCGTGCGCGTGTTTCTCTCTCTCTCTCTCTCTCTCTCTCTCTTGAACTTCGTTCCATCCGGGTGTCCCTTGACACCTCTCAAGTTTTTTTTTTGTATTTTTCTCACGTTTGCAATGCTTCTCTCCATACTTCGTTGGCAGGATCTGATTTTGTTCCTTACGCGTAGCGTGTATTTCCACGTTTGGCAACCGTAGGTGATAGGGATTACTCCTTTAGGGAATGTTATTTAGTGAGTTTCTGAGCCTGTACGTGTACATGCAGGCGTGCAGTCGGCTCGCAGCTCGCCCACGGGTTCGGCGGCGCCGTCGGGCTGCAGCCCGCGCGCCGACGAGCCGCCCGGCGACGAGCGGCGCTTCGGGCCCGTCGGGGCGCGCGCCCGCACTGCGCAACCGCAGAGAGGTACGACATGTGCCAACTTTACATCTCATCATTTTTTTCAACCTTTCAGAATCAAACCTCATTTGTTCAAAGGCTGAGAACCGCACCCTAATTGCGTAACACACGATCAATCGTAATCGGTTTCATTTTGACAGTTCAACAACATCCATTGCGTTATTTACGTGTTGAGCAGACAAATTTTTCGAACCGGCTCGAAGGACCAATGTTCGGAGTTGGGGTGAGATCAAGATAAACTAATATTAAAGATTATAAAGGTATATTTCAGTAATACAAATGGGATAAAGATTAAAACTAATGAGGTGAATGAGATGAGATTGAGAATGTTTATTATTGTTCGGTGATTGACCCGAACACAATGGATTAGCAATTTGCTTCAAAATTATTCTGATTCCGATGGATTGTGTGCTGCAGGGTGCTGAACTTCCTCTTCTTAGCGTGTCGATGTCAAAAATATAGTTTTTTTTTCTTAAGTTTGGCCCAAAATTCAGCAACGCGGATAGCATTCGCCGACGCAGCCATTGGGTCCTCACGTCTATATGTGGGGGTGTGTGTGTGTGGTGACAGGGCATGCGTTACAAGATGTGAGGTGAGCCATTGTCTGTGGAGAAACACCGCATACACACCGGAGGTCAGAGCCTTGCTACGGCCTACTTGGGTACAAGGGCGGATCCAGCTTTGGTGCCAGGGGGGGGTCACATAGTCGTGGTCAAGTCACAAGAAGTTATAATTTAATTTTGATAATAATAGATACAAGTAAAAATAGGTATTTTATTAATAAAAGTAAGTACTGTACTCAAAATCAAAATTACTTATTATTATTATTATTTAACAATAACCTGTCAGTAAGCTAATTCTGGAGAAAGAACATAAACATTGTCTTGCGTTAAATTAGGGCGACCAACTATTCTTATCGTGTAAGTAGTCGTTGATGGAATAGTATGCCTTTGAACAAAGGTTGGATTTTACTTGAGCTTTAAACGCATTAGAAGGCAAGTCTAGCAAAGAAGAGGGTATCTTGTTATAAAAGGTTTATACCAAGCCCAACAAATGAGTTATGAATCTTATGAAGCCGGTGAAAGGGGGCACGTAGCTTGTCCTTATTTCTAGTGTTAACACTGCGAATATAACTGTTTTTAGTGTACAAGTATAAATTTTGCCTAATATATAAGATGTTGGCAAAGATGAATTGTGATGCAACAGAGAGAATATCAATATCTTAAAAAAAAAATCTCTTAGAGAAACTCTGGCACCTAGCTGGTGAACAGCTCGTTTTTGAAGGACAATTATATTTTGTATATCAGCGGTTTTGCCCCACAGCAGAACACCGTAGGACATAACGTTTGTGAAAATAAGTAAAGTAGACTAAACGAGATGTATCAACGTCAGTGTTATCTTACTTTCCTGACGGCGTAGGCAGCCGAACTGAGCCTTCCCGCTAGACTTGATATATGAGGTCCCCACTGAAGTTTGGCATCTACTGTTACTCCTAGAAAAATTGCCGAGCCTACAGTTTCAAGCACCTCTTTATCTCAGACGATGTTGGGTCCTAGATTTCTAATATTCGGTAAGGCGAACTACATTTCGTTTTCTTGGCATTGAGAACTAGGTTATTAGACGTAAACCAATCTGTAACTATTGAGAGTGCACTGTTTACGTCGTCAAAATCTTGTCTATTCCTGTCTACTTTAAAAAGAAGAGAGGTATCATCTGCAAACAGTACATACGTCACAGATGCCCTTCAAATGGAATGGTAAATCATTGATTTATACTAAGAACAAGAATGGACCCAGTATTGAGCCTTGCGGAACACCTAACTGAACTGGTAGCCCGGAAGATTTCATGCCATTAACATCTACACATTGGACCCTATTATGTAAATAAGAAATAATTACGTTGAGAGCTTCGTTTCGGACACCGTAATGACGTAACTTACGCAAAAGCGTGTCATGGTGCACGCAATCAAAGGTTTTGAAGAGATCACAGAAAACTCCAAGTGTATTAAAATCATTAACTACATAACGCGGGGTTTCATGTTCGAAACTAAATAAAGGACTACATTACATTACACCTAAAAATACCTACCTATATTTAAATAACAAAATCAATTTTTCTTTTACGTCTTCTCCCGAAACGCGTTAGCACTTCATTTGCTTCAATGGGTACATTTTTATGGACGTGGAGAAGTGCCACTCCGGTTAGACGTTCTTCTACCATTGAAGCTCTTAGCCACGATTTGATTTTTCGTAACGTAGAGAAAGATCTTTCCGCTGTCGTACACTAACAGGTGGTGTAGCCATAATACATAAACATTTTCTTATATTAGGATACCTTTCAATATCGCAAATTAAAATAAGGTCAGAAATCGACTGCGGTATGTCCTGATTCCGCTGCCACTTCACCATCCACAGCCGATATTCGTTTACAACGACAGAAGCTAGATTATCTAGTATCAATGTATAATCAGTTGCTAGTTGTTTCACAGTTTCAATGTCTTGATTACTGTATTTGGAATGAAAACGCTTAGCTGAAAGAAATTAAGTATTTCAGGAGACAGACGGTCCTGTAGGTCACTTATTATTGAATCCAGAAGAGGGATGTTTATGGCTCTGCGGAAATACTCTTCAGCAGATTGAGCAGGTTGGTTATTGGCCCTATGTATTTGTCTTGACACTATTCTGGGACATTTAATTTCTACATCTAGCTGCTCACCTACTTCTTTAGCTAAAGCGTCAAACAAAGTATTATATTAAAATAATTAAATATTGAAAGTACTTAAATAAAATCTATATTGTGACAAAAAATATATAAAAACATTATGTTGAACAATTTTAATTAGTGGTCCACCTAGGTCCTGGACCCAGCCCAGGGGGGGGTCATGACCCCCATGACCCCCCCCCTGGATCCGCCCTTGCTTGGGTAGCACTTTCTGAACGTCAAAATAACGTAAGACAGTCCCCCGGCACGCCCGCCCTTCACCACTTCCTAGTGCTATCGCTGGGAAGAAGAAGTGGCGCAACAAACTTCCCAGCAGCACAGCTGTCTGTTCAGTTAGAAGAACTTGATTCTATACAATAGTATGCAAAGTATCACAAAACATTTAACACGTTAAGCGCCACGTGTATAAGTCACACCCTGAACATTTTCTCTAGCAACAAAATTGCTAAAGAAAATGTTCAGCGCGGTGTATATTCACCAATACACTGGCCTCTGAAGTTGAGTACTCGAGGTGTATAGATGTATATCTATACACCTCGAGTACTCAACTTCAGAGGCCAGTGTATTGGTGAATATGTATAAGTCGATATACACCCTAGTGCAACTCTCATAGGCCGGTGTATACCGGCCGCTATGAGAGTTGCACTAGGGTGTATATCGACTTATACACGTGGCGCTTAACGTGTTAAAGTTCACATTGATGTTATTTCAAGTTAACCAAATATCAACTTTATTTTAATGGTAATTAAGTTGATTTCAGAGTGACTAACACTATTGAAAAAGTTATAAAAATGTCTGAAGTTGTAGCGTAAACTGAATTTTATTTTGTGAGTTAAAGTTATTTGTCCATAAACTTATATTTGTTTACATTTTTGGCAAATAAATCGCAAATGCAGATTAACTTGAACTTTCTCTAGGATACTATTAAAAGTAGCGAGATTATTCCCAACATTTATTTTTTACCCTTTATTCAAAAGACCCTGGGGGTCTACTCCGAAGTAGTATCGGCCGAATGTTCGGCCGTTTCATGTCAAAGTCAAATCATTTATTTCAAATAGGCACATTAAAGGCACTTTTGAACGTCAAAATTAAAATTAAAATAAAATTGATTCTAGTCGCGCCATGCTACGAAGTTACTATTTGCTTCGGTCGGTTCCGATTCTACACTCCTACACTCATTCGAATATTGACTATGGTCCCGACCCAACTGAGCCGAACCGAACTTTTTTCAATAATATTCGGTTCGGCCATGTGTCGGTCCGATCCGAACATTCGCACTTTTCACTTCGGAGTAGGCCCCCAGGTTCTTAATAATTAATTACAATCTAACCTAAAATACTAATAAGCAGGGGAGTTTGTTGCGCCACTTCTTCTTCCCAGCGATAGCACTAGGAAGTGGTGAAGGGCGGGCGTTTTTGGGGGACTGTCTTTTGTAATTTTGACGTTCGAAAAGTGCTGATTCTCAGCCTAATTTGAATAAATGACTTTCGATTTTGATTTTGCAATTTAAATCTATTATTTTGTCCCAACCTGAAAACGTATTGATCTGTAGTTGTTTAAAATGATTCTTCTCTTTCCAGAATCCAGCGTATTCCTCCCAGATTCGAGTATCACAAACCTGTCATCTCTGGAAGTGTCGGAACGCGAGATCGAGTCGTTCAAAAGGTTTGAGTTCTACTTCGAGCCGCCGCAGCACAAACCGAAAGTGCAGCTCGATGTGAGAGACATCGCCGCAGCGCTCAGGCAGAACCACAAGTAATCTGTGGCTCCGATAAACCTTAGAATAATGCTACTGTCCTTCCACAGTTATTTAAACCTCTGACATTTTCAACCTTATCGCCACGACAATAAAGATCACTGATTTTGACAGACTTTGACAATGGCAGCAATCGAATATCAACGTTATTTTTTTTTTATTGACAATGGGCTCACTCTTGACCTCTATCCAGCCCAGAGGCAGGGATGAGATCTAAGGTGGAACGAGCTTGCCCAGAAGAAGCTTATAGCCTAAGGCCATATCAACGTTATGGCCATGACAATAAAGATCACTGGGATTCTAACCGCGATGCAGAATCAGTACTACCCAATAGCGACCTTATTGCCATTACAATACAGATCACTGTAATTTTGACAGACTTGGCAATGGTAGCCAACCAAAAGCAACTTTATTGCCACTACAATAAAGATGACTGTGATTTTGACAGACTTGGCAATGGAAGCAAACCAAAAACGATCTTATTGCCACTACAATAAAGATGACTGTGATTTTGACAGACTTGGCAATGGAAGCAAACCAAAAACGATCTTATTGCCACTACAATAAAGATGACTGTGATTTTGACAGACTTGGCAATGGAAGCAAACCAAAAACGATCTTATTGCCACTACAATAAAGATGACTGTGATTTTGACAGACTTGGCAATGGAAGCAAACCAAAAACGATCTTATCGCCACTACAATAAAGATGACTGTGATTTTGATGGACTTAGCAACGGAAGCAACCCAATAGCGACCTTATAGCCATGACAATAAAGATCACTGTGATTCTGACAGCGATGCAGAATCAGTACTACCCAATAGCGACCTTATTGCCATTACATAAAGATCACTGTAATTTTCACAGACTTGGCAATGGTAGCCAACCAAAAGCAACTTTATTGCCACAAAAATAAAGATGACTGTGATTTCGACGGACTTGGCAATGGAAGCAAACCAAAAACGATCTTATTGCCACTACAATAAAGATGACTGTGATTTCGACGGACTTGGCAATGGAAGCAAACCAAAAACGATCTTATTGCCACTACTATAAAGATGACTGTGATTTTGACGGACTTAGCAACGGAAGCAACCCAATAGCGACCTTATAGCCATGACAATAAAGATCAATGTGATTCTGACTGCGTAGCAAAATCAGAGGTCAAAATAACTGTGAAAAGATTGTACATGTACCCAGCCGTAACAAAACGAGTTTAACTTAGTTTTTGTATTTTGAACTTTATTCCGACTATCGTTTAGTTAGTAACACAAAATTGACAACTAATGCCCGGATTTTGATGTCCTCAGATTATAATTCAACATAGTTATCTTAATTAAATTAAATTTGTTCGTTAACTAGTGTTCAGCCATCGATCTACTAAAACACCATCACAGACATCGATCTACGTGGTCTTCACATGATCTGACCAAGATTATGTCTGGACTTTCAAAGAGTCTGTGACCTCTGAGTTGGTTTCGGCCTTTTAAGGTTTTTTCAAACTTACATTTTATTAAAGAAATCTCGATTTTTTGTAAAGTTATAAAACCGGGCGACGCCAGGGCGATTCGCTAGTTAATAATAAACCGGGCATTAGACACAGAAACCGAGCATTAGACTCGATTCTAGAATCTTTTACTTGTAGTAATTGACGCCATGTATAAATACAAATTGTATTAATATATAAATAGAAAAGATTTAATATTATTTAAAAGTTATATTTATTTTAATTGTTCGCGGGTTTCATAAGGTTTATGTAATTGAAGCTACAGCTATAGATGGGCAATCCACCGGGTTTAAACCCAGTGGATTGCCCATCTATAGCTGTAGCTCCCAGATTGATGATATATTTGAATTCAAAATCTCGGATAATTATTACGTTTTGGAACATTAAACTTTATGACAAACAAAACAAAGATCAAATTCCATTGCCACCGAAATTTATTTAGGACCTGTGGTCAAATGGTCACTCAAAAATCAACTTTATAACGAACAGCCCTAAAGTATAAAGTTGAGTGGCAATGGACGTAGATTATCTGAGATTAAGAATTGAACTATAGATATGCATTTCTTCCTTTGTAGCTATAAGCATTGTAAATTTGACAAGGAATGACATTTATGACAACACTGTGATGTTTTCGGCTTAATTAACACGAGCGCATTTCAAATATCGTAATACTCCGTTTTTTTTTTCAAGAATACAATCGAATTGAACACCTCCTCCATTTTGAAGTCGGTTAAAATGGAGAATGTCCAATGATGAAGACATCTAGACTATTTTCGTATATGTCTTGCTATAGTTTGACCGAAACTGCTGTACCGCGCCTTAGGTATGCGCGGCGAGGCGGGAGGAATACGCGGCGAGGCGGGGGGCCTAGCTCTATTGAAGGGAAAATAGTTTAAAATGACATCGTAGAGTCAGGCACGGGTACAGGGGTTACAGGTGCAGTGGTCCCCCCTGAGTGTAAAACTCTAAATTTGTCAATGAACATAGGTTTAAACATGTATTTTTCACTCAGTATGGATTAAGAGATAAGATCATTCTCGGCTTTACGGAAAATACGTGTCGATAGTTTTTATTTTGTAAATGACTTGAGTAATTCCCCCTCCTCCCCACCCTTTAATAAAGAGAAACATCCCCCCCCCCCCCCTTTTTTTGGGTGGGAAATCATCATATGACCTTCCGCTCTGGGCTGAGCGGGAGGGCGTGTCAGACTTTTACTGACTAAAACCCACCCGTGTTCCTTCAGTTGCCTGTGCCAGGGGCCACGGTATCTCTTTCGAACAACCCGCGACCCTTTCACACATTCGCCCCCCCCCCCCCCCCCCCCCCCCCTTGAGCGAAGATCGAGATCTGCGCCTGTATAGAATAGTTTAAAGGTTCTTTAGAAAATTAAGACGTTTTACTTGAAATGCGCTCTTGTGAATTTAGCCTTAACAGTTAGAATACCGGCCTGTGACTGTCCCACAGTTGGGCAAACATCTCTTCTCATAAGGAGAAGGCACGAGCATTGATAACTACGCTTGCTCAATGACAACTCGGAAAAATGATAAAAGCGACTCATGGCATGTTTCTTCTGGTAAGCTCCGGATAACTTATCTAGCAGATGAAGTTTATCCGGTAGATAGTGCTGACCTCGACACTGAAACGGGCACTTTATAATTAGACGATAGATCACGGATGTGAAATTACTGCCATGTATAGATATTGACAAGATGGCTGCCTGAGCCAGCAGATCTAAACATTGACGTTTTTTATACTTGTAATTGTAACTTAGACAGCGACATCTGTCGCAGAACTCGGATTGAAAATAATTATGGTGGTCTATTGACATGGTTTATTGAAAAAATAACCTTATCACCGTGGAGTAAGAAGTAAAATGGTTTCGAGTCACTCTAGGATATAAGATTAAGGCATTTGTCATGTTTTTATAATACTGTTAATGTCTTCAAATATGGTTGATAAGTTTTCGAGCTCGACAACGAGTCCGAAATTGATTTTGTGAGTCCGAAAGTTAGATTTCGTACACAATGCGGGGAAGGAATGATGATACAGAAGAGGGCAGTTTTTTACTAAATGTAGCTACAATACTGCCCAGTACCATAGTGTAGCGACTTGAAGGTTTTACTTATTACTCCAAGGTTTCCACAGAGCGTTAAAAAGATAAAAATAAATCTTAAGTGGCGCAGGAGTTGATAAAAACTCTTCAATGCGATTTTTATGAAAAAAAAAAAAATTCTATGAATTAAAAATAAGAAGTATAATGTCGATAAAAAAAAAAGGTTTTTTTTATCTTTTTGAATCTTTCTGTGGTATTTAAAAGACGGGACTTATGATATAAGAAATGAGAAAGAGCGTTTATATTCAGTCTCCCAATGTAACACATTAAATATATAGTATTTGTCGATTACGTTGCGTTCAGTTGGTTGTATGATGTAAAACTTAAGAGAAATACATTATCATAGATGAATACAGTGTTTTATTTTATTGAAATACTTTCCTATAAAAAACTACATACACACATACAGGGAAACACGACATATTCCTTGAAAGGGTATTTATACTAGAGGTCATTAGCGACTATAGTCCAGTTAGCTACGGTTCAAAACTGGTTGGTTACCGAGCTGTGTCGATAATGACCCTGCATTATACAGGGTCATTACAGTCAACAAAAGTGATAAGTATGCAGGCTGCATACTTATCTCTTTTGTTGACTGTACTATCTCAAAAATACATAATTGTACATACGTAAAATTATAACTTACACATATTTTCAACTTTTCAAGATACAGACACAAAGCGTATTACAATTTGGAGTAGTTGACTTAATTCACTTGAAACTAACATCGTCAAACGTCACCTACAATACTAGAAGCATCACAGATGCTGTGTCATCCTAGAAGAGACGAAGCTGACATGCCAACCGAGCATGGCCGCGCCGGCCGCGTCTAAAGACGGCAATATTTATAGAACTCGTGGCGCCGAAAGTGCTGTAGCGGTATCTACAACGCCACATGCGAACAACGCGTCATACTGACGTCACGCAAATCCTGCATCTCGCAAGCAGAGTTTACCGCGCAGTTAACATAGATACAATTTCCCAACATCAATCGTTGGGCAATAGCCCGCCAGACACAACACCCGTCTGGTCGGAGGATCCTCCCTTTTCAATGGAGGATGAGTGAACTTTACACCCTGTTCCTCGTACCTCCAAAGTGCGCTAAGCCCGTAATACAAGAAGCTTGCATGAGTTGCATGCCATGATTGCCAGTGCCCTCTAACGGATCTGTTTTATGAATCACACAAACCACCCCCAAGTGGGGCTTGTGGCTAAGTGATAACAGCCGCACGGGTCGATCGATCAGGTTAAGCTACGCTTGCCGCGGTTATTTCGTTGATGGATGGCCATCTTTACATACCAAGACCCCTCCGTGCCTCGTAAAGCAGGTTAAGCTGTTGGTCCCGGCTGTCGTTCGTTGATCGTTAACAGTCGTTACGGGTCGTCAAAAGCCCGAAAATCTGACAAACAGTCTTAATAAGTTAGGGGTCCGAGGGGGGTCCCCCCAAAATCATGCAAGCTCAAGGCTGCGGCCACGCTTGGGTCAGATAGGCAGTTGCTCCATGAGCTCACCGGGCCCCAGGGGCTCGCCGCGTTTGACAGAGATGGCTGGACTCTCACTACCCTGCGTGAGGTGTAGCATCGGGGAATGAGAGGTCGATAAAGGTGAGTCCTAGGCATTGACCTATAATAAATAAGTACGCTCGACTTCATACTATCGCGATCGATGACAAAATTAATACATTTTATTTTCGCCATTTTGGCGCTGACAGCAACGTGAGCGTTCGTGGAACTGATATTGTTGATAGCGAGTTTTACAAGCATACTGCAGCATTTGTTTTTGACGAATTTTACGCCTCTTACCTAGAAAAATATTAATTAGTAACTATTTATGTAAATAAAGAGTAAAAAATAAATATACCTCTACAACCTTGTATTTAGTCTAAAGCTTTTTTTCATCTGGTATTATTTTTACCATTTTCAATTTGGTAACATAGCATCGCTATTTTTTATCTGTGACCGCATTATTGTCAAAATGACAATGTCAAATTGTATACACAACAAAGCTCATTTCTTTGTGATTTGTGTGTGATAATTCGATCAAAATTCGATCAAAAACAAACAAAATTAACTGAAAATCTAGCATTAAAATATTCTTTAAAGTTTTATTTATAGTGTAAGTGCAAATTAACGGTTAAATGAGTTCGATACAGGAGCGTTTGCAGCTAAAAAGGGTACCGTTAGACACTTGGAATGTGAGAGAGCAGCTATGTTTGGCTTCTGCTGTCGTAAGGAGCGGAGATCAGAATTGGATGTCAGTTTCGCGTGCTCTAAAAACCATTGGAGAATCAAATAGACCACCAGACTGGTATTCACAAAAGAGGTTTGTGTTTTGGAACTATTTTTTGTTGTTGTGATTATCATAACCAAAAATTCTTATAAAATTTTCTGTTTTTTTCGTAATTTCTTATAAAATTTGTTATACGTGTAGTATTTTCAAGTCCTGTTAGTTTGTGTGAGGTCCTAGGTTCATTTTTTACTCAGAAATAGAGTTATTTGTGGCCAATATTAAAAAAAAACTTAAAATCTCCGCAGTGACAAATACTGGTACTGCTAAATGTCCTTTTATATTTAATTTTTTTTAATTGTTTTCCTGATTTTCTTAGATTTAATGTTGTTTTAAATGTTGTTTCTATTTCCTGTGTGTCATATGTGTAATAAAATATATTTCTTTATTTCTAATAATAATTTCCAGCTGTGCAGCACAATATGGAGCACTGCTCGAACATGTGGAAACACCAAAGCGTAAGAAACGTAGTTCTGAGGGAGCTGTGGAGACGCCTCAAGAGAGTATACTTAAACGGTTGACGCAGGAGCGCATTGGGGAGATACAGAAGACGCTGGTTGAAATGAACCAACAGTATGAACAATTAAAGGTAGGATTATTTTATATTTTTTCAATAATTTACTCGGCAGCACTCTCTACTGGGTAAAAAATACCACAGAGTAATAGGTAATAATATGCGCATTTTCGTGGAGTTGCGGACACCATGGACTGGTGTCCGCAACTCCACGACAACGCGCGTATATTGCGAACGGGTGGGAAAATCGATCATTCGATCCACCCCAGCTCCACAAGGAAGGCGAGCAACGCCTTGATGTTACTGACCATACTACTACTGATAGCTACCTGTTTTACCACAGAGTATCTATATACAATAATTATTACATTTTTGAGCCCTCTGGCGATACGGGACTCTAGGAACCTTCTGGCGCTTGGTTACGACGGACAGAAAAATACCCAGTAGTTTCGTGAGTAAGCATTTGATATTTTTATTCATAGAAAATAATATCAATGAAACTATAGTACATCTTAAAACTTACTGTGAGTCGTAATTAGATGAGAGGGGATTGTGATAGAATACAATGGAAATTGCTAGAGGGGCAGTCACGGTGGCCAATCTCAACGGAGGTTAGCCAGGGAGCCTACTCCGAAGTGCAAAGTGCGAATGTTCGGATCAGACCGACACATGGCCGAACCGAATATTATTGAAAAATGCGAGAAAGTTCGGGTCGGCTCATTTGGGTCGGGACCATAGTCAATATTCGAAAGAGTGTAGGAGTGTAGGATCGGAACCGACCGAACCAAATAGTAACTTCGTAGCAGGAAAGGGCCGAACATTCGACGTCCCCTAGGTACGCAGGAGATATTATAGTGCACAAGTGTGTGCGTAAACACAGGTGCACTCTCTGTTCCTTTACTCTCATAGTCCGATGGGACGGCAATCCGACACGACCGGGGAGAGATCAGGCGCAGGACCAACGGCTTTACGTGCTTTCCGAGGCACGGAGGGTATTAAACCGCCAACTTCCAAAGTCCGGACTGTTGTTAGAAATTCCTAATGGAAAACTCAATTACACTTTGTCCGACCCGGGAATCGAACCTAGGACCCCAGGCTCAGCAGTCAGTCGCGCTTACAACCACGAAACCAACGCAATTTTATGATTTGAAAGAGTGTCCGTGGAGTTTCCTACCCATTCTTCTCCATAAGTACTATCGCCTCCATAGCTACGGACTTACGGACGCATCTGTGGACATCATATGCACATGCTGACCACAGCGCACTGCGTCCGTAAGTAAAACAAAAGAGGATCCTTTTTAGGTCGACTAATAATATGCGCTGCAAGCAGGAATAGTCCTTACGGTGATCAGATTAGATCAGATCAGATAGATTTTGTCGATAGTACCTACTACGCTTTGGAATGGCAACTAGCTTCATCTTTCTGACTGACCGACCCCTTGACAATTCAAAAGTGCCTGTAATTGGTTTATTTGAAATAAATACTTTGACTTTGAAAAGGACAGGCAGACAGAGTTACTTTCGAATTTATGATATTATTATTTACTAACTGCGCCGCGCGGTTTCACCCGCGTAAGTTTCGATCCCGTGGGAATATCGGGATAAATAGTATCCTATATGTTAATCCTGGTTATAAACCATCTGTGTGCCAAATTTCATCCAAATCCGTTCAGTAGTTTTTGCGTGAAAGAGTAACAAACATCCATCCATCCATACAAACTTTCACGTTTATAATATTAGTAGGAAGTAGGATTATTATTAGCCGTTAGTGTCCCACAGCTGGGCAAAGGCCTCCCTACTCCGCCTCTCTCTGTCCAGAGCTGCCAAGGACCAATATTTTAATTTATAATATTAGTAAGGTTAAATGATAAATGATTTTATTTTTGTAAGTAGGTTTGTACAAACACTTTTACACGTCAATCATATTTTAAAACTAGATGAGGTCGGCGTTTCCTATCTGACTAGTCTGAGAAGAAAGGCCGAAACAAACTCAGACGTCATAGTCTCTTTTAAAGTCCAGACATAATCTTGGTCAGATCATGTGAAGACCCTGTAGATTTATGTCTGAGATGGTTTTTTTGAAGAAAGAACCAAACAGTTTGAGAGGACCTGTCCAATGTTAATTTGATCTTTTTACGCAGAACGAAATAACAGAAGCACGTAACCCAGCCACATCTGAAGATCGGTTACGCGAAGTATGGACGGCTATAGAAGCGAGGAACCGCGCGAGGGAGCGAGAGGCAGCGAGGCGGGCCGCCTGGTTGAAAGAGAGAGACGAAAGACGAGCGAGAGCTGATAGGGCGTGGAAACCGATGCTGAACAGCCCTAGTCCGCAGCAGCCGGCTCCTGGTAATGGTAAGCAAGTCATCTATATATCATCTCTAAACCCTAACCGAACCTAGCCTTTTTTTCTCAACTATGTTGGGGTCGGCTTTCAGTCTAATCGGATGCAGCTGAATACCAGTATTTTACATGGAGCGACTGCCTATTTGACCTCTACAACCCAGTTACTGGGTAATATATACAGCGTGGCGCTTTAATGGCGACATTAATTTAACACACGTATACGGTTTTGCGTTGTAGTTTTATGAATATAATTATTTTAATTTAATTAAACATTAATATTTATTTATTTACTAACAATTTTATAAAATAGCATCTTAGAGCAACCTGACTTAAAGAACTGTAGCGCAGGGGTCATTTGCCCCCCCCCCGGTGGGTTCCGCCCCCCCCGGTGGGTTCCCGCATTGTCGAGGCGGGGGGGCTCAGTAGCCGTGGCGAGCTGGGCCACGGTGAAGCTAAGAGGAACCCCAGCGGGGGCCGCTCGTCCGGGCTGTGCGGTTTAGCCCGGGACGTAGCGGCCCACGGGTAGGTTGCGGTGCCGCTTGCGCGACATCGTGACCTACCT
Source organism: Apamea sordens (assembly GCA_945859715.1). NCBI lineage: Eukaryota > Metazoa > Arthropoda > Insecta > Lepidoptera > Noctuidae > Apamea > Apamea sordens. The sequence goes on along the minus strand of OX244015.1, from coordinate 7,461,166 downwards.
GAGGCGGGCCGCGATGTCCCCCGTGAGGGAGACATTGCGGCTGAGGACAGAGGCCGCGGCGGGAGGGGTTCTCCCTTCCTTCAGCGGCCTTGACGGGGCCGCCACCGTGAGATGGCGGACGCGGCGGGGCCGCAGGGGAAGGGGAGTGTCGGTGTTTCGTTGCCGCTCTCCCTATCCTCTGCGGCCGTAGCTCCCCCAACGCGGGGGGCTTGCGGGGCCCGCCTTTTAGGCGGGCGTGGAGGCCAGCAGGCAACGGGAGCGGGGGCTCCGTTGCCTGTTTTGCACAGGCCTCCACCTTGTGGGACGGGAATGGCCAGGTGTTCCCGGCCATTCCCGTAGCCCCCCAACCTGGGGGGCATGCGGGGCCCGCCATACCATCTTGGCGGGCGTGCGCCGGGAGGGCCGTGGAAGTATTGATTTCCCATAGCCCTCCCATTACGGCGTTTGTAGGAACACCGCTGAGTTTTAGTGGGTATACTGTCCTTTCCGACAGGGAGTCCCACATACCCCGTCTCGGTCCCCCGCGAGACGGGGATGCATAAAGCATTTCTCAGCGAGAAAAAAAAAAAAAAAAAAAGGGGTCATTTGCCGGGGTCACGGATCATAACATCGCATCAATGTAATTAAAACAATTAACGAGCAAATAGAAGGCGAATTGAAGGAAAGAGAGAGAGCCCTATGTCGGCGCGCGGCCCAGGTGGAAGTTTTCAAGTTACGATTTTTTTTATGTTGTTATAATTTTTATGATTACTGGCCACTAGCCCTACCCGTGTGTTAAATTAATGTCGCCATTGTAGCGCCACGTTGTATATATACAATATTTTGATTTAAAAGAGTGTCCGTGGAGTTTCTTGCCCGTTCTTCTCCATAGGTACCTACGCTTTGGAATGGGTAATTAGCTTCATCATTCTGACTCACCGACCCCTTGACAATTCAAAAGTGCCTGTAATTGGTTTATTTGAACTAAATGCTTGAGTTGAGTTTATATCATACCCCCTGGTTGTCAGACTTTCGGGCTTCTGACTACCCGTAACGACTGTCAAAGATCCACGACAGACAGCCGGGACTAACGGCTTAACGTGCTCTCCGAGGCACGGAGGGGTCTCGGTATGTAAAGATGGTCACCCATCCATGGACCAACCGCAGCAAGCGTAGCTTAACCAGATCGATCTGTGCGGCTGTTATTACTCAGCCAACGGGCCCTACTTAGGTTTAAAGATATTTATTCTCAAAAAAGACACGAAAGTTACTTCACCCTGTATAATTTCAATGTCATTTTTGGTTACAGCCTCCACCCCCGCGCCCCCCGCCTCCCCGCTACTGACGTCACTACTCAAGTCTTCTCCTGTGGTCACGACACCGCAGCACATCTCGCACCCCGCCAATTGTGTGGGTAAGTAGCCCAGGCATTTTTAATCGCATTGGATTTTCGACTCACTGCTCAGCGCCGAGAGTCGAAAATCCGACAGCGTTTTGGAACGAAGTTCCTTATCGCGCGTTGCGAAAGGGGGCTAGACGGAAAAAATTAAGACCAAAAGTTGGAACGACACTTTTTGCTATAGTTGTAAGCCGTGCGACGTGCGCGTGTTTCGCTGTCTGTCTCTCTCTCTCTCTTATAGATAGCAAGCCAGTTAGACTTCGTTCCATCCGGGTGTCCCTTGACACCTCTCAAGTTTTTTTTTTTTGACGCGCTGGGATGTGCTCTGTTGCATTCTCAACGCTCGACTCAACACTGAGAGGTGAAAATCCAGTGCACATTAAAATCCCGCCGCGATAATTGCTTAGTCTACGGAAGATGTCAGACCATAACGTACTGCGATGAACACGAAGGCTGCGGTGCAGTGTGAGCAGTGCTGGTCCAGTTGTAGGTCGTAGGTTCGAACCCAGACAGGCACTTTACTTTGTGTAAATTATTTCATCACCACTGCTCTCAAAGCGGTGAAGGAAATCATCGTGAGGAAACCGGCATGTCCTAGAACCAAAAATTCGAAGACATGTGACGTCCACCAACCCGCACTGGGCCCGCGTGGTGGTTAAAGAAAGAAAGAAAGAAAAAGTATTTATTTCGACTCGTACAGGATCATAAAACTAAACTAAACACAGTTAAAAATAAAACAAATTGTATAAAAAAGTAACAAAAGGAAAAAAAATGAAACAGAAAGTCCTATACGAGGCCAAAAGGCTCCTATCTCAGCATGATGCTTCGACATTTAAAAATAAATATCGAAGCGCCGGTATTCTGGTTCACGGCCCACTATCTCTCACAGAGAGGAGGCCTGTGTCCCAGCAGTAGAATCATTATACGTACCGTGATCCATCGCCACTCGTTCGATGTCCACCGCGCACAGGATGGATGGAATAAGCAGCACATTGCAGCACATGAAGTGATTTTTTGCTCCATTGGTGTAATTGCCGTATGGCGTTCCAGAATAGAATAGAATAGTATAGAATAGAATTTTATTTTGCAAATATGGGTAATACATAATAGTTCTTAAGATTACATTTAGCTCAGCCACATTTTACCAATCGGCATGCAAACATTTGAAATTATTTATATCACTATTTTTACACTTATTCAGATCAATTTATAAATTACTATTATAAAATTCTTAAATCATCAACTTAATTAAAAATACATTTTTGTATTAAAAGGATAATATAAATTAGTATCATAAGATTATATAATTATCATGTCATTACTATTACAAATATCATACCATATCATTACATCATTTAAAATGTCATTACTATTACAAATATCATTATTATTACAATTCAAAAATCAAAATGTCAGAAATCAAAATGTCAAAGATGAAAAATGTCAAAAATCATACCATATCATAACAAACAAATATCATACCATATCATTACATCATTTAAAATGTCATTACTATTACAAATATCATTATTATTACAATTCAAAAATCAAAATGTCAGAAATCAAAATGTCAATGATGAAAAATGTCAAAAATCAAAAATGTCATACATAAAATGTCATACATAATATTTTAAAAATCAAAAATGTCATACATAAAATTACAAAAATCAAAAATGTCATACATAAAATTTCAAAAATCAAGATGTCACTAATTAAAAAATATTTTTCTCCGATAGGAACTCAGTTACACTGTAGTACGTTTTATCTACCAAAAATTTCCGCAATCTACTCTTAAATTTTGCTGTATTTAAAGCTTTCCAACTACTCGGTAATTTATTGTAAATAATGGGCGCCATGCAAGAAACGCTCTTACGCATTAAAGTGGTTCGACATGATTACCAGTGTGGGGATAAAAAAACTTGAGAGGTGTCAAGGGACACCCGGATGGAACGAAGTTCAAAGAGAGAGAGAGAGACAGAGAAACATGCGCACGCCGCACGGCTTACAACTATAGCAAAAAGTGTCGTTCCAACTTTTGGTCTTTATTTTTTCCGTCTAGCCTCCTTTCGCAACGCGCGATAAGGAACTTCGTTCCAATAAATAAATAAAAAACTTGAGAGATGTCAAGAGACACCCGGATGGAACGAAGTATAACTGGCCTGCTTTCTATAAGAGAGAGAGAGAGACAGACAGAGAAACACGCGCACGCCGCACGGCATACAACTATAGCAAAAAGTGTCTTTCCAACTTTTGGTCTTAATTTTTTCCGTCTAGCCCCCTTTCGCAACGCGCGATAAGGAACTTCGTTCCAATTATAAGCTAATCATGATTAAGAGGCTGCGGTCTGTCTGACCACACGCTTACAGCGACCGGCGACGTGTAATGAAATGAAAGGAAATACCAAATAAAATAGTATAGTTTGTCTTACCAAAATTATAAACGCGCATGTTTGTATGGATGGATGGATGTTTGTTACTCTTTCATGCCAAAACTACTGAACGGATTTGGATGAAATTTGGCACACAGATGTTTTATAACCAGGATTAACACATAGGATACTTTTTATCCCGATATTCCCACGGGATCGAAACTTATGCGGGGAAACCGCAGGGCGCTGCTAGTAGGCTAAATATGAATAAGATGGTTCCACCTTCAACTCTTCATTTTCTTGTACAAGGCGGCCAAAAGTAATATCATAATGTGAACTGACTGCCATTTGGTTGAAAAAAAAATGGCCTCCGTTTTCATGGAAAGTTTATATTTATAGGTGTACTTAAAATTTATTTTAAAAAAAAAACATTATTTCAGGTACCACTTAACCCATGTTAGAAAACATTTTCAAATTATTAAATATACCCTGCCCATCAGGTAAACCGTTTTATGATAGATGGAGCTAGTGATTGCAGCAACACACAATACATTGATTGATACACGTACGGTATTATAATGTATGTAAGAAGCCATACATAAGATAAGGTAGTTTATATATTTATTTTATTACGTATGTATGTACAGACGCCAGCACATCAAGCTACTACAATCTGTCAAATTTCTTTAATAGATTTTCAACTTTATCGCTAAAGCTTTAAGGTTCAAGGTTGATTGGGAAAATTTGACCGTTTCGGGTAGCTTGACCTGCTGGCGTCTGTACGTTCTAAGACAGCTGTCAAAAAACGGTTAACTTAATGGACAGGGTATGGTAAATACAAAATCACACATCAATAAATACAAACTAATACAATATAAATACAACATCAACACATAAATTAGATAATTCTAATTCATATTCAATCATAATTAACTCATATTCGTAGAGTTCGTAACAGAAAATCGAATAAATTTCAATTGTTGAATTGATTTTTTTTTTTTTGTATGAAAATCTGAAGGCCAATTCTCGTAATTTAAAACGTTCAAAATCTAGTCGCAGTCTCATCTCGGCGACAAACAAATGTCAAAAACTTGTCAAAATGTAGGGAAATTAGAGGTATTTTTGACAGATTGTGACTGAGATCAGACTGAACGTTCTTAAAATTACGAGAATTTCCCCTCTGATGAATTAATAAAAGTCATAGAACAAAAGTTGTTGTTTATGATGTTAGTAACATAGTCCTGCGAGGTTGTTAATGTTTTACCAATAACCCTGTATATGGGACCACTCTACAAGAATTTTCAAATCGGTTTATAAATAACGAAGTCCTGAAACAAACATTACACAATTGAAGAATTTTTAAATGACGAACTGAAATAATTTTGAATTTGTATTATTAAATCTTGGATAATTATGATTATGATTTTGATTTAATTTTTGATTTGGTTCTAATTTAATTTGATTCTAATTTAATTTTGACTTGATTTTGATTTAATTTTAAATTTAATTTGGAATTAATTTTAATTTGACTGATTTATTTTATTTACTTACATAATATTGTTGACTGTTTAATTTATAATCGTATTTCTACTCATCCATATTTGTATGTCTTGATGGCACAACATAGCGCACTATCTATATTATATTTAAGATCCTCAAATGTTTACCTATGTTTCACAAATAAATTATTTTGATTTGATTTGAAACATTTAAAAAAATACAACCGAATTGAGAGCCCCCCTTTTTTCTGAATTCGGTTTTAAAAGATGGCACATTCACATTATGATATTACTTTTGCCCCACCTTGTATTAAAAAAAACTGTCTTTCTTCATAGAAACGGTATCCCCATCAGTGACCGCCCCAACCCTATCGATGTTGCTGGAGAAGTCTGCTTCTGGTACGAGCCAACATGAGAGTAAGCATGCTGCCATCGAACATATAAAGAGCCAGTTGGTACAGATCGAACAGCAACTTAAAGGTAAATACTGCTTAAGGTAAATATTTCATCGAATGTAAGGTTGCATTTGGTTTGGAAGTGCTAAACCAAATTCAACCTTAATTACAATTAATTATCTAGAAAATGTATGCAATTAATAAAATTTTTACTCATCCTATATTGATTTCGTAATAAAATTACGTATTTGCGTAACACACTCAGTAGCAATTCATTTCATTTTGACAGTTCTACAACATTCATTGCATTATTTACGTGGTAGATCAGACAAATTTTTCGAACATAATGAAGCAATGGATTGTGCTTTAAAATGATTCAGATTAATATTGATAGCAATTAGGATACAGATTGTATTTTTATGCATAAAATTGTCCCTCTCATATAAAAATACGGTGAAAAAAATAGATATTTAACCAAAATACTCATAATTAAAAAAAAACAATTAAGACCATCATCCTTTGATGAGGTCGGCTTCCAGTCTAACCGGGTGCAGCTGAAAAAGTATTTTAAATGGAGCCTATCTGACCTCCACAACAACTAGGTTGTGGAGGTCAGATAGGCAGTCGCTTCGCACTGGGTTATAATACGATACCCTTGGTAAGACTGGTTGTCAGACTTTCGGGCTTCTGACGACCCATAACGACTCACTACTACGAATGACAACCGGGGTTGGTTCCGGCTTAACGTGCTTTCCGAGGCACGGGGGGGTCTCGGTATATAAAGATGGTCCCATCCACGGATTGACCGCGGTAAATCTTAACATAACCCGTTCGGCTGTATTTAAAAGTGTTGTCCCGAATTTCGGGACAGATGTCCCGGAAAAAATGTAGTCCTAAGGAAGTCTCCGTTTCTTGTCTCTGTTCTTCGAAGTTTAGGCAAATAGGGACTACCTATTCCTATCACTGGTTATTATCGTTACTTAGCCTCTAAAAAAAGACGATTAAATACGGCCAATAAATAAAAACATTTTCTACATCAAACTATTTCTTTTGCAGCCAACACACCACCCGTTCTATCGACGTCTGCGCAACCATCGACACAGGCGCCATCTTTGGACATAGACGACATAGAGATCAAAGCAGAAGATGTCTATGCTTTCAGAGACATTGATATACATATACCGCCCGTCTCGGCTATGCATAAACAAGTTAGCAGGTTAGTGAAAAGCGCAAAAAAAAAAATGAAATGAAAATTAATTTATTTACACTAGGCTCAGAATCAGCACTTTTCGAACGTCAAAATGACAAAAGACAGTCCCCCCAAAACGCCCGCCCTTCACCACTTCCTAGTGCTATCGCTGGGAAGAAGTGGCGCAACAAACTCCCCAGCAGTTCAGCTGTCTGTTCAGATAGAAAAACTTACTTCTACACAATAGTAGGCATGCAAAGTAATTAACATTACGAGACACAGAACATTAAATTAACTATTTGCCATATGTACATATGCCATCGTTAGACATAGAGAATAAGTTAGAAGTTGTCTATGGATTCAGAGATATTGATATACCCTGTCCATTAGGTAAACCGTTATTTGACAGATGGAACTAGTGATTGCAGCAACATACAATACATTGATTGATACACGTACGGTATTATAATGTATGTAAGTAGCCATAAATAAGATAATTCAATAAGATAAGGCAGTTTATATATTTATTTTATTACGCATTTTGAAGTTAACTTTTACGTTTATTTATTTAACATACACTGATTAATTACAATTTTTACAAGCTAATACTAAAATATATATGCAATTATATACGAAAAAATAAATATTTAGAAAATCACTGAATTTATTTATCGAATACTAATATTGAAATTTAATTTATACATTTTTGTTATTTATTATTTATTGCAATCAATCGTTTAAAGAATTTAATTTTATCACTTAATATATTTTTATTGCAATCAATAAATCGAAATTGAAATTCATAACAATGAAACAATTATTTTACTAATATGAAATGTGAACAAATAAAAAATCGAATGTATACACTTCTTCTTAAATTTATTTAAATTGTAAACAAACTCATGTATGAATGTTAATTTAGTCTTCAATGCATAAAGGCTTTTTTATTTATTTTATATACGAAAAAATATAGAAAAAGGCAGGATCTCATTGGGCATCAAAAAATTCGTCCGCATTGCTGTCAATGGGATAAGTACCCAAAAGGCTGGCAGCATTACCACGTTTTTTTTTATATTAATCATATCATTTAAATGATAAATGATTTTATTTTGTAAGTAGGTTTGTACAAACACTTTTACACGTCAATCATATTTTAAAACTAGCTGAGGTCGGCGTTTCCTATCTGACTACTCGGAGAAGAAAGGCCGAAACAAACTCAGAGGTCACAGTCTCTTTTAAAGTCCAGACATAATCTTGGTCAGATCATATGAAGACCATGTAGGTCGATGTCTGAGATGGTCTTTTGAGGAAAGAACCACACAGATTGAGATGAATGGAGTTGGATGGCAATGCTGATTGTTTGGGCTAAAAATAGGCCAACCTTATGGTCACGTGAACAGTCAACCAACCGCTTGGCGATGTCCCGAAAAATTCGATGAGCACTCTGACCCCAAGGCCCTAGTGTTTCAACCCCAAACTTTTACGTGATCTGGAATAGTTACGTTCTAAGACAACTGTCAATAAAAGGATAACCTAAAGGTGAGTATAGACTAGAGCATTTTCTCGAGCATTTCTGTGTAATGTAACGTTCTTACGAATGGTACAATACAGGTAAAAGCTCAGTTTCCAAAGCATTTCCATGTAATGTAACGTTCCTGCGAATGCTCGGCGTAATGCTCACAGCAAGTGTGCATTTACCCGTAACATTTCGTTGTACAGGCAGCGTCAATAATATCGGGACGAACAGACTATTCAAAATGATCTAAACATCTATGAAAATGTCATATTAACTCAATGACACAAGGAATGTTTCAGAATGAAGACAGTACACGACAACTGTCATTCTGACAAGAACTTTATCCAATTGAGACAAAGTTTAATTTTCTTAGTTGTTGAGATCATTTTGAACAGTATGTTCGTCCCGATATTTTTGACGCTGACTGTACCTTGCGTTCATTCTTCCTTGAAATGTCGCATCGCCCGCGCTCGTGCAAAGGCTCGACGAAATGTTACACCAATACGCTCGTTGGTTTGTACAATTATTGTTGTAACAAAACGGCGAGCGTGCTCGACGTCTGGTTCGTGAAGGGTGATACACTAGAACAGGGGTGGGGAAACTACGGCCCGCGGGCCATCTCCGGCCCGCGAAGGCTTGAAATCCGGCCCGCGACCATCAAACAAAAATCAAGAGAATATTTCGTATTGTTAGTAATTTAATTCTCATTGGCAATGGCCAGCTTGCATAGAACAGTTCACATGTCACATGTGACAAAGACCAGCGCTCCTCAACCTTCTACCTCGCAGCTAACTTAAAAGTTTAATTTAATTACAATTTCCAATTTCTTTTTTACTCCAATAGTTATTTTGTAATATTGCACAATAAATTAGTGTTTCAAAAATACATATCAAAGTTTATTTCAGTAATTAACATAACCAAAAATGAAACAACTTGGCCCGCCATATATTTCGTTAGTATTATATTGGCACGCGAAGGAAAAAGTTTCCCCATCCCTGCACTAGAACATATCATAGAGCGGCTCTTTGTTCTGTTACAAGTAAATGCTCTAGTCTATATTCACCTTTATGGACAGGGTATAATTTGATATACTCTTAAGAGAAAAATCTCTCCTTAAGTAAATGAGCCACAAAGCAAATCGTATAATTGTTTGTAGAACATCGGAGAAGCCAGCAGGGCAAGTGGCTAATACAGAGGACGTTGACGTCACATCCGCTTCTGTTCCCGAGGATACGCCTGTCATTGTCGACGAACAAGTTATCAAGGTACGTTCTAACCAACTTTAAATACGACTTCTAATATTAGTAGCCTATTTAGGGGCAGTTTTTTGATCCGTAGTTAAACTCAACCTATTGTTAACACGTTGCGGGACGCACTGCATTAGCAGTAGATTTGTCGGTGTTGAAAATGACAGTACGGGCACCGCCGTACAATTTTAACCTCATCTGAACTGAGGTACGGGCATTACAGCGAAATTTTGCATAGAGGAACAAGGAAACCCGTTTTTACTGTCATACCACATCAATACGGCTATGAAAGTACTGACATCGTATATTATTCTTTAGTGTTGCTCTAGGGCGGTACGGATAAAGCAGTGGTCGGAACTTGTATGGACAATTTTACTGTCATATCGCATAATTTGAAAAATTCAGTACCGTCCCGCAACGTGTTAAAAAAAACCGGCCAAGTGCGAGTCGGACTAGCGCACGAAGGGTTCCGTACCATTATCTATAAAAATCAATCATGAGTTGATTGAATGAAAGGTAAATTGCGGTTTACGATTTATGACGTCTTAAAAAAAAACTAGGTACTTACTAGATCTCGTTCAAACCAATTTTCGGTGGAAGTTTACATGGTAATGTAAATCATATATTCTTTTTAGTTTTCTCATTCTCTTATTTTAGAAGTTACAGGGGACACACACACACAGACACATTTTAACTATTCAGTTTAGAAAAAAAATATATATTAGAAACCTCAATATAATTTTTGAGTTTCAGTTCTAAGTATGGGTAAGTAACCCCCAAAATGAATTGTTTGTGTGAAAATCTTAATGCGGTTCACAGAATACATCTACTTACCAGGTTTCAACAGTATAGTTCTTATAGGAAAAAAGTGGCTGTGATATACGGACGGACAGACAGACAGACTGACATGACGAATCCATTAGGGTTCCGTTTTTTGCCATTTGGCTACGGAACCCTAATAGTAAGTAATGGTTAAATTTTTGCAAAATGTGTTTTTTGAAAAATTTGTAGTTTATCTAATGATATAATATCATTGCTAATGGCCAAATAACTATAAGTATTAGTTAAAAAAAATAACCATTAGATAAACTAACAATTGATCGAAAAACACATTTTGAAAAAAAATTTACCATTATTTACTATTTTTAACAATTGTTTGAGTTAACTACGGATCAAAAAATCGGCCCTTATTGGTACAGATAATATATTCAAACGTAACAATATTTCGTATATTTAATCTGTATCATCATCATTTACCTGTCTGGATATCAATTTCTTCGTGGTCGGCACAACATGCATACATTAATTATATAATTATATGTGAAGACGATGCACCTTAAAATAAAATTACTATACTACAATAGGTAAAAGAATTAAAATGAATTAATGAAACCATGACACATAAATTACCATTTAAATTACGTATGTGATAGATACATAGTGCTCACATATTTACAAGCATTCCATTCTATTGTGTTGGGAATCTATACTAATATTATAAAGAGGAAAACTTTGTTTGTTTGTTTGTAATGAATAGGCTCAAAAACTACTGGACCGATTAAAAAAATTCTTTCACCATTCGAAAGCTACATTATCCACGAGTAACATAGGCTAAATTTTATTTTGGAAAAAAATAGGGTTCCGTAAGATATTTGGGTTTTTCGGACACAAGGTGTAAAACATCAACCAGAAAATTTATTTTGTATCTTTATGGGTTATTTTGATTTCCTTTTGAAATACGCAATCCTGTCACAAATCCGAAATCTACGCGGACAAGTCGCGGGCAGAAGCTAGTAATAAATAAATGAATTATTCTAGGGTAAAATATAGAACTAGTCATTCTCCTGTCCTTATCTTAGTTGTGGTCGGCACAACATGTCTTTTTCTTCCATACTCCTCTATCAGTCATCATCTCGACAGTCACCCCCTTTCTAACCATATCATCATTCAAACAGTCCATCCATCGTTTCTTCCGTCTTCCCCTACATTTTTAGGCCAAAATAAATCATTCATTTATTCTTAAAAATATAATGTAATTTGAATATTTTAGTTGGAACCTGAACAAACTAATGTAGAGCCAATTGAAGAGGAAGTTTTACAAGAAGACATAGAAACGGTAAATAATATTTTATTATTTAATGAATACTGGTCAAAGTAAGCAAGCAGTTTAGAAACGAACGGAGAATCGAGATGTAAGGGGCAATTCTCGTAATTTTAAGAACGTTTACAGTCTGATCTCAGTCTCAATCTGTCAAAAAATACTTCTAATTTCCCTACATTGTGACAAGTTTTGGAACGAAGTTCCTTATCGCGCGTTGCGAAAGGGGGCTCGACGGAAAAAAATTAAGACCAAAAGTTGGAACGACACTTTTTGCTATAGTTGTAAGCCGTGTGGCGTGCGCGTGTTTCTCTGTCCGTCTCTCTCTCTCTCTCTTTGAACTTCGTTCCATCCGGGTGTCCCTTGACACCTCTCAAGTTTTTGACATTTTTTTGTCGCTGAGATGAAACTGCGACTAGATTTTGAACATTTTAAATAAGAGAATTAGCCTTGTAGTTAATTTCATATTTAATCTATACATATATACTAAAATGCTGTCACATACATTTTGACCGATCGTGGCTAAATGATAACAGCCGCACAGGTCGATCGCTCAGGTTAAGCTACGCTTGCCGCGGTTGGTCTGTGGATGGGTGACCATCTTTACATACCGAGACCCCTTCCGTGCCTCGGAAAGCACGCTAAGCCGTTGGTCCCGGCTGTCATTCGTGGATCTTTGACAATCGTTACGGGTAGTCAGAAGCCCGAAAGTCTGACAACCAGTCTTACCAAGGGGTATCGTATTATCCAGTAACTGGGTTGTGGAGGTCAGATAGGCAGTCGCTCCATGTAAAATACTGGTATTCAGCCGCATCCGGTTAGACTGGAAGCCGACCCAACATAGTTGGGACAATGCTAGGCAGATGATGAGGTATTGCACTTAACTATGATACAGCTGCTTTTTTATACTGACTAAAAATTTCTGCAATATGGGTTCTTCTACAACCATGTGCTGAATTCATGGTTACAGTTTGTGCGTCGATATCCCTGGCACCCTGTATTTTAAAACTAGATGAGGTTGGCGTTCTTTTTGGCTACTCTGAGAAGAAAAAAACTTGAGAGGTGTCAAGGGACACCCGGATGGAACGAAGTTCAAAGAGAGAGAGAGAGACAGACAGAGAAACACGCGCACGCCGCACGGCTTACAACTATAGTAAAAAGTGTCTTTCCAACTTTTGGTCTTAATTTTTTCCGTCTAGCCCCCTTTCGCAACGCGCGATAAGGAACTTCGTTCCAAAACCGAGACAAACTCAAAGCTCATAAGGCTTTTAAAGTTCAGACATAATCTTTGTCAGAGATCGAGTGACAACCATATAGATTAGTGTCTGAGATGGTCTTTTGAGAAAGGAATTGAGATTCAGCGGGGTAGTAGCAATGTCTTTCAATTTGACATTTCAACAACATCCATTGCGTTATTTACGTTGTTGAGCAGACACATTTTCGAACATAAGACGCAATGGATTAGCGATATCCTTGAAATCATTCAGAAACTTCTCTCTTCTGTTACTTTAGGGTGCGGATTACGGTGGATCTGTCCTATTTAGATATAGATTTTCGTATATAATAAAACTTTCTAACCGTAGGAACCTGAACACCCGCCCGTGCAAGCAGCAAGAATCACGAAGGAGACGACACCGGAAATGGAGATCAAGATAGCATTCCCGGAAGTCAAGTTCCCCACCACAGAAATTAAGATTATACATCCGGAAGTTCAGAAGGTATGTACAATTTGGCTATGTTGGCACAGTGGTAACTGCGCAGGCGCATTGCTTTGTGTAAACTATATCATCACTAAACTACTAACTTTGTGTAAACTAAATCGACTAGGGATACAGCGTATCTGCCTATTAGTTTTAGACGTCAAATAGCAGGGCTATTAGCTTTTATTATTAACTCAGACATAAGTAGTATGTCGAAGTCGGATGTAATTAGCACCATAAAAATTAGTAATAGTACTAATATTAAGGTGGTTAGCAACAATAGTTTAAACTAGTCAGTAAGACAACAGAAGGTACCAATAACAATATCGTTAATCTCACCTCCAACAAGGTATCTTCTAGCACTCAATTAGTTAAGTGTAAAAAAGGGGCTAAGCAGAATTCCTTGAAATTATTTCATCAAAATATTCAAGGCTTTTCTTCCAAATTATTAGAAGTTGAGTTGTTTTTAGAAAAAACAATGTTTGATATTATTTGTATAACTGAACACTGGTTGAAAGATTATGAAATGCTAATTAATTATGAGAACTACAGTGTGGGCAGTTGCTTTAACCGAAAATCCATGCTGCGTGGAGGTTCATTAATTTTAATTAAAAATTCTATAAAATATAAGACTCGTAAAGACATAGTGGAACTATCAGTGGAACATAGCATCGAACTTTCCTGTGTTGAGCTAGATAAGCATTTTATAGTGTGCGTATACAGACCTCCAAACTATCAAAACTACTCTGTTTTTGAGTCAGTAATGGAAGATGTCTTGGCAAAACTTGCAACTGGTAATAAATCAGTAATTATTTGTGGTGACTTTAATATTAATATTTTGGAAATTAATTCAAATAGCAATAGATTATTAAGCCTCTTTAAATCATTCAATCTGTCAAATGTGTTTTTGGAACCAACACGAATAACTACGGCTACTGCTACATGTATTGATAATGTTTTCTGTTGCTGCGAATATCTAGAGAAGGCCATTGTAAATTATCTCCCTTCTGATCACAGTGGTCAAACCGTTTATTTTAAGTCCAACACACCGATTCAAAAAGTGCAGATTCAAACTAGACCAATAACATCGGGTAATTTGAATAAGTTTAATATTACTTTAAATAGCAAATTAAGTGCTCAGGGCCTAAGTATGACTAATGGTAATATTTTGTATGAAGAATTTTTTTCATTAGTACAAACAGAGTTCAATAATTACTTTAAGAAGAACTCTAAAACTATTTGCCCTAAGTTTTTATTCAGTGACTGGGCAACTAAAGGAATCAGAAAAAGTAGGGAAAGATTATTTGAACTGTATGGCCTTAAGCCGTATATTAACACGGATACTTTTAATAAGTATGTTGCTAGATATTCTAAAACTTTTAAAAATATCTGCAAAGCAGCCAAAGCTTCATTCATTAGTAACAAGGTTAAATCAGCAGACAATAAAATAAAGACAGTTTGGAAGATTATTAACAATGAAACGAACAGGAACAAAACACGTAATACTGATTACACACTGAACACTTCCCGCGGTCTCATTAGCGATAACATCGATTTTGCTCAGGAATTTACAACTTTCTTTACCAATATCCCAATTAAAACTACAGAAACTTTAAATTCCTCGCCCGCACTAGCTATAGAATTATTAAGAGCGAATGTCTCAGCCTGTACTGTGGAATTTAAATTTAAACATATTAATCCCATTGTCATTATGAAGGCATTTAAGCAACTTAAGATCAAAATTACCGAAGATCTGTGGGGCATGTCTACTAAAGTTTGTCAATCCATTATTGAGACAATTGCACCCTACTTAGCTCTAATATTTAATTTGTGCGTAGATCAAGGGGTATTCCCGGATTTAATGAAGTTCAGTAAAGTTATTCCACTTTTCAAATCTGGGGACAGCAAAGACACAAATAATTATAGACCCGTATCGGTTTTGCCGGTTTTCAGCAAGGTGTTTGAAAAAGTAATGTTAAATCAAATGCTCAATCATTTTAATCGTAACAACATCCTACACGATCAACAGTATGGTTTCACCAAAGGACGTTGTACAACGGACGCCGGTGTCACCTTATTAAAACACATTTTTAACGCATGGGAAGAGGCACAAGATGCAATAGGCATCTTTTGCGACCTATCCAAGGCATTTGACTGCGTGAATTTCGAAACACTGCTCTTGAAACTTGAGCATTACGGACTGGGTAAACTAGCTCTTAACTTAATAAAATCATATTTAAATGATAGATTTCAGCAAGTTCAAATAAACGGTGTGAATTCATTGGGTTTAAAAGTCAAAATGGGTGTACCGCAGGGCTCAATATTGGGACCGTTCCTATTTTTAGTATATATAAATGATTTACCTCATTTACTAAAAACCCGACCACAAATGGTGTTATTTGCTGATGACACATCGCTGATTTTTTAAGTAGGCAGACGTGCACAGGAGCTTGACGACGTAAATAATGCTATGGTTGTGGTCCATAATTGGTTTACTGTAAATAATTTAGTATTAAATGAGAAAAAAAACTAAATGCATTAGATTCTCTTTACCGAATGTTAGAAGTAGTCAATGTCACGTTGTATTGAATAAGGAGATACTTGAATTCGTCGAAAATACGGTTTTCTTGGGGATCACGCTTGACTCAAAGCTGCAGTGGGGGCCTCACTTAACATCACTTGCAGGGCGGCTAAGTTCAGCCGCTTACGCTGTTTGGAAAATCCGTCAATTAACAGACGTGGATACCGCGAGACTGGTCTATTTTAGTTACTTCCATAGCATAATGTCTTACGGTATTCTGCTGTGGGGACGGGCTGCAGATATTGATTCTATCTTTATCTGCAAAAGAGGGCTGTTAGAGCCATCTACAATCTCAGCAGACGCGAATCTCTAAGGGAACTGTTTAAAAATATTAACATCATGACGGTTCCTTGTCAATATATATACGAAAACATTATGTACGTTCGAAAAAATCTACATCTTTTTAGTAAGATAAGTGACAGGCATAATTTTAATACTAGAAATAGGAACAAACTAGATCAACCGTGCTTCAGATTGTCTAAAGTAAAAACTTCTTTTATGGGGTACTGTGTAAGATGTTATAATAAAATACCACTCGATATTCTTCAATTAAATGAGAAGAAATTTAAAACATGCATTAAACGCACACTATGTAGACAAGCATATTATAAGTTGGATGAGTATATCGTAGATAAAAATGCTTGGCTTAATGCTGGTCCTGCTCCACAGGCACTTGGGCTCACTAGTTGATTACAATTTCAATATTTGGAAGAGATGCTTCCCCTTTTTTTGTGTTTCTGACATTACGAACGTAATGTTTATTTTATTCAATCAAGATTTAATTCTTAATACTTAAATATTAAATACCTCTTCCTGATTATTCCTATAGTTTTGTATAAATTAGAAGCATTTTTTTAAAATTTTGTAAATGTAAGAACCATGGATCCGTTTTTATGATATTTTGATGTTGACTTGAAAGAGCATGGCAGTTGAGAATATGTCATGCTCACTTAAATGTCTCACTGGTGGTGGCGCGTGTGTTGGATCATTCGGTTCCCTACAAAATGGTTGAGCTGGGTGGTGCTGATCCACGCGTCATGTTCGTGAACGGGCGCCGTCAGTTGAGACTGGTCATCTCTTAACTGCCAGGGCTTATTTTTAATTTTATATTTTAAATTGTTCGTTTTTCATTGTTCTCACATGTAGAAGCAATAAGAATAATGTACCCAGGATTTTGTAATAATATCTTGATTTAAAAGAGTGTCCTTGGAGTTTCTTGCCCGTTCTTCTCCAAAGAGATCTACGTTTTGGAATGGGCAACTAGCTTCACTTTCTGACTAACTGACCGACTATTTAAAATGTTGACAATTCAAAAGTGCCTGAAATGGTTTAATTGAAATAAATGATTTGAGTTTGAGTTTGACTACTGCTCTCAAAACCTGCACAAGGCCCGCGCTAACCACATGCGAACTACACATCACGCTGATGTCACCCAAAATCCTGCATCGCGCAAGCAGAGTTTACCGCGCAACTAGCATATACAAGGTCATATTAAATTAGCTAACGAAACTCCGCGGGCGTGATGCTTATTTATACCTAAACATGATAAAAAAAGGAATAATTTGATGTTTTAATGTGGGGTCATCGACCGTAGGTAGAGACTCACTTGTAATATTAGTAAAAAAATAGTTTTTTTTTTTGTGTAAAGTCTGACAACCAGTCTTACCAAGGGGTATCGTATTACCCAGTAACTGGGTTGTGGAGGTCAGATAGGCAGTCGCTCCATGTAAAATACTGGTATTCAGCTGCATCCGGTTAGACTGGAAGCCGACCCCAACATAGTTGGAAAAAGGCTAGGCAGATGATGTAAACTTCAGAGATATGATAGTTAACGCCAAAACAGTAGTAAAATGGCGCCGATTCCCTTGTTCACAAACTAAACTAAATTTAAGTTCAGTGCATCTTTTTCTTTCTATTTCATTAAGAAAAGGACAGAAGATAAATATTAGTTTAGTCCTGTCAGATTAGTCAGCGCCTGACGTAAATTGACGTATTTTTAGTAGGCATGTTTTTAATCACACCTTAACTTGTCTATGGAGTATCTTAATTTGACAGGACTAAACTAAAATTTATCTTCTGTCCTTTTCTTAATGAAATAGAAAGAAAAAGATTAACTGAACTGAACTTAAATTTATTTTAGAACAAGAGAATCGGCGCAAATGTCTAGACATACACGATAAAAAAAAAGAAAACAGACGTTCTCAACTTCAAGTAAAAACACTAACAGCGGTCGTTAACCCCCCAAAAAAAACATGAAATCCTTTTTTGTTTTATTGAATCGTGTTCAGATATTGAAACCAATCACGTCTGCGTAGTTTCACTAGCTAATTTAATTTTACCCAGTATACAACAGCCCGACATGAATCACCAGGCAGTTGCCCGCCTGACACAACACCTGTCTGGTCGGAGGATTCAGATTCAGATTCAGGTTCACTCATCCTCCATAGAGAAGGGAGGATGAGTGAACTTTACACCCTATTTCTCATACCTTTATACTTCCATTATTGGCGACATATGCCCGTGTTATACCCCTCTAGGGAATACAGGGGTGATATTATCTCTCCCTTGATGTAGTATCTATTATAGTAATAGTATGTATGTGTATACAACGTGGCGCTACAATGGCGACATTAATTTAACACACGGGTAGGGCTAGTGGCCAGTAATTATAAAAATTATAACAACATAAAAAAAAATCGTAACTCGAAAACATCCACCTGCGCCGCGCGCCGACATAGGGCTCTCTCTTTTTCCTTCAATTCGCCTTCTCTTTGCTCGATAATTGTTTTAATTACATTGATGCGATGTTATAATCCGTGACGCCGGCAAATGACCTCTGCGCTACAGTTCTTTAAGTCAGGTTGCTCTAAGATGCTATTTTATAAAATTGTTAGTAAATAAATAAATATTAATGTTTCATTAAATTAAAATATATTCATAAAACTACAACGTCTACAACGCAAAACCGTATACGTGTGTTAAATTAATGTCGCCATTAAAACGCCACGCTGTATAACCTATTTATGTATTTTCGTAACTTGATTTAAAAGCTTTTTTTTTTATCATTGTTCCTCTTAACCAAAGCACCTGCCATCTAATCTCTTCACCAACCTTAGCTGACTGGTTTAAAATCAGTTCGGCACGGTTGGCGCAGTGATTAAGCGATTGACTGCTGCGCTGCGTGTCGCGGGTTCGATTCCCGCACGGAACAAATATTTGTATGACCTACAAGTAGTTGTTCCGGGTCTGGCTGTTTGTGTATGTGAGTTTAAATGTTTGTAAACGCATCCACGATACAGGAGAAATTTCTAGTGTGGGTAACGTTTTTTTTTTAAAAAAAAAGTGCCTTTAGTCTTTCTTTGTACCTTTTTGTGCGAAAAGTTTAAATAATTAAATAAAGATTATGTGATGCTATCTATATACCTCAACCTGAAAATTTCATCTTTTTTCATAGATTAAAGAAGAAGTCAAAGAACCAGAGACACCGGCGGAACCAGAGACAATAGAAGAAGAGGTTGTAGAAGAAACTCCAGAAGTCGTTGAAGAAGAAAAGTGAGTAAAAAAAAATCCAACAATTTAATAATATCGGGCTAGCAACCGGTCACTGATATTGTCTACGTTATCTTTGGCCCATGCCACAGCTAAACGTGGTGAATTGGTTACCTGTCTTCCTCATTTTAGGAAAAAAGACGTGAAGTGGTATGGTATTTATAATGTATTTCCTTTACGTCTATAATGCAAAATAAGATTATTAATTAAAATGTCACGGAAAACAGTAGGCGTTTCGAACCGAGATACTGTCGAACTAATGAGCAATCGCTGTAGGGTGTTTCGCACAAACGTTACATCGCACTAATAAAGCATCGATGTAATAAAACACCGTACAACTGAATTATCGACATACCGTGTTCGATATAATAAAAATCGAATTAACAACTTTCGAATACACGTAGGGAACCCCTTTAAATTAGTGGTTGTAATGGCAAACATATCACTAGGTTTTTATATTTTACTAGTTTCTGCCCGCGACTTTGTCCGCGTGAAGCAACTTTCTTATTTTTTTTTTCGTAATAACTTTCTACAAAGTATTAGAAAACTTTAAAAAAAAGATGGATGAAATCGGTAAAGTCGTTCTCAAGTTATGGTTTCGTGACCAACGGAAATAGGGATTCATTTTTATATATAAAGATTTATCCTTCTGATAAATCCAAATCCAAACTAATATTATAAATGCGAAAGTAACTCTGTCTGTCTGTCTTTCTGTCTGTCTGTCTTTGCTTCACGCCTAAACTACTGAACCGATTTGTGTGAAATTTGGTACAGACATAGTTTGGAACTTGAGAATGGACATAGGATAGTTTTTATTACAAAAAATAAAATAAAAAATAAAATTTATTCCGGACATACAGCGCCATCTATTGGTCAAAAGTCGGCATCAATTCAGTACTGAAAATTCATCGGAAAAATGTAAATAAATAGTAAGAACTATGTGGGTAAAACCAAAAATCTGCCGGAAGTCACTATTCCACGCGAACGAAGTCGCGGGCAAAAGCTAGTTCTTTTATATTTTGTAAATGTGAGGACTTTGTAGGCTTTGAGACTTTAGATCTGTACACCATTTTTTATTTTATCAAGTACCTGCTACTTGTTGACAGGCCTACGCTGTCCTCCCATACCTACTGTAATTTGAAAACATTGTAAAAGCCAATTATTTTTAAAAGAGTAACCGTGGAGTTTCTTGCCGGCTTTCCATAGGAAACGACCAATTGGAACCGTGCACCTAGCTTCTGACGTTTCATAAGTGCCCATGTTGTGTTTATGTGAAATAATATATTTTGATTTTTCTTCCCTTTTATAGTGTAATACAAGAAGAGCCAATTCAAGAAGAGATAAAGAAAGAGCCGCCGCCAGAAGAGCCACAGGTCACAGAAGAGGTGGTACAAACGGAGCCGGTGGTGGAAATACCGCCGGAAACGATACCACTGCCGCCGGAACCGGTGGTAGAGGAACCGGAGCCGGAAGCCGTGGTTGAAGGTGAGTAATATTACTTTTAAACGGGAAAATCATGATATTTGAGGCCAATTCTAACTCGAGGAGTTGTATTGATGATTTTTATGGTTTTAATTCTATAAGATCAACATATAACCTGCCACTGACCTGCAAATTGCAGGAAACGTAAGTAAATTTGAATTTCGCGGGCTACCATAACGCTTTAGCCTTAAAAGAAACATTACTCAGCCATAGACAAGGAGATCATACTTCGTATAGAAGCGAGTGCTCCGTTCTAACCGCGTTCTGTCGACCTTGTAAAATACAATTATTTGTTTTTCTTTTGGGTGGGAAATCTTCAAATGACTTCTCCCGCTCTGGGCTGAGCGGAAGGGCGTGTCAGACTTTTACTGACTAATGCCCACCCGTGTTCCTTCAGTTGCCTGTGCCAGGGGCCTCGGTATCTCTTCCGAACAACCCGCGGCCCTGGCGGCATCGGCCCTAGCGGACCCCGTCAGTTCGTGCTGACATCTCTTTGAGGCGCGCGTGGAACACAACGCGCCGTCGACCCGGGCCTGGTCCTTACCGGGCGGCGACCTGCCCATTGCTCTCTGCCCGCAAGCCCGCGCCTAGTCTCCCGTCCAGGGCGTCTCCTGCGGCGACTAGAGGCGCAAAGATTGCCTCTTCCTCAATAATCTAAGGATACACCAATAACGTACAACTAACACTTATCCCCAATCTCTCAAGTTCCAGAACCACAAACACAGCCGGAAGAGGAAGTGCCGCGACTACCGGAACCAGTCCACGCAGATTCCATAGAGCAGGAGCTAGAGATGATGGAGAAAGGACCGGAACCGCCCAGAGTTGAAGAACAGAAGATTTCAGAAGAAGTTAAGAAGGAGGAAGAGCCTGAGGTAATGTTTAACATAGTCTGTATACCAGTAGAGGGGCCCGTGGCTAAATAATAACAGCCGCACAGGTCGATCGGTCAGGTTAAGCTACGCTTGCCGCGGTTGGTCTGTGGATGGGTGACCATCTTTACATACCGAGACCCCTCCGTGCCTCGGAAAGCACGTTAAGCCGTTGGTCCCGGCTGTCATTCGTGGATCTTTGACAGTCGTTACGGGTAGTCGGAAGCCCGAAAGTCTGACAACCAGTCTTACCAAGGGGTATCGTATTACCCAGTAACTGGGTTGTGGAGGTCAGATAGGCAGTCGCTCCATGTAAAATACTGGTATTCAGCTGCATCCGGTTAGCTTGGAAGCCGACCCCAACATAGTTGGGAAAAGGCTAGGCAGATGATGTATACCAGTCTAGCGCCCGTTCGAGAACATGACGCATGGATCAGCATGTCATCATATGTCCCATCCATCATCATCATCAGCCTACAGCAGTCCACTGCTGGACATAGGCCTCTCCTATTGCACGCCATTCAACTCGATTCTCGGCAACTCTCATCCAGCTGCTACCAGCCATCCTGCGAAGATCGTCGCTCCACCTAGCTTGAGGGCGTCCCACCTTACGTTTACCGATTCGCGGTCTCCACTCAAGAACACGTCTACCCCAACGGTCATCGGTTCTACGGCTAATATGGCCGACCCATTCAAATCTGTCTTTTCCTAATTACGTTGGGGTCGGCTTCCAGTCTAACCGGATGTAGCTGAATACCAGGATTCTTAATATCCACAAGCCCCTCCGCCGGGCCAGCTAGTAATATTTTTTTTTTGTTTTTCTCGCACAGGACTCTATCCCATTAAAAGAGATGATACGAGAAGAGTCTCTGCCGATAGCTCAAGAAGCAGAAGTTAAAGAAGAGAGAGAGAAGACGGACGTAGAGGACACGCACACCGAGACTGACGATGATACTCCTATGGAGGTAAATGACCATTTAGTTTAAATTTATGTTATTGTTACGAGCTTCGGGTACGTGACAATAAAAACAGCCGATAAAAATTACCAAAAGTACACTTTAATTAAACAACTCTAATAACAACTCAAACACACTAATTATAAAACACAATCGCTTTTAAGTCGCACTTGAAGATCGCTTTCGATGTATTTGCCTCTAACGCAGAACCAAGTCTGATTGGTCGTCGAGAGATCGCGTCGCCCCCGCAAGGGGGCGAGGCGAGCGGTACCGGGGCTTTGCCCCCCGGCCGCATAGCGCTATACGGTGGCCCGTAAATACGGGCCCCTGCTTGTGTATGCGCATAATGGCTGATGGCCGGTCGGGCGCGCGTGAGTTGCGCGTGCCCGTGTGAGTGGTTGCTCCTAGTGCCGGCCTTATATAGTGCCGCAGAGTTCCAGAACCTTCTATTGTAGACACATCTAGAATGTTCGAGTACATACCGGCCCCGACTGACCAGATGTCGATAGTTCTAGTAAGTTCTAGCATCGAAATATCTACTCGATAATAGTTGGCGCTAGTGACTCTATTAGTTCTGTTATTCGATAATAGATGGCGCTAGTGACTCTATTAGTTCTGCTAATCGAAACTAGATGGCGGTAGTGGTAACTAATTAACTGTGGCGCGCAACATTATTAAACATAACATGTAAGATAATACACGGAGCCATAAACGCCCTTTATGACTTTCAAAAACCTTCGAAATTAGCGGTTTTTCCTAACAGAGTAATGTGTATCGGTCACTAATTACCAGTCACTCTATATGCAGGAAGTATATATAAACATCTTCTAAATTATGCTTTGTTCCTCTTACAGTTAAGTCGAGAAGAAGAGAAGGATGGCAAGAAGAAACGAGACTATTCGCGCAAGAAGAAATCCGATTCAAGAAGTAAGTGTTTTGATACTTTTTAACCAACTTCTAAAAATCTTCGACTGTAATATCGTTATTTTTCTGATGGACCCACAAATTGACCTTTCAAACATTTGACAAAGGAAATCATTCTCTTCGAACTATTTATAGATTTCGATTTCACATAAAAATACTTTTATATCAAGGTGTCAGAGACATCGACGCGCAAACTAAAACCATGAATTCAGCGTATGATTCTAGACGTTTTTTTTTTTTTTTTTATATAACTGTCGAAACATTTCTACGCTAGAATTATAGGGGTAGAATTTTTTCGTGGTTATAAAAAAATAAAAAAATCAGCTATTTCATAGAAAAGTTCATTACCTACGCGGTTTAGATGTATGGAAAAGCATTTTTGAAGTGAAAACTTCTTTAGTTGTGCATTTTTTGTGATGGGTAAAAAATGTTAAACTCGCGTCAGGACACGTGACCTGATCGAAAATTCTTAAGACAGAGCTCGCGTCAGGACACGTGACCCGATCGAAAATTCGTAAGATAGAGGGAGAGTTTTTTGTGATGAGTAAAAAATGTTAAACTCGCGTCAGGACACGTGATCTTATCGAAAATTCGTAAGACGGAGCTCGCGTCAGGACACGTGACCTGATCGAAAATTCGTCAGAGGGAGAGTAGACCGCATTCCAAAATATCAAAAATGCACAACGTTAATATTCAAGTTTTTACTTCTGCCGGCACTCCCGGAGTGCATCCGGTTTTTTTTTTTTCTTAATAACCGAAGTAAGATTTCAAAGCGGGGTTCTATGAATCATGTACTGAATCCATCATGGGAACAGGTTGCTTGTCGATGTCCACCCTGTGCATAATCAGCCGGTCGATTCTGTAAAAATCTCACCGTGAAAACTCAAGTGAAGTGAGCTTGATGTGAGTTGTCAGTAGTGTCAATCCGTAGCATTATTTGGAATGACAGCTCACTCCACGCTCACTTCACCTAAGTTTTCACGGTGAGATGGTTACAGAATCGCACTGCAGTTTGAAGACACCCATTGTATTAACAGCTTCCTTACAAATACCAACTCGTTCTGCCTTCCCCCCTTTCTAACACCACATACTTTACATTTACCAGCATGTTCGGGCTCCGAGAGCGCGGCCGAGGCAAGTGCGCCGGAGTCTCCGAGCGCTAACGATGCAGAGCGGCAACATCGCCTGTGGAAGAAATCTGTCATGCTGGTCTATAGCAGGTTAGATATTTAGCATTTGAGAAAAAAATACATTATTGATTTATTTTTTATTTTACTCCTAACACAGGTATATCTTTTACTTAAAAAGAGGTCCCTAGGTAAAAGTTGTACAAGTTTCTGCACTAAACTTTTTTTTTGTTGTACTTTTTGGACACATAACAATCACACATTACAGTTATAAGTGTGGCAATATATAATTTTTAACCGACTTCAAAATGGAGGAGGTTCTCCATCCGACGGTTTTTTAAAAAAATTATTTTTCTATAATTTCATTTCATTTAAATTATTCATAAAATGTGTTGAATATACACATTCAATTTACAAAACAAAGAACTATGAATTATTAATTAACATTCCAAGTCAAATTCAAAAACAATGCCAAAACGATTTAAAATCTAATGTCAAACACTTTTAAATATAAAGTCAACCAGGTTTAAGATAATAATGTCAAACAGTTTTGAATTTTATGTCATAAAATTCTAGATTATTTAGTGAGTTATTTAGTTAATGGTTCGGGTATGCCTCAGGACCATAGTCCCATGTAAATTTTATTAACTTTGCTTAATTAGTTTTTAAGTTAGGTTCAATAATACATACAGGGTGTTATTGACAGCCCTCCACAAAAACACAGGATTGATTCAGCTCCTTATTCTGAATCATATCCCACTGGAAATTTTCTCAGGAAAAAAAAAAAATTATTCCGTTTTTTCTGCTGATATTCCTTTATTTCAATGTAAAATTACGTTCTCTGTATGCAACACTCCATTTATGTAAATAAAACAGCTGAAAACAGCCTCGCTCAAGCTCGCTGCGCTGCCGTCCGCTACGTGCGTTTTGCCACGGTAACGATACGTTGCGTGTGAGGTAATAAAACAAATCTGTTTTTTTGGATTCCCTTAATGTTCCTGAAAGAATTACATGTACCGGTCATCTTAATATGATGTACTGAAGCCACCCTATCAGTTTGCGGAGGGCTGTCAATAACAACCTGTATTTAATCCACTTTGTGTCTTGCTTGACGATGTCATAATACTTCCTGCCGATCGATTCTGTAAAAATCTCACCGTGAAAAGTTAGGTGAAGTGAGCTCAGAGTGAGTTGTCAGTAGTGTCAATCCCTAGCATTAGTTGGATTGACAGCTCACTCCACGCACACTTCACCTAAGTTTTCACGGTGAGATGGTTACAGAATCGCACTGCTGTTGGACCAACGGCTTAAGGTGATTTCTGAGGCACGGGGTATCAAACCGCCATGATCCAAACTCCGGACCGGACTCCGGAAATTACTAATGGAAGAACTGCGCCTGATCTCTCTCCGCTCGTGTCGGATTGCCGTCATATCCGACTATGAGAGTGAGCGAAGAGGGAGTGCACCTGTGTCTGCGGCGCAGACACAGGTGCACTCCCTCTTCGCTCACTCTTATTAGTATTACTAATTAGTGTGGGGTAGTACAGACGCCAGCAGGTCAAGCTACCCGAAACTGTCAAATTTTCCCAATCAACCTTGAACCTTAACGCTTTAGAGATAGAGTTGAAAATCTATTAAAGAAATTTGACAGATTGTAGTAGCTTGATGTGCTGGCGTCTGTACCATGCCTAAAAAGTGAAAAAAACTTTTTTTTTAAATTATTTTCTTTTTAGCTACAGTTTAGCCATTAGATTAATAGGCTAGTTTTCTAAAAAAATCTAATTAGTCCGTCAGTTAGATTATCAAAAAATATTGGACCCGTATTTTGTCTTTTGACTATTATATAAAAAATGATGAAGATATCGCCCGTTAAAGTTCCGCGTGACGTCACGCCTTGCTATACTTTTTAGCATGGCGTGACGTCACGATCCCCACTCCCAAATTTTGACGCGCTTTATCTTTGTCATGTTTTGTTTGATTGACAAAAGAAAAAATACGTGTCCATTATTTTTCGATAATCTAACTGATGGAATAAGTATAATAATATTTTTTTTACCCAGGCATCTACCCTATTAGCTAATATTCAGTTGCATCCAGTTAAACTGGAAGCCGGCCCGAACCTAGTTAGGAAAAGACTATTTGACGGCACGGTTGGCGCAGTGGTTAAGCGATTGACTGCTGCGCTGCGTGTCGCTGGTTCGATTCCCGCACGGAACAAATATTTGTATGACCTACATGTATTTGTTCCGAGTCTGGGTGTTTTTCTATCTATAATATGTATGTATTTACAAAAAAAATGTATATAAGTAGTTTATTAGCCATCTTGTTACCATAACACAAGCATTAGGTTGCTTAGCTTGGGACTAGATGGCGCTGTGTGAAATGTCCAGGGATATTATTATTATTATATTACTACGCAGATGATGACTATCTTTTTTTTCCCATAGATTATGTGCACACAAGTACGCGTCCTTATTCCAGCGGCCGATCAGCGATGACGAAGCACCTGGCTACAGCCAGGTCGTCAAACGACCCATGGATCTCACGACCATCAGGAAAAACATCGAGTCAGGCGTTATAAGGTAATATCTTGAAAGACTTCGTTCGCGTGAAATTTCGTGTCCCCCCCGACCCGCCTCATCGCATCGCATCGCATCGCCTGTCACATCGCTTTCGCCTGGCGTTGTTTCTGACTTTTTTTTCTTTCTGCTCGGCTCCTAAGGGTCATAGCGTTAGGCGCGGGCCTGCGGGCGGAGAGTAATGGGTAGCTCTCCGTCCGATCAGGACTAGGCCCGTGCCGGACGGCGTGTTCGTGTTCCACGCGCGCCTCAAAGAGATGTCAGCAAGTGACGGGGCCCCACAGGGCCGAAGCCTGCCAGGGTAGCGGGACCATCCGAAAGGGTTTACCGCTGCCCTGGAACATAAAGGGCTAAGGAAGGAACACGGGTGGGTTTTAGTCAGTAAAAGTCTGACACTCCCTTCTGCTCCACCCAGAGCGGGAGGAGTCATTTGATGATTACCCATCCTCAAAAAAAAAAAAAAAAAAGGGTCATAGCGTAATGTCAAATACCCTATAGTCAAAGTCAAAGTCAAAGATCTTTATTGTGAGACAGTGGTTACAGAGTTGTTATGTATATGCCATACCATCTCCCTAATTCTTAATAATTGAATATTAAATACCTCTTCCTGATTATTCCTTTAGTTTTGTGTAATTTAGAAGCATTTTTTTAATTTTGTACATGTAAGAACCATGG
Organism: Apamea sordens; assembly: GCA_945859715.1. Taxonomy (NCBI): domain Eukaryota; kingdom Metazoa; phylum Arthropoda; class Insecta; order Lepidoptera; family Noctuidae; genus Apamea; species Apamea sordens. The sequence continues at coordinate 7,433,034 of OX244015.1, read as the reverse complement.
ATCCGTTTTTTATGATATTTTGATGTTGACTTGAACGAGCATGGCAGTTGAGAATATGTCATGCTCACTTAAATGTCTCACTGGTGGTGGCGCGTGTGTTGGATCATTCGGTTCCCTACGAAATGGTTGAGCTGGGTGGTGCTGATCCACGCGTCATGTTCGTGAACGGGCGCCGTCGGTTGAGACTGGTCATCTCTTAACTGCCAGGGCTTATTTTTAATTTTATATTTTAAATTGTTTCTTTTTTACATTGTTCTCACATATAAAAGCAATAAGAATAATGTACCCAGGATTTTGTAATAATATCTTGATTTAAAAGAGTGTCCGTGGAGTTTCTCGCCCGTTCTTCTCCAAAGAGATCTACGTTTTGGAATGGGCAACTAGCTTCACTTTCTGACTAACTGACCGACTATTTAAAATGTTGACAATTCAAAAGTGCGAGGGGCCCGTGGCTAAATAATAACAGCCGCTCAGGTCGATCGGTCAGGTTAAGCTACGCTTGCCGCGGTTGGTCTGTGGATGGGTGACCATCTTTACATACCGAGACCCCTCCGTGCCTCGGAAAGCACGTTAAGGCGTTGGTCCCGGCTGTCATTCGTGGATCTTTGACAGTCGTTACGGGTAGTCAGAAGCCCGAAAGTCTGACAACCAGTCTTACCAAGGGGTATCGTATTACCCAGTAACTGGGTTGTGGAGGTCAGATGGCAGTCGCTCCATGTAAAATACTGGTATTCAGCTGCATCCGGTTAGACTGGTAGCCGACCCCAACATAGTTGGGAAAAGGCTAGGCAGATGATGACAATTCAAAAGTGCCTGAAATGGTTTAATTGAAATAAATTATTTGAGTTTGAGTTTTCCCTTCTTCCTGCTCACTTTGAAGTACTATAATGTAATTGTTAATATTGGTTTGCAGGACGACGGCGCAGTTCCAACGGGACGTGCTTCTTATGTTGTCGAACGCGCTCATGTACAACAGTAGCGAACACAGCGTCTATACGATGGCCAAAGAGATGCATGCTGAGGTAAGTACTATCATTATAAAATTATTTTTAACCCCCGACGTAAAAACGACGGGGAATATAAGTTTGACCTCTCTCCCTCTCCCTCCTCTCTCTCTCTCTCTCTTTGTGTGTGTGGCACTTACATAACATACATAATCAGCCTTTCATGTTCCCACTGCTGGGACACAGGCCTCCTCTCTGTGAGAGGGAGTGGGCTGTAATCCACCACGCGGGCCCAGTGCGGGTTGGTAGATGTCACATGTCTTCGATTTTTTGGTTCTAGGACATGCCGGTTTCCTCACGATGTTTTCCTTCACCGTTTTGAGAGCAGTGGTGATGAAATAATTTACACAAAGTAAAGCGCCTGTCTGGGTTCGAACCTACGACCTACAACTTGTAAGTCGGGGCCGTTACCACTGCGCCACCACTGCTCTCCAGCACTCTACAGTACAGACAGACGCTTTACTTTGTGTAAATTATTTCATCACCACTGCTCTCAAAACGGTGAAGGAAAACATCGTGACGAAACCGGCATGTCCTACAACCAAAAATTCGAAGACATGTGTCATCTACCAACCCGCACTGGGCCCGCGTAGTGGATTACGGCCCACTCCCTCTCGAAGAGAGAAGCAGCTGATTTTGTTTTTCTCGATTTCTTGGTTGATTTAATAGTGAAAATTGTTCATAATGAAGAGTACAGTCACGGCCATAAATACCTTACACTTACGCAATATTCAAAAGGTTTTTTTTTTCGTGAAATAATGATTGCCACTTCGATATTATCGTTTCGAAAATAAGTAATTATTTGTACAACACTAGGCCGGCTGCTGCCGCTGTGTGTGTGTGTTATTTAATGGATTTCGAAATAATAGACGTTAGTTACCTCTATAAATCTGTTATATTATACAAGTTCTGAATGTTAATCTCTGAAATTCTGAATCTGATCTAAATATACAAGCTGTTATTTTGCATCCTCGTTAAATTTCATGAGGCTGTTATGAAAGACATAAATAATCAAATAAAATTACAATACCTGGTAAATAATGAATACATACTTGTTTTTTTAATTATGTAACTTTGAGTATTTCAGAATACACCACTTTCAAAGAACAGAATCGCGTTATGGTATCGTATAAGCGGCCGCGTTTTTATGTGTGTGTAAAAGGGCAGTTGCAGTGCGGTCTCACACTGGCCGCGTTTTGAAATGCGTGTCCCACACATGCCGATTTTCGAAAATTAGAAAAAAAAATACTACTTATTTTATTATGGATTCGTGTCGAGAATCAGTAGCATAGTTAACTCCTTGAATTTGACGAGGATGCCAAACAACACCTTGTATACTGAGAAAACGAGCGATGCCTGCAATGCGCTGGTGGAACGACAACTGGCGCGTAGTGGAGGCGCGGGCGTGGCCGGCCGGGCGGTACCTAATATGATATCGCGACAAATTCGTCAAAAATGTTAACACATGAGTTTATGGAAAAATAACTTTAATTCCTACATAATAAAGTTCAGTTTGCGCTACAACTTCAAACATTTTTATAACATTTTCAATAGTGCTAGTCACTCTGAAATCAACTTAATAACCATTAAAATAAAGTTGATATTTGTTTAACTTGAAAAAACGTCAATTTTAAACATAAATAAAATTTGAATTTAGTCAATCCTGCCGTGCGCCATCTGGCGGCGGCGGGACTGTAAAAACACTTTTATCAATAGTTAGGAGGAAATCGCTTATGAATCTCGCGTAATTGTAAAGTATTTATGCTCGTGCCTGTACCATTCAGGTTGTGGGGTTAATAATACGAACTAAGCTTGTATAACACATTCACCATTTTAATGTTCCAATAATCCTCTTCCTATCAGGCACAGGGCCAGCTGGGCATGCTGCTGGCGGCGCAGGCGCACGCCGGCCTGGTGGAGGCCACGCCCTCGCGCCGCAAGCGACGCCGCGAGCACTCGCCGCGACCGCAAGCACACAAGCGACACCATTGATATCAGGACGCTAAGACGACGAATATTTTTAGTATAGTTATCATCATCATCATCATCTCAGCCGAAAGATGTCCACTGCTGGCCATAGGCCTCCCCGAAGCACCTCCACTTCGACCGGTTCCGTGCTTCTCGCATCCAACGGGTTCCTGCGGCCTTCACAAGGTCGTCGGTCCACCTTGTGGAAGGCCTTCCAACGCTACGTCTTCCGGTACGCGGTCGCCACTCCAGAACCTTTCGGCCCCATCGGCCAGCTGTTCTGCGAGCAATGTGCCCTGCCCACTGCCACCTAAGGGCGCGTTCACATATAACGTCCGTTTTACAGGTCCGTTAAAACGTGTATGTTATTAGCGTATGTAGTTGTATGAGCGAGTTCACACATAATACAGTATTCCGGATCCAGTAGAAAATACCGATCCGACAAAATAAGCAGCAATCCGTTTTACAGGTCCGTTTAAACGTATGTGTTATTAGCGTATGTAGTTGTATGAGCCAGTTCACACATAATACAGTATTTTGGGTCCAGTATACTGATCCGATCTCTTAAAATCAGTCCTGTGTGAATACTATCTCCAGTAGCGACGGATCCGTTAAAAAGGATCCTATAAATGCTGTGTGAATACTATCTCCAGTAGCGACGGATCCGTTAAAAAGGATCCTGTAAAACGGACGTTATATGTGAACGCGCCGTAAGTTTGGCAATTCTTCGGGCTATGTCGGTCACCTTGGTTCTCTAGGCCGGACACCGACCTGTAAATTGCGAAAAACGTAATAAAATTTGAATTTCGCACGGCTACCTTCTCGCTTCCCCCTTAAAGCTTCCATTCCAAGGGTTCCATAGAACAGCGATATGGACATCATGAAAATCCGTAATTTTCACCCGATTGATATGCTATTCGACCCGCACCCTAATTGCGTAACACACGATTAATCGGAATCGGTTTCATTTTGACAGTTCAACAACATTCATTGCGTTATTTACGTGTTGAGCAGACAAATTTTTTGAATTTATGAAGCAATGGATTAGCAATTTGCTTCAAAATGATTCAGATTCCGATTGATCGTGTGTTACGCAATTAGGGTGCTGTATAGGTTCATCTCTTTCGCACACTAGAACCATGATTACTATAGCATACGCCAACGTTCGTGACAGCCACGGTTACCAAACGTAGGAGCGAGACGACATGAGAGTTTATACAAGGTCAAATTGAATTAGCTAGCGTAACTTCGGACGCGATAACAAAAAAATGATGATTATTCTGTGTTCAACGACCATCTAATATAGTAGTTACTTGTATATGTTTAAAAATCACTAACTTCACAGATGTTATGGGTGTATCAAAACACGATAAAACAAACAAAAACTGGGTGTATATATACCCGTCGCGTCTGCGGTGTTTAATTAATTGATTCATTCATTTATTAATCAGACATCAGAAGGCCAATTCTCGTAATTTAAAACGTTCAAAATCTAGTCAAAATGTAGGGAAATCAGAAGTATTTATTGACAGATTGAGACTGAGATCAGAGGGGCAATTCTCGTAATTTTAAGAACGTTCACAGTCTGATCTCAGTCTCAATCTGTCAAAAAATAACTCTAATTTCCCTACATTTTGACAGGTTTTTAACATTTGTTTGTCGCCGAGATGAGACTGCGACTAGATTTTAATCGTTTTAAATTACGAGAATTGGCCTTCTGACTGTGAACGTTCTTAAAATTACGAGAATTGTCCCTCTGAGGTCCATAGGTTAGTTACAGAACACTTATAAACTATGTTAGTTAAACACACATGGAATAAAATCTTAACATTATTCTTGCAAAATCAAAATCAAAAGTCATTTATTCAAATTAGGCTGAGAATCAGCACTTTTCGAACGTCAAAATTACAAAAGGCAGTCCCCCAAAAACGCCCGCCCTTCACCAGTTCCTAGTGCTATCGCTGGGAAGAAGTGGCGCAACAAACTGTCCAGCAGCACAGCTGTCTGTTCAGATAGAAAATACTTACCTCACCAGTATTCGCATAAAGTGTTGCAGGAAAGGTGAGTCCAGTTTATTTGTTAACATCCTCAGAATGCCATTTCAGCCCCACCGCGCCCTTTGCAAAAGTGAGGCTGTTTTTAGTCTCATCATGGCATAAACATAAAAGTCATGGGTGTGAGCCTGTGCGAACATGCCCGGGGCACTACAGAAACGCTGCAAGTCCAAAAGCATAAGCATAGTTTAGCTAGCTAATTTTAAATAACCTTGTATAGAAATCTGTTATTAAAAATTCACTGTCTTGCTCGTCGCACGTTTCACGACCGCGACTGACACGAGCCTAAAGCTACGGTTTTCATGAAGAGCGTTTCCATCATATTTATAACGGACGTCATGATAATCTGTCATTTTCACCAGTATTTGACATTAAAATATGTCAAAAACGCTCCTTATTTAGACCTAAAGAGGTATGAGGAACAGGGTGTAAAGTTCACTCATCCTCCATAGAAAAGGGAGCATCCTCCGACCAGACGGGTGTTGTATCTGGTGGACAACTGCCCGATGATTCATGTTAGTTGCGCGGTAAACTCTGCTTGCGCGATGCTGGATTCCGTGTGACGTCAGTACGACGGGTAGTTCGCATGTGGCGTTGTAGATAGCGCTACAGATATTACGGTCGCATGTGACGGTCACCGCTCTATTAGCAAACCTTAGCTTTAGCGTTTAGTGTAAAACCTTCCTCTACGTCGCTATAGGCTTTCAGAAATTGTGATTGAACCTCATCCATCGCCACCCTGTGTATTATTTTGTACAGACGCCAGCACATCAAGCTACTACAATCTGTCAAATTTCTTTAGTAGATTTTCAACTTTACCACTAAAGCATAAAGTTCAAAGTTGATTGGGGAAATTTGACAGTTTCAGGTAGCTTGATGTGCTGGCGTCTGTACTATACAGGTTAGGGGCTGTTCCTTTATTATGTAAGACAATTTAAACCAATTTCAGACCCCCCTCCCCCCTACGTAAAAAAACATAAGGCTTTAATGGACCGCCACCCCCCTTAAATCTTACGTAAGATCAGTATCTACCAAAATGGCAAAAAGTAGCAAATATTTTTTATTTAAAACTTCTATTTTTTTCTTACTTAAGAATAATCTAGACCCGTCCCACCCCCACGTAAGAAAAAATAAAACTTGTTCGGGCCCCCTCCCCTCCCCCTCAATTCGTCTTACGTAATAAATGAACAGACCCTTAGCAGGGACATTGACGCACAACCTGTGGATATAGACATGATTCTGAACCAACCTGCGTTAATTTTCGTTTTTGGAACGAAGTTCCTTATCGCGCGTTGCGAAAGGGGGCTAGACGGAAAAAATTAAGACCAAAAGTTGGAATGACACTTTTTGCTATAGTTGTGAGCCGTGCGGCGTGCGCGTGTTTCTCTGTCTCTCTCTCTCTCTCTCTCTTTGAACTTCGTTCCATCCGGGTGTCCCTTGACACCTCTCAAGCTTTTTTTTTTAAATCGATCGCAGTGGGTCCGGAGTCATGTACTAGAACCATGATAACAGGTTGCACGTCGGTCTCCCTGCCACCCTGTAAAGTAGAGTAACAAACATTTAGTGCAGGCCTACGGCAGACTGTATAAATATTACGCCAATTGCTTATTAGCTTAGTATAGCCAAATGAAAAGTACAACGTTATAATGAAAAATAGAATGTTCTGTAATAGGGTAGTTGACTATTTCAACGAGATATGAGGCCATGAGAGCCACAGTGGCCTAAATGTAATTTTTTCAATACTGACTTTATTTGAAAAAATTAATATAAAAAAACCTTTAAAAAAAGTTTTTATTTACGCCCTAAAAAGATAAAAATGTCATCCCAATGGGTGTGCAAAATTTCATGTCCCTGCTGTTAACCGTTGAGGAGTTCCCTCGTCTGGAGCCAATCCTGGCAGCAGCATCACGTCATTCTTGTCATAAATATGCATTGTCATCGGGACTGGACCAGTTTGTAAAATTTCAGCTCAATCGGATACCGGGAAGTGGGTCAAATTTAACTTGCAAGAGTCCACCTTCACATAGGTACATACAAGTCAAGTTAAATAAAAGCTTTTAAAAATTGCTCTAAACTGTAAAATTCATAGCGCCACAGTGGCCTAAAAATTAGTTCATTTTTTTTCAGTTAGGCCACTGTGGCTGTCTGCTCTAAACTGTAAAAGTTATAGCGCCACAGTGGCCTAAAAATTAGTTAAAAAATTTTCAGTCAGGCCACTGTGGCTAATGGCCTCATATTTAATAGGTTTAAGCCCAGGCAGGCTCTTTACTTTGTGTAAATTATTTCATCACCACTGCTCTCAAAACGGTGAAGGAAAACATCGTGAGGAAACCGGCATGTCCTAGTACCAAAAATTCGAAGACATGTGACATCTACCAACCTGCACTGGGAACGCGTGGTGGATTACAGCCCACTCCCTCCTACAGAGAGTAGGCCTGTGTCCCAGCAGTGGGAACATTATAGGCTGATTATGCGCGGTAAACTCTGCTAGCGCGATGCAGGATTTTTCCGTGACGTCAGTGTGCGTAGTTCGCATCTGGCGATGTAGATGGCGCCACACTGGCATACAAGCTCTTTGTATACTTTTGTGCAAGTTAGAGGCGTGTGTCTTACGGGTTTTAACGCACTTTCGGCGCCATGAGTTTTATAAATATTGCCGTCTTTAGACGCAGTCGGCGCGGCCATGTTCGGTCGGCATGTCAGCTTCGTCTCTTTTGGGATGACGCAGCATCCGTGATGCTTCTAGTACTGCAGGTGACGTTTGACGATATTAGTTTCAAGTGAATTAAGTCAACTACCCTAAATTGTAATACGCTTTGTGACTGTATCTTGAAGCTATGTGTAAGATATAATTTTACGTACAATTATGTATTTTTTGTGAGAAATTAAAATGACAATAATGCAATTGGTTTTTTTTTTCTTCCTGTGATGAGGGTAATCATGAGGAAAGTTTTGAGTATGAATGTGGAGGGTTATAAACGGACGTAAAGATATCGCGGCGGGATTTTCAACTCTCGGTGTTCGTTGAGAATCCAACAGAGCGTATACCAGCGCGTCAAAAAAATCACACAGTTGGAATTTCTATTCTCGACGCTAAGCAGTGCGTGCAAAATCCAGTGCGCGAAAAACATTCGCCGCGGGAAAAACGTTTTACGTACTAGTACTAGACTGAAGTAGAAAGGTAATATACTTACACTAGTTCTTATAGGAGCGTCATTTGATAAACTAACTGCGTCCCGCGGTTTCATCCGCATAAGTTTCGATCCCGTGGGAATATCGGGATAAAAAGTATCCTATGTGTTAATCCTGGTTATGAACCATCTGTGTGTCAAATTTCATCCAAATCCGTTCAGTAGTTTTTACGTGAAAGAGTAACAAACATCCAACAAACTTTCATTCACGTTTATAATATTTGTTATATTCATCTATGATAATGTAATAAGGTGAAACACGCATTACCTCAGAGCTACTTGTAAGTCGTAGGTTCGAACCCCGCCAGGCGCTTTACTTTGTGTAAATTATTTCATCACCACTGCTCTCAAAACGGTGAAGGAAAACATCGTGAGGAAACCGGCATGTCCTAGAACCAAAACTTCGAAGACATGTGACATCTACCAACCCGCACTGGGCCCGCGTGGTAGAATACGGTCCACTCTCTCTCACAGAGAGTAGGCCTGTGTCCCAGCAGTGGGAACATTAAAGGCTGATTATGTATCCGCATTTTCCGCTAGATGGCGCTGAAGTCAACATTTTTAGTTTATTTTGTTTTTTATGTAATTGGAACATTAGTAAAGCCAAGGCTTCCTAGAAGAACGGTGGCCTCACTTAAAGCGAGGCTTTCCGGGCCTGTAGGCCTTTGGAACACTCCTCCCTCCGCCTCCTCCAAATGCATTGCGCCGTATTTATTTACGATGCGCCGCCGACTTAGCTTATTACGAAAAATCCATGCCACAGTATAAAATATTAATTTGCAGTTGATCAACTGAATTAGTATCTCTTACATTTTCCCAATAAGTTTAAATAAAAAATATATACTTATATTAAAAAAAAGGACTCTCAATTCAATATTTAATATTTGAATCTACATTTTTATTTGAATGTTTTCTTTTTTTGTTCTCACTTATAAAAAAAGAAGAAAAGTTCTGTCACAAATTCTTTGGCGTCACAAAATCGTCACTAAAAACTGGAGTAGCAGTCAGCTCCCGATCTCGACTGGCCGAACGTTCTGATATACATGAATAATGTACCCAGGGTTTTGAAAAGTGTCCTTAGAGTTTCTTGCCCGTTCTTCTCCATAGAGATCTACGTTTTGGAATGGGCAACTAGCTTCAACTTTCTGACTAACTTCCCGACTCTTTAACAATTCAAAAGTGGTGGGTGTATGTACCTACCCAATTGAAATAAATATTTTGACTTCTGAGTTTGACCTTCTAAGGCGATCCCTCTCAAAGTTTCCACTAATATCCGCCTCAAAAATTCCTTAGTTTCTAATACTCCGCGTAACATCAAACTCATTCATTACTCCAATTAAAAATAGTAACAAGAACGCATCAGGCGTGGAGAGTACGAACGTGTTACTACTAAAATAGAATGAGTTAGAAGTCAAGGCTACAGTTTCGCAAGGTTATTACGCTTCTAGACTCTCATTTTCATATTTTGTTGAATCGTTACTCAATATATGGTTGTATAATATTTGCTTATGCTACGTTTTCCTGAAGCGGTGAACGCCCCATGCAGCCATCATCATCTACCTAAAGTTTTCCCAACTATGTTTGGGTCGGCCATAATACCAGTATTTTACATGGAGCGACTGCCTATCTGACGTCCACAACCCAGTAACTAGGTAATAATACGATACCCCTTGGTAAGACTGGTTGTCAGATTTTCGGGCTTCCGACGACCCGTAACGACAAAGCTGTCAAAGTTCCACGAATGACAGCCGTGACCAACGGCTTAACGTGCTTTCCGAGGCACGGAGGGGTCTTGGTATGTAAAGATCGTCACCCATCCACGGGCCAATCGCTCAAGCGTAGCTTAACCTGATCGATCGACCTGTGCGGCTGTTATTACTTAGCCACAAGCCCCTTGCGGCCGTAATATCCAAATAAAGAGCGTTTTTTTAAAGTCAAAATTAGATTTTGATGACGTCTGACGAATAACTTTAAAAAAATTGAAAGAGTGTGGTGGCCCAGTTGTTACAGCCCTGACTTACGAGTTGTAGGTCGTGGGCTCGAATCCAGCCAGGCGCTTTACTTTAATTTATTTGCGGTCGGCGCAACATGTATTTTTCCATACTCCTCTATCAGTCATCATCTCGACAGTCACCCCCTTTCTAACCATATCATCATTCAAACAGTCCATCCATCGTTTCTTCCGTCTTCCCCTACTCTTATAGCCATCGACATTCATACTCAAAACTCTCCTCACGACATTTTCCTCATTTCTCCGTAACACATGCCCATACCATGACAACCAATTTCCAAACAACTTTTCAGTTACCGGTGCCACTTTCAAACTTCCTCGTACTCATTTCTTAATTCTATCCATTCGTGTAACACTACACATCACATCCCTCTAAGCATTCTCATCTCAGCTGCATGCAATTGCCTATCATTCATCCCTTTTGTGGCCCAACATTTTGAAATATAAAACTAGTAACAAAGAAATAATATACCTATGTAGCTACTTACATACACAATTCAGTATACACAGTTCGCTTATAAACAATTTCTGATAATTCATTAAGTCCACAGCTGTGTGTGATTCATAAGCATCATTTACAACTCGACACTGATATCTGTCCTCTGGCATTGATATGTCCTTGATTACTTTGACGAATTCATTTGTAGGTCATAATTTATCTCGACTGTATTTCCTCGAAGAAGAGGCAGGCAGGGTGGCAGGGACATCGACGCGCAAACTTAAACTATGAATTCAGCCCGTGGTTCTAGAATCTACTAGAGAGTAGAAATTATTAGTCGGTTATCAAAAAAATATCTGTTGTTTCATAGAAAAGTGCGATACCTACGCGGTCAAAATGTAGGTACCTATTTTTTATTTTATTTATTAAGGAAAACCAACAATTACACACTATACATGGTTAACAATTGCTAATCATCTAGGTATATCAGTGCGTAACCAACTACCTACGTTATCCACATGTTACATATTCGAATAAAAATTTGGAAGAGTACGAGTACACATTACTAATTAAACATGAAAATTAATAAATCTTATTCATATAACCTCCTATATAACAGCATTTTGTTTTTTTAATAACCAACAAAAAATTTCGTCCCTATCAGGGGTTCAGAATCATGCACTGAATCCATGATAACAGAGGGGCAATTCTCGTAATTTTAAGAACGTTCAGTCTGATCTCAGTCTCAATCTGTCAAAAATACCTCTAATTTTCCTACATTTTTGACAAAGTTTTTGACAATGAATGTCGATGAGATGACATTGTGACTAGATTTTGAACGTTTTTAATTACGGGTATTGACCTTTAGATAGGGGTCGATGTCCCTGCCACTCTGTATAGTGAATCGATGACACATTTAGGCATTTGGCCAGTAGGTAATGCGAGCCGCCCACAAATCCAAAAATCCCTCCTCGATAGTTTAGTGATCGCATCACAAGCGCTACTACCGCTGAGCATGAGGTCCTGGGTTCGATTCAAGTGTTATTGAGTTTTTAACCGACGAAAAAAACGGAGGAGGTTCTCAAGTAGACGAGTAAAATTTTTTTTTTTTCGTATGGCCACGCATAACTTTTTACAGAGTAGTCCGATTTTGATAATTCTTTTTTTATTGGAAAGGGTATACCCCAAAGTTGGTCCCATATAAATTTGAAAGAAAAATTCCAACCCCAAGGGTGGGAAAACAGGGGTGATTTATTGTTCACTCACAGATTTGAATGCTGAGTTGTGTAATATTACTCTACTCAGTGCCACATATGCAGGCGCCCTTTGGCCGAAATCTATAAGAGAGAGAGAGAGAGACAGACAAAGAAACACGCGCACGCCGCACGGCTTACAACTATAGCAAAAAGTGTCGTTCCAACTTTTGGTCTTAATTTTTCCGTCTAGTCCCCTTTCGCAACGCGCGATAAGGAACTTCGTTCCAACAACATTGACATGTATCATGATGAATTGATGACTCATGATAATACCATGATTCAACCTCGTACATGAGTACATAATGTATATATTCGTTCTTTGTGTTTAATTCAACTCATCTGAACAATTGTGGCCCATTGGAAATGGCCGCGACTCACGTCTTAGTTGTATAGCACGCGCTTTACTTTGTGTTTGTAAATAATTTCATCACCACTGCTCTCAAAACTGCGAAGGAAAACATCGTGAGGAATACGGCATGTTTCTAGACAAAAAATTCGATGACGTAATATGTGACATCCACCAACCTGCACTGGGCCCGCGTGGTGGATTACGGTCTTCTCCTTCCCTTCTCACTGAGGAAAGGCCTGCAGTGTCCCACCAGTGCAGTGGGAACATTATAAGCTGATTATGAACTTTAAAGCGTATTGTACGACACCGGCACACAGCTATGGATTAGCAATATCCTTCAAAATGATTCAGATTGATATTGATCGTATGTTACGCAATTAGGGTGCTGTTTGGCAGTGATGGCCCAGCTGTGGCAGTGAGTGGTAGCCCTATTGTTAAAATGGTAGCCCAGTGATGGCCAAGTTCTTGAAGGTGGCCCAGTAGTGGCCAAGTTGTAGCAGGTGGGCCATTAGTGGCCAAGTTGTAGCCGGTGGCCCAGTAGTGGCCAAGTTGTAGCCGGTAGCCCAGTAGTGGCCAAATTGTAGCCGGTAGCCCAGTAGTGGCCAAGTTGTAGCCGGTGGCCCAGTAGTGGCCAAGTTGTAGCAGGTGGCCCAGTAGTGGCCAAATTGTAGCCGGTAGCCCAGTAGTGGCCAAGTTGTAGCCGGTGGCCCAGTAGTGGCCAACTTGTAGCAGGCGGCCCAAAAGTGGTCAAGTTGCAGCTGGTGGCCTAATAGTGGCTAAGTTGTAGGAGGTGGCCCATTTGTGGCAGTGGTCAACCCTTACTGACTTAAATGGTGGATTACAGCCCACTCCCTCTCACAGACAGGACGCCTGTGTCCCAGAAGTGGGAATATTGTAGTGGGCCAATTATGCTAAGGGTCTGTTTTAGAGTCCATATAGTCATCTACCAGGAAATTGCTGTAATTCTTTGCATTTAACATACAGTGAAGGCCGCTTTTGTAATCCTTCGTCGTGTCTACTGACCTAGTAACTTAGGTAGGTATGTATTTAATTAGCTTGATTATGTAATTATATACTTATATTTTACGCGAGTAGCGGAGATAGTGAGATATGAACAGTCGTAGTTACACGAGAGATATGACGTCATTAATTTGTAACTTTATCTATAAACTTATAATAGAGCTGAAGTTTGTTTGTTTGTTTGAACGCGCAAATCTCTGGATTTTTTTTTTGCAATCAAACTCATACAGAATTCATTTCTGAAAAAAAAAAACGAGAGGTGTCAGCAGGGACACCCGGATGGAACGAAGTATAACTGGCTTGCTTTCTGAGAGAGAGAGAGACAGACAGAGAAACACGCGCACGCCGCACGGCTTACAACTATAGCAAAAAGTGTCGTTCCAACTTTTGATCTTAATTTTTTCCGTCTAGCCCCCTTTCGCAACGCGCGATAAGGAACTTCGTTCCAAAAAACAGAAAGAACCCTGCGCAAAAATTAAGTCAATCAAGTTAAGCCGTTGGTCCCGGCTGTCATTCGTAAATCTTTGACAGTCGTTACGGGTCGTCAGTAGCCCGAAAGTCTAGCGACCAGTCTTATCAAGAAGTATCGTATTACCCAGTAACTAGGTTGTGGTGGTTAGGTAGGCAGTCGCTCCATGTAAACTAGGTACTGTAATGCTATTCTGTAAAAATCTCACCGTGAAAAGTTAGGTGAAGTGAGCTTACAGTGAGCTGTCAATAGTGTCAATCCCAAACAATAGTTGGAATGACAGCTCACTTCACCTAAGCTATCACGGTGACCTTTTTACAGAATAGCACCGCTGGTATTCAGCTGCATCGGGTTTGATTGGAAGTCGACCCCAACATGTTGCGAAAAGGATAGACAGAGATGATGATAAGATATATTAATATCAAACTAGACATTAATAAAGAAATCTCCATGTTTTGTTTAGTCGTAAAACTGTGCGAAGCAGGGGCGAGTCGCTAGTTAATAATAACTGATTGTCCACTAATCTATATTGTCGCTAAAAGGAAATTGTTGAATCTGTTTTTATTAATTGGCTCTGATATAAATATCCAATTACGAGAATTGATTGTATTGATGTACGTAGTAGTAGAGCTATTTGTTAAATAACAAAACATAACAATCAAATCATTCAACTCAGCCTATTGCAGTCCACTGCTGGACATATCGAGCCCAGGCTGCGCCACAACACCCTGTCCTCCGCCTTCCGCATCCAGTCCGTCCCAGCAACCTTCTTTAGGTCGTCCGTCCATCTAGCTGCATGGGGAGCGTCCCACACTACGTTTGCCGATACGCGGTCTCCACTCCAGGACTCGTCTGCTCCAACGGCCATCGGTCCTTCGACAAACATGGCCAGCCCACTGCCACTTCAGTTTGCTTACTCTGCGCGCTATGTCGGTAACTTCGGTTCTTTCCGGATAATTTCATTCCTGATTTTATCCTTCAAAGAGACTCCGAGCATAGCTCGCTCCATAGCGCGCTGAGCGTCCTTGAATTTGTGGACCAGCCCGACCGTCAGTGTCCACGTTTCGGCGCCATATGTCATGACGGGGAGGACGCACTGGTTGAAGACCTTAGTCTTCAAACACTGTGGTATAGGCGACGAGAAGACTTGACGGAGTTTTCCAAATGCTGCCCAACCCAACTGAATCCTTCTGTCGGCTTCTTTCTCAAAGTTGTGTCTACCATAATATCACGTCTGAATTCCAAATGGTGTTAGTCAGGGTGTACCTATAAGTCACCCATTTCGCCAGTTATGTAATAGGAAATAGGGGGTGAATTGGGCTGGACCCCGTTGATCTCCAACTTCTTCCTGGGTGCGTACGCACTGATCAACGTATCTACGTTCCACGCGAGTTTAGCCAAACCTGTGGGATGGAGACCTACTTTTAGGGTGAGTAAAGATCTCGCAGATTCTTTATTAGTGATTGGCATGGCTGGACACATCTGCCGCATGCCAGACGTGAGACGATCAATGGGCCAAAGTTACGACCCAGTGGGTCCCGTATAATGGCAAACGACATCGCGGCAGGCCCAGACGGAGATGGCGGGATGAGCTGGACTCCTTTCATAAAGATTGGTCCTTGGCAGCTCTGGACAGAGAGAGGTGGAAGGGGAGCAGGGGGGGGGGGCTTTACTCAACAGTGGGACAGTAATGGCAATAAAAAAAACTTGAGAGGTGTCAAGGGACACCCGGATGGAACGTAGTATTATAACTGGCTTGCTTTCTATAAGAGAAAGAGAGAGAGAGATACAGACAGAGAAACACGCGCACGCCGCACGGCTTACGACTATAGCAAAAAGTGTCGTTCCAACTTTTGGTCTTAATTTTTTCCGTTTAGCCCCCTTTCGCAACGCGCGATAAGGAACTTCGTTCCAAAAATAGGGGACGAGACTATAGCCATCAACTGGGCACGAGTCAAGGCCTACGCCCAGACGAACACACTTTCTGTCTTGATAAATGCTACAATTGACGAGTTTTTAAACGATAAAGAGTTATAATAATTATTAATGCTGCATTTAAAATTTTCACATGTGACATTTTTTTTTACTAATAATACTGTTTCTTTTTATTAATAACATTTTATGATAGTAAAATAATAATATAATAATAATAGATGATAAAAATTATAATAAGATAATAATGACAGAATAAACTATTATTATTTTGTTTAGCTTAAGGCGGTACCCCGAGCTAAGTGGCGCCCTCATTGAATAAAAAATCGTAGCATAGCATAGAAAACAAAAATTAAAAAATTGATTCTAGGAGTTTGTTACAAAGAGGATAAAGTATTTTTACGTTGTTAAAACAGGACTCAAAATGTTTAGTATCCAAAGTAGATAGCAAAAGTACCAAAAGCGGCCATTTTTGACAGTTTTGCTATCTACTTTGGATACGAAACATTTTGAGTCCTGTTTTAACAACGTAAAAATACTTTATCCTCTTTGTAACAAACTCCTAGAATCAATTTTTTTATTTTTGTTTTCTATGCTATGCTACGATTTTTTATTCAATGAGGGCGCCACTTAGCTCGGGGTACCGCCTTAATTACTTTGCATGTTACCATATTTGTATGTCTTAAGACAAAACATAGCGTAGTATTTTATATGTATGACCTTTTGTATACCTATTTTTTACAAATAAACTTTATGATTTATCATAATCTGAAACATTTTGAAGGATATTCCTAATCCATCGCTTCATTATGTTCGTAAAATTTTACTACCTCATTAATCCAGTGATCGCAAGCACCACTGTTGAGCATGAAGTCCTGGGTTCGATTCCTGAGTCGAGCAAATTGTTAGGTAATGGGTTTTAACATATTGGGTCGTGAGTTTGAATCCACGCGCTTTACTTTGTGTAAATTATTTCATCACCACTGCTCTCAATACGGTGAAGGAAAACATCGTGAGGAAACCGGCATGTCCTAGAACCAAAAATTCGAAGACATGTGACCACCTACCAACCCGCACTGGACCCGCGTGGTGGATTATAGCCTACTCTCTCTCACAGAGAGGAGGCCTGTGTCCCAGCAGTGGGAACATTATAGGATGATTATGCTATACGATAAGGAGAAGAATCAACTCCCCCCAGTCTCTCCTCTCTGTGAGACGAGGCCTATGCCCTGCATTGGTACAGACGCCAGCAGCTCAAGCTACCCGAAACTGTCAATTTTCCCAATCAACCTTGAACCTTAATGCCATAGCGATAAAGTTAAAATCTAATAACACCCTCAGCGCCATGTGTATCTTTTGCGATACACACTGTCTAAACACTTGTGTATCCTTTTTGATACACAAGCACCATTCCAGTCTAAGCGCCGTGTATCGCTAAAGCGCACACTTTCCATACATTTTGTATACTTACAAAAAATATTGCCCTGACCTAGGGAATTTTCCTGGTGTAGTGGTATTGGCATATGGGGCTTGGCGCTGAGCGTGTTAAAGAAATTTGACAGATTGTAGTAGCTATTTGTGTTGGCGTCTGGATAGTTTTCGTTATCATTATGTATAACTAAGGTAAATATATATATTCCTTATCTTATCAAGCAGAAAATAAAACATTTTAGATCCCCTTATCTAGTCGCGCCATTTAAAATCTCATTCAATTGAGAAAAGCGATAAAAAGAACATTTTATTTAACCACGCGGCGGAATTTGAAACTAAAATAGGTAAATGTACAGTCGCCAGCACATCAAGCTACTACAATCAGTCAAATTTCGGTCGTAGAATGATGTTGCCTTCATCAAGAATCGGGCGAGAGCAGGAGTGGTCCAGTAGACGGCCGCGACTTACGAGTTGTAAGTCGTAGGTTCGAACCCCGCCAGGCGCTTTACTTTGTGTAAATTATTTCATCACTACTGCTCTCAAAACGGTGAAGGAAAACATCGTGAGGAAACCTGCATGTCCTAGAACCAAAAATTCGAAGACATGTGACATCTACCAACCCGCACTGGGCCCGCGTGGTGGATTACGGCCCACTCCCTCTCATAGAGGAGGCCTGTGTCCCAGCAGTGGGAACATTACAGGCTGATATGAAGAATCGAGCTATAAAATGCAAAAAGCTGTGCTTTTTACAGCGGCAATAGAAATACACACTCTGTGCAAACAACTGTCTACCTATT
This sequence comes from Apamea sordens, assembly GCA_945859715.1. Classification (NCBI taxonomy): domain Eukaryota; kingdom Metazoa; phylum Arthropoda; class Insecta; order Lepidoptera; family Noctuidae; genus Apamea; species Apamea sordens. The sequence goes on along the minus strand of OX244015.1, from coordinate 7,415,113 downwards.
ACGGTTCATGAGATACAGCCTGCTGACAGACAGACGGACAGAAGAGGCTTAGTAATAGGGTCACGTTGGTACAGACGTCAGCAGGTCAAGCTACCGGAAACTGTAAAATTTTTCCAATCAACCTTGAACCTAATGCTTCAGCGATAAAATTGAAAATCTATTAAAGAAATTTGACAGATTGTAGTAGCTTGATGTGCTGGCGTCTGTACCTACCCTTTAGTTACGAAGCCCAAATAAATAGTGGCGTTTATGTGCAATACTAAAACCCTTTGGCCTTTGCGCACTACAGTAGAACGAAATAGTCTGGCTGGCAACTGGCTGCATGGTTACCTACTACTTCGCTCGCTACACTCATATTGAAACAAATGATGTACATCGCATAGTAGCAGGAAGCTGTGAAACCAACTCAACTGCGATTCCGTTACAAGCATAGATTTTATTTGGAATATTTATCTCCGTTTTATGACAGCTGTCTCAGAACGTACAGACGCCAGCACAGCAAGCTACTACAATCTGTTAAATTTCTTTAATAGATTTTCAACTTTATCTCGGAAGCACTAAGGTTCAAGGTTGATTTAAAAAAAAATGACAGTTTTGGGTAGCTCGACCTGCTGGTGTCTGTACATATTCCAGATTACGTAAAAGTTAACTTTAAAATGCGTAATAAAATAATTAAATAAACTGCCTTATCTTATTGAATTATGTTATTTATGGCTTTTTACAGACATTATAATACCGTACGTGTGTCAATCAATGTACATATTGTGTGCTGATGCAATTACTAATCCCATATGTCAAAAGCTGAGCATGAGGTCCTGAGTTAATGTTAATATAAAGAAGGCACAATTTAAGCATTCATCACCACGCTTGCTCAAGACGGGTTGGCGATTTTAGACTTTTATACATATAACTAGCTGCGCCCCGCGGTTTCACCCGCATAAGTTTCGACACAAAAGTATTCTAAGTGTTAATCCTGGTTATAAACTATCATTGTGCCAAAGATCACTGGGCACCACTATATGGAAACTATACCCACGCTGTACAGATATAAAATAGGGTGAAAAGGACTAATTAATGTCTCTAGTTTAAGATAGTATGGGTTGCATTAATGTCTGTAACTAAACATTTTATTAAGAAAAATAGAAAAAATACTTTTTTTTAACACGATCAATGCGGCAAGGTTCTGACAGAGTTTGATCAAACTCAAACTCAAACTCAAACTCAAATCATTTATTTCAATTAAACCATTTACAGGCACTTTTGAATTGTCAAAATTAAATAGTCGGTCAGTTAGTCAGAAAGTTGAAGCTAGTTGCCCATTCCAAAGCGTAGATCTCTATGGAGAAGAACGGGCAAGAAACTCCACGGACACTCTTTTAAATCAAGACATTTTTACAAAATCCTGGTTACATTATTCTTATTGCTTCTATATGTGAGAACAATGTAAGGAAACAAATTAAAATATAAAATTAAAAATTAAAAATAAGCCCTGGCAGTTAAGAGATGACCAGTCTCAACAGATGGCGCCCGTTCACGAACATGACGCGTGGATCAGCACCACCCAGCTCAACCATTTCGTAGGGAACCGAATGATCCAACACACGCGCCACCACCAGTGAGACATTTAAGTGAGCATGACATATTCTCAACTGCCATGCTCTTTCAAGTCAACATCAAAATATCATAAAAAACGGATCCATGGTTCTTACATTTACAGAATTTTCAAAAATGCTTCTAAATTATACAAAACTATAGTTTGCAATTTAATTAAGAGATGAGAGAAAAAAAAATTCTACCAATCATGAAGAGGTATTTAATACTGAACTATTAAAAATTAATCCTGATTAAATAAAATAAACACTAAAAAAAAAAAAAAAACAAAAAGGGGAAGCATCTCCTCCAAATATTGAAATTGTGATCAACTTGTAAGCCCAACTGCCTGTGGAGCAGGACCAGCATTAAGCCAAGCATTTTTATCTACTATATACTCGTCCAACTTATAATAAGCTTGTCTACATAGTGTGCGTTTAATGCATGTTTTAAATTTCTTCTCATTTAGTTGAAGAATATCGAGTGGTATTTTATTATAACATTTTACACAGTACCCCATAAAAGAAGTTTTTACTTTAGACAATCTGAAGCTCGGCTGATCTAGTTTGTTCCTATTCCTAGTGTTAAAGTTATGCCTGTCACTTATCTTACTAAAAAGATGTAGATGTTTTCGAACGTACATAATGTTTTCGTATATATATTGACAAGGAACCGTCATGATGTTAATTTTTTTAAACAGTTGCCTTAGAGATTCGCGTCTGCTGAGATTGTAGATGGCTCTGACAGCCCTCTTTTGCAGAATGAAGATAGAATCAATATCTGCAGCCCGTCCCCACAGCAAAATACCGTAAGACATGATGCTATGGAAGTAACTAAAATAGACCAGTCTTGCGGTTTCCACGTCTGTTAATTGACGGATTTTCCAGACAGCGTAAGCGGCTGAACTTAGCCGCCCTGCAAGTGATGTTAGGTGAGGACCCCACTGCAGCTTTGAGTCAAGCGTGATACCCAAGAAAACCGTACTTTCGACGAATTCAAGTATCTCCCTATTCAATACAACGTGACATTCACTACTTCTAACATTCGGTAAAGCGAATCTAATGCATTTAGTTTTTTTCTCATTTAATACTAAATTATTTACAGTAAACCAATTATGGACCATAAGCATAGCATTATTTACGTCGTCAAGCTGCTGTGCACGTCTATCTACTTTAAAAATCAGTGATGTGTCATCAGCAAATAACACCATTTGTGGTCGGGTTTTTAGTAAATGAGGTAAATCATTTATATATACTAAAAATAGGAACGGCCCCAATATTGAGCCCTGCGGCACACCCATTTTGACTTTTAAACCCAATGAATTCACACCGTTTATTTGAACTTGCTGAAATCTATCATTTAAATATGATTTTATTAAGCTAACAGCGAGTTTACCCAGTCCGTAATGCTCAAGTTTCAAGAGCAGTGTTTCGTAATTCACGCAGTCAAATGCCTTGGATAGATCACAAAAGATGCCTATTGCATCTTGTGCCTCTTCCCATGCGTTAAAGATGTGTTTTAATAAGGTGACACCGGCGTCAGTTGTACAACGTCCTTTGGTGAAACCATACTGTTGATCGTGTAGGATGTTGTTACGATTAAAATGATTGAGCATTTGATTTAACATTACTTTTTCAAACACCTTGCTGAAAACCGGCAAAACCGATACGGGTCTATAATTATTTGTGTCTTTGCTGTCCCCAGATTTGAAAAGTGGAATAACTTTACTGAACTTCATTAAATCCGGGAATACCCCTTGATCTACACACAAATTAAATATTAAAGCTAAGTAGGGTGCAATTGTCTCAATAATGGATTGACAAACTTTAGTAGACATGCCCCACAGATCTTCGGTAATTTTGATCTTAAGTTGCCTGAATGCTTTTATAATAACTATAGGGTCAATATGTTTAAATTTAAATTCCACAGTACAGGCTGAGACATTCGCTCTCAATAATTCTATAGCTAGTGCGGGCGAGGAATTTAACGTTTCTGTAGTTTTGATTGGGATATTGGTAAAGAAAGTTGTAAATTCCTGAGCAACATCGATGTTATCGCTAATGAGACCGCGGGGAGTGTTAAGTGTGAAATCAGTATTACGTGTTTTGTTCCTGTTCGTTTCATTGTTAATAATCTTCCAAACTGTCTTTATTTTATTGTCTGCTGATTTAACCTTGTTACTAATGAATGAAGCTTTAGCTGCTTTGCAGATATTTTTAAAAGTTTTAGAATAAGTAGCAACATACTTATTAAAAGTATCCGTGTTAATATACGGCTTAAGGCCATACAGTTCAAATAATCTATCCCTACTTTTTCTGATTCCTTTAGTTGCCCAGTCACTGAATAAAAACTTAGGGCAAATAGTTTTAGATTTCTTCTTAAAATAATGATTGAACTCTGTTTGTACCAATGAAAATAATTCTTTATACAAAATATTACCATTAGTCATACTTAGGCCCTGAACACTTAACTTGCTATTTAATGTTATATTAAACTTATTCAAATTACTCGATGTTATTGGTCTAGTTTGAATCTGCACTTTTTGGATTGGTGTGTTGGACTTAAAATAAACGGTTTGACCGCTGTGATCAGAAGGGAGATAATTTACAATGCCCTTCTCTAGATATTCGCAGCAACAGAAAACATTATCAATACATGTAGCAGTAGCCGTAGTTATTCGTGTTGGTTCCAAAAACACATTTGACAGATTGAATGATTTAAAGAGGCTTAATAATCTATTGCTATTTGAATTGATTTCCAAAATATTAATATTAAAGTCACCACAAATAATTACTGATTTATTACCAGTTGCAAGTTTTGCCAAGACATCTTCCATTACTGACTCAAAAATAGAGTAGTTTTGATAGTTTGGAGGTCTGTATACGCACACTATAAAATGCTTATCTAGCTCAACACAGGACAGTTCGATGCTATGTTCCATCGATAGTTTAACTATGTCTTTACGAGTCTTATATTTTATAGAATTTTTAATTAAAATTAATGAACCTCCACGCAGCATGGATTTTCGGTTAAAGCAACTGCCCACACTGTAGTTCTCAAAATTAATTAGCATTTCATAATCTTTCAACCAGTGTTCAGTTATACAAATAATATCAAACATTGTTTTTTCTAAAAACAATTCAATTTCTAATAATTTGGAAGAAATACCTTGAATATTTTGATGAAACAATTTCAAGGAATTCTGCTTAGCCCCTTTTTTACACTTAACTAATTGAGAGCTAGAAGATACCTTGTTGGAGGTGAGATTAAGAATATTGTTATTGGTACCTTCTGTTGTCTTACTGACTAGTTTAAACTATTGTTGCTAACCACCTTAATATTAGTATTATTACTAATTTTTATGGTGCTAATTACATGAGACTTCGACATACTACTTATGTCTGAGTTAATAATAAAAGCTAATAGCCCTGCTATTTGACGTCTAAAACTAATAGGCAGATACACTGTATCCCTAGTCGATTTAAATGGCTCAACAAAAGTGTTGGTGTCAAAAAATATGAGTTTGTCACTATAGTGATTAACTAAGAAGTGCATATGGTTATTTAGCATATGTATATAATAATTTTGCCTACTTGATAAGTGCTCAAAGTATGGGAAAGCACACAATATTATTTTCTGACAATTAATCTTTAAGATTTCATTGACACAGTCAGTGATGTCATCTATTTTTACCTTATCACTGTTACCTACAAATACAGAAATAATGGCATTTGGATCATAATTATTGCTAGTTATTGATGACATTATCTCTTTGTAGGATTTCCCAGGCATACAATAATTAACAGCAGATTGACTCAGGTTGTTGCTCAATAATTTACCTAACCCTCTCCCTAAACTATCTGAAAACATAACAGAACAACAACAAACTTTACTAGAAGAAGTGACAGCATAAGTATCTGTCTGTGCTACTTGAGATGAACATTGTACAACATGTGGTGTATCTTGACCGGGGATACAGTCCCACGCTCCTCCAGACTGGGACGGGTCCTCCGTTGCCTCAGGTTGGATAGCCTCAAGGTTGGTTTCCCTTTGACAAGAACATTGAGTGGAGCTCAGAGTCATCGGGTCCACTCTACCTGTCTCATCGCTACGCATTTCCACCAACTCGTTTGCAGCAAGGATGTGTTCCTTTATTTGTTTTTGAGAGCTCACATACTTAATATAATGTAAATGTAGTGACTCTTCAAGTACCTCAACTTCAGACTGTAATCGCTGAGTGTCAATGTGATAAATGTTTTTACTATCTTCTAATTTAATTTCATAGTTTTTTAATTTATTTATTAGAAAAACACGTTCCTTCCTTAGTTTAATATTATTGGAATTGTGATTTTGTTGTTTCCTAAATTTATTGCATCTATTTATGATTTTATTTAGTTTTGCATATTTTTTTATTTTATTTTGACTTACTTTATAACTGTTATTATTATATTTCAGTATAGAATCTTCAGTAAGGTCTATTGTTATTAAGGAATGAGAGTTGCAATTAGTATTAGCTAATTCAGTATACAAGTTATCAGTTTCCTTAGCCTGAGTACATTCTTTGACTTTCTGTAACTTAGTAATTCGTAAATTTGCATGAATTAATTCCTCTTCTAGGTCCCTAACCTTACACAAAGCCTCCTCATACAAGTTACTGCAGTTATTGAAACCATCCGTGACTAACCGCAGTTTATCCCGTTCATCAACAACGACCAGGTATTTTTGATGAAGGTCTACTAGCTCCTGTTTTAAGCTTGTATTTTTGTAAACAACCTTCTCGACTTCCTTCTCACTATCCTCTATTTCCTGCAACAGCTGATCACATTTACTGTTTGAAGCCTTAAGATCTTGAGTGGTTGTTTTCAATTTAAGCTCCAAGTCCTGAGCAGCAGCCTTACGGGTCATCACAGGCATGGTTTCAGGAATAAGTACTGAAAGTGAAATTAAAGAAACGGTAAGAACCAGTAAAACAGCCAAACAAAAAAGAAAAGCTAGAAATGAAAGGAAAAGTTGGAGAAGTTAGTGTAGATTTATAGGTAGAATAAGGTAGGCTGAATCTAATTGAAATGCAACTGATATGATTAGATAAAGTACACAGTTACATTGATTCTATTGATTTAAGATTTAACTTTTTTTTATGTGGGTAGGATGCCCAGACAGAAAAATCTAGTTTTGCATTAAAAGATTACAAATATTGAAAATAACGATAGTTAACGATTATTGTTGTTATGTAACACTAATAGAATTTCAATATTTTAATATTTCACAATATTAAGTTTCGTTATGATTTACACTGATTTACACAAAGTGACATAGACCCAGTGCCGGGTGACAAATCAACAATAATTGGGATCAATGAATGTATTACAGTCTAGATGACGATCGTGTGTTATCTAAAGATTAAAAGTAAACAATACTCCCCGTTTAAATCCACAGGTCGAACATCAGCTGCACAATCAGCTGTTCGTGAGAGGTTACCGGTAACGGTAGGCAACCAAATACTGTGTTTAACTTTGTAAAACTTGCAGGAAAACAATGGTCCAGAGTATTTAAGCTGTTATTTTACATTTAGATATACTATTACCACTTAAAAACACTTAAAAATTAAATAAAACTAATTTTAAAATACGGAGCAAAATTTTGACATGTCACTCGGGCGATCGTACGCACGGCTCAGGGCTGCCAGTAGATAATTTTAAATTATTCAGCCACGTTTCTGAAATTATACGAAATTGAATGTCAGGATACACTCCATAAAGGAAAAATCCTTCACATACACAATAATGATTAGGTATTTATCGTGTGAACTTACCTACATTGATTTATTTATTTATTTTGTATGCATATCCTTAGCACGCATCATTCCATATGACAACATTGGCAAATGGCAACTCAAAATATATCCCCACAGATTATAACAGCGAAGTTGAATATGAATATAACATTTAGGTTTACCGTATCCAATTATACATGAGGATCCAGGATACATAGAGGATACGATCAGTCACCTAATTATACAGTTTTTGTATCCAATTATACAATCTGGCAGCCCTGGCACGGCTACACATCAAGCTTTACATAACCAGTATAAGGTGACTTGTGATTGTACGAAAAACCTATACAATGCGAGGTCAGCTAAAACTGAAAATGTATAGCTTGATGTGTAGCCGTGTGTACGTGCGCTACGGCCGCTGTATTGTATGTCCCGTATCAGAGTTTCCTGATATGCATTACGGCCGGTATAAACATTTTTTACTCCCATAGTTAAACAAAAAAAAAATTACATGACATTAAAAGTGGGGTATAACTTAACAAGTTAAATCTAGATTGGTTTTTGTACGCAAGTTTTCTCAAACGAAGTACGCCCAATGCTCCATTTATAATACATATTAGTAGGAGTTTAGTAGGTAGTTTTCAAGGGATTTCAAGTAACCTACTTCATTTAAAGAAAAGATTCTTCATTCAAGAATCGATCGGGTACCTACAAATACTTGGGTGGGTTGGACATGGCTAATTTGACCCACCTTGAGTTCACCGTAGGCCATAGGTTCACAGTAATTAACTTTACAACAATTTCGATCGCGAGAGTCAACTGTCAACCACATTAATGTCCTTAGTGGCGACCATAAAATACAAGTTATGACAAATGGAAACAATTGAAAACCTCCCGTGTTAACTGCAGTGCGATTCTGTAACCATCTCACCGTGAAAACTTAGGTGAAGTGCGCGTGGAGTGAGCTGTCATTCCAACTAATGCTAGGGATTGACACTACTGACAACTCACATCAAGCTCACTTCACTTGAGTTTTCACGGTGAGATTTTTACAGAATCGACCGGCAGATATTTGCATGAAATTGTCGTTTTACTAGCTTAGAAACTCCGAAGAGCAAAGTGGGTCATCATCATCATCTGCCTAGCCTTTTCCCAACTATGTTGGGGTCGGCTTCCAGTCTAACCGGATTCAGCTGAATACCAGTATTTTACATGGAGCGAAGAGCAAAGTGGGTATCGATGTCTAAACATGATAAAACGAAAAAAAATATGATTCTTTTTTGGGGTCATCAATCATCGACTTAGAGAGTATATCTATTACTTATAATAAATCTGTAGAAGTGAAAATTCTGTACATTGAAAATATCAAAAAAATAAATGGCAGGGGGTGTTACTAGACCGACACCCAACCCAAAAATGTGATTAAAAAAATTTTTGTCTGTCTGTCTGTCTGTCTGTTTGTTCAGGCATCACGCAAAAACTACCGGTTAGATTACGATGAAACTTGGTATAATTATTCTTTAATATCCTGGGCACCACACTGGGTACTTTTTATCCCGGAAAAGTATATACAATAAAAAACAAACTTAATTTTGCGGTTCGATCCCTAGACCCATTACTGTGTCAACCGCAAATAATAAGTTTGTCGTAGGTTACGTCACCCGCAGTGGAGTTCATTTTTATTACTTTTAGTTTTTAGAGTTATTTAGGTTTATTTTCATATAAGTCGTAGGTATAGATTTTAATTTTAAAGTATAGGTAGTATATTTGATAGTGTACGTAGTGACCGTAGGTTATTTTATAATACTGTTAGGTAGGATTAGTCATTCGTATAGATATTAGTTTTTAGGGATTTTGCTTATTTATTGAGTTTAGATTACTTATCATCAGAAATAGGTTTATTTAGGTAGGTAGGTATTTCATTTTCTGTTATTCAGTTTTTTTTTTTTTTAATTAGGTAGGTAGGTACTTATGTAAAGATATCATAGGTACCCCTCTTAATCACCACTAATGAGACACAATTGGTTTTCTATTGTAATTAGCCACAAAGGGCCCGCGAGATAGATTGCATTCTGGGGAAGCACATACCTACATTTTATCCTGTTAGCACGTTCCCGTGGGATAATTTCCGACATCCACGCGGGCGAAGCCGCGGGCAGAAGCTAGTATATAATATATAATCAGTTTCGTTCACTGTTCAGGGGCTTCAACACCAGCTCTTGTAGCAGGGCTGAAGTTGAACTGCACTACTTTTTTGTACTTAGTCATAGAACAAACAAGCAGTGCAGTTCAACTTCTACCCAACTATAAGAGCTAGTAGTAAGCCCTCCCGAAAGAGCGTAAAGTGCGCCTAAAAGAAGTTTTCACTTCAAAAAAAAATTGGTTGCCTGTAAAGTCGGTATACGGGCGAAAGTTTTACGTGACAACGACTTTGAAGGGACGCGTGCCTTTCACTTTTTATGTCTGTCTCTCTCGCTCTTAGGCGGGCTAACCATGCCCGAGTGGAAGGGACGCGTGCCTCTCACTCGCTCTCATTGTGAGCGCATAACGTGAGCGGAGCGTAACGCAGTTTCTTGAAGTGTCACCCGGCAAACCAATTTATAAGACGTTGTCACGTCAAAACATTACATCTTGTGTCACCTATGTGAGGTTTAACAAGCCACGAAAAAGAAAAAAAAAACTTGAGAGGTGTCAAGGGACACCCGGATGGAACGAAGTTCAAAGAAAGAGAGAGAGAGAGAGAGAGATACAGAGAAACACGCGCACGCCGCACGGCTTACAACTATAGCAAAAAGTGTCGTTCCAACTTTTGGTCTTAATTTTTTCTGTCTAGCCCTCTTTCGCAACGCGCGATAAGGAACTTCGTTCCCAAATGGTATCATGGGGTGATCAGAGGTCGTCGTCCCATAGGCGTCACCCAGATAAGCCAGACTTTAATATTCATAGTACATTTACCTTACCTACAATGTTTCGGCAGGAGTTTTTAGGGTTCCGTAGCCAAATCGCACGGAACCCTTATGGATTCGTCATGTCTGTCTGTCTGTCCGTCCGTATGTCACAGGCACTTTTTTCCGAAACTATAAGAACTATACTGTTGAAACTTGGTAAGTAGATGTATTCTGTGAACCGCATTAAGATTTTCACACAAAAATAGAAAAAAAAACAATAAATTTTGGGGGTTCCTCATACTTAGAACCGAAACTCAATTTTTTTTTTCATCAATCCCCTACGTTTGGGGTATCTATGGATAGGTATTAAAAAATGACATTGAGGTTTCTATATCATTTTTTTCTAAACTGAATAGTTTGCGCGAGAGACACTTCCAAACTGGTAAAATGTGTGCCCCCCCCCCCCCCCTGTAACTTCTAAAATAACTGAATGATAAAACTAAAAAAAATATATGATGTACATTACCATGTAAACTTCCACCGAAAATTGGTTTGAACGAGATCTAGTAAGTAGTTGTTTTTTAATACGTCATAAATCTTAAAACGGAACCCTTCATGGGCGAGTCCGACTCGCACTTGGCCGCTTTTTATTAAGTTACTAGCTCTATTATTATTTTCATCCTGGATGTTTGTGTTAAAAATAATAAGTACCTAGACGAAGTCGCGGGCATAGCTAGTCGTTTTATATTACAAGAAAGCCAGTCCAAGGCTAAGCCAACGTCTCACTCAATGCTCCAACTGACCACTGATGACAACCGCGACAATTTACTAACCCATTGAGTCCTATTGTCAATTCTACGAATGACACATTACGCTAGATTAGTTAACAACGGTCAATCAGGTCTTGCGGTCGGTTTTATTGTTATTTTAACCACTCCAGATGTTGACATATATCATATTTATTTATCCTCACACTGGAACGCCATACGGCAATTAAGTACACCAATGTATATGTCAACATCTGCAGTGCGATTCTTTAACCATCTCACCGTGAAAACTTAGGTGACGTGAGCGTGAAGTGAGCTGCCATTCCAAATAACGCTAGGGATTGACACTACTGACATCTCACATCAAGCTCACTTCACTTGAGTTTTCACGGTGAGATTTTTACAGAATCGACCGGCTGGAGTGGTTACGAATATTGACGGACTCATGATTCATGACTCCGTAAATATCTTTAAAACCCCAATTTTAAGGTCCCAAAGCACGCAACCCACACAATCTAAAGTTTCATTGTGTTAGTATGTAGATTTCTTGCAACCTCTGTAACTTATTTCTTGTGTCATTTTGTATTTCTGTTTATATAGTTTGTTACCATTTAATTTTTATACTTACACTTCGTTTGCTCTCCGAGGTCGGTCCATGTGTGACTGACTGACTGACCATCCATTACATATCGAAACCACTTCGTGCCTCGGAAAACACGTAAAGCCGTTGGCCCAGGTTGTCATTCGTGGATCTTTGACAGTCGTTAAGAGTTGTCAGAAGCCCGGAACTCTAACAACCAGTCTTACCAAGGGGTTTTGTATCGGCGCCCTCACCTTCCGCCTGACACAGGTCCTCACCGGACACGGTTGTTTCGGGAGGTTCCTGTTCAGGATAAAGCGGGAGGAAACGCCAGGGTGTCACCACTGTGTGGATCGGTCGGAAGACACGGTGGAGGTCTGCCCGGCTTGGGCGGAGCACCGCCGCGTCCTCGTGGCGGTGATTTCTCGCGTCCGGGCCTGGTCCAGGCCATGGTACGGAGCGAGAGTGCATGGGAGGCCGTTACCTCCTTCTGCGAAGCAGTAATGCTGGCAAAGGAGGAGGCGGAGCGCGTGAGGGAGAGGCAATCACTAAGCCTTCACGCCCCTCCAAAACGGGAGAGTTCACTTGACGATTTCCCACCCAAAAAAAAAAGGCGTTTTGTATTACTCAGTAACTGGAATGTGGAGATCAGATAGGCAGTCGCTTCATGTAAAATACTGGTACTCAGTTGCATAGACTGGAACGGCCAATGCCGGTTAGACTGGAAGCCGACCCCAACACAGTTGGGAAAAGGCGACGCAGATATGATGGGTATCTATGAACCCGCAACCTCGTGGCCGAGAAAGATATTTTAACTTCCGATATATCACACCATTCCGATAACAATAATTGTTAAAAAAAGTTGTAGGCTGAAATTTTTCAAGTCACTCTGAAATCAACTTAATTACTAATACAAAAAAAGTTGATATTTGTTTAACTTGAAATAATATCATTTTTGAAACATTTTTGAATAGACTTTAGGTAGTAATACTACCAACATGAACTGTATACGTTATCTAATATAGGCTTTATCTAAATAATAAATCGCGCGATGCTTTTATCAAGAACACTTGTTTTTTGGCACATTCACCCGTTATCAGTCAACTAAGTTCAAATAATTTGAGGAGGATATTGGCGCCGATTCCCTTGTTCACAAACTAAACTAAATTTATGTTCAGTGCATCTTTTCCTTTCTATTTCATTAAGAAAAGGACAGAAGATAAAATATTAGTTTAGTCCTGTCAAATTAAGATACTCCATAGACAGTTTAGACGTGATTAAAAACATGGCTACTAAAAATACGTCAATTTACGTCTGGAGCTGACTAATTTGACAGGAGTAAACTAATATCTATGGCAGCTCTCCATTTGCGCGGACACGTCGTGCGACGCGTCCGCGCACGCGTGTGTCTAGAAATCCGTCTGCCCTCTTCACTTCCGTCTGTGTCAGTGTGACGAACGCAACCCAAGAGGATGGACGTGGACCTGGTTAGTGCGGCTGCTGCTATTTATTTAATGAATATTACATATCACAGAATGTCTTTGGTACAGCTCAATAAACTTGAAAGTCTCTTCGTTCGACCACGCACTAGCCATAATTTATACAGTCAACACGTGTGAAGCGCTCGATGGCCCGGCGGCAACTGGACAGGCGGCGATAGTGAAGAGGCGAGACGCATTTCTCGGCAGATCCCTTTGATGCGTGCCCAAAAAACCGACAAATCACGGATTGCGGCAGGGACGGAGGCAGACGCGGACACGCAGGCAGATCTCGACAGATTTTGCCCTCTCCACTACGCGCGGATGCATCCGCGGACGCGTCGCACGACGTGTCCGCGCAAATGGAGAGCTGCCTTTACTCTATTGGCCTTTTCTTAATGAAATAGAAAGAAAAAGATGCATTGAACTTAAATTTAGTTTAGTTTGTGAACAAGGGAATCGGCGCCAATAACAGCCGCACGGGTTGACAAAAGGTTGAGGTACGCTTGCTGAGGTCGTTCCGTAGATGGGTGACCTGCATCCATTACATTTCGAGACCCCTCCGTGCCTTGGAAAGCACGTAAAGCCGTTGCTCCCGGCCATGGATATCTATGATCCCGGCTGTCAGCCTGTCATTCGTGGATCGTCGTGTCATTTATCTAAAATCCTATGATAGAATAGGCGCAGCTGCGTGTATATGGCGCCACGTAGGTATATATTACTAACGCATTCATTACCTATCTGGATAACATAAGACGTACCTTACAAAAAATTCTGTGTGGTTTTGAAAAAATGGTTGATATCACATAGTTTTTAGTCTGGTAGTTCCTGCTAATCCCCGAAACGGTTGGACGAATTTTGGTGTCCGACACCACACAACCTCACCTTTGAAAACTTCATGAAAATGAATTTTATGAACGCCAAAAAATAGTCGTAAATTGTCACCCAGGTCAAAAAAATGGTCGCATTATGATTCCGAAGTTATAACTAGGTATAGGTTGATGAGGATTGTGTGGTGAACGTCTCCACACAATCCTCATCTCTGTGCAACCAAACGGCTGGGAGTATCGACTCGGTTTCAATTCCAAAAAATTGTCAAGAAATAGTCGTAACGCTATGCCAAATCTCGAAAATAATCATTAAGATATTTAGAGGCATGAGGAACAGGGTGTAAAGTTCACTCATCCTCCATAGAAAAGGGAGGATCCTCCGACCAGACGGGTGTTGTGTCTGGCGGGCATTTGCCCTACGATTGATGTTGGGAAATTGTATCTATGCTAACTGCGCGGTAAACTCTGCTTTCGAGATGCAGGATTTGCGTGACGTCAGTATGACGCGTTGTTCGCATGTGGCGTTGTAGATACCGCTATAGATATAAAGGTGCCTTGGTGAGGATTACGTGGTGAGCCATTTTCACGGTACCACAATCCTCACCCTGATTACCTCGGAACGCTTAGGTAGGTTTTTTAATTTGAATTTGGTGTCAAAAAATAGTGTATGATAATTTCGACCTGGTTTACTATGTAGAAGTATGTTAAACTTCCATGTAATGATTTTCATCGACATAACGCGCAGGCGAAGCCGGGGGCGCAAGCTAGTATAAAATAAAAATTTAGAATATCTGCGAAGACGACGTATCGCGATATAATTAGATTAAAAGTTTAACGACCTCGACAGCGATGGAATCATAGGTATGTAATAAAAACAGAAATACCTGTTTTATGTATTACATAATTTATTAATATTTTTACGTGTTGCGACAGAATTCAAAATAGGCAGATTTTATATACAGCGTGGCGCTTTAATGGCGACATTAATTTAACACACGTACACGGTTTTGCGTTGTAGTTTTATGAATATATTTTAATTTAATTAAACATTAATACCTAAAATAGCATCTTAGAGCAACCTGACATAAAGAACTGTAGCGCAGGGGTCATTTGCCGGGGTCACGGATCATAACATCGCATCAATGTAATTAAAACAATTAACGAGCAGAGAAGGCGAATTGAAGGAAAGAGAGAGAGCCCTATGTCGGCGCGCGGCGCAGGTGGAAGTTTTCAAGTTACGATTTTTTTAATGTTTTTATAATTTTTATGATTACTGGCCACTAGCCCTACTCGTGTGTTAAATTAATGTCGCCATTGTAGCGCCACGTTGTATATTTTATAAACTTTTATTTAGTTTCGGGTTTTACCTTAAACCTGGGCCGTGGCTAAATAATAACAGCCGCACAGGTCGATCGATCAGGTTAAGCTACGCTTGCCGTGGTTGTTCCGTGGATGGTGACCATCTTTACATACCGATACCACTCCGTCCCTCGGAAAGCACGTTAAGCCGTTGGTCCCGGCTGTCTTTCGTAGATCTTTGACAGTCGTTACGGGTAGTCAGAAGCCCGAAAGTCTGACATCCAGTCTTACCAAGGGGTATAGTATTATCCAGTCATTGGGTTGTTGAGGTCAGATAGGCAGGTTAGACTGGAAGCCGACCCCAACATAGTTGGAAAAGAGGCTAAGCAGATGATGACGGACGATACTCGTAAAGTATCGTCAGTCGCGATGGAGTCCGTAGAAGCGAGTGGTCATCGGGCCGAGCCGTGTCGTCGCCGCGCCGCGCCTCAGCTTGCCGCGACGCGACGCTGATCACTCTGCCTGCGCGTGCGCATATCTCTATCTATACCTAATATTTCTAGCATTTAAATTAATTCTCTCGATTTATTATACGGCTTATTTTAATTTCTGAATTGTTTTTATGTTTTCTATAACGGCTTTTAACGTGCACGTATTTCTACATCGTTCTCACATGGTTAATTTCAACACGAATGATGTACCTACCTAATCAAATATTTTATAACAATTTTATGATTTATAAGAGCGTCCAAAGAGTTTCTTGCGCGTTCTTCTCCATAGGTACCTACGCTTTGGAATGGGCAACTAGCTTCATCTTTCTGACTGACCGACCCAAAAGTGCCTGTAATTGGTTTAGTTTGAGTTTCAATTATAACGAACACACTTCCCTACCTATGTTTGTTATTCCAGCGTATGGCACTCGTGGGTTGCAGCTGAAAATCAGCGTCAGGTGGTACAGTTGTGTTGTCATCGAAAGTTTGTATTGATGGATGGATGGATGTTTGTTACGGATGTCTTTCACGCAAAAACTACTACACGGATTTAGATGAAATTTGGCACACAGATAGTTTTTATCCCAATTTTCCTACGGGATCGAAACTTATGCGGGTAAAACCGCGGGGCGCAGCTAGTTACTTTTTATGTAAATAAGGGAAAATTAAGTTTCCGCTCTAATAAACCTTATTTGTAATACTTACTTACTGTTTGTTCCGTTCCCACAGACAAACCGTGAAAACGGTTTTGCGGGGCGTCGTTCTATTTTATAAACTTGTAAAAAAAAAAAAATAGCTTCATTGGTTGAAGGTTGCATTATGTTATCAAAAAATAAACCAGCTGTTTCATAGTAAAGTGCAATACATACTACACTTGCGAGTACGCGGTCATAATATTACTCATATATATGGAACAGCAAATTTGTTCTGAACCACTGCGACGAAATGATTCGTCGGTTATTAACCGACGAATCATTTTGTCGCAGTGGGGTTCAGAATCATGTACTGAATCCATGGTAACCTGGGTTGCGCGTCGATGTCCCTGCCACCCTGTATTACTTGGTAAAGATGACCAGCGGGGTAATTGCGTACCTAAAACACTAACAGTAGCAATGGCTTTAATGTTGACAGTTCAAAGTCATTGCGTTACCTACGTTGTTGAGTTTACATTTTTCGAACATACCTATATATTTTTCTATTCAACATACAATTTTAAGATTGTAGATAGAGATGCCAGCAAGTCAAGCTACCCGAAACTGTCAAATTTTCCCAATCAACCTTGAACCTAATGCTTTAGCAATAAAGTTGAAAATCTAATTAAGAAATTTGACAGATTGTAGTAACCAGCCAGTCGATTCTGTAAAAATCTCACCGTGAAAACTCAAGTGAAGTGAGCTTGATGTGAGTTGTCAGTAGTGTCAATCCCTAGCATTATTTGGAACTAGCTTCTGCCCGCGGCTTCGCCCGCGTGGATGTCGGAAATTATCCCACGGGAACGTGCTAACAGGATAAAATGTATGTGCTTCCCCAGAATGCCATCTATCTCGCGGGCCCTTTGAAACAGTACAGTAGAAAACCAATTGTGTCTCATTAGTGGTGATTAAGAGGGTACCTATATGATATCTTTACCTAAGTACCTACCTAATTTAAAAAAAAACTCAATAACAGAAAATTAAATACCTACCTAAATAAACATATTTCTGATGATAACTAATCTAAACTCAATAAATAAGCAAAATCCCTAAAAACTAATATCTATACGAATGACTAATCCTACCTAACAGTATTATAAAATAACCTACGGTCACTACGTACACTATCAAATATACTACCTATACTTTAAAATTAAAATCTATACCTACGACTCATATAAAAATAAACCTAAATAACTCTAAAAACTAAAAGGAATAAAAATGAACTCCACTGCGGGTGACCCAACCTACGACAAACTTAGTATTTGCGGTTGGTACAGTACAGACAGTGGTAATCGGGTATAGGGATCGAACCGCAAAATTAAGTTTGTTTTTTTTTGTATATACTTTTCCGGGATAAAAAGTACCCAGTGTGGTGCCCAGGATATTAAAGAATAATTATACCAAGTTTCATCGTAATCGAACCGGTAGTTTTTGCGTGATGCCTGAACAAACAGACAGACAGACAGACAGACAGACAGACCGACAGACAGACAAAAATTTTTTTAATCACATTTTTGGGTTCGGTGTCGGTCTAGTAACACCCCCTGTAAATTATTTTTTTGATATTTTCAATGTACAGAATTTTCACTTCTACAGATTTATTATAAGTACTAGCTTCTGCCCGCGGCTTCGCCCGCGTGGATGTCGGAAATTATCCCACGGGAACGTGCTAACAGGATAAAATGTATGTGTTTCCCCAGAATGCCATCTATCTCGCGGGCCCTTTGTGGCTAATAACAATAGAAAACCAATTGTGTCTCATTAGTGGTGATTAAGAGGGAACCTATATGATATCTTTACCTAAGTACCCACCTAATTAAAAAAAAAAAAAAAACTCAATAACAGAAAATTAAATACCTACCTAAATAAACCTATTTCTGATGATAACTAATCTAAACTCAATAAATAAGCAAAATCCCTAAAAACTAATATCTATACGAATGACTAATCCTACCTAACAGTATTATAAAATAACCTACGGTCACTACGTACACTATCAAATATACTACCTATACTTTAAAATTAAAATCTATACCTACGACTCATATAAAAATAAACCTAAATAACTCTAAAAACTAAAAGGAATAAAAATGAACTCCACTGCGGGTGACCCAACCTACGACAAACTTAGTATTTGCGGTTGGTACAGTACAGACAGTGGTAATCGGGTATAGGGATCGAACCGCAAAATTAAGTTTGTTTTTTTTTGTATATACTTTTCCGGGATAAAAAGTACCCAGTGTGGTGCCCAGGATATTAAAGAATAATTATACCAAGTTTCATCGTAATCGAACCGGTAGTTTTTGCGTGATGCCTGAACAAACAGACAGACAGACAGACAGACAGACAGACCGACAGACAGACAAAAATTTTTTTAATCACATTTTTGGGTTCGGTGTCGGTCTAGTAACACCCCCTGTAAATTATTTTTTTGATATTTTCAATGTACAGAATTTTCACTTCTACAGATTTATTATAAGTACTAGCTTCTGCCCGCGGCTTCGCCCGCGTGGATGTCGGAAATTATCCCACGGGAACGTGCTAACAGGATAAAATGTATGTGTTTCCCCAGAATGCCATCTATCTCGCGGGCCCTTTGTGGCTAATAACAATAGAAAACCAATTGTGTCTCATTAGTGGTGATTAAGAGGGAACCTATATGATATCTTTACCTAAGTACCCACCTAATTAAAAAAAAAAAAAAAACTCAATAACAGAAAATTAAATACCTACCTAAATAAACCTATTTCTGATGATAACTAATCTAAACTCAATAAATAAGCAAAATCCCTAAAAACTAATATCTATACTAATCCTACCTAACAGTATTATAAAATAACCTAAGGTCACTACGTACACTATCAAATATGCTACCTATACTTTAAAATTAAAATCTATACCTACGACTTAAATGAAAATAAACCTAAATAACTCTAAAAACTAAAAGGAATAAAAATGAACTCCACTGCGGGTGACGTAACCTACGACAAACTTATTATTTGCGGTTGAGACAGTAATGGGTCTAGGGATCGAACCGCAAAATTAAGTTTGTTTTTTATTGTATATACTTTTCCGGGATAAAAAGTACCCAGTGTGGTGCCCAGGATATTAAAGAATAATTATACCAAGTTTCATCGTAATCGAACCGGTAGTTTTTGCGTGATGCCTGAACAAACAGACAGACAGACAGACAGACCGACAGACAGACAAAAATTTTTTTAATCACATTTTTGGGTTCGGTGTCGGTCTAGTAACACCCCCTGCCATTTATTTTTTTGATATTTTCAATGTACAGAATTTTCACTTCTACAGATTTATTATAAGTATATAGATGACAGCTCACTCCACGCTCACTTCACCTAAGTTTTCACGGTGAGATGGTTACAGAATCGCACTGCTGATGTGCTGGCGTCTGTACATTTATTTTTTGTGTACTTGTTCGGACCTTCGAACGTATTTTGGAATGATACCGATCTGATCTCCTAACACATAATATTATTGAATGATTATTTTATAAAAAAAGGGCGAAACCAAGCGATACATGTGTATTTACGGCTAGCGGCTAGATTTTCCCGCGTGTTTCAACAATAATTCCCATTACTGGTGGCCAGTAATATTGGCGAAGTTTCACAGGCCGCAATGGACTGCAAACTTTTACTGTCAAAATCGATGTTTTTCATCACGATTGGCCTCAAATCGATTTTTAATCGATGCTCGGCGCTCGTTTTTCCCGCGTTTTTTAGACTGCCGCGCCTTAGTGCCTGTCAATTAACAGAAATACCTACCATAATATGAAGCAGTGGATTAGCAATATCCTTCAAAATGATTCAGTTTGAGATTAATAGTAGGTACCTATGTTACCTACTCAATTAGGGTGCAGAGCTACTGTGGATGGGGCCATCTCTGCATGTAGGCAGCTCTTGTTTGTGGTAAATATGACTATTTCCTCTAAACTATATTTGGGGGAAGACCTCATGTTTTTCCCCATGATGCGTGGTGATGGTATAAATGATTGTTATTTAGTATCTACCTACTTACCTAAAATATTATCATTGCTGTCACGGATTGAATTTTGATCAATACTTAGAGGTTATATATTATAGGTACTTACAATGTAAAACAGCCCTGCAATTTGCCAAAAACTTAACATTTGAATTTCGCGGGCTAATTTGACGGATCCCACACACAGACTACCAACAGTATTTTGTCTCTCCTTTCCCGTTTAAATCCATCCAAAGGTTGTGTTTAAAAGATCGCTTTTACCGATTCAATCTCAGAGATTCCAGGGGGCCTACTCCGAAGTGCAAAGTGCGAATGTTCGGATCAGACCGACACATGGCCGAACCGAATATTATTGAAAAATGCGAAAAAAATTCGGATCGACTCAGTTGGGTCGGGACTATAGTCAATATTCGAAAGAGTGTAGGAGTGTAGGATCGGAACCGACCGAACCAAATAGTAACTTCGTAACAGGAAAGAGCCAAACATTCGACCGATACTACTTCGGAGTAGACCCCCTGACCATACTATGCCCTGACTGACCGAATTCAGCGGAGTACCTAGTATTTTACATGGAGCGGCTGACTATCTGACCTCCACTCGACCTCTGACCCAGTTACTAGGTAATACGATACCCCTTGGACTCGTTGTCCAGGCTTTTGGGCTTGTGGCTACCAGTAGCAACTGTCAAAGACCTCTACGAATGACAGCCGGCGGCTTAACGTGCTTTCCGAGGCACGGAAAGCTCTCGATATAATCGATGGTCACCCACCCATGGACCAACCGCGGCAAGTGTACCTGAACCTTCGACCAACCCGTGTGTTTTATCGTATAGCTGTCGCAGCCAACTGATATAATTAGCCCTTTAGTTAACCGCCTAGCCTTTTAACTAAACGGCGGCCGTTCAAGTAACTTCCTGAATGATATTCAATAAATTATAGTTTAGGTTGGAACTGTAACCAATCACGTGCGTGCGAGCCGAATTGGTCGCAGTAACTAAGCCAGGGCACCCCGACCAAATGGGTTAGGTTAGAACTGTGATCAACCGCGTGCGAGCCGAGAGAGCGAAGCGAGGCGAGCACTACTTCCAAAGGCCAAGCGGTCTGAGGCGGTTAACTAAACGTCTGATTTTACGAGTTGGATGCGACATAGCAACGACTTCTTTCTTTGAAAACAGCAGGGCGATTCTGTAACCATCTCACCGTGAAAACTTAGGTGAAGTGAGCGTGGAGTGAGCTGTCATTCCAAATAATGCTAGGGATTGACACTACTGACAGGTCACATCAAGCTCACTTCACTTGAGTTTTCACGGAGAGATTTTTACAGAATCGACCGGCAGGAGTTGTTTCAGTTCCGGGCCGAAGTGTTTATGCAGCATGTGGCAAATGAGCAATACTAGCGATAAGCATCATATTTCCGCAGTGATATGTGACGTTTGTCATTACACCATTTAATAGCCGTTATCATGGAGTAATCCTGTATCAGTAGATAAAAATTGGCAATATTAGATGTTTATTGCAAGAATTTTGTACCTAAAGTGCGTGTTTGATTTTCTGAGATTCGCTACACTCCGGCCGTCGAGAGCGTTCCTGACTCGGCCCCAAGTCTGCTATTTTTATAAATTCGTCATTCTAACGATCCCATTCCCATCCCATTGTCATTTTGCTTAAAGTTCGTAATCTGCTAAATTCTTAATGGCGATCATTGGTCGGTCAATGGCGTAGACAGAGAATGCTATAGACACCTGCAAAGCGTGTCGCAGAAAGAGACAAAAAAAATAACGTCATCATATTTAGGGTTACCGTGCGAGGAAAAATTTACCCCACAATTTGTGTGATTCTAAATAAGGTGGTGTTCCACGAATGGGGATCTTTACTGCCATTTTATCACGATAGGTGGCGCATCGGCGGCATGGCCATTGAAAGCTGTCAATTCAATACATTTTATAACCCATCTTTAAGTTAATTTAAATTTTCTCCCTAAATGCCTTTGTGTGCTGTACCAGGATGTAATATCCCCGTTGTACATTTATTTCCCCAAGATGCAACGCTAAAAAAGAAGTGGGAAAAGGCTATACGTCGCAAAAATAATTTTGAATATGTTGTTTGGTAATCTTCGGCAATATGGTGGAGCTATTAGCGTCGTGGTAAAGTTCTGCAGCAGGAACGTCAATTGCTTGGCTTCCAGAAGATTGAGGGCTTTGATTACCGAAATTAAAATTTCGATCATAAGCTTCTAACCTAAAAAATAAACAACACCATTTATCATTAAAGTAATGTTCTCCTATTTCTCGTAAATTTCCCTACCATGAGTCAAGTAACAATTAACAGGTAACAACTAAAAAAATATCGAAATGTAGAGCATGTTACTAATAAAAAATATTTTATTAATATAAGTCTAACTGTCAATGAGATCTGCTTTCTTTCCAGTTATTCTTCCTCCTCGTTTTTTTAGTTCGTCTTTCAATTCTCTAACCTTCCAGGTACCATACATGTTGTCAATAACGATAGCGGACCGGTTTCAACACAAAAAATAGCAAGACTCAAAGCGTAAACAAAGCGAATACGATTTGACAGCAGCCATCCCGCCGCTAGCGACATCTGCACTGAGCTTTGCGTGTGGATCCCCATTGATAGAATTAGAAATTATTATGTAAGAGAGCCTGAAAATAACACTTATAATTATAGATTATTATCGGTATATGCGGAGGAATAATAAAGGTGTATGGATGTGCTGCCGAACTCGATTAATAAATTGCGATGAGGGCAGGATGACGATGGATGTTATTGTATTGTATAGCGGGCTGGTGTCCGCAACTCCACGTCAAAGCGTGTATTTTGTGATAGAAGGTTCTGGCTTTGTGAGTCAATAATACAACATTGTTTATTTTTAATTAGCTTTTATTGGTTTAGCACGTTATTGTCCTTTAGGTAATAGCTTCTTCTTTTTGTTTAACATTTTTTTCTCAAAATGTCTGCTGAAAATTTTTGATGACGGTTTTGGTGTCCAATCTGTTCGTCCTGTAGCTACAATCCATATCCGACGTTATCATGTTCAGGAAAACTGCAACAAGTCATTAAATCTTTCAGATACTATATAATTAGTACACATTGCCCATAATATTGGGTATTAATTTACAGAAAAACTGGCAACACTAAAATTCATAGGTTAGAATTAATAATTGTTATTATTGTGCTTTTTTGTCGATGAATTTATGTCTAGGGTACATTATATACAATATATGAACACCATAAAATGTTATCATCATATATAAATTGATACAGTGTGGTATACTTACGAATGAAAAGACAAGTCTGGCATTTTCGTTCCACTATCACTTTTACACCCTTTAACGCTACATCGCACCATGTTTTTTTTTTAAATGGTTTATAAACTATGTCTACATTGTTCACAACAAAATATACCATACATTATTTAACTTTAAAGCACATAAAACTGTATTTTAAAGAAAGATGATACCTAGCTGCACGCTATCTGTCAAACTTTGTTTAGCAAAGTAGTATGCTAACCTTGAAAAACATGGCACGCACCGTGAAACAAAAAATCTCATCGTTCTGTTTCATTTCTTTACACGACATCGGCGTAAGTCGCTCTTTTTCTTGTGTGAATGCGACCAAAGATATCAATTAGTCTATAGCATTCTCTGTCTACGGTCAATGGTCTCGTAATAGAATTGTGTCATAATGACATTCGTATTGCCATTATTATAAAACCCGTTAGTAGAAATAATTTTCGAAAAACTACCACTACTTTATCTAAGCCAGATTTCATTTACTATATATATTTTTACATATTATTTATTAGTGTTTTATACATCTGCACTTAGGCATTTAGAGTGTTGCCTCCATTTTTATCTATAAGCTTCTTGTTCGCGATAAAAAATAAGCTTCTTGACAGCCAAATGGGTCGGCTTATGCCCTTGGCCTGGTGGAAAGCGATGGATGAGATCATGATGGAACGAGCAAGCCCAGAAGATCCCTGGGGGTCTACTCCGAAGTGGTATCGGCCGAATGTTCGGATCGGACCGACACATGGCCGAACTGAATATTATTGAAAAATGCGAAAAAACGTTCGAATCGGCTCAGTTGGGTCGGGACCATAGTCAATATTCGAATGAGTGTAGGAGTGTAGGATCGGGTCTGACCGAACCAAATGGTAACTTCGTAGCAGGAAACGGCCGAACATTCGGCCGATACCGCTTCGGAGTAGACCCCCTGTTCACTCTTGTTTTGATGATTGACGGGTCCTTGACAACGTCCTTGCCTTGGAGCCTTTGAGTCAAAGCTATTGTTAGAGTGCGCGCAAACTAAGTCTGCGCGCATGTTTGGACTTCAAGACCATATCCCTGCCAGCACTTGTAATGACATTCGGCCTAATGATGGCCAATATTTACTTTGGAAAATACGGAACACAGCAAACTCTTTACACACACTTCCCCATGTGTTTGTTATTCCAGCGTATGGCACTCGTGGGTTGCAGCTGAAAATCAGCGTCAGGTGGTACACTTGTGTTGTCATCTGACATTATGCTGAGCTGAGGCCCTTTTAGCATTATAATCTATGTTTTTGTTTTTATAGTTTTAAGGTGTCATTTTGTGTAATGCCAATAAATGCATTTTTCTTTCTTTCTAACTCTCTTGACACTTGATATAACGTCGAAATGGCAAACGATTATTTCCGATTTTGACAGCGCGCAGACTCGTAAGTAAATAATTTAATGTCTTTGCTTGGAGTAATGTTTTAAAATACAATTCAAAGATCTTTATCAGGTGAATATTACTGAGACCTAGGAAACAGCTCGTAAAATACGTTTCGCGGCTTTTGCCAAGATAAATTAGCAGAACGGTGGGATGGAAAGAGAATGGATGGAAATAGAAGAAAAATTGGGTCATGAACAACAACACTGCAGTCTGGGGAATATAATTTATATGATAACAAGCAAAATGTACAGACGCCAGCACATCAAGCTACTACAGATTTTCAACTTTATCGCTAAGCCATAAAGGTTCAAGGTTGATTGGGAAAATTTGGCAGTTTCGGGTAGCTGCGTGTGCCGGCCGTCTGTATAAGAATTTGCATATAGTTTAGAAGGAAAATGCGAAAAATGATTATTATGAGGGGAAAGGAGGAGCTTTCTAAAACAGAAAGTAATGATGATTTCTACAAAAAATATCTGAAGTCATCATCATCAACATTACCTAGGTACATAATTATAACCTAACACAATAACTTTAATTTCGGAAGTCGGTGTCAAAATACGATAATACGGGACCACCAACGACACCGAATTCCGAAATTATATTTTTTTTTCACTTTGTAGTTTTTTTTTTTGTTGTCCCTGCGCCACACAAATTCATTTAACACTACTTGGTATGTAAACATCAGGGACGGGAAGTTATTAAAACATCATCAATGAAGTGAAGACCTTTTTGGAGTCGGTTAATTATTTTTTTTCTTTTTATAACCTTTAAATTTTAAAATCACTTACGTAATTTAGTTTAATCTAAGCCTTCTTATGTTGATCCATATAACTGGAGAAACCTCGACCTCTGCCATACAGGTGTCCTAGTTCAGGAGTACTTAGCATATATGTATGGTGAGATGTGTGCTGGGTGTATGCGGGTGTGTGAAAAGTTTAAAGTTGGGGTTTTTAAACAAACAAAAACACATTTTTATTTTATTGTTTTTTTATTCAATTTACTTTATTTAACACACTTAATTGTCGAGTTGAACATCCATTTTTTTCGAGCACATTTACAATAACTAGGTATATTTTTTTCGCAATACATGGGCAATAGAAGGGCAAATCACAGTAATAAATAAACAAGTGTAGCGTAGATGCTCTGTGGTCACCTGTCAATGTCAACAAAATGTCAGTTGGTTTTTTCATGTCAATGGAAAATATATTTTTCCTTACATAATTATTATATCGTATGAATATTAGAGTTAACTATATTTATTCCTTGTGAAGACTTTCACCTTCCGTTCTTTTTTATGTTTTTACGTATGTGAACTTTGGTCATTGAGCATAATCTTTCATTTTTATCCCATACGTACGTACTATCGACAAAATTTATATCTGACCACCGTAAGGACTATTCCTGCTTGCAGCGCATATTAATTATTAGTCGACCCAAAAAAGGATCCTCTTTTGTTTTACTTACGGACGCAGCTGTGGTCATCGTGTGTACGGCACTTTAGTTTTCAAAACGGTCAGATTTTGGCGATAGTACCTACTCGATTCACAAGGATCAAAAATGTTTTGCACCACAATCCAAAAATTGGGAGACGTCACAGCGACGTAATAATGTACTCCATTGATCAATTATTAACTCTTATAAACCACAATTTTAGCACATATTTTAGCCAATTCAATTGAAACGTTCTCAATGGAAACTAATATTGTAAAGAGAAAAGATTTGATTTTTTTTATGTGTCTTACTCAGACACTCTTGTCAGATACTCTTTCACGCTAAAACGGCAGAACAGATTTGGATGAAATTTGGCACATAGGTAGACCATGTCCTGGATTAGGACATAAGATACTTTTATCCCGATAGAATATCGGGAAACGAGCCTTATACGGGTGAAACTGCGGGGCGAAGAGATTCTGTCACATTCTTGACTGACAGCGTTACAGTATAATTATCCTGAAGGTCAATTCCCGTAATAAAAAAATGGTAAAAATCTAGTTGCAATCTTATCTCAACTGCAATCAATGTCAAAATGTAGGGGAATTAGAGATATTTTTGACAGATTGAGTGTGATCGAGGTTAGAATGCGACCGCTCTTTATAATACAAAAACTGCCCTTCTGATCAATTGACTGACTTTTACCGTTTAGAGCAGAGAGCCACAGTGGCCTAACTGAAAAAAAATTAACTAATTTTTAGGCCACTGTGGCGCTATGACTTTTACAGTTTCACGCGACGGGACGCAGATAACGCGCCCCCGCGCGTGATTTTTTACATACAAATTCAACGAAAACGCGCTTTCGCGCGGGGAATTAGCCTCCGTTTCCCGCGCCCCGTTGCGTGGTGCGTTGTAGTGTGTGATCCGCCTTAGGCCAATGTAGCTCTCATGGCCTCAATTATTGATAGTATTATGTGACCTTTCTGAGAGCGGCAATAAGACTAGAAAATTTAGTTTTTCGTTTTCTTTTATCATGTTTAGCAGATACTCATCACGTCTGTGAAGTTTACACAGTACAAAAACTGGTTTTGAAACTGATATTTCAAGTAACTACAGTTGTTGACCCAAAAAAAAACAACGAATCTTTTTGTTTTCGTTTTATCGAATCCAGATATCGATACCATCAGGTCTGCGGAGTTTCGCTAGCTAATTTAATTAGACCCTGTATTTTAATCAACATAAAAGATTGCATGCAGCGGAGATGAGAATGTTGAGATGGATGTGTGGAGTGACGAGAATGGATAAAGTAAGAAATGAGTATATAAGAGGAAGTTTGAAAGTGGCGCCAGTGACAGAAAAGTTGAAAGGAAATCGCTTGGCTTGGTATGGGCATGTGATGAGAAGGGACGAAACGCATGTGACTACAACAGTGATGAATATACATGTTGATGGATGGAGAGGGAGAGGAAGGCCGAAGAAAAGATGGATGGATTGTGTGAGGAATGATATGAAAGAGAAGGGAGTGAATGATAGCGTGACGGCTGACAGAGGAGAATGGAAGAAGAAAACGTGTTGCGCCGACCCCAAGTAACATGGGATAAGGGCAGGAAGATGATGATGATCCTGACACTGAGCTGCCAATAGCAAAAAAAGTAAGAAAATTTTAATTTCACGGGCGTCTCTGGCGCTTCATCTTCAGATATTTAAATTACTCCTTGTCTATGTGGTGCAAAACTTGGTTATCATATCACACTAGAATAAGCCAACATTAAAAATTTACGTTTCCGCTTGATCAAATTACAAGACAACAAATTAGTCCGTCGATTAAATGTATTGTTATGCCAATATACAGGCACTAGTATAAAGTCTTTTAAATGAATTAAATACGACAATTTAAGTGACCCTTGTCAAATCTACATGCATGTTGGAGTTTTTTACAGACTATACGTTGATACACAAAGACATGGTCGTCCTTTACATTGTTTGACGATTTGATCAAGTACCCATGTCAGACCTCCGCTGCACCGTCGTAAGGGCCGCATGCGGCCTATCTGTGCGGCCCGATGAGCTATTACAAGACAAATAACGCAAGCTAAGCATTGCGCAGAATTATCACAAGCGTGGTGTTGTGGACATTCTTCTTTGTAAATAGAGCATTAAATACATATTTTCGTTCGTGCGGCCTGGCGAGCTACATATGCGGCCCAAAAATAGGTTGCGATTTGCGAATTACAGTAAATTCAAGGCTGATATTGCCTTCATAATGGCAAAATATACTATAAAACACTTAGGACGACTTTCACCAAACTTTTATACCTAGAAAAAGTCCTTATCCTGGGAATAAATTTGACAGTTTTTCCATAGGTACTAGAACTGTCAGATGTCAATTTTATTCCACGGATAAAAGATATCTGACATATCTGACTGGTAAAATCAGTCCTTAAAAATAAGATATAACATTTTACCCTCCATTTAAATACTTTGTAAATATTACTCAAAATTTTAACCCTCAAAAATTGCACTTCAATTTTTTTCCGACCATTCAGTCGTTTTGCACATTTTACACAGACATAACAAAAACGAATTTGTTCACGTAAAAATCTATTTATAAATCTATATACAAATACAAATCAACTAAACACTAGTTACACATCTACAGCAAAACTGGTCGAAAGTCGTATTTAGTTAGCTACCTGACTTCAAAAATGGAGTTGGTGACTTCAAAATACCCTATTTTCTTAATTATTAAGTATCCCACGTAAAAAAGGCAATACCCGCATTTAAATAGTATTTATTAAGTACTCTACGCGCCGTTAATATTGCACTTCCGAGTTTTAGAAAGAGATTCGTCACATTGGAATGATTGGCAGTGATGATGACCTAACAACGGGTGTAAACCCAAAAAAACGAGTCAATAGTTTTTCCCGATAAAATGATCATCTTTGTGTATTGGGCCACATCTGTGAACTTTCTGTTTATGAAGACATTGAAGTTCAAAGTTCCAACGTATTTTTAACGAAAACATGTTTTAAATGTTATAACTTAACTTTTAAATACTCCCACGATCCCTGTACCGTGGCTTGCACCCGTAAGCACAATGTTTTGCATCGATTGCTCTGCACTACCGTCATCATCTGCCTAGCCTTTCCCAACTATGTTGGGGTCGGCTTCCAGTCTAACCGGATGCAGCTGAATACCAGTATTTTACATGGAGCGACTGCCTATCTGACCCCCACAACCCAGTTACTGGTTAATACGATACCCCTTGGTAAGACTGGTTGTCAGACTTTCGGGCTTCTGACTACCCGTAACGACTGTCAAAGATCCACGAATGACAGCCGGGACCAACGGCTTAACGTGCTTTCCGAGGCACGGAGGGGTCTTGGTATGTAAAGATGGTCACCCATCCACAGACCAACCGCGGCAAGCGTAGCTTAACCTGACCGATCGACCTGTGCGGCTGTTATTATTTAGCCACAGGCCCCTCTGCTCCGCACTCAATTTTTTATTTTTTGGTGTGAAAATTGTTTCCCAGTAAAATATTATTAGTACTTAAGTTTGGTGTACAAATGCGTAGATGACGGCTCCGTGAAGGGCCTACCTCTACACCCAACTTTAACTGCCCCGTCGGTCTCGTGGTTGCAATCGCGACTGGTGAGCGTGGGGTCCTGGGTTCAATTCCCGGGACGGGAAAAGTGTTATTGAGTGTCTCCATTAGGAATTTCTTAGTAACAGCCCGGAGTCAGCGGCGGCCTTAGGGGGTGGCGAACAGGGCAATCGCCCGGGGCCTCGCTCTTGCAGGGGCCTCGCGCAACAACCCAAGCAAATTTAAAAAAATATAGATTTTTTTAACTACATTTTTTTTATTAATACTTTTCATTTTGATCCTTAATTACTTATTACTTTAGCATTTCTCCTCAAACTTGACAAATACCTAGAAACCAAACCACCAGACCTACTTTCGCATCACATACTTTTCACGAAAGACAAAGGGCCTCGCAAAGACCTTTTTTTTTATTGAGAATGAGCTCACTCTTGACCTCAATCCTGCCCAGAGGCAGGGATGAGATCTACCACTATCTACTTTTGACCTGCCGCCCGGAGCCTCGTAATGGGTAAGGCCGCTTCTGCCCGGAGTTGACTATGAGAGTGGAGGAAGAGGGAACGCACCTGTGTCTGCGCACTTGTGCACTATAATATCTTCCGCGCCGAAGCTGCGAAGGTCTCCGTTGAGACTGGCCGCCGAGGCCGAAATACGTTCTGGAGGACTTTACTTTAAAACTCGATGCGTTATATTAACGGCTACGTATTTTACACGACTATACATGTAATACTTAGATTCGAGAAGTGTGGGATACTCAATTCTAAAATAGTGAAGTACCATTAAATGGATAGGAAGTACCCCACTTTAAAAAAAGTGATGTACCCAAAAGTTTGTCAGATAGTTAACCTAATTTGCTTGTCGATAAAATAGGTCGAGATCGATAAAGGACATCTCTATTTGCAATATTCATTTCGCATGTCGATTAAATTAAAATATATTACAATAGCTTTTTAAATATACATAATGTAATAGCGTTTCAAGCTCCTTAGTATTAAAATATTTACTTACAAAAAAATCATGTTGCTACATTCTTCGATCAATGAAAAAAAATCTAGAGAATCGATTTTAAACTTTTAACCACCATATGCAAGATTCGAGACACGAAAAATCACGATAAACGACCATTACACATCATCATCATCTGCCTAGCCTTTTGTCGACTACGTTGAGGTCGGCTTCCAGTCTAACCGGATGCAGCTGAATCTCCCCTTCAACCCTTATATCCCCTTCTAGTCTACCCTTCAACCCTTCCGCCACGTCGTGGTTCCGGCGTCAAGGAGGACGCTTGGGAAGATCCTCTGCTGCAGAGTGATTCACGTCTACCCTACACTGAAGTAAACACATTATACAGAACCTGGATCTAGGGCCGTCAGTTACGGTCAAAGTTTGAGACTTCACCATCATCACCTGGAGACGGTTCAGGCCAGTGTTCCCTACCCATTACTTTTACTACCCTCTGCAATCAGGACTTGAGATAGCCACGGAAGTTTTAGGCAATAAATAATAATTGTATTTAATCTTCGAGCTCTTATTATTTACAAACCTCCTACATACCTACCTGCTGGCAACCCCCCTAAGGGTAGTGTCACATTGGGGGGGACTAGGAGGTGATTATTTGACATGGAGCGACTGCCTGGAGAGTAGCAACGACCCCGACTTACGAGATATAGGTTGTGAGTTCAAACCCAGGCTGGCGATTTACTTGTAAATAATTTCATCACCGCTGCTCTCATATCGGTGAAGGAAAACATCGTGAGGAAACCGACATGTCTTAGAACCAAACATTCGTAGACATGTGACATCTTCCAACCCGAACTGGGCCCACGTGATAGATTACAGCCCACTCCCTTTCGAAGAGAGGAGGCCTGTGTCCCAGCAGTGGGAAAATTATAGGCTAACTATGTATCCTATCTGACCTCCACAACCCAGTTATTAGGTAGCCAATACTCCAAATAAGATCTAGGTATCATAGCGATAAACGGATAAAGGAATTATATTCTTATGAAAGGAAGAGTCAAGTGAATATGACAAGATGAACGACTGTTTCAACGAAAAAATGGACCACAACAACTACCAACCTTTAGGAATGGAAACAGAAAAATATCTTTCTCTATCTACATTCCGGCCGTCGAGAAAATTCGTTCCTGACCCCTGTCAGTGCGACAACTCTAGTAGCTAATAAAGATCAAATTCGCAAAACACGTATTCGTTTGTATGAAACTGACAGGTGTCAAAAAAGCATTCTTTCGTCGGCCGAACTGTACCTTCCAACTCACTGTGTTTTAGTCATATTCATAAAACAAATACCACTGCCAAATATAGCATATACCCAATAAAATAGGTAATACCGAAGAGGGAAGATGTCAAATTTTTCAATTGGAAACCGTTTCGTCACTAAATAATAACTTATTTCCGTATTTAGGTTTGCATAAGCCAATTTGAAATTGTTATTATCATTTCCACTAAAATATCTATATCCTCAACGGTTGACGATACCCAAATTAATATGATATTAATATACAGACGCCAGCAGGTCAAGCTACCCGAAACTGTCAAATTTTCCCAGTCAACCTTGAAACCAGGGATACACTAGGGGACAAATGTCCTGCGACACGTGTCGCCGACGACGTCGAGTGAAGTGGCGCGACGTTGTCAGACTTAGCTCGACATGTCTGGCAACATGGCGCGATATATGTCGCCAATGACGTCGAGTGTGGCGCGATGTCGCCAGATATGTCAGGCGAAGTTTCGCGAAGTCGCACGACTTTGCCTGACGTTGCTACAACATAAATCGCGCAATGTCGCCAAATATGTGCAATGTGGCCATCTCAGAGAGATGGCCCGTGCCAGCATTGAGAACATTATTGGCTGATTATCCTTTTGACATATGATTACAAATTGGCAATCGGAGCTTGTGACGCCTTCAGGCTGCTATGAGCCCATGATCTAAAAAAGGCGGCTGAAACAAGTATCTTTCAGGAAGTTGTGATCTATGAGGCAGAACAGGATATTGAGGCGCAACTTGGGAAAGGCCTATATCCGACAGGAGACTCCGAAAAGCTGAGATGATTGAAGACCTACTTTAATATATTATTGTGATTTAAAAGAGTGTCCATGGAGTTTCATGCCCGTTCTTCTCCATAGGTACCTACTACGCTTTGGAATGGGCAACTAGCTTCATCTTTTTGACTGACCGACACTTGACAATTCAAAAGTGCCTGTGCCTGGTTTAGTTGAAATAAATAGTTTGAGTTTATAATTCGTTTAGATTACGATACGAGCGAAGAATTATCATTTTGATTGATGCAAACAAGTTAATTGAATACAATCTAATTAAAGTTCTTTTGAAGGTGATTGTCAAATATCCGATTTCGAAACCAAAACAAAACGAATAGGTCATAGCTCATACCCTCTAATCTTGGCCCAGTTTTTTTTAAGTAAGGCCACAGATTTGTGCATATCATTGGCGATTTTACTAGCCAAATCTTCCTTATCTGCGTAGCCTTTTTCCGAACTATGTTAGGATCGGGAGCCAGTCCAACCAGAAACAGCTGAATAATAAATCAATATTTTACATATAGTTCCGTTTCGCCGTTTTCGAGCGAGTAGCTTAAATCATCATCTGCCTAGCCTTTTCCGAACTATGTTTGGGTCGGCTTCCAGTCTAACAGGATGCAGTTGAATACCGATATTTTCATGGAGCGACTGCCTATCTGACGTCTACAACCCAGTAACTGAGTAACACGATACCCGTTGGTAAGACTGATTGACAGACTTTCGGGCTTCTGACTACCCGTAACGACTGACAAAAGCTACGATTGACTTGATTAGATAGAAAAGAAAAATCATGGCAACATTAAAAAAAAAAATCTTCCTTGGCAAAGAGATTTACGAAAATGGAAGAAGCTGGTGCCTAAAGAATTTAAAATCTATTGGTGACTAGCTGCGCCTCGCGGTTTCACCCGCATGGCATACAGATAGTTTATAACCAGGATTAACACATATGATACTTTTTATCCCAATATTCCCACGGGATCCAAACTTATCTGGGTCAAATTTCATCCAAATCCGTTCAGTAGTTTTGGCGTGAAAGAGTAACAAACATCCATCCATACAAACTTTCGCGTTAATAATATTAGTAGGATGTTCTTCAGGTTTCGAAAGAGCGGAAAGTGCGCCTTAAAAAATAATATGCTTGTAAATAAAAAAGAAAAAAATATGCGATAAGCGGCCTAGCAGGCTATTTTACATGTCCTTGCGGCCTGGTAAGCTAACCTTGCGGCCTAGCGAGCTAAACAAGTTCTATTTTCAATAAACTGGATAAGTGGTCTAAAACATTAAATTAATGGAAGAACTACTTTCAAATGGTTCTTGAATAAACAAACTTAAATTATATGACATCCCCAACGCGCACTGGGCCCGCGTGGTGGATTATGGCCAGCTCCCTCTCACAGAGACGAGGCTTGTGTCCCAGCAGTGGGCCAGTGGGCCAGTGGGTGTTATAGGGTGATTATGCAGGAGAATGATGAATTTCACCAATATCTATACTTATAATAAATCTGTAGAAGTGAAAATTCTGTACATTGAAAATATCAAAAAAATAAATGGCAGGGGGTGTTACTAGACCGACACCGAAGCCAAAAATGTGATTAAAAAAAATTTTGTCTGTCTGTCTGTCTGTCGGTCTGTCTGTCTGTCTGTCTGTCTGTCTGTTTGTTCAGGCATCACGCAAAAACTACCGGTTCGATTACGATGAAACTTGGTATAATTATTCTTTAATATCCTGGGCACCACACTGGGTACTTTTTATCCCGGAAAAGTATATACAATAAAAAACAAACTTAATTTTGCGGTTCGATCCCTAGACCGATTACTGTACCAACCGCAAATAATAAGTTTGTCGTAGGTTACGTCACCCGCAGTATTATCTGTGCGACCTTTTTATTCCTTTTAGTTTTTAGAGTTATTTAGGTTTAATTTTATAAGTCGTAGGTATAGATTTTAATTTTAAAGTATAGGTAGTATATTTGTTAGTGTACGTAGTGACCGTAGGTTATTTTATAGTACTGTTAGGTAGGATTAGTCATTTGTATAGATATTAGTTTTTAGGGATTTTGCCTATTTATTGAGTTTAGATTAGTTATCATCAGAAATAGGTTTATTTAGGTAGGTTATTTTTTTTTAATTAGGTAGGTACTTAGGTAAAGATATCATATAGGTACCCTCTTAATCACCACTAATGAGACACAATTGGTTTTCTATTGTAATTAGCCACAAAGGGCCCGCGAGATAGATGGCATCCTGGGGAAGCACATACATTTTATCCTGTTAGCACGTTCCCGTGGGATAATTTCCGACATCCACGCGGGCGAAGCCGCGGGCAGAAGCTAGTCATAGAATAAATGTTTTTAAGTTCACATAATGTAGAAGTCTCACTTAAAAAGTTTTAACCGTTTTCCCTAACTAGATACAGTATGAGAATAAGTTTATAACTATGGATAGCCTGAACAACTGAACGGATTTCAACAAATGAGTTTTCAATTAATGATGTGTATGTTCAATGATTCTGCAATGGAGCCGTTATCATAGACAATTAAGCCCGATTTTTAAATCAATATAGATCTACAAAAAAAAAAAAGTCTCAGAATACTATGCTAACGTAACACTGGAATAACAACTATGTTGGGGTCGGCTTCCAGTCTGACCGGATGCACCTGAATACCAGTATTTTACATGGAGCGACTGCCTACCTGACCTCTACAACCCAGTTACTGGGTAACACAATACCGCTGGTGGTTAAAAGTTTAAAAATCCTAACGAGTTCACAGCATTACAGACATCATGTAGAAAAACATGGCCACCTGGGCTATTTCAACAAAATCCCTGTAAACAGGTCACCGGGCATGTTCCTTCGCCGCTGGGCACAGCGCTTGGCCAACAAGGACCTTGTCTCCGGAAGCCATGTCAAACTTGAACTCTTTAGGAGCCTCAAATAACAAGATTATTGTGCTCCCCATATTAAACTGACCGAACAACTCTCCTTTCTTCAACGGAACCTGTCCTAGGTCCACCTCGTTGATACGGTTCCGTCTGCCTTTAGTGTTTGTTCGTAGTTCTGGGTCGTTATAGATTTCTATGGAGCCAACATTTGTTGCCCCTACAGCAGTCATGCTGAAGAAACCATGTTTCCACTCGCCAACGTACACAGCTCTTTCATTTATCGTGAATAAGCCGGGTATTAGTCTAGCTAACCATGGGTTCACAGAGAGCAGCTTTCCAGAAAAATGTCTTCGGAATGTTGCAGTCCAGTCACACGGAGAATGGAAGCGGTGATAGTCTCCGGGAGCCAAATAAATAATGCATTGATGAAGAACATTTTCTTTGTTAGTCAGCAAAGAGTCATAGTAACTATCATCTTTCTTTTTAACCCATTTATTTTCACCAAGGAACTCCTCTAGGCTGTATGTGACTCCTTTAACTTGCTCTATCTTGTCTGTGTCCGCTGGCCCACAATTAAGAACTACGCCGTCGCACGGAGACACACACGGGGAAGGCGCTATAAATCTCGCTCCGTCCTTCAAAGGTCTTGTAAAAAATGCTGACAGGCTTTTGTAATGTCTGAGGTCGGTAAACTCAGCTTCATTTAAATTCACATTAAACATTTTAATGTACGTACCGTAGACGAAACTCCGTAACGACGTCGGTAATTCACAAGCAGCCAACTTCCCCCAAATTCGGCTGGTTATACGGAATGGAAACATTTCGTAGAACAAAATTTCTACTTTCGACACTTCATAGTTTATCGAAGCACGGATATAACACCAACCTACGTAAATAGCACTTCCTAACGGCACCCATCTAGTTATAATAGATCTAAAACTCATCCATTTATTCCTCTGTATCGTCTTTGTTTGATTGTGCAGCGTAGATGTTTGGCGAAAAGGTCTGTGAGGACGCAACTTTTGTCTAAACATAGGATTTATAACAGGAAGACAACTCCTTATACGAGTCGGCGGGAACATTTCGACTGGTAAACGCACACGGCGGCGCGGCTTAAAAATAAATTGTTTACGTAAAATCACGCGAATTGATTATTTTGCGTGCTGAGTGAAGTACTGTAAGTAGGTACCTACAACGGATAAGAAAAATCAAATTAGATAAACAGTGGTGCTGAGGTTATGTAATACTGTTTTTTTCTTTGATGCGAATTAAGTCCTTATTTGGAGGAAGCCAATGCATAAAATAGGGTAAAGATATTTCGATAAAACTTCACAATTGAGTAGAGCTATTGTACGAATGCGTTCAAAAATACAAACTTATTAAAACACCATTTTCGATAAATATAAAACAAAAACTATAGAATTTTACTATTTTATGTTCTAAAACACGTAAAAAGAGTAAATTTAGGCAAAAATCAATGAAAGACCTTAGTATTTTAGAACAAAAAAATATTAGGCAGTATTTTTTCTGAGTCGAAAACGAGAATAAGTTTATGTGAGTTTTTGAGCGCACCTTCTACAGATAATCTTTAGAAAATTTAAAACAGGAGTTACGGTTTTTTATATGTTGAAATATTTGACGTGCTTATTATTTTAGAAACAATCTACCCCCTAAGCATCTATTTATCAGTGGCATTTCATACATTTTCTGATTTATTTCTTCTATTGTTTAATAATTAATACGACATTATTAATGAAAAAAAAAAACGGTTAGTACCGGTTTTGTTGCGACATTAAAAAATGATGGCGATTGGCCACCTCTGCAATCCATCTTAATAGCATGACATATAGAGTTGTTGACGTTTTTAGCGTTAACTTAAGATTTTTCTTTTTATTATTTTATTTTCCCGCGTCGATAGTATCTTCTGATGTCCACAAGAAATGGAGTTAAGCAAGAAACGAACAGCAACAACAGTGGTGTTGATAAAGTGGGTGTTCGACGTGCATCTTCTGACGGATATAAAAATATCCCGCCTGAAAGCGGCTTCCGAGGGTTCCAGAAGGTGCCCCAGGTTCTCGTGTCTCGTTATGACATAAGCCCTTACTTGCAGCAGTTGACAACTCCAGTTGCTGGTAAGAAGCCTCGATTAAAACCTACAGGTCCTAGAGTACAGTCGAAAAACCGGTTTTCTAGAAAATGCTTCATCAGCCTTGTGAAAGAGGACTTAGATAAGCTGAAGAAGGAGTTTCAGAGGAAGCAGGTGCCTGGCAGTCTGTCTGACTCGGGTTCAGACAGCGAAAAAGACCCAAAAATGGCAACCATAAAGTGTAAAATATGTGAAAAAGGGTATTCAAGTGAGAAAAAGCTTTTAAAACATCAAGAAAACAAACATATGATTGTGTACAAGCCCAATAGCAAGCCACAGAAGCGTGTGTCATTCTCTGATCAGGTAATCATCCACGAAGTAAAAGAATACCATAAATGCAGAAAATGTCCAAAAATATTTGAAGCATACCATCTTTTAAGATCTCACACGAAGTTGCATCATAAGAAACGGAAGTGCTATATATGCAACTATTGTAATAAGAACTTCATGGACCGAACCTTTTTCAAAGTTCATATAAAACTGCATTGCGATGTATGCGGACTATTTTTCCCGAATAAAGTCAAATTTACAGATCACAGACGGAATGTGTGTCGCGTGCTAAGACTGCTTCCTTGCAAGACTTGTAACGAAGTATACTTCAAATTCATGGACTTGAAAGATCATAGTTACGAACACGCTGCTGCGTGCTTTGTCTGTGACGTGTGTAAAGATCAGTTTACCAGCAAATGCGCAATAGCTCATCATATTGCGTTCCTACATTCAAATGAACGCCCAAAATGCTTATATGGTATGCGTAACCTGGGAAACGAGAGACTATACCTATGTAACTTCTGCGAAGAAAGTTCAGTGGAACGTGATGCCTTAGAACGTCACGTGCAATTACTACCGGATCTAACAAATAAAGCCATGACTGGTTATAAAGACTACTATTTCTGTGACCAATGCTTTAAAAAGTTTGATACCGAAACCGATATGCTACAGCATAAGTGGACCCATTTTCTGATCACCAGTGACAATTCACAAGAACGGAAAAAAATTGAGAAGAAAAAGATGAAAATGACGTATAAGATTGATGAACCGATACCGGAGTACATGCAACCGACATTGGTATTGGAAAAGATAAAAATTGGGGGGAAAGTTGTGACGGATTCCGTTGAGTTCATTGATGCGAGGTGTTTTGATGTTAATAACGGAGAGATCAAGAAGGCTATTGTTCACCCGAAGAGCAAAAAGACTATTATATCTAAGCACCAATGCCAGGTCAGTATTTTATTAAGGTGTTTTTCCCATTAAAAGTGCAACAATTTTCTTGTTTTTTAACTTTATGGAAATTATTAACAGACTTCAAAAAAAGGAGGAGGTTCTCAATTCGGATGTTTATTTAATAAAATATCTTATTAAAGACCATTTATATATTTTTTTTATTGAGTTCTAATCTGCAACTTGTCTATGCCAAAAATAACACGAAAAAAGAAATATTTTTAGTTTGGTTCAAAATTCAGCAAATACTGGTTTAAGTTACTGGAATCAAAATAATTAAATCTATTTCAAATTATGATTTGTTTTTATAGTTCAAAAAAATATTGGTCTTTTAAATCAAAGTTAAGTAAATTAAACCCCTCCTTGCCTTAGAAAGCGCGTTAAGCCGTTGGTCCCGGCTGTCATTCATAGATCTTTGACAATCGGGTAGTCAAAGTCTAAAAGCTTGACAATCAGTCTTACCAAGGTTATAGTGTTACACAGTAACTGGGTTGTGGAGGTTATATAGGCAGTTGTTCCGTCTAAAATACTGGTAGTCAGCTGCATCCGGTTAGACTGGTAGTTTCTGAGATTAGCGTGTTCAAACAAACTAACTCTTTAGCTGTATTATTAGTATAGATAGATACGAGTCATAGACTTATAAAAAAAGATGGACTCCGCGCCACGCACATCGAAAATTCGAAACTGAAGCACCGTACCGATCTATGTGTGCGTGACGCAATTCGTACGTGCACAGACGCTGTCGTGTCACGTAATGGCGGCCGGTCGGCATACTATGATGTAAATGTGTGCGTGAGGCATGTTTGTACAAACGGTCCGGCATACTTACTGTGCTTCACTTTCGATATGCGTGGCGCGGAGTCCATCTTTTGGAACGAAGTTCCTTATCGCGCGTTGCGAAAGGAGGCTAGACGGAAAAAATTAAGACCAAAAGTTGGAAAGACACTTTTTGCTATAGTTGTAAGCCGTGCGGCGTGCGCGTGTTTCTCTGTCTCTCTCTCTCTCTTTGAACTTCGTTCCATCCGGGTGTCCCTTGACACCTCTCAAGTTTTTTATAAGTCTGGATACGAGTATATAATTTATCAATAACAACGACTTAGTCCACAACCACCGTTTTGTTTAACTAATACCAGCTTTAATAGTCAACTTCTTACTTTTACAGACATGCGGCAAATACTACTCCTCGAACTTTTGTCTAAACCGGCACATTGAGACCCAACATTCGGACTACGACAGCCTCCAATGCAAGGTATGCGAGGAAATATTCGTCTGGCCATCTCTCCTACGTTCCCACAAATGCCTTCGCCTCAAGCATCCAGAAATGCCATTCGAAGATGCCAGACCAGAGATACACTTCGACAATCTCCATGAGATTAGTCAAAACGGGTTTGATGATCTAAATATTGTGGAGAATGATGACTATTTGAATACGCTGGACTTTGAAATACCAGCTCCTATAGTTCAGTTGACGGAGTATAACGGTTATAATCAACCACAGGAAAAATTTGCGCCGTTGCAGAATTTGGGGTATAAATTGGTGATGCAGGAAGTGCCCATTGAGTTTTAAAGGGATGTCGTGGTTTTTGATGGATGGTTCAGTGTTTATAGTGTTATCGAGACTTCCAATGGGAACTGTTTTTGAAGTAATCTTCTTAGACCTTTTTTCTGCGACTACTAACGTTTCATGTTAGAGGAAGCAAAAGAAATATCTATAAGAAAAACAAACTACTTTAAAAAAAACTGTATCGTCGTCTTTGTGTGGTTGACACAAAATGCAGGTATTTTTCTAAATGTGGGTAGTTGTAAATTTAAATTTTCTCTTGCTTTCCTTAGTTCTGTATCCGAAAATGTCTTCCCCAGTTTTTCAACTCATTTTTTGGGCTACATGACATAGTTATGACAGCATTTTTTATGATATTTAAAATAGTTTACATAGCATTACTTTTCCAGTTGTGTAACTACTCGATGTGTAGGTTTGACCATAAAACAGCCAGATAGTGTGACACTTGAAATGGCAAGGCGTTTTTTTTTTTGTGTGGGAAATCGCCAGTTAGGTTTGCAGTTTGCTTCAAAACCTTAATGATGTCTTACAAAATGCGTCCTATCTAACGGCATAAAGGACTCACTGCCACATCAGTTAAAATACTCTATTTTGATGACTCCAGCCGGGCAATCCTCAACATTTAGAGGGCTTCCGAATCCGAGGCCCTTAAACAATTTTCTTGCTGTCCCGTACTTATTCCAAATGTTTGAATTGAACCCAGTGACGCTGAATCGCGTATACTCGACTCCAGTCGTAAGTTTCCACTCCTATGGGTCATAACCAGGGATGTTATGGAGCTCCGTAACCGAAACTATCGAATATCCGAAATAAAAATACATCCGTAACCGGATCCGTTTCACAAGTTTCGGATAGTTTCGTATAAGGGCGGAGTCTAAAAAACTACATGTTTCGACAGGTTTTTGTAACATCCTAATTACTTACCTATATGACTGATTATAATACTAAATGATAACCTAGACTAGATAAAACCTATAAATGAAACCAAATTATTAGGTACCTACATACTATTTGTGTTTATATTTTACTTCAATCTAATATCCGTAACCGAAACTATCCGAAACTAACGGATAATCCGAAATAATTACATATCCGTAACCGTATCCGAAACCGATATAATTTTATTCCTATATCCATATCCGTATACAGATCCGAAATATCATGTCCATAACATCTCTAGTCATAACCACACAACCTCTTTTTTTTCTACTCGTTACTATTTTTATAGCACACGACTTCACTCATAAATTCACCAACCTAGCTTTTCCCCAACTATGTTGGTCGACTTCCAGTCTAACCGGACGCAGCTGAATACCTGTATTTTACATGAAGCGACTGCCTGGCTGACGTTCACAACCCAGTTACTGATAATACGATACCCCTTGGTAAGACTGGTTATCAGACTTTCGGACTTCTGACGACCCAAAACGACTGCAAAAGATCCACGATTGACAGCCGGGACCAACGGTTTAACGTGCTTTCCGAGGCACGGAGAGGTCTTGATATGTAAGGTCACACATAAATATATACCCTTACATAATAAAGTAACTGTAATATATCAATGTATATTATATCTAGCCCTTAAATTAAAGGCTAGTACATTATCTACTAGGTTCTATAATAATAATAATAATAATAATAAATTTATTTATTTCCAAAATATATATAAGTACACACAGACACAGTTCAGAGCAAATCAATACAATAAAATAAGCATACAAGAATAATGAACCCTGTCTCTTAAACTAGGGAGGAACCTGTATCTTAAGAGACAGTGATCGGCCAAAATTTAAATTTAGTAAGACTAAAAATATACAAGAGTGAAAGTGTGTCAGTCTACCATTACTAATGCATATTAACATCAATATTATTCAAATATGTGTGAGTGTTGAGGTGTATAAGAGTCGTATAATGGTTAAAGTTGATACGTTAAAACAATTATGATTAGTTTTAGAATAAAAATGGAGGCATTTAATGTTTTCGTTGA
This sequence comes from Apamea sordens, assembly GCA_945859715.1. Classification (NCBI taxonomy): domain Eukaryota; kingdom Metazoa; phylum Arthropoda; class Insecta; order Lepidoptera; family Noctuidae; genus Apamea; species Apamea sordens. The sequence goes on along the minus strand of OX244015.1, from coordinate 7,372,113 downwards.
TTTTTCGGTTTTGGGGACGAAGTTCCTTACCGCACGCTGCACATTTGCCAAATGAGAGCTAGGTCGAAAAAAGTGTCCCGCACGCGTAGTTTGACCACCATAGGAAAGTTGTCAACGGATGAATAGACAAAATGACAGATTGTAGAAAGGTTTCTAATGGCGACGGAGAGAAGAAATGTTTCTATTCTTCAGTCGACAAAAGTCTACAATGTCAAGCATGACGACCAATTTTTTTGAACGAAGTTCCTTAACGCGTGTTGCGAAAGGGGGCTAGACGGAAAAAATTAAGACCAAAAGTTGGAACGACACTTTTTGCTATAGTTGTAAGCCGTGCGGCGTGCGCGTGTTTCTCTGTCTGTCTCTGTCTCTCTCTCTTATAGAAAGCAAGCCAGTTATTTTCGTTTCTATATTTCGTTTGTTTTAGTTATATTTAATATTAAGTATTATAACTTTAAAAAAAAAATGTTATTACAATTCCTTTACTAATTAATCGAAAGGAACTTCGTTCCATCCGGGTGTCCCTTGACACCTCTCAAGATTTTTTCTTTTGCAATTGGGGGCTAGCATTTCTTCTCAACAAGTGTCAAAAAGTCTACATCACATTGGACTTCTTCTTCGTGTCGCTGGCACGACTGTATTTTGAATGCTGTTTTCCCAAAACTTTGCCACTTCCACGGCGTTGTCGGACAGCGCAGAGGTTACTTAACTGCATTTTGAGACACATTGAACTTAGACAAGAATAGAGAAACGCGAGTCTACGGGTGGCCTCGTGCTCAGGCAGAAGATGCAGAGCATGATGATGATGGCAGGATGTCGAGTTGGATTCAAAGAACTTTGTCTAACTTATTGTTTGTATGTTTACAAGCGTATGTCTGCGCTTGCGTCTTTTTTTTTACATTTCCTACGTTGTTAATTTATTTAATTGTGCCTGTTATTTAATACATAATCTACGGCGAATAGAACTTCGTCGCAATCGGGTGTCCACGACACCTCTCGACGTTTGTTTTGGTTGATTTTTTGTATTTTTTTTTTTTTTGTAGCAAAATTGCTATATTTTTTTAGGGCATCATTAAAAAAGAGGCCCTACACGGTATTTTAAATACCAAAACAGGAAAAAAATGCGTAACCTTACGAGAGATTTTTGAACGCGACGATTTTTTATGGCCTGCTGGATTTTCAACTCTCGGTTTTGTGCCGAGCTTTGAGGATCCAACAGAGCGCATCGGAATGCGCTCTGTTGGATTCACGCTTAGCATGACCATCATAAAGACGGGTTTTGTCGAAGGAAGAATAGACAAAATGACGGATTTCTTTAGACTGTCTCGTTTAGGCGCGATTGGTCCAATTCGCGGTTGGTCCAATTCGCGGTTGGTCTAATTCGCAATTGGTCTAATTCGCGGTTGGTCCAATATAAAGTATTTCCAAAATTAAACAAAATAACACATTTTTATGTACATATTGTACTATATTTATTTATAATCATGTAACATGTTGATTTTTTATACTAATATAAATTTATTAAACAAAATTATAATATATTATTATTGATAGAGTCTTATAACACGTATATATACATAGATCCTACTAATATTATAAACGTGAAAGTTTGTATGGATGTATGGATGGATGTATAGATGTTTGTTACTCTTTCATGCAAAAACTACTGAACGGATTTGGATGATATTTGGCACACAGATGGTTTATAACCAGGACTAGCTTCTGCCCGCGACTTCGTCCGCGTAGATTTCGGATTTGTGACAGGATTGCGTATCTCAAAAGGAAATTAAAATAACCCATAAAGATACAAAATAACTTTTCTGGTTGATTTTTTACACCTTGTGTCCGAAAAACCCAAATATCTTACGGAACCCTATTTTTTCCAAAATAAAATTTAGCGTATGTTACTCGTGGATAATGTAGCTTTCGAATGGTGAAAGAATTTTTTAAATCAGTCCAGTAGTTTTTGAGCCTATTCATTACAAACAAACAAACAAAGTTTTCCTCTTTATAATATTATTTTTTATTTTATTTTTTGTAATAAAAACTATCCTATGTCCATTCTCAAGTTCCAAACTATGTCTGTACCAAATTTCACACAAATCGGTTCAGTAGTTTAGGCGTGAAGCAAAGACAGACAGACAGAAAGACAGACAGACAGAGTTACTTTCGCATTTATAATATTAGTTTGGATTAACATATAGGATACTTTTCATCCCGATATTCCCACGGGCTCGAAACTTATGCGGGTGAAGACGCGGGGTGCACTAGTATTGTATAATTTCGGAAAAATTGACAATTTTGGGCCAACCGCGAATTGGACCAACTGCGAATTGGACTTACTGCAAATGGGACCAACTGCGTATTGGACATTTTTTTGAACATTGGACCAATCGCGTCTAAAGGATCTGTCTACAATCTGTCATTTTGTCTAGTCCTCCGTCGACAAATCCCGTTTCTATGGTGTTCATGCTACGCGTACAGTACGTCACACACAGTTTGATTTCAACCCTCGCTCCTAAACAGTGTGTTGAAAATCCAGTGCGTAAAAAGAATCGCCCAGGGTACGAGGACTAAACTGGCGTTCGCTTTTGGTTTTAAAGGTCAACAAACTGTTTGATTATGTTGGTAAAAGTGCGGTAGTCACACTCACAGATTCTGTGTAAGGTTATCAAAGTACAGACGCCAATATATAGTCTTCATAGTTTGTTTTTAGTGTAGTTATAATGTTGTATGTATTTATAGTATTTTTTAAGTTATATTAATATTGTATTGTATAATGTTTATATGGGCCTTGATGTCTAAAATAAATGGATAAATAAAATAATGTATATTCGAAAAAGTTGTCTGCTCAACAATGTGAATAACGCAATGAATGTTGTTGAACTGTCAAAATAGAAACCGATAGTTTATTACGGAATTAACCCGCAGGGCTTTGTTTTTGAGTACGATTTAATGTATCTTTTCAAAATTCTGAATATTTTGGCTGTAAAAAAAAAGATGGCCGAATGCAAGTAGATTATTTAGTTACATTACACACATAATATTACATATTAAACGTAGATTTTTCTTATACATTATATAAAAATATAATAGGTGTTATTTTTTGAGTACCTAAGCACATACCTACTGATTATACATATATAAGTTTATATTTCCTATAAATATTTAAGAAGACTTTTGGAACGAAGTTCCTTATCGCGCGTTGCGAAAGGGGGCTAGACGGAAAAAATTAAGACCAAAAGTTGTAACGACACTTTTTGCTATAGTTGTAAGCCGTGCGGCGTGCGCGTGTTTCTCTGTCTCTCTCTCTTATAGAAAGCAAGCCAGTTTTTTTTGTCTGTTTTTTATTTGTTAATAATAAAAAAAAAATATTTTAGCTTAAAAAAATAAAATTTTATTACAATTCCTTCACTAATTAATCCAAAGGAACTTCGTTTCATCCGGGTGTCCCTTGACACCTCTCAAGTTTTTATGTTGAGTTAGGCTTTAGAGATTTTGGTCTGAAACTGAATATCAGTTTCATAAAACTGTTTTAATTTTATTTTATTTAATTTTTAAGTTGTGCAGACTACAATCTGCATTAAATATATATTATATTTACGTGCGTCAGGGTCGGCCGCGAAATTCAAATCAACCCTCTGAGTGCATAATCTCATTCCCATTGAATAACTATTTCATGAAATATCAATAATTGTAATTCTGTAAATAGCTGTCTGCTCTTACATCCAGAAATAATTTGACTTGTCTTCTATAAATTGTTTATTAGTGACTAGCGGTCAAAAGGCTCTGGTTTCTTAAGAAAGCGGTGAACGCTTACACAATAACAGCTGTCTAAAAAACAGAGCGTTATTTAACACCTTAATGTCAAATACTGGTGAAAATGTCAAATGGGATTGAAGATTTTTATATGGAGACTAGCATACCAACTTTCGCGCCATTTTGATTTTTTTCAAAATGGTGACCACGCATATAAATATATAAATCGTTAGCTAACATCAATGCAAACGGAAAATATAATAGCACCAAACCTGAAAAAAGCCTGCATACGTTTGATTACTTTAAACTTTCAGAGTGATTCAAACATCTATGCAACAAATTGTAAGCAAGTTAAAAAAATATTGATGTCACGTGATTAACTTTGAACTTTAATATCTCGGAAACTTGACACTACGGGACTTATCATGTTGGCTGGTTGCATTGATGTCAGCTGTCGATTTAAATAGGTTTAATGAGCGGCCGCCATTTAGTAAAAAAAAACAAAATGGCGGACAACCAGGTATGCCAGGCTCCATATTCAAATCTTTAATCTCCTTTCATGATGACCGTGGTAATATGACGGAACCGCTTTGCTAGGAAACCAAAGCTTTAGGATGACTATAAAATTAAGTTACAATTCCTGTTGTTTTTTTTTTTTAGTTTATTGCTAAGGCATTGATGTAAATGTGACTTTGATATGCTGTAACATAGGTCGTCTGCTTCAACTGTGTCGATGTTACATAAAATTACGGTCGGTCAAGCAGGGAAAATTATAAAAAATTTGATGGTTTTAAGGTAAAAATATTTTTTTATCTGTTTTTACTGTTTCTACAAATGTATACAGTCTGTTCACAATTTTTTACCTCTTTATGACACGAGAATAAAGACCACAATGATTTTGACAGAGTTGTCAGTGGCATCAACCCAACAGCAACCTTATTGGAATGAGAATAAAGATCAGTATGATTTGGACAGTGATACAAAATCAGAGGTAAAAAGGACTGCAGTGCTGAGTTAGCTATAACGTACCTATAATCTAAATGTACAGACGCCAGCACATCAAGCTACAACAATCTGTCAAATTTTCTTAATAGATTTTCAATTTTATCGCTAAAGCATTAAGGTTCAAGGTTGATTGGGAAAAATTGTAAGTTTCGGGTAGCTTGACCTGCTGGCGTCTGTATTACTGTGATTCACCTATAGCTGTATAGACGTTCTCTGTTGTTATTTAAATGCCTGTTGTATAACTAATGAGGTACCTACAATACTCCATTTATTATTAACTTCGCTTCGCGGATACTTTTTATCCCGATATTCCCACAAGATCGAAATTTACGCGGGTGAAACCGCGGGGCGCTGCTAGTAATAATAATTATAAATGCAAAAGTGAATTCGTTTGTTACGCTTTCACGCAAAAACTGCTGAACGGATCGTTATGAAATTTGATAGATAGGTAGCCTGGGACCTGGAGAAGGGCATAGACTACTTTTCATCCCGGATAGCAGACAAAGTCGCGGGCAATCTCGGGTGTTATAATAAATGGAGTATAGAGATGGTTTGATTTTGTAAACCTGCTAATAGTGTTGTACTTTTAAAGTAATAAAATCTGTTATTTTTTTATTTTAATCTTAATATATATTATTTTGCCTGACATTATACACAGTTGAAATAGCAAGCTTTCAATGGAAGTACATAATAAAATAATGTACATAATTGGTGTTTTATTTTATTTTTAACTCTTTTATCTGAGGAGTGAACAGGCATCTTCTGGGGGGCACGTTCGTTCCATCATAGACCTCATCCATCGCTTTCCATCAGGCGTGATCGAGGTCAAGAGCGGGCATTCGGCAAAAAGAAGGAGGTCTTGACTCTTGAGGAGGTGCAGACGCCAGCAGGCAGCAGGTCAAACCTACCCGAAACTGTCAAATTTTCCCAATCAACCTTGAACTTAATGCTATAACGATAAACATGAAAATCTATTAAAGAATTTTGACAGATTGTAGTAGGTAGCTTGATGTGCTGGCGTCTGTACCTACTTTAAACGTAAAACACTTTTACCTGATTGCCAGACATCCAATGAAGGTCATTCGTCACTCGTCATTGATAAGAATACTCGTATATTATAAATGATTTTATTTCTGTTTGTACGCACGGGCCACGGCTACACATCAAGCTAAACATTTCCAGTATAAGCCGACTTCTGATAGGAGGAAAAACCTATACAATGCGAGGTCAGCTAAAACTGGAAATGAATAGCTTTATGTGTAGCCGTGTGTACAAACACTTTTACACGTCAATCATATTTTAAAAACTAGATGAGGTCGGCATTTCTTATCTGACTAGTCAGAGAAGAAAGGCCGAAACAAACTCGGAGGCCAGTCTCTTTTAAAGTCCAGACATAATCTGGGTCAGAACATGTGAAGACCATGAAGCAGCCCCGGATCTTCAATTTTTTTTAGGCGGGGCAAAAACTGAAAAATGCCGCCCCCGCCCACTTACATTTATTTTTACCTTTATCATCCATATAATTTCAGCTATCAGATGTCCACTAATTGATTGAAATTTTGACATAGCCTACATAGGCCTTCCGGAAATAATGCATCCATCGCTGTTCTTTCTGTGTTAAGCCTATTTATTTACAGATATATAGACATAAACGTTAGGAACGTGTGAGGTAATAAAAATAAAAATCAAATATATTATTACACTAGCTTCTGCCCGCGGCTTCGCCCGCGTGGATTTCGGAAATTATCCCACGGGAACATGCTACCAGGATAAAAAGTATGTCCTTCCCCAGGATGCCATATATCTCTTTGCCAAATCAGAAGTTCAGTGGTTTAGGTGTGAAAATGTAACATACAGTTTCAAGTTGAAATCCTCCCCTTAAAAAACGAATTACCCCTTTTTGCCCCATCAGGGGTCAATTTATTAATTATTTTCTGTCAAAAGTATTAATACGGAGCTTCGAGTTAATTGGACCGCGCATTCAATTACTTCCACACAAACTTCAACACCGGGTAAAGCCTGGTAAAGCTTGCCGGGTAAAGCCTGGTTCCTGGCCTCGAGGGCTCTCGGGCCTCGACTGGAGGCGCTCTTAAGCGCGTGTATGGAGAGAGGCCAGTTTCCACTCCGTTGGAAGACGGGGAAGCTGGTCCTCATTCAGAAGCCAGGGCGCCCTGCGGACTCTCCGTCCGCATACCGGCCCATAGTGCTGCTCGACGAGGTTGGCAAGCTCTTTGAGAGTTATTGCGGGCCGCCTCGTCGGGCACCTGGTGAAGACGGGGCCGGATCTTGCGGATAGCCAGTTTAGCTTCCGCAAGGGGCGATCGACGGTGGACGCCATCATGAGCCCTCACGACGGGGGACGCGGTGTCCAGGGGTGGGGTCGTCGTGGCGGTGTCACTCGACATCGCCAACGCGTTTAACACCCTGCCCTGGAGCTGCATTGGGGAGGCACTCCGGTATCACCGGGTGCCGACTTACCTCGGTCGAGTAGTCGGGGCGTATTTGTCGGACATAGCCGTCATCTACCCCGGTCGCGACGGGAACTGGAACCGGTGAGAGATGTCGTGCGGTGTCCCGCAGGGATCGGTTCTGGGGCCGCTCCTGTGGGACATCGGTTACGACTGGGTGCTGCGGGCCGACCTCCCTGATGGCATCAGCGTAGTTTGCTACGCTGACCACACGCTGGTCCTGGCGCAGGAGAGGTCGCATCATGCGGCGGCAGACGCGATGACACGCGGGGTTGTGATAGTCGTGGAAAGGATCCGGCGGTTGGGTCTCGAGGTGGCATTGCACAAGTCCGAGACCATGTCCTTTCATGGGCCGATTTTAGATTTTACGGGCCACCTTCGGGATCCCAACTGATGGTAGGAGGGGTTCGCATCGGCGTCGAGCAACGCTGAGGTACCTAGGTCTCGTCCTCGACAGCCGGTGGAACTTCGTCGAGTATTTCCGACGTTTGGCCCCCAAACTTGAACGGACCGGGGCCGCCCTAAAGCGGCTCTTGCCCTACCTAAGGGGGCCAAACGCCTCCTGCCGGAATCTTTACGCGGGGGTCGTGCGGTCCATGGCCCTATACGGGGCCCCGGTGTGGGCGCGTTAACTGCGGCTGCGAGCCGCCCACTACCTGAACGCGCCCCAAAAGGTTGTAGCCGTAAGGCTGATCCGGGGGTACCGCACGATCTCGGGCGAGGCGGCAAGCCTCCTTGCCGGACTGCCGCCATGGGATCTGGAGGCGATAGTCCTCGCGCGCCTGTATGATTGGCGCGCGGAGGCACTACGTCGGGGAGAAACTCCGCATCCGCGGCAAACCGCGGCGGAGCGGACGGACCTCCGGCGCGATCTCATGGTGGCATGGAAGGCGCGACTATCGCAACCCAGCGCAGGGCACGCCACGATAGCGGCGGTATGACCCCTCTTTGAGGAGTGGTTAGAGAGGCATCACGGCGTTCTCACCTACTGCCTGACGCAGTTCCTCTCCGGACACGGATGTTTCGGGAGGTTCCAGCACATCATCAGGCGGGAGGAGACGCCCGGGTGTCATCATTGACAGGATCGCCCAGAGGACACGGTGGAGCATACGGTGGAGGTCTGCCCCGCTTGGACAGAGCACCGCCGTGTCCTCATAGAAGCGATCGGCAACGGCGGCGACCTCTTGCGTCCGGCCCTGGTTCAAGCCATGGTCCGGGGTGAGAGGGAGTGGGGGGCAGTCACCTCCTTCTGCGAAGCAGTCATGCTAGCGAAGGAGGTGGCGGGATGGATGAGGGAAAGGACCGCACGCGTCAGCCGCCGCGGGAGACGCTCCGGGCGTCGGGAGCCGCGTGACGACTCCCGGCCACGGTAGGCGCGGGCCTGCGGGCGGAGAGTAATGGATAGCTCACCGTCCGATCAGGACCAGGCCCGTGCCGGACGGCGCGTATGTGTTCCACGCGCGCCTCAAAGAGATGTCAGCACGAATGACGGGGCCCGATAGGGCCGAAGCCTGCCAGGGTAGCGGGATCGTCCGAAAGGGTTACCGCTGCCCTGGAACATAAAGGGCTAAGGAAGGAACACGGGTGGGTTTTAGTCAGTAAGAGTCTGACACTCCCTTCTGCTCCACCCAGAGTGGGAGGGGTCATTTGATGATTTCCCATCCTCAAAAAAAAAAAAGGGTAGTTTTGAAAAACCTATAATGATAAACTTTATTACTTACTTAGGCGAGTATTCTTGAACAGTTTCAAGTTTATTAACCTAATGAAGAAGATTTTTCATATAAACTGTATCCCCGCTTTTCACCCCCAAAGGCGGGGATACAGTTTATATGAAAAATCTTCGTTTGGGATGTATTCATAGCTTGACTCAAAGATTATTTATACTAATTTTCGAGTTAATCAAGCCATGCAGTAAAATCCTCCCCTGCAAAATTTACTTTTCAGCCCGTCAGGGGTAATTTTCGAAAAACTAGGGGAGTTTTCGAATATATTCATCTCTTTCGCACGCACGGTCACCAGACGCGTGCTACCGCGATCTGCGAATCCTGCGTGCGACCGGGCGCGTATTTTGAAGAAGCGCCTCGCGAATAATAAATGTTCGTGCAGCACGTCTCACTCCGCGCTCTGGGTATCGGTCGAGTTGATATAGCATGAAATTTCTGTACTTGTACTATTATTTATTCCGTGGTCAAAGTTAAGTAAATGATGAGTTGTCCACTCGTCTGTAAAGTGTGAATTTGGCCGCCCTCTGAACTTGCCGCCCGGGGCATGGGCCCCGGCTTGCCCCCCCCTAGATCCGGGGCTGCCATGAAGATTGCTGTCTGAAATGGTCTTTTGAAGAAAAAACCACACAGAGTGAGTGGAACTATCGAGTCAGTAAGTAATCGTGCAGCTCTACTCAGAACTTAAGGAGCTCACCGATTTAACGAACAATACCAAAGAAAGGACATTTGGGTATTAAAAATAACTTAAACAAAAAAACAATGACCCACGTAGTCTTCACATTCATCATCATCATCTGCCTAGCCTTTCCCCAACTATGTTGGGGTCGGCTTCCAGTCTAACCGGATGCAGCTGACCCACGTAGTCTTATCACATTCATAATGTTTAAAATAATAATTATGATGAGAACCTCGTGAAAGCCGAGAATAATAAACAAATCAAGTATCTTGACTTGGCTCGCGAGGTTGTCGACATGTGGGATGTGGAGTCAGCGATCTTTGTGCCGATAGTCGTGACAGCCAATGGGTTAATAGCCAAGAGCCTCGACCAACACCTGAGGGGGCTCTCGTTGGGTAGCTGGATCAAAGAGATTTAAGAAGTAATTTAATGTCTTTGAGCTGGATCAAGGGCTTGATTCAGAAAGCGGTACTTTTGGACACGGCCCGCATTGTTAAGAGGTTCCTCTGCCTGGAGCCCTGACCGCCGGTAGCTTGGACCCTGATCCCGATACCGGTGGGCTACTATTTTTAAATATTTTTATATTCTAATATTTAAAAATATAATTTATATGTAAATAAAGGAAAAATAATATAATACTTTATAAGGTAAATATTAATTTGTAGTTATAGTTTATTATCTATATGCTCGTCATATGACTCAAAGTTTTGAGTCATCGTGCAGCTCAAATCACGAAAAATACCAAAGAACACACATTCATTTGGGTTGGGACACTCAAAGTTTTGAGTCATCGCCTTGAGATCATAATTTGCAGGGGTGGCAAACCAACGGCACATTGCAAGAATTTAGCATAATTATTATAATATTGCTGATGGCTCAAATTATGCCATTCGCAGCCATTTCAATTCGACTTCGTGGTTTCCGTTAAAGTTACATTTTAGTTTAGGTTAAAAAAATATGTTTTTTGCTTTAGACACAGGCACTGCCGCCGCAAGAAAATGTGGTGAATCTGTAGAAAAATTAGCCTTACAAAAAGCAAAAAGGCGTATATACAGGGTTATTGGAAAAATAATCAGCTGTTGCCTTTATTTATGTTCGTATAACTCGTCAAAATGTAGGGAACAGATGATTGTTTTCCGCGATTTCAGGTTTGGTCCCATAGTAAAAGTTGTTCATAATGATGAGTACAATGACCTCTTAAGAGGTTGTTTGTGTTTTTCCAATAACCCTGTATAATAATAGGGATTTGGAAAAGTATAGGTACTACGAACAACCGTTGGCTTCTACCCTACAAATAGGTTGATATTTATGACGTCCATTATATCTGTGATGTGGTGATCCGACGATGATTTAATTTTGTAGGTAATAATAAAAAGAAAATATATATATATAAAATAATAATAATTGATAAAATCATTAGGACGTCATAGCAGACCAATTTAGCGAATGAAGGTACAGTCACCAAAGGAGATAAGTAACCAGGGTCGTTGGATATAGTTTAAGTTTAATTAGAAACCGATGGATTTTTTCGAATAAATTTAATTAATAGATAACAAACAGTTAATTCATAAAATTAAATTTCATTCAAAAACATCAATCCGTTTCTTACTAAACATCAACTATATCCGACCACTTTGGTTACTTAACTCTTTTGGTGACCGTACATCTTAAAAAACAGTTTGAAACGATCCTCTCAGCCGAACGTCCGAAGACTAACAACCACTGCTAGAAATACACTCTTTTCTCCCAAACATCATCTATGCAATAAAACCAATATTAATTTGGGAAAGAAATCGAAGGTATGTATGACCAATAGGTGTCTATGTTCTTGTTAAAATTATGACTATCAATGTATTTGTTTGGCGTACATAGATCGACTAGAAAGTGTGGCCTTCTACCTAATCCTTTCAGGAAATTGAGTATGACGTTACATAATAAATGTACGCCTACTTCCTCCAACTAGTAGGCGGAGCGGCGCATGGCCGATATGACGCACCCATAAATCATAAACCGAATATTGAATTGAAAACCGGTAATATGGTTGGATTAGTTATCTGTGGTATAAGAGCAAAACGGGGCAACGGGGCAACACTACACAGTGTTTAGTTGTCAAACGCCTTCCTCCATTATTGTGAACTTGCGAAGAGTTAAAAATACTTAAATATTTCGTTAAATAATCAATAAACATTGAAATTCGCCATTCCAAAACAATACCTAAGTTTCGTATTATCACTATCTTGACAATAAACCCAAACTTATGTGCTATTAACCGTAATTACTCATATCCTGTGTTACACATATCCGTTCTTATTTTACGTGTTTTAAAATTATTAGAAACATGTCTGTGAGTGAAAAAGTATCATTATCCGATGCGTTGAGTAATGTCGATGTATTGGATGAGCTTACATTGCCCGGTAAGTTGTTATTTGGTGTCTAATTATTGAATCATAATAACACGTAAAAGTTAGGTGGGGCCCGGATTGTCATCGAACTTCATAAGCCATGAATTATAGGTATTTAGGATAAAACAAGTGTATCTCAAACATGTTTTGGTAGTTTATTTCATTTCAAATATAATGTGAATGTGAAAGTTTAGTATATTATTTAAACAATGAATTGTTTATTCAGTTTATAAAAAGTAAACAATGAGAAAGTTGAAGTAAAAGTGATCTTCTAAGACTAATCAAAGTATACAGTGTTCCTACTGTATGAGATACAAGAATATATCATTCTCCTGCTCTTATCCCATTTTATTTGTGGTCAGTGCAACATTTTTTTTTTTCATACCACCCAGATATTAAAATGAAACAAAAGTTTAAGTTACTAAAAAACTTCACTGACTTTGAAGAGGTTAATAGGCTAATGCGTTGGTGGCCCGCGGACCTGGGATTGAGCAGCCTTGGTCTAGACTGTGTCCAGAATAATATGGCAACAGGCTTGGCTACCATAACTTAACGGCACGGTGGGCGCAGTGGTTAAGCGATTGACTGCTGCGCTGCGTGTCGCGGGTTCGATTCCCGCACGGAACAAATATTTGTATGACCTACATGTATTTGTTCCGAGTCTGGGTGTTTTTCTATCTATAATATGTATGTATTTACAAAAAAAAATGTATATAAGTAGTTTATCAGCCATCTTCTTACCATAACACAAGCATTAGGTTGCTTAGCTTGGGACTAGATGGCGCTGTGTGAAATGTCCAGGGATATTATTATAACATACGACTTATCAGAATAACTTTCTAGAAGTAGCTACAGCTCTGTATATCTTGTTATGAAAAACAGGAGCGATGTAACCAATATTTTGATTTGATTGGAATGGGCAAAGGACTAGCTTCATCTCTCTGACTGACCGACCCCTTGACAATTCAAAAGCGCCTGTAATTTCCCTACACTAGGAATTAATCCTGTATCATGCGTTTACAAACATTTAAACTCACATACACAAACAGCCAGACTCGGAACAACTACCTGTAGGCAATACAAATATTTGTTCCGTGCGGGAATTGAATCCGCGACACGCAGCGCAGCAGTCGGTCACTCAGCCACTGCGCCAACCGTGTCGTTAAATTGAAATAAATGTTTGTTTGACTTCTACTCAAATCTTTTCCAAAAAATCTAGACAGCATTCGCAATTTTGGTTCCAAATAACTCTAATGCCCACACATAAAGTTCAGCAGTGCGACTCTGTAACCTGCAGTGCGATTCTGTAACCATCTCACCGTGAAAACTTAGGTGAAGTGAGCGTGGAGTGAGCTGTCATTCCAAATAATGCTAGGGATTGACACTACTGACAACTCACATCAAGCTCACTTCACTTGAGTTTTCACGGTGAGATTTTTACAGAATCGACCGGCAGCTCACCGTGAAAACTTAGGTGAAGTGAGCGTGGCGTGAGCTGTCATTCCAACTAATGCTAGGGATTGACACTATTGACAGCTCACTCTAAGCTCACTTCACCTAACTTTTCACGGTGAGATTTTTACAGAATCGATCGGCTGTTTGTGCTACAACTTAAAAAAAAATTATGACATTTTCAATAGTTCTAGTCATTCTGAAATCAACTTACACTTTAATAAAGTAGATATTTGTTTATGTGGAAATAAAATCAATTGGAATCAAGATTTTAAATAAGGAATACTGAATTCAGTCATGTAACCTACTAGCTATGCCCCGCGGTTTCACCCGCATAAGTTTCGATCCCGTGGGAATATCGGGATAAAACGTATCCTATATGTTAATCCTGGTTATAAACCATCTGTGTGCCAAATTTCATCAAAATTGGTCCAGCCGTTTGAGCGTGAAGAAGTAACAAACATACAAACAAGTATGTTTGTTACTTCTTCAAACAAACTTTCTATAATATTAGTGTTATGCCTATCTATTCCTCCTTAGGGTCTCCCCACATTTATCGACGCGGAATCGGCTAACACCGGTCAAAAAAGCCTTTATGTCTACGTGATAAGGGTGTTACTAATACCATTCGCATCGGCTCGGCTCGGACGACGCGTCGCGACGCCGGCCGACGGCGAAACGAGCCGTTTGTCGATTAGCTGATCGCGATACACTCGACTTATCGCCGGTCGGCGATAAGTCGAGTAGTATGGTGATACGCACTCGGCTTAAGCCGATTCCGCGTCGATAAATGTGGGGAGACCTTTAACCTTTTAAGCGCTTGGCTAAATATCAATTGTCGTGCCCCTAGCGCGCGGCTACAAATCGATAAAATTTTTAATACTTAATAGCAGTGGCGTAACTATACCGTTCTAGGCCCGTGGCAAATTCATCGGATGGGCCCCCTCCCCCCAATATAAAGAAGCTGAACCAAACAATAATAATATTTTTTTAATTTTATAATACCTACTTATTTATACACTTTTACTTGTAAGAGTACAATAATAAATCACTATGTTAAGTAGGTCTGTACATACAAACTTTATAATTATACTTAGGTAGGTACTTGATTATCTAATAATTCACTTTAAATTAAAAGTACCTAATTTAAAGTACCTACAGTCAGCATCTAATTGATATATATAGAGTAGTCAAAATGATTTGAAAAAACAAAAAAAAATTTGATCCGAATCATCAAAAATCCAAATCATCCTGTCAAATTAAGATACTCCATAGACAGTTTAGACGTGATTAAAAACATGGCTACTAAAAATACGTCAATTTACAACGTCAGGCGCTGATAGGGTTGCCAACCCTACTATATAATATAGTATCCTACTATATTAGAGGCCCGACTACTATATTTCAGAAAAAATTATATAGTAGGCGAAACTACTATATAATTAGGCATAGGTAAAACCCACTAAGCAATAATCTGGGGGCACGGGAGTGCCCCCGCCAAGACGAGCCAAGCAAAGCGCAAGGGCACTACCTACCTTTTCTCGAAGCACTTCGTCGTATTTTTTAACCTTCTTAACTTGGGTTTGGATTATACCAGATAAACAAAATTTTCGGGATATGATGTCAGTGGTTGACTTATTAAACCTATAAAGTTTCAATTGCATAGCTCTTATACTTTAGATTTTATTGATATCTAAAATATCCCGATTTCGTCACTGATTCACTGACTCACTGATGATCATACATATTCTTAAGGTTCTTCCTGAAGTCCTAGAAAGCTGAAATTTGGTATGTAAGCTAGTAATAGTACACAAACAACAAAAAAATCTTAAAACTTGAAACTTTTACCCCCCTCCCAACCCCTTAAACTAGGGGGTGAAAGTTTGTATGAGACTTCCGTAAATTTTGATGCTAGAGGTCTGAAAATTTATATCGGGGGTCCTTGTTATAAATAATAAGATTTATGTATTTCAGGATTTTTAGTAAATCATAAGCAACTTACAAAAAGAAATGAAATCCCACAAAAACATTTCATGTTAAATGTTGTCAAGACGAGACCATGTAGCTCGCACTGTAATCATCACAAAAGTAATCAGATCTCATTTAGAGCCAAGCTTCTAACTCTACACGCCCTAACTCTACAAGGCCTAACTTCACAAACTCTACACCTTAGTCAAAATATGTGGCTTGGCCATTTCGCTACATTCACATGAGCGTAAGGTGAAAAACTGTTATACAATAGTTCTTGTAGTAACGAAACGGCCAAACCACATATTTTGACTAAGGTGTAGAGTTTGTGAAGTAAGGCCTTGTAGAGTTAGGGCGTGTAGAGTTAGAAGCTTGGCTCTAAATGAGATCTGATTACTTTTTGACAGTGCGAGCTACATGGTCTCGTCTTGGCAACATTTAACATGAAATGTTTTTGTGGGATATCTGTTTCTGAACGATTCTGGTATGTCATTTTGAGTTTGACAGATTTTCAATTTCGCGCCTATCCTCTGAGATTGTGTTTTGGAAATAGCTACTTACTTAATGATTTATTTACTTATAGAAATAAATCAGATGAATAAAATTCTAGGTATTCTTCTTTCTGATGATTTTTTTTTTCAAAAAGTATAGGTGAAAAATGGCAACCAGTTTTGAGTGATGCAGATTTTACAAATAAATTAATAATAAAAAAATTAATGAAAACAAAAATAATATTAATACCGGCAACATCCGCCTATACAGAGCGTATATTTTCTGAAATGAATAATAAATGGTAATGAGCGCATTAGGGCCAGTATAAAATTAATTAAAACTGAGCTGAGTTAATGGTATTTAGTCATTTAAATTGCACTAATAGCTATGAAGGCTCAAAGTAGCAAAAAATATTCTTTTAAGAAATAAAGTATTTTAAAACCTACTATATTTTTTTTCATTTTTTCGCTATCTACTATATTTTTTGGGTAATTATTTAAAAACTACTATTTTTGACTGAAAAAGAGTTGGCAACCCTAGGCGCTGACTAATTTGACAGGACTAAACTAATATTTATCTTCTGTCCATTTCCTAATGAAATAGAAAGAAAAAGATGCATTGAACTTAAATTTAGTTTAGTTTGTGAACAAGGGAATCGGCGCCAATTTACGTCAGGCGCTGACTAATTTGACAGGACTAAACTAATATTTTATCTTCTGTCATTTTCTTAATGAAATAGAAAGAAAAAGATGCACTGAACTTAAATTTACTTTAGTTTGTGAACGAGGGAATCGGCGCCATTGTCAACCTATTTTCCCAATTGACTAATGAAATATATCCACACTTGCAACAAACACCCAATTCTTACAACAAGAAACTGCTAACTGCTTGCGTAATAATAGAATAGTGGAGTCTGGAGTGTTTCTTTTATACAAACTTGAATCAGGGATTCCCTTTGTGGCATCGGATACGTTCTAAAACTGGGTTACAACTTTTTTTTTACAAATGCTTTGAGTTTTTTACTTATGTATGCAACTGAGTAGGTAACAAAAATAAATCAAAGACAAAACTTTACTAAACATGTATGATATTGATAAATTATAAATGTTAGGAGTTGGGATTCTCCTCTGACCGGGGGCCCCTTCCGGCTGGGGGCCCGTGGCATTTTGCCGACTTGCCACCCTGTAGTTACGCCACTGCTTAATAGTTTTATTTGTACCACGCAGTTAATAGGACGAAAATAGAACGAAAAAAACATGCATGTTCTCTGTCGCAGAAATACGACACGAGCGGTAGGGGCACGGAAATATGTGTCGTATAAATGCGACACAAGCGGATAGAAGGTTAATATACTGAATATCTATTTCCTACTTTACAGATGAACAACCATGCATCGAGGCGGCTCCATGCTCCATTCTGTACCAAGCCAACTTTGACACCAACTTTGAAGACCGCAATGGCTTCGTCACTGGTATCGCTAAATATATCGAGGAGGCTACGGTTCATGCTAACTTGGTAAGAATTGGATTTGTCTTATTTTGATATCAAGGTATATCTACCATCATCTGCCTGCCTTTTCTCAACTATGTTGGGGTCAGCTTCCAGTCTAACCGGATGCAGCTGAATACCAGTATTTTACGTGGAGCGACTGCCTATCTGACCTCCACAACCCAGTTACTGGGTAATACGATACCCCTTGGTAAGACTGGTTATCAGATTTTCGGGCTTCTGACAACCCCTAACGACTGTCAAAGATCCACGAATGACAGCCGGGACCAACGGCTTAACGTGCTTTCCGAATCACGGAGGGGTCTTGATATATAAAGAGTAGTCTAGTGACCCATCCACAGACCAAACGCGGCAAGCGTAGCTTAACCTGATCGATCGACTCGTGCCGCTGTTGTTACTTAACCACAAGCCCCTCTCATCACAAATACTAGGAACCATGCCATATTATATGAGGTTCTGAAAAGACAGCTGGTCCCTTCCACTTCTCTCACATCACACTCTCATTCCAGAACGAGCTCCTCGAAGAAGGCAACGCCCACGCTGTGATGCTGTACACCTGGAGATGCTGCAGCCGAGCCATCCCTCAACCCAGGTCCAACGAGCAGCCGGACAGGGTCCACATCTACGAGAGAACTGTACAGGTGTTGGCTCCGGAGGTTGACAAGCTGCTGCAGTTTATGTATTTTCAGGTAACCATTGTCCTTAGTACTGTAGCGGTATCTACAACGCCACATGCGAACAACGCGTCATACTTGACGTCACGCAAATCCTGCATCTCGCAAGCAGAGTTTACCGCGCAATTAGCATAGATACGATTTCCCAACATCAATCGTTGGGCAATTGCCCGCCAGACGCAACACCCGTCTGGTCGGAGGATCCTCCTTTTTCTATGGAGGTTGAGTGAACTTTACACCCTGTTCCTCATACCTCCAAAGTACCAAATAACCTTACTCATCATCAGCTCCCTAGCCATTTCCCAACTACATTCGTAGACATACGCCCGTAACCAAACACACAAACAATAAGTTAGACAAAGTTCTTTGAATCCACCTCGACATCTCTTTTGCCTGAACACGAGGCGACACGTAGACTCGCGATTCTATATTATTGTCGAATGTGTCGCAAAACGTGCAGTCAACGTTTGACGGCACGGTTGGCGCAGTGGTTAAGCGATTGACTGCTGCGCTGCGTGTCGCGGGTTCGATTCCCGCACGGAACAAATATTTGTATGGCCTACAAGTAGTTGTTCCGGGTCTGGCTGTTTGTGTATGTGAGTTTAAATGTTTGTAAACGCACCCACGATACAGGAGAAATTCCTAGTGTGGGGCAACGTTTTTTTTATAAAGAAAAAAACTATGTTGGGGTCGGCTTCCTGTCTGAATATCAGTATTTTACATGAAGCGACTGCCTATCTGACCTCGACAACCCAGTTTCTGGGTAATACGATACCCCTTGGTAAGACTGGTAGTCACTTTCGGGCTTCTGACGACCCGTAACGACTGTCAAAGATCCACGAATGACAGCCGGGACCAACGGCTTAACGTGCTTTCCGAGGCACGGAGGGGTCTTGGTATGTAAAGATGGTCACCCATCCACGGACCAACCGCGGCAAGCGTAGCTTAATCTGATCAAACCTAGCCGCTCGAGACAATGGCGAAGTTGGAAGAGTGTGTGCGTGTGTGTGTTATGTGCTGACGCTACTCGTGTACACGCACACTTTCACAGCGTCTTTGTAAATGTGGTTACCACAAGTAAAGCGCGCGTCGCTTCGTGAGACAAAAATACTTTACTGGATTTATGATAGAGAGTATACAGGGTTATTTTTCAAAGACCAGCCAAATTTAAGGATGTGGTACAGACCATCAAACTGAACAACTTTCTCCATGGGACAAATATCGTAATCGCGAAAATTTTATCAACTGTCCCATAGAAAACTTCAATACCTACTCGACCTAAATGTATGGGACGGCTGAATTTTTATTCGAGATTACGATGTTGGTCCCACGGAGAAAGTTGTTCAGTTTGATGGTCTGTACCACATCCTTAAATTTGGCTGGTCTTTGAAAAATAACCCTGTATAAAAATACTGGACTGGACTGCCAACATGAAAACTTACGCTGTTTACAAGGTCAAATTAAATGAACTAGCAAAACTTCACAGACATGATGAGTAACGATATCTGTTTTATTTAATTCACAGCGCAAAGCAATCGAGCGATTCTGCGGCGAAGTCCGTCGCCTCTGCCACGCGGAGAAGCGTCGCGACTTCGTCTCTGAAGCGTACCTACTGACCCTTGGCAAGTTCGTCAACATGTTCGCTGTACTCGACGAACTCAAGAACATGAAGAGCTCCGTCAAGAATGATTATTCCACGTACAGAAGGTTTGTATTGATGATGCAACTAATAATAGAATTAACACAAAACCTCAGGCAAACCAATAGATTTTTATGACAACACGGTTAGCGCAGTGGCTGAGCGATCGGACTGCTGCGCTGCGTGTCGCGGGTTCGATTCCCGCACAGAACAAATATTTGTAAGTCCTACATGTATTTGTTCTGAGTCTGGGTGTTTTTCTATCTATAATATGTATGTATTTCCAAAAAAAAAAATGTGTATAAGTAGTTTATCAGCCATCTTGTTACCATAACACAAGCATTAGGTTGCTTAGCTTGGGACTAGATGGCGCTGTGTGAAATGTCCAGGGATATTATTATTATTATTGTAGTAAGAGCCGTGATGGCGCAGTGACAACGACCGCGACTTACCAGTTGTAGGTCGTAGGTTCGAACCCAGACAGGCGCTTTACTTTGTGTAAATTATTTCATCACCATTGCTCTCAAAACGGTGAAGGAAAACATCGTGAGGAAACCGGCATGTCCTAGAACCAAAAATTCGAAGGCATGTGACATCTACCAACCCGCACTGGGCCCGCGTGGTCGATTACGGCCCACTCCATCTCACAGAGATGAGGCCTGTGTCACAGCAGTGGGGATTTTATAGGCTGATTATGTACCTTTGATTACAGGGCCGCACAATTCCTGAAGGTAATGTCAGACAGTCAGAGCCTGCAGGAGTCGCAGAACCTGTCCATGTTTCTGGCAACACAGAACAAGATCAGAGATACCGTGAAGGATGCGCTCGAGAAGATTAATGGTAAGTCTCTTGTCAAAACTCATACAAGGCAGAACACACAAACAAACAATAAAAAAAAACTCGCACTGTGTAAATATTTTAAAATATTATAAATATTTCTTTATAAATATTTTATTTCTGATTAAAGATCCATAATTTATGTTGTTACTTAAATTCATAACCTAACATTAGTAAAAACCACACTATATACAAAAATTTAAACCGTGCCTCGGAAAGCACGTTAAGCCGTTGGTCCCGGCTGTCATTCGTTGATCTTTGACAGTTGTTACGGGTAGTCAGAAGCCCGAAAGTCTGACAACCAGTCTTACCAAGGGGTATCGTATTACCCAGTAACTGGGTTGTGGAGGTCAGATAGGCAGTGGCTCCATGTAAAATACTGGTATTCAGACGGGAAGCCGACCCCAACATAGTTTTTTTTCTTTATTTTTTTTTTCTTTTTCTTTATAATAACATAGAAATTGGTTTCATTATAACAATGTAAACTTGTTATAATGAAACCAATTTCTATGTTTGAGATTCGTTTTGATAGGTACCACGAAATAAAAACAAAGTCATTGACAGTATTTTTATGGTAACGGAATTCAAAATTTGAAATGATCAAATTTGAGAAATAGAAAGAGTCAATGGGGAAAGGAAAAAAATAATTAAATGGGAACATTGTCTGTGTACACACACGATTTATTTGACAGGGGGTTTTCCTTCCATAGTAAATATTACATGCTATACTTCGACTTCTAATCGTATTCAGTAACTTGTCAGTTCAAAGAAAAATAATGTTTCCATACTAAAACTAATAGGGTTGGGCTAGTGAAGTAGTGAACGATTTTACGTAAAGAACGAATGATAAAAATGGTTTAATTTAAATAAAAGTTTAAATATTCATAATATTTTCGTAATTCGTCGAATATTCGAATAAACAAAAAAATTTAAACAATCCCAAGGTATCCTGGAAGAAAAAAAAACATTCAAAAGTGGCTGAATATTCAATACATTCTAACTAAGTTGTACTACTGAAAAACTAAATATATAACAAATTCTACAATTTATAATAGTGTATATCGTGTTTTTAAGACAAGTTATTAAATATAATATAAAATTTTTCATTTAAGTACATTATTTAAGTTCATTCGATTTTGTTCATTCTTGAGTTCATTCGATTTCGTTCATTCTTGAGTTCATTCGATTTCGTTCATTCTTGCACCTATCACTAATTTTTTTTTTTTTGCCAAAATCTGGTAACCCTTCAACTGTCAAGTTACTGAATACAGTTAAAAGTCGAGGTATATCTGTTCCCCGGACTTCGTCTGCGATCCAGGACAGGTCATGGTCTATCCGTGTGCCAAATTCTATCAAATAATTTCAGCCGTTGAAGCGTGACAAACAAACAAACTCACTTACGCATTTATAATATTAATTCAGGATTTCTTTTCAACCGATTTAGTCAAAGGTATAATAATATCTACATAATATTAAAACAACAAATTTCTTTGGCAGGTTATGAAGAACTTTTAGCTGACGTTGTAAACATATGCGTACATATGTTTGAAACTAAGATGTACCTCACACCTTCAGAGAAACATATGCTTGTAAAGGTAAGTTGTCTTCTATATCTACAGATATTATAAACGGGTTCCCTACGTTTATTCGAAAGTTGATTGAACGGTCACTGATATTGTCTACGTTATCTTTGGCCCATGCCACAGCTAAACGTGGTGAATTGGTTACCTGTCTTCCACATTTTACGAAAAAAACGTGAAGTGGTATGGTATTTATAATGTATTTCCTTTACGTCTATAATGCAAAATAAGATTATTAATAAAATGTCACGGAAAACGCGTCTCGAACCGAGATACTGTCGAACTAATAAGCAATCGCTGTAGGGTGTTTCGCACAAACGTTACGTCGCACTAATAAAGCATCGATGTAATAAAACATCGTACAACTGAATTATCGACTTAGCGTGTTCGATATAATAAAAATAGAATTAACAATTTTCGAATACACGTAGGGAACCCATTATAAACTAACTTTTGTCCGCGAGTTCGTCCGCGTGAAGTTCTTGTTCCCCCTATTACTACGTTTTCGCTTATCGTTTTTCTGATGTTAAAAAGCCTATAGCCTTCCTCAAGAATTGCGCTATCAAATGCCAGAGGATTTTTTCAAATCTGACTGGTAGTTCCAGAGATAACCCCCTACATACATACATACAAACAAATTTTACACCTTTATAATGATACTAATATAAAAAAAAAAAAACAAAAAAAAAATACTAATATAAATAAAAAAAAACTAATACTAACACAAACTAATATAAATAATACTAATATAAATATAAAGGGGTAAAATTAAAACAATAAAACACAATTATATAATATATGGACCAGAACCACACGTCAGCCTAGTCAAATAACCCGCCCCTGACTGTTCCCGGCGCAAAGGTGCCCAAAACGCTTGCTGCATTGCCACGTTGGATGGCAATGGCTAACCTTTGCACCAAGAACGAGCCGGAGCGGGAGTCCCCCGTTTTGTCACAGAGCTTGTGCCCTATCTCGCCAATGAGCTTCCTAGCCTCAGCGCCCCAAGCACCCATGGTCTCCACGGCAATGGGCACAAAATGATAGCGGTCCAGCAACGGTGCGTACTTCACCCTCTTCCTCCCAGCGGCATCTTCCGCTGCTGCCGACGGAGAGTAAACGGTGCGACCAAGGTGGCTGGCAGCAACAGTGCTGACGCAAGTTGCGTCCCAAATTAGGCACTTGCCGTTCCTCCAAGGCACCAGGGTCAGCCCGTCCGGTCTCTTGCCGTCAGTCCTGCACAGACCCGGAGGCTCCAACAGGCAGGGGACATCAGCCGACACAAAAGCCCTCCGAACAATATCATTGAGCGCATGGTGACGCGGGAACCTCCCCGAGCAACGACGACAACTCAAAGCGTGATGGCCGTCGGCCTCCACCATGGAACCGCAGGTGCATCTGTGGGGTTCACACACCTTGCAGCCCAGGCGGAGGGCCACCGCCACACGCAAAGAGTCGTCATCAAGCAACGTGCCCAGGTGAGGCGAAGGAAGCGCGTGCAACCATGCCCCCGATTCCGGCTGCGATACAGCCCTGAGCCTGGCTAAATCAGCCCCCGAGGAACTCACCAACATCTGTTCCTGGATCAGCTTGGACGTGACGTCGTCCCAAGCGCGCTGAATATATGTTGCGTCAGGGCTTGCTGCCCCCATGCTGAGGACAGACCAAGCTGACTCGGCATCCAACATAAATGGTATGTTTGCCCCGTCACCATTGGAATCTAGAATTACAGCGACGAGGTCAACCACTCCATGTGTCGACGCCAGGAAAGCCGGCAAACCCACATCATGCACGCACCGTACCCCAAGACCTCCGAACCGGATAGGAAGAGCCGCCTGCCTCCACTGCGCATCATTAAAAGACACATTCAGGATCGACTCAACCGTTGATTTTAGAGCACAGTCAAAGGAACATACTTCTTCAGGACAAAGCCAGGTAGGAGCGGTCCGCAAGAGATACGTAACCTTGGGTAAGGCAAAACACATGCGCAGTAACAAAATCGCAACGTGTGCGGAGAGATCCTTGAGACGTTCCCGAGCACTGAGGAGGAGCTGTTTACGGGAGGAAATGGCTTCTGGCAATCCGTCAAGAAAAATGGGAGATCCCAAAAGGGAGAAAGAAAGAGGAGAAAGTTCCTTGAGGCCAGGTAAGTGAGAACTAAAGCGTGAGAAACCTGTACGAGCTCCAACGCCACAGGGAAAAAATTCGCACTTGGAGGGATTCACCTCCAGACCCAGTTCCTTAAGTTGAGGAACAAGAACCTCTAGGTCCTGGCAAACCTCTTCCGGTGATCCACCAATAATGCCATCATCAAGGTACCACAGGTTCAGAGACGATTTCAATCCAGAGATGACTTTGTGAATTGCTAAACTGAAAACAAGTGGCCCCAATGGATCCCCCTGCTGCGCCCCCACTTGAGACGAAATGAGACTATCAGTAAAGAATAGATTAGAAGGATAATAATATACCTGATAGAGAAAGGGGTATAGGGAAGGAATTTTATCCTTGACCTCACTCAAAAGAACGTCTCTTTCTAGGGTGTTGAAAGCATTGCGTATATCCAGTTTCAGCACCACGCAATCCGAGTTCTCAGGGTTCATGACGAACGCACGCGTCGCATGGATAGCGGCCTCGCACCCCCGACGCGTCCCAAACCCCAGTTGATGCGGCTGCAAGTATGCGGACATAGCTACTCTCACGGACCGGCACGCTAGCTTAGCTGTCAACCTTCTGAACACGCTGCCGATGGCTATTGGTCTCAGCCCTCCGTCTTTTTTCTTGAGTGCGCAAAGAGAAGCACCATACAAATAAGGACAAACTACCGGATTGAGCTGACCGCTCATTAAAAAGTTTGCGAGCTTTGTCAAACACTCCAGCAAACGCCGCCCATTTTCACCCGCAGAACTAGATGTTAGCTCCTTCAAATGCCCCGGACGAATTCCATCCAAGCCTGCCGCAGAGCCACTATAAAAAGAGCTCAAGGCCAGCGCGACGTCCTCCACTGACGCAGTTACCCCTGGAAATGACAAGTCTGGTGCCGATGGAAAATTAAGCGGACGCGATGGGCTTGGGTGCTTGACCGTAAGGGCGCTTAACGTGTCAGGGTCGTGTTGCGCAAACGAGTCGTCTGAAACCAGCAACCGAACCGCCCCTCGGAGGTCTCCCTCGAAAACCTTACACTCGATGGCTTTTCGAATCCCACGTGACTTAGCAACCCCAGCCGTACAACCTGACTCATCAACAAACTGGTCAGCACCAACCGACTCGACGTTTGCCTTCACCTTTGCAGTCATATTTCCAGGCGCGTCCTTCGAAGGAACTCTCAGCCCACCAAACGCAAAAGTGAGAAGCGCGCCCCAGTCCTCCACGCCGTTACAGCTAACGCACTTAACAATAATGTCGCACAGCTTGCCAGCCGCCTGGTTCCGAGCACCCTTAGGAACGTGCCTAAGAACAGGCGTACTCACCTTCAAGCCTGAGAGCCTCTCCAAAGGGCAAGGGCGCGAAACTGTCGGTACCTGGCTCACTGGCTGGGAATCGGTGACAGTAGACGACGTCTGAGGAGCGACGACCGGCGGACGCGCATTCCTGTGCATACGGCCTATATGGACCTTGAGCCCATGCGAGCTAAATGTACGTGAAGACCCAGGGCAGTTAGGACAAGACAACATTGCGGACAGGGCACTCATCTGGGAGTCTTTATACATACCATACTCGCATTAACACCAATTACAATAAATTCAATCTGGCTACAACCAGAATAACACACAAAGCTCAAATTTGACAATTACAAAATTTAAATTTTAGTTATATAAAATTAACATATTCATTTCAATTAACATTCAATATTATTTACTATTAAAATATTTAATAATTATTAGATTATGTCCACGTTATTATGCAGAACTCCAATGTTTTAAATAGTCAAATTAATTAAAAAGAAAAACTAAAAGATTTTACCGTATCAAACAATAAACGTCGTTTGTAAAATTATGTAGGTACTTATCGATCTCATACTAAAATCAACCCAACGAAGACAATGTACGACCAAGGATTAAAAAAGAATAAATAAAAAAAATAAAAAAAAACTTCTTTACATAAAAATATTCCTGACATAATATTGCATCACATTAAAATTATTAATTCCATGTTATAATAATAAAATTGATGATTAAGAATCACAAAAAGTGGTGTGCGTAGGTGAGATGCGAACGCACAACACTTAAACCCAACTCGGTTAAGCAGCGCATCAAACCGCTCGACCAAACGCTAAGTTACACCATAGCTCTAAATTAGCGAATAGTTTGTAAAAACGAAAAATCGTTATTACTCCATGCGACTTTCTGTCTTCTATACTAATACAGCGTGTAACGGAAGGGGGGTATCAACTCTGAAGGAGGTGAATGTGCTCATGAAACTCAACAACTTTTCCCAAAGAACATAGGTCGAAATATGAAAAAAAAATTTGGCCCTCCCATAGTAAATCAATCAGCTGGTAGTCAGTTTTGTAAGGGAGGGCCAAATTTTTTTTTTCATATTTCGACCTATGTTCTTTGGGGAAAGTTGTTGAGTTTCATGAGCACATTCACCTCCTTCAGGGTTGATACCCCCCTTCCGTTACACGCTGTATAGAAGACAGAAAGTCGCATGGAGTAATAACGTTTTTTTGTTGACATGACGATTTCTACCTGTTTACTCCTACCTCAAACCGCATTATAGAACTTCATTCCAATATTAATATTCAATCAAAGTCAAATCATTTATTTCAAATAGGCACATTAAAGCGCACTTTTGAACGTCAAAATTAAAATAAAATTAATTCTAGTCGCCCCTTTCAAAAGGTAGTTATCGTATGGAGAAGAATGGCCAAGAAACTCCACCGTTACCCTTTTACAATGTTTTACAATATTTTGCATACATTAATTATATAATTATACGTGAAGACGATGCACCTAAAAATAAAATTACTATACCACAATAAGTAAATAATAATAATAATCCCTGGACATTTCACACAGCGCCATCTAGTCCCAAGCTAAGCAACCTAATGCTTGTGTTATGGTAACAAGATGGCTGATAAACTACTTATATACATTTTTTTTGTAAATACATACATATTATAGATAGAAAAACACCCAGACTGAGAACAAATACATGTAGTAAAAGAATTTGACGACACGGTTGGCGCAGTGGTTAAGCGATTGACTGCTGCGCTGCGTGTCGCGGGTTCGATTCCCGCACAGAACAAATATTTGTAAGTCCTACATGTATTTGTTCTGAGTCTGGGTGTTTTTCTATCTATAATATGTATGTATTTACAAAAATATATATATATATATATATATATAAGTAGTTTATCAGCCATCTTGTTACCATAACACAAGCATTAGGTTGCTTAGCTTGGGGCTAGATGGCGCTGTGTGAAATGTCCAGGGATATTATTATTATTATAATTGATTAATGAAACCATGACATAATCTTCATATCAAATCATAATCATAATCTTTTGTCGTAGGTGATGGGTTTTGGTCTGTTCCTAATGGATTCTGAAGTCTGCAACATCAACCGTCTCGACCAGAAGAAAAAGATTCGTTTGGACCGCATCGACAGGATTTTCAAGGTAAGGTTCAATCACAGGGATCGATAACGATTATCGCCAGAAAAAAAAAATAGGTAAAGGAAAAAAAAAAAGAATAAAGTTAGTGTAATTAAAATTAGTTAAGGTTAAAGGGGGAAGGAATTATTTAAATAAAACTTTTTTTACAGTCCGTTCAACAGATTTTGACTTCTATTCCGTTGGTGGCATGACAAATGGCAGCCGCAGTAAATAGTTGGTATTGTAACCACTTTTTTTGCTTCTAATGCCACCCTTATACCTACGGAATAGAAGTCAAAATCGGATGAACGGACTGCAAAAAAGGTTTGTTTAAGTGTCTAATCTTATTCCGAATGGAGTATAGGTAGTATCGAAACTTCGGTTATGTCACTATTGAGATTGACTGACCCGTTGGTCTCGTGGTCGCAAGCGCGTCTTCTGAGCTTGGAGTCCTGAGTTCGATTCCGGGGTCGAGCAAAAATGTGACCGAAAGGAGATGTTTCATTTTTGTATGGGACTCAGGCCATAACATGTACCTTTTAGAAAAGCTGGGAAACTAACCCCTGAATAGAATAAAGTAACATGTTTTTCGTAATATCAAATGCTTTTTATGCACATAGTAAAAATTAAAAATGTTTGACGTTTGTCGTGAGTTACATGACAGCCATGACAGGTTGTAGAAATGACGTTTACTTAACCTAGAAATTGATGTTTATTAGAACTGATTATTTTCGTTTGCAATCTGATAAAATAAAACATTAGGTAGACAGATGTGGCTCACCAAGGCCCGATCAAATCTTTTGAACCATTCTAGTGTTTCAGCTCATCTCGATTACCTATTATGGTTATAAAAGTTCATACTCAACGTGACACTCAATAAAAACCAAAATGTCATTTTGAATATTTCGTTCAGAAGTACACCTCAGAAAAGTAGAATAAATATTTATTTATTTTTTAACGATGAAATCGTCACACTTGCTTATTATTAGTCGGAAAAGATGTTTATGAGAATAATAATTATTATTAATAGTACAGGAACACATACCTTTCATATTTAACGTTTACGTGATATTATGTTTTCATATGACATGATTTTAGAACGAAAGCAGTCAATGCTGACGCCATGTTGCATAGAATAATATGGCAATAACTTGAAAAACTATTACTCTTTGCGCACAACAAATCAGGCTAAAATGCAAGAAAGAATATTTTTCTTCAATTCCTGGTATTTTTTCCTATTTTTCGATAAATGTACAGACGCCAGCAGGTCAAGCTACCCGAAACTGTCAAATTTTCCCAATCAATCTTGAACCTTAACGCTTTAGCTTTAAAGTTGAAAATATATTAAAGAAATTTGACATATTGTAGTAGCTTGATTTGCTGGCGTCTGTACATCTTATGGCCGAAAATGAAACATCTCCTTTGGTCTGGCGGACTTTTTTATTAATATATCACTATTGTAACTAACTGCCGCTCTCAGAAACGTCACTTAATAACTTAACTTTAATTGACTAACATATGGCAAAAAAAAAAGAAAATAATATTTTAGCTGTACTACCAGCGTTTCCAAATTATTATGGTCTAATAGTTTCCAAACATGTTGGTGTGGTGGCATTTAGAGCGCCACAAGCGATCTACGCATGAAACTGACGTCACATAAAATCCTGCATCGCGCAAGCAATGTTCGACGCGTGACTAGCATATTATATATTATGTCGCAGCCAACTGGTTAGTTAGCCGTTTAGTTTACCGCCTAGCCTTTTAACTAAACGGCGGCCGTTCCACTAACGGCCTGAATGATATTCAATAAATTATAGTTTAGGTTGGAACTGTAACCAATCACGTGCGAGCAGAATTGGTCGCAGTAACTAAGCCAGGGCACCCCGACCAAATGGGTTAGGTTAGAACTGTGATCAACCGCGTGCGAGCCGAGAGAGCGAAGCGAGGCGAGCACTACTTCCAAAGGCCAGGCGGTTGACTTAACGGCTAATTTAACCAGTTGGCTGCGACATATACAACGTCCCGATCCCAATATTAATCGTCGGGCAGTAGCCCACCAGTCATGATACCCGTCTGGTCGGAGGATCCTTCCTTTTCGATGAGGGACGAGGACCTTTACACCCTGTTCCTCATACCACTCCATATTACTATCTTCAATGAACTATGCTATAAATTGTTAGTCATTCAGTAAACTTGAACTTGATATTTAACATACAAAGGACTGAAAGCTGTAAACCTCATTTTATAAATTTAAAGATACTAACTTTGCCATCCTTATACATCTACGAAACTGTCCTCTTCGTTAGGCGCAACCTGTCTCAATTTTCGCAAGTTAGTAGCCTGCGTAAGCTACATTCGGTTCCAAACAAGACTGCATTATTTCAGAAAAGCATATTCGCAATGGCTCCGAAATTGTATAATAAAGTGCCAAAATCCATCAAATCAGCAGACAACATTTATGTATTTAAAAAGAGGTTGTTTCTATTCCTGATCGAGAAGGCATATTATTCTATACAGGACTTTCTTAATGATAAAATATGAGTTTTATGTGTGCTGTAATATAACCATATTGACAGGTATTTTCTTTTTTTTTTGACTATGTAATCTAATGCTTTTATATGACATTATTAATTTATTTTATTATTATTTGTACACCTTTTTAAACTGACATTCTTAACTTGTACCATTATTTTATTATTATTTGTACACCATTAACTGGTAGGACATAGAGATCGTAATATATTTGACTGTAACAACTTTGTAACCTATGTACACAAATAAATAAATTGAAATTGAATTGAATATTTTGTTACAGAATTTGGAGGTGGTCCCATTATTCGGTGACATGCAGATCGCGCCTTTTAACTACATTAAGAGGTCGAAACATTATGATACTAGCAAGTGAGTGTTTTATTTTACACTAGCTTTTGCACGGGGCTTCTCTCGATTCTCAACAATTCACAAATGTTTACCAACAACAATGTCAATGGCATTAATAATATAATATAATAATATAATATCCCTGGACATTTCACACAGCGCCATCTAGTCCCAAGCTAAGCAACCTAATGCTTGTGTTATGGTAACAAGATGGCTGATAAACTACTTATATACATTTTTTTTTGTAAATACATACATATTATAGATAGAAAAACACCCAGACTCGGAACAAATACATGTAGGTCATACAAATATTTGTTCCGTGCGGGAATCGAACCCGCGACACGCAGCGCAGCAGCCAATCGCTTAACCACTGCGCCAAAAGATTCTGCGCCATTCAGGCGCCAAAAGATCTTTGTACGTCCGGTCTAGAGGTGGGCGCCGCGCCGCCGAGAATTTGAAATTTCGCGCCGATTGAGGCGAGCGGGGCGGGGGCGCGGGCCGGTATGCTGGAGATACCTAGCTTCGGTCGATCCCAAAGAAGTGGAGATTTTGAACGGGGACGTGCTTGCCTATTGGCGAGAGAAAAAAAATGTGTTCCCAGGACTTTCTGCGCTTGCCAGAACTATTCTTGCGATTCCTGCTACAAGTACGCCGAGTGAACGTGTTTTTTCAATAGCAGGATTGGTTTTGAACGCTAAAAGATCGCGGTTGAGCCCTGCACGTGTCAACAAAATAATTTTCATCCATGACAATTAAAACTAACTACCACTAACTTAGCACTTACTAACTTAGCATCTAAATTTGTTTCTTTGTAGTACCTATATTAGATATATTTTTCCGAACTCACTAGCCATATATAAGCCATCAAAGGCTTCTGTGGTTTTTAGCATATAAAAATTTAAACTCTGCGATATACTTTTTGAATAAAAAAAAAAAAAAAAATTAAAAATATTGTAAATACATTTAATTATGTATTTTCCTGATTTTAATTTTTATTTCTGCCTTTGAAAGCTTTAAAATATAACACTTAAAAAAAAAGTGTTTTTTCTAAAAAAAAGACCCGCGGCGCGGCATGGCGCCGCCGCACCGACGAGTTTCTCCAGGCGCGACGCCGCCGGCGCCGCCGGAAAATTTTTGGTCAGCGCCCACTTCTAGTCCGGTCACAGTTATTTGACAGCAGCTTCCCAACAGCGACCTTATTGTAACGAGAAATTGTGATTTTGACAGTCATGCAAAGTCAGGGGTAAAATAATTATGAATGGGCTGCAGCACTTTATACGTAACCGGGGTATTTGCTGTCACCCCTTAAAAAGTTACTTAGCTCCGGAGGTCTTCATCAGATCTTTACACACAAATAATGATAGGGGAGCAATCATCATCATCATCATCTGCCTAGCCTTTTCCCAACTATGTTGGGGTCGGCTTCCAGTCTAACCGGATACAGCTGAATACCAGTATTTTACATGGAGCGACTGCCTATCTGACCTCCACAACCCAGTTACTGGGTAATACGATACCCCTTGGTAAGACTGGTTGTCAGACTTTCGGGCTTCTGACTACCCGTAACGACTGTCAAAGATCCACGAATGACAGCCGGGACCAACGGCTTAACGTGCAATGCTATATTAAAAAAAAAATGGTTTACAAGACAAAACAAATACAATCGAATTGAGAACCCCACTTTTTAGAGTTCCGTACCCAAAGGTTGCCAACGGGACCCTATTACTAAGCCTCTGCTGTCCGTCCGACCGTCGGTCCGTCTGTATGTCAGCGGGCTGTGTCTCATGAACAGTAATAGACAGAAATTTTCACAGTATCTATTTCTATTGCAGGTATAATAAAAATAAAATAAAGTCAGGAATAAATGGAATACATACAAGAAACGGGGTTTTTTCGACATTTTTGATAAGGGATCTTTTTACGCATTTTTTGCTGACTACTCCTACCTAGCTCAGGATTACAGACGTGATATTGACAAAATATTTTATCCCATCAGATGGCCGTTATCATCGAGTCCAAACCCACCGTCTCCTCAGGCTGACCTGATGGTCCACCTGCCTCAGATAAGGGAGGAACATCAGAACTATATCTCTGAACTTGCCAGATACAGCAATGAGGTGAGTTGGAAGCTAGTTTGTAAAGTATTGAATACTTTGATAGAATACTTTGTAAAGTATTGAATACTTTGATACAATACTTTGTAAAGTATTTAATACTTTGATAGAATACTTTGTAAAGTATTCTATTATTTTAATTATTGTGAATGTGAAGACTATGTGGGTCATTTTATTAATATATTTTTTTTATTTTTCTCTCTGTTCTGTTAGTTTTTGTCATGGTCTGGCAGTTTGAGTAATTAATGTGGACTACCCAAATGTCCTTTCTTTGATATTGTTCGTCGAATCGTTGAGCTCCTTAAGTTTTGAGTTGAGCTGCACGATTTCTGACAAATGCGTGCACTGACTGGACAGGTCCTCTCAACCTGTGTGGTTCTTTCCTCAAAAGGCCATCTCAGACATCGATTTACATGGTCTTCATATGATTTGACCAAGATTATGTCTGGACTTTAAAAGAGACTGTGACCTCTGAGTTTGTTTCGGCCTTTCTTCTCAGAGTAGTCAGATAGGAAACGCCGACCTCATCTAGTTTTTAAAATATGATTGACGTGTAAAAGTGTTTGTACAAACCTACTTACAAAAATAAAATCATTTATCAGTTGAATTACAGTTTTAAAAGATAATAAATCAAATCAAATCATAAGATGCGGTTGCACTTGTACGTACCCGACCGTTATGTGTGGGGGCGACGGGCCCCGCCACTGCTGGTCGTACCATCAGCCAGGACCAACTTGCTAGCCAAAACCCTCCTGAATCGAGCAATTTGCACCATCAAATATTATACAAGGTGATTTTTTAAAGACCAGCCAAATTTAAGGATGTGGTACAGACCATCAAACTGAACAACTTTCTCCATGGGACAAATAGCGTAATCGCGAAAATTTTATCAACTGTCCCATAGAAAACTTCAATACCTACTCGACCTAAATGTATGGGACGGCTGAATTTTTATTCGCGATTACGATGTTGGTCCCACGGAGAAAGTTGTTCAGTTTGATGGTCTGTACCACATCCTTAAATTTGGCTGGTCTTTAAAAAATCACCTTGTATATTCAGGTCGAAATTACAATGATTCTGTAAACGCCTATTACCTGATTCCGACATGACGTCGATTTCTGCGACACCGTATGCATAAGTTTGCACACTAAAAACTGATTTTTACACTGATATTTCAAGTGCCTCGACAGCAACAGAGGCAACAGAGGTCGGTGGCCACACAAAAACAAAAAAAAGGCATCAAATAAATTTATTTTGGGAACGAAGTTCCTTATCGCGCGTTGCGAAAGGGGGCTAGACGGAAAAAATTATGACCAAAAGTTGGAACGACACTTTTTGGTGTGGCGGCGGCGTGCGCGTGTTTCTCTCTCTCTCTCTCTTATAGAAAGCAAGCCAGGGGGCCTACTCCGAAGTGCAAAGTGCGAAAGTTCGGATCGGACCGACACATGGCCGAACCGAATATTATTGAAAAATACGAAAAAAGTTCGGATCGGCTCAGTTGGGTCGGGACCATAGTCAATATTCGAAAGAGTGTAGGAGTGTATGAGCGGAACCGACCGAACCAAATAGTAACTTCGTAGCAGGAAACGGCCGAACATTCGGCCGATACTACTTCGGAGTAGGCCCCCAGTTATACTTCGTTCCATCCGGGTGTCCCTTGACACCTCTCAAGTTTTTTTGTTTTATTCTCTCCCAGGTAACAACAACGTTCAAAGAAGCCGGCTCTGATTCCGAGAACAAGGCGGTAACGGAGCTGTGCCTGCGCGGCCTGCAGCTGCTGTCGTCGTGGTGCTCCGTGCTGACGGAGCTGTGCTCGTGGAAGCTGCTGCATCCCACCGACCACGCCAGCAACCCGCGCTGCCCGCCCGACGCCGAGGAGTACGAGCGGGTGAGCGCTAGGTTCATCATCATCAGCATCCACAGCACGTCTTTACCCATATACCTTTAGAGGTATGAGGAACAGGGTGTAAAGTTCACTCATCCTCCATAGAAAAGGGAGGATCCTCCGACTTGATGGGTTTTGTGTCTGGCGGGCAACTGCCCAACGGTTGCATGTATGCTAGTTGCGCGGTAAACTCTGCTTGCGAGATGCAGGATTTGCGTGACGTCAGTATGACGCGTTGTTCGCAAGTGGCGTTGTAGATACCGCTACATACCTGTTTTTATTTTTAATTTTATATTTTAAATTGTTATTTTTTCATTGTTCTCACATGTAGAAGCAATAAGAATAATGTACCCAGGATTTTGTAATAATATCTTGATTTAAAAGAGTGTCCTTGGAGTTTCTTGCCCGTTCTTCTCCAAAGAGATCTATGTTTTGGAATGGGCAACTAGTTTCACTTTCTGACTAACTGACCGACTATTTAAAATGTTGACAATTCAAAAGTGCCTGAAATGGTTTAATTGAAATTAATGATTTGAGTTTGAGATACCGCTACATATCTATCTCCACGCTCCCGTGCTAGCCTCATCCACGTTTTACCCGCGATAGCAACAATATCGTCCGCCCATTTCAGCTCCGGACGACCGATACTTCGTCTACCAGTCCTTGCGCCACTAGGTTACCGTAACGATATTAGCCAGCAGTGGCAATGTTAGACGGCACGGTTGACGCAGTGGTTAAGCGATTGACTGCTGCGCTGCGTGTCGCGGGTTCGATTCCCGCACGGAACAAATATTTGTATGACCTACATGTATTTGTTCCGAGTCTGGGTGTTTTTCTATCTATAATATGTATGTATTTACAAAAAAAAAATGTATATAAGTAGTTTATCAGCCATCTTGTTACCATAACACAAGCATTAGGTTGCTTAGCTTGGGACTAGATGGCGCTGTGTGAAATGTCCAGGGATATTTATTTATTATTATTTTTGACGTTTGTCGCCATGGTGAGACTGCGACTAGATTTTGAACGTTATAAATTACTAGAATTGGCGTTCTGTTTTAGTTGCCTTGTTAATTAATAAATCATTTTGTTCCAGGCTACCCGCTACAACTACACTTCAGAGGAGAAATTCGCGATGATCGAGGTGATAGCTATGATTAAAGGGCTGCAAGTGCTGATGGCGCGCATGGAGACAGTGTTCGCGGACGCGGCGCGGCGCTCCATCTACGCTGAGCTGCAGGACTTTGTCCAGCTGTTGCTGCGGGAGCCGCTGCGCAAAGCTATCAAGAACAAGAAAGACCTTATACGGAGGTACGTTAGAAGAACGTGGGTAATACTGCCAAGTGGGGGTAGTATTGCCGAAGGGGTAATATTGACATGGGGGTAACATTGCCAGGTGGCTAATGCTGCCAAGCGGTTAATATTGCCAAGTGGGTAATCCTGCCAGGTGGGTAATATTTTGACAACACGGTTAGCGCAGTGGCTGAGCGATCGGACTGCTGCGCTGCGTGTCGCGGGTTCGATTCCCGCACAGAACAAATATTTGTAAGTCCTACATGTATTTGTTCTGAGTCTGGGTGTTTTTCTATCTATAATATGTATGTATTTATAAAAAAAAATGATATAAGTAGTTTGTCAGCCATCTTGTTACCATAACAAAAGCATTAGGTTGCTTAGCTTGGGACTAGATGGCGCTGAGTGAAATGTCCAGGGATATTATTATATTATTGCCAATTGCGGGTAATATGGCCTAACAGGTAATATTGCCAAGTGTTCGCGGACGCTGCGCGGCGTTTTTATATCTTAACATGACCCAGAAATGTGGTCGTGCGCAAATATTTCCAAGTCCTAGAAAGATTTTATTTACATTGTTTTTTTTCTCGCTGTCCCTCAGTATAATTGTATCAGTTCGTGAAACCTGTGGCGACTGGGCGCGCGGCTGCGAACCTCAGCAGGACCCGGCGCTACGAGGGAAGAAGGATGGAGAGGCCAGCTTTACCATCAAAGTGCCAAGAAGGAACGTCGGTGAGTGGTTGAAAAAGACATTCGTATAGAAGCAAAACTTTATACATAGTACTTCACGTACATACGCCAGCACATCAAGCTACCCGAAACTGTCAAATTTTCCCAATCAACCTTGAACCTTAATGCTTTAGCGATAAAGTTGAAAGTCTATTAAAGAAATTTGACAGATTGTAGTAGCTTCCTTATAACTAGCTTACTAAAAAGAAATGTGATTTGTATGGCTCCTGTAATCTTTAATAAAATACCTGACAAATTTAAAAACTTACCGTTGCAAAAATTTAAAAAGCTTTTCACAGAATTACTTGTAAATAAATGTTATTGTTCTGTGCAGGATTTCTTGAATGATAATTTTTTGTAATATCTTTAATATCTACTACTTTGTATTACATTTGCATGCTATATGTAGGCAGAATGTACATGGATCCTATTTAATTTAACAACTTATTTTTATGTCCTACATTCTAAGCAAATAAAGACCTATTCTATTC
Organism: Apamea sordens; assembly: GCA_945859715.1. NCBI lineage: Eukaryota > Metazoa > Arthropoda > Insecta > Lepidoptera > Noctuidae > Apamea > Apamea sordens. Next base: position 7,334,943 of record OX244015.1, on the reverse strand, counting down.
TATTCTTGATGTGAAAGAAAGAAAAATGCATTTATTGGCAATACACAAAATGACACCTTAAAACTATAAAAAACAGAAAACAAAGATTATAATGCCAAAAGGGCCTCAGCTCAGCATAATGCTGCATGTGCTGGCGTCTGTAACTGTACCTTTAAGATGTACTCAGTCTTGCTCCTATATCCCTATCACTCACCCGGTAGGCACATCAACGCACAAACTGTTACCATGGACTCGTAAATGATTCTGAAGCCTATGTTGAAAAAATTTGTCAGTTATTAAAAAAAAATTGTTGCTCAGGACCGAGTAGGCACTGTATTTTTCTATGTAACGCACTTTTTTTTTTTTTGATAATCCCTGATAAATATCCACGCTAAGGGGTTTTGAATCATGGGGTCAATTCATGGTTACAGTGTGCACGACATCGACGCTGCGCCCCGCGGTTTCACCCGCATAAGTTTCGATCCTGTGGGAATATCGGGATCAAAAGTATCCTATGTGTTAATCCTGGTTATAAACTATCTGTGAGCCAAATTTCATCCAAATCCGTTCAGTAGTTTTTGCGTGAAAGAGTAACAAACATCCATCCATCCATCCTCACAAACTTTTGCGTTTATAATATTAGTAGGATTCGTACGTATACTCACGCCTTTTTCCAATGGATGGGCAGAAACTATCGGAATAGTCTTAGAAATTCACCTATCTTCACAGGCCCATCATCAACCCAGCTCTACATGGTCCGCACACAGCTAGAAGCGCTGATCTCCGACAAGTCCGGTGGCAGACGTGTTCTGCGCAAGGACCTGGATGCCGGCACCCTGACTCAGATCGAGACCTTCCACCGACAGAGCTTCTACTGGATGTACCTGCTTAACTTGTCAGGTGAGAATATTGCCTATGGCGAAGTAGGTAATATGGCCAGGTGGGTAATAGTACCAGCGGAGGAGATTTTTGCTATGTGGGTAATATTGTCAGGGGGGTAATTTTACCAGCTGAGGGGATTTTTGCTAAGTGAGTAATATTCCAGGTGGGTAATATTGCCAGGGGGGTAATATTGCCAGGGGGGTAATATTGCCAGAAGGCAATATTTCCAGTTGATATCAATATCAACTTGTGTCAACCCGACAGTGGCAATACCACTGTCGGGTATACACAAGTCCGGTGGCAGACATGTTCTGCGCAAAGACCTGGACGCCGGCACCCTGACTCAGATCGAGACCTTCCACCGACAGAGCTTCTACTGGATGTACCTGCTCAACTTGTCAGGTGAGAATATTGCCTATGGAGTATTATGGCGAAGTAGGTAATATGGCCAGGTGGGTAATAGTACCAGCGGAGGAGATTTTTGCTAAGTGGGTAATATTGTCAGGGGGGTAATTTTACCAGCTGAAGGGATTTTTGCTAAGTGGGTAATATTGCCCGGGGGTAATATTGCCAGAAGGCAATATTTCCAGTTGATATCAAGGGACCGTGTGGAGACACGTTCTAAGAGAGTATAGAAATACGGGTGAGGCGAGAATCGCGGCGATATTATCGTCGAGCCACGTCATCATCGCGGCGAGAATTGGATGGGACGACGATAATATCGCCGCGATTCTCTCGCTTTTGGAGACGGTCCTTAAGTAAGAGGTGCTTAAAAATACTAATAGGCATGTAGTCATTCAAATAATGATTATTCCTTTGTTCTCAGATTCTCTAGCGAAATGTTGTGATCTATCTCAGCTTTGGTACCGAGAGTTCTATCTCGAGATGACTATGGGTCGCAAAGTTAACGTAAGTAACAAAGTTTTATTACATCTATATAAATAAAACAAAGTCAGGTTAGTTACACCTGCCAGGGTAGCGGGATCGTCCGAAAGGGTTACCGCTGCCCTGGAACATAAAGGGCTAAGGAAGGAACACGGGTGGGTTTTAGTCAGTAAGAGTCTGACACTCCCTTCCGCTCCACCCAGAGCGGGAGGGGTCATTTGATGATATCCCATCCTCAAAAAAAAAGGTTAGTTACACCATTTATAACTCAAGAATGGCTGAACCGATTTTTATGATCTTTGATTTGTTGAATTGGTCTCCACCCCGAAAAGCAGAATAAATATTAAAACATTGGAAAAATTCACGAAAAAAAAATAACTTAATTCATTTTCTCATACGTCTTATTGATTCTGAGGCGGTACGAAGTTCGCCGGGTCAGCTAGTTATCATTAAAAGTCTAATAGTCGCAAGCGTGGTTGCGATCAGTTCAGTTTTATTTTGGTTTTCTCACTATTGCGCAGTCAACTAGCTGTTGTCCGCAGCTTCACTTGCATTTTAGGGAAAGATAAAACAAGGGAAAAAAAGCCTAAAGAAATTGTAAGTGTTTTATTGTATTTAGATAGCGATTCTCATAACGTGTCTTTAGCCAAATAATTAAAAATGGCAAAAAAAAGTGGAATGTACTTAAATATGAAAATCCTATCATCCGACTAATATTATAAAAGTGAAAGTTTGTATGGATGGATGGATGGATGGATGTTTGTTACTATTTCACGCAAAAACGGATGAACGGATTTGGATGAAATTTGGCACACAAATAATTTATAACCATTACATGTAACTTTTTATCCCGATATTCCCACGGGATCTTATGCGGGTGAAATCGCGGGGCGCAGCTAGTTAATCATATTTTTACTTGCACAGAAATGCATGGTACGCCACCAACATAACGAAGAATGCAATGATCTGATCACTATGGAGAAACGCATACAGTTCCCCATTGAGATGTCGATGCCGTGGATATTGACAGATCACATACTGAGGACTAAGGAGCCAGCTATGATGGAGTAAGTAATATTATTTATATTTTTGGAACGAAGTTCCTTATCGCGCGTTGCGAAAGGGGGCTAGACGGAAAAAAATAAGACCAAAAGTGGGACGACACTTTTTGCTATAGTTGTAAGCCGTGCGGCGTGCGCGTGTTTCTCTCTCTCTCTCTCTCTCTCTCTCTCTCTCTTATAGAAAGCAAGCCAGTTATACTTCGTTCCATCCGGGTGTCACTTGACACCTCTCAAGTTTTTAAAATACTTGGTCGTAATATTGGCAACAAAAATGGTCATGGGGTAATATCGCCAAGTAACAAAAAAGGTCATGGGGTATTATCACCAAGTAACAAAAAGAGGTCATGGGGTAATATCGCCAAGTAACAAAAAAGGTCGTGGGGTAATATCGCCAAGTAACAAAAAAGGTCATGGGGTATTATCACCAAGTAACAAAAAGAGGTCATGGGGTAATATCGCCAAGTAACAAAAAAGGTCGTGGGGTAATATCGCCAAGTAACAAAAAAGGTCATGGGGCAATGTTACATACTCAGCCTATAATGTTCCCACAGCTGGGACACAGGCCTCCTCTCTGTGAGAGGGAGGGCCGTAATCCACCACGCGGGCCCAGCGCGGCTTGGTAGATGTCATATGTCTTCTTGTCAAACGAACTTTTGGTTCTAGGACATGCCGGTTTCCTCACGATGTTTTTCTTCACTGTTTGGGCATGGGGCAATGTTGCTAAGTGACAAAAAGGACATGGGGTAATGTCGCCAAGTAGCTAAAATACTGACCAAGTTTTGTTAATAGGCGATATTACCCCTATGTAGAAAAACTGATGGAAAATGTTTCACCACATTTAAGACGCTGTAAATCCGATTGCGAAATAATAACCAATGTTCTTTCTGTAGGGAAAAATCACTCTTAACTTTTTTTTTTATAAGCCCCAATTTCCCTCAACCTCCTCTTCTCGCTCTAACTATAATATGCAGCCCATATACACTTACATTTACAGAAACCATGTTAACAAAAAACTATCTTTAAAAACACACTCATAAGCTTCATTTTCCCTCAACAGATACGTCCTCTGCCCTTTGGACTTACCAAAAACACCCTTGGTTTTAGAAGAAGAAAAAACATTTTTATTTAAATACCATCTTTAAATGCACACTAACAAGCTTCATTTTCCCTCAACAGATACGTGCTCTATCCATTGGACCTGTACAACGATTCTGCACAGTACGCGCTCACAGTATTCCGCAAACAGTTTTTATACGATGAAGTGGAGGCAGAAGTCAACTTGTGTTTCGATCAGTTCGTGTACAAGCTGTCTGAGCAGGTCTATGCTCATTATAAGCAGCTGGCGAGCAGGTGAGCATACACGAGCATATTGTTACGAGCTTCGGGTTCGTGACAATAAAAACTGCCGATAAAAATTACCAAAAGTTACACTTTAATTAAACAACACTAACAACAACTCAAACACACTAATTATAAAACACAATCGCTCTTAAGTCGCACTTAAAGATCGCTTTCGATGTATTCGCTTCGATCGTAGAACCAAGTCTGATAGGTCGCGGCTAGTCCCGGCCTTATATAGTGCCGCAGATAGTTCCAGAACCTTCTATTGTAGAAACATCTAGAATGTTCGAGTACATACCGGCCCCGACTGACCAGATGTCGATAGTTCTAGTAAGTTCTAGCATCGACATCTCTACTCGATAATAGATGGCGCCAGTGACTTTAGTTCTGCCATTCCACAATAGATGGCGCCAGTGGTAACTAATGTCACCATGTATCGGGCATTAATTATGGCGCGTAACAATATTATATTAGGGTTTTATAACCCTAGATGCACATTGCACAAATCAGAAGGGCCCGTGGCTAAATAATAACAGCTGCACAGGTCGATCGATCAGGTTAAGCTACGTTGCCGCGGTTGGTCTGTGGATGGGTGACCATCTTTGCATACCAAGACCCCTCCGTGCCTCGGAAAGCACGTTAAACCGTTAGTCTCGGCTGTCATTCGTGGATCTTTGACAGTCGTTACGGGTAGTCAGAAGCCCGAAAGTCTGACAACCAGTCTTACCAAGGGGTATCGTATTACCCAGTCACTGGGTTGTGGAGGTTAGATAGGTAGTCGTTCCATGTAAAATACTGGTAATCAGCTGCATTCGGTTAGACTGGAAGCTGACCTCAACATAGTTGGAAAAAGGCTAGGCAGATGATGACACATTTCGGAAATCAAAGTTGTCCTCGAAAAAGAATGTAAGCATAAAGATTTCTATTTTCGATGCTGTTCAAAACACCTACATAGGCTTAAAATTGGAATTTGCGTTTATCAAAATCGAAGTTTGTGACGTTACGCTTTTGTTTTTCGCAATTATGTAAAAAGATGCTTTATTTCCATTGGTTTAAAGTTCGGTTTCATAACCGATAAATCGAAGACACTTTTAAATCCCATAATTTGAAGGAATTGTGTAACTTGGGATTTATACACATTTAAATTTTGATCGTTTTAATCCTTAAAAGGGGCCATTGTACTCATTATGAACAACTTTTACTACGGGACCAACCCTTACATCGTGTTAAAAAATCAGTTGATGACATTATGTCGAGTTATGCGAACATAAATCTATGGATCAACTGATTTTTTTTTCACATTGGTTTATTAAAAAAGAAAAATATTGCTGTTCCATACATTTTGTCCGCGTAGGTATTGCACTTTTCTATGAAACAGAAGATTTTTTTTTTGATAACCGACGAAAAATTTCGACGCCATGGGGTCTAAACTCATGTGCTGAATCTATGGTTACAGTTTGCGCGTCGATGTCCCTGACACTCTGTATACAGGGTGGAAACTTTCAGCGGGGCAGTAAGGGAAAGTTTTTTGCAATTTGTGACTTTTTGAGTACTCCAACGATGGTTGTTTCCATAGAAGTTTTTGATCAGTATTAGAAACAGGATCGATTGGCATCAAAAAATGTTTTTGTGTAAAATGGCTATTTTCTTGCTAACTGTATTTTTTTTTTTGAAAATCTGTGAATGGGTTCAAAATTCCATACAAAATTATGGATAGTCTCCTAAGACCATTTTCACGTAGCTGCAACGGATAAGGTACTTCCCCTTACTGCTCCGCTGAAAGTTTCCACCCTGTATGAATGACATGCAATTTAATAATGAGAGATGACATACTGTAATTCTTTATTTATTGACGTCACTTATTTTAATTTAGTTTTTGATAATTGTTTGACATACATAAATTCTTAATTGACATAATATATAATTATTTAACATTTCTTGACATTTCATGTTATTTATGACAAAGTTTTGTTTTATATAATTGTTTAATGTAATTTGATAAATCAGTAGAGTCATAATTTGTAAAATTGCATGCCTTCAGGCGGATTATGGAGAGACTAATATATATTTTGTATGTTACCTACCTATATTACCCATTTTCGCAATAAATGAATATTTATATGTATAATACTTTATAGTACACCACAAAATACATAACAAAACAAATACAATTTTTAAACAAAACATACAATGGGAGGCGTTATCGCTTGTTGTTGTTGATTGTATGTTCTAATATGTATGTATTTAATTAAATGAAAAACCAAATTTACCTTGTCTATCCTTTAGCATGCTACTGGACAAACGCTACCGCGCCGAATGCGCGGCGCGCGGAGCTTCAACAGGTTCCGCGGCCGGCCGCTACGCGTCGCTACTGCGGCAGAGACATGTGGCGTTGTTGGGCAGACACGTTGACCTGTGCGCGCTGGTTAGTACTTCATAACAGCCAAACTAGTTCTGCATCGTTCTCACATGCATAATTTCTAACATGAATGATGTAACCAATACTTTGTAACCATATTATTTTGATATTGTTACACAACCATATTGTCACACAATTCCTTGACGGCACGGTTGGCGCAGTGGTTAAGCGATTGACTGCTGCGCTGCGTGTCGCGGGTTCGATTCCCGCACGGAACAAATATTTGTATGACCTACATGTATTTGTTCTGAGTCTGGGTGTTTTTCTATCTATAATATGTATGTATTTACAAAAAAAAAATATGTATATAAGTAGTTTATCAGCCATCTTGTTACCATAACACAAGCATTAGGTTGCTTAGCTTGGGACTAGATGGCGCTGTGTGAAATGTCCAGGGATATTATTATTATTATTATCTCCTTCACAATCCTAAAACACCATCCTATCTGCGAGAGCGTTTATCCTTCGCCCGTCCTTCAGATGCACCTTGCAGGACGCCTCTTAAAAACCTTCTTATGTCCCCTCCCCACTCCACCGACTTCTACTCCTACTCCTTCACAGTGCACGCGGTGCGATTGTGGAATTCACCACCGCCTGACATTAGGGACTGCCAAACTATTGCAGTTTTCAAAAGAAGAGTGAAAGAACACTATCTGTCCACGTCATCATAGTTGTGTATGTATTTATTTATTTTTTTGAGTACCTATGATATTAATTATTACCATTCTAGTAATATTTATTTTAGAAGTATTTATGTATGTTTATTTGTATGTATGGTTAGTATATTCTCGTAATTTTTGTTTAGTTCTTAAGTGAATTGTTTTTTTTATTCTATGTATTATTTTTTGTCTCCTTTGCTCTATCACACGCTGTCTACATCTCTGTATCTATTGTCCTATCTCAGGTATGCTGGAAGAGATTTCTTATGAAATAAGCATCACCTCTGTACCTATTTTTTCTGTTCTGTTTTTCAATGTCTGTTTATATATGTGTGTACATAAATTGGTAAAATAAATAAATGATGTCCTAATTCTCAATTATTAAATTAACAGGTGGCCCAACGAATCAACGCGGACATGCACAGAGCTCTAGACGCGGCCGTCGCTAAGTTTGAAGCTGGAGATATAACCGGCGTTGTGGTATGTATACCTGAACATAAGTAGATTACGAGTATAGCGTATTTTTTACCGACTTCTAAAAAAGGAGAATTCGGAAATCTGTATTTTTTTTTTTATATTTGTTCGCGCATAGCTCCATCGCTTGCCAACCGATTTGAAAAATTCTTTTTTTGTTGGAAAGGGTATACTTCCCAAATGATCCCATAGAAATTTCATCAAAAACGGTTCAGTAGTTTGGTTTTTACCAAAATTACTGGTAAAAATTACAACTTAAAAGTGAAAAATAAAAACTTTTGCGCAAAAAAAAAAATCAACCGACTTCCAAAAACAACACTACAAAGTGAAAAATAACTTTAATTTCGGAAGTCGGTGGCAAACAACGAAAATGTGAACCCAACGACACCGACTTCCGAAATTAAAGTTATTTTTCACTTTGTAGTGTTGTTTTTGGAAGTCGGTTGATTTTTTTTTTTTTGCAAAAAAGTTTTTATACCTCCAATATTACAGAGCCCGGAGTTTGAAAGTTAGCGGTGTGATAGCTCCTTCCTCCCAATACAGCAGGGGTTCCCAACCTTTTCTTGGTCAGGGACCACTTTTATATTATTCTTGTTAGCAGGGACCACTATGTAGGTATAATAAAAATAAACTGTAATAATCCAACTGAAACTTTAGTTAAAAACTTAATAGGAATTACATACGGCGGCCCGACGTACCGCCCCCTCCACCCGCGCTCTTCTCTCTCACTGCACGGCGACCAACGGCTCGCCGCCCGCCAAATTTAAAATCGTTCGCGGACCACATTTTGGCTTCTGCGGACCACTGGTGGTCCACGGACCACTGGTTGGGAACCACTGCAATACAGGCATTACTTGCTTAAAGGGAGGCTCCAATCACTAATCTGTTGAGGCTAATTTATGTTGGAGAAATATTTTTTTTTTTTCTTTTTTTTTAATTTTGAATACCTCCGGGCCTCGTTGCGCATGTGTCGCCGTGTGTCCTGCGCCTGCCGGTCGATTCTGTAAAAATCTCACCGTGAAAAGTTAGGTGAAGTGAGCTTAGAGTGAGCTGTCAATAGTGTCAATCCCTAGCATTAGTTGGAATGACAGCTCACTCCAAGCTCACTTCACCTATGTTTTTACGGTGAGATGGTTACAGAATCACAATGCTGATCTCTCTCCGGTCGTGTCCGGTCGCCCCCCCATCGGAAATGTCACCCCACCTGTGTCTGCGCACACGCCTGCACCATAATATTTCCTGCGCCGAAGGCTAGCCTCCGTTGAGATTAGCCGCCGTGGCTGAAACACAGTCTGGAGGACTTTATTTTTGTATTAAAAATATTAAATTAGTCTGAGAATCACATTTTTTTCAATGTTGAAAGTATTCCCTACTTCCTAGTTTTTTTTTTTTTGTACGAAGTTCCTTATCGCGCGTTGCGAAAGGGGGCTAGACGGAAAAAATTAAGACCAAAAGTTGGAACGACACTTTTTGCTATAGTTTTAAGCCGTGCGCCGTGCACGTGTTTCTCTGTCTGTCTCTTTCTCTCTCTTTGAACTTCGTTCCATCCGGGTGTCCCTTGACACCTCTCAAGTTTTTTTTTACTCATCTCGTCTGCGGAGTGTCGCTTGCTCATTTATCTTGACCCTGTATATAAAGCATGTATCAGAAATGTGTGTTTAAATTTAAGGGCGTGGTACAGATCATCAAACTGAACAGAGGGCCTAAAAAAACTTTTTTGCATAAAAAATCAACCGACTTCCAAAAACGACACTACAAAGTGAAAAATAACTTTAATTTCGGAAGTCGGTGTCGTTAGGTTCGTTGTTTGCCACCGACTTCCGAAATTAAAGTTATTTTTCACTTTGTAGTGTCGTTTTTGGAAGTCGGTTGCTTTTTATGCAAAAAAGTTTTTATTTTTACTTTTAAGTTGCAATTTTTACCAGTAATTTTGGTTTAAAAACCAAACTACTGAACCGTTTTTGATGAAATTTCTATGGGACCACTTCAAAAGTATCTCCTTTCGAACAAAAACAGAATTTTGAAACAGAAAATCTGTCCACAATTGGCGGAGTAATCGCGTAACAAACACACAAAAAAAAAAAAAAACATACCGTCGAATTGAGAACCTCCTCCTTTTTTGAAGTCGGTTAAAAATGCCACTTTAAGCAATACCTCTAAAAGCTGCAGATCATTAGCAATTCCTCTAATTTTAGTAAAAATTCATTTCATATAATATATGGTGTAAACATTGCCGCATGAAAAAAAATAAAAACCGTAATTTTACCGGTAAATTAATCATTACAGTTTTTATTAATCAAATTGCTTTTAATTTTTTATTTCTACAGTTTAAATGTTATTTCATTGTGATATGAATTGCACACAGATCATATTATGAATTGTCAGTTTGTGACTTTTTTACGTTTTTTAATATGATTCATATTGTTATCCTAATATGATTCTGCCAAAGTGGCCTTTTTAGGCCCCCAGCTTTCTCCGTGGGACCAACATCGTAATCGCGAAAAAATCATCAACTGTACAAAACTCGACCCAAATGTATGGACGTCTGATTATTTTTTCGCGTTTTCCAATCGCGGCTTTACTTCAAATCTTGACAACACGGTTAGCGCAGTGGCTGAGCGATCGGACTGCTGCGCTGCGTGTCGCGGGTTCGATTCCCGCACAGAACAAATATTTGTAAGTCCTACATGTATTTGTTCTGAGTCTGGGTGTTTTTCTATCTATAATATGTATGTATTTACAAAAAAAAAAAAATGTATATAAGTAGTTTATCAGCCATCTTACCATAACACAAGCATTAGGTTGCTTAGCTTGGGACTAGATGGCGCTGTGTGAAATGTCCAGGGATATTATTATTATATAATCATCTTTCTTCATAGGAACTCGAAGGTCTGATCTCCGTGAACCGCCTCTGCCACAAACTGCTGAGCCGGTACCTCACACTGGACGATTTCGACGCCATTTTGAGAGAGAGTGACCACGGAGTTCTCGCTCCATACGGGAGAATCACCCTGCATGTGTTCTGGGAACTGAACTTTGATTTCTTGCCGAATTATTGTTACAACGCGGCTACGGACAGGTTAGTAATATTGTAACGTTATCTTAGTTTTTTCATGTTTCCACAAGTAGTTTTGGTCTTGAACATTATTGTATAGACAACCTCGTAACTACTTTACCACTTCTGACAATTCTCAGTACCCTAAGTTCAAACTGCACTGAAGTTGAAAGTATCTAACTGTCACGTAGACAAATATACTTTGTTTTATGACGTACAACTGACATTGAACATTCGGGCGGTAAATCAATTACAAAAACATGATGAATTGATGATTGATACTTTATCTTTGCATACACGTCGTTCGCATATACAAGTACATCACGATGATGGACGCAATGAGCAAGCGTAGTAATCAATGCTCGTTCCATATCTATAGAAGAAGCGGCCTCCGTCCTACAGTAGCACAGGGGGCCTAAAAAGGCCACTTTAAGCAATACCTCTAAAAGCTATTCATTTCCAGAATTCCCAGCAGATCATTAGCAATTCCTCTAATTTTCGTAAAATTTCATTTCGTATTTGGTGTAAACATTGCCGCATGAAAACAATAAAAACCGTAATTTTATCGGTAAATTTTTCATTACAGTTTCTATTAATCAAGATGGTTTTTTATTTTTTATTTCTACAGTTTAAATGTTATTTCATTGTGATATGAATTGCACACAGATCATTATTATGAATTGTGAGTTTGTGATCATTTTACGATTTTTAATATGATTCATATTGTTATCCTATTATGATTCTGCCAAAGTGGCCTTTTTAGGCCCCCAGTTAGTTACAGGCTTTATCTATGTACATTTACCTACATATGTAATACCACTTTTAGATACATCCCAGACAATTAGGGATATAATTTAGTATTCTGTTTCACTTGTTCATTAGCTGGTGGGGTGGGTAGTGTATACCTTAACCTAATAGGGTAGTTGTCTGGGTAAAAAAAAATATTTACCTATATTTAGTCCGTCAGTTAGATTATCGAAAAATAATGGACACGTATTTTTTCTTTTGTCAAGCAAACAAAAAATGACAAAGATAAAGCGCGTCAAAATTTGGGAGTGGAGGGGCGTGACGTCAATTGCTTGCAAAAATGTCGCAAGCAAGTGACGTCACGCGGAACTTTAACGGGCGATATCTTCATCAATTTTTATATAATTGACAAAAGAAAAAATACGGGTTCAATATTTTTTGATAATCTAACTGACGGACTAATTAGAATTTTTTAGGAAAATAGCCTACTGTGTAGATCTTAAGTGTTAATAGTTCCTAATTGTTATAATATTTCCAGATTCGTGAAATGTCGCGGCATACAGTTCGCGGCGGGTGTGTCTCGAGAGAAGCCACAACAGTACGGGCATGCATTGCTGTGGGGCTCCAAGCAACTCAGCCTTGCTTATTCAGCACAGTACGCGCAATACGTAGGTAAGAAACTGAAGAACACAGCTGTATTTTTTAACGCTGTATCTGCTACGTCATTTTGAAACCCTTAGTTATTTTTTTTGTCTGCACTGGAACCGATAACATAAACCATAGGTGAAGATATTTTTTTGGAACGAAGTTCCTTATCTCGCGTTGCGAAAGGGTGCTATTCGGAAAAAATTAAGACCAAAAGTTGGAACGACACTTTTTGCTATAGTGGAAGCCGTGCGGCGTGCGCGTGTTTCTCTGTCTGTCTCTCTCTCTCTCTCTCTTATAGAAATCAAGCCCAGTTACAATTCCTTCACTAATTAATCGAAAGGAACTTCGTTCCATCCGGGTGTCCCTTGACACCTCTCAAGTTTTTTTTATTTTTTTACTTTGAAGTAATAAGTTCCCGATTACTCTAAGAAAATTGGTGTTTGGCTCAGTGGTAACGGACCCGACATACGAGTAGTAGGTCGTGGGTTCGAACCCAGACAGGCGCTTTACTTTGTGTAAAATAACCTCATCACCACTGCTCTGAAAGCGGTGAAGGAAGACACTGTTAAGAAACCGGCATGTCCTAGAACCAGAATTTCGAAGACATGTGACATCTACCAACCCGCACTGGGCCCGCGTGGTGGATAACAGCCCACTCCGTTTCGAAGATAGGAGGCCTGTGTCCCAGCCTTGGGGACATGATAGGCTGATTTATTTCATACACCTACTCATACACAAACACGAACGGGAACCCACCCACACCACACGCACATGTACACACCTCCCACAAACACACAGCACGATTTAATTTATGTTAAGAAGAAATTATATTCTTCATATTTTTGATATTTTTCTTTTAATTTCTGTTATTGTATTTTATTTTGTTTTTACTTCTTTTAAAATTGTATTGTATATCACACATGTTTGTATATTCCTATGTTGACATTAGTACCTAAGCCAAATAATAATAATATCCCTGGACATTTCACACAGCGCCATCTAGTCCCAAGCTAAGCAACCTAATGCTTGTGTTATGGTAACAAGATGGCTGATAAACTACTTATATAATTTTTTTTTTTTTGTAAATACATACATATTACAGATAGAAAAACACCCAGACTCGAAACAAATACATGTAGGTCATACAAATATTTGTTCCGTGCGGGAATCGAACCCGCGACACGCAGCGCAGCAGTCAATCGCTTAACCACTGCGCCAACCGTGCCGTCAAAATAAAATGGGAGAGGGCGCTGACTCCTGACATACAGGTACACCTAGTTCAAGAGTCAGAGGCTTCAAACAAGATTTTGTAACCTATTATGTCAATAAAGAATTATTATTATTATTATTTATTCAGCCATTTCTGTCCCACTGCAGAGCAAAGGTCTCCCTTCCCTCCTTCCACTTATCCCTATCCAGTGCTGTTAAACGCCAATACTTGTGGAAAGAGTCGAGCTCGTCCCGCCATCTCATTCTGGGCCTGCCGCGTTGTCGTTTGCTGCTGTTTGGGACCCATTGTGTGGTTACTTTAGCCCATAGCTCCTCCGGCATACGACAGATGTGACCAGCCCAGTTCCATTTTAGTTTGCCAAACTATGCCAGAACTGCGCAACTGCCAATCTGCGTTCTAAAACTCAAATCGGCAATTTGAGTTTTAGAACGCAGTATCGAGTATACTGCGCTCCATTGCTCGCTGACAGACCCCGAGTGCGGACTTTTGACGATTGGTTGATTATGGTAAGAAAATTGGATAAAGTGAAATATGGTATTCAGCTGCATCCGGTTAAACAGGAAGCCGACCTCAACATGTTAAAAGGGTCGACAGATGATAACTACGATATCTTCCACTGTTTAGTTTAGATTTTGTACGCCAGAAGGTCGGAAATTATTCCAAGAGTATCTAATGTTCTAGGATAAAAAGTAATGTCCATTATCGAGGAGGGCATGGTCTACCCGTGTGCAAAATGTCGTCGAAATCCGTACTGGCGTTCCCACAGCGATACAAACAGATAGACTTACTTCCGTATTTATAATATAAGGTTTTTTTTTTAATAAGTTTTCTTAAATATTTTATGTTCCTCTCCCTCAGGCTTCGTAGGCGCCCAACACCTACACGCCCTAGTCCGCCTCCTAGGCTACCAGGGAGTAGCCGTAGTAGTGTCAGAACTGCTGGACGTAGCGCGAGGCCTCCTGCACGGCACCATCGCGCAGTTCACGAGGGCGCTAGCTGCCGCCATGCCCAGGCACTGCAAGCTGCCGAGATATGATTATGGATCTAACGGTAAGTCTGAATACTGCTAGGGTAATAAAACATCTCTAGGGTAACACACACTTCTAGGGGGTAACAACACACTCCAAGGGTAACCAAATACTCTAGGATAACAACCCACTCTTTGGGTCACAACTAAGCCCTAGGGTAACAACACACTCCAAGGGTAACCAAACACTCTGAGGATAACAACCCACTCTTTGGGTCACAACTAAGCCCTAGGGTAACAACACACTCCAAGGGTAACCAAACACTGAGGATAACATCCCACTCTTTGGGTCACAACTAAGCCCTAGGGTAACAACACACTCCAAGGGTAACCAAACACTCTGAGGATAACAACCCACTCTTTGAGTTAAAACTAAGCCCTAGGGTAACAACACACTGAGGATAACAACCCACTCTTTGTGTCACAACTAAGCCCTAGGGTAACAACACACTCCAAGGGTAACCAAACACTCTGAGGATAACAACCCACTCTTTGAGTTAAAACTAAGCCCTAGGGTAACAACACACTCCAAGGGTAACCAAATACTCTAGGATAACAACCCACTCTTTGGGTCACAACTAAGCCCTAGGGTAACAACACACTCCAAGGGTAACCAAACACTCTGAGGATAACAACCCACTCTTTGGGTCACAACTAAGCCCTAGGGTAACAACACACTCCAAGGGTAACCAAACACTGAGGATAACATCCCACTCTTTGGGTCACAACTAAGCCCTAGGGTAACAACACACTCCAAGGGTAACCAAACACTCTGAGGATAACAACCCACTCTTTGAGTTAAAACTAAGCCCTAGGGTAACAACACACTGAGGATAACAACCCACTCTTTGTGTCACAACTAAGCCCTAGGGTAACAACACACTCCAAGGGTAACCAAACACTCTGAGGATAACAACCCACTCTTTGAGTTAAAACTAAGCCCTAGGGTAACAACACACTCCAAGGGTAACCAAACACTCTGAGGATAACAACCCACTCTTCGAGTGTATCGTAGGCTTAATATTGCAGAGACGTTATAACTAATCACCGTGTCCTTTCTACACAGGAGTCTTGGGCTACTACCACGCTCAACTCACCGACATCGTCCAGTACCCTGACGCGCGCACTGAGCTGTTCCACGCCTTCAGAGAGCTGGGCAACATCATACTCTTCTGTATGCTCATTGAACAGGTAAAAGAGCATTTATTAATTACCGGTGACCAAAAAACAGAAAGAAAGAAAGAAAGAAAAAGTATTTATTGCGACTCGTACAGGATCATAAACTAAACACAGTTAAAAATAAAATAAATTGTATAAAAAAGTAACAAAAGGAAAAAAATCAGAAAGTCCTATACGAGGCCAAAAGGCTCCTATCTCAGCATGATGCTACGACATTTAAAAAATAAATGTCGCAGCGCTGGTATTCTGATAGGGCCCGCTGTGATGTCACGGGCAATCACAGTAATAAATAAATACTAAAATAGATATAATATTATGTAAAATATTAGCAATAAAATAAATATTATTTATTTTTAATCCGCGCTAGACGTAACCTCATTACTTGTCAATGCCCTTAGTGTCAGAAGCACTCTGTGGCATTGTTTGCTGTGACAAGTGAACGGTCGCATGCGCCGAAAATAAAAAAAACTTCGAGGATAACGAACATCTTGAGGGTAACAAATTAATTTAAGGATATCGAAACATCTAGGGGGGTTAAATACATCTCAAGGGTAACATGATATCGGGCGGCGAGCAATGGGCAGCTCGCCGCCCGGTAAGGACCAGGCCCGGGTCGACGGCGCGTTGTGTTCCACGCGCGCCTCAAAGAGATGTCAGCACGAACTGACGGGGCCTTCTAGGGCCGATGCCGCCAGGGCTGCGGGTTATTCGAAACAGGCACCGTGGCCCTTGGCACAGGCAACTGAAGGAACACGGGTGGGTTTTAGTCAGTAAAAGTCTGACGCGCCCTTCTGCTCCACCCAGAGCGGGAGGAGTCGTTTGATGATTTCCCATCCTCAAAAAAAAAAAAAAAAGGGTAACATGATATCTCTAGGGTAACAAAAGATCTCGAGGATAATGACACACAACAAGGGTAAAAACATTTCGAGTGTGTCATATTTCCCCGGGAACTCCGCTCACTGAACTCACCGACATCCTGCAGCACCCTGTCGCGCGCACTGAGCTGTTCAATTCCACACCTTCAGAGAGCTGGGCAACATCATACATTTCTTTTATGTTTATCGAACAGGTAAAAACGGTTAAGTCTTTCCAAAACCTTTGAAACTGAATTTGAACTATATTTCATCCTGAGAGATTTGGGAATTACAAAAAAGTAAAAAAAAAAAAAACCTAATCGTTCCCGGATAATTTCGTTGGAAGCTTGCTTGAGAGGTTAATTTTTAATCAAGGATGACGAATTGTTTTTTTAAACTGTCATGAAGTTATGATAACGGAAAAGCAACTACATTTTGTTTGATCATCGCCCTGTTTCAACAATAAATAAATAATAATAAGTAATAAATATCAACTAATCTAAGGTGCATGTGTTGTTTAGGCGCTGAGTCAAGAAGAAGTAACGGACTTACTGCACGCGGCGCCATTCCAGAATATTCTGCCACGACCTTTCGCTGCAGGTACGACCGAGGGAGGGATATATAGAGATAGAGGGAGAGAGATAGAAGGAGAGAGATAGAGGGAGGAAGCTATAGAGATAGAGGGAGAGAGATATAGTGATAGAGGGAGAGAGATATAGAGATAGAGGGAGGGGGATATAGAGATAGAGGGAGAGAGATATAGAGATAGAGGGAGGGAGACATAGAGATAGAGGGAGAGAGATATAGTGATAGAGGGAGAGAGATATAGTGATAGAGGGAGAGAGATATAGAGATAGAGGGAGGGGGATATAGAGATAGAGGGAGAGAGATATAGAGATAGAGGGAGGGAGACATAGAGATAGAGGGGGAGAGATATAGAGATAGAGGGAGAGAGATATAGTGATAGAGGGAGAGAGATATAGAGATAGAGGGAGGGGGATATAGAGATAGAGGGAGAGAGATATAGAGATAGAGGGAGGGAGACATAGAGATAGAGGGAGAGAGATATAGTGATAGAGGGAGAGAGATATAGAGATAGAGGGAGAGAGATATAGTGATAGAGGGAGAGAGATATAGAGATAGAGGGAGAGAGATATAGAGACAGAGGGAGGGAGACATAGAGATAGAGGGAGAGAGATATAGTGATAGAGGGAGAGAGATATAGAGATAGAGGGAGAGAGATATAGAGATAGAGGGAGGGAGACATAGAGATAGAGGGAGAGAGATATAGTGATAGAGGGAGAGAGATATAGAGATAGAGGGAGGGGGATATAGAGATAGAGGGGGAGAGAGCACTCACAGAGAGAGCGAAATAAGAGAAACACTTTTTTTTTTCATAATTTCCTTTTACAACTTCATGAACATCTCAACTACATTTTATTAAATCTCTTTTATTCCCATATTTGTAAGCTGTATTCTGTTTATATTGTTGTCTACAGAGGGTGAAAAGCCAGAGACTAAACAGAAGCGTCTAGAAGCGAAATACTCAGCGCTACAGATTGTGCAGAATGTCGACAAATATGGTACTGCCAAGGTAAGTTATATACTTCCTACTAATATTATAAACGCGATGGATGGTTGGATGGATATTCCCACGGGATCGCAAATAAATGCGGGTGAAACCGCGGAGTGCAGCTAATCACAGATATTTTTTAAACCAGCATTAATTTCTCTTGTTTTGTGAGTTTGATATACAAGTATCAAATTGACAATCATGTGATGAATAAAAGTAACATGAATTAGCGCCCATCTTGTCTTCGGTGAAAATAATATGAGGCATTACAAAATTTCCTACTAGGTACCTCCAAGTGCTGAATTATCAAAATAACATTTAAAAAAACCTATTCGGTCGGGAACGGAAGTTCTCTATACAGAGTGGCAGGGACAGTCACGAGCACCAATATGTCAACACTTGGCAACTAACAATTCCGATTTTTTCGTGAAATAACGAATGCAACGTTGAAATACGACACATTACATAAACCGATGGGTTCGAAAATGCTATGTTCGTAACAACATAAAATTTCATCCAAAAATAAAGGAGTAAATCGCTTTTGAATAAAGCCGAGTGTATACATACTTTTGCTCGTGACTGGACATCGACGCGCCGCGCGCTGGTTTTATGATCTTCCTGTGCGAGTCGCAATAAATAATTTTTCTTTCTTTCTTGACGCCATAGCGTCGAAATTTTTCGTCGGTTATTAAAAAAGCGGTCAAAATGTATGGAACAGCAAAATTTTTTTTTAATAACCGACGAATTCACAGCTTTTTTGGCACCTTAACGTCAAATACTGGTGAAAATGATGATCTTTGAATTCTTAGATAATAATAATTATGTTGCTCTATACAAAGAGCAGTTGCTCCATGTAAATACAGTCTTATTTACACCTTCGCCACCTCCTATTCAGCGCTACGAAGACATTTCTAAAGAACCAATTATCATCATCATAATTTCGGCCGAAAGACCGTCATCGTCAGTTCGACCGGTTCTGTGCTTCTCGCATCCAGGGGATTCCTGCGGCCTTCACCAGGTCGTCGGTCCACCTTATGGGTCCTTCCAACGCTACGTCTTCCGCTACGCAGTCGCCACTCCAGAACCTTTCAGCCACAACGGCCATCTGTTCTGCGAGCAATGTGCCCTGCCCACTGCCACTGAAGTTTGGCAATTCGCTTACCTTGGTTCTCCTGCGGATCTCTTCATTTCTGATTCGATCACGCAGGGAAACTCCAAGCATAGCCCTCTCCATTGCCCTTTGGGTGACTTTTTGCCTTCTAATAAGGCCCATCTAAAGAAAGAAGAAAGAAAATACATTTATTTGGCACAAACTAAAAGACACACAATACACCAGATACATACATCAGACAAAACAAACAATAAAATAATAAAAATAAGAGATTAAATAAAAAGTGTGAAGTCCGATGTAAGAAAATCGCAGGAAAGTGTGCCTCACGGCTGCGCCAAAAAGGCCCAGTTCAGCAAAAATGCCAGACAACTAGTGCCTGACGCTGGTTTTCAACTGGACCTGATGACAGATGTAAATCAGTTTTATACTGCAACGTGACGTGTGTGTGCATACTTAAATATATAAATAAAATAAATTTGTGTTAGATAAAAAACAGTAAGGAATATGTGAATAGGTATGTCTAAATAGTGTGATATTGGCGCCGATTCCCTTGTACACAAACTAAACTAAATTTAAGTTCAGTGCATCTTTTTCTCTCTATTTCATTAAGAGAAGGACAGAAGATAAAATATTAGTTTAGTCCTGTCAAATTAAGATAATCCATAGAGAGTATAGACGTGATTAAAACATGGCGATTTAAAATACGTCAATTTACGTTAGGCGCTGAGTAATTTGACAGGACTAAACTAATATTTATCTTCTGTCCTTTTCTTAATGAAATAGAAATAAAAAGATGCACTGAACTTAAATTTAGTTTAGTTTGTGAACAAGGGAATCGGCGCCATTGAGTAACATTATTTACGGTCGTCGGTCCACCTTGTGGGTGGTTTTGCCAAGGGAGCAATATGTCAGTTTACGTTTCCCTGTGCGCAGCAAGGCCAGCTGTCCCGCGAGGGCGACCTGCTGACGCGCGAGCGCCTGTGCTGCGGCCTGTCGCTGTTCTCCGTGGTGCTGCGGCGCCTGCGCGCCTGCCTGGCCGCGCCGCAGTGGCCCGCGCCGCCCGCGCCGCACCACCACGCGCCCGCGCACACCGACGACACCAACGAGTTCCATCGGTAACGCTGCGTCCTCCTGCCGAGACTATTCCCAACTTTGACGGTTGGCGCAGGGGCTCTCAGCTCCGTTGCCTGTTTTGCACAGGCCTCCACCTTGTGGGACGGGAATGGCCAGGTGTTCCCGGCCATTCCCGTAGCCCCCCAACCTGGGGGGCATGCGGGGCCCGCCATACCATCTTGGCGGGCGTGCGCCGGGAGGGCTGTGGAAGTAAAGGCTGGGCCGATTTCCCATAGCCCTCCCATTACGGCGATTGCAGGAACACCGCTGAGTTTTAGTGGGTATACTGTCCTTCCGAAGTTCTGACAGGGAGTCCCACATACCTCGTTTCGCCCCCCGTGAGACGGGGATGCATAAAACATTTCTCAGCGAGAAAAAAAAAAAAAAAAAAGGGCTGAGCGTTCGACTGCTGCGCTGCGTGTCGCGGGTTCGATTCCCGCACGGAACAAATATTTGTATTGCCTACAGGTAGTTGTTCCGGGTCTGGCTGTTTGTGTATGTGAGTTTAAATGTTTGTAAGCGCACCCACGATACAGGAGTAATTCCTAGTGTGGGGCAACGTTGGACTAAACTAATATTTAATCTTCTGTCCTTTTTTATTGAAATAGAAAGAAAAAGATGCACTGAACTTAAATTTAGTTTAGTTTGTGAACAAGGGAATCGACGCCATTACTAGTCAAAAGCGATGCGGAGCAATATTTCAACGCCATATTTTAGTTTGTAGTTTTAGTTCAGTTAAGATAATATATTTTTATTAAAGAATTATACAGTGTCTTTATAAAGTGCACATATTAAAAAGGGTGAAAATATAAACAATTTTATCGATATGTCCAAAAAAAACTAAAAAAAAAAAAAAAAATTATGGACGTAATTTTTTTTACTCTCGTCTTGATACCCCATGCAAACAAACTGTTACTACTTTTAAACTAAATGTGATATTAAAACAAAACAAAATTAATAATGATCTCTAATAATAGGCCGAGCTAATAAAGCCATAATTTTTTGAAAAATAAACCTCATAAATTAATTATTAATGATTTTTTGAAGAAAATCTACCATTTTTCTACCAACTTTTGCAATAAATGTAAAATTTATCAAAAAAATGTCAGTCTACAGTTTGTTTACATGGGGTACCAAGACGAGAGTAAAAAAAATTAAAAATTCATAAAAAAAAAAAATTGACATTTTTTCCGTCGATAAAATTGTTTATATTTTCACCCTTTTTAATATGTGCACTTTATAAAGACTCGCACTGTACCTATGTATAAGTTGTAATTTACGTACAGTTCGTAAACAGCTAGGTTTGGAGAAGGTTCAGTTAACGTTTGTACTCGAACTAAAAAAAAATATTTATTTCAGATTATGGTCGGCACTGCAGTTCCTATACTGCATCCCAGTTGGAGACACCCAATTTACTGTTGAGTAAGTTAAATTACTTTATATTCGTATTTTTCTGCTTCATACAACGTGGCGCTACAATGGCGACATTAATTTAACACACGGGTAGGGCTAGTGGCCAGTAATCATAAAAATTATAACAACATAAAAAAAATCGTAACTTGAAAACTTCCACCTGCGCCGCGCGCCGACACCCTATGTCGGCGCGCGGCGCAGGTGGAATTTAAATTAAATTTTAATTAAATTACTCTCTCTCTCTTTCCTTCAATAAAATTCGCCTTCTCTTTGCTCGTTAATTGTTTTAGTTACATTGATGCGATATTATGATCCGTGACCCCGGCAAATGACTGCGCTACAGTTCTTTAAGTCAGGTTGCTCTAAGATTCTATTTTATAAAATTGTTAATAAATAAATAAATATTAATGTTTAATTAAATTAAAATATATTCATAAAACTACAACGCAAAACCGTATACGTGTGTTAAATTAATGTCGCCATTAAAGCGCCACGCTGTATATCCGTAGATGGGCCTTATTAGAAGGCAAAAAGTCACCCAAAGGGCAATGGAGAGGGCTATGCTTGGAGTTTCCCTGCGTGATCGAATCAGAAATGAAGAGATCCGCAGGAGAACCAAGGTAACCGACATAGCCCGAAGAATTGCCAAACTTAAGTGGCAGTGGGCAGGGCACATTGCTCGCAGAACAGATGGTCGGTGTGGCCGAAAGGTTCTGGAGTGGCGACCGCGTACCGGAAGACGTAGCGTTGGAAGGCCTCCCACAAGGTGGACCGACGACCTTGTGAAGGCCGCAGGAACCCGTTGGATGCGAGCAGCACGGAACCGGTCGAAGTGGAGTGCTTGGCGGAGGCCTACATCCAGCAGTGAATGTCTTTCGGCTGAGATGATGATGATGATAACCGTAGATGAACCGGGACGGCTATCGGCAGTTGTTACGAGTCGCCGGAAGCCCGAAATTCTGACAACCAGTCTTGACAAAGGGGTATCGTATTACCCAGTAACTGGGTTGTGGAGGTCAAATAGGTAGTCGCTCCATGTAAAATACTGGTATTCAGCCGCATCCGGTTAGACTGGAAGCCGACCCCAACATAGTTGGGAAAAGGCTAGGCAGATGATGATGAACGAAAGAGTGGCAGCAGTTATTTTTCTAGTCGTATATATTTTACCTTATCAGATGATGTTTAAGGTCGGCTTGCAGTCTAACCGGATGAAGCTATTTTATCTTATCTTACTAACTACAAAGCTGAAAAGTTTGTTTGAACGCGTTCTGGAACTACCAGACGGATAAAAAAAACTTGAGAGGTGTCAAGGGACACCCGGATGGAACGAAGTTCAAAGAGAGAGAGAGAGAGAAACACGCGCACGCCGCACGGCTTACAACTACAACAAAAAGTGTCGTTCCAACTTTTGGTCTTAATTTTTTCCGTCTAGCCCCCTTTCGCAACGCGCGATAAGGAACTTCGTTCCAAAAAAATTTTGTAACGACACGCAACATGTTAACCTATAATTAATTGTTGCATTAGCAATTGTATACTATTACAAATAATAAGCTGCTAATGTACTGATGTAAACAATTGTTGGTTCACCTTAATAAAAAATTTAAAAAAATAACATTTTACAATTGAACATCAGTCGTAGCGTGATGTTCAATTGTAAAATGTCATTTTTTTTTGCAAATAGGAAAAAGGCAGAAAGACCTCTAAGCGAACACGAAGTGCTAGCGCGTGCAGGTGATGCGATACGATGCGATGGTATGGGTCGGTAGATCAAGAAATGTCACGCGAACGAAGCAGCGTACAGAAACTATTTGTTAAGAATTTTATTGTCCTACTACAAAGTCTGCTCATGCCGCCTGTGATACAGGGTGCCTACTCCGAAGAGCAAAGTGCGAATGTTCGGATCGGACCGACACATGGCCGAACCGAATATTATTGAAAAAAGTTCGGATCGGCTCAGTTGGGTCGGGACCATAGTCAATATTCGAAAGAGTGTAGGAGTGTAGGATCGGAACCGACAGAACCAAATAATAACTTCGTAGCAGGAAACGGCCGAACATTCGGCTATACTACTTCGGAGTAGACCCCCAGGTTTACCCTAGTACAGGCATCTAACATTACTAGCTGCGCCCGACGGTTTCACCCGCATAAGTTTCGATCCCGTGGGGAGAATATCGGGATAAAAAGTATACTATATGTTAATCCTGGTTATAAAACAACTGTGTGCCAAATTTCATCCAAATCCGTTCAGTAGTTTTTGCGTGAAAGAGTAACAATCATTCATCCATCCATCCATCCATACAAACTTTCACGTTTATAATATTACTAGCTGCGCCCCGTGGTTTCACTCGCATAAGTTTCGATCCCGTGGGAATATCGGGATTAAAAGTATCCTATATGTTAATCCTGGTTATAAACCAACTGTGTGCCAAATTTCATCCAAATCCGTTCAGTAGTTTTTGCGTGAAAGAGTAACAAACATCAATCTATACAAACTTTCACGTTTATAATGTTATAGTAGGATTATATCATTGTAAGTTATTTACTAAGACATTATGTAAATATTTTACCAATTTTAATACTGAATAAAATATTTGTTATTTTTATCATTTTCAAATTATTTGAACGGCGTTGACTGATAACGAGTAAACCTGCCAAAACACAAGTGTTGCTGATAAGAACAACGCGCGATTTATTATTTAGATAGAGCCTATATTAAATCATCATCTGCCTAGCCTTTAAAGTCCAATCAGATGCAGCTGAATACCAGTATTTTACATGGAGCGACTGCCTATCTGACCTCCACAACCCAGTTACTGGGTAATGCGATACCCCTTGGTAAGACTGGTTGTCAGACTTTCGGGCTTCTGACTACCCGTAACGACTGTCAAAGATCCACGAATGACAGCCGGGACCAACAGCTTAACGTGCTTTCCGAGGCACGGAGGGGTCTCAGTATATAAAGATGGTCACCCATCCACAGACCAACCGCGGCAAGTGTAGCTTAACCTGACCGATCGACCTGTGCGGCTGTTATTATTTAGCCACGGTCCCCTCAAAGCCTATATTAAATAACGTACGTTGCTACCTACAGTTTTGTTTAACAATATTGTTATCGGAATGGCGTGATGGCTTGGAGGTTAAAAGATCTGTGTCTCGACCACGAGGTTGCGGGTTCAAAGATACCCGTGTTGGTATATTGGCGTGTGCTACGAGTAGCTGAAATATTATCTATACTTAATTACTTATAATATTAAAATAATATTGTAAAGAGGGGCCCGTGGCTAAATAATAACAGCCGCACAGGTCGATCGGTCAGGTTAAGCTACGCTTGCCGCGGTTGGTCTGTGGATGGGTGACCATCTTTACACGTGTGGTCTGCCACGAACTCGCTTCACTGTCTCAGGGCACCAATTCTGTGCTATTTGGGCCCACAGTTTGTCCAGCATGCGGCAGACATGTCCTGCCCAGTCCCATTTTGGTGACGGAAGTAACTGGTGCTTATAGCACAGGAGTCTTCCTAGTTTAAGCCCAGTTGCACATGTCTAGTATCTTGCCACTAAGTTACAGTCTAAATTAAGGTACAAAATAGTATGTAAATAGGTTTAAGTCTTGAACGAATAAATATTGTTTATTGTTTATTTAAGTTGGGCAGCCTTTTGAGCCACGTCAGCGAAGCTAGTGGCAAATATTTTAATTTACGAGATCTTTTAAAAGAATATTTTTCCAGGGAACTGTTCGGCGAAGGCCTGCACTGGGCCGGCTGCACCATCATAGCTCTGCTGGGACAACAGAGAAGGTTTGAGGCCCTCGACTTCTGCTACCACATCCTGAGGGTGCAGCGAGTCGATGGGAAAGATGAACTGGTGAAGGGGATCGTGAGTATAACCCTACATTTACATACATTTTATTACACACATACACAGACACATGTACAAGAAGACATTCACACATAAAAGAAAGAAAGAAAGAAAAATTATCAAACCACACATCACACATCATCATCACACATCTCATCATCAACACATCATCACTCATCATCTCTTATCTGTATCATAAATTAGTAACATGTGGAAACGTAGTGGATTGTACATTTACTTATAGCATACAGTATTTCTAGATATAATATACAATGTACGATTGTTTGTTTTCCCAAATAAAATAAAATAAAAAAAATCTCTCTTATCTCTCATCTCATCTCATCTCTTAATTCTCTCTTTCTTCTTACATTTTATTTATTTATTACTGTAATTGCCAGTGACATCACAGCGGGCCCTATCAGAATACCAGCGCTGCGACATTTATTTCTTAAAAGATTACTTTTATGGACATACCTAGCGGACGAAGCCGCAGGCGGAAGCTAGTTATTACTAATGGTGGCTCCGTTTGACTGCAAAACTACTCGGTGTACTCCGAAACCTACTCAAATCAAGATTATGTTTATAAATTCCTTGTTTTTTTCTCCCCCACAGCCCCTCAAGCGCATGGTGGACCGCATCCGCCGTTTCCAGGTGCTGAACTCCCAGATCTTCGGCGTCCTCGCGCGCCACCTGGCGGCCGACGAGGAGAGAGCGGGCGTCGAGCACGTGAGGTGCTTCCCGCCGCCCGCCGCGCCGCAACATGCTATCAACTAGCAAAGAGTACTGTGAGCTAGTTGACTGCGCGTCATGTACCCGAAGAAAATGGAATATCGGCTCCGTTTGAGTACGAAAATTGTAGAATCAAGCCGAAAGCCCGAAATTCTCTTCTCAGTCACAGTATAATAAAGTAAGCAGTAATAATAATAATAATATCCCTGGACATTTCACACAGCGCCATCTAGTCCCAAGCTAAGCAACCTAATGCTTGTGTTATGGTAACAAGATGGCTGATAAACTACTTATATACATTTTTTTTTGTAAATACATACATATTATAGATAGAAAAACACCCAGACTCGGAACAAATACATGTAGGACTTACAAATATTTGTCTGTGCGGGAATCGAACCCGCGACACGCAGTGCAGCAGTCCGATCGCTCAGTCACTGCGCTAACCGTGTTGTCGAAGCAGTATTAGGTATTCATAAAAAACGGTCGAAACGCTCCCTAATCTTGTTTACGTCAGTACTCAACAGTATCGAGAGCGCGTTTTAGTTATATATGGAGGAGCACTCGTGGATGTGCCGAGATGATTTTGCAACCAAACCTAACACACACACATGCTACCGAATTTGTGAAAAACATTTTAATGTATAGGACATACTACCTACAACAAATCGCAAGGTTTTTAAAAAAATAATGCTCTCCCATCATTAAATTTTCCGGACTTACAAAGTACAGGTACAACCCAAGAGACAGAGTCAGTGGGCAACTCTAGTGCGTGTCCTACCGAGCAGCGTAGGTAACTATTTCAAGGACATTGCCGAGACGTACTACTGCTTATTTTATTATACTGTGTCTTTGATAAGTTTCGATGCGGCCGAATGCTAATGTATTAAATTAACTAGATTGTATCAAAATATAGTTATTATATTATAATGTAGATTTATTTTATATCAAATAGAAGTAGTAAATAATGTAAAAATCTAGAATTCTAAGGTATTTTTAGCTGCGGCTTCAATCCAACATATTCGTTTTACATGTATTTCTATTTAATAGTAATTTAAGAAAATGGCGCCGATTCCCTTGTTTACAAACTAAACTAAATTTAAATTCAATGCATCTTTTTCTTTCTATTTCATTAAGAAAAGGACAGAAGATAAATATTAGTTTAATCCTGCGAAATAAGTCAGCGCCTGACGTAAATTGACGTATTTTTAGTAGCCATGTTTTTAATCACGTCTAATTTGTCTATGGAGTATCTTAATTTGACAGGACTAAACTAATATTTATAGTCTGTCCTTTTCTTAATGAAATAGAAAGAAAAAGATGCACTGAAATTAAATTTTGTTTAGTTTGTGATCAGGGGAATCGGCCAATGTCAAATATTCCATTATAAAAGATTCCCGTTTGCTGCGGAGTTATTGAGTAATACACTAACAGTAGGAATGATTTCCATTTTGAGTGACAGTTCAACAACATTCATTGCATTATACACCGTTAAATATTGATCGTTTTAATCCTTAAAAGGGGTCATTGTACTCATCATTATGAACAACTTTTACTACGGGACCAACCCTGAAATCGTGAAAAAAAAAATCAGTTGATCCATAGATTTATGTTCGCATAACTCGACATAATGTATGGGTCAACTGATTTTTTTTCACGATTTCAGGGTTGGTCATCACGATCAACATGTAAGGGGGCGTATACGTTGTTGAACAGATTTTTTTTCGAAGCAATGGATTAGCAATATTCTTCAAAATTATACAGATCATTTGTCAGAGAGAGTGATTGATCATTTGTTACGCAATGAGGGTGCTGTGCTTCAAGGGACGCGAGCAATGGTGGCCCAGTGGTAACGATCGCGTCTTTTGAGTTGTAGGTCGTAGGCTCGAACCCAGGCACGCGCTTTACTTTGTGTAAATTATTCCATCACCACTGCTCTCAAAACGGTGAAGGAAAACATCGTGAGGAAACCGGCATGTCCTAGAACCAAAATTCAAAGACAAGTGACGTCTACCAACCCGCACTGGGCCCGCGTGGTGGATTACGGCCCACTCCCTCTCACAGAGAGGAGGCCTGTGTCCCAGCAGTGGGAACATTATAGGCTGAATATGGATCGGAAGTAATTAAAGTCGGCTGAATATAGGAATTCGGTATATTCTTGATAGTAAATTAAGTTAATAACTAAGTTGTATCTAAATGCCTGTATGGGGCTATATTATTGTTATATTGTACCTTTTTTATGATCTAGTTGTAAGTATGGATAACTTTATGCTAATCGCATTTTATCAAATATACGTTTATATGTAATTTATTTTAATTAGTCCATTTACAAAACTGACCTGTAATAAAAAAGTACGCTGGACTTCATACTATCGATGATAAAATGGAGACATTTGAGTTTCGCCATTTTGGCGCTGGCAACAACGTGAGCGTCTGTGGAACTAATGTTTTTGATAGCGAGTTTTACAAGATGCACATACTCTCATGATAAAAATGTTCTGAATATCTCGTAGTAAACACAAAATGCACAAAAAAGTCTTATTCCACGATTTAGACCTAAATCGTCAGACTTACCAAAACAAAACGACGGCCATTTGCAGCGATGTGTCAATTTTAGTTCCTGAGACGCTCGAGCGTCTCAGGAACTAAAATTGACACATCGCTTTGAATCGGCACAAAAATCAACTGTCAATTCGTATAGTTTAGTTAGTCTAGCGTACTTGTATAATATAGGTCAGTGATTTACAAGCTTTTATGACTGGTTTTCATAGAGAAGATAGAAACTACATGGCTACACTTAAAAAAAAAATTCAAAGATGATTCTCTCTGTTTGTCACACCTAATCTCCCTTATTCTTTATTGGAACGAAGTTCCTTATCGCGCGTTGCGAAAGGGGGCTAGCCGGAAAAAATTAAGACCAAAAGTTGGAACGACACTTTTTGCTATAGTTGTAAGCCGTGCGGCGTGCGCGTCTTTCTCTGTCTGTCTCTCTCTTTGAACTTCGTTCCATCCGGGTGTCCCTTGACACCTCTCAACTCTCTTTTTTTTTTTATTAAATTTTACTTCTATCACGTGTACTGTCACGAGCACTTAGCAACTGCAATACCTATGTCAACACTTGGCAACTTTCAATTGCGATTTTTTCGTGAAATAACAAATGCAACGTTGAAATACGACACATTACATAAACCTATGGGTTTGAAAATGTTATGTTCGTAACAACATAAAATTTCATTCAAAAATAAAACAGTAAATCGCTTTTGAATAAAGCCGAGTGTATACATACTCGTACTTATGCTTGTGGCTGAACGGTGTGTGTACGCGCAATTTTTGTTTTTGTTTCTCATTCGTTTTTGAAGTAAAATTGTAGAATATTCGTCGCAAATATGTATCGAGTAAGTATCCATTAGGCCCGAAGAAAGGAATTTTCATTGTAGACTAGATTTTCTCATCGGCGATTCCACACATTCACAAGTATTACTAGAACGTAATATATTAAATAACATTTATATTAATATGAAAGTGTAACTACAATCCGTTCACAGTTATTTTATATTACACACACAGTTCACAGTTTTTTTGTTTGTTATTGTTATTTTTTTGTTTTCACAGTTGTTTTTTTTATATTATTAGGTTTGAATCACTATTGTATTGGGTTGTACCTGTAATAATAGTTGTAAGTGATTAAATAAATAAATTTTATCTGATTTTGCATCACTGTTTATATCACAGTGATCTTTATTCTCATTTTAATAAGGTTACAAGTCTATCAAAATCATTGTGAACTTTATTCTCGTATGGGGTTGCTATTACGTTGCTGCTATCAAAGGTGAAATAACTGTGTATGGAGTGTAGTGTAAACTTTTTGAAACCGTCGACTTTTTGAAATAAACTTTATAATGTAACCCTTTTCTGTATGACAAGAGATCTTTGCCCTTTAGTGGGACTTTTGAAGGACTTCAATAAAAATAAACACAAATATAAAATGGCATTTTCGTTTTATTTCTGATTATCTAATGTTACCTACAGATTTTTCAATCGACTGATCATTTTTATTCGTGGAATAAACTTGAAACAATATCAGGCCAATCAATGCTCGTAATTTAAAACGTTCAAAATCTAGTCGCAGTCTCGTCTCGGCGACAAAGAAATGTCAAAATGTAGGGAAATTTGACGTATTTTTGACAGATTGAGACTGAGATCAGACTGTGAAAGTTCTTAAATTTACCAGAATTGCCCCTCAGGTGTGTGCTTCTGACCACACGATAGAAATGAAAACTTACGACTGGAGCTGAGTATACGCGATTCAGCGTCACCGATCGACTGGAGCCGAGTATACGCGATTCAGCGTCACCGACCCGAGCGAACATCGCTTCGTAGCGAAACGATATCTAAATTCGTCATCGTCTCTGAGATAACGATAAACATTTCATAGCCAATGTAACACTATGGTCGCGATCGTTGTGTCGAATTGTTTGTTCGCTAAAAACAAAAATAATTGGTTATGGTATCGAAAATTTAGCTGTCTGTCAGTGTCAGTCAAGAAGTTCAAATCGGATCAAACCCGCGAGTTATTGTTGTTTTCAAATATTATTAATAACTTAATGATAATCAAAATATAGTCATTTTTCTAAGTGACTGGTGTTCAAACGATGATGGAGTAATCTATTTTAATTTTTAGTGATTTAACATGGAATCAAGAGTGCGAGCAAGTCCCGAACAATTGTCAACGCTGCTCGAGTATATGGAAACGTAAGTAAATCCAAGTTTTATTCATGAGTATGTAATGTAAACAATGACGCGATCTTAACAATGAAGTACTTTTATTGAATTTTTGTTTGTTTATGTTACAGTCATGGTGACCTGGCGAGGCCTCTTGCTGGATCACAAGGTCGGGTACGGTCAGACCGACTGTGGATTGAACTGACCAACATATTGAATGTTGTTGGTAGTGGTGTCAGCAAGACTACAGACAAGTGGAAAAAAGTTAGGATATATTGAACATTTTTGGAAAGGCTGGTGTGATGGTAGAGTTAGCTAGCAAGCTATTTTCTCAAGGGTTTTGGATAAGTGGACACAACCTTGCAGTTATGAAGGTTGGCTTGTAATCACTTCTCTGTTATTACTAGACTGGGGACTTTTGATAATTATGATGATGATGATCAATCTCTGACACCCATAGTAAGAAAGAAAGAAAGAAAAAACGTTTATTGGCACATACCATAAGTACACACAACATAAACAAAGAAAGCAAATATTTAAAAGAAAACTTACAACTAAACATTAACCTTCTTACTACAAAATGTCAAACAAGTACAAGTATAGTATAGTACAAGTTATGCTTTGGTGTCCGATGGCCGTATGAGAAGATGCCCCGCATGTTATTGTTATTTTTCAATTTATTTCAAAAGTTCTTAGCAAATTAATATATATATCCCCTGGACATTTCACACAGCGCCATCTAGTCCCAAGCTAAGCAACCTAATGCTTGTGTTATGGTAACAAGATGGCTGATAAACTACTTATATACATTTTTTTTTTGTAAATACATACATATTATAGATAGAAAAACACCCAGACTCGGAACAAATACATGTAGGTCATACAAATATTTGTTCCGTGCGGGAATCTAATTGGCTCGGGGATTGATCGGGGAGCTAATTGGCTTTTTAATCTCATTTACACTTATAACATAGGTACTTATAACTATGACTGATTTTTATTCAATAAAGGTGTGGGCAGATTTGAAGTCAAAGACAAAAAAAAGGGCATTGACCATAAGGCACCATGCAAGAGGGACTGGAGGTGGGCCAGCAAGCGGGCAAACCTTGTCAGCTAGCGATGAAAGAGTGCTGGCTATAATGAGTGCTTTAGCAGTGGCAGGACAAGTCTCTGTAGAAGAGCTAGGATTTAATGTAAGTACTATACACCTTCAAGGCTCCTGCTCAATAATGAGCTAATTTTCTCTAGTAGGCAGATGTTTTATAAAATATTCCTATTAACATTGGTCAACATGTTAGTTAATGGCAAGTCATAAGTCATTTATTCATTTGTTAACACAGGTACAATAAATAGTTGTTACAAAAATTGAGAAGAGCGCTATGTTATACCCGAAGGCGTACAAATATTTATAGAGGTCATTGATATTAATATTGATAACATAACTAGATTAATGGAATGCATATAGAATTAATTGATTTGACAAAAATAAAAATAAAATCAAAGAGAAGTATATAAAAGTTACAACAAAAGTTACTTAGTTAACATGAAAGACACCATTTCATTTTTTGATAAATTAGTTTTAACTTGATTAAACTGGTTATTAATTAGTATTTATCAATATTATTATATGACTGAAAAAACTTTGCTGTAATTTTTACATAACTACATACTAAATATAAATACACTTTTTCAGTAATAAATAATTTCATTATATCTACCACTTATTTTTATTAAATCTACCACTGCCAATTTTTTTCAGAGACCTCTAAATACTGCACAAGATGATCCCGCCGCCCAAGATGATCCCGCCGCCCAAGATGATCCCGCCGCCCAAGATGATCCCGTCACCCAAGATGATTCAATATATTTGGAAATTGTAGATGGTAAGTCTAAAGACTTAAAATCTTACTTCTTACTAATATTATAAATGCGGAAGTTTGTTTGGATGGATGTGTTTTACTCTTTCACGCAAAAACTACTGAACGGATTTGGATAAAATTTTGTACACAGATAGTTTATAACCCAGATTAACACATAGGATAGTTTTTATCCCGATTATGGGCGAAGCCGCTGGCAACAGCTAGTATCATAATATTTATTTGTTATGTATATGTAAAATACAAAATTATCTAAAATTCCTAGGGTACCTCAGTTTTGCTATTTATGTTCTATATCTGTGTGCCAATTTTCATCGAAATCCGTTCAGCCGTTTTTGCATGATTGAGTAAGAAACTAACAAACATCCAAACCTTCACATTTTACAATATTAGCAGGATTTGATTTAAGAAAACATTTTGATCAAACAAAGGATCCGTAGACGTAGACCAAAATAACACTCATTTTCTTTTGCAGAAACTCCACAACTGACTTCGTCACCTCAACCTTCCACTTCACAGTCCTCAAATATTTGGCTTCTGCCTTCCTCATCATACCGGATACAGACACCACCACCCCTTCCGCTCATGCTCACTCAGACTTCGGCTCAAGGACGGGAGCCTGTTGCGCCAGCCACACCAGCCCCGGCCCCGGCAGCGCCAGCCCAATCCCCGCCAACCCCTGCAGCGCCCACTACTCCGAGGCGAAGGCGGCCATCTGCCCCCCGCACGTCTGCTATTTCTCCATCTACCAGGCGTCATCCGCGGTTGAGGTCTCCAGCGACACCGCAGTCTGCTGACTCTCCCGACCGCCCTCATTTGCGCGCCCGCCGTAGACGGGCACAGACCCCCTTCGAGAGAGCGGCAAGCGAGTTTACGGCCGTGGAATTACGACGCCTGGAGCTGGAGGAAGCCCGGACTAAGCTACAACATGAGCGAGACATGCGAGCGATGGAGGTTGAGCACGAACGGAACCAGGTTTTTAGCTCATTAGTAAACATCGCTCAAGCTTGGCTTGACTATTATCGCAGTAAGGACAACACAGACCCGCTGAAAACTGAGTAGTTCAGCAATTGTCTAGTAATCAAAGGTTTTTTAGTATGTATGTCTGAAGCCTTAGGCTCTAGACAGACGGACCGCATTTCAACTGCAGTCCAACCGCAAATTGCAGTTCGGATGCAGTTTGAATGCAGTTGACCAACCGTGCAGTTCTATTGCAGTCGTGTCAACTGCATTCAAACTGCAATTTGCGGTTGGATTGCAGTTGAAATGCGATCCGTCTGTCTAGAGCCTTAGGCATTCTGCATCTCAGACTTTTGCGAGTGGGATAGTTACTAGCAAAAGTCTGAGATGCAGAATTCCTAAGGCTGTTTAAGATGTTAAGTTTGTTTTTACATAATGTGAACCCTTTGGGCGAAAGAAGTGACTTCGTTAAATTATCTAATACTAGCTGACCCCGGCAAACGTTGTTTTGCCATATAAATGATTTCTAACTGCCCGGCGCTACTCCTACCCTACTTCTTTCCTACTCCTAACCTACTCGTACCCTATTCCTACTCTACTTCTACCCTACTCCAATAAGTAAATAAAAGTATTAAATAAAATAAAATATCCTATGTCCGTCTCCTGGTTCTAAGCTACCTCC
The DNA here is from genome assembly GCA_945859715.1 of Apamea sordens. Taxonomy (NCBI): domain Eukaryota; kingdom Metazoa; phylum Arthropoda; class Insecta; order Lepidoptera; family Noctuidae; genus Apamea; species Apamea sordens. Next base: position 7,300,465 of record OX244015.1, on the reverse strand, counting down.
CCACCAATTTTCAGCCAAATCGGTTCAGCCGTTCTTGAGTTATAAATAGTGTAACTAACACGACTATCTTTTATATATATAGATGTTGCGTCTTTTACTGCCTAATTTTAAGACTGTAAGTGCTCATTCACACAGGGTCCGTCAACGACGATTCGTCAAAAAAAGACGATTAGATCTAGCTTGCATGTTGGATTATGGTCTATTGTGGTGAGGCTTGTCTTGTGCCCAGCAGTTGACGTATAAAGGCTGATTAATATAATTATTGTTTAGTAGATACTAATTATATAAGGTTAAAATTTTATGGAGTTTATCAAGTGACTTAATAAAAATATCAAAATATTTAATAGTAATTTTATTTATTCACCTATCTAACTAAGCGATTGCGCATAGCCCTGCCTCGGATTAATTCATTTTGGTTATCATTGCTGGAGGTGCTATATTGTACAGCATGATCTTCACTATCTTCTAGATCTAGACCCCCAGCTGGCATATCACTTGGAGGTGGTATTCTAGCATCTAATGCAATGTTGTGCAGCACGCAACATGCATTAGCGATTTTGCTAGCCACGTAAGGGTGATAGTGAAGAACTCTGTGTCGAAGCATACACCTCCAACGAGCCTTAAGTAGTCCGAAACAGCGCTCAATGTGAGATCTGGCTTGGACGTGACGTCGTGTGTACACCTCTGCCTGTGATCCTGGTTCAGCATTTAATATAGGCGTCATCAACCACGGCCGCAGTGGATAGCCAGAATCTCCTTAAAAAAAAGGAAATATATTTTTGTTAATAGTCTACTCGTTCTAATAAAGAATTGAATAATCGTTGTTTATTTTTTGTGTGCAATTACTGCTTGGCGTATAGGGCTATTTCAGATGTCTCACTATTTACAATACCTATACGGAACAACTTACCTAATAACCAAACATGTTCACCACTTTCGTGAAGTCCTTTCATGTATGTGCTCACGTGACTCGCAGACCATATGTGCGAGTCATGTGTTGCTCCACCAAATTTCGAGTTCACATTTATAATGCGCAAGTCATAATCACATATCTGAAAAGAAAATAAAATAAAACTATAGGTACCGGTAAAACGGGTGAATAGGGATGCAGGGTTGAATCGAGACGAAACTTTAAAATGAATTTGTACTTTAAAATAATATAGTTGGTTGTTAACAAGGACACTTAATCTTTAATTAAAAAACAGTAAACACATTAGAGTCTTTTCTGGCAATAAACTATATTATTTCAACATTAAAATCCATTTTAAAGTATCGTCCCGATTTACCCCTGCATCCCTATTCACCCCGTTTTATGGTACTTGTTGTTTGGTTTCCACAAAGAACCAAATTGCAATGTGGGGAAGGGTACCTCCTTACAAAACATTTAAAAGATATTTTATAGATTTCACTATGTATACAATATGTCCCTTTATTTCGCTGTGCCGCTTGGCACATAGGCTCGCTCTTACATTCTCCATTGAGTTCATATTATAAATACACATAGTTTCAGAGAAGTTTGTTAACCACATAGTTTTATATGTATTATGATTAGAATATAAGTAGTTATCAGCCATCCTGCTACCATAACACAAGCATTAGGTTGCATAGCTTGGGACTAGATGGCGCTGTGTGAAATGTCCAGGGATATTATTATTATTTATTATTAGAATGTATCCAGCAGCTTACCATTTGAACATTTAAGGAATGATATCCTTTTCTATTAAAAAATGTGTGTTCTTCCTCAACCGGTCTTGTGATTGCAATATGGGTACAGTCAATGCAGCCTATCACACCCGGCAAATTATGTGTCCTTTGAAATCTGTAAATTATTTAACAATTTTACAACAAATATCAAAGAGTAAGTAATTATTTAGTGGGTAGCGGGACCATCCGAAAGGGTTTACCGCTGCCCTGGAACATAAAGGGCTAAGGAAGGAACACGGGTGGGTTTTAGTCAGTGAGAGTCTGACACTCCCTTCTGCTCCACCCAGAGCGGGAGGAGTCATTTGATGATTTCCCATCCTCAAAAAAAAAAAAAAGTAATTATTTAGTTATGTAGGAACCTAAGAAAAATTTTAATTAGGTATTTAAACTATTTAAAAATATATTTACATACTTTTCTTTGATTAAGGATCTCTCGTGTGGCGTTTGTGGAAACACTATCCACCTGCTGACCATCCAATTGTGATTAAGGGCGTTCACAACCTCCCTGATGCAGCGACTTGTTGTCCGCTGCGTCAAATGCTGGCCCACACCCACAATTTTCTGGTATGACCCTGTAGCTAAAAAGCTAAGAGCACACAGCACCTGAAAAATATAATAATACATAGGTAGGTTAATCTATTTAGGTTGATGTGGTTTTATTTTTATTTATACAGCAGAATATAGTAAGTATTGTGTGGTACCACAATATTTTTGTTGTATAGTACCTACCTTTAAACTAAGCAGACGAAGATGTCTAACTAAAGTTATAAGGAACAACAACCAACAACAATAAGTACCTGTGCCTGCAATACATATAGTTATATTGTTTTAATAATGTAAAATTTCTTACCTTTATTTCCAGGGGAATTTCAGGGGAACCTTTTAATCGTGCATGAGCTTTTAGGTCTTTGCATAACTTCCTAAATGCACTTTTATTAAGCCTGAAATGTTGGATGAACAACAATTCAGGCATTTCTTCAATTGTTTCCAATTGCCGTCGCTGTCTTAATCGCTTTTGGCGCCTCTCCCAGGCGTCCTCATTGTGTGCAGCCCACAATAAACGTAGAGAATGCATTTTGTAATTTATTTGATCTGCAGTAATGCCTCTAACACAGAATAAATACTAGGAGTATGTCATCAAGGAATCAATCAATGTCAAAAATCTGCCAAAAAAATTGTTTCAATAACTACAAAGTTTCAGCATTCGTTTCGTTATCTTTTTTGGCGATCACGATCGAGGCGAAGCGAACACTGAAAGCGCAGCTTGTCTACGCATTTGTATCACAGATAACTATAAATAAGTCAGAGAATTTGTATAGGATAAACACGATAACGATTCGTTACTCTATGGTTTCGTTATGAAATTTAACATTGTTTACCAAATTGCGATAACGATGTCGATTGACCACGTGACTTAACGCGGCTTATGTCAATCCCATACATTACTAATTCAGATCTGCTACAAGACAGTAGACTGAATAGACTTCAGTACTCGCGTAGTATAGTATTTTCATTTTTTTAACTTTGCCCCACACTAGGAATTTCTCCTGTGTCGTGGGTGCGTTTACAAACATTTAAACTCACATACACAAACAGCCAGCCCCGGAACAACTACTTGTAGGCCATACAAATATTTGTTCGGTGCGGGAATCGAACCGGCGACACGCAGCGCGGCAGTCAATCGCTTAACCACTGCGTCAACCGTGCCGTCATTAACATTTAAATACTTCCACCGTGCCAGAGACGCTACACTCGAAGTTGTGGACTGTGGACGGTTATCTTTACCTAGGACAAAACTGTCCTGTGACTGTGAGGTAGGTCCAACTTCGAGAAAGAGGTCAATCGTCGAATCAGTGGCGTAACAATAGGGTGGCAGGAGTGGCAAAATACCACGGGCCCCCAGCCGGAAGGGGCCCCCGGCCCGAGGTCCGTGAGCACAGGGGGATCCTAACATACATAATTATAGAAATGCAAACTTTTTTCGACCACTAAAACAAAGAAGGGAAATTACGAGATTTCGTAATTTCCCTTTGTTGGTTTAGTGCGCGGAAGAAGTCACGGGCGAAATGCTAGTAAAAAAAATTATAACGTTGGTTGAGCTTCTTTACATTGAGGGAGGGCCCTATCCCATGAATTTGCCACGGGCCCCAAAGGGTATAGTTACGCCATTGCGTCGAATCCAACTCGGCTGGTCAGCGTTCGGGAAGCTACGCAATATCTTCTTGTCCCACATACCGCAGTGTCTCAAGACAAGTCTTTGACCTGTGCGTGTTGCCAGCGATGACCTAAGGCACTGAAACGTGGTCGCTCACAATGGGCCTTATTAGAAGGCTAAGAATTTATATTAGAAGATGCGGTGCGACTTTTAGCGGCATTGCGTCCATGTAGTGCGTCTCGATAAACATTGGCCCTGATTCCCTTGTTCACAAACTAAACTAAATTTAAGTTCTGTGCATCTTTTTCTTTCTATTTAATTAAGAAAAGGACAGAAGATAAAATAATAGTTTAGTCCTGTCAAACTAAGACACTCCATAGACAGATTAGACGTGATTTACAACATGGCTACTAAAAATGCGTCAATTTACGTCAGGCGCTGACTAGTTTGACACATAGATTATACAGGTTTGACAGGACTAAACTAATATTCATCTTATGTCCTTTTCTAAATTAAATAGAAAGAATAAGATGCATTGAACTTAAATTTAGTTTAGTTTGTGAACAAGGGAATCGGCGCCATTTTCGATTTAGTAAAAGTCCTAGAGAAATGACGGGGTCATTTTAACGAGTGTACTAAAATAAAATAAAACCAAATGTAAAATTTCATGTTTTTTTATATTATTTCTTAGCATCTAATGTTACCTTACATATCTTAATATAAAGTTAAAATAAAAAATAATTACATCTAGTTTTATACAACAGATTTTCTGGCGTTAATAAATAAACCAGTTGCTATATACAGGCTCTTGCATGACGCAAGAATATGCAAGAAAACGTGCACGTTTCATAATGCAAGATGGTAACATTTTTGACGCAAGATTTTCTTGCTTTATCGACCATTTACTTGCATATTCTTGCGTTTTCTTGCAAAAATCTTAGTAGTGAAATCAATACAAAATTCTTGCAACTATTTTTAATTGTAAAAAGTTATGTAGTCTGTTTTAGAAGATTAAATATGGGAATTCAAAGCCATCCATCATTTTGTATTTCAAGATGTTTATATTTTTTTTACTGTGGGCGAAAATAAATTAATAATAAAAAAAAATCCGAAAACCTTTTTATATTCAATTAGGGTTTCCTAAGACTGCGGTGGCCGCCACATAGCGTCCGCATTTACCGTCCAATGACGTCACTGAAAGGTTATTTATGAAAGCACCGGCCACTTTTTTATTTTTTTTACATTTAGCGGCCACCGCTATCGTATGAAGTCTTAGTTTTACTGGCCTTTTTTTAACACTGACTAAAGTAAAACGAGTGGGCTTCGAACTCACACCCTTTCGCCCATTTTTCTAATGAGACAAGGTCTTCCCATATTTAATATTCTATAAACATTTTAAGGCAAAAAAAAAGCTTCATAATGAATACCTTAGATAAATCATAAAAAAGCTATCATTATTCAGGATGAAGAACATAATTGTTAGCCATGTTTATTTTGATTTTAACCCTTCGTATGCCGAACGTGGACAATAGCTTTTTATTTGTTTCTGTAATTACGGCACTAAAACGATTGAAAACGGGAAAAAATACACAATAGTTATGGTTCAAAGTGACCATAACATATTATCATCCACGTCTATAATCCCAGATGGGATAAGCAGAAGTGTACCTATATTACAGACGCCAATAGGTCAAGATACATGAAACTCAATATTCCCAATCAACCTTGAACCTTATTGCTTTAACGATAAAGTTGAAAGTCTATTAAAGAAATTTGACAGCTTGTAGTAGCTTGATGTGCTGGCATCTGTACGCCTGTAGCCGGACACAGATCCTGACTCCATTTTGCTACTGAGAAATTCCCAATAAAACTGCGCGACCTGGGAATCGAACCCAGGACCCCATGACATAAACATAGACTAACAATTATATTTACACCAGCACTTTTACAAGATAACCCACAGCCATTTCGCGTACAGCTTGGTAAAGTAAGTTTTTTTTTCAAACTTAATTTAAAAATGCTCTACCCGTTGCCTAAGAACTGAAGTTGCTTAAAATAACGTTTTTTTTTTTCTTAAATCCCGACCACAGTGGTTTTTTTGACATACATTTATTTATTGACAAGCTTCTGCCCGCGAGTTCGCCCACAACCCACCCCACATCGCATCGCATCGCGTTCTTTTTGACTTTTGGCTGTTATTTTGAAATTTTTTATCGACATACCAACGCGGGCGAAATCGCAGGTGGAAGCTAGTGGAGAATAAAGCTTTACCAATAAAAACCACTGTGTGCAGGGTTACATCCACTACGACCCACGATAGTGAAATACTTAATTTAAAAAGTACTCCTCAACAAAAAAACTATAATTAATACTCAAAGACTTTGTAAGGCGTACGTTATTTTAAATTAAATATTTTAATAAATACAATGCCATCAATTGGCAACACCACCCTATCGAATAAATATTTTTTTAATGTTTTAATTCATTGTTTTTTTTTAAAAAGCGATAGTCTATGCGCTACTTTTTGATAAATAAAAAAATATGCACCATAGTTATTTTAGTTTTCTTTTTCTTTTCAAAGACAACACATGTTGTTTTTATGTTACATTTTTGTAAGGTCTAAGGTTCGATTCCCGAGCAAGAATATTGTTGTCTTTAAAAAAATATTACAATAAATATGCTTAAAATTACAGATCATAATGTAGTTATTTAAAAAAAAGATATTTTTGTTTTAAAGTTTATTTATGTCATTTCTATTTTAATAAATTACTGCATAAAATAAAATTCGTTTGTTTTTGTGTTATTTTATAGTATTATTATATTGGTTTTGCAGAACCATATTGAAATGCTGATATTAACTTAAACACATTTTTTTTTATTAAAATCAGCCTGTTCCCAACTATGTTGGGGTCGGCTTCCAGTCTAACCGGATGCAGCTGAATACCAGTATTTTACATGGAGCGACTGCCTATCTGACCCCCACAACCCAGTTACTGGGTAATACGATACCCCTTGGTAAGACTGGTTGTCAGACTTCTGGGCTTCTGACCCGTAACAAAATAATTACAAATATGATTTTCAGTATATTTTTCTGTATTAAAATAATAATGACAAAAAAGACAAGATTGTCACTCGAATATCTTTTTTCAAAAACTACATTTTATAATATTAAAGTATAACCATTATGATTATACATAAAATGTCAAGCGTATTGACAAAAGGTATGGAAACGGATGGGTGACTCGTTAATGTACTTGTTTAAGTTTTTTTTATCGTAGCAACATTTCATGTATAACCGCAAAGGTTTAAGAAACTGAAGTTTTATTATAAAAGTTCAAGTTAATATTTTGTACTCATATTAAAAATTGCAAAGATTTAAATCGTTAAATTTGCCATCACCGTATTAAAGATTTGGTTTCTTAAGAAAGAGTTGGAACGTTCACAATAACTGCTGTCAAAATACAGAGCGTATTTGACACTTCTATGTCAAATACTGGAGAACACTAAACTATATTATATAAGTACGCTGGACTTGATACTATCGATGACAAAATCAAGACATTTGATTTTCGCCATTTTGGCGCTGACAGCAACGTGAGCGTCCGTGGAACTAATGTTTTTGATAGCGAGTTTACAAGATGCGCATACTTTTATGATAAAAATGATCTAAACATCTCATAGTAAACAGAAAATGCACAAAGAAGTCTTATTCCACGATATAGACCTAAATCATCACAGACGCACCAAAGCAAAACGACGGCCATTTGCGGCAATGTGTCTCGAGCGCTTCATTTTGTATAGTATATTAATTTAGTTCAGCGTACTTGTATAATATAGTTCAGTGCTGGTAAAGGATAGTTTTTCATAACGACCGCAATAATACGATGGAACTGGTCTTCTAGAAAACCGCGCGAAAAACTGTAGTTTATTAACGCATTCTCTATGACACAATGGCGTGGTTTCAACTGTCAAAATACATATGTTGACCGTACGGTTGACATTTCGATTCCATGCCGTTAACAAGACACGATATTGACGTAGTTTGCACGTGGTAAGATTTCGCGGGGAATAATACAGAATTTGGGGCCCTGAGAAGACTAAGCTCACACAATATTAATAGCGTTTCCATGACAACCTAGTAAAGTCACTGCGTCATTCATTGTGTGTCAGTGGTGTGAACACGATACAGAAATGCGACTATCTTTCGACGCGGGAGGGCGAATCTACGATTGAAAACTTTGCACGGGAAAATAATTACGATATCTGTCAAAATTCAAATTAACTAGAAAGTTTTTAGTAAAAAATACTAAATACAAATATATATATAGCTTTTCATATTAGACAGTTGATTAGAAAAATGTTTTTTTTTTATTTTTCATTTAAACCTTATAATTTTCTTATTTTTGCTATGTCATTAGTAAGTACCTAATTAACATTATGTACCCTCTTCTGGTAACAATAACTTTTTAAATATTTAAAATATAAGAAAAAAGTTTTAGTGCAAAAAAACATAAAAAGTATCACGCTTTTTGCATGAAAATAGATGGAAAAAAATTAACTAACCAATCACTTTTACTAACGGTAAATAATTGTTCATAAAAAAATGGAACAAAAAAAAAACGAAACAAGTAAATTTTGACAAATATCATATTTTTATTTTGCTTTTCGTACCGAAATGACAAATAAAATATATATACACATACAGTTAGATTTTATTCAGCGTAAAAGATTGTTCAGGTAGACTTACAAACTTCATTTTTTAACAGGGTAGTCTGCATTTTTTACCCTACTGCTGATAAGGAAGGGTATTATGAGTTTAATTCCAATCTATGTTGTCGTCGTTGTTGTGGTCGGCTTCCAGTCTGACCAGATGCAGCAGAATATCAATATTTGAAATAAGTAGGGATTCAGATGTTTTTAAGTTCAGACATTTTGTCAGAATTTGTCAGATTTCCGACTGTTTTTTTTTAACGACCCTGTTAAAAAAAAGTTATTTGATAAAAAAACTTAAACCTATATTATTTATATTTTTACTTATTTTTGCTGGTCAATCATTTTAGCTGTTATTTTAACTACAAGATATCTTAAAAACTAATATTATAAAAAACAACATAAAATATAATAAACAAACTTAGGTGTAAGAGAAAAAAAATATATTTTACAAAAACTTCTAAATTTACTTATTGCAACATAACGATGTCATAGACATCAGTGATTTTTTTTAAATCGTTTTATTAAAATCTATGGTTTATATGATATCAGTCGTTTGTGGTAAATATTTTTGTTTTTTTTTTCTTACTTTCGCTTGGAACAATTTTGTTGTTAAACCCAAAGAAACTAGGTGTAAGGTTTTTGTTCAAAGGTTTACGTGTTTTTTTACAAAAAAAAAAAAAAACTTAAAAGGAAATTTTAACTACAAATCAAATATACATGTTTTTTTTTAAAGAAATACATACAATTTCTTTTTTTTTGTAAAAAACACGTAACGTCACTCAAATTTAAAATCGCTAATCGAGAACTAAATCAAAATGGAATTCTTTTTTTGTATCACAAACAATTTTTTTTTTCGATATTTTTTTTTAAACTTAGCCTTTAGCCTATCCTCCTTTTACAAGAATGAGAAGCTATACTAAGCTATAAACTGCAGCGGACATTCAAGCTGAAAAAAACCTTAAGGACTGGCCTTTATTTAAAAGCTAGAAAATTTACCATGACTTCACAATTTTAGCCCGAAATAGGATATTTTTGAGAAGAAATGGCACACACATAATATACGTTTAAAAAGAAATGAAGTCCGAGACATGTTTGATTACAATTTGTGACCATTACTTTGAAAGGCGGACTTCATGCCACTGCGCTATAGGTAGTTATATTGGTAGGCAAGTTTTCATAGTATTTTGTTGAATATGTTGGTAAGTAGCATGTATGAACAAAATTAAAACTGCCAGGAACATCGCCAAAAAATCGTTATCAAGCAATTTGACATTTGTCAAACGTCAAAATTGAATTTGACAAGTAGTGTGATTTCGGTAAAAAAGCAAAGGGCGCAAATTAACAGCTAAAACAAGACATTTTCGACCGAAGTTAAGAATCACCGGACTCACCTTTTTTTTTAAACTATGTATGAAAGAAATCAAAAGTTTTGACATTTGACAAATAACAAACTACTTTTTTCACAAAAATCGATACAACAAGAAATCTGTTTTTTTTTTATATTCCATGAAACTTTTGTATACGTTAACAATTATTGCATGGTCGAGTCTTAACGTGTGTTTGTGTGTGCGTTACCATCTCGGGAACAGTGTGTAGTAGGCGAGGGGTCACTGGTCGTAACTTTTTGCTTTCCGGTCCATTTCATCATCGTTTGTGCGGTTCATTGGGTGATCTGTGGAAGAAAAATTAAAGTTAGTTATAATCACATCTATCTGCGCTGGTAACAGCTGGATGAGAGTTGCCGAGAATCGAGCTGGACGGCGTGTGATTGAAGGCCTATGTCCAGCAGTGGACTTCTGTAGGCAATTTTGAAAAAAAAAAACTTGAAAGGTGTCAAGGGACACCCGGATGGAACGAAGTTCCTTTCATCTGACTACCGTAAGGACTATTCCTGCTTACAGCGCATATTATTAGTCGACCTAAAAAGGATCCTCTTTTGTTTTACTTACGGACGCAGCTGTGGTCATCATGTGCACGGGATTTTGTTTTCAAAATGGTCAGATATAGGTTTTGGTGATGGTACATGACCAAATCCAGTTAAATAGAATGCCTTAAATAACATTTGCTCTTCATCATAAATACCTTGGTGTTGTGGCATCTTGGGCACCAGCACCACGTTGCCATCAGCCGCCTGCTGCAGTGAGTACTGTTGAGAAGACAGTGGCCTGCCTTCAGGATCGCGCAGGTTCTGTGGAAGAGAGGGGACAGTTAATAACTTGTGCTGAAACACTAGCTTGTGCCTGCGACTTCGTCCGCGTGACAATTCTAGCTCCCCGACCCATCGCATCGCATCGCATTGCATCGCATCGCCTAGCGTTCTTTCTGACATTTTACTTAAATTTTCAAAAAAATTTCTTCATTCTGTAATTACTTAGGGTCACACCCGGACTACTCTTTATGTATTTATGAAAATCATCTACTTTTACAATATGTGAGCACAATTATTTATATGTCATGGTTTCATTAATCAATTTTAATTCTTTTACTTATTGTGCCATTGTGATCCAGGGCTAAAGTGGACCGCTGGTCGTTGGTTTGTCCAGCTCGTCCCGCCACGACGCGACGCCTTCTAACTGTGTCAGGGCTCCACGTGGTGGTTTATTTTGGCCCACAGCTCATTTAAAATAGGTTAAAAAAACCGGTCAAGTGCGAGTCGGACTCGCGCACCGAGGGCTCCGTACAAATTTGTAGGTATGTAACTAACAATTTACGGTTTTCGCAATTTTTCCTTTATCTGCGCTATAAGACGTTGCTTCGTACCAAATTTCAAGATTCTGAGTTCACGGGAAGTACCCTGTAGGTTTTGATTCCCTTGAGTGTCGAAAATTTGCGGCATAAACGGCTGTATCTTTTGATTGCGTTGGCTTAGAATTTTGAATTGTTCACATCTCCAAGGGTCAGTAGACCTGAGTATTTGATATAAATTCCAGCTTGATACCTCCACGCGTTCCTGAGAAAAAGTGTCTTGACAGACAGACAGACGGACGGACGGACGAAAAACAAAGTGATCCTATAAGGGTTCCGTGTTTTCCTTTCGAGGTACGGAACCCTAAAAATAGGTCTTTAGATATTTACCTGGAAAACATGGCGGTACAGCGCTGCAAAGCGCTCTTTCACGCGCTGCCTCTCTGCGATCAGAGAGCTGTGGTCCCGCTGAGTGCGGATCTTCCGGTCTCGTACGGTACGGACCTCGTCGGCCAGCGACGTGATCTGGTCCAATTTACGTTTGCGGCAGTTCTGGGCTGCGACCTGTGGAGGAAACTTGGATATTAGGATATGGTAAAGAGTAATGTTTTTCATTCATTACAATACAACACACACACATACATGTATGTCACGACATTTTATTTGATTTTGCATGAGCTTTTCTATAATTTCTAGCATTTAAATGAATTCTCTCAATTTATTATTACGGACACACACTTCCCTATGTATGTTATTCCAGCGTATGGCACTCGTGGGTTGCAGCTGAAAATCAGCGTCAGGTGGTACAGTTGTGTTGTCATCTGACATTATGCTGAGCTGAGGCCCTTTTGGCATTATAATCTTTGTTTTTGTTTTTATAGTTTTAAGGTGTCATTTTGTGTAATGCCAATAAATGCATTTTTCTTTCTTTCTAATGACGACACGGTTGGCGCAGTGGTTAAGCGATCGAATGCTGCGCTGCGTGTCGCGGTATCGATTCCCGCACGGAACCAATATTTGTATGACTTACAAGTAGTTGTTCCGGGTCTGGCTGTTTGTGTATGTGAGTTTAAATGTTTGTAAACGCACTCACGATACAGGAGAAATTCCTAGCGTGGGGCAACGTTTTTTTTTTAAATAAGGCATTTATTTCACTGACAAAAATAGTATAGAATTGTCCTGTAGTAAATGTTATTTAGTATGGAGAAAGGTACAAAACTAGTCGTTCAATACACTTGTAGTAGAACGCGCGTAATTTCTAATTAAAAGCCCGTACAAACGAAAGTGAACCTTATAACATCAACACCCTTCATTATTAAATTAAGGGCTTCATCATCATCTGCCGAGCCTTTTCCCAACTATGTTGGGGTCGGCTTCCAGTCTAACCGGATGCAGCTGAAAACCAGTATTTTACATGGAGCGACTGCCTATCTGACCTCCACAACCCAGTTACTGGGTAATACGATACCCCTTGGTAAGACTGGTTGTCAGACTTTCGGGCTTCTGACTACCCGTAACGACTGTCAAAGATCCACGAATAACAGCCGGGACCAACGGCTTAACGTGCTTTCTGAGGCACGGAGGGGTCTCAGTATGATAAAGATGGTCACCCATCCACAGACCAACCGCGGCAAGCGTAGCTTAACCTGACCGATCGACCTGTGCGGCTGTTATTATTTAGCCACGGGCCCCTCTTAAATTAAGGGTTTCAAGGGAGGTAAAAAATACTATAGTATTTATTTAGTCGAAATGTCATAAATATACCCTGTCCATTACGTTAACCGTTTTTTGACAGCTGTCTTAGAACGTACATATTCCAGTTTACGTAAAAGTTAACTTTAAAATGCGTAATAAAATAAATATATTAACTGCCTTATCTTATTGAATTATCTTATTTATGGCTTCTTACAGACATTACAATACCGTACGTGTATCAATCAATGTATTGTGTGTTGCTGCAATCACTAGTTCAATCTGTCAAAAAACGGTTTCCCTAATGGACAGGGTATACAAAGCAAAAAAAACCTCATACAGAGAAGGAGCGAGTATTAATCACCACGCTTGCTCACTACGATTTGAAACTGGTGTATTAAGGTAAAAGAAATAGTCAGCTCAAGGATAATTGAATAATTAACCTTATTATCAGCCCCTTAAAGTGCAAATTAGCTCGGATTAAGTCTGAGCCTTTTGATATCTCCATACAACTTTACACCTTACCACGCAACAAATACGGTTGACCAAACATACCTTATTCTTCCCACGCCTCCTAATATCCCTGATGAGCGAGAGCTGCGCCTCACTCAGGTCGTGCTTGGAGAGGCGCTCGTTGAACTCATCCATGGGCAGGTTGATGATGTCTTGCACCTCCAGGGGGATGCCTGCGGCCACTTGTACAGGTTAATGTGTGCGGGACATGGTAGAGCAACAGTTGCACAACAGTTGCGTAATACTGGGGCAACAGTTGCCCAACAGTTGCGCAAACGTGGGGTAACAGTTTCCCAACAGTTGCGCAAACGTGGGGTAACAGTTGCCCAACAGTTGCGCAAATGTGGGGTAACAGTTGCCCAACAGTTGCGCAATAGTGGGGCAACAGTTGCGCAAAAAAAATCGGATAATGTGGAACATACTTAAGTACAAGACACTTTTTGTGGTGCAACTGTTGAGCAATAGTATGAGGAGGATTTTAATGTATAAGATAGACAACTGTAGCGCAACTGTGGGTCGTTTGTTGCGCCAAAGTTCGCCACTGTCTTAGACGGTGCCGAGAGCTCCTACGCTGACACACGCATTCACAGAGTATTTCAACACTGGTAACCACAAGTAAAGCGCGTGTCGCATCGTGTTATATTTTATTTTATTTATTTATTTGGGACAAACAAACAGTAACACATTATATCTGCGCAAATAATATAAACAAAGATATTATACAGTGTGTAACGGAAGGGGGGTATCAACCCTGAAGGAGGTGAATGTACTCATGAAACTCAACAACTTTCCCCAAAGAACATAGGTCAAACTATGAAAAAAAATTTGGCTCTCCCATAGTAAATCAATCAGTTTTAGTACTAGTAGTAGTAAGGGAGGGCCAAATTTTTTTTTCATATTTTGACCTATGTTCTTTGGGGAAAGTTGTTGAGTTTCATGAGCACATTCACCTCCTTCAGGGTTGATACCCCCCTTCCGTTACACGCTGTATAAATGTGAAACTCACACCGTTATCCACAGCATATACAATTCATATAACTTTACTAATGAACAATCTATGCGAGTAAGACTACAAGACTGTTCAAAAATAACTATACATCGGAATCCTTAAGTTTCTTTAACAAAGCAAAACGAATATATAAAAACACTGTAGCACAGAAGAATCCAATCTCTTAGACAGTGCTTCAGTCAGTAGTCTGGGTCTAGATTTTGATAAGCAACTAGTTTTTGTCCTTACCTAATGCCTTGGCCCGCTTCTCGTCTCGCGACAGGTGTTGTCCGCTGCTGGTGGCAGACGAGCCCCCGTCGGACATACTGCCGTCTGTCAATCGCCGGACTGGAGGAGAAGGAGTCGACATTAGCATAAGAAATTAAATAAAAAATACCGACGCGCAATAACCTTCTATTGCGCGTCGGTATTTTTTTTTTTTAGTTTAGCCCTGTCAAATTAAGATAGACAGTTTCGATTTCGAACATGGCTACTAAAAATACATCAATTTACGTCAGGCGCTGACTAACTTGACAGGACTAAACTAATATTTATCTTCTTTCCTTTTCTTAATGAAATAGAAAGAAAAAGATGCACTGAACTTAAATTTAGTTTAGTTTGTGAACAGGGGAATGGGCGCCATTGTGTATGGTCATTTTCCGATCTTTAAAATATATTCCTTCCAAGATAATGTAAATTTATGCAACTCATAACATTTATATTATGAAAAAAATATCACGGTTGTTTAGAGCCAAGAAAAACCTATACTCCATTCGGAATAAGATTAGACATATAAATAAACCTTTGTTACAGTTCGTTCAACTAATTATGACTTCTATTCCGTTGGTGGCATGACAAATGGCAGCCGCAGTAAATAGTTGGTATTGTGACCACTTTTTTGCTTTTAATGCCATCCTTATACCTACGGAATAGAAGTTAAAATCGGTTGAACGAAGTGTATAATCTTATTCTGAACGGAGTATAGTTAAACTGAAAAATCGATCATATTTTGTATCACAACACAGCTAGTTTTGACTAAATCTGAGAGGTTATTCTATAACTAAATACGACATATAGGAATGTGGCCGCTTTTCTTTAGATCGAATTTTGTTGCTTCGTGTCTCAATATAAAATTTTATAAAAGGTATTAGAAAATTCTAGACACATTTACCGAGGTCGCTGATTGAGCAGATTTTCATAATTCCTTCTCAGTCACGAGATAATATTTTTTTAAAGGAGTGGCGCTAGTGGACCTGTGTGCACCCTCTTAAGCACCATTGTTCATCATCTGCCTAGCCTTTTCCCAACTATGTTGGAGTCGGCTTCCAGTCTAACCGGATGCAGCTGAATACCAGTATTTTACATGGAGCGACTGCCTATCTGACCTCCACAACCCAGTTACTGGGTAATACGATACCCCTTGGTAAGACTGGTTGTCAGACTTTCGGGCTTCTGACTACCCGTAACGACTGTCAAAGATCCACGAATGACAGCCGGGACCAACGGCTTAACGTGCTTTCCGAGGCACGGAGGGGTCTCGGTATGTAAAGATGGTCACCCATCCACAGACCAACCGCGGCAAGGGTAGCTTAACCTGACCGATCGACCTGTGCGGCTGTTATTATTTAGCCATGGGCCCCTCCTTAAGCACCATTGTTACTAACACTAAAATACTAACATATTTATGGACCTTAAAGTCTGAAATAAAGTTTTTATTATTATTATTAATAGCAGCTCACCCCGCTTGTCCCGCACGGCCGCGGGCCGCAGCTCGTGCGCGAGCGGCGCGCTGTAGGTGTGGTTGTGCCGCACGCGCTCGGGCGCCGCGTACGGGAAGCGCGCGCCCGCGCTGGGGACGGCGCTCTGGGGACAAACATGCTTCAATTATAGTAGACATTGATTCTAAACTGAAGGCCAATTCTCGTAATTTAAAACGTTCAAAATCTAGTCGCAGTCTCATCTCGGCGACAAACAAATGTCAAACACTTGTCAAAATGTAGGGAAATTAGAAGTATTTATTGACAGATTGAGACTGAGATCAGACTGTGAACGTTCTTAAAATTACGAGAATTGCCCCTCTGGTGTAGAGCATAAGTATGTATAAAGTTGGCTTTATTGAAAATCGTTTTACTGCTCTATTTTTTTTATGAAATTTTATGTTGCTACGAACATTATTTTCGAACCCATAGGTTTTTGCAATGTGTCGTATTTCAATGTTGTTTTCGAAATTTCACGCAAAAATCGCTATTGAAAGTTTCCAAGTGTTGACATATTAGTGCTCTTGACTTACTTACTCGCGCTTTACTTGTGGTAACCAAGTGTACCAACATGCTGTGATTGTATGCGTACAGACGAGTAGCGTCAGCACATAACACACACGCACACTTTCGTACTTAGACACTTGTCTCGGACTGTATCGAGAGCTCCTGTGCTTATACACACATTCACAGCGTGTTGGTACGCTTGGTTACCACAAGTAAAGCGCGCGTCGCTTCGTGAGATAAAAATACTGTAGTTAATATGGCATTTTCAACAATTAATGTTCCCAAATCTGGATAGAGATCTGCCCTATCGACTTTCACACACCTATGTTTTTAACTTTCTAGTCAAAAAAGTATTTACTAAAACTTTTTCTAGAACATTTTATACTGACGACACGGTTGGCGCAGTGGCTGAGCGATCGACTGCTGCGCTGCGTGTCGCGGGTTCTATTCCCGCACGGAACAAATATTTGTATTGCCTACAGGTAGTTGTTCCGGATCTGGCTGTTTGTGTATGTGAGTTTAAATGTTTGTAAGCGACGATACAGTAGTAATTCCTAGTGTGGGGCAACGTCTTTTTAAAATAAAAAAATTATGCTGTTAGTTAATATTACCTGTAGTAAAGCATGGCTCGAATGCGCTGTGTTGAGGTCTAGAGCGGGACCGTGGATGTTGGTGACGTGTGGCGGCGGCAGCTGCGGCCGGGGGGCGAAGTCTGATACTGGAGGAAAGGAAAACAATATTAGATTAATATAATGTTAGGAAATTGTACTGAATCTAATGTTAAGAAACAAAAAAAAAAAAAAACAAATGAACGTTTTTTTATTAATGATAATGAGCCTATAATGTTCCCACTGCTGGGACACAGGCCTCCTCTCTGTGAGAGGGAGTGGGCCGTAATCTACCACGCGGGCCCAGTGCGGGTTGGCAGATGTCACATGTCTTCGAATTTTTGGTTCTAGGACATGCCGGTTTCCTCAGGATGTTTTCCTTCACCGTTTTGAGAGCAGTGGTGATGAAATAATTTACACAAAGTAAAGAGCCTGTCTGGGTTCGAACCCACGACCTTAAACTTGAAAGTGGCGGCCATTACCATTAGTCTAACACTACTAATCTAAACGCATGATTTGATGATTTTTTCTTGGGTCAAAGACCGCTTCTATTGTATCTACGTTCGATATTTATTTATGCAAAAACCACTTTAATACTTACACAATAACGTTCACTTTACGTTACAAATTATTTTATAACTTTTTCAATAGTACTAGTCACAATG
Source organism: Apamea sordens (assembly GCA_945859715.1). Classification (NCBI taxonomy): domain Eukaryota; kingdom Metazoa; phylum Arthropoda; class Insecta; order Lepidoptera; family Noctuidae; genus Apamea; species Apamea sordens. The sequence goes on along the minus strand of OX244015.1, from coordinate 7,282,478 downwards.
AAATCAACTTAATTACCATTGAAATAAAGTCTATATTTGTTTAACATGAAATAACTTCAATTGGAAACATAAATTTGAATAGGTCTTGGTTAAATACTTGAAATGTCATAGCCTCTTCAACTCTCTAAAAACACATATTATTCATTTACACATTATATACTGCATGTAACTTTGTAATTTAAGAATCAAGTAATCAAAGCACAATACTAAGACACCTACGAACAAGAACGTTACCCAATGCAAAACTTACTGTAGAATACATAATTATAGTGTCGGGTATACTTACAAAGCCTCACTCTGCACTTAACACCTGTCACAACACTAATTTATCTCGTCTTCTCAACGTCCGTGAGTCACAGCAGGGATCCAGCAGAATATCAGCGTTAGGTACATTTGCCTGACACATGCTGAGCTGGACTCCCATTTGGTGCAACCTTGAGACGCACACCGCACTGTGTATGTTTCGTTATTAATTTAATTCGTCATAGTGTCACTTTGATTTCGATATTTGTGTGTTTTTCATTTTGTCTTCTTTAACCGTCGGCACCTTATTTTATATTATAATCATGTGGGTAGTTTGGTTATCATCTAATAGTATACTTTTGTGTGTTGCGCTGTCTTTTTTGTGTGCGCCAAATAAATGGTTTATCTATCTATCTACTTATATGTAATATAAACAAATGCTTACCGTTATGCATATGCATGTTATCGTGATGGTATGTCTGTTCCGGGCACTCGTACTTCACGACACTTGGTCTGCCGACCGGGTCCAGGGTAGGGGCTGGTTGTTCCTGTAAATACAATATGTATCCATAAAGAGGTAAGCTGCGGTGAACAGGGGGCCAAAAAAGGCCACTTTGGCAGAATCATAATAGGATAACAATATAAATCATATTAAAAATCGTAAAATGGTCACAAACTGACAATTTATAATAATGATCTGTGTGCAATTCATATCACAATGAAATAACATTTAAACTGTAGAAATAAAAAATAAAAAAACAATTTGATTAATAAAAACTGTAATGAAAAATTTACCGATAAAATTACGGTTTTTATTTTTTTCATGCTGCAATGTTTATCCCAAATATGAAATGAAATTTTACGAAAATTAGAGGAATTGCTGATGATCTGCTGGGAATTCAGGAAATGAATAGCTTTTAGAGGTATCTATCCATATTTACGAATTTTCCAAGATAAGTATACCCTTCGGCACTTTACCTGCTCCAGAAATCGAACCCACGACTCCGAATAATAAAACCACCCTTTAACTGTCCCACTGCGGGGAACTGTGATCATTGACTATGCCATCATGATCTGCCTAGCCTCTTCCCAACTATGTTGGGGTCGGCTTCCAGTCTAACCGGATGCAGCTGAATACCAGTACTTTATATGGAGCGACTGCCTATCTGACCTCCACAACCCAGTTACTGGGTAATACGATACTCCTTGGTAGGACTGGTTGCAGGACTTTCGGGCTCCTGACCGCACAAGCCCCTCGTTGCTTTACTATTTAACCTCGGCATTAATGCGGCTCCAGCGCGGAGGCGTTGCGGCGCATGCACGAAATTCATTAGTATACACAAACATGTGGTCCAGCTCTGGCGTCATGTAAAGGAAGCCTAAAGGTTTTACACCAAAACGGTTTTAATAATAATAATATAATAATATCCCTGGACATTTCACACAGCGCCATCTAGTCCCAAGCTAAGCAACCTAACGCTTGTGTTATGGTAACAAGATGGCTGATAAACTACTTATATACATTTTTTTTTTTTTGTAAATACATACATATTATAGATAGAAAAACACCCAGACTCGGAACAAATACATGTAGGACTTACAAATATTTGTTCTGTGCGGGAATCGAACCCGCGACACGTAGCGCAGCAGTCCGATCGCTCAGCCACTGCGCTAACCGTTTTACACAAAGGTAGCTCAGTAAACAAGCTCGTTATAACAATTTAAAAAATTACCTGAAAGCATCGTTTTCCGAACATTTGGTGTTTCTTCTGCGCCTGGTGAGGCGCAGCGCGCTCGCGTCCAAATGAATTGTCGTAAGGCCGAAATTTTGAGCTGTATGACAAGCGAAATAAACTTTATTATTATTTTTATTGAATCAACGCCAACACGGACCAATTATAAAATAAACTAATACAAAAACAATTAAATTAAATACAATAAAATACAGTTCAAATACAAAAATACAATATTTAAGTCAAAACAATTAAAACATATTGTCGTTATTATTGTTTAATCTTACTGATCGTGGACAAACTGCTGTGTCATGGATAATTTTGATGTCAAAATCAGAAATATAACAGCCATTTTATAGTATCGTATATAATAATAATAATATCCCTGGCCATTTCACACAGCGCCATCTAGTCCCAAGCTAAGCAACCTAATGCTTGTGTTATGGTAACAAGATGGCTGATAAACTACTTATTTACATTTTTTTTTTGTAAATACATACATATTATAGATAGAAAAACACCCAGACTCGGAACAAATACATGTAGGTCATACAAATATTTGTTCCGTGCGGGAATCGAACCCGCGACACGCAGCGCAGCAGTCAATGGCTTCACCACTGCGCCAACCGTGCCGTCGCGTATATATGCCATTCATTCAAAATCCAAATATTTTATATCACATAAACCAACATGGGCACTTATGAAACGTCAGAAGCTAGGTGCACGGTTCCAATTGGTCGTTTCCTATGGAAAGCCGGCAAGAAACTCCACGGTTACTCTTTGAAAACATTGTAAAAGCAAATAATTGGCTTTTACAATGTTTTCAAATTACAGTAGGTATGGGAGGACAGCGTAGGCAGGGGAGTTTTTATCCCCAAAAAATGCACGGTTCCAATAGAAATCATGTAAGCGAAGTCGCGGGCAAAACCTTATAAAATAAAATTTAAACGTGCCAAAAGATCTTATCCTAGCCTACCTGTGGAACTCCTGAGCAGAGTCACTGCCATCGCACCATTCTCCATCGGACAGCGAGGGGACGCGCTCAGAGCCCATCGACGAGACTGCACTGTCAGATGCTGAGTCCCGCTCTGTAACAATACGAAATAAAAAGTTAAAACCCCATTTTGAATTTTCCTGTGTGATTTGACGTTTATGGAACGCCATTATGAATTTTTCCTGTGAAGTCTTGATATATTCGACGTTTTTGGAACGCCATTTTGAATTTTCCTGTGACGTCTTGATATATTTGACATTTATTGAACGCCATTTTGAATTTTCCTGTGACGTCTTGATATATTTGACGTTTATTCAACGCCACTTTAAATTTTCCTGTGACGTCTTGATATATTTGACGTTTATTGAACGCCGTTTTGAATTTACCTGTGACGTCTAGTTATATTTGACGTTTATTGAACGCCATTTTGAATTTTCCTATGACATCTTGATATATTGGACGTTTATTGAACGCCATTTTGAATTTTCCTGTGACATCTTGATATATTGGACGTTTATTGAACGCCATTTTGAATTCTCCTGTGACGTCATGTTTCATTAAAATAATGATCCAATTTTTTGACGTTTCAACGTTCAGCTTGTCAAAACAAAAAAGATTTGAATGGCTCTTTATTTTATCGTTAGTATCTATCAAACAAATTCAAAATTAAATATAATATTACCAAACAAATGCCAGGGACATCTTGAATAGCCTTCTCGTGTAGCCTTGGTATGCGTAATTTATTTATTTATTAAGGTAGGGTCACCAAAGGAGATAGGTAAGTAACCAGGGGGTCTACTCCGAAGTAGTATCGGCCGAATGTTCGGCCGTTTCTTGCTACGAATTTACTATTTGGTTCGGTCGGTTCCGATCCTACACTCCTACACTCTTTCGAATATTGACTATGGTCCCGACCTAACGGAGCCGATCCGATCTTGTTTCGCATTTTTCAATAGTATTCGGTTCGGCCATGTGTCGGTCCGATCCGAACATTCGCATTTTGCACTTCGGAGTAGGCCCCCAGGGTCGTCGGAAATAGTTGAAGTTTAGTAAGAAAGCAATGGCTGTTTTCGAATGAAATTTAATTTAATTAATAGAAAACAAACAGTTCATTTATCAAATCAAATTTCATTCGAAAACAACCATTGGTTTGTTATTAAACTTCAACTATATCTGACGACCCTGGATACTTATCTCTCACACAGTCTCCAATTATAGGCTTAACAACAATCTCAGAAATAAGTGGTCACACATAATAAAACTCATGATCATCTGAGTACGAGCCGGTCGATTCTGTAAAAATCTCACCGTGAAAACTCAAGTGAAGTGAGCTTGATGTGAGTTGTAAGTAGTGTCAATCCCTAGCATTATTTGGAATGACAGCTCACTCCACGCTCACTTCACCTAAGTTTTCACGGTGAGATGGTTTCAGAATCGCACTGCAGTATTTTACATGGAGCGACTGCCTATCTGACCTCCACAACCCAGTTACTGGGTAATACGATACCTCTTGGTAAGACTGGTTGTCAGACTTTCGGGCTACTGTCGACCCGTAACGACTGTCAAAGATCCACGAATGACAGCCGAGACTTAACGTGTTTTCCTAGGCACGGAGGGGTCTTGGTATGTGAAGATGGTCACCCGTCCACGAAGCAACCGCAGTAAGCGTAGCTTAACCTGATCGATCGATTTGTGCGGCTGTTGGAACGAAGTTCCTTATTGCGCGTTGCGAAAGGGGGCTAGACGGAAAAAATTAAGACCAAAAGTTGAAACGACACTTTTTGATATAGTTGTAAGCCGTGCGGCGTGCGCGTGTTTCTTTGTCTGTCTCTTTCTCTCTCTCTTATAGAAAGCAAGCCAGTTATACTTCGTTCCATCCGGGTGTCCCTTGACACTTCTTAAGTTTTATTACTTAACCACAAGCCCCTCAACAATAACAAAGCTAAAGGCTAGAATTTAAAAATTATGGGCAAAATTCTCACAACAACAAGATCAACATACCAGTGATCATCATATGAGAATGGTTGTGGTGAGGGGCATGGTGTGCGCTGGCGCCGTCCAGCATCCGCATTGTGTACATGCCTGGAACAAACAACGGAAAAGGTTATAATATTGAACAAAAAAAAAAAAAAACAAAAACACATATAAAAAAATAGATTATCTACACTAATTAAAAATTAAAAAGATTATTGCTTTTATTTTATTGGTATTTTTAGAGGGTCAACGACCGCTGTTAGTTTAGAGCCTTGTAATATTCAGTCTAAAATCAGTTTTTTTCCACAGACGTGATTGATATCGATTTCTCAATACAATGAAACAAAAAACTTTTTTTTCACTTTGTAGTGTCGTTTTTGGAAATCGGTTGTTTTTTTTTTGCAAAAATGTTTTTATTTTACACTTTTAAGTTGTAATTTTTACCAGTAATTTTGTTTTAAAAACCAAACTACAGAACCGTTTTTGATGAAATTTCTATGGGACCATTTGGGAAGTATTATACCCTTTCCAACAAAAAAAGAATTTTTCAAATCGGTTGGCAAGCGACGGAGTTATACGCGAACAAACATAAAAAAAATTTTACAAACAACCGAATTGAGAACCTCCTCCTTTTTTAGAAGTCGGTTAAAAATAAAGTCGATTTTCTCATCTCATACTTCAAGTAATAAATATTACCAATGGTCGATGGACCCCAAAACATACTTTAATATTTTTTAATTTAATTTTATCATGTTTACATATCGATACCCAACACATCCGTGGAGTTTCCCTAGCTAATTTAATATAACCCAGGGGGTCTACTCCGAAGTAGTATCGGCCGAATGTTCGGCCATTTCCTGCTACGAAGTTACTATTTGGTTCGGTCGGTTCCGATCCTACACTCCTACACTCTTTCGAATATTGACTATGGTCCCGACCCAATTGAGCCGATCCGAACTTTTTTCGCATTTTTCAATAATATTCGGTTCGGCCATGTGTCGGTCCGATCCGAACATTCGCACTTTGCACTTCGGAGTAGGCCCTCTGTAAAGAAAAGCGTAAATTGCTTGGCTCAAAAAGAGACGACTCATTTTGCGTAGAATAGGTATTGTATCAATACTAATATTCGGTTCGGCCATGTGTCGGTCCGATCCGAACATTCGCACTTTGCACTTCGGAGTAGGCCCGTAAAGAAAAGCGTAAATTGCGTGGCTCAAAAAGAGACGACTCATTTTGCGTAGAATAGGTATTGTATCAATACTAATATTCGGTTCGGCCATGTGTCGGTCCGATCCGAACATTCGCACTTTGCACTTCGGAGTAGGCCCGTAAAGAAAAGCGTAAATTGCATGGCTCAAAAAGAGACGACTCATTTTGCGTAGAATAGGTATTGTATCAATACTAATATTCGGTTCGGCCATGTGTCGGTCCGATCCGAACATTCGCACTTTGCACTTCGGAGTAGGCCCGTAAAGAAAAGCGTAAATTGCGTGGCTCAAAAAGAGACGACTCATTTTGCGTAGAATAGGTATTGTATCAATATGTACTAATATTCGGTTCGGCCATGTGTCGGTCCGATCCGAACATTCGCACTTTGCACTTCGGAGTAGGCCCGTAAAGAAAAGCGTAAATTGCGTGGCTCAAAAAGAGACGACTCATTTTGCGTAGAATAGGTATTGTATCAATAGGTACTAATATTCGGTTCGGCCATGTGTCGGTCCGATCCGAACATTCGCACTTTGCACTTCGGAGTAGGCCCGTAAAGAAAAGCGTAAATTGCGTGGCTCAAAAAGAGACGACTCATTTTGCGTAGAATAGGTATTGTATCAATACTATACGATAGCGATTGCAACACAATTTCGTCGACTCATAATAAATTGCGTAAATTATATCGGATTAACTTTGTTATGCTTTTGATAATGACTATTATAAAGAGGAAAAACTTGTTTGTTTGTATGTAGGGGGTAATCTCCGGAACTACCTGTTGGATTTCAAAAAATCTTTTTGCTTTTGATAGCTCAATCTTTAAGGAAGGTTTATAGGCTATTAATATAACGCTATGACCCTTAGGAGCCGAGCAAAAGGGGAAAACTAGTCAGAAAGAGCGCTAAGCGAAAATGGAGTAGTAACATATGCGAGCGATGGATCGGAGGGACGACTTGGTAGGTCGTGAGTTCGACACCCAGACAGGCGCTTTACTTTGTGTAAGTAACTACATCACCACTTCTATTTCCCCTTGCAGGAATGCAATAACAGCCGCACGGGTCGATCGGTCAGGTTAAGCTACGCTTGCCGCGGTTGGTCCGTGGATGAGTGACCATCTTTACATACCGAGACCCCTCCGTGCCTCGGAAAGCACGTTAAGCCGTTGGTCCCGGCTGTCATTCGTGGATCTTTGACAGTCGTTACGGGTGGTCAGTAGCCCGAAAGTCTGACAACCAGTCTTACCAAGGGGTGTCGTATTAAACAGGCACTGGGTTGTGGAGGTCAGATAGGCAGTCGCTCCATGTAAAATACTGGTATTCAGCTGCATCCGGTTAGACTGGAAGCCGACCCCAACATAGTTGGGAAAAAGATAGGCAGATGATGATGAACTACATCACCACTTCTCCCGAAGGAAAACATCGTGAGGAAACCGACATGTCCTAGAACCCAAAATTTGAAGACATGTGACATCTACCAACCCGCACTGGATCCGTGCCCACTCCCTCTCGTAGACGAGGCCTGTGTCCCGCAGTGGTAACATTATAGGCTGATTTTGTTAATCACAGCAGTAAACGTCAGATTTGACATCAAGGTTATTATTGATGGCTGTGATAAAACTATTTTGCATTCAGACATATTTAGATTAGCACTGACTTGAGATAAAAATATTGGGACATGAGAAGAAACTTTTGAGTACGAATGTGTGTGAATAAGAGTAGGAAGTAGGAAGACGAAAGAAACGATGGATGGACTGTGTGAAAGATGCTCTTAGCTGCCGAGACTTCTTTTAATTTTTAATTTCTGAATTGTTTTTGGAACGAAGTTCCTTGTCGCGCGTTGCGAAAGGGGGCTAGACGGAAAAAATTAAGACCAAAAGTTGGAACGACACTTTTTGCTATAATTTTAAGCCGTGCGGCGTGCGCGTGTTTCTCTGTCTCTCTCTCTCTCTCTTATAGAAAACAAGCCAGTTATACTTCGTTCCATCCGGGTGTCTCTTGACACCTCTCAAGTTTTATGTTTTCTAAAACGGACGCTTTTAACGTGCACGTATTTCTACATCGTTCTCACATGGTTAATTTCAACATGAATGATGTAATCAAATATTTTGTAACAATTTTATGATTTAAAAGAGTGTCCGTGGAGTTTCTTGCCCGTTCTTCTCCATAGGTACGCTACGCTTTGGAATGAGCAACAAGCTTCATCTTTCTGACTGACCGACCCTTTGACAATTCAAAAGTGCCTGTAATTAGTTTAGTTGAATTAAATGATTTGAGTTTGAGTTTGATGATCATGGCGGCTAATCTCAGCGGGAGATATACACACAGGTGCACTCTCTCTTCTCTCACTTTGTCTGATGGGACGGCAATCCGACACGACCGGAGATCAGGCGAAGAAAGAGGGGTGACTACTGAGATGACGACTAATAGAGAAGTATGGAAGAAAAAGATATGTCGCGTCAACAAGAAATACATTTGGATATGGACAGGAGGCTGATGATCAATCAGTCTGCCGAGACTTTTCCCAACTATGTTGGGGTCGGCTTCCAGTCTAACCGAATGCAGCTGAATACCAGTATTATACATGGAGCGACTGTCAATCTGACCTTCACAATCACAACCCAGTTTCTGAGTAGGTAATACGATACCTCTTAGCAAAACAGAGCGTCAGAATTTCACGCTTTAAAAAAAAAATGCTTTCCTATCATCATCATCATCATATTAGCCGAAAGACACATGGCCGGACCGAATATTATTGAAAAATGCGAAAATGTTCGGATCGGCTCAGTTGGGTCGGGACCTTAGTCCATATTCGAAAGAGTGTAGGAGTGTAGGATCGGTATTGACCGAACTAAATATACATGGAGCGACTGCCTATTTGACCTCCACACGTCTCGTCTCTCTGGGTAATACGAGAGCCCTTGGTAAGACTGGTTGTCAGACTTTCAGACTCCTGACTAGCCGTAACGAGTGTTGAAGATTCACGAATGACAGCCGGGACCAACGGCTTAACGAGACGATAATAGCACTACATAGCATTGTTATTACACTGGGCTTGTCAACAGAACGAACATTAAAAAAAAAAAAAAAAAAAACAGATCATTCGCAAATTAACGCAATACGACATTTCAAGATACGCACCCACCCTTATATCCTTAAAAATGTCCAGCATTTTGAAATCACTACACAAACTTTAAAAAATAACCTTTAATTAAACATCACTAGTATAAATATTTAAGGCATGAAGCGGAAGAATTATGAATACAAACTAAAACTATTTAAAAATATTCCCAACTCATTCTGATGCGCAAAAGAGACGATATCGGAGAGTCCTGAGTTGTGGAATTGCTACAATCTTATCAGAAAATGGTTATCTCATATCTAAGGTTATGTAAAAAAAAAACGAACGATGATTGTTCAATTTTTTTTATTTACGTCCTCGGTGCGTGTATGCTAAAGGTCAATAATGCGATCTATGATCAACATCCTTAAGTGCAATAAGTACAGTCACGAGCAAAAGTATGTATACACTCGGCTTTATTCAAAAGCGATTGACTCCTTTATTTTTGAACGAAATTTTATGTTGTTACGAACATAGCATGTTTGAACCCATAGGTTTATGTAATGTGTCGCATTTCAACGTTGCATTCGTTATTTCACGAAAAAATCACAATTGAAAGTTGCCAAGTGTTGACATATTGGTGTTCGTGACTGTACAGGCGCCAGCACATCAAGCTACTACTATCTGTCAAATTTCTTTAATAGACTTTCAGCTTTATCGCTATAGCTTTAAGGTTCAAGGTTGATTGGGAAAATTTGACAGATTCGGGTAGGTTGACCTGCTGACGTCTGTACGTTGTCCAACTCATCTGCCGAGCCTTTTCTCAGCTATATTGGGGTCGGCTTCCAGTCTAACCGGATGCAGTTGAATACCAGTATTTTACATGGAGCGATTGCCTATCTGACCTCCACAACCCAGTTACTGTGTAATACGCTACCGTTTGACAAGACTAGTTGTCAGACTTTCGGGCTTCTAACTACCCGTAACGACTGTCAAAGATCCACGAATGACACGACACGGTTGGCGCAGTGGGTGAGCGGTCGACTGCTGCGCTGCATGTCGCGGGTTCGATTCCCGCACGGAACAAATATTTGTATTGCCTACAGGTAGTTCTTCCGGGTCTGGCTGTTTGTGTATGTGAGTTTAAATGTTTGTAAACGCACCCACTATACAGGAGTAATTCCTAGTGTGGGTCTCGTTTTAAACAAAAAAAAAAAAACAGCCGGGACCAACAGCTTAACGCGCTTTCCGAGGCACGGAGGGGTCTCGGTATTAAAATATGGTTACCCATCCACAGACCAACAATCAGGAAAGTCGGTGTTGCAAAGTTCAACGATCTTATCTAGAAGCTAAGAAATCTATGCCCGTCATGGTGACATGTCATTTTTGTGTTATCTATGGTAAATTACATTAAGTTTGTTTTGTATTTTTTGTACTATCTGGGCAAATGACGTTGAACCTCAGTACGTGTGACCTTAAGACTTAGCTCAGGTACGCTCGTACGCGTTACTGGCGGTGATGTTGTTTGGCGCACTGGATTTTCAACTCACTGCATAGCGCCGAGAGTTGAAAATCCAACAGGCCAACAGTGTGTTTTTTTGCACGCTGGGATGCGCTCAGTTGGATTTTCAACGCTCGGCTTAACACAGAAAGTTGAAAATCCAGCAGTGTGTTTTTTTGACTGGGATGCGCGCACCGAGAGTTGAAAATCCAGTGCGCGATCAAATCCCGCTGCGATGTTTTTACGTCTGTGGGTCTAACATGGAGAAAGTCTAGGCATACCCTGAAGGGTAAGGCAGGGATGTATCTATACCTAGTATACACACATTTCGCCAGTTATTTTTAAGTCCCATGTTGTAGGCGAGCTATTGCCTGTGTGACTCCAGGCTGCTACTGAGAATTTCCAGATAAAAAAATGCAATAACACTTCCCGAACTGAGAATCGAACCCAGGACCTTATACTCAGCAGAAGCGCCTGCGACCGATGCAAAATGTGCTGCCAAACCCTTCGAGAAAAGTGAAGGCGTTGTTTCTTGTTATTTAGATTTAAAAAAAAATTAATGACGTCAGACTTAATCTGGCTTATATTCTTGCAAACAGTCGTTACTAAACAATATACCACTATCTTTATGTTTGCTGGGTACCGGCCACACCTTAAATGACAATATGTAATCAAAATATTAAACTCAAGCAATATGGTTTGTCATAGTGACTTAGTTTACATATTCCGATTCCACAAGGCCGAGCCCCAAAATCTTAAGATTACTCATTCGAAGGATGGTGTACTTTGTGGTGTCTCAGAGGTAACGGTTCCGACTTACGAGTTCTAGGTTCGAACCCAGACAGGCGGTATACTTTGTGTAAATTATTACATCACCACTGCTCTCAAAATATCGTGAGAAAACCGGCATGTCCTAGAACCTAAAATTCGAAGACATGTGACGTCTACCAACCCGCACTGGGCCCGCGTGGTGGATTACGTCATTCTTACAGAGAGGAGGCCTGTGTCCCAGCAGTGGGAAGGAATAAGCTGATTATGCTGAGGCGCAATGACCAACACGTCGCTGACCGTTTGAGGCTGTGTACAGTCACGATCACCAATATGTCAACACTTGGCAACTTTCAATTGCGATTTTTTCTTGAAATAACGAATGCAATGTTGAAATACGATACGACACATTACATAAAGGTTAGAAAATGCGATGTTTGTAACAATATAAAATTTAATTCAAAAATAAAGGATTACCTAAATTGCTTTTGAATAAAGCCGAGTGTATACATACTTTTGCTCGTGACTGTACATGAGTACACAGTACCCGGTTTGTCGATACAAGTGGTAGTTTTAATGACTTTAAACCGATACTGACGTCAGTCGAGCTCGGCTTATGACGTGTCAAAAAGCAGCACTAAAACACATGTCTGTACTTGTCTACGATTCATAATCTTCCTTGCCCAGGTTCACATGGGCCCGTTTTTCACGCGGCGATTATTTGGATTTTTAATGGATTTCCTACGCACTGCTTAGCGCCGAGAGTTAAAAATCCAACTGTGTGTTTTCTTGACGCGCTAGGATGTGCTCTGGTGGATTCTCAACGCTCGGCTTGACACCGAGAGTTGAAAATCCAGTGTTCGTAAAATCCCACTGCGATATTTTTACGTTCAGAAACCGGGAGATCTTAATAAACTTTCGCAAACTAATCTGAGTGTTTTTTATTATCCTAATTTTTATTATCCACATCCTTGATTTCGATCGTCGCTGCAATGAGATTGCGATTTGCGACTATAGAGGAATGAGGAACGTGTGTAAAGTTCACTCATACTACTACATAGAAAAGGGAGGATCCTCCGACCGGCACCCTAATTGCGTAACACACGATCAATCGGAATCGGTTTCATTTTGACAGTTCAACAACATTCATTGCGTTATTTACGTGTTGAGCAGACAAATTTTTTTCAAATGCAATTTGCTTCAAAATGATTCAGATTCCGATTGATCGTGTGTTACGCAATTAGGGTGCAGACGGGTGTTGTGTCTGGTGGGCTACCGCCCGACGATTGATGTCGGGACGTTGTATATAATTTATGCTAGCTGCGCGGTAAGCTCTGCTTGCGCGATGCAGGATTTTGGGTGACGTCAGTATGATGCCGCCACACGACAAGATATCGAACGTTTAATTACGAAAATTGGCTTTCTAGTATTGTCCAGTAGTTGTGCTTTTAAAGTTAGTTGGCAGTTTTTCCATGTAAAATATCGATAGTCAGCAGTATATTGGACAGCCAAAACCTAGGTAGGAAAAAGGCTTGGTGAATGATGAAATCCTTCCAACCGTTTGCAAATGCAGTGTTTGGATTGATGTCTCCGAGCTGTATGTATCTAGTAATTAATTTTTACATCTTAAAAATAGTAGCTAGAGGAATCCTTACCATCATAGTATTTGTAATATCTATGTAGATATTCCACCGGATTAGGATAGTACAGAGGGCTCCGCAAATATGGCGCCATCGCAAAAAATGGCTGCGCATATGCAAAGTTCATTACTGTCAAATCCATGTTGAATCGTCAAAAATTTCTCCAATCCTTATTATTTATCCCTCGTTATATATAAAATATATATCGTCGTATATTTCTTCGTATATCTTCGTTAATATTTCGGCGTAACTTTTAAATAATTTTAGTCGCCATTTCCATTTCGCTGACGGAATTTCCCGTGACGCGTGCGCGTAAGAAATATGTAAATACTAAGCTCTCTTGATCTCAATATAAACAAGCCACTATTGTGTTTTATCTAAAGCTAATATTAGATAACTTTCAAGGATCGAAAAACAGTCTGTATTTGAATGAGTATAAACAAAAGTTATATCTTTTAAGAACTGACGTTGACACTTTTATCAAAGAATCGCAGGTGGTTCTCTGTCTCCGTAAGGCCATGCAGTATCGACACATGCATAAACTACATTCGCTATGCACCTTTCTACTCTTGACTGCACTTTTGCGGAAGAATGGCATGAGTGCTCCTTTGAAAACAAAAAAAGTCTAAAAAACACGAACTGTCAAAGTCAAAATATGGCGCGCAAATAAATGTCAAATCACAACACTGTTCTTTTTTTTACGTTTTCAAAATCGCAGTTCCTTTTATCAAGGATTTTTAAAAAGAAGTTCTTTTTCGACACGCGAATGTTTATTTTTTGTTTAATTTATCACTGGTTCACTTAACAATGTTGAACTTCATTACAAATAGTCTGTACACATACGAATAGATTTCCATGTTTGTTTTATAATTTGCGTCAATGCTTTTCAAATAAACTCATTCTGTTTCAACAGCCTTTCATGAAATTCTCCGCCGAATTAATAATTATTTTTTCCTTAATAATTTCTTATAAAATCCAACGTTTAAAGAAAAACCCTGAAAAGTCCACTTTTTAACTTCAGTACGCTTGAATTGAACCTCTTTAGAACGCAGTTAAAAAAATTATTCCAGTAACGTTTAAACTTTTTAAAATTTTACACACAAAGCAAAGGAAAGCACTGTACAGCCACTACAAATGATAAATGATACATCTTTCAAACGTAAGTCCTAATAAACTCTCGGAAAATCAACACTCCTATCTTATTTACAAAGTAAATAACGTTTAAATTTAGAATGACAATTCGTATGTCTTCGGCCATTATCGTGTACTACCGACGGCGCTATGGATGTGACTAGCCGTTTTTTTTTTTTAAGAATTATTTACGTCATCTAGGTCAGGTTATTGATAAGAGCCGATCATGTTCCATTTATAATAGTGGCATATTTGATTTCCGTTTTAACAGCTGTTTTGGTTCAAAATCCTACGTCATGAAGGAAATATTTTCCCCGTACTAATCCAACACGATCTTCATCGTGAACTGTCTCTATGGCAGAATTTTATTTGTGTCTTTAGTTGCATTTTTTTTTATCATGCGTACCTACTTTTACTCTTTTAGGGAGGGCTTGTCGCTAATAATAACAGCCACAGGGTGCGATCAATCAGGTTAAGCTACGCTTGCCGCGGTTGGTCTGTGGATCCTTGCTTGTGGTCCTTTACATACCAAGACCACCATACCATTCGGTAAATCTTTGACAGTCGTTACGGGTTGCCGTAAGCAGGAAAGCCTGACAACCAGTCTTACCTGGGAGTATCGTATTACCCAGTAACTGGGTTGTGGAGGTCAGATAGGCGGTCGCTCCATGTAAGATACTGGTATTCAGCTGCATCCGGTTGGACTGGAAGCCGACCTTAACATAGTTGGGAAAAAGGTCAAGAAGGAATTCGTCAATGGTATAGTAGCATTTTTGAATTTAAAAAAAAAACTTGAGAGGTGTCAAGGGACACCCGGATGGAACGAAGTTCCTTTCGATTAATTAGTGAAGGAATTGTAGTAATAAATTTTTTTTTTTTTTAAGTTATAATAATATTTTTTTTATAATTAACAAATAAAAAAACACAGACAAAAAAACTGGCTTGCTTTCTATAAGAGAGAGAGAGAGAGAGATAGACAGAGAAACACGCGCACGCCGCACGGCTTACAACTACCTATAGCTAAGTGTCGTTCCAACTTTTGGTCTTAATTTTTTCCGTCTAGCCCCTATTCGCAACGCGCGATAAGGAACTTCGTTCCAAAAATGATCGTCAATCACTGCACGCCTGAAGGAAGACATCGAGGTAGACCACAACGAAGATGGTGTGACGATCTGACAAGGTTTGCAGGCCCAACATAGCCAGAGATTGCTCAAAACAAGTTTGGAAGGAAAAATGGGGAGGCTTTTGCCCAACAGTGGGAAAAATATCCAAGTCATTTCCTAGCTATTTATCCCGTATGTTACACATGCCATGTTTTATCTCTGCTTCAACCTTTTTTTTTTGGTGGGAAATCATCAAATGACCTCTCCCGCTCTGGGCTGAGCGGAAGGGCGTGTCAGGGGGCCAACTCCGAAGTGCAAAGTGCGAATGTTCGGATCGGTCCGACACATGGCCGAACCAAATATTATTGAAAAATGCGAAAAAAGTTCGGATCGGCTCAGTTGGCTCGGGACCATAGTCAATATTCGAAAGAGTGTAGGAGTGTAGGATCGGAACCGACCGAAGCAAATAGTAACTACGTAGCAGGAAACGGCCGAACATTCGGCCGATACTACTTCGGAGTAGACCCCCAGGACTTTTACTGACTAAGATACACCCGTGTTCCTTCAGTTGCCTTTGCTAGGAGCCACGGTATCTCTTTCGAGCAACCCGCGGCCCTGGCGGCATCGGCCCTAGCGGACCCCATCAGTTCGTGCTGACATCTCTTTGAGGCGCGCGTGGAACACAACGCGCCGTCGACCCAGGCCTGCAGTGCGATTCTGTAACCATTTCACCGTGAAAACTTAGATGAAGTGAGCGTGAAGTGAGCCGTCATTCCAACTACTGCTAGGGATTGACACTATTGACAGCTCTAAGCTCACTTCACCTAACTTTTCACGGTGAGATTTTTACAGAATGGATCGGCTGGTCCTTACCGGGCGGCGAGCTGCCCATTGCTCCCCGCCCGCAAGCCCGCGCCTACGGTGGCCAGGGATCTCTACTTCATCCTAAGGTTGACTGATGGAAAATGCCTAAGGCATTAAGTGCACAGTTTTAATAAATAAATACAATATAGGCAATGAAAAAAAAAATTAAATCCACACCTAACCTTTGAACAGGAACAAAAAGTTATGACGTTGAAAAAGAATCATATCTGTGTCATAATATCAGATTATATAATTTGGGTTTTTTATAAATTACTTGAGAACGTATCACGGGTTTTTTATTTAAAAATACATTCTTATCGTGTTAAAGCCAGACAGACTACCGGTATCTCTGAGATTAAATAAAGATAATCATATACATAAACGCCGTTTCCCGAAGGGGTTAGACAGGGGCGTACTTACCTATAGTCTTCGATCAATAATAGTACTAGATTATTAAGGATCAGGAACAAAAATCAGTCGCTCAAGTGGCCACGTTTGCACACACGTAAACATCTACATTTCTTAGAAAAAAAATTAATAATATTAACAACTTCAGTTTAATAAAAACCTTAATGCTTAAACATAAAGTTTAATTACCATTGCAAAATATATTTAAAATGTCGCTTGAAAATAAAATCATTCTATTTTTAAATTTTCAGTCATTTATTCTAAAATGAAACTTAAAGTCTAAGTAATAAGGTTAAAAACATACTACTTTGAAATAAGACCACAAAAGTATTTGTGGTCTTATTTTTCGGGCCGTTTTTGTAGCGCTTATCGGGAATCTAGTACTGATCGAAGCTTATAGTACACATACACACATTTCACTAGTTATGTAACAGGGGCCGAGACTATAGCCATCACCCGGGCACAGATCCACACGCCTGGTGCTACCGACAAATTTCATATCGAAAAAATCCAATGTTTCTCACTTTGCCCGACGGGGGAATCACACCCAGAGCCTCACGTCCAGGGCCCCAAGTCTGCTATTTTTATAAATTCGTCATTCCAAAACAATCCCATTCCCATCCCATTGTCATTTTGCTTAAAGTTCGTAATCTGCTAAATTCTTAATGGCGATCATTGGTCGGTCAATGGTCTCGTAATAGAATTGTGTCATAATGACATTGTCGTATTGCCATTATTATAAAACCCGTTAGTAGACGTACTTTATTTATGCCAGATTTAATTTATATATATTTTTACATATTATTTATTAGTGTTTTATACAAGTCAAGTGTTTTATGTAAGTCAGTCATTCATTTATCATTATGTACGAGATTACCATTCTATGCCATTTCTTTCAATGGAGTGTCACTGGTTGACCACTGGAAAGTCATAATGACGCCATTATGTTAGTAGATTACCAAACTTGTCAAAATCAACAATTATGAAATCAATGATAGACCATTCTGAATTTCTGACACTATTGTAATAGCAGACTTGGGGCCCAGCAGTCGCGCTAGCGGCCACAAAACCAACTAGTCCTGTTAATATTAAAGTTGTCAAAAAATAAAACGCCCATTTTGACATTGACAGTTAGTCCAAACTAATATTATAAATGCGAAAGTAACTCTGTCTGTCTGTCTTTGCTTCACGCCTAAACTACTGAACCGATTTGTGTGAAATTTGGTACAGACATAGTTTGGAACTTGAGAATGGACATAGGATAGTTTTTATTACAAAAAAATAAAATAAAATAAAAAATAAAATTTATTCCGGACATACAGCGCCATCTATTGGTCAAGAGTCGGTGTCATCTATTGGTGAAGTCACTATTCCACGCGAACGAAGTCGCGGGCAAAAGCTAGTAGTTAATAAAGATCAAATTCGCTTAACACGTATTCGTTTCGTAAACTGACAGGTGTGAAGTACGCGTTCTCAAATGTCAAAAAGGGCCTTTTATTTTTTGACAACTTTAATAGTGGTAATGTAGTGGAAATATTAATTAATTATTTTACTTGTAAGTATACCAATTCGAATTCCTGATAGAAAAAAATCAATAACACTTTAGCTGTCCTAGAAATCGAGCCCAGGAACTTATGCTTACCAGGAGAGCTTGCAATCACTAAACCCGTGTTATATAAAAAATGATATTTTGTTAATGATTTCAAAACGTACGTTCACGAGTTTTTTGATAAATAATTATGTAAATATAAATATAGATTCTTATCATTTCAAAGACAGACAACCAGTATCTGTGTGAGATTAAATAAAGACGAATTTAAAAGTAAATATATATGACAAAGAGTAGATATATGATCGTCGTCCATTTTGAGTTTAAATTTTTTTCAAAGAGCGGAGTCTCCTAATACAGGCATCTTTTGCTCAAAAGAAGGCTTCGATCTCAAATTTGTTGTAAGTACAAATATAGTTATCAAACAAACTATTTTTATTAATTTTATCTTTCCTATGTATATAACATGTATATAACTAAGATAGGAAGTAGATGATAACTTTATACAGGGTGGCAGGTACATCGACGCGCAAAATGTAGCCATGAATTCAGCATAATGTTTAGACCTACGATCAATAATAGTACTAGATTCCCGAAAAGCGCTTCAAAAACGGCCCGAAAAATAAGACCACAAATACTTTTGTGGTCTTATTTCAAATTAGTATATTTTTAACCTTATTACTTAGACTTTAAGTTTCATTTTAGAATAAATGACTGAAAATTTAAAAATAGAATGATTTTATTTTCAAGCGACATTTTAAATATATTTTGCAAAGGTAATGAAACTTTATGTTTAAGCATTAAGGTTTATAATAAACTGAAGTTGTTAATATTATTAAACTTTTTTCTAAGAAATGTAGATGTTTACGTGTGTGCAAACGTGGCCACTTGAGCGACTGATTTTTGTTCCTGATCCTTAATCTAGTACTATTATTGATCGAAGCCCATAGCGTAGAAATTTTTCGTCGGTGAACCAAAAAAATCCGCTGTTTCATAGAGAAGTGCAGTACCTAACTATACCCTGTCCATTAGGTAAACCGTTTTTTGACAGATGGAACTAGTGATTGCAGCAACACACAATACATTGATTGATACACGTACGGTATTATAATGTCTGTAAATAAGATAATTCAATAAGATAAGGCAGTTTATATATTTATTTAATTACGCATTTTAAAGTTAACTTTTACGTAATCTGGAATATGTACGTTCTAAGACAGCTGTCAAAAAACGGTTAACGTAATGGACAGGGTATAACTAACTAGCCTGTATTGGACCACTGCGGAGTAGGCCCCCAGGCTTTCTGGGTATCGTCTGTTATCTTTGTTTTGGCGCGAAGTCTGTGTTCCTAACCAATACCTACGCGGTCAAATGTATGGCAGTGCAAATTTTTTTTTTTTGTAACGAAGTTCCTTATCGCCCGTTGCGAAAGGGGGCTAGACGGAAACAATTAAGACCAAAAGTTGGAACGACACTTTTTGCTATAGTTGTAAGCCGTGCGGCGTGCGCGTGTTTCTCTTTCTGTCTCTGTCTCTCTCTTTGAACTTCGTTCCATCCGGGTGTCCCTTGACACCTCTCAAGTTTTTTTTTTTAAATCTTTATTTTAAGGGACTTTTGAACACAGTTCACGCCAGTCCCATCATAAACTAATCTTATTTTTTTTTTTTTATAAATAAAATAAAAATTAATAATCGACGAGAAATTTCAGAATCATGTACTGAATCCATAGGAGCCTGCCTGCCAGCCTGTATAGTTGTCGTCCATTTTAAATTTCATGCTTTATCATCACATCACACACTTATAAAGATAGTATAAAGTTACATAATATTATGAAGTCACCATTTTTTTGCAAAAAAATATCATGACACACAGTTACGAGTATGTACATAATAAAGGTATATTAAAATTTATATTCTTTCAAGTTAAACAAATATCAACTTTATTGTAGTGAAAATTAAGTTGATTTCAGTGACTATATTAAAAAGACTATTTTAAAAAGTTACAAAAATCTTTGAAAAGTTGCAGCGTAAACTGAACTTTATTGTTTAGGTGTTGAAGTTATGTTTTAATAAATCGTAATATGCGGATACAGATTAGGCGTAATTACGCATGTCTGTGTGATAAAAATAATCTGGTTTTTTTTTTGCGTATTATCAGTAGTCTCAAAAAGACGATGATCTAACTATTGGACATTACGTATCACGTTTTGAGAATCTGGTGGTTTTACCGCTGTGTTGCCAACCTAAAATATAAAATATCATATTTGTGGAGGTCAGATAAGCAGTCGCTTCATTAAAAACACTGGTATTTACGCTTGCCGCGGTTGATCCGTGGATGGGGGGTCTCTTTACATACCAAGACTATTCAAGGGTCTTATCATCAAAACTCTTGAAAATTAATACATATACCTATAGATGTAATCTTCACACTATTGTTTTAAATCTGTCTTGGTTGTATGCTTTTTATTTGTCATCTTTATTTGTTTTATTATTTTTTTTCTCACCCCTGGCGATTATTGTGTTTTTATTTTAATATTATTATGATAACCCGTGGACAGTGTTGTGGGTCACATTATTAGCAAAATGCAAATATTGTTATACTAATTTTAAGTCTTCATAATGTAACTGTTTGCTGTTCCTCTCAATAAAAATAAAATAAGACCCCTCGGAAAGCACGTTAAGCCGTTGGTCCCGGCTGTCATTCGTGGATCTTTGACAGACGTTACGGGTAGTCAGAGGCCCGAAAGTCTGACAACCAGTCTTATCAAGGGGTATCGTATTACGCAGTAACTGGGTTGCGGAGGTCAGATAGGCAGTCAGTTCATGTTTGCATCCGGTTAGACTGGAAGCCGACCACAACATAGTTGGGAAAAGGCTAACTGTCAGATGATAGTAGGGAGTGAACTAAAAAAACATGAAAAAATATCCTCACATATTTTCATGCATGAAAAAGTTCATTAGTGAAATTCTAACATAGAACAGCATATTGTTATTTCCTGAAGAAATAATAGTATATGTGACTCTAAATAAGTTTTAAATACTAAATAATGAATTTGGAAAAGTTAAAAACAGATTATTTTTAAAGTAAAAAGGTCAGGTGCGTAGTACTTACGCAATCGGCGCGCGTGTGTGACCAGAAGGCCAATTCAGAGTAGCCCGCGAAATTCAAATTTTCTTACGTTTTTTGCAATTTGCTGGTCAGAACTAAGTTGTACGTTGATTAAAATATGATTCGCGGCCGTAACAGATATGTATTTACAGAATCCACAGGCATGTGCTATAACCAAAAATTCGAAGACATGTGACATCTACCAACCCGCACTGGGCCCGCGTGGATGGGAAGGTGTGAATTTATCCTATCCCTACTAATATTATAAACGCGAAAGTTTGTATAGATGGATGAATGGATGTTTGTTACTCTTTCACGCAAAAACCACTGCACGTATTTAGATGACATTTGGCACACAGATAGTTTATAACCAGGATTAACACATAGGATACTTTTATTCCAATATTCCCACGGGATCGAAACTTACGCGGGTGAAACCGCGGACGCAGCTAGTGTACTTATAATTTTTATTAAATTTTTTTTTTTTTTTTCACGTAGGCATTGTTAAAAACACCGATTCTTCACTTGTAACTCCGACATACGTGACATAAGTTCGCCAGCCTATCACAAGTCATACCTATAATTAAATATTTAACTAGATAAAGTTCTAGTAAGAACCGACACTGACCCTTTAATCAAGTGTTAACAGATGCTAAGTTAATGTCACCTTTAGACTTTGAACACTGCCTTCTAATAAACAAGTACGACTAAATATACTATAGGAAATGACAGTTTTTTTTTGTGCCGATTCAAATCGCCCCGCTCGAGCGTCTCAGGAACTAAAATTGACACATTGTTGCAAATGGCCGCCGTTTCGTTTTGGTGCGTCTCTGATGATTTAGGTCTAAATCGTGGAATTTTCGTGAATCGTGGAGTTTTTGTGTATTTTGTGTTTACTACGAGATATTTAGAACATTTTTATCCTGAGAGTATACGCATTTTGTAAAACTCGCTATCAAAAATATTAGTTCCACGGACGCTCACGTTGTTATCAGCGCCAAAATGGCGAAAATCAAATGTCTTCATTTTGTCATCGATAGTATGAAGTCCAGCGTACTTGTATAATATAGATCAGTGACTTTCAACTAGAGAAAAATCGAGCGTCAAACGACCGTTGGTTTAACGTGATGGGTGAAACGAAGAGAAATCCTTTTGGGTAGCGGGAACATCCGAAAGGGTTTACCGCTGCCCTGGAACATAAAGGGCTAAGGAAGGAACACGGGTGGGTTTTAGTCAGTAAGAGTCTGACACTCCCTCCTGCTCCACCCAGAGCGGGAGGAGTCATTTGATGATTTTCCATCCTCAAAAAAAAAAAAAAAATGGGTGAAACGCAGCGCTCTTTTTACGACCATTGCTCTAGCCAACCCGCGCCATAAAGTGTTTTTTTTTTTTTGGGAACTTCCTTTCATAGGTCTACCTATGAGGTTGTCGTCTGCTTCCGCCAGGGCCGCGTTGTTCGAAAGAGATACCGTGGCCCCTGGCATAGGCAACTGAAGGAACACGGGTGGGTTTTAGTCAGTAAAAGTCTGACACGCCCTTCCGCTCAGCCCAGAGCGGGAGAAGTCATTTGATGACTTCCCACCCAAAAAAAAAAAGGTTGTGGTCTGCTTAACCGGACTGGTACCTCAATAAATTAAGGCCTCCAGGCGGGGCTTAAAAAAAGTTAAAAACTAAGCGAAGACACGCTCAGGGCACCCCCTGTGAAGTACGGGCGTTGCTGGGAGAGACAGCAAGATGTGATCGTTACATGGAAATTACCAGCAAAATTCTCTGTTTGGAGTTTGTTCAGAATCCGTACTTTTGGTAATAGAATAGATACTTAACAGTATACCCTGTTCATTAGGTTAACCGTTTTTTGACAGCTGTCTTAGATCGTACATATTTGAGATTACGTAAATGTTAACTTAAAAATGCGTAATAAAATAAATATACGAAGTGCCTTATCTTATTACATTATTTATGGCTTCTTAGTTCTTACAGACATTATAATACCGTACGTGTATCAATCAATGTATTGTGTGTTGCTGCAATCACTAGTTCCGTCTGTCAAAAAACTGTTTACCTAATGGGCCGGGTATAGTGTGGCATAATTACTTTATTAGATTTTGTTAAATTAATGGAAATTTATAAATTATATAGCGTGTTCTTACACCAGAAGGTCAATTCTCGTAATTTGAAACGTTCAAAATCTAGTCGCAGTCTCATCTCAGCGACAAACAAATGTCAAAAACTTGTCAAAATGTAGGGAAATTAGAAGTATTTTTTGACAGATTGAGACTGAGATCAGACTGTGAACGGACTTAAAATTACGAGAATTGCCCATCTGGTAACCACAAGAAAACCGCGTGTCGCTTCGTGAGATAAAAAATACTGTAGTAAATTTTGTTCTTCTTTCCTTTGTCCCTCTATAGTAAGTATATTGTAAACTAGCTGCGCCCCGCGGTTTCTCCCGCATAAGTTTCGATCCCGTGGGAATATGGGGATAAAAAGTATCCTATATATTAATCCTGTTATAAACTGTGTGCCGAATTTCATCCAAATCCGTTCAGTAGTTTTGGTGTGAAAGAGTAACAAACATCCATCCATCCATCCAAACTTTATAATATTAGTAGCAAGTCATCGAAGGATTGGAAAAATTTGCCTGCAGCGGTCTTCCCGTCCGATTATAATTTAAGTGTTTTCAAGGTTAGAGTGAATAGGCTCATAATAAATTAGTGCGCTTTACCATCAAAGATTGCATCACTGCTTTCCATCAGGCGGGATCGCAGTCAAGCACTAGTTTATATCATTAAAAAAAAAGTAGGATATCTTTGAAAATCCCTGTTAACAGTTGCGGCTTAGCTATTCACAACCATCCGACAGGCTATCGTATCGAAAATGATACATTTCGATAGCATGATTTGCCTTGCCTCCCACAGCATACAGCTGTCGGTCGGTATCTTAGTGATTGTCTATTTGATTTAAACTGACAAAATTTTGGGTTTTGGACATATGAACCGCGTTTAGAGGAGTCTTACGATAAAAAATAATTATAATAAGAGAGCAATAGCAATCAACATCTATCGAGAGCCTCGATAGATGTTGATCGAGCCTTTCGGCCATCAGGCCATTGGCTGATATGACAATCGGCACAATGATTGTCGATGTTACCATTCCACATGACGGGAACCTCGTGAAAACTGAGAAAGAGAAACAAATTAAATATCTCGACTTAGCACACGAGGTTGTTGACATGTGGAATGTTAGCTCGGCTATCATTGTGCCGCTTTCGGCCTAATGGCCGAAAGCCTCGATCAACATCTATCGAGGCTCTCGTTAGGCGGTTGGATTAAGGGCCTGATTCAAAAGGCAGCACTCCTCGATATGGCTCGTATTGTGATGAGGTTCCTGTCTCTGGAGCCCTAACCACCGGTAGCTTGGACCCTGCTCCCGACACCGGTGGATCACTATTTTTTTTATATTTTTAAATGTTTTTTTTTATACTAATATTTAAAAATGTAACAAAAGTGTAACGAAATAATAATAATAACATTAATAATAATATCCCTGGACATTTCACACAGCGCCATCTAGTAGCTAAGCAACCTAATGCTTGTGTTATGGTAACAAGATGGCTGATAAACTACTTATATACATTTTTTTTTTTTGTAAATACATACATATTATAGATAGAAAAACACCCAGACTCGGAACAAATACATGTAGGTCATACAAATATTTGTTCCGTGCGGGAATCGAACCTGCGACACGCAGCGCAGCAGTCAATCGCTTAACCACTGCGCCAACCGTGCCGTCACATTGATTGATTCGATACGGCACGGAAGAGTATCGAGTGGTTGTGTATAGCTATGTAGATGACTTAATCGCCAGCCTGTATGCCGTTGGACCTACCTTCGTTCATAGCCATGTCCATGAGCTGCAGATCCTCGTCGTTCAGGATGGATTGGAGAAACCCGTCCTGGTTGGTCGGGCCAGCCGCCATGTCCGCTGAAGCATTCTGGTGTAAAAGAACGCGATTATAACTTCAGTATATTAATTTATTTTACCATTTATGTACACACGGCTACACATCAAGCTATGCAAAACCAGTAAATATCATACAAAGTGAGGCCAAGACAAACTGGTTGTGTATAGCTTGACGTGTAGCCGTGTGTACACACAATGAAAAACAGAACAGAAAAAATAGGTACAGAGGTGATGCTTATTTCATAAGAAATCTCTTCCAGCATACCTGAGATAGGACAATAGATACAGAGATGTAGAGAGCGTGTGATAAAGCAAAGGAGACAAAAAATAATACATAGAATCAAAAAAATAATTCACTTAAAAACTTAACAAAAATTACGAGAATATACTAACATACATAAGTACTTCTAAAATAAATATTACAAGAATGATAATAATTATATCATACTCAAAATAATAAATACAATACATACACAACTATGATGAAGTGGACAGATAGTGTTCTTTTACTCTTCTTTTAACATAACGTTTTGTATATGTATTAGATAGGTCGCAAGTTCCGCAAACTGTGGGATATTGGGTTCGATATCTAGGTCAGGTCCAGTTTTTCCGTCAGGAAATTCTCTGTAGCGTGAAAACGCTCAACAGGGTGTAAAGTTCACTCATCCTCCATAGAAAATGCAGGATCCTCCGACCAGATGGGTGTCGTGTCTGGTGGGCTACTGTCTGATGCTAAACGCGCAGTAAACTTTGCTTGCGCGATGCAGGACTTTGCGTGACGTCAGTGTGATGCGTAGTTCGCATGTGGCAATGTAGATGGCGCCACAGGTATCAATGTATTTTAAATGAGAAAAATGGTGTTTTTACCTGATAGTAGAGTGGATCATGCTGTTGAGGATGCTGTGCGGCCTCCACCTTGTACGCGCCATCGAGTGGAGCCGCCGCGGCACCTGGTGAGAAAATACCATAATTAATATTTCAAGTTAATTCATTATGCATATTAGTGAGCAGTGGAGTCCAGTGGAAACGACCGCGACTAACGTGTTATAGGTCGTAGGTTCGAACCCAGACAGGTGCTTTACTTTGTGTAAATTATTTCATCACCACTGCTCTCAAAACGGTGAAGGAAACCGGCATGTCCTAGAAAACAAAAATTCGAAGACACACCGACCCGCGCTGGGCCCGCGTGGTGGATTACGGCCCGCGTGGTGGATTACGGCCCGCGTGGTGGATTACGGCCCGCCCCCTCTCACAGAGAGGAGACCTGTGTCCCAGCAGTGGGAACATTATAGTATGATCATGAAGTTCATTATATACAGTCTGATCTCGATCTCAGTCTCAATCTGTCAAAAAATACTTCTGATTTCCCTACATTTTGACAAGTTTTCGACATTTGTTTGTCGCTGTGATGAGACTGCGACTAGATTTTGAACGTTTTAAATTACGAGAATTGGCCTTCAGATAGCAATAAAATTAAAAAAACAATCATCAACATACAACCTGACACTGCCGCAAATTGCAAAAAACGTAAGAAATAATTACGCAGGCTACCTTAGCACATCCCCTTAACCTTTTGAACGCCATTGTCACATATACGTGACAAGCAAGCGCGTGCCCTGTACGCCAACGACACAAATATGTGACAAAAAATTGCGGTGCACTTTATCACGAAATAAACAATTAAGTCATTTTGGAATCCCTATTCTTTTTGTAGGCATTTGCGGTGAAATTGTGGCTTGGCGTGGAGGGCACGCGCGTGCGTTCAAAAGGTTAATGTGTAAAGTTGTCAAAAAGTTTTGACATTGACAGTTCACTTAGTTAATAAAGATCAAATTCGCAAAACACGTATTCGTTTGTATGAATCTGACAGGTGTCAAGAACGCATTCTCAAATGTCAAAACGGGACTTTTATTTTTTGACAACTTTAGTATTAATTTAAACGACAGTGGCGCCACCACTCCTTCTCTTTCTTGCCAAACAGTGTTGCAGGTTTAATTAATCTGTAACTTACCATAAGCTTCAGGGTGCTTCTCGGGGACCGGTGGTATGGAAGCATGGTAGTTTGGCCCGTAGCCGCCCGCGGCGCTGTGGGCACTGGAAATTGGGAAGACAACAAAATTGTATTAAGTATACAAATAAACGTTGTTCATGTGGATTATGCAGTTAACAATATTATTATTATAGTTCGGCTTTGTAAAGCGTCGTCTCTGTCATTTTTTTTATCTTGCTTCGCCCTATTTCACTTGGAAGCAGCGGTGGGATAAAGTGCTAGTATAGAAGTTTTTCTTTCACTTTACCCAGTAATCCTTTGTGCCAAAAGCTCAACATCAACATCAAGAAATGCCGCTGAGCAACACTTTTAACATTCAAAAACCTGTGTTCCTGTTTCGAAATGAAAGCTGGGGGCCTAAAAAGGCCACTTTGGTAGAATCATAATAGGATAACAATATGAATCATATTAAAAATCGTAAAATGGTCACAAACTGACAATTCAAAATATGATCTGTGTGTGTTAAACTGTAGAAATAAAAAATAGAAAACCAATTTGATTAATAAAAACTGTAATGAAAAATTTACCGATAAAGTTAAGGATTTTTAATTTTTTTCATATGGCAATGTGTACACCAAATATGAAATGAAGTTTTACGACAATCAGAGGAATTGCTAATGATCTGCTGGGAATTCAGGAAATAAATAGCTTTTAAAGGTATTGCTTAAAGTGGCCTATTTAGGCCCCCTGTTCGTTGGCAAGCTAAATGCAATAATGGTTACACCAATTTGGCAATTTTTTGTTTCTAATGTTCGTAATAGTCCGAATTAGGCTTTTATGGAAAGAAAACTTGGAAAAATTAAAAAAAGGCGGTTTAAAGAAATACTCACGAGATATTATGCGGATGTGGGTGCGGGTGCGGATGCTGGTGATGATGATGGTGGTGGTAGTGCTGGTACTGGTCCGGGGGCGGCGGGGGCGGGATGGTCAGCAGAGAGGCCAGGTCTTGCCAGCGTTGCTCCACTGACATGGATCGCATTAACGACTGTGGACAAGATGGCGGTAACGTTAGATAAGTTTGAGATTTTGTGTAGGTGTAGCTGCAATAAATACATCATCTATATAAATTAAACAAAGTCGATAGTGAAGTTGTTACACCATTTGTCAAGAACGGCTGGACCGATTTTTATGATATTTGATTTGTTGTATTTGTTTGCGCCCCGATTAGCAAAATAACTATAATAGATTTTAAGTTTAAGTAAAACCAGCGCTGGGGCTCTGTCTCGTATTATAGTGAGCGATGGCCGTTTTGCGTGAATGTGACGCATGTTTATCCCCAAGTCCCCAACTTGCTATTTTTTTTTTTTGTTTGTTTATGTTCTTCTTTATGCGTCATGTTTGCCACAAATAAATGTATATTTTTACTTTCTTTCTTAGTTGTTACATTACCCCAAAAATGTATTACTGAACAACTCGTTGGAGTGCCATGCCCATAATTAAATAAATTAATAATAACATGGAAAAATTCACAAACAAAAATACGGTATTAAAAAAAAACATTTTCACATTCGTTTTTATTGATTCTAAGGCGGCACGAACTTCGCCGGGTCAGCTAGTATTTTATGAGTTATACTGTCTAAATGGTGTAGGCTGGCATTCTAACCAAAGCTATCGTCGCGTTCAGTTTTTTCGGTGAATACGAACGCGTGGTCAAGCCAACAGAGGGCGCTCATCCGATTTTCCAAATAAATGAGTGACATATTAACGCTATGTGCGCATTTCTTGCGGTCTAGCTACTAAGTTCTTACTATACTAGTACATGGTAGGAAGGTAAAAGTGACTTGAGTAGTGAAATACTCAAATAGGTATAAACAAAACTAAAATATTATGTGTTATAATAAAGTACCTACACGCATTTGAGTGCTCTGTATAACAGTTTATTTCTACGGATTCTAACGTTAGACGCAATGTTATTTGTACTTATAACAGGGCCTCATTTCTGTCGCCTACTTTTGAGATTATGCAAAGAATTTAGACAAAAAAAAACCTACTTGAAAGTTGTACATAATTATTTACATTATGGCACGATCGATTTCTGTACAAAAAAAGTAATTTATTTAAATGATGTTTTTACTAAGAATTTAGAAAAAAATTTGAACGTAGCTACAAAGTTATGTCGTTCGGATGAAATAGTTCCGCTACTTGCCGCCAGGGAGAAAAGGAAAACAGTTTTATTTTTTTGAAGATAGATGGCGTTATTAACAATAATGAGTAAATGGGTTTTTTAAAAAAATGACCATAATTATTAGTGTATGTTATTTTTTAAATTAAACTTTTACATACTGTCATTGAATAACACACTGAGGGTAATTGAAAACACAAATAAACCCAAATAATTTCTACATTCCTATTTCCTGTAATTTATATGGTGGACATACTTAGTAAAGAGTATTCTATTATATTCTATAAACCAGAAACATCTCGTTTTTTTTTTTAAAGCTGGTCTGCAGATATTTTGGCACAAGTATGGTAGATCAAATCATTTATTGATTAAGGTCAAGCATGTAAGAATAAAATAACAACTTTCATATTTTTTACAGCGTTTTTTTCTTTGCTTTAGTTTTTATTTGTAGTTCATAAATCTAACTGCTCTAATTTGTAGTTATATCATTGAAAGTAACGGTGATATTATTAGATTGCATAGAAAGCAGATTAAGAAATATTATGAGACAAAAAAAGGTTTATAAAAAATAAGATTTATAGAGGTACAGACGAGACGTCAGCAGGTCAAGCTACCCGAAACTGTCAAAGTTTCCCAACCAATCTAACCTTAATGCTTTAACGATAAAGTTGAAAATCTATTAAAGAATTTTGACAGATTGTAGTAGCTAGACGTGCTGGTCTGTACGTATACGTATAGTCCGTTCAGATATTAAATTCTGATTTTGCATCACTGCACAAATCACAGTGATCTTTATTGTCATTCTAATAAGGTTGCTGTCGGGTTAATTTGAATAAATGACTTTTAATTTCGATTTTACAAGAAATAATCTCTAATTCGATAAAACCACAAATCTGACAATTCAAAACACGAAAGACAGATGTTCAAACAAACAAAAAAAGACCACAGACAAGGTAAACTCGTTCAGTTGGCGCGAAATCTAAAAACAAACATGGCGGACTTTCGATGACAATATTGTCACTGTCAACATAAGGAATAACGGATAGATGTGTGCTTGTGTGTTTTAACGATGAAAAACTTGATTTTTAACGGAATCTCGTGATTTCTGTTGATTTTATTTGCTTAGGCCTATCTTTGGTGGTCTGATTATGATAATGTATTTTTTTGTGAAAGTTATTTTTAAGCAGGCCAGTGGCGTGCACACAGTTTTATGACAGGGTAGGCAGAAAATTGTACTCACCAAAAATACTACACGTTGGTTTTGGTTCGTCGTCTTGTCGATTGATGATGTAGGTATATCCATAGATTGACTGATTTTATAGACATATCAATTTACGGATATTCGAAGTGGCCTTTCAGCGCGTTTGTTTGATGTTTTGTAATGTTTGTGTGATTTGCAAAATTTAAATAAAATCATTAAAAAGATGGTGGTGTGAGTATACTAAGTATATAGGATTGTTTTATTTGTATATTAAATCTACACGCCTATCTTTCTGTAAGAATATCTGCAATATGGAATCGTAAAAGTTGGGAAGGCGTTTTATTTCCGTAAGAAGGTTTTTTTCTATTGAAATCGTGGAAAGATCTGTAAGTCGTTGCTGGCCTTGTGTATTTCTTATGTAGGTGTGTATACGTTTTAGCGACGAGAATGACCTTTCGATTGAAGCACTGCTCGCGGGAACTGTAACAATTAATTTTGCCAAACGCAGTACTTCGGGAAAAACTGTATTTGTTATTTTCGTAAAAATGTTCTATAATTTTGTAAATACTAAGGTTTTTGAATTCGGCAGATTTATAAACACATTTGAGCTCATTGATAAGGCGGTCTAAGTTAAAGTCGTATAATTTATAAACATTTACGAATTGCGATACTAATTCAACCGGAAATTTGTCATTATATTTATTGAAATTTTCGCATGAAAGTAGTCCAAAAAATTTTAACTCTCAGATTTTTATATCGGTCGCGACATTCGATGGATATATTGTCTATAATTTCAATAAAAATCCGCTTAAAATTGGTTTTCGCGTCCACAACATTACGTTTTTGTTTTGGCGGCCCTGTGATTATTTTTACGCCTTCAAAAATTAATTCAAACCTAGATCTGAATGATTCCAAAAACGATTCAAAGTCCCTAATTTTTTTAATGCTATGTCCAATAATGAATTTTTAGTCACATCTGATGTCTTTTTTTGCATAATTAAGGGAAGGGAAGATTCTAAGTGTTTTGCAGATTGTTCATGTTTTCTCGCGGCGCGCGGCGGTAGGAAAATTATGAATATCAGCGTAACCGATGTCGTTCCAGACGGTTTTATTATTTGAAAATAGTAGACAAACGAAACAAAATAACCGATTACTGTGTATGCAACCTGTCAGCCAATGATATGAATCATATTGTTTTGTATTGAATTTACGATTGACTTTACCTTTATTTTGTATTAATTGCAAATCCGGTGTAGGACGACATAACTCGATAACTTGTTTTTTTTCACTAAAAGATAGTTTTGAAAACGCGTCATATTTTATTTTATCAATACACACACCATCTGAACAACTTTCACAGACAATATTATCCATTTTTCACTCTAATCACAATGTTAAAATCCTAAATATCTGATAGCGTAAGTCACAAACACAACACACATCAAACAATAATGGCTACTATTGACTATTGAAATTACGTAGTAAAAAGGAAAATTAATACGACAAAAAAATGATGGCCATCTAAATATATAAAATTCAATGAAACAATATGTGTCAGTCCAGGCATAAAGGGTCCAGTAGTGGGGTATTGAGTTAAGACTGGATTCGGTATCTAGAATAGTCAATTGATAGTATGGATTGAAAAAATAATCAAAAAGTAGCACACGTTTTTTTTTATCAGACATTTGAAGTTGAAATTCTGAAAAAGCTTGATTTGAGAAAAAGCATTTTGAAAGTTTGAGTGAAAAAAAAACACACTTTTACTTGCTTGTTACGTAGATTTTTATTCATTATTGTAGATTGATATGTTTTCCATAGAATCAACTTATAATTATACTTTTGACATCAAAACTAAAACAATTATTATCAAAATAAAAGAAGGATACACAGTCTAGTAAAAAAGGTCCACTTGCCGATATTTAATAAAAAGTTAGTTATTGCGATAGTAATTAACAATAAAAAACTAAAATTAAGTATTCTTACTCTATTTAGGAACTAACAAAATAACAAGACAGGCTTTTTTCAAACATTACTGCAACAGAATAATGATTATTTTAGCCACTGGTACCTTTTATGTAATGTCATAAAAGGTACCAGTGGCTAAAATAATCATTATTCTGTTGCAATAATATTTGAAAAAAGCCAATACAAACATAAAAATAAAACTTATTCTATTTGGGACTCCAACTTACGTTTTGGACAAAAATAAATTCCTCCTCGCACCTGATTCCTATGACCAACCTGTTTGCAGTACGAACATGTTGGTTTTTGTCGAATACTCTTTTCAATTGATGGTTTCTGAAAAGAGTACTCGACAGATGTTGTTGGGACAGAGTTGTGGTCAACATCAACATTTGGAATGGGTTTCGGGCATAAAATGTCTTTAGATTCTTCACGTACAAATTCACGAATCTTATTATAAAGATACGATTTTCTTTCGTACGTCATGCCTGCAGGGGATTTTTCTAAAGGAAAACCGTATACTTTATTCGGGTTCAAAACCTTTGATACAGTTGGTTGACTGTCAGTATATTTTTTGTAACATAACATGTGCCCTCTATTATCTTCATTTGTTTCAAAATGACTAAAATGCAGAAGTTGGTTAATAGTTACACAATCAGGTTGAAAAAAATTGGCCCAGTCGTAAGTTTTCACAAAAGTTTCTCCTTTCTCATCACCAGTTAGAACAGCTACTATAGATTTTGTTTTCGGACAAGCTTGAACAGCAGCTGCAAGAATATCCTTTAAGTTATTGCATTCCCATTTTCTAAAACTTTTTTTGAATAGACCGAAATACATGTCGGGTGCAAACTTCGTATGACCCACGGGAAGGAAAGATATACGGAAACTTCGGTGTCTGCCTGTTAAAACTCGCCATGTTGCATATTGCATGACATAGTTATTTTTATTTTGTCCAGCACAATTATCTGCATGACAAACAACATCTTTTTCGCCTATACCAAAATTTTCGAAAAAATGATGTAGCATTGAAATTATTACATTAGCTCCTTTCCCAGTAGCACAGGGTTCAGGAATTACGTACAAAACGAACTTTCTCAAAGGCTCTGCAGCAACACCAAATAAACTGACTTTAAATCCTGTCAAGAAATACAGTGGCCCAATTTGTTGTGAACTGTGCGGCAAATGCACCTGTTGGGCAAAATCAAAAGAGTAATGCATGACGCCATCATAAGAACATGGTTCATGAGGTCCAAGAATAAGAGTAGAGTCCGTTATTGAATCAGTCGCAACTTTGATTACATTGTTATAATATTTTCGTTCATTTTGCACTAAATCAAGGTGCTGCCTCGACTTTTCTACAAGCTGTATTTTTTCCTTTTCATCTAAACCACCCATTCGTCCCAACGTGGTCACGTTTTTCTGACAAGTTGCACATAGATCTGTTTTCGGTTTCTGTATAACGACATATGGACAAAAATCTTCCCAAAGATCATACCAACTACTTCTACTAATAGGAGTTTTATCGAGTAAAGCTATAGTTTCCAAATATTTGTTGTACACATACGCTTTAGACATACTACAAGGTAAAATTATTAAATCAGATTTAAATTGGTGGCCTGGTAATCGGCCCGGCAATACTAAACCGTTTTCATTAGCAAACTGTCTTATAAAAGTGATTGCGTCTGATCTAGTTTGCAAATTAATACAATTGTAAGGTCGTTTACGTGACCCGTGGACCTTTGGAGCAACACCGCTGTCCAGAAAGTTCTTTTTTACATTTTTTAACCTTTTCAAACCAGTGGCATATACATATTGGAAAAAAATCTTGCATACTGAAACACCTCGAAAGAAATACTTTACCGTGTATTCTTTTCGTTGCAAGTTTCTGTTTTTTGAATGTAATGTATTTTCACTTGTACGTAAGAGAGCATTTAAAGCTCCTTTCAAGACCAAGTGATGATGATTGACTCCTTCATTACAACGTGAATTTAATTCGATACAATCTAACCTACTACTTAATATTACATCTTTTTGAAATTTGGACACACAATTATTATTACATCCACAGCCAGTATCTAAGAATGAGGCCTGAGTTACATCGTCTAGAATTAAAGGATCATCATCTAGTAAAATATTACCAATTTGCCGCTCTTCGAGCGGCTCACAAGCACTAAATTCGATGTCACACGATAATTCTGTACCCCGTTGACTTTTGAACTCTAAATTAAAATTTTCATAGTCTTCATGTTCTACAGACGCTGAATAGCTAAACTCTGAAAACAAATAGTTGAAATATACATACTACACAGGTCATTTTTTCATACTATGTCTATGACATAGGTACCTAACACAACTTCTTAATTGGTATTAGAGTCCTTGCTGTAGTCATAAAGAATATGTACTATTGCATGCATACAATGATCACGTCGATCTTTTTTGATTTTACACAAGGCTCGGCTAACTATTTTAGCAAAATCATAACACTCATGTATTTCATCTTCACTGATTGCTTCTGTATTAGTGCTTTTTTCATAATACTGATCCGTTTCATCCATCTCAGATGTCGACTCTGTGAAATTATTTTCTAAGTTGTAAGTACCTGAATAAGGTGCAACGGTTTCTTCTTCTGTTGGTAAATCCGGCGTTGTTGCGGTCGAGGCCAAAACAGGTAGTGTGTTTACTTCCACCTCCATAGAAAGTGGTACAGGTCCATCAGAATGCTTAGATTCATCACTAGAGCTGGAACCTTCGGTTGAATCTTCAATAATTATGTTACCTAAAAACAAATTTGAATTTAGTATAAATGGGATGAAATTATGACTAATTGAGATTCATTAGCCTATCAACTTTGTCGCGGTCAGTTTTCAGTCTATGTGGATGCAGCCGAATTATTATGATTAAAGCTGCTCTCTTTTAAAATGTAATAAATAAGTAGGAACGTAACGTAATCTACGCTTAATCCATAAATCTCTAAATCTCTAAAATCCATAAAAAATCGAATTTAAAGACGACTGCTGTCTGTAGGAGGCTTCGCCCCTGTCGAGGTCTAAATATGAAAAGTAGGTAACAGCTGTAGATACACACAAGAACTCCGTAACATTCCGATACCCCGGTTTATAGAACTAGCTTTTCGACCTCGGCCCCGCTAAGCGTAATAACGTTAATAATATTATAGCCTATGACTGAATAATGCAGCTTTGTATTGGAGAAAGAATTTTCAAAATCGGTTCAGTACTTTTGGAGCTTATTCGATACATAACACAACACGTAACAACAAACATAGTATTAGTAGATATAATAGACAACGTAAAGACTTACCTTTATTCATTTTTATGCGCACTTTTCACTCACTCAATTTAAAACAGCTAAGATAATAAAAACTGCTATATTTACACAAAGACTGTCGGATATTGTTTCCTTTCCGGTGTCAAATGACAAATAAATTATTGCATCACAGGCAGATCTATTTATAGGACACGTAGGTAGCAAAAAACGATCAGGGAAATCCCCGCTATGTCGAAGTGAAGCAAAGTAAATCCCCTTAGTAGTTGCATAGTAGCAGGGAGTTCCCCGCTTTAAGGGACCTTTTACACGTAGTTTCAACATTTTAATCTTAAAATATAATTAAATTATTAGAAGTGATCAGTACGGGGTATTGAAACGTATTTTATTCCCAGAATATCGACATGCCACCCACTGGTACCTTTTTAGTAAACTTTTTTCATAAAGTTTCTGGTACTTAGAAACATCGTATATAGTCATTTACTATATGAAATTGTAGATAATTGAGCATTTATTTATAACCAATTAAAATCGCGAAATGCAATTTTTATACCCAACTTTACAAAACCTCTTATATCTCGGAAACTAAATGCCGCGCACTGGACCCTTTTCGCTTGGACTGACACATATTACTTCTTAAAATATTCGCATTGCATAGCAAACTTTCGTCGGAAATGTTCGGTTAGGATCGTAATTTTTCGTGTTGCTTTAGAGAACAACTCGAACAAGACACTGGCTTTTCATGCAGTTGTGTGCGTGATTTTTGTCATTGTGTGTCAGCAAAGCCCACGTAGCTATAGGAACGCACACACATAAAAATACGCATGACCACGAGTTTCCACGGAGCACACATACAAAATATTCAGAGACGAATAGTTTGTGTCTTTGCCGTTGCAAAGGCGAGGTGGCGCTAGTGCAGTAAACTGTATCGATCTTAATGATAACACCGGCACTCGATAGGTGGAGCTGATTTATGATTTAAGATTTTTATGTTGTTTTGTTTATTGATAAAATAATATTAGATCTATTATCAGAACTAGGGTAGGCAGTGTCTTTCTGTCTTTATGAACCGCACGCCACTGAAGCAGGCATAGGTTTTGAAGTTATACGGCCTGGTTACTATCGCAAATCATCATCGTTTAACTTTTTTTTTAAATATAATGTAGCTAAAATCCTTCGTTTCTTGGTTTTCATGGCTATTATGAGTTCGATAGCCAAAGACTAAGAAGTATAAATAAAAGCAATGAAGGCCTCTTACTCAAAAATATAAGAGAGAAAGTTTTTTTTGACAGTCCCACTGCCCTATGATTTTTTTTACGTATCAATCTAACGAGGTTTGCTGGGCCAACATGGTCAGAGATCGCTCAAGACGGGGAGGATTGAAAGGAAAAAGGGGAGGCTTTGGCCGAGCAGTGAAATACAATGTAGAAAAAAAAAAAACCAAACTGAGCTTCGATCAATAACAGTACTAGATTAAGGATCAAGAACAAAAATCAGTCGCTCAAGTGGCCACGTTTGCACACACGTCAACATCTACATTTCTTAGAAAAAAGTTTAATAATATTAACAACTTCAGTTTGTTATTATAATTACAGTTTATAAACCTTAATGCTTAAACATAAAGTTTAATTACCATTGCAAAATATATTTAAAATGTCGCTTGAAAATAAAATCATTCTATTTTTAAATTTTCAGTCATTTATTCTAAAATGAAACTTAAAGTCTAAGTAATAAGGTTAAAACATATTAATTTGAAATAAGACCACAAAAGTATTTGTGGTCTTATTTTTCGGGCCGTTTTTGAAGCGCTTATCAGGAATCTAGTACTATTTTCATAGAAGAAACTGAGAAAGAGTTTCAGTTGAAAAGCCTTTTAATGAACCCTATTATGAACGAATCAGCATTCTAATGGCATAAATTTCAATTACAATCCGATACTAGATTTTGAAGGCAATCGATTCATGTTTGAACAATTCGTCAGCTCAACAACGCAATGAATATTATTGAGCGGTCCAAATGAAAGGCGTTGCCTTTGTACGAGTAAGTCATAATCTGCCTGCCTTTTCCCAACTTTGTCGGGTTCGGTTTCCAGTCTAACCGAATGCAGTTGAATACCAGTATTTTACATGGAGCGACTGCCTGCCTGACCTCCACAACCCAGTTATTGGTGATACGATACTCCTTGGCAAGACTGGTTGTCAGACTTCTGCGGCTTCTGACGACCCGTAACGACTGTCAAAGATCCACGAATGACAGCCGGGTCCAACGGGTTAACGCGCTCTCCGAGCTACGGAGAGGTCTTGGTATGTAAAGATGGTCAGCCATCCACGTACCAAACCAACCGCGGAAAGCGTATCTTAACCTGATCGATCGGCCCTTGTGGCTGTTGTTGGTTAACCACAAGCGTTGCCATTGTAAGAGTGTTACGTAATTACCCCGCATGATTCTACAAATCAATGTTTTTCTTAATTACCTCCTAAGGACTGTAGTCATTCAACTTCCCAATATTGCCATGAACTTTAAACACACAGTGCGGTCACCGGTCAGCATCTAAAGTACTTTGTACCGAAAATAGCATAGACACAAACATTTTCCTCAATTCACAAAAAAGATGTGATTATAAAATAAAAAATAGGCGACTGTGAACACGCCGAAATGAGTGATGCGTTGGACGAATTAAGGCCAGCAGAATATGAGTTTGTTATGGGCAAAGTTCGTGTCATGTTTTGGACTTTGCTTTTCGTGAGTTTACACACCAGAGTGGCAATTCTCGTGATTTTAAGAACGTTCACAGTTTCACAGTTCAGTTCTCACAAAACCGTACGTAGGTAATCAAATCAAAT
The DNA here is from genome assembly GCA_945859715.1 of Apamea sordens. Lineage (NCBI taxonomy): Eukaryota > Metazoa > Arthropoda > Insecta > Lepidoptera > Noctuidae > Apamea > Apamea sordens. The sequence goes on along the minus strand of OX244015.1, from coordinate 7,243,773 downwards.
CATTTTCATTTCAGGTGTACACCCATATAAAATTTAACTAGGGGGGCAGTTCTTGTAATTTTAAGAACGTAGATATCACATGTCTTCGAACTTTTGGTTCTAGGACATGCCGGTTTCCTCACAATGTTTTCCTTCACCGTTTTGAGAGCAGTGGTGATGAAATAATTTACTTAATGTAAAGCCCTTGACTGCCTGAAATTTCGTCGCAGTGGGGTCCAGAATCATATACTGAACCCATGGTAACAGTTTGCAGTTTGTTGTCATCACGGATTAATTTGTATTGTCAATAACAATTAATGTGTGTTGTCTTTGGTCCCTAGCCCTGACATCAAGCAATGGACAAAATTATCAACTTTTTATATGCTTGAGTACGAGGCTTTTGACTGCGTTGTTATACTTTGTCTTTTTTTTGTGTGTTTTGTTTGTGTAGAATAAACAATTTTTTTTCTTTCTTTCTAGAAGAAGGTTATCGAAGGTATTTTGTATATTCAGTAAATGAAAAAGCTTATAAGAGGTAATGGTCATTGTTTGCGAGACCATTATAAAAACTCCACATATTTTTTTTCAAATTCATTACAAATCAGCATATCGTTTAAGAAACTTAAATAAAGCACCTTCTAAGCCTCTTAACCTAGAACGGTAACACGACTTATGTAGTAGTCCACGTTCACACGAACTACAAAATATTGCGGCGAGATTTGATTTTGCACCGGATTTTCTACGCTCGGTGTTGATCCCAGCGTTGAAAATCCAACAGACCGCATCCCAGCGCGTACGCACTGAAGAAACGCACTGTTGGCCTGTTGGATTTTCAAGTCTCGGCGCTAAGCAGAGCATTGAAAATCCCTTGCGCCAAAAAAAATCGCCACTAGAAAAACGTGCCCGATTGGATGCCCTGGACTGACGTCAATATCGCTTTAAAGTCATTAAAATTAATTTTAAAAAATCGCCGCGTTATAAACGCGCCCGTGCAACTGGGCTTAAAGAAACGGAAATAAAAAAACGGTTTCCCGTAAGATTCTTAGTGAAAACCAGCGTCAATATTTACTGAGCACTTGTAAAGCAGTGCAAACGAACAGTTTTGCCTGTCATGTGTGCTTGACGGCACGCGAGCCGAATGAAACCGGTAGCTTAATTAAACAGTCTTTATTTGAATTCAAATTTGAATTCGAAAACGTTATAGTTTCTACTTTTTTTTTCTTTTATTGGTTTACGCGGTTTTGGGGGGAGGCTTGAAATGGTCGACATTGTAAGTAGTTTGTATTTTAAACTGCAGTTATTTTATACAAAGACTAGCAGCGCCCCGCAGTTTCACCCGCATAAGTTACGATCCCGTGGGAATATCAGGATAAAAAGTATCCTAATGTTAATCCTGGTTATAAATCATCTGTGTGCCAAATTTCATCCAAATCCGTTCAGTAGTTTTTGCGTGAAAGAGTAACAAACATCCATCCTTCCATAGAAACTGCAGGATGTAGTGCGCAACCCCTCATACAAATAGTCTTACCTCATACAATAGGCCACTTCGGACCGTCATTTCTCGGATTCGGATCGGATGCAGTGCAGAACCACTCTTACGGACTACTGTGACGTGAACGGTCGGCCATTTTCCAATCATCGATTATTATTTCTATGATTTATTTTTTTTGTTGATATTTTACCAAGTTTAATTCTGAATAAATATTTATTCCCTATGTGGAAGATATAGAAACTATGTTTTTACTGTTTACTTATAGATTCAACCGGCTTTTAAGACTCCGCATAATAATTACGCTAAACGCTATTACGTAAACAAACACAAGCAGTAATAATACCGTTGACACTTAATTTTAAATTCAAAATAGAACACCGACGTAACCGCATTACATTTTCCGAAAAGAAAAGAACTGTCAAAATTCGGATTTCGAACATTAGCTTAAATAAATACGTGCTCTCATTTTGAGCAAACCATAAACACTTGACATAGACAAGTTTTAAACTGTTATTTATACTTTCTAGTATTATGAGTTTATGAGTAAAGTCGTAGAAAATGTCTTTTACTGTTGTCCACTGACTTAACTGTTTGTTAGACTTAAGTTTAAATGGTTTTATAGACCTAGCAGTTTAATTTCTAGATCTGTCAGTACTTTCATTGAAGCGTATTTTCTAATGCTCGGCCGATCGATTCTGTAAAAATATCACCGTGAAAAGTTAGGTGAAGTGAGCTTAGAGTGAGCTGTCAATAGTGTCAATCCGTAGCATTAGTTGGAATGACAGCTCACTCCACGCTCACTTCACCTAAGTTTTCACGGTGAGATGGTTACAGAATCGCACTGCTGTTCCTGTAAACAAAAACGAATCGTTTTGCTTACCAATGGTAGCATTTTTTCATCGCCAAACTTGGCATATAAATAGATTCATAAGTTAATTTTGTTTTTCAGTTGGAATTATATTCCCCCATTGCATGAGATTTAAACAAAACTGGCGAAATGTGGATGTGGGTGGTGTGGGTGGGGGGTCTCTGCTTAATCTTTCGGACTACAGTCGTGATGCTGCGTGCTAAGATTGTCGACTTCTCTACAAATTCTATAGTTCTTGAGATGTCTATCAATCAGCCCCTTACCATGCGGTGGACCGGTCAAGTTCGTAATCTTCCTAAAGGGTGATTGATTTACCTAAATAACAACTAATCATACAATTGAGGCGTTTGCCCAGCAGTGGAATGAAACAGGCTAATAGTAACAGCAACCATAAAGTTAGCTTCAGATTTAGACAGTCTATAATAAGCATACGAAGATATCTTAGCCAATGTGACCCCTTTTTATTCTAAAAAAGCCCTAGAAAAAACCTAACAAATTTCGAATCACGTTGCGTCCTTCAAAAAGGTACAAGTACAAGACCATAGACTACTGACCATGACGTCAACGAGCCATAGAGCCACGTGTCTACAATTAGGCGGCGTACAGACTCGCGTGCCGCAAATTACACAGCTATGATACTGGCCGTATGTAATTTTGTGACACCTTGAGACAAGGCCGTTTGGAATAAGAAGTTTTATCGTTTGAATCGGTGGTGGAAATTCTTAGCGGCCTGTATCATAAGCATAATCAGCCTGTAATGTTCCCACTGCTGGGACACAGGCCTCCTCTCACAGAGAGGGAGTTGTCGTCCACCACGCGGGCCCAGTGCGGGTTGGTAGATGTCACACGTCTTCGATTTTTTGGTTCTAGGACATGCCGGTTCCCTCACGATGTTTTCCTTCACCGTTTTGAGAGCAGTGGTGATGAAATAATTCCAAAAAGTAAAGCGCCTGCTGAGTCTTTAGTGAGGATCTATAATACATGCCTTAGTCTGAAGTTCGTTATCGCAGCTAAAGGCCAGTTAAGAAAAATAAACTCGCCTTTAATTTGGGACTTTAAACATTAGGTAAGCACCTCTGGCTACTACAGCGGAGAACACGGCGTGTTGTTATGTTATACCGTATAGCTACATGAAATATGACTGTGTGTTCTCTGGCTTAGAATCGATTATCGAAAGCTTGATCAATGTGATCAGTCGGTCAAAGTACGGTTTTTAATAGTGTTGTAACTTCGGTCAACCAAAATAAACGGTTTGGACACATCTGCCGCATGTCAGACGATCAATGGGCCAAAATTACGACCCAGTGGGTCCCACTTAATGGCAAACGACATCGCGGCCGGCCCGGACGGAGATGGCGGGATGAGCTGGACATCAAAGGAGATAAAGATTGATCCTTGGCAGCTCTGGACAGAGAGAGGTGGAGAGAGTAGGGAAGACTTTGCCTAGCTGAGGAACATTAATGGCTAATAAAAAATAAAAAAAACGGTTGACATTTGACAGCACCTTTTTTTTGACAGACTATCAATTTTTGAAAAAATTTAGCATAGGCTGTATGGACTTGTTACCGTCGCCTGTGATTCTTTTTCAATAAAATCGAAACTGTCAATAGAGAAAACCATGCATTATAAATTAATAGTTTTTTAACCTAAGAAAGTTATTCGACAAGTAATTATAAATACGAAATGTAATGCTTTCAACTCCATACAGTAGGTACAGACGCCAGCAGGTCAAGCTACCCGAAACTGTCAAATTTTCTCAATCAACCTTGAACCTTATTGCTTTAGCCATAAAGTTGAAAATCTATTAAAGTAATTTAACAGATTGTAGTAGCTTGAAGTGCTGGCGTCTGTACTTACATAGTGTCAATCAAATTAATTACGATTTAAACGTGTCTTGTTGGATTTCTAATTATTTTTTTAATTTTTATTTCTGCGATGGTTTTAATTCGATGGCAATCATTTCTGTGGTTTAAAAAAATATTTATAAAAAAAAAAAATTGGATTCGAGAAATTCTTTTTGCATTTGATAGCTCAATTCTTCAGACATTTCAAGCGAAGTCGCGGGCGAAGAAGCTATTGAAACATGTAACCGGAAGTATAAGTTCCCATCATTTGACTAAAGACCCCAAAACAATAACACTAGCAATTTAGTCACGGTCATGTCAAGGTACCAGGTTCGAGTCCCGAGCGAGTACACTATAATTTTACAAATGACACGCCATGAACATCACTAATTTCAATTTGTCACAAAAACTGACAAATTATGTTTTTGTTGGAAGAATCTTTTGTCATAATAAATAAATAATAACAGCGGCGCGGGTCGGTTGTACGTTAAGCTACGCTTGCCGCGGTCAGTTCGTGGATGGGTGACCGTCCATGACATATCGAGGCCTCTCCGTGCCTCGGAATGCACGTTAAGCTGTTGGTCCTGGCTATCATTCATATCTTGAGTCTTCAAATGTCAAAAAAACAAAAGAAAATGACACTATTAGTTCCAAATACGCCCACGTGGCGCTGTTAAAATTATTTTGGTTCTGGCTAAGTGGCTCTTAATAAGTATATATTTATACAGGACTAGCAGCACCCCGGGGTTTCACCCGCATAAGTTTCGATCCTGTGGGAATATCAGAATAAAAAGTATCCTATGTGTTAATCGTGGCTATAAAACTATCTGTGTGCCAAATTTCATCCAAATCCGTTCAGTAGTTTTTGCGATAAAGCGTAACAAACATCCATCCATCCATCCTCAAAAACTTTCGCGTTTGTAATATTAGTAGGAAATAAATAAAAGAAATATAAGATGGGCACTGGATTAAATCGAAAGCATTTATTTCAAAATAAACCAATTACAGGCACTTTTGAATCGTCAAGGGTTAGTCAGAAAGATGAAGCTAGTTGCCCATTCCAAAGCGTAGTAGGTGCCTATGGAGAAGAACAGGCAAAAAACGCACTTCACCAAATAAATTGGAATGAAAACTTCATAGAATCTGAGTGAAATTACTAGTTATTTCAAGATAACGGAAATATTAATATGTAAGTACTACCTACACAAGGCATAATAATCTTTTAAACTGACATCTTTGTATAACATAAGCATAATAACCTCAACACTGTTGAAGTGTTGACGAACTTTGTTTGTAATTGAATAAAACATTTTTTCATTTTTTTTTTCAATAAGCCTTGTAATGTTGCGGGTTGGTAGATGTCACATGTCTTCGAATTTTTGGTTCTAAGACATGCCGGTTTCCTCACGATGTTTTCCTTCACCGTTCGTGAGAGCAGTGGTGATGCAGTTTACACAATGTAAAGCACCTAGGTTCGAACCCACGACCTACGCGAAGTCGCAGCCGTTACCACTGGGCCACCACTGCCCTCACATCTTTGAACAACTGTAAACTCATTAACTACAAAATTATATTTTTAACCCGGAACTGGAATCGCAAAAAACTGAAACTAAAAAACTCACCTGATATTCGTAAACATCCATTATAACAACATTAAAATAAAAACTAAACCTACAAAATTAAACTTCAACACTAAATTAAAAATATCTAAAATTACAAAAATATTGCACTTAAATTCAGACTGTCCACGTAACGTGGGGTATTGCACAAAAATTAAATTTAAAAAATCAGGTACGTATAGGAATCACATCGTTGTTCCTTCGGCGAGAGGTGTCATGTCAGTTTGACATTAGATTCAAGATGGCGCCGCATGGTACGCGCGTTGCGCGGCAGAGCGCGAGTGTAACTGCGTGTACAATACTGATCGTGCGCTTGCTAAAATGTAAAGCGTTTGGCTTAGATTTTGCTGGGTTCTGTACGTTTTTTATTAGAGGTTTTTCTGAGACTTATGTCCGAAGTAATTATTACACTATACAGGCCTGTAAATGTCCCATTTCAGGGCAAACATTTCGTCTCGTATAGAGAAAGTCTAACTAAACTACATAATGCAGTTGCGAGTTTTCGTTCACTTATGACAAATTATCTGGTTGCTAATATTGTGAATATTTAAATCGATTAAGTACTAGTTTGGACTATTATTAGAATGAGTATAGTTTTTGGCTAATTTAAGAAGGTTTTAATGTATTAAATTGCAACTAAAATCAATACATATCTACGCAATAAATACTTTTTCTTTCTTTCTTTCTTACGAGTAGAGAATAAAGAAAAGAACATTCGGTTCTACCTACACCTTTTATATTTTAGAAATAGGGTCCAGCTCATGACTGATGAGTACGGTTAAATTAGTTACTATGTGGGTAATCCTTTTAAATAATAAAACAATGAAAACGCCTAATTCGTAGTCGCATTAGAAAGAATGAAAGAACACGACCCATATTCATTTATCTAGCCTTTTCCCAACTATGTTGATGGCTTCCAGTCTTAACCAGATGCAGCTGAACACCAGTATTTTCCATGGAACGACTGCCTATCTGAGCTCCACAACCCAGTCAAAAATGATAAATGATTTTATTTTGTAAGTAGGTTTGTACAAACACTTTTACACGTCAATCATATTTTTTAAACTAGATGAGGTCGGCGTTTCCTATCTAACTAGTCGGAGAAGAAAGACCGAAACAAACTCAGAGGTCACAGTCTCTTTTAAAATCTAGATATAATCTTGATCAGACCATATGAAGACATGTTAATGATGTCTTCTGAGTTACTAGGTATCACGACACCCATTAGTAAGACTGGTTGTCAGATTTTCGTGCTCCCGACAACCCGTAACAACAAAAATTGAAACACGAAAAATCACTATGAATTCCGTTAAGACTTCAAACTAATCCAACAGCTTCTACAACTCGCCTACGGACCCCTAAAAAGCTAAGCGTCTAATATGGTGGTGTGAAATCAGCGAGTCGCGAGCAGTCATCATTTTCTAACGGGCACCGTCCACCAAGCTTTAGACATACTTTCGATAAGGCTTACATTCGGTGCTACAAGTACATCCATTTAGAAACGACTAACTTTTACCCGCGGCTTCGTTCGCGTGGAGGTCGAAAATTATCCTACGTCAACGGACTATAGGAATAAAAATTATCCTCATCCAGGTCATGATGTACATTTGTGCTACAAAAATCTGTAACAATATCTTTTAAAAGAGTTACCGTGATGTTCTAGTATTATAATTGAGATTTAAAAGAGTGTCCATGGAGCTTCTTGCCCGTTCTTCGCCATACGCACCTACTACGCTTTGGAATGGGCAACTAGCTTCATCTTCCTGACTGACCGACCCCTTGACAATTCAAAAAATGCCGATTTAAACGGTTTAATTGAAATTAATGCTTTGGATTTAGCAAAGCATTTGCATTTTGCTGCACTGGTAAACGTCATCACGTCAGCGCCGGCTGCCGCTGAAAACCAGCGGTGGGGCTCTGTCTCGTATAGGGTCTTAGCATTATGCTGAGCGATGGCCGTTTTGCGTGAATGTGACGCATGTTTACCCCCAACTTGTTTTTTTTTTTTGTGTGTTCATGTCCTTTTTTTTATGCGTCATGTTTGCCGCAAATAAATGCATTTTTCTTTCTTTTTCTTTCTTTTTCATCGGAAGGTTTTCGATTTTATCGTCAATTTGCAATTAGCTACCATTCAAGTCGCTAATGAGAGCAAGCAGTGGTTGCCCCGTGGTGATGGCACGGACTTACGAATTGTAGATCGTGAGTTCGAACCCAGACAGGCGCTATATTTTCATCTAAATAATTTCATCACCACTGCTCTCAAAACGGTGAAGGAAAACATCGTGAGGAAACCGGCATGTCCTAGAACCAAAAATTCGAAGACATGTGACATCTACCAACCCGCACTGGGCCCGCGTGGTGGATTACAGCCCACTCCCTCTCGAAGAGAGGCTGATTTTGATTGCTTGTCTGACCATAACGCAGTTACTGGGTAACACGATAGCCTTTGGTAAGACTGGTTATCAGACTTTTGAGCTTGCGATGGGACAGTTACAAAATAAGTAATAAATAAATCACCAAACAAAAAAAAAAAATCTAACGGAAGCTCCCAATTCAATAATTAGATTTAAATAAAACCACATTCTTTTCTTACAAATAACGAACGCTTTTCAAAAAACGAAAGCCGATCCGACCGTAACCGAAATCAGCCGAAGTGACACGAACGAACCATTCTTTTTTCAAGCGCAATGATTGATAGCTACTCCCGCGCACATAGACAGTTATTCCGTAATTAACTTTTTAACTATCTTATAATTTTTATTGACAGTAGTAATTTGAGAAAAAAGTTCCATACGGTAAAGACGTGGTAGGAATCGACTATAAAACCTATTTATGGAATTTAATTATTTGTTCTTAAAATGGTGGGAGGGGCTTGTGGCTAAGTATTAACAGTTGCATGGGTCGATGGTAAAGTTACACTTGCCGCGGTTGGTCCGTGGATGGGTGACCATATTTACATACCGTGCCTCGGAAAAAACGTTACGCCATTGGTCCCGGCTATCATCCGTGGATCTTTAACAGTGTTTTTTTTTTTTGACCCGGAACAACTACTTGTACCTATGTCATACAAATATTTGTTCCGTGCGGGAATCGAACCCGCGACACGCAGCGCAGCAGTCCACTGCGCCAACCGTGCCGACAAATGTGTGTGCCGAAAAACAGTGATCAGAAGCTCGAAAGTCTGACAACCAGTCTTACCAAGGGGTATCGTATTACCCAGTAACTGGGTTGTGTAGGTCAGATAGGCTGTCGCTCCATGTAAAATACTTGTACTCAGGTGCATCCGGTTAGACAGGAAGCCGACCCCAACATGGTTGGGAAACGGCAGATGATGATGAATGCTGGAAGCTGGACATATTATGTAGTAGGTAATGGTGGATTCGGTCAATTGATACTTAGGAAAAGATTGCTAAACTTGGGCGTATTTATTTAGATTAAACTATTAAGATCAGGCACTTTCGAATTATCAAGGAGTCGTTAGTTAGTCAGAAAGTTGCCATCGCTTATCAGAGGGGCAATTCTCGTAATTTTAAGAACGTTCACAGTCTGCACCCTAATTGTGTAACACACGATCAATCGGAATCGGTTTCATTTTGACAGTTCAACAACATTCATTGCGTTATTTACGTGTTGAGCAGACAAATTTTTCGAACTTATGAATCAATGGATTAGCAATTTGCTTCAAAATGATTCAGATTCTGATTGATCGTGTGTTACGCAATTAGGGTGCAGATCTCAGTCTCAATCTGTCAAAAACACACACACACACTATTGCACACACTATTGTTGTCTGAAACATTATTTTTTATTTTATTATTTTTGTATTTTGTGTTTCACGAACTGTGTTCAAATAAACTTTTTTCTTTCTTTCTTTAAAAATATCTGTAATTTCCCAACATTTTTGCCATTGATGGTCGCCGAGATAAGATTGCGACTAGATTTTGTACGTTTAAAATCACGGGAATTGGCCTTCAAAATCAAAAGTCATTTATTCAAACTAGGCTGAGAATCAGCACTTTTCGAACGTCAAAATTACACAAGACAGTCCCCCAAAACGCCCGCCCTTCACCACTTCCTAGTGCTATCGCTGGGAGGAAGAAGTTCTTCTGTTCTGCGTCAGATGCCCTACCCAGTTTTTAGTAGTTCTATAAAATTAAGTCCACACACACCGTTAGGGGGATTAACAGCAAGATACTAACAGTTAGTCTTGTAATAGTAACTGTTCTGCCCACAGTTTACCCACATTTTAACTAGGAGTCTATGTGTAATCCCTGGTACGTTCATACAGTTAAAAACTTTCACTTTCCACACACTTTTGTATTATACTTAAGTTTATATTTAACACGCTTCGGCCCGCGGCTTTGTCCTCGTGAAATTTCGGCCCCCGAGACCGCGTCGCATCACATCGCCCGCCCGCACTGTTACTTTTGTAGCGATATCTACAACGCCACATGCGAACAACGCGTCATACTGACGTCACGCAAATCCTGCATCTCGCAAGCAGAGTTTACCGCGCAATTAGCATAGATACAATTTCCCAACATCAATCGTTGAGCAATTGCCCGCCAGACACAACACCCGTCTGGTCGGAGGATCCTCCCTTTTCTATGGAGGTTGAGTGAACTTTACACCCTGTTCCTGCCTCCAAACTTTGTTTTGGCTTAGCGTTCTTTTCGTTTTGCTCAGCTCCTAAGGGGGTCATAGCGTGATGTTAGATAGCCTATAACCTTCTTCAAGAATGGGGCTCTCAAATGCATAAAGAGTTTTTCAAAACCGACTGACTTCTAGAGATTAATGAATTTGACACGTCTTGTTTTGATGGATCAGCAGTGCGATTCTGTAACCATATCTCACCGTGAAAACTTAGGTGAAGTGAGCGTGGAGTGAGCTGTCATTCCAAATAATGCTAGGGATTGACACTACTGACAACTCACATCAAGCTCACTTCAACCATATCTCACCGTGAAAACTTAGGTGAAGTGAGCGTGGAGTGAGCTGTCATTCCAACTAATGCTAGGGATTGACACTACTGACAACTCACATCAAGCTCACTTCACTTGAGTTTTCACGGTAAGATTTTTACAGAATCGACCGGCTGTTACTTTCGGTCGGGCTCGTATTTTCGTTGACAGAGAGTGTAGGCCGGTTAAAAATTCAGATTGATAGAATACTCTTTATGTTTATGATGTACTAGCTGCGTCCTGCGGTTTCACCCGCATAAGTTTCGATCCCGTGGGAATATCGGGATAAAACGTATCCTATATGTTAATCCTGGTTATAAACCATCTGTGAGCGAAATCTGTTCAGTAGTTTTTGCGTGAAAGAGTAACAAACATCCATCCATCCATCCGTACAAACTTTCACGTTTAGGTATAATTTACAGATACAAATATAGAAATTTTACAAGGGGCGACACACTTGTATCTTTTATTTTATCTTGTGTTCGTGTATATACAAATTAATAATAATAATATCCCTGGACATTTCACACAGCGCCATCTAGTCCCAAGCTAAGCAACCTAATGCTTGTGTTATGGTAACAAGATGGCTGATAAACTACTTATATACATTAATTAAATTGTGTCTTTAATTACTGTAATTGATTTTAAACCGTTTTAATTAAAGTAATAAATAAATAAATAAATGGGCGGTTTCAACAACCTCAGACTCAGACATTTCAGGCTCTCAGAATTTTCTTGTCAGACATTTTTTTATAAAATCAAAAGTAATTTGTTCAAATTAGACCGAGAATCAGCACTTTTCGAACGTCAAAATTACAAAAGACAGTCCTCCAAAACGCCCGCCCTTCACCACTTCCTAGTGCATTCGCTGGGAAGAAGAACTGGCGCAACTAACTCCCCAGCAGCACAAACCTTGATTGCAAAATTTCAAACTTGATTTGTTAACAGGTCGTGGACTGAAAGAGTCAACTCCGAATCGTATGCTGTCCTTGACAATGACTTCAGCTGCCAGTCTGCCACAATAGAAGGTCATTACCGTAATACCGTAGTTCCTCTCGAGTTGCGAATCAATACAAAAAAACAATCGATTAGCGATCTTAATTTGGAATCCTATTGTGTGTACCCGGCGTGCAAAACAAATAATTACGTTTGAAACTAGAGATTTAAATTAAACATTAAGTTAATGACTTGTTTTAACCGTCTCCAGGAAACATAACATCAAGCCTGGGCCCCAATTCTGTATAGTAATTGTTATTCCCTGCGTAATGTTACCACGTACGGTTGTCAAGCGTGGTATTTATCCGATTATCCTTTATAGTTAAAGTTTGCGAGCATATTCGCAAGAAGCTGGCAGTATCATTACAACGGTAATGTTTTCTCATTGTTTGTCTTATTTCTTTTTAGTATCATGTATTTATGTATATTTATTTGTGTGGCCCAGTGGTCACGGCTGCAACTTACAACTACCACTTTAAATATTAAGTATTCTATTGAGCTTATTATACAGGGTGACAGGGAAACTTGACGTATTCCTTAAAATGGGTTATACTAGAGGTCATTAGCAAAAAATTTAGTCCAATCAACTAGGGGTCAAAACTGATGAATAAAAAATAAAAAATTTGCTAGGTACCTATTAAATACCTTTTATTTCTGAGGTTATGTAAGTATTGCAAGCATTTTTTTTTTTAAATGATCACTCTTTTTTCATCAGAGGGGCCCGTGGCTAAATAATAACAGCCGCACAGGTCGATCGTTCAGGTTAAGCTACGCTTGCCGCGGTTGGTCTGTGGATGGGTGACCATCTTTACATACCGAGACCCCTCCGTGCCTCGGAAAGCACGTTAAGCCGTTGGTCCCGGCTGTCATTCGTGGATCTTTGACAGTCGTTACGGGTAGTCAGAAGCCCGAAAGTCTGACAACCAGTCTTACCAAGGGGTATCGTATTACCCAGTAACTGGGTTGTGGAGGTCAGATAGGCAGTCGCTCCATGTAAAATACTGTTATTCAGCTGCATCCGGTTAGACTGGAAGCCGACCCCAACATAGTTGGGAAAAGGCTAGGCAGATGATGATGGATGATGTAAGTTTTGCAAGCATTTTTTTTTTAAATGATCACTCTTTTTTCATCAGAAAAGTATCAATTAAATGTTTGGAGTGGAGTAGTTTTTTGTCATAATTAATTGTTCTTGGTAAAAAATCGAAGAAACGACACAGCTCGGAAACCATCCAGTTTTGAACCCTAGTTAACTGGACTTAAATTATTGCTTGCTTGTTTTTTTTTTTTACGCCTTTCAAGAAACGTCGAGTTTCCTTGTCACGCTGTATAAATGTGAGTGTACTATAGGTACACATCTGCCCTACACTTCGGGCATTGCAGGCGTGATGTTATAAACTAAGTCACACAGCACTTTCTTCCCTCTCAATAAAACTTAACGATTAACCAACAAATTAAAGAAAGTGAGAAAAAAACAATAAAAACAAAAACTTTTGTAATTTATTTAAATATTATTCAAAAGCAAACATAATTACTTGGTTTATTATAAAAGTAATTGGTATGCGCATGCGCATGCGCTCGCTTGTAAAGCAGTGTTAGATATTTAGTTGAATTAAATGCCTTTAGATATTTGCATATGAATAGAGAAAAAAGGTTTTGCAACGCTTAAAAAGTGTTTATCTTCATTAATCCTTAATTTGTGTAAAAATAAATGAATGGAATTAATAGCATTTAGTTCGCTTACGAACCTGGGCAAGCAGATGTACAAACGCCAGCACATCAAGCTACTACAACTTAAAAGTGAAAAATAAAAACTTTTTTGCAAAAAAAAAAGTTCTAAAAAAAAGAAGAAAAAGAGTTCTTATTACAAGCTTTTATTTAACTTGCACTGTTCGTATGTATTTTGTAAGTTGTCCGTCAAGATTCGCAAAACATTTTTTTTATTAAATTCTCAACAACTACGATTAATGCCCACCCCAATTTCAAAAGAAGCTTAGTACAGATTAAGTCCAGTAATATTTCAAACAAGACAATATCATTATAGCTAAACTGTAAAATACGCAACAAAAACGGCGCGTACGCATATAACGATCCATGGATCATTTGCTATAACTATGATCTCATAGATCCGTGATCGATCGTATTTGGAACTGATATTGGTTTTATTGATGAAAGTAAATAGAACATAACATCAATCCATAAATTGTAAGCGTAAAATCATAACCTCTTTTTTATCGACTGCCTCAGAAGAACAGTTCATAAGTAATCTACTGAGTCTTTTTCCAACTATGTTATGGTTAGCGTCCAGTCTATCCGGATGCCGCTGAATACCAGGGGGCCTACTCCGAAGTGCAAAGTGCGAATGTTCGGATCGGACCGACGCATGGCCAAACCAATTATTATTGAAAAATGCGAAAAAAGTTCGGATCGGCTCAGTTGGGTCGGGACCATAGTCAATATTCGAAAGAGTGTAGGAGTGTAGGATCGGAACTGACCGAACCAAATAGTAACTTCGTAGCAGGAAACGGCCGAACATTCGGCCGATACTACTTCGGAGTAGACCCCCAGTATTTCACATGAAGCGACTCCCTGTCTGACGTCCGCAACCCAGTTACTGGGAACACGATACACAAGAAGAAGAGTAATCCTACTAATATTGTACAGACGCCAGCAGGTCAAGCTACCCGAAACTGTCAAATTTTCCCAATCAACCTTAAACCTTAATGCTTTAGGGATAAAGTTGAAAATCTATTAAAGAAATTTGACAGATTGTAGTAGCTTGATGTGCTGGGGTCTGTATTTTTTTTTTTTTTACAATATTTAGTGAACATCTAAACTTTTATAGATATTTTCATCATAGTAGCCAAGTTGGCCTAATGGTGGCAAGTGTGACTGACGAGCTGTCGGTCCTAACTTCCGTTTCCGTTAGAATTTTTTAGTAGCAATCCGAAATACTATACTATACAATATTATATGAGACTTTAATCAGGGATCGGGTGTAGGCACAATAGGTATCCGCCCACCCTTTCTGGTAAAACAGCCGTGATGTTCTAGTATTATAATTGAGATTTAAAAGAGTGTCCATGGAGTTTCTTGCTCCTTCTTCTCCATAGGTACCTACTACGCTTTGGAATGGGCAACTAGCTTCATCTTTCTGACTGACCGACCCCTTGACAATTCAAAAGTGCCTGTAATTGTTTTAGTTGAATTAAATACTCGAGTTTGAGTCTAGTTAGACTAAAAAACCGACCACAACTTAGTTGGAGCCGTCTACGATAAGTAGTTAATTTTACCGCTATAAACTGGACTTCAGATGCAGTTTAAACTTTCATAGAAATTATTACTCTATAAATTATTAGTAGTAATAGTAAAAGTCTTTGTAATAAAGTTAATAAAGTCTTTAAACACAATCTGACTTAAAACTTAAATAATTTTCGCGCAATCCATAAAACTTTAAAACCTTTCTACTTTCATACGGCGCGCGCGCATACTATCCTTATTATCGATCAATGATCTATAGATCGCAACGGATCCGTAGATCTTGGGGTCAGACGCAGCAATTACGGTCCTATTCAGAAAGACGGACGCAAGCGCATTATATATCATTATGTCGCAGTCTGTACGGTAATGTGGGTTTTTATTTAATTTCTAGTTTTTTGTATTTCGTCTTCTAAGTATATTGAATTGATTCTGCAAGGCTTTCTCTGTAATTAGTTATTCTGCGGTCATAGCTCATTTTAGCTACTGGTATTTAATTTAGGTAAAGATTTAAAAAAAAAATTGCTTAATGAGCCAACTCGACAGTTGTCGACATAGCTCACAGAATAAGCAAGCTGAAGTGGCAATGGGTCGGCCATATTAGCCGTAGAACCGATAACCGTTGGGGTAGACGTGATCTTGAGTGGATACCGCGAATCGGTAAACGTAAGGTGGGACGCCCTCAGGCTAGGTGGAGCGACGATCTTCGCAGGATGGCTGGTAGCAGCTGGATGAGAGTTGCCGAAAATCGAGTTGAATGGCGTGCAATAGGAGAGGCTTATGTCGAGTAGTGGACTGCTATAGGCTGACGATGATGATGTTAAATGGGCCAAGTCTTGACCTCTATCACGCCTGATAGAAAGCGATAGATGAAATCTATGATGGAACGAGCGTGCCCTGAAGATGCCTGTTCACTCTTGCTTCGAAGGCTGGCGGGTTATACGGGGAGCGGAACACGGACGCTGGCAGAGAGAGAAATGACAAAAAATCTTATAAAATGACAGAAGATACTAACTTGTTTTTTTTTTGTGTTGTTTTTTTTCCCTGCGTCATGTTTGCCGCAAAAAAAAAACGTATTTTCTTTACTTCTATTCTTTTCTATAGTATAAAACTTCGTCATCATCTGACTAGCCTGTACTTAGCCTAAACTTCGTACATTCATAAAAAATTTACATGACATGTGTTAATTTAGTAATAATCTGGTAAGTAGTTACTTTATTCTGCATACATAAAGATGAAAAATTTATGAGAATTTTGTTTTTATTTTAATTTATGATTTGTGATTTTCCTGTACGAGTCACAATAAACTTTTTCTTTCTTTCTTTATTTTATTTCTTTCTTTATGAAATGTGAGGTTGTGGTATTATTTAGTGAATATTTAGTGATTTACATATTAAAACAAACAAAATATATGCCAAAAGCACACGCACACAGGTGCACACAGGACACGCACACACGTACGCAATTTTACTGTTTAAGTAATAATAATAATAATATCCCTGGACATTTCACACAGCGCCATCTAGTCCCAAGCTAAGCAACCTAATGCTTGTGTTATGGTAACCAGATGGCTGATAAACTACTTATATACATTTTTTTTTGTAAATACATACATATTATAGATAGAAAAACACCCAGACTCGGAACAAATACATGTAGGTCATACAAATATTTGTTCCGTGCGGGAATCGAACCCGCGACACGCAGCGCAGCAGTCAATCGCTTAACCACTGCGCCAACCGTGCCGTCGAAATAAAGTAATTTGAAAATAAACAAAATCTAATGACATAATCCGTCTTACTACAAAAACAAGGTATATCTGAGTCTTTTTCAGGTTTAATTCATAGAGCTATTTTTTAATTTCAATCTTTATTTCGACAAAATTAAGGTTCTAATTACAAAAACTGACGTTAAACCCGAGTCTAGATTGTCAATTTTGTAGTAAGAACTTTATCGTAATCGGAATAAAAAGGGAAATTTAATAATGGCTGGATGGTTTAATAATGGGAATTTAATAATTTAAACCTGGATCAAACGATAATTATACGACAAATGAATAAGACGAAATGAGTCGTAAAAATATCAAAATTTTTAATTCTTCTAAAACCACGTAATAAACGGAAAGAAAGGAAAATCAGCCGTTTCAAAAAACCTCCGAACTCCCACACCGACCACAACATAGAAAGAAACGGTACGCTACACTACAATTGGAAAACTTTCATCTTGTCTCGTAAGTCCATATTTGTTAATAATTATTTTTGATTGAATATCACTTCTATAATATATAATACACTAACATTACAATAACGGTTTACATGTATGTATAAGAGAGATGTGTACTTAATTCACTAATCAAAATTAACAACGTTATAACATTGCTCCGTTGGTCTAGTGGTCGCTAGTGCTACTGGTGAGAATGAGGTCCTGGGTTCGAGGCGTTATTGGGTTTTGCTATCTGGAATTTGTCAGTACCAGGCTGGAGTCTGGATATGTGCCCAGTAGATGGCAATAGGCTCCATATAACATGGAACTTAAAAAAAAAAAAATTGCAATTACATACAAATGAAAAACTAAGCAAGAAGATGTGTGCTTGTGTTAGGTGAACTCCGCTCTTTCACTTATCATGGTAATACGTATGTAAAAACAAAATAATCAAATTAAAATCATCATCTGGAAAGGCTAGGCCTTTTCCCAACTATGTTGGGGTCGGCTTCCAGTCTAACCGGGTGCAGCTGAATACCAGTATTTTTACATTTTAAAACAATCAAATTAAAATAAAACAGAAAAATAAAGTGAAAGAAAAATACAAAATAAAGGAGCGCACTTGTGTAGTGTGTGGGGGTGAGTTTGTGTGTGTGTGTGTGAAACATAACGGTCTAAATGTGGGTGTGCTATAGGTGCACCTGTGTCCAACTCTTCGGGGATTACAAGCGTTGTGTTATACAAGCTGTTGTTTTACGTCCTCCGTCAAATTTCAGGAGGCTGCTAGGAAAGACATAAATAATCAAATAAAATTACGATCCCTGGTAAATAATGAATACATACTTTTTTTTGTTATTTAAGTTTGACAGTATTTCAAAATACACCACTTTCAAAGAACAGAATCGCGTTATTGTATCGTAAAAGCGGCCGCGTTTTTATGTGTGTGTAAAAGGGCAGTTACAGTGCGTTCTCAGACAGGCCGCGTTTTAATATGCGTGTCCCACAAACGTTTCCGAAAATTTGAAAAAAAAAAATACCTACTTATTTTATTATTGATTCCTGTCGAGAATCAGTAGCATAGTTACCTCCTTGAATTTGACGAGGTTGCAAAACAACACCTTGTATTGTATTTATTTAGCCAGATAAAGAGTATACTGAAAACAGTTTCATTGCTCTCAGTTTTGCACTGGATTCTATCTAGCAGAGAGGAGGGATAAGTCCCAGTAGGAACAATAAAGAAAGAAAGAAAGAAAAAGTATTTATTGCGACTCGTGCAGGATCAAAAACTAAACTAAACACAGTTAAAAATAAAACAAATTAAGTGACAAAAGGAAAAATGAAACAGAAAGTCCTGTACGAGGCCAAAAGGCTCCTATCTGAGCATGATGCTTCGACATTTAAAAAATAAATGTCGTAGACTCGTAGCGCTGGTTATACGCTAATTATTTTATGTTATGTGATGTGTACGTGTGTGCATTATGGGACCTTAGAGTCTAGACAAGTGGCGTATTGCGCTTTCATATCGTATTTCTACAGCGACTTCTAACAGGGCCCCAATTCTGTGTCCCCGCGAAATTTTACCACGTCAATATCGTGTCTTGTTAACGGCAAGGAATCGAAATGTCAACCGTACGGACAACATGTATTTTGACAGTTCAAACCACGCCATTGTGTCATAGAGAATACGTTAATAGCAGATGTCGTGATTGACTAAGGAAATGACGTGTTTCGAAGTAAGGAATCATTAAGTGGCCATAGTGGCATAAGCTCTTCGGTCTTCTCAGTATCATAAATTTTTGACTTTGTAGGTTTCACTCCTACCAGATACCTAGTTCAGAAATACGCCACTAGTGGCGCTGCTCTGATGTCAACCTCCTGTCATGGTTGAGTCAGACGCCTCTAGACTTTTCTTCAGTAATTTGATCTAATATTATTATTATTGTTGTATTGTGATCTCGCCCTTTCGATTGTGTTTCTTATGTCTTACTCCTTCTGTGTCTATATTGATATCGTGTTGTGTACGGACATTATATTTCTATAAATTCTAAGTTGACTTTTGTTTCTTGTTCGTCCTTACATTTTCTACCAGAACTAAAACTTTTCCATCATCGTTGTCGCTGATAGAATGCCACTTTGTCTAGGCACTCTTATTATTAAAAAAAAAAATTATATATCAGTTATATTTCCCATTAATCTTTAGACCACAATAAGACCATTAGCGGTTTCTAAAATAAAGAAAATAACAAAAAAAACGCCCCAACCTGCCGTATAAACACCCTTCTTAACAAAAGGGGGTAGACAGAAAAAATAGTTACCTGTACTCCTGTCAACGCATCATTTGTCAAACGTAACCAATATAATTGGACACCCGACAGTGGCGCCACTTGTAGAGGAAAAAGTAACTAAGCGCCAAAAATTCCGTACATTTAATTTAGTTCCTTTTTTTGCCGCATACCAAGATATGATGGGTAGAGGTATGTTGTATTTTTGTGGTTATAAAATTAAGGGTAGGTAGCAACGCCTATTAAAACATGTGGCTTATTGTGTAGTAAATGGGGATTAAGCAATTAATTATTATGGGGTAAAGGAGTTTCACCTGCTTTTTATAGTTTCTAGGTTCAAAACTGGGCTTGAACAGCAAATCAGCAATTTTAAAATGTTGGTGTCAAGTGCTTCATTTACGTTGTTGAGCAGAACTCGAACATGCAGCAATAGATTAGCAAAATCCTTCAAAATGATTCAGATTGAGATCGATAGTGTCTTACGCAATTAGGACGCAGCGTACAATCCTAAAAACCAGTTTAAAAATAATTAATTTTTTATCTGTACCACCAAGTGTTGTCCAGAAGGTCCTACGATATGCATCTACTAATATAAAATCAATTTGTCAATATGTCCGTCTATCAATGCAGGTGGCCCGGTGTCACTTGTCTGTTTACGTTCAAACATTATTAATCATTTCTCCTTTTGGTGTACCGACTGCCTTAAAGATGGTTTTGTTATAAAATTAAGTAGACATAGAAAATATTTATTGTCCAGGTAATACAGTAAGCAGGTTCACAGGTTAACAGCGGGTTAAAACGACATGAGTGGCTTAAAATATTACCTACAGCTATGTTACAATAGTAACCTAGCTGTAGGTAATATTTTAAACTCTTTGTGAAGGAGCTAGACCGGCATAGTAACACAGAACACATAACATCAAGCCTGTTTTCCTTGAAGAGTTAGGCAGAAGTGTACACTCACATTTCACCAGTTATGTTTAAGTCCAATAACATTTTGTCCGACTTGTGAATCGAACCCAGCACCCTAATTGCGTAACACACGATCAATTGGAATCTGAATCATTTTGAAGCAAATTGCTTATCAATTGCTTCATAAGTTCGAAAAATTTGTCTGCTCAACACGTAAATAACGCAATGAATGTTGTTGAACTGTCAAAATGAAACCGATTCCGATTGATCGTGTGTTACGCAATTAGGGTGCTGGACTCAACAAGTAGCGCTTGCAAAGGACATTGCTCTGCGCACATACATTGTTCGCCCTGGAACCAAGAGCATCGGAAAATTATGTGTTGTATTGTCGATCATTAGTAAACTCCTATAAGATCTTATTTGTATAGCGGACTAGCTGCAGAATAGATAGGTATATTTCAAAAAAAGTATCAGATTTTGAGGTTATAATCGAAACATAACAACGAATATTAGGTATAGTTTTTCATAGCTCCGAGTGAATTTTAAGAGACTAAAAAACAATAACATAAATACATTTAGCAACTTTTTGTACCTACATAGATAATTAGGTATTTATGCAGTTTTTTTCTTAAGCCTAAGTGTATGTAATTGCAACGTTTAAATGCATAGAATCTAAATAACATAGGTACCTGTATTCTTAGCATTGGTTTTGAAATGAGATAAAATGTTTGTGTGTAGGGATTAATGTAAAAATAATGCTGTCTCCTTAGATGATAGTGGTGATGTAGCGCGGTAGATAGATGGCGTTAGTGTGCATTGATAAATGGCTGAGCGCTTTTAAGTGAATGTTCTAGTGATCCAGATTCAAAAACATGCAACAATTCATTAAAAATTCGATCGATCGATTGCAATCGATTGGGCATCCCTAATCTTTTTCGATACGACATGACGTTTGGCGAAGATGGCGGCGATTAATGTTATTAGTCGCGTAAAATACTTTAAAATGTTTATTTTTGCATGCAGCTAGTTCGTGTTACAAAAGTATTTGCAACTAATATAATAAAATAGACAATTAATTATCGTGTATATCCGATATTTTCTTGTATACAGGGCGATTCCGGATAATGTCCTTTAAGTATAGTATCAATTTTCTTTCCAAGTACATCTTCGGACGAGCTCCTCCACAAAGAAATCCACTACGTAAACTACAAAACAACTGCAGTAGTTTAAATTAATAGAACAACTTACATGTCCTCACAATAATAACATGTTATTATGAACTATTACGACTTATTAACTACTTTTAACTCAGTTACATCTACCCCATAATCTTGGCGTTTGACGTCACAGAATGTGACATTGTGATGTTTTTTTTTTACACTTAATGTAACCCAGAATACTTGGTACACACGGCTACACGTCAAGCTATACAAAACCAGTTTGTCTTGGCCTCACTTTGTATGAACGGTCAGCCAATACTGGTTTTGCATAGCTTGATGTGTAGCCGTGTGTACATGGCAGAAGAATGTGTCGTTTCCTCTCTTCCTTGTATTGTGGAACAACAAGCAAGCTCAGCCTATAATGTTCCCACTGCTGGGACACAGGCCTCCTCTCTGTGAGAGGGAGTGGGCATAATCCACCACGCGGGCCCAGTGCGGGTTGGTAGGTGTCGTAAATAACGCAATGAATCTTGTTGAACTGTCAATATGACAGTTATTGCTACTGATAGTATTTTAAAATAATTATATTTAGTCCGTCAGTTAGATTATCGAAAAATAATGAACACGTATTTTTTCTTTTGTCAATCAAACAAAAAATGACAAAGATAAAGCGCGTCAAAATTCCGGAGTGGGGGGTCGTGACGTCACGCCATGCTGAAAAGCGTAGCAAGGCGTGACGTCACGCGGAACTTTAACGGGCGATATCTTCGTCATTTTTTTATATAATTGACAATAGAAAAAATACGGGTCCAATTTTTTTTGATTCTCTAACTGACGGACTAATTAGATTTTTTTAGGACACTAACCTATTACCTCGGACTCGGTTGCTACTGAGATATTACAGATGGTAAAATCTAATAACGCTTTGCCCGAGCCGGGAATAGAACACAGGTCCTCATGCTCAGGTGTAGCGCTTACGAACACTAGACCAACGAAGAACTCGCTAACTTCCAAAATAATTTGCGAAATTTCGGTGTTCTATACATTTGCTTGCAAGGAACAGTGGTAGCGGCCGCGACGAGTTGTAGTTCGTAGGTTCGAATTCGAACCCAGTCAGGCACTTTGTGTAAATTATTTCATCACCACTGCTCTCGAAACGGTGAAGGAAAACATCGTGAGGAAACCGGCATGTCCTAGAACCGAAAAATTCGAAGACGGATGCGGACTCACGACCTTACAACTCGTAAGTCTGAATCATTTTAAAGGATGTCGCTAATCCATTGCTTTTTGTGTCCGAGAAATTGTCTGCTCAACAACGTAAATAACGCAATGAATGTTGTTGAACTGTCAATATGAAAGCTGTTCGCACACAGCGGGCGGGACGGGACGGGACGGGACGGGACGGCGACGCGGCGCTGGCGATCACGTCCCGTCCCGCCGCGCCTTCCTTTCATCAAAAAAGATGTTGAGCGATTCAGACATGGAAACGCTATTGCTCATAGTTGCACTAGCTAAGAAAAAACAACGTAAACGTAAATGGGTGCACGAAATAAATCAAAAACGCGCTCGCGTCCCGCCACGCCCCGCCCCGCCGCTTCTGACTTGTATTCTCGCTCGGCGCGACGGTGGCGGCGGGGCGCGACGGTTACCGTTGCGTCGAGCGGGGCAGCTGTGTGGCGTCGTCCGTAATATCTAGTATATATTACAACTGCTCAGCGTCGCGTCGCCGTCCCGTCCCGCCCCGCCCCGCCCGCTGTGTGCAGAGACCTTAACACCTCATTTGAAAAAGACTAGCTGTAGCTTACCAGATGAAACAAAATGAATACAAGAAATATAAAAGTACAATTATAGTTACAACAACAATTAAACCGTGTCTCCTCTGACCGACGAACATGACCCAGTATGACCATAGAGCCGTAGAGTTGATCTGTCGTCCCATCTCTATAGAGATCTTGCGGCAAGATGAAAGAGATAGGACCACACTAATGAACTATGGGAGGCTAGGGTTGGCGGTAACGAAAAATGATTACAAAAAAAAAATGAACCGATTTCATTTGTTTTTGGCTTTTTTTTTAAACGAAATGAAATGCTTATTTCTGTAAAGATCGAGTGGTTTTGAAAATGTTACTAAATAAATTACAATACAGTAATTTTAATTCTGAAATTCAACTCTGTATTAATAAATCAGTGTAACTTACTAACTACTTAACTAATATTAAAATTTATCACATTACCCACCCAGTGAGCACACTGGGTGGGTAATGTGATAAATTTTAAGAGATAGATCAAGTAGGAAGGAGAAGGAAGCATCCTTCTCCTTCCTACTTGATCTATCTCTCTCTCTCTCTGCTGCGTCCGACAGGGTCCATAGTTGTGACTAATATAACTATTTACCTACCAACTATATACATTATGGTACGCACTAAATTGAGATCGTTTAAAACACTTTATTACGTTAATATTTTGTTGGTCAATATTTTAAAACTAGATGGCGCCAGCATTTCCTAGCTGATTGATCGCTGAGAAGAAATGTCGAAACAACCTCGGAGATCATGAGGTCTCTTTTTTTCTTATGTATTTTGATAGAGAGCAGAAGAGGGGCGGCTTTTTTGTGTGACCGCTTCCTTTGAAAACCACGCCTTTTTTCCGTGATTTCCATATAGGGTTAACTAATGCCAAATTTTTGTTCTTCGAAGGAGTTTTTATGCTGAGTGCTGACCAATGCAGAGTAAGATTTTAATTGTGAAACTGAAACATAATCCGTCTCATAACAAAACGAGTTCGAACATTAGTCTAACCGCAAACCTTCTATTCTGAACTTTATTCCGACAGTCGTAATCAACTGACGCTCCGATTTAAAGTCAATTTTTGTAATTAGAACTTTTTAGAATAAAATTCGAAATTAAAATATGGCTCGATGGTTTCAACTGGAATGGGTATGAAGTCATTACCTCTCCCTTTTACAGTTCGGCTGATACCGAAACCGATACCTATTTTCGTTTTGGACATATACAGTTGTTGTTGAACAAATTGCCGCTCGTGCATTTGACTACTGCACCGCGTTGTCGATGACAGGCGTGCATGCAATTGCCTCTCATTCATCCCTTTTAAGGCCCAACATTATGATCCAAAAATTAACTAATCATGGCGGAAGGTCAGCTACCGGAATCGGCATAAAAGAACATACACAGCGGAGAAATAAATGTGAAATCCAGAGAAACACGTATTTCGCGAAGCAACAAAAAGTCATTGAATCAAATTCTCAAACTTAGCACTGATACCAACATAATTGATCAGTCAAAGTACGTAAAGAAGCTACTGACATTACACAAAAAAATCGCGGCAAAAACTTGGGTAATACAGTAACAGACTTTGGTAAGTAAGTACCTATGTAAGTAGAACCGAAAATTCGAAGACATGTGATGGATGACGGCCCACTCCCTCTTAACGAGAGGACGCCTTTGTCCCAGCAGTGGGAACATTATAGGCTGATCATGCTACGCTAGTCTATCGCATGGTCAAAGGTGTCTTTCTTTCTGTAACTGTCAATATTTCCCAATCAACCTTGAACCTTAACAGTATAGCGATAAAGTTGAAAATCTATTAAAGAAATTTGACAGATTGTGGTAGGTTGATGTGCTTGGCGTCTGTACCCCAACCCTCAACCCCAGCATAGTTAGGAAAAGGCTGGCCAGATGATGTGTAACTAATATGATTTTAGAGTAATACATTTTTTGCCAACCCTAAGCAAATTAGTGATGTACCTACCCGTACAAATCTTCCGCTTTCTTTACAGTTTCTAGTTTCAGATAAAAATCGATTAAAATGTCATTCGTATAGTCCAATGCATGCACCGATGACCTTACTTGAAAATGATTCGATAGAAAGTATAAAAATTAACATTGTATCAAACATATTTTTATTTTCAATAGATTTGTGGTTAATATTTAGTCTGGATTTTCTGCTTGTCATTCTTTTCACTAGACAAGAATGACAAGCGTCACTACGGTAATTTTTTTCTTTAGGTTAGTTAATCTTAGTGCTCATACGTTCAGGTTCAGTTGAAAACCAGCGTCAGGCACTATTGTCTGGCACTTTTGCTGAACTGGGCCTTTTTGGTGCAGCCGTGAGGCACACTTTCCTGCTAATTTCTTACATCGGTCTATAAACTAGTTTTCTATTTGTTCTTTTACTTGTGTTATCTGATGTAATGTATCTGGTGTATTGTGTCTTTTGGTCTGTGCTAAATAAATGGTTTTTCTTTCTTTCTTTCTTTCATACACACGAGCGACACCTGTCGAAGACAGAGACAACTGCAGCCATCGACACCCGTGAACGCCAGCCGTCGACAACGTATCGTTCGTGTATTTCAGTACGGTGCTCTAATACACGAGCGGCATGTTATCAACGGATGCAGGTGCCTATGTCGTCAATGCATGTCACTCGTATGTGTGCACACGACATAACTAACTGACGGTGAAGGAAAACATCGTGGAGAAACTCGTATTTAACAGTCTCAAAATTGCATCTGTGGACAAGCGTGGTGATGTTTGTTCCTTCTCTATATGAGGAGAGCCCTGTGCAACCTTCAATCACCAATAGTACTAGATTCTCATAAGACCTCCTCGTAACATAGGGTCCAGTTGAAAACCAGCGTTAGGCATTAGTTGTCTGACATTTATGCTGAACTGGGCCTAGATGCAGCCGTGAGGCACACAATACCATTTTAAGTTTTTTTTTTTTTTTGTGCGCCTTACTCAACCTGGGTGAAATAAACTTACTTTCTGTAGCGGTATCTACTGTGCCACATGCGAACAACGCGTCATACTAACGTCACGTAAATCCTGCATCTCGCAAGCAGAGTTTACCGCGCAATTTAAATTAAAGATTCTCAACGATGAGATTGATAAGATGTTAGAGGTCGGTGGTATTCGTCCCTCTCGTTCTCCATGGGCTATAGTCCGGTGGTAATGGTTACCAAGAAAGATGGTTCTGTTCGTTTCTGCGTTGAAGCATACATGCAAACTTCCCGACATCAGTCGTTGGGCAATTACCCGCCAGACACAACACCCTGGCTGACCTGGTCGGAGGATCCTCCCTTTTCGATGGAGGATGAGTGAAATTTCATTCTTTCTTTTATTTCCGATAAGTACATCAAATACGGCAGGAAAAATAAGACCATAAATAATGTTGTGGTCTTATTTTGTAACATGATTATGGTTTAAGTTACTCCATTAGTGTCAGGGAGTTAGTCTAGAAAGTATATTAACTGATTTATTATCAAAATCAAAATGAAAGTTGAACAAAAACTTGACTTCCTTGTGTTTTTTCTGAGGTCAGTAAAAAGTGTTGCTTATACATCTAAGTTTTTTTTTTTGGTAATAATTTTTTAGTTACGTAACCGGATATATTAATAAAAAGGTTACATTTTCTCTGGCAAAATGTTTCATATAAAGTTTTACCAGGGCTCCGTTGGTCCTGCCACGACTGCGGGTTGTTCGAAAGAGATACCGTGGCCCCTGGCACAGGCAACTGAAGGGACACGGGTGGGTTTTAGTCAGTAAAAGCCCGACACGCTCTTCCGCTCAGCCCAGAGCGGGATTTCATTTGATGATTTCCCAAAAAAAAAGCCCTCCGTTGGTCTAGTGGTCGTGTTCTGCTGAGCAGCAGAAGTGCGACCACATTAACTATAAGTCCTGAATTCCTCGCGATGTTTTCCTTCACCGGTGTCAGTTATATCCAAGATATTTAATCGGCTAAAAAGTCATTACCTCTCCCTTTTACAGTTCGGCTGATACCGAAACCGATACCGATTTTCCTGTTGGACATAGACAAATAATCTTTAATAACAGATTACTTGCGATCGTTTCTAGTCTAAGTGACTTAATGCAGTTTTTGTGTTTGAACATGTTATTAGAGAGCTTTCTAATTTAAATATAATTCAGATCTCAGGATTTGTTACTCATTTTTTAAAAGAGTAACCGTGGAGTTTCTTGCCGGCTCTTCTCCATAGGAAACGGCCAATTGCGACGAAACGGCTAGGCAGATGAGGTAGTATAGAGGTACGAGGAATAGGGTGCAAAGTTCACTCATCCTCCAAGGAAAAAGTGTGTCTCTTTGAGAGGGAGTCGTCTATAATCCACCACGCGGGCCCAGTGCGGGGCCACCGTATTAGGAGCAGCGAATTTATTTATCTGTTGCAAATTCAAATATTCACCCAAAAATCCTTTTTTCCTCTTCAAAAATTAAAAATATTTGATACCTGTCACCGTTGTTGGTTTAAGAGAAGAATTTTAACTATATGTAAATATTAAATTGTGTGACATGGAATACAGTAGCTGGATTTGAGGCATTTCGGGTTTTTTCTTGTAGTAGTGATGTGCCGAGTTTATCGATATTTGTTTAAGATTGGGAAAGTTGAAATGTAGAGTGTGGATTTGGCGTCTGCGTAAATAATATTGTTGACATTTTTTTGACACATCATTTTATAGGAATCCTTTGGATGCGGGATGCACAGAACCGGTCGAAGAGGCGGTGCTTAGGAGAGGCCTATGTCCAGCAATGGACGTCTTTCGGCTGAAATGTTGATGAACTATCATAAAAACTTTGTGAAATGTGAACTGCTCACATGTATGTATGTTCTATTTAACAAGCATTGTAGTTGCTTTACAGATAAATTAAGGTTTTTATTTCTAAGACTTTTTAAATCAATCTGTACAATAATAATTATAAAATGTAGGGACGTTTTAAGAATCGCTAAGGCAAAGAATTCGACCCGATTTTTCATAATCTATGGATACCACAATAAAATAAAATCAACAATGTCACATCACTACTTTAAAAATATGTAACACAAAAACTCCACTCCTGGTATCAGTATTGTCCATCCCTGTTTATTTAGGCGCAGCACTTGAGACACGCATTGTATAGTCTTGGTACCCTTTTTATACCACTCGCAAAGATATTCGAACGAGTGACGTCAGATAATCGGCATTCGGAAAAGAATTATATTGGAAATTGGTATTTCAAAGTTTTTGTATTGAGATCCTCATTTTATCTTCTCTGCTCTTGTATCGGCACTACCTCTAGCACGTCCCGATGCCAGGCTACTACAGAAATTCCTGATGAAAAAATGCAATAAGACGTTGCCAGATCTTGGAATCGAGTCCAGAACCTAATGCTCAGTAGTTGCGCTTGCGGATCATGCTGAAGAAACCTTTCCTCAACGTCACGACGTGCCGCTGTTGACTATTTCTGTTCTGTGCTGGTAATTATAGATTTTTTTAATGTTTTAGGTACTAAGGACTGATTTTAACGAAATCTTTTATCCGTGGAATATAATTGACGTCTGACAGCTGTAGTATGGAGAAACTGTCAACAATTCCAAAATTTATTCTCAGGATAAGACTTATTCTAGTTATAAAAGTTAGGTAGAATTCGCCATAAGTATCATTTATTCGAGCAAATTTGTCTAATTCTGTGCAAGTGTCTCTGAGGCAATAAACCATTTTATTTACTCTTTTTCTTCTAAGAATAAAGATGTAAAATATTTTAAGGGATCATTTGACAGAAGCTATTCATGAATCTTATTATTGCACCAGGAAAAAGCTTAAAATACACCAACAGATCCAAGATAATATCCTTTAGAAACTTTGCAATTAAGATTATCCATATCATTTTAAATTCCCTTTGCAAAATAATATGCTATCACGATTCTGCTGAGTAAGGGACAGACGGACAGACACATGAAAGAGTCGGTACAGCCCTTTAATGTAGCCGACTGTGCTAAGTCATTATTGATTGTGTTAAAGTCAGTGTATTGCAATTTAATTCTAGCCCCCTGTCGAGAAATTATATTGGACGACATTTAAATGGGTATTGGACATCACTTTTGTGTTATGGTTAGAGATAAACCTGGAAGGAGGTGGGCTGGTTGGAATAACCACCGCCGGCCGCCATGACCCACGCACAATGGTCCACCTGAAGGACTAAGTGCGGAAACCAAACCCGTAATATAGAACATGGTCTCAGAGATATAACTATCATAAAGGGTGCGAAAATGACCATCTTTACATACCGAGACCCCTCCGTGCCTCGGAAAGCACGTTAAGCCGTTGGTCTCGGCTGTCATTCGTGGATCTTTGACAGTCGTTACGGGTAGTCAGAAGCCCGATAGTCTGACAACCAGTCTTACCAAGGGGTATCGTATTACCCAGTAACTGGGTTGTGGAGGTCAGATAGGCAGTCGCTCCATGTAAAATACTGGTATTCAGCTGCATCCGGTTAGACTGGAAGCCGACCCCAACATAGTTGGGAAAAGGCTAGGCAGATGATGATGAAAGGGGGCGAAAATGCTTCAAATTATATCCCTTATTTCCTCTCAAAATATCCCATCTTTACTAATAAACTAAAGAGTTTGTTCGTTTGAATTCGCTTACATCTGGAACAACCAGTCGGATTTGAAAAATTCTTATATCTTGAAATAACAGCCCGGAGTTTGGAACTTGGCGGTGTGGTACAGTCAACAGCAAAAGTAGATGATCAAAATCAGAAATTCAATACTAATGAACGGAGTTCGCGTCAGAACTGTGTGGAGTCGAAGTGATTCAAAAGTATGTGATTGTAAATTATACCAAACATTTACTACTAGTACAGCTGCCATATAGGTGCGAACTCCGTTCATTAGTATTGAATTTCTGATTTTGATCATCTACTTTTGCTGTTGACTGTACTCCCGTACCTCGGAAAGCACGTTAAGCCGTTGGTCCTGCGCCTGATCTCTCTCCGGTCGTGTTGGATTGCATGCCGTCCCAACGGACTATGGGAGTGAGGGACGAACACCTGCCTGCGCCACACGCTTGTGCACTATAATATCTCCCGCGCCGAAGGCTTATAGTCTCCGTTGAAATTGACTGGACTGAAAGACTATAATAACTATTACGCCTACTAAGCATATATTTTAACTTCCTTTTCAAGTATAATTGACCTCCCAGGTATGTCTACCTAAATAGGACGAACAGGAAGCCTTAATCAGGTGAAGGTATGGACAAAATGCAATATTTCGTATTAAGTGAAAGATCAGATATGGACTAAAAGTAACAATATTTCAAGTGAAAGATGTATCTTGAGATCCAAATTATGTAATTATATTTAAATTAGAAAGCTCTCTAATTACATAACGTAACAAAACTGCAGAAAGTCGTTGAACTTTGACTAGAAACAATCTCCTACAATACCTTATTAAAAACTACGAGTAGGTACTGCCCGCGTGGATATCGGAAAGGAACGTTTTACTGGGACAAAAAGTAGCCTATTTTACTGCTAACTTCATCTATCTGCTAGTTCCACTCGAGAGTGGGTGCAGCTATCATGGAAACGGCCGCACGGGAAGGTGGGACCCGCTGAGGAACAGTGGTTCGAGGCCTGTCGGGGGAGCGGTGAATACTTATGCGAATCGCGCACCCTCGGCTTTAGGCAGAGGTGAAACACCGCGGTGGTTTTAGCCGGTAAGAATCCGGCATGCCCTTCTGTCACACTCACGATGGAGGAAACCCATGAGGATTTCCAACGCACACACAAAAAAAAAAGCTATCTGCTAGTCGGCCAGTCGGTCCAGCCGTTTCGGCTTAGCCGGAACAAACAGACAGACAAAAAACGTAAAAAAAAAAAAAAATTGTTATATTTACCGTATATACTGTCATATGCATTTAGTAAAAAGCTGTTATTTTGATATTACAGTCAGACATTTCAATTTTATTTATTTGTATAGATATAGAATGGTTTTCTGTTTGACGAAAAATTCGGTATCAGTCTCAGCCGAAACTGTAAAACTGACATTCAGTTGCGGTATCGGTATCGGCAGCCGCCATCCCTAATAATAAAAACTATCTAAAATATTTATCCCAAAAATACCCGTCCATGTCATTCGATTAATCGTCGTCAGATATCGATACTCCACGTAAATCGATGTAGATTACAATCGATAGTATCTTCGTTCGTTTTGTACGCATGATTTCCGATCGTGACTTCGATTCGGAAGTTTTCGTGTCGTGTGTATTTTGTATTGTTGTCCGATGTAAGATTGGTTTAAAGTTAATCTTCGACGAGTTTTTAAGGGCCAATTTTTCGATCTCAACCAATTATTAAAAATAGTAACCAAAGGTTAAAATTTTGCGAAATGTGTTTTTTGATCTGTTTTTTAGTTTATCTAACGGTAACTAATGTTCAAATAATTAACTATCAGTTAAAAAAATAAACATAAGTGACCATTAGATAAACTAAAAATTGACTACTAGTTACTATTTTTAACAATTGGTTGAGTTTTCCCAACTATGTTGGGGTCAGCTTCCAGTCTAACCGGATGCAGCAAAGTCAAAGTCAAAGTCAAATCATTTATTTCAAATAGGCACATTAAAGGCACTTTTGAACGTCAAAATTAAAATAAAATTGATTCTAGTCGCCCCTTCCAAAAGGTAGTTTTCGTATGGAGAAGAATGGGCAAGAAACTCCACCGTTACTCTTTTAAAAAAAATGTTTTACAATACTTTGCATACATTGATTATATAATTATATGTGAAGACGATGCACCTAAAAATAAAATTACTATACCACAATAGGTAAAAGAATTAAAATGAATTTATGAAACCATGACATATAAATTGACTAGGTGATAGATACATGGTGCTCACATATTTACAAACATTCCAAAAGTAGACTATTTTCATAAATAAATAAGGAGTAATAAGTCCGGGTGTGACTTTAAGTAATTACAGAATGTAAATTTAATGTCAAAGAGAATAAAAAAAAAAAAGAATAAATTATACAATTACATTAGCAACCAGTTTGATTTTGTCTAGACTCTAGAGATTGTCCTATGGAGCAGGACCAGCATGTTTCCAAGCATTCTTATCTTGGATATAATCCTCTAATTTGTAATATCCTTGCTTACAAAGTGTAATTTTAATATAAGTTTTAAATTTTCTTTCATTTAATTGCAATATTTCACAAGGTATTTTGTTGTAACATTTAACACAGTACCCCATAAAAGATGTATGTACTTTAGACAATCTGAAAAAAGGTTGATCTAATTTATCTTTATTTCTAGTATTAAAATTATGTCTATCACTTATTTTATTAAAAAGATGTTGATTTTTTCTTACATACATAATATTTTCATAAATGAATTGGCAAGGTACCGTCATAATATTAACCCTTTTAAATAGTTCCCTAAGAGATTCGCGGCGACGTAGATTGTAAATGGCTCTGACAGCTCTCTTTTGCAAAATAAAAATGGATTCAATGTCAGCAGCCCGACCCCACAGTAAAATGCCATATGACATAATACTGTGGAAGTAACTAAAATAGACCAACCGCGCGGTTTCTTCATCTGTTAGCTGTCTTATCTTTCTAACAGCATATGCGGCCGAGCTTAGCCGCCCCGCAATAGATGTTATATGAGGTCCCCATTGTAATTTCTCGTCTAGCGTGATTCCCAGGAAAACTGTTTGATTAACAAATTCTAGTTTTTGGCCATTCAATATGATGTCACATTCGCTACTTCTAACATTAGGTAATTTAAATCTAATGCATTTGGTTTTTTTTTCATTAAGTACTAAATTATTTACCGTAAACCAATCTTGGACCTGAAGAATAGAGTTATTCACGTCGTCAAGATTTTCTGACCGTCGGTCTATTTTAAATATCAATGATGTGTCATCTGCAAATAACACCATCTTCGGTTGATTTTGAAGTAATTGGGGTAAATCATTAATATAAACTAAAAAGAGGAATGGACCCAATATCGAACCTTGAGGAACGCCCATTGTCATTTCAGACCCCAATGAGTTTACGCCATTTACTTGGACTTTAACCTTTCTATCTTTCAGGTATGATCTTAACAAGTCAAGTGCTGTTTTCCTAATTCCATAGTGCTCGAGTTTCATCAGAAGTGTTTCATGGTTAACGCAATCGAACGCTTTAGAGAGGTCGCAAAAGATTCCAATAGCATCTTGTGCTTCTTCCCAGGCGTTAAAAATGTTCTTCATTAGGGTAACACCGGCGTCAGTGGTACAACGCCCTTTGGTGAAGCCGTACTGGTGTTCATGAAAGATGTAATTTTTATTAAAGTGACGTAACATTTGATTGAGCATCAACTTTTCAAACACCTTACTGAGAACTGGCAGAATTGACACAGGTCTATAATTGTTTGGTTCTTTACTATCACCGGATTTGAACAATGGTACTACTTTACTATGTTTCATTAAATCCGGAAAGACTCCTTGGTCAACACTGGTGTTAAATATGAAAGCTAAATAGGGCGCAATGGTTTCGATGAGAGATCTACATACTTTTACCGACATACCCCAGAGATCTTCTGTTGATTTAATTTTAAGATCTTTAAAAGCTCTTATAACAGCCTGGGGGTTTGTATGCTGAAACCTAAACTCCAAAGGGCATGCCTTTACATTCCTTTTAAGTAAGGCAGCAGAAAGCGTGGGGGAAGAATTTAAAGCTTCAGTAGTCTTAAGGGGAATATTAGCGAAGAAGTTTTCAAATTCCTGAGCAATTTCTACATCTGAATTGATGGGGCCATGTGCAGTCTCTAAATTAAATTCACTATTTCGCTGTTTTTTCCTACCTGTTTCATTATTTATTATTTGCCAGGTAGTTTTTATTTTATCATCAGCTGATTTTATTTTATTGCTTATATAAAGAGCTTTAGCTCTTTGGCAGCTGAATACCAGTATATTACATAGACCGACTGCCTATCTGACCTCCACAACCCAGTTACTGGGTAACACGATACCCCTTGGTAAGACTCTAAAACCTCACCTAAACCTTGGTAAGATTCTCTAATATAACCTTTAAATGAATATAAAACATAATACACAGTAGTCAAAAACAATTAAACGAAATCTCTCAAAACTACTAAACAATTTGTCGGAACGTAAATGTTTTTTGTCATTCAATGATTAATGTGTATTTGAGTCAAAACTGTTTGGGTTGAAACGACTAACAATTGTATGGTCCAAGTTACAAGAGACTCATCATAATTATAATGTTCCCACTGCTGAGGGGATGGGCTATAATCTACCACGCGAGCCCAGTGCGGGTTGGTACAGTCACGAGCACCAATATGTCAACACTTGGCAACTTTCAATAGCGATTTTTTCGTGAAATAACGAATGCAACGTTGAAATACGACACATTACATAAACCTATGGGTTCGCAAATGCTATGTTCGTAACAACATAACATTTCATTAAAAAATAAAGGAGAAAATCGCTTTTGAATAAAGCAGAGTGTATACATGCTTTTGCTCGTGACTGTACATGTCACATGTCTTCGAATTTTTGGTTCTAGGACATGCCGGTTTCCTCACGATGTTTTCCTTCGCCGTTTTGAGAGCAGTGGTGATGAAATAATTTACACAAAGCGCCTGTCTGGATTCGAACCTACAACCCGTAAGTCGCAGCCGTTACCACTGGGCCACGACTGCTCTGCAAGAGACTACTATCGGTCTATTCTGTAAAAATCTCATCGTGAAAACTTAGGTGGAGTGAGCTGTCATTCAACCTGAAGCTGATTGCCACTATTGATCTCTCAATCCAAGATCAGTTCACTTCTTCTTCTTCGCTTCTTCTCAGATGTATTTTCTTTCTTTCACCTTAATTTTCACAGTGAGATTTGTACAGAATAGATCGGCAGTCCTCGCAAGTCATAAGTCCTTCTTGACAGATGACGGCGGCGCTACCGGTGATGAAGTTACAGAACTTGTCACTTTTCACAGTGTCATCGTTAATTCCATTTTCAGCCAACGGGCTGGATAGTCTGTGGCATTATAGCTGTTTTTGGATTGCACATTATTACTTTAGGCCTGTATCCCTGAAGTAAGGAAAGATAAAGAGGTATAGCACCCACAGCACCAATATACCAAGAGGGGCTTGTGGCTAAGTAATAACAGCCACGCGGGTCGATCGATTAGGTTAAGGTACGCTTGCCGCGGTTGGTCCGTGGATGAGTGACCATCTTTACATATCAAGACCCCTCCGTGCCTCGGAAAGCACGTTTTAAGCCGTTGGTCCCGGCTGTCAATCGTGGATCTTTGACAGTCGTTACGGGTAATCAGAAGCCCGAAAGTCTGACAACCAGCCTTACCAAGGAGTTGCGTATTACCAAGTAACTGGGTTGTGGAGGTCAGATAGGCAGTCGCTCCATGTGAAATACTTGTATTCAGCTGCATCCGGTTAGACTGGAAGCCGACCCCAACATAGTTGGGAAAAGGCTAGGCAGATGATGTGCTCATATTGTTCTCCGAAGATACGAAAGTAATGTATTTTATTCGTTAAATAGATAGACCATTAAACATACATACAGTCACGAGCAAAAGTATTTATGCACTCAGCTTTATTCAAAAGCGATTTACTCCTTTATTTTTTAATGAAATTTTATGTTGTTACGAACATAGCATTTTCGAACCCATAGGTTTATGTAATGTGTCGTATTTCAACGTTGCATTCGTTATTTAACGAAAAAATTGCAATTGAAAGTTGCCAAGTGTTGACATATTGGTGCTCGTGACTGTACAAAAACTACATTTTATAACCGCTATAGGTTATAACTTGCACCAGCTCCTAACCCTCTTACGCCGTGTGTGGTACAAATGAACCGGTGACACCGAATCATTTATCATCACTATTAAGGAGTAAAAACTTACAGGTTACACGTCTCCTTTGACTCAGTGCGTACCGATTTATTTTAAGGGGTTTTTTTTTTTTTAATATTTGAGGTAACAGAAAGTATGGAAGAACTGCCGATGGATTTACGTCGGTAAGTATAGCGTTAAGATCGATTATTTCCTGGTTACCAAAAGACTTGTCTTAGTTAAATGATTCGTATATCATCATCTGCCTAGCCTTTTCCCAACTATGTTGGTGTCGGCTTCCAGTCTAACCGGATGCAGCTGAATACCAGTATTTTACATGGAGCGACTGCCTATCTGACCTTCACAACCCAGTTACTGGGTAATACGATACCCCTTGGTAAGACTGGTTGTCAGACTTTCGGGCTTCTGACTACCCGTAACGACTGTCAAAGATCCACGAATGACAGCCGGGACCAACGGCTTAACGTGCTTTCCGAGACACGGAGGGGTCTCGGTATGTCGAGATGGTCACCCATC
The DNA here is from genome assembly GCA_945859715.1 of Apamea sordens. Taxonomy (NCBI): domain Eukaryota; kingdom Metazoa; phylum Arthropoda; class Insecta; order Lepidoptera; family Noctuidae; genus Apamea; species Apamea sordens. The sequence continues at coordinate 7,207,022 of OX244015.1, read as the reverse complement.
CACAGACCAACCGCGGCAACCGTAGCTTAACCTGACCGATCGACCTGTGCGGCTGTTATTATTTAGCCACGGGCCCCTCAATGATTCGTATAAATCCTACTAATATTATAAACACGAAAGTTTATGAGGATGGATGGATGTTTGTTAGTCTTTCACGCAAAAACTACTGAACGGATTTTTATGAAACTTTACAGTTAAATATAGCTTATATATCTGAATAACACATAGGATACTTTTTATTCCGACATTCCCACGGGATCGACAAATGCGGGTGAAACAGAAAGGCGCTGCTAGTTAGACCATAATCCAACCCACTAATTCTACTAACAGTATAAATGTGAAAGTTTGTATGTTTTGATGTTTGTAACTCAATCGCATAAAAACGGCTGAAAGGATTTGGATGAAGTTTGAGATTTCAAGTTAAACAAATATCAACTTTAGTTGATTTCAGAGTGACTAGCAATATTTAAAAAGTCTTTGAAATGTTTGAAGTTGTAGCGTAATCTGAACTCAATAAGTGTAGGAATTAAAGTTATTTTTACAATAACTCATATTTATTTACATGTTTGGCAAGTTAATCGCGAACTTAGATTAGTTTGATTTATTGTAGTATGGTCGTCTCCATGGTGTATAACCTATTTGGATAAATCCCTTATCAACAAGTGGACTGACCTGGTTGTGGTAGTGCGCCAGATGATGATGCGGCACGTGCCGCATCGCCGGGTGCAGCATCTCGGAGCCGCTCGAACTGCCACTACTGCTGCCCTCTATCGCCTGCAAGCCGAGGAGTTTGTCAGAACAATCCTAATAATATTATAAACGCGAAAGTTTGTATGGATGGATGGATGGATGTTTGTTACTCTTTCATGCAAAAACTACTAAACGGATTTGGATGAAATTTGGCACACATATGGTTTATAACCAGGATTACCATATATGATACTTTTTATCCCGATATTCCTATGGGATCGAAACTTACGCGGGTGAACCCGCGGGGCGCTGCTAGTCTTATATACAGCGTGGCGCTTTAATGGCGATATTAATTTAACACACGTATACGGTTTTGCGTTGTAGTTTTATGAATATATTTTAATTTAATTAAACATTAATATTTATTTATTTATTAACAATTTTATAAAATAGCATCTTAGAGCAACCTGACTTAAAGAACTGTAGCGCAGGGGTCATTTGCTGGGGTCACGGATCATAACATCGCATCAATGTAATTAAAACAATTAACGAGCAAAGAGAAGGCGAATTGAAGGAAAGACAGAGAGCCCTGTGTCGGCGCGCGGCGCAGGTGGAAGTTTTCAAGTTACGATTTTTTTTATGTTGTTATAATTTTTATGATTACTGGCCACTAGCCCTACCCGTATATGTTAAATTAATGTCGCCATTGTAGCGCCACGTTGTATATAAAGTGAGATATATTATGTATAAGAAAAAATCGTGAGCAAATAACTGTTATTTAACATTATAACGACAACAACAGGGTTGGGAGAAACATGCGTCATATCCACGCAAAACAGCTATCGCTCAGCATTATGCTGCGACCCTATGCAAGACAGAGCCCCAGCGCTGGTTTTCAGCGACAGCCGGCGCCGACGTAATGGCGTCGCCCGGTGCAGCGAACATATTATAATGATATAATGCAGATCCTAGAGCTTTTGAACACCGAAATGTGATCCAATTTCGAAGATACGGCGCACTCTTGCATTGCACAGTTCCTTGCATTTTGCTTTACAGATCGCATCGCATTCTATGCATAGAAGCTCTAATGCAGCACCCAATTGCGTAACACACGATCAATCGGAATCGGTTTCATTTTGACAGTTCAACAACATTCATTGCGTTATTTACGTGTTGACCAGACAAATTTTTCGAACTTATGAAGCAATGGATTAGCAATTTGCTTCAAAATGATTCAGATTCCGATTGATCGTGTGTTACGCAATTAGGGTGCCGGTCTTAAAAGCTACCAATTCCTTACCTCAGGCGGTTCATTCTTGGTCTCGGCCTCGTCTCCGAGCTCGACCAGTCCAAGCGCCTCCTCCAAGAGATCGAACCGAGACTCCTCACTGCTCACCAGCTGCGGAGGAAGATCGCCTTGGATCACGTACTCCCCTGGAAGAGAGAACAGTGGGTTAGATATAATATTTATTTATTTATTTAAATTAAGTGGGACTGGGCTGGTTACGTCTGCCGTATGCCCAATGAGCTGTGGGCCAAAATAACCACCATGTGGAGCCCTTTTTTTTTTTTTTTTGAGTATGGGGAATCATCAAATGACTCCTCCCGCTCTGGGTGGAGCAGGAGGGAGTGTCAGACTCTTACTGACTAAAACCCACCCGTGTTCCTTCCTTAGCCCTTTATGTTCCAGGGCAGCGGTAAACCCTTTCGGATGTTCCCGCTACCCTGGCAGGCTTCGGCCCTATGGGGCCCCGTCGCTTTTGCTGACATCTCTTTGAGGCGCGCGTGGAACACGTACACGCCGTCCGGCACGGGCCTAGTCCCTGACATAGCTAGAAGGCGTCGCGGCAGACCCCATAGAAAATGGCGGGGCGAGCTGGACAAAACAAACGACCACTGGTCTACTTTAGCCCTGGATTGAAAGAGCTGGAAGTCATGGGAGAGGCTTTTGCCCAGCAGTGGGCTGATACAGGCTAACAGTATTTAAATGCCTTAAAACTATCATTACATGTGTTAACGTAATGCGATAGCCAAGACACACACACAAAATTAAAATTTAAAAATACTTGAGAGGTGTCAAGGGACACCCGGATGGAACGAAGTATAACTGGCTTGCTTTCTATAAGAGAGAGAGAGAGAGACAGACAGAGAAACACGCGCACGCCGCGCCGCACGGCTTACAACTATAGCAAAAAGTGTCGTTCCAACTTTTGGTCTTAATTTTTTCCGTCTAGCCCCCTTTCGCAACGCGCGATAAGGAACTTCGTTCCAACAATATACATCTCAAGATCATAAAGACCATTGTATATAACACAGTGTAAATACATAATAGTACTTTTGCGAATTCGACATGTATCTATATCAATTTCGAACTGAATATAATTGACTAGCTGCGCCCCGCGGTTTCACCCGTATAAGTTTCGATCCCGTAAGAATATCGAGATAAAAAGTATCGTATGTGTTAATCCTGGTTATAAACAATTTGCAAAATACCCCATAGACAGTTTAGACGTGATTAAAAACGTGGCTACTAAAAATACGTCAGTTTATGTCGGACGCTGACTTATTTGACAGGACTAAACTAATGTATATCTTACTGAAATAGAAAGAAAAAGATGCACTGAACTTAAATTTAGTTTAGTTTGTGAACAAGGGAATCAGCGCCACTAAACTACAAATCTGTAAAGAGTAGCAGTTTCAAAATATGCGTCGAGTGCTGTCGTACTAAATTTGAGCAAAAAAAATGCGTTTTGAAAAGACGACACAATACTTTTTATTATTATCCAGCTCCCTTTAGTAACAAACAACCCGCATAATCATTACATTCCTTTTATTCCTTCACCACTACAAACAATCCCTAGAAACAGTACACCAGTACCTAACAATAACGTTTTCTTCAAAAATAATTTAACACAAAAAGACGCCTTCTGCATACCGGTACTAACCAAAAGCCACATCAAAAAGAATTCTCCACTCCCAGGAGACCATAAACAAAAGAAAATGGCAAGTAGCGGCACCGCCATCTTTCTTTCATATAATTTACAACTTTTGAAAACTATATATCATTACTCTATGCTTCTAAAGCGGTTGACCACAAAAAATAACCCTTTGAATGCTTACCGCTAATCTTGTTTGACTATGAAAGGGTCTAAATGTCCGCCGGTAATTATGCATGGACAGTAGCCGAGGGGTTAGGGGAATAAATCATAATTGACGGACGGCCACTAAGATTTTTGTTCCAAGAAAATTTTTAAGAGTTGGGACTCTGCTGTGCTATTTAATTTTAATTTTAAGCTTTTAAGTAAATTAGTAAATTTGATTTGTTTGAACGTTCTTAAAATTACGAGGATTGCCCTCCTTAACCTGGAGGGCAATTCTCGTAATTTTAAGAACGTTCACAGTCTGATCTCAGTCTCAATCTGTCAAAAATACCTCAACTTTCCCTACATTTTTGACAAGTTTTTGACATTGATTGTCGCTGAGATGAGATTGCGACTAGATTTTGAACGTTTTTAATTACGGTAATTGGCCTTCTTTGCGCAAACTGTAACCATGAATTTAGCACATGGTAGACCCCTGAGCGTAGAAATGGTTCGTCAGTTACAAAAAAAATGCTGTTTCATTGACCGCGTAGTTATTGCATTTTTCTAACTGCAATACCTACGCGGTCAAAATGTATGGCAGAGCATTTTTTTTTTTTTAATAACCGGCAAAAAATTCCAACCCATTGGCGTGGCGTTCAGAATCATGTATGTACTGAATTCATCGTTACAGTTTGCGCACTGGTTAAAAATTTATCCTGTATATGAAATTTTAAGCAAAGAAAACAATTGTCTATGTGTTCAGACACCTTTAACTCGCCAAAGAACAATGTTCAAAATGTATGGACACCGTCCCCACCCTTGTAGCACTTTAAAACCTATGTTAATCGAAGGGCTATAGTCATCTTATCATTTTATTGTATGACAGCGAAACAGAAATGTGCATCCGAAAAAAGTTATATCGACATGAAGAAACCGGTATCAGTAAAAATAATAATTATGTTACAGATCACGATGCTTTTCTTTTTTTAATTATTACTGTGGGATGATTTCATTCGGAGCTTTCAAACAACTCTTTGGAATTAAATGGTGACTCCCGCACGGGAACCACTCACGGAGCAGAAAAAAGTTCAATGAAGAATTCTGCTGAATATAATTTTTGTGAAGTAACTATTGACGTATATTTTAGGAGTTTTTAAATAAAAATACCATCTTATCAATTACATATAAAACCTTTATTCGGTGTTTTCAGTATAGATATTACAATACTGTCCCAGGCACTGGCTGGCCCAACGAAATTCTCTAAACGCCTTCCAATCCAGGCCGCCGATACTGACAGTCCGATACTGACGACATGCGCGCAGGCACCAACTGTCCTCATACCCGTCAAACATGAGCAGTAATATGCCTGAATAGCGTTTATGCCCTGTGCGTTATTCGGTATATACGTGTAATAGGTCGCATTTGACCTATGTCTTGATAAAATTCGACCCCTTAGAAGAGTGCAATCTTCCGTGTCTATACCTACCGTATTTATTCATAATTGGGCTTGGAGTTGCACAAACCGAACATTTACGTGGCGGCGTTTATAACATAGAGTTATTGACGCCGCCACGTAAATGTTCGCTGACATAGGAAGCTGCCAGTTTTAGATGATATATGTCCCTAAGCTAAACAAAATAATATCTTGGTTTGACAATACAGGGCACGGCGGCATATTTATGCAGTCGACAGTCAATGTCCTGAACGCAGCCCGCTGCCTGTTAACATTTTCTGCAACAACGTAGTTGCCCAAGTAATTGTTGGTATGAACTCTGTGACTTATTCGTTCTACGAAGTCTGTGGCGTAGACACTATCATGAAAAGACTCCCTGAAGGTGTTGAGAAGCGCTTTTCGCGCGTTCATCGGCTTGCTCATCAGGTTGATCCTCGTTTTGTCGACCTTCATTTCTCATTTGGTGTCTCCGTTGGAAGGCGTTTAGATAATTTCGTTGGGCCAGCCAGTGCCTGGGACAATATTGTAATAGATACTGAAAACACCTCAAAGAGGTTTTATTTGTAATTGATAAGATGGTATTTTTATTTGAAAACTCATAAAAAATACGTCAATAGTTACTTCTCAAAAACGATATTCAGCAGTATTCTTCATTGAACTTTTTTCTGCTTCGTGAGTTATTCCCGTGCGGGAGTCACCATTTAATTCCAAAGAGTTGTTTGAAAGCTCCGAATGAAATCATCCCACAGTAATAATTAAAAAAAGAAAAGCATCGTGATCTGTAACATAATTATTATTTTGACTGATACCGGTTTCTTCATGTCGATATAACTTTTTTCGGATACACATTTCAGTTTCGCCGTCGTACAATAAAATGATCAGATGGTTATGGCCCTTCGATTAACATAGGTTTTAAAGTGCTACAAGGGTGGGGACGTTTTGAACATTGTTCTTTAATATTTTTAAGCTAACCGAAGTATTAAATAACTTGGCAATACATCTACAAGAAAATGCACAAATATAGGCTAGCGATTAGAAAAAAAAACAACATTTCCGTCATACTAAAATCGTGCTAAAATTCTGTGTTATCGTTATCAAAAACCTGCCACATGTCACCCAAAAAAAAAACTTTCAACCCACAAATTATCCCAAAATCATTTTGACACATTTAGTCAAAACCCTTTATGTAAGTAACGGTGCACCACAGTAGCCATTGTCAGGTACAATAAGACTTATCATAATCCTTAAATTGTCTGGTCAAAAAGACCCGAAGTCGGTGACGACACGTTTTTTTTTTCACCGTCGCATTGAACGGGTTACCTCCGTACAAGATTAGGAGGGATTAATTTTCGGAAGCGTTAACGAATAATTTGATTAATTCATGTTTTGTATGCTACTGGAGTTTTTTTAAGGAGATTAGAGTTGAATCCACCGATTATTGTGATTGCGCGAAGAAAGCGGAAATGGGCGGGCCACATCAGGGGTAGAGCAGATGGCAAATGAGGTAGGAACAGTGCTGGACCGGAGACCCGAGACCTAGGTAGTAGAAATTTGATGTGGTGGATCGATGACCTGGCAGCTTACACCAGCTCTTATAGCAGAGCAAAAGTTGAACTGCACTGCTTTTTTGTACTTAGTCATAGAACAAAAAAAACTTGAGAGGTGTCAAGGGACACCCGGATGGAACGAAGTTCAAAGAGAGAGAGAGAGAGAGAGACAGAGAAACACGCGCACGCCGCACGGCTTACAACTATAGCAAAAAGTGTCGTTCCAACTTTTGGTCTTAATTTTTTCCGTCTAGCCTCCTTTCGCAACGCGCGATAAGGAACTTCGTTCCATAAGAAGTGCAGTTTAACTTCTGCCCTGCTACAAAAGCTGGTGGTAAGCCCCCTGGTCAGGATTACTGGACGACTCTGGCTTAGGAAGGCTAGAGATAGAGGTGGCGTGCATTTCAGGAAACCTACACTCAGCATGGGGTGGCGAAAGGCTGACGAAGAAGAAATTGAATCGAAATGGACCCAATTATTTGAATAAGAGTGAATTTCTCCATCTTTTATGCCTTGAATAAGTCTTACCCTGAGACAAAATTTTGAATTTTTGGTAGCTTTTCCATACGTCAGACGTCAATTTTATTCCACACATAAAATATATCTACATAACTATAGTAAACTCAGCCCCTAATGATACAATTTCTTTTTGATATTCTCATGGCGGGTTCAGATTCCGGATTAAATATAGACAGAAAAACAAACGTTAAATATTAATATTTTTGCTGGGACAGAGGCAGACGCGGGCCCAGTGTTGGTGGATGTTACATGTCTTCTAATTTTTGGTTCTAGGACATGCCGGTTCCCTCACGATGTTTTCCTTCACCGTTTTGGGAGCAGTGGTGATGAAATTATTTACACAAAGGACAGCGCCCATGACCTGTAAACTCGTAAGTTGGGGCCATTATCACCGGGCAACCACCGCTCTTTATACTTGAATAGGTTCTCCGGCAAACTCTGTGGAGGCAGCCTCAATACCAAACTTGCTGACAGTTTAATCTTTTCTCAAGAATATGAGCTATTTTCGTATAACTACGAGAAAAAAAACAACTCTTCTATAATCTAACCAATGTAGCTAAAACAGGTAAATCCCATAGAAAAACACGCTTCGAAAACACAATAAAAAAAGTTCCTATGTTTAATCGCCCGAACCATACCGAATTTCGTCCGGTCGTAAAAAAAACACATGTTTTAATTGTTTCGCGGACGCCATGTTGAACCGCCATCTTGTGGCCTTCATGCTCCACCAATCGCAGAGGGTTTTAGAATGTTATTAGTCTGTGCTGTGTGTAGCTGTGGTTTGGCTAGTAATTGGATGGGTGTGCAAGAGTTAAGGCTTTTTGCTTAGGTATTAATAGAAGCTATTTTCGTTCTGCCTATTTATATTTTTTTATCGTACTTTAGAAATAGAGGGAGGGGATCGTGGCTAAAAAATAACAGCCGCATGCGTCGATCGAAGGTTGGAATACGCTTGCCGAGGTCGGTCCGTAGATGGGTGACCATTCATTTACATATCGAGACCCTTCCGTGTCTCGGAAAACACGTTAAGCCGTTGGTCTTGGCTGCCATTTGTAGTTCTTTGAAAGTTAAAAATCAGACAATCAGTCTTACTAAGGGGCATTGTATTACCCAGTTACGGGGTTGTAGAAGTCAGATAGGCAGTCGCTCCATGTAAAATACTGGTATTCAGCTGCATCCGCTTAGACTGGAAGCCGACCCCAACATAGTTGAGGATACTGCTCGGTGGTTACCACATACAGGGCAAAGTCCTCCGTGGCATGATCAGTAACGCCGATCCCCTTGAGTTACAAATTAAGTACCTATCTGATTATGACAGTGCAATGATCCCATGTATGAATTTACGTATCTTATTCAACACAATATAATGTAAAAATTTAGAAAAAAAGAAAGTTTTTTTTTAAATTATTTAAAAATATAATAATATCTAGGTGTGTATCCAGTCCTCTCTTTGTCTTTGATGGAGGTGTGCGTGGCAAAAGTTAGTTTAAAATAAACCTGTTTTAAATATGTACAGTCATTTATAGAATAGAGCTTTTAAATCTGTAAATAGCCGAACGTATCAACTGAAGTTCAAAAATAAACGATTACATAAGGTTTTGTTACAAAAAAGCGTATTGTAACCTTGGCAATGACTTGTCGCGCCGCTTGCGCCGAAAGTGAATTGATCTATAGATCTATGATCCATGGATCATTGGCGTGTCGGGCGCATTGTTGATTATTTCGACATCGAATGCTTTGATCGCGAATTTGTTATTGAAATGCTTTAGGTGACTTTATTTGCGGAAGTAATATCCAAGTTTTTGCAGTTTTGGTTTAATTTCAATTTTATTTAGGTAACTGAAAATTTTACCTCTATATAATATTAGTATAGATTTGATTGCTATCCACTTCCTTTTACCCGCGATTAATATAAAAATCAGGATTATTAATAGCAATAAAACAACAATTTTAGCAGCAGCACAGCATTTTATCACCCACTACAGTAAATTCAACACAAAATGCAGCATTTTATCGCTTCCCCATTGACATAACTACAAATTCAAGATGGCCGCTCCTTCAATAGGAGTCTATTGCTTCCAATTGTTTCAAATTGAAATAGATGACGAGTCCCGCTATTGGTTGAACACTGATGATGAACAAATTGATCTCAATTCTAATGATTTAGTTGATTTTCTCAAGCTTGCAACTGGAATGGAGATTGACAGGTCAACCGGATGACAAGAACAGGGCACCTAAAATAACGCTAATGTTTCCAAAGGATATTATTTATATGCTAGTAAGGGAAAGTAATATTTAAAAAAATACCCGAAAGTCACGCAACCAGTCTTACCAGGGGGTATCGTGTTACCCAGTAACTGGGTTGTGGTGGCCAGATAGGCAGTCGATTCATGTAAAATACTGGTATTTATATTTATCTGCATCCGATCAGACTGGAAGCCGACCCCAACATAGTTGAGAAAAGACTGGCAGATCATGATGACAGTGAAAAGGTGGATCGATGGCCTGGTGAAGGCCGCAGGAATCCGCTGGATGCAAAAAGCACAGAACCGGTCGAAGTGGAGGTGCTTGGGGGAGGCCTATGTCCAGCTCCAGCAGTGGACGTTTTACGGCTGAAATGAACGTGGAAAGGGCTACCAAGAAACATTCTCAAGTGAACAGCTTTCCAATTTCCCATAGAGATAAGAAATCTAATTATTAAAACATTTTAAACAATAAAACTGCTTTTATCAATAAGTCTATCTTAGAAAGTTTTGTACTGCACAGATTATATTAAATTTGAAAACATCACGCATGTAATCACCGCTCTGGACAGTAAGAGGCTGGTATTATTGTAGGTACAAACCTTGTTTGTCTCTCTTGCACAATGTCGCATGTAAACAAATCCTAAACAATTGTTTTTAATTAACATTTATTAAGAGAATGCAGTCGCCATCTTTGTCTTCTAATTTAGTTTTGTTTACAAGAATTAACGGAATAGCTTCTGTCTGCGTTTTCGTTCGCGTGGAAGTCGTAAGTAACACAATAATATACACCAGATAAAATACACAAGTTTCCCGAATAGAATACAATAAAATATTATACTAAAATACCAGCCTGTATGAGTAGGGGAAGACCAAAGAAACGATGGATGGATGTCGAGATGACGACTAATAGAGAAGTGTGAAATAACCACCTTTATATAAAACTCCTCGGCATTGCATCGCATCGCATCGTCCGCTCGCTCTATTACTACGTTTTTGTTTAACGATCTTTCCGACTTTTCTTTCCAAAGATTAGCGTGTTCAAATAAAAAACTAAAACTAACTACCTACATATTTAGCTTTATTATACAAGGTCTCGTTTTGCCTCCTCGTCAAATTCAAGGAGATAACTATGCTACTGATTCTCGACACGAATCAATAATAAAATAAGTAGGTGTTTTTTTTTTCTAATTTTCGGAAATCGACATGTGTGTGACACGCATTTTAAAACGCGCCTGTGTGAGACCGCACTGTAACTGCCCTTTAACACACACATAAACACGCGGCCGCTTATACGATACCATAACGCGATTCTGTTTTTTGAAAGTGGTGTATTCTGGAATACTGACAAATTTAAATAACTAAAAAAACAAGTACTGTCTTTATTATTTACCAGGGATCGTAATTTGATTTGATTATTTATGTCTTTCATTACAGCCTACTGAAATTTGACGAGGATGCAAAACAACAGCTAGTATCATTAGTAAAGTTTGACAAAACTTTAATTTTATCCAAAAGCTGACCAATCTCTTTTCTGTCACCACAAAACTCAAATTTAAAAAATCGAACCATGTAGTCCTACAACCGGTTCCACATTCCACATCCAAACCGAAACAACAGATATACACTCGTCCCTTTCTTGCGCAACTTTTTGTTTCAATTTTCGAATTAATTTAAAATCATTCCGAGCGTGTTAGAGAGAGATAGCGGTATATCTTTGTGATCTTCGATGCGGTTTCTCATTGCGGTCGCCTGATTCGACGCTCTTTTATATGTAGGTATTTTATTTTATGTTTTTCCTTATTTCTTGTAGGTATTTTGTATTAAATTACTAGGTATAAGATATGAATGTTACTTTATGATTCATTTTAAGAGCTCTAGAGCTGTCATTATACTTGTAATGAGTCTTGAGACAAAAAAGTGTGGAAATGTCTTCGGATTTCTTGTAAAGATATCTTTATCTTTTTAGTCTATCTTTTAAATAGATTTTAGATGTTTCTCAGTGCTATTTTGCACTAGTGTTCTTGTAAAATATTAAAACTCGTCATCTGCCTAGCCTTTTCCCAACTATGTTAGTGTCAGCTTCCAGTCTAACCGGATGCAGCTGAATAACAGTATTTTACATGGAGCGACTGCCTAAAAAAAAAATTACAAAGTTAAATAATCTAAAAATAAATAACAATTACATTAATATTAGATTATTAATTATTAGATAATATATATTAAAAAAAAACAATTGATAAATATTTTTGCTGTTCAAAACAAATACAATAGATTCAGTCAGTATATTAGAGCGATTTGCATTTAAAAATTCATTGAAATTGTAGTAGGCTTTTCCTGTCAGTGTTTTTTTAAATGTTTTCTTAAACTGGTCTGTATCTAGTTTTTTTACACAGATAGGGATATTAAAATTACTGTGGACTTAGTCTGAAATAATTTTTTTCAATTTTGACGGCACGGTTGGCGCAGTGGTTAAGCGATTGACTGCCGCGCTGCGTGTCGCGGGTTCGATTCCCGCATGGAACAAATATTTGTATGACCTACATGTATGTATGTAAGTATTTACAAAAAAAAATGTATATAAGTAGTTTATCAGCCATCTTGTTACCATAACACAAGCATTAGGTTGCTTAGCTTGGGACTAGATGGCGCTGTGTGAAAATGTCCAGGGATATTATATTATATATTATATTTCAATTAATACTTTCTCAGTGGCAGCCGGGAGTCTGGATCTGTGCCAGGTTGCTGGCAATTGTCTCCCCCCTGTTACATGACACTTAAACATAACTGGCGAATCGTGTGTGTAAGTACTATAGATACACCGGAAGTCGAAGTCGCCAGCAAAAGCTAGTTTTTTTTTTTTAATGACGTGTAATAGTGACTCCGATATCCTATTAACAGAATAAACAATTTGATTTCATTTCGTATAACCTGCTTACTTGCTTCAAAAACCGCAGAATTACCATGGGGGGTTTTCCCTATTGTCTTTGGGGGCCTGAGAAAATGTGTAGATAAGTACCTATTGTGAGTTTCATCTAGATAAGAGAACTTTACCTAATCACTAAAAGGCGGAGTCACGAGCGAAAGATATGCAAAACTATCTTTGTTTAGTTCTTCACCTACAATATTACTAATAATGGCCCTGATTCCCTTGTTCATAAACTAAACTAAATTTAACTTCAGTGCATCTTTTTCTTTCTATTTCATTAAGAAAAGGACAGAAGATAAAATATTAGTTTAGTCCTGTCAAATTAAGATACTCCTACTTCTTTTTTGTTTTATTATTAACTAACTAAGTTTAAATTAATTTAATTACCTTTTAAGCACTTTTTGCATGGAACATCATTCCATTCTGTATCTGGAGAAGGGCGTTGTTAGCTGCGCTACAGTTTATACTTTTGCAGCTATCATCGTTTTACTTGTTACTTATTCTTGTATTTTTTGTTCCAAAATAAACTTTTATTATTATTTATTATTACTCCAAAGACAGATTAGACGTGATTAAAAACATGGCTGCTAAAAATACGTCAATTTACGTCAGGCGCTGACTAGTTTGAAAAACAAAACAAAAAACAAGTATGTATTCATTATTTACCAGGGATCGTAATTTTATTTGATTATTGATGTCTATCATAACAGCCTCCTGAAATTTGACGTATGAGTATGCAAAACAACAGCTTGTATAGACCAGCACTTGGATTTTACCGAAAAAATCCGGAAAATTACCGTAAAATTTTATTAACAATCGTGCCAACACCAGAGCAGAAAATACATTTAAATATGCATATACAAAAAAATGCCCGTCTCAAACTCAAAACACCCATACATAAAGGCAACCCTACCTACCTACAAAAATGTAAAAGGGTGTGAACATAGCCTCGCGGCAGGGGTCATCGTTTTTTCGATACCCATTCAAATCAGTACCCCACTGCGCGGAGGTATCAACATACTGAGCTCGGAGAGTACCGGTTGTTTTAACTGATTTTTTTTTTTTATGTTTTTTAAAGTAATGAGTATTTATACTTATGTATAAATACTGGCCACATAGCTTGTGTAATTCTCATAATACCGACCGAAAATGTTTTTTTTTGGAACGAAGTTCCTTATCGCGCGTTGCGAAAGGGGGCTAAACGGAAAAAATTAAGACCAAAAGTTGGAACGACACTTTTTGCTATAGTTGTTAGCCGTGCGGCGTGCGCGTGTTTCTCTGTCTGTCTCTCTCTCTCTCTCTCTCTTATAGAAAGCAAGCCAGTTATACTTCGTTCCATCCGGGTGTCCCTTGACACCTCTCAAGTTTTTTTTGTTTTTTAAAGGCCTCTCTCCACTTCTTCCATCTTTCGCCAGCCCGGGCCTTCTCCTTCCAGTTTTGACGGAACCTATCCAGCTTCTTCTGCCATCACGTGGTCTGTCTACGAACATGGTTAAAATGCCGAAATCCGAAAATGAAATTTTGTCGGACTGTGTATAATATTAGAGATGATGGCCCAGACTTCAGGTCGTGGGTTCGAACCCAAACAGGCGCTTTTCTTTGTATAAATAATTTCATCACCACTGCTCTCAAAACGGTGAAGGAAAACATCGTGAGGAAACCGGCATGTCCTAGAACCAAAAATTCGAAGACATGTGACATCTACCAACACGCACTGGGCCCGCGTGGTAAGTTACACCCGATTTCTTATCACAGATAGGAGGCCTGTGTCCCAGCAGTGGGAACATTATAGGCTGCTTATGCAAATAATTGAAATTCGATAAACCAAGAACCAATAAACGTTTACCAAGAACTCAAAAGATCTTCGAAACCGAAAAAGCGACTGCCAAAGGAATAAAGTAAACACACTCAAGATCCAGGCATTAAATGCAACAAAATTACTCTTTAAGGAAAACCACAAAAAAACGAAACTCCCCTTCAAAACACGCCTCCACTTAATTTTCAATTCGAAACCGGTTTTTTTTTTAATTTTTTTTCTAAAACCTCTGTCCCTCGTACCTTTTCAATTTCGGAGCGTGTGGGATGTTCTCATTTCAAAAGTCGTGTCGATGGTTTCTTTTTTTTTTTGGTTTTTCGAATAAGAATATTGTGGTCGGTTAGTTTGTGGAGTTGGCTTTTAGCTTTTTGGCTGTGTCCTTTAAGAGTTGAGTTCTTAGCGGTGGAAGATATTTTTTTGAAGAATTCTAGGGTAGTATGAAGAGGTGGATAGTTTTTGAAAAACACAATATTAAGTATGGAGAGTAAGTTTTAAACAAACAGTTACAGTTGATAGAAGGTTTTTCTCGGAAGGAGAAGAAATAATCTGTAAAATTGTTTTTACTTAGAGCCTAGACTAATACTCATAACTACGTATTCAATTTCTTTGGGGGGAGAAATCGTTCTCACATTTATAATTATAAATTAAATTCAACATTAATTTATGTAACCAATATTTTTGTAATTATATAATTTAAAAGAGTGTCCATGCAGTTTCTTGCCCGTTCTTCTCCAAAGGCTACTACGCTTTGCAATGTGCGACTAGCTTCATATTTTCTGACTAACCGACTCCTTGACAATTCAAAAGTGCCTGTAATTGGTTTATTTGAAATAAATACTTTTTGAAGAGTTTGAGTCTGAAAGCTTCATCATCAAAAAACTTTTATTTGATCGTCATTTTTTTTCAACTCTTCCGAAAGCTCCAAACATTCTGAATCAAATCTATGGAATTCAACCTACTCGTACATATAGAATTTACTCCGAACACTGAACTCCCACGGGACCAGATCGATTTCAAGAAATTATTTCAAAGTTCCATGCCTATAAAAATATTATGACATTCAATGTGTCTCTTTGATCGATCACAACCATTGTCGTTAGCTACCGGGCACTGATGGCACACAGATATTGACAAAATCCGTAAATAAGAAGAAAAAATAACAATGTTCTGATAACCGATTAAATTTGACGATTTTACGGTTTTTGTCAGATAGACTGTCGCTCCATGTAAAATACTGGTATTCAGCTGCATCTGGTTAGACTGGAAGCCGACCCCAACATAGTTGGGAAAAGGCTAGGCAAATGATGATAGATGAAGCCACGTATTCAAAAAAGCATTTTAAATTTTTCTGTGATGCAATGTATTTTATTTCCCTTTCCACGACTTAAGTTAAAGTCAGTATACTAGTTTGGAAAACATCGTGAGGAAACCGGCATGTCCTAGAACCAAAAATTCGAAGACAAGTGACATCTACCAACCCGCACGGGGCCCGCGTGGTGAATTACGGCCCACTCCCTCTCTCAGAGAGGAGGCCTGTGTCCCAGCAGTGGTTATTATTATGGTGATGATACTAGGTTTGTTTGCAAGAACGTAAACAACAGAAATAAATACATAAGTAAGAACAATGAGCCCCCTAGTGTGAAGGAAAACCTCTAAGATGAACATTATTTTAAAAACCCTACAATGCGTTGTACGCGTTGAAGTCTTTCATTTGACGCGACTGAGCGCGCCGACCGCCGGAAAACGGGAACTACGGGAAGGCCTTTTAGATATATATTTCGACATTGGCGCCGATTCCCCTGTTCACAAACTAAACTAAATTTAAGTTCAGTGCATCTTTTTCTTTCTATTTCATAAAGAAAAGGACAGAAGATAAATATTAGTTTAGTCCTGTCAAATTAGTCAGCGCCCGACGTAAATTGACGTATTTTTAGTAGCCATGTTTTTAATCATGTCTAAACTTGCTATGGAGTATCTTGTACGGATGGGTGTTTCTTTCACGCAAAAACTACTGAACGGATTGTGATGAAACTTTACAGTAATATAGCTTATACATCAGAATAACACAAAGGATACTTTTAATCCCGATATTCCCACGGGATCGACACTTATGCGGGTGTAACCGCGGCGCGCTGCTAGTTCAGCTATAAAATCCCTCATGGCGTTAAGTTTATGTTAGAAATATAGTTATTCTGCAGGACTACAATCTCTTCTCATACAGCGAATCACATTACTTTTGCTCACTGCGCGTTGGCGATTTCATACTATACAATAAGTCCAGGAGGCCTAAGAAGGCCACTTTAAGCAATACCTCTAAAAGCTATTCATTTCCTGAATTCCCAGGAGATCATTGGCAATTCCTCTAATTGTCGTAAAATTTCATTTCATATTAGGTGTAAACATTGCCGAAAAAAATTCAATCCGTAGTTTTATCGGTAAAATTTTCATTACAGTTTTTATTAAACAAATTGTTTTTTTATTTTTTTTATTTCTACAGTTTAAATGTTATTTCATTGTGCTATGAATTGCACACAGACCATATTATGAATTGTCAGTTGGTGACCATTTTACGATTTTTAATATGATTCATATTGTTATCCTATTATGATTCTGCCAGTGACCTTTTTAGGCCCCCAGGTCGCACCATATTTCTCAGCCACTATGATGAATAGTTTCTAGTATCCTCATCTTCCTAGTCATTTCCCAACTATGTTGGAGTCGGCTTCCAGTCTAACCGACTGCAGCTGAATACCAGTGTGTTACATGGAACGACTGCCTATCTCACCTCCACAACCCAGTTACTGGGTAATACGAAACCCCTTGGTTAGACTGGTTGTCAGACTTTCGGGCTTCTGACGACCCTTAACGACTGTCAAAGATCCACGAATGACAGCCGGGACCAACGGCTTAACGTGCTTTCCGAGGCACGGAGGGGTTTTGGTATGTAAAGATGGTCATTAATCCACGGACCAACCGCGGCAAGCGTAGCGTACCTATTACTTTGCCACAAGCCCCTCTAATAGTTTCTAGAAATGTCAGTTAAAATAATGCCTAGTCTACCCGTGTCAGAACAACATACAGGTCAAAAATGTACCTCTAGGATTCCAGGACCTTTTAAGGCAAGAGGGTTATCGCCAGTATAGTAAGGGTCCATCTCACGCATAGAAATTCCTTACAAAAAAGGATAAATGATAAAGGATAATGCTCAATCAAAGAACTCTCTTTCTGGTCATTGCCAAACAGCTAGTGTCTCTTAAAACGGCGAAGGAAAACATCGTGAGGATACGATGTTCCTAAAACCAACAATTCTAAGACATGCGACCTCTACCAACCCGCACTGGGCCCGCGTGGTGGATTACTGCCTACTCCCTCTCACTGAGAGGAGGCCTGTATCCTAGGAACATTATAGGCTACTTTTGCTTATGGCTACATTAGGTCCAGGTTAGTACTTCCAGCTCCAATTCGACAATTTATTAATAGCGCATTCCTGAAATTTAGTTTTGGCGTTACTAGAAATGTATTGACAACATTTGAATTGGATAAAACCTTTTAACGTAGGACCATATTTCTTATAAACCAGCCAAGCTTTGCGCCAGAAAGCGACCACGGTAGAAACAACGAATGAATATGTACAACAGATCCGCCATTTTGAATTAATCATACACAAGTTTTAATTAATAAAACCAACATTCTAATTACTAGAAGAAAATAATTAAAACACCTACATACCGTAATAAAAACGAATCCTTTATAGCACAGTAAAAAAAAAACAGTCAAAAATCCACAAACACTATAGTTTCCACACAAATATAAATGTCACTGAATTAAAAAAAAATTGCAACCACTCATGACATAGCAATATGCACTATGATTTTCACTTTTTAATTTCGCTAAGGATACTTCTCCTTACAGCCTCGACGGAATAATGGGCCAGTATACCTTTTTGTCCCTTGCTCGAACTAGCGTTTTTTTTTCACATTGTCTCGACCAACCAGTCTGCCTATAAGGCCTGTAGGCGGAGCTTGAGGCGGTGGCTGCGAGAAACACACCTATCTCTTTTTAACGTATGTTAATGTTGCGTGTAAGAAAGAGATGGTTGTATGTTTGTTGTTGCGTTTGTTTGGTTGCTTTTTTCTGTGCCAGGATGTTGGGTATACTTTATATGGCGAGCTACTTTAGGTATGGTCGTTATAGTATATTTTAAATTGGAGTTCCTTGGAACTGGAGATATTGAGTTTTAGCTGTTTTAGTATCGGAGATTTTTGGTTTGATCTTTGCGACTCTTTTTGTTTATAGATCCTTGAAACCCTAATTATGACACAAGAAAAAAAAAGATGTACCTAGTGACAAATATTTAAAAATTATGCTTAGATAGTTTGTTCGTGTTGATAGGATGAATGAAAGGCGACTAACAAAATGTATTTACAAGGGAGATGTGAGTGGACGGACACGCAGAAAGGACATAATTATAGTGACCTTATTGGTGATGTTCTTCAGAAAGGTCAGCTGCATAGTACTCGCAACCGTCGTGCGTGTATGACCAGAGTGACAATTCTCATAATTTTGAGAACGTTCACAGTCTGAACTCAGTCTCAATCTGTCAAAAATACGTCTGATTCCCTTACATTTTGACATTTGTTTGTCGCCGAGATGAGACTGTGACTAGATTTTGAACGTTTTAAATTACGAGAATTGGCCTTCAGATATACGGACGTAAACTAGACAAAAGGAGTAGGTACGTAATCATCGTAGCAGGTGGAGTTCTGTAGGTTCTGCCATGGGAAGAAGACTTGCAATTAATTAGGTACCTAAGTAATCATGGACAATCAAACTGCCTAGCCTGCACCAGCACCCTAATTGCGTAACACACAATCAATCGGAATCAGAATCATTTTGAAGCAAATTGCTAATCCATTGCTTCATAAGTTCTAAAAATTTGTCTGCTCAACACGTAAATAACGCAATGAATGTTGTTGAACTGTCAAAAAGAAACCACCGATTACGATTGATCGTGTGTTACGCAATTAGGGTGCCGGTTTATGGCAATAAGCTTACTCCGTATGACTTATGAGACATGAACACAACAGCTGGCTTACTCGCTTAAAAACCCTCACAGTGAAAACTAAGGCGAAGTGACCTTAAAGTGAGCTGTCAATATCTAGTGTCAATGTCAATCCTTAGCATCAGCCGATCGATTCTGTAAAAATCTCACCGTGAAAAGTTAGGTGAAGTGAGCTTAGAGTGAGCTGTCAATAGTGTCAATCCTTAGCATTCGTTGGAATGACAGCTCACTCCACGCTCACTTCACCTAAGTTTTCACGGTGAGATTTTTCCAGACTGGTATAAGTACACAATGTACACATGCTATACTTTATAATGTTGTAGTACGTAAGTGTCATTAAATATTGTAATTTTAAGGGTGTGAGCCTGGAGATCTGGCATACAGATCTCCAGGCGTTGTTGACGTGCATTTTGACTCATATGCCAAGTTTCGTAGAACAACCATTAGTAATGTTTAATCCCGTTTTTTCTTTTTTTGTTTCATTGTTTAGTCTCTACTTGCTTTGCTTTAATGAATTTTAATTTTACTGCTTATTTTAGTTTTATATCCTATCACGTAATAACATTTTTAACTTGTTAATTTTAGTTAATAAGATATCAACTTTAATTTTATAGTATAATGCTTGTGGCACACCCAATGTTTATGGGGCATGCGGTGCTAACCTGTAAGAAATTGTTACACTAACCCTAGATTATGGTAGATAGCACTTTAAATTATTACAGTGTAAACAATTGTTGTTTGGCCAATAAAGGAAAATAAAATACAGGTCCCGAACCCAGTATAGACTCCAGCTCTCACAAAGGATAATCTATAAAAATGTAACTAGATCCTATCAATCTAAACTGTACCTTTTTGAGAGAGAAAATAAATTACTATACATTCCTGCCTATCCCTTACGGAAATGCAGGCTAATATTACGTACATATGTTGTACTAAAACACAAGAGTTCAATGCTCTCGCTACAATAGTTAATTTATTTCCAACGACTCGTTTCGTACGAAGGTACTGAAACTAATCGCTTGGTTGAGCTGTACTCGTTAAGGTCTTTGGATTAGATGCTTGTGCGATATTTTCTTATTTATGTTCTACAATGGAACATCCGTGAGAGGAGCTTGTGGCTAAGTAATAACAGCCGCACGGGTCGATCGATCAGGTTAAGCTAAGCTTGCCGCGGTTGGTCCGTGGATGGGTGAACATCTTTACATACCAAGACTCCTCCGGCTCAGACTTCTGACGACCCGTAACGACTGTCAAAGATCCACGAATGACAGCCGGGACCAACGTCTTAACGTGCTTTCCGAGGCACGGAGGTCTTGGTATGTAAAGATGTGATTTGTGATAACATAAACTACAAAAAAAAAACTAAAAAGTGTAAAACTTCTTTACAGGCTCAAATTAAACAAAAACTATTGGAACGGTATCGAATCACCTGTCCTTACCGCGTCCACCGTAACAATACACCCTGATAAAAAAGTTAATTAAAATCGATCCACAGACAGATGTGGATTACCAATTTCTTTCATGTAACTCCACGTACCTGTGACTATGTGGTTGTGTATGTAGTTTAAATAATAATAATAATATCCCTGGACATTTCACACAGCGCCATCTAGTCCCAAGCTAAGCAACCTAATGCTTGTGTTATGGTAACAAGATGGCTGATAAACTACTTATATACATCACCATCATCATCATAATAAGCCTATAACGTTCCCACTGCTGGGACACAGGCCTCCTCTCTGTGAGAGGGAGTGGGCCGTAATCCACCACGCGAGCCCAGTGCGGGTTGGTAGATGTCACATATCTTCGAATTTTTGGTTCTAGGACATGCCGGTTACCTCTCGATGTTTTCCTTTACCGTTTTGAGAGCAGTGGTGATGAAATAATTTACACAAAGTAAAGCGCCTGTCTGGGTTCGAACCTACGACCTACAACTCGTGATTCGGGGCCGTTACCACTGGGCTCACAAATATATAGAATTTTCACATAAACCTACATGGACACTTATGAAACATTAGAAGCTAGGTGCACGGTACCAATTGGTTGTTTCCTATGAAGAAGAGCTGGCAAGAAACTCCACGGTTAATATTAAAAAAAAAAATTGGCTTTTACAATATTTTAAAATCAAAGTGTTAAATAGGTATGGGAGGAAAGCGTAGGCCTGTCAACAAGTCATTTGTTTTCAATCAAGTATTTTCTAACTGAACAGATAGCTGTGCTGCTGGGCTGAGTTTGTTGCGCCACTTCTTCTTCCCAGCGATAGCACTAGGAAGTGGTGAAGGGCGGGCGTTTTTGGGGGACTGTCTTTTGTAATTTTGACGTTCGAAAAGTGCTGATTCTCAGCCTAAATTTGAATAAATGACTTTTGATTGTGATCTAGCCTAGCCTTTTCCCAACTATGTTGGAGTCAACTTTCAGTCTAACCGGATGCAGCTGAAGAGCAGTATATTACATGGAGCGAATGCTTATCAAACTCAAACTCAAAAACTCAAAGTATTTATTTCAATTAAACCAATTACAGGCACTTTTGAATTGTCAAGGGGTCGGTCAGTCAGAAAAATGAAGCTAGTTGCCCATTCCAAAGCGTAGGTCTGTACCTATGGAGAAGATCGGGCAAGAAACTCCATGGACCTCTCAATCTAGATATCTGACCTCAACAACCCAGTCACTTGGTAACACAAACATGATACCCATTGTCAATACTGGTTAACAGACTTTCGGGCTTCTGGCTACCCGTAAAACTTGTCAAAGATCTACAACAATGACAGCCGGGGACCAACGGTTTAACGTGCTTTCCGAGTCACGGATTATATTATAGTAAGTCACAGTCACATCACCTCAAAAACTGAGTTAGCTACCACACTGAACCAAAATAAACACTCAAAAGCGAACAGTTACTCGAAACCGCTGATAGGCGATGACTGGCGGCCATACTGTATTTGTGACGTCACCGTGACTGGATCATGTCTGCTGTAGTGAAAGTGTTCAAGTTTAGTGTTGGTCGTTTCCTTGGATAGTGGAGGAAGGAGGATGGGTTTAAAGTGTGTCAGAGGACAGATGTCCACTGGAAATCTTGCTTCCTTAAAGGCACGCCATGGATTATTACACTTCCTGGCAATGCAGAAAGACCTGGCAACCGCTGCTTAACCAGCGCGATAAATGCATAACACACTAATAGTAGAAATAACTTTCATTTTGACAGTTCAACCACATTCATTGCGTTATTTACGTTGTTAAGCAAGCAAATTTTTTGTTTATAAGAAGCAATGGATTAGATTCTGATTGAAGTGGTGTATGTAATTAATGACAAATTGGATATTATGATCTGGATCATAAATAAATGATGGTATGGTATAGGATATAGCATAGTTTTGACTCTCCAAAGAGTATTTTAAAAGGAGTTTTTTTTTTCCTTATATTTTAAGACTCATCTCGTTTTAGAGGCTGTTATCAAGTTGTTACTGTCTTATTCCAGGCATGACCAGCCAATAATGTTCCCACTGCTGGGACACAGGTTTCCTCTGTGTGAGGATGTACCACACGGGCCCAGTGCGGGTTGGTAGATGTCACATGTCTTCGAATTTATGGTTCTAGGACATGCCGGTTTCCTCACGATGTTTTCCTTCACCGTTTTGAGAGCAGTGGTGATGAAATTATTTATAGAAAGAAAAGCGACAGTCTTATTGCTGGTCCTTAACTTATACAGAAGGAACGAGCATTGATCAACAGGGTTGGTCAATGCGTGATGGCTATTTCAAGGGATACCTACGTACATTTTTCCTTATCTTCTGCTAGGCTATTATATATAATAACAGCCGCACAGGTCGATCGGTCAGGTTAAGCTACGCTTGCCGCGGTTGGTCTGTAGATGGGTGACCATCTTTACATACCGAGACCCCTCCGTGCCTCGGAAAGCACGTTAAGCCGTTGGTCCCGGCTGTCATTCGTGGATCTTTGACAGTCGTTACGGGTAGTCAGAAGCCCGAAAGTCTGACAACCAGTCTTACCAAGGGGTATCGTATTATCCAGTAACTGGGTTGTGGAGGTCAGATAGGCAGTCGCTCCATGTAAAATACTGGTATTCAGCTGCATCCGGTTAGACTGGAAGCGGACCTCAACATAGTTGGGAAAAGGCTAGGCAGATGATGATACTCGTAAATCTAATCCCCCAGCTAGATGGACGGACGACCTAAAGAAGGTAGCTGGGACAGACTGGATGCGGAAGGCGGAGGACAGGGTGTTGTGGCGCAGCCTGGGAGAGGCCTATGTCCAGTATTGGACTGCAATAGGTTGAGTTAAATGATTGATAAATTTAACTCAAACCTTCAGTAAAAAAGTACTTCACAAAATTGTTCTTGTGATGTTCTGTGGTACTTGTCCGTGGAAAAAATACTTTATCTATGTCCTCTTTGTGAGAGGGAATAGGCCGTAATCCACCACGTGGACCCAGTGCGGGTTGCCGGGTCAAACTATAGCCTAGTTCATTTTGGGACTAAGTTTTTTCGACTTCGAATTTGGGCGACACTTTGAAGTCCAAATAGACTCTAAGCTCAAACTTCACACCTTCTAATCACAAGCACATAGAAAGCTCAAAAATTAAAACGCAACCGAACGGAAGCCGAGTGGCCAGTCACGATGACGTCACGTCCGCAGCGTCACTCCGTATCAGCAGCTTTGCAGATACAGTTTTCACTAATTCATGTTTATTTATTGACAAAGTGTACAGAGAAATTAAAGTTTTCGACATATGTACGATATTCGTTTAGAAAAGGGGCTTGTGGCTAAGTAATAACAGCCACTCAGTCCGAACGATCAGGTTAAACTACGCTTGCCGCGGTTGGTCCGTGGATGGGTGACCAACTGACCATCTTTACATAACATAACCCCTCCGTGCCTAGGAAAGCACGTTAAGCCGTTGGTGCCGGCTGTCATTCGTGGATCTTTGACAGTCGTTACGGGTCGTCAGAAGCCCAGAAGTCTGACAACCAGTCTTACCAAGGGGTATCGTATTACCCAGTCACTGGATTGTGGAGGTCAGATAGGCAGTCGCTCCATGGAGCTGGACTGGAAGCCGACCCCAATATAGTTGATGATGATATTCGTTTAGAAAAATTGCTGTTGTCAGCAATTTCGTTCCTATTTATATGTTCAATGGTTTTAGGCTGTGCATTAAGTGTGTATTAAGATATGTAGCATAAGCAGAAACAGCCTATAATGTTCCCACTGCTGGGACTCACGCTTTCTCTCTGTGAGAGGGAGTGGACAGTAATGTACCACGGGCCCGTGCGGGTGGTGGATGTCACATGTACATGTCTTCGAGTTTTTTGGTTCTAGGACATGCCATTGTTGGAACGAAGTTCCTTATCGCGCGTTGCGAAAGGGGGCTAGACGGAAAAAATTAAGACCAAAAGTTGGAACGACACTTTTTGCTATAGTTGTAAGCCGTGCGGCGTGCGCGTGTTTCTCTGTCTGTCTCTCTCTCTCTCTCTCTTATAGAAAGCAAGCCAGTTATACTTCGTTCCATCCGGGTGTCCCTTGACACCTCTCAAGTTTTTTTCCATATTTCTCTATTAGTCGTTCTATTAAGCCTTTACTTCTTTAGTCTTTCCCTATAACTCTTGGAGCCGTCCACATTCATACTCAAAACTTTCCTCACGACATTTCAAGCTCGGAAAACTATCTTTCATTGGAATCAAACATAACTGGTCAAATATGGTTGTAACTCAGCCTACCCTCTTGAGGAATACCACCGTTATGTTTGATAGCTTTATCTCAACTACAAGACACTTATCCTATCACATCAAAATCTTAAACGACTTACAGACGAGATCCCAAAACCAATTCTTTCATTCCCCAAAAATTGGTTAATTTTTTTTCAACTACAAATTGATCTTTTTTTGTTTAACCTCAAAATTTTGACAAATCTCGTTAAGGTACTTATCTTAAAAGCTTTGGAAGACATGTTTTTTTTTCTTGACAGACTACTGAAATTGTCGCAGACAGAAAAAAACTGTGGTCAACCCTTTTTTTTCTGACTATTGTGCGGTTTTGAAGGTGTTAACAGTTTTTTTGTTGTTAAAATTTAACTTAAAGGGTTAAGGAAGGAGCTGTTAATTATGCATGGTTGCGATTTTAAAAGAGTTTCCTAATATTTTAATTTACTGTGGACTTCGCCTTCCAAACCGGAACATAGCATTGTTATTTGTCTGTAATAGAGATATTAGGAAAGGCATGTCCTAGAACCAAAACTTTGAAGACATGTGACATATACCATGGTAGCATCGCGTGGTAGATTACAGCCCACAAACTGGGTTGTGATTGTAAAGGTCAGTTTGGCAGTCGCTCCATGTAAAAAACTGGTATTCAGCTGCATCCGGTTAGACTGGAAGCCGACTTCAATATAGTTGGGAAAAGGCTAGGCTATTTAGGTAGGTACGCAGTATAAACGTGTTGGGTAAATATTTTCATAAACATCTATTTCGAACAAACTTCAATAAGTAATATTTTTGTTCATAAGATTTTCAATAATTTTCTTAAAACGCATGTGAGTTAACATACAATTTTTTTTTATTCACCCGTACTTTTCGTTACCATAAAGATGGGGTAAGTAGGTAAGGTACTAACCATTAAAATTTTGGTACCTTACCTACCAACGACTATTCAATAAAAACCTCTAACAAAAAAATAAATTACTTTATTTCTGAATCGAAATAACTTATTCTATACGTACCCTTTTTATATGCGTACAACATTACGAAACCCCTATTGTTTTAAAAACCCCTACACATTGCAATAATAACCTTATATATCACCCCCAAAGTTCAAAATCCAACGGCTCAACAACGCAACTAAAGTCCTTTTGGCGCGAAAGAAAAATTATTGATTAGTAAGCGAACCGACCAATCAGGAGCGAGGATTCCACAAGATGGCCGAAGGGAGCCTACCCTTGCTGAATATTACACCACTAATTTATTACTCTTTGTTCGGCCGACATTAATCTTTTCTTGGTTATATTAATGGTTTTGATGTTTTTATTTTAATGAAAACGGTTTCCCGCTGCCGCCATTTTGTGTTCGGTCGGTTTAGTGGTATTGATTTTTGTAGCTGAGGTGTGGGTTGAAGAAATCTAGTGTTAGGAAGGATACCTGACTTTATGTTAAATCGTGTTTGACTTTGTAAAGGGGCTCGTGGTTAAGTAATAAATAAGCTATGCTTGCCAGTGGATGGGTGACCATCCATTAAATATCGAAACCCAGCGCCATGCCTCGGAAAGCACGTTAAGCCGTTGGTTCCGGGTGTCATTTGTAGATCTTTGACACCGCATTACCCAGTAACTGGGTTGTGAAGGTCAGATATGCAGTCACTCCATGTAAAATACTGATATTCAGCTGTATCCGGTGAGGCTGGAAGCCGACCCTAACATAGAAAAAGGCTGGACAGATGATGATGTGTTTGACTTTGTAAGGTACTGTTTTTCAGTAGCATACGCTCTGAGGGGCAATTTTCGTAATTTTAAGAACGTTCACAGTCTGATCTCAGTCTCAATCTGTCAAAAAATACTTCTAATTTCCCTACATTTTGACAAGTATTTGACATTATTTTGTTTGTCGCCGAGATGAGACTGCGACTAGATTTTGAACGTTTTAAATTACGAGAATTGGCCTTCTGATTAGGTTGGAAGTCGATTCCAACAAGTAATGTTACAGGTTACAGGGTAGTATTTTCAGCATTAAGCAGGTTAGTATGGACAGACAATGGCGTCGATTCCCTTGTTCACAAACTAAACTAAATAGTTCAGTGCATCTTTTTCTTTCTATTTTATTAAGAAAAGGACATAAGATAAATAGGTATTAGTTTAGTCCTGTCAAATTAGTCAGCGCCTGACGTATTTTTAGTAGCCAGTGTCATATTCACGTCTAAACTTGTCTATGGAGTATCTTAATTTGACAGAACTACAAAGCAGTGTCGTGTTCAAAGAGTACATTATTACGGTCGTGTTATAGGAACTGGGTTGTGGAGGTCAGATAGGCTTCATGTAAAACACAATTCAGCTGCATCCGGTTAGACTGGAAGCCGACCATAACATACCTAGTTGTCATGTCATTCTGTGGTGATTTTTTTGGAACATTTCTGTTTAGAAGACTGAAAAGAAAAGCGAAGAGCAAACTAACGATTCTTGCCGAGTTACGTGCTGCACACCCTGCCTAACACTTCGGGGCTTAAAGTCGTGATGTTAGTTAAATATAGTTCAGGATGACATTCAACATACAGTTCCTAAGTTCACTGACCTACTATTGAGATGACTTGCCATAAAAAATAATAGTACGTACTCGCATTTTGTCTTATCACGATGTTTAAGCAAATTCATTGAAAACTAAGAAAAAAAAAACGATGAAAATGAAAGTGTTGCTAACGTTTGACACTGAAAAACGGGAACCATTTGACTGAGCCTCTAAAAACTTATCGACCTTCTAATAACGGACACTTTTTTAAATCCATGAACCTCTAAAAACTTTTATCGCGTTAAATGGCGCACAGTTTTTTAAATTGATTCTGCCTAGCCTTTTCCCAACTGTATTTAGGTCGGTTTCTAGTCTAACCGGATGCAGCTGAATACCATATATTTTTTATGCCTTTTGCTACAGTAGGTCGCAGTAACTAAGCTGGGGCACTCCGACCAAACGGGTTAGGTTAGAACTGTGACCACAACCGCACGCGAGCCGAATTGATCGCAGACAGCTGTGCTGCTGGGGAGTTTGTTGCGCCACTTCTTCTTCCCAGCGATAGCACTAGGAAGTGGTGAAGGGCGGGCGTTTTTGGGGGACTGTCTTTTGTAATTTTGACATTCGAAAAGTGCTGATTCTCAGCCTAATTTGAATAATTGACTTTTGATTTAGTAGGTAAGTAAGCTGGAGCACCCCGACCAAATGGTCGTAGAGGCTATTTAGAATCCCAAAATAGGAAAGAGGTTCGACTAATTAAATGCCCTTGAAAACTATGGGAAAAACGATAACCTAATCAGTTAACCTAAAATGTTCCCACCGCTGGGACACAGGCCTCCTCTCTGTGAGAGGGAGTGGGCCGTAATCCACCACGCGGGCACAGTGCGAGATGGTAGAAGTCACATGTCTTCAAATTTTTGGTTGTAGCATTTTTGGTTGTTTCCTCACGATGTTTTCCTTCACCGTTTTGAGAGCAGTGTTGATGAAATAATTTACACAAAGTAAAGCGCCTGTCTGGCTTCGAATCTACGACCCACAACTACGTTAGCACCCGGCCATCACTGCTCCATTGCTTAGCGATACAATTGACTATTTATTCAAAGAAATTCCTGCTAGGGGTACCTACTGTACGTTGCTCGTATATGTACATAACAAGTTCCCTTTTATAAGTACATAATGGTAACGCATGCGCGTCGCTATTGTAGTTTCATGATTAATGTTATAGGGTAGGCAGACATCTCAATTCCCTTGAGTACTGATCATTAATAATACCATAGTGTAGTTGAATTCATGCAGGATTAGATGCAAGCGATTGTCAAATAGTCGAGGGGATGCATGTCAAAGTTTTTATGTAATTATAAATGAAATTGTAAATATGATATCGGAATCTCTTTTACGCGTCATATTAAAAAAAAATATAAGCTAGATGAGGTCGACGTTATCTATCTGACTATTCTGAGAAGAAAGGCCGAAACGAACTCAGGTCACAGTCTCTTTTAAAGTCCAGACATAATCTTGGTCAGTCATGTGGCGACCATGTAGATTGATGTTTCTCTGGGATCATTTCCGACATCCACGCGGGTGAATTCGTGGGCAGAAGTTAGCTACCTATCTGTGTTTGTAATTTTAGAATGGCGCCGATTCTCTTGTTCGCAAACTAAACTAAATTTAAGTTCAGTGCGTCTTTTTCTTTCTATTTCATTAAGAAAAGGACAGAAGATAAATATTAGTTTAGTCCTGTCAAATTAGTCAGCACCTGACGTAAATTAACGTATTTTTAGTAGCCATGTTTTTAATCACGTCTAAACTGTCTATGAAGTATCATAATTTAACAGGACTAAACTAATATTTTATCTTCTGTCCTTTTCTTAATGAAATAGAAAGAAAAAGATGCACTGAACTTAAGTTTAGTTTAGTTTGTGAGCAAAGGAATCAGCGCCAATGTTTAGTTTTCGTCACTAAGTTTTCCTTTGCCAGTTAATAAAAACACAAGGAAGTAAAAATAAGATCCTGATTTGATCAAGCAATAATTATATCTGAAACAGATCCTACTCCAGGACACAGGTCCTAAAGGAGGTTTGTCTGTCTCTCTAGAGCCCTGAATGCTGTTTCTTTAGATAGATCCTGTTCTCGATCCTCTTCTTAACGTCGATAGCAATGTAAATGGACTCGGCCCAGAATTCGGATACTTATTTAGCGCCATCACCAGCGTCCATCAGTTCCTGTAACGTGCAGCTGTCAGGACACGCAGGACACGATATTAAGTGTCCCATCGTTTGTGGAACAGCGCCACATTTACACTCCAAGGCGGAGTCGTCTATGAATCTCCACCTGAACAGGTTTTCCTTGCTTCGGCCAACCTGGGTCCAGAGTCTGTTTAGAGACCAAGTGATGATTCAAAGAAAAAATATTCAAAAACTTGAGAGGTGTCAAGGGACACCCGGATGGAACGAAGTATAACTGGCTTGCTTTCTATAAGAGAGAGAGAGAGAGACAGACAGAGAAACACGCGCACGCCGCACGACTTACAACTACCTATAGCAAAAAGTGTCGTTCCAACTTTTGGTCTTAATTTTTTCCGTTTACTCTAGCCCCCTTTCGCAAAGCGCGATAAGGAACTTCGTTCCAAAAATTATCTATTAAATACTAGTCCATGTCTTTCCTAAAGCTAAAGAGTTTGTTTGCTTGAACGCGATAATCTCTGGAACCACCAGTCAGATTTGAAAAAATATTTTTGTAGCCCAAATCTTGAGTAAGGCTAAATACAACGTGGCGCTACAATGGCGACATTAATTTAACACACGGGTAGGGCTAGTGGCCAGTAATCATAAAAATTATAACAACATAAAAAAAATCGTAACTTGAAAACTTCCAGCGCCGCGCGCCGACATAGGGCTCTCTGTCTTTCCTTCAATTCGCCTTCTCGTTGCTCGTTGATTGTTATAATTACATTGATGCGATGTTATGATCCGTGATCTCGGCAAATGACCCCTGAGCTACAGTTCTTTAAGTCAGGTTGCTCTAAGATGCTATTTTATAAAAAAATTAATAAATAAATAAATATTAAAGTTTAATTAAATTAAAATATATTCATAAAACTACAACGCAAAACCGTATACGTGTGTTAAATTAATGTCGCCATTAAAGCGCCACGCTGTATAGGCTATGTAACACCACGCTAGGAGCCGAGCATAAAGGAACAAGAAACACGCGAAATCGCCGGTAGAAGCTAGTCCTATCGTACTAATATAAACGCGAAAGTTTGTATGGATGGATGGAGGTTTGTTACTCTTTCACACCAAAACTACTGAACGGATTTGGATGAAATTTGGCACACAGATAGCTTATAACCAGGATTAACACATAGGGTACTTTTTATCCCGATAATCCCACGGGATCGAAACTTATGCGGGTGAAACCGCTAGTATAAACTTACTACAATTTTGAACATGAAATACGTCACCACAGAAATATTTGATTAAAACATCTTTTCCCTCACAAAGGACACAAAGCAAGAATATCCACCTCATACAGCATTCAAAGAAAATATTCCGATAATACGGGCAATCGTTGGATAGAGAAAAAAAAAAGATAAAAGAAAGAGAAAAAAGAACATTAATCAGAGAACACTGGCCGGCGAGATGACTTGTGGAAATGATTCAGTGGTACGGACGAGCGATTGTAAGTGGATATGGTTCTGTAGGTTAATTTAAAGGTATGATTTTGAAAGTCTTTTGTCATGTTCGTGGTAGAAAGTCGAATAGGAAGTTAGTAAATGGCGAAAGCCTCGACCAAAACAAGAGCTAAATATGAGCTTTAAGCAAGTCTTTATTTATTTATATTTACTTTATTGTACACCACAAGGGAGGGGCTTGTGGCTAAGTAATAACAGCCGCACGGGTCGATCGATCAGGTTAAGCTACGCTTGCCACGGTTGGTCCGTGGATGGATGGTCCATCTTCACATACCAAGACCCCTCCGTGCTTCGGAAAGCACGTTAAGCCGTTGCTCCCGGCTGTCATTCGTGGATCTTTGACAGTCATTACGGGTCGTCAGAAGCCCGAAAGTCTGACAACCAGTCTTACCAAGAGGTTTCGTATTACCCAGTAACTGGGTTGTGGACGTCAGATCGGCAGTCACTCCATGTACAATACTGGTATTAAGCTGCATCCGGTTAGACTGGAAGCCGGCCCCAACATAATTGGAAAAAGGCTACAGACACTCTTTCAGAATAATATTATTAATAACAAACAGTAAGCAATGACAACAACATGAAATTCAGCATGAAAAACAGTTCCCTCTCCCCAAATAATCCAAACTAATATTATAAATGCGAAAGTAACTCTGTCTGTCTGTCTGTCTTTGCTTCACGCCTAAACTACTGAACCGATTTGTGTGAAATTTGGTACAGACATAGTTTGGAACTTGAGAATGGACATAGGATAGTTTTTATTACAAAAAATTAATAATAAAATAAAAATTATTCCGGACATACAGCGCCATCTATTGGTCAAGAGTCGGTGTCATCTATTGGTGAAATCACTATTCCACGCGAACGAAGTCGCGGGCAAAAGCTAGTCAGCCTATAAAGTCACACAGCACACAGGCCTCCTATCTGTGAGAGGGAATGGCCCGTGTGGGCCCAGTGTGGTTTGGTACACAGAGTCCTCTCTACGGAACCCTAAAAACGGCCGATTCTTTGATACCCAAACTTGGGTCTGTCACTCGGCTGCACCAATTTATATAAACCTTCCTATGTACTCCGCATTGTTCTTATATACTCCTGATATCGATGTAAAGGGGGGAGCAGGGGAGGTCTGATAAAATTGGTTGGGTATCATTCTCATTATTTTTTTGATCTGTAGGGTTGTGTTGCTTCAGGGTATATGCAAGCTTGGTATATTTTAGGGTATTGGTAAGAATGGTAAGGCGGTAATTTTTCGAAGTGAATTCCCTGTACTTTATTTTCAATATTTTTTTTATCTATTATGTAGATCCTACTTCCTACTAATATTATAAACGCGAAAGTTTGTATGGATGGATGTTTGTTACTCTTTCACGCAAAAACTACTAAACCGATTTGGTTGAAATTTAGCACACAGATGGTTTATAACCAGGATTAACATATAGGATACTTTTTATACCGATAATCCCGCGGGATCGAAACTTATGCGGGTGAAACCGCGGGGCGCAGCTAGTTCCTTTATATTTTATGAATGTGAAAACGTTGTAGACCACGTCGGCTGTAGATTTGTAGACCATTTTCTATTTTTTTAAGTACCTGTATCCTAACTGCGTAACACACGATCAGTCTCATACCGAATCATTTTGAAGGATATTGATAATCCATTGCTTCATACATTCGAAAAATTTGTCTGCTCGACAACGTAAATAACGCAATGAATGTTGTTGAACATGAAAGCCATTACTACTATATTATCGATAGTCTGTTACGCAATTACCCCACTGGTAATTGTTGACAGGCCTACACTCCGTTTCGTAGTTAAGAAGAACAATGCAGTCACACGATTTGGTCTTACAGGTGGGTGGGTACTTTCTATTTCTAGATTTATTTATTTCATTTTTCTTTTTTGTGTAGGTAGTACGCACATGTTGGGTATTTATTTTAGTTTTTCATTCATTACAATACAACACACACACACATACATGTATGTCACGACATTTTATTTGATTTTGCATGAGCTTTTCTATAATTTCTAGCATTTAAATGAATTCTCATAATTTATTATTACGGACACACACTTTCCTGTGTTTGTTATTCCACCGTATGGCACTCGTGGGTTGCAGCTGAAAATCAGCGTCAGGTGGTACACTTGTGTTGTCATCTGACATTATGCTGAGCTGAGGCCCTTTTGGCATTATAATCTTTGTTTTTGTTTTTGTAGTTTTAAGGTGTCATTTTGTGTAATGCCAATAAATGCATTTTTCTTTCTTTTCTTTCTTTCACTGTCCTCTCATACCTATTTACAATGTAGTTTGAAAACATCGTAAAACACATTTTTTTTAAACGAAAAGTAAAGTTATGCTAACTGAACACAGACATCCCAAAGTCCTGTAGCTCATCATCTGCTAGCCAGATTCCAGCTGAAAACCAGTGTTACATGGAGCGACTGCCTATCTGACCTCCACAAACCAATAGGCTAGATGCCTAAAAAAATCTAACAATCCGTCAGTTAGATTATCAAAAAATATAGGACCCGTATTTTTTCTTTTGTCAATTATATAAAAAATGATGAAGATATCGCCCGTTAAAGGTCAGCGTGACGTCACGCCTATCAAAAATACGTCTGATTTCCCTACATTTTGACATTTGTTTGTCGCCGAGATGAGACTGCGACTAGATTTTGAACGTTTAAATTACGAGAATTCTTTCTTTTTTCTTTTTTTTTAACGTTGCCCCACACTAGGAATTTCTCCTGTATCGTGGGTGCGTTTACAAACATTTAAACTCGCATACACAAACAGCCAGACCCGGAACTATTTGTAGGTCATACAAATATTTGTTCCGTGCGGGAATCTAACCCGCGACACGCAGCGCAGCAGTCAATCGCTTAACCACTGCGCCAACCGTGTGTCCTGTGAATTGGCCTTCTGGTAACGTTTGCAGGCCAGGATGGCCAGAGATCGCACAAGACAGGGGGGTTTGGAAGGTAAAAGGGGAGGCGTCTTCCCAGTAGTGGGACGCAACGCAGGCTAAAAAAAAAAACAAAACAAGTTGTCTTTTGAGGCAGCCCTAACCGAGAAACTTGAAAACGAAGTCCTTTTTGGAACTCCGAAGATAATCGAGTTTTTTTTAAAGTCAATTTATGTTTGAAAGTTTTTTCATCACGACTCCAAACGTATAGATTTTCAATGAATATATTATTGAAAGTTTTATTAGATTATTATAAGTCGACGGTGACATAGAAAATAAGTTAGGATATACCCTGTAGCGGTATCTACAACGCGTCATACTGACGTCACGTAAATCCTGCATCTCGCAAGCAGAGTTTACCGCGCAATTAGCATAGATACAATTTCCCAACATCAATCGTTGGGCAATTGCCCGCCAGACACAACACCCGTCTGGTCGGAGGATCCTCCCTTTTCTATGGAGGATGAGTGAACTTTACACCCTGTTCCTTATACCTTTATAACCCTATAAGATTAGGTAACCATTATGACATCTAGAGAAACCAATACGTGCCTCGGAAAGCATGTTAAGCCGTCGGTCCCGCCTGTGTTAATTCGTGGATCTTTGACAGTCGTTACGGGTAGTCAGTAGCCCGAAAGTCTGACAACCAGTCTTACCAAGGGGTATCGTATTATACAGTAACTGGGTTGTGGAGGTCAGATAGGCAGTCGCTCTATGTAATATACTGGTATTCAGCTGCATTCCGTTAGATTGGAAGCTGACCCCAACAAAAGGGAAAAGGCCATGATGATGGTTACCTAGTCATCATCACGAAGCGAAGTTTCGCTAGCTAATTTAATTTGACAGTATAAAGCTCCTGCCAATACTATAAAAAACACCCCTGTGTATCAAGATGGGTTTAACAGAAGTGCTTCCACCCATAAGCGTGATATCAAACATATTTCTCTACCAACAAACATTAAAACTCCACATTTTCTCCACAAAACGCATGAACGCACATCTACCCTCCGTTCTAACAAAATTAAGTATATCGCTTCCCCCCTACCTATGTACTCACATTACATAAGGGTCGATAACACTACCCTTAGGGGGTGACGCCCTTCGGAAACGTGATACTAGCAACAGGAACGGCATTTAGATATTAATATATTTGTTTTATTTAAGGTGGATGCTCCAAGGTAGCCTGCGAAATTCAAATTTTCTTACGTTTTTTGCAATTTGCTGGTCAGTACTAAGTTGTACGTTGATTAAAATATGATTCGCGGCCGTAACAAATAATAATCTTTCGTTTCCACTCAAATCTGCCTTCTAAAAACCTTTTACTAAAATACGTTTTAAAATAAAGAACCACCAATCTAAATCAAATCTACATAAACTTAGATAAATACAATTTCGTTTTCGAAATCAAAAACCTAGCCTTATTTCGGTGCGACAAACGGAAGAAATAGCTGAATCATAAGAGTAATGATATAATGCGTTATGCCGCAGGGTGGCAACACTGGCAACTGGCAACCCCAGGGGATAGAAACAAAGACGAATAAATAGGGTCGGGAACAAAAAAGCTACATCTTTCGAAAAAAAAAAGTTGGTAAATTTTTTGGAACGCGTTTTTGAGTTATGCGTAACATCTGGTCTGTTTCCAATTGAAAAGTACTAGGTATCGCCAAACGGCCAAAATTTATATCAGACGGCCAATTCTCGTAATTTAAAACGTTCAAAATCTAATCGCAGTCTCATCTCGAGCGACAAACAAATGTCAAAAACTTGTCAAAATGTAGGGAAATTATAAGTATTTTTTGACAGATTGAGACTGAGATCAGACTGTGAACGGACTTAAAATTACGAGAATTGTCCCCCTGACCACCGTAAGGACTATTCCTGCTTGCAGCGCATATTATTAGTCGACCTAAAAAGTATCCTTTTTTGTTTTACTTACGGACGCAGCTGTGGTCATCATGTGCACAGGATTTTATTTTCAAAATGGTCAGATATAGGTTTTGGCGATAGTACTTATAGCTTTACTTTTAAGCCCTATAGGCAACAAGCTATATACATAGGTAAGTACCTATCTCATAGTATAATCAACATATAATGTTCGCACTGCTGAGGTCCATGGAATACTATATCTATGGCTGGTACACAGGCCTCCTCTCTGTGAGAGGGAGTGGGCTGTAATCCACCACGCGGGCCCAGTGCGGGTTGGTAGATGTCACATGTCTTCGAATTTTTGGTTCTAGGACATTCCGGTTTCCTCACGATGTTTTCCTTCACCATTTTGAGAGCAGTGGTGATGAAATTATCGACACTAAGAAAGCGCCTGCCTGGGTTCGAAGCCACGACCTTACAACGTCGGGGCCACCACAAACTCTTCCCACTTATCTTATTCTGATATCATAAATTTGCATTCTACAATGTTTATAAGATCTTAAAACAATGGTTAATGCTAGTCACAATCTTAGCACAGCTAAATGTAATACCTAATTAAAAACTCAATGCTAATTGCGTCATCGAAATATATCGATTACTAGCTTTTACCCACGATTTTACCCGCATCGCCTGCCCGCACAATTACTTTGTTTTGGTTCGGCGTACTTTCCGACTTTTTTTGTTATTGCTCGGCTGCTAAGGGTGCTAGCGTAATGTTAAATAGATCCACTCCGTCGCATCGCATCGCCTGCCGCTTCTAAAGGTCTTAGCGTGCAAACTCAAACTCATACTCAAATCATTTAATTCAACTAAACCAATTACAGGTACTTTTGAATTGTCAAAGGGTCGGTCAGTCAGAAAGATGAAGCTAGTTGCCCATTCCAAAGCGTAGGTACCTATGGAGAAGAACGGGCAAGAAACTCCACGGACACTCTTTTAAATCATAAAATTGTTACAAAATATTTGATTACATAATTCGTGTTGAAATTAACCATGTGAGAACGATGTAGAAATACGTGCACGTTAAAAGCGTCCGTTATAAAAAACAAAAACAATTCAGAAATTAAAATAAGTCGAGGCAGCTAAGAGATGACCAGTCCCTACTGACGGCGCCCGTTCACGAACATGAACGTCTTAGTGTCTTCCTCAAGAGCTACCAAATGTAAAAAGATTTTTTCAAATCCAACTGGTAGTTACAGAGATAAGCGCGTTCAAAGAAACAAACTCTTCAGTTTTATTAATAGTGAATAGATTAGTGAAAACTTACAACAGACTGATGATAACGTAGAGGTTGTAGTTTTTGGAACGAAGTCCCTTATCGCGCGTTGCGAAAGAGGGCTAGACGGAAAAAATTAAGACTAAAAGTTGGACCGACACTTTTTGCTATAGTTGTAAGCCGTGTGGCGTGCGCGTGTTTTCTGTCTGTCTGTCTCTCTCTCTTTGAACTTCGTTCCATCCGGGTGTCCCTTGACACCTCTCAAGTTTTTTTAATTTAATAACGTAATTTTATAAGGCATTTCTAAATAATATTTGTCAAACTTGTGCTTTTTAAACGTCATACCTAAATAGAAAAAAAAATACAGTCTCCAAAAACTACCAAACGCGGTTTAATCTAGTAAAGATGAAAACCTTCCAAAATCATCATCTGCCTAGCCTTTTCCCAACTATGTTGGGGTCGGCTTCTAGTCTAACCGGATGCAGCTGAATACCAGTATTTTACATGGAGCGACTGCCTGTCTGACCTCAACCCAGAAAACCTTCCAAAATATTATCAAAAAAAAGTACGGCACCAATTTATAAAACACTAACTTCTGCCCGCGACTTCGTCCGCGTAGATTTCGGATTTGTGACAGGATTGCGTATCTCAGAAGGAAATCAAAATAACCCATAAAGATACAAAATAACTTTTCTGGTTGATTTTTTACACCTTGTGTCAGAAAAACCCAAATATCTTACGGAACCCTATTTTTTTCCAAAATAAAATTTACCCTATGTTACTCGTAGATAATGTAGCTTTCCAATGGTGAAAGAATTCTTTAAA
This sequence comes from Apamea sordens, assembly GCA_945859715.1. Taxonomy (NCBI): domain Eukaryota; kingdom Metazoa; phylum Arthropoda; class Insecta; order Lepidoptera; family Noctuidae; genus Apamea; species Apamea sordens. The sequence continues at coordinate 7,168,836 of OX244015.1, read as the reverse complement.
TCGGTCCAGTAGTTTTTGAGCCTATTCATTACAAACAAACAAACAAACAAACAAAGTTTTCCTCTTTATAATATTAGTATAGACATAACCTGGAGATAGCTTGACAGAGACACTACAGTATCATCTAAAATATTATCATAACATTTCTAGAGTCATTAGGGATTTTCTTGATAACTGAAATGATTTACTATTTGTTTATAACTGGTGCAGTTCTTTTTTTTATTCTTAAGACTATTCACTTACCTTTTATTATCTTGCGTGACCACCTTCCAAATATTTCTCCATCGCCATTTAACGAACGAATATTTCAGAAAATATGACGGTTGAGCCCAAAAGGGGGAGTAATCTTTTGTCATATTCGATGTCATTTTTACATGCATTACCTAAAGATTTTTACTTATTATTTTATTTTTGTTCCGGCTTTAATCAGTTCGGATTTTTATAAGTTAACTTGTCTACCTCATCAAGGCTCCCGTAGACAGTTGCGATGCGGCGCGGTGCAAACAATTTCCATAAAGTTTTCATAGAAATTGTTTTACTAGAGTCGGATCGCGCCTATCTGCAGGAAGCCTTCAGACTCTTATCTCAATTTATTTGGGGTCGGCACAACATGTTTATTTCTTCTATAATTATTCATTAGCCCACCTATTGCCTATTGTGTGTGTTTGTATGTTTGTTACTTCTTCACGCTCAAACGGCTGGACGAATTTCGATGAAATTTGGTATGGACATAGCTGACACCCTGGATTTACACATAGGCTACTTTTTATCCCGATAATCCCACGGGATCGAAACTTGTGCGGGTGAAACCGAAGGGCGCAGCTAGTAAATAGAGACAGCTAGTATATAATATGGAAAATGTCTTACCTGTCTCAGTATCCACGGTGTAAGACAGTCCAGCCCAGGGATCATCCTGACAAGAGAAGAAAATAACTTAATGCTCCTGCTAAAAAGGCAAAGCGAATAATTTTGGAAACAGAGACAAACTTTATTTCTGTAAGAATATCATTAACCTGTTCACGAAAGTACAGACGCCAGCAGGTCAAGCTACCCGAAACTGTCAAATTTTCCCAATCAACCCTTTTTTTTTATTTCTTAAAAATTAATAGATGTTTTCTATCCACATGGATACGCCAACCCCATTGTACCTTATCGCTACTCTTACGCCACTAAAATTAATTAAGAACAATATTCTTATAATCCTTATTATTTAACAAATTTAGCTATTCATTGATCAAGCTGTTGCACTAGACCACACAATTTTTTTGCAACATTTGATTTAGGTTTCGTTAAAATAGTGAAAATAAGCCCAAGATCTAAAATATTTAAACCAAACTCCCTACATCAATGAATCTCTTTCACTTTTGTTCTTAACACATTCCATCAGTAAATGTTGCACGTCAACAACGTTTTCCCAATCAACCCTGAACCTTAAAACTTTAATGATAAAGTTGATAATCTATTAAAGAAATTTGACAGATTGTAGTAGTTTGATGTGCTTGCGTCGGTACATAAGTGATCAACACATGACTCATGAGCGACACGCGTCAACGGCAGATGTAAAAGCAGCCGTCAACGGCTGACGTCAACGCTTATCGACGGCAACCGCAGACGCTTCGGCCATCTTCGGCGACTGCCGTCGATAACGTGTCGCTCGTGTATTTGAGCACCGCACCGTAATCAAATACATGAGCGGCACGTTGTTGACGGCTGGAGTTCCCTCTGCCGTTGACGGGTGTCGCTCGTGTGTACAGTCAACAGCAAAAGTAGATGATCAAAACAAGTAATTCAAACCAAAGTCAAAACTGATCACGAATATATGGCAGCTGTACTAGTAGTAAATGTTTGGTATAATTTACAATCACATACTTTTGAATCACTTCGACGCCACACAGTTCTGACGCGAACTCCGTTCATTAGTATTGAATTTCTGAATTTGATCATCTACTTTTGCTGTTGACTGTACGCAAACTGACATGTATTTTCAAAACTTGTTATTGCATTAAATACCACTTTTGACAAAAACTCCCACTAAACTGAAACTTCACTAAGATTGAAACTATCTAACTGTCGAATTGGTCTAAAAGCAATGAAGAGCAAGAACAGAAATACATAAAGCAACTGCTTTTTTTTCGCGTTCCGGTTGATTCCAGACGCCAGCACATCAAGCTACTACAGTCTGTCAAATTTCTTTAATAGATTTTCAACGTTATCGCTAAAACATAAGGTTCAAGGTTGATTGGGAAAAATTTACAGCCGATCGATTCTGTAAAAATCTCACCGTGAAAAGTTAGATGAAGTGAGCTTAGAGTGAGCTGTCAATAGTGTCAATCCCTAGCATTATTTAGAATGACAGCTCACTCCACGCACACTTCACCTAAGTTTTCACGGTGAAATGGTTACAGAATCGCACTGCTGTTTCGGGTATCTTGACCTGCTGGCGCCTGTACAATGATCCCTTTTAAGGATTTCAGTTATTTCAAGACCTTGCATATTTTCAAGTTTCGTTATTTCTTACGGTTGTATTAAATCTTTAATGACTCTTACCTCCTTAATCTCGGAATCCAGCAGCTTGGCCTTAACCTTCTCGATCTCCGCTTTCTCCTCATTGTTCTTGACAATCTTCTCTTCTGCCAGCTTCAACTCCTTGTCAATCTCGTCTCCTAGCACCTTGGTAGCCGTCGGACCCTCCTGGTAGGGAAAGAAGGTCAGGGAAATCAAGATTTTGTTTATAAAATTGCGTTTTTAACGTTGTTGAGCAGATACAATTTTCGAACATACACATATGAACATATGAAGCAATGGATTAGCAATATCCTACGAAATGATTCCGATTGCGATTTATAGTGTGTTTCGCAATTAGGGTGCAGAATAATTTTGAAGCATATTGTTAATCCATTGCTCCATATGTTCGAAAAATTAGTCTCCTCAACAACGTAAATAACGCAATGAATGTTGTTGAACTGTCAAAATGAAAGTTATTGCTACTGTTAGTATGTTACGCAATAGGGTAGTTGCCAGGGTAAAAAAATAATTATTATATTTAGTCCGTCAGTTAGATTATCGAAAAAATAATGGACACGTATTTTTTCTTTTGTCAATCAAACAAAAAATGACAAAATTTGGGAGTGGGGGTCGTGACGTCACTTGCTTGCAAAAGTGTCGCAAGCAAGTGACGTCACGCGGAATTTTAACGGGCGATATCTTCATCATTTTTTATATTTAATTGACAAAAGAAAAAATACGGATTCAATATTTTTTGATGATCTAACTGACGGACTAATTCGATTTTTTTAGGAAAATAGCTTATTACCCCGCAGATTTACTGATGAGGCTTTTAAAAATGGGTTATTATAAAATATATTTTTTTAAAACCTTACCGGTTGCATCGGGTCTTCCAGGGAGAATCCCATGTCCACATCCTGCTTCCACAGCACCTCGATGAGGTCCATGTCCTGGAAAAATACATTAGTTTTAATAGGAATTTACGTAAATAATCGCGGATTCAAAGGGGCTTGTGACTAGGCAATAAAAGCCTCACAGGTCGATTGATCAGTTTAAGCTACCCTTGCTGCGGTTGGTCCGTGGATGGGTGACCATCTTTCCGTTCCAAGACACCTCCGTGTCTTGGATAGTGTTGCAAAAAAACCGTTTTTTTTCTAATGTGAAAAAAAACCTTGAAAAAAAACCTGATATAAAACTGTTTTTTTTCTGGGCCTTGTTTTTTTTCAAGAGTATAATAACTCTAAAATTGTTCGGGCATTTACCGTTAAAGATTAATACTTAAGATTACATAATAGAGACTTAGGTTTATTCTTGAATATACGGTACTTTTCTGATAAAATAGTACCAAAATTTCATAAAAATATTGGCAACATTCATTGATATTAACTCAACGAAAGGGAAATCCCCAAATCATATACCTATTTATGCACGGGGAAATCCCCTTTCGATTTGTTTGTTTGAACCGATTTGAACGTAGTTAGTTTAGCGCAATTGTGGTGCGTGACGCTGACGTGTGACGGACGGAGAAAGTTCAATATAAAATTATTTAGAATTTGTGATATTGAAGTGTTGTTAATTCGAGTCTGATTACAAAAATAAATACCTACCTAAGTATGCCGAAACGAGTTGGTTCAGGCCGAAAAACATCGGCTGTGGCAAATCTTTTTAGAGACGTGGTTACAACTTCGAAAATCCCCAAAGCAGAAATTCTGCTCAAAACATGTGACGAAAAACGGTACAAGACTTTTATAGCACCTACAAGAGTGAACTGATACAGAAAGTGAAGATGAAGAATAAATTGAAAAAAGATTATTGAATTGTAATTCAATGTTGAAAGTAGTGAATTATGAATAAATAATATTTTGATTTCTTATATAAATTTAATTTATAATTGAACTAAAACGTAGGCTAGAAAAAAAACCAAATTTAGAAAAAAAACAACGATGCAAAGTTTTTTTTCATGTTTTTTTTCAATAAAGTGAAAAAAAACAAATCGTTTTTTTCCATTTTACATCACTAGTCTTGGAACGGAAAGCTCGCTAAGCCGTTGGTCAGGGCTGTCATTCGTGGAACTTTGAGAGTCGTTACGGGTTGTGCGAAGCCCGAAAGTCTAACAACCAGTCTTACCAAGGGGTATCGTGTTACCCAGTAACTGGGTTGTCGAGCTCAGATAGGCAGTCGCTCCATGATAAAATAATCTAAAACTACAGAACGCAGGTTAGGCTACGATTCTTACATATATAAAATATTGTTAGTCTACGTTCATACATCTGAATGCCAATTCCCGTACTTAATAAAAAACGTTAAAAATCTAGCCGCAATCTTATCTCAGCGACAATGTCAAAAACTTGTCAAAAATGTAGGAAAATTAACAGGTATTTTTGAGTTTTTTTTTTTTACTGACAATGGGCTCACTCTTGACCTCAATCCAGCCCAGAGGCAGGGATGAGATCTACGGTGGAACGAGCTTGCCCAGAAGAAGCCTATTCACTCTCGCCCTGAAGAGATTCGGGTTGTATGAACTCGGGAATGCAGACGCAGGCAGATTGAGACTAAGATCCGACTGTGAACGAATTGCTGCCCCTCTGGTCATAGTATACGCACGCCGGTTGCGAGTACTACGCGCCTGATCTTTCTGAAGAACATCACAAATAAGGTCACTATGTCCTTCAAGGGTGTCCTCTCCCGGCTAATTCATATTGTAACATTAATACATGTTAAAACCATAGATTGAAACGATAAAGGAGTTATTACCACGCGGCGCCATCTTGCCAAAGATGACAGGCATCTATTGATAAAAGGACACCCTTTTTTTGTTCGATATTTAAAGATTTTTGAATTTCTTGGAATGCTTTTGCGGTGGACCGCTATTAAAATGATTTTAATAATTATTTTGACGATAGGAATCATTGTTGATTCGTCAAATATCAGCCGATGTATTCTGTAAAAATCTCACCGTGAAAACTTGGGTGAAGTGAGCTTCAATTTAGCTGTCATTCTCCACCAGCAGTGCGATTCTGTAACCATCTCACCGTGAAAACTTAGGTGAAGTGAGCTTGGAGTGAGCTGTCATTCCAAATAATACTAGGGATTGACACTACTGACAACTCACATTAAGCTCACTTCACTTGAGTGTTCACGGTGAGTTTTTTACAGAATCGACCGGCTGATGCTAGGGATTGACACTATTGACAGCTCACTCTAAGCTCACTTCACGTAACTTTTCACGGTGAGATTTTTACAGAATCGATCGGCTGAAAACCAATTCCCGTTATTAAAAATGTTCAAAATCTAATCGCAATCTCATCTCAGCAATTATCAATGTCAAAATCTTGTCAAAAATGTAGGTAAATCTATGTCTATCTATACTAATTTAGAGGCATGAGGAACAGGGTGTAAAGTTCACTCAACCTCCATAGAAAAGGGAGGATCCTCCGACCAGACGGGTGTTGTGTCTGGCGGGCTTTTGCCCAACGATTGATGTTGGGAAATTGTATCTATGCTAATTGCGCGGTAAACTCTGCTTGCGAGATGCAGGATTTGCGTGACGTCAGTATGACGCGTTGTTCGCATGTGGCGTTGTAGATACCGCTATACTAATAATAAAGCTGCAGAGTTTGTTTGTTTGAACGCCCTAATCTCTGGAACTGGGTACCAGTCGGATTTGTCTTTTTTTTTTTTGCGTTTGATAGTCTTTTTTTTTATGTAGGTAGGCTATTTTACATTACGCTAGGACCTTCAGGAGCCGAGAAAAAAGAAAAATGTCAGAAAGAACGGACGAAGTAACAGCGCGGGAAGACGATGCGATGCGACGACACGGGGTGAGTTGGCACGAGTAGAAGCTAGTTAGAAATATTATTGACGGATCTGAGGGGCAATTGACAACACGGTTAGCGCAGTGGCTGAGCGATCGGACTGCTGCGCTGCGTGTCGCGGGTTCGATTCCCGCACAGAACAGATATTTGTAAGTTCTACATGTATTTGTTCTCAGTCTGGGTGTTTTTCTATCTATAATATGCATGTATTTACAAAAAAAAATGTATATAAGTAGTTTATCAGCCATCTTGTTACTATAACACAAGCATTAGGTTGCTTAGCTTGGGACTAGATGGCGCTGTGTGAAATGTCCAGGGATATTATTATTATTAATTATTCTCGTAATTTTAAGAACGTTCACAGTCTGATCTCAGTTTCAATCTGTCAAAATACATCTAACATCATACACATCTAATTTCCTACATTTATGACAAGTGTTTGATATTGATTGTCGCTGAGATGAGATTGTGACTAGATTTTGTGCGTTTTAAATTACGGGAATTAGCCTTCAGGCTGTAAAAGTTCTTAAAATAACAAGAATTGTCCCTCAGGTTGTCGTACGATATTTCGATGTTATCTATCGAGATGTAATTTATTTTTAAATTTCTTAGGGTTGGGTAAATGATGGAATATGTGTTCCCATTCATGAATTATGAAAACGATCATATTTACAACATTTAACACGTAAAATTCGTAATAATTATTACAAAAATCGATTCTCATTTGACTCCGCCATCTTTAATTAGCTTAAATACTGAATTAATAATAACCGCCAGCTACCAAAAACTGGTCTAACAAAAAGAAAGTGAAAACTTACAAGCAAAACTAAACTTTGACCAAACTACATAAGTATTGAAATCTATTGATACCGCAAATGACTTACACCTATTCTGTAACGTAAAAAATCAAATAGTGAACTACTATTCGAGTTAGTTCTAAAACATCACATATCCAAATTATTTAAATAGAAAATTCATCTCTGTTCCCTATTCTTATGGTTCAAATTCGTTTTTTGTTGGTTTTCCTGCCCAATCAAAAAAGTCTGTAGGGGTCGTACACAGCGGGATCAAATTGATCAAAGCATGGTGCATCGGATTTTTAATTAAGTTTTTTTATGTTTATGTATGCAGTCGATATGTTTTACATACATCATTTCATACATAAAACAGCTTTTGTCCGATGAGGTTTCGTTCGGTAATAGTGACAATAGTTACTATAAAAGGCCAATTAATAGGTCAAACATAATATTCAGCTAGGTTCCCTGTAATTATTTTGGTAAGTACATACTAATTTAATGACTACAATTTCCAATGATATTAGGTCAAACTAAAGACAATTTAGTTAGAAACAATATTAGTGAAGAAACGGATTCATGACAAACATTACAAATGATTATCATCAAATTTTTTTTTTATTATTTTATAGAACGTACAATCTAGGCAAATACGACATCTATCGTTCCCTTGCATCATTCACCACAACGCCATCTATCCGATGTTATCGAAGAATTGCAGAAAACGCCATCTGTTCGCTTAATGTGGAACTGACGATACTAGCGACATCTATTCTTTGGTAGTTGAACTATTGGTACAGACGCCATCTGTTGTGATAGCGTTGAACTTTAGTGGTTAACATTGTTGACAAAACTTGTGCTCGCTATTCGACGGCAGATGGCGTTACGTAACATTAGAAGAAAATAAGATGGATGAATAGTATTATGCATTTCAAATCGTGGAAATGTGACCGCTTTACGTTATTCTAATTATTTTTAAATGTTTCTAAAAACAAGCATGAATGAAAGTAAACAATTATTGCACACGTTAATAAATTCGATAAGTAAAAAAAAAAGACTTGAGATAACCGCAGCGGAAAGAAAGGGTTAAAAACAATTTAGTTATCATAAATGCTACTTATTTTAGAAATAGAAAGAAAATCAAAACGTATTCCTTAGTTTTTATAAAACACTATAAACCGAAATAATAATAAGAGTCGGATCATATCATTATGTTCGTAAAGTTAAACGTTTCAAGTAAAATATGCAGACATCACAAAAATTTCCAAAGATAATTCATCAAAAAACCTACATGAAAATCTCAACAGATGGCGCTGTAATAAATTACCCAAAATAACTTCTAGAACATCTGATTTGGAGTAAAAAAACTCGTAATTTAGCGAAACAAGGTTACGGGCGGTCAAGGTAAGCCAAGGTCAGGACATTGCCGAAATAGACGGATCCCCCGCACTGCGTAATGTACAGATGTGTTCCAGATGGATAGACGTCAGACTTGCGAAGTTGCGAACTAAACTTGCGAACAAAAACGTTCGACTGATAAAGTAATTGACAATACCATGCTGGGGAAAAAGTTGGGCCGTATAACTTAATTCGACGGGCTTGTCATTTTGCTAATGATGTTTAAATAATATTTATAAAATTTAAGAAAAAAATGCGCACCTTCGCCCTTCAGTGGACAACACAGGCTTTTACCAAAAAAAAAGAAAAAAAAAAGTTATTTTTGCCATCGACAAAAATAGCTTTGAATAGTATTCACAAAAAAATCAATATTACCAATATTAATTGTATATGTATGTCGTTTGTAAATCCTTAGCTTTGTAGGTAAGTAGGTACTTAATTATGTCGATAAGAAATTATAAACGTAATTTTAGATTTCTGTAGGTACTTAGCATTATTTGAAACAAAGACTACTGTTTTAGAATAGTTTTGAATGAATCAACATTAATTTCTACGTATTAGAACTCATTAATCATTTAAAGAATATTAACATGACAAATATTGACGATAAATTAAATAAAAAACATAAATAAATAGTAAATTAGTGAAAATTTATGTTAATACATTTTAATAAAAAATATGCTAATATTACTTATAACTACTTCTATCGGTTTCTCTTATGTCTAATTTAATGCATTATTTATGTAATTATTTTATGGTTCTTGCACTCCGCCAATTCCTAATAATTATTATAATAAGATAATTAACATAAAGAAAATGTTGCCCACTTTCTGGCCGATCAAATTGATTAATATTAATTATAAACATGTGCAGCATCACACGTGCCAAAAAAAGTGACAAGGAAATGTCATGTGCCTTTTTGACAGGACCTGTCAACGTGTCATTTAATTATTTTTCAGACGTGGCGTCAATTTTGTCGGGAAATTCATTTTCATAAGTTTAAGTCTATTTTAGGAATAACAATTCGAAATATAAAGTCAATAAATAAAAGTTGTTGGAATTGTCTACTGTTATTTATCTAGTAGGAAAATAACATCTGGCTCTGAGTTCATCCATCAAAATATAAAACGTCATTTCCGTCAGTGTCTGTTTGAAAAACAAATTAACCATTCTGAATAATTTATATATTACAAATCCATCCATTGCTGCATTAGTTTGACATCAAAATAAATGCCACCGTATAAAGTACGCAATGAACATACGATGACGTGAATCGTAGTAAAAGTCGCCTATCTGTTTCTACTTTTCTAGCGTAATGCGTAACATAGTTATTTTTGTAGTAAAAGTGTACTGTCTCTTTCACAGACATGTTTCTTTTAAATGACGTGATCGTACGGAAAACACATTCGACAAACACACCTATTTTACGATGAAATTTAGTTTTTTTTTTGTCAAATTCGTCATTCCTTGAAAAACGGTGGCCAAAATTATGCGTCACTATGTCTAATGACAATCTGTCAATGGCTTATGTTAGGTTACAAGAATACATAGTATGGCAGGGATATCGACGCGCAACCTGGGTCCGTATTCCCGTAATTTAAAACGTTCAAAATCTAGTCGCAGTCTCATCTCAGCGACAAACAAATGTCAAAAACTTGTCAAAATGTAGGGAAATTAGAAGTATTTTTGACAGATTGAGACTGAGATCAGACTGTGAACGTTCTTAAAATTACGAGAATTACCCCTCTGTTGTTACAATGGATTCAGTATTTAGACCCCTTCGTAGACACGTATTGTTTGTTATTTTATTATGTAGACAAGATATGATACTGATTTAATTATAATACTTTATATTTCTATTATTCTTAAGCGTTCAAACTGATACAAAACCCTAATACGAGTAAACCTACGAGAAAAGTTATCATTTTAATTTTAACAAATTAATGTGTTAGATTTATTAGGTACATTTATTCATGTTTAAATATTTGTATGCCAGTCCATGGCGAACATGTAAGATCATCTTAATTTATAAGACTTTATGTACAGACGCCAGCACATCAAGCTACTACAATCTGTCAAATTTCTTTAATAGATTTTCAACTTTATCACTGAAGCATTAAGGTTCAATGTTGATTGGGAAAATTTGACAGTTTCGGGTAGCTTGACCTGCTGGCGTCTGTACCATGTTTTAAAGCAAATAAATATATTCTATTCAATTCATGAGACTGCTAGTGCTGCTGGGGAGTTTGTTGCGCCACTTCTTCCCAGCGAAAGCACTAGGAAGTGGTGAAGGGCGGGCGTTTTGTGGAACTGTCTTTTGAAATTTTGACGTTCGATAAACACTGATTCTCAGCCTAATTTGAATAAATGTACTTTTTTTTAACGCGCTTAGTACCTTTAACGGAAGGGGTTGTTCATACAATATTATACAAGTTGACCTTCGGGGACATCCTTTTTTTTGCTATGGCAACACTATCAACATGGGTATTACTCAACCTCTTTACATCTTGCGACACCAGTTCGTGATACTATGATTCATACTTTCATAGGTAGCAGTGTATTTAGCTCAGCTGATTCAATGTTTATATCGATCGTGTAAACAGGCTGCCATAGGTACTTCCGACAGACGTGCAAACTTAAAAGAATGAAATAGCAGTTTTTTTTTAAATTTAATTTACTTTTATTGGATATCAAAAATTAAAATTTTACAATTTGTAAGCTAAAATACATACTCAGTCTATAATGTTCCCACTGCTGGAAAACAGTTATTATTAAATTAAAATGATTAATTAAAAAGTATACAGGGTGGCAGGCAGGGGACATCGACGCGCGCACCTGCAGTGCGATTCTGTAACCATCTCATCGCGAAAACTTAGGTGAAGTGAGCGTGGAGTCAGCTGTCATTCCAAATAATGCTAGGGATTGAGACTACTGACGCTCACTTCACTTGAGTTTTCACGGTGAGATTTTTACAGAATCGACCGGCTGTTCCCATGGATTCAGTAAGTACATGATTCTGAACCCCTGCGTTCCATACATTTTCTAATTATTTCTACGCTATCTAGGGTGTTTAGCTAGAATCATGTGTTGAATTCGTGGTTATAGTTTGCGCGTCGATGTCCCTGCCACGTTGTATGTCAAGTTATAAAAGAACAAGCTGCGCCCCGCGGTTTTACCCGCATAAGTTTTGATCCCGTGGGAATATCGGGATAAAAAGTATCCTATATGTTAATCCTGGTTATAAACCATCTGTGTGCCAAATTTCATCCAAATCCGTTCAATAGGTTTTGCGTGTAGTAGTAACAAACATCCATCCATCCATACAAACTTTCACGTTTATAATATTAGTAAGATAGATTATGTTGTGGTCACACAATAAAATGTATATGCATAATTAAATATTATCATCGAAAGATCTTATCGTTTTGATATTAGCGGGCACTTACTTATGTATAAATAACTTTGATTGCCTTGATAATAATAATACGCCATATTTTGAAATCCTAGCCATTTATGTATCTATAGGGTCCAACTGAATTAGCTAGCGAAACTTCGCAGACGTGTCTCTCGATATCAATAAACATGATCAAACGAGATTAGTATGAGGAGTTTCATTTTGGGGTCATCAACCGCAGATAGTCACTGGAAATATCAGTTTAAAAAATCGTTTTTTTTTTCTGTAGGTAAACTTCACAGACGCGATATGTATCTTCTTCTAAACATAATATGACAAAAAGAACAAATTTTCTCAAATCATACTTCAAGTAACAGAATCACAAGGAGCCGTTGACCCCAAAAAAAACATCAACTTTATTTTATTTTATTTTGTCGATGTCACGTGTGCGGAGTTTCGCTAGCTAATTTAATTTGACCCTGTCTGTGTATCTCTATGACCTCTAAGTAGCCAGTACGACTGGAATATTTTAAAAACTAATAAAGGCAGTTCTAATTGAGTAGCTTAGATGGCATCTAATGATAACAAAGATTTTATGTATTAGGTACAAAAAAAATAGTAAATAATCTACTCATCTTATCGTATAAAGTTTTATTTATTTCATTATACAAAATAGGCATACAGATAGATAGTATTTTTATACGACACGAACTTTACTTGTGGTCACAAAGTGTACAAACTTGCTGTGAATATAATGTGTAAGCGCAGCTCTCGGTCCCGTAGGAGACAACGGCGAAGTCGGGAGTGAGTGTCTTAATGTGCTGACGCTACTAGTCTTCACGCACACAGTCACAGTGTGTTTGTACGCTTGGTTACTGCACAAGTAAAGCGCGCGTCGCTTCGTGAGATAAAAATTCTGTACCATCATCTGCCTAACTTCCGGTCTAGGATGCAGCTGAGTACCAGTATTTTACCTTGGAGCGACTGCTTATCTGACGTCCACAACCCAGTTACTGGGAAATACGAAACCCCTTGGTTGTCAGACTTTCGGGTTTCTGACGACCCGTAACGACTGTCAAAGATCCACGAATGACAGCCGGAAGCAACGGCTTGACGTGCTTTCCGAGCCACGGAGGGGTCTTGGTATGTAAAGATGGTCACCCATCCACGGACCGACTGCGACAAGCGTAGCTTAACCTGATCGATCGCCCCGTGCGGCTGTTATTACTTAGCCACAAGCCCCTCTCAAGAAAAAAATTCTGTAAGTACCAAAAACTATTTATTCTGTAATCAACAACATGCAGTGAGCAAGAGTGCTGATCAATACTCGTTCCTTCTCTGTATGGGAACAGGCTTTTGCCCTGCACAAGCTAATATTAAAAAAAAACTTGAGAGGCGTCAAGGGACACCCGGATGGAACGATGTTCAAAGAGAGAGAGACAGACAGAGAAACACGCGCACGCCGCACGGCTTACAACTACTCGTACCTATAGCAAAAAGTGTCGTTCCAACTTTTGGTCTTAATTTTTTCCGTCTAGACTCCTTTCGCAACGCACGATAAGGAACTTCGTTCCAAAAAAACGGTCAATTCTTTTTCTAATCATTCAAAATCATTAGCACGTAGTTAAATTTTTCCCGCCAAAATATCCATCTGACAGCTGTCATAACTGTCATCATATTGACATTAAACCAAAAACAAACAAACTTTTAAGCAATCCGTTTTAACCCCGAACCTTACTCTAAGCCCTTTTCAACCCACAATACGTGTGTACATGCACTATCGCACGCTTCGACCTAGACAGGCAGACGTCTGGTGAACCCAGTCAATGCCCCCAGGTCTTTGTTTCCTTGTCTCAGCTCCAGGGGTCGAAAACCTAAAGGTTGAAACCCAGCCTGAGTTCGATAACCGATTTCGGAGGACATACGAACGCTTTTAGTTCTAAGGTGATCGCTTCGAAGTTGAAAATTTGGTATTTGAATTTCCAAGTAATAAAAATATGAACGACTGAGAGTTGAGACTAAATTATTTTCGCCGAATGCACTTAATATTGATCCATGTATTAATTACATTATTTAAAGATAAGTAAATGCTTAATTTTATTTACTTTACACTGTACGAATAACTCATGTAAGTACCTATTTGTTTATTGTTTATTTCGGTCAACAAAAACTCTACCTATGACATTTTGACAACAGACTTCCTGATCATAAAATTTACGGAAGTTTCAAACGACGGAGTTTTATATTTAAACCACTGAACCAATATCCATAAAAAAAGTCGGAGGAAAAAAATCTACTTACTGTTTATCCCAGAAAAAAAACCACACTTTATCGAGTAAAAATTACGTCAGTGCAAGGTTTAAATATAATTTTCCTTCACTTTTAATTTCAAGCATAACAGTATTTTTAAATAAATTAAGTACGCCACAACTGAACACATGTCTTCTTTCTAAAACACTTATTTACAAAGTAATGATATCTGACTCTATAAAGTACATAACAGTACTATTATTAAGACAACACGTGGATACTATATCACTTTCGATTTCATACACGCACGACTCCGAAATTGGCAACTGTTCAAAATGTATTGTTTACTCTCATTAAGTATAATAAGTACATTCATAAATCACAGCCTCTACTCACCCTCTTGGTTTAACATCACCAAAAAAATAAAGGGAAAAAATACTTTTTTTTCTGTGAAAGTTTCATCGAAATCGGTTCAGTGGTTTCGGGGTTATGAAAGGAAACATGTGTCAATGTTTTGATAATATCGACAAGAGTTTTCTTGACGTACTTTTGGCCTCAGACAATCTATTATCATTTAAGGTATGGTTTATTTCTACATTCATTACGGTGGACTGCCTCGTTGTTCGCAAGCGCTACTGCTGAGTATGAGGTCCTGGGTGCGATCCCCGGGTCGGGCAAAGGGTTTTTTTCAAACTGGAATTTCTCAGTAGCAGCGCGAAGTCTGAATTTTTGAGCTCGAGTGATAACAACAGGCTCGCCCGTATTACATAAGACTTCAACATAACTGGCATATGTATGTTCATTTCTACAATATTAATAAAGGTACATAATTAAAAGATTTTAATTATTATTGGACCTTAATTTAAATCTGCACTCTAATTGCGCAACGCACGATTATTCGGAATCGGTTTCATTTTGACAGTTCAACAACATTCATTGCGTTATTTACGTGTTGAGCAGACAAATTTTTCTAACTTAAGTTATGAAGCAATGGATTAGCAATTAGCTTCAAAATGATTCTGATTCCGATTGATTGTGGACTCCCTTGCATACTTTCTCTCACAGAACACCAGATATATACGCATAATTTTATTCCATTTATCCGCAAACACATTACACTCAGGGTTGGCAGCCAGAAGGACATTCAGCACCATAAGAGACGACAGACTCATCAGATCATTGTGACTTCATAAGTCAAAAATTTTCGTTGTAATTATTATGCAATATTTATTTAGAAGTTTCGACTCAGGACTTTGTTTAGTATTTTTTAATTCAACCTAGATAAAAATCTGCTATGATAACTTAAAAAGTAAGAAAAAGATCAATTTGTAAGTTTTAAATAAAACATCACAAAAAAGGAATGAAGTCATTCGAATTTTAAAACGGTCGGCTAACGGTTTTTACGCCATGTTGCGTTTAGAAATTCTAATTTCAAACATTTGAAATGGAATGGTATCGTTAGCATCGTTTCAAATTCACATATCGGGAGGAAATCCCGAGGAGTAAATAGATATACTGAATGGCATTTTTAAAGATTCCTTTCAAAGGTTAGGCAGAAGAGTAGCCTATAACTGTTCCACTGCAGGTCTGAAGGCCTCTTCTTATATACAGAAGAAACGAGCATTGATCACTACCCTTGCTCACTGCATGGGGGGACATTAGGAGCTTTCAGTAAGTCCAGAGAGCCTAGAGAAGTGGCAATCGCTGTTGAAGCATTTCGAATTTCTACAATTTTCAACAGGATTGGCATAAGCTTTTTGGTAACTTATGTAACTCCAATACATTGTTGACTTCTCCATCATTGTTGTTGCTGATAGAATGACACTGTGTCTAGGCCCTCAGGATTCCTTCTTTCATAAGTTAGTGGGGCCAGCGGTGTAGTTGCGGAATTACACTATAACAATTGCAACGTCTATAATTTAGACGGTTCAACAACATAGCAGACAAATTCTTCAAACATAAATGAAGCAATGGAGCGCACAAAACGGTGAAGGAAAACATCGTGAGGAAACCGGCATGTCCTAGAACCAAAAAGACATGTGACATTTACCAACCCGCACTGGGCCCGCGCAAGGTCCACTTCCTCCCACAGAGAGGAGGCCTGTGTTCCAGCAGTTCCCAGTGCTGGAACACAGGCCTCCTCTACGTTTTAGGCTGATTATGAGGATTAGGAATTTCCTTAAATCCTTCACATTGTGATTGAAAGTGTGTTGCGCGAATGGGGTGGGGTCCTCACGATGTTTTCTTTAACCGCAATTCAGTAAGAGGTACCAGGGTAACATAACATCGAAGGTTAGATAGATAGATAAAACGTTTATTCAGTGCAACAAAAGACACAATACAAGTAATAAAAAAAAAACGTAGATTAAAAAGATAAATTGACCCATAGACACCTCGTATAAGTAAATCTATGGGCGGTGTGTGTCTCATGGTTGCACCAAATGAGTCCAGCTCAGCATATTATGCCAGGTACAATACCATCAGGTTCATGTCTATAGTTTGAACATCTGTTCACTGCAGTGACATCGACCTAGTTTCGATGGGTGACCTTGTAAACACTGACAGCGCAGCCTAGCATAATCAATAAGTTTTATGTTATATCGATTTCAACAATGAACCATTTTTATTCAAAGGCATTTGAAACAAGCAACAAGCTGGACCGATACCAGAAGGCCAATTGTCGTAATTTAAAACGTTCGGTGTTCGGCGGCAAACAAATGTTAAAAACTTGCCAAAAATTAAGGTAATTTAGAGGTATTTTTGACAGATTGAGGCTGAGATCAGACTGTGAACGTTGTTAAAATTATGAGAATTGCCCCTCTGTTCATTTATTACGTAAGACGATTTTAGGGAGAACGGGGTCAGACCAAGTTTTATTTTTTCTTACGTGGGGGTGGGAACCCTCTTAATTGTTCTTACGTAAGATCACAAAAATTATAACTTTTATTTTTCTTTGCAATTTTGGTAAATACTGATATTACGTAAGATTCAAAGGGGGGTTCATTAAAGTCTTATGTTTTCTTACGTAGGGTAGGGCGGTACGAAAATGGTCAAAATTTTCTAATGTAATAAATGAACAGCCTCTGACCTCGTGAAAGCCGTAGGAATGCAAGAAGCAAAGGACCGGTCAATGTGGCGACACTTGGGGAGATGATGATGTTACTCCAAGGTCCAGCTCCGGTTCATTTCCGTTACTAAAAAGCAGTTGACCTCATTTGGTCACCATTGTCACGGTCATAACTTTGCAGTTTTTTTTTATTACCCTACGTTTGCTATTTCTTTAGAGCTTATTTTTATAACGCTAATATATCTTTATAATTTTTTATTTTTTATTTTGACAGTTATTTTATACAAAACCTGTCAGACGTCTTTTTTACATAACATAACATCACGCCTGTGTTCAACGAAGGGCTAAGCAGAAGTGCCACATTTCGCGAGTTATGTTTTGGGCTGTTGAAGAAGTCGGTTGAAAAAAGATTGCATGCAGCGGAGATGAGAATGTTGAGATGGATGTGTGGAATGACGAGAATGAATAAGTTAAGAAATGAGTATACATATAAGAGGAAGTTTGAAAGTGGCGCCAGTGACAGAAAAGTTGAAAGGAAATCGTATGGCTTGGTATGGGCATGTGATGAGAAGGGACGAAACGCATGTGACTAAAAGAGTGATGAATATACATGTTGATGGATGGAGAGGGAGAGGAAGGCCGAAGAAAAGATGGATGGATTGTGTGAGGAATGATATGAAAGAGAAGGGAGTGAATGATAGCGTGACGGTTGACAGGGGAGAATGGAAGAAGAAAACGTGTTGCGCCGACCACAAGTAACATGGGACCAGGGCTGGAAGATGACGTAATAGGAGGCGAGCCTATTGCCAACAAACAGGCACAAAAACAGAATCAGGGCGGCTACTGAGAAATTCCAGACAAAAAAAAAAGTCTTTCCGACCCGGGAATCGAACACAGGACTTCATGCTCAGGTGTAGCGCTTGCGACAACTAAACCAACGAAGCAGATAAATCACTTTTTTTACGGATAAAAATATCTCACGTTGCTTATTCTACCTTCAAACCCCACGCGTGACATCATTTATTTACAACTAAGTAGCTGCGCCACGCGTTTTCTCCCGCATAAGATTCGATCCCGTGGGATTGGGAATATCGGGATAAAAAGCATCCTATATGTTAATCCTGGTTATAAACCATCTGTGTGCCAAATTTCATCCAAATCCGTTCAGTAGTTTTTGCGTGAAAGAGTAACAAACATCCATCCATCCATCCATACAAACTTTTACGTATATTATAATATGACGTATTAGTAGGAAGTAGGACGAAATCAACAAAGGCTTTAACCGTGTAATTTTGAATTAAGACGCAAAACTGCCTTTTGGCCGAAAAGTTCGATGACACCGCAGGTTGGTAACCTCTGCGTGACGATTTAACTATTCCAACCATAGATATATTTATATTTCTATTCTATGATTCGAACTAAAGATTTGCGTGTAGTGTGCGTGGCGTAGTTAAAAAAAGTTAAAATACGACTGATTTTGCAGAATTCTGGTTTTATTCAGATTTTTTTTTACGTTTTTATGTTTGCAAATAATTTATGTTTTTTGCGGGCTTTCGCCTAAAGGAGGATGCACTAAGGTAGTCAGCGAAATTCAATTACGTTTTTTTGCAATTTGGAGGTCAATGGCAGGTTGTATGTTGATTAAAATATAATTCGCAACCGTAACAAATATAGCTTTACAGAATTACACTAATTAGAATCAGTAATACAACTCTTTTTATACAGCTTTTTCTTCTATATGACGTTTGAAAGTGATTCCAATATCCTATTTACAGAATAAACGGCACCCATATTACGTAACACACTATTAATAACAATTTGAATGATTTTGAAGGATATTGCTAATCCATTGCTTCATACGTTCGAATAATTTGTCTGCTCAGCAACGTAAATAACGCAATGAATGTTGTTGAACTGTCAAAATGACACCCATTCCTACTTTTAGTGTGTTATGCAATTACCCTGCAGATTCATTTCCAATGTTTTAAGTACTATTTTTTCCAATGCGTGGGAATAAACAGCCAATGCTTGTATATAACATTTGCGGTTACTCGATAAACGATAATATTTTATCTATGCTTATCTGTAAGTTCGGTAACCAACCAGGCCTTATAAATCAGTACTTTTCGTTGCCATACCATCGATTCGTATAATTTTTCTCTAATATGATTCTATTCTGTTCTATTTTTCTCTATGGCAATGGCGCCAACGACGATCTCAAGAATTCGAATTCGGGCGGAGAAAACAAAAACAAAATCACTATGACAAGTGACAAAGTTGTCATTTTTAGGGTTGAGACTGGAAGCCGACCCCAACATAGTTGGGAAAAGGCTAGGCAGATGATGAACGGGACTTTACGGCGGGGTAAAGTTGTCAAAAAATAAAAGGCACGTTTTGACATTGACAGGCCCGTTTTGCTATGACAGTTCTAGTAGTTTGCTGCGACCAAAAAGGCTGTCGACCTCTTTAGACATCATTGTCAAAGTCTCGATAATAAACAAAAGATTACACTCAATCGGCCAAGAGATATGATGTTGGTGTTGCCAGTGCAAATTATCGTAATTTGTTAAGTTGAATGACCTTTTAAGCCAAATATTATTCTTTGAGATAATGTCAGTTTTTTTTTTAACTGGAGGTGAGAAGCGAATTAATGACGCTTATAGAAAAAGGATTTATTACATCAGCCGGTGCAAGAGCTGTGGTGGTTCAGTGGTAACAGCCGCGACTTACGAGTTGTAGGTCGTAGGTTCGAACCCAAACAGGCGCTTTACTTTGTGTAAATTATTTCATCACCACTGCTCTCAGAATCGTGAAGGAAAACATCGTGAGGAAACCGGCATGTCCTAGAACTAAAAATTCGAAGACATGTGACATCTATCAACACGCACTGGGCCCGCGTGGTAGATTACGGCCCACTCCCTCTCACAGAGAGGAGGCCTGTGTCCCAGCAGTGGGAACATTATAGGCTGATTAGGCAATCTATATCAGCCGCTAAATGTCACACTACTAAATATATTATGATCATGATGCTCCAAGGTAGCCCGCGAAATTCAAATTTTCTTACGTTTTTTGCAATTTGCTGGTCAGTACCATAATAAAAGCAAACAAGTAGGCCAACTCAAGCCCCGAGCGAGCGATAATAGCCTAAACTCGTAGGGCTGTCACTTGTACTTTATTCAATCGTCAAAAATGCATAGTCAATCTCTATACAAAACAATGTTCCCCTGTAGGGTAAGCATCAGGGACCTTTAATACAAAGTTTTGTTTAATTATTTTTTCTACACACACGGCTACACATCAAGCTATGCAAAACCAGTATTAGCTGACCGTTCATTGTGAGAAAATATCATACAAAGTGAGGCCAAGACAAACTGGTTTTGTATAGCTTGACGTGTAGCGTTGTGTAAGTACATAGACCAGAAGCCGACTACATTTTTTTCATTGCCTACGTCATCTTAACTGTTTAGTTATTTGAAAAATTACGATCGAAATATGACTAATAAAAACGTGGTTTTACTGAATCATGTATTTATTCAAATAAAATGAAATGATTATGAAGTCTTTGTAGTTAAAGGAGGTAGGTAGGTACACGTACAAATTATTTATTACGAGCAGCAGGGCAGCGGCGAATAGTGCGCGGGCGCGGGCGATATTACCGGCGTCACAGCCACGACTGGCGCACCTTTAGCAGCGATAAATTTTGTCAGTGTGTGCGTGCGACGACGCATACGTACGAGCGCGCTCACATACAAACCGTGCGCGGTGCGAATATATGAAGATGTCGTACTTGTTTGCTTTTACTATGTCAGTACTAAGTTGTACGTTGATTAAAATATGATTCGCGGCCGTAACAAATATGTATTTACAGAATTATAATCATTAAAGTCATCAACACAACTCTCTAAGATCAAGTAATCCTACTGAATGACTATTTCATGAAATCTTGACATTTTAGGATTATGGTAACTTAATAAGTTGTATTACTGATTCT
This sequence comes from Apamea sordens, assembly GCA_945859715.1. Classification (NCBI taxonomy): domain Eukaryota; kingdom Metazoa; phylum Arthropoda; class Insecta; order Lepidoptera; family Noctuidae; genus Apamea; species Apamea sordens. The sequence continues at coordinate 7,147,622 of OX244015.1, read as the reverse complement.
AATGATTATAATTCTGTAAATACATATTTGTTACGGCCGCGAATCATATTTTAATCAACGTACAACTTAGTACTGACCAGCAAATTGCAAAAAACGTAAGAAAATTTGAATTTCGCGGGCTATCTTGCGCTTTGACTGATCATAATATATTTAGTAGTGTGACGTTTAGCGGCTAGAAAGTACGTAAAGTCGTTGGTCCCGGCTGTCATTCGTGGATCTTTGACAGTCGTTACGGGTCGTCATGAGCCCGAGTCTGACAACCAGTCTTACCAAGGGGTAGCGTATTACCCAGTAACTGGGTTGTGGAGGTCAGATAGGCAGTCGCTCCATGTAAAATACTGGTATTCAGCTGCATCCGGTTAGACTGGAAGCCAACCCCAATACAGTTGAAAACGAAATAAATACGGCTTCCACATAAACATTTAATTTTATAAAAGTGACCGCACAAACACTACGCGTTTCATGTAAATTTGGTATTTACAATTATAATTAACTTCGACCATACTGCGGTACAAATATTTTCAACTGTATTGTAAGACTGGAGCCTATTCGCGGCTTTACTTTCTTATAAATGACCGAATAAGCAAGCTGAAGTGGCAATGGGCCGGCCATATTAGCCGTAGAACCGATGATCGTGGGGGTAGACGTGTTCGTGAGTGGAGACCGCGAATCGGTAAACGTAAGGCGGGACGCCCTCAGGCTAGGTGGAGCGACGATCTTCGCAGGATGGCTGGTAGCAGCTGGATGAGAGTTGCCGAAAATCGAGTTGAATGGCGTGCAATAGGAGAGGCCTATGTCCAGCGGTGGACTGCTATAGGCTGATGATGGTGATGATGAAATTACGGAAATGTTGCATGGTCGAAAACAATATCAAACCAGGCGATTTTTTATTCGATATGATTGAATAAAATAGATATGAATAAGGGCTTTTCCAATCTACTACAATCAGTGTAATAGGAAACGTGATTTACAAACGTCAAAATATTGAGTGACAGTTGACAGCTAACAGCATGTTGCTAGGACAGAAAAACAAAATGGTACGTTTCTAGACTTTTTAGGGAAGATAAATCTTCAATAAATTAACCAAATCTATCGAGGAATCATATTAACTGCATGCACAACAAAACGGTATTACTATCACCTTCGAAAACATAATTTGAATTCGCATTTTTTTTTCTCCAAAATATGTACAAAAATAATTATATAAACTTTTGACATCTACGGAAGAAAAATATGTGCATTACCAAAAAAAAAAAAACGATGACAGCCCGTCAATCAACGCATTTACCTTAAAACTTTAAATACAGTAACCTTAATCATTATAACCGTACTTTGAACCCAATGTCATGTTGTAACGTCATTTTGACGTTCATTGACAGTTTACTAAACATTTTCAAAGGGTATTTACTTACTTAAGCAGCAATGGTGTTTACAAGTTTACTGCGTAGATTTCGACAACAATTACGTCTGTAGTTTTAATGTAGTGCCAATTAAAATCATATTTAGCTGTCTATGGTCCTCGGGAACCAACGGTTACAACAAGCCTGGCAGTAATAAAAGATTAGATTCATAGACTAGTCTGAATAAAATTCCTGTCCCATCCATGTCGAAACAACAGAACGCCACGTGGTTTTGCGTCGTCTACGTTAAACATCTGGCCAGTCTGAACACTCACTAAAATAGACTATTCAGTAAAAAAATCAATGAATTGAAAACTCACCTCTTGAGTCAGCTCATCACCAGTATGGTGACCCTCATCAGGCTCGGTCTTCACATCAACACCATCGCTGGAAGCCTCCATATCACTAACACCACTTGAACTGGCCGTAAAGCTCGTACTAGCTCGTTCCCTCTTCACATTCAACACCAGTTCCTCCTCAAACATCGGCGCTAATTCGTACACTTCGGAATCCAAAGGAGTATTCTCCATCAAGTATTGCTCCAAATTCTCCTGCTGCTGCTTCACGTCCAAGAACTCCAAATCATGCTTCAGCTCCTTAGCCTCATCTACTTCTCCGAACTCTTGCAAGTCCGCCATATTCTGTTGAAATACTGAGTTGGTTTCTCCCAAATCCATCTCAGTTTTCGGGTTGAAATAAGGCATGAAATCTATAGCGTTGTCGCTATATAGATCATCATCATCTTCCTCTTTCTTGACTCGAACTTCGAAGTCCTCATTCTCCTTTTTGATCTGCATCTCGGAAGGTTGCACAAGCAGCTCGTTGACGTCGAAAGATCTTGATGCTATTTCAGCAAATATGTCTTCTGAAGTTCGGTTATGGAGAAAATCAGCAGAAAGAGTGACAATAGCGTCCGGGCGTTCTTCATTGCTCGTCGCTTCTTCTTCTTCATCAGAAACTTTGACTTCCTGAGCTACGTTGTCGTCTGCTGACACGGAGTCTTGGTCAGCATTTTCGGGGACCGTCGCCGAAGCGAGCGCCGGCGCTACTGTGTCAGTCGCTACATTATTTACTAAATATGTATGAAGTATCGGGGCTCTGTTATTCCATATCCGCTCATTATATTCTAAATCAGGATTACCATATCGCCCGAGGGAGTTTAGCTCCTCAAATAATTGGCGTTCGTAGTTAATGAGTATGTTGTCCAGCGATTTTGGGTGGACGAATCTTGGTCTGATCAGCGTCCTGGCTTCTTGTTCCAAAGACCAATCTGATCCATTCGAGATGTGGAGTCCAGCTATCATCTGCTGTGTCTCCCTCTCCAGATAATCATTGGGGTCCACCTTTAGCAGGCTTAGGACCAGAGCGAGTCGCAACAACTCGTCTCCGTACAATTTCTTTAAAGAAATCATGATTTTAACTTAAATTGAGCACTTGTGAGATCAGTTATTGAAAGTTTATTTATAATGCTATATAGTCCTTATGTTATTAATAAAATTTCTGGGCTTCTTTCTTCTTTTCTCCGACATGTTGACAGATGTCACTTTCTTGCACTGTTCGTTAGTGTGGTAACATACATGTTTGTTAAGCACTTCATCACTGGTTTAGAAAGAAACGTGTTTAGTCTGTCGCTGGCTTTACGCCAGAGCACTTCACTTGTTCACTTTTAGTTTTTTTCTGTAATATGAGTAACAGTTCGATGCAGGAGTCTTTGTAAAATACTTTCGGGTACTGGTACTTAATTAAGAAGTTTATACTTCAATTCGTTGTCACAAGATTCAGTAAAATAGTCAGGTAATTAGCTATCAGTGCAAACGACCATTTTACCAATTTCCATATTCAAATTAAATAAAGTTTGTTATGTTGGCAGTATTTATTTGTTACGCAGAAAAGTTGTTTTGTTGGTAGTGTGTAATTTTGTTTGTCGAAGTCGTCAACAGATGGTGTTTACGACGCTTATTTTGTCATTTAAAAAACTTTCATCGTTCATTTTATATAAGTAGTAGTATTTTTAACGCTATATATTTTTTTTAAATAATTATTTGTAGATGGCAGCTCTGGACAGAGAGAGGTGGAAATAGAGTATTGAGGCCTTTGCCCAGCAGTGGGACATTAATTTTAGTATTTACTAACTGCGCCCAGCGGTTTCACCCGCGTAAGTCTCGATCCCCTGGAAATATCGGGATTAAAAGTATCCTATGTCCTTCTCCAGCTCATGGTTTACCCACGTGCCAAATTTCATTCAAATTCGTTCAGCCGTTTTAGCGTGAAAGTGTAACAAACAAACATACAAAAAATCGACTCTGCTCTGTACAATATTATTAGTTTAGACAGAACTGTATGTTTAAACTTTTGTAAAGATAATCGGGCTTCTGACTACCCGTAACGACTGTCAAAGATCCACGAATGACAGCCGCGACCAACGGCTTAACGTGCTTTCCGAGGCACGGAGGGGTCTTATGGCTGGATGGCCATCCACAGACCAACCGCGGCAAGCGTAGCTTAACCTGATCGATCGACCTGTGCCGCTGTTATTATTTAATCACGGGCAACGTTTATAAATAAACCCCTTTTGATTTGTTTGCGAACACTTGCTATATAAAGGTAAGGGTGATTGACCTCATTTTTTATAACAATGGCAATTATCTGTGGGGCCTTGAACCCTACTGTGACATGTAGGTCCTCAACACCTAAATAGGCGTCGCTACTCAAAGAGTTATCTAACCTCATTAGCATTTTGGACTTTTGACTAAACTAAAGACTAACTGTCAAAATTTTTCATTGTAGAATTCCAAACTAGATTTAAAATTTAAATTTAGAGCGTCTGCTTTCGTGATATGACATTAGAAGTTAGCAAGTTATTACAAGGTACAGACGACGCCAGCACATCAAACTACTGTCAAATTCAAATCTGTCATCATTATCATCATTATTGTATTTGTCATCATTCATCTGTCAAATTTCTTTAATAGATTTTCCACTTTATCTCGTAAGTACCTAAAGCATTAAGGTTCAAGGTCGATTGGGAAAATTTGACAGTTTCGGGTATCTTGACCTGCTGGCGTCTGTACCTGCTATGGAAAGGATTTCTTTGTAGTATGTTCCATATTGAGATGATAAGATTTAGCTTTGGATAGTATACTTAATTTCAAATAATAATCAATAAAAATCAAATGCTGTTCGTTGGTAAGAGCATTATATTCCTTCCCTTCCACATTTAACCCGTCAGCCTTCAAAACAAGAGTGAACATGCATCTTCTAGGCACGCTCGTTCTATCATAGACCTCATCCATCGCTTTCCATCAGACGAGATCGGTCAAGGCCCATTTAGCAATTAAAAAAACTTAAGAACGGCTGGAGCACTGGCATTTTTTTTTGTTTTCAAATGATCGTCACAGGCCGAAAAGTTTCTTAGAAAATTTTGAATTTCGAGAAAACTGAACTATTATTTTTCGCTCTTTGTTCGAACTATTGAAATTTGCAGGACACCGTATGTCGGGCCAGTTAGTTAATAATAAAATAGAAAATGAATACTACCCACATAGAACAAGTTATGAAAATAATATGAAAAGTACATTTTTGCGGGTAAAATAAAAATTACTGATAGAAGACATGTCGAAACGGATTCTCCTTAAAGCTGTTTACCTTGTTAGAGGCTTAGCGTGAATAATACATAATAAATAAGTCGCTAACAATCATGTACCTACCCTCAAAAGAACAATCCTATCCTACGTATCCTACTAATATTATAAACGTGTATGGATGGATGGATGGATGTTTGTTACTCTTTCACGCAAAAACTACCTACTGAACGGATTTGGATGCAATTTGGCACACAGATGGTTTATAACCAGGATTAACATATTATTATAGGATACTTTTTATCCCGATATTCCCACGGGATCAAAACTTATGCGGGTCAAACCGCGGGCCGCAGTTAGTAATTTACATATTACGAACATCCATTGAATTATATTAACCTTACGACTTGTTTCCAAACAATTATTTACTTTACACCTTCATACATAAGTCGTATAATCGCGTGTATTAATTAGTATGTAAAATTATACAGATTACGAAAGTAAGTAAAAACTGTTTGTGTAATGATTTAGAGTTAATTGACCTCTTTAGGCGAATTTAAAAATGTTTTGGACATCTAGAAAGCGTATGAAATGGCTGTAGTTTCAATTTAATTATTTACAAAAAAAATTTTTTTTTTTGTTAACAATGAGAGTAGACGCAGAATTTAAATTAAAAACTAAACAGAAGAGTAAAATTAAAATACACTCGAAATGCCAAATTCAAACTTAGATCGCGATGTTACGATTCAGAACAGATGTTTTCTGAAAACTCGAGAAAAACAAACATCTACGCTTTGTTTTCGAATCAAACATAAACTACGCCACCATATAAAAATAACTTAACTTTCATAACAACAAAACGCGAATAAAAAATACACACACATTCTCGAAAACACTGCATTTTTTCCAAATTCGTAATCACCCTACCAACCTTCAAAAACAACCCCAAAAACACACACTGCCAACATAACACAAATAAAAACCATAGATTTAAAATAAATATGGAAGGATTAAAATTAATAATGAAAAGAATTCCCGCCTGAATTAACGTCAAAGATAAAACAATGTTCTTTGTTTACTAGAAGTTCCGTTTTGAGCGCGCGCTCACGACCGCGCTCGAACGCAAACTGCGAAGCTACAGTGCAGGGAACGTTGACCAATGAATCATACGCCATCTCTTTATTTTCCCTGAATTTTCGCTCGCGAATAGTTAAATTTACCTTTGGACAATGAGCCATCATGGCAACTACACTGCAATGTCGTTGATATTAAATTTTAAGACGTTCTATCGCCATGGATAAATTTATTAATGTACGTATTTTTTTATAACTCGTCTAGAGGAAGCGTGGTGGTCATTTTAAATATAATATAATTTATTTAGGTACACTTTGAGGTTTTTTAGTACAAGAGGGACTTGCAAAGTATGCATTATTAATTACATGGTGTAGGTACAACAACGAATTGTTGGGTGAATCGCTGCTCTCCTAGCTAGATGTAATCACTACTTAATCATTATTAGGGAGACCGTTTCGACTTCAAATTTGTGTATCACAATAATCATGTTGCAAAAAAATGTTCCGTGCCTTCTCGGTATGAGAAGAGGTATAAAATTTACCCTGCAATATGAGAATATTAGGCTGGTATATTATTGATCGGCATAGGAGTACGTTACATTTTTGTGAACTAACTTAGTCTTTTTCACCTTGCCATGAGCAATAAGATATATTTCGCAATGGCACAGATTTTTGGGAACAAAGGGTCGTCATTTTAACGATGTATTTCTATCTTTCAAGACAAGACGTCAATTTGAGGTATTTTAGTGGCTAAAACTAAACTTAACTTGTACCAAAAAACGGCAGCAAGAGATTTGAAGTTGTAAAATGTTAACAACAGTAATGCTTACATATTTATTAAGTTAGGGCTGGTTTTTCAATACTCAGTTTTAGCTGAAGAATAAATATGGCCGTTTGGCAGCTTTCGTTTAGGAAATATGTCATGCTGTCATATTTATTATTCCCATAAAAGTTATCTGACTGTTGAAAAATCAGCCTTTTTTTTTTTTTTTGAGGATGGGAAATCATCAAATGACTCCTCCCGCTCTGGGTGGAGCAGGAGGGAGTGTCAGACTCTTACTGACTAAAACCCACCCGTGTTCCTTCCTTCCCCATCAATCCTTCCTTCCTTTTTTCCTTCGTGTTCCTTCCTTCCCAATCAGCCCTTAGATGCATAAATGGTACTGTTCTAGTGGCAAGTCTACTAACTAACAAACGTTGCAATGGTCTCTCCATTGTGAGTTTTTGACAGGTTTACCATGCAATATTGCTGTTGAGCCGATCGATTCTGTAAAAATCTCACCGTGAAAAGTTAGGTGAAGTGAGCTGTCAATAGTGTCAATCCCTAGCATTAGTTGGAATGACAGCTCACTCCTCGCTCACTTCACCTAAGTTTTACATCTCACTTCAAGGTGATATGGTTACAGAATCGCACTGCTGGTCTTGCCGTTGAGTGAGTTTTTAACAGCTATATTGCATGGCTAACCTGTCAAAAACTCACTCAACGGCAAGACTATTGAAACGTCTGTAATTTATAATTTATGTTTTTAATCTGTTAGACTAAAATGACAGCTTTGATCGACCTTTTTTTGACGACATTATTAAGAATATATTAGCTGTCATTATGGTCTAGCAAATAAAAAATCAGAGTTTAGTAGACTTAGACCCATAGACTAAAACTGAACCACAGATTAAACTAGCTAAGTTACGTTAAAGTCAAAAACGGTAACATACGATTTCAAATAATAGTAAATGCTAGTAAGAATATAGTGTGAAGGCGAGGTAGACAGATTGCGAGACTAACGCCTACACCCAGACCTGATAGATTGACTCGTACAATAATAGCTACGACCAATTGATTACAACAAAGACGTACTACGCAGGATTGCAGAGAAACGATTTACAAATATACTATATTTTTGGAACGAAGTTCCTTATCGCGCGTTGCGAAAGGGGCTAGACGGAAAAAACGGACGGACCAAAAGTTGGAACGACAATTTTTGCTATAGTTGTAAACCGTGCGGCGTGCGCGTATTTCTCTGTCTCTCTCTCTCGTATAGAAAGCAAGCCAGTTATACTTCGTTCCATCCGGGTGTCCCTTGACACCTCTCAAGTTTTATTTTATTTATTTGGGACAAAAAACAGTTATACATTACAGCATTTACCAAAAGTAGCATTACAGTCGAAAAAACGTATAACCCACACTATTGTCCACGAATTGACATCGTAGTATCATAACGAATGCATGTTAAATGAGAGAAAAAAAAAACATATTTAGAAGAAAAACACCATATACAAACGAATCGAAGGAAACGGATGACACGAGCATCCAATATAGTCTTGTCAATGCTGTTGGGGTGAATTAAAACAGCTTACAAGAGTTAAATGAAATGTAATTCGTTATTCTGTAAATAGGATATCGGAACCACATTAAAATTTACACGTTATCATATTTATAAAAAAATTGCTAGATGGAGTCGACATTTCCTATACTTAATTAGAAATGGCGAAATAAACACAGGGTCAAAGTCTGCACGGCTACAGCGGTGTTTTTAAGTCCTCAAATGTCAGGAGGTTCACTTTGGGCACTTCAAGCTCTGCCGATTTGGTCTGTAAAAATCGCACACGAAAACTTAGGTGAAGTGAGCTGTACATAGTATCAATCCTAAGCATCAGGCGGAAAGACAGCTTACTTCTAACTCACTTTCCCTAAGTTATCACGGTTAGATTTTTACAAAACAAACCGGACATGAACTGTGGACATAATTGGACCACCAGGACCACTATGTGACGTTACGGGTAGTTAGACCCGCAAAAATTGACAACCAGTCTTACCAAAGGTTATCGTGTAACCCAGTATCTGGGTTGTGGAGGTCAAATAGGCAGTCGTTCTATGTAAAATACTGGCATTTAGCTGCATCCTGTTAGACTGGAAGCCGACCCCAACATAGTTGGGAAAAGGCTAGGTGATTGATTGACTACGTAGTGTTCTTTGTATTTGTAGCCGTTACACGTTTGAGTAGCACGTGTAAGAACTACATATTATCTTATAGTTGTACTACTTTTATAGTCCAATCGTTTTCAAACAGAATACATCGCGTTGGAGAACAATAGATTTGCGTAAATCGTAATCTCGTAGCTATTTTCGCTAGCTACCGACATCAGCTGCATCTCGTTAGGTTGGAAGCTAACCACAATGCAAGGAAATCTAGAGAGAAAAAAGCCCTAGCTCTTCGAGATGTTCAAGAGCTTTGTGTCAACTCAAAATTTCATAACAATTTTGACACTGACGGCTCTCGAACGCGGTTGATATGTGTTGAATGCGTTCAATTGTCGTTGCGTTTTTTGGGGTCATGGTCATGCTGCGATAGTAGTTGAGTATATAACAGTAGGGGAAGACCAAAGAAACGATGGATGGACTGTGTGTGTGTCAAAGATGAGATGGCTAGAAAGGGTATGCCTACTGAGATGAAGACTAATGGAGAAGTATAGAGATAGAAGACCCCAAATAAATTGTAAAAAGGGCAAGAAAATAATGATAGATACGTCTCTCGTCTGTCTGTCTGAAGTATTTCGTCAAAATCTTACGGACATTATTATGTAGGTACCTAATTAAATCTAATCTAACCTTTGAAATCACAGAATTAATTATCTGAAATTCAAAGTCAATGCTTTGTTATTGTTCGATAAGAGAATAGTCTATTCTTTCAAGGATTGTTTATCTAATCTATTCATTATTAATGTCGGTTTTCTGACGTAATTTTTATGATGGGACGAGGTATTTTTTATGGCTCTTCTAGTACTCCGTTCTGTTGAAATCGCTATCTTTGACTTTTATGCATACTTTACTTCGCTTTTACAACTAGGAGCTGTCAAAATGAAAACGTCATCAGGATTTCATGTTTCACAAAGAAAAAAAATGAGCAACCAAAAATACGTTGCATATTTAAAAATCAGCCTCATATTTGACAAAATAAGTTGATGTATTTTAAAAACCCTTATTGAAGGAAGCATGTGTACTAAAAAATAGTTTGAAAAATAAGACCAAACTTTTTCGACATTAAACCTCCTTGCACCTTAAAACGCCTGTCAAAAAAGCAACAACAACTCAGATTTTAATTTAAGAATACTTTCTAAAATCAAGTTTACAATTTTTGCCTCCTTTTTTAGCGCCACACGATTGATAAAGTACTGTAACATCGATTGCAGTTGATCGTGTCCCAAAATGGCGAGGACTTAGGCTTATGAGTCAGAGCGGTGTCGCCATATACAGATATCCAGTTTTATCAATAGCATCATGGCGGCTTTGTATTTTTATTTACTGTTCTTGTATTAGGGATAGGCTGAGAGTATTGCTCTTGGTTTTATTTTTAACGTTCGTTGCACGGGTGAATCAATAAAGTGACTAATTTAGCGACTATGTGTCTAAAGAAAATGGGGCACACGGCGCTGCGCTCTCACTAATCGTTAGGTAACTTAGTAGTAGAGAAGTTTTGTATTTATGTATTTGGCATTGTCTTTTTCTCAACTCTTTTGCGGTCGGCTTCCAGTATGCAGTTGAACACCAGTATTTTACATGGAGCGACTGTCTATCTGACCTCCACAACCCAGGGGGCCTACTCCGAAGTGCAAAGTGCGAATGTTCGGATCGGACCGACACATGGCCGAACCGAATATTATTGAAAAATGCGATTAAAGTTCGGATCGGCTCAGTTGGGTCGGGACCATAGTCAATATTCGAAAGAGTGTAGGAGTGTAGGATCGGAACCGACCGAACCAAATAGTAACTTCGTAGCAAGAAACAGCAGAACATTCGGCCGATACTAGGTACTTCGGAGTAGACCCCCAGTTTTCGAGTATAACGATACTCCTTGGTAAGACTGGTTGTCAGACTTTCGGACTTCTGACTACCCGTAACGACTATCAAAGATTTGCGAATGACAGCCGGAACTAATGGCTTAACGTGATTTCCAACGCACGGAGAGGTCTCGATATACATAGTCAATGGTCACCCATCCATGAACCGACCGCGGCAAGCAGCTTTACTTTCAAACAACTCGTGCGGCTGTTATCAATTAGCCACGAGCCCCTCGAATACTATGGTAACACAGCTCAGAAGTTGATACTACGCCAAAGGTAGACCAATAAATACATTGTGTGTGATCAGACGATATTACAGTTACCATATTATCAATATTGTTATGCGTCGCAACTATAAAGGTACACGTGCAAACGTTGAAGAAAGATTATTGTATTATAACGTCGTATAACCTAATGACACGAGTTTTGCATGTGCTGATATATAACTCGAAGACTGTGGTCCCTTTATCGACGTAAACAGTGCTATGTGACACAGAAAATAGAAATATGGAAGGAAAATTTAAAACCAGATTCCAGATTGGATTGGAGATTTTTTCCCAGATTGGCTTAAAATTTTAACAAACGGAATAAACCAACTTTGTGGGAATAACTAATGTCACTTAGACTATGAAGAAGTAATATTTTTTGTATTTATCTGTGGAGGCTATTTTATGTGGAGATTATTTTTGTTCCAATAAATATTCTTAATTTTTATTTTTTTTATCTGTGCCTCCACAGATAAAAAAATTTAAAAAAATTGTAATTAGCAATTTCGTTATTATTACTGTTATTAATCTGTAAGCCTTCCAAAAATAAATAAATAAAATTATGTTCCTCAGAGGATGTGTCCGGATCGGGGCGGAAACATTTGATTCAAGATCGAAACCAAGATTCGAAAGTAACTCACTGACTGATTGAAAGTAACTTACTGTGAACCACTGAGCGGATTTAGATAAAATTTTGCAAGGAGATCGTTGGCATCCTGGAGAAGGACATATTTTATTTGTTACGCATCACGATAAATGCCTTAAACCGCATAATGGCTGAACGGATTTGGATGTAATTTGGCACATGAGCATGCCCTGGAGAAAGACATAGGCTACTTTTCAGCCTGAATCACAGACGAAGTCGTGGACAACAGCTACCTAGTTTTTTATAAATTAGTTAATTTAGGGATTAGGCGTAAATGTCAAGTTTTTGATGTTACAAAAGTTTCCTTTGAGGGTGACATCTTCATATTGTGATCAAAATCTAGTTAATAAATAACAGTTAAAAAGAAGGTGCAATAAGAAAGGATTTTGCAAATCTCAGAACTGAAATTGAAATAAGCAGGTGTGTCAAAGTCGAAGACGGCAGCCATTTTGGTTAGAAATAAAATATAATAACGTTGAAGAAAGTTTTTACTTATTCAAAAGAACACAAGACATAACTTACTAGAGCATCAAATAAAAATGACCAAAATAAATCCAATCACAAACGAATGAACTTGACCCGCGCAAAACCATAAAAAAAACATAAAAACTTTTATGCACAGATTATTAAAACACGCAAAGATCGTAACGCATACAGCCAAAAATAGGAAAGCCGTATGCATCGAACTCTTTCAACCTGCTTTTGTTCTGAACGTCATTGGGATGACATAGAGGCCGTTTCCCTGTCATGGCTGCCATCCAAATGTTGCCAGCCAGTAATTTAAGACCTACTGACGGGTGCAGCCACAAAGGAAAGCGAGGTCAAGGTAAATGGAAGTACTGCCTATGCCGTAAACAGTTTGCGATGATCGCAATATTGTAGCGTAGATATTTTGTTATTATTTTATAAACAAAGGCATTAATGGAATAATAATATAATGATCTATTAAATGAAGGTAAACAGATAATTACTCAGGACAGGACAATGAGTAATAACAGCTGTGACAACTAGTATTTTTCTTTATATTTTCCGCATTACTTTATCCTCGATATATGCAATTTTTTTTTGACAGGAGTACACATCAGGTCAAACTGAGTGTCTCTATAATATTTATGGTATTTATAACAAAGAGTATTCTATCAGTCTATGGCAGCCTCAAGTGTCATATTATTCTATCTATAAAAAAGAGTGTCTATCTATAAATGGCAACATTTTTTTGACACTTGAAGCTCTTCAAGTATCAAAAAAGTGTTGCATTTTCATAGTAGTAAAACAGTCTTATTTAAAATTTTACTTAATTTAAATACTAAGTAAAATCATTCGGAAACGCCTTTGCCAAGCAGTAGGATGATACAGGCTGGAATAATCAGTAAAATCCTCCTAAAGTGTGACCATCATTCTCCTGCCTTTATCCAACTTTATTGGAGTCGGCGCATCATGTCTTTTTCTTCCATACTCCTCTATTAGTCGTCATCTCGGTAGTCACCCTCCTTTCTAACCATATGATCATTCACACATTCCATCCATCGTTTCTGTGGTCTTCCCCTACTCATCGCCTTCGACATCCATAATTACTCAAAACTTTCCTCACGACATTTTCTTTAGTAAAACCGATCTCTGAAACAGTATCATAGCTATATTCACTTCTAAATGCGTCTCGTCACCAGCTGTTTGTAACACGTGCGCACTCTAGGTCAAGGACCACGAGTACGCAAGCGCAATGCAACGCATTTCAGACCATCTGCTAACGCTACTGTCTTCTTTTTCTTGATTCAGGGAGGCAGTTCCTATAATTTTAAGAACGATCTCAGTCTCAATCTGTCAAAAATACGTCTAATTTCCCTACATTTTTGACAAGTTTCTGACATTGATTGACGCTGAGGTGAGACTGCGACTTGAATTTGAACGTGTTTTAAGTTCGAGAATTGGCGTTCTGATGTTATACGATGGCTTTAGCGTGGAGGTAGCCTAAGAAATACAAATGCAACCAACAGTCGTAATTCAAGGGTTACATTAGTTAGAACATACATCCACGCCTCGAATCCCGAAAATTTTGGCAGTTTAAATCAAATAAGCTACTACTACTATTGTTCTGACAGCTGTTTGCTATCGGGGGCAAGGCAAATCAGGTTATCGAAATGTGTCAATTTTGATACGATAGCCTGTTGACCTATGGTGGTCATCGAACGCAGGATCTTCTGCTTAACAGTAGCGCTTGCGACAACTGCACCAACGAGGCAGTTCAACAAGTTTTTATTAACATCGTAACAATATTGACATCTCTCAACCAACACGTCTATCTTCTACAACGGTCTCGGACACACTGATGATAAATAATGAACTCTTGGGTCTCAACACCGGTGAACCAGTCGTAATAAAATTAATAACGAGATCTTGAGTCATAAACTTGTAACAAACAAAGGACACGTTCAAAACCAGATTGAAACCGCAAATGAGCAAAACATTGAAATTAGATTCTGCGTAACTGGTTGTAGAGGTAACATAACATAACGCCTGTATTTCCCGACGGGTTAGGCAGAAGTGCATCTGTAACTACTATATAGTACTCTCAAAACGGTGAAGGAAAACATCGTGAGGAAACCGGCATGTCCTAGAACCAATCGAAGACATTGTGACCATCTCCCAATCCGCACTGGGCCCGCGTGGTGGATTTCGGCCCACTCCCTCTCACAGAGAGGAGGCTTGTGTCCCAACAGTGGGACAATACAAGCTAGTCTTATCTTCTTACTAATATTATAAACGTGAAAGTTTGTATGGATGGATGGATGTTTGTTAGGTCCTCTTTCACGCTAAAACTGCTGAACGAATTTGGATGAAATTTGGCAAACAGATGGATGGTATAAGCAGGATTAACATAGGATACTTTTCATCCCGATATTCCCACGGGATCGAAAATTTGAAACTTATGCGGATGATACCGCAGGTCGGAGCTAGTTAGATTGTATACGAAAGCTTCATATAGAGAAATAAGATCATCAGTAATTTTGGCTGCTGAACATACTATTGTTCTTCATCTTTCAACATCTCTCTGCCGAGCCTTTTCCCAACCATGTCGGGATCGGCTTCCAGTCTAACCGGATTGAAAGTAATCAAGAAAATACGTTTATTTGCAGTAAAGATGACATGACGCAAAGAACATATTAAAAATATATATACATATAAAATAATAATAAAAAAAATATCAATAATAATAATTAAATATATTAAAAAAATAATAATAATTAAATATATTATTATTTATTATAATTTGAAAAAAAAAAAACAAGTTGGGGAAAATATGCGTCACATTCACGCAATGACGCAACACGGTCATCGCTTGCGTTGAATACCAGTATTTTACATGGAGCGACTGCATATCTTCACCCTAATTACGTACCACACTATCAATCTCAACCTGAATAATTTTGAAGGATATTGCTAATCCATTGCTTCATATGTTCGAAAATGTTATCTGCTCAACCACGTAAATAACGCAATGAATATTGTTCAACTGTCAAAATAAAACCCATTGCTACTGAGTGTGTTACGCAATTACCCCGCTGACCTCCACAACCCAGTTACTGGGTAATATGAACCTCTTTCTTTCCATTGACGTCTGCAAATTGTAACTGTTACATTCCGTTTCGATGTCGTAACAAAGAAACAAAGGCAGCTGATTAATTAATAATATATAAACAATATAATTGCGTAATATCCTACACTGTGCTCCAATTGGTTACAAATGGAAATTAATTAACTGCAGTTGCAAGTAGGTATTAATAAAGTTTGGTTAATCAATGTTTAAAATAATCTTTTTCTATTTACCATCTTGAAAAAACATACTGGCCATAATTCGAACTAAGTATATCACATACGGTACTTTTTATATCCATAGCACAGAGCCATAGACAATGATAACTTTTTGTTTGACAGTGACAGTAAAAATGGCGCCAAAAATTTAACGTGTGCGTAATCTACTTTCACGATTCTCTATGGATCTACGATTCTATGCGTAACGCTTTCTACTGGTTAATTGGCAAACTTTCTAATATTTGCAAGGGCGTATAGTTACTTACGCTATACTGATGTTTTTGGTGCGTCCAAAACTAGGCTAATGTTTTGCACAAGCAGCACACAATTTGTTTTTAATTTTGGCGTTTTAGCCAAAACTAAGATCACGGACATTACCCAGAAATCCGCTACCTAGGCTAAAAGGGGACTGGGCCGCCGCATGTCAGAAAAGAAATGGTTTAGCCCATTTCTCATTTGTACGTTTTTTTTTAAGTCAAAATATTTTATTTTACATAAACCTTCATGGGCACTTATAAAACGTCAGAAGCAACTAAACCGCGTAGTCTTCCACCAACTATGTTGGGGTCGGCTTCCAGTCTAATCGGATGCAGCTGAATACCAGTATTTTACATGTAGCGACTGCTTATCTGACCTCGACAACCCAGTTACTGATAGATAACTTGTCCTACTCGTAATATATTCGTGTTTTCTTGTTCCAGTTAATACCTGAGCTGAGTCTGATTTATTGCTCGACTTTGTCAAAGTCATGTTGATCAGACCTACCGGTGACCTGCACCCTAATTACGTAACACACGATCAATCGTAATCTGAATCATTTTGAAGCAAATTGCTAAACCATTGCTTCATAAGTTCGAAAAATTTGTCTGCTCAACACGTAAACAACGCAATGAATGTTGTTGAACTGTCAAAATGAAACCGATTCTGATTGATTGTGTGTTACGCAGTTAGGGCGCTGATCGTGAAGCATGCTTTGTTTTGTCTTTACTATTCAAGTCGAGTATTGGTGGCCCACCGCCCAGTGGCAACGGCTTCGACTTACGAGTTGCAGGTCGAACCCACCAATTTACTAAGTGTAAATGATTTCATCACCACTGCTGTCAAAACGGTAAAGGAAAACATCTCCAAAAAACCGACATGTCCCAGAATGTGATATCTACCAACCGGTACTGGGCCCGCGTGGTGAATTACGGCCCACTTCCTCTCACAGCGAAGAGGCCTATGTCCCTGCAGTGGGAACATTATAGGCTGATTTCACCTTTACTGGCTCGTCGTGGAGGCTATTCGCAAAGGTTTTACGATAAATGAGTTGTTATGTTTTTCGGTTTTTATCTGATAACCTGAGTACAGTTAAAGTGTTAGTATATTGGTTGCCTGGCAATACGCCACAATGTGCGCACGCCTAACGGTGTCTCATCTAAGAGCTAGTAGCATATTTTTTACTAGCTTTTCCCGCGAATTCGTTCACGTGGAAGTCGTAAGACACCGCAATTTATCTACAAAAAAACTTGAGAGGTGTCAAGGGACACCCGGATGGAACGAAGTTCAAAGAGAGAAAGAGAGACAGACAGAGAAACACACGCACGCCGCACGGCTTACAACTATAGCAAAAAGTGTCGTTCCAACTTTTGGTACTAACCCTTTCGCAACGCGCGATAAGGAACTTCGTTCCAAAAATCGGCCACATATTTATAAAACTCCCTTTTTATTGGTCGTCCGCGCTATTTAAGTCTTCGCGTTCTTTCAGACTTTTCTTTTCTTTCCTCGGCTCCTACCTAAGGGACTTAGCGTGATAGAATGTAGCTTATAACCTTCCTCAAAAATTGGGATATCAAATGCAAAAAGATTTTTTCAAATCCGACTGGTAGACCAGAGATTTGTGCGTTGAAACCAACGAACTTTTCAGCCTGAATATATTGGTATATTATGGTCATTATGGATACGTAATGTATTTTAAAAGTAAAGGGGTTTTAAAAAGTATAGAACTATTCCTAGATAACAAAATGACGACATATTATGCAATGCCACCAAATTACCAAAGACACGTCACTTTAGGTATCTACTTCACTATCTTAATAAGACAAGTCATAGTGACGATCATATTTGTTTTTCTTTAGCACTGACTGAACTTCGTACAGCCGTTTTTTTTACATGAGCTCGCGACGAAAACAGCCAGCATGTTATTTTGTTTCCTTATTTAAAAAGTTATTATTAAAAAATGGTAAGTATTAACACAGACCACAGTCTGCTTTGAACCCGAGAGTTGCCAACTAAAAATAGTTTAGCAATTCTAATTTCTATTATTTTAGAATGAATGTAGGAAAACTTACAATAACCTCTGGTGCAGTAGAATTTGTATTGTTTCAATGCAAATTAACTAATAATAATTAAAATGGCGCTGAACCCATTTCACTACGCAACCACCTAATTACAATAAGTGACGTAACTTCCAAAAACGACTAAATAAATTATAAAAACTAAAAAACACAATTAAACTTTTAAGTAAAAAGTGTAAAAACCTTTTTAGTAAACTTTAAAAAATAAACTCTCACGTGTTCTAAAAGAGAACCAGTTCATATCAAAATATTTATTCGCCTCTCATCTAACATTGGCAGAATAACCTTGAACTCTTTGCCGGTCGAACGCGAAAAAAAAACAACGCGCTGACGTAGATTTTGGCGGGAAGCGTGCGTTTTCCTTCGGCGTAGATTTTCTTCGCATGGATGGACAGACTTCGAGATTGAGAGGCGAGTTTGAAACTTTTTTATGGAATGCTTTTTTATGAAACTAGTATAAAACGTCAAGATGATGTATTAATTTGACAATTTAATTGTACGGAATGATGATATCGTTACGATTTTACGACTGACGACAGTCTTGACTTCAAAAAATTTAAAATTAAATCATACATGAGTTGCATGAAACAAAATCAGCCCATTTCATCATCATCATCTGCCTAGCCTTTTCCCAACTATGTTGGGGTCGGCATCCAGTCTAACCGGATGCAGCGGAATACCAGTATTTTACATGGAGCGACTGCCTTCCAGACGTTCACAACCCAGCTACCGGGTAATACGCTACCCCTTAGTAAAGACTGGTTGTCAGACTTTCGGGCTTCTGACGACCTGTAACGACTGTCAAAGATCCACGAATGATAGCCGGGACCAACAGCTTAACGTGCTTTCCGTGGCAAGAAGGGGTCTGGTATGTAAATATGGTCACACATCCACAGACCAACCGCGGCAAGTGTAGCTTTAACCTGATCGATCGACCTATGCGGCTGATATTATTTAGCTACGGGCAGCCCTTCTATTCAGTAAAAATCTCACCGTGAAAAGTTAGGTGAGGTGAGCTGTGAATAGTTTCAAACCCTAGCATGTGTTACAGGTCACTTGACCTAAGTTTTCACGGTGTGTTTTTTTCCAGAATAGATCTGCTGATTATCATGATTCTCCTGCCCTTAAGTGCCCTTATCCTAATGTATTTGTGGTCGGCGCAACATGTCTTTTTCTTCCATACTTCTCTATTAGTCGTCATCTCGACAGTCACCCCCTTTCTAACCATATCATCATTCACACAGTCCATCCATCGTTTCTTTGGTCTTCCCCTACTCTTATAGCCATCGAATTTGTCGGCCGATATTGGATTTAAAAAACCAGTTGTGTCACTATAGATTAAGACGACAATTACGAATGTAAAGAAACTACTATACTATAGGTACTTACCTATAGTATTTGCCTTTACCATAGAGTTTCTAACTCTAGTACCTAAATGTATTCAAGACAAAAAATATCTTGTTTTTATGACGTATTAAAATTGGAAGTTCCATTTTTTTCCGTGGCCGATGCAGTCAACAACTTTATACAATACAGTAACATTTTATTACAGTCTTGCCAAGGGGTATCGTGTTACTCAGTATCTGGATTGTGGAGGTCAGCACCCTAATTGCGTAGGTAACACACGATCAATCGAAATTCGTTTCATTTTGACAGTTCAACAACATTCATTGCGTTATTTAGGTACGTGTTGAGCAGAAAATTTTTTCGAACTTATAAAGCCATGGATTAGCAATTTGCTTCAAAATGATTCTGATTCCGATTGATTGTGTGTTACGCAATTAGGGTGCAGGTCGGGGAAGTTGCGTAAACAGTAGGAACGTCTTTCATTTTGACAGTTTAAAAACATACGTTACGTTATTTACGTTGATGAGCAGACAAATTTTTCGAACGTAATGTAAAGCAATCGATTAGCAATATCCTTCAAAATGATTCAGATGGTGATTGATAACTCGCTCGATGTTAAATACTTGTACTCAGCTGCGTCCGGTTAGACTGGAAGCCGACCGCAATATACTTGGGGAAAAGCAGATTGATTGACAGTAGCAATTAATTGTAAAAAAAATCGGCCAAGTGCGAGTCAGACTCGCGCACGAAGGCATCCGTACCATTATCTATAAAAATCACGTCTGTTGTATGGGATCCCCCTTAAATATTTATTTTATTTTGTTTTTAGTATTTGTTGTTATAGCGGCAACAGAAATACATAATTTGTGAAAATTTCAACTGTCTAGCTATCGCGGTTGTTGAGATACAGCCTGGTGACAGACAGACGGACGGACCGACAGCGAAGTCTTAGTAATAGGGTCCCGTTTTTACCCTTTGGGTTCACACCCTAAAAATAGAATGAAAAATACAAAAAACTAATTCTAGATTTTGACATTAAAGTATTGAAGACGAAGACATGTTGCGTCAACCCCAAATAAATTTGGATGAGGACTGAACGATGATACAGAAATGATCGTGTTTTCCAAGCAGGTATTTAAAAAATTAAATTAAAAATTTAAAAAACCCCCGACAACGTGAAACCCTATAAAAAGAAAAAAAATAACCTTGAAATTATGACCTTACGTAAGTACGTATGAAATTTTTTGATTAAATATTGTCCCGTCGGGGGACCGCTCTAATTATTAGCCTAACGTTCTGTTAAAGTTTAAAATAGTAGCGTAGTAGTTAGCATATAGCAGAAAAAGTTGCAAAGAATAGTCATACTAGTGCCCGTGGAGTTTCTTGCCCGTTCTTCTCTCATAGGAACCTACTACGCCTTGGAATGGGCAACTAGCTTCATTTGACTGACTGACTGACCCCTTGACAATTCAAAAATGCCTGTAATTGGTTTAATTGAAAAAAAAAATACAGTTTAAATGCTATTTCCAGAAGTTTGCAGTCAAAATGTAGGTCGGTAAGTTCATATTTTGACACTGGAACTGTTCCCCTCCTGAGGGCTCAATTCAATGAAAGGAAATGCATCATTATTGAACTTCAAAGGGCCCATTGACATTCTATAACAAAATATGTGGGACAGTGAAATTTCGTTTTTTTTTTAAAACAACTG
This sequence comes from Apamea sordens, assembly GCA_945859715.1. Classification (NCBI taxonomy): domain Eukaryota; kingdom Metazoa; phylum Arthropoda; class Insecta; order Lepidoptera; family Noctuidae; genus Apamea; species Apamea sordens. The sequence continues at coordinate 7,126,616 of OX244015.1, read as the reverse complement.
CCAATCACAGACAATCTGGTCTTCTTTTGGACAGTTTAACAAAATTCATTGCGTTATTCAAGTTGTTCAGCAGACAAATTTTCCGCACATATGCAGCAATGGATTAGCAATATCCTTCAAAGTGATTCTGATTGTATTTAATAGTGTTTTACGCAATTAGTGTGCTGTGCTTCCCACATCTATCGGATCCCGCGACCTTAGCCAGATGACCAATCCAACTTGTGCGGCCAACTAACGCAGATGTCCTAACCCCCTCAGAACTGTCCCAATTAGTTCCCTTCAATCTTTAAACATCCAATTACCACAGTGGGTAGATAAAAGAAAACAGACGCGTTCAGGAATCTATTTTTATTTGAAAGTCGTTCGGAAACGTTGAACATTCTCCGAAGTCCTCCAGAGGTGAAGCTGTCCGGACGATGCTGATTACACTCACAAAACATTTGAACGATTGGAAAACATGCTAGTTGCGTATTTGAATTTGTTACTTTGAATGGGAAAACTTCTTTTCGTGTCGATGGTACTCTTCCTCGTTGTTTTTTTTTTTGGGGTCAAATTAAATTAGCTAGCAAAACTCCACAGACGTTTTGTGTATCGATATCTAAACACGTTAAAACAAAAATAAAATTTAATGATAATTTATTTTCACTTCGAGAAATTGTGTCTGTAGCGGTACGCAATCGATTGAGAGCTTTCCATATACGCCACTGCAGATCACGCCGGGAGGCAAATGGAGTTTAACGAAGTCGGGAAGGGGTGGATGCTTTTCTTCCCACATTTTGCTTCTCTCATTGGGTAATTTGTCCTGGATGGCCTGTAAACTACTTATATCTTCATCTTAGCGTATCGATGACAATCTAAATGGATTTGGCCTAGAATTCGGATATGTGTTTGGCGCCATCACTAGCGTCCAGGCAATTCAAAATCCATTACTTACATGATAGCGAAACACTCCGGCCTACAAATATCCATCTGTGTAGCCTTTTCTTAAGGTGTATATAGGGCTCGCTGACCTTGTGCATGTGGGCGGAGCTAAACGCTCTACTCCCGAAAACGTAAAACGCGCGCGGTGGCGCGCTGAACTAAAACGACGATCAAAGAGTATGCAGAGGCACAGACATGCCGCCCGCAGGTCGCTATTTTTGCCAACGATTCCAGAAGGGAATTGCGGTTGCAAGTCTGATATATTTTGTATAGATTGATACGTATGTTACGTATATTTTAAGCATTTTTCATTTAGAAATATCGATTTTATTTAAAATCAGAACTTAGTTCCTGCGGGGGTAAAACTTTTCTTAGGAATCGAATAACATTTTATTTGCATACTGTAGGTAGGAGGATTTAATAAGTACAGACGCCAGCACATCAACGTAAACTCTATACATAAATATAACTACGACGCGCCGTGGAGTGTTAGAAAGAAAGTATCCTCGGCATGATTGGTGGAGTTTTCAACGTTTTTAAAATTGCCCAATGGTTGCACATACTAATAATTGGGAGCCAATCATCATGTTTCACTGGGGAATGTCACATTTGTCAATATTATCACGATACTAATATCGCGATATCGCAATTATTGAGCACGATACCGTAATACGGCCTATTATACCATCAATATTACCACGGTATCGTGATATTATTGACAATGTAACATGCCCCAATAGGAATAAGCCACACCCACTCGCCCCTGCGCGCCCGCCGCTGCTTCCGAGTTCTCCCGATCCTTTACGAAATTAAACGAAAGTCACATCGTTCGTTTACGTCAGTTGCGCTTGATCCTTATCTATGCGTACGTATTTGAAACCCGTTCGTTAGGGTATTTATGTTCTGTGATATAAAATCGTACTGTGTGCTGTGCTGTGAAATTTCTTAAAACATTTTATAAATATAATATTGTGGCACCTCAGTTGACGCAAATTCAAGGAGGGCGCATCATAGTGCTTCGATTGAGTGGATGCCGGGTGATAGATATTTGTCGGCAGACGGGCATAACGGTGACGGTGAGTAATATTTTTTGTAATCATAATTTTTGAATTAAACTAAAGAAAGGCTATGAAAACATGTGTCAATGGTGTTTTTCTACAGAATTTTCGAAATATAGTTAGCGCTACGCGCTGTTCCAAGCGTAAAGCGTAAATTCAGAGTTTTATATATGTAAAGAGAATTCGATGAACTATTGTTTTTGATTCCGTTTAGTCATGAACCATTCTAAACAAAAGTTAATCCAGCAGGTAGTGATTGGATTTTAAAGTAAATATCTAAGCAATTAGGTACGCACTTTCTTTTTGTCCGTTGAAACATTGCTGGGTCAAATGTGTTCTCGTGCCCAGCGGGCCCCAGGGGCTGCAGTCTCGACATCAAGTTTCGCTAGGACATCTTCCATTATTGACTCAAATAACGAAAAGTTCTGATAATTATGGGGTCTGTAAACGCACACTACAACATGCTTATCAAGCTCAACACAGGACAGTTCGATGCAATGTTCAATCGATAAACCCACTATGTCATTTCGTTGTTTTGGATTTTAAACAATTTTTAATTAAGATTATAGAACCTCCACGCAGCATAGATTTACGATTAAAACAACTGCCCACATTATAGTTCTCATAACTAATTTATTAGCATTTGGTAATCCTTTAACCAATGTTCAGTACCTACAACAAACAATGTCAAACTTTGTTTTTTCCAAAAACATTTGAATTTCTAATAATTTGGAAGACATACCTTGAATATTTTGATGAAATAGTTTCAAGGCATTCTGCTGATCTCCTTTTTGATATTTACTTAATTTATAGCAAGAAGATACCTTGTTGTTGATATGTATAAGAATATTATTACTGGTATCTTCTGTTGTCTTACAAACTAGTTTAAATGATTATTCGGAGTTAATCCCAAGACTTCAATGTCATCACCAGGCAGTGAGCTCATAGTGCTTAAGGGAAATGGAACCTCCTTCGTACAATTTGTATAAATATTTATAGCATTTGAGCTACACTTATTTAGGTCAGCCACCTTACTATTAGTATTATTACTAACTGTTATGGTGTTAATAATACAAGACTTCGACATACTACTTATGTCTGAGTTTATGTAAGAAGCTAATAGCCTTGCTATTATTTGTCTAAAGCTAACAGGCAGATACACAGTATCCCTAGCTAGTCGACTTTAAAGATTCCACAAAACTGTTGGTGTCAAAATATACAAGCTTGTCACTGTAATGACTAGCTAAAAAGTGCAATTATGCTTATTAAGCATATGAATATAATTGTTCTGTCTAGTTGTTAATTTCTTAAAATATGGGAAAGCACACAATATTACTTTTCTACAATTTAACTTTAACAACTCAGTTACACAGTCAGTGATTTAATATTTTTTGACATTAGAACTGTTACCTACAAATACAGTAATGTTGGTTTTAGGATTAAATATATTTCCTGTTACTGATGTCATTATTTGTTTGTAGGTTGACCCTGGCATACAATAATTTTGAGTAGAATAACTCAGGTTGTCACTAATTAATTTACCTAAACCTCTTCCTATACGATCTGAGAACATAACTGAATCATGACTACTGAAAGATGGACAAATACCAGTCTCAAGCTGTACTACTTGAGATAGATCTTGCACTATATTAGGTACGTCTTGGTTAAGGTTACAGTCTTGAGACAAACTCTCAGTCTGGGACGGGTCCTTCGTTGCCTCAGGCTGGACAACAACAGGGTTTAAAACCTGACAAGTACACTGACACATAACTAACTCACTAGCAGCAAGAATATGTTCTTTAATTTGGTTCTGAGAACCCACGTATTTAATGTAAAGGGAACTAAGTGTGCCCTCAAGTACCTGTATGTCAGACTGTAAGCGCTGTGTATCAATTTCATAGATTTTTCTGCTGTCTTCTAATTTAATTTGCTGATTGTTTAATTTATTTATTAGATCAACACGTTCTTTCCTCAGTGGAATATTTTTGGAAAAGTGCTTCTGTTGTTTCCTAAATTGATTACATTTTTTAATTATTCTATTCATTCTTGCATATTTTTTCATTTTGTTATGACTAACTTTATAACTATAATTATAATTCTGTTTCAGCAAGGAATCTTCAGTAAGGTCAATAGTTGTTATGGAATGAGGGTTACAATTACTATTTAACAATTCATTATATAAATGGTTTTTTTCTTTAACCTGATTACATTCTATTTGTTTTCCTAACTGGTTAACGCGACTATTAGCATGAAATAATTCATCTTCTAGGTCCCTAACTTTGCTTAAAGCCTCCTCATACAAAAGACTACAGTTGTTGAAACCATCCGTGACCACCTTCAATTGGTCGCGTTCATCAACAACATTCAGATATTGTTGATGTAGGTCTACTAGCTCCCGTTTAAGGCTTGAGTTTTTGTCAACAATTTTCTTGAACTGCTCCTCACTTTCATCATTCTCCAGTAGCAATTGGTCATATTGGAGTTTCTTTGCTTCAAGTTTTTGGAGGGCCGTTCTCAATTTAAGGTCGATCTCCTGAGCAGTAGCCTTACGGGTCATCACAGGCATGGTTTCAGGATTAGTTACTGAAAGTAGAATAGAGAAACGGTGAGAAAAAGTAGGAGACAAATAAAATAAAGTTGGAAATGAAAGGGAAAATGAAAGATGTTAGCGTAGTTCAGTGAAGAAATTAGGTTGGGGTTGAAAACAGCTCAAGCCAATTCAGTAAGTAAGGTAATATTATCAAATTTGGATGATTTTATTGCCTTACGAATTTTACTTTTCTTTATGTGGGTAGGTTGCCTAGATTTTAAAGTTATTTTTTGTTTAAATATTACAGTAGGTATAACAGCAATGCAAAAATAAAGATCATGAACCTTTTTATTCTTGTGTATTATCTTAAGGATCACAATGGGAATAACAAAATCTTTGCTAAGTTTCGTTTTCTATGATGTAAACAATGCGATCTAGACCCAATGCAGAGGTCTAAATCAGCGAACTATTTATGCTAAGAGGTCACGAGGATATATGTAACAGAGTTACAATAACGATTGTGTGCTATTATAAAGTAAAAGTAAACAAATACTCCCCGTTTTATTCCGCAGTACGAACGTCAGCTGTTGGTTTTAGGTTACCGGTACCGGTGTGTAACAAACACTGTGTATTACTCTTTCTATGAACAGGAAAACAATAATCCTGAGTATTTATGCAATTAAATTACGTTTACACATAAAATTACACCTTAATTTTACTTAATTACTAATAATTTAAAAATAATTTTAAAATACCATCATATCGATCTCTTTACGACCAAATTCGGTCGCAACTCGCTAAGTCCCGGATTGACAGGTGTAATGTATGGAGTGACAGGGCTTGGCGACCGAATTCGGTCGTAAAGCGATCGCTATGAATGTCGAGACTGCAGCCCCTGCTTAGTTAGAATCTAGTTACCACGCTATCGCATTGGGTGTAACCCTGTAATGGTAGCGATGTTAGTGTGTAAATAAATAACTTAATCACTTTATGTAAGCTATTATTGTAGGGAATTATAAGTATTAATACATCTTTGCATAGTAATTGAGTAATTATGGGCAAATACACTATAGCTATTTGTTTCGTTCCAGAAAAAATCTGTTTACTTCTGGCTTCTCTCTGGCTGGCGGTGGGAAGAAAGAGGAACCATAGGAGCCCATCGCCGCCAACCGGGCGGCAGACGCCGCACACTCTGCCGATCCTTTTCTGACCACACGAATAACATCAACTTCGTACAGCGTAAGTCCATGTGTAGCTTGTAATCATAAATATCACCTCAACTTATTCATCACTCATAAAATATGGTTTTCTTAAAAAGTGAATAACAAAATTGATTAAAATAAATGGTACCTACTTACTACCTAATAGAAATGTAGGTAGGTAGTTGGAAGGGCGCTCGGCGCTCACATTATTACCTACTATGTATTAGATAAATCTTCCGTGACTAAATAATAACAGCCGCACAGGTCCCGTGGAGAGGGGCCCGTGGCTAAATAATAACAGCCGCACAGGTCGATCGGTCAGGTTAAGCTACGCTTGCCGCGGTTGGTCTGTGGATGGGTGACCATCTTTACATACCGAGACCCCTCCGTGCCTCGGAAAGCACGTTAAGCCGTTGGTCCCGGCTGTCATTCGGGGATCCTTGACAGTCGTTACGGGTAGTCAGAAGCCCGAAAGTCTGACAACCAGTCTTACCAAGGGGTGTCGTATTACCCAGTAACTGGGTTGTGGAGGTCAGATAGGCAGTCGCTCCATGTAAAATACTGGTATTCAGCTGCATCCGGTTAGACTGGAAGCCGACCCCAACATAGTTGGGAAAAGGCTAGGCAGATGATGTATTAGATAAATCTTCAGTTCTTTACAATCTACCTCAACAAGGGTGGAAATTCTCAATTCGACAAATTTGTTTATCTTTATATTTTGAAGATTTTTTAACCGTCCCGTACTCATTTAAAGTCTATTCAACTAATGCTTCAAATTGATTTCAAGTTAAACAAATATCGATTTTATTCCAATGGGAATTAGGTTGATTTCAGAGTGACTAGCACTACTAGACTAGCAGTTATAAAAATGTTTGAAGTTCTAACGTAAACTAAACTTTATGATGTAGGAATTAAAGTTATTTTTCCATAAACTCATATTTGTTTACATTATCTGCAAATAAATCGCGAATGCAGATAATAGTTAAATTGGCCCGTACCTACTATTTGTCATACTAAGGAATCCTAGGTAAGTATTAAATTGACAAAATTTTCTTTGTTTTAGATTTCAATGGACACAGCCCGCCTTGGGGAAGCCGGAAGACAACTGCCGCCGTGCCGCGTGCACACCTGCAGGGTGGTGCAGGCGTGGTTCGCGGCACAGGATGACGTCATCCGCCTGCCATGGCCTGAATAAATACCTATATCTGCTTATATTTGTATTGTTATGTTATTACAATTTTACAGTAGGTATCTATAGTTATTAGAGTTTAATTTATGTAAATAACTTTTTATTTATCATTTAATAATAACATATTGGTTTGGCAACGATTTACGCTCCCATGTAAGTAGTTATATTTCATAACAACTGAAAGGCCGATCTTGCGTATTTCTGAGGTCAAGTTTGGGCTCTTTTAGGTCATGTCATATTCTTCGCGCTAATAAGACCCGATCGAACTTAGTTTAGTCTACAACACTATAGGCAGTACACTCAATGTCTGACACCGTGTCTGAACACTTAGACACTCGGTGTCGCAAGGTGTAGGTATTCGTTGAGTTTATAAGTGTTCACACACAGAGACACTGTGCACGGCGTATAGTGTCGTAGCCTAAACTTACCATTAGATGATACGGCACTAGTAAATAATGCACTTCAATCACCCGGGTTTCCGTACGAACCTATCCTATGTATTCAGCCATCCATTCTCAGAAACTTTCACATTAAATAGTAGCACAGTTTTACAATCCATAAGTTGTATTGTAATATTGTAATTATTTTATTTATCAAAATAAAGGTATTCACCATTGTTATATTCTTGAGCATTTTTCCATTACCTACTAATTGTTGGTTATAATTTAAGTTAGGGCCGTCACCCACTGGCGGCATGGCACGACAAGGGATTAGCGCAAATGATTTGGGATCTTATTTTATCATGGTTAGCATTCACATTTCGGGATGCCACGGCATGCCAGAACGTCCCGAAGGATGCCAAAGCAGGCTGTGACATATCAATGAAATTGTCGTGCCGTGCCGCCTGTGGGTACCGGGTCTTATACAACCCAGTCCAATTATATTAATCTAGGTAAAAGCTTACTTTTGTTTGGCGGCAGCATTTGATTTTGCTTGGCAACCATTGGTGACAGATGTAACTGTATAATTAATGTTACAAATATTAATAAAACTAATACTAATAATTGTTTTTTTTTTTTGTTTATGTTCCTTTTCGCGTCATGTTTACCGCAAATAAACGTATTTTCTTTCTTTCTAAAAATAAAAGCGTCTAAAAAAGAAATATTATCTACTTATTTTTAATCCATTGTATAGTTTGGTTTTATAAATTTTATTGTAGGTAAGTATATTTAATTTTAGAGTAGGTATTTGTTTTTTTTAGTTTTCAATTAGGTATATTAAATAAAAAGATTAAGATTATTTTATTCCGCATTTTATTTTGAGATTTTTTCGCGCTTTCACACGCGTTCCCGTAGTAACCTATCCTATTCCTATGTCCTTTTCTGATAGGTAGGTATGCAAAATTCCATGATGATCGGTTGTGTAGCTAAGGCGCCGAAAGCACGGGGGAGCTAGCGCCGTATAGAATCTATTATACGGGGCCCCGACGACGCCACATTTATTTACTCAAAAAAACTTTTTAGTACTTAGTTTGGTTACTATTTGTTTACTGGTAAAATTTACAACTCAAAAGTGAAAATAAAAACTTTTTTGAGAAAAAAAAAACAACTGACTTCCAAAAAAGACACTACAAAGTGAAAAATAACTTTAATTTCGAAAGTCGGTATCGCTGGGTTCGCATTTTCGTTGTTCGCCACCAAAAAAGTTTTTATTTTTCACTTTTAAGTTGTAACTTTTACCAGTAAACAAATAGTAAACAAACTACTGAACCGTTTTTGATGAAATTTCTATGGGACCAACCTGAAAGTATATCCTTACAAATAAAAAAGAATTTTGCAAATCGGCTTATAAATAACGGAGTTCTGAGGTAACAAACATAAAAAAATACAGTCTGATTGAGAACCTCCTCCTTTTTTGTAGTCGGTTGAAAACGTCACTGTCCTTTTTGTAAAAGACCCCGCTCGAGTTCCCATAGAAATAGGTTCCTACGAGAACCCATGGCCTTTTCTTTCCGAAAATCCAGTTGAATGGCGTGCAATAGGAGAGACGGCATAGTCCACGGCTGGACATCGGTCTAGCAGTGGACTGCTATAGGCTGATGATGATGATGAAATAATGATAATAATAGATTAGAATTTTATTTGAAAATTCATAATCTTCGAAATCGTATCTTATTACTTAGAACTTGCATGTAAAAGCAAACTTCGGTAGGTATAGATAATTCCGTTACTAAGTTCAAACTTATTATTTTAGTAAAAAGATTGTGTCGCGGACGTAACGTTAATCTCAAACACGGCCGGCGGCAGACAAGAGACTTGATAGGTATAATTAATTGGCTAAACCTTACACAGGTTCGTGACGGGGTAAGTATCCATATTTTTTTTCAAAATTTCACGCAATTGTGTTATGGGTTTTCAGCATTAAATTTCGTAAAAATACTTAGAATAGGAGAGCAAGGAACGCACGAAAACAGTTGACCGCCAGCCCGCCAGTAAGTAGGTAACAAAACCCGCAAAAGGTTATTTAAACCTGCTTGAAATTTAAAAAAAAATGTTTTTCTCACATCGGATTATACCTACCTGATGATAATTAATAAAATTGTGTAACGGTGTATACCGTACCTACCTACCTGTTTAAATGTAGGTAATATGAGTATACTAATACCTACTTAATACTTAGGTATAGGTAATAGAAACAAATAATAATATGTAAAAATGAAGGATTAAGAAGATATCATTTCAATAAAACAAATTGATTATAAGCTTTCGTATGTATTTGAGGCATTGCGCGGGCCGCCTGTTTTTATTACCTACCATTCCATTACCTATTTCGATTCGATTCAAGTCAAAAGTATTCATTCAACCCAACTGCTACGCATTTCTTATCGCATAGTAGTAAGTACACCACGACGCGCACACGCACACACTCTCATGTACGCGCTGCAGCACGAAATATTACAAGTAAGAACAGACAAAAAGCTATACATCTCTTTCGCACGATTCTCGCTGTTGTTGCTCATAACGCGTTCAAGGTCAAAGTGGGGTAACTTGATGTGCTGGCGACTGTACATAAAAATGAGATTTTATAAAAAATGTGATCCTGTTTCACCAATTTGAATTATTATAAATCAGTAATAAACCTACCTAACTAGCACTGTACCTAAATAGCATTTTAGGGTTCCGTAGCCAATCGAACGATGTTATAGTTTCGGCAGTGACCTTGAAATAATTACCTACGGCCGTTTAGTAGATAAACCTCGTCATGGGTGTCATTTTCGTGGTTTTCGAGGGTGCTGGAGCCGATTATAAAGTCAAAATGAAAATCCAGGATGGCGGCTACAAAACTTTTCAAAATTTTCGTCATGGGTGTCATTTTCGTGGTTTTCGAGGCTGCTGAAGCCAATAGTGAGGTCAAAATGAAAATCTAAGATGGCAGGTGCGAAAATTTTCAAAATTTTCGTCATCGGTGTCATTTTCGTGGTTTTCGAGGGTGCTGGAGCCGATTATAAAGTCCAAATGAAAATCCAAGATGGCGGCTGCAAAACTTTTCAAAATATTCGTCATGGGTGTCGTTTTCGTGGTTTTCGAGGGTGCTGGAGCCGATTATAAAGTCAAAATGAAAATCCAAGATGGCGGCTGCAAAACTTTTCAAAATATTCGTCATGGGTGTCGTTTTCATACTTTTCGAGGGTGATAAAGCCGATAGTGAGGTCAAAATAAAAATCCAAAATGGCGGCTGCAAAAATTTTCAAATATTTCATCATGGGTGTCGTTTTCATGCTTTTCGGGGGTGATAAAGCCGCTAGTGAGGTCAAAATAAAAATCTAAAATGGCGGCTGCGAAAATTTTCAAATATTTCATCATGGGTGTCGTTTTCATGCTTTTCGGGGGTGATAAAGCCGCTAGTGAGGTCAAAATAAAAATTCAAAATGGCGGCTGCGAAAATTTTCAAATTTTTCATCATGGGTGTCGTTTTTATGCTTTTCGGGGGTGATAAAGCCGCTAGTGAGGTCAAAATAAAAATCCAAAATGACGGTTGCGAAAATTTTCAAATTTTTCATCATGGGTGTCGTTTTCATGGTTTTTGAGGCTGCTGAAGCCAATAGTGAGGTCAAAATGAAAATCTAAGATGGCGGGTGCGAAAATTTTCAGAATTTTCGTCATGGGTGTCGTTTTCATACTTTTCGAGGGTGATCAAGCCGATTGTGAGGTCAAAATAAAAATCCAAAATGGCGGCTGCGAAAATTTTCAAACTTTTCGTCAGTGATGTCGTTTTCATGCTTTTCGGGGGTGATAAAGCCGATAGTGAGGTCAAAATAAAAATCGAAAATGGTGGTTGCGAAAATTTTCAAATTTTTCATCATGGGTGTCGTTTTCATGCTTTTCGGGGTTGATAAAGCCGATAGTGAGGTCAAAATAAAAATTCAAAATGGCGGCTGCAAAAAATTTCAAATATTTCATCATGGGTGTCATTTTCATAGTTTTCGAGGGTACTACAGCCGATAGTGAGCTCACAATGTAAATCCAAGATGGCGGCTACAAAAAATTGTTTTTTTTTTAAATCATACATAAGGAACTTCGAATAACCTAAGTTATTCCGATCAAACTAAAATTTACTAATTATTACTTGATTTTAGGTACACGATACTTATTTGACAATAATATACTTAGTGTGATGAGTTGCCAAATAAACAATGTTATTTATCACGAGACCGCATGAGTGAGTGAGTGAGTGAGTGACAGATAGGTTGCAAAAACAATATCCTATACGGTTAAGACACAAGAAATGCGTTTCCGTGAATACTGTATCATTGTGTATTAAAATTCAATTGATTTAATACAGATAACTTATTAGAAATAAATATTATATTAGATTATTCAGATTTTTTACCAAAATTTAAAAATATATGCTTTGATTCTTGGAAAGAATATTTTAATAAACGGTCATTAGAAAAGGGTTTATGGTATAAAACCATACAGTGTGAACCTCTTCGCGTGCCCTGGTTCATAAATAGTGAAGTTAGTAGAAAACTGATTGTTACTGCTCTTAGACTCAGATCTGGACACATTCCATGCAAAAAATTTGCCTTCTTGATGAAGAAAATCGATTCACCTAATTGTGAGGAATGTGGAGTAGTCGAGGACCTACAACATTTATTGATGGAATGTGTCCAATATGAGTCCAGCAGAAATAATTTAGTAAGGTCCCTGAATTTGAACAGAACTGATGTAGGCATGTTCCATACAATTCTATCCCAACCAAATGGCGACGATGCGAAGGGTGTGTTCAAATTCATGGCTCACGTCTTGTGAAAGTACATTTGTTTAGGATACGATGGGGCTGACATACGCTATGCGTAAAAGCCCCTATAAATAAATAAAGAAAAAAAAAAAAAAAAAGATAACTTATTATTGAAAGATTATCTATTTATCCAGTTCTTTATTTAGATATTTAAGAAGGAAAATTAGTTTTATATGTAACCAACACCTCAAATGATGACTGAATAATTAGTTACAACTAAAACTAGATTTTTGAAGCCACCATTTTGGATTTTTATTTTGACCTCACTATTGGCTTTATCACTCTGGAAAACCACGAAAACGACACTTATGAAGCAAAATTCCAAATTTATTGCAGCCGCTATTTTGGATTTTCATTTTGACCTCACTATTGGCTTCAGCAAACTCAAAAACCACACCCATGATGAAAAATTTGAAAATTTTTGCAGTCGCCATTTTAGATTTTCATTTTGACCTCACTATTGGCTCCAGCACCCTCGAAAACCACGAAAACGACACCCATGACGAATATTTTGAAAAGTTTTGCTGCCGCCATCCTGGATTTTTATTTTGACTTTATAATCGGCTCCAGCACCCTCGAAAACCACGAAAATGACACCCGTGACGAAAATTTTGAAAATTTTCGCACCCGCCATCTTAGATTTTCATTTTGACCTCACTATTGGCTTCAGCAGCCTCGAAAACCACGAAAATGACACCCATGACGAAAATTTTGAAAATTTTCGCACCCGCCATCTTAGATTTTCATTTTGACCTCACTATTGGCTTCAGCAGCCTCAAAAACCATGAAAACGACACCCATGATGAAAAATTTGAAAATTTTTGCAGCCGCCATATTGGATTTTTATTTTGACCTCACTATCGGCTCCAGCACCCTCGAAAACCATGAAAACGACACCCATGATGAAAAATTTGAAAATTTTCGCAACCGTCATTTTGGATTTTTATTTTGACCTCACTAGCGGCTTTATCACCCCCGAAAAGCATAAAAACGACACCCATGATGAAATATTTGAAAATTTTCGCAGCCGCCATTTTGGATTTTTATTTTGACCTCACTAGCGGCTTTATCACCCCCGAAAAGCATGAAAACGACACCCATGATGAAATATTTGAAAATTTTCGCAGCCGCCATTTTAGATTTTTATTTTGACCTCACTAGCGGCTTTATCACCCCCGAAAAGCATGAAAACGACACCCATGATGAAATATTTGAAAATTTTTGCAGCCGCCATTTTGGATTTTTATTTTGACCTCACTATCGGCTTTATCACCCTCGAAAAGTATGAAAACGATACCCATGATGAAATATTTGAAAATTTTTGCAGCCGCCATTTTGGATTTTTATTTTGACCTCACTAGCGGCTTTATCACCCCCGAAAAGCATAAATACGACACCCATGATGAAATATTTGAAAATTTTCGCAGCCGCCATTTTGGATTTTTATTTTGACCTCACTAGCGGCTTTATCACCCCCGAAAAGCATGAAATCGACACCCATGATGAAATATTTGAAAATTTTCGCAGCCGCCATTTTAGATTTTTATTTTGACCTCACTAGCGGCTTTATCACCCCCGAAAAGCATGAAAACGACACCCATGATGAAATATTTCAAAATTTTTGCAGCCGCCATTTTGGATTTTTATTTTGACCTCACTAGCGGCTTTATCACCCCCGAAAAGCATGAAAACGACACCCATGATGAAATATTTGAAAATTTTCGCAGCCGCCATTTTAGATTTTTATTTTGACCTCACTAGCGGCTTTATCACCCCCGAAAAGCATGAAAACGACACCCATGATGAAATATTTGAAAATTTTTGCAGCCGCCATTTTGGATTTTTATTTTGACCTCACTATCGGCTTTATCACCCTCGAAAAGTATGAAAACGATACCCATGATGAAATATTTGAAAATTTTTGCAGCCGCCATTTTGGATTTTTATTTTGACCTCACTAGCGGCTTTATCACCCCCGAAAAGCATAAATACGACACCCATGATGAAATATTTGAAAATTTTCGCAGCCGCCATTTTGGATTTTTATTTTGACCTCACTAGCGGCTTTATCACCCCCGAAAAGCATGAAAACGACACCCATGATGAAATATTTGAAAATTTTCGCAGCCGCCATTTTAGATTTTTATTTTGACCTCACTAGCGGCTTTATCACCCCCGAAAAGCATGAAAACGACACCCATGATGAAATATTTGAAAATTTTTGCAGCCGCCATTTTGGATTTTTATTTTGACCTCACTATCGGCTTTATCACCCTCGAAAAGTATGAAAACGATACCCATGATGAAATATTTGAAAATTTTTGCAGCCGCCATTTTGGATTTTTATTTTGACCTCACTAGCGGCTTTATCACCCCCGAAAAGCATAAATACGACACCCATGATGAAATATTTGAAAATTTTCGCAGCCGCCATTTTGGATTTTTATTTTGACCTCACTAGCGGCTTTATCACCCCCGAAAAGCATGAAATCGACACCCATGATGAAATATTTGAAAATTTTCGCAGCCGCCATTTTAGATTTTTATTTTGACCTCACTAGCGGCTTTATCACCCCCGAAAAGCATGAAAACGACACCCATGATGAAATATTTCAAAATTTTTGCAGCCGCCATTTTGGATTTTTATTTTGACCTCACTAGCGGCTTTATCACCCCCGAAAAGCATGAAAACGACACCCATGATGAAATATTTGAAAATTTTCGCAGCCGCCATTTTAGATTTTTATTTTGACCTCACTAGCGGCTTTATCACCCCCGAAAAGCATGAAAACGACACCCATGATGAAATATTTGAAAATTTTTGCAGCCGCCATTTTGGATTTTTATTTTGACCTCACTATCGGCTTTATCACCCTCGAAAAGTATGAAAACGATACCCATGATGAAATATTTGAAAATTTTTGCAGCCGCCATTTTGGATTTTTATTTTGACCTCACTAGCGGCTTTATCACCCCCGAAAAGCATAAATACGACACCCATGATGAAATATTTGAAAATTTTCGCAGCCGCCATTTTGGATTTTTATTTTGACCTCACTAGCGGCTTTATCACCCCCGAAAAGCATGAAAACGACACCCATGATGAAATATTTGAAAATTTTCGCAGCCGCCATTTTAGATTTTTATTTTGACCTCACTAGCGGCTTTATCACCCCCGAAAAGCATGAAAACGACACCCATGATGAAATATTTCAAAATTTTTGCAGCCGCCATTTTGGATTTTTATTTTGACCTCACTATCGGCTTTATCACCCTCGAAAAGTATGAAAACGATACCCATGATGAAATATTTGAAAATTTTTGCAGCCGCCATATAGGATTTTTATTTTGACCTCACTATCGGCTTTATCACCCTCGAAAAGTATGAAAACGACACCCATGATGAAATATTTGAAAATTTTTGCAGCCGCCATTTTGGATTTTTATTTTGACCTCACTATCGGTTTTGTCACCCTCGAAATATATGAAAACGACACCCATGATGAAAAACTTGAAAATTTTCGCAGCCGCCATCTTGGACTTTTATTTTGATCAAATCCATCTTTTCTCATTTTAATATTAGTTTATATATGACTACTTGTATTTTACTATCGTAAGTATTCGTAAGCGTCCACGCGCACAATAGAAATGGGCCATCTGCAGCGAGCTAGTCAATAAACGCACACTGATACAATTCGTTCGTAAATATTTGCACTAACACAGACAGACGCGCATAGTCGGTCGATAGCCGGAGCGTAGCAGCGAGCGACACAGCCATCCCGTCTGAATGCTAACGCACGACTGCCGCCCGCGCCCGCGCAGAGCCCCTCTGAAGCTCGATCTCAAAGTGGGGACATTTCCGTTGCAAATGTTAATTGATTTACATAAGCTAAGACAAATCTGTAGTACCTCTAACCATCGATTTTTCAGTGTAAAAATATTTCCAAACATCAAAGCCGTTTAGAAGTAATATCGAATTTCAGAAAAAAATAGCGTGTTGGTAAATATTTTTTTAAGGCAAAAGTATTAGCCATACGAAAAAATCCTTCTACAGAAATGTTGTTCATGAATCTATAGCAAACATATATTTTTTACAGATCTTTTAATCAAGCCGTTAATGAGAAATATTCTTCATAAAGTGACCGTATTACGGTACTAAACGAGAGTAAGGCCCTTAACTATGTTGGGGTCGGCTTCCAATCTATATACCACTAATAACCAATAGTTTATATGAAGCAACTGCCTATGTGACGTCAACAACCAGTTACTAGGTAACACGATATGAGTTTTGGGCTTCTGACTACCCTAAATGAAGCGACTGCCTAGCTGACCTCCCCAACCCAGTTACCGGGTAATACGATAGGTACCCCTTGGTGACTGGTTGTCAGACTTTCGGGCCTGTGACGACCCGTAGCGACTGTCAAAGATCTACGAATGACAGCCGAAACCTAAACCTTAACGTGCTCTCCAAGGCACGGAGGTTTCTCAGTATGTAATGAGTGGTCCCATCCACGGACTGACCTCGGCAAGCGTTGCTTAACCTTGCAGATCGACCCGTGTGGCTGTAATTCTTTAGCCCCTAGCTCTCCTAAATGTTATATGTAACTTTAAATGAAAGACAACATTGAATATCAAATTAGCTCGACTCGACAGGGGTGCAGTTAGTTTCGCAAAAGAAATCATTAAGTATACAAAAATGTTTTATATACGTAAGCCTTGACCAAATATGCCAAGACAGAAGACTTATGATTACTATGAATTTAAAGTATATTTAGCACAGGTCGAGATGAAAACTGACGACAATCGCAATCAAGGTTACAAACGAAAGTAAAATAATGTTCTCGTCTTCGCCGAAGTACATAGTATACTCTTTAATAAGTAGATGCAGACCATAAATATTACAGATAGTGACCACGTTAAAGCACGCACGTTAAGCTGTTGGTCCCGGCTGTCATTCGAGGATCTTTGGACAGTCGCTACGGGTCGTCAGAAGCCCGAAAGTCTGACAAGTCACCAAGGGGTATCGTATTACCCGGGGGGTTGTGGAGTTCAGCTAGGCAGTCGCTTCATTTAAAATACTGGTATTCAGCTGCATCCGGTTAGACTGGAAGCCGAACCGAGCATAGTTGGAAAAATGCAATGCAAAAATGTATCTTAATTCACACACACACACACATCAGGACATCATTCATTTCGTACCCAAAAAATAAAGTTATAAATCAAAAACAAGTTTATAGTTAAAACATGTTCAGGACGTTAAATTCAATTAAAAGTTAGTGTTTTTTTAATGTTATGCTTAAAACACTGTGATAAAGATATTATTTTTGGCATTTTCAATCTCAAATAGCAGCCGGGGGTTAAATTGTAGACTTTCGCTGAAAATGTTATTCCCACAAGAAAAAAAATTTTTTTTTGGCTGTCTATTCAATTTTTGGTATAAAATGTTCGACACTTGAATGATGTCCTTTAATTTATTAAAAAAAAGGTTCTACTTTGACAGGAAAATTGGCACCAATTTTTTTTCAAGATGGCTGCCAAACAACAACAACAACCTATCGACCCTTTACATCAACTCTGACATTATTTAATGGCTTTATATAGAAACTAAAACATACTAGCGCCATAGAAAACCGCATGGCGAGGGCGACTGTGACTGCATAACATTGATACTCCGTACAAGGGTATGGCACCCGATGTCCTCAACAGCGGCATTTAGCACAAGGTTCTTGCACTGCAGTACAGCCCATATGTTTTATTATTAACTAGCTTCTGCCGGCGACTAAGTCCGCGTGAAAGAGGATTGAAGGTTTTTATATGGAGCCTGGCATACCTACTGACGCGCCATTTTGCACCCCGTAAAGTGTCACGTTTCCGACATATTAACGTTCAAATTTGATCACGTGATATCCATATTTTTGTTAACATCTCAGATACGTGTCGCTTTACGGGGTTTGGTCATATTATATTTTTCGTTTGCATTGATATCAGCTATCGATTTATAAATGTTATATGCGTGGCAGCCATTTTGAAATAAAAAAATGGCGCGACTGTAGGTCGCGACCCATCGCGTCGCATCACATCGCTCGCTCATGCTACTATTTCGTTAGCGCTTAGCGTTCTTACTGACTTTTCTTCCGTTTGCTCGGCTTTGATGTTAAATAACCTATAACATTTCTCATTCTCAAGAATTGGGCTATCATATTTTTCAAATCCGACTGGTAGTTCCGGAGATTACCCCTACATGCAAACCTACATGGCTGATTAAACGAAGTTAATTTCCTTGCGAGGATGAAAGAAAGAAAAGAAAGAAAAATATTTTTTTCTGCGCAAACAAAACGCACAGTTACAAATAAAAAAAAATATAAAAAAAATAAAACAAGATATAAATAGTTAAAAGACTCGTAGTCAAGCATTAAAAAAAATTAAAAAATTATGTTGACACTTTTGTCAACACGCGTGTCGATGCAATTGCAAACACGTGTTAAAACCTCACGTTGGCAGTCCTTAGCACATAAGAACGAAGGAACCAGAATTTTCCGCTGCTTCTGACCTCAATAACTTTCTCTAAATAGGTTTGATTACCCAGTACCAGGAAGAATGCAGTCTTGGCAGTCGGCACCACTCCCTTTGTCTACTTTAGAAGCTTTGAATCAAAACATTCCTGCACATGTCACCTCATGTCCTTTCTTTATATTTATTTGAGGTCACACACAAGGCGACGTTCCATTTTCCCGACATAACAGTTAATCTTACAATGCAGTTTATTTATACGTAATATGTAATTGTTTTCATAAGTAAACGAGCTTTTGGCAAGTTTTTGCGATTTTTCGGTAGTTAGCACAGAATTCCGTTGTTACGGTCAATTATTTGTAATTTTGTCTTCATTATTTTTGGAAGGGCTTAAAGTGGCCACTGTAAATCAAATGCTTTTAAACAACACGCCCTGGAAAAGAAAAAAAAAGAAATAGTGACAGCTGTCATCTGTCAAAAATTGGCGCGAAAAATCTCTTTGACACGCAAAGTTTATTTACTTTAAAACGCCCTAGCAAGGGGTTCAATATGATGAAATAAAATAACAGTCAAGATAGTCATTCATTTTAAATATACTGCAATGGTTGCGCACGTGTTTATTGAAACACGTGGCGCCACATTGTTTCGGAAATGAAAGAAAACATTTGCGTTGTTCGTCATTCTTACATGAGTCAAGCTAAAAAAAATGGCCGCTTACGTTTTTTGTGGATGATGACCGAATTATCAATCAATATTCATAGCATAAAGAACTCATCATCTGCCTAGCCTTTTCACAAGTATATTAGGGTCGGCTTCCAGCCTAACCCGATGCAGCTGAATACCAGTACTTTACGTGAAGCGTCTATCTGACCTCCACAATCCATTTACTGGGTAATACGATACCGCTTGCTAAGACTGGCAGTCAGACTTTCGGACTTCTTTTTTAATGTTCCCACTGCTGGGACACAGACCTCCTCTCTGTGAGGAAGTGGGCTTACTACCAGTAACGACTGTCAAAAATCTATAAATCACAGCAGGAACAAACAGCTTAATGTGCTTTTTGAGGCACCTGAGTATATCGATATGAAATGGATGCTCACCCATCCACGAACCGACCGCGGCAAGCGTAGTTTAAACTTCGATGAACCCGTGTGGCTGTTATTGTTTAGCCACGAGCCCCCTACAAGTACAGACGCCAGCACATCAAGGTACCCGAAACTGTCCAATTTTTCCAATCAACCTTGAACCTTAATGCTTTAGGAACAAAATTGAAAATTTATTAAATAAATTTGACAGATTGCAGTAGCTTGATGCTGGCGTTTGTACAAAGAGCTATAAAATGGTTTCCACGCAAGCAAATCCATCGAAAAAAAAAACATGAGCGAACTCATGCCAAGATTATTAAGATTTAATCGTAAACAGTAAAACTGCAGTATAAAACGATTTCACCAAACAGCACACTCGCGGTAATGACGCTAAGGTCGCCATATAATTAGCACACATCCCTATATCTTCCCGGAGACTTTAATTTTATCTCAAAGTCTCCTTGGAAGGATGTTTCCATCGTCTGGGAATGAAGCTAAAAAGGTGTAATAAAATTCGACTGACGCTGAATCTTCAGACTATAGTTTTAACATAACATTCTAGATTTTACTCTCTAATTCAAGCTTCCGTTTTTCTGACCATGTTTAACTGTCAGTTTGTTGTCGTTACACTTCAGTCGGAAGTCAAAAAGTTTGACATTTCCATTAAAGGAAAACTCCAGGTGACGATTCCCGCCTACGTTGTTTAGATGCAGTTAATTGGTCAACAGTCAAGTCAGAATAGCGAAATTGCACAATTTTTTTAAATCTACACTAATAATTAAGCTGAAGAGTTTGTTTGAACACACAAATAATGCTTCAAATCCGACTAGTGTTTCAGAGATTAGTAATCTCTGGAACTACCAGTACTACCCGGATTTGAAGCATTCGTTGTGCATTTGATAGCCAGCCTAATTCTTGTGGAAGGTTATAGTCTATTTAGCATCGCTATCACCCTTAGGAACCGTGCAAAATGAAAAAAAAAAGGCAGAAAGAACGCTATGCAAGAACGAAGTACTAGCACAGGCCGGTAATGCGATGCGATGCGACGGGTTGGCGGAACCAAAAATTCCACGCGAACGAAGTCGCGGGCACAGCTAGTAACAGCATTTAGTAAAAGCTCCAGAAGAACTTATGCACACCATTTTAACTGACTCCGATCATTGCTTCCCAAACATGCTAATTATGTCCCTTCCATCGTCAATTAAGGACCAACGTCTGCATACAAACATGGCCGCATATGACAGTATATCATCAACCGTACTCCTTTGTTTCAGGGCAACAACTCAACGCCCACTATAATCTTACGTGTTAAGATACTGACATTGAAATAATGATTCAAGACAGTGTGGGTTCAAAGATTTCAAGGAATAAACAAGTTAATGACTTATCATGAAGGTAGGTCGATTATATTACCAGCGGACTGGCCCACTACAGAGGAAAGGCCTCTTCTATTACAGACAAGGCACGAGCATTGATCTCCACACTGGCTTATATGGCGAAATCTTCCTTCAAAAAAAATAATTGATTATTTTTCTCAACCTTCTTTTCGTCAGCATTATTATCTACCTATCCATTTTCCAACTGTCTCGTCAGCTTCCAATATAACCAGATGCAGTTGAATACCAGTATTTACATAAAGCGACTACCTCTCGTGACTTCCACAACACAATTACTGGGTAACACGTTACTTTTAGACCAGCGTTAGTTTGACAGTCGTTACGAGTAGGTAGTCAGAAGCCCAAAAATCTGACAATCAGTCTCACTAAGGGCCGACATACACGGACTGCTTGAAGCAGTCAGGATGGACTGCTTCAAGCTGCGACTGCATAGTGAACTACAGTCTTCTACGTACACACATACACGAAACCGCTCGAGCAGTTGCAACTACTTCGGGCGGTCGTGCGGTCAAGCAGTCGCCATGCATACACTGACTGCTCGAGCACTCGGCACTACGGGGTATCGTGTTACCCAGTAATTGGGTTGTCGAGGTCCAATAAGCAGTCGCTCTATGTAAAATAATGGTATTTACCAACTGCAAGCAAGAGCCGTATTTGCTATGACACAATGAACGAAACCGCGCGAAAAGAACGCGAGATTGGCGGGATTACCTAAGGAATTGATGTAGTTTCGAAGTAAGGAATTATTGAGTGGTCATAGTGAATTAGGGCCCAGATTAGACTGGAAACCGACCCCAAGATACTTGCCAAAATTAAAGCTATCCTTTATAAAAAAAATGAGCTTAATTACCTACACAAGAAAAACAACATGAAAGTCATAAATATCTTTTTGAAAACGAGCATTTA
Organism: Apamea sordens; assembly: GCA_945859715.1. NCBI lineage: Eukaryota > Metazoa > Arthropoda > Insecta > Lepidoptera > Noctuidae > Apamea > Apamea sordens. Next base: position 7,104,577 of record OX244015.1, on the reverse strand, counting down.
GGTCACGATGCTTTTAGCAAACGAGGTGTTACACGATTTGTCTTTGTCGCCAGAATAAAGTTCCATTTTTAGAAGAAAAAAAAAACATCAAACCATAGATCTTTCTTTATTTAAACTAGTGCATTACGAAGATAGAGTGCGCACAAATTAAGTCTGCGCACGTATTTGAATTTCAAGACTATATCCCTGCCAGCACTTGTAATCACATTCGGCATAATTATGGCGAATATTAAAATTGACTGGGATTAACTGGACGCGGAAGGTAGGGAACCGGGCTGATGCGCCATTTGAGGCCTATGTTTGATTATAGGCTGCAATAGGCTGAGTTGTAGCTAGTGTACTAACTTAGAGCTAAATAACATTGAGAATAGCCAAGCAAGGACTAAACTAATGTCTGCAATAGGAAGTTGGTTGGATTGGTGAAATAAATGGCTAGATTCCAAATGCTTGTTAAGTATCATTTATATCCTTGTTGTTATAGCCTAGGAAGGCTGCTTTTAGAATAGCCCCAACGGGTGATGCTTACTACTGCTGGGGAGTTTGTTGCGCCACTTCTTCTTCCCAGCTAAAGCATTAGCAAGTGGTGAAGGAAGGGCATGCCGGGGGACTGTTTTATGTAATTTTGACGTTAAAAAAGTGCTATAGTGTGTAAAAAACGTAAGAAAATTTGAATTTCACCGGCTGCCGAGATACCCTGACGATTTTCCCTTAAAGACAACCTTTGGATGCATTTTAGCATAGGCATAGAATTTCGACCGGCAACAAAAAACTTCAACAACTTTAATTCCTGCGCATGAGTGAGGTAAACTATAAAACAAAGAAGTGAATCATGCGCAAGATGGCGGAAGGTCGATGACCTTGGAGCAGCTTAGTTACGTCAGACTAATGAACATAAATGTACGTTCTGTTTGTAACTAATTTGCAATGGTGCATATCCGGTATTAAAGGATCTTGGATGGAAAATGGATAGGTACGCAGATATATTTTCGCACATTGTTTCGCAAGTTCTTTTAGCTCTGCTACTGGAAAGTATGTTGCGCCACTTCTTCCCCGCTAAAGCACTAGGAAGTGGTGAAGGGCTGACGTTTTGGATGTAATTTTGACGTTCAAAAACTGCTGATACTCAGCCGAGTTTGAATAAATTACTTTTGATTTTGATACGTTTTGAACTAGACGCTTACAGTCAGTAGTACGTTTATGTTTTGGTGTGAACGCTGTCTTAGGGGATGTCTACTATATTTAAAGTACCTACCTGGGGGGCAATTCTCGTAATTTTAAGAACGTTCAAAGTCTGATCTGTCTCAATCCTTCAAAAATACCTAAATTTCCCTACATTTTGACATTTGTTTGTCGCTGAGATGAGACTGCGACTAGATTTTGAACGTTTTAAATTACGAGAATTGGCCTTCAGAAGTGATATTTTGTGTTTAGTTTGATTTGACTTACACCATTACAGTCTTTGCTTCTTCATTTTTATGGGGCCAAATACTGGTAGTTACCTACATCCGGTTAGACTAGAAGCCGACTCCAACATAGCTGGAAAAAGGCATAAATGCAAAAGTAAAAATCATCATCTTCTGCCATGATGATGATTTTTATCGCATCCAAGCACATTAGAATTTACAATCTTCTAAGATATTAGGAACAGGGGACCTAAAAAGGCCACTTTAAACAATATGTACCTCTAAAAGCAATTCATTTCCTGAATTCCCAGCAGATCATTAGCAATTCCTCTAATTTTCGTAAAACATTACTATGCAACTTAGTTTTTTGGGTTTATTATGCCCGAATATTTACAAAGAATAAGTAAATACAACCAGTCTTACCAAGGAGTATCGTTTTACGCAGTAACTAGGTTGTGGAGGTCAGATAGGCAGTCGCTCCATGTAAAATATTTTTACAAGCCCATGTAAGTTATTTTTTTTCTTTGTATTTGACGTATTATTATTCCAAAGGTTTCATAAAAATGATCTTTGAATCCTATGTTAATAAAACCTACTTTGAATGTACGTGAAAACGTTATAATTCTTGTCTGTATGACATTCTAGGTTTATTTTTAGTCTATTTCCGTGAAGCATGGTAGTGGTATGAGTTTCCTTGTACAGTCGATAGTATAACTCTTTACTTTTAATATTTTAACAAAATAATCATCTGCCGAGCCTTTTCCCAAATATGTTGGGGTCGGCTTGCAGTCTAACCGGATGCAACTGAATACCAGTATTTTACATGGAGCGACTGCTTATGAGATTTCCAAATCCAAGTTACTGGGTACACGGTATCCCTTGGTAAAACTGGTTGTCACACGTTAGGCCTTCTAACTTCCCGTAACGACTGTCAAAGATCTACGAATGACAGCCAAGACCAACGGCTTAACGTGCTTTCCAAGCCACACAGGGGTCTCGATATGTAATGGATGGTCACCCATCCACAAACCGACCGCGGCAAGCGTAGCTTTACCTCCGATCGACCCGTGAGGCTATTATTGTTGGGTATCGACATGTAATGGATGGTCACCCATCCATGAACCGACCGCGGCAAGCGTTGCTTAACTTTGAAGTGTGACCCATGTTAGTAGCTATTATTATGTAGCCACGAATCCATTTATTTACAGCATAACCGCAGTAAATCACACAATAAAACGCCATTTTAAAAAAACGCGCAATAGAGATATTGGTCGTCATGTTTTCGAAGTCCGTCATTATATATTTAGATGTTACATCAAACAAACTAAAACCGCGAGTACAACGAACTGCGCTGACCGAACGCCTTCGCAAGGACGTTCTATATTAAAAAAAAAACAGATGCGAAAAAAAGTATTTAAACTCATACGCGCCACGCATTATCTATGGTTATGCTTGTGGCGCGAAACGGAAAATGTAAGCAGGTTTTGCAAGTTTCTAAATGTGTGAAAATTATGTTGTTTTAGCGAGTTGAATGTATAATTTGATCTTTTCTCCTTCAGATTCAGATGGTAAGTTGGTAACGTGTTTGGAAAAAGTTTGTGTTTTTAGAGACGTGCTAGCGACTTTTTGAAGTACCTACGTTTAGGTACGTAATTAATACGAATGTCAAATACTTATGCCCCCGCATATCTACATGCTGAATTCAATTATTATTGTGCGTCAAGGCGTCAAGAAATAGAGTGACCAAATTCAAGATGGACGATTAATCAGTAATGGTGATATAAAATAGGTCTTTTATACATGACAAAGACCAAACCAAAGACCCATCACAAGGCCGTCAACTACGCATTCTGTACAGACGCCAGCAGGTCAAGCTCTGTCAAATATTCCCAATCAACCTTGAACCTAATACTTTAGCGATAAAGTTGAAAATCTATTAAAGAAATTTGACAGATTGTAGTAGCTAGATGTGCTGGCGTCTGTACATACATCAAACTAAGTAACATTGCGTAAAAATAATAATGCAGGGAACAGACTTTTATTTTTGGTGTGAAAATTTGCTGTTTGCGATAGTGCGCACAGCGCAATGTAAGTATGTAACATACGCAAAACATTGTGCTGATGGGTACAAGCAAGAGCAACAGAAAAGGGGATATTTTAAAGATGTGTTATTATAACATTAAGAAATTGTTTTCGTAAAAAAACGTGTTCCTTATCGCGCGTTGCGAAAGGAGGCTAGACGGAAAAAATTAAGACCAAAAGTTGGAACGACACTTTTTCGTATAGTTGTAAGCCGTGCGGCGGCGTGCGCGTGTTTCTCTGTCTGTCTCTCTCTTATAGAAAGCAAGCCAGTTATACTTCGTTCCATCCGGGTGTCCCTTGACACCTGTCAAGTTTTTTTTGTAATTTGATTTAAAGTATGTTATAGTGCACTTTATAGTGTTTATTTATAAGCCATCATTTAAATTGTAAGAGCGTTCGTACTGCACCTGCAACTATTCGAAAAGTTTCGAGCCGAATCTATTATTGAACGCGCTAGTCTGGAAATACCAGTCGGATTTGAAATTTTCTTTTTGCATTTTGATAGTCTATTCTTGAGGAAGGCTATAGGCTATTTAACATTACGCTAGGACTAATAGCAGCCGAGTAAAGCGAAAAAAAAAATCTAATCGAGAACAAACCAACAACGACGGGGTCATCATCTGCCTAGCCTTTTCCCAACTATGTTGGGGTCGGGTTCCACTCTAACCGGATGCAGCTGAATAACAGTATTTTACATGGAGCGACTGCCTATCTGACCTCCACAAACCAGTGACTGGGTAATACAATACCCCTTGGTAAGACTGGTTGTCAGACTTTCGGGCTACTGAAGACCCGTAACGACTGTCAAAGATTCACGAATGACAGCCGGGACCAACGGCTTAACTTGCTTTCCGAGGCATGGAGGGTCTTGGTTTTTGAAAATGGTCACCCATCCACGGACCAACCGCGGCAAGCGTAGCTTAACCTGATCGATCGACCCGTGTGGCTGTTATTACTTAGCTACAAGCCCGGGGTGTTTTATAAAAATGTGGCTGTTATTTTAGTACCTATATTATGTTTTGTGTATTCACGCGAACGAATTCGCCGGCAGAAGCTAGTTTATTTGTATAACTCTCCTATTACATTTATAACGTACCTACTGGAGTTAGTTCCACAAATGTCTGCTGCAGTGAGAGTGACGCTAGAAAGTCTAAATTTATATAATAAATAATGCACCAACCTAATTAACCCACATTCGCGAATGAATTAACTGCGGGTGCTTGTATTGTCATTGTTAGTTAGAAGTTGGGAAATTAGACATTTATGTTTCGTTTATGATTGTGAGTAAAATAGAAGATTTTTAAACTATGGGAGCCTACGGGACCTAACTAAACCTCCGCTGTCCGTCCGTCTAGCGTGTGTCTGTTTGTCAAATAAAATAAAGTTAAAAATTAAAGGGGGTCCCAATGGTAGGCCTTTGAAAGGCCTCTCCCAGCCGTGATCATTGTCCGACTTCTGAGCAAAGGCGCCCTTTGTCCAGTAGTGTGGAACTTTATCTAATTTTATTTGGGGTCAACGCAAAACATACGAAAAAGGTGCCATGTTCATTGTCACATTTACTAATCTCTGTCGTTACGTACGTAGGTAATATCTACAATTTGATAATGTATCTTGAATCATTGCATGTAATAATTGTTGTCATTCAATGTAATCTCCGAAATTATGTAAAAAATGTTATTGCAAAGTATGACTCAGTTTATCTTATCTTCAAACACAAATATCTCAAATTATTTCATACTATATTTCGCTCAAAACTTTGCCACTTCCACGGAATCGTAGAGGTCACCGTGACTGCATGTTTTAGGACACAAAGGACAGGATAGGTCTGGGAGATGTAGCATGCGACATAGCTCCACAATCATACCCTACTGCAGTTCCGACAAGGTAGCCCCACTTTACTAGGTTGGACTCCCACTTGATGCAAATTTTTGGGCCAACACGATATAAAATTCAGTCGTGCTAGCGACATGAAGAAGAAGATACTTCATTTAAAACATATTTAAATACTAGCTTCTGCCCGCGGCTTCGCCCGCGTAGATGTCGGAAATTATCCCGCGGGAACGTGCTAACAGGATAAAAAGTATGTGCTTCCCCAGGATACCATCTATATCTATGCCAAATCAGAATTTCAGTGGTTTAGGCGTGAAAATGTAACATACAGTTTCAAGTTCAAATCCTCCCTTAAAAACCGAATTACCCGTTTTTGTCCCGTCAGTGGTAAATTTTCGACAGCTTTACATATTTATTATTAATTATTTTCTGCCAAAAGTATCAATTCTGAGTTTCGAGTTACTCAGACCGCGCATTCAATTTCTTCGACATAAACTTAACACCCCTATATCCCCCTTTGAGGGGTAGCTTTGAAAAACTTATAATGATAAACTTTATTACTTACTTAGAAAATTTCAAGTTTATTAACTAAATGAATAAGATTTTTCATATAAACTGTATCCCCGCTTTTCACCCCCACAGGGGTGGAATTTTAAAAACATCGTTTGGGATGTATTCATAACTTGACTGAAAGATTATTTATACTAATTTTCGAGTTGATCAAGCCATGCAGTAAAATCCTCCCCTGAAAAATTGACTACCCCATTTCAGCCCGTCAGGGGTAGATTTTCAAAAAACCCTGATACACATTATTCTTTACTTTCAATATTAGGTATAAATACTGAGTTTCGAGTCAACCGGACTGCCCGCTAAAATTCTTCCATACAAACTTTGAAACCCCCCAATCCCTTATAAAAAAACTGACAATCTTCATAATTTATTTAGATAAGTATTCGTGCTAAGTTTCAAGTTTATTAACTCAAGGAATACGATTTTTCATACAAACTTTCATCCCCTATTTTATCCCCTTGGGGGTAGAATTTATCAAAATCCTTTCTTAGCGGACGCCTACGTCATAACATCTACCTCTGCGTGCCAAATTTCAGCCCGATCCCTCCAGTGGTTTGGGCTGTGCGTTGATAGATCACTATGTCAGTCAGTCAGTCAGTCACCTTTGAGTTTTATATTATTTAGAAGATACTTCCACGACAGTACCGAAGCGCTCGGCCGATACCCAACCAAATGCGTGTAACGAAACCATAGCGCGATCTATTTCGATCCCAACGCCATCTATCGAGCATAGTGACAACTCGGATTATTTATCTATACTCCGTTCGGGCATTTTCTTTATACTAAAAGTTTTAATAAATTGATATTATTTTTTTCATACCTTTTTACTATTTATTTACTTTTTTCCGATGCATTAAAACAATAACATGAACCGAACTCGTGTAACGATCGACACCATTGCGCGATCACCAACTCGACATATAGTACTAATAGAATTATCTATACTCCGTTAGAGCATTTTCTTTGTACTAAAAGTTGTATTATATTATATTTTCATACCTTTTTACTATTTATTTACATTTTTCCGATGAATTTTCAGTACTGAATTGATGCCGACTCTTGACCAATAGATGGCGCTGTATGTCCGGAATAAATTTTATTTTTTATTTTATTTTTTGTAATAAAAACTATCCTATGTCCATTCTCAAGTTCCAAACTATGTCTGTACCAAATTTCACATAAATCGGTTCAGTAGTTTAGGCGTGAAACAAAGACAGACAGACAGAAAGACAGACAGACAGAGTTACTTTCGCATTTATAATATTAGTTTGGATTTGGATGGATTTTCCGATGAATTTTCAGTACTGAATTGATGCCGACTCTTGACCAATAGATGGCGCTGTATGTCCGGAATAAATTTTATTTTTTATTTTATTTTTTGTAATAAAAACTATCCTATGTCCATTCTCAAGTTCCAAACTATGTCTGTACCAAATTTCACATAAATCGGTTCAGTAGTTTAGGCGTGAAACAAAGACAGACAGACAGAAAGACAGACAGACAGAGTTACTTTCGCATTTATAATATTAGTTTGGATTGAATCATAAAGTATGTAATTTAAACTAAAATTATAAAGAAAAAAGTTTTTTTGGAACGAAGTTCCTTATCGCGCGTTGCGAAAGGGGGCTAGACGGAAAAAATTAAGACCAAAAGTTGGAACGACACTTTTTGCTATAGTTGTAAGCCGTGCGGCGTGCGCGTGTTTCTCTGTCTGTCTCTCTCTCTTTCTCTTATAGAAAGCAAGCCAGTTATACTTCGTTCCATCCGGGTGTCCCTTGACACCTCTCAAGTTTTTTTGTATACATATTCATTTGTTACACTTTCACGCTAAAACTGCTGAACGAATTTGGATGAAATTTGGCATATGGGTAGACCATGACTTGGATTAGGACATAGGATACTTTCATCCCGATATTCCCATGAGATCGATACTTAAGCGGGTGAAACCGCGGGGCGCAACTAGTTAAATAATATTTTTGTTTCTTTTTTATTATTAAACATTTTACCTAATCAAAATCATAGACAAAAAATATACTTCTTATAGGCAGAGAAGCATTAAGTATTCAGCCTGCATTGTACCTTGACCTGCATTAAAGTTTGTGTCCGTTTCAATGGCGCGGCCACGACGTTTTTTTTTAAAAAAAACCATGCCAATATTTTGTAACAATTTGTAAAAGTTGATTCCCAAAACCATAAATTTGTCAAAGCTATGGTTAAAAAGTTATAAGGGTTTGAACGTGGCCGCGCCATTGAAACGCGGCGAACCGCGCGGCCACGGAGATCTTTAAAACTAAGCATTGCAGAGACCTGAAATTTAGGTAAATAACAGATTGAATTTGTAAAAAATTTGTAAAAATATAGGAAAAATTCCTGGGTTTATATTTTAGGAGCTGCAAGACTTAAAACCTCATGGCCGCGCCATCGAAACTGTGTGAAACACGTTATGGCCGATATCTCGCTGAAAAATCATCGCAGACGTCTGAAGTTTTTTGTAAAACCCAGATTTGAATTTGTCAAAACTAGTAAAAATACAACAAAAAATCCTAGGTTTATATTTCAGGAGCTATGAGACTAAAACCCCATGGCCGCGCCATTGAAACGGTGAAAAATACGTTATCACCGATATCTCGCTGAAAAAGCATTGCAGAGGTCTGAAGTTTTTTGTAAAACCTAGATTTGAATTTGTCAAAATAGGTAAAAATGCACAAAAACATCCTAGGTTTACATTTCAGGAGCTGTGGTACGGTATCGCGTAGAAATAAGTCGTGATTCTCTTTCGATGATAGTAAGTGATAGCGAGATCTTTTTTTTTGTAAATAGCACCTATGAATATGTAGAATTACCGACAGTAGGGATTATTTTTTTTATCATAGTAATATAATATTTAATGCGTCTTGAATATTTCAATAAGGTGACCATGGCTTATCTTTTACAGAAAACTTTGCACGTATTAGAATAACTCAAGGATTCTAAATTAAATGAAAATCCTTACTAAATATTATTATATATATAATATTATAAAAGCGAAAGTAAGTGTATTTGTTACTATTTCACGCCTAAACCACTGAACCGATCATCCTGAAACTTTGCATATAGATTTTCAGGTATACGGAGACGGGCATAGGGTACCTTTTATCCCGAAAAAAGTAGTTTCCGAAAAAAACAATCAAAACGTGGTTTTTTATCTTAGGTGCCACATGTCTTAAGAATATTTTCTTCAAAATTTATTGTCAAATTCTCAATTAACGCGAGCGAAGCCGTGGAAAAAATCTATTGAAACGATAAGATACAAAACTATGTTTATTTCTAAAATAGGTGGAAAGTGTTCTGTAAACAATAAGCCATGGTCACCCTATCGACTTATTCAAGACGTATTGATGATTCCGTACACAGCTCCTGAAATGTAAACCTAGGATATTTTGTTGTATTTTTACTAGTTTTGACAAATTCAAATCTAGGTTTTACAAAAAACTTCAGACCTCTGCGATGCTTTTTCAGCGAGATATCGGTGATAACGTATTTTACACCGTTTCAATGGCGCGGCCATGGGGTTTTGGTCTCACAGCTCCTGAAATATAAACCTAGGATTTTTTGTTGTATTTTTACTAGTTTTGACAAATTCAAATCTGGGTTTTACAAAAAACTTCAGACGTCTGCGATGCTTTTTCAGCGAGATATCGGCCATAACGTGATTCACACCGTTTCGATGGCGCGGCCATGAGGTTTAAGTCTTGCAGCTCCTAAAATATAAACCCAGGAATTTTTCCTATATTTTTACAAATTTTTTACAAATTCAATCTGTTATTTACCTAAATTTCAGGTCTCTGCAATGCTTAGTTTTAAAGATCTCCGTGGCCGCGCGGTTCGCCGCGTTTCAATGGCGCGGCCACGTTCAAACCCTTATAACTTTTTAACCATAGCTATGACAAATTTATGGTTTTGGGAATCAACTTTTACAAATTGTTACAAAATATTGGCATGGTTTTTATATAAAAAAAACGTCGTGGCCGCGCCATTGAAACGGACACTAAAGTTTTTAGCTTGGCTAACAAAATAATGCAGGTTTTGTTAACTTAAACTTCACTGTAAGTATATAATTTTTTTTTTAACTAAAGAACACAAACCCCAGTCAGACAAAAAAAAAATTAATATCATAATGAATGTATCAATCTGCCTAGCCTTTTTCCAACTACGTTGGGGTCAGCTTCCAGTGTAACCGGATGCAGCTGAATACCAGTATTTTACATGGAGTGACTGCCTATCTGACCTCTACAACCCAGTAACTTTGTAAAACAATATGGCCTGGTTGTCAGACCTTTGGCTGACTAGCTTCCGACTACCCGTAAGAACTGACTAATAATACATTAAAATCTCTATCAAAATGTTGCCATTAAAAACATGGATTACTCATTGTCCTACTGCCCCAAATAGCTTTTACCTTAACAAGAAAAAAAAAAAAAAGTTTGTCTATTAGAAAATATTGATTCCAATAAGTGCGTTCATGTTATGTCCTTGGGTAAAGCTTACCATGCATAGCTAATGATTTCTATTCATAAATAATTATGCATAGGTATGCATAAGGACTGGAACTCCTTGGTAGTTTGTGCTTCCTGACTTACTTTGGAGTCTTCATGGCATCAATGAATTGGTTACTTCTAAGGCTTCTAGGAATGTTTTGAGTATGAATGTGGGTGGCTATAGAGGGGAAGGCTAAGGAAACGATAGATGGACTGTGTGAAAGATACTATGACTAGAAAAGGGGTGACTACCACGATGACGACTAATAGAGAAGTATGGAAGAAAAAAAAACATATTGTGTATACTAGAGAAGTTATGGATATGATATTTGGGATCTGGATATGGATATAGGAATAAAATTATATCGGTTTCGGATATGTAATTATTTCGGAGTATCCGTTAGTTTCGGTTACGGATATTAGATTGAAATAAAATATAAACACAAATAATATGTAATAATTTGGTTTTATTTATAGGTTTTAACTAGTCTAGACTATCATTTGGTATTATAATCAGTCATAAAGGTAAGTAATTATTTAGAGATGTTACAAAAACCTGTCTAAACATGTCGTTTTTTAGACTCCGCCGTTATACGAAACTATCCGAAACCTGTGAAACGGATATATTTTTATTTCGGATATCCGATAGTTTTGGTTACGGTTACGGAGCTCCATAACATCCCTGGTGCATACTACAAAAAAATTGGGTTAACAGCAGGACAAAGATGACTTCTATGCTGGCCACATCATTGGTTACCCTCAGATGGGATAGTGGTCAAATCATCATCATCATCTGCCTAGCCTTTTCCCAACTATGTTGGGGTCGGCTTCCTTCGATAGTGGTCAAATAAACACTTGAATTAACAAACAAAAAAACTACTCTTTTGGGTAGGTACTCAAATAGCACAGTAGGTTTAAAAATAAACCATTGTAAAGAATAAATTGTAACAACTAAAACTCTGATTTTGAACATGACAAAAAAAGGTTGATTGCAGCTGTCATTTTAGTCTGGCAAATTAAAAATCAGAGTTTAATAGCTCAGATAATTTTTAAATTCCTGTTTCCAATCCACCAAGATGTCAATTACACAATTTATTTTACTGAGATTTCTGGCATGAAATAAGCATCTGGAGTACCTAGTTACACTATCTTGGTTTATTTTGTTAAATAAAGTAGGTAGCAAAGTTATAATTTACCCAATATTAGGTCATGTCAAACGCATACTAATATTCAGCCCATTGGAAACTTATTGGAACGAAGTTCCTTATTATTTTAGGTAGTGGGTTGGTGTTGAAATTATAATTATCTTTTGTTTTAGAATTATTGGTAAACCTGTTTTGTTTTATGGATAATATTTGTAAGTATTGCCAAAACAAGTGTTAACTATTATATTAAAACAACTTTTCATTTATTCAATCAGATGTTTTGATTTTGTTGCACAGAAAAGTCAACAACAATACATTTTTTTTTTCTAAACATTATGTCAATCATGCACTGTGTATGTACCTACAAGGTGCACAAAACCAGTATTGGAGCAACTTCATTGCAAACACAGAATTAAGATAGTCATAATACAATAACCAGGAAAACCCAGCTGAGAATAATAACCTGATATTTCATTTAATTACAACTTACAAGTCTATCCGTTAATTATTAAAAACGTCAATATATCTATCAAAGTTGTTCTTACACTGAGTTTGTTTTCTTGTATACTAAGCCAAGGTATTTTTTTTATTATGCCAATTACAGTAAGCAAATAAAGTATTTTAATTGTGTCGCTGATTATGGTTTCCATGTGTGTTTATGTGCGTAATTCATACGTTGTTGACTAAAGTTAGAGCTAAGTCAATAGAAATCAGATAAGAATCGATAAAAGCAGCGGTTGTTTGCACTGCTTACCTGTCACGAAAAAAAAAAACAAAGTATAATTATGTCTAGAAAAAGGCAAACGTAGGTAGGTAGGTACTTCGAGTGAAGCAAAGGACATGGTTTAAATTAGATAGTAACTTTAGCGAAAATTATCAGTAACCTCCAAAGTTAAAAGTTACGAATAGGTTAAAAACATAATGAAAGTATTTTTACGCAAAGACTGCTGCATCAAAGGTATGATACGCTCCGTTAGCTCCTATAACGGAAGATAATCCACGAAAACAGGTAAAAGCACTTGGAAAACAGCAAGAATTGCTGTTTTTTACAACGTTCCACTTATCACTTGATACACACACGTAATACACAGATATCCGGCTTAAGTTCGCACTAAAATCGAAGATAGTTACGCGAAAAACACTTAGAACTCGATACAAAGGTTATTTGTATTAATATTTGATGAAATAACATCAAATAACAAGATCATACGACATCGGAATCGGTTTGTGACTGACTTCGCCACGATCGAAACACTCGGCGTGAAAAGCACACGTCATGCAGACAGTTGGAGAGGAACAAAGCTATACAAATGATAGAGAGGTGTTATTGCTCTATAGATAACATCCGTCCGATTACAAAGGTTACCTTTCACATAATCTATTGTTATCGTAGAAAATATTTAATTTAAATACCGTATTTTAACTAGGAATTTTAAATTCTATTTGTAGTACGATTAGAAAATACGTTAATTTATAACAGCGCCATCTAGTATGGAGTAGCTGCACTAGTTAAACGGTTTGGTGCGAGAACTACGAGAATAAACCAACTTTTTGGCACTAGATGGCTACACTAGGCTCAACCATAGCTGAATTAAACAATAATTATTTACTAAAAAATATTCTATTTTGGTTTTACAGCCAAAAAATTTTTTTATATATGAGTTTAGCAGTTTTTTATCCTTTATGTGCAGGCAGTTTTTAGATGAATTTCTAATAAATTTGTTTAATTAATATTAATTTACAGGTAATTCAAGTGTAATCTGTTTGTCTGTGTTTATGATTTCAGACGATATTTTTCATTGGCACTATGATTTATTTTGCTGTTAGTTTTTAATCGCAGATTTATAGTGATTTAATTGTAGCGCCATCTATTAAAACATATTGAAACTTACGAAAGAATTGCGCAATATTGCATAATGTTATGAAACTTTAGTAATTATACATGATATGTTTTATTTTTGGGATCTATTGTAATATTATATCGATAGGTAGCTTGCGTGATGTTTTTTTTTAAAGATATCACGATAATATCGGTATCTTTCTGTACGCAGCTTGTATTGCTGAAGTCTGCAGCTGAATGAGCCAAGAGCCAATCCTTCTATTATTTTTTACACTCAGCCCTATCCACTGACCTATAACAAAAAAGTATGCTGGACATCATCATAATACTATGACATCATACTGTCGTCGATGCCAAAATGAAGACATTTGATTTTCGCCATTTTGGCGCTGACAGCATCGTGACCGTCTGTGGAACTAATATTTTCGATACCGAGTTTTACATGATGCGCATACTCTCATGATAAAAAATCTCGTAGTAAGTAAATACAAAATACACAAAAAGTCTTATTCTACGATTTAGACCTAATTCATCAGAGACGTACCAAAACAAAACAATTTTAGTTCCTGAGACGTTCGAGTTTTGAATCGGCACAAAAAACAAATGTCGTTTCATATAGTATACCTACTTAGTCCAGCGTACTAGTATAATGTAGGCCCTATTACTTTCAGAATAATTTGTGGGACAGATTTTTTAACTTAATTTTAGGATTTAGAAGTCTATTTTCACTTTTGCTGCTAAATAAATTGACCTATTGGTGGTGTTATACTGTATAAATAAAAGTTTACTATTAAATTAGTATAAAACATATTTGATGCTACACTGACTAACGAAATACTTACTAAATGCATTTCAACAAAAAAAAAAAACTATGTATAGACATAAATTGTCAAAAAATAAAAGGCCCGTTTTGACACTGACAGTTCTAGTAGTTAATAAAGATCAAATTCGCAAAACACTTCTTCGTTTGTGTACAAACTGACAGGTGTCAAGAACGCATTCTCAAATGTCAAAACGGGCATTTTTGACAACTTTAGCGACATTCAATCAACATTGACAGCCCGCGCTTTTGAATTTTCCCGCCAAAATCAAATGTCATGTCGCCCGCGAAAATGCCCGCGAATAAAACTCATAGAACACCACTGCTCAATCAAGTTCAATCAAATAAATATTCCGATCTTTGACCACTGCACGCTATTGTGTCATGAACACTTCTAATCTTTGAACTACAGATAATTTATAACGTTACGAGGGGCTGTGAAAAAATGAACGACTACATAGTTGACGTTTTATGCTTTTATCGAGTGTCGCTGTCAGGGAGTGCACATGCATTTCTTATCATTATTGTATATCTTTGTATCTTTAGTAACTATTGTAAATTTTGTTTTCCTCACCATCTGTACCTTTTTGATCAATAAACAATTTATTTATTTATTTACCGACTTTGAAAGACGGTGATGCTGTATCCGACAGTATTTGTATTTTATTTGTTTAAATTGTACACATCAAGCTATGCAAAACCAGTATTGGCTGACCGTTCATTGTGAGAAAATATCATACAAAGTGAGGCCAAGACAAACTGGTTTTGTATAGCTTGACTTGTAGCCGTGTGTACTAGCGACCGTGTCAAAACATCGACCTATGTTTATTATACTTAATTTTAATTATGAATGTCGCATCGCAATCGACAAATATCGCGGTCACATAGACACAGAAAGTGACTTTAATTTATAATTATAAGACCCATGACCTATGTAGGGGTATAGATGCATAGATGATGCAAGATGCTCTGTCTCGCGTAGAGTCGCAGCATTATGCTGAGCGATGGCCGTTTTGCGTGTATGTGACGCGTGCGATGTGACTTTTTGGAGTTTGTGTTCTTTCTTTGCGTTTTGTTTACCGCAAATAAACGTAATTTCTTTCTTTGTAGGGTTCCGTACCTCAAAAGGAAAAACAGAACCCTTATAAGATCACTTCGTTGTCCGTTTGTCAAGTTTTTCTCAGGAACGCGTGGAATTATCAAGTTGAAATTGATATCAAATGCTCAAGGCTGATGTGAAAAAAATCAAACTTCTAAGTCAACGCAATCAAAAGATACGGGCGTTTACGTTCCGTTTATGCCGCATATTTTGACACTCGCAAGGGAATCAAAACCTATGGGGTACTTCCTGTTGATCTAGAATCATGAAATTTGGCAAGAAGCAATGTCATGTAGCACAAGAAAAATATTCGAGACACGATTCGCGTTAAACTACTCGTATTTACATAGGTACCGTACTTAAAGATTTGTACGGAACCATCCATCGGTGCGCGAGTCCGACTCGCACTTGACGGGGTTTTTTTTCTTTCAATAGCGGAATGTCAGTTTGGTTGCTTAATGATGAATGCTCGACAAGCTTCTGTCCAGCCCTGTTACAATTACTGGGTCATTAGAAAATAGCGTAGGTATAAAATCACAGGCTATTTGAGGCTACCAAGGTCCAATGTCACGGTCGGCTACTGTTGTCTATCCAATTATGTTAAATTGTATGTTTGTCACTCAAATACAAATGTCGCATGTAGTCTCATGTGTACATAGGCACCTAGGTAAATATCTACTTATATGCCACAGAAAGCAACCATTAGCTTAGTAGAACGTTTTAATATTTTACATTTTGAAATTAACCTACTGATAATGTTGACATTTCGAAACTAAACTTCAAAGGGGCAATTCTCGTATTTTTAAGAACGTTCGCGTTTTAATCTCATTCATAATTTGTCAAAAATATAATCAACTAGTTGTCGCTCGAGAGTCTGTCTGGGATCCAGGATGAAAGGTAGCCTATGTCCTTCCCCAGGTCATCGTCTACCATATTCATTTAAGCTTTTTTTAGCGTAAAAGCGTAACAAACAACCTTAAAAAAAAAAAAAAATGTATTTATGTAGTTTATCAGCCATCTTGTTACCATAACACAAGCATTAGGTTGCTTAGCTTGGGACTAGATGGCGCTGTGTGAAATGTCCAGGGATATTATTTATTTATTTATTTATTTACTTTCGCATTTATAATAATAGTTAGGATTTACCTATATTGTCGATGGGATGAGATTGCGACTGGAATTTGGACGTTTTTTTGGTACAGACGCCGCACATCAAGCTAGGTAAACTTCAATCTGTCAAATTTCTTTAATAGATTTTCAACCTTATCGCTAAAGCATTATGGCTCAAGGTTGATTGGGAAAATTTGACAGTTTCGGGTAGCTTGACCTGCTGACGTCTGTACCCTCTGGTTATTTAGAAAAAAAAAATATTTCAATGATTTAGAAAAATGGTCTGCAACTGTTCTTTAGTAACAAAATTATAATCTGTGTAATTCTGAACGATCCATAGAGTATGACCTAGTTATGACCATAGCATAGATAAAAAACGAGCCAATTCATTTTAGGTATTTATGTTGGCGCGCAATTTGTTATGAGATGTAAACACAATAATAATTATTAACGTATTTATTGTTTCTTTTACGAATGGCTGTGGTTTTTGTAGTCATGAGTGTTCAGGAGTATGATCTAATATTTATTCGTTAAACATAATAGTATTCCTTCTCATTTGGGAGGTTACTTTTTAGTTTTAATCTTTAATATTGTTAATAAAAAAATTCTACCGGATTAAGTTGTTTTTAGGTCATCACTGGCAACACGCAATGGTCAACGACTTTCGTCTTGAAACATTGCGTTAAGGTGGATGCTCCAAGGTAGCCCGCGAAATTCACTTTTTCTTACGTTTTTTTGCAATTCTGGTCAGTACCTACTAAGTTGTACGTTGATTAAAATATGATTCGTAGCCGTAGCAAATATGTATTTACAGAATTATACCTATTATACGGCCGTGAATCATATTTTTATTATCAGTTTTTCTCGATCGGCTAGCCCATCGGAGACAAACGACGCGATTAGATTTCCACGTTGCACGATGTTACTAATTCGCGATAAATGTTCTCTGTATCTACAGAGTGGCAGGGACATGGACGCGCAAACTGTAACCATGGATTCAGCACATGAGTTTAGACCCTTTAACGTCGAAATTTTACGTCGGTTATCAAAAAAAAATAAAATCTTCTGTTTCATAGAAAAGTGCAATACCTACGCGGTCGAAATGTATGGAACAGCAATATTTTTTTTAACAACCGACGAAAAATTTCGACGCTATGGGGTCTAAACTCATGTGCTACCTAAATCCATGGTTACAGTTTGCGCGTCGATGTCCCTGCCACCCGGTATAAGCACCCGTATACCTACTTGGTGCATGAGGCCAGCAATAATTATGCTTAGCGCTGCGATGGCCGATTTACGCATACCTATTTTGTGAAATGTTGGCTTTTGTAATGAATACCTGCATCACTCCTTGTCGTTTGTAAAATGATACACCTTATTGAGGTATGAGGAATAGAGTGGAAAGCTCTTCTTCCTTTATAGAAAAGGGAAGATCCTCCGACCAGCACCCTAATTGCGTAACACACGATCAATCGGAATCGGTTTCATTTTGACAGTTCAACAACATTCATTGCGTTATTTACGTGTTGAGCAGACAAAGTTTTCGAACTTATGAAGCAATGGATTATCAATTTGCTTCAAAATGATTCAGATTCCGATTGATCGTGTGTTACGCAATTAGGGTCCAGGGTGTTGTGTCTGGTGGGCTTATTGCACCAGGTTTTTTTTTTCTATAAATTGCTTCTCGCAAATCAACATGATGGCATGGCATGTTCCTTTTTTTGCGAAAAGTTTAAATAAATAAATAAACATAGGAGGCTGTCAGCTGCTTAACCGGGCTTGCCTGAGGTTGCCTCAATAAATTTAGGACTCCAGCCAGGGCTTAAAAAACTTAAAATTAAGTGACTACACGCTAAGGGCTTGTGGGGTACGGCCCTCGGCTTAGGGCGTCGCTGCGGGAGCAGCAAGGAACAGGCTGGATCGGATTAAACACCACGATTGATGTCAGTACATATGCTAGTAGCGCGGTAAATCTTGCTTGCGCGATGCAGGATTTACGTGACGTCAGTGTGATACATAGTTTGCATGTGGCGTTGTAGATGGCGGCACAACCGCATTATGTTTTCTTTTCTTCCATTTCTTTCAAGATCGGTCACCCATCATTCCAAATTCTAACCGTTGCGTCTTTAATAATGTATATTATGTTTTTAAACTTACCAGGGTAGTGTTACACTTCCTGGTGATGGCCACCATGTCCTCCGGGTCAGGACTGAGGCTCCTCATCGTAGGCATCACCTCGTCTAACAGCATCGTGTCCTTAAGCTTCGGCGGTTGGGTTGGAACCTGAAGAAGAAAGAGGTTTTATTTTAGGTGTTAAAGCAAGTAAATCGACAACACGGTTAGCGCAGTGGCTGAGCGATCGGACTGCTGCGCTGCGTGTCGCGGGTTCGATTCCCGCACAGAACAAATATTTGTAAGTCCTACATGTATTTGTTCCGAGTCTGGGTGTTTTTCTATCTATAATATGTATGTATTTACAAAAAAAAAATGTATATAAGTAGTTTATCAGCCATCTTGTTACCATAACACAAGCATTAGGTTGCTTAGCTTGGGACTAGATGGCGCTGTGTGAAATGTCCAGGGATATTATTATTATTACTAAATGATGGTGGGGATTTCGGGCAAGTATTGTTGAGGAAATGGGGAAGGTAACGCGCACGTACGCGCACAGAGTACGGAAGATCATTTTTAACACTACAAACTCAAACTCAAAGCGTTTATTTCAATTAAACCAATTACAGTCACTTTTAATTGACAAGGGGTGTCATCGTTTACTCGCACTACGATTAAAATGGCGGAAAGAAGGAGAAGGGAAAAGCCTGCGTTTAATTTTTATCAGACTTACAAAAAGGAGGAATTTCTCTATTCGGTTGTTTTTTTTAATGTTTGTTACCTCAGAACTCCGTTGTTTATAAGCCGATTTGAAAAATTCTTTTTTTATTTGAAACGATATACTTTCAGATTGGTCCCATAGAAATTTCAAACTGTTCAGTAGTTTAGTTTTTAAACCAAAATTACTGGTAAAAATTACAACTTAAAAGTGAATAATAAAAACAGTTTTATAAAAAAAAAAACAACCGACTTCCAAGAACTACAAAGTGAAAAATAATTTTAATTTCGGAAGTCGGTGTGTAACAACGAAAATGCGAAGCCAACGATACCGGCTTCCGAAATTAAAGTTATTTTTTCAATTTGTACTGTAATTTTGGAAGTTGGTTGTTTTTTTTTTTGTAAATAAGTTTTCATTCACACCCTATTTCAATCAATAGGGTTGTATGAACTTAGAGCCCTGGCGCTTCCCCCTTAAAGAATCCGTTATTTTAAACAGTCACTTTATACGATATCTTCAACATCATTTAGGTACAGATTAGAGATGTTATGGACATGATATTTCGGATCTGGGATACGGATAAGGATATAGAAATAAAATTATATCGGTTTCGGATACGGTTACGGATATGTTATTATTTCGGATTATCCGTTAGTTTCGGATAGTTTCGGTTACGGATATAAGATTGAAGTAAAATATAAACACAAATAGTATGCAATAACTTGACTTATTTATTTATTTATTGTACACCACAAAAAATACATAGCATAAAAAGTACATGGCACACTACAAAATATACAATGGGCGGCCTTATCGCATTACTGCGATCTATTTATAGGTTTTATCTAGTCTAGATTATCATTTGGTATTATAATCAGTCATATTATAGGTAAGTAATTATTCAAAAACCTGTCGAAACATGTCGTTTTTTAGACTCAACCCTTATACGAAACTATCCGAAACTTGTGCAGTTAAGGTGTGTGTGACGGTTAAGGTTACGGATATATTTTTATTTCGGATATCCGATAGTTTCGGTTACGGTTACGGAGCTCCATAACATCCTTGGTACAGACGCCAGCACATCAAACTACCCGAAACTGTCAAATCCCAATCAACCTTAAACCTTAATGCTTTAGCGATAAAGTTGAAAACCTATTAAAGAAATTTGACAGATTGTAGTAGCTTGATGTGCTGGCGCGTCTGTACATGTACATAAACCGATGAACCTACTGTGATTGTCTAAAATTATACTGTGGTTCCATTATCTATTCTCAAAGTCGTGATAACAATAAAATTACAATATGTAACTAAATTTTCCGAAAGCAATATCCGTAATCGAAGACGTGACATCCACCGACCCACACTCGACCCGCGTGGTAGATTACGGCCCACTCCCTCTCATAGAGGCCTGCAGTGGCGTAACAATAGGGTGGCAGGAGTGGCAAAATGCCACGGGCCTCCAGCCGGAGGGGGCCCCCGAGAGGGCCATGAGCCCAGGAGGATCCTAACATACCTTAGTATAGAAATGGAAACTTTTTTCGACCACTAGACCAAGGAAGCGGTCAGGTATTCAGTTTTGTAGGGAAATTACGAAATCTACGTGGACGAAATCGCGGGCGAAGTGCCAGTAATAAAAATTATAACGTTGGTTGAGCTTCTTTACATTGAGGGAGGGCCCTACCAATCCCATGAATTTGCCACGGGCCCCAAAGGGTATAGTTACGCCACTGGAGGCCTGTGTCCCAGCAGTGGGAATATTACAGGCTGATTATGTAGACACTACATCAAGGGGGGTGAGAACGGAACCTCTAAGTTCTTCAGCCTTTTCGTATAGAAGTTTCGAAGGTATAGTTGCCATCACATCAATCAATGTGTCGACGTTACTGATAGGTAACCACCATTAGGTATTTTTCAGCAAGCAACCTCATTTATTTGCGAATAATTAACAATACGAGCCTTTACGAAGCTGTTGATTCCAAAAATAAGTGAATTCCTGCATTTCATAATGATAAAGAAGATAGAAAAAACTATGCGAGAAAGCTGTTCAAATAAAAAATAGGAAATTCGGTACCTATACCTACTGTTTTCTACTAAATCTACTCTATTACCAAACCAATGGACACATTTCTTTTAAATTATCTCATCTTCTAATAAATCACTCCAAATCACTCCAATCACTTCAATCTACCCGAAACTGTAAAAATTTCCCAATCAACTTTGAACATAATACTTTAGCGATAAAGTTGAAAATCTATTAAAGAAATTTGACAGATCTTAGCAGCTTGATGTACTGGCGTCGTCGTACATAAATAATAACGTTATTCGCGCGTGTCTTTTGCTGCAAAACAAACAGCAAACAGATATCATTGCCCGATAACACCGAGACACGAAATTCAAGGGCAGTGCGCAGAGGGACAAGTCTCATAGTTTTAAGCACGTTCACAGTCTGATCTCGGTCTCAATCTGTCAGAAATACCTCAAATTCCCTACATTTTTGACAAGTTTTTGACCATGATTGTCGCTGAGAAGAGATTGCGACTAGATTTTGAACGTTTTTGATTACGGGAATTGGCCTTCTGTTGGTCTACTGATATTTTTATGCTGTAAGTACCTGATATTACGTCAAAATTTGACGTTCAAAAGTGCCTTATACATACGTGCCTATTTGAAATAAATGGTTTGACGTCACAGCGTAAAAAGTCAAAGACAACATTCTGTTCTATTTGTGAAGTGATAACTGAAGGCCAATTCTCGTAATTTAAAACGTTCAAAATCAAGTCGCAGTCTCATCTCGGCGCCAAACAAATGTCAAAAACTTGTCAAAAATGTAGGGAAATTAGCGGTATTTGTAACAGATTGAGAATGAGATCAGACTGTGAACATTTTTAAAATTATGAGAATTACCCCTCAGGTTAAGTCTCACTTTGCGCTGTTTCTGAACTGTGAACGAAACTGAACCAGCACGTTTAGGTCGGTGACGCTGAATCGAGTTTACTCGGCTCCAGTCGGTCGGTGACGCCACAGACTACACTAAAATATAGGTGACGCTGAATCGCATCTACTCTGCGCCGAATCGCGTATACTTGGCTCCAGTCGTAAGTTTTCACTTCTATCGTATAAGCACAAACCTTCTTTTTTTCAAAGGCTCTCAGCAACTTTTTTTTTTTTTTTTGAGCATCGGAAATTATCAAATGACCGCTCCCGCTCTGGGTGGAGCAGAAAGGAGTGTCAGACTCTTACTGACTAAAACCCACCCGTGTTCCTTCCTTAGCCCTTTATGTTCCAGGGCAGCGGTAAACCTTTCGGACGATCCCGCTACGGCTCTCAGCACCTTAGTTGCACTTTTAATCACAATCTAAATGATTTTAAAGGGTATTGCTAATCCATTGCTTCATATGTCCGAAAAATTTGTCTGCTCAACAACGTAAATAGCGCAATGAATGTTGTTGAACTGTCAAAATGAAAGCTATTGCTACCTACTGTTACTGTGTTACAAATTTTATTATTGTTACGTGATAGATACTTGTTACAAACATACATACTTATCAGTCGTAGAACACTTTAGTGTAATAAATACCTAATCTTTATCAAAGACGCGATGATTTGCAAAAATTACACCAGAAATAGACAATCATTTCTTATTATAGAACAGTAGTCAGTGCAGTGTCTGTAAAGATGACAAAATAATGTCAAAACTCGCTTGTCATTCCACCGAATAGGCAAATGGAAAACCGCAACTGAACTGCGTTACACACTATCTATAAAAACCTGCCGGTCGATTCTGTAAAAATCTCACCGTCAAAGCTCAAGTGAAGTGAGCTTGATGTGAGTTGTCAGTAGTGTCAATCCCTAGCATTATTTGGAATGACAGCTCACTCCACGCTCACTTCACCTAAGTTTTCACGGTGAGATGGTTACAGAATCGCACTGCCGAATCATTTGCTTCATAGGTATGTTCGAAAAGTCTGCTCAACAACATAAATAGCGCAATGAATGTTGTTGAAGTGTCAAAATAGAAATCATTGCTAGATTGTTTTGCTACTGTTAGTGTGTCACTTTCCCACTGGAGTCTGTGCAGTGTCTAGTCCAAACTTGTTGTCATTCCATCGAATAGTCAAATTAAAAACTGATACCCCGAAGGCCCGAATGCCGTTTGTGCCTATAGGCTTTTATTTATGTACTTACCTACCTAGTAAGTGTTCTTAACATTTTTAATTTTAATTAATTATTTTTTGCTTGAGTACGTATAGTTTTTTTACCGACTTCTAAAAAAGGAGGAGGTTCTCAATGCGGATGTTTGTTTTTTTTATTGTATTGTTTTTTTATTTTTTTTATGTTTGTTCGCGCATAACTCCGTCGCTTGCCAACCGATTTGATAAAATATTTTTTTGTTGGAAAGGGTATACTTCCCAAATGGTCCCATTAAAATTTCGACAAGATCTGATGATGAGTTTCGGAGGCAGACAACGGAACTCTTCAATAAATTCCAGCAAATCAACGGCTATTGCTGCTATCGCTTATGTATGTATTGTTTACGCAATCACACAACATAACGTCACGCCTGTACCCTCTAAAAGGGTACGCAGATGTGTTCAGTATACCACGGTACACAGTCATTTTTTCTGTCAAAGTTGTTATTGGGGTACTTCTAATCTTGTCGAAATTTGAATTTGTGTGGGGTAGGTACAACTAAAAAGTGAAAAATAAAAACTATTTTGAAAAAAAAAACAACCGTCTTTAAAAAAAACACTACAAAGAGAAAAATAACTTTAATTTCGGAAGTCGGTGTCAAAAAACGAAAATGCGGAACCAGCGACACCGACTTCCGAAATGAAAGTTATTTTTCTCTTTGTAGTGTTTTTTTTGGAAGTCGGTTGTTTTTTTTTTGTAAATTGTTTTATTGTATTTGTTGGTACCTATATTGGCATGGCTAGGTGACATGGCAAATAATTTAATTTAAGGTTCTGTGTCTTGCAATGTTAATTGCTTTACATGCAATGATATTCTAGTAATATCATTGTTTACATGCCTAGTATTGTATACAATCAAGTATTTTCTAACTGAACAGCACAGCTGTCTAGCTATAGCTAATAATATAAACGTGATGATGAAATTATGTCGTTGTTTTTTTTTTTGCGTTTAAACTGCGCACTTCCCCATAGATACGAATACCTATAGATATTTGATATTTGGTGTAGATAACTGAATAACTGGTATTACATAGCTACTTGTTTATTTGTGTAT
This sequence comes from Apamea sordens, assembly GCA_945859715.1. Taxonomy (NCBI): domain Eukaryota; kingdom Metazoa; phylum Arthropoda; class Insecta; order Lepidoptera; family Noctuidae; genus Apamea; species Apamea sordens. Next base: position 7,080,087 of record OX244015.1, on the reverse strand, counting down.
TATGTGTTTTTATGGATACTTCTTATGTACAGACGCCAGCACATCAAGCTACTACAATCTGTCAAATTTCTTTAATAGATTTTCAACTTTATCGTTAAGGCATTAAGGTTCACAATTAATTGGGAAATTTTGACAGACTCGGGTAGCTTGACCTGCTGGCGTCTGTACTTATGTAACTCGTATGTTAGCTAAGGTAGCTGTAAGAACGTACGTTTTGTTTCGAACGGAATCCAAGAGCGAAGTTCGGTTTGACAGCAAAAAGGCGGGAGAATTCCATAGACAACATCTTGCAAACCTTGTGATTAAAATCGTTCTTCCTATTCGACGCGAGATGGCACTATTTTCAAACTTGTTTATTTAACCAGTAAAAATTTTAAACCGGTTTTATTATTGTGATTGAGATCGGTTTGTTATGATGACGCAAGTGGACAATAGTTCACATATCAATGTAAATTACTTGATATATTCCACTGAGGATATCGTCGAATGATTCATTCTTGTCGACCAGGATTTATTTCGCGTTTTTGTAGTGCATACAAAGTTTTAACACGTTGCGGGACGGTAGGTACTGACTTTTTCCCTAAGGCTAAGGAAAAATAAAAGGAAGGGAAAGTGCGTAAACTTAGGGTAGGTAGCTGGTACTCTACGTACGTACCTTTTTGTTTCATGAATTCTTAGTTACGAACGAGATCGAGAATCTTTTTGTTGGATTTTTGGTTTTTTAGGCAAAAGTACGGAATTAATTCAGCCTAGCGGAATCCACTGCTGGACATAGGCCCAGTTTGCGCCACAATACCCTCTGTCCTACGCCTTCCGCATCCAGTCTGTCTGTGTGTAAGTACGCATAGCATAATTTCAGACATAATTTGATAGATCATAGAGAGATCATCATCGCCTAACCTTTTCCCAACTGTGTTTTGGAGTCGGCTTTCTTTCAACTTATGGGTGAAACCGCGGGGTGCAGCTAGTAGCTAATAAAGATCAAATTCGCAAAACACGTATTCGTTTGCATGAAATTGACAGCTGTCAAGAACGCATTCTCTCAACTGCCGCACTGATAGTTACTCACTCGTTACCATAAAATTCTTAAACAAAAAAGCTTCTAATATATTTCTCCAAGGAATATAATAATAGATGCGTGGAATTGCCTAGGCGCGCAAAATCAATGCGATCTTCCGTCCATGCTAATTAAATAATCTGGCCATACGAGTTATATATCGACCTGTACACACGACAACATAATTATCAAACTATAATTTCCAGTTTTAGCTCACCTCGCATTATAGGACTAGCAGCGCCCCGCGGTTTCACCCGCATAAGTGTCGATCCCGTGGGAATATCGGGATAAAAAGTATACTATGTGTTATTCTGATGTATAAACTATATTACTGTAAAGTTTCATCAAAATCCGTTCAGTAGTTTTTGCGTGAAAGAGTAACACATCCATCCATCCATACAAACATTCACGTTTATATTTATAATACTCGTATAGGAATCGAAATAGGAGTTGCAGTAACTGTTATCACATTAACTGTTACATAATCATTTTAAATTGTCATTTCCCAAATCTAAATTCTTGAAAAAAATCGTGTAATTATCGTCTTAAATAGTGCAAAATAAGTTATTGCCTTCAAGTAGACACGAAATATCGTCGTTTCAGTTTTTTTTTCATAATTATCATAACAGATAGAAAGAAAGAAATCATTTATAGCTGACAATGTAGGTATACATATAAGTTGGAATACTTGTTAAGTGTCCCGATACATTTTACCTTACGGCATGCAACATATATTAGGTTTGAATTAATCAGTACTATAGATACAGCTATCGATACAATTATTATTAGCCATAGTCAAATTTAATATGTACCTAGTTACAGATCAGACTAAAACAAAAAAATAATAATAATAACAATCAAAATAATCAATGAATTAAATATAAATCTTTCGCAAATCATACAATGAATAATATATATGTCATAATGTGTAATGTTAAAAAGCTTAATGTCAAAATAATCCAAAACATTAACGACAATCACAATTATTACTAGTTATAATCTGTACATAATCTGGCAATGTCAAAATCTGTTTGTCAAATTACAATATAGCAACAACCTTAAAAAAATAATAACGTCATCATTAAAATCTAAAACATTCGAAATTGCAAAGACAACATACATTTTCCTATATAGTTTTGTCATTTAAAAAGTCTTTAATTGTGTAATAGCATTTCTCCAGCAATAGTTTTGTTAATTGTTTTTTAAACATCTTTATGGGAAGGCCTTTTAAATTTTCAGGTAATTTATTATATACAAGCGGTCCCATCGAAAGGATGCTATTTTTTAATAGGGCTGTTTTATGACCACCTGTATACAATTGGTTTTAATACTGGGACCTGATTGGTGCTGTGCGTTGTCTTATGTCTATCATTGAGGTAAATAGGTGATAAGAAAATTAAAGTATCAATTTTAGCGCACTTCCAATATTTAAGCAATCCATTCATCGCTGAGTTCAAAACATGAAGCAAGTTGGCAACGTGTTGAACTAGCGGAATTTACCTAATTTTGACTGTTTATACGGAAAATCACTGTCCATTCTAAGGTTGCCTGGAAGAGATCGCAGTAATGCGATAAGGCCGCCCATTGTATATTTTGTAGTGTGCCATGTATTTTTCATACTATGTATTTTTGTGGTGTATATATAGGGTCTTCTCGTCTTTTTAACTTTTTAATTAAAAAAATAAATTCTTTAATTAACAAAGAGACAGTTTATATTTCATCCAATCTTTCCTACAAGAATTAGTCCGTTTAATCCATTTCAAATTCCTTTATTAAATACAATTATTTTAATTAGATCAGGAGTATCTGTTACATGAGTACAATAAAGTATATTATTCAATTTCATTCTGTATAGGCTTTTCGTACCATAAGTAGTCGGCTTCATCATCTGCCTAGCCTTTTCCCAACTATGTTGGGGTCGGCTTCCAGTCTAACCGGATGCAGCTGAATACCAGTATTTTACACGGAGCGACTGCCTATCTGACCTCCACAACCCAGTTACTGGATAATTACGATACCCCTTGGTATGACTGGTTGTCAGACTTCCGGGCTTCTGACGACCCTTAACGACTGTCAAAGATCGACGAATCCCGATCCGAATTCAGATCGACGAGCCGGGAACGGCTTAGCGTGCTCCACAAGCCCCTAATAGTTCATAGTAAACAGGAAAATCTCTTGGGATATGTATGCGGGTCGGTAGATGTCACATGTCTTCAAACTTTTGGTTCTAGGACACGTCTGTTTCCTCACGATGTTTTCCTTCACCGTTTTGAGAGCAGTGGTGATGAAATAATTTACACAAAGTAAAGCGCCTGTCTGGGTTCGAACCTACGACCTACAACTTGGTAAGTTTTGGCCGTTTCAACTGGGCACCACCGCTCTGCTGATAGACAGTCGCTCCATGTCATCATCATCATCAGCTTATAGTAGTCCACTGCTGGACATAAGCCTCTCCTATTGCACGCCATTCAACTCGATTTTCGGCAACTCTCATCCAGCTGCTACCAGCCATCCTGCGAAGTCGTTCACCTAACCTGAGGGCGTCCCACCTAGGTAGCGGGAACGTCCGAAAGGGTTACCGCTGCCCTGGAACATAAAGGGCTAAGGAAGGAACACGGGTGGGTTTTAGTCAGTAAGAGTCTGACACTCCCTTCTGCTCCACCCAGAGCGGGAGGGGTCATTTGATGATTACCCATCATCAAAAAAAAAAAAAAAAGGGCGTCCCACCTTTCGTTTACCAATTCGCGTTCCATGTAAAATACTAGAAAATACTAGTATTCAGCTGCATCCGATTAGGCTGGAAGCCGTCATCAACAGTCGTAAGGAGGTTTTCTCTTAGCCAATCACGGAACTACCTACGTACATTATTTCATATCTATTAACGCATACTATCACCTGGCTCGTGCCAAATCTTTGTTATCATATCAGTGACCTTGCCTTTATCTGGCTTTATTATCTTCCTATTTGATAGTAATTAAGTTATATCTACATATAAATATATGGCAGTAGTCACACACTAGACTTTTTGAATTAGAATACCCACCACGATGCTTACCTACATGTAGACACATACCAGCGTTGCTGCCAGACGTCCCGATTTTTGCGGGACGTAGTACCAGACGTCTACAAGCTTCTTGGCTAGCGAGGAGCCTTCCGATTGTCAGCGTGGATTTCCGTATATCTTGTAGTTTAGTTTTCAGTAGAGCCTATTACTTGATATATTACAAGTTAGCCGTATATTGCCATTGTTAAAATTTTGATCAAACGGTAATTTAAATTACTATCTCGCTTCCTAATAACGAATTGACTTGGTGCCACTTACCCATTTAGGACGTCCTTGTATTTATCTAGTTACGTAAGTTTAGGAACGTTTGCAAACGTATCTTATGCGACGCGTAACAAGAATACCTAAAGTTTATTATAGGGCTCGAACACCAAAGACGTTACGACATAATCGTTAAAAGAGATTCGTTCTGTGTCTTTTGCTAAGTTTTTATTACTATCTTTTTTTTTTTTTTGAGGATGGGAAATCATCAAATGACTCCTCCCGCTCTGGGTGGAGCAGAAGGGAGTGTCAGACTCTTACTGACTAAAACCCACCCGTGTTCCTTCCTTAGCCCTTTATGTTCCAGGGCAGCGGTAAACCCTTTCGGATGTTCCCGCTACCATGGCAGGCTTCGGCCCTATGGGGCCCCGTCACTTTTGCTGACATCTCTTTGAGGCGCGCGTGGAACACGTACACGCCGTCCGGCACGGGCCTAGTCCTGATCGGACGAAGAGCTACTACTACTACCACCAAACCACCCACCACCCATTATTACTATCTTATTTTACTTACAAAAATTAAAACGTGATCGATCAAGCGAAGAAAACCCTCTTTTATTTCGCTACAATACCTAGCTAGTATTGTATACAGTCAAGTATTTTTTTAACTAAACTGACCGCTGTGCTGCTGGGGAGTTCGTTGCGCCACTTCTTCTTCCCAGCGATAACACTAGGAAGTGGTGAAGGGCGGGCGTTTTAGGGGAATGAATGTCTTATGGTAATTTTGACGTTAGAAAAGGGCTGACAGTTCAGTGCAGCCTAACTTGAATAAATGACTTTTGATTATGATTTGAGTCTCTTTCTGTAGCTCGACATAATTATTTACACCCAAATACTCTGTATGGAGGTGTTGAACAGTTTAACCTTGCAAAAAAGTGGATCTCTGCAATACTAAATACGTAGTTAGCCACGAGTTTTTGTATTAAAAGGTACAAGTTTCTCAGTACCTACATACATGTATTATGTATAAATAATCATTTAATTATAGGTTTAAAACACCCAACCTAGTCAAGAATATATGAAGTTCCTATAAAAACTCGGCAAGTGCGAGTCACGCACGCGCACCGGCTTCACATATAAATCACTAGCTGCGCCCCGTGGTTTCACCCGCATAAGTTTCGATTCCGTGGGAATATCGTGATAAAAAGTATCCCATATGTTAATCCTGGTTATAAACCATCTGTGTGCCAAATTTCATCCAAATCTGTTCAGTAGTTTTTGCGTGAAAGAGTAACAAACATACATCCATCCATCCGTCTATCCATCCATACAAACTTTCACGTTTATAATATTAGTAGGAAGTAGGATTTTAACTCATTTAGCATGGAGCGACTGCCTATCTGACCTAGTTGCTGGGTGGCACGATACCCTTTAGTAAGACTTTCAGGCTTCTGACTACCCATTACATCTATATATAACCCAGTACCCTGTGCATTTGATGATCTTACGACTGTGTCAGTGAGTGTAGTTCGCGTAACAGAATTCTGGGCCAAGCATGTCATACATGGGTAGCGGGATCGTCCGAAAGGGTTACCGCTGCCCTGGAACATAAAGGGCTAAGGAAGGAACACGGGTGGGTTTTAGTCAGTAAGAGTCTGACACTCCCTTCTGCTCCACCCAGAGCGGGAGGGGTCATTTGATGATTTCCCATCCTGAAAAAAAAAAGCATGTCTTACATCGATCACTAATAGTGATCGATGATGTCATATGAAGTTTATGCCATTGATGCGCTAATGAGAAGAAGCCAGCGTAGCAATTCATAACTATCCGACATGCTATCGTATCGAAAATGACACATTTCGATAACCTGAAGGCCAATTCTCGTCTCAATTTAAAACGTTTAAAATCTAGTCGCAGTCTCATCTCGGCGACAAAAAAATTTCAAAAACTTGTCAAAATGTAAGGAAATTAGACGTATTTTTGACAGATTGAGACTGCGATCAGTAGAGCGATTCTCACACATCTCGCGTTCGTTATTGGCGTTCGACTCGAACTTTTCCCACGACAAAATCAAGCCGAGCTATTCTCACCATGTCGATCCGAGCATTTCTCGCAGGAAAGACACGTGACGTGCCTTTGTTTACATGCGACATGCAAAGAGTAGTCATGACCAGTCGACACGTGACGTATGATCTGTGTCGACCACCGTACGAACGTCAAACAGTGGTTATGTCAATCATATTTGTGTCAATTGCGAAAGAAAATAATAAATACCTATATTTTAACAAAATGTGTTCATACATCTTAGAAGACTACGACCATCACCACAAGGAAAACACACGAAGGAAACTCCAGACTGTGAACGTTCTTAAAATGACCTACGAGAATTGCCCCTCTGATTTGCCTTGCCTCCAACAGCAAACATCTGTCGAAAGAATTGCTGTCATCTATTTGATTTAGACTGACAAAATTTTCGCGTTTTGGAATTGAGAACAGCGTTTAGAGGACTCGGACGATATCATTGATTGATGTTCGATACTGTACGGAAGTGTATCGAGTGGTTGTGAATAACTATGCAGGAGGCTTACCTCCTAATTCTGACAACGAAGATATGGGTTTTTTTTTTATTGGCAGTGGGCTCACTCTTGACCTCAATCCAGCCCAGAGGCAGGGATGAGATCTACGGTGGAACGAGCTTGCCCAGAAGAAGCCTATTCACTCTCGCCTTGAAGAGATTCGGGTTGTATGAACTCGGGAATGCAGACGCAGGCAGACGATTCCACTCCTTAGCTGTGCGCATCAGAAAAGATGACGAGAAGCGCTTAGTGCGTATATATGGTATATTAACCAAATAGGGGTGGTATCCCGCAGTGCGTCTGGACTCTCGATGGTAGAAAGGTGAAGACGGGATGAGCTCATGTAGCTCTTGAGCACACTCTCCGAAGTACAGTCTGTAGAAGACGGACAGACAGGCGACACTTCGCCGGTGAGCCAAACTGTGAAGCTTTGCCTCCACCAGCTTTTCGGTTCGTTCACCAGGTTCGTCGCAGTCTTTCGACACATCGGCATGACCCTTACTCCCGAATAATCAACAGGCAAAAACATATCGGGAGTAGGAACAACCGAACAACTGTCAAATTGTGGTGTCATTCATTCTTAGGCCCGAAGTAATGACATTTGACAACACGGTTAGCGCAGTGGCTGAGCGATCGGACTGCTGCGCTGCGTGTCGCGGGTTCGATTCCCGCACAGAACAAATATTTGTAAGTCCTACATGTATTTGTTCTGAGTTTGGGTGTTTTTCTATCTATAATATGTATGTACAAGGTGGGCCAAAAGAAGTCATCCGATGTTGTTTGGCTCTCTTTTTTTTTCTAAATGAAAAACTTCGATTCTGTACTTTGATTATGTTTATTAGAACCTATAGAATTTTATTGGTCACGTTGAGAAGATTATATCGGCCAAATGGGCGCCGTCACAATTGATTGCCATACGGGCTCGTTTTATTGCATTTTTCATCACTTCGGCGAGAACTTCGGGAGAAATGTTGTCCTTGAGGGCTTCCAGAGTCTCGGGCTTGTTCACGTAAACACGGGATTTCAAAAAACCCCACAAAAAAAAGTCTGGAACGCTTAAATCGGGCGATCTTGCGGGCCAGTGCAACTAGCCAAAACGAGAGATGAGGCGACCCGGGAACACTGCCTTCAGAATATCGACTGTAGCTCGCGCAGTGTATGCTATTGCTCCGTCCTGTTGGAACTACATCTCCCTTAGTCCTAATTCGCAGGTCTTTGACCAAAATTCGCCTTAGGGACGTCCGGCTGATGGCTAATTGCGTGGCACGGCGTCTGGTCCCGCAAAACGGGTGCTCCGGGGCCGGCCACTCTTGGCAACGTCTCGTGTGGTCCCAAACTCTTCAAGGTTAGTGGCCTAACGGCGCAGTGTTTCCGCAGTCGGTGTCGGACGGCCGGGGGAGTCGGCGACGGAATTCGCACTGCGCCAACACCACAGACGAATTGTAACGCAAAAAAATAGATACGATTATTCCGCGTTCTTGGGGAGTGTATCGCTCCATGGCTTGTTCAATTGTATTCTGCATCTGTCTAGTCCACAAATGTCAAAAAAGGTTTGACATTTGCGGCCATTTGCAAAAATGAGAGCATCTTCCAATAGGGTGATTTCTTTTGGCCCACCTTGTATTTACAAAAAAAAAAAAAATGTATATAAGTAGTTTATCAGCCATTTTGTTACCATAACACAAGCATTAGGTTGCTTAGCTTGGGACTAGATGGCGCTGTGTGAAATGTCCAGGGATATTATTATGGATATTATTATAATGTTTTGTACGTAGGTGATCTTCGGCCGAAACTACGGATTTCTTGCTCAGAAAGAAACGGGGATAAATCATGAAGGTACAAAATCCTAACTAAAGTCATATTTAAATGCATATTTTTCCTCATAATCTGCAATACCTGTGTTTTGTTGCCGTCTTAAAATATGGTGAGGCCATGAGTTGTGTTTGCGAACACGTCTCATGGACATGGCAGCCGTCTGCCGTACCTAAGGCCATGATGTTCGGCGAGCGGCGCGAGCGCAGCGGCGCTGGTGATGACAAATATATTAAGTTTATTCTGTTTATAAATGTATGTATATGTCGTAGCCAACTGGTTTTATTACCCGTTTAGTCAACGGCCTAGCCTTTTAATTACACGGCGGCCGTTCAACTAACGGTCTGAATGATATTAAATTTTTCAAGTTTACACAAACAAAATAGTTTTGTTTGTTATTTGCGTCGCCTGCGCATCGCGTTTAATGTAGCAGAGGTTTTAAATAATAAATTATGCAAAAAATCATATCTACTCAACGCACTGCTGTTTTTTTTGCCGATAGGTTCAAAGGTAATTTTTTTGTCTTTACTTACATATACTCTGCATGCTTAAATAGCACTTAAATATGTATAAAATCATTCAGCAGAATAAAAAAAACAACCGACTTCCAAAAAAAAGACTACAAAGTGAAAAATAACTTTAATTTCGGAAGTCGCTGTAGTTGGTTCCGCATTTTCATATTTTGATACCGATTTCCGAAATTAAAGTTATTTTTCAATTTGTAGTTTTTTTTTTTGGAAGTCGGTATGATTTTTTATTATTTATTATTTAATTTTCACTTTTTAGTTGTACACACGGCTACACGTCAAGCTAAACAAAACCAGTTTGTCTTGGCCTCACTTTGTATGATATTTTCTCACATTGAACGGTCAGCTAACACTGGTTTTGCATAGGTTGATGTGTAGCCGTGTGTACCTGCCCCACTCAAATTCATTTAACACTACTTGCTATATAAATATCAGTGACAGGAAGTTATTAAAACCTCATAAGTATAAACTAAGTTGAAAAAAATCGTATTAATGAAGCTAACTCAAACACTACCCAAGCAAAGTTAATCAAAGTATGTGACCACTGAGCCCTTGAGGCATAACTTATCCATTAAAAAAAAAAGATTTTGCATATTCGTCTATACAATGACGGAGTTATGCCCGAACATACATTTTTTTTTATAAACAGTCGAATTGAGAACCTCCTCCTTTTTTGAAGTCGATTAAAAATCCACTATGTCAAAAATCGATACATTTTTTTAGTTCATCTTTCTGACGCGTGCCAACTGAATACGAATACTAGTTATATTTAAATTGCTTGTCATAACTGACAATCGATTTAGTTATAAATATTATATTACGACCTTGGCCTATGTGGAGTTGTTATAAAAAAAAATCAATACCAATACGTTCTTCTATGTATTTTAATATCAACATCACGCTGGTGTTCAGTCACGAGCACCAATATGTCAACACTTGGCAACTTTCAATTGCGATTTTTTCGTGAAATAACGAATGCATCGTTGAAATATGACACATTACATAAACCTATGGGTTCGAAAATGCTATGTTCGTAACAACATAAAATTTCGTCCAAAAATAAAGGAGTAAATCGCTTTTGAATAAAGCCGAGTGTATACATACTTTTGCTCGTGACTGTTCGTTGAAAGGGTGGCCTGTGTCCCAGCAGTGGGAACATGATTACGCTTATACTTCATTCTAATATTATAAATGTGAAAGTTTGTATGGATGGATGGATGGATGTTTGTTACTCTTTCACGCAAAAACTACTGAATGGATTTCGATGAAATTTGGCACACAGATGGTTTATAACCAGGATTAACGTATAGGATACTTTTCATCCTGATATTCCCACGGGATCGAAACTTATGCGGGTTAAACCGCGGGGCGCAGCTAGTATTAGATAAAAACATACTGTCTGTAGTACAATATACTTAGCTAGTCATTCACGTGCAGAAACACGTGCTTTTACTGGCGTTGATGACGATTAAATTATAAGATGTCAGAGATATATAGGTAGTAATTATTGAAGACCACTGACGTCAGAGGTTCATTTGTTTCATTCATTTGACTGCGGTTTCTATATTTTAAAACTGCAATGGTCTATTCAGCAGAAACCAGAGGGCAATTCTCGTAATTTTAAGAACGTTCACAGTCTGAGGGGGCATTATTCTCGTAATTTTAAGAACGTGCACAGTCTGATCTTTCCCTACATTTTGATAAGTTTTTGACATTTGTTTGTCGCCGAGATGAGACTGCGACTAGACTAGATTTTGAACGTTTTAAATAACGAGAATTGGCCTTCTGACCGTGAAAACTTAGGTGAAGTTGTCAAATTTTAAGTGCTGCAAGTGAACTGACAATAGTGTCAATGAATATTTTTACGTTAAAAAAAAATAAACCGCACACAACCCCCACCACAGGCAGACAGACAGAGGTCAGACAGGCAGTCGCTCCATGTAAAATACTGGTATTCAGCTGCATCCTGCTAGACTGGAAGCCGACCCCATCGTAGTTGGGAACAGCTTCCGAATCCACAACCCGAATCTCTTCAAGGCGAGAGTGAATAGGCTTCTTCTAGGCAAGCTCGCTCCACCGTAGATCTCATCCCTGCCTCTGGGCAGGATTGAGGTCAAGAGTGAGCCCATTGTCAATAAAAAAAAAAGCTCTTTTCAACTATGTTGGGGTTGGCTTCCAACCGGTACATGATGATGATGACGGACCCATCGTCGTGAGATAAAACAGCTAACTACATAGGTGGAAAACTCTAACCAGATGATGCATAATTAATCAGCCTTTGTTCCCACTGCTGGGACACAGGCCTCCTCTCTGTGAGAGGGAGTGGGCCGTAATCCACCACGCGGACCCAGTGCGGGTTGGTAGATGTCACATGTCTTCGAATTTCTGGTTCTAGGACATGCCGGTTTCCTCACGATGTTTTCCTTCACCGTTTTGAGAGCAGTGGTGATGAAATAATTTACGCATGTCTGTTCGAACCTACGAATTCAGGCAAGGATGGTGATGATGAATTAAACCCAACCTGCCTTCAAAAGATATAACCGTACTTGGTAGCGGTAAAATTCGCTTCACATTGAGCCGGCGGCGTTTTTGCCAATCTCTAAGAAGAAAGATTATTACATAAGAAAGATCGACACGACTAGCGAAATTAAATCTATTGAGTGCGTATTACTCAATGATGTAACTAGTTTTACATTGCACACACAAATGGAAAAATACGACGCACCATGGTTGTCGCACGCTGTGGAGATACTGGTCAGAAGACCCCACAGCTAACCTTACAATTTTATTTTTATTTTTGTCTCTATGTTTTTGAAACGAAGTTGCTTATCGCGCGTTGCGAAAGGGGACTAGACGGAAAAAAATAAGACCAAAAGTTGGAACGACCCTTTTTGCTATAGTTGTAAGCCGTGCGGCGTGCGCGTGTTTCTCGGTCCGTCTCTCTCTCTCTCTCTCTTATAGAAAGCAATCCAGTTATACTTTTGTTTACTAACAATAGTTTTTAAGAACAATGTTACTAACAATTGGGCTTAGTTGTCATAAATAGACAAAATATTGATATTGATTGATATATTGACAATATAAGTTGTCTGTTCAGTCTGCGTGTTTACTAAAACCTTGTGGAAAGTCCCCATAGGGTTCCGGACGGGTATAGTTAGTATGAGGCTTTCGAAATTTCTAACTACTAAATATACCCGAGTTGGAGTATCATAATCGGGTATATTTAGGACCTAGCGTTGCGTGATTAACGTACTACTAAATATACCAGCCGCGTAGTAACTCATACCGATGGGTTTCATGCCATCATCCGCAAAAAAACGGCCTCACTCCTAAGCAGAATAAGAGGCAGTCGCAATAGCATCCTGAGGGCTGTGGCGACTGATGCCTCCTCCGCCATAATAAGGCAATTTGTGCGAAGACTCGTTCCTTAGTCTCTGGTCTTCGCTTTCATTCGTCTTTAGTTTTAAGTTACTAACAATAGTATTTTAAGTGCAAAACTGTTTACTAACAATTTATGGATCTCATAGTTGTCCGAAAAAATTTTATTTATTATTATTATTAATACCAGACTGTATGTATATTACTACAGACATCCATAGTCTGTGCTGGACCGCTTTGTGCTCGTAAGGGTCGGTCCAAGAGCGAGCGAAGCGAGCTCGGGACTTTGGGCACCCTGACTCGCACAGGTTAGGTTCGAAGCGGATGACCCGTCATTTCCTTCGTGTTAGGTTCCTTTAAACCATGTAGACAGAAATAGGGCTCCGTCGACTATGTCTTATTATTATTGCTTGTAAACCAACTTAGACCCGCTACGTGATCTCCCCCATCCTAAATACTCGCACTATGCACCAATCCCGCCACTTTTCAAACAAGTTATTCTATTGAAATAGGGTATATTTAGTAATCAAATATAGCCGAGTAGCGGTTTCTTGGTAAGGTACATTTAGCGGTAGTCACTCGAAAATGTGATCTCCTAATTATACTCGAAGTCGGCCTATAAGGCCGATAAGGTAAATTTAGTAAAGACGCGTTCAGTCTGATAACCAGTCTTCCCAAGGTGTATACCCAGTAACTGGGTTCTGGTCAGATAGGCAGTTGCTCCATGTAAAATACTGGTATTCAGCTGCGATTAGATTGGAAGCCGACCCCAACATACATACTTGGGAAAAGGCTAGGCAGATGATGAAGATGAAAGGTTGGTTGGGTGCTCTAACTTGGTATAATTTATTATTTAAATAATATGCGTGATCAACTGATCACGGATCACACACATCTGTGTACCTAAGTTTCACAGTAGGTACCTACTTAATAAGGTAAATTCAATTCAATTTATTTATTTCAGATAATAAAAATCCATAATATTATTAGTAAAGGTAAGGTGTTTTTGCTCAGAAACGGGAAAAAAAATTGATCACGTCGTGCTTACCTTCATGTAGAGGGGCCCGTGGCTAAATAATAACAGCCGCACAGGTCGATCGGTCAGGTTAAGCTACGCTTGCCGCGGTGGTCTGTGAATGGGTGACCATCTTTACATACCGAGACCCATCCGTGCCTCGGAAAGCACGTTAAGCCGTTGGTCCCGGCTGTCGTTCGTGGATCTTTGACAGTCGTTACGGATAGTCAGAAGCCCGAAAGTCTGACAACCAGTCTTACCAAGGGGTATCGTATTACCCATAACTGGGTTGTGGAGGTCGGATAGGCAGTCGCTCCATGTAAAATACTGGTATTCAGCTGCATCCGGTTAGACTGGAAGCCGACCCCAACATAGTTGGGGAAAGGCTAGGCAGATATGATGATGTGCTTACCTCCATGTATCCAGACTTATATAACATACCATAATCAGCCTTTAATGTTCCCACAGCTGGGACACAGGCAGGAAGCAATGTCATGTAGCACAAATTAAGGAAAAAATCCGAAAACCATAATATTTGTAGTTACATTACAAAAAAAAAATTAGAACTATTTACATAAGTACCTAAAAATTTGTACAGAATCTTCGGTGATTAGTAGTAGATTTTAAAATAGTGTAGTATAAACTAGAAGTATATGTACCTACATATTATCCAAATAACAAGCTTTAAATATTAGAATGGTTACTAGTTAGTTATTTACTGTGTATGAAAGTTATCATTGAATATAGTTTGTAGGAAAAGGGTTTTATAAAATAAAGCACAGACAGACAAGGCTAAACATTTATTTTAATCTTAGGCTTGTCAGTAATTAATCAGAAAACTAGTCGTCCGTTCGCAAAACTAGGTCATCATGGAGAAGAAGGACAAGAAACTCCATGGAAACAGTAACAAAGTAGGGTAGCGGGACCATCCGAAAGGGTTTACCGCTGCCCTGGAACATAAAGGGCTAAGGAAGGAACACGGGTGGGTTTTAGTCAGTAAAAGTCTGACACTCCCTTCTGCTCCACCCAGAGCGGGAGGGGTCATTTGATGATTTCCCATCCTCAAAAAAAAAAAAAAAACAGTAACAAAGTATACCATAAAATACAACAATACATTTCTTACGTTATCATAAATTGTCGTTATCTTTAAAAACAATTTATTCTATCTCTTGGACAACGGTCCAAGAGAATTCAAAATAGTAGCAACATAATAACAATAGCCAGGAATATTGGCCATAATATGACTTACACAACAGCATTTACATAATTAGCAATAATTAAGATATAATATGAAATTAATTAACTTACGTAACATCTGGTCAATATATTCCACATAACAATAGCACTAGAGCTAACCAACTGAACATCTTCCAAGCAACTATGTTGATAACGTCGTTACAATTCATTTTATACACTACCAACGTCTTTTACGTAAAACATCTACCGCCATTTTGAACCAATCACAGATCATCATAATTATATTTTGGCTTAATATCTTCTAACACAGGTAATAATAAACAAATCTTATATAGTGAAACCATTTTAAAACATTATAAGGTAATTAATCAATTTAATAAGAGTTGATTCTTAATTCTTAGACATCATCAAAAAATATATCAACATCAACTGACAGTATTGTACCAATCATTTGAAACAACGTGAGCTTAGAGTGAGCTGTCAATAGTGTCAATCCCTAGCATTAGTTGGAATGACAGCTCACTCCACGCTCACTTCACCTGAGTTTTCACGGTGACATGGTTACAGAATCGCACTGCTGCAGATGGACAGTTTCAGGCTGATATAATATAAGTTATTGGCCTTGTTACTTTCAATGACCTCGCGAATTACTCGTACATACTAAAATTATTGTTAATTAATTCATCAATTCACTGTGACAATATACATATTCAGTACATTATGTGTGAAACTGTAAAGAAGCGCCATACATATGAGTAAATATTGGAGTGGAATTATAATTTGATGATATTATTACTAGCTGCGCCCCGCGGTTTCGCCTTTCGCATAAGTTTCGATCCCGTGGGAATATCGGAATAAAAAGTATGGTTATAAACCATATTTTTTATTCGAATTTTCGGTTCTAGGACATGCCGGTTTCCTCACGATGTTTTCCTTCACCGTTTTGAGAGCAGTGGTGATGAAGTAATTTACAAACACAAAGTAAAGCGCTTGTCTGGGTACTGCTGAGCTTAAGTCTCTCTTTTCATGTTCCTACATTCCTGTGTCAGCCTCGTAATAAATAATCCCACCAGATTGTTCTGAAATCCGTGGAATACCTCTCCACTCCTCAAGCACCATAGGACATGTTGCCCCCTTGTCGCTACGTCACTATGTGCTAGCAACGGTTTCCGAGGGCCCATTATTGAGTGTGAAGTCACTCCCTTCCATTATATCGGCGAATATTTTATTATTATTAGTCAGGCAGGGGACATAGTCCTGCATAGTTCAAGTTTACCGATCCACTATAGCCACCTAAACCTATGACCGCAAAGCTGCAGGTGCCGCGGCACTCCCGGGTTATGCGCCTCGCCACGCAGCAGCTTCACTACTTACGCTGCGAGTGCAAAGTCCTGTCGGTTATCAGATCAGATCTAATGTAGAGCTAAGCCACTAACTATACCAGGCCTTTTTTTTTGGGAGGGAAATCATCAAATGCCCTCTCCCGCTCTGGGCTGAGCGGAAGGGCGTGTCAGACTTTTACTGACTAAAACCCACCCGTGTTCCTTCAGTTGCCTATGCCAGGGGCCACGGTAACTCTTTCGAACAACCCGCGGCCCTGGCGGCATCGGCCCTAGCGGAGCCCGTCAGTTCGTGCTGACATCTCTTTGAGGCGCGCGTGGAACACAACGCGCCGTCGACCCGGGCCTGGTCCTTACCGAGGCGAGCTGCCCATTGCTCGCCGCCCGCAAGCCCGCGCCTTCGGTGGCCTGGAGTCGGCTGTTGACTCCCGTCCAGGGCGTCTCCTGCGGCGACTAGGGGCGTGAGGGTGCAGTGATTGCCTCGACCTCACGCGCTAAATCTACCAGGCCTCACTCTACAAACCTTACATCTCGGTCAAAATGTACGGCTTTAATAAAAAGCAATTAAACAGTAAGTAATTCTTCATTACTGTTGATTTGTCTAGGGTGGGCTGTCCCGTATTTACCGCGTACCTAGTACTGGGGGCCTACTCCGAAGTGCAAAGTGCGAATGTTCGGATCGGACCGACACATGGCCGAACCGAATATTATTGAAAAATGCGAAAAAAGTTCGGATCGGCTCAGTTGGGTCGGGCGGGACCATAGTCAATATTCAAAAGAGTGTAGGATTGTAGGATCGGAACTGACCGAAACAAATAGTAACTTTGTGGCCGGAAACGGCCGAACATTCGGGCGATACTACTTCGGAGTAGACCCCCTGCACTTTTTTATGAGACAGAATTTTTTTTTTGTGGAGTTAGTATCATGTGCTGAATTCATGGTTACAGTTTGCACGTCGATGTCTCTGTTACCCTGCACTATGGTCAGACATACAAGAACCAACCGCAAGCGTGCAGCTGTTATCATTTACAAAAAGGGGCTCGTCCCCTTTTCACCAAATTTGAGACAATAATCTCCATACCTACGATTACATAGCTGTTCTTGTATTATTTATAATTAATACATTTTTTAATGCAAATAATGCAGTGGATACTGGTGGTTTACACAGCTGCTGGTTTTAAAAGTGAAAACTTCATTGGGAGAAATATTCACGGGTCTATACAAATTGATGACGTTTCCAATTGATGTTATTTCATTCTAAACAAATATAAACTTTAGTCAAGTGACAATTAAGTTGATTTCAGAGTGACTAGTAGTACTATTGAAAATGTTTGAAGTTGTAGCGTAAACTGAACTTTATAGTTTAGGTATTAAAGTTATTTTTCTAATAACTCATGTATATCCCAACCAGCAAAAACTAGGCTTACAACAATCCCAAGACTACTGTTTTTTTGCTCTTACATCACTCCTATATAATCGTATAAGCCTGGGTTTGGGCACCAATTATAAGCATGTTTAGTTTAATATCGTTTTAATATCAGTCTAATTGAATGCTGTTTGCACTTACAGTAATCTAGCCAAAATTAATTTAAGCCGACTTAGGCTAATATTGCTTTTACGTAAGTATCTTGTAAGCCTGCATAGGCTTATATTGGTCTAGGGTTAGAATCTTTTGAGGCAAAACAAGCTCATTATGATTTTACGTGAGATCAAACTTAAAAGTTTGTGTGTTTCAAAGTTACAACGGAAGAAAAAACAATTAATAAACGAAAACAATAAAATTTGCTGTAAAGTTAATGTTTAAACTAAAGTGCCGTTATTATCAAGTGCGTGTATTTAAGTTTTACGGTAAGTATTCGTATTGGAAAATATTATTTACTGTTAAGTAGGCCTCGTTTTACGCTTCAAAATTCATGCGCCTTAATAATTGTGGTATTTCCTGTTCTTGTTTAATTATTTTATTTGTTATTTTGTATTGATAGTGCCGCCATTAGCATAGCTGCATTTTACAAGCGCACTATTAGACTATTGTAAGATTGTTGAGCACTTGATAAGTATGATATAAGAGTGATTTTATATCACTCTAATATCATACTTATCAAGTGCTATTGATCTTATAATAGTTTCAAATAAGATCAGAAATGCACGTCCTTACAGTGCTCTTATGCAATGCTGATATTAGTCTGATATTCTTACAATAGCATTTGGCAAGTCTATTATAGAATCAAACGAGCTTAGAAAATATGCATATAAGAGCAAGTTTTCTCAAGTGCAATTAGTCTTAGTAAATGCTATTATAGGAGTATGTGGCTTACAATAGCATAGTTAAATACTCTTAAATACATATATGAGACTTCGTTATGAGACTGAGCGTTCTTGAGGTCATACCGGCTTGTCTAAAAGTAATATAGGATCGATGGCATGTTCTAAAACAATTATAAGAGCGCTTAAAGCCTACCACTCTTATAAAGTGCGGGTTCTGAGACTGTTTTGCTGGTTGGGATGTTTACATGTTTGGTAAATAAATGGTAAACGCAGGGTAGATATCTACATTTAACAATATTAGTCTGTCTGCCTGTGGAAAACTCTTCTTATTAAGAGAAGGTCTCACACCATGTTCGTGATTTCATTCATGATTTGATTCATGATTTTGTTCATGATTTGATTCATGATTTTGTTCATGATTTGATTCATGATTTTGTTCATGATTTGATTCATGATTTTGTTCATGATTTGATTCATGATTTTGTTCATGATTTGATTCATGATTTTGTTCATGATTTTGATGAGTGTGTCCCACTGCTGGGCATCCCTACTCTCCTTCTACTGCTCTCTGTTTAAAGCTTCTGAGGACCAGTTCTTGTTGAAGGAGTCCAGCTCATCCCGCCATCTCCGTCTGGTCCTGCCGCGATGTTGCTTGCCTTTAAGCGGGATCCATTGGGTTGTAAGGTTGGCCCATTGGTCGGTGTACCCAGGATTTTGTAATATCTTGATTTAAAAGAGTGTCCTTGGCGTTTCTTGCCCGTTCTTCTCTATAGAGATCTACGTTTTGGAATGGGCAACTAGCTTCAAGTTTCGGACTAACTTTTTTTTTTCTAAGACGTTGCTCCACACTAGGAATTTATCCTGTATCGTGGCTGCGTTTACAAACATTCATTGCGTTATTTACGTTGTTGAGCAGACACATTTTTCGAATATATGAAGCAATGGATTAGCAATATCCTTCAAAATGATTCAGATTGTGGTTGATAGTGTACGTGTTACGTGGTGCTGGTTATTTTTTTTTTCTTATCTTTTTTTAATGCATACAAGCGAAGCCACGGACAGAACTACAAATTAAAATTTTACTTTTACATAGACAAAACAAATAATTACTTTTTATTTAATATTAAAACTTCCGTACAAGAAACGCAGATAATGTAAATTTTGAAACACAAAATGCTACACAGTAATTTAAATAATAAAATAAAAATATGGAACTAGTAATTACTGCCGACATTATTTTTTGTGAGCCAATATTTGTTGGTTACATAAATAATTTTGTATAACATCTGTTTCGGTACATGTATTGAAATGGTAATTTACGATTTTGGTTAACTGAATGACAGATTGGCCTATATAAAAATGTATTAAAATATGTAATAGGTACAGTCAACAGCAAAAGTAGATGATCAAAATCAGAAATTCAATACTAATTAACGGAGTTCGCGTCAGAACTGTGTGGCGTCGAAGTGATTCAAAAGTATGTGATTGTAAATTATACCAAACATTTACTACTAGTACAGCTGCCATATAGCCGCGAACTCTGTTCATTAGTATTGAATTTCAGATTTTGATCATCTACTTTTGCTGTTGACTGTACGTGTAGAATTACGTATTTAAACGAATTCAAAAGAGAAGGAGGTTCTATGTTCTTCTGTGTTTGGAGGCATGAGGAACAGGGTGTAAAGTTCACTCAACCTCCATAGAAAAGGGAGGATCCTCCGACCAGACGGGTGTTGTGTCTGGCGGGCAATTGCCCTACGATTGATGTTGGGAAATTGTATCTATGATTCTATGCTAATTGCGCGGTAAATTCTGCTTGCGAGATGCAGGATTTGCGTGACGTCAGTATGACGCGTTGTTCGCATGTGGCGTTGTAGATACCGCTACATGTGCTATAAATAAAAGTCATTTATTCAAAATAAGCTGAGAATCAGCACTTTTCGAACGTCAAAATTACAAAAGACCCGCCCTTCACCACTTCCTAGTGCTTTCGCTTCCATTGGAAGAAGAAGTAGCGCAACAAACTCCCCAGCAGTAAGTATTTGGTTTTATGTCTATTTATCGATATTTTCATTCTCGTGGCTAAGTAATAACAGCCGCACGGGTCGATTGATCAGATTTTAAATAACGCTTGCCGCGGTTGGTCCGTGGATGGGTGACCATATTTCCATACCAAGACCCTTCAGTGCCTCGGAAAGCACGTTAAGCCGTTGGTCCCGGCTGTCATTCGTGGATCTTTGACAGTCGTTACGGGTAGTCAGAAGCCCGAAAATCTGACACCCAGTCTTACCAAGGGGTATCGTATTACCCAGTAACTGGGTTGTGGAGGTCATGAAGGTGGTCGCTCCATGCAAAATACTGGTATTCAGCTAGTTGGGAAAAGGCTAGGCAGATGATGAATTGAGGTTTTGCAATTACATAATAATAATTAATAAATGTCAATATATGGTATAGATAATGTTTAATGTCAACTATGTATTGAAATCCTGGATTATATAATAAATATTTCTCACAACCGTGCGATGTTTGAACATAAACGAATCCAAAGTATTGTTTAAGGATCGTAGCAGGTGTCGTTTTCTTTAGTTCTCTGCTAACCCCATGGGAAGAAGGTTTGTGTTTATGTATGTGTATATTTTATTAGAACGAAGTTCCTTATCGCGCGTTGCGAAAGGAGGCTAGACGGAAAAAATTAAGACCAAAAGTTGGAACGACACTTTTTGCTATAGGTAGTTGTAAGCCGTGCGGCGGCGTGCGCATGTTTCTCTGTCTGTCTCTCTCTCTCTCTTTGAACTTCGTTCCATCCGGGTGTCCCTTGACACCTCTCAAGTTTTTTATTATATTGGCTATTTGCACACCCATTAAGGTAGGATGGTTTAAAGAACTTGTAATTATGTATCACCTCATGTAACCACCCATATTCAAGCATTATTTGAATTTGACATAATGCGCTCTCTTGTGGCGCGTCAAAATATACTGGTTTGCATGCAGCTGCTAATTTCTTGAACTAATGGACGAATGGTTTGTTTGTCTGAATACCAGTTTGGGTATCAACATGATCATTGGCGGTATTCTTCCTCTTCTCGGTCAGTTTATTTTGAAATTGTGGCGTCAATGAGCGCTGTGGGGCAATTGCGAAACACATAGATAGATAGATAGATAACACGTTTATTTAGTGCAACAAAAGACACAATACAAGCAATAAAAAAGAAAAAACATCAAAAAAAGGTGAAACGTAAAAAAAAAACAAAGATTAAAAAACTAAATTGACCCATAGACACATACTTAGTACAAGTAAATATAAGGGTCGATCACTCTGGGCGGTGTGTGTCTCATGGTTGCACCAAATGGGAGTCCAGCTCAGCATGTGCCAGGTACAATACCTGACGCTGGTATTCTGCTGCATCCCTTTAGTGACACCCGGATGTCGAGAAGACACATCTGAGTATCAACAAACTAGTACCTACATAGTGCGGCGCGTATAATAAGGTGGTAAGTACCTACCCACATCTCACACATAGCGAAGCCTTCATTTTGACAGTTCAATAACATTCAAAATGAAACGGCACGGTTGGCGCAGTGGTTAAGCGATTGACTGCTACGCTGCGTGTCGCGGGTTCGATTCCCGCACGGAACAAATATTTGTATGACCTACAAGTAGTTGTTCCGGGTCTGGCGGTTTGTGTATGTGAGTTTGAATGTTTGTAAACGCACCCACGATACAGGAGAAATTCCTAGCGTGGGGCAACGTTTAATAAAAAAAAAAAACTTGAGAGGTGTCAAGGGACACCCGGATGGAACGAAGTTCAAAAAGAGAGAGAGACAGACAGAGAAACACGCGCACGCCGCACGGCTTACAACTATAGCAAAAAGTGTCGTTCCAACTTTTGGTCTTAATTTTTTCCGTCTAGCCCTCTTTCGCAACGCGCGATAAGGAACTTCGTTCCAAAAAAACCTCTGTGCCCGTGGATGTCTCAATAAATAAAGCCCTCTAGGCAGGGCTTAAAAGACTTAAAAACCGGCCAAGTGCGAGTCGGACTCGCGCTCGAAGGGTTCCGTACCATTGACAATTCAAAAGTACCTGTAATTGGTTTAGTTGAATTAAATGATTTGAGTTTGAGTTTGATTATCTATAAAAATCACGTCTGTTGTATGGGAGCCCGCCTTAAATATTTGTTTTATTTTGTTTTTAGTATTTGTTGTTATAGCGGCAACAGAAATACATAATTTGTGAAAATTTCAACTGTCTAGCTATCGCGGTTCTTGAGATAAAGCCTGATGACAGACAGACGGACGGACAGACAGCGAAGTCTTAGTAATAGGGTCCTGTTTTTACCCTTTGGGTACGGAACGCTAAAAAGTAAAAACTAAGCGACTTCACGCTAAGGGCACCCCCTGTGGGGTACGGACCTTGGCTTAGGGCGTCACACGATGGGCTGAAAATCGGGTTTCATAGACTTAACATTTCAATTTTCAAGTGCCGGATTTTTTTCCGGATATCGCTTCTATTAGTTATTACTATATTCAAAAATGACACCCGAGTTAATTCTGCACGAAAACGAAGGAATTATATTTTTTTTTTACGAAAAATTTGTATGGAGCTAAAAAAAATCGAATTTTGTATGAAACTAGTATGAAAAATCGAATTATCTCTTAAACAGCAAGGAAAACCGTAATATCCTTACAGGGGGTCCTAATACTAATTATTTGTGATTTTTTGACATACCACACATAACGGTCAAAGCTGCAGATTTTTTTT
The DNA here is from genome assembly GCA_945859715.1 of Apamea sordens. Classification (NCBI taxonomy): domain Eukaryota; kingdom Metazoa; phylum Arthropoda; class Insecta; order Lepidoptera; family Noctuidae; genus Apamea; species Apamea sordens. Next base: position 7,056,897 of record OX244015.1, on the reverse strand, counting down.
TTAAATTATGAAAAATATTTTTTTTAAAATTCGAAAATGATTCATTTTATTCATCAAGTCAACAAACTTAGTACTAATTAGCTACTATTATCTTCCTGGCCTAATTAAGGACTAGCATTCAACAATACAAATAATAAATTATTATCCTATTCTGAAAAGTGAGTAGGTAATTAGGATTATGAGTTCCAGTAAACACGGCGTTTGCTAGGAAAACTGATTAGAATAATCGTTAGTGAGGGTAATTAAGAAAAAATAATTAACTAATCACCTATATTTTTGATTTTTGGAGACATATAAATAAACTATTTTTTTATTAACTAATAGAAATGATATCCGGAAAAAAATCCGGCACTTGCAAATTGAAATGCCTAAGTCTATGAAAGCCGATTTTCAACACACCGTGCGTCACCGGGAGAGGGCAGCAAGGAAGAGGCTGGATCGGAATTAGGTGCCATAGGCTTCTGCTCTGTTCACCTTTTATACCCTGTTTTTATCCAGGGACAGTATACTCTATGACATAAAAACTTTTTTGCAAAAAATATCAACCGACTTCCAAAAACGACACTATAAAGTGAAAAATAACTTTAATTTCGGAAGTCGGTGTCGTTGGGTTCACATTTTCGTTGTTTGCCACCGACTTCCGAAATTAAAGTTATTTTTCACTTTATAGTGTCGTTTTTGGAAGTCGGCTGATTTTTTTTGCAAAAAAGTTTTTATTTTTCACTTTTAAGTTGTAATTTTTACCAGTAATTTTGGTTTAAAAACCAAACTACTGAACCGTTTTTGATGAAATTTCTATGGGACCATTTGGGAAGTATACCCTTTCCAACAAAAAAAAGAATTTTTCAAATCCGTTGGCAAGCGACGGAGTTATACGAGAACAAACGTAAAAAAAAACAAACATCCGAATTGAGAACCTCCTCCTTTTTTAGAAGACGGTTAAAAATAAACGAAACCGCGCGAAAAGAACGCGTGATTAGCGGGATTAGCTAAGGAATTGACTTGGTTGCGAAGTAAGGAATCGTTAAGTGGACAAAAAGTCAGGTGGCAGATGATGATCACGCGGCTAAACCACAAAATACCACAATCCTTGAATATTGTGGCGATTTCAACGCGGATTGACGTCATATTCGTTACATTTACTCTGACGCATACAATACGCAGCATGGAGGGAACTGTTTACAGTACAATTAAGGATAATAGGTAAATTATAATATAATTGTCAATAAATAATAATATAATCGTACCAATATTATTATAAACGCGAAAGTTTGTATGGATGGATGGATGCTTGTTTGTTACTCTGTCACGCAAAAACTACTACACGGATTTGGATGAAATTTGGCACACAGATAGTTTATAACCAGGATTAACATATAGGATACTTTTTATCCCGATTTTCCCACAGCATCGAAACTTATGCGGGTAAAACCGTGGGGCGCAGCTAGTAATAATATAATCTATACTTATAATAAATCTGTAGAAGTGAAAATTCTGTACATTGAAAATATCAAAAAAATAATTTACAGGGGGTGTTACTAGACCGACACCGAACCCAAAAATATGATTAAAAAAATTTTTGTCTGTCTGTCTGTCTGTCGGTCTGTCTGTCTGTCTGTCTGTCTGTCTGTTTGTTCAGGCATCACGCAAAAACTACCGGTTCGATTACGATGAAACTTGGTATAATTATTCTTTAATATCCTGGGCACCACACTGGGTACTTTTTATCCCGGAAAAGTATATACAATAAAAAACAAACTTAATTTTGCGGTTCGATCCCTATACCCGATTACCACTGTCTGTACTGTACCAACTGCAAATACTAAGTTTGTCGTAGGTTGGGTCACCCACCCGCAGTGGAGTTAATTTTTATTCCTTTTAGTTTTTAGAGTTATTAAGTTTATTTTTATATGAGTCGTAGGTATAGATTTTAATTTTAAAGTATAGGTAGTATATTTGATAGTGTACGTAGTGACCGTAGGTTATTTTATAATACTGTTAGGTAGGATTAGTCATTCGTATAGATATTAGTTTTTAGGGATTTTGCTTATTTATTGAGTTTAGATTAGTTATCATCAGAAATAGGTTTATTTAGGTAGGTATTTAATTTTCTGTTACTGAGGTTTTTTTTAATTAGGTAGGTACTTAGGTAAAGATATCATATAGGTACCCTCTTAATCACCACTAATGAATGAGACATAATTGGTTTTCTACTGTAATTAACCACAAAGGGCCCGCGAGATAGATGGCATTCTGGGGAAGCACATAAATTTTATCCTGTTAGCACGTTCCCGTGGGATAATTTCCGACATCCACGCGGGCGAAGCCGCGGGCAGAAGCTAGTTACCAATAAATTTAAATGTTTATTGTGTGATCCATTGAGTGATTAAGTGTAATTTTCCGAATCTATTAAACAACATGTCTGTGGTTACAATTTGAAAAAAAAAAACGACTGGTGTGTGGGGAGAGAAGCATCCACCACCTTCTTCGTTAAACCCCAGGAGCATTTGCCTCCCGGCCATGATCTGCAGTGACCTTTATGGAAACCTCAGTGACCTTTATCCAAACCCGTGTTCCTTCCTTAGCCCTTTATGTTCCAGGGCAGCGGTAAACCCTTTCGGATGTTCCCGCTACCCTGGCAGGCTTCGGCCCTATGGGGCCCCGTCGCTTTGCTGACATCTCTTTGAGGCGCGCGTGGAACACGTACACGCCATATATAAATCAAGTTACTGTTGATTTCAGAGTATTTCAAATAGCATTAAAATTTTTGTGTAGGATTTAAAGTGGTTTTTCCAAAACACGTACCTATTTGTTTACGTGTTCAGAATCTAAATTGAGAACACAGGATACCTATGTACTCTATGGTATACATAATAAGCCTATAATGTTCCCACTGCTGGCAAACACGCCTTCTCTCTGTGTGAGAGAGTGGGCTGTAATCCACCACGCGGGCCCAGTGCGGGTTGGTACTTGGTAGATGTCACATGTCTTCGACTTTTTAGTTCTAAGACATGCCGGTTTCCTCACGACGTTTTCCTTCGCCGTTTTGAGAGCAGTGGTGCTGAAATAATTTGCACAAAGTTAAGCGCCTGTCTGGGTTCGAACCTGGGGGCCTACTCCGAAGTGCAAAGTGCGAATGTTTGGATCGGACCGACACATGGCTGAACCGAATATTATTGAAAAATGCGAAAAAAGTTCGGATCGGCTCAGTTGGGTCGGGACCATAGTCAATATTCGAAAGAGTGTAGGAGTGTAGGATCGGAACCGACCGAACCAAATAGTAACTTCGTAGCAGGAAACGGCCGAACATTCGGCCGATACTACTTCGGAGTAGAACCCCTGGCCTATTTTTAGCCCAAACAATCAGCATTGCCATCCAACGTGGTAATGCTGCCAGCCTTTTGGGCGCTTATCCCATTGACAGTGATGCGGACGAATTTTTTGATGCCAAATGAGCTTCTGCCTTTTTCTATATTTTTTGTATTATATACTTGTATATATATTTTTAGAGTTAGATTGTAAAAATAGGAATTAATCAGTGTATGTTAAAAAAATCCTATGTGTTAATCCTGTTATAAACTATCTGCGTCCAAATCCGTTCAGTAGTTTTTTCCGTGAAAGAGTAACAAACATCCATCCATCCGTCCTTACAAACTTTCGCGTTTCATATTACTAGGATACATACCGTGCATATTTATAAGGTGTATTATATATTCATACACGAAATATTTTAAGAGAAACATCTACATAAAGGTGGTGAAGAGGCTATTGCAACGATTTTTTTAATCAAAATTTTTTAACGTAATTAATTAAATTAAATATTAATTTCAAAATTATTTGAGACATTTTGCATAAAATCTTTACTCCGCTTCATTGACAGTAAATATTACGTAGACCAAGCGTAATTGATGTGAAAAAATAAGAATGAGCCAGTCTTTATTATATGACAAATATTTTTTATTTTACGGACGCCAGCACATCAATCTACTACAATCTGTCAAATTTCTTTAATAGATTTTCAACTTTATCACTACAGCATTAAGGTTCAAAGTAGATTGGGAAAATTTGACAGTTTCGGGTAGCTTGACCTGCTGGCGTCTGTACTTAAAATTTTATTTATATCAATGTTTCTATGGCATTTTTTTACCACATATAGATGTTTCTCTTAAAATATTTCGTGTGTGAATAGAACTGTGTGAACTCCATATTATTATATAAATACATACATACATACATATCTCAGAAACGGCTAAACCGATTTGGATTTCAATAACAAATTTTCTTAATCTTTTAACTTTCTATATCGACGTGTTTTGATATTATTTGTGCAAAAAAACAAAGATATCGATGTTTATGTAATAGTCTTGGGGCGTAAGTTACGCCCAGTGGGGTAACTGCGTAACACACTAACAGTAGGCTTTCATTTTAACAGTTCCACAACATTCATTGAAAGAAAAGAAAGAAATAAATAAAAGAAAGAAAAAACATTTATTTAGCACAGACCAAAAGACATACAATACACCAGATACATTACATCAGATAACAACAAATGAACAAATAGAAAACTAGTTTATAGACCGATGTAAGAAATTAGCAGGAAAGTGTGCCTCACGGCTGCACCAAAAAGGCCCAGTTCAGCAAAAGTGCCAGACTATACTATACTAGCTATTAGCTATGTGCCATTGCGTTATTTAAGTTGTTGAGCAGACCAATTTTTCGAACATACGAAGCAATGGATTAGCAATATCCATCAAAATGATTCAGATTGTAGTTGATAGTGTTTTATGCAATTATCAGCCTGCCTTTTCCTATGTTGGGGTCGGCTTCCAGTCTAACCGGATGCAGCTGAATACCAGTATTTTACATGGAGACACTGCCTATCTTACCTCCACAACCCAGGTACAGGTTAACACAATACCCCTTGTAAGACTGTTTCTTAGATTTTTGGAGATTTTTGGACTGATTCTTAGAGTTCTGACTACCCACCCGTAACGACTGCCAAAGATCTACGAATGACAGCTGGGACCAACTGTTCCTGGCTGTCATTTTTGGTGTACGGCGGTTATTTACGTCGAATATAGTAGAAACAGTTTCTAAATTTTTCCAAAAAATCATATAAATCACTATCCATGTTTGTTGCTTAAAGGATCACTCACTTAACATGTGCCAGTTTATGGGCCAAAATGTCGACCACCTAAATTTAGGGGACCTTTTAGCGTTTAGTTGACCCCACCCTAAAGCTGGTGGAGGCAAAGCTTCACAGTTTGGCTCACCGGCGAAGTGTCGCCTGTCTGTCCGTCTTCTACAGACTGTACTTCGGGGAGTGTGCTCAAGAGCTACATGAGCTCATCCCGCCTTCACCTTTTTACCATCGAGAGTCCAGACGCACAGCGTGATAAATATACGCACTAAGCGCTTCTCGTCATCTTTTCTGATGCGCACAGCTAAGGAGTGGAATCGTCTGCCTGCGTCTGCATTCCCGAGTTCATACAACCCGAATCTCTTCAAGGTGAGAGTGAACAGGCTTCTTCTGGGCAAGCTCGTTCCACCGTAGATCTCATCCCTGCCTCTGGGCTGGATTGAGGTCAAGAGTGAGCCCATTGTCAATAAAAAAATAAATAAAAAAATAACAGCTGGTGAAACAGAAACCATCTTTTAACGGTCCCCTAAGCATGTTTAGGGGATCCCATAAACTTAGGGAATGTTGGTGAAAACGGGCATCAGTCGCTTAGCAGTTGCTAAACATGATTTCCGGGGCACGGAGGGGTCTCGATAATGATAAATGTTTCATTTTCTACAAACACTTTTACACGTCAATCATATTTTTTTAAACTAGATGAGTTCGGCTTCCGGTTCGGCGGATATTAAATGGATGGTCGCCCATCCACGGACCGACCTCGGCAAGCGTTGCTTAACCTTAGAGATCGACCCGTGCAGCTAGATAAACGATCAATATGTTATGTTCTATGTTATAAGATTTTATTTTGTAAGTAGGTTTGTAAGAACACTTACACGTCAATCATATTTTAATAACTAGATGAGGTCGGCGTTTCCTATCTGACTACTCTGAGAAGAAAGGCCGAAACAAACTCAGAGGTCACAGTCTCTTTTAAAGTCCAGACATAATCTTGGTCAGACTCAGAACATATGAAGACCATGTAGAATGATGTAGATCGATGTCTGAGATGGTCGTTTGAGGAAAGAACCACACAGATTTTTCTTTCTTTTTTAAAAACGTTGCCCCACACTAGGATTTTCGCCTGTATCGTGGGTGCGTTTACAAACATTTAAACTCACATACACAAACAGCCAGACCCGGAACAACTACTTGTAGGTCATTCAAATATTTGTTCCGTGCGGGAATCGAACCCGCGACACGCAGCGCAGCAGTCAATCGCTTAACCACTGCGCCAACCGTGTCGTCTGAATGTATGGATTTGGTTTCAGCATTTAGTCCTTCAAATGGACCATTGTGCGTAGTCAATAAGCTTTCCTTAATAAGGAATTGATTCAAAGTTATATTTTTAGACGACAACACGTAATAACTGACATTTTAAAGAATTGTGTTTGTCTTCGAGGGAGATAACGACGAAAAAAATATTATGAATAAGTTACATATTTGAGTTCACTGATAAAATTATATTATCAGAAGGTTATTAATATTTGTATAAAAGATGGCGCAGGTTAATTTTGTTTTTTACGAATCGTAATATTAAAAGAAAAAAAAAATTGTACTAGGTATTAAAAATTCATGTCAATTTATTTTACGGGGAAGCGACAGGGTGGACTGCAAAATTCAAATGTCTTCGCGAGCGTAACAAGTAGGTATGTACCTATTTACACAAATAAAATAATTAAAATTATCAATACAACCCTCTAACTTCATTTAAACCTATTGAATGACTATTTCATGAAATATTGATCAATCAATAGGATTCAATTTTGTTCAACATACAACTTGACACAGACCTTGTAATTGCAAAAAACGTAAAAAAAAAAATATTTTCGCGGGCTCATATTTAAATAAATAAAATATCCCCCTTAATTGAGTAAGTACTTAATTCATTGAGCGTTCCGTTAGATAAAGGAAAAAAAATAACAATCTATACATACTCGTATAGATAAAATTCAAAGTCCTGACTGACTGACTGATACATCAACGCACAGCCTAAACCGCTGGTCCTAGAGACATGAAAGGAGGGTGTGTTCTTCGTGAAGAGTAGGTATCCGATAAGAAAGGGTTTTTCGAAATTCCACCCCTAAGTGTGTGAAATGGGGGGATTTTGTTTGTATGGAAATTCTTTTAGTTAAACTTGAAACTTGGCACCCATACTAATCTAAGTAAATTATGAAGTTTGCCATTTTATGTTTTTATAAACTACCCCCTAAAAGGGGTTTGGGGGGTTTCAAAGTTTGTATGGAAGAATTTTAGCGCGGAAACTCAGTATTTATACCTAGGATCGAAAGTAAAGAATAATGTGTATCAGGGTTTTTCGAAAATTATACCTGACGGACTAAAAAGGGGTAGTCAATTTTACAGGGGAGGATTTTACTGCATGGCTTGATTAACTCGAAAATTAGTATAAATAATCTATGAGTCAAGTTATGAATATATGGTAGCGGGATCGTCCGAAAGGGTTACCGCTGCCCTGGAACATAAAGGGCTAAGGAAGGAACACGGGTGGGTTTTAGTCAGTAAGAGTCTGACACTCCCTCCTGCTCCACCCAGAGCGGGAGGAGTCATTTGAAGATTTCCCAACCTCAAAAAAAAAAAAAAGTTTTGAGTATATCACAAACGATACGACGATATTTTTAAATTCCACCCCTGTGGGGGTGAAAGTCGGGGGGATACAGTTCATTTGAAAAATCTTCTTCATTAGGTTAATAAAGTTTATCATTATAAGTTTTTCAAAACTACCCCTCAAAGGGGGATATAGGGGTGTTGAAGTTTGTGTGGAAGAATTTGAATGCGCGGTCCGATTAACTCGAAACTCAGTGTTTATACTTAAGACCAAAAACAAAGAATAACATGTATCAGGGTTTTTCGAAAATCTACCCCTAAAGGGTTGAAAGGGTTAGTTAATTTTACAGGGAAGGATTATAATGCGTGGCTTGATTAACTCGAAAATTAGTAGGTATTAATACTTTTGACAGAAAATAATTAATAATAAGTACCTATGTAAAGTTGTCAAAAATTGACCCCTGACGGGGCAAAATTGTAACATACAGTTTCAAGTTCAAATCCTCCACTTAAAAATCAAATTACCCCTTAATTTGATTTTTAAGTGGAGGATTTGAACTTGAAACTGTATGTTACATTTTTACACATAAACCACTGAACTTCTGATTTGGCAAAGAGTTAATGGCATCCTGGGGAAGGACATACTTTTTATCCTGGTAGCACGTTCCCGTGGGATGATTCCCGACATCCACGCGGGCGAAGCCGCGGGCGGAAGCTAGTTTATAATATAATTATTTCATGTCAACACATTTAATCGCATTTGAAATACCAACAATAAAGATAAGTACCTATTTAATTAAACCAAAAGACATTCATAAAGTACCAATTTGGTCGCCCATTAATATTCATATCTAATAATACTACCTATCTACAAGTAAATATGTACTGCAGACGGAGAAATAATTACATACCTATAAATAAAAAAATAAAACAATTTGGACATTTCCATAATTTCCGTGTTTCGCATCGCATACCTACCGGGATCTGTCAATGAAGAATAAAATGCCAAACAGTCTTGTCTGACAGAAAAGGAACGCGCAAATTGCTAAGCAAGAATAAACAAGAAAGAAAGAGACAAAATATCTAATTCACACATTCTACAGGTCGACACTGATTAGTTTTCTGCGTAGTTTTTATAAAAAATCGAAGTACACTTTCACTTTTTTAACAAAACGCAATGATATTCTATATCATTGACAAAACGCAAGAAAAACAATAAAAAAAAAAGATTAAAAATATACTCACAGCGAAACAAGGAGTTTTTAAATCCAAAAACAATCACTGCACAACACAAATAGTAGCACGAAAATAAAAAAAATAACTTTTCAAAAATTCTAAAAAAGTAAACAAACTTCAATTATAACACGGGTAAGTTTAGAAGGCACGGAAGAACGTCGAAAGGCGGTACAACCAACGGATATTACAATTGGTCGGGTAACACACTGGTTGACATTCGAGCGCCAAGGCGAACATAGAATGACTGGTTGATTATAACTACTTCAACGTACGTACGGCGATGACGACATATCAAAATATAGCTAGCTATACGTATTTAGCATGATAATAATTGATAACGTTTATATCACATGTAGATGTTTTTTGGTTGGCAAAAGATATTCCGGAATGTTATATAAAGTGTGAGCTTACTTTTTTGCGCATATAGTCACGAAACTTTGGTTAGAACCGTGGCCAATAGATGGCGTTACGTGTGTATGTACTCATTGAGGAAAACTATGATTTATTTATAGTTTGTAGATGACAGGCACAGGAGGTATATTAATGATCCAATAAACGTGTTTTAATTTTATTCGTTAGCATAGAGGCCGCAAATCGCGACAGAACCCTTATTATGAATTCAATTTCGTAGATAAGTGCTTAAATAGGTAATGAGGCTCTTTTATGTTGTCGTATTATATATGTAGAATAGAATATCTTTGTGGGGCTTGTGGCTAAGTAATAACTGCCGCACGTCTCGATCGATCCGGTTAACTTACGTTTGCCACGGCTGGTCCGGGGATGGGTGACCATCTTTACATACCAAGACCCCTCAGTGCCTCGGGAAGCACGTTAAGCCGTTGGTCCCGGCTGTCATTCGTGGATCTTTGACAGTCGTTATCGTTACTGGTAGTAAGAAGCCCGAAAGTCTGACATCCAGTCTTGCAAAGGGGTATCGTGATTCGTGTTACCTATTCACTGAGTTGTGGAGATTAGATAAGCAGTAAAATCAGCACAATCAGCCTATATAATATACCCACTGCTGGTACACAAGCATCCTCTCTTCGAAAGGGATTGTTAGAGCTATAAGCGGGCCTAGTGCGAGTTGCTAAATGTAACCTTTTTCTATTTTTAGGGGTCCGTACCTCAGAAGTAAAAACGGAACCCTTATAATATCACTTCGTTCGTCTGTCTGTCAAGACCTTTTATCTCAGGAACACGTAGAATTATCAAGTTGAAATATATATAATATCAAATACTTAGGGCTGCAATCCCTAGAAGCAGTGAAAAAAAAAACTGAAGTTCAAAGAGAGAGAGAGAGACAGACAGAGAAACACGCGCACGCCGCACGGCTTACAACTATAGCAAAAAGTTCCAACTTTTGGTCTTAATTTTTTCCGTTTAGCCTCCTTTCGCAACGCGCGATAAGGAACTTCGTTCCAAAAATCAAACTTCTAAGTCAACGCAATCAAAAGATACGGGCGTTTATGTTCCGTTTATGCCGCATATTTTGACACTCACAAGGGAATCAAAACCTGTAGGGTACTCCCCGTTGACCTAGAATCATGAAATTTGGCAAAAAGCTATGTCATGTTGCAGCACAAGTAAAGGAAACAATCCGAAAACCGTAAATTTGTAGTTACATACCTACAACACGGTTTACAACACGGTTAGCGCAGTGGCTGAGCGATCGGACTGCTGCGCTGCGTGTCGCGGGTTCGATTCCCGCACAGAACAAATATTTGTAAGTCCTACATGTATTTGTTCTGAGTCTGGGTGTTTTTCTAATATTTTTTTTTTTTTTTTATAATTTGTATGTATTTACAAAAATAATGTATATAAGTAATTTATCAGCCATCTTGTTACTATAACACAAGCATTAGGTTGCTTAGCTTGGGACTAGATGGCGCTGTGTGAAATGTCCAGGGATATTATTATTATTATTATACCTATACAAAGTACGGAACCCTCGGTGCGCGAGTCCGACTCGCACTTTTTTGTTTTTTGTTTGTTTGTTTGAACGCGCTAATCTCTAAAACTACGATTCAGATTTGAAAATTTATTTTCGTTTTTGTTAGTCCAATTCTTGACGAAGGTTATACGCTATTAAACGTCACGCTACCACCCTTAGGAGTCGCGCAAAAATAAAAAGAATCAGAAAGAACTCTGTACGATGAGACGCGGTGGGTTGGGGGCCGATTTTTAACGAAACGGCGCTCAGTGGACGGAAAAACAAGCTTAAAGCTTTCGTAGGATTAAAAAAAAAATGTTATATTTGGTAGTTTCAAGTATACAGTTTTGTCGAGTACATTAAAACATTGAATAAATTAGTAGTTATATATTTCAAATGCGTTTTGCGTGAATGTGACGCATGTTTACCCCCAACTTGTTTTTTTTTTTTTTTTTGTTTGTATGTCCTTTTTTTTATGCGTCATGTTTGCCGCAAATAAATGCATTTTTCTTTCTTTCTTTCTTTCTAAATGTATGAAAATGGAACTTGTTTTCCTCAAAAAATTCTATGAACGGGAAGCTCGTTTTTCCGTCCACTGTGCGGCGAGTGAAACCGTAGAGCACAGCTAGTAGCTTATACAATTTTACGGTAATAAGAATATTAATTACAAACGGATTTGTATTAACCCTTAATAGGTATTATGATGGTTTAACGCTTATACTTAATGGTGATTATATTTCAAGATCCTGGAAATGTTTAATTGCTTACACATGCAAAGAAAGAAAAAAATGGATTTGTAAAATAAAAAAAATGTACTTTTTCAGTACGTTTATTTTGTTGGGTTGTAAGTAATTCTCACATATTTTTCACAAATTATTTTATTACTAGCGGACCCGGCAGACTTCCTGCCCGATTGAGTCATCATATACCGACAGCAGCGCCACCTACCGGGTCCAATTGTGTTTTCAAACCATCCAGGAACCCGTTGAAATATACACACAAAATTTCATCCAAATCGGCCCAGCCGTTCTCGAGTTTTATCGAGACAAACGAACAGCAATTGATTTTTATATAGATTATAAGCCTGTGTTGTCCCACTGGTGGGCAAGGGCCTCCGTTCCCTCCTTCCACTTTTCCAGGTCTACTGCGATCGTGGGCCAATCCTTTGAGAAGGAGTCCAGCTCATCCCGCCATCTCTTTCTGGCCCTGCCGCGCTGTCGTTTCCTGCCATTGGGTATTCACTGAGTGGATCTTGCATATTGCTGCTCCGACATGCGACAGACGTGTCCAGTCCAGTTCCACTTCAGTCCAGCAACTGTGCGGCCAGCGTCCGCTATTTGTGTTTTGGAACGAAGTCAATCAACTCAGGCTATCGCACTGCACGCACGCACTGCTGGACATTATGCCTCTCCCAGGCTGCGCCACAACACCCTGTCCTCCGCCTTCCGCATCCAGTCTACCCCAGCCACCTTCTTTAGGTCGTCCGTCCATCTAGCTGGGGGGCGTGCCACACTACGCTTGCCGATACGCGGTCTCCACTCCAGGACTCGTCTGCTCCACCGGCCATCGGTCCTTCGACAAACATGACCAGCCCACTGCCACTTCAGTTTGCTTACTCTGCAAGCTATGTCAGTAACTCCGGTTCTTTTCCAGTTTTTTGGAACGAAGTATAGAGGTCTTCGTGCCATAGCCCATTGGCAGACTACAAGTGAGGACTTCTGACCAAGTTTGCGCAAAAAAAAAAAAAAAAATTAGAAAAGAAAGAAAAAAGTTTATTTGGACACAGTTCGTGAAACAAAAAATTAATAAAAAAAAAAAATGTTTCAGACAACATAGTGTGTGCCTCACGGCTGCGCCAAAAAGGTTCATATCAGCATTAATGCTATCTGACGCTGGTTTTCTAATGAACTACAACCAATATGAAGAAATTAACTGCTTCTAAATTAATTAACTGAAATTAAAAAAAAAAAAAAAAAAAAAAAAAAAAAAAAAAAAAAATAAACATACCTCAATCCAGACTCAAAATGCACTCAACCAGCCCTTTAGTTATGTCCATAAAAATGTATAATAATTTGCCTAATGTCATTAGAGAAGTAAACAAAACAAATACATTTGTTAACAAATTGAAACAATTTCTACAATCCAAGTCATACTACTCAGTAAAGGAGTTTATAGATGACAAATCAATTGCAAAATAAAATTATCTATATATCTCGTATACACCAAACATAATATAATATAATATAATATATAAAATCTAATATATAAGAAAATATGAATACATAAATAATAACATAATTTTATAATAATGTAAACACTTTTAAGAATTACAAAATAATTACCTACATATTCTTACGCAATACATAAAATAACTTATATACTATACCAATATACACAAAACAGATATATATATATATTACATAATTATAACCCAATTAAGCAATAAATAATATTTAATTGTTTGAATTGCCACTTAGCTTTCTTCCTCTCTCCTAAATTTTTGCTGTGCCCGACAGGGTCCATATTGATCTTTTACCTTATATATACCATCTATACACATATGGAATGCAATAAAGATTTGAGTTTGAGTTTGAGTTTGCTTCATTGTTCGAGTGGTCACAAACGCTACCGCTGAGCCTTGCCGATCTACTCTGTAAAAATCTCACCCTGAAAAGTTAGGTGAAGTGAGCTTAGAGTGAGCTGTCAATTGTTACCATAACACAAGCATTAGGTTGCTTAGCTTGGGACTAGATGGCGCTGTGTGAAATGTCCAGGGATATTATTATTATTATTAATAGTGTCCTAGCATTAGTTGGAAATAATGACAGCTCACTCCACGCTCACTTCACCTGAGTTTTCACGGTGAGATGGTTACAGAATCGCACTGTTGGTCCTGGGTTCGATTCCCAGGTCGGGCAAAATGTTATTAGAATTTTTATCAGGTATATCTCCGTGGCAGCCTGGAGTCTGAATTTGTGCCCGGTTGATGAAAAAATGTCTGTACAATAAACATATCGGAACTATATAATGTCACACAATAGTACCTAAATTTGAATCGCGACATACTTATTCTCCAAAAATGTAAACAAATAGGAGTTTATGGAAAAATAACTTTAATTTCTACACAATAAAGTTCAGTTTACACTACAACTTCAAACATTTTTATAACATTTTCAATAGTGCTAGTCACTCTGAAATCAACATAATTCCCATTAAAATAAAGATGATATTTGTTTAACTTGAAATACCTTCAATTTGAAACAAATATTTGACAGCTTGTAGTAGCTTGATGTGCTGGCGACTGTACCAAAGTACGTACTTTCTAAGTTAACTAAGACTTTTAATTAACTTTTTGGAACGAAGTTCCTTATCGCGCGTTGCGAAAGGAGGCTAGACGGAAAAAATTAAGACCAAAAGTTGGAACGACACTTTTTGCTATAGTTGTAAGCCGTGCGGCGTGCGCGTGTTTCTCTGTCTGTCTCTCTCTTTGAACTTCGTTCCATCCGGGTGTCCCTTGACACCTCTCGAGCTTTTTTTAAATTAATAATAATAAAGCCGTTTATTCCAAATCTCACTCTTGATATAGGTATGTTACAATGTTTGTTAGTTGTTGCTTAAATTTAAGAAAGGTTACTTATAATTAATGTTAGTATTATTTAAGAGATTTGGACCCCTGTTTGGGTAAAGGCCTCCTCCATCCTTTTCCATGACTCCCTGTCCTTGTCTGACCTTATCCAGTCGTTTCCTGCGACGTGCATTATGTCATCAGCCCACCGTCTTAATTGTCGACCAACATTCCTTTTCCCCATTGGTCCTTTCCATCGTGTGGCATGTGTTAAATTATGTGAATATAATTAAATAATGTTTAGTAATACTTATTAGGTTACCTTTGACACAGGTTTGTGTGAAATTACGCAGCCGAGGCAAGTCTACAATAAGTATATATACCAATCTGCCTCGCGTCATATGGGCGCCTATCGTCGGATCATGGAGCTGATGCGCTCCTACTACGAGGAGGCAGCTGTGCGGGACGGACGCTTGAATCCTATAAGATTTATGTACGAGGAGAGTCCTTATTATGAAATGGGATATATCACGGGAGAGATCATTGAAAGGTAAAACAAAGCGGTCTAAAAAGAAAGTAAGAAAAAATAAGGAAAATACGAGGCCAAAACAAATAAATACGCTTTTATTTGCGGCAAACATGACGCAGAGAAAGAATATATAAACCAAAAAACCGGCCAAGTGCGAGTCGGACTCGCGCACGATGGGTTTCGTTATCCATTATTCCTTTATCTATAAAAATCACGTCTGTTATATGGGAGCCCCCCTTAAATTTACCTATTTAATTTTAATTTTTTTTTTTTTTTAAAGTGAATATACAACTAAATATTCTTTGAATATTTCAAACGTTTACCTGTTGCCGTTATTAATATCAAGCATTAATATCAATCACGTTTGTTGTATGGGAGCCCCCCTTAAATATTTATTTTATTCTGTTGTTAGTAATTGTTGATAAAGCGGCAACAGAGATACCTCATCTGTGAAAATTTCAACTGTCTAGCTATCACAGTTCATGAGATACAGCCTGGTGACAGACAGACAGATGGACAGTGGAGTCTTAGTAATAGGGTCCCGTTTTTACCCTCTGGGTACGGAACCCTAATAAAGGACAAGTTGGGGAAAAATATGCGCCATAAACACGCAAAACGGCAAAAAAAAAAGGGTTAAATATACAGGAATATTTTTTAAGCTATGCGCAAAAAAATTTTGGTGGTTCAGTATCAGTAATAGAACACATTTCCATTATTTGTTCAAAACTTTTTTATATTTTTTTATCCGACTTTAAATCAGCAAAATATGGACAGTATCTATTCATAATAATAGCAATGAGCGCGCGCGCCGAACGGCTTACGAGTGATGTTGCAGGGGGGGTGAAACCCCCTTCCGGGCGTCAGGGTGGCGCCAGGCGGCGGCGGCCGGCGGGCGCTCGGCTCGACAGTCTGCTCGTCGCATGCGCGTGCGCGGTCGTCGTTACGTCACGTCCAGTCGCTTTCCCGCGCAGTGCGCCACCCCCGCGTTGTGTCGTACTTATGGTGTCGGATTTTAGTAACCGCGAGTTCTATGAGATGGTGCGAGTCTATTTGTTAAGTGGTGAAAGCCTACGAGCAGCTCGCAGAATGTATGCTAGGGAGAGCATACCTCGAATGCGAGCCCAAGGTATCGTTAAAAAGTGCCTTAATTTAATTGATTAATGCGTTATTTTCTGCATTTTGATGGTCCTAAGCCCATGAAAGTATGAAGGAAAAATTGGAATTACTCTTCAAATAACTTCAGATCACGGCCTAATCTTAAAAAAATTTAATTCAAACCTGATAAAATCAGCGATTACTGATCGCTGATTTTATCAGGTTTGAATTAAACTACATTAAACAACTACTACATTGTATGTAACCCACGTAAATATCTATCTACCCACGCCTATGCACGAAAAACGACCGAGCGCTTCGCCATGCCGCGCCGGGCGGCGCGTAGTGGCCATAAAATCAATTTCAAAATAGACGTCTTTCGTTAGCGATAACTTTATTTTTTTGTACTAAGACTTATCAAAATAAAAAATAGGTGTTTAATAAAACTCATTTAAGTTTAATTTGTCAAAGTTTGCGCACTGAATAAAAATTAATCCTGTATTCTTTTTTCAAAATCCGTGTATCCTGCAGTATCATCGTCATCATCATCATCCTACAGCAGTCGACTGCTGGACATATGCCTCTCCTATTGCACGCCATTCAACTCAATTTTCTGCAACTCTCATCCAGCTGCTACCAGCCATCCTGCGAAGATCATCGCTCCACCTAGCCTGAGGGCGTCCCACCTTACGTTTACCGATTCGCGGTCTCCACTCAAGAACACGTCTGACCCAACGGTCATCGGTTCTACGGCTAATATGGCCGGCCCATTCCCACTTCAACTTGCTTATTCTTTGAGCTGTGTCGACAACTTTGGTTCTCTGCCGGACCACCTCGTTGCGGATTCGATTCCTCAGAGAGACTCCAAGCATAGCCCGTTCCTTAGCTCGCTGAGCGACCTTGAATCCGGCAGTACGTCTTTTGTTTATTTTTCGTTGGGATCCTGTCATGGTCAGACTCAGTACAGTAATACAGTAATTGCAATCCTTCTATGCCTAAAGGTTGGATTTCCGCACTTTAGTTCTTCAAGTGGACCATTACGCGTGGACCATGGTGGCCGTCGGTGTTCATTCCAGCTAACCCACCTCCCTCCAGAAGTTGGTTACATCTCCTGGCCTGTTGAGAACATCTGTGTAAGATCTGGCCGTCTCGAGGGTTTCTGATCTAATCTGGGTGACGCCTGTGTGTTCAAAGAGCACATGCGCAACGGTTTCCTCACCCTCCATGCAAGCCCTGCTTAGAGGACTGTCCGTTATGCCTCATCATCATCTGTCTAGCCTTTCCCAACTATGTTGGGGTCGGCTTCCAGTCTAATCGGATGCAGCTGAATATCAGTATTTTACATGGAGCGACTGCCTATCTGACCTCGACAACCCAGTTACTGGGTAATACGATACCCCTTGGTAAGACTGGTTGTCAGACTTTCGGGCTTCTGACTACCCGTAACGACTGTCAAAGATCCACGAATGACAGCCGGGACCAACGGCTTAACGTGCTTTCCGAGGCACTGAGGGGTCTCGGTATGTAAAGATGGTCACCCATCCACAGACCAACCGCGGCAAGCGTAGCTTAACCTGACGGAACGACCTGTGCGGCTGTTATTATTTAGCCACGGGCCCCTCACTGTCCGTTATGCCTATTAGGTAAAATTGTATGTTTAGCTAGCAGTGTCCTGTGGTGGTCCCCGTCACCAGGTGCAAGCCGTCCTGTCCAGGCACAGTAGTAGTCCTCTTCACCGTATCCGGCGACAGCGACGCCAACTACTTCTCTTTCCTTTCGTGATCACTCTGGTGACTAGCATAACCAAATTTGGTCTTGAAAACCCGGTCACACCGTTTACAGAAGAGCTGATCAGCATCGTTGGTTGTGTATGCATAGGAAGGCTTTGGGCGGCTTTTGCGTAATTGGCGCTTATTGTCTAGGTCTTCAAGACGATTTGTCTAGGCGTAGTAAGTTAGCCTGCAACCTTATGATGGCATGGTCAATTTAATTTTTGGTGTACAGACCCACAAGGATCTTAAACCGTTGAATAAATTATCATCAACTGCCTAGCCTTTTCCCAACAATGTTGGGGTTGGCTTCCAGTCTAACCGGATGCAGCTGCATACCAGTATTTTACATGGAGCGACTGCCTATCTGACCTCCTCAACCCAGCTACTGGGTAACAAGATACTCCTTGGTACGACTGGTTGTCAGACTTTCGGGCTTCTGACGACCTGTAACGACCGTCAAAGATCCACGAATGACAGCCGGGACCAACAGCATAACATGCTTTCCGAGGTGGTTTCGGTATGCAAAGATGGTCACCCATCCACGGACCGACCGCGGCAAGTGTAGCTTAACCTGATCGATCGAACCCTGCAGCTGAGATAAATACTATTCATCATAATCAGCCTATATTGTTCCCAATGCTGGGACACAGGCCTCCTCTCTTCGAGAGAGAGTGGGCTGTAATCCACCACGCGGGCCCAGTGCGGGTTGGTAGATGTCACTTGTCTTCGAATTTTTGGTTCTAGGACATGTCGGTTTCCTCACGATGTTTTCCTTCACCGTTTCGCCCTCAAAACGGTGAAGGGAAACGCAGACGGGCGCTATACTTTGTGTAAATTATTTCATCACCACTAATGCCCTCAGTAGTGGTGATGAAATAGTTTACACAAAGTAAAGCGCCCGTCTGGCTTCGAACCTACGACCTACAACTTCCGCTGCTGTCAATACAATAAAATAAAATACTATTAATACCATGTTATTCCTCAGATACCGAAAAGTTGTTGAGAACGTACAAAAAGCCTTCACATTCAAATTTTTAACGTTCTTTGACCTATTGAAGCGCGTCGAATTAGCTCAAAAACTGTACTTCGAATTGTACCATCTAGTGCGCATGATTCATGAGACTCCACGAAAATGGGTAAAAGAACCTGAATTTATCAACATTGAGAAGATCGCCGGGCCGGAACAGCTGATTGGCAAAGGCATTGATGGAAAAGGAACGAAGTTCGTTGCATTAGATCAAAAACAATTATCAGAACAGTTCGCGATCCGGCAGGCGCTGATGGCGCAGCAGAGAAACCGAGAGAAGGAGAAGAGAAGGCAGAGAAGGAAGTTCGCGAAACTGAGACAGGCCTTCCTGCAGGGAATGAAAACCAGCATGAAGGGCCAGAAGAAGGTCTACAATAAATTTTGGCCCCTCGATTATGGCTGGGAGATTCAAAATGATTGGTGATATGCTATATACCGTGTACCGGACGATATACATAAACTTCGACCAGATCTTCAGACCATGGAAATAAGCATTTTTCATTATGGACACATTAATGAATTCTTATTTTTTTGTTACTTTTCATACAAACTAAACACCTATACAAACCTTGATGTAAATCATCTGATCTGCATGCCTCACATGCATGCCATGCATGTATAGTCACGAGCACCGATATGTCTTCAGTTGGCAACTTTAAATTGCGATTTTTTCGTGAAATAACGAATGCAACGTTGAAATGCGACACATTACATAAACCTGTGGGTTTGAAAATGCTATGTTCGTAACAACATAATATTTCATTAAAAAATAAAGGAGTAAATCGCTTTTGAATAAAGCCGAGTGTATACATACTTTTGCTCGTGACTGTACATGCATGCTGGCATGCATCTCTTTATCCGAAGCATTTGATAGATTTATCATTTTAATTGCACTAAGCGGCAACATAGGCCAAATTAAGACCCTTTCTTACTGCATAGTTCAATTTTTCATCAAATGAAATTACAAATATATTTGCAACGAAGCCTTTTTTTAATTACTACTTCCTTTGTTAGATTTGATTTTTAAAACCTTTAGAAGCGTTTGCCAAAGTTTATGGATAACGTGAAGAACACAGTGTATGATATAATATTAAAAATTTAAATATTTTACTTTCTTTCCTTAGATATATAAGGAAAGAAAGAAAAATATTTTATTTGGGACCCAGCAAATACAATAATATTAAAAAAGGGACATTTTTTTTGTTTTTTTTTTAATTTCTATGATCTGTATCTATCCTCTATAAACATATAATATGTATATATATGATGGAGAAGTTACGCCTGTCCCAATAACATCCTACTAATATTAAATGCGAAAGTTTGTAAGGATGGATGGATGGATGGATGTTTGTTACTCTTTCACGCAAAAAGTACTGAATGGAATAGTTTATAACCAGGAATAACATTTTTATCCCGATATTCCCACGGGATCGAAACTTATGCGGGTGAAACCGCGGGGCGCAGCTGGTGAGTCATATTTGACCTACCTACTGTGGGCGTACTATGAGTAAGTGTTGGTTATTGCGCAATAGAAAAACGGTTTGCAGTTCAAATCAAATTATAATTTACGAACAAGTTAGTCACACTAGCGAATCAGACAGTGCTCTCACACTACAGGCTCATACCGCTCTTGTAGATGAAGATCCCCTCCACCCCCATGAACTGAGGCTGGACTCTGTCTAGCGCTAACAGATGGCGCTGGCGTTCCGAATAGTCAAACGAATAATAATAATAATTCTATATTGACATAATAGGTTACAAAAACTTGTTTGAAACCTCTGACTCCTGAACTAGGTGTACCTGTATGTCAGGACTTCAGGAGTCAGCGCCCTCTCCCATTTTATTTGGCTTAGGTACTAATGTCAACATAGGAATATACAAACATGTGTGATACTGATATACAATACAATTTTAAAATTGACGAATGACTCCGACATATATGTATACATAATATATTATAAAGACTATAAATAATACTAATAATAAAACTGTTGAGTTTATTTGTTTTTAGGGTTCCGTGCCTCAACAGGAAAAACGGAACCCTTATAAGATCACTTCGTTGTCTGCCTGGCAAGACCCTTTTTCTCAGGAACGCTTGGAGTTATCGAGTTGAAATTAATATCAAATACTTGCTGCAATCTCTTGAAGCAGTGAAAAAATCAAATTTCTAAGTCAACGCAATAAAAAGATACGGGCGTATATGTTCCGAACTACTAATAAAAAAATTCACCACATTAAAAAACCCAGCGTTGTTCCTCCTCTCTCCTACTTGATCTATGCTGTGCCCGACAGTGTCCATAATTGTGACTAAAATAATGATTTCCTACTAACTATGTATATACATTATGGTACGCAATAAAGAATTGAGAGTTGAATTGAATTGAAATCAAAACCTATAGAGTACTTCCCGTTGACCTAGAATCATGAAATTTTGCACGAAGCAATTTCATGTAGCACAAGTAAAGGAAAAAATCTGAAAATCGTAAATATGTAGTTAATTACAAAAATAACTTGAGAGGTGTCAAGGGACACCCGAATAGAACGAACTTCAAAGAGAGAGAGAGAAAGAGACAGACAGAGAAACACGCGCACGCCGCACGGCTTACAACTACCTATAGCAAAAAGTGTCGTTCCAACTTTTGGCCTTAATTTTTTCCGTCTAGCCCCCTTTCGCAACGCGCGATAAGGAACTTCGTTCCAATAATTTTAAAACTATTTACATAGGTATACCTACAAAGTACGGAGCCCGCGGTGCGCGAGTCCGGCTTGCACTTGAGCGGTTTTTGGTTTTAACGCGCTAATCTCTGGATCTACCGTCGGATTTGTTTTTTTTTTTGCATTATATAGCCTAATTCTTAAGGAACGCTATATTTTTTTATTTATTCTTTTCGTACACAACTATGTACCAAGGCGGACTTAATGACTTAGGCATTCTCTACCAGTCAACCAAGGGCGGTGAAGAGATAAGATGGCAGGTGCATTGGTTGAGCCAAACAATGATAAAAAAACTATTAAAATTATTGAATTATTATTCATAATTCAATAAAGTTCATGTCTGTAGATGATTTATGAAAATGGTTAATAAACTTCTTCCTTTAACTTTTAACTGTTTAATGTTTTAGAGAATTTCGTTACATCTAAAGGTTTGTTAAAGTATTAGGTACAAAATGGAATAGCAATGAAGGCCATTCAAATTGAGAGTTAAGAGAAAAGTGATATTTATAAAGGTGGTGGTCTGGTGGCTGGTGGTCTGGACTGGCGATTTACTTATAATCATAATTATATTTATCCAGCGACCAACTGTCTTCCACCGGCCAGTTGCGTAGGAACCGTTTCTTCGCAGTGGTCATGTTGGTCGGGTTCCCGAGCTTCTGCATCAAGAACCTTTGCCTCATGAGACTCTTTTCCGCTTCCTCTTGAATTATTTCTTTTTGGGCTGTAAGGAAATTGTGATTTGTACTCGAACATTTCATAATATTATTTTTCCGACCAATTTACGTCATGATAAATGATTTTATTTTTGTAAGTAGGTTTGTACAAACACTTTTACACGTCAATCATATTTTAAAACTAGATGAGGTCGGCGTTTCCTATCTGACTAGTCTGAGAAGAAAGGCCGAAACAAACTCAGACGTCACAGTCTCTTTTAAAGTCCAGACATAATCTTGGTCAGATCATGTGAAGACCATGTAGATTTATGTCTGAGATGGTTTTTTTGAAGAAAGAACCAAACAGTTTGAGAGGACCTGTCCAGTCAGTGCACGCATTTGTCAGAAATCGTGCAGCTCAACTCAAAACTTAAGGAGCTCAACGATCCGACGAACAATACCAAAGAAAGGACATTTGGGTAGGCCACATTAATTACTCAAACTGCCAGACCATGACAAAACTAAGAGAACAGAGAGAAAAATAATATAAATACAATGACCCACATAGTCTTCACATTCACAATAATTAAAATAATAGAATACTTTACAAAGTAAGCAAATGTCATAGTATATATCAAATTCATCAATGTCAAAGTGTATATAAAAAAACAAAATACACCAACAAAACAAAAATAAAAAAATGGTGGCCAATCTCCGTCCAAGGACTGGATGAAGAGATGTCGGTCGTTCGGCGGCGTGATGGGCAGACAGCACTGTTGCCATCGCGGGGAAAACCTGGATGAGGCTGGCACATGAGCGTGGGGATTGGCACAATGAAAGTGAGGCCTGTTCTCAGCAGTGTGTGAAGGCGGGCTGTGAATGATGGATCACATAACACACAGAATCAGCCTATAATGTATTATGTGTATTGACGGCACGGTTGGCGCAGTGGTTAAGCGATTGACTGCTGCGCTGCGTGTCGCGGGTTCGATTCCCGCACGGAACAAATATTTGTATGACCTACATGTATTTGTTCCGAGTCTGGGTGTTTTTCTATCTATTATAATATGTATTTACAATAAAAAAATGTATATAAGTAGTTTATCAGCCATCTTGTTACCATAACACAAGCATTAGGTTGCTTAGCTTGGGACTAGATGGCGCTGTGTGAAATGTCCAGGGATATTATTATTATTAATGTTCCCACTGCTGGGACACAGGCCACCTCTCTTTGAGAGGGAGTGGGCTGTAATCTACCGCGCGGGCCTAGATGTATGATGATAGCCAATTTCAACGGAGATTAGCCGAATAGGATTTACACAAGTGTGCGCGCAAACAGATGCACTCTCTGTTCCTTTACTCTCATAGTCCGATGGGACGGCAATCCGACACGACCGGGGAGAGATCAGGCGCAGGACCAACGGCTTTACGTGCTTTCCGAGGCACGGGAGTATTAAACCGCCACTTCCAAACTCCGGACTGTTACTAAGAAATTCCTAATGGAAAATTCCAATTGCACTCTGCCCGACCTGGTAATCGAACCCAGGACCCCGTGCATAGCACGAGACCAACTGTTCAAAATTAATTATCATCAAATCAATTGTCTTTGTTTCATGCGGCTGCGGAGTTTTGCTAGCTAATTTAATTTTACCCTGTATTGAAACTCCGCACTACGCCAGGCCAGAAATTGGGCTATCAAAATGTAAGAAAGATGTTTGCAAATCCGACTGGCAGTTCCAACGATTAGTGCGTTCAGACAAACTCTTCAGCATTATTGTATTAGAATAGAAGAATACCGGGTGGCAGGGATATAACCACGACCAGTTACCGTGGATTCAGTTCCCGTGTTGAAATTTTTCGTCGGTTACATGTGGGGACGAGGGACTTCCCCCGGCAATAACGAAGTTCTAAATGAAAATCAAAGATGGCGGCTGCGAAAATGTGAAAATGACAAAAATTTTCGCAGCCGCCATCTTAGATTTTCTATTTGAACTCACTATCGGCTTCAGCACCCTCGAAAACCATGAAAACGACACCCGACGAAATTTTTTTTAATTTTCGCAGCCGCCATCTTTGATTTTCATTTTGAACTCACTATCGGCTTCAGCACCCTCGAAAGCCATGAAAACGACAACCATGATGAAAAATTTTAAAATTTTCGCAGCCGCCATCTTGGATTTTCATTTTGAACTCACTATCGGCTTCAGCACCCTCGAAAACCATGAAAACGACACCCATGACGAAAAATTTTTTAAATTTTCGCAGCCGCCATCTTGGATTTTCTATTTGAACTCACTACCGGCTTCAGCTTCCCTCGAAAACCATGAAAACGACACCCATGACGAAAAATTTTAAAATTTTCGCAGCCGCTATCTTGGATTTTCATTTTGAACTCGCTATCGGCTGCAGCACCCTCGAAAACCATGAAAATTATCTCTCTCTGTCGGTTTCGGGATATATGTATAATAAAAACTCACATGGAGGTAGCATAACGCTTTTTCGTTATGCGATCATTTGTACCAGTTTACCCTACTACGAGCTCCGTTAAAGAACTTCGCTCCAAAAAGACCAGTTGCCATACATTTTGACCAAGTAGGTATTGTATATTATGTGTTGTATATATATATACACTTTTGTAGGAAACAGCTGATTTCCTTTTTGATAACCTACGAGATATTTCAGCGCAGGGGGTCCAGAGATTCACTGAAATGTACTGAATCCATAGAAACAGCCGATTGATTCTGTAAAAATCTCACCGTGAAAAGTTAGGTGAAGTGAGCTTAGACTGAGCTGTCAATAGTGTCAATCCCTAGCATTAGTTGGAATGACAGCTCACTCCACGCTCACTTCACGTAAGTTTTCACGGTGAGATGGTTACAGAATCACACTGCAGGTCGTGCTTAGATTTCCCTGCCACCCTATAGATTAATATTAACTCACATCGCAAACTATAACTTTTCGTATGATCCATCTCATCTCCTCTGGCCGTCTCCCTATCACTCCTTGTGCGGGGCGGGGGGTCTGTCTGACCCACGATAGTTCGGTTGGACTCCAAATCACGCGTCGCCTCATCGACCA
Source organism: Apamea sordens (assembly GCA_945859715.1). Taxonomy (NCBI): domain Eukaryota; kingdom Metazoa; phylum Arthropoda; class Insecta; order Lepidoptera; family Noctuidae; genus Apamea; species Apamea sordens. Next base: position 7,031,556 of record OX244015.1, on the reverse strand, counting down.
GGACATCTACCAGCTTGTCTATCTCCAGTCCTAGATAATGCAGCCTCTCAAGTGTTATTATGTAATGGTGAGGGCGATATGTGCGGATAACAGGTGGATTGTAAAATGTTACGTTGTTGTAAGCTTCGCAAATTTCTCGATAGAGCTCGTGCATGATGCGATATTTCTCGCGGATTCTTCCTGTGGAAATACAAGGCGTTATTGTAATTAAATTGAACTAGCTTCTGTCCGCGTGTAATTTTGGCCCCCGACCCATATCGGCGGATGCCACTACTTCGTTTTCGCAAAGTGATCTTTCTGACTTTTTAGGGTTCCGTAGCCTTGGAGTTTCTTGCCCGTTCTTCTCCAAAGAGATCTACGTTTTGGAATGGGCAACTAGTTTCACTTTCTGACTAACTGACCGACTATTTAAAATGTCGACAATTCAAAAGTGAGTAATTTGAGTTTGAAAGGGTAACACGGGACCCTATCACTAAGACTTCGCTGTCTGTCCGTCCGTCTGTCTGTCACCAGGCTGTATCTCAAGAACCGCGATAACTAAACAGTTGAAATTTTCACAAATTATATATTTCTGTTGCCGCTATAACAACAAATACTAAAAACAAAATGAAATAAATATTTAAGGGGGTGTCCCCATACAACAGACGTGATTTTTATAGATAATGGTACGGAACCCTTCGTGCCCGAGTTCGACTCGCACTTGGCCGGTTTTATTCCTTATGCTCGGCTCCTAAGGGTCGTAGCGTCGTCTATACTAATATTATAAAGAGGTACAATTTGTTTGTTTATATGTATGTAGGGGGGTAATCTGCAGAACTAATAATCCATTTTTTTTTTCTTGGTATCAAGTTTAATTATTCCTGAGTGCTGAGGGCTACAAAAGAAAGAAAGAAAAATATTTTATTCTGCACAAACAAAACGCACAGCTACCTATATAAAAAATTATAAAAATAAAATTAAAAAAAAACATAAGAAACATAGTTAAAAGACTCGTAGTCAAGCATTAAAAAAAAATTGACACGTCTTTTGTATAAATTATATTTTCATTTTTTTTCAACTTTTGTCCAGCAAGACGGAAAGAAATACCTCTTAAAACAGAATTATTTGCATGCGCTGTCTAAACAGTGTATACATATAGTTAAAAACAATGTAGGGGCATCTGGTCCACCTTAAATAATGATACAAAAAATACCATCGATTTAGTGCTCGTCTGTAAAAAAATAGTACTTTTGCTGCTTAAATTCAATAAAATAATCACAAAAATCCACTACAAATGCGACTTTGCCAGCCCGCGCGGGATGATAATTAAAAAAAAAACTTTTTTACAAAAAAAAAAAATACGCTTGATTTGCTGACATTTAAAGAAGAGTTCCGTTGTCTGTCTCCGAAACTCATCATCAGATCTTTACGAATTTAAATGGGACCATTTCGGAATAAACCTCTTTAAAAAAAAAAGAATTTTGCAAATCCGTCTAAATATGACGAAGTTATGCCCGAACATACATAAAAAAATATATCCGAATTGAGAACCTTCCTTTTTTTGAAGTCGGTTAAAAAGAAAAAACACCGTACCCATGATCATTCCAATGTTGTATGAAATTAACATGTCATGTTCTTCTCTTATCTCTATAATTTGTCGCAGCCTGAGCAACGATTCCTTCACCAGCTCGCCAATCAGATGGCCTATATTTATCTTCTGATGCCACCCCACAAAGTCTGACATTTCGAAGCTGGGACTCCTCCTAGCTGACTTGGTGGCTAGCATTGAAGTTACTAAAAGGAAAAAAATAACATAATACGAGATGATACGTAACATTATGTACAGACACCAGCACATCAAGCTACTACAATCTGTCAGATTTCTTTAATAGATTTTCGACTTTATTGCCAAAGCATTAGGTTCAATGTTGATTGGGAAAATCTGACAGTTTCGGGTAGGTTGACCTGCTGGCGTCCGTACACACGGCAACACATCAAGCTATACATAACCAGTATAAGCTGACTTCTGATTGTACGAAAAACCAACTTATACAATGCGAGGTCACCTAAAACTGGAAATGTATAGCTTGATGTGTAGCCGTGTGTACATCCATAATCTGCCTATAATGTTCTCAATGCTGTGAAACAGCCGGTCGATTCTGTAAAAATCTCACCGTGAAAACTCAAGTGAAGTGAGCTTGATGTGAGTTGTCAGTAGTGTCAATCCCTAGCATTATTTGAAATGAGCTCACTCCACGCTCACTTCACCTAAGTTTTCATGGTGAGATGGTTACAGTGCACTGCTGGCCTGAGCGCGTGGGCCGTAATCCACCACGCGGGCCCAGTGCGGGTTAGTAGATTCGATTGATTCTATGACACGCCGGTTTCCTCACGATGTTTTCCTTCACCGTTTTGAGTGCAGTGGTGATGAAATAATTTACACAAAGTAAAGCGCCGGTCTGGGTTCGAAACTACGACCTACAACTCATAAGTCGCCATAGATATAAGATAGAAGGAGATATGCCCTGTAGTTGAAAATATATCAGAACCCCATGGCGTCCAGACCCACCACCGCGCCACTACTACACATGTAGTTCAGTAAAAGCAATAGATACTCGTACAAAGTCGTGCACACACTTGCAATTCATAAATCAGAACGTACTACACAATCAATTTATAAACCTTAACTCGTCAACCATAGCGTGCATTTACCATGCACCGTACAACTTACTCACACAAAAACATCTGTCGCTATCGTTGTGCTATGCAAAAGCCATTTATTTTACACTAGCTTTTGCCCGCGACTTCGTTCGCGTGGAATAGTGACTTCACCAATAGATGACACCGACTCTTGACCAATAGATGGCGCTGTATGTCCGGAATAAATTTTATATTTTATTTTTTATTTTTTGTAATAAAAACTATCCTATGTCCATTCTCAAGTTCCAAACTATGTCTGTACCAAATTTCACACAAATCGGTTCAGTAGTTTAGGCGTGAAGCAAAGACAGACAGACAGACAGACAGAGTTACTTTCGCATTTATAATATTAGTTTGGATATACGCTAGTGATGGACTAAATCTGAAAGTTATCGATTCTCCCATTTATTATTGTACTAAAACGCAAGATCTCAAGTGGCTCCCCATTCGACTTCGCAGGAACTCGTGGATATTGTGTCTGTTATTCAATCTCCTTCACAATCCTAAAACACCATCCTATCTGCGAGAGCGTTTATCCTACGCCCGTCCTTCAGATGCACCTTGCAGGTTGCATCTTAAAAACCTTCTCCACCGACTTCTACTCCTACTCCTTCACAGTGCACGCGGTGCGGTTGTGGAATTCACTACCGCCTGACATTAGGGACTGCCAAACTGTTGCAGTTTTTAAAAGAAGATTAAAAGAACATTATTTGTTCACATTATCATAGTTGTGTATGTATTTATTATTTTGAGTATGATATAATTATTATCATTCTAGTGATAAGTATTTATTTTAGAAGTATGTATACATGTTTATTTGTATGTATGTTAGTATATTCTCGTAATTTTTGTTTAGTATTTTAAGTGAATTGTTTTTTATTGTATGTATTGTTTTTTTGTCTCCTTTACTACTTCACACGCTGTCTACATCTCTGTATCTATTGTCCTATCTCAGGTATGCTGGAAGAGATTTCTTGTGAAATAAGCATCACATCTGTACCTATTTTTTCTGTTCTGTTTTTCTCGTCTGTTTATATATGTGTGTACATAAATGGTAAAATAATAATAAATAAATAAACATACATTGTAAGTAAAATAAAAGCTTGTAAAAAAGAAACTGTTTACTTACTTAATGCAAAGAAACAAAATAATCTAATCATAAAGACCGCCATTTTGAGTTTAGTTAAAAAACAAACTGGTTTAGTAGCTGAAACTGTAATAAATGAACGATTCTGAAATTATTATTAATTATTTTGACATTATTATTAATTATTTTGACAACATTATTAATTATTACCAAAATTTGCCAAATGTATTGTACTTACTAACACTAGTGCTAAAGTTGTGTATGTAATTATAAGTACACACAAATTGGAATTTATAATCAGGAAAATAAATTATTTGATTTGATTATTAATTTTAGTGCAACCGGAAATTGTTTTTTTAATTATTGTTATTAACAGAGAAAGTGGTGGTAGTGTTGCCGATGGCAGACAGTAATTTCATAACAGACCATCACAGCTGTAATCCCTAAGGAGTTTGGCAGAGTCAAGGGCGGATCTAGGATTTATTTCTGGGAGGAGCACATGGGCCTGACAGGTTTCCCACATCTAGTATTGGACTATGCTGTTTTTGGGATTCATTCTTTTAAACCGACTTCAATAAAGGAGGAGGTTCTCAATACGGATGTTAATATATATTTTTCATATATAGACAGATTTGCAAAATTATTTTAGTTCGAAAGAGGTTTATTCCGAAATGGTCCCATTTAAATTTCGTAAAGATCTGATGATGAGTTTCGGAGACAGAAAACGGAACTCTTCAATAAATGCCAGCAAATTCAACCGCGATTGATGCTATCGCATAATGTATGCATTACTGCAAGTTTTTTCCTACCGCACGCAAGCCGCGTTAAAGAGCTGCGTTCCAAAATGCAGTTTTAGCTCCCAGCCTCGGATAGGATAGATTTTCTTTGACCATTCAGTCCTTCGACAAGCTATAAAAAAAAAATCGTTCAATTCTATTTAAATGTCCATATTTTGTTAGAATTATATTATCTCAAAACTATGTTAGTAATGAGGAGATCAATTAATAAACATTTAAGTAGGTAGTAACATAAAAATCGAAACAAATGATTAAAATTATATTTAAATAAATATTTGAAAATAAATTAAAATTAATAAGTTAAATGAAATTCAAATAAATAATTTAAAACAAATAAAAATTAAATTGAAAATAAATCATTTAAAATGGACTAAAATTAAATTTAAAATGATTAAATTAAGATATAAAGAATCAGGTGGCAGCCTGATGTGCCTTCCCACAGCTGCCGAATCTGGTCTGTCTGCAACCATCCTTAGGATTCCTATGGCAGTTACTCCGGTTCTTGAGTCGGTTATAGTCTACGAGTAAATCCTTGTGTGAATAAAAGTCAATCGTGAGATTGAGTGACGTTTATTCCCACAAGGATTTCCTCGTAGCCTATATACATACATGTAGGTTTCAAACATCTGTGTCGATTTTTATGTAGTAGTTTTAAGATAATGTAATTCTAACAAAATATGGACATTTAAATAGTCTGAATTAGACGAATTTTATTTATATTTTTTTATTTATTTATAGGATGGGGAAATAATAAAACATTATTAATGTAGGTATATATTTGAACTCAAAATATGGAATAGGAAATCGGAACTTGATCTTTGGTTTTCTAAGAAAACGGAGAAACGGAGGCACGTCCGTGCCGGACGACAATGCATTGCATCAGGCAGCGCCGCGACGCCTGAGCGGTGACGCTCCGTAGTTCTACATACATGTAAAGGCCTTTGAAGATCCGTGCCATACCTACCGATCCACCATTTTGTTTTTTTTACATTTATATTACATATTTTCGCTGTAGTCGATGAAAAAGGCCTTGATTGCAAAACATTAAACAACGATTTCCCACAAAATGTACTTTTTTGAGTTAAGCCAATATTCTATTAAGCGTCCGATATGTTGCTTCTTTTTTTTTATGTTATCAAGTTCTTCAGTCTGTTGTGTCTGTTCAGTCTGGCAACCAGTGTTACCAAGGTGTATCGTGTTACTCAGTAACTGGGTTCTGGAGGTCAGATAGGCAGTCGCTCCAAGTAAAATACTGGTGGCTAGCTGACATATGGCAAATAATTTAAGTTTCTTGTAATGTTAATTACTGAACATAGGTTCCTAGTATTGTATACATGCAACTATATTCTAACTGAACAGACAGCTGTGCTGCTGGGGAGTTTGTTGTGCCACTTCTTCTTCCCAGCGATAGCACTAGGAAGTGGTGAAGGGCGGGCGTTTTTGAGGGACTGTATTTTGTAATTTTGACGTTCGAAAAGTGCTGATTCTCAGCCTAATTTGAATAAATGACTTTTGATTTTGATTTTGGTGTTCAGCTTAACTTTTGCAGCTGGTCTGGCTAGCTGACATATGGCAAATAATTTAATTTAATGTTCTGTGTCTTGTAATGTTAATTGCTTTACATACCTAGTATTGTATTCAATCAAGTATTTTCTAACTGAACAGACAGCTGTGCTGCTAGGGAGTTTGTTGCGCCACTTCTTCTTCCCAGCTCTAAAGCACTAGGAAGTGGTGAAGGGTTGGCGTTTCGGGGGATCGTCTTAAACAATTTTGATATGTTTAGATTTCGAGTTCAAAATATCATCCCTATTTCGTCAGATTATTAATTGGAACTAGTAGCGTTCTGTCTGCTGATACTCTTCATCATATCAATCAAGTGATTGATCTCAATCGCTTGGTTAGAGATCTGCTCGTACGCATTTATATGCTCAATCGGTTTCCATTCGTGAAAGAGGCGATTCAACGTCATGGAGATGTCAGACATAATATTATATTTATCCATGACATCCCCCATAAGGTATCCGATTTCGAAAGTAGAGGAATTTTCATAGTGAGACCTTATAAGCTCAGCTCTCTTGCACTTTAAATCACTGTCTCGTATGGTTTCATACATGAGACGAAACAGTTTAAGTCTCATACTATTGTCATCTTCGTTATGCTCCGTGACAGCGCCACCAGGTTCTTCTTGTCGTCGTTCTATAACTAAAGCTTCCATTCTTGGCATGCGTCGTTCAGGCTCCGTATATGGTTCTTGATTTGGAGGTTGAGTTACTGCAGATCCATTGTCCTTTAGAAAGTCTTTTATCAGGAGTAATTTGACTGACCAAGATAGTTCATTGTATATGGAATCGTTAAATACTTTTTTCAAGTCTTTCAGGTTTTGGACCGCTGGGAAACAAACGATTTGGTTATTATTTGTTTTTAATGGGGATCCGCTAGGGTAGCCCGCGAAATTAGTTTTATTTGACCGCGTCAGGTTGTATGTTGATGAATTTAAAATATACAAGGTGTCGTTTTGCATCCTCGTCAAAAAGGAGGAGACCTATCTATGCTACTGATTCTCGACACGTATCAATAATAAAATAAGTAGGAAAGTATTTTTATTTTCTAATTTTCGGAAATCGATGTTTGTGGGACACGCATTTTAAAACGCGGCCTGTGTGGGATCGCACTGTAACTGCCCTTTTACACACGTACATAAAAACGCGGCCGCTTAAACGATACCGTAACGCAATTCTGTTCTTTGAAAGTGATGTATTCTGAAATACTGTCAAACTTAAATAACTAAAAAAACAAGACAGTATGTATTCATTATTTACCAGGTATCGTAATTTTATTTGATTATTTATGTCTTTCATAACAGCCTCCTGAAATTTGACGAGGATGCAAAACAACAGCATGTATACAGGGTTAAATTAAATTAGTTAGCGAAACTCCGCAAACGTGATTGGTATCGATATACAGCGTGTTCTTCACGCTATCAATAAACTTTGGCAAACGCTTCTATAGCTTTTACAAATCAAATCTAACAAAAGAAGTAGTCCTTAAAAAGACTTCGTTACAAAGATATTTATAATTTCATTTAATGAAATTTAATTTAGCTATGCAGTAAGAAAGGGTCTTAATTTGGCCTATGTTGCGGCTTGGAGCAATTAAAATGATAAATCTATCAATGCTTCGGATGAGAGAGAGATGAGAGAGAAAGAGGCATGCATGAGAATTCATTAATGTGTCCCTAATGAAAAATGCTTGTTTCCATGATCTGAACATCTGCCGATCGATTCCGTAAAAATCTCACCGTGAAAATTTAGGTAACGTGAGCTTAGAGTGAGCTGTCTATAGTGTCAATCCCTAGCATTAGTTGGAATGACAGCTCACTCCACGCACACTTCACCTAAGTTTTCACGGTGTGATGGTTAAAGAATCGCACTGCTGGTCGAAGTTTATGTATATCGTCTGGAACACGGGTGTATATAAACTATGTACGTTAGATCTTCGCAATTTATCAGCCTACTCAAATAACCAACCGAGTATGAATGTTAAAATTAGAAGTAATACTTCGTAAAAGCTTCGTAATTTGGCCGTGCGAAGGAAGAAAGGGATGGATAATGAGGTCGCCGATAGTGAGGTAAAAATGAAAATCCAAGATGGCGGCTGCAACAAATTTCGAACTTTTTGTCATGGGTGTCGTTTTCATGTTTTCAAGAGTGCTGAACCCGATTTTAAAGTCAAAATGAAAATCCAAGATGGCGGCTGCGATTTAAAATGTCTCATTATGGGTGTCGTTTTTATGGTTTTTGAGGGTGTTGAAGCCCATAGTAAGGTCAAAATCAAAATCCAAGATGGCGGCTTCGAAAATTATCAAATTTTTCATCATGGGTGTCGTTTTCATGGTTTTTGAGGGTGCTCAAGTCAATAGTGAGGTCAAAATGAAAATCCTAGATGGCGGCTGCAAACATTTTCAAATTTTTCGTCATGGGTGTCGTTTTCATCGTTTTTGAGGGTGCTGGAGTCGATAATAAAGTCAAGTAAAAAGAAAATACAGCCGCCATCTTGGATTTTCATTTTGGACTTCGTTCCTGCGGGGGTTCCCCGACCACACACGTATTTTTATACCCTTTTTTTTTATACCCTTGCCCAGTAAATCAATTACTTTTTACGCGCAACTTGTTACCATAGATTCAGTACATGATTCAGAAACCCCCTGCGTCGTTTTTCGTCGCAGTCAATTTGTTTCACGACATGTATTTATTTGTTTATTTATATTTAACTAAAACGGTATGTGATGTACAACACAAAGAGACAATAATTACGTTGACAATAATATAATTTAAAACTAACATGGAACACTGGACTCCCTTACAAATATTCTCTCACAGAACACCAGATATATACGCATAATTTTACTCGATTCATCGGCAAACACATCACATTCAGGGTAGACATGCATGCGAACGAAATCGTGGGCACAGCCAGTAGCTAATAAAGATCAAATTCCCAAAACACGTACCTATTCGTTTGTATGAAACTGACAGCTGTCAAGAACGCATGCTCGTAACGTACAACCTAGGTAAATTGTGAACGAGCGGACTGTGTTATGAAATTAAAAATATTTTATGTAAATAAAAAAACACGTTTTCACATAATATATCTGTTTTATTTTAAATCCCAAGAAAAATAAACTACACAGTCGGGACCTTTTTACACCCTGCATAATATTATTTTTAGTTACCACCAGCTGACCGCCGAACGTCGTACCGCCATATTTTTTTTTTCTTTTAAATTTCTTCTATACAAACCTTGTCCTGACAATAAAAACACAAAAAAAAAATATCCAATTTGGTGCAGTCGATAACATTGCATCGGAAGTTATACGCGTACATACATTTCGGTGATTCATTTTTATTTATATAGATTTATGTACAGTCAACAGCAAAAGTAGATGATCAAAATCAGGAATTCAATACTAATGAACGGAGTTCGCGTCAGAACTATGTGGCGTCGAAGTGATTCAAAAGTATGTGATTGTAAATTATACCAAACATTTACTACTAGTACAGCTGTCATATAGCTGCGAACTCCGTTCATTAGTATTGAATTTCTGATTTTGATCATCTACTTTTGCTGTTGACTGTACACACATATGAGAATATACTTAAATACATACTTGTTAAATAAATATCAAGAGACTAAATATACAACGTAATCAAAATAATAAATACATACATAACTATGATGAAGTGGAAAGACAGTGTTTTTTACTCTTCTTTTAAAAACTGCAACAGTTTGGTAGTCCCTAATGTCGTATGCAGCACGGCAGTCCCTAATGCATTATGCAGGGTGCAAAAAGATCCCGGCTGTCATTCGAAGATCTTTGACAGTCGTTACGGGTTACCCAGTAAAGCTATGGTTTCCTAGGAAAGCGGGTCCGTCATATTGTAGAGGCCGTCACGAAAATAATGTCATTTACACCAGTATTTGACATTACTCAAACTCCGCTGCCCAAAGATTTAAATCGCTAGATTTACTCTCACCGTACCTAGTCACGAGAGAAAGTGTCCATACTGAGTATAGCTACTGAGAGCTCACACATTAAAATAACGTTTCCAAGTGACTGCGTCATTGTGTGTCAGCGGTGTCAAAACCAAACAGCAACGCTACTATCTTTTGACGCGGGAGGGCGAATCTAACGATTTACATCTTAGCCCGTTTTCCGTCGTCATTTTCATGACAGCCTTCACTACGGCCGTCAAGTGCGGCCAACGCTCTTTTAAGAAACCATAGCTTCACAGAGTTGTGGAGGTCAGATAGGCAGTCGCTCCAGTAACTGTACTGGGTAATACGCCTTGGTAAGACTGGTTGTCAGTCTTTCGATCTTCTGACGACCCGTAATGATTGTCAAAGATCCACGAATGGCAGCCGAGGCACGGAAAGCCGACCCCGACATAGTTGGGAAATGGCTATGCAGATCAAGATGTTAGTTGGTTGTACAGCGTAAATATTTCTTCTACTTTTTGTTCTTCTTTAAATCTCCAGGATACGGGTAATCCCATCCATACTCCAGCGGGAAGCGTGTCGGCCCTACCTTCTTCGTCGTGGGCTTCAGCCTATCCAACACCTTCATTTTGATCTTGAACTTTTTCAAAGTTTCAAGTGGAGTGCGATAGCGCTTCTCCCTCTCTCTCTTTTCTTCGGCGATTGCATGTAATTCGGCCGAGGTCAACTCGTGGTACTTAGTGTGTATGCTTGTATTGACACTATATTTTCTTTCGATCTCGTGAAGCATGCTAGCTGTAAGTACAAATGATCTGGTTTTTAGCTGTTTTATGGATTTAATTCTTCGCCCTTTATCAACACATTAGTTTTCACCTGCCTAATGTGAGGTAGAGTAAACTTAATGCATTTGTTTTTTTTCTCGTTTAAAAGTAAATTATTAACATTGAACCAGTGGACTACTTTAGGGATCGCGCTATTTACATCGTCAGTAACCTGCTGCTGACGTTTAAGTTTAAACAAAAGTGAAGTGTCATATGCAAACAACACTATATCAAGATTATCCTTTACGGCAAGACATTAATACAAATAAGAAACAAGAAAGAACCAAGAATTGAGCCCTGTGGAACTCCCATTATTACTATAGATGACAAGAAGATCCAGAGCAGCGTTCCGAATCCCGTAGTGGCGGAGTTTCCTGATTAACGTTTCGTGAAGAATGCCCAAAAGATGCCCAAGGCCTCGCATTTATCTTCCCATGCATTACAAATATGGCCTAATAATTTCAACAACACATCAGTAGTTGAACGACCTCTTGTAAAACCGAACTGTTTGCTATGTAATAATTTGAGTTTATTAATTTTTTTTTGCATTTGGTCTAAAATTAATATCTCGAAAATTTTACTAAAGGTAGTATAGAAATGGGTCTATAATTTGTGGGGCAGACCCCACAAATTATATACTACCTTTAGCTTTACCTTTGTTTAAATCAGGTAGTACATCAGAATGTACTACCTGATTTAAACAAAGGTATTATTTTACTATTTTTCATGAGGTCAGGAAACTCCCCACCGTCAATACAACTATTAGAGATGAGAGCTAGAGTAGGTGCTACAATGTCAATAATAGACTTAGCAACTTCTACAGAATTACCCCACAGATCCGCAGTGTTTTACATTGAAAGTATTTTTAATTTCGACGGCACGGTTGGCGCAGTGGTTAAGCGATTGACTGCTGCGCTGCGTGTATTATTATGTTTTTTTAAATTTATTTTCTCAGATTCCTAGAACCTGGTATTTATTAAAATCTCACGGGTGTAAACCAAGGCGAGATTTTAAGTTTCTGCAGATAAGTTATTTTGTACTGCATTGAGATTATTGTCTAAATCTAATTGTAGGAATTTCCGAACATTTATTATTATTATTATATTTAATTCAAGTCTTAAGCTATTTTCTTCCTGTAGCAAACTGTTAGGTACTATATGGGAATGTAAACAACATAACTTGTCTTAAACTAAGATTGCATAATGTTGTATGATACTGGAGCAGTATAACTATTTAAAAATAATGAGCCATACTTACTGAAGTGATCCAGTTCCCAGTAATGGTTCTCAATTTCTTCTAAATATAGAAGATGTTCCACCTGGTACAGCCGTTTTTGCATGGTCCAACTGGTGTTGTACTTGTCGACCATCTTTCTGTACACCTCAAATGTATTGAACATCAAATACCCAATCTTAAAACGAAGAAAGATAATTAAGATGAGATAATATTTTAATACTCAAACAACACAAGCAGCACACTCAAGAAAAAAAACCGGCCAAGTGCGTGTCAGGCTACGCATAGAATAGGGTTCCGTAGTCACCAATAATGGCACGTGGATTTAGAAGGCGAAACCATACCGCTATTTAGAAATTTGGAATAAATGCACAACGCCATCTATCGAGTGTCGCTGTTAACTTTTTTAAGCCCCTAATTTCATTTATCCTCTATAAAGGATTCAAATTGAATTAAAATCGTGTACAATAGATAATTGTTATGGTTTCATTTTTAATGTTTTACATGTTGAGAGTCCGGTTGTTGTGTGCTCCCCCTTACACCCCGTAAGGGTGGGAGCACACAACAACCGGACTCTCCAAACGTCAAGCTAACCTGCGCGCGGTACACCCTGCCACTGACAGACGAGGCGCTGGCGACCGACCGATGACGGTATGACCATCCCACAAGCCAACCTAAATTCTCCAGAACGATTACGGGCAGCAGTGACATCGTTGCGAAAGGATTGGCTCTGCGGTCACCAACCCGCATGCCCAGTGTGGTGACTATGGGCATAAAACCTCCCACATGATCAAAAAGCCAAAACAGCCCCCAGTTCCCCGTGGTCCCGCTATCCTAGTCAAGGTAGCGGTCACGGTAACGGCGGGAAGGGGAATCCCCGGGTTACGGCAGGCTACCAACGGTGACTTTATTTGGCTACGTACACACGGCTACACGTCAAGCTATACAAAACCAGTTGGTCTTGGCCTCACTTTGTATGATATTTTCTCACAATGAACGGTCAGCCAATACTGGTTTTGCATAGCTTGATGTGTAGCCGTGTGTACAATGGGCGTTCGATGAGGCTGGATCATCACCTTGCCAAACTTGGGTAGAGTTAGGTCGCATTAACTGGCATATACTGGGGTTATCTGAAGTCCGAAGGCAGAGATTGTCTACTCTAAAGTAAAAACTTCTTTTATGGGGTACTGTGTAAAATGTTATAATAAAATACCACTCGATATTCTTCAACTAAACACACTATGTAGACAAGCATATTATAAGTTGGACGAGTACATAGTAGATAAAAATGCTTGGCTTAATGCTGGTCCTGCTCCTCAGGCACTTGGGCTTACAAGTTGATCACAATTTCAATATTTGGAAGAGATGCTTCCCCTTTTTGTTTTTTTTTTTTCGTGTTTATTTTATTCAATCAGGATTAATTTTTAATACTTCAGTATTAAATACCTCTTCATGATTGGTAGTAATATTTTTTTCTCTCATCTCTTAAATAAATTGCAAACTATAGTTTTGTATAATTTAGAAGCATTTTTGAAAATTTTGTAAATGTAAGAACCATGGATCCGTTTTTTATGATATTTTGATGTTGACTTGAAAGAGCATGGCAGTTGAGAATATCTCATGCTCACTTAAATGTCTCACTGGTGGTGGCGCGTGTGTTGGATCATTCGGTTCCCTACGAAACGGTTGAGCTGGGTGGTGCTGATCCACGCGTCATGTTCGTGAACGGGCGCCATCGGTTGAGACTGGTCATCTCTTAACTGCCAGGGCTTATTTTTAATTTTATATTTTAATTTGTTTCTTTACATTGTTCTTACATATAGAAGCAATAAGCATAATTTACCCAGGATTTTGTAAAAATATCTTGATTTAAAAGAGTGTCCATGGAGTTTCTTGCCCGTTCTTCTCCATAGAGATCTTCGCTTTGGAATGAGCAACTAGCTTCAACTTTCTGACTAACTGACCGACTATTTAATTTTGACAATTCAAAAGTGCCTTTAAATGGTTTAATTGAAATAAATGATTTGAGTTTGAGTTTTTGAGTTTGAGGGGGAGGACACGATAACCCTGGACTCAGGCCACATATTCTATGTACTTTCGCGAAGGTGATCACCTCTCCCAAAGCGGTGTCGGCTTTCTAGTCAACAAGGAACTCACTAGCAGCGTTGTGGAAATCAGTAGTGTGTCGACCCGGGTAGCGTACCTTGTACTGAAACTCACCGAGAGGTACTAGCACATTCCGGATATCGACCAGTGCGAGATTAGGGTGGCCCTAGAACAGCTAAAGAACAACAAGGCACTTCGGGATGACGGAATAACGACAGAGCTCCTTAAAACGGGTAGGGCTCCAGTCCTGAGAGAGCTAGCGAGTCTCTTTAACTCCGTCATCCAAGAGGGTACAACGCCCGAGGCGTGGAGCAGAGGTGCGGTGGTTCTGTTCTTCAAAAAAGGTGACAAATCTTTACTGAAGAACTATAAACCCATCTCACTTCTGAGTCACGTATACAAGCTGTTCTCGAGGGTCGTCACGAACCGTCTCGCCAGGAGACTTGACGAGTTCCAGCCGCCAGAACAAGCCAGTTTTCGAAAAGGCACCGTAGACCACATCCATACTGTTCGGCAAATTGTACAGAAGACCGAGGAGTACAATCAGCCGCTGTGTATGGCATTTGTGGACTACGAGAAAGCCTTCGACTCTATCGAAATATGGGCAGTTCTGGCCTCTCTGCAACGATGTCGAATTGACTGGCGCTACATCGAGGGGGGAGGGGGGACGCCCTATTTTAACAAAAAAATGCCCTTTAAAGTTGAATATTTCGCAAACGAATACCTAAATCAAAAAATCATCTAAGCAACCTCTCAATGTTTTTAAAATACCTATTTAATGATACCACACACTATGGGGTAGATCTATGCGAGAAAAGAAATCATCCCCACTTTACGTGTAAGGGAGGTATCCCAGCCGCCAGGGCTGCGGGTTGTTCGAAAGAGATACCGTGGCACCTGGCATAGGCAACTGAAGGAACACGGGTGGGTTTTAGTCAGTAAAAGTCTGACACGCCCTTTCGCTCAGCCCAGAGCGGGAGGGGGTCATGTGATGATTTCCCACCCGAAAAAAAAAAAAGGAAGTACCTATCCAAAAAAAAAATTTGACGTGGTAAATACACATATCCATGCAAAGTTTCATTATTCTAGCACTAACCGTTTGGAAGGTACTCGTAAGCCGAGGACGGACGGACGGACATGACGAAACTATAAGGGAGACGTGAACTACAGAACCCTAAAAAAGATGAATATGCTTGCTGGCTTGATTCAGAAAACAGTACTGCTGGACACGGCACGCATAGTGAGGAGGTTCCTCTCTCTAGAGCCCAGCACGACTGCGAGTGTCAAAATATGCGACATAAACGGAACATAAACGCCCGTATCGTTTGATTGCGTTGACTTCTAGAAGTTAGATTTTTTCACTGCTTCAAGGGATTGCAGCCTTGAGTATTTGATATTAATTTCTACTTGATAACTCCACGCATTCCTGAGAAAAAGGGTTCCGTTTTTCCTTTTGAGGTACGGATTCTCAATTCTAATATTATATTAAACTAGCTTTTGCCCGCGACTTCGTTCGCGTGGAATAGTGACTTCACCAATAGATGACACCGACTCTTGACCAATAGATGGCGCTGTATGTCCGGAATATTTTTTTTTTTTTTTTTGTAATAAAAACTATCCTATGTCCATTCTCAAGTTCCAAACTATGTCTGTACCAAATTTCACACAAATCGGTTCAGTAGTTTAGGCGTAAAGCAAAGACAGACAGACAGAAAGACAGACAGACAGAGTTACTTTCGCATTTATAATATTAGTTTGGATTAAAAGCTTTTAAGTTACCTCAAACGATGGTGTGTTCAAGTGGTTCTGCCTGATGTACTCTATACTCTCGATGAGATCGTAGGTATTTTTGACAATGTCTGATCCAGTTTTCACCAAGTCCATCATGGTTTGCGTGTCGTACCAGTTTGCAGTTTCAGCTTCCAAACGATCTGTTTATAGCACCCCGGAAGCGATCAGAGACAATTAGGGTTGTCAATCAAACTATACAATATAAATAGTATCCTGCTATTTTAGACGCCTTATTTTATCTTCTATCTATTCTATACTTATAATAAATCTGTAGAAGTGAAAATTCTGTACATTGAAAATATCAAAAAAATAATTTACAGGGGGTGTTACTAGACCGACACCAACCCAAAAATGTGATTAAAAAAATTTTTGTCTGTCTGTCTGTCGGTCTGTCTGTCTGTCTGTCTGTTTGTTCAGGCATCACGCAAAAACTACCGGTTCGATTACGATGAAACTTGGTATAATTATTCTTTAATATCCTGGGCACCACACTGGGTACTTTTTATCCCGGAAAAGTATATACAATAAAAAACAAACTTAATTTTGCGGTTCGATCCCTATACCCGATTACCACTGTCTGTACTGTACCAACCGCAAATACTAAGTTTGTCGTAGGTTGGGTCACCCGCAGTGGAGTTCATTTTTATTCCTTTTAGTTTTTAGAGTTATTTAGGTTTATTTTTATATGAGTCGTAGGTATAGATTTTAATTTTAAAGTATAGGTAGTATAAGTATTTGATAGTGTACGTAGTGACCGTAGGTTATTTTATAATACTGTTAGGTAGGATTAGTCATTCGTATAGATATTAGTTTTTAGGGATTTTGCTTATTTATTGAGTTTAGATTAGTTATCATCAGAAATAGGTTTATTTAGGTAGGTATTTAATTTTCTGTTATTGAATTTTTTTTTAAATTAGGTAGGTACTTAGGTAAAGATATCATATAGGTACCCTCTTAATCACCACTAATGAGACACAATTGGTTTTCTACTGTAATTAGCCACAAAGGGCCCGCGAGATAGATGGCATTCTGGGGAAGCACATACATTTTATCCTGTTAGCACGTTCCCGTGGGATAATTTCCGACATCCACGCGGGCGAAGCCGCGGGCAGAAGCTAGTATATAAATATATATATAGTAGGCGAAATTATAGGGGGCGAAACAACAATTTATTGTATATAGCCCATTGTATATTGTATACAGCCCATTGTATATATATTGTATATAGCCCATTGTATATTGTATATAGCCCATTGTATATTGTATATAGTCCATTGTATATATCCCGTTGTTTCGGCTAAGTTCAGCCGCTTACGCTGTTTGGAAAATCCAGACGTGGATACCGCGAGACGTCTATTTTAGTTACTTCCATAACATCATGTCTTACGGTATTTTTCTGTGGGGACGGGCTGCAGATATTGATTCTATCTTTATTCTGCAAAAGAGGGCTGTCAGAGCCTTCTACAATCTCAGCAGACGCGAATCTCTAAGGGAACTGTTTAAAAAAATTAACACCATGACTGTTCCTTGTCAATATATATACGAAAACATTATGTACGTTCGAAAAAATCTACATCTTTTTAGTAAGATAAGTGACAGGCATAATTTTAACACTAAAAGGAACAAGCTAGATCAACCGCGCTTCAGATTGTCTAAAATAAAAACTTCTTTTATGGGGTAGGTACTGTGTAAAATGTTATAATAACGAGTATATCGTAGATAAAAATGCTTGGCTTAATGCTGGTCCGTCCTGCTCCACAGGCACTTGGGCTCACTAGTTGATCACAATTTCAATATTTGGAAGAGATGCTTCCTCTATTTTTTTTTTTTTGAGTTTCTGACATTATGAACTTAATGTTTATTTTATTAAATCAAGATTTAATTCTTAATACTTCAATATTAAATACCTCTTCCTGATTGGTAGTAAATTTTTTTCTCATATCTTAGATAAATTGCAAACTATAGTTTTGTATTAATTGAGAAGCATTTTTTAAATTTTGTAAATGTAAGAACCATGGATCCGTTTTTTACTTCGATCAATATTGATCGTAGGTTTTTAATGATATTTTGATGTTGACTTGAAGGAGCATGGCAGTTGAGAATATGTCATGCTCACTTAAATGTTTCACTGGTGGTGGCGCGTGTGTTGGATAATTCGGTTCCCTACGAAATGGTTGAGCTGGATGGTGCTGATCCACGCGTCATTTTCGTGAACGGGCGCCATCGCGTCGGTTGAGACTGGTCATCTCTTAACTGCCAAGGCTTAATTTTATATTTTAAATTGTTTCTTTTTTACATTGTTCTCACATATAGAAGCAATAAGAATTAATGTACTACCCAGGATTTTGTAATTATATCTTGATTTAAAAGAGTGTCCGAGTAGTTTCTTGCCCGTTCTTCTCCATAGAGATCTACGTTTTGGAAGAGCTTCAACTTTCTGACTAACTGAGCGACTATTTAATTTTCACAATTCAAAAGTGCCTGTAAATGGTTTAATTGAAATAAATGATTTGAGTTTGCATATTTTTTTTGTTATGTATTTTTGTGGTTTATAATAAAGTATATATAAATAAATATACTATTATGTTTTTATGTTTTATTTCAACACAAAATGGCGAAATAAGCTCAATATGGGCAATATATCTATAGATGAAAGCTAAAGGACCTTAGGTCCATTTTTTGTCATTTTTGTATTTTCTATGATTCTTATTCAGTATACCCGTATTGATCAAATGGTAAAAGACATTATGTCCTATAGCCACTAATTTCGTGGATGTAAAATTATAAATAACATTAAGTCATTAATTTTAATATCTAATTTCGGGTATAGAAATCTTTAATGAGCTCTACTGAATAATTTATAAAATGTGACTTAAGGTCGTTTAGCTTTCACCTACAGATATATAATATACTATATTTGGTAACCCTAGTGACAGTTGTCAAAAAAATTAAATAAAACCGGTAAATAGGGAATTGGACTTACGCAACAAGGATTATGGACGCCTTGGTAGGAAACGTTTCCTTTTTTATATAAATAGAAAGAAAGAAAAGAAAGAAAGAAAAAGCATATTGTACAGGAACGGGAGGCAGGTGCTCTTCAATGATTGATTTATTGATTTTATGGTATTATATTTTAATTCGTCTTTTTACAAGCAGTGTGTATCAGGTAATAAATTGGTTTTCAAAAGATCCTATATAATGGTTGAATGAGAACAACGCGTGCTGTGATTGGTCGCCGACGTTGGCGAGCCCTCATTCGTAGATACGAAAATGTGATGTCCCGGTGCGTCGATAGATGACGTTAGTAGTCGCGCCAACATGCCGGCCGCCTTGGAAGCTCCAGCTTCCAATAAAATGATGTAACTACGTTGCCGTTTGATTGGAGACGCCGCAGGCTGCATTCATATCGTCCTCTGCTGATGATACAGGTAGAGGGCAGATTTTGGAGAACGCCCGTTGTACAGGCCCCGTAGCAGTCTGGATGGTGGCGACACGCGACACGCCATCCTTTCCTGGGAAAACATGGGTAACTCTGCCCATACGCCATTTTAGAGGTGGTAAGTTATCCTCCTTAATGACGACAAGCGTGTTTAGAGCTATGTCTTGACTATTTGTCTTCCACTTCGTCCTTGTCTGAAGTTCAGCAATATATTCTTGTGACCAGCGTTTCCAGAAGTGCTGTTTTATTTGTTCCACTCTTTGAAACCGAGTCAAGCTGTGAGTCCGTGCTTCGGTGAGGTCTCTGCAGGCTGGTGCAGTGAGTGGCCGGCCGATGAGGAAATGAGCTGGACTTAGTGGACGAAGGTCATGTGGATCTGAGGACATAGGAGTCATAGGACGGGAGTTCAGGACTGCCTCGATCTGTGCCAACACAGTGCTGAACTCCTCGTACGTCAAATTAGCGGTACCCACGACACGCTTAAGGTGGAACTTGCAGGATTTTACTCCTGCTTCCCATAATCCCCCAAAATGAGGAGCATAAGGGGGAATAAATTTAAATTCAATATTGTCAGTTGATAATTTATCAATTATTTGCTGTGAATTTTCTTCCAACATTTTATTAATTTCTTTCATGGCTCCAATGAAATTTCTACCGTTGTCTGAGAAAATTTGAGCTGGTTTACCCCGTCGTGAGATAAACCTTTTAAGCGCTAGTATAAATTCTTGAGCAGCTAACGTACTGACAAGTTCTAGGTGAATGGCCCGAGTAACAAAACAAACGAATATGCAAATATAGCCCTTTTCAAGTTTGGCTCCCCTTCCTTTGCGATTTAGTACGGCTATGGGCCCAGCATAATCTACTCCACATCGAATGAATGGAAAACCAGGTTCTATTCGTTGAGACGGAAGGTCGCCCATGATTGGAGTTAGGGTTTTACCTTTCATTCGAGTGCAGCGGACACATTGGTGGACAACCCTTCTGGCTAGGTTTCTACCCCCTAACGGCCACCAATTCTCACGCACGGTAGCCAATAACAACTGGGGACCAGCATGAAGAAGCTCTTTATGTTGATGTTGAAACAACAGCTGTGTGAAGTTATGTTTACTAGATAAAAGTATCGGGTGCTTCTTCTCGTAATCAAAGTCAGGTGAGTTACTGAGACGGCCACCTACTCTTATTATATCCCTTTCATCTAGAAATATATTTAGCCTAGAAATCGAACCTGAAGTTTTCAATGGCAAGTTACGCTTTAAATTATCATATTCTTTGGGAAACGATTCGCGTTGAGCGAGGCGCGCTAACGACTGTAATGAGTCATTCAATTCAACTACTGATAACGGCCCCTGTGTACGATCTTTCTTAGGTGTGCGTAAGTTGTGTATGTATCGCAACAGGTAAGCGCCGGCTCGCAACAAACGCTGATAAGAACGAAACCTTTCAAAATTAATAACTTTGTTCTGTGTGACATCACAAACCATAACGGTTGTCGTTTGTGATTTAAGTTCTGGTAAGTCGGAGTGAGTAGTCGCAGATTGCTGTGACCATGACGACTCAGAGGTTTTTAAGAACTCAGGTCCGCTCCACCAAAGATTACTGTCAATGAGTACATCAAGGCTAAGACCGCGCGAGACCAAATCCGCTGGGTTGTTTTTGGTGCCTACATGTAACCATAACGCGTTACTTGTTATTTCATTAATCTCGACTATTCTATTTTGGACAAATGTCTTTAACGAATGTGGTGACATTCGTAGCCAACCAAGGACAATAGTCGAGTCTGACCAAAAGTAAATTTTGTGGAAATTAACACGCAATGACTCGATAATTTTCCTATATAATCGTGCGCCTATTAAAGCCCCACACAGCTCTAGTCGGGGTATACTGACGGGTTTAATTGGTGCAACTTTACTTTTCGCACATAATAATCTAATAGTCACCGGTGAGTCATCAGAGTAGGTGCGAACGTAGGCGCATGCACCATACGCACTCTGCGACGCGTCCGTGAATACGTGTAATTCTATGAACTGTGTATATGCACTCATGACATGACGCGGTATACGTAATTTATGTAAATATTGAAGTGTGTCAATAAATTTTTCCCAGGACAATGCAACATCACTGGGAACGGGATCGTCCCAATTCATCTTGCACAACCACAGTTTTTGCATCAATATTTTGGCTACGACGACAGCCGGCGTTAAAATGCCTAAAGGATCGTATATTTGTGCAATTATCGACAACATTGTACGTTTACTTAGTATAGTCGGTCTAACCACTTGTGTGGTGAAATGAAGTTCATCACCTTTGTTATACCAACCCAATCCTAAAGTCTTACTTTGGCAATGTTCACCTAATGATAATCTTTTAGATATTTCGTGATCACTGATATCAACGTTAAACGACCACTTACGCAAAGGTAAACAAGCCGAGTTTAGAGTATTTCTTAACCTTTCACAGATATCTAGTAACCTATTTAAATCGTTGTCACCGAGGATGACGTCATCAACAAAAAAATCATCCCGAATCACTCCCGAAACCTGATCATCCTTACATTCCAACGCGAGCTGACGCAAACATCTCATACTAAGGTATGGCGCAGACGCGGTGCCATACGTCACCGTGTTGAGGCGATATACACATATTGGGTCCGACGGAAGTTTACGCCATAATATCAATTGTAAATCTCTTTGGTCTGGTTGTACAAGAAAATTCCGAAACATTTTCTCAACGTCTGCACACCCGACGTATTTATATTGCCTAAAGCGTAGTAGTATGCTAAATATGTCATTCTGAAGTGGTGGACCAATATGTTGAATATCGTTCAACGATTTACCGGACGACGTCGCTGCGCTTGCATCGAAAACAGTGCGCAGTTTAGTCGTACTGCTATTTTCATTAATAACGCCATGATGCGGCAAAAAATAGTGAGGTGACTCATAAGTTTCAACGCGACTCATATGACCGAGCCTTTCATATTCTTCCATGAAATGTAAGTATTTTTCCCTAAATTGTGGCAAACGAGCGAATTTTCGTTCTAACGACAACAGACGTTTTTCAGCCGCTGTGTAACTGTCTCCGAGTACCTCAGCTGATTCCTTTAAAGGAATGCGTACGGAAAACCTACCATCTTCCATACGTTTTGTCGTTTTAACAAAAATATCTTCGCACGCACGTTCGTCAGCACTAAGGATATTTTTAACGTTATTGTTTATCTCTTCGAGTTCCCAAAACATTTTCAACTGTGTGTCAATTGTTTGGGAGAAATTGCATTGCACACTTTTAACTTGAAGCGTGTTATTATGTAAAGGTCCCGACACTATCCAACCCAACTTTGTGTTTTGTAAATAAGGACCTTTATTCAACTTAATTTTGCCATCACACAATAATTCCCAGAACTTATCCGCGCCTATCAGTATATCGATGTCCGACGGCGAGTGAAAGTTCGTATCCGCGAGTTGAATATTGTCAGGTATACACATATTATTTACATCGACACTAAATGTGGGTAACTTATTTGTAATGCACGGCAACACTAAACAATCAATGCTCATACAATACGGATTTAACCTTGAACGTAATGTTATTTGACAAATGTGGGTGGACTGCGAAATTGTTTGACCTACCCCAGCAACGTGATAAGTGGACTGTAATAACGGTGCATTTAATATTTCACATAACGATTTCTTTATGAAACAATGTTGACTACCATTATCCAGAAGTACGCGAACAGTGTGATATTCGTTATTATAATCTGCTACATCCACTAACGCTGTGGACAGCAAAACGTTGGGTAATAACGAATATTCCTGATTACTACTTTGCGACTCTGAATGATTAGCCGTAACGTGTAATGATGCCGAGACAGTGGAGACGTTAGCGGTGACCGGCTGTGCTGGCGCACTCGACCTGCTCACCTGTGATGCACTGTCTACCTGCCTATCAACGTGAAGCAAACTGTTGTGCTTTTCATCACACAACCTACACTGCCTAAACTTGCATTCGTTAAGCGGGTGGGTTGTGCGTAAACAATTGATACATAGCTTATGCGTTTTAACTATATTATCCCTATCTTGGACAGACGAATTAAGAAACCTTGAACATGAATAAATCGCGTGATTACCACTACACATCGCACACATGCGGCTTTGCTTTGTCTTTGTGATCGTATTACCCTTATTGTTATTGTTACTAACGTGCGTAGCAACATGAGCATGTGAATATTGCTTCTTAGATTGTGTTTGTTCGCCGCCTTTGTTCTCGTGGGTTTTGTTATGATTAGCTTTTATCATTTCTAACACGTCGGCCCTGTCTTTGAGGAATTTAAGTAGGACATCTAGTTTCAAGGCTGACCTTGACTCAATTAACGAACTAGCTGTACCTTTGAAATTTTCCCATTCGCGTTCAGTGGCCTGATCTAATTTGGACACGACCATGAAAATGATTAAAGTATCCCATGAATCCGTTGGTTCGCCTAACGTTTTAAGGGCACGCAAATTTCTCAAAATAATATCTATTAAATTCCTAATCTGGGAACCAGATTCTTTAGTTAACGATGGAATTTTAAATAATGCCTTCACATGATTATGAACCAATAGCCGCGGGTTATTAAATCTATTCTCTAATAGCTCCCATGCGTGAGTATAGTTGTTAGCCGTAAATTCCAATGCACTTATAACGTGTGCCGCGTTACCGGACAGTGATGATTTTAAATAATGGAACTTTTGAACAGGATCTAAATCTTCGCGACCATGAATCATACTAACGTAAGAATTTTTAAACTCTAGCCAGCAATCGTACGAACCGTCAAAGGAAGGAATTTTAATATCGGGTAATTTTATGCCTAACGGCTTACATGTTGAAACACTAGACTTGTCAGCTACCTCCTTTTGCAACAAAAGTTTTGCAGAAGCTACAACACGATAAAATTGATCTTCAAAACGATCTCTCTCTTCTAGTTGTTTTGCAAGATCGAGATCTTCTACTACTTCCTCTTCAATTTTAGTCTGTATTTCACTATACATGTCTATCAAGGTCGTAATACTCTCAACACGTAAATTTAATTCTAATGACTGTTGATCACTCAAGGGTAAACTGAATTTTTTAACGTAATTTTCAAAGAAAGTTAATCTACCTTTTAAAACTCCTCTTTTTTTAATTAAATCTGACAATTTTGCCTCACTCATTTTGGGAATTAAGGAAAACCGGAGTACTTACAATTGCCAATTGCAGATGCGCGCGATCCAATGTGGGTGCCGTCGTGTAGGTAGGTACCGCCACTTGAGCACTGGAACTGGAATAATAGCACGAAGTTAACACAAATCGAAGAATAAGATGGGGAAACGGACGGGAAGTTCAGACCTGCCACTCCTGTCGATGCCTTACTTAACGTTGCAGTTCTTCGCTCGATACGTGAATCTTCTCTTCGTATTTTCATGCGGCGAATCTTCGAAGATTTTAAGCTTGAACTCCTTATTCGGCTCGATGGACCATTTTATGTACAGGAACGGGAGGCAGGTGCTCTTCAATGATTGATTTATTGATTTTATGGTATTATATTTTAATTCGTCTTTTTACAAGCAGTGTGTATCAGGTAATAAATTGGTTTTCAAAAGATCCTATATAATGGTTGAATGAGAACAACGCGTGCTGTGATTGGTCGCCGACGTTGGCGAGCCCTCATTCGTAGATACGAAAATGTGATGTCCCGGTGCGTCGATAGATGACGTTAGTAGTCGCGCCAACACATATATTTGCGGCAAACATGACGCATAAAAAAAAAGGAAAAAAAATAAGGGAAAAAAGATAATTAAAATTAAAAAACGTCTGCGGTCAGGGGAACCTCGCAGGAAAGTAGTTCAAAATAAAATAATCCGACATGTCCAATCCAAATGATGCAATTTTTTTTTAACATTTTGAAATATGTGCAGCTGCACGCGTATTTCAAAATGACAAAAAAAAATTGAAAATTTACGCTGCCGCCATCTTTTATTTTCATTTTGTTCGTATTATCGACTTCAGCACCCTCGAAAACAACGAAAACGACAACCACGATAAAAAAAAAATCGCAGCCGCCATCTTGGATTTTCATTTTGACCTCACTATTGGCTTCAGCACCCTCAAAAACCATGAAAATTATCAGTCTGTCTTTTTCTATTATATAAAAAAGTCTCATGGAGGGGGCAAGACGCTTTTTCGTTACGTGACGATTTGTACCAGTTTACTCCTGCCGTTAGATAATATAATATATCCTTGGACATTTCACACAGCGCCATCTAGTCCCAAGCTAAGCAACCTAATGCTTGTGTTATGGTAACAAGATGGCTGATAAACTACTTATATACATTTTTTTTTTTTGTAAATACATACATATTATAGATAGAAAAACACCCAGACTCGGAACAAATACATGTAGGTCATACAAAATTTGTTCCGTGCGGGAATCGAACCCGCGACACGCAGCGCAGCAGTCAATCGCTTAACCACTGCGCCAACCGTGCCGTCAATCTTCGTTCCAAAAATTACATAAATTATTTAATAATTTTTTTGCGACTGCTTAACTGAGTTTGTCTGTAAACTAAAGATTTGTTTTTTGGGTTTTTGCAGATTTCTTAAAAGCCGTGCTAGTTAGAGGCATCGTTTTATTTGTCTGTAATCCTTTCCTACTATTATGATGGATATAATGGATATGGATGGAATGGATGGATGGATATTTGTTACTCATTCACGCAAAAACTACTGAACGGATTTGGATGAAATTTGGAACATTTTTTTTTTTATTGACTCACTCTTGACCTCAATCCAGCCCAGAGGCAGGGATGAGATCTAACATAGATGGTTTATACCAGGATTAACATAAAGGATACTTTTCATCCCAATATTCCCACGGGATCGAAACTTATGCGGGTGAAACCGCGGGACGCAGCTAGTAATTACATAATTCGCCATCACCTAGATTTATTACAGATTTTTCGCATTGCCAACTTCGAAGATTTAGTGAGCTAATGGTATGTTAAAGTAAAAAAAATGTTAAGATTAGGTAAATTCCGCTAGTTCAACACGTTGCCAACTTGCTTCATGGTTTGAACTCAGCGCGCGATGAATAGATTTCGGGCGCGCGCTAAAGGTGATACTTTATTTTGGTTCTTATTTTTTTAGATAATTTTGAAAAAAAAAAACTGTAGCGACAATAATTCGTGTGGGTTAATATACGTAGGTGTGTACAAATATATAATAAGGTGGGGAAATAATCAAAGGGCATGAAAAATTCGTCCGCATCGCTGTCAATAGGAAACGTGCCCAAAAGGCTGGCAGCATTGCCACGTTGTATGGCAATGCTGATTCTTTGGCCAAAAAATAGGCCAGCCCTCTGGTCACGTGAAGTGTCGACCAACCACGTGGCGATGTCTCGAAACACTTAGTGGGCACTCGGACCCATGACCCTAATGTTTCAACCCCAAACGGCTCGAATATACTCAAGTTCCAAAGAAATTGGAGTACATGCGCCGTTTTCTTTTTTTATCATATCAATCGGTAAAATACTTCCCTAGATTAAAAAAAAAAAGCAAATCGATCGGTAAAATATAGGAATCCGGTACCTAATATTAAAAATATAAAAATCAGCAAAACTTAAATGCTAAAAACGATGTATAATATCTACATAATAACAATATCACTTACGTGTAAAAAGAAGTAAAAAAAAAATTATAGAATACATTTTTAAATCTAACAATAGCGTTAGGGCAGCCATCTTGAATTAGTATGAGCAGTTTAATAGGTAGGTAATCATAATTTCAATAAACGGGATAATTATATTTTTTATTAACTGCTGTTTTTTAGTACCTACTACCTAGTAGTTACTTGTTAATTGTAGTCACGTGTATCCTACTAGTAATAAAAACTTGAGAGGTGTCAAGGGACACCCGGATGGGACGAAGTATAACTGGCTTGCTTTCTATAAGAGAGAGGGAGAGAGACAGACAGAGAAACACGCGCACGCCGCACGGATTACAATATTGCAAAAAGTGTCGTTCCAACTTTTGGTCTTAATTTTTTCCGTCTAGCCCCCTTTCGCAACGCACGATAAGGAACTTCGTTCCAAAAACCAACTTCTACCAACGACTTTTGTTGAATAAGTTGGGTTATTGCGGCTGTCGAAGGACCAATAAGCGTTGTGTAATTATTCGGGAACGAATGTCATGTCGCCTGCACACAAGGGGGTAGGAAACAATTAAGGACTTACTTGGTGTTTTTGAATGCCGTGCTGATATGTAGACCGGCGTCCGGTAACTTTTTGTTTCCCTGCTTCTTCCTGGTTCTGTGTCGGCCGACACTCGTAAATTGGTTTTATTTTAAAGCGGTTTGGTATGTTTCGCGGCGAGCGCGCGTCGCGAAGCTTAGCGGTATAGCTTGCGGTGCGGTGCGGAGCGGTTTACTTTTCGATTGCAAGTGAAGTTGAATCTCTGTCCCTCTGCTGGTGTTTGGTTCCACGTAGTCCGGAAACGGTAGTCGGTTGGCGCTTTCTCTTTCTGTCGCGTATGGACGTAATGATAGGGAGAGGGATAGATGGATAGGCAATTTGGCGACATGAACAAAATAAAGCGGGTTGACGTTTTCGTTCGGATATTTAATAGAGAGAAACTTGTAATATAGAAACTTGCGTAAGCAACTTTGTTTGCGTAAAATTCGTCACAACTACGGTTGCAACGCATCTCTCGCTCGTGCTACTACTTCTGCTTTTTTGTCCTTTTGCTCGGCTTCTAAGCGTCATAGCGTGATGTTAAATGATAATCATCATCTGCCTGCCTTTTCCCAACTATGTTCGGGTCGGGTTCCAGTCTAACCGGATGCAGCTGAATACCAGTATTTTACATGAAGCGACTGCCTATCTGACCTCCACAACCCAGTTACTGGATAATACGATACCCCTTGGTAAGACTGGTTGTCAGAATTTCGGACTTCTGACTACCCGTAACGACTGTCAAAGATCCACGAATGACAGCCGGGACCAACGGCTTAACGTGCTTTCCGAGGCACAGAGGGGTTTCGGTATGTAAAGATGATCACCCATCCACAGACCAACCGCGGCAAGCGTAGCTTAACCTGACCGATCGACCTGTGCGGCTGTTATTATTTAGCCACGGACCCGTTTATTTTGTAAGTAGGTTTGTAAGAACACTTTTACACGTCAATCATATTTTAAAACTAGATGAGGTCGGCGTTTCCTATCTGACTAGTCTGAGAAGAAAGGCCGAAACAAACTCAGAGGTCACAGTCTCTTTTAAAGTCCAGACATAATCTTGGTCAGACCATATTCTGAAGACCATGTAGGTAGATCGATGTCTGAGATGGTCTTTTGAGGAAATAACCACACAGATTGAGAAACAGACATTGAGAGGACCTGTCCAGTAAGTGCACTCATTGTCAATAATCGTGCAGCTCAACTCAAATCTTAAGGAGCTCAACGATTCGACGAACAATACCAAAGAAAGGACAAATAAATAAACAAAGAAATAAACTATAACCGTCCTTAAGAATTGGGCTATCAAATGTAAAAAGAATTATTCAAATCGGACTGGTAGTTCCAGAGATTACCCCGTACATACGAACAAACAAATTTTCCCTCTTTATAATATTAGTATAGACTAGGTTCTGCCAGCGCCTTCGTCGGACGAAAAAAAAAATCGAAATATAGAAATAACACACGGACGAAGTTCGTCCGTGTGTTATTTCTATATTTCGATTTTTAATTGTATTCAGTAACTTGACAGTTCAAAGAAAAATAATGTTACCATACTAAAACTAATAGTGTTGGGGTAGTGAACGATTTTACGTAAAGAACGAATGATAAAAATTGTTAAACATAAAATATTCGTAATATTTTTGTAATTTGTCAAATATTCGAATACTCGAAAAATCAAAACAATTCCGAAGATGTCCTGAAAGAAAAAAAAAAGACATTCAAGAGTGAGTGGAGTTTCTTGCCCATTCTTCTCCATACGAAAACTACCTTTTGGAAGGGGCGACTAGAATCAATTTTATTTTAATTTTGACGTTCAAAAGTGCCTTTAATGTGCCTATTTGAAATAAATGATTTGACTTTGACTTTGACTGAATGATAATAATACACTCTAACTAAGTTGTACTACTGAGAAACAAAATATAAAACAAATTCTACAATTTTAATAGTAGTGTTTTTAAGACACGTTATTAAAAAAATAAAAAGTTTGCATTTAAGTACATTATTTAAGTTCATTCAATTTCGTTCATTCTGGCACCACCTCACTATCTTTTTTTGTCAAAATCTGCACCCTAATTGCGCAACGTGAAGGGCGGGCGTTTTTGGGGGACTGTCTTTTGTAATTTTGACATTCGAAAAGTGCTGATTCTCAGCCTAATTTGAATAAATGACTTTTGATTGATAACACACGATCAATCGGAATCGGTTTCATTTTGACAGTTCAACAACATTCATTGCGTTATTTACGTGTTGAGCAGACACATTTTTCGAACATTATGAAGCAATGGATTAGCAATTTGCTTCAAAATGATTCAAATTGAGATTGATAGTGTGCTAAGCAATTAGCAGCATCCTTATTGCAGAATTGCAATAGTAAATCTTCGTAGGATATACATATATGTCCGCAATTTTCGAATTTCGTATTGACTGTGGACCTGAATGGCACAGAAATGGCGCCATGGCAGTTACTGGATAGATTCCGCCAAAACTAGAAGGTGGACGTACTTGCTCGGGAAAGATGGGAGGGAGGAGGGAGGTCTTTGGCTAGTATAATCAACATAAAATGTTCCCACTGCTTGGACAATGGCCTCCTCTCTGTGAGAGCCGTAATCCACCACGCGGGCCCAGTGTAGGTTGGAGAGGGACAGCGCAGACTAGTAAAAAAATTGGTTGCCTGTAAAGTCGGTATACGGGCGAAAGTTTTACGTGACAACGACTTTGAAGGGACGCGTGCCTTTCACTTTTTATGTCTGTCTCTCTCGCTCTTAGGCGGGCTAACCATGCCCGAGTGGAAGGGACGCGTGCCTCTCACTCGCTCTCATTGTGAGCGCATAACGTGAGCGGAGCGTAACGCAGTTTCTTGAAGTGTCACCCGGCAAACCAATTTATAAGACGTTGTAACGTCAAAAACCGTCCATAGGCGTGGGTAGGTCCTACTGTGCGTGGTATGGACCACGCACAGTAGGACCACGCACAGTAATGGGCTTCGTAGTAGGGTTGAATGATAAAACAAGCGCGGTATTGATTTTATCGATCACATACATTAATTGTATTTATTTTTTTAACGCAGACGCAAGACGTTGGACGTAAGTCGTTGGACGCAAGTCGCTGGACGCAAGTCGCTGGACGCAAGTCGCTGGACGCAAGTCGCTGGACGCAAGACGCTGGACGCAAGTCGCTGGACGCAAGTAGCTAGACGCAGGTCGCTGGACGCAAGTCGCAGGACGTAAGTCGCGTCACTCGAGGTCGTGAACGGGGCCGAACACGTGTATATGTAACCACAGAATTAATAAAACAATAATTACCTTGTCTACAATTTTTTATTACATTGTAATGAGAAATAGCTAAGTAGTTTTGATAACAGTACCTATGCCATAAGGGGAAGACATTGCCAATATGTTAAAAATATTAACTGTATTTTTTTGTGAGTATCAAATGGAATACATTTTCTATTTTAATTAAAAAAATATATATATTTTATGTATAAATAACTAACTATTTAACAGTAGGTACTAAATTAAATGACTACAAAAACAAAAGGACACTTAAGGCCCGTTGTTTCAAACGGTTGGTTAACGTAACTTACGTAAGTCAACGTCAAATAATCACGATTACGTAATCGTTATTATTTGACCTAAGTCAAGGCCATAATTTTGTAATTGTATTTTTTTTTTTTTGTTTGACGTTTGTTAGCGCCATTTTTGACGTATATGCGTGCGGGAAACAACCCACCATAAATACACGGCATTTTGCACCCTCGGCCTCGGTACGCTCAGGCGCTAATTTCACGCCGTGCAAAAATAGACGTGTAATGTAGTATTTATTTTTAATTTATCATGTTTACATATCGATACCGCTTTACGTGTGCGGAGTTTCGCTAGCTAATTTAATTTGACCCTGAATAATAATTGACGGCCCACTCCCTCTCACGATGAGGAGACCTGTGTCCCAGCAGAGGGAACATTATAGGCTGATTTGATAAAAATTCTCTTTGTTTAGGTGTTTTAGTACTGCGGGTGCGGCTGCAAGCTATAATAGAAGAAAAAGATGAGTTGCCAAAATTGGGTAAATTCAAAATGGAACATATCGCTAACCAGTTCCTAAATAGACACCTTCACAATATGACAGAGTCTTTGTGCAAAGGTAAAAACAATAAGCAAATCTCAATCTCAAACAAAATCATTTTGAAGGGGGCTAATTATCCATTGCTTCATCATCATCATCATCTGCCTAGCCTTTTCCCAACTATGTTGGGGTCGGCTTCCAGTCTAACCGGATGCAGCTGAACACCAATATTTTACATGGAGCGACTGCATATCTGACCTCCACAACCCAGTGACTGGGTAATACGATACCCCTTGGTAAGACTGGTTGTCAGACTTACTGACGACCCGTAACGACTGTCAACAGCCGGGACCAACGGCTTAGCGTGCTTTCCGAGGCACGGAGGGAGAATTTTTTCGAGCTATGCTCGAAAAAATACTCTGCTCAACAGGCACTAGGATATTTCTCCTGTATAGTGTGTATAGTGTATACTTACACACACAATTACACAAATAGCCAGACCCGGAACAACTACTTGTAGGCCATACAAATAGGTATTTGTTCGAACGTTTTTTTTTTTTTTAATTAGTCGTATAAATTTACTGCCTTTTTTTTGTTGTTTCGGGGTAGAAATCCTCATGGACTTTCTCCATCGTGGGGCCTGTGCCTTTTTTTTTTTTTGGGTGGGAAATCATCAAATGACCCCTCCCGCTCTGGGCGGTGCGGAAGGGAGTGTCAGACTTTTACTGACTAAAACCCACCCGTGTTCCTTCAGTTGCCTGTGCCAAGGGCCACGGTACCTCTTTCGAATAACCCGCAGCCCTCGCGGGTGCCTGTGTGCCTTTCATCCAAATCCGTTATGGCGTGAAAAGGTAACAAACAGACAGGTGTTCCAGGTCAGAAATTCCTAGTGTGGGGCAACGTTTTAATAAAAACAAAAAAAAAACTGGTTTTTGAACTCTCGTTGTGGAGCCGAGCATTGAGAATGTCAGAGCGCATCCCAGTGCGTTGAAAATAAAATGCGCAAAATAAAAATCGCCGGCTGTGATTTCGAGAGGATGCGAAATTTTTAAAATTTTCGCAGCCGCTCTCTTGGACTTTTCATTTTGAACTTCGTTCTTGCCGGGGGTCACCAGACCCTACACGTATTATTTTCTTTTTTTAGACACAACGTACAAACTGCGTATGGCGCACCTGGTCCAAATGGATTACAGAATCTCAAAGGGTTATGAGCTGGGAACAGTTGCATCGGGCATCATGGATACGTACAGACATCTGATACTAGTATATCGGTACTATTCGAACGCTAAGAACTTTAGGAATACCGATCATTCAATTGAACAGTTACTCAACGGCTACTCTATTATGCGTAAGTATCTTGTCTACACCATAGATTCTCATCCTTATATTGCCAACCACCCACTTTGAGGTTTTATTTTTTTCTAGAGCCCCCCAATATTTTTAACTTAGCATCTCTCGCGAATCTGAAACAATTATTGCCACGATTATATTACGTGTAATATTATACGTATCGAACCCGCAACGAGGTGGTCCGGCAGAGAACCAAAGTTGTCGACACAGCTCACAGAATAAGCAAGCTGAAGTGGTAATGGGCCGGCCATATTACCCGTAAAACCGATGACCGTTGGGGTAGACGTGTTCTTGAGTGGAGACCGCGAATCGGTAAACGTAAGGTGGGACGCCCTGAGGCTAGGTGGAGCGACGATCTTCGCAGGATGGCTGGTAGCAGCTGGATGAGAGTTGCCGAAAATCGAGTTGAATGGCGTGCAATAGGAGAGGCATATGTCCAGCAGTGGACTGCTGATGATGATGAATATTAAGTTACAGGGTCAAATTAAGTTAGCTAGCGAAACTGCAGACGTGATATTTAAACACGATACAATAAAAATAGAAAAGATTTGGTGTTTATTCTTTAGGGGTCAACCACTGCTAACAGTGTTGTCACTTGAAGTTGAGAAAATATGATTTACCGTTTTTAGATATCAATACCCACCCCATCTTCAAAGTTTCGCTAGCAAGTTTAATTTGACCTTGTTTGTAGACCGGTCAATATAGACATTTAAAATAACAAAAAGAGTAGGCCTACAGGGGAAACCGTGGTAAAAAAAACGCGCCGAGTACGCTCACAGGTGGCGTGGAAATGTGTGCATATCATGTATAATGTGACTCTTAGAATCGCGATAACTCAGGAATGGTAACTCTTAGGAAAAAAATCATAAAGACCATTTTTGTAGAAAATTTTAAGGTCTACAACTTTGGTTTGAAGTTTTTTTTTGATAAAACTTACCGTTTTCGAGAAAAATCCAAAAAACCTCAAATTTTGACTTTTGACCCCGAATAACTTTTGTAGCCCACATAGGATCGATGGGGATTTTTAAAACTTTATTTGTAATGGGTGTGAACCCCAGCTCTCCACCAATATTTGGCTCTCCGGGAATTTTTGTTATTTGACTACTATTTTTATGTCTAAATTGACCGGACTATTGGTTGTTGAAGTGAAAACTACTTTAGCGGCGTTGTGCACTTTTTTGTGACGGGTATAAAATGTTAAACTCGCGTCAGGACACGTGACCTGATCGAAAGTTCGTAAGACGGAGGTAGAGTAGACCGCATTCCAAAATATCAAAAATGCACAACGTTAATATTCAAGTTTTCACTTCTGCCGGCACTCCCGGAGTGCAACCCGTTTTTTCTATTTTACGCAGAAGGTGACTACAACGAACTGATCGC
This sequence comes from Apamea sordens, assembly GCA_945859715.1. Lineage (NCBI taxonomy): Eukaryota > Metazoa > Arthropoda > Insecta > Lepidoptera > Noctuidae > Apamea > Apamea sordens. The sequence goes on along the minus strand of OX244015.1, from coordinate 6,997,076 downwards.
TGAGACGGTGCTATACTATAAAGTTTTAGCACTTCATTTGGAGAAAGACAGTGAGCAATTTGGCGAGGCCAGAGCTTTATCTAAAAAACACGGGGTATCTGTCAATGCAATAAGGCAGTTGCAGAGAAAAGGAGTAAAGTTATCCGACGTCGGGTTAGTCAGGAGGTCCATGCAGGCGGAGACAAAACTGCCAGTTGATGTCGGAAAAGTACCTGAGGTCAAGGTGAAGTAGTTATTTTTCCACTCTGCAATAAGGGCTATCGCCATAGTAAAAGCAAACAAGTAGGCCAACTCAAGCCCTGAGCGAGCGATGATAGCCTAAACTCGTAGGGCTGTCACTTATACTTTACTAGCTTTTGCCCGCGACTTCGTTCGCGTGGAATAGTGACTTCCGGCAGATTTTTTGTACTGAATTGATGCCGACTCTTGACCAATAGATGGCGCTGTATGTCCGGAATAAATTTTATTTTTTATTTTTTGTAATAAAAACTATCCTATGTCCATTCTCAAGTTCCAAACTATGTCTGTACCAAATTTCACACAAATCGGTTCAGTAGTTTAGGCGTGAAGCAAAGACAGACAGACAGACAGACAGAGTTACTTTCGCATTTATAATATTAGTTTGGATTCAATCGTCAAAAATGCATAGTCAATCTCTAAACAAAACAATGTTCCCCTGTAGGGTAAGCATCAGGGACCTTTAATACAAAGTTTTTTTTATTATTATTTGTTCGCTAGGTAATGTGAAGAAAGACAATTCTCGATTTGACAAACTGCTATTATGACATCCATAAACACTGCAATATTTTCTATAGCTACTGGAATTTGTAGCCATCTTTGTAGTTAAAGGAGGTAGGTAGGTACACGACAAAACAAACGGTACAAATTATTTATTACGAGCAGCAGGGCAGCGGCGAAGCGTGCGCGGGCGCGGGCGATATTACCGTACGGCTATATATTATATTGTAGTCTTTGCGTACGGCGTCACAGCCACGACTTTAGCAGCGATAAATTTTGTCAGTGTGTGCGTGCGACGACGCATACGTACGAGCGCGCTCACATACAAACCGTGCGCGGTGCGAATGTATGAAGATGTCCTACTTGTTTGCTTTTACTATGCTATCGCGTATGCATTCACCGCTAGAGTCGCTAGTGTTGCGTGAGGTCTTCGAAATGTCAAATGACAATTTTTGTGAGTGGGCTATGTGGGTTTATTGCTAATTAGAATTATGTTGTGAATATTTTGCAATAGCTGAGATTAATTGTGGCAAATATGAGTTACGGGTCAATGAATGTCAGTGCTTTAAAAGCGGAGCTTAGAAAAAGAGGTGCAAAATTAAACGGGCTGAAAGAACAGCTAATTCGGTGGTTAGTTTGTTTACTGTTTGCATTTGGAACGAAGTTCCTTATCGCGCGTTGCGAAAGGGGGCTAGACGGAAAAAATTAAGACCAAAAGTTGGAACGACACTTTTTGCTATAGTTGTAGCCGTGCGGCGTGCGCGTGTTTCTCTGTCTGTCTCTCTCTCTCTTATAGAAAAGCAAGCCAGTTATACTTCGTTCCATCCGGGTGTCCCTTGACACCTCTCAAGTTTTTTTATTTAAATATGATTTAAAGTAAACTATGTTTTCACGTCCGTAATAACAAACTTTGAGAACTATACTTCGTGACCTTACTCGACATTGGCGACACTGGTGAGCAGAAAAACGATAGCCCTCATTGGCATTTTGTTTTGATTTTTGTTTTCTTGTTGTCATCTGCCAGTGTCGCGGGCGCAACACAGTTTAATTTGTCAATTAATGTGTATTGTCTTTGGTCGCTAAGTAAATTCCGTATGCGGTTTAAATGAAAAAGTTAATAAATACTTTAAAAAACGTAGACAATAAGCAAGTCTATCAACATATAACTATGGTTTATTTTCAAATAAGCAACGTCTGACATATTTCCTACTTTCATTCAATATCAAACTCCCAAACACACAAAGGATTTCTTAGTGATAAGAAACACAATTAACCTGTATGTTCCGATACTAATGAAGCGCTATGAGACTTCTACTTACTACTGTTTTTTCTGTTCTGTATTTTTTTGTAATGTGCGTTTAGTTTGTGCAGAATAATCAAGATTTTTTTCCTTTTATTTTGTCTTGCATTAGGTACAGAATGATATACCTAGACATTTACTACTGGAGGACCCTAAAAATATAAATATATGGACTCCAAAGAAGCAAAATAACTCGCAAGAAGAGAAATACAAGAAGAAATTGAGATACTCGATGTGGGCTGAGGGATGGAAAGGATATGATGGGGAAACTGAGGGGGTTCACATCGATGATTCGATTGCTAGGCTCGGGTTTTCTAACGATAGCGATTTCCTTTTGAAAGAATTAAAAGGAGTTGTTTAACCGCTCACCCCCCGGTGGTGGTCAATGAGTTCATACTTTTTTTTTATCCTAATAATATCGTCCTATAAATAATAGCCCTATAAGGGCTGATTTTTCCATTGCCAGATAACTTTTAATCGAGGAATAAAATTGACGTTTGACAGTTTACTTTCAAAATTTCGAAATTATTCCATATTTTCTTGTTACCTTAACACAAGCATTAGGTTGCTTAGCTTGGGACTAGATGGCGCTGTGTGAAATGTCCAGGGATATTATTATTATTCCGAGTAATAAAGTTATCTGGCGATGGAAAATTCAACCCTAAATCCTACACATATTATTGGAAGACAGCCGCGTTCGTCTAGTGGTCGCAGGCGCTACTGCTGAGCGTGAGATCCTGGGTTTGATTCCTAGGTCGGGTAAAGTGTTATTAGGTTTATCCGAATATTCCCAATCAGCCGATCGATTCTATAAAAATCTCACCGTGAAAAGTTAGGTGAAGTGAGCTGTCAATGGTGTCAATCCCTAGCGTTAGTTGGAATGACGGCTCACTCCACGCTCACTTCACCTAAGTTTTCACGGTGAGATGGTTACAGAATCGCACTGCAGTAACACCTTGTCGTCAACACTGTTGACGATCGGGATAAAAGTATAAGGGCTAATTGTTTCAATGCCAGATAATTTACTTCGAGGAATAATTTTGCAATTTTGGCAGTTGTTTCATAGACAAACTGTCTAACGTCCATTTTGTTCCTGGAATAAAATCTGGCGTTGGAATAAACAGCCCTTAATTGTGTTAATTTTTTGCTTTGGAAGTCATATTTTAAGCATTTTAAAAATCTGTCTTTCATTGAATTAATCTTTTCTAAACTTCCACCCTTGAACTAAGCATAAGCACGCCTACACAACAAGCTATATTTAACCAGTATAAGCTGACTTGTGATTGTACGAAAAACCTATACAATGCGAAGTCAGCTAAAACTGGAAATGCATAGCTTGATGTGTAGCCGTGTATACGATCGGGAAAAAAAGCTCAGTTCGTCAACACTTTGAACCTCTATAAAACAAGTATGCTGGATTGCTGGACTAAATATACTATACGAAATGAGGCCATGAGAGCTACAGTGGCCCAACTGAAAAAAATTGAACTAATTTTTAGGCCACTGTGGCGTTATGACTTTTACAGTTTAGAGCAGTTGGTGTTGTTATTGTAAGAAATGCTGAATGATGCTGATCCGTATGTCATGTTCGTGATCGGGCGCCACCGTCACCGTCAGTACTTCGTCAGAACGACACAAGCCTCCTTTCTTCGAGGAGTGAGCCGTAATCCAGCACGCGGGCCCAGTGCGGGTTGGTGGATGTTAAGTCTTCGAATTTTTGGTTCTAGGTAGGAAATGCTGGTTTTCTCACGATGTTCTCCTTCACCGTTTTGAGAGCAGTGGTGATGAAATGATTTACGTAAAGTGGCGCGGCCGTTACCACTGCACCACCACGGCTCTCTCTCAGGGTCTCCAACAGTGAAATAAAAATACGCCAGACGTTAAAAGCTTTTAATATATGTACAATATATTTTGAAGTCGATTGTTACATCATCATAATTTTGGTCTTAGCTCGAGGCACAATTTGTTTTATCAAAAATGATACAGCACTTTCGGAGACAGCGAGTCTTTCTAATATGTATACTGTTCTACAAATTGCTGGACCGATTTCGATGAGATTATGAACCTCAAATTGAGCCTCGCGACACAAGTATTTAAGGTTTCATTTTAAACAGTTTGTAGTATATATTTATACACATTTTTAATTTAATTATTATTATTAGAAAAAATCGAATACTTTTTTTAATCCCAAAATCTATATTATATTATTTAAGAAAAAGTCCAATATATCAATCTGATATATTGGTGAATATATAACATTTCTCATACAGTTTACTCCAACAGGACCGATACACGCAAACGATAAGTCGTAGCGACCAAAAAATCCGCTCGTGTGTATAAAGCCTTAAGTTTTTTTTTTAATTTTAATTAAACCACTTACCGCTACTATAAAAATTTCGAACGACCATTTCTGTACATTTTCTATTTACAATTTAACCAAATTTTAGAAAAATCGTTTACTATAATATTAATATGTAGACAATCATACATAATTATGTTTTCTTTCTCCTAATATTCTGTTATATAATACGAATTTTCATAACTTTATTACATTCTATATGTCTCTTTGATAAATTGGCATGAATAATTTAACACATTGCTTTTCATATCGTGTTAAAAATAACAAACGCACATCATCGAAAAAAAATTCAAAATGCCTCACAAGGTCAACCGCACGTGGACTCACGGAAACAAACGTACGCCTTATTCCCATGGAGGAAGACAGAAACTACAGAACGCCACCAGCTCCGATCCTGACATACTTCTTACCGCCTTTTCCCAACTATGTCGGGGTCGGCTTCCAGTCTAACCGAATGCAGCTGAATACCAGTATTTTACATGGAGCGATTATTTTACTGGATAATACAATACCCCTTGGTAAGACTGGTTGTCAGACTTTCGGGCTTCTGACTACCCGTAACGACTGTCAAAGATCCACGAATGACAGCCGGGACCGCGAGTAGGGACAGCAGGCAGCAATCGTGTTGTCATTCATTTTGAGTTCGGGTTCCGAACGGATCTTAAATCCGTAGTTGATACGGAGTAGTAAGGGCTCGTAACTTCAGCCGAAACTACGGATTTCGCGACCCCTGATCATACACGCAGGTCTGTTACAAGTACTATGCACCTGACTTTTATGAAGAACATCACCAATAAGGTATTGTCCTAGGGCGTCCCTTCCGTCGTTGGGTAAAAAAATCTCAAATTCATTCATTGACAGACATCGCACTGCCTAAGCCGCTGGGTCTACACGCATGAATTATTGTGCACATGAGTTCCTTAAGCAGGGTCAAATTAAATTAGCTAGAGAAACTCCGCACACGTGATGGGTATCGATGTCAAAACCTGACACAACAAAAAATATATTAATTTTGTCTATTTTTTTGTGGATTCATCGATCGTAGTCAGTCTTTTTTTATTTGTTTAAACGTCACAGACGTGATTTGTATCGATATCTAAACACGAAAACAAAAGAAACTACCCATTTTTTAAGTAACAACAATACCTACCATGGACCCAAAAAAAAAACACATCACATCTTTTTAATTTTTATTATATCCTGTTAAATATCGTTATAGATCACGTCTGCGGAGTTTTGCTAGCTAATTTAATTTAACCCTTTTTAACAAAGGTGATCACTGAGGTAAGATTTTTGAAAATTCATCCCCCATGTAACTCCCCAAGCAAGGTCCCACCGACGACCTTGTGAAGGCCGCGGGAACCCGCTGGATGCGGGGAGCACAGAACCGGTCGAAGTGGAGGTGCTTGGGGGAGGCTTATGTCCAGCAGTGGACGTCGACGCTGAAATGATGATGATTTAACTCCCCTAAAGGGGTTAAAGAGGAGATGAATTTAGAAGTTCGTCACTTATACCGATGGGAAATTCCTTCGGACACACGGCTTGTTCATACTAACGCATTTTCCCCCATGAGGGTACATGCTACAAACATACCTTTCTGTATGACCTACATGTATTTGTTCCGAGTCTGGGTGTTTTTCTATCTATAGTATGTATGTATTTACAAAAAAAAAAATGTATATAAGTAGTTTATCAGCCATCTTGTTACCATAACACAAGCATTAGGTTGCTTAGCTTGGGACTAGATGGCGCTGTGTGAAATGTCCAGGGATATTTTTTTTTATTTTTTTTCTTCACCCTTATTCATACACATAACATAACAGGGCTTTATTCCCTTAATTAAGGGTTAGGCATTTCTCCAGTTATGTTTAAGTCCCATGTTGTTTATATAATTTGATTTTGTTACCTACTTTTTTTTAATATAATTTGTTTTTGTTACCTACTTTAAAAAAAATATAATTTGAGTTTTTTATTTTTGATTGTGTTTAGGTTAGTTTAGTTTTATGATCTTCCTGTGTGAGTCGCAATAAATACTTTTTCTTTTCTTCTTTCTTTCTTTCCATGTAATAGGGGGCGGGTCAGCATATTGCCCTCAACTGGGCAGAAATCCAGACTTCAGGATGCTGCTGAGAGATTCCAAATGGAGAAATCCAATAACACAGCCCGACACGGGAATAGAACCCACGACCTCATGCGCAATAACGAAAACTTAGAATGTACACCTAATAGGTAATACGGGCTGGTGTCCGCAACTCCACGACAATGCGCGTATTTTGCGTTACACTTATAAAAAAATTATTCATGCCAATTTTTTTTTGGAGGGTAGTCGAAAATTCGTATTATACACATAGTAATAAGTACTTGAATAGTCAGTACAACTAAATATATTTAGTTGACTATTACAATTTTAAGACCAATAAGTTGAAATCGATAATTCTATATCAATCACACTTTGGAGGGTAGTCTGAGTTTTTAAGAAATTTTTATAATTTTTTGCATGAAATTTTCGTCAAAAAGACTACTGATTGATGTGAAAGTGTAATTATAAGGTAGCCTATTTCAGAAGGTCATTTGTCGTATTTAAAAACGTTCAAAATCTAGTCGCAATCTGAGGGGCAACTCTCGTAATTTTAAGAACGTTCACAGTCTGATCTCAGTCTCAATCTGTCAAAATTACCTCTAATTTCCCTATATTTTTGACAAGTTTTTGACATTTGTTTGTCGCCGAGGTGAGACTGCGACTAGATTTTAATCGTTTTAGATTACGAGAAATTACCTTCTGATCTCAGTGTCAATTAATAGAAACAAATATATACTAAAGTACACACTCCTGTCTAATATTTTCAGTTCAAAACAACCCTTCTAGGGTAAAAAATAGGGGTTATAAATTGTCTACCAACTTTAATTAACCGTATATTTAAATCACAATTCATATTCATTGACTATTGTACGAATGGCTATAACTCGGCAAACTGGAGTCATGTGTCAATTTCATAAGCAATTCGTTTCCCTGGCTATAAGTATCAAGTAGTGAAAAACAACAAGTGTTTACATATCAATCAGTAAACCTTTTGTATGCAAAATTCCCTTAACACAAAATACCGGACCATACCGAATACTTAATAATATGTGAAGAAACGTTACTCTGTATGTAACCCGCGTTGTGTCTGAAGTTAGCCTATTTAGCCTCTAGACACGTCAAAATATCGCGGCGGGATTTTATCGCGCATTGGATTTTTAACTCTCGGTCGAATCTAACAGAGATTTTATTCTACATTCTCATTTAAAAAAGAAGTGACATGAAAAAATCAACCTTATTTCAATGATCCAAAACTCTTTTTTAAACGCGATAAAAATGTACTCTCCTCGCCGAGCCGGTCTGTGTGAACGAACACAAATACCCCGCATCTTTATTGAATTGGTATGTAGAAAATCACGCGTGGTTACCGCACACCAGAACGCGGCGCGTGGTAGCGCGAGATCCGCACCCTAATTGCGTAACACACAATCAATCGGAATCTGAATCATTTTGAAGCAAATTGCTAATCCATTGCTTCATAAGTTCGAAAAATTTGTCTGCTCAACACGTAAATAACGCAATGAATGTTGTTGAACTGTCAAAATGAAACAGATTCCGATTGATCGTGTGTTACGCAATTAGGGTGCTGACTTACGTGGAACCGTTTTTGAGTTCGAGTTATATTTCTTCACATAATATATTAATAGCTTATCTACAAATTCAAATTAAATAAGCTAGCGAAACTGCTGAGACAAGATGGGTATCAATATCTATACAAGATTAAACAAAAAATATTATAATTATAATATATTCTAAACTCATACTTCAAGTGTACATAACTTAAAAATTAAGAATAAATATAACAGTTTGAGATAATTTCTATACAAAAGCTGTCAAACCGTAATAGTATTTATTCCACAGATAAAAATTATCTGACTGTATTGCAAAGGCCCAAGTTCCAAAACAAATCAACAATTTTTTTTTTGTTCTATCTTATTTAGATATCGATGCGCATCGTCTGCAGAGTTTTGCTAGCTAATTTAATTTCACCCCGTATATTCTAAAAATTCTTGAAAACTCTATCTACCCGCTTTTAATAAAAAAATACAAATACATAATAATACTATTCAAGTACAAAAATCGAAATTATATTACAAATCGCGTTACATCGATAATTTTATTACATACAATTTTTTTTAAGTAATTTTTACCTTTTTGAAGTACAAAAATTTCGTTTTATATTTTTCAGTCCTTGAAAACATTGTCTCATTAAGGTTTTAAGTTAAACATTTTTTTGTCTGAAAAAGTGTCCGATCTATTAAAAATACACAACAGTGGTGGCACTTGCGCTGCGAAAATCGTCCTTACTGCTACGACATAAAGGCGCTGTCGTTATCAAATCATTACCTGGTCTCTGGTAACAGTTTGACATTGGATGTATTAACTGTACATTTCAGTATGTCTCGAAGGGATAGGTAGATGTATATACACCAATATTCCGCAAATTTTAGATGGTTCTGTGATGGTTTTGATCAAGGTAAAACTTGTAAAAAAAATATTACTTTTTCTACTGACACATGATTTAAGAAAAGAATATTGAAAATAAAAAATATAACAGTCAAGCAGCCGAATGCCAAAAATATTACGAAAGCCCATCAAATTTAAATCGTTAGATTCACCCCACTGCGTCAAAAGATGGTCATGTTTCTCTTTCGTTTTGTGACATTTAAACAATATTGCCTCGCTCACTCATACAGAAAATCGTATTAATCATTTCATGCGGGATCTACGCTCACTCTTCTAAGAATGGTTATATTTTCGCGCGTTTTTAAATACGATGAGGTCGTAAGGGCGAATCTAATGATTTAAATCTATGACAAAAGCCGCCTTGGAAGCCGATTTTGAATATGTACAGTCGCCAGCACATCAAGCTACTACAATCTGAGAAATTTCTTTAATAGATTTTAAACTTTATCGCTAAAGCATTAGGTTCAAGTTTGATTGGGAAAATTTGACAGTTTCGGGTAACTTGGTGTGCTGGCGTCTGTACATTAAAGCCTATGGACTCTTCAAAACATAATTTTGTAAGTTATTTACCAGATAGAACACTTCTTTTATCAATATACAAGATCAAATCAATTAGCTAGCGAAACTGCGCTGACGTGATGGATATTGATATCTAATGACAACAAAACTAAAAAAAATCTCTTAACTTTTTAATAAACTACAGCTTATCAATAACCGCTGGTTATGAATTTAGCTAAATTTGAATCGCGACATATTTGCCAAAAATATAAACAAATATGAGTTTATATGGAAAAAACAACTTTAATTCCTACACAATAAAGTTCAGTTTACGCTACAACTTCAAACATTTTTATAACTTTTTCAATAGTACTAGTCACTCTGAAATCAACTTAATTCCCATTAAAATAAAGTTGATATTTGTTTAACTTAAAATAACGTCAATTTGAAACAAATAAAATTTGAATATACATAACACCACGGATTTAACCCCGGAAGGGTTAGCCAGAGGGGATCCATCTTTCACCAGTTATGTTGCTGATCCAAGTTTTTATCAATAGCCATCCCATCTAAGAAGTTTCACCAGGTAGTTTAATTTCACCTCGAAGATGAAGCTCTAAATTGACATTTATATGAAAATAAATAATTACCAAGTTTGTTTTTTTTTCTACCGTTTTGGAGCAAAGTTAGGGTATTATTTAACCTAAACTAGATTCCAGAACATCATAACAATCATATTTCGGAAAAACGAACTCAATGTCATACGCAACAAAGTTCAAATTCCATTGCAACGAAAATTTCTGATCTTTTTATTACAAATGGTCACTCAAAAATCAACTTAGAGTTTATAATACTAAAGTATATAGTTGAGTAAGTGGAAGTTGAAAGTTATTATTGCTTCTGAATTCAAGTATAGGTTTCGAATGTGGGTAAGCATTTATTTTCATACCTGACATTTTAAAACTTCAATTATTTCTTGTTATTATTACCCAGTCCTGCCAAAATGAGCCAACCCACAATCTCATTACATGACATAACATCACGGCTGCAATTTCAGAAGGGTTAGGCAGTGGTGTACCTGTAGCACACCCACATTTCACCGTGTCACACTGTATGTAGCATTTCTATCTGTCGTGTTTATAAAACAAGATGGCCGCGCTAGTTTCGAATTTGGGCGCGAAAACCTCCTTGTGGTCGGTGTACAAACGCCAGCACATCAAGCTACTAGCTACTACAATCTGTCAAATTTCTTTAATAGATTTTAAACTGAATGCTAAAGCGTTAAGGTTCAAGGTTGATTGGGAACATTTGACAGTTTCGGGTAGCTTGACCTGCTGGCGTCTGTACTTCGGAGAATGGGAGAAAATTTCATGTGGGTTGGTTCGTTTCAGCAAAACTAAGCTCTCTTGTTATTTGCATTAAGTCCAAATCATTCGATCTTTCATAATTAAGTGGCTAAAGTAATTCGAATCTGTCATACATTCAAGACTTCTCTAAAAAAGGGTTAGCAGACGTGCAAGTCAAGATTTAATTAAATATTCTATTTATTTTAGAGTTGGTTTCATGACACTGCATGGATGATTGTAATTTGAACCTTACGTCGGTGTCTTAAGGATGAAAATAGTAATACTATCAGCCTGCATGGATAATCGTCCGTGTATTGAGAAGCAAAATCATAAATGAGCCTAATATGTCGATTTTTTTATTCTTAGACGAATGTCTTTTATGTTCCCACTGGGTTAGGAGGACAGATAAAATTATTTATTTGCATATTTTAGCACTATGTTGGTAAGTATACAGGGTTATTTTTCAAAGACCAGCTAAATTTAAGGATGTGGTACAGACCATCAAACTGAACAACTTTCTCCATGGTACCAACATCGTAATCGCGAATAAAAATTCAGCCGTCCCATACATTTAGATCGAGTAGGTATTGAAGTTTTCTATGGGACAGTTGATAAAATTTTCGCGATTACGCTATTTGTCCCTTGGAGAAAGTAGTTCAGTTTGATGGTCTGTACCACATCCTTAAATTTGGCTGGTCTTTGAAAAATAACCCTGTATATAATATACAAGATGGTAGGGGGGTCATCGACGAGCAACCTGTCACTATGGAATCAGCACATGATTCTAGACGTAGCGTAGAAATTATTAGTCGAAAAAAAAATTTGGCTGTTTTTTTTTGTCAGAAAAATGTTTTTGACAACCGACAAAATATTTGAACGCAATTCAGAATCATGTCCTGAATCCATGGCATCAGCTGGCGCGTCATCCCTGCCATCCTGTATAAAAAGGCCCAGAAATAGAAAAAATTTACCTTTCGTATCAAAAATCTGTCAAATGTCATTAAGGGCTAATTTTTCCAACGCCACACAATTTAATCAGAGGAATAATTTTGAATTTTTGACAGTTCTTCCATACAAATCTGTCAGACCGTCAGACGACGTCAATTTTATTCCACGAATAAAAACTTGAGAGGTGTCAAGGGACACCCGGATGGAACGAAGTTCAAAGAGAGAGAGAGAGACAGACAGAGAAACACGCGCACGCCGCACGGCTTACAACTATAGCAAAAAGTGTCGTTCCAACTTTTGGTCTTAATTTTTTCCGTCTAGCCTCCTTCCGCAACGCGCCTTAAAGAACTTCGTCCCAAAAATAAAAATCTGTCTATTGAAAAATCAGCTCTAAAATAAATAATTTAAACATGACTCACATCTCCACCCAAAACCAAGCAACAACTGACAACATAGTCTTAAAAATTAAAAATTCTCTATACATTACAAAAAAAAAAAAAAACAATTTATTTCCACTCTTACTTTCAAACTATCTCGCGGACTTACCAGGCCTATCACATTCCTCTGTACATCTGCAATCTTCAGAAATTGAGTCCAGGGACATCAAGCTTTCTTGGGACTGTCTCAGACAAGCTCTGCATCTCGAGTCCACAGAATTCCCGCTCTCAGAAACGGACTCTAACGATCTCAGACTCTCGACTGACGTCAGTTTGTAAGAACGCCTGAATTCTGCAATTTCTTCCTCACTCATATTTAAAGCGAGCAGAGAATCACGCGCCATTTTCCCTAAAGACGACACTTTTTTCTTCTTTTTAGTCAATATAGATTCCATTTTCGTTAGCGGGCACGGTTTGTTCAAGCTTTCGGGCAAAGATTTCGGGCTCGATCCACTTCGGCTGCGCAGTTTCGTTCTGCGCTCAGGGATGTCCCTTGGCGTGGTACTCTCCGGCACTTTGAACGCGATAGTCTTTCCCTTAGGACTTTTGCTGTCCGATAGTTGAGATAAATCTTCTAAAGAATTCGATTTTTTTAGTTTCGCCCGCTCGGGGATGATCGGGGAAGTTCGTAAGCCGATGATTTCTTTCGCTGTGAATACGTTGTCTTGGAGACTGTCATCTACGACCAATTCCGGCGAAAGATCTAGAATTTCCTTGATTTCCGCTTCTTTCAACTCTTCTGCTAACGAGCCTTGCTGGGCCGTCGTTTTGACTATACTCTCTGCTCCTATTTCAAAGTCCCTGTTTTCATAAATTAAGTATGACAACGCATCTTTGCCTAAATCTATGTCCTGCGCTTTTGATTCTTTCTCTTCTTCTACATGAACTCTCGACAAATCTTCGAGTTTCACGTCATCTATATAAGCTAGCTGTAAAGGATTGTCTTCATCTAGCGTCTCCTCAATAGTAGCTATGGGTGCTAAATCGCTTTGGACTTTAACTTCTTCGATTTTGGGTTCATTTTTTACTGCGTTATCCCACACATTAACGGTAGGATTCTTAACTTGTCGTTCTAATTCTACAGCTAAGGCCTTAGTGTTCGTCATGCTTGAGGTAAGCGTGTTCTCAGGACTGATATTCTCTTTGATACCTCTGATAACTTTACTCGGAAGTTTATCAACTGATTGTCCGTTCTCCGGACTATTTTGTTTATCTAAAGAATTTTCAGAGCCGGAGCTTTTCAGTACAGCGGCGAAAGACCTCGGCCTGGCTAACTCTTTCTCCTTCTCTTCCTGTCCCTCTCTTACGAGATCATCATTTCTCCTATCTACATCTCTTTTTGTATTACTAATTACACTTAAGTCTAAATTTTGTACTATTATATCTTCGGTGGTTTTGGTAACTCTATCATCTGCTATCTCACTCTCCTGCGTGGGAAACGACTGGAATTCGCTTAGCGTGTTATCCGTGTCCGTAGAGGGAGTTTTAGAGTCTAACTTCCTTGAGAAAGACTCGTCTACGAATGAGACCTGGACTCTTTCGGAGAGAGTTGAGTCTGTGGCTTCTGAGCTATCTTCTTCTCTGTCTTTCTCTATGGTGCTGCCCCAAGACCAGAAAGAGCTGGTCAGAGAAGAATCTTTACGTGGGGGAGTGTTTGATGCTGACTTTTTCTCATCATCACTAGTCAAACTCCTTGAGAATATGCTGCTGGGGTGCTGAAACAGGCTTAACAGCTTCTCTAAATGAGAAGGCTTAGTTTCTTTTTCATCTGGTCTCGGTATATGGAAGCTGGAAGACGGGGCCACCCAAGAAATCTTCCTCATTCGATCCAACCCTTTATTTTTTAAAGCAGGCACATCTAGCAAACTTGACGTCCGTTTCGGAGAAGATGTTAAAGTATCTACAAGTTGGAAACCTTCTGGTTTTTTTACAGTTTCCTTCAAACTGGAGTTGTTTGTCAAAGTGCCTTCGTTCGAGGAGTTATCCTCTCTATTTTCCGAGGGGTGCTGTAAGGAGTATTCTATACCGGAATCAGCTGATGTGACCATGATCCTGTCCTGTTTAGCTGAATCTAGGGAGCTGACACTTGCTTCTAAGCTGGATAATGAATCATGAATAAGTTTAGTCTTCCCAAATATCGGAGACACACTTTCATTCGAACTGAGAGAGAGATTTAAGAAATTCCCACTGTTAACTGGTGTCACCTCGCTTGTGGATTCCATACTACCCTCATTTGAGAGGATAATACCGGATTTCCGTCTATCTAGCTCTTGCACAGTCTTATTCTGTTCGTTAAGACTCTCCATAGAACTCCCAGAGATTTCCAACGAAGAATTACTATCGAAAACACTCCTCTCCTCTCTCCTATTCTGCATAAGTCTAGAAACTTCTAGATCGGGACTATCTAAGCTTGATTCACTCTTATTCTTTTTAAGTATAACGCTATCAACAGGTACATTGTCATCTAAACTATTTTTATTTTTAACTAAAACTTTTATTTCTTTTATTATATTTCCTAGGTCTTCCACGATGTTGTTCATAGTGTTGTGGTCGGGCGACACTTTAGCGTTTCGTTTATCACTTTTAACCACTTCACTGTAGCTCAAATCACTTGTCACTATCGTCGGTTTAATACTAATGTCTATCACATTTATGTCACTTACAGTTTTTACGTTTTTGAGATTGGTTGCGTCCGAGTTCATTTCTGAATCAGACTGAGGCACGGTTTGTTGAGTACTCGATTCAGTACTCTTTTTAGGCGTATTACCTAGTTCTGTCAAGATTCCGGTAACGATTTTCGAGTCTGTGAACTCAATTTTCGCGTTGTCGAAAGTCTTTTTAGGGTCGACACTCGTTTTTACGTCTAGACATGCATACTCATTGGTTTTAGAAGTAGGATCACACTCGACATTGGATTTAGTCTTACTAGAATCACTTGTAGCGTTATCCGTTGAAAGTTGAGTAGTACTCGACGCTGTTGAGTCACTGAGTTCAATGTCATCACATTCAGGAAACTCTTCTATAGTAGCTATTGAGGTTTTCGGTAAAATCGAATGAGATGGCGAGGCTTTTATCTTACTCGATGTTTCAATTAAATCTCTAAGTTGATTCGCCGAGTCTATATCTGTAGGTTTATCTGAACTGGAAGACTCATTTGATATTGGAAGCTCAGTGTTAGCTTGAGTATCAGTTTTGATAATTTGTATTAGACTCACAGGCTCTGTTTGCAGTCTATTTATAGAGACAACAGATGCGTTTTGCAATGCGATTGAAGTAGCTGCGATATTCTTTGCCTGAATTACAGGCTCAACTGTTGTAGATTTAGCTTGTTTGATGATACCAATATCGGCTAGACTTGTAGACTCAGCCGGCGGTTGCGTTTTAAGTTGAGTAGCCAAGTCTGTTTTGGGTGGAGTTTCACTAATCTTATGTCGTATTGAAGGCTCAACAGTTGTAGATTTAGTCTGTTTGTCGTCAATATTCGTTTGACTGGAAGACTCAACCACGAAATGTTTAACTTGCGTCTTCGGTTCCGTTGAGAATTGAGTAACTGTTTCATTTCTTGCTTGAATTACGGGCTCAACTTTTTGACTGGCAGGCTCAACCGGTATTTTTTTAAGTTGAATGGTTAATTCGGCAGTGGGTTGAGTTGCTCCATTCTTTGCTTGAATTACAGACTCAACACTTGGAGATTTTGTCTGTTTGACCTCAACGTTCGTTTGACAGGTTGACTCTAGCGGTAGTTTTCCAAGTTGAGCAGCGGATTCAGAGCCGCATTGAGTTAAAGTATCTTTCTTTGCTTGAGTAAAAGGCACAATATTTTGAATTGTAGACACAACCGGTAGATTTCTAAGTGGAGTCACGGATTCCATTTCTAATTCAGTTCCTAAGGTGATTTTATCTAGAATTATAGACTCAATACTTGCATATATAGCCTGTTCATTAACATTTTCAGTTAAACTTGTGGAAGCAACGTTAGGACTAACTTGGCTGCCTGAATTTTTAACTTGAATTTTCGGCTCAACTTTTACTAACGGCACATGTTGAAGTTGAGTAGTAACTAAATTCTTAATCGCTGCCAAAGTCTCATTTTTAAGTTCAGTCGGCTCATTTTTCACTTGAGCTACAGGTACATTTTGTAGTTGAGTTTCAGCTTCATTTTTGACTTGAAGCACAGGCTCATTTTTATGTTGAGTCGGTCCATGTGGTAGTTGAGTCGTAACCATATTCTTGATTGAGTCTGTAGACGAAAGTTGAGAGGTGGCTTCAGTTTTAGGCTCTGGTTTGGCTTCTATCGTTTCTACTGGTTTGATTTCAGTTTGAGCAGTAAATTCGCATACGACGTGTGCTGACGGTTCAGTTTGAATTTGATTTAACGCTTCAATTTTCGACTGTTTCATAGCCTCATTTCTTACTTGCGTTGTAATAACTTTCTTACCTGCAGGCTTATTTTCAATTGGAACTATAGTTTTACTTTCTGTAGTAATCGGTTCACTTTTATCAGCAGTAATTTCGTTTTTAACTTGAGTGTGCACTTCATTTTTCACCTGTGTCTCATTTTTCAGTTGAGTCTCCTTTTCATTGCCTAGTTGAGCAATGGCTTCATTGCTAACTGAGTCACATTTCGCTATCGTATCATTTCTGAGTTGAGTCACAACTTCATTCTTAGTTTGAGTTAAAGCATCATTTTTGTTTAGACTCGCTTCGTGTTTTAGTTGAGTGACAACTTCGTTCTGTAGTTGAGTGTAGAGCACGGGTTGAGCGGGACTGTTGGGCGGGGTGGGGTTGGTATTGTATACGGAGTCATAGTTTCTGGTTACTGAGAATCTTGAAGGTGACTTCCTTGGCTGGCTGGAAGCGGGATGCACCTGAATTTGAGGCGGTTCCATGACCTGAAAATAATTATTTTTATTTTGTTAATTTTTTTTCTAGAAATTATCTTACGATTTCTAAAAGCCAGAACCATTTGCCTAGCCAGTTCCCAACTATGTCGGGGTCGGCGTCCAGTCTAACCGGATGCAGCTGAATATCAGTATTAAAAGCCAGAATAAATTGCTGTAAAATCTAAGGGGCACTACAAACATGTCGGCACATTCTATTCGGTAGTATTTGTTGAAAACCAAAGCAATTACTAAATATATTTGACTCGTGCCGATCGGCAAATTTCGTTCGGCATCTAACCTTACATAATCATGTTTGGGTCGGCTCGGCACAATTCAAGCTAAGCCGAGCAGTTTTTTCTCAAACATACATATATTCGCTTTTGCCACTCGGCTGTGCCGAATCATGCCGAGCCAAGCATGTGTGTGCCGAGCCGACTCGTCATTGCAGTAAGTAACAAAAAATAATCCTGTAAAAGATGGTAGGATGAGCTGGACAAAACTAACGAACAGGGGGCCTAAAAAGGCCACTTTAAGCAATACCTCTAAAAGCTATTCATTTCCTGAATTCCCAGCAGATCATTAGCAATTCCTCTAATTTTCGAAAAAAATCATTTCATATTTGGTGTAAACATTGCCGCGTGAAAAAAAAAACCGTAATTTTATCGGTAAATTTTTCATTACAGTTTTTATTAATCAAATTGGTTTTTTATTTCTACTGTTTAAATGTTATTTCATTGTGATATGAATTGCACACGGATTCTATTATTTTTGACAGATTGAGACTGAGATCAGACTGTGAACGTTCTTAAAATTACGAGAATTACCCCTCTGATCGACCTGTGCGGCTGTTATTACATAGCCACAAACTGCTTCAAGCAGAAATAGGACTGGTGGTAGTACAGACGCCAGCACATCAAGCTACCCGAAACTGTCCAATTTTCCCAATCAACCTTGAACCTTAATGCTTTAGCGATAAAGTTGAAAATCTATTAAAGAAATTTGACAGATTGTGGTAGCTTGATGTGCTGGCGTCTGTACTTGTAACATCTGTGGAATATACAGTAAATTCATCGTGTGTATACCTGCACGACTCTAAACCGCGAGGGTGGGCAGTAAGCTAGCCTGGTGGGAGTGGACGATGATGATGACGTAGAACCGCTGCTGTCTGTGGAGGAGTCGCGTTCCGGTGTCACGCGTGTCACCTGAAAAGATAATAATTTTATGAACTTGACTAAAAACTTTTTATTTACAGTCCATTCAGTTATTTTACCTCTGATTTTGGATGACATAAGAGAGAGTTGCCGAAAATCGAGTTGAATGGCGGGCAATAGTGTCCAGCAGTGGACTGCTGAAGGATGATGATGATGAAGAATTAGTTTAGTACGTATACAGTGAATAAGTGACGTATACAGTGAATAAGTAAGTTCCTCACCATGAACCGTGACGTAGCATGCGGCGCGGGCACGGGGCTGCCGGCCGGGGACGGCGCGGGCGACGTATACAGTGAATAAGTAAGTTCCTCACCATGAACCGTGACGTAGCATGCGGCGCGGGCACGGGGCTGCCGGCCGGGGACGGCGCGGGCGACGTATACAGTGAATAAGTAAGTTCCTCACCATGAACCGTGACGTAGCATGCGGCGCGGGCACGGGGCTGCCGGCCGGGGACGGCGCGGGCGACGTATACAGTGAATAAGTAAGTTCCTCACCATGAACCGTGACGTAGCATGCGGCGCGGGCACGGGGCTGCCGGCCGGGGACGGCGCGGGCGACGTATACAGTGAATAAGTAAGTTCCTCACCATGAACCGTGACGTAGCATGCGGCGCGGGCACGGGGCTGCCGGCCGGGGACGGCGCGGGCGACGTATACAGTGAATAAGTAAGTTCCTCACCATGAACCGTGACGTAGCATGCGGCGCGGGCACGGGGCTGCCGGCCGGGGACGGCGCGGGCGACGTATACAGTGAATAAGTAAGTTCCTCACCATGAACCGTGACGTAGCATGCGGCGCGGGCACGGGGCTGCCGGCCGGGGACGGCGCGGGCGACGTATACAGTGAATAAGTAAGTTCCTCACCATGAACCGTGACGTAGCATGCGGCGCGGGCACGGGGCTGCCGGCCGGGGACGGCGCGGGCGACGTATACAGTGAATAAGTAAGTTCCTCACCATGAACCGTGACGTAGCATGCGGCGCGGGCACGGGGCTGCCGGCCGGGGACGGCGCGGGCGACGTATACAGTGAATAAGTAAGTTCCTCACCATGAACCGTGACGTAGCATGCGGCGCGGGCACGGGGCTGCCGGCCGGGGACGGCGCGGGCGACGTATACAGTGAATAAGTAAGTTCCTCACCATGAACCGTGACGTAGCATGCGGCGCGGGCACGGGGCTGCCGGCCGGGGACGGCGCGGGCGACGTATACAGTGAATAAGTAAGTTCCTCACCATGAACCGTGACGTAGCATGCGGCGCGGGCACGGGGCTGCCGGCCGGGGACGGCGCGGGCGACGTATACAGTGAATAAGTAAGTTCCTCACCATGAACCGTGACGTAGCATGCGGCGCGGGCACGGGGCTGCCGGCCGGGGACGGCGCGGGCGACGTATACAGTGAATAAGTAAGTTCCTCACCATGAACCGTGACGTAGCATGCGGCGCGGGCACGGGGCTGCCGGCCGGGGACGGCGCGGGCGACGTATACAGTGAATAAGTAAGTTCCTCACCATGAACCGTGACGTAGCATGCGGCGCGGGCACGGGGCTGCCGGCCGGGGACGGCGCGGGCGAGGGCGCGGGCGAGCGCAGTCGCGCGCGCCGCTCCTCCTCGCCCGGGGCCAGGCCTTGCTGCGGGACGAGCGGGACTTATACAATACAATACTTTTCATGATGTACAGTAAGGGTCAAAAGTGGGGTGACAGTTTCACGAAGCAATAGATTGACACTTCTGTTTAACTTACGTCCTTCTAATGAGTCATTTCTATACTATAGACACACACATTCGTTTGCAACTGATTGTAATTCATAAATTCAACCATCAGGTTAAATGGCATGATAGCCTACTAGCAGTTATCATACGTCGGCGTCGGTAAGCACGTTCATGCGTAGCGAGCCGTGGGTTCGAATCTCACGCGCGGTGATATATTTTTTTAATGTTTTTATATTTACCTACTCGAATAATCACGCTATAGAATATAGTTCCGTATCATGTCCGCCTTGTTGACATAATTCGTTAAACTTTATGATTATACCCACATAATCTAAATAAATTAATTATAAGGTAGACTGATGCAGTTAACTTACGACTCATACACCGCGACTAAATAGAACGTTATTTGTTTTTGGTTGGTTGTTATTGTAGATTAGGGACGTGTTGTTATTGTAGATTAGGGACGTGTGTTTAATCTATTAGCGGAGTTTTATCGATTTTTTTCTAATTAAAGTATAACTGCTGATCCTTTTAGTTATATTTTTAAACGTTTTATATTTATCATAGAATAGAATACTCTTTATTGTACACCATACAAATCATAAAGCCTAAATAGAAGAAAAAAAAATGTTGAGTATAAAATATAACATTAAGGATTATTTTGAGGTTTAGTTTCAATCTTCTTTTTATAATGAAAATGAATACTGAAGCTATAACCGCAATAAGTCCTAATAAATACGATTTGTTAAATTTGACGTTTGAGATAGGCAACTAAAGTTAAAACGAACGCACTGGCAGTATACTGAGTAATTTAATTGTATTGTGACAAGGAGTTCAGACTTTTTTTATTTACGTGGGTAGATCTGCTAGTTGAGATTACCCACACACATTAGTAGTTAAAGCACCATATTATTCTATTACTAAGACACAATATATTAAGTTTTTAATAAATTGTTCTTTATGAGAAAATAAACTGTTTTGAGTAGAAGTTTATTTTGTTGGTTTATAAAATTATAACGAATAAATATTTTGAAATCACATAGGAAAAAAAACATTTTTATTTTAACCCCGTATAACAATAGCAATATAATAATGAAAATAACATAATTATTCTTGTTTATTAATCTATAAAAAACGAATAACAAAATAACCTATAAAGATTATTGTTGGAAAAGAAAAATAAAAATCCCAACTCGAGATTAGAACCCAGACCTATGCGTTCATTAATCCAATACGTAAGACTACCAGCTATCGGTACTTGATGAAATAATTTCAATTTTAGCATTGGTATGAACCAACCAGGGTCATACGTAATTACCGTAATTACGTAGCCTGTGTGCAAAAGCGACGGAATGTTTTTTGTTTCATTCGACGCCAGCCAGTGTGCGAATTATTAGGTGAGCGTTCTGTGTTTATACATCACTTTATGCACACAGACGTAGGTACGGCCTTTACCGCGCGTTCACAGCAATACAGTCCTTAAGGTGGTACTGGATTAATGACCCCTACTGTAGCCGTACGAATCACTACATATTATACAACAAAGTCCCTCTGCCGCGTCTATCTATACAGAGTGGCAGGGACAACGACGCGCTTACTGTAACCATAGATTCAGCACATGAGTTTAGACCCCATGGCGTCGAAATTTTTCGTCGGTTATTAAAAAAAATTTTGCTGTTCCATACATTTTCACCGCAAAGGTAATAATTTTTTTATGAAACAGGAGATTTTTTTTTTGATAACCGGCTAAAAAATTCTACGTTAAAAATCATGTGCCGAATTCATGGTTACAGGTAACGCGTCAAGATGCCACCCGGTATATCTGAACGAGATAAACTTAAAGACTACGAAACGGATTTTCATACGGTTTTCACCAATGGTCGGAGTGATTCATGAGAAAGGTTTTAATTTAGGCGTGTAGATATTAACGTTCAAATTCGATCACGTGACTCAATCATCAACTTTGAACGTTAATATCTCGGATACGTGACACTACGGGGTTTGGACTTACTATGTTTTCTGTTTGCATTGATGTCAGCTATCGATATAAACACCGTTAAATTTCGATTTTGAGTACAATGACCCCTTTTAAGGATTAGAACGAATCCTGAAAAGGGGGGTTCGAGCACAAGTGCGTGTGCCCGGGGCCCCAGAGGGTGGCAAATACTTAAATTAAATCATTTTTAATAATAATGAATAATACTTTTTTATGATTTTTAATATTTAATTTTTTAGTGATATTATTGTAATTTTTTTTTTTATGATTTTTAATATTTAATTTTTTAGTGATATTATTGTAATATTTTTTTTTATGATTTTTAATATTTAATTTTTAAATAATTTTTTTAATGTAACATTTCAATTATATTTTTTACTAGCTTCTGCCCGCGGCTTCGCCCGCGTGGATGTCGGAAATTATCCCACAGGAACCTGCTAACAGGATAAAATGTATGTGCTTCCCCAGGATGCCATCTATCTCTATACCAAATCAGAAGTTCAGTGGTTTAGGCGTGAAAATGTAACATACCTACAGTTTCAAGTTCAAATCCTCCCCTTAAAAACTGAATTACCCCTTTTTGTCCCGTCAGTGGTTTTCGACAACTTTACATACTTATTATTAATAGCTGTGCATTGCGGGTGACGTAACCTACGACAAACTTATTATTTGCGGTTGGAACAGTAATCGGGTCTAGGGATCGAACCGCAAAATTAAGTTTGTTTTTTATTGTATGTACTTTTCCGGCATAAAAAGTACCCAGTGTGGTGCTCAGGATATTAAAGAATAATTATACCAAGTTTCATCGTAATCGAACCGGTAGTTTTTGCGTGATGCCTGAACAAACAGACAGACAGACAGACAGACCGACAGACAGACAGACAAAATTTTTTTTAATCACATTTTTGGGTTCGGTGTCGGTCTAGTAACACCCCCTGCCATTTATTTTTTTGATATTTTCAATGTACAGAATTTTCACTTCTACAGATTTATTATAAGTATAGAAGATGATTTCAATATTTTTTATGATTTCAATGTAACATATTTTTTTTACTAATACATATTAAGGACCAATGTCTGCAATAAAAATATTTTCTTTTTCTTTTTTTTTTATTATTACAGCCGGTAGTGATGGCCACTTTGAACCGGAGTCGATGGAGGCAGATTGTCCGCCTAAAGGAGTCCAGTGACCACGATCCACAGTAATGAGAGACCAGTTGAAGGAGAATTATAGAGACATTTTTTGTTGAGTGTGTACTCTTTATAAACATTTTAAAAGAGTAACGGTTGAGTTTCTTGCCCATTCTTCTCCATACGAAAACTAGCTTTTGGAAGGGGCGACTAGATCAATTTCATTTTTATTTTATTTTTGACGTTCAAAAGTGCCTTTTATGTGCCTATTTGAAATAAATGCTTTGAATTTTTCTATATTTGAGTATAATAAAATCAATCTTCCAAGTCTCCAGCTCTCGGCTTCCAGTCTAACCGGATGCCGCTAAATACCAGTATTTTACATGGAGCGACTGCCTATCTGACCTCCACAACCCAGTTACTGGGTAACACGATACCCCTTGGTAAGACTGGTTGTCAGACTTTCGGGCTTCTGACTACCCGTAACGACTGTCAAAGATCCACGAATGACAGCCGGGACCAACGGCTTAACGTGCTTTCCGTGGCACTATTTGAGAATAATAAAGAGTATAAATAACTCACTCTTAGCAGACAGGCGGTGTGGCACGTGAGACTGATCTTTCTATGTACAGGGTGCGCGCCTTCTTCGTCTTGTCGTACAGGGGGTTCATTTCTTCGACACATAGCGCGTATCTCTCTTGTGAGGCGACGTACGAGGGCTGTTTCACTGTCCTCCGCTGTTAAGTTTGTAGAGTCCTGTAAAATATAAGCAAATATAATTTTATTTATACAAAAAACACAATCCTATGGCACTCGGCAATAGCGTAGCTTTCTAGCAGTGATAGAATTTTCGAGATCGGGTCAGGGGCCCTAAAAAGGCCACTTTGGCAGAATCATAATAGGATAACAATATGAATCATACTAAAAATCGTAAAATGGTCACAAACTGACAATTCATAATATGATCTGTGAGTGTTAAACTGTAGAAATAAAAAATAAAAAACCAATTTGAGTAAAAGACGTTGGTAGTGTATAAAAAGGATTGTAACGACGTCATCAAGGCAGTTGCTTGGTAGATATTCAGTTGGTTAGTTCTAGTGCCGCTATTATGTGGAATAGATCGACCAGATGTCACGTAAGTTAAGTGATTGGATATTATACCTTAATTATTGCTTATTAAGAATATGTTGTTGTTTAAGTCATATTATGGCCAATATTCCTAGCTATTGTTATTACGTTGCTATTGTTTTGAATTCTCTTGGACCGTTGTCGAAGAGATAGAATTGATTGTTTTTAAAGATAACGATAATTTATGACAAAGTAAGAAATGTATTGATAGAATACTTTCATACTGTTTCCATGGAGTTTCTTGTCCTTCTTCTCCATGATGACCTAGTTTTGCGAACGGACGACTAGTTTTCTGATTAATTTACTGACAAGCCTAAATTTAAATAAATGTTTAGCCTTGTCTATCTGTGCTTTACCTTATAAAACCCTTTCCCTAAAAAACGATATTCAATAATTTATTTATTTTATTTATTTATTTATAGTTAATTAAAACGGTACAACACCAATTACATTAATTAACATAGAGGACAATAGTAAGTTGACAATAATATAACTTAAAACTAACATGGAATAGTAGACTCCCTTGCATACATTCTCTCACAGAACACCAGACATATACGCATAATTTGAATCCATTCATCCGCAAACACATCACATTCAGGGTTGGCAGTCAGAAGGGCATTCAGCACCTTTAGAGTACGACAGATTGGGGATTCAGCTCTGGCTACAGTTTTCGCTGGGAGTAGCGCAAACAGATTGTGCCGGCGGCTCTGACGGTGTCCGATGTATTTGTCGGGCACAAATAGTCGGCAGAAAAGACCATGGAGCTCTGGACAGTCGATACGTCCCCGTAAGATCTTACAGGCTACAGTGAGTTGATAATAAATAACTAACTAGTAACCATTCTGATGTTCAAAGCTTGTTATTTGGGTAATATATAGGTACAGACGCCAGCACATCAAGCTACTACAATCTGTCAGATTTCTTTAATAGATTTTCGACTTTATTGCTAAAGTATTAGGTTCAATGTTGATTGGGAAAATCTGACAGTTTCGGGTAGGTTGACCTGCTGGCGTCCGTACTAGTATATACTGAATACCCTAATACATGCAATAGCCAAAAGAGTATTTAATAAAAATACTTTTAGAATGCTTTCAAATTACAGTGTTAATAATAGGTATGGGAGGACAGTGTAGGCCTGTCAACAAGTCATCATCATCTGCCGAACCTTTTCGCAACTATGTTGAGGTCGGCCTCCAGTCTAACCGGATGCAGCTGCAACAAGTAACACACACTCCCTCCAAACCTTCCCATGGCCTTTCCAACGTTTGTTATACGGGCCGAAACGTAGGGCGGCTGCGGACATAGCTCCCTTGGCTATCTTATTTTATTTGTCCGCAGGCGCTTCTTGATCCCTACAAGTTGACCATCACCCTAATTGCGTAACACACGATCAATCGGAATCGGTTTCATTGTGACAGTTCAACAACATTCATTGCGTTATTTACGTGTTGAGCAGACAAATTTTTCGAAGTTATGAAGCAATGGATTAGCAATTTGTTCAAAATGATTCAGATTACGATTGATTGTGTGTTACGCAATTAGGGTGCATGTGTGTGTCCCTGATTGCCACTCTCCCCTTCTGGGCAGGTCGGCGGTAGTCACTCCTCCGCCTCCTCCGTCTCCAGGCTTGCAATGCCATTGCCATTCGTACAGAAGGCCAATTCTCGTAATTTAAAACGTTCAAAATCTAGTCGCAGTCTCATCTCGGCGACAAACAAATGTCAAAAACTTGTCTAAATGTAGGGAAATTAGACGTATTTTTGACAGATTGAGACAGATCAGACTGTGAACGTTCTTAAAATTACGAGAATTCCCCGTCAGGGCTCCTCCTCACGCTCCATTGCGCTCCGGGCGGCATGCCAATTGTGCGCGTATTTTGACAGCCGGTCAAAGTTCGCCGGTGAACTTACGAGATTGCCGTAATAGATGGAGCCGACCTCCAAGCGCAAGTGCAACAAGTAACAGTATAAATGTTATTAATAGTGAAACTTACAGGCGTAGGCGGCTCGTCTAGGTCGATCTGTGTGAGAGTGGAGTTATCCTTCATGGCGGCTAGGATAGCTTGTAGACCGGCGCTGCCGAGTCGGTTCTCGCGGAGATCTAGCCTCTGGAAATATTCGAAAAAGAGATAAGTAAAAGTACATAATAGTGGGGAACATTAAAGTAACAAAGCCAATTAAATATGAGTTTGTTTCTTCTCAGAGTACTCAGTTGGGAAACACTCAACTAATCTAGTTTTAAAACACGGTATTTTTGACGTGAAAAGCTGTTTTTTTAAATAAATATTATTTATCTTTACTTATCCAATCGTTTCGTGTAAATCCTGCATGCAGCTCACCTGTAGCTTAGTATCGGCTCGGATCAGCTCCGCGAGCGCGGCGGCGTCGGGCCCCAGGCGCGACGCCTGCAGGCCCAGCGACACGAGCGCGGATCCGCGCGCCAGTGCACGCACCGCGTCGTTTCCGAGCGCGTTGCGCCCGATGTTCAGTACGCACAGGGATTGGGATGAGCGCTGGAAAGTGAAAATTTTAAATTAAATATAATACATTACATTACTCATCTTTGGATCAGCTTCAAGTTTTCATTGTTCGTCGAATCGTTGAGCTCCTTAAGTTTTGAGTTGAGCTGCACGATTACTGAAACATGCGACTGGATAACTCCACTCAATCTGTGTGGTTCTTTCCTCAAAAACCATTTCAGACACCAATCTACATGGTCTTCATATGATCTGACCAAGATTATGTCTGAACTTTAAAAGAGACTGTGACCTCTGAGTTTGTTTCGGCCTTTCTTCTCAGACTAGTCAGATAGGAAACGGCGACCTCATCTAGTTTTTAAATATGATTGACGTGTAAGTGTTTGTACATACCTACATACACACATAAAATCATTTATCATACATCATCATTTTTTGCAAATCCTTGTTTCCAATTGATGTTATCAACTTTATGTAAATCAAAATTAAAGTTATACCTATCCAGAATAATTATTACCACTGGAAAAATCATAAAAATATTTGATTATGTAGCAAAAACTTCACTTTATGACGGTTGTTCATAATGATGAGTACAAAGACCTCTTAAGAGGTAGCTGGTGTTTTACAAATAATCCTGTATATAC
This sequence comes from Apamea sordens, assembly GCA_945859715.1. Taxonomy (NCBI): domain Eukaryota; kingdom Metazoa; phylum Arthropoda; class Insecta; order Lepidoptera; family Noctuidae; genus Apamea; species Apamea sordens. The sequence continues at coordinate 6,969,721 of OX244015.1, read as the reverse complement.
ATACATCTGCCTAGCCTTTTCTCAACTATGGTGGGGTCGGCTTCCATTCTAACCGAATGCAGCTGAGTAGCAGTATTTCACATGGAGCGACTGCCCATCTGACCTCCACAACCCAGTTACTGGGTAAGACTGGTTGTCGGACTTTCGGGCTTCTGACGACCTGTAACGACTGTCAAAGATCCACGAATGACAGCCGGGATCAACAGCATAACATGCTTTCCGAGGCGGTTTCGGTATGCAAAGATGGTCACCCATCCACGGACCCACCGCGGCAAGCGTAGCTTAACCTGATCGATCGACCCGTGCGGCTGTTATTACTCAAAATATATAATGTATTGTTTTTTCAATGTATACTTACCAACGCTTTACTAAGATACGGCGCACAGTTTCTGGTGAGTTGATTGTTCCATAACACCAGGAACGCCAGCCCCCGAGCCTCGTGTCCACCAACTGAAAACAAGAAATATTCAAATACTACATGTTGCCCGCGACTTCGTCTGCGATCCAGGATGAAAAGTAGCCTATGTCCTTCTCCAGATCATGGTCTACCTATGTGTCAAATTTCATCTAAATCCGTTAAGCTGTTTTAGCGTAAGAGCGTAATTCTTAAATTTTCTAATTTTCTGCACAACTTTCTTATTTTTTATTTTTTTATTGACAATGGGCTCACTCTTGACCTCAATCCAGCCCAGAGGCAGGGATGAGATCTACGGTGGAACGAGCTTGCCCAGAAGAAGCCTATTCACTCTCGCCTTTTTTTTGTAAGAACCTTCTACAATGTATTAGAAAACTTAAAAAAAAAAAACATGGATGAAATCGGTAAAGTCGTTCTCAAGTTAAGGCGTGACCAAGGGAAATAGGGATTCATTTATATAAATATAGATTAAAGAGCCGTTTGGGGTTGAAACGCTAGGGTCATAGGGTCCGAGTGCCCACTTAGTTTTTCGAGACATCGCCAAGCGGTTTCAAAGACTTGTGACATCTACCAACCCGCACTGGGCCCGCGTGGTTATTATGGCCCACTCCCTCTCACAGAGAAGAGTCCTGTGTCCTAGCAGTGGGAACGTTATAGGATTATGCCCAGCCGTTGTCCAACTCTTCACGTGACCAGAGGGCTGGCCTATTTATGGTCAAGGCATCAGCATTGCCATCCAATGTGACAATGTATGCTGCCAGCCTTTTGGGCACGTTTCCTGTTTCGAACTTCGATCAACAATAGTACTAGATTAAGGATCAGGAACAAAAATCAGTCGCTCAAGTGGCCACGTTTGCACACACGTAAACATCTACATTTCTTAGAAAAAAGTTTAATAATATTAACAACTTCAGTTTATTATAAACCTTAATGCTTAAACATAAAGTTTAATTACCATTGCAAAATATATTTAAAATGTGGCTTGAAAATAAAATCATTCTATTTTTTAATTTTCAGTCATTTATTCTAAAATGAAACTTAAAGTCTAAGTAATAAGGTTAAAAACATACTAATTTGAAATAAGACCCCAAATGTATCTGTGGTCTTATTTTTGGGCCGTTTTTGAAGCGCTTATCGGGAATCTAGTACTATTATTGATCGAAGGTTTCGAACGAATGCTTTCCGAGGCACGCGGGCCTCGCTGCGCACGTGCCGCCTGCCGCCTGCTGCCTCCCGCGCGCGTCGCGTTGCCTGACGACTATGAGAGTGAGGGGAGAGAGTGCGCTTGCGCACTATAATATCTCCCGCGTCGATGGCTAGACATCATCATCTGCCTAGCCTTTTCCCAACTATGTCGGGGTTCTAATGCTTATAATTCTGTAAATACATATTTGTTACGGCCGCGAATCATATTTTAATCAACGTACAACTTAGTACTGACCAGCAAATTGCAAAAAACGTAAGAAAATTTGAATTTCGCGGGCTACCTTGGAGCATCCACCTTAACGGAGCTTGCGGTAGGAATAAACTTCTAGAAATCGTAACGTATCGGAAAGGGCAGACTTTTTATTATACACTGTGTTCTTCACGTTATCCATACACTTTGGCAATCGCTTCTAAAGCTTTTACAAATCAAATCGAACAAAGGAAGTAGTACTTAAAAAGGCTTCGTTACAAAGATATTTGTAATTTAATTTAATGAAATTTAATTGAGCTATACAGTAAGAAAGGGTCTTAATTTGGCCTTTGTTGCCGCTTAGTGCAATAAAAATGATAAATCTATCAAAATGCTCCTTGCATTTATTTCATTTGCACGTATGTACGAGAGGAACCCGACAGTTATCGAAGAAGGACGATCATTTACGTCAAGGTATTTAGTTTGTATGAAAATTAACAAAATATAAAAAATAAAATTCATTAATGTGTACATAATTAAACAAAAGCTTATTTCCAAGGTCTGAACATCTGTCTCGTAATTTTAAGAACGTTCAGTCTGATCTCAGTCTCAATCTGTCAAAATATACTTCTATTTTCCCTACATTTTGACAAGTTTTTGACATTTGTTCGTTGCCGAGATGAGACTGCGACTACGTTTTAAATTACGAGAATTGGCCTTCTGGTAGAAGTTTATGTTTATCGTCCGGAACACGGTGTATAAGTGTAGTAAAATTTCTACACAATGTATATTGTTTTGAAATAAATGACTTATGACTTATATAATAGAAAGAGACACAGAGAGATAGTTTTCATGGTTTTCGAGGATTCTGTAGCCGAAAATCCAAGATGGCGGCAGCAAATTTTTTATGTTTTTTTCGTTATTTTGATATTGTCGAAGGCGCCATCTTGGATTTTTATTTTGATATAACTATCGGCTTCGGCAGCCTCGTTGAACCTCAGGAAGAAGGTTCAACGAGGTTTCTGAAGCCGGGGGTCCCTCGACCGCACAATGTTTTTTTTTTTTTACCTTAGGTTGTTAATGTATACCTTGACACCGATGCGGCGACAACGGCGAGGCGGCTGCGGAGGGCGGCGACTGCGACGCCTGCTCGGCCAGCGCGTCCGCTAAGTGTGCAGTTCCTGCGTCCTGAAATGTTACAATATGAAGGTTTTAATATTTTACTTTTAGAATTTAGAAATTATTTATATAAATTGTAATTACAACTGCGTCATTTATTAACTTCTCCATATTATTTTACCTTTACTGTCACTTATGAAGCATGTTTAAACATTGAACGCTGTGTACAGTAATAATTGGATTTCAGATTTATGTCTTGGTTTATCTATGGTGTCATAACTGTGCTGAATTGAATTAGTCTGTAGTCTGTCACTGTACTTATTAAAATAAAATAAAATACTGCAGAAATTTTGCGTCATCAATAATACTGAAAAAAAATCTCTCTCTCTCTCTAATCTGTTTATATGTACTTGTTTTTTTTTTTGTGTGTATGTCCTTTTTTTATGCGTCATATGTGCCGCAAATAAATGCATTTTCTTTTCTTTTTTCTTTTAATCGAACACATCAGAAAGGTGTGGTACAGACCATACAAACTGAACAACAGATTCTCGCTTTTTCAAATAAAATCGTTTTTAAAAACGATTAAAAATGAGTATTATTAAATTACAACATAATTATCAGTATTTATGGGACGGCTGATTATTTTTGCTCGATTAGGACGTCGGTCCCATAGATAAAGTTGTTGAGATTCTTTTTTTTTTTAAACGTTGCCCCCCATTAGGAATTTCTCCTATATCGTGGGTGCGTTTACAAACATTTAAACTCACATACACAAACAGCGAGACCTGGAACAACTACCTGTAGGTCATACAAATATTTGTTCCAGCGCAGCAGTCAATCGCTTAACCACTGCGCCAACCGTGTCGTCAAGATTGATGGTTTGTACCCTTAAATATAATCACACCTTTCTGATAACATGCCGTATATATTGGAACTAAGTTCCTTATCGCGCGTTGCGAAAGGAGGCTAGACGGAAAAAATTAAGGCCAAAAATTGGAACGACACTTTTTACTATAGTTGTAAGCCGTGCGGCGTGCGCGTGTTTCTCTGTCTGTCTCTCTCTCTCTTATAGAAAGCAAGCCAGTTATACTTCGTTCCATCCGGGTGTCCTTTGACACCTCTCAAGTTTTTTTTGTATTAATTAGTACCTGCATCATATTGTTGGACAGGTCCAGTAGTTGTATGCGAGTGTTGTACCTCAGCAGAGAGGCGAGCTGCGCCGCGTCAGACACTGATAGTCTGTTATCACAGAGGCGCAGCTCACGGATCGAACTGTTTGATTTCAGGGCTATTACTGTAAAGAATAGAAAAGTATTGTGTTGATAAATGATGATTTAATTTTGTATGTAGGTTTGTACAAACACTTTTACACGTCAATCATATATTTTAAAAACTAGATGAGGTCGGCGTTTCCTATCTGACTAGTCTGAGAAGAAAGGCCGAAATAAACTCAGAGGTCACAGTCTCTTTTAAAGTCCAGACATCATCTTGGTCAGATCATATGAAGACCATGTAGATCGATGTCTGAGATGGCCTTTTGAGGAAAGAACCACACAGATTGAGAGGACCTGTCCAGTCAGTGCACTCATTGTCAAAAATCGTGCAGCTCAACTCAAAACTTAAGGAGCTCAACGATTCGACGAACAATACCAAAGAAAGGATATTTGGGTAGGCCACATAAAACTCAAACTGCCAGACCATAACGAAACTAACAGAACAGAGAGAAAAAAAAAACAACGGGAGTGCCGGCAGAAGTGAAAACATGAATATTAACGTTGTGCATTTTTGATATTTTGGAATGCGGTTTACTCTCCCTCTGTCGATCAGGACGTTCGATCGTTACGAATTTTCGATCAGGTCACGTGTCCTGACGCGAGCTCCGTCTTACGAATTTTCGATCAGCACGTGTCCTGACGCGAGTTTAAAATTTTTTACCCATCACAACAAAAGTGCACAACGCCGCTAAAGAAGTTTTCACTTAAAAAAAAACACCTAAATAGTCTTCACATTCACAATAACTTGAAACTAGTAGTAACTTGAGAATCAGCCTTTTTTTTTAATTTGTATCATTTTTACCACACTACGGTTCTTTCCTCAAAAAACCATCTCAGACATTAATCTACATGGTCGTCACATGATCTGACCAAGATTATGTCTGGACTTTAAAAGAGACTGTGACGTCTGAGTTTGTTTCGGCCTTTCTTCTCAGACTAGTCAGATAGGAAACGCCGACCTCATCTAGTTTTTAAAATATGATTCGACTAGCTGCGCCCCGCGGTTTCACCCGCATAAGTTTCGATCCCGTGAGAATATCGGGATAAAAAGTATTCTATATGTCAATCCTGGTAATAAACCAAATTCCAAAATTTCATCCAAATCCGTTCAGTAGTTTTGGCGTGAAAGAGTAACAAACATCCATCCATCCATAAAAACTTTCGCGTTTATATTATTAGTAGGACTTACTTACCTAGACATAACAAAGGCTCCCCGCACAGGCTTACTCGCTGCAGACACAGCGCTCGCAGGGTACAAGTGTGTGCTCGCAGCGAGCGCGCTAACACGGGCGCATGCGACGCTTCAAGTGGCGCGTCTGACACCTCTAGTTCTGATAGGTCTGCGCTCTGAAAATTAGGATTAAAATGCTTTAGATAAATCGAAGAACTTAACTACCTTGTTGGACTAGTAGACGAAAGCGGTACTGCTGAGCATGAGGTCCTGGATACGATTCCCAGGTCGGGCAATTGAGTTTTTCTATAAGGAATTTCTCAGTAGCAGCTCAGGTTTGGGTCCCGGGACGTCTTATATCGAACTTCTCGAAGTCCCGGGACTTTTCGTAATTTTAGTTGTCTCGAGTCCCGGGACTTTCGTGTCAAGACTCGACACGAGACAAGATTGACGAAATTGTCGAAGTTATTAAGAATTAGTATGATTTTTACGCACGGAACAAATATTTGTATGACCTACATGTATTTGTTCCGAATCTGGGTGTTTTTCTATCTATAATATGTATGTATTTACAAAAAAAAAATGTATATAAGTAGTTTATCAGCCATCTTGTTACCATAACACAAGCATTAGGTTGCTTAGCTTGGGACTAGATGGCACTGTGTGAAATGTCCAGGGATATTATTATTATTACATGTTCAGAAGACAAGCCTCCTCTTTCAACGAGAGGGCCACAATCCACCACGCAGGCCTAGTGGGGGTTGGTGAATACTCTTACGTATATATTGGGCTCAAACCTGGCGAAGGAGATGCGTTCGCCCACTTACTTTTTTGATCATCCTAGAGGCAGCTTGCCAGCCTCTGATGCCGAACTGCCGCGGCCCAGCGATGGACAGCACTACCGCACTCTCGTAGTACTCAATCATGTCGAATATCGCCTCCTGAAACACACAAAGAAATGGTTATATTCAAAGACTTCCGTTTGCGGCTACGCCCGCGTGGTATGTCAATAAAAAGTCTATGTCCTTCCCCAGGGTTTAATGCCATACCATATTCCACCAAAATCCGTCCAGCCGTTTCGGAGCTTAGCCAAAGATATTGAACAAATATATGATTCGCGACCGTAACAAGTATGTATTTACAGAATTAAAATAATTAAAATCATCAACACAACCCTCTAAACTGCATTCGCCATTTCTTTACCAAAAATGTAAACAAATATGAGTTCATGGAAAAATAACTTTCAATTCCTACACAATAATGTTAAGTTTACGCTACAACGTCAAACATTTTTATAACTTTTTCAATAGTGCTAGTCACCCTGAAATCAACTGAATTTCCATAAAAATAAAGTTGATATTTGTTTAACTTGAAATAACATCAATTTGGAAAATTGGTTTGATCAGACTTTAACCACTACCCATAAAGGAGTATTTCATGAAATAATAACTGATGCTGACCAGCAAATTGCAAAAAAATAAATAATATGATTTGTTACTTTATATTGAAAAAAAGAAAGTAAATAATAAAGTACCGAAAGTATCGAAAGAACCGGGACTAGGAAAGGAAGACCCGGTACCGGATTGCTTAAAAAAATCCCGGGATTTCCCGGTATTTTCGAGACCGGGATTTTCCTTCATTCTTCTTCATCCATTCATGTAAAGAAATTTGAACTTCACGGGCTACCTTGGGGCTTCCCTCTTAATAACAAAACTGTCAACAGTTGCTGACGCTGCCGGATATTGCCAAAAACACCCGAACGGCTTCTAAGACTATTGCTTTCCAAACCCTTCGGGTGTTCGCAGCAATTCAATTCACTCACCGCTCCTTCATCATCTATCGCAGCATGTTCTATCTCGACTTTCCTGAACTGCACCTTCCGCATGACAGATTCAAGTGCGTCGGCAGGCGCGGGCCCTGATAGCGAGCATTCGGCGAGCGTGAGTCGGGGGGCTCGCGCGGCGCCGCCGATCGCACTGTCTGGTAGCTCCTGGAAACAGAGATGGGTGGCGTTAGTATGATGTTGTCTGTAGAACAAACGAACAGAGACATGGGATATGACTAGGGAGTTCGTCGGGCCATATTTGACTAGTTTAAACATTATGAAGTGAAGTTTCAGCGTTTTGGAACAGTCTTTTGTAACTTATGGCGGCAGAAGGGGAAGTAATCCATTATTTTCTGCAAAATCAAGTCATTTATTCAAACTAGGCTGAGAATCAGCACTTTCCGAACGTCAAAATTACCAAAGACAGTCTCCCAAAACGCCCACCCTTCACCACTTCCTAGTGCTTTCGCTGGGGAGAAGAACACACACACACACACACACAACAAACTCCCCAGCAGCACAGCTGTCTGTTCAGTTAGAAAATATTTGATTGTATACAATGCTGGAAGAGACCATCACCAAAACTATGTCCAGCAGTTGGGCAACTATAGGGCTTGAGGCCGTGGTTGTACCTTAACACAAGCACGGCTCCAGGTCTAGTAATTACCACAAGGGACTTGTATTGCGCCGCGAGCAACCCTGACTAATGCTTTTTTTTTTTGTGGAACGATGTTCCTTATCGCGCGTTGCGAAAGGAGGCTAGACGGAAAAAATTAAGACCAAAAGTTGGAACGACACTTTTTGCTATAGTTGTAAGCCGTGCGGCGTGCGCGTGTTTCTCTATCTGTCTCTCTCTCTTTGAACTTCGTTCCATCCGGGTGTCCATTGACACCTCTCAAGTTTTTTGTTAGCTTGTATCCCACAGCTGGGCAAAGACCTCCACTTTTTCCTTCCAAACCTCCCTGTCTAGTGCGATCTCTGGCCATGTTAGGCCTGCAAACGTTACCAGATCATCACACCACCTTCGCTGTGGTCTACCTCGACGATGATGTCCTCCCTCAGGCGTCCAGTGAGTGACGATCTTTGCCCATCTCTCCGGATGCATTCGCGAGACGTGTCCGGCCCACTCCCACTTCAGCCTGGCTGTTTTTTCTCCAACATCCGAGCATCATTAATTCCTTTAATAAAGAATAAACACCTGGCTCGTTGGTTTAGAGCTCGCAAACGTTACTGCTGAGCTTGAGGTTGAGGTTTTTCAGTAGCACCCCGGAATATGGCTTTGTACCCAGTTGGCGAGAAGGTCGCCTCACTTTTACATAGGACTTAAGGGCGCTTTTCCTGTCATGCGTATTATCGCCCGCGTGCGGGTGATTACACGCTCCTGGCCACACGCAGGACAAAGATTGCGTTTGTTGCTGCAGTGTCGTGCGTGTCGCCAGCGACTAAACTCGTGCACAAAGATGAATGTACTCCATGCGTGCGACCCGCGTCACAGTAAAAATAACACTGAAGGCAGAAGAACGCCGCCCGCATCCGGTTAGTACGCACGCGCGCTGAGCGCCCGCAACCAATCCGCCTTCCGCGCGCGTGCTACCCGCATGATAGGAAAAACATGTATGAAATGATAGGATGCGGACAGCCTGCACGCGGACCAAAATCTGGGTTCGAAGTCACGATCTACAACTCGTAAGTCGGTGTCGATACTACTAGGCTACCACTGCTCTCAATATACAGGCGTGATGTTATGTTATATTAAGAGTAAAGAATTGTTCTCTTACCCGTATCTGCTGCAGCACAGAGTCGATGCATGGCGTGTTATGTCGTCTGCACGCCTCCAGGTATTCGGCCGCAACCTGCGACTTCGTCGTCGACGGCACTGTGAACAAGGAGAGAGAAGTTAAATAAAAATGTATTTTTTTACTTGTATAGAGGTGTGAGGAATAGGGTGTAAAGTTCACTTATCCTCCATAGAAGAGGGATGATAAGTGCCTCCCGGCCAGACGAGTATTGTAACTGGTTGCGCGGTAAACTCTGCTTGCGCGATGCAGGATTTTGCGTGACGTCAGTGTGATGCATAGTTCGCACGTGGTGATGTAGATGCCGCCACACTTTCATAATTTTACATTTAATTTGGATAGTGTTTTCTCCAGAAATAAAAACAAAACCTTGGAGAACATCTTTAGGAAACTGGGTCGACCGACAGCCAAAAAGACTAAGACGTGGCATACAGAAACCCGCGAAACTGCGAACCGCGAAACTGCGAAGTGTTATAAAGTATACGCAGTTATAAAGTGTACGCAGTTACCCCGCGGGCCCGGTGCCCGCGGGGTAACTGCGTAACACACTTAGGCTCAACTCACACCAAAAGAGCGTCGAAGCGCAGCGAATCGGAGCGCAGTTTCAGTGTCATATGAATTTTAACTTTATTTTCATTACTATAATACTTATTATCGCATGAGAAACTAGAACGAGTCGCGCGGATGCCCGCGGCGCCGCGGGAATTCCGGCGAATTCCATAAACGGAGCCGTGCGACTGGGTCTGGTCGCGGCGCTTCGCTGCCCTTCGCCGCTCTTTCGGTGTGAGTTGACCCTTACAGTAGGAATGGCTTTCATTTTGACAATGCAACAACATTCATTGCGTTATTTGCGCTGTTGAGCATACAATTTTTTCGAACTTAAGAAGCAATGGATTAGCAAAAGCCTTAAAAAACATACAGATTGTGGTTGCAACTGTGTTACGCAATTAGGGTGCGGGTGATGGATTACGGCCCGCCATCTTATCAGAGGTCTGAGTCCCAGCAGTGGGAAACATGTACTCATTTTTGGTTAGACTATTCACTAGTAGGTACCTATCTCTAGATTTCTGCTAAACCATAAAGAAAGCATAGAGATAAAGTGTGTATTTCTGTATTCATTCACATTATTGCGTTACATCACACACAATGGTAAGCCAGTGTGAGTCGTGACGTCACCACTTTTTACGCTCAAGTGCTTGCCTTATTTCTGCGTATGTCAAAGTTTTTGATACTTCATGTGAAGTGGGCGGTTTCCATGCGAGCTAACTTCCTCGTGTACGCAAGATTAGGAGCAGGAAGAATATATTCATCTAAGTAATAACAGCCGCACGGTTCGATCGATCAGGTTAAGCTACGCTTGCCGCGGTTGGTCCGTGGATGGGTGACCATCTTTACATACCAAGACCCCTCTGTGCCTCGGAAAGCACGTTAAGAGGTTGGTCCCGGCTGTCATTCGTGGATCTTTGCCAGTCGTTACGGGTTGTCAGCAGCCCGAAATTCTGACAACCAATCTCTTGGACTCGTATTACCCAGAAAATGGGTTGTGGAGGCCAGACAGGCAGTCGCTCCATGTAAAATACACCCGGTTAGACTAGAAGCCTACCCCAACATTGTTGGAAAAAGGCAGACAGACTGAATACATTATGTAACACAAATCAAAAGAAACTATCACCGCAGCACTCAAACAAAACTTCCCATAAAATCTCCACAGTACTTAAGACCCGGTGACGTCACAATAGCTTCAAGATATCGTTAATTCAGACATAAACCCGGATATCTGTACAGTATCCACCAGTGACGTCAGATCGCCCTCGTGCTGCAATCTGAATGGGGATATAAACCCACTTGGAAACTTGGTAAGTATGACTCATTGCGAGGACACTAAGCATAGTAGAATATAGGTCAGGTTTTATTTTATTTAAATTCTTGTGAGTGCATATTGGAACGAAGTTCCTTATCGCGCGTTGCGAAAGGGGGCTAGACGGAAAAAATTAAGACCATAACTTGGAACGACACTTTTTGCTATAGTTGTAAGCCGTGAGGCGTGCGCGTGTTTCTCTGTCTGTCTCTCTCTCTCTCTTTGAACTTCGTTCCATCCGAGTGTCCCTTGACACCTCTCAAGTTTTTGGAACGAAGTTCCTTATCGCGCGTTGCGAAAGGGGGCTAGACGGAAAAAATTAAGACCAAAAGTTGGAACGACACTTTTTCCTATAGGTATTAGGTAGTTGTAAGCCGTGCGGCGTGCGCGTGTTTCTCTGTCTCTCTCTCTCTCTCTCTCTTTGAACTTCGTTCCATCCGGGTGTCCCTTGACACCTCTCAAGTTTTTTTATTTATTGAAACAGCCGCCACCGATTAGGTCTCTCTAAACCACGCCATCGCGGCAGGCCGAGACGAAGATGGCGGAACGAGCTTGACTCCTACCGAAAGTACCACCTAAGGATAGCAACGCATCTGCGACATCTCAATTATTGCATACTTGTTGCGCCGCGGGGTTTCACGCGCATGATTCTTGATGCTGTGGGAATATCCTAATCCAGGTCTTGGCTACCCATGTGCCAGTTTTTATCCAAATCCGTTCAGACCTTTTAGCGTAAAAGCGTAACAAACAAATGTGAAAAAAATCAAATCTACTAGTTCTGGTGGTTCAGGTTCTACTCCGAAGTGCCAAGTGCGAATAATCGGATCGGACCGACACATGGCCGAACCGATAATATTGAAAAATGCGAAAAAAGTTCGGATCGGCTCAGTTGGGTCGGGACCATAGTCAATATTCGAAAGATTGTAGGAGTGTAGGATCGGGACCGACCGAACCAAATAGTAACTTCGTAGCAAGAAACGGCCGAACATTCGGCCGGTACCATACATTTACCACTTCGGAGTAGACCCCCAGATGTTCATCGACAGCGGTGATCCGTTACCACCAGATGGGCCGCTTAATTACTTGCTCCCAATCATCATTCTTCTGTCCATATCCCAATTTATTTGGGGTCAGCCCAACATGTATTTTCCTTCTTCTCTATTAGTCGTCATCTCAGTAGTCACCTCCTGTCTAGCCATAAATCATCATTCACACAGTCGATCCATCGTTTCTTAGGTCTTCCCCTTCTCTTACAGCCATCCACATTCATACTCAAAATTTTCCTTGCCGACAATAACATGGAAAAAAAAGGCCGCCACAAAGATTTTCTCCAAGTAAAATACAGGCATTCTGATGCATCCAGTGACGCTGGAAGTCAACCCCAGCATCGATGGGAAAAGGATATTATGCAGGTATGAGGTTCTGGGTTCAAACCTGGTCCAGTACCAATCTGATTTTTTCAAGAACATTACCAAATGTGGTTACTTTATGCTCTAGGGTGTCTGAACTCGGCGAGAGATTAAGAAGAACATAGAACAAAAACTTGAGAGGTGTCAAGGGACACCCGGATGGAACGAAGTTGAGAGAGAGAGAGAGAGAGAAACACGCGCACGCCGCACAACTATAGCAAAAAGTGTCGTTCCAACTTTTGGTATTAATTTTTTCCGTATAGCCCCCTTTCGCAACGCGCGATAAGGAACTTCGTTCCAAAACTTCGAGAATCACTGCATGGGAGTGTATACAACCAAGCATGGTGTATGGAATGAGTCACATCCAGAAATAAGTATACAAATAATAATAAAATGTAGGTCAATTGTTATAATAATATTCATAATATTTGCGTTGGACAACTTTGTTGTTTGTGAGGTAACGCGTAGGATTCGAATCCGGATCTTTGTTTCCGTTCTTCGTTTCTTTATCTTTTTATATAAATTAAGAATGAGAAAAAAAATAGGATAATCCCAAAGAAATTTAAATATAAGTAAATAATACTACTAGCGGACGTCGTCCTACCGACCGGCACCCTAATTGCATAACACACAATCAATCGGAATCGGTTTAATTTTGACAGTTCAACAACATTCATTGCGTTATTTACGTGTTGAGCAGACAAATTTTTCGAACTTATGAAGCAGTGGATTAGGAATTTGCTTAAAAATGATTCAGATTAAGATTGATCGTGTGTTACGCAATTAGGGTGCTGGTCCAATTATTTTCAAATCATCCAGGAACCCATTGAAATCAACATCTGCCTAGCCTTTTCCCAACTATGTTGGGGTCGGCTTCCAGTCTAACCGGATGCAACTGAGTAGGTACCAGTATTTTACATGGAGCGACTGCCTATCTGACCTCCACAACTCAGTTACTGGGTAATACGAAACCCCTTGGTAGGACTGGTTGTCGGACTTTCGGGCTTCTGACGACCTGTAACGACTGTCAAAGATCTACGAATGACAGCCGGGACTAACGGCTCAACGTGCTTTCCGAGGCACGGAGGGGTCTTGGTATGTGAAGATGGTCACCCATCCACGGACCAACAGCAACCAGCGGAGTTGTAAACTTCGACCGACCCATACGGCTGTTATTATTTAGCCGCAAGTCCCTTTTACACTGTTACTAAGTAACACAAAGTTTCAATCCAGCTGACTCCACAAAGGTTGCATGATAAAACACAATTGCAGATAATAATTAACAATCGAACAGAGCGGCAGATCTGTTATCGGCATACATTGTAATGTAAAGGCTGGCTGCATAATGTTAAGTACAATACAATATTTTATTCAATATTAGCTTTTGCCTAACCACTCTTACAAAGGGGTATCGTGTAACCCAGTAACTGGGACATTATATGGCGGCTACCGCTCTTCTAGTTACCACAATAAAGATAAAATCGTATGACCACATAAACGAGTCCTTAGAAAAGCTATCAGCGTATGCTCGGTGACTTCACCGCGAGTGCCGACCTTGTATGTCAGTGTCAAGGGCATTAAATGCAAAGGGTTGCTTACACTGGTATGCAAATCAAATATACAACGCTGTTGATTACTCATGCAGTTGGGGGTGCAGTTAAATAGCCTCCATGAGTCATCATCAACTGCCTAGCCCATTTTCAACTACAAGCCGTATGCCATAGGTCGCGACTGACGAGTTGTAGGTCGCAGGTTCCACCTCCGGCTGACGCAGGTACTCTCTGACCACGGCTGCTTTGGGAAGTCCCTGTGTCGTATAGGTCGGGAGCCGATACCGGTGTGGGTACGGCGCAGCACACGTTGGAGGAGTGCCCAGCTTGGGCAGGGCTGCGCCGTGACCTCATCGCGTTAATAGGCGAGAGCGATCTCTCGCTCCCGGCTGTCGTTCAATCGACGGGGACGAGAGCGGGAGTGCGTGGGACTGGGTTGCCTCCTATTGCGAGAATGTAATGTCGGCTGAGCGGGAGAAAGAAGCCGCATCCTATACACACACCACGCCACAGTACATCACAGTACACCACATTACACCACACCACAACACACCGCATCACACCACATCACATCACATCACACCACACCACGCCACACCACACCACACCATACCACTCCGCACCGCACCACACTTACTACTTCACTAGTACTCAATATTAATTCAAACTTTGTATATTTTATTTTATTTTCTCCCCTTTATTTTAGTTTTACTCTATTCTCCTACCAAAGGATAATCTGTTTTATCTTAAGATTTAATACTCAATCATTGTTTTTGGGGGGGGCTGGTAATCTGTGTGACAGGTTTTTCCTAGTGCAGATACCAGTCTCCCACAAAGGATTTATCAGATGCAGTGTCTTCATATTTTTAAGGCGCCTTTGTGGAAGAGAAATAAATGTTTATTATTATTATTATTATCCTCTATCCCCTCCCGCAGGAGACGCACCGGGCGCCCGAGAAGGGCGCAAAACGATCCGTCCGTCAACAAGCTTCCATAGTAATCCATACAACACTGACGACAGTCCCTACACACGACGGCGACGTTTAAACCGTTGTTTTTCAGAGCAAGAAAAACGTGTACTAGAAAACCACCTTATTCATCCTACGTAGGCGTTACAACGAAACTACACAACATCAAATAGTAAATCTATATATCCAAGGGCTTCCGCAACAGTGACCTCATCGTAGCGACCTTGGGCGATGTCAAGTTCAGTTGTATACTTATGTAGGGGTGGCACGTGTACAAAGCACCGCACATAGTCATAGGGATATTCGAAAGTGTTTTATTTAATGTTAGATAGGGTGGAGATTGGTAAACTTCGCCTGTGATTGGTTATAAACAAAGATTGGGATCAAGATTTGGATAGAGATACACTTCTAAGGGCTTTCGCAACAGTGACCTCATCGTACCGACCTTGGATGATGTCAAGTTCAGGGCCCGTATTCCCGTAATCTAAAACGTTCAAAATCTAGTCGCAGTGTCATCTCGGCGACAAACAAATGTCAAAAACTTGTCAAAATGTAGGGAAACTAGACGTTTTTTTGACAAATTGAAATTGAGATCACAGACTGTGAACGTTCTTAAAATTACGAGAATTACCCCACTGTTGTTTACTACTTATATAGTGGTGACTGGTGGCACGTGGCTATAAACTCCTTAGGGAGAAATGTAGCTAATAGTACACCAACATTTCTCCAGTGATTCCTCTTTTTGCTTCCTACCACGCCAACCGTATGTCAGCGATACACCAGTCAAAGAAAAAAAAGATATTGAAATAGAACTCACTCTGAATAGAACCAAATAGAGCTGTTTTCTACAGTAGACGTAACCTACCCTGTCTATTAGCACCCCTAGTACAATGCCCTTTCAATTACAAGATAATGACTGAAACCATGTAACGGTCAGTCGAAATAAGTACCCCAAGGTCAAGGGCAATCAAGTCAACAAAGTTATATTAACGTAGGTTATTCGTCTACCAAATTAACTTGGTGACGAGTCACAAGTTAAAGTGGCAATGAGCCGGCCATATTAGCCGTGAAACCGATGACCGTTGGGGTAGACGTGTTTTTTTTTTTTTTTTTTGAGAATGGGAAATCATCATATGACCCCTCCCCCTCTGGGTGGAGCAGAAGGGAGTGTCAGACTCTTACTGACTAAAACCCACCCGTGTTCCTTCCTTAGCCCTTTATGTTCCAGGGCAGCGGTAACCCTTTCGGACGATCCCGCTACCCATGGGTAGACGTGTTCTTGAGTGGAGACCGCGAATCGGTAAACGTAAGGTGGGACGCCGTCAGGCTAGGTGGAGCGATGATCTTCGCAGGATGGCTGGTAGCAGCTGGATGAGAGTTGCCGCAAATCGAGTTGAATGGCGTGCAATAGGAGAGGCATATGTCCAGCAGTGGACTGCTGTAGAATGATGATGATGATGATGAGGAGTCACAACAACACTGGTTATGACGTCACATTTGATGTCCAATAGCCGATTCCTATAATTTACGGGCCGTTATTGGTTAAAACCAATATCATCATCATCATCATCTGCCTAGCCTTTTCCCAACTATGTTGGGGTCGGCTTCCAGTCTAACCGGATGCAACTGAATACCAGTATTTTACATGGAGCGACTGCCTATCTGACCTCGACACCCCAGTTACTGGGTAATACGATACCCCTTAGTAAGACTGGTTGTCAGACTTTCAGGCTTCTGACTACCCGTAACGACTGTCAAAGATCCACGAATGACAGCCGGGACCAACGGCTTAACGTGCTTTCCGAGGCACGGTTATTGGTTAAAACCAATAATGAAGCAAATACCTCATAGCTTTGCGTAGTAGCCAACCAAATGTAAGTAGCGACCACAGTTAAAATTAGCTTACGAATCTATTTATATGCCCAGTTTGACAATAAAAATGCTACCTTTGGTAAGCAAAACGATTCGTTTTTGTGTATAGGAACCGAGCAAAACTATCTACCAAGATTGAAGACCAGTTGCATTTAAATAGCCCCCACAGTCCACAATCCTCTGAGAGCTAGGGTAACGTTAACAGTTAACGGCAACCAGCGCCCGTATTCCCGTAATTTAAAACGTTCAAAATCTAGTCGCAGTGTCATCTCGGCGACAAACAAATGTCAAAAACTTGTCAAAATGTAGGGAAATTAGACGTATTTTTGACAGATTGAGACTGAGATCAGACTGTGAACGTTCTTAAAATTACCAGAATTACCCCTCAGGGCACACGTTATCATGGCCGAATTGGAAACTTCTAAATAGACTTCGAATCGAACCGAAGTCGGCCAGAGTAAAGACAATCTCTACAAGGTTCATGGACGGCTCCGCACCCTAATTGCGTAACACACGATCAATCGGAATCGGTTTAATTTTGACAGTTCAACAACATTCATTGCGTTATTGGAACGAAGTTCCTTATCGCGCGTTGCGAAAGGGGGCTAGACGGAAAAAATTAAGACCAAAAGTTGGAACGACACTTTTTGCTGTAGTTGTAAGCCGTGCGGCGTGCGCGTGTTTCTCTGTCTCTCTCTCTCTTATAGAAAGCAAGCCAGTTATACTTCGTTCCATCCGGGTGTCCCTTGACACCTCTCAAGTTTTTTTTACGTGTTGTCCAGACAAATTTTTCGAACTTATGAAACAATGGATTAGCAATTTGCTTCAAAATGATTCTGATTCCGATTGATCGTGTTACGCAATTAGGGTGCTGATCTCAAGTGCGTATGCGGCGACCTCCTCCTCCTCAGAAACAATGGCTTGCCTGCCATCTTGCGCCGCATGCTCTTGATAAGACTGCTTGTCTGACTTTTGGGATTCTGACTGTCGAATGTCAATGTCAGTAATCTGAACGAATGACTGTCGGGGCCAATGGCTTAACAAGCTTTCAGAGTCACGGAGTGGTAAAGATGGTCACATATGCAGTGAAGAACCGCGGCAAGCGTAGTTCAATCGACCCGTGCGGCTGTTTTTACTTAACCACAAGCCCCTTGGCAGTTTAGTCATAAAGACGTACCAAAGAACCATTCACTACCACATTTAAAACGTTTCCATGACATTGCTATCAATTTAAACCTAAAGTAGTCCTTTGAGTCATCTCTTAACACTTCAGAAACTAGTTGTCAGACATCTGTTTGATAATAGAAGTGTTGATACCCCCATAACTCATCTTTTAATACGAGACTTTTGGACCGCGTCCAAATACTCGGTTAGTGGCCCCTCGAGACTTGATAGATAAAGAAACTATGACTACTCGCTGGCAGACTAGTACTTGCAAAGGTAAAGGTTTGTGGCGACATCTATATCGCCTCCTACGAACTACAACTGACGTATTCTGCATCGCGATATTAAAATTTTCCGCAAACCTTTTACTAAATAGAAATCTTAAATTCATGAATTCACTGATAGACAAAGCATTGGTGGCCCAGTTGTAACGGCCGTGACTTACGAATGATAGGTTGTGGGTTCGAACCCCAAGCAGGCACTTTACTTTGTGTAAGTTATTTCATCACCACTGCTCTCTAAACGGTGAAGAAAAACATCGTGAGGAAACCGGCATGTTCTAGAACCAAAAATACGAAAACATGTGACATCTACCAACCCGCACTGGGCCCGCGTAGTAGATAACAGTCCCTCTCACAGAGAGGAGGCCTGTGTCCCAGCAGTGGGAACATTATAGGCTGATAATGATATATTTTTTATCTCGATATTCCCACGGGATCGAGACATATGAGGGTGAAACCGCAGGGCACAGCTAGTTTACAATACATTCATGCAAATTTGAGTTCCGTAGCGTTAATATTAGCAGACAGTAGGACGCTAGTGCTCATCTGGCATGAATAGTATTGACGTAAGCCATTATCGGCCCACGGTCCATTCTTTGTCACATATTCAACGAAGTTTCACCAACAATTACATGCATACTGTCACGCATTTTCCCTTGAAGAAGCACGCCACGTGTTAACATACATACGAGTACTCCTATAACACTAAAAAACTTTTTTGCAAAAAAAAAAAAAAAAAACAACCGATTTTCAAAAACGACACTACAAAGTGAAAAATAACTTTAATTTCGGAAGTCGGTGTCGTTGGGTTCGCATTTTCGTTGTTTGCCACCGACTTCCGAAATTAAAGTTATTTTTCACTTTGTAGTGTCGTTTTTGGAAGTCGGTTGTTTTTTGTTTGCAAAAAAGTTTTTATTTTTCACTTTTAAGTTGTAATTTTTACCAGTAATTTTCGTTTAAAAACCAAACTACTGAACCGTTTTTGATGAAATTTCCATGGGACCATTTGGGAAGTATACCCTTTCCAACAAAAAAATAATTTTTCATATCGGTTGGCAAGCGACGGAGTTATGCGCGAAAAAACATTAAAAAAAAACCATCCGAATTGAGAACCTCCTCCTTTTTTAGAAGTCGGTTAAAAATGTGACAATGAACGAAACCGCACGAAATAAACGCGAAGTTGGCGTGGTTTGTCGCGAACTGTCAAAATACATGTTGTCCGTACGGTTGACATTTCGACAAGACAGGATATTGAGGTAGTTTGCACGTCAAAAAAAAAATCAAATTAATTTCTTTTTGTTTCAACAGCGTTGTGGGCTGCAATATTGTCGGAGGCGGAGCTGTACGAGGGGTACAGAGCGGCGAAGACCGCCCTCCGAGAGGCTATCCAGCGGGCCAATGACACGGCCCGCGAGGAGATGCTGGAGACTCTGAACAGAGATCCATGGGGGCGCCCTTACAAAATGGTGCGGAATAAACTCCGCACCTGGGCCCCCCACTATATTTTGCCCACAATATTTTGTGTTTTTCTTGTTTCTATGTTTTATATTGTAATTTGTTGTTCCTCTTGAATAAAAAAAAAATCATGTTTCGATATCGATCCCCATCACGTTTGCGGAGTTTCTCTAGCTAATTTAATTTGACCCTGTACGTTGCCGCCCGGCTCTCCCGAATCACGCCGACCCCAGCAAAACCCGCAGGCCTAATACCAGTTTTATAAATTACTGTTGTTAATAGCATTTCATTCAACCTTTCAAAATAACAAAAATAATCTATCACAAATGTTGATTGTACAGACGCAAGCACATCAAGGTACCCGAAACTGTCAAATTTTCCCAATCAACCTTGAACCTTAACGCTTTAGCGATAAAGTTGAAAATCTAATAAAGAAATTTGACAGATTGTAGTAGCTTGATGTGCTGACGTCTGTACGTTTAAGCAGGGAACGTTTATAGGCTGAAAATATACGTTTATTATACAGCCTTGACTAGCAATTACCATACAGGGTAGTAAGCATGACCTTGGATAATATGGCATCGTAAAAAATGTAGTATCGCATGAAATGAATTATTAGTGCTTCCGGAATGAGCAAACCCATCGTAATACGAATTGAAATATTTATAGAATAACAACAAACATAACATAACATCACGCTTGTAATCCCCGATGAGTTAGGCAGACGTGTATTTATAGTACACACGACTACACATCAAGCTATGCAAAACCAGTATTGGCTGACCGTTCATTGTGTGAAAATATCATACAAAGTGAGGCCAAAACAAACTGGTTTTGTATAGCTTGACGTGTAGCCGTGTGTACAACTACATTTCGGCAGTTATGTTTGAGTCCTATGTCATAGGGCGCCCCTTATGCGAGCGGCCACCCAGTTAGATGGACTGACGACCATAAAAAGGTGGCTGGGATAGACTGGATGTAGACAGGGAGTTGAGGCGCAGCCCAGCAGTGGTTTTGCAATAGGCTGAGATCATTGATTGTGGACTGGTGCCGATCGATGGCGACAAAAGGGCTGATGAAAAATCTGCAGTTTTATTTATTTATTTATTCACACCAATAAGAGGGGCCCGTGGCTAAATAATAACAGCCGCACAGGTCGATCGGTCAGGTTAAGCTACGCTTGCCGCGGTTGGTCTGTGGATGGGTGACCATCTTTACATACTAAGACCCCTCCGTGCCTCGGAAAGCACGTTAAGCCGCTGGTCCCGGCTGTCATTCGTGGATCTTTGACAGTCGTTACGGGTAGTCAGAAGCCCGAAAGTCTGACAACCAGTCTTACCAAGGGGTATCGTATTACCCAGTAACTGGGTTGTGGAGGTCAGATAGGCAGTCGCTCCATGTAAAATACTGGTATTCAGCTGCATCCGGTTAGACTTGAAGCCGACCCCAACATAGTTGGGAAAAGGCTAGGCAGATGATGATTCACACCAATAAGTACAACATCTTACAGTATTCCAAGACGATGTTATACACACTTAATAAACTATCTATAAACTATACAAACATAAAATTCAACAATAAAAATAAAAAACTTGAGAGGTGTCAAGGGACACCCGGATGGAACGAAGTATAACTGGCTTGCGTTCTATATGAGAGAGAGAGAGAGAGAGAGAGACAGACAAACACACTTGAATACGCAGTACCCATCTGGAACCCTTATTACAAAAAGTACGTTGAGATCATTGAGTTAGTTCAACGTAAGTACCTACGTTCCATGCATTACAGATGCTGTAAAACCAAAATGTCATATCAATTATTGCTTGAAAAATATAACCTCATGACCCTACAATCCCGTCGCACCCTACTTCAAATGTTGACTCTGTTTGGTATATGCCGCAATACATTTGATTGTACTGATCTTGTGAACAGTTTGTGCTTCCTGATCCTTCGTACTGTAGGCGGTCGAGAAGCTCGTTCGAGACGCCTATTTGCTACTTCATTTTGTCGAACAAACTCAGGCGCTCGCTCGCCGTTACATTGCCTGGTTGACACCTATAATAAACAGTTTGGCTCTACTGATATTATGTTTCTCAGTAAAGCTATATTTAAGAGTGAAATTACGACTATTTTAAGAGATCATAACCCTGGAATTTAGCTATTAAGTGATTTTTTATTTTTTATTTGTTCTGCTATCAACTAGCTATTCTGTATAATAATCTGTGGATAACGTCTTGAGTAGTGTATTTGTTACTTTTTATTATAAGTTTTTATATTATGTGCCTACTATGTAATATACTGCTGTTTGTTATTCCTATCAAATAAAATAAAATAAAATAAAACACGCGCACGCCGCACGGCTTACAATATTACAACTATATCAAAAAGTGTCGTTCCAACTTTTGGTCTTAATTTTTTCCGTCTAGCCTCCTTTCGCAACGCGCGATAAGGAACTTCGTTCCAATAATAAAAATTACAATATTATGCCTCTTTCAATGCACCTTTGTCCTCCTAACACAAATTTCGGCAGGCTATCGAACACAATCTTCCGACGGCCTATTATTTATAATACGTGCGGCCCTTGACAAAGGACCAAAGAGTAAATTCGTTCAGTTCAGTCATGCATTCAGAACTATAACCACGGTAACTCATTCATCATCTTCTGTCGAGCTTTTTACCAAAATTATGTTGAAATCAGCATCTAGTTTAATACCTTCTATTTTTATTTTCTTTTCCAAGAGTAACTGATGTAAATGTCAACAAATAGATTAGGATACGCACCTGTGAATGCCAATTTGCGCTTTAATTTGTTTATTTGAATAGTGTAACCCGAAATTCTAATTTAAAATCACCTTACAGATGTTTTTCATTTGACAATTGTGGTTCATTTTACAAAATGAATTTTCGTTGATGTTTTTTCAACTAAAAGCCTTTCGGACATGGCGACCCATCTCAGCGGAGACCAGAAGTCCAATTCCCGTAATCATAAACGTTCAAAATCTATTCGCAATCTCATATCTCATCTCAGCGACAATCAGTTTCAAAAACTTGTCAAAAATTTTGAGAAATTAGAGGTATTTTGACAGATTGAGACTGAAATCAGAGGGGCGTTTTTCATAATTTTAAGAACGTTCCATACCATGCCGCCATCTAAAAACCTTAACATTTGTTTTCATACACAAGCTGTCTCCTGCGTATTAAAACATTTTGTGAGGAATGATATGAAAGAGAAGGGAGTGAATGATAGCGTGACGGCTGACAGAGGAGAATGGAAGAAGAAAACGTGTTGCGCCGACCCCAAATAACATGGGATAAGGGCAGGAAGATGATGTAGATTAGTGTCAACTATTCACAAGACAACAAAACCTCAAAACTTGTGTTAGTTGGAATTGAGCTTTCAAAATGCTAAATGTGCGCGGTGCGCGTGGCGGTGGAAAACGAAACAAACTCTTCACCCGCACGGGGAATGTTTTCCATTCAGCTCGAAAAACAAAAACATCGTGTTTTCATACACAAATGTGTATGGCCACGCCTCTTTGTTTGATGTTTTTGTGTAATATTTAAAAAAATCACGCGCACGCGATACGCCTTTAGTAGAATGTAAAATGAGGGGCCCGTAGCTGAATAATAACAGCCGCACAGGTCGATCGGTCAGGTTAAGCTACGCTAGCCGCGGTTGGTCTGTGGATGGGTGACCATCTTTACATACCGAGACCCCTCCGTGCCTCGGAAAGCACGTTAAGCCGTTGGTCCCGGCTGTCATTCGTGGATCTTTGACAGTCGTTACGGGTAGTCAGAAGCTCGAAAATCTGACAACCAGTCTTACCAAGGGGTATCGTATTACCCAGTAACTGGATTCTGGAGGTCAGATAGGCAGTCGCTCCATGTAAAATACTGGTATTCAGCCGAATCCGGTTAGACTGGAAGCCGACCCGAACATAGGTGGGGAAAAGGCTAGGCAGATGCAATGTATAAATATTCCTAAAACTATCCATTAATAATTTTCATAATAATTCCCACTGCACCGAATCGCCTGTCCTCACATGACCAGTGGGTGTGAAGATGGCCACGTATGTGAGCAATGCCGGTGCTGGCACGTAACATGGCAACCCGCCATCTCAGGTGGAATCAGATGTTGCGTCGTGGACTTACTCATACGTAAATGTGTTTGGTAATGAATTAGAAGAAAATTCACTATTAGACTTTGGACTTAGGGACTAACCACACATATTCAGCTCTGTTCAGCTTTTGTCATCACAAACATCGATTTTGTATGGAATGCCGAATCCGTTCAGCTTTACGACCGCGTACAGTCACGAGCACCAATATGTCAACACCTGGCAACTTTCAATTTCGATTTTTTTCGTGAAATAACGAATGCAACGTTGAAATACGACACATTACATAAACCTATGGGTTCGAAAATGCTATGTTCGTAGCAACATAAAATTTCATAAAAAAATAAAGGAGTAAATCGCTTTTGAATAAAGCCGAGTGTACACATACTTTTGCTCGTAACTGTACGCATTCCATACAAAATCGTTGTTTTCTATGGACAAAAGCTGCACAGAGCTATAATAAGTGGGGTTAGTCCCTAAATGGCCAATATTTAGCGGATTTGAATATAATTATATGAATTACAAGCCGAGTGCCTGTTGGGAATTCCCATCGTCAAAAACCAAACCAAGCTTTTTATTATTGTTTTAATATTATCGGTTTAAAGACATTTATTTTTCAAACAAAAAAAGAACATTACGGTTCACTTACATATTAAGAAATGTATAGAAAATAAATAAGTAATAAAAGTAGATAGTCTCTGTGATCTGAGGGACAATTCTCGTAATTTTAAGAACGTTCACAGTCTGATCTCAGTCTCAATCTGTCAAAAATACGTCTAATTTCAATTTCCCTACTTTTTGACAAGTTTTTGACATTTGTTTGTCGCCGAGATGAGACAGCGACTAGATTTTGAACGTATTACGAGAATTGGCCTTCAGATCACATACAGTTATACAAAACAACAGAATGAAAAAATTATTAGAAATACAACTAGATTCTTCCGCGCCTACGTCGGCGTAAAATTTTGCCCCTGACGCGGAGAGTCGCATGCGCATCCCATCGCTCGCCCGTGGGTATCGTTCTTTCTGACTTATTTTCTTTTTGCTCGGCTTCTAATTTTTCAAATCCGACTGTTAGTTCCAGAGATTAGCGCGGACCAACAAAAAAACTCTTTAGATTTATTATTATTTATTTAACCTTATTACTTAGACTTTAAGTTTCATTTTAGAATAAATGACTGAAAATTTAAAAATAGAATGATTTTATTTTCAAGCGACATTTTAAATATATTTTGCAATGGTAATTAAACTTAAGGTTTATAATAAACTGAAGTTGTTAAAATTATTTAACTTTTTTCTAAGAAATGTAGATGTTTACGTGTGTGCAATCGACTTGAGCGACTGATTTTTGTTCCTGATCCTTAATCTAGTACTATTATTGATCGAAGAAAATTAGAGATAAAAAGCTGTTATATTTACAATACTAATTATTTGTATGTATATTTATGTACAGGTACTCCAGTGTGTTAGTAAGTAATCTGTGACTGTGTGTTGATATTTTCATAGTTCCCAGCTCCGACGTAGCGTGTGTACCTAGTAAACTATTTTAGACCATTACTCATGGTCCACAAATATTCCTCGGTACTTGTCCCAATGTCAATACCGCAAGGGCCAACGTACTTGACGATTGATTAGTATCGTACAAGAAAGAAAGAAAATACGTTAATTTGCAGTAAACATGACGCATAAAACGAACACAAACACAAAAAAAAAAACAGTTTGAGATTTCGGCGACAGCCGGCGTCGAAGTGATGTCGTCAACGTCCATACGTTGAAGTCATCACGTCAACGCCGGCTGTTTCGTTGGTCTAGTGGTTCGCAAACCAGCGCTGGGGCTGCAGTCTCGACATTCATAGCGATCGGTTTACGATCGAATTCGGTCGCAAAGTCCCGGATTGACATGTGTAATATGTGACAGGACTTTGCGACCGAATTCGGTCGTAAAGCGATCGCTATGAATGTCGAGACTGCAGCCCCTGGGCTCTGTCTCGCATAGCATTATGCTGAGCGATGGCCATTTTGCGTGGATGTGACGCATTTTTCCCCCAACTTGTTCTTGTTTGTGTTCTTTCTATGAGTCATGTTTACCGCGAATAAACATTATTTCTTTCTTTCTTTCAAGCGCTAGTGCTGAGCTCGAGGTCCTGGGTTCGATTTATGGGTCGGGCAAACCTATGGGATTTAAACATTACTGGCGAAATGTGGGTGTACTCAATAGGTATACCTCTGGCCTTCGGGGAAACTAGGAGTGATGCTGTTGTGTTGTCCTAATTCCTAATGTCAATATTGCAAAGGCGTAACGTACCTACTTGATGATTGATTTGTATCGTATGGGTAAAGAAAGACATATTTTTTTGAAGGTTGACTTTTCCATTTGTTACATGGTGTTTAAGGGCCAGGGGGCCTACTCCGAAGTGCAAAGTGCGAATGTTCGGATCGGACCAACACATGACCGAACCGAATATTATTGAAATGCGAAAAAAATTTGGATCGGCTCAGTTGGGTCGGGACCTTAGTCAATATACGAAAGAGTGTAGGAGTGTAGGATCGGAACCGACCGAACCAAATAGTAACTTCGTAGCAGGAAACGGCCGAACATTCGGCCGATACTACTTCGGAGTAGACAGCCTGTATTCAAATTAGCTTTAAAATCCTTGTGACTGTTGAGTTCAAGTACCTTCCTTAGGGGTCGCAAGCGACTTGAAGTGAAGAATTAATGTACCTAATTATATCATTAACAGCCTTTAACGATCGAGAGCAGTCGTGGCCAGTGGAAACAGCCGCTACTTAGATTCGAACCCAAGCAGGCACTTTACTTTGTGTAAATTATTTCATAACAACTACTCTCAAAACGGTGAAGGAAAACATCGTGAGGAAACCGGCATGTCCTAGAACCAAGAAATCGAAGACATGTGACATCTGCCAACCCGCACTGGGCCCGCGTGGTGGATTATGGCCCACTCCCTCTCACAGAGAGGAGGCCTGTTATCAAGGCCTGTTGTTAGTAAAGCGCGTCTCGCTTGTGAGATATAAATTACCCCATTGGTAATTAGCTCGAGTTCATGTATGTTGTTAAAACATTAAAATCATGTGACTACATGAGATAATTCAACCTCTACAACAGCAATAACATTGATAACCAAAAAAACAACGAACTCATTTTTATTACTCACGCATAGGTAATAATAATGTTCTGTAATAATTAACGCAAATTGAACTAAATAACTATTAATGGGAGCTATAATTCTTGTACTGACATTCATCATCTGCCTAGCTTTTTCCCAACTATGCTGGGGTCGGCTTCCAGTCTAACCGGATGCAGCTGAATACCAGTATTTTACATGAAGCGACTACCTATCTGACCTCCATAACCCAGTTACTGGGTAACACGATACCCCTTGCTAAGACTGGTTGTCAGACATTCGAGCTTCTGACGACCAGTAACGACTGTCAAAGATCCAGGAATGACAGCCGGGACCAACGGCTTAACGTGCTTTCCGAGGCACGGAGGGGTCTTGGTATGTAAAGATGGTCACCCATCCACGGACCAACCGCGGCAAGCGTAGCTTAGCCCAACTTTCTGTCTTTCAATTCTTGTACTGACATACCTACATGATATAGTAGGTACATAATAGCACGGCTAGCAAAAACTAACCTTTGCCCACGACTACGCATGAGCGCAATGTGGCGACTAGATAAAAAAACAGTGAGACTTCTATGCTGTATATGAGTTAAATATATGTATATGAATATATATATTTTTTTTTTATTCTTTAAATTTCAGGGACTTTTATAACGCACAGCGTATGTCAGTCCCATCGTAACCTCATACAGGATACACATCAAACTAATGAGATTAATATATCAGGGCCATAAAGTCGAACAACTGTCTCGCATCTTCAGAGCTCGGCTTAGATAGTATTTGGTGGAATGTACCTATATCGTTCTTGTTCAACTTCAAAGCCCTGAACAACTTACTCCTATCAGCCTCAAAGCGAACACATTCCATCAACAAGTGATGCATGTCCTCCACAACTCCACACACCTCACAGTTGGGAGAGGTATTATTTTTCATCAAGAAAACGAATTTGTTACATTGAATATGTCCAGATCTGAGTCTGTGAGCCGTAACCACTAATTTCCTGCTTAAACTATTATTTATAAACCAGGGTACACGGGGAGGCTGACATTCTATGGTCTCTTATACCATATTCCTTTTTCTAATGATATTCTGTCAAAGTATTCCTTCCAAAGATCATAACAAACATTTTTGAATTTAGGCAACAATCTGAGTAATCAAGTGTAATTTTGGTTTCTTTTCCGTGTATGGCTGCATATTTGGCCAACATGTCAGCCTTCTCGTTATCCCGTATTCCAATATGCGATGGGACCCATTGAAATCTCAGCTGAACACCTAAATATATGCATGAACAAGAAATGAGTACGTAAGAGTAAGTTTGAGAGTGGCATCGATAGCTGAAAAGTTATGTGGAAATCGGTTGTCATGGTATGGGCATGTGTTACGGAGAAATGAGGAAAATGTCGTGAGGAGAGTTTTGAGTATGAATGTCGATGGCTATAAGAGTAGGGGAAGACCAAAGAAACGATGGATGGACTGTGTGAATGATGACATGGTTAGAAAGGGGGTGACTGTCGAGATGGCGGCTAATAGAGGAGTATGGAAGAAAAAGACATGTTGCGCCGCCGCGCCGCGCCGACCACAAATAATTTGTGATAAGGGCAGGACCAGGAGAATTATGATAAGAGTTAAATATTAATTTATTATACATAATCCTTTCCTTCAAGATCAGTGGTGACTCAATGGCAACCGCCGCGACTTACAAGTTGTAGGTCGTAGGTTCGAACCTCATATCCACTGCTCTCAAAACGGAGAAGAAAAACTTGAGAGGTGTCAAGGGACACCCGGATGGAACGAAGTTCAAAGAGACAGAGAGAGACAGACAGAGAAACACGCGCACGCCGCACGGCTTACAACTATAGCAAAAAGTGTCGTTCCAACTTTTGGTACCTGCCTGTAGTGATAGTTGTAAGGATGATCATCATCTGCCTAGCCAATTCCCAACTATGTTGGGGTCGGCTTCCAGTCTAACCGGACGCGGCTGAATACCAGTATTTTACATGGAGCGACTGCCTATCTGACCTCCACAACCCAGTTAAATGCGATGGGTAATGCGATACCCCTTGGTAAGACTGGTTGTCAGACTTTCGAGCTTCTGACTACTCGTAACGACTGTCAAAGATCCACGAATGACAGCCGGGACCAACGGCTTAACGTGCTTTCCGAGGCACGGAGGGGTCTCGGTATGTAAAGATGGTCACCCATCCACCGACCAACCGCGCCAAGCGTAGCTTAACCTGACCGATCGACCTGTGCGGCTGTTATTATTTAGCCACGGAGGATGATAAATAAATAAATATGTTTGAAAAATGTGTCTGCTCAACACGTAAATAACGCAATGAATGTTGTTGAACTGTCAAAATGAAACACATACGTACTGATAGTGTGTTACGCAATCACTCCGCTGTACAGTCACGAGCACCAATATGTCAACACTCGGCAACTTTCAATTGCAGTTTTTTCGTGAAATAACGAACGCAACGTTGTAATACGATACATTACATAAACCTATGGGTTCGAAAATGCTATGTTCGTAACAACATAAAATTTCATTCAATAATAAAGGAGTAAATCGCTTTTGAATAAAGCCGACTGTACAGCGTGTAACGGAAGGGGGGATCAACCCTGAAGGAGGTGAATGTGCTCATGAAACTCAACAACTTTCCCCAAAGAACATAGGTCGAAATATGAAAAAAAAAATTGGCCCTCCCTTACAAAACTGACTACCAGCTGATTGATTTACTATGGGAGGGCCAAATTTATTTTTCATATTTCGACCTATGTTCTTTGGGGAAAGTTGTTGAGTTTCATGAGCACATTCACCTCCTTCAGGGTTGATACCCCCCTTCCGTTACACGCTGTATACATACTTTTGCTCGTGACTGTACTGAGTATTGTTTGTAAGTTAATATCCGAAAACATGCTCGCAAGGCCGCGGTCACCGAGCGAGAGTACTAGTAACACAACGACGTAACATGAACATAATACGCCTACGGAACATAGGCCTCAATTTAAAGACCTTGAGAGCGCTGATGAGGTCATTACTCTGAAACGCTTTGTCAGACTTTTTAGCGGTTCGTCATAGATTTTATGAGACCAGTGGAGCGGCTCCTGGCTCTGGTAGTCACCCCCTTTCTAACCATATCATCATTCACACAGTCCATCCATCGTTTCTTTGGTCTTCCCCTGCTCTTATAGCCATCGACATTCATACTCAAAACTTTCCTCACGACATTTTCCTCATTTCTCCGTAACACCCATACCATGACAACCGATTTCCACATAAATTTTCTGCTATCTCTGCTCCATCATCATCAGCCTACAGCAGGGGTCCATGGCTAAATTATAACAGTCACACAGGTCAATCGATCAGGTGAAGCTACGCTTGCCGCGGTTGGTCTGTGGATGGGTGACCATCTTTACATACCGAGACCCCTCCGTACCTCGGAAAGCACGTTAAGCCGTTGGTCCCGGCTGTCATTCGTGGATCTTTGACAGTCGTTACGGGTCGTCAGAAGCCCGAAAATCTGACAAGCAGTCTTACTTAGAGGTATCTTATAACCCAGTAACTGGGTTGTGGAGGTCAGATAGGTAGTCGCTCCATGTAAAATACTGGTATTCAGCTGCATCTGGTTAGACTGGGAGCCAACCCTAACATAGTTGGGAAAAGCCTAGGTAGAATGAATGATCATCAGCCTACAGCAGTCCACAGCTGGACATAGGCCTCTCCTATTGCAAGCCATCCTTGCCTTCCGTGCTCGCCTGCCTTTATAGCTGACATTATCAGACACTCGATACTTACGCTATGACCCTTTTTGTTTTTTTTTTGAGCATGGGAAATCATCAAATGACCCCTCCCGCTCTGGGTGGAGCGGAAGGGAGTGTCAGACTTACTGACTAAAACCCACCCGTGTTCCTTCCTTAGCCCTTTATGTTCCAGGGCAGCGGTAACCCTTTCGGACGATCCCGCTACCCTGGCAGGACGCTATGACCCTTAGGAGCAAAAAGAAAAAGAAAACTAAGAGAAAACCCAGTCATGGCTCGGGCAGGCGATGCGATACGACGAGTTCGGTCGGGAGAGCAAGAAATTTCACGCGGACGAAGTCGCTTCTACTGCCCGCTATTACTAGTAATAAATAAATAATAAAACTTGAGAGGTGTCAAGGGACACCCGGATGGAACGAAG
The DNA here is from genome assembly GCA_945859715.1 of Apamea sordens. Lineage (NCBI taxonomy): Eukaryota > Metazoa > Arthropoda > Insecta > Lepidoptera > Noctuidae > Apamea > Apamea sordens. The sequence continues at coordinate 6,938,728 of OX244015.1, read as the reverse complement.
ATCCTTTCGATTAATTAGTGAAGGAATTATAATAAAATTTAATTTTTTTAAAGTTATAATAATATTTTTTTTATTATTAACAAATAAAAAAAAGACAAAAAAAAACTGGCTTGCTTTCTATAAGAGAGAGAGAGAGAGAGACAGAGAAACACGTGCACGCCGCACGGATTACAACTATAGCAAAAAGTGTCGTTCCAACTTTTGGTCTTAATTTTTTCCGTCTAGCCCCCTTTCGCAACGCGCGATAAGTAACTTCGTTCCAAAAACCTTGAGAGCATGAGGTCGTTACTACGAAACGCTTGGCAGACTTTTTGGCGGTTCGTAGTAGATTTTATCAGAGACTGATGCGGCACCTGGCTTTATAGCTGACGTTATCTCTTGAAGATGACGACACTTGATCTGGCTAATGAGTGGAGTTTACTTTGAATTATAGCAAAGCACCTGCCATTTAATCTCTTCACCACCCTTGGTTGACTGGTAGAGAATGCCTAAGTGTCTAAACACACTATGCCGAGGATACGCGACCGAAGTTCGGCATGATTACGCCTGCAATGCTATTTGAATTACTGGCGACACATTATGCCGAAATTACGTTGCGTTATAGCGTACAGCCGAACTTCGGTCGGGCGTAAGTTCAGCGGCAATTCGGCGGCAACGTATTCTGTAGGTAGAGCATTGCGAGCGTGTTTTGCGTCTGTCTGTCCGGCTGTTTAGATAACACGACTGCGCTCGAGACACGGAATACACACAAAAGTAGATCAACTGAATTTCTGCTGCGTAAGTTCAGCACTTGTGGTGTGTCATATCAGCCGAATAGGTCGGAACGTAAAATCAGCCGCGGAACTTCGGTCGCGTACCTTCGGCATAGTGTGTTTGGACACTAAGGCATTAAGTCCGCCTTTGTACCTTTTTGTAAGAAAAGTTTAAATAAATAAATAAATTATTGGGCAAGTGTTACCTATACTATACTAATATTATAAAGTGATATATTTGTAAGTCTGTCTGGTCCACACGGCGTGTGTTTCTAAGGCTGCTATGCGAGATTGTGGTTTCTAAGAAATTAACCACCCACCCTATAAGCCTGGACCTAAACCACAATGATTATTATTTGTTCCCTAATTTGAAAAAAGTTCTTCGTGGGAACCGATTTTCTAACGATGAAGAGTTCAAGGCTGCTTTTTCACCAGAGATGTGCTACGTTGCTATGGATGCGTTTGTTATCCACCAATCAAGCACGCATCCTTCCGTATAAAAACATAGCTTAGTTGAATCCGTTTCCACCAGTGCTATGCTATGTGCGCCAATGAATATGATTGGTGGACATCAAACGCATCCATAGCAACATAGCATAGCACATCTGAAAGAGGAAAGTTATTTTTTACAGGGTATTGAAAAGTTAATCGAAATTAACTTTTCAATAATTTCTAATAATAATATAATAATTTATATATATATTATTATTATTTTTTTTATATATTTTTTTAAAATTATTTATTTATTATATATATTTTTTTTTTTTATTATTTTATATTTCTAATAATTTCTAATAATTTTTTTCTTTTCAATAATGTTGGGTAATGGGGGATTACATTGCAAGATGGTCACCCATCCAAGAACCAACCGCGGCAAGCGTAGCTTAACCTGATCGATCGACCCGTGCGGCTGTTATTACTTATCCACGAGTATAAATTACCTAAACTTTATGGAATAATTACTTATTAATAATCTTCACAAAATTAATTTTAGCTCGGACAAAACCGAACACTCAACGACTATGACAAAAAATGTCGGAAACCCGTCAATGAACACTCGTAAGTACCCATAAAGCATATCCTTAGAATTGGTCACACCACCATATATGGTCAGACCACCATCTGTCCGCGACTCATTAACAATAATTTCCATTACATTGTGCTATACATATATATCTTAGAAAAGATAATCATAAAGATACGAGCAAAAATGCTTTAAAAAAAATACATTTACATAAGCTGACGCCGCGCTGTCTGTTCGACGCACGTACACGAATGACGAACCCAATCACAAGCACGCACACTAATATAGTAGCCAATCAGAAATCAGAATCAGTCATACACGCACGTAGTAGCAAAAGTAGCGATATGTGAGAAGTACTGCTGGTTTTTATACACAGCATTATATACAGCAGAAGACACTTGTTCTAGACGAGCTGCCTATGTATGCTAAATATAATAAAAATTGTGTGGCGATGTGTGTACACACGGCTACACAACAAGCTATTCAAAACCAGTATTAGCTGACCGTTCATTGTGAGAAAATATCATACAAAGTGAGGCCAAGACAAACTGGTTTTGTATAGCTTGACGTGTAGCCGTGTGTACGTATATTTAATAATTTACCAAAGACATTAAAAGTATTGAATTGTAGACTATTTAAAATTAAATTGTTTATCTGGTTGAATGAAAATATGTTTTATAGTTGTTGGGAGTTTTAGAACACTAACGTTGACAGCACAATTTTGCATGCTTTAATTATAAGCAAAACACGAATGATCTCATTTTGTATTGTAACACCTTTTTATACCGTGTTTTAAGCAAATAAATATTATTATTATTTATTGTGGTACACACGGCTACACGTCAAGCTATACAAAACCAGTTTGTCTTGGCCTCACTTTGTATATTTTCTCACAATGAACGGTCAGCCAATACTACGGTTTTGCATAGCTTGATGTGTAGCCGTGTGTACATATGTCGCAGTCAACTGGTTTAATTAGCCTTTTAACTAAACGGCCTGAATGATATTCAATAAATTATAGTTTAGGTTGGAACTGTAACCAATCACGTGTGAGCAGAATTGGTCGCAGTAACTAAGCCAGGGCACCCCGACCACATGGGTTAGGTTAGAACTGTGATCAACCGCGTGCGAGCCGAGAGAGCGAAGCGAGGCGAGCACTACTTCCAAAGGCCAGGCGGTTGATTAAACGGCTAAACCAGTTGGCTGCGACACATACATAAGTAAGTACATAGAAAAAAATTGGGGAAGTACTTTATCATAGCACAGTGTACTTAGCAGAAGTAAGAAAAAAAAATATTTGGTACACGCACAGGAAATACAAACAGCACCCTAATTGCGTAACAAACGATCAAGCAATGAATGTTGTTGAACTGTCAAAATGAAACCGATTCCGATTGATCGTGTGTTACGCAATTAGGGTGCAGGTACAGGCGTGATATTATGTTACTAAAGGCAGATTTTTCAATCATAACTTTATTTGAGAAACAATTTCGAATTTTTGACAGTTATTTCATACAAAAACTGTCAAACGTCAATTTTATTCCTCGAATAAAACTTATCTGGCGATGGAAAAGTCAGCCCTTAATCTACAAGACCATTATTCTAACCTGATTGGGAGTTATGTGTTCGAGCCGTTTGGGGTTGAACACTAGGGTCATGGGGTCCGAGTGCCCACTTGGTTTTTCGAGATATCGCCAAGCGGTTAGTCGACTCTTCCCGCGACCAGAGGGCTGGTTTGTTTCTTGGCCAAAGAATTAGCATCGCCATACAACGTGGCAATGCTGCCAGCCTTTTGGGCACTGTTCGTGTTGACAGCGATGCGGTCGCATCGCTATGCTATGCCCTATTTTGCTTCTTTTTTCATATTTACATAAGTATTATTATTTTAAATGTTAGCTTAAACATATTAATGTACATATTAAGTTGTAAAATAGATTCCTCCATTGTTAGAAGACCATTTGCGCGAAGTATAACTTCTACTGCACCTTCATTATCTGATCCACACACCTATTCATGTGTGCGTGACTTGTTCATCAAAGGTACACACGCGACTCCGACGCTAAAGAACTAAGCGAATCGTTCATTGGCTGTGAACTCAACAAGTGAGCTTGCCAAACTAATTATATGTGGCAACGGTTCTGAGAAACACAAGTATTTAAAAATTATACTGAAACATATATTCAATCCTTTGTGTTTGTTTCTGGAAAAGTCTTGCCATGTTACACATAACACAATTAAATAACACGGCTGTAATCCCCGAAAAGTTATGCCGAGGTGTATCTTTAGCAACACCCACATTTCGTCACATGTAACAGGGTGCGAGAATATTGCCATCAACCAGGCATACAACCAGACTCCCGGCTGCTACTGAGCCCATGAGCCCTTTTTCCGAATGGAAAAACCGCTTACGACCCCCGAATAAGGTATTTAAACTCCTGCCAGGGTCGCGGGTTGTTCGAAAGAGATACCGTGGCCCCTGGCACAGGCAACTGAAGAAACACGGGTGGGTTTTAGTCAGTAAAAGTCCCTCTTCCGCTCAGCCCAGAGCGGGAGAGGTCATTTGATGATTTCCCCTAGCCCCCTTTAGCAACGCGCGATAAGGAACTTCGTTCCAAAACTTACGTTAAGTCGAGTCTACGCAAAAAAAGTATAAAGGAAACCCAATTTACACTGCCTGACCCGGGACCTCTAACTCAGCAGTAGAGCAGTCTTGCGTTTAAAATTAAATGTCTGTTTATCAGCTCAACCAAGCGATCTATATCTCAGATACAAACTACACATAGTATACCCAGCTAATCAGTTACGATCAGGCCATTCATTTAATATAGCTCCTCCTCTCTTTTAGCATAAAGTCGGCCGTCCACTGCTACGTAGGATGTGCATGGAGAGGTTTGCCATGTTAGTTGCGCGGTTCATTTGTTTGCTAGCCACAGTAGCCACGCATAACAGAGTAACCACATACTAAGAGAACAGTGAGAGAAAGAAGGGTATCAGAGTGACATATGCACGTGTCTTTCTGTGTAATTTTTTTCTGGAACGAATTGTCTTTAGAGGAGGAGCGCCAGAGTAGCCCGCGAATTTCAAAAATTCTTGTGTTTTTTTGCAATTTGCAGGCCAGTGTCAAGTTGAATGTTGATTAAAATATGATTTGCTTGCGTAACAAATATGACTTTGTGTTTAAAGAAATTTATTCTCATAAAAACTACAGTCACTTACATGAGAAATACATGAATAATAGTGCTTATTACTAGGATTTTCGTCGTTCGTTTTTTTTTTTTTTTTGTATTAACAGGTACTTCTATAATGCATCAGTAGTACTTAGCTGCTATTGGAGTACTTATCGATATTTTTCGACTACATGTCGAGCAAGTTGTACTTTGAATACATTATAGGAGCTTACATTTTTAATGGTAGACGGTAGTTGATTGTAAATATCAGCGCCTGCATAGGTAAACATTGATTTGCCGAGTTTCGTTCTTGTCTTGACTTTACAAAATAATAATGATTAAAATCATCAATGCATAGGTAAACATTGATTTGCCGAGTTTCGTTCTTGTCTTGACTTTACAAAATAATAATGATTAAAATCATCAATACATCCCCCTAAATTCATAAAATCTTATTGAATGACTATTTCGTGAAATATCAATACCTACTTATTACGCTCGCGAATCAAAATTTGAATTCGCAGGCTATCTAGTGCATCCCTCTAAACGCGGCTTGCGGTAGGACTTGACTGGCAGAAATCAGCACGTAAGGAAAAAGCGTTATGGCCCTTCCGTGCGACTTTCGTCTGTATCTTTCTAGTGTGTGGGTGCGTGCGAGTACCACGTAAGGGACTTCGTTCCTGACAAGGGTCTTCCGACCCCACACGTTTTTTTCTCCTTTCTATTGCCATGCTAAGCGTCGCTGCGGGTCACAGTGGACGATCCCGCCACCACTTTCATACATAGCGAAGCGAAGCACGTGCGTAGCTTAGCCGAGGGCTGCTGTGGAGTGTCGCCGTAATATCGTGCGAGTACAAACTAATTAACGATGAGAATAGATGGATTTCTCGGAAGATATCAACTATTATGTTATAAGTTTAGTGTCTTGTCGGATAGATGACACGGTATAAGGAAGGGGTAAGCAGGTTTCGTAGTGAACGAGTAACGTGCGGTTACTTTGAAGGGATAAAATGGACTAAACCAGGGCCCGTATTCCCGTAATTTAAAACGTTCAAAATCTAGTCGCAGTCTCATCTCGGCGACAAACAAATGTCAAAATGTAGAGAAATTAGATGTATTTTTGACAGATTGAGACTGAGATCAGACTGTAAACGTTCTTAAAATTACGAGAATTACCCCTCTGGTGTACACACACCCGTCACAGGACAAAATGACCCCGTTGCGAATGCTGTATCCACTGACTGGTATCGCGGTTCCAGAAATTTGCAGGACTACAGCCAGCCGCATCGAGAGGGCGAAGGTACAGGATGACCCACCCCACCCAATGCAGAACTTTAATCCAGTGCCACAGAGGCTTAAAAGCCGAAAAAAATTCTTGGGTGCGTGAGTCCAGCTCTATAGGAAGATGTGATAGAATAGAATGAATACTCTTTACTTTATTATGTACACCATATAAATTAAAAACATAAATATAGACATTTTCAAAGGGTGACGACACAATGGGCGGTGATGTGATCTTTGGCAAGAACTGCTCTAATCTGCTGATTTCTTTATTGAACCAGGTTAAATCAGGACCTCTAAATCGCGCTACCACCAAGCTGAACAGCTAATATTACCACGACGTGAACTAATCCCAGCAGAGCAGAGGAGCCCAGTGGAAACGGCTGAGAATTACGAGTTGTAGGTCGTAGGTTCGAACCCTGACAGGGCCCTGACTGCTCTCAAAACGGTGAAGGAAAACATCGTGAGGAAACCGGCATGTCCTAGAACCAAAAATTCGAAGACATGTGACATCTACCAACCCGCACTGGGCCCGCGTGGTGGATTACAGCCTCTCTCAGAGATGAGGCCTGTGTCCCAGCAGTGGGAACATTATGGGCTGATTCTGCTATGAGTTCCCGTTCGTTTCGATACAAAAAAACAATCATTATGTACAAAAAATTCCATTATTTACTACCTAATCTTACAAATCTCACGTGATACTCGATAACATAGCTGCGAGTCCATATTGTGCGCTTAATCTGGGAATTATATATGTGTCAATGTCAACAGTGGGCGATAAAAATGTGTTGATATATGTTAGTATAGCAAAATTATTTGTTGATTGAGTTTAGTACTGAAGTTCAGCTGTTATTTATTTCATGGCGGCCATACCGCCACATGCAAACTACGCAGCATACAGACGTCACGCAGAAATCCTGCATCTCGCAAGCAAAGTTTACCGCGCAAATAGCATATATTATACAATGTCACTACATCAATCGTCGGGAGGTCGAAGGATCCTCCATTTTCTATAGAGATATAAGGACATGGAATTTGGGCTTCCACGGTTCTATTCTTTGCAACGTTTATGAGGGGCTCGTGGGTAAGTAATAACAGCCGCACGGATCGATCGATCAGGTTAAGCTACACTTACCACGGTTGGTCCGTGGATGGGTGACCATCTTTACATACAGAGGCCCCTCCGTGTCTCGGAAAGCACGTCAAGCCGTTGGTCTCGGCAGTCATCATCATCGTCTAGCCTTTTCCCAACTACATATAATTATGTAAGGGTCGGTTTCCAGTCTAATCAGTTGCAGCTGAATACCAGGGGGTCTACTACGAAGTAGTATCGGCCGTTTCCTGCTACGAAGTTACTATTTGGTTCAGTCGGTTTCGATCCTACACTCCTTTACTCTTTCGAATATTGACTATGGTCCCGACCCAACTGAGCCAACCCGAACTTTTTTCGTATTTTTCAATAATATTCGGTTCGGCCATGTGTCGGTCCGATCCGAACATTCGCACTTTGCACTTCGGAGTAGGCCTCCAGTATTTTACATGGAGCGACTGCCTTTCTGGCCTCCACAACCCAGTTACTGGGTAATACGATACCCCTTGGTAAAACTGGTTGTCAGACTTTCGGGCTACTAACTACCCGTAACGACTGTCAAAGATCCAAAAATTACAGCCGGGACCAACGGCTTAACGCGAGGCAGGGAGGGGTCTCAGTGTGTAAAGATGGTCACCCGTCCATAGACCAACCGCGGTAAACGTAGCTTAACCTGAGTTTATAATATTAGTATGGATAACGAAGACCCGCTTTTTATAGACAAGTCTATGTGTATTTGTCATCGTATAAGTATCGTCTACACTTGTTTACTATGCCTTATCAGTAATGAACCAGTCATAGCATAGATCAGCGTTACATATAGTTTATGCTGTAAACATTTAGTAAACTACTGTTAGTCATTTTCATGTTTCAGGAAAAGCGTACGCCATCTCTATGAGTGTATTCATTTGTAACACCGAGTCAACCAGCGTGTTTTGCGTAAAATGACAATTCAATTTCTTTTTGACAGTTCGGCCAAGTTCATTGCGTTATTTACGTTGTCGAGTAGGCGAATTTTTCAATGGTGTGAAGGAAAAAATTACAAATTTTTAAGCGACTTCTAAAAAAGGAGGAGGTTCTCAATTCGGATGTTTGAATTTTAATGTGACCACAAATACTTTTGTGGTCTTATTTCAAATTAGTGTGTTTTTAACCTTATTTTATTACTTATACTTTGTTTCATTTTAGAATAAATGACTGAAAATTTAAAAATAGAATGATTTTATTTTCAAGCTACATTTTAAATATATTTTGCAATGGTAATTAAACTTTATGTTTAAGCATTAGGGTTTATAATAAACTGAAGTTGTTAATATTATTAAACTTTTTTCTAAGAAATGTAGATGTTTACGTGTGTGCAAACGTGGCCACTTGAGCGACTGACTTTTGTTCCTGATCCTTAATCTAGTACTATTAGTGATCGAAGTTGCGGAACAGAGGAGCTTACCGGCCATCGTGGATCGATAACACGGTTGCTAATAGTTGTGCTTACGTGTTTTATTATTTATATCCACTATTTACCTTATTATAGTTATTATGTTTGAGGGGCTTGTGACTAAGTAACAACAGCCGCACGGGTCTATCGATCAGGTTAAGCTCCGCTTGCCGCAGTTGGTCCGTGGATGGGTGACCATCTTCACATACCAAGACCCCTCCGTGCCTCAGAAAGCACGTTAAGCGTTGGTACCGACAGTCATTCGTGGATCTTTGACAGTCGTCAGTAGTCAGAAGCCCGAAAGTCTTACCAAGGGGTATCGTATTACGCAATAACTGGGTTGTGGAGGTCAGATAGGCAGTCGCTCCATGTAAAATACTGGTATTCAGCTGCATCCGGATAGACTGGAAGCCGACCCCAAAATTACTAAAACTACATAGTTGAGAAAAGGCCAGGCTGATGGTGACTAATATGAGGTTGTAGGTAATTGTGTAGATAATTTTATCACCACTGCTCTTAAAACGGTGAAGGAATACATCGTGGTAGATTACAGCCCACTCCCTCTCGGAGAGCGGACGCCTGTGTCCCAGCAGTGGGAACATTATAGGCTGATTAAATTATGCTCTAAGATGGGAACGCAGGGCACCGCCGTGTCGGCGATCGGCGGCGGCGATATCTCGCGTCCGGCCCTGGTCCAGGCCATGGTACGGAGCGAGAGTGAATGGAAGGCCGTTACCTCCTTCTGCGAAGCAGTAATGCTCGCGAAGGAGGAGGCGGAGCGCGTGAGGGAGAGGCAATCTTTGCGCCCTCACGCCCCTAGCCGCCGCAGGAGACGCCCTGGACGGGAGTCAACAGGTGACTCCCGGCCACCGTAGGCGCGGGCTTGCGGTCGGCGAGCAATGGGCGGGTTGTTCGAAAGAGATACCGTGGCCCCTGGCACAGGCAACTGAAGGAACACGGGTGGGTTTTAGTCAGTAAAGGCCTGACACGCCCTTTCGCTCAGCCCAGAGCGGGAGAGGTCATTTGATGATTTCCCACCCAAAAAAAAAAGATGGAAACGCACCTGCGATGTATTTGGAATTGCAAATTTCCACAGGCGGCGGAGACCACTCATCAGATGAGTCGTCGTGGGTTTATTTGTCACCAAAAAACATAAAAAATGGCGATGAAGGAATAGTTGCCGAGAGACGGTAGGAGTGTTGGCAGCAACGGTCAGGTGGATGATTTCTTTTTTTTTACTTGTAGTATAATAATAATAATAATATCCCTGGACATTTCACACAGCGCCATCTAGTCCCAAGCTAAGCAACCTAATGCTTGTGTTATGGTAACAAGATGGCTGATAAACTACTAAATATACATTTTTTTTTTGTAAATACATACATATTATAGATAGAAAAACACCCAGACTCGGAACAAATACATGTAGGTCATACAAATATTTATTACAACAACAACACAATTACACAACAAACAACAACAACAACAATAACAACAACAATTTTATTTATAACATCTGTTATACTACAAGTGTGTGTGCCTTTTGTGTCTGTGCTAAATAAATGTATTTTCTTTCTTTTTTTAGGGTTCCGTACCCAGAGGGTGAAAACGGGATCCTATTACTAAGACTTCGCTGTCTGTCGAATAAAAAAAAAAAACTTGAGAGGTGTCAAGGGACACCCGGATGGAACGAAGTTCAAAGAGAGAGAGAGAGACAGACAGAGAAACACGCGCACGCCGCACGGATTACAACTATACCAAAAAGTGTCGTTCCAACTTTTGGTCTTAATTTTTTCCGTCTAGCCTCCTTTCGCAACGCGCAATAAGGAACTTCGTTCCAAAAAAAAAACAAGTCATTTATTCAAATTAGGTTGAGAATCAGCACTTTTCGAACGTCAAAATTACAAAAGACAGTCCCCCAAAAACGCCCGCCCTTCACCATATATATTGATTATATATTCTGTCTACCACCATCTCACGCCGTCTCCTCGAAGGTGTGAGTTCACGTATGTGTAATGTATGTATGTTTCCACTTCAGAGACTTGATGATTCTGTAGACAATCTGGCCTACCGTCTACCGAGGCAACCCACCAAACAGGAACCACACGTTATCCACATTTAGATCATGAATAACATATCTAACGTGTTATATATTTAGCGCACACAAACGCGGTATTTTCCTATGGTTCGCACCTACTCATGTTTTTGGCAACGGCTGCTAACTCCGCTGTGATTATTTTGTCTAGTCGGCGCGTAGTAGATTGGCCGATTACGAAAGAATTATAATTATTGTCTGCTATAGTATTAGTACAGGGCCAAGACCAGCATCCAGCGGGGTAATTGCGTAACACAATCAGTAGCAATGGGAGGCCATTCATTGCGTTATTTATGTTGTTGACTCGACATATTTTTCGAACATATGAAGCAATGGATTAGCAATATCGTGTGTAACGCAATAAGGGTGCTGGTTGCGTAAAACACTATCAATCAGAAATGAAATGTTGCTAATCCATCCTATCCCACTTAATATTATAAAGGCACTCCACTCCACTTTAGACTCAGTGGAGCGCAGAGCTAGGAGACTCATTGGCGATAAAAAGCTGGTGGAGGCAAAGCTTCACAGTTTGGCTCACCGGCGAAGTGTTGCCTGTCTGTCCGCCTTCTACAGACTTTACTTCGGGGAGTGTGCTCAAGAGCTACATGAGCTCATCCCGCCTTCACCTTTTTACCATCGAGATTCCAGACGCACAGCGGGATACCACCCCTATTTGGTTAATATACCATATATACGCACTAAGCGCTTCTCGTCATCTTTTCTGATGCGCACAGCTAAGGAGTGGAATCGTCTGCCTGCGTCTGTATTCCCGAGTTCATACAACCCGAATCTCTTCAAAGCGAGAGTGAATAGGCTTCTTCTGGGCAAGCTCGCTCCACCGTAGATCTCATCCCTGCCTCTAGGCTGGTTTGAGGTCAAGAGTGAGCCCATTGTCAATAAAAAAAAAGGCGAAAGTAAAGATGGTCGGCTGTTTGTTACTCTTTCATGCAAAAACTACTGAACGGATTTTGATGAAACTTTACAGTTACATAGCTTATACATCAGAATAACACATAGGATACTTCTTATCTCGATATTCCCACGGGATCGACACATATGCTGGTGAAACCGCGGGACGCTGCTAGTTGCTTCATATGTTCGAAAAATTTGTCAGCTCAACAACGTAAATAACGCAATGTATTTTTAGGAGCCCAAAATAGGAATTATGTGAGGTTCACAAAAAGAGGCACGCACAATCTTTATATTAGAGTTTACAATAATATTTTTAGGAGCGCAAAATAAGAATTATTAGAGGTTCAATTAATTGTATAACCTCGTCTTCGCAATATTATTATTTCAAATATGTATCGGCAGCACAATTTATCGTTGCTCCGATAAAAAATCCGATAATGCACATATTCCTGGCTTTGCTAATCGCCATATACATCATCGTTTTATGAATGAAAATACTACTAACGACCGCATGGCTGTAACTTTCAGACATTCAGGCATCAGATAAAAGTTTAATATAATAAAAAACTAATAAAAAAATATTCATTCACGACTGCTATTCCTGAAGGGTAAGGCAGAGGTACCTAAGATACCAGCATTGCGCCAGTTATGTTTAAGCCACATGTGCGATCCACCTTTACATACCGAGACCCCTCCGTGCCTCGGAAAGCCCGTTAAGCCGTTGGTCCCGGCTGTCATTCGTGGATCTTTGACAGTCGTTACGGGTCGTCAGAAGCCCGAAAGTCTGACAACCAGTCTTGCCATGGGGTATCGTATTACCCAGTAAATGGCTTGTGAAGGTCAGATAGGCAGTCGCTCCATGTAAAATACTGGTACTTAGCTGCATTAGGTTAGACCGGAAGCCGACTCCAACACAGTTGGGAAAAGGCTAGGCAGATGATGATGTAACAATGTTCAATTTCATCCTGTATTGAAATATTTGAGATAAAAATGTAATCTTAAATATATATTTTTTTATATCACCCACGAACTGGTACTTTCCTGTTGTCCACCGATAGAGTTTTTGGCAACCGTTCTAATGTTGTTTTTACTATTGTTCGTGTTTGTAAATTATTCGTTGAAATAAAATATTTGTGCTGAAATGTAAGTTTTTTCGTGTAGTGTTTTACAGCGTGGTGTTTTCCGTGTGGTTACTGGCTATTAATAAAATAATTATTACAAAAAAAAAAAACCGGCTTCCAAAAAAAACCATTCAACAAAGAGAAAAATCATTTTAATTTCGGAAGTCGCTGCCGCTGGTTCCGCATTTTCGTTTTTTGACCCCGACTTCCGAAGTTAGTTATTTTTCTCTTTGTAGTGGTATTTTTTGTCTGTAATTTTTTTTTTTTTGTAAAGAATTTTTTATTTTTCACTTTTTAGTTGTACCTACCCCACACAAATTCGTATATACTTACATGATTAGAGGTACCCCAATAACAACTTTGACAGAAATGAGGGTGTACCGTGGTATACTGAACACATCACCACAGGCGGTGCCCTTAGCGTCGCTTAGTTTTTAAGCCCTGGCTGGAGGCCTTAATTTATTGAGGCACCCGCAGGCAATCCCGATTAAGTAGCCAACAACCTCCTAGGTTGTCCTGCGAGAAGTCATGTATCATCTGCCTAGCCCTATTTCCCAACTATAATGGGTTCGGCTTCCAGTCTAACCGGATGCAGCCGAATACCAGTATTTTACATGGAGCAACTGCCTATCTGACCTCCACAACCCAGTTACTGGGTAATATGATACAGATGATCCTCCTTTATAAGACTAGTTTGTCAGACTTTCGGTCTCCTGACGACCCGTAACGACTGTCAAAGATCCACCAATGACAGCCGGGACCAACGGCTTAACCTACTTTCCGAGGTACGGAGGGGTGTTGTGTTGATATTAAAGATGTTCACCCATCCACGTACCAACCGCGGCAAGCGTAGCTTAGCCTGATCAATCGACCCATGCGGCTGTTATTACTTAGCCACAAGCCCCTCTGTGTGAGATGTATTTTTTTTTAACCGTCTCTAGACTCCCCTGTCGGGCGTGCCTATTGCGTGCTCTGTAGCAAGATCCAATAAATCAATTCCACTGATACTGAATTATTCAAATACATAAATGGTTATTTGTATAAATTAGCATCATCATCATGCCCTATTCTCGAACATACAATTATCTAAATAACAGTTATTTTTGATGCATTACATCCTGTTTAACAAAATATATTGCATGCCAGCTTGCCAGCGAGCTGGCATGCAATATAGATATAAAACTAGCATATTAGTTTAGAGCAGGGGAGGCCAAGTTGTAACGGAAGCGACTTAAGAGTTGTAGGTCGTGGGTTCAAACCTAAGCAGACACTTTACATTGTCAGGACCAACGGCTTAACGTGCTTTCCGAGGCACGGAGGGGTCTCGGTATGTAAAGATGGCCACCCATCCACGGACCAACCTCGACAAGCGTAGCGTAATCTGATCAATCGACCCGTGCGGCTGTTATTACTTAGCCACGGGCGATACTGAATGCAATATATATATATATAGATGATAGAACGCGCAGTGGCCAATCTCCGTCGTGCATAGTGCAAGTAATTAATTCTTTAAGATGAAAATAATCGATCGCTGAAAGACGAGTGTACGCTTCTAATGTGTGCTTTTCGATGTACTTATCACTCGTGATGTTGATCATTAATTTTATCACTTAATTAGGTGTCTGTTCATTTTATTTGTTTATGGTGAGCGACTATGTAACTTGTCGAAACGTGGGAGTTGTATACAAAATACAAATACATCTCCGATGTTATATTTACTACACTAATAATATTATAAATGCGAAAGTTTGTAAGGATGGATAGATGGATTGATGTTTGTTACTCTTTCAAGCAAAAACGACTGAACGGATATGAATGAAATTTGGCACACAGATAGTTTATAACCAGGATTAACACATAGGATACTTTTTATCACGATATTCCCTTGAAACTTATGCAGGTGAAACCGTGGGGCGCAGCTAGTTCTATATATTTTTTGTATAGAATCAGGGGCCCTACTCCGAAGTGCAAAGTGCGAATGTTCGGATCGGACCGACACATGGCTGAACCGAATATTATTGAAAAATGCGAAAAAAGATCGGATCGGCTCAATTGGGTCGGGACCATAGTCAATATTCGAAAGAGTGTAGGAGGGTAGGATCGGAACCGACTGAACCAAATAGTAACTACGTAGCAGGAAACGGACGAACATTCGGCCGATACTACTTCGCAGTAGGCCCCCAGGTTATTGTACAGACAGCTGTGCTGCTGTGGAGCTTGTTGCGCCACTTCTTCCCAGCTAAGCACTAGGAAGTGGTGAAGGGCGGGCGTGCCGGGGGACTGTCCCATGCAACTTTAACGTTCGAAAAGTGCTGATTCTCAGCCTAGTTTGAACAAATGACTTTTGATTTGATTTGATATTCATCTGCCTAGCCTTTTCCCAACTATGTTGGGGTCGGCTTCCAGTCTAACCGGATGCAGCTGAATATCAGTATTTTACATGGAGCGACTGCCTATCTGAACTCCACAACCCAGTTACTGGGTAATACGATACCCCTTGGTAAGACTGGTTGTCAGACTTTCGGGCTTATTACTACCCGTAACGACTGTCAAAGATCCACGAATGACAGCCGGGACCAATGGCTTAACGTGCTTTCCGAGGCACGGAGGGGTCTTGGTATGTAAAGATGGTCACCCATCCACAGACCAACCGTGGCACGCGTAGCTTAACATGACCGATCGACCTTTATATGACTATTATAAGCATAATAAGCCTATAACGTTTCCACTACTGGAACAAAGGCTCTCTTCGAAAGGGAGGGACCTGTAATCCACGACGCGGTCCCAGTGCGGATCGGTAAATGTCACAGGTTCGAATTTTTGGTTCTAGGACATGCCAGTTTCCGAACGATGTTTTCCTTCATCCTTTTTGAGAGCAGTGGCGATGAAATAAATTACACAAAGCAAAGCGCCTGCCGACGACCTTGTTAAAGTCGCAGGAACCCGTTGGATGCGAGAAGCACAGAACCGGTGGAAGTGGAGGTGCTTGGGGGAGGCTTATGTCCAGCAGTGGACGTGTATTGGCTGAAATGAAATGAAAGCGCCTGCCCAGGTTCGAACTTCAAACTCACGACGAACAACTCGTCAGTCGGTGCCACAGAACAGATAAAAGAGGTTAGAAGGGCCTTGTGGGCGGGGCAGGCGCGCCGCAATGTTGATCAGACGCTCAAAGTCAACCGAAATGTGAATCACCGCTCAACAATCGCGCTCTTGTTGTGACAGCGTTCGAAACTCCGCGGAAAAATAGAATTATGCCGTCTTGCGCTATTATAACGTGTCGGAAAAGAAGTCAGGAGTGTAATGTGGCCCAAGGAGGGATTTCTTATCACCGGTAAGTCCAAAAACCTTAAAATACGAGTGATATTTGTAATTATTGCAAAAGTATTATGAAGTTTGTAGACAAAAACGATAAAATCGCATTCAGATGCAAAATTATACATTGCTTGCAATACATGGGTACGATCTTGTACGACGTGAGCGGACGCGCAATGTATTGCGTTCACTGCGAACGTCGCGTGTGTCGAGCCAAAGCATCTATTCAGGGAAATCTATGCGCATCGATAGTGTTGTACCAAATTGTAAACAATGTCGATATTAAGTATGTGTATTATACGAATGATTATTTTCAGTAATATTACAATTAATACAACTTCGTTTTTATTAACACTAATTTTATTATTGTACAATGTGGATTATTATTATTAATTTAGTTTCTTATTTGGTTTTTCGTCTAAAATTTGGTTTGAGGTTTACTAACCTCAAACCAAATTATGGAAAACTAAAAAAAATTTTTCATCGTAAAAATTAGTTTGTTTTTTTTAGTTTTCCAAGAGATCCAGGTACAAGAAAACTGTGGATTGAGGCAACTAGTAGCATTCAATGGATACCTACTAAATGTAGCACAATTTGTTCGCAACATTTTGTAGAAAATGATTATGTAACAAAACAGTCAGGGAATTGACAGATTGAGACAGATCAGACTGTGAACATTTTTAAAATAAAGAGAATTGCCCCTCTTAATTAATCCTCATCCAAATAAATACGTTACTCATCACAAGTATTTAATTTTGAACAAAATTGTCCTTGATTGGATTTTGGATTTCAATGAATATCTTAGGAGATATCATGGTTTTAAAATAACTCCGCAAGGCGGCCGGTCATTAGCTTAATAAAGTAATGTACTAAGTGATAATCGTAAGTAATACTCTTAAAGTAATGGAATATATTCTTTTAGTAGGCTCTTACCTCAAATTAATTATGACGTAAAACAGAGCTGCAACTAGCATAAAACGAAAGAAAATTTAAATTTCACGGCTGTATCGGATGTTCCCCCTTAAATTGACTTTGATTTAGTTTTATTTATATGTAATTTGGATGTCCACATTATTCGTACCGTACCCGCAACTTAAAAAATTGCAAAACTTTAATTAACAAAATTACAGGTAATTTTATCGATATGATTAGTCGACCTTTCGGTCGCCGTAACTATTTGCTTTTACAAGTGTGTGAGTGTACGTCCAGAGCAGTATTTGCGGTAGTGTGACAACCAATAGCAAACACGCGATCTAAGTGCGTGTGGTTTATTTGTGTGCGTAATGCGCGTACGTATGATGTCTTGCTTGTAGTGGAGAGACAGGAGTAGGAGACATGCGGCGACACGCGTTTTAATACAAATCAGGAACTATTTCCTTTCTAACCTCTTTTATCTGTTCTGTGGTCGGTGCCCTTATCACTGGACCAAAACTGCTCAAAGACAAACAGAAAAATTGAGACTTGAAAAAAAAAAGGGAATTGATAACTAAACTAACTTCCTGGTCGGTTTTTGTCGCGTTTTTAGATAAGGATAACTCGAGCAAGTTCTAGATCCAGATGGACAGATGTAACCTACAGAGGTGACATCATGACATGCAAAGTTTCCGACGCAGATGTCAACCAATACCATGTTCCAAACATGTGCTGGCGGCAATTTTTTTTGTTATACAGTAAGTAATTCGACAAAATGCAAAATACTGGTATTCATCTGCATCCGGTTAGACTGGAAGCCGACCCCAACATAGTTGGGAAAAGGCTAGGCAGATGATGATGTAACCGCAGCGAAGATGATGAGAGCATTCGAATAGATTTAGAGCAGAGGTTTCCAGAAATCGAAGATAGAGAGGTTTGGAAGGAGCAAAGGGAGGCGTTTACCAATCAATCAAAAAAACAATTTGTGACCCAAATTGTAATTTGGGAAATGGAGATGCGATAATGGCAATAATTTATCAGCCTTTAGCAGCCCACTGCAGTATCCTAATTGCGTAACACACAATCAATCCGAATCAGAATCATTTTGAAGCAAATTGCTAATCCATTGCTTCATAAGTTCGAAAAATTTGTCTGCTCAACACGTAAATAACGCAATGAATGTTGTTGAACTGTCAAAATGAAACCGATTCCGATTGATCGTGTGTTACGCAATTAGGGTGCTGGTCATAGCATAATCAGCCTGTAAAATTCCCACTGCTGGGACACAGGCTTCCTCTCTTCGAGAGGTGGTGGTCTGTCATGTACCAAGCGGGCCCAGTGCGGGTTGGTAAATGTCACATGTCTTCGATTTTTTCTTTCGAGGACGTGCCGGTTTTTGGAGACCGAGAATTAGTAAATGTAGGGTGGGACACCCTCAGGAAAGCATTGGAGTTAGGCTGGTAATGCAAATCGAAGACCGATTATAAGAAATACGACTGGAGAGACATGGAAGCCGTGGTGGACCAGTGATAACGGCCCCGACTTATAAGTTGTCGGTCTTGGGTTCGAACCCAGGCATTTGTTTTACTTGTGTAAATAATTTCATCATCACTGCTCTCAAAAGAGCGAAGGAAAGACATCGTGAGGAAACCGGCAGGTCCTTTTTTTTTGTTTTCGGGGGGAAACCTTCAAAAGGCGCATGGTCTTTGGGGATAAAACCAGGCAGTGTGGGATTTTTACCACACTAAAACCACCCCGGTGGTCACTATCTGAGCATGGAAGGGGCACCGTTACCTCTCAAAAGACCAATCCGGAGCCCCCTCTGTGCAACGCCTGTTAGGGTACATCTCTGGGGAGACTGTAAAGGGGTCTCCCTGAAGCCCGACTGAAACCGGCATGTCCTAGAACGACGACATGTGACATCTATCAAACCGTACTGGGCCCGCGTGGGGGATTACAGCCAACTCCCTCTCGAAGACAGGAGGCATGTATACCAGCAGTGGGGACATTACAGGCTGAATGTGCTGTGACCACATTAAAAACATGCTGTCACAAAATACTTAATGATCTCACTCGTTTAGCTTACTCATTTCCTGTATCCTAAAATACATATTTTAGTCATCACTTTACTCAAATACATCACACCGTTTAGATATAAATCACACTATATTTTAATTGATTTGTTTCATAAACAAAACCAATTTGATACGGTTGCATCGAGTTTACGTTGAAGAATCAATTATCAAGTTTTCAGCTGAAAATGGGCTTATGAACGAGTCATAATTATGTAGATATTGACAGTTTTATATTTGACTATCGTGGCTACATGATAACAGCCACACGGGTCATTCGAATGTTTATTTATTTATTATTCACAAAATCCACAGCTCTTAGAAATTTTATTTCAAAACTAGCTTCTGCCCGCGGCTTCGCCCGCGTGGATGTCGGAAATTATCCCACGGGAACGTGCTAACAGGATAAAATGTATGTGCTTCCCCAGGATGCCATCTATCTCTATGCCAAATCAGAAGTTCAGTGGTTTAGGCGTGAAAATGTAACATACAGTTTCAAGTTCAAATCCTCCCCTTAAAAACTGAATTACCCCTTTTTGTCCCGTCAGTGGTAAATTTTCGACAACTTTAAATACTTATTATTAATAGCTGAGCATTGCGGGTGACGTATCCTACGACAAACTTATTATTTGCGGTTGGAACAGTAATCGGGTCTAGGGATCGAACCGCAAAATTAAGTTTGTTTTTTATTGTATATACTTTTCGCGCATAAAAAGTACCCAGTGTGGTGCCCAGGATATTAAAGAATAATTATACCAAGTTTCATCGTAATCGAACCGGTAGTTTTTGCGTGATGCCTGAACAAACAGACAGACAGACAGACAGACCGACAGACAGACAAAAAAATTTTTAATCACATTTTTGGGTTCGGTGTCGGTCTAGTAACACCCCCTGCCATTTATTTTTTTGATATTTTCAATGTACAGAATGTTCACTTCTACAGATTTATTATAAGTAAGTATATAGATATATAAACTAGTGTTACAGCCAATAAGCTACGCTTGCTGTGGTCCATCGATGGGTATCTTTACATATCAAGACCTCTCCGTGTCTCGGAAAGCACGTTAAGCCGTTGGTTCCGCCTGTCATTCGTAGATCTTTGACAGTCGTTACGGGTCGTCAGTAGCCCGAAAGTCTGACAACCAGTCTTAACAAGGGGATCATATATCTTATCGAGAGTCCAGACGCATTGCGGGATACCACCCCTATTTGGTTAATATACCATATATACGCACTAAGCGCTTCTCATCATCTTTTCTGATGCGCACAGCTAAGGAGTGGAATCGTCTGCCTGCGTCTGCATTCCCGAGTTCATACAACCCGAATCTCTTCAAGGCGAGAGTGAATAGGCTTCTCCTGGGCAAGCTCGTTCCACCGTAGATCTCATCCTTGCCTCTGGGCTGGATTGTCAAGAGTGAGCCCATTGTCAATATAAAAAAATATTGCACAGTAACTGGGTTGTGGAGGTCAGATAGGCAGTCGATCCATGTAAAGTACTAGTAATCCGCTGCATCCAAGACTTGAAGCCACCCCAAAATAGTTGGCATAAAATGCTAAGCCGAAGATGATGATCTGTATGACCTTAGTCTCTGCCAGAATCCTCAAGTTCTAAGAGTTTATCATTCCTAGATAATAATCTAAAAGTATTATCTCATAAAATGATGCTGCTAAGTGGACACTGTCTGTCATCAGATACTTACATGGTGGAATGCGGACGTTCTGTCCTCACAAGGTTATTGGCTAATCAGGAAAAACTAAATTAGGTGCATGGAAACATAATATCACACACATATCTATGCACTCATGAGCCTAGCATATTCTTAGGCATAGTAAATATACTTGCAACGCATATTTTGCCGTCTCACTGTGCCGAATCATATTTGTAGCATCCGTTAGGCTGCTTTTGCACCAAAGATGTGCTATGTTGCGAGGATGTGATAGCTAAGCTACGAAACTATGCGACCGTTTCCACTGATACGAAGCTATGTAGCGGTGCGAGTAAGATGTGCTATGATGCGCCGCCGCAAAGTCGCTGCGTGAGGAAGATGCGCAGCTCGAGCTATGCGATGTATCGATAGTAAGGAAGCGGCGAGGGCGACACACAGCTACAGTACTAGCGACCATCCATAGCACGCATCCTTCCATATAAAAAACATATCTTAGTTGAATCCGTTTCCACCAGTGCTAAGCTATGTGCGCCAATGAATATGATTGGTGGATATTAAACGCATCCATAGCAACATAGCGTAATCCCCGAGCACAACACATCTTTAAAGTTACAATATCCCATTCACGAATGAAATAAAATACCTATCTACCTAAAAAAAAGTATTATTAAATGCAAAATAACAATGAAATAAGGAAAAATAATAGCTTACTAAGTAAATAAAGTCACGTGAAGTTTACTTTTTAAAGTACAGACGCCAGCAGCTACTACAATCTGTCAAATTTCTTTAATAGAATTTCAACTTTATAGCTATAGGATTAGGTTCAAGGTTGATTGGGAACATTTGACAGTTTCGTGTAGCGTGATGTGCTGGCGAGAACCGAGAAAGCAGTAGAACCCCGCCAAAAGATTCACGGGTGAAGATCGACCTGAAGCACCTGGCCGCGAAGTCTTTAAAAGATGCCCATCCATAGACAAATATCACCCATCTCCACTAGTCCAATGCTTACTCTTGGATGCATATATCCGGTAGGCTCTTAAATCCTACCCTTT
Organism: Apamea sordens; assembly: GCA_945859715.1. Classification (NCBI taxonomy): domain Eukaryota; kingdom Metazoa; phylum Arthropoda; class Insecta; order Lepidoptera; family Noctuidae; genus Apamea; species Apamea sordens. Next base: position 6,916,836 of record OX244015.1, on the reverse strand, counting down.
CCTACGGGCACGTCGTCCCTACTATTACCGCGCCCCCCGGTCTACTTCTTGATATGCAATGGTCGCTGTAGCATCATGAACATGAGGCTACAGGAGCTAGTGCGAATCTTGGGGTTCGTTCGATTAATCGAGTCTGGGGGCCTACTCCGTGCAAAGTGCGAATGTTCGGATCGGACCGACACATGGCCGAACCGAATATTATTGAAAAAAGCGAAAAAAGTTCGGATCGGCTCAGTTGTTTCGGGACCATAATCAATATTCGAAAGAGTGTAGGAGTGTAGGATCGGAACTGACCGAACCAAATAGTAACTTCGTAGCAGGAAACGACCGAACATTCGGCCGATACTACTTCGGAGTAGACCCCCTGGTCTAACCACGCTGGATCGGTGCAATTCATTCATTCATTCGGGGAGCGTGATGTGCTGGCGTCTTTACCTACTTTACATAGTACTTAAATTACGTGTCAGCTATAGGGTTTCAGCAACTCATGCAACAAAATAATATTATGGCCACCATGCAAAAAAAGACGTAGTTTCCATGTAAAATACTGGTATTCAGCTGCATCCGGTAAGACTGAAAACCGACCCCAACATAGTTGCTAAAAGGCTAGGCACATAAATTGATGCAATAAAAAACATAATTACTACAATTTTGTATAATAAACCTGACCTGATTAGAAGATCTTTAAATGTTGATATCAAGTCAGAACGCAGAAATTCTGAGTCAGCTGTATTGTTACTTAGTAACAGTGTTTGAGAATTCAAATTCAAAATAATTTATTGTGGATCATAGGTTCATAAGATGGCGTGTTAGTTACAGGTAAGTCTGCTATATCCCGCCATTGAGGCATACAAGAAGCTAAATAACAACAGCCACACGGAGGTTAATTTATTTTATTTATCCATTTATTTCAAGCATCAAGAGTCAAGACCCATATAAACACATACAATACAATATTAATAATATAACTTAAAAATACTATAAATACATACAACATTATAATTACACTAAAAAAACTAACTAACGCACACGAAGTGTCTGCGTCGTGTTTCGCTGACTGGTGTCATGTCATGGTGGTGGTGGTGACGGCACGGTTGGCGCAGTGGTTAAGCGATTGACTGCTGCGCTGCGTGTCGCGGGTTCGATTCCCGCACGGAACAAATATTTGTATGACCTACATGTATTTGTTCCGAGTCTGGGTGTTTTTCTATCTATAATATGTATGTATTTACAAAAAAAAAAAAATGTATATAAGTAGTTTATCAGCCATCTAGTTACCATAACACAAGCATTAGGTTGCTTAGCTTGGGACTAGATGGCGCTGTGTGAAATGTCCAGGGATATTATTATTATTATGTAGCCGACCACGAAACTGGTTAAGCTACGCTGGCTCCCGGTTAGTGGATAGGTGATCCATTATATATCGAGACCCCTCCGTGCTAAAAGCACGTTGGTTGATAATGGTGACTAGTTTTTGGAACGAAGTTCCTTATCGCGCGTTGCGAAAGAGGGCTAGACGGAAAAAATTAAGACCAAAAGTTGGAACGACACTTTTTGCTATAGTTGTAAGCCGTGCGGCGTGCGCGTGTTTCTCTGTCTGTCTCTCTCTCTCTTTGAACTTCGTTCCATCCGGGTGTCCCTTGATACCTCTCAAGTTTTATTGTATTGTATAAGGTTCCCAAACTCGATAGTTGACGCGATCTATCATCATTGTCATCTGCCTGTTGGTATCGCTTCCAGTCTAACCGGATTTACCTGAACCTGTAGGTACCTTTTTTACGTGGAGCGACTGTCTATATGACCTTCACAACACAGTTACTGGGTAACATAGTACCCCTTGGTAAGACTAGTCGTCAGTTTCGGTGTTCTGACCCAACGACTGTCAAAGATCTACGAATGACAGCCCGAACAAACGGCTACACAACTCGCGCATCCATAGTTCCCATTCATAGACGAGATACAGAGACGGCACGGTTGGCGCAGTGGTTAAGCGATTGACTGCTGCGCTGCGTGTCGCGGGTTCGATTCCCGCACGGAACTAATATTTGTATGACCTACATGTATTTGTTTCGAGTCTGGGTGTTTTTCTATCTATAATATGTATGTATTTACAAAAAAAAAAAATGTATATAAGTAGTTTATCAGCCATCTTGTTACCATAACACAAGCATTAGGTTGCTTAGCTTGGGACTAGATGGCGCTGTGTAAATTGTCCAGGGATATTTATTTATTTATTATTATTTATAGCACGCATCATTCCATATAAAAACATAGCTTAGTTGAATCTATATCTAATCATAGTAACGTAGCATAGCACATCTCTAGTGGAAGAAGGTGAAGGAGATGTGCTATGCTACGTTGCTATGGATGCGCTTAATATCCACCAATCATAATTATTAATTGATCACATAGCATAGCACTGGTGGAAACGGGTTCAACTAAGCTATGTTTTTTATACGGAAGGATGCGTGCTATGGATTGGAGCTAAGGATGCGTGCCCCGTGCCTTCCCTACTATTGATGGCACATCTTACTCGCTCCGCTACACAGCTTAGTATTAGTGGAAACGTTCGCATAGTTTCGTTGCTTAGCTTTCACATCCTCGCAGCATAGCACATCTTTGGTAGAAAAGCAGTCATATACTTCTGCTGACCCCTTCAGGTTATACAGATGTCATTTTACGTTAAAAGTTTTAGAACTGGTATCCTACTGGTTGTCTAAATAATAACAGCCCCACAGGTGGATCGGTCAGGTTAAGCTACGCATGCCGCGGTTGGTCTGTGGATGGGTGACCATCTTTACATACCGAGACCCCTCCGTGCCTCGGAAAAGCACGTTAAGCCGTTGGTCACGGCTGTCATTCGTGGATCTTTGACAGTCCTTACGGGTAGTCAGAAGCCCGAAAGTCTTACAACCAGTCTTACCAAAGAGTATCGTATTACCCAGTAACTGGGTTGTGGAGGTCAGATAGGCAGTCGCTCTATGTAAAATACTGGTATTCAGCTGCATCCGGTTAGACTGGAAGCCGACCCCAACAGAGTTGCGAAAAGGCTAGGCAGATGATCCTACTGGTTGTCTTTCTAAATCCTCTCTTAGTCAAATGAGCAAGTTTCTACAAAGTAGCCTTGCATGTCCTTGAACGCTATCAGCTGTTTATGTTTGCGGGACAAACAGGCAGACAGACACTATGTAACATGTAGATAGTGATGTTACGTAATACTGTTTTGATAATGTCATCATAATCCTTATCAGCCTCTGGTTCCCACTGCTGGGACACAGGCCTCCTCTCGGTGAGAAGGAGTGGGCGTAGGTGTAATTACTACAAGGTGTAATAACTGCACGTTTGACGGCACGGTTGGCGCAGTGGTTAAGCGATTGACTGCTGCACTGCGTGTCGCGGGTTCGATTCCCGCACGGAACAAATATTTGTATGACCTACATGTATTTGTTCCGAGTCTGGGTGTTTTACTATCTATAATATGTATGTATTTACAAAAAAAAAAATGTATATCAGTAGTTTATCAGCCATCTTGTTACCATAACACAAGCATTAGGTTGCTTAGCTTGGGACTAGATGGCGCTGTGTGAAATGTCCAGGGATATTATTATTATTAACTACAAAGAAAATTAATAAAGCGCTCTTCCTCTCTCAACCTATTTAAAATTTGCTGTGCCCGACAGGGTCCATAATTGTTTCTATTATTTTTCTTTTATTTACCACCTGTAATTGTACATATGGATTGCAATAAACGATTTGATTTGATTTTTATAAACTACCACGCGGGTCCAGTGCGTGTTGGTAGATGTCGCATGTCTTCGAATATTTACATAACATCTTGTTACCATAACACAAGCATTAGGTTGCTTAGCTTGGGACTAGATGGCGCTGTGTGAAATGTCCAGGGATATTATTATTATTAACTACAAAGAAAATTAATAAAGCGCTCTTCCTCTCTCAACCTATTTAAAATTTACTGTGCCCGACAGGGTCCATAATTGTTTCTATTATTTTTCTTTTATTTACCACCTGTAATTGTACATATGGATTGCAATAAACGATTTGATTTGATTTTTATAAACTACCACGCGGGTCCAGTGCGTGTTGGTAGATGTCGCATGTCTTCGAATATTTACATAACATCTTGTTACCATAACACAAGCATTAGGTTGCTTAGCTTGGGACTAGATGGCGCTGTGTGAAATGTCCAGGGATATTATTATTATTATTTGGTTCTAGGACATGCCCGGTTCCTTCACAGTTTTGAGAGCAGTGGTGATGAAATAATTTACACAAAGCGCCTGTCTGGGTTCGAACCTACGATGTACAACTCGTAAGTCGCGGCCGATACCGTTGGGCCACAACAACTGCATCCATCTCCAGAGGGGCAATTCTGGTAATTTTAAGAACGTTCACAGTCTGATCTTAGTCTCAATCTGTCAAAAATACGTCAAATTTCCCTACAGTTTGACAAATTTTTGACATTTGTTTGTCGTCGAGATGAGACTGCGACTAGATTTTGAACGTTTTAAATTACGAGAATTGGCCTTCTGATCTCCAGTAAGGACCGTTCGGTAAATACTGCCTCCAAACTGTGACCGAAAAAGCTGAGGTATACCCTTTGCTTTTCTGGCATATTGTAGACTAGCTTCTGCCGCGATCCACCCCGCGTCGTATCGCATCGCCGCGTTATTACTTCGTTTTCGGTTAGCATTCTTTCTGACTCTTTCTCCTAAGGGCTCCTAAGGGTCCTAGTGTAGTGTTAAATAGCCTACAGCCTTCCTCATCATCATCTGCCGAGCTTTTACCCAAAGCTGCTGGCTGGGACCTTACTCTGCTGAGGCCATCAGGATGTTGGAAAGAGGTTGGTGTGCCTGCTATGGTGCTGTTGGAATTTTTATATATTTCATGCTATTTTAGTGCGAAAATGATCTGACTTACGTACTCATTGTCTATGATTAAAGTAAATAAGTGGTCAGTCATCATCTGTCGAGCCTTTTCCGAACTATGTTGGGGTCGGCTTCCAGTCTAACCGGAAGCAGCTGAATACCTGTATTTTACATGAAGCGACTGCTTATTTGACCTTCACAACCCAGTTACTGGGTAATACGATAACCCTTGGTAAGACTTCCTCATGAATTTGGCTATCAAATGCAAAAAGATTTTTTTAATCCAACTGTAAGTTTCAGGGATAACCCCCTCAAACAAATTTTACATCTTTATAATATACTAGCAGCGCCTCGCGGTTTCACTCACATAAGTGTCGATCCCGTGGGAATATCGAGATAAAAAGTATCCTATGTATTATTCTGATGTATAAGCTATATTACTGTAAAGTTTCATCAAAATCCGTTGAGTCGTTTTTGCGTGAAAGAGTAACAAACATCCATCCATGATCCATGCATCGTCACAAACTTTCACGTTTTTATTATCAGTAGGAAGTTTAGATCATATTTTGATCAGCATTTCAGATGGTAACATAGATAATTATTTACAAAAAATACACAAATCATACTAACAAGAATTTCAAAAATGTATGAGGGCTGATAAGCAACTACTTAATAAATTAAACAATATGTGATAATGGAGATCATTTTTTTAATCACAGTATGATAATCTTGATATGAATGTTATCATACCTACACAGTATGTTTTACTTTTCCTATATTTTCTTTTATAGCATAAAAAAACATACACAATAGAGAGTAGCGGTGGCCCAGTGGACGGCCGCGAATTACCGAGTTGTAGGTTCGAACCCAGACAGGCGCTTTACTTTGTGTAAATTATTTCATCACCACTGCTCTCAAAACGGTGAAGGAAAACATCGTGAGGAAACCGGCATGTCCTAGAACCAAAAATTCGAAGACATGCGACATCTACCAACTCGCACTGGGCCCGCGTGGTAGAATACAGTCCACTCTCTCTCAAAGAGTGGAGGCAGTGGGAACATTTAGGCTGATTATGATCTGGAATTTGAGGGGCCCGTGGCTAAATAATAACAGCCGCACAGGTCGATCGGTAAGGTTAAGCTACGCTTGCCGCGGTTGGTCTGTGGATGGGTGACCATCTTTACATACCGAGACCCCTCCGTGCCTCGGAAAGCACGTTAAGCCGTTGGTCCCGGCTGTCATTCGTGGATCTTTGACAGTCGTTACGGGTAGTCAGAAGCCCGAAAGTCTGACAACCAGTCTTACCAAGGGGTATCGTATTACCCAGTAACTGGGTTGTGGAGGTCAGATAGGCAGTCTCTCCATGAAATATACTGGTATTCAGCTGCATCCGGTTAGACTGGAAGCCGACCCCAACATAGTTGGGAAAAGGCTAGACAAATGAAGCCAATTACTTTCAAAAGAGTAACCATGAAGTTTCTTGCCTGTTCTTCTTCATAGTACAACAACCAATTGGAACCGTGCACCTTGCTTCTGGGAACCATACAACTAGCTTCTGACGATTCATGAGTACCCATGTATGTTTAAGAGCTGATTTTTCAATCGACCGATATTTTTGAATCGTAGAATAAAATTGACGTCCAACAGTTTATTGGAGGAATAATTTTGAATTTTTGACAGTTCTTGTAAAAATTCAAAATTATTCCTCCAATAAAGTTATCTGGCGTTAGGAAAATCACCCGTAAGTAAAATAAAATATTTTGAACTTGAGTGATGCTAACATTGTATCCTGTTCCTCAAACTTATCTTTTTGTCATCCAACCCCATACTATTTTGTAAAAACGTCACTGCAAATACTTAGGCGAAGTCAGTTTGTAGTGAGCTGATCTGGATTCCCTAGCGTCAGTTAGGACGACAGTTAACTTTAAGCTCGATTCATGTAAGTTTGGATGGTGAGGTTTTAACAGTATAGAACAGCTGATTTCTGGACAAAATTTTATGTAAAGAAAGAAAGAAGAGAAAGAAAAAGTATTTATTGCGACTCGCACAGGAAGATCATAAAACTAAACTAAAACTAATTAACTCACCACTCTAACTAATTTAATTGGTATTTAATATTATTTACATTTGTGTCTTCTTATGCCTGAGCTGTAGGCCAAAATAACCACCACATGGGAGCCCTGACATAGTGGCAGAACCCGTAGAAGATTGCGGGACGAGTTGGAGAAAACAAACAACCAGTGGTCTTCATCGTCAACGTTGGCTCTGGATCGAAAGAGCTGAAAGTCAGGCAGAAGCCTTAGCCCTACAGTGAGATGGTGCAGGCTAACAGTAACAATACATTTGACACGGCTTTTGCTTAAGACATCACAACAGCTCACATGGGGTCTATGAGTTATTTACTCATGGGAGGTTTGTTAATTTTAAGGTTTTTATAATCAATGAGGCAGGCCTAAGAAACACTGGCGTGACGATTTGGACTCGTACCTCACTGATTGGCCAGAGAAGGCACAACATAAGGAAAATTGGAAAAGTATGGGAGAGATCTTTGCCCAGCGTTGGACAACATAGGTAAACAAAACAAAAAATAATAATCAAGTGGTGTGTAAGGATGAGCAATGATTAGCGGTGGTGGCTTATATTTACACTAATATTAGAATAAGGTAAAGTTTGTAAGTTTTGAGATGTAGGTTAATCTCTGGATGTACTGATCCGATTTCGAAAATTCTTTCACTGACATAAAGCTACGCTATCGCCGAGTGCCTTGAGGTATGTTTTATAGTATAGTTAACTACCACGCGGGCGAACTCGCGGGCAGAAGCTATTGTTCAGTTTCAGCCAATTAATTGTCCCCTGCAGGGCAAAAGTCCAAACGCACAATGTAAAAATTGCGACCAAATAAACAGCTGACAGGTATAATTTCAATGACATTGTTATGCTAAAAACAGAGTTCTTACACCAGGGAAACATGTCTTGAAGGGTTAATTTGTATCATTTTTAAGTTAGGTAAGTACAAAAGTAATGCAATAATCAGTTGTGTTATTTTCTTATTTTTCAATTATCAGCTGTAGGCATAAATAACACGTGAAATAACTAAATTGAGTGTTAAATCGCGTTGGTTGCCGTGGTAAACACGTTTCGATGATCATTCATCGAATAAAACACAAAATAAACGCAGGAATTGACAAAAATATCTTTTTACGTTGTTTTTGGAGAAGGTGGTGAAAAACGGTTTCTCTTACCATCGTGCCAAGGGTTTGCAGGCTCGAAGTACTGTGTAACTAAGAGATCCTCGTCAGGGAAACGCACTGACCGAGGGATCTTCTTTTTATCTTTACACTCATCACCTACAACACTGTTTTTGTCACCACACTCTTCCAGCTCTGTATTAACACTTTTATCACTCTCAATCGGGCATCCCGTAGCTTTATCAGGGTCGGTAGACATATCTAGCGTGTAATCTATCACATATTACTGCAAGCGAACACATTAGCGTTAGCGGACACAAAAAAAATAATATTCAATTCATAAACACTTCAGTTTCCACACAACTAGCTTCGAGATCGATTATTTAATATTAACAACACGAAAACCACGTTAATTCACCGGCCATTGCGTATTTTTTTCACGTTTCGTTAGTTTTTTTTTTTTTCATACAATTTTTTTATTGTTCGTTTCGAATCAAAACATTCCGCACCTTTCATACACCGTTTGCCGCCATATTGGATTGAACGAGACAAAAGGAGAGTTTTCTTTATTGACTTGTAGAGGGCGCCAGTTATTACAGTGTTGCCATTATTATCAAGGTTTTGTTCTGAGTAGATGATATTTTGTCCGCGATGATAAAACGTATGGAAATATGTGCAATAACACACATGTAGGACAAAATAAACTGCCGCGATTCAGCGAATTTCTGCCTTTTCATTGCGGTAATTTCTGTCCGGTGGACAAATAGTTCATCGTCTGCTAAGCGCTTATTTGGTTTAGTGCCATCTAGCGTGAAGTAGCGAAACTAAATATATAAATATTTTTTTAAATTATATTTTATTATTTATACTTAGCATAAACGGGGCCTAAAAAGGCCACTTTGGCAGAATCATAATAGGATAACAATATGAATCATATTTAAAATCGTACAATGGTCACAAACTGACAATTCATAATATGATCGGTGTGCAATTCATGAAATAACATTTAAACTGTAAAAATAAAAACTGTATTGAAAAATTTACCGATAAAATTACGGTTTTTATTTTTTTCATGCGGCAATGTTTACACCAAATATGAAATGAAATACGAATATTAGAAGTATTGCTAATGATCTGCTGGGAATTCAGGAAATGAATAACTTTTAGAGATATTGCTTAATTAAAGTGGCCTTTTTAGGCCCCCTATTGCGCGCCACAATAATTAATGCCTGCAGTGCAATTCTGTAACCATCTCACCGTGAAAACTTAGGTGAAGTGAGCGTGGAGTGAGCTGTCATTCCAAATAATGCTAGGGATTGACACTACTGACAACACACATCAAGCTCACTTCACTTGAGTTTTCTCTGTGAGATTTTTACAGAATCGACCGGCCGCTGACATTACTTACCACTAGCGCCATCTAGTATCGAGTAGCAGAACTAATAGAGTTAAGATCCTTCTAGAAATTTCGATGCTAGAACTTTCTAGAACTATCGACATCTGGTCAGTCGGGGCCGGTATTTATTTATTTATGTATGTACTCGAACCTTCTAGATGTTTCTACAATAGATGGTTTTAGAACTATCTGCGACACTGTATAAGGTCGGGATGAGCCACGACCAAGTCAGAGTTGGATAAGCGTCGATACAAGTGAATACATCGAAAGTGATCTTCAAGTGCGAATTAAGTGCAATTGTGTTTAATAATTAGTGTGTTTGAGTTGTTGTTAGTGTTGGTCAATTAATGTGTAATTTTTGTAATTTAAATCGGCAGTTTTAATTGTCACGAACCCCGAAGCTCGTAACAATTGGTGTCAGAAGTGGGATTAAAATCATGCCGATTTTACATAAAGACGACACGGAGGGTATCCGAACCCTTAGGCAACGCCAACAGGAGACGGACCAGAGACGTTTTGGTGGAGCTATGCCGTAGAGGTCGGAGGGCCAGCTACCAACCACGGAGGCCGACCCGTCCGCAGCAGCTCCAGCATCAGGAGCACCAGACTTTGCTGCCCTGATGATGATGCTGCAGGAGCAGTCCCGCCGACAGGAGTAACAGGCTCGTTGGTTGGAAGAACAGCTCCAGCGGGACAAGGAGGAACAGGCCCGTCGGTTGGAAGAACAGCTGCTGCGTGACAGGGAGGAACAGGGCCGCCGACGGGAAGAGCAGATGCTCCTTATGTAGGACCTTCACACTACCTTCAGGAAAGACATGGAGGAGGTGAAGGATAAGGTTGCTCAATACGACAACCACCTGTCGGAAGCTGAAATCCGAATCGACCAAGTGAATAATCGGGTTGACCCGTAGCTAACACCTTCGCTACGTGGAGCCGCGATTCTATCCCCAAGTTTAAGGTAATCCAGCGTTTTCTTTACGTCAGCCATCACGGTTTTCTTCACGTCAGCCATCACGTTGTCAACCTGATTATTCACTTGGTCGATTCGGATTTCAGCTTCCGACAGATGGTTGTCGTATTGAGCAACCTTATCCTTCACCTCCTTCATGTCTTTCCCGAAGGTAGCGTGAAGGTTCTACATAAGGAGCATCTGCTCTTCCTGTCAGCGGGCCTGTTCCTCCCTGTCACGCAGCAGCTGTTCTTCCAACCGACGGGCCTGTTCCTCCTTGTCCTGCTGGAGCAGTTCTTCCAACCGACGAGCCTGTTCCTTCCGTTGGCGGGACTGCTCCTGCAGCATCATCATCAGGGCAGCAAAGTCTGGTGCTGCTGATGCTGGAGCTGCTGCGGACGGGTCGGCCTCCGTGGTTGGTAGCTGGCCCTCCAACCTCTGCGGCATAGCTCCACCAAAACGTCTCTGGTCCGTCTCCTGTTGGCGTTGACTCCGGGTACGGATACCCTCCGTGTCGTCTTTAGGTAAAATCGGCATGATTTTAATCCCACTTCTGACACCAATTGTTCCGAGCACCGGGTTTCGTGACAATTAAAACTGCCGATATAAATTACCAAAAATTACACTTTAGTTGAACAACACTAATAACAACTCAAAACACACTAATTATTAAACACAATTGCACTTAAGTCGCAATTGAAGATCGCTTCCGATGTATTCACTTGTATCGACGCTTATCCAACTCTGACTTGGTCGTGGCTCATCCCGACCTTATTATAGTGCCGCAGATAGTTCTAGAACCTTCTATTGTAGAAACATCTAGAAGGTTCGAGTACATACCGGCCCCGACTGACCAGATGTCGATAGTTCTAGAAATAACATCGAAATTTCTAGAAGGATCTTGACTCTATTAGTTCTGCTACTCGATACTAGATGGCGCTAGTGGTAACTAAGGTCACCATGTACCAGGCATTAATTGTGGCGCGCAACAATACGTTACTACAAAGCCCATTTTTTTATCCCAGGTAATATGAGCTATAGTACAAATATAGGAAGTTACCTAACTACTCTTATGGAAGTAAACAAGTATGACAACTAGTGATTACTGTAATTTAATCAATCTAGCAATTTACAATTCACCTCCCCTTTAAAAACCTCAACTGTGTGGCTTCACGATTCTCTAAAATAATTTAAGTGTAGTTTAGAAACGGCAGCACGGGACGGGAGTCAAACCAATCACTCAGCCATTACGTCGGAGTTATCATACCTTCATCGTCAGAGAAAAATCAATTGATATTTTGTGAGGTACAGATCTAGGCGATCTGTACCTGTATTTGCGGCTTCTGACTACTCATATCTCATCTGCCTAGCCTTTTCCCAACTATGTTGGGGTCGGCTTCCAGTCTAACCGGATGCAGCTGAATACCAGTATTTTACACGGAGCGACTGCCTATCTGACCTCCACAACCCAGTTACTGGGTAATACGATACCCCTTGGTAAGACTGGTTGTCAGACTTTCGGGCTTCTGACTACCCGTAACGACTGTCAAAGATCCACGAATGACAGCCGGGACCAACGGCTTAACGTGCTTTCCGAGGCACGGAGAGGTCTTGGTATGTAAAGATGGTCATCCCATCCACAGAGCATCCGCGGCAAGCGTAGCTTAACCTGATCGATCGACCTAAGCGGCTGTTAGCTACGGGATCATCAAAATAAAACATCGCTTGGGTAACTAAAATTATTTATTCAAACTCAACATCACATAGTCATTTATACACGCGACTCTTAAAACTATTCATATTTAAACTATTTGTTTATAGTATATAACGTTTTTATTTCAAACAGCGCAATATTTTACCAATACAGTTAATGGCAACAGGGACGCCCTCTATTACGTCAAACTTTACGACGGGTCTGAAGTGCGATACACGCTGCGCAGTACCTCACCCCTCACCCCCGCTGACAGGTGAATTTGTTACTGCGCAGCGACTCGCCTCGTGTTCCGAGACTGTACATGGAACTTGAACATAACTGGCGAAATATAGGTGTAGAAACTGCTTATTCGTTCAAACACATACGTGATAGGTGATAGTGGGTTAAGTTTACAATTATTTTAAAAGATTTTTAACAGCAGTCTGATAGTTTATATCATGTACTTGATCTATACTTATACTAATATTATAAAGAGGTATAATTTTTGAGTTATTGTAAGTAGGGGGGAAACTCCGGAACTACTTATCCGATTCCGAAAATTCTTTCACTAATGAGAAGCCATTACTACGTAGCGTAAACTTTTTTCTTTCTTTCTTTCTTACGATATATTTTATGTGAAAACAAGATATTTCACGCGGACGAAGTATTCATCTGCCTTGCCTTTTCCCAACTATGTTGGGGTCAGCTTCTAGTCTAACCGGATGTAGCTGAATACCTAATTAATAAATAAATAAATAAATAAATAAATATCCCTGGACATTTCACACAGCGCCATCTAGTCCCAAGCTAAGCAACCTAATGCTTGTGTTATGGTAACAAGATGGCTGATAAACTACTTATATACATTTTTTTTTGTAAATACATACATATTATAGATAGAAAAACACCCAGACTCGGAACAAATACATGTAGGTCATACAAATATTTGTTGCCTGCGGGAATCGAACCCGCGACACGCAGCGCAGCAGTCAATCGCTTAACCACTGCGCCAACCGTGCCGTCAATTGTCGCGACTTTGACTTTGTCGTGGACGAAGTAGTTAGTATAAAATGATAAAATAATTATTTGAATTACTTAACCAATATGTATTGGAGATTTTTTTTTTTAAATTATATTTAAGTTAGTAAGTAAAATATTGCGTTATCCAAATCTGACTAAGTCTATGTAGTATTAACATTTGTCATGATAAATTACAATTTTTGCATAAGTATAACAATTTTTCTTAAAGATTGTTTTTTTTTGCTGATAAATCATGCTCTCAAATTGCACTTTGTATAACATACAATAATAAAAATTTATATTTTCCATAATATGGGCAATGAAAAGGTGTCGAGCTGCCAAAAACAAATACACATTAAGAACTTTTGAAGAATTGGTATTATTTTGTTTAAAAAAATGTCATTTTAGCGACTTCAAATAATTACATTACGTTTGAATACTGCGATGACACAAAACAAATTGTTTATTTAGTTAAGGGCTAATTTTTCAATCGACATCGACGGATAATTTTTATTCGAGGAATAAAATTGACGTTTGAGTTTTTGTATAAAGTAACTGTCAAAATTTCAAAATTATTCCTCTAATAAAGTTATCAGAACATTGAAAAATCAGCCCTTGGAATATAGATAGGCAATCCACCGGCTTCAAAATCCCGTACTTACACCCAGTAAACACCCAATTTTCTGGGTCTTTACCAAAGCACCGCATTTAAACCCGGTGGATTGCCCATCTATAATTTAGAATCAATTGAGGCCATGAAAGCCACAGTGGCCTAACTGTCATTTTTTCAATACTGACTTTATTTGAAAAAACTACTCTAAACTGTAAAAGTCATTAGCGCCACAGTGGCCTAAAAATTAGTTCAATTTTTTTCAGTCAGGCCACTGTGGCTCTCTGCTCTAAACTGTACATAGCGCCACAGTGGCCTAAAAATTAGTTCAATTTTTTTCAGTTGGCCACTGTCAGTGGCTCTCATGGCCTCAATTATAGACTCACAATATACAGCCGATGATTTATGGCCAGTCTGCACTTTAAGGCTACGCAATAACGTTTTTATGAACCAAATGGTGACATGAGGTGAGTGAGAGACTGATCATCTGCTTGCCTTTTCCCAACTATGTTGGGGTCAGCTTCCAGTCTAACCGGATGCAGCTGAATACCAGTATTTTACATGGAGCGACTGCCTATCTGACCTCCACAACCCAGTGCCTGGGTAATACCTATTCCCCTTGGTAAGACAAGACTTTCCGGCTTCTGAACATGCGCTAATGTTCGGAGAGACTACGTTCAGACCGGACATGATTCATCTGCCGTATTATACTTGATTTTGTTTCCTTTCGTTTAACAATTTAAAATCGCAACGTATTTAAATTAATATTTTACAGAGAACAAAGGCATGGTTTAAAAAATAAATTGGTGTTCTTGGGGAATAATTAGCTTTTGTAATTTTTTTTTATAATAATCAAAAAACGTATTGCACCATTTATTAAGGCATTGATTTCCACCGCGGTCACCGGTGTCCGCTAACAATAGATTTTCTACTGTGTCTGTTGTCTGGCAGTCAACGTGTTAATTGCAGACGTCATAGAAAATGAAACAGTATTGGGGCGTATATGTTGCCTAAGAGGAAGCGACTAGTTCACAATGTTTTTCTCGCTCAAGAAACGTACAGGCGCCAGCAGGCCAATCAACCTTGAACCTTATTGCTTTAGCAATAAAGTTGAGAATCTGTTAAATAAATTTGACAGATTGTAGAAGCTTGCTATGCTGACGTCTGTACAAAAAAGATATACATAAATATTTACAGTTGATAGCTAACTGTTTACACCGCCTGCGAGTACTCGTTTGTTACGAGACTCACGCTTCGCTCAGACGCCAGTAAATCAAGCTACTACAATCTGTCAAATGATTTTAATAGATTTTCAACTTTATCGCTGAAGCATTAAGGTTCAAGGTTGATTGAGAAAATTTTGACCTTGAAAAGCTTGACCTGCTAGCGTCTGTGTACATCAGACTCGCTGCGAGTCAATTTTTAGTTGCTAGTTCTTCCCGCAACTCGTTAACCGCCGGCAATATGACAAGGCATGAAAAAATCAACCTTATTTCAATGACTCAAAACACTTTTTTAAACGCGATAAAAATGATACTCTCCTCTCCGAGCCTGTGTGAACGGACTTACTCGAGTTTTATGAAAAACTGAAGGTTTCAGATTACAATATTGAGCTGTTTCTTTAATTTAAAGGCTTTTTATTTTATTATAGGGATGGTATCTTTTTTCAGGTACAGTCACGAGCAGTAATATGTCAACACTTGGAAACTTTCAATAGCGACTTTTGCGTGGAATTACGAAAACAACATTAAAGTACGACACACTGCATAAACCTATGGGTTCGTAACAACATAAAATTTCATTAGAAAATAAAGGAGCTTATCGCTTTTGAATAAAGCCAAGTGTATACATACTTATGTTCGTGACAGCACTAGTTTTTTTCAATTAATATTTTAGTAAGTAGATAGAACAAAGTGTTTTCAATTCGCAGACATTTTTCTCACATATCAACATAGTATACAATATAATTTTAAATATCTAGACACATAATATGGTCCATATTCCATTTTTTTTGTACCAATACTATATTTTTTTATAAAAAATATTCGAATTACTTTTTTCATAACATGTTGGACGAATTTATATTTATGTTACTATATATTTTTATATCTAACAAATAGAAGTTTTAATTTATATAATTATAGTTTTTTTTTTTTCTTGACTATTTTCGACTATATTATATACATACAACTTGCTAAAGGCATATAGGTATGTGGGAACTTGAATTTGGTCGATTCTCCAATGAATTAGCCCAGGTTGGCACTGGGGATTTTTTCGTTCACTGCATTTTGAACGCACTGCTTACCGCCGAGAGTTGAACATCCAACAGTGTTTTTCTGACGCGCTGGGATGCGCTCTGTCCAAAGTTGTCGACACAGCTCACAGAATAAGCAAGCTGAAGTGGCTATTGGGCCGGCCATATTAGCCGTAGAACCGATGACCGTTGGGGTAGACGTGTTCTTGAGTGGAGACCGCGAATCGGTAAACGTAAGGTGGGACGCCCTCAGGCTAGGTGGAGCGACGATCTTCGCAGGATGGCTGGTAGCAGCTGGATGAGAGTTGCCGAAAATCGAGTTGAATGGCGTGCAATAGGAGAGGCATATGTCCAGTGGACTGCTATAGGCTGACGATGGGATGCATTCTGTTGGATTCTTAACGCTCGACTCAACACTGAGAGTTGAAAATCTCGCCGAGATATTTTTCGTCCCTGCGCACGTGGGCTTATTATAACTTTTCATTGGATAATTTTAAAATTATGGATATTATTTTCATCGGTCCGATCCGAACATTCGCACTTTGCACTTCGGAGTAGGCACCTAGGGTCGTCGGATGTAGTTGATGTTTTCTAAGAAACCGATGCGTTTTCTAATAAAAAATTAATAGAAAACAAACAGTTCATTTATAAAATTAAATTTTATTCAAAAACATACATCGGTTTCTTACTAAACTTCAACTATATCCGACGACCCTTGTTACTTATCTCCTTTGGTAACTGTACCTCAGCGCTTCGAATAACCAGTGTTGGATTTTCAACTCTCGGGTTAAGCGGTACATTGAAAATCCAGTGCATGAAAAATCCCGTCGTGATATTTTTACGGACCCTCAAACTGAACAACTTTCTCCATCATCATCATCATCATCTGCCTAGCCTTTTCCCAACTATGTTGGGGTCGGCTTCCAGTCTAACCGGATGCAGCTGAAATACCAGTATTTTACATGGAGCGACTGCCTATCTGACCTCCACAACCCAGTTACTGGGTAATACGATACCCCATGCAACAACTTTCTCCATGGGATCAAAATAATTGGTATATTGGCGTGGCTAGCTGACATATGGCAAATAATTTAATTTTATGTTCTGTGTCTTGTAATGTTAATTACTTAACATAGGTAACAACCAAGTATTTTCTAACTGAACAGACAGCTGTGCTGCTGGGAAGTTTGTTCCGCCACTTCTTCTTCCCAGCGATAGCACTAGGAAGTGGTGAAGGGCGGACGTTTTTGGGGGACTGTCTTTTGTAATTTTGACGTTCGAAAAGTGCTGATTCTCAGCCTAATTTGAATAAATCACTCGATTTTGATTTTTACATCGTAATCGCCGAAAAAATGTATCGACTTAAATGTATGGGAGGACCGATATTTTTCATGATTACAATGTTGGTTCCATAGAGAGTTATTCAGTTTGATCATCTGAACCACACCCTTAATTTAGACCACAGCTTTTTCATACACGCTGTATAGTATTTTAGTGCAATTTTGTGCAACTATGATACGCGTACTGGGACCGCGTGGCAGTACGGCCCACTCCCTTTCAAAGAGAGGAAGCCTGTGTCCCAACAGTGGGCTGATTATGCTACAGAAAATGGAAGCAGTGTTGCATCTATAATTGTATATGCAATTTATAATTGTATAGGTATATGTGATGCGTATTTTTTTTACTATTTCTTATAATAGTAGTATGCAGGGTGATTTTTTTTAATGTATTTTTGTATAGCCGAATTAGAAAGTATATGAAATAGAGAGAAATGGTTTATGAATAAAAATGATTCTGATTATGATAATGATTTCTATAGCATATTTTTTATGTACTAGCTAAAGCATGCTAGTTTTTGTGACTTCAAATTACTTAACAATGTTGTCCCTATTTCTCATAGTTCCATTTCTGCCGAAACAATTCCATTAAAAAAAATCACCTTGCATAGTACCTAGTAACAATATTTTACTTATATATTATCGTTTACCTAGTATTTACCTAGGCCGTCATTTACTATGAAAATACGCAAGTTAGTAGACTGCATTATAAAAATGATTGTTTCAGCTAGTCCTTTGGATTTTTCCTTAACCACTCCAGCCGGTCGATTCTGTAAAAATCTCACCGTGAAAACTCAAGTGAAGTGAACTTCATGTGAGTTGTCAGTAGTGTCAATCCCTAGCATCATTTGGAATGACAGCTCACTCCACGCTCACTTCACCTAAGTTTTCACGGTGAGATGGTTACAGAATCGCACTGCAGTATTTTAATAATGGATTGTTTTTTTTTTGTATTGTTTGTTTTTTTTTTGCAAATCGGCCGAGGAGCCATTTTCGAGTTTATACGACACTGGCGCACAGCAATAGATTTTTATAGGCAGGGTCATATTAAATTAGCTAGCCAAACTCTGCAAACGTGATGGGTATCAATATACAGGGTGTCCCAGAAGTCGACGTCAAGCCGGCATCGGGTTATAGGTCAAGTCATAATATGTAGGTATCAGAAAAAAAAAACTGTAGAGTATTTTAAAAATTTAAAAAAAATCGAGTAAATCTGCACCCAGTGACAGTCTTTTCACTCCTCCTGTTGCTAGTAATCTTAACTTCTTTTCTTTTAATTTTGTTATAGTACCAGGGTACTATAACAAAACTTAAAAAAAAAGAAGAAAAAAAAAAACATTATCCAGGGATAATGTTTCTGTAAACTCTTGCCTAAAATATAAAGCTAACTTTTCCAGTTTGGAAGAAAATGTCAGTTTCTGCCTAACCAAACCAGACCCTGTATAGATTATAAACTGACCACCTTACATACTTATAATTATAATAAATAACGGCCTAGATTAGGTACACTAGGAGACTTATACATAATGTTCCCGAGATTAACAACTATATTTTTGGTCTGTATATAAGTGTATATATGAAACTTAACTAGCATTTGTATGTTGGTTCGTGTCACTGATTTTCTTTCTTTATTTTTAGGTCGAGGACGCCATCTGTAAAATGAGGAAGTTATAATTAAAAATAGAAAATGACCATGCCACGGGACTGGTTTATCATTACTGACATGACTATTGTCGCCAATAAACCTGAAGGCCAATTCTCGTACTTTAAAATGTTCAAAATCTAGTCGCAGTCTCATCTCGGCGACAAACAAATGTCAAAAACTTATCAAAATGTAGGAAAGTTTAGAAGTATTTTTGACAGATTGAGACTGAGATCAGACTGTCAACGTTCTTAAAATTACGAGAATTGCCCTTCTGATATAGTGGTGATAGATCGATTTCCGCGCCGCACAACGATTGTCGATGTTACCATCCCACATAACGGGAACCTAGTGTGGGGGCAACGTTTTGTTTTTTAAGTTAAAAAAAAAACGTATTTTTTTTCACGATTTCAGGGTTGGTCCCGTAGTAAAAGTTGTTCATAATGATGAGTACAATGACCCCTTTTAAGGATTAAAACGATCAAAATTTAACGGTGTATACGTTTTTATAGAAATTAAAAAAAGAATAGAATTGTGAATACTCACCATTATTATCAGTGTACATATAAGCGATCCTCCGAGGCGCCAACTGCTTCCTCCCGTGACTTTTTCGCCTACCCTCTTTCAAGGACAAATTTAAAACACCATTATCACTTTCTAAAATCTTCAGTCCATCGTCCTCCGTCAAAACCATAGACTTAATATTCGAACTCAATTTATCATTCGAAATGAAAACTGTTTTCGCGAATACTTTTTTCTTTTCAGAGACTTCGTTTTTAAAAATGTGATTGACACTTTGCTGTACGAGTTTGTCTATGCGACATTCGAATATGTTCTTGTCTATGGATTTTTCGAAACATTCTGGTAGGAGGGGCGTTTTTGTCTCTGTGACGGAGACTTTTTTGACTGGGAGTTTGATGTGAGATTCTTTTTTTGTTTCTAAATCTAAGATTGGCACTTCTGTGGAGTCTGATCGCTCTTGGAGTATCTGAAACCAAAATTTTTGACAGTTCATTCATTGCGTTATTTACGATGTTGAGCAGACACATTTTTCGAACATATGAAGCAATGAATTAGCAATATTCTTCAAAATGATTCAGATTGAGATTAATTGTGTGTTATGCAATTATGGTGCAGATCTATACATATAATAACATAGTAACGAATAATTTTTGTCCGTTTGTCTGGATGTATGTTCCGGATTGGTGCAAAAACGGCTAAACGGATTTAAGCTGAAATGCGCCTAAATTGCACTGCCAAAGGAGATGTTTC
Source organism: Apamea sordens (assembly GCA_945859715.1). Taxonomy (NCBI): domain Eukaryota; kingdom Metazoa; phylum Arthropoda; class Insecta; order Lepidoptera; family Noctuidae; genus Apamea; species Apamea sordens. Next base: position 6,896,589 of record OX244015.1, on the reverse strand, counting down.
AAAATGTATGGAGCCCCAGCCAGGTCTTTGTACACCATACTAAAAAATGGGGAAACATAATTAAAACAGTTTTCAATCATCCAATTACTAGAAATTGGCTTTGTTTGGTAGTAAAGCACAAGAATGTACACTTGAAATTGCAACACACAACAAAAACCCGTCATGGCGGTAAGCTGTCATGTTGATTGATTATTGACGTTTGATATGTATATTTCTGTCATATTCCATTGTCAAAGAGAATCACTACGTTACCGTACTTTTAGTCTGACAAGATGTGACTGTAGACTGTTCACGATTTATGATCAATGGTCGATCTATGGTATACTGTCATTGTTTTTTAACCACAGAGTTCCTAAATTGGCGAGACGCCATATTGAAAGTCGACAAAAATAATTGATAAATATCAAATGATTACAAGAAAAATATGCACTTATGCAACTTATCTGTATTTTTTCCGAATTCCAGGGATATTTCTCGATTTTTCGAGGTACTGTACATTTATACTGGGCCTGTTTTGAAACATCTCCTTTACCCCTTTCAAACCGCAACACTGCTTGGCGCCAATGATAGCTACGTTGGTAGTAATTCCTCGGACAAATAGCTCTTCTATGACTAGACAATGCTTACCTGTACAATATACCTGTAGAGTCTGAGACAGCTGGCTCGCATGCTGTCTCGTTGTGAGACTAGAGCCCTCCTCTCTGCCAGGGCGTCATCTCTACATTCTCGCACTGCTCGTAACTCTCGAGCCAAACGACGGAGGTGTTCAACACTCCGTCGTCTGCTATTTTGAGAGGCCAGCTGAAAGGAATGGAGAAGTAAAATAAGTATGTAGTTTTTAAATAATGGCGCCGATTCCCTTGTTCATTAACTAAACTAAATTTAAGTTCAGCAGTGCATCTTTTTCTTTCAATTTCATTAAGAAAAGGACAGAAGATAAAATATTAGTTTAGTCCTGTCAAATTATGATACTCCATAGACAAGATAGACGTGATTAAAAACATGGTTACTAAATATACGTCAATTTACGACAGGCGCTGACTAATTTGCCAGGACTAAACTAATATTTATCTTCTGTCCTTTTCTTAATGAAATAGATAGAAAAAGATGCACTGAACTTAAATTTACTTCTTCATTTAGCTTAATTTAGCTTCTAATCAATCGGAATCAGAATCATTCTGAAGCAAATTGCTAATCCATTGCTTCATCTTCTGCCTAGCCTTTTCCCCAACTATGTTGGGGTCGGCTTCTAGTCTAACCGGATGCAGCTGAATACCAGTATTTTACATGGAGCGACTGCCTATCTGACCTCCACAACCCAGATACTGGGTAATACGATACCCCTTGGTACCTAAGACTGGTTGTCAGACTTTCGGGCTTCTGACTACCCGTAACGACTGTCTAAGATCCACGAATGACAGCCGGGGCCAACGGCTTAACGTGCTTTCCGAGGCACGAAGGGTCTCGGTATGTAAAGGCGGTCACCCATCCACAGACCAACCGCGGCAAGCGTAGCTTAACCTGACCGATCGACCTGTGCGGCTGTTATTATTTAGCCACTGGCCCCTCAATCCATTGCTTCATAAGTTCGAAAAATTTGTCTGCTCAACACGTAAATAACGCAATGAATGTTGTTGAACTGTCAAAATGAAACCGATTCCGATTGATCGTGTGTTACGCAATTAGGGTGTTAGGTTGCCGGTCTACTACTGAAAAGTTATTGACGGAATACCCAATAACACTTTGCACGTCCTGGGAATCGAACCCAGGACCTCATGCTCACCAGCAGTATTGTACTTTTTCTATGATTGAAATAAATTTTCTTTATTTTAACGTGCACGTCTTTCTACATCGTTCTCACATGGTTAATTTGAACACGAATGATGTAATCAAATATTTTGTAACAATTTTATGATTTAAAAGAGTGTCTGTGGAGTTTCTTTCCCGTTCTTCTCCATAGGTACCTACGCTTTGGAATGGGCAACTAGCTTCATCTTTCTGACTGACCGACCCTTTGACAATTCAAAAGTGCCTGTAATTGGTTTAGTTGAATTAAATGATTTCAACTGAAATTCTTGTTTTGAGATACTGTTTGTCAAAACAAGAATTTTCACGCTGATGCGGGAAAAGTTAATGCGTAAATAAATATATGAATCAGCTGATTCGTTTGTTATCTTATCTACCTCCTCTATTTAACAATATTCAACAAATAACACAATACTCTACTGCCAACTCAGTGACTCAGCGAGGACAAACACAAGTACAAGTATGTATACACTCGACTTTATTCAAAAGCGATTTACTCCATTATTTTTTTAATGAAATTTTATGTTGTTACGAACATAGCATTTTCAAACCCATAGGTTTATGTAATGTGTCGTATTTCAACGTTGCATTCGTTAGCACGCAATTAAGAGGAAACACGGGTGGTGTTTTTTCTATAGAGACGCTCTCGCCTGTTTTCTTTCTGGTTAATGACTATAAGGCTATGATTTTTTACAGAATAATAAATGTTAGTTACTTGTATGTCCCTATGTTTTCCTTTTTGATAATACATTATTTTTATAAGCACTAGAACCCTCAAAAAATGCTCAAAATTGCCTATTTAGACCGCTGTTAACAGAGGCCTAGGTTACAAATTTGACAACTATTAATGAAAAAGGAAAACATGGCGACACAGATTATATCCTTCTTATCCAGTTTATGAAATATCTTTTAAATTGGTTCAATATTGGTGGAGAAAATAGGCGAGAGCCACACCTCGAAAATGTGACATTTTACTTAGGCTATTCAGTCGGATCTGCAGTTGTCCTTATCGCACGAATTAGAGGGCGATAGGCAGAGGCGAGAGGGCAGAGCGACAGCGATAGTTTCTTCAAATACCTAATTTTCAAAAGTCTTTCCGCCCGCATTTCCTCTTAAAAGTTGCCAAGTGTTGACATATTGGTGTTCGTGACTGTACAAATACAAGTAAAAGTCATCCATCCACATGGGAAATGTTCGTAATCAACCACAGAGCAGATCATGTTACGTGAGCTCAACCACAGACACCAGTAGTCTTGACTGGCTTCATTTACAATTGTTTTAAGTCTCGCATCTGTATGCTTTAGCTATAGTAACTAAATAGTTCTAATATCATGCATAGTATGCTTTAGCTATAGTAGTTAAATAGTTCTAATATGGGGACACAGGCCTCCTCTCTGTTAGTGGGAGTGGGCCCGTCTAGTTCCCTAGTTAACTGAACTAATTTTTTTTCTAATGACCTCTAGTACAAACGCCAGCACATCAAGCTACTACAATCTGTCAAATTTCTTGAATAGATTTTCAACTTTATTGCTAAAGTATAAGGTTAAAAGTTGATTGGGAAAATTTGACAGTTTCGTGTAGCTTGATGTGCTGTCGTCTGGACAACGCCTTTCAAGGAATACGTCAAGTTTCCCAGTCACCCTGTATATTAGACTATATTGTTCCCACCGCTGGGATACAGGCCTCCACTCTTCGAGAGGGAATGGGCCGTAATCTACCACGCGGGCCCGCGGGTTGGTAGATCACAGAAGAAGTAGGTACTTACTCTATTTTTAATCCTTCTCCTCAGTCCCTTCAAAAAAGCCAAGTCTTCCAAGTTCAGCTTCAGAGACTGAACCCGCTCCGAGTACTTGCATGTTGACAGGCCCGCTACTTCTTCAACAGTCATACTGATTCCGCGTGCTAGAATGAAAGAAAACGGCCATTAAAAATCAAAAACAAAATCATGTTTGTTTTATTTTGTCGTGTTTAAATATTGATACCTATCAAGTCTGCGGAGTTTCGTTAGCTAATTTAATTTGGCCCTGTAAACGATATTTAAAAGAAAAAAAATTTTTTTTTTGTCTGTCTGTATGTCTGTTTGTTCCGGCTAATCTCCGAAACGGGTGGACCGATTTTAACGGGACTTTCACGGGCAGATAGCTAGCTGATTACGAGGAGTAACATAGGGTAGGCCTTTTGTTCCGGTAGCACGTTCCCGTGGGATAATTTCCGTCATCCGCGTGCCGTGGGTAAATGTTTTTTTTTTGTAGATAAATAACTTGTTGTGTCTCATATTATCAAAAGGGTCTTAAAACTATACAGACATTTTGTTAGTAGCTCAGACCACGAGTCCAGCGAAAAAAGTAAAGGGGCTCATTTATATTCACATTTAAAATATTTGTAACTTTTGAATTTCAAAAATTGCTTATTTTCACCCAAATTCTAATAAATAAATATTGATTTCGAAAATAAGTAAATCTTAAGATAATAAATATTGACTTCGAAAACAAAAAGATATGATTCCGGCCAGGATCGAACTGGCGGCCTTCTGCGTGTAAAGCAGATGTGATAACCACTACACCACGGAACCAGTTGTGTTATAAGTCGAAATTCATACTTTGGTATTTTTGTATTGACTACTTCATTGGGTGATTGATTGCGAAAGTGAATGCTGGGTCCTGAATGAATGAACGAATGATTAGCTAGAATATAGAAGTTATAAGGTGGTGATTTTTTTGTGGAAGGGCGCGCCAGGTTATGTCGCGAAATTCAAATTTTATTACGGTTTTTGCAATTTTCAGGTAAAGATATGAGTATGACGTATTGAGCTTGTTGTTGCTCGGAGCGCCGGCCGATAGATGTAAAACCAGACAAGTGTTAATAATTTTAATTTAAAAATTACAAAATTCTGCTGAGTGCTAAGTACTGCAATTAATTTGACACTAGCTTATGGCCGCGACTTCATCTGCGTGAAATTTCATGTTCCCCGACCCACACGTCGCATCGCATCGCATCGCCCACCTGCGCTATTACATCGTTTACGCTTAGCGAAAACTACCTTCTCTGAACTACCTTCACTAAACTACCTTCTGCCTTTTATCCCTTTGCTCGGCACCTAAGGGTTGTAGCGTGATGTTAAATAGCCTATAGCCTTCCTCGAGAAAGGGTATTCGAACCCGCGATACACAGTGCAGCAGTCAATCGCTTAACCACTGCGCCAACCGTGTCGTCAAATGATCGTCAACTTTTACGTGGGACTTGAACATAACTGGAGAAACGTGGGTGTACTGTTACATCTCTGCACAGGTGTGATAACTTAGTTTGAGTGTTATACCTGCATACTGCAACAACTATAAAACCACTTAACTTTTGAAATGTTAGCAACAATATGTTGAAATCAAAGAATGCTATTTTCCTCCATAACTTATTTCTTTCAATGAAATATATAATATGAAAGTGAAAATCACTATTAAGTTTATTGTTCTAATTTCAAATCAACTGCTTATCCACATAATCATGTCACAACATTTCAAACAGTATGAATCATACTTGTTTTGCACCAAAATATTGTTAGTTTTGTTTCCAAAAATTAATACTATTTCCTGTAATCCAATAAAATGACTTTAAAAAAGTAACACATCCAACTATATTACTTATTTAGCAAACAAAATAAAAGATGCCCCATTAAATAAGATCGCAACAAACATTGTATAATTTATTTTTTTAATTCATAGAGTAATGTAATATTCATGTTATTTTCACGCACAGGCCATTATGTAGTCAGTCCAATTGGTGTACATTGTTCAATAAGATTCTTTTTTATAGTATTTCCGATATATATTATGTATACAATACGAAATATTTCTGCGTCATATTGTCATAACACATTAGACGTCTACCTGTTGATTTATCCGTACTAGAATTACAACAAAAAATATATTATAAACAACTTGCCATCCAATATTTCCTGGTCCAATTGGTACGAGGACGTGTGCTTCCCATTATCGTCCATTCTTCATATTTAATAGTTTGTTTTAATTATTTATTTTTAACAATATCTTTTACGTTATTAGAAAATAGTTCGGTAGGTTAGGATTTCGAGAGCTGTCAATGTCAAACCATTTCATTCATGCCAGTAGTGTTGGGACAATTACGTTTTATTTCCTACCACGTGATAACTGAAAATAATTGGAACAACGTGGGAAGAAATAATTGTAGCCATACAATATAAATTTTATCGTCCAATTTGATCTATAATTCAGAAAGCCACGAAGGCAGGCAAAAGTGAATAACTTGAAAATTTCAGACACTGAATTTTTAAGTTTTCTTAGTCGAGAATTGCATACTATTCTAATAATAATAACAAATAAGCGAAGCGAGTTTTAAACTTATACATTCCTGACCCCCGCCTCGAATTTATTAATTTTTGTTTTGTTTACTGTTATGCCGGCTCCACACGTTGGCCAACATTGTGGCGAATGTTGTGGCTAATATCTTATGGCCATCATGTAGAGCGGGTGTTTGTGCTTATTGTGGGCGTATTGGAATAAAGGCCCACACGTTGGGCGTGCGTTTAGCTTGCTACGAACTCCCAGAGTGATCGCACGGAGTATATGTGTTCTGTGGATAACACGCGTTGTAACTACTAGTTTTTACAAAGTTACGGTATGCTGTGAATAAATAAACCGCAGCAGCAGTTATAACCTCAATACATTTTATTAAATTCGTCCGCACATTGGCCTGAACCAAAGCAAACTGAACGACCTTTCAACGTATGGACGCCGTCACGAACTCTTGGCCAATATCTTTGTCACAACATTCGCCACAATGTTGGCCAACGTGTAGAGCCGGCATTATAGAAATATGTATAAGGTACTGACACACATGCTTACAAAAAGCATGCTAGTTTTAAGCATACTCCTATATTACAAGCATGCTTAAAGCAAATTTTAAGCACTCGCTCTCGGTCCGGGAGCGAGTGCTTAAAATTAAATAGCGTGTGGGTCCAACATGGAAGCTTTGCAAAAAAATACAAATAAAAACAGTGTTTCCCTAAACTTACAAAGATATGTTAGTGTCAATTTTTTCCTATTCGTCGCGAAAAAAAACACTATACTCCATCTGTTTAGGTAGTTAAATAAAGGTAAACAATCTTGATATGTCTTTTTATATAAAATAAATCGTATAAAAGACCAACAAATATTATTTAAATTTAGTTAATTACCTAACATCGGTTTAAGTAAATACCTAATTGTAAATATTTTTAGATTACATTTTTAGTCATTTTTTAGATAAAAGACATGTTAAGATTGTTTACCTTTATTTAACTCCCTAAACAGATGGAGTATAGATACTGGCACATGCTTCTAAAAAAGCATGCTTGTAAGCATGCTTCAAATTACCATTCAAAGAATAAAGGATTGAGCAATTACTACTTAGTAGCATATGTGTCGAAACATTGCTAGTAATGATCAAGCATGCTAAGCAATGTTAACTGAGGTGCGTTTGGAACTTGGGTGGAGCACCGCCGCGTCCTAGTAGCTGCGATCGGTCGCTGCGATTTTTAGCGTCCGGCCCTGGTCCAGACCATGGTACGGAGCGAGAGTGTATGGCAAGCCGTCACCTCCTTCTACGAAGCAGTAATGCTGGCAATGGAGGTGGCGGAGCGCGTGAGGCAGCGGCAGTCTTTGCGCCCGAACCCCCCTAAGTCAACGCAGGAGACGCCCTGCGCGTCGAGAATTGATAGCCGGTTCCCAGCCACCCTAAGCGCGGGCTTGCGGACGGCGACCAATGGGTAGCTCGCCGTCCAGTAAGGACGAGGCTCAGGTCGACAGCGCGCTATGTTCCACGCGCGCCTCAAAGAGATGTCAGCACTAAGTGATGGGGTCCGCTAGGGCCAATGCCTGCCAGTGCCGCGGGTTGTTCGAAAGAGTTACCGTGGCCCCTGGCACAGGCAACTGAAAGAACACGGGTGGGTTTTAGTCAGTAAAAGTAGTATTTAGACGATGTGTTTTTTGTTTTGTGCTCACACCATAAATTATTATTATAAGTCTATACGTGAGGATTTGTAGTTTCGGGTGGCTATGATTTCCTTTTGTGTTTGTTTTTATTAGCTGTAAGTCCTCATGTACTAAAATAAATAAATAGGTAATAAAAGTCTAACATCCCGCTTCGCCCTGAGCGAGAGAAGTTAATTGATGATTTCCCACCCAAAAAAAAGTTGTGGTTGGAAAGGGGAGTGCTCTAAGCGCGTTTGCACACGTTTATTACGAATAACCTGATCGGAGTTGGAATAAAAAACCAACTCGAGTATGATGTTCCTAACTGAAATCCTGTGACAGCTAGCTCTCAAATTTTTACACGCTGGATAGTAGCGACATCTGAAGTGAGCAAGTGTAAGTTTTTATCAGAAAGGCATTCGGAAGTGTGAAGCCGGCCTAACATACAAGCAGAAAAGTTAACCTTTTTGCCGTATTTGCAACGTAATCTATCTAATCAGTGAGTGTGAGCAAAAACTCTTTCGTATCGGCCAAAATTTTAATGGACCTAATTATGAACACGAACTTATGAAAATCGACTAAGAAGACCACAGACAATCGCTTCTATGTATGTTGTTTGATTGAATATTGACATTACATTTTCTACAATTCTACATGCAATTTTCAGTTCATTGTTTTTAAGCCGACGCAGGGTTGTTTTCTCGACTTTACACAGAAAATAAATGGTAAGTTTAGTATCTTTCGTAAAAAGTTGTCAAATTAAGCCATTATATTGCAATGTAACGTTGTTTTCGCAATGAAATAAATAATAAAGTTATATTGGTGACAGACACGTTGTGTCCAACTCTTTGTAACGTTTCTATTTTCAAAAACTTGTTAGTGCGAGATTTTTACGAATACATTCTATAAAGTAATAATATAGCCTCAGCAGTGTCTAACAGAGAGAGATTACTAAAATATCTCTTGAAACACGCTGAGGTACTTAAATAAATTTGCTCAAACATAGTCGCCCGGCACACCCGCTATTTTTTTTTTAGCGCACTCCTATAACGAGGCCCCTGGAAGCGTCTTGTCCTTGAAACGTCCCGTTTACCGGTTCTTGTCTTGTATTAATGATTTCTGTATTTAAACCTTTAATTTTCTACCGAATAAATGCTGCCTGACCCTTCAGGGGTTAAAGGCGTGATGTTATGCTAAGTGAATACTGCTGCCTGCTACCTACTTTAATTTACAAAATCATCTTACTGGTAGAACTTAAATTATTTATTTATGTAGATGGCTGTTTACATAAATTACCAAAGACCTAAAAACAATGAAATAATAATTGTGTTTAATATAACATGGCTTAGAAGAGGAAAAAATAATGAAATGTAAGCTGATATGAGATCTATAAAAAAAAAAACATGCTTACTAGGTACTGAGCCCACCCCAAATAAATTAAGGTTAGGACAGGAAGCTGATAATATTTTTTCATAATAGACTACATTAACTGCTCTCTATGTTCTATGGTTTGGGTAAAAAATGTCTTTAAAAACATCTTAAACGTTTTTTTTTTTTTTGACTATGTGCTCACTCTTGACCTCAATCCAGCCCAGAGGCAGGGATGAGATCTACGGTGGAACGAGCTTGCCCAGAAGAAGCCTATTCATAAACATGATGTTTGTTTGTTTGTTGATGTGTGCCAGGGACCACGGTATCTCTTTCAAACCACCCACAGTCCTGGCAGGCATCGGCCCTAACTGCACCCAGATCTTACACAATGTTCTAAACAGACCAGGAGAAATGAAATTAAATGTTTTATCTATGTAAGAAGTAAAACATTTAATTTCATTTCTCCTGGTCTGTTTAGAACATAATTTTATTTCTCCTGGTCTGTTTAGAACATTGTGTAAGATCTGGGTTCAGTTAGGGCCGATGCCTGCCGGGACTGCAGGTGGTTCGAAAGAGATACCGTGGTCCCTGGCACAGGCAACTGAAGGAACACGGGTGGGTTTAGATCTGGGTGCCCCGAGGGTTTCTGACCGAATCTGGGATACTTATGTATTATATTTTTGAAACATGAAAGTGTTTTTTTGAACCAATTTTAAGAAATAAATATTGGAACAAAGTTCCTTATCGCGTGTTGCGAAAGGAGGAGCATCTAGACGGAAAAAATTAAGACCAAAAGTTGGAACGACACTTTTTGCTATAGTTGTAAGCCGTGCGGCGGCGTGCGCGTGTTTCTCTGTCTGTCTCTCTCTCTCTCTTTGAACTTCGTTCCATCCGGGTGTCCCTTGACACCTCCCAAGTTTTTATTTAATATCAATTGAAATAGTGGTTAATACAAAATTGCTTTCAGAGATAAGACCGTCTGCATATTCATTCACTTTTTCCTGTTTGGTTCATCCTGTTAGTTCAGAATAAAAATACTCAATAAACCCAAATGTTAATGTATAACCTTTTGGAGGTATGAGGAACAGGATGTAAAGTTCACTCATCCTCCATAGAAAAGGGAGGATCCTCTGACCAGACGCAAGGGCGGATCCAGCTTTGGTGCCAGGGGGGGGGGTCACATAGTCGTGGTCAAGTCACAAGAAGTTATAATTTAATTTTGATAATAATAGATACAAGTAAGAAGTAGGTATATTATTAATAAAAGTAAGTACTGTGTCTTGCGTTAAATTAGGGCGACCAACTATTCTTATCGTGTAAGTAGTCGTTGATGGAATAGTATGCCTTTGAACAAAGGTTGGATTTTACTTGAGCTTTAAACGCATTAAAAGGCAAGTCTAGCAAAGAAGAGGGTATCTTGTTATAAAAGGTTTGTACCAAGCCCAACAAATGAGTTATGAATCTTATGAAGCCGGTGAAAGGGGGCACGTAGTTTGTCCTTATTTCTAGTGTTAACATTGCGAATATAACTGTTTTTAGTGTACAAGTGTAAATTTTGCCTAATATATAAGATATTGGCAAAGATGAATTGTGATGCAACAGTGAGAATATCAATATCTTAAAAAAAATCTCTTAGAGAAACTCTGGCACCTAGCTGGTGAACAGCTCCTTTTTGAAGGACAATTATATTTTGTATATCAGCGGTTTTGCCCCACAGCAGAACACCGTAGGACATAACGTTTGTGAAAATAAGTAAAGTAGACTAAACCAGCTGTATCAACGTCAGTGTTATCTTACTTTCCTGACGGCGTAGGCAGCCGAACTGAGCCTTCCCGCTAGACTTGATATATGAGGTCCCCACTGAAGTTTGGCATCTACTGTTACTCTTAGAAAAATTGCCGAGCCTACAGTTTCAAGCACCTCTTTATCTAAGACGATGTTGGGTCCTAGATTTCTAATATTCGGTAAGGCGAACCACATTTCGTTTTCTTGGCATTGAGAACTAGGTTATTTGATGTAAACCAATCTGTAACTATTGAGAGTGCACTGTTTACGTCGTCAAAATCTTGTCTATTCCTGTCTACTTTAAAAAGAAGAGAGGTATCATCTGCAAACAGTACATACGTCACAGATGCCCTTCAAATGGAATGGTAAATCATTGATTTATACTAAGAACAAGAATGGACCCAGTATTGAGCCTTGCGGAACACCTAACTGAACTGGTAGCCCGGAAGATTTCACGCCATTAACATCTACACATTGGACCCTATTATGTAAATAAGAAATTATTACGTTGAGAGCGAGAGAGAGAGACACCGTAATGACGTAACTTACGCAAAAGCGTGTCATGGTGCACGCAATCAAAGGTTTTAAAGAGATCACAGAAAACTCCAAGTGTATTAAAAACATTAACTACATAACGCGGGGTTACATGTCCGAAACTAAATAAAGGACTACATTACATTACACTTAAAAATACCTACCTATATTTAAATAACAAAATCAATTTTTCTTTTACGTCTTCTCCCGAAACGCGTTAGCACTTCATCTGCTTCAATAGGTACATTTTTATGGACGTAGTGGAGAAGTGCCACTCCGGTTAGACGTTCTTCAACCATTGAAGCTCTTAGCCACGATTTGATTTTTCGTAACGTAGAGAAAGATCTTTCCGCTGTCGTACGCTAATAGGTGGTGTAGCCATAATACATAAACATTTTCTTATATTAGGATACCTTTCAATATCGCAAATTAAAATAAGGTCAGAAATCGACTGCGGTATGTCCTGACTCCGCTGCCACTTCACCATCCACAGCCGATATTCGTTTACAACGACAGAAACTGGATTATCTAGTATCAATGTATAATCAGTTGCTAGTTGTTTCACAGTTTCAATGTCTTGATTACTGTATTTAGAATGAAAACGCTTAGCTGAAAGAAATTAAGTATTTCAGGAGACAGACGGTCCTGTAGGTCACTTATTATTGAATCCAGAAGCGGGATGTTTATGGCTCTGCGGAAATACTCTTCAGCAGATTGAGCAGGTTGGTTATTGGCCCTATGTATTTGTCTTGACACTATTCTGGGATATTTAATTTCTACATCTAGCTGCTCACCTACTTCTTTAGATATAGCGTCAAACAAAGTATTATATTAAAATAATTAAATATTGAAAGTACTTAAATAAAATCTATATTGTGACAAAAAATATATAAAAACATTATGTTGAACAATTTTAATTAGTGGTCCACCTAGGTCCTGGACCCAGCCCAGGGGGGGTCATGACCCCCATGACCCCCCCCCTGGATCCGCCCTTGACCAGACGGGTGTTGTGTCTGGCGGGCAATTGCCCAACAATTGATGTTGGGAAATTGTATCTATGCCAATTGCGCAGTAAACTCTGCTTGCGAGATGCAGGATTTGCTTGACGTCAGTATGACGCGTTGTTCGCATGTGGCGTTGTAGATACCGCTACAACCTTATAGTGGTTTACATCTAAAAAGTAATTTAGTGTCAAGTCTATAACCCTATAGGTACTAATAAATATAATAAAGCTGAAGAGTTTGTTTGCATGCAATAATCTCTGGAATTTGATTACCAGTCATATTGGAAAAATTCTTTTGGCATTTGATAGCCCAATTCTTGATGAAGGCTATAGGCTATTTAACATCACGGTAGGATCCTTAGGAGAAAAGCAAAAAGAAAAAAAAAACTTGACAGGTGTCAAGGGACACCCGGATGGAACGAAGTTCAAAGAGAGAGACAGACAGACAGAGAAACACGCGCATGCCGCACGGCTTACAACTACCTATAGCAAAAAGTGTCGTTGCAACTTTTGGTCTTAATTTTTTCCGTCTAGCCCCCTTTCGCAACGCGCGATAAGGAACTTCGTTCCAAAATTGAGCGGTTTTGGACAGAATATTTATTTTAAGCGGATCAGTCTGTAAACGCAAAAGAGAGAGGAATTAAAATAATCAGCTAACAAAAATACACTTAGGTTGGTTACCCAATGCATAAACACATCCCTCCATTGTCTTTAAAATTGTGATGCGAGCATGCGCGCAGCGGGGCGCGAGTGCAAGTACCTACCCATAATGGATGGATGTGTTTATTCTAGAGTGCCAGGTATTTATTATTTTAGGTCAAAATAAAATCATTTTAATCAGTTTTTTTTTTGCTTGGATATCTTGGGTTATACGTACTGAGCGCTGTGATAAAATTGGTCCATCTATTTTAATTGGACCCTGTATATCACTGGTTTCGACTAGTTCATACTGCTATTTTGCTCCAAATTGTGGTTATTTAAAAAAATACTTATTTGTCTATTTTGTCCTTTCCACAGCGCAATGATGAGTAGGGGTCGCTACAGCCAGAGCAATGAGTGGGACTCCAGGGATGACAGCTCCGTTTATGAGCCCCAATATCTTGACGAGGACAGTGGGTAAGTTATAGAAAAACTAACTTTTGCCCGCGGATTCACCAGCGTGGAGGTCGTACAGTCAACAGCAAAAGTAGATGATCAAAATCAGAAATTCAATAGTAATGAACGGAGTTCGCGTCAGAACTGTGTGGCGTCGAAGTGACTCAAAAGTACCTGATTGTAAATTATACCAAACATTTACTACTAGTACAGCTGCCATATAACTGCGAACTCCGTTCATTAAGATTGAATTTCTGATTTTGATCATCTACTTTTGCTGTTGACTGTACCTACTTGCGGGATAAAAATATAATTTGGTCTAAACCAGCACCCTATTAGCGTATCACACAATCAATTTCAATTTGAATCATTTTGAAGGATATTGCACATAGCAGACAAATTTTTCGAAAATATGAACCAATGGGGGGTAATCCATTAGTTCATATTTTCGAAAAATTTGTAAAGCTCCGATTTAAGAATCAGCCCTTAATGAAATATATCTACTTTTTTATAGTGGTGATCCCAATCTGGACCACTGTCGACTCTACATCAAGAATATACCGAAAGGCCTGAATGAGGCAGGACTTCGTGCGGCCTTCGCTAAGTTTGGGATGCTCCTCGAGGCGTACCTCAGCCCGGACCCGGGGAAAAGCTTCGCATTGGTCAGATACGAGACTCCAGGGTGAGTACAGCTTTGGTTTTCTAGGACCCAAGGAACGCGGTTTCGCCATATTATTCGGCCCGAAGAATTGCCAGACTTGAGTGGCAGTGGGCAGGGCGCACATTGCTCGCAGAACAGATGGCCAATGGGGCCGAAAGGAGCCTGGAGTGGCGACCGCGTACCGGAAGACGTAGCGTTGGAAGGCCTCCTACACGGTAGACCGACGACCTTGTGAAGGCCGCAGGAACCCGTTGGATGCGAGAAGCACAGAACCGGTCGAAGTGGAGGTGCTTGGGGGAGGCCTATGTTCAGCAGTGGACTGCTGACGACGCCACCACGCTGCCGCGTCGCTGCTGTGGACGTCTTCACGTCAACGCCGGCTGCCGCTGAAAACCAGCGCTGGGGCTCTGTTTCGTATAGGGTCTTAGCATTACGCTGAGCGTTGGCCGTTTTGCGTGAATGTGACGCGTGTTTATCCCCAACTTGTTATTTTTTTTTTTGGAACGAAGTTCCTTATCGAGCGTTGCGAAAGGGGGTTAGACGGAAAAATTTAAGACCAAAAGTTGGAACGACACTTTTTGCTATAGTTGTAAGCCGTGCGGCGTGCACGTGTTTCTCTCTCTCTCTCTCTCTCATAGAAAGCAAGCCTGTTATACTTCGTTCCATCCGGGTGTCCCTTGACACCTCTCAAGTTTACGTGTTTATGTTCCTTTTTATGCGTCATGTTTGCCGCAAATGAAAGTATTTTCTTTCTTTCTTTCTATTGGCTGATGATAATGATAACTATCATGAAAATCTGTAGTTCTCACCCAATCAACTCAGCCTTTTGCAGTCCACTGCTGGACATAGGCCTCTCGCAGACTGCGCCACAACACCCTGTCTTTCGCCTTCCGGCCAATTTTCAACCAATGAGTTATTATAAGTAAAAGGGACACCCGGATGGAACGAAGTTCCTTTCGATTAATTATTATTATTATTTATTATGTACAAAAAACCTGTATACACTCAACAAAAATAATCGTCGCGACACCACACTGTTCAATGCGAAATAGAAATACGAAACGAAAATAACTGGCTTGCTTTGTATAAGAGAGAGAGACAGACAGAGAAACACGCGCACGCCGCACGGCTTACAACTATAGCAAAAAGTGTCGTGACAACTTTCTGTCTTAATTTTTTCCGTCTAGCCCCCTTTCGCAACGCGCGATAAGGAACTTCGTTCCAAAAATAGGTAGATAGGTTACCTACCCAACATTGGATCATCAAAAACAGCACATTGGCGCCGAGTCCCCTGTTCACAAACTAAACTAAATTTAAGTTCAGTGCATCTTTTTCTTTCTATTTCATTAAGAAAAGGACAGAAGATAAATATTAGTTTAGTCCTTTATTACATGAAGACAGGGGGGAAATTGCGTAACACACTTCACACATCTGTCAGTAGCAATAGATTTCATTTTGACAGTTCAACAACATTCATTGCGTTATTTGCGCTGTTGAGCAGACACACATCTTTTCGAACATATGAAGCAATGGATTAGCAATATTCTTCAAAATGATTCAGATTACGTTTGATGGTGTGTTACGCAATTAGGGTGCTGACTACTGGTCCTTAATTTTATTTATTTATTTTAAAGAAAGCTTACAGACTAATAAAAAACTTAAATATCATGCATAAGTAGGGACATTTGCTAACTACAAGCTTCCACATGTACACATCTACATAATTAAGTGTTACATATTTGCGTGAATAATACAAGGAACTGCCAATTTGAGGCCTCATTAATAAAATAGTCTAACAATATTTTTGTTACAGAGAAGCTAAGCTGGCTATGATGAAGATGAATCACACGGAACCGTTGAAATTGCAAATTCAAATAGCGAAAAAAGTAAGTTAATATTTTGTTAGGCCTGACGTCATCAATATGAAGTCATTTATTCAAATTGAAAAAAACTTGTACAAACACTTTTACACGTCAATCATATTTTAAAACTAGACGAAGTCGGCTTTTCCTATCTGACTAGTCTGAGAAGAAAGGTCGAAACAAACTCAGAGGTCACAGTCTCTTTTAAAGTCCAGACATCATCTTGGTCAGATCATATGAAACCATGTAGATCGATGTCTGAGATGGTCTTTTAAGGAAAGAACCACACAGATTGAGTGGACCTGTCCAGTCAGTGCACGCATTTGTCAGAAATCGTGTAGCTCAACTCAAAACTATGGAGCTCAACGATTCGACGACCAATACCAAAGAAAGGACATTTAGGTAGGCCACATAAATTTAGCTGGAAACGCCACGTTAGTCAAGTGCTCAAAAGCCACATGAGCTCATCCCGCCTTCACCTTTTTACCATCGAGAGTCCAGACGCACAGCGGGATACCACCCCTATTTGGTTAATATACCATATATAAGCACTAAGCGCTTCTCATCATCTTTTCTGATGCGCACAGCTAAGGAGTGGAATTGTCTGCCTGCATCTGCATTCCCGAGTTCATACAACCCGAATCTCTTCAGGGCGAGAGTGAATAGGCTTCTTCTGGGCAAGCTCGTTCCACCGTAGATCTCATCCCTGCCTCTGGGCAGGATTGAGGTCAAGAGTGAGACCGTTGTCAATAAAAAAAAAATCGTAACAGATTCTCTATATGATAAAATTAATTCCATCGATTAATTGGCTGATGGCTTCCATGCTATAATGCGCAAGCGAACCGCCTCCCTACTAAGCAGAGTGCGTGGCAGCACCAACAATATCCTTCAAGTAATTGCTGAGAAGTATGACTCGGCAGTCATGAAAGCTTTCGTTAGGATTCTGGTCAGATAGCGTGGCATCTATCCTAACCCAAGCGAGAGTTTTCATGACAACACATCTTTTATATATACCTACATTTTTGTAATATTTCTATATTAACATATTAAGATAATTTTTGTAACGCACATTTATGGATTTTGTCTGAATAAATAAATAATTATTATTATTTCTCAGAGCGGCAAAAAGAACAAGCATTGGCAAGACAAGGACACCAGTGATGTGATGGAGAGAAGTGACAGAAGCCATGGCATGAGCAATAGGGATAGAGAAGAGGGTGGCAGTGTCAGCAGTCGCGGGAGGCATTCACGGTAAGTACAAGGGAGGAGGAGGAAGGTGGTCAGTGGGTCCTCTTAGAGCCGATATATACAGACTGCTTGAAGCAGTCAGGATGGTCTGCTTCAAGCTGCGACTGCATAGTGAACTACAGTCTTCTACGTACACACATACACGAAACCGCTCGAGCAGTTGCAACTGCATCGGGCGGTCGTGCGGTCAAGCAGTCGCCAGGCATACTGACTGCTCGAGCTGTCGACTGCTCTCGTGCATTACCTCTTCCTCAAAATCCATTTTGCTACTGATTTGAATGACGAGCAGTTGGTAGCAACTCCTCCAGCAGTTATCAATGGCAGCTTCAAGCTGTTGACTATGACTGCAAGAGCGGTCTGTCTACGTTGATCAATCGCTAACTGCTCGAGCAGTTCAAAATTGAAAAGTCCTGACAAAAAGTCTGATTTCCATAGATAAGTCCTCAGATTTTGTCGCATACGTAATTTACAACTCTGGGGAAAAATTAGTTATTGATTTTGATTCTAACTAAAAACCAAAGAGGATAAATTAGATTAATAATACCTACTTTTTAAATATGTAGACGTTTTTACGTTGGTTTGTGAATGAATATATCCAAAGATGAAACAATTATATGTTTTTCTATAAGTTGATCGTAACTTAGTTAGTTACAAAAATAAAAAATCTACTGTATTTTATTGAAAATTGAAATTCCTGAGATTTCCAAAATCCGTCCGCAATCCTGTTAGCTGTCTGAAAATCCTGAAATCTCAGGACAAATCCTGAGATATGGTAACCCTAATCGCAGTCCACTGCTGGACATAGGCCTCACCCAGGCTGCGCCATAACACCCTGTCCTCCGCCTTCCGCATCTAATCCGTCCCAGCCACTCTTTTTAGGTCGTCCGTCCGTCTAGCTGGGGGGTGTCCCACACTATGCTTGCCGATACGCGGTCTCCACTCCAGGGGGTTTACTCCGAAGTAGTATCGGCCAAATGTTCGGCCGTTTCCTGCTACGAAGTTACTATTAGGTTTGGTCGGTCCCGATCCTACAAATCCTACAATCCTACACTCTTTCGAATATTGACTATGGTCCCGACCCAACTGAGCCGATCCGAACTTATTTCGCATTTTTCAATAATATTCCCTTTGGCCATGGGTCGGTCCGATCCGAACATTCGCACTTTGCACTTCGGAGTAGGCCCCCAGGACTCCTCTGCTCCACCGGCCATCGGTACACTCCCTAGGTACAGACGCCAGCACATCTGCAGCACAGCTTCTACAATTTGTCAATTTTTTTTAATAGATTTCAAACTTTATCGCTAAAGCATTAAGGTTCAAGGTTGGGACACCTGTACCTCAAAAACCGAACATAAGGCGAATAAGAACTGGGGTAATTGCGTAACACACTAACAGTAGGAATGGCTTTTATTTTGACAGTTCAACAACATCCATTGCGTTATTCACATTGTTAAACAGACATCTTTTTCGAACATATAAAGCAATGGATTAGCAATATCCTTCAAAATCATTCTGATTATAATTATTGATAGTGTGTTGCGGAATTAGGGTGCTGTTCGAAAAAGAATCTGAAGGCCATTCTCGTAATCTAAAAGGTCAAAATCTAGTTCGCAGTCTCATTTCGGCGACAAATAAATGTCAAAAACTTGTCAAAATTGTTGGGAAATTTGAGGTATTTTTGACAGATAGAGACGGATCAGTCTGAACGTTCTTAAAATTACGAGAAGTGCCCCTCTGATCTACATATAACGATTTATTTTGATGTAAAAATAATCACCATTTACCTACCTTGGATAAGGTACTCGTAAGTCCTGCCAAATACGTCCATTTCGAGGGTGTGAATATAAATAGCACGTGTATTAAACCTCAACGGTATGTCTGGTCTAACTACCAGCTCTAAACATCTTGAACAAAAGTAGCCCCAATGTCACACAAACCCAATTTAACCCTATGTATTACACCTCAACGGTATGTCTGGTCTACCGTCTAACTACCAGCTCTAAACATCTTGAACAAAAGTAGCCCCAATTTCACACAACCCCAATTTTACATATCAATAAAGACATTTATTGATATGTAAAATTAAAAAAAAATAAACAGACATTAACAAAAGGTTTAACGGAAATTTAAACGGTTAAATAAGCTTTTTTTTTTATTCCAAAGTTACCGACAACATTACAATTACCGAAAGAAATGGTGTTTATTTGAAAGCAGAGGCTGAATAAATAGTTGACCCTGGCCTCAAACTTTAGCCCTCGAAAACTGTACAGCGACCAATAAAATGTATTCCTGTAAACGTAATCCTCATTGGTTTATTTTGAATTTCATCCTCCAATCACGATTCAGTAAAATACAAATCGTCTGCTCTCTCATTGGCTCGTCTGCCATTTTTCATAATGGAGGCAAAAGTTCTCGTTCGATCAGTCGTTGTGAACTTGTGCTTTCAACAAAGTAAACTTATTTGACGTTTTTCGAGACTAATAAAGAAAATAGTGTTTTAACTTCGAAGTTAATCGTAATTTGGGAATCTTGTAAGTTTCATGTGAACCATTTATCGCTTTTCGCGTAATAAAATAGTGTGTTACGTTAGCGTCGCCATGTTACTAAGTAAATATTTTTCGTCGATGCAGCAACAGCAAGACGAAGTGTATGAGTAAGTCGATACAATCCTAAAGACTAACACTGTTACTGACCGGGGCGCTTACATTTCTTATCTGTAAGTTGATATTTTGTTGGTGATCGCTTGCGATGAAGGTACCTACCTACTCTAAAAATTATTCGTATCTGTAAAAGTTCTGCGGAAAGAAGTTTTCGTTGATAAAATTATGGGTCTTTCTTTTACCATGAAGAACCTTCTTTTGTCGGCATAATATTTGCTCAATTTGTATTTAAGTTCGCACAACTTTCATAAAAAGCGCGAGTATACAACAATGAATACCATTGTTGTATCCTCGCATTCTGAATGTTTCATTGATAACCTACCCACAAAGTTGGTGAATAAATTCCTTTTTGTTCGCAATGTTCTCGAAATCTCGACCTAATGAATTACTTAATAAACTTTGTTGCGAAAATCTTAGTAATACCAGCAGGTACGCAAAAGCCTTGTCATATTAGGTAAGATCGACGAAAAATAACGCCTGGCAGATGTGAAACATCGATTCTTATGTGCTTATTGCTTGTGTCTTGGTAACCAATGTTTGGCTGTGGTTGGTCGTTTTTTTGCAAAAAAAAACCTATACTTAAACTATGTTGTTTAAAATATGCATGAAAGGAAGGTGTATTATGAAATGAACATAGCTTATCCATAAATGGGTAAATAAATAAACAAAAACAAAATTATATTTCATTATGAATCTAATATTCTGTATTTAAATTTCGTTTGAATGATGTTGGCTGGTCTGGTGGCCGCATCGCCACGCCAACAGCCATAAGCTTGTAAAAGTAGCAATACTTTTTGAGAATCATAAAAAAATAATGCTCATTGGTGATGTTTCTTTCCCTTAGTTTCATAAACTATAAAGGTGCCAATAAATGTCATACTAGATGTTGTGAGTTTGCCATATTTCTCCACTAGCTTATGCTCGCGACTTTATTTTCGTTTAGCCTTATAAACCCTACCTCACAAATTGGGCTAATAATAGCAAATTTTTCAAATCTGAC
Source organism: Apamea sordens (assembly GCA_945859715.1). Taxonomy (NCBI): domain Eukaryota; kingdom Metazoa; phylum Arthropoda; class Insecta; order Lepidoptera; family Noctuidae; genus Apamea; species Apamea sordens. The sequence continues at coordinate 6,875,583 of OX244015.1, read as the reverse complement.
TTCGCTCCAGAGATTAGTGTATTCAAACAACACACACGCAGCTTGTAGTATGCTAGTGCTTAGATCTTAATATTTGGTACCATGAACTTCTCCGTGTCGCTGGCACAACTATATGTTAAAATTGCAATGCTTGTAAAAGGCTGCTAAGTCATAAGTATCTACTAACATAACATAACACCAACATTGTACGGACGCCAGCAGGTCAACCTACCCGAAACTGTCAGATTTTCCCAATCAACATTGAACCTAATGCTTTGGCAATAAAGTCGAAAATCTATTAAAGAAATCTGACAGATTGTAGTAGCTTGATGTGCTGGCGTCTGTACACTTAGTTTGCAATAAACGTTTTGACTTTGACTTATTTTAAATCTCGTTTTCACAAACCTTTGCCACTTCCATGCAGATGTTAGTGGCAGCAGATGTCACTTTGACTGCATGTTTTGGGACACAGGGCAGGATAGGAGGTAGAGCATGGCATTTGTGACATGGTCACAAACCATGAACTAATTTGTTGACAGCCTTCCTCGCTCAAATATAATTCTGTTTAGTCACCGTTAAGTAAGGTAAAATTGCATAATAGCAAAAGAAAATGTTTAGAATCTCTTGAGCAGAGTTTTGTTTTAGTATTTATTTTATTTATGTTGTAGTGCTGATACATAAAAATGCTTAATTCATCATCATTCTCCTGCACTTATCTCAGTTTATTTATTTTGGGGTCAGCGCAACATATCCTTCCATACTTCTCCATTAGCTGTCAACTCAGTAGTCAAAGCTTTGCTAGCCATATCATCTTGCACACAGTCCATCCATCGTTTCTTTGGCCTTTCCCTATTCTTATAGCTATCTAAATTCATACTCAAAAGTTTCCTTATTTTTATTTATCCACATCGCTTGCTCATACCTTGACAACTGAGGGGTAATACTCGTAATTTTAAGACCGTTCACAGTCTGATCTCAGTCGCAATCAAAAATACCTCTAATTTCCCTACTTTTTGACAAGTTTTTGACATTTGTCTCGGAGATGAGACTGCAACTAGATTTTGAACGTTTTTATTTACTAGAATTGCCCCTCTGATTTCCACAGTCACCGGTGCCACTTTCAGACTCCCTCTTACCCATTTCCCATTCTGTCCATTTGCATAACACCACACACCCCTCTTAGAATTCTCATCTGGGCTGCATGAAACTTAACAAAACTCATTTACATAATATAACCATTAATACTGAAAACCAATCATTTTGTGTACCAATGGTAGCAGATTTTATTGCCAAACAGAGCATATAAAATAGATTTGTAAGCTAATTTTACCTGCGATAGCTGCTTCCATATGCCCTCCCATATGGAAGCAGCTATCGCAGGTCGACTATGCAAAGCTATGAGGTAAGCTTCATTATTGGTAAAGATACAAGAGTCTTCATTTTAACCAATAAAGGTTAGTTTATGTAGGAATATATAAATAATCACTTGAAACAATATTTATTTAAATAGTCATCACCTGCCTATCCTTTTCCCAACTATGGGTCGGCTTCCAGTCTAACCGGATGTAGCTGAATACCAGTATTTTACATGGAGCAACTGCCTATCTGACCTCCACAACCCAATTACTGGGTAATACAATACCCCTTGGTTAGACTGGTTGTCAGACTTGGGCTTCTGATGACCCGTAACAACTGTCAAAGATTCACGAATGACAGCCGGGACCAACAGCTTAACATGCTTCCCGAGGCACGGAGGGGTCTTGGTATTTTAACGATGGTCACCCATCCACGGACCAACCGCGGCAAGCGTAACTTAGCCTGATCGATCGAGCCGTGCGTCTGTTATATTACTTAGCCGCAAGCCCCTAGTAGCCCCTAAATAGTATGGATGAAAATGCCTAAGTTTTGAGCAGTACTAGTGGTAGTCTGAGTAGGTAACTTAATCTAAAGTGAAGTTCTTTCCTTGAGTGGTGTATGCAGAAATTATGATATCAAATTACAGACCTGTCAACGTGAGCTCTATGTTAATAATAAAACTAAAGAGTTTGTTTGTTTGAACGCGCCAATGTCTAGAACTTCCGGTCCGATATGAGAAGTTCTTTTTGCATTTGATACCATAATTTCTTGAGGAAGGCTATAGGCTATTAAAATTTCATTTCAACTTGTGTGCTACAATATCTCACTGTAGGCTAGTCTCGGTTGAGATTGGGCGCCATAGCCGAAATATAGTCTGGAGGACTATTTAATATATATTTTTTTGTGATGAAACTGTAAAGTATGTAATATGTATTTTAAAGGTCATTTAGTTACAATATCTTTAAAAAATTCTTGATTGTTTACAGGGTACAGGAGGGCATTCCTAACGGTGACAACAATATGGAAGACTTACTAATGGAAGATGACTATGTAAGTGTCTCTGTTTTTGGAAACATTATGTACAATGACAACAAACATACACACAACATTCTGTGTCTTAATAATACTGAATACCTAAATAATGGTTATTCATGACATGTAGTCACTTTGGGTGAAACGTATATGTACTTGCAATGCCTGAAATAAAATGATTTATTTATTTATGTAACAAGTCAAGTCACCTTTCAAACAAAAAATAAATAATCAAAATCGGTTCAGCCGTTTGGGAGGTATGGTGGCGCTGACAGACACAGATACACACGTTAAACTTACAATACCCCTCTATTTTTTGGGATTGGTCCTGGGGGCTGACCTCTTCATGTATGTCCATACATTTTACTTCCCTGTATAACACAGGTGTAATCAGGTAGATCCACGATAATAATTATTGCCATAAAACTTTTTTGCAAAAATAAAATTAACCAACTTCCAAAAAGTTTTTATTTTTCACTTTTAAGTTGTAATTTTTACCAGTGATTTTGGTTTAAAAACCAAACTACTGAACCGTTTTTGATGAAATTTCTATGGGACCATTTGGGACAACCAACAAAAAAGGAATTTTTCAAATCGGTTGGCAAGCGACGGAGGTATGCGCGAACAAATATAAAAAAAAAAAAAAATGCAAACATCCGAATTGAGAACATCCTCCTTTTTTAGAAGTTGGTTAAAAACAAATCTTTCTGCTTTGTATTGTTGTCTCATTTTTACCTGTAGGATGGCAGAGACATTGAAATGCTGTCTGTAAAAAAAAAAAAAACTCCCGTTTCATAGAAAAGTGCAATCAATACTTATTCGGGCAAAATGTATGGAACAGCAATTTTTTTTTGTAACTATTATTTCAACGTGGGGCTAGAGAATCATGTGCTGAATTCATGGTTACAGTTTCCGTGTCGATGTCCCTGCCACCCTGTATATGCCTTCTAAAACTCTGTATGTGCCATATTAACTCACGCCTAACGTAACCTTCCGGAAGACTACTATATGACGTTAAATGGTAACATAATCCGTTCCAGGGATTTTCGGACATCCTCGACCCGAATCTACACCTGGAGCTGGAGAACTTGAAGCTGGAACAACTGAAGGTGCGCGAAGAGCAGCTCCAGTGTAAGCAGAGGGTCATACTCCTGAAACAAGCTGAGAGGAAACCAGTGAGTTCTGTGACAATGCATTATATGACACTGACTTATGAACAACATGACAAAATACAAAGCTGCTACGATCCTTACTTACTCTTGCTTCGTGTTCGTTCATACACGCGCGCCGGTTGCGCTTGCGAGTATACCGCACCTGTCTTTCTGAAGAACATCACCGTCTTGTCCAATAAGAAAAGATTATTCACAAATAAAATTCACACACAGTCAAATTGACAGACGATATTCACATTACCAGTATTACCCAGTCACTGGGTTGTGGAGGTCAGATAGGCAGTCGCTCCATGTAAAATACTGGTATTCAGCTGCATCCGGTTAGACTGGAAGCCGACCCCAACATAGTTGGGAAAAGGCTAGGCAGATGATGATGATGATTTACAACACCACACTGCACTCCAAATCACAGATTACTGATGTTGAACAAAAAGCTGCTAAGCTGATGTGGGACTGGGTTGGCCACGTCTGCAGTATGCCCAATAAGCTGTGGGCCTAAATAACCACCACGTGGAGCCCCGACACAGCTAGAAGGCGTTGTGAGCCGTGGCAGACAGACCCCGTAGAAGATGGCGGAATGAGCTGGACAAAACAAACAACCAGTTTTACTACTACTACCTTAGCCCTGGGTTGAAAGAACTGGAGCCTTTGTCCAGCAGATGGATATTGCAGGCTAACAGTGACAGTAAAATTCACATAATTGACGTTGACGACGACGCTTAATCTCGACATCTAAAACGAGATTTTGTTCCAACGAGATTGAATCTCGAAAAAAGGCTCCAGATCTCGAGATTGCATTGCCTACATCATCTGCCTAGCCTTTTCCCAACTATGTTGGGGTGGGCTTCCAGTGTAACCGGATGCAGCTGAATACCAGTATTTTACATGGAGCGACTGCCTATCTGACCTCCATAACCCCAGTTACTGGGTAATACGATACCCTTGGTTAGACTGGTTGTCAGACTTTCGGGCTTCTGACTACCCGTAACGACTGTCAAAGATCCACGAATGACAGCCGGGACCAATGGCTTAACGTGCTTTCCGAGGCACGGAGGGGGGTCTCGGTATGTAAAGATGGTCACCCATCCACAGACCAACCGCGGCAAGCGTAGCTTAACCTGACCGATCGACCTGTGCTGCTGTTATTATTTAGCCACGGGCCCCATGAGAGAAATAACAAAATACTAATGATTGAATGTATTATTCGTTACAGATGGCGCAAATGAGTAACCGGTGCATTCTGCCTGACGGGAAGATCGTTGTTCGAAATGTTAATGAAAGGTCAGTTATTTCTTATATGTAAATAATTTAGCTTTTACAAAGAATATGTGCTAAAAAATCAAAAGGAAAAGGTAAAATAATTTACAAAAAGATATGATTCCGGCCAGGATCGAACTGGCGGCCTTCTGCGTGTAAAGCAGATGTGATAACCACTACACCACGGAACCAGTTAGTAATGACGCTGAAATTCTCACTTTGGTATTTTTTCTGTGAAGAGTTCTTATTGGTTACGTAAATTTAGTGTTAAGTCGGAATAAGGTTGTATTGTTATTATTGTCCAACGGCACGGAACAAGATTTTCTGCCGAATCCAAACCTTCGGGCCCTCTACTAGTTCGGCCGAAATCGAAACTAACAAAAGTTGAAATCTTCTAAATACAGATGAATGCGTTACTAATTCCCATTAGTGGGTAGTTGCGTAAAAAATAACCGGAACAGCACCCTAATTGCGTAACACACGATCAATCGGAATCGGTTTCATTTTGACAGTTCAAACAACATTCATTGCGTTATTTACGTGTTGAGCAGACAAATTTTTCGAACTTATGTCAATGGATTAGCAATTTGCTTCAAAATGATTCCGATTGATTGTGTGTTACGTAATTAGGGCGCAGGGTTTGCTTACACTTTCATCAGATGTTTTTGGAATAGACATTACATACAATGAACCTATTTTATTTCTTCGTCTCATGTATAAGTAAGTATATTTGTTTAGTTAAAAAAAAGATATGATTCCGGCCAGGATCGAACTGGCGGCCTTCTGCGTGTAAAGCAGATGTGATAACCACTACACCACGGAACCAGTTGAGATATATGTCGAAATTCAATAATAGACCAGTCATCAGTGCCTCAATCAGAACAGTGCAATTTTTTGCGACCTAACTCGTTATCGTGATCGTATATCAACATGTTTCTGATCTCAAGTTTGATTTGTAGTAACACATTGAGATCGCCTAAAGGCTGATTTTACAATCTGCAGATAATTTTTATTCGTGGAATAAAACTGACGTCTGGCAGTTTTTTTTATGGTTCTTCCATAAAAAAAACTGCCAGACGTCAGTTTCAGCTTCAGCTGTAAAAAATTCAAAATTATTCCTCCGATAAAATTATCTCGTGTTGGAAAACTCAGCCCTAAAGCTAATATATACAACGTGGCGCTACAATGGCGAAATTAACACACGGGTAGGGCTAGTGGCCAGTAATCATAAAAATTATAACAACATAAAAAAAATCGTAACTTGAAAACTTCCACCAGCGCCGCGCGCAGACATAGGGCTCTCTCTCTTTCCTTCAATTCGCCTTCTTTTTGCTCGTTAATTGTTATAATTACATTGATGCGATGTTATTATCCGTGACCCCGGCAAATGACCCCTGCTCTATAGTTCTTTAAGTCAGGTTGCTCTAAGATGCTATTTTATAAAATTGTTAATAAATAAATAAATATTAATGTTTAATTAAATTAAAATACATTCATAAAACTACAACGCAAAACTGTATACGTGTGTTAAATTAATGTCGCCATTAAAGCGCCACGCTGTATAATACTTGTTTGAAAATTGTTTGTCTTTTCATTAGGAAAATAGGAAGTACTCAATATCAGCCTAATGTTGGCCTTAGACTATGATGTTATATTTTGTGTACTAACAAATTATATTATTTTATTTTACTATCTAAGACCAACGTCTGTAAACGGAAAAGGAGTTGTGCGATTTAGGTGAGTCATTGGCAAATTTTAGGTCTGTGTTTTGGCATGCGTTTTTTACAGTCTATATTCATTTAAAGTGTTAATTTTTCTTTTTTTTTTCGTACCGATATTATACACCATTTTTGTTTATTCGTGTTACATTTTCACATACATTAAAGGCTTCCTTTCGCTGTATCATCATCATCAGCCTTTAGCAGTCCACTGCTGGACATAGGCCTCTCCTATTGCACGCCATTCAACTCGATTGCCGGCAACTCTAATCCAGCTGCTACCAGCCATCCTGCGATGATCGTCGCTCCACCTAGCCTGAAGGCGTCCCACCTTACGTCTACCGATTCGCGGTCTCCACTCAAGAACACATCTCCCCCAACGGTCATCGGTTCTACGGCTAATATGGCCGGCCCATTACCACTTCAGCTTGCTTATTCTGTGAGCTATAACGAAAAAAATATTTGGTTCTCTGGCGGATCACCTCGTTGCGGATTCGATCCCTCAGAGAGACTCCAAGCATAGCCCGTTCCATAGCTCGAGCAGGACGCACTGATGGAAGCCCTTAGACCTTACTTTTCCGCTGTATATTATGTATTTAAATAACAGGCTCAATGAAATAAATTAGTACCCTATGTTTTGACATGACGCCAAATTAAGATACATACTCCATAGACAAGTTAGACGTGATTAAAAAAAATTGGCTACTAAAAATACGTCATTTTACGTCAGGCGCTGATTAATTTGACAGGACTGAACTAATATTTATCTTCGTCCTTTTCTTAATGAAATAGAAAGAAAAAGATGCACTGAACTTAAATTTTGTTTATTTCGTAAACAAGGGAATCGGCGCCAATGTCTAAAGCTCCGTACTCACATACGGTTTTACTCGCACCTACTCGAAGTACGGAGCTTAAGATGTTAAATGTGACTGAAACCTTAAAGTGTATTAACCTGTGTAATGTTGTAGCAGGGACTCCCGCGATGCTGACGTCAGCTTCAGCGCCGGAGCAGGAGATTCGGTGAGTCTTAAAACACTTATTATATTGCATGCCCATACTTACTAACCCATATCTGTATACGTTTGGCTATAAACGATGGGCAGGGAAGCTCGTATAGTTGTAGCATTTCACTAGCAAAATCAAAAGTTATTTGTTCAAATTAGGCTGAGAATCAGCACTTTTCAAACGTCAAAATCACATATTAAGACTGTCCCCCAAAACTCCCGCCCTTCACCACTTCCTAGTGCTTTCGCCGGGAAGAAGTGATAGCGCGCGTCAAAACATAGCAATTTAAACTTTATGTCAATGCTATAAAAACCGTGAATTGCTCGTGAGTTGCAACTGTTATAACCGCGCGATATTTTAATTTCTACGTTTAAAGTCATTTAAACATTCATCGCATTCCCGAGTTCATACAACCCGAATCTCTTCAAGGCGAGAGTGAATAGGCTTCTTCTGGGCAAGCTCGTTCCACCGTAGATCTCATCCCTGCCTCTGGGCTGGATTGAGGTCAAGAGTGAGCCCATTGTCAATAAAAAAAAAAGCAGTTTCTATCATCTTGAATGATTCTGACACATCTTGCCCAGCATGTGTTGCCAACGGTACACTGTTACAGTCCATTCACAATAATTTTACCTCGGATTTTCATCACTGCCAAAAGCACTTGTCGTTGCTATAAGGTTGCTGCCATTGGCAAGTCTGTCGAAATCACAGTGATCTTTATTAACGTTTTAATAAGGTTGATATTGGGTTGCTGATGTCAGAGGTAAAATAACTGTGAAAGCAACTGTACAAGGATTTTTTGGCGCTTGAATGACGTAGCCAACGAGGCGCTGTTGGTAAACGTTATAAAACAAGATGGCGACGTTAGTTCCGATTTTGTCCGCGCATCAAAGGATCCTTGTACAGGTATATTCTCGTTTTTGTGTTATGGGTTTATGGGATACATCGATCAATTTGCATGAAAGAGTCTGTAGTTCTAACTATATAAGTTAATAGGTCTCATTTGGCTAGGTCAACATTAATGGCTTTATTACGAAATAAGGTTTATCTTTAACCTCGGGTTTAATCCATCGAACTATTTTTAAAGGGTTTTAAGGGACTAACCACACTTATTCAGGTCGGTTCAGCTTTCGTCCATAGAAAACAACGGTTTTGTATGGAATGCATTCCATACATAATCGTTTGGTCCGTGGCATACCTGTCCGCCATTTTTTTTTTTCAAAATGGCGGCCCCGCATGAATCCTATATAAATATATAGCTAAAATCAATGCAAGCAGAAAACATAATAAGACAAAACCCTGTAGTGTCGCGTTTACAAGGTGCGATTTGCTTACATCTTGTTGTATAGATTTTTGATTGCTTTAAACTTTGTAAGTGGTAATTTCAAACATCTAAGCAACAATACGCACTGGGATGCGATCTGTTGGATTCTCAACGCTCGGGTAAACATCGTGAGTTGATAATCCAGTGCGTGATAAAATCTCGCCGAGATATATTTTTGTTGTGCGAACGTGGACGTGGACTTTTGAATTTGATCTACAAGTACAGACGCCAGCACATCAAGCTACTACAATGTGTCAAAATTATTTAATAGTTTTTCAACTTTATCGCTAAAGGTTCAAGGTTCATTGGGAAAATTTGACAGTTTCGGGTAGCGTGACCTGCTGGCGTCTGTACACAAACCGCACCGCGCTGGAGTTCCATAAATATTTTCGGAACAAAATTCATACGGCTTTAGGTATTTTAGGAACCGGATTTGTAGATAATGTACAAATTAAAATTGCTATTTAAAATTGTAGTATAATATGTAGACAAACGAAGATGGCGTCAGACGACGATGGCTATGCCCTCCTCCATAATGTCCTTCGATACTACAAAAATAATGTGCCGTAACTACGCGCAACGTCCTTTATACCCGACCGTTCTTATGCCTTGCGTGTTTCCTGAATTTTACTCTCTGTGGCATTATAATTGCGTACTACAAAAGGTAATTTACAAGGTAGATGTGAGTCTAAATAATAACAACCACACAAGTCGATCGGTCCGGTTAAGCTACGCTTGCCGCGGTTGGTCTGTGGATGGGTGACCATCTTTACATACCGAGACCCCTCCGTGCCTCGGAAAGCACGTTAAGCCGTTGGTCAAGGCTGTCATTCGTGGATCTTTGACAGTCGTTACGGGTAGTCAGAAGCCCGAAAGTCTGACAACCAGTCTTACCAAGGGGTATCGTATCCATGTAAAATACTGGTATTCAGCTGCATCCGGTTAGACTGGAAGCCGACCCCAACATAGTTGGGAAAAGGCCAGGCAGATGATGATGATGTGAGTAGAAATGAAGGACATGATATAGTGATCATGTTCTTCAGAGGTGCAGTGCGTAGTACTCACAAGCGGTGTGCGTGTATGACCAGGTGTATGTAATATGTATGTAAACGAAGCCAAAGAAGTATGTAAGGATCATAGCGGGTAGAGTTCTGTAGTTTTTTCCGAACCCCAATGAAAGAATGAAGCCGTAACTTTCCTTTAAATGAGCTCGGTCGTGCCAATAGAGCTCATTTCGTCTCCCTGATTTTTATGCGTACGCGCCTTTTATTGCACGGGATTGCAACACACCCAGGCAAAAGTATATGATTAAATAATTATTTTATATTTATTTATGAAATGTTTCGCTTTTTTCCTAAATTTCAGGGTCCAAATTTGCGTTTATTACGGGTTGTAGAAATTATAAACTTGCAGCATGCATTTGTGGTTTAGGGAGGGGGTTTAAGCTTCATGCATTTTCATCAAAAACAAGAAATCAACACAGTGTTGCCAGATACATCATGTCCAAATTGGGGAATGGAGTGTCCTGAAAGACGAATTCAGAAATCGGCGACTAAAGACGACGAAATTCTGAAATATAAAAAAAAAACAGTCTCCAAACTGATTTCGATAACCCGAGCATGTGCAAACGGGAAACGAGACATCTGGCAACACAACAGTAGTGTAGCACTCAGCACGACACATATCGATATCGACAGTTTTGCTTCAGAACGACACCACCATCTGTTCCTGCAAAGTCAAGAACAAGCGTTCCTGGGAAATCCCGCCCACTGATGGTAGCTCCACCCCTTCGACATGCGTTCTATGCTCCGAAGACCAAAGCGAGAACAAACATTACCGAGATAAGTCCGTTACAAATAAAGTTTCCGAGAAAAAATCCGGGTTCTCAAGTAAAAACGTCGATAGTAAAACAACTGACCTTACCTCCCCTAGTAAGAAGACCAAGAAGTCTGACTTTAGTAAGATTACTGATACGTATAGTAAAAGATCTGACGCGACGAGTAAGTTGAAAAGATGCGACAGAACTAGGAGCGAAGTTACTTGCGACTTGAAATACAGTGACTTTTATAACGACAGTGACGACGAGGATGAGACTAACAGACTTATACAACTACGAAATGCTGACTATATGGACATTGTAGAAGAAGATTTGAAACTAGTTATCGCGTTAGCAGGGTACCCTAAATCCAAGATGAAACTACGGCAGATGGAGCAATTCCAACGCAGCTTAACAGACGTTATAGATATGCAGCTCAAAGCTGGACTCCTAAAACGGGTCCCGTCCTTCCTAGATTATTACTTGAATAGGGGAGCGTTAGTGTGTATTTGTAAGGATGCAGATACTCGGGACTGGATGGTCAGAGTATCGCCTGGGTTACAAGAAAGAATGTGCACCAATCTAGTCCTGCTTAGGGCAAGAGTTAAGAGACTCTGCTTAGCAGTGTTAAAGATCCCAAGCTCTTGTTGGCCGGCAACGGCCCATGACGCCTTCAAACTTCTACAATACTTCAATCCTACCCTAAAAACGAGTTTATGGAAAATCTACGCCCAAAAAACAATGGATGACGTCGAATTAACTTCTTTTTTAATCGATAGGGTGTCTGGGGAAATAATTCGCGGTCCCGCTTTCAAAAATGTGATAGATTATGGGCAGATGGAGTTTGAACTGAATGGATATACTGAGATTTATTACGAGTGTCTTCTTTCGAACCTGGAGGAGGATTTACGAAGCGTTGCTTCGAGAGTTAAACTTCTGGATGAGATACGATCTGCTGAAAGTACACCTAGAAATGCTTCTGACGTCAGCGTTAAGGCAATTGCAGTTGCGAAAACTGAAGAAAATGACCTTGAAGACGAAGGTCCTCTTGAAACTGAGCCAGAAGACAGCGACGATGTTATGAAAGAACTAGAAAATAGTCTGCAGAAGGACGTATTAAAAAAACTCAAAGATGTCAAATACATCAGCGATAAAGACGAGGTGCTAGTCTGGTCAGACGAAACGAACAACTATAGTAACAAAATGGAAGTCGATAAATCCGATTCAAGGGATAAAGAAAATTTTGAAAGCAATGTCGCTTCCACATCAGGTGTCGCCGTATCCGATAAAACGGAATCTCTTATCGAAAGTACCGATAACTTGATCTCTAGAAGTAGCACTCTTAATATTGATAGTAATAGAGGTATTGCGTACCATCGCAGAACGAACTATTTGCACGTCGAACAGGAACTAAAAGTCGCTATAACATTAGAAGGGTACCCACAGAACAAATTAGAAGGCACACACATTCGAAGGCTAAAACATTTGTTCAAAGAATACTTGCATAAGGATATGAAAATACAACGGTTTGCCAACTTAATAATCCCCAAATTCCAAGACATTTACTTGTCCAATGGAGCTGTTATTTACATCTGTGACAGTCTAGAGACAAAAGACTATTTGACGGAAGTATTACCGAAGTTCATAAATTCTACAGGATTGAAATTAACTTTTAGAGATATCAAAAGCTTGGTCAGGTATACAAGGATAGTGATGAGATTGCCAAAAGAACATGCGCATGTGGAATCAGTAGAAATATTACTGAAGCTACAGGCTGTATATCCAGGCTTGAAACCAGACTGCTGGAAATACTACTCAGATGTTGCTGGGAAGCAGAAAAGACAGTTCGGAGTGGACCCTGAATCTTTAGAAGTCATTAAAGGTCCAGATTTCGATCCTCATTATGAAGGTGATAAACTTACAATAAGGATTATTGATAGACAAAAACGTGATATCAGCTTCGATGAAATTAGCAAAGAAATCGGTGACGTAGACACTAAGAAGCATAGAGATGGGGTTCTTAAAAAAATGTATGTGCCCATAGATCTTGAAATTATGGCTGCCCCACTAACCAGGATCCGTACGAATCACTACACTGACCTCATCGCTGATGACCAGAAACTGTATGTAGGTCCCCTAAACTACCCGGAGTCAAGAATAGACGAAGCTTTATTCCATTCAATTAAGAGAACATTCGAAAATATTGTCATAGATTCTGTAGATCAATGTGAGATGACCGAAGATAATATACCAAAATTCCACGATATGTACCTCTTTGATGGTGTCATTTTCATCATTTGCCATTCTATGCCATCCAGACACTGGATAGAACAGGCCATTCCTGTAGTCAACGCTAAATTATACATACATCTTAAGGCAACCGAGTTTAGAGGAGCAGTAGGTATTGTAAGCATGATTTGCAAAACTGAGAAAGATACTGACGATGTTATCGCGATATTACAAGAACAAAACCCGCGGTTACGGACCAAATATTGGAGGAAAATAAGCACAGTAAGGACCAAGACAAAATTAGACGTTGTTCTACAAATAGACAAGCTTTCAGCTCAAGTGATAACTGCACACAATTTTAATAAATTCGTTGGAGGTAGCACTGTCCTGTTTAAGTTAGGACATTTGCAGTCTCTACTCAGACCTAAGGCAAGTTTAGAAGAAGTTACCAAGCTACACGCAAAGAGATTAAGTAAGAAACTAAGCGAAATGGAAGCTCTGGAAAAGTGTAAAGGTAAAGTTTCCATGCAACCAAAAGGAAAGAGTTTTGATGACCTGAAAAATCAGCTCCAAAAAGAGTATCCCCATTTAAAACTCGGTCAATGGAGAGTCCTCTCTCAGCACGAGAAGATTGCACACAACGTATGTAGCCTAGCAATCGATGAAGACTCAGATAAAATTATTAAAAATGAAAACTTAGAAGTAAATGCGAGTGACCAGAAAATATACTTTTATACCAGAGACAAGACGGATTCAGAAGACCCTATGATAATCGAGTCCGTTACTCCTGAATGCGCAGAACATATTGTACCCGAACAGCATGGATACTACAAGGTTATAATAAAAATACCCGTGAACATCCTTCCAGAAAACAAAGAGGATCTAAACATCATCTTCGATCTACTCGAAGACAAAAACCCGGGACTCAATACCGAATTATGGCAGATTTTTACTGAGAATGTTTACCCTAGCAACGGTAAATTCACTGTTTATATCGATAAGCAATCTGTGTCCGTGATACAAGGGAAGAATTTCGATTCTTCCATCGGAGGAGAGAAACTCAAATTCTTTTTCAAAGTATGACGATTGAATGATAAAAAAAAAAACGAATATTTTTGACGACAAAACTGATATTTAACTCAGCCAGGATAATACAAGTGCGTTTTATTCAATAATTACTTCAGTATTGTTAATTTAGTATTTTAGATTTCGGTTAGCTTTTTATACTAAGTTTTATATTGCTTGTATTAAGTAGCTTGTCACTGCCACCAAATATTACAATAATAAGAGCCATCCTAATCAGCTCAAAATCTCGTAGTTTCTCCTAATGCCAGATGTTGAGCTAATTATGTAACCGTTGGCATTTTATACTACCTCTATAGAATCTTGATGTTTCACCGATAAAGAAACAACGTCACTACTACATTTTTTTTTGCTAATTGACCGGCTTTCCTTTAAAAAACATGAGGGACAGGAAAGACATTTTGTATCTCTTTCACACGCTGCCATAGTTTGTTTGAATACACCCTTCATGTAAGCATGACAAATTATGTTGAGCTGTTTTCTATGCCTCGTGCTATATAGTGTCAGCATAAAATTAATTATGACAGCTTTCTAAGAGTTTGGGTCTATCATGCTCACTTAAAGGTCCTGCTGATGGTAGCGTTGTGTATTGGGTCGTTGAGCTCCCTGCAACATGGTTGAGCTAAGCGACGCTGAGGCATGCGTTATACTCGTGAACGGGTGCCGTCTTTTGGGACTGGTTAGATCAAAATTCCTATTAAGTTCATATTGATTAATTGATATGTCTGGATGTTAGGATTAACTGAAGTTTGCGTAGAGCTCAGTAAATGTTCAAAATATTTAAAAAAATCTTTGTATTACGGATGTTACAACTTGTAATCTATCCACCGTATCAATGTTTCAAATTGAAAACTACCCACCAAATTAGTTTCATTTTAAGTCGTTTTAAAAGTGATTATTATGATTAACTTGACATTCCTTCCATAGTTTTTTAAATTGACGAACATAATAATTGTAGAATGAAATATTGACCAATCTCTTGTAATCGTTTTTTATGTCCACAATTCTAACATTGTTCCGTAGTACCTGCTATTGTGTTGCAGTGTTGTTAAAAATGTTCCCTCATAGTTGAAATCCAAGTTTTTGTGAGCTAATGACATATATCAACGTAAATTTTTACTGTAAATGAGCTGGATTTTATAATTACTGTAGTGTGATCCCGAAACGGATTTAGTTAGTCACAAAACTTTTGTGTTAGTAAATACTAAATAAAGTTTGACGGTAGTTTTAAGAGTATAAATATGGCCTGAGTTAGGCTCAATTTACATCAAAATGAACTTTATGTCAATTGTCAAACTAGATACGAGCTTGTTACTGCGGGAATTCCCGAGAATGCGCGATAATTCTCCAGAAGGTGCGCGACCTGTGCGTATCAAATTTGTACGTTACACTATTGACATAAAGTTCATTATGCTTTGTACAACAACAAACCGCTTCCGTTCCGTTCCACGGCAGTATAAATGGAGCCTCACTGTCAAACTTAAAATTATAAAAAAAAACTGACGGTAAAATATACCTTAAAACATCTCTGTTAAGCTTCATTTAGTTCGAAACATAAAGTTTTTTGTCTGTAACGTCTGTTATTCGACGAATCACTCTTCATATAATTATACGGGGCTGCCAGCTATCTGATATCACACGGGATTTCAATTTCTTTCCGAAACATCTGGCATATAATATTTTCTCAAGTTATTATCGCCTGGATGATAAAAGAACTCTCCTTATCTAGCAACCCTGAGCATAAGCCCATGTACGCACGGGCGGTTTTTATCGCGCACTGATTTTTGACTCTTGTGTTGAGCCGAGCATTAAGAATTGAACAGAGTATATTCCAGCACGTGAAAAAACTCTTGGATTTTGAACTCTAAGCAGTGAGTTGAAAATCCAGTGGTCGATAAAAAATCGCCCGTGAGTACGGAGGGCTAAGTCCGCGCCATTTTTGCTTGATTTCCTCTATAAACAAAGGACGAAAACATTATTTTTAGTAGCAATTTTAGTTTGTACTAATTTACATGAGTTTTAGGGTAAGTATTTTTATTATTGTAATGTTAGCGTTAAGAAATGACTTCGCGAAGTGATATGACGTGGCGCGCATTTTTAACATCAGACTAATCAATCTCTCAGGAAAAATGCAAATTTATGGCACTTATATCGCTTTCAGTTAAGACTGTCCCACGAATACGCGATTACGCTATCGTTTACATGAATTATGACGTATAAACGCGAATTGATTGATCGCGGGAGTAGGGACGGTCACTAAAGGAGATGCATAACCAGTGTGGTCGGATATAGTTGAAGTTTACTAAGAAACCGATGGATGTTGTCGAATGAAATTTAATTTGATACGAAAACATTCGTCGGGTTCTTACTAAACTTCAACTACCTATATCCGACGAACCTGGTTACTGATCTCCTTTGGTGACCGTACATCATATTCATATAAACGCACGCGACAATCTCTTTCGGGTAGGATACGGCTTAAACGTTTTCGATAATAATTTAAGGCATCAAGCGGTCTTGTTGCCCATATAAGCTTACTACGTCTCATCCCTTCGCGTTGCCATTGCTCCTCGGCGCGTAGTTTTAGGTCTTCACCAGAATTCCCGTCCATAGTCCGGCAAAATGTCTACTGGTTGTAAAATGTCAATTTCTCACAATATCTCTTTCGCGGAATGTCTCTTTCGGAAAATGTCGCGTTAGTAACAAAAATAAAATTTAGCCGGGCTTAAAAAAAAGGTTGTTTTTTCCGATTTCTTATTGAATAACAACAGATTTATATATATTTATTATATGCTAAATTGTTGTATTAATGAATAAATTGTAAAAAATAAGAAATTGGAAAATACAGCCTTTTTTTAAACCTGGCAAAATTTTATTCTAAGTTACTAACGCGACATTTTGCGAAAGAGACATTCTGCAAAAGAGGTATTTTGAGAAAAAGACATTTTACGACCAGTGGACATTTTGCGAAAGAGACGCTTTGCGACTAAGCCTCCGTACTGTGGGGATTTCTGGTGAAGTTTTTAGCTTAATTTGTTTTAATTTTACTTGCTTTCTGTTTAGTTTGTTATGCGATCTGTTGTTTCGCTTCTTTATGTTTGTGATTAAAGTTATTTTTATCAATATTTTTTGTTGTTTTTCTTAGATTTTTATAAAGTATGATTTCCACCATACGGCTTGCATTGGACCAGATCAGAACGGATTTTACAATCTTTAAACGATATTAAATTGTGTAAGCAGTATTTAAAGTCTAGATATTACCAAGCCGCGGACAGCAGCTTGTCCGTGGGCGTCTTCCGCGACACGCGATCGTAGCCAAAAGTATGCTGCGACGCTATTCAAATTTTGTTGGCGCAAAACAAAATCAGAACTAAAATAACTGAAAGGACTGTATACAATATGCTGGGATAGACAAGTTTGGAGGTATGAGGAACAGGGTGTAAAGTTCACTCATCCTCCATAGAAAAGGGAGGATCCTCCGACCAGACGGGTGTTGTGTCTGGCGGGCAATTGCCCAACGATTGATGTTGGGAAATTGTATCTATGCTAATTGCGCGGTAAACTCTGCTTGCGAGATGCAGGATTTTCGTGACGTCAGTATGACGCGTTGTTCGCATGTGGCGTTGTAGATACCGCTACACAAGGAACAAACTTTAAGGGCGTTGACCCTTAACGTATGCCTCTCATTAAACCATTTCATTTCACCATTTTCATGAAAGCCACAACTCTCTTAGTAAACCGTAGCTTCCTGTTAGGGTTAATGGATGAACACCAAAGGAAAGGCTGTTATAAGGCTTTATATAATACGTTTATTATCCTTTTATATTTATATATTGGAAGGTGTGTTTATTAATACTACTATTTTAGCCTTGTGTGGGCACCCTGTATATTACTAACAAGAATGATGCTTTCTTCATTGTATTGTTTTGTTCACGTTTGGTGGCAGATAGTTTTAGTTTATACTATACTGCACACACAACACAATAGTACAAGTTGGCATGTCACTAGAATCAGCATTGAGCATGCCTGTTGATAAATTGACATAAATACTAGATATTGAGTACAATTAAAATAGTGATTGAGCCTCATGGCTCATGTGAGCCAAGAGCAAGCTACTCCATGGTCATTTGCTAATAAGAAAAAGCTAGCTGAATCTGTTAAAAAACAATTTGTTTGTTACCGACTTTTAACGATGAGATTATGCATTACGCGAGTTTTTTTAAAAGTATTTTTGGTATTGCCTATATACATGAAAATTTTTTTTTCTTCTGTAATTTGGTTTTAAAAACACTACACGTCAACAAAATGAAGTCGGTTAACTAGATGAGCTCGGCGTTTTCTAACCGTCTCTGAGAACAAACATGGAGACATGTTTTACTAAAAATCAATGAAAGCCTATGCAAATGAAAATTTACGCTAATATTCTTCTAACACACACATTAAATACTCCACACCATAATTCGGCGCAGCTAAAACTTCCTGGACTGCAGCGAGTCGCAGCGCGGCAATGCATCGTGTGCAGCAACGCATCTGACGCTTTCTGCGCCCGCTGTGGAATCACGCCCTACTGCTCCGAGCGCTGCCAGCGACGTGACTGGCAGGACAGGCACAGTGCCGTGTGCCATAACCTGACTAGGTAAGTACCAATCTCTATTCGAGATAGCATTACCCACTTATACCTTGTCCATCTTATTTATGGCTTCTTGCATACATTATAATACCGTACGTGTATCAATCAATGTATTGTGTGTTGCTGGAATCACTAGTTCCGTCTGTCAAAAAACTGTTTACATAATAGCATGCGAGGTCTCGAATTGCCTATTGTTATTCACTAGTGGCGAGTGTGTAACCATACCATAATTGTATTATTGTAACAACAGTACGGACGCCAGCAGGTCAACCTACCCGAAACTGTCAGATTTTCCCAATCAACCTTGAACCTAACTCCAATAAAGTCGAAAATCTATTAAAGAAATCTGACAGATTGTAGTAGCTTGATGTGCTGGCGTCTGTACATGCGATGATAGTTTTCGTAATTAATAATGTCTCTAAGGGCGGGTTGTTTCACGTCCACTTGACGCTTGCGTATACTTCAAAAATGGCGCTAACTATCGTCAAACCAAAAAAAGCTTTGTATCAAATTACAATTACAAAATTATGGCCTTGCCGTACGTCAAACAATTACGATTACGTTCTCGTTATTATTTGACGTACGTATGTTACATTAACCAATCTTGATCCTCGGTGTTTGATACCTGCTTGTGCTCAACTCTCTTATATCCAGTTTCAGAATTGAAAATTGTAAGTTTAGAACTTGTTGTTGGCAACATTACTTTTGGTGATTCCTTCAATGTAACCTGCGAAATTTAAAATTTCTCACGGGTTATGCAAAGCCATTTGAATTTTGCGGGTTTCCACCTTATGTAATGCTAAATTATATCGTCGAAGTCGCGTCAAACACCTGGGGGCTTACCGCCAGGTCTTATAGCAGGGCAGAAGTTGATCTGCACTGCTTTTTGTTTATTTATTTATTAAGGAAAAACAAACATTAACATATTACAGTGTTATAACAAGGCTTACATACTAACCTGTGATAAATATGCTAACCACTACGTTTTCCAGAGATTACTTTAAATTACTTTATAACTAGAGAGACATATCATATATATACATATATATGATGTAAACTAAAAGTATGGTTAATTATAATTTTGATGCACAATATACAAAACACACACAATAAATACAAAACTCATACACAATATGCATAAACCGGGCCACAGTACATATGAACAGATATGCATACATTACAAGTTCGACTGCCGATCCTTAAGTATTGCCCGAATTCGCTGCCTAAATATATTTTTACTCAGAAAAAGTATGTCGATTACATTAAACTCTACGCTGTAAGACTCAACCAAGCGATGAAGTGGAGAGCGCGACCCAGCATTGGATTTACAACGGCTAGTAGCAACGGCTAGTAGTTGTTCTATGACTTAGTACAAAAAAGTAGTGCAGTTCAACTTCTGCCCTACTAAAAGAGCTGGTGGTAAGCTCCCTGGGTGAGGAACGCATGGAACCGGGAAGTACGGCTGGGATGGAGAAAGGGGTGGCCTATACCTAACTGTAGGTGATTCCGGGCTGAAATGATGGATACTACAGTAGAGATTGAGTTGTAGCACCTAGCTTCTGACGTTTCATAAATTCCCATGTTGGTTTAAAATATTTTGATTCTCAACTTCTAAATTTCAAATACTCTCTAAGCACGAAACCATAGTTTCTGCCGAAGATAAGGGTGTTTCCTAAAAAAAAAACATCTTATTTCACATAAACCTACATCGGCACTTATAAAACTTCAGAAGCTAGGTTCCAATTGGTCGTTTCCTATTGAGAAGAGTCTACAAGAAACTCCACGGTTACTCTTTTAAATCATAAAATTGATACAAAATGTTGGTTACATCATCATTCATGTTGTAATTATACATGTGAGAACGATGTAGAAAGACGTGCACTTAATCTACGTGCACTAATCATTATGTATCTGAACCCCAATCTTTATCTGGATTGAGTAGGTACCTACTACGCTTTGGAATGGGCATCTTTCTGACTGACCGGCGGCCCCTTGACAATTCAAAAGTGCCTGTGATTGGTTTAATTGAAATAAATAGTTTGAGTTTAATTGCGGGTGTTATTCTAGAAGTCATCAGAGACATGACATCCACCGACCCGCACTGAGCCTGGGTGGTGGATTACGGCCCACTCCTCCCCCAGAGAGGAGGCCTGTGGGGCAATTCTCGTAATTTTAAGAATGTTCACAGTCTCGAATCTGTCAAAAATACGTCTCATTTCCCTAAATTTTTGACAAGTTTTTGACATTGATGGTCGCTCTGATGAGATTGCGACTAGATTTTGAACGTTTTTAATTACGGGAATTTGCCTTCTGTTTGCTTGAATAAAAGAAAGTTTCTTCACAGAATGAACAACGAAAATGCTAAAGCAGCCATGCCGCCGCAGCCAACTCGTGATTTGACTGACAATGTCCCTAGGTAAATAATTATTTTTTCGTTTTACAAGACTCCGAGCATAGTATAAAGAGAGGAAGTACGTTATCTTCATACAAACGCACCGCGCGCGGCTTGTATGTGTGCGCCAAAGTATCTATGCGTCGCCGCACGCACACTTAAACAAATCTCGGCCCGTTTCGCAGCGCGCCCGTCGGGGCTAACATCGCACGAGGTTCGGTTCGGCACCGCTAAATGAATGAAAAATGTGTGATAATCGCAGGAGAACGTATTGCTGTGTTTGGGTGTTTATTTTATTGGTTTATTTTATCCTTTTTTTTATAAATAATACTGCTATGAATCTTGAATAAATTTGTGTTTGTTAGGAAAACCATTTTTGAACTTTATTGACTAATGATCACTGAATTAGTTATACAGAGATATGTGTTATCTTTGGCAAGGGC
This sequence comes from Apamea sordens, assembly GCA_945859715.1. NCBI lineage: Eukaryota > Metazoa > Arthropoda > Insecta > Lepidoptera > Noctuidae > Apamea > Apamea sordens. Next base: position 6,854,150 of record OX244015.1, on the reverse strand, counting down.
CGGACTTTAAACTAATGAATTGGTGACAGTAGGTACTATCAGTATCCTACCGTTTACTCGTGCTCATCACCGCCCCGCGCCGCCCGTCTGCTGGCCCGTCGCTCTTTCTTTCATCGTGAAAGGTTTCATCATCGTTTAGGTACCCAGAAAATACAAGTAAAAAATACAACTTCCCGATCCTTGCCAATTTATTGGCACTGAATTAAAATTTAACTAGAAGTGACAACCCTGAGACAGTAGGCAATTATATCGCGGACTGTGCCGGAGATAGCCTACTTCCTCTCTTTATACTATGCTCCGAGTAAAGGATTTTTTTGTGTCAAAACTTTCAACTTTGACACAAAAAATAAAGTGTAACATTCATTGGCATCATGAAAGCCCCTGAGTAACAAGACTAAAAGTAAGGAATATAAATTGGAACAAAGTTCTTAAACGCGTCTTGCTGTAGGAATTGGCAGAGATCGTCACGAAAAAGGCATGACCGAAAAAGTTGAGACCGTATAATAGATGGCTCTGTTTTTTATACATAATATGCAGCGAAAGGAAAATCGGTCCAATCGGGTATCCCATGACACGTCCCGACTACATTTTTACGGGAAATAATAAAGCTTCCGAAAAACTAATTAACTTCCAGCGATCTGTGGTTGACTGTAATACTAACTAAGCTGTGTTAAAATAAATTACCGAAAAATTAATAGAAAATTAACCGACAAACAATGTTGTATTTAACAAACAAACATGAAGCTTATTCAAATTATAATTCTACAAAAAATAATGTTTACTTTCAAATAATAAACTAAATGTCAGAAATACTTATCTTCCGAAAAAAATACTTATCTTCCGAAAAAAATACTTATCTTCCGAAAAAAATACTTTTTTTTAAATCGAAACAGTTAGGTTAGGTTAGAACTGACAACACAACACACGAGCCAAGCGAGCGGAGCGAAGCGAGCGGTGCCGCGGTAGCGGCCGGCGAGTGCCAGAAACATATTTTTGAATGTAAAACCAAACCAACAAAACACATTATAATTTAATTTATATATTTTGCGCCACAGTTATAAAATGTGTAAGGTTGATTCTAAATTTATAAAATAGGTAAGTTACGATAAAAATTACTACCTGTAGATTTCGGTAAAACGCAATTTAAGCTGGTGGAAAAATATTACGTCAGCAAATAATTAATTTTTCGGAATTTTCAGTATATTTTTAGGTCGTTTCTATACTTGTATTCGCTTATAAGTGGTCGAAAAGATAGTATTTAAAGCAGTAAATTTCATATTTTGAGTATGCTCATATTTTAATATTTTTTTCGGAGCTTTTATTACTACCTCTTTTTTACTTATATTATACTTTTTAGGGCTCCGCTAAAGAAAAACGGAACCCTTATGTAATGCAGAGCAACGTGGTCTGTCATTAACCATGAAATTGGGAACATAAAATGCGACACTAATATTTCGGAAATAGAAGTAGATAAGACAATACTGACTGAGCCCACTGACATAGCGAATACGTTTAATGATTATTTTATTGACTCGACTAACATTGTGACATTTAATAACTTACAAGTTTATTATAAGTTTAATAACGCTTTAGTTCCTAATTCCATGTTCCTTGGTGCTATGACTGAAGATGAAATAAAAAAAGAAATAATGGCTTTAAATAATACTAACTCAGAAGGATATGATGGACTTAGTACAAGAATAATTAAAGCGTGCAGAGTAGAATTAACTCCTATATTGACATATTTAATTAATCTTTCATTTTCGACCGGAACTTTTCCTGATGCTTTAAAGTTATCAGTTGTAAAACCCTTGTACAAGAAAAGCGACAAAAAAGACGTTAAAAATTATCGTCCAATTACCCTTATACCTATCTTGTCAAAACTATTTGAGAAATGTATGCACAAAAGGCTTATCGACTTTTGTAGCAAATACAATATTATAGCAAAGGAACAGTTCGGATTTCAAAAGCACAAGTCAACAACATTAGCCATATATAATCTTTTGAGCCATATCCTGAAGTCTTTAAATAACAATCACTTCACGACAGGACTATTTTTTGATCTATCTCAAGCATTTGACTTTGTGGCACATAATATATTATTGGAAAAATTAGAAAGAAATGGAATAAGAGGTTTAGCACTGCAGTGGATTGCATCTTATTTAAGTAACCGCAATCAATACGTTGCTATTAGTAAAGTAAATGAAGATTTACTAACCTCATATTCCTCTGAGCTCAAAGTAAAAAATTGCGGTGTACCACAAGGGAGTGTATTAGGCCCTTTATTGTTTCTATTATACGTAAATGATTTACCACAGCAGGTCAATCATAAATGTACATTATTTGCAGATGACATTTCAATCATAGTGACATCTGATAAAAAGTATAAATTAAAATCTGATCACGAAATTGACATAAATAATACTATTGACAACATTTTAGAATGGCTACAGATAAATAAATTAAAAATCAATCTAGATAAATCTATGTACATACAATTTAATAAATCTAAACATGCCAAATACAATTTCAAACTTAATATTGATCGATTAAAAGAAGTTTCACATACAAAATTTCTGGGTATACTCATAGACCAAGATTTAAATTGGAAAATACATGTAGATAATTTGTGTAACAAGTCTAATAAGTTCGTTTATGCTCTCAGGCAAGTCAAGAATGTGACGAATAAAAAAACCGCCATTATAACCTACCATGCTTACATAGAATCGATTTTACGATATGGACTTATTTTTTGGGGTAACAGTACAGATAAAAACAGAGCGTTTATCGCGCAAAAGAAATGCATCAGAGCCATTTGTGGAATCCGTACTGACGAGTCCTGTAAACCGCATTTTAAAAGGCTTCGTTTATTACCACTTCCTTCACTGTACATCTACGAGATATGTAACTTTGTATATAATAATAAGGAATTATTCAAGAAAGTCGATCAAATTTACTCTCGTAATAGGGATCCATGTAGACTTGCATTGCAGGATACTCCTAAATCAGCCAAGTACTCTAAAAGTTTTCTGGTGATGTGTGTACGCATTTATAATAAAATTCCACAAGAAATGAAATTGCTATTTAATATTAATTCTTCTTTTAAAAACAGACTCTTTAAATGGCTGAATGAACATAATTTTTATGACATTAAGGATTTTTTTGACATTAAATTATAATTCACAAATAATGACATACTGGGTCGTCGATAGTGTTTATAATTTTGACATTTTAATTTTATAATTATTGATTTTATTGATTTTCTTTTTTTTACTTTAAGTTATATTATGTAATGTTATAGAACTGTTGCGAATAATGTTTACAATTATGACTTATTAATTTTGTTCGTGGAGATTAATTGACATTAAATAATATTATGTTATGATGATTGTATTGTGGAAAATGTTTTATAGCTTTGACATTTTATTTCTACTTACTAATTGATTCTAATTATTTTGCATGCAATTGATACACGATGTTGTATAGCTAAACATGTGAACTATATTATATTACCAAACTGTAACACCTTTATACCATGTTTAAGGCAAATAAAGACTTATCTTATCTTATCTTATCTTATCTTATAAGATCACTTCGTTGTCCGTCTGTCAAGACCCTTTTCCCAGAAACGCGTGGAGTTATTAAGTTGAAATTAACCTTTTCGCCGCCAACGTACACAAAACGCAATGCCTCGCCGAGCGCCAAGCTATAAATGTATAACTAAATATACAGTAAACAGTAGTGATGGGAATATCGTCATATCGATGTATAAGATTTGTACGCGTAAAGTTAAGATTTAAAGTTGATTTTACGAATATAAATAAAAACTGATTAAATATTTCCAGATTTGTTTTATTTCACAGTATCCTTAATAAGAAAAAACAGTATAAATTATGAGTATCAAAGAAACTAATACATAACTCAATTAGAATTATAAGGAATGGGGTACATCTCTATTAACTAATACATAACTCAATTAGAATTATAAGGAATGGGGTACATCTCTATTTGTTTCATGATCTCATTCTTTAACTTCATATCAAGTTATTGGCACTGAGGGCAGGTTGAATTCGATTCTGATCAGGGATGGGGTCTATGGTCTTTCTTTCTTCTATTTTTGTTTATTCCTGTGTTTTTTTAATAACTTCAGTCAACGTTTTTTACCGTAGGTATCTAAGTGGCAGAATTTTTAATTGCGTTTCTCTATTTACCCACGACGGAACGGAGCAGGTATATGCGTTTAGGGTGAGAGATGTTTGTGTGTGTGTGTTTGTGCAAAGTAATGTTCCCACCTATCTTCTAAACTAATGATCCGATTTTGATGCGGTTTTCAATAATAGGTTTGTGTTTGATGAGTTCATGTTCTTAGATAGGTGTCATGGCTGTAACTCACTAGAGGGCGCTACAATATTAGTGCAAAATAATATTGCAATAATATTAAAACGAATTGTCCGATTTAAATGTGGTTTTCATCAGCAATTACAATTCGTATATGCTCTCTAAAAAGTCAGAAATAAAATTAATCAAAATTAAAAATTTTGAAAAAACCCACGACGTTTAAAGTTCGTCCGAATCAAGTTCTTCACTCATTTTTCTATTTGTTTCGTAGTGAAAGAAAGAAAGATGCGTGCGCGCGAATCCGATTTTGTGCTGCACTATGCCAAAGTGACCTTGACAGCCGCACGCCTATGACGTCACTGACCAACTTCTATAGTAGTTCGTGGCACTCAGTGGCGCACAGGGGCATAGACGACCAATGGTTTTGTAGAGATGGGAAAATAACTATCGACAAGAATTGGTAACAACTTTATAATTACGTATCGGCATCTACCTGAAGGTCGAAATTCATCTACTATCCTTGGTAATGAAGTAGATAACTAAGTTCATATTTTATTGACCTCAAATTGTTTTCGATATTCGTAACTTTCTGTATTTATAAATATTTCAATGGTGAAATCAACCTTTCACGGCACATCACTGGCCAACTTGATATGAAGTGATTGGCGTTCTGAGGAAAGTAACAAAATTCGGAGTTTCTGTTTTTGCCAATTTTAGGACAAACTAGGGCTTATTTTGTGTAGAAAAATAAAAAACAGGGTAGTAGACAGTGCTATCTTATGAAACAAAGCTTTTAATCACAGTAAATTTATTTTAATAAGATAGTTAAAATGAACAACTTCTATAGAAGTTGTGGCGCTGGTGGCACGAAAATCCCGAACTTCTATAGAAGTGCTTGGCGGTGAAAAGGTTAATATCAAATACTCAGGGCTGCAATCCCTTGAAGCTGTGACAAAATCCAACTTCTAAGTCAACGCAATCAGAAGATACGGGCGTTTCTGTTCTGTTTATGCCGCCTAACTCGACACTCAAGGGAATCAAAACCTATAGGGTACTTCCCGTTGACCTAGAATCATGAAATTTGGCAAGAAGCAATGTCATGCAGCACAAGTAAAGGAAAAAATGCGAAAACCGTAAACCCACCGTTTATTACATACCTACAATTTTGTAGGAATTTGACTGGTTTTTTTCTTCTTTTAGATCGCAACCAGCCACGCCGCTTCGTCGTCCTCATATGAATACGCCAAATAACAATCGCGAACCAAAGAGAGAAAATTCTGCTGAAGCGGGAAATTCAAATGGCAGTTTTACTTCCAAGGTAACCAACTTTTTCGTGTACAAAATGCCCGATGTCCCGTATGTTCTTTATCAAAATCAATAGCCATTTATTCAAATTAGGCTGATAACACTTTTCGAACGTCAAAATTACAAAAGACAGTCTCCCAAAAACGCCCGCCCTTCACCACTTCCTAGTGCTATCGCTGGGAAGAAGAAGTGGCGCAACAAACTCCCCAGCGGGAATCGAACCCACGACACGCAGCGCAGCAGTCGATCGCTCAGCCATTGCGCCAACCGTGTCGTCATAATTGACGTCACTGAAAAGTTGTTCGTTCCCTAATCAGTTTTATTTGAACAGGCGAGCGTAAAATCTACCGGATCGAATAGCAAGGAAGATGAGAAGAAATTCAGACATCCCTTCGTGCATAGGAATGTTAATAAGGACAACGGACCTCCGCAGGGTGAGTTTTATATTATCATCATATTATTTTCTTTGAATGAGAATAAGAGGAACAGAGGTTGCGGCCAGACTAGGTCATCATCACCTGCCTTTTTTTTTATCGTGGAGAAATATTCACGCATTCTGCACTACCATGGGGCGATAGTGCAGTTATGTAGGACTCTAACCCACTAAAGCTCTACGGTGTCCTCCTCTGCCGCTTACGGCGGGAACACGGGCACGCATTAGCACTCATCCGTGAACCCGCCGCGGCTGTCCGTCACCGGACCCTCCTCTGGGGAGTACTCCCCATCATCGGCGCACCAGAACACATAGCACGCCGTGACCACCCCAGGATCATCATCTGCCTAGCCTAGCCTTTTCCCAATTATGTTGGGGTCGGCTTCCAGTCTAACCGGATGCAGCTGAATACCAGTATTTTACATGGAGCGACTGCCTACCTGACTTTCACAACCCAGTTCCTAGTTATACAATACCCCTTGGTAAGACTGGTTGTCAGACTTTCGGGCTACTGACTACCCGTAACGAATGTCAAAGATCCACGAATGACAGCCGGGACCAACGGCTTAGCGTGCTTTCCGAGACACGGAGGGGTCTTGGTATGTTAAGATGGTCACCCATCCACGGACCAACCGTGGCAAGCGTAGCTTAACCTGAGGGGTCGACCCATGCGGATGTTATTACTTAGCCATAAGCCCCTCTGGTGTATTGCTTAGACATGGACGAAATATTTATTTGCCACGACCACACACATACACTTGTTTACACCATTTAGGCGCATCACACACTACAGTGCGCTACGCAACGGGGCGCGGGAAAAGGAGGCCACGCGCGATAGCGCGTTTTTGTTGAATTTGTATGTAAAAAATCACGCGTGGGGGCGCGTTATCTGCGTCCCGTCGCGTGGCGCGTTGTAGTGTGTGATGCGCCTTACTTGAAAAAATATAAGTTTAAACATTAATCCCACAGCTACAAAACCTGTGTCGCCTAAGAAGGGAGAACCTGACGACAAACTACTCAACGCGGTCGACAAACCTAAGAAGCCAGAACTTCCAGTTGTTTCGCCGCCTCAACAGAACTTGGTGCCTAAAACGTAAGTAGGAATATGGAAAAATGAGGTCCTATAGTTTGACCAAAACCGCTGTACTTCGCCTTCGGTATGTGCGCGGCGAGACGGGGGGGCAGTGCAGGCCGCTCATTCGTCATCGCTCACGGTGTCCCGCCCCCCGCCTCGCCGCGCATTCCTAAGGCGCGGTACAGCAGTTTCGGTCAAACTATAACAAAATATTTATTTGGCAATAATACTTAGTGTTCATACATTGATAAATAATACAGGATGGCAGGGACATCGACGCGCAACCATGTTGCCATGGATTCAGTACATGATTCACAACCACCCGAGCTGAACATTTTCCCGGGTCTAGAATCATGTGCTGAATTCATGGTTATAATTAAAGAAATAAAGATATGCGTGTGGAGTAGTTACTGGCTGAGTATACTTACTTTTTGCACCAGAAACAAAAACAGTCGCCATAGCCGAAATCGTCATGGTATTATTATTTTTTGTATTTTTGAAATTGCATGTAATTTGGGCATCTGTGTGCACTTTTTTTGTATCAGTTTTCGCACTTGAAAACAACACAAAATATTCGTACTTGAAAATCGTTTTAGAATACCGGCTTTACTTTACAAGATACAACAAAAAGTAAAATTTGCATTTAATTTAAAATAAAGGTTTTGGTTTTGATTACAGATTTATGAATCTTTTGGTTTTTTATTTATTTTATTTATTAAGCTTTTCTTTATAATTTGTACATTGCAAACTTAAGTCTAAGCGCCTCATCACTTACAGAAACTCACACTTTTCATGATTGAGTATCGTTCTTGAAGAGCGTACAAATGCACCGTCAATTCTATTATTTTATTTCTGCTTTATTTTATTTGTGCATTTTTTCTTTACCTGCTGCTTTTTTGCACGTTAGATCGATCCCCGAACCTCCCAGCGTGACGCCGGAAGCTGTCAAACCTCAGGAGGCTGCCCCCCCTCCCAAAGAGTCCGCTCCAGCAGTAAAACCTGCAAGTGTCAGTGATGTTACTCCTATCAAGAAAATGTGTCCGAAGAAGTGAGTTTGTCTTTGGAAAAAGATACTTAAATACACATAAACTCACGCCAGCGTCCTAATTGCGTAACACATCTCATATCTGTCACAATCTGAATCATTTTGACGGATATTTTTATTTCATTGCTTCATAAGTTCGAAAAATTTGTCTGCTCAACAACGTAAATAACGCAATGAATGTTAATGAACTGTCACAATGTAAGCCATTCCTTCTTCGTTAGTGTGTTACGCAATCAGCCGATGTATTCCCGAAGGGTTGGGCAGAGGCACAGAAAAAGAGTTGTTGAATTAATGTCGAGAGAATGTTTAGTTAACTAACCACAAGAGTTCCGTTTTGGGTTGCAAAGGACATCATTCAAGTGTCGAACATTTTATATCGGAAATGAAAGTCAAAGCTAGAATAAAAATAGTACTATTTTCTTATGGGAAATAACATCTTGAGCATTTTTTACTATTACATCGAAACTCTACTATTAACCCCCGGCTGCTATTTGAGATTGAAAATGACAAAAATCTTATTTTAATCATGCTAAATGTGCTTGTGTATAAAGTGGTTATCTGCTTGGGATTTCGCCTTTACTGTATATGCTTGTATCTCACTAACCTTGACTAAATTTTATTTGCTCAGTATTTTTATATAACGAAGCGGTGCGCGCTTTACTTGTGTTCACAAAGGGTTCGAGCACGCTGTGAATGTGTCTGTAAGCGCAGGAGCTCTCTGTACCGTCTGAGACACGGGCATAGTAGGAAGTGTGTGTTTTTATGTGTTTGTTCTTTTTTAAGCGTCATGTTTGCCGCAAATAAATGCATTTTCTTTCTTTTTTTCTTTCTATATGGTGACACTACACGTCTTTACACACAGTCACAGCATGTTTGCACACTTGGTTACCACAAGTAAAGCACGTGTCGCTTCGTGAGATAAAAATACTAAACAATATTTTTGGGGTGATTTTGCTTGACATACTTATACGTCATATTTTGTATGGAAGAACTTTCAAAAATTCAAAATTGTTCCTCGGAATTACCTGGCGATGGAAAAATCCGCCCTTATTTGATTAGAAATCAAGTCTACGGATTTACGGATCGTCATTGAAATACTAGTGCTGTGGCATTATCACTACTCATTGATGATTTCTATATTATAGAACAATGGTGGCCCAGTGGAAACGGCTGCGAGTTGTAGGTCGTAGGTTCGAACCCAGACAGGCGCTTTACTTTGTGTAAATGATTTCATCACCACAGCTCACAAAACGGTGAAGGAAAACATCGTGAGGAAACCGGCCTGTCCTAGAACAAAAAATTCGAAGACATGACATCCACCAACCTGCACTGGGCCCGCGTGGTGGATTACGGCCCACAGAGCTGTGTCCCAGCAGTGGGAACATTATAGGCTGATTAAATTAGTATACTTCTCCCCCACAGTTACCTCATCGAGAAGTTGTCAGTCGGCGACTCCGTAATAATCTCAGTGGATGCCAAAGCTGCCGACTGTCGCATCACTCGCGGAGACTTCGTGTGCCTCACTATGGCGGGGCCCTTCGAGGAGCACTACAACAAACTATGCGAGGACTTTGTTCTGGACTGCAACAAGATGGAGAGGCCGGCCAAGTGAGTACCATAAACCCATATTTAAATCAGGGGGGTCTACTTTCTAAGTCCGACAACGGCGGTACTGGCCCGGCCGAAAGTAGTTAATTCGTCAAAACAAGTGACAAATTAAATATTTCGAACGGACAGAAACACGTCGCAGTTAACACGTTGCGGGACGGTACTGACATTCCAATTATTATTCAAATTATTTCAAATATGACAGTAAAATTGTCCATACGTTCCGACCACTGCTTTATCCGTACCGCCCTAGAGCAATACTAAAGAATAATATACGATGACAGTACTTTCATAGCCGTATTGATGTGGTATGACAGTAAAAACGGGTTTCCTTGTTCCTCTATGCAAAATTTGGCTGTAATGCCCGTACCTCAGTTCCGGCGGTGCCCGTACTGTCATTTTCAACACCGACAAATCTACTGCTAATGCAGTGCGTCCCGCAACGTGTTAAGGACCTGTCACGTCGTGTTGTCATTCATTCTTAGTTCGGGCTCCGAATTTTTTATTTATTTATCAGCCTTACAACTATCATTACAGGCCTTACCCAAGTCGACAGTGTAGTTATCAATTTAAAATTAACTTATTTAACCTTACATACCTAACAACAAATATATAACTTTAATCTTACGGGTTAAGAAATACCCGTAAGTTCGATCGAAACTACGAATTTCGTGCTTGGTGAGTAGACTTCTTGATTGCCAATACCGTATTTGAAAAATTTTCAAAATATGGTCGGTATTCTCATTTTAGCTACCATCAATGTAAGAAACGCAGTCACTCCATGTAAAATAATGGTACTCGGCTTCATCCGGTTAGACTGAAAACCGACACTAATATAGTTGAAAAATGGCTAGGCAGGTGATGATCCATGTAAGAATAAAAAGCAATCATTTGTCGAATTCGATTAACGTTTATTTCATATTTTTCAGACCTACACCCGGCGAAACTATCTCTTACTTCAACCCGGAGGACTGCGGTTGGTACCGCGCGCGATGCCTTAACCCGACCACGCTTGCTCTGTTAGACAGCGGTAAGATCGTCACCGTGACAGCGGCCGACAAGTGCCGGAAACTGCCGATGAAGTACGAAGAGATCCCTGAGTTCTGTGCTGTACTTGCTTGCAAGACTGTTGAGGTGAGATCTTCAATGTTATAATCTGTATCTATAAATGCTAGAAACCGGCAGGATCGTCATTCACAGACAGCGGCCGACAAGTGCCGGAAACTGCCGAGCAAATACGCAGTTATGCCCAAGTTCTTTGTTTGATATTTGTTTAACTTGTAATAACGTCAATTTGAAACATACATAAAATTTGAATATAGATATGTTGTTTTTATGTTTCCTTATTATTAGAATTAATTATCTTTTTGTATGCATGTGTTGTGACGAATAAACCTGTTTTTCTTCCTTTCTTTCCTTCAATATACTAGATTTAAATAAAAAACAAAACTGTTGTCTATGTTACAGATCGGAGCCAGTCTCAACTGCAAGATTCTATCACAAACACCGAACGGGTTCAAAATCTCTATGACTGACATAGAGACGGACGCCGAATTGGGTGAGGGAGAAGTGTTCAGATGGCTGCCTACTGTTGACTATCCAGCTACTCGTAAGTATTACTTATCACTGTCCAACTTAGCTTATCGCTGTCCGCTGCTGAACGTATCTAAAGCGGTTTCCTAGAAGAATGGTTCCGTCATATTATTTATAATTATGTTATTTCAGCCGCATAAGTTTCGATCCCGTGAAAATAACGGGATTTTACGGGATAGAAAGTATCCTATGTGTAATGTTGATTGTGGTTATAAACCATCTGTGTGCAAAATTTCATCAAAATCCGTTCAACTGACTTCTAAGATACAGGTTTTTTACCTAGTTTAGAGGTCAGGGTCTTTTTTACAGTGAATCACTTAGCTTAAGCCAATTTTGTTTCTTGTTCAATGTAATGTTCGTGCATTTCTGGGAGTAATAAAAGATTTATTTATTATTATTATAATTGTTTTTGCGTGAAAGAGTAACAAACATCCATCCATCCATACAAACTTTCACGTTTATAATATTAGTAGGAAATGGATTTGTACAAACACTTTTACTCTTAAATCATATTTTAAAAATTAGATGAGGTCGGCGTTTCGTATCTGACTATTCTGAGCGGAAAGGCCGAAATAAACCACACACACAGTCTCTTCTAAATCTTGGTCAGATTATGTGAAGCCCATGTAGATTGGTGTCTGAAATGCTCTTAAAAAGAACCACACAGATTTGAGTGGATCTGTCCAGTGGGTGCACGCATTTTGACAACACGGTTAGCGCAGTGGCTGAGCGATCGGACTGCTGCGCTGCGTGTCGCGGGTTCAATTCCCGCACAGAACAAATATTTGTAAGTCCTACATGTATTTGTTCTGAGTCTGGGTGTTTTTCTATCTATAATATGTATGTATTTACAAAAAAAATTGTATATAAGTAGTTTATCAGCCATCTTGTTACCATAACACAAGCATTAGGTTGCTTAGCTTGGGACTAGATGGCGCTGTGTGAAATGTCCAGGGATATTATTATTATTATTTGTCAGTAATCGTGCAGCTTAACTCAGAAATGTAATTTTTATTTCGATATTAAAATAATAATACATATGTACAGACGCCAGCACATCAAGCTACTACAATCTGTCAAATTTCTTTAATAGATTTTCAACTTTATTGCTAAAGATTTAAGGTTCAAGGTTGATTGGGAAAATTTGACAGTTTCGAGTAGGTTGACCTGCTGGCGTCTGTACATATGAAATATAATATGTACATATGTATATATATGTACTCAGAAATGAAGAAGCTTGACGATTAGACTTAAATACCAAAAGAGTTGTTTGGGTCACTAAATAACAGGCTGTGCCTAGTTTGGCACCTTCTGTTAAACCTGTCTAAGTTTTCTCATAATCATCAGCCGATTCTTTTCCCAACTACGTTGGATTCTGCTTCCAGTCTAACCGGATGCAGCTGAATACCTGTATTTTACATGGAGCGACTGCCTATCTGACCACCACAACCCAGTTAGTTTTTAGACTTTCGGGGTTCTGACGACCCGTAACGACTGTCTAAGTTTCCTGTTGGTTAGAATTTCATACCACGTTACTTTTTGTTTAGGGGGGTCCGTGGCTAAATAATAACAGCCGCACAGGTCGATCGGTCAGGTTAAGCTACGCTTGCCGCGGTTGGTCTGTGGATGGGTGACCATCTTTACATACCGAGACCCCTCCGTGCCTCGGAAAGCACGTTAAGCCGTTGGTCCCGGCTGTCAATCGTGGATCTTTGACAGTCGTTACGGGTAGTCAGAAGCCCGAAAGTCTGACAACCAGTCTTACCAAGGGGTATCGTATTACCCAGTAACTGGGTTGTGGAGGTCAGATAGGCAGTCGCTCCATGTAAAATACTGGTATTCAGCTGCCTCCGGTTAGACTGGAAGCCGACTCCAACATAGTTGGGAAAAGGCTAGGCAGATGATGATGTTACTTTTTGTTTAGATTACGTCTAAGCGTACACACGGCTACACGTCAAGCTATACAAAACCAGTTTGTCTTGACCTCACTTTGTATGATATTTTCTCACAATGAACGGTCAGCCAATACTGGTTTTGCATAGCTTGATGTGTAGCCGTGTGTACAAATCTGCGCCGAACTACGCGACGTAACTTTCTGACGATAATATTATTAAATAAAATACATATTTTTTCATACAAATCTGTTTCCTCTTTCGCAGCCGTTGGCATCCCAGAAGTGCCCCGCCCGCCACTCACCGACGGATCTAAAGTACTGCTAGTCCTAGCTGATACTCTGGACAAAGTGTTTGTGCGACCAGCTGACAGCGAGTCGCAGAGGCAGTACAACGATGTGCTGCAGCAAGTCTTACTGAGCGCTCTGAAAGGTAGGCAGCGAAAAATGAGAATTTTCCTTTGTTAGCTTATTATTACTTCATCATCATCTGCCCAGTGGTGGCCCAGTGGCCACGACTTATGAGTTATAGGTCGTAGGTTCGAACCCAGATAGGCGCTTTACTTTGTGTAAATTATTTGATCACTACTACTCTCAAGACCGTGAAGGAAAACATCGTGAGGAAACCGGCATGTCCTAGAACCAAAAATTCGAAGACATGTGACATCTACCAACCCGCACTGGGCCCGCGTGGTGAATTACGGCCCACTCCCTCTCGAAGACACGGCTTGTGTCCGACCAGTGGGATCATTATGGGCTGATTATGTTTTGTATTTGTGTTATTATTACTTTATCATCATCTGCGCTGCCTTTTCTAACTATGTTGGGATCGGCTTCCGGTCTAACTGGATGCAGCCTACAATAAGAGTGACATAACTGAAAACTCAGCAATATTGAGTTAAGTGTACAGGTAAATGCGGAAAAGTTTATTATTTTTGCTACAAAAACGACTGCTCTACGCCTAAAAATTAAGGAGCTAGAAAGGTGTGACTTTAAGCTTCGTCACACTCTCACCGCTACTTTTAAGCTCTGAAAACATCATACACAAAAATTGCTCTTTTTAAATTAAGCAAGCTTCTTGCAAACGAGCGTTATGATAGTCTATTACATTGTTACTTTTAGGCCGCCCATTGCATGTTTTGTAGTCTTTAATTAAAAAAAAAAAATGTAAACGCTAAACGCGCCATAATATTTAGGTTACTTGCCAAAACAGCATAGTAAAAAAAGAATTGATAATTTTTGTGGTCTTGGACTTGAAAGTTCAGCACAGGCTCTCAGTTTTTCCCAATTAATTTTAGATACCAATAATAAAAATAAAAAAAAATCAAGATTTTTTAAAATATTTTTCTAGTAACTGTCACGACTGCATGTCACCCGTTTCCGGCTTGACGTTGATTTCTGGGATAAAAAATTGTTACTTTTCCACCTAAGGTTTTCCCTCAAGTTCTTCCGGGCACTCCAATTGGAAGTTCCAAAACTTATTATAATTATTATTCAACCTATTTCCGTTATCCAAAAAAGAAATATTTGATAGGTTCAAACTAATATTACTGTCTGTCTTTCCAGCTAAACCACTCACAGAGCCACCAACACCCGGGCAGACAGTGATCGGCAAGTTCGTAGACGACTGTCACTATCGCGCCCTTGTGCGACGTACCAACGTGAAGCAGAACAAATACCAGATCGAGTATGCTGAGTATGGTGAGTTATACTAATTACCCCGCAGGTCATTCTCTACCTTACCTTAGGTATGCCAATCATTCAAATTCAATCAATCAATTCAATTCAAATTCGTTTAGCTATTTTATCGTGAAATCAAAAACCATACAGTCACCTGGACTGTCACTTAGGGGCCGTCTCCACGATCGAGAGAATCGCGGCGATATTATCGTCGTGTCACGTATTTCTATACACTCTCTTAGAACGTGGCGATATCATCGCGGCGAAAATTGGATGGCACGACGATAATATCGCCGCGATTCTCTCGTTCGTGGAGACGACCCATTATATAGTACTGTAGAGTCTATTTGGTGCTTACTAACATGCAACCTCTGCAATTCAGTTTAAAGTGATTGGCAAGCAATACGAGACAAACATTAAATTTGTTTAAGATTAGAAGAGATCAGATTTGGCTGACAAATAGCAGAGGGTAATTGCGTAATACACTAGCTTTAAAGATATTTTTCCATAAACTCATATTTGTTTACATTTTTGGAGAATATGTCGCGATTCTAATTTAGTAATAATGGATTATGTAGTTATTATGTAGACCCCAAGTATATGGGATAAGGACAGGAAGATGATGAATGGATTATGTAGTTGTTGCATGTGGTCACGCAGTCCATCCATCGTTTCTTTGGTCTTCCCCTACTCTTATAACCAAAATAAAATAATAACTACAATACATGAGGTTTGTTTTTAAACCATTCAACTTACATTGTCATCTTTATCCATCCAACAGGTAACGTCGAGGTGTCAACTCTAGATAACCTATACCCCTGTCCACCTGAATTTGATTTATCAAACGTCAATACGCAAGTGTCAGTTTTGAAGCTTGCAGCACCTACTGATCTATCGACCGCCGCCAAAGAGTACATCAAGGATCTTATGCAGGACGAGGAACTTGTGCTGGTGAGTAAAACACTCTCTTACCCTGCATTTACACCTAGACATGTATTCATCATCATCATCATCTGCCTAGCCTTTTCCCAACTATGTTGGGGTCGGCTTCCAGTCTAACCGGGTGCAGCTGAATACCAGTATTTTACATGGAGCGACTGCCTATCTGACCTCCACAACCCAGTTACTGGGTAATACGATACCCCTTGGTAAGACTGGTTGTCAGACTTTCGGGCTTCTGACTACCCGTAACGACTGTCAAAGATCCACGAATGACAGCCGGGACCAACGGCTTAACGTGCTTTCCGAGGCACGGAGGGGTCTCGGTATGTAAAGATGGTCACCCATCCACAGACCAACCGCGGCAAGCGTAGCTTAACCTGACCGATCGACCTGTGCGGCTGTTATTATTTAGCCACGGGCCCCTCCACCTAGACATGTATTATTTGTGTTAAATCTACGGTCTTTTACACATAAAACAAGTTGATAGGTCTAATTGTATGCAAAACTTGTTGAATGCTTGTGGAAAAGTCTTAAAGATTAACAAGATAGTAACAATATAAGCTCTGTACTCACATTCGGTAACTCGATAGTTTTAATCGAAAACAAGTCGAAATCAACGTGTGGTGTTAGTATATTCATCAAGGTGGGACACGCTCAGTGTGCGCGTCAACACCTACTATTGTATAGTAGCAAGTTTTTGACAGCTGTGGTGCTGGAGATTTTTTTGCCCCACTTCTTCCCAAAAAGCGAAATGGTGAAGGGCGGGCGTGCCGGGGTACTGTCTTATGTAATTTTGACGTTCGAAAAGTGCTGATTCTCAGCCTAGTTTGAATAAATGACTTGATTTTGATATCAATGCTGAATGTGTGGACGAAGGCTCGTGCCGAGATTTTTACTCGATGTGTTTGCTCGATCGAGTAGAACCTTTTCTGAGTACAGAGCTTAACATGTTTGACAAGGCTTTCGTTATATAATACTAGTTATTGCCCGCGACTTAGTCTGCGATCCAGAGTAAAAAGTAGCCCATGTCCTTCCCTAGGTGACAATTTACACATGTGCCAAATATCTAAATCCATTCAGCCGTTTTATAGAATACTTTCTATCCCATTATTCCCACGGAACAGAAGATTATGCGGATGAAACCGCAGGGCGCTGCTAGTATAAAATAATAATAATATCTATCTTTTCTAGACAATTCCCGACGGCAGTAAGTTAGTACCGAGTGGCAGTGAAGCAGCTCTCAATGTGGCTCGCAACAAAGAGAATGTCGGCGCGAGGCTGGTAGAGATGTGCACGCCGAACTGGAAGAAGATCGAGCAGAGAGGCGGCGACGTCGTCGGTAAGCTGTTATCATAAAAGTGCTTCCACACAGCAGTTGCCTATATAACATTGTGTAGCACAACATTTTATAACAGTGAGTAACATTTTGCTACAACATGTTAAGAATGTTATGTTATAAACGCTCCCACACTGGTTCAACTCATTGTATAACATTCTGTAACTATCAGTTTGGTCTTTCGAGGAAGCTGGTAGTGGCTCTAAATGGAGGAAGTGCTTAGATAGAGTAGGTACACTGCAAAGGAAGCGCGCGAGCAACCTCCCCGCGCCCTTCCGCTACGGTCCCGCTGTCACTCCATGATGTTACACAACAAAAGTTATAATTTATTATTAACATGTTGTAATTAGTTGTTTATCATTATGTTACATGAAGTTGTATAACATCGCTAACAATTTATAACTTTTGTTAAAAAAAATTAAAATAAGTTAGACAACAAATGTTATGTAGCATTCTCTAACGTTATATAACTGCTGTGTTAGAGCACCTTGATAAAAAAACACCAGCCTGTTACTGTCCTCTTCTTCTGCAGAGGAGGCACGAGCATTGATCACCAGTGATAGGAATAGGTAGTGCCTATTTGCCTAAACTTCGAAGAACAGAGACAAGAAACGGAGACTTCCTTAGGACTAAATTTTTTCCGGGATTTTTTTAAAAATGTATTTGAAAGTGTTGTCCCGAATTTCGGGACAGATGCACTTTTAAATACATTAAAAAAATATGTTATTTGGAATAAGTGATTCGTCTATATTTACCTAAAGATTGCGACTTGACATATAATTACTTACGAATTACAACCGCGAAATAACGAAATGCGTGATGCTTGCGAATTACTTATTCCAAATAACATATTTTTTTAATGTATTTAAGTGTTGTCCAGAATTTCAGGACAGATGTTTCCGAAAAAAATGTAGTCCTAAGGAGGTCTCCGTTTCTAGTCTCTGTTCTTCGAAGTTTAGGCAAATAGGCACTAACTATTCCTATCACTGTTGATCACACCATGTTTACTGCAAATAAACGTATTTTATTTCTTTCTTCTTTCCATGCTTGCTCAAGACGGGTTGGCGGTTTCAGACTTATCATCTCTATGAATAAATTTAAGTGTCTGTTTGTGATGTCAATGTAAAAGAAATGAAAAAAAAAATGCATATATGAAAGTATACGGTACATAAAACAAAAAACATTTTTTTTTTCTGTCTGTCTGTTTGTTCCGGCGAATCTCCGAAACGGCTTGACCGATTTTGACGAGACTTTCACGGTAGATAGCCGATGTTATAAAGGGTAACTTGGCTACTTTTATTTCAGAAAAAGAAATAGGGTTCCGTCCAAAAAAATAAAACCCATGAAATCCATTTTTTTTTCAGCATGCACGCGGACGAGGCACAGCTAGTTATTATTATAACTTGTAAAATTACCTTCTTATTTCGTTCTTGTCTGAAGTGGGACTGGGCACTTGTAGGATGCATCCAGACAGGCTAACGGAAAAAAAATCTTCATTACTAAAAGAATGGGTAAATGTCATTAGAAACAGACAAATTTGGTCTTAATTAATGTGCACTTAGATGTCAAAGGAGTGCTTTGGCACTCGTACTGGGATTGATAAATGATAAATGATTTTATTTTGTAAGTAGGTTTTACAAACACTTTTACACGTCAATCATATTTTAAAACTAGATGAGGTCGGCGTTTCCTATCTGACTAGTCTGAGAAGAAAGGCCGAAACAAACTCAGACGTCACAATCTCTTTTAAAGTCCAGACATATCTTGGTGAGATCATGTGAAGACCATGTAGATTTATGTCTGAGATGGTTTTTTTGAAGAAAGAACCAAACAGTTTGAGAGGACCTGTCCAGTCAGTGCACGCATTTGTCAGAAATCGTGCAGCTCAACACAACACTTAGGGAGCTCGACGATTCGACGAACAATACCAAAGAAAGGACATTTGGGTAGGCCACATTAATTACTCAAACTGCCAGACCATGACAAAACTAACAGAACAGAGAGAAAAATAAAATGACCCACATAGTCTTCACATTCACATTAATTAAAATAATAGAATACTTTACAAAGTAAGCAAATGTCATTACCCTGATTACCCTGTATCACGAATGACATCAACTTCCTGTATGTCTGACATTGCGGATTTTGATGAAATGCTAATTTGTAAGTTTTTTTTCGTGTGTTCCGTTTCATTGAGTATCAATCCCTTTTCTAAGCTAATTACATTTAAAAAAAAAAACTTGAGAGGTGTTAAGGGACACCCGGATGGAACGAAGTTCAAAGAGAGAGAGAGAGAGACAGAAACACGCGCACGCCGCACGGCTTACAACTATAGCAAAAAGTGTCGTTCCAACTTTTGGTCTTAATTTTTTCCGTCTAGCCCCCTTTCGCAACGCGCGATAAGGAACTTCGTTCCAAAAACTAAGTATTGAAGCGACACTCGCTTCGAACGTGTTGACAAAATCGAGCTATTTATTTATCTTACGTTCACGACTTTGTGACAGGCACAATCTAGTTTATAGGCTACTTTTACATTAGAAAAAATAATTAAATCAAAAGGTATAATGTCACACGAACGAAGTTGCGGACAGAAGATAACCATATTAATATTATAAACGTGAAAGTCTGTATGGATGGATGGATGGATGTTTGTTTGTTACTCTTTCACGCAAAAACTACTGAACGGATTTGGATGAAATTTGGCACACAGATGTTTTATAACCAGGATTAAGGGCGCGTTCACATTTAACGTCCGTTTTACAGGTCCGTTAAAACGTGTATGTTATTAGCATATGTAGTTGTATGAGCGAGTTCACACATAATACAGTATTTCGGATCCAGTATACTGATCCGATCTCTTTAAATCAGTCCTGTGTGAATACTATCTCCAGTAGCGACGGATCCGTTAAAAAGAATCCTGTAAAAACGTACGTATATGTGAACGCGCCCTAACATATAGGATACTTTTTATCCAGATATCCCACGGGATCGAAACTTATGCGGGTGAAACCGCGGGTTGCAGCTAGTATTAACTATGACTCATAGTTAATACTATCTGCGACCCGCGTCTAGGTTTCCTCACGATTTTTTGTGTCGTTGGTACTCTTCTTTGATATTTTATATTGTTTGAGCTTAGTATTGAGAAAGAACAGTCAACAAAAGAGATAAGTATGCAGGGTGGTCGGATATATGTAGTTGAAGTTTAGTAAAAAAAAAAAAAGATGGATGTTTTCGAATAAAATTTACTTTAAATGAACTTTGTTTTCTATTAATTAAATAAAATTTTATCCGTAAAAATCAATCCGTTTCTTATTAAACTTCTACTATATCCGACGACTGGATTCTTATCTCTTTTGCTGGCTGTACATACGAATTAATAAAGTCAAGTTGGTTCTTGCCCTTTTTCGAACTTATGCAGCAAAGGGTCCAATAATATTTAATAAACTACCAGACAGTATAAAAAAATGACACCCTTCAATAATTTAAAAATAAACCTAAGGTTTTTTGTATAAAAAAATTGTGTGATATTTCAACATGATAATATTATTGACATTATTTAATATCTACTTTTGTGCTTATCCTTGAATATTTTAAAGTAAATTTATTAGTATTGTAATAAATTTTCTTATTAATTTTCATATTATACTTAAATGTGTGACATTTCAACTGAATAATATTATTGACATCATTTAATATCAACTATTGTGCTTAACTTTGACTATTAAAAAAAAAAAAATAGTATTGTAATACTTTTCTTTTATTATTAATTTTCATAATTATTATACATTCAATCGCATTGATACTGACATTATTTGTTAAATTTTGCATTATATTTTCTATAACAACTTTATTGTACAATACCTACATTCTTTGCAAATAAATGATTTGATTAGAATATTGATTTTGATTTGACTTGCCGCGGTTGGTTCGTGGATGGGTAACCAACTTCACATACCAAGACTCCTCCGTGGCTCGGAAAGCACGTTAAGCCTGTAGTCTCGGCTGTCATTCGTGGATCTTTGATTGTCATTACGATCGCCAGAAGCTCGAAAGTCTGACCAAGGGGTATCGTATTGTAGCGGGATCGTCCGAAAGGGTTACCGCTGCCCTGGAACATAAAGGGCTAAGGAAGGAACACGGGTGGGTTTTATTCAGTAAGAGTCTGACACTCCCTTCTGCTCCACCCAGAGCGGGAGGAGTCATTTGATGATAAAAAAGGGGTATCGTATTACCCAGTAACTGGGTTGTGGAGAGCAGATAGGCAGTTGCTCCATGTAAAATATAGGTGTTCAGCTACATCCGGTTAGACTGGAAGCCGACCCCAACATAGTTGGGAAAAGGCTAGGTTGGTACTGAGGGCCTAAAAAGGCCACTTTGGCAGAATCATAATAGAATAACAATACATATTAAAATCGTAAAATGGTCACAAACTGACAATATTCATAATAATTATGATCATCCGGTCGATTCTGTAAAAATCTCACTGTGAAAACTCGAAGTGAAGTGAACTTCATGTGAGTTGGCAGTAGTGTCGATCCCTAGCATTATTTGGAATGACAGCTCACTCCACGCTCACTTCACCTATGTTTTCACGGTGAGATGGTTACAGAATCGCACTGCTGTGTGCAATTCATATCACAATGAAATAACATTTAAACTGTAGAAATAAAAAATAAAAAACCAATTTGATTAACAAAAACTAAACGGTTTTTATTTTTTTCATGCGGCAATGTTTACACCAAATATGAAATGAAATTTTACGAAAATTAGAGGAATTGCTATGATCTGCTGGGAATTCAGGAAATGAATAGCTTTTAGAGTTATTGCTTAGAGTGGCCTTTTAGGCCCCCTGATCTACGCATTCTGTACATTAAACGAACTAAAATTGCACAATAATAATGTTTAAGGTATAAAATCGCTGTTAACGGTAACGGTTTTAAATGTAACTTACGCAAAACAATGTGCCTATTGGTGCATGCAACGGTGTAGTGGTCGTGGCGGTATTTAAAGTTATTTTGTGGAGAGGATTGTCAACTAAGCTCCATTCGAAATAAGATTAGAAATTTAAACAAACCTTTTTTACAGTCCGTTCAAGCGATTTTAACTTCTATTCCGTAGGCATAAATAAGGATGGCATTAAAAGCAAAAAAGTGTTTACAATACCAACTAGCAGCTGCCATTTGTCATGCCACCAACGGAATAGAAGTCAAAATCGGTTGAACGGACCGTAAAAAAGTTTGTTTAAATGTCTAATAATATTCCGAATGGAGTATAGGTAGCTGATCTCTGGCTTAATCGTTCTTTGAGCAACCTGGCATTGCCGGTGTTGATTTGTGTTTTGTATTATTACTAGATAAGATAATTTATTTGCGTAAAACATGGTATACATATCTATTATTAAAGCATGAGATCATACATGTTTTGCCTAAAAATTAAAGCATGCAAATTTCAACGAATAAACAAATTTGCCTTACCTAATGTTAGTAATAATTTTATAGTTATAAGGTATTTTTTCACTAACAAGATGGATTATATTCTTGTCCGAACGTTCAAAACTCGTTTTCGCCAGAAAAAGTTGGAATTTTGTACAAAAAAATAATAATTACAATGACGGGAAGAACAAATGACTCTCAGCATTAAGTTGTTCTAACTGAACAGACAGCTGTGCTGCTGGGGAGTTTGTTGCGCCACTTCTTCCCAGCGAAAGAACTAGACGTGAACGGCGAGTTTTGTGGGACTGTTTTACTCTTAATGTTAATTTATGTTATGTTTATTTGAAGTTCAAAAAGTGCTGGTTGCCTGCATAGATACTCAGCCTATAATGTGCCCACTGTTGGGATATAGGCCTCCTCTCTGTGAGAGGGATGGTAGATGTCACATGTCTTCGAATGTTTGGTTCTAAGCCGGTTTCCTCACGATGTTTTCCTTCACGGTTTTGAGAGCAGTGGTGATGATAGAAGAAGAAAAGAATAGAAAAGAAAAAGCGTTTATTCGTGGTGACAGCCTAAATTTTCCAAACAAATTTAACTTTTGCCAAACTGCAGAGCAGTTTGTTGGCAGATGTAGCTCCCATATACAATTTTATATTTTATAAACAATACATTTACCGCTAAACATTACCTATAACTAAACAAGCAAACAATCAAAAACTTTACACAGATATTTTACAGCAGCACACAGGCTGACTTTTACGTACTGCTAATAACATTTTAAAATTGCGTGATAGCATTCCAAATCACGTCGGCGATGCCGCGGCCATAAGCTAGTATGGCATAGATTTAGTCTATGCATCTCCATTTATGAGGCTTTGACAAAAGGTATTCAAAAGAAACTTCCCCGTTTTATTTTTAAAAGACATAATCTACACAAAGTAAAGCGTCTGACTGGGTTCGAACCTACGACCTACAACTTGTTAGTCGCGGCCGTGACCACAGGGCCACCCCTGCTGTCTGGTACTCAACCTACTTTGAATAAATGACATTTGATTTTGATTTCGTTAGCGTCTCCTTACGCCCGATATTTATATGTCCACGTACTGCACACCCACTGGACTTAAGCTACGTCGACCCCTATTTGTTTTTAGCCTTTTGAACGCCAGAGCAAAAACGCACGCGCGTGCCCTCCACGCCAAGCCACAATTTCACCGCAAATACCTACAAAAAGAATAGGGATTCCAAAATGACTTAATTGTTTATTTCGTGATAAAGTGCACCGCAATTTTTTGTCACATATTTGTGTCGTTGACGTACAGGGCACGCGCTTGCTTGTCGCGTATATGTGACAATGGCGTTCAAAAGGTTTACAAAAATGAAAGAAAACTTGACATGTTGAAGAAAGAAAATACTTTTATTTAGCACAGACTAAATGACACCATACATCAGAGGGGCAATCCTCGTAATTTTAAGAATGTTCACAGTCTGATCTGTCTCAATCTGTCAAAAATACCTCTAATCTCCATACATTTTGACAAGTCTTTGACATTTGTTTGTCGCCGAGATGAGACTGCGACTAGATTTTGAAGGTTTTAAATTATGAGAATTGGTCTTCTGATAGCAACAAATAAAAATCAAATAGAAAGTATAAAGACCGATTTAAGAAAATAGCAAGAAAGTGTGCCTCACGGTTGCATCAGTAAATGCCAGACAGTTTGTGCCTGACGCTGGTGTTAAAGTTATATGGGATATAACTCTAACACCAAACGGTTTCATCAACATTCTACATAAAGTGCTACCTATGTCACCCTGTGGTGACAAAAAAAATAAAAACTTGAGAGGTGTCAAGGGACACCCGGATGGAACGAAGTATAACTGGCTTGCTTTCTATAAAAGAGAGAGAGAGAGACAGACAGAGAAACACGCGCGCCGCACGGCTTACAACTATAGCAAAAAGTGTCGTTCCAACTTTTGGTCTTAATTTTTTTCCGTCTAGCCCCCTTTCGCAACGCGCGATAAGGAACTTCGTTTTCAGAAAAACATAACCACCATTCACTCATTTTTGGAGAGAATGGTGGTCATCGTTTTCCGAAAAAATAAAAAAAAAAAATTTGTTTGTGCTTTCTATAAAATATTATTATTTTCAGCAGAAACGCAACACATAATGTATAACGACGCAAAGCACGCGTCGCTGCCTAAAGAGGGCTGCACTATCGAGGTGCTGGACACGAGCGTGTTCGCGGGCGGTGCGCTCGGTGGCTACAACCGCGCCGACCCCCTAGCTGATATGGTGTTCAACCAGCTTACGGCGAAGGTAAGCATTACAAGTTTTTCTTCCATTGTCGTCCACCGACACGTTTGTTTTGTATGGAAAGTGATGACAGTACTGTGGTTAGTTGTAAATGCTGCATATTTAGCCAGAGAAATAGTAAGCATTCATGTAAGCCGCTGCATGTTCTCTCTCTCCTCGAGAGAGAGAGTAGGCTATAATCTACCACGCGGTCCCAGTGCGGTAGATGTCATAATTTCATCTAGGTGAACATTTAATGTGACACCTAATTTTTTTCTCGCGACTCGTTTTTTTTTCTTGTGTAAAATTGTGACTGTGAGTGGTTGACCAAAAGGGGACCTCAAGGGAAAATAATTGATTTCGAGTAAATCGCGTTTGAAATTTCGTGTAGAAACAAGTTAAAAAAAAATATGAAATACAAAATACGCGCAGACAGAGCTAGTGTATAATTAAGTATGATTTGTGTTAGACTCGTGCGCGGGCGGGGGGCGTGGCATATTTTATGTCAGTATGCGACTTCGTTAGTGAGTGTCAACACGTGTTTACGGTTACTACGTTATTGACGACTTATTTAGTGTCAGTTTCTTGTCTTTATGTGTGTAAGGTGTAATTTTTCCAAAACTGCCTCGGCTCACAAAAAAAATCATAAAAAAAACACTACGGCACCCAAAAATATTCTGGTTAGACCAAAACAAAGCAAAAAGACCACAGATTAAAAAATAAAAAAAAATAACGGTTTCCAATCCCTCCAGGTCCCTACTCACAATTTATGATTTAGTTTTACTTAAGCAAATTCTAAACACCTAATAATCAACTGTTTATTGTTTATTTTACAATATGTGTCAGTCCAAGCGAAAAGGGTCCAGTGCGCGGCATTTAGTTTCCGAGATATAAGAGGTTTTGTAAAGTTGGGTATAAAAATTGCATTTCGCGATTTTAATTGGTTATAAATAAATGCTCAATTATCTACAATTTCATATAGTAAATGACTATATACGATGTTTCTAAGTACCAGAAACTTTATGAAAAAAGTTTACTAAAAAGGTACCAGTGGGTGGCATGTCGATATTCTGGGAATAAAATACGTTTCAATACCCCGTACTGATCACTTCTAATAATTTAATTATATTTTAAGATTAAAATGTTGAAACTACGTGTAAAAGGTCCCTTAAAGCGGGGAACTCCCTGCTACTATGCAACTACTAAGGGGATTTACTTTGCTTCACTTCGACATAGCGGGGATTTCCCTGATCGTTTTTTGCTACCTACGTGTCCTATAAATAGATCTGCCTGTGATGCAATAATTTATTTGTCATTTGACACCGGAAAGGAAACAATATCCGACAGTCTTTGTGTAAATATAGCAGTTTTTATTATCTTAGCTGTTTTAAATTGAGTGAGTGAAAAGTGCGCATAAAAATGAATAAAGGTAAGTCTTTACGTTGTCTATTATATCTACTAATACTATGTTTGTTGTTACGTGTTGTGTTATGTATCGAATAAGCTCCAAAAGTACTGAACCGATTTTGAAAATTCTTTCTCCAATACAAAGCTGCATTATTCAGTCATAGGCTATAATATTATTAACGTTATTACGCTTAGCGGGGCCGAGGTCGAAAAGCTAGTTCTATAAACCGGGGTATCGGAATGTTACGGAGTTCTTGTGTGTATCTACAGCTGTTACCTACTTTTCATATTTAGACCTCGACAGGGGCGAAGCCTCCTACAGACAGCAGTCGTCTTTAAATTCGATTTTTTATGGATTTTAGAGATTTAGAGATTTATGGATTAAGCGTAGATTACGTTACGTTCCTACTTATTTATTACATTTTAAAAGAGAGCAGCTTTAATCATAATAATTCGGCTGCATCCACATAGACTGAAAACTGACCGCGACAAAGTTGATAGGCTAATGAATCTCAATTAGTCATAATTTCATCCCATTTATACTAAATTCAAATTTGTTTTTAGGTAACATAATTATTGAAGATTCAACCGAAGGTTCCAGCTCTAGTGATGAATCTAAGCATTCTGATGGACCTGTACCACTTTCTATGGAGGTGGAAGTAAACACACTACCTGTTTTGGCCTCGACCGCAACAACGCCGGATTTACCAACAGAAGAAGAAACCGTTGCACCTTATTCAGGTACTTACAACTTAGAAAATAATTTCACAGAGTCGACATCTGAGATGGATGAAACGGATCAGTATTATGAAAAAAGCACTAATACAGAAGCAATCAGTGAAGATGAAATACATGAGTGTTATGATTTTGCTAAAATAGTTAGCCGAGCCTTGTGTAAAATCAAAAAAGATCGACGTGATCATTGTATGCATGCAATAGTACATATTCTTTATGACTACAGCAAGGACTCTAATACCAATTAAGAAGTTGTGTTAGGTACCTATGTCATAGACATAGTATGAAAAAATGACCTGTGTAGTATGTATATTTCAACTATTTGTTTTCAGAGTTTAGCTATTCAGCGTCTGTAGAACATGAAGACTATGAAAATTTTAATTTAGAGTTCAAAAGTCAACGGGGTACAGAATTATCGTGTGACATCGAATTTAGTGCTTGTGAGCCGCTCGAAGAGCGGCAAATTGGTAATATTTTACTAGATGATGATCCTTTAATTCTAGACGATGTAACTCAGGCCTCATTCTTAGATACTGGCTGTGGATGTAATAATAATTGTGTGTCCAAATTTCAAAAAGATGTAATATTAAGTAGTAGGTTAGATTGTATCGAATTAAATTCACGTTGTAATGAAGGAGTCAATCATCATCACTTGGTCTTGAAAGGAGCTTTAAATGCTCTCTTACGTACAAGTGAAAATACATTACATTCAAAAAACAGAAACTTGCAACGAAAAGAATACACGGTAAAGTATTTCTTTCGAGGTGTTTCAGTATGCAAGATTTTTTTCCAATATGTATATGCCACTGGTTTGAAAAGGTTAAAAAATGTAAAAAAGAACTTTCTGGACAGCGGTGTTGCTCCAAAGGTCCACGGGTCACGTAAACGACCTTACAATTGTATTAATTTGCAAACTAGATCAGACGCAATCACTTTTATAAGACAGTTTGCTAATGAAAACGGTTTAGTATTGCCGGGCCGATTACCAGGCCACCAATTTAAATCTGATTTAATAATTTTACCTTGTAGTATGTCTAAAGCGTATGTGTACAACAAATATTTGGAAACTATAGCTTTACTCGATAAAACTCCTATTAGTAGAAGTAGTTGGTATGATCTTTGGGAAGATTTTTGTCCATATGTCGTTATACAGAAACCGAAAACAGATCTATGTGCAACTTGTCAGAAAAACGTGACCACGTTGGGACGAATGGGTGGTTTAGATGAAAAGGAAAAAATACAGCTTGTAGAAAAGTCGAGGCAGCACCTTGATTTAGTGCAAAATGAACGAAAATATTATAACAATGTAATCAAAGTTGCGACTGATTCAATAACGGACTCTACTCTTATTCTTGGACCTCATGAACCATGTTCTTATGATGGCGTCATGCATTACTCTTTTGATTTTGCCCAACAGGTGCATTTGCCGCACAGTTCACAACAAATTGGGCCACTGTATTTCTTGACAGGATTTAAAGTCAGTTTATTTGGTGTTGCTGCAGAGCCTTTGAGAAAGTTCGTTTTGTACGTAATTCCTGAACCCTGTGCTACTGGGAAAGGAGCTAATGTAATAATTTCAATGCTACATCATTTTTTCGAAAATTTTGGTATAGGCGAAAAAGATGTTGTTTGTCATGCAGATAATTGTGCTGGACAAAATAAAAATAACTATGTCATGCAATATGCAACATGGCGAGTTTTAACAGGCAGACACCGAAGTTTCCGTATATCTTTCCTTCCCGTGGGTCATACGAAGTTTGCACCCGACATGTATTTCGGTCTATTCAAAAAAAGTTTTAGAAAATGGGAATGCAATAACTTAAAGGATATTCTTGCAGCTGCTGTTCAAGCTTGTCCGAAAACAAAATCTATAGTAGCTGTTCTAACTGGTGATGAGAAAGGAGAAACTTTTGTGAAAACTTACGACTGGGCCAATTTTTTTCAACCTGATTGTGTAACTATTAACCAACTTCTGCATTTTAGTCATTTTGAAACAAATGAAGATAATAGAGGGCACATGTTATGTTACAAAAAATATACTGACAGTCAACCAACTGTATCAAAGGTTTTGAACCCGAATAAAGTATACGGTTTTCCTTTAGAAAAATCCCCTGCAGGCATGACGTACGAAAGAAAATCGTATCTTTATAATAAGATTCGTGAATTTGTACGTGAAGAATCTAAAGACATTTTATGCCCGAAACCCATTCCAAATGTTGATGTTGACCACAACTCTGTCCCAACAACATCTGTCGAGTACTCTTTTCAGAAACCATCAATTGAAAAGAGTATTCGACAAAAACCAACATGTTCGTACTGCAAACAGGTTGGTCATAGGAATCAGGTGCGAGGAGGAATTTATTTTTGTCCAAAACGTAAGTTGGAGTCCCAAATAGAATAAGTTTTATTTTTATGTTTGTATTGGCTTTTTTCAAATATTATTGCAACAGAATAATGATTATTTTAGCCACTGGTACCTTTTATGACATTACATAAAAGGTACCAGTGGCTAAAATAATCATTATTCTGTTGCAGTAATGTTTGAAAAAAGCCTGTCTTGTTATTTTGTTAGTTCCTAAATAGAGTAAGAATACTTAATTTTAGTTTTTTATTGTTAATTACTATCGCAATAACTAACTTTTTATTAAATATCGGCAAGTGGACCTTTTTTACTAGACTGTGTATCCTTCTTTTATTTTGATAATAATTGTTTTAGTTTTGATGTCAAAAGTATAATTATAAGTTGATTCTATGGAAAACATATCAATCTACAATAATGAATAAAAATCTACGTAACAAGCAAGTAAAAGTGTGTTTTTTTTTCACTCAAACTTTCAAAATGCTTTTTCTCAAATCAAGCTTTTTCAGAATTTCAACTTCAAATGTCTGATAAAAAAAAACGTGTGCTACTTTTTGATTATTTTTTCAATCCATACTATCAATTGACTATTCTAGATACCGAATCCAGTCTTAACTCAATACCCCACTACTGGACCCTTTATGCCTGGACTGACACATATATGTAGGTGTACTAGAAAATAACAATCAATGAAATTGAGTATGATGATAGTGTACTATCCAAGATCCGAAAGCCCAAGAGAGCGCTCCGTTTTTTATTAGGGTTCCGTACCCAAAGGGTAAAAACGGGACCCTATTACTAAGACATCGCTGTCTGTCCGTCTGTCTGTCACCAGGCTGTATCTCAAGAACCGCGATAGCTAGACAGTTGAAATTTTCACAAATTATGTATTTCTGTGGCCGCTATAACAACAAATACTAAAAATAAAATAAATATTTAAGGGGGGCTCCTATACAACAAACGCGAGTTTTTTGCCCTTTTTTGCTCGATATCAATAATGGCAACAGGTAGGCACTTGAAATATTCACAAAATACTCGGTTGTATTTTTACTTTAATAATAAATAATAAAATTAAAATAAATATTTAAGGGGGGCTCCCATACAACAGACGTGATTTTTATAGATAATGGTACGGAACCCTTCGTGCGCGAGTCCGACTCGCACTTGGCCGGATTTTTTGTTCCCGAAAATCCATCTCGCTGTTCAACTTATGAAGTGGTCGTCTGCTTAACCGGGCTTACGTGTAGATGCCTCAACAAATTAAGGCCTCCAGCCAGGGTACAGAGCGCTCCGCTTGTGCTTCGTCATTATAGAGCCTCTGGTGCTCCTACTCCAGGAACCTCAGCAATATGAAACTGCTTTCGTTGGTGTCAGTTTCTTCGCTGTCGTCCATAGATGGCGCTCCAAGTGCAATGTTGCCAACACTTGTGTGGCTGACTATTCAGGGGGAGACAGACATTTAAGTATTAACCCTACTCATTGCAATTTGTTACAGATGGCTGACTACTGCAACAGTGAGCTGGGCAGGGAGCCTTACCTACCGAAACCCGAAGAGCTTTGCATTGCTCAGTTACCTCCACGTAAGTTTGAATTGCCAATATTGCCCTTCTACTTAACTTTTCCCTAAACATCTGGTTCTACGGACAGTAACCGATTTGTCTTTGTTTAGGCTAACTTTTCTTAAACGTAAAATTATGCACACATAGCCCAATCATACATTGAATCCGAATCTTTTTTCAAGGTAATTGCGTAACACACCACAACACATACCTTTAGTCATGCACACATGCGCACATACAGACAGACACACGCAGGCACTCATACATACACACTCACAGTCTCACACTTACACATAGTGGCCATTGCGCTCAAAATATTCCTTTAAACCGCTTTATTATTTTAATTTCACCGTTATAAATCTAGACAACATTTTAATTACTTTAAAATAATAACGCTTTTTCATGTGCCTTTCAACTAACAATCAATGCGAACGATGTGAGTGGGTGCGTGCGGGCGTGCGTGCGTGTGTGTGGGTGAGTGGATATGTGTTGCATCCAATGTAATGCGCATTTTTATTATATGGTATAAACTCCACGAGACAGGTTCATAAGCAAAATGCTTCCATCGCGTCTTATTCTTGTTTTTTTTTTTAATGTAAGCTCTTCTTCGCTTCTGATATAAAAAAATATTATTTATTGAGGAAATGTAAAGCACTATTTGACGTTCGAAAAGTTATGATTCTCAGCCTTATTACAATAAATGACTTTTGGTTTGATTTAACTGTTTTTGGCAAATAAACATTATCTTATCTCGTACTTACTGACTTTGGCCTGTAGTAGTGAACTTTAATAACATCGAACATGCGTTTATGTGTGGGCATAATACTAGTTTTCCTGCTAACACTTCGAACTAAGTTTAATTCTAGTGCTAGGAGCGGGGTCACTGGTGAAACTGGTACGAACCCAATTCATGAAATCTTCCGTGCCATTCAATAAAATAAATAAATACAATTTCGCGCCTTTATTATTAGCTTTTAAAGCTTTACAGAACAGTGGTGGCTCAATGGTAACGGCTGCGATTTAAGAGTTGTAGGTGGTGCCAGACAGGCGCTTTACTTAGTGTAAATTATTTCATCACCACTGCTCTCAAAACGGTGAAGGAAAACATCGTGAGGAAACCGGCATGTCTTAGAACCAAAAAATCGAAGACATGTGACATCTACCAACCCGCACCGGGCCCCGCGTGGTGGATTGAGGCCCATTCCCAGAGAGGAGGCCTGTGTAGCCAGCAGTGCGAACATTATAAGCTATAATACGACGGCACGGTTGGCGCAGTGGTTAAGCGATTGACTGCTGCGCTGCGTGTCGCGGGTTCGATTTCCGCACGGAACAAATATTTGTATGACCTACATGTATTTGTTCCGAGTCTGGGTGTTTTTCTATCTATAATATGTATGTATTTACAACAAAAAAAAAATGTATATAAGTAGTTTATCAGCCATCTTGTTACCATAACACAAGCATTAGGTTGCTTAGCTTGGGACTAGATGGCGCTGTGTGAAATGTCCAGGGATTATTATTATTATATGATTGAGTATGTTTTAGCCCTTTTAACAAAAAGCATTTTCATCTTCCAACAGATCCTCAATGGTTCCGCGCTGTGTTTCTGGGTCTGGTCTCTGGTCCCGGGAGCAGTGAAGCCAGGTTATGCTACCTAGACTACGGCAATATTGCCAATGTGCCCGTCACTTTACTGCGGAAGATGATGCCAGAATTCATCGTCGACATACCTGTCATGGGGCTGTATATGGAGATCAGAGGTATGTGGAGTACTCGCTTCATGTAAAATGTATTGTGCATGCGGTGTGACTAGAGGGGCCCGTGGCTAAATAATAACTGCCGCACAGGTCGATCGGTCAGGTTAAGCTACGCTTGCCGCGGTTGGTCTGTGGATGGGTGACCATCTTTACATACCGAGACCCCTCCGTGCCTCGGAAAGCACGTTAAGCCGTTGGTCCCGGCTGTCATTCGTGGATCTTTGACAGTCGTTACGGGTAGTCAGAAGCCTGAAAGTCTGACAACCAGTCTTACCAAGGGGTATCGTATTACCCAGTAACTGGGTTGTGAAGGTCAGATAGGCAGTCGCTCGCATGTAAAATACAGGTATTCAGCTGCATCCGGTTAGACTGGAAGCCGACCCCAACATAGTTGGGAAAAGGCTCGGCAGATGATGATGATGCGGTGTGACTAGAAGCCGACCTCAACATGATTGGGAAAAGTCTAGGTAGATGATGAGAGGTATATTTTTGAAGGTAAGATAATATCTTACCTGGTCGTCGGCATATTTCCAATGTGCCCGTTGTCTTACTGCGGAAGATGATGCCACAATTCAGTACTGGACTACCCTATCATGAGGCTGTATATGGAGATCAGAGGTAATGTAGAGGACTCGTTCATGCAAATTACATCAATACATCTTTTCAAAAATTCAAATTCATCTACATCCGGTTAGACTGGAAGCCGACCCCAATATAGTTGGGAAAAGGCTAGGCAGATGATGATGACTATGGATCATGATAAAGTCGTTGCCGTCCCTTAAAATAAACAAATTCTCTCCCACAGACTTCCCACAAGACCTCCCACAAGCGACGCTGGACAAAGGCATCAAACACATGAACGTGGATGACGACGGTAGAGGCACTTTGAAGGTCACCAACTGCGAGCTGCAGCCCAACGGTATCTACCTAGTCGATGCACCCGACCTAATGAAGGTTTTAAAGGGGTAAGCAGGCGGATATGTATGGATAAAGAAGATTGTTGTATAAAGAATTTATGATAATCATATTATCATCTTCAGCTACGGTTTCCTAGAAGTACGTTTCCGTCATACTTATAACAGACGTGATGTAAATTACATTTTCACCAGTATTTGACATTAAGGGCCCTAATTCGCTATGCCATTGACATTAATTGCCCTGATTCATTACGACATTGACATTAAGGGCCCCAATTTACTATGACTGATGTTAATAGCACTAATTCATTACGACATTGACAGTAAGGGCCATAATTCACTACGACATTGACATTAAGTGCCTTAATTCACTATGACCTTGTTGTGCGTGTTATGTTTAAGGTCCAGATCCAGTCCAGATATGCAAGTTTAGTTTATACTGAATATGATAAATTTTTAATAAAGTTTCACAATAATTTGGTTAATTAATACAGTACAATACATCATATTGTACTGTATTAATTAACCAGTGCAGAGCAGTGGTAACGGCCGCGACTTACGAGTTGTAGGTCATAGGTTCGAACCTAGTTATGCACTTTACTTTGTGTAAATTATTTCATCACCACTGCTCTCAAAATGGTGAAGGAAAACATCGTGAGGAAACTGGCATGTCGTAGAACCAAAAATTCGAAGACTGACATCTACCAACCCGCATTGGGCCCGCGTGGTGGTTTACGGCCCACTCCCTCTCACCGAGAGGAGGCCTGTGTCCCAGCAGTGGGAACATTATAGGCTGATTATGCATGTTCTTAGCTAGCGTTCCTTTACAATATCAACAAATGCAATTCAGCAATTTGCATCGCTAGGATCGCTACAGAGATACTTCGAAACCACGTCAATTCCTCCAACTAATCATGACATAATGAACGAAACCCCGCGAAATAAACGCGAAGTTGGCCTGGTTTGAAATGTCAAAATAAGCTTGACAACCGTACGTGGTGAGATTACGCAGCGAATAATTATTAGCATACAGAATTGGGGCCCTAGTGACAAAAACCGCTCAATATTTAGACATTATGGCCGCATGTGGCGGTCATTGTTCTTCTAGGAAACGATAGCTTTACCCAGTAACTGGGTTGTGGAGGTCTCGAGGGGAATTTCCCTTTTTTTTTAAGAACATTCGCAATCTAATTTTAGTCCCGATCCCTCTTTATTACAAAACAAGGCTTTTCTTTAGATTAGGCTTCAACCACCGAACCAGTAGTGCGATTCTGTAAACATCTCACCGTGAAAACTTAGGTGAAGTGAGCGTGGAGTGAGCTGTCATTCCAAATAATGCTAGGGATTGACTCTGACAACTCACATCAAGCTCTCTTCAATTGAGTTTTCACGGTGAGATTTTTACAGAATCGACCGGCTGTTGTTGACAACCTAACTGCTATACAGTGTGATTCTTTATAATGTGCACATATCTACATGAGGGAATCTATTGAAACGAACACAGTGGGTAAAAACTGCCCTGAATTGTCTCAAAAAAAAAAAACAGGTTTGTTTTCAATTGAGGGCAGTTTTTTCCAGAATTTTTGCGAGAAAGAAAGAAAGTAAAAGTATTTATTGCGACTCGTCCACACGGCTACACGTCAAGCTATTCAAAACCAGTTTGTCTTGGCCTCAATTTGTATGATATTTTCTCACAATGAACGGTCAGCCAATACTGGTTTTGCATAGCTTGATGTGTAGCCGTGTGTACAGGATCAACAGGATAAACTAAACTAAACGAGGACGCCTAATTACTTCTAATCATTATGGAGTTTGTTTCATCGTGATAGATCTACACTGGGGTCACAGTAGCGAATTTTTTTTTTCATTCCATAATAAAAATATTTAGATTTATTCAAATATTTTGCCGTCGATAAAAATAATTATAGATTCCCTCATGTCGATATGTGCACATTATAAAGAATCACACTGTATATTCAAATTTTATTTGTTTCAAATTTACGATATTTCAGGTTAAACAAATATCAACTTTATTTTAAAGGCAGTTATGTTGATTTCTGAGTCACTAGCACTATTGAAAAATTTATAATTTTGAAGTTGTAGCGTAAACTGAACTTTATTGTGTAGGAATTAAACTCATATTTGTTTAAATTTTTTGCGAATATGTCTCAAATGCAGATTAGAAATGCAGCTCTTTATACATAAATGACAGTTTAGTTCGGTACTAAGTTGTCATTTTTCAACTTTATCGCGAAAGCATTAAGGTTCAAGGTTGATTGGAAAACATAATTTAAATATTAAATTTTTATATTTTTGACATTGATTGTCGCTGTTGATTTACGTGGAGGGACCATTTATCAGAGGGGCAATTCTCGTAATTTTAAGAACATTAACAGCCTGAATTTCTCTACATTTTTGACATTGATTGTCGCTGATTTGAGATTGCGACTATATTTTGAACGTTTTGAATTACTGGAATTGGCCTTCTGATCCTGACAACACAGTTACTGGGTAACATGATACCACGTGGCATTCAAACGAATGACAATTGTTAGGTATGATTAACCGATCAGATAAAAAATATAGTCAAAAAAAAAATCTTGACAAAAAATTGCATCTTTTTATTTTTGTTTTCTTTATTTCTTATTTTTAGTAAGAATAAGTTTATTGATTGTAACTAGGTTAATTTTTTTTTGTGTTAATATAAGATTATATGTAAGTTAGTTTTTAAGTTTTTCAAAAGACTTTTTCAGTTTGACTAATTGTTAATAGGTAGTTGTTGAATCTTTTTGGACAATGGACCTTGTCCAATGTAACTGTATGTGTTTTGACTTTTACTTTAATCACTATGTATTATAAAACAAAGTTACCTCCGCCGCGTCTTGTCTGTTCGAACGCGTTAATCTCTGATAATATAATAATAATATCCCTGGACATTTCACACAGCGCCATCTAGTCCCAAGCTAAGCAACCTAATGCTTGTGTTATGGTAACAAGATGGCTGATAAACTACTTATATACATTTTTTTTTTGTAAATACATATTATATATAGCCTATTTAAAATCGCCCTACGACCCTTGGGAGCCGAGGAGCGACGCGGTGGGTCGGTTGTCGAAATATTACGCGGTAAACTGCAAAAGCAAATTAAATTTTAATCAATGTGCTCACTTTGCGGTCGTGTTCCAAGTCTGGCTATATTGCTCCTTTACAACTGTTTTTGAAGCGGCGTATTACTATTAACACTGCCGTGACTTTTTTACAGCAACAATAATCGTTTTAAGGAAACAACTTACTATATTTGAGTAAATTTTCAAGTCAATGGAACAACAAACTGATTGTTATTCTTAACAAATGTCAAATTCCATTGTAACCAAAAACTTATTTGGACCTGGTCACTCAAAAATCAACTGATTAATTGGCGATGGAAGTAAATTATCTGAGATTATTGCTGTACAATAGTTTTGTACCAAACTTCGCTATAACGAATTATTGAGCTAAACGCATATTATACTCGTAATGGACTGCAGCACATCGCTCATCAATCACAGCACTGGTTCTTTAAAAAATTAAGACAGAAACGGAGGTTTTTTGCAATAATAAAATTCATGATAAATAATTATTGATTTCGTGATTGCACCTACCACTGTTTGTCTTTGCGTCACCCAAAGTTTGACTGGTAGAGAATGCCTGTGGCATTAAGTCCGGCTGTGTACATTTGTGTGCTTGAAGTGTTAAGTAAATAAATAAATAAAATTCTTTATTACTGGCCACTTATATCATAAATGTTCACAGAAAGAATAACATGGATAAGTAATTTTCTCGGAAAGTATAATTCCGGTATTTCCGGATCCAATTAAATATTGTTAATGTTGGTAGTGATATTATTACTGCTCAATTAATTTAAAAGAACGAGTGAGCTACCGGGCATGTCGTCGCTGGGCGTACGCATTGTTTTGATAACCGGGTAGTGGACCACCCATGATCCTTTGCTCTGATTGGTCGTTGGGTTGTGTCAAATGGTGACTGGGAAAAGTTAGAAAATAATATGAACAATATAATATTGCTCATTTTAATACAATTCCTACCTAAGTTCCGGTTTTTTTTAAAATAGTCAACCTATTCCGAAAATCCGGAAGAATGTCCATATTAATATATACGTTTCGGATCAATGACACCAATTCAATCTACCTACTCTGACCTCTGCACATGATCCATAAAAACAATTCACACCTTTCGTCTCTTGCTCCATAAAATACAAACATTTACGTGGTTGTTATGTCGCCTTATATTTTACAAATTGTAATTGAAATAACTCAAAATCTTAAAAAAGCTCATTGAATCATTATGAAACAAGTTAAGGGTTGGTCCCATATACTTTATGGGACGACCAACCCTTAACTTGGTTGTCGTGGTTTCAGGGTTTGTCCATGCCATTAATTAACTCTGAAATCGCGAAAGCAATAAAGCTGTCCCATATATTAGAAGGCCAATTCTCGTAATTTAAAACGTTCAAAATCTAGTCGCAGTCTCATCTCGGCGACAAACAAATGTCAAAAACTTGTCAAAATGTAGGGAAATTAGAAGTATTTTTTGACAGATTGAGACTGAGATGACACTGTGAACGTTGTTAAATTTACGAGAATTGCCCCTCAGGTCGCATTGTGCTAGGAATACAAGATTTTTTTATTT
Source organism: Apamea sordens (assembly GCA_945859715.1). Lineage (NCBI taxonomy): Eukaryota > Metazoa > Arthropoda > Insecta > Lepidoptera > Noctuidae > Apamea > Apamea sordens. The sequence goes on along the minus strand of OX244015.1, from coordinate 6,815,758 downwards.
TAAAGAAAGAAAATTTATTTAGCGCAAACTAAAAGACAATACACCAGATACATACATTAGATAAAAACAAAAAAATGAAGATCAAATAGAAATTGTATTTCAAGCAATTGCGTGACAACCAACCGTCAGACTCGGAACTTTATCCGGACAGTTCCAAATCGTGCGTCCAAATATGTCACTAAAAGCTGTTAACGTAGTTTTTTAGCCTGTTTCTATAATTTGTTTAGTTATGGGCTATTGGCCTTGTCCCAGACAAAGGTAGCTGACTCAAAATGTCAGCGAATTCCTAATCGTATAAGTAATTTGATTAAGCATATTCGTATACACACTGGTGAAAAACCTTACAAGTGTATGTCAGCGCAGTTTTAGTGCAAAGGTTGTTTAACAAAACATAGTCGTATCCACACTGGTGAGCAACTTTACAAATGTGATGTTTGCCAGCGCTGTTTTAATCATACATGTAATTTGATTAAGCATATTCGTATACACACTGGTGAAAAACCTTACAAGTGTACTACCCGTGCGCGATAAGTTGAGACCTGAGCGCGGTGACGTCACTGACAAGTACAGTTCAAACAAAAAATGTAACTAGCTTCCGCATGCGGCGGTATCTGCGAATTTTAGGTAGTCATCTTCCATAGTGAAATTATTTACAATATTAAGTTATTTTATAACAATAATTAATCGTAATTGTCAGACTATAGATTTATTATGTATCACTAAAAGTGAAAGCCGATAGGTGTTATATTAAATAAAAGATGCTTTTATGTATAAGTATTTATTAGATTATTTTCAACAATAATTTAGTCGTCATCATCATCCTCCTACCCTTATCATTCATATCACATAACTTTTCAGTAATTATTTAGTCGTCATCACTACTAATTATTGCTATTCCCTCTGGTAGTTGTTGAGGTTCGCTCTCACTTTCGCTATCTGAGCTGGTGGTGTCAGACTGCAAGTTAATAATTAATTGGGACTCAATGTCTTCTTGCAGGTGATCATCTTCCCAATACTTCTGTCTAAGCCTGTCAACATGGTTTATTTCCTTTTTCCAGTCACTCTCATTTATACTATTAATAGCATCACGTGTTAATTTTTCTATGTCTCTTTCTAGCTGGCTCACATTTTTATCGGCTACTCGTTGTTTGACCAAATTCCAAATGTACTCGATGGGATTGAGGTCACACATATAGGGAGGCAAACGAACAGCTTCGTGGCCATGCTCTTTTAAAAGATCATCAATAATATATTTTTTTGGAGGCTTATTTATGTACAATAGGTGATACATCTCGGATTTCGTCATTCGCTCGTCGAATTCAATGTTGTGGTCTAACAGCCATTGCTTTATTACCGCTTTCGTTGCTACACTTGTAGGTGGTTTTTCTACTTGTGTAGAGTGGTATGGTGCGTTATCTAGTACCACAATACTATTCGGCGGCAAGTTGGGGATCAGCTTCTCGATAAGCCATTTTTTAAAATTTGTTGTATCCATTTCGTGATGGTAGTCACCTGTGTTGCTTTTACATTTATAAAGCAACTCAGCCCCCTTCACGAAACCATTTTCTCCCCCTGCGTGAACAATCACCCATCTTTGCCCCGGACTGTGATTTTTTCTAATAGTAGCATCAGTACTATTTTGCCAGCATTTGCTAACTGTATAATGAGAGTGAATCCATGTTTCGTCAATATAAATGACTGGCCTTTTTGCCGAGCCCAAATCATCATTTTCTTTTAATCTTCTTAGATATCTCGCTCTCCACGCTCGAATGTCTGGTTTTTGAACGAGAAAGTGTCTCGCGTCTTTGCATTTTTTAAATTTGTATCCTAGTTTGTCCACTAGCACTCGTCTTAAATACGTTTTCTCCCCTTGAAAGTTAAGGTCTCTTTTAGCCAAACTGAGTATCTTATTCAAGGTAGGTATTTCCTTCCTGACCGTGTAGAAACTATCAACTATATTCCTCAAGGCACACATGTCAAAACTGTCTAATTGGATGCGGTTACTCTTAGGTCTACGTTTCTTGCCCGGTGTTGATAAATTCACATCACTTAGTGCCGAAGACGAACCTGGTGTTGGTGAAGCAGTTTGCAAGCGCTTAGCTTCAGTTTTGATCCTCATCAACGTCGCCTTGGAAACTCCCGTTGCCATGCAGGTTCTCTTGATTGCCTGGTCAACAGGTAAACAAAACTGCTGGTTTCGCTTTTCGTTTTCGAAAAACTCGAACACTTTCAGCACGAGATTTCTTTCTCCACTACGCAAAGCTTTACCCCTCATTACAATGCTTGTTATTAAAAAAATAATAACAATAAAACAGTCAAAAAACGTAACAGAAACTTTAACAATAAAAAAACGTAACAGGAGCAATAACAAATAAACTTAACACGGACTATTATAACAAAACTAACAACTTATTCGGAGCGCGTCGATACGTGACGTAAGCCAGTACGAAACTAATAGATAAAAAATGTGGCTTCAACTGTACACCGCGGGCGGCCGCGGGTAGGTGCGCGGGGATGGGGGAGGAGTGTCGCATTCCACGCGGGTCTCAACTTATCGCGCACGGGTAGTATGTCAGCGCAGTTTTAGTGCAAAGGCTGTTTTAACAAAACAGTCGTATACACACTGGTGAGCAACTTTACAAATGTGATGTTTGCCAGAGCTGTTTTAATCATACAAGTAATTTGATTAAGCATATTCGTATACACACTGGTGAAAAACCTTACAACTGTATGTCAGCGCAGTTTTAGTGCAAAGGCTGTTTTAACAAAACAGTCGTATACACACTGGGGAGCAACTTTACAAATGTGATGTTTGCCAGAGCTGTTTTAATCATACAAGTAATTTGATTAAGCATATTCGTATACACACTGGTGAAAAACCTTACAACTGTATGTCAGCGCAGTTTTAGTGCAAAGGTTGTTAAACAAAACAGTCGTATACACACTGGTGAGCAACTTTACAAATTTGATGTTTGCCAGAGCTGTTTTAATCATACAAGTAATTTGATTAAGCATATTCGTATACACACTGGTGAAAAACCTTACAAGTGTATGTCAGCGCAGTTTTAGTGCAAAGGTTGTTTAACAAAACATAGTCGTATCCACACTGGTGAGCAACTTTACAAATGTGATGTTTGCCAGCGCTGTTTTAATCATACAAGTAATTTGATTAAGCATATTCGTATACACACTGGTGAAAAACCTTACAAGTGTATGTCAGCGCAGTTGTAGTGCAAAGGTTGTTTTAAGAAAACATATTCGTGTACACACTGGTGAGCAACGTCACAAATGTGATGTTTGCCAGCGCTGTTTGAATCATACAAGTAATTTGATTAAGCATATTCGTATACACACTGGTGAAAAACCTTACAAGTGTATGTCAGCGCAGTTTTAGTGCAAAGGCTGTTTTAACAAAACATATTCGTGTACACACGGCTACACGTCAAGCTATACAAAACCAGTTTGTCTTGGCCTCACTTTGTATGATATTTTCACACAGTGAACGGTCAGCCTATACTGGTTTTGCATAGCTTGATGTGTAGCCGTGTGTACACACTGGTGAGCAACGTCACAAATGTGATGTTTGCCAGCACTGTTTTTTGGAGCGTGTTTTTGTAGCCTATTTAGATATGGGAAACTCCATAGCATTTACTCGTCGAGATTTTCAGGATTTCAAATGAGGATTTTATAGCCAAAATTTCTTTTTTTCTGATCAGGATTTAGAAGATAATTTCTGTTTTATTGTCACTTATTATTCGTGAATAGTTTTTCTGGGGCGTTACCGATAAACTGTAATTAAAACATCTTTTTTACTTACGTGTCGGTTAAAAAGAAAAATTAATTTCTTCCGTCCTACTTTGTGTCCCTCAGACGCCCACAATTTTTGGAGCGTGTTTTTGTAGAAGACTACTAAAACACGCGTCTAGATATGGGCTAATAGCCTTTTCCCAGATGAAGCAGACTCAAATGGACCATTAGGTATGTTGATAATTCTTTCTCTAACGGAAACGTGTATTCTAATTCTCACCATTGAGATTTCAAGTTTTCAGAAGGCTTTTCAAAGCCAAGATGTCCATTTCTTCTAAACAGTAATTAGAAGGTCAATTCTCTTATATTTCCAATTACTATAACCGTTAAATATTAGCGAACAGTTTTTTTTTTGGTTTGCTAGTCGTATAGTACAGACGCCAGCACATCAAGCTACTACAATTTGTCTTAATTTCTTCTAGTAGATTTTCAACTTTATCGCTAAAGCATTAAGGTTAAAGGTTGATTGGGAAAATTTGACAGTTTCGGGTAGCTTGACCTGCTGGCGTCGGTACATCCACATCCTCATTCATCATAATGGAATGTATTGAATATAAGTACTTTTTGAACGTCATGTTTACAAAAGACAGCCGCAAAGTTTGTAATGTTAAATGAGGTCTCTTTTCTATTTTCATGTTAACTCAATAAACAAGGCAACTTTCTTTTACAATTCTCGGACGCTTCGAAGAAAAGCGATTCGTCGGGCTTAGCCAGACAAAGCTCCTTGTAAGCGTTAGCGCTTTTCGCCACTATCGGACCTCGTTGATGTCGGTATGAAGTTTTTGAAGTTTGCGGTGCCAGCTTTGGACTGCGCCTCAGTGTATTCGCACTGGATCGTTGCGAAAGCAGTACAGGCAGTGGCAGCAACAGGTCCGTCCAGCAGGGTGGACGAGCTCAGCTGCTAGTACAGTTTTGCTGTGAGCAGCAGCTTTCCAATATTTCTTATTACACATTTCATATTCCTTAATTTTTTGTGCGATCACTTTGCTTACGAGAGCCCCTTCCACGGCATCCTCTGGGCCTTCGGACTAAATTATTCGAATTACTTCTGGAGCGAGAGAAATCGATAGATGGTTGTGTGTCCATGGGACACTGCTCGATTGTACTCATCGCGAGAAACAATTACTCTATGGATTCAGAGCGGGACGCAAGGCTTGTGCGCTAAAAATCGTTTCAAAAGCGTCCAGTGTTTACACAACTTAACACTGAAAAATTAATACATATAATTATTCTACCGTTTCTATTTCATTACGCCTGTATTCCTCGAAGGGTCATCTCACTTCGCCTGTTTTGACCATTCCTGATGTTATTGAAATATTTTAATACATCGGCATCGGTCAGAATCTATGCATTTTTCATGCGTAATTTCCACATTTTCTCGAATGTTTTTCATATTGGCATAATTGTCAATTCTACACTTACGTCCAAAATATTGGAAGTTTAACAATTTCTTGACAGTTTTTAAAGCTGTATTCGTCGTGTTTCTGGTGAAATTTTCGACAGTTTTACATTTAATTCTAAATAATTTTCCATGCGTAATTTCCACATTTTCAGGAGTGTTGCATATTGGTGTAATTTTCAACGCCGCACTTGGCCTGAAAATGTTGAAATGCTTTTAAAGCAGTTTTGTGTATGTACTTCCAAAATGTTGGAACAAGTTCTACAATTTCTTAACAGTTTTTAAAGTTTGATTCGTCATGGTTCTGGCGAAATTTTCGAATGTTTCACATTCAGTTCTAAATCATTCTTCATGCGTAATTTCCACATTTTCAGGAGCGTTTTTCATTTTGGCGTAATTTTGAACACTGCACTAATAGCCTGACAAGGTTGAAATGCTTTAAAAGCAGTTTCGTATGTATACTTCCAAAATCTTGGAAGTTCAACAATTTCTTAACAGTTTTAAAAGTTTTATTCGTCATGTTTCTGGCGAAATTTTCGAATTTTTCACATTCCAGATCAAATAATTTGATTAAGAATATTCGTATACACACTGGTGAAAAACCTTACGAATGTGATGAATGTCAAGCGCAGTTTCAGTTTAAACTACAGACTGATTTTCAAGATTTCCAATGGGGATTTTATAGAAAATTCTTTTTTTCTGTTCAGGATTTAGGATATAAATTCTCATATTTTTCAGTTTTTTCACTTTTCGTGAACCGTTTTTCTGGGTCGTTATCGATAAATTGAAACATCTTTTATTACTTACGTTGCGGTTAAAAAGAAAAAATCAATTTGTTCCAGTCTATTTCGTGTCAATCGGACGGACGCTCACCATTTTTGGAGCGTGTTTCTGTAGTCTGTTTAGATATGAGAAAGTTCATAGCATTTATTCTCATCGAGACTTTCAAGATTTTTTTCTGATCAGGACGAGATAAATTCTCTTATTTTTTTAGAACAGTTTTCTGGGTCGTTACCGATTACCTAACAGTAATCGAAACCTCTTTTACTTACGTCGCTGTTAAAAGGACAAATTAAATTTCTTCCAGTTTATTTCATGTCCAGCGGACGCCCACCATTTTTGGAGCGTGTTCCTATAGTCTGATTAGCAGTGGCGTGCTTTCCATATAGACAGAAAGACACTGCCTACCCTACTTCTGATAATAGATCTAATATTATTTTATCAATAAACAAAACAACAACAATTTTTATGTGTGTGCGTTCCTATAGCTACGTGGGCTTTGCTGACACACAATGACAAAAATCACGCACACAACTGCATGAAAAGCCAGTGTCTTGTTCGAGTTGTTCACGAAAAATTACGATCCTAACCGAACATTTCCGACGAAAGTTTGCTATGCAATGCGAATATTTTAAGAAGTAACATTGTTTCATTGAATTTTATATATTTAGATGGCCATCATTTTTTTGTCGTACTAATTTTCCTTTTTACTACGTAATTTCAATAGTCAATAGTAGCCATTATTGTTTGATGTGTGTTGTGTTTGTGACTTACGCTATCAGATATTTAGGATTTTAACATTGTGATTAGAGTGAAAAATGGATAATATTGTCTGTGAAAGTTGTTCAGATGGTGTGTGTATTGATAAAATAAAATATGACGCGTTTTCAAAACTATCTTTTAGTGAAAAAAAAAACAAGTTATCGAGATAGGTCGTCCTACACCGGATTTGCAATTAATACAAACTAAAGGTAAAGTCAATCGTAAATTCAATAAAAAACAATATGATTCATATAATTGGCTGACAGGTTGCATACACAGTAATCGGTTATTTTGTTTCGTTTGTCTACTATTTTCAAATAATAAAACCGTCTGGAACGACATCGGTTACGCTGATATTCATAATTTTCCTACCGCCGCGAGAAAACATGAACAATCTGAAAAACACTTGGAATCTTCCCTTAAATATCACACCTTTGGAAAAAATCGTATAGAGACGCGTTTAAACTCTCAGATACAAATCGACATCGATAGACATAACGCGAAAGTCGATCGGAACCGAAATATTTTTCAGCGACTTATTGACATTGTTTGCTTTTTGGGGAAACAAGAGCTCGCTTTTCGTGGACATGACGAATCTGCTTCGTCAGTGAATAAGGGCAATTATTTAGAAATGGTCGACGTGCTCGCGAAATACGACGGAGTGTTGGAAAACCATTTACAAAATTGCACTAGCTCATTTACGGGTTTATCAAATCGTATTCAAAATGACCTGAGGGGCAATTCTCGTAATTTTAAGAACGTTCACAGTCTGATCCCAGTCTCAATCTGTCAAAAATACCTCTAATTACTCTACATTTTGACAAGTTTTTGACATTTGTTTGTCGCTGAGATGAGACTGCGACTAGATTTTGAACGTTTTATATTACGAGAATTGGCCTTCTGATCTCTAGTGTAGCGTCTGTAATGATCGAAACAATAAAACAACAAATCGCTTCCACTGATTTTGTAGCTGTGATGGTCGATGAAACACCAGACGTAAGTGGCAAAGAGCAACTAGTACTGGTTTTAAGATATTTTCATAAGTCAGAAGTTTTTGATCGATTTATAAAATATATTGACGTAAGTTCCAACCGTACCGCGAAAACTTTAAGTGCCATCATACTGCAGACTTTAGCAGAATTTAACTGTTTGTCGAAATTAGTAGCTCAGACATAATGACGGTGCAGCTGTCCTGTCATCTGAACGGAACGGCGTTCAGTCGCTGGTTCGCCAGCAATGTCCTCTTGCTGAATACGTTTGGTGTTCCGCCCATGTCCTTAATTTGGTACTTTCCAAATCGTGCGAACGTATCCCGGAAACTAAACGTTTTTTCAATCTCATAAAAACATTAGCCAATTTCTTTAATAATAGTACCAAAAGGCAAAACCACTATAATAAAATTGCTGATATGAAAAAATTGCCTCGCGTTGCTGACACTCGATGGACTTACAATTCGCGTACTGTAAATGTAATTTTCAATTCTTATTTACATTTAATTGATTTATTTGAGGATATGGCTGAAAACGAAGACTCTTGGGATGGTGAGACATTAAGTCAAGTTTCGTATTTGTTATACAATTTAAAAGACTTTCAATTCCAGTTTTTACTTCATGTGTTTAACGAAATATTCGCAGAAACTGATGTGCTTTACGAAATTATGCAAAAAAAGACATCAGATGTGACTTATTGCATTAAAAAAACTAGGGACTTTGAATCGTTTTTGGAATCATTCAGATCTAGGTTTGAATTAATTTTTGAAGGCGTAAAAATAATCACAGGGCCGCCAAAACAAAAACGTAATGTTGTGGACGTGAAATCCAATTTTAAGCGGATTTTTATTGAAATTATAGACAATATATCCATCGAATGTCGCGACCGATATAAAAATCTGAAAGAGTTAAAATTTTTTGGACTACTTTCATGCGAAAATTTCAATAAATATAATGACAATTTTCCGGTTGAATTAGTATCGCAATTCGTAAATGTTTATAAATTATACGACTTTAACTTAGACCGCCTTATCAATGAGCTCAAATGTGTTTATAAATCTGCTGAATTCAAAAACCTTAGTATTTACAAAATTATAGAACATTTTTACGAAAATAACATAAATACAGTTTTTCCCGAAGTACTGCGTTTGGCAAAATTAATTGTTACAGTTCCCGTGAGCAGTGCTTCAACCGAAAGGTCATTCTCGTCGCTAAAACGTATACACACCTACTTAAGAAATACACAAGGCCAGCAACGACTTACAGATCTTTCCACGATTTCAATAGAAAAAAACCTTCTTACGGAAATAAAACGCCTTCCCAACTTTTACGATTCCATATTGCAGATATTCTTACAGAAAGATAGGCGTGTAGATTTAATATACAAATAAAACAATCCTATATACTTAGTATACTCACACCCACCACCATCTTTTCAATGATTTTATTTAAATTTTGCAAATCACACAAACATTACAAAACATCAAACTAACGCGCCGAAAGGCCACTTCGAATATCCGTAAATTGATATGTCTATAAAATCAGTCAATCTATGGATATTTGAGTTGGCATTTGGCAATTACCTACATCATCAATCGAAAAGACGACAAACCAAAACCAACGTGTAGTATTTTTGGTGAGTACAATTTTCTGCCTACCCTGTCTTAAAACTGTGTGCACGCCACTGCTGATTAGATATGGGAAGGTCTTTTCCCAGACTCAATTGGACCATTGTCTTGATAATCATTTCTATAGCGGAAACTTGAATTTTTATTCTCACCATCAAGATTTTCAAGGTTTCAAAAGTCAAGATGTCCATTTTTCTAAACAGGATTTAGAAGAAAAGGATTTAAATTTCTTTCTCAGTAACAAAATATTTAACAATAATTTAAACATCGTTTTTACTCACGTCGCGCGTCGGTTTGTAGAACCTTTGGAATGCTGGCAGCGAGAGGCCTTTTCTTAAAAATCAAAATTCATTCAAATTAGGCTGAGAATCAGCACTTTTCGAACGTCAAAATTACAAAAGACAGTCCCCCAAAACGCCCGCCCTTCACCACTTCCTAGTGCTATCGCTGGGAAGAAGAAGTGGCGCAACAAACTCCCCAGCAGCACAGCTGTCTGTTCAGTTAGAAAATACTTGATTGTATACAATACTAGGTATGTAAAGTAATTAACATTACAAGACACAGAACATTAAATTAAATTATTTGCCATATGTCAGCTAGCCACGCCAATATACCAACAAATACAACAAAAACTGTATTTACTCGATCAAAAAAATAATTAATTAAAATTAAAAATGTAAATAAAGACTTACTACCTAAATAAAAGCCTCCAGACATAAAGGGCGTGACAGCTTTCATATTTATGCAAGTGGATAGGTTTTTATGTATGTATTTTACAATAAAATGGAGCTCTAGAGATTTCAAGAATCGACACACAACTATAAGGACCGTTGTAGTCGACTGAACTGTTTGAACGGTACCCCGCGCCAGTGTTGTTCCTGACAAATTTTAAACTTAATTATTTTATTCTTCACCATTTAGAGGTTTTGAATAGTTTCTAGTACTTCTGATTCTGTCGCATGTAGGTCATACTGTTTTTTATCTTTCATTTTACGAATCATTTCGTTTGGTACTTGAAATTGTGAACAATTACCGTGATTATGGATTGCTTGTCTGGCTAGAAGAGTTCCATAGTTAGCTGTGTAGTGTAGCCACCCAAGCGAATATTGTCGCGACAAATCCCTTTGATGCGCGCCAGTTTACTGACAGTGCCCCGATACCACATCGTCTTTATCATCGCCCGAATACTACGCGTTGCATAGCTACCCGGCTACACTCATCGCCGTAGCCCCGGCAATACACGATTTTTGTAACGAAGTTCCTTATCGCGCGTTGTGAAAGGGGGCTAGACGGAAAAAATTCTTACGAAAAGTTGTCACGACACAATCGCTACGAATGCTACGCCGTAGCCGATGCGTAGATTATCCGCTACGCAGCTACGTCGTCGCAGAGCTACATAATAAATTATCTGCTCAACAACGTAAATTGATTTATAGAAGATTTTTATTGGAACGAAGTTTTGGAACGAAGTTCCTTATCGCGCGTTGTGAAAGGGGGCTAGACGGAAAAAATTCTTACGAAAAGTTGTCACGACACTTTTTGCTATAGTAAGCTATTGTAAGCTGTGCGGCGTCGCATGTTTCTCTGTCTGTCTGTGAACTTCGTTCCATCCCTTGACACCTCTCAAGTTTTTTTTTTTTTGTTTGCTCTCGTAAATTACCATATATTTTAATACGGTAATCAAAGAGCTGCCGTATACCGTATTTATGATGCCTAAGATGCTATTACTATAATAATAAATTCTTCTGTAAAAAACATGGTGCGTAATAAACAACATAATTCTTTTGACCACTAATTATTTAAGTGCTACGGGTATAGAACTCGTATTTTTTTTTGTATGAGTGAATTAGGGTTGCGAGTATCAGTTTACTGTGAAAGTGTGTATATATCCATCAAATAATTCATGCGCCCTCGAAATTAAGGGCTCTTTAGTACATAAATATTATAAGAAACTGTAGAATTGTAACTTTTATATGCTTTACGAAGAAATCTTCAGTTTGTCTTAATGCTATGATACTTTTGAAGCGGCCGCTCAATACTATAGGTTAAAATCCTTTTTAAATTTCTTTCTCAGTAACAAAATATTTAACAATAATTTAAACATCGTTTTTACTCACGTCGCGCGTCGGTTTGTAGAACCTTTGGAATGCTGGCAGCGAGAGGCCTTTTCTTAAAAATCAAAATTTATTCAAATTAGGCTGAGAATCAGCACTTTTCGAACGTCAAAATTACAAAAGACAGTCCCCCAAAACGCCCGCCCTTCACCACTTCCTAGTCCTATCGCTGGGAAGAAGAAGTGGCGCAACAAACTCCCCAGCAGCACAGCTGTCTGTTCAGTTAGAAAATATTTCATTGTATACAATACTAGGTACCTATGTAAAGTAATTAACATTACAAGACACAGAACATTAAATTAAATTATTTGCCATATGTCAGCTAGCCACGCCAATATACCAACAAATACAACAAAAACTGTATGTACTCAATCAAAAAAATAATTAAAATTAAAAATGTAAATAAAGACTCACTACCTAAATAAAAGCCTCCAGACATAAAGGGCGTGACAGCTTTCATATTTATGCAAGTGGGTAGGTTTTCATGTATGTATTTTACAATAAAATGGAGCTCTAGAGCGAACGCGCCAGTGTTGTTCCTGCCAAATTTTAAACTTAATTATTTTATTCTTCACCATATAGGTTTTGAATAGTTTCTAGTACTTCTGATTCTGTCGCATGTAGGTCATACTGTTTTTTATCTTTCATTTTACGAATCATTTCGTTTGGTACTTGAATTGTGAACAATTACCGTGATTACGGATTGCTTGTCTGGCTAGAAGAGTTCCATAGTTAGCTGTGTAGTGTAGCCACCCAAGCGAATACTGTCGCGACAAATCCCTTTGATGCGCGCCAGTTTACCGACAGTGCCCCGATACCACATCGTCTTCGGCCGAATACTACGCGTTGCATAGATCTACCCGGCCACACTCATCGCCGTAGCCCCGGCAATACACGATTTTTGGAACGAAGTTCCTTATCACAATCGCTACGAGTGCTACGCCGTAGCCGATGCGTAGATTATCCGCTACGCAGCTACGTCGTCGCAGAGCTACATAATAAATTATCTGCTCAACAACGTAAATTGATTTATAGAAGATTTTTATTGGAACGAAGTTCCTTATCGCGCGTTGTGAAAGGGGGCTAGACGGAAAAAATTCTTACGAAAAGTTGTCACGACACTTTTTGCTATAGTAAGCTATTGTAAGCTGTGCGGCGTCGCATGTTTCTCTGTCTGTCTGTGAACTTCGTTCCATCCGGGTGTCCCTTGACACCTCTCAAGTTTTTTTTTTTTGTTTGCTCTCGTAAATTACCGTATATTTTAATACGGTAATCAAAGAGCTGCCGTATACCGTATTTATGATGCCTAAGATGCTATTACTATAATCACAGAACAGATAAAAGAGGTTAGAAAGGAAATAGTTCCTGATTTGTATTAAAACGCGTGTCGCCGCATGTCTCCTACTCCTGTCTCTCCACTACAAGCAAGACATCATACGTACGCGCATTACGCACACAAATAAACCACATGCACTTAGATCGCGTGTTTGCTATTGGTTGTCACACTAACGCAAATACTGCTCTGGACGTACACTCACACAGTTGTAAAAGCAAATAGTTACGGCGACCGAAAGGTCGATTAATCTTATCGATAAAATTACTGTAATTTTGTTAATTAAAGTTTTGCAATTTTTTAAGTTGCGGGTACGGTACGAATAATGTGGACATCCAAATTACACATAAATAAAATTAAATCAAAGTCAATTTAAGGGGGAACATCCGATACAGCCGTGAAATTTAAATTTTCTTTCGTTTTATGCTAGTTGCAGCTCTGTTTTAAGTCATAATTAATTTGAGGTAAAAGCCTACTAAAATAATATATTCCATTACTTTAAGAGTATTACTTACGATTATCACTTAGTACATTACTATAGTAAGCTAATGACCGGCCGCCTTGCGGAGTTATTTTAAAACCATGATATCTCCTAAGATATTCATTGAAATCCAAAATCCAATCAAGGACAATTTTGTTCAAAATTAAATACTAGTGATGAGTAACGTATTTATTTGGATGAGGATTAATTAAGAGGGGCAATTCTCTTTATTTTAAAAATTTTCACAGTCTGATCTGTCTCAATCTGTCAATTCCCTGACTGTTTTGTTACATAATAATTTTCTACAAAATGTTGCGAACAAATTGTGCTACATTTAGTAGGTATCCATTGAATGCTACTAGTTGCCTCAATCCACAGTTTTCTTGTACCTGGATCTCTTGGAAAACTAAAAAAAATAAACTAATGTTTACGATGAAAAATTTTTTTTAGTCTTCCATAATTTGTTTTGAGGTTAGTAAACCTCAAACCAAATTTTAGACGAAAAACCAACTAAGAAACTAAATTAATAATAATAATCCACATTATACAATAATAAAATTAGTGTTAATAAAAACGAAGTTGTATTAATTGTAATATTACTGAAAATAATCATTCGTATAATACACATACTTAATATCGACATTGTTTACAATTTGGTACAACACTATCGATGCGCATAGATTTCCCTGAATAGATGCTTTGGCTCGAAACACGCGACGTTCGCAGTGAACGCAATACATTGCGCGACCGCTCACGTCGTACAAGATCGTACCCATGTATTGCAAGCAATGTATAATTTTGCATCTGAATGCGATTTTATCGTGTTTGTCTACAAACTTCATAATACTTTTGCAATAATTACAAATATCACTCGTATTTTAAGGTTTTTGGACTCACCGGTGATAAGAAATCCCTCCTTGGGCCACATTACACTCCTGACTTCTTTTCCGACACGTTATAATAACGCAAGACGGCATAATTCTATTTTTCCGCGGAGTTTCGAACGCTGTCACAACAAGAGCGCGATTGTTGAGCGGTGATTCACATTTCGGTTGACTTTGAGCATCTGATCAACATTGCGGCGCGCCTGCCCCGCCCACAAGGCCCTTCTAACCTCTTTTATCTGTTCTGTGACTATAATAATAAATTCTTCTGTAAAAAACATGGTGTGTAATAAACAACATAATTCTTTTGACCACTAATTATTTAAGTGCTACGGGTATAGAACTCGTTTTTTTTTTTGTATGAGTGAATTAGGGTTGCGAGTATCAGTTTACTGTGAAAGTGTGTGTATATATCCATCAAATAATTCATGCGCCCTCGAAATAAAGGGCTCTTTAGTACATAAATATTATAAGAAACTGTAGAATTGTAACTTTTATATGCTTTACGAAGAAATCTTCAGTTTGTCTTAATGCTATGATACTTTTTTTGAAGCGGCCGCTCAATACTATAGGTTAAAATCCTTTTTAAAGCATGATTTACTATTAAATTCAATCTTGTCGAAATACAAAGTAAATGGCAAAAATATAGTTAAAAACTTTAGGAATTTGCTACATTCTTTGTAATTCTATTAGCCTTGTAAAAGCATTCAAAAGGATTTTAAAATATGTTTAGACTGTAGAGCGAGATTAGAGCATCTTCATTGAGTTTGTAATGTATATTTTAAACGTTTCTGCATAGATATTCACAACCATCCGACAGGCTATCGTATCGTAAATGACGACACATTTCGATAACCTGATTTGCCTTGCCCCCGAAAGCAAACAGCTGTCGGAAATATAGCGGCCGTCTGTTTCATTTAAAATTACAAAATTTTTGGGTTTGTGAACGGCGTTTAGATGACTCCCACGATAACTGATTGATGTTTGATATGATATGGTACAGAAGCGTATCGAGTGGTTGTGAATAGCTATAGCAGGGCTCTGTATTTTGTTTAATAAATCATCTTATCATAACCTTAATTTATTTTTGTTTTATTTTTATATCCTCAGCCAGTGCTTGCAATTCTATGGCAAAATCTTCCAAATATATAGCTTCGTTGGTTTGGTTTTCCTATACGAAGTTTATGCCGACGCGACGAGACGACTGTTTGGTGGATAATTCCAAATGTTTATTAATTTTTCCTCATCATCATAATCATTTAATTGTCAGATTAAGGTACACACTGCGACATATCAAGCTTAACCTACATTTCCATTTTTAGCTAACCTCGCAATGTGTAGGTGTTTCGTAAATGATAAATGATTCATTTTCTGTAAGTTTGTACAAACCGTAGATATAGGATAGAAGGACATATGCCCTGTTGTTGAAAATTGTATCAGAACTCCACGTCGTTCAGACGACCCCACTACCGCGCCCCTACTACACTATGTAGTTCAGTAAAAGCAATAGATACAAAATCGCGCACAAACTTGCAATTCATAAATCAGAACGTACTAAACAATCAATTATGAACTTTAACTCATCAAACATAGCGTGCATTTACCATACACCGTACAACTTACACAAGAACATCCGTCGCTATCGTTGTGCTGTGCAAAAGCCATTTTACATATCCGCGATAGTGATTGACTAAATCGGAAAGTTATCGATTCTCCCAATTTATTATTGTACTAAAAAAATTTGGGGTTCTGAAAATAAAATACCTAAATAAAAAACTATATGTCCAGAAAATATTATATTACAAATCAATAAAAAACAGAAGAAAAAAAATTTACTAGTGTAATGGCGTGAGGTGTTAATGCCAGTAAAAGACGATGTTATCCACGAAAACAGTTTTAATGCAGCTCACAGTCTGTATTCACACAACAACGCTATACAGCTTGGCAAAAAAGTCTAGAAACGGAACTAATTTTTTGTCTGATGGCAACATTCCCAAAATAATGACGTTTCATAATAAACAAAGTTCACGACTTCGTAGAATTTTTATTTCGACCATCCAACGGTGATTATTAGTGATTAATAAACGTAAAAAGTGAAAAACAATAAATAAAACCATTCGAAGTGCTGGCAGGGAGGTTATTTATAAGGTGTACAGGCGATGTCTGGCGGAAAATGAGGCCCAAACTATTCTTTCCGATCTTAACAATGTTTACCAAAAAACCGCTGATATGACAGGTATGTAAGAGTTTGTTTTGTTGTTTTTAGTTAAATTATGTGTTAATTGATGAACTCAAAGCTGTTTTAATTGGCTTGCATACGGAATCAGTAGAAATTTTAAACAATAAACATCGAGCACATAGGTTATGTTTACATTTTGTTTGCATTACTCCGGTATAGCGCGGCTAGATTAATTGATACTTTGGTGACTTGAACTCTACCTAAAAGAAAACTCAATTTCTACTTAGCTTTGAGTTTGTTTACAAGGTAGTGATGTATTTGTTGTAGCTTTTGCATTAGAAATTTAACAGAAATTATTGTGCCATAGACTAAATAACAAAATCTATTTATTCAATTCAGGTAAATCTGTTAGCACTGTAAGAGTCGTGCTGGAAGGATATAGAAACAAAGGGGTATTTTCTATATCCGGAAAACACAGAAAAGATCGTCGTCGCAGAGGAAGATTTTTTGGAATAAAAAAGAATAATATTATACAATGTCTTTTTATTTTTTATTTCCAAAAAATGTTGTGAACTCAGGAGTATTTCTCAAAATACTTATTTTTAGGTAAAAAGTAATCAGTTGCGTATCGAGAAGACGTCCTTGTTCAATTTAACAATACTTACTAATTTGAAAAAGTAACATAAAGAGTGAATACATTTGTCCAATTGAACAAAAAAATCAGCTAAATATCAAGATTAGGTTGGTGCGCTATTCGGTTGCAGCGGGTTGCCATACGAGCAGCACAGTGGCGCCTCCATTATTTTCTACTCTTTTTTGCCAAGCTGTAATTATTATGGTCTTTACAGTTTAGGTTAGAATTTGGCGGGAGCGAACGAGTCGTGGAACTCGTGGACGATGCGAAAGCGTTACGTGCGCTTGTCGGAACGTTCACGACTCTCGTTCGCTCCCGCCAAAATCTAACCTAAACTGTAAAGACCATAATAATTGATCGTAATTACGCGCCTATTTATTTTGCGCGCACTCTGACTCTAGAGTGCGCGCAAAATAAGTAGGCGCGTGGCCGAAATCGGAACTAATCGTTTACCGCCATCTTGATGATTATGACAGGTGTTCATCAGAAAGGAAAAGGCTAGGCAGATGAGATGATGAATGTATTCTACACATAAACCTTCCGGATTAAATGCTGATTTTTCAATCGACCGGTATTTTTATTCGTGGAATGAGATTGACGCCTGACAGTTTTTGTATAGAACTGTCAAAAATTCAAAATTATTCCTCCGATAAAGTTATCAGCCGATCGATTCTGTAAAAATTTCACCGTGAAAAGTTAGGTGAAGTGAGCTTAGAGTGAGTTGTCAATAGTGTCAATCCCTAGCATTATTTGGAATGACAGCTCACTCCACGCTCACTTCACCTGAGTTTTCACGGTGAGATGGTTACAGAATCTCACTGCTGTTGTTGGAAAAAATCTGCCCTAAATGATGGAAAACCGCATCAAAACCCACAATGGATTTGTCACACAGACAGACGCGATAAGTGTCTTTGTTTATATAGCTTAGACTTTAGTACCTACTTAACTTTACTTTACATTTTAGTAAACTTTAGTACTTACTTGACTTTAAGACTTTTGTACCTAAACATAAAATAAAACCAGTTTATCAAGTATAAGGCCATTTTATTTAATCATCCAGTTAAACACACACAAGACGCAAACCATTAGACTCAAAACTCACCGAGATGTCAAAAAAATATTCAAATACCCACAAATTAATAAACAATCACTAGAGTAACAAAGACATGTATCACCAAATGTTCACAACACAGTATCAAAAGTAATCAAATTGATGTTTTAGTTAAAGAAATTACAAATAGACTAATTTATCACTAACTTTACACTTTGGAAACTTCAAAAATAACGTTACACCTGACCATCTTTTACAAGTTACAATAGATTTATACTTCGACTTTCAAATGTATTCAGTAACTTGGCAGTACAAAGAAAAAAAATGTTACCATACTAAAACTAATAGTGTTGGGGTAGTGAACGATTTTGCGTAAAGAACGACTGATTAAAATGGTTTACTTTAAATATTCGTAATATTTTCGTAATTCATCGAATATTACAATATTCGAAAAATTGAAATGATTCCCAAGAAAAAATACATTCAAGAGTAATAATAATCTAACATTCTAACTAAGTTGTACTACTGAGAGACAATATATATAACAAATTCTACAATTATTAATAGTGTACAGACGCCAGCAGGTCAAGCTACCCGAAACTGTCAAATTTTCCCAATCAACCTTGAACCTTAATACATTACAGATAAAGTTGAAAATCTATTACAGAAATTTGACACATTGTAGTAGCTTGATGTGCTGGCGTCCGTACCTATATCGTGTTTTTAAGACAAGTTATTAAATTTAAAATAACAAGTTTGCATAAGTACATTATTTAAGTTCATTCAATTTCGTTCATTCTTGCACCACTTCACAATTTTTTTTTTTTGTCAAAATCTGGTAACCCTTCAACTGTCAAGTTACTGAATACAATTAAAAGTTGAAGTATAGGGCTGATTTTCCCAACGCCAGATAATTTTATCGTAGGAATAATTTTGAATTTTTGATAATTCTTCCATACAAAAACTGTTGACATCAATTTTATTCCACGAATAAAAATTATCCGTCGATTGAAAAATCTACCCTAAAATTTACAATTTTTCTTGATTAATTCAATATTTTAATGCTAAAAGACTTCGTAATACGGGCTTGGGACTTCGTAATCTTGAGATCTACATCAGATTTTCTAACCAAAATATCAAATAGTATTTCAATCAAAATCAAATAAAATACTCTCGTAAGAATCGACGACAATAACATTAATGTTTAAAAATTGTGAATGGTCCACTGAAGTCTGGCGACACCGGTTTACTGCTCTGAGGTGTTGCCATCTAAAGCCGAAGCAACCTTAAAATACAACGCAAAGGACGTACTCGTCACACACAACAACAACAACAGCAACTTGCTTTGTTTGTGTTTTAACCCGAAAACGTTTTTTTACATCGTTATTTACTAATACGAGTAACAAGTAAAAAAACGTTTTGGAGTTCAAGAAAAGCACAAAAACTTTAACCGAGGTAAGTACAAAAACCGCGCTATTTCTTCCGAATTCTATGTGGTTGTCTTACTTTTATTCTTCCAGCATAGTTTTCATCGGCGAAGTTTTCGTAAAACAGCTCTGGGGACTCAGACCGTTGTTCAAAAGCTTTCCGGAAACTCCGCAATAAATCTGCTTGTTTCGCATATAATAATTTGTCTTTCTTTGAGTTTTTCGATATGGCTGCTAGAGTTGTGTTCACCCAGGCTTCGTAGTACGGCTTTGTTTGAGCGTCAATCGACGCCGGCGCCCATTTTGCAACCTCCGTTGGTGGGCATATAGATTCTTTTATCGAATATTCCGGCGACGGGACGTGCCGAAATTTTCTGTCTCGTTTTCGCTCCGTTTTCTTTCGCACCGGGTTCGTTTTTTCCTGTTTTACACTCGCTTTACTGACTGTGATTTTAGGTTTGAATTTCAACGGATTTGTTTCAGTGAATTTTGAAACTTTTTGCTGTTTCTTTATAACGGATCCGGGGATTTTTATTTCTAATGGGGTAGAGTTTCTCTGGTCTACGAAGGTTACCGCTTTGAAGATTCTCACGGAACCAGTCTTCGACATGATCGTTTTGATCATAGGCTTCCGTTTCTTTGCCGAGTGCTTTTCTAATTTCCAGCCAAGTTTGGCCATGATTTTTTCCGGTTTTACAGGAACTTTCTCCGGTTTCTTCTCAGGAATTAAGTCCGGTTTCTTTTCGGGAATTACATCCGGGTTATTGTCTAGGTTATAAAGATCAGTTTTGTTTGATGTGTTGGACGAGCGATTGAGTTTGTCTTTTGTCTGCGTTGTTTCTTCAGACAGCTGTTTTTTCGGTGGTTCAACTGTGAAGGAGAAATGGCTTGCATTGATAAATGATAAATGATTTTATTTTTGTAAGTAGGTTTGTACAAAATCTTTTACACGTCAATCATATTTTAAAACTAGATGAGGTCGGCGTTTCCTATCTGACTAGTCTGAGAATAAAGGCCGAAACAAACTCAGACGTCACAGTCTCTTTTAAAGTCCAGACATAATCTTGGTCAGATCATGTGAAGACCATGTAGATTAATGTCTGAGATGGTTTTCTTGAGGAAAGAACCAAACAGTTTGAGAGGACCTGTCCAGTCAGTGCACGCATTTGTCAGAAATCGTGACGCTCAACACAACACTTAAAATAGTAGGTAGGTATTTAACCCTTAAACCCTACCCATACCAGGAGAAACACTATTACTACCCAGGGGTTTTAAGGACCCCAATATATATAAATTCATACTTATAAAATAAAAAACAATTTAATTACAATTATTATTTATTGTTATAAACTGCTTATTTTACAAAAAAAAAAAATATCAATTGTTTTTAGTTACACATTGTTGACACATAGCTTCAGTATGTTCACCGCATAGAGGTTTTTGGCACATACCACGTGACCTTGGTTTTTCGGTCACTACCCCTTCGGCACATGGTACCTACATCTTTTTTTAGCAGTGGGAGCAGTACTTGGTTCTTGCAATAGCCGCTTCTTTTGCAAGGTTCCTCCTAGGAGAACTTGAAGATTCATGGACAAAGAGGGCCATGTAAACCGTTCTTCCATTTGAGGGTTGATCAAATCTATGGCAAGTTTTTTCAGGGAAAGTCGTCTTTTTGTATCCCCTTTTGTAACCATTTTTACTAGGACATATAAAATATCAAACTTACCTTTAATAATATTGTATCAAAAATAACAGCATTCACCAATATATCGACAAAAGGAAGTCACAAAATACTACTTTATTACTACCCTGGGGTCTGATAGACCCATAAATAGTTATAAATTCGTCTACACTGTTTATGCGTTGACGCTAGATTGGTGAAAAGATGGCCGCCGACGTAATTAAGGATTAGCTCGAGTGGCGCAACAGAGCGTTTTGTTATTTCAAAAACATCTACAAATATTCAACCTCTGGGGTTGGCTGGTGAAAAAAATTAACCCTTAAACCCTACCCGGGGGTAGGGTTTAAGGGTTAATTTTTTTCACCTGCGGGGTAATTGCGTAACACACTAACTAACAGAAGCATTTGCTTTCATTCTGACAGTTCAACAACATTCATTGCGTTATTTACGTTGTTGAGCAGACAAATTTTTGCAATACATTAGTATCCTTCAAAATGATTCAAATAGTGATTGAAAGTGTGCTGCTAGTTAGGTTAGGTTACGTACGAGTTCATCGCAATACTGCGGAAACAGCAGAGAGCGATGGCCGTCAGAATCATCAGGGGGTATCGCACGATCTCCTACGAGGCCGCCTGCGTACTGGCTGGATCCTCGCCCTGGGACCTGGAGGCGAAGGTACTCGCGTCGCTGTACCGGTGGCGCGAGGAAGCGCGGGTGCGAGGCAAGTAGCCGATGCAGCGCGAGTTCAGAGCAGTCTCGGTCGCAGCTTCGCGAGGTCCTGGTGGCGGAATGGCGGGACAGGCTCTCACGTCTACCGACAGGGCGTGATAGCCTCATCACCATTTAGGCGATCCGGCCAGTTCTGGCGGACTGGCGGAGAAGGCACGGCTCCTTGACGTTTCGGGCGACGCAGATGCTCTCAGGGCATCCTGGGACGCGGTGGTTTCCTTCTCCGAAACAGTCGTCTCGCGGAAGAAGGCTGCGGAAAGGGAGAGGGAGATCTCGTCCACTCACCCGGCCCGCAGCAGGCGCATCGGGCGTCGGCGGAGGGCGGAAAACGCCCTCTTCCAGCCCCCCTAAATGGGCCCAGGGGCGATGGACTCGGGAATGGGTGGGGGGACTCTATAGTTAAACTAATTTTTTTTTTTACTTAAAATGTTTTGACTACAGAATACGAGGAGTAGCTGCATCGCTTAATCGAAGGTTACCTAAGCTACGCTTGCTGAGGTCGGTACTGTAGAGGCTCGTCTGCCGAAGACGACCTCACATGATGTAGGCCGGCTATATTTTAGCGCGGGTTCCATTCGAGCGTTCAAACTAGTGTCAATTATTTTATAGTAGGATTTTTGTTCTAGAACAGTCAGTGATAATTTAGACGTAAATATGTAAAGACGTGCTCATAATAATCTTAAGGAGTCGTAACGTTGTTTGATTCCTCTCGTTACCTCAGAGGGCTCGTCTAGCCCTCTAGAGTACATACTGAGACCCCTCTGTGCCTCGAAATGCACATTAAGCCGTTGGCCCCGGCCATGTTTTAGAGATTTCTGACAGTCGTTACGGGTAGCCAGAATCCCGAAAGTCAGACAATCAGTTTTACCAATAGGTATCGTGTTACCCAGTAACTGGGTTGTGGTAATGGTATTCAGCTACACCCGGTTAGACTGAAAGCCGACCTCAACATAGTTGTGAAAAGGCTAGACAGATGAACCCACCCTTTTTATAACCATGTTGGGGTCGTTAGCTGAATACCATTACTTTACATGGAGCGACTGCTTATCTAACCTCCACAACCCAGTTACTGGGTAACACGGTATAAACTTGTAAAACCCCTTTTTAAACGTCAGGGTTTAAAAATACATACCAGAGTCAGACAGTCGTTTTAATAGCGAGGGCGGTCCAAGTTTATTGGTATCAGTCTTCAAGGTAGCTACCTTGCTACCATCTTCCTTTTTACTCTTATACATAGTCAGATGATCACTTGGAATCACAGGGCCGTTTAACTTTATAGTATATCTGTCGCGGATTCGTTTTCTTAATTCCGAATGAGAATTGGGCATGGCGTCTTTGTCGTAAATCTTTTTGTTAGGGAACTCTTTCTCGGCGATGCCATGTGTTAAATATTTCGATTTAGACTCCTCATTGGTTGGTTTCTTCACGACGTTGTTTAGTCGCATCTTTTCGGGTTTCTGATTGGTCGATATTTTACGTTCTCCGGAGTCTCCGCGCTCAGGGTAGGCTACTTTCATATTCACTTGCGTATTTCCTTCACCTTTTTTAAGTGTTTTGTCGCAGACTTTTCTCAAATCACCTCTATCTCTCACCTTGTAGTCGGTTTTTTTATCAGTTGCCTCGATTCTCTTGTTCCGTTTGTCCATTTTCGCTTGTGAATTTAGAATTTAAAATGTTCCGTTTTGTATTTGATTAAAATTGTATTATGTCAATCAGGATGCCAGCTGGATTATGACCAAAGAAATCGCATGACATGACCGACATGACCGGGAAATTGTCTTTGGATTACGAATTAATTTTATTAAAAAAATAACAAAAACGTCGGAGGTTAGGCCTTGGCACCACAAATCACTTGTGGAATTTAGCGCTCATGTCCTTTTCGTGGCATATTTATTTAATTAGAAAGAAGAAAAAAAATGCGTTTATTGGCATAACAGCAAAAATCTCTACACCTTAAAACTATAAAAAGAGAAAACAAAGATCATAATGCCAAAATCCCTCAGCTCAGCGTAATGTCAGATGATAACCACTCACTCCGCTAGGAGTAATAGTGTTCTGTGATGATAACACAAGGTGTACCTACCATTTGATTTTCAGCTGCGACCCACGTGTGTCATACGCTTGAATAAGAAACTTGTTTAAGACACCATTTATAAAAATATTGTTTACGACTACGCTACCGATTTGGGGCAACCTGTAATGATAGTTGTGTTGGGCATAATAAAAAAATAAATTTTCATATTTATTTGCATTTCATAGAGAAGTGTGTGTCCGTTATTATTATACACTAGCTTCTGCCCGCGGCTTCGCCCGCGTGGATGTCGGAAATTATCCCACGGGAACGTGCCAACAGGATAAAATGTATGCAGTGCTTCCCCAGGATGCCATCTATCTCGCGGGCCCTTTGTGGCTAATTACAATAGAAAACCAATTGTGTCTCATTAGTGGTGATTAAGAGGGTACCTATATGATATCCTTACCTAAGTACCTACCTAATAAAAAAAAAAACTCAATAGGTAACAGAAAATAAAATACCTACCTACCTAAATAAACCTATTTCTGATGATAACTAAACTCAATAAATAATCAAAATCCATAATAACTAATATCTATACGAATGACTAATCCTACATAACAGTATTATAAAATAACCTACGGTCACTACGTACACTATCAAATATACTACCTATACTTTAAAATTAAAATCTACACCTACGACCTATAAAAATAAACCTAAATAACTCTAAAAACTAAAAGGAATAAAAAGGTCGCACTGAAAAGCACGGTTTAGAATTGCAAGTAGCAGTTAAAATAAGAACGAACGCTCGCCACTCGACACGTCCGTTCAAATCAAAGTTCAAAAAATGTCCTTATATACGGTAGCGATCCGAAGCGGCCGCGCGCCACGCGTGTGCTGCGAACGGTGCAAGCCAAATTCAACCTTCAGCACTACATTTAGAGCATAACCTTAGTGAACTCCTCTGCGGGTGACGTAACCTACGACAAACTTATTATTTGCGGTTGGCGCAGTAATCGGGTCTAGGGATCGAACCGCAAAATTAAGTTTGTTTTTTATTGTATATACTTTTCCGGGATAAAAAGTACCCAGTGTGGTGCCCAGGATAATAATGAATAATTATACCAAGTTTCATCGTAATCGAACCGGTAGTTTTGGCGTGATGCCTGAACAAACAGACAGACAGACAGACAGACAAAAATTTTTTTAATCACATTTTTGAGTTCGGTGTCGGTCTAGTAACACCCCCCGCCATTTATTTTTTTGATATCTTCAATGTACAGAATTTTCACTTCTACAGATTTATTATAAGTATAGATATTCCTGCACAAGATGGGAAGATATCCAAAAATATGGTTAGACCTGCTGTCTTGTATGGATCAGAATGTTGGGCCACAAAAAGGATGAATAAAAGGGAGAAATGCAGCTGAGATGAGAATGTTGAGTGAGATGTGTGCCCGTTGCCAGCTTGCTGATTCTGTGGGCTATGCGGACTATTTTGGTTTTCTGTCGGATCTCCTCGTTCCGGATTCGATCCCACAAAGAGACTCCAAGCATAGCCCTTTCCTAAGCTCGTTGAGCTACCTTGAATTTGTGGATCAAACCGCAAACGTATCGTAAGTAACCAGACTATGATAGGCAACTTGTCAGAAGTTTGTAAGGCCCTGTTGGGGATTCACTTTCTTTATATATTTTTTTTTTTTGGTATTGTTCGTCCAATAGTTGAGCTCCTCAAGTTCTGAGTTGAGCTACACAAATGCGTGCACTGACTGGACAGGTCCACTTAATCTGTGTGGTTCTTTCCTCAAAAGACCATTTTAGACACCAATCTTCTTTAGACACCGGTCTTCACATGATCATGAACGACGCAGTTTTCTCTCCACCTAATACCTTAAAACCTTACCTCGTTTACCAAACAAGGCACAACCTCCACATCCTGTAAAAAACCATCGACTAGAAAAACATAAAAACGCCAACGTGTTTACATAATTCGAAAAAATGCAGCAAAAATAACAACGTCTCTCCCAACATTTTACAACGAATAATACAAAAGAAACATGGTCACACAATATTTTTAAATATGGACATGCCGAAAACGAAAGTTGTGAAATCGAAATCTTCGAACAGCACGGCTGAGACGAAAAAGAATACTCAGAAAAATAATAAAAAGAGTCGAAGTAACGCAGAGTTTCAGGCAAATACAATATATACCCAGGGCATTCAGCCTATGCTCAAGAGAAGAGGTGTCTATGTAGAGAAGAAAGCAACAAAAACATCTATAACTAGGGAACGAAGCGCAGACGGTAAGTACGAACATCAGCATCATTCTCCTGCCGTTATTTATTATCAGCCTGTGATGTTCCACTGCAGGGCAAACTCCTCCCTATTCTCTTTCCCCTTCTCTATGTTCAAAGCTGCCATGAATCATTTTTTATGTAAGCAGTTCAGCTCATCCCGCCATCCCCGTCTGGGCCTGCCGCGATGTCGCTGCCCTTATCCTAATTTATTTGGGGTCGGCGCAACATGTCTTTTTCTTCCATACATGTCTTTCTCTATTAGTCGTCATCTCGGTAGAACTGGACGATGATGATATGAAACCGGCATCTCCTAGAACCAAAAACTTGAAGACATGTGACGTCCAACCTGCACTGGGCCGGGCGTGGTGGATTACTGTACAGCCCGCTCACAGAGAGGAGGCCTTTGTCTCAGCAAAATCAAAGGTCATTTATTCAAATTAGGCTGAGAATCGGCACTTTTTGAACGTCAAAATTACAAAAGACAGTCCCCCAAAAACGCCCACCCTTCACCACTTCCTAGTGCTATTGCTGGGATTCTTCCCAACGATGAAATAATTCTGCTGGAGAGTTATTTCATCACAACTGATCTCAAAACGGTGAAGGAAAATTTGAAAAAAACCCAGACCCAGAAAATCGAAGACATGTGACATCTACCAACCCGCACTGGGCCTGCGTGGTTGATTATAGCTCACTCTCT
Organism: Apamea sordens; assembly: GCA_945859715.1. Classification (NCBI taxonomy): domain Eukaryota; kingdom Metazoa; phylum Arthropoda; class Insecta; order Lepidoptera; family Noctuidae; genus Apamea; species Apamea sordens. The sequence continues at coordinate 6,788,869 of OX244015.1, read as the reverse complement.
TTCAAAGATAGGAGGCCTGTGTCCCAGCAGTGGGAACATTATAGGCTGATTATGAATTAATGTACTATTTTTCATTTACCTTTCTCTTTATCCAGTGCTAATCAATAAACCACAGCCATGTCCTCCTCGTCCAATCCCACGTGCTAGTAGAGAGCGGTTCTTGGCATCCGTACTAACCATTCTATCGAAATCTACCGCTGGGACCCAATATCCAGACGGGACGGACAGACTCAGGAAAATGGACAAAACAAAAATTAAACTAAAGAAGAGGAGAGACGATGAAGTTACTGAAGAAGTTTCGGTCACAACACCAAGTATAAAACGGAAACGAAAATACAGATCCAGAGTATTAAAAAACCATGCTGATAATGAAGTGGAGCCTGTTGTAGTGTTACAATCAACTAAAGACATTGTTCAAACGCCTTCCAATAACTCTGAATGCATTACTGATAAAAATGCTGTTAGCACTTATATTGACCCAGAAACTCTGAGATGGGCAGAAAGCTTGCCACCACTAGACCAGGAGAATTTAGATACCAAGGTGCCCGTAGCAAGTAATAGTAAAAAATTCAGACGGATTGATAACGGACCGACGACTATGATTGCAGATGCTCCAAAGAGAATGGATAAAAACTTTTATAATTTCTTTGTGGATGTTCTTAAAACCAGTTTCAGTGTTTATAATGTGAAAACTAAATTCAATAAAGAACTGCCACCTAGCGCGAACTCTTCGAAAGTCGCTCTAGAGATAAACGAATCTCTCGCCGGAAAACTTAATACTATGAAAAAGTTCAAAGAGACATCTGAGTTATCACAGAAGCCTTCATCGAAGTATTTCTACAGCATTCAGCCAGATGAGAGTCAAGACTGGGACGACAAGCAGTTGTTGGAACATTTCCAGCCTGAGTTTACCAAGCAATACAATGTGGAGTCTCCAAAAAGAAGGAGAAAATTAAAATCTGAATCGTTTAACTACAAGAAGACCAAACCGTTACCTAACACCGCCAGCCTGCTAATGCCAAAGAGAAAAACACAAAAAAACGACCGAAAGAAAGACTTCATCAAATCACTTAAAGAGCAGTTGCAAATGAAAGAAGGTGCGTACAAAGAGCCAGAGAACTTTTACCAAGCGCTGAAACTTTTAGCAAAAAACAAGCGACGCTGTCAACAAGCCACAGATGTGAGGTCATGGAAAAGACCCAGTGAGGGAGACGTCCACGTCTGCCAACTCAAGAGACGTAAAGTGTTATCAGAAAAACCCAGCGGGAAGCAATCTAATTACTACCCTGAAAACCGTTTCAATCCTTTGACCTTAAACCCTTACTTTAAGACGAGATACAAGAAACGCAAGCTAATCGTAGAGACAGAAAACGAAATAGATGAATCAAAACATTCCTTGGAAGTCGTCGGTTACGACTATGAAACTAAAAGCAATTTGGAATTCCGCGCTCCTTCACCAACGACCTTAATCGAGGACTATGACCTGGGTTTTCTGATCGACGAGGTATAGCGAAAGTTGGACTAGTAACATGGTGCCCATAGCCGCTCGAATCCGCTCAATTTAAACATGTCTTTGAAAAGATTGGACGTTTGTGAATAGGCCGATTAAATACTAAGGCAAAAAAAATAATAATAACAAATTGTACCTGAGTTTTCGATTTTATTTTTTGTACTTAATTAATTCCTTGGTGGTAGCGATAGTAACCTATGGTCTGTTCCAAGTTTCCAACTGTAGATAGGTACCTACCTATCTGATGATAATCTAAACAAAATGGTCCATTTCCATTTGTTGAGTTGAGCTGCACGATTAATGACAAATGCGTGCACTGACTGGACAGCAGTGCGATTCTGTAACCATCTCACCGTGAAAACTTAAGTGAAGTGAGCGTGGAGTGAGCTGTCATTCCAACTAATGCTAGGGATTGACACTATTGACAGCTCACTCTAAGCTCACTTCACCTAACTTTTCACGGTGAGATTTTTACAGAATCGATCGGCAGGTCCACTGAATCTGTGTGGACGGCTGCCGTCGGGCGACATGCCGCTTGTGTATTTGAGCATAAAGCCTCGGATACACTAGGGGACATTTTGTCCCGCAACATGACGCGCAACACTCAATCTACGTGTCGCTGCAACGTTGCAAAGCGTCTCGCAACAAGTTCCGAAACATTTTATGTGACGACCAATTTTTAATGTTCTATATGAGCTAGGCGCACGGGCGAGGTGTCAAAAGATGAGTCTCCGCGCAAGCTAGCGATCTATTTGGTTTCTGGAATTTTACTGAAAAAACGTATTTTACGACCAAAATGTATGTGAAAACCTGGAATAACACTACCAAAACGGGACTCGAACTCGCGGAACGCGCACGGGAGTACTGCCGATTGATTCTGTAAAAATCCCACCGTGAAAAGTTAGGTGAAGTGAGCTTAGAGTGAGCTGTCAATAGTGTCAATCCCTAGCATTAGTTGGAATGACAGCTCACTCCACGCTCACTTCACCTGAGTTTTCACGGTGAAATGGTTACAGAATCGCACTGCAGGTAAGTATCAATTTAAATTATAAGCAACGTGGATGTAGCTGAAAATTTTGAAAGGAGATTATTAAAAGGAGTTTTAATGAAATTTTTTACAAATCAACGAAAAAGTGATTTTGTCAGTATTCCCTAGTGGGAACGTTTCAGGGAGCTTAGAAAAGATTTAAATTGCTGAAAACAGCTTGCGTCAGTGTCGCGTTATTTATAGGCCGCGACATATTCTCTCGGGACATTCACGTAGTTGTCGAGCGCCATGGTCCGCAACATGTCGCTCCATTGGTCCCCTAGTGTATTCGAGGCTTAATCAGCCTATATAATGTTCCCATTTCTGGGACACAAGCCTTCTCTCTGTGAGAGGGAGTGGCGCCGTAATGGCGACCATGCGGGCCCAGTGCGGGTTGGTGTATTTGAGCTCTGAACTCAAACACGTGAGCGGCACTTTTCGACGGCAGCCCCGGCGCGTCGACAGCTCGTCAGCTTCTGCCGGACCTGAACCACAGAACGCACGTTGCCGACGGGCGTCGACGGCTGCCGTCGGTAACATGCCGCTCGTGTATTTGAGCTCCGAACTCACAGAACGGCGCGTTGTCGACGGGTGTCGACGGTTACAGTTGACGCCGTTGATGCGTGTCGCTCATGTTTGCACACTTATAGGGAGGTTCAATTAATAAAACAACAATATTGATTTCATTATGTAATAATGTATCTAGCTTATTACAGCCCGAACTTTGCATAGCTAAGCAATGCCGTATTTTAACTATTCAATAAATATTTTCACGTCAATTTTCATTCAAGCAAATTATCCTAAAACTAAATTAAACTAAATAAAATTGTGGCTTCTTTACCCAAAACCCTTTAAAGCACTTATTACACTTGTTTGTATTAAAAACTTCATTTATATTCAATGACGAATCCAGTATGCATACGAAAATTCAAATAGATATATCCAATAGCTTAAGAGATATATCCAATAGCTTAATCACTAGCTAGTTAAGGATTGGCAAAACCTATACTCGGACCATCACCAGTATTTACAATTTATATGAAAAAAAAAAATATCTCGATGTTAGGATTTATTGAAACTTCTTTAGCGGCGTTGTGCACTTTTATTGTGATGGGTAAAAAATGTTAAACTCGTGTCAGGACACGTGACCTGAAGGTAAATAAATTCTCGTAATTTAAAACGTTCAAAATCTAGTCGCAGTGTCATCTCGGCGACAAACAAATGTCAAAAACTTGTCAAAATGTAGGGAAATTTGAGGTATTTTTGACAGATTGAGACTGAGATCAGACTGTGAACGTTCTTAAAATTACGAGAATAAATTCGTAAGACGGAGCTCGCAACAGAACACGTGACCTGATCGAAAATTCGTAAGACGGACGGAGGGAGAGTAGACCGCATTCCAAAATATCAAAAATGCACAACGTTAATATTCATGTTTTCACTTCTGCCGGCACTCCCGGAGTACAACCCGTTGATTTTTGATGGTTTCAAACATCGATTTACATCCCTGTGGGGAAATTGTCTACAACATTAATTGCGTTATTTACGTTGTTGAGCAGACAAATTTTTCCAACATCGAAGCAATGGATTAGCAATATCCTTCAAAATGATTCAAGTTGTGATTTAAAGTGTGTGCTGTTTCAAAATACTCTTATACATTGGTAGGTATTGACAGTGTTTTAATTTGCTGTCGTATTGTCATCTCCGGTTTGTCTAAGATAAGATTCACAATTTTGCCCTCGTGTTAGTGTACAGTCACGAGCACCTTACAGTTACACAAAATTTAAAACCGTTTTTCTCGTGAAATAAAAATAGCAACTTTGACTCCGGTGTGGATACGCGTTTAAGTGTTGTTTGATATTTTATGGTTTTATGAACATAGTATATTGATTGAAGCCATACAGAATGTGGAGCCACAAAAGGGATGAATGAAAGGCAATTGTATGCAGCTGAGATGAGAATACTGAGAGGCAAAGACATTAAATTACTTGACAATTTGTTGTTAATTGAAAATTTGACAATTAGTTGTACCTATCTTAAATCTCTTTGCTGAGAGGGATGCGTGGTGTTACACGAATGTATAGAATAAGAAATGAGTATATAAGAGGAAGTCTGAAAGTGGCACCGGTAACTGAAAAGTTGTGTGGAAACCGGTTGTCATCGTATGGGCATGTGTTACGGAGGAATGAGGAAAATGTCGTGAGGAAACTTTTGAGTATGAATGTCGATGGCTATAAGAGTAGGGGAAGATCAATGAAACGATGGATGGAATGTGTGAATGATGATATGGTTAGAAAGGGGGTGACTGTCGAGATGGCGGCTAATAGAGGAGTATGGAAGATATGATTCGCAACCCTCTAAGTTCATATAAACCTATTGATTGATAGTCATTCAATAGATTTATATGTTGTGTTTATGATTTTAATGATTACAATTCTGTAAATACATGTTACGGTCGCGAATCATATCTTGTTCAACATATGTACAATCTGACCCTACCCTGTCTACCCTGTCGATTTTACTAGTCACCTCGATGGAATGCGACCCCAGTGAGAACCCAAAGCTTTAGCACAACGGTCGAGCTATTCCCCTTTTTAAACTTGGCACATTTTCATTAGCAGGTACCTATGCTACTAATAATAATAATGTCGATGGTAAATTGGCACAATGCGTAGACTTCCGGAGATTTGTAAGTTTGGCTGATCTCTTCAGAGTTCCTCATCTATTCTATATACTTATAATAAATCTGTAGAAGTGAAAATTCTGTACATTGAAAATATCCAAAAAATAAATGGCAGGGGGTGTTACTTGACCGACACCAAACCCAAAAATGTGATTAAAAAAATTTTTGTCAGTCTGTCTGTCTGTTTGTTCAGGCATCACGCAAAAACTACCGGTTCGATTACGATGAAACTTGGTATAATTATTCTTTAATATCCTGGGCACCACACTGGGTACTTTTTATCCCGGAAAAGTATATACAATAAAAAACAAACTTAATTTTGCGGTTCGATCCCTATACCCGATTACCACTGTCTGTACTGTACCAACCGCAAATACTAAGTTTGTCGTAGGTTGGGTCACCCGCAGTGGAGTTCATTTTTATTCCTTTTAGTTTTTAGAGTTATTTAGGTTTATTTTTATAGAAGTCGTAGGTATACATTTTAATTTTAAAGTATAGGTAGCATATTTGATAGTGTACGTAGTGACCGTAGGTTATTTTATAATACTGTTAGGTAGGTTTAGTCATTCGTATAGATATTAGTTTTTAGGGAGTTTGCTTATTTATTGAGTTTAGATTAGTTATCATCAGAAATAGGTTTATTTAGGTAGGTAGGTATTTAATTTGCTGTTATTGAGTTTTTTTTTTTAAATTAGTTAGGTACTTAGGTTAAGATATCATATAGGTACCCTCTTAATCACCACTAATGAGACACAATTGGTTTTCTATTGTAATTAGCCACAAAGGGCCCGCGACATAGATGGCATTCTGGGGAAGCACATACATTTTATCCTGTTAGCACGTTCCCGTGGGTAAATTTCCGACATCCACGCGGGCGAAGCCGCGGGCAGAAGCTAGTATTATAATATTTTGCCAATTTCAAATCAACTGCAATAATATGACAATATTGGTGAGCAGTCATTTTGTGAAGTACCGTACCTAGTTAGCTAGAAAAAATACCGTCCAACGGGGTGAATAGGGATGCAGGGGTGAATCGGGACGAAACTCTAAAAAGGGATTTTAACATTGAAATAATATAATTTATTGCCAAAAAGGTGTCCTTCACCACACAATCCTCACCTTTGAAAACTTCATGAAAATCAATTTTGAGAAACGCCAAAAAATAGTCAAGAAATAGTCACCAAGGTCAAAAAAATAGTCGGTGTATGATTCGGAAGTTATTGCTATAAGTTGGTGAGGATTGTGTGGTGAACGTCTCCACACAATTCTCACCTCTAGTGCAACCAAACGGCTGGGAGTATCGACTTGGTTTCAATTCCAAAAATAGTCAAGAAATAGTCGTAAAGCTATGCCAAATCTCGTTTGGCGTTTCAAATCAAAATTGATTTTCATGAAGTTTTCACAGGTGAGGATTGTGTGGTGAGGACACATAAAAAGGACTCTAAATTCGTTAACTGTATCACAATTAACGATTAATTGCCGTTGGCATCAAACTATATTATTTCATCTTTTAAATCCATTTTAAAGTTTCGTCCCGATTCACCCCTGCATCCATATTCACCCCGTTTGTAGGTACTTAGGATTCAAATGCTTGCTTGCTTGGTTTCAAATGAACATATATTTTACATATTACACACAATAAAATAAATTTAGTAATCTAGATTGTAGATCATAAAATTAATGAGACCTATGATATTTATAACTATATAACTAGTAAGTTTAATTGTAATTTAGAATGTAACCAAAGACCACGCTACCGCATTAGGATTATTGCCTGTAATGATAGTTGTGTTTGTGATAAATAAATAAATAAAAATAAATTATTGTGTACAGACGCCAGCACATCAAGCTACTACAATCTGTCAAATTTCTTTAATAGATTTTCAACTTTATCGCTTCATTACCTATTAGGTCCAAGGTTGATTGGGACAATTAGACAGTTTCGGGAAGCTTGTTGTGTTGGCGTATGTACCTCTTTTTGTTAATAGAAATAATAATCCATCATCTAGGGCTGATTTTCCAATCGACAGATAATTTTTATTCGTGGACTGAAATTGACGTCTGACAGTTTTTGTATGGAAGAACTGTCAAAAATTCAAAAAGCTTGAGAGGTGTCAAGAGACACCCGGATGGAACGAAGTTCAAAGAGAGAGAGAGAGAAAGAGACAGAGAAACACGCGCACGCCGCACCGTTTACAACTATAGCAAAAAGTGTCGTTCCAACTTTTGGTCTTAATTTTTTCCGTCTAGCCCCCTTTCGCAACGCGCGATAAGGAACTTCGTTCCAAAAATTATTCCTCCGATAAAATTATTTGGCCTTGGAAAAATCCTTGCTTGTTTGCCTTTAGTAATAGTGTCTGTTTCATGAGCTTTGCCCTTAATATTTTTATTACTATGTTATAAAATAAAACTATCTATAACATTCAACCGCACCCTAATTGCGTAACACACTCAATCTCAATTTGATTAATTTTAAAGGATATTGCTAATCCATCGCTTCATATGTTCAAAAAATGTTCCAACAACGTAAATAACGCAATGAATGTTGTTGAACTGTCAACATCAAACAACTGATAGTGTATTACGTAATTACCTCGCAGCTATCCTTGACATTTCGACCAAAATTAACCATTTTTATTTATAATTCAACAGGAACTATTGTATATTTGAGACCGATTTATTAAAACTACCCCATTATAATAATAAATATTTATTATACTCTGTCCACTACGTTAACCGTTTTTTGAAAGATCGAACTAGTGAGCAATTATACATATATATTTTGTCAAAACTGATACGCGTACAGTATTATAATGTCTGTAAGAATTCATAAATTAATAAAATAATTCAATAACATTAGGCAGTTTATACAGGGTGAAATTGAATTCATGGGCATTCTTTTAAGGGGTCATTGTAATCATCATTATGAACAACTATTACTAAGGGACCAAACCTGTAATCGCGGAAAAAAAAACAGCTGTTCCCTACATTTTGACGAGTTATGTGAACATGTATGTAGGGAACAGCTGATTTTTTTTCGCGATTTCAGGTTTGGTTCAATAGTAAAAGTTGTTCATAATGATGAGTACAACGACCCCTTAAAAGGATGCCCATGAATTTAATTTCATCCTGTATATCTCCTTTAATACGCATTTTAAAGTTAACTTTTACGTAATCGAATATGTACGTTCTCTAATACAGCTGTCAAAAAACGGTTAACTTAATGGACAGGGTATAAAATGTCCCAATATAGTAAACTACTTAATAATATGCTATCAAACAAGATTAGGGTATCATGGTAGCCAGTTACTGGGTTGTGGAGGTCAGATAGGCAGTCGCTCCATGTAAAATACTGGTATTCAGTTGCGGTTAGACTGGAAGCCGACCCCAATATAATTGGGAAAAGGCTAGGATTAATTGGGCGTATCGTATACCCATCACGTTTGCAGTTTCGCTAGATAATTTAATTTAACTGTTTTTTTGTTGTTGTAGTACGATTTCACAGGAACCCGTTGGACGCGAGAAGCACAGAACCGGTCGAAGTGGAGGTGCTTGGGGGAGGCCTATGTTCAGCAGTGGACATCTTTGGGCTAAAATGATGATGATGAAAGTATGACTTAGTAAAGGCTAGTCCTAATCTTGTTGATCGCATCAAATATATGTTATATTTTGAACTGAAACAGGTTTAAATCTAATCAAAAAGCTGCTCGCCTGGTGTCGCAGTTGGTGATTTTACCCTTATTCAAAATCACAGTGATCCTTATATGTAGTTCTTATAATAAGGTTGATACTGCAAGTCTGTCAAAATCATTGTCATCTTTATTCTCGTTAAAATAAGGTTGCTGTAAATAACTCTGAACGGACTATACACACGGCTGGACATTTTGCTATACATTCCCAGTATAAGCTGACCTCTCATTGTACGAAACACTTATACAATGCGAGGTCAGCTAAAATTGGAAATGCATAGCTTGATGTCGCCCGCGACGTGTGTACTGTCACCAAAGGAGATAAGTAACCCGGCACCCTAATTGCGTAACACACGATCAATCGTAATCGGTTTCATTTTGACAGTTCAACTAAATTCATTGCGTTATTTACGTGTTGAGCATACAAATTTTTCGAACTTATGGAGCAATGGATTAGCAATTTGCTTCAAAATGATTCTGATTCCGATTGATTGTGTGTTACGCAATCAGGGTGCGGGTCGTCGGATATAGTTGAAGTTTAGTAAGAAACCGATGGAAGTTTTCGAATAAAATTTGGTTTGATAAATGAAATGTTTGTTTTCTATTAATTATATAAAATTTTATCCGAAAATGGCGCCGGTTCCCTTCTTCACAAACTTAACTAAATTTAAGTTCAATGCATCTTTTTCTATCTATTTAATTTAGAAAAGGATAGAAGATAAATATTAGTGTAGTCCTGTCAAACTAGTCAGCACCTGACGTAAATTGACGTATTTTTGGTAGCCATGTTTTTAATCACGTCTAATCTGTATAGGGAGTATCTTAATTTGACAGGACTAAACTAATATTTTATCTTCTGTCCTTTTCTTAATGAAATAGAAAGAAAAAGATGCACAGAACTTAAATTTAGTTTAGTTCAAAGACTACAATAGTATACTGTTTAGTTTGTGAACAAGGGAATCAGGGCCAATGTCTTGTGCAATAAAAATTAAACTTGTTGATCTTGTGCCAGATATTTCCACAAATCCTGCAAGTATAATGGCACAAGTCGGTTTCCTGAATATGTAGTAAGTAATAGTGTTTCCTATTTAATAAATAACACTTTAACTGCTTAGCTCAAAACAATTGTGCAAGTTCGTTCGCACTTGGCAGATGAGCTACTGTTTTTAATTAAACTAACTACTGCAAATGTAAAAACAATTTTTATTTATAATAGTTTAATTTCTTATATAGTTTCACTTTTATTTTTTATACATGTTTTACAATATTAAGCGTAATCATTGGCTAAATTTAATACAAATCGCACTTCATTTGTATGTATAATAATATGTTTAATTATCAAGTCAGCACCTTTTAAAAGCAGATTAATATATAAATTATATTAGCATTGTATGACCTAAGCCCACACCTAAGAACGCTTTTCTGTGACTTAAGTAGTCCATTTTTACACAAAAAAGCGTGACTTAATTGCAGGTTTATGTCACATGAGCTATAGAATAATAGTATACAATACTCAAAACCTATAAGGGCTGAATTTTCCAACACCAGATCATTTTATCCGAGGAATAATTTTGAATTTTTCAGTTCTTCATACATAAACTGACAGACGTAAATTTTATTCTTTTTTTTTTATTGACAATGGGCTCACTCTTGACTTCAAGCCAGTCCAGCCCAGAGGCAGGGATCCGGATGAGATCAACGGTGGAACGAGCTTGCCCAGAAGAAGCATTTTATTCCATAAATAAAACTGATCTGTCGATTGAAAACTCAGCCCTAAGTCTATTGATGCACAGCGTTTAGCGCCCAAGTGTACCATGCAATAATGGACTACATAAGTCATGTATTGTAATGTACAGACGCCAGCACACCAAGCTACTAAAATCTGTCAAATTTCTTTTAATAGATTTTCAACTTTATTGCTGCAGTTTTAAGGTTCAATGTTGATTGGGAAAACTTGACAGTTTCGGGTAGCTTGACCTGCTGGCGTCTGTACTGTTATTCTTTATAGTAAAACTTTTGATTAAAAATACAGCTTTATTTATGGTCTGTTCATTTATTACGTAAGACGATTTGAGGGGTCCAAACCAGTCTTATTTTTTTTTAACATGGGGGTAGAAAGGTCTAGATTGTTATTGCGTAAGATCACAAAAGTAAGCAGAAAATAATGTAATTATTATATTTATTAATTTTTAATTTATTATTAATTTTGTTGCTACTTTTTCTTTGCAATTTTGGTAGATACTGATGTTATGCAGGGGGCAGTCTTATTGTTTCTTACATAGGGGGTGGGGGGCTCATACGGTGGTCAAAATTGTCTTACGTAATAAATGTCGGCCCCTTACATGGATATTTCTCTGTTCTATGTTACGGGCTTGGTTTCTGCGCTTAGTCCTTCAAATGGACCATTGTGCGTGGGTACAGACGCCAGCAGGTCAAGCTACCCGAAACTGTCACATTTTCTCAATCAACCTTGAACCTTAATGCTTTAACGATAAAGTTGAAAATCTATTAAAAAAAATTGACAGATTGTAGTAGCTTGATGTGCTGGCGTCTGTACATAGATATTTTTTAAGCAGTTAAAGTGTTATTGATAAATTATTTATATTGACTTATTTTGAGGCACTTAACTTTTTGGATTTCGCTGTACGGCAGCATTGCGAGCGAAGCCGTCCGTTTGAAGGTGTGAGTGAAATTCAATACTGCTATCTTTTTCGGCATTGCTACAAGTACTGTGTGTCCATCTTCCACTTCAAACACGTCCACTTGTAATATCGGGCACATGGATAGCACGGGACAGTCTGACCGTTCCATAAAATTGTACTGTCTCACTGGCTGCGTGTCGAAAATATTAAATTCTCCCGCTGAGTATGGAGCGTAGTAGATCCGTAAGACTCCCCAGTTTGATCCAACGAAGTATACGTCACCGTACGGTCTTATGATGATTATATCTCGTAATGGTCCATCGGGAATGGCATGGTTCAGCACGTACATCCATTGGAAATAAACTCGCCAATCCAATTGTTCTAGAAAGTTGTATTTCTGTAATTGGTGAAGTAAGTTGGAGTCGGGACCGAGGGAACACTTGTAGACGAGATCATTGTTAATTATTGTAAATATATCACGTTGGAAAGTCAGGACGTTGAGGTGTCCATTGCTGTACCCGACTGACATAATACCATCTCCAGATTGTTTCAAGAATACAGCTTGTAGTTTTTTATCATCGAAACTGCATACAAAGATCTCGTCGTCCAAGTTTACGAAGTACAGAGCATTTTCAGTCAATGTATAAAGTTTAACATTATCAAAAGTGACATTACTCTCTTCTTCATACTTATTAAATAGAGCCTTCCGTATCAGAAAACAGTGGAGATGGTAACTCAGAATAACAATCACGCTGTCGTTTTCGGTATACCTCGAGTAGTCGCCGGAGATCGCACCGCGCTTAGATTCCTGTAAGGTGTCAACATCATAGTAAACAATGGACGCTTTTTTGTGTACACCTAAAACGCCATTCCCCAGTAATTCAAAGTTCCGAATCTCTTCGTCCAAGCAAGAAGCTGAAGAGAACTCGTCAGTATCTTCTCTAGACATGGTTATTCTCTGCCATAGAGCCAAAGAACGGTATAAATTGTACCACAGAAGCCCAGGCTTCGCTTTTTTACGTGCGACTGTGTATACATTGCTGAAGTCTTCTTTACAGTGTTTAGACCACAAGTCATCGCTTCTAGCCAGCCCGTCGATGATTAAGCCCCATCGTACACAAACCTCACGGCATTTCGTCAAGTCTTTGGCCGGTAAATATATAAAAACGTTCAATAAAATTTCGGTAGGTAGAGAATACATATGGCATGTTATTTCGCTGTCGTCTGACATTTTTACTGTCTTTTGGAGCTTTTGTTAGGGGCTAATGAAGGTTATAATCAGTTTTTTATGTTAAATACATGGTGAAATTTGGGTTTTCATTTTTTTGCGCAGAAATTCGGTCCACATCAAACATACAAATCACAAACAAGCGTTCTGAACTTTGAACATTTGACAGACAATCATAGACAATGACAAATTGACAATAATGACATTGACTTGACACAAAGTTTATTTTCTTTTTTTGCTTGCTGTCATTGAATCCACAGATAAAAAAAAATAGTATTACCAGTATTACCACAAACAGACTCATCGGATAAAATCTTCTTGCCGCTGCTGTGCATATTTTTATTAAGACAACTAACTGAACCGACAGACATCGTCTTGTCCTAATTTTAATACATTTGTTTGTGATCGTTCACACAAAAATTCCTTATGAAAAGGTTTTCCGGGATCCTTATCTTATTTTTCTTTACATAAAAACCTAATTAAAACAATAAAATATCCAAGTCGGTCCAGGGGGCCTACTCCGAAGTGGCAAGTGTGAATGTTCGGATCGGACCGACACATGGCCGAACCGAATATGATTGAAAAATGCGAAAAAAGTTCGGATCGGCTCAGTTGGGTCGGGACCATAGTCAATATTCGAAAGAGTGTAGGAGTGTAGGATCGGAACCGACCGAACCAAATAGTAACTTCGTAGCAGGAAACGGCCGAACATTCGGCCGATACTACTTCGTAGTAGACCCCCTGTTCTCAAGTGATGCGCTTACCAACGAACCACATATTGCATATTGCTCGATTTTCATTTTACCCAATACACTGAACCTTTTTGTTGGCCAAAACCTTGTTGTTGGCCAAGGAGGTTAAAATGTTTATTGATGTTTTACTTTCATTTTATAAAGACAAACTCTGTGGAGAGACTAGAAAAATGAAAATGTGAACCAGAGAGTACTTCCTATATACCTACAGTGTAAATCTATGAAGAGTACCATAGACAACTAGAGACATAAAAGTTAAAGTTTAGTTTACAAACAAATTGATAATTTGTTTGATTTGAAATAAAACGGCGATAGTTTTGTGAATAGTTTCTAACAAATTGAGATTTCATTTAAAATGATAGTAAACGCATATAAACAATTAAAAGATGTTAGTAACAACTTCGAGCAACAATTGCGCAGCCTATCCACGGAGTTCTACTCAGCCAAAATCGGAGATTCCTTCGAAGACGGGTTATCGAAAAGGTTGCAAGATTTAACCTTTCTCACGTCTAAATTAAGACTTTTGAAAGCAAAACCACTATCTTGTAAGTATTTTAATCAAGATAATTATTACATAAAATATAAGCTAACGGTATTAAAATAATAATTTAAGTAGTAAACATGCTATGTGTTGAATGTGTTTCCACTCTGTTTTGCTGTTATTTTTAAACTTCAGCACGCCAGTGCTTAAATTTTAATTGGGCGCTTACTTCGCTTATGCGGCTGGGTTTAGTTTTACGCTGACGTCGGTCTCGTACCAAGACCACAAAGTACATTATTATTATAACCAAGACGCTGACAATAAACGGACATTTATAGAGTAACACCGAAGGTCAGCGAGCGCGAGTACCATATAAATCGGTACGCGACCGATGTCAGCGTTGACCGTCGGTCGAGCACTAAATCCACCCTAAAACTATGCCAACCGGGCATAGTTTTAGGGTGGATTTAGTGCTCGACTATTATTTATTATTCTATTTATTTATCCTCCTACTGGAACGCCATACAGCAAGTACACCAACAGAGCAAACAATTATTTCATATGCTGCTTTCCATCCATTCTGTGCGCTCTGGACATTAAACGGGTGGCGATGGAACATGTGAACACGTTTCTATACGTCGCATCTCGGACATAAGCAGCAAGTTCATTGCATTATTATATTTGTAGCAGCTTTTGTTTGAGCAGTTTAGTTCATTTCATTATTATATTTGTAGTTGATGGAAACAAGCTTATTCTTATTATATTGGACTTGAAAATTACTCATAAACTTGTGAAACCTCTTCCAAGTGTTTGTAGTAGTGTACTGGGAAGGAGGCAGAGTCCCCAAAGGGGTAAGCACAAGTGCATGGTACTACACACCTCGAGGTTAGCATTAGGTGTGTAGAAGAAAAAAAAAGGAAATAAGTTTATTTGACATAAGTTAGTCTTCTTTTTCAAGTCGCTGGCACAATTGAATTTCAAATGCTGTTTTTTCCAAAACTTTGCCACTTCCACGGCGTTGTCGGTGTCAGCGCTGAGGTCACGTTGACTGCATGTTTTGGGACACAGAGGGCAGGATAGGAGGTGGAGCATGGTTTGTGACACAGCTTCACAATCACACCCTACTGCCGATCTGTCAAGGCAGCCCCACTTCACCAGATTGGGCTTACATCTTCCCACTTGTGTCCGGAGACGGTTCAGAGACTTCCAAGTAGACGATGGAAGGTTATACCCTGCAGGAAGATGCTCCTTTGGTGGTAGGTAGTTAGTAGGAGGGGAAGAGTGTCCTGCCACAGTTTGCAACGGGCATCCCGGGTTTCCTGACAGAGACGCTGTCGATTTCAAGAAGCTGTGTCTGCTTTTTAGTCGTTGTGTTGGTAACTGTAAGTACACTGTGTACAGCCTGACTCAAACTTACGCCTCCTTATTACAAAGCAAGGTTTTTCTTTAGAGGTTTAAACCACCAGGCCAGTTAATGAATTAAGAACCAAACTACAATTACGGCACGATTGGCGCAGTGGTTAAGCGATTGACTGCTGCGCAGCGTGTCGCGGGTGCGATTCCCGCACGGAACAAATATTTGTATGACCTACAAGTAGTTGTTCCGGGTCTGGCTGTTTGTGTATGTGAGTTTATTAAATGTTTGTAAATGCACCCACGATACAGGAGAAATTCCTAGTGGGGCAACGATAAAAAAAAAAAAAACTGATATAGAAATGCACTTCTTTATACAAAAATGACAGCTTAGTTCGGTACCTACTAAGTTGTCATTTTAGTATTAAGAACTTTGCCTAAATCGAAATAAAGTTCGAAATCCAAGAACTGTCTCAATAGTTTAGGCTAGAACTAAAGTTAAATTTCGTTTTGTAATAAGACGGTATGGCTCTCCTTATGTTCCTAGCTGCCATAAAGTTTGAATTGGACTGAAGTACCATGCAGCTCTGCTAATTTAGGGAAAACAGGCATGATCGTATGCATGAGTGAGTGTAAAGCACTCACTCATGCACTCACTTTGAAGAAGAGGCGGCGCAACAAACTCCTCAACAGCACAACTATCTGTTCAGTTAGAAAAACTTGATTCTATAAAATATTAGGTATGCAAAGTAATTAACAATACAAGACACGGAACAATAACTTAAAATTATTGGCCATATGTCAGCTAGCCATGCCAATATACCAACAATACCATATTAACACCACCAACACCACTGCTCTCAAAATGGTGAAGGAAAACATCATGAGGAAACCGGCATGTCCTAGAACCAAAAATTCGAAGACATGTGACATCTACCAACCCGCACTGGGCCCGCGTGGTAGATTATAGCCCACTCGCTCTCGGAGAGAGGAGGCCTGTGTCCCAGCAGCTTGAACAATATAGGCTGGTTGTATGATTGTAACCATAATAACATAGAGCATCAAACGTCTAAACAATTCAAACTTCTGTTTCAGCGCTACCACAAATCACAGAACAGCCAAAATCAGAAGACTCAATCAAGGACTATGGAGAACTAGCTCAATGGAAGGTGTTAGAACAATACATTGTAAAGTCACTGACGCAGGCGCATGCGGTGAGAGCTCTGGTGACCACACCTGACCACAGTTTGGACCCGGAGATGATGGAACGGAAAGAGTGAGCAACTTTCTTTTATACTTTCTAATAAACTTAAATTATCCTCATATAATTTTCAGAGTATTGAAAGGAAAATAAAAACTTGAGAGGTGTCAAGGGACACCCGGATGGAACGAAGTATAACTGGCTTGCTTTCTATAAGAGAGAGAGAGAGAGAGACAGACAGAGAAACACGCGCACGCCGCACGGCTTACAACTATAGCAAAAAGTGTCGTTCCAACTTTTGGTCTTAATTTTTTCCGTCTAGCCTCCTTTCGCAACGCGTGATAAGGAACTTCGTTCCAATAAATACTCTCTCTCTCTCTCTCTTATAGAAAGCAAGCCAGTTATACTTCGTTCCATCCGGGTGTCCCTTGACACCTCTCAAGTTTTTTTATAATAATTACTAGCTTATGAATGCGACTTCGTCCGTGTGAATTTCGGCCCCCGACACATCGCGTCGCATTCCATCGCTTCCCCGTGCTACTACTTAGTTTTCGCTTAGTTTTATTTCTGACTTTTTTCATTTCACATACAAATGTTGCCTCCTTAAAATATTAGTATAGATAAAAAAAAAAAAAATGTTATTCCAGAAATATTATCAAAAGTCTTCAAGAGTTTCGCCACCAAGAGTCGCAGCTCCGTCACTTGCAGGCGGTGGAGGCTGAGAAGGAGGCGGAGTTGGCAGCAGTACGCATGCAGTGGGACAGAGAGCTCAGTGAGCTACGGGACATGAGAGAGGAAGGCCACCAGTTCGAAGAATATGATGTGTCGGGGCCGCTGTATAAGTGAGTATAATAGGATATCGTTAAAATTATATATTAGGTTTACCTTTAAATAAACTTTATCTATATAAATAAAAATGGATCTTCGAAATGTCCCCATAACCGACGAAAAATTTCGACGCTATGGGCTGTGTAAACTAATGTGGTGAATCAAGAAAAAATACGTGACCTTTATTTTTCGATAATCTAACTGACGGACGAAATATAATATTTTTTTTTTTTAATCCAGGAAACTACACTATTGTAATCCTCCACGCAAGCCCAGTGCGGGTTAGTAGATGTCACATGTCTGTGAACTTGGTTCTAGGACATGTCGGTTTCCTCACGATGTTTTACTTCACGGTTTTGAGAGCAGTGGTGAGGGCTGGGCCACCACAAAAACTTTTGTAATATTCAGAATCATCATTCTCCCGCCCTTATTCCTATTTAATTGTGGTCAGCGCAATAATTATGTCTTTTTCTTCCATACTTCTCTATTAGTCGTCATCTCGGTAGTCACCCCCTTTCTAACCATATCACCAGTCACATAGTCCATCCATCGTCTCTTTGGTCTTCCCCTACTCTTATAGCCATCGACATTCATACTCGAAACTTTCCTCACGACATTTTCCTCATTCCTCCGTAACACATGCCCATCATTATCTGCCAAGCCTTTTCCCAACTATGTTGGGGTCGGCTTCCAGTCTAACCGGATGCAGCTGAATAACAGTATTTTACATGGAGCGACTGCCTATCTGACCTCCACAACCCAGATACTGGGTAATACGATACCCCTTGGTAAGACTGGTTGTCAGACTTTCGGGCTTCTGACTACCCGTAACGACTGTCAAATTTCCACGAATGACAGCCGGGACCAACGGCTTAACGTGCTTTCCGAGGCACGGAGGGGTCTCGGTATGTAAAGATGATCACCCATCCACAGACCAACCGCGGCAAGCGTAGCTTAACCTGACCGATCGACCTGTGCGGCTGTTATTATTTAGCCACACATGCCCATGTAATAATATTATAATTCTTTATTTTCCAGAAAACTTCGGACTGTAGTTGACAAGCTGGAGCTGATGCGCTGGCTGGTCGGGCGGCTCATCACGTCCCGGGGTTCCCGCGATTGGCTCGCGTACCCCGACCGGACTGCAAATCTCTTAAGACTAGCTTCTAAACCTAACACGGTTGAAACATTTTTAGAATCTTAATCATACAGTGTAATACGACGGATGAATTAGGGCTGGTCCGAACTTTGCGCGGAAGGCTGCGCAATAACATTTTTTAGGAATCAAATGGTGATGTGGATGTGGCGGCATCTACATCGCCACATGCGAACTACGCATCATACTGACGTCACGAAAATTTCTGCATCGCGCAAGCAGAGTTTACCGCGCAACTAGCATATATAGAACTACTCGACATCAATTCGGCACTTCTGTCGCTGGTCGTGCTCCGCCGGGCCTCCCCCGGGTACCCGGGTCTCACCTGGCGGGGACAGACCGACGAGGTGTCGTGAAGAGAGCGGCGCTGTGAGTCAGCGTCGCGGCGCGCCTACAGAAAAACTACATGCAGTTTTTGCGCGCTCAATAGTACTACTTGCCAATGTAGCAAATATAATTATAATGTATGTATAAATATAGAGAGGGGCCCTTAATAGCGGGCCACAGTATGGCAATCTGCGGCCGGGGGCGAAACCCTGGTGTCGCGACTTCCAAGAATTGGTCGGGCAGTAGAAACGCACAACACCCGTCTGGTCGGAGGATCCATTTTTTTTCTATGTCGGATGAGTGAACTCTACAGCCTGGTCCTCATATCTCTATACTGGTGAACCCGAACATGGACAATAACGCAGTCTTGAAGCGGCTAGTTCAGCGTGATGTCATCCAACACTTCCTCAAGCTCTTGAGCGATTCGAGCCGAGGCAAATGTGAGTGAGAGGACATGAGTGAAACTCCGGAGAGCCTATGTTCAGTCAGACCGGTCATCATTCATCGGCCGTATTATACTAGCGACTCGTCCCTTCGCCCGGTTTTTATGAATTGACAAAACATCGAGGTTTATTTATTATATGTAAGTTTAATAATGTGTTATACACAAAAATTATGGTGAAATACGCTTCAAAATCCGTTGTGAAGTTATGAAGAACAACGGGGTCATACAGACAGACACGAAAAGCGAGTTGGTCTAGCAGTCGCAAGCGCTACTGCTGAGTAAGGTCTTGGATTCGGTTCCTAGGTGAGGCAGTAGGCGTGACGTGTAAAAGTGTTTGTACAAACCTGCTTACAAAAAACTTTTTTGCAAAAAAACAAAAAACAACACACTTCCAAAAACGACACTACAAAGTGAAAAAAAAGCTTTAATTTCGGAATTCGGTGTCGTTGGGTTCGCATTTTCGTTGTTTGCCACCGACTTCCGAAATTAAAGTTATTTTTCACTTTGTAGTGTCGTTTTTGGAAGTGTGTTGTTTTTTTTTTTGCAAAAATGTTTATATTTTTTGTAATTTTTACCAGTAATTTTGGTTTAAAAACTAAACTACTGAACCGTTTTTAATGAAATTTCTATGGTACCACTTCAGAAGTATCACCTTTCCAACAAAAAAAGAATTTTGAAAATCGCTCTACAATTGGCGGAGTAATCGCGTAACAAACACACAAAAAAAAAACGACGTCGAATTGAGAACCTCCTCCTTTTTTGAAGTCGGTTAAAAATAAAATCATTTATCATTTATGTATGTTACTGTAATAATCAATTCTGTTGTCTTATTTTTAAGCAAGCACTGTCTACCAAAAATATGGCGCCAGACGTGTTATTGTATCAAAAGAAATAAATAAAATGATTTTAAACTGTAACATGTATTTTTGTTCAAGCTATTACAGTTTCGCAGATACTGCCCTCTGACGGATAGACAGAGTACTTCTCGCTGTCAGGTTGCTGCTATTGGTGAACGGAGTGTAGTTTACGTGGCACTCGCTCTGACGAATGCACAGACTACATAGGGATCCATACCATATATGGCGAATGCCTTTTCGAGATTTGCTGGCGAAGTGAGCTGTCAAACTCAACGGTGTCAATCCCAGCATCAACTGTGCTATTCTGTAAACATATCACCATGAAAACAGGTGAAGTGAGCTGTTAATATTACCAATCCCTAGCATCTACCGATCGATTCTGTAAAAATATTATCTCAACGTGAAAAGTTAGATGAAGTGAGCTTAGAGTGAGCTGTCAATATTGTCAATCCCTAGCATTATTTGGAATGACAGCTCACTCCACGCTCACTTCACCTAGGTTTTCACGGTGAGATGGTTACAGAATCGCACTGCAGTATAGAGCGGCAGGTGGATTGACAGCTCACTTCACCTAAGTTTTCACGGAGAGATTTTTAGAGAATAGATCGCAGAGACCGGTTGGTGTATCAAAGTGAGTTAGGTATAAAGAGAGAACAGTGGCTGCCCAGTAACAGTAACAGCCGCGACTTTGCGGGCTGTAAGTCGTAGGTTTGAACCAAAACAGGCGCTTTAGTTTGTGTAAATTATTTCATCGCCATCATCTGCATCATTTTTTTTTTTTTAAAAAACGTTGCCCCACACTAGGAATTTCTCTTGTATCGTGGGTGCATTTACAAACATTTAAACTCACATGCACAAACAGCCAGACCCGGAACTACTACTTGTAGGGCATACAAATATTTGTTCCGTGTGGGAATCGAACCCGCCACACGCAGCGCAGCAGTCAATCGCTTAACCACTGCGCCAACCGTGCCGTCATCTGCCTAGCCTTTTCCCAACTATGTTGGGGTCGGCTTCCAGTCTAACCGGATGCAGCTGAATACCAGTATTTTACATGGAGCGACTGCCTATCTGACCTCCACAACCCAGTTACTGGGTAATACGATACCCCTTGGTAAGATTGGTTGTCACTTTCGGGCTTCGGACTACCCGTAACGACTGTCAAAGATCCACGAATGACAGCCGGGACTAACGGCTTAACGTGCTTTCCGAGACACGGAGGGGTCTCGGTATGTAAAGATGGTCACCCATCCACAGACCAACCGCGGCAAGCGTAGCTTAACCTGACCAATCAACCTGTGCGGCTGTTATTATTTAGCCACGGGCCCCTCAAATTATTTCATCACCACTGCTCTCAAATTCAAAACGGTGAAGGTAAACATCTGGGTCCGCGTGCTGGATTACGGCCCACTTCCTCTCACCGAGGAGACCTGCCGATCGATTCTGAAAAATCTCACCGTGAATAGTTAGGTGAAGTGAGCTTAGAGTGAGCTGTCAATAGTGTCAATCCCTAGCATTAGTTGGAATGACAGCTCACTCCACGCTCACTTCACTTAAGTTTTCACGGTGAGATGGTTACAGAATCGCACAGCTGTGTTCCAGCTGTGGAATTATTGGCTGATTATGATGAGGTATAAAAAAAAACAATTGTCACGCAATCAAATATTTATTTACCATGCCAGCATTTTGTTTTACAATACAATATGCACCTGCGACATATACATTATTAATTTATTATTTAAGAATATTTGTTATAGCCACCTCCTCCGTAAGATTGTGAGGATCCTCGCGAAGGTCTGGTGTTGCCAGCACAAACGGTTCCCGATATTAAGTCTTGTACTTTAGCTCTGAAACAACAAAAAAGATGTTACTTATTTCTTCATTATTTTCTAACTCATATACCTACCTAATATGAGTTCGCGATTTAATTACCAAACATGTAAACAAATATGAGTTATTGGAAAAGTAACTTTAACACCTACACAATAAAGTTCAGATTACGCTACAACTTTAAAAAAAATACTTGTTCAATAGTACTTTAATTTTCACTATTATAAAGTTGATATTTGTTCAACTTGAGATAACATCAGTTGGAAACATGAATTTGAGAAGATCTTATGTAGGTATAGTCTTGTCCTAATTGGTTATTGATCGTACGAGTAAACGATGCGATTTCATCGCACGATGAAAATGATTAATAATAATAATAATAATATCCCTGGACATTTCACACAGCGCCATCTAGTCCCAAGCTAAGCAAACTAATGCTTGTGTTAAGGTAACAAGATGGCTGATAAACTACTTATATACATTTTTTTTTTTTTTTTTTTTTTTTATTGATTATAAGCAGCGCCCTAATTGCGATATACTCTATTAATTTCAATCTGAATCATTTTTAAGGATATTGCAAATCCCTTGCTTCATATGAAAAATTTGTGTGATGAAAATGAAAAATCAAAAGTCATTTATTCATATTAGGCTGAGAATCAGCACTTTTCGAACGTCAAAATTACAAAAGACAGTCCCTCGGCACGCCCTTCACCACTTCCTAGTGCTTTCGCTGGGAAGAAGTGGCGCAACAAACTCCCCAGCAGCAACGTAAATAACGCAATGAATGTTGTTGAACTGTCAAAATGAAAACTAATGGCTTCCGTAAAGTGTGTTACGCAATTGTTCTGTCAAAATTTAATTTAAAAAAATAGTCTTACTTGTATATAAAAAAGTTGTACTCATTTGTGTCTAGCCTTGAGTAAATAAATCGAGGTAAGGTATTCGCCGTCACCCATACTTCGTCGTCACTAACATGCAGATCTGCAATAGAAAAAAAAAAACATTATACTTAGGTACAGGGTGACTTGTGACCCCACGTATTCCTTCTAAGGGCCGACATACATGGACTGCTTCAAGCTGCGACTGCATAGTGAACTACAGTCTTCTACGTACACACATACACGAAACCGCTCGAGCAGTTGCAACTGCTTCGGGCGGTCGTGCGGTCAAGCAGTCGCCAGGCATACACTGACAGCTCGACCTGTCGACTGCCCTCGCGCAGTTACCTGATTTGAATGACGAGCAGTTGGTATCAACTGCTCCAGCAGTTATCAATGGCAGCTTCAAGCTGTTGACTATGACTGCAAGAGCGGTCCGTCTATGTTGATCAATCGCTAACTGCTCGAGCAGTCCGTGTATGTCGGCACTAAGACGTGATAATCTACGTCTGTGACCTAATAACATCATGCCTGTGATTCCCGCAGGGTTAGGCAGAGGGGTACAATTGTACAAGTACACCCACATTTCGCCAGTCCAAAGCAGCAGTGCGATTCTGTAACTATCTCACCGTGAAAACTTACGTGAAGTGAGCGTGGAGTGAGCTGTCATTCCAACTAATGCTAGGGATTGACCCTATTGACAGCTCACTCTAAGCTCACTTCACCTAACTTTTCACGGTGAGATTTTTACAGAATCGATCGGCAGGACTTGAATATAACTGAATGGGGCGAGCTTATTGCTATCAATGGGCACAAATCGAGACTCCAGGTAATTACTGAGAAGTTCCGGAAAAGCCCAATAGTAGTTTCGAAGAATGGAATCATTAAGTTGTCATAGTGAATAAGGGCCCAGAGGGACAATTCTCGTAATTTTAAGCACGTTCACAGTCAGCACCCTAATTGCGTAACACACGATCATTCGGAATCTGAATCATTTTGAAGCAAATTGCTAATCCATTGCTTCATAAGTTCGAAAAATTTGTCTGCTCAACACGTAGGTAAATAACGCAATGAATGTTATTGAACTGTCAAAATGAAACCGATTCCGATTGATCGTGTGTTACGCAATTAGGGTGCTGATCTCACTGATCTCAGTCTCAATCTGTCAAAAATACCTCTAATTTTCTTGACATTGAAAAGTTCTTGACATTGATTGACGCTGAGATGAGATTGTGAACGTTCTTAAAATTACGAGAACTGGAACTTGACACGTGCAATCGCGTCCTGTGTCCCGATCATCTGTTCGCTTCAATTTGGCCAGACTAGCGGTATCTACAACGCTACATGCGAGCTAGGCATCATAGTACGTCTCGCGAAATACTGCATTTCGCAAGAAGAGTTAACGTGCAACTAGCATGTATACAACGGCATGACATCAATCATCGGGCAGTTGCCCACCAGTCACGACACCCGTATGGTCGGAGGATTCTCCCTTTTCTATGGAGGATGAGTGAACGTTACACCCTGCTCCTCACACCTTATTGCCTTAAAGCTGATCCACCACTATATCCTAAGAATTGAAGACCACCTTACCTGATGGATAGCTCAGTCTCTGGGAATCCTGAGCCAGCATCTCCATATTATCAGGATTTAGAGGCCTTTCCGTGTTCCAACAAGAGACGGCATCTCGGCCGATTTCGGCGAAGAACATGACGTTTGTGGGGGTATGAAGATCATGACTGGAACTTTGGCTGTTTGTGCCGCGGTCTCCTAAGACCTGAAATAAATTATATAATTGAATATAAAAAAATTTGAGAGGTGTCAAGGGACACCCGGATGGAACGAAGTTCAAAGAGAGAGAGAGAGAGAGACAGACAGAGAAACACGCGCACGCCGCACGGCTTACAACTATAGCAATAAGTGTCGTTCCAACTTTTGGTCTTAATTTTTTCCGTCTAGCCCCCTTTCGCAACCCGCGATAAGGAACTTCGTTCCAAAAACTTGAGAGGTGTCAAGGGACACCCGGATGGAACGAATTTCAAAGAGAGAGAGAGAGAGAGACAGACAGAGAAACACGCCGCACGGCTTACAACTACCTATAGCAAAAAGTGTCGTTCCAACTTTTGGTCTTAATTTTTTCCGTCTAGCCTCCTTTCGCAACGCGCGATAAGGAACTTCGTTCCAATAAAACTTTATGCACAAGTAAAAAAATACTGTACAAACACGGACTTGACTTTTTAATTCGAGTAGTGTATTACGGGCACATTACGGGTGAGTAAGAATCAAGTCAATGATGAACTCAAAGAGATATAAAGTAAATAATTTAATGTCTTTGGTTGAACTCAATGAAAAATAATTATATAATGCACGTACACAGCACGATATACATAATATATATAAATTTAGGCATATAATTAGTATAGACAGAAGAAATACAATAATAGATAGAACACGTACACAAATCCATAATAGCAATATGAATGGAAATTACGGAATAAAATTAGCACACGTATATCTCAGCCATGACAGATGTTGACAACTACAAGAGCGCTACTAGTGGCGTATTTATGAACTATACGGTAGGCGCGAACCCTACAACGTGCGAAAAGTAGAGCATTGCATATTAAAGGTGACTTCATCATGTGCAAGCTTGATTCCCTCGCTGCACTTAGGATTCTAGTCTTAACTTCCTCGCTTCAGGAGGCAGGAGTTAACTCAGAGCTAGAAATCCTTCGTTACTTTTGGGATCCAATATGGTGTCGGTGACATAAGACACTGCTTTATCCCCTCAATGCATAATCTACTATTGTATGCCAGTCCATGGCGACGAGATATGGTAGATCATAATAGTATTAAAGACTTATTGTACCATGTTTTAAAGCAAATAAAAATATTTTATTCTCTTTTTTTTACACTCTGTATAGTCCTTTTACACCTGCACCCTCATTGCGTAACACACGATCAATCGGAATCTGAATCATTTTGAAGCAAATTGCTAATCCATTGCTTCATAAGTTCGAAAAAATTGTCTGCTCAACACGTAAATAACGCAATGAATATTGTTGAAGTGTCAAAATGAAACCGATTCCGATTGATCGTGTGCTACGCAATTAGTGTGCTGTTTTCTGGAAAGAAATCAACGAATCAACTCAGTCTATCACAGTCCATAGCTGGACATATGCCTTTCCCATGCTGCGCCACAACATACCCTGTCGTCAGCCTTCCGCGTCCAGTCTGTTCCAGCCACACCTTTTTAATGTCGTCGGTCCATCTAGCTGGGGTGCGTCCCACACTACGCTTGCCGATACGCGATTTCCCCTCTAAGATTCGTCTGCTCCACCTATTGGCCCTCCGACAAACATTGGCCAGCCCACTGTAACTTTAGCTTGCTTACTCTGCAACCTAGCTTACGTAGCTATATCCGTAAACCCGGTTCTTGTGACTGGTTTTTGTTAATTCAGTTGGCAGTTGATTGACAATTTGTTCGCTAATTTTTGTGTTGATTTTCGTTTCAAAAACCAGCCGGTCTATTCTGTAAAAATCTCACCGTGAAAACTTGGCGAAGTGAGCTGTCATTCCACCTGTCACCTAACACTATTGACGGCTCACTTCACCTTAGTTTTCACGTTGAGATTTTTACAGAATATTAATTTGTTTCCTAGATCATGAAAAGCTGCCGTGACACTAATAAGCAGAGGCGGACTAAGCCTGTTGGGGGCCCGGGGCGGCAATAATAATTTTTAATTATTATTGCCGCCCCGATTTTTTATTTGTTTTCTTTTTTTTGTCGTTATTATTTTTTAATAATTTATTTATATTTGCTAACAAGTAACAAAGCACTCAAATATGTTAGTAATAATATTTCTCAACAACTACGACGGCACGGCTGGCGTAGTGGTGCGCTGTGTGTCGCGAGTTCGATTCCCGCACGGAACAAATATTTGTATGGCCTACAAGTACCTAGTTGTTCCGGGTCTGGCTGTTTGTGTACGCACCCACGACACAGGAGAAATTCCTAGTGTGGGGCAACGTTTTAAAAAAAAAAAAAAAAGAATCAACGGGTTTTCATTCATATCTTGTCTACTCACACTGTAAGCCGTCTGGTTTGCTTCCCGACTCTCCAGCTCGCAGGAAGACACAGAGAACTCCTGACTGCTGACCATAGGATGGAAGTACGTTGGTCTGCAGCCGTCAGGGCCTTCCTGTCCCAAAGCCACGCTGAAGACTCCGTCGTTCCAGGTAAAAGATTGACCTAGAATTCAAGGAAGACATTAATATGACAAAACCAAAACCATACCTTCGGTATGACCAAAGTTGTCGACATAGCTCACGAAATAAGCAAGCCGAAATGGCAATGGGCCGGCCATATTAGCCGTAGAACCGATGACCGTTGGGGTAGACGTGTTCTTGAGTGGAGACCGCGAATCAGCAAACGTAAGGTAGCACGCCCTCAGGCTAGGTGCAGCGACGATCTTCGCAGGGTGACTGGTGGCAGCTGGTTGAGAGTTGTCGAGAATCAAGCTAAATGGCATGCAATTGGAGAGGCCGATGTCCAGCAGTGGACTGTTGTAGGCTGATCATGATGAATAATATGACGGGCTATGCCTTGTCTGATTTTCATAATAAATGATTTTATTTCTGTAAGTAAAGTTGTTAAAAAATAAAAAGCCTGTTTTGACATTGACAGTTCTAGTAGTTAATGAGGAGGAGCCCGTGGCTAAATAATAACAGCCGCACAGGTCGATCGGTCAGGTTAAGCTACGCTTGCCGCGGTTGGTCTGTGGATGGGTGACCATCTTTACATACCGAGACCCCTCCGTGCCTCGGAAAGCACGTTAAACCGTTGGTCCCGGCTGTCATTCGTCGATCTTTGAGTCGTCGGGTAGGCAGAAGCCCGAAAGTCTGACAACCAGTCTTACCAAGGGGTATCGTATTTCCCAGTAACTGGGTTGTGGAGGTCAGATTAGGCAGTCGCTCCATGTAAAATACTGGTATTCAGCTGCATCCGGTTAGACTGGAAGGCGACCCCAACATAATTGGGAAAAGGCTTGGCAGATGATGTGTTCTAGTAGTTAATAAAGATCAAATTCGCAAAACACGTATTCGTTTGTATGAAACTGATAGGTGTCAAGAACGCATTCTCAAATGTCAAGGGGCCATTTATTTATTGACAACTTTAGGGTGTGTACATGCAAACACGTCAATCATATTTTTAAAAACAAGATGAGGTCGGCGTTTCCCATCTGACTATCTGAGAAGGAAGGCCGAAACAAACTCAGAGGTCACAGTCTCTTTTAAAGTCCAGACATAATCTTGGTCAGATCATGTGAAGGCCATGCAGATTGGTGTCTGGATTGGTCTCTTGAGGAAAGAACCACAAAGATTTGAGACGGCACGGTTGGCGCAGTGGTTAAGCGATTGACTGCTGCGCTGCGTGTCGCGGGTTCGATTCCCGCACGGAACAAATATTTGTATGACCTACATGTATTTGTTCCGAGTCTGGGTGTTTTTCTATCTATAATATGTATGTATTTACAAAAAAAATGTATATAAGTAGTTTATCAGCCATCTTGTTACCATAACACAAGCATTAGGTTGCATAGCTTGGGACTAGATGGCGCTGTGTGAAATGTCCAGGGATATTATATTATTATATTATATTATTTGAGTGAACCAGTCCAGTCCAGTAACTCACCTGCAACCCTCAAATTTCCAGAAGTAGGATTGAAATGGAAGTAATTATGCTGTTGTCTCCAGCTGTCTCGCTGTTTGAGAGAGAACACGATGATTCCGTACGAAACCACGTCGGAGATGAAGGCGTACGCGTCGCTGCAGTCACCATTCTTGATCGCTACTGTTATTGAAGCAAGGCCTGTGGAGAGCCGGATATATATATTTTGTTAGTGCTAGCAAAAGTAGACCGCAAAATTAAAATTATAATATTTTTTTTTCCAATTCACAGAAGGCCAATTCTCGTAATTTAAAACGTTCAAAATCTAGTCGCAGTCTCATCTCGGCGACAAACAAATGTCGAAAACTTGTCAAAATGTATGGAAATTACAAGTATTTTTTGAGACTGAGATCAGAGGGGCAATTCTCGTAATTTTAACACCGTTCACAGTCTGATCTCAGTCTCAATCTGTCAAAAAATACTTCTAATTTACCTACATTTTGACAAGTTTTTGACATTTGTTTGTCGCTGAGATGAGACTGCGACTAGATTTTGAACGTTTTAAATTACGAGAATTGGCCTTCAGACTGTGAACGTTCTTTAAATTAAGTACGAGAATTGCCCCTCAGGTCACTGTCAGGTTGAGATTCGCGACTAAAGTAAAAAATGTGATTTTACAGAATTTTAGTCATTAAAATTGTTTCCCAGCTATTATTTTTGTGCAATGTTACTTAGTTTGATTTACAGAATGCGTATTTAGTGGACGGCTTTGATGGGTCCTTTTACACCCTGTATAGTTTTCAGAGCTAAAACTACTGCCGGTCGATTCTGTAAAAATCTCACCGTGAAAACTCAAGTGAAGTGAGCTTGATGTGAGTTGTCACTAGTGTCAATCCCTAGCATTATTTGGAATGACAGCTCACTCCACGCTCACTTCACCTAAGTTTTCACGGTGAGATGGTTACAGATCGCACTACTGATGTTTAAAATTATTATAATTTAGTAGGTACAGACGCGCACATGAAGCTACCCGAAATTGAGAAATTTTACCAATAAACTTTAAACCCAATGCTTTAGCGATAAAGTTGAAAATCTATTAAACAAATTTGACAGATTGTAGTAGCTTGATGTGCTGGCGTTTGTACCTAACTATTTTATCATAACTGCCGCATGAATTTTGATCAACAGACAACCTAAGTCTGCAATTCGCTTAGAACGTAAGACATTTTGAAATTCGCGTATACATTGATAGAGTGATGGCCGTGAGTTGATGGCCGTTTTGCGTGAATGTGACGCATGTTTACCCCCAACTTGATTTTTTTTTTGTGTGTTTATGCGTTTTTTTTATGCGTCATGTTTGCCGCAAATAAATGCATTTTCTTTCTTTCTTTCTTTCTTTCCTTACCAGTAGGAGTATTATTGGCAGGCAGGTCTGAGGACTTAAGCTGGTAGCGTAGGATCTGTCTATCAGTGTTCAAGTCGAACACCACGATGGCTGGAGGCTGTAAGAAGCGAGGGCCGTCTGCGGAGAAATGTTATATGTAAATTAAAATCGATTTTCGAGTCTGCCTTTGTGACAGCATTGTTCTTTTAAAATAATAACAATTTATTTATCTCAGACATATTACTCTAGTCCATATTTTAAACTCATACATTTAAATTACTTATTATAAACTATGTATTTAAAATCTTAAACAGATAAAACCCAAAATAAAATTGTGACTTTTAAACTACGCAACGGATTACACCATCATTTGGAGAATTTATTCTCGAAGGTAATGTGTAAATACTAATGTATTATATGTACAGTCACGAGCAAAAGTATGTATACACTTGGCTTTATTCAAAAGCGAGTTACTCCTTTATTTTTGAATGAAATTTTATGTTGTTACGAACATAGTATTTTCGAACCTATAGAATTTTGCAATGTGTCGTATTTCATTGTTGTTTTGGTTATTTCACGCAAAAATCCCTATTGAAAGTTTCCAAGTGTTGACATATTAGTGCACGTGACTGTACTTACACACAAACCTACGTAAATCATTTTCTTCAGATGTAATTTCAATCACTGTACAGACGCCAGCACATCAAGCTACCCGAAATTGTCAAATTTTCCCAATCAACCATGAACCTAATACTTTAGCGATAAAGTTGAAGATCTATTAAAGAAATTTGACAGATTGTAGTAGCTTGATGTGCTGGCGTCTGATTATTTTATATTGCTAAATGGGCCTGTTCTTGACCTCGGCTATGTGATAGGTCTTAAATTTGTACACCCCGTATATACAGGGTTATTTTTCAAAGACCAGCCAAATTTAAGGATGTGGTACAGACCATCAAACTGAACAACTTTCTCCATGGAACAAATAGCGTAATCGCGAAAATTTTATCAACTGTCCCATAGAAAACTTCAATACCTACTCGACCTAAATGTATGGGACGGCTGAATTTTTATTCGCGATTACGATGTTGGTCCCACGGAGAAAGTTGTTCAGTTTGATGGTCTGTACCACATCCTTAAATTTGGCTTGTCTTTGAAAAATAACCCTGTATACGATAAAAAACCTTAAAACTTACTAGGTATTTCAATAGTTCCAGTATCAACCGTCCACAGCCTTCCACACTCGTCAGCCCTGGTCCTGTACACCGATATCAAAGACCTGGATCTGGCCATGTCAGGGTACGGGGTGAGAGGGGGCGAGCGGGTGCTTCCATAGCGGGAGAGGTCTATGTAGTTCAGTGTGGCTGGTATTCCTGGAACGGAGATAGAAATTGACAAGTTTACATGTGTATTTAGTTTAGATAGAGGAGTTTGCACCTTATGTCATTAAGGTGCAAAGTCGCAGTTCCTTTGCTGCCCACGGCCGGAGATCAACGAGAAGCGAGTAGAGCTAGTAATTAAAACCTAGTCGTCGAGTAACGAGTGCGCGAGGGGGAAATATTGCTGGTATGCGTTTGTAACAAACGTGAACCTCACAGCGAGTGTTCTGCCGCCAAGCGAGCATAGTTGAGCGAGTACTCTCTTTGATAGCTCTTGTAACTGCGACTAGCTTTATTTGATACAGTTTAGGTTGTACAGTCACGAGCACCAATATGTCAACACTTGGCAACTTTCAATTGCGATTTTTTCGAGAAATAACGAATGCAACGTTGAAATACGACACATTACATAAACCTATGGGTTCGTAAATGCTATGTTCGTAACACCATAAAATTTCATTAAAAAATAAAGGAGTAAATCGCTTTTGAATAAAGCCGAGTGTATACATACTTTTGTTCGTGGCTGTACAACGCGCTTTTGTATTAGACTCACCATATCTTCGCCTAGGTATAGTGACAAACAATCTGTTGCCAACCTTTTCAGCGCCCATTGGAACATTGTTGTACTGAATGAAGAACCTGCCAACTTCATCTGGAAAGAGTAATACCTAACAGGTTTATTTTTTATTCTTATTGCTAAGGGCCAGCCGGTCGATTCTGTAAAAATCTCACCGTGAAAACTCAAGTGAAGTGAGCTTGATGTGAGTTGTCAGTAGTGTCAATCCCTAGCATTATTTGGAATGACAGCTCACTCCACGCTCACTTCACCTAAGTTTTCACGGTGAGATGGTTACAGAATCGCACTGCAGCTTTTGACCTCGATCACGCCTGATAGAAAGCGATGGATGTGTTCTATGATGGAACGAGCGTGCCCAGAAGATCCTGCTCACTCTTGCTTTGAAGGCAGACGGGTTAAATGTGGAAGGGAACACAGGATATCATTCACTTGATATCCTGTGTTCGTGATTCTAAAGTTGTATTAGGTACTGATTGTAATGATTATAATTCTGTAAATAGGTACATATATTTTGTTACGGCCGCGAACAACGTAGGTACAGACGCCAGCACATCAAGCTACTACAATCTGTCAGATTTCCTTAATAGATTTTCGACTTTATTGCTAAAGCATTAGGTTCAATGTTGATTGGGAAAATCTGACAGTTTCGGGTAGGTTGACCTGCTGGCGTCCGTACAACTTAGTACTGACCAGCAAATTGCAAAAAACGTAAGAAAATTTGAATTTCGCGAGAGCTACCTTGGAGCATCCACCTTAAGGTGAAAGCATTAGGGCAGCCCGCGAATTTCAAATTTTCTTAAGTTTGTTTTGCAAATTGCAGATCGGCACCCTTATGTTAGCATAATCCTAAAATGTCAAGATTTCATGAAATAGTCATTCAGTAGGATTACTTGATCTTAGAGAGTTGTGTTGATGACTTTAATGATTATAATTCTGTAAATACATATTTGTTACGGCCGCGAATCACATTTGAATCAACGTACAACTTAGTACTGACTAGCAAATTGCAAAAAACGTAAGAAAATTTGGATTTCGCGGGCTACCTTGGAGCATCCACCTTAAGTCGTGTGTAATACTAACAAAACTATGGATCTTGTGGGCCTGAATTAAAATATTTTAATTTTTTATTTTATTTTATTTAGTAGTACTGTAATGTCTTAACTTACCATTTGGATTAACAGCTGCAAGGCTCGGAGTGTCGATGGGATTACCATTTACATGTCCTGGTGGTCCTGAAGTTATAACACAAGTTTGTTAAACATAAACATTTATTTACAGGCACAATTCTACTTCTGCCAATTCTTCAACCATCATCTGCTTAGCCTTTTCCCAACTGTCCTAGCCGGCGTCGCTCTATGTAAAATACTGGTATTCAGCTGCATACGGTTAGACTGGAAGCCGACCCCAACATAGTTGGGAAAAGGCTAGGCAGATGATGGTAATGTTTCTTGATATTTTGATGTGGCGGCATCTACATCGCCACATGCGAACTACGCATCACACTGACGTCACGCAAAATCCTGCATCGCGCAAGCAGAGTTTATCGCGCAACTAGCATACATGCAACGTCCCGACATCAATCGTCGGGTAGTTGCCCACCAGACACAACACCCGTCTGGTCGGAGGATCCTCCCTTTTCTACGGAGGATGAGTGAACTTTACACCCTGTTCCTCATGCCTCTATAATGATACTCACTGTGATTCCAACTTCTTTCATCTTCGGGGCCGGCAGCATCGTTGAAATAGATTTGGTCCATCGATCTCTTGTCTCGTCCAGCCAAGTCATCTTCAGAGAAACGGTCTTCTAACACTGCAAGAAAAATAAAATAAAAATTTACATAAGTATTAATAGATGGGTAGAACTCTGTGCCTGGTCATCAAAATCGATTTGTAAGTTAACACAGTAACAGTTAGGAATGACTATCATTTTGACAGGTCAACAACATTCATTGCGTTATTTACATTGTTGATCAGATCGATCAGAAAGTTTTCGAACATATAAAATAATAATAATATCCCTGGACATTTCACACAGCGCCATCTAGTCCTAAGCTAAGCAACCTAATGCTTGTGTTATGGTAACAAGATGGCTGATAAACTACTTATATACATTTTTTTTGTAAATACATACATATATGAAGCAATGGATTGGCAATATCCTTCAAAATGATTCAGATGGTCATTGATAGAGTGTTACGCAATTAGGGTTCAGCAGTGCGATTCTGTAACTATCTCACCGTGAAAACTTAGGTGAAGTGAGCGTGGAGTGAGCTGTCATTCCAACTAATGCTAGGGATTGACGCTACTGACAACTCACTATAACCTCACTTCATCTAACTTTTCACGGTGAGATTTTTACAGAATCGATCGGCTGGTTATGATTTTGTTGGGGGCCCGGGGGGGGGGGTTTTTTTTTTTTTTTTTGTCGTTATTATTTTTTAATAATTTATTTATATTTGCTAACAAG
This sequence comes from Apamea sordens, assembly GCA_945859715.1. NCBI lineage: Eukaryota > Metazoa > Arthropoda > Insecta > Lepidoptera > Noctuidae > Apamea > Apamea sordens. The sequence goes on along the minus strand of OX244015.1, from coordinate 6,754,507 downwards.
TAACAAAGAACTCAAATATGTTAGTAATAATATTTCTTAACAACTACGACGGCACGGTTGGTGACTGCTGCGCAGCGTGTCGCGGGTTCGATTCCCGCACGTAGTTGTTCCGGGTCTGGCTGTTTGTGTATGTGAGTTTAAATGTTTGTAAACGCACCCACGATACAGGAGAAATTCCTAGTGCGGGGCAATGTTTTTATAAAAAAAAAAATGCGAATCCCTGCAACAATCTCAACACCGATGTGGAAAGTTTGCAGCAGCGATTCACATACAAACAGTCCACTGCTCGCGATACACCGCAATACAATGGGGATCCTCTGGCCAGGTCTGCAGATAAGTTTGAGCAGTTGTAGTATAGGTACAAGAGCGAGCGGAGCAAGGCAATAAAAGCCTCCCCCCGGCGACCAGACCTCAAGAAGGTTAGGTGTTCTTTTGACTATTCATATAGAAATAGGATGGGGCTACTGGCTAAGGGCCTTATCACACTAGCGGATTGCGAGCGTCCTCGAAGCGGAACGGGCGCGCAACGAATTCGATGCTTTTATGCTTTTTTTTTTTTTTGAGGATGGTAAATCATCAAATGACTCCTCCCGCTCTGGGTGGAGCAGAAGGGAGTGTCAGACTGACTAAAACCCACCCGTGTTCCTTCCTTAGCCCTTTATGTTCCAGGGCAGCGATAACCCTTTCGGACGATCCCGCTACCCTGGCAGGCTCCGGCCCTATCGGGCCCCGTCAATCTTGCTAACATCTCTTTGAGGCGCGCGTGGAACACATACACGCCGTCCGGCACGGGCCTGGTCCTGATCGGACGGTGAGTTACCCATTACTCTCCGCCTGCAGGCCCGCGCCTACGGTGGCCGGGAGTCGTCACGCGGCTCCCGACGCCCGGAGCGTATCCCGCGGTGGCTGAGGCGTGAGGTTCTCTCCCTCGCCCACCCCGCCACCTCCTTCGCTAGCATGATTGCTTCGCAGAAGGAGGTGACTGCCTCCCACTCCCTCTCGCCCCGGACCATGGCTTGCTTTGCATTCGATGCTTTCGTTTTCGTCACCGAAGTCTTCGAAGTAAAAAAGCCAACAGCAGTGTCTCCTCGTCGGAATCCATTTTGTTACTGAGTGTATTGTACGTCGTTAAATTGTTACAAACACGCGACGAAAACGTTGCGAAATTGCCACGCGTCCGCGATGTCTTCGCTGTGCAGCCGCGGCGGGTTCGCGACGCATTCGCTGCGCGCCCGTCCCACCCCGCAGCCGCTCGTAAATCGCTAGTGTGATAAGGCCCTTAGTGATAACAGCCGCACGGGTCGATCGATCAGGTTAAGCTACGCTTGCCGCGGTTGGTTCGTGGATGGGAGACCATCTTCACATGCCAAGACCCCTCCGTGGCTCGGAAAGCACGTTAAGCCGTTGGTCCCGGCTGTCATTCGTGGATCTTTGACAGTCGTTACGGGTCGTCAGTAGCCTGAAAGTCTGACAACCAGTCTTACTAAGGGATATTGTAATTACCCACTTAATGTTGTGGACGAAGGTTGTGGAGGTCAGACAGGCAGTCGCTTCATGTAAAATACTGGTACTTAGCTGCGTCCGGTTAGACTGGAAGCCGACCCTAACATAATTGGGAAAAGGCAGATAATGATGATGATGATACAGTTTGTCGAAAATACCTTGTCACGAAATACTTTGTCAACTTGTACACACGGCTACACATCAAGCTATGCAAACCCAGTATTGGCTGACCGTTCATTGTGAGAAAATATCATACAAAGTGAGGCCAAGACAAACTGGTTTTGTATAGCTTGATGTGTAGCCGTGTGTACTGAAAAGTTAGTTATATTTTCCTCCTAAACTGAGCATGATAAAAACCTTATGATAGGTGGGTGGTATTTAAGAATTGTTTACCAATCGACTGCCGAAATTAAAGTTATTTTTAGCTTTGTTTTGTTTTTTGAAGTCGGTTGTTTATTTTTTTAGGGTTCCGTTGCCAAATGGCAAAAAACGGAACCCTTATAGATTCGTCATGTCTGTCCGTCCGTATGTCACAGCCACTTTTTTGGGGGTTCCCCATACTTAGAACTGAAACTCAACATTTTTTTTTTCATCAAACCCTTACGTGTGGGGTATCTATGGTCTAGGTCTTCAAAAATGAAATTGATGTTTCCAATATCATTTTTTTCTAAACTGAATAGTTTGCGCGAGAGACACTTCCAAAGTGGTAAAATGTGTCCCGCCCCCCCTGTAACTTCTAAAATAAGAGAATGATAAAACTAAAAACATATATGATGTACATTACCATGTAAACTTCCACCGAAAATTGGTTTGAACGATATCTAGTAAGTAGTTTTTTTTAATACGTCATAAATCGTAAACCGCAATTTACCTTTCATTCAATCAATTCATGATTGATTTTTATAGATAACTAGCTTTTGCCCGCGACTTCGTTCGCGTGGAATAGTGACTTCCGGCAGATTTTTGGTTTTACCCAAATAGTTCTTACTATTTATTTACATTTTTCCGATGAATTTTCAGTACTGAATTGATGCCGACTCTTGATGGCGCTGTATGTCCGGAATAAATTTTATTTTATTTTTTGTAATAAAAACTACCCTATGTCCATTCTCAAGTTCCAAACTATGTCTGTACCAAATTTCACACAAATCGGTTCAGTAGTTTAGGCGTGAAGCAAAGACAGACAGACAGAGTTACTTTCGCATTTATAATATTAGTTTGGATGGTATGGAACCCTTCGTGCGCGAGTCCGACTCGCACTTGGCCGGTTTTTTGTAAAAACGTTTAAAGTTTACAAGATCGCGTGACCGCAAACACACTCGGCCAGTTCTTTTGTTAAAAACGCCAGTCAGTAAAAAACACGACAGGTACAACATATTGTTCGTACATTGTTTTTGATTAGTATTTCCTTGTTTGGAAGATAAGAAACGATTCTGTATTTGTTAAAGGTTGATGTGGTGATGAATTTGGGATTTGGGGCGTCCCCAAAACACTTCTGCGCATTATTTATTTATTTATATGAAAACCAACAGCTTTAACAGAAGGATAACAATTGTATATCTTACTAATATTATAAACGTGAATGTATGGATGGATGTTTGTTAATCTTTCACGCAAAAACTACTGAACGGATTTGAATGAAATTTGGCACACACACAGCACATAGGATACTTTTTATCCCAGTAATTCGTTCTCGTGGGATAATTTCCGACTTCCACGCGGGCGAAGCCCCTGGCAAAAGCTAGTTTCACGTAAACCTACATGGGCACTTATGAAACGTCAGAAGCTAGGTGCACGGTTCCAATTAGTCGTTTTCCAATTCCGCTATTACAGTTAAAGTAATTATTCACTTTGTAGTGTAGTCTGAGAGCAGTAATTGTCCAGTGCTAACAACGGCTGCGACTTGCCGAGTCGCAGGTCGAACCCAGAAGGCCAATTCTCGTAATTTAAAACGTTCAAAATCTAGTCGCAGTCTCATCTCGGCGACAAATGTCAAAAACTTGTCAAAATGTACGGAAATTAGAGGTATTTTTGACAGATTGAGACTGAGATCAGAGGGGCATTTCTCGTAATTTTAAGAACGTTCACAGTCTGAAGGCCAATTCTCGTAATTTAAAACGTTCAAAATCTAGTCGCAGTCTCATCTCGGCGACAAACAAATGTCAAAAACCTGTCAAAATGTACGGAAATTAGAGGTATTTTTGACAGATTGAGACTGAGATCAGAGGGGCAATTCTCGTAATTTTAAGAACGTTCACAGTCTGAAGGCCAACTCTCGTAATTTAAAACGTTCAAAATCTAGTCGCAGTCTCATCTCGGCGACAAACAAATGTCAAAAACCTGTCAAAATGTACGGAAATTAGAGGTATTTTTGACAGATTGAGACTGAGATCAGAGGGGCAATTCTCGTAATTTTAAGAACGTTCACAGTCTGAAGGCCAACTCTCGTAATTTAAAACGTTCAAAATCTAGTCGCAGTCTCATCTCGGCGACAAACAAATGTCAAAAACTTGTCAAAATGTAGGGAAATTAGAAGTATTTTTTGACAGATTGAGACTCGTGTTAAATTACGAGAATACGCCTTCAGACGGTGAACGTTCTTAAAATTACGAGAATTGTGTAAATTATTTCATCACCACTGCTCACAAAACGGTGAAGGAAAAAAACCACAGTTATTTTCGGCATTTTCAACGCTAAGTAAATTGTGACTCGAACGTCGTGGTAAACATAATTGATGGTCAAACACAACTGTTTTTTTCCACTTGTTTATGAATAAACAAAAACTATAAGTAGGTATTCGGTATTGGAAGTTTTGCATTTTGCTTGCTTGGTTCATAGTATTTTACGGTACTTCTTTTATTTGTTTTTAAATCTTTAGTTTTTGGGGTTATGTTGGTCTACGTTTATACAGGGTCAAATTTAATTAGCTAGCGACTTTGTAGTCGTGATAGATATGTAAGCACGATAAAATTAAAATAAAAACAATTTGATAGATTTTTAAACATGATAAGATAAAAGAAAACAGATTTTATCAACTCATACTTCAAGTAATAGTATCTTTACATACCGAGACCCCTCCGTGCCTCGGAAAGCACGTTAAGCCGTTGGTCCCGGCTGTCATTCGTAGATCTTTGACAGTCGCTACGGGTCGTCAGAAGCCCGAAAGTCTGATAACCAGTCTTACCAAAGAGTATCGTATTACTCAGTAACTGTGTAGTGGAGGTCAGATAAGTAGTCGCTTCATGTAAAATACTGGTATTCAGCTGCATCCGGTTAGACTGGATGCCGACCCCAACATAGTTGCGAAAAGGCTCGGTAGATTGATTTTTGATGTGTTTTTGTTGTTTGTTTTTGTAACGACCCATCGTTTAGTATTTCTAAGTAAGAATTATCTTACTAACAGGAAAAACATGTATGATTATAAGGTAGAGCGCTATTATTTGTGCGCTTATGGTCGCAAACCGCAGACAATGATGCCATCATGATCAATTAGTAATTTACAGCTAGTGTATTATTATATTACTTCTCATATTTCCTTAAGACAACCTTCTGCAATTTGTACAGTAATTAAATTGAGCTATGTTATTGCAAACCGGGTAAATCTGAGTCAGATTCGCGCTCTAAGCCCTATCCTAATTAGCTGTCACCTCCTTCTGCGAAGCAGTAATGCTCGCGAAGGAGGAGGCGGAGCGCGTGAGGGAGAGGCAATCTTTGCGCCCTCACGCCCCTAGCCGCCGCAGGAGACGCTCCGGGCGTCGGGAGCCGCGTGACGACTCCGGCCACCGTAGTAGGCGCGGGCCTGCGGGCGGAGAGTAATGGGTAGCTCACCGCCCGATCAGGACCAGGCCCGTGCCGGACGGCGCGTATGTGTTCCACGTGCGCCTCAAAGAGATGTCAGCATAAGTGACGGGCCGAAGCCTGCCAGGGTAGCGGGATCGTCCGAAAGGGTTACCGCTGCCCTGGAACATAAAGGGCTAAGGAAGGAACACGGGTGGGTTTTAGTCAGTAAGAGCCTGACACTCCAGAGCCCTTCTGCTCCACCCAGAGCGGGAGGAGTCATTTGATGATTTCTATCCTAAAAAAAAGGGTATCGTATTACTCAGTAACTGTGTATCATCAGCTGACTGAACTACATGTACAGCATATGGACATACTTGACCAGCATCAGCACCTCCGTCAAATAGTGTCAAATTTCCAGGAATGTAGCGACACCCACGAACTGGCTTTGAGACGCATATCTGAACTAGAACAGGAATTAAGCAAGGCCCACAACACAATAACCGTTTTGGAAACTCTCAAAGCCCGTGAAGAGTCTGCGATCACCTGCAGTCTTTATGATGAGTTGGTTGGTAGCGGGTCCGGTCCCATATGTGTTGAGCCAGTTGTAACAATAGATTTAACTGATGATACTCTAGTTAAAAATAAATTGTTTACTAGTCACAATAAGTTAAAAAAGTATATTAAAATTAATAGATTAATTAGAAAAACCCAAAAATATTTAAAATGCCAAAAAGTTAACAAATTAAATACAAAACTTAGGCAAGAAAAAGTAAATTTAATACAAGAATTAAAAAACTGTAACAATGAATTAGAATTGTGTAATGCTATGTATGACACAGACACTCGGCACCTTCAGGATGAATTGTTTGTTAGGGAATACGCTCTAAAGGATATCTTTAGTAGATATGAGGCTTCTCAACAAGACCTGAGTAAGCGCATGCAGGAGGCTAATGAGTTGGCAGACCTGGTCAAGTATAATGCGGAGAGGTATGAGTCTTTGACAAATAACCTCTCTTTTAGCTGTACCTGCTCCGTGGGACCCCAGCTTATTACACCCACTCCCTCAGTGGCTCAGCCAGTAGGTAGCTGTATTAGTGATGATAGCAATAGTTTGAATAATTTGATTAACACTACTTATATTTTTTCTGATAAATTTGGTCAAGGTTTTGGTAGCTTACTAAATCAGTGTTCGCAACAATATGTAATTAATAATTGTTTACCCGGTGCCAGTATTAGCCAATTAATTAGTAATATCAAATTGACAAAAATAAACCCCAGTTCAACTGTTATATTATTATATGGGGATAGTTTAAATGTAAGGAAAAAGGACTTAATTGAATGTGTCCATTTGATGTTGCATCTTAATGAGACTAATAACTGTAAATTTATTTTTTGTGCCTTGCCTTATTCCTATCATTTAACTGATGAGCAAAATAAGCATATTTATAATTTAAATATGTTCATTTATAATAGGACTTGTCGTCACAGTGATGCTATTTTATATTTTGATTGTAATCAATTCATTACTGATTACAAACTGACAAATTATACTATGTATTTGCCACCTAGTTGTAGGAGACAAATTGCTAATCTTTTAGCATACAATATACTCAGTGACACTGGTACTTGTAGTGTACCATTGATTACTGTTAGTACTGATACTAACACTACTTTTGATACGCCTTGTAGTTTAAACTATTAGGTGAGACAACGGGTCAGCCGCATATGTTGAATGTTGTACATCAAAATATGCAGGGTCTGTCCGGCAAAGAGCTAGAATTAAGTTTATTTATGGAGTTCTATGATGTTCAGGTGTTATGTTTGACTGAACACTGGTTGAAGGAACATGAAGTAGTGTTTATTAATGATGAAAACTTTACCGTACAGAGTGCATTTGTAAGAAAAAGTGCTATTCGCGGTGGCTCTTTAGTTCTTGTTTCAAACAAGTTAAAATGTAAACAACGTTTAGATTTAGTTAATCTTTCAATCGAGCTCACTATAGAGTTGTCTTGTGTTGAACTTGAGCGATATGTTATAATTTGCGTTTATCGACCCCCCTCTGGGGATTTTGTTAGTTTCGAATCGGTAATGGAAGATTCTCTCAATAGGTTGAAATCAAGTAACAAAAGCATTATATTATGTGGAGACTTCAATATTAATATTTTAGATGTTACTCCATTAAGTATTAGACTTCTCAATCTTTTTAGGTCTTATAATTTAATTAACTTGTTTTTTGAACCTACTAGGATCACAGCATCTTCGTCAACTTGTCTTGATAATGTATTTAGTGATTGTGATGCCAAACATAAATTAGTGTTAACTGATTTAACGTCCGACCACTGTGGTTTATTAGCTAGCTTCCCCATGCCAGTACATAAAAAACCGCATAAACTTGAATGCAGGCCTTATACAGCCAGTCGTTGCAAAATGTTTAAAAATAATATAGCTCATAGAATTACACCATCTATAGTAGAATACGAGAATCCCAATGAAATTTATGGTGCCCTTTTTGATGTTGTGCAAAAAGAGTACCAATCCACTTTTAAGACCAAAACTATTAACGTTAATGGTTCCTCTGTTGGCTTTAATCAATGGGCTACTCCGGGAATTTATAAAAGTAGAGCGAGACTATACGAGTTATATGGTTTGAAAAAATACAGGTTTGATACTCCTTTCCTAGAGTATGTCAAAAATTATTCAAAATTATTCAAAAAGATTAGTGCTTTTGCTAAATCAAAATTTTTAGGCGATACAATTAAAAATTCTAATAATAAAGTAAAAACCACTTGGAAAATTATTAACAATGAAACGGGTAAATCTGTTAAACAAGAAAAACAACTTGAGATTATGGTCGACAACAAATTAGTTAATAATGCAGCTGATGTAGCTGAGGCATTTAATGAGTTTTTTGCCAACATACCGATAACTACGACTCGCTCCTTAAATTCGTCCCCGTCTAAAGCTGAAGACCTTTTGCATAGTAGTGTACCTAAATGTAGTCCTTTATTTAGTTTCGAACATGTAACCCCGCGTGATGTAGTTAATATTTTTAATACACTTAAGTCTAAAAACACCGGTGATTATTGGGGCATCTCCATTAAACTTTTAAGTAATATAATAGACATCGTAGCCCCCTATCTAGCTGTTACTTTTAATAAATGTATTGATTTAGGAACTTTTCCTGACCTCATGAAGAGTAGCAAAGTCATACCATTATTTAAATCAGGTAATAAGAATGACGTTGGCAATTTCAGGCCTATTTCTATTTTACCTGCGTTTAGCAAAATATTTGAAAAGTTAATACTCAAGCAGTTGCTAAGACATTTTAATTTAAACAGCCTCCTCCATAATGAGCAATATGGCTTTACAAAGGGTCGTTCAACTACAGACGCGGGTGTTGCTCTGCTGAGACACATATTTGACGCATGGGAGAAATCACAGAATGCTATTGGAGTTTTCTGTGATCTCTCCAAAGCCTTTGATTGCGTGCACCATGACACGCTTTTGCGTAAGTTACGTCATTACGGTGTCCGAAACGTGGCTCTCAACGTAATAATTTCTTATTTACATAATAGGGTCCAATGTGTAGATGTTAATGGCGCGAAATCTTCCGGGCTACCAGTTCAGTTAGGTGTTCCGCAAGGCTCAATACTGGGTCCATTTTTGTTCTTAGTATATATCAATGATTTACCATTCCATTTGAAGGGCATCTGTGACGTTGTACTGTTTGCAGATGATACCTCTCTTATTTTTAAAGTAGACAGGAATAGACAAGATTTTGACGACGTAAACAGTGCACTCTCAATAGTTACAGATTGGTTTACGTCAAATAACCTAGTTCTCAATGCCAAGAAAACGAAATGTGTAAAGTTTGCCTTACCGAATGTCAGAAATCTAGGACCCAACATCGTCTTAAATAAAGAGGTGCTTGAAACAGTAGGCTCGGCAATTTTTCTAGGACTAACAGTAGATGCCAAACTTCAGTGGGGACCTCATATATCAAGTCTAGCAGGAAGGCTCAGTTCGGCTGCCTACGCCGTCAGGAAAGTAAGACAATACACTGACGTTGATACAGCTCGTTTAGTCTATTTTAGTTATTTTCACAGTGTTATGTCCTACGGTATTCTGCTGTGGGGCAAAGCCGCTGATATACAAAATATATTTGTCCTTCAAAAACGAGCTGTTCGAGCAATTTACCAGCTAGGTGCCAGAGTTTCTCTAAGAGATTTTTTTAAAGATATTGGTATTCTCACGGTTGCATCACAATTCATCTTCGCCAACATTTTATATATTAGGCAAAATTTGCACTTGTACACTAAAAACAGTGATATTCACAGTGTTAACACTAGAAATAAGGACAAACTACGTGCCCCCTTTCACCGGCTTCATAAGGTTCATAACTCATTTGTTGGGCTTGGTATAACCTTTTATAACAAGATACCCTCTTCTTTGCTAGACTTGCCTTTCAATGCGTTTAAAGCTCAAGTAAAATCTAACCTTTGCTCAAAGGCTTACTATTCCATCAACGACTACTTACACGATAAGAATAGTTGGTCGCCCTAATTAACTCAAGACAATGTTCATGTTCTTTCTCCAGAATCAGCTTACTGACAGGTTATTGTTATTAGTATTAACTTATTTATTTATTTTACTTCAATGGTCCTAGTTTTTCATCTGTGACTCAAGTGACAGCTATGTGACCAGAACCCAGCTATGCGTAAATATGTAAGCTGTCACGCCCTTTATGCCTGGAGGCTTTTATTTAGGTAGTAAGTAGTTATTTCCATTTTAATTAATTATTTTTCAGCTTAAGTACGTATAGTTTTTATTATATTTGTTGGTATATTGGCGTGGCTAGCTGACATATTTTATGGCAAATAATTTAAGTTTCTTGTAATGTTAATTACTGAACATATGTTCCTAGTATTGTATACATGCAACTATATTCTAACTGAACAGACAGCTGTGCTGCTGGGAAGTTTGTTCCGCCACTTCTTCTTCCCAGCGATAGCACTAGGAAGTGGTGAAGGGCGGGCGTTTTTGGGGGACTGTCTTTTGTAATTTTGACGTTCGAAAAGTGCTGACTCTCAGCCTAATTTGAATAAATGACTTTTGATTTTGATTTTGATTTTGTAGTGGAGCTCAGATAGGCAGTCGCTCCATGTAAAATACTGGTATTCAGCTGCATCCGGTTAGACTGGAAGCCAACCCCAACATAGTTGGGAAAAGGCTCGGTAGATTGATTTTTGATGTTTGGTGTGTTTTTGTTGTTTGTTTTTGTAACGACCCATTTGATGATTTCCCATACTCAAAAAAAAAACGCCCGGGTCGGCGCGTTGTGGTCCACGGCCCACGCGCGCCTCAAAGAGATGTCAGCACTAAGTGATGGGGTCCGCTAGGGTCGATGCCTGCCAGAGTCGCGGGTTGTTCGAAAGATTACCGCCCAAGCAACACATAAGCCAGATAACAGGATAATATGTATTTATGTAGGTACTTATCTATAATTTTGGATATGTATATATTTGTGTATCTATTTCGACAACACGGTTAGCGCAGTGGCTGAGCGATCGGACTGCTGCGCTGCGTGTCGCGGGTTCGATTCCCGCACAGAACAAACATTTGTAAGTCCTACATGTATTTGTTCTGAGTCTGGGTGTTTTTCTATCTATAATATGTATGTATTTACAAAAAAAAAAGGTATATAAGTAGATTATCAGCCATCTTGTTACCATAACACAAGCATTAGGTTGCTTAGCTTGGGACTAGATGGCGCTGTGTGAAATGTCCAGGGATATTATTATTATTTTAGTGTATTGTATACATAATATTTGCACCAACGACAGTCCCATTTTATGTCAAGGAAAATCGCTGTCCATTCTAAGGTTGCCTGGAAGAGATCGCAGTAATGCGATAAGGCCGCCCGGCGCCCATTGTATATTTTGTAGTGTGGCATGTACTTTTTATGCTATGTATTTTTGTGGTGTACGTACAATAAAGTATATATAAATAAGTAAATAGAGCGTCTGCTTATCTGACCTCCACAACCCAGTTACTGGGTATGGGTAATAAATACCTCTTGGTAAGACTGGTTGTGTTGGTTGGATGAACGGATATTAATATGGATGTAATTTGCACCGCGCAAATACCAAGCTTTCATGAATTTGTAAAAATTCCTCACACGTATGTAGGTAGGTACTTAACATTTCTCAGTAAATTTTAATGCAAAGTTTACAAAGAGCCTCAATGTTATCCTTATTGGTTTTGCTGATTGGTAAGTTTGCCAGACAAAAATAGTACTTAAACTGCGTTCGCGATTCAGTTTTACATACGTACAGTCACGAGCACCAATATGTCAACACTTGGCAACTTTCCTTTTCGATTTTTTCGCTTTTCTTTTCGATTTTTGTTGAAATACGACACATTACATAAACCTATGGGTTCGAAAATGCTATGTTCGTAACAACATAAAATTTAATAAAAAAATAAAGGAGTAAATCGCTTTTGAATAGAGCCGAGTGTATACATACTTTTGCTCGTGACTGTACTATCGCCAAAATCTATATCTGACCACCGTAAAGACTATTCCTCTTTTTTTGACGGCACGGTTGGCGCAGTGGTTAAGCGATTGACTGCTGCGCTGCGTGTCGCGGGTTCGATTCCCGCACGGAACAAATATTTGTATGACCTACATGTATTTGTTCCGAGTCTGGGTGTTTTTCTATCTATAATATGTATGTATTTACAAAAAAAAAATGTATATAAGTAGTTTATCAGCCATCTTGTTACCATAACACAAGCATTAGGTTGCTTAGCTTGGGACTAGATGGCGCTGTGTGAAATGTCCAGGGATATATTATATATTATTATTATTATTATTATTCCTCGACCTAAAAAGGATCCAGAGGATCCTCTTTTGTTTTACTTACGGACGCAGCTGTGGTCATCATGTGCACGGGATTTTGTTTTCAAAATAGGCACATAAAGGCGCTAGTACCTACATGTAAACAAATTATACAGGGTGACAGGGAAACTCGACGTGTTCCTTCCAGGGCATGATAGTGTGACCCATTTGCAACAATTCGCACCCATAAAGCCTCGGCGATAATTCATGGAATCGGAGAAAAACCGATTTTAATGTTTTTTTGGAAATTTTCCAGAATTCGTCACAAAATATCGCTTATCTCTAAATTCTCTAATTGAGTGGCTTTCATAGCTATTCCATTGGCTACGTAATACTTTAACACACCTATTGATTGTTGCCAAATTTTCTAAAATATCAAACAGTTAAAAGTTAAAGCCGTTGGTCCCGGCTGTCATTCGTGGATCTTTGACAGTCGTTGCGGGTCGTCAGTAGCCCAAATGTCTGACTACCAGTTTACCAAGGGGTATCATATTACCATTAACTAGGTTTTGGAGGTCAGATAGGCATTCCCTTCATGTAAAATACAGGTATTCAGCTGCATCCGGTTAGACTGGCTGCCGACCCCTGCGACCCCAACATAGTTGGGAAAAGGGTAGGCAGATGATGATATTATTATTCTCTGGCGTAGTTACCATGCGAGCGAGCCGGGGGTTAAAACTAGTATCTCATAAATAAGAAATGGATACTAATTAGTAATACCTATTGGAAGACTCGATGCTATAGGTATTTATTCGATATCATTAAGAACTTAATATGACTTTTTCAATGTCAAAATAATACGTCTTAATTGTTAATCTAAATAAAAAAATTACCGGAAAATTCAACGTTTCTCTCTGCGGAAGGTCATTTTATCATTACATAAGATTTAAACGTAAAACTATTACTATTAAAGTTGTCAAAAAATAAAAGGACACCTTTGACATTGACAGTTCTAGTAGTTAATAAAGATCAAATTCGCAAAACACGTAGGTATTCGTTTATCAAGTATGAAACTGACAGGTGTCAAGAACGCATTCTCAAATATCAAAACGGGCCTTTTATTTTTTGACAACACTAGTAAAGTAAACTACTTATTACAATTTCTGTATGCCATGCCATATATTGGCAAAACATAGTGCACATATCTTAGACTATATAATGGCGCCGATTCCCTTGTTCACAAACTAAACTAAATTTAAGTTCAATGCATCTTATTCTTTCTGTTTAATTAATGGCGCCGATTCCCTTGTTCACAAACTAAACTAAATTTAAGTTCAATGCATCTTATTCTTTCTATTTAATTTAGAAAAGGACAGAAGATAAATTTTAGTTTAGTCCTGTCAAACTAGTCAGCACCTGGCGTAAATTGACGTATTTTTAGTAGCCATGTTTTTACTCACGTCTAATCTGTCTATGGAGTATCTTAATTTGACAGGACTAAACTAATATTTTATCTTCTGTCCTTTTCTTAATGATATAGAAAGAAAAAGATGCACAGAACTTAAATTTAGTTTAGTTTGTGAACAAGGGAATCAGGGCCAATATCTGTAACCATACCTATGTTTAACAAAATAAATGATTGATTGATTGATTGTAAGCATACATCATCGCACAGCTGCGCAAACGCCTCTCCAAATGACTTCCAGCTCTTTCGATCCAGGGCTAAAGGGGACCACTGGTCGTTTGTTTTCTCCAGCTCGTCCCGCCATCTGCGGAGGGTTCATGAATGGTCACCCATCCACGGACCAACCGCGGCAAGCGTAGCTTAACCTGATCGATTGACCCGTGCGTTTGTTGTTACTTAGCCACAAGCCCCATATTTCTCTAGTTATAATTAAAATACATGTAATAGCGTGCGCCATCCGTCCAGCGCTCTTGCTGCAGGATAAAAAATTTGAGAGGTGTCAAGGGACACCCGGATGGAACGAAGCTCCTTTCGATTAATTAGTGAAGGAATTGTAATATTTTTTTTTTAAGTTTAAGGTAATAATATTTTTTTTACTACTAACTAATAAAAAAACAGACAAAAAAAGACTGGCTTGCTTTCTATAAGAGAGAGAAAGAGAGAGAGAAACACGCGCACGCCGCACGGCCAACTATAGCAAAAAGTTTAGTGTCGTTACAACTTTTGGTCTTAATTTTTTCCGTCTATAGCCCTCTTTCGCAACGCGCGATAAGGAACTTCGTTCCAATTACAGTATCTATTAATTATGTACTCACCCATGAAACCATTGATGTCATAAGTAATTTGCCTCCAGGAGAAGACTTCATCGAGTTTGCCGACGCTACGTCTGTTCTGGCATCTTGAAGGTACGGTCAGCAGCGCCAAGCATGTGACGGTCAGGATAAACTGTTTCATTTTGACCTGTAAAATGACAAATGATTTTATTTTTGTAGGTAGGTTTGTACAAACACTTTTACACGTCAATCATATTTTAAAACTAGATGAGGTCGGCGTTTCCTATCTGACTAGTCTGAGAAGAAAGGCCGAAACAAACTCAGACGTCACAGTCTCTTTTAAAGTCCAGACATAATCTTGGTCAGATCATGTGAAGACCATGTAGATTAATGTCTGAGATGGTTTTTTTGAGGAAAGAACCAAACAGTTTGAGAGGACCTGTCCTGAAAACAAATATAACATCTTATTTGGCCGTATAGGAACAAGGTTCAGGGGGCTTGGGTCGATCGGTCAAGGTTAAGCAACGTTAGCCGCGGAAGGTTCAGGGATGGGTTACCACTGGTCATCTATATACTTATAATAAATCTGTAGAAGTGAAAATTCTGTACATTGAAGATATCAAAAAAATAAATGGCGGGGGGTGTTACTAGACCGACACCGAACCCAAAAATGTGATTAAAAAAATTTTTGTCTGTCGGTCTGTCTGTCTGTCTGTCTGTCTGTTTGTTCAGGCATCACGCAAAAACTACCGGTTCGATTACGATGAAACTTGGTATAATTATTCTTTAATATCCTGGGCACCACACTGGGTACTTTTATCCCGGAAAAGTATATACAATAAAAAACAAAACTTAATTTTGCGGTTGGATCCCTAGACCCGATTACTGTAGGTACCAACCGCAAATAATAAGTTTGTCGTAGGTTACGTCACCCGCAGTGGAGTTCACTAAGGTTATGCTCTAAATGTAGTGCTGAAGGTTGAATTTGGCTTGCACCGTTCGCAGCACAGGCGTGGCGCGCGGCCGCCACGGATCGCTACCGTATACAAGGACATTTTTTGAACTTTGATTTGAACGGACGTGTCGAGTGGCGAGCGTTCGTTCTTATTTTATCAGCTACTTGCAATTCTAAACCGTGCTTTTCAGTGCGACCTTTTTATTCCTTTTACTTTTTAGAGTTATTTAGGTTTATTTTTATAAGTCGTAGGTATAGATTTTAATTTTAAAGTATAGGTAGTATATATGATAGTGTACGTAGTGACCGTAGGTTATTTTATAATACTGTTAGGTAGGATTAGTCATTCGTATAGATATTAGTTATTATGGATTTTGCTTATTTATTGAGTTTAGTTATCATCAGAAATAGGTTTATTTAGGAAGGTAGGTATTTTATTTTCTGTTATTGAGTTTATTTTTTTTTATTAGGTAGGTACTTAGGTAAGGATATCATATAGGTACCCTCTTAATCACCACTAATGAGACACAATTGGTTTTCTATTGTAATTAGCCACAAAGGGTCCGCGAGATAGATGGCATCCTGGGGAAGCACTGCATACATTTTATCCTGTTAGCACGTTCCTGTGGGATAATTTCCGACATCCACGCGGGCGAAGCCGCGGGCAGAAGCTAGTAAATAAATAAAAAATCAGACATTCAAAATATGTATCTACCTACATATTTATTATTTGAAATCTTGTTTCCAATTGTTTTTATTTCAACACTAGCTTCTGCCCGCGGCTTCGCCCGCGTGAATGTCGAAAATTATCCCACGGGAACGTGCTAACAGGATAAAACATACGTGCATCCCCAGGATGCCATCTAATCGCGGGCCCTTTGTGGCTAATTACAATAGAAAACCAATTGTGTCTCATTAGCGGTGATTAAGAGGGTACCTGTATGATAACTTTACCTAAGTACCTACCTAATTTAAAAAAAATAACCTACTTACCTAAATAAAATTATTTCTGATGATAACTAATCTAAACTCAATAAATAAGCAAAATCCCTAAAAACTAATATGAGTACGTACACTATCAAATATACTACCTATACTTTAAAATTAAAATCTATACCTACGACTTATAAAATTAAACCTAAATAACTCTAAAAACTAAAAGGAAGGTCGCAGATAATACTGCGGGTGACGTAACCTACGACAAACTTATTATTTGCGGTTGGTACAGTAATCGGTCTAGGGATCGAACCGCAAAATTAAGTTTGTTTTTTATTGTATATACTTTTCCGGGATAAAAAGTACCCAGTGTGGTGCCCAGGATATTAAAGAATAATTATACCAAGTTTCATCGTAATCGAACCGGTAGTTTTTGCGTGATGCCTGAACAAACAGACAGACAGACAGACAGACAGACAGACAGACAGACCGACAGACAGACAGACAGACAAAAATTTTTTAAATCACATTTTTGGGTTCGGTGTCGGTCTAGTAACACCCCCTGTAAATTATTTTTTTGATATTTTCAATGTACAGAATTTTCACTTCTACAGATTTATTATAAGTATAGATAGATTTAAAATCTTGTTTCCAATTGATTTTATTTCCACTTAAACAAATATCACACACTTTCTATCAGTGTATATAAAGTTAAAAAAAGGAAGAAAGAAAAAGTATTTATTGCGACTCGCACAGGATCAGATCGGATCGGAGGAGATCATAGTTGATTTCATAATGACTCTAACTATTGAAAATCATAAAAATGTTTGAAGTTGTTGCGCAAACTGAACTTTACGTGGGCATTCAAGTTATTTTTCTAAAAACACATATTTGTGTAGACTTTTGGACACAAACTTGCGAACGCAGTTCTACCTAAACAAAGTTTTTTTTTTTAAGTCTAGTCAAGGTTACATCAACAATCGGAGAGTTACAACACCTAACGCAATTAAACTAGGTGCACAGAGAAACTGGTTTTTTGTGTAGTTTAATAATAATCTATTCCTCTTAGCGAATCGATGACAAAAATTTTAAATAAACATGTTTGCCCCAAAATTCCACTTCGAGAACTCGCTAACGAGGTAAACAAACATAAAAAAATAAATGGCTAGAAATTAATGACATAACATCAACTTCACGCTTATTTTTCTCAAAGGATCTGGCAGAGGTGTGTGTGTGTGAGCCAGGGGCCCGTGGCTAAGTAACAACAGCCGCACAGGTCGATCGATCAGGTTAAGCTACGCTTGCCGCGGTTGGTCCGTGGATGGGTGACCATCTTTACATACCAAGACCCCTACGTGCCTCGGAAAGCACGTTAAGCCGTTGGTCCCGGCTGTCATTCGTGGATCTTTGACAGTCGTTACGGGTAGTCAGAAGTCCGAAAGTCTGACAACCAGTCTTACCAAGGGGTATCGTATTACCTAGTAACTGGGTTGTGGAGATCAGATAGACAGTCGCTCCATGCAAATTTTTTTTTTTTAGAAAAACGTTGCCCCACATTAGGAATTTCTTCTGTGTCGTGGGTGCGTTTACAAACATTTAAACTCACATACACAAACAGCCAGACCCGGAACAACTACTTGTAGGCCATACAAATATTTGTTCCGTGCGGGAATCGAGCCCGCGACACGCAGCGTAGCAGTCAATCGCTTATCCACTGCGCCAACCGTGCCGTCATTCAAAATACCGGTATTCAGCTGCATCCGGTTAGACTGGAAGCCTACCCCAACATAGCAAATAGCCAGAGAGATTCATTCGTGTAAGGCTCAATTTACATTGTCGGGGAATGGAAGGGAATCGATGTTATTTTCTACAAAGCATAATGCACTTTATGTCAATAGTGTAACGCACAAATTAGGTACACACATACGCATGAGTCGCGCATCTTCTGGAGAATTATCGCGCATTCTCGGGAATTCCCGCAGTAACAAGCTCGTATCTAGTTTGTACGTTAGACCATTGACATAAAGTTAACTTTGCTATGTACAAAAAGTCACTTCCACTTATACTTACTAGTATTGTCTAGATTAGGGACCGGTTTATTGCAATAGGTTCGCCCTCTATTACATACATGGGTCATAAGGGGGCTGTTCATTTATTACGTAATACAAGTTTTAACCAATTACTGACCGACCTCCCCCCCCCCCCCCCTACGAAAAAATAAGACTTGAATTAACCCAAACACATTTTTTACAAACAAACAAAACAAATTTAAAAATTTGGAAAGGCGTCCAATCCAAACACCCTCCGTGTTTGGATTGGACGCCTTTCCAAATTTTTTTTCAGTTTTAAAGATGTTCATTTACACCGTTAAATTTTGATCCTTAAAAGGGGTAATTTGTACTCTTCATAGTAGTGAACAACTTTTACTACGGGACCAACACTGAAATCTTGAAAAAAAAAAACTGTTGATCCATACATTATGTCGAGTTAGCGAACATAAATCTATGGATCAACAGATTTTTTTTTAATGATGAGGGTAGATAGAACATTTTTCAAAGATTTTTGTTTGATTAAGATTTCTTGTTTAGGTAGGTAGGTACGTTATTAAACAGAAATATAAAGCAAGAATGGCGAAATTTATGGGATATTATGAGGTAAAAAACACTTTTCTTAAATTATATTATTATGATAATGACTACGAAGTAAATGACATGAAGAATGACTAAAAAAATCAATGTCAATTTCAATGATTTTTTGTGTATTACCTGCCTAGCCTTTTCCCAACAAAGTCAAAATCAAATCATTTATTTCAAATAGGCACATAAAAGGCACTTTTGAATGTCAAAAATAAAATTGGTTCTAGTCGCTCCTTCCAAAAGGTAGTTTTCGTGTGGAGAAGAATGGGCAAGAAACTCCACCGTTACTCTTTTAAAATGTACAACTATGTTGGGGTCGGCTTCCAGTCTAACTTAATGCAGCTTAAAACCAGTATTTTACATGGAGCGACTGCCTGTCTGACCTCCACAACCCAGTTACTGGGTAATACGATACCCAGTAACTGGGTTGATAAGATTGGTTGTCAGACTTTCGGGCTTCTACGGCTATCAACGAATGACAGCCGGGACGAACGGCTCAACGTGCTTTCCAAGACACGGAGGGGTCTCGGTATGTAAAGATGGTCACCCATCCACAGACCAACCGCGGCAAGCGTAGCTTAACCTGACCGATCGACCTGTGCGGCTGTTATTATTTAGCCATTAATATTAGGTAAAAGAGGTATCATTGTGGGTTTGTATATAGGTGGTAATCGGCAGAACCCCGATTAGTAAAAAATCTTTTAATATTGGGAAGCTAAGTATAGTATTGTCGAGTGTCAAGGAATGTACATATTTATGTTAAAATAAGATATTTCTTTTTACAAAGAGGGTAGGTAGTCGGTGATTTCAAATAAAATAACAAAATTCTGCCAAATCGAAGAATAAACACTATGGGGTTTATTTATAAACGACTAGCTACGCCCTGCGGTTTCATCCGCATAACTCTATACATCCTTTGGGAATATCGGATAAGGGCATAAATTACAATCCCGTAAGAATATCGTGATAAAAAGTATCCTATGTGTTAATCCTGTTTATAAACTACCTATCTCTGTGCCAAATTTCATCCAAAATGTGTTCAGTAGTTTTTCATTAGAGAGTAACAAACGTCTATCCATCCATCTTCACAAACTTTCGCGTTTATAATATTGGTAAGATAGTGAAATAAACTTATTTAGGCAACGTTTATGAATACAGGGTAAAATCTCTTACGTAAATACCTTTATGAGTTATTTCATCGATTTAAAAACAAAACCACTTCTTCACATCACTGTTTTACAAACTTATATTAAAAAGATACTAATATTTTTAATAACTATTATTATTGCACTATTATTACTGTACTATTATTATTAACAAGAACACGTCTGTCTAGGACAAGCGTGTTCCACTATATGATGTGTTATTATAATGTTTGTATTGAGATGACCCCAGATTCTACACTAGTGATGGACGCTGTCGATAGTTTTTTGTATCGATAAATGATGTCATATACTGATAGGCAGTCGCTCCATGTAAAATACTGGTATTCAGCTGCATCCGGTTAGACTGGTAGCCGAGTCCAAAATAGTTTGGGAAAGGGTAGGCAGGTTGATTGAAATGATAAATTATATTATTTTTTGTAAATTGGCTTGATCAAATACGTTTATACGTCAAAACATACACGTTTTAATACTAGATAAGGTGGCTTAAAAAGGCCACTTTAAGCAATACCTCTAAAAGCTATTAATTTCCTCAATTCCCAGCCGATCTTTAGCAATTCCTTTAATTTACGTAAAATTTCATTTCATATTTTGGTGTAAACATTGCCGCATGAAAAAAATAAAAACCGTAATTTGATTGGTAAATTTTTCACTACAGTTTTATTAATCAAATTGGTTTTTTATTTTTTATTTCTACAGTTTAAATGTTATTCCATTGTGATATGAATTGCACACAGATCATAATGAATTGTCAGTTTGTGACCATTTTACGATTTTTTTCATATTGTTATCATGTTATGATTCTGCCAAAGTGGCCTTTTTAGACCCCAACGTCGGTGTTTCCTACTCTGAGAAAAAACACCGAAACACACACAAACACACATGACGTTTTTAAAAGTATTTCTTTATTGTTCGACGACGTTTACAAGGGTTGAGCATTTAAAGGGATGGTGGAATTTATTTTGTAATCATCATCAAATTAAAAAAAAAAAAAAAATATTGACAATGGGCTCACTCTTGACCTCAATCCAGCCCAGAGGCAGGGATGAGATCTACGGTGGAACGAGCTTGCCCAGAAGAAGCCTATTCACTCTCGCCTTGAAGAGATAAAAAATTACATAACACACTATCCCTCCTTGTTCCCCAGAAGGGGTGGGTAGAAAGGCCAGCGATTTCATCTGCCTATATTCTCTATCCCCTAGGAATTTCTAAAAATCAGGCCACCATTACTGGCACGCAGGTTGGCGCGATGTACGAAACCAGTTGAAGTTACGCTATTCAAAGCTTACTGTCAGTCCTTCTACACGTGCAGCCTGTGGGTCAACTTCACTCAGCGGGCATACAGCGACCTACGCGTTCAATATCATTACGCACTGAGAGTATTGTTGCGGCTGCCGTGGCGTTGTAGTGCGTCAGGAATGTTTGCGAATAATAATATTAATAGTTTTGTCGCCATTATTAGGACTAGATGCGCATCCCTGATGACGCGTGTTCGCGACGGCACCAACAGTATTCTCAAGATCTGCGGGATTCCCTGATGTTGCGGAGGTGGATGCAGCTCCACGTTGAGTTTTTATTAGTGTCCAACCGAAAGTTCGGTTTCGGTTTCGGCCGAGTTTCGGCCAAAAATCAAGTTTTGGCAGCAGTTTCAGTTTCGGCCAAAATTGGCCGAAACTTTTGCCGAAACCGAAACAGTAACAATTAGTGATTTGATTTATTGATAACTGATAAACATTTAGCTATGAGAACTTAATTTGAAAAAATAATAAAAATATTATTAATATTTTTTTATATAATATTAAATAAATGATTACAACAAAATTAATATACTGTGTTTCCATTTTATCTCCCAATTAATGCAGAATAATGGGTAAAATGCACCAAATTTCAGAATTTTAAGGAATTTTATACTTAACCATGTGAGTTTCGGTTTCGGCCGAAACTGAAGCCACGACCGAATATTCGGTTTCGGTTTCGGTTTCGGCCGGAAAACCAGTTTCGGTCGGACTCTAGTTTTTATTGGAACGAAGTTTCTTAACGCGCGTTGCGAAAGGGGGCTAGACGGAAAAAATTAAGACCAAAAGTTGAAACGACACTTTTTGCTAAGTATAGTTGTAAGCCGTGCGGCGTGCGCGTGTATCTCTGTCTCTCTCTCTCTTATAGAAAGCAAGCCAGTTATTTTCGTTTCTATATTTCGTTTGTTTTAGTTATATTTAATATTATTATAACTTAAAAATAATAAAATATTATTACAATTCCTTCACTAATTAATCAAAAGGAACTTCGTTCCATCCGGGTGTCCCTTGACACCTCTCAAGTTTTTTTGTATGTAGGTACATCTGTGTCTGTAACCTACTAACACTAGAAGTTAAGTAAAATTGTTACTAACCCTATGTACTCTTGTCTCAAATAAAAGTTTTCTATGCTATTCTATTACTCTATTAATCATCATGATTTTTTTACATTTTATCTAGAAACATTGGCAATTAGCTATGGCATTTAAACATAATATCTTCCGTATGAACTGGTTAGCCTTGACTTATGCAGCGTAAGCCGCAACATCGGTCAAGTTCGTGACCAGACTGAGATGAGGCAAAATTCTATAACGCCGTTGCAGCCAGGAGGATGCATAATACTTATAAATAACATTATAGTATATGTATAATTATATATCTATACCTAGATATTATAAACAAGCTAGTTTGTGATGTCAAAATAACAGCTTTTTACTAATCATCATTATCTGCCCAGCCTTTCCCAACTACGTTGGGGTCGGCTTCCAGTCTAACCGGATGCAGCTGAGTTCCAGTATTTTACATGGAGCGACTGCCTGTGTGACCTCCACAACCCAGTTGTTGGGTTTTTCTAAATGCATATGAAAGTATCTATTAACACTTTTAGTCAGTCTGTTTGTTCCGACGAATCTCCAAAACGGCTGGACCGATTTTGACGGGGCTTGCACTGGCAGATAGTTGATAAGGAGTAACTTGTGCTACTTTTGTTCCGGTTGGACGTTCCCGTAGGATAATTTCCGACTTAAAAAGAACATTATACTATACAGGTAGAAGCCATGTGGTCGTATAAGAATCAAAATTTGATGGCACGGTTGGCGCAGTGGTTAAGCGATTGACTGCTGCGCTGCGTGTCGCGGGTTCGATTCCCGCACGGAACAAATATTTGTATGGCCTACAAGTAGTTGTTCCGGGTCTAGCGGTTTGTGTATGTGAGTTTAAATGTTTGTAAACGCACCCACGATACAGGAGAAATTCCTAGTGTGGGGCAACGTTTTTACGAAAAAAAAAAAAAAAAAAAATTAGCAGCTAGCCTCCAATCGCGCGCCATTCACCTCGATCCTCGGCTCAGCTCCAGCCGCTGCCTGCCACCCTGCGAAGATCATTGTTGAGCCAAGCAGTTGGTCCTTCCTAATGTTTGTTTGTTGAGAGACTATAAACCTAAAAATCTTATTAATATTTGCAAATCATGACACGTTGATCGTATGTTATTGATAGTTATTTATATTTTACTGTACATCAGAAAATAGATAGCAAAAAAATACAATTATCACTACAAAACATACAATGGGCGACCTTATCGCTTTCTGCGATCTCTTCCAGGCAACCTACCTGATATTGGGTATATCCTATGAAACTATAAGGGTATATCCGTTTTACCCGTTGATGTACCCCACTCTGTTTGTGCTTGGTATGGTCGGGTACAACCAAATGAGGGTACGACGGGAATTCTTGCTTGTCGCGTATCTGGTAAGGTTACTTCGTGGCATTGAGCATAACCCAGGAGTACTGCAGCGCATGAGTCTATGTGTACCGCTATGTGTGGAGGCGGCACCGCCCGCCACTGCTGTCCGTGCCTGTTGCCAGGACCAACCTTCTCGCCAAAACACCATTGACCCGCGGAATTCGGGTTATTAACGATCTTCACGTGAAGATCGATGTATTTACATGCCATTTGAGTGAATTCGCAAAAATACTGATGTTCGTTTTATGTTATAGTGTAGATTAGAACAGGCTATATTTTGTGTTTTTATTTTATTTTTATATAGGGAAATTAGTAAAGTAATTATTATTTGTAAATGTATTATAAGTAAGTAATACTAGTTTTTTTTACGTTTTTCATAGTTTTAAATTGTGTATGTTAATTTTAAGACCACGTTATCGCATTAGGATTACCTGTACCTAATGATAGTAATTGGAGATTTTTAATAAATAAATAAATATTATCGACGATGATGTTGTTTTTTATCGATAAATCTATTAAGATTTATCGAAAAAAAATAACATCGTCACATCATTATTGTCCTTAGCGAAGGTTTATTTATTAAGGTTACAGTCATAAGGTACCTATCTATAATATCTATTTATGTTAATTTCTGTAGGTATGATAACTATTTAATTCATAACAGATCTTCACTAAATGCGTTGCGACCTTTTATCTATCGCACCACCGAAGTGGAGTTTGTTTTGACTAGTTGTCACAAATATGAAGCAATTTTATAATAATATCTTTGATTAAAATAAGGGCCGTGGCTAAGTAATAACAACCGCACAGGTCGATCGATCAGGTTAAGCTACGCTTGCCGCGGTTGGTCTGTGGATGGGTGACCATCTTTACATATCGAGACCCCCCCGTGCAAGTCTGACAACCAGTCTTACCAAGGGGTATAGTTTTATCCAGTAACTAGGTTGTGGAGGTCAGATAGACAGTCGGTCCATGTAAAATACAGTTATTCAGCTGCATCCGGTCAGACTGGAAGCCGACCCCAACATAGTTGGGAAAAGGTATACAGATGATTTCTTTGAGCAAACTGTTTGAAATTGAATAGTTGCGCCAAGAGAAAATATCTAATTTAACGTTTTGTCATGCATGCCAAGCGGTTTGGCATCGTCGTCGCGCGCGTTTTTTAACCGACTTCAAAAAAGAAGGAATCTCCATTCGGTTGTTTTTATATATTATTTTAATTTTAATGTATATTGGGGCAATTCCCCGTCATATATAGCCGGATTTGCAAAATTCAGAGGTCAGTCTGTTTGTTCCGACGAATCTCCAGAACGGCTGGACCGATTTTGACGGGGCTTGCACTGGCAGATAGTTGATATGATAAGGAGTAACTTGTGCTACTTTTGTTCCTGTTGGACGTTCCCGTAGGATAATTTCCGAAAAGAGAAAATTATACTATATAGGCAGCAGCCATGTGGTCTTGTGCCCATATAAGTTTGATTAACTTTGCTTGAGTACTTTTTGAGTTACCTACCTTCAATAATACGATTTTTTTCCTCTTAGTTTAAATTGATGATGTTTTAATAACTTTTTAATAACTGTTACTGATATGTACATAGCAAGTAGTGTTAAATGAATTTGTTTGGGGTTGGCTTGGTACATACAACTAAAAAGTGAAGAATAAAACTTTATTATAAAAAAAAAACAACCGACTTCTGAGGGGCAATTCTCGTAATTTTAAGAACGTTCACAGTCTGATATCAGTCTCAATCTGTCAAACATTCGTTTGTCGAGTGAGACTTCGACTAGTTTTGAACTGTTACTGTACCTCCAATTTCGAGTTGCTGCAAGTTTCCAATTTCATCAAAATGTATCATCATTAGCCTGCCTTTTCCCACCAATTTTTGGGATCGACTTCCAGTATAACCGGTTGCAGCTAAATACAAGTATTTTACGTGAAGCGTTGCATATCTAACCTCCACAATCCAGTTACTGAGTAACACTGCAGTGCGATTCTGTAAAGTTTAGAGCAGTTTTTTCAAATAAAGTCCGTATTGAAAAAATGACAGTTAGGCCACTGTGGCTCTCATGGCCTCATTTCATCACCACTGCTCTCGTGTGAAGGTGAAGGAAAACATCGTGAGGAAACCGTCAGTCCTAGAACCAAGAGCACATGTGACATCTACCAACCCGCACTGGGCCCGCGTGGTGGATTATAGCATTTACGGCCCACTCCCTCTCACAGAGGTCTGTGTCCCAGCAGTGGGAACATGGGCTTATTATGCTAAAGTGTCATCTGCCTACCCTTTTCCCAAATATGTTAGGGTCGGCTTCCAGTATAACCGGTTGCAGCTGAATAACAGTATTTTACATGAAGCGACTGCCTATCTGACCTCGACAACCCAGTTACTGGCTAATACGATACCCCTTGGTAAGACTAGTTGTCTTTACTTTCGGGCAACTGACGTCCCGATTTATTACTTATATTGCTGTATATTTTCGATCCAATAAATTATTCTAAATTAACCGTTTCCTTCAGAATCTTTCGGATTACGATTGAGTGTTGATAGATTATGAGTAAATTAAACTAGGATTGAATAAAGAGCAGTTTGTATAATATACCGAAACAAGAAAAGAAAAGCACGCAGCCATTTTAGTATAGAATGACCAAAGAGTAAATCACAGGAGAGACGCCACCTAGTGGCTGATTGATGCAACATAATATGACAATATAAACTGTTTGGTTTATACTTAACAAGTGTATTACGTAATAATTGGTGCTGGTAGGGATAAAAACAATTTTTTTTTAAAGTTTTAATATTAATTTTCCTTAAAAAAATTAAACAATTAATTCTCTCTCTCGCATGCGGATCCTTTGATAAGGTTTTGAACGTTTCCCCTGTAATAGAAAAAAAAAACAAATTATCTAGGGTGTGTGGGATTCTTAACCTCGAAACATCCTAACTGGATGGATGGATTTTAATGAATGAGGCGTCAATTTTTTCATCGGTTGTATTGTAACCACACAATACTAACTGCTTACAGCAGCAGCCATTTGTCACATGAGTGTAAAAAAGGTTTATTTAAATGGCTTATCTTATTTCAAATAGAGTATAAAATGTTTGAAACCAGCTCACTGTTCAAGCAGTCTGAAGGCCAATTCTCGTAATTTAAAACGTTCAAAATCTAGTCGCAGTCTCATCTCAGCGACAAACAAATGTCAAAAACTTGTCAAAATGTAGGGAAATTAGAAGTATTTTTTGACAGATTGAGACTGAGATCAGACTGTGAACGGTCTTAAAATTACGAGAATTGCCCCGCTGATGCAGTTGGTGCCATCAAATCTGAGATTGAACTAAAATTACTGCCACCAATTGCATCAAAATGTTCTATTTTGATCTTTTTATTTGCAGTCGGGATTTTAGATTTTTTTTTATAAATACTTACTTATGCACATAGAAGTTTGACTCAGTAGTATTTAAAATTGAGTATATAAATCTAGGTATTTGATTAACTAGGACCCACACGTCGTCTCCTATGATCTTCAGATCTGGAAGGAAAAGCGAAGTTAAATATGTATCTTTTAGTGGCAGACCAAAAGTTTTTGGTTTCCGTTTCGGCCAGTTACGGCAGAATCTGCACCCTAATTGCGTAACACACAATCAATCGGAATCGGTTTCATTTTGACAGTTCAACAACATTAATTGCGTTATTTACGTGTTGAGCAGACAAATTTTTCGAACATATGAAGCAATGGATTAGCAATTTGCTTCAAAATTATACAGATTACGATTGATTGTGCGTTACGCAATTAGGGTGCTGGTTTCGGCCGCTGTTTCGGTTTCGACCCGACCGAAAAACTACGGGTCTCAGAATATATTTTTTTTGTTTGACTTTATAAGTAATTGTATTGGTTTCGGCCGAAACTAGAATGAACTGAAGGTTCGGTTTCATGTCAAAATAAAAGTATTGACAACGCTTTCCTCTGCTTTATGACATCATCATAAAGCAGAGGAAGGCTTTTTCCCAACTCTGCTGGGGTCGGCTTCCAGTCTGACCGGATGCAGCTGAATACCAATATTTTACATGGAGCGACTGCGTATCTGACCTCCACAATCCAGTTACTGGGTCACACGATACCCCTTTGTTTTTTTTTGGGTGGGAAATCATCAGATGACTTCTCCCGCTCTGGGCGGAGCGGAAGGTCGTGTCAGACTTTTACTGACTAAAACCCACCCGTGTTCCTTCAGTTGCCTGTGCCAAGGGCCACGGTACCTCTTTCGAACAACCCGCGGCCCTGGCAGGCATCGGTCCTAGCGGACCCCGTCAGTTAGTGCTGACATCTCTTTGAGGCACGCGTGAAACAAAACGCGCCGTTGACCCGAGCCTGGTCCTTACCGGGCGGCGAGCTGCCCGTTGCTCGCCGCTTGCAAGCCCGCGCTTACGGTGGCCGGGAGTCGGCTGTTGATTCCCGAAACATTATACCACCTGGTAAGACTGGTTATGTAGGTACACACTAAAGCAAAAAGTAGAGGGGCGCGCATTCTAAACTTAGGTCCATACCTGAAATCTATTATCTACAGTCTCCACATAATGAGTGTCTGAAGATGGACGCCGCCGAGTCCAGCCCAGAAAGAGGTAGTGACATGACCTGCCGATCGATTCTGTAAAAATCTCACCGTGAAAAGTTAGGTGAAGTGAGCTTAGAGTGGGCTTTCAATAGTGTCAATCCATAGCATTAGTTGGAATGATAGCTCACTCCACGCTCACTTCACCTATAGAAGTTTTCACGGTGAGATGGTTACAGAATCGCACTGCTGAACGCGTACTGAGGGCTGGTTCGAGGTGGCGTGGGAAAAGAGTTCCGCTAAAGACTTTGGGGGAGGCATTTGAACAGCTGTAGGATGAAGACTAAACAAAAAAAAATACCTGAAATATAAACCAGTTTGGTATGACTTTGAGCTACTACAGCCGATATCTTGCTCGTTAGAGGTACTTGAGTGTTCCAGCACATAATGGCGTCCTGGGCTACGTTGGCATACAGCAGCGTTTGTGTGTGGCTGTGGAAGTCGTGGGACCCGCTCTGAGACCACGCACCTCTAACACCTTCGAGCTGGAAATAAAATATATCTTAACTTTATTTTATTTTTATTATTTGACTAGCTGCGCCCCGCGGCTTCACCCGTCCCGTGAGAATATCGGGATAAAAAGTATCCTATATGTTAAATAAAATAATTAGGTATCTCTTAACTTTGTTTTATTTTTATTATTTGACTAACTGCGCCCCGCGGTTTCACCCGTCCCGTGAGAATATCGGGATAAAAAGTATCCTAAATGTTAATTCTGGTTATAAACCATCTGTGTGCCAAATTTCATCCAAATCCGTTCAGCGTTTTTTGCGTGAAACAGTAATAAACATCCATCCATCCATCCAAACTTTCACGTTTATATAAGTAGGATGTTATAGCGGCAATAGAAATACATACTGTGTGAATTTCGACTATCTACCTATTACGGTTCATGAGATACAGACCTCTGACAGACAGATGTACGGACGGACAGCGGAGGTTTAGTAGTAATGGGGTTCCGTTGGCACCCTTTGTATACGGAACCCTAAAAAGTATTTATTGTGTCTCACACAGGAAGATCACAAACTAAACTTAACACAATTATCGAAACAAAAAAAAAAATATAAAAAAAAAAATATAAGTATATATTTTATTTTCTTGTAAGAAAATCGAAATATGAGTTATTGGAAAAATAACTTTAATTCCTACAGAATAAAGTTCAGTTTACGCTACAACTTTAAACATTTTTAAATAATGCTTGTCACTCTGAAGTCAACCTAATTTTCATTAAAATAAAGTTGATCTTTGTTTAACTTGAAATAACATAAATTGGAAACGTAAATTTGAACAGACCTTACATAATATTTTCTTTTTTCTACGTATATAATATATGTTACTGTACCTTAAAATTGGCCTGAAAGTCAGCAGTCCTGTTTTTCAGAACGTCGTTGGATACAGAAAACTCTTGCGTTGATATAAAAGGGTGATAGTAAGCAGTCCGCTTGCCAGCATTGTCAGGATCCGAGAGAGCGATGCTGAAGAGACCATCATGCCAGTTAATCGTCTCATCTGTAATTCAAAGTTCAATTTGACCTAGTTGAATGCGAGCTATTTTGGGGATTGGTCCAGCCAGCCTAAGCCACATTTATTTAAATATAGACAGCACGGTTAGCGCAGTGGCTGAGCGATCGGACTGCTGCGCTGCGTGTCGCGGGTTCGATTCCCGCACAGAACAAATATTTGTAAGTCCTACATGTATTTGTTCTGAGTCTGGGTGTTTTTCTATCTATAATAACATGTATGTATTTAAAAAAAAATATATAAATATAAGTAGTTTATCAGCCATCTTGTTACCATAACACAAGCATTAGGTTGCTTAGCTTGGGACTAGATGGCGCTGTGTGAAATGTCCAGGGATATTATTATTATAATAATATCCCTGGACATTTCACACAGCGCTATATAATATATATTATTATTAATATAATAATATATATTATTATTTTAATGCACTCACGGACACACAACACTCTCCAAAGACACACATAGACATTGCACACAGTGGCGTAACTATACCCTTTGGGGCCCGTGGCAAATTCATCAGATAGGCCCTCAATGTAAAGAAGCTCAACCAACGTTATAATTTTTTTTAGCGGCACTTCGCCCGCGAAATTACGAAATCTACGTCTCGATTCTCTACGTCGAGAATCTACGAAACGTAGATTTCGTAATTTCTCCTACAAAATTTAATACCTCACTGCTTCGTTTGGTCTAGTGATCGAAATAAGTTTGTATTTCTATACTTATGTTAGGATCCTCGTGAGCGCATGGCCCTCTCGGACCGGGGGCCGGGGGCCTCCAACTGGAGGCCCGTGGCATTTTGCCACTCCTGCCACCCTATATTATTTATATTTATCGAGGAAGGGCTATTACAGTGTCGATGAGTACCTAGATGATAAGCGACAATCGTAATATAATAATAATAATAATTTCCCGGGACATTTCCCCATCCCCAGCGCCATCTAGTCCCAAGCTAAGCAACCTAATGCTTGTGTTATGGTAACAAGATAGCTGATAAACTACTTATATACATTTTTTTTTTGTAAATACATACATATTATAGATAGAAAAACACCCAGACTCAGAACAAATACATGTAGGACTTACAAATATTTGTTCTGTGCGGGAATCGAACCCGCGACACGCAGCGCAGCAGTCCGATCGCTCAGCCACTGCGCTAACCGTGTTGTCAAAATATATCGTTTTGGATATTAATTTATTGAATGGAATTAATTTTAAATGGCATGGTTGACTATTATTATTCTGAAATGTTTACACTTCATATTGTTTATTTTTTATTATGTCTTTTTGTTTTTTTTATTGTATTTATTCCTCATTATAGATTATTAAATGACATCTTATCTTTAGTATTTCTACACAAAGTATATATTGTTTTGATCGTAGCTCCTAGGAAGGATCTAGGACCTAGGAAGGATCTAGATCCTTCCTAGGTCCTAGATCCTTAGACCTTCGGGGTAATTGCGTACCACACTCTCAGTAGCAATGACTTTCATTTTGACAGTTCAACAACAACATTATTTTTTATTTTGTGTTTCACGAACTGTGTCCAAATAAACTTTTTTCTTTCTTTCTTTCAACATTCTTTGCGTTTTAGGTTGCTGAGCAGACAAATTTTCCTAACAGAATAGAATAGAATAGAATAGAAGTCATTTATTTGCATTGAATGTAGGTACATATATGAGATGTTACAGTAAAAAAACATTGTTCCTGGTACATTCTACCATTTGGCATGCAAAAACTTATACTTATAAACGATTATACAAATTCAATTTAAAAACATTCACAACAAAGTATCACAATAATATAGGTAACAAAAATAATAATAATAACAATATCAGAATTAAATAAAGTAACAACAATAGCTATATTTGATCTGTGAGGAAATCTGACACAGAATAATAACATTTTTGTATTAAATAAGACGAGAGCTGTTTTTTAAAAAATCGCAAAGGTTGCTCCTTGATGCTATTTGGAACCTTGTTATAAATCACAGGTGCCATGCCTAAGACACTTTTTTTTAATAAAGATGTTTTGTGAGCACCAGTACATAACTTATATTTATATTGAGACCTGATTGATGTACTTCGTTTTGTTGTGTCCTCTAAAGTAGGGAATATGTGACTATTACTTTTAACAAATATGGAAAGCTCTAATATGTAAAGACAGGGAAAAGTAAGTAATTTATTATTAATGAAAAAAGTTTTGCAGCTGTCTGTTACTTTTAATTTAAACATTGCTCTAAGACAGCGTTTTTGGGCTTTAAAAATATCCTCTCGATTACAACAATTGCCCCAAAATATTACACCAAACCTTAAATTCGACACCACTAACCCATGGTAAGCAGACAGTAACGTGTTGATGTTTACCTTTTTGGAAAGGTTATATAGGAGGTACGCTGATGAACCTAATTTTTTGCAAATAGCTTCAGCTTGTGGTTTCCACGTAAGTTGGCTATCGATTATGATTCCTAAAAATTTGGCTATATTTACTTTGTCGACTGTTTGGCCATTATAGGTTAAATTCAAGTTTCCGGGTTGAATACGTTGGTAAAAATGCATGACTTTAGTTTTCTTTATATTTATTAATAAATTATTATGATTAAGCCAGTTGATAATTGTTTTTAAAACATTGTTAGTATCAATTTCGTATTGCTCTTTATTAATACAATTAATTATTGCTGTGCTGTCATCAGCAAACAAAACCATTGGATTAGAAATTTGACGTGGCAGATCGTTTATGTAGAGTAAGAAAAGTAACGGCCCGAGAACGCTCCCTTGTGGTACGCCGAATTTAATGTATTTATAGGAAGAAACATGTTTTATTTCTCTTTTAGACCTCATACAAACTCTGGAAACTTCTGTTACTTGTTTACGACCACTTAAATATGATTTTATTAAATCAAGAGCATTTCCACGTATGCCATATGCGTTTAGTTTTTCCAAGAGCTTTTCGTGATTAACGTAATCGAAGGCTTTTGACATGTCTGTGTATATAGCACATACAGGTGTTTTAGTATCTACATTTTTCATGACTGTGTTTAACAAGTCAAACACAGCCATATTAATATTTTTGTTCTTTCTAAAGCCTTTCTGTTCATCACAAAGAATATTATATTTTGTTAAAAACTTATAAAGTGACTCATAGATCGCTTTCTCCATTATTTTTGAAAATATTGGGATGAGAGCAATAGGTCTATAGTTTTCCATAGTTTCTTTGTCGTTCTTTTTGAAAAGTGGCTTAACTACGACGGTTTTTAGATTCTCAGGAAATATTCCAGCAGTTATACTATTATTAATGATATGACTTAGGGGGGCAGCTATGCTACTTGATACAAATTTGATTGCTCTTGTTGAGATACCATCATAGCCGAAACTTTTTTTATTTTTTAAGTGTTTGATTATTCTCATTATGTCTTGCGGAATAACTGGGGATAAAAATATTGAATGGTCGTTATATTCTATAGGTACAGTATTATCCATTGTAATTTTAGGTACTTCCGAAATCTGATCGATAAAGAAATCATTAAAAGATTCAGCAATTTCTTTAGGGTCGGTTATCAACTTGCCATGTTTTTTTATTTGAGAGATGGGCTCTCTTTGAGATTTAGTGTTGTTTATTATTTGCCAAGACGTTTTTGATTTATTTTTAGAGTTGTTAATTAAATAGTCATTTTGTGCTTTCTGGGTCAATTTTATAATTTTTTTAAATCTTCGCGAGTATGTATCAAATTTTATTTTATTTTCATCTGTTGGTTTTAAACGCTGTTGCCAGAGAAGATATCGCTGTCTTTTACTACAAGTACGAATGCCTCGTGATATCCATTTTATCTTTTTGTTTGGTTTTATTGATATTGATTTGTGGGGGAAACATAAATTGTATAGAAGTTGAAATATCTCTAAAAAGTTATCATAGGCATGATTAGGGTCCTCTGTATTGTATACGTTAGAAAACGATAGTGATAGAAGATAATTTTTAAATTTATTAAGATTTTCTTCGGATATGTCACGCCTGTTAATTCGCCAAGATTTTAATTGACAGGTTTTGTTCACTTTTATTTCTAATAACTGAGCCGTATGGTCTGATAAACCAAAGTCAAGCACTTCATATTTGCATTTTTGGTTCAAATTGTGAGCATAATTGTCCAGGCAAGAAGCACTGCTGAGCCTTGTTGGTTGACTGATAACAAGTTTAAGGTTGTAGCTCAGCAGAAAACATTCGAAATCTAATGTTATTTTGTTCTTTTTTAGTGTGTCTATGTTAAAATCTCCACAAATTACTATTTTCCTATCTTTTTTAATGCATATGATTTTTAAAATAGCCTCTAATTTTTCATAAAAAATATTTAAGTTAGATAGTTTTGGTGGTCTGTACACACATAAAATAATTACTTTTAATTTTATCAGTTCTGTCGCGCAGCATTCTATTATACCAGATATCGAGTTTTTCATTACATCTGGTAGTTCCCGATATTCATGACCTTTTTTTATTAAGATGCAGGCTCCACCGCGTTTTTTATTATTTCTGGAATAACACGCCGCTAATTCATAATTTATTATGTGCAACAATTTTTCATGGCCGGACATTATAAAGTGCTCAGTTATACATACTATGTCTAAGGTTATTTGTTTACTTATTAATTCCTCAATATGGACAGTCAAAATATCTGACTTATTAAGAAGACCTGCAATGTTTTGATGCAAGATATAGATTTGATTAGTGGGTGGTTTAAGGGTAGTGGGTCCATAATCAATCGCATTATACACGAAAAAACATAGTGTCGTGTTGCTGGTGCTGTACATCATCAGTATTTACATTTAAAGAATTAGTTTCAGTATTACAATTAAATTCGTCTATCATTAGACGAAGATTTGCAAATATCTTTGACATGCCATAGTTGTTAATACATCCACTATTTTTCCAAAACATTTTAAAATCATATGTTAAATAATAATTTGAATCAAACAAACATGCGAAATTATGAGTACACGAATCTAGGTATAATAGGCTGTTAAAAATCTCTATTCTTCCGTTAAACATCGTAGAGTAATCGTTTAATTTAAATGTAGGTGCGCAAAGTACAACATTTGTGTGCTTTGTTTTTAAAAGAGTTTCACGTATGCAGATTGTTAAGTCGACGTAATTATTAGTTCGTCGGAAGTCTTCTTCGCCAATCAGAATCAGGCAGTAATCGTTCATTGTGTAGTTTTTCAATCTTAGTTCAATGTTGCTGATAAGTTTCTTTATCCCACAGTTAGGTGTTAGGTAATGACAAATTTCATAGTTTGGAAATGAGTGTTCAGCAATTGATAATATCTTATTGTTTGTATTAGAACTTAATATACACAGCTTGTGTTTCTCAGTGCTACATTGCTGAGGAGATTTTGCCGTTAAATTAGTAACTAGTTCTTCACTTCTCAACGCAGTATTCGAGGCAGATATAATCTGCCCTTCATTTTGTACGTCATGAGTTGTACCTGTTATTGACTCACTGGACATTATTGACTGGTTTTCTGTTTGTTTAAATTGTGAGCGTGACTTTTGTTTCATTTTGGGGGTTAAGACTTTTGCCTTCACCGGACTGTAGGTGACTTTTTTGAGTAATTCTTTTGTCATATTCAGATTCTCAATTTCCTGTTTAAGTCTGGTGTTTTCTAAGGAGAGGGTGTCAATTTCATTGTTTGCACTATTTAGGCTACATTCAAGTGACTCGATTCGTTCCTTTAATTTACTAACTAAGCATGCATCTTCGTCCTCGGATATCTCAGGTAAACTGCAAGCAGTGCCATCTAGTGGGGATGACGTGAGACTTTCATCTTGCTTTGTCGGTGGGTCGGAGTTCGTGCGCTTGCGCCGAAATGTAATGTTCTCAATGAAGTTCATGGTTGTTCAGTGGAATTCTGATAGGTGTCGCTTATTAGGATTTTAAAAGTGTGCAATATTTGTCTATGTCAGTTTTTTGTCTATGTTAATTAAGTAGTTGTCAATTTTTGCTATGTAATCCAAGATGTAAACAAAGCTCCAAAGAAAGTATTAACAGTGTTTATCAGATTATTTCGTGCTTTTTTCTTTACTCACGGTTCAAATAATGTGTTGTTCAAGGTTTTTCTTCGGTGTTTAGAACATGTAGTCTTGACACGTACGTATTTGTTATTTTTCTTTTGTCCGTTGAAAATCTTCCCTCGAGTGCACTAAATTTACTTTATTTCAAAATTGCTCACTTCGATTTTTCCACAAACGTTATCACACTTGAGTTATATTCTTATGAACCTTTTACAGATATTATTGTCCCTAATTAGGAAGTAATTTAGATTTTTAACATGAAATTTGTTCAATATCGACTGTTCCGAGATAGCAGCGCCATCTGTTTTTGATCTTATAACTAACTAACATACGAAGAAATGGATTTGCAATATCCTTCAAAATGATTCAGATTGTTTATTTATAGTGTGTTACGCAATTAGTGTGCAGGGTTTGTTTACACTTTTATTAGATACTTTTGGAACATACTATAATAATAATAATAATATCCCTGGACATTTCACACAGCGCCATCTAGTCCCAAGCTAAGCAACCTAATGCTTGTGTTATGGTAACAAGATGGCTGATAAACTACTTATATACATTTTTTTTTTTTTGTAAATACATACATATTATAGATAGAAAAACACCCAGACTCGGAACAAATACATGTAGGTCATACAAATATTTGTTCCGTGCGGGAATCGCGCGAATCCCGCGACACGCAGCGCAGCAGTCAATCGCTTAACCACTGCGCCAACCGTGCCGTCATAGAACAGTAGGACTTACGTGCAACAATAAAGTCAGTAGCTCCAACATCATAATTGAAGGAAGTATGGCTGAATCTCCAAGAGGATCGCTGCTTCAGTGAGAACACTATCAGACCGTTCCTGGCTAGATCGTTGATGTAGGCATGAGCATCGTCACAGGCTTCAGGCGTTACATCTACTGTAATTGAGGTTAGACCTGGAAAAACAGATTATTATTTCCACTTAAACGAATATCAACTTTATGCTAGTGTAAATTAAGTTGATTTTAGAATGATTAGTACTTTTGAAGAAGATAAAATGTTAGAAGTTTTAATGCAAACTGAACTGTATGTGTTGACATTAAAGTTGTTTTTCTTAAACCACACGTTTGCTTACATGTTTGGAAACCAAATCGCGGTTGCAGTGTAGTCATAAACTGCTGGGACACAGACACAGGCCTCCTCTCTGTGAGAGGGAGTGGGCCGTAATCCACCACGCGGGCCACGTGTGGTTTGGTAGATGTCACAAGTCTTCAAACTTTTTGGTTCGAGGACATGCCGGTTTCCTCACGATGTTTTTTTTTCTTTCACCGTTTTGAGAGCAGCGGTGATGAAATAATTTATACAAAGTAAAGCGCCTGTCTGGATTCGAACCTACGACCGGCTGTGAGTCTTTTCACGAAATTTTTAAGATCGCTGCGGACTGTCGTTGCGTTTGCGACGATGCCGCTCGCGGCTTGGAATTGCGGTAGTCTTTGGAGGAGTACCTTTAAGGCCGATCCGCACACAACAGTGCCGACACGTGACCGAAAGTTCCGTACCGTACACTTCCGTGACGTGCTATACACACATGTCAGTACCGACATGACGCGTGCAGTGATTTTTAGTACCCTGCAGCAGTTTTACGTGCTTCTAAAATGCCTAATCTTGGAACACTGCGACCGTCTCAGGCAAAATATTGTCCGCTAGAAATTCACGTCGGATCACGGCGATGGCGAACGTCGGTGCAGCACTGACACCACTGAACGTCACTGTCACTGACGAGTACGGATAGCGTCGTACAAAATGTATGCTACAATATTATATTTCACTGACACGTTGCGATACGTTACTGATCGGCACGTGTCGGCACTGTTGTGTGCGGATAGGCCTTTAGTGTGCATAACATGAGCGGCACGCGTCAACGGCAGAGATCACTGCAGTTCCTCTGACGTCGACGCGTGCAGCTCGTGTGTATGTACAGACGCCAGCACATCAAGTTACTACAATCTGTCAAATTTCTTTAATAGATTTTCAACTTTATCGGTGAAGTATAAAGATTCAAGGTTGATTGGGAAAATTTGACAGTTTCAGGTAGCTTGACCTGCTGGCGTCTGTACTATCGCCAAAATCTATATCTGACCACCGTAAGGACTATTCCTGCTTGCAGCGCATATTATTAGTCGACCTAAAAAGGATCCTCTTTTGTTTTACTTACGGACGCAGCTGTGGTCATCATGTGCACGGGATTTTGTTTTCAAAATGGTTTTGGCGATAGCATGCACACTTAGATTAGTCCTTCTTGTCAATATTTATAATGATTTACCTGAAGTGGTTCCATTAACTAAAACGTCAGATGGGATCTCGTATCGCAGCAGTTCCTTGTCAGTTGTCAAATCGTACGCTATGATTTGGGGCGGCTGTTTTTGTACGAAGCTGTCTGCAACATACAAATAAAACATAGTTTTCAAAATCAAAGATCATTTATACAAATTAGGCTGAGAACACTGACATATACCTAATAAACAAGTACGTTGGACTAAATATTCTATACGAAATGACAGTTGTTTTTTGTGCTGATTCAAAGCGCCCCGCTCGAGCGTCTCAGGAACTAAAATTGACACATTGTTGCAAATGGCCGCCGTTTTGTTTTGATACGTCTGTGATGATTTTGGTCCAAATCGTAGAATGAGACTTTTGGAACGAAGTTCCTTATCGCGCGTTGCGAAAGGGGGCTAGACGGAAAAAATTAAGACCAAAAGTTGGAACGACACTTTTTGCTATAGTTGTAAGCCGTGCGGCGTGCGCATGTTTCTCTCTCTCTCTCTCTCTCTCTTTCTTATAGAAAGCAAGCCAGTTAGGTATACTTCGTTCCATCCGGGTGTCCCTTGACACCTCTCAAGTTTTTTGTGTATTTAGTGTTTACTACGAGATATTTAGAACATTTTTATCCTAAGAGAATACGTATCTTTTAAAACTCGCTATCAAAAATATTAGTTCCACGGACGCTCACGTTACTGTCAGCGCCAAAATGGCGAAAATCAAATGTCTTCATTTTGTCATAGATAGTATGATGTCCAGCGTACTTGTTTATTTTAGATCAGTGGCTGAGAATCAGCACTTTTTGAACGTCAAAATTACATAAGACAATCCCCCAAAACACCCGCCCTTCACCACCTAGTGCTTTAACTGGGAAGAAGAAGTGGTGCGACGAACTAACCAGCAGCACAGTTTAGTTCAGAAGAACTTGATGGCCAGTTGAAATAAAACGCGCGTGTTAGATATATATCATCTTGATATAATTATAATATATTGTTTGTTATATAATGGCATCTGTCACAATTACGAAGCTTGTGACAGATTGAACGTGAACGTAGAAGTACCTAATTTGACTAGATATTGTGTTTACAAAAAACAACAGTCTTAACTTGTAAAAAAAACACTAATGTTATTATTATAAATGATTAAGTAATATTTGATAATCTTTGTAGTATATCTTAGATTTTATATTGCTATTTTAATATAATAGGTTGTTTCAAATGATTGGTACAATACTGTCAGTTGATGTTGATATACTTTTTGATGATGTATAAGAATTAAGAATCAACTCTTATTAAATTGATTAATTACCTTATAATGTGTTAAAATGGTTTCACTATATAAGATTTGTTTGTTATTACCTGTGTTAGAAGATATTAAGCTAAAATATATGATAATCTGTGATTGTTTCAAAATGGAGGTAGACGTTTGACGTAAAAGACGTTGGTAGTGTATAAAAAGGATTGTAACGACGTTATCGGTTCAGTTGCTTGGTAGATGTTCAGTTGGTTAGTTCTAGTGCCGTTATTATGTGGAATTGATCGACCAGATGTCACGTAAGTCAATTAATTTGATATTATACCTCAATTATTGCTTATTATGAAAATGTTGTTGTGTAAGTCATATTATGGCCAATATTCCTAGCTATTGTTATTATGTTGCTATTATTTTGAATTCTCTTGGACAATTATCCAAGAGATAGAATAAATGGTTTTTAAAGGTAACGATAATTTATGACAACATAAGATATGTATTGATAAAATACTTTGTTACTGTTTCCATGGAGTTTCTTGTCCTTCTTCTCCATGATGACCTAGTTTTGCGAACGGACGACTAGTTTTCTGATTAATTACTGACAAGCCTAAGATTAAATAAATGTTTAGCCTTGTCTGTCTGTGCTTTATTTCATAAAACCCTTTTCCTACAAACCCACAGTAAATAAGTAAATAGTAACCATTCTGATATTTAAAGCTTGTTATTTGGATAATGTGTAGGTACATATACTTATAGTATATACTATACCTATATTATAAATCTAACACGCGCAATCGTTAGCTGTATTTAAGAGATACATACAGGATCAAATTAAATTAGCTAGCGAAATTCTTCAGACGTGATGTGTTGGCACTAGTCTGAGATCGACGAAAATCATTCAAGTCGATCGTACCAACTTTTGAACCAACGTTGGCGTAGTTGGGACCACTATTTGGATACTTTATTTTATGTACAAACTAGCTGACCCCGGCAAACGTTGTTTTGCCATATAAATTATTTCTAGCTGCCCGGCGCTACTTCGTTCGCGTGGTGTCCTACCCCCTACCCTACTCCTACCCTACTCCTAACCTACTCCTACACTACTCCTACCCTACTCCTACCCTACTCCTACCTGCTATAAACCTCACGGAGCCCGAGACCTTTCCAACGAATGCAAAACCGTGGAAATCGGTTCGTGCGTTCTGGAGTTATAGCGTCAGGAAGGAAAACCCGACTTATTTTTATATAGTAGATGGAGATGTTTGTAGTCTAAATTGTGACGTATGGTGAATTTAATCATATAGTAAGCGAGTATGCGTAACTCCATATCCTGTATAAAACTTGACAAAACAAAATTGTTGTTTTTTTTGGGTCAAAAATCGCAGATATTATATTATAGGTACACATCTGTCTGGCATTAATGCTGAAATGAACCTTTTTGGCGCAGCCGTGAGGCATACACTATTGTTGTCTGAAACATTGTTTTTAACCGACTTCTAAAAAAGGAGGAGGTTCTCAATTCGGATGTTTGTATTTTTTTTTATGTTTGTTCGCGCATAACTCCGTCGTTTGCTAACCGATTTGAAAAATTCTTTTTTTGTTGGAAAGGATATACTTCCCAAATAGTCCCATATAATTTTTATAAAAAACGGTTCAGTAGTTTGGTTTTTAAACAAAAATTACTGGTAAAAATTACAACTTAAAAGTGAAAAATAAAAACTTTTTTGCAAAAAAAATCAACCGACTTCCAAAAAACGACACTACAAAGTGAAAAATAACTTTAATTTCGGAAGTCGGTGTCGTTGGGTTCACATTTTCGTTTGCCACTGACTTCCGAAATTAAAGTTATTTTTCACTTTGTAGTGTCGTTTTTGGAAGTCGGTTGATTTTTTTTGCAAAAAAGTTTTTATTTTTCACTTTTAAGTTGTAATTTTTTGTGCAAAAAAGTTTTTTTATTTTATTATTTTTGTATTTTATATTTCACGAACTGTGTCCAAATAATCTTTTTTCTTTCTTTCTTTTCTTTCAATATTGCAGTTTTAGCATTGAAAAGTAGTTGCACTTTCAGTTTCGTGTAAACTTCATATATGTGATGCGTATCAATATCTTAACACGATTAAA
Source organism: Apamea sordens (assembly GCA_945859715.1). Classification (NCBI taxonomy): domain Eukaryota; kingdom Metazoa; phylum Arthropoda; class Insecta; order Lepidoptera; family Noctuidae; genus Apamea; species Apamea sordens. The sequence continues at coordinate 6,712,852 of OX244015.1, read as the reverse complement.
CATTATAAACAAAATGATTTCCTAAACTTATACATGAAGTAACTACACTAGAGACTAGAGAAAGTCATAACAACAACAAAAATATAGTTTCTTCGTTCTTTCTCCTTTTTCGATATCGATTATTGATCGATATCGAAAAAGGAAAGAACGTGCGCCCATAGCATCTGCGGAGTTTTGCTAGCTAATTTAATTAACCATGTATGGGAATTGAAACGGTCACATTGGTACTCACTGGGCACTTCCAGAAGTCCTGTATCCACCATCCACAGCCTGTCACACGAATCTACTCTTGGGCGATATACGGATACAAAGTTCCTGATGCTGGCAACGTCTGGGTAGGGTTTGAGGAGTGGAGAATGAGGTCCGGAAGCCTTGAGATCCACGTAGTTCAGGGTCGAGGGAATTCCTGAGACAAAACAAGGACCTATTAGTTCGTAATCAGCCTAGAGGGGCTTGTGGTTAAATAATAGCTTAAGCTACGCTTGCCGCGGTCGGTTCGTGGATGGGTCCACGAACCATTAAAAAAAAAAAACCATCCGTCCAAAAAAAACAAACACCACCCATCCATTAAATATTGAGTCTCTCCGACTCGGAAAGCACGTTAAGCCGTTGGCCCAAGCTGTCATTGTTAGATATTTGACAATCGTTACGCGTAGTTAGAAGCCTGAAAGTCTGACAACATCAACCAAGGGGTAACGTATAGGGTAGCGGGATCGTCCGAAAGGGTAACCGCTGCCCTGAAACATAAAGGGCTAAGGAAGGAACACGGGTGGGTTTTAGTCAGTAAGAGTCTGACACTTCCTCCTGCTCCACCCAGAGCGGGAGGGGTCATTTGATGATTTCCCATCCTCAAAAAAAAAAAGGGGTAACGTATTACCCAGTAACTGGGTTATAGAGGTCAGATAGGCATAGTCGATCCATCTGCGTCCGATTATACTGGAAGCTGACCCCGACATAGTTCGAAAGTTCACATTTACTCCCTTGGAAACATTTTGCTGCCTTTAGAACTTTAAGTGTGGATATTAAAGTTGTTTTTACAAAAACACATACTTATTTGGATACAAAAATGCAAACTTCATGTACACAAGTCACAATGGTAAAGTTGATATAGCTGTTCCAATTTTTTTTTACTTTTTCAATTGTACAGGGTGGGCAACTTGGAGGTATACAATTTATTTCTGCCGCCATTTTGTTTTGGCGGCAATTATGACAGTTGTTTCATGAAAATTATTTTGTGTAGATATACGGCAAATTTGTTACGCGCATTGACATAAGTAATTTGAGCGTTTTACGACTGAACAAAATGTTTTAATTATTAAAACATTCTACTCAACCCAATCATGTATTGCAGAAATTCTAAGAAAATTGCGGCCTATTTCTGGTATAGAAATCACTTACCTTCGCGGCTAACAATACCTCGTTTAGTGATTTTTGAGCAGCATGGCATTGTAACAGAAAAAGCAATTTTCTTACATCAAGTAAATCAGTTGGGCTTAGGAAACATTGTGGTTCCACAAGATGGGGCCACATGTTACAATATATTTAATAAATAAAAATATTTCATAATATTTATATTTTTTAGAAGAAAATTAAAAAATAAAGTGAATAGGTATCTCTTATTTACCCAGCCTGTACTTGTCATTATAAAATCAACTTTATTTGCATAAACCTGAAGTTGATATTTGTTCACGTGTAAATAACAATTGGAAAACAAGGATTGGAATTAAATTTTACCTGGCTTCGACCTTCGAGGAATTGAAGTCTTTTACCGGCGAATGACGTCAAACTTTGCTTATGAAAGTACGTATATTAAATGTTTCAAATTGACGTTATTTCAAGTTAAACAAATATCAACTTTATTTTAATGGCATTTAAGTTGATTTCAGAGCGACTAGCACTATTGAAAAAATTATAATTTTTTTTGAAGTTGCAGCGTAAACTGAACTTTATTGTGTAGGGATTAAAGTATTTTTTCCATAAACTCATATTTGTTTACATTTTTGGCGAATAAGTAATATGTTGCGGTTCAGGTGTGTTTTTAACCGACTTCAAAAAAGGGGGAGGCATAACTCCGTCATATAGACCGGAGTACCCTCTACCCTCAACATTTATATTATAAAACCTAATTAAAATACTTACATCTAGTTAGGTGTATACAGCGTGTTTTTTTTTATATCTCATAACTCTAGGGGGTCATTGTACTCATCATTATGAACAACTTTTACTATGGGACCAAACCTGAAAGCGCGAAAAAAAATCAGCTGCTCCCTACATTTATGTTCGTATAACTCGTCAAAATGTAGGGACACCAGATTTTTGTTTCGCGATTTAGTAAAAGTTGTTCATAATGATGAGTACAATGAACCCCTAGAGTTATGGGATATCAAAAACAAACACGTTGTTTATGTAGATTCCTTTTTAACCGGCTTCAATAAAGGAGGAGTTTCTCAGTTCGGTTGATTTTTTTTTTGTTTGCTCAAAACTCCGTTATTTCTAAGTCGATTTGCAAAATTCTTTTTTTAATGGATAAGTATTCCTCAGGGGTGGTCCCATATAAATTTTGTTACCTTTGCTAGGGTACTTTTTGAGTAAACTTCAATAATACGATTTTTTCCATTTAGTGTCAAAAAACGAAAATGCGAACCCAAATACACCGACTTCCGAAATTATTTTTCACTTTGTACTGTTTTTTTTTTGGGAGTCGGTTCGTAAAGAGCATTTTTTGACACTGTAATGTCAAACCGTCATCTGCCTAGCCTTTTCCCAACTATGTTGGGGTCGGCTTCCAGTATAACCGGATGCAGCTGAATACCAGTATTTTACATGGAGCGACTGCCTACCTGACCTCCACAACCCAGTTACTGGGTAATACGATACCCCTTGCTAAGACTGGTTGTCAGACTTTCGGGCTACTGACGACCAGTAACGACTGCCAAAGATCCACGAATGACAGCCGGAACCAACGGCTTAACGTGCTTTCCGAGACACGGAGGGGTATTGGTATGTGAAGATGGTCACCCATCCACGGAACAACCGCGGCAAGCGTAGCTTCACCTGATCGATTGACCCGTGTGGCTGTTATTACAAGCACAAGCCCCTCCCATGACACCCGTCACTGTGGCCGTTATGTAGCGGCCACCGTTTTTCTAAGAATCGTAGCTGAAGATAAACTAACCATATCGTCTCCTAGGAACGGTGATGAACACCTTCTCCTGGTACACTTCGAATCCTATAGGTATGTTGTTGTATTGTGCAAAGAATTTGTCCTCTTCTGCTGGATCCTCCTCTGGAAAGAAGATACCTCCTACTGTCTTCTCGGTGGGCTCATCTTTGACATCTGAAATTGACAGAATATTGGTTTAACAAACGCCAGCATGCATAGCATCAGCACAGTATAATCAGCCTAAGATAATATTCCCACTGCTAGGACACAGGGCCTCCTCTGAGGGAGCGGGCCATACTTGCCATGCTGAACGCGCTGATTCCGCTGATGAGTGTACGACTAAACGCCGACAGACTGATCACCGACAAGACTTTACTTGGACGGGACTCTTCGCCGACAGGACATTTCGCCGACAGGATTCTTCGCCGACAGGGCTCATCAGCGACGCAACTTATGTCCGATAATGGAGTGTATGACGAAACACCGACAGACACTACGCCGACAGACTGAACACCGACAAGACTTTACTTCGACGGGACTTTTCGCTGACAGGACACTTCACCGACAGGACTCTTCACCGAGGGCTCGTGGCCCGCGTCGTGTCCACCGCGCAGGCCCCCTGCGGGTTGGTAAACATCACATGTCTTTGATATTTTGGTTCTAGGACATGTCGGTTTCCTCCCGATGTTTTCCTTCAACGTTTTGAGAGCAGCGGCGAAGACATAACTTACATAAAGTAAAGTGCCTGCTTGGGTTCGTGTGCTGTGAAACCATCCAGGATGATTTTGATGACATTTCTGTACCTTTGAGGAGGTCAAAGGTACACAAAAGTCATCAAAATCAGTACAGCTGTTTAGGAGGACTTTAGTGACATACCTACACACGCACAGAAGAATTTTATTTATATATGTATACTAGCTTCTGCCCGCGGCTTCGCCCGCGTGGATGTCGGAAATTATCCCACGGGAACGTGCTAACAGGATAAAATGTATGTGCTTCCCCAGAATGCCATCTATCTCGCGGGCCCTTTGTGGCTAATAACAATAGAAAACCAATTGTGTCTCATTAGTAGTGATTAAGAGGGTACCTATGATATCTTTACCTAAGTACCTACCTAAATAAACCTATTTCTGATGATATCTAATCTAAACTCAATAAATAAGCAAAATCCCTAAAAACTAATATCTATACGAATGACTAATCCTACCTAACAGTATTATAAAATAACCTACGGTCACTACGTACACTATCAAATATGCTACCTATACTTTAAAATTAAAATCTATACCTACGACTTAAATGAAAATAAACCTAAATAACTCTAAAAACTAAAAGGAATAAAAATGAACTCCACTGCGGGTGACGTAACCTACGACAAACTTATTATTTGCGGTTGACACAGTAATGAGTCTAGGGATCGAACCGCAAAATTAAGTTTGTTTTTTATTGTATATACTTTTCCGGGATAAAAAGTACCCAGTGTGGTGCCCAGGATATTAAAGAATAATTATACCAAGTTTCATCGTAATCGAACCGGTAGTTTTTGCGTGATGCCTGAACAAACAGACAGACAGACAGACCGACAGACAGACAAAAATTTTTTTAATCACATTTTTGGGTTCGGTGTCGGTCTAGTAACACCCCCTGCCATTTATTTTTTTGATATTTTCAATGTACAGACAGAATTTTCACTTCTACAGATTTATTATAAGTATAGATATAGATATAAAGATATCGGTAGATGGATAAATGGGATACGATAAGTTTTAAGTTTCAACCTTTAAACACAAAAATTAATGACCATTTATGGCAATTTTATAGTTGAAATCATTTTTATTAAAGACGATGTTTGTGTCAATAATTTCTTAAAAATGTAATCTTTTAGTGTCAAAGTCAAAGTCAAATCATTTATTTCAAATAGGCACATTAAAGGCACTTTTGAACGTCAAAATTAAAATAAAAATAAAATTGATTCTAGTCGCCCCTTCCAAAAGGTAGTTTTTGTATGGAGAAGAATGGGCAAGAAACTCCACCGTTACTCTTTTAAAAATGTTTTACAATACTTTGCATACATTAATTATATAATTATATGTGAAGACGATGCACCTAAAAATAAAATTACTATACCACAATAGGTAAAAGAATTAAAATGAATTTATGAAACCATGACATATAAATTGACTAGGTGATAGATACATTGTGCTCACATATTTACAAACATTCCAAAAGTAGACTATTTTCATAAATAGTGTAGGAGTAGGTTAGGAGTAGGGTAGGAGTAGGGTAGGAGTAGTGTAGGAGTAGGGTAGGCGGTAGGACACCACTCGAACAAAGTAGCGCCGCGCAGCTAGAAATAAATTTATATGGCAAAACAACGTTTGCCGGGTCTACTAGTTTAAAAATAAATAATTGCGCCAACTCTTTCTTTCTAGCACGGTGGGCTGTGTACAGAAGTACCGCTTTCTGAATCAAGCCCTTGATCCAGCTGCCCAACGAGAGCCTCCTCAGGTGTTGGTCGACGCTCTTGGCTATTAACCCATTGGCTGTCACGACTATCGGCACAATGATCGCTGAGTCCACATCCCACATGTCGACAACCTCTCGAGCCAAGTGAAGATTACACACATACAATTGTTTATTCTAATAAAAGATTAAAATAATTTTAATATGAATGCCGAATGTGAACATGTATTTCTTTTTTATCTTTTTTACACCATTTGTAATATGCATACTCAATCTTGACATGTTAATTTTACTTTTTTCCTCTTATTTTATAATTAATATTCATCATCTATGTTGGGGTCGGTTACCAGTCTAACCGGATGCAGTTGAATACCAGTATTTTACATGGAGAGACTGCCTATCTGACCGCCACTACCCAGTTACTGGGTAACACGATTCCCCTTGGTAAGACTGGTTGTCAGACTTTCGGGTTTCTGTCAACCCGTAACGACTGTCAAAAATACAAGAATGATAACCGGGACTAACGACTTAATGTGCTATCCGAGGTGTGGAGGGCTCTCGGTATGTAAAGATGGTCACCTATCCTAAATAATAATAAATAAATAAATAAATACTTGCTGTATGTAAGAAAAAAAGGCAAAAAAACACTTACATTTTACGCCATCGAAATCGTATTCTAGCTGTTTCCATGAAAACACTTCTTCCATTTCACTAAAATGATTGTTCCCTATAAAATATTGGGCACTGCAATAACTAATTACGAATAAAATTATTAAACTTTTCCTTAACATTTTGCAGTAAGTATTTAATTTAGTTGTGGACTGCCCGGTAGCTTGTAGGCGCTAATACTGGTTTCACTGGTATGATAATAATTTTGTATTTATTATTGTGATATAAAGGTGTGGTCACTTAGAGTATTATTTGCACCACAAACCATTAAATGCATACGATATAGTGCAGTGCATACTAAAATATGTAAAAAGCAACAGTCCATAAACACTACGCTGTAGCTCCGTGCGTACTATTTACGACGTGGCACAATATGAACTACGCTGTAGCTCCGTGCGTACTTCGACGTAGCACAATATGAACTACGGTGTAGCTCTGTACGTACTTCGACGTGGCACAATATGAACTACGCTGTAGCTCTGTACGTACTTCGACGTGGCACAATATGAACTACGCTGTAGCTCTGTACGTACTTCGACGTGGCACAATATGAAGTACGCTGTAGCTCTGTACGTACTTCGACGTGGCACAATATGAACTACGCTGTAGCTCTGTACGTACTTCGACGTGGCACAATAGGAACTACGGTGTAGCTCTGTGCGTACTAATTACGACGTGGCACAATATGAACTATGGGTAAGTAATACATATATGATATAATTACAAAATCTCTAATATTTATCAGATATAACAACTGAATCTATAATTTTATTTGATATAATGATCAGTTAATAATAATATAAGAAACGGTTGATATAATTTTAAAGTAACTAATTTTTATAAGCATAATAACATACATTGAATATAAAATCGTTTGATATACCACTCAAAAGACATAAAAAACCTATTTAGTCTAATATGATAAAACGCTTAGTAAAAACACAAAGTTTGTGAACATATGTGTGGTTTTTATTTCCCTGTAAAAAACATGCAAAGCAAGCATGCAAGCATACACCATGCATGCAGCAGGCATGCAAACAAACATACACCATAAATGCAGCATGCAAGCAAGCATGCAAGCATGCAGCATCCAAGCAAGCATGAAACATGCAGCAAGCATGGTTTCTATCACAGCTCCGGCGCTGCGGGGCTCCGGCGGTCCCATGCGAGCTTATCATCGCAGATGTGTTTCACGTTGCCGGCCAGCCTCAGCCGCGGCGGCGAATGTTAAAACCACTTGCTCCTCAGCTCGCGGGCCGCCTCGCCCCTCCGCGCCTACGCGATTTTAAATAACACTCTAGGGGTAGGGCAGACAAGACTACGTGGAGTCGGTTTTGCAGCGATTCGTTTCTGTCACGCCGCTCCCGCAGCACGCTCGCTTCACTCGTTCGCCTTCGCGCGTTAATGGTCACTGTTCTAACAGAACCTAACCCAAATGATTCACCAACATAGAGGCGACCTGGCACTCCGCTCCGCTCCCGCCATAACCTTCTAACCTAATATAAACCCATCCGAGTCGGGTTGTTTTGAATCGGGGTGTTAACCATAAAAATGGTATCAATATTATATATTTTAAACGATAGGCCTAATGATTTTCAATTAAATAAAGGTTATATACAATAACATTATACGAAATAAGTTTTATAGAGTATGTATGTCAATTTATATCTAAAGAAATTATGTCAACAGTTGGTACAACTCACGTTTATTATATCTCGTGAACGTTATTGAAATTTATTTATTTATAATTAATTACAACGGCTTGCGCCAATGACAGTAATTAACAGGTAAAACTAAACATAAAACTAAAACTAAACATATTACATAATTGACATAATTAAAAAAAAAAAAAAAAACAAATAACAAGTCAGAGATCAAACATACATAATAATAAAATTTAAGAAGAGAAAATAAAATAAAATCGAATAAAGTGATAACAAGATACAACTTATTTACCTACAAACATAGCCTTCACAGAACATCAGACAATTTAACAAAACAGAAATGAAAATATACCAAATAATTTTATATGATATGAGACGCACCCTTCGAGAACAAGGATTTTATAAAGCTGTCATTGAACGACGACACGGTTGGCGCAGTGGCTGAGCGATCGACTCCTGCGCAGCGTGACGCGGGATCGATTCCTGCACGGAACTAATATTTGTATTGCCTATAGATAGTTGTTCCAGGTCTGGCTGTTTGTGTATGTGAGTTTAAATGTTTGTAAACGCACCCACGATACAGGAGTGATTACTAGTGTGGGGCAACGTTTTAAAAAAAAAATGGTTTGTCAAGACTGTTCGGCCGTACGCGCGGTGCTACAGCATAGCGTAGTAGTTAATATTACTGCTACGCCGTAGCACGCAAGGATATATAGCGTAGTTCATATTGTGCTACGCCGTAGCACGCACAGACTTACAGCGTAGTTCATATTGTGCTACGCTATAGTACGCACAGTACCGTAGTGCCTCGGACACAATACATACTCGTAGTGTCTCGGAGCTGTGCTCTGCACAGCGCTACGTCACAGTACATACTGCATTACGTCGTATTACACACTGCGCTACGTCGTAGTACGCACTGCGCTACGTCGTAGTACGCACTGCGCTACGTCGTAGTACGCACTGCGCTACGTCGTTGTACGCACTCCGCTACGCCGTAATATGCACTGTGCTATGCCGTAGTACGCATAATGCTACGTCAATCAACGATCGCGTAGTTTTCGTCGTCATCTGAATGATAAAAAAATGATTCTTTACCATGTGCTTTTAGCTCTTTCATGAACAAGACCTTACAAAAACAAGTTTATCGACAGCATTTACGCAAGATAATATGCAGAAACTATGAATATTAAGTATTCATTAAATTATGTCTGTGTATGTGTATGCCAAATGTAATGTCATAGTGTGAATTGGCTGCAATTTGATTCGAAATGAAAAAAGTGGGCTATGTTTTCACGAAAAGTTTATTTAAAGGTGCATTTATGACAATGATTTTTTGTTTGTGCACATTTGTGCTCGTTTTACAGCATTTTATTGTTGTTTGCGAAATATACTCCAAATTGGTGATTTCTTATTCAATGTTGGCTTTCACGACTTGTAAGGTTTGTGGTTTGTTGTGGCAAACGCGAGATTTAAAAAATCCTCAAAGAAAGAAGTCTGGCGCCGTCCGATCTGGCGATCTGGCCGACCAGTTCAATTCGCCAAAACGGGAGATCACATGGTCCCGAAATTGGTGTTTCAAAATCTCCACCTGTGTGACTGTGTGTATCGCTCCATTGCATTGTCAACTAATTCTATCTACAGTGCGATTCTGTAACCATCTCACCGTGAAAACTTAGGTGAAGTGTGCGTGGAGTGAGCTGTCATTCCAACTAATGCTAGGGATTGACGCTACTGACAGCTCACTCTAAGCTCACTTCATCTAACTTTTCACGGTGAGATTTTTACAGAATCGATCGGCTGTGCATGTATCAAATCACAATGAGATAATAACGCCATTAGTCCAAATTATGGCACATTGAGGGGCCCGTGGCTAAATAATAACAGCCGCACAGGTCGATCGGTCAGGTTAAGCTACCCTTGCCGCGGTTGGTCTGTGGATGGGTGACCATATTTACATACCGAGACCCCTCCATGCCTCGGAAAGCACGTTAAGCCGTTGGTCCCGGCTGTCATTCGTGGATCTTTGACAGTCGTTACGGGTAGTCATAAGTCCGAAAGTCTGACAACCAGTCTTACCAAGGGGTATCGTATTACCCAGTAACTGGGTTGTGGAGGTCAGATAGGCAGTCGCTCCATGTAAAATACTGGTATTCAGCTGCATCTGGTTAGACTGGAAGCCGACTCCAACATAGTTGGGAAAAGGCTAGGCAGATGATGAGTCCAAATTATGGCACATTCACATTATGACACTATTTTTGCTCCACCTTGTATATAGTAATTGAGCTGTGGAGGTCAAATACGCAGTCGCTACATGTAAAATACTGGTATTCAGTTGCAACCGGTTAGACTGGAAGCCGACCCCAACATAGTTGGGGAACGGTCGGGCAGATGATGATTGTATGAAGTGTTTTTACCATAAAGGTAGTCTTTGGGTCTGTGACCTCAGCTCTGATGTGCTAAAATCAACCTTGTAATCCTTTTCTATAAAAGGCTGTAGATGACGTATTTTATGTATGCACAGAGGGGCAATTCTCATCATTTTAAGAACGTTCAAGGTCTGATCTCAGTCTCAATCTGTCAAAAACCCATCTAATTTCCCTAAATTTTTTACAAGTTTATGATATTGATTGTTGCTGAAATGAGATTGTGACTAGATTTTGAACGTTTTTAATTACGGGAATTAGCTTTCTGGAATTCAAAATTGTACCCGATGGAATTTTTTTCGGCAATTTTGTTACGAAGTTACTAGGAATCACCGAAGAGGTCGGATAAGACACTGGCTGGTAACTCTAGCAGAGTGTCGCTTCTATGGTTGCGTGGCAGCTGTCTTCTGATGTCAGGGGAGCAGCTGTCGTACAGTCAACAGCAAAAGTAGATGATCAAAATCAGAAATTCAATACTAATGAACGGACTTCACAGCTATATGGCAGCTGTAGGTACTAGTAGTAAATGTTTGGTAGAATTTACAATCACATACTTTTGAATCACTTCGACGCCACACAGTTCTGACGCAAACTCCGTTCATTAGTATTGAAGTTCTGATTTTGATCATCTACTTTTGCTGTTGACTGTACCACGTCCACACGATATCCATAATAGGCTATTTTCCTAAAAAAATCTAATTAGTCCGTCAGATTATCAAAAAATATTGAAACCGTATTTTTCTTTTGACAATTTATAAAAAAAAAATTGTCGCTGTGATCTTGTTGTCCTAACTGCAATCAATCAATCAATCAAATCAATCAAAAGTCATTTATTCAAATTAGGCTGAGAGTCAGCACTTTTCGAACGTCAAAATTACAAAAGACAGTCCCCCAAAAACGCCCGCCCTTCACCACTTCCTAGTGCTATCGCTGGGAAGAAGAAGTGGCGGAACAAACTTCCCAGCAGCACAGCTGTCTGTTCAGTTAGAATATAGTTGCATGTATACAATACTAGGAACATATGTTCAGTAATGAACATTACAAGAAACTTAAATTATTTGCCATAAAATATGTCAGCTAGCCACGCCAATATACCAACAAATATAATAAAAACTATACGTACTTAAGCTGAAAAATAATTAATTAAAATGGAAATAACTACTTACTACCTAAATAAAAGCCTCCAGGCATAAAGGGCGTGACAGCTTACATATTTACGCATAGCTGGGTTCTGGTCACATAGCTGTCACTTGAGTCACAGATGAAAAACTAGGACCATTGAAGTAAAATAAATAAATAAGTTAATACTAATAACAATAACCTGTCAGTAAGCTGATTCTGGAGAAAGAACATGAACATTGTCTTGAGTTAATTAGGGCGACCAACTATTCTTATCGTGTAAGTAGTCGTTGATGGAATAGTAAGCCTTTGAGCAAAGGTTAGATTTTACTTGAGCTTTAAACGCATTGAAAGGCAAGTCTAGCAAAGAAGAGGGTATCTTGTTATAAAAGGTTATACCAAGCCCAACAAATGAGTTATGAACCTTATGAAGCCGGTGAAAGGGGGCACGTAGTTTGTCCTTATTTCTAGTGTTAACACTGTGAATATCACTGTTTTTAGTGTACAAGTGCAAATTTTGCCTAATATATAAAATGTTGGCGAAGATGAATTGTGATGCAACCGTGAGGGTCCTAGATTTCTGACATTCGGTAAGGCAAACTTTACACATTTCGTTTTCTTGGCATTGAGAACTAGGTTATTTGACGTAAACCAATCTGTAACTATTGAGAGTGCACTGTTTACGTCGTCAAAATCTTGTCTATTCCTGTCTACTTTAAAAATAAGAGAGGTATCATCTGCAAACAGTACAACGTCACAGATGCCCTTCAAATGGAATGGTAAATCATTGATATATACTAAGAACAAAAATGGACCCAGTATTGAGCCTTGCGGAACACCTAACTGAACTGGTAGCCCGGAAGATTTTTGATGCTATCATACTGCAATCATCTACAGTCTTCTTTTATTTTTCGTTGCTTGTATATATAGTATGTATGTATTTATGTATCTATAATTTTGGATATGTATATATTTGTGTATCTATTTTAGTTTATTGTATACAAAATGTTTGCACCAACGACAGTCCCATTTTATGTCAAAGAAAATCACTGTCCATTCTAAGGTTGCCTGGAAGAGATCGCAGTAATGCGATAAGGCCGCCCATTGTATATTTTGTAGTGTGCCATGTATTTTTTTAAGCTATGTATTTTTGTGGTGTGCAATAAAGTATATATAAATAAATAAATAAAAAATGATGAAGATATCGCCCGTTAAAGTTCCGCGTGACGTCACTTGCTTGCGACACTTTTGCAAGCAAGTGACGTCACGACCCCCCACTCCAAAATTTTGACGCGCTTTATCTTTGTCATTTTTTGTTAGATTGACAAAAGAAAAAATACGTGTCCATTATTTTTCGATAATCTAACTGACGGACTAAATATAATTATTATTTTTTTACCCAGGCAACTACCCTATTGTTTTACTCATACTAGGCAAAACGTCGGCTGTTCCTTACTTTTGTATGCTTTCACCAGCAACCTTATGGCAGTGAAAATAAAGATCACTATGATTTTGACAGCGATGCCAAATGAGAGGTAAAATAATTGCTATACCCTGTCCATTACGTAAACCGTTTCTTGACAGATGGAACTAGTGATTGCAGCAACACACAATACATTGATTGATACACGTACGGTATTATAATGTCTGTAAGAAGCCTTATAAAAGATAATTCAATAAGATAAGGCAGTTTATATATTTATTTTATTACGCATTTTAAAATTAACTTTTACGTAATCTGGATAATGTACGTTCTAAGACAGCTGTCAAAAAACGGTTAACGTAATGGACAGGGTATAAGGGGAATGCTCTAAGGGTTGGACCTCATCTGGCAGCACGGAATCGCCTTTTTCCGTCGCCCTTTCTCTTTCTGTCGCTTAGAACTGCCATTTGCTAGACCGAGACAGAAAGCATAATGTGATAGCACGCGGCGGAATCCTCGAGGCGATCGGCATCACGGACAAAATGCAATGGTCGGCAGGGAGACTCCGGAACGCTGAAGCGCGCGATAGCATGCTAACGCATCCTTTCACCGCTGATCACTTGACGCGTGCGATCGCCTTTTTTGTCTGCGGAATGCGACAGCGCGCGTTCGCATGCGGCAGCATACTGCAGCACGTGGTAGCACAGGCGGAACAAATGCGATTCCGTGCTGCCAGATGAGGTCCAACCCTAAGCTTACGTTTTTCGCAATTTACAGGTCAGTATCAGCAGTGCGATTCTGTAACCACTCACCGTGAAAACTTAGGTGAAGTGAGCGTGGAGTGAGCTGTCATTCCAACTAATTCTAGGCATTGACACTATTGACTGATTGTAGTCTCCGATGAAGCTGGTCGCCATTGCCGAAATTGGCTCTGGAGGAATCCGAATACTAACTAATATTACAAATGCGAAAGTAAGTTTGTTTATTTATCCAAGTAGATATTAAGACAAGTTTTGAATATCACACACACACTCACTACGCACCCACACCCATACACTCACACCCTCACTCACACACCCATACCCACACTTACACACCCACCCTACACACCCTAGTTTGCTGTCTAATTGATTAACTATTTGCTTTGTATTTTCCTTGTTTACATTATTATTATTTTTTAATATATTTTTTTTTTCTTCTTTCATCACATTATCATTATCATCTGTTAGTAGACGTGATACAAACGTCTTGTGTGACTTGCCCGTGTAGTATGGAGGCCTGGAGACCTGTAACACAGGTATACCTAGTACAGGCTCCAGTCTCCACAACATTAATGTATTTTTGTATACACAATTATGTATTGTATGTACTAACGTTTCATTGTGTGGTGGAGAAAATAAACGTTTATATTATTATTATATTATTTGTCATGCTTTCACGCTAAAGCGGCTGAACAGATTTGGATGAAATTTGGCACATGATTAGACTATGACCTGGAGAACGACATAGGCTATTTTTCATCCTGGATCGCAGACAAAGTCGTGGGCAACAGTTAGTATAAAAATACAAATAAAACACCTGTGTATTATAAAATAATATTTAATCATAGTCTTCATATAAAATTAAAAGCAAAAATAAAGTTCTTACAATTGTGGCACCTATTCTATTTTATTTTGGTTTCAGTGTTATTGCAAAGTCCAGCATATAATGATATTCAAAGCGACTGACCAGTCTTACCAACGGGTAACAACCCAGTAACTGGGTTGTGGAGGTCAGATATGCAGTCACTCCATGTAAAATATTGGTGTTCAGCTGCAACCAGTTAGACTGGAAGTCAACCCCAACATAGTTGAAAAGGCTAGGCAGTTGATGACTGTTAAACATATAGACGTATGAAGAACAGGGTGTAAAGTTCACTCACCCTCCAGAGAAAAGGGAGTGACCTCCGACCAGACGGGTGTCGTGTCTGGTGTGGGTAACTGCCCGATGATTCATGTCGAGATATTGTATTTACGCTAGTTGCGCGGTAAATGTCGCTTGCGCGATGCAGGATTTTGTGTGACGTCAGTGTGACGCGTAGTTCGCATGTGACGATGTCGCCACCAACTACTGGGTCACTGTTAATATATACATATGCTGGATATTGTTATATGTAGCTATATTTATACAAGTCTTACTGGTCCTATTGCTAAAGATCTTGGCACAGATGGATTGTGTGACAGATGATATGGCTAGAGAGGGAGTGACTACCAAGATGTCAGCTAATAGAAAAGTATTGAGAAAAAAGACATGTTGCGCCGATCACAATTAAATTGGGATAAGGGCCCGGGAATTATGAATGATGGAGATGATTTATACAATTCTTGAGTGGGACATGCCGCCATCCCTCCAAGTGCTGAAGTACTGCTTGAAGACAGCTGGCTCGGTTCCTTGAGGCATGGTTACAATGTGTACCTGAAAAAGCAGGGAAAGGTTTTAATGTTAACGCAAGTTTTCTTTTTTCTCTAATCCAACAAAAGATCTGTTTGCGGACAAATGGACGAAGATTTTGTCGTCAGAAGTACTGTGAGAGGGATTTATGAAAGTCTTGTGAACTTTTACTTGGTGATTTTATCTTTTCTCTTTTATGTGCACGTTTTTATACAAACTGCGTCTTTAATTTTTGTAATTGGTTTTAAACCGTCTTAATTAAAGAACTAAATTAGTCTTGACAAACACTGATACATGCCGATCTATTCTAAAAAATCTTACCGTGAAAACTTTAGTCAAGTGAGCTGTCAATAGCATCAGCATTCACCTTCATTCAGGGTGAGATTTCTACGGAATAGACAACCCGGATTGGATGGAAAATATTTTTTTTTTTTACCGTCCTCTTAAAAAGAAGTTATGCAAGTGTAGTTAGTGTGCATAGGTTATGTATTCAGCGTGTTTTTCTTTAAGACCGATTTCTCCGTGATTACTGGTCTCAACTGAAAAATACCTTTAGTTTCAGAAAATCTAAGTTATTTTTACTTTGATTAAAGAAACTCAAAGTTATGTTACACAAGTTATATGTTACACTCTCGCCTTGAATCTCTTCAAGGCGAGAGTGAATAGGCTTCTTCTGGGCAAGCTCGTTCCGCCGTAGATCTCATCCCTGCCTCTGGGCTGGATTGAGGTCAAGAGTGAGCCCATTGTCAATAAAAAAAAAAACTATGCAGTGTTTTTTTGGAAGAAGTTTTTTTTTTGTGACATTGTTTTTTTAATGTTTACTACTCACCCATGAAGGATAGTTCTTGGCACTCAACAGCGCCTGCGCTTTAGTCTGCGCTTCAGTCTTTTCCTAAACAAAAAAACAAAATTATGTAATACTTGCTGCGCTCCGCGGTTTCACCCGCATGTGTTTCGATCTCGTGGGAATATCGGGATAAAAAGTATCCTATGCGTTAATCCTGGTTATAAACCATCTGTGTGTCAAATTTCATCTAAATCCGTTCAAAGTTTTTGCGTGAAAGAGTAACAAGTGAGCTGGGTCGGGGGAACAAGTATTACGCGGACAAAGTTGCGAGCAGAGCAGGGGGCCTAAAAAGGCCACTTTAAGCAATACCTCAAAAAGCTATTCATTTCCCGAATTCCCAGCAGATCATTAGCAATTCCTCTAATTTTCGTAAAATTTCATTTCATATTTGGTGTAAACATTGCCGCATGAATAAAAATAATAAAAACCGTAATTTTATCGGTAAATTTTTCATTAGGTACAGTTTTTATTAATCAAATTGTTTTTTTATTTTTTATTTCTACAGTTTAAATGTTATTTCATTGTGATATGAATTGTACACAGATCATATATTATTATGAATTGTCAGTTTGTGACCATTTTATATTTTATATTTTTAATGTGATCCATATTGTTATCCTATTATGATTCTGCCAAAGTGGCCTTCTTATACCTTCAGAGCATTAAATAATAAAAAAAATATTAACATACCTTCTGGGTGGCTTGCTTGCCGTTCCACACATAGACACTGCCGCTGACCGTGTCCAAGATATAACTTTCCTGTAAAAAGAGAACAAAACAATTACATATATAATAATAGCTGTGCCCCGCGGTTTCACCCGCATACGTTTCGATCCTGTGGGAATATCGGGATAAAAAATATCCTATGTGTTAATCCTGGTTACAAACCATCTGTGTGCCAAATTTCATCAAAATCCGTTCAGAAGTTTTTGCGTGAAAGAGTAACAAACATCCATCCAGTAATTGCCCTGGACGTCACAGCGGGCCTTATTTTTTTTTTTTTTTTAGTTCGTGCTGACATCTCTTTGAGGCGCGCGTGGAACACAACGCGCCGTCGACCCGGGCCTGGTCCTTACCGGGCGGCGAGCTGCACATTGCTCGCCGCCCGCAAGCCCGCGCCTACGGTGGCCGGGAGTCGGCTGTTGACTCCCGTCCAGGGCGTCTCCTGCGGCGACTAGGGGCGTGAGGGTTCAGTGATTGCCTCTCCCTCACGCACTCCGCCTCCTCCTCCGCGAGCATTACTGCTTCGCAGAAGGAGGTGACGGCCCCCCATGCACTCTCGCTCCGTACCTTGGCCCGGATCAGGGCCGGACGCGAGAGATCGCCGCCGCCGATCGCCGCCACTAGGACACTGCGGTGCCCCGCCCAAGCCGGGTAGACCTCCACCGTATGCTCCACCGTATCCTCCGGACGACCCACACAGTGGTGACACCCGTTTCCTCCCGCTTTATCCTGGAATACTTACCAGCGCTGCGCAGCGCGACATTTATTTTTTAAATGTCCTAGCATCATGCTGAGATAGGAGCCTTTTGGCCTCGTACAGGACTTTCTGTTTCATTTTTCTTTTTGTTACTTTTTTAATTTAATTTGGTTTTGTCACTTTTTTTAAATATAATTTGTTTTTTTTTTATTTTTGATGGTGTTTAGTTTAGTTTTATGATCTTCCGAGTCGCAATAAATACTTTTTCTTTCTGTAAGAAAGAAAGAAAAGTAAACTGTTCCCTAAAAAAATCTAATTAGTCCGTCAGTTAGATTATCAAAAAATATTGGAATAAGTATTTTTTCTTTTGTCAATTAGATAAAAAAATATGACATTATCGGTATCGCCCGTTAAAGTTCCGCGTGACGTCACACCTTGCTTCACTTTTTAGCATGCGTGACGTCACGACCCTACTCCCAAATTTTGCGCGCGCTTTATCTTTGTCATTTGTTGTTTGATTGACAAAAAAAAAAATACATGCCCATTATTTGTCGATAACCTAACTGACGGACTAAATATAATAATTATTTTTTAGAAGAAAATTGACCCATATAGTCTTCACATTCACAATAATTAAAATAATATAATACTTTACAAAGTAAACATTCATGTGATTGTTTATGTAAAATCAAAGAATCGATCAGCATTGCCAAACAAAGTGGCAACGCCCCTTCTTATATACTTGTACATGTCGTGGATAGATGGCACCACAGTACAGCGAACAGCGCAATCTAACAATTTGCCCACACATACGTAAACTATGTCGGATCGTGAAGGAGACCCGATGTTTCGCATCTCGGCCATCCAGTGATGCGACATACATATTATTATTTTAAGACTGTTAGCTTTTTATCAAAATTTATCCTTCCTTACCTGAGGTTTGAGCTGTTCCTGTCTGAATGGCTTGGCGAGTGCTGTCACCTTCACTTTGCCGGTACTGTCAGATACCTCTGACAGGATGACGGATTGTTCTTCATTGCGCTCAAAGGTCTGAAAGCAATATTAATTGGTCAAAATACGCCTCAAGTGGAATTGAGCAGGACATCTATGTAGCTAGACAGAAAGTCTGACAACCAGTCCAAGGGGTATCGTATTACCCAGTAACTGGGTTGTGGAGGTCAGATAGGCAGTCGCTCCATGTAAAATACTGGTATTCAGCTGCATCCGGTTAGACTGGAAGCCGACCCCAACATAGTTGGGAAAAGGCTAGGCAGATGATGATGATGATCTATGTAGCTAGACGAGGAGATGGCCGAAGGAGTAAAGCTGTGATCGAATGGTGGCCGAGGTTAGGCCAAAGAAACCAGGGGGCCTACTCCGAAGTGCAAAGTCCGAATGTTCGGATCGGACCGACACATGGCCGAACCGAATATGATTGAAAAATGCGAAAAAAGTTCGGATCGGCTCAGTTGGGTCGGGACCATAGTCAATATTCGAAAGAGTGTAGGAGTGTAGGATCGGAACCGACCGAACCAAATAGTAACTTCGTAGCAGGAAACAGCCGATCATTCGGCCGATACTACTTCGGAGTAGACCCCCTGGGCTGTCCAAAAGCGCGTCGGGTTGACTATATCGTCAAAGTCGCGGGAAGCGCCTGGATGAAAGACGCACGGAACCGGGAAGTATGGCAGAAGAAAGGGAACGCATACCCAGCAGAGGGTGATTCCAGGCTGAAATAGTGATGATGAGTTTAATGGGCTAGATTCTAATCAACTATTAAGATCCTTAGTCCTTAATAATACAGAAAAAAAGCAAGTTTTTAGTTAGTAAGTACTGTGACAAAACTCCTTAGTTACCTGGTCATCACCACCAGCGCTCTGTTCGGGCACCAGGTCTTTTGCCCCTGATCCTAGAGCCGTGAAGAACTTCTGTACGTCGACATCGCTGGAGTATTGGTCTGTAAACAAAATGTCAAACTGTTATGTCTATCCTTTGCTTGAGGCTTCCGCTTCCGCATAGCATAATAAGCCTATGATGTTCCCGCCACTGCTGAGACACAGGCCACCTGTCTGTCAGGAGTGGGCAGTCCACCACACGGCACCAGTGCGGGTTGGTAGATGTCACCTTTTCGAATTTTTGGCTCTAGGACATGCACTGCCACACCGCCATCTTGGATTTTCATTTTGACCTTACTATAATCGGCTATAGCACCCTAGAAAACCATGAAAACGACACCCATGATTAAAAAAAAAAAAAATCACAGCCGCCATCTTGGATTTTCATTTTGACTTTACTATCGGCTTTACCACCTTCGAAAACCAAACTATCTTTCCCCTTCTCTCTCGTCTCTTTATAATAGAAAGATCTATGATAGATAGAGACAAAATCTCATGGAGGGGCATAACAATTTTTCGTTACGTGAAGATTTCTCCCAGTTTACTTCTACAGTACCCAATCCTTTCTCCAGTTTGTTCCCTCCTTCTATAAACACTACGTGGAGTCCTGACACAGTTAGAAGGCGTCGCGGCAGACCGCGTAGAAGATGGCGGAATGATCTGAACAAAACAAACGACCAGTGGTCCACTTTAGCTCTGGATCGAAAGAGTTGGAAGTCATGGGCATCATTCCACAGCTGGGCAAAAGCCTCCTCTTTGCCCAGCAGTGCAATGATGCAGGCTAACATTAGTTACTCATACCGCAAGCCGCGATAAAGAACGTCGTTTGGCCAAAGGCTAGGCAGATGAGGATGTATCAGTGACATCAGACAAAAAGCTTCAGCGTAGGTAGATCTTGATATCAAACTATTGACTGTTGTGGTATAATTAAGCCGCGATAAAAAACGTCGTCCCCAACAGTGGCGTGCATTGGTTTTCAGAATAGGTAGGCAGGAATGTAATTTCGTCGTATTAACTTGAACGAGTAAAGACCAATGACAATGTGCGAATAGTACGGGAGCCGAGTAGGCCGTCTGGCGACTGACTACTGCCGCGCGAGTTTGTATGAAGATTTTGTTTTTTGTTAGTTATGATAATTTAGTGAGTTTCTTAATGTGGGGCACACACACTAAAATGTAATTGACAAGCTGGTTTATCGATTTATCGAGGTAGGCACTGCTTATATGCCTATGTGCAATGCACTCCACTGGTTCCAAATAATCATTTAACTCACCGATAATCTCCACCCTCGCTCTACCATTATGATCTTCGTCTCTGATCTGATTAGCGACAGACACAGCCTTCAGTTGCTCGATACGTCTCGAGTTCTCGCCGTGGTACACATACACGTCGTTACCAATGTCTAGGATGAAACAGTCTCCTTTGTTCATCGAGGAGATGAGAGGGTCCACCTGGAAAGAGAAGACGGGAAGGAAAAATTTAATAGTATGTAGCGGTATCTACAACGCCACATGCGAACAACGCGTCATACTGACGTCACGCAAATCCTGCATCTCGCAAGCAGAGTTTACCGCGCAGTTCAAATTCAAATTCATTTATTTCGTGAACACAGGGTACATACAGAAGGTGTTAGAATACATAAGATCCGAGCTGTGCCCCGCCAAAAGGCATACAAAATGTCATAGGTAATAATAATACAACAATAATCAAAATTAACAAAATTATTTAGTATGTCATAACTTGAGAAAAGATTGAATTTGGTCATTATAATTAAAATTTGTCATTTAAATCTTCTTTTATAATAATACAACAATAATCAAAATTAACAAAATTATTTAGTATGTCATAACTTGATAACAGATTGAATTTAGTCATTATAATTAAAATTTGTCATTTAAATATTCGTCAACAGAGTAATACACCTTGTTATTTAATAATTTCAACAGATTTCTTTTAAATTCGTTAATGTGATACACTTGATATAACCTGTCCTGGTAACTTATTATATAGTTTTTGAGCCATTGCATAAAAGCTGTTGCTATGAAATTGTGTTTTTGTTGCTAACACCTGCAACTTTTTTGAGCTAGCATAGTTAGCATAGATACAATTTCCCAACATCAATCGTTGGGCAATTGTCCGCCAGACACAACACCCGTCTGGTCGGAGGATCCTCCCTTTTCTATGGAGGATGAGTGAACTTTACACCCTGTTCCTCATGCCTCTAAACTACATTATGATAGCGAGCGTAGCGAGGTTGCTAAACGCCGTGCATTTATAGACTATAACGCCCTTATTACAAAACAAGGTTTTTCTTTCAATCAGGTTTAACCACTGACCCAGTTATTGAATTAAGAACCCAACTTTTATAGAAATGGAGTTCTTTATACAAAAATGACAGCTTAGTTCTGTGCTAAGTTGTCATTTTAGTATTAAGAACTTTGCCTAAATCGAAATAAAGTTCGAATTACAAGTACTAGCTCAATAGTTTAGGCTAGAACTAAAGTTAGGTTTCGTTTTGTAATAAGACGGCTAAAGTCACACGTGTCGTATACTATTCTACAGTTCGTGTGACCTGAACCCGCACTATTAGATATACATCACGACAAACTAAGCAAATTTTACAAAGTACCTAATTCTCCAGCACTATTCTGTTATTTAGTTAATGTCTGTTGCTTTATGTTTTAGATGTAAGAACGTGATATTTTATAATAATATCCCTGGACATTTCACACAGCGCCATCTAGTCCCAAGCTATAAAGCAACCTAATGCTTGTGTTATGGTAACAAGATGGCTGATAAACTACTTATATTCCTTTTTTTTTGTAAATACATACATATTATAGATAGAAAAACACCCAGACTCGGAACAAATACATGTAGGTCATACAAATATTTGTTCCGTGCGGGAATCGAACCCGCGACACGCAGCGCAGCAGTCAATCGCTTAACCACTGCGCCAACCGTGTCGCCAATTTTACAATTTAATTTATTTTTATCCGAATCTATTTGAATGTTTTAATGATGAGAGAATTTAATTTAACTAATATGTGTTTTATTTTATAGAGTTTGGTTTTATTTAAGATCTATCAACAAAATCAATACATTAAAATTAAAACAATAAAACACAATTATATAATAACTAGCTTTTGCCCGCAACTTCGTTCGCGTGGAATAGTGACTTCACCAATAGATGACACCGACTCTTGACCAATAGATGGCGCTGTATGTCCGGAATAAATTTTATTTTTTATTTTTTGTAATAAAAACTATCCTATGTCCATTCTCAAGTTCCAAACTATGTCTGTACCAAATTTCACACAAATCGGTTCAGTAGTTTAGGCGTGAAGCAAAGACAGACAGACAGACAGACAGAGTTACTTTCGCATTTATAATATTAGTTTGGATTAATGATTATTAATGATTATTATTTTATTAATGATTTTAATTTTAATTTATTTGAAAGCTTTTAATTTTTTCTTCTATTAATTGTTAAACTAATTTCATACTATTTTTATAAACTTGTTATTGTTATTAATTTGTAATCGTTATAATCAATTTATTTATATTTTAACATTTTTGTATCGCTAATGCTATGAATTATTTTAATTGCTTAACCAAAAATTGTGTATGTGGTGTTACACTAAGTAATTGTTACACTTGTTAATGTAGGCATACAATTAAACTTAATGTAAGTGTTGTGTAAACAATTGTTGGCTAATCAAATAAGCGTAGCGAGGGTGCTAGATTTATTTATTTCAGGCGACGCAGGCCCATAGATATATACCTTAACCTAAACATACATATAATGCCGTACATTAATAGACTACTAAAGTCACACGTATACTATTCTACAGCTCGTGTAACCTAAGCCCGCACTAAGTCACGCTTTTCTGTGTAAAAATGTACTTCTTAAGTTTATTAAGGCATGCTTACGCAGGTCATGTTGCAGTATAAAACTGATTTACATCCTTGAACCTCACACATCAGGTTCAGTTGAAAACCAGCGTCTGGCATTTTTGCATTGTCTGGCATTTTAGCTGAACTGGGCCTTTTTGGCGTAGCCGTGAGATACTTTTCTGGTAATTTCTTACATCGGATTTGACGCTTTTTATTTGATCTTTATACAAATCCTGTAACGTGCTGGCTGTTCGCTAGCTTTCATAAAGCACTTGGTTTTAAAACAGCACACCATGCTCTCCTTTAGCATTGAAATTACTAATAAGAGACGGAATGATATTGTATGTGAGTCAAATGCATCCGATAAATATGTCTTTGTAAACAGATTTTATACATTTTTAGGCCCATTTCTATACAATAAATGAAATACCTATAAATTAAATAATTACGACTGTAATAAAAAGGTTATTCTGCAATTTTTACTTAGCATATCATACAGTGAAACAGAGGATTTACTCGTCTGTAAATAAAACATGTTAGTTTTTTTAAGTCAATATTAGTTTTTATGTAATATTAATATTAGTCTTCTCATTTATTAATTATATATTTTAAAACTCTAAGCACCTTTCTAGCCTGAAACACAGGTCTCCACCTAGTTCAGGCAAATGAGCAACTGTGTCATCTATAATTTTTAAGATAAGTTATTGTAAAGTTGCACCATTTTTATAAATAAACGTTATTATTATTATTTATTTATTATCTATTAAAAAAAAATCAAAAAAATAATTAAATAAATAAATGTATTATTCTTTTTTTATTTATTTCTTTTATTTATTATTCATTTATTTTTATATGTATCTGGTGTATTGAGTGTCTTTTAGTCTCTGCTAAATAAATGTATTTTCATTCACAGAAAAGCGTGACTATAGTGCGGGTCACATTTTGCTAAAATATAAATATTTCTTTGTTTAGTTTTTCTTAAATTAATAAGATAAAATGACTGACCTGTCTTGTACGGGCATTCCTGTTTCCTTTAATTTGGATCAATCGTTTCTCTGCGCCCGCGTTTGTGACGACATGGTTGAACCCTGAAGCATGGCCCCCGCTCAAGTACTGGAGGGCTGAGGACGAAGATATTGAATATTATAAAGAAGAATACGAAATTACTTTTGACGCAGAAAAAACCATGAGCGCTCACAAATGAAGAATTTAATCAAATCTAAGTAAATTCTGTTCCAAAACTATCTGATGAAAGTTTAAACAGGTTAAATTCTTACGCAATCACTCAATAATGGCCGATAGTCCTATAATTTACGGCCCGTTACCTATTGGTTAAAATTAAGAGTCTAATATCTAGTAAAGTAGACCCATATGGAAGTAGCGATCAAAGGTAAAACAAGCTTACAAATCTATTTAAATACCCAGTTCGACAATAAAAAATGCTTCCATTGGTAAGCAACATGATTAGTTTTTGTTTATAGGAACTGAGCATAATGGGAATAAATTAATTAGTAGGGGCCTAACATCAGAAGGCCCGTAATTATATAAAAACGTTCAAAACCTAGTCGCAATCTCATCTTAGCGACAATCAATGTCAAAAACTTGTCCAAAATGTGAGGAAATTAGAGGTATTTTTGACATAGGTATTGACAATAAGACCAGACTTTGAACGTTCTTAAAATTACGAGAATTGCCCCTCAGATATATTATCTTTACCAAGGAGGTTGCAATTTTATATCTCACAATTTATTCATAATTATTAGTGAGTATTAGAGTTAAGAAGAATTATGTAGAATATTAAATATTATGTAGTTATATAAAATTATGAGATACCTGTTAATTATGTAAAGCGCAATGAATGTACAAGTTAACACTAAAATAACAAAATTATATCCTAAATTAACAAAAACTATTTACAAACTAAAATACAGCGTCGAAAATTTATTTATTTATTCATTGAATAACATCAAGTAAATTATAATTCCACGAAAATTGAGGTCATATAAAATTAACTTCAATTTTCAAATGAAAAACAACTTTAAGGATATACAATTAGGATTTTGGGTTTAAGTAGGTACTACCTAACTTAAGCCCGAAATCCTCCAAATAAACCAATCAAAGCACACAATTTAAGTGGCACTATCGAGTAGGAGTTAAATTGTGTGCTTTTACATTTTCTGATCCATTTGTTTACATTTTAATCAGATACTTCTGGAGCCTGGATTATAGACGTGACATTTTACTGTAAAATATTTTTACGCTATACTCCACCTGTTTAGGTAGTTAAATAAAGGTAAACAATCTTAACATGTCTTTTATCTAAAAAAATGACTAAAAATGTAATCTAAAAATATTTACAATTAGGTATTTACTTAAACCGATGTTAGGTAATTAACTAAATTTAAATAATATTTGTTGGTCTTTTATACGATTTATTTTATATAAAAAGACATATCAAGATTGTTTACCTTTATTTAACTACCTAAACAGAGTATAGTCATAAATTTTTGAACGAAGACATGTAAGGTACATTACGTGGATAGGAAGAATTACTGAACAATATTAGCTCATTGATCAGAATGATACCAATTATTCTGTTGTTTCAATTGAATCTCAATGGATGATTGAAGTTCAATTAGAAGTATTTCAAGAACAAGGAAGTTGCTGTTGGTGCTAAGTAAGTGCTTTACAGCTTTACGTCATGTGTTATTCCAAAATAGACTTGCACGTGTAATAGGTAGGTAACATCTAGGTACCTAGATGTTGATGTTACTTAGGTACCTGTTATAGACACTATTGGAGAAAAGTACGTTCTCATACACAAAAGTGACGAGGTGAACAGACTACTGTCCCAATTTCTTGAGGTTTACGCACAATTCTTACACCCTATTTTTTTTTTGTATTAATTGAACAAATAAGAACAAATAAAATTACCGCCATCTATCGGCGAACAGCAGAACTTTTACCACCAAAACTTCCACATTGCACCAACAGATGTCACTACTAACCTGAAGGGAAGTATCCTTTGAACAGCGCGCTCTCTTGGCCCAAAGTTTCTCTGTGCTGAACGGCGGCACCGTTGAACTTGTCGTCAAGACCAACAGTTAAAATAGCGGCAGCTCCAGACTCGTCCTGTGTGGACTCGCTGCCGATCCAGTAGTGGATGTTCCAGGAAAGGTTTTTGCGTTTGTCTGCCGTTGTCTGAAAAAGAAATAGAAAGAAAATATGTACCTAATGTTTTTTTTTGTCACAGAAACACGTACTGTATACACTGTTAAATGATCGTTTTAATCCGTGAAAAAAAAATCTGTTGATCCATAGATTTATATGTTCGCATAACTCGACATAATGTATGGTACAACTGATTTCTTTTTCACGATTGCAGGGTTGGTCCCACAGAACAGATAATTAACTGCTCTGTGGTTGGTCCCGTAGTAAAAGTTGTTCATAATGATGAGTACAATGACCCCTTATAAGGGTTAAAACGATCGAAATTTAACGGTGTAAGTATGTATACCTAATACTCGTTAGTGGCATCAAAACCAGTATAAGATGACCTCGCATTCTATTGAAATTTCGTACTACACATACATTAGGCTAGCTAAAGGCGAAAGTGTTACCCGACATACAGTGTAATGTACAAGTTTATTTATTTAAAGGCTACTTTCATAGAGTAAAAATGAAATGTCTTACCTTCAGTACAATGTAGGAATCTCCTTTGTAGAATTTACCGAAGTCGCCCGCAGCTACAGGGGTAGGCTCAAAGTCCTGAAAACATTCATAGCTGAATTAAATTATATAAATAATAATATAATAATATATTATTAATTCAGAATATCTTCACTTTATGAAATTTATGTAAAAGTGATTATATCGAAATTAGTTCGGCTACTCATCAAGAAATGTCACATTTTTTTTAAATAATATAGTTTTTAGTTTTTATAAATTTCCAACACTAAATTAGTTCCGCTATTCATCAAGAGATGTCGCTACTCACTTGAATTCTCCACACTTCTACGCCAGCCACACGACCAGCGTTGGCGAAAGCGGGATGCACTCTCGCTTTACTTCTGGCATCCTGTAAGAAGAAATAAATACGTATTCAAATATGAGGATTTTAATTATTTTCTACAATTTATTTTTTTAAAAGACATTTGAAAATTAGAAACCGCCCGAATCAGGCATATAGGTACACCTTACATCTTCGTTTGTAAGGCCCGTATTTGATTTCACATCCTCAAAAAAAAAAAAAGGCCCGTATTTAAAGAGAACCTCACAATAATAAAATATCATCCTCTTTTGGTCCCACAGGCCACGGCAGGGCAAACGCCTCGTCTTAAACTGCATTACTTAAAATTAGTTTCAACCAATCAAATGGCTTTAAACCCATATTACAGAACCTAGTATGAGGGTCTGTAGTACGGGTCTAAGATTGCAGTGACCACATTGAATCAGTCAAGTTGTTTGCCTGGTTGCAAAAATTACAAAAAAAAAAAAAAAAATTGAAATTGAATTGAATTGTGAAATAAAATTGAAGTGTCTGTTCGTAATGTCAAAATAACAACTTGTATTTACTAAATGCATGTGAAGTATTTAAGGTACGATAAAAAAAAATGTCTGTCTGTTTGTTATGACTAATCTTCGAAACGGCTGGTCCCATTTGGACGGAACTTTCAGAAGCATGCAATTTTGCACACAAACGGAAGTCCCTTTTTGATCTTCATGCATATAGCGAAAGTGAGCACTGAGGAATGATTTTTGATAATACATCCCCTAAAGGGATTACACAGGAGCTGGAAGTTTGTTTGAAAGTTCGATGGGAAATCCCACGGCTTGTACGCACGGCTACACGTCAAGCTATACAAAACCAGTTTGTCTTGGCCTCACTTTGTATGATATTTTCACACAATGAACGGTCAGCCTATACTGGTTTTGCATAGCTTGATGTGTAGCCGTGTGTACCTACATAATACACTATTCTCCGTTCGGAATAAGATTAGACACTTAAACAAACCTTTTTTTCAGTCCGTTCAACTGATTTTAACTTCTATTCCGTAGGCATAAGAATGGCATTAAAAGCAAAAAAGTGGTTACAATACCAACTATTTACTGCAGCTGTCATTTGTCATGCCACCAACGTAATAGAAGTCATGATTAGTTGAACGGACTGTAACAAAGGTTTATTCAAATGTCTAATCTTATTCCGAATAGAGTATGGGTGTACGAATGACCTTTATTCTCAAACAATCCATTACGGAATTGAATCAATAAAGTCAGCCATGGCGTGACCTTTCAGCTGGCTAGGGAACACCGCACCCCATGGTGACGCAAGCTTTGATAAACAGGAATTAATATAAGGAAAAATAAATCTATTCCCATAAGTTGATAAGAATTTTAGGGGAACGGCGAAAAATATAAGGAAATGTCGTTTTGGGTGTTAAAATGATATTGTAGCGGTATCTACAACGCCACATGCGAACAACGCGTCATACTGACGTCACGCAAATCCTGCATCTCGCAAGCAGAGTTTACCGCGCAATTAGCATAGATTTCCCAACATCAATCGTCGGGCAGTTGCCCACCAGACACAACACCCGTCTGGTCGGAGGATCCTCCCTTTTCTATGGAGGATGATTGAACTTTACACCCTGTTCCTCATGCCTCTAAACTGGTGACCCCGACGTGTCGGGGTCTATGCTAATTGCGCGGTAAACTCTGCTTGCGAGATGCAGGATTTGCGTGACGTCAGTATGACGCGTTGTTCGCATGTGGCGTTGTAGATACCGCTACAATATAAAATCCAAAAGCTAGGCTAGAGTTATCGTGCTACCCAGTAAAGGGGATATCTGTGTTCTATGTTGAGGGTTTGGTTTCCGCACTTAGTCCTTCAGGTGGACCATTGTGCGTGGGCCATGGCGCCCGTCGGTGGTTATTCCAACCAGCCCACCTTCCTCCAGAAGCTTATTAAGTCTCCTGGCCTGTTGAGAACATCTGTGTAAAATCTGGGTGTCCCGAGGGTTTCCGACCTGCCGATCGATTCTGTAAAAATCTCACCGTGAAAAGTTAGGTGAAGTGAGCTTAGAGTGAGCTGTCAATAGTGTCAATCCCTAGCATTAGTTGGAATGACAGCTCACTCCACGCTCACTTCACCTATGTTTTCACGGTGAGATGGTTATAGAATCGCACTGCAGATCTGGGTGAAGTTTATGCACTCAAAGAGCACATGCGCAAAGGTTAAAGGGCTATATTCCAGTTGGATGAATTCAACCGTCTGAATTTAGACAATTCTCCGGGCAAAGCATAGGCGGCTTCTCATTTATAGAAGGTACGACCATTGATCACTAAGCTTGCTCAAAAATAGGATTTCAGACTTATATTAACTACTAGTAGCTGCATATTGGATTTCATGGTTTAAATTGTTAGCGAAACAAAAATGAGTAGGTATATTTTGGAAATAAATAATAAAAAATATATATACAGGGTGGAAGGGTGAACAGTGGCAACTTTCAAAGGACGGATAGATAATCTTAAATAAAAAAATATTACAAAAGTTTTAAATGTATGTCGCTATTTTTTTTTTTGCGAATTTTACAGTTTTCTAATTCCGAAATTTTACGCGAAGTGACAGCACCCGACGATAACGCACGAAGCGGCCGGGGTTTCCCCCGGCCGCCGCGCGCCCGCCGGCGGCGCGGCGCTGGTACATGCGGGGCAGAGGCCTAACAGTAATGTGACTATGATTTTTTATTTTTCGGGATATTAGAAGAAAAACTTAGAAAAAAATAGGGTCATATTTTTTCAACGGTTTTAGAATCTACTCATGATACTTATGCACCTCCTTAAATATTGCCACTGTTCACAATAACAGCCTGTATATATAATAATGAGTATAGGATAGGATAGGATAAGAGTTTAGACATGTACACTATCGCCATAGCTTTCTCTGTAATGTAGATGTAAGTTGGAAAATAAATAAATGAAATTACTGACATCGGTGATGTGAAAACACAAACTCAAAGCGTTTATATCAAATAAAGCAATTACAGGCACTTTTGAATTGTCAAGGGGTCGGTCAGTCAGAAAGATGAAGCTAGTTGCCCATTCCAAAGCGTAGGTACCTATGGAGACGAACGGGCAAGAAACTCCATGGACACTTTTTAAATCACAAAATTGTTACAAAATATTGGTTAGGTACATCATTCAAGATGAAATTAAACGTATGTGAGAACGACGCCGACGATAGAAAGACGTGCACGTTAAAAGTGTCCAAAATAAAAAAGGAAAAATAAAAAAATAATAATACAGAAATGAAAATAAAAAAAGAAAATATCGTGAGGAAATCAGGACTATATATAATATATTTTTTATTATTTATTTCCAAAATCTACCTACTCATTTTTGTTTCGCTAATACCTACTATGTATTATATCTGTTGCTTATACAGTGTGTAACGGAAGGGGGGTATCAACCCTGAAGGAGGTGAACGTGCTCATGAAACTCAACAACTTTCCCCAAAGAACATAGGTCGAAATATGAAAAAAAAAATTGGCCCTCCCATAATAAATCAATCAGCTGGTAGTCAAGTTTTGTAAGGGAGGGCCAAATTTTTTTTTCATATTTCGACCTATGTTCTTTGGGAAACACATTCACCTCCTTCAGGGTTGATACCCCCCTTCCGTTACACGCTGTATAAGTCCGGATATCCCCAAGATTTGTCCCTTCACGGATGTAATATCCAAGATAAAATCATTTTATTTTGTACTCTATATATAAGCAGGAACCAAATTCCTTCCAGTCGAAATCCACATGTATAAACATGCTAATATAACCGTCTATGCTATTAGTAAACAAGTCTGCAATATGTCTTTTATGAAATGACACGTACCTAGTTCGAATTAACTGACTACATGCACGCCATCTGGTTTTAGTTATATGACGCTATCAACATTAAAAGACTCAGGGAATGGTTCGATTCATTTGTTCACAAACTAAACTAAATTTTAAGTTCAGTGCATCTTTTTCTTTCTATTTCAATAAGAAAAGGACAAAAGATAAATATTAGTTTAGTTCCGTCAAATTAGTCAGCTCCTGACGTAAATTGACGTATTTTTAGTAGCCATGTTTTTAATCAGAGGGGCAATGCTCGTAATTTTAAGAACGTTCACAGTCTGATCTCAGTCTCAATCTGTCAAAAAATACTTCTAATTTCCCTACATTTTGACAAGTTTTTGACATTTGTTTGTCGCCGAGATGAGACTGCGACTAGATTTTGAACGTTTTAAATTACGAGAATTGGCCTTCAGGTCTTTGTCTATGGAGTATCTTAATTTGACAGGAATAAACTAATATTTATCTTCTAGACCGCAGTGTGAACACTGCCGCCGCGCCAGCGCCGCGTCGCCGCCGTCCCGTCCCGTCCCGCCCCGCCCGTTGTGTGCAGAGACCTTAAGCCAATGATTCGCGCACAGGGTGTTAAACCGGCACCCAATTAATTGCGATTACCAATCATAATCTGAATCATTTTGAAGGATATTTATTGCTAATCCATCGCTTCATATGTTCGAAAAATTTGTCTACTGAACAACGTAAATAACGCAATGAATTTCGTTGAATTGTCAAAATGGAATCCATTGTTACTGTTAGTGTGTGCCCGTTACCCGCAGATTCATATTAATAAGCATATTTCTTCAAGCAACAAATAAGGTATTTAGTTACGTTCGTCGTTTCGTAAGTTGTTGTTTTAAAAGATTTCTTATGAATATAATATACTCGAGGCAACTAAATAAAATGTCTATCTAAATCATTTTTTTATCAACACTCATTTTGTTAATATAAAACATATGTTCGATTAGGCAGTGCGCACACTTCAAACAAAATAGTTTATTTATCACAATGTTTGAATAACATTTATTTGTTAAAATGATTACCTATTTAGATCCATTTTTTCATCCTATTATATAAATGGCCTAAGCGTCAACCAGCCAGTTCATTAAATGTTGTCAAAGTCAAAGATCTTAATTGTGAGACAGTGGTTACAGAGTTGTTATAATGTTAATTGGTATGCTTTTGCACTGCTCCACCATGTGGCATACAATAGTTTACAATTTGTTATATTAGACCTAAGTTTATGTGATATATTATATTAATTCAAATATACATTTCAATTGTAATAGAGCTTTATTTTGCATCAAAACATAAAAACAGTTTGGCACTAACTCATCACGAATCTGTCGGAAAATTAGACGCATTGCTTGTATTAGACGCACTGGCTGAATATCATTCAGGCCGCTAGTTGAACGGCGCCGTTTAGTTAAACGGCTAGGCAGTTAACTGAATGGATAATTAAGCCAGTTGGCTGCGATATATACATGTACGAGTATCATAGATTAAAAAGATGAATAAGAAAGGGGTTTACTTAAAGAAATAAATAATACCTGTGCCTACGAATTGTCATCATCTGCCATTACCCAACTTTGTTGGGAATGGCTTCCAAGTGTAACTGGGTGCAAATGAATACCAATATTTTACATGAAGCATTTTTGTTAATACATACATATTATAGATAGAAAAACACCCAGACTCGGAACAAATACATCAATACATCAATGGTTGCCCGATTTTGACAACTTCTACTGATTGTTTAATTATGAGCAATAGACAGTGGCCCTGATTCCCTTGTTCACAAACTAAACTAAATTTAAGTTCTGTGCATCTTTTTCTTTCTATTTCATTAAGAAAAGGACAGAAGATAAAATATTAGTTTAGTCCTGTCAAACTAAGACACTCCATAGACAGATTAGACGTGATTAACAACATGGCTACTAAAATACGTAAATTTACGTCAGGCGCCGACTAGTTTGACAGGACTAAACTAATATTTATCTTCTGTCCTTTTCTAAATTAAATAGAAAGAAAAAGATGCATTGAACTTAAATTTAGTTTAGTTTGTGAACTAGGGAATCGGCGCCAGTGTTGGCTCAACTCAACGGGGCCCGTGGCTAAATAACAGCCGCACAGGTCGTTCGATCAGGTTAAGCTACACTTGCCGCGGTTGGTCTGAGGATGGGTGACCATCTTTACATACCAGGGACCTCTCCGTGCCTCGAAAAACACGTTAAGCCGTTGGTCCCGGCTATCATCCTTGGATCCATGATCTTTGACAATCGTTACGGGTAGTCAGAAGCCCGAAAGTCGACAACCAACCAGTTTTAATAATAATAATAATATATAAATCATTTATTTCAGATTCATCCTAAGATTACATCCATATCTAGTATCAGTTTTACCAAGGGGTATCGTATTACCCAGTAACTGGGTTGTGGAGGTCAGATAGCCAGCCGTTCCATGTAAAATACTGGTATTCAGTTGAATCCGGTTAGACTGGGAGCCGACCCCAACAAAGTTGGGAAAAGGCTAGGTTGATGATGAGGCACGTCTTGCCTCAGTCTGCGCGTAGCCTTGTTAGTATAGTTTCATGATTTATTATATCATCTACTATAGGTAGGTACCTAATGCCTACTATAACAATCTTATTTTATCGCTCCGTATATCTATAAACTTGAGCCATTTGACTTTAAGAGGCAAACCAATTTTATTTAACTACGTTTAAGACGTGATATTTCATGCTATTTTAGTGCGAAAATAATCTGACTTCTGCACTCATTGTCTATTATTAAGGTAAATAAGTGGTCAGTCATCATCTGCCTAGCCTTTCCCAACTGTGTTGGGGTCGGCTTCCAGTCTAACCGGAAGCAGCTGAATACCAGTATGTTACATGGAGCGACTGCCTATCTGACCTCCATAACGCAGTTAGGTACTGGGTAACACGATTCTTTAATCTGGTTTTTTCTAGCCTAATCTTCCCAGAATAAAGTCGACAGTCCACGGAGGTCCTGGGTTCGATTCCTAGGTCGGACAAAGTGATACTGGATGTTTCCATCTCGACTTTCTCAGAACCTACTAGCAGCCTGGAGTCTGGATTTGCGCCTGGTTGATAGCGATAGGCTTGCCCCCTGTTCCATGGGACATAAGACCCAACGAGGTTTTGCAAAAGGCAGGATCCAGAGAAGGACACGTGGGACAAGGATGGTTTCATCAAGGTGGAGAAGAAGAAGCCTCCTTGTCAGTACCAGTGCGGCACCGCGCCGGCAGGACCCAACATGCTGCTGCGTCCAGCAATCCCGACGACGCAGCTGTACGTGTCCAGACTGCACGTACCACTCCACGAACCCAACTGGACTTTGAGGGTCAAGAAGTTGGAGTCGCGTCACAACACGAACTTCAAGTCGTTCATGGTGCGTGGTCCGACACATCATCTCGAGAAGTTCCTCAAGGAAGAGTTCTGGCCGAAGGGTGTTGTGTACCGCCGGTTTCGTGGCCGGCTACATGACACCAGTCAGCGATCACGACGCAGACACTTCGTGTGCGTTAGTTAGTTTTTAGTGTACCTAATTATAATGTTGTATATATTTATAGTATTTTTAAGTTATATTAATATTGCATATATGGGCCTTGATGCCTGAAATAAATGGATAAATAAATAAATAAGTACTAAAGGTAGATACAGTCACGTGCACCAATATGTCAACACTTGGCAACTTTTAATTTCGATATTTTCGTGAAATAACTAATGCAATGTTGAAATACGACACATCACATAAACCTATGGATTCGAAAATGCTATGTTCGTAACAACATAAAATTTCATACTACTAATATTATAAACGTAAAAGTTTGTATGGATGTATGGATGTTTGTAACTCTTTCACGCACAAAATACTGAACGGATTTGGATGAAATTTGGCACACAGATAGTTTATAACCAGGATTAACATATAGGACACTTTTCATCCCGGTATTTTCACGGGATCGAAACTTATGCGGGAGAAACCGCGGGGCGCAGCTAGTTCAACAATAAAGGAGTAAATCGCTTTTGAATAAAGCCGAGTGTAAGTATACATACTTTTGCTAGTGACTAACCCTTCGGAAAACAAAGCATAAAGTTATGTCATGTATGTACAGTCAACAGCAAAAGTAGATGATCAAAATCAGAAATTCAATACTAATGAACGGAGTTCGCAGCTATATGGCAGCTGTACTAGTAGTAAATGTTTGGTATAATTTACAATCACATACTTTTGAATCACTTCGACGCCACACTGTTCTGAAGCGAACTCCGTTCATTAGTATTGAATTTCTGATTTTGATCATCTACTTTTGCTGTTGACTGTACCAACTTTTATTTTCATCGTGTCCTTGGCTAAAGTCATGGTCATTCACATTGAGATCACATCGTAACACGTAACAAGGTATGACGTAACAAGGTATGACGTAACAAGGTATGACGTAATACGGTAGTGATTAAAAAAATAAGGTCATGTCCGTTGAGCTCGTTTGGATCCGTGACCAAGACGTATCGTGTTACCCAGTAACTGGGTTGTGGAGGCCAGATACCTACTTAGGCAGTCGCTCCATGTAAAATCCTACTAATATTAAGTATAAACATGAAAGTTGGTACGTATGGATTTTGTTACTCTTTCACGCAAAAACTACTGCACGAATTTGGCATACAGATAGTTTTTAACCGGGATTAACACATAGGATACTTTTTATTCCGATATTCCCACGAGTTTTTGGAACGAAGTTCCTTATTGCGCGTTGCGAAGGGGGCTAGACGGAAAAAATTAAGACCAAAAGTTGGAACGACACTTTTTGCTATAGTTGTAAGCCGTGCGGCGTGCGCGTGTTTCTCTGTCTGTCTCTCTCTCTCTCTTATAGAAAGCAAGCCAGTTATACTTCGTTCCATCCGGGTGTCCCTTTACAACTCTCAAGTTTATTATTTTTATTTTTTTAACCTTTGCCCCACACTAGGAATTTTTCGTGTATCGTGGGTGCGTTTACAAACATTTAAACTCACATACACAAACAGCCAGACCCGGAACAACTACTTGTAGGCTGTACAAATATTTGTTCCGTGCGGAAATCGAACCCGCGACACGCAGCGCAGCAGTCAATCGCTTAACCACTGCGCCAACCGTGCCGATTGAAACTTATGCGGGTTAAACCACCAGGCGCTGCTAGTATATAATAAAAAAAATTAAATGTCGGTATGTTGTTAATGTCTGTTTAAACATTTCACAGTCAATTACTTTCATTTTATAGATACAACATTAAAGTTGTTTTCTCCAGAAGTTTACTTATAGAAAATAAATATAGTGAATGATTCGAGTCTATTTTCATCAAGCTTATTGACTGAACGTAAATCTTCAAGGTTAAGCTTGTTAAGGCCAGATCATTCGGGCGATTGTTTACTTATAGACAAATAATTTTCATAGGAATAAATGTATTAGAATCATCATCATCTTCCTGTCTCTATCCCATTTTTAGGGTTTCGTGGCCACAGTATTTGATACTGCTATTTTAGTCGGTGACTAGTAAGCACATATCGATGAAAATTGAAAAGAACGTGTATTCTGTGCAGCGCTAAACTATGGTGAAGTGAAATTACAACAAAAAAATATTATAGGGGTTGCACTCACCATTACATGCATGGGATGTGCAACCCACCAATTACTTCTCTTAAAACGGTAAGTACAGGAAAATATCGTGAGAAAATCGGCTTGTCTAAGCACCAAAAATTCGAAGACATGCGTCATCCACCAACCCGTACTGGGCCTGCGTGGTGGATTACGGCCCACTCCTCACAGAGCCTGTGTCCCAGCAGTGGGAACATTATTCGCTGATTATGAGTTACTAACCTTGTCGGTAAGAGAGGTGATGTGCCCAGTAATGGGCTGCGTTCTTGTGGCACTGCGGGGGCTGGCGTATACCGCAGCTCCTATCAGGAGTAGGATGGCTAGGACCCTCATGCTGTAACAAAGAAAACACAATGGGTTATAATAAGATATTGGAATATTTAGAGCAAGTTTACCTTCACTTCAAGGAAGGAAGTAACCTAGAGTGGAGTGGATATACTGCTGGGGAATTTGTTGCGCCAATTCTTCTCCCCAGCGAAAGTACTAGGAAGTGGTGAAGGGCGGGCGTTTTGGGGGACTGTCTTTTGTCATTTTGACGTTCGAAAAGTGCTGATTCTCAGCCTGATTTGAATAAATTACTTTTGATTTTGAGTGGATATGTTATACAGGGTTATTTTTCAAAGACCAGCCACATTTAAGGGTCTGGTATAGACCATCAAACTGAACAACTTTCTCCATGGGACCAACATCGTAATCGCGAATAAAAATTCAGCCGTCCCATACATTTAGGTCGAGTAGGTATTGAAGTTTTCTATGGGACAGTTGATAAAATTTTCGCGATTATTTTTACGCTATTTGTCCCATGGAGAAAGTTGTTCAGTTTAATGGTCTGTACCACATCCTTAAATTTGGCTGGTCTTTGAAAAATAACCCTGTATGAAAGCCCGGAATGGTACCTACTCATAACGTCTTAATCTACTAAAATTACTATCTGCCTGCCATTTCCCAACTATTTGGGGGTCAGTTTCCAGTCTAACAAGATGTAGCTGAACATCAACTGCCAATCTGACTATTTTTTTTGCGATTTTTTGTAATCTCTCGGAATTTCTCCAACGTGGCGGTGACAGAGGGGCATACCGGCTAAAACCACCACGATGTTCCACCTCTGCGTATGGCTAGGGGTGCGGGATTCGCATATGCATTCACCACTCTCCCGACAGGCCTCGAGCCGCTGTTCCTCAGCGGGTCCCACCTCCCCGTGCGGCCATTCCCCATGGTCGCACCCACTCTCGATTGGCGCGCGTCTTCGATCAATAATAGTACTAGATTCCCGATAAGCGCTTCAAAAACGGCCCGAAAAATAAGACCACAAATACTTTTTTGGTCTTATTTCAAATTAGTATATTTTTAACCTTATTACTTAGACTTTAAGTTTCATTTTAGAATAAATGACTGAAAATTTAAAAATAGAATGATTTTATTTTCAAGCGACATTTTAAATATATTTTGCAATGGTAATTAAACTTTATGTGTAAGCATTAAGGTTTATAAAAACTGAAGTTGTTAATATTATTATACTTTTTTATAAGAAATGTAGATGTTTACGTGTGTGCAAACGTGGCCACTTGAGCGACTGATTTTTGTTCCTGATCCTTAATCTAGTACTATTATTGATCGAAGGCGCGCGTGGAACACTCCGGCGCCAACTCGGGCCTGTCTAGTCGGACGACGGACGCCCCTAGTCCGCCACCTGCAGGCCACCTCTCATAGGTAGGTATCTGACTGAATGGCCTATCTGACCTCCACAAGCCAGTTACTGGGTAACGCGATACTCCTTGCTAAGATGATCCCTTCTTACTAACCGTAACGAATGTCTAAGATCTCTCGTGGTCATGTCAAGTACATGCCTACATCATTATATCTTTGCCGACGTTTCCTAATACTTAGATTTCACCTCCAGTTAGTGTGGGAGTGTCTCACATTGTTGTGACATGAAAACTCGTTCATTGTATATCGTTTATTACAATAGGCTAGTTTCCTCAAAAAATCTAATTAGTCCGTCAGTTAGATTATCAAAAAATATTGGACCCGTATTTTTTCTTTTGTCAATTATATAAAAAATTATGAAGATATCGCCCGTTAAAGTTCCGCGTGACGTCACACCCTGCTACACTTTTTAGCATGGCGTGACGTCACGACCCCCCACTCCCCGCTTTATCTTTGTCATTTTTTGTTTGATTGACAAAAGAAAAAATACATATCCATTATTTTTCGATAATCTAACTGACGGACTAAATAAGTACATTATAATAATATTTTTTTTTACCCAGGAAACTATTCTATTGTGACGTATACACTACACATATCTATTGTATATAATATTAAAAGCCTGTGATGCCCACTGCAGGACAAAGTCCTCCCTACTTTAACCATTTCTCTCTGTTTAAAGTTGCTAAGGATCAGTTCTTGTCGAAGAAGTTGTGCTCATCCCACGATCTCCGGGCCTGGCGCGATACCCCATACACACACCTACACATATCTATAAGTACACATAATTATAAATGGATCTCCTGCGCCCTAATTGCGTAACACACGATCAATCGGAATCGGTTTCATTTTGACAGTTCAACAACATTCATTGAGTTATTTACGTGTTGAGCAGACAAATTTTTCGAACTTATGAAGCAATGGATTAGCAATTTGCTTCAAAATGATTCTGATTACGATTAATTGTGTGTTACGCAATTAGGGTGCTGGTTAAATAATAATAGCCCTGCGGTTCGATCGATGGTAAAGCTACGCTTGCCACGGTCAGTTCGTGGATGGGTGACCATTCAATACATATCGAGACTCCTCCGAGCCTTGGAAAGAACGTAAAGCCGTTATGTGGACGCTGGAGATATTACATTGCATAAGTGTGTGCGCAAACACAGGTACACTTTCTCTTCTCTAACACTCATTGTCCGATGGGTGTTAGACAATCCGACACGACCGGAGATCAGACGCAGGACCAACGGCGTAACGTGCTTTCCGAGGCACGGAGGGGTCTTGGTATGTAAAGATGGTCACCCATCCACGGACCAACCGCGGCAAGCGTAGCTTAACCTAATCAATCGACCCGTGCAGCTGTTATTACTTAGCTACAACAAAGCACGGATATATAGTACTTTAGAGGGATCAGGAACAGGGTGTATTAAAGTTCACTCATCCTCCATAGAAAAGGGAGGATCCTCCGACCAGACGGGTGTTGTGTCTGGCGGGCAATTGCCCAACGATTGATGTTGGGAAATTGTATCTATGCTAATTGCGCGGTAAACTCTGCTTGCGAGATGCAGGATTTGCGTGACGTCAGAATGACGCGTTGTTCGCATTTGGCGTTGTAGATACCGCTACAGTACCATTATAGACAATGATTATTCACAGAGCTTGTAGCAGTGAGTAGTGATAGTGACTCACAATATACTCACCTTGGCAGTTCGTTGACTAATAAGGAAGAGGTAATGAATGGCTAAGGGTGTGTACGGACTTGGCAGTTTTTTGACGCGTTTTACATGCGTTTTGTTTAAGCTCGATGGACTGAGTATGAGGTCCCGGGTCGGGGAATGTGTTTTTTTTATATTTTTATTGGGAATTTCTTAGCTTGGAGTTTGGAAGTTTGATACCCCCGTGCCTCGGTAAGCAGAAGTAAAAAGGACCACGTTACACCTTTGACAATTGGGCTAAGAGACCCGCCGATTGAGTTACACTAAACTCTCGGCGACATCGCGGCAGGCCGAGATCAAGATGGCGATGGCGGGACGAGCTTGACTCCTACCAAAAGGACTCGCCAAAGATTGAATAGTGTGGCTTACTGACAGGTTAGTGTTATTAACTTATTTATTTATTTTACTTCGATAGTCTTATGTTGTCATTTGTGACTTCAAGTGACAGCTATGTGAACAGAACCCAGCAATGCATAAATATGTAAGCTGTCACGCCCTTTATGCCTGGA
The DNA here is from genome assembly GCA_945859715.1 of Apamea sordens. Taxonomy (NCBI): domain Eukaryota; kingdom Metazoa; phylum Arthropoda; class Insecta; order Lepidoptera; family Noctuidae; genus Apamea; species Apamea sordens. Next base: position 6,671,970 of record OX244015.1, on the reverse strand, counting down.
GGCTTTTATTTGGGTAGTAAGTTATTATTTACATTTTAATTTTAATTAATTATTTTTTAGCTTGAGTACGTATAGTTTTAATTATATTTGTTGGTAAATTGGCGTGGCTAGCTGACATTTGCGCAAATAATTTAATTTTATGGTCTGGTCTTGTAATGTTAATTACTGAACAAAGGTACCTAGTATTGTATACAATCAAGTGTTTTCTAACTGAACAGACAGCTGTGCTGCTGGGGAGTTTGTTGCGCCAGTTATTCTTCCCAGCGATAGCACTAGGAAGTGGAGAAGGGCGGGCGTTTTTGAGGAACTGTCTTTTGTAATTTTGACGTTCGAAAAGTGCTGATTCTTAGCCTAATTTGAATAAATGACTTTTGATTTTGTGGAAAAGGCTAGTTACTTCTAAAAGTTTTAAAGTAAATCGCCAAGTCTGTAACCACCCTAACAGTCAGACAGTTTAAATGTAGCAATTAGATCATATTACGTGGTTAAGATAACTGAATGATTTATTTTCCTTAATCAGAGCGTGAATACTTACCTACATACAAGGAAAGCTTGTGATTTGCCTAGAGAAATAATTGTATTATAAGAAGGAACTTGTTTTTACAGCCGTGATCTCGCGGATCTTAAGGCCCATTCCCGTAATTAAGAACGTTCAAAATCTTGTCGCAATCTCATCTTAGCGACTATCAATGCCAAAAAAAAAACTTGTCAAAAATTTAGGGAGATTAGAGGTATTTTTGACAGATTGGGACTGAAACTTGTCAAAAATTTAGGGAAATAAATTTACTAGTGGTATTTTTGACAGATTGGGAGATCTGACTGTGAACGTTCTTAAAATTACGAGAATTGCCCCTCAGTTTTTCCGCCTAAAGGTTGATCCATATAGTCTATATCTAATATCTATCTATACAAACAAACTCTTCAGCTTTATTCAAAAGTAATTTATTCAAATTAGGCTGAGAATCAGCACTTTATGAACGTCAAGATTACAAAAGACAGTCCCCCAAAAACGCCCGCCCTTCACCAGCACTTCCTAGTGCTATCGCTGGGAAGAAAAAGTGGCGCAACAAACCTGCTGGGGTGCTGGGGAGTTCCCCAGCAGCACAGCAGTCTGATCAGTTAGAATATACTTGATTGCATATATTACTAGGTACCTTTGTTAGGTACTTAATTAAATATATTATTAGTATAGAATCTACACGAATCTGCACCCTAATTGCGTAACACATAATCAATCGGAATCTGAATCATTTTGAAGCAAATTGCTAATCCATTGCTTCATAAGTTCGAAAAATTTGTCTGTGTCGTAAATAACGCAATGAATAATGTTGAACTGTCAAAATGAAACCGATTCCGATTGATCGTGTGTTATGCAATTAGGGTGCGGTATATTAAATTAATAGTTAAGAGGAGGAGTTTGTTTGTTTTTTTGTATGTTTGAATGCGCCACAATCTATGGAGTGACCAGTCGGATTTGAACATAATTTTTGCATTTGATAGCCTAATTCTTGGGGATGGTGTTTATCATCACGCTGGGGTCCCTTAGGAGCCTCCCGCACCCCCGGCCATAAGCAGAGGTGGAACACTACGATGGTTTTAGCCGGTAAGATTCAGGTAGGCAGTCACTCCATGTAAAATACTGGTATTCAGCTGTATCCGGTTAGACTGGAAGCCGACCCCAACATAGTTGGGATATTCCTCCGTCACCCCCACGACGGAGGAAGTCCATGAGGATTTACACCGCAAAATAAAAAAACTCGAGAGGTGTCAAGGGACACCTGGATGGAACGAAGTATAACTGGCTTGCTTTCTATAAGAGAGAGAGAGAGAGAGACAGACAGAGAAACACGCGCACGCCGCACGGCTTACAACTATAGCAAAAAGTGTCGTTCCAACTTTTGGTCTTAATTTTTTCCGTCTAGCCCCCTTTCGAAACGCGCGACAAGGAACTTCGTTCCAAAAAAAAAAAAACAAAAAAACTGGCCCTTGGAAACCGAGCAAAAGAACGCGGGCGAGCGATGCGATATGACTAGGCGGCTCTAGGGAACAAGGGTCTACTCCGAAGTAGAATGTTAATGTCGAATGTTCGGCCGTTTCCTGCTACGAAGTTACTATTTGGTTCGGTCGGTTCCGATCCTACACTCCTACACTCTTTCGAATATTGACTATGGTCCCGACCCAACTGAGCCGATCCGAACTTTTTTCGCATTTTTCAATAATATTCGGTTCGGCCATGTGTCGGTCCGATCCGAACATTCGCACTTTGCACTTCAGTAGGCTCCAAGAAGTCGTTACTATATTCGATTTCACAAATTTTCGAAAATTTGTGTAGCATCCCTTACAATAAAAGTTGTCATACTGACCCTCTTATCTTTAAGTCGACAAATAATAACATGATCGGTAAAACCCGAAAACAAAACACAATCAAACTCCTCAAAATTCCGATAAACAAAATGGTTGATATGAAATTAATAGTTGTAGGTAAATGTTTATCAAAATATCAGTTCAGGGGTCATTGAAGTGTCTAAGTAAAACAGTTGATATTTTATCAACTAAAATATAAACAAAATGATAATTCAGCGATTACCTCATATTTTAGACGTAATGAAAATATTATAATATTAGCCACTCATTGAAGGGGCTAAGTAATAACATCCGCACGGAGCGATTGATCAGGTTAAGCTAAGCTTGCCGTTGGTCCGTGGATGGGTGACCATCTTCACATTCACCAAGACCCCTCCGTGCCTCGGAAAGCACGTTATGCCGTTGGTCCTGGTTGTCATTCGTGGATCTTTGAAAGTCGTTACGGGTAGTCAGAAGCCCGAAAGTCTGACAACCAGTCTTACCAAGGGGTATCGTATTACCCAGGCACTGGGTTGTGGAGGTCAGATAGACAGTCGTTTTATGTAAAATACTGGTATTCAGCGGCATCCGGTTACACTGGAAGCTGACACCTCGTATGACCCACGATAAACTATGTATGATGGATTTTTTTACAGTTATTAAATGTAGAACTTTGAATAAAAACCTGTTTTCTTTGATCAATAATAGTACTAGATTAAGGATCAGGAACAAAAATCAGTCGCTCAAGTGGCCACGTTTGCACACACGTAAACATCTACATTTCTTAGAAAAAAGTTTAATAATATTAACAACTTCAGTTTATTATAAACCTTAATGCTTAAAACATAAAGATTAATTACCAGTGCAAAATATACTTAAAATGTCGCTTTAAAATAAAATCATTCTATTTTTAAATTTTAATAAGGTTAAAAACATACTAATTTGAAATAAGACCACAAAAGTATTTGTGGTCTTATTTTTCGGGCCGTTTTTGAAGCGCTTATCGGGAATCTAGTACTGTTATTGATCGAAGCCTGTTTTAGTTAGAAACATGTTCTAGTATAGGAGACTGGCGGAGTCAGGATTTGCGCCCGTTTGTTGGCCATAGATTCGCCCTCTATTATATGGGAATAGAGGTATGCTTATAGTACACCCAAATTTCGACAGGTATGAAAAAAAAAAATTTAAAAAAATATATTATAAAATATATATATATATATATATTATAAAAACATTATTATTATTATGTAAATAAAATTGTTTATCGTTTTTCCGAAGGGAGTAGGTAGCTACTTCCTTCGGAAAAACGATAAACAATTTTATTTATGCAAGTAAATAAGTAGGTTTGCACAAACACTTTCACACGTCAATCATAATTTAAAATCTAGATGAAGTCGCCGTTTCCTATCTGACTACTCTGAGACGAAAGGCTGAATTGAACTCAGAGGTCACAGTCTCTTTTAAAGTCCAGACATATTCTTGGTCAAATGGTCTTTTGAAGAAATATTAACCAGACAGATATGGGTGGACCTGTCCAGTATTTATCTATACTTATAATAAATCTGTAGAAGTGAAAATTCTGTACATTGAAAATATCTAAAAAATAAATGGCAGGGGGTGTTACTTGACCGACACCGAACCCAAAAATGTGATTACAAAAATTTTTGTCTGTCTGTCTGTTTGTTCAGGCATCACGCAAAAACTACCGGTTCGATTACGATGAAACTTGGTATAATTATTCTTTAATATCCTGGGCACCACACTGGGTACTTTTTATCCCGGAAAAGTATATACAATAAAAAACAAACTTAATTTTGCGGTTCGATCCCTATACCCGATTACCACTGTCTGTACTGTACCAACCGCAAATACTAAGTTTGTCGTAGGTTGGGTCACCCGCAGTGGAGTTCATTTTTATTCCTTTTAGTTTTTAGAGTTATTTAGGTTTATTTTTATATGAGTCGTAGGTACAGATTTTAATTTTAAAGTATAGGTAGTATATTTGATAGTGTACGTAGTGACCGTAGGTTATTTTATAATACTGTTAGGTAGGTTTAATCATTCGTATAGATATTAGTTTTTAGGGAGTTTGCTTATTTATTGAGTTTAGATTAGTTATCATCAGAAATAGGTTTATTTAGGTAGGTAGGTATTTAATTTTCTGTTATTGAGTTTTTTTTTTTAATTAGTTAGGTACTTAGGTAAAGATATCATATAGGTATCCTCTTAATCACCACTAATGAGACACAATTGGTTTTCTATTGTAATTAGCCACAAAGGGCCCGCGACATAGAAGGCATTCTGGGGAAGCACATACATTTTATCCTGTTAGCACGTTCCCGTGGGTAAATTTCCGACATCCACGCGGGCGAAGCCGCGGGCAGAAGCTAGTAGTAAATATGTAGATACCATCCGGTTACATTAATGGAAAGATGGAAACTGTCTTAGTAATATTATCGTAAGATATAGACATAACATATGGGTCATTATTACACATTCTACTACCTATTATAAAAGAGTTTAATACGTAACTAATTCTACGATTCAATAGAAAAAAAAACAATCTACAATCTACTTCTAAACTTATATTAGTAAAACGAACACACCCAAACAAAAAAATAAATACAACCAATATAGAAATTCTTTTTCATAAACTGAACGCGCCCTACATTTAATTTATCATTAAAATAGAAAAGGTTTTACTCACGTTTTTAAAGAAATAACTATTGTTGACACTACTTCAATCACGCATGCGCAGTTTGACTGCGCGATGACAACTGACAGTTTGACCTAAGATGGCTGACTTTATTACTGGTTTTATAGAGCGACGTGCTTTGATAGCATAACAAAGAAGCGTGGGATTGCTTGTTGTTTGGGTTATTTTTCCTTCTATGACTGTTAGGGATAACTATGTATCGTTATTAGTCGTTTAGAATGGGTATTCGCTGGTTTTGCTTAGTTAAATCTTAGGTTTTTTTTTTAGGTAAGTTGGTAGGACTTTTTTGTTTTTTTTCGTTAACTTACCTTCATCTTTACAAAAATTTTGGTTTTTAATATATAGAGTCGTCATCTCAGAAGGCACTCCCTTTCAACTAACTCACATAATATTATATTTAATGTCTTGTCGTGCAGCGACAAGAAAAGCTAAACTTTAAAGTTAAGGGTAAAATTAAATTAAAGAAAGGGAGTTAGAAAAAAATCACCCCTAGGAGGTCCCACGCAGCAGGACAGGATGCAGCACGGCAGCAGGAGAGAGAGGCACGGCGGGGACGCTGTCAGCCCGCCAGGTGAGGCGGCCCTCGGATGGCGCCAATAGTAACAGGAGGCCTTCACGAAGGACGGAGGACGGAGGTGTAGGCAGGGTCCGTCAGGTACCGGAGCGGAGAGGTACGCTGGGTATTCCCGGGATAGGTAGCCCTGGAGTATCAGGCTTTTAGTTGTATTCGCTTTAGAGGCGAAACCCGAACTGATCCTTGCATTGCGTTGATCTATTAAGTCAACTCGTAGAATAACATCATGTAGAAAATATAAATTTGAGATATCAAAGTGTCCAGTGGATATTTTGCATAAGTTTGCATATATAATCCGCTAAAAAGATACAGGCCGGTAAGGATTTGAAAGGAACGTTGCCATGGCGACGTATTAAACATCGTTGGATGTCTTATTTAAAATATATTATTAATAAAATACAATAAAATCTATAGTTATTTTGTATTAGAAGTATAGTGTTTATAGGAAAAATGATATCCATCAACGTGGGCGAAATTACCAACCATTGGATGTCACTAAATCGTCGTAGTCTCATGTGAAAGTTGGAGCTGTGTCTGTGTACTGATTGTGGATAGAACGTGTCGTGAGGAATAATCAGATCAGCGCCTAACGGTAACAGAATGCTTGTTCTGACCTGGAGGAATGATTGAAGATAACTGTGTACATTATGTTACAGTTTTCAATATACCATTGTCAAAGACATGCAACACAAGAGTTTTTTCTAATCATTGTTCCTCTCAACCAAAGCACCTGCCATCTAATCTCTTCACCACCCTTGGTTGACTGGTAGAGAATGCTTAAGGCATTAAGTCCGCCTTTGTACCTTTTTGTTCGAAAAGTTTAAATAAATAAATAAAGACAATTAACACACGTAGGTGTCAGTCCTTTCAACTAAGTTTTTTATATAGTGTGGTTTTTAATGGATCTCTGATCTGAAATAAAAAAAAATATTTCAGATCAGAGAACTATTTTTATTTAAAAGTAAACATCAATTATATTTTTAAATATTAGAATATAAAAAGTATAAAAACATTTAAAAATATAAAAAATAGTAGCCCATCGGTATCGGGAACAGGGTCCAAGCTACCGGTGGTCAGGGCTCTAGAGAGAGGAACCTCCTGACAATGCGAGCCGTGACCAGAAGTACCGCTTTCAGGAACAAGCCCTTGATCCAGCTGCCCAACGAGAGCTTCCTCAGGTATAACATATGAATCTCTGATCTGAAATATTTTTTTTATTATTTTAAATCATTCTGCCTAGCCTTTTCTCAACTATGTTAGGGTCAGCTTCCAGTCTTACCGGATGCAGCTGGATACCAGTATTTTACATGGAGCGACTGCCTATCTGACCTCTATAACCCAGTTACTGGGTAATACGATAACCCCTTGGTAAGACTAGTTGTCAGACTTTCAGGCTTCTGACGACCTGTAACGACTGAAGATCCACGAATGACAGCCGGGACCAACGGCTTAACGTGCTTTCCGAGGCACGGAGGGGTTTGGTATGTAAAGATGGTCACCCATCCACAGACCAACCGCTGACGACTGGTAATGTACCCAAGAGACTGGCGGTATTGCCAATTAATAAAAAAATAAAAGTTAATGATCCAAAGTCAATGCATATTTCAAATAAGCACATAAAACTTTTGAACGTCAAAAATTACAATGAAATAAAATTGATTCTAGTCGCCCCTTCCAAAGGGTAGTTTTCTGTTATTATTTTATGCACTTTATTCTTGAATGACAAACATACAGACAAATTCTAATAACACACATTATTATTATATGTATTACCTATTATCATAACAGTACTTGGAAGTATTATTATTTTATACTGCGGTTTAAAGTGAACTAATTTATAATTGTTGACAAATACATTCATTTGGTTAAACCACGGACCATCTGTTCCTCGTTAACTAGTTATGTGTCCCGAGTTTTATTGCTTCATATTTTTTATCATTGACTTAGCATACCTAAAAGATTGTATGAACTTAAACGAAGCAAAAGAAGTATGTAAGAATTGTAGCACGTGGCGTTCTACCCTGTGGGAAGAAGGTATGCATGTCATCATAATATGTTGGGGTCGGCTTCCAGTCTAACTGAATGCAGCTGAATACCAGTATTTTACATGGAGCGACTACCTATCTGACCTCCACAACCTAGTTACTAGGTAACACAATGCCCCTTGGTAAGACTGGGTGTCAGACTTTGAGGCTTCTGATTCAGGTCTGGTTAGAAAGTCTGACAAACGATGACAGTCAAAGATCTACGAATGACAGTCGGGACCAACGGCTTAACGTTACCCTAACTAATAGTTAATAGGTAGGAATGTTCTGCCGACCAATTTTGTAGAAAATCACACCGTGAAAACTTTGGTGATGTGTGAAGCGAGCTGTCATTCAACCTGATTCTAAGGAATGACACTATTGACAGCTCACTTCATCTATGTTTTCATGGTGTCATTTTTACTGAACGAACCGGCTGCTCAACCAAATGCACAGACACGGCCCGAACTTGGGGTCGACTTAGGTTCAGGCCGTGATATTTAGTTCTGCAGTATCTACCTAGCTTTAATAACCTCGTTGGTCTCGTGGTCGCGTGAATGCTGAGCATGGGATCCTGGTTTCGATTCCACGCTCGGGCAAACTGTTATTGAGTTTTTCTATTTCTTAGTAGCAGAAGACGGTAGTGTGCAAACCCCCTGTCTCAGAAAGCGTAAAGCCGTTGGTCATGCGCCTGATTTCTTCTGGGTCGTGTCGGATTGCCGTCCCATCGGACAATGAGAATATAGGAACAGAGAGTGCACCTGTGTAATTCCGATGCAGCCTGTCCGTTGCTGCCCTCTCCCAGCGACGCCCTAAGCCGAGGTCCGTACCCCACAGGGGTACGGCCTTAGCGTCGCTTAGTTTTTTAAGCCCAATCTGCAGGCCTTACAACAACCAGCAGACGACAACCTCGTAGGATGAAATACGACGTGCTATTACAAAAAAAAGGGCAATTGTGTTTGCGCACAAACTTGTGCACTATAATAACTCCTGCGTGTCTGGCTAATCTCCGTTGGTTCCTCTGTGGCCGAAATTCGGTCTGGATGACTGTTCCTCTCTACTTACCCCGATACTAAAGTTTTATTTACTCAACAAATGTACAGACAAACCATCCATTATATAATAACATTATTACGATTTAGTATTTACTGCTAAAAGGTTAAAAGTTTATCAAAGGGAACCACAGTATGTTGATGTGTCATTCTGCAAACATTTTGAATAAGTGACTAATTTAAATTAATTAATTTAGGTAGGCAGGTAGGTACCTAATACGAGTGTGTATTGTTTTCGTGGTTGTAGGAAAATTCGTAAAGTATCCACAACGAAAACACAAAGGAAAATGACTTTATACCTATTTAGAATGGTATGCTTCTACTGCCACGTAGGTACAGACGCCAGCTCATCAAGCTATGTGCAACTGTCTTTTCCCAATCTACCTTGAAATAGAATAGTTTTTTTTAGCATAATGAGCTGGCGTCTGTACCAAAGCCACGAATGACAGTCGTAAAGGGTAGTCAGAATTCCAAAAATCTGACAACCCGTCTTACCAAGGGATTTTACTCAATAACTGGGTTGTGAAGGTTAGATAGGCAGTTGCTCCATGTAAAATACTGAAATTCAGCTGCATCCGGCTAGGCTAGAAGGCGACCCCAACATAGTTAGGAAAAGAAGGCACTGACGAATCTCTGTCTATGTAATGGATGGCCACCCATCTGTGGACTGACCTCGGCAAGAGATGCTTTACCTTAAAAATCGACCCGTGCGGCTGTTATTACTTAAACACGAGCCCAGGACACGTTTAATAAAGTAGATAGTTGAACTTTTTCCAGCCGTCTAAAATTCTAGTGAAGCAATGTTTGACCTGTTATAACGTTGTTATTGACTTATTCAACTATCTTGACTTATCATAAAAAATAATCAAGAAATCCTTTAGAAGTACATGTTTTTTATTATTTAAAATAATAATTTTGAATACATAGTGGAAAAATGTCAACTAACGTTTGAAGCTCACTGTACATACATATATAGGAAAGAGATAATTAGAAAATATTGAGAATAACCCTTGTAATGTCTTCTAGTGAGAGATAATCCATTTCAAGAGTAATCATTAAAGTATTGACCAATAAATACAATTCAGAGAAATTAGTTGTAAAACTTATTATTATTTTTTATTATTCATTAGAATTCCGTTGTTTTCAAGTAATTAAAAATAACATAGGTCATGTCCTTTCTTCTCAGACTAGTCAGATAGGAAACGCCGACCTCATCTAGTTTTTAAAATATGATTGACGTGTAAAAGTGTTTGTATACGCTAAATGGTGTGCATTTGGAGAGATTGTCCCGCAGTGGACTGTTGTAGGCTCATGATGATAATTTGTCAAATGATAATTTGTCTCGCGGCCGGACCAACCTGCTGGGTGAAGCACCTTGCATACAGTCAACGAAATCGCGGAAAGGGTGGATTTAATTTTACATGTTCTCTTAATGGTTTCACAAAAATTACTTTACACGTGATAAGCTGTACACAATGGAAAAAAATTGTTTAATACCACGCTACCGATTTGCGGCAACCAGTAACCAGTTAGTAGTTGTGTTGGGAATAATAAATAAATTTAAAAAAATCAAAGGGTTGGCCCGTGGCTAAATAATAACAGCCGCACAGGTCGATCGGTAAGGTTAAGCTACGCTTGCCGCGGTTGGTCTGTGGATGGGTAACCATCTTTACATACCGAGACCCCTCCGTGCCTCGGCAAGCACGTTAAGCCGTTGGTCCCGGCTGTCATTCGTGATAAATGATAAAGTAACTGGGTTGTGGAGGTCAGATAGGCAGTCGCTCCATGTAAAATACTGGTATTCAGCTGCATCCGGTTAGACTGGAAGCCGACCCCAACATAGTTGGGAAAAGGCTAGGCAGATGATGCACTCCGGGAGTGCCGGCAGAAGTGAAAACTTGAATATTAACGTTGTGCATTTTTGATATTTTGAAATGCGGTCTACTCTCCCTCCGTCTTACGAATTTTCGATCAGGTCACGTGTCCTGACGCGAGTTTAAAATTTTTTAACCATCACGACAAAAGTGCACAACGCCGCTAAAGAAATTTTCACTTCAAAAAGTTCTGTCAAATATACCTATAATGTCCCTACATTTTTGACATTGATTGTCGCTGTGATGAGATTGTGACTAGATTTTGAACGTTTTTAATTACGGGAATTGGCCTTCTGTTATAATTATATATAAACGGGGTAATTTGAACTTAGACCGTTGATTTTTTTGTTTAGCCTATAGAGTCCCACTGCTGGGCAAAGGGTCCTTCCAGGAACTCTTTTCCCGCGCCACCTCGAACCAGCCCTCGCGATACGCGTGGGCCCCAAGTCTGCTATTTTTATAAATTCGTCATTCCAACACGATCCCATTCCCATCCCATTGTCATTTTGCTTAAAGTTCGTAATCTGCTAAATTCTTAACGGCTATCATTGGTCGGTCAATGGTCTCGTAATAGAATTGTGTCATAATGACATTGTCGTATTGCCATTATTATAAAACCCGTTAATAGAAATGATTTTCGAAAAACTACCACTACTTTATTTATGCCAGATTTCATTTATATATATTTTTACATATTATTTATTAGTGTTTTATGTAAGTCAGTCATTCATTTTATCATTATGTACGAGATTACCATTCTATGCCATTTCTTTCAATGGAGTGTCAGTGGTTGACCACTGGAAAGTCATATTGACGCCATTATATTAGTAGATTACCAAACTTGTCAAAATCAACAATTATTAAATCAATGATAGACCATTCTGACACTATTGTAATAGCAGAATTGAGGCCCTGGGGGCCTACTCCGAAGTGCAAAGTGCGAATGTTCGGATCGGAACGACACATGGCCGAACCGAATAATACTGAAAAATGCGAAAAAAGTTCAGATCGGCTCAGTTGGGTCGGGACCATAGTCAATATTCGAAAGAGTGTAGGAGTGTAGGATCGGAACCGACCAAACCAAATAGTAACTTCGTAGCAGGAAACGGCCGAACATTCGGCCAATACTACTTCGGAGTAGACCCCCTGGTCATCTCGCCACCGCTTTCTGGGCCGACTTCTTATCTGAATGATTATAATTCAGTAAGTACATGTTACGGTCGCGAATGATATTTGATCAACATACAACTTAGTACTGCTCTGCAAATTGCAAAAAATGTATGAAAATTTAAATTTCGCGAGCTACCTTGGCGCTTTTACCATGTCATCTTGCTTGTCAACTATTTTTATTCGTGGTCATTCGAGCCTCATTTTCGATCTTGCTAATACTATGAAATGTACAGTAACAACATACTGCAATCACCTTTTCATAGGCGCTACAAATATCATTTTTGCTTTGGTTAAGAATCAGTACTTTTTGAACTTCAATAGTTATAAAAGGCAGCTACGCACTAGCGAATCGCCTCTTGCCACGGCGACTGCGGAGAAAACAAAATATTGAAAATAAGTTGTTTAGCTTTAGAGCAAGTCACTACGACACGACAGATGGAAACATTTGACGCGCGCATGTCGCTTGACGCAAGTCGGGTCGTAAGACACATCGCTCGAGGCAGTGAACAGCCGATCGATTCTGTAAAAATCTCACGGTGAAAATTTAGGTGAAGTGAGCTTAGAGTGAGCTGTCTATAGTGTCAATCCCTAGCATTAGTTGGAATGACAGCTCACTCCACGCATACTTCACCTAAGTTTTCACGGTGAGATGGTTACAGAATCGCACTGCAGGACCTAAATCACCAATTCATACTAAGTATTATGATCGAAACCATAAATAGAAGCGATTTTAATATTGTTTTAGCCTGACCTAACTAAGACGTTTGATTAAATGAATTATGCTTAGTTACTTGTAACCAAAAACATAAGACTAAGGCACTCGAACTATTAAATCTGTTGATCATAAAACATCATTTTAGTCCAAACAAGAGCGTAAGGTGTCTATCATCATCATCTTCCTGCCCTTATCCCATGTTACTTGGGGTCGGCGCAACACGTTTTCTTCTTCCATTCTCCTCTGTCAGCCGTCACGCTATCATTCACTCCCTTCTCTTTCATATCATTCTCACACAATACATCCATCTTTTCTTCGACCTTCCTCTCCCTCTCCATCCATCAACATGTATATTCATCACTCTTTTAGTCACATGCGTTTCGTCCCTTCTCATCTATCACTTCGTTAAGTCCCTTCTCGTCTATAAAGAAGTTAATAACAAAATATTTGTAACGGAGTGCCACAAGGTTACATTTCTGGACCATTTATGTTCATAGTCTTAGATGACGAATACCGGGTGCGACCACCAGACTAACGACTGCCTCGTTGGTGTAGTGGTCGCAAGCGCTGCTGCTGAGCTTGAAGTCCTGGGTTCAATTCCTAGATTGGACAAAGTGTTATTGGTTTTTTCTGTCTGAAACTCAGTAGTAGCCCGGAGTCTGAATTTGTGCCCGGTTAATGGCAATAGGAAGTGGAAGGACGAGGTGTAGAAGTGACGAAATGTGCACCTCTTTTTTTTTTTTTTGGTGGGAAGTCTCTCTCTGAGCGGGAGGGCGTGTCAGACTTTTACTGACTAAAACCCACCCGTGTTCCTTCCGTTGCCTGTGCTAAGGGCCACGGTATCTCTTTCGAACAACCCGCGGCCCTAGCGGACCCCGTCACTTCGTGCTGACATCTCTTTGAGGCGCGCGTGGAACAACGCGCCGTCGACCTGGGCCTGGGTCCTTACCGGGCGGCGAGCTGCCCATTGCTCGCCGCCCGCGCCTACGGTGGCCGGGAGTCGGCTGTTGACTCCCGTCCAGGGCGTCTCCTGCGGCGACTAGGGGCGTGAGGGCGCAGAGATTGCCTCTCCCTCACGCGCTCCGCCTCCTCCTTTGCGAGCATTACTGCTTCGTAGAAGGAGGTGACGGCCTCCCATTTACTCTCGCTCCATACCATGGCCTGGACCAGGGGCGGACGCGAGAGATCGCCACTGCCGATCGCCGCCACGAGGAATAGGTACACCTCTGACCAACCCTTTGGTGAAACCAAGCGTGATGTTATATTCTTAATTATCTATATATGATCGGTTCAACTAAGAGAAATATATCACTCCTTTTTTGGGGAGTGGTGTTGAAAGAATTTACCTTGAGGGTTTTTATTTATTCTTTTAGCTATCATGACATTAGCTTTTAGCTATCATGACATTTAGGTAGTAAGTTTTTATTTGTTACATTTTAATTAATTATTTTTCAGCTTGAGTACCGTAAAACGGGGTGAATAGGGATGCAGGGGTGAATCGGGACGAAACTTCAAAATGGGTTTTAACATTGAAATAATATAATTCGTTGCCAGAAAATACTCGTAATGTGTTTACAGCTTTTTAATTAAAGATTAAGTGTCCTTGTTAGCAACAAGCTATATTATTTTAAAGTACAAATCCATTTTAAAGTTTCGTCCCGATTCACCCCTGCAGGGATTCACCCCGTTTTACCGGTACGTATAGTTTTTATTATATTTGTTGGTATATTGGCGTGGCTAGCTGACATATGGCAAATAATTTAAGTTTCTTGTAATGTTAATTACTGAACATAGGTTCCTAGTATTATATACATGCAACTATATTCTAACTGAACACACACCTGCTGCTGTGCTGCTGGACAGTTTGTTGCGCCACTTCTTCTTTCCAGCGATAGCACTAGGAAGTGGTGAAGGGCGGGCGTTTTTTTTGGACTGTCTTTTGTAATTTTGACGTTCGAAAAGTGCTGATTCTCAGGCTAATTTGAATAAATGACTTTTGATTTTGATTTTGACATGTAAAATTCCACAAACCCTTCTTGGCGCTGTCAATGAACAAGAAATGATAGATCTTTGCCATTTTTCATAGTGATTTCGTTGGTTCCAATGGGCCAGTTTTATATGACATCGAGTTCTTTTTTAAGAAATTGTATACAGCGTGGCGCTTTAATGGCGACATTAATTTAACACACGTATACGGTTTTGTGTTGTAGTTTAATGAATATATTTTAATTTAATTAAACATTCATATTTATTTATTTATTAACAATTTTATAAAATAGCATCTTAGAGCAACCTGACTTAAAGAACTGTAGCGCAGGGGTCATTAACATCGCATCAATGTAATTAAAGCAATTAACGAGCGAAGAGAAGGCGAATTGAAGGAATGAGAGAGAGCCCTATGTCGGCGCGCGGCGCAGGTGGAAGTTTTCAAGTTACGATTTTTTTTATGTTGTTATAATTTTTATGATTACTGGCCACTAGCCTTACCCCGTACCCGTGTGTTAAATTAATGTCGCCATTGTAGCGCCACGTTGTATATCACCGAGTTCTTTTTTAAGAAATTGTATAGTTATTATCTTCCGCTTTTCCGACATAATTGAAGGTCACCACCTAAAGTAGGAGCATTTTATTTAGGATTGTCAAAGAGAAAAAAGAAACAAAACATTTTAATAATAATTATATTTATTTATAAATTAAACATTATCAGAAAATAATACAAAAATGTTAATTAAATATAAACTTATTCGATTATATAGGTAATAATTAGAAGAATACTAGCTAGCGTAGAACATACGACGGAGCGACTGCTTAGCAGACCACTGCAACCCAGTTACTGGATAACATGATACCCCTTGGTAAGATAGATTTATAAATATAATGTGATGTTCTTACTTTCTGCGCATTACTAGTACTCCTGTTAACCCAACTTAAGTTATACTTAATTGGTTAGCAACAATAGTGCAACGGGATATTATTTTATGAGTATAAAGTTTCAGATGCTAATTTGTCAAAGGTATCTCTGAATAATTGAGAAAAAAGGGATGGTCAATTGTCACCTTTGCATTATATCTTCTACTGTTCCACTAGCCTATTATAGGCCAAGCACGAACGCGTGATGTAAACGCAACGTAAACAGAACGTAAACGCAAAGTAAATGTAACGTAAACGCAACGTAAATGTAACGTAAATGTAACGTAAATTCTACGTAAACGTAACGTAAACGCTACGTAAACGTAATTTAACATAAATGTAACGTAAATTCGAACAAATGTCGCTCTGTCAGCTCGCTATGGAGCAGGCTATGCTAGGAGTTTCTTTGAAAGATAAAATCAGAATGAAGTTATACATAAAAGAACCTGAGTTACCGATATAGCTTGCAGAGTAAACAAACTGAAGTGGCAGTGGGCTGGCCATGTTTGTCAAAGGACCGATGGCTGGTGGAGCAGACGAGTCCTCGAGTTGAGACCGCATATCGGCAAGCGTAGTGTGGGGAGCCCCTCAGCTAGATGGACCAACGACCTCAAAAAGGATGCTGGGATGGATGCGGAAGGCGGAGGACAGGGTGTTGTGGCGCAGCCTGGGATAGTTCTATGTCCAACAGTGGACTGCGCTAGGCTGAGTTGAAGTATCTATTACGTTACGTTCACTCCGCGCATACGTGCTACGTTCACAGATAAGTTTTTGGCACTATTAATAAATTCGCTGAAATATTGCTGCTTCAAATCAGTGGGACATAAAAATAACTTATAATTTAGTTCCATTCCTGGAAATTTTGTTTGAACGCCGTTGGCTCCACACCTTCAGGCACTTTGGTCACATGTACCTGTAAAAGAAGGAAATTTGTTATTTCTTTTCTTGCGAGTGTCAAGATATGCGGCAGAAACGGAATGCAAACGCCCGTATCTTTTGATTGCGTTCACTTAGAAGTTTGATTTTTTCACTGCTTCAAGCGGTTGCAGCTCTGAGTATTTGATATTAATTTCAACGTGATAACTCCACGCGTTCCTGAGAAAACGGGTCTTGACAGACGGATAGACGTACAGTCACGAGCAAAAGTATGTATACACTCGGCTTTATTCAAAAGCGATTAACTCCTTTATTTTTTAATTAAATTTTATGTTGTTACGAACATAGCATTTTTGAACCCATAGGTTTATGTAATGTGTCGTATTTCAACGTTGCATTCGTTATTTCACGAAATAATCGCAATTGAAAGTTGCCAAGTGTTGATATATTGGTGCTCGTGACTGTACTACGTGATCTTATAAGTGTTCCGTTTTTCATTTTGAGGTACGGAACGCTAAAAATTAGCTCAGCCATACATTTTATCCTGTAGGTACACCCCTGTCTAACCATTCGGGTATACAGGCGAAATGTTATGTTATAGAATCATTATTACGTCATCAACTAGATCTACTTCCCCTAAGCGGATCTATATTTATTGTGTACAGTTCAAGGGCATACTTGTCAGACAGAATCGATATCTCGGCGCCTAAACAAATGAAGGTTATAGGTACAGTCGCCAGAAGGCCAATTCTCGTAAATAAAAACGTTAAAAATCTAGTCGCAGTCTCATCTCGGCGACAAACAAATGTCGAAAACTTGTCAAAATGTAGGGAAATTAGAGGAATTTTTGACAGATTGAGACTGAGATCAGACTGTGAAAGTTCTTAAAATTACGAGAATTACCCCTCAGTACATCAATCTACTACAATCTGCCAAATTTCTTTAATAGATTTTCAACTTTATCGCGCTACTGCATTAAGGTTCAAGGTTGGTTGGGAAAATTTGATGGTTTCGGGTAGCTTGACTTGCTGGCGTCGTCGGTACTACCATAGTAAAAGCAAACAAGTACGACATCTTCATACATTCGGACCGATTCTTCAATTTCGCGGGCTACCTAGGCGCATCCACCTTAAGAAAAAAAGTTTCTAGCCAAGTTGTGCCAACGATGTTTGAGATAAGACTTTTTTTTTATTAGCTATTACTCATACTGTTGGGCAAAGACCTCTCTACTCTTCTTCCGCCTCTCACTGTCCAGAGCTAACAAAGACCAATCTTTGAGATAAGATTGGCTAAATCAAAACTTAGATGACACATCTCATTATCATCTGCCTAGCCTTTTCCCAACTATATTGGGGTCGGCTTCCAGTCTAACCGGATGCAGCTGAATACCAGTATTTACATGGAGCGACTGCCTATCTGACCTCCACAACCCAGTTACTGGGTAATACGATACCCCATGGTAAGACTGGTTGTCAGACTTTCGGGCTTCTGACTACCCATAACGACTGTCAAAGATTCACGAATGACAGCCGGGACCAACGACTTAACGTGCTTTCCGAGGCACGGAAGGGTCATGGTATGTAAAGATGGTTCCTACCTAAACTATACACAGACCAACCGCGGCAAGCGTTGCTTAACCTGACCGATCGACCCGTGCGGCTGTTATTACTTAGCCACAAGCTCCCTAAGATGACACATCTACAACGTGGCGCTACAATGGCGACATTAATTTAACACTCGGGTAGGGCTAGTGGCCAGTAATCATAAAAATTATAACAACATAAAAAAAATCGTAACTTGAAAACTTCCACCTGCGCCGAGCGCCGACAAAGGGCTCTCTGTCTTTCCTTCAATTCGCCTTCTCTTTGCTTGTTAATTGTTTTAATTACATTGATGCGATGTTATGATCCGTGACCCCGGCAAATGACCCCTGCGCTACAGTTTTTTAAGTCAGGTTGCTCTAAGATACTACTTTATAAAATTGTTAATAAATAAATAAATATTAATGTTTAATTAAATTAAAATATATTCATAAAACTACAACGCAAAACCGTAAACGTGTGTTAAATTAATGTCGCCACTATAACGCCACGCTGTATAATCCTTATTAAGTCATTCTACAATCAATCTCGACAATCTTAAATCTATGAAGTAATAGATCAGTGGGGTAATTGCGTAGTACACTATCAAACGTAATAACTTTCATTTTGGCGGTTTAACAACATTAATTGCGTCATTTACGTTGTTGAGCAGAAGAATTCTTGAAACTTATCATGAAGCAATAAATTAACAGTTTACTTCAAAATCTTTCAGACTGTGATTAGAACCTCAGAACCTTATGGCGTATCACACTATGTGTGGTACGCCATAAGGTTCTGAGAAGGTTACTTACCCAGTCTGGGTAGTCATGCCATTTCAGGTACTGTTCAGCCTTCTTCATTGCTTCAGCCTTTTCCTAGAACAATAAAAAATAACTTAATATCGGTTGGAGATTCTGAATTGGTGGGGTCTAGGATTTGAAATGGAATGAAATGGTGAAATTATGAAATGAAATAGTGAAATGAAATGATGAAAAACGCAATGATAAAATGAAATGAATTGATGAAATGAAATGATGGAAAGAAATTATAAAATGGCATGAAATGGTGTAATGAAATGAAATGATGAAAATCGAAATTATTAAATGAAATAATAAAAAAAAAATGAAACGATGAACTGAAATGAAATGGAATATTGAAATGCATACCTTATCATTAGATTCTCTTCCGACCCACACGTAGATACCGCTGTAACTTCCAGTATCCAGGATGTAGCATTCCTGAAAATATCATAATATCAATGCTTCTACCTTAACGACAGTTCCTACGTTTAGATTTCTCTGATAAACGATTGAGCAGATTTTCATAGCTTAGAAGTAGGTAGGCAGCGAGCTATCTTTTAAAAGTTATTAAGTATTTTTCATTCCGGATAGTTCAAACTTTTCATGCATTCAGGGCCGCGGACAAAACTAGTGTTCTATTAAAACAAATCATATTATAAATACATTATTATCTTCTTATTTGAATGATTATAATTCAGTAAGTACATGTTACGGTCGCGAATCATATTTTGATCAACATACAACTTAGTACTGCTCTGCAAATTGCAAAAAATGTATGAACATTTGAATTTCGCGAGCTACCTTGGCGCTTTTACCTTGTCATCTTGCTTGTCAACTATTTTTATTCGTGGTCATTCGAGCCTCATTTTCGATCTTGCTAATACTATGAAATGTACAGTAACAACATACTGCGATCACCTTTTCGTAGGCGCTACAAATATCATTTTTGCTTTGGTTAAGAATCACATACCGTCTTCACATATAATTATATAATTAATGTATGCAAAATATTGTAAAAAAATTTAAAAGAGTAACGGTGGAGTTTCTTGCCCATTTTTCTCCATACGAAAACTACCTTTTGGAAGGGGCGACTAGAATCAATTTAATTTTAATTTTGACGTTCAAAAGTGCCTTTAATGTGCCTATTTGAAATAAATGATTTGACTTTGACTTTGACTTGACTTTGAGTACATTTTGAACTTCAATAGTCATAAAAGGCAGCTACGCACTAGCGAATCGCCTCTTGCCAAAGCGACTGCGGAGAAAACAAAATATTGAAATAAGTTGTTTAGCTTTAGATCAAGTCACTGCGACACGACTTGCAGAGCGACAGATGGAAACAATGACGCGCGCATGTCGCTTGACGCAAGTCGGGTCGTAAGAGTACACATCGCTCGAGGCTGTGAACAGCCGATCGATTCTGTAAAAATCTCACCGTGAAAATTTAGGTGAAGTGAGCTTAGAGTGAGCTGTCTATAGTGTCAATCCCTAGCATTAGTTGGAATGACAGCTCACTCCACGCATACTTCACCTAAGTTTTCACGGTGAGATGGTTACAGAATCGCACTGCAGGGCCTAAATCACCAATTAATACTATATGATCGAAACCATAAATAGAAGCGATTTTAATATTGCTTTAGCCTGACCTAACTAAGACGTTTGATTAAGTGAATCATGCTTAGTTACTTGTAACCAAAAACATAAGGCTAAGGCACTCGAACTATTAAATCTGTTGAACATAAAACATAATTTTAGTCCAAACAAGTAAGGTGTCTATAAAGAAGTTTATAACAAAATATTTGAAACGGAGTGCCACAAGGTTACATTTTTGGACCATTTATGTTCATAGTCTTAGATGACGAATACCGGGTGCGACCACCAGACCAACGACTGCCTCGTTGGTGTGGTGGTCGCAAGCGCTGCTGCTGAGCTTGAAGTCCTGGGTTCAATTCCTAGGTTGGACAAAGTGTTATTTGTTTTTTCTGTCTGAAACTCAGTAGTAGCCCGGAGTCTGAATTTGTGCCCGGTTGATGGCAATAGGAAGTGGAAGGACAAGGATGAGGACGAGGTGTTGAAGTGGCGAAATGTGCACCTCTTTTTTTTGGGTGGGAAATCAAAATCATCAAATGACTTCTCCCGCTCTGGGCTGAGCGGGAGGGCGTGTCAGACTTTTACTGACTGACACTCAAATTTAAGTTTCTTGTAATGTTAATTCCTGAACATAGGTTCCTAGTATTGTATACATGCAACTATATTCTAACTGAACAGACAGCTGTGCTACTGGGGAGTTTGTTGCGCCACTTCTTCTTCCCAGCGATAGCACTAGGAAGTGGTGAAGGGCGGGCGTTTTTTTTGGACTGTCTTTTGTAATTTTGACGTTCGAAAAGTGCTGAATCTCAGCCTAATTTGAATAAATGACTTTTGATTTTGATTTTGACATGTAAAATTCCACAAACCCTTCTTGGCGCTGTCAATGAACAAGAAATGACAGATCTTTGCCATTTTTCATAGTGATTTCGTTGGTTCCAATTAGCCAGTTTTATATGACATCGAGTTCTTTTTTAAGAAATTGTACACAGCGTGGCGCTTTAATGGCGACATTAATTTAACACACGTATACGGTTTTGCGTTGTAGTTTAATGAATATATTTTAATTTAATTAAACATTCATATTTATTTATTTATTAACAATTTTATAAAATAGCATCTTAGAGCAACCTGACTTAAAGAACTGTAGCGCAGGGGTCATTAACATCCCCCCCCAGTGGGTTCCCGCATTGTCGAGGCGGGGGGGCTCAGTAGCCGTGGCTAGGCGGGCCACGGTGAAGCTAAGAGGGACCCAAGCGGGGGGCCGCTCGTCCGGGCTGTGCGGTTTAGCCCGGGACGTAGCGGCCCACGGGTAGGTTGCGGTGCCGCTTGCGCGACACCGTGACCTACCTGAGGCGGGCCGCGATGTCCCCCGAGAGGGAGACATTGCGGCTGAGGACAGAGGCCGCGGCGGGAGGGGTTCTCCCTTCCTTCCGCGGCCTTGACGGGGCCGCCACCGTGAGATGGCGGACGCGGCGGGGCCGCAGGGGAAGAGGAGTGTCGGTGTTTCGTTGCCGCTCTCCCTATCCTCTGCGGCCGTAGCTCCCCCAACGCGGGGGGGCATGCGGGGCCTGCCTCTTAGGCGGGCGTGGAGGCCAGCAGGCAACGGGTGCGGGGGCTCCGTTGCCTGTTTTGCACAGGCCTCCACCTTGTGGGACGGGAATGGCCAGGTGTTCCCGGCCATTCCCGTAGCCCCCCAACCTGGGGGGCATGCGGGGCCCGCCATACCATCTTGGCGGGCGTGCGCCGGGAGGGCCGTGGAAGTATTGAATTCCCATAGCCCTCCCATTACGGCGTTTGTAGGAACACCGCTGAGTTTTAGTGGGTATACTGTCCTTCCGACAGGGAGTCCCACATACCCCATCTCGGTCCCCCGCGAGACGGGGATGCATAAAGCATTTCTCAGCGAGAAAAAAAAAAAAAAAAAAAAAAAAAAAAAAAAGGGGTCATTAACATCGCATCAATGTAATTAAAGCAATTAACGAGCGAAGAGAAGGCGAATTGAAGGAATGAGAGAGAGCCCTATGTCGGCGCGCGGCGCAGGTGGAAGTTTTCAAGTTACGATTTTTTTTATGTTGTTATAATTTTTATGATTACTGGCCACTAGCCTTACCCCGTACCCGTGTGTTAAATTAATGTCGCCATTGTAGCGCCACGTTGTATACCACCGAGTTCTTTTTTAAGAAATTGTATAGTTATTATCTTCCGCTTTTCCGACATAATTGAAGGTCACCACCTAAAGTAGGAGCATTTTATTTAGGATTGTCAAAGAGAAAAAAGAAACAAAACATTTTAATAATAATTATATTTATTTATAAATTAAACATTATCAGAAAATAATACATAAATGTTAATTAAATATAAACTTATTCGATTATATAGGTAATAATTAGAAGAATACTAGCTAGCGTAGAACATACGACG
Organism: Apamea sordens; assembly: GCA_945859715.1. NCBI lineage: Eukaryota > Metazoa > Arthropoda > Insecta > Lepidoptera > Noctuidae > Apamea > Apamea sordens. Next base: position 6,649,325 of record OX244015.1, on the reverse strand, counting down.
GAGCGACTGCTTAGCAGACCACTGCAACCCAGTTACTGGATAACATGATACCCCTTGGTAAGATAGATTTATAAATATAATGTGATGTTCTTACTTTCTGCGCATTATTAGTACTCCTGTTAACCCAACTTAAGTTATACTTAATTGGTTAGCAACAATAGTGCAACGGGATATTATTTTATGAGTATAAAGTTTCAGATGCTAATTTGTCAAAGGTATCTCTGAATAATTGAGAAAAAAGGGATGGTCAATTGTCACCTTTGCATTATATCTTCTACTGTTCCACTAGCCTATTATAGGCCAAGCACGAACGCGTGATGTAAACGCAACGTAAACAGAACGTAAACGCAAAGTAAATGTAACGTAAACGCAACGTAAACGTAACGTAAATGCTACGTAAACACAACGTAAACGTAACGTAAACGCAATATAACATATTTAAACGTAATTTAAACTAAATGTAACGTAAATTCGAACAAATGTCGCTCTGTCAGCTCGCTAGTTTCTTTGAAAGATAAATAAAATCAGAAATAAAGTTATACATAAAAGAACCTGAGTTACCAACATAGCTTGCAGAGTAAACAAACTGAAGTGGCAGTGGGCTGGCCATGTTTGTCGAAGGACAGATGGCCGGTGGAGCAGACGAGTCCTGGAGTGGAGACCGCATATCGGCAAGCGTAGTGTGGGGAGCCCCTCAGCTAGATGGACGAACGACCTCAAAAAGGATGCTGGGATGGATGCGGAAGGCGGAGCACAGGGTGTTGTGGCGCAGCCTGGGAGAGTTCTATGTTCAACAGTGGACTGCGATAGGCTGAGTTGAAGTATCTATTACGTTACGTTCATTCTGCGCGTACGTGCTACGTTCACAGATAAGTTTGTGGCACTATTAATAAACTCGTTGAACTATTGCTGGTTATAGTCAGTGGGACATAAAATAAGGTATAATTTAGTTCCATTCCTGGAAATTCTGTTTGAACGCCGTTGGCTCCACACCTTCAGGCACTTTGGTCACATGTACCTGTAAAAGAAGGAAATTTGTTATTTCTTTTCTTGCGAGTGTCAAGATATGCGGCAGAAACGGAATGCAAACGCCCGTATCTTTTGATTGCGTTCACTTAGAAGTTTGATTTTTTCACTGCTTCAAGCGGTTGCAGCTCTGAGTATTTGATATTAATTTCAACGTGATAACTCCACGCGTTCCTGAGAAAACGGGTCTTGACAGACGGATAGACGTACAGTCACGAGCAAAAGTATGTATACACTCGGCTTTATTCAAAAGCGATTAACTCCTTTATTTTTTAATTAAATTTTATGTTGTTACGAACATAGCATTTTTGAACCCATAGGTTTATGTAATGTGTCGTATTTCAACGTTGCATTCGTTATTTCACGAAAAAATCGCAATTGAAAGTTGCCAAGTGTTGACATATTGGTGCTCGTGACTGTACTACGTGATCTTATACGTGTTCCGTTTTTCATTTTGAGGTACGGAACGCTAAAAATTAGCTCAGCCATACATTTTATCCTGTAGGTACACAGGGTTGTACCTACAGGATAAAATGTATGACTGAGCTGAGCTCTAACCCTTAGGGTATACACTTAAATAAATAAAAAAAAAAATAAAAAAATAAAAAAGCCTTTATTCTACCATAAATACATAGAACAATTTTATAATTAAGTAATAAGCATAGTAATTATTTTATCCTATCACATTTTATACTTACTACACATTTCATTAGGTATCATTAATATTATTGTTTATTATTTGAGTTGAATTCATATTATTTTATTATTATTGTATAATTGTATATTTCATATGTGTTTGTAAGCAAAATATAATTTAAATTTAAATATATAATATAAAAGATCAATAAATTATTATTCATGTTAGCATGCACGTAAAAATTATTTATTTATGGAAGTCGCGTCTGCGGCGTAGGCCTCCCCCAACTTTCTCCATTTTTCCCTATCTCTAGCTTGTCTCCTCCAGTCTGGTCCACATCTTTCCTTAAATATATCTTCCCAGCGCTTTCGCGGCCTTCCTTGTTTTCTTTTTCCATCTCTAGGTACCCATTCTATGATTTTCTTGGTCCATCTTTTGTTTTCCATTCTGCAGATGTGCCCTGCCCATTTCCACTTCAGACTTCTTATTCTCTCTACTATATCAGTTATTTTAGTTCTGCCCCTAATTTCCTCATTAGTAATTCTGTCCGATAATTTAACACCCAACATGCTTCTCTCCATTTTTCTTTGCATAACTCCGAGTTTGTGTTCTTCTTTTGACCGTAGGGACCATGTTTGGCATCCATATGTAAGGCATGGAAGGATTGCTATCTCATACAACTTTGTTTTCAAATTCACGTTTAACTTTCTGTTCTTCATGATTTCTTTAAAACTCCAGTACTTTTTCCATGAAATTGCTATTCTCCTGTTTATTTCTTTTTCTGTTTGATCTTCGAATGAGATAGATTGTCCCAAATAAATGTATTCTTTAACATATTCTATTTCCTGTCCGTCTATAACTATTGCTACTTCCGATCCGTTTGTTAAAATTTTGGTTTTTGCAGCATTCATAGTCAATCCTACCTTCTTACTTTCTTCTGCCAGCTCTTGCAACATGTTCTCTACACTTATACAGGCGTAATGTTATGTTATAGAATCATTATTACGTCATCAACTAGATCTACTTCCCCTAAGCCGATCTATATTTATTGTGTACAGTTCAAGGGCATACTTGTCAGACAGAATCGATATCTCGGCGCCTAAACAAATGAAGGTCATAGGTACAGACGCCAGCATATTAATCTACTACAATCTGCCAAATTTCTTTAATAGATTTTCAACTTTATCGCGCTACTGCATTAAGGTTCAAGGTTGGTTGGAAAAATTTGACGGTTTCGGGTAGCTTGACCTGCTGGCGTCTGTGACTAGGTACTGTCGGATAGTTCATTGCTCTAAACCAAGGTTGGTTGCTTTTTCTATCTGCGCGCCATTTAGCTTAAGGTAGATGCTCCAAGGTAGCCCGCGACATTCAAATTTTCTTACGTTTTTTGCAATATGCTGGTCATTACTAAGTTGTACGTTGATTAAAATATGATTCGCGGCCGTAACAAATATGTATTTACAGAATTATAATCATTAAAGTCATCAACACAACTCTCTAAGATCAAGTAATCCTACTGAATGACTATTTCATGAAATCTTGACATTTTAGGATTATGCTAACTTAACAAGTTGTATTACTGATTCTAATGCTTATAATTCTGTAAATACATATTTGTTACGGCCGCGAACCATATTTTAATCAACATATAACTTAGTACTGACCAGCAAAATGCAAAAAACTTAAGAAAATTTGTATTTCGCGGGCTACCTTGGCGCATCCACCTTAAGAAAAAAAGTTTCTAGCCAAGTTGTGCCAACGATGTTTGAGACAAGACTTTTTTTTTATTAGCTATTACTCATACTGTTGGGCAAAGACCTCCCTACTCTTCTTCCGCCTCTCACTGTCCAGAGCTAACAAGGACCAATCTTCGAGATAAGATTGGCTAAATCAAAACTTAGATGACACATCTCATCATCATCTGCCTAGCCTTTTCCCAACTATATTGGGGTCGGCTTCCAGTCTAACCGGATGCAGCTGAATACCAGTATTTTACATGGAGCGACTGCCTATCTAAATCAAAAATCAAAATCAAAAGTCATTTATTCAAATTAGGCTGAGAGTCAGCACTTTTCGAACGTCAAAATTACAAAAGACAGTCTCCCAAAAACGCCCGCCCTTCACCACTTCCTAGTGCTATCGCTGGGAAGAAGAAGTGGCGCAACAAACTTCCCAGCAGCACAGCTGTCTGTTCAGTTAGAATATAGTGCATGTATACAATACTAGGAACCTATGTTCAGTCCCTCCTATCTGACCTCCACAACCCAGTTACTAGGTAATACGATACCCCTTGGTAAGACTGGTTGTCAGACTTTCGGGCTACTGAAGACCCGTAACGACTGTCAAAGATCTACGAATGACAGCCGAAACCAACGGCTTAACGTGCTTTCTGAGGCACGGAGGGGTCTTGGTGAAGATGGTCACCCATCCACGGACCAACCGCGGCAAGCGTAGCTTAACCGATCGATCGACCCATGTGGCTGTTATCGGCAGGGTAATTGTATAACACACTTGCAATGGCAATGCCCTCCATTTCATTTAATTTTTTTTCATTTTTTTGTATCTGGTGTATTGTGTGTCTTTTGGTCTGTGCAAAATAAATGTTTTTTCTTTCTTTCTTTCTTTCAACAACATTCATTGCGTTATTTATGTTGCTGAGCAGATGGATTCTTGAAACTTGTGAAGCAATCGATTAGGCGTTTACTTCAATATCTTTCGGATTGTGTTTGCTAGTGTGTGACAAGATGAAGGTTCTGAGAAGGTTACTTACCCAGTCTGGGTAGTCATGCCATTTGAGGTACTGTTCAGCCTTCTTCATTGCTTCAGCCTTTTCCTAGAACAATAGAAAAATAACTTAATATCGGTTGGAGATTCTAAATTAGTGGGGTCTAGGACTTGAAATGGAATGAAATGGTGAAATGAAGTGAAATTATGAAATGATATGTTGAAATGAAATAGTGAAATGAAATGATGAAAAACGCAATGATAAAATGAATTAATAAAATGAAATGAAATAATGAAATGAATTGATGAAATGAAATGATAAAATGACATGAAATGGTGTAATGAAATGAAATGATGAAAATCGAAATTGTTACTTAATTGAAATAATAAAAAAAAAAATGAAATGATGAACTGGAATGAAATGGTAAAAAAATGAAATGAAATGATGAATATTGAAATGCATACCTTATCATTAGATTCTCTTCCGACCCACACGTAGATACCGCTGTAACTTCCAGTATCCAGGATGTAGCATTCCTGAAAATATCAAAATATCAATGTTTCCATAACGACAGTTCCTGGGTCAGGACCAAATTTTTGACTACGCTTTATAAAATATACATGTCCTGCTAAACTACCTAAGAATATTATGGTCGCTGTTTTTTTTTAACGTAACCTATCATTTATAATTCAATATTAATAAAGCCTCATAAACACTAGTAATCGTTTTAATAGATAATAGCACAATGAACATCGTTATTATAATTTATACAAGGTAATATTACATACATCCTAAAATTCTTTCTGTTGTAATACTCCTGTTGTGCAACACCATTATTTTGAAACCTACAAACCTATGATAGAAGTTTCTTGACTATTTAGTATGGCAAGATTGGCTTCAAGTATTGGCCATGTATTCCGGATAAGCCGCCATGTTGTTTTACTGTCATTTTAGCATTTTGTTTGTATCGTCAGCGTCATTCCGTTGTGATTTCCGTTGTGCAATTACGTCAAAAATTTGTTCCTGACCCTACGTTTAGATTTCTCTGATAAACGATTGAGCAGATTTTCATAGCTTAGAAGTAGGTAGGTAGCGAGCTATCTTTTAAAAGTTATTAAGTATTTTTCATTCCGGATAGTTCAAACTTTTCATGCATTCAGGGCCGCGGACAAAACTAGTGTTCTATTAAAACCAATCATATTATAAATACATTATTATCTAGACTCTGATAACAATATTTATTTAATAATACAGTCGAGTGTTTATATTCAAGTGGATAGAGTTTGTGAAGCTTTTTAATGTATCCTTGAACAGGGGGATAAGATAACATCCAATATGATGGCCACACTATAATATTGGGCCCGTGGCTAAATAATAACAGCCGCACAGGTCGACCGGTCAGGTTAAGCTACGCTTGCCGCGGTTGGTCTGTGGATGAGTGACCATCTTTACATACCGAGACCCCTCCGTGCCTCGGAAAGCACGTTAAGCCGTTGGTTCCGGCTGTCATTCGTGGATCTTTGACAGTCGTTACGGATAGTCAGAAGCCCGAAAGTCTGACAACCAGTCTTACTAAGGGGTATCGTATTACCCAGTAACTGGGTTGTGGAGGTCAGATAGGCAGTCGCTCCATGTAAAATACTGGTATTCAGATGCATCCGGTTAGACTGGACGCCGACCCCAACATAGTTGGGAAAAGGCTAGGCAGATGATGACTATAATATTTTATTAAATGTTAATATCCTCTTGAATGCCGTAATTACAGACACAATTAAAAAGCCATTGTGTCTCGCGTAGATCTACGTTCCGGCATACGAAGGGTTAAATAGGTTCCTAAGGCACATATTCGATGCAGTGCTGGAATTTTTATGAAAATTAAAACTATTCATTTTCATACAAATTCCAGCACATAAACCTCATTTGGCCGTGAAAATCAACTGTGTGGGCGATTCCAGGGAGGTCGCTCAGCGAGCTATGGAACGAGCTATGCTTGGAGTCTCTCTGAGGAATCGAATCCGCAACGAGGTGATCCGGCAGAGAACCAAAATTGTCGACATAGCTCACAGAATAAGCAAGCTGAAGTGGCAATGGGTCGGCCATATTAGCCGTAGAACCGATGACCGTTGGGGTAGACGTGTTCTTGAATGGAGACCGCGAATCGGTACACGTAAGGTGGGACGCCCTCAAGGCTGGCAAGGATGGCTGGTAGCAGCTGGATAAGAGTTGCCGCAAATCGAGTTTAATGGCGCGCAATAGGAGAGGCATATGTCCAGCAGGGGCCTGCTGTAGGTTGATGATGATGATGATGGGCGATACACAACACAACGCAACCACCAGCGAGACCACGCACTACCAGCTGGCCACATCACCAACACAACGTTGAGTCGATCACTTAATTTGATTTTGTAGTCACCACAACAATGTGCCTGCCTTTTGCCAACTACGTTGGGATCGGCGTCCAGTCTAACCGGATGCAGCTGAATACCAGTATTTTACACGGAGCGACTGCCTATCTGACCTTCACAACCCAGTTACTGAGTAAAACCCCTTGGTAAGACTGGTTGTCAGACTTTCGGGCTTCTGACTACCAGTAACGACTGTCACAAATCTAAAAATTATATCCGAGACCAAAGGCTTAACGTGCTTTCCGAGGCAGGAGGGGTCTCGGTTTTTAAAGATGGTCACCCATCCACGGACCAACCAAAGTGTAGCTTAACCTGATCAATCGACCCGTGCGGCTGGAGGGTTTCTTTTACTACTTCTTTTTTCTACCTTTTGGTTTTCACATCAAGATACTACAATCTGTCAAATTTCTTTAATAGGTTTTCAACTTTATCACTAAAGCCTTAAAAGTAAAACAACGTATTCGCATTGACGAGTGGCACAGACTAAATTTTATTTAAAAACCATAGATAGAACAAACAAACATGTCTACCAACAATGCACGACAGATGGCAGCTCTAATAACATATTGTGTAGATATTAGACCTTTAACACCTTAAGGTTCAAGGTTGATTGGGAAAATTTGACAGTTTCCGGTAGCTTGACCTGCTGGCGTCTGTACTTACCTGCTTGTGTGAGGAAATTGCTTAAAATTCTTACCTTAGTATTAAGCAAGTCTTGTGTCATGGGGGGAGGTAGCTTGGTGATCTTGAGGGTGCCCGAGCTGTCGGAGATCTCGCTCAGAGATACCTCCACGTTGGCACCGCGCTCAAATTCCTGCTGGACGGAATATTGAGTTAGATCCAATTTAAATATTAAACGGTTTCCCTTTTCGACCTGCAGTGCGATTCTGTAACCATCTCACCGTGAAAACTTAGGTGAAGTGCGCGTGGAGTGAGCTGTCATTCCAAATAATGCTAGGGATTGACACTACTGACAACTCACATCTAGCTCACTTCACTTGAGTTTTCACGGTGAGATTTTTACAGAATCGACCGGCTGAATTACATTCTGAATACGAGAAGCAGAAAATTTCCTCAATGAGGCTGCTGTGTTCTAATTTTTTTGTTAGGGTTCTGCATCCAAAGAGTGCCAACGGAACCCTATTAATAAGGCACCGTTGTCCGTCCGTTGTGTCTATCAGCGGGCTGTGTCTCATTAACCGTAACAGGAAGACAGTTAAAATTTTCACAGACTGTGTATTTCTATTGCCGCTATAACTATAACAACAAATTAAATAAAGTTAAAAATTAAAGCGGTCTCCCATCCACATTTCTTTTAATTTTGTATTTTGTGTTTCACAAACTGTGTCCAAATAAACTTCTTTCTTTCTTTTCTTTTCTTTTCTTTCTTTCTTTTCTTTCTTTCTTTTTTTCGGCAATTTTTGCGTTATGGTACTGAACTCTTCGTGTGCGTGGCCGGTTTTGTTTAGCCTGCTCTGTTTACGTAAGCACTGAAAAAACTGTTGGGTTCAAATTGTTTTTTGACAGATAAGTTTCCTTTGGGTATATAACCCTCAGGGCTGATTGTTCCATCGCCAGTTTAGAGGTATGAGGAACAGGGTGTAAAGTTCACTCATACTCCATAGAAAAGGGAGGATCCTCCGACCAGACGGGTGTTGTGTCTGGCGGGCAATTGCCCAACGACTGATGTCTGGAAGTTTGTATGTATGCTAATTGCGCGGTAAACTCTGCTTGCGAGATGCAGGATTTTCGTGACGTCAGCATGACGCGTTGTTCGCATGTGGCGTTGTAGATACCGCTACACCAGATAACTTTTATTCGAGGAATAAAACTGACGTTTGACCGTTTTTGTATGAAATAAATGAAAAAATGTCAAAATTATTCCTCGAATAAAGTTATCAGATGATTGAAAAATTCGCCCTTAGTAAAATAATGATAATGAAAAATGATTAATACAATACCAAAGAAAGGACATATTAGTAGGCTGCGTAAATACCCTGTAAGTACCCAGAGTTGCGAATTTCCTAGATATTATAAAGAGTACTGACCTCATCGTCTCCTCCTTCAGCAGCCTCGGCGACGGAGTCCTTGTCACCAGATCCTAATGTCTCGAAGAACTTCTCGAAGTCACTCTCCTTTGAATCGATATCTATTAGAAACAATATTTATATATTTAAATATATTTTACAAGTTTATTATAAAGTATAACATACATCCCAGATAAATATTAGTTTAGTCCTGCCAAATTAGTCAGCGCCTGACGTAAATTGACGTATTTTTAGTAGCCATGTTTTTAATCACGTCTAAACTGTCTATGGTGTATCTTAATTTGACAGGACTAAACTAATATTTTATCGTCTGTCCTTTTCATAATGAAATAGAAAGAAAAAGATGCGCTGAACTTAAAGAGGCTTGAGTAACTTTGTATGGACTTGTGGCGTCATTTTTTTTTTTTCAGCGGCCACCAATAATTTTCATGTTACTTTGTTCGGTGCGCGCCACACCATCGGCCCATAGATAACAGACATTGGGCGTCCGTTCCATTCATCTACGTCACTGTATTTAATTTATTTTATTTAGAATTCTTAAAAAAATACGGCAGGAACCTAAAAAAGTGCAATAACGTATACCTAATAACTTCTTCGATTTCAATTACCAATACAAAACCAAATATCTCCGTTCCGAATGTTCCGATATGGTTTAGAGAAATGTGTCCATAATAGCTTTTGATCGCTTTATTCTGTTCTTTCATAATATCTAAGTTGAAACTTACTGGCCGCTCAACTTCAAAACGACGCCAACTTTACCCAAACCCCTTTAGTTAAGTTTGTGAACAAGGGAAATTGAAAAGCGCCATTACCTGTTTCACAACCTTCCACGAGTCATGCTGTCTATTCAATCGATCTTGTTAGGTGGACGCCAATACGTGGTTTGAAGGACTGTGCTCCAAGAGCTATGCAGCCGTAATTCATACGCCGATAGCGTATGAATTACGGTTGAATTTACGATATGTTACGGGACAAATTCGGGTTCATACTGTTAATAAGTTAAGCGTCATGTTATCCCAAAATTAAACATAACATCACGGCTGTAATCCTCGAACGGTTATGCAGAGTTACCGTACCCAAATTTCACCAGTTATGTTTAAGTCCCATGTAATATACAGCGTGGCGCTTTAATGGCGACATTAATTTAACACACGTATACGGTTTTGCGTTGTAGTTTTATGAATGTATTTTAATTTAATTAAACATTAATATTTATTTATTTATTAACAATTTTATAAAATAGCATCTTAGAGCAACCTGACTTAAAGAACTGTAGCGCAGGGGTCATTTGCCGGGGTCACGGATCATAACATCGCATCAATGTAATTAAAAAAATTAATTACATTGATTGGGCTAAAAGCTATACATTTCCTGAATTCCCAGCAGATCATTAGCAATTCCTCTAATTTTCGAAAACTTTCATTTCATATTTGGTGTAAACATTGCCGCATGAAAAAAATAAAAGCCGTAATTTTATCGGTAAATTTTTCATTACAGTTTTTATTAATCAAATTTGTTTTTTATTTCTACAGTTTAAATGTTATTTCATTGTGATATGAATTGCACACAGATCATATTATGAATTGTCAATTTGTGACCATTTTACGATTTTTAATATGATTCATATTGTTATCCTATTATGATTCTGCCAAAGTGGCCTTTTTAGGCCCCCTGTTCCTTGTCCCAAAATAAATAAAATAAGAAGAAACTCACCAATGATCTCAATGCTGGCTCTTCCATTATGATCCTGGTCCCTGACCTGGTTGGCTACTTGGATAGCCTTCAGCCTCTCCATAGTCTTGGCATTTTCACCGACGTACAGGTAGATCTCGTGGTCGTAGTCCAAGACGAAGCAGTCACCTTTGTTCAGCGAGTCGAAGCTGACGGCCACCTAGCGACAGAATATGTAAACATTATACTGCATTCGCGATTTACTTTCCGGACATGTAAACAAAAACAAAGTCTAAAAACATCTAGTTAGACGAGGCCGATGGAGTAAAGCTGTGACCGAATGGTGGCCATGGTCAGGTCAAGGAAACCAGAAACACTTGGATGAAGGACGCCCGGAACCGGGAAGTATGGCAGAAGTAAGGGGAGGGCTATACCCAGCTCTCAGCAGAGGCTGATTCCGGGATGAAATGATGATGATGATGAAAAAGACCCTTCACGAAGCCGTCATTTACGCATTTTGTAATCACCAAACTAAATAACGTTGTGCAAAAATAATTGCTGGGAAATTATTTTAAAAAAAAAAAAAAATTTAGATGTTTTTTTTAAATTATTTTTTTATTTTGGTGTAACAATTCGCCGTTTGTAGGACTGCGCAATGAGTACGCACGCAAAACATTGTGCTTTATGGGTGCAGGCGATCGTGGGGGGAGTAATAATAATAATAATCTTTATTTTCTCACCACAATATAAGTACATACTTGAATTATTTAACATTTTATTATTTGTTTTTTTTAATTCTTTTTTTTTATTTTATTTTTTTATTGACAATGGGCTCACTCTTGACCTCAATCCAGCCCAGAGGCAGGGATGAGATCTACGGTGGAACGAGCTTGCCCAGAAGAAGCCTATTCACTCTCGCTTTGAAGAGATTCGGGTTGTATGAACTCGGGATTGGTCAGATTCGACAATGACGCATAGTTCAGGTAAGTATATATTGTGAGAGACTGATGCCTAAGCTAGGCTCGTGGCCTCAGGGGTGGGTTTGCCGGGGTAGCGGGATCGTCCGAAAGGGTTACCACTGCCCTGGAACATAAAGGGCTAAGGAAGGAACACGGGTGGGTTTTAGTCAGTAAGAGTCTGACACTCCCTTCTGCTCCACCCAGAGCAGGAGGGGTCATTTGATGATTTGATTGATTTTCGGCTTCTAAGATACAGGCTTCTTGCCTAGTTTAGGAGTCAGATGTTTCGACCTTAAACCGTGTCACTGCTGTACAACATAATCCTAAGACATCTCATTGTACTATTTGGTTTTTGTGTGTACAAATAAACGATTTATTATTATTATATATTATTATTTCCCATCCTCAAAAAAAAAAAACTTGAGAGGTCTCAAGGGACACCCGGGTGGAACGAAGTTCAAAGAGAGAGAGAGAGAGACAGACAGAGAAACACGCACACGCCGCACGGCTTACAACTATAGCAAAAAGTGTCGTTCCAACTTTTGGTCTTAATTTTTTCCGTCTAGCCCCCTTTCGCAACGCGCGGTAACGAACTTCGTTCCAAAAAAAAAAAAAAAAGGTGGTGGGTTTCAGGACACCAAAAAAAAGGAGTATTTAAAGTTAAATTACAACTTTTTTTTGCAACTTGCCTAATACCGAAATTCTGATTGGTTCACTATTGAACTCTTTTTTTATTCATTGTGTGTTCCGAACTTCAGATGTTTCACTTGGAGTGTGAAATTTCGAATGAAAGACATACTTGAACCATGAGGCAAGCGTCTGCAGTGTGATTCTGTAACCATCTGACCGTGAAAACTTAGGTGAAGTGAGCGTGGAGTGATCTGTCATTCTAACTAATGCTAGGGATTGACACTATTGACAGCTCACTCTAAGCTCACTTCACCTAACTTTTCACGGTGAGATTTTTACAGATTCGATCGGCTGATATAAGCTTTATGAAAAACGCCATCAATTTGATTAGCACATTGGATTGGATGAAATATCGCTCAATACAATGTACACACGGCTACACGTCAAGCTATACAAAACCAGTTTCTCTTGGCCTCACTTTGTATGATATTTTCTCACAATGAACGGTCAGCCAATACTGGTTTTGCATAGCTTGATGTGTAGCCGTGTGTACCTAGTTAAGAAAAGCAATATATTTGATCCAATTTGATGGCTCGACCGTTAAACCGGTGTTTTGAAAACTGCTTGCGTCATATAGACAGAAATAGTATAGATTTTGATCCTAGTTGACCAAGTATCGACGAGGTAAATATACACGATTTGTTTGTGAGAAAATGTATGGTATGGCAGCGGTAAAGACCTATCGTTTTAACCAGTAACTGGGCTGTGCTAAATCTTTTTGGAACGAAGTTCCTTATCGCGCGTTGCGAAAGGGGGCTAGACGGAAAAAATTAAGACCAAAAGTTGGAACGATACTTTTTGCTATAGTTTTAAGCCGTGCGGCGTGCGCGTGTTTCTCTGTCTGTCTCTCTCTCTCTCTCTCTCTTTGAACTTCGTTCCATCCGGGTGTCCCTTGACACCTCTCAAGTTTTATTTTATCGTGTTTAAATATCGACACACATCGCGTCTGCGGAGTTTACCTAGCCAATTAAATCATCATCATCATCTGCCTAGCCTTTTCCCAACTATGTTGGGGTCGGCTTCCAGTCTAACCGGATGCAGCTGAGTACCAGCATTTTACATGCAGCGACTGCCTATCGGACTTCTGACTACCCGAAACGACTGTCAAAGATCCACGAAAACACCCGAGACGGGTTAACGTGCTTTCCGAGGCACGGAGGGGTCTTGGTATGTGAAGATGGTCCCAATGGAACCCATCCACGGACCAACCGCGGCAAGCGTAGCTTAACCTGACAAATCGACCCTTGCGGCTGTTATTACTTAGCCACTAACCCCAAGCTAGCAGGAAGCTAGCTAGTCAATACAATACAATACAAAAAGTTTATTTTCTCTCTCACATAGCATTATACAAGGAATACATAATTCAAGGTGTACATTTGTGGGTTATAATCTATGTGAGAGACTGGTTTCTGTACTAGGAGACCTGTATGACAGATTACCAGCCTCTCCAGACTCCGGAAGTGAGTAACGGTAAGCTGTACATCATTCCAGTTACGTGATATTTAAATAGGTAAAACTTGGTGAAGTGTGACTGTAGTGAGAATTAAGTATAAGAGGTTGTGATCATCAGGTGTGTGAATGTGTATATGAGGGTGTGTGTGGGGGGTGAGGGTGTGTGAGTTGTGTGGGTGTAAATGTGTGTGTGGAGTGGGTGTATGTGTGGAGTGGGTGTATGTGTGGAGTGGGTGTATGTGTGTGGGTACCTATATGTAGGTGATAGTGTGGGTGTTTGTGTGGGTGTGGGTGTATGAGTGTGTGTGGATGTGGATGAGTGTGTGGGTGATGTCAAATCATACTAGGTCATTTTAGGACGGGACTTTAAGCAAATTTTCTGTTTCCTCGTAACTGAGGGACTTTAGCCAAGTGGTTAGAGCCCTTTTACAATTGGCTCTTGTAAGTGGATAAATTGCAAGCTTTTTATTTATTTTATTGTAAAGAAATCCACCTAAAAATTCAAAGAATTTGCGTGAGAAAGCAGTGTTTCGCTTGGTTAACGTTTGGCAAACCCTGTGTTTGACTCGCTTATTATTATTCAGTAAGGGATCATACCCTATTAGAGAATGCTGTTTTAGAAGTGTGCACAATATATACAGTTGGCGTACTGTCAAGACATCAGAGAGCAAGTAGAGATCCTTAGTAGGAAAGAAGAATGGCAGCGACAATCTTACTTTTAAGACCGCTCTTTGGGCTCTTTCTAGTCTCAGCATATGTGACCTACAGGAGCCACCCCACACAGTAACACAATAGCTCAGAATGGATTGGCATAGAGACATATATACCATTTTAACGACTTTTTTGTCAGCTATGTGTCTCAGACTTTTAAAGATATATATTAGTTTCCTAGTTCTAGAGGTTAGTAAGTCAAGGTGATGTTTGAAGCTTAGTGTGCTATCAATCATGACTCCAAGATACTTTATACTAGAAGCTCTTTCTAAGTCTCTACAGGAACATAAATGGTTGGAGGAGCAGTAGTGGGCTTTTATAGAATAATTTTCGTGAATTGCGTCTGTAGTATTTATGATGGAAAACGGTATATATTTAGTTTTGTCTACGTTGAGTGTAAGGCCGTTGTCATCGAGCCATTGTATTACCGTGCTGAAACCAGTTTGAGCAAATGCGTAGACATCATTCCAAGTATCACCATGGAAGACAAGTGCTGTGTCATCCGCGAACGTTATGATTTTGCCATTTTCAAGTAGGAGATTACACAGGTCATTAATGAAAATGAGAAAGAGTGTGGGGCCCAACACACTCCCCTGAGGAACACCGTAGGTTATGGGTAAGTCATCACTAGTTGATTCCCCCACTCTAACTCTCTGCTGCCTATCAGAAAGGTAATCCCTAAACAACTCGAGCTGCGCATCGCGAATCCCCATGGTATGTAACTTGGCTAATAGGAGTGGAACAGAGACTGTGTCAAAAGCCTTTGCTAAGTCCAAGAATATTGTTATTACTTTATTTTTATGGTCTAGTTTATTTACAATGTAATCAGTTAATTCATGAACTGCATCATTTGTCGATATTCCAGCTCTAAATCCGAATTGAGAACTCGACAGTAGGGTTTTGGTCTCAAGATAATTTACCAAACGTTTGTTGATAAGTTTCTCGACAAGTTTTGAAAGTGTAGGTAGTATCGAGATGGGGCGATAGTTATTGACACAGCCTCTGTCACCACTCTTGTGTATTGGGATCACCTCCGCAAGTTTAAATTCTCTCGGAAAAACACCTGAGCTGAACATCAAATTAAAAATGTACGTTAAAGGGGGTACCAGAATGGCGTGGTAGGTATCTTTTCAGAAAAGCTCCCGAGATAAAGTCACGCCCAGCAGTATTGACCTTCTTTAAATTTAATATGCATAGACGAATCTCTGTTTCATCAGTAGGATACAAGGCGAAGGAGAAAGGAGTGGAGTTGACATAAGATGTACTGCTAGGTGGATTGCCGCGATCAAAGCTCTCAGCAAGGTTCTTCCCAATAGACACAAAAAAACTGTTTATATTATTGGCTGAGGTAGTAGGGTTTGACGGAGAAATAAGATCCATAGCTGGATTTGTTTTTTTATTTATGTGTGTTATTTGTTTTATAGCGTCCCACAGTTTTTTGTTGGTAGTGTTAGCTGCTTCATTTAATAGACTTTTTTCATAATCTCTTTTTAGTTTCTTTAATAACCAGTTGCAAAAATTCCTGTACCTTTTATAAGTGGTATTGATAATTTCATTATCTGGTTTTTTTTTGCATTTTATATGGAGTTTATCACGGTTCTTCATACACCTTAATAGTCCAGTAGTTATCCAGGGCTTTTTAATCCTCTTGCGATTGGGAACGGTAATGGTTTTTGTGTTAGATTCTATTTTAGATTTTAAGTCATTAACTAGCATAGTTGTAGCTAAATTTGCATCCGATGTTTCATAAATGGAATTGAAACATATATTTTGCATGTCATTGTCAAGGCCTGTATAGTCAATTTTCCTAGTGATAGCTGATTTAGTGAATTGGTTATGGTGTTCTAGCACAAGTATCACACTGTCATGATCGGTAACTGACGTTTCCGCAACATAGCAAAATGCAGAGAGATTACTTTTAAGCATAACGTGGTCTAAACATGTTTTGCTATGTGTTGGCAACTGATGAGCTGGTAAGATGCTATGTGAAGCTAGGAGGTTTAGATAGACTAATGAGTTGGTATCCTTAGAGTTTGAAGTTATGTCAACGTTAATATCTCCAGTGAGTATAATATTGGGGTACTTTAAGCTGCTTAGCAGGTGATTGAGAGATTCAAGAAAGGGACTAATATTTTTATTGCCGGGGGGTCTGTATATTGCGACTATAATGGTGTCACTGTCTAACTTTATTGTTAGGCAGTTGGCTTCTTGTAGGTTAGGTTCTGCTATTACTGGTCTTAAATTATCTTTGAAGTATACAATGACCCCTTCATTCTGTGTCATGTTATTTTCAGTTTTAGCACTGTCGTAGCCGCTTATAGTCGGTATGTAGTGGGTGTGACGTAGCCAACACTCAGTAATTATAATAAAATCCCACTCTGTATTTGATCTCTTAAGGAGAGTTAATAGGCCTGGAAAATTGCAATTTACACTACTGATATTTTGATGAATTAATTTTAGACTAGACTGTGGTTTTTTAATTAAATTAGGACACTCTTCTATTTCGCAAGTGGATGAATGCGCTATAGCAAAATTATCAAGATCGTTGTTAATTTGGTTAATATTATCGAATTGTAGTATGATTTAAGTAAGTAGGTGAGTTTAAGTATATCAAGAGTCTTTGTTTGGAAGAATAATAGTCATCATCTGCCTAGCCTTTTCCCAACTATGTTGGGGTCGGCTTCCAGTCTAACCGGATGCAGCTGAATACCAGTATTTTACATGGAGCGACTGCCTATCTGACCTCCACAACCCAGTTACTGGGTAATACGATACCCCTTGGTAAGACTGGTTGTCAGACTTTCGGGCTTCTGACTACCCGTAACGACTGTCAAAGATCCACGAATGACAGCCGAGACCAACGGCTTAACGTGCTTTCCGAGGCACGGAGGGGTCTTGGTATGTGAAGATGGTCACCCATCCACGGACCAACCGCGGCTAGCGTAGCTTAACCTGACAAATCGACCCTTACGGCTGTTATTACTTAGTCACTAACCCCAAGCTAGCAGGAAGCTAGCTAGTCATCATCTGCCTAGCCTTTTCCCAACTATGTTGGGGTCGGCTTCCAGTCTAACCGGATGCAGCTGAATACCAGTATTTTATATGGAGCGACTGCCTATCTGACCTCCACAACCCAGTTACTGGGTAATACGATACCCCTTGGTAAGACTGGTTGTCAGACTTTCGGGCTTCTGACTACCCGTAACGACTGTCAAAGATCCACGAATGACAGCCGGGACCAACGGCTTAACGTGCTTTCCGAGGCACGGAGGGGTCTTGGTATGTGAAGATAGTCCCCCATCCACGGACCAACCGCGGCTAGCGTAGCTTAAGCTGACAAATCGACCCTTGCGGCTGTTATTACTTAGCCACTAGCCCCAAGCTAGCAGGAAGCTAGCTAGTATAAAATATAAATAATAATATATAATAGGTTTCTACCACAGACCTGCCTTACGCGAACATTCCTCTTCCCCTTGATCTGGAACAGGCGCTTTTCGGCTCCCGCGTTGATGGTGACGTGGTTGAAGCCTGAAGCGTGGCCTCCGTCCAAGTATCTGATGGCTAGGGAAGCAAGAAAAAGTTTTATTATGAAGAAGGTTTCATTTGAATTTTAATTTAAGGTTGTATGATTCGCCGAATTCTTTTTTGTTTAAATTATTTTGGTTTTTAGCATAATCAGCACTTAGCCAGCCCACAATAAAGGCCTTTTCCTGTGAGAAGGAGTAGGCCTTAATCCACCACGCGGGCCCATTGCGGGTTGGCGGATGTCACATGTCTTCGAGTTTTTGGTTCTAGGACATGCCGGTTTCCTCACGATGAATTCCTTCACCGTTTTGAGAGCAGTGATCTTCGATCAATAATATTACTAGATTCCCGATAAGCGCTTCAAAAAAGGCCCGAATAATAAGACCACAAATACTTTTGTGGTCTTATTTCAAATTAGTATGTTTTTAACCTTATTACTTAGACTAAGTTTCATTTTAGAATAAATGACTGAAAATTTAAAAATAGAATGATTTTATTTTCAAGCGAAATTTTAAATATATTTTGCAATGGTAATTAAACTCTATGTGTAAGCATTAAGGTTTATAATAAACTGAAGTTGTTAACAATAATAAACTTTTTTCTAAGAAATGTAGATGTTTACGTGTGTGCAAACGTGGCCACTTAAGCGACAGATTTTTGTTCCTGATCCTTAATCTAGTACTATTATTGATCGAAGGCAGTGATTATGAAATAATTTACACAAAGTGCCTGTTTGGGATCGAACCCACGACCTACAAACATACATAGACTGCTAAAAACAGAACCCTTCCTTTTGGCTTCACCGTAGTCAGCTAAAAAGGTACGACGATAGATACCAGAAAACACGTTGATTTCTTCGATATAAATAAAAAAGACCACAACGTTTAATGCCCCATGGAAAGACGGGATCATAAATACGTCAAAATATTTACAAAAAAAGTATGTTTGATAACCAGAAGCGAATGGATTTCACACATGAAAGAGTTACATAAAAAAGTACTGTTAAAAATAAATCTAAATGGCGCCTGCGGTTGCTTGAAATTAAATAGCAAACCTGTTTATTAAAGATAGCCGAGATAAATCGCAAATATAAATCGATTAATCTGTTTTAGAACATCGTTTAGGGATAAAATATATGAGCTAGATGCAGACAGCTTGACTGCTTCAGCACACTTTAATTGACAATCTAGTGCCTGTGGGGTAATTGCGTAACACACTAAGAACGGTTCCGATCCGAATCCGAATTCAATCCGAATTGGGAATGTTCTAAATTCGGACGGACTGAGTTCGGATGTAGTGCGCAACCCTCATACAAATAATCTATATATATACTTATAATAAATCTGTAGAAGTGAAAATTCTGTACATTGAAAATATCAAAAAAATAAATGGCAGGGGGTGTTACTAGACCGACACCGAACCCAAAATTGTGATTAAAAAAAAATTTATCTGTCTGTCTGTCGGTCTGTCTGTCTGTCTGTCTGTTCAGGCATCACGCAAAAACTACCGGTTCGATTACGATGAAACTTGGTATAATTATTCTTTATTATCCTGGGCACCACACTGGGTACTTTTTATGTCGGAAAAGTATCTTCTAAATATATAAAACTCAAAGGTGACTGACTGACTGACTGACATAGTGATCTATCAACGCACAGCCCAAACCACTAGAGGGATCGGGCTGAAATTTGGCATGCAGGTAGATATTATGACGTAGGCATCCGCTAAGAAAGGATTTTGATTTTTAAATTCTACCCCCAAGGGGATAAAATAGGGGATGAAAGTTTGTATGAAAAATCTTATTCCTTGAGTTAATAAACTTGAAACTTAGCACGAATACTTATCTAAATATATTATGAAGATTGTCAGTTTTTTTCTTCTAAACTACCCCCTAATAAGGGATTGGCGGGTTTAAAAGTTTGTATGGAAGAATTTTAGCGCGCAGTCCGGTTGACTAGAAACTCAGTATTTATACCTAATATTGAAAGTAAAGAATAATGTGTATCAGGGTTTTGTGTAAATGTACCCCTGACGGGCTGAAATGGGGTAGTCAATTTTTCAGGGGAGGATTTTACTGCATGGCTTGATTAACTCGAAAATTAGTATAAATAATCTTTGAGTCAAGTTATGAATACATCCCAAACGATTTTTTTTAAATTCCACCCCTGCGGGGGTGAAAAGCGGGGATACAGTTTATATGAAAAATCTTATTCATTTAGTTAATAAACTTGAAATTTGCCTAAGTAAGTAATAAAGTTTAGCATTATAAGTTTTTCAAAACTACCCCTCAAAGGGGGATATAGGGGTGTTAAGTTTATGTCGAAGAAATTGAATGCGCGGTCTGAGTAACTCGAAACTCAGTATTGATACTTTTGACAGAAAATAATTAATAATAAATATGTAAAGTTGTCGAAAATTTACCACTGACGGGACAAAAACGGGTAATTCGGTTTTTAAGGGGAGGATTTGAACTTGAAACTGTATGTTACATTTTCACGCCTAAACCACTGAACTTCTGATTTGGCATAGATATAGATGGCATCCTGGGGAAGCACATACTTTTTATCCTGTTAGCACGTTCCCGTGGGATAATTTCCGACATCCACGCGGGCGAAGCCGCGGGCAGAAGCTAGTAATAATAATAAAATTTTTATTCAAGTAAAAGTACAGTAAAATATGATTTACGTTAATTACAATCGAGTATACAAATAGTACTATGTCTAATTCGGACCGTAATTTCTCGGATTCGGATCGGACGTAGTGCGAAACCGCTCTAACTTTAATTTTTATTAAATATAATAAAATTTAACAGCTCTGGCTTTAATTTTGACAGGAAAACAGCAATTATTGCGTTATTTACGTTGTTGAGCGGACAAACTTTTCGAACAAATGAAGCAATGGATTACCAATATCCTTCAAAATGATTCAGATTGTGTCATGTGTTACGCAATTAGGGTGCAGGTTTTGTTTTTTTATAAAATGGAGAAACACTTTAACGCAGTTGGTGGCATCAAATCTGAGATTGAACTAAAGTATCTTCCATCAACTGCATCCGACTGCTTGAAAAGTGATCTTGTTTTGAATTCTTTGACTACCACAGAGTTCAAAACAAGATCACTTTTCGCTCGCTTTGGTAGGTACTGCTTACAAACAGTGAAGAGAAACATCGTGACCAGCAGCTCCGAGCTGCAGATCGTGTGGTGGATTATAGCTCACATGGTGGATTAGGGCCCGCGTGGTGGATTGTGGTCTGCGTGGCAGATTATGGCCCGCTTGGTTGATTATGACACACGTGGTAGATTATGGCCCACGTGTTGGATTAAGGCCAGAGTGGCGGATTGTGGCCTGCGTGGTGTATTATGGCCCGCTTGGTCGGTTATAGCCCGCTTGGCCGATTATGGCCCATTCTCACTCATAGAGAGGAGGCCTGTCTCCCAGGAGCAGGAACATTATAGGCTGACTATGGTATCAATCGAGTTTTTTATTATTTTTGTCGGTTTGGTTGGTGAAGAGAAACATCGTGAGGAAACCAGCATGTCATAGAACCAAAAATTCGAAGACGTGACATCCACCAACCCACACTGGGCTCGCGTGGTGGATTATAGCCCACATGGTGGATTAAGGCCCGCGTGGCGGATTGTGGCCTGCGTGGTGTATTATGGCCCGCTTGGTCGATTATGGCACGCGTGGTAGATTATGGCCCACGTGTTGGATTAAGGCCCGCGTGGCGGATTGTGGCCTGCGTGGTGTATTATGGCCCGCTTGGTCGATTATGGCCCATTCTCTCTCATAGAGACCAATCTAGTTTTTTTTTTGGCGGTTTGGTTGGATGCTGCTTCGAATTTTTGGATCTAGAGCATTCCGGTTTCCTCACGATGTTTTCCATCGCCGTTGCGGGAGCAGTGCTGATGAAATGTTTAAAGTAGGTTTTAAGAACAGCTTATGCCACTTACCAGGTTGGAAATAATCCAGAAACTGCTTCGACTCGTAACCCTGGGCCTCTCTATGCTGGACAGCAGAACCATGGAACTGCTCATCATCCAGATTGACTGAGAGGACTGCTGCGGTACCAGCTTCATCCATGGATGTCTTGGAGCCGAGCCAGAAGTGAATGTCCCAGGAAAGGCGGGATTCATCGCCGGTGGTCTAGAGATTTATGGAAAGGTGAGACTGCGTAAGAAAAGGTTAATCCATACTATCTGATTCACGCTGTAGAAGTCTTAAACCTAGCCTTTTCCCAACTATGATGAACCTTGAACACCAAAATCTCTCTTGCTTAAACCCTCATTCAGCCCATTATTGATTACGCCGATGCCTTGTTATTTTTATCAACCGAGGAGCTTTTAAATAAACTTGAGCGTTTGCAAATTAACTGTATTCGTTTTGTTTTTAACCTTAAAAATTATGATTACGTCTCCAACTTTCGCAAGATACTCAAGTGGCTCCCCATTCGACTTCGCAGGAACTCGCGGATATTGTGTCTGTTATTCAATCTCCTTCACAATCCTAAACTCAAACTCAAACTATTTATTTCAGATAAACCAATTACAGGCACTTTTGAATTGTCAAGGTCGGTCAGTCAAAAAGATGAAGCTAGTTGCCCATTCCAAAGCGTAGTAGGTACCTATGGAGAAGAACGGGCAAGAAACTCCATGGACACTCTTTTAAATCATAATAATTATTACAAAGTATTGGTTACATCATTCATGTTCAAAATTATGCATGTGAGGACGATGCAGAACGTTAAAAGCGTCCGTAATGAAAATATATAAAATAAAACAATTCAAATATTAAATTACATCAAAATAAGCCATGGCAGCAAAGAGTTGACCAGTCCCTACTGACGGCGCCCCTTCACGAACATGACGCATAGATTAGCACCATTCAACTCAACCATTTTGAAGGGAGCTAAATGATCCAACACATGCGCCACCATCAGCGAGACATTAGAGTGAGCATGACATACTCTCAGCCGCCAAGGCACATTCTAGTCAATAAAAAACGTACCCAGTAAATGGTAGGTAGCTTTATAGTATGTACATAGTACTCACATACGTTCTATGCAATTATACAATACTAGAAGATTGAATTTATATAATGCAAAAATAGTATTTTAAAATCTTCAGCTAAAACACCATCCTATCTGCGAGAGCATTTATTCTACGCCCGTCCTTCCAAGTCCCCTCCCCACTCCACCGACTTCTACTCCTACTCCTTCACAGTGCACGCGGTGCGGTTGTGGAATTCACTACCACCTGACATTAGGAATACCCAGAGCAAAAGAACACTCTCTGTCCACTTCATCATAGTTGTGTATGTATTTATTATTTTGAGTATGATATAATTATTATCATTCTAGTAATATTTATTTTAGAAGTATGTACGAGTATGTTAGTACATTCTCGTAATTTTTTAATCGTTTTGGATTGTATGTATTATTTTTTTGTTTCCTTTACTATTTCACACGCTGTCTACATCTCTGTATCTATTGTCCTATCTCAGGTATGCTGGAAGAGATTTCTTCTGAAATAAGCATCACATCTGTACCTATGTTTTCTGTTCTGTTTTTCTTCTGTTTATACATATATGTGTGTAACTATGTACATAAATGGTAAAATAAATAAAAAATAAATGTTGGGGTTAGCTTCTAGTCAAACCGGATGCAGCTGAATATCAGTATTTTACATGGAGCGACTGCCTATCTGACCTCCACAACCCAGTTACTGGGTAATACGTAACCCCTTGGTAAGACTGGTCAGACTTTCGGGCTTCTAACGACTGTCAAAGATCACGAATGACAGCCGGGACCAACGGGTTAACGTGCTTTCCGAGGCAGCGAGGGGTCTTGGTATGTTAAGATCGTCACCCATCCACGGACCAACCGTGGCAAGCGTAGCTGAGAGAGACGGGCTACCTATTACCCCTAAAATATGTATGACTTCATTATAGATGTTGGAGGATCTGGGTGTAGAGTTCATTCATCCTCCGACCAGATAGGTGTCGTGTCTGGTGGGCTACTGCCCGGCTATTAATGTCGGGACATTGTATATCATAATGCTAGTTGCGCGGTAAACTCTGCTTGCGCGATGCAGGATTTTGCGTGACGTCAGTGTGATGCGTAGTTCACATGTGGCGATGTAAATCCCGCCACATTATTATACTTACGCGTAGAACGATGTAGGAGTCGCCAGAGTAGAAGTTTCCCTGATGAGAGGCAGGCACTGGGATGGGTTCAAAGTTCTAAAACAATAGAAAAATAAATAAATATTTATCGTAAGAAAGAATAATAAGTTTATCGTAGAAATAATAAACATCATCCGACTTTAATCAGAAGCCTGGAAGTTAGACCAATGAACAGTCTTAACAAGGGGTTTCGTGTTCCCCAGTTACTGGGTTGTATTCGGTTAGACTAGAAGCCGACGTGAACACAGTTGAGAAAGGCTAGTCAGATGATGATAATAGTAGGTAGTACGGTCAGCAACAAAAGTTGGTTAACACTTCAGTTGTTAAAATCTTAATTATTGAGCAAAATATTCTTCAAAAACATGTAGTAATAAAATATTTAAGAATAATTATTAACTCTTTGCTATTACATGAAATAGTGAAAACCAATGTATCCCATCGTTTTGTATCAATTTAGATGATTTGTAAAAGTAACAGAGTTAATTAACTTACTTTTACTTTTGTTGCTAACTGTACTATAGTAGTAGTATCTATTAAGTAATATAATGATGAATAGATTATAGGCAAGATTACCTAGTAAATATTAGATATATTGTTGCCTGACTACATAAATATTAATTATTGTTGCTAACAAAAATAATATCTACTTAAGTAGTTTATTTAATTTTCCCCGTTTAGTTATTTTTCTAATAATTTTCCTAATTAACAACGCTATCGCGTCATTATTAAAATGCAGCAAAATATTAATTAAAATAAATTGTGTATTATTATAATATATAAGTACTTAGTACCTAATCTGTTCTGGTTAACCAAACTTGATAACAAATACATATTTCCACTTCAGCCCACACACCACAATACGATATAGAATTTTAGTGATCCAAATTTTTGAACAGAGCCCGTAGGTATTCCCGTAATTTAAAACGATCAAAATCTAGTCGCAGTCTCAACTCAGCGACAAACAAATGTCAAAAACTTGTCAAAATGTAGGGAAATTAGACGTATTTTTGACAGATTGAGACTGAGATCAGACTGTGAACGTTCTTAAAATTACGAGAATTACCCCACTGATAAAACGTATTTATTGACTAATTCAACTACCTATGACTTATCATAAACATAATCAAGTAATCTCGACTAATTATTTTTTTTTTATTTTCAATAAAAATAAATAAATAAATAATGTGGCATCACAGCTGAAGGAGAAAAATGTTAACTAACTTTTGAAGAGCACTGTAAATAAGTTATTTTCATGTTTGTACTAGCTGCGCCCCGCGGTTTCACCCTCATATGTTTCGATCCCGTGGGAATATCGGAATAAAAACTTTTTTGAAAAAAAACAACCGACTTCCAAAAACTACACTACAAAGTGAAAAATAACTTTAATTTTGGAAGTCGGTGTCGTTGGGTTCGCATTTTCTTTGTTTGCCACCGACTTATTTTTCACTTTTTAGTTGTAGTACCTACCCCACACAAATTCGTATATACTTACAAGATTAGAGGTACCCTAATAACAAGTTTGACAGAAATGAGTGTGTACCGTGGTTTACTGAACACATCTGCGTACCGCTTTAGAGCGTACAGGCGTAACGTTATGTTGTGTGATTGCGTAAACAATACATAATATAAGCGATAGCAGCAATAGCCGTTGATTTGCTGGCATTTATTGAAGAGTTCCGTTGTCTGTCTCCGAAACTCATCATCAGATCTTGTCGAAATTTCTATGGGACCACTTCAGAAATATCTCCTTTCGAACAAAAAAATAATTTTGAAAATCGGTCCACAATTGGCGGAGTAATCTTGTAACAAACACACAAAAAAAAAAAAAAACATACCGTCGAATTGAGAACCTCCTCCTTTTTTGAAGTCGGTTAAAAAGTATCCTATGTGTTAATCCTATTATAAACTATCTGTGTGCCAAATTTCATCCAAATCCGTTCATTAGTTTTTGCGTGAAAGAGTAACAAATATCCATCCATCCTCACAAACTTTCGCGTTTATTATATTAGTAGGATTTATGTGTTTTTCCTTAAATGTTTAGGGACATTATTTCTATTTTTTTCCCCAAAAATATTTTTGGGTCTATCATCACCTTATTATGCAAGATCAAAAGGCCAATTTCCGCAATGAAAAACTTTCAAAATCTAGCCGCAATCTCAGCGACAATCAGCGTCAAAAACTTGTCAAAAATGACACTAGAGGTATTTTTGACAGATTGAGACTAAGATCAGAGGGTCAATTCTCGTAATTTTAAGACCGTTCACAGTCAGGGGGTCTACTCCGAAGTAGTATCGGCCGAATGTTCGGCCGTTTCCTGCTACGAAGATACTATTTGGTTTGGTCGGTTCCGATCCTACACTCCTACACTCTTTCGAATATTGACTATGGTCCCGACCCAACTGAGCCGATCCGAACTTTTTTCGCATTTTTCAACAATATTCGGTTCGGCCATGTGTCGGTCCGATCCGAACATTCGCACTTTGCACTTCGGAGTAGGCCCCCAGATCTCAGTCTCAATCTGTCAAAAAATACTTCTAATTTCCCTACATTTTGACAAGCTTTTGACATTTGTTTGTCGCTGAGAGGAGACTGCGACTAGATTTTGAACGTTTTATATTACGAGAATTGGCCTTCAGACTGTGAACGTTTTTAAAATTACTAGAATTGCCCCTCAGATACCTAACATTCGTATTGAGTTGATTATCGTGTTCCAACATATTCACTCCTGACAGCTGCAACCCAATAGCGACCTTATTGTAACAGGAATAATCTTTATTCTTGTTATAATAAGGTGATACACAATGATTTTAACAGTCTTGTCAGTGACAGCAAACGAACTGCAACCTTATAGGAATGAGAATAAAGATCACTATGATTTGGACAGTGATGCAAAATCAGAGATAAAATAAATGTGACTGCAGTTGAGCTAACAGCTAGATTGAGGAATGTTTTCGAATTTCAAAAATGCTGTCAGCAACAAAGAATGTGTGTGGTCGTGTTTTATTTTTCTGGATCTAGGAATAGAAAAAAAAAAAACAAAACATAGTTATAAACTTATTCTGTGCCAAGTAGCTAGATGCATAAAAGATTATTCTTATTTTTACGAGCTCTTTAGATTGATGTCGATGATAAAAGAGGTTTTGCTATTAGATTTTATTTATGCCAGCAATATTTTTCTTACGATTTTATGCGAAAAAAAAATTGGTTGCCTGTAAAGTCGGTATACGGGCGAAAGTTTTACGTGACAACGACTTTGAAGGGACGCGTGCCTTTCACTTTTTATGTCTGTCTCTCTCGCTCTTAGGCGGGCTAACCATGCCCGAGTGGAAGGGACGCGTGCCTCTCACTCGCTCTCATTGTGAGCGCATAACGTGAGCGGAGCGTAACGCAGTTTCTTGAAGTGTCACCCGGCAAACCAATTTATAAGACGTTGTCACGTCAAAATTATACCTACTTATTTAGGTATTTATTTATTTCCAAAAAAAGCTTCATGTACAATGAAATGTGTTTGGAGCCTACTTTTAGACAAACAATGCCTGTGTTAGGAGACTCCGCTCTTCCATAACTTAGATGTAGTGTTACAGTTAAATATATTGCTAATCCTATCATCAATATTCTAACATCTTTAGTATGTCTAGGATGTCTAGGTGTTTAGGATGTATGACCTACATGTATTTGTTCCGAGTCTGGGTGTTTTTCTATCTATAATATGTATGTATTTACAAAAAAAAAATGTATATAAGTAGTTTATCAGCCATCTTGTTACCATAACACAAGCATTAGGTTGCTTAGCTTGGGACTAGATGGCGCTGTGTGAAATGTCCAGGGATATTATTATTATATTATTATTATTATGTCTCATGTGGTAAGAAGCGTGGTGTGCTTTACTTTGATGTGGTTTGTGTGGTGCGGTGTGTGGTGTGGTGTGATGTAGTGTAGTGTGTGGAGTAGAGTGAGGTGTGTATCGTTATGGTCTGTGAATTATAATTTTACTCATGATATACCAGAAGAGCTTCCGTATCCTCATAAGTAAGAGACTTAATCCAGTTTGTTATCATTTTTTTACAGTCGTAATAGTTTCTATTGTGTACACACGGCTACACATCAAGCTATACAAAGCCAGTATTAGCTGACCGTTCATTGTGAGAAAATATCATACAAAGTGAGGCCAAGACAAACTGGTTTTGTATAGCTTGACGTGTAGCCGTGTGTACGTATACGTTTTATTAATCCTATTGTATAAATTTGAGCTGAGAGATAGTAAAATTGTCTGCTTGCGAATTTGGATTTTACTTTGGGGAACTACTGCAATTAAATCATTTCTTCTTTTATGCTTCTTGTATATTGAAAGACGTCGAAAGTGTTTTGTATTATGTCTATGTTTGAACTTGGTACTGGACGCCATGTTGTAAGTATTTCAGAAGTTATCCAGGACCTGTAAATATACAGTGAATGCATATTTTGCTGTGTACAATAACAATCAATGTGCCTAGCCTTTTCCTATGTTGGGGTCGGCTTCCAGTCTAACCGGGTGCAGCTGAATACCAGTATTACATGGAGCGACTGCCTATCTGACCTCCACAGCCCAGTTACTGCATAACAAGATACCCCTTAGTAAGACTGGCAGTACGACTTTTGGGTTACAAAACTTCCGAAATGTGGGTGTTAGCTGCCCAACCACGTTGGGGAAACACGGCGTGATGTTATGTTTATAACTATGAGTTATGTATCCTATGTATGACCTCTGGAAATAACACAATAGTTAAAAAAATATATCTTGTCTTGCCAATTACTTGCATCTATCTAGCAGTATTTTATGTTTTTTTCACAGTAAAAACAAAAATAGATGATTAAAGACATGCGTTGGCGCCTAAAAATAGGCTTTTTATTAATGTCCGTCCCGTCAGTTCGTCCGGGACAAAAATATTTCTTGTTACCTACGGTTTTTAGTTACCTACCTACAGAGGCCCGTGTGTACACACGGCTACACGTCAAGCTATACAAAACCAGTTTGCCTTGGCCTCACTTTGTATGATATTTTGTCACAATGACCGGTCAGCCAATACTGGTTTTGCATAGCTTGATGTGTAGCCGTGTGTACAACGATCACATAAAACATATTATTAATACATATTACTGTCTCGCTAAGAGGGCCCCTCTTAGCGTGAAAAAGATGCATTGAACTTAAATTTAGTTTAGTTTGTGAACAAGGTAATCGGCGCCAGTGTTGGCTCAACTCAACGGGGCCCGTGGCTAAATAATAACAGCCGCACAGGTCGATCGGTCAGGTTAAGCTACGCTTGCCGCGGTTGGTCTGTGGATGGGTGACCATCTTTACATACCGAGACCCCTCCGTGCCTCGGAAAGCACGTTAAGCCGTTGGTCCCGGCTGTCATTCGTGGATCTTTGACAGTCGTTACGGGTAGTCAGAAGCCCGAAAGTCTGACAACCAGTCTTACCAAGGGGTATCGTATTACTCAGTAACTGGTTTGTGGAGGTCAGATAGGCAGTCGCGCCATGTAAAATACTGGTATTCAGCTGCATCAGGTTAGACTGGAAGCCGACCCCAACGTAGTTGGGAAAAGGCTAGGCAGATGATGATTACTGTCACGCTAATAATTCCTGAGGGGTAGGTAGAGATTTAGATAAGTCAAACTCAGCTTTCTTTCATCGAGTTTAAGTTCCATAATAGTCCCGTAGGTAATTTTTCTTTTTTTCTATTCAATATTCGGGAAAAACTTATATTTTACCAATTTTTTCCCAACTATGTTGGGGTCGGCTTCCAGTCTAACCGGGTACAGCTGAATACCAGCATTTTACATGGAGCGACTGCTTATCTGACCTCCACAACACAGATAATGGAGTTACTGGGTAATACGATACCTCTTGGTAAGACTGGTTGTCAGACTTTTTATTTACATTTTAATTAATTATTTTTCAGCTTGAGTACGTATAGTTTTTATAATATTTGTTGGTATAATGGCGTGGCTAGCTGACATATTGCAAGTAATTTAATTTTATGTTATGTGCTTTGTAATGTTTATTACTAGTAACGCCTAGTATTGTATAGTATCGAGTATTTTATAACTGAACAGACAGCTGTGCTGCTGGGAAGTTTGTTGCGCCACTTCTTCCCAGCGATAGCACTAGGAAGTGGTGAAGGGCGGGCGTTTTTGGGGGACTGTCTTTTGTAATTTTGACGTTCGAAAAGTGCTGATTCTCAGCCTAATTTGAATAAATGACTTTTGATTTGATTTGATTTCGAGCTCCTGACCACCCGTAATGTTTGTCAAAGATTTATTAATGCCGGGATCAACGGCTTACTGACAACCGTAAATTTCAACTAGCACCCTAATTGCGTAACACACGATCAATCGGAATCTGAATCATTTTGAAGCAAATTGTTAATCCATTATTACATAAGTTCGAAAAATTTGTCTGCTCAACACGTACCCAAATAACACAATGAATGTTGTTGAACTGTCAAAATGAAACCGATTCCGATAAAGATAAAGATATTGTATTTTGCAAATATGGGTAAAGTACAGACGCCAGCACATAAAGCTACTACAATCTGTCACATTTCTTTAATAGATTTTAGACTTTATTGCTAAACCATTAGGTTCAATGTTGATTGGGAAAATCTGACAGTTTCGGGAGGTTGAACTGCTGGCGTCCGTACATGGTGTTTTAAGGAAATAGGTTCAGCCATATTTTACCAGTAGGCATGCAAAAAATTACAAAAATAAGAACTAGTCCACTAAACTATAACTAAACACTAAACTTTAACAAACAAACAGGAACAAGAAACAACACAAAACCAAACATAATTCTTATTTTAAACATTATTGTAAAGCAGTCTAAGTTTCAATTGTTTTATCAGTCAAGAATTCTGTTACACTACAGTATGCTTTGACTGTCAAAAAGCTTCACAGCCTCTTTTTAAATAACGATAGCGGCAATTCTTTCCAACTTTTAGGTATTTTATCATATATGACCGGATTCGAACCGTCCGGAATCCGATTAATCGTGTGTTACGCAATTAGGGTGCATGTCAACGTTTAGATAATGATTGTTTATTATTTTGGTTAACCACTCACAACAACTAACACAAGATGTGACATCAGAAAGCCAATTCCCGTAATTGAAAACGTTCAAAATCTAGTCGCAGTCTCATCTCAGCGACAATCAATGTCAAAAACTTGTAAAACATTTAGGGATTTTAAAGGTATTTTTGACAGATTGAGACTGAGATCAGACTGTGAACGTTCTTAAAATGACGAGAATTGCCTCTCAAATATATAAGTAGTAGTATATGTATAAGTAGTTTATCAGCCATCTTGTTACCATAACACAAGCATTAGGTTGCTTAGCTTGGGACTAGATGGCGCTGTGTGAAATGTCCAGGGATATTATTATTATTATTAAATATATTGACTTGATGATCAATAGCGGACGCTGGCCGCACAGCTGCAGGGCTAAAGTGGAACTGCGCTGGCCATATCTGTCGCATGTCGGAGCAGCAATATGCAAAAGGCACCACTCAGTGGATTCCAAATGGCAGGAAACGACAGCGCGGCAGGCCTAGAAAGAGATGGCGGGATGAGCTCCTGGAGACTCCTTCATAAAGGATTGGCCCACATCGCAGTAGACCTGGAAAAGTGGAAGGTGGGAAGGGGGGCTTTGCCCTGTAGTGGGACAACACAGGCTTTAGTAGGATGAGCATATTTATAAATGCGAAAGTTTGTAAATATGGATGGATGGATGTTTGTTACCCTTTCACGCAAAAACTACTAAACGGATTCGGATGAAATTTGGCACACAGATACTCGTAGTTTATAACCAGGATTAACACTAGGATAATTTTTATCCCAATATTCCTACGGGATCGAAAGTTATGCGGGTGAAACCGCGGGGCACAGCTAGTAATAAAAAACTTGAGAGGTGTCAAGGGACACCCGGTTGGAACGAAGTTCAAAGAGAGAGAGAGAGAGAGAGAGACCGACAGAGAAACACGCGCACGCCGCACGGCTTACAACTATAGCAAAAAGTGTCGTTCCAACTTTTGGTCTTAATTTTTTCCGTCTAGCCCCCTTTCGCAACGATAAGGAAGTTCGTTCCAATAATATGTTCTTGGAACGGTTGCCTAGCAACGAAATAACTACAACCTCTCATTGTATCGCAGACCATCTGTTGCGAAGATTTTACGAGAGGTACCTCTTCCGATATTTTCAAGAAGTAAATAAAGACTATAATAAAACCTATTTGTGTGTCAAAAGTAAAACTGAGTCGACAGCAAAACTTACTGCTCCATTGATTTATGACGTTAAAAATAGTCTGAAACCATGATACAATCTTTCATTCGCGCGCTGACAGATGAAAGTTTTCTTTTCAGAATCTTTCAGCATGCTTTCATCGTTCAAAGTATTGTCGAAGGAATTTCTGGATTATTCCAGTTTGTTAAGAGCCAACAAGAAGGTATAAATTTGAACATGCAATTGATTATTCGAAATGCAGCAATAGATTAGCAATATCCTTCAAAATGATTTACGTAATTAGGGTGCTGCTAACCCATCCAAATAATATTATAAACGTGAAAGTTTATATGGATGGATGGATGAATGTTTGTTACTCTTTCACGCAAAAACTACTAAACGGATTTGGATAAAATTTGGCACACATATGGTTTATAACCAAGATTAACATATAGGATAATTTTAATCCCAATATTCCTACGGGATCGAAACTTATGCGGGTGAAACGGCGGGGCGCAGCTTGTTGCTTTACATTATGTTCAAAAATTTTGTCTGCTCAACAACTTAGATAACGCAATGAATGTTGTTGAACTGTAAATATGAAAGCCAATGCTAAGTACTGGTGTTAAGCAATTACCCCGCTGGAGCTATACATCGTGTTCCGGACGATATCAGGGGGCACGGGAGTGCCCCCGCCAAGACGAGCCAAGCGAAGCGCTAGGGCACTACCTACCTTTTCTCGAAGCACTTCGTCGTATTTTTGAACCTTCTTAACTTGGGTTTGGATTATACCAGATAAACAAAATTTTCGGGATATGATGTCAGTGGTTGACTTATATAAAGTTTCAGTTGCATAGCTCCTTAGTCAAGATATATGGCTTGGCCGTTTCGTTACTACAAGAACCATTGTGTAACAGTATGAGAGTTTTTCACCTTACGCTCATGTGAATGTAGCGAAATGGCCAAGCCACATATTTTG
Source organism: Apamea sordens (assembly GCA_945859715.1). Classification (NCBI taxonomy): domain Eukaryota; kingdom Metazoa; phylum Arthropoda; class Insecta; order Lepidoptera; family Noctuidae; genus Apamea; species Apamea sordens. The sequence continues at coordinate 6,616,059 of OX244015.1, read as the reverse complement.
ACTAAGGTGTAGAGTTTGCGAAGTTAGGCCGTGTAGAGTTAGGGCGTGTACAGTTAGAAGCTTGGCTCTACATGAGATACTTTTTGACAGTGCGAGCTACATGGTCTCGTCTTGGCAACATTTAACATGGAATGTTTTTGTGGGTACATAAACTTAGATTGTTCAGACCATGAACCAGATGTTCAGACCATGGAAATAATCATTTTTCATTATGGACAGTCACGAACAAAAGTATGTATACACTCGACTTTATTCAGAAGCGATTAACTCCTTTCTTTTTTAATTAAATTTTATGTTGTTACGAACATAGCATTTTGATCCTATAGGTTTAAGTAATGTGTCGTATTTCAACGTTACATTCGTTATTTCACGAAAAAATCGGAATTGAAAGTTGCCAAGTGTTGATATATTGGTGCTCGTGACTGGACACATTAAATGTGTATTCTTATTTTTTGTTAATTTTCATACAAACTAAATACCTTAACGTAAATCACCCGATATGCATGCCTCTTTATCCGAATTGGCAACGTCGTATTTTCATTCATAAAATTTGGCGGGCTGAAACTTGTCAAAACTATTTATTTTTTTTGTTTTTCTCATTTAAATTTTAACAAATATCTTTGTAACGAAGCCTTTTTAAGTACTACTTTACTACCTTTGTTTACTACCTTTACTACCTTTGTTAGATTTGATTTGTAAACGCTATTGAAGCGTTTGCCAAAGTTTATGGAGAACGTGATGAACAAGGTGTAGGTAGAAGTCTGAAATCGCCAACCAGCCGATCGATAGTGTCAATCCCTAGCATTAGTTGGAATGACAGCTCACTCCACGCTCACTTCACCTAAGTTTTCACGGTGACATGGTTACAGAATCGCACTGCAGTCTTGAGCAAGCGTGGTGAATGCTGACCAATGCTCGTGCCCTCTGGTATTATTTTGAGCTCATTTTTTTTTCTCTAAAATGCTCGCGCACAGCCCCCCTCCCACCCCACCTTATCACACATGCACACACACCCTCACACACATACACTTATGTCACAACTAAAAGAGAATCACATAAATTATTGCAGCGGTAGAACGACACTGTTCATAGATTGTTGTAACAGTAATAATGTATAATAAGAATTTTGTGGCAGTTCACTGTTTCTCAAAATACAGGTTATAATCTAGTTTGAGAAGCAGGTTTTTAAACATTTTAGTACAGAATTTGCAACAACTTAATTAACTGTATAACTCTGTACCCACTGATTGTTATTGTAACTGTCTGTAATATTTGATGAATAAAAATATCTATTATTATTAAAAAAAAATTAACATATCTCGGGACCATGGGGTCCCAATCCTTTGGAAGGCGTATGAGGGGCCGAAGCCAACTCGCAGAGGCCCCTTAGGAAATTTTATTGTAATGTGGCACCACCCGACGATTATCCCTGTATGCACTGCAAGTGCACCCAAGGACAACCACCGGTTAGTGTAGAACTATTACAGGATATGGAAAAATACAAATTTGGGCTATGGGTTTGGGTGGCTAAAGTGGACTGGTTACCAATAACTATGGAAGAACTATGGCCCCTGCCTGATCAATGTTTTATATATACACGGATAAAATGTCAGGGGGTGACTTGCACGCTCAATAACCGTATAGTTCGGTAGCGCCCCCGAATGGACCCGAACACACGAACCTCCGCTGGCTCAGTAAGGGGTCCCATTGGACCTTGAAATGACGACATACGACACCCTTAATGATAATGTAAATATTGATTATGCTACCCATCAAATCTTATGAATGTGCGTTAATTAAGAGAGTTGGATAAAAAACACATATTTTATCGCCATTCAATCTTCCATATTTAGCGCGCAAGTTTATTAATTTACCTTTATTAAATTCAAGTCTGTAAATGCGATAATCGCCATTTTGATGACAGTGGTGGTCGAGGCTAAAAAACATAAAAATTGGGGATTTCGAAAATCCAAACTTCACCACAATGCAATGAATAATACATGATTTAATTATTTGACGAATTCATCCATTCACCATTGTTCATGTTAAATAAGTAGTGGTAATGTAGTTTTTTGATATCTATAGTCGAAGTTTCGCGCCAATCGTGCGTGTTTACATTTTTACTTTTCACAAAAGTCACACACACACATGTAGATAAGATGTAAAATGTGAAAAATATTATTACAAATATTATAAAAAACACGAAAATGCCCAAATCATAACGTAATATTGAAACACAGGTCCAATAACATGTATTATTCATTACCACTACTTAATTTGTGTTCAAAATCGCCGACCATTGTTGTTTTTTTTATCGTAATGATGTGCGAAAGCGATTATGCCAAACGATTTTTTTTTTAATTTCGATTGACCCGAGTAATTAATATGACGAATGTCAGAAATCGATTCTCAGAAATTGAAATAAAATTATTTTAAGCATTAAATACAACAAGCATTATTTATAATAATGATTTATGCTTTCTTAATGTAATTTTAATCGTTTTTTGGACATTATATTGAAACTGAGTCAATAACAGAGGACCTATGACCATAGATAGTCATTTATTCAATTTCGCGCCGAATTGTTTCTATATTTGAATTTATATTCGGAATGCGCTCGCTATTCAAAATTATTTTTATTTATTGTGCAATTATTAATTTTTGATACTTTCTAATATTTTGCTACAGAATGCCCAGTATACATTTTTAGATAGGCTTAGCAAAAGTTTGGGAAACCGCAAACACTTTACATTTCATTAAGTTTTGTTAGCTGTATGAGCTTGGTAGTTTTTATTTATATTAGTTTACTTGAGTACTTAATAGTAATTGTTTACTTTTTGTGGTAGTTTCCCAACAAAATTAAAAAAAAAAAATGGCCAAGTGTATGTCGGACCATGCACAGTGAAAGGTCCCGTACTTGGGATGAATATTTACGCATGCACAGCGCATATCATTAATTTGATTGACTGCAGAAATAAGTTAGTATTTCATAAAAGTTCTCGAAAAAACTGTAAAAAACCAAGTTAATTCTGCGGTTTTAAACGAAAATATCTCATATCTCAAAAACGATTGACTTTAAAAGTTAAAGTCAATTAGAAACATCTTTATAATTTTAATTATAAGTTCCAACAATAACTCCCACACGCTTGTGTACATAGATTTTTTTCAACCCTCGGGTAGGTACATGCATGGTGAATGCTACCTCTAATTATGTTTATCGTAATTTTACTACACCATTTTGCGTGCATAGAATACGAATACGATATAGTGTTATTAACACTCTTTAACGTCTACGAGTAAAATGGTTAATGGCATTAACATCCGAACGCACGCACAGACTGATATGACGAAATTATGGGTTCCGTAAAAGTATTTTCAGATCATTTAAATTAGAAATCAGACAATTAAAGTTCTTAAAAAAAATTCCCAAGCTACAGAACGGCAGCTTGGGACATAAGGAGTGCCTACTTTGTCCCATAACGCGCGTCCACGAAAATGCCCGCGTTAACCCTGTAAGAAAGGCTGGCCGGTGCAAATTGGTCAAAATCTAGATTTTACGGTTAGTTTAGGTTTGTACAGACGGCAGAGAGGCAGACCGACCGGCACATAGACAGACGGCCACATAACTTTTGTTTTAGTTATCAAGCAAATATATTTAAAACCCCCACAACAAGCGCTTTCATTTGATATGTCACACAGAGGTACAGCAAAGATTTTTTTTTTATTTTCTAGTTTGCCCCCCAAGAGTGACCCCATTTTCAAAATTAATTTATTTACGTTACACGTCCATCTTTGGGTCACAGAAATTCATATGTGTACCAAATTTCAATTTAATCGGTCCAGTAGATTCGAAGCAAATAAGAAAAGACAAGACCCACAGACACAAGTGATCCTGCAAGGGTTCCGTTTTTTCATTTGGACGTACGGAACCATAAAAAAATTACACACCTAACCACACCGTACGTGTACGTGTACATACACGTAATTAAAATGATTAATTTCAATAATAAATTAATTCATGAAAAATATACCAAAGAGGATATATATAGTTTCCACACCTTTTTTTTTTTTTTTGCAAATTCCGATTATCGATTAGACTTTATGCAATTTTTGAATCGAAATAAGAAAACTGGACGGATGGTCAGCACTAAGAAGTGTCATGTCGAAACACAATTTTTTGTAATTTTTATCAAGACTTGATTGCGTTTTATAAGTAGTTTAAGTAAGAAAAATGGTAAAAGTAATAACGCGGAGAGAATGTTAATATCTTTATTTTTCCCTTTTGCATATTTTCAGCAAGAGAATAGGTTGTATATGTACATATTTCCAGCGAGTTTAAGGTGCCTACCTTTTGGATAGGTGTAGTAATACCTATTTTATACAACTTTCGTAATAGACTAACGAAGTTTGACCGACCTCAACAAATAATTAAAGATATTTGCCACAAATATATTGTATAAAATAAGCGCGGAAACATATTTTTCTTAATAAATTTGAATGCTGAAAGTTGATGTAATTTACTGAATTTCATGACGTAATTCGTAACATCCCGTCGAGTCAGCTGATATGTCATATGTCAAAATCTAGTCGAGCAGAGTGGATAATGGGCCCCCGAAAACGGTCGCTAGCACATAGTGTCGTAGCGACAAGGGGGCAACATGTCCTGAGGTGCTTATGAGGAGTGGAGAGGTATTCCACGGCTATCAGGACAATCCCGGAAGTACGGTCAAGATCCCTACCAGCATCTTACTGAAATACTTCCTCCCTCCGAGCATGTTTGCTCTTGCGAATCTCAACTCAAGCCAGCCAATAATGGCAAGAATGAGGTGGAAGCTCTGTTCCTCGTCAGTTTTATTTATTATTATTTCATTACTAGCTTCTGCCCGCGGCTTCGCCCGCGTGGATGTCGGAAGTTATCCCACGGGAACGTGCTAACAGGATAAAATGTATGTGCTTCCCCAGAATGCCATCTATCTCGCGGGCCCTTTGTGGCTAATTACAGTAGAAAACCAATTGTGTCTCATTAGTGGTGATTAAGAGGGTACCTACCTATATGATATCTTTACCTAAGTACCTAACTAATTAAAAAAAAAACTCAATAACAGAAAATTAAATACCTACCTAAATAAACCTATTTCTGATGATAACTAATCTAAACTCAATAAATAAGCAAAATCCCTAAAAACTAATATCTATACGAATGACTAATCCTACCTAACAGTATTATAAAATAACCTACGGTCACTACGTACACTATCAAATATACTACCTATAGTTTAAAATTAAAATCTATACCTACGACTCATATAAAAATAAACCTAAATAACTCTAAAAACTAAAAGGAATAAAAATGAACTCCACTGCGGGTGACCCAACCTACGACAAACTTAGTATTTGCGGTTGGTACAGTACAGACAGTGGTAATCGGGTATAGGGATCGAACCGCAAAATTAAGTTTGTTTTTTATTGTATATACTTTTCCGGGATAAAAAGTACCCAGTGTGGTGCCCAGGATATTAAAGAATAATTATACCAAGTTTCATCGTAATCGAACCGGTAGTTTTTGCGTGATGCCTGAACAAACAGACAGACAGACAGACAGACAAAAAATTTTTTAATCACATTTTTTGATATTTTCAATGTACAGAATTTTCACTTCTACAGATTTATTATAAGTATAGATAGTTCATACCAATAAAAAGAAGAAGGGTTACGTACCTCAATCCTCCATACTTCGAGGCCCGCCCTCTTTCCAGAGTTGGCGAATGCAGGGTGTACTTCAGGCATTATCTGTTGAATAAAGAGAGTTTCATCAAAATCAGTCTCCTAAGAACGTTTCCATGTACAGACGCCAGCACATCAAGCTACCCGAAACTGTCAAATTTTTCCAATCAACTTTGAACCTAATGCTTTAGCGAAAAAGTTGAAAATTTGTTAAAGAAATTTGACAGATTGTAGTAGCTTCATGTGCTGGCGTCTGTACTAGCTACAACGGTTAAGATTAGAAGTCCCACCCTCGTTATTACTTGACATTCTAAAAGTAAGTATACAGGGTGGCAGGTACATCGACGCGCAAACTGTACCTAACTATGAGTTCAGCACATGATTCTAGACACCACTAAAGTTGTCAAAAAATAAAAGGTCCGATATTTTGACATTGACAGTTCTAGTAGGTAGTTAATAAAGATCAAATTCGCAAAACACGTATTCGTTTGTATGAAACTGACAGGTGTCAAGAACGCATTCTCAAATGTCAAAACGAGCCTTTTATTTTTGGAACCAAGTCCCTTATCGCGCGTTGCGAAAGGGGGCTAGACGGAAAAAATTAAGACCAAAAGTTGGAACGACTCTTTTTGCTATAGTTGTAAGCCGTGCGGCGTGCGCGTGTTTCTCTGTCTGTCTCTCTCTTATAGAAAGCAAGCCAGTTATACTTCGTTCCATCCGGGTGTCCCTTGACACCTCTCAAGTTTTTTTTACTACTTTAGAGCAGCAACTTTCGGTTATAAAAAAAAAAAATCTACTGTTTCATAGCAAAATACAATACCTACGCGGTGAAAAGAAAAACAAATGTAATACTTGAAGAAGGGCTTGTGGCTAAGTAATAACAACCGGGTGGATCGATAAAGTTAAGCTACGCCGGCCGCGGTTGGTCCGTGGATGAGTGACCATCTTTATACACCAAAACCCCTTAATGCCTCGGAAAGCACGCTAAGCCGCTGGTCCCGGCTGTCAAGAAGCTCGAAAGTCTTAGACAACCAGTCTTATCAAGGGACCTATCGTTTAACCCAGTAACTGTGTTGTGGAGGTTAGATAAGCAGTCGCTTCATGTAAAATACTGGTATTCGGCTGCATCCGGTTAGACTGGAAGCAGACCCCAACATAGTTGGGAAAAGGCCAGGCAGATGATAACTTTGGTCTAACAAATTAAAAGTCAAAATTTTTGCTACTTGTATGGCAACAAAAACGTTCTACAAACATTAATATGAACAAACTTACTATAAGTATTTATAGCTACAACATTTGTACGAAACCTGATTCATCCCATTAAATAAAAAGAGACGGAAAACCTCACGAGTAAAAGAGACAGCGATACAATTCGCAAACGAGTGAGCGAGACAGTATCAGCAATTGTTAACTGGACGTCCTTGGAAGGCAGATGTATTAGAGGAAAAATAAAAAAAACAAATGCAGCTCTGATTCCTATCGAGCTTTTTTAACCGACTTCAAAAAAGGAGGAGGTTCTCAATTCGACGGTGTTTTCTTTTTTTTTGTGTGTTTGTTACGCGATTACTCCGCCAATTGTAGACCGATTTTCAAAATTCTTTTTTTGTTCGAAAGGAGATATTTCTGAAGTGGTCCCATAGAAATTTCATTAAAAACGGTTCAGTAGTTTAGTTCTTAAACCAAAATTACTGGTAAAAATTACAACTTAAAAGTGAAAAATAAAAACTTTTTTGCAAAAAAAAAAAACAACCGACTTCCAAAAACGACACTACAAAGTGAAAAATAACTTTAATTTCGGAAGTCGGTGGCAAACAACGAAAATTCGAACCCAACGACACCGACTTCCGAAATTAAAGTTATTTTTCACTTTGTAGTGTCGTTTTTGGAAGTCGGTTGTTTTTTTATTTTGCAAAAAAGTTTTTTATTTTATGTTTATTTGTCTATGAGCTTAACTCGCGGTTTTTGTGGTCTGTTTTATGGATGGGTGACCATTTTTAATACATTGATAGCTTTATTAACACTATCAATGTCAATAATCATTTTGCAGGAAATTGCTAGACCATTGTTTCATGTGTTCGTAAAGTTTGTCTGCTCAACAACGTAAATAACGCAATGAATGTCATTGAACTGTCAAAATGAAAACATTTTGTTCAAATCATTGCTACTGTTAGTGTGTTCGCAATTACCCTGCTGCAATATTATACAAGATGGAGATGAGTCCATGTAAGTGCTCAAACTCAAAGCATATTTCAAATAAACCAATTACAGGTACTTTTGAATTGTCAAGGGGTCGGTCAGTCAGAAAGATGAAGCTAGTTGCCCATTCCAAAGCGTAGAGAGTTCTTCACCTATGGAGAAGAACGGGCAAGAAACTACACGGACACTCTTTTAAATCACTCGTACAATATTCATAAGTATTCAGCCGTATTTGGTTCTGGAAGCCGACCACAACGTAACCAGGATTATTTAAAAAAAAAAACCTAGTTTTAAAAAAGGCTAAAGATGAGACAGCCATAAAAAAAAACTTTATTTAGATACTGGTTGGCAAAATATCGAACAGGCATTTTCCAACTACGTGTGAAAAAGATACACTGTCTATTCAAAAAACAGACACGCATCAATGAGTGTGCACTAGCGTGTGACTCTGTGCCTAATTGTAAACAGATTTTGTATTTAAAGTTGAAAAGACTCATTTACATAAGAGAACGTACTTTATCGATGTGTGTTCTATTTTTAAACATTGATAATGGCGCGAAATTGAATATAACATAAAGCATAATCAGCCTTTGTTCCCACTGCCGGTACACAGGCCTCCTCTCTGTGAGAGGGAGTGGGCTGTAATCCACCACGCGGGCCCAGTGCGGGTTGGTAGATGTTGTGTTGTCAAAATCTCTTGGCAACTTACGTGCCGGTAACTATATCTACATAGTTAAAGAAATGGGGTTTTTTAAAACCCATTTCGAATTATTTTATACTTACTCAATACTTTATTGCATTCCATAATGTGTAGGTAGGTACATAATTATGATAGTTTTTATGTCAAAACATCGAATCAATTATGGACCCTGTCGGGCACAGCAAAGTTAGTATTCTATAGGAAAAATGAAATGAAAAAAAAAATGAAATGAAACAAAAAAAAAAGGAAAAAAAAATATCAAAAATGAATGAATGAATGATGAATGAATGAATGGAAGAAATTTTCGAATTACTATGATTTCAACGTAAAATGTTGTTTTTAATAACATAAAATGCCTACTTATGCGGGTAACTAGGCATGATTAGTGATGTTCTAACGGTAATTTAGTTAAATTAGTTGTTAAATAAATCGCTTTCTAATTTGACACTGCTCTCAAAATCTATTTTTGGCAAATTAGACCTTTTAACTATGAAACGTTTACCGTTTAACCGTTAAACGGTTACCTACTCATTATAGCTTATTTACTGTTTTAAGAGTGCTTCCTACATTTTGGCTGGCTGACAGACTCCTTGACAGTAGAAAGTGCCTGTAAATGGTATTTTCATTGAAAAAAACTTTTGAATTTTATTAGGTACTTATTTATACTTAGTCAAATTTAAAGCCCCCAGCAAAGGGCTGATAATACTAAACTGATGAATATTTTATTATATATTTTTTATCTCTCGCCTGTGTCCCAGCAGTGGACAACATTACAGGGGCGTAGCTACCGCTGAATCAGCCGTATCAACGATACGGGGCCCTTGAGCTACAGGGGCCCCCGACATGACGTGTATAAGCAAAAATGTTTAAAATAATATCCAGAACCTAAAATTCTTGTTGATAAATGATATTTATTTCTATGAATTGGTTCAAAAATTTATGTTTATAAGTATGGAAGAAAACTGTCTGCGTCATTCCCACATTTGTGGTCTAGTGGTCGCAAGCGCTACTGCTGAGTATGAGGTCCTAGGTTCGATTCCCGGGTCGAGCAAAGTGTTTTTGGGTCTCGGCTTCGAATCTAACTTGATGCAGATGTAGGCCAGTATTTTACCTCCGGAGCGACTGGCTATCTCATCGCCACAACCCACAACCCAGTTACTGAGTAATACGATGTCCCTTGGTAATACTGGGTGACTTTCGGGCTTCTGACGACCCGTAACGACTGTCAAAGATCCACGAATGACAGCCGGGACCAACGGCTTAACGTGCTTTCCGAGGCACGGAGGGGCGTCAGTATGTTAAGATGGTCATCCATCCACGGACCTACCGCGGCAAGCGTAGCTGAACCTTCAATCGACTCGTGCGGCTGTTATTACTTAGTATGCATTCCATATTTTGTAAAAACAATACCCTCTGTAGCTTCACAGTTAGGTAAAAAGGGCTCCCAAAAAATTTGATACAGGGCCCCATTAGAATGAGCTACGCCACTGGAACATTATAGGCTGATTATGTAATTATGTTAGTATATTTTTTATTCGGTATTGCTATTATCAACATTTTGCACAATCAGTCACATCTCAGTGGGACAATAAGCATAAGTTGAATAAAAAAAAATTATGTAGATACGTCTTAAGTATTTTTATTTGAAAACAAATTTATACAAAAAAAAAAAAACTAGTGTGTCTTTGGTATAAATTTGTATTATCGTTTCTTGCCACCAGTTATTTTTTTTTTGGAAACTGGTTGTTTTTTTTTTTTTTTAAGATTTTATTTTTCACTTTTTAGAGTTGTGAAAAGTAAACGATGCAATTTCGTTTACTTGAATTTTTTGTTTTACCCGTAATAATTTTGATTTAAAAACCAAACTACTGAACCGATTTTGAAAGAATTTTGCAAATCGGCTTATGAATAACGGAGTTCTGAGATAACATACATTAAAAAAAATACTCAACCTAATTGAGAACCTCCTCCTTTTTTTGAAGTCGTTTAAAAAGAAATGACTTTTTTCTACATTCATATCATTTTGTACTTCGCTTGAATACCTATTCCATTCTATTTTCAAAGATCTTTAAAACGGCTTAACGCTTGCACGAGGCTGCGGAACTTAATATAATAAAAAAAGATAGCCTCAAACGAGTCTCAATTACAGCTAAAGCTTTTTTATTATTTTTATCTCTGATTATTATGCGGCCAGTATCTGGTTCAACAGCTTTCGATATTTAAAGGGTTGCCAGCACCCTAATTGCGTAACACACGATCAATCGGAATCGGTTTCATTTTGACAGTTCAACAACATTCATTGCGTTATTTACGTGTTGAGCAGACAAATTTTTCGAACTTATGAAGCAATGGATTAGCAATTTGCTTCAAAATGATTCTGATTCCGATTGATCGTGTGTTACGCAATTAGGGTGCTGATTTATTTTGGTAACAACAATACTGTAAAATGAAATAAAATTGTTTATTTTGTAAATAGGATGTCGCAATCACTTTTACGCGTTAAGTATATTATTTAAAAAAAGCTAGATGGAGTCGACAGTTTCTATCTGACTACCCCTGAGGAGAAATGGCGGAACAAGGGTCAATGTCTCTTTTAAAGTCCAGACATAATCTTGAACAGATCATGTGAGGACCATGCAGATTAGTGCCTGAAATGGTATTTTAAGGAAAGAACCACGCAGATTTGAGTGGACTAGTCCAGTCAATGCAAGCATTTGTCAGTACTTAATTGCTTAACTCAGAACTTGTATGTTCCATAATCAATATTTTTGCGAAGAGTAAATAATAATAATAAATCACCCAGAGAAGAAAAATAATTACTTTTCCCGGAAATTAATAACATGAAAAATAATTACTTTAAATAAATAATCAGCCGGGTAGGAAAAATAGATAAGTAAAATGTCAATATCAAAATCGGTTTAAATCATGGAATACCAACTTTATAGAGTCTAAGGTCATTTTTCGAGCAATAGATTCTGCCATTCATAAAAGTGTACCAAAAACACAAAAAGCCTTCCTCAAGAATTAGGCTATCAAATGCTAAAAGAATTTTTCAAATCCAACTGGTTGTTTCAGTGATTAACGCGTTCAAACGAACAAATATTTCAGCGTTATTAAAAGTAGTATAGATTTACCTCGCATAGCAAAAGATATAACTAGCATCTACTATCAGAATGAATCATCTTAAGAATCCAAGTAAGTATCATCATTGTAAAGAATATATTCAGAGCGTAACAGATGACGCCACGACGCCATGTTTGTTTGTCACGGTTGCTAAGCAACGCACAAAGAGTGACAAGTACAGAGGGGTAATTCTCGTAATTTTAAGAACGTTCACAGTCTGATCTCAGTCTCAATCTGTCAAAAATACGTCAAATTTCCCTACATTTTGACAAGTTTTTGACATTTGTTTGTCGCCGAGATGACACTGCGACTAGATTTTGAACGTTTTAAATTACGGGAATACGGGCCCTGGTCTGTTTACAGCAATCAGAAGGCCAATTCTCGTAGTTAAAAACGTTCAAAATCTAGTCGTAACCTCATCTCAGCGACAATCAATGCCAAAATTTTGGGAATTTAGAGGGTATTTTTGACAGATTGAGCCTAAGATCAGAAGGCCAATTCTCGTGATTTAAAACGTTCAAAATCTAGTCGCAGTCTCATCTCGGCGACAAACAAATGTCAAAAACTTGTCAAAATGTAGGGAAATTTGAGGTATTTTTGACAGATAGAGACAGATCAGAAGGTAAATTCTCGTAATTTAAAACGTTCAAAATCTAGTGGCGGTCTCATCTCGGCGACAAACAAATGTCAAAAACTTGTCAAAATGTAGGGAAATTACAGGCATTTTTGACAGATTGAGACTGAGATCAGACTGTGAAAGTTCTTAAAATTACGAGAATTGCCCCTCAGACTGCGAACGCTCTTAAAATTACGAGAATTGCTCCTCTGAATACAGCACCCTATTTGTATAACATACCTACTTTAACCTTCAATATGATTCAGATTGCGATTGAAAGAAAGAAAGAAAAAACTTGAGAGGTGTCAATGGACACCCGGATGGAACGAAGTATAACTGGCTTGCTTTCTATAAGAGAGAGAGAGAGAGAGAGAAACACGCGCACGCCGCACGGCTTACAACTACCTATAGCAAAAAGTGTCGTTCCAACTTTTGTTCTTAATTTTTTCCGTCTAGCCCCCTTTCGCAACGCGCGATAAGGAACTTCGTTCTAAAAGTTTATTTGGACACAGTCGCTCGGTCGGTCGGTTCGGTAGTTTGTTTGGATTGATTGATAGATTGTACGCAATTAGAGTGCAGATTGGGTTAAATAAGTTAAACATTTATCATTGTGTTAAATCAATCGTCGTAAAATGAATAATGAAATGCTAATTTCTGGATTTGTTTAGAACAGTACATTATTAGCTCATATTAACTGACGTATGTTTGAAATTTTATCAATTTTCATCACGTAATACTGAAATACGCATCCTGCGGGGTAATTGCGTAATACACCAACAGTTTACAGAAGGAACAATTTTCATTTTGACAGTTCAACAATATTCATTGCGTTATTTACGTTGTTGAGCAGACACATTTTTCGAACATATGAAGCAATGGATTAGCTAGCAATATCCTTCAAAATGATTCAGGTTGAGATTGATCGTGTGTCACGCAATTCATCATCTGCCTAGCCTTTTCCCAACTATGTTGGGGTCGGCTTCCAGTCTAACCGGATGCAGCTGAATACCAGTATTTTACATGGAGCGACTGCCTATCTGACCTCCACAACCCAGTTACTGGGTAATACGAAACCCCTTGGTAAGACTGGTTGTCAGACTTTCGGGCTTCTGACTACCCGTCACGACTGTCACGCAATTAGGGTGTCAGTAATAACTATGTTTTAAAAAGAGCGCAATTTCTTTTTTAATTACTGATAATCTCTGTAAGTAATCATTGAGTCAGTAGTTATGTAATTATATTTTTTTACTAACTAACCACATTATACAGGAAAATGTCAACATAATAATTATTATACAGGTTGACCAGTTTTACCAGTTTAGTCAGCGACCAGATTTAATAGTTTTTCCGGTACAGACGTTAGTACATCAAGCTACCCGAAACTGTCAAATTTTTCCAAACAACTTTGAACCTAATGCTTTAGCGATAAAGTTGAAAATCTATTAAAGAAATTTGACAGATTGTAGTAGCTTGATGTGCTGTACCTATCACTTGAATCTATGTATATATCGATTTAATTAAATTGTCAACAATTACAGGAAAAACCGCTCTGATTTCCACTAACTTATAGTTAGGTTTTCCGTATTTTTTGTTGTTTTTGATGACTAGCCTACAATGTATAAATAAATAAACAAAGAAATCGTCACTAAACAATGCTGTTTCAATTGTCTCCCGTACCGAACACTAAAACTCGTATTTTTGATGCTAGTAACACTTATAAATTATTTATTTCCTGTAACTGAGGCCTGACCGACTGTTTCCTGTTCCTGAGTTCGGCGTTTCCTATCTGACTACTCTGAGAAGAAAGGCCGAAACAAACTCAGAGGTCACAGTCTCTTTTAAAGTCCAGACAAAATCTTGGTCAGATCATGCGAAGACCATGTAGATCGATGTCTGAGATGGTCTTTTGAGGAAAAAAACCACAGATTAAGTGGAAATCTTAATTCAAGAAGTGGTTGGTGGAAACCTTAGTTGCGAATAAAGTACATAGTATGCATTCGCAATTTATGTATTTGCAAAAAATTTAAACAAATATGAGTTTATGAAAAAATATCTTTAAATCCTACACAATAAAGTTCAGTTTACGCTACAACTTCAAATATTTTCATAACTTTTTCAATAGTGCTTAGTCACTGAAATATTTTTATTTATTTTTTTATTGACAATGGGCTCACTCTTGTCCTCAATCCAAGAAGTTAATATTGGTTTAACTTGAAATAACATCAATTTGAAACATAACTTTAAATGGACTTCATGTAGTTGCGTGTTCTGACCACTCTGTACAACGTATTATCCACATAACAACTAACCACTTATGTACATAATTGTCTGTAATGTCATAATAATGAATCAGATAATGCTATGACAATAATAATCAAGCCATTGCCTTTAAATGGCGTTAGTTACACATACCTACCGTGATTTATAAAAAAAACTAAAGGAACTTGTTATTTACATAATCAAAAGGGCAATTCTCGTAATTTTAAGAACGTTCACAGTCTGATCTCAGTCTCAATCTGTCAAAAAATACTTCTAATTTCCCTACATTTTGACAAGTATTTGACATTTGTTTGTCGCCGAGGTGAGACTGCGACTAGATTTTGAACGTTTTAAATTACGAGAATTGGCCTACAGATTATAACGTTTGCACTGCTGGGACACAGGCCTCCTCTCTGAAAGAGGGAGTGGGCCGTAATCCACCACGCGGGCCCAGTGCAGGTTGGTAGATGTCACATGTCTTCGAATTTTTGGTTCTAGGACATGCCGGTTTTCCTTCACCGCGATTCGAAAGCAGTGGTAATAAAATTATTGACACACAGAAAAGTGCTTGCTTGGGTTCGAACCTACGACCAACAACACGTAAGTCGCGGTCATTACCACTGGGCCACTCCTGCAGTGCGATTCTGTAATGATCTCACCGTGAAAACTTAGGTGAAGTGAGCGTGGAGTGAGCTGTCATTCCAAATAATGCTAGGGATTGACACTACTGACAACTCACATCAAGGTCACTTCACTTGAGTTTTCACGGTGAGATTTTTACAGAATCGACCGGCAGCTCTGACTATACACTATCTACTACCTACTCATCATATTCTAGCTATTTCCCAACTATGTTGGGGTCGGCTTCCTGTCTAACCGAATGCAGCTTCATACCAGTATTTTACATGGAGCGGCTGCCTATCTGACCTCCACAACCCAGTGACTGGGTAATACGATAAACCTTGGTCAGACTTTCGGGCTTCAGACGACCCAAAACGACTGTCAAAGATCCACGATTGACAGCCGGGACCAACGGCTTAACGTGCTTTCCGAGGCACGGAAGGGTCTTGGTATGTAAAGATCGCCACCCATCATCGGACCAACCGCGGCAAGCATATCTTACTTAACCTGATCGATCCACCCGTGCGGCTGTTATTACTCAGCCACAAGCCCCTCTAAGTACTACTACTATCTTGCCAGGGTAGCGGGATCATCCGAAAGGGTTACCGCTGCCCTGGAACATAAAGGGCTAAGGAAGGAACACGGGTGGGTTTTAGTCAGTAAGAGTCTGACACTCCCTTCCGCTCCACCCAGAGCGGGAGGAGTCATTTGATGATTTCCCATCCTCAAATAAAAAAACAGTACTACTACTATTACTACTTGGCGCCGCAATAATAACAGCCGCACAGGTCGATCGGTCAGGTTAAGCTACGCTTGCCGTGGTTGGTCTGTGGATGGGTGACCATCTTTACATACCGAGACCCCTCCGTGCCTCGGAAAGCACGTTAAGCCGTTGGTTCCGGCTGTCATTCGTGCATCTTTGACAGTCGTTACGGGTAGTCAGAAGCCCGAAAGTCTGACAACCAGTCTTACCAAGGGGTATCGTATTACCCAGTAACTGGGTTGTGGAGTTCAGATACTATAGGCAGTCGCTCCATGTAAAATACTGGTATTCAGCTGCATCCGGTTAGACTGGAAGCCGACCCCAACATAGTTGGGAAAAGGCTAGGCAGATGATGATGATGATACTATTACTACTTATTCTGTGCTAATTTGTATTTCTAATTAGCTAACTCGACATACAACAGACTTACGACATACTTACCTATACCTGTCCTAACAATAACTCAGTCCCGTAGAAAAACGGACGTTCAAATTTTCCCGAATTTTCCAATTTTCCGGATGTTCAAATTTTCCCGTTTTTTTTTCCAATTTCTCTCTCCCTATAAACCTTATTCGAACTTATTACGAACATTTTAAAACATAAAATACACCTACCAAATACTTTGTTGTCCATTATATGACATGTAATGTTTAGTGATAATTTTATGTATGTTTAGTGTACCTATATCATTTGTTGGAGATCCAAAAATAAATAAATAAAAATAGCCAAATCAGTCTAGCTAAGGATGCTATCACTTTTTTTTAACCGTGTTAAAAAAAGGAGCATATCCACTGTATATTTATAACTTCAAAGTAGGTATTAAAAAATTGTGACTACCAACGAACAGTATTTCAGTTTTATTTATATGATAGACTTGCAGCGCCCCGCGGTTTCACCCGCATAAGTTTCGATCCCGTGGGTCTATCCGGATAAAAAGTACCCTATGTGTTAATTATTGCTTTGTACCTACCAAATTTCATTCAAATCCGTTCAGTAGTTTTTGCGTGAAAGAGTAACAAACATCCATATATCCATCCTCACAAACTTTCGTATATTTTTATTATAGTAGTAGGATAATTTATTATGATAGATCTATTATTGCAATATTGTCAAACAGCTGAATAAAAGTAACTGCAATAAGGTAAATTATTTTAGTTTACCTTATTGTAGTTTACTTTGAAACTGACATCCTGGCTATACTCGCACAGTCGCACGAAACACATCATTACAATAACATTATGTCCCTATGTAGGTACATACATAAATAAACTACATAATTACTCCATATTATGATACATAAAAAACTGTAAACAAACACCTTGGTAGCAATTGTTTTTAAACAATTGACATGACAAAGAAAATTAATCCCTCCAAAATTTTCTTTACGAAATCGACACAGAAATAATGAAATTAAAACAAAAATATTATAATAATAACACAACAAAAACACTATCATTAAACAAATGACATTTCACTATATAAACAATAAAAGTAAATAAAAAAACACTCACGATTTTTTAATTTGACAAGCGTGCAATCACCTCGAAGCTAGAATCCGTACTGAATCCGCGAATCATTCGTTTTCGTTCAGTGAATCTAAAAAGACCGAATGACAGATGCTGTGGTGAGAACTGTTTGCTGTAGATAAGAACGCTGTATGTGACAATTAGATTGAAGGTCGTTTTTAGTTTGTTTTGCCGGGCGGTTGATTGAACTGTTTTTTGTTGTTGCATAATAGTAAGTAGGTAAGAAACTAAGAATGATTCATGTCTGTCTACTCGCGACAGTTTGGCGACTAGCGTTGAATAAACACAATTAAAATTTTACTTTTCTTTCAAGGTTGTCAACGTTGACTAATTGTTTCACAACTGTGGCAGTGACTGACAACCACTTACTTCTGTAAGTGGTTCCACGCTACGTTGATGATGGTGGTATGAATTCCACGCCGATACCTTCGTTTTTGCTTAGTATTCTTTCTTCTTGCTGAGCTCCTAAGGGTCCTAGCGTGATGTTAAATAGCCCATAGCCTTCCTCATGAATTGAGCTATCAAATGCAAAGAATGCTAGAATTTATCAAATCCGACTGAAAGTTCCAGAGATTAACGCGTTCAAACAAACAAACTATTC
Source organism: Apamea sordens (assembly GCA_945859715.1). Classification (NCBI taxonomy): domain Eukaryota; kingdom Metazoa; phylum Arthropoda; class Insecta; order Lepidoptera; family Noctuidae; genus Apamea; species Apamea sordens. The sequence continues at coordinate 6,597,930 of OX244015.1, read as the reverse complement.
AGCTTTATTATTAGTATAGATAGATAGTATAGATTAGAATAAGGACCATCTGAAAACCAGAGACCCGTCTTTTTTTCAAAGTCCCCAAGATACAGGCACAAGAACAACCTAGTTTGGGAACCACCTTACATACATGTTAATAACAGATAAAAATATAACCATATAATGTATATTTTTTTGTAATAGATGTTTTTTCTTACAAAGATGACCTTACAGCTAGGTCATCTATTATATATTACTATATTTTCGAATAGGTTAATATTGCCAGCAAGTTGTGTAAAAATAGGTTTTTTTTTTCGTTTTGTAAATAAATTAACAATTATTATTTTTGTAATCCTTTACGTCGCCTCCAAAACTATTGTTTAAGCAGTCACAGCGTCCAAGGTCGCGGCTTTGATTTCCTGCTTAGACAAAAACTTTGTAGTGCAGTGAAGAGGACAATGTTCATCGTTAAAATTCAACCCAATAATTTTACTTTGGGTTTTCTTTGACTTTAATATTCTTCTTCCACGTGTCGCTGGCACGACTTTGTTTTATATGTTTTTTTCCCAAAACTTTTTCTTCCACTTACCATATGATTTCTTAATAGATATTTGTGCCATAAAAATAATTAAATTGCCTACATAATTCGGCCAGTAGACTGTGCCATAAGCTAATGGCCGGTCACAAATAAAAGTTTTTCTTACTGGCCAGTGTGATGTAAAAAATAAAAATAAAACATTTTTTTATAAAAAATTACAACAAGCTTCCAAAAAAACACTACAAAGTGAAAAATTACTTTAATTTAGGAAGTCATTCATTTTTTGCTACTGACTTCCGAAATCTAGTACCTACTTAAGTCATTTTCATTGTATTTTTTTTTGCACGAAAGTTTTTTATTTTTCTCTTTTATCATTTATGTTACTAACCAATCGTCTCCAAACCAATCGTATACAAGTACTTGATCTTACAAACTTCGATAAATAGCTACACTTTAAAATAAAGAACAGAGATTTCTTTAGAAATAAGCATCACCTTTGATAGTATTTTTTTTGTGTTCATAAGTGTGTACATAAAATGGTTAATAAATAGAAAATTGCCGTGTCCTATGTTCCATATTTTTTTTTATGCTACATACCGGGTTCTGGCTTATGGCTATCAGCAACAACCCGCACTAATCTACATAGGTTTCCGTTGAGGGAATAACGAGTTTATCAAAAAAACAACTCGATAAGTACAGACGCCAGCACATCAAGCTACTACAATCTGTCAAATTTCTTTATTAGATTTTCAACTTTATCTCTGAAGCATTAAGGTTCAAGGTTGATTGGGAAAGTTTGACAGTTTCGGGTAGCTTGACCTGCTGGCGTCTGTACATTAAATATTGTTACCATAGTTACTGACTGTGATAATGACCAGATAATTTCATTCCTTCTCTAATACGAGTATCTATACCAATATTATGAAGAGGTAAAGTTTGGTTTTGGATGTAGGAGGTAATCTCTGGAAGTAGGTACAGCAGTGCGATTCTGTAACAATCTCACCGTGAAAACTTAGGTGAAGTGAGCGTGGAGTGAGCTGTCATTCCAACTAATGCTAGAGATTGACACTACTTACAGCTCACTTCACCTAACTTTTCACGTTGATATTTTTATAGAATCGATCGGCTGATCCAATTTCGAAAATTCTTGCACTGACGTAAAGCTACACTATTGTCGAGTGCCATAGTGTATGTTTTATAGTATACCTAGTTGACTACAATGCGGGCGAAATCGCCGGCAGAAGTTACTAGTGCTAATAACACTCAAGTGACCGAACGAATACCGAAAACCGAACGATTCAAAATCGAAGGCATTTGTTTTTTAAATATGTACGTATTGCGGATTCAAACTTCGACACCATTCGAATTTTGATGTGATGTTTAGTTCAACAAGGATCTTTAAGTTTTTTTCTTATTTCGAGCAAAAACAAAGCCAAAAACGTGTGAAGCCAACACGTTTTGGTGTGTAACATCCATCCACAGAAATCTTAATATTAAGATTTCTGTGCATCCATCCATCCACACAAACTTTCGCGGATAGGAATTTAGGATAGGACGGATATTTATAGAATACCTAGGTAATGAACTAATTATAATGACCAAAAATTACAATCTAATAATATTTCAAGTAGGTAATTAATGTGACCTATACATTTATAAATACAGGGTGGCAGGGACATCGACGCGCAAACTGTAACCATGGATTCAGCACATAAGTGACTACGTAGCGTATAAAAAATCTTCTGTTTCATAGAAAAGTGCAATAACTACGCGGTCAAAATGTATGGAACAGCCATTTTGTTTTTTAATAACCGACGAAAAATTTCGACGCTATGGGGTCTAAACTCATGTGCTGAATCCATGGTTACAGTTTGCGCGTCGATGTCCCTGCCACCGTATATAGGTAGGTTAGTTTACCATTTTTTTTTATCGAAAAAACTTTTCGAAAACGTGTTTTGGATACAACAGGGTTCTCAGAAATATGTTCAAGATTAACATATATTTTTTCCGCCGTGTCAAACTGTATAGATTTGGCTAGAAAATTGTTTGAGATAAGCCTATTTGGCTCTTGTCAGCGTCTTAAAGGAAAGCAATTTGGTGGTGGGGCTTATGGCTAAGTAATAACAGCCGCACGGGTCGATCGATCAGGTTAAGCTACGCTTGCCGCGGTTGGTACATGGATGGGCGACTATCTTTACATTCCAAAACTCCTCCGTGCCTCGGAAAGCACGTTAAGCCCTTGGACCCGGCTGTCATTCCTGGACCTTTGGCAGTCCTTACGGGTAGTCAGAAGCCCGAAAGTCTGACGACCAATCTTACCAAGGGTTATTGTTTTACCCAGTTGTGGAGGTCAGATAGGCAGTCGCTCCGTGCAAAATACTGGTCCAGTATTCAGCTGCATCTGGTTAGACTGGAAGCTGACCCCAGCAGAGTTGGGAAAAGGCTATGCAGATTGTAGATTGACTTACAGGAAAGCTATTTGTACACAGTAAAGAAAATATTGAGGAAAAGGAGCACGGAGGGACAAGAGGTTAATGTTACTGAGAAAGGATGAACGTTCATTCATGCTCGGTTCCTATAAACAAAAACGACTCGTTTTGCTTACCAATGATAAAAATTTGATTGCCAAACGTGGCATTGAAATAGATTCGTAAGATAATTTTACATGTGATAGCTAATTCCATATAGGAGGTTCTACTATGGAAAGGTATGACGTATTTGTTTTAGTAATAATTTAATAATAATATCCCTGGACATTTCACACAGCGCCATCTAGTCCCAAGCTAAGCAACCTAATGCTTGTGTTATGGTAACAAGATGGCTGATAAACTACTTATATACATTTTTTTTTTTTGTAAATACATACATATTATTGGTAAAGATACAAGAGTTTAACCAATAACGGTAAATCATAGAAATCGAACAATAAAGGACAGGAGAATAATAATAATATGTCGCCTAAATCGCCTACTGTGCCCAAATGTCATCATCATCATAATTTTAGCCGAAAGAAGTCCACTGCTGGACATAGGCCTCCCCCAAGCACCTCCACTTCGACCGGTTCTGTGCTTCTCACATCCAACGGGCTCCTGCGGCCTTCACAAGGTCACCAAATGTCATTTGAAATGTACTTATTTAAAAACAAGATGGCGCCTATAGTTCTGATTTTGTATGTTATATCCATAGAGTTTACCGCCATAATTATTAAGTAGCTCGTCAAACGGTCGGTTGCAGTGCGGGTTGGCGGATGTCACATGACTTCAAGTTGTAGATCTTGGGGTTCGAACTCAAGCATGCACTTTGCTTTGTGTAAATCATTTCATCACCACTCCCAAAACGGCGAAGGAATACATCGTGAGGAAACCGGCATGTCCTAGAACCAAGAATTCGAAGACATCTACCAACCCGCACAGGAGCTGCAGTCTCGACATTCATAGCGATCGCTTTACGACCGAATTCGGTACCGCAAAGTCCTGTCACTCCATACATTACACCTGTCAATCCGGGGACTTTGCGACCGAATTCGGTCGTAAAGCGATCGCTATGAATGTCGAGACTGCAGCCCCTAGACCCACTCCCTCTCGGAGGGAGGAGGCCTGTGTCCCAGCACGGTATAGGCTGATTTTGTTATGTTATGCAAACTAAGTATAATCTACGTAGTTTGTAATGACATATTATTGTAGTACCTACATTTGCTCTGCACCACATTTGTAATGGCAGCTCGATCACGGTGGTGACGGAAGTAACTGGTGCTTATAGCACAAGAGTCCTAGTTTAAGCCCAGTTGCACATGTATAGTATCTTGCCACTAAGTTACAGTCTAAATTAAGGTACAAAAATGTATGTAAATAGGTTTAAGTCTTGAACGAATAAATATTGTTTATTGTATTGTTGTTTACATAACACCTACTTACTAAACCTTCCATTCTTGAGAGCACATGTGTAGCGTTCTTGAATTACTATAGGTACTCGAGGTGATAAACTGATACCTGATAAGCAGCTACTGATAATGAATGACTCACCTCTATGGGGTGTGCTGTTGACAAGAGACGAAATTGGCAGAATTTGACAGAAGACCAGCAGTGCGATTCTGTAACCATCTCACCGTGAAAACTTAGGTGAAGTGAGCGTGGAGTGAGCTGTCATTCCAAATAATGCTAGGGATTGACACTACTAACAACTTACATCAAGCTCACTTCACTTGAGTTTTCACGGTGAGATTTTTATAGAATCGACCGGCAGGGCCCTAAGTCTGCTATTACAATAGTGTCAGAATGGTCTATCATTGATTTCATAATTGTTGATTTTGACAAATTTGGTAATCTACTAACATAATGGCGTCATTATGACTTTCCAGTGGTCAACCACTGACACTCCATTGAAAGAAATGGCGTAGAATGGTAATCTCGTACATAATGTTATATGAATGACTGACTTAGGTACATAAAACACTTGACTTTGTATAAAACACTAATATATAATAAATGAAATTTGGCATAAATAAAGTAGTGGTAGTTTTTCGAAAATCATTTCTACTAACGGGTTTTATAATAAAGGCAATACAACACAATTCACAACGATACAACACAATTCACACACAATACACACAACACAACACACAACACAATTCTATTACGAGACCATTGACCGACCAATGATCGCCATTAAGAATTTAGCAGATTATAAACTTTATGCAAAATGACAATGGGATGGGAATGGGATCGTGTTGGAATGACGAATTAATAAAAATAGCAGACTTGGGGCCCAGTGGTGGCGCAGTGGCAACGGTCGCGACTTACGAGCTGTAGGTCCAAACCCAGTCAGGCACTTACGAGCTGTAGGTCCAAACCCAGTCAGGCACTTACGAGCTGTAGGTCCAAACCCAGTCAAGCACTTACGAGCTGTAGGTCCAAACCCAGTCAGGCACTTACGAGCTGTAGGTCCAAACCCAGTCAGGTACTTACGAACTGTAGGTCCAAACCCAGTCAGGCACTTACGAGCTGTAGGTCCAAACCCAGTCACGCACTTACGAGCTGTAGGTCCAAACCCAGTCAGGCACTTACGAGCTCCAAACCCAGTCAGGCACTTTACGATACCCCCCCTTTAATATTTTTCTTTTATACAGGGTTATTAGAAAAACACCAACAGCCATGCTGCTGCCATTCGTAGATCTTTGACAATCGTTGGCTGTAGTCAGAAGCCCGAAAGTCTGACAACAGTCTTACCAAGGGGTATCGTATTAATTACCCAGCAACTGGGTTGTGGAGGTTAGATAGGCAGTCGCTCCATGTAAAATACTGGTATTTAGCTGCATCTGGTTAGACTGGAAGCCGACCTCAACATAGTTGGGAAAAGGCTGGGCAGATGATGATCATGTCGGCGTGGTATATCCATGCCAAATTATAGCTTTCTAGTACTAAGCTGCGGTCTCTGAGATAAGCTGCAGACGGACGCACAGACGGACATGGCGAAACTATAAGGGTTCCTGGTTGACTACGGAACCCTAAAAAGGCTTGGCAAATGATAATGCATCTAATGGAGCTAACATTAATCTATGATTCTTTTTCCGGTGACGCTAAATGGTTTGTTGACAATCTGATAAACATAATTCTATTGTCTATTGTCGATGTGTCATGTATATGGAAGTGTGCTCTGTTCCAAAAGTTTCTGATGAAAATGTAAACAAATGATTCAGAAGATGTATAGACGCCAGCGTATCAAGCTACTACAATCTGTCAAATTTATTTTCAACTTCATCGCAAAAGCTTCAAGCTTAAAGGTTCAAGGTTGATTGGAAAATTTTTACAATTTCGGGTAGCTTTGGTTTGTACAAACACTTATACACGTCAATCATATTTTAAAAACTAGATGAGGTCGGCGTTTCCTATCTGACTAGTCTGAGAAGAAAGGCCGAAACAAACTCAGAGGCCACAGTCTCTTTTAAAGTCCAGACATAATCGTGGTCAGATTCTGACGATGTCGATCGATGTCTGAGATGGACTTTTGAGGAAAGAACCACACAGATTGAGAGGACCTGTCCAGTCAGTGCAAGCATTTGTCATAAATCGCGCAGCTGAACTCAAAACTTAAGGAGCTCAACGATTCGACGAATAAAACCAAAGAAAGGACATTTGGGTAGGCCACATAAATTACTCAAACTGCCAGACCATGACAAAACTAACAGAACAGAGAAAAATGAAAATAATAGAATACTTTTCAAAGTAAAAAAAAAAATTATACGACGGAGAAGGTATGTCTGTCTCTCGTTAACATCAGGCATATTTTAATTACTGTGGGCGTACTATGGGTAGTGTTGGTTATAGCACAATAGAAAAACGGTTTGCAGTTCAAATCACATTATTTACGAACAAGTTAGTCACACTAGCGAATCACACACTGTAGGTATACAATTCAACGATACGGAACGCGAGACAGTTTCTAAGCACAATATGTTGTTCGTATGATGTCCAATGTTTCGATGATCCCGAGAGCTCTGCTCACACCATTCTTGTAGCTGTCGCTCTTGTCCACCTCCACGAACTCAGGCTAGACTCTGTCTAACGCCACGAGATGGCGCTGGCGTTCCGAATAGACAAACGAATGACTCCGACATATATATAAAATTCATTAATGTCAATGTGTTTGTTTAAAAAAAACAGCAAAAGAAAAAAATTATGATGAATGTGCTGGCAGTCTGTACATGTAGATGCCAATTTATAGTGTCACTTTCAAATTGACCGCTTGATTTGATTATATAAAAACTTCCTGAAATTCGTATTTTAAATCACCTCGAAAGATGTTTTTTATTTGACATTTGAGGTGAATGTTACAACAACAATTTTCTGTTAACGAACTTTTCAATCCCGTTAATTGTGAATAATATAACCATTATTATTGTTGAAAAAACTGATGAGATATAAATAGTAATTGCATAAAAAAATTACGAGAACGGGTTTTGTTTACACTTTCGTCAGATACTTTTGGAACTGACTATTAATAATGCATAGCTTATTACCATGTCATATCTACCTACATGATTATTATGATCTGCGATAATGCATCCTTGCTTAACATACCGAGACCAATAGATATTATTGTTGTCAACATTATACATACTTAGATTAAATGGGGCTAAGAAATAACAGCTGCACGGATCGATCTTCAAGGTTAAGCAACACTCGTCGAGGTCGGGCCGTAGATGGGTGAGAGCTCACTTTTCATTAATAATTTTCATTTCATTTAAAAATAATTTTCATTACATCCGGTCAGACTGGAAGCCGACCACAACATAGTGTGGGAAAGGCAGGTATACGATGACCTATCAGGCTTTCGCCCCAAGTCTAACTTAGACTCAATTTCGCGCCAATATCGATGTTTGATAATAAATAGAACACACATCGATAAAGTACGTTCTCGTATGTGAATGAGTCTTTTCAATTTCAAATAAAGAATCTGTTTTCAATTAGGCACAGAGTCACACGCTAGTGCACACTCATTGATGCGTGTCTGTTTTTTGAATATACACTGTATCTATTTCAGACGTAGTTGGAAAACGCCTATTTGCCAATTACAAAAAAAAGAACTCTTTTTTTTATGTTCTCTCATTTTTCATATTACATATCGAGACCCCTCCGTGCCTCGAATAACACTCAAAAGTCTGACCACCAGTCTTACCAAGGGTACCTATCGTGTTACCTAGTAAGGCAGTAACTGGGTAGTGGAGGTCAAATAGGCAGTCGCTCCATGTAAAATACTGGTATTCAGCTGCATCCGGTTAGACTGGAAGCCTTCCCCAACATACATAGTTGGGGAAATGCTAGGCAGATGATGAATTTGGTAAAAATAGTGGTAAGCTGAAAAACTATTTTGTTCGTAAGATTAAAAGCCGTTAGTAATGATACTAGTACCAAGAAATAAACGATATCATTGCCAATGAAACCGACACTACGTCTGGCCACTGCGCTGAGTCAGGTAACTACCTATATTTACTTTTACATACCTACGTAATTTTCTATAGAAAATGAGTCTGATAGTAATTTCCTCTTACTACGAAAATACATGCCAATAGATCGAGGAAACTCTTTATGTGGTGCCAATGGGAAAAACCGGCCAAGTGCGAGTCGGACTCGCGCTCGAAGGGTTAATAATTTTTTTATTTGACTTAATTGAATGAAACGTAAATTGCGGTTTACGATTTATGACGTATTAAAAAAAACTACTTCTCTCTTTCAAATTAATTTTCGGTGGAAGTTTACATGGTGTACATGGGGAACCCATAATTGTTTTTTTTTTTTCTATTTTTGTTTGAAAATCTTAATGCGGTTCACAGAATACATCTACTTACCAAGTGTCAACAGTATAGTTCTTATAGTTATAAAAAAGTCGCTGTGACATACGGACGGACAGACAGACAGACAGACAATGAAGAATCCCTAAGGGTTCCGTTTTTTGCCATTTGGCTACGGAACCCTAAAAATGATACAGTTGGCAAATATTTAGAACAGTGGTAGGTGCATATACGAAACAATTTCTTCGTTGGTTTAGCGGTCGCTAGCGTAACTGCTGAGCAGGACGCTCAGCAGTTACCCAGGTTTGGATCCCCGAGAAAATGTTATTGAGTTTTTGATTAGAGATCTAATAGAAGTGCAGTAAGTAATGGGTGTTTGATTAGATCATGGTTTTGTTTTGTTCATGTTGAGAGGATGAATGACAAGGCAGATGTGAGTGAAAACGGCGGGTGGGGTCGCCCTGGGAAGACATATAGTGACCGTATTGGTGATGTTCTTCAGAAACGTCTGGGGGTCTACTCCGAAGTCCCCCAGCCAGTCCCCTCGGCCGTTTCCTGCTACGAAGTTACTATTTGGTTCGGTCGGTTCCGATCCTACACTCCTACACTCTTTCGAATATTGACTATGGTCCCGACCCAACTGAGCCGATCCGAACTTTTTTCGCATTTTTCAATAATATTCGGTTCGGCCATGTGTCGTTCCGATCCGAACATTCGCACTTTGCACTTCGGAGTAGCCCCCAAGGTGCGTAGTACTCGCAACCGGCGTGCGAGTAGGAAAATACTTATGAACGTAAACGTAGCGAATGGACTACCTATGGAAGGATCGTTGCAGGCGGCGTTCTGTAGTTTCTGGGAAGAAGGCATGTCGCGTCGGTAAACTTCGGCGTGCCTAAGGACGCCGCCATAGTATAAAGAGGGGAAGTAGGCTATCTCCGGCCCAATCCGCGATATAATTGCCTACTGTCTCAGGGTTGTCACTTTTAGCTAAACTTTAATTCAGTGCCTATAAATTGGCAAGGGTCGGGAAGTTGTATTTTTTACTTGTATTGTCTGGGTACAGGGTTTTTGAGGTCGGTTTTACGCCTAAACGATGATGAAACCGTTCACTATGAAAGAAACAGCGACGGGCCAGCAGACGGGCGGCGCGGGGCGGTGATGAGCACGAGTAAACGGTAGGTTACTGATAGTACTGTCACCAATTCATTAGTTTAAAGCCCGGCGGCCCTTGCCAAAGATAAACACATCTCTGTATAACTAATTCAGTGATCATTAGTCAATAAAGTTTAACAATGGTTTTTCCAAATACAGAAATGTATTCAAGATTCAGAGCAGTATTATTTATTAAAAAAAAGGGATAAAATAAACCGACACATTTTTCATTCATTTAGCGGTGCCGAAAAGCCGTGACGCGCGAACCTCTTGCGGTGTTAGCCCGACTGGCGCACTGAGAAAAGGGTCGAGATTTTGTTTAAGTGTGCGTGCGGCGACGCATAGATACTTTGGCGCACACATACAAGCCGCGCGCGGTGCGTTTGTATGAAGATAACTTACTTCCCTCTTTATACTATGCCGCCGCGGCATGTAGCAGTGCTCATACACACTTGACAAGCGACACGCGTCCACGACAGAAGCTACTGCAGCTGTCGACAACGTGTCGCTAGTGTCGGGATGAAATGCACGGATTCATTAATTATGACAATGTGTTGGAACGTGGAAGTAAGGCATCGTTTTAAAACCAGTTTAAGTTGTTCTGAGTCGTTTCGAAGAATTATTTAGTTACATACTGACGAAGGTCGCGGCCATCTCATTATATTTGTCAGTATTTTTTTTGTTTTTTTGTTTTGCAATATTACCCAACTCACACTAGGATTTATGTACATATTCGTTACTATTTTTTATTTGTCACATATTTATCTTATTTAAGTATGCATACACACGTCACGTTGCGGTTTAAAACTGATTTACATCCGTCACCTCACATCAGGTTCAGTTGAAAACCAGCCTCGCACTATTGTCTGGCACTTTTGCTGAACTGGGCCTTTTTGGTACAGCCGTGAGGCACACTTTCCTGCTAATTTCTTACATCGGTCTATAAAGTAGTTTTCTATTTGTTCTTTTATTTGTTGTTATCTGATGTAATGTGTCTGGTGTATTGTGTCAAAAATCAAAATCAAAAGTCATTTATTCAAATTAGGCTGAGAGTCAGCACTTTTCGAACGTCAAAATTACAAAAGACAGTCCCCCAAAAACGCCCGCCCTTCACCACTTCCTAGTGCTATCGCTGGGAAGAAGAAGTGGCGCAACAAACTTCCCAAGCAGCACAACTGTCTGTTCAGTTAGAATATAGTGCATGTATACAATACTAGGAACCTATGTTCAGTAATTAACATTACAAGAAACTTAAATTATTTGCCATAAAATATGTCAGCTAGCCACGCCAATATACCAACAAATATAATAAAAACTATACGTACTCAAGCTGAAAAATAATTAATTCAAATGGAAATAAAAACTTACTACCTAAATAAAAGCCTCCAGGCATAAAGGGCGTGACAGCTTACATATTTATGCATAGCTGGGTTCTGATCACATAGCTGTCACTTGAGTCACAGATGAAAAACTAGGACCATCGAAGTAAAATAAATAAATAAGTTAATACTAATAACAATAACCTGTCAGTAAGCTGATTCTGGAGAAAGAACATGAACATTGTCTTGAGTTAATTAGGGCGACCAACTATTCTTATCGTGTAAGTAGTCGTTGATGGAATAGTAAGCCTTTGAGCAAAGGTTAGATTTTACTTGAGCTTTAAACGCATTGAAAGGCAAGTCTAGCAAAGAAGAGGGTATCTTGTTATAAAAGGTTATACCAAGCCCAACAAATGAGTTATGAACCTTATGAAGCCGGTGAAAGGGGGCACGTAGTTTGTCCTTATTTCTAGTGTTAACACTGTGAATATCACTGTTTTTAGTGTACAAGTGCAAATTTTGCCTAATATATAAAATGTTGGCGAAGATGAATTGTGATGCAACCGTGAGAATACCAATATCTTTAAAAAAATCTCTTAGAGAAACTCTGGCACCTAGCTGGTAAATTGCTCGAACAGCTCGTTTTTGAAGGACAAATATATTTTGTATATCAGCGGCTTTGCCCCACAGCAGAATACCGTAGGACATAACACTGTGAAAATAACTAAAATAGACTAAACGAGCTGTATCAACGTCAGTGTATTGTCTTACTTTCCTGACGGCGTAGGCAGCCGAACTGAGCCTTCCTGCTAGACTTGATATATGAGGTCCCCACTGAAGTTTGGCATCTACTGTTAGTCCTAGATAAATTGCCGAGCCTACTGTTTCAAGCACCTCTTTATTTAAGACGATGTTGGGTCCTAGATTTCTGACATTCGGTAAGGCAAACTTTACACATTTCGTTTTCTTGGCATTGAGAACTAGGTTATTTGACGTAAACCAATCTGTAACTATTGAGAGTGCACTGTTTACGTCGTCAAAATCTTGTCTATTCCTGTCTACTTTAAAAATAAGAGAGGTATCATCTGCAAACAGTACAACGTCACAGATGCCCTTCAAATGGAATGGTAAATCATTGATATATACTAAGAACAAAAATGGACCCAGTATTGAGCCTTGCGGAACACCTAACTGAACTGGTAGCCCGGAAGATTGCACGCCATTAACATCTACACATTGGACCCTATTATGTAAATAAGAAATTATTACGTTGAGAGCCACGTTTCGGACACCGTAATGACGTAACTTACGCAAAAGCGTGTCTTTTGGTCTGTGCTAAATAAATGTTTTTTCTTTCTTTCTTTTAGTGTATTTGAGTACGGTGCTCGTATTTATGCACACAAGGATACAGCGGCATCATTGCCGTCAGTATACGCTTGCATGCCGATGGATCTCATGCCAGCGGGTACAGGCCATCCGAAAGGGTTTACCGCTGCCCTGGAACATAAAGGGCTAAGGAAGGAACACGGGTGGGTTTTAGTCAGTAAGAGTCTGACACTCCCTTCTGCTCCACCCAGAGCGGGAGGAGTCATTTGATGATTTCCCATCCTAAAAAAAAAAAAGTACTACTACTATTACTACTTATTCTGTGCTAATTTGTATTTCTAATTAGCTAACTCGACATATAACAGACTTACGACATACTTACCTATACCAGTCCTAACAATAACTCAATCCCGTAGAAAAAAGGACGTTCAAATTTTCCCGAATTTTACAATTTTCAAAAAAAAAAGCGGGTACAGGCCCTTAGTGACACAATTGGATACAGTAACAATGAATAAATTATAATACATGTCGTGACACGAATTACTTGCAAATGTAACAAAATACGCCTGCGGTGTCGCTACCACACGTACCGCAATGAGACAGGTCGTAGATAATGTTTTAACGAACATTAGGCGTCCGAATATTCGGCGTTTTCGGCGCTCGTGGGACCCGAGCTGGGAGACTTTTAGTAAGCATGCATTTTAAGTTATCCGAAAAAGAACCGGAGTTAGCGACATAGTTTGCAGAGTAAGCAAGCTGAAGTGGCAGTGGGCTGGCCATGTTTGTCAAAGGACCGATGGCCGCTGGAGCAGACGAGTCCAGGGGGCCTACTCCGAAGTGCAAAGTGCGAATGTTCGGATCGGACCGACACATGGCCAAACCGAATATTATTGAAAAATGCGAAAAAAGTTCGGATCGGCACAGTTGGGTCGGGACCATAGTCAATATTCGAAAGAGTGTACTAGTGTAGGATCGGAACCGACCGAACCAAATAGTAACTTCGTAGCAGGAAACGGCCGAACATTCGGCCGATACTACTTCGGAGTAGACCCCCTGGAGTGGAGACCGCGTTTCGGGAAACCCCAACACAATTCTGAAAATCACAATAATAATACAAACTTTCAATGAATAGACACACACATACATCCAAACATTTGGGTTAACGCCAAAAATTTTGTATTCAGATCATTCGCCAGAATGTGCAATGACTAACTACTCTCGATGTGTATTAACAAAAGCTGAATCATTTTCATTTCACAATTATTTGACATCGGATTTCAGTTTGTGTAGCAGAAAAGCTTGTTTAGCGTCATGCTGCCAAATTATTTATAATATCTATTAATTAATGTCGCCATTGAAAACAGTGGTGGCCCAGTGATAACGGCCGCGAGTTACGAGCTGTAAGTCGTAGGTTCGAACCCAGACAGGCAATCAACTTTGTCTATTTCGTCTACTTTGTCTTTGTCTATTTGACGGCACGGTTGGCGCAGTGGTTAAGCGATTGACTGCTGCGCTGCGTGTCGCGGGTTCGATTCCCGCACGGAACAAATATTTGTATGACCTACATGTATTTGTTCCGAGTCTGGGTGTTTTTCTATCTATAATATGTATGTATTTACAAAAAAAATATGTATATAAGTAGTTTATCAGCCATCTTGTTACCATAACACAAGCATTAGGTTGCTTAGCTTGGGACTAGATGGCGCTGTGTAAAATGTCCAGGGATATTATTATATTATTATATATTATGTTATTATTATTTCATCACCACTGCTCTAAAAACGGTGAAGGACAATAACATACTCGCTCTGCTACACAGCTTAGCATTAGTGGAAACGGTCGCACAGTTTCGTAGCTTAGCTTTCACATCTTCGCAGCATAGCAGCATAGCACGTCTCTGGTGGAAAAGCAGCCTTAGTGAGGTGAGACTGAGAGGGCTATCCACCACTCGGGCCCAGTGCGGGTTGGTAGATGTCACATGTCATCGAATTTTTGGTTCTAGGACATGCCGGTTTCCTCACGATGTTTTCCTTCACCGTTTTTGGAGCAGTGGTGATGAAATAATTTAAACAAAGTTAATTGCCTGTCTGGGTTCGAATCTACGACCTAAAACTGTTAGTCGCGTTCATTTCAACTGAGCCACCAGCACCACTGCTCGGTTTTAGCTCGGGTGTGACGAAATAAATTCCATAAAGTGCCTGTCGGGAGCACTGTAAGGGATGCTAAATAACTGTTTTCTGCAGAATTTCACCAAAATCGAACCGACGAAACATTTCGACGCTATGGGGTCTAAACTCATGTGCTGAATCCATGGTTACAGTTTGCGCGTCGATGTCATGCCACCCTGTGTAGTAGATATTCTTTATGACATACACCAAGACATGGTTCAAGAACTTGATTATTTCTAAGTATAAAAAAAAAAAAAAAATTTAATGCTATAAATTAGTGCTTGACTGCGATCCCGCCTGATGGAAAGCAGAGATGCAATCGTTGATAGTAAGCGCACTAATTTATTATGAGCCTATTCACTCTAGCCTTGAAAACACCCAAATTATAATCGGATGGGAAGACCGCTGCAGGCAAATTGTTCAAAACACTTACTAAGAAACTAAATTTACATGAAATGTTTTATGAGCGTACAATAACGTCGCTAAAAGTAAATACTGCTTTACAATTGAAGAGCCGAAATTCTCCGCTACAGTTCTCAGACCGCAACAATAATAATTGCAATAATTTGCCAACAATTTTAACGGTTGGCATGTATGTCGGTCAAAACATTCAAATTCAAAATAATTTATTGTGGATCATAGGTTCATAAGATGGTGTGTTAGTTACAGGTAAGTCTGCTATATCCCGCCATTGAGGCATACAAAATTCACATTATATGTTCGGTTCATAGTTAAAATACAATACATCAAATTGTCATGCAATATATTAAGATTAAATTATGTCAAATTACAAATTAGTCATGAATAATATTTATTTTAAATTACAATTTAGTCATGTTACAAAAATAGTATGTTTCAATGTATTGTCATTTAGAAATTCTCTTATAGAGTAATAACATTTACTTAACAATAATTCGTATAGCATATAACATTACTCTTTAATGACACCTGGGAGCAATAGCTTTGACCTTGTGACAACCCCATAGAAGCTATCCTAGCTAGCTATGATTATATTTTAATTTACTAATGTTTCATTAAAGACTTTTGTTGTGTCGGTGGCCAGACATTGCCAATGAAAACAAAAAAAAAACCATAAATAATAATAAAACTTGAGAGGTGTCAAGGGACACCCGGATGGAACGAAGTATAACTGGCTTGCTTTCTATAAGAGAGAGAGAGAGACAGACAGAGAAACACTCGCACGCCGCACGGCTTACAACTATAGCAAAAAGTGTCGTTCCAACTTTTGGTCTTAATTTTTTCCGTCTAGCCCCCTTTCGCAACGCGCGATGAGGAACTTCGTTCCAAAATTTTGTCTTGGCATCATGTCTTGAGCATCGGTGGCTCAGTGGTAACGGCCGCGACGTACAAACCCAGACAGACACTTTACTTTGTCTAAATTATTTCATCACCACTGCTCTCAAAACGGTGAAGGAAAACATCGTGAGGAAACCGGTATGTCCTAGAAACAAAAATTCGAAGAGATGTGACATCTACCAACCCGCACTGGGCCCGCGTGGAGGATTACGGCTCACTCCCTCTCACAGAGAGTAGGCCAGTGTCCCAGCAGTGGGAACGTTATAGGTTGATTATGCATGATCATCATTGAATTTCTCAATGTCAAAGAGCCTTCCATACCAAGCAGGAAATAATACAGACACTGTAGCTACACTTATGTACTTAAACAAAAACTAGGTAAATATCTAAGAATAAACATTGTTGTTGCAAAATGTTTTATGAAACAGGAATCGTCTGGATTCACTTATAAATGCGCATTTATTTAGCAACTGACCTACCGCAACATGTTGCGAAAAGGTTACTCAAAGGACATGAGTCGACAAGACGATAGGATAGGATCAATAATTCATGATAAGAACCCTCCATTTTTATTGAATAATACATTTTCCGTATGATAATAATGTCCTGTTTGTGATTCTTGTTGACTTTATGTTTCTAAATTATAATTTGTTATGAAGTTTTGAGGTGACCGCGGCCAGGCGGTAAACGGAATTGACAATAACGCCATCTATTTTCGTGAATGGCAAACAATTTAGAAAAAGTTCAGCTACTCGATACTAGATGGCGCTAGCTGTAACCGTTTAATTTGAACTCTAGAGTTTTAATTTAGTAGACCAAAATGACAGACAGTTACTAAGGGCTGATTTTTGCATCGCTAGATAACTTTTATTCGAGGAATAAAATTTACGTTTGACAGTTTTGGTATGAAATAAATGTATAAAATTAATCGTCAAATAAAGTTATCAGATGATTGAAAAATCAGCCCTTACAATACTTTTTGAGGTAAATAAAGGCATTTTAGGCCAATCGTAAAATCAATCTACATGTCTAGCCCACTGACTACGTACTAAGTAATTCTACTCTGGACCGTTAACTGTTAAGTTACCTAATCGTATCAAACACTAGCGAAGGATTTTCAGATAATAATTTTTTTTTTATCTGTACTAAAATACCTACAATTGCCAATCTCTTTGATTTTACCTACGTAGGAAACCTATTATGTGTGAGCCTACTCATGAACCAACTTAAAATAGAGTATAATACTTTTTATTATCTAGGTACACCATATAAATCACAGACATAAATATAGAAATTTTACAAAGGGCCCTGCCCATTGCGTCTTGGGCGGTCTTATCGCTAAGAACGGCATAGAACAGTGATGGCCGCGACTAACGGGGTCGTAGATTCGAACCAGACAGGCGCTTTACTTTGTGTAAATTGTTTGAAATGTAAATGTTTTAGAACCAGAAATTCGAAGACATGTGAAATAACCCGCACTGGGCCCGCGTGGTGGATTATGGCTCACTCCTTCTCACAGAAGGAGGAGGCCTGAGTGGGAACATTATAGAGTGATTATCCTAGGGCTTCTGACTACCCGTAACGACTGTCAAAGATCCACGAATGATAGCCGGGACAACGGCTTAACGTGCTTTCCGAGGCTCGGAGGGCTCTCGAATAGTCTCGATATGTAAAGATTTTTCTAGACTAATATTATAAAGAGGTAACATTTATTTGTTTGTTTGTAAGTTTCAGTAGTCCAATTGTTGAGGAAGGCTATATGAGGCCATGAGGCGCCACTGTGGCGCTATGACTTTTACCGTTTAGAGCAGTTTAGAGCCACAGTGGCCTAACTATAAAATTGAACTAATTTTTAGGCCACTGTGGCGCTATGACTATTACCTTTTAGAGCAGTTTTTTCAAATAAAGTCAGTATTGAAAAAATGACAGTTAGGCCACTGTGGCTCTCATGGCCTCTTATATAAGGTGCTATAAAAATATCTGCCACGGCTGCAGTGGGAGATAGTATTGTGTTTATAGATTACAATAGTAAAGATAAATTATTGATTATTCGTCATATTTTTTTTCATACAAAAAAAAATGTACGTATAAATTTGAATTGATTTATTAGTATAAAACCATCCCGTAGACTTGTAAGCTGTTACCGCACCGCACTGAATTCAATTAAAAAACGCCGGCGACGTTCATTCATACACTGTTGCCATTCTTATCAAACAATGCCGCCGTGCGCGGCGGCCACTCGGTCGTGAATTAACTGCTCCGGGGTACGAAAGTTCTTCACTATTGTAATCTATAAACACAATACTACCTCCCATTAAAGCCGTGGCAGATATTTTTATAGCACCTTATATAGGCTACTAGCTGCGCCCCGCGTTTTCACACGCATAAGTTCCGATTCCAAAGGAATATCGGGATAAAAAGTATCCTATGTATTAATCCTGGTTATAAACTATCTGTGTGCCAAATTTCATCCAAATCCGTTCAGTAGTTTTGGCGTGAAAGAGTAACAAACATCCATCCATTCATACATCGATACAAACTTTCACATTTATAATAAAATATATTTTATGTAGGATAGGATTTAACATCACTCTGTGATCCTTAGTAGGCAAGCAAAAACAAAGTATTATCACAGGCAGACGATGCGACGAGGTGGAACGTAGGTACAAGAATTTTCACGCGGACTAAGTCAAGAGCAGAAGCTAGTATAGAATAGACCTACAGTATAATACAACAAACAAGTTCTCTAAGGACATATTGTCCTTCCATCCAATTTCTAATCCTAACAAAAGAAATGTTGAATCCAATATCAATAATACATTTGCTGGACCTTAAGTCAATGTAAATGCTTGACGCACACTATACGATGCCGATATGAAATTCAAATGTTGGAGAGAATAACAACCATCGTCTTGTTTTCGTGACTAAGTATCGTGGTTCTAAACGTGATGCGGTGAGCAGTTCAGGATGACGGTGAATACTGAATAAGTATACATCGCATAGATCCAATAAGAGAAAAAAGAAGCGAAAAAATACGTTTATTTGCGGTAAACATGACGCAGAGAAAGAACACAACAAAGAACAAGTGATAAATTACTTTATTTTGTAAGTGGGGCAAAAACATGCGTCACATCCACGCAAAACGGCCATCGCTCAGCATAATGGTAAATAAAACTCTATGACAATAACAACTATATTTTAGACAGCTAAGGAGTGGAATCATCTGCCTGCGTCTGCATTCCCGAGTTCATACAACCCGAATCTCTTCAAGGCGAGAGTGAATAGGCTTCTTCTGGGCAAGCTCGCTCCACCGTAGATCTCATCCCTGCCTCTGGGCTGGATTGAGGTCAAGAGTGAGCCCATTGTCAATAAAAAAATAAAAATGAGACAGAGCCCCAGCGCTGGTTTTCAGCGACAGCCGGAGACGTCGTGATGGCGTCAGCCGGCCGGGCCTGGTTTAGTCAGGCAACCATTTGTCACCCATTTCTTTCTTCTGCCAGTGGCCTTTTTAGGTCCCCTAGTATTGGAATAGTTTACGCAAAGTAAAGCGCCTATCTGGGTTTGAACCTACGACCTACAACTCATAAGTCGGGGTCGCTACCACTGGACCATCAGCCACCACTGCTCTTCGTCTTCTAACTGTGTCCTGTGGGGTAATCCGTCACCTCACACATAAGGTTGAAAACCAGCGTCAGGCACTATTGTCTGGCACTTTTGCTGAACTGGGCCTTTTTGGTGCAGCCGTGAGGCACACTTTCCTGCTAATTTCTTACATCGGTCTATAAACTAGTTTTCTATTTGTTCTTTTATTTGTTGTTATCTGATGTAATGTATCTGGTGTATTGTGTGTCTTTTGGTCTGTGCTAAATAAATGATTTTTCTTTCTTTCTTTAATTGCGTAACAATGGGTTTCATTTTTTGACAGTTCAACAACATTCATTGCGTTATTTACGTTGTTGAGCAGACAAATTTTTCAAACATACGAAGCAATAGTTAGCAATATCCTTAAAAAAACATCTGATTGTGATTGATAGTATGTTCTTCCCATGTTCCCAGTTGGGGTGCTGTCGTCTACAGACGCCAGCAGGTCAAGCTACCCGAAACTGTCAAATTTTCCCAATCAACCTTGAACCTTAATGTTTTAGCGATAAAGTTGAAAATCTATTAAAGAAATTTGACAGATTGTAGTAGCTTGTGCTGCGATGTGCTGGGGCTGCAGTCTCGACATTCATAGGGATCGCTTTACGACCAAATTCGGTCGCAAAGTCCTGTCACCACATACATTACACCTGTCAATCCGGGACTTTGCGACCGAATTCGGTCGTAAAGCGATCGCTATGAATGTCGAGACTGCATCCCCTGGCGTCTGTGTAAGTTTCAAGACGAGTATTTATAAAGTGCCATTCCTGGATAGCTTAGTAATTTTATTACTTCGCCAACTTCCAAACTCCGGACTGTTACTAAAAAAATCATGGTAAAAGGGTAAGACTCCAATAACTCTTTGCCTGATCTGGGAATCGAACCCAGGACCCGACGCTCAACACTCGCGATCACGAGACCAACGGGGCATCCATGTCTCGGTGTGCACGTTAAGCCGTTGATCCTGCAACAGAAGGGCAATTCTCGTAATTTAAAACGTTCCAAATCTAGTCGCAGTCTCATCTCAGCGACAAACAAATGTCAAAAACTTGTCAAAATGTAGGGAAATTAGAAGTATTTTTTGACAGATTGAGACTGAGATCAGACTGTGAACGGTCTTAAAATTAAGAGAATTGCCCCTCTGATCTCTCTCCGATCGTGTCGGATTGCGTGCTATCCCATCGGACTATCAGAGTGAGGGAAAAGAGTGCATCGGTATCTGCGCACTTACGTACCTGTGCACTATAATATCTCCCGCGCCGAAAGCTCTAAAGTCTCCTTTGAGAATGGCTGCCATTGCCGAAATACCATGGAGGACCATTAGTGTTTTGCTTTGACTATTTGTAAATGCCAACTATATCAGACCTGCGAAGGTGTTGGAAGAAAAGACTTTGTTACTTCTCAGTGGCAGCAATCCAACAGACGCCTTATTATAATGAGAATAACGATCACTATGATTTGACATTGATGCAAAATCACAGTTCAAATAACTGAAAAGGATTTCAAGAGAGAGAGAGAGAGAGAGAGAGAGACCGTTCATTGTAGCAATCATAAGGAGAGCAATACACATAAAGTCTATTCAAAGTAATGTTTCAAATGGATAAACAAATATCAACTTTATAAAAATGGAAATTAAGTTGATATCAGAGTGGCTAGCAGTTATTGAAAAAGTTATAAAAATGTTTGAAATTGTAGCGTAAACTGAACTTTATTGTACAGGAAATGAATTTATTTTTCCATAAACTCATTTTTGTTTAGATTTTTGGCAAATAAATTGCGAATGCAGATGAGGTATTTCAGGGTTACTGCGTCGTGGGTATAGTGGTCACATGCACTATTTGTTGAGCATGAGGTTCGATTCCCGGGTCGGCCAAAGTGTTATTGGTTTTTGTATTCATTCGGTTGATAGCAATATGATGAGAGAGATGGTCTCCTACTCATGGGACTCAAACATAACTGGAAAAATGTTAGTGTACTATACTGTGTGTGTATGTGTGTACCTCTGTCCAACCCTTCGGAAAAACAAGCCGTGATGTTATGTTATTTCAGGATTATCCTGATGTTGATGGTAAGAAAATAAAACAAACTCAAATCATTTGCAAGTGTTATCTATAATTTCATTTCTAATTCGTTTATTGATCACAATTTTTTTCTAAAACTACATCGATTATCAAGTCGGCCATTGTTATTTTTTCCCGTATAATAATCGAAAATATTCCGTTCATTCACTCATATTCATTTCAAATATTTTAATTGTTATTTATCTGTCACTAATTTTAAAAAGATTACAATGATTTTTCAAGATTTCAAATCTAATTTGATAAAAACAAGATGGCGTCTTATGGTTCTACAAAAGCGTAAATAATTAATTTGGAAATTGAATCTAAAACTTAGGAATTTAAACTAAATAGGTTACATTTCTTTGGAAACCCGCCATAGCTTTCGATACAATTAAAAAAAATCATTGAAACTAAAAATAATGTCATCTTTTAGAAGAATCTAGTTATTTTAATTATTTAAATATGTTCTACTTGATTATAAGAGTTTTTTACAATATTTCCCCTATTAAGTCTATCTTTTATTACTAGTTCTAATGTTTTTACCAGTTCTATATGTAAAAATCACATCAAACACTCTTGAATCACACAAAAATAATCGAAGAAAAGTAAATTTATAATAATTAGTTTTATCAAAAAGTTTAATCTACTCGCTACTAGATGTCGCTAAACTGAATTTCAATTTAGAGGCATTTCGAATTTAATTACGTAAAAATAAAAAATACAATTCTTCGGTTAAATTCAGTTTAAACAGCCGATTTTGACGAGAAATTTTATAAAACAAAGAACTAAGAAAAGGAACTAAAAACAGATGATGGATTCACTACTAATAATGAAAACTAAAATACTACACATTTCTAAGGAAACAAATATATTTTCGTGACTATGTTGCCAATTAAAAAAATATTGCTAATGACTTAACAAAATTTTACCATTTGCATAATAATTATAAGAAAAAAAGGTCACGAAGAATATATTTTTTTCTCGACTACATAAGCGATAATCCGGGCAAAATACAGTCGTTTTTAGCTTCTGAACCCAATTACCTATGTCAAATATAGTTTAACGTAAATATCTACTTAACTATTTCTATAATTTGCAATATTGTAAAACATAATATTCGAAATAAGTATCAAACTACAATTTTACGTAAAAAACTATTTATGTAAACATTAATAATTGCGAACAGCGAACCTTTGGATCCGGCATACTAGCGGCACAGCACGGCAAGGGATTTTTAGGCGATGAACAAACTTATTTGTATGACAATAAAAGTTATATTTCCATTCGTCGCCTAAAAAGTCCTTGCCGTGCCGCCGTTGGGCACTGGGCCTTATTTTATCAGTACATCCATTTCCATAGACAAACAAGAACATTTATTACGTGCCATTTTTTGAAATGTTTGAATTTAGAATATCAGTAAGTTACCAATAATATAAAAAAATAACTTAAAAAATCAATTATTTCGAGAAATAAATAGGTTTGAGCGAGTGTTCCTTGATTTTTCTGTGTTCTTTAGGGAGAGGTGTGTCAGTGTCGCTATAAGTTTTTAATTACTAGGCAGAAGGGTAATGCCAAAATATACCAGCTTATTACTGTCCCACTACAGAGCAAAGGCTTCTTCTTATACAGAGAAGCCACAAGAATAAACAAAAAAAAAACGCACCAAAATAAACAAAAAACAAAAACTAATTTGTATGGCTCGAAAATAACTAAGGTACTTTACAAAGTCTGCAAAACGAAAACAAAATGGAGTTTTTAGTGAATCGAAAAAGTAGTATTTTTTTTTTACTTCTTTAATGATATCTAATTAAAAAATGTGTCATTACAAAAAAATATCCAATATTCAGAGGTTCTACAAAGTACTGCCTACTAGCTACTAAGCAACATTATTTTTTTCATCTACTTATGAACTATTTTTTTTTTTCTAAACACTAAAAAATACCGAAAAATCTATGAATTTTCTACCTAGGTAACTCTTTTGGCCTCTTAATTTTTTTTACTTCAAATACTATTATTTTCAAATTAAAAAAAGGAAAGAACACTATTGTAAGTACCTATCTGACATTTCAAACAAACAAATTGTGCGCGGTTTTTGGAGCGAAAATCTACACAGAAATGAACTTACTAATTGGTCAACTGCTGTGTATGATTGGTTGAATTAATTATCAACAGCTAATCGATACCCTTACGTTTAATTTCGAAACGTCAACACAATTTTCATAACGCACAACAATTTTATTGCAATGGCATTTTGACAATTGAGCAACATCCATTACGTTATTTACGTCATCGAGCGGACGAGTTTTTCAAACCTAAGAAGCAATCTATTATGAATGACCTTCAAAACCTTTGGGATTGCAAAAAGTCTGCCTACACCTCTAGCAAAAAACACATTAAAACCAAGCCGAATAATTTACATTAAGACTCATGGTTTCCTGGGCATCAAATACAAATTATAAGTATCTTTAGGCAGGGCAACACAAGCTGGTTTCTGCCTCAAATCCTCCAAATTCTCCGCCCCTATTTCAAATTCCTGCATGATACTGGCGAACATCACGAAACTCATGGTTGTGACCAAAGTCTGTCCGATACAGGTCCTCTTTCCTATACTAAAAGGCAAAAAATGAGGTATATTCTTCCTTACTGACGAAACCTCCTTTTCTATATCAGCATGCTTCGTTTCCGTTGGTCTTTCACCGTCAGATTCCATTCCTGAATCGCAGAGGGAATTCCTTCGCACTCTGATTTTCGTTTTTTCTAGGAAGCGTGAGGGGTCGAATTTTTCTGGCTCGCTCCAGTATTCTTCTGAAGTGTTTAGCTCGTAGTTGTTGATGAAGACTATCGTCCCTTTTTCTACTCCATATCCTGAGATCGCGGCGTTTTCTGTAGCTACATGGGGAACGATCGGTGATGACGCATATCTCAAGCATTCAAGGACTGTGGCTTCAGTATATGGTAGACTTTGTCTATCAAGAAGTGTGACTGGCCGTTTGCCTCTTGTCAAAGAGTCCAGCTCTGCCCTGATCTTTCTACCCACCTCAGGATCTCTAGCCACAGCGGTAAGACAAAGCATGACCAAATTGCCAACAGAAGAATGACCGCCTAAAAAGTCTTCTAGCATGAAAATTATGGTATTTCTATCAACCGTTGGGTCTTCATGCAGAACTTTCAGTAGACCATCTAAGAAGTCCTTTTCTGGTCCTTCCATGTCCAAATTCAACTCCCTCTGCTCGACGATTCTTGATAGAATGAATGACCTGATATCCGCTGACCAGTTCGACAGTTTATCCAGATGTTTTTTGTAGAAGGGAGAGAGCCAAGGCAGGAAATCAAGAGCATATCCCTGGTTGATCTCCCAGAAAATTTCGTCGAAGTGTTCGACGATTTTCTTGAAGTCTTGGTCAGTATCTGCGTCGAATCTGACGTTACACATGTAGTGGCAAAACATATTCATTGCTGTAGTCATTAAAATTGGTTTTAGATTGATGCTGGCATCTGAAGTTCTGGTGATACCTTTTAACGTTTGCATTAGTTCTATGGACTCGAATGTAGCGACGTCTCCGATTCTTGCGAAGTTATCGGTGTGTTGCTTCGGGCCGCAGTGACGACGGGCGAGGTTTCTTCTGCGTAGCTGAAGATTTGACCAATCACAGAGCGCCAATGCTGGAACAAGGAAAATAAAATGTTAGACTGACGTATTTATAAAGTAATTGGTCAGGGACGGATTATCTCAGAGAGCCTGAAGGATGAAAAGCGGCCAAGTGCGAGTCGAACTCGCACACGAAGGGTTCCGTACCACAGTATCATATTTAAAATTTAAAAACAGGTTCATTTATAGGCCCCCCTTTCATTTTTAACCAGCGTGACACACTATCAATGTCGACCTGAATCATTTTGAAGGATATTGCTAATCCATTGCTTCATATTATGTTCGAAAAATGTGTCTGCTCAGTAACGTAAATAACGCAATGAATGTTGTTGAACCATCAAAATGGTTCCATTTGGTTTGCTCAAACCCATTGCTACTGGGTTATGGGTCATTCGGCCCGCTATAGAACTGGGAACGCGGATCAGTTACCCCTTTTAAAAATTGATAGTGGTTAACTGGGCCCACATCTGTTTTATTAAGCTCATTATTGCGACCTTTTTATATTTATATTTCATGGTTTTTTCTATAAACATGTTGTCAAAATAAAAGTTAGTTGTTTCAGTGATTCGTGATTTTATTGAATTATAAAAACTACAGTCCACATTTTGCCTACACTCATCTTAAACTTTACAAAAAGTATTTTTGGACTGTAGTTTTTATAATTTTGACGGCACGGTTGGCGCAGTGGTTAAGCGAATGACTGTTGCACTGCGTGTCGCGGGTTCGATTCCCGCACGGAACAAATATTTGTATGACCTACAAGTAGTTGTTCCGGATCTGGCTGTTTGTGTAGGTATGTGAGTTTAAATGTTTGTAAACGCACCCACGATACAGGAGAAATTCTTAGTGTGGGGCAACGTTTTTTTTAAAAAAAGAAAGAAAGAATAGTAGGCTTTTAGGCAGTTATGTTAAAAGTTCAATATCATACGTATAATCAGCCTAAAATAATAATAATAAATTATTTATTGAGCATAAGGTGTACAATAACACTAGTAGGTAATATTGCACTACAAATGGTGGGGCAATGTTTTAAAAAAAAATACCTTACGAAATTACCCTGCTGATTTTATTTTTATTATTTGTCTACCTTTTACGGTTCAAAAGATACAGCCCTATGACGGATGGAGACGGACGGACAGCGGAGCCCTAGTGTACGAAACCCTAAAAAACCATACTTTTTACTAAACTATCTATAGCATAATTACCCTATAATGTTCCCACAGCTGAGGCACAAGCCTCCTCTCATTGAAAGACCCCAATCCACCACGCGGGCACAGTGCGGGTTGGTAGATGTCACATGTCTTCGAATTTTTGGTTCTAGGACATGCCGGTTTCGCCTTCACCGTTTTGAGAGCAGTGATGATGAAATAATTTACACAAAGTAAAGCGCCTGTCTGGGTTCGAACCTACGACCTACCAGTAAATCGGGGCCGTTACCACTAAGCCACTAACTACTGCTCTCATAAATAAAGCTAGCTAAGCATAATACAACGTGGCGCTACAATGGCGACATTAATTTAACACACGGGTAGGGCTAGTGGCCAGTAATCATAAAAATTATAACAACATAAAAAAAATCGTAACTTGAAAACTTCCACCTGCGCCGCGCGCCGACATAGGGCTCTCTCTCTTTCCTTCAATTCGCCTTCTCTTTGCTCGTTAATTGTTTTAATTACATTGATGCGATGTTATGATCCGTGACCCCGGCAAATGACCCCTGCGCTTCTTTAAGTCAGGTTGCTCTAAGATGCTATTTTATAAAATTGTTAATAAATAAATAAATATTAATGTTTAATTAAATTAAAATATATTCATAAAACTACAACGCCAAACCGTATACGTGTGTTAAATTAATGTCGCCATTAAAGCGCCACGCTGTATAAGCTAACGTTAACTTCTAGTTACTTATTCATACAATACGCTCTGATTCTTTTTAACTTTTTCCAAGCTCAAGTGCATATCAATCATGAGAATCAATGAGTCGTAAAGTTGTAAATAAAGAATACACTGCATTATCTGCACGTATAAAACAGTTCCGTGGTCGACCGTCAGACGGAGCGTCAATGAGCAGTCCCTTTGGAAACAGCCGCGACTTGCGAATTGTGACTTAGGATGCGTTTGTTATCCACCAATCATATTCATTGCTCCACATATCATAGCACTGGTGGAAACGGATTCAACTAAGCTATGTTTTTATACGGAAGGATGCGTGCTATGAATGGGAGCTATGGATGCGCGAGTGGTGTAGCTATGTGCAGAGCAGAGTACTCGCCGTGCTTTCCCTACTATCGATGCATCGCATTACTCGAGTTGAGCATCTTCCTCGCACAGCTACCTCGCGGCGGCGCATCTTCATAGCACATGTTAGAGCTCCCGCAGACGTACAATTGTAAGTTGGCCGAGTAAATCGCAGAGTATACTAATAGGTGTAATTACTTGTGCTAGCCCGCACATCTTCTCCAACTAAATCGTCCAACTAATTAATTGGACACTGATCGTATCAGAATCGAGATTCACTTCCGATTACGCTTCCGATACGGCTTGTAACCAATAAAATAAAGTTGGTCAACTAAATTATAAAAGTACGCAATTTAGTCGTTCGATAGTCGGCCAACTTACAATTGTTTGTCTGCGGGCTCTCTTACTCGCTCTGCTACACAGGCACGGTAATATTATACCGTGACACAGGTTAGCATTAGTGGAAACGGTCGCACAGATTCGTAGCTTAGCTTTCACATCCTCGCAGCATAGCTGCATCGCACATCTCTATAATAATAATATCCCTGGACATTTCACACAGCGCCATCTAGTCCCAAGCTAAGCAACCTAATGCTTGTGTTATGGTAACAAGATGGCTGATAAACTACTTATATACTCTGGTGGACAAGCAGCCTAAGGTTCGAACCCAGACAGGCACTTTACTTTGTGTAAATTATTTCATCAGCACTACTCTCAAAACGGTGAAAGAAAACATCGTGAGGAAACCGGCATGTCCTAGAACCAGAAATTTGAAGACATGTGACATTTGCCAACCCGCACTGGGCCCGCGTGGTGGATTACGGCCCACTCCCTCTCACCGAGAGCTGGCTGAGCAAGGCTGATTATGTATTTAAGTATCAGGTTTTATGTTCATCTAAATATGATTCGCGGACGTACCTAACAAATATTTATTAACACGTTGCGGGACGCACTGCATTAGCAGTAGATTTGTCGGTGTTGAAAATGACAGTACGGGCACCGCCGGAACTGAGGTACGGGCATTACAGCGAAATTTTGTATTAGAGGAACAAGGAAACCCGTTTTTACTGTCATACCACATCAATACGGCTATGAAAGTACTGACATCGTATATTATTCTTTAGTATTGCTCTAGGCCGGTACGGATAAAGCAGTGGTCGGAACTTGTATGGACAATTTTACTGTCATATCGCATAATTTGAAAAAGTCAGTACCGTCCCGCAACGTGTTAATAGAATTATAATCGTAAAAATCATCAATACCTCTACCCATCCTTTTGGGGAACAAACAGGGGACATAGTATCATAAGATACCTATTCAACGAACTACGTCTTAAAATAATTGAAAAGTAAGCATTTTATAAAATGTATGTCAACTTTTTTTTTCAATATAAATTCCGTTCCGTTCGCAGGATTCATATTTCGCGCATAATGCTAATAAAAGTAGGAAGTGTACTTACTATAAACAATGTTAGTATTGAATTTCACTTTTTTTGGCACTGTCATTCATAGCATCAGCCTAGTTTTTAATTTCAAAATGCGTGTTTGCTTTTAGCAAACACGCAAATTGAGATTTAGGTAGATACAAATAATATCATGCCAATTTTCCCTATCGGGGTGGGCAGAGGGATTCGCTACAGTCAAATTTCGTCTATTAGGTTTTATCTTGACGCGATTGACTGTTGCGCTTCGTGTCGCGGGTTCGATTACCGCACGGAACAAATATTTGTATGGCCTACAAGTAGTTGTTTCGGGTCAGGCTGTTAGTGTATGTGAGTTTAAATGTTGGACAGGAGCGTGGAGCTCGTGACGTGCACGTTCCACAGGAGAAATTCCTAGTGTGGGGCAAAGGCAAAAAAAAAAAAACTACTTTAACGAATCAGCCCTGGGACTCAGGCCTCCTCTCTATGAGGGACTGGGTTGTGATCCACCACGCGTGCCCAGTGCCGCTTGGAAGATGTCACACGTCTTCGATTTTTTGGATCTAGGAAATGCCGGTTAGTAACAACATAAAATTTCATTAAAAAATAAAGGAGTAAATCGCTTTTGAAAAAAGCTGGGTGTATACATACTTTTGCTCGTGACTGTACATAATAAAGAATATTCTATTCTATAACCTTGGTAAGACTGGTTGTCAGACTTTCGGGCTTCTGACTACCCGTAACGACTGTCAAAGATCCACGAATGACAGCCGGGACCAACGGCTTAACAGGCTTTCCGAGACACGAAGAGGTTTCGGTATGTAACGATGGCCACCCATCCACGGACTAACCGCGGCAAGCGTAGCTTAACCTGATCAATCAACCTGTGCGGCTGTTATTATTTAACCACGGGTCCCACCAATAAAAAAAAAGTAAACACGTCTTCGTATTTTGGTTCTAGAACGTAATTGTAGGTGTGACCTATCCTGCTGACCTAACAATGTCAAACGGCGCCTCAGTGACAAGATGCCTACTATTAGTAATAGTAATAAGAGACTATTATTATAATACTATTTAAGCGATTTAGTAACTTGAGCTTACAGATCCAAGGACGGACGGCTTAAGACTTGAGCGATAGCGATTTGAGGATTTTGAATAAAAGCTTATGTAAGACCACGGGATGTATTTTAAGCATATATATTAGATTCTTCGAAATTTAAAATCGTTCATCTCCTAACTAAGTGTTGCCCTTGACATCGTCTGCGATCTAGGATGAAAAATAGCCTATATCCTTAATAAGGCAATTCTCGTAATTTTCACGTTCAAAGTCCTGAAGGCCAATTCTTGTAATTTAAAACGTTCAAAATCTATTCGCAGTGTCATCTCAGCGACAAACAAATGTCAAAAACTTGTCAAAATGTAGGGAAATTTGACGTATTTTTGACAGAAGACTGAGATCAGACTGTGAATGTTCTTAAAATTACGAGAATTGCCCCTCTGATCGCAGTCTCAATCTGTCAAAAATACCTCTAAATTCCCTATATTTTTGACAAGTTTCTAACATTGATTGTCGCTGAGAAGGGATTGCGACTAGATTTTGAATATTTTAATTAAGGGAGTTGGCCTTCTAGTCATAGTCTATCTGTCTGCCAAATGTCCTCCAAATTCCTCCAGCCGTTTTTGAGCGATTGAGTAACAAACAAACTCAACTAACAAACAAACTGACTTTCGCATTTATAATATTAGTTAGGATATATGAGAAAGCAATTGGAAGGCCAATTCCCGCAATTAAAAACGTTCTAAATCTAGTCACAATCTCATCTCAGCGACAATCAATGTCAAAAACTTGTCAAAAATGTAAGGAAATTAGAGGTATTTTTGACAGATTGAGACTGAGGTCATACTGTGAACGTTCTTATCATTACCAGAATTGTCCCTCAGGTTAAAACCCCTACAGTACCTAAGTGCCTATACAAACAGTCGTGGAAACCTCACAACCGATCAATCTTGTGACTTGAACCTCGCAAAAAGATAGTATTTCAATCTATTTAATAAAAATCTAAGTCCTACTTTGAGAAGTAATACGAACTGGTACGTTTGTGATTACAGGCACTTCATTCAGATAATAATGAACCTGGTCTGTTACACCTTAGTAGGCCACACAATATCTTAGAAGAATAAATTAATTTAGGTAACTATCAAATGGGCTGTTATTTTACCAAACGCACGCACACAAATGACATGAGGGGCCCGTGGCTAAATAATAACAGCCGCACAGGTCGATCGATCAGGTTAAGCTACGCTTGCCGCGGTTGGTCTGTGGATGGGTGAACATCTTTACATACCGAGATCCCTCCGTGCCTCGGAAAGCGCGTTAAGCCGTTGGTCCCGGCTGTCATTCGTGGACTTTTGACAGTCGTTATGGGTCGTCAGAAGCTCGAATTCTGACAACCAGTCTTAACAACGGGTATCGTATTACACAGTAACTGGGTTGTGGAGGTTAGGTAGGCAGTCGCTCCATGTGAAATGCTGGTATTTAGCTGCATCCGATCAGACTGGAAGCTGACCCCAACATAGTAGGGAAAAAGCTAGGCAGATCCATTGAGACATAGAATGCATTGTATTTTTTTATGAATGAAAGTCAACGTGTATTTTGCTAAGTATACAGTTCTAAAGTCTATTCAAAGAAATGTTTCGAATTTATGTTACTTATTTCAAGTTAAAGAAATATCAACTTTATACTAATGAAAATTAGGTTGATTTCAGAGTGACTAGCACTATTGAAAAAGTTATAAAAATGTTTCAAGTTGTAGCGTAAACTGAACTTTATTGTGTATGAATGAAAGTTATTTTTCCATAAACTCATATTTGATTACATTTTTGGCAAATGAATCGCGGTTGCAGATTAAGGGCCTTACTCTCGTTTAGTACCGTAATACGGTCACTTTATGAAGAATATTTCTCATTAACGGCTTGATTAAAAGATCTGTAAAAAATATATGTTTGCTATAGATTCATGAACAACATTTCTGTAGAAGGATTTTTTCGTATGGCTAATACTTTTGCCTTAAAAAAATATTTACCAACACGCTATTTTTTTCTGAAATTCGATATTACTTCTAAACGGCTTTGATGTTTGGAAATATTTTTACACTGAAAAATCGATGGTTAGAGGTACAGACGCCAGCACATCAAGCTACCCGAAACTGTCAGTTTTTCCCAATCAACCTTGAACCCAATGCTTTAGTAATAAAGTTGAAAATCTATTAAAGAAATTTGACAGATTGTAGTAGCTTGATGTACTGGCGTCTGTACTACAGATTTGTCTTAGCTTATGTAAATCAATTAACATTTGCAAAGGAAATGTCCCCACTTTGAGATCGAGCTTCAGAGGGGCTCTGCGCGGGCGCGGGCGGCAGTCGTGCGTTAGCATTGAGACGGGATGGCTGTGTCGCTCGCTGCTACGCTCCGGCTATCGACCGACTATGCGCGTCTGTCTGTGTTAGTGCAAATATTTACGAACGAATTGTATCAGTGTGCGTTTATTGACTAGCTCGCTGCAGATGGCCCATTTCTATTGTGCGCGTGGACGCTTACGAATACTTACGATAGTAAAATACAAGTAGTCATATATATAAACTAATATTAAAATGAGAAAAGATGGATTTGATCAAAATAACAGTCCAAGATGGCGGCTGCGAAAATTTTCAAGTTTTTCATCATGGGTGTCGTTTTCATATATTTCGAGGGTGACAAAAACGATAGTGAGGTCAAAATAAAAATCCAAAATGGCGGCTGCAAAAATTTTCAAATATTTCATCATGGGTGTCGTTTTCATACTTTTCGAGGGTGATAAAGCCGATAGTGAGGTCAAAATAAAAATCCAATATGGCGGCTGCAAAAATTTTCAAATATTTCATCATGGGTATCGTTTTCATACTTTTCGAGGGTGATAAAGCCGCTAGTGAGGTCAAAATAAAAATCCAAAATGACGGTTGCGAAAATTTTCAAATTTTTCATCATGGGTGTCGTTTTCATGGTTTTTGAGGCTGCTGAAGCCAATAGTGAGGTCAAAATGAAAATCTAAGATGGCAGGTGCGAAAATTTTCAGAATTTTCGTCATGGGTGTCGTTTTTATGCTTTTCGGGGGTGTTAAAGCCGCTAGTGAGGTCAAAATAAACCTCACTATTGGCTCCAGCACCCTCGAAAACCATGAAAACGACACCCATGATGAAAAATTTGAAAATTTTTGCAGCCGCCATTTTAGATTTTCATTTTGACCTCACTATTGGCTCCAGCACCCTCGAAAACCACGAAAACGACACCCATGACGAATATTTTGAAAAGTTTTGCAGCCGCCATCTTGGATTTTCATTTTGACTTTATAATCGGCTCCAGCACCCTCGAAAACCACGAAAACGACACCCATGACGAATATTTTGAAAAGTTTTGCAGCGGCCATCTTGGATTTTCATTTGGACTTTATAATCGGCTCCAGCACCCTCGAAAACCACGAAAATGACACCGATTACGAAAATTTTGAAAATTTTCGCACCTGCCATCTTAGATTTTCATTTTGACCTCACTATTGGCTTCAGCAGCCTCGAAAACCACGAAAATGACACCCATGACGAAAATTTTGAAAAGTTTTGTAGCCGCCATCCTGGATTTTCATTTTGACTTTATAATCGGCTCCAGCACCCTCGAAAACCACGAAAATGACACCCATGACGAGGTTTATCTACTAAACGGCCGTAGGTAATTATTTCAAGGTCACTAACATCGTTCGATTGGCTACGGAACCCTAAAATGCTATTTAGGTACAGTGCTAGTTAGGTAGGTTTATTACTGATTTATAATAATTCAAATTGGTAAAACAGGATCACATTTTTTATAAAATCTCATTTTTATGTACTTATTAAATCCTCCTACCTACAGTATGCAAATAAAATGTTATTCGATTCCTAAGAAAAGTTTTACCCCCGCAGGAACTAAGTTCTGATTTTAAATAAAATCGAAATGTCTAAATGAAAAATGCTTAAAATATACGTAACATACGTATCAATCTATACAAAATATATCAGACTTGCAACCGCAATTCCCTTCTGGAATCGTTGGCAAAAATAGCGACCTGCGGGCGGCATGTCTGTGCCTCTGCATACTCTTTGATCGTCGTTTTAGTTCAGCGCGCCACCGCGCGCGTTTTACGTTTTCGGGAGTAGAGCGTTTAGCTCCGCCCACATGCACAAGGTCAACGAGCCCTATATACACCTTAAGTAAATTGCTGATTGTAACTAAATTAATATAATTATGTCTGCATTATGTTAACTAATGTATTTAGTAACCGGATATCTACATGTATGCTACTTCTCGGCCCTCTACAAATTCCTATGAAATTGGTGTCATAGCATAATATTATGCCTTTATTTCTCGTGCGGTTAGCAGAGGTGTCCTATCTCCCTAGCCTTTCAACTATCTTGGGGTCGGCTTCCAGTCTAACCGGATGCAGCTGAACACCAGTATTTTACATGGAGCGACTGCCTATCTGATCTCCACAACCCAGTTACTGGGTAATACGATATCCCTTGGTAAGACTGGTTGTCAGACTTTCGGGCTTCTGACGACCCGTAACGACTGTCAAAGATCCACGAATGACAGCCGGGACCAACGGCTTAACGTGCTTTCCGAGGAAAGAAGGGTCAAAGATGGTCACCCATCCACAGACCAACCGCGGCAAGAGTAGCTTAACCTGATCAATCGATCAATCGACCTGTGCGGCTGGCTTTATTTAAGAATGACAGTTGTGATTTGAATATACGAACAATTAAGGTTGGTAGTCAATTTGTTTAACAATTAATGTCCCTGCATAGTAGCATAGTAGTCTATAATGTTCCCACTGCTGGGACACAGGTCTCCTCTCTGTGAGAGGGAGTGGGCCGTAATCCACCACGCGGGCCCAGTGCGGGATGGTAGATGTCACATGTCTTCGATTTTTTTATTCTAGGACATGCCGGTTTCCTCACAATGTTTTCCTTCACCGTTTTGAGAGCAGTGGTGATGAAATAATTTACACAAAGTAAAGCGCCTGACTGGGTTCGAACCTACGACTTCGTAAGTCGCGGTAGTTACCGCTGGGCCACTGGGCCCTGACTTTACTTAAATATTACACCTTTAAGACCTCTCATGTTATATAGGGTAAGCCTAACTAAACCCAATATTACTTTGCCCGACTCAGGAATCAAACCTGAGTGTAGCGTCCTGTACGCTCAGTAGTCGTAGCTACTGGACCAACAAAGCAGGCACAGAATGTAGTAAAAAACTTGAGAGGTGTCAAGGGACACCCGGATGGAACGAAGTTCAAAGAGAGAGAGAGAGAGAGAAACACGCGCACGCCGCACGGCTTACAACTATAGTAAAAAGTGTCGTTCCAACTTTTGGTCTTAATTTTTTCCCTCTAGCCCCCTTTCGCAACGCGCGATAAGGAACTTCGTTCCAAAAATTCTAATGTTTTTTAATCTGGTATTTAGACTGCAGAAGCGATGCATCAGGTCAATGTGCGGTCTTAAGACAACTGATAGCCGTGTTCCCTATTTTAAATCGTTAAAAATTTTAACTTTTCCTTGTTTATACAGGGTTATTTTTCAAAGACCAGCCAAACTTAAGGGTCTGGTACAGACCATCAAACTGAACAACTTTCTCCATGGGACCAACATCGTAATCGCGAATAAATATTCAGCCGTCCCATACATTTAGGTCGAGTAGGTATTGAAGTTTTCTATGGGACAGTTGATAAAATTTTCGCGATTACGCTATTTGTCCCATGGAGAAAGTTGTTCAGTTTGATGGTCTGTACCACATCCTTAAATTTGGCTGGTCTTTGAAAAATAACCCTGTATATGTATAATGGAAACAGCTTTGTTTGTGAAATGTAACCCACATCTTTTTA
Organism: Apamea sordens; assembly: GCA_945859715.1. Lineage (NCBI taxonomy): Eukaryota > Metazoa > Arthropoda > Insecta > Lepidoptera > Noctuidae > Apamea > Apamea sordens. The sequence continues at coordinate 6,561,889 of OX244015.1, read as the reverse complement.
AAAAACTATCAGAGATCAGAAAAAATCCAATACGGACTCAATACATTAATCAAAACCGCACTAATGAAAAAAAGTTTTTTTGTATTGCCCCACTCAAATAATTATAATAGAGTCATCATCATCATCTGCCTAGCCTTTTCCCAACTATGTTGGGGTCGGCTTCCAGTCTAACCGGATGCAGCTGAATACCAGTATTTTACATGGAGCGACTGCCTATCTGACCTCCACAACCCAGTTACTGGGTAATACGATGCCCCTTGGTAAGACTGGTTGTCAGACTTTCGGGCTTCTGACTACCCGTAACGACTGTCAAAGATCCACGAATGACAGCCGGGACCAACGGCTTAACGTGCTTTCAGAGGCACGGAGGGGTCTCAGTATGTAAAGATGGTCACCCATCCACAGACCAACCGCGGCAAGCGTAGCTTAACCTGTCCGATCGACCTGTGCGGCTGTTATTATTTAGCTACGGGCCCCTCATAATTATAATAGAGTACTTACTATAAAAAATATGACTACATTAAAGTTTAAAAGGGCGTTAAACGAATTGATTATTATATTATTGACGAATTGATTTGATTATGAAAACTTATTACACGATTGACGATTTTCTTAGTGATCATTCACTAACTGATTGACATACTGTTACTCTGATTGACATAATTATTGTGATTGGCTTAATTATTCTTATTTTTTATTAATGTAACCACGCTGACTTTTTTATTTTATCTATATTGTAATTCCAATGATCTGAATGTGATTTTTTATTTGGAATTATTGTAAACCTTTGCAGGCCCATGTGACGGAAAATATGGAGAACTTTATTTAAAAAAAAAACACCTATGTATTATATACCTACCCATGTTTGCAAAGAAATAAATGATTTAATTTGATTTAAATATTGAGATAATTCATCACACCAGTCTTACTAAGGGATATCGTGTAACTGGGTTGTGGAGGTCAGATAGGCAGTCGCTCCATCTAAACTAAAATACTGATATTCAGTTGCATTCGCACCCTAATTTGTGTAACACACTTACTCTCAATTTTAATCATTTTGAAACATATTGCTAATCCATTGCTCCATATTTTTGAAAAATGTGTCTGCGCAATGAATGTTGTTGAACTGTCAATGTGAAACTCATTGTCTTACGCAATTACCCTGCTGGTTAGACTAGAAGCCAACCCCAATAGTTGGCTGGGCAGATTAGTTAAGAAAATACACCAGAAATCTCTCAGTAGCAGCCTACAGTCTGATTTCGTGCCGGGTTGACAATAGGCTCGCCCGCTCGCTAATAACTTAACTGACGAAATGTGGGTGTGCTATATAACATAGATACACCTCTGCATAACTCTTCGGGGACTACAGGCGTTATGTTATGTTGTGTTGTTTTAAATATTTTAATTTTCTATCCGAGGAAAAAAACGGAGGAGGTTCTCAAGTCGACGCGTATATTTTTTTTGTTTTTTTTTTTATGTATGACCACGGATAACTTTTTACAGAGTAGTTCGATTCTGATAATTCTTTTTTTATTGGGAAGGGTATACCCCAAAGTTGATCACATATCAATTTGGAAAATTCAACCCTAAGGGTGGGAAAATAGGGGTGATTTATTGTTCACTCACAGATTTGAATGCTGAGTTATGTATTAATATTACTCTACTCAGTGCCACATATGCCTACCCTTTGGCAAACAATTAGTAGATTATAGCTACAAAAAATTATAAAATAAAAAAAAATTAAAACAAAAAAAAAACCGCCGAAAAACTGAAAAGCAAAATATAATAAACCTTTTTTATTTAACCTTAATAACTAAGTTCTTAAACTAATTTAAGTATACCTAAATAATTTTGAGTCGGCGCCGCCGCCGCTTAAATTTAAGACAATTTTAGTGATCTTTGTTTGATCTTGTATTGATTGTTTGGCGCCGATTGAAAATTACATAGGTATAGGTACTTGCATCCATCCATTCATCCAAACTTTCACGTAATAAAAACCTCTTTTAAAGGATTTATGAAACTGGCCACATTTTAAAAAACTAACTGTTTCTATGACGCAGAATGCTGTTTTCTTATAAAACTCAAACTAAAAGCATTTATTTAAAATAAACCAATTACAGGCACTTTTGAGTTGTCAAGGGGTCGGTCAGTCAGAAAGATGAAGCTAGTTGCCCATTCAAAGCGTAGTAGGTACCTATGAAGAAGAACGGTCAAGATACTCCACGGACAATATAAAATATGACTCAAATACAATTTAAAAACAATTGACTGTTAGACTTCAGAAGGCCAATTCTAGTAATTTAAAACGTTCAAAATCTAGTAGCAGTCTCATCTCGGCGACAAACAAATGTCAAAAACTTTTTCAAAATGAAGGGAAATTAGAAGTATTTTTTGACACATTGAGACTGCGATCAGACTGTGAACGTTCTTAAAATGACTAGAATTGCCCCTCAGACCTTTGCTATTCAAGTTAAGAAGCTTTGGGGTGTTTTTGGTCATCTGTACACACGGCTACACGTCAAGCTATACAAAACCAGTTTGTCTTGGCATCACTTTGTATGATATTTTCTCACAATGAACGGTCAGCTAATACTGGTTTTGCATAGCTTGATGTGTAGCCATGTGTATTAATAATAAAGCTGAAGACTTTGTTTTTGTTTGTTTAAAGGCGCTAATTTTTAAACTACCAGTCGGATTTTTTTAATTCTTTTTCCATTTGATAGCCCAATTCTTGAGGAAGCTTATAAGCTATTTAAAATCACTATAGCACCTATATAAGCCGAGCAAAAAGAAAAACAGTCAGAAATAACGCTAAGTAAAATCGAAGTAAGTAATAGCGCGGGAGGCGATGCGATGCGATGGAGTGGGTCGGAGTAACAAGAAAGAAAGAAAGAAAATAACTTTAAGAAAAAAAAAGAAGCTAGTATGAAATATGAACGCGTTACGAAGTGTCACAACTAAAAAAAAATGGATGAAAAAGATTTTAAATTTTTATGTTTCTATAATTATGCTCAAATATTTGTTGAACGAACGTTGAACGTAACCTTTTATTTTATTTTTTATGGGACAATAAACAGCTACAATATTTAAAAATGTTACAAATAACAATAATATTATAGGCTCATATAAGTATTATTAACAATATTGCAGCCCACTACATTATCCGCATGTTAACAAAATTAAATGGTAAAAAGTGCTACTAGCATTGCCATTACTCAGATATATAACGTTGTAGTCTTGTGGACTGTAGATTTGGAGACCATTTTCTATTTTATTAAGTACCTGGTACTTATTGACAAGCCTACACTGTCCTCCCATACCTAATAACACTGTAATTTGAAAACATTGTAAAAGCCAATTATTTTTAAAACAGAAACCGCGGAGTTTCTTGCCGGCTCTTCTCCATAGGAAACGACCAATTGGAACCGTGCACCTAGCTTCTGACGTTTCATAAATGCCCATGTAGGTTTATGTGAAATGAAATGTTTTGAATTTCTTGACTAAGTCCGAACACATAAAGATAAGAAAATGAAATAACACAGTTATTAATCTAAGGGCTGATATTTCCATTGCCAGATAACTTTTATTCGAGGAATAAAATTGACGTTTGACAGTTTATGTATGCAATAAGAGTCAAAATTTCAAAATTATTCCTCGAATAAAGTTTTAAAAGCTTTAAGGCTGATTTTTCTATCATCCAATAACTTTATTCGAGGAATAATTTTGAAATTTTGACACTTATTTCATACAAAAAACTGTTAAACGTCAATTTTATTCCTCGAATAAAAGTTATCGGGCGATGGAAAATTCAGCCCTAAATTTTGGAAACTAATTCGACAGCTGCAATTAAATGGTTTTCTAATCTACTTAATCTTACTTTGACGCCTATAAATCCTTTTGTTTTTGTATTTATTTATATAGTTAGTTAGTTAGTCTTATTATTTAGTACCTAATCTATTTACAGATTATGAAAATAAAAGAAAAATATTCCAAAAAAATCTTGCAAAGAATTCACTGTTTTACACTAAAACATTTCAGAAAAACCCGGAAACATTATAGGTAATATTCAGCTAAAATCGGTTAAACTGTAAGCCGACCCCAACATAGTTGGGAAAAGGCTCTATTTAAAAGAAAAATAAACCATCTTCCATAAAAACTCCTTCCTTCCTCATAAACGTCAAAATAAGTTTTAAAAAAAATAGTGCGAAAGAGAGTACTTACAGTTATTCCTGTCTCCTGCAAACAGCTGATGAAAGCGTATAAAGTCAGGACGACCACCGAAGAATTTCCCGTTTTGATTCAGAACCTCGCGAATTAAATCCAAATTATTTACGACCAGACATTTAGTTGTTCCCATTTTTAAGCTGAAAATATCCCCATACTCTTTAGACAACTCCGTAAAAGACTGGAAAGGAGATTCGTGCTTGCCTAACAGGTGTAAATTCCCTATAATAGGCAGAGGCGTGGGGCCCGGAGCCTCTTTCAAAACCACAGTTTTATTTTCACCGTACTTCGTAACTTTTTTGTAAGTAACGGTGTTGTTAAAATAAATTTTGTAGACCGCTATTAGGAAGACGGTTATCAAAAAGAGTGCACTCAACATCTTGATTTTTAAAAAAAAGATTTTTTAGAGTGGCTACACCGGTGGTGGGAACGACTATTCCGGCAGCACTGACTTGTGGATGTGACGGCGGCCATATTTATAGTGAGCGCGCGAAATTTGCATTCGTATTTTGAATTTACAAATTGCATATGCTGCTGTTTTCGACGAAATGTAGTGGAACTTCTATGGAGATGTTAGTTTTTCGAACGCAAATAAAGTTTGGTGTTTTATTTGATTTGTATGATCGATATTATATTTTAATGTTTTGATTTATTATAGCTTTTTTGGTTGTTTTAGGCGTTTACGCCTTGATTTCCGAGGAAAGCAGTTCCTTCATATCAAAACGGTCGTCATGAAAATCTATAATTTTCATCAGTACAAACAAAAACGAATCATTTTGCTTACTAATTGTAGAATTTTTTATTGCCAAACTGGGCGTCTAAATAGATTCGTAAGCTAATTTTACCTGTGACAGCTAATTCCATTTGGGAGGTTCTACTATGCAAAGCTATGAGGTCGTTGCTTCATTGTTTTGGTAACCAAAATGTCCTAAAACTAAAAATTCGAAGACATAATGTGACATCTACCAACCCGCACAGGGCCCGCGTGGTGGATTACGGCCCACTCCCTTTCAGAGAGGAGGCCTGTGTCCCAGCAGTGGGAATATTATAGGCTGATCATGTATATATGTGTAATGTATATTTATTTTATTTCTTAATTTGATTGTTGTTTTCTATACCTAATCGTATGGTGCACTGCACCCTAATTGCATAACACTTAATCAATCGGAATCGGTTTCATTTTGACAGTTCAACAACATTCATTATTTACGTGTTGAGAAGATAAAATTTTCGAACTTATGAAGCAATGGATTAGCAATTTGCTTCAAAATGATTCAGATTACGATTGATCGTGTGTTACGCAATTAGGGTGCTGGTTGTCGTCATCACGTCAACGCCGGCTGTCGCTGAAAACCAGCACTGGGGCTCTGTCTCGTGTAGGGTCTTAGCATTATGCTGAGCGATGGCCGTTTTACGTGGATGTGACGCATCTCCCAACTTGTATTTTTTTTGTGTTATTTTTATGCGTCATGTTTGCCACAAATAAACAAATTTTCTTATTTTTTTTCTTTCCTCTCTACTTCATCTGCCTAGCCTTTTCCCAACCGGAACAACTACCTGTACGTAATACAAATATTTGTTCCGTGTGGGAATCGAACCCGCGACACGCAGCGCAGCAGTCGATCGCTCAGCCACTGCGCCAACCGTGTCATCATGTTGTTGGTAGGGGTTCGAACCCAAGCAGGCACTTTACGTAAATTATTAGATACAATACCACTGCTCTCTAACCTGGAATGTCCTAGAACCAAATATTTGAGGACATGCAGTTTTTTTTTTAACTTTGCCCCACACTAGGAATTACTCCTGTATCGTGGGTGCGTTTACAAACATTGAAACTCACATACATAAACATCCAGACCCGGAACAACTGCCTGTAGGCAATACAAATATTTGTTCCGTGCGAAATCGAACCCGCGACATGCAGCGCAGCAGTCGATCGCTCAGCCACTGCGACAACCGTCTCGTCAAAACAGTGACATCGATGTAAAGACGCCAGCACATTAAGCTACTACAATCTGTCAAATTTCTTTAATCGGTTTTCAACTTTATCTTTAAAGAATTAAGGTTCAAAGTTGATTGGGAAAATTTGACAGTTTCGGGTAGCTTGACCTGCTGGCGTCTGTACTAGAGAGGTTATGGATATGATGTTTCGGATCTGGATACGGATATGGATACAGGAATAAAATTATATCGGTTTCGGTTACGGTTACGGATATGTAATTATTTCGGATTATCCGTTAGTTTCGAATAGTTTCGGTTACGGATATTAGAATGAAGTAAAATATGAACACAAATAGTATGTAATAATTTTGTTTTATTCATAGGTTTTATCTAGTCTAGATTATCATTTGGTATTATAATCAGTCATATATAGTAATTATTTAGAGATGTTACAAAAACCTGTCGAAGCATGTCGTTTTTTAGACTCCGCCCTTATACGAAGTTATCCGAAACTTGTGAAACGGATACGGTTACCGATATATTTTTATTTCGGTTAACTGTTTTAGACTCCGTCCTTATACGAAACTATCCGAAACTTGTGAAACGGAAACGGTTACCGATATATTTTTATTTCGGTTAACCGTTTTAGACTCCGCCCTTATACGAAACTATCCGAAACTTGTGAAACGGATACGGTTACCGATATATTTTTATTTCGGTTAACCGTTTTAGACTCCGCCCTTATACGAAACTATCCGAAACTTGTGAAACGGATACGGTTACCGATATATTTTTATTTCGGTTAACCGTTTTGAACTCCGCCCTTATACGAAACTATCCGAAACTTGTGAAACGGCTGTTTTCGTTCAACAAGAAAATATGAGCAAAATCATTGAAATATGTATCGGGTAGGTATCTGTTATTCAGAAGTCAGTAGTACTGTTACGATTGGGTTTCCATATTTCAATGTTTTTTGACCTTAACGTTTTACTGTAGTTTGCCCGAGTTTAAGAGGGGTGCACACAGGTCCACTAGCGCCACTCCTTTATAAAAATATTATCTCGTGACTGAGAAGGAATTATGAAAATCTGTTCAACCAGCGACCTCGGTAAATGTGTCTAGAATTTTCTAATACCTTTTATTAAGTTTCATATTGAGACACGAAGCAACAAAATTCGATCTAAAGAAAAGCGGCCACATTCCTATATGTCGTATTTAGTTGCTTCGTGTCTCAATATGAAACTTAATAAAAGGTATTAAAAAATTCTAGACACACTTACCGAGGTCGCTGATTGAGCAGATTTTCATAATTCCTTCTCAGTCACGAGATAATATTTTTTTAAAGGAGTGGCGCTTGTGGACCGTTGTACAGGCTCTTAAGTTAGTAAGAATACTTATAACGAAACTCGGAAAACAGTAGCGTTATCTCATCATCATCCGCCTAACCTTTACGGGCCCGTGGCCAAATAATAACAGCCGCACAGGTCGATCGGTCAGGTTAAGCTACGCTTGCCGCGGTTGGTCTGTGGATGGGTGACCATCTTTACATACTGAGACCCCTCCGTGCCTCGGAAAGCACGTTAAGCCGTTGGTCCCGGCTGTCATTCTTGGTTCTTTGACAGTCGTTACGGGTAGTCAGAAGCCAAAAAGTCTGACAACCAGTCTTACCAAGGGGTATCGTATTACCCAGTAACTGGGTTGTGGAGGTCAGATAGGCAGTCGCTCCATGTAAAATACTGGTATTCAGCTGCATCCGGTTAGACTGGAAGCCGACCCCAACAAAGTTGGGAGGCAGATGATGATGATGATGATGATGATGTTGGAGTCGGCTTCCAGTCTAACCGGATGCAGCTGAATACAAATATTTTACATGGAGCGACTGCCTATCTGACCTCCACAACCTAGTTGCTGGGTAATACGATACCCCTTGGTAAGACTGGTTGTCAGACTTTCGGGCTACTGACTACCCGTAACGACTGTCAAAGATCCATGAATGACAGCCGGGACCAACGGCTTAACGGGCTTTCCGGGTTTACGTAGGGGTCTTGGTATGTGAAGATGGTCACCCATCCGCGGACCAACCGCGGCAAGCGTAGCGTAACCTGATCGATCGAACCCAGTAAACAGCAGTTTTATCTATTGAGTGAAATTCATTTGGATCAAAAGTGAGCACGACACAATTCGAATGCGAATTCATTTGTTTTAAAAGTATGTACTTACCTAATTGTATGCCGCACCCCAATTGCTTAACACACGATCAATCGGAATCCGTTTCATTTTGACAGTTCAACAACATTCATTGCGTTATTTACGTGTTGAGCAGACAAATTTTTCGAACTTATGAAGCAATGGATTAGCAGTTTTGGATCAGACTGTGAACGGTCTTAAAATTACGAGAATTGTCCCTCAGATCTCAGTCTCAATCTGTCAAAAAATACTTCTAATTTCCCTACATTTTGACAAGTATTTGACAGTTGTTTGTCGCCGAGATGAAACTGCGACTAGATTTTGAACGTTTTAAATTACGAGAAATTGGCCTTCTGATGTCTTCATTTGCAGACGACAGTACAGTTATTTATAACTAGCTGCGCCCCGCGGCTTCACCCGCATAAGTTTCGATCCCGTGGGAATATCGGGATAAAAAGTATCCTGTGTGGTAATCCTGGTTATAAACTATCTGTGTGCCAAATTTCATCCAAATCCATTCATGTGTTTTGGCGTGAAAGAGTAACAAACATCCATCCATCAATCCATCCATCCATCAATCCATCCATCCATCCATCTATCCCATACATCCATCCAACCATCCATCCATCCATACAAACTTTCACGTTTATAATAGGTATTAAGTAGGATAGCATTATAAACATAAAACTTTTTGAAAGCCTACTTTCAAAAAGTTTTATGTTTAGAATGCTAAATAATCCTTTGCGGAAATAACATACAGGAATGGAAAATTTCGACCATAAATGCTCTCAATAATATATTTTTTTAAGAATAATATAACATACATACATAACTTACGTATCAATTTAAATTATCAATAAAAAAGTTTGAGTAAAAATACGTTTATCTGATGCTGTTGCCAGGTAATAAATAAAATGCATTAGTTGCTCTTTGCGTTGGCAGTAACTATGTAGAGGCCCAGTGGTATTCCTCCGACTAAAGAGGTTTAGGTTGTGAGTTCGAACCCAAGCAGGCACTTTACTTTTTATATCGCACCAAAAACTAATTTGCTTCCTCTTGAAAGAGCTCAGAGAGCAATTGTGAAGGTAGCAATCTTCCATCCCTTCTTTTTTCCCACAGATCTGCTATATAAATCCTGCAACGTAGGTACTAACTGTTCGCCAGCGTTCGTGGCGAAACGATTGGTTTGAACAAGATTCTAGTAAGTCGTTTTTTTTTTAATACGTCATAAATCGTAAAACGGAACCCTTCATGGGCGAGTCCGACTCGCATTTGGCCGCTTTTTTTGTCGAAGCTGGGATCATAAGGGAGAGTTTTATGGAGTTTTATCATCCACGGATCAACCGCAGCAAGCGTAGCATAACCTGATCGATCAACCCGTGCGGCTTTATTACACAAACCACAGAGTATACATAATTGAATGTAATTAATAATAATTTAACGGAGCAAATATTTGTATGACCTATGTACATGTATTTGTTCCGAGTCTGGGTGTTTTTCTATCTATAATATGTATGTATTTACAAAAAAAAATGTATATAAGTAGTTTATCAGCCATCTTGTTACCATAACACAAGCATTAGGTTGCTTAGCTTGGGACTAGATGGCGCTGTGTGAAATGTCCAGGGATATTATTATTATTAATTTTTATTTTTGTTCTTCCCGCCCTCTGCCCCCATTAACATTGGAAAAGTTTTAACGGTTGTTAGCTTTTGACATTGTGAAATTATTTTACATCTGCGTCACTACTTTAACATAATAGGGATTGAGGAGTTGGGAGCGTACGTAAGATAATACATTATTAATGACTTAACTGGAACACACTTAAACCCAGATCCTGGGGCTCGTGACTATCATACCCTGTCTATTAGGTTAACGGATTTTGACAGCTGTCTTAGAACGTACATATTCCAGAATAAGTAGAAGTTAACTTTAAAATGCGTAATAAAATAAATATTTTTATTTATTTATTTATTTATTTCCAAATTCAGCTATAACGCCAATGCGATGTTACTACCCAAAAAATTCAATTAAGTATTAAAAAATCATCATAATTACAATTTAAAAAAAATACAATCCTAATTACATTAAAACAATTAAAAATACAATCAAAATTACAATAAAATAAAAATAAAAGCACAATTACAAATTCCTACATTACATTTTCAATGCACCTCACTGCTGCTCCTGTGAACTTCATCAGGCTACAGTGAAATATATCCACCTCAATAGATATCAAATTTAATAATCTTATGGCGCGTGACAAGGGGGCATAAATAGGCATATATAGGTATAAACTGCCTTATTTTATTGAATTATCTTATTTATGGCTTCTTACATGTATCAATCATATTGTGTGTTGCTGCAATCACTAGTTCCATCTGTCAAAAAACGGTTTACCCATAGTCTAATAAAACATGGTTTTCTCTTCCCAGTGACACAAGCCTACGTCACAATAACATAGCCACTTTATTTCAACATAACATGTTACATGGGTACATTATATCTATGATTAATTAGTTAACATATTTTTTTATAATTTTATAATTTTCATTTAGATGTTTTTTATCCTAAATTGTATCCGTTGTTTAAAATTCTCCCACATTTTTAAGTTTGAGAACCTGTAAACAGCATGATGACGTAGGATTGTGTCAGTCACGTGGTTCCCGAGTCTCGGAAGAGAGTACCAGGCGGAGTTATATTATTATACCATGGGTTTACCGAATGGACAGGGGAACCAGAGCCGGTTGCTTCAAACGGTTTGTTAACGTAACATACGGTTTTTCTTTACTTTCAGAATTCGACTACGGTAGTTTCTTTTCGCGTCGCAGAAATCTCTAGGGATGACTGCTTTTTTTATGAATGGCATCTCGCAGTTCTACCTATGAGGTTGTCGTCTGCTTAACCGAGATTGCCTGTGGATGCCTCAATAAATGAAAGCCTCCGGCCAGAGCTTTAAAAAACTTAAACACTAAGCGACTACACGCTAAGGGCACTCCTTAGGGTGTCGCTGGGACAGGGCAGCAATGAACAGGCTGGATCGGAATTATTTATGGATGAATTTAAAACTACAAGCTCAGCGGCGCGGGCTGGCTCGAGCAAGAGTCGGGAAGGGATGCTTGGAACACGTCCATTATACAGGGTGAAAATGAATTCATGGGCATCCTTTTAAGGGGTCGTTGTACTCATCATTATGAACAACTTTTACTATGAGACCAAACCTGAAATCGCGAAAAAAAAAACAGCTGTTCCCTACATTTTTACGAGTTATGCGAACATAAATGTAGGGAACAGGGATTTTTTTTTCGCGATTACAGGTTTGGTCCCATAGTAAAAGTTGTTCATAATGATGAGTACAACGACCCCTTAAAAGGATGACCATGAATTTAATTTCACCCTGTATAACTGGCTGTCGTGTCCTTCCCGAGACAATCTGTCTATTTAGCGTATCACGTGGTCACAAATTATGAACAAAAGTACTTAGTTGAGTAGTTTTGGTGGATCTTTTGTTGGATAATAGTATTTACTTATTTTTATCCGAGGAATAGTTTTGAAAGTTTGACAGTTATTTCGTACAAAAACTGTCAATCGTCAATTTTATTCCTCGAATAAAAGTTATCTGGCAATGGAACAATCAGTCAGAAATTTTGAATTACGCAGATAACATTGAAGAAATCGCCCTTAGTAACACGCAATTAGAGATTGACGAATTCTCAACTTCAAATTCTAAATTCAGAGCCCAGGAGCACCTTACATATAGGGCTCCCAAATCAGTTGTCCCACTATTCGATCCTTACTCGTGCCTAACACAGATATCGATAGACATCATAAACTTTCCGACCATCTCGCTTTGTGGGCTTAATGTAGGCTGCGACCTCATTGTTACGCGACTTAGAAATAGGGCAGCATCCACATGTCATTTGTCACGTCTGCACAGGTTTATGGTTTATATCACACCTGAGACTGTGGGAGGCAGGCAGGGGTCACAAATTGAGATCGCAAAAGACAATAACCAAAAGTCGTACCAAAAAGTCTCATGCATCACTTATACTCCATCTGTTTAGGTAGTTAAATAAAGGTAAACAATCTTAACATGTCTTTTATCTAAAAAAATGACTAAAAATGTAATCTAAAAATATTTACAATTAGGTATTTACTTAAACCGATGTTAGGTAATTAACTAAATTTAAATAATATTTGTTGGTCTTTTATACGATTTATTTTATATAAAAAGACATATCAAGATTGTTTACCTTTATTTAACTACCTAAACAGATGGAGTATAGATCAAAATATTATAGTGATTATTTTCATAATTTTTTACGACATTAAGTTTCGGGGATTTGATTTTTGAACAGGGAATTTAATTTAAAGTAAAAAAGTGTTGATATTTTTGTATTCCCTTTACATGACGTTCCGTTTCAAATGATATGATTAATATAACCTTGATTTTTTAAAGTGTCATGATCACGTCTTTCAAAAAACATGTTAAAAAATTATACTTTGCCGATTCTACATTAATTTTTATTTAAACGATTATAATTTTTTTAGAGCAATAATGGCGGTTCTTGTATGACATCCATCCATCTATCTGCCAAGCCTTTTCCCAACTATGTTGGGGTCGGCTTCCAGTCTAACCGGATGCAGCTGAATACCAGTATTTTACATGGAGCGACTGCCTATCTGACCTCCACAGCCCAGTTACTGGGTAATACGATACCCCTTGATAAGGTGGTTGTCAGACTTTCGGGCTTCTGACTACCCGTAACGAAGATGTCAAAGATCCACGAATGACAGCCGGGACTAACGGCTTAACGTGCTTTCCGAGGCACGGAGGGATCTCGGTGTGTAAAGATGGTCACACATCCACAGACCAACCGCGGCGAGCGTAGCTTAACCTGACCGATCGACCTGTGCGGCTGTTATTATTTAGCCACGGTGCCCTCCGGTTCTTGTATGACATGTCAAACAAAATAAAGTAGGTACCTAGTTTTCAGGTTAATTCGATTTTTTTTTAATCTCCGAAACCCGGGTTTTGTTTACAAAAAATACAAACATCCGAATTGAGAACCTCCTCCTTTTTTAAAAGTCGGTTAAAAAGAACTTTTGTACAAGTTAATATGATTAGAGTATTCTTTAAAAAACAAAGTTTGAATTTGATGCAGCATGGTACAGGATTCCATACAGCCATGAGCATTGTTCTTTTATTATTCAATCAACTCAGTTCATCGAAATCACTTTTCCTTTGTAACGCTGCATAGTGTATAGCTAAGTGTTTTGTGTACAGTCAACAGCAAAAGTAGATGATCAAAAACAGAAATTCAATACTAATGAACGGAGTTCGGGTCAGAACTGTGTGGCGTCGAAGTGATTCAAATATATGTGATTGTAAATTAAGTATACCAAACATTTACTACTAGTACAGCTCCCATATAGCTGCGAACTCCGTTCATTAGTATTGAATTTCTGATTTTGATCATCTACTTTTGCTGTTGACTGTACAACTGAAGTTAATAAAGATACTTTTTTTTTTTTTTTTTTTTTATTGTAGTCCACTGCTGAACTTAGGCCTCCCCTGTCCTCCACCTTCCGCATCCAGTCTGTCCCAGCCACCTTCTTTAGGTCGTCCGTCCATCTTGCTGGGGGGCGTCCCACACTACTCTAACCAAGGGCGGATCCAGGGGGGGGTCATGGGGGTCATGACCCCCACCTGGGCTGGGTCCAGGACCTAGGTGGACCACTAATTAACATTGTTGAACATAATGTTTTTATATATTTTTTGTCACAATATAGATTTTATTTATGTACTTTCAATATTTAATTAATTTAATATATAATACTTTGACGCTTTAGCTAAAAAAAGTAGCTGAGCAGCTAGATGTAGAAATTAAATGTCCCAGAATAGTGTCAAGACAAATACATAGGGCCAACCTGCTCAATCTGCTGAATATATTTCAGCAGAGCCATATACATCCCTCTTCTGGATTCAATAATAAGTGACCTACAGGACCGTCTGTCTCCTGAAATACTTAATTTCTTTCAGCTAAGCGTTTTCATGCCAAAAAGCGAATACAGTAATCAAGACATGGAAACTGTGAAACAACTAGCAACCGATTATACATTGTTACTAGATAATACTTCAGTTTCTGTCGTTGTAAACGAATATCGGCTGTGGATGGTGAAGTGGCAGCGGAGTCAGGACATACCGCAGTCGATTTCTGACCTTATTTTAAATTGCGATATTGAGATGTACATATCCTAATTTAAGAAAATGTTTATGTATTATGGCTACACTACCTGTTAGAGTAGCGACAGCGGAAAGATCTTTCTCTACGTTACGAAAAATCAAATCGTGGCTAAAAGCTTCAATCGTTGAAGAACGTCTAACCGGACTGGCACTTCTCTACGTCCATAAAAACGTACCCATTGAAGTAGATGAAGTGCTAACGCGTTTCGGGAGAAGACGTAAAAGAAAAATTGATTTTGTTATTTAAATATAGGTAGGTATTTTTAAGTGTAATGTAATGTAGTCCTTTATTTAGTTTCGGACATGTAACCCCGCGTAATGTAGTTAATGTTTTTAATACACTTATGTCTAAAACACCGGAGATTATTGGGGCATCTCCATTAAACTTTTAAGTAATATAATAGACATCGTAGCTGTTACTTTTAATAAATGTGTTGATTTAGGAACTTTTCCTGACCTCATTAAGAGTAGTAAAGTCATACCATTATTTAAATCAGGTAATAAGAATGACGTTGGCAATTTCAGGCCTATTTCTATCTTACCTGCATTTAGCAAAATATTTGAAAAGTTAATACTCAAGCAGTTGCTAAGATACCTCCTCGCCATAATAAGGCAATTTGTGCGAAGACTTGTTCCTTAGTTTCTGGTCTTCGCTTTCATTCGTCTTTAATAGGGTCCAATGTGTAGATGTTAATGGTGTAAAATCTTCCGGGCTACCAGTTCAGTTAGGTGTTCCGCAAGGCTCAATACTGGGTCCATTCTTGTTCTTAGTATATATCAATGATTTACTATTCCATTTGATGGGCATCTGTGACATTGTACTGTTTGCAGATGATACAGCTGTCTTATTTTTAAAGTAGACAGGAATAGACAAGATTTGGACGACGTAAACAATACACTCTCAACAGTTACAGATTGGGTTACGTCAAATAACCTAGTTCTCAATACCAAGAAAAAAGTATGTGTAAAGTTCGCCTTACCGAATGTTAGAAATCTAGGACCCAACATCGTCTTAGATAAAGAGGTGCTTGAAACTGTAGGCTCGGCAATTTTTCTAGGACTAACAGTAGATGCCAAACTTCAGTGGGGACCTCATATATCATGTCTAGCAGGAAGGCTCAGTTCGGCTGCCTACGCCGTCAGGAAAGTAAGACAATACACTGACGTTAATACAGCTCGTTTAGTCTATTTTAGTTATTTTCCCAGCGTTATGTCCTACGGTGTTCTGCTGTGGGGCAAAGCCGCTGATATACAAAATATAATTGTCCTTCAAAAAACGAGCTGTTTGAGCAATTTACCAGCTAGGTGCCAGAGTTTCTCTAAGAGATTTTTTTAAAGATATTGGTATTCTCACGATTGCATTACAATTCATCTTTGCCAACATCTTATACATTAGGTAAAATTTACACTTGTACACTAAAAACAGTGATATTCACAGTGTTAACACTAGAAATAAGGACAAACTACGTGCCCTCTTTCACCGGCTTCATAAGGTTCATAACTCATTTGTTGGGCTTGGTATAACCTTTTATAACAAGATACCCTCTTTTTGCGACTTTTAAATGCGTTTAAAGCTCAAGTAAAATCCAACCTTTGTTCAAAGGCATACTATTCCATCAACGACTATACTTACACGATAAGAATAGTTGGTTGCCCTAATTTAACGCAAGACAATGTTTATGTTCTTTCTCCAGAATTAGCTTACTGACAGGTTATTATTTTATAACTTATTTATTTATTTTACTTCGATAGTCTTAGTTTATCATTTGTGACTTCAAGTAACAGCTATGTGAACAGAACCCAGCAATGCATAAATATGTAAGCTGTCACGCCCTTTATGCCTGGAGGCTTTTATTAGGTTATTAAGTTTTTTATTTACATTTTAATTTTAATTAATTATTTTTTAGCTTGTGTACGTATAGTTTTTATTATATTTGCTGGTACGAGTATATTGGCGTGGCTAGCTGACATATGGCAAATAATTTAATTTTATGTTCTGGTCTTGTAATGTTAATTAGGCACCTAGTATTGTGTACAATCAAGTATTTTTTTTAACTGAACAGACAGCTGTGCTGCTGGGGAGTTTGATGCGCCACTTCTTCCCAGCGACAGCACTAGGAAGTGGTGAAGGGCGGGCGTTTTTGGAGGATGTCTTTTATAATTTTACGTTCAAAAAGTGCTGATTCTCAGCCCAATTTGAATAAATGACTTTTGATTTTGAGTATAGTACAGACGCCAGCAGGTCAAGCTACCCGAAACTGTCAAATTTTCCCAATCAACCTTGAACCTAATGCTTTAGCGATAAAGTTGAAAATCTATTAAAGAAATTTGACAGATTGTAGTAACTTGATGTGCTGGCGTCTGTACTTACATTTATCAATAAAATACCTACTGTTTACTTGTATGTATTGATCAAAATTAAATTATAACTTCTTGTGACTTGACCACGACTATTTGACCCCCCCCTGGCGCCAAAGCTGGATCCGCCCTTGACTCTAACCCACCACACCACACCACACACACTACGCTTCGTTAAAACATTAGACTACAAAACGGTCTACAGTGTTAGTAACGAATTAGAAAGAAAGAAAGAAGAAAGAAAAAGCATTTATTTGCGGCAAACATGACGCATAAAAAAAGGACAAAAACACACAAAAAAAAAAAAAGTTGGGGTAAACATGCGTCACATTCACGCAAAACGGCCATCGCTCAGCCATAGCTTAGCCAATGTTTTTTTTTTTTTTTTGTTTTGGCAGGTGTGGGAAATCCTCATGGACGCCCAGACTGCCTCAATAATGAGCCAGTCTGGGCAGTGCCGGACTCTTATCGGCTAAAACCCACTCCTGCCTTTGCTCAGTGTCCCTCTGACATAATCAGAGACCTTCTTAGTCAATGTTGCCATTGTATGTGCCACAGTAGCTGTCTGGCCGGGCGTCTATCGATTGCTGAATAGTGTTGGGACTGCCGCGCAGGCTGCGGAGTAGCGAGGAAAATTTCTTACGCCACAGTGCATCAAGGCCATCAGTGCGTGCGTCTGCAAACATTGCCGTGGCACTACTGAAACGCGGTTCAACAGTACCCTGAATGCGTTATTGTATTGGATACGCAGAGTATTATTGGCAGCTTTTTAGGTGTATGTGAACCATGGCTCCCGAGTACTGTGCTATGCAGTATGCCTTTGCTAGTGTGAGTTCCGAGCTTAAATGATTTCTAGTCATCGCTGCCTAGCCTGTGGGGTCGGTAAATCGAGTGCCAGTCAGTGGCTTCACAACCAGTCTTACAAAAGGGTATCATGTTACCCAGTAACTGGGTTGTGGAGGGAAAATAGGCAGTCACTCCTTGTAAAATACTGGTATTCAGCTGCATCCGGTTAAGTTGGAAGCGGACCCCAACATAGTTGAGGCAGGCATATGATTACGAGAAAAGTGCTATTCCTCATTATCGACCCTCGTGACAATACCTCTCCTTTTATAAACACGTGCCCTAGTATCCTATTCCCGCTATGACTCATCTGTCAGCACGTGCTGCCTGCAACTTGTGACTTAAATACACATGCCTTTCGGTCCGAATTAAAGCTGTCACGTTTTTACCCATGCGGCTTTGTTAACGCTTTCAAATCTGGCCCCGATTCGGAAGAAAGAGCGCAAGGATTTTTGGATGTAAACAAAGAATTTCGGTGTGTAACAAAGCATGGATTTCATAGAAAAAAACATGTTTTGGTACAGCTTATGAAACAACAAAGCTAGTCTACCCAAGGGCTGTTTCATGGAGGGGGGGTTTGGGGGGGTAGACGGCTTTAGTTCAATAAAATCGAACCGTCTGAATGGAGTGCCTTATTCCGATCCAGCCTATCCCTTGCTGCCCAGCGACGCCCTAGTGGTGATGAAATAAATTATACAAAGTAAAGCGCCTGTCTGGGTTCAAACTCACGACCTGCAACTCGTCAATAAGGCCGATAGCACTGAGCTACCACTGCTTCAGCTACTGAGCAAAGACCTCCCCCAAATCCTTCCAAGGACCCTTTTCCATAAGTAACTAGCTGACCCGGCAAACGTTGTTTTGCCATATAAATTATTTCTAGCTGCCCGGTGCTACTTCGTTCACGTGGTGTCCTACCCCCTACCCTACTCCTACACTACTCCTAACCTACTCCTACCCTACTCCTAACCTTTCCTACACTACTCCTAACCTACTCCTACCCTACTCCTAACCTTTCCTACACTACTCCTAACCTACTCCTACCCTACTCCTATGTCTTGCCATATAAATTATTTCTAGCTGCCCGGCGCTACTTCGTTCGCGTGGTGTCCTACCCCTTCCCTACCCCTACACTACTCCTAACCTACTCCTACCCTACTCCTAACCTACTCCTACACTACTCCTACCCTACTCCTCTAAGTAAATAAAAGTATTAAATAAAAAAAATAAAAAAGGATCCTATGTCCGTCTCCTGGTTTCAAGCTACCTCCCCACCAATTTTCAATCAAATCGGTTCAGCCGTTCTTGAGTTATAAATAGTGTAACTAACACGACTTTCTTTTATAATACAAATATTAAACTTGTAGTTAAGGCAAAATGTGACTTCACTACAATCCCCAAAGGGTGGTAAAGGTCGTACGTACACGTTTGCTTAAACCTTCGCGGATTACGGGCGTGATGTTATGATTATGTTTATAAACATCTTAAAAGACAAGAAAGAAATATACAACACCTGTTCAAAACACAACCAGGCGGCAGGTCTATTATGGCAACTCAGAATCTGTACAAGAAGTCTGAAAATCAATTTAACATTACTATAACGAATTTAAACTATGCTCCGAAAGCGCGCTCACTTTTTTTGATCAACCCCAGAATTGAACCTTAGACTCCGTGTCTCCTTACAACCACAGCACCCGCATACCTGCTCTTTGTTCCCAAAATAGGCCAACTTTCGAGACAAAGAAGAAAAACAAGTGTTTACAACTAACGGAGTTATGACCTATTCTCCAAATAGTCTAAAAAATATTTCAATGACGAGATTTCATCACACCACTCTGATTCCATTCATCAATTCATCACTGGAGACCTTGCATCTCTTCCTAACGCCCTAAATGTCGTATCTCCATCCCACTCCAGCGCAGGAGTTAGGAAACCGAACTGGATTTAGAAATTCCACTTTTCCGAATGTATAATTTAGTTGGCTTATTTCTGTTGGACGTAAACAGTTTTTGGAAATGGCGAGGGAAATGCTATTGAGGTAAACAACAGAGAAAGATTTATGTTTGTCTCTGGTCTGACGTCATGACTTGTTTATGGATGCTTCGACGAATTGTTTATTACCATGCAATTACTAAGAAAGCACGCAGATTAAGTATTGAGAACTGGAGTGGCAGTGGGCTGGCCATGTTTCTCGAAGGACCGATGGCCGGTGGAGCAGACGAGTCCTGGAGTGGAGACCGCGTATCGGCAAGCGTAGTGTGGGACTCCCCCCAGCTAGATGGACGGACGACATAAAGAAGGTACACACGGCTACACATCAAGCTATGCAAAACCAGTATTGGCTGACCGTTCATTGTGAGAAAATATCATACAAAGTGAGGCCAAGACAAACTGGTTTTGTATAGCTTGACGTGTAGCCGTGTGTACACGATGCGGAAGGCGGAGGACAGGGTGTTGTGGCGCAGCCTGCGAGAGGCCTATGTCCAACAGTGGACTGCGATAGGCTGAGTTAATTGAAGAAAGCATGTTAAGCCGTTAGTCCCGGCTGTCATCCATGGATCTTTGATAGTCGTTACAGCTCGTGAGAAGCCAGAAAGTCTGCCAACCAGTCTTACCAAGGGGTAGCATATTACGCAGTAACAGGGTTGTGGAGGTCAGACAGGCAGTAGCTCCATTTAAAATACTAGTATTCAGCTGCATCCGGTTAGACTGGAAGCCGACCCCAACATAGTTGGGAAAAGGGTAAGTAGATGATGACTAAGAGACCTCAAAAAGCCTCTAAGCTGAGGTGGGACTGGGCTGGCCACGTCTGCCGTAGAAGATGGCGGGACGATCTGGACAAAAAAAACTTGAGAGGTGTCAAGGGACACCCGGATGGAACGAAGTTCAAAGAGAGAGAGAGAGGCAGACAGAGAAACACGCGCATGCCGCACGGCTTACAACTATAGCAAAAAGGGTCGTTCCAACTTTTGGTCTTAATTTTTTCCGTCTAGCCCCCTTTCGCAACGCGGGCTAAGGAACTTCGTTCGAAAAACTTGAGAGGTGTCAAGGGACACCCGGATGGAACAAAGTTCAAAGAGAGAGAGAGAGAGACAGACAGAGAAACACGCGCACGCCGCACGGCTTACAACTATAGCAAAAAGTGTCGTTCCAACTTTTGGTCTTAATTTTTTCCGTCTAGCCCCCTTTCGCAACGCGCGATAAGGAACTTCGTTCCAAAACGACCAGTGGTCCACTTTAGCCCTGGATTGAAAGAGCTGGAAGTTATGGGATGATGTAGGCTAACAATAACAGTAAGAGATTCATGACTCCACCTTGGAGTCTTAATGTGGTGCTGTTCCTCAAACGATGGGATATTTACTATCGTGTCCTACGTGTCCTGTCAGCTGCGCGATACAGGAACTGATGGACGCTGGTGATGGAACCAAACACGTAGCCAACACGCTAAGAAGAAGAATAACTAAGAGGTGCTCATGGAGAAGTACAGACGCCAGCAGGTCAAGCTACCCGAAACTGTCAAATTTTCCCAATCAACCTTGAACCTTAATGCTTCAGCGATAAAGTAGAAAATCTATTAAAGAAATTTGACAGATTGTAGTAGCTTGATGTGCTGGTGCTGCGTCTGTATATAAATAGTAAAAGAAATAAAGTATTAGTCCTGCAGACCGTATTTCAGCTATAGCGGCCAATTTTAACGGAGACGAGCCCTCGGCGCGGGTGATTTTGTAGTGCACAAGTTTGTGCACAGACACAAGGTGCACTGTCTTCCCTCACTCTCATTGTCCGATGGGACGACAATCCGACTGGAGAGAGATCAGACGCAGGACCAACGGGCGGCGGACTAGGGGCGTCCGTCGTCCGACCAGACAGGCCCGAGTAGGTGCCGCAGTGTTCCACGCGCGCCACTTGAGAGTGGGTGCGACCATTGTGGGAATGGCCGCACGGGGAGGTGCCTCGACCCGCTGAGGAACAGCGGGACGTGGCCTGTCGGGGGAGCGGTGTATGCTTTTTTTTTTTTATTGACAATGGGCTCACTCTTGACCTCAATCCAGCCCAGAGGCAGGGATGAGATCTACGGTGGAACGAGCTTGCCCAGAAGAAGCCTATTCACTCTCGCCTTGAAGAGATTCAGGTTGTATGCTTATGCCAATCCCGCACCCCCGGCCATGGGTAGAGGTGGAACACCGCGGTGGTTTTAGCTGGTAAGAGCCCCCCCCCCTCCCCTCCTCCCTTCATACCCCTCTGTCACCCTCTTAATGTAACAACCGAATAAAACTTTGCCTGACCTGAGAGGCAATTCACAGTCTGACCTGTCTCAATCTGTCAAAAATACCTCTAATTTCCCTACATTATTGACATGTCTTTGACATTTGTTTGAAACTCAAAATCAAATCATTTATTTCAATTAAACCATTTCAGGCACTTTTGAATTGTCAAAATTAAATAGTCGGTCAGTTATTAGTCAGAAAGTTGAAGCTAGTTGCCCATTCCAAAACGTAGATCTCTTTGGAGAAGAACGGACAAGAAACTCCAAGGACATTCTTTTAAATCAAGATATTATTACAAAATCCTGGGTACATTATTCTTATTGCTTCTATATGTGAGAACAATGAAATAATAGAAACAATTTAAAATATAAAATTAAAAATAAGCCCTGGCAGTTAAGAGATGACCAGTCTCAACCGACGGCGCCCGTTCACGAACATGACGCGTGGATAAGCACCACCCACCCATAGTATAAAGAGAGGAAGTACGTTATTATCTTCATACAAACGCACCGCGCGCGGCTTGTATGTGTGCGCCAAAGTATCTATGCGTCGCCGCACGCACACTTACACAAATCTCGGCGGGTTTCGCAGCGCGCCAGACGGGGCTAACATCGCACGAAGTTCGCGCGTCACGGCTTTTCGGCACCGCTAAATGAATGAAAAATGTGTGATAATCGCAGGAGAACGTATTGCTGTGTGTTTGGGTGTTTATTTTATTGGTTTATTTTATCCTTTTTTTTATAAATAATACTGCTATGAATCTTGAATAAATTTCTGTGTTTGTTAGGAAAACCATTGTTGAACTTTATTGACTAATGATCACTGAATTAGTTATACAGAGATATGGGTGAATATCCCCGCAGCAAATTTTACGCGTCCACGTTGAGAATCGAGGTGTTAAATGATAGGATGTTTCTTATTTTTTTTTATAGTGAACTACGTAACTTGCTTCAATTAGGGCCACATTTTTTTTTTTATAAGTGTGTATAAATAATCAGAGAAAAAAAAATATACCTTAAAATTCAAGTTAGGTGGCTTGTCCCAGCTCCATTTTTTGATATAATTGCATTCACCAAAGTAACAATTTAATTTACAATTAAAAATAAACAATTTCGTTAGTATATGCATAAGACACATTCTCTAAAAACAATTAAACCATATTAGAAAATCTAATTTAAAAGGTCAGGATACTCAATCAAAGTTTGTCCAAGCAAAAATCAAAATTTTGGTGGCACTTATTCAACATACTATAAAATGAAGCTTCGTGCGTGTGCGATCAATCCCGTTTTATTATTTCACATGTCTCAGTCGTGCTTCAGCACTTGCGCGTAACAGGTATGTGATTAATGCTGTGATTTTCCGCCAAAAAACGTAAGTATCATCTTGGGTGGCACGGGGGACAAGAATTGTTCAATTTTTGGTGGATCGATTTGCTGTTAATTATAAAGTGTTTTAATAATAAGCAACACATTATAGATAGTGATTTGGGTTACGCATAAATCAGTGATATTAATTTAATTGTAACTTAAATACCCTATTTTTAATGATTTTTTTTATGCCTGGTTTCAATTTTGGTGGCTCAATTTTGGTGGTTTTGGTGGCGTTTTCACGCCACCAAAATTGGAAACGAGCCACCAAGTTTTAAGTATGTGTTGTAATTTTGTATTAGTTAAAAAGAAAAGACGTGTACATTATAGTTTGTTTATAATTGAAGTAACAGGTAACCAGGTTACATAGAATGATTAGAAGAATTTTGAATACATAATGACACTACAAAGACCAGTATTATTATAACACACCCCCTTAATCAAAATTCTCACAAATAAATTACATACAAAAATGAACTCAAAATATACCAATAAAAAAAAGGAAAATGTATACTAAGTTCTGAAGTAAACGTGTAAAAATATATTTACACTAAACCTAAGCCTAGTACACATCTACGATGTGCCACACGCTGCAATCGTTTTGTTAAGATGTCAGCGGGCATATCACTTGATTTGGTATATTTCAAGTTAACCGAATTATCACTAATCTTTTCTCTAATAAAGTGAAATCTGGTATCTATATGTTTCGTCCTATGGTGGTGTACCGGATTTAAGGCCAAACTCTGTGCACTCTGACTATCGGTACAAATAGTTACGGTATTAGGTAATAACTTTTGCCTTACCATAGGATCTGAAATTAATTCAGTGATAAACCTCCTTAAATAAATCGCTTCCTTCGTAGCTTCTGTTATTGCCATATACTCGGCTTCCGCTGAGGACAAGGCTACGGTTTGCTGCTTCCGCGAGGCCCATGATACCGGACTGCCTGCTAATTTGAAACAGTAACCCGTATAAGAACGGCGATCTATATTACAGTTTGCCCAATCGGCATCGGAAAATCCTACAAGGGGCATACTTGATTTTTTATAACAAATCGAGTAATCTAAAGTGCCTTTTAGGTATTGTAAGACTCTCTTCGCGGCTAACCAGTGAGTCTTGTTGTACCGAGTATTGAACTGACTCAGGTAACTAGTCGCGTATGCGATGTCTGGACGAGTATTAACACTTAGGAACATGAGGCAACCAATTAATTCTTGATAGGGATACTCTTCTTGATTATGATCACTATCACTACTGGTACTAACCTCCAGTTTTCCAGATAGGGGAGTTGTATAAGTTTTACAATTCTCCATTCCAAACTTTTGTAAAAGATTGTTTATATAATTTTTCTGATGAACTCTTATTTCATCATTTTCTCTGGTGATATTTAAGCCAAGATAACAGCTTAAATAGCCCAAATCTTTTAACGAAAAATATTTTTGCAAGTCATTTTTGACAATGTCAAACGTCTTGTCATCACTGTAAAAAACAATTATGTCATCGACAAAGACTGCAACGATAACCACCTCTTTTCCAAAAAGTTTGGTATAAACGCATGGTTCAGATGGAGTTTTCATAAAACCAAGAGATGATAAAGTTTCATCTAACTTTGTATACCAGGCACGTGGAGCTTGTTTAAGTCCATACAAGGATTTTTGCAGGAGACATACTTTGTTCTCCATACCTTTTACATTAAAACCTTGAGGTTGCTCCATGTAGACCTTCTCTTGAAGATCTCCATTTAAAAAAGCAGTGTCTACGTCCATGTGACGCATCTTCAAACCCAATTCGGCTGCGAGAGCCAGTAGAGTACGCAAAGAAGAGTGCCGCACGACAGGAGCAAATGTCTCAAAATAATCTACACCTGGCGTCTGGGAAAATCCCTTGGCAACTAATCTTGCTTTGTACTTCAGAACATTTCCTGCTGGATCTGTCTTCAATTTATAAACCCATTTACATGGTATAACTTTCCTGTTTTCTCTGTCAACCAATTTCCATGTCTTCAACTTCATTAATGAATTATATTCATCTGACATTGCCATCTGCCACTTATCAACATCATCAGAAAATGTAGCCTCATTATAAGTTCTAGGCTCACCTGACGCTTTACTAGAAACCTGGTATGAGAAGTAATTAGGAGGTTTCCGGTCTCTTGATGGATATCTACGTTGTCCATCAGTATGACTAGTAGAAACTACTGCTTCCTCAATTGCTTCAAAAAATTGTTCCGTTTCAGCAGTTAGATCTTCAGTGACAATAGTATGGCCTGGAGCTGGTTCATCAGTGACCACTGGAGCATGTTCAAAAGACTCTTTAACTGTACTGGTTTCTTCCTGTATAGGCAGACTATTAGAAAGTACTAAAGGTTCAGTAGACGTCTTATTATTGTTAACATTCCTATTATTTAAAGTAGAAAAACAATCTTCAAAAAACGTAACGTCTCTAGACTTTTGTAAAGTTCTAGGGCAAGATGAATTTCTAAAAAGATAACTATTAGGATCTGCTGTATAGCCTACAAATATAGCTTCTACAGCTTTAAGATCCAATTTCTTACGGTGACAAGAAGGTATATGTATAAGAGCTCTACACCCAAAAACTCTGAGATTACTAAGGTCTGGTTTGCAACCATTCCACAACTCGTAGGGAGTTTTATTATTTAAGGCACGGTGTGGACATCTATTTTTCAGGTACACAGCCGTTCGAGTAGCATCTTCCCAAAAAGCTTTAGATAGATCGCTTTCAGCCATAAGAGAGCGTGCCTTTTCTATAATAGAGCGATTAGTGCGCTCGGCAACTCCATTCTGCTGAGGGCTATATGGTACCGTAGTTTGATGTTGAATACCACAAGATCTAAGGTAACTTGAAAATTCACTATTTACGAATTCCTTCCCGTTATCCGTCCTTATTGTTTTAATTTGAGCCCCAGTTTGTCTTTCAACCATAGACTGGAAGTGACAAAACTTAGCCTATGGACGCATCATCTATTACTTTGTCTATATCCGCCAAATCTTGGGCAGTGGAAATAACAGCATTGATATACGACTCAATATTATTATCAAAGTCTTCAAGTCTCAATCTGTATAACTTCCTTTCTAAATGTAAACGCCGACCCATGCCTTTGTCCTCATATGCATTTTGTAACGCCTTCCACGCTTCAGCTGCCGTGGTAGCACTTCGAACATACGTAATTGCAGAAGCTTCAAGGGTAAGGCAAATTTTTGTTAGTGCCTTCTGATCGCTCTTCGTCTTTATGACATTCGAAACATTCATCCCTGTTGGGTAGCCATTAATCGCTTCCCACAACTCCTCATGCATAAGGTAGTTACGCATTTTAAATTTCCACGTACTATACCCTTCTCTATTGTGTAGGGTGAACGTTCGAATAGAGGAACTACGCATACCTCGTTCATTTGTGTCTCCATTTGGGTTCGCCATCTCAGAAGAGTACACGGAAAAACTATTTGGTTTCACACCCAA
The DNA here is from genome assembly GCA_945859715.1 of Apamea sordens. NCBI lineage: Eukaryota > Metazoa > Arthropoda > Insecta > Lepidoptera > Noctuidae > Apamea > Apamea sordens. The sequence continues at coordinate 6,534,980 of OX244015.1, read as the reverse complement.
AAAATTCACACAAATATCACTTCCTAATTATTACGAAACAACTATACACGCATTACTTTTCTTGAATACAAATAGGTACTCGAGCTATTCTTCGTGCTGATAACGTTTTGTTGTAATTTTGTATTAGTTAAAAAGAAAAGACGTGTACATTATAGTTTGTTTATAATTGAAGTAACAGGTAACCAGGTTACATAGAATGATTAGAAGAATTTTGAATACATAATGACACTACAAAGACCAGTATTATTATAACAGTATGTACTGTATATGTATTGTTTGTACCTATATAGCCAGTTTTTACGTTGCAATGCAAGACAGTTTGAACGTAAATAAATGTTATGTACTTGGCAGTAAGTAAACCTATTATTATAAGGGTGGCATGCTAATGACCAAGTTTCTTATTCATATATTTTTATTTTGTTGCTTTTTAGAATGCCAAAACAGACCAGCGAAGAGAGGCTGCTTAAAAAGAGAATGGCAGGAAGAAGAAGAAAAGCAAGAATAAAGAGCAATCCCGAACAGGCTGAAATACTACGAAATAGAGAAAGGGTGAGATATCACCAAAAAAAGCGAGAAGGTAGACTTGTTTCACAGCAACAAAAGTCACAACGTGAGGATCGAGCTTTACAAAGAAGAAATAAAATATATATCAACAAGAATAATTATCAAATAAAAATTAATTAAATTAAAAAAGAAAATATGAGTACCTAGTGATGTGTTTTCCAAGTTCGAAAAATCTGCTGAAAAAACATCAGCCTTAGATTTGAAAATCAACTGCTGAAAAAACATCAGCCTTAGATTTTAATAGTTAGTTAATCTGACTCAGAATATAACATATTTTTAATCAGAATATAAAGATTTAATATTGTATTTTGTAATTTTTTTAAAATTACCTATATTTTTTGTTAATTATGCTTCTTAGTTTTGTTTAGGAAACTTATGTGGGTAGTTGTTGACAAGTAATTTTGTTTACAATAAAAAGATTAATGTTTTTTATTTCCGTGTTGTTGTGTCATAAACTCATAATTATCATTATGAGTTTATCAGATAAATAATAAGAAATATTTTTTAACAATAAAGAGTTTTATTAACCGATGAAAGCTATTGATAATTCCAGGGTATAATTTGTGAGATTAGTTACATTGAGCTTTATTAGTAAGATTAATTGAGGTTTGTGACAGAAAAATCCAATTTTGGTGGGTACTTTCGATTTTGATGTGTTATCTTTGGCAAGGGCCGGGCTTTAAACTAATGAATTGGTGACAGTACTATCAGTAACCTACAGTTTACTCGTGCTCATCACCGCCCCGCGCCGCCCGTCTGCTGGCCCGTCGCTCTTTCTTTCATCGTGAAAGGTTTCATCATCGTTTAGGTACCCAGACAATACAAGTAAAAAATACAACATCCCGACCCTTGCCCATTTATTGGCACTGAATTAAAATAAACAAAAAGTGACAACCCTAAGACAGTAGGCAATTATGTCGCGGATTGTGCCGGAGATAGCCTACTTCCTCTCTTTATACTATGACCCAGCTTAACCATTTCGTAGGGAACCGAATGATCTAACACACGCGCCACCACCAGTGAGACATTTAAGTGAGCATGACATATTCTCAACTGCCATGCTCTTTCAAGTCAACATCCAAATATCATAAAAACGGATCCATGGTGCAATTACAAAATTTAAAAAAGGCTTCTAAATTATACAAAACTATAAGAATAATCAGGAAGAGGTATTTAATATTCAAGTATTAAGAATTAAATCTTGATTGAAAAAAAAAACATAATGTCGGAAACACAAAAAAAAGGGGAAGCATCTCTTCCCAATATTGAAATTGTAATCAACTAGTGAGCCCAAGTGCCTGTGGAGCAGGACCAGCATTAAGAGAAGAATGAGACTCCGACTAGGTTTTGTACGCTGTAAATTACGAGATTTGACCTTCTGGTAATCAAACCCTCATGCTTAGCAATAGCTTTTGTAAGCTGGCAACCACTAAACCAAGGAGGCTGTCAGTATCATTGAGATAGGAAAAACATGGAGATGCCGCGATATTCTGTACATACATTTGCTTATACAAATATGAGTGAAAAATGATTCAGAATTTGAAATATCGTTATGTCTCATTCTTTCTAGTGAGATAATCTTATTTGATAAAAGAGACAACTATATTTTAAGTTGTTGCTAATTATGGCAACATTTTGTCTTGACGTAGTGACAGTTGTAGGTAAGTGCCGTAGCAGCCATCTTATGCTACGAGTTTCATGGTAGTTTGGCTGTCAAATGGTTGTTTGTTTTTTGTATTATTGAGATTTGCGAGAAAATTACGAGGATTTTGTCTTTTAAAACTGCATGTAAATGTTGGAAAACAGAAGTTCAATATGCCTGTGTGTTGTATTGTGAAGTGTGGTGCAGAAAGAATGAAAATCAACCTCAATTGACTTTGCACAGGTTAGTAGCCGGTTTTTATGCATTAATACATACAATAATACACAATCGATGATACAATTGTAACGCGATCATGAATTTATGGCTAAAGTATTGATATTTGGGTTCATTTCCATATAACAGACCTTTTTATTATATTTGTTAATTCATTCGTTTGTTTACAAACAGATGTCATAATGGAATAGTGTTGTACCGTTGCCGACTTACCGTAATAGTTTCCGAAACTAGTTCCTCCGCTGAAACGATATCCGTATATTCTGCGATGTTAACATAAATAATCTTGCGTCTTATTCGGTCCGAGTGACCTAGCTAGGTCCGGCCTGTGGTTCACACTTCACAGCACCAAAATCCATCGTGATCCAGACGTGATAACTAGTAAAACTCGTATAAAGTATCGTTACTCGGTATAGTAACAACGAGATAACAGTCGTTCCTTGATTGACACAACCCTAGCAATGGCAGCCATTTTATGCGACAATATGAGTTGTAGGTATGCACCCTTTTTTCGTAGGTATTTCCAGTCCATACTTTTCTATGTCAATGGTCAGTATTCATGAACTTCTTGCTTAATTCCGTACCATAGACACTGTGCTCGCTAAACTGTAGCCGCCATTGCTTTACCATAATAATTAATGCCTCTAGGTTGGTACTCTTGCGTAATGCATGTACTTACCAGAGTCTACGTGACACGTGTCCAGTGTACTGCCCTATTTCCCTCATTTATAGGTTAGTGGAGTAGGTTATGATAACATTTAAAGGTCACAAGCATTATGTTTTACATTTTAACTTTCTAATTTCATTAAAACGTCCTTCAATGCAGATACAAATCAACATCAAAAGTTATTTACCCAAATTAGGCTGAGCATCAGCACTTTTCGAACGTCAAAATTACATAAGACGGTCCCCCAAAACACCCGCCCTTCACCACTTCCTAGTGCTTTCGCTGGGAAGAAGAAGTGGCGCAACAAACTCCCCAGCAGCACAGCTGTCTGCTCAGTTAAAAAAAAAGAAAAAAAAACCTGCTCTATATACAATTGTAATAGTAGACACACTATGCAAAGTGCTTGTGGCTACGTAATAACAGCCGCACGGGTCGATCGATCAGGTTAAGCTACGCTTGCTGCGGTTGGTCCGTGGATGGCTGACCATCTTTATATGCCAAGACCCCTCCTTGCCTCGGAAAGCACGTTAAACCGTTGGTCCCGGCTGTCATTCGTGGATCTTTGCCAGTCGTTACGGGTCGTCAGAAGCCCGAAAGTCTGACAACCAGTCTTAGCAAGAGGTTTCGTATTACCCAGTAACTGGATTGTGGAGGTCAGTTAGGCAGTCGCTTCATTTAAAGTACTGGTATTCAGCTGCATCCGGTTAGACTGGAAGCCAACCCTAACATAGTTGGGAAAAGGCTAGGCAGGTAATGATTTGGACAGTGATGTAAAATCAGAAGTACCTAAAACAACTTCGAATGGACTGTACGCTACGCGGGTACATTTTTGACAGTCAGACAAATTGTCAAACAAAATTTCAGAACAAAACATTCATACTCGCATATGTTATCAAGAATGAGTCGCAGTATTTTCGACTACCGGATGTAAATGTTATATTTTTTTATGTCCAGCCACACTGATGACCCAATTTATTCCGTCCTGTCGAATTCGAGAAAAAATTGGAATATTTTGTGGTCCATTTTGATTTTGGATAAGAAGGTTCTGCAGACTATTTAGGTTTATTGTAATTGGTTGAAGGGGTAGTTATACCCTGTCCATTAGGTAAACCGTTTTTGACAGATGGAACTAGTGATTTCAGCAACACACAATACACAACAAGCAATAAGATTCAAGGTTGATTGGGAAAATTTGACAGTTTCGGGTAGCTTGACCTGCTGGCGTCTGTACATTCAACAATATGGTCGCTATCAACTGCCAAAGTTCGGAAGTTCCTATTGGAAGACCCTTTAGTTGGGAAAAGGCTAGGCAGACTGACTGATTTTTAGGGTTCCGTAGTTCACGTCTCGGAACGCTTATAGTTTCGTCATGTCCGTCCGTCCGTCCGTCCTCGGCTTACCTTCCAAACGGTTAGTGCTAGAAATATGAAACTTTGCATGGATATATTATGTGTATTTATCACGTCGACAAAGTGCTAAAATAAAATCACGAAAAAAATTTTTGTTCGAGGTAGGTACCTCCCCTACATGTAAAGTGGGGATAATTTTTTTTTTCACGCGTCTTCCGCATAGTACATGGTATTGTTAGATATGTCTTTTAAAACATTGAAAGGTTGTTAAGACGATTTAGGTATCCGTTTGCGAGATATTCAACTTTAAAGCGCATTTTTTTGTTAAAATAGGGCTTCCCCCTCCCCGGCTAAACGGCTGGCTCGAAAAATCGGAAAAAACTCATGATGATGACCATGTGATGATGAACTTTGAAGGAAACCTATAACGGCTTAGACAACTTTGTTAGTTCAGCAGTACGATTCTGTAACTGAAAGGAGCGTGGAGTGAGCTGTCATTCCAACTAATACTAGGGATTGACACTATTGACAGCTCACTTTAAGCTCACTTCACCTAACTTTTGACGGTGAGACTTTTACAGAATCGATCGGCAGGAGTTATAGAGGCCTAACTTGTAAAGTGCCATTATGGGTGACTACGGAACCTTATTCTATGCGTGGCCTGACACGCACTTGGCCGGTTTTTATTGGAACAGTGGAAAAATCAGTCGCTCAAGTGGCCACGTTTGCACACACTTATCTTAGAAAACAGTTTAATAATATTAACAACGTCAGTTTATTAGAAACCTTAATGCTTAAACATAAAATTTAATTACCATTGCAAAATATAATTATTTAAAATGTCGCTTGAAAATAAAATCATTCTATTTTTAAATTTTCAGTCATTGATTCTAAAATGAAATAATAAGGTTAGAAACATACTAATTTGAAATAAGACCACAAAAGTATTTGTGGTTTTATTTTTCGGGCCGTTTTTGAAGCTCTTATCGGGAATCTAGTACTATTACTGATCGAAGGGAACAGCAGTCGTATCGGCCCCGACATATGAGTTTTAGTTCGTTAGTTCGAACCCAGACCGACAGTTTACTTCGTGTATTTAATTTTATCACCACTACTCTCCAAACGGTGACAGAAACCTTCGTGAGGCAACGGGCATGCCCTAGAACCAAAGAAATCGAAGACATGTGACATCCACCAACCCACACTGGGCCCACATGGTGGATTACGGCACCAATTGCGTAACACAATAGGAATCTGAATCATTTTGAAGCAAATTGCTAATCCATTGCTTCATAAGTTCGAAAAATATGTCTGCTCAACACGTAAATAACGCAATGAATGCTGTTGAACTGTCAAAATGAAACCGATTCCGATTGATCGTGTGTTACGCAATTAGGGTGCGGCCTACAGTCCACTCCCGCTCACAAAGAGGAGGCCTATGTCCCAGAATTGGGAACATTATAAACTGATTATGCTACAGCATATGAAATGGCAGACAAAATGACGCCGATGCTCGTCCTGTCAGATAGAAAATAGAAAAACTTGAGAGGTGTCAAGGGACACCCGGATGGAACGAAGTATAACTGGCTTGCTTTCTATAAGAGAGAGAGAGAGAGACAGACAGAGAAACACGCGCTCGCCGCACGGCTTACAAAGCTATAGCAAAAAGTGTCGTTCCAACTTTTGGTCTTAATTTTTTCCGTATAGCCCCCTTTCGCAACGCGCGATAAGGAACTTCGTTCCATAAATATTTTTTTGTCCAGGTAATACAGTAAACAGGTTCACAGGTTAAAATATTACCTACAGCTAGGTTACAATATGGTATTTGCTAGTGAGCCCCAAACTGCCGGTCGATTCTGTAAAAATCTCACCGTGAAAACTCAAGTGAAGTGAGCTTGATGTGAGTTGTCAGTAGTGTCAATCCCTAGCATTATTTGGAATGACAGCTCACTCCACGCTCACTTCACCTAAGTTTTCACGGTGAGATGGTTACAGAATCGCACTGCTGGACAGTTAGTCTGTATCTAGGGGCTTGGAAGATGTACTTAAGGATCTCCAAAACCGCAATTTTACGCGGAAACAATGTTCAAAAATACATGAATATGCTAACAAGAGCCGACCTTCCCGCCAAGACGGAACACGGCAAAAATTCCCGAAAAAAAAAAGAACAAGAAATTGTTTATGCAACCATGTTTTTTAAGTAAGCCTGCGTGTTGCCAGGTTTTTCTGGCAGTTTTTTTTTTGGTAATTTATTCATTTTATGGTTAGAATATTGTTTATTACTTCTCGAGTTTGTTACCATAGGAAAAATTTTAGGTACTTAGGTTTTTTTTCCATGCATTGAGTAGATTTTGAATTGAGTATTTTTTTTTTCCAATAACTACATACAGTTTTGGAAAAAATGGGTTAAACTGTGTTTCCTCATGGTGACAACCTTGGGGTCTAAATTCATACATAAATTCACGACTTCTTCCCATCAGAATAAGCTGAAACTACGTTTTGACGATCAAAAGTGTCTATTTGAAAAAAATTATTTGTCTTCGACAGAACGCTCTGTTACGATCCTCACATAGTCATTTTACTTTGTCTACGTTCAGTCATCTCCACCCTTGCGTAAAATACTTTTAATCACATTCTGACTAATTTTGAAGTATATTGCCAATCCATTGCTTCTTAAGTTCGAAAAATATGTCTGCTCAACAAAGTAAATAACGCAATGAATGTTTCTGAACTGTCAAAATGAAATTATTGCTAGTGTTATAGTTAGTGTGTTAAATACGCAATCACCCCGCAGGTCATACATGCGCGCCGTACTACACACCTGACCTTGGGGTTAGTCAAGACTTTTTTTTTTTTTTTTTAGGCTAGGCAGATGATGGCGCCGATTCCCTTGTTCGCAAACTAAACTAAATTTAAGTTCAGTGCATCTTTTTCTTTCTATTTCATTAAGAAAAGGACAGAAGATAAATATTAGTGTAGTCCTGTCAAATTAGTCAGCGCCTGACGTAAATTGACGTATTTTTAGTAGCCATGTTTATAATCACGTCAAATTTGTCTATGGAGTATCTTATTTTAACAGAACTAAACTAATATTTATCTTCTGTCCTTTTCTTAATGGAATAGAAAGAAAAAGATGCACTGAACTTAAATTTAGTTTAGTTTGTGAACAAGGGAATCGGCGCCATCATCTGCCTAGCCTTTTCCCAACTATGTTGGGGTCGGCTTCCAGTCTAATCAGAAGCAGCCGAGTGCCAGCATTGTACATAGAGCTCCTGCCTATGTGACCTCCACAACTCAGTTATTACCCAAGCTTTCAGAAAGTCGTGTTAGTTACACTATTTATAATGCAAGAATGGCTGAACCGATTTGGCTGAAAATTGGTGGGGAGGTAGCTTAGAACCAGGAGACGGATACTTATAGGATACTTTTATTTTTATTTAATACTTTTATTTACTTATAAGAGTAGGGTAGTAGTAGTGTAGGAGTAGGTTAGGAGTAGGGTAGGAGTAGGGTAGGAGTGGGGTAGGAGTAGGGTAGGAGTAGTGTAGGAGTAGGGTAGGAGTAGGGTAGGGGGTAGGACACCACGCGAACGAAGTAGCGCCGGGCAGCTAGAAATAATTTATATGGCAAAAAAACGTTTGCCGGGTCAACTAGTTAGTAGATCTTTTAAATTATTATTTTGGAATACATTTTGAGCATTTAAAAAGAAGAGAACTTTGTTCTGTCGCGCCGTCATGAATGATGTTACTTTCAATATTGGTTTTAACTTTTATGTGAACTATTTAAATATAACTAGCTTCTGCCCGCGGCTTCGTCCGCGTGGATGTCGCAAATTATCCCACGGGAACGTGCTAACAGGATAAAATGTATGTGCTTCCCCAGGATGCCATCTATCTCGCGGGCCCTTTGTGGCTAATTACAATAGAAAACCAATTGTGTCTCATTAGTGGTGATTAAGAGGGTACCTATATGATATACTTACATAAGTACCTACCTAATTTAAAAAAAAACTCAATAACAGAAAATAAAATACCTACCTACCTAAATAAACCTATTTCTCATGATAACTAAACTCAATAAATAAGCAAAATCCCTAAAAACTAATATCTATACGAATGACTAATCCTACCTAACAGTATTATAAAATAACCTACGGCCACTACGTACACTATCAAATATACTAAGTACCTATACTTTAAAATTAAAATCTATAGGTACCTACGACTTATAAAAATAAACCTTAATAACTCTAAAAACTAAAAGGAATAAAAAGGTCGCAATGAAAAGCACGGTTTAGAATTGCAAGTAGCAGTTAAATTAAGAACGAACGCTCGCCACTCGACACGTCCGTTCAAATCAAAGTTCAAAAAATGTCCTTATATACGGTAGCGATCCGTGGCGGCCGCGCGCCACGCGTGTGCTGCGTACGGTGCAAGCCAAATTCAACCTTCAGCACTACATTTAGAGCATAACTTTAGTGAACTCCACTGCGGGTGACGTAACCTACGACAAACTTATTATTTGCGGTTGGTACAGTAATCGGGTCTAGGGATCGAACCGCAAAATTAAGTTTGTTTTTTATTGTATTTACTTTTCCGGGATAAAAAGTACCCAGTGTGGTGCCCAGGATATTAAAGAATAATTATACCAAGTTTCATCGTAATCGAACCGGTAGTTTTTGCGTGATGCCTGAACAAACAGACAGACAGACAGACAGACAGACCGACAGACAGACAGACAGACAAATTTTTTTTTAATCACATTTTTGGGTTCGGTGTCGGTCTAGTAACACCCCCTGCCAATTATTTTTTTGATATTTTCAATGTACAGAATTTTCACTTCTACAGATTTATTATAAGTATAGAATAGATAGGAGTAGGGTAGTAGTAGTGTAGGAGTAGGTTAGGAGTGGGGTAGGAGTAGGTTGGGAGTAGGGTAGAAGTAGGGTAGGAGTAGTTTAGGAGTAGTGTAGGAGTAGGGTAGGGGGTAGGAAACCACGCGAACGAAGTAGCGCCGGGCAGCTAGAAATCATTTATATGGCAAAAAAACGTTTGCCGGGTCAACTAGTTAGTAGATCTTTTAAATTATTATTTTGGAATACATTTTGAGCATTTAAAAAGAAGAGAACTTTGTTCTGTCGCGCCGTCATGAATGATGTTACTTTCAATATTGGTTTTAACTTTTATGTGAACTATTTAAATATAATTAAAATCCTTCTTAACGAAAACGTTCAGGTGCTTTTCCATAACGTAGTCTTTGTGTGATAATCCTTAGCGATGCCTCCATCATTCATCGTCATCTTCATTCGTCATTTTCTCGAACGTAACCTCAAAGTATTAAGTAAGTAAATGGCAAATAAATTCGAATTGCGGGACATCATCTGCCTAGCCTTTTCCCAACTATGTTGGGGTCGGCTTCCAGTCTAATTGGATGCAGCTGAATATCAGTATTTTACATGGAGCGACTGCCTATCTGACCTCCACAACCCAGTTACTGGGTAATACGATACCCCTTGGTAAGACTGGTTGTCAGACTTTCGGGCTTCTGACTACCCGTAACGACTGTCAAAGATCCACGAATGACAGCCGGGACCAACGGCTTAATGTGCTTTCCGAGGCACGGTGGGGTCTCGGTATGTAAAGATGGTCACCCATCCACAGATCAACCGCGGCAAGCGTAGCTTGACTTGACCGATCGACCTGTACGGCAGTTATTATTTAGCCACGGGCCCCTTAGGGTGTGTAGGTTTGGTTGTAACAGCGGACGTTTTCGTTTCGTACAGGGCGCCCTATATTTGACGGCATTCTCCTGTGCAAATCCTTACTCATTTCATCAATTAAAAGTTAACTCTGTCTGTATGCGCCTAAACCCTTGAACGTAATTTTTTATAGATAAAACATACTACAGTGTGGCTGGGTTTCTGACAAAGACAAATGTATTTGTTAATTAATTGGTCTATTAATTTATTGTTTATTGATAACATAAGATTTACATTATCTAAGTAAGCTAGCATTTAAAATAATAATATGTACCTACATGTGAAAAAATAAGCAAAAAAGAATGATAGGGCGTCAAAAAGTTCGTCCGCATCGCTGTCAACAGGAACAGTGCCCAAAAGGCTGGCAGCATTGCCAATTTGCCACGTTGTATGGCGATGCTAATTCTTTGGCCAAGAAACAGGCCAGCTCTCTGGTCACGTGAAGAGTCGACTAAACGCTTGGCGCTATCTCGAAAAACCAAGTGGGCACTCGGACCCCACAGCCCTAGTGTTTCAACCCCAAAGGGCTCGTACATATAACTCCCAATCAGGCTGGAATATTTTCGCCGTTTGAGGTTTTATGCACCAGCAGCAGCCGCTCCAGCACAGCCCCGTGCTAGGAAGATGGGATGGCGCAAGGGTGTCGACACATGTTGCATCCCACACCAAAGGTCTGCCTAAATTCCAGGGCATTATGGTCATTCCGTCTGGTCTCTTCCCATCGTCGCGTGCCAGGCCGTTGGGTTCTAAAATAGCTAACACCTCGGCTGTGACAAGACGGCACGGTTGACGCCGCTGCGCTGTGTGTCGTGGGTTCGATTCCCGCACGGAACAAATATTTTTATGGCCTATAAGTAGTTGTTCCGGGTCTGGCTGTTTGTGTATGTGAGTTTAAATGTTTGTAAACGCACCCACGATACAGGAGAAATTCCTGGTGTGGGGAACGTTTTTTTATTAAAAAATACAAACATCCGAATTGTGAACCTCCTTTTTTAGAAGTCGGTTAAAAAAAAAGAGCACGAATTGGTGTAGGTATGGTAATGGTAATTGTAATTTGTTAATTGATGAACTTATTGAGTGATAATTGTGATGACAATGATAATTTTTTCATTGATCTTTGCAATTTGTCTATCGAATGACAATTGTAATTAGTTTTTAAATGTAAGTACCTACATTGTGGACAGGACTAAACTAATATTTATCTTCTGTCCCTTTCTTAATGAAATCTAAAGAAAAAGATGCACTGGACTTAAATTTAGTTTAGTTTGTGAACAAGGGAATCGGCGCCATTAGCAAATGAATAAAAAGGTTTTAAATAAACGTGCCGTATATTTTGGTCACGTTCTGATCTGGTATCTTATGTACATAATATATTATTTATGGGTTTAACTTAGTTTTTACATGAAGCGTCCATGTCGATGTAGGAGACATTTTATACCTACATGTACTCGTATAGTTTTGGCTAGCTCAGTGGTTCCCAACCAGTGATCCGTGGACCACCAGTGGTCCGCAGAAGCCAAAATGTGGTCCGCGAACGATTTAAAATTTAGCGGGCCGTGAGCCGTTGGTCGCCGTGCAGTGAGTGAGAAGAGCGCGGGTGGAGAAAGCGGTACGTCGGGCCGCCGTATGTAATTTCCTATTAAGTTTTTAACTAAAGTTTCAGTTTGATTATTACAGTTTATTTTTATTATACCTACATAGTAGTCCCTGCTAACAAGAATAATATAAAAGTGGTCCCTGACCAAGAAAAGGTTGGGAACCCCTGGGCTAGCTCAACCAGCGGGATAATTGCATAACACACATAAAATGACAATTGATCGTAATAGGTTTCATTTTGACAGTTCAACAACATTCATTGCGGTATTCACGTTGTTGAGCAGACAAACTTCTCAAACCTATGAATCAATGGATTAGCCATATCCTTCAAAATTATTCACACTGTGGTTGATAGTGTGTTACGCTAATAGGGTGCTGCACCCTAATTGCGTAACACACGATCAGTCGGAATCGGTTTCATTTTGACAGTTCAACAACATTAATTGCGTTATTTACGTGTCGAGCAGACAAATTTTTCAAACTTATGAAGCACAATTGCTTCATAAGTTTGAAAAATTTGTCTGCTTTGATTTGCAATATTAGCAATTTGCTTCAAAATGATTCTGATTCTGATTGATCGTGTGTTACGCAATTAGGGTGCGGTTAGGCCAGTGGTTCGTAGAGCGGTGGCAAGCTCCAGCGAAAGAGCCTAAATGGTTTCCGACACACGAAACCCTTTGCACGACAACTACCTTGTGTTACAAAGGCTTAAAAGTCGAAAGGGCTTTTTAAAAAGGGCTTTTCCCCTGTTCCTGCTCCTCCTGTTCCTGCTCCTGTTCTTGTTCCTGGATCTGCAGCTGTACCTGCCCCTGTCGCCAGCACCTGCCTCGCGACTACCTCCTCAGCCCACCTGTATCTTCACCTCAGCCTCCTCAGCCCATCTATCACGCATCGTCACCCAAACACCCCACCTTGCACATACTACACACCACTCTTCAGTCCATCTCCATCTCTTACTTGTAAATACATCTTACTTGTTTTCTACCTCCCTTTCTTTAATTTAATCCTACCATTAACTTTAAAGCTTAGCTTTCCTTGTCGCTACACGACAACGTAAGTAATTTCAAGGAAATTATTTTCTTCGCGGTTTCACCCGCATAAGTTTCGATCCCGTGGGAATATCGGGATGAAAACCGTCTCTCAAGCCCTAAAAATCGAAAGATCTAAAATCTTCTCGGAAGCCTAAACTAAAGAAATTTTCACTTTAGTTTAGGCTTCCGAGAAAACTAAAAGTAATTGGTTTTTATTTTGACTCTCGTTTTTAGTAATGGCGCGCATTTTTAATCTGTGCAAATTGTGATGGCGCCAATGTAGAATTAAAAATGTTGTTGTTAAGTTGTATTTTTAGGGCTTGACAGATACCTAATGTCCTTTTTGGGTTTCTGCTAATTGTACCCTGTTCATTAGGTAACCGTTATTTGTTTAGTTTTAAAAAGTATTTGGATCAATTACTTTGAAAGTTCGGACCTTAAAGCTTTGGTCTCCTAAGAAAGCGGTGAACGGTCACCCATCCACGAATCGACCGCGGCAAGCGTATCTTACTTTTCGATCGACGATTATTATTTAGCCCGAGAACATACGACAGCTACGGAAGAAATAAGATGTCACACTCAAAGCCAAGGACAAAACCGAATGACATTAACACCTATGTCAATCTAAAAAAAAAAACAAAGAAAAAAGTAGAATGAACGATATTTTAAAAATGTATGAATGTCGCAGCCACTTAGAAAAAGCAGCAGTACTACTTGTATACAGGGTTATTTTTCAAAGACCAGCCAAATTTAAGGATGTGGTACAGACCATCAAACTGAACAACTTTCTCCATGGGACAGATAGCGTAATCGCGAAAATTTTATCAACTGTCCCATAGAAAACTTCAATACCTACTCGACCTAAATGTATGGGACGGCTGAATATTTATTTCGCGATTACGATGTTGGTCTCACGGAGAAAATTGATCAGTTTGATGGTCTGTACCACATCCTTAAATTTGGCTGGTCTTTGAAAAATAACCCTATATAGGTATCTTAAAAATCAAAATCAAAAGTCATTTATTCAAACTAGGCTAAGAATCCGCACTTTTCGAACGTCAAAATTACATAATATAAGACAGTTCCCCGGCACGACCGCCCTTCACCAATTCCGAGTGCTTTAGCTGGGAAGAAGAAGTGGCGCAACCAAATCCCCAGCAGCACAGCTGAACAGACGTTCAGTTTGATTCTTATAATAGTATGCAAAGTAATTATATTCTTATAATATCCATAATCAGCAAATAATGCTCCCACTGTTCGGACGCAGGCCTCCTATCTGTGATAGGGAGTGACCTGTAATCCACCATATGGACCCAGTGCAGGGGGCCTAAAAAAGCCACTTTAAGCTATTGCTTAAAGTGGCTTTTTTAGGCCCCCTGCAAACCTTTCCTGAATTCCCAGCAGATCATTAGAAATTCCTCTAATTTTCGTAAAATTTCATTTCATATTAGGTCACTTCACATGAAAAAAATAAAAACCGTAATTTTATCGGTAAATTTTTCATTACTGTTTTTATTAATCAAATTGGTTTTTTATTTTTTATTTCTACAGTTTAAATGTTATTTCATTGTGATATGAATTGCACACAGATCATATTATGAACTAGCTTCTGCCCGCGGCTTCGCCCGCGTGGATGTCGGAAATTTACCCACGGGAACGTGCTAACAGGATAAAATGTATGTGCTTCCCCAGAATGCCATCTATGTCGCGGGCCCTTTGTGGCTAATTACAATAGAAAACCAATTGTGTCTCATTAGTGGTGATTAAGAGGGTACCTATATGATATCTTTATCTAAGTACCTAACTAATTTAAAAAAAAAACTCAATAACAGAAATTTAAATACCTACCTACCTAAATAAACCTATTTCTGATGATAACATAAATAAGCAAACTCCCTAAAAACTAATATCTATACGAATGACTAAACCTATCTAACAGTATTATAAAATAACCTACGGTCACTACGTACACTATCAAATATACTACCTATACTTTAAAATTAAAATCTATACCTACGACTCATATAAAAATAAACCTAAATAACTCTAAAAACTAAAAGGAATAAAAATGAACTCCACTGCGGGTGACCCAACCTACGACAAACTTAGCATTTGCGGTTGGTACAGTACAGACAGTGGTAATCGGGTATAGGGATCGAACCGCAAAATTAAGTTTGTTTTTTATTGTATATACTTTTCCGGGATAAAAAGTACCCAGTGTGGTGCCCAGGATATTAAAGAATAATTATACCAAGTTTCATCGTAATCGAACCGGTAGTTTTTGCGTGATGCCTGAACAAACAGACAGACAGACAGACCGACAGACAGACAGACCGACAGACAGACAGACAGACAAAAATTTTTTTAATCACATTTTTGGGTTCGGTGTCGGTCTAGTAACACCCCCTGCCATTTATTTTTTTGATATTTTCAATGTACAGAATTTTCACTTCTACAGATTTATTATAAGTATAGATTGTCAGTTTGTGACGATTTTACGATTTATATTGTTATCCTATTATGATTCTGCCAAAGTGGCCTTTTTAGGCCCCCAAGTTGTCTATGTCACATGTCTCCAAAAACATGATTTCGGCATATACGAGTGGCAAAATCTAACACATATTTCGCCTCCCGGGCTCTGCCGAATCATGCCTATTCGAGCAAATGTATAGCACGCCGTCGAACATAACATAACGCCTGTAGTCCCCGAAGAGTTCGGCAGATGTGTGCCTATAGTACACCCACATTTCGCTAGTTATGTTTTAAGGTCTATTCAAACCTAAGCGGTATTCGCGGCCACTGTGGGTAGAGGTACATACCGCGCGGGTTTCGCTCAGGTATTTAGTATCAAGTTCCGCGGCCAGAGCGACCAGAGCGAAATTCGCTGCCGCTGTATGGTGGGTGCAGGTGGTGGTATTGCATACCGACTAACTGGCGAAAACTTCTTTACCTTCCTGAGCGAAACTCGAACTCGATATTCTACCCACAAGGATAGCGAAATCCGCTTTGGTGTGAACAGTAATATTACCGCATACCCACTCGGTTTTCTCTACCACAGACGATAGAGAATACCGCTTAGGTTTGAATAGACCTTAAGTCCCACGTAATAGGGAGCGAGTCTATTGCCAATAACGGGACGCAAATCCCAACTTCGGGATGCTATTGAGAAAATCCAAGAACACTTCGCCCGACCCGGGAATCGAAACCTGGGGGTCTACTCTGAAGTAGTATCGGCCGAATGTTCGGCCGTTTCCTGCTACGAAGTTACTATTTGGTTCGGTCGGTTTCGATCCTACACTCCTACACTCTTTCGAATATTGACTATGGTCCCAACCCAACTGAGCCGATCCGAACGTTTTTTCGCATTTTTCAATATTATTCGGTTCGGCCATGTATCGGTCCGATCCGAACATTCGCACTTTGCACTTCGGAGTAGGCCTCCAGGACCTCATGGTCAGCAGTAACACTTCGACAACTACACCAACGAGACAGCCGTTGTCTATTTTCCAGAAATTACCGACATTTCCTTAAATTACTAGTCCTTTAGCTCAAAGACTGCTTCTTCTTAATGCCTGCAACATGTTCTTAATTTAAAATATTCTTTGACCGTTCTTTTCAAGATGTCTGCCGGTTTGTATTTTGAATTTCATTTTAGTTTTTCGGTTTTTCGTGTTGAATTTTCACCTATTAGCATATTATAACGGGACGCTGTAACATGTATAACAGGATAAATAAAGTAAGTAGAATTAGGTTACGGTGTGTCAGATTTTCAGATCAGATGTGGAAACGATTTTCCAGGAAATCATTATATGCGGAGCGTTACCCCAACTATGTTGGGGTCGGCTTCCAGTCTAACTGGATGCAGCTGAATACCAGTATTATACATGGAGTGACTGCCTATCCGGCTTCCACAACCCTTTACTGGGTAACCAAACCAAATCAAACCAAACCTACCTACCTACCTACCACTGGTTGACAACCAGTCTTAGTAAGAGGTTTGGTTTGATTAGATTAGACTTTCGGGCTTCTGACGACCCGTAACAACTGTCAAAGATCTACGAATGACAGCCGGGACCAACGGTAAACATGCTAGCCGAGGCACGGAGGGGTCTCGATATGTAATGAATGGTCACCCATTCACGAACCAACCGCGGCAAGTATAGCTTAACCTGACCGAATGTCAGCCGGGACTAAGCTTTGACCAACTGCTTGCCGAGGCTCGGAGGAGTATGTAATGGATAGTCACTCATCCACGAACCACTTCGATCGACACGTAAGGCTGTTATTATCGAGCCACGAGCCCCCTTTTGATATTCAAGAAAATATATTAAATCCATTAAAGCCCTAAAAATACAAAACACAAACAATGAAAAAAAATTAAAAAGTAAAACATGATAATTCACGGTCAAAAAATATTGGCTGTGAACAAACAGCAGTCCGCGTTCTAAATTCAAAAACAGCAAATAGACTATTCATTACGGTTGACAGTGACGCACGAATGTCATCCATATTGCATTAAGATGTTTTCCGTTCGGATATTCATATGACTGCATGAGTGATGTTTTAATAAAAATATGTTTGTTACTTTTTTTATAAGCTAGGTTTGCAGGAGGATTTTTTTTTTATATTTTCGCTACAGACTTCCTGTTTGTTTGTAGCGTAGATATTACTAATGTTTAAAATCAGTGGCTGTATAATTTGCGTAACACACAGTAGCAATGGGTTTAATTTTGACAGTTGAACAACATTCATTGTTCTATTTACGTTGTTGAGCAGACACATTTTGCGAACACATGCAGCAATGGATTAGCAATATCCTTCAAAAGGATTGAGATTGATAGTGATGCTTCGTTCAGATATTCGTATGAGGGATCATCATCATCATCTGCCTAGCCTTTTTCCAACTATGTTGGGGTCGGCTTCTATCGAGTATGAGGGATGTATTAATAAAATATTTTTGTTACTTTCCTTAATATAAGGGTTAAAGTATAAAATTGCCGTTTTATTGTAATAGGTACTTCGAATTGACATTGAACCTTCATGGTTTGAGATTTTTGAGTGAAACTTTTTACACATGGATGAAGTTCTTCTTTTAAAAAATGTGCAACATTCGATTATCTACTTCAGCTGTTTTTTTAATTCAGCTTAGACAAGAAAGATGGATACTTACTGCGATTTTGGTTTAAACGTATTTTGTTTTATTTTTTTCACACAGGTGAATAACAATGAATTGAAAGAGATGGTGGAAGCCAATCCGAGCCTAACTACCCAGGAATTAGCGGCATGGTTTAACGTTGCCTTACCAACAATATTAACTCATTTGCGTCAAATCAATAAAATAAAAAAATATGAGAAATGGGTGCCTCATGATTTGAATTTGACTGATCTGCAGAAAGAAACGCGTGTTGAAACTTGTGTTGCCTTGTTGAATCGATACAGAAATGAAGGAATATTGGATCGAATTGTGACATGTGATGAAAAGTGGATTCTTTACGATAACCGTAAGCGAAAAATGCAATGGCTGACCCCAGGTCAAACGCCGCAACAGTGTCATAAAGCAAAGCTTGCCAATAAAAAGGTAATGGTAACTGTTTGGTGGTCTCAGCATGGTGTTATTCACTATAGCTTTCTCCGATCTGGTCAAGCAATAACGGCAGATGTCTACTGTGCCGAATTCAACAATGATAGCAAAACTAGCAGTGAAACAGCCCCGACTCATGAATCGATCTACACCATTATTGCTGCATGATAACGCGGGACCTCATACAGCACCAGAAACCGTTTTAACTCTACAGGAACTGCAATTAGAAACCATTCCTCAGCCTCCGTTTTCGCCAGACCTTGCTCCAACGGACTACTTACCATTTTTTTCGTGATTTAGACAATTTTCTACGTGATAAAAAGTTTTCTTCTCAGGCGGCAGTACAAAATGCTTTCACACAGTTTGTCGCACAGATGGCAGCAATGTATAGATAATAATGGTAATTATTTTGATTAAATAAATATGTTAAATTAAAAAAATAACAAATTTCAATTTTTCAGTACAAATCGGCAATTTCATACTTTAACCCCTACTTTCTGAACCCACGACCTTACAACTCGTAAGTCAGCCCCTGCAATGTCGACATTCATAGCGATCGCTTTACGACCGAATTCGGTCGCAGTCTCGAATTGACAGGTGTAATGTATGGAGTCACAGGACTTTGTGACCACATTCGGTCGTAAAGCGATCGCTATGAATGTCGAGACTGCAGCCCCTGGTCCGTTACTACTGGCAATTTGGTTTACAATGCCCAAACTTTCCCCGTCCACAGTGGACCACTTCGAACCTAAAATGCTTGCATAAAATAAAAGCACCACGCCATGAAAAAAATTAGACTAAATTTCAAATTCAAAATAAGAAAAATAATATTTAAAATTCTTACATCTATCCGAACGCATTCGAAAATTCAACATGGCGCTCTAACGGTAGCGTTCAAAACAGTGTCAGCCAATTTAATTTTACAATATGGCGACAAATTTATGTATTTATTCGGGACGTACGAACTGAACGAAGTTACAGTTACTGTTTTATTACATATGTTTAGTTTTACCAATTTGATGCAATCTTATGAGGCCTTTCCTGAATTAATTTTTTGTTGCTGGTAATCTAGAACGTTGGTCGTGCATGAATCTCAATTTGAGACTACGAAAATAGAACAACTCCTTTAGGTCATGTCATTTATTTCAAAACAATATACATTGTGTAGAAATTTTACTACAGATAAGATGTCATTTAATAATCTATATGAGTACCTAATACAATAATAAAAACAAAATAAAAACACAATATTAAGTGTAAAAATTTCAAAATATTAATAGGCAACCATGCCATTTAAAATTAATTCCAATCAATAAATTAATATCCACAACGCTAATATTACGGTTGTCGCTTATCATCTAGGTAGGTACTCAACTCATCGACACTGTAATAGCCAATAAATATGTCTTCAATTTGTTTTTGAATACGTTTGCGCTATTTATGCTTTTAAATTTTACGGGAAGCTTGTTGTATAGAAATACTGATTTGTACAGACGCCAGCACATCAAGCTACCACAATCTGTCAAATTCCTTTAATAGATTTTCAACTTTATCGTTCGCACCCCCGGTGCGACACCGTCACTTATGCAAAAATGTAGTTTTTCAGGAGAAGCATTTTAAACTTTGACACCTCACCAAAACAAACGAAAACGGCAATTAAACTCACGCCCTCATACGGAAACTATGCGTACTACAAAAGTAACGTTATTGCACCAAGTAAGTACTTTAGGATCATTTTTAGATATTTAACTCATTTTTGCATTTTTTGCAAAAGTGACAGTGTCGCGCCGGGGGTGCGGTATGTTATCGTAGAGTCCTCTAGTCGCAGTCTCAAAGTCCTAAACCAGCATTGCGTAACACACTATCGATCTTAATCTGACTAATTTTGAAGGATATTGCTAATCCATTGCTTCATATTTTCGAAAAATGTGTCTGCTCATCAACGTAAATAACGCAATGGATGTTGTTGAACTGTAAAAATGTAAGCCATTGCTCAGTAGCAATGGCTTTCATTTAAACGTGGTTTTTAAAGTGTGTTACGCAATTACACCGCAGAGGGGCAATATAAATATTATATTATTTTTATTAATTATATAATTATTGTATTTTATTATCTTTGACATAATATCTCGGGACCTTGGAGTATCGGACCTTTGAAAGGCGTACCAGGGGCCGAAGCCAACTCGCAGAGGCCCTTTAGACAATGATATGAATTTAATTAATATATTATTATTATTATATGTAGTAGGATGACCGGGAAAAAGTATCTTATGTGTTAATCCAGGTTATAATAAATTAAAATTTATTCATTTGTACACATAGGTACACACGGCTACACGTCAAGCTATAAAAAACCAGTTTGTCTTGGCCTCACTTTGTATGATATTTTCTCACAATGAACGGTCAGCTAATACTGGTTTTGCATAGCTTGATGTGTAGCCGTGTCTACATGATGGTATAAAATAAAAAAATATATGATGTGTCACTACTTATGTGTCGCCATGCAAGGCGTACAAATATTGCCTACCCGTAAATATTGCTTATTGCATTACCTAGGTGTACAGGAAGGCCTATATAATTATAAAAAATACTGCTAAATAACAGTTTTAAATCTTTAGCAAAACATAAACAAAGAAACTTAGGTACTATCTATCTGTGTGCATTTCATCCAATTCCTTAAAAGCATAATACTAATGATTGAAATACTATCGTGAATTCATGCAAGCCTAGTACTTTTTGTTAGAATACCGTTCAGAAAGTCGGGTCATATTTCAATCATAATTCGAAAGACACGTAGCGCCATCTAGCGTTCTAAAACAATGTGACCGTCGAAAGTTATTGGTCATTTCCTCGGTAACAGTATTTTTTTCAGGATGAAAGGTGACTGACAACGTATAGGTATGTAAAATTCATAATGATCGGTTTAGTGGATTAGGCGTGAAAAGGTAACAAACAAACAAACATACCTTCGCATTTATAATATTAGTTAGGGTAATGTCAGATGGATACTATCTATTGTATTTAATCGAGAAAGCGTTTTAGGTAATAATTAGATACTATTGTTAGTTACATTATTAAATGATACAAAAATGATCACACACTAATCATCATAATTTGACGCGGATAAGAATGTGTTAATAAGGATGGAGAGTTAGTTAGAAATAGAAATTATTTATTGTCCAGTTATTACAGTAAGCAAGTTCACAGGTTAACAGCAAGTTAAGACGACATGAGTGGCTTAAAATATTACCTACAGCTGGGTTACAATATGGTATTTGCTAGTGAGCCTCAAGCTAGACAGTTAGTATGTCATGTATCTTGGAGCTCGGAGTACGAATTCCAGAGCGGAAACTAGAGAGGTGATTTCAGAAGTTCAATTCCCGTAGTTAAAAATATTCAAAATCTAGTCGCAATCTCATCTCAGCGACCATCAATCTCAGAAACTTGTCAAAAATCTAGGGAATTTAGAGGTATTTTTGACAGATTGAGACTGAGATCAGACTTTGAACCAGCGTTGCCAGATTTTTTTTCGGCCAAAGCGGGATTTTGAAGCCCAATTCTTGAGGAAGGCTATATACAAAGTTGATACGACAGAGTACAGAGGGGCTTTCCTTTAAACCCTTTCCTTTAAATTTTCAAGCTCTGTACCAAAAATCAAATGTAGGGAACAGCTGATTTTTCTTTAGCGATTTCAGTTTTGGTCCCATAGTAAAAGTTGTTCATAATGATGAGTACAATGACCTCTTAAGAGGTTGCTGGTGTTTTACAAATAACCCTGTATAATACAGCCGATGAATCCTGCGGGGTAGTTGCGTAACACACTATCCGTAGCAAATGGCTTAAATTTTGACAGTTCATTAACATACATTGCGTTATCTACGTTGTAGAGCAGACAAAATCTTCGGACATTTATGAAGCAATGGATTAGCAATATCCTTCAAAATGATTCAAATTGAGATTGAGAGTGTGTTATGCAAGTAGGAGGCAGCACTGGGCCCGCGTGGAAGATTACAGCCCACTCCTTGTTGAAGAGAGGAGGCCTGTGTCCCAACAGTGGGAATTTTTTAGGCTGATTTTATGTATGATTCATTCTTTCATTTTTTTTAAAAAGACTGCCACACTTGGAGTTTCTCCTGTATCGTGGGTGCGTTTACAAACATTTAAACTCACATACACAAACAGCCAGACCCGGAACAACTTCTTGTAGGCCATACAAATATTTGTTCCGTGCGGGAATCGAACCCGCGACACGCAGCGCAGCAGTCAATCGCTTAACCACTGCGTCAACCGTGCCGTCACTATTACTACTATTACCTACTAGTTTTAGTAGACCGATGTCCGGTGGAGCAGGCGAGTCCTGGGGACCTACTCCGAAGTGCAAAGTCCGAATATTCGGATCGGACCGACACATGGCCGAACCAAATATTATTGAAAAATGCGTAAAAAGTTCGGATCGGCTCAGTTGGGTCGGGACCATAGTCAATATTCGAAAGTAGTGTTGCCAGGCGTCCGGATAAAGCCGGACATAGGTAGGCTTTTTGATTGCGTGTCCGGCCAAAATAAACGGTGTCTGGCTTGTCCGGCTTTTGTTAGGCTTTTTACATTTCGCAAACGAGCGAGCGCCGATGACTGATTATGACAATAATCAAAAAAAGCTTGATTTTACATAAAAAAATGTTGTCGTACCTATTAATACTGAGACACAAAATCCTCAATAATGTAGGGTGTCCGGCCTTTCTACCTAAATGTCCGGTCAAACTGGCTGGTCTGTCCGGCTATTAGATTTGGCGACCTGGCAACCCTATTCGAAAGAGTGTAGGAGTGTAGGATCGGGACCGACCGAACCTAATAGTAACTTCGTAGCAGGCGTTTCCTGCCTTCCGAACATTGGGCCGATACTACTTCGGAGTAGACCCCCTGGAGTGGAGACCATGTATCGGAACTGATGGTCGAGTTGGTCCACAAATTCAAGGCTCAGCGCGCTATGGAGCGAGCTGTGCTCGGAGTCTCTTTGAAGGACAAAATCAGGAATGAAATTATCCGGAAAAGAACCGGAGTTACCGACATAGCTTGCAGAGTAAGCAAACTGAAGTGGCAGTGGGCGGGCCATGACTGTCGAAGGACCGATGGCCGGTGGAGCAGACGAGTCCTGAAGTGGAGACCGCGTATCGGCAAGCGTAGTGTGGGACGCCCACCGCCCAGCTAGATGGACGGACGACCTAAAGAAGGTTGCTGGGACGGGCTGAATGCGTCCCAGTAGTGGACTGCGACAAGCTAAACTTGTTTGATTGATTGACTAGTCTTTCCCGCGGCGATTTGTCTTCGCGCACTCGATATTCAACAGTGTGTTTTTCTCATCCGCTTGAATGCTCTGTTGGATTCTCAAAGCTCGGCTCAAACTCAAACTCAAATCATTTATTTCAATCAAACCATTTCAGGCACTTTTGAATTGTCAACATTTTAAATAGTCGGTCAGTTAGTCAGAAAGTGAAGCTAGTTGCCCATTCCAAAACGTAGATCTCTTTGGAGAAGAACGGGCAAGAAACTCCACGGACACTCTTTTAAATCAAGATCATCATCATCATCTGCCTAGCCTTTTCCCAACTATGTTGGGGTCGGCTTCCAGTCTAACCGGATGCAGCTGAATACCAGTATTTTACATGGAGCGACTGCCTATCTGACCTCCACAACCCAGTTATTGGGTAATACGATACCTCTTGGTAAGACTGGTTGTCAGACTTTCGGGCTTCTGACTACCCGTAACGACTGTCAAAGATCCACGAATGACAACCGGGACCAACGGCTTAACGTGCTTTCCGAGCCACGGAGGGGTGTCGGTATGTAAAGATGGTCACCCATCCATAGACCAACCGCGGCAAGCGTAGCTTAACCTGACCGATCGACGTGTGCGGCTGTTATTATTTAGCCACGGGCCCCTACAAATAATCAAGATATTATTACAAAATCCTAGATACTTTATTCTTAATGAAAAAAGAACAATTTAAAATATAAAATTAAAATTAACACCAAATGTGGAAAATCCAGTGCGCGATAAAATCCCGTCGCGATATTTTTACGTCCGAGCGAAAGTGTGAAAATCAGCGTGTACATTTTTGACGTGTTGGGACGCTCTGTATTGGACACTCAACCCTCGGCTCCACACCGAGAGTTTAAAATTCAATGCGCGATAAAATCCTACCGCTATATTTCGCTATGCCAACGTGGGCTAATACTTACGTTGTCTTTCATTATCAAACCAAGTAAATCTCAAGTACTCGGATAACACATATTTACAGGCGATATTAATAAATGCCGACGGCCGTGAAAATTATTGATTATACGTATAACCAAATATATACATCGGTAACGATAATATATGATAAAGGGGATTAGGAAAGAGTAGGCTGCCAACGATTTTTTTAATAAAAAAAGAAAAAAAATACTTTTATTTAGCACAGACTAAAAGCCAAACAATACATACATCAGATAAAAAGGGGGGCTGGTGGCTAAGTAATAACAGCTGCGCGGGCTGATCGATCAGGTTAAGCTACGCTTGCCGCAGTTGGTCCGTGGATGGGTGACCATCTTTACATACCAAGACCCCTCCGTGCCTCGGAAAGCACGTTAAGCCGTTGGTCCCGGCTGTCAATCGTGGATCTTTGACAGTCGTTACGGGTCGTCAGAAGCCCGAAAGTCTGACAACCAGTCTTACTAGGGGTATAATAAATCCGTTAATCATCGTATTACCCAGTAACTGGGTTTTGGAGGTCAGATAGGCTGTGCTCCATGTAAAATACTGGTATTCAGCTGCATCTGGGTAGACTGGAAGCCGACCCAAACATAGTTGCGAAAACGCAGGCAGGTGATGACATACATACTGTATCAGATAAAAACAAATAAAAACTGTTAAGTCTAATGTAAGAAATTAGCAGGAAAGTGTAGCGGTATCTACAACGCCACATGCGAACAACGCGTCATACTGACGTCACGCAAATCCTGCATCTCGCAAGCAGAGTTTACCGCGCAACTAGCATACATACAACTTCTCGACATCCGTTGGGCAATTGCCCGCCAGACACAACACCCGTCTGGTCGGAGGATCCTCCCTTTTTTATAGAGCATGTGGGAACTTTACACCCTGTTCCTCATACCTCCATACTGGTGACCCCGACGATCGTCAGCGCAGCCTTCGTGCAAATACGTCAGCGTGACGTCATCATCATCACTCCCGCAAGCTTTAGGGGCGAGTCATCCAGTCAGCCAACATCCACGGCTTCGACGGGTATCCTGACCACCAGCATGCAGCGTCCGCGCATACCTGGTCATCACCATCAGCCTCATCAGCAACCTTGGCACAGTACACTGCACTTTCGGCCGGTCAACAAGCAGAGCACCCTCTCCTGGTCGACGCAGCAGCCAGCCTCAACCCGGCGCTGTACGACATCCGACGCACTGGAGTATAACGCAGCGCCATCCCGACACACTGGGGACATCTCCGCAGACAGTTCCGGCTCACCGTGAACTATGCGGCAATCGGTTGGAACTCACTGGAACCTCAGTTGGCCTGGCAAGCATCGCCAGATATAAGACTCAGCCCACTATCGCCCTCCGGTCTCCGGAGGAGAGTGATTTAGCGGTATCTACAACGCCACATGCGAACAACGCGTCATACTGACGTCACGCAAATCCTGCATCTCGCAAGCAGAGTTTACCGCGCAACTAGCATACATACAACTTCCCGACATCAACCGTTGGGCAATTGCCCGCCAGACACAACACCCAAACAGCTGCTATTAGCAGCTGTTTTTTTGACGATTACGATGATAGTCCCCGGGAAAAAGTTGATCAGTTTGATGGCCTGTACCACACCCCCAAGTTTAGTCACACCCCTCTGAAACACGTTGTATAGACGAGCTTTTGCCTGCGACTTCGTCCGCGTAAAATTAAGGGCCTGTTTACATTCGCTATGTACAGACGCCAGCCTGCAGGTCAAGCTACCCGAAACTGTCAATTTTTCCCAATCAACCTTGAAACTTAATGCTTTAGCGATAAAGAAATTTGACAGATTGTAGTAACTTGATGTGCTGCTGCACATCAATCCAACTAATATTATAAACTATAGCTTTTACCTGTGACTTCGTCCGCGTGAATTTTCTTGTCCGATCCTGTTGACATGACTTCGTTTTTGCGTAGCGTTCTTTTTGCTCGGCTCTTAAGGGTTCTAACATGATGATAAGTTCTTTCCACAAAACAACATTTCAGACACCAATCTTCATGGTCTTCACATGATCTGACCAAGATTATGTCTGGACTTTAAAAGAGACTGTGACCTCTGAGTTTGTTTAGGCCTTTCTTCTCAGAGTAGTGGTTGGATGGTTTTCATATATTTAAAAAAAAATATGAATGGCGTGTAAAAGCGCTTGTAGGTACTTACCTACTTACAGAAATAAATCATTTATAATCTATAAGTTCATTTATCATTTATGTAAAAAAAATAAAGGAAGTAAAAATAATCCATTAAAAAAAATTAACTACTTACCATATTTTTTTTATTTATTCCCCTCCTAATATATTTTTACAAGCAATGGCTTCGAAAATACTACCTATAGCTTTTATTGTTAATTTGAAAAAATATTTTCCCTTTGATAGCCCAATTTTTGAGGAAGGCTGTTTAGGATCACGCTACGACTCCTCAGAGTCGAGCAGAAAGAAAAACAGTCAGAAAGAACTCTAACGCGGTGCCCTGCGTTAGCGACGAATACGACGCAATAACGTAATCGAAAGTAGACGGTAACACTCCACAATATTGTTTAAACATTTTAGAATCGTTTCTTAATTTTGGATATATAAATGACGGAATTCTCCAAACGTCAAAAAAAAAATCCAAATGTCTGTCTGTCTCTCCAAATGTCTCTCTTTGTCAAAATGTTATATTTGTTTTTTCTTTCTGTGCTTTTTACGATATTTTTTTAAAAGTCTGTAAGTAGGTACTTTAAATATGAACTTTTGAGCAAAAATTGTACTGTACTTCTCCGTGATTCGTGAAGTAATGACCAAAATCACGTAGGACATTTGACGCGTGTAGCATCGCGTCGCATTCGTCGCTCACTCAGGAAGTATTAGTGCGGGCAGACAATGCGATGCGACGAGGTGGATGAAATGAGAGGAACAAGAAATATAAGTCCTGGGCAGAAGGTGGTTACCAGGTTAGGAAAGATAAAGGGAATTTGGAAAAACTGACTACTTAGATTATCTAACGTTTCCAATTTTACCTGACCTCGCATTGTATACGTTTTTCGTACTATCAGAAGTCAGCTTATACTGGTTATTTATAGCTTAATGTGTAGCCATGCGTACTTATCCAAAACCAATTCGTATGGCATTAGTTGCTATGTAAACAATAGTAACAACATCATCCAGATACACAAAGTGAATTAAATAGTTACGAATTATCGAAGCTAACTCAAACAAAAACTACCTAAACAAAGTTAATCAAATTCATATGGGACTACCCCTGAGGTATACCTACCCTATTCATTAAAAACGAATTTTCGAAATCGATCTACAATTGCCGGAGATATCACGTACCTAACATATAAACAAGGAAAAAAATACACTCGAATTGAAAACCTCCTCCTTTTTGAAGTCGGTTAATAAAAACCTAAACTGCCCATTTCAAACAACCAAGGGCCAAACTAAGGACCTTCAAAGACCCATAAACCAGACACCAAACTCCTTGCTTTGAAACTAAACCTGTAAAAAAACTTATCGAATATAAATCAGAGCATACGTTGAAGGATGTATACAGTCCGCCGCGAGCCTTGGTTGAACACGCACGCACGCCTGTGCCCTATATATTTTTTATTTACGTTATCTGTGGTTTCGCGCGCTTTTTCGATAAAGATGGCGCATTGACAGGTATGTTTTTTATACTCTTTTTCCATTTACTTGTTGGTATTTATTTAGCTTTGTTTTGTATTGCATAACATGACGCCTGCATTTCCTGAAGAAGTAGGCCGAGTACAGAGTTTGACTCTTCTTGGGTCAAAAATGCGTTCAGATTCGGGAGTTTTCCTTAGAAATTGAACGCCTACCTAATGAAAATCAAAACAGATGATGATTTTTTCGTAATTTCAGAGTTAGTCCCAAAAAGCATACCCACAGAACACATAAACTCCTAAGCATACCACATTGATAGTAGATTATCTAGTGAGTACGTAGATATCTATCATCGCTTAAAATATTTGACACTATTTTTATTTATTTAAGTACTTCATATTTTATTTTCTTCTATTCGGCAATTAACTGTAAGTTAATTTATACTACTGTATAAATTAACAAACTCTTAAACAATATGAAATCGAAGGCCATTGACATGTTTGTGTATGTGAGTTTAAATGTTTGTAAACGCACCCACGATACAGGAGAAATTCCTAGTGTGGGGCAACGTTTTTTTTTTTAAAGAAAAAAAGGAAAGAAATAAGAAGTTGTCACTGAAAAACACTTGCAATAAAAACGAAAAAAGGTCGGTACCAAATATCTATACTCAACATAAATAAGAAAATAAATAGTACGGGATCGACTAAAATAATTTAGACGAAAACAATTACTTTTCCCCAATGATACGTCATTGACTTTTCCAAGTATTCATTATTAGATAAAGTACTCAAAACATATATTCTTTTTTCAAACCTATAAGTAAAAAAAATGGCGATTTTCACCATCATTTAAAGAATTTATTCCGAATGGTTGAATATTTTTGTTGGTGGTTTAGGTTGGTTGGTTGGTTGGAGTTGGGTTTTATTAAAGAAATCTCGATGGTTTGTTCGCTCGCTAGTATATTTTTTAAACAAATGACAAAACAAATGCACTTTTTATACCAGCTAACTATCAGTATCAAACCATTCTTGAAATATATAAAGACGCCATCAAAAACTCCGTCTTATTAGTTATTCTGCTAATCGGGGCGGAGACAAATTTAACAAATCAAAGATCATAAAAATTGGTGCTGCCGTACTTCCTATTAAAATATAATCGCGAAAGTTTGTATGGATGGATGTTTGTTACTCTTTCACGCAAAAACTGCTGAACGGATTTGGATGAAATTTGCCACACAGATGGTTTATAACCAGGATTAACATATCGGATATTTTTTATCCCAATATTCCCACGGGATCGAAACTTATGCGGGTGAAACCGCGGGGCACAGCTAGTGACTTATAAATGGTTTTTGTAACCCGAGTTTGTTTTATTGACATTTAGATTAATTATTAAGTAAGTTAGTACCTAATACATAATACTTATTTTAAATATATAACCCTTCATAAAGGTAGATAATTTAAAAATACGTGTTGATAAAAATACTATACATATGATAAAAATCATGAAGATAAAATCACTCAGGAGCCTATTTTATCTATACGTATAATATTTCACACTAGCTTCTGCCCGCGGCTTCGCCCGCGTGGATGTCGGAAGTTATCCCACGGGAACGTGCTAACAGGATAAAATGTATGTGCTTCCCCAGAATGCCATATAACTCGCGGGCCCTTTGTGGCTAATTACAGTAGAAAACCAATTGTGTCTCATTAGTGGTGATTAAGAGGGTACCTATATGATATCTTTACCTAAGTACCTACCTAATTAAAAAAAAAAACTCACTAACAGAAAATTAAATACCTACCTAAATAAACCTATTTCTGATGATAACTAATCTAAACTCAATAAATAAGCAAAATCCCTAAAAACTAATATCTATACGAATGACTAATCCTACCTAACAGTATTATAAAATAACCTACGGTCACTACGTATACTATCAAATATACTACCTATACTTTAAAATTAAAATCTATACCTACGACTCATATAAAAATAAACCTAAATAACTCTAAAAACTAAAAGGAATAAAAATGAACTCCACTGCGGGTGACCCAACCTACGACAAACTTAGTATTTGCGGTTGGTACAGTACAGACAGTGGTAATCGGGTATAGGGATCGAACCGCAAAATTAAGTTTGTTTTTTATTGTATATACTTTTCCGGGATAAAAAGTACCCAGTGTGGTGCCCAGGACATTAAAGAATAATTATACCAAGTTTCATCGTAATCGAACCGGTAGTTTTTGCGTGATGCCTGAACAAACAGACAGACAGACAGACAGACAGACAGACAGACAGACCGACAGACAGACAGACAGACAAAAATTTTTTTAATCACATTTTTGGGTTCGGTGTCGGTCTAGTAACACCCCCTGTAAATTATTTTTTTGATATTTTCAATGTACAGAATTTTCACTTCTACAGATTTATTATAAGTATAGATGATTCTTTTATCAAATCTTTTATTGGAACGAAAAACAGGTTCACAATTTATTTTTGTTTTTAACAATTACATCAGTCTAAAAGCTATGTTGCAGCCACCTCCAGGAGGTGAGACGTCGGGGTTCCAACATTTATAATACTTACTAAAATAATAAAATAAAAATAAACGAAATAACTGTTTAGAAAATTGAAAACTAACTTAAATTGTCCGTATATTTAAATCTATCCGGCTTTTACAATTGTATTTGAAAGGGGTTTGAAGATTTTTCTAGGGAGCCCGGTATACCTTCTGTCGCGCCATTTTTAAAATAGCGGGCACGCATGTGACCTATAGTATATAAATCGATAGCTGACATCAATGCAAACTGAAAACATATCCTAGATATGACGCCGATTCCCTTGTTCATAAATTAAACTAAAGTACTTTAAGTTCAGTGCATCTCTTTCTATCTATTTCATTAAGAAAGGAACAGAAGATAAATATTAGTTTAGTCCTGTCAAATTTAGACACTCCATAGCAAGTTTAGACGTGATTAAAAACATAGCTACTAAAAATAAGATTAAAAAAAAACAATAATTAATGGTCGGCGATTTTGAACACAAATTGAGTAGTGGTAATGATTAATACGTCTTATTGAACCCGTTTTTGAATATTAGGTACAGACGCCAGCTGCAGGTCAAGCTACCCAAAACTGTCAAATTCTCCCAATCAACCTTGAACCTTAAAGCTTTAGTGATAAAGTTGAAAATCTATTAAAGAAATTTGACAGTTTGTAGTAGCTTGAGGGCCTAAAAAGGCCACTTTGGCAGAATCATAATTTTCAATATGAATCATATTAAAAATCGTAAAATGGTCACAAAATGACAATTTATAATGAGATCTGTGTGCAATAAATATCACAATGATATAACATTTAAACTGCGGAAATAAAAAATAAAAAACCAATTTGATTAATAAAAACTGTAATGAAAAATTTACCGATAAAATTATGTTTTATATGTTAAAATGGTGTTTACACCAAATATAAAATGAAATTTTACGAAAATTAAAGGAATTGCTAATGATCTGCTGGGAATTCAGGAAATGAATAGCATTTAGAGGTATTGCTTTTTAGGCCCCTTGGGCATTTTCGTTTTAATAATATTTGTCTCATTTTAAATCTTATCTACATCTTTGTGCGTGAAATTTGAGAAAAATAAAAATGTAAACACCAAAATACAAGTATTTCAATAAATCTTACGTGAAATGAAACAATTAACAATGAAATGTGATGAATGTTATGAATGATTGTTCAAAACTTCGGTCAATGTGACGTAATCGTTCCCGAGGAGCGTCTGCAGTGCGATTCTGTAACCATCTCACCGTGAAAACTTAGGTGAAGTGAGCGTGGAGTGAGCTGTCAGTCCAACTAATACTAGGGATTGACACTATTGACAGCTCACTTTACGCTCACTTCACCTAACTTTTCACGGTGAGAGATTTTTACAGAATCGATCGGCTGATTTTGGTAACTTAGATACTGTTTTCATGTGTTTATTAATTAGCAATGATCTTGAGATGCTGATATCGTAATAATGGCGTATCAAATGATAACGCACTTGAACACTTCGTTGAGGAACGTTTATTAATACGAGCTTTAGTATGTTTTCTGTTTAGGTACATTGATGTCAGATATCGATTTATACCGGTCTCATGCGTGGCCGCCATTTTCAAAATGGCGCGATGTCACAGATCGTCAAACCCGTTTTTAGTTCTTTTAACCGACTTCAAAACATGAAGAGGTTCTATATTCGTCAGTTTGTATTTTTTTTTTTATGTATGCTCATCAATACTTCACATCGAGCAGTGGTGGCCCAGTGGTAACGGCCGCGATTTACGAGTGTAGGTCGTAGGTTCGAACCCAGACAGGCGCTTTACTTTGTGTAAATTATTTCATCACCACTGCTCTCAAAACGGTGAAGAAAAACATCGTGAGGAAACCGGCATGTCCTAGAACCTTTGATCAATAATAGTACTAGATTCCCGATAAGCGCTTCAAAAACGGCCCGAAAAAAAAGACCACAAATACTTTTGTAGTCTTATTTCAAATTAGTATGTTTTTAACCTTATTACTTAGACTTTAAGTTTCATTTTTAGAATAAATGACTGAATTTTAAAAAATAGAATGATTTTATTTTCAAGCGACATTTTAAATATTATTTTGCAATGGTAATTAAACTTTACGTTTAAGCATTAAGGTTTATAATAAACTGAAGTTGTTAATATTATTAAACTTTTTTCTTAGAAATGTAGATGTTTACGTGTGTGCAAACGTGGCCACTTGAGCGACTGATTTGTGTTCCTGATGACTGAACCTTAATCTACTTAGTACTATTATTAATCGAAGCCTAGAACCAAACATTCGATGACATGTGACATTTACCGACCCGCACTGAGCCCGCGTGGTCGATAACGGCCTACTCTCTCATGGAGAGGAGGCTTGGGTCCCAGCAGTGGGAACATTATTATAGGTTGATTATGAATCGATATTTTCATAAACATATTGTTTACCGATAGTGAAAATTCAGTGGGTAGAGAAAGCAGGCGCGGAGGTTTATAAAGATTTCTTTGGTAGTATTTGAATTGGCTTCAAAAATACGTTTTTAATCCAATACTCAATACTTTATTGCATTCCATAATGTGTACACATGATAGTTGGTCTCACATCGAATCAATTATGGACCCTGTCGGGCACAGCAAAGTTTGTTTTTAATAGGAGAGACGATGACGGCGCTTTTTGTTAAGAAAAAAAATATTAAATTAAAATAGTAAGTATCATTTGCTTTTTTATGTTATAACTTAAAACCAAATATATAAATACTTATATATATATAATATAAATATTTCATATAAGTATTTCTATATTTGGTTTTAAGTTATATTTTTATATTATGTATTGCCGATTTACATTATTAACACTTTAAATTATAATAAACTAAATATTTACAATTTTATTGAGTCTTGTAGAATGTTATTATTATTAATTGTGCACTCTTTAGCACATTCATTTTTAAATTATCAGTATTTTAGTGTTTTAAAATAAATTTATATTCAAAGTGAAATTTAAAACTGAAATGTAGGTAATAAGTAAAAAATATGTTTTATTGTTGTGGAAATTTATCACTAAAATATTCTTTAATGTCGCCGATTCTCTTGTTCACAAAAATTAAGATACTTACTCCATAGCAAGTTTAGACGTGATTAAAAACATGGCGACTAAAAATACGTCAATTTACGTCAGGCGCTGAACAATTTAACAGGATTAAACTAATATTTATCTTCTGTCCCTTTCTCAATGAAATAGAAAGAAAAGGATGCACTGAACTTAAATTTAGTTTAGTTTGTGAATAAGGGAATCGGCGCCTACATCCACTTTCCACTTCTAATCCATTTATTATGTTGATGACGTTATCAAATTTCCTTACATTTTTGTTTACATAATGGTGAACGAAGTCCATGACAGACCGGATATATTTTCGTGCTCTTTGCGTGAATTCGCAAGTTTTATCAAATGTACCTATACTCCATTTATAATAGCATTAGAAAAAACAGGCTCGTAGAAGAAGGAATGCAAAACATTTTATTTCAAAGTTATGATAAAGCAACTGGCGAAATTCAAATTTTCTTGCGTGTTTTGCAATTTGCAGGTCAGTGTAAGGTTGTATCTTAATCAAAATAATATGATGCGTGACAATAAGAAATATGTAGGTAATAATACAATTTTAACCTTAAAAATCATCAATACATCCCTTTAAGTTAGAATTGCTCCGGATTCGTCTGATTTCGCGGGCCACTGCAGCGCATCCACCTTAATTAAAATTGTTTTAACAAATATGGACGTATAATATAAACAAAATAAGAATAATATTTTAAAATTATGCTTTATTTATAGTAACGTCTTCATCACACATTACAAACTTACAACACAATGAATGAATGAATGAAACAACCGATCACAATGATGATTTAAAAATTAAGATGGAAATAATCATTTTTTTAAATATTTTATTTTAAATAACAACTTACAACACAATACGTTGGTGACATTTCTTCGTCTTTAGCATTTCTCATGGGTAAAGTTGCGTCACCAAATTGTCCGGAATGTAGTATAGTGGAAGACACTTACCATATACTGATGGAGTGCGTCCGGAACGAGGCCGAAAGAGTCATATTGGTATCCAAGTCACTGGATGTTGGAAGGTGTAATAGCATTCTTGCGTCCCCATTGTCAGAGGATGCAAGACTCTTATATAAATTAGCAAAAATAGGATTTAGATAATAAGGAACAATTGTTTGTACCGATGAGGGTGGCATAATCAATTTGTGATTAAACTCTCTATAAATAAATTTGAATAAAAAAAAAAAAAAACAATGTTTATTGTACTTTTGTTACAAAGTGTGCATTAAAAATAACCCGTTTTAACTTCCTTCTAATGCTATTGTAAATGGAGTATAGTTAGTTATGTAAGGTAAAAAGTTATATTTTTTGTTGTTAGGTGTGTAAGGTTAGATCAGTGGCGGATTTACACATTTGACCCCAGGAAGACTATTCAAAGTTTGCCGCCCCTACCGACCTTTGTCCCATGTCTTTTGTAATTCCATCGCCTTTTTAACCGACTTCAAAAAAGGAGGAGGTTCTCAAATCAACTGTTTTTTATGTTTGTTACCTCAGTACTCCGTTATTTATAAGCCGATTCGCGAAATTCGATTTTTATGTGTAAGGATATACTTTCAGATTGGTCCCATAGAAATTTCATCAAAAACGGTTCTGTAGTTTGGCTCTCAAACCAAAATCACTGGTGAAAATTACAACTTAATAATAAAAATATTTTGCAAAAAAAACCGACTTCCAAAAAAGACACTACAAAGTGAAAAATAACTTTAATTTCGGAAGTCGGTGGCAATCAACGAAAATGCGAACCCAAGCCCGACTTCCGAAAGTAATATTTTTTTTAAAGTTATTTTTCATCGTAGTGTCTTTTTTGGAAGACGGTTTTTTTTTTTGTAAACAAGTTTTTATCTTCAAAATAATTAAAATACTGGTATTCAGCTGCATCCGGTTAGACTGGAAACCGACCCCAATGTAGTTGGGAAAAGGCTAGGCAGATGATGATGATTCAGCTACGAAAAACAGTGATCAAATCTACGGTAGAAGCGTGAATTTGAGCATTCACTTTTTTTTATTCCAAAAAAACATGGTAGGTATATAAATATTGATCTTTTTAAATGAAGTAAGACATTTAAAAAAATGTTGGCCCTATATTTGCCGCCCTAGGCTCCAGCCTACTCAGCCTGTTAGTAAATCCACACACTGTTTCATTAGGGTAAGGCCTGTAATGATAGTTGTAAGCACAGAAAAGAAAAAAACAGATTTCCACAAATTCTCAATCAGTATTGTTTTAAGAAGGCTTTAACTGAACGCAACGCACCTCAGATTTTCGAATATTTGAATATGGCTTGTACATTTCAAATTTGAAACTGGAAAATGGCGCCGATTGCCTTGTTCACAAACTAAACTAAATTTAAGTTCAGTGCATCTTTTTCTTTCCATTTCATTAAGAAAAGGACAGAAGATAAATATTAGTTCAGTCCTGTCAAATTAGTCAGCGCCTAACTTATATTGACGTATTTTTAGTAGCCATGTTTTTAATCACGTCTAAACTGTCTATGGAGTATCTTAATTTGACAGGATTAAACTAATATTTATCTTCTGTCCTTTTCTTAATGAAATAGAAAGAAAAAGATGCACTGAACTTAAATTTAGTTTAGTTTGTGGTCATGGGAATCGGCGCCATTGGCGTCGATTCCCCGATTTAAAAAACATTTCTCAATTTAGTTCTCAAGCAATAGCACATATTGCAGCTTACATTGCCCGAATCTTAGGTCATTATCTTCCACCGCGGTCACCGGTGTCCGCCAACAATAGTTTTTCTATTGTGTCTGTTGTCTGAGAGTCAACGTTAATAAAGAAAATTAATTGCGACGTCTGTGTTGGCGCTCTCATTTCAAATAAAGCATTTCTTTAATAAGATTATTGTAGCCAAAGAAAAATGTGGGCTTGTATATCCATCAAGCGATATGATAAAAATTTGTAAAGTGGCTGAAGTTTTCATTCGAACTACGGATGGAAAACTATTTAGAAAAGAACAATTAATGGCCAAAATATTAAGAAAGTTTATTGGAGAAAAATTGTTTGAAGATATTAATTTTCATCAAATTGAAGAATTCTCCACATCAAACATGTAGGTAGGTACTTAACTGACTTGGTAAAAGCCATTAGGTACAGAACGCTAAATTAATGTGGATATACCATCTACGTAAAATTAATATTATAAAACTAACAAAAAGGTAACTCCCGACGCAAAAAATTTCATACGTACTTACGTAGGGTCATAATTTCAAGGTTATTTTTTTCTTTTTATACCTAGGGTTTCACGTTTACTACCTTTTTTGTCCTATTTGTGGCTATTTTTTCAATCGTTTTTTTTTATTGTTTTAGGTTTTTTACATTCATACTATTATCATTACTTATTATTTTGTGTCGGGGGTTTTTTAAATTTCTAATTTATTTTTTTTACTTATGTAATTAGTTAAAACATTGTTTCATTTTAATTTTTATTAATTAATTCTCACATTATTATAGGCTTTGATTGCTTTTTTCCACCTATTGACACGTTTTGTTTGAAAATAAAATGGAATGTCGATAAATAAGTCAACCATAGTGGTGGGTACATCCCTAGAGTAGGACGAATAGTAATGACCTCGTTACGTAAATATCAATCTTATTTGTAATGAATGACATACAGCTTTAAATGTAATGCAGTTATTGGTGTGACATCTAGCGGGAAGTAGCGTAACTTGCTCACAAAACTATAATAAATACTTTTAAAAAGTAGACAATAATATGCAACTCTATCGACATATAACTGTGGTTTATTTTCAAATAAGCGACATCTGACAAATCTCCTACTTTCATTCAATATTAAACTACCAATCACAATGAAATACAATTAATCTGTATTTGTGTGAGTTGGGGTACACTGGTTCCGATACTAATGAAGCGCTATGCGACTTCTACCTACTAATGTTTTTTTTTAAATAACCTAAAAAGTAGGTAGGTACTTTATTTGGTTTGCCATGTCATACACGAACTGCCATTATTGCTCTAAAAAATGATAATCGTTTAAATAAAAATTCTATTCTATTTTATTTTAATTATTTTTAATTAATGTAGAATCGACAAAGTATATTTTTTCACATGTTTTTGGAAAGACGTGATCATGACACTCAAAATTCAAGGTTATATTAATCACATCATTTGAAACGAAACGTCATATAAAGGGAATAAAACAATATCAAAACTTGTTTACTTTAAATTGAATTCACTGTTCAAAAACCAAAATCCCCGACGCGTAATGCCGTAAAAAAATATGAAAATAATTACTATAATAGGTATTTTGATCGTGATGCAAGAGACTTTTTGATACGACTTTTGGTCATTGTCCTTTCACACGGGCAAAGTCGAAGGCAGAAGCTAGTAATATTAATAATAAAGCCGAAGAGTTTGTTAAATAATTCTTTTAATTGTATTTGATAACCTAATCCTTTTTCTTTTGTGGATGGGAAATCATCCAAATCACCCCTCCCGCTCTGGGTGGAGCGGAAGGGAGTGTCAGACTCTTACTGACTAAAACCCACCCGTGTTCCTTCCTTAGCCCTTTATGTTCCAGGGCAGCGGTAACCCTTTCGGACGATCCCGCTACCCATAACCTAATCCTTGAGGCTAAGGCTATTTTTTGTTTATCGACAACATCACGCTAAGACTCAGGAACCGAGCAAAAAGACATGACAACGAAGTAATAGCACGGCCAGGCGATGCGATGCGACGCGGTGGGTCGGAGGAAAAAAATTATAAGAAAAAACTTGAGAGGTGTCAAGGGACACCCGGATGGAACGAAGTTCAAAGAGAGAGAGACAGAGAAACACGCGCACGCCGCACGGCTTACAACTACAGCAAAAAGTGTCGTTCCAACTTTTGGTCTTAATTTTTTCTGTCTAGCCCCCTTTCGCAACGCGCGATAAGGAACTTCGTTCCAATAATAAATAAATTTTTAGTTACATAGTTACCTAAAAGTATGGAACCCTCGGTGCGCGAGTTCGACTCGCACTTGACCGGTTTTTTATTTTAAAAAATTAAAAAAATTAGGAAATTTCCTCATAATCATTATCAGTCTACAGCAGTCCACTGCTGGACATACCTAGGCCTATCCAATTGCACGCCACTTAGATAGATTCTCGGCAACTCTCATCCAGCTGCCACCTCCGAAGATCGTCGCTCCACCTAGCCTGAGGGCGTCCCAACTTACGTTTACCGATTCCCGGTCTCCACTCAAGAACACGTCTACCCCAACGGTCATCAGTTCTATGGCTAATATGGCCGGCCCATTGCCACTTCAGCTTGCTTATTCTGTGTTGTCAACTTTGGTTCTCTGCCGGATCACCTCATTCCGGTTTCTAACCCTCAGAGAGACTCCAAGCATAGCTCGTTCCATAGCTCGCAAGGAATTTTACGCGGCTTTTAATACTAGTTGGGTTTAAGTACACATGTACCTCCTGGTACACACGGCTACACGTCAAGCTATAAAAAACCAGTTTGTCTTGGCCTCACTTTGTATAATATTTTGTCACAGTGAACGGTCAGCCAATACTGGTTTTTCATAGCTTGATGTGTAGCCGTGTGTACCTCCTGGTACATAAAATAGGTATGTATGTTATGTTATCAAATTATCGATTTATTATCGATGTGTCATGTTGTCACACAATTCGGCACTTTTTGATAACGAAAGAGTAATCAATTACTTACGTGTGATAACGAGTACATAGGCGCAGTGCGATATGACGTCATTTATTATGATTCAGCCATAATGTTCCCACTGCTGGGACACAGGCCTCCTCTCTGTGAGAGGGAGTGGGGTGTCATCAACCACGCAGGCTCAGTGCGAGTTAGTAGGTGTCACATGTCTTAGAATTTTTTGTTCTACATAGGACATGACGTTTGTTGTCTTCGATCAATAACAGTACTAGATTAAGGATCAGGAACAAAAATCAGTCGCTCAAGTGGCCACGTTTGCACACACGTAAACATCTACATTTCTTAGAAAAAAGTTTAATAATATTAACAACTTCAGTTTATTATAAACCTTAATGCTTAAACATAAAGTTTAATTACCATTGTAAAATATATTTAAAATGTCGGTTGAAAATAAAATCATTCTATTTTTAAATTTTCAGTCATTTATTCTAAAATGAAGCTTAAAGTCTAAGTAATAAGGTTAAAATCATCCTAATTTGAAATAAGACCACAAAAGTATTTGTGGTCTTATTTTTCGGGCCGTTTTTGAAGCGCTTATCGGAAATCTAGTACTATTATTGATCGAAGTTTGTTGTAATGTTAATTACTTAACATACCTAGTATACAATCAAGTATTTTCTAACTGAACAGACAGCTGTGCTGCTGGGGAGTTTGTTGCGCCACTTCTTCCCAGCGATAGCACTAGGAAGTGGTGAAGGGCCGGAGTTTTTGGGGGACTGTCTTTTGTAATTTTGACGTTCGAAAAGTGCCGATTCTCAACCTAATTTGAATAAATGAGTTTTGATTTTGATGCAACGATTTCCTCACCATGTTTTTCTGCACTGTTTTGAGAACAGTGGTGATGAATTAATTTACACAAAATCAAGCGCCAGATTGGGTTCGAACCTACGACCTACAACTCGGAAGTCGCTGTCCTTACCACAGCCAGCTGGGCTACATAATTATGATTCACAATCATAAAATAAAAAAACTTATACTGTCGGGGGACCCCCGTAAAAACAATGAGTGAGAGAGAGTGTGAAGCCATCTAATATAAAAGTTTTAGAAGCTCTCATAAAGTTAACGCCGTCTTGGATTTTCATTTTGGCGTCGAGCTGTAGCGGCCTCGAAAACCATGAAAACTATCTATGGAAGAGAAAGTTGCATGAAGGGGGCAAAGGTGGGTTCATTAACGCTTTTTTCGTTACGTGACGATTTCTACCAGTTTACTCCTACTGCAAGCCGAGCCAATACTAATAAATTGTCGCCGACAGTAGATATTATCATGAAGATCAATAGGTGTGTTACAGTTTTAAAAAAAACCTTCAAGGTAAGCTCTGAAAGTCACTCACGCACTCGTGAAAAAATCAATCAGCTGTCCCATCCAAAATTTCAATACCTACTCGGCCAATATTTATGGGACGGCCTGAGTATCATCAGTCTGCTATTTTTATAAATTCGTCATTCCAACACGATCCCATTCCCATCCCATTGTCATTTTGCTTAAAGTTCGTAAACTGCTAAATTCTTAATGGCGATCATTGGTCACGTAATAGAATTGTGTCATAATGACATTGGCGCCGATTCCCTAGTTCACAAACTAAACTAAATTTTAGTTCAATGTATCTTTTTCTTTCTATTTAATTTAGAAAAGGACAGAAGATAAATATTAGTTTAGTTCTGTCAAACTAGTTAGCGCCTGATGTAAATTGACGTATTTTTAGTAGCCATGTTGTTAATCACGTCTAATCTGTCTATGGAGTGTCTTAGTTTGACAGGACTAAACTATTATTTTATCTTCTGTCCTTTTCTTAATGAAATAGAAAGAAAAAGATGCACAGAACTTAAATTTAGTTTAGTTTGTGAACAAGGGAATCAGGGCCATTGTCGTATTGCCTTTATTATAAAACCCGTTAGTAGAAATGATTTTCGAAAAACTACCACTACTTTATTTATGCCACATTTCATTTATATATCTATTATATATATTTTTACATATTATTTATTAGTGTTTTATACAAGTCAAGTGTTTTATGTAAGTCAGTCATTCATTTATCATTATGATGTACGAGATTACCATTCTATGCCATTTCTTTCAATGGAGTGTCACTGGTTGACCACTGGAAAGTCATAATGACGCCATTATATTAGTAGATTACCAAACTTGTCAAAATCAACAATTATGAATTCAATGATAGACCATTCTGACACTATTGTAATAGCAGACTTGAGGCCCAGGTCCTGGGTTCGTATTCATGGTCAGGCAAAGTGCTATTGGGGTTTTTCACCTGGAATGTATCAGTTGCAGCCTGGAGTCTGGATCTGTGCCCGGTTGACGGCAATTATTAGGTTCGACCCCTATTATACAACGTGGCGCTACAATGGCGACATTAATTTAACACACGGGTAGGGAATCATAAAAATTGAAACAACATAAAAAAAATAGTAACTTGAAAACTTCCACCTGCGCCGCGCGCCCACATAGGGCTCTCTCTCTTTCCTTCAATTCGCCTTCTCTTTGCTCGTTAATTGTTTTAATTACATTGATGCGATGTTATGGTCCGTGACCCCAGCAAATGACCCCTGCGCTACAGTTCTTTAAGTCAGGTTGCTCTAAGATGCTATTTTATAAAATTGTTAGTAAATAAATAAACATTAATGTTCAACTAAATTAAAATATATTCATAAAAATACAACGCAAAACCGTATACGTGTGTTAAATTAATGTCGCCATTAAAGCGCCACGCTGTATGGGAGTTAAACATGACTGGCGAAATGTGGGTGTGCTATAGGCACACATCTGCCGAACCCTCGGGGATTATAGGTGTGATGTTATATTGCATCTAAGAAAGCTTCAAGCAATTCGCAGGAAAGCTTGTAGAAGCGTTTCGCTTGAGTAGAGGCTACGCATAAACAATTGAATATTAATTATTATGCTCACGGATCATTGTCCATTGAGGGGCCCGTGGCTAAATAATAACAGCCGCACAGGTCGATCGATCAGGTTAAGCTACGGTTGCCGCGGTTGGTCTGAGGATAGGTGACCATATTTACATACCGAGACCCCTTCTCGGTATATAAAGATGGTCACCCATCCACAGACCAACCACGGCAACCGTAGCTTAACCTGATCGATCGACCGTGCCTCGGAAAGCACGTTAAGCCGTTGGTCCCGGCTGTCATTTGTGGGTCTTTGACAGTCGTTACGGATAGTCAGAAGCCCGAAAGTCTGACAACCAGTCTTACCAAGGGGTATCGTATTACCCAGTAACTGGGTTGTGGAGATCAAATAGTCAGTCGCTCCATGTAAAATACTGGTATTCAGCTGCGTCCGGTTATAATGAAAGCCGACGCCAACTTAGTTGGGAAAGTCCCTTCACTATAATATCGTATTATTATCGCTTGAGTTACGTTATCGAACACAAAATGTTTCAAAAGATTGCGTATCATTTTTTGCGTATACAATCCAGCGATAATGATACAAGGCCACGCCACAAAGATCTGATAGGTAACCAAAATGGAGTGTCAATCACATCAATTCAGCCTATCGCAGTCCACTGGATATAGGCCTCTCCCAGGCTGCGCCACAACACCCTGTCCTCCGCCTTCCGCATCCAGTCTGTCCCAGCCACCTTCTTTAGGTCGTCCGTCCATCTAGCTGGGGGGCGTCCCACACTACGCTTGCCGATACGCGGTCTCCACTCCAGGACTCGTCTGCTCCACCGGCCATCGGTCCTTCGACAAACATGGCCAGCCTGGAGTTACCTGAGGTGGCCTGGGTTTAATTCCCGGGTCGGGCAAAGTATAATTGAGTTTTTCCATCTGGAATTTCTCAGCCTGGAATCTGGATTTTAGCCTGGTTACTGGCAATAGGCTCGTCCCCTGAAACTTAAACATAACTGGTGAAATTTAGGTGTCACTATAGATACAACTCTGCACAACCCTTTGGTGAATACAGCCGTGATAATCATCTGCCTAGCCTTTTCCCAACTATGTTGGGGTGGGCTTCCAGTCTAACCGGATGCAGCTGAATACCAGTATTTTACATGGAGCGACTACCTATCTGACCTCCACAACCCAGTTACTGGGTAATACGATACCCCTTGGTAAGACTGGTTGTCAGACTTTCGGGCTTCAGACTACCCGTAACGACTGTCAAAGATCCACGAATGACAGCCGGGACCAACGGCTTAACGTGCTTTCCGAGGCACGGAGGGGTCTCGGTATGTAAAGATGGTCACCCATCCACAGACCAACCGCAGCAAGCGTAGCTTAACTCCTCCCCTCGCCCGTGATAATATGTTATGTTATTAACAGAAATAAATATCAATTATCATCATCATTTATAATTTATCAGTGCATCAAGTATATATGACCTATATAATTATAAATATTATGCAATATAGCAGTGTTTGCAAGGTCGCCATTTTACCTATAATTCAGCTGCTTGCGTTGGTCTTGACATTTGATACTACACGGGTTTTGCAGAAAAGTGTCAATACAGCTACTTACACTTGTATTATAGGTTATTTTAGGCCGTTTCATTACTCAACGAAATATATAGTAGACTAGCTACGCCCCGCGGTTTCACCCGCGTAAGTTTCGATCCCGTGGGAATATCAATATAAAAAGTATTGTAGGTGTCAATCCCGGTTATATACTATCTGTGTGCCAAATTTCATCCAAATCCGTTTAGTAGTTTTTGCGTGAAAGAGTAACAAACATCCACCCATCCATCCATCCAAACTTTCGCGTGTATTTATTTATTTATC
Source organism: Apamea sordens (assembly GCA_945859715.1). Lineage (NCBI taxonomy): Eukaryota > Metazoa > Arthropoda > Insecta > Lepidoptera > Noctuidae > Apamea > Apamea sordens. Next base: position 6,490,571 of record OX244015.1, on the reverse strand, counting down.
CATTTATTTCAAGCATCAAGGCCCATATAAACACATACAATACAATATTAATATAACTTAAAAGTACTATAAATACATACAACATTATAATTACACTAAAAACTAACTAACGCACACGACGTGTCTGCGTCGTGATCGCTGACTGGTGTCATGTAGCCGGCCATGAAACCGGTGGTACCCAACACCCTTCGGCCAGAACTCTTCCTTGAGGAACATCCCGAGATAATGTGTACATGCACCACGAACGACTTGAAGTTCGTGTTGTGACGCGACTCCAACTTCTCGACCCTCAAAGTCCAGTTGGTCTTCACACGCATGTAGGTACTCCACGATCTCGATCTCGTTTATAATATTAGTAGGATTAGCCATTCATGTCCCACTGTTGGGCAAAGGCGACCCCACTCTCCTTCCAGCTCTCTCTGTCCAGAGCTGCCAAGACCCAATCTTTATGAAAGGAGTCCAGCTCATCTCGCCATCTCCGTCTGGGCCTGTCGCGATGTCGTTTGCAATTAAGCGGACCCACATAACGCAATGAATGTTGTTGAACTGTCAAAATGACAGTCATTGCTATACTGTTAGAGTGTTACGCAATTACCCCGCAGTTCCTATAAAGTGACGAATCGTTAATGGTTATCTTAACTCAGTTCTTGTAAGATAAGATATGAATCATTTATTTGTCCAAAACATGAGTAACACATGGCACGCAAGATTTTCTGAACGAATTTCTTTACGTAACAAAAGAGTGTTATATTTATAAGCGATTTTTTTATTACATACGTAATAGAACGAGACAGAGTGAGAGAAAGAGAGAGACAGTAAAGCCAAAATGAAAATCCAAGATGGCGGCTGCGAAAATTGTGCTTGATGCTTCGTCGTTTTTTAATTTTCGCTGTCGCAATCTATGATTTTTATATTGACTTCTTTTCTCGCGGGGGTCCCACGATCACGCGTTTAGTTTTTTTTTTTTACTATCCTACGCTGTCCCACTCCTGCGCAAAGGCTTCCCCTCCACTTCTTCCATCTTTCGTGAGCCCGCGCAGCCTCCTTCCAGTTTTGACGTAACCTATCTAGCTCGTCCCGGCATCACCTACGTGGTCTGTCGCGAGCCCAAAGATTGCAAGATGTTGCATTAAATTAAATCACAATCATGTTTTACCAACCTGTTCTGGGTCCGCACGGTGAATTACGGCCCACTACTTTACAGAGAGGAGGCCTATGTCCGTTGTTGGCTGATTATACTTGCATTGCTAAAATCACAATCGCGTTTTGCCAAAAGAACGTACAAATGTAAATAGGTATCAACATCATCAACATCACATCACCCCCTTATCCATAAACGTTGCTTAAAGTTAAGTAGTGATTACCGACTGTTTAACCAGTTTAAACTTTATTTAACTTTAGTCATCGTTTATAAATGAACCCCCAAATCGTTGTTTCCATTATTCTAAACAATTAACAATACAGACATTCACATAGTATCGACCTATATGTAGACATTAATAGATTTTCTTTCCTCTTTACAGATCCAAACAATTCTTCACTCAACCAACTGTCAAACACAAATTCAAAATGGCCGAATACTGCAACACCGCTGACGGTTTTTTGAAAAAGGAACTCACGTTTTCCGAATGTCAAAGTGCGATGCAGAATAAACAATTTAAAAAAGATTTTCTCCTTTTCTATTTGAATTTAGTATTTATAATTTTGAGAAGTATTTTCGAGTTAATTTCTGAAAATATTGTATTTATAGTTTCCGCTGTGGTTGTTTATTTATTGTTGTTAGTCATATATAAGAGTTATATCAATCCTGTGTTTTATAAAAAAGTGAGTATATAAATCGTAAATTTTTATACAGGGTTATTTGTAAAACACCAACAACCTCTTAAGAGGTCATTGTACTCATCATTATGAACAACTTTTACTATAGGACCAAACCTGAAATCGCGAAATAAAAATCAGCTGCTCCCTACATTTAAAAAAAAATTAAAAAAAAAAATTAAAAAGTGTTTATTCACATAACTAATTTTAACATAGACATATTACCTCCGCCAAACTGCAAAGCAGTTTGTTGGCAGATGTAGCTCCTTTTTTTCTTTGCACATAATATATTACAGGACCCAGGTCCCATAGTAAAAGTTGTTCATAATGATGAGTACAAAGACCTCTTAAGAGGTTGCTGGTGTTTTACAAATAACCCTGTATATAAGTACCTATGGTGCAATAGTTGAAAGTGTGGAGGCCGATAGTGTGGTCTGAGTCCGAGTCTCGGTTTATTCAAAAAGCCGCTGGAGAAGCAATCAAATCACAGAGCCGCAATTGTTAATTGATGTATTGAATGATAATTTATTAATTAATCTATCAAATTATAATTGTAATCATAATTTGTAATTTGATCCATTGAATGACAATTGTAATTGATTGATATTAAGACGTAAGTACCTACATGCTTCATAAATAATGTAAATGTTTGCAATGGGAAAATATAGCTGAGTCGTGATAATTATATCGTAACAACTATTCAGTATCCATATTTGCAAAATATTAAATTCTATTCTATTCAAGTTCGAGTCTCGGTATTACCAAAATGTTTTTTTTTTTACTGGATTCAGAATACACAAACACAAGACAGTAAATAATAGGCAGCTCTACAGATAGTTGTCCCAATATTTAGTTTATCTACATTTAACGTTCCCACAATACGATATCCGCAAAATTTGCTGTTCCTTCTATTACCTAGTAATAATAAAATAATTCTCAAAAACATGGATGGTCGATCAACATATATTATCTTCATAAGAACGGAACACAGGGCAGTCTTTAAAAATCACATTTTTTTCAGGAATTAACAGAAATCGGTTTCGAGCACATTGCATCTGGTCCAGACCGTGACAGAAGGATATCTAGAGCGCAGGCTACAAGACGGATGGGTAGCAAGATACCTCCACCTTATCCCAATGGATGGTTTGCGGTGGGAGAGAGCAGAGAACTGAAAGTTGGTGGAGTTATCGCTGTTGATGCATTAGGTATGTGGCGCCATCTGTTGTTGAATAGTAGAAGCTTAGCTTAAAAAATTGTGAGGCTACAGTAAGGGAAATCTAACACAGTTTTGTGAATAAAAAATATATAAATGCATTATTTATAATGAACAAGTCCAAAAGAGAAGTTGCGCTGTAAAATATTTTCGTGATTATTGTTTCGCGCCATAGTCTAGCGCCATCTATTATCGAGTAGCACAAACTAAAAATAAAATTTTACTCGGTTTTTTTTTGCAATTCTTTACAATTATAATTAAGACAAAACTCTTTTTAAATAGTACTTATACATCTCTTCATTCATAAATAACATAGAGTAGTTCTGCTAGACCTTTTGATAATAATTGACTAAGTATTTTTTATTTGTGTTCATTGGAAAAGGAAAAACAAAACTCATTTCTTCTGTTTTACAGATTTATTTTTTGTATTTCAGGCCAAAACCTTTGTATCTACCGCGGAGAAGACGGTGTCGCTCGCTGCGTGGACGCCTACTGTCCCCACTTGGGCGCCAACCTAGCAGTCGGTGGCAATGTGAGCGGGAACTGCATCGAGTGCCCCTTCCATAAGTGGAGGTTCGGAGAAGATGGCGCGTGTGTTAGTGTGCCCGGGATCGAACATGGTCAGTTCAACAAGATACAAGAGGGACAATTCTCGTAATTTTAAGAACGTTCACAGTCTGAGGGGCAATTCTCGTAATTTTAAGAACGTTCACAGTCTGATCTCAGTCTCAATCTGTCAAAAAAACCTCAAATTTCCCTACATTTTGACAAGTGTTTGACATTTGTTTGTCGCTGAGATGAGACTGCAACTAGATTTTGAACATTTTAAATTACGAGAATTGGCCTTCTGATCTCAGTCTCAATTTGTCAAAAATACTTCTAATTTCCCTAAATTTTTGACAAGGTTTTGACATTTGTTTGTCGCCGAGATAAGTGACTGCAGCTAGATTTTGAACGTTTTAAATTACGAGAATTAGCCTTATGATTCATGCGGTTTTAACAGTCGAAGCTTTTTTAATTTCGAACTCTATTCCGATAACGTTAAAGTTCTAATTACACGTTACAAGGTTCCTTTGGCGCGTGGCCAAAATCGGAACTAGAGGCGCCATCTTGTTTTGTCAATACACAATGACAGTGCCAACTTCACAAATGTTTATCAACCGTTGTTGATGTCCCCTCTGTCAATGTCATTCTGGCGACAAAAGATCCTTGGAGCACCTCCTAATGGTTTAAAAATAACATAAGTATACAGTCGGCGTCAAAAATATCGGGACGAACAGACTGTTCAAAATGATCTCAACAACTAAGAAAATTAAACTTTGTCTCAATTGGATAAAGTTCTTGTCAGAATGACAGTTGTCGTGTATTGTCTTCATTCTGAAATATTCCTTGTGTCATTTGCATTTCATTTTGAACAGTCTGTTCGTCCCGATATTATTGACGCTGACTGTACAAATAGGTCTTATTACAAAAGAGGGTCTCAATCTTTGGTTGGATGGTTTAAAACATCGAGACATTTTTGAATTTGAAACTCTATTCCGACAACGTTAAAGTTCTAATTACAACTATGTATATTTTATATTTACCTGTTTGTGCCCCTTATCCTGTGTTTTATATTTATTAAATACTTTTACTGTTAATCGTGCGTTAGATCCAACACAAAAGCTGAGAATAACTTTTTTTTCCACAGCTCCCAAAGGTGTTTCAATAAAAAAATGGACGACAGTGGAGATGGACGGCGCCATCTGGATCTGGTACGACGCAGAGAACCGGGAGCCGCTGTGGAACATGACCGAGGTGCCGGAACTGCAGCACTGGGGGTACAGGGGCAGGAATGAGTTTACTGTCAGCGCTCATATACAGGTTAGTGATCATTCTCCTTGCCTTCTCCCAAACATGTTGGGGCTGACTTCCAGTCTAACCGGATGCAGCTGAATACCAGTATTTTATGGAGCGACTGCCTGTCTGACCCTCTACAACCTAGTTACCCCCAGGCTTCTGACCAAATGATAGCCGAAAACAACGGCTTAACGTAGTTTCTGAGACACGGAGGGGTCTTGTATATTATATGTAAAGATGGCCACTGACTATCTGACCTCAACAACCCAGTTATTGGTTAAAACGATACCCCTTGATAAGACTGGTTGTCAGACTTTACAATAGAAAATTCAATTCAATCAATTTCAATCCATCAAGGTTTCATTTTTTTTTTTCAATTAATTTTTTTTTATTTCGTTTCATTTTCTTTTTTTTTAATTTAGATAGAATTACCTACCTAAATGATAAATGATTTTATTTTGTAAGTAGGTTTGTACAAACACTTTTACACGTCAATCATATTTTAAAACTAGATGAGGTCGGCGTTTCCTATCTGACTAGTCTGAGAAGAAAGGCCGAAACAAACTCAGACGTCACAGTCTCTTTTAAAGTCCAGACATAATCTTGGTCAGATCATATGAAGACCATGTAGGTCGATGTCTGAGATGGTCTTTTGAGGAAAGAACCACACAGATTGAGAGGACCTGTCCAGTCAGTGCACGCATTTGTCAGAAATCGTGCAGCTCAACTCAAAACTTAAGGAGCTCAACGATCCGACGAACAATACCAAAAAAACATTTGGGTAGGCCACATTAATTACTCAAACTGCCAGACCATGACAAAACTAAGAGAAAGTACCTACTACCTACCTAATACCTACATGCATCGTATGTACAAAAACGATACCGCTCGTAACAGACTCCCTGATGCTATAGGCTGGCACATTTCTGAACCCGTACGAAGAGTTAGATTAAAATCTATGATGATGAGGGATTAAAGAATCTTGGGGACGACCACCATCTCTTACAGCAGTATTCTTGTGGTGGTGGACCCCCTGTACTGACATCTAACTTGCGGGAGTAACTGCGTTACTCACTTTTTTTTTACCCTCCATTGTCCCACTGCTGGCCATAAACCTGTCCCAAATCCTTCCAGGAACTGTTTTTCCGCGTCACCTCGAAGTAGCCCTCGTGTCCAGGCCATCTTGCCGTCTTTCTGGGCCGGCCTCGGCGATGGCGGCGTCGTCCATGCACCCATTGTGTGTAACTCCCCCTATTTGGTTAATATACCATACATATACGCACTAAGCGCTTCTCGTCATTTTTTCTGATGCACACAGCTAAGGAGTGGAATCGTCTGCCTGCGTCTGCATTCCCGAGTTCATACAACCCGAATCTCTTCAAGGCGAGAGTGAATAGGCTTCTTCTGGGCAAGCTCGCTCCACCGTAGATGTCGTCCCTGCCTCTGGGCAGGATTGAGGTCAAGAGTGACCCCATTGTCAATAAAAAAAAAAACTCACTTACAAAGGCTTATTTATAATTTCAGGAGATACCAGAAAATGGCGCCGACGTAGCTCACTTGAACGCGGTACACTCTCCATCTCTATTGTCAAGCTTAGGAGAAAAATTTCCGTTGTTGTATGATTTAATAGGTGAGTAATTGAAATAAATAAAACTGAATCACCGAAATGTATGTACGCGCATAACTTCCGATCGACTGCACCAAATTAGATGAAATTTTGTATGCATATTTCAATGGGTTCCTGGAGGGTTTTTTTTTTAATACTATACTTAAATTATTATTTTTTCGTTTCTACGGCTTTACCCCGAGATCTCACCCACATTCCCCAAGCGATAGAAGAATACTTAGCTTATACTTAGTGCCAGAAACCGGCCAAAAATCTAAATCTTAGGCTAGTAGGGTAAGTTCCTGATCACACCCGGGAATTGAAACTAGGCCACGCTGACCAGCAGTGAGATTCTGTAACCATCTCACCGTGAAAACTTAGGTGAAGTGAGCGTGGAGTGAGCTGTCATTCCAAATAATGCTAGGGATTGACACTAGTGACAACTCACATCAAGCTCACTTCACTTGAGTTTTCACGGTGAGATTTTTACAGAATCGACCGGCTGCCGGCAAGCTGTTGTTTTACATCCTCGTCAAATTTCAGGAGGCTGTTATAAATAATCAAATAAAATTACGATCCCTGGTAAATAATGAATACATACTTGTTTTTTTATTTATTTAAGTTTGACAGTATTTCAGAATACACCACTTTCAAAGAACAGAATCGCGTTATGGTATCGTATTAATGACCGCGTTTTTATGTGTGTGTAAAAGTGCGGTCTCACACAGGCCGCGTTTTAAAATGCGTGTCCCACACATGCCGATTTCCGAAAATTAGAAAAAAAAATACCTACTTACTTATTTTATTATTGATTCGTGTCGAGAATCAGTAGCATATGTAGTTACCTCCTTGAATTTGACGAGCATGCAAAACGACAACTTGTATATGTTACCCCTACTGATATAGTATTTTTATCCCACGAAGCAAGACGCGCGCTTTACTTGTGTTTACCAAATGTAAAAACACGCTGTGAGTCTATAAGTGTGTGTCTATAAGCGCAGAAGCGTCCGAGACGATGGCGAAGTCGGAAGTGTGTGTGTGTGTGTTATGTGCTGACGCTATTCGTCTCCACGCACACATTATTCACGGTCTGTTCGTACACTAAGTTACCACAACTGAAGCAGGTGTCGCTTTGTGTGATAAAAATACTGTTCTACTTTTGGCTCCGCGTATACCTTCGGAGAATCCATGCGTTTCAACTTTTTATCGTACAGTCTAGGTATAAAGATTGTGTTATTGTTATTCCAGGTTGTCACGTATGGTCAGCAAATTGGTCTAAAAATGAAGACCACACAGCGAACATGAGCTTAACTCACGATTACAGGATAATGAAGTATGACCTGTGCCATATTAATGTCAACGTTACGCAGGTATGTAGCACTGACAGTTAGTGTCTAAACACACTATGCCGAGGATACGCGACCGAAGTTCGGCATGATTACGCCTGCAATGCTATTTGAATTACTGGCGACACATTATGCCGAAATTACGTTGCGTTATAGCGTACAGCCGAACTTCGGTCGGGCGTAAGTTCAGCGGCAATTCGGCGGCAACGTATTCTGTAGGTAGAGCGTTGCGAGCGTGTTTTGCGTCTGTCTGTCCGGCTGTTTAGATAACACGACACAACGCCACGTCAGCGCTCGAGACACGGAATACACACAAAGTTGATCTACTAAATTTCTGCTGCGTAAGTTCGGCACTTGTGGTGTGTCAGCCAAATAGGTCGGAACGTAAAATCAGCCGCGGAACTTCGGTATAGTGTGTTTGGACACTTAAAACCTACTTTCAATCTCCAAATCCATTCGTAACTCCTCGGTCCTCATGCCCAATCCTACACACTCACTCACTTAGGAGCGCTTAGATGGTGCTAGCAGTAATTCACTTTACTCTGTATGTTTGTTCCTGCACTGCGATTCTGTAACCATCTCACCGTGAAAAGTTAGATAAAGTGAGCTTAGAGTGAGCTGTCAATAGTGACACTATTGACAGCTCACTCTAAGCTCACTACACACACACTAACACACGTATTCGATCCCAACTCCCAAAATTCTAAAGCTTATGTGGTCTACATCACCACAATACATGCGAACTACGCATGACACTGACGTCACGCAAAATCCTGCCTCGCGCAAGCAGTTTACCGTGCGACTAGCATAATAAATTGTATACAACGTCCCGACATCAATCGTAGGGCAGTAGCCCACAGTACACTACACCCGTCCTGGTCGGAGGATACTCCCTTTTCTATGAAGTTTGAGTGAACTGTACAGTCACGAGCAAAAGTATGTATACACTCGGCTTTATTCAAAAGCGATTTACTCCATTATTTTTTAATGAAATTTTATGTTGTTACGAACATAGCATTTTCGAACCCATAGGTTTATGTAATGTGTCGTATTTCAACGTTGCATTTGTTATTTCACGAAAAAATCGCAATTGAAAGTTGCCAAGTGTTGACATATTGGTGCTCGTGACTGTACACTTTGTTCCTCATACCTCTAAACTTCCAAAATTTACAGTAGGATTTCTATATTTCTTTTCGTTAAAACCTTTTTCCTTTCCACAGATAGGCCCTGGCCACGTCCGCCTCATGCTGGACACTCCAGTAGGACCTATCCTAGTGTCACAGTCAGTGACGCCCCTCGGCCCGTTGTTGCAAAGGGTCATCCATCGAATGTTCTCGCCAACCTACAACGCGCCGTTCGCAGCAATTTCGGTGAAATCTGAGGGGGATATGGTGAGTTTTGTGTTTTTAGGTATATACCTTTACTACGTAATTTCTTCATCAGATTTGCCTATTTAAGTCATGATGGATTAGGCCGACAGCACACGCTCATACAAAAATCAACGGCTCAGCAGTGCGATTCTGTAACAAGCCGGTCGATTCCGTAAAATTCTCACCGTGAAAACTCAAGTGAAGTGAGCGTCAGTAGTATCAATCCCTAGCATTATTTGGAATGACAGCTCACTCCACGCTCACTTCACCTAAGTTTTCACGGTGAGATGGTTACAGAATCGCACTGCTGCTCACCGTGAAAACGTAGGTGAAGTGAGCGTGGAGTGAGCTGTCATTCCAACTAATGCTAGGGATTGACACTATTGACAGCTCACTCTAAGCTCACTTCACCTAACTTTTCACGGTGAGATTTTTACAGAATCGATCGGCTGGAGATCATTTTATTTTTTGTCCTACTTAGTAGTAGTACCTAATTGTATACTCGTCGTCATATAGTTGTCAAAAAATAAAATTTCCGTTTTGACATTTGAGAATGCGTTCTTGACACCCGTCAGTTTCATACAAACGAATACGTGTTTTGCGAATTTGATCTTTATTAACTACTAGAACTGTCAATGTCAAAACGGGCTTTTTATTTTTTGACAACTTTAATTGCTTTATTCCCTAAGGTTGAAGGTTACTTGCACGTCATACAACGAGTCTATTTTTAACCGACTTCTAAAAAAGGAGGAGGTTCTCAATTCGGATGTTTAAATTTTTTTTTTTATGTTTGTTCGCGCATATCTCCGTCGCTTGCCAACAGATTGCAAAAAATTATTTTTTTGTTGGAAAGGGTATACTTCCCAAATGGTCCCATAGAAATTTCATCAAAAACGGTTCAGTAGTTTGGTTTTTAAACCAAAATTACTGGTAAAAATTACACAACTTAAAAGTGAAAAATAATAAAAACTTTTTTGCAAAAAAAAAATCAACCGCCTTCCAAAAACGACACTACAAAGTGAAAAATAACTTTAATTTCGGAAGTCGGTGGCAAACAACGAAAATGCGAACCCAACGACACCGACTTCCGAAATTAATGTGTTATTTTTCAATTTGTAGTGTCGTTTTTGGAAGTCGGTTGATTTTTTTTCTGTGACAGTTAGTTTTAGCTTTGGCGAAGTTTTTTACTACATCGTTCATCATCACCATTTCAGCCCGGAATGACCCACTGCCGGAAAACATAAGGAAAGCATCCCCTTTTTTCTACCATACTTCCTGGTTCCGTGCGTCCCTCATCCAGGTGTATCCCGCGACTTTGACGATATTTTCAACCCAGCGCGGTTTTGGACGGCCCAGGGGGTCTACTCCGAAGTAGTATCGGCCGAATGTTCGGCCGTTTCCTGCTACGAAGTTACTATTTGGTTCTGTTGGTTCCGATCCTACACTCCTACACTCTTTCGAATATTGACTCAGGTCCCAACCCAACTGAGCCGATGCGAACTTTTTTCGCATTTTTCAATAATATTCGGTTCAGCCATGTGTCGGTCCGATCCGAACATTCGCACTTCAGAGTAGGCCCCCTGGTTTCTTCAGCCAAACCTTCGCCACCATTCAGTCACAGCTTTACTCCATAGGTATAGACGCCAGCGAGTCAACCTACGCGAAACTGTCAAATTTTCCCAATCAACCTTGAACGTAATGCTTTAGCGATAAAGTAGAAAATCAATTAAAGAAATTTGACAGATTGTAGTAGGTTGATGTGCTGACGTCTATACACACGGCTACACATCAAGCTATGCAAAACCAGTATTGGCTGACCGTTCATTGTGACAAAATATCATACAAAGTGAGGCCAAGACAAACTGGTTTTGTATAGCTTGACGTGTAGCCATGTGTACATCGTCTAAACACATTTTACTTTAGGCAGTGCATTGTCTGACAACCGGACACTCTCTTAAAAGAAAAGATTAACTTTAAAACTAATTTTCTCTTTCACAGTTCGAACGAGACATCTTAATTTGGAACAGCAAACGTTTCGTCTCAGCCCCCGCTTACGTCCGCACTGACAAAACGATTCGTGCGTTCAGGAATTGGTTCTCACAGTTCTACAGCCCGCATAGTGTATCATTTAGGGAGGCCAATCAGAATACTCTTGATTGGTGATGGACATGACAAATGTATTTCGACTAAAGGCCATACGTACGTCATTTTTTTTAGGCTATTGGCCTTATTAAGAGTAAGGCCTGTCACCTGTCAGAGCAACCATTCTAACTGCTAATAAAGATCAAATTCGCAAAACACGTATTCGTTTATAAAGATAAAGATAAAGATAAAGATGCATTTATTTGTCTAAACATGTGTAACATGATACATAGATATGCACATATGGATGGAAATGAGTTTAAGATTGTCAGTTCAACATGTTTTGCCATATTCGGCGTACAAAATAGTTAATAATAGTATAATATTTAATTGTTAAAATAAATAATTAAATTATAGTCACAATTTAGTCAATTCAAATTCACACAACAGTCAATAAAAAAATACAGTCAACAAATAATAATAATTAAAACAATAAAATGAATAAAACTAATAAAATTATATAAGTTCAAAATTTGTCATTCAAAAACTCTGTAACATTATAATATCCCTTACTAATTAGCAATTTTTTTAGTTCTGTCTTGAATGAATTAATATTCATTTTCTTAAGGGAATTAGGAATTTTATTGTAAATTAATGGAGCCATGCATATTACACTTTTTCTTAGAAATGCTGTTTTGGGGGATAGTGATTGCACCCAAAGTCTGTACTTCTCACGTCTATTTCTACCTGCATTATTAGTCCGAAGGGGAAACAAATGAGGATTGGTTTTTACAAACAGCGATATTTCTAATATGTAAAGTGACGGAAGTGTTAGAATTCTGTGCTGTACAAACATTGGTTTGCAACTGTCAGTAGTTTGCAACCCAAACATAGCCCGTATACACCGCTTTTGTGCTTTGAACGCAGTGTCCTTCTGAGTTGAATTGCCCCAGAATATTATTCCAAATCTTAACACTGATTCAGTAAACCCGTAATATGCTGTAAGTAAAGTATCCGTGTTGACAGTCGGTGCCAACTTATAAAGAGCATATGACGAAGTACTCATTTTTTTACAAAGTTCGTTAATGTGAGTTTTCCAATTTAATTGCTTGTCAATGATTAATCCCAAAAATCGGGCTGTTTCAGTTTCTTGTATTATATTGTCTTTATGTACTAAATTAAATTGTGATGTATTAAGTAACTTTTCTCGTTGTCTAAAATGCATTATGTTTGTTTTGCTGAGATTAATTTTCAAATTATTATTATTAAGCCAGGTAATTATAGAATTCAATGAATCATTAGAATCGGAATGATAGTTGCTCATATTTTTAGGTGCTATGGTAACAGTACTGTCGTCAGCAAACAATGACATGGGTTGCTTAGTTGCATTTGGTAGATCATTAATGTATAGTAGGAACAAAAGAGGGCCCAATACACTTCCCTGGGGAACACCATATGTGATGTAACGCTTATCAGAAGAGAAAATATGTTCCCTTTTAGTTTTAATATTAAATTTTGATATTTGGGTTATTTGTTGGCGGTCTGACAAATATGATTTTATCAGTTCTCGGACATTGCCTCTTATACCATAAGCCTCAAGTTTATCCAGCAGAATATTGTGGTCTACATAATCAAATGCTTGCGACATGTCACAATAGATAGAACAAACAGGTAAAGATTTGTCAACTTGTGAAGAAACTACGTATAAAAAGTCATAAACCGCCATATTGATGTTTTTATTTTTCCTGAAACCTTTTTGCTCATCACATAGAATTTCATTTTGGTCTAAGTAGCTATTGATTTCACTGTAAATATATTTCTCAAAGATTTTTGAGAATACAGAAATTAGTGCTATGGGTCTATAGTTCTCCATTAAGTATTTATTATCTTTTTTAAATACAGGTTTTATAATTGTCAATTTGAGGTCATTTGGAAATGTCCCACTTTGTATACAAAGATTCATTATATGGCTTAAGTGATGAGAGATATCTTCATTTACTGCTTTGATTACTTTAGTCGAAATACCGTCAATCCCTACACTGCTAGTATTTTTAAGATTTCTAATAATTTTCCGCATATGATAAGGCAAACAGGGTGATAAAAACATTGAGTTTGGTTGGCGATTAATTAGGGCAGTGGATTTTTTTCCGGCACCTGGAATAGGATTTACTTTTTCAATGAAATAGTTATTGAACGCATTGGCAATTTCCGCAGGATTTGTTGTCAATTTATCGTTAATTTTTAATTCAGTTATTGATTCTTTTGGAATATTTAATTTATTATTATTTATAATTTGCCAAGCCGTTTTGCTTTTATTAGTCGATGTTTTTATTTTGTAATTGTTTTGAGCACGCTTAGTAAGGTTTATAATTCGTTTAAGTAGTTTTGAATATGTTGTATATTTTAGTTTGTTAGTTAATGTTGGTTTCCGTCTGAAATTCCAGAGTAATTGTCTTTTATTCTTACTACAGGTCTTAATTCCACGTGATATCCATCTTAGCTTGGTATTTACTTGCACAGTAATTCTAGTTAGTGGAAAACACAATTCATAAAATAATTTAAATGTTTCTATAAAATAATGATATGCTGCTGTTGGATCACTTGTGTTGTATATTTCACAAAAAGAAAGGTTTTTTATATGTTTTTTAAATTTATGAATATTTTCTGAGCTGTAGTCACGCTTCATTTTATGCCAATATATGAAAGTGACTGGTGTCATGAACGCATTCTTTCGTAGAGAACACCCGGTTTCGAATTGAGAATTTGAAGTTGAAAACAATAAATAAGCATTATACTCGTATAAGCTGTCTTAGAACGTAACTCTATTCTAGATTACGTAAAAGTTAACTTTAAAATGCGTAATAAAATAAATATATAAACTGCCTTATCTTATTGAATTATCTTATTTATGGCTTCTTACAGACAATAAAATACCGTACGTGTATCAATCAATGTATTGTGTGTTGCTGCAATCACTAGTTCCATCTGTCAAAAAACGGTTTACCTAATGGACAGGGTAAAAGTAGGATATGCTAAAGTAAACTTTGACAAGTTTTTAACTTTAAATTCTTAATTCAGAAACCGCGGGTACAAGAGTTTACTTATGTCACTTTTGGAATAACAGTCCAGCTGTCGAGAGAATGCGTTCCTGACATCTGTCAGTTCCGACAATTCTAGTAGCTAATGAACGATCGAATTCGCAAAACACGTCAATCAATCATCTCAGCCTATTGCAGTATTTGCAGTTCTCCGCCTTCCGCATCCAGTCTGTCCCAGCCAAAAAAAATGTCGCTTAGACCAATTAGCCTTACAACCGTCGATATATGTATTAACATTCAACCTGATACTGACCTACAAATTGCAAAAACACGTAAGAAAATTATAATTTCGCGGGCTACTCTGACTATTTCGCCTTGACTGCTGTCCTAACCAACGCGATCGTCGTTCGAGTATGCAATCGACGCGTTCATTTTGTTCGGCGAACCCGAACGCGTGGTCACGTCGACAGAGGGCGTTTGTTGCGGTTTTCCGAACAAATGAGTGAGATAGTGACAGTGACGATCGCGTATTGGCGCGAACGATATTTTTGGTTAGCACACGTAGGTACACACGGTTACACAACTTACACATCAAGCTACACATTTCCAGTTTTAGCTGACCACGCATTGTTTAGGTTTTTCGTACAATCAGAAGTCAGCTTACACTGGTTGTTTATAACTTGATGTATAGCCGTGCATACTTACAGTGCGAACGACGAGAGAATGCGTCCTTGACATCCGTCAGTTTCATACAAACGAATACGTGTTTTGCGAATTTGTTCTTTATTAGTTACTTGAATTGTCGCACTGACAGATGTAAGGAACGCATTCTACGGCGGCCGGACTGTAAGTATTGTATATTTTTAGAATATTTTACTATGAAGACATGAATGTGAGTTGATGCCAAATTGTACAATTACCTAAAATAATATAGTATTTTGCATAATATGTGTTTTATTGAAATGCAACAAAAAGTTTGATACCTACTCTGCCATTGGGGCATGTTACATTTGTCAATATTATCACGATCCTAATATCGCGATATCGCAGTTATTGAGCACGATACCGTGATACGGCCTATTATACCATCAATATTACCACGGTGTCGTGATATTATTGACAATGTAACATGCCCCATTCATATAGCCAACTGTCTCGTCAGTCTCGTAGTCGCGTGATCTGTGCGGGATAGATCCCAGGACCACGCACAGATGCCCCTGCGCTTGATGTTACACCATAAAATTAGTTTTTTAAACCCAGATACTAATTTGACAGCTGTAATGTCAAATTTCTATACTAAAAAAACGCAAACAGCACCCTAATTACGTAACACACGGTCAATCGGAATCGGATTCATTTTGACAGTTCAACAACATTCATTGCGTTATTTACGAGTTGAGCAGACAACTTTTTCGAACCTAAGAAGCAATGGATTAACAATTTGCTTCAAAATTATTCAGATTCCGATTGATTGTGTGTTCCGCAATTAGGGTGCTGATTAGTAATCTGGGATTAAAAAGCAAGAAATCGATAAGTAGTTTTGGTCGAATTTACGGGTGTCTCCTACTCCGTATCTCTTACGGGCACAAGATTAATTCGGGCCCCGCCCCAACTAAAAATTAATGGCAACACCATTTGACAGTTGTTCCACCACTGGTGTTTTTGCCCGTGCAAAAAATTGAATTTGAAACTTGTTTTGATGGATCACCTACTTTCGGATCTTCGTTTGACAGACTTGAGAGAGTAAACTGAATCATTTTGAAGGATATTGCTTATCTATTGCTTCATATTATAATCGAAATATTTGTCGTCTACACAACATCAATAACGCAATGAATGTGGTTGAACTATCAAAATGAAAGCCATTCCTATACTGTGTGTTACGCAATTACCCCGCGGGTTCGACTCGTCAAGGAGGAGGTGTTTTAATAAATAAAACTACAAAAAATATAAATAAGCCTTATCATTTATTATTTACGAATAGAAAGAGAGATTTTAGACGGTTTTTAAATATTATGGTGCAACCACATTAACATCAGTGGCGGCTCTAAACTCAGAGTACTCAATAAACCCGTCGTTATTTGTGTCAGTCTGTTTCAATGCACCTTCCACCATCTCCTCCAAGTCAGAATCTTTGTAATTTATGCCATTGTCTTTGTCAGCTGCTGAAAAAAATAAAAACATAGAGTACAGACGCCAGCAGGTCAACCTACCCGAAACTGTCAAATTTTACCAATCAACCTTGAACCTTAATGCTTCAGCGACAAAGTTGAAAATC
Source organism: Apamea sordens (assembly GCA_945859715.1). NCBI lineage: Eukaryota > Metazoa > Arthropoda > Insecta > Lepidoptera > Noctuidae > Apamea > Apamea sordens. Next base: position 6,473,981 of record OX244015.1, on the reverse strand, counting down.
TATTAAAGAAATTTGACAGATTGTAGTAGCTTGATGTGCTGGCGTTTGTACCTAGATTTTTTTATTGTAAAATTATTGACCAAAGACCAAAGCATCTCTATAGTTTTTTTTTTTTTTTTAATAGGGAACAGTATTAAGGCCACGTTGAGGTCCGGAAATAGCGTAGTAAGTACAGACGCCACCCAGCACATCAAGCTACTACAATCTATCCTTTAATAGATTTTCAATTTTATTGCTAAAGCAAAGGCTCAAAGTTGACTGGGAAAATTTGTCAGTTTCGGGTAGCTCTTGATATGCTGGCGTCTGTACCAAGTATTGTATTTTAAATTAAGCTGAATGCTTGAGGCTAAACTGGCTTGATGTGAAAAGAAATTACCTAAATACTCACCAAGAATCTTTACGATGATTTAGAACCTGTAACTGAATTTTAGGCTGAATAAAAAAAAAAAGAAAAATAATAATTTATTTAATTTAAAGATTTAAAAATAAAACAGTTGCAGAGTAAATATAGAAAACAAATACAACAAAAGTAAAAAGGTATAGGAACTGGCAACACATCAAGCTATACATTTCCAGTTTTATCTGACCTCGCATTGTGTAGGCTTTTCGTACAATCAGAAGTCAGCTTATACTGGAAATGTATAGCTTGATATGTCGTTGTATGTACACAGTGTAAAGGAAATCGACGCGCAAACTGTTACCGTGAATTCAGCACATGATTCTAGACCGTAGACAGTCTACGTTCTAGACTCACAAGCACAGAACATAATATACCATAGAGCGTTGAAATTGTTCGTTGGTTATTTTTTTTTAAGTTAGCTGGATCATACCTCAGACTAAGGAGTCTGAGGATCATACACAGACAACGTAATGGAAAACTGGCAAAGTAAGGGGGAGACCATAGATAATATTTATATGGCGGGAGACCTTTTCCCGGCAGTTAGACAAATTAAACTAAAAAAAAAATTGCTGTAGCTGTTTCATACAAAATTGCAACGCTGGTGGGTTCAGAATACTCGTAATGTAGGTAAGTACTTACTGAATTCATAGTAACAGTTTGCGCATCGATATCCCTTACACCCTGTTTAAGTAGTTATTATATTTCATGAGGTAATCGTTCGAACGGGGTTTGTGTGCGGAATTAAAGCAAGATTATCTGTCTGTGTGTCTTATGGCTGATGGGGGCCGAAAGGTTCTAGGGTGGCGACTGCGTACCAGAAAACGTAGTTGACCTTGTGGAAGACCTCCCACAAGGTCATGTCATTTATTTCAAAACAACATACATTGTGTAGAAATTTTACTAGAGATAAGATGTCATTTAGTCATACTTATATATGAGTAATACAAAAACAAAATGACAAAAAATAATAATAATAATAGTCAACCATACCATTTTAAATAATTTACCAATCAATAAATTAATTTCCAGAACGATAATATTACAACGACTTTGTGAAGGCCGCAGGAACCCGTTGGATGCGAGAAGCACCGCCGATCGATTCTGTAAAAATCTCACCGTGAAGAGTTAAGTGAAGTGAGCTTAGAGTGAGTCAATAGTGTCAACCCCTTAGCATTAGTTGGAATGACGGCTTACTCCACGCTCACTTCACCTAAGTTTTCACGGTGAGATGGTTACAGAATTGCACTGCTGAACCGCTCTAAGTGGAGGTGCTTGGGTGACCCCTATATGTCTAGCAGTGGACGTCTTTCGGCTGAAATGATGATTATGATGATGTGATTGAGGGCTGGAAGCTCGGTGAGAGATGGAAATGTAGGGGGCTCGGTGTCCAGCATTTTGCCAGTGACAGTTCAGCAACGTTCATTACGTTGTCTACGTTGTTGAGCGGGCGAATTTATCAAAATTATTTAAATTTTGACTGAAAGTGTGTAACTTAATTAGCTTGCTGGCTCCTAGTGTTTGACGTTAGCCTTTAAAAAGGAGCTTGGTATGGGGATAAAAAGCAGGATTCATTGCGTTATTTAAGCCGTCGAGCAGACGATTTTTTCAAACATAATTATGAACAGAATGAATTTCTCCAGAATTAGCTTACTGACAGGTTATTGTTATTAGTATTAACTTATTTATTTATTTTACTTCGATGGTCCTAGTTTTTCATCTGTGACTCAAGTGACAGCTATGTGACCAGAACCCAGCTATGCATAAATATGTAAGCTGTCACGCCCTTTATGCCTGGAGGCTTTTATATATGTAGTGTTTTTATTTCCATTTTAATTAAGTAATTATTTTTCAGCTTGAGTACGTATAGTTTTTATTATATTTGTTGGTATATTGGCGTGGCTAGCTGACATATTTTATGGCAAATAATTTAAGTTTCTTGTAATGTTAATTACTGAACATATGTTCCTAGTATTGTATACATGCAACTATATTCTAACTGAACAGACAGCTGTGCTGATGGGAAGTTTGTTGCGCCACTTCTTCTTCCCAGCGATAGCACTAGGAAGTGGTGAAGGGCGGGCGTTTTTGGGGGACTGTCTTTTGTAATTTTGACGTTCGAAAAGTGCTGATTCTCAGCCTAATTTGAATAAATGACTTTTGATTTTGATTTTGAATGGCATCTGGAAGACGAGATGTTGGTCGTCCGGCAGCGAGATGGACAGACGACATTTATTTGTTCAAAACAAAGGATTCTATTACCTACACGTTAAAAATACAGTTTTACAAAATAAGTACCATTTCTACAAACGTGTGTACATTGTTGCCATCGCAGGTAAAACCTGAACCTGATGAAGCTGGCACAGGAGCGTGGCAGTGGCTAAAGTCTGGCTGTGGATGATGTTGATGATGAAGAAGCAATGGCTTGGTTAGGAATTTCCTTCAAAATCCGTCGGATTGTGAAAGAAAATGGAGTCTTAGTGTCGGGTTATATTGTAAAAAGCGTGGTTCACATAGGAAAGTCTTCTTATCGAGCCCCAGACAACTCCTTCTCCTTGTCAGCCTTCTTAGCTTTGTAATCACTGATCCTGTACTCCAAATAGTCAACGTATCCGTCCTTGTTGATGTCTGTATGCTTGAACACATGCTCAAGGAGTTGTTCGAGCTGTTCATCGGTGTAAGTCTGATGATTTTTGTCCATTTGTCCTGAAATTATGAAGAAAAAATTGACGATCGAAATAATTACTGGCGAAGTTAAACCAATATAATGGTTGAACAATTTTCAAACTTATTACTAAAAGCATAAGGGTGAAAAGAGGTCACCCGCCGTTTTTGTCTGCAGTTGTATATTATATTTGAGAACATTAGTTCGACTTCTGATAAATATTATACTCTGTGGTCGGTCAATAATATGGTACACCGCAATGATATTCTAGTAAACAGATATGTTATGAGCGCGCAAATCGTGAAGACTAGAAAACGTCCTAATTGGGACGTATTGCCTTTAGTCTGTGTCACGCACGTCTTCGAGATAGACGGTGCGCGCTACTACGTAATTATCATCCAAAATGCCATCTTGTGTATATAAAAAGTGTACCAATTATGTTACCAAAGTTAATAAAACACAAGGGATCTCATACCACACAGAAGTACACAATATACTTCGATTTATTAATATATTTCAATTATTTTCCTAATATTCTGATATTTGGAGGTTAGAAAAAAGAAAGAGATGGAAAATACATTTTTTGTCGTAAGAACGACAAGGATGCGTACACTCCGGACATGGAATAAAAGTACAGATGCGAATATTAGGCAGTAAAGTCATCTTTACAGCAGAGTTCTAGTTTCCCTTTTAATAACTTTTCTTTATAATTTTGTTTGATATATTTAAATTATAAATTAAACAAAAAAACTATAATTGATAAGTATACAACAGTTCGCCTCCATTCCGCTCACGAAATAAAAAAGCTCTCTAAGAGACAGAAAAGAAATAAATTAAATCTTTTCGAAGGTGTATGATTTTTTTTACAATATATATATTTCTTTCTTCTTAAAACGTGTTTTATTTTTTACCTACCTACCTTTTAATAGTGTTTATTCGTTGCATAGGCACAAATCCCGACTGCAAATTCTGTACACGTGGTTTGTACTTTCTGCGTAGTTAATTTGTTAGTCTATGATGCCAACGTGCGGTGATTGGTGGCCCGAATAATGTTTGTTTACATTCACGTGCAATTGACAACATCTAGCTGTCACTTTTTTTCTTATTGGTTTTATCGAGCTATCCTTTTTCTATCCTTTTTACTTGTAGTGAAATGTAAAATGAATAAAAAGTGTGTATGTGTGCTGCCTCTCGGCGCGGAACACTTTTTTCTGTTGTTTTGTAAGTGTATAACATATCTGTTTACTAGAATATCATTGGTACACCGCGTTTTTGAAAAAGTTCGGCTTTGCAGAGCGTCGTTTCCGTCACTCATATCTGTGTGCTTACTTTACATACCTAGTATTGTATAGGTACAATCAAGTAGTATTGGAACGAAGTTCCTTATCGCGCGTTAAGAAAGGAGGCTAGACGGAAAAAATTAAGACCAAAAGTTGAAACAACACTTTTTGCTATAGTTGTAAGCCGTGCGGCGTGCGCGTGTTTCTCTGTCTGTCTCTCTCTCTTTCTTTGAACTTCGTTCCATCCGGGTGTCCCTTGACACCTCTCAAGTTTTTTCTAACTGAACAGCTGACAGCTGTGCTGCTGGGGAGTTTGTTGCGCCACTTCTTCTTTCCAGCGAAAGCTCTAGGAAGTGGTGAAGGACGGGAGTTTTGGGGGACTATCTTTTGTAATTGGACGTTCGGAAAGCGCTAATTCTCAGCCTAATTTGCATAAATGAATTTTGATTTTGTGACAGTATCTTTCTAATTTCTAAAGCTTGATGTGTCATAAATTACTGTTCAGTCCCACTAAAGCTTTGGTTTATGGCTTGGGTGTTGATGTTGATGATGTTGTTGATGGATGATGGCAGATTTAGAGAGAGAGAGAGTTTCCTAAATACAGAGCCTTTTTTGACACCGTCATGTCAATAGTGACCAATCGTCTTCTACGAGTCCTTCACACCGTTCTGGCTTAATTCATTCTTCTTTCTTTCTCCAGGCGGTCTTTGGAATGCACTCCCTCTGAACATCAGGACGGCAACCAGTCGTTTATCTTTTTATCTTTTAAAGTGAAGACATGTGAACATTTATCTGTCAGAAGTTGGCCGTAACATCCCAGCGCTGATTTCCTGGATTCGTTTTCTCTTCTGCCGATATTTTTTTTTTCTGACAGTTCATTTTGTTTATATGTATGTATGTATCTGTAATTTTTTCTTGAATTTTATATTTCCTAGATATTTATGCCGTATGTTAAAGGTTAGCTAAGGTTGACTGATAGAAAATGCCTCAGGCATTCGTACAAGCTGTCAAATTTTCCCAATCAACTTTGAACCTAGTTTTAGCGATAAAGTTGAAAATCTACTAAAGAAATTTGACAGATTGAAGTAGCTTGAAGTGCTAGGGCTAATAACAGCCGCACGGGTCGATCGATCAGGTTAAGCTACACTTGCCGCGGTTGGTCCGTGGATGGGTGACCATTTTCACAAACCAAGACCCCTCCGTGCCTCGGAAAGCACGTTAAGCCGTTGGTCCCGGCTGTCATTCGTGGATCTTTGCCAGTCGTTACGGGTCGTCAGTAGCCCGAAAGTCTGGCAACCAGTGTTACCAAGGGGTATCGTATTACCCAGTCACTGGGTTCAGGTCAGATAGGCAGTCGCTCCATGTAAAACACTATATACAGGGTTATTTGTAAAACACCAGCAACCTCTTAAGAATTGTACTCATCATTATGAACAACTTTTACTATAGGACCAAACCTGAAATCGCGAAAAAAAAATCAGCTGCTCCCTACATTTTGACGAGTTATGCGAACATAAATGTAGGGAACAGCTGATTTTTTTTTCGCGATTTCAGTTTTGGTCCCATAATACAAGTTGTTCATAATGATGAGTACAATGACCTCTTAAGAGGTTGCTGGTGTTTTACAAATAACCCTGTATACTATATAATTATACGCAATTAGGGTGCTGCACACGATCAATCGGAATCGGTTTCATTTTGACAGTTCAACAACATTCATTGCGTTAGTTACGTGTTGAGCAGACAAATTTTTCGAACTTATGAAGCAATGGATTAGCAATTTACTTCAAAATTATTCAGATTCCGATTGATCGTGTGTTACGCAATTAGGGTGCAGTTCAGTAAAGTTTGTGGAACTATAAATACTTACATTCGTCCGCATTTTCCCCTATAATATTATACTGAACTTTATGTATACACATTTACAAAATAATAATGATGATGATATTACTTACCCCAGTTTCAAGTAGGGTTTTCTTTCATGCACGCACATTCACATAACATTTTCTGTCTCATGTTATAATCATGGTTTGACAGATTATGGCCCAGCCCCTAAATGGCACATAATATTGGCTGCTCATTGAAGATTCCTTTAATGGTAAATGGATATAACTTTGATAGATATCTACTTTATAAGCCGACCAAAACAAATAGACATCAGCCAGGCCATTTATTGTATCGTATCCGTAATATTTGTGCAGGATATCTGAAGGCCAATTCCCGTAATCAAAAACGTTTAAAATCTAGGCACAGTCTCATCTTAGCGACCATCCAGCCTCGGACACAGCTGCTATCCAATGACTCAGAATAACAGTAAGTATTAAGCACTCGCGTCGCGTTTGAGCACTCCATTTACTTGCTATTCGGTGACAAGCATGCAGTAAAGGCAATAGGAGCCAAGAGCCAATACGAGCTATATAATAGGTAGTACATTACGTTAAGCACGGCGTGACGGCGTGCATTAATATACTACTTAAGTCACACGCAGGCGCGGTCGCAGCCCAAGATTATGGGAGGGGGTGACCAAGTAGTAACTTAGTAATTTAAGTTAGTAAGGCAAGTAAATCATGCAGACTCACGAAAGCTTCAATGATTTTGGGGGGGGTCATAGTCCCCCCCCCCCTTCAGACCGCGCCTGGTCACATGTATCGTATACCATGTTATAGCACTGTGTGACCTAAACCGCACTTAATTAAGTCACACTTTCCTGTGCCTTAAGTGGTCACAGAAAAGCGTGACCGAAACCGCTGCAGCATGCTGTACCAAGCTTTAGGAATGCGCGGCGAGGCGGGGGGCGGGACGCCGTGAACGTTGATGAATGAGCGGTCTACACTAACATCCCCCGTCTCACCGTTTACATACCTAAGGCGCGGTTCAGCGGTTTCGGTCAAACTATAACACTTTGACCTTGAGCTGGCCTTGTTTTAGTTTAGTACATAGTTTCGATAGAATAAGGGGCCAGCTTAGACAGGCCTTGCCTGACATGCGGCCTACTTTACTATAGACAAACATATGCTTACAGTTAGCGATGTCCAAAACCACGTGCAAGAGTGATGGTCCATTCCCGATGTTCCTAGCTATGGCCTTATTCCCAGGAATAATTTGAAATTATTTTTATTTTGTTTGCATTTTTTTTTTCGCATATGGTTAGGTATACAGCAGAGTAATTAGGATGCTGGCTGTTTTTTTTTTTTTAAATATGTAGTTTTTTATTAAAACTTGTGGGATAATTTCTACAGTTCTCTTAAGCTTTATTTTTGTTATTTATTTTCTAACAAAACTCAATCTTAATAGGTACAGACGCCAACAGGTCAAGCTACCCGAAACTGTCAAATTTTCCCAATCAACCTTGAACCTTAATGCTTTAGCGATAAAGTTGAAAATCTATTAAAAAAAATTGACAGAATGTAGTAGCTTGATGTGCTGGCGTCTGTACCTACAGTATGAACTTCTTTATAACAGCGTGCATTCTAAAAGTTAGCAACGATGCAAATAGCTGTCAAATATAAACCTATTGATATTAATTATTGCATTTCATAATCAATTATTTGTGCCCGGTTGATGACATTAGAGTCGCCCGCTATTAAATCGCAGACTTAAAGATAACAGACGAAATGTGACATTGACAAAAATGAATTAAAACAGGTAATTATTTGACAACTGCCGGTCGATTCTGTAAAAATCTCACCGTGAAAACGATTTGACTTTAAAGTTAAGCTTTTCTTGCTACACGACAGACCTGACAGATATAGTAAAAAAAAAAAAATAACTAGACAGAGCAGAGAGAAGGTGCGTTTAAAAATAAAATTAAAACTCTCTTTTACCTATTTTTAATGTATAATTACAGAAAAATAAACGAAATATTTAACAACTACGAAAGAAACAGATCTAAAAATTAAGTATTTTTAATTAAAAGAGAACTTTGTAGGTATTTGAGAATAAAAATAACATTAAACTAACCGAATTTAAATTATTTAATAAATTCGGTTAGTTTAATTTTAATTTTTAATTAGAACTCCATTTATTCACTACTCTGTGGTTTCAATCCTTATTATTCCTGGGTTCTCTCTCCCGTTCATCTGCACGTTTCTTATATTCTCCCCACGATATATACCCGTCATCGTTTAGATCCATGTCCTTCATAGTACTATCCGCCATGGCTGCCAAATCATTATCTTTGATTGCAACCAAATCTTTGTTTTCATAGACTGAAATTGGGTAAAAAATTGTGGTAGTTAAAATTTCTTTATTAGGTTGAGATTTCTCGAAGATTTATAGGGAAAATTAATTTATAAAAAATGTAATATAATTCGCGAATCGGTAAACGTAAGGTTCGCCCTCAGGCTAGGTGAAGCGACGATCTTCGCAGGATGGCTGGTAGCAGTTGGATGAGAGTTGCCGAAAATCGAGTTTTAATGGCGTGCAATAGGAGAGACCTATGTCCATCAGTGGACTGCTAGAGGCTGATGATGTAATATAATTATAATATAGTTGGCTTCACGCTACAGGAGTTGACGGACGCTACTGAGGTGTCAAGCTCGTTGCTAAATTCTGGGCTGTCTCTATAGATTGCTATCGACATCAAAGAAGAATATAGAAATGCCCAGAAAATCTATTTTGTTAGTATAACAGCGAAAGTTTATAATATTCGAATAGATTAAAAAAAAAACGCTATTTCTAAAATAGTGGGTTGAAAAATAGTAAATCAAAGTACACACTTAGGCGCCTTCCTCACCGGATCGGCGCGTTTTCGTTTCGTTGTCGTTTCTGTACCAAATCTATACAGATTCAGTACCGAATGCATGTAATTAAATGAGAGCTTCCTCACTGAGTAGTTTCGGTACAGATTCTTTACTGAGCGCATACACACGTCCCGTCCCCGTACCGAGTGATACCGAACCATTCGACTGGCCCGGCCTGTCACTGCCGCCCCACGCCGCAGTTCACTCACACGCAGCGCAGGACCCATAACAAATGACAAAAACCGTAGCAAACCGAGCCAGTCAAGAAGTGGTTCTCGGTAAAGAATCTGTACAGATTCGGTGCAGAAACGAAAACGCGCCGATCCGGTGCGCAAGGCGCGTTACTTGCATTTTAGTGTTAATAAAGACTAGGTATCTACAGAAAAAAGAAAAAACCTTTAAATCAATACAAATTTTATTGATATTGACATCGTCTTATTCTATAGTTACACAACCAATAAAAAAGAAAAGAAACCAAAAATAACATAACGCTCTGTTATCACTTATCACATAAAGTTGGGAAACTAAAAAGATCGAAGGAAGGCCATTTTTCGAGAGTGTTTAAGCCTTTTCATACACAGGATTTTTTATTTAAAAAAAAGTAATAGAAAAATAATTCATAATTTCATTTAATTATATATGGAAGACTACTTTATACATTTTTTACACATTTACAAAGGCTAGGAAAATCATAAGAAAATAATCGGCTTCACAAAAAAAAAATATGTTGACTTCACAACATATTTTTTTTTTTGTGAATATAGTTGCCAGTCTTACCAAGGCGTATCTTGTTACCCAGTAACTGGGTTGTCGAAGTCAGATAGGCAGTCGATCCATGTAAAATACGTGCATTCCCCTGCATCTGGTAAGACTGGAAGCCGACCCCAACATTGTTGGGAGCAGGTAGACGATGACTTTTTATTAAACACATTTTATGTGTAAAAAGAAGGACTTGACACGTAATAGTAAAAAAAAAAAAAATAACTAGACATAGTGCAGAGAGAAGGTGCGTTTAAAAATAAAATTAAAACTTTCTTTTACCTATTTTTAATGAATAATTACAGAAAAATAAACGAAATATTTAACAACCACGAAAGAAACAGATCTAAAAATTCGATATTTTTATTATATTAAAAGAGAACTTTAAATTTGAGAAAAAAAAAAGAACATTAAACTAACCGAGTTCAATATAATAAATTCGATTAGTTTAATTTTTATTTTTAATTAGAGCTCCATTTATTAACTATTCCGTGGTTTTGACAGACCGTTTACACAATGTTGTACTCATATTATCATCTGATATTTGTTATGGTATGTATATGGCCGAAATAACAAATAAATAAATTGGAAGATCAATTTGAGCAGGATTTAGAAACAAAATATACAAATAATTTAGAAAACATTGAGTTCAACCACTTTTTTTTCTTCTTTTTTATTTATTAAGGGGGATGCGCTCGGTAGCCCGCGAAGTCCCAATTTTCTTACGTTTTTTGTAATTTGCAAGTCATTGGCTCCGATTCCCTTGTTCACAAACTAAACTAAATTTTAGTTCAGTGCATCTTTTTCCTTCTGTTTCATTAACAAAAGGACAGAATATAAATATTAGTAATAGTCCTGTCAAATTAGTCAGCGCCTGACGCAAATTGACGGATTTTAGTAGCCATGTTTTTAATCACGTCTAAACTTGTCTATGGCGTATTTTAATTTGACAGGACTAAACAAATATTTATCTTCTGTCCTTTTCTTAATGAAATAGAAAGAAAATGATGCACTGTACTTAAATTTAGTTTAGTTTGTGAACAAGGTAATTGGCGCTATTGTCAGGTAGTATGTTGATTAAAATATGATGCGAGATCGCAACAAATAAGACTTTACATAATTATTTGAAATCGTGACCATAGACTAGTTTTACAATAATTTTCGTTCGAGAAAAAATCAAATCTGGCACTATACTCTGACCACTGGGTTAACCGTTTTTTGACAGATCGAACTAGTTACTGGTTACTGTTAGCCTGCTTCATTCCACTTCTGGGCAAAACCCTCATGACTTCCAGGTAGATCTCATCCCTGCCTCTGGGCTGGATTGAGGTCAAGAGTGAGCCCATTGTCTATAAAAAAAAGGTCTTTCGATCGAACTAGTGAGAATTATACAAAGTTGATACGACAGAGGGGCTTTCCTTTAAACAGCCTATTCTAGGTACCATTTTCAAGCTCTGTACCAAAAATCAATTAAATAGGAGCAGTAGTTTAGTCGCAAATGACTTTTTAAGTTTTTGCACCGTTTGAACACGGTGTATCTTTCCTAACAGCTGATTATGTCTAAGCATAGATCATGCACCTTACAACGATAAAGACGTTGCCACTTCGTTACCTAGGTATCTAAGGTCAGTCAAATTTATTTACAAAGAGTGGGTGCGTTTTATTCTGATTTGTAAGTCATTTAGTTTGTTTGAAAAAAATATTTTCTCCTTTTTGGCGCTTTTTATTTTTATGCCGTATCGAATTAATACTAAACACGTATAGTATACCTACGTAGTGTAATTTAATGCCCCTCTGTCATATCAACTCTGTATATTTTTTTTGCCAAAACCGGTACATAAAATGGCATTATAATGTCTGTAAGAAGTCGTATATAAGATCATTCAATAAGATTAGGCAGACTTATTACTAGCTGCGCCCCGCGGTTTTACCCGCTAAGTTTCGATCCCGTGGGAATATCGGGTTAAAAAGTACCCTATATGTTAATCCTGGTTATAAACCATCTGTGTGCTAAATTTCATCCAAATCCGTTTAGTAGTTTTTTCGTGAAAGAGTAACAAACATCCATTCATCTATCCATACAAACTTTCACGTTTATAATATTAGTAGGATTTTATTACGCATTTTAAAGTTAACTTTCACGTAATCGGGAATAGTCGTGTTCTAAGACAGCTGTCAAAAAACGGTTAACCTAAAATGGACAGGGTATAAAACTTGTTTTGTTGGCACACTGCTATCATGAATAATGTGTACCTTTTAATTACAAAGGTAATCAGAAGGCCAATTCTCGTAATTTAAAACGTTCAAAATCTAGTCGCAGTCTCATCTCAGCGACAAACAAATGTCAAAAATTTGTCAAAATGTAGGGAAATTTGAGGTAATTTTGACAGATTGAGACTGAGATCAGACTGTGAACGTTCTTAAAATTACGAGAATTGCCCCTCTGATTAATCAGACATTGAAGTAAAATGTTTTAATGCAATTCTGCACTTACAATGTTTACGGGTGTTTAAAGGAAAGATATAATTATTTCTTGTCTATAACTGTCAGGGATTATTGACAGCTAACTGACAAAGTCAGCTAAAGTTTGACACAGACTACACTACAGTGCTTTCATAGTTATCTTACCTCTGTCAGCAACCTTATTTTGAACCTTATACCAAACGAGAATAAAGATCAATATAAATAAATCAATTTGATGTTTCCGTTTGTAATGTATAATAACAGCTTTTTACTAAATGCTTATGAAAGTATATAGCTACGGTACTTGTTACAAGAAATACACAATTTATAGTATTTTGTCTGTCTGTTTGTTTCGGCCAATCTCCGAAACATCTGGATCGATTTTTATGAAATTTGGTATGTGGATACTTTGAACCCTGGGAAAGGACATAAGCTATTATCGACATACAACGCGGTCGAATCCGCAGGCGGAAGCTAGTCAGAAATAAAATAGCTGTGAAAGGGTACTTAAGCTTGGATTCTTCATAATATTATAACGATTTTGAGTATAACTTAAATGCCAGTTTTACAAAAATATTAATTTACATAAAAACATGAAAATTAGGTAGGGCACACAACTTCGACAAAAAAGTCGAAATTGTCATTCGTGAATTAGTCTTATAACATCATGTTCTCATCCTTATATCAAAAATCCTTATTCATTTAAAAACTGCATCAAAAAAGTATTTTATACAAATCTCAAACGTGTTCAGTTCATTTTTTCTTCGGAATGTCGCTAAGTATACTTGGCACTAGGTAGCATTTTGATAACGAAAATAATCAAAGGAAATAGCTATGGTATGTTCCAAAACTATCTCACTACATTTTAATTTATGTATATACTAACACTAGGTATAAGGTACTTTACTAACAATACAGATCTCTGTTATCCGATTATTTGAAATAAATAAATAAAAATTAAAGAGGAAAAAAAATTGTGTAAAATACAAAGGCCATAATTTTTCGTATCCAAAAATTAGTGCCGGAAAAAAGAACTACTGTTGTCTTATCGGAAATGTCCTATTGAGCATGTTTTACTATTACTCTCTCTCTCTCTCTCTCTCTCTGTAGTCGGTCCCTCATGTCTAAGGATCGTGGTCAATTAATCGTGGGAAAATAGTTTTCTTTTCTGGAGACGGCCAGAAAAAAAAATAAGTGCAATTTTTTTAATTTTTGTGTATCTAAAAATGTTCGATACTTAAATGATATCCTTTACACTCCTGACTTAAATATATCCAAAACATGGCTAGCTATTTATTAGTGTAAATGCCCTAATTTAATTAGATTCCGAATATTTAAAAATATATATATCTTCATTACTTATTTACCATCAAATGCTATCTAGCCCCACTATACAAGGTTTTTAAAGCTTATTTGCCGCCCTCTTTTTGTTGACTTTTTTGCTGCGCTCTCACGAACTCAGGATAGTCTATGTATCCGTCTCTATTATGGTCATCCATATTTAAAATGGGGTCTATTAAATTAACTAATTCGTCATCTCCGAATATTTTCTCGCCTACGGGCGGCGTACCGGCCTGTGGCGCCTGTTTGTGACCTTGCTCTAAGTTTTAAAAAGTTGAAATGTCAAAGTGACAGGTCGAAGGCGGAATTTCGTTTTTTTTTTAATGTCAAAAGTGACAGTGATAGGTAGAGTTGGCGGGAATTTTGTTTTTTTTTTGTGAGAATAGATTTATTATTTGTTTTTAATTATTTAGTAGTTATTGTGAAAACGTAAATTAATGACATACAATTTGAAACATTGCAATATTATACGAAATACATAAATGTGCATTGTTTTAGATCGAAATAATATAAGGATAAAGGTATAATTAATTAAAAATACCCATATTGTTTACCGAAACGAAGATGGCGACCGAATGATGATAAGATCCCAAGCGGCAGCGACGACACACATAGAAAAGGAGACAAACACACGATGAGTTTTTATAATACATAATTATATTTTTTTATTCTTGCCATTTTTACAAAAGAACGATTTTTTTTTATTCATTGACTGCCACCGCGGTCACCGATGTCCGCCAACAATAGATGTTCTATTCTGTCTGTTGTCGCACTCAACGTGTTAAAAAAGTGTATGACTGGAGAAGGATTTAATACTTACAATAAAAAAAACAAGTTCCAGTGTATAAAAATGGCAAATATAATCATGATAAATAAAAAATATTTTCCATTTCCTTTATTTTGTTTAAAAAAGGAAGGAGAGTATTTTTTTCCCTTCCCCCTAATTGCGTAATACACTATCAATAGCAATGGCTTTAATTTTGATAGTTGAACAAGATTCATTGCGTTATTCACATTGTTGAGCAGAGAATTTGTTCGAACATATGAAGCAATGAATTAGCAATATCCTCCAAAATTATTCAGATTGTGTTACGCAATTAGGGGGCAGGTACCCTTACAACATATAAAACATATACATGTAACCATTCCTTTACCAACAACTACCATAGCCCACAATAATATACTTACATATAAAATAACTAATTTATTGAAAAAAAAACCTATGCTAGAAGTTTTCCAATAATAAATCTAAACTAGTAAATAAATATAAGGATCATAACGAATAAAGGTAAAAAGTAAACATGGATGAAATATAAAATAAAAACTAAAAATGTACGAAATAAACATGTTTTGCTTTCTACGAAAAATATCTGACAGCAAACTTGTCAAAATTGGCTTACTTTTGACAGATGTCAATTGGACTTCAAAAAGAGCATTAAAAAGTCATAAAATTCCTTGCCATGCCGTGCCGTGGCACCAGTGGGACCAGGCCAACAGGAGGCATTGTACGGCAAGGGATTTTTATGCGACCAATAGGAATACTTAATAAAATTGAAAGAAAAAGACGTCGCGGTACGTTCAACGCATGGCCGCCATTTTGAAAAAAAAAACAAAATGGCGGACAGGTAGGTTTGCCACGGACTTTCAAAGCCCTTTTAACTGTCAAATGACCTGTCAAACATTTTTTCGCAAAACATTTTTATCACACCCTCGACTCATTACCATAGAATAAAAATAAATATAAACGTCACTCACCGTGCCAATGTATGAGAGACTTGATAAGCTCGCATCCGTCCAGCTTGTTATTATTGTCAGCGTCGTGCATCTTAAAGTAATGGAACTGCAGCTCTTGTTCCGACATTTTTGAAGTGTCTATGGGCACCTCCATGTGCTCTTGGATGTGGCTGTAAAGGGAAAAAATATTTTTAATAATTGATGAAGCTGAGTCTACACTACGTTCGCTGTTTAGCTTCCAAACATGTAAACAAATATGTGTTTTTTGATAATCAACTTTAACAGTTCAGTTTGTGTATAATCAGCCTATAATGTTCCCACTGCTGGGACACAGGCCTCCTCTCTGTGACAGGGAGTGGACTATAATCCACCACGCGGGCCCAGTGCGGGTTGGTAGATGTCACATGTCTTCGAATTTTTGGTTCTAGAACATGCCGGTTTCCTCACGACGTTTTCCTTCACCGTTTTGAGAGCAGTGGTGATGGATGGAATCATTCTTCTTCTAAGCGTGTCGATAGCAATATAAATGGACTCGGCCTAGAATTCAGCCACTTGTTTGGCGTCATCACCAGCGTCCATCACCATTTTGACGGCACGGTTGGCGCAGTGGTTAAGCGATTGATTGCTGCGCTGCGTGTCGCGGGTTCGATTCCCGCACGGAACAAATATTTGTATGACCTACATGTATTTGTTCCGAGTCTGGGTGTTTTTCTATCTATAATATGTATGTATTTACAAAAAAAAAATGTATATAAGTAGTTTATCAGCCATCTTGTTACCATAACACAAGCATTTGGTTGCTTTGCTTGGGACTAGATGGCGCTGTGTGAAATATCCAGGGATAATATTATTATTATTATTATCAGTTCCTGTAACGTGCAGCTGACAGGACACGCAGGACACATGAAATCATTTACACTAAGTAAAGCGCCTGTCTGGGTTCGAATCTTCGACCTACAAATAGTATGTTGGCTACCATTTGGTCACCACTGATTTTTAGAAGCAGCGGCTTCAGTGAATTTATGTCTTTATTATATAAATAAACAGTGGCGCCGATTCCCTTGTTCACAAAATAAACTAAATTTAAGTTCAATGCATCTTTTTCTTTCTATTTAATTTAGAAAAGGACAGAAGATAAATATCAGTTTAGTCCTGTCAAACTAGTCAGCGCCTAACGTAAATTGACGTATTTTTAGTAGCCATGTTTTTAATCACGTCTAATCTGTCTATGGAGTATCTTAATTTGACAGGACTAAACTAATATTTTATCTTCTGTCCTTTTCATAATGAAATAGAAAGATTTTTTATTTTATTTTTATTTTTTTTATTCAAGTGGAACAACAAACAGCTACAATATAGAAACAAGAAAAACACAAAACATATAGACAATATTGCAGCCCACAACGCTGTTCACAGATTAACAATAGGATACAATACAGTGAAAACAGTCGATAAGGTTACAAATACAATTTTTAAGTTATTAAATAACTCTCGTATTTAAGATGTATATAATACATAAAATATAAATAATAATATGAATATATAATGTAATGTAAAAGAAGAGGATGCACAGAACTTAAATTTAGTTTAGTTTGTGAACAAGAGAATCAGGGCCAGTGTTAAAACTTACTCCCTTTCCTGGTTAATGTTAGCGGGGTTCAACAGCTGGGGGTCTGGAATTAAAAAAAAAAGAAAACATTAGTACCATATGTATATGAATCAAAGCCAACAAAAGCGCCAATATTAAGATGAGATAAGATACATGTTTATAACAAAAACCATGTTTACGTTTCCTTATAGTCTACTAGGTCATCATCATCATCATCTGCCTAGCCTTTTCCCAACTATGTTGGGGTCGGCTTCCAGTCTAACCGGATGCAGCTGAATACCAGTATTTTACATGGAGCGACTGCCTATCTGACCTTCACAACCCAGTTACTGGGTAATACGATGCCCCTTGGTAAGACTGGTTGTCAGAATTTCGGGCTTTTGACTACCCGTAACGACTGTCAAAGATCCACGAATGACAGCCGGGACCAACGGCTTAACGTGCTTTCCGAGGCACGGAGGGGTCTCAGTATGATAAAGATGGTCACCCATCCACAGACCAACCGCGGCAAGCGTAGCTTAACCTGACCGATCGACCTGTGCGGCTGTTATTATTTAGCCACGGGCCCCTCCAGTATGTAGGTAATAGTTGAAATTTTTATTATTTATTTTGTTTAATTACGTTAGAATTTTTTGTTTTTTTTTTTATAATGTAACTACAAATTTACGGTTTTCGCATTTTTTCCTTCACTTGTGCTACATGACATTGCTGCTTGCCAAATTTCATGATTCTAGGTCAACGGTAAGTACCCTATAGGTATTGATTCCGGAACATAAACGCCCGTATCTTTTGATTGCGTTGACTTAGAAGTTCGATTTATTGTTTGTTCTTTTTCTGCGTCATATTTACCGTAAATAATAGTAGATTATTAACCAAGGGGATAAAGCAGTGTCTTCTGTCGCGGACGTGACGATTTAAATTAACCGGATTTAAGTTCACCCAAGACTAAGACAGCTTTATCACCGAGGAAAATACTCTACTTTTTGTACCATTTGCGAAAAAATAAACTTAACGTTTATGTATTTGAAGAAAACAAAAACGCGGCAAATTCCTAGACTAATATTTTTTTATCGGAAAAGCAAAGGCATCAAGCTCATACGGCCTCGTCGGTTTTCGTAATTTTATTTAATAATCATAACTGCATAATAAATGCGTATTCCTTTTTCAAAAAGATGTATAATGCTTTATATACAAACTCAATGGTGTAAACACAGATGTAGTTCAGTATAAATATCGTTAAGTATTCCAAATTTAAATCACATTCTCTCCCGAGAGGATGAATGAAATTCAGTACAATTTTCTTTCCCTGTTTTAACAGATTAAAAATGACTATTGTTAAGTTCGCTTTTTGTGGCATAGAATGTCACTTTTTTGAGCAAGTAGTATGAAAACGTATTTTCTTTATTTTTATTTTTTTTCGCAGGCTAAAGCTATCCAATAAAAAAAATTGAGGATTACCTCCATGATGAGCATGTCCATGTTGTTGTTGCTGTTGTTGTTGCGGTGGTTGTTGGAACTGTTGTTGGGGCGGCTGCTGCTGTTGTTGGAACTGCTGCTGTTGCTGCTGAGGGGGAGGGGCCTGGTACTGTTGCTGTGGAGGGGGCGGGGGAGGCTGCTGGTACTGCTGTTGTTGTTGTTGTTGCTGGTATTGTTGCTGGAAGAGTTTCGAATGGTAAATAGTTAACAACTTATTTATAAACAGTTGACATTCGTGAAGACTAAATTATATCGGGAACATAATTCTTTAAAAAAAATTGAGGTTAAACTATTTAATTTATCTCTTTAAAAGAAAGCAAATTAATAATAAAACTTGTATTGCCCATTCTAAAACGTAGCCAGATAATATTATCCGAGGAATAATTTTTAACATTTGACAGTTCTTGGATACAAAATCTGTCAAACGTTAATTTTATTCCGCGAATAAAAATTATCTGTGGATTGAAAAGTCAGCCCTAAATTAAATTGCCGACCGCCATTCTTCCAACAGCTGTTTACTGTTTACAGTAAACAGCTGTCGGACTAGTAGTAGTAGTAGTACTAGTCCTACATGTATTTGTTCTGAGTCTGGGTGTTTTTCTATCTTTATTATGTATGTATTTACAAAAAAATATATAAGTAGTTTATCAGCCATCTTGTTACCATAACACAAGCATTAGGTTTCTTAGCTTGGGACTAGATGGCGCTGTGTGAAATGTCCAGGGATATTATTATTATTACCGTCGGGGCCAAGGTTACTCAGGTTATCGAAATGTGTCATTTTCGATACGATAGCCTGTCGGATAGTTGCTAATAACTACGCTGCTCTTATAATTTAGCCGGTAATAAAATGTTAGAACTAAATGATGGTATTGATGTTGTTGTTGTTGTATTATATTAAAAAAACTGTGGATACACAACAATCCAAATTTTTAATAAAATACCAAAATCTATTCGTGAATTGCCCCTTATGCGTTTAAGACATATATTAAAGAAATGGCTTATTGAAAAATGTTTTTATGATATTAACGAATTCATGACATGTAAATAATAATACTTTTATTTTTTATCTTTTTTTTTTGGAGGTTATGGATCAATTTTTGTAATTAAGAAATGACTTATTGTTTTTATAGTATTGCTAAATTAATTAATGACATGTGAATAATAATAATGACATTTTAAATTGTATCAATTGTAAATGAATCAATTCTGCATACCGATTATACGGTGAGACATGCTGAACTTCTACAATGTAACCATGTTTCTAGCAAAAAATAAATTATTCTATTCTATTCTTGTAAAGTTGCTCCCACACAGCAGTTATATAACGTTAGAGAATGTTGCATAACATTTGTTGTCTACATTTTTTTAACAACTAAATGATGGTGTTGATGATGTTGTTGTTCGAGTTGTTGTTGTTGTAAAGGTGCTCCCACACAGCAGTTAAATAACGTTAGAGAATGTTGCATATTGTTGTCTACATTTTTTTAACAAATTATAGCAGCAATTATTAACCAAAAATAAAAGCTAAACCAATAAGCACTTCCTCCATTTAGAGCCACTACCAGCTTTCTCGAAAGGCACACCCAAACTGATGGTTACAGAATTTTATACGATGTTAAACAACGAGTTGAACCAGTGATGTTGTAGCAAAATGTTACACACTGTTAAAAACCAGCGCTGGGGCTCTGTCTCGTATAGGGTCTTAGCATTATGCTGAGCGATGGCCGTTTTGCGTGAATGTGACGCATGTTTACCCCCAACTTGTTTTTTTTGTGTGTTTGTCCTTTTTTTTTATGCGTCATGTTTGCCGCAAATAAATATTTTTTCTTTCTTTTTTCTTTTTCTTTCTATAAAATGTTATCGTATTCATATTCATTTATTTTTTATTTTTTTTTGTTTTATATTACTGTTTTGTGGGAGCACCTTTAATTGAAACTTACTTGCTGCGGGGGCGGAGGCGGCGGCTGTTGATAATTCTGTAAAATACAAAAAATAAACATTTATATTTGGCGAATTGACATTAGTGGCTTTTAACAGTAACAAAAATAACATTCCTTGTTATTGAATAATCAGCTTATAATGTTCCCACTGCTGGGACACAGGCCTCCTCTCTGTGAGAGGGAGTGGGCCGTAATTCATCACGCGGGCCCAGTGCTGGTTGGTAGGTCATCAACTTTTCTGATGCGCACAGCTAAGGAGTGGAACCGTCTGCCTGCGTCTGCATCCCGAGTTCATACAACCCGAATCTCTTAAAGGCGAGAGTGAATAGGCTACTTCTGGGCAAGCTCGTTCCACCGTAGATCTCATCCCTGCCTCTGGGCTGGATTGAGGTCAAGAGTGAGCCCATTGTCAGTAAAAAAAAAGGTGTCACAAGTCTTAGAATTTTTTGGTTCTAGGACCATGCCATTCCTCCCGATGTTTTCCTTCACCGTTTTGAGAGCAGTGGTGATGAAATAATTTTCACAAAATAAACTGCCTGTAGAGAGCAGTCGTGACTCAGTGGTAAAGGCCCCGACTTACGGGTTCGAACCCAGCCAGGCGCTTTACTGTGTATATATTTTCACTACCTGTGCTCTCAAAACGGTGAAGGAAAACATCGTGAGGAATGGCATGGTCCTAGAACCAAAAATTCGAAGACATGTGACATCCACCAACCCGCACTGGGCCCGCGTGGTGGATTACGGCCCTCTCTCTCTCACAGAGAGGAGACCTGTGTCCCAGCAGTGGGAACATTATAGGCTGATTATGCTAAAGCGCCTGTTTGGGTTCGAACCTACGACTTACAACTCGTAAGTCGCAGCAGTTACCACTGGGCCACGACTGCTCTCATATAATTAATAAACACTTAGGCGAATTGACATTAGTGGCTTCCTAACAGTAAAAAAAAATAACATTCCTTGTTATTGAACGCAAGTAATTAATTTTATGTTTGTAGTTTAGTAGACCATTAACGGAATCATTAAATTGCCATAAATCACTAATTAACAAATTAGTTATTACTTCTGTTTTTTTTTTTTTTAGGTAGTAATCTCGAATTCTGTAATTTTTACAGAATATCTATCAAATGAAAAACGTTTTTTTTTGGAACGAAGTTCCTTATCGCGCGTTGCGAAAGGGGGCAAGACGGAAAAAATTAAGACCAAAAGTTGGAACGACACTTTTTGCTATAGGTAATTGTAAGCCGTGCGGCGTGCGCGTGTTTCTCTGTCTGTCTCTCTCTCTCTCTCTCTCTTTGAACTTCGTTTCATCCGAGTGTCCCTTGACACCTCTCAAGTTTTTTTTAATTTCCAATCCCCATTGACATTGTAAACTTAGCTTATGCTGCCATAGCATTTGGATGTATTTTTTTTACTTACATTTAACTGACCTTGAATTGAAATCAAACGTGACAAAATTAGAAATATATTAACATCACATACCTACACATTCTACAGAATGCTGTGTTTGTAGATTTTACTCAAAGCACGCATAATTCTAAGAAAAGATTTCATTAGCATATTGTTACATAAATTATGGCGACAACCTCATTGGCTGACATAGAAATTATACAGAATACATAATAATTATCTATACTTATTTATTATTTTTTTAATAATAAAGCTGAAGAATTTGTTTATTTGAACGCACTAATATCAGGAACTACTAATCGGATTTGAAAAATTATGTTTGCATTTGATAGCCTAGTTCTTGAGGAAGGCTATAGGCTATTTAATATCACGCTGCAACCCTTAGGAGTCGAGCAAAACGAAAATAAAGTTAGAAAGAATGCTAAGCGAAAACTAAGTAATAGCGCGGGTAAGCGATGCGATGCGATGCGACAGGGTGGGTCGAGGAACAAGAAATTATATATAGACGAAGTCGCAAACAGAAGCTAGTCCTAATATTATAAACGTGAAAGTTTGTATGGATGGATGGATGGATGTTTGTTACTCTTTCACGCAAAAACCACTAAACGGATTTGAATGAAATTTCGCACACAGGTGGTTTATAACCAGGATTAACATATAGGATACTTTTTATCCCGATATTCCCACGGGATCGAAAATTATGCGGGTGAAAACGCGGGGCGCAGCTAGTTTGAAATAAATCCTTTGGAGTTTGATGTTATGAAATCTGAGAGGTATATTATGAGTTAGCAATAGGAAATGAATAGCACCTCTGATGTCACATCATTTTATCAGTTGGAACTAATTCTAACATAAGCTCAAGGTGTTACAATTTTTAATTCAGTACTTTATTACTACTCATGGCCAGAAAAAACTATTTAAAAAATAAAATCTTGATTTTCTTGTAGCTTTTTAGGACACAGATATGTGATACTGGCTACTGCTTTCGGCTTTGAAATGAAATGAAATAATTTATTTGCTATGAATGTAGGGACACAAGGCTTAGCAATAGCTAGCAATAGCAATAGCTTGATGTGTAGCCGTGTGTACAAAAGTATGGTGTTAAGTAAGAGAAGGATCCAGTACATTCTACCGTGAAGCATGCAAAAAAATATTTATAGCAGAATTAATTTGAAATAATCTTATAAAATAAAAAACAAAAATTAAAAAAATAACGGGTATCAAAATATCAAATTATTAAAATAGTCAATAAAAATAGAAATCATTCAATTTGTAAGTTCATTCAGTGGTACACAATGTCAATAATAATAAGTTAATAAAGCTTCACAGCATGGATGTTGGAATTTATCCCACAAGACATGCTTCCGGGACTGAAAGCTGCCCTATGTCCTTTTCCAGGATACCATCTATCTCCTTGCCAAATTTTATCGAAATTGCTTCAGTGGTTTAGACGTGAAAAGGTAACATACAGACAGAGTTTCTTTCGAATTTGTAATATTAGTACTTATGGATTATTTCGCAAATTTTACTATGACCACCAAAGGATTTGCAGATATAATATTATTATGTTGCCTAAATAAGAGTCACGGTTGAACAGTCCCTTGTATGCTTAGCGACATTTATTACTTTAATAAATATCAACTAAATTGATACAACATTATTTGATAGATTGTATTTCAGCATTTCATACATTATAATACCTAAGATTTAACATTTTTTTAAAATTCAACCACTATTGCAATTTTAATTAAATAATATCAAACGGGACGAATAAGGATGCAGGGGTAAATGGGGACGAAACTTTAAAAGGAATTTTAATATTGAAATAATATAGCTTGTCGCCAGAAAGGACTCCAAATATGTTTACTGTATTATAATCAATGATTAAGTGCCCTTGTTAGCACGAAACTGTATTATTGTAATGAAAATCCATTTTTAGTTATTATTATTAGTAATTATGGTCATGTAGTAAGTAGTGGAGAACTTAAATATACTATAAATGTATTTAATTGAATTCCTATTAAAGTGATGTAAATCTTCATAGTATAATTTTATTGTAATCACATTGGAATAATATTGGACAAGGACAATATATAATTAATAATTGGACAATATGAATGATTGAATTTAAGAAATTTGTTTAACTGATATAAATTAATGTATAATAATGTTTAAAAATCAATGAATTAATACTATTTTTTCCCAAGATATTTGCACGCCATGAGAAATGGCAAACATGTCGTGAGCCACTATTATTTAAGATCTTGCATTCATGTATTATTATAATTTTGTATGTATACACATGTTTGTGCTAATAAAATTTCTTATTCTTATTCTTAAGTTTCTCTCCCCCCGATTCACCCCGTTTGTAGTCATTTATCTCAATCATTTAGATTAAAAAGTCTAAAGTATTTATTGAATTTTCTTGCTCACTGGTTATTTTACTGGCAACTTTGAGATGCCCTTTAAAATAAAATAATAATGGCTATATTGTAGGGCAGCAATACTTATAGTTATAGTCTTGTCCATTAGGTTAACCGTTTTTTGACAGCTGTCTTAGAACATACATATTCCAAATTACGTACATAAAAGTTAACTTTAAAAAGTGTAATAAAATAAATATATAAATTGCCTTATATTATTGAATTATCTTATTTATGGCTTATTACAGACATTATAATACCATATATGTATCAATCAATATATTGTGTGTTCCTGCAATCACTAGTTCCATCTGTTAAAAAACTGTTTACTTATTGGACAGGGTATAGCATGAATAAATGAAAAAAATTGTAGTTTTAAATAAAAAAGTCAAATATTCAAACATTGAATAAGATCATGAACTTACTACATACTTTTGTTTCTTTGTTTTTTGTTTCTTGAGTTATTTTAATGTTTTATTTGATTTTAATTTGTAATAGTTAAGGACTATGGACATTGTCTGAAATAAATTAATTGAATGAATAATGAGTCAAAATCTGTACATACATAATGTAATAAGGAAAATAAATAGTAAGTAGGACTGTGTTATGAAAATGAAGTAGATTTTATAAATAATACTTAAACTAGTAAACTTACTTAAAGTAATAAAGTTTTGACGTTCAAAAGTGCCTTTTATGTGCCTATTTGAAATAAATGATTTGACTTTGACTTT
Source organism: Apamea sordens (assembly GCA_945859715.1). Taxonomy (NCBI): domain Eukaryota; kingdom Metazoa; phylum Arthropoda; class Insecta; order Lepidoptera; family Noctuidae; genus Apamea; species Apamea sordens. The sequence continues at coordinate 6,449,011 of OX244015.1, read as the reverse complement.
GAAACAACATAAACCTAGAATTTTAGTACATAATTATGTTCATTCATAAGTCATGAATCTTCATACCTTTTTACAAACCTGACCATCATGCCTACTTTCACTTTTTTTCTCTTTCATATGCACAACACTAATGGACATTCTGCCTTTAGCAATGGTAATTTAGGTATGCAAACTTTTTTTAGACTAACCTGATAGGTCTGAGGAGGTACTCCTGGGGCTACTTTCTGCTGGTACTGCTGAGATATGGTGCACTGCAGCAGTGCAGCCAAGAATAAAAATCTCAACATTTTATTATCTGAAAATCAAATACCACATGAGCTCACAACCTATAGAACCTATCAAACAACTTTTTTGAATTAACATTTACCACGGCAGGCAAAGGCAAGTTTGTAGTACATAATAAAATTAAGTATTCTTTTTTTTTACTTCTAATTCGGTGTGAAAGAAATCTATGGAAAATTAATTTTACCTGTGTATGTAAACTTCTGACGTGGAATATGGGTGATAATATCCTTATCGAATCGATGTATTGATAATATATTACGCTATTTTCAACGTATGTCGATGCGTTTCGCAAACGTTTTCAAAAGATACCTGGCTGGGATTCCTACACGTCACGTCATATACTTTTTGACATTGACGTTTGTGTTTCTTTTCAAGCTGCTTCACGTATCGCTGCTTTCACATAAACTATAACAATATTTTTTCACTCTTTAAATTTATGTTTATTTTGAAACAATATAATATTTACATAATATATAATAATATGTACATGTATATAAAAATAGGAGAAAGAAAGGGCAACAAATACTTCGTCCGCATCGCCTGTCAACAGGAAAAGTGCCCAAAAGGCTGGCAGCATCGACACGTTCGTTGTAATATGGCGTTGATAATTTATTTGGCCAAAAAATATGCCAGCCCTCGAAATATTCTGGAATGTTATTGAATTTTTCAACGCTATATTTTGGTTTGTAAATAGTTATAGTTAATTTAGGATATAATTTTGTTATTTTAGTGTTAGCTTGTAAATTGTAATTGGTACCCTATTAATAAATAAATATTATGAAAAATTCAATTTTCCTACTGCATTATCATACAACTTTCTAATAACTTCAATGTAGAGGGCTAGAAGGATCTTTTTAGAGGACTTTAATGACATTGACAGGAACGTTGTTGGTTAACATTTTCTCGAAATTGTATTGAAAAACAAGATAGCGGGGTTAGTTACGATTATGACCACGCGCCAAAAGATCCTTGTATGTACATACAACTTTAAGTTAATTTAATAATAGTTTAGGTCCTCGGCTTTTCAGCAGTACAACACAGCCAAAAAAAATTACCATTTGCTTGCAAATGGTTAATTTTTTACTTGCTATTAACAAGCAGTCTTAAGCCATTTAGTATAAATAGTCTAAGACGCTTGCAGTTCTTAGGCAAATAAAGGTATAAAATAAAAACACAACACAATAATCACATCAAAATATATATTGGTATTCTTGAGCGTCTAAGTTGAGCTCCAAGTTAAGACAGACATATACAAGAGACATAAAAAACAATACTATATTACATCAAGACATTAATAGTAGTACTTAAAACAAAGTATACATTACGTAACCAATAAAAACTGTATGTATTGATCCTGCTCCTTCATCTTCTTTAATTGAGAAAGATACACAAATAGTCATGGTATACAGTTTACATAATACTTGCACAGTTCACGTCAAAGCCTATATTTTGAATGAAAATTACTAGTCAAAATGGCGACATCGGCCCACCCGCCCGCAATGTGTAGTGACGTTTATGGCAAGCGCGGATCAGAACCATAGGTACTTTTCATTAAAATAAGAGGCCCGGTTATACTGGTTTTGTTACCACTGACGAGCCTACGAAGTAAAATAAACAGATTCCTAATTGCGTAACACACTATAAATCACAGTTTGAATCATTATGAAGGATGTTGCTAAACCATTGTTTTTCATGTTCGAAAAGTCTGCTCATCAACGTAAATAGCGCAATGAATGTCGTTGAACTGTCAAAATGACAGCCTTTACTGTTAGTGTGTTACGCAATTACCCCGCTGGTAGGTTCATCATTTAAATCAATTTGAATTTGCGTAGCATTTCCACGGAAAAGTCGTTACTCATTTTTCGGCATCTATCGACCATTTCAGGGAATCTGTTATGTTTAAAATAGAAGATGGCAAGCTTGATTTCGGATTGCAACCTTAGATCTTCAAATTCGCTGCGGGTTCTAGTGTTGGTCGTCAAGACAAGTTCGCGGTCGCGTTGGTCGATAAACATTTCCATTGTGGTCGCGGTGTATTTGTCGTCTAATGCGTTTCCCTGTATTGTTATGCTGTTAACGATTTTCTTCACAGTATCCTCGTTTCCCGCAGCCATCGTGGGACCTGTAAAGAACATTAATTCTGTTTTAATTCTCAGTTCTAGTGGTTGCAGACGTTACTGCTGAGCACGGGGTTCTACACACTATCAGACTTAGGATTTTCTTCTAAATAACATGTTTTTGGCTTCAGTGGTTTAGACTGTGCATTATTATTTATTTTCAGTCATAAAGGAACTAGAAAGATCTTTCATCGCACTGGAGGGCTTTTAAAAGAGTCTCCATGGGTGATTCTTAAGTACTTACGTAGGGTACTCCCTGCGTAATACACTATTAACCATAATTTGAATAATTTTGAAGGATATTGCTAATCCCTTGCTTAGTATGTTCGAAAAAATTCGTCTGCTCAACAATGTCAATAAAGAAAGAAAGAAAATACGTTTATTTGCGTAAACATGACGCAAAAAAGAACATAAAAACAAAGAAAAAAAAACAATAAGAAATGGTTGACATGAGTCATATCCACGCAAAACAGCTATCGCTCAGCATTATGCTGCGACCCTATGCAAGACAGAGCCCCAGCGCTAGTTTTCAGCGACAGCCGGCGCCGACGTAATGACGTCGCCCGGTGCAGCAAACAATTATCCATCAACAAGTATTTAAACAATTATTTTTATTTTTAAAGCAAACAGGTATACGGGCGCTGTACTGGTACAGCGTACTTAAAGCAAAATAATACAATTTATTTTAAATGTGATAGAAACAAACAGGAATAAATAATAAAAAACCATGTTAACAACTTGTGCATTATTTGGAATGACAGCTCACTCCACGTTCACTTCACCTAAGTTTTCGCGGTGAGATGGTCAGAATCGCACTGCTGATAGTGTGTTACGCAATTCCTGCTGGGTTCGATTTCCGGGTCAGGAAAAGTGTTTTTGGGTTTATCCACATGGAACTTCATAGTAGCAGCCCGGAGTGTGGATTTGTGCCCAGTTGATGGCTATAGGCTTGTCCCCTATTACTTGGTATGTACATCGACATAATTGGCGAAATGTGGGTGTACCATAGTTACACGTCTGGTAACTCTTTGGGGAATACAGACGTGATGTTATGTTCTTAACATCATCTTCCTGCCCGTATCCCATGTTACTTATGGGCGGCGCAACACGTTTTCTTCTTCCATTATCCTCTGTCAGCCGTCACGCTATCATTCACTCCCTTCTCTTTCATATCATTTCTCACACAATACATCCATCTTTTCTTCGGCCTTCCTTTCCCTCTCCATCTATCAACAATTCATCACTCTTTTAGTCACATGCGTTTCTTCCCTTCTCATCACATGCCCATACCAAGCTAAATGATTTCCTTTAAACTTTTCTGCCACTGGCGCCACTTTCAAACTTCCTCTTATATACTAATTTCTTACTTTATCCATTCTCGTGACTCCACATCCATCTCAACATTCTCATCTCCGCTGCATGCAATCTTTTTTCATCCTTCTTCTTCACAGCCCAGCATTAAAACCCATAAAGTACGACAGGCCTTATCACGGACTTATAAATTTTCCCCTTCAACTTGAGGGGCATCCGTGGGTCGCAAGTTGTTCCTGTGACCTATTGCCATTTCATGCATCAAAGGCCCGTTTTGACATTTGAGAATGCGTTCTGACACCTGCCAGTTTCATACAAACGAATACGTGTTTTGCGAATTTGATCTTTATTAACTACTAGAACTGTCAATGTCAAAATGGGCCTTTTATTTTTCGACAACTTTAAGTTGTGTCCATGACACTAAAAAAAACTGTCCTTAAGAAAAAAAGTTCTGTTGAGCTGTTATGTAGTGAAAAGGTAACAGACAAAGTTACTGTCGCACTTAGAATATTAGGCGATAGCTTGTGGCTAAGTAATAACATAACGGGTCGATAGATCAGGTTAAGCAGTCGGTCCCGGCTGTCAGTCTTTACGGGTGATCAGAAGCCCGAAAGTCTGACAACCAGTCCAAGGGGTATCGTATTACCCAGTTACTGGATTGTGGAGGTCAGATAGGCAATCGCTCCATGTAAAATACTGGTATTCAGCTGCACCCAGCTAGACTGGAAGCCGAACCCAACATAGTTGAAAAAAGGCTACTCAGATTGAACTAGCTGTGGCCGACCACTTAGTCTACGAAAAAGTAGCTTTCTTCTCTACGTCTCAGGCTACTTATCTGTCAAATTTCATAACGAATTAACGATTGGAGCTTGAAAAGGTACCAGACAGACAAAGTTACTTTCGCATTTATAATATTGATTAAGTATCAGTAATTTAGTATATGTACATGCTATAACGATAATATTTACGACCTTACGTAGATACCTAAGTTCTTTTTAATTTATCTGTTTACTAAGGTACTACAAATACATTTACATAGCTAAATATCAGTCTATTAATCAAATAAATCACCGAGTATCTATTCACGCGATAGTATGCCGTTCGATAATCCCTACATCACGCGCATTTTGAACTAAAACACCGGAAAACAAAACTGCGCGGCGGTAATGCTGCGCATCACATACTTTAAACATAATCAGCACCTTCTCTTCCGCTGGGGCCCAAGTCCCCTGTCAATGAGGGATTGGGTCGTAAACTACCACGCAGGCCCAGTGCGACTTGCGCATAGCATGCTCAAGTCTGATGTTGGTCGGAAAGACGCACAACGATTACGCAGGCACCAGCGACGTATATAAAGCAGGCGATATCGCCGCGCTTCCCTGTTGTGTCCGAAACCGCAGTATGGCGGTACTCGTTTCGCGCGGCCTTTGTTCGAGTTTAATCACGAAAATTAATCCAAAATATATTTACCAAATTTCGTTTTCACGGTGGCTCGTCACTAAGATGTCTTTTTTAGAATATTTAGCACAGTTTTTTTGGTTTCTAGTATCGTTAAATTGTAAAATGTGTGCAGTGAGATGAGACTCGCGTGGCCTTCGGAAAGTGTTGGTTGGAGTGTGTGGAGGGCGCATGCGTTAAAAGTGGATCAATAACCACGACCTCGGGTAAATAAAAATAGATTTTTGTAATTAAAAAAAGGCTAATGACCCCTGTTTTGGGTTGTGGTTTGGTAGATACCCACGTTACATTTTTGGAATTATAGAAAGATTTTTTGCGCGCCAATATGTATCAGAAAAGCTATACGAACTCTAAGGTGATATAAATGCCAATAATTCATTTGAAACGAAATAAAGTCCAGCCTAGCTAAATAAAACAAAACTCCAAATACATATTTATGACTTACCTAAAAGTTTTGAAGCGTCCAGAGATAAAATTTCAAAGACTGAAGATTGATTTGAATTAATCACAGCTTCTGAAGTTGCACTGGTGCACTCCGCCTGGAAGCCGCGGCCACTGACGGAATGGGCTCGGTCAACGTAGATCTCGATACGGTGCAACTATTGAACTATCGAATACGCACTCGATTAATTTTCGAATATTCTTCCTATAATTTCACCTCATTTTGACACTAATTATGATTTTATGAGGTCTCGTCTCGATTCATTTCGATTAAACTTTCCAATCATGGCTTTTTAAAACGCCTCGTTAAACGTTATAATAATATCCTTTTGGGAAACCATTGGCCTTTTTTTTTTTTTTTGAAGATGGGATATCATCAAATGACCCCTCCCGCTCTGGGTGGAGCAGAAGGGAGTGTCAGACTCTTACTGACTAAAACCCACCCGTGTTCCTTCCTTAGCCCTTTATGTTCCAGGGCAGCGGTAACCCTTTCGGACGATCCCGCTACCCTGGCAGGCTTCGGCCCTATCGGGCCCCGTCACTCGTGCTGGCCTTGTTTACTGTTTTTAATAGATTATCTTGTTATAACTTAATTAATAAACATAAGTCGACAGGAAAATAATTTACAGGTGTATATGCCTTCTCTACCCATTTTTAATATTTGATTGAAGAATCATAACTCGCGTGTCCGGCACTTACCTGTGTCAAAGTTGATTCTTCTTCTTTTTCGTGTCGCTGGTACGACTGAATGTTATATTTTGTTGACCCAAAACTTAGCCACTTCCACGGCCTCGTGAGTGGCAGCGCAGAGGAAATTAAAATTAAAGTTGATTTAAAACCTAAAAGACAGGATTCCAGGCTTAAGTTTTGCTATCAAATCCACGCAAATATTTAAAAAATTACGATGTCAATTCGAAAACATGGACGGTAGCCGCGAAATCAAAATTTTCTTAAGTTTTCTGCAATTTGGTCATGATATTTATCAAAATTTAACTATGAATATTACTCTGTAACATAGAATTGACCTCAAATGTTATGATTTCATGAAATAGTCGTTCAATCGACTGACGAGCGTACTACTTTACTATTATTTCCTGTTATTTTTAATAATTATTCGTCAGATAAACGCATTTTTAAATTCACACAAAATAATTATCACTAGAATGTACTGGAAGATGTCGAATAGCACCCTACACTATTTTTTATGATCTAAAGGATTTTGAAGGAAATTCCCATCCATTGCTTCTATGTTTGAAAAATGTATCTGCTTGACAACGTAAATAACTCAATGAATGTTGTTGAACTGTCAATATCGTTTACAAAAAAAAAAAAAAAAATAACCGATAACTTTGATTTCGGAAGTCGGTGTCGGATGGTTCCGCATTTTCGTTTTTTGCACCGACTCTCGAAATTAAAGTTTTATAATTCACTTTTTAGTTGTACTTACCCCACACAAATTCTATAGCACTACTTGCTATGTAAATATTTCAGTGACAGGAAGTTATTAACTCAGATAAAGAATGAGTTATTAAAACATCATCACTAAAAATTAAACTAACGACTTCTACTTGTATTCCTATTCAGTAACTTGACAGTTGAAGGGTTACCAGATTTTGACAAAAAAAAAGATAGTGAGGTGTGCAAGAATGAACGAAATTGAATGAACTTAAGCAAACTTTTTTTTTTAAATAACAGAACTGGTCTTAAAAACACGACTACAAACACTATTAAAATATTAAAAATTGTAGAATTTGTTCTTTATTTTGGTTAGCAGTAGTGAAACTACTGTGAGTTTAAATGTTTGTAAACGCACCCACGATACAGAAGAAATTCCTAGTGAGGGGCAACGCAAAAAAAAAGAAGGTGGAAAAAAACGTATTATTGAAGCTCATTCAAAAACTCTCCAAGCAAAGTTGGTTAATTTTTACCTTATCTATTAAAAAATAATTTTGCAAATCCATTTATTGACGTACTTATGCCCAAACATACATAAAAAATATATAGGTATATATAAACCTCCAAACTGAGAACCTCCTCCTTTTTTGAAGTTGGTTAAAATGAAAGCTTTTCAGATTAGTTCCAAATTTTGCTACGTTCATAGAGAGCCTTATCAGGCTGTAGATTTAATTTATTACTATTTTATTGCTATATGTACATACATACCTATATAAAACGTGGCCTTTATTTACAGATCAATTTTGTTTACGGTTTTCGGACAAAATCACAATAGCGATCTTGTGGGTGTCTCTTGTTGGCAGCACTGAGCACTCAGACCAATGATATTTTATTTATCATTGACTCAGACCATTGACATAGAAAAGTATGGACTGGAAATACCTACGAAAAAAGGGTGCATACCTACAACTCATATTGTCGCATAATATGGCTGCCATTGCTAGGGTTGTGTCAATCAAGGAACAACTATTATCTCGTTGTTACTATAACGAGTAACGATACTTTATACGAGTTTTACTAGTTATCACGTTTGGATCACGATGGATTTTGGTGCTGTGAAGTGTGAACCACAGGCCGGACCTAGCTAGGTCACTCGGACCGAATAAGACGCAAGATTATTTATGTTAACATCGCAAAATATACGGATATCGTTTCAGCGGAGGAACTAGTTTCGGAAACTATTACGGTAAGTCGGCAACGGTACAACACTATTCCATTATGACATCTGTTTGTAAACAAACGAATGAATTAACAAATATAATAAAAAGGCCTGTTATATGGAAATGAACCCAAATATGCCATACTTTAGCCATAAATTCATGATCGCGTTACAATTGTATCATCGATTGTGTATTATTGTATGTATTAATGCATAAAAACCGGCTACTAACCTGTGCAAAGACAATTGAGGTTGATTTTCATTCTTGCTTGCACCACACTTCACAATACAACACACAGGCATGTTGAACTTCTGTTTTCCAACATTTACATGCAGTTTTAAAAGACAAAATCCTCGTAATTTTCTCGCAAATCTCAATAATACAAAAAACAAACAACCATTTGACAGCCAAACTACCATGAAACTCGTAGCATAAGATGGCTGCTACGGCACTTACCTACAACTGTCACTACGTCAAGACAAAATGTTGCCATAATTAGCAACAACTTAAAATATAGTTGTCTCTTTTATCAAATAAGATTATCTCACTAGAAAGAATGAGACATAACGATATTTCAAATTCTGAATCATATTTCACTCATATTTGTATAAGCAAATGTATGTATAGAATAACGCGGCATCTCCATGTTTTTCCTATCTCAATGACTCAGACTCACCATATTACCATAGTGTCATTGTGTCAAGTTGACTTGACAGTCATTATGTCAAAAAACCGGCATACTGAATTTGTGTTTTGTACGCGCGGATTTTGCAATTTGAAGAAATTTTAATAAATTATCAAGTCCCTAAGTCGCTGCAAAGATGGATGAAGAAGAAACCGTGCATTTGTCTGACGGGATAAACATCAGGTAACAAACATCTTCTCATTCATAAAATCACGTTTCAGCACTTCTCTGCTTACAAAAGCAATAAGTTGTACCTATTGTGATAATTTAATTTCAAAACTTCGCAATCGTCGACTACATTTTAAATTAACCTAGAGCAAACCGATATTTCTAACACAACCAATTTCACTTAAAGTGCTATCTCCTTATTATTCTAAAATAAAATGTTTTATCTAGGTTTTACTCCCGACTTCGTCCGCGTCAAATCCCGCGCTATTTATTATCGCTTAGCATTCTTTCTGCCTTTATTTTTCTTCTTGAGCGGCTCCGAAGAGTCGAACCGTGATGTCAAATAGCCTATAGCCTTCCCTCTAAAATTAGGCTGATAAATGCAAAAAGAATTATTCCAACTGAATAAAAAAATCTCAAAGTTTCTACTATGCTGCTATCTCTATCTTATCTCATCAATCTCCTTCCCCTTGTCCCAATTTATTTGTGGTTGGCGCAACATGCCTTTTTCTTCCATACTTCCCTATTGTTCGTGGATCTTCGACAGTCGTTACGGGTAGTTAGAAGCCCGAAATTCTGACAACCAGTCTTACCAAGGGGTATCGTATTACCCAGTAACTGGGTTGTGGAGGTCAGATAGGCAGTCGCTCTATGTAAAATACTGGTATTCAGCTGCATCCGGTTAGACTGGAAGCCGACCCCAACATAGTTGGGAAAAGGCTAGGCAGATGATGATGATGACTTCTCTATTAGTCGTCATCTCGGTAGTCATTCCGTGCCTGTATTTGTTTTTCTATACTTATAATAAATCTGTAGAAGTGAAAATTCTGTACATTGAAAATATCCAAAAAATAAATGGCAGGGGGTGTTACTTGACCGACACCGAACCCAAAAATGTGATTAAAAAAATTTTTGTCTGTCTGTCTGTCTGTCTGTTTGTTCAGGCATCACGCAAAAACTACCGGTTCGATTACGATGAAACTTGGTATAATTATTCTTTAATATCCTGGGCACCACACTGGGTACTTTTTATCCCGGAAAAGTATATACAATAAAAAACAAACTTAATTTTGCGGTTCGATCCCTATACCCGATTACCACTGTCTGTACTGTACCAACCGCAAATACTAAGTTTGTCGTAGGTTGGGTCACCCGCAGTGGAGTTCATTTTTATTCCTTTTAGTTTTTAGAGTTATTTAGGTTTATTTTTATATAAGTCGTAGGTATAGATTTTAATTTTAAAGTATAGGTAGTATATTTGATAGTGTACGTAGTGACCGTAAGTTATTTTATAATACTGTTAAGTAGGTTTAGTCATTCGTATAGATATTAGTTTTTAGGGATTTTGCTTATTTATTGAGTTTAGATTAGTTATCATCAGAAATAGGTTTATTTAGGTAGGTAGGTATTTAATTTTCTGTTATTGAGTTTTTTTTTTATTAGTTAGGTACTTAGGTAAAGATATCATATAGGTAATTAGGTACCCTCTTATTCACCACTAATGAGACACAATTGGTTTTCTATTGTAATTAGCCACAAAGGGCCCGCGACATAGATGGCATTCTGGGGAAGCACATACATTTTATCCTGTTAGCACGTTCCCGTGGGTAAATTTCCGACATCCACGCGGGCGAAGCCGCGGGCAGAAGCTAGTTTAGTAATAAATGCTTCGAGTTTTTTCATGTTACGATTAGTTTGATAGTTTCAAAATAGTCCTATGCAGATTGGCAACACCATACTCCATACAAGAATGAGTCTATTCCAATTTGCCGAAGCTAAAACTAAGGACTAAGGACTTTGGTAACAGCTGGGTGAGAGTTGCCGAAAATCGAGTTGAATGGCGTGCAATAGGAGGGCACTATGTTCAGCAGTGGACTGCTGTAGGCTTATGATGACGATGATGAAAGGACTTATATATCACCCATTTTCTAAACACACTTCCATACTGTTTCCTGTTTTCTATTACACTGTAGCGGTATCTACAACGCCACATGTGAACAACGCGTCATACTGACGTCACGCAAATCCTGCATCTCGCAAGCAGAGTTTACCGCGCAGTTAGCATAGATACAATTTCCCAACATCAATCGTTGGGCAATTGCCCGCCAGACACAACACCCGTCTGGTCGGAGGATGCTCCCTTTTCTATGGAGGTTGAGTGAACTTTACACCCTGTTCCTCATGCCTTCAAAACACCATTTGCTTATTGTTCAAAACGTCCCGAGTTAGTATAATATGGTTTTGTTTCTAACGAAGAAAAACTTGAGAGGTGTCAAGGGACACCCGGATGGAACGAAGTATAACTGGCTTGCTTTCTATAAGAGAGAGAGAGAGAGAGACAGACAGAGAAACACGCGCACGCCGCACGGCTTACAACTATAGCAAAAAGTGTCGTTCTAACTTTTGGTCTTAATTTTTTCCGTCTAGCCCCCTTTCGCAACGCGCGATAAGGAACTTCGTTCCAATAACTGGCTCCTAAGGGCGCTTTTCCACCAGAGATGTACTATGCTACGTTACTATGGATGCGTTTGATATCCACCAATCATATTCATTGGTGCACATAGCTTAGCACTGGTGGAAAGGGATTCAACTAAGATATGTTTTTTATATGGAAGGATGCGTGCTATGGATGTGTGCTATGGATGCGTGCTATGGATGCATGCTATGGATGTGTGCTATGGATGGTCGCGAGTGGTGTAGCTGTGTGCCGCCCTCGCCGCTGACCTACTATCGATAGATCGCATAGCTCGAGCTGCGCATTTTCCTCCCGCAGCTACTTTTCGGCGGCGCATCTTCATAGCACATCTTACTCGAACCGCTACATAGCTTCGTATCAGTGGAAACGGTTACAAAGTTTCACAGCTTAGCTATTACACCCTCGCAGCATAGCTGCATAGCACATCTTTGGTGGAAAAGCAGCCTAAGACACAGGCACCTACACCTAGTTTAGAAGTCAGAGAATTAAAACTATTGTGACCTAGTTATAAGCCTTATATGCTCTTAGTCTTTGGATACTGTAATGTTCTGATGGCTTTTGGTGAAATAAAGAATTTATTATTTTATACAAAAGATCAAAATTACAAAAGACAGTCCCCTAAAACGCTCGCCCTTCACCACTTCCTAGTGCTTTCGCTGGGAAGAAGTGGCGCAAAAAACTCCCCAGCAGCACAGCTGAAGAACGAAACGGAAAGAAATGGTGGATGGACTGTGTGAATGATGATATGGTTAGAAAGGGGGTGACTACCGAGATGATGACTAATAGAGGAGTATGGAAGAAAAACACATGTTGACACAAGAAAAACAATTGTTTTTCTTTTCTTGTGTCAACATGTGAGCCTGCAGATCCGGCTCGAAGGACCAAATGTTGGGATCTTATCGAGTGGACTGTATATTGTTTCTGGTTTTTGTTGGCGTCGATGGTGTGGTGTGTGGTGACTGCAAAACAAACACTCAATTTCTCAAAATAATATTGTTGGATCATCATCATTCTCATCATCATCTGCCTGCTTCAGTTTACTGCTGGACGCCGGTCGCTCTCAAGGCGCCATAATATGTTAAAACGCCTGATGAATATCACATAGCAGCAATTCGTCTAACTAGTTTTAATTGTCCTACTAATTGTGATAATTACATATGTGTCCGTCCTTTGACACTTCACTTGCCTTTGAAACCTCATGTTGTTAACACCAATTTTAAATTATATTTTGCTTGTATTGAGTATCCAGTTTATTCATCCGGCATATCCCTAATTCCCGTTCATGGTCCGTAACGAGCCGGATAACGTATAATACAAAGGAGATCAGCGGTTGTAATCAAGAATAAGGATTATAATTATCACCCACGTGCAGTGGAGGTTATTCGCCGGTGAAAAGGATTGACTTCAAGCAAGCGATTTAGCGGTGTACAGCATTTATAATTAAACAAATATCGTCACCCAACACTCAGGTAGTATAAGTAAATGGTCATAATTAAGGTCAGTATCATTTAATTGTATTATCAATTGTATTGTGTCAGATTAAAATCATTAGGTACTTGGTACATTGTGATTAGTATTTTATTCAACAGCAAAGTTAAGTTTAAAATCATACTTATCACAGTATAGTTAGCATAATTGCTACATTATTTGAACTTACATTGTATAAAGCTGTAACTAATCCACTTATTTATTTAACAGTGGTGTTAATTGTTAGCAAGTATCTTATCATAATACATATAATTTGAGAGTGTTTGATATTAGTGCAAGTCATTGTTATAAAATATGAGCATTTAGAGTCATTTATGTAGTGAACATAAGATATTATATCTATCAGTGTTTTTAGTTGTGCCTATTTAGTAATTAGTGTTGAAGGTTTACAAATAAAAAAGATTGTAGTAGTTTAGGTATCCTAGGTTTATACACAAGGTACCTAGTTACAGTATTGAGTTTTTGTTATTTGCTATTGTTTGCTATTAGAAGGTGTATAAAATACAGTCAGGCGTGTACTCAAATTATATTGTTAGTTTTTATAGTTGTATTCCTGTATCAATTCCAGGTTGACAACACTCGTCTCCCAGAATGTCTGAAGAAAGGGATTTAATTAAAAAGCGAGGCAGCTTCAAGGGCCGTTTGACTGCTTTTGTGAATTTCCTGGACTCACTCAAGGACAAGGAATTATCCAGCTGTGAGGTGTCTGAACTGCAGTTGCGTATGGGCAAGATGGAGTCGTTGTATGAACAGTATGATGAGGTACAATTACGTCTGGAATGCATTGTAGACGATTTAAAATCACAATACTCTGAGCGTTCTGAATTTGAGTCTCTGTATTATAAATATTTATCCAAAGCCCAAAATATTTTGAGTGATTTTAACAAAGACAATAAATCGATGGAAAGCTGCAAAAGTACACCTACACTGCACAAGCCGGTTAAATTGCCAACGATTCAGTTACCAAAGTTTAGCGGATTATATTGTAATTGGCTTGAATTCCGCGACACCTTTGCTAGCCTAATTCATAGTAACGATGACATAGACGCAATAAACAAATTCCACTACTTGAGAGCATCACTTGAGGGAACAGCTGCATTAGTCATTAAGTCTATTGAGTTTTCTTCGAGCAATTACACTGTGGCATGGTCGTTGTTATGCGATCGATTTGACAACAGAAGATTATTGATACAGAATCATGTTTGCGCATTATTTAATATTGAGTCCATATCAAAGGAATCTTCTGTTGCCATTAAGAGTTTGATCGATCAGTTAAATAAAGATTTGCGAGCTTTAGATTCGTTAGGGGAGCCTGTTAAACACTGGGACACACTTTTAATTTACATTGTCACCCGTAAGCTTGATCAAAAAACCTATCGTGAGTGGGAGGAGTACAAAGGTAGGATGGACAAAGACTGCACGATTGCTTTTGACGCATTTATGCTATTCCTACGTAATCGTGCCGATCTTATCGAGACCTTGGAGCTAGCACGTACTAATTATTCCCAAACGACAGGCAAGCCAGCCCCTAAGATCAAGTCGATGGTAGCAACACAATCTCCTAATAGTTCCAGCACTGAATCAGCTTCGAAATCATGTCCTAAATGTAACAACAACGATCACACTTTAAATAATTGTCCACAGTTTCTCGCATTAAGTAATGACGATCGTCTCAAGTTACTACCTAGTTATAAGATATGTTTCAACTGTTTTCGTTCGGGGCACTATGCAAATAAATGCAAAAAACCAGGTTGTAAACTATGCAAACGTCGGCACAACACACTAGTTCACGTAGATTCTAAAGGCACTATTGCGAATACACTTAGTGGTAATTCGATAAACAACTTGTCTGCATCGTCTTCGTTACCATCTGCTACCACTGATACGAATAACGTAGCGTTATCAGCAAACATTGCATCTCCGTGTGGTCATACGCAACGAGATGTGTTGTTGTCAACTGCCTTGATCAAACTGCGGGACCACAATGGTTGTGTGCATCTCGTTCGCGCGGTTCTTGATAGCGGTAGCACGTCGTCATTCATAACGGACAGGTTATGCAATAAACTTAAATTAACTACTAGCCAAGTAAATAGATCGATTCTTGGCATCAACAATGTTACTTCCCACGTAGGAAAAATATGTCGGGTTAAGATTACGTCATTAGATGATAGCTTCGTATTCGAACTTCATTGTTTTGTTCTGCCATACATTACGAGTAACGTACCGTGCCGTGAAATAAATATTTCTGATTTCGATATACCCTCGAATATTACTTTAGCTGATCCTACTTTTTATAACCCTGCTGATGTTGATATTTTAATTGGCGCTGACCTTTTTTGGGAGTTGTTAGGATCTCAAAGACTAAAGTTAGGTACCGGAAAACCAATATTATGTGAAACCCGTTTAGGATGGATAGTTTCCGGTCCAATTACTCAGAATTATATTTCACTGCTGTCGAATGACGTAAAATGTAATTTTTCTAAAATGGTTTCCGATAGCGATAGTGACTGGGAAAAAATTAAGATAGAATTGACAAAGTTTTGGCAATTAGAGGAGGTGAATGCGAACTCTTCCAATTCTTATATGCCTGAAGAGAAATTGTGTGAAGATAATTTCATTAAAAATACGACACGTTTGTCTGATGGTCGTTTTTGTGTTCGCATACCCCTCAAGAAAGATCCTTCAGTTCTAGGAAATTCTTTTAATAAAGCTACACAGTGTTTACAGTCTTTAGAGCGTAGATTAAAGGTTAAGCCAGACTTTAGTAGGCTGTATCGAGATTTTTTGTTAGAATATGAGTCACTTGGTCATATGACAAAAATTAATAAACCTAATTTGTGTGTTGGTTATTTTATTCCCCATCACGGAATTTTACGTGAGTCGAGTAGCACGACCAAACTTCGTGTTGTTTTTAACGCAAGTTGTCCTACTTCAACGGGAGTGTCCTCTAATGACCTACAGATGGTCGGGCCAACTGTACAGGATGATCTTTTGTCTATACTACTTCGCTTTAGAGTCCACAAGTATGTTTTATCTGCAGATGTGGAGAAGATGTATAGACAAATAGTCGTCCACCCGTCGGATAGGTATTTGCAACAGATTGTTTGGCGTGATAATATTAGTGAACCTATTAATGTTTATCAATTAAACACCGTCACGTACGGTACGGCTAGTGCGCCGTTTCTTGCGACACGATGCCTTAAACAAATAGGACTCGACTGTAGGTACCCTAAAATAGCTGAGATCATTAAACATGACTTTTACGTCGATGACTTGCTGACCGGGGGAGACGACTTAGACGAAGTAAAATTCATTCGCAATGAAGTCACCAAGGCGCTTGCGTCGGCATGTATGCCGTTGAGAAAATGGAAGTCAAATAACCCTGAATTAGTGTCAGATGGTGTTCCTGCGTCATTTGACTTAAACATTGGACCTAATGAGCCTGACAAGTTGCTTGGTCTCGGTTGGTTTATCGGTACTGATGAGTTAGGGTTTCCTATAAGTCTGACTAAGTCTTCGACTGGGTACACAAAGCGTGACGTGTTATCTGTGATTGCGCGAATTTTCGACCCCTTAGGTCTATTGGGTCCTATTGTTATCTCCATGAAGGTATTATTACAAAAAATGTGGTTAGATAAATTATCTTGGGATCAACCATTACCTGATGAGATTAGTAAACAATGGGATATTATAATTACGTCTTTACCTCTTTTAAATCATGTTCGTATTTCGCGAATTGTAGTCTGCAATTTATATACGGAGTTGGAACTCCATATTTTCACAGATGCGTCTGAATCCGCATACGGTGCTTGCGTCTACATTCGCAGTGTTAATGGTAAGGGTGAGTATATGGCTCGCTTGTTGATGGCGAAGAGTCGAGTGGCTCCCATCAAGCCTACAACAATACCGCGATTGGAGTTGTGCGGTGCGGTAGTCGGTTCTCGTCTTTATGAGAAGGTGATGAGGTCACTTCGGGTGAAGATCAGTCGGGTCTATTGTTGGACTGATTCGACCATAGTGTTGGGATGGTTACAGATGATGCCTACCAAACTTCAGCCGTTTGTACGCAACCGCGTTGCTGAAGTTTTGGACAAGGCGGGTAACTGTACTTGGAGGCACGTCCCAACAGATAAAAATCCAGCAGACCTAATATCCCGTGGCACGGATATTAGTGTTCTGCAGGATTCAGATCTGTGGTGGCATGGACCAGAATTTTTAAAACTGGACTCGTCTGTTTGGCCTTCTCGAATTCCAAGTCAAGAACTACAGCAATTACCGGAAATTCGACCTAATATCGTGTTAAGTGCCGTTAATAACGATTTAAAACCTGAAGGTTTAATCGATTTTAATCGTTTTTCTAATTACTCACGGCTTGTTCGTTCTGTTGCCTACGTATTGCGATTCATTAAGTCATGTAGAAAGCATTATCCGAAAACCAATTATTTATCCCATGATGAGGTACAAGATGCACTCACCGTTGTCATTCTTACAAGTCAATTTCAGTCATTTCCAGAATGTCAACTACTTTTAAACAAAAGGAGTTTACCTCAAAAGAGCGCCCTCCTAAAGTTTAATGTTTATTTAGACGATAAAAAGGTCATGCGAGTAGGAGGACGTCTCGATAATTCTAATTTTGCTTATAATAAAAAGCACCCTATTTTATTACAGTCCACTCATAAATTCACTATATTACTATTTAATTTTGAGCATAAAAGGCTGATGCACGCTGGCCCACAATTATTATTAGCTTCCATTAGGGAATCTTACTGGCCAATAGGAGGTCGCAACTTGGCGAAGGCCTGTTATCATAAGTGTGTTCTGTGTCACCGTATGAAGGGTAAGGTTGTAGCTCCCTTAATGGGTAACTTACCACAAGAGCGCCTTCGTCCAGGTTATCCTTTTGAAAGCACAGGCGTTGATTATGCTGGCCCTATTATGTGTGCCAGTCGTCAAGGTCGTGGATGTAGGCTAGTAAAGGTGTATGTCGCTATTTTTATTTGCTTCACAACCAAGGCCATTCATTTGGAGCTCGTTGGCGATTTAACTAGCAATAGTTACTTACTAGCTTTGTATCGATTTGTTTCTCGGAGAGGTAAGCCCGTTGATATCTTTTCGGATAATGGTACCTCATTTGTCGGTGCGTACAACGATCTTTCCAAATTTTTAAAGATGAATGCTTCGTCCTTGGGTGAAAGTGCAGCGAGCGACGGAATAAGGTTCCATTTTATACCCGCCTACACCCCGCATTTTGGTGGACTCTGGGAGGCGGGTGTGAAGTCAACAAAGTACCACCTTCAAAGAGTGTTGGGAAATTGTAACTTGACTTTCGAGGAGCTGTACACCGCACTAACTAAGATTGAAGCCATCTTGAACTCTCGTCCACTGACGCCGTTGTCTTCAGATCCTGCAGATTGTACACCGCTTACGCCGGGACATTTCCTTGTTGGACGGCCTCTTACTTCCTTGCCGCAACCTAACTACCAGAATAACTCTGCCAACCATCTGTCTCGCTATCAAAGAATTGAGCAACTCCGCCAGCACTTTTGGAACAGATGGAGCAAAGAGTATGTAGCAGAATTACAGCTGCGGTCCAAATGGCGCTCTTGCAAGGATGGTTTAAAGCTAGGTGCCTTGGTCGTGATTAAGGAGGATAATCTTCCTCCGCTGAAGTGGAGACTTGGACGAATTGTAGCTGTTCACCCCGGAACTGATGGCATCGCCCGTGTAGCTGATATTCGGACGTCCACTGGAGTCATTCGGCGGGCATTCAACAGAATCTGCCCGTTGCCTGTGTCTTCGGAATCTGGTTGAAACCGTTGGTTTCAACGCCCGGGGAAATGTTGGATCATCATCATTCTCATCATCATCTGCCTGCTTCAGTTTACTGCTGGACGCCGGTCGCTCTCAAGGCGCCATAATATGTTAAAACGCCTGATGAATATCACATAGCAGCAATTCGTCTAACTAGTTTTAATTGTCCTACTAATTGTGATAATTACATATGTGTCCGTCCTTTGACACTTCACTTGCCTTTGAAACCTCATGTTGTTAACACCAATTTTAAATTATATTTTGCTTGTATTGAGTATCCAGTTTATTCATCCGGCATATCCCTAATTCCCGTTCAAATATAATTTCGGATTGTAGGACAAACAACTCGCGTGCGTTACTTTTACAAAAAATAATAACCTTTGTTGGTGTTGCCAACAGGAGTCAGCCCCTAATTATTTGAGATAAGGGCATGTGATGCGGAGGATTGAGGAAAATGTTGTGAGGAAACATTGAGTTTTAATGTCGATGGCTATAAGAGTAAAGGCCGCTGGCTAAATAATAACAGCTGCACGTGTCGATCCATCAGGTTAAGGTACGCTTGTCGCGGTTGGTCCGTAAATGGGTGACCATGTCTTAACATACCATGATCTCTCCGTGCCTCTGAAAGCACTAAGTCCCGGCTGTCATTCGTGGATCTTTGACAGTCGTTACGGGTAGTCAGAAGCCCGAAAGTCTGGCAACCAGTCTTACCAAGGGGTATCGTATTACCCAGTAACTGGGTTGTGGAGATCAGATAGGCAGTCGCTCCATGTAAAATACTGGTATTCAACTGCATCCGGTTAGACTGGAAGGGTCCAACATAGTTGAGAAAAGGCTAGGCAGATGATGGGATGTGTGTAACTGAATCATGAACGAATGAATGAACCAAATGATGAACATCATCATAATATTATATTTTATACTAGCTGCGCCCCGCGGTTTCGCCCGCATAAGTTTCGATCCCGTGGGGAATATCGGGATGAAAAGTATCCTATATGTTAATCCTGGTTAAGCTATCCAAATAGCCAATAATAACCATCTGTGTGCCAAATTTCAGTAGTTTTAGCGTGAAAGAGTAACAAACATCCATCCATCCATCCATCAATCCATCCGTCCGTCCGTCCTACAAAATTGATAAATCCTATTATTTGTTTCAGACAACTAATGGAGGGGAGAGCAACTGAGTTCTCAATAGACCTGGATTTTAAACAGAAGAAAGGCATTACATTCAATTTTGATGACGATGATAATGTTAATGACAGGTGAATATACTTTTGTTTTTACTTGTTTCCTTTATAAACCCCAACAGCTAGGAAGAGGTACGGTCAGCAACAAAAGTCGGTTAACACTTTAGTGGTTTAAATCTTAATTATTGAGCAAAATATTCTTAAAAAACATATAGTAATAGAATATTTAAGAATAATTAATTCTTTGCTATTACATGAAATAGAGAAAACCAATGTATCACTTCATTTTGTATCAATTTAGATGATTTGTAAAAGTAACAGTGTTAATTGACTTTTGTTGCTGACTGTACAACCTACCCTCTATCTAACTGTATCTGTGTGTCTCTAAATATCTCCCATCTGGGATGAGATACCTTGGCTTACCTAGAAAGCACACGTGTGAGCACTATGTACTTTCTATAAAGCTACCATTTACTGGGTATGTCTTTCTTTGACTTGAATGTGCCCTGGCGGCTGTGAGTATGTCATGCTCACTCAAATGTCTCGCTCTCGCTGGTGGTGGCGTGTGTGTTGGATCATTAGGTTCCCTCCAAAATGGTTGAGCTGAATGGTGCTGATCCATACGTCATGTTCGTAAACGGGCGCCGTCAGTAGGGACTGGTCATCTCTTAGCTGCCACGGCTTATTTTAATTTTTAATTTCTGAATTGTGTTTGTTTTTTATAACGGACGCTTTTAACGTGCACGTTTTTCTACATCGTTCTCACATGGTTAATTTCAACACGAATGATGTAATCAAATATTTTGTAACAATTTTATGATTTAAAAGAGTGTCCATGGAGGTTCTTGCCCGTTCTTCTCCATAGGTACCTACGCTTTGGAATGGGCAACTAGCTTCATCTTTCTGACTGACCGACCCTTTGACAATTCAAAAGTACCTGTAATTGGTTTAGTTGAATTAAATTATTTGAGTTTTGAGTTAAATCTTTAAGTAGACTCCGGACTCAGGTTGGCTGAAGTGGCCAGCCGCTCCATTTAAAATACTGGTATTCAGCTGCATCCGGTTAAACTGGAAGCCGACCCCATATAGTTGGGAAAAGGCTAGGCAGATGATGACGACTCAGGTTGGCCGAAGCCAAGAAAACCTGCTCAGCATAGCTATTCAATAACACTTTGCCCGACCCGGGAATCGAACCCAGGACACCGTGCACACCAGTCGCGCTGGAGACCACGAGACCAACGGGGCAATCTAAAAAAAAAGTGTAATGTTATATGTAGCCGTAAGATAGTTGTATAGCTAGTATAATTTTCTCTGAGTCTTCTACTGTCTTTCTGAAAGTATCAAACGCCCACGAGGGGTGTTAACGCCCACGAGGGGTGTTATCGCCCACGTTGAGAACCTGTCTTACCAATATTAAAAATGCGAGTTTGTATGGATCGATGGATGGATGGATGGGTGGGTGAATGGATGTTTGTTACTCTGTCACGCCAAAACTACTGAACGGATTTGGATGAAATTTGGCACACAGATAGTTTATAACCAGGATTAACACATAGGATACTTTTTATCCCGATATTCCCACGGGATCGAAACATATGCGGGTGAAACCGCGGGGCGCAGCTAGTACTCTAAAATAAAATTACGACATTTTCGCCAAAAATGTAAACAAATATGAGTTTATGGAAAAATAACTTTAATTCCTACACAATAAAGTTCAGGTTACGCTACAACTTCAAACATTTTTATAACTTTTTCCATAGTGCTAGTCACTCAGAAATCAACTTAATAACTATTAAAATAAAGTTGATATTTGTTTAACTTGAAGTAACGTCAATTTGAAACATAAATAAAATTTGAATATATATAGTTTGCCACTGACACAATGAAATGAAGAATAAACCTATTTGCTTTCGTTTTCAGTGAAGGTGACGATGCCCTGAAGGTGTTAGAACAGTCGGCAGACCAGATGTTGTTGTCCTCTCCAGAGTACCACTCATTTGAGCAGCTAGCTGCCAAGATGGTCAACTGCGATCCCAACGGCGATGTGAAGATACTGATTCTTGAAGAAGGTAAATATTAGTAGCCTGAAAAGCACTTGGCCCAGTTTTTTAACCGACTTCTAAAAAAGGAGGAGGTTCTCAATTCGGTTGTTTGTATTTTTTTTTATTTTTTTATGTTTGTTCGCGCATAACTCTTTCGCTTGCCAACCGATTTGAAAAATTCTTTTTTTGTTGGAAAGGGTATACTTCCCAAATGGTCCCATAGAAATTTCATCAAAAACGGTTCAGTAGTTTGGTTTTTAAACCAAAATTACTGGTAAAAATTACAACTTAAAAGTGAAAAATAAAAACTTTTTTGCAAAAAAAATCAACCGACTTCCAAAAACGACACTACAAAGTGAAAAATAACTTTAATTTCGGAAGTCGGTGGCAAACAACGAAAGTGTGAACACAACGACACCGACTTCCGAAATTAAAGTTATTTTTCACTTTGTAGTGTCGTTTTTGGAAGTCGGTTGATTTTTTTTGCAAAAAAGTTTTTATGGAACGAAGTTCCTTATCGCGCGTTGCGAAAGGGGGCTAGACGGAAAAAAATAAGACCAAAAGTTGGAACGACACTTTTTGCTATAGTTGTAAGCCGTGCAGCGTGCGCGTGTTTCTCTGTCTGTCTCTCTCTCTTTCTCTTGGAACTTCGTTCCATCCGGGTGTCCCTTGACACCTCTCAATTTTTTTTTATAAATGACTTCTCTTAGTTGACCTAGAGAGGTCGTGACTACTTAACCAGACTATCCTGTGGTTGCCTTAAGAAAACTTAAAGCCTCCAGCCAAAGTTTAAAAACTAATTAAAAATTAAGCGACTGCACGCTAAGGGCACCCCCTGTGGGGTTCGAACCTCGGCTTAAGGCGTCGCTGAGAGAAGGCAGCAAGATTGGGACAGGCTGGAT
The DNA here is from genome assembly GCA_945859715.1 of Apamea sordens. NCBI lineage: Eukaryota > Metazoa > Arthropoda > Insecta > Lepidoptera > Noctuidae > Apamea > Apamea sordens. The sequence continues at coordinate 6,426,025 of OX244015.1, read as the reverse complement.
CGAATTTTTATTATTAATGCTTTGATGAGCACAGCATTACCTAGGACTATCTCTGAGAAGAAAGGCCAAAACAAACTCAGACGTCACAGTCGAGGGTTTAAACTTACAGGCTCAGCTACGGCGCGGGCTGGCAAAGAAGGGTCGGGCGGGACCTGGCCCAGAGAAGGGGCTCGTGGCTAAATAATAACAGCCACACGGCTCGATTGAAGGTTAGGTTACGCTTGACGCGGTCGGTTCGTGGATGGGTGACCAAAAATTACTATGATACTCTTCAGAAAGGTCAGCCGCGTAGCACTCCCGACCGGCGTGCTGAGCATGAGGACAGGGGTTTGATTCCCGGGTCGGGCAAAATGTTATTTGATTTTTCCATCAGGTTTTTCGCAGCCTGGAGCCTGGATCTGTGCCTGGTAATGGCAATAGACCTCGCCCCCTGTAACGTGGGACTTAATCATAACTTGCGAAATGTGGTTGTACTATAGATAAGCCTGCTTTACACTACTCGCGAAGTTGCCTCGACGAAGTACTCGTCGAAGTTGATCGAAGTCCGAAGTATGTGACTACACACTCGTGCAACCTCGCGAGGAGCTCAGTCGCCCGCACGATAGGCATCATGGATAACGTCCAAGTGGCAGCTGCCGTTGCAATGTGTACTCTCGCGTATTATAACTACGTGCGTATTTATCATTCAACGAAAATTAAAAAGAAATGGAGAAGAAGATGGTGGAGTTCTGTTAAGTGTTCTGTGAATTACGGAACGATGAATGCAACATGCGCTGTTGACGTCTCGATGCGAACTGAAGTGAGCCGAGTAGTGTAGTAAGACGCTTCGTGTTCGCAACTTCGGGACACTTCGAGTCCTTTGACTTGGGCGCAAAAACCGACAACGACTGGAAGTCGCCCGATGCGAGCCGAGGTTGCACGAAGCGAAGTGCCCTTCTACACTATCGTATTCGCTCAACTTCGACCAACTTCGCGAGTAGTGTAGAGCAGGCTATACAGCCCTGCCTAACCCTTTGAGGATTACAGCCGTGATGTTATATTAAACTCTGGTATGTTTTACAGGAGATGGTCCCCTGGTGCCTCCAACTGCAGAAGTGATAATCCATCATGCAGTGTATTATGAAAGATGTGACGTTCCCTTCGATACGACACTAATTTCGAACAGGGGAGAGCCACTGGTGAGTATTTATAAATGACTAGCAGCGCCCCGCCGTTTCACCCGCATAAGTTTCGATCCCGTGGGAATATCGGGATAAAAAGTACCCTATATGATTATCCTTGTTATAAACCATCTGTGTGCCAAATTTCAGCCAAATCCGTTCAGTAGTTTTTGCGTGAAAGAGTAACAAACATCCATCCATCCATACGAACTTTCACGTTTCGTTTTTGAGTTCCATGACACTTCATCTGATCTGAGCCTTTTTTGCGGGCTACCCTATTAATTATGAAATGTTCCTTATCATCATCTTCTCGACTTTACAGCGTATCCGCATGGGCGTCGGCAAGATGATTCCCGGCATAGAAATCGGACTAACTCATGTCAAGGGCCCCAAGGCTCGGTTCCACCTAATGCTGCAGCCAGCTGCGGCCTGGGGCTCGCAGGGCGTACTGCCGCTAATAGAGCGGAAACCTGTGCTGTTGACGATCACACTGTACGATGTCCGTTGCGTCGGTGCTGGGTCTAGGTGAGAAAATTTTGAAATTATTTGAGTTGAATAAATGTTGTACAGGCAATAAATATCTGATTTCATGATAAAGTATTTATTTTTTGGAAGTAGGTTTGTACAAACACTTTTACACGTCAATCATATTTTAAAAACTAGATGAGGTCGGCGTTTCCTATCTAACTAGTCTGAGAAGAAAGGTCGAAACAAACTCAGAGGTCACAGTCTGTTTTAAAGTCCAGACATAATCTTGATCAGATCAAATGAAGACCATGTTGATCAATGTCTGAGATTGTCTTGTGAGGAAAGAACCACACAGATTGAGTGGACCTGTCCAGTCAGTGCACGCATTTATCAGAAATCGTGCAGCTCAACTCAAAACTTAAGGAGCTCAACAATTCGTCGAACAATACCAAAGAAAGGATAATTTTTCATGATCCATCTCCAGATTTTTTGTTGACAAAAAGGTACCACATTTTTCTGAATTTAACTGAGTAGGCAGATATTTATAACGCAAGATATTATGTCCGATATTACTGCATTCTAAGAGGCCACACATTTTTTCAAAGCCGATGCAGCATCCTATGTTTTGTTGTCGCTTGTTTCGTCAGATAGTTTTGGCATTCCTTCGATGTAACATATTTGTGCTGCATGATCACATATATTTGCTGTCATCTTGACGTCAGATATTAATGGATGAACTATGAAATCAGATATTATTGCTGAGCTGTCCATAGTAATGTACCTACAGGGTGGCAGGGACAGCGACGAGCAAACTTAAACCATGAATTTAGTCATCACATGGTCGCCTAGAGTAAAATTTTTCGTCGGTTATCAAAAAAAAAAATCCTGTTGCACGCCATTCAGCTCGATTCTCGGCAAATCTCATCCAGCTGCTACCAGCAACCCTGCGAAAATCGCCGCTCCACCTAGCCTAGGGCGTCCTACCTTACTTTTGCTGATTCGCGGTCTCCACTCAAGAACACGTCGGTCATCGGTTCTACGGCTAATATGGCCGGCCCATTACCACTTCAGCTTGCTTATTCTGTGAGCTATGTCGTCAGCTTTGGTTCTCTGCCGGATCACCTCCTTCCGGATTCTATCCCTTAGAGAGACTCCAAGCATAGCTCGTTCCATAGCTCGCTGACCGACCTTGAATTTATGGACAAGACGTAAAGTGTCCACGTTTCGGCTCCGTAAGTCATAACAGGCAAGACGCACTGATCAAAGACTTTAGTCTTTAGGTTCTGCGGAATACGCGTCGAGAAGACTCGACGAAGCTTCCCAAACGCTGGGCCATCACGACAAAATTATTTGAGTTGAAAAAACGTTTAGTTTTTGTTTTTTTACTAGTCTCCGCAGTCCCACTCCTGGGCAAAGACCTTCCTCCATTCCTTCCATCTTTCGCGAGCCTATCCAGCTCGTCCTGCCATCTCCTAGGTGGTCTGCCGCGACCCCGCCTCACCGTCCCAGAGCACCAATTCTGTGCTATTTTTTTTTTATTATTGACAATGGTCTCACTCTTGACCTCAATCCAGCCCAGAGGCAGGGATGAGATCTACGGTGGAACGAGCTTGCCCAGAAGAAGCCTATTCACTCTCGCCTTGAAGAGATTTGGGTTGTATGAACTCGGGAATGCAATGCATTTGGGCAACTAACTGAGTTTAAGTGACGTACAATATAGTGTGAGATCCTAACCTCATAAAATTCTCTCCACAGATTCAACGACCTGCCAAAGGCGGAGCAAGAAAAATTCGAAACGACAGCTAAAACCGTTAAAGACATTCGCGCAGAAGCTAAAGACCTCTTCCACAGACACAAGTATCATAAAGCGATAAGCAATTACCATCAAGCATTGTCCGTACTCTCACTATCTCGCCCCGAAAACGAGAAGGAAGAAGCAGAAATCAAAGATCTCAAGGTCACTATATATGTTAATCTAGCCATTTGTTACTATAAAATAAAAAAACCAAAATATATCATCGGTGTCTGCAAACATATTGACAGAATTATCGACATAAATAAACACTGTAAAGGCATATTTTATTACGGTAGAGCTCACGAACTGTTAGGTAGGACTGACGAAGCGATATCTTGCTACAAAAAAGCCTTAAAACTTGAGCCAAAAAACAAAGAAATCGGACAATGCTTAGCAGAGTTAGACGGGAAAGCAAAAATGTCGGCGGTCAATGAGAAAGTTATGTGGCGTAAAGCTCTAAGTAACGCTCCTGAGGTTGAAAAAAAAGTAGTCTATAGTGTCGATGATGATTTTAAAAATGGCGTCGCTGATATGTGTCAAGATTTGGCGGGAAGGAGCGAGTTTGCGAAATTCGATTTGCCTATGGGGTTGAGTAGGGACGAGATCATTTGTATTCAAGATTTGACGAGTCAGTTTAAATGTTTAGAAGTTATTGAATACGAGGACAATAAAGGAAAAAAAAAGGTGTCTGTTGTTAAAAAGGTATAATTACCTTTGTAATGTAATTACACTGACCTATATTATACAAGTACGCTGGACTAAATATACTATACGAAATGACAGTTGTTTTTTGTGCCAATTCAAAGCGCCCCGCTCGAGCGTCTCAGGAACTAAAATTGACACATTGGCGTAAATGACCGTCGTTTTGCCTTGGTACGTCTCTGATGATTTATGCCGTGGAGTCGTGGAATAAGACTTCTGTGTATTTTGTGTTTACTACGAGATATTTAGAACATTTTTGTCTTGAGAGTATGCGCATCTTGTAAAACTCGCTATCAAAAATATTAAATGGCGAAAATCAAATGTCTTCGTTTTGTCATCGATAGTATGAAGTCCAGCGTATTTGTTTATTATAGGTCAGTGTGTAATTACCATAATGTAGCAGTACACGGATCTTTTCGCGTGTGGCAATAATCGGAACTAAAGCTTTGTTTTCCTAAGAAAGTGGTGAACGGTCACACAATACAGTTATAGTTTCTTAGAAAAGCGGTATCGCAGTAAAGGTTGTCATGAAAATGATGACAGTTACCAAGATTTAAATCGTTAGATTCGCCCTACCGCGTCAAAAATAAGTCTCGTTTCTGATTCCAAACGCTAACGCATTTTATTAAAAGCCTGTGATGTCCTACTGCAGGGCAAAAGCTTTCCACTTCTCGCTGTTTAAAGCTACTGAGGACCAGTTCTTGTTGAAGGAGTCCAGCTCATCCCGCCATCTCTGTCTGGGCCATGTCAATAGAAATATCTGATTTCATGATACGTTCGTCTATTTATTTATTTTATTATTTATGTACACACGTACACACAGTAAAATACATAGGGATATGACACAATTATAATTTGAGTACAAAGGTACTGCTTATTTAAAAAAAAAATTCTTTCAGCAGACCTTCGAAAAGAGAAGTAAAAAAGAAATGTAGACAATAGTGTGTGAGAACAAGAAGAGAAAAATATGAATGTGTGAAGTCTAAAACTAAAATGTTAAATATACAAAAAAGACAAGTATACTTAAATAAATACATAATACTAAAATATATAAACATTACACATATTCTTTGCTGAGATATTTATGAATGAATCACGAAATCAGAGTGGTAATCCCCGTAATTTTCTCGTAATTTTTTCGAAGTCTGATGTCATTCTCAATCTGTCAGAAATACAATAGATTTCCCCTACATTTTGACATTGATTGTTGCCGAGATGAGATTGTTATTTGGATTTTAACGTTTTTAAGTACGAATATTGGCCTTCAGATATTTTTGCCGATCTGTCTATGTTTATGTTCGTGACTGTACCTTTAAGTATACTTTGTTCATTTTACAATTATTGCTGTGACACATACCAAATGTTTTTTATAAATCTGCCTCCATATTTGTGACATTTCATCGGACATGATTAACAAATGATATTTACAAGGCAGATCTGAGTGGAAACGCCCAGTATGAAGGGGCGGCCTAAAAAGACCTTATTGGTGATGTTCTTTAGATAAGTCAGGCGCGTAGTACTCGCAACCGGCGTGCGTGTATGACAAAATATATAATAATAAATAATAATAATAATATCCCTGGACATTTCACACAGCGCCATCTAGTCCCAAGCTAAGCAACCTAATGCTTGTGTTATGGTAACAAGATGGCTGATAAACTACTTATATACATTTTTTTTTTGTAAATACATACATATTATAGTTAGAAAAACACCCAGACTCGGAACAAATACATGTAGGTCATACAAATATTTGTTCCTTGCGGGAATCGAACCCGCGACACGCAGCGCAGCAGTCAATCGCTTAACCACTGCGCCAATCGTGCCGTCCCACTGCGCCAACCGCAATATATGGACGAAGCAAAAGGAGGTCGTACCAGGTGGCGATCTGTAGTTTCTCGGCTATGGATCTATCATATTATGATAACTAGCTGCGCCCCGCGGTTTCACCCGCATAAGTTTCGATCCCGTGGGAATATCGGGATGAAAAGTACCCTATATGATAATCCTTGTTATAAACCATCTGTGTGCCAAGTTTCATCCAAATCCATTTAGTAGTTTTTGCGCGAAAGAGTAACAAACATCCATCCATCCAAACTTTCACGTTTATAATATTAGTAGGATTCAATTCCTCAACCCCGTCCACATTATCAATAACTCTCATCGCTGCCATTCGTAGAAATTTGACAGTCGTTACGGCCGAGAGCCTGACAACCATTCCCACAAAAAGGTGTCGTGTTACCATAGTAATTGGATTGCGGAGGCCAGATAGGCAGTCGCTCCGTGTAATATAAGTAGGTACTGGTATTCAGCTGCACCCGGTTAGACGAAGCGAAACCCACCATAGTTTGGAAAATGAGATAAAACCGATACTTTATAAGATATAATTCTTTGAAATGTCATAAAATTTGGTTGTGCTTATCATAAATCGAGTCAGTTACTCTATTTTAGTGTTTTTTTTTTTTTTATGGAAATGTTTAAAAATGTGTACCTACCTCTATAATTTTATTGACCCTAATGATGAACGTTTTTTTTTTTTAAAAATTAATGAGGTTCACACAAAAAAGAGCAATCATTACATTAGAGCGCTCAATTATATTTTTAGGTGCCCAGAATAGGCATTATTTGAGGTACACAAAAAAAAGCGCAGTCATTACATTAGATGCCTCAATTATATTTTTAGGTGCCCAAAATAGATATTATTTGAGGTACACAAAAAAAGGGCAATCGTTATATTAGAGTGTACAATTATATTTTTAGGAAAACCAAATGAAAGAATTCTTTGGTATTCGATTAAATACATGCCTCAAAAATATAAATGCTGAAATGTGGGTTATACAGACGCCAGCAGGTCAAGCTACCCGAAACTGTCAAATTTTCCCAATCAACCTTGAACCTAATGGTCTAGCGAAAAAGTTGAAAATCTATTAAGAATTGAGATATTATAGCTTAGTAGCTTGATGTGCTGGCGTCTGTATAATACAACTCTGCCTATCGCTTTGGAGAATAAGTACTTTAAGTTAAATAATATTGACATTATGTACAGTCAGCAACAAAAGTCAATTAACACTGTTACTTTTACAAATCGTCTAAATTGATACAAAATGATGCGATACATGGTTTTCTCTATTTCATGTAATAGCAAAGAGTTAATTATTCTTAAATATTCTATTACTATATGTTTTTTAAGAATATTTTGCTCAATAATTAAGATTTAAACAACTAAAGTGTTAACCGACTTTTGTTGCTGACCGTACTATCCTCAAAATCTATATCTGACCACAGTAAGGACTATTCCTGCTTGCATATTATTAGTCGACCTAAAAAGGATCCTCTTTTGTTTTACTTACGGACGCAGCTGTGGTCATCATGTGCACGGGATTTTGTTTTCAAAATGATCAGATATAGGTTTTGGCGATAGTACAGACAGGGAAATTGGTCGTCCGTTTATTCAAATGTGCTATTGAGAAGTGGTAACGGCTGTGACTTACTAGTTGTAGGTCATAGGTTCGATCCCAGGCGCTTTAATTTGTGTAAATTATTTCATCACCGCTGCTCTCAAAACGGTGAAGGAAAACATTGTGAGGAAACTGGCTTGTCTTAGTACCAAAAATTCGAAGACATGTGACATCTACCAACACGTACTGGGCCCGCGTGGTAGATTACAGCCCACCCCCTCTCGAAGAGAGGTGGCCTGTGTCCCAGCTGTGGGAACATAGGCTGATTATGCAAAGGCCAGCGCACATCGGCGGACGGACTCAAATTCTAGATACCCCGCCGGTGTGCGCTGGCTTTTAGTCTGCGAAGCAATACCTTTCCCTGACTATACATTTAGAATTTAGTTAATAAGTTACAGAAACATTTGGCACCCTAATTGCGTCATCCACTGTCAATCTCATTCTGAATCATTTTGAAGGATATTGATAATCCATTGCTTCATAAGTTCGAACAATGTGTCTGCTCAACAACGTAAGTAACGCAATGAATGTTGTTGAACTGTCAAAATTAAACCCATTACTGCTGATAGTGTGTCGCCCAATTACTCCGCTGACCATAATTAATTGTAAGTTTTTTTTTAATGCATTTAGCTCTAAGTATTACTTTTGTTACCTACTCTACTTTAAACCAATGACTTTTTGAATATTTTTAAGTGTTAACCGACAAAATGAAAATTCGCAAACTGTTTTGGTACAACCAATTATAAAAAACACAAAGTGTCTTCGAAAGCACGTTAAGCCGTTGGTCTCGGCTGTCATTCGTGGATCTTTGACAGTCGTTACGGGTCGTCAGTAGCTCGAAAGTCTGACAACCAGTCTTACCAAGGGGTATCGTATTACCCAGTAACTGGGTTGTGGAGGTCAGATAGGCAGTTGCTCCATAAAAATACTGGTATTCAGCTGCGTCCGGTTAAACTGGAAGCCGACCCCAACATAGTTGGGAAAAGGCTTGGCAGATGATGACTGATCAGTAAAATGCTCGAGCAAACAAATGTTGGGTTTTTGCAGTCAAGTTTTGAATTATAATCCAAGGTGGCAGGGACAGCGACGCGCAACCTGTTACCATGGTTCAGTACCGTACATGATTCTGAATCTGCTGTTTGTGTATGTGAGTTTAAACGTTTGTAAACGCACCCACGATACAGGAGAAATTCCTAGTGTGGGGCAACGTTTTTTTAAAAAAAAAGAAAAAGAATCATAAATCATGAAATATTCCGTCATTAAAAAAAATGCTGCTCATACATTTTAACCGCGTAGGTATTTCAGTTTTTTTTATGAAACAGCACATTTTTTTTTTTTTGATAACCGACTAAAAATTTCGACGGCGCGTTGTGTTCACGCGCGCCTCCAAGAGATGTCAGCACGAACTGACGGAGTCCGCTAGGGCCGATGCCCGCCAGGGTCGCGGGTTGTTCGAAAGATATACCGTGGCCCTGTAGTTCCATTATTTTCTTAATCTTTAAAAATGGAACTAGTGATTAAAAAAAACATCAGTAGTTCCAGTACTAGTGGCAACGAAGCCCCGCAGTGAGAAGTCACAAGATGATTTCTCACCCAAAAAAAAAAGAGGTCTAGAATCATGTGCTGAATAATTCATGGTTACAGTTAGCGCGTCGATGTCTTTGTCACCCTGTATAGGTACTTGAAAAGACCACAAGGAACTCTTGCAAGCTACTTTCGACTCTAATTCAGTTTTGATTTAGTTCATTATCAGTGAAAAAACTGCTCCAGCATTTTTCTGTATGTTTGTACTGACCCATAGAGGTGATCATAATTAAAACGATGGACTAACAATGTATTTCCTGTGCCTACGAAAAGAACAAAGAATCTATGAAAACCTAGTCGCTATACAGTAGCAGACAGAAAAATAATGTTATTTTTGAGACTAAGATTAGATTTGTTATCATTATTATTATAGTTTTATTTTTTAAATAAATATTTTGACATAAATAATGTACCGTTTTCTTTTAAAACTAGTAATAATTCTCCTTTAACAATAAAAAAAGCTGGGAAAACAGTTTTCTCTGCGAGGGAACATATAGGCCTATTAAGTAATAGGAAAGGAATACAAATCCTCCATTTATGTGCTGCTGGGGAGTTTGCTGTACCTACCACTTGAGAAGTGGTGAAGAGCGGGCGTTTTGGGGGACTTTCTTATGTAATTTTGACGTTCGAAAAGTGTTTGTTTTCAGTCTAATTACCCTTAAACAAACGCGAGCCCCTTGTGGATATTTATGAAAAAACGAGGTTTGTTTCTGGGTAATTAGGGGCCGCTGATTTCATTTTTGATGGAAAAAAAACCAAAAAGGGAGGGGAAAGGGGGAACGGTGGTAAAATAATTACCATTATCCAATACGATCTGTTAAAATTCCTAGACTAGTTGTTTTCCCCGGATCTACTTGTGGAATTTAGGTAATAGGTACCTACTTAAAAAATATATGTTTTTATGTTTTTCGAATGCAGGTATGAATGTAATGTCTATTTCTAGTAGGTAAATAAAATATGGTCGTGTAAGTACATAGTTTTATTAATAAAATTATAAAAAGTAATTATTCGGCTTGAGTTTCCTTTGCAGTGTGAAAAAGTCTGAAACATGACAACAAACATGTTGAATCTAGTTATGTGTAGATCACTGAAAAAAGCGAAATAAGCAAAGCTAAGCAAATTCAGAAATACGTATCATTCACAACCCAAAAAATACATATAATTTTTTATATTAGTAAATCCAATTCATAGTTTGGCACGAATGAACAACGGTACCCACCTAAAATAATTTACCAGTATTACCTACCCATAACTTCACACGATCAAAAAACAGACATAATATATATTATTATCGGATTTTGCAACCTACTGTATGTAAAATTACAAGAATATAACATAGTTTGGGAATTTGAACTCAAAAATCACTTATCAGATTTTTTGTTGAACAAAACTAAAAAATTTTTGGTAGGTAACGTCACAATAATTTCAAATTTTTTTCACCAAAATGGCGATTGGCGCCCTTGTGACTTAATGTTGCCTTGATTTTGGATTTCAGTTATAAGGAGGAGGCAGACTTAAAAAATCGTGGGTTGTGTGAAGGACAATGTGCGATATTATCGTCAACGTCCATAACATGTCTAAGGGAATACATGCAGTTGTGGACGGACATTTTAAAGCTTCTATAGGTATTTCCATACATTTTACTTCCCTGTTATCATGATGCTGTGACGTGGATGTAGCCATCCACGATAATATCGTCACGTTAGAAATTATAAACGCGCACATTAGGTACATGCAGAGCTAAATCGAGGAAGAAGTTTGAAAGAAATTAGTAGTTTGTAACTTTATAGCCAACAGCGTTTCTGCTTTAATAATAGCGTGCTTGTTGGCAACCAACAAAACTTTATCATCAATTATCAATTTCAACATTTTGTCGATTTACCTCGTTATACAAAGTCCCCAGCTTGAGGCATCTGTATTTACCGCGTTTTGCTTCTATACTTCGACCATAGAGTAAAGTAAAATATATCTTCGACTTTTCTTGACAGTTGAAGGGTTACCAGATTTTGACAAAAAAAAGATAGTGAGGTGAACGAACGAAATTGAATGAACTTAATGTACTTAAATGCAAAATTTTCTATTATATATAATAACTTGTCTTAAAAACACGATATACATATATCATAAATTGTAGAATTTGTTATATATATTGTTTTACAGTAGTACAACTTAGAATGTATTGATTATTATTATTATTCAGCCACTTTTGAATGTCTTTTTTCTTCCAGGGCATCTTGGGAATTTTTAAAATTTTTCGTACTTGTATTCGACGAATTACGAAAATTTACGAATATTTAGAGTTTTATTTATATTATATTTAATATTTTAAATTAAACCATTTCAATCATTCGTTCTTTACGCAAAATCGTTCACTACCCCAACAATATTAGTTTTAGTATGGTAACATTATTTTTCTTTGAACTGTCAAGTTACTGAATACGATTAAGGTGGATGCTCCAAGGTAGCCCGCGAAATTCAAATTTTCTTACGTTTTTTGCAATTTGCTGGTCAGTAGTATGTTGTACGTTGATAAAAATATGATTCGCGGCCGTAACAAATATGTATTTACATAATTATAATCATTAAAGTCATCAACATAACTCTCTAAGATCAAGTAATCCTACTGAATGACTATTTCATGAAATATTGACATTTTAGGATTATGCTAACAACTTAACGAGTTGTATTACTGATTCTAATGATTATAATTCCGTAAATACATATTTTATACGGCCGCGAATAATATTTTAATCAACGTACAGACGCCAGCACATCAAGCTACAACAATCTGTTAATAGATATTCAACTTTATCACTAAAGTGTTAAGGTTCAAGGTTTGCTGGGAAAATTTGACAGTTTCGGGTTGCTGGCGTCTGTACAGCTTAGTACTGACCAGCAAATTGCGAAAAACGTAATAAAATTTGAACTTCGCGTGCTATAGGGAATATTAATGAAATATTATATTAATAATAATATTATTAAAGAAAATATTAATTTTATAACTTTATGGCTACATTAAAAACCCCTATGGTTTTTAATGTAGGTAGCCATAAAGTTATATAATTAATATTTTATAACTTTATTATAGAGTGTCTTCTGTCTAACCATAATAAAAGCAAACAAGTAGGCCAACTCAAGCCCCGAGCGAGCGATAATAGCCTAAACTCGTAGGGCTGTCACTTGTACTTTATTCAATCGTCAAAAATGCATAGTCAATCTCTATACAAAACAATGTTCCGCTTTAAGGTAAGCATCAGGGACCTTTAATACAAAGTTTTTTTTAATTATTTTTTTCTACACACGGCTACACATCAAGCTATGCAAAACCAGTATTAGCTGACCGTTCAGTGTGAGAAAATATCATACAAAGTGAGGCCAAGATAAACTGGTTTTGTATAGCTTGACGTGTAGCCGTGTGTAAGTACATAGACCAGAAGCCGACTACATTTTTTTCATTGCCTACGTCATCTTATCTGTTTAGTTATTTGAAAAATTACGATCGAAATATGACTAATATAAACGTGGTTTTACTGAATCATGTATTTATTCAAATAAAATGAAATGATTATGAAGTCTTTGTAGTTAAAGGAGGTAGGTAGGTACACGTACAAATTATTTATTACGAGCAGCAGGGCAGCGGCGAAGCGTACGCGGGCGCGGGCGATATTACCGGCGTCACAGGTTACTATACTCTTTGCGTCACAGCCACGACTGGCGCACCTTTAGCAGCGATAAATTTTGTCAGTGTGTGCGTGCGACGACGCATACGTACGAGCGCGCTCACATACAAACCGTGCGCGGTGCGAATGTATGAAGATGTCGTACTTGTTTGCTTTTACTATGGTCTAACTCACCCCTACGTGATAGTTGTACGCTCGATGAGTCATATTTAAGGTATGCTTCCACTTCTGCAGTTCTGCATCGCAACGTATGGAGCAGATTTTCATGTAGACTTCGGGTGTATATTTTCCGATCATCGAAATAAACCAAGCAAACCTATGTGATCCGTAAGTATTTATGTAACGGTCACAGCTCAAGATTTCGGAGGTCACCGAGGGCGCCTGCAGGATCATGACAATAATTATTGTGTGATAAGAGCGAGTGAAGTGAGTTCGAAATAAGAGTTACTTTGTCGAATCATGATCATTAATCATCATCGCATTCATAAGACTGTAATAGTGAGCGAAGTAGTGTTTAAAGAAGGAAGACAGTTTAGATTTTCTTTTGCACATTGCAACAGAAATCGGAATATTTTAACCATTTTTATTTTTTAATATGGCTCAAGTGGTTTTAGGGTTCAAATTGATTAGTAAAGCAAGTAAATTGTAAAGGCGCTCGCCATCTTGGATTATTTTGGAGAGGTCATGGCCACGGGGCCTTACCCAGGCGTGGTCCCAAGGGAAGTGCCGTCACGGGTCCAGCCCTCCCCCTGAGACCGCGCCGGTGTACTACGCCCAGCGCAGATCTATAATAATGCAAAACGGCAAGCAGGAAGATGATGCTACGTTCTACAGTTAAATAATATGTATATAGATGAGAGGCTTAGGATCGATCTTAATGGCGTGCGATTGGAAAAGCCTAAATGAATAAACTCAATAAAGACAAGGCAGGTCCTAAACATCTCGGATGTTAAAAAATATAAATGATGGACCGTGGTGGTTAACGTGGTTATTAACATCTTCCTTAGTTTTCTTTACGTAGAAATGAACCATCATCAATCATCCAATTCATTGACACACTTTCTTGTAAATTACAATCCACCGCATTACAATGGCAATAACTTGACTTTTCTAACGCCCTAATACCATAGCATTAATGTCGCTATTCGTAGTTCAAGTATTGCTGCTGACGTGCGGTTGATCCCATTTAACGTATTCAGGTATCTCTGACGGTAAAAACAGTGACAGTAATATATTGAAAATATAGTGATAATATATGTTGGTTTTAAACTGCCAATGGCCTAAAAGCCCTATATCTAGTCAATAAAACTGCACTTCGTTCACTATTATTCATTTAGGGTATAATAATTATGTTCTGTCTGTGATTCATTCCCTTCACTCGATCGATGGATAGAGAAAAAAAAAACTTGTCATAAAAAAAAACAAAAGTGCTACTGACTGAAGGGCAGCGCATCAATTTCTCGAGAAATCAAATCATATTTATTTTATTACCGTCTCCCAGACACTGCAATAAAACATGTAAGTATCAAACAATTTATTAAAATATTTTACATCATATTTTACTAGAAATTCAAAGGTCAAAAATGATTGCTTGGCATAGTATCACTTTGGCGGGTAGAATTTTTTCGAAGCACAGCAAAAAGTGTTGTGTTAAGTTTACCAGTAACATTTACATAGTTTGGGCGTCGAAACCATGACATTTTACGTGAAATTCATCGTTCAGCGATCCGTATTTTTGGCGCATGCATATTCTACTCTATGCGATTTTCCTGTGCCTACTGCCTGGTACTCGCGTAGCTCCCACACCCCACAACGTATATTCAATATTTTAACTGCATTGACACATCTTAATACTACTAGAACCTTTCACACTTCCGTAATTCAGCACATTCTTTGCGTTCACATCAGCATCTGTGAGTAAAGAAAAGTTACGATATTAGTAAAGAATTTGCTACGAAAATCGGGGAATAAAAATGCAGGGGTGTTACCGTCCTGGTTCTGAACTGTCACAATGACGCGCGCCGATTTTCCACCCCCATATATACCCTCGACACCCTCGTATCGATCTGCGCCGTTCACACTGCGACGATTTCTGCTAAATTTCGCGATTTTAGGCCTTAATATTACATGAATAATTTACGTGTACGTATTTTTGTACAGTATGTCGAAAAAATACTGGAAATTTTGGATGGGAATATAAACTTTCATTAAAACTTTTAGCGGTATCATCATAGATTAGCAAATGAATTACTGTGGCCAATGCCTTATGAAGTGAAAGTCTCACATTGAGATTAGTTTTGGTTAACCTTATTTTTACTAACCTTTTTGAAAACAGTGATTTAATAACCTACTGCAATTGCCAACCAGCCTGCTAAGTTCAGTGATTATGAGAATTTTTTTTGCAATAAACATGTTTTAGTTGTTTTAAAAACACAAATACTTGGTGCAAAGTTTGTGTTTACATAGCTAGATTGACAGATTCAAATTGGTTGGTAGTGACATTGAAATGTATAAAAACAATCTGAGTTTTATCACAATACTTGAACCAAGTTAATGTTGCTTTGTCTCACTTACTGAAAGTGTGAATGATGATATGGTTAGCTTAGGCAAAGGTTTTAAAACTTTCATATAATAATGACAGCTCCATTTTATATCTGAAAAAAAATCACTCTTTCCAAGGTTGCCTGGAAGAGATCGCAGAAAGCAATGAGGCCCATTGTAAATTTTGTAGTTTTCAATGTATTTTTGTAGTGCACTGATGCACAGGGGTTGTTGTTGTTGTTGTTATGGGTTTGGTTTCCGCACTTAGTCCTTCAGGTGGACCATTGTGCGTGGACCATGGCGGCCGTCGGTGGATATTCCAACCCACCTCCCTCCAGAAGTTTATTAAGTCTCCTGGTCTGTTGAGAACATCTGTGTAAGATCTGGGTGTCCTGAGGGTTTCTGACCTAATCTGGGTGATGCCTGTGCACTAAGAGCACATGCGCGATGGTTTCATCAGCCTCCATGCAAGCTCTGCACAGGGGGCTATCCGTTATGCCAATTGTGTGGAAGTGTTTGTTTAGTGAGCAGTGTCCCGTGATGGTCCCCGTCACCAGGCGCAGGCCTTTCCTGTCCAGGCGTAGTAATCTTTTGGTTAGCTTGCCATCTAATGACGGCATGGCTTCCTTGGACTGCCTGCAGCCCGGTGATGAGGACCACCAGTTCTCTGCTTGTGTGGATGCACAGGGGTATCTCACCACCAACTTTGAAACTCCGGGCTGTTACTAAGAAATTTCTATTGGAAAAACCCAATAATAATAATAATATCCTGGACATTTCACACAGCGCCATCTAGTCCCAAGCTAAGCAACCTAATGCTTGTGTTATGGTAACAAGATGGCTGATAAACTACTTATATACATTTTTTTTTTTGTAAATACATACATATTATAGATAGAAAAACACCCAGACTCGGAACAAATACATGTAGGACTTACAAATATTTGTTCTGTGCGGGAATCGAACCCGCGACACGCAGCGCAGCAGTCCGATCGCTCAGCCACTGCGCTAACCGTGTTGTCAAATAGGTTAACACTTTGCCTGAGTTGGGAATCATCTGGGAACTATTTACATAATTATGAACATAAATTATCATATTATTATGTAGGCACATTATAAGCAACTTTTTTTGTTGTAATTATAATCTTGCAATATTTTGATAGATTAAGATCAGATAAGATGAAGTCAATGTAGCATTATAAGCAAATTACTGTTTTTAGGGTTACATAGCTCAAAAGGAAAAACAGAACCCTTAAGACCACTTCGTTGTCTGTCTGCCTTTTTTCTCAGGAATGGGTGGAGTTATCGAGTTGAAATTAATATCAAATACTCAGGGCTGCAATCCCTTGAAGTAGTGAAAAAAAATCGAACTACAAAGTCAACGCAATCAAAAGATACGGGCGTTTATGTTCCGTTTCTGTCTCATATTTGGACATTTGCAAGGGAGTTAAAACCTATAGGATACTTTTCGTTAACCTAGAATCATGAATTATGGCAAGAAGCAATGTCATGTAGCACACATAAAGGAAAAATTCTGAAAACCTTAAATTTGTAGTTACCTACAAAGTACGGAACCCGCGGTGCGCGATTCCGACTCGCACTTGACCGGTTTTTTTTTTACATTGTTATGTATAGAAGCAGTATGAATTATATACCAGGATTTTGCAATATGTATCTTGATTTAAAAGAGTGTCCTTTGAGTTTCTTCACCGTTCTTTCGTTCTTCTCCGTAGAGATCTACGTTTTGGAATGGGCAACTAGCTTCCAACTTTCTGACTAACTGACCGAATCTTTGACAATTCAAAAGTGCCCGTAAATGGTTTAATTGAAATAAATGCTTCGAGTTTGAGTTCATCCGGTTAAACTGGAAGCTGACTCCAACATAGTTGGGAAAAGACTAGGCAGGTAATTGATGGTATAATTTTATTGTGAGAAAAAAATTTACGGTTTTTTTTATTTATATTTTTTTTTCTGCCGCAGTGACAATGGAGCCCCAGCCACATGACATGATCTCCTGCCCCTACAACATGGCGCATCAGGTGGAGCATTACAGGATGCACATCCACTTACAAAAGTGTCGCAAGCAACATCCCAACAGTGGGAAAGTTAATTGCCCATTTGATGCCACGCATGTGATCAACGAAGTTGAATTGGATGTGAGTATTTCTTTTTAATCGACTTCGAGACAAGGAGGTTCTCAATTCTGTTGTATACATTTTGGAACGAAGATCCTTATCGCGCGTTCCGAAAGGGGGCTAGACGGAAAAAATTAAGACCAAAAGTTGGAACGACACTTTTTGCTATAGTTGTAAGCCGTGCGGCGTGCGCGTGTTTCTCTGTCTGTCTCTTTCTCTCTCTCTCTTATAGAAAGCAAGCCAGTTATACTTCGTTCCATCTTGGTGTCCCTTGACACCTCTCAAGTTTTTGATTCTATGACATGCCGGTTTCTTCACGATGTTTCCCTTTACCGTTTTGAGAGCAGTGGTGATGAAATAATTTGTCTGGGTTTGAACCCACAACTCGGGATGGCCACCGCTGGGCCACCACTGCTGTCTTTACAAAGCATAATGAACTTTATGTCAAAAGTGTAACGCGCATAGTAGGTATATTATTATGACCTCCATTATCCATTTTAAATTGCATAAAGATTGTTTTGTTTGCAAAACAACTCATTTGTTTATCGAAAGGTTACCTACGAAAGGCGTTTCCATCGTTATCAGTAGTACGACCATTTTATGTAAATGAATCGATAATCTGAAACGCTTTGGTCTTCCAACAGATCCAGGGTAAACTGAGACTTGCGTACTTAGGATACACAAATACGCACAGGTCGCGCATCTTCTGGAGAATTATCGCGCATTCTCGGGAATTCCGGCAGTAATAAGCTCGTATCTAGTTTGTACGTTAGACATTATTGACATAAAGTTCATTTTGCTATGTACGAAAACTCGCTCCGGAGTAGGCCCTCAGGTTATCGAAATGTGTCATTTTCGATATGATAGCCTGTCGGATGATTGTGAATAGCTATGATCATCATCATCATCCTACAGCAGTCCACTGCTAGACATATGCTTCTCCTATTGCACGCCATTCAACTCGATTTTCGCCAACTCTCATCCAGCTGCTACCAGCCATCCTGCGAAGATCGTCGCTCCAGCCTGAGGGCGTCCCACCTTACGTTTACCGATTCGCGGTCTCTATTCAAGAACACGTCTACCCCAACGGTCATCGGTTCTACGGCTAATATGGCCGGCCCAATAGCTATGCTGAAGGCTGATTCCCGCGGCGTTTAAAATCCAGTCGCAATAATATCATCTCAGCGACAATCAATGTCAAAAACTTGATAAAAACGTAGGGAAAATAAAGGTATTTTTGACAGATCGAATTCGAGACCTGAACTGTGAACGTTCTTAAATTTCCGAGAATTGCCGCTTTGTTATTATAATTTGAAAGACGACTGCCTATCTGGACCTCCACAACTAAATTATTTGTAGCACGATACCTCTTTGATAATAACACTGGTTGTCAGAGTATCGGGCTTCTGACGACCTGTAACGACTGTGTTTCCGAGGCACGGAGGGGTCTCGATATGTAATGGGTGGTCACCCATCCACGAAGCGACCGCGGCAAGCGTAGCTTAACCTTAGATCGACCCGCGTGGCTGTTATTGTTTATCCACGAGCCCGAGAGCCGAGACCTCTAGACTGTATCTAACTAGTAAATTTTCTATACTTATCTATACTATCATCATCTGCCTAGCCTTTTCCCAACTATGTTGGGGTCGGCTACCAGTCTAACCGGATGCAGCTGAATACCAGTATTTTACATGGAGCGACTGCCTATCTGACCTCCACAACCCAGTTACTGGGTAATACGATACCCCTTGGTAAGACTGGTTGTCAGACTTTCGGGCTTCTGACTACCCGTAACGACTGTCAAAGATCCACGAATGACAGCCGGGACCAACGGCTTAACGTGCTTTCCGAGGCACGGAGGGGTCTCAGTATGTAAAGATGGTCACCCATCCACAGACCAACCGCGGCAGCGTAGCCTAACCTGACCGATCGACCTGTGCGGCTGTTATTATTTAGCCACGGGGCCCTCTCATAAATCAAAGTAATATATATGGTTACAAAATATTGGTGACATCAGTATTCGTATTGAAGTTGTCCTCTTCGAAATTTTTCCTGTATTAGATAAGAGATTTTTGTCCTCCATTGGGAAAAATACTAACTGTTCTAAATAACAATAATACACTGTGTTCCGGACGATATATGTACATGAACTTCGACCAGATGTTCAGATGGAAATAAGCATTTTTCATTATGGACACACTAGCTGCGCCCCGCGGTTTCACCCGCATAAGTGTCGATCCCGTGGGAATATCGGGATTAAAAGTATCATATGTGTTATTCTGATGTTTAAGCTATATTACTGTAAAGTTTCATGAAAATCCGTTCCGTCGTTTTTGCGTGAAAGAGTAACAAACATCCATCCATCCATCCTTACAAATTTTCGCATTTATAATATTAGTAGGATTAATTAATTCTTATTTTATGTTTATTTTCGTACAAACTAAATACCTTGACGTAAATTACCCGATATGCATGCCTCTTTATCCGAAGCATTTGATAGATTTATCATTTGCGGCAACATATGCCAAATTAAGACCCTTTCTTACTGCATAGCTCAATTAAATTTCACTGAATGAAATTACAAATATCTTTGTAACGAAGCCTTTTTAAATACTACTTCCTTTGTTACATTTGATTATGGATTTCCAAATTTGGATAACGTGAAGGGCACGGTGTATCATCAATCCTGATCACTTTTAAATCGCAGTGGCTATTAAGGAAATTTATTAAGGAAAATCAGAATTTGTTACTGAATTTTCCTTAAGCAAGCCACAATTTGTGACCAAGCAGATGATAATAAATACTACCCTGCCCGCGAATTCGTCCGCTATTACATACTTGCTTACGCTTAGCGTTCATGCTGACTTTTTTGGAACGAAGTTCCTTATCGCGCGTTGCGAAAGGGAGCTAGACGGAAAAAATTAAGACCAAAAGTTGGAACGACACTTTTTGCTATAGTTGTAAGCCGTGCGGCGTGCGCGTGTTTCTCTGTCTGTCTCTCTCTCTCTCTCTTATAGAAAGCAAGCCAGTTATACTTCGTTCCATACGGGTGTCCCTTGACACCTCTCAAGTTTTTGGAACGAAGTTCCTTATCGCGCGTTGCGAAAGGGGGCTAGACGGAAAAAATTAAGACCAAAAGTTGGAACGACACTTTTTGCTATAGTTGTAAGCTGTGCGGCGTGCGCGTGTTTCTCTGTCTGTCTCTCTCTCTCTCTCTTATAGAAAGCAAGCCAGTTATACTTCGTTCCATCCGGGTGTCCCTTGACACCTCTCAAGTTTTTGGAACGAAGTTCCTTATCGCGCGTTGCGAAAGGGGGCTAGACGGAAAAAATTAAGACCAAAAGTTGGAACGACACTTTCTGCTATAGTTGTAAGCCGTGCGGCGTGCGCGTGTTTCTCTGTCTGTCTCTCTCTCTCTCTTATAGAAAGCAAGCCAGTTATACTTCGTTCCATCCGAGTGTCCCTTGACACCTCTCAAGTTTTTGGAACGAAGTTCCTTATCGCGCGTTGCGAAAGGGGGCTAGACGGAAAAAATTAAGACCAAAAGTTGGAACGACACTTTCTGCTATAGTTGTAAGCCGTGCGGCGTGCGCGTGTTTCTCTGTCTGTCTCTCTCTCTCTCTTATAGAAAGCAAGCCAGTTATACTTCGTTCCATCCGAGTGTCCCTTGACACCTCTCAAGTTTTTGGAACGAAGTTCCTTATCGCGCGTTGCGAAAGGGGGCTAGACGGAAAAAATTAAGACCAAAAGTTGGAACGACACTTTCTGCTATAGTTGTAAGCCGTGCGGCGTGCGCGTGTTTCTCTGTCTGTCTCTCTCTCTCTCTTATAGAAAGCAAGCCAGTTATACTTCGTTCCATCCGAGTGTCCCTTGACACCTCTCAAGTTTTTTATTTTTGCTCGGCTCCTTACGGTCCTAGCGTGATTATAAATAGCCCATAGCCTTCCTCAAGAATTAGACTATCAAATGCTTCGATCAATAATAGTACTAGATTCCCGATAGGCGCTTCAAAAACGGCCCGTAAAATAAGACCACAAATACTTTTGTAGTCTTATTTTTGAGTCTAGAGTTTTTGACTCTAGAAGAGAGTCTTAGAGAGGCTCTTCGTCGTTGGAAAATTCTGGAAGACGAAGAGCTGAGCTCAAGGCGGTAATAAATTATACGGTTATTTTTTACAGGGTATTGAAAAGTTAATTTCGAGATGTAATAAATGCATTGGGGTAATGGGGGAGGATTACATTGAAAACTAAAAATAAATAAATTTAATTGAATTTAAGTCTTTTTTCATGCCGATACCGAGAATACATTGAACGCCCCTCGTAACATCATTCCGGCTGTCATTCGTGGATCTTTGACAGTCGTTACGGGTCGTCAGAAGCCCGAAAGTCTGGCAAGCAGTCCTACCAAGGGGTATCGTATTACCCAGTAACTGGGTTGTGGAGGTCAGATAGGCAGTCGCTCCATGTAAAATACTGGTATTCAGCTGCATCCGGTTAGACTGGAAGCCGACCCCAACATAGTTGGGAAAAGGCCAATCATCTGCTCGACAACGTAAATCATCTATTTACGTTGTCGAGCAGATGATTAACGTTGTCGAGCAGGCGGTTTTTAAAACATATAAAACAGGACATCTTCGTCGTTCGTTGACGGCACGGTTGGCGCAGTGGTTAAGCGATTGACTGCTGCGCTGCGTGTCGCGGGTTCGATTCCCGCACGGAACAAATATTTGTGTGACCTACATGTATTTGTTCCGAGTCTGGGTGTTTTTAACCGACTTCTAAAAAAGGAGGAGGTTCTCAATTCGGATGTTTGTATTTTTTTTTTTTTTTTATGTTTGTTCGCGCATAACTCTTTCGCTTGCTAACCGATTTGAAAAATTCTTTTTTTGTTGGAAAGGGTATACTTCCCAAATGGTCCCATAGAAATTTCATCAAAAACGGTTCAGTAGTTTGGTTTTTAAACCAAAATTACTGGTAAAAATTACAACTTAAAAGTGAAAAATAAAAACTTTTTTGCAAAAAAAATCAACCGACTTCCAAAAACGACACTACAAAGTGAAAAATAACTTTAATTTCGGAAGTCGGTGGCAAACAACGAAAGTGTGAACCCAACGACACCGACTTCCGAAATTAAAGTTATTTTTCACTTTGTAGTGTCGTTTTTTTCTATCTATAATATGTATGTATTTACAAAAAAAAAATGTATATAAGTAGTTTATCAGCCATCTTGTTACCATAACACAAGCATTAGGTTGCTTAGCTTGGGACTAGATGGCGCTGTGTGAAATGTCCAGGGATATTATTATCTTTCTTTTGTCCACAGTACCATGTGTCCACCTGTCCCAAACGACACATGCTGGACACACAGCTGTACGTGATGGACGACGACCACCGCCCCGTCGTGCCGGTGGTACAATCGAATACCTACGACGCTGGAGCTGACGACTGGGATAATGTGAGTATTAATTTTTGTATCTACAAGCCCTCGGTCCGATGGGATTTTTCTTGAGAATGACGAAATTCCATACAAAATTTCGTCCCCTATAATATTATCTGCCTAGCCTTTTCCCAACTATGTTGGGGTCGGCTTCCAGTCTAACCGGATGCAGCTGAATACCAGTATACCAATAAATTACTACTTAAATAAAGTTGATATTTATTTAACTTGAAATAAAATCAATTTGAAACATTAGTTTGAATAGACTTTAGGTAGGAGCATAACCCAAAGTTTTTTTTTTAACAAGACTATTTTTACTTTGATTGTGATTCACCTCTTTATTTATAAACGTTGGGACCGTATTACCCAGTAACTGGGTTGTGGAGGTCAGACAGGCAGTCACTCCATGTAAAATACTGGTATTCAGCTGCATCCGGTTAGACTGGAAGCCGACCCCAACATACATAGTTGGAAAAGGATATGCAGGTGATGATTTATAAACGTTGCTTTAAGGTAAGTACTGATTAGCAACTGTTTAACCTTTAACCATACATTTTTGACGTTTACAAGTCACTTAACTTCATGCAACTTTTATAAATATTCCCTTGTATAGTCTGTTTCAAAACTCTGATGAAAGTGTAGGGTTTTGTTCTACCACATACTTAGTTCAGAAATACGCCACTGGTAGCGCTTCTGAGTTGACAGCTCTGTCATGGCTGTAACATGCACGTCTGCTAATTTTGTTCAGTAATTTTCATTATTGTTAGTTTTGTGATCACGTCCTATCTATTCGTGAATGTCGAGGCAATTCAGCTGCTAGACAACACGGACTTAGTGCGTAGGCTAAAGAGAACCATTTGAGTTAGTGTAGTATTTAGCGGGTTCGATTCCCGCACAGAACAAATATTTGTAAGTCCTACATGTATTTGTTCTGATTCTGGGTGGTTTTCTATCTATAATATGTATGTATTTACAAAAAAAAATGTATATAAGTAGTTTATCAGCCATCTTGTTACCATAACACAAGCATTAGGTTGCTTAGCTTGGGACTAGATGGCGCTGTGTGAAATGTCCAGGGATATTATTATATTATTATTATTTATATAGTGAATGAATAATAGTGCGGTGCTAATGCTATACATGTAACACATGAACAAAGTGTTTTATCAATTATCAGACCCTAAGAAAGTGCTACGAAACTGTAAAAGTGCAAATTGCGCAACTTCGATATAACAAATCGGAAGGGAACAAGTAAATATTCGTTATATCAAGTAATTTGTTAAACTGAGTTTTGTTATATTGAACTTAGGTTGGGGTAAAATTTGTTATAAAGAGGTACTATTGGGAACGTTATAATATGTATAGGTAAAGGTTTTGGGTTGACAAAATTCGTTAATTAGAAGTTTACACTTTTTTTTTGATAGTTTGAAAACGGTTCGCAAAAAACCTTCGCAATGTAAAGGTATATTTTACATTGACGCTTATGGACAATTCAATGGGTTTACGAAGAATTCGTTAAATCGAGGAATTCGTTATATGAGGTTGCACTGTATATATCGTGCTATGTACGGACATTATATTTTCATAATTTCTACATTGATGTTTCCTATTCGCCCGTACATTTCTTGCACGAGCTAAAAAGTATTAACAAACCCTGTTCAGGTTAAATTCTTACACAATCACTCACTGAAGAGAATCGGTAACACATTCATTTGTAATCTGTATTTAGAAGGTTTCAACTTACGTCTCAACGCGTATTTCCAACAATGATTGTTTATACTTCCTAGAAACAAAAATTCGAGGACATGTGACATCCGCCAACCCGCACAGGGCCCGCATTGTAGATAACGGCCCTCTCACTCCCTCCCACAGAGGCCTGTGTCCCAACAGTGGGACCGTTACGTCCGCTACTAGCTGCGCCCCGCGGTTTCACCCGCATAAGTTTCGATCCCGTGGGAATATCGGGATAAAAAAGTATCCTGTGTTAATCCTGAAGGCCAATTCTCGTAATTTAAAATGTTCAAAATCTATTCGCAGTCTCATCTCAGCGACAAACAAATGTCAAAATGTAGGAAAATTAAAAGTATTTTTTGACAGATTGAGACTGAGATCAGACTGTGAACGGTCTTAAAATCACGAGAATTGCCCGTCTGGTTATAAACTACCTGTATGCCAAAGTTCATCCAAATCCGTTCAACAGTTTAAGCGTGAAGAGGTAACAAACATACAAACACACTCACTCACAAACATTCGCCTTTATATTAAGTGTGATTGTATTTTTTTCACGGATCATCGCGTTACAGCCGTTCTACCTAAAAGTATACTCAATGCCAAAAGTGCTTGTGATTAGAAAAAATCACACAGTCGAAATTATCATTTTGTGAAGCATGGTACTAAGCGAGCAAACTCAAACTCAATCTATTTCTTTCAAATAAACCAATTACAGGTACTTTTGAATTGTCAAGGATCAGTCAGTCAAAAAGATGAAGCTAGTTGCCCATTCCAAAGCGTAGGTACCTATGGAGAAGAACGGGCAAGAAACTCCATGGACACTCTTTTAAATCATAATAATATTGTTACAAAGTATTGGTTACATCATTCATGTTCAAAATTATGCACGTGAGAACGATGCTGAACGTTAAAAGCGTCCGTAATGAAAAGATAAAAAAAAAAACAAATCAAATATTAAATTAAATCAAAATAAGCCATGGCAGCAAAGAGTTGACCAGTCTCTACTGACGACGCCCGTTCACGAACATGACGCAGACTTCCTTATTCGGGAATCGAACCCAGGACCTCATGTGCAGCAGTAGTGCTTGCGAGCACTACATCAACGAAGTCATCATCTGCTTAGCCTTTTCCCAACTTGTTGGGGTCGGCTACATGGAGCGACTGCCTATCCGACCTCCACAACCCAGTTACTGGGTAATACGATACCGCTTGGTAAGACTGGTTGTCAGACTTTCGGGCTTCTGACTACCCGTAACGAGTGTCAAAGATCTACGAATGACAGCTGGGACCAACGGCTTAAAGTGCTTTCCGAGGCACAGAGGTCTTGGTATGTAAAGATGGTCACCCATCCACGAACCAACCGCGGCAAGCGTAGCTTAACCTGACCGATCGACCCGTACATCAACGAAGTATAGGTCTACATACCCATATATATTTTTTTTTTCTATAAGTATCTTATTTATAATAATTTTTATTTCCAGGAGCCACACCACACTACCTACAAGCCAGATTTTTCGAAAAAAGGGGCTCACGTGATTCAGAAAATCAAGGGGGCTACCCCTTCAGAGCGCCGCAAGGCTCGGATGGAAGGCATCAAAAACTACAGGCCGGTGGAGTAAATGTATTTCTGAAATATAGCTCTTCAGGAGGTTGCGCTAAGGTAGCTCGCAAAATCAAAATTTTCATGCGTTTTTTTGCAATTTGTTGGTCAGTGTCAATTTGTATGTTGATTAAAATATGATTCGCGACCGTAACTAATATGACTTTACAGAATTATAATCATTAGAATCTGCAAAATGTCATGATTTCATGGCTTCAAATGTCATGATTTCATGAAATTGTCATTCAATTAGAGAGACATATTGATGACTAGCTGCGCCCCGCGGTTTCACCCGCATAAGTTTCGATCCCGTGGGAATATCGGGATAAAAAGTACCCTATGTGTTAATCCTGGTTATAAACTATCCGTGTGCCAAATTTCATCTAAATCCGTTCCGTAGTTTTTATGTGAAAGAGTAACAAACATCCATCCACTCTCACAAACTTTCGTGGTTATAATATTAGTAAGATTATAATCCTGTAAATAAATATTTTACTGTCGCGAATTATATTTAGAAAGATACAACCTGCTCCAGCAGTCTCGACATGCGATCGCTTTACGACCGAATTCGGTCGCAAAGTCCTGTCACTCCATACATTTCACCTGTCAATCCGGGACTTCGCGACCGAATTCGAGACTGCTGGGGCTGATACTGACCTGCAAACTGATAGTATACACCGTTAAATTTTGATCTTTTTAATCTTTAATAAAAGGGATTATTTTTTTTTAATTACGTAGGTACTTGGGTAAAGATATCATATAGGTACCCTCTTAATCACCACTAATGAGACACAATTGGTTTTCTATTGTAATTAGCCACAAAGGACCCGCGAGATAGATGGCATTCTGGGGAAGCACATACATTTTATCCTGTTAGCACGTTTCCGTGGGATAATTTCCGACATCCACACGGGCGAAGCCGCGGGCAGAAGCTAGTCTTTAATAAAAGGGATGATTTTACTCATCATTATGAACAACTTTTACTACGGGACCAAACCTGAAATCGCGAAAAAAAAAATCAGTTGATCCATAGATTTATGTTCGCATAACTCCACATAATGTATGGATCAACTGATTTTTTTTCACGATTTCAGGGTTGGTCCCGTAGTAACAGTTGATCATAATGATGAGTACAATGACCCCTTTTAAGGATTAAAACGATCAATATTTAACGGTGTATAGTAATATCGCGGGCTACCCAGACGGTTTAGTCTTCAGGGGCACTTGTACCACAAATTGCTAAAGCTTTTGTTTCCTAAGCAAGTGGTTCCATCATGAAAATCTGTAATTTTCACCAGTGTTAGACGTTAAAGTGTAAAAAAACGGTCCGTATTAGACACAGTTTAAAGAAATTTGACGATTTTAGCTGACATCAACAAGATACAAGCAAGTTCTATGTTCTCTCCCACATTTCTTTCAAACCAAGAGTGAGCAGGCATCTTCTGGCCACGCTCTTTCCATCATAGAGCTCGTCTATCGTTATCCATCAGGCGTGATCGAGGTTAAGAGCAGGCGCATTTAGCAATAAAAAAATGTATGTCACGTGCTTCAATCAATAATAGTACTAGATTCCCGATAAGCCCTTCAAAAATGGCCCGAAAAATAAGACCACAAATACTTTTGTGGTCTTATTTCAAATTAGTATGTTTTTAGCCTTATTACTTAGACTTTGTTTCATTTTAGAATAAAAGACTGAAAATTTAAAAATAGAATGATTTTATTTTCAAGCGACATTTTAAATATATTTTGCAATGGTAATTAAACTTTATGTTTAAGCATTAAGGTTTATAATAAACTGAAGTTGTTAATATTATTAAACTTTTTTCTAAGAAATTTAGATGTTTACGTGTGTGCAAACGTGGCCACCTGAGGGACTGATTTTTGTTCCTGATCCTTAATCTAGTACTATTATTGATCGAAGGTCACGTGATTAACTTTGAACGTTAATATCTCGGAAACTTGGACACTACAGGGTTTGATCTTAGTATGTTTTCTGATTGCATTGATGTCAGCTATCGTTTTATATAGGTTTCTAAAAAAAAAAATCCGTTAAGTTACTTAAGTTATCAACTGATAACTTAAGTAACTTAACGGATTTTTTTTTTAATGGCGGCCTATCACCCAAAATGTAAAAATAGCTAAAGTTTAAATTCTTGGCGAAAGGGGTTCGGACCTTTGTGGCGTATCCGACCAGCCGCCATTTTGTATTTTTTTTTCTAAACTATGATTAATGAATGATTGTCATAGTTTTCATATAGCGATGTTTACCTCCAAATATATTGTTAACGTGACACTCTAGGGTACGGACGCCAGCAGGTCAACCTACCCGAAACTGTCAGATTTTCCCAATCAACATTGAACCTAATACTTTAGCAATAAAGTCGAAAATCTGTTAAAGAAATCTGACAGATTGTAGTAGCTTGATGTGCTGGCGTCTGTACATGTCACATGAAATTTTTTGTTTGTAAAAGTGTCCCCTACCAGTATTCACCGTGTTTTTCAAGTTATCCATTAACTTTGGGAAACGCTTCTATAGCTTTTACAAATCAAATCTAACAAAGGAAGTAGTAGGTACTTAAAAAGGCTTCGTGACGAAGATTTTTGTAATTTCATTTAATTAATTGTAATTGAGCTATGCAGTAAGAAAGGCTCTTAAAATAGCCTATGTTGCTGCTTAGTGCAATTAAAATGATAAATCTATCAAATACTTCGGATAAAGAGATAAAACGGCATGCATATCGGGTAATTTACGTCAAGGTATTTAATGGTTCGTATGAAAATTAACAAAAATTAAAAATAATAATTCATTAATGTGTCCTTAATGAAAAATGCTTATGGGTCTGGTAAAAAAAATGGCGACTGGTGGATATGCTTCCATAGAAAAATGTTCGAACCCCTTCAAAACGTTACCATACTTATTACTCTATATATTGAAAAAATTTTTTCAATGATTATATTATTGCAATATAATTTCCTAATGTAAATTGATTTTTTTTCTGCCTCATATTCAGTTGTGTAAATACCGCGGAGATAAAGATCTAAATATGTGTTTATGTATCTAATTTACTAGTTTAAAATTGAGCTAGTCTGTAAAAACTGTAAAAAGGATCGCGTTGTCATACAATAAAAAATAAAAAAAATAACGCGTCGACTTGAAAACCTTCTTGTTTTCGACGGTTAAAAATGTTTATCAATGTATAATTGTACAAACTATTAGTATACTTATCTAGGCAAACATATTCATAACGCACTGGGTTATTCTGCGGGGTAATTGCGTAATGCACTATCAATATCAATGGCTCACTTTGATAGTTCAACAACATTCATTGCGTTATTTACGTTGTTGAGCAGACACATTTTTCGAACATATGAAGCAATGCATTAGCAACATCCTTCAAAATGATTCAGATGGAGATTTATAGTGTGTTACGCAATTAGGGAGCTTTAATGGTAAATGTTCGTAGATAAATAAATATTACCACTACACAGCAAAAACTCATTTTTGAAGTAGAAACTTCTCTAGACTCGTTGAACGATTTTTGGTTGGAGTAAATCGACTTCGCGTCCCTGACATGCTAATGTTACACTATTTTTAACTCACCAAGCGACGCGCGATTACTTGTGATTACCAAGTACTATCGCCAAAATCTATATCTGACCACCGTAAGGACTATTACTGCTTGCAGCGCATGTTATTAGTCGACCTAAAAAGGATCCTCTTTTGTTTTACTTACGGACGCAGCTGTGGTCATCATGTGCACGGGATTTTGTTTTCAAAATGGTCGTTTATAGATTTTGGCTATAGTATACAAACACGCCGTGAATGTGTGCTTGAAGACTAGTAGCGTCAGCAGTTCAGCACATAACAGACTTACGGACTAACACATTTTGGACTTCGCTATTGTCGTGGACGGGGCACCAAGAGTTCCTACGCTTTCTCACACATTCATAGCGTGTTCGTACACTAGCTTATTGCAGAACTGTGTACATTAAGTTCTTATTAATAAACATCGGGTCTTACTATAAAAACTTGAACACTAGTCTAGTTTACCGTGTGTCTAATGTCAGTGGGTACGTCAAACTCCATATAGTTAAGTCGTATTTAAGAGGTGTTTAGCCTAAACAACTGATAAACACTGTTTTGTGGTGGTAAGGTATATTTTTAGTTTCAAGTCTTCCCATGTCGGACATGCAATAGTATTTTAAGAGATTACTTACTTACAAATATTATTTTTTTTTTATCAAAAAACTCAATTCAGATTATAAAATATATTACCAATTAACATTTTTTTTTCAATTAATTTTTAAACATATGTATTTCCATTTAATTGCTTAATTGCTGGCGGTTACAGATTGTATACATCAATAGCAGTAACATAGGTACTTTTATTATACATCATATTGTTAATAACCGGTAAATTAATGTCATATGTATATTGTTTGGTTACCACAAGTAAAGCGCGCGGCGCTTCGTGAGATCAAATAAAAATACTGTTAACAGTATATCTCTAAGTAATGATTATGACGTGTTAGCTGCCTGGTTTTGATACTCAAATTATACTTGATTATAACTGTGTAAAAAGTTTTTACAGAAAATAATTCGGGGCTGTTCATTTATCACGTAAGACGATTTTAGGGGGTCCAAACAAGTTTTGTTTTTTCTTACGTGGGGGTGGGAGGGGTCTGGATTTTTCTTACGTAAGATCACAATAGTAAGCAAAAATTATAACTTTTTATGCTAAGTACTTTTTCTTTGCAATATTGGTAGATACTGATCTTACGTAAGATTTAAAGGGGGACGGGGGGTCAGAATTGTCTTCTTACGTAATAAATGAATGGCTCCATAGGCCTAACCTTCAAAAGTGCTAAGATATTTTTAAATATAAGTTGTTGTTTATCAAATTAAGTACATAAACTTATGTGACACGCGTTCAAACGCATAAAATATGTATAAATAATATTTAAATATAAAATAATAATGTGTCCGAACTTGTAATTATTTCTTTGGTTAGCAAAAATTATCCTTTACACTCTTAGTATTATTTTTTCAGTTACACTGCCTCGTTGGTGTTGTCGCAAACGCTACTGTTGAGCATGAGGTCCTGGGTTCAATTCCCAGGTCGGGCAGTGTTTTTTCTATCTGGAATTTCTCAGTAGCAACGGAGTCTGAATCTGTGCTCGGTTGATGGCAGTAGACTCATCCCCTATTAAATAGAATAGAATTTTCTTTAATCAAGTTACAAAGACAACAAGATTGTTAGTAAAACTTATGACTATGAATATGTTAGTAAGCACGGACACTAAACAAGAAAAAAAAACACTTGAGAGGTGTCAAGGGACACCCGGATGGAACGAAGTATAACTGACTTGCTTTCTATAAGAGAGAGAGAGAGACAGACAGAGAAACACGCGCACGCCGCACGGCTTACAACTATAGCAAAAAGTGTCGTTCCAACTTTTGGTCTTAATTTTTTCCGTCTAGCCTCCTTTCGCAACGCGCGATATGAAACTTCGTTCCAAAAACATCGGTAGTTCCATCATGGAACTTTTAATGGTACTAGTGGCAACGAAGCCTTTTTTTCCGAGGGTTTGGACGCAACTGTCTCCCGTCTATTGGTTGCAATGTAAGTGCGCGCACGGCGACTAAAAAGTTGCCAGTTAGCGCTCAACCGAAATTTTACCAACAAAGTAGCGTTATCGCTCCCGTATGCGCATCGTCCAAATCTCGGCGAGGAAATAGCGACGAGAGACAAAAAAGTTGCTCGTGGGCGCCCGGCCCTCCCCACTGGAAATACAAACTCTATAAACGCACACCTTCCTCACATGGGTGTAGACTGTAGGCAGAAATTACAGAATGCCACCTGCTACAATCCTTACCTACATACTCCTTTTGCTTTGTGTATGCCGTATGGTAATAATTATATTTGGTCACACATGCACTCAGGTGGGCAATTCTCGTAATTTTAAGAACGTTCACAGCCTGATCTGTCTCAATCTGTCAAAAATACCTCAAAAATTTCCCTACATTTTGACATTTGTTTGCCTTCGAGATGACACTGGTCTGTGACTAGGTTTGGAAAGTTTTAAATTACGAGAATTGGCCTTCTGGTTGCGAGTAGGTACTATGCACGACCTTTCTGAATAATAATAATAATAAACATTTATTTCTCTTCCACAAAGGCGCCTTAAAAATATGAAGACACTGCATCTCATAAATCCTTTGTGGGAGACTGGTATCTGCACTAGGAAAAACCTGTCACACAGATTACCAGGCCCCCCCCAAAAACAATGATTGAGTATTAAATCTTAAGATAAAACAGATTAATGAATGAATGAAATGAGAATGAGCTATAATATTATAATAATTAGGTAGGTAGTTATATGGCCAAAAGATTTCCACACAATGAGAGCCTGAAGATGGACGGCGTCGCTGATGTCGGCCCAGAAAGCAGTGGACGCGTACCGCGAGGGCTGGTGTAAGGTGGCGCGGGAAAGGAGTTCCTGGAAGGATTTGGGGAGGCTTTTGCCCAGCAGTGGGGCAGTATATGCTAAAAAAAAAAAAAAAAAATTAAAAACCAAAATTATAAATAAATATTTTTATATTATTTATCTCCAATATAATCTTCGTCCATCTTTTCAAACTTCTCCTTCATCTCATCCGGCACTTCAACAGCTGAAAGATCCTCTGCGCCAACTTCATCCTCTTTTTGTATTAAAATATCTACTACGTTCTCACAAGACAGTTTTATCTTCGGATCTTTCTCCCATTTGTGATATTCTCTTAAAATATAATATACTCCGTTGTCTCTTAAAATCTCTCTTCCCTTACGTCTCATACATAACTTGTTTAACGTTTCCAAAATCATTTTTCGGATATCAATATCGTTGTCCCTCTGCTTCTCTTTCGGCAGATATTGTAGCGAAATTGGTAGCATGTCCATTTCCTCATCGTCATATTCTTCACCACCCATTATAGGGTTCAATATGTACGTTAATAGTTCCATGTCATTGCTTAGTAAAAAGTCATGAAATTCTGGATCAAAAGATAGGTTTCTTATCGTCCCAATTGCACCACCTCTTCGTATATTTGAAAGCTCATAGCTGCAAAATGGCAGCAGTTTTATTAACGGAATGTGAGGGATTTCTGTTGTCAACCATTTGCGTATACGATGACAGCATGACAGATTTGAAAACATTGGTCCGATGAAATTTAAATTTGATCCTTTTTTGTTGTACTCTATGTTTACGTAGGCATTTAATATGTCGTTTAAATGTGGCATAAATGTATCTAGTATTGCATCTAGTTCTGTTTCTACCCGAGTTATGTTTGATAAGATCATAGCTGCAGCGTCAGCATCCTTCTTCTCTGGATTCAAAACATAACCTATAAATAATTTTACGATGTTTCTCGTTTCGTCTGATTTAAATTTGAGCAGCTCTATTACTCCTTTTGCACTCGCTGTGATGTTTACTAGTATTAGTAGCGCGTTTTTAGCGATTACTTCTACTCTATCGTCGGTTAAAATAAGAATACTTTGTAAGAGTTTTTCACGCGACAGTATAGTGTTGATACCTTCTTCAGTGCCTGATAGTCCCAATAAATGGTCCACCGCTAGGTGTTTTAGGTCTATCCGTGATTCGAGCTTCAAGAATTGGAGTAATTCGTCCAGTGGATCTGCTGCCATGATTATATTTTGTACAAAAATGAGAAAATCTAACCTTTTCACAACACGTTTATGTCAATGTGACATTTCGTGTTGTCGTTTGTTTGTTATCATGATCAACGTTTCATTACACAAGATTTCTAGTGTGAAAAGTTCTCTCAAATATTTATTCGTTTCAAATTTAAAAATTTATCTCTATTATTTCATGACAATTTTGTAATCATTGCAAGAATTAATGAATGTCAAATAAATTCACAGAAAAAAAAAGTGTAAGTAACTTAGTTATTGCCATCTAGTATGGAGTAGCTTAAACTAACTTACATAAATGACGAAAAGAATCACTAGATGGCGGTAGAAGTTAAAAACCGCGGTTACCAAACATTAATAAATTACATTCTTATGCCGAGAAACACGCAATTTCCTGATAGGTATGCCTACTTACTTTAATTTAGTTATTGCATGTTAATGACATTGAAACATGTATCATGCCTACTATATTCTATTCATGTGTAATACATACCTACAAAACAATATAATACCTACTTCTTTTTTGTCTTAATGACAAACAAAATACCTACATTTTGTTTATGTTTTTTTTTGTTTTTGTGTTTTGTTTTGTGCAGTAATCCGATGTTATCTAAGTACCTGTAGATAATTTAGGTATTTCTAGCAGGATACTAAATACCTATTTGTGTGTCTTAAGTAACTGTCGGCTTGCCCAATCCTACACCCGTATTCACAAACATTAGGTACTAGGTATCAAGGGCGGATCCAGCTTTGGCGCCAGGGGGGGGTCAAAAGTCGTGGTCAAGTCACAAGAAGTTATAATTTAATTTTGATAATAATAGATACAAGTAAAAAGTAGGTATTTTATTAATAAATGTAAGTACTATACTCAAAATCATTTATTCAAATTAGGCTGAGAATCAGCACTTTTTGAACGTCAAAATTACAAAAGACAATCCCCCAAAAAACGCCCGCCCTTCACCACTTCCTAGTGCGCTGGGAAGAAGAAGTGGCGCATCAAGCTCCCCAGCAGCACAGCTGTCTGTTCAGTTTAAAAAAAATACTTGATTGTACGGACGCCAGCAGGTCAACCTACCCGAAACTGTCAGATTCTCCCAATCAACATTGAACCTAATGCTTTAGCAATAAAGTCGAAAATCTATTAAAGAAATCTGACAGATTGTAGTAGCTTGATGTGCTGGCGTCTGTACACAATACTAGGTACCTACCTAATTAACATTACAAGACCAGAATATAAAATTAAATTATTTGCCATATGTCAACTAGCCACGCCAATATACAAACAAATATTAATAAAAATTATACCTACGTACTCAAGCTAAAATATAATTAATCAAAATTAAAATGTAAATAAAAAACTTACTACCTTATATAAAAGCCTCCAGGCATAAAGGGCGTGACAGCTTACATATTTATGCATTGCTGGGTTCTGTTCACATAGTTGTCACTTGAAGTCACAAATGATAAACTAAGACCATCGAAGTAAAATAAATAAATAAGTTATATAATAATAACCTGTCAGTAAGCTAATTCTGGAGAAAGAACATAAACATTGTCTTGCGTTAAACTAAGGCGACCAACTGTTCTTATCGTGTAAGTAGTCGTTGATGGAATAGTATGCCTTTGAACAAAGGTTTGATTTTACTTGAGCTTTAAACGCATTTAAAGGCAAGCAAAAAAGAGGCTATCTTGTTATAAAAGGTTACACCAAACCCAACAAATGAGTTATGAATCTTATGAAGCCGGTGAACGGGGGCACGTAGTTTGTCCTTATTTCTAGTGTTAACACTGGTGAATATCACTGTTTTTGACACTGAAGTTTAGCATCTACTGTTAGTCTTAGAAAAATTGCCGAGCCTACAGTTTCAAGCACCTCTTTATCTAAGACGATGTTGGGTCCTAGATTTTTAACATTCGGTAAGGCGAACTTTACACATTTCGTTTTCTTGGCATTGAGAATTAGGTTATTTGACGTAACCCAATCTGTAACTATTGAGGGTGCATTGTTTAGGTCGTAAAAATCTTGTCTTTTCCTGTCTACTTTAAAAATAAGAGAGGTATCATCTGCAAACAGTACAATGTCACAGATGCCCTTCAAATGGAATGGTAAATCATTGATATATACTAAGAATAAGAATGGACCCAGTATTGAGCCTTGCGGAACACCTAAATGAACTGGTAGCCCGGAAGTCACAGGACTTTATCTACTTCAATGGGTATGTTTTTAAGGATGTGCCAGTCTGGTTAGACGTTCTTCAACCATTGAAGCTCTTAGCCACAATTTGATTTTTCGTAACGTAGAGAAAGATCTTTCCGCTGTCGCTACACTAACAGGTAGTGTAGCCATAACACATAAACATTTTCTTATATTAGGATACATCTCAATATCGCAATTTAAAATAAGGTCAGAAATCGACTGCGGTATGTCCTGACTCCGCTGCCACTTCACCGTCCATAGCCGATATTCGTTTACAACGACAGAAACTGGAGTATTATATATATAGTAACAATGTATAATCGGTTGCTAGTTGTTTCACAGTTTCAATGTCTTGATTACTGTATTCGCTTTTTGGCATGAAAACGCTTAGCTGAAAGAAATGAAGTATTTCAGGAGACAGACGGTCCTATAGATCACTTATTATTGAATCCAGAAGAGGGATGTATATGGCTCTGCTGAAATACTATTCAGCAGATTGAGCAGGTTGGTTATTGGCCCTATGTATTTGTCTTGACACTATTCTGGGACATTTAATTTCTACATCTAGCTGCTCAGCTACTTCTTTTGCTAAAGCGCCAAACAAAGTAGGTATTATATTAAATTAATTAAATATTGAAAGTACATAAATAAAATCTATATTGTGACAAAAAATATATAAAAACATTATGTTCAACAATTTTAATTAGTGGTCCACCTAGGTCCTGGACCCAGCCCAGGGGGGGGTCATGACCCCCATGACCCCCTCCCTGGATCCGCCCTTGCTAGGTATGAGGTCTTACAGTGCGCGCGGACGCACAGGGTCCCAAAAAACCTATTCATAGACAATACTTGTGATGATCGGCACTATGCGTCACTCAATTTTTATGAATTGAAAGGCTTGTCATTTGGAAAAATGCCTTACTTCGCATAGTATTGCTACTTTACTTATCTTTATCTTATCTTTATCAACAGATAATTTTTATTCGTGGAATAAAATTGACGTCTGATAGATTTTGTATGGAAGAACTGTCAAAAATTCAAAATTATTCCTCGGATAGAATTATCTGGCGTTGGAAAAGTCATCAGCCCTTAGACAAGTATTGTTTGTGAATACGGGTGTCTGTTTCCTAGATATCGTTTTTGTAGTCATGTATATCTATCCCAAGTATACCTATTTGTTTTAGTTAGGTATTTTACTCAATTTGTATAGTTAAGACTGCTTCGTTGGTCAAGTGGTCGTAACGCTACTGGGGGCCAAAAATGTCACTTTAAGCAATACCTATAAAAGTCATTCATTTCCTGAATTCCCAGCAGATCATTAGCAATTCCTCTAATTTTCGTAAAATTTCATTTCATATTTGGTGTAAACATTGCCGCATGAAAAAAATAAAAAGCGTAATTTTATCGGTAAATTTTTCATTACAGATCTTATTAATAAAATTATTTTTTTTACTTCTACAGTTTAAATGTGATTTCATTGTTATATGAATTGCGCACAGATCATATTATGAATTGTTAGTTTGTGACCATTTTACGATTTTTAATATGATTCATATTGTTATCCTATTATGATTCTGCCAAAGTGGCCTTTTTAGCCCCTGTTGAGAACGGAACGGGTTCGATTCCCAGGTCGGACAAAGTGTTAATAGGTTTTTCCATCACAGGAATTTCACAGAAGCAGCCTGCTGGAGTCTGGATTTGAGTCCAGTTCATTATGCTGTTATCAGCATAATCAGTCAATAATGTTCCCACTGCTGGGACACAGTTCTCAAGGGAGTGAGCCGTAATCCACCACGCGGGCCCAGTGCGGGTTGGTAGATGTCACATGTTTTTGAATTTTTGGTTCTA
Organism: Apamea sordens; assembly: GCA_945859715.1. Classification (NCBI taxonomy): domain Eukaryota; kingdom Metazoa; phylum Arthropoda; class Insecta; order Lepidoptera; family Noctuidae; genus Apamea; species Apamea sordens. The sequence continues at coordinate 6,387,999 of OX244015.1, read as the reverse complement.
GAACATGCCAGTTTCCTCACGATGTTTTCCTTCGCCGTTTTGGGAGCAGTGGTGATGAAAACACAGATATAAAGTAAAGTAACTGTCTGTGTTCGAACCCACAACCTACAACTCGTAAGTCGGAGCTGATACCACTGAGCCACCGCTGCTGTGACGTCAATAGACTCGCCCTCTGTTACATATATGTGAAAGACGGGCGTTTTTGGGGGACTGTCTTTTGTAATTTTGACGTTCGAAAAGTGCTGACTCTCAGCCTAATTTGAATAAATGACTTTTGTTTTTTTTTTTTTGATTTTTGATATAAAAAATAAAATAAAACTTTATTCAGTTCAGGAAAGAAGCCCATAAGTTTTTTTTATACGTAGGTACACACGGCTACACGTCAAGCTATACAAAACCAGTTTGTCTTGGCCTCACTTTGTATGATATTTTCTCACAATGAACTGTCAGCCAATACTGGTTTTGCATAGCTTGATGTGTAGCCGTGTGTACAGTACATAACGTATAAAAAAAAACTGGTTGCACTCCGGGAGTGCCGGCAGAAGTGAAAACTTGAATATTAACGTTGTGCATTTTTGATATTTTGGAATGTTATCTACTCTCCCTCAGTCTTCGATCAGGTCACGAATTTTCGATCAGGTCATTTTCCTGACGCGAGCTCCGTCTTACGAATTTTCGATTAGGTCACGTGTCCTGAGTCATGACACGTGACCTAATCCTAAATTCGTAACTCGCGTCAGGACTCCTGACGCGAGTTTAACATTTTTTACCCATCACAAAAAAAGTGCACAACCGCTAAAGAAGTTTTCACTTCAAAAAAACAAAACTAGTAGTAAATTACAATGAGCCTTAGGTGCTAGGTTTGTACAAATTGGATCCCACACTAGGATTCCCTGTGTCGTGGCGTCTCTTCCCAAGTAAGGCACGCTTTTGAAGTTATGTAAAAATACAAATTATGAACCTGAGTACAGTGTACTTATAAAAAAATATTTATACATAATTATAAAAAAAGAAAATATATTATGATGATAAGAGGTTTAGGTGCTTTGACAGGGTGTGAGTGTGTGTGTTAAATGTAGGCTGTATGTGAGGTGTGTGGGGGTGTATGTGGTGAAAGGGCGCAGATATTATCGCACCCCCGGTGCGACACTGTCACTTATGTAAAAATGTAGGTTTTCAGGAGAAGCATTTTAAACTTTGACACCTCACCAAAACAAACGAAAACGGCAATGAAACTCACGCCCTCATACGGAAACTATGCGTACTACAAAAGTAACGATAATGCACCAAGTAAAGGGGTACTCTAAGATCATTTTTAGATATTTAACTCATTTTTGCATTTTTTGCAAAAGTGACAGTGTCGCACCGGGGCCGGGGGTGCGTTATGTCTGTATGTGCAAAATGTCTTCCGTTTGACATAGGACCAGAGATCTAAGAAATTTATATTTCTACTATGCATAGGACCTAAACATGACTGACAAAAACTTTTTTGCAAAAAAAAAACAACCGACTTCCAAAAACGACACTACAAAGTGAAAAATAACTTTAATTTCGGAAGTCGGTGTCGTTGGGTTCGAATTTTCGTTGTTAGCCACCGACTTCCGAAATTAAAGTTATTTTTCACTTTGTAGTGTCGTTTTTGGAAGACGGTTGTTTTTTTTTGCAAAAAAGTTTTTATGTTTCACTTTTAAGTTGTAATTTTTACCAGTAATTTTGGTTTAAAAACGAAACTACTGAACCGTTTTTAATGAAATTTCTATGGGACCACTTCAGAAGTATCTCCTTTCGAACAAAAAAAAGAATTTTGAGAATCGGTCTACAATTGGCGGAGTAATCGCGTAACAAACACACAAAAAAAAAATATACCGTCGAATTGAGAACCTCCTTCTTTTTTGAAGTCGGTTAAAAATGTGGGTGAACTATAGGTAATCCTCTGCATAACCCTGCGGGGATTATAGGTATGATGTTATGTGAAAGTTGTAAAAGCTAAAATTCAGAGGTCGATACTCGATTCGCTCGCCCCCATAACTAATTCAAAGGAATAAAAAAACAACAGTTTGCGTGCTCTGCCCTTTCTTTTTCCACGATAAACCCTGCCTTTACTTGTAAACCATTATCTTGATCGATATGCCTTTACTACGCGGTTCTTGTGATTTTATCAGGGTTAAACTGTACCTACCTACTGGGTTAATATCACGCTTAGCGATGGTAGGGTTCAGCAGACGCGTAGAGAAATAAATTAGGTATTTTTCGTAGGTGCCTGTATGAATGTCGATGGCAACGTGGCACGCGACGGGGTGCAGGAATCGTGGCACGCGACGGGTGCAGGAATCGTGGCACGCGACGAGGTGCAGGTATCGTGGCACGCGACGAGGTGCAGGTATCGTGGCACGCGACGAGGTGCAGGAATCGTGGCATGCGACGAGGTGCAGGTATCGTGGCACGCGACGAGGTGCAGGAATCGTGGCATGCGACGCGTGCAGGAATCGTGGCACGCGACGGGTGCAGGAATCGTGGCACGCGACGGGTGCAGGAATCGTGGCACGCGACGGGTGCAGGAATCGTGGCACGCGACGAGGTGCAGGTATCGTGGCACGCGACGAGGTGCAGGTATCGTGGCACGCGACGAGGTGCAGGAATCGTGGCATGCGACGCGTGCAGGAATCGTGGCACGCGACGGGTGCAGGAATCGTGGCACGCGACGGGTGCAGGAATCGTGGCACGCGACGAGGTGCAGGTATCGTGGCACGCGACGGGGCGCAGGTATCGTGCCACGCGACGGGCGCAGGTATCGTGCCACGCGAAGGGGTGCAAGTAACGTGGCACGCGACGGGGTGCAGGTAACGTGACACGCGACGGGGCGCAGGTAACGCGCCACGCGACGGGGCGCAGGTAACGCGCCACGCGACGGGGTGCAGGTAACGTGACACGCGACGGGGCGCAGGTAACGCGCCACGCGACGGGGCGCAGGTAACGCGCCACGCGACGGGGCGCAGGTAACGTGGCACGCGACGGAGTGCAGGAATCGTGCCACGCGACGGGGCGCATGTAACGTGGCACGCGACGGGGCGCAGGTAACGTGGCACGCGACGGGGCGCAGGTAACGTGGCACGCGACGGGGCGCAGGTATCGTGCCACGCGACGGGGCGCAGGTATCGTGCCACGCGACGGGGCGCATGTAACGTGGCACGCGACGGGGCGCAGGTAACGTGGCACGCGACGGGGCGCAGGTAACGTGGCACGCGACGGGGCGCAGGTAACGTGGCACGCGACGGGGCGCAGGTATCGTGCCACGCGACGGGGCGCAGGTAACGTGGCACGCGACGGGGCGCAGGTAACGTGGCACGCGACGGGGCGCAGGTATCGTGCCACGCGACGGGGCGCAGGTATCGTGCCACGCGACGGGACGCAGGTATATACTCGTACAAATTCAACAAAAACGCGCTTTCACGCGGGGAATTGGTCTCCGTTTCCCGCGCCCCGTTGCGTGGTGCGTTGTAGTATATGATCCACCTAAGGGTACAGACCATCAAACTGATAATATGACCACACATTTCTAACACAACATGAGGAGATGGTGGTTCAGTGCAGGTAATCGCCCTGACTTCCGAGTTGCAGTTCGTAGATTCCAAGCCAGGCAAACGCTTTACTTTGTGTACTTAATTAATTTAATTTTAATATCAACACCGCTGCTCTCAAAAAGGTGGATTTTGTAAAAATGTCTTGATTTAAAAGAGTGTCCGTGGAGTTTCTTGCCCGTTCTTCTCCATAGAGATCTACGCTTTGGAATGGGCAACTAGCTTCAACTTTCTGACTAACTGACCGACTATTTAATTTTGACAATTCAAAAGTGCCTGTAAATGGTTTAATTGCAATAAATGATTTGAGTTTGAGTTGAGTTTTGAGGTGAAGGAAAACATCGTGAGGATACCAGCCATGTTCTAGAACCAAAAATTCGAAGACATGTGACATCTACCAACCCGCACTGGGCCCGCGTGGTGGATTGTGGCCCATTCTCTCTCGAAGTGAGTAGGCCTGTGTCCCAACAGTGGGCGCATTAGGTATAGGCTGATTATCAGTGGCGTGCATTGGTTTTCAGAATAGGTAGGCAGGAATTTAATTTCGTCGTATTAACTTGAGCGAGTAAAGACCAATGACAATGTGCGAATAGTACGGGAGCCGAGCAGGCCGTCTGGCGACTGCCTATTTTGTATAGTATGAAGACTTTTTAGAGGTATGAGGAACAGGGTGTAAAGTTCACTCATCCTTCATAGAAAAGGGAGGATCCTCCGACCAGATGGGTGTTGTGTCTGGCGGGTAATTACCCAACGATTGATGTTGTTAAATTGTATCTATGCTAATTGCGCGGTAAACTCTGCTTGCGAGATGCAGGATTTGCGTGACGTCAGTACCTATGACGCGTTGTTCGCATGTGGCTTTGTAGATACCGCTACAACTTTGTTTTTTGTCACGTATGATAATTTAGTGAGTTTCTTAATTGTGGGGCACACACACTAAAATGTAATTGACAGGCTTATGGTGATTTTTCGAGGTAGGCATTGCTTATATGCCTTTATGCAATGCACGCCACTGCTGATTATGCTACTACTTTCCCTGGGCCTTTAGGTACCCTATAGTTGGTAGGTTACAAACTCATATTATTAATACTGCCTTCATCATCATCATCATCATTTCAACTCTGAATCACCCACTCCTGTAGCCCTTCCCTTTCTTCTGCCATACTTCCCGATTCCATGCGTCCCCCCATCCAGGGGGTCTACTCCGAAGTAGTATCGGCCAAATGTTCGGCCGTTTCCTGCTACGAAGTTACTATTTGGTTCGGTCGGTTCCGATCCTACACTCCTACACTCTTTCGAATATTGACTATGGTCCCGACCCAACTGAGCCGATCCGAACTTTTTTCGCATTTTTCAATAATATTCGGTTCGGCTATGTGTCGGTCTGATCCGAACATTCGCACTTTGCACTTCGGAGTAGGCCCCCAGGTGTTTGGACGATATCATCAACCTAACGCGCTTTTGGACGGCCCTGGTTTCTTTGGCATAACCTTGGCCACCATTCGGTCACAGCTTTACTTCATCGGCCATCTCCTCGTCTAACCAGATGTCCTATATAGTCCTACCCAACTCCACTTGAGGCACATCGCCCTGTCGCCGACATCGTAGACTATCGGCTGGCGACGGATTCCGGTGCGTGACCTTGGTTTACGAAAATCGGAAAAGAATTACTTATCTAAAACTCTATTGAATGACTGAAAATTACATACCCTGATAGCTTAAATGATCCATCATATCCGCCATGCCTTTATCTAAGATCTTAATAAAAATAGTTCAAGGTAGCTCTGACCTTTGGCAGTAAAAATAGCACGTCATTTTGCCGCATACGTAAAACCTATGACGTCACAATACGTCATCATTTAAAGGTGTTCTGTTGGTCAGCCGATGAACCAGGTATTAGAGATCTGCTGATGTGGTAATAATTGAATAAAAAAATCATTTATTTCAGGTAAAGATAATAGAACACGTATTAAAATCAACAAAATCAGATAGATCCAAATAAAATAAAATCAACACAAAATTACAATCACAATAAATATAAGTACCTATATAAAAATAATTAATTAAATCCTACTATCCTAATAATATTATAGACGTGAAAGTTTGTATGGATGGATGGATGTTTGTTACTCTTTCACGCAAAAACTACTGAACGGATTTGGATGAAATTTGGCACACAGGTAGTTTATAACCAGGATTAACACATAGGATACTTTTTATCCCGACATTCCCACGGGATCGAAACTTATGCGGGTGAAACCGTGGGGCACAGCACAGCTAGTAATACATACGAGTATGTATACGGAAAGCAGAAATTATAGAACGCCTTTCGTAGCGTCTCAATGCTACGCATCGAGCTACGCCGTAGCACGAACAAAAGCTACACTCGCGTGGTCTCCTTGCATTGTGAAGGTTTTTGGAGATTTCCTTTTTCTCTGATTGATTTTAGCCTATTAATTTAGTTTTCAGTATAATTATTTTTCAAGATTTAAACCCCGATTTAGGCTCTCTTCAAATCTTAACTTTTATCAAACTCAAAGCATTTATTTCAATTAAACCATTTACAGGCGCTTTTGAATTGTCAAAATTAAATAGTCGGTCAGTTAGTCCCGAAAGTTGAAGCTAATTGCTCATTCCAAAACGTAGATCTCTATGGAGAAGAACGGGCAAGAAACTCCAAGGACACTCTTTTAAATTAAGATATTAATACAAAACCCTGGTTTATGGTGCGTCCACCCCAAAATAACGGATTATGGGCAAGAAAATTAAAGATTACTGAAAAGTTGTGTGGAAATTGACTGTCATGGTATGGGGCATGTGTTACGGAGAAATGAGGAAAATGTCGTGAGGAGAGTTTTGAGTATGAATGTCGATGGCTATAAGAAATATAATTCACTATGACCACATGATTCCTTAAATTATTACATTACTTTAAAGTTCTAGCGATGTCTTCGAAACTTTAAAAACAAATGAGTTCGCTGTCACTTTATAACATTCAAATTGTACTTAGCCCATGATAAATAAATACGCTGGACATATCGATGACAATATGAAGACATTTGATTTTCGTCGTTTTGGCGCTTACAGCAACGTGAGCGTCCGTGGAACTAAGATTTTTGATAGTGAGTTTTACAAAATGCGCAATACTCTCATGATAAAAATGTCTAATTAAGTATCTCGTAGTATCTAAACACAAATAGTAGATTACTAACTATGGAGGAAAATACTCTACTTTTTGTACCATTTGCGAAAAAATTACCACAATAATAATATGAGATTAAGCATTTATTAAAAATAATGACAATTAAAAGTAAAAGTTAACATTCGATCGAAACATTGGTCCAATTATTGATAGAGTTACATTTTTGTTTGGTACATTTATTGTTGATGAGTTGATTTGAGTATTTCTCTGTTCTTGCGTCTGAGGAACTTGGCAAATTCCTAGACTAATATTTTTTTGTCGGAAAAGCAAAGGCATCAAGCTCATACGGCCTCGTCGGTTTTCGTAATTTTATTTAATAATCATAACTGCATAATAAATGCGTATTCCTTTTTCAAAAAGATGTATAATGCTTTATATACAAACTCAATGGTGTATTACACAGATGTAGTTCAGTATAAATTTCGGTAAGTATTCCAAATTTAAATTCCATTCTCCCTCTAGAGGATGAATGAAATTCAGTACAATTTTCTTTCCCTGTTTTTAACAGATTAAAAATGACTATTGTTATGTTCGCTTTTTGTGGCATAGAATGTCACTTTTTTGAGCAAGTGGTATGAAAAAACTCTTATTCCACGATTTAGATCAAAATCATCAGAAACGTACCAACACAAAACGGCGGCCATTTGCGGCAATATGTCAAATTTAGTTCCTGAGACGCTCGAGCGGGCGCTTTGAATCGGCACAAAAAACAACTGTCATTTCGTATAGTATATTTAGTCCAGCGTACTTGTATTAGGTCAGTGTACTTAACAGAATAGCATTTTCTTTTTTTAGACTTCACTTATTTTTGACCTCTAGTCTGACAAAAATACTACAATGTACCGTATTATTACTATGTCTGACTAATATGGGTCTACACATTACAATGACGCAACGAACAGTTAATGACGTCAGTGAATAGTGCGTGTGAGAGCTGTTTAAAATAATGATTTCGCGCGCTATTTTTAGTTCCACGCCATTTTTGATTCATAGACAAAAGAGGGTGAGAGGTTAATTTATGGCAGAAAACGTATTAATAAAGGGAAAAGAAGTTATTTTTAACTTTGACTGTAATTAGAATGAGTGAGAATGCTGTATTTAGTTTATTATATGTCTGGTAGTTAAAATACATTGCCGAATAATAAGTAGAAGGTGTAATTTTAATAAATCAAAAACATGAGTAAAAAGTTCACTGAACTCATAATTATGAACAGTTTTTACTTTGGGACCAACCCTGCGGGGTAATTGCGTACCTAACACATTAATAGTAGCAATGTCTGATTTTGACAGTTCAACAACATTCATTACGAGCAATGGATTAGCAATATCCTTCAAAATCATTGAGATTATGATTAATCGTTTGTTGCGCAGTTATGGTGTTGGATTCGGAAACAATAGCTGTTCTATAGATTTTGTCTAGTTATGTGAACGTACCTATGTATTTGGAACATCAGTTTTTAACGACGTTATGTAGGTCTGCGGTACATCTTAGCTTATCCATTCGGGGTACACAGGCGATATCTTATTTTTTTAAATCTGTTATGTCAGTAATTCTTGAGACAGGGGCTCGTGGCTAAGTAATAACAGCTGCATGGGTCGATCGGTCAGGTTAAGCTACGCTTGCCGCGGTTGGATCGTGGTTGGGTGACCATCTTTACATAGGTATCAAGATCCCTCCGTACCGGAAAGCGCGTCAAGCCGTTGGTCCCGGCTGTCATTCGTGGATCTTTGAAGTCATTACGGGTCGTCAGAAGCCCGAAAATCTGTCAGCCAGTCTTACCAAGGGGTATCGTATTACCCAGTAACTGGGTTGTAGGGGACAGATAGACACTCGCTCCATGTAAAATAGTGGTATACAGCTGCATCCGGTTAGACTGGAAGCCGATCCCAACATAGTTAAGAAAAGGCAGGCAGATGATGAGTATAGCAAAGAGATGAGATGAGATCATCATCATCGGCATCCTTGTTCCACCCACTGTAGAGTATAAGCCAACTCCCTATTGTGCCATGCTTCCCTGATCTGTGCGAGTCTCATCCAGGTCTTTGCTGCGATCTTCCGTAGGTCGTCCACGTACCTGACCATTCGTATGCCAATGCTCCTTCTACCGCAGTTATGAGATGAGATAATATAGTTGGAATAGGCAGTCATAATTATGATGATGTTGTTTTATTTGTTTATTTCTGTTAATGTTAGTTATAATATAATATCTTAGCTGAAATGGGATAAGGCGGGTCAAGTCAGCCGGATGCACAGTGACCGCTGGACAACCGTCTCCATACGGTGGGTGCCTGAGGATTTATTGACAATGGGCTCACTCTTGACCTCAATCCAGCCCAGAGGCAGGGATGAGATCTACGGTGGAGCGAGCTTGCCCAGAAGAAGCCTATTCACTCTAGCCCTCCAGGATGGACGGCGCCGCCGAGTTCGGCCAGGAAGAGCTGCCCAGACGTGAACCGCATGGGATTGAGGTGGCTCTGGAAAAGGATGCCTAAAAGGATTTGGGGGAGGCCTTTGCTTAACAGTACAGTGTAGGCGAATCCTACTAATATTATAAACACGAAAGTTTGTATGGATGGATGGATGTTTGTTACTCTTTCACGCCAAAACTACTGAACGAATTTGGATGAAATTTGGCACTGAGATGGTTTATAACCAGGATGAACACATAGGATACTTTTTATCCCGATATTCCCACGGTATCGAAACTTATGCGGGTGAAACCGCGGGGCGCAGCTAGTAGTCGTGGCCATGAAAGTAGGTATTGGATAATGTTATCTATTGACAAACAGGCCGACTAGCCACATGGTGATAACAGCTTATTGAATGGAAATTAGAGGGATTTAGCGATGAGTTGCCAAAAATGTTAACTATTTTGGTCACGTGGAATACTTATGAAATATACTCTATCTAGATAAGGCTATTCAAATTCAAATTCTTTATTTCAGACCTGGGTCCATAGTGTTAGTATCAACCAAATAACGTAACTTAATAACCTTAATAACTAGTGTTAGTAATAAGAGACACATAAATACAAATAACAGAAGGCCAATTCTCGTAATTTAAAAGTTCAAAATCTAGTCGCAGTCTCATCTCAGCGACAAACAAATGTCAAAAACTTGTCAAAATGTAGGGAAATTAGAAAATTGTTTTTTTTATTTTTTATTTCTACAGTTTAAATGTTGTTTCATTGTGATATGAATTGCACACAGATCATATTATGAATTGTCAGTTTGTGACCATTTTACAATTTTTAATATGATTCATATTGTTATCCTATATTATGATTCTGGCAAAGTGACCTTTTGAGGCCCCCAGGAGACCGTTGGTGGTGGCGCGTAGCCGGCCGGCTATGGAAGCGGTCCTTTTTCTTATTATGGCGTAAAAATCGTATCTATTGTCGGACAAAGAATTAGTTTATCATACTCTAGTAAGTGGTTGTGGGCACGCTCGCGAACGTTTTTGAGTTGGAAAAAACATCCTCCACGCGAGCTAAGCCGCGGGATAAAATACATTAATTGATGGTCCAATTCGCTTTCTGTGGGTCTGCCAAGCGGACGCACGGAGTAAAATGAAAACGCGCGAAATAAGCATTTTATAATAATTACTTTTTATTTTTAAGACTTGTCATATCCGTGGGTGAATTTATGTTAATAGGGTAGTTTCCTGGGTATAAAAATAATTATTATATTTAGTCCGTCAGTTAGATTATCAAAAAATAATGGACACGTATTTTTTCTTTTGTCAAAATCAAACAAAAAATTACAAAGATAAAGCGCGTCAAAATTTGGGATTGGGGTCGTGGCGTCACGCCATGCTAAAAAGTGTAGCAAGGCATGACGTCACGCGGAACTTAAACGGGCGATATCTTCATCATTTTTTATATAATTGCCAAAATAAAAAATACGGGTCCAATATTTTTTGATAATCTAACTGACGGACTAATTAGATTTTTTTAGGAAAACCGCCTTTGTGCTTGTCACAAAAATGTAAACCAAAATGCTATAGAATATTTACGTTACGTTTACGTTGCGCGATCGTGCTAAAGCCTCATTAGTCTTTTCACTTTGCCCGGCCTGGGATTCGCACTCAGGACCACGCAGCAATCGCGCTTGCGACCACGAGACCAAGGGGGCAGTTCTCTCTGCGGTCGTGTTGGATTGCCGTCCCATCGGATAATGAGAGTGAGGGAAGAGGGAGTGCACCTGTGTCTGCGCACACACTTGTGCACTATAATATCTCCCGCGCCGAAGGCTATATATAGTCTCCGTTGAGATTGGCCGCCCCGCCTGAAATACGGTCTAGACTCTAGAGGACTATACAGTTAGTATAGTTAGTTTAGTTTTTCAATACATCGACTTGACAATAAATCAATCATATTGACGACACGGTTGGCGCAGTGGCTGAGCGATCGACTGCTGCGCTGCGTGTCGCGGGTTAGATTCCCGCACGGAACAAATATTTGTATTGCCTACAGGTAGTTGTTCCGGGTCTGGCTGTTTGTGTATGTGAGTTTAAATGTTTGCAAACGTACCGACGATACAAGACTAATTCCTAGCGTGGGGCAACTTTTTTAATAAGAAAAATAAGTACTAATGCAGAGCTTACATGCGTGATTCATTGACAACGGAATCACACTCTTTCATCTTTAGTTTGCGTGAGTTTGTAACATTGTAACACTGATAAGGTGTTATCATACAGCTGTGAGACAAGAGCTGAAGATTATCGATATATTTGGTAATCTGGAACACCTGCATAATTGCCTGATAGTGCGTAGACTTGAGAATGTATAGACGGGGTGTTATTTTAATGGCGATGGGATTCTGGATTGCATAGTCAAATTCTGCTTTCAAATTTTTCTGGTTTATTTTATTTCTTGTTTTGATTTTTGTTTTTATTTATTTATGTTTAATTGCATGCTGCACTGGTTTACGTCACACGTCAACGCCGGCTGCCGCTGAAAACCAGCGCTGGGGCTCTGTCTCATATAGGGTCTTAGCATTATGCTGAGCGATGGCCGTTTTGCGTGAATGTGATGCATGTTTACCCCCAACTTGTTCTTTTTTTGTGTGTTTATGTCATTTTTTTATGCGTCATGTTTGCCGCAAATAAATGCATTTTCTTTCTTTCTTCTTTTCTTTCTGCGCTGTCAATTCATGCGCAACTGCCAGCCAAAACTGTACCCTGAGCCGAATCCCCTGTCTCTCGTACTCTAAAGGTGCTGAATGCCCTCTGGCTGTCAACCCTGAATGTGATGTTCGCGGATGAATGGATTAAAATTATGCGCATATGTCTGGTGTTCTGTAAGAGAAAGTATGCAAGGTCCACTGTTCCATGTTAGTTTTACGAGTATATTATATTATTGTCAACGTAATTTTAATAAAAAATAATAATTAATCTTAATAAAAAAATAATAATTAAAAAAATAACCTTAGAGGGATGCAGAAACAAAACATGGCAGGTGCAACATACGATATAATAGCTAGGAAATGACTATAAAATACAAGAGTAAATATTAATACATAGATAGATACATACATACTCTTCTTCTGCCTAGCCTTTTCCCAACTATGTTGGGGTCGGCTTCCAGTCTAACCGGATGCAGCTGAATACCAGTATTTTACATGGAGCGACTGCCTATCTGACCTCCACAACCCAGTTACTGGGTAATACGATACCCCTTGGTAAGACTGGTTGTCAGACTTTCGGGCTTCTGACTACCCGTAACGACTGTCAAAGATCCACGAATGACAGCCGGGACCAACGGCTTAACGTGCTTTCCGAGGCACGGAGGGGTCCGTCTCGGTATGTAAAGATGGTAACCCATCCACAGACCAACCGCGGCAAGCGTAGCTTAACCTGACCGATCGACCTGTGCGGCTGTTATTATTTAGCCACCATACTAAATGTGAATAAATAATGTTAATGTTTTGTAATATGGTGGATTTATTTTTGTTTGACCCAGTCTAAAGATTCCCATATCTCTGGTGAATCACTCGATTATCTTAAAACATTAGTATTATTATCGATTTAATGATAAATTTTGATTCAGCTTATTTTTAAAACGTGTCCCGCCTCAGGACATAGTGTATAGAGTATATTTATGTAATTAGTTTAATTAATAGTTCATAGAAAAATATTCAAAATGTGGTCTGAAAAAGTATTTTTAATATTGGGTGAGTTTTTTCATTAATATTTAATACGCGGCCTCCACTCAAGGACTCGTCTGCTCTAACGGTCATCGGTAACGGCTCAGGTCTCCAGTCAAGGATTCGTCTCAAGCATAAGAATAATCAGCCTGAACCGTTCCCACTGCTGAACACAGGGCTCCTCTCTGTGAGAGGGAGTGGGCTGTAATCCACCACGCGGGACCATGCGGGTTGGTAGATATCACGTTTTCACATTTTTGGTTCTAGGAAATCCCGGTTTCCTCACGATATTTTCATTCACAGTTTTGAAAGCAGTGCATGGTAATTAAATAATTTACACAAAGTAGATCGCTTGTCAGGGTTCTAACGTATCATCTATCATAATCTAACCCGGGGGCCTACTCCGAAGTGCAAAGTACGAATGTTCGGATCAGACCGACACATGGCCGAACCGAATATCATTAAAAACTTGAGAGGTGTCAAGGGACACCCGGATGGAACGAAGTTCCTCTCGATTACTGAAGGAATTGTAATAAAATTTTATTTTTTACTATTAACAAATAAAAAAACACAGACAAAAAAAATTGGCTTACTTTCTATAAGAGAGAGAGAGAGAGAGAGAAACACGCGCACGCCGCACGGCTTACAACTATAGCAAAAAGTGTCGTTCCAACTTTTGGTCTTAATTTCTTCCGTCTAGCCCCCTTTCGCAACGCGCGATAAGGAACTTCGTTCCAAAAATGCGAAAAAAGTTCGGATCGGTTCAGTTGGGTCGGGACCATAGTCAATATTCGAAAGAGTGTAGGAGTGTAGGATCGGAACCGACCGAACGAAATAGTAACTTCGTAGTAGGAAATGGCCGAACATTCGGCCGATACTACTTCGGAGTAGACCCCCTGTACTACCCGTATTGGCAAGCTTAGCATAGGATGCACAGCTGTAGGTACTCACTCTGTGAGTAGTGTCAGTTCAAATGCAAAGTGACTATGTAATTCTTATGTATTTATTTTATTATTCATGTATAGACACAGTAAAGTTCAGGTTAAGCTACGCTTGCCGCGGGTGGTCTGTGGATGGGTGACCATCTTTACATACCGAGACCCCTCCGTGCCTCGGAAAGCACGTTAAGCCGTTGGTCCCGGCTGTCATTCGTGGATCTTTGACAGTCGTTACGGGTAGTCAGAAGCCCGAAAGTCTGACAACCAGTCTTACCAAGGGGTATCGAATTACCCAGTAACTGGGTTGTGGAGGTCAGATAAGCAGTCACTCCATGTAAAATACTGGTATTCAGCTGCATCTGGTTAGACTGGAAGCCGACCCCAACATAGTTGGGAAAAGGCTCGGCAGATGATGCATGATGTATAGACACAGTAAAATTCATAGGATACGACATAATTATAATTTGAGTACAAAGGTACAGACGATAGCACATCAAGCTACTACAAACTGTCAAATTTCTTTAATAGATTTTCAACTTTATCACTAAAGCATTAAGGTTCAATGTTAATTGGGAAAATTTGACTGTTTCGGGTAGCTTGACCTGCTGGCGTCTGTACTTCTTTCTTAAGAAATTTCTTCCAGCAGACCTGCGAAAGGTTAAGTGAAAAAGGAATGTAGACAATAGTGTGTGAGATCAAGAAGAGAAAAATATTTGAAGTATTTAACTAAAATATTAAATATAGGATGCCAAATTAACATATACGAGTACTTAAATCCTACTAATGTTATAAATGCGAAAGTGTATAGATGGATGGATGGGTGGATGTTTGTTACTCTATCACGCAAAAACTACTGAACGGATTTGGATGAAATTTGGAACACAGATGGTTTATAACCAGGATTAACAAATAGGATACTTTTCATCCCGATAGTCCCACGGGATCGAAACTTATGCGGGTGAAACCGCGGTGCGCAGCTAGTAAATAGATAATGCTAAAATATATTAACATAAAGAAAGAGATGATGACGATAAATAGTCAGAGTTAAGAGGAAAGGACAGGACAGTAGTAGAAATGTATCTGCTTAACAGCGTAATTAACGCAATGAATGTTGCTGAACTCTGATGAAAGTCATTAGGGTAGTTGCCTAGGTAAAAAATTCATTATTATATTTAGTCCGTCAGTTAGATTATCGAAAAATAATGGACACGTATTTTTTCTTTTGTCAATCAAACAAAAAATGACAAAGATAAAGCGCGTCAAAATTTGGGAGTAGGGGGTCGTGACGTCACGCCTTGCTAGAAAGTGTAGCAAGGCGTGACGTCACGCGGAACTTTAACGGGCGATATCTTCATCATTTTTTATATAATTGACAAAAGAAAAAATATGGGTCCAATATTTTTTGATAATCTAACTGACGGACTAATTAGATTTTTTTAGGCATCTAGCCTGTTATCCCACTGGTCATACACACACGCTGGCTGCGAGTACAACGCACCTGACGTTCTGAAAAACATCGACAATAAGGTCATTTTATGTCCTTCTAGGGCCGGGCGGCGTTTTTACTAGCATGCGCCTTTTAAATTCCTTTTTTGTCCTTTTGTTTTATTATGAACTTCAATCCACAAACTATACTTTCTCCGCAGCCTGCATCTTGCACAGTCACTCGGTCCTATCCATCTGGTCTTGTACCGAGGACACAGACTGCTCGTCACCAGCAGGGTCTGTCTGCCAATCCGGGATGTGCGTCTGTTCGAGTAGTCAGCAGCTGGTGTTGAGCGGAACCACGTGTGCTGATCGTAAGTAGACATTCATTTGTTTATCACTGATTTAAAAAAAAAAATCGTGTTCGAAACACAACACTGCGCTCCAAAACAAATATAGCTGATGTGGCTCCAAAGGCTGCTCAACTCAAATGGGACTGGGCAGAATATGTCCTCCGCATGCCGGATAAATTGTGGGCACAAATAGCACAAAATGGTGCCCTGAGACAGTAACGCAGGGTCACAGCCTCAGCCGGTCGATTCTGTAAAAATCTCACCGTGAAAACTCAAGTGAAGTGAGCTTGATGTGAGTTGTCAGTAGTGTCAATCCCTAGCATTATTTGGAATGACAGCTCACTCCACGCTCACTTCACCTAAGTTTTCACGGTGAGGTGGTTACAGAATCGCACTGCTGGTAGCGTTAGCGCGCATTGCCTTACGTTTTTTAATGCATAATCGTCATAGAAGTGCGCGCATTGCGTTGAATGCGTTTATTCTATACGCACCGCGTTCCACCGCAAGGCAATGCGCGTTAGGCCTTATACAGACCCCGCGCGGGCTCTTGTTCTATAAACTCTAGTTCTATAAGCTATTGAACTAAACTATTAAACTGTTTTTAGAGGTGATGAAACATAGTGAAACACTGTTTATAAACAGTGTTTAATGGTTATTAACAAATGTTCATTTATTTATTTATTAACCTTGGATAACTTACAGCTAAAACAAACAGAATAAAAAATTGTATGTGAGACTGACAGCCGATTAAAAGTCATCACTTCTAAAAACAGATTGGAAAGAAAGAACAACACAACACATTAGCTATCTACCTAAAAAGAAAGAGAGAAAAAAAAACAATATAACATTCAAGCTTAAACTAAATATAAGAATAATAGAATAAAAACCTGAACAAAACAAAGTCTTAACAATCTCAATCTCTTTTCTTTGCCTAATGAATTAGCCCCTGCTTTAGACCATAATTTTATTCTTTTTAACCTCATCCTAGTTCGGCTCCAGATGCTAAAACTTTTGTGTACACTTTTGTTTATCATAGCACTTAAACTGTAACGTAATCTAAGTACCTACTGTTTTTATGAAATAAAGCTTATTATTTATTTATAATAATAATAATAATTTGCTTTGCTCTATCACACGCTGTCTACATCTCTGTATTTATTGTCCTATCTCAGGTATGCTGGAAGAGATTTCTTACGAAATAAGCATCACCTCTGTACCTATTTTTTCTGTTCTGATTTTCAATGTCTGTTTATATATGTGTGTACATAAATGGTTAAATAAATAAATAAATAATAATATCCCTGGACATTTCACACAGCGCCATCTAGTCCCAAGCTAAGCAACCAAATGCTTGTGTTATGGTAACAAGATGGCTGATAAACTACTTATATACATTTTTTTTTGTAAATACATACATATTATAGATAGAAAAACACCCAGACTCGGAACAAATACATGTAGGGCATACAAATATTTGTTCCGTGCGGGAATCGCACCGCACGGAACATATTATTATTATTTTTTATTTATTAACTAATATTTAATTTAACAGCTGCACCGTATCTGACATCGCCTTGTTTGGATGATCTTCAGTGCTCGAATCTAATCACCAGCTTCCAATGCCGACGGGAGGAAGGTGCTACAAATGCAGCAGGTTAGTCTAAGAAACAAATTATCATACTTATTAACCGACTTCTAAAAAAGGAGGAGGTTCTCAATTCGGATGTTTGTATTTTTTTTTTATGTTTGTTCGCGCATAGCTCCGTCGCTCTACAACCGATTTGAAAAATTCTTTTTTTGTTGGAAAGGGTATCCTTCCCAAATATCCCATATAAATTTCATCAAAAACGGTTCAGTAGTTTGGTTTTTAAATCAAAATTACTGGTAAAAATTACAACTTAAAAGTGAAAAATAAAAACTTTTTTGCAAAAAAAAACAACCGACTTCCAAAAACGATACTACAAAGTGAAAAATAACTTTAATTTCGGAAGTCGGTGGCAAACAACGAAAATACGAACCCAACGACACCGACTTCCGAAATTAAAGTTATTTTTCACTTTGTAGTGTCGTTTTTGGAAGTCGGTTGTTTTTTTTTTGCAAAAAAGTTTTTATTTCGTATGATCATCATCATCATCAGGTCTGCCTAGTCTTTTCGTAACTATGTTGTGGTCGGCTTCCAATCTGACCGGATGCAGAGGAATACCAGTATTTTACATGGAGTGACTGCCTATGTGACCTGCTCAATCCAATTACTGGGTTACACAATGGCCCTGATTCCCTTGTTCACAAACTAAACTAAATTTAAGTTCTGTGCATCTTTTTCTTTCTATTTCATTATGAAAAGGACAGAAGATAAAATATTAGTTTAGTCCTGTCAAATTAAGATACTCCATAGACAGATTAGACGTGATTAACAACATATTGGCTACAAAAATACGTCAATTTACATCAGGCGTTGATTTGTTTGACAGGACTAAACTAATATTTATCTTCTGTCCTTTTCTAAATTAAATAGAAAGAAAAAGATGCATTGAAGCTTTTAGTTTAGTTTGTGAAGAAGGGAATCGGCGCCAATGGGGTATGGTGTATTGTTTAAGACTGGTTGTTAGACTTTCGGGCTTCTGACTACCCATTACGACCGGTAAAGATCTATCTAGCCAGGAGTCCAGGGGGCCTACTCCGAAGTGCAAAGTGCGAATGTTCGGATCGGACGGACACATCGCCGAGCCGAATATTATTGAAAAATGCGAAAAAAGTTCGGATCGGCTCAGTTGCGTCGGGACCATAGTCAATATTCGTAAAAGTGTAGGAGTGTAGGATCGGAACCGACCGAACCAAATAGTAACTTCGCAGCAGGAAAGGGCCGAACATTCGGCCGATACTACTTCGGAGTAGACCCCCAGGACTAATGCTTTCTTTTTGGTATGAAATGGGTGGTCAGGGGTCACCCACCCACTACAGGCCGATTTCGGCAAGCGCTGCTTAACTTTGATCGATTGACCCATACGGTTACGAGCCCGTCATATCTATCATGTACAGACGCCAGTAGGTCAAGTCGAAACTGTCAAATTTTCCCAATCAACCTTTAACCTTAACGCTCTAGCGATAAAGTTGACAATCTATTAAAGAAATTTGACAGATTGTAGTAGCTTGATGTGCTGGCGTCTTTATAATAAAAACAAATAAACATCAAAATCATCTTCTTCTTTCCAGAAGGCCAGTGCGACTGTAAACCTGGCTTCCACTACTTCGTCGGCCGCTGTTGGAAGTCGGTCGACTTTGGAGGAGCCTGTGACAGGAATGAGGAGTGCTTCGGAGCCCTCAGGGATCCCTACAACATGGCCTGTAACGAGGGTATATGTGGCTGTTCGAACGGTTATTATGAGAGGCAGAGAGGCGAGTGCAGGAAGACAGGGCACGGTGAGTGTACTTTGATTAGAATTTATTTTGAAATCTGT
This sequence comes from Apamea sordens, assembly GCA_945859715.1. Taxonomy (NCBI): domain Eukaryota; kingdom Metazoa; phylum Arthropoda; class Insecta; order Lepidoptera; family Noctuidae; genus Apamea; species Apamea sordens. Next base: position 6,368,898 of record OX244015.1, on the reverse strand, counting down.
GGTAAATATTTTGGATTTAAGATACGAGTATCCTAAATTTAGCGGGATCGTCCGAAAGGGTTACCGCTGCCCTGGAACATAAAGGGCTAAGGAAGGAACACGGGTGGGTTTTAGTCAGTAAGAGTCTGACACTCCCTTCTGCTCCACCCAGAGCGGGAGGGGTAATTTGATGATTTCCCATCCTGAAAAAAAAACAAGGATATCTTAAATTAAAAGGTGTTTTAGTGGTAATCTACATCATAAGATTTGGTAAATAGTTTGTTGAAAAAGAGGGATTTGGAGCGTGCTGAAATTAATTTTTTAATGTGGCTCTGAATGAGCAAATTCTTAGACCATAGCCAGCCATATTCGAAGAATTTGTCTACTCAGAGCTTGTTTCTAAATACCTAGTGCCTTTAAAATTGTCTTTTCATCCTCATTCAGACAAGTTCTTTAGGAAAGTCTACATCTGTTAAGTATTTACTCATTGAAATCTCAAAATAAAATCACTAACGGCTGATTTTATCAAAGTCAAAATCTTTAATCTGTGGATTAAAATTGACGTCTGACAGTTCTAGTATGGAAAAACCGTCAAAAATTCAAAATTTATACGTAGAATTAGATGAACGGGGGGGTTCAGTGTTTAATGCGTAGAAAACTGTCAAATTTCCCCAATAAACCTTGAACCTTAATGCTTTATCGATAAATTTGAAAATCTAAGTAGGTATTAAAGAAATTTGACAGATTGTAGTAGCTTGATGTACTGGCGTTTGTACGGACGCCAGCAGGTCAACCTACCCGAAACTGTCAGATTTTCCCAATCAACATTGAACCTAATGGTTTAGCAATAAAGTCGAAAATCTATTAAAGAAATTTGACATATTGTAGTAGCGTGATGTGCTGGCGTCTGTACATTTTGACCGCGTAGGTATTGCACTTTTCTATGAAACAGTTCTGTTTTTGACAACATGGCAATTCGACGAAAAATTTCTAAGTTAGGTTATACATAAATATGTCTAGAATGATATGCCGAATTCATGGTTACTGTTTGCGCGTCAATGTCCCTGTTACTATGTATTTGGATTTGATTTGTAAGATCCCATTAAAATAGAGCTTAAAAACTTTAAAGATATATTTGTATATACGAAAATAGACCAGCAGTGCGATTCTGTAACCATCTCACCGTGAAAACTTAGGTGAAATGAGCGTGGGCTGTCATTCCAAATAATGCTAGGGATTGACACTATTGACAACTCACATCAAGCTCACTTCACTTGAGTTTTCACGGTGAGATTTTTACAGAATCGACCGGCAGCGGCAGTTAATTGTGTTCTTTGATTTTAGCTGTCGGTGAAGGCTGCATTTTGGATGAAGACTGTCAGTTCCCTAACGGAGTCTGTGACCTATTGAAGTTCATATGTATCGACAGCACCAGCCGTAAGTTGTGTTTATTTTGTACCTTGATAAATTTATTTATTTAAAACTCTAAAAAAAAAAAAAAAAAACAAAACAAAAAAATAATATCATAATTATACGGCGGCGGCGGCGGTTATTATCATAATTATATAATTGTATTTTATTGTTTTAATTATATTTATTCCAGGAGTAAACATTTCCTTTAAAAATCTTAAACTATCATTATAGGTTTAGAAACCTAATGCGATAGCTAAGCCTACTTATAATATTAACTATTTTAACTATTACTAAAGGCGGTTATTAAATGATAATAACCGCCACTCGGGTCGATCTTCAAGGTTAAGCAACGCTTACCGAGATCGGTCCGTGGATGGGTGACCCTCCATATCATACCGAGACCACTCCGTGCCTCGGAAAGTACTTTAAGCATTTGATCCCGGCTGTCATTCGTAGATCTTTGGACACTCGTTATGGGTACAGTCTCTTATACGATACCCCTTGGTAAGACTGGTTGTCAGTTTCGGGCTTCTGACTACCCGTAACGACTGTCAAAGATCCACGAATGACAGCCGGGACCAACGGCTTAACGTGCTTTCCGAGGCACGGAGGGCTCTTGGTATGTGAAGATGGTCACCCATCCACGGACTAACCGCGGCAAACGTAGCTTAACCTGATCGATCGACCTGTGCAGCTGTTATAAGTTCAATAAAAACGCGTGGAATTTGGCACCGTTTCTCGCGCCCCGTCTAGTGGCGCGTCGCAGTGTCAGATCCGCCTAAGGGTAAATTTTCTCTCCAGTGCCTGAATCAAGTATTTTCTAACTGAACAGACAGCTGTGCTGCTGGGGAGTTTGTTGCGCCACTTCTTCTTCCCAGCGATAGCACTAGGAAGTGGTGAAGGGCGGGCGTTTTGGGGGACTGTCTTTTGTAATTTTGACGTTCGAAAAGTGCTGATTCTCAGCCTAATTTGAATGAATGACTTTTGATTTTGAATCGTGTGTGATTATTCCAATAAATACATAATCTAAAAAATTGGTTGCCTGTAAAGTCGGTATACGGGCGAAAGTTTTACGTGACAACGACTTTGAAGGGACGCGTGCCTTTCACTTTTTATGTCTGTCTCTCTCGCTCTTAGGCGGGCTAACCATGCCCGAGTGGAAGGGACGCGTGCCTCTCACTCGCTCTCATTGTGAGCGCATAACGTGAGCGGAGCGTAACGCAGTTTCTTGAAGTGTCACCCGGCAAACCAATTTATAAGACGTTGTCACGTCAAAAAGAATTGATCATTAGATTGTAACAATTTTTATCATAATTGATGTACATTCTGTTAGATTTTGGACGATACTTTGTATTAGTTACCTATGTTACGTGAGTATTTACGTGACATAGGTGGATGCTCCAAGGTAGCCCGCGAAATTCAAATTTTCTTAGGTTTTTTGCAATTTGCTGTACTAAGTTGTACGTTAATTAAAATATCATTCGCGGCCGTAACAAATATGTATTTACAGAATTATAAGCATTATAATCAGTTCTACAACTTGTTAGGTTAGCATAATCCTAAAATATTAAGATTTCATGAAATAGTCATTCAGTAGGATTACTTGATCTTAGAGAGTTGTGTTGATGACTTTAATCCAGCGAGGACAAACACAAGTACAAGTATGTATACACTCGGCTTTTTTCAAAAGCGATTTACTCCTTTATTTTTTAACTAGCTTCTGCCCGCGGCTTCGCCCGCGTGGATGTCGGAAATTTACCCACGGGAACGTGCTAACAGGATAAAATGTATGTGCTTCCCCAGAATGCCATCTATGTCGCGGGCCCTTTGTGGCTAATTACAATAGAAAACCAATTGTGTCTCATTAGTGGTGATTAAGAGGGTACCTATATAATATCTTTACCTAAGTACCTAACTAATTTAAAAAAAAAACTCAATAACAGAAAATTAAATACCTACCTACCTAAATAAACCTATTTCTGATGATAACTATTCTAAACTCAATAAATAAGCAAAATCCCTAAAAACTAATATCTATACGAATGACTAAACCTACCTAACAGTATTATAAAATAACCTACGGTCACTACGTATACTATCAAATATACTACCTATACTTTAAATTTAAAATCTATACCTACGACTCATATAAAAATAAACCTAAATAACTCTAAAAACTAAAAGGAATAAAAATGAACTCCACTGCGGGTGACCCAACCTACGACAAACTTAGTATTTGCGGTTGGTACAGTACAGACAGTGGTAATCGGGTATAGGGATCGAACCGCAAAATTAAGTTTGTTTTTTATTGTATATACTTTTCCGAGATAAAAAGTACCCAGTGTGGTGCCCAGGATATTAAAGAATAATTATACCAAGTTTCATCGTAATCGAACCGGTAGTTTTTGCGTGATGCCTGAACAAACAGACAGACAGACAGACAAAAATTTTTTTAATCACGTTTTTGGGTTCGGTGTCGGTCAAGTAACACCCCCTGCCATTTATTTTTTGGATATTTTCAATGTACAGAATTTTCACTTCTACAGATTTATTATAAGTATTAGAATAGAAGATGAAATTTTATGTTGTTACGAACATAGCATTTTCGAACCCATAGGTAATGTGTCGTATTTCAACGTTGCATTCCTTATTTCACGAAAAAATCGCAATTGAAAGTTGCCAAGTGTTGACATATTGGTGCTCGTGACTGTACTGAAGCAAAAATGAATAAAATATAGCACATGAACGTTTTTATAATAAGTTCACTGACCAAACACAATCGGTAACCGTTGTGTAAGATAGCAACTGTTAAATAGATACCGATAGAGATATAATTATGTAGGTGAATAATATTAAGTAGTGATAATTATGTAAAGTTTAAGCGGCTTTTAATCGATGATTTAAGAAGATAATATTAATAATGATAGTTGTCATTACCATCACGTTTAGTGAGCAGTGGTAATGACTGCGACTTACGAGTTGTAAGGTCGTAGGTTTGAACCCGGCCAGGCGGTTTACTTTGTATAAATTATTTCATCACCACTGCTCTCAAAACGGTGAAGGAAAACATCGTGAGGAAACCGGCATGTCCTAGAACCAAAAATTCGAAGATATGTGGCATCTACCAAACCGCACTGGGCCCGCGTGGTGGATTATAGGTAGCCCACTCCCTCTCGAAGAGAGGAGGCCTGTGTCCCAGCAGTGGGAACAATATAGGCTTTTAGAGGTATGAGGAACAGGGTGTAAAGTTCACTCATCCTCCATTGAAAAGGGAGGATCCTCCGACCAGACGGGTGTTGTGTCTGGCGGGCAATTGCCCAAGGATTGATGTTGGGAAATTGTATCTATGCTAATTGCGCGGTAAACTCTGCTTGCGAGATGCAGGATTTGCGTGACGTCAGTATGACGCGTTGTTCGCATGTGGCGTTGTAGATACCGCTACAGGCTTATTATGATGATGATGATCACGTTTAGTAAGTGGTCATACACACGAGCGGCACGCGTCAACGGCAGAGGCAACCATTACGTTAAGGTGGATGCAAAATCAAAATTCATTTATTCAAATTAGGCTGAGAATCAGAACTTTTCGAACGTCAAAATTACAAAAGACAGTCCCCCAAGAACGCCCGCCCTTCACCACTTCCTAGTGCTATCGCTGGGAAGAAGAAGTGGCGCAACAAACTCCCCAGCATGCTCCAAGGTAGCCCGCGAAATTCAAATTTTCTTACGTTTTTTGCAATTTGCTGTTCAGTACTAAGTTGTACGTTGATTAAAATATGATTCGCGGCCGTAACAAATATGTATTTATTTACAGAATTATAATCATTAGAATCAGTAATACAACTTGTTATGTTAGCATAATCCTAAAATGTCAAGATTTCATGAAATAGTCATTCAGTAGGATTACTTGATCTTAGAGAGTTGTGTTGATGACTTTAATGATTATAGTTCTGTAAATACATATTTGTTACGGCCGCGAATCATATTTTAATCAACGTACAACTTAGCACTGACCAGCAAATTGCAAAAAACGTAAGAAAAATTGAATTTCGCGGGCTACCTTGGAGCATCCACCTTAAGGGCCTTACTCTCGTTTAGTACCGTAATACGGTCACTTTATGAAGAATATTTCTCATTAACGGCTTGACTAAAAGATCTGTAAAAAATATATGTTTGCTATATATTCATGAACAACATTTCTGTAGAAGGATTTTTTCGTATGGCTAATACTTTTGCCTTAAAAAAATATTTACCAACACGCTATTTTTTTCTGATATTCGATATTACTTCTAAACGGCTTTGATGTTTGGAAATATTTTTACACTGAAAAATCGATGGTTAGAGGTACTACAGATTTGTCTTAGCTTATGTAAATCAATTAACATTTGCAAAGGAAATGTCCCCACTTTGAGATCGAGCTTCAGAGGGGCTCTGCGCGGGCGCGGGCGGCAGTCGTGCGTTAGCATTGAGACGGGGTGGCTGTGTCGCTCGCTGCTACGCTCCGGCTATCGACCGACTATGCGCGTCTGTCTGTGTTAGTGCAAATATTTACGAACGAATTGTATCAGTGTGCGTTTATTGACTAGCTCGCTGCAGATGGCCCATTGCTATTGTGCGCGTGGACGCTTACGAATACTTACGATAGTAATACAAGTAGTCTCTACTAATATCAAAATGAGAAAAGATTGGATTTGATCAAAATAAAAGTCCAAGATGGCGGCTGCGAAAATTTTCAAGTTTTTCATCATGGGTGTCGTTTTCATATTTTTCGAGGGTGATAAAGCCGATAGTGAGGTCAAAATAAAAATCCAAAATGGCGGCTGCAAAAATTTTCAAATATTTCATCATGGGTGTCGTTTTCATGCTTTTCGGGGGTGATAAAGCCGCTAGTGAGGTCAAAATAAAAATCCAAAATGACGGTTGCGAAAATTTTCAAATTTTTCATCATGGGTGTCGTTTTCGTGGTTTTTGAGGCTGCTGAAGCCAATAGTGAGGTCAAAATGAAAATCTAAGACGGTGGGTGCGAAAATTTTCAGAATTTTCGTCATGGGTGTCGTTTTCATACTTTTCGAGGGTGATCAAGCCGATAGTGAGGTCAAAATAAAAATCCAAAATGGCGGCTGCGAAAATTTTCAAATATTTCATCATGGGTGTCGTTTTCATGCTTTTCGGGGGTGATAAAGCCGCTAGTGAGGTCAAAATAAAAATCCAAAATGGCGGCTGCAAAAATTTTCAAATTTTTCATCATGGGTGTCGTTTTCGTGGTTTTTGAGGCTGCTGAAGCCAATAGTGAGGTCAAAATGAAAATCCAAAATGACGGTTGCGAAAATTTTCAGAATTTTCGTCATGGGTGTCGTTATCATACTTTTCGAGGGTGATCAAGCCGATAGTGAGGTCAAAATAAAAATCGAAAATGGTGGTTGCGAAAATTTTCAAATTTTTCATCATGGGTGTCGTTTTCATGCTTTTCGGGGTTGATAAAGCCGATAGTGAGGTCAAAATAAAAATCCAAAATGGCGGCTGCAAAAATTTTCAAATATTTCATCATGGGTGTTGTTTTCCCACTTTTCGAGGGTGATAAAGCCGATAATGAGGTCAAAATAAAAATCCAAAATGGCGGCTACAAAAATTTTCAAATATTTCATAATGGGTGTCATTTTCATAGTTTTCGAGGGTACTACAGCCGATAGTGAGCTCACAATGTAAATCCAAGATGGCGGCTACAAAAAATTGTTTTTTTTTTAAATCATACATAAGGAACTTCGAATAACCTAAGTTATTCCGATCAAACTAAAATTTACTAATTATTACTTGATTTTAGGTACACGATACTTATTTGACAATAATATAGTGTGATGAGTTGCCAAATAAACAATGTTATTTATCACGAGACCGCATGAGTGAGTGAGTGACAGATAGATTGCAAAAACAATATCCTATACGGTTAAGACAAAAGAATACTGTATCATTGTGTATTAAAATTCAATTGATTTAATACAGATAACTTATTATTGAAAGATTATCTATTTATCCAGTTCTTTATTTAGATATTTAAGAAGGAAAATTAGTTTTATATGTAACCAACACAAGTACAGTACAACACAGTTACAACTAAAACTAAATTTTTGAAGCCGCCATTTTGGATTTTTATTTTGACCTCACTATTGGCTTTATCACTCTGGAAAACCACGAAAACGACACTTATGAAGCAAAATTCCAAATTTATTGCAGCCGCCATTTTGGATTTTCATTTTGACCTCACTATTGGCTCCAGCACCCTCGAAAACCACGAAAACGACACCCATGACGAATATTTTGAAAAGTTTTGCAGCCGCCATCTTAGATTTTCATTTTGACCTCACTATTGGCTTCAGCACCCTCGAAAACCACGAAAACGACACCCATGACGAATATTTTGAAAAGTTTTGCAGCCGCCATCTTGGATTTTCATTTTGACTTCATAATCGGCTCCAGCACCCTCGAAAACCACGAAAATGACACCCATGACGAAAATTTTGAAAATTTTCGCACCCGCCATCTTAGATTTTCATTTTGACCTCACTATTGGCTTCAGCAGCCTCGAAAACCACGAAAATGACACCCATGACGAAAATTTGGAAAAGTTTTGTAGCCGCCATCCTGGATTTTCATTTTGACTTTATAATCGGCTCCAGCACCCTCGAAAACCACGAAAATGACACCCATGACGAGGTTTATCTACTAAACGGCCGTAGGTAATTATTTCAAGGTCACTGCCGAAACTTTAACATCGTTCGATTGGCTACGGAACCCTAAAATGCTATTTAGGTACAGTGCTAGTTAGGTAGGTTTATTACTGATTTATAATAATTCAAATTGGTGAAACAGGATCACATTATTTATAAAATCTCATTTTTATGTACTTAATAAATCCTCCTACCTGCAGTATGCAAATAAAATGTTATTCGATTCCTAAGAAAATACTCGAAATAATTTTTAAAGTTTTACCCCCGCAGGAACTAAGTTCTGATTTTAAATAAAATCGAAATTTCTAAATGAAAAATACTTAAAATATACGTAACATACGTATCAATCTATACAAAATATATCAGACTTGCATCCGCAATTCCCTTCTGGAATCGTAGGCAAAAATAGCGACCTGCGGGCGGCATGTCTGTGCCTCTGCATACTCTTTGATCGTCGTTTTAGTTCAGCGCGCCACCGCGCGCGTTTTACGTTTTCGGGAGTAGAGCGTTTAGCTCCGCCCACATGCGCAAGGTCAGCGAGCCCTATATACACCTTAAGGGCTGAATTTCCAAACATCATCTGATTGATGGTGATGATTGGAAATTCAGCTGCCTAGCCTTTTCCCAACTATATTGGGGTCGGCTTCCAGTCTAACCGGATGCAGCTGAATACCAGTATTTTACATGGAGCGACTGCCTATCTGACCTCCACAACCCAGTTACTGGGTAATATGATACGCCTTGGTAAGACTGGTTGTCAGACTTTCGGTTTATTGACTACCCGTAACGACTGTCAAAGATCCACGAATGACAGCCGGAACCAACGGCTTAACGTGTTTTCCGAGGCACGGAGGGGTCTTGGTATGTGAAGATGGTCACCCATCCACGGACCAACCGCGGCAAGCGTAGCTTAACCTGATCGATTGACCCGTGCGGCTGTTATTATTTAGCCACAGGCTGATTTCCAACCATGAGGAATAAAAATTAAAAAACAAAGATCCATAATGTTAGTATTACGAGTATGTATCTTATAGAGTCTAGACAGACTTCTAGAGTCTAGACAAAATCAAACTGGTTGCTAATGTAATTACATTATCATATCATTATCGTATCAATTATTCTTTTTTTTCTTTCTTTGACATTGATTTACATTCTGTAATTACTTAAAGTCACAGCCGGACTTATTACTCCTTATTTATTTATGAAAATTGTCTACTTTTGGAATGTTTGTAAATATGTGAGCACCATGTATCTATCACGTAGTTAATTTATATGTCATGGTTTCATTAATCCATTTTAATTTTTTTACCTATTGTGGTATAGTAATTTTATTTGTAGGTGCACCGTCTTCACATATAATTATATAATTAATGTATGCAAAATATTGTAAACATTTTAAAAGAGTAACGGTGGAGTTTCTTGCCCATTCTTCTCCATACGAAAACTACCTTTTGGAAGGGGCGACTAGAATCCATTTTATTTTATTTTTGACGTTCAAAAGTGCCTTTTTGAAATAAATTATTTAACTTTGACTTTATAGACACCCCCCCCCCCTCCTCTTATGACCCTTCGTTTACACTTATGAAAGTTATGAACCATGACACACAACTCTTGAAAAAGACATCGCAATTATTATTTCGCCTGATAAGGTGTGGATGTATCGACAAAAGTATGCAAGTAGAAGTAGCCTGCATGCCATTAAGGTATTCACCAATCAGAAGTGGTTATGTATGGCACACGGTATGCCATCTACTTGCATACTTTTGTGCAAGTTACAGGCATGTGTATTCCGGGCTTTATTTAAGACTCCGTTTATATACCGTGATTTTTTAGTCGTCTGACAAAGGTGGTCCACTCAATGTATCCAACATAAAATACCTCTAGGCGTGTTTTTTTTTACCATTAATTAAGATAATAGGTACAAAGAAAAATAATTAATATAAATAATACATTAGAATTATGAAACATCCTGTTAATAATGTTTACGTATCAAACAGTAGAACATACCTAACCATCGCACGAGTCGAGTAGATAGATCTTCGCTCGCAACAGAATGTTTCAACTACGTTATGCATCATAATACTGATTTTTTTTTTCTTTTTTTTTTCTCTTAAATGCCATTTTTTTTGTTATGAATGTGTAGTAGTCATTGGATACATGAAGTGGGCTGCCGTTGTCAGACGACTAAAAAGTCACGGTGTATAATTGGTTTCCAAAATACCTTCTAATTCTAATAAATAATCCGTTTTCTTTCCAGCCAGCAATTTCGCCCACGTAGCAAGAACCAACATCACCTCTGAAACTCTCTCTACATCTCTCTCGGGAAGACACGGCAGGACCTGCGACGCTGACAATGAATGTCCAGCACCCTTCGCGTGTTCTGCATTCGGCTTCTGTGTTTGTCCTAGAGGGTACTATCCTAATGCTGCTGGCACCACGTGTTTTGCTGGTAAGAACAAGTTTTTATTTAAATTAACCTAAATATGCTAAAATTATCTTTCAGCGTTTGAATAACGTTGACTGGGGGGCGCGGTTGGTAAATATTTGTACAATTGTTTTTTTAACGAGGATGAGCTAAGGCAGCCCGCGAAATTTAAATTTTCTTCCGTTTGATTCGCGACCACTGATCTATATAAATTATACAAGTACGCGGGAATAAATACAGGGTGGCAGGGACATCGACGCGCAAACTGTAACCATGAATTCAGTACATGAGTTTAGACCCCATAGCGTAGACATTTTTCGTCGGTTATCACAAAAAAAAAATCTTCTGTTTCATAGAAAAGTGCAATGCCTACGCGGTCAAACCGTATGGAATAGCATTTTTTTTTAATAACCGACGAGAAATTTCGACGCTATGGGGTCTAAACTCATGTGCTGAATCCATGGTTACAGTTTGCGCGTCGATGTCCCTGCCACCCTGTATACTATATGAAATGACAGTTGTTTTTGTGCCGAAAGCGCCGTTCGAGCGTCTCAGGAACTAAAATTGACACATTGCCGCAAATGGCCGTCGTTTTGTTTTAGTACGTTTCTGATAATTGGAACGAAGTTCCTTATCGCGCGTTGCGAAAGGGGGCTAGACGGAAAAAATTAAGACCAAAAGTTGGAACGACACTTTTTGCTATAGTTGTGTTTCTCTGTCTGTCTCTCTCTCTCTCTCTCTTATAGAAAGCAAGCCAGTTATACTTCGTTCCATCCGGGTGTCCCTTGACACCTCTCAAGTTTTTAGGTCTAAATCGTGGAATTAGACTATTATTTTTGTATGCTACGAGATATTTAGAACATTTTTATCATGAGAGTATGCGCATCTTGTAAAACTCGCTATCAAAAATATTAGTTCCACGGACGCTCACGTTGCTATCAGCGCCAAAATGGCGAAAATCAATTGTCTTCATTTTGTCATCGATATTATGAAGTCCAGTGTTCTTGTTTTATAATCATTGGAATCACCAATGATTATCAAATCCCTTCAAGTTAGAATTGGCCTCAATTGTCATCATTTCATGAACTAGTCATTCAATAGGGTAATATGAACTTAGAGAGTTTTATTAATGATTAATTAATTAATAACGGCACATACAGAGTTGTGCCGTCTTAAAATCATCATATTTTACCAAATATTTCCTTGTAACTATGCCATTTCTTTGCAAAAACCTAATGTTTTTACTACCTTCCCAGAGCTCGGCACCACTTCAACTGAAGCCCAATGTGTTGGTTTTCTGGCTGAGGTTATTGATGGCGTGTGTGGCTGTCCCGCCAACGTGTACTTCGATGACAACATGAGGGATTGTGTTAAAGGTAAGTTAAAAACAATAAAACAAGCGAATTTGCGCATAATATGGCGACCATCGCTTCGAAACAGGACACAGTGCCGCACCCTAATTTCGTTACACACAAATTAATCTCAATCTGAATGATTTTGAAGGATATTGCTAATCTATTGCTTCATATGTTCGAAAAAATTGTCTGTTCAACACTTCGATCAATAATAGTACTAGATTAAGGATCAGGAACAAAAATGAGTCGCTCAAGTGGACACGTTTGCACACACGTAAACATCTACATTTCTTAGAAAAAACTTTAATAATATTAACAACTTTAGTTTATTATAAACCTTAATGCTTAAAAATAAAGTTTAATTACCATTGCAAAATATATTTACAATGTCGCTTGAAAATAAAATCATTCTATTTTTAATTTTTCAGTCATTTATTCTAAAATGAAACTTAAAGTCTAAGTAATAAGGTTAAAAACATACTTATTTGAAATAAGACCACAAATGTATTTGTGGTCTTATTTTTCGGGCCGTTTTTGAAGCGCTTATCGGGAATCTAGTACTGTTATTGATCGAAGGTTCAACAACGTAAATAATGCAATGAATGTTGTTGAGCTGTCTAAACGAATGCCATGCGTCATGTTTTATTGCAAATAGAGGTATGTCCTTTCTTTCTAAGCTTTCTTTACTTTCCAGCAACCCGCCGCATCACGGACTCCTGTGTGAACGATCAGATGTGCCATACCTTTGGAGCCGCCACGCGTTGTGGCGAGGAGCATGTATGGTCGTTACGCAACTGTGAATGTATCCCGGAGCAGGCAGTGTGGGATGCTGAGAGAAATATGTGCAGATTATTCGCTGGTAAGTGTAAAGTCCACAGCAGCCCTAGGCACACACCAGTTCTTTGTCCGGCAACCCAACAGCAACCTTATTGTCATGATAATAAAGATCTCTATGATTTCTCAGACTTGTCAGTGGCAGCAATCCAAAAGCAACCTTATTGTCACGATTATAAAGATCTCTATGATTTCTCAGACTTGTCAGTGGCAGCAATCCAAAAGCAACCTTATTGAAACGATAATAAAGATCACTATGATTTCTTAGACTTGTCAGTGGCGGCAATCCAACATCAACCTTATTGTAACGGTTATAAAGATCACTATGATTTCTTAGACTTGTTACTGGCAGCAATCCAACAGCAACCTTATTGTAATGTTTATAAAGATCACTATGATTTTGACAGACTTATCAGTGGCAGCAATCCAACCAGCAACCTTATTGAAACGAGAATAAAGGTCACTATGATTTCTTAGACTTGTCAGTGGCGGCAATCCAACATCAACCTTATTGTAACGGTTATAAAGATCACTATGATTTCTTAGACTTGTCAGTGGCGGCAATCCAACATCAACCTTATTGTAACGGTTATAAAGATCACTATGATTTCTTAGACTTGTCAGTGGCAGCAATCCAACCAGCAACCTTATTGTAACGGTTATAAAGATCACTATGATTTCTTAGACTTGTCAGTGGCGGCAATCCAACAGCAACCTTATTGTCATGATAATAAAGATCTCTATGATTTCTCAGACTTGTCAGTGGCAACCATCCAACGCAACCTTATTGTAACGGTTATAAAGATCACTATGATTTCTTAGACTTGTCAGTGGCAGCAATCCAACCAGCAACCTTATTGTAACGGTTATAAAGATCACTATGATTTCTTAGACTTGTCAGTGGCGGCAATCCAACAGCAACCTTATTGTCATGATAATAAAGATCTCTATGATTTCTCAGACTTGTCAGTGGCAACCATCCAACGCAACCTTATTGTAACGGTTATAAAGATCACTATGATTTCTTAGACTTGTTACTAGCAGTAATCCAACAGCAACCTTATTGTAACGGTTATAAAGATCACTATGATGTTGACAGACTTTCCTGTTACCATGTTGGTATACTAGTCATAAGCGTGGCCGCTCAGCATCAGCTCCTGGTTTCGATTCCCAGGTCGGGCAAAGTGGTACTGAGTTTTTCCGTCAGGAATTTCTTAGCAGCAGTCCGGAGTCTGGATTGTTGTCCGGTTGATGGCAATAGGGTTGCTCTCTATTACATGGGACTGAAGCATAACTGGCGAAAAGTGGATGTACTATAGGTGCCTTTGTGGATCACAGGCTAGATATTTATGTGTGTATGTTTTCTTGCCCAGGTATCGGCGAAAACTGTGCAGAAGACAGTGACTGCTTAGCTGGTAACTTGGAGATCCTCTGCATCGCAAACGACGAGGGTCAGGGAATATGTACCTGTCCCGAAGGTACCACTAACATAGATGGATTATGTCTTACGACTGGATTATGTGAGTATAATATTGTCATTTTATAGACAGACCAGCTTTTGCCCGCGTGGAAGTCGGACATGATAATATAGAGGTATGAGGAACAGGGTGTAAAGTTCAGTCATTCTCCATAGAAAAGGGAGGATCCTCTGACCAGACGGGTGTCGTGTCTGATGGCTTACTGCGATTGATGTCGGGACGTTGTAAAAACTAGTCGCACGGTAAACTCTGCTTGCGCGATGCAGGATTTGGCGTGACGTCAGTATGATGCGTAGTTCGCATGTGGCGATGTAGTTTCCGCCACATTACGCGCTCTCGGTATAAAAAACTATCCTACATATATTATATGCTAGAATGACTTCATGGAGTATACTTGTACAAATCTCATTGAGATCCGTTCAGCAGTTAACTATCTGGGCTTTTTAATATTATATTTTGAATTGTTTCTTCATTTTATTCTTTTACATTGTTCTCACATATACAAGAAGCAACAAGAATAATGTACCCAGGATTTTGTAATATCTTGATTTAAAACAGTGTCCTTGGAGTTTGTAGCTTGTTCTGCTCCATCATCTACGTTTTGCCTTCAACTTTCTGATTGCCGAACCGACTCCTTGTCAATTTAAAAGTGCCTGTAAATGGTTTAATTGAAATAAATGCTTCGAGTATGACATTTTTGACAGGTGCGCGGACGTGACGTCACTGTGCTGCCATCTAGTGAACGTCATTTCAGAAAATCCTCATTGTTTTGTTTTTTCCAGCGCTTGGTGAAGAGTGCCAGGCGACTCAGGAGTGTACGGGAACTGAACATACGGTCTGCGATGAAGGGCGTTGCTCCTGTGGCGTTGGATATCAAGAACGTGACGATATCTGTGCTCCTAGTAAGTACCAGAACGTTTAATTGGTTTATTAAACATTTTGATAAATGAAAAGAGGAAATTTTAATAAAAAAATAAAACAAATATTTTTTTCTTCTGTATAATGCTATTATTTTAATAAAATAAAAATAAAAAACCTAATACGAGTTCCAGCATTAGGATTTTTTAAGGAACAAATTAATTATTTGATGTCAAAGTTGCCTAACGGAGCTGTTTTGTAAAACAGCGGATTCTACAATCCATTCGAGGTAGCTCCGACAGAAGTACTTTTGTAACTTACAGGGGCTGTCTCAATTTATGTATGACACAATGTTTAAGTTGAAATAAATATTTTCGTGTAAGCAGTGGTGGCCAAGTGGTAACGGCTTCGACTTACGAGTTGTAAGTCGTAGGTTCGAACCCAGACAGGCGCTTTACATTCTGTAAATTATTTCATCACCACTGCTCTCAAAACGGTAAAGGAAAACATCGTGAGGAAACCGTGTCATGTCCTAGAACCAAGAATTCGAAAATATGTGACAACTGCCAACCCGCACTGGGCCCGTGTAGATTACGGCCCACTCCTTTTCACCGAGAGGAGTGTGTCCCAGCAAGGGAACATTACGTATAGGCTGATGTATTTTGTAAATATTTTTGCATTATTTTTTTGTATCTGCGATATGTATCAAACTCAAACTCAAATCATTTATTTCAATTAAACCATTTCAGGCACTTTTGAATTGTCAACAATGTAGTAATAATACTATACTAATAATAGTATACATGTACACATTTTGAGCATGTGTACTGAGACACATGCTCAAAATCCTGTGGTTCCTCGACACCAAGCACCAGGGTTGAAATGAACGTCAGTTTCACATCGAGATCATGCATTACTAACATCTTGCTTTTCTCCCCAGCTATCGGCAGTCCATGCTTACTAGATGCAGACTGTGCCATAGAGCATACACTGTGCTTCAACAACACAGACGTCCTGACCTGTGAGTGTGGTGGAACCTTTTTGGAATACAATGATACATGCTGGCCTGGTAAGTACACTTAAAATACCTTTTAAGATGTTTGTGACGAAGATAGAGTATTGTTACGAGCTTCGCGTTCGTGACAATAAAAGCTGCCGATATAAATTACTAAAAATTATACTAATAACAACTCAAACACACTAATTATAAAACACAATTGCTCTTAAGTCGCACTTGAAGATCGCTTTCGATGTCTTCGCATGTATCGCTGATCCAAGTCTGTCTGGTCGTGGCTCATCCCGGCCTTATATAGTACCGCAGATAGTTCTAGGACCTTCTATTGTAGAAACATCTAGAATGTTCGAGTACATACCGGCCCCGACTGACCAGATGTCGATAGTTCCAGCATCGAAATTTCTAGAAGGATCTATTAGTTCTGCTCCTCGATACTAGATGGCGCTAGTAGTAAATTAGTTCTGCTAGTCGATACTATATGGCGCTAGTGGTAACTAATGTCACCATGTACCACGCATTAATTGTGGCTCGCAACAGTATCAACTATAGAGAGATGATTTGACCGCCCCGTTGGCATCGTGGTCGCCGACTGCTGAGCGTGGAGTCCTGTAGGGCAATTCTCACAGATCTCGCATTCGTGTGGCATGAAATCGTTGGTGCTCGTCTCCGTATGTCGCTTAAAAAACGGTGAGATATCCTGAAATAGCTATTCTCACTACAAGTCGATCTTAAATCACGAATCTAGGGACAATAATGTTGCCATTATGCGTCCCACGAAGTAATCCCTTCCACATAACGATGCGATTTTTTTACGTAGTCATTAATGTACTTGTGACCATCTTTAAAAATGATTTTTAAGGCAAAAACATATTTTGAGCAGCATTATAAAGGTATTTCATTAACATTTATCAATTTAATAATCATTATTGATTTCGTAACTCCATTTTTATTTTATTATTAACATTAATATAAGACCTCCGTACAACGGAATGCATAGCTCATGTTGATTTGTCAGGTCATGTCATCGATATTGTCACGTCAAAGTAAAGTCAAAATACAATTTATGTTGTTTGTTTACATTGGTCTACATACTAATAGGTAATTAAATAAAACAGAACGAGCTAATGATATTGTAAGTAAGCTGATGACCAGCACAATAACATAAAAGTTTATCAAGATGGAGAAGAAGAGGAGAAGTGTTGTTGTTTTAAAGAGTGCGGTACTGCACCGGACCGTCCTGCTACATGCTTTTCCAACGAACGCTAGGCTGCTGTACCTACGTGTCCTGGCTTCATTACTTTACAAAGGCCCAAAAGATTGTTGGGAAATCCTTGCGAAAACAGATTTCACCCTGAGGCTCGCGTTAGGAGTCTCGTCACAACACGAATTCAATTTTTTTTGTGGTCAAAGTGCCTCACAAACATGAAGACTGGGCGAAACGTGAAGTGGTCCGCCGATTCCTAAGCTCACGGACAACACTTGACTCATCACGCCGACCTTTCGTGTAAACCAGTGATTATTATACTGTCCATGTGCTGAACGGATCAATAAGACTGTTTTTAAAAGGATTCATAAAAGTGTAGTTTTGTTCAAGCATATTTACGTAACTTGAAAACTCACTTTTTTGTTTATGGATAGATTTTAATATTTTTTATTGTAAAGGATAGGTCTAGATATAAAACGAATATTTCCGTTTAAATTGTAAAAATCGGACCATAAGTTTAGAAATTACATGGGATTTTGTATAATCAAAATGTGCCAACTCGCTTTTGTAACAGTTTTTGTTCTAGAAACTTTTTATTGTGCATAGTTAAGTTAAGGTTAAGCTAAGGTTTAATTAGCTTAAGGATTATGTAAGGAAGATTATATAACAAAATTGTAAAGATATAACATGGAAAAAATTAATAAAAAGGGGCTTGACAGAAAATTAACAAGCAAAAGGGCTCAAAATACACGGCTCGCTTCAAAGTAACGTAGGCCGGGTATAAATAAAAGCGCAGTTTTTGACTGACACTGCGCTGCACGCACACCTATCCACGCGCTACCGGCGTCCCACGACCAGTCTACTACTACGTATCTATTGTACCCTACCTATTGTAAATTTGTAACCCAGTGAGGATTATACGTATGAACTTTGCTTGTGTGTTTCTATTTCCTAACCCAACTTGTTAACGGCCTGCGCAACCTTAGTTAGGTTGCGCAGGCCGTTAACAAGTTGGGTAAGCCCTTCAATTATTTGCATACCTATATTATTTTTGTTACTTAGCTAAGTTTTTTCATTGAAAAAAATAAAGACATTTGAAATATTTATTGTTTGAAATACTTTTGAACCACTTTATTTCTAGTTACAAAAGAACCTTTTTAAGAATACCTTACAGACTAATAAATAAATTCAGTATACATCCAAGTATAAACCACAAAAACATAATTATTATCACACCACACATGGGAGTTTACTTTTGGTCATGCTTCTTTGTAACATCTATACACAACTCCAGCCGGTCAAAATTCAAAGTCTAGTTCGACTGCAACGTCCTTCTTTCGGCACTTAAGACCTTGGCTCTTTCTCTCTCGATATCTGTCGATCCAACCGGGAAATGTACGGGAGCAAAGTGGGCACTACAGCTCAAAAATCCTCGCTTGCAGGGGTAGTACCGCGTTTATTGTGGTTGCGACGCGATCGACCTTTCTTGCCCTCAACCAGAGTAAAGCCTGGCAAAGCCGTCCTTGTCCATTTGACTGGTTTTAAATTCGGCGCCTTCCGCTTCTGTATCTCATGTGTCTCATTCATCGACGCTACACAAGCAACAACTATACACAGTTGATAACTTTGGCGGAAGCCTGAAGTTTTCTTCGTGTATTTTTCCTTGTGGTGATGGTCGTAGAGTCTTCTCAGATGTTTATGAACACATTTTGTTAAAATATAGGTATTTATTATTTTCTTTCGCAATTGACACAAACATGATTGACATAACCACTGTTTGACGTTCGTACGGTGGTCGACACAGATCATACGTCACGTGTCGACTGGTCATGACTACTCTTTGCATGCCGCATGTAAACTAAGGCATGTCGCGTGTCTTTCCTGCGTGAAATGCTCGAATCGTCATGGTGAGAATAGCTCGGCTTGATTTTGTCGTGGGAAAAGTACGAATCGAACGTCAATAACGAACGCGAGATATGTGAGAATCGCTCTACTGGGTTCAATTCCCAGGTAAATTGCGTAGCTTAACCTGACAAATCGACCCTTACGGCTGTTATTACTTAGCCACTAGCCCCTCACCTATATATGGAACTCTAGTGCAAAATTTCATGCTTCTAAACCCAGCATTATAGGCTGTGCATTGTCTGTCTGCGAGTGAATTGAATTTATTTAAGTACCTACATACATTTTAAGTACATACGATCTTACTTTGTTTCCAGCACTAGCGGAATACACAGAGGACTGCAACGTGACCATACAATGTACGGAGCTGCTGGGCAGTGGTAGCAACTGTACTGACAGTAGCTGTCGGTGTAGTGACGACCATCACTTCAGAGACGGACGCTGCTGGCCCAAAACGGGTAAGTTTATCTATAAATTTAACTATAGGCCGACCGCATAACTAAGACGTTGCCTGAGGTAGCTGCGCGGTGCGGGAGGGGTGATAGTTGTAACAAGTTAACGAATCACTGAGCTCTCGCATCACGTTACCACGTCACAGTTAAGCGATTGGCCTATAGCGACGATTTAAAAAAAACTGATGATACAACTAATTTTTACTTATAAAAAAAAGTCTGAGACCAACTTCCAAGTTTCAATTACGAAGTTTCATACAAATTTTCGTCTCCTATTCGGCGAAATTTGGCCTTGGTTTTTGAAAGTCTGAAATGACAGCTGTCATTCCTGTTAATTTTTTTATTCGAATGAATGAATGAAAGAAAATACGTTTATTTGCGGTAAACATGACGCAAAAAGAACCAAAAAATAAGAAACGGTTGGGGGAAACATGCGTCACATCCACGCAATACGGCTATCGCTCAGCTTTATGCTGCAACCGCGCAAGAAAGCACCCCAGCGCTGGTTTTTAGCGACAGCCGAATGTTTTCTCTATGGTTGCAAAAACTTATCAATTCAATCTAAAGTTGTCAAAAAATAAAAGCCCCGTTTTGATATTTGAGAATGCGTTCTTTACACCTGTCAGTTTCATACAAACGAATACGTGTTTTGCGAATTTGATCTTTATTAACTACTAGAATTGTCAATGTCAAAATAGGGCTTTTTATTTTTTGAAAACTTTAATATTTCTATCATTTGTTCCCAGGTCTATTCGAAACCTGTGCCAGAAGTAGCGACTGCTACCTGGGTGATATTACTAACCGAGTTCAGTGCAGGAATAGTCTGTGCCAATGTTCCTTCGACTTCCCTTACTCAGAGGCGCTTCATACTTGCAGTAAGTATTTTTGAAGTTTTCTACAGGATAACTTTTTGACCAGTGCGCAAAATGTAACCATGAATTCAGTACATGATTCTAAACCTGATGGATGAAAAATGGTTTGGCGGAAAATATGTATGCGTCACATCCACGTCAAACGGCCTGCGCTCAGCATAACGCTAAGACTCTATGCGAGACAGAGCCCCAGCGCTGGTTTTCAGCGACAGCCGGATTTGTCTCTCTCGTCCTTTTATATATTCGCTGCAACTTCTTGCAGTTGTATTGTGGTTGCGTTGTCGCTAGTAGTTGCGATGTGGTTACATTGTGACTAGTGTTTGCAGACAGCTATACCCTGTCCATTACGTAAACCGTTTTTTGACAGATGGAACTAGTGATTGCAGCAACACACAATACATTGATTGATACACGTTCGGTATTATAATGTTTGTAAGAAGATAATTCAATAAGATAAGGCAGTTTATATAAATATTTATTTTATTACGTATCGTAAAG
Organism: Apamea sordens; assembly: GCA_945859715.1. Lineage (NCBI taxonomy): Eukaryota > Metazoa > Arthropoda > Insecta > Lepidoptera > Noctuidae > Apamea > Apamea sordens. The sequence goes on along the minus strand of OX244015.1, from coordinate 6,347,888 downwards.
TTAACTTTTACGTAATCTGGAATATGTACAGACGCCAGCACATCAAGCTACTACAATCTGTCAGATTTCTTTAATTGATTTTCAACTTTATCGCTAAAGCATTAAGGTTCAATGTTCATTGGGAAAATTTGACAGTTTCGGGTAGCTTGACCTGCTGGCGTCTGTACGTTCTAAGACAGCTGTCAAAAAACGGTTCGCTAGTGCGCGGTCGCACTGGTGGTTGCGTTGTGGCTGCGTCGTGGCCTTGATGTGGACGGTATCGCCCACACGGTTGATTTTGACGGCCAAATGTGGTCTGTGTGAATAATCTATTCATTTTCATACAAATTTGCGAGCAAGACTGCGCCCGTGTATTTAGGAAAAACCCATCCGGCCGTCGTCGCTGACGGACGTCGACCGCAGCATAATCTGCATTCGCGATTTATTTGCCAAAAATGTAAACATATATGAGTTTATGGAAAAATAACTTTAATTTCTGTACAATAAAGATTTTTTTTTGTTACAGCCGATGTCGATGGTTATGGTTCCAGGCCTGGCGGCAGCGGTTCATCAGCTTCTGTTGCAGTTAGCAGTATATTCACAATAGTCTTAGGCTTATTTTACATTAAGTTACATTAAAATAAAACCTCAAGTATTGCCGGTAGTAAGTAATGTCAAAGTTACAATAAAAAAGAAATAAAATACTCTAAACCTCTGCCAGCAGTAACTGAACAGCAACCTTATTTTGACGAGAATAAAGCCTTGAATACACTAGGGGACCAATGGAGCGACATGTTGCGGACTATGATGGTGCTCGACAACTATTTCGTGAAAGTCCCGAGAGAATGTCGCGGGACATTTTGCAGGCCTACAAATGACGCGACACTGACGCGGGATGCGTGCGCTCGCTCTCAGAGCGAGAGCAAGCAACATGTCCCGCGTCACGTAAAATGTTTCGGAGCTTGTTGCGAGACACTTTGCAACGTTGCAGCGACACTTACATTGAGTATTGCGCGTCATGTTGCGGGACAAAATGTCCCCTAGTGTATCCGAGGCTTTAAGATCACAATGACGACAGACCTGCCAGTGGTAACAACACAACAGCAACCTTATTCGAATGAGAATAAAGATCACTGTGATTTGGACAGTGATGCAAAAAGGGCGTGGCGTTGTTGACATTTGTGAAACATAAACAGATGTTCATGGAATTAGTATGCACTATCTAAACAGAAGTTCATGGACTTAGTAAGTACTATCAGAAATTGTATTGAAAAAAAAAACAAGATGGCGGCGTTGGTCCCGATTCCCGACGCCAAAAGTTTCTTGTATTGTTGTAAAACCTCTAATCTAAGAGATGTCAAATGTGCTCAATCTGTCAAAGTTTTGATTGACAGCGTTCCAATTCAATATAATGCTGGTCAATTAAAGTGAATGATTAATTATTATAAAACAACGTTTCTGAGTGCGGCAGTAAGTATCAAAAAGAAGAAAGAAATACAGTTATTTTATTCTTGCAAAGAAACAACGCACAAAAATGAAAACACATAAAGAAAAGAAAAAGATAAATAAAAGAATAGGAAACGACGAACAGAGAGATGGAAATATTGACAGGACTAAACCTCAGACTAAGGAAAAGAAGACTAAACTAATAGGTATTTATCTTCTGTCCTTTTCATAATGTAATAGAAAGAAAAAGATGCACTGAACTTAAATTTAGTTTAGTTTGCGAACAAAGGTATCGGCGCCAGTGTAAGATTAATTTAATTTGTAAATATACTCAACACTTTTTATTTTTGTAATTTTTGTGTTTTATTTCATCCTGAATGTTGGTTTTACCTTAAAAGTACCACGTAGAGGACATAAACATAACATCACACCTGCAGTGCGATTCTGTAACCATCTCACCGTGAAAACTTAGGTGAAGTGAGCGTGGAGTGAGCTGTCATTCCAAATAATGCTAGGGACGTGAAAACTTAGGTGAAGTGAGCGTGGAGTGAGCTGTCATTCCAAATAATGCTAGGGATTGACACTACTGACAACTCACATCAAGTTCACTTCACTTGAGTTTTCACGGTGAGATTTTTACAGAATCGACCGGCTGTACCTGTAGTACACACGGCTACACGTCAAGCTATACAAAACCAGTTTGTCTTGGCCTCACTTTGTATGATATTTTCTCACAATGAACGGTCAGTTAATACTGGTTTTGCATAGCTTGATGTGTAGCCGTGTGTACACCCACATTTCGCCAGTTATGTTTAAAGTCCCATGTAATAGGGAGCCTATTGTCATCAACCTGGCACAGATCCAGACTACGAGCTGATACCGGAGAAATTCCAGATGGAAAAACCCGGTAATCGTACCCAGGACTTCAGCCGTCGACACCCATTGACGGCTGCAGGTCCTCTGCCGGTAACGCGTGCTGCAGTGCGATTCTGTAACCATCTCACCGTGAAAACTTAGGTGAAGTGAGCGTGGAGTGAGCTGTCATTCCAAATAATGCTAGGGATTGACACTACTGACAACTCACATCAAGCTCACTTCACTTGAGTTTTCACGGTGAGATTTTTACAGAATCGACCGGCAGTGCGGGTTGGTAGATGTCACATGTCTTCGAATTTTTGCTTCTTAGAACGTGCCGGTTTCTTCACGATGTTTTCCTTCACCGTTTTGAGAGCAGTGGTGATGAAATAATTTACACAAAGTAAAGCGCCTGTCTGGGTTCTACTTAATTATTTAGCCACGAGCCTAGTAAAGGCCAATGTTCTCTAATAACTCCTTTAGGGTTGTTGCCATTTTTCTTTTTACAATTTTTAAAATGAATAGCTATAGTTGGACCACCGTTTTTACGTCCTTATCAATTTAAAGAATCATCTAATACATTTTTAATATACTTTTTGTGCTGTGATTAATTATGGCAAAACTCATAATTTGACATTTTCGTGCATAAATATGATTAAATAACAATTAGGGGTACAAACCTTGTCTTTAATTATACCTTTACAATGTAGCTGTTGCGAACGAATAAGTTCGAATACAGACAGAGAAAAAAATTTTTGAGCAAAAATTAATTACTCATACATAATCAGCCCCACTGCTGGGACACAGGCCTCCTCTCGGTAAAAAGGAGTGGGCCGTAATCCACCACACGGGCCCAGGGCGGGTTGGTAGATGTCACATGTCTTCGAATTTTTGTTCTAGGACATGCTGATTTCCTCATGTTTTCTTTCACCGTTTTGAGGACAGTGGTGATGAAATAATTTCCTCATTGTAAAGCGCCTGTTTGGTTTCGAACCTACGACCTACAACTCGTAAGTCGCAGCCATTACCACTGGGCCACACTGCTCTATCACTCACACCCTTCGCCAATATACCGTGCTAAGACTTTCTATACACCTGTTGAAGAATGGCTTTTTTTTTTTTGAGGATAGGAAATCATCAAATGATTCCTCCCGCTCTGGGTGGAGCAGAAGGGAGTGTCAGACTCTTACTGACTAAAACCCACCCGTGTTCCTTCCTTAGCCCTTTATGTTCCAGGGCAGCGGTAACCCTTTCGGACGTTCCCGCTACCCTGGCTGGCTTCGGCCCTATCGGGCCCCGTCGCTTATGCTGACATCTCTTTGAGGCGCGCGTGGAACACGTACACGCCGTCCGGCACGGGCCTAGTCCTGATCGGACGGAGAGCTACCCATTACTCTCCGCCCGCAGGCCCTTGAAGATTGGCTTAACTGGCAAAGTTGTGATTTGAATAAACGCACAATGTAATTTTTTTTCTTTTTTCCTTTTTGACATCTGAGCCGATGTCGACTATTCTGCCAGCATCAACCATTTTTGGTAGTAAATTTTCTTAACAATGAATTTCGTTGACGTAACAAACTTCACTGCTACTTATAAGATCACTATGGAAGCTTGTTGACGGACACATTTTTCTGCGGCGCGGTTAATACGCCGTATCGTAAAGAAACCGTGCCGTGTCCAGAGGGACTGGCATACATTCGAACGAGTTTTTAATCAAAAATACAACTATCTATCATTTGTTTTTTTTTTGCGACACGCAATAATCACCTATATAGATTGAACAAAGTCTTAACACTAGGTAAATATAGTGTGCGATAGTAACGACTATTTTCTTTAAAATCGTTTGATTGTCCGTTACGTTTAGGTACCTACTCCGCGCGTTTATGCTAGGCGACTGCGATCGTCAACCTGCGGGCAAATCAAACTCAACTCAAGCATTTATTTCTATTAAAACAATTGCAGGCCCTTTTGAATTGTCAAAGTGACGGTTAGTTAGACGGAATGTTGAAGCTAGTTGCCCATTCCAAAACGTATCTATGGAGAAGAACGGGCAAGAAATTCCAAGACAATTCTTTTAAAACAAGATAGGTACCTATTACAAAATCCTGGGTATATTATTCTTGTTGCTTCTATACGTGAAAACAATGTAAAAAACAATTAAAAAAGGCCTGGCAGTTATGACATGATGACCAGTCTCAACCGACGGCGCCCGTTCACGTACATGACGCGTGGATCAGCATCATCCAGCGCAACCATTTTGAAGTGCACCGAATCCGAATGATCCAACACAGGCGCCACTATCAGCGAGACATTCGAGTGAGCATGACATCCTCTCAACTGCCATGCACTTTCAAGTCAAATACACATTTTTTCAATAATTTATATCATAATATTTTATTCAAATAATACATATTATTTAATTACATATTTACATTTATTTATTTTTTGTGTTTCTGCAGTGCAATTCTGTAACCATCTCGCCGTGAAAACTTAGGTGAAGTGAGCGTGGAGTGAGCTGTCATTCCAACTAATGCTAGGGATTGACACTATTGACAGCTCACTCTAAGCTCACTTCACCTAACTTTTCACGGTGAGATTTTTACAGAATCGATCGGCTGTTGTTTGTGTTCTTTGCGTCATATTTACTCTTTATTTCTTTCTTTCTTTTTCGAAAGATAGAACAAGAGGTCATTTAAATCTCTCTACCGACCTCCTTGGATCCTAGCATGAAGTCTCAGAGCTCCTGAACTCCTGACCTTTTCGGTAACATGAGCAGCTTGCGTGCCAAGCTAATCTGACTCTAATCGATTGCGCCGGAAGTTTGTAGGGACGGCCTGTGGTAGCTTATCAACAAACGGGGTCTTTAGGAACGTTTAACAGTAGTTAAAATGGTAGGTAATTGTGTGGTAAAGGGTACCAACCTTAGAAAGTTGGGAAGCGAGGTGAACGCATTTAATAGTGAGTTGGTAGGTATTTTAAATTTGAAGGAAATTACATAGGTATGTACATAGCATAATCAGCCTATATTGTTCCCACTGCTGGGACACAGGCCTCCTCTCGGTGAGAGGGAGTGGGCTGTAATCCACCACGCGGGCTCAGTGCGGGTTGGCAGATGTCACATGTCTTCGATTTTTTTTTCTTACGACATTCCGGTTTCCTTTTTTTTTTTTTTTTTTGAGGATGGGAAATCATCATATGACTCCTCCCGCTCTGGGTGGAGCAGAAGGGAGTGTCAGACTTTTACTGACTAAAACCCACCCGTGTTCCTTCCTTAGCCCTTTATGTTCCAGGGCAGCGATACACCCTTTCGGATGGTCCCGCTACCCTGGATTGCGGTTTCCTCACGATGTTTTCCTGCACCGTTTTGAGAGCAGCGGTCTGGGTTCGAACCTACTAAGTCGCGTCCGTTACCACTGAGTCACCACTAGGCCTTTACAAAATCAAAATACAAATTAGACAGGACAAATTTATGTTCATCTAGCTTTTAAAAATATTAATGACGTGTAAAAGTGTTTGTATGTACAAACCTTTTTACAGAAATAAAATCATTTATGATTTTCCCAACTATGTTTGGGTTGGCTTCCAGTCTAACCGGATGCAGCTGAATATTAGTATTTTACATGGAGTGACTGCCTATCTGAATTCTGAGCTCCACAGCCCAGTTACTGGCCCTTGGTAAGACTGGTTGTCAGACTTTCGAGCTTTAGATTGCCCGTAACGACTTAACGTGTTTTCTGAGGCATGGAAGGCTCTCGATGCAAAGATGGTCATCTATGGACGAACCGCAAACGTAGCTTAATCTGGCCGATCGACCGGTGTGGCTGTAAATACTTAGCCACGAGCCCCTGTCATAGTAATACATTCCAACCTACTCTATATAGTGGTCAAAAACCACCCCAACCCCTACCTACAACAAAATTCAAATCTCAAATTGTATTTCTTTATTTCTTTTGATATTTACTCCATTCCTGACATTACTCCTAGTAACTTAGCACTATAATACTAGTCGAAAATTCCTAATTACTGACTAAAGGGCAATCACGCACGCCGTGGCACGAAAGAAGGTTACTTTAAGTAGGAAAAACCTCCTTCGTACCGGCGAAAATAAGCTCTGTGTTACCTGTGGTAAGTTTGATAGTTGCGCGCGGAAGGTTGGTAGTGTTTTATTTTTTAGAATCAGTGGCAGTGCAAAGCATGTGTCGTGTTATGCCAAAGGTCAGATCGTTAGACATATTATGCCCTTTCTTCAGTGAAGGGGAATGAATTTTTAACGGTTGAATCTACTTGCTACTTGTTTTTAATTGGAAAACCGTTGTTCCTGGTTACTGAAAGAAATACTTTGAAACATTTTTTACTATCAGCGCCAAAATGGCGAAAATCGAATGTCATAATTTTGTAATCGATAGTATGATGTCCAGCGTACTTGCATAATTAGGTCAGTAAAATTATATCATACGACCACATTTATTTTTTACTATCAGCACTCCGCGGTTTCACCCGCATAAGTTTGGATCCCGTGGGAATATCGGGATAAAAAGTATCCTATACCTATGTTTAGAAACCATCTGTGTGCCAAATTTCTTAAAAATCCGTTCAGTAGTTTTGGCGTGAAAGAGTAACAAACATATCCATCCATCCATTTATAATATTAGTAGGACTACAAAATAGGCCCATATACTTAGATATATGTATTACTAGCACTGGCCCGTGGCTTCGCCTGTATGGATGTCGGAAATTATCCCATTTATACCTACATAGTTTTCATGTAACTCTAATGGCTTACGCGGCGCACGCCAGCTCCCAGTCAACCCGATTTTTTCCGACATCTTCAACATCATCATTTGCCGGCCTTTCCCCAACTATGTTGGGGTCGGCGTCCAGTCCAACCGGATGCAGCTGAGTATCAGTATTTTACATGGAGCGACTGCCTATCTGACCTCCACAACCCAGGGGGTCTACCTACTCCGAAGTAGTATCGGCCGAATCTTCGGCCGTTTCCTGCTACGAAGTTATTATTTGGTTCGGTCGGTTCCGATCCTACACTCCTACACTCTTTCGAATATTGACTATGGTCCCGATCCAACTGAGCCGATCCGAACTTTTTTCGCATTTTTCAATAATATTCGGTTCGGCCATGTGTCGGTCCGATCCGAACATTCGCACTTTGCGCTTCGGAGTAGGCCCCCAGTTACTGGGTAATACGATACCCTTTAGTAAGACTGGTTGTCAGATTTTCGGGCTTCTGACTACCCGTAACGACAGTCAGAGATCCACTACGACCAGCCGGAACCGACGGCTTAACGTGCTTTCCGAGGCACGGAGGGGTCTCGGTATGTAAAGATGGTCACCCATCCATAGACCAACTGCGGCAAGCATAGCTTAATCTGATCAAACAACCTGTGCGGCTGTTATTATTTAGCCACGGGCCCCTAAAACAACGATGAACAACGTAAGATTGAATTCAATGTTCAGTCAGGGAATATAATTCAATTCTAAGCTCCACCTCCTACCCTGCCGATCGATTCTGTAAAAATCTCACCGTGAAAACTCAAGTGAAGTGAGCTTGATGTGAGTTGTCAGTAGTGTCAATCCCTAGCATTAGTTGGAATGACAGTTCACTCCACGCTCACTTCACCTAAGTTTTCACGGTGAGATGGTTACAGAATCGCACTGCCGCTCTCTGTGTTTCTCGAACCATACAGTCAATGTCATCTCTGTGCTGCCACCGACGACGCCTTCAGAAGAGGAGAAGTTTTAGGCCAACAAGTTCAGCGGGGTTATTGCGTAACGCAATCATCATCTGCCTAGCCTTTTCCCAACTATGTTGGGGTCGGCTTCCAGTCTAACCGGATGCAGCTAAGTACCAGTATTTTACATGGAGCGACTGCCTATCTGACCTCCATAACCCAGTTACTGGGTAATACGATACCCCTTGGTAAGACTGGTTGTCAGACTTTCGGGCTTCTGATTACCCGTAACGACCGTCAAAGATCCACGAATGACAGCCGGGACCAACGGCTTAACGTGCTTTCCGAGGCACGGAGGGGTCTCGGTATGTAAAGATGGTCACCCATCCACAGACCAACTGTTATTGCGTAACGCAATAACAGTAGGAAAGGCATTCATTTTGACAGTTCAACAACATTCATTGCGTTATATACGTTGTTGAACAGACAAATTTGAAGCAATGGATTAGCATTGTCCTCCAAAAAACTGTGTACTTACAAAAAAATTAAACACCGAAAAAACTGAAAAGCAAAAAATAATAAACCTAACCTAAGGTTAAATAAAATAAATTTATTATTTTTTGCTTTTCAGTTTTTTCGGCAGTTTAGTTTTTTTGTAAAAAGTTTTTATTTTATAATTTTTTGTGGCTATAATCTACTAATTGTTTGCCAAAGGGCAGGCATATGTGGCACTGCTACTGCACTGCTATTCCCCTGCCATTGCCCTGCCATTGCACTGCGATTGCCCTGCCATTGCACTGCTATTGCACTGCTATTGCCCTGCCATTGCACTGCTACTGCACTGCTTTTGCACTGCTATTGCATTGCTTTTGCACTGCTATTGCACTGCTTTTGCACTGCTATTGCATTTCTAATCGAAAAAAGATGCCACCTTGTAATCGCAAAAGGCAGCGAACAACTCATCGCGAAAAGAAGCTACTTTGTAATCGCGACACTTATGCGGGTGAAACCGCGGGTCGCTGCTAGTATTTACATAATATTAAGCTAACAAACTTAAAATATTAATATGTAGGTACATGTATATGAAAAAAGAAGCATAATAATCATAGGGCATGAAAAGCTTGTTGATTCTGAAAGTTAGTGCTTTTTATGAATACCTGAGTTATTGTCATAACATCTATTGTAGTCAGGTTGCTCACCCTTTACCTAAGTTATTAAAATCAAAGCCTTTGAAAAAAACAATCGACAATCGTACTTGTCCATACTGCCTCGTCAGAATAAAAGGTCACAAACATTACATTTAAAGCGAAAATACACCATTTCTATAATAAAAATTAATTTCGCAATGTAATTTAATGTCAATACCTTGAGCTTTTGTACGGTTCTTCATTAATTTTAACATGTTAATCTAAATGTTAATATTAAAAATGTAAAAGTTGGAATGTTGGTTACTCAATCTTGCAGAAAGAAAAAAAAGAAATATTGTTTTTCCCGCACAAACTATAACGCATCATCATCTGCCTAGCCTTTTCCCAACTATGTTGGGGTCGGCTTCCAGTCTAACCGGATGCAGCTGAATACCAGTATTTTACATGGAGCGACTACCTATCTGACCTCCACAACCCAGTTACTGGGTAATACGATACCCCTTGGTAAGACTGGTTGTCAGACTTTCGGGCTTCTGACTACCCGTAACGGCTGTCAAAGATCCACGAATGACAGCCGGGACCAATTCCGAGGCACGGAGGGGTCTCGGTATGTAAAGATGGTCACCCATCCACAGACCAACCGCGGCAAGCGTAGCTTAACCTGACCGATCGACCTGTGCGGCTGTTACAAACTAAAACGCATAATACAAAATAAAGACGTAAAATATTCAGTTAAAGTTGACCACTTGATTTTTTGTCCAGCTCGTCCCGCACTTCCGCCATCTTTTACGGGGTCTGCCGCGACGTCTTCTAGCTGTGTCGGGGCTCCACGTGGTGGTTATTTTGGCCCACAGCTCATTGGGCATACGGCAGACGTGGCCAGCCCAGTCCCATTTCAGCTTAGCGGCTTTTTATCCAGCAGTGGACTGCTGCTACTGCTGCTGCTGGTTTCTGTAAGCTGATGATAATAATGATGATGAAAAAATCGCGGATTCAATTCAGGCTAGGCAGACGATGACATGTAGAAGAGAGAGACTTCTCAACGATTTGAGTAAAACCGCAGGCAACAGCTAGTACCAAATAAATGATTATTGTAGTCTATGGTACTTTTCCCGCCACGTTGGATTCGCAAACATGGCCGCTAGCTGTCAAGATTCCCGCGCTCCGACATGTTTGATTAAGAACGTTGTAGTGCAATTATTTTAAGTGGTATCTACCGGGGTTGAAATATACTTGATCTATTTTTGGGCGATAACATTTACAAGCATAAAATAACCTAAAGTATCTACCTAATGTTGTCATGCACCTACTCATGTGGGAGCGAGTAGTTTTAAGACCGTTCACAGTCTGATCTCAGTCTCAATCTGTCAAAAATACCTCTAATTGCCCTACATTTTTGACAAGTTTTTGACATTTGTTTGTCGCCGAGATGAGACTGTGACTAGATTTTGAACGTTTTAAATTACGAGAATTGGCCTTCTGATGTCGGAGCGAATTGAATTCAAATGGCTATTCAATTATCAACACATTATGTCTATCAAATTACACTCTTTTTACAAACGTTGCTTTGGGGGGCGTTTTTTGAAATTTGCAGGTCAGTGCCATGTTGAATGTTGATTAAAATATGATCCGCGAGCGTATCAATGCCTAGCATTAGTTGGAATGACCTCACTCCACGCTCACTTCACCTAAGTTTTCACGGTGATATGGTTACAGAATCGCACTGCAGTACATAATCATTATAATATAATCCTATTGAATGACTATTTCATGAATTATTAATTAATAGGATTATATGAAAGTATGGCTATCCTGACGCTTCCCTCCACATACATAATGAGCCTATAATGTTCCCACTGCTGGGACACAGGCCTCCTCTCTGTGAGAGGGAGCGGGCCGTAATCCACCACGCTTCCCCCTAAAGTTAAGTAATGATTAGCGTCCGCTTTACCATACATTTTTGCCGCCATGGCCGTTAGCTGTCAAGATTCCCGCGCTCCGACCGACATGTTTGATTGAAAACGTTTCTGCAATTATTTTTATGTGGTGCTGGATTGGATTTGATAAATTTTTGCTCGATAGTTTTTTAATAATAATAATAAATTTATATATCTCTCCACAAAGGTTAGGCCTAAACAATGAGTACAGGGCAAAAGAGAATTGGAGGGCATTAGAAGTATTTCTAATACTTTGGGCTAGTTAAATAATGGTGTAGGTACGCTACATATTATAAAAAAAAGACCCCCGCCGCGTCTGTCTGAACGCGATAAACTCAAAAACTACGGTAAGTATGGATTTTCATACGGTTCACCAATGGACGGAGTGATTCGTGAGGAAGGTTTAGGTGCATAATTCATTAAAGGTTTTGTGTAAATTGGCTGAAATATGACGATGATAGTTGAAGATGTCGGAAAATCCTAACTTTGTAGACTAGAAATTAAAGAAATGGTCTTAACCCAACAGCTTAGGTTTCACTTTTTCAAAATGACTTTCACATACAACATATGAGGCCATGAGAGCCACAGTGGCCTAACTGTAAAAATTGAACTAATTTTTAGGCCACTGTGGCGCTATGACTTTTACCGTTTAGAGCAGTTTTTTCAAATAAAGTCAGTATTGAAAAAATGACAGGCCACTGTGGCTCTCATGGCCTCATATTAGTAAGAATATTTTCACATGTATGTTATAGATTTCTGCCTAACCATGACGTAACAACTAGCCAAAGTTATTACCCGCATGCAATACACTCATGTACCAACACTTCGCGAGCATGTTCCAACTGTAATTGTTTAGTCAACTTTTCTTTAAGTAGAATAAAGCATACAGCATGAGGGAATTGGTTAATAATTGCTGGTACGAACATTCTAGGAGTTTTCCAGCAGTTTCTACTGTGTTTCTAGATAAAAAAAACTTGAGAGGTGTCAAGGGACACCCGGATGGAACGAAGTATAACTGGCTTGCTTTCTATAAGAGAGAGAGAGAGACAGACAGAGAAACACGCGCACGCCGCACGGCTTACAACTATAGCAAATTGGTCTTAATTTTTTCCGTCTAGCCCCCTTTCGCAACGCGCGATAAGGAACTTCGTTCCAATCCGGTTCTGAGGTCTTCTCGCATCCAACGAGTTCCTGCGGCCTTCACAAGGTCGTCGTTGCAATGCCTTTTTTTAACCGACTTCAAAAAAGGAGGAGGTTCTCAATTCGACGGTATGTTTTTTTTTGTGTGTTTGTTACGCCATTACTCCGCCAATTGTGGACCGATTTTCAAAATTCTTTGTTGGAAAGGGTATACTTTTCAAATGGTCCCATAGAAATTTCATCAAAAACGGTTCAGTAGTTTGGTTTTTAAACCAAAATTACTGGTAAAAATTACAACTTAAAAGCGAAAAATAAAAACTTTTTGCAAAAAAAAAAAAAACAACCGCCTTCCAAAAACGACACTACGAAGAAGGGTGCTGGTCTAATTTACGGTACACGTAACCTAACAGTCTTCCAGGTACAAGAATGTAACTTCTTGGTTACAAATTAAACATTCAAGTTATTAGTATGAACAGACGCCAGCACATCAAGCTACTACAATCTGTCAAATTTCTTTAATAGATTTTCAACTTTATCGCTGAAGCATTAAGGTTCTAGGTTGATTGGGAAAATTTGACAGTTTGACCTGCTGGCGTTTGTACTTCAATACATTGCATGGCGTTAATTAGTTGGTCGGACTAACAGCTACTACGTGAAATGTGGTCGCAGTGTTAGCGCAGCGGACATTTGTTTTTTAAATGTCGCACCATCATGCTGAGATAGGAGCCTTTTGGCCTCGTATAGGACTTTCTGTTTCATTTTTCTTTTTGTTAGGTACCTACTTTTTTTTAAATATAATTTGGTTTTTTATTTTTGACTGTGTTGAAAACCAGCGCTGGGGCTCTGTCTCGTATAGGGTCTTAGCATTATGCTGAGCGATGGCCGTTTTGCGTGAATGTGACGCATGTTTACCCTTGTTTACAACTTGTTTTTTTTTTATTGTGTGTTTAAGTGCTTTTTTTATGCGTCATGTTTGCCGCAAATAAATGCATTTTCTTTCTTTCTTTCTTTCTTTCTTTCTTTCTTTCTTTCTTTCTTTCTTTCTTTCTTTCTTTCTGTTTAGTTTAGTTTTTGATCTTCCTGTACGAGTCGCAATAAACACTTTTTCTTTCTTTCTTTTTAAGCGGGTTTGAAGGAAAGCTGTAGAAGTAGGATTGAATTGCAGTCGCTTTATGCCAAATTCTGTTACTAGCTTTTGCCCGGTGCTTCGTCCGCGTGAAAGAACAATGTTCAAAATGTATGGACACCGTCCCCACCCTTGTAGCACTTTAAAACCTATGTTAATCGAAGGGCTATAGTCATCTTATCATTTTATTGTATGACAGCGAAACAGAAATGTGCATCCGAAAAAAGTTATATCGACACGAAGAAACCGGTATCAGTCAAAATAATAATTATGTTACAGATCACGATGCTTTTCTTTTTTTAATTATTACTGTGGGATGATTTCATTCGGAGCTTTCAGACAACTCTTTGGAATTAAATGGTGACTCCCGCACGGGAACCACTCGCGGAGCAGAAAAAAAGTTCAATGAAGAATTCTGCTGAATATCATTTTTGTGAAGTAACTATTGACGTATATTTTAGGAGTTTTTAAATAAAAATACCATCTTATCAATTACAAATAAAACCTTTATTCGGTGTTTTCAGTATCTATTACAATACTGTCCCAGGCACTGGCTGGCCCAACGAAATTCTCTAAACGCCTTCCAATCCCATAGTACCACACGATACTGCCGACATGCGCGCAGGCACCAACGGTCCTCATACCCGTCAAACATGAGCAGTAATATGCATGAATAGCGTTTATGCCCTGTGCGTTATTTAGTATTAAATACCTGTAATAGGTCGCATTTGACCTATGTCTTGATAAAATTCGACCCCTTAGAAGAGTGCAATCTTCCGTGTCTATACCGTATTGATTCATAATTGGGCTTATAGACGCCGCCACGTAAATGTTCGCTGACATAAGAAGCTGCCAGTTTTAGATGATATATGTATGTCCCCAAGCTAAACAAAATAATATCTTGGTTTGACAATACAGGGAACGGCATATTTATGGAGTCGACAGTCAATGTCCTGAAGGCAGCCCGCCTGTTAACATTTTCTGCAACAACGTAGTTGCCCAAGTAATTGTTGGTATGAATTCTGTGACTTATTCGTTCTACGAAGTCTGTGGCGTAGACACTATCATGAAAAGGCTCCCTGAAGGTGTTGAGAAGCGCTTTTCGCGCGTTCATCGGCTTGCTCATCAGGTTGATCCTCGTTTTGTCGACCTTCATTTCTCATTTGGTATCTCCGCTTAGAGAATTTCGTTGGGCCAGCCAGTGCCTGGTACAATATTGTAATAGATACTGAAAACACCTCAAAGAGGTTTTATTTGTAATTGATAAGATGGTATTTTTATTTGAAAACTCATAAAAAATACGTCAGTAGTTACTTCTCAAAAACGATATTCAGCAGAATTCTTCATTGAACTTTTTTCTGCTCCGTGAGTTATTCCCGTGCGGGAGTCACCATTTTTTTAATTTTTTTTATTCGTTTTATTCCAAAGTGTTGTTTGAAACCGAATGAAATCATCCCATAGTAATAATTATAAAAATAAAAGCATCTTGATCTGTAACTTAATTATTATTTTGACTGATACCGGTTTCTTCATGTCGACATAACTTTTTTCGGATACACATTTCAGTTTCGCCGTCGTACAATAAAATGATAAGATGGTCATGGCCCTTCGATTAACATAGGTTTTAAAGTGCTACAAGGGTGGGGACGTTTTGAACATTGTTCTTTCTAAAATTCGGTCAGTCTAAATCAAATAGACGACAGTTATTCTTCCGACGGCTGTTTGCTGTCAGGCCAGGCAAATCAGGCTATCAAAATGTATGATTTTCGATACGATAGCCTGTCGGATGGTTGTGGATAGCTATGCAGGTGCCGTATTATGACGGCTTAATGCAATCATGATTCCAGTGTGAGAGAGAGACGGAGCTATACATGACCATCCGATAGTACCATCCTTGTTTCTCTTTGAAATCATGATAGCATTAAAGCTTCGTAATACGGCCCCAGCTGTTTTGAAATGAAGATGTAAATGGCCTTAAAACTATGTATTGAAGAATCCCTCCTCCCCCCCATCTTCTTTTTTTATTTTATTATTTAATAATGTTTATTTTAATGTTGTTTAAATGTATGTTTATTTTATTTTATTTCATGTTTTGCTTGTTGTTTTTTCTTTGTTTGTGTCGAATCATATGTTGCAGTGGTTTATTTTATTTCTTGTTTTGTTTGTTGTTTTTATTTATTTATGTATAATTGCATGCTTCACTGGCTAGCGTCATCATGTCAACGCCGGCTGCCGCTGAAAACCAGCGCTGGAGCTCTGTCTCGTATCTTAGGGTCTTAGCTTTATGCTGAGCGATGGCCGTTTTGCGTGAATGTGACGCATGTTTACCCCCAACTTGTTATTTTTTTTGTGTTTATGTTCTTTTTTATGCGTCACATTTACCGCAAATAAATGCATTTTCTTTCTCTCACTGCGACGCCACCCTGACCGCGTCATAAACATAATACAGCTTTAATTCCTACAATAATACTGTTTCCACGTTATTTATAGAGTAAAGTACTCCCAATATAGTCAGGCCTAAACCTACATACGTTTTATGCGCTTCGAGAGGTCAAGACTAAGGTGATATTGAACGAACAGCGGTTTGTTTTAAAATGTAGGATTTTTATGTCTTTTGGTTTGCCGCATGTCGGACGTATTATTATGGGATAATGCCCGAAAATTCCTTGTGCCTTGTCTTGTGAGGCTAATTCAAGGCAAGGCTCAAGGCATTCCTGTTGGAAAGATGTCTCTACTCATTTGATGATTTGTAGTAGTCTTGTTGCTCTTAAAACTGACCAAATCAAAAGTCATTTATTCAAATTAGGGTGAGAATTACTTTTCGACCGTCAAAATTACAAAAGACAGTCCCCAAAAACGCCCGCCCTTTACCACTTCCTAGTGCTATCGCTGTGAGGAAGAAGTGGCGCAACAAACTCCCCAGCAGCACAGCTGTCTATTCAGTTTGAAAATACTTGATACTTGATTGTATACAATACTAGGTGTTAAGTAATTAACATTACTTACAAGACACAGAACATTAAATTAAATTATTTGCCATATGTCAGCTATCCACGCCAATATACCAACAAATATAAAAAACCGGCCAAGTGCGAGTCGGACTCGCGCACGAAGGGTTCCGTCCCATTATCTATAAAAATCACGCCTGTTCTATGGGAAAAAAATATTTTAAATATTTATTTTATTTTGTTTTTAGTATTTGTTGTTATAGCGGCAACAGAAATACATAATTTGTGTAAAATTTCAACTGTCTAGCTATCGAGGTTCTTGAGATACAGCCTGGTGACAGACAGACGGACGGACAGACATCGAAGTCTTAGTAATAAATAGGGTCCCGTGTTTAACCTTTGGAACCCTAATAAAAACTATACGTAGTACTCAAGCTAAAATTACATGACATGTTATTATTTGTCTATGGTGTTATATTATGTACCGTATAAATTGCTATTAAAAGCCGTTGGTCCCGGCTACTCGACCAGCATTGGTAACGTAATCCACCACGAAGACCCAGTGCGGGTTGGTAAATGTCACATGTGTTCGAATTTTTAGTTCTAGGATATGCCGGTTTCCTCACGATGTTTTCCTTCACCGTTTTGAGAGCAGTGGTGATGTAATTATTTACACGAAGTAAAGCGGCTGTCAGGGTTCGAACCCACGACCCACAACACGAAAGTCGCGGTCGTTACCACAGGGCCCCAAGTCTGCTATTTTTATAAATTCGTCATTCCAAGACGATCCCATTCCCATCCCATTGTCATTTTGCTTAAAGTTCGTAATCTGCTAAATTCCTAATTACGATCATTGGTCGGTCAATGGTCTCGTAATAGAATTGTGTCTTAGTAACATTGTCGTATTGCCATTATTATAAAACCCGTTAGTAGAAATGATTTTCGAAAAACTACCACTACTTTATTTATGCCAGATTTCATTTATATATATTTTTACATAACTATTATTTATTAGTGTTTTATACAAGTCAAGTGTTTTATGTAAGTCAGTCATTCATTTATCATTATGTACGAGATTACCATTCTATGCCATTTCTTTCAATGGAGTGTCAGTGGTTGACCACTGGAAAGTCATAATGACGCCATTATGTTAGCAGATTACCAAACTTGTCAAAATCAACAATTATGAAATCAGTGATAGACCATTCAGACACTATTGTAATAGCAGACTTGAGGCCCAGGTCTACCACTGCTCACGCTGCTCCATGTAAAATACTGGTGTTCGGCTGCATCCGGTTATACTGGAAGACGACCCCAACATAGTTGGGAATTGCAGGCAGATGATGCCTGTAACTACGTCGGCACCCATACCCTTTTTTTTGGGTGGGAAATCATCAAATGACCTCTCCCGCTCTGGGCTAAGCGGAAGGGCGTGTCAGACTTTTACTGACTAAAACCCACCCGTGTTCCTTCAGTTGCCTATACCAGGGGCCACGGTATCTCTTTCGAACAACCCGCGGCCCTGGCAGCATCGGCTCTAGCGGACCCCATCAGGTCGTACCCATACCCTTCAAACGGGAACACAGCAACGATGCTTAGTAACAGAACTATGTGACTATGTGTGTGATAGCCGTTTTGCGTGGATGTGACGCATTTCCACCATTTCTTATTGTTCTTTTTCTTTATTTGTTTTTATGTTCTTTTTTGCGTCATGTTTACCGCAAATAAACGTATTTTCTTTCTTTTCTTTCTTTCATGTGTATGGTAGTACGGGAAGTACTGACGTATGAGCTTTTTCACAAAGAACTCTACTGATAAACTCAGCCTATCGCAGTCCACTGCTGAACATAGGCCTCTCCCAGGCTGCGCCACAACACCCGTCCTCCGTCTTCCGCATCCAGTCTGTCCCAGCCGCCTTATTTGGGTCGTCCGTCCATCTAGCTAGGGGGCGTCCCACACTACGCTTGCCGATACGCGGTCTCCAGGACTCGTCTGCTCCACCGGCCATCGGTCCTTCGACAAACATGGCCAGCCCACTGCCACTTCAGTTTGCTTACTCTGCAAGCTATGTCGGTAACTCCGGTTCTTTTTCCACCGTCGATAATCCTACTTACTACTATTACAAGTACAACTTAAAAACGCGAAAGTTTGTACGGATGGATGGATGTTTGTTACTCTTTCACACAAAATCTACTACACGGATTTGGATGAAATTAGGCATACAGATAGTTTATAACCAGAATTAACATAAAGGATACTTTTTATCCCGATTTTCCTACAGGATCGAAACTTATGTGGGTAAAACCGCGGAATGCAGCTAGTACAAAATATTTTGCTTTCACGTAGGCATCGAGGTAAACCCCTTTGGCATGTGCGTGCGTGTCTATTAGCATGCTTTTGTTTTACATGGAGGTGACATTGAGGTAGCGCGCAAAACCGCGATCGTAGTGAGGCATCTTCGGCATGTAATTTACCCTTAGGAAACTTCAACTCAAAGCATGTATTTCAATTAAACCATTTACAGGAATTTTTGAATTGTCAAATAGTCGGTCAGTTAGTCAGAAAGTTGAAGCTGCCCATACCAAAATGTAGATCTCTATTGAAAAGAACGGGCAAGAAACTCCAAGGACACTCTTTTAAATCAAGATATTACAAAATCCTGGGTACATTATTCTTGTTGCATGTGAGTACAATATAAAAAAAAAACAAATGAAAGAACAATGCAAAATATAAGATTAAAAATAAGCTCTGGCAGTTAAGAGATGACCAGCCTCAACCGACGGCGCCCGTTCACGAATATGACGCGTGGATCAGCACCATCCAGCTCAACCATTTTGTAGGGAGCCGAATGATCCAACACACGCGGCACCATCAGTGAGACATTTATACCCTGTCTATTAAGTAACGTTTTTTGACAGATAGAACTAGTGATTCCAGCAACACAATACATTGATACACGTACGGTTTTATAATGTCTGTAAGAAGCCATAAATAAAATAAGGCATAAACTGCCTTATTTTATTGAATTATCTTTTATATATTTATTTTATTACGCATTTTAAAGTTAACTTTTACGTAATCTGGAATATGTACAGACGCCAGCACATCAAGCTACTATACAATCTGTCAGATTTCTTTAATAGATTTTCGACTTTATTGCTAAAGCATTAGGCTCAATGTTGATTGGGAAAATCTGACAGTTTCGGGTAGGTTGACCTGCTGGCGTCCGTACGTTCTAAGACAGCTGTCAAAAAACGTAACCTAATCGACAGGGCATAAGTGAGCATGACACATTCTCAACTGCCATGCTCTTTCAAGTCAGCATCATAATATCCTAAAACAAAGACACATTTACCAGCAAGTAGGTAGGTAGGTACCTAAATGGCAACTTACAAACACACAACACTTCCTTGCTACGCAGTAGGTTCGTAACAAAGAGTTACGATAACATAAGAATTATTTTTTCCCCCTTTCCCCCCTTTTGACCCCGAAACGTAACGTCGGATATAATATACAGCGGTGGGGGCGACCCCTAATTTTATACCGTATACAGGTTGTTGCTGAAAGAAGTAATTATAGTTTTGGTTTTGCAGTCACGATTGTATTTATTTTCTATTTTCTGAAACTGTCTAATGGCTAATGGTCTAGCCATTAACTACCTATAATGGTCTATTTAGATCGGTAATAACAGGCAGAGACTTTGTAAAGGTAGCCGTTTTAAAAGAAAGCACGTTAAGCCGTTGGTCCCGGCTGTCATTCGTGGATCTTTGACAGTCGTTACGGATAGTCAGAAGCCCGAAAGTCTGACAACCAGTCTTACCAAGGGGTATCGTATTACCCTGTAACTGGGTTGTGGAGGTCAGATAGGCAGTCGCTCCATGTAATATTGTGGTATGCAGCTGCAACCGGTTAGACTGGAGGCCGACCCCAACATAGTTGGGAAAAGGCAGGTAGATTGATCTACTATCCAGCAAAAGCAGTATAACATACGACCAAAACTTATGCTTAGAAAGGATTTAAAAGGGGAACTAATTTTTTGAGCTGTTATTTAAATACTCGAGATGTTATTATGATCAGTTGAAAAACATATTGAGCAGTTATTTAATTTAATGGCGGTTGATTAATTATTGCGACAGTAAAACATGGACAGTAATAAAAAATTAATTGGTCGGTTATTTTACCTTTTTTACATCGAAACAGCTAGGTTAGGTTAGGTTAGAACTGTGACCACACAACGCACGAGCCGAGCGAGCGAAGCGAGCGGTGCCGCGGTAGCGGCCGGCGAGTGCCAGAAACATATTTTTGAATACAAAACCAAACATTTTAAATATATGCCCACACGTAACCGCTCGTTCTGATCTATTTCATTATTTTTTATTACTTATTTTTGTTTACTTTACTGCTTAGTTTTAACTGCTGAACTAGTTATTAAACGTGCCATTTATAATTTTTAACTTACCAAAACCGCTATTTACAACTGCCTCTTTAAATCAGTGCCATTTAAAAGTAATCAGCGTAAACTATCCAAAAACTTTAGGTACAATCACATTTCGTTTCGTTCCATTTCGTCTTAAATTCAAACCACTATGCGACAAAAATAAAAAAATCTTATTTTTTTTTTTGTGTTTGTAACCGTAATAATTGTGTAAACAAATAGTTTCTTGAGTACTATGTTGTATATCGCTACGGTAAAAAACTTGTGCTTTTAATAGAAAATTATTTTTTCACTTACGGTGCACTGTTTTTTTCGTCGCCAATTTATTCATTTTGTATACCTATTCTAAAAAGATCATTATCATTTCGTATTATATTCAGTATCAAGGATTGTCAAAAAAAAAACGTTACAGAAATAAGTCTTTCAAACAGCCTGTATACTAAGAAACTACAGCAACCTCGCGTTCTACCTTGGTCTTTAGTACCGCGGCAAGCATCGTGCAACTTAGACGCAAGAGCTAACTGTAACTATATCTAACCTCAGTCCCATTCTAGACACCACATAGTCTAAACGTGAATTAAAAGTAACTAAAAACGCCAAAACTAAACAGAAAAACTAAAAAAAAGAAAAACGTTTGTCTAAAAAATGGAATTCTAAAATTGAATGTTTTAAATCGTTGTTGATTAATGCGAACGCACGCTTTTGCACTTTTGTTTATGGTTTCATTTCGTTCTTTTTTTGAGCGTAGATTTTACCCTGTTTCACGAATGGAATATTAATTTATTTACTGTGTGTATTTAATGTATTTTTTTCCAATTGTGTTGCGATAAGCAAAAATTCAAGAAACAGGTTTATTTCAGCATTTGTTTTAATGTTTGTATCTATACCTACTAAAAATGGTTTAGCAATATTTTTTAACCAGTTTCAAAAGATATCTCATAAAAAGCTTTTTTTATGCTAAGCACCGCCGCTTCTTGCACTGATTATAAATGTATTTTCTACCAATGTAAATAACTAAAACACAAATCATTTTTGTTTTTGGCTGATCAACGAAAACAAGAAATTTTGACAAAAATGATTTAAAACTTAAGTCCGTCGACAATTTTTCTTTTTAGTACCTGCAGTCTCCATTTTTCTCTTTGGTAAATAAAACATGGCTTACCTTTATTATTAGTTGATCAATCAAAACAAAAGTTTAATAATGTAGATATAAGTAATACGTCTATAATTTTATAAATCTCTCTGTTTTTCTCTAATGGCTACACACACGTTTGATTTATAAAGTCATTATTTGAAGCAAAGAAGCAAAGTGTGTTTGTTTGAATTAAACACAAATATTATTATTCTAGAGACCATATAATATTATACTATACTTACTAACACATTTTTTTGTCAATTGACAACCGATTACGTTTAAAAAGTTATTCAAACTCAAAGTATTTATTTCAAATTTAAACCAATTACAGGCACTTTTGAACTGTCTAGAATTCTAGATCAAAGAATCAAAATCAAAAGTCATTTATTCAAATTAGACTGAGAATCAGCACTTTTCGAATGTCAGAATTACAAAAGACAGTCCCCCAAAACTCCCGCCCTTCACCACTTCCTAGTACTTTCGCTGGGAAGAAGTGGCGCAACAAACTCCCCAGCAGCACAGCTGTCTGTTCAGTTAGAAAATACTTGATTAAGAAGTAATTAACATTACAAGGAGTCAGTCAGTCAGGAAGATAAAAACTAGTTACCCATTCCAAAGCGTAATAGATTCCTATGGAGAAGAATGGCACAGAATATCCGGCATACAGCCTTGTGATAGACAGATGGACTGACAGACAGCCCGCGTACGCTTTTGTACGAGTCTCGTTGGTAACCTTTGGGTAAGGAATTTTAAAAATCTGTCTGTTCTCATATGAAACTTTTTGACTAAAGCAATGTAAGTCTGTATTTATCATCCATCACTTTCTTGAGTTTTTTACTACTACAGTTTAATTGCTCACTGATGTAACAAGGCATACTAAGACCCTTTTACATCCCAAGACCACTCCGTGTCTCTGAGAGCATTTTAAGCCGTTGGTCCCGGCTGTCATTCGTGGATCTTTGACAGTCGTTACGGGTCGTCAGAAGCCCGAAAATCTGACAACCAGTCTTACCAAAGGTATCGTATTACCCAGTAGCTGGGTTGTGGAGGTGAGATAGGCAGTCGCTCCATGTAAAATATTGGTATTCAGCTGCGTCTGGTTAGACTGGAAGCTGACCCCAACATAGTTGGGAAAAGGCTAGGCAGATGATGTGACAAGGCAAGGTGGATGTAAGTGTGGTGATTAAAGTCTTAAATAAGCCCACTTACTCCACAAATTTTCTCAAAACTTTCATATTCATTTTATCTCTTATTTAGCATCACTGTTAAAATCACAGTGGTCTATAAACTCCTTTATGATAAGGTTGCTGTTAGATTTTAACCACTGACAAGTCTGTCAAAATCCGAATGATCTGAAGGTCAATTCCCGTAATTAAAAACGTCTGATATCTAGTCGCAATCTCATCTCAGCGACAATCAATGTCAAAAACTTGTCAAAAATGTAGGGAAATTAGACGTATTTTTGACAGATTGAGACTGAGATCAGACTGTAAACGTTCTTAAAATTACAAGAATTAAAAAAAAATTACATTATTAATTATTGAATTACAAAAAAAAAGAAAAGAGCCCTCTGTATTCTTGTTATAATAAGGTTGTTGTTGTCAGAGGTAAAAAAATAACTGTGAAGGGATTGTAGTGCCAAGCGAATTTAAAACATCGTCCTATTTCTATCAAATTTTTAAGTTGTCGGAGAGTGTCCATGGAGTTTCTTGCCCGTTCTTCTCCATAGGTACTACCTACTACGCTTTGGAATGGGCAACCAGCTTCATATTTTCTGACTGACCAACTTCTTGACAGTGCAAAAGTGCCTGTAAATGGTTTCAATCAAACAACTCAGCCTATCGCAGTCCACTACTGACATAGGCCTCTCCCGAACTGCGCCACAACACCCTGTCCTGTGTGTAAATGGTTTAATTGAATTAAATGCTTTAAGTTTGATTGAATGATTATTTAAAATGCCGTAAGAGTTCAATTTTGTCAGTTACTAGATTCTGCCGCGTTCTCGTGAAATTTCTTGTTTTAATGTGAAATAATATATCCTATGACACTCGCAAAACAGCTTCCGATTAGTGAAAGAATTTTCGGAATCGGTTCAGTAGTTTCGAAGAATACACCCTACATATAAACTCACAAATTTTATCTTTATTATATTATTAAGTATAGATAATGGCATCTAAGTATACATAATCAGCCTGTAATGTTTCCACTGCTGGGATACAGGCCTCCTCTCTTCGAAATGGAGTGGGCTATCATCTACCACGCGGGCCCAGTGCGAGTTGGTAGATGTCACATGTCTTTGAATTTTTATTATTCAAATGCGTATATTAATATAATTAAAATAAACATTTAATTTAAAAGAAAAAATGTCTAAGCAAACACATTCTTGCTTCGTTCGATATTTAATTTATGACCTGCACCATAATTGCGTAACATAATCTGTATCATTTTGAAGGATACTGCTAATCCTTTGCCTCATATGTTCGAAATTTTTGTCTGCTCAACAACGTAAATGACGCAATGAATGTTGCTGAACTGTCAAAATGAAAGACGTTGCTGCTGTTAGTATGCTACGCAATTACCCTGCAGAGACAGAATATTTGACTGGGGCATGTTACAGTTGTCAATATTATCACGATCCTAATATCGCGATATCGCAATTATTGAGCACGATACCGTGATACGGCCTATTACACCATCAATATTACCACGGTATCGTGATATTATTGACAATGTAACATGCCCCACTGACGTGTGTGTGATCATTATTTTAATATATTTTAACAAATATCTAATTCTTTAAGGTTTGATCAATATTCATTTATATTAATTTACGTCGATGGTTTTTTCGATTAACACTATAAAAACGGCGACAGTATTTAAAGCTACCGATATCTTTAGGAAAATAGGAGGAGCTTGTGGCTAAGTAATAACAGCCGCACGGGTCGATCGATCAGGTTAAGCAACGCTTGCCGCGGTTGGTCCATGGATGGGTGACCATCTTCACATACCACCCCTCCGTGCCTCGGAAAGCACGTTAAGCCGTTGGTCCCGGCTGTCATTCGTGGATCTTTGACAGTCGTTACGGGTAGTCAGAAGCCCGAAAGTCTGACAACCAGTCTTACCAAGGGGTTTCGTATTATCCAGTAACTGGGTTGTGGAGGTCAGATAGGCAGTCGCTCCATGAAAAATACTGGTATTCAGTTGCATCCGGTTAGAGTGGAAGCCGACCCCAACATAGTTGGGAAGAGGCTAGGCAGATGACGATCTTTAAAAAAATACTAAGTGAAAAAAAACACGTTTCTTGTATGACGAACTCAGTCATTTTTAACTTTGTGTGTCTGTGGCGGCCATAGTATACCTAGTACAAACTCTGAAAAAATTTCAAGTGTCTACGTATAACGGTTTAAAACATACAGCCGTGTGACCGACAGACGGACGGATAGCGGAGCCTGATTTCATTTTGTCTCCACATACTTAAACATTATAGTAAGGGCAGAATACAAAATTCTCGCAAATATCTATGTTCTTAATCTATTATAGGTTACGTGTCCATAGTAGTTCACACTCTGTGAAAATTTCAAGTGTCTTCCTATTCAAAATTAAAATCAAAAGTCATTTATTCATATTAGGCTGAGAATCAGCACTTTTCGAACGTCAAAATTACAAAAGACAGTCCCCCAAAACGCCCTTCAGAGAATCACCACTTCTTAGTGCTTTCGCTGGGAAGAAGTGGCGCAACAAACTCCCCAACAGCACAGCTGTCTGTTCAGTTAGAAAATTCTTGTACACAATACTAGGTACCAATGTTAAGTAATTAATATTACCTACAAGACACAGAACATTAAATTCAATTATACGGTTCAAAAGATACAGCCCTGTGATTGACGGACGGACAAACCGTAGTAAAAGAATCCCGTTGGCACCATTCGGAAACGAAACCCTTTTAACAGCTTTTAACAAAATAAACTAAATACAAGAATTCTCATTTAGCTTTCCTCCTTAAATTATTGGAACGAAGTTCCTCATCGCGCGTTGCGAAAGGGGGCTAGACGGAAAAAATTAAGACCAAAAGTTGGAACGACACTTTTTGCTATAGTTGTAAGCCATGCGGCGTGCGCGTGTTTCTCTGTCTGTCTCTCTCTCTCTCTTATAGAAAGCAAGCCAGTTATACTTCGTTCCATCCGGGTGTCCCTTGACACCTCTCAAGTTTTTTTTATTAAAATTATTAAAAGCCTGTGATGTCCCACCGCAGGACAAAGGTCTTTCTACTCTCCTTCCACTTCCTGCTGTTTAAAGCTTCTGAGGACCAGTTCTTGTTGAAGGAGTCCAGCTCATCCAGTCATCTCCTTCTGGTCCTGCCGCGATGTCGCTTGCCATTAAGAGGGACGTAAGTTTGGCTCCTTGGTCGTCTGACATGCGGCAGATGTGCCCAGTCCCTCCTTAAGTTACTAAAGATATTTTTTTCTACTAACTGCTATCTATGAATTTCTGAATTATACTATGTCCCAATAATTCACATTGAATTCACGTATTTTTGTCTGAAAGATATTGATCAAACCTTCTAACATTTTTTATAGTTAGACCATTTATGCATTTTCATGTAACTAAGACATAATTTTACTTTTAAATTTTATGTAATAATGTTTAAATGCTACATATATACAGAGTGACAGGGAAATTCGAAGAATTCCTTGAAAGGGGTTGTACTAGAGGTCATTAGCAACAAATTCCAGCGAACTAGGGGTCAAAAGTGGATGGTTAAAAAATAAAAAATTAAAGACCTTTTATTTCTGAGATTATGTAAGTTTTGCAAGCATTTTTTTTAATGGTCGCTTTTTTCCGCTTTCAGAAAAGTATCAATTAAATGTTTGGAGTGGAGTAGGTTTTTCTCATAATTAATTGTTTTTGGTAACAAGTCAGGAAATTTCTAAAAAATCGAAGAACCGACATAGCTCTGTAACCATCCAGTTTTGAACCCTAGTTAACTGGACTAAAGTTGCTAATGACCTCTAGTACTCGTATATCGCCTTTCAAGGAATACGCCGAGTTTCCCTGTCACCCTGTATAAATTGTAGAATTTATACAGGGTGACAGGGAAACTCGGCTATAGACGTAGGTCTATAGTACCAATTTTGAGTTGATTTTTGAAAATACTCCAATAATACACACTGGTCTATTATTGGAGTATTGTGAAAACTTAGGTGACATTTGTACAGAATGGCATTAAAGTTGAAATCTATTATCAGAAATCTGCTAAAAAAGGCTCATTTTACATTTATGGTCTAGCTATTAACACCTTAAACCTCTATAACGATTCGTTCTTTATTAAAAACATATATAAATATCACCATCATCCACCATTTTTATATTACGTTCATTTGTTATTCTGACAGCTAATATATTCAAAATGGCGGCTTATTGTTACGCGGGCTATTAGTAAAAAGGCTCATGAAAAGAATGGACTAAGCTGAAGGGCTATTTTCGTAATTATAGGGCTTGGGACTTCGGGTTGACTTTCAAAATTCGAGACACTGGCTACTTTTGTTTTTTTAAATTGACATTTTGATTTATGGTTGAGCTGTCAGGATAATTTATTTCAAGTTTCATTATGATGTCACTATCGGGTAATATCAGTGTTTTGTAAATTAGTAATTCTGACAATAATTATGCGATATTGGCATGAACATAGAGTAAAATGCGCCCAATTACTTTTAGTCACACCTTACATTAATTTTTTTTTAAATAGTTGACTCCAAAAGCTCCAAAAAGGTTCTTTGACGCATTTTCCGCATCAAAAACAAAAAAAAAAAAATCAAATCGCAGTTCCAAATTCAAACCGTCATACCATAAACAAGGACATATAACGTAACCATCCGTCGCTCATCCGATTTTCGTGAACGTAAACTGTTGCGTTTCAAAAAACGAAAATGTTTGGAATTTTCGAGATGTGCCGGAAGCAAGTTGCCGCTCTCATTCTGCCACTTGTGTTGGCATCGCTGACGGGTTACTCCTCCGAAGCACTCAGCACTTTTGGTGTCTCCAACACGAAAGCGCCGTCGCCGGCAGCTCCAACAGCACCACCCGGTAAATATATTTTTTTTATATAATGGGACATTTCACACTGCACATCCGACACAGATTGGACTAGAAAAAGAAAACACTGATCACTGTTTGAAAAAAAACATGGTTCTGAAAAAAACACATTTTTTATTTATGTACACATTGTGTGTCATGTTTTTGAGTGTTAGAAGCACGAGTGATTATTTTTAATACTTACAGGTACATACAGAGGATATTCTTGTCCCATTATATGAAAAAAAATGTTTGCCCAACATGCACAGGCGATTCGTATTCACTGGGCGATCTTTTTAAACAAACTATGTAGGTTTACATGAATTGAAATATCCTACGACGCTTCATTTCTCACAAAAGGAGTTAATAACGTTGAAAACACTAAACAATCTGTATATATTGTACATACATGACATTTTTACACAATTTTTTTGACACTTTTTTTCAAATTCAAAATTAACGGTTTTAATTTGCAGAATCAGTTTAAAATTTTAAAATGTGGCTAAGGAAACGTAGTTTTTTGCCTGTTTTTGTGTTCTTTTGGCTGATTGGACAATGTTTCGGAGCGTTTAGTCCTGTTTTTGGCGTTATTAAAACTGATCCTCCCCTCAAACCACCGTCGCCTACTCCGCCGTCGGGTAAGATTTTTTTTATATAATGGGACCTTTTTTATATTAAATTAAAAACCTAAATAAATTGACGTGTACAGATTAAATAAACTTAAAAATTAATAAATATTTCTATCTATTATTTCATACTATACGTAATTTGTGTCTGGCTTGTAAATATCTTGCATTTTAATTTTTTTATTGTATTAGTAAGTCTGGTGTTTATACGATATTCAAAATTATTAGTATTGTATTCAAATTAACTTGTTTAATAATCGTCTATTAGTCTCATTATATAAATATACAATAACGGCGGCGTCACAACGAATAAATAACACAGGACAAGTAACATACACACCATCGATTTTTAAAACACTTCTACTCTCTAGAAACTACTTAGATGACACACAAAATTCCTCTGATTACAAGGCATAAAAAGTTTTTTTATTGAAGTATTTGCCATAATTATTTTTAAAAAACATACGGAAGTGCGGTGCACGCACCGCAGCTTTGAATTCATAGACATAATCATACTTTTAATTTGTGGTTAAGAGGAATACTACTAAAACACAACATAGACGCCTTTTTAGACTGATACACTAAAACATTCTAGCCGTCTCGCTCAACAAAAACACTGCTTAGCATCACATTTAGGTACTACGACAATTTGACAAACGAATTGGCGGCAAAAGTCAGCCATCTTTATTCCAAATACAACATATTTTTCAATAGACAGACCAACTATTACAGACCCTTTTTATTATCAAAACCGATTAGAAAAACACAGCAAGGTATTACCAGTGTAAAAAAATGTGGTGCAGAAGGCAAATGTTCGCCATTTTGCCTATTATTATAGTCGGTTGGCTAAACATACAGTGCACAGATGGGTTTGGTATCTCGTCTTTCGGGAAGGCCAATACAGACCCGCCAAAGCCTGCGACAACTTCCGCTGCCCCTGGTAAGAATTTAAAACAATATATTTCATACAAAAAAACAAGCTTTCATACATTTTAACATAAGAATGCAAACACTCACATACACACACATACAACCGCTGTTTAATAAGCATGAGACAATGTTGTGAATAAAAAAACGCTTGTTATCGATGTTTTAGGGTTATATTAGTTTTAATGTGTACTTTATAGTAACTCTTTGACAAAAAAACGTTCAACAGCTTTCGAGGATTCTCCAGAGATACTGAATACTTGTAAAAACATACGTTCAACTGTGGCATCTTTACTTTCCATGACCAACTTTACATATGGCTACTGTATGTACTTATCTCTCGATTACTAAAAATCTGTTACAAATAGTCGATTTTCCTACTTTTGTAACTTGATATTAAATGGCGGCAAGAGATTTTTGAAGGTGGCTCAGCGCTCTATAGAGTTAGCTACGTTCAGAGTCTCTTTGAAGGATAAAATCACGAATGAAATTATCCGGAAAAGAACCGGAGGTACCGACATAGCTTGCAGAGTAAGCCAACTGAAGTGGCAGTGGGCTGGCCATGTCAGTCGAAGGACCGATGGCCGGTGGAGCAGACTAGTCCTGAAGTGGAGACCGCGTGTCGGCAAGCGTAGTGTGGGACGCCCCCCCAGCTAGATGGACGGACGACCTAAAGAAGGTTGCTGGGACAGACTAGATGCGGAAGGCGGAGGACAGGGTGTTGTGGCGCAGCCTGGGAGAGGCTTATGTCCAGCATTGGACTGCAATAGGCTTTATTGATTGAAGAGATTTTTAGTACCTAATCGAGATATATTTAAGTACAGTACTCATGGGTAAATTTCCTCATAGAAAGTAAATGTCACTGTTGACGTTAACAATACTAAATTCTGACGTACAAAAATATACCTAACAAAGATATCAAACACCGCAACGAGAAAACGACACAAAGATACTGACAAAAATGTCCCTCTATATAATTTTTTTATATTTGAAATTACTGAGAGCACACCACATCTTAACAATTATTTATTACTAACCTAAATATGTAAATTTTAAAAAGTAACGGGGAAAGTTATTTTAAAAGTTGGATATGCGATTTGGTTGATTGATTTTGTTACTTTATTTTCAACATTCATACCACAAAATTGTCTAATCCTAAAAATACTGAGAAGACAATTTAAATATCATATCCAAGCACTATTCAATATCCATGTTGAACTATTTAATTTTGTAAAATCAACTTAGATAGCTTATAAGCTTTACAAAATTCACTTTTAACTAAATCCGACCTCATTGATTTCTTTAAAAACAAACTAAAGTCATTTAAAATAAAAATAAATGTCACCAAAATTCCTAATACAAAAATTACCCGCCCTATTTTCAACCATAGACAAAAAGAACGGCTAAAATAAAAAAAATATATATTGGGAAGACGTTATTTTTCGCGGGTTGAGATGTGGTGTCAAGGCAAGGCCGCGGCGGCCATTTTACCGTTGCTTCTTATTGGCTGGATGACTGGACAATCTGATGCTCTTACTACGTTTGGGAAGAGTAATACGGCTGGACCTACCGTGGCTCCAACAATGGCTCCTAGTAAGTATGTTAGGAGAGTTGCGTTAATTCGAACTTTAAAATTCAAATATTTTGACAATTATTTTTGATAGGACTCAATACGTCCACACCAAATGCATTCATTGATTCTGACTTTTGTAAACTGTCTGTCTTAAAATATATAAAGAATATAGAATCTGTAAAAGGTGTTGTGTATAATATTTGTACTAGCGAACTTATGATGATAAGATCAGCGAGTAATAGATCGTTTCTATTACAATCATTATTAACAATATTATAGTTATTGCGTTTTTCGATTAGAACCTTCTTAGTACCTAACAATTTTGAACCTGGGTTTGTACCTGGTTTATGGTAACATGTTTGCCCTAGGCACATGAGGCCTTAGTCCCCTACCCCATCAGGAAATACAGGCCTGATTTACGTTTTGCAAAATATATATTTTTATTTGTTTAGAATTAACGTAACTCTCTTCCCTTGTGTGTAGTTGGACAATGTGAATGCTTTTTCATGTAACTTTATGACATTAGTGCACGTTTCAAATATTGCACATTGAAAGCAAGAGAACAAAAATAGAGAATAATAACAAATGAAATCATTTTTCCGTTTGAAGTAAAAGATGATGTGGGATTTTGTACCTTTTTTTTCTATCGAACTTTCTTAACCCATAACCAAAATCATTTATTTTTTAAGATTACATAGTCAAAGGTATCATAACATTCTGCCGTGCTTGGCCGTCGTTTTAATAATACCTACATATATCGGACGGCCAGGAAACTATACATAGGCTAATAATCATAAAAAAAACTTCTATTTTTTAAAACTTTAAATCTTGACGACGCGGTTGGCGCAGTGGCTGAGCGATCGACTGCTGCGCTGCGTGTCGTGGGTTCGATTCCCGCATGGAACAAATATTTGTATTGCCTACAAGTAGTTGTTCCGGGTCTGGCTGTTTGTGTATGTGAGTTTGTTTGTAAACGCACCCACGATACAGGAGTAATCATAGCGTGGGCAACATTTAAAAAAAAAAATATAACTTGCGATAATTTAACAACCACATCGCGCAATAGTTCAATTTGAATTTTATAGCTAATTATAAGAAATTAAATCATAAAAATAAACAACATGGGCTATTAATTGAGAACCGTAAAATAATTTAATTAACTTACTCATAAAAATCGGAAAAGAATTTGTTAAAATTCTCTATGGTCTAAAACATTGTTGCACTTTTATCGTCGTTCCTTTCTCAAATTACTTGTGTTCAATATTTCAACCAGCGCGTAAGTAAACATCTTGTTTTAATTATTTATTTAGTATGTAATTAATGTGTGAGTTAAGTATCTATTTCGTTTTGTGTGTGATTTGATTTAGATTTCAATAATTAGAATATAGGTATATATATATATATACATAAAGTGGAGACGACATTACGACGGTAAATGAAGACTGGCAATACTAATCCATAGTAATTCTTTTATATTTCAATATATTCTATACGTAGTTAGTCTAGTTAGTTAGTGTTTATAGGTTATTCTTTATTTCATTATAAATCTTAACATCCATCGAAATTAAAAAAGTGATTTTTTCAAACAAACTAAATACTAGTGATGCGCTGACGATAGGTTTTGCCGATCTTTGACTGGCTATAGTAACAGACTAACCTCGGATATATTTGATTGATTTTTTTTATGTACACTGAGATTGTCTTTACATATATGAGGTTTAATTTATTGTCGTATTGTCGTCCCCACCTTGTCTATAGATACTTTGTTAATTAGGCAGTAGGCATTTTAGAATGTAAGTAGGTAGATCACGAAGTAAATGTACCTACAGTAGATACTCTTTAAATAGATTTAATAGATAGGTATTTCATTGTAAACGACTTCGGTAGCATAGATGGTCGTATTTTTTTAGATAGGTAATATTTAGAGTATATTTATATTAGTATAGGGGTTTGTGGCTAAGTAATACCAACCGCACGGGTTAAGCTACGCTTGTCGCGGTTGGTCCGTGGATGATCTTTGTATATCAAGACCCCTCCGTGCCTCGGAAAGCACGTTAAGCCGTTGGTCCCGGCTGTCATTCGTGGATCTTTGACAGTCGTTACGGGTCGTCAGAAGCCCGAAAGTGTGACAACCGGTCTTACCAAAGGGTTTCGTATTACCCAGTAACTGGGTTGTGGAAGTCAGATAGGCGGCTTCATGTAAAATACTGGTATTCAGCTGCATCCGGTTAGACTGGAAGCCGACCCCAACATAGTTGGGAAATGGCTAGGCAGATGATGATGAAGTATTTTTATTCTACAGAAACAAAAAACTAAGTTTATCAATCAACAGGATACCTACTCGAATTAAAAGCACTTGTGTTCGGGGGTCGAGGGAGTTTCATATAAAAATGTGGCTGTCATTTTAGTATTGGTGTATCTCACGACTTCCACGCGAACGAAGTCGCGGGCTGTCAAACTATAAAATTCAAAACAATAATTCATCGTGTTACAAAACTGTCACTTTGATAAATGGTAGTTGGTCGTTTTGCGACAGAGCCGATAGTTCATAATAAGACCGTCAATTGTTTTCGTTACCAACCTTCAGATAATAACCAGTTACGTCTGAAATGAAATATGATGTTCAAATTGTTATGTTGGCTGTTCACGACATGACTTTTAGTTTCTTGGGTCTAACAGAAATGGGGTCAATATCCTTCATAGTATAAGACAAGCAGTAGAATGGGCCCGTAGTTACATAATAACAGCCGCACAGGTCGATCGATCAGGTTAAGCTACGCTTGCCGCGGTTGGTCTGTGGATGGGTGACCATCTTTACATACCAAGACCCCTCCTTGCCTAGGAATGCACGTTAAGCCGTTGGTCCCGACTGTCATTCGCGAATCTTTGACAGTCGTTACGGGACATCAAAAGTCCGAAAGTCTGACAACCAGTCTTACCAAGGGGTATCGTATTACGCAGTAACTGAATTGTGGAGGTCAGTGGGGCAATTCTCGTAATTTTCAGAACGTTCACAGTCTGGTCTCAGTCTCAATCTGTCAAAAATACTTTAAATTTCCGTACATTTTTTGCTAACGTTTTGATAACTACCTATAGATTAATAAAAAACTATCATTTAATATTTTACCAAGCACGAAAACCATAAACAACCTATGTAGATTCAAGTGCGTAGATACTAAACCCTGTTCGAAATACAAACGAGACCCATAAACATCGACCTTTTAGAGGTCAGTTGTCTTTGCTAAGAATGTCTATGGTTTACGAAATGGTACAAAATGGCACGAAAAGCATAAAAAAACTATTTTCCATGCTTAGGGAAAATTATGGCTATCATTTTCATAGATTGCCGTCACATAAATCTTTGATTTGATGTAGAAAACATTTGTCTTGGTAGAGAAACACGCATTTATGTTTGGTATGGTAAAACAGCGTTTTCATTTTTCCCTGTATTTATTGCTCATTGCTAAATTATGACAGCCCCACGGGTCGATCAATCAGGTTAAGCTACACTTGCCGCGGTCGGTCCGTGGATGGGTGACCTCTTTACATACCAAGACCCCTACGTGCCTCGGAAAACACGTTAAGCCGTTGATCCCGGCTGTCATTTGTAGATCTTTGACAGTCGTTATGGGTAGTCAAGAGGTATCATATTACCCAGTAACTGGGTTGTGGAGGTCAGATAGACAGTCGCTCCATGTAAAATACAGGGGGCCTACTCCGAAGTGCAAAGTGCGAATGTTCGGATCGGACCGACACATGGCCGAACCGAATATTATTGAAAA
Source organism: Apamea sordens (assembly GCA_945859715.1). Lineage (NCBI taxonomy): Eukaryota > Metazoa > Arthropoda > Insecta > Lepidoptera > Noctuidae > Apamea > Apamea sordens. Next base: position 6,313,075 of record OX244015.1, on the reverse strand, counting down.
ATGCGAAAAAAGTTCGGATCGGCTCAGTTGGGTCGGGACCATAGTCAATATTCGAAAGAGTGTAGGAGTGTAGGATCGGAACCGACCGAGCCAAATAGTAACTTCGTAGCAGGAAAAGGCCGAACATTCGGACGATACTACTTCGGAGTAGACCCCCTGGTATTCAGCTGCATCCCGTTACACTGAAAGCCGACCCTAACATTTATGTAGTTGGGAAATGGCTAGGCAGGAGACGAGAGTCAGCAATACAACTCCTTAAGTTAGAATTGGCCTCAAATGTCATGTCGGCTAGTAATAGTAACATAAAAATAATGCTATTCAAACAAGCCTAGCTTTTGCTTTCCTTCAAATTACCGACGATGATTTGCCAAAAACGTTGCGTAAAATATATTAACATACAATAACGTCTTTGGTACAACAGTGAAGCGATCGATATTATAAGAAATGGCTGTATTGTGTCCTTCGGTTTAAAGACATTTATTTTCTCAAAGAACAAACAGTTCACTTATAGAGAAACTTAACTAAATTAACAATATGTTGTAGGTTACATTACGACGCCGAGCCATCCAATAAACTGAGCACCATGAGAGCCACAGTGGCCTAACTGAAAAAAATTTAACTAATTTTTAGGCCACTGTGGCGCTATGACTTTTACAGTTTAGAGCAGAGAGCCACAGTGGCCTAACTGAAAAAAAAAATAACTAATTTTTAGGCCACCATGATGGTTTCTGAATTCATATAACCATGAATTCAGAAACCATTGGCCTGCCCCGTTCCGACCCGGTTTTCCCCGATTCCCGGGTCCGACCCGGGTTTCCCATTAGAAATTTCTTAGTAACAGTCCGGAGATTGGAAGTTTGCGGTTTAATACCTCCGTGCCTCGGAAATCACGTAATGCCGTTGGTCCTGCGCCTCTAAAGGAACAGAGCACCTGTGTTTGCGTACACACTTGTACGCTAGGTATAATATCTCCTGCGTACCTTGCTAATCTCCGTTGAGATCGATCGGCCACCGTGACGGAAATCGGTCGGGAGTCTATTATTACTAACCATGAATTCAGCACATGAATCTTAGACCCCTTAGCGTAGGAGTAATAATAATAACGTTTATTTATAAAAATGGTGCAGATTTACAATAACTTATCTTAAAAATTATAGATGACACAGTTGCTCATTTGCCTGAACTAGGTGGAATATTTTGTTATATAAAAAAATCACCCGTTTCATAGAAATGCGCATTTTTTTATTTATTTATTTCAGGCGATACAGGCCCATAGATAAATACCTTGACCTAAACATACATATTTTTATTTTTAAATATTCTTACTATAGCTTTCTACACTAGCTTGTTCTTGTGCTGGTCTGTAGTACTTGTACTTTTTAATTTAAAAAAAAATACAGTTCCGTATATTTTGACCAAAAAGGCTGCTATCTCAGCATAATGCTGCGATAATTAAAAAATAAATACCACAGCGCTACTGCCACGGACATCTATAAAGCCCACTAGATTAAAAAAATAAAAGTTGTATAACGATATAATATACTTAGTTTAGAAAAAAATAAATAAATAAAAACCCTAATTATGTATGCAAAATGAATATTGAGAACAAAATCACATATAATAGACCATTTCACTAATAAAATAATTAAAAACGTAATATTAGCAAACTTATTAAAACTGTTTCTAAACTAAACACTCGTTTACGGTACAAAAGATGGCCGACGGAATGTCTACGAAATAACTACGACTCTGCTACGGCGCGGCTACGAAGCGCTACGCCGTAGCACGCAGCTACGCAGCGACGATAGTGAAAGTTTTCACACAGAGCCTAACACGCACACTGCGTGCCGTTAATATCCCAACCAATCTACCTTTTACAAAACTTTAGATATGAAAATATGTAGTTTTCGTTAATTATGGAGTTAGTTATAAAGTCCCACCATTCATAAGGTACTGCTTAGAGAACATCGTGAAGAAGGCATGTTCTAGAACCAAAAATTCGAAGACATTATCTGACTTAGCAGCTTACCACTGCTTACTTACTTACTTAGCTTACTGGTGGTCCAGTGGTAGTGGTCCAATCGTAGGTCGTGGGTTCGAACCTAGGCAGGAGAACTTTGTGTCAACAAGTTCATCACCACTGCTCTCAAAACGGTGAAGGAATACATCGTGAGGAACCCGGCATGTCCTAGAACCAAAAATTCGAAGACATTTGACATCTACCAACCCGCACTGGGGCAGCGTGGTAGATCACAGCCCACCCCCTCTTGAAGAGGAGGAGTCCCAGCTGTGGGAATGTTATAGGCTGATTATGCTACGTGACATGAACCAACCCGCAGTGTAAAGTAGTCTAGTGAAGGGTGGTTTTTAGACACATGTTTCAGTGTCGGTTATTAAGGAGAAGTGAGTTGAACGGGCAACTAAAAACGAGCTGGCGAGCAGCGAGTACGAGTGATTACTCGCTGATATGCATATGTAACAAGCGTGAGTCTCTCAGCTAGTCTTAAGAGAAAAGAAAAAAAGAAAGACAGCCACGCAAACCGGTCATCGTTCAGCATAATAATAAATTCATTTATTTCGGGTAACTAGGCCCATAGGAGACAATTTATACAACATTTCACATTAATAATATGATAATTTATAATAAAATAAAATAAATTCATAATAAATGTCAAAAATTCAAAATGTGATAGCATTCAGATTAAAATTATAAAATTACGATACTTTAAATACATACAAAGACACACATTAATAACGCCTGCTAAACGGCTTTGCCTGAACATGCCTGCTGAAGCAATGCAGCATGTAGAGACAGTCCAGCCTGTCAGACGAGATGCTCCGACCCTATGCGAGACACGCTGGTTATCAGCAACAGCCGGCTTTGACGTAATGACGTCAACCAGTGCAGCATACTAAAAAAAGAGTTGACGAGAAGCGAGAAGCGAGTGTGTATTTCCGATAGTTTTGTCGCTCGGCTACAAGCAAGTTAGCGAGTGCGACAAGTAAATGACTGCTCAGTCCCTGGCTGGTATGCGTATGCACCAAGCAAAATTCCTTAGCGTTTGTTCTGCCCGCAGAGCGAGGGACGCTGAGCGAGTATTTTCTTTGTCAGCTCTTGTCGCTTTGATAAACTAGTGGAGAGAGAATCGCTCGCTGGTGGTGTGAACAGCCAGCGATCAACTATTAGTATCTCTTTTATATAAGTATCACTTTTACTTACACGGGACCTATTATTTCTTTATTTATCCTCACACTGGAACGCCATAAGGCAATTACACCAATGGAGCAAAAAATCACTTTATGTGCTGCTTTCAATTGTGCGCGGTGGACATCGAACGAGTGGCGATGGTTCGGGCACGCTCACGAAGCGTGCAAGTGCAGCATTTGTCCATAGCCCCATCACTCCTTCCATATTGCGCACATTCATTGCGATTTTTTTAAACTCAATAACCTAGTCTTTTCTACATTTCTATAAAGAGAAACGTACCTAAGATCGTTGATAGCTATTCGCTTTCTCGTCCGCGGTGGGACAGGTTCCGAAACGCCCGCCCTATATAATAATATATATTCAGCCTAGAAATGTTATGGATATGATATTTCGGATCTGGATACGGATATGGATATAGGAATAAAATTATATCGGTTTCGGATACGGTTACGGATATGTACCTAATTATTTCGGATTATCCGTTAGTTTCGGATAGTTTCGGTTACGGATATTAGATTGAAGTAAAATATAAACACAAATAGTTTGGTAATAATTTGTTTTTATTTAGTCTAGATTATCATTTGGTATTATAATCAGTCATATAGCTGTAAGTAATTATTTAGAGATGTTACAAAAACCTGTCGATACATGTCGTTTTTTAGACTCCGCTCTTATACGAAACTATCCGAAACTTGTGAAACGGATACGGTTACGGATATATTTTTATTTCGGATATCCGATAGTTTCGGTTACGGTTACGGAGCTCGATAACATCCCTGATTCAGCCTGTATTGTCCCACTACAGGGCGAACGCCTTCCTTCCTTTTTCCACTTAACTCGATCCCGAACCAATACGGACCAACCCTCATATATTATTAAGTAGGCGTCAAGTTCATCCCGCCATTCTACGCCTGGGTTCTCCGCGATGTCGTTGGACGTTTTCAGGGACCCATGCTGTGGTCCTAACCCACAATGTATCCGACATGCGGCAAACGTGTCCGGCTCAGTCCCATTTGAGTTTGGATGGCGTTTTTTGTCTTAGAGCTCAGTATCGTGTTCCATATTTTCCTAAAATGATCATGAAAACGAAATAACCTCTAGGTAGGTAAATATGCCATTTTAAAATAGTGCAAAAGTCCAAGTCCTCCTTGAATTCAAAACTTAAAATCGTGTTCCATATTTTCCTAAAATGATCATGAAATTAAATAACCTCTAAATATGCCATTTTAAAATAGTGCAAAAGTCCTTCTCCTTGAATTCAAAACTTAAAAGCTGCAATTTGAAAACGAAACGCGACAGTACATCAGATAAAAACATGGTAATTTTCTATTTAAAACACTCGAGTTCACGTACAATTATGCAGATAATTTAACTACTTAAAATAACATAAAACTAGCTAGTGGAATTATACTGAATTGCACCTTATTATCATGTTTAAAACAATTTCCCATTTTATTTTATTCATGGTGTTATAACTAGTTATATGTTTAAAAGAAAACTGTTTTATGGGCAATAGCGGTGATTCTAGTTTGCACTAAATAAACATAACGCAAAGAAAGAAAGAAAATACATCTATTTAGCACAGACTAAAACACACACAATACACACACATCAGATGGGAAATTCTCGTAATGTTAAGAACGTTCACAGTCTGATCTCAGTCACAATCTGTCAAAAATACTTTTATAATCCCTACATGTTTGACTTGGCATTGATTGTCGCTGAGATGAGATTGCGCCTAGATTTTGAACGTTTTTAATTACGGCAATCGGCTTCTAGATAGCAACAAATAGAAAGTCGTCTGCCTGCGTCTGCATTCCCGAGTTCATACAACCCGAATCTCTTCAAGGCGAGAGTGAATAGGCTTCTTCTGGGCAAGCTCGTTCCACCGTAGATCTCGTCCCTGCCTCTGGGCTGGATTGAGGTCAAGAGTGAGCCCATTGTCAATAAAAAAAAAAAAGTGGAAAGTCCGATGTAAGAAAACATCACACTCGTTTTCCTCAACGGGTAGGACAGGTGTAACCCGCCTACACCCATTTTTGCCAGTTATGTTTAAGTTGCATTTAAAAGGGGTCCAGAATATTTCCATCGACATCATCTGCCTAGCGTCTTCCCAACTATATTGAGGTCGGCTTCCAGTCAAACTGGATGCAGCTGAAATTTGCCTACTGCTATCTACCGGGCACAAATACAAACTCTGGGCTGATACAAAGAAAGAAAGAAAAAGTATCTATTGCGACTCGTACAGGATCATAAACTAAACTAAACACAGTTAAAAATAAAAATAAAACAAACTGTATAAAAAAGTAACAAAAGGAAAAAAACTAAACACAAAGTCCTATACGAGGCCAAAAGGCTCCTATCTCAGCATAATGCTTCGACATTTAAAAAATAAATGTCGTAGCGCTGGTATTCTGATAGGGCCCGCTGTGATGTCACGGGCAATCACAGTAATAAATAAATACCAAATAAATTAGATATAATATTATGTAAAATATTAGCAATAAAATAAATATTATTTATTTTTAATCCGCGCTAGACGTAACCTCATTACTTGTCAATTGGCCCTGAGTGTCAGAAGCACTCTGTGGCATTGTTGTGACAAGTGAACGGTCTCAAGAAATATTGGCGGATACCAAGAAATTCCTGATGGAAGCTTATTATCATGAAAGGAAAGCAGTACATGAAGTGATGTTTTGCTCGCCGTATGGTGTTCCAGTGTGAGGATAAATACATAATTTTAATAACAAATAAATTATCCCTACGTAACTAACCTGCACCCTAATTGCGTAACACACAATCAATCAGAATCATTTTGAAGCAAATTAGCAATTTGCTACGACAGAATCAGCATTGCCATGTTGTATGGCAATGCTGATTCTGTGGCCAAAAAATAAGCCAGCCCTTTAGTCACGTGAAGAGCGATGTTGGCGAAGTTTGGCTCATGTTTCACTAGATTATAATATTTTAACTTCAGTTTATTAAAGGCAGCATATTTTATAGGTATTTTGTCCATTCCTCTACGGTCAAATACTCAGTAAATTCCTATGAAATGTTTTCTTACTGTAACAAAATTCTTGCATACGTTATAGAAATATTTTATTGTCCACGTATGAATACCTAACTACTAGCCACATAACTATTGAATACCTGTATGAATATTTTCATGCTTGTTTTGGCTACCGTACAACATACTCGTAACTGGTAAAATGTGGGTTTACCTAACCGTTCGAGGTTCGTACAGGCCTGCCAGTTATGTCACCGAACTGAAGGCCAATTCTTTAAAACGTTCAAAATCTAGTCGCAGTCTCATCTCGTCGACAAACAAATGTCAAGAACTTGTCAAAATATAGGGAAATTAGAAGTATTTTTTGACAGATTGAGACTGAGATCAGACTGTGAAAGTTCTTAAAATTACGAGAATTGCCCCTTTTTTTTTTTTTTTGAGTATGGGATATCATCAAATGACTCCTCCCGCTCTGGGTGGAGCAGAAGGGAGTGTCAGACTCTTACTGACTAAAACCCACCCGTGTTCCTTCCTTAGCCCTATAAGTTCCAGGGCAGCGGTAACCCTTTCGGACGATCCCGCTACCCTGGCAGGCGAGAATTGCCCCTCTGTTTTATTCATAATCAGCTTACAATATTTCCACCGCTGGGACACAGGCCTCCTCTCCGTGAGAGGGAGGGGGGCGTAATCCACCACTCAACCCCAGTGCTGGTTCGTAGATGTCAGATGTCTTCGAATTTTGGAACGATGTTCCTTATCGCACGTTGCGAAAGGGGGCTAGACGGAAAAAATTAAGACCAAAAGTTGGAACGACACTTTTTGCTATAGTTGTAAGCCGTGCGGCGTGCGCGCGTTTCTCTGTCTGTCTCTCTCTCTCTCTTTGAACTTCGTTCCATCCGGGTGTCCCTTGACACCTCTCAAGTTTTTTTGCTCTAGGACTTCCTGGTTGACTTACGATGTTTTCTTTCGCAGTGTTGAGTGCAGTGGTGATGAAATAATTTACACAATGTAAAGCGCATGTCTGGGTTCAAACCTACGACCTACAACTCGTAAGTCGCGACAATTACCACTGAGCCACCACTTCTGTTTTTTTCGCTTTTATGAATTTAATGTAGGTATTATTATCATCTGCCCAGCCTTTTCCCAACTATGTTTGGGTCGGCTTCCAGTCTAACCGGATGCAGCATAACAGTATTATACTTGGAGTGACTGCCTATCTGACCTCCACAACCCAGTGACTGGGTGATAGGATATCTCTTGGTAAGACTGGTTGTCAGGATTTCCGGCATTAAGTAAAGTATTTAAATGCCTATTAAAGGGTTATTGTGGTTTCCCCCATTTGTATCCTTCGCAAACCACGCAATTTGACCTAATAACCTAAAATACCAACCTCACGCAATTTTCCAACCACGCAACACATCTATTTTCACTCCCATCCTACGAAACGCCCTCCAAGTTAAATTATTCACCAACCTAGTTCCGCTACTCGGTAATAGATGGCGCTGTCCGATAACTATCGGAAGCATACACGTAGCAATCACCATTTTATCTTGATATCTTGATAGACGTTGTTAAAAGGGATATGGAGGTCAGTTTAGAATGGTTGTTTTGGCTGCAACCGGCCACTGTATCTGCTGATTTGAAATTTTAATCGGCATTTGAATAAAACAGTTGTTTGTGCTATAATAGACTCTATTTGTTTGTTGTTAAGGCTCGTAATCGTTTGTTCAGGGGTAGTAACATCGCGTTTATTGTTTTAATCAGTGTTGCTAGAGCTCTTAATTATAATTTGCATCTAATTACAATTATTCATAAACTCCACTTCAGTAAGTGTATATAAGTAGGAACACTTTTAGCCCATATTTTGTATGACATTGAGCAGAATTAACCTTCAACAATGTTGCTATCTTAAACTGAAAATCTTTACTCAAACCGATTAAAATTTCTCGGATCATTTAGTTTAGACCAACGACATGTAAAGCTAACACAAATCCTACTAATACTCGTATTATAAACGTGAAAGTTTGTATGGATGGATGGATGGATGTTTGTTACTCTTTCACGCCAAAACTTACCGGATTTGGATGAAATTTAGCACACAGATAGTTAATAACCAGGATCAACACATAGGATACTTTTTATCCCGATATTCCCACGGGATCGAAACTTATGCGGGTGACACTGCGGGGTGCAGCTAGTCTACAATAAATGCAAAGGCAAAACGAACTTATTGGAACGAAGTTCCTTATCGCGCGTTGCGAAAGGGGGCTAGACGGAAAAAATTAAGACCAAAAGTTGGAACGACACTTTTTGCTATAGTTGTAAGCCGTGCGGCGTGCGCGTGTTTCTCTGTCTTTCTCTCTCTCTCTTTGAACTTCGTTCCATCCGGGTGTCCCTGTTTGACACCTCTCAAGTTTTTTTTTGTAAGCCTGTACTTCCCCACTGCTGTAAAGGCTTCCTCCAAATCCTTCCAGGAAGTAATTTCCCGCCCCCCTCGAACTAGCCCTTGCGGTATGCGTCCAGGGTCATCTCACCTCGAAACGAACATTATAAAGTTAAAAAAAAAAATGTCCTGTGCGCATAAAAGTCTAATACCTCGATTAAACTCGATTTAACTGTGTTTTTAACTTCTGATTGTTATTTTTATTTATTTTTGGCATTGTTTATTTTATAATTTTGATTTTAATTTTGATTTAAATTCTGATTTTAAACTCTGATTTTAATTTTGTTTTTGTTTTTATGAAGATTTTTGTGTTGATTTTATTGCGTGTATTAACGTAATTGCTATGGGTTAATACCTGAAATAAACTGTTATTATTATTATTATACCATTTAACGTATTTTTTTGTTTTCGTGTGCCTATAATGTATCCCACTGCTGGGGAAAGGCCTCCCCTTTTACCTTCTAAACCTCCCTGTGTTCTCTGCTGTCCCTATTAAAAAAATTCACCACATTAAAAAAAACTTGAGAGGTGTAAAGGGACACCCGGATGGAACGTAGTACCTAATACTGGCTTGCTTTCTATAAGACAGAGAGAGAGAGAAACACGCGCACGCCGCACGGCTTACAACTGTAGCAAAAAGTGTCGTTCCAACTTTTGGTCTTATTTTTTTCCGTCTAGCCCCCTTTCGCAACGCGCGATAAGGAACTTCGTTCCAAAAACCCAGCGTTCTTCATCCTCTCTCATACTTGATCTATGCTGTGCCCGACAGGGTCCATAATTGTGACTAATTTAATTATTTCCTACTAACTATGAATATACATTATGGTACAGTCACGAGCACCAATATGTCAACACTTGGCAACTTTCAATTGCGATTTTTTCGTGAAAAAACGAATGCAACGTTGAAATACGACACATTACATAAACCTATGGGTTCGAAAATGCTATGTTCGTAACAGCATAATATTTCATTCAAAAACAAAGGAGTAAATCGCTTTTGAATAAAGCCGAGTGTTTACATACTTTTGCTCGTGACTGTATGCAATAAAGAATTGAGAATTGAATTGAGTGTTGTGCGATGTCTGTCCATGTTGGGCCTGCAAACGTTACCAGATCGTCACACCATCTTCGCTATGGTCTACCTCGACGACATTTTTGTTTTAGATAGTTTTTTTTTTTCTGGACGAAAAAGTCTTGACGAAAGTTTTGACTATGAATGTTTGGCTATAAGAGTTAGAGGAAGACCAAAGAAACGATGGATGGACTGTGTGAATGATGATATATGGTTAGTAAGGGGGAGACTACCGCGATGACGACTGATAGAGAAGTATGGAAGAAAAATACCTACATGTTGCGCTGCCAACGAAAATAAAAAAAAATTAAAAAAAAAACAACCGACTTCCAAAAACGACACTACAAAGTGAAAAATAACTTTAATTTCGGAAGTCGGTGTCGTTGGGTTCGCATTTTCGTTGTTTGCCACCGACTTATTTTTCACTTTGTAGTGTCGTTATTGTAAGTCGGTTGTTTCTTTTCAAAAAAGTTTTTATTTTTCACTTTTAAGTTGTACATAATTTTTACCGGTAATTTTGTTCGTCGTTTTTGATGAAATTTCTATGGGACCATTTGAGAAGTATACCCTTTCCAACAAAAAAATCATTCTTCAAATCGGTTGGCAAGCGACGCAGTTACGCGCGAACAAACATAAAAAAAATACAAACATCCGAATTGAGAACCTCCTCCTTTTTTAGAAGTCGGTTAAAAATCGAGACAAGAGCAGAAGAATGATGACTATTAATATTTTATCTCTGCACCCTAATTCCGTAAAACGCAATCAATCTCAATCTGAATCATTTGAAGGATATTGCTAATCCATTGCTTCATATTTTCGAAAAAATTGTCTGCTCAACAACGTAAATAACGCAATGAATGTTGTTGAACTGTCAATATGAAAGCCGCTTCTACTTATAAGTAGTGTGCTACGCAATTGCTCCGCTGGTTTTGTTTGGGTCTAATACGGCGGCGCCGCAGGACACAGCTAGTTAGATAGCACAGGTCTTTTTCTATCTATAATATGTATGTATTGACAAAAAAAAATGTATACCTACGTATATAAGTAGTTTATCAGCCATCATGTTACCATAACACAAGCATTAGGTTGCTTAGCTTGGGACTAGATGGCGCTGTGTGAAATGTCCAGGGATATTTATGTATTTATTTAGTTAGATATTCGCCGCAGGACACAGCTAGTTATATATTATACATAGGTGGCCAGCTTACCTAGTCTACATAATAAATTGCTAAAACTACTGGTAAAGGCCCACATTAAGTTGTACCAAGAAAAAATGCACAGGTATTCTTAAAGTGCTATTTTGTTGGGCACCATGAGTTTGGGTAATTTTTGGACACATTTTTGCTAGCATTTCGCTCACTTGTTGAAAGACTTCTCTTTTTCCCGTTTCAAACCTTTTGTTTTATGCGATTTCTAACCATGAGTGTCATGCATCTTATTATATAACCTTTCAATTTATATAAATGATTTCATTCCTGTAAATAGGTTTTGTACAAACACTTTTATATGTCAATCCTACTTTAAAAACTAGACGATGGGGCTTAAAAGGGCCACTTTGGCAGAATCATAATAGGATAACAATATTAATCATATTAAAAATCGGAAAATGGTCACAAACTGACAATTCATAATATGATCTGTGTGCAATTCATATCACAATGAAATAACATTTAAACTGTAGAAATAAAAAATAAAAAAAACAATTAGATTAATAAAAACTGTAATGAACTTACCGATAAAATTACGGTTTTTATTTTTTCATACGGCAATGTTTACACCAAATATGAAATGAAATTTTACGAAAATTCGAGGAATTGCTAATGATATGCTGGGAATTCAGGAAATGAATAGCTTTTAGAGGTATTGCTTAAAGTGGCCTTTTTAGGCCCCGAGGTCGAAGTTTCCTATCTGACTACTCTAAGGAGAAAGGCCGAAACAAACTCAGAGGTCACAGTCTCTTTTAAAGTCTAGACATTTATGTAATCTTGGTCAGGTTATGTGAAGAACATGTAAATTGCTGTCTCAAATAGTTTTTTGAGGAAAAAATCACACATATTGAGTGGACCTGTCAGTCAGTGCAAGCATTTCTCAGCAAATAGTGTGTAGTGTGTTGTCTTGCAAATATCAGCTCAGAGTCTGAATTTGTTGTTGTTGCTGTTTTGTTGTTGTTGCTGTTTTGTTGTTGTTGTTGTTTTGTTATTGTTGTTGCGGTTTTGTTGTTGTTGCTGTTTTGTTGTTGTTGTTGCTGTTTTATTGTTGTTGCTGTTTTGTTGTTGTTGTTGCTGTTTTGTTGTTGTTGTTGCTGGCAATAGGCTCGCTCTCTATTACATGGGACATACATAAATGGAGAAATATGGGTTTGATTGATTGATTTATTTATTTATTTGTAGAAACATGAGTATACATACAAGGCATGCAGGTTGTTCATAAACAAAAAAGATCCGTCATGTTCGGTCTTTGTCGCATACAAATAATAATAAATAACGTTTATTGATTCAAATAAATTTGTTTACAAAATGAACACTGTCACTTAAACTAGGTAGGTACCCGTGCTATAAGCAACAGTAACAATTCGTGGTTGATATATTTACTTAAAAATAGTTTTGTGCAAAAATCCGTTATTATTATTTTGAGCTTCAAATTATCTGATGATCTTAACAATTTCGTGTGGACTATAGACAGGTACAACTCTACCTAACCCATCAGGGGATTACAGGCATTTATTTATGTTACGTAATACAGCTACTAGCTACTACTTCTACGGCCTCACATCAACCCTCAGTAACCCACTTTATTTTTAACCAAGGCAAATATAACCTCGCGAACTAAAAACGATAAAAAACTGCGAGACAGTGTACCTTACCAAGCATTTATGGTCCCCCTCCTAACCTTTAGACTGGTATCATATATTATGGTATGCCTTCATTATTTGCATATCTCGGCACGCGATGTTGGCTCTTGGCCGTTGGCGTTGGGGACAAATGTTTGTGGCAGACATTTTGCATAAATATACACGATGTTATCTTGGCATTATTAGGGGTGGATCGGAAGTGTATGTTGGTATGTAAGTAAGTAGTGTAGGTGTGTGTGGATTTAATACATGTGTAGTATACATAGTGAATATTATACAAAGGTCTACATGATTAGTGTCATTATTAGGTATAGGTGAAGTGTCCTAATATCTCTGTCTTTCATTTTGGCAATCAAACAATTCCTTCAGCAAAACAGTCAGATGAACGCTATCTGGCAATATTAAAATAGCTCGTGTGCTGAATTCAATTTTGTCACTCAGCAAGGTTCATTATCATTATCAGCATCTTTTCAGCAGAAAGACGTCTATTAAAAAAAAAAAAAAAACAACGATCAAAATCAAAACATGAAATAAAATAAAATAAACATACATTTAAAAAAAAGATGGTGAAACATGAAAAGTAGCTTATGTCCTTTGTCAGAATGCCATCTATCTCCTTGGCAAATTATATCGAAATTCGTTTCGTGGTTTATGCGTGAAAAATTAATACAGACAGAGTTACCTACTTTCAAATAAAATAAATGATAAATGAATGACTGACTTACATAAAACACTTGACTTGTATAAAATACTAATAAATAATATGGAAAAATATATATAAATGAAAAAAGGCATAAATAAAGTAGTGGTAGTTTTTCGAAAATCATTTATACTAACGGATTTTATAATAAAGGCAATACGACAATGTCATTATGACACAATTCTATTACGAGACCATTGACCGACCAATGATCGCCATTAAGAATTTAGCAGATTACGAACTTTAAGCAAAATGACAATGGGATGGGAATGGGATCGTGTTGGAATGACGAATTTATAAAAATAGCAGACTTGGGGCCCAGAGGGCTGGGTCGTTTTTTGGCCAAAGAATTAGCACTGGCATTCAACGTGGCAATGCTGCCAATCTTCTGGGTACGTTTCCGGATGACAACGCTGCGGACGAGTACTTCGACGCTTGAGTGTCCTTTTGTTAATCAAATGTTTCTAATATTGCCCATTCATTAGATTAGAATTAGAGCAATATGTAGGTAGAAGGAATTATGTAGTAATAGATTTTGCAAGAAAGCTAGTAGGTACTTAGGTACATAATTAAGACCAGTAAAATAATTAGTCTGAAACGTTCCAATTCGCTTATTGTTTGGTGTATTATGTTCCAGCTCGACCATGCTCACGGCAGGCGGAGTGCGCGGGAATCAGCAGCAGTTCATGCGTGCGCACGCACTACGACCCGATCACTCGCTGCCTCTGTGGGGACAACCAGCCACCTGTGAATGGACAGTGCGACTCGCAGACTAAAGGTAAGGAATACTGGAAAAAGGGTATACTTCCCAAATGGTCCCATTGAAATTTCGACAATATCTGATAATAAGTTTCGGAGACAGACAACGGAACTCTTCAATAAATGCCAGAAAATCAACGGCTATTGCTGCTATCGCTTATGTATGTATTGTTTACGCAATTACACAACATAACGTCACGCCTGTACCCTCTAAAGGGGTACGCAGATTTGTTCAGTGTACCACGGTACACCCTAATTTCTGTCAAAATTGTTATTGGAGTACCTCTAATCTTGTAAGTATATACGAATTTGTGTGGGGTAGGTACAACTAAAAAGGGAAAGGGAAAAGTCTTACTGTAGCAGCCGGTCGATTCTGTAAAAATCTCTCACCGTGTAAACTCAAGTGAAGTGAGCGTGATGTGACTTGTCAGTAGTGTCAATCCCTAGAATTATTTGGAATGACAGCTCACTCCACGCTCACTTCACCTAAGTTTTCACGGTGAGATGGTTACAGAATCGCACTGTTGTTCCTTTCGACTGTAGCTTACTAACATCCTAAACTAAAAGGTCGTTAGAGAGATGCACGATCATTGCTGCTATTACGGGCAAACCTTGATTAGATTAGCAGGAGCATGGAGATTAACTATTAATTGAAACAAAGCTTACCTACTATGCAACAATTACGCGCTATTTACATTCTAAACCCACCAAGTCCTCAAAACGTATGGTTATACAAAGTGGCAGGTACATCGACGCGCAACAGCCGATCGATTCTGTAAAAATATCACCGTGAAAAGTTAGATGAAGTGAGCTTAGAATGAGCTGTCAATATTGTCAATCCCTAGCATTTGTTGGAATGACAGCTCACTCCACGCTCACTTCACCTAAGTTTTCACGGTGAGATGGTTACAGAATCGCACTGCTGGTATGGATTCAGTAAGCCGCGCGATAAAATGTTTCGTAAAAAAAAAAAATGCTGTCCATACGTTTTGGCCGCGTAGGTATTGCACTTTTCTATGAAACAACAGATTTATTTTTTGATGACCGACGAAAAATTCCTACGCTAGGGGTAGAATCATGGACGTAGTGGTCTAAAAATCAGTTTGCGCGTTGATGTTCCTGCTACCCTGTATGCTTAACTTCTATTTTTTCATATCGAAAAGTTCTCATAATTATGACCTCCGCTCCCGAAAAAGTAACAATTATTTTTGCCTCTTTATTACAAAACAACGAAGTACATTGCGGTGGAGGTTCTAAAATCAATGCATTTTTATGCTTGTTCTAACTGCTGGGGAGTTTCCAATTCTTCTTCTGCGAAAGCACTAGGAAGTGGTGAACGGCGGTCGTTTTGGGGGACTGTCTTTTGTAATATTGACGTTCAAAAAGTGCTGATTCTCAGCCAGTCAATAAATGACTTTTGATTTTAATACCCTCAACTCCAGAAAACTGTATAGTTTTGTCGGTCGAACGACTAAATCCTCACGCACGAAGCTTTTTGCGCTGGGAGTTTTCTTATCCATCTTATCCATCGTCCGTCACTGAGTGCGACCGTTTTCATGGCTACGTTAATGGTTCAGACACTATCCCTTAGTAAATTTTTCCCAAAACCCCGTCACCAAGTCCCATCATATTTAGCCCTCACTAAAAGTTAAGCTGCAAATGTCCTTAATAGTCATCATCTGCCTAGCCTTTTCCTAACTGTGTTGGGGTCGGCTTCCAGTCTAACGGATGCAGCTGAGTACCAGTATTTTTCATGGAGCGACTGCCTATCTGACCTCCACAACCCAGTTACTGGGTAATTCGAACCCCCTGGTTGTCACACTTTCGGGCTTCTGACTACCCGTAACGACTGTCAAAGATCCACGAATGACAGCCGGGACCAACGGCTTAGCGTGCTTTCCGAGTCACGGAGGGGTCTTGGTATGTAAAGATGGTCACCCATCCACGGACCAACCGCGGTAAGCGTAGCTTAACCTGATCGATTGACCCGTGCGGCTGTTATTACTTAGTCACAAGTATCTTAATATTAATACTTCAACTCCAATTTACCTTAACACTGAAAAAATACATGCTTAACCCTTATCAACCGCAACAATTTATTTAAATTCCTTTCAAAAACCCACTTCAGCAGCGTTTCATGTCTGGAAATCATAATTGTAGCTACTCGCGGGTAAATTATAACTTAAATTAGAACTTTTACTTTGTACTTATATTTGAGAGATTACGATCATTTATTTATGTTCAACACGTAAGGCTTCGAAAGCTTACAATTGTACACGAAGGCTCCAGCTAACAGTTCTCTTTTAATTTGGGCCCGATAACGTTTCAGGGTCGGGTCAGCTAGTCATTATAATCGTTTAATGTTATAATCAGGGTTGGTATGGGGTCTACGTGATTTGGATCCTGGCTTCTTAGGAGTTAAATGGGGTGTCGTGATCGAGGTTAAGCGTATTATGAGGCTTGAAGGTTGAAAAAGTACTTATAAGAGTCAGAGCAAAATTCCTAGAGAAATAAATAATATTTTTTCGTCACGTTTGCTCCTCAATGCCTATATATAAAAGTTATGTTTGATTTATAAAACCAAGCAAGTTTACGGTTCTGTCAACGAATGGCCTAAAATGGGAACGTAGAGTGTGTGAGCAG
Source organism: Apamea sordens (assembly GCA_945859715.1). Taxonomy (NCBI): domain Eukaryota; kingdom Metazoa; phylum Arthropoda; class Insecta; order Lepidoptera; family Noctuidae; genus Apamea; species Apamea sordens. The sequence goes on along the minus strand of OX244015.1, from coordinate 6,296,392 downwards.
GGAACTAAGCGATTTCTTTTCCGGAGCGTGTACTTCGAAAACGGTTAAAAATTCGAAAAAAGTGAGAGAGAGATTGATAAAAGTTGTAGAAAATTTTATGAGTTCTCATTTGATATGAGATTTTTTTTCCCTATAACGCACTGTTTTTGAGATATCTGCGGAAACCCAAATGTGGGAACTTTACCCTTCCACCACTTTGGTTTACCTACAAGACGTCAGGACTTTTAGCATGTTCACTCCCTAAGCACCCTGAGCAAATTTGTGAAGGAATCGCTTAGGTCCCTGCTCACGCACTTTACAACTCATATATTGACTGGTCTATATGAATATAACTCACTAGCAACAGACCCATTGTAAATGATAAATTAATTTTTAATTTTAATTTCAAAATTTATTTATTTGGAACAAGAAACACATACAGATATAAATAAGTTCAAAACGATGATAACAGCAGTAGTATAAAACTGTGTCGCAGTTATCAACGCCCCTCTCCAGGTAAGGAGGTAGATTGTTCCAGTTACTTAAAATCAAAAATGCAACATATGAATTATTATGGTTAAATAACAATTTAGAAAAAAAAGAAAAGTAAGTAGTCTAAAGTAAAGTAAAAAAGTGTTTGTGTGAGTGTGGGAGTGTATGTATGTATGGTGTGTTAGTGTAATTGTGTAGGTATGTTATATGTATGTGTGTGAAGGATTGTGTGAGTTACATTTCCACAAGTTTTTCTGTGAAATGATTTTATTTCTGTTAATAGGTTTACACAAACACTTTTACACGTCAATGATATTTAAAAACTAGATGAGGTCGGCGTTTCCTATCTGACTAGTCTGAGAAGAAAGGTCGAAACAAACTCAGAGGTCACAGTCTCTTTTAAAGTCCAGACATAATCGTGGTCAGATCATGTGAAAACCATGTAGTTCGATGTCTGAGATGGTCTTTTGAGAAAAGAACCACACAGATTGAGTGGACCGGTCCAATCGATCCAAGTGCACGCATTTGTCAGAAATCGTGCAGCTCAACTCAAACTGCCAGACCATGACAAAAGAATGACATGACCATGACAAAAAGATTGTTATGTACGTTTACGAAATGCAACAAAAATTAACGACGTGTCAAAATTAAACGCATGTCAGTTGAACCGACAGGCGATTGATTGGCAGAACCAATTACGACAGTTGACATACGCTTGTTAATGTGTTATGACTTACCAGAAATTGAGCGTTAGAATTTTAATCAAACCAGCCCCCTAATTGCGTAACACACGATCAATCGGAATCGGTTTCATTTTGACAGTTCAACAACATTCATTGCGTTATTTACGTGTTGAGCAGACAAATTTTTCGAACTTATGAAGCAATGGATTAGCAATTTGCTTTAAAATAAGTAATTCAGATTCCTATTAATTGTGTTTTAGAGGTATGAGGAACAGGGTGTAAAGTTCACTCATCCTCCATAGAAAAGGGAGGATCCTCCGACCAGACGGGTGTTGTGTCTGGTGGGCAACTCCCCAACGATTGATGTTGGGAAATTGTATCTATGCTAATTGCGCGGTAAACTCTGCTTTCGAGATGCAGGATTTGCGTGACGTCAGTATGACGCGTTGTTCGCATGTGGCGTTGCAGATACTGCTACAGTGTGTTACGCAATTAGGGTGCTGTTTTTGAAAATACTAGGTCAACAGGAAGTACCCTATAGGTTCTGATTCCCTTGCGAGTGTCAAAATATGCGGCATAAACGGAACGTAAACGCCCGTATCTTTTGATTGCGTTGACTTAGAAGTTTGATTTTTTCACTGCTTCAAGCGATTGCAGCCTTGAGTATTTGATATCAATTTCAACTTGATAACTTTATATTTTCCTGAGAAAACGGATCTTGACAGACCGGACAACGAAGTGATGTGATCTTATAAGGGATCCGTTTTTCCTTTTGGGTACCTACGGAACCCTAAAAATAAAGAAATATCTGTGCCATCGACTCCGTTCTTCACCTTTTATACTTACCCTGTTTTTGTCCAGTCGGTAAAAAAAGTCGGCCGATAAAAATATAAATCCACTACTGGATATAAACCTCTTCGCTATCTCTATGGTAACCGGGGTACGCTATCATCATCTGCCTAGCCATTCCCCAATTATGTTGGGGTCAGCTTCCAGTCTAACCGGATACAGCTTAATACCAATATTTTACATGGAGCGACCGCCTATCTGACCTCCAGAACTCAGTTACTCAATACTCCATACTTTTATTGCATTCCATATGTAGGTATTCTTTTTTTTTTTTGAGGATGGGAAATCATCAATTGACTCCTCCCGCTCTGGGTGGAGCAGAAGGGAGTGTCAGACTCTTACTGACTAAAACCCACCCGTGCTTCTTCCTGGAACATAAAGGGCTACCTATAAGTTCCAGGGCAGCGGTAACCCTTTCGGACGATCCCGCTACCCATATGTAGATATTCTTAGGTGGTAAACTTACAATTAGATCATAAGGACCCTGTCGGGCACAGCAAAATAAGTGACTTAGTTACTGGGTAGTACGATACCCCTTGGTAAGCAAGTCTGTCAGAGGGCTTCTGCCTACCCGTAACGACTGTCAAAGATCCACGAATGATAGCCGGGACCAACGGCTTAACGTGCTTTCCGAGGCACGGAGGGGTCTCGGTATGTAAACTCTGAAACTTTAATGTCATCCCCGATCTTTACCAAACCTACCAGTAACAAAGTGACATCTAACCATCCTCTTCTCTCCCACAGCCCTCTACCATGTCTGCGCGAACAGTGATGAATGTAACGACGGGCTGATCTGCGGCACCCCAAACATCACCGGAACTGCACCCCTGCATCTCAGGGTGCATGCGCCGTCTGACAAGATCTGTCTCTGCGACGCTGACACCGGGTTCACAGAGAAGGAGCATACTTGCAACGGTAAGTGAACCATGACTGTGTACACACGGCTACTCGTCAAGCTATACAAAACCAGTTTGTCTTGGCTTCACTTTGTATGATATTTTCTCACAATGAACGGTCAGCTAATACTGGTTTTGCATAGCTTGATGTGTAGCCGTGTGTACCATTTCATACTTACGTATAGACATACAAATGAGAGGAACGCAGCGCCACCCCGACTCACAGGGGACGTCTCCGCAGACAGTTCCGACTCACAGTGAACTATGCGGCAACCGGTTCCGATTCACTGGAACTTCAGCTGGCCTGGCAAGCATCGCAAGATCACTCAGCCCACTATCGACCGTCCGGTCTCCGGACGGGAGTGATGTAGCGGTATCTACAACGTCATATGCGAACAACGCGTCATACTGACGTCACGCAAATCCTGCATCTCGCAAGCAGAGTTTACCGCGCAATTAGCATACATAAAACTTCCCGACATCAACCGTTGGGTAGCTGCCCGCCAGACACAACACCCGTCTGGTTGGAGGATCCTCCCTCATAACTGCATCTTCACCATCTGTCTAACCTGCCAGTCTAACCAGATGCAGTTGAATAACAGAATTTTGCCTGTCTGATCCATCAACATAGGTATTTGGTTTAGGGGGGCAGCCTAGCCTTCCAGCTGAACTAACCAGCCATTTAATGAGAGCAAGCTCCTGGGCAAAAGCCTCCCACCACACCTTCCATCTTTCGCGAGCCCGCGCATCCTTCTTCCAGTTTTGACGGAACCTATCCAACTCATCCCGCCATCTCAGTCCTACGTGGTCTGCCGCGCGACGTCGTCGCCTCGCTGTCTCAGGGCACCAACTATGTGCTATTTGGGTCCACAGTTGTCCGGCTGCGGCAGACATGTCCTGCTCAGTACCATTTAAGTTGGGCAGTCTTTTGTGCCACGTCAGCTATCTTGGTTTTTCAGCGCAGTATTGTGGTTCGATCACGATTTTTGTGCCACGTTAATTTAACGCCTAGTATACTGCGCTCCATTGCTCGTTGGCTAATCTAAAAATATTTTAATATGCAGGAGACAGCTTGTGTATGAAAACAAATGTTTATGTGTAAGGATTTTTGTTTGATGTTTTTAAAAAACACGCGTTGAAGACACGGCGTAGATTAGATACAGCTATTTCAATTAAAAATGTTTACATTTTCAGATGCTGATATCTTGAAGACGTCCCTGCTCGCCATCTTCCTAGTTTCGTGCATAAGAAAAATCTTAGCTTATTAACTTAATTAATTCACTGATTTCATTTCATAACCTTTTTGTGACAATCACGTTTTTTAAGGTCATTGGAAAATCCGGTCATTATTAATTAATTAAATTCCTAACTTTAAATCAAAATATGAAAATTATTTTTAATTTATGAAATATGTTATCAGAAAGTGAGCGGAAATTCAAGAGCAGTGATAGCAGTGGTTACGGCCGCAACTTACAAATTGTAGTTCGTAGTTTTGAACCCAAACAGGCACTTTAGCATAAGCATAATCAGACTATAATGTTCCTGTGACGTCATCTACACCACCACAGACGAACTACGCATCACACTGACGTCACGCAAAGTCCTGCATCGCGCAAGCAGAGTTTGCAGCGCATTTGTATATACCCGACATCAACTGTCGGGCAGTTGCCCACCAGACACGACACCCGTCTGGTCGCAGGATCCTCCTTTTTCTATGGAGGATGAGTGAACTTTAGAACCTGTTCCGTATACCTCCAAATTCCTACGGCTGGGACACAGGCCTCCTCTCTGTAACATTATTTAATCACCTCTGCTGTCAAAACGGTGAACGAAAACAGGAAGAAACCGGCATGTCCTAGAACCAAAAATTAAGACATGTGACATATACCAACCCGCACTGGGCCTGCGTGGTGGATTATGGCCCATTCCCTCTCACGAAAAGAGGAGACCTGTGTCCCAGCAGTAACATTATAGGCTGATTAATCAGAAAATTCAAACTTTTGAAGGACAAATAATTATCTTTTTTTAATACTTTGAACCGGCTTTTTCAAATTTAGAGTTATTAATTGTAGATTATAATTCACGGGTTTTTAGAAGTAATTTAAAAAGAGATATATGTAAAATAAAATTTTACAATAAAACAAAAACAGTTAAAGCTAAAATATATTTGCGAATTTAATCATTTATTTCCACTTGAGAATTTAGTACAAACACACATATCTTAGCTTTTAAATAAAAATAAACTAAAATTGCTTAGACTAAAAATGAAATAAATTAAATAATAAAAGAGAATTAATATACGTCCATTAAATGTAATGTAAATAGTTTTAATATCAAAATTAAATTAAGATTCATTCATTATTTTACAGAATGAGCAGATAACAATGTTGTGTTTGTAAAAAAACAATTTAATCATAAACCAACTTAGCGCGAAAAATCACATCACAAATAGGGTCCCGAGATATTTCAAAGATACTCTAAATAATAATAATCATGTTGTCATGTCAGCTCGGCTGTCATTGCGCCGATTGTCGTACTGGCCAATGGCGTGATGGCCAAAACCCTCGATCAACATTTCTTGAGGTTCTCGTTAGGCGGTTGGCCTGATTCAGAAGGCAGTATTACTCGATACGGCTCGCATTGTGAGCCCTAACCAAGCTTGGGCCCTGCTACTGCACTATTTTTTATATATTTTTTAAATATGTTTTTTTTTATAATAAATATTGAATAAGCACGAAAATAAATAATCGAGATAATGATCACATTATATTGTTATCAGTCAGTTCGTTTGAGAGCTACAAACCTAGTCAGACAAAGTTATCAAACTTACAATATCCCTCTTTATGCGTCGTTGCTTATTCAACTAGATGGTTGCTCAAAAAAGCCAGCTCAAAATCTAAAGAAAATTTATCAGTTTGCTCAAATTCGACTCTGCTCAAACTCCTGAGTCACTTTTATCACACTAGTTAGCCTTTAAGAGCAGTGGTAGCTCAGAGGTAATAAAGAGAAATAAAGAAAGAAAGCATTAATTTATTATTATTTATATTGATAGTGATCAAACATAGTCTGTTGAGCTGTTCATTCTGTAAATAAAAGCTTAAAATGAAGTAATTCTAGGCTTGTGTGTAGAGTGAGCAAATAGCATTTTTTATTTTATTATTTTTATAGTAATAATATTTAGGCTAAGGCAGACTTATAAGGCAGGAAGTATTGTTATTTTCATTGACTGCCAGACAACAGACCCAATCGAAAATCTATTGTTGGAGGACACTATTGCGGTGGCAGTCAAATGCCTTAACATGTTGGATTTCTATTTAGTTTATTTTTAATAATAGATAATATGTTTATTTATTATTTTTTTACACAGAGTCATCCATACCTTACCCCATCCATTCATTCATCCATTACCCATACCCCATCAAACCTATGTACTTACAAAATAAAGTCATTCATCATAAAAAAAAAAAATTAAAAAAAATTGTTCTGTAATGGTCATCCTACCTGCCTCTCTAAAAACAGTAGTGTATAATTTTATTACTCCAATTTAGTAGCGAACAGCTAAATATATAGTAAAATTAATTTTCGTAAAGCCTGGTTTTATAATAAATAAAATTTAAATAAATAATTTTAATAGAGCTAAATTTTTTCATTAAATAAAATCATGCATTTTAGAATTTTATTGTACCTACTTTAATTATATGGAAACATATCTCGGAATGAACTTACTATAATAATATTTAAAACTGTAGAACCATTTTTAGAAAATAATTATTATTACCTACGTGTACTGTTTGAGAATTAATAAAGAGTTTAAAATTTTATCGTAGTTTTTTTGTTTTATTTTTAAAGTGCTAAAGAACAAAACAAAAACTTTTTTACAAAAAAAAAACAACCGACTTCCAAAAAAGACACTACAAAGTAAAAAATAACTTTAATTTCGGAAGTCGGTGTCGTTGGGTTCGCATTTTCTTTGTTTGCCACCGACTTCCAAATTAAAGTTATTTTTCACTTTGGTAGTGTCTTTTTTGGAAGTCCGTTATTTTTGAATTTCTGTTTTTTTCACTTTTAAGTTATAGTTAATCCACACCAAAATCCCCTTAAATCTTAATGCATCCCATGACAAGTCCAATATGCCACCACTGAAAAGTCATAGGAAAGCAAACGACGATAGCACTAGGAAGTGGCGGGCGTTTTTGGGGGACTGTCTTTTGTAATTTTGACGTTCGAAAAGTGCTGATTCTCAGCCTAATTTGAATAAATGACTTTTAATTTTGATTTTGACGCCATCTCGTTTACTTGAATTTTTACTAGTAATTTTGGCTTAAAAACCAAATTACTGAACCGATTCTAATGAAATTTCTATGAGACCAATCTGAAAGTATATCCTTTATAATAATTTTAAAAAAAATGCAAATCGGCTTATAAATAACGGAGTTCTGAGGTAACAAATCCTTCTTTTTTTGAAGTCGGTTGAAAAAAAGGAAAATCATGAAAAAGAGTCCGTTATTACAAATACGTATGGGTGGAAAATAGGTCATCATCATCTGCCTAGCCTTTTCTCAACTATGTTGGGGTCGCCGGTCGGCTGAATACCAGCCGATCGAATCTGTAAAAATCTCACCGAGAAAACTTAGGTGAAGTGAGCTTAGAGTGAGCTATCAATAGTGTCAATCTGTGTGAGTGAGCTGTCATTCCAACTAATGCTAAATTAGTTGGAATGACAGCTCACTCCACGTTCACTTCACCTAAGTGTTCACGGTGAGATGGTTGCAGAATCACACTGCAGTATTGTACATAAAGTGGCTGCCTATCTGACCTCCACAACCCGGTTACTGTGTAATACGATACCGCTTTGTAAGACTTTTTATTTGTAAACATTCAGATACAATATGATTGTATTGTGTTGTTATTGAATAAATGAAATGAAAAATGACTGGTTGTTAGACTGCTCACAGCTGTATGGAAAATAGGTACCTACAGATTCCCAGGAAGGATGAAACATCTAGGGTTTTATAATTGGTGTATTCTGCATTCTGATTGCATTTTTTTTTATTTATGGTAACATTCTAATATGTTTAGATGAATTTATTTAGTTGGAAGAACATTCAAATATTTTCGCCTCAGAAAACTTAGCGACCGGTACCTACTATGTATAAGCCTACCAACTATGTACCTAATAATCTAGTAAGACGAAAAAGACTACACAGGGAATCCTATTGTGGAGACTAGTGCTATTTAACTATTGTAAAGTTTTTTTGAACAATAAAGGTTTTTATTTATTTGTATATATAGCGCCATCTAGTATTGGATAGCTATACTAATACAAACGTAATGCTTCTTTGGTACTACTCTTGATTCATCAATAGATGTCGCTAAATGAAGTTTACAGTAAAAATAAAAAAGTTTATTTATATGTACGAAAATTGGTCACGAATGAATTGATAGTTTATTATTTAAGCATCATTTAATTATAATATACATAAAACAACGATAAAACTCAAAATGCTGTGAATACGAGTAGCCTTTAAAAAAATATCTATATTAACTAATTATAGCTTTCCGTGTCAAGGAGTACAAAGTAGAAACTTTACTTAAATTTTATATAATGTGGTTAAATAACCTCAAAAGATTTTAAAACTTGAAGATTACGCAATATTATCGAAAGCAATACTGACACATTTATTATTTTGTAACGTCGTAATACATAGTAATTTCCAAATGTCTTAGAAATTGGTACATAATTTCAGCCATGCTCACATAGGGGTTCCGTGGTGTAGTGGTTATCACATCTGCTTTACACGCAGAAGGCCGCCAGTTCGATCCTGGCCGGAATCACATACTTTTTGTAAAATTTTTCGTTTTGATCAATTTTTTTTTCTTTTTTGTTTAATTAAAATTGCAAATATTGGTAACCTACGTCTCACAAAACGTCCATTTTATTACATTTTTGTGCTTTCAAAAGTTACCTTGGTACAGACGCCAGCAGGTCAAGCTACCCGAAACTGTCAAATTTTTCCAATCAACCTTGAACCTTTAGCGATAAGTTGAAAATCTATTAAAGAAATTTGACAGATTGTAGTAGCTTGATGTGCTGGCGTCTGTACATCTTTCGGCCCACCTAGCGGTACCTGCAGTCCTTTTACAGTCATTTTACCTCTGACTGGTGCAACCCAAAAGCAACCTTATTTGGTCGAAAATAAAGATCACAATATCTTTGACAGACTTGTCAGTGGCGGCAACTCAAAAGCAACCTTCTGTCAACGAGAATAAAGATCACAATGTCTTTAACAGACTGGTTAGTGGCAGCAATCGAACAGCAACCTTCTGTCAACGAGAATAAAGATCACAATATCTTTAACAGACTGGTTAGTGGCAGCAATCGAACAGCAACCTTCTGTCAACGAGAATAAAGATCACAATGTCTTTAACAGACTGGTTAGTGGCAGCAATCGAACAGCAACCTTCTGTCAACGAGAATAAAGATCACAATGTCTTTAACAGACTGGTTAGTGGCAGCAATCGAACGGCAACCTTCTGTCAACGAGAATAAAGATCACAATGTCTTTAACAGACTGGTTAGTGGCAGCAATCGAACGGCAACCTTCTGTCAACGAGAATAAAGATCACAATGTCTTTAACAGACTGGTTAGTGGCAGCAATCGAACGGCAACCTTCTGTCAACGAGAATAAAGATCACAATGTCTTTAACAGACTGGTTAGTGGCAGCAATCGAACGGCAACCTTCTGTCAACGAGAATAAAGATCACAATGTCTTTAACAGACTGGTTAGTGGCAGCAATCGAACGGCAACCTTCTGTCAACGAGAATAAAGATCACAATGTCTTTAACAGACTGGTTAGTGGCAGCAATCGAACAGCAACCTTCTGTCAACGAGAATAAAGATCACAATGTCTTTGACAGACTGGTTAGTGGCAACAATCGAACAGCAACCTTCTGTCGACGAGAATAAAGATCACAATGTCTTTGACAGACTTGTCAGTGGCGGCAACTCAAAAGCAACCTTATCTGGACGAAAATAAAGATCACAATATCTTTGACAGACTTATTACACCCTTATTAGACTTATTACAACCTAATGCTTGTGTCAATATCTTTGACACACGCATTAGGTTGCTTAGCTTGGGACTAGATGGCGCTGTGTGAAATGTCCAGGGATATTATTATTATTACTTGTCAGTGGTGGCAAGCGGCAACCCAAAAGCAACCTTATTCGGACGAAAATAAAGATCACAATATCTTTGACAGACTTGTCAGTGGCGGCAACTCAAAAGCAACCTTATTTTAATGAGAATAAAGATAACTGTGATTTTGACAGTGATGCAAAATGGACTGAATAGGCTGTAAAAAATCCAAGCCCCCAAGTGCCCCCAACTCTTCAATCCTTACATCTTGGTGAAAATGTACTTTTAATAAAATTAATTCTTCATTATCGACGATTTTTCTAGGGTGGGCAATGGCACCGATTCCCTTGTTCACAAACTAAACTAAATTTAAGTTCAGTGCATCTTTTTCTTTCTATTTCATTAAGAAAAGGGCAGAAGATAAATATTAGTTTAGTCCTGTCAAATTAAGATACTCCATAGACAAATTAGACGTGATTAAAAACATGGCTACTAAAAATACGTCAATTTACGTCAGATGCTGACTAATTCTGTCCTTTTTTTAATGAAATAAGCAACGCTTGGCGGCAGAACTATGTATGATGGTAGTAGGTACTTCCTCGGACGAGAAAAAAAAATAGAAATAAAAAACATACAAATGAAAAAAAAATACATAGAAATAACCTCCACCACCCAGTTACTGGGTAATACGATACCTCTTGGTAAGACTGGTTGTCAGACTTTCGGGCTTCTGACTACCCGTAACGACTGTCAAAGATCCACGAATGACAGCCGGGACCAACAGCTTAACGTGCTTTCCGAGGCACGGAGGGTCTCGGTATGTAAAGATGGTCACCCATCCACAGACCAACCGCGGCAAGAGTAGCTTAACCTGACCGATCGACCTGTGCGGCTGTTATTATTTAGCCACTCAAATAAATATACAGAAATAAATTAAAAAGGAATAAGACAAACAATGAGAAAACATTACCGTTGTGATGATACTGCCAGCTTCTTGCGAATATGCTCGCGAACTTTAACTATCCCAAAGGATAATCGATTGGTTGCCAGCCGATCGATTCTGTAAAAATTTCACCGTGAATGTCACGTGAAGTGAGCTTAGAGTGAGCTGTCAATAGTATCAATCCCGCTAGCATTAGTTTGAATGGCAGCTCACTCCACGCTCACTTCACCTAAGTTTTCACGGTGAGATGGTTACAGAATCAAACTGCTGGTTTCCTGGGGGAGCGCATTCCACAGGGAGATAGACTGAACGAAGAAGGAACAGAGAAGGAAGAGATATCCAGGTGGCTAACTCCTGTCTTACAGAACAGTGGTAGCGAACTAGTCTATGAAGATGACTGACATTGCGATGCCAAGCAGGCGTTTGACCTTTCTTATTTATTATGAATACTAAGATGTTTTTAGGGTTCCGTAGCCAAATGGCAAAAAACGGTACCCTTATGGATTGGTCATGTCATGTCTGTCTGTCTGTCCGTCCGAAACTAGGGAAACTGAAACTGGAAATTGAAACTTGGTAAGTAGATGTATTCTGTGAACCGCATTAAGATTTTCACACAAAAATAGAAAAAAAACAATAAATTTTGGGGGTTCCCCATACATAAAACTGAAACTCAAAAATTACTTTTCATCAAACCGATACGTGGGGTATCTATGGATAGGTCTTCATAAATGATATTGAGGTTTCTAATATAATTTTTTCTAAACTGAATGGTTTGCGCGAGAGACACTTGCAAAGTGGTAAAATATGTCCCCCCCCCCCCCCCCCTCCCCTGTAACATCTAAAAGAAGAGAATGATAAAACTAAAAAAAATATAAATGATGTACCTACATACATTATCATGTAAACACCGATAATTGGTTTGAACGAGATCTAATAAGTATTTTTTTTTAATCTATATCTATACATAGAATAAATCTGTAGAAGTGAAAATTCTGTACATTGAAAATATCAAAAAAGTAAATGGCAGGGGGTGTTACTAGACCGACACCGAACCCAAAAATGTGATTAAAAAATTTTTTGTCTGTCTGTCTGTCTGTCGGTCTGTCTGTCTGTCTGTCTGTTTGTTCAGGCATCACGCAAAAACTACCGGTTCGATTACGATGAAACTTGGTATAATTATTCTTTAATATCCTGGGCACCACACTGGGTACTTTTTATCCCGGAAAAGTATATACAATAAAAAACAAACTTAATTTTGCGGTTCGATCCCTAGACCCATTACTGTCTCAACCGCAAATAATAAGTTTGTCGTAGGTTACGTCACCCGCAGTGGAGTTCATTTTTATTCCTTTTAGTTTTAAGAGTTATTTAGGTTTATTTTCATATAAGTCGTAGGTATAGATTTTAATTTTAAAGTATAGGTAGCATATTTGATAGTGTACGTAGTGACCGTAGGTTATTTTATAATACTGTTAGGTAGGATTAGTCATTCGTATAGATATTAGTTTTTAGGAATTTTGCTTATTTATTGAGTTTAGATTAGTTATCATCAGAAATAGGTTTATTTAGGTAGGTATTTAATTTTCTGTTATTGAGTTTTTTTTTTTTAAATTAGGTAGGTACTTAGGTAAAGATATCATAAAGGTTCCCTCTTAATCACCACTAATGAGACACAATTGGTTTTCTATTGTTATTAGCCACAAAGGGCCCGCGAGATAGATGGCATTCTGGGGAAGCACATACATTTTATCCTGTTAGCACGTTCCCGTGGGATAATTTCCGACATCCACGCGGGCGAAGCCGCGGGCAGAAGCTAGTACATCATAAATCGTAAACCGCAATTTACCTTTCATTCAATCAACTCAATGGAACCCTTTATGGGCGAGTCCGATTCGCACTTGGCCGCTTTTTTTAAAAATCCGGTTTGAAATATTTTATAAACTATAGTAACGCGTCAGCTTCTGCCGCTAAAGACGTGTTTTGATTTCCTAAAGTTGTTATTTTAATAGGTGAGTGATTTTGTTATTATTATTTTAAAGTTTCATTACCTATTAAACTTTTGTTCAATATCCTATCGTTCTAATATTATAAACGTGAAAGTTTGTATGGATGGATGGATGGATGGATGTTTGTTACTCTTTCACGCAAAAACTACTGAACGGATTTGGATGAAATTTGGCACACAGATGGTTTATAACCAGGATTAACATATAGGATACTTTTTATCCCGACATTCCCACGGCATTGAAACTTATGCGGGTGAAACCGCGGGGCGCAGCTAGTACCTAATATACATATAAGTCGCAGATGAATTGTAGAATCCACTGTTTTACAAAACCGCTACTAGTTTTACAAAAAAGCTCCGTTATGTACAACAATTACTGAACTCTATTTTCCCTATATTTTTGACATTTGTTTGTAGCTGAGATGAGACTGCGTCTAGATTTATTACGAAACTTGACCTTGACGGAGACCTAGGATGTAGTAGTAAATCTTTTTTTTTCTGCAAGAGGAGCCCCTTTTGGTGTCATGTTTTGTTTAAGTACGGTCACCAAACGAGATTAATAACCAGGGTCGTCGCATATACATAGTTGAAGTTTTGTAAGAAACCGATGGATGTTTTCGATTTTTTTTTAATTAAATTAATAGAAAACAAACAGTTCAATTATCAAATCAAATTTCATTCTAAAACATCCATCGGTTTCTTAGTAAACTTCAACCATATCCGACGACCCTGTTTACTTATCTCTTTTGGCGACTGTACACACGGCTACACATCAAGCTATAAATAAAATAAATAAAAAAGCTATGCAAAGCCAGTATTGGCTGACCGTTCATTGTGAGAAAATATCATACAAAGTGAGGCCAAGACAAACTGGTTTTGTATAGCTTGACGTGTAGCCGTGTGTACCTAAGTCGTGAGATTTTGTGTAGATACATTAGTCAGGCACCATTCCATCATCTGCCTAGCCTTTTCTCAACTACGTTGGGGTCGGCTTCCAGTCTAACCGGATGCAGCTGAACACCAGTATTTTATATGAAACGACTGCCTATCTATAAATAATAAATAAATAAATAAAATTTTTATTCAAGTAAAAGTAAGGTAACAATAAGATTTACGTTAACCGGATGCAGCTGAATACCAGTATTTTACATGGAGCGACTGCCTATCTGACCTCCACAACTCAGTTACTAGGTAATACGATACCCCTTGGTAAGACTGGTTGTCAGACTTTCGGGCTTCCGACGACCCGTAACAACTGTCAAAAATCCACGAATGACAGCTGGGACTTTGTGCTTTCCGAGACACGGAGAGATCTTGGTATGTATAAAGATGGTCACCCATTTACGGACCAACCGCGGCAAGCGTAGCTTGACCTGATCGATCGACACGGCTGTTAAGGCGGTACTAAAAATGTTTCGTATCCAAAGTAGATAGCGAAAGTACCAAAAGCGGCCATTTTTGACAGTTTTGCTATCTACTTTGGATACGAAACATTTTGAGTCCTGTTTTAACAACGTAAAAATACTTTATCCTCTTTGTAACAAACTCCAAGATTCAATTTTTTTATTTTTGTTTTCTATGCTATGCTACGATTTTTTATTCAATGAGGGCGCCACTTAGCTCGGGGTACCGCCTTAATACTTAGCCACGAGCCACAGGCCCCATTAAAACCCTTAATTTACAATACATGTTTTATTGATTTATTGCAGGTGTTGAGTACATATATATTAAGGTGTGCTGATCCTTTTGGAGTAACTACCAGGGACCAGAGACAATTACAAAATGCAGCGGATATTTTTCCTGTTTATTTTCCTCTTAACATCGGCGAGAGGGCAAAGAGGTTTGATAAGCTTTTTTCGTTAATGTTTTTTAGTTGGTAATTAAGCATAGGTACACACAGCTACACGTCAAGCTATACAAAACCAGTTTGTCTTGGCCTCACTTTGTATGATATTTTCTCACAATGAACGGTCAGCGGAACGGTTGAACGGTTTTGCATAGCTTGATGTGTAGCTGTGTGTACAGAAGCCAGCACGTTTTTATTTTTTTTTTATTTGTAACTGTGCGTTCTGTTTGTGCAGAATAAAATATTTTTCTTTCTTTCACGTCAAGCTACCAGAAACTGTCGAATTTTCCCTATCGACCTTGAACCTTAATGCTTTAGCGATAAAGTTCAAAATCTATTAAAGAAATTCGACAGATTGTCGTAGCTTGATGTGCTGACGTCTGTACTTATTCTATACAGGTTGGCATACATCGAACCGCAAACTAAAACCAGGAATTTAGCACATAGGGGTCCCTAGCTTAGAAAAGAACATTGACAATTCTATGTATGGATATTGGACCAAGTGCTGCCCAGAATGAACACATAGTGCATTTTGTTCCATACGTCATTATAAGGCCATTATTTTATTATCATGCACATTTTTAAATATACTTTAGAAATATATTTTATTAAGATAAAATACGAATACCGTTTGTTTTTTAAATGATAAATTCGTCCTACTATAGAGAATGCTAAAATGATAAAAATTACCGGTTTATTATATTGAAGGCTAAAATGTCTTTTTTTTAAATTATACACTTGAACTTTAGAAATCTCATTAAACGTAGCCGAGAGTGAGCTAGAAAGAAGATATTTACTTCGAAACGTGTACGGCTCCTTATACAAACATTGTGATTCATAGTATTAAGATCAACAAGTCATTTACAAAATGATCTCCAAAAAAAAAAATTCTGAAAATTTTATGGTTGTAACGACTGTGAATGTTATTTATTATGTTATGTCTAGTCGCAAACTTTAGGTAAATATAGACGAATTACTTATTCCAAATAACATACTTTTTTAATGTATTTATAAGTGTTGTCCCGAATTTCGGGACAGATGTCCCGGAAAAAATGTAGTCCTAAGGAAGTCTCCGTTTCTTGTCTCTGTTCTTCGAAGTTTAGGCAAATAGGCACTACCTATTCCTATCACTGGTCATTACTAACCTGTGAACCGAAGCGCTCCAAATTCTGTTCAGGGAGTCAAGAGAAAAACAAGTTTTTAGTTGTGAATTATTTATTGACTAAAACAAATAAATGGACTATTTTTAATAATTATTGATAATGAACTATTAATAATAGCTATTAATGATGATTTTTAATTATCACTGACCATAAAGAAAGAAAGAACAAAAAAAAAACAAAGAATTCACCACAACAAAAAATAGCAAGCGTATAGTCCAAATGAAAAGCCAAGTAAAGCCAAGTCGTTAAAAAGTATCGGCTGAGCGATCGGACTGCTGCGCTGCGTGTCGCGGGTTCGATTCCCGCACAGAACAAATATTTGTAAGTTCCTATTTAGTGGTGAAGGGCGGGCGTTTTTGGGGGACTGTCTTTTGTAATTTTGACGTTCGAAAAGTGCTGACTCTCAGCCTAATTTGAATAAATGACTTTTGATTTTGATTTGATTTTTGATTTGTTCTGAGTCTGGGTGTTTTTCTATCTATAATATGTATGTATTTACAAAAAAAAATGTATATAAGTAGTTTATCAGCCATCTTGTTACCATAACACAAGCATTAGGTTGCTTAGCTTGGGACTAGATGGCGCTGTGTGAAATGTTCAGGGATATTATTATTATTATTATCTATAAATCAAAAGAGCGCACAGTTCTCAACCGATCACAAGTGACGAGTTTGGTGTCGAGTTACACTGACAGCGATATGCCAAAGGCGTGCGCACAGGTACAAAACGTGTGTGACCGAGACAAACTATACACAATCCATTACCTACCTACCTATAAGAAAATATTGTCAAAAATTGATAAGTAGGTAAGTACCTACCTAAAACCATAAAAAAAATCCTAGGATTTTTTATTTTTTAACCAGTTTCTAAAAAAGGAAGAGGTTCTCAATTCGGATGTTTGTATTTTTTTTTTATGCTTGTTCCCGCATAACTCCGTCGCTAGCCAACCGGTTTGAAAAATTCTTTTTTTGTTGGAAAGGGTACCTATACTTTCCAAATGGTCCCATAGAAATTTCATCAAAAACGGTTCAGTAGTTTGGTTTTTAAACCAAAATTACTAGTAAAAATTACAACTTAAAAGTGAAAAATAAAAACTTATTTGCAAAAGAAAAAACTACCGACTTCCAAAAACGGCACTACAAAGTGAAAAATAACTTTAATTTCGGAAGTCAGTGGCAAATAACGAAAATTCGAACCCAACGACACCGACTTCCGAAATTAAAGTTATTTTTCACTTTGTAGTGTCGTTTTTAGAAGTGGGTTGTTTTTTTTTTTTGCAAATAAGTTTTTATTTATAATTTTTTTGTTAAGTAGATTGATCTAGGACATCATTTGGAAATACTTCCATGTCTGGGCAGCATTTGGTCCAAACCCTGTCAAAATAAAATCCTTTCCACCGGTTAACAAAAAGAATATGCTGTTTCTTGTTAAGTGTACCAATATGTACAGTCACGAGCACCAATATGTCAACACTTGGCAAACTTCAATTGGGATTTTTTCGTGAAATAACGAATGCAACGTTGAAATACGATACATTACATAGAATAGACCTATGGGTTCGAAAATGCTATGTTCGTAACAACCTAAAATTTCATTAAAAAATAAAGGAGTAAATCGCTTTTGAATAATGCCGAGTGTATACATACTTTTGCTCGTGACTGTACGGGGTCAAAATAATAATAATAAATAAATAAATATCCCTGGACATTTCACACAGCGCCATCTAGTCCCAAGCTAAGCAACCTAATGCTTGTGTTATGGTAACAAGATGGCTGATAAACTACTTATATACATTTTTTTTTTGTAAATACATACATATTATAGATAGAAAAACACCCAGACTCAGAACAAATACATGTAGGACTTACAAATATTTGTTCTGTGCGGGAATCGAACCCGCGACACGCAGCGCAGCAGTCCGATCGCTCAGCCACTGCGCTAACCGTGTTGTCCGGGAATGTGTGGGAAATGTATGGGAACAGCATTTTTTTTAGCATGGAGCGACTGCCTAGTGCCTATCTGACATTCCCAACCCAGTTACTAGGTAACACGATACGCTGCTTGGCCTGCCTTCAATCCTTTATCAGAAAAAAAAATCAACCGACTTCCAAAAACGACACTACAAAGTGAAAAATAACTTTAATTTCGGAAGTCGGTGTCGTTGGGTTCACACTTTCGTTGTTTGCCACCGACTTCCGAAATTAAAGTTATTTTTCACTTTGTAGTGTCGTTTTTGGAAGTCGGTTGATTTTTTTTGCAAAAAAGTTTTTATTTTTCCCTTTTAAGTTGTAATTTTTACCAGTAATTTTGGTTTAAAAACCAAACTACTGAACCGTTTTTGATGAAATTTCTATGGGACCATTTGGGAAGTATACGCTTTCCAACAAAAAAAGAATTTTTCAAATCGGTTGGCAAGCGAAAGAGTTATGCGCGAACAAACATAAAAAAAAAAAAAAAATACAAACACCCGAATTGAGAACCTCCTCCTTTTTTAGAAGTCGGTTAAAAATAACATTTGATTTTCTTTGATTTCAGAGGGAGAGACGTGTCTAGATAACCATTCGAACACCATTGGAATATGCACAGTGGTCGATCAATGTGTATCAGCGGAAAATGACTTTGTGTAAGGTTTCCAACTATTTTTATTACGTCATTCAAATATCCAACATTTCATACCCAAAAATCGCAGCCAGAAAAAAAAGGGACTATTTCCTTATGGGAAATAATATCTCGAGCATTTTTTTATTAAGTATTACAACGAACGTCAATCATTAACGAAAATTGGAGGAATTGCTAATGATCTGCCGGTCGATTCTGTAAAAATCTCACCGTGAACACTCAAGTGAAGTGAGCTTGATGGGAGTTGTCAGTAGTGTCAATCCCTAGCATTATTTGGAATGACAGCTCACTCCACGCTCACTTCACCTAAGTTTTCACGGTGAGATCATTACAGAATCGCACTGCTGCTGGGAATTCAGGAAATGAATAGTGTTTAGAGGTTGCTTAAAGTGGCTTTTTTAGGCCCCCTGCTATTTGAGTTCAACATACTAGTAGAAAAAACTCCGCATCGCTGTCGACTGGTAATGTACCCCCAAGAACTGGCGACATTACCACGTTTAATGGTAATGCTTAGCCTCTGGCCAAGGTAAAAACCAACCTTTTTTAATACCTATGTTTTCTTTTTGACAAATGGCAGAATCTACCAAACCAAACATTTATTTTATTTACTGTTAACCAGAAAAACATGTACCTATCATAAAAATTAAGAATAACGATGGATTTTTTTATACAGTATGACTTTTTTACCGTCTGGACAAAAACATATAATTATAAAAGATGAACGCAGTAGGATCCTATGGCCAGAAATCTCTTTTTTTATACCTAAAATGATATTAACCTTTATTTTATAACTGTGTATGTATTCTATTTTAGTGAATTGTATACATAATATTTTGCACCAACGACAGCCCTATTGTATGTCTACGAACACATGGACACCAACTTTTCCCCCAAGTGTACAATTTTTGGCATCCATACTCAGACGCTACTATTGGTACAATCGACATAACCATTTTGTTATTGTTTCCAGAAAGAGCCGAATTCGTCCAACACTTTGCTTTAACAACGCGTCTTTACTAGCAGTCTGTTGCCTAGATAACCCCAACGTCAGTGCAGAGCTCAATGCATCTGGAGTTAAAAAGTGAGTATTTAAGTCTATATCTACCAATAAGTACAGACGCCAGCCTGCAGGGCAAGCTACCCGAAACTGTAAAAATAAATAGTTAAGTCTAGATAGTTCTTAGTTCCCAGAGGACACGGTGGAGCATACGGTGGAGGTCTGCCCCGCTTGGGCAGAGCACCGCCGTGTCCTCGTAGAGGCGATCGGCAGCGGCGGCGACCTCTCGCGTCCGGCCCTGGTTCAAGCCATGGTCCGGGGCGAGAGGGAGTGGGAGGCAGTCACCTTCTGTGAAGCAGTCATGCTAGCGAAGGAGGTGGCGGGGTGGATCCTCACGCCTCAGCCGCCGTGGGAGACGCTCCGGGCGTCGGGAGCCGCGTGACGACTCCCGGCCACCGTAGGCGTGGGCCTGCGGGCGGAGAGTAATGGGTAACTCACCGTCCGATCAGGACCAGGCCCGTGCCGGACGGCGCGTATGTGTTCCACGCGCGCCTCTAAGAGATGTCAGCACGAGTGACGGGGCCCGATAGGGCCGAAGCCTGCCAGGGCAGCGGGATCGTCCGAAAGGGTTACCGCTGCCCTGGAACATAAAGGGCTAAGGAAGGAACACGGGTGGGTTTTAGTCAGTAAGAGTCTGACACTCCCTTCCGCTCGACCCAGAGCGGGAGCTCATTTGATGATTTCCCATCCACAAAAAAAAAAGATAGTTCTCAGTTTGTCCAAAATCTTCGTCTCCAACAAAAATGATGCAGTAGTAGTCTCTTGAGTAGTCAGCTCATTTCATAGTGATGTTACTAAACGGATTTTTAACTCCTCTATTAGGCAGAAGACATGTAGTGAAATTTTTGTGTCTCTGCAAACGTGTTTTAGAAAAACTCTTTTTAACCGACTTCTAAAAAAGGAGGAGTTTCTCAATTCGGATAATTGTATTTTTTTTTTAATATTTGTTCGCGCATAACTCCGTCGCTTGCCAACCGATTTGAAAAATTCTATAAAAGGTTATACTTTCCAAATGGTCCCATAGAAATTTCATCAAAAACGGTTCAGTAGGTAGTTTGGTTTTTAAACAAAAAATACTGGTAAAAATTACAACTTAAAAGTGAAAAATAAAAACTTTTTTGCAAAAAAAAATCAACCGACTTCCAAAAACGACGCTACAAAGTGAAAAGTAACTTTAATTTCGGATTCGGAAGTCGGTGGCAAACAACGAAGATGTGAACCCAACGACACCGACTTTTTCACTTTGTAGTGTCGTTTTTGGAAATCGGTTGATTTTTTTTTTGCAAAAAAGTTTTTGAATCTGCTAGCCCCAATTCTTGAGAAAGGCTAGATTATAGGATATCCCGCTACGACTCTCGAGAGCCGAGCGAAAAGAAAAAACGGTAAGTAAGTGAAAGCAAAGTAATAGCGCGAGTAGGCGATGCGATGCGATGCGACGGGGAACAAGAAATTTCACGCGGACGAAGTCACGGACTGAAGCTAGTTTTTTTTACCAGCCTTCGCTGTCCCTCTCCGGGGCAAAGGCCTTCCTCCACGTCTTCCATCTTTCGCGAGCCCGCGCGACGTCCTTCCAGTTTTGGTGGAACCTATAATCCAGCTTGTCCCGCCATCACCTACATGGTCTGCCGCGACCCCGCCTCGCTGTCTCAGGGCACCAATTCTGTGCTATTTGGGCCCACAATTTGTCAGACATGTTCTGCAGTTCCATTTAATTTGGGCAGCCTTTTGAGCCACAGAACACGTCTGCTATCTTTGTTTTGGAGAGCAGCATTGAGTTACAAACACGCTCCGTTAATTTAACGCCTAGTACCTTTGCGCTCCAGTAAGAAGTATTTAGAAGCTGAGAATGAAATAAAATAACTAAACACCGCTACTTATCATGTTCGTTACTTCAGCTTCAGGTAACAGATTTGCAATTGCAGACTGAAGTTTTGGTATCTTCATACTTCCACCACAAATAACTATTTTGTGAATTGGTGCACCAAAGCTTTCAATGACTTGTTGTGCAGGCTCCATGTATGCATTTATCTTTGATGAGATCACATTTTCAAATCTTGCACGGGACACATTCTGGCTCCAATCCACACCATCTAATAGTGATTCAATAAACACATGAGCGGAGTTTAATGTTGACAGTACATGTTTACAATAATTGTCAGCATGATGAACTAGTAGTTTTCCCATAGCTCTTATACTTTCTTGAGGATCTAATTTCCATTTTTGTCTGAACTCCTGCGCTATATAATCAGCCAAATCTTTTGTGAGACGATGGCCCTGATTCCCTTGTTCACAAACTAAACTAAATTTAAGTTCTGTGCATCTTTTTCTTTCTATTTCATTAATAGAAGGACAGAAGATAAAATATTAGTTTAGTCCTGTCAAATTAAGATACTCCATAGACAGATTAGACGTGATTAACAACATGGCTACTAAAAATACGTCAATTTACGTCAGCTGCTGACTAGTTTGACAGACTAAACTAATATTTATCTTCTGTCCTTTTCTAAATTAAATAGAAAGAAAAAGATGCATTTATCTTAAATTTAGTTTAGTTTGTGAACAAGGGAATCGGCGCCACTGTCCTCCTAAGTCTGAACGATAAATACTCTTCTCAACTGTCACAAATCCGCCAAAAAAGTTTCTGTTTTACACAAAACAGAAACTTCGGGTCGACTTGTGCAACCTTTTGCTAGTCACAGCAATGCGACAGAGTGCCTTTGACACTCAAGGTTTACATGTAATGAGGTTACGTCTGGCGCGGACTAAAAATTAATATTTTATTTTATTGTTAATATTTTACATAGGTATATTTTTGTAACTGCCCATGAAACACAGCGGGCCCTATCAGAAGCAGCGACATTTATTTTTCAAATGTGCAGGATAATGCTGATATAGGAGCCTTTTGCCTCGTATATGACTGTCTGTTTCATTTTTTTACCCTCTGGCCGTGGGGTCCGAGTGCTCATTGCTTGTTCAATCGAATTTCAACGGCTGGTTGATGACACTTCCCATGACCCAAGGGCTGGCTTTTACTTTGGTCAGAAGCTAAGCATTGCCATACAACGTGGCAATGCCGCCAGTCTCTTGGGTACAGACGCCAGCACATCAAGCTACTACAATCTGTCAAATTTCTTTAATAGATTTTTAATTTTATTTCTGGTAGGTTCAAGGTTGATTAGAAAAATTTGACACTTTCGGGTAGCTTGACCTGCTGGCGTCTGTACATTACATTGGAATATTTCGACGCAATATTTTAGTTTTTTAATAGTTTTAGTTAGATTAGGATATTGTATTTTAATAATTTGTATAAATGGTTAAATAAATAGCATAAAACTAACATTAATAAGTACTTACCTATAACGAGTTGCATTGTCATTCATTGTCTTTATTTTACAGTGACAGCAGAAGAGTCAGTGAAAGAAGTAAGTGTCATTTAACATAACATCACACTAGTTTTCATTAAAGGGCTAAGCAGCAACATTTCGTCAATTATTGGAACGAAGTTCCTTATCGCGCGTTGCGAAAGGGGGCTAGACGGAAAAAAATTAAGACCAAAAGTTGGAACGACACTTTTTGCTATAGTTGTAAGCCGTGCGGCGTGCGCGTGTTTCTCTGTCTGTCTCTCTCTCTCTTTGAACTTCGTTCCATCCGGGTGTCCCTTGACACCTCTCAAGTTTTTTTTAGTTCCATGGAGGTGAACGGGGCTGCTCTCAAAACGGTGAAGGAAAACATTGTGAGGATACCGGATACCGGCATGTCCTAGAACCAAAAATTCTAAGACAGGTGACATCTACCAACCCGCAGTGGGCCCGCGTGGTAGATTACAGCCCACTCCCTCGCACATAGAAGAGGCCTGTGTCCCAAGAGTGGGGACATTGAACATTATCGTCCAATGTGAAAACGGCCATTGCTTTCTGTATTTATTTCATAATCTTTATTTTGAAAGTTGTGTTTGTTCTTATCTTCTTAATTTCAGAATGTGATGAATACAGCGTTAGTCTCACCAAAAAACGACTTCCCATACCGCTGATACTCGACCAAGAGCCGCCCTTACCAAATTGTGAATACACCACGGGAGATGAACTCACAGTCAATTCTAGAGGGAATAATGCTAAGCCCTTGGAGTTTCCGCATATGGTGAGTCTGTCGTTATCACCATCTGCCTAATAAACACAAAACGGTGATGAAAGGAAAGAAAGTTTAAAATGGAATATCATAAACTAAACTAAAACTCTTAAAAAAAAAGGCCAAAAAGCACAGTTACCTATCTCAGCATGAAGCTACGCCATTTAAAAATATGTGTTGCAACGCTGGTATTCTTAAATAAATGGTGAAGGAAAACATAGTGAGGAAACCAGCGAAGATATGTAACATCCTCTAACCTGCACTGGGTTCCGGTAGTGGGAACTCGAACCGATCTCTATCTCCTCTTCTATGAAACCGTAATTTCGTAGAAGGATGTAAAGGAGGGGAGATCGAGACCACTCTCCCGATCCTTAGCAGGTGGACCGGGCGTCGGAGAGAGACAATGCCCTCTTCCAGCTCCCATAAACAGGTCCTGAGGGACGGCGGACTCGGGAACTTCCGCCGCACCTAATGCAGTAGGACACGAGGCGGCGGCGCATCATGTTCCACGCAGGCGCGTGGAACATGATGCGCCGCCGAGGTGGAGGCCCACCTCACTCCCCTCGCGGGCCTGAGGCGTGGCCCGCATAGACGAGCCGGCACCAGCCAGGGATCGTGGAAGGCCCTCAAGTTCCCATGATCCCCAGTCCAAGTGGGACAAGAGAACACCAGCAGAGGGGCAATTCTCGTAATTTTAAGAACGTTCACAGTCTGATCTCAGTCTCAATCTGTCAAAAATACCTCTAATTTCCCAACATTTTGACAAGTTTTTGACATTTGTTTGTCGCTGAGACTGCGACTAATTTTGAATGTTTTAAATTACGAGGTGGTTTTTAGCCAGTAAGAGTCTGACAGGACAGGGCGAAAGACGTCCATGAGGATATACAGTGTATCTTTATAAAGTGCACATATTAAAAAGGGTGAAAATATAAACAATTTTATCGACGGAAAAAATGAAAAAAATAAAAAATATGGACTTTTAATTTTTTTACTCTCTTCTTGGTACCCCATGCAAACAAACTGTTACTACTTTTAAACTAAATGTGATATTAAAACAAAACAAAATTAATAATGATCTCTAATAATAGGCCGAGCTAATGAAGCCATAATTTTTTTTTAAATAAACCTCTTAAATTAATTATTAATGATTTTTTGAAGAAAATTTACCATATTTCTACCAATTTTTGCAATAAATGTAAAATTTATCAAAAAAATGTCAGCCTAAAGTTTTTTTGCATGGGGTACCAAAACGAGAGTAAAAAAATTAAAAGTCCATAAAAAATTTAATTTTTTTTTAGATCTTTTATGGCATTTTTTCCGTCGATAAAATTGTTTATATTTTCACCCTTTTTAATATGTGCACTTTATAAAGACTCACATGTATACTACAACGGGAAAAAAACGGCTTCTTAATTTTACTTGGAGCGTCTGCCGATCTGACCTCCCCAACCAACCTTCTTTGCCATCCAATAACTCTAACTAACATTTTCTTTTTACAGGCAGCAATTGGATGGGCAGGTTTAAATGGTGGCTACAAATTCAGCTGTGGTGGGACACTCATCAGTCCTCGTTTTGTGGTGACAGCCGCTCATTGTAACAGGGACCGTAATGCCCAGAAACCGGAACCTCTCATAGTAAGGCTAGGAGACCAGAACATTGACAGCACTGTGTACGATGGTGCTAATCCCATTGATGTAAGTTTCATTTTAAACCTAAATAGCTTCCGCTTAGAGCAGCGGTCGTGAGTTCGAACCCAGGCAGGCGTTTTACTTTGTGTAACTTATTTCATCACCACTGCTCTCAAAACTGTGAATCGAAGACATGATATCCGCCAAACCGCACTGGGCCCGCGTGGTGGATTATGGCCCACTCCCTCTCATCTGGAGGAGGGCTGCAGTGGGAACATTATAGGTTAAATATATAGCTATGGAACGGAGTATTCTGGGTATTGTATTTCGGAAGTCGGTGTCGTTGGGATCGCATTTTCGTTGTTTGCCACCGACTTCCGAAATTAAAGTTATTTTTCACTTTGTATTGTCGTTTTTGGAAGACGGTTGTTTTTTTGCTTTTGCAAAAAAGTTTTTAGTTTTCATTTTTAAGTTGTAATTTTTACCAGTAATATTGTTTTAAAAACCAAACAACTGAACCGTTTTTGATGAAATTTCTATGGGACCATTTGGAAAGTTGTATACCCTTTCCAACAAAAAATCGGTTGAATTGAATTTTTCAAATCGGTTGGCAAGCGACGGAGTTATGCGCGAACAAAGATAAAAAAAAAATACATACATCCGAATTGAGAACCTCCTCCTTTTTTAGAAGTCGGTTAAAAAATATTGGTAACTAGCTTCTGCCCGCGGCTTCGCCCGCGTGGATGTCGGAAATTATCCCACGGGAACGTGCCAGCTAACAGGATAAAATGTATGTGCTTCCCCAGAATGCCATCTATCTCGCGGGCCCTTTGTGGCTAATTACAATAGAAAACCAATTGTGTCTCATTAGTGGTGATTAAGAGGGTACCTATATGATATCTTTATCTAAGTACCTACCTAATTTAAAAAAAATAAACTCAATAACAGAAAATAAAATACCTACCTACCTAAATAAACCTATTTCTGATGATAACTAATCTAAACTCAATAAATAAGCAAAATCCCTAAAAACTAATATCTATACGAATGACTAATCCTACCTAACAGTATTATAAAATAACCTACGGTCACTACCGACACTATAAAAACACTACCTATACTATAAAATTAAAATCTATACCTACGACTTTTAAAATTAAACCTAAATAACTCTAAAAACTAAAAGGAATAAAAACGTCGCACAGATAATACTGCGGCACCCTACGTAACCTACGACAAACTTATTATTTGCGGTTGTACAGTAATCAGGTCTAGGGATCGAACCGCAAAATTAAGTTTGTTTTTTATTGTATATACTTTTCCAGGATAAAAAGTATCCAGTGTGGTGCCCAGGATATTAAAGAATAATTATACCAAGTTTCATCGTAATCGAATCGGTAGTTTTTGCGTGATGCCTGCACAAACAGACAGACAGACATACAAAAATTTTTTTAATCACATTTTTGGGTTCGGTGTCGGTCTAGTAACACCCCCTGCCATTTATTTTTTTGATATTTCAATGTACAGAATTTTCACTTCTACAGATTTATTACAAGTATAGATTATTTGACGCTACGTCAAATACTCATCTCTTACAGGTACCAATCCTTCGCCTGCACCAACACCCTGACTACCGCGCTCCGAAGTACTACAATGACATAGCCCTAGCCGAGCTAGCGTTTGACATCAAGTTCAGCTCAGCCATGCGGCCCGCTTGTCTCTGGACTAAGAATGACCTGGACGGTCATCAGCAGGTCATCGCGACTGGGTGGGGGGTTGTGAATCTTAGTAAGTTTTTAAATGTTAAACGCCGCTACATATCAGAGGGGCAATTCTCGTAATTTTTTAAGACCGTTCACAGTCTGAGGGGCAATTCTCGTAATTTTAAGAACGTTCACAGTCTGATCTCAATCTCAATCTGTCAAAAAAACGTCTAATTTCCCTACATTTTGACAAGTTTTTGACATTTGTTTGTCGCCGAGATGAGACTGCGAATAGATTTTGAACGTTTTAAATTACGAGAATTGGCCTTCTGGTTGTGGAGGTCAGATATTCAATCGCTCTATCTCTATATTATATAAAAAAAAAGAAGTTTTTTTAGACTTTTTCCGTCGGTAAAATTAAGCTTAATTTGCCTATTGAAATTTAAAATGGTTTTTTGATTTTAACTTTGAAAAAACATTTTCACAGATACTAGGCAGACTGCCAAGGAGCTACAGAAGGTATCACTGAGTATTCTAGATGTCGACTTTTGCAATCGAACACTGAAGAAATTCCAAAATCGAAACTGGGCCAAAGGATTCATAGATTCACAGATGTGTGCTGGTGACCTAAGGGGGGGGAAGGGTACGTGTCAGGTAGGTGGACGCAATCTCATCAGTTTACTTCCTTAGATCAATAACAGTACTAGATTCCCGATAAACGCTTCAAAAGCGGCCCGAAAAATAAGACCACAAATACTTTTGTGGTCTTATTTCAAATTAGTATGATTTTAACCTTATTACTTAGACTTTAAGTTTCATTTTAGATTAAACCAAGAGATAGCTGTGAACCCTACTTCAAGTCGTTAAAAATTCTCACGTTTCCGTCATTATATATTTTGGAAATGGCAATTTTTGTTAAAAGCAACATAAAGCTATTTGCTAAGGTCTCAGACACCAAGAAAGGTCCCGTTAGAAGTCAATACAAAAATCTTTTAACTGTCAGCAGCTATAAAACTGCACTACTTAGGAAAAGTGTTCTTTGCATGGGTCCTATTATATTTAATAAACTACCGGACAACATAAAAAATGACACCCTTCAACAGTTTAAAAACAAACTCAGGGCATATTTGACTCAGAAATGTTACTATACAATAAGTGATTTTTTGAATGACCCTCTACTGTGACATTGCAGATACACCATGAACACTGTATTACATTTTAATTTGAAATTATTATATTAATTATTTTATTAGTTTTCCAACTGTATTTAAATTTGAAACCTTTCTTTGAAATTATTAAATCTATTTGGTGTTCCTTAGTATTTAAATTTGAAACTTAATTTGTTAAATTTTTGCATGCCAATACTCAGGCAGAATGTACACGGGCCAATATATATATAATATATTTTTTTACCAACTTTTTGTTAAACACCTACATTCTAAGCGAATAAATGATTTGATTTGATTAAATGACTGAAAATTTAAAAATAGAATGATTTTATTTTCAAGCGACATTTTAAATATATTTTGCAACGGTAATTAAACTTTATGTTTAAGCATTTAGGTTTATAATAAACTGAAGTTGTTAATAATATTAAACTTTTTTCTAAGAAATGTAGATGTTCACGTGTGTGCAAACGTGGCCACTAGGGAATGAAGAACCGGTGCTCTTCTTGCGTCCCGGGATTTTCGGGATTACTTGTTGAAGGAACCGGGAGAACCGGGACTTTCGGGACTATTGGGTATTTTTTTTTACCTACTGCTGGTATTTTTATTTTAATAGGTCTTTAGTATTTATGTATGTACGTAGGTAATGAAAACTACATTGTATTAATTAAAGATATATATTTTAAAAAATCAATGAAAACATAATCAACAGAAGAAAACAACAAGTCAAATCAGCATTTAACGCTCGCTATTATTATAAATTATATACCAATCAATCAACAAAAACATAGTTACTTTCCATAAAACAAAATAAAACATAAATCCTTTTCTTAATTCTAAAATAAACAAAGTCATCATCAGCATTCAGCAGTTATCATATCACTGAGACGCTTATCTTTAAGGAATATGAAATAATAAAATATGAAAAAGTTATAAAGGAATGAAATTAACAAAATATGCAAACATTCAATTATATAGTACTCATTATAATGGGTTGTTAAAAAAATAAGTACGTCTAAGCTTTTATCACTTAAGCGTGATCTTATTTTGTTGCACAGCACAGTAATCCTGCTGCAGAGAATATCCTCTCGGGCTCCACACTGGTCGGAGGGATCGTCAGAAGGTGATCATAAGCTAACGACAGAAAATGGCCACGATCACCACCATTCTCGAAAAGAGCCATTTCTATTCTAATTGTAGTGTTTAATTCTTCTTGATCGCTTTGAACTCGTACATTTTTAGTAGCATTCAGTATTAAGCTCATCTTTTTTTGTTAATATAGCATCTCTGTGCAGATCATTATTTTCTTGATGTTGTGATGAAGGCTCTTCAGGTAGATGAACAGCTATCGAAGAAACGCTACTTGTGCGTGTTTTTTAACTCTTGAGTATGAGTGAAATAGACTATTTTACCGCGGGAAAACGCCTTATTCTGACGGGAAAACGGGCAGCAGTAGCAAGCACCGGGTAAACCGATGAGAGAACCACTGTCTAAGTACAGTGTAGATTCTACACTATTAGGTTAGCTATTACAAAGAGAAAAGATTTGTTTTTTTTTTGTAGGTATACTAGGTATGTAATAAATAAACTCAAAAACTACTGATTATATTTAAAAAAATTCTTTCACCACTAAAACGCTACAAGATCCCTAAGTAACCAAGGCTACTTTTGACCTCATTCGCTCGGAAAAACGTGTAGCAGCGGGTGAAACCGCTAGGCGGACCTCTAGTTTTAAATAAAATCTTAGTAAAAAACCTTTTATTATGATTTCTGAATAGGGAAACTCAAATTCTTAATTTAAGTTTATACTTTTCAACTAAGTCCCGAAGGTCCCGAAAGTCCCGGGACGAGGTGTGATCGTCCCGGTTCTTTAGTCTATACAAAAATCCCGGGATTTCCCGGGATTTTCGGGACCGGGATTTCCCGGGACCATTCCCTAGTGGCCACTTGAGCGACTGATTTTTGTTCCTTACTATTATTGATCGAAAATCAGTTGGTTATGAAAACTTTTTGATCGCCTAGAAAAAAAGAAAATTTGTATATTCTTGTACAAAACAAGCACATTACAAAAAAGAATGGACAAAATGCACACACTATACTTCAAGTTTAAATTGTATTCAGTACTTTGACAGGTGAAGGGTTACGACAGGATTATGACAAAAAAAAGATAGTGACAAGAATGAACGAAATTGAATGAACTTAAATAATGTAGTTAATTGCAAACTTGTAATTTTTTAATAACTTGTCTAAAAAACTTAAACACCGTTAAATTTTGAACGTTTTAAATCCTTCTAAGGGGTCATTGTACTCATCATTATGAACAACTTTTACTACGGGACCAACCCTGAAATCGTGAAAAAATATCAGTTGATCCATTCATTATGTGGAGTTATGCGAACATAAATCTATGGAACAAGTGATGTTTTTTTTTAATTTAACTGTGTATACTCTATTAAAAATTGTAGAATCTGTTATATAATTTGTTTCTTAGTAGTAGGTATGTACAGACGCCAGCACAGTTATGACGCAATTAATGTTAGGTCAACAGTACGTTTCAAAGTTTCCGCGCGTAAAAAAAAAGTAGCAGGTATATATAGGTAGGGGACACTTATAATAATAATAAGGTTTTATTTCGTATACAAACAAAAAATGCAAATAATATGCTACCCCATATACGTTTCCGATATATTTCGAGGTAAATCTATATGAACTATGAAAGAGGACATTTAAGGTGCTATAAAAATATCTGCCACGGCTTTAATGGGAGGTAGTATTGTGTTTATAGATTACAATAGTGAAGAACTTTCGTACCCCGGAACAGTTAATTCACGACCGAGTGGCCGCCGCGCACGGCGGCATTGTTTGATAAGAATGGCAACAGTGTATGAATGAACGTCGCCGGCGTTTTTTAATTGAATTCAGTGCGGTGCGGTAACAGCTTACAAGTCTACGGGATGGTTTTATACTAATAAATCAATTCAAATTTATACGTACATTTTTTTTGTATGAAAAAAAATATGACGAATAATCAATAATTTATCTTTACTATTGTAATCTATAAACACAATACTATCTCCCACTGCAGCCGTGGCAGATATTTTTATAGCACCTTATATAGTGACCTTATTGGTGATGTTCATCAAAAAGGTCAGGTGCGTAGTACTCACAACCGGTGTGCGTGCGTGGGTGCTTAGGGCGCATTCACATATACGTACGTTTTTACAGGATCCTTTTTAACGGATCCGTCGCTACTGGAGATAGTATTCACACAGGACTGATTTTAAGAGATCGGATCAGTATACTGGATCCGAAATACTGTATTATATGTGAACTGGCTCATATAACTACATACACTAATAACACATACGTTTAAACGGACCCGTAAAACGGATTGCTGCTTATTTTGTCGGATCGGTATTTTCTACTGGATCCGGAATACTGTATTATGTGTGAACTCGCTCATACAACTACATATGCTAATAACATACACGTTTTAACGGACCTGTAAAACGGACGTTAAATGTGAACGCGCCCTTACATAAAGAAGCGGGTTATCGGACTCGACTCCCAGTACCTACAGCCGATCGATTCTGTAAAAATCTCACCGTGAAAAGTTAGGTGAACTGAGCTTAGAGTGAGCTGTTAATAGTGTCAATCCCTAGCATTAGTTGGAATGACAGCTCACTCTACGCTCACTTCACCTAAGTTTTCACGGTGAGATGGTTACAGAATCGCACTCACTGCTGGTCTCTGCAGGTTGATCTTCGGAAGGAAACGGTTACATGTTTTACCTATTCCTCTATGTTTGAGCGCATAAGTTAATGTGGGACCATTTCACCGCACCGATTGGTTCCGATTTGTTTTTACCGGAAACCTGCTTCTTTCTGCAAGCACCCTTAGACCAATATAATATATGAATGAATGGTCTCGATGCTTTACAGAGCACATGTCAAAAAACTTAACCCATTTTCATCTTTCCAGGGTGACTCGGGTGGCCCTATTCAAGTGATTTCCAAAGAGAATGCCTGCATCTTCTATATCGTGGGTGTGACATCTTTCGGTAAGAGTTGCGGAGAAATAGGCATCCCCGCTGTGTACACCAGGATCTCTAGTTATATAGACTGGATCGAGGGTATAGTGTGGCCAGGAGAATGAAGAACGTGAAAAGTAAATAAATAAGTATAATAATACTAGCTGACCCGGCAAACGTTGTTTTGCCATATAAATTATTCTAGTTGCCCGGCGCTACTTTGTTCCTACCCCACTCCTACCCTACTCCTAACCTACTCCTACCCTACTCCTACCCTACTCCTACCCTACTCCTACCCTACTCCTACACTACTCCTACCCTACTCCTACACTAATCCTACCCTACTCCTAAGTCCTAACCTACTCCTACACTATTCAAAACCCTTTAATTTAATACGTGCTTTAGTGGACCCGAGTCTACCGTACCGAAGGGACGATCGTCAAATGTTTGACAGGAAAGTAGGTAGAACAGTTTATATGGGAAAATGAAATTGTTGTTTTTACTATCTTCCTCGCCATTTTTCCATATTTTCTCACCGTTTAAACCTTCCCTGGACTACGAAAAACATTTCAAAACCAAAATCAGCTAAGCCGTTCTCGAGTTTTAGTGATTCAAACGAACAGCAATGGATTTATATATATATATATATATATATATATATATAGAAGATATAAGGTACCTAGATAATTTGACACACACATTGACGCCATCGTCAAAAAAGACTCTTAATTGCTTGGGTTTAGGTATAATGCGTCTTTACAGATGCTAAAACACTTAAAATATGTATTGCACTTTTGTTAGAAGCCAGCTAGGGTATACATCTCAGCTATGGAACCCACGTTATCATAAGTACATTGACCGCATTGAGAATATCCAAAGACGTTTCTTAAATTATCTTTGTTTCCATCAAAAGATTCCATACCATTCAATCGATTACCTCCGACTCTGTAAAAAATATCATTTAAGTATTTCCACTCGAAGGCTAAGAACTCACGGAGCGATTTTCGCCCGCAACCGCCGCGGTCGTGGATCTGCGGTTTTATTTCAAAACTCACGAGACCGGTTATTCGCGCGGTTACGCGGCCGCCGCGGTTGCGATCATCGCCCGCAAACGTGGCGGGCGATGATCGCAAGATTGCAAGACGGCGACATCCTCCCGCCGCGCCGCCCGCCGGCCCCCGCGGTCGCCCGCCAACCGATCGCAAAGCGCGCGGGCGCCACCCGCCGAGGCTGCGGGTAACCGTGGCCCGCGCGATTCTACTAGTTGCCCGCCGGTACAGCGATGTGAGATTGCTGACTATTCATTCCTGTTAAAAATCTTTTAACAGTAATATTGACATTCCTAAGTTATTATCAAAATTTTATTTCAATGTTCCAAACAAAACATTTGGATATAAACAACTCTTACGTTGTACGTCACAGTTCTACGAATTATAGGCAGAACGTGTATATGGTGCGTGCAATCAAAACTTGTAATAAAATATGTAAACAACACGATTTGGATCTCTTTACAACCAGTGTGACCGCAGATAGAAGGTGCTTCAGCTTCAATTTTTTTAAATGAATGAATGAATGAATGAACTTTATTCACATAAAAAATTCCTTAACACTAGGTACATTGCCCCACAAAACTGCTTACGCAGTTTAACTGTGAGATCGTTGAGTCTCTCTTACAATAAACTTAATGTTAGGTACATCTATAACCTATATATACTTAATACATACAGTTGTCTACATAGAATCTAATAAATATTTTTTAAGTTTACGTGCGTATTTTAAATAGCTGCAGTGCTTTTTAGTTATTGTATTTTTTCTAACTTTTTTTTTCTCACTTTTCAATTGCAGACACAAGTGGTTATTTTAACTAATAAGGGCTGATTTTTCAATCATCACTCATCAGATAACTTTATTCGAGGATAAATTTTGAAATTTTGACAGTTAAGTATTTCATACAAAAACTGTCAAACGTCAATTTTATTCCTCGAATAAAAGTTACCTGGCGATGGAAAAATCAGCCCTTAATATATTTAGTATTATTATTATTATTTATAGTAATATGTCGCTGCTTGTATGTTCGCAACACAAATTTTATTATAAGTCTAAACGCGAAGACTTATACATAATTGGCTTTCTGTCGATTATTGTTTCCTTTTTTTTTTGTTTTTTTAACTGTAAGTCTTCCATGCTGTAATAAATAAATAAGAGAATATGCTATTTTCCTAAAAAAAAATAATTAGTCCGTCGCGTCAGTTAGATTATCAAAAAATATTGAACCCGTATTTTTTCTTTTGTCAATTATACAGGAATATTTTTTAAGCAATGCGCAAAAAATTTTTGGTGGTTCAGTATCAGTAATAGAACACATTTCCATTATTTGTTCAAAACTTTTTTATATTTTTTTATCCGACTTTAAATCAGCAAAATATGGACACTATCTATTCGTAATAATATCAATGAACGCGGGCGCCGTGTGGCTTACGAGTGATGTTGCAGAGGGGGTGAAACCCCCTTCCGGGCGGCAGGGTGGCGCCAGGCGGCGGCGGCCGGCGGGCGCTCGACAGTCTCATCGCATGCGCTTGCGTCGTTACGTCGCGTCTAGTCGCTTTCCCGCGCAGTGCGCAACCCGCGCGTACTCGTGTGTCGTACTTACGATGTCGGATTTTAGTAACCGCGAGTTCTATGTGATGGTGCGGGTCTATTTATTATGTGGTGAAAGCCTACGAGCAGCTCGCAGAATGTATGCTAGGGGGTAAGGGGTAAGGACCCCACGGGTCTGGCAGACCTCGACTGGCGGTAAATGTAAGTATCAAGTTTTTAAAAGTGCCTTAATTTAATTGATTATAATGCGTTATTTTCTGCATTTTGATGGTCCTAAGCCCATGAAAGTATGAAGGAAAAATTGGAATTACTCTTCAAATAACTTCAGATCACGGCCTAATCTTAAAAAAGTCTAATTCGAACCTGATAAAATCAGCGATCAGTACATTGTATGTAACCCACGTAAATATCTATCTACCCACGCCTATGCACGAAAAACTTCCGAGCGCTGCCGCGCCGGGCGGCGCGTAGTGGCCAGAAAATCAATTTCAAAATAGACATCTTTCGTTAGCGATAACTTTATTTTTTTGTACTAAGACTTATCAAAATAAAAAATAGGTGTTTAATAAAACTCATTTAAGTTTAATTTGTCAAAGTTTGCGCACTCAGAAATCGGTTCGTGCGTTCTGGAGTTATAGCGTCAGGAAGGAAAACCCGACTTATTTTTATATAGTAGATTTACCGAGACGCTAGCTAGTTTTGGCTGTGCAAACTCGTGGTAGAGCTACTGAGCATAAGTGAGCTGTCAATAGTGCCAATCTCTAGTATCAGGTGGAATTTTAATAGGCTTGTGTAACTGATGAGTAACTAGTTATTATTAAAAGCCTGTGATGCCCACTGCAGGGTAATAAATTGCCTGTCTACTCTCTTTCCCCTTCTCTCTGTTTAAAGGACCAGCTGATCCTAGTGTCGGTCGGGTGGAACGACAGCTCAATTCACCTACATTTTCGTGGTGAGATTATTACAGAATAGACGGGTGATTCTGGTTGAAGGAGTACAGCCATACATATAGGAAAGAAGGAGATATGCCCGATAGTTGAAATTGTATCGGAACCAGGTGTCGCTAGTGTGCCCCTTCCACGCGCCACTACTACACATGCAGTTCAGTAAAAGCAATAGTTACGAAGTCGCGCACACACTCGCAATTATCGCACATAGTCACAGTAATATTATAAAGGTGAAAGTTTGTGAGTGTGTGTGTGTGTTTGTATGTTTGTTACTTCTTCACGCAAAAACTACTGAACGGATTTTTATGAAATTTGGCACAGATATAGTTTATAACCAGGATTAACACATAGGATACTTTTCATCCCGATACTCTCACGGGATCGAAAGTTACGCGGGTGAAACCGCGGGGCGCAGCTAGTCAATTATAAACCTTAACTCATCAGACACAGCGTGCAGTTACCATGCACCGTCGAAAGTTACGCGGGTGAAACCGCGGGGCGCAGCTAGTCAATTATAAACCTTAACTCATCAAACACAGCGTGCAGTTACCATGCACCCATGCACCGTACAACTTAAGGCCTACGCAGACCGGAACGGCATGGCAAGGGATTTTAATTTTTACTAATGGACATTCAACCGTACTGTTACAGAAATACGACATAAATTGCTATGCTTTAAAATGATGCTGTGGCATTGAAAGGGATTTTATCGCACGGCATGAAAAGACGCGCCACAGGCTCCCGTGGCGGGATGCCGTGGCATACTGCGGTAGGCAACGGCATGCCACGGACTCCGGCGCTCGTAGTGATATACTGCGGGGTGCGGCGGCGGGGGTAGAGAAGCGGGCATGCCGTGGCAAAGTGCTGGAATGCCGCGGTATCTAAGCGGCCAGTTTACGCTGACTCACGGCAAAATCCCTTGCCATGCCGTCCCGGTCTGCGTAGGCCTTTACTGACACAAAAACATCTGCGGTATCGTTGTGCTGTGCGTTTTTTACATTTCTTTGAGTGCAGATTATTCTGCCGTCTCCGTCTGGGCCTGCAGCGACGTCGCTTGCCATTATGAGAGGTCCATTGGGTCGTAAGTTTGACATATTGGTTGTCTCACATGCGGCAGATGTGAGTGACGAGTCACGCGAGTGCTTTTTGCAACGCGAGTCATCAGGGATGCTCATCTATTCTTACTAATGGCGGCAAAACCATTAATATGTAAGATCAGGAGTGCCGAGCGGTATATTATATCGTCAGGCTTTGGAGTTCCCATGTTATTGGGATAAACAGGACGGTCTAAACAGTTACAGTAGGGAACTGTAATAATAATTACAATACACAAAAATACACTAGGTATACAAAAGACACAATAATGGGTAAATATTAAAAACAGTTAATCGAACAAACCCTTTAGGGTCACAGTTCGTATAGCGGCCAAGCCACCCAACACAAAGTGTATCTACTCGCTATTTAGCAAGCCAACACAGCTATGTAAATATACAGCAGCGCTGTACCAGGTAAACCGACAGTTATGTCGGGAGCAGGTGCTCTGTATTGAGTCGAATCCGAAGACCGACTGACAAGCAAAACGAGTGCACGCTCTTTTATAGGATGATCGACAACTCTGTCCAATGACACACGTCAAGTGTTTACTTGATACAAAACACTAAAATACGCTAAATCTAATAAGACTTGCATTATAAAGTAATCAAATAATACAAGGATAATTGTCATAAACAAACAATGGTGATTTCACAAAGTAAACCATTTTAAAAACAAAGCAACACATCATCCGTTGTTTTGAATAAAACCAACGGGTACAATTTATCGAAATAAGCTGCCAAAAATCAATTAGGACGTACACCGAGTACTCAATAAATTATGTTTCGATTTATTAGACAACTAGCTTCTGCCCGCGGCTTCGCCCGCGTGGATGTCGGAAATTTACCCACGGGAACGTGCTAACAGGATAAAATGTATGTGCTTCCCCAGAATGCCATCTATGTCGCGGGCCCTTTGTGGCTAATTACAATAGAAAACCAATTGTGTCTCATTAGTGGCGATTAAGAGGGTACCTACATGATATCTTTACCTAAGTACCTAACTAATAAAAAAAAACTCAATAACAGAAAATTAAATACCTACCTACCTAAATAAACCTATTTCTGATGATAACTAATCTAAACTCAATAAATAAGCAAAATCCCTAAAAACTAATATCTATACGAATGACTAAACCTACCTAAAAGTATTATAAAATAACTTACGGTCACTACGTACACTATCAAATATACTACCTATACTTTAAAATTAAAATCTATACCTACGACTTATATAAAAATAAACCGAAATAACTCTAAAAACTAAAAGGAATAAAAATGAACTCCACTGCGGGTGACCCAACCTACGACAAACTTAGTATTTGCGGTTGGTACAGTACAGACAGTGGTAATCGGGTATAGGGATCGAACCGCAAAATTAAGTTTGTTTTTTATTGTATATACTTTTCCGGGATAAAAAGTACCCAGTGTGGTGCCCAGGATATTAAAGAATAATTATACCAAGTTTCATCGTAATCGAACCGGTAGTTTTTGCGTGATGCCTGAACAAACAGACAGACAGACAGACAGACAAAAATTTTTTTAATCACATTTTTGGGTTCGGTGTCGGTCAAGTAACACCCCCTGCCATTTATTTTTTGGATATTTTCAATGTACAGAATTTTCACTTCTACAGATTTATTATAAGTATAGATAATTGATATTAAAATCACTTAAATTGATAATAAACACAAATCATAACAAATTCTGTTGACTACCCACAATTTTTATTTGACAACCATCTCCGACAAATATTATTATCCACAAACATCCCTGATGCACTATTGTGTAAACTATTTAATCACCACTGCTCTCAAAACGGTGAAGGTAAACATTGTGAGGAAACCGCCATGTCTTAGAACCAAATAATTTGAAGACATGTGACATCTACCAACCCGCACTGGGCCCGCGTGGTGGCCACACCCGCGTGGTGGTGATCCCTCTCACTGAGAGGAGGCCTGTGTGATGTGTCTCAGCATTGGGAACAATATAATTATGTTAATTATGCCACAAGTGACTTAGTGAAACAACTTAGCGTATAAATAAAACATATTTTCCTATCATACTATTTATTTAAACATTAGAAACCTATTTACTGTCCTGGCCACACCATACTTTCGATCCAGTCTATATAACTAGAGATCCTGGTGTACACAGCGGGTCTGCCTGTTTCTG
This sequence comes from Apamea sordens, assembly GCA_945859715.1. NCBI lineage: Eukaryota > Metazoa > Arthropoda > Insecta > Lepidoptera > Noctuidae > Apamea > Apamea sordens. The sequence continues at coordinate 6,257,256 of OX244015.1, read as the reverse complement.
CGCAGTCCTTGCCGAAAGATGTCACACCCACGATGTGGAAGATACAGGTATTCTCTTTGGAGACCACTTGGATGGGAGCGCCGGAGTCACCCTGAAAAGTGGGAAGTAAAATGAGTTGATATAGGTACCCATATTTGGGTTTGGAATAGCCTTTTGGTTATAAAAAGCTGGGCTAGCTATTCTTCACGAATGGTCAGAGGCAGTTCCGAGCTCGTTACGCATTGTCGTTTTATTTACCTACTAGCTGCGCCCCGCGGTTTCACCCGCGTAAATTTCGATCCCGTGGGAATATCGGGATAAAAAGTATCCTATAAGTAGTTTATCAGCCATCTTGTTACCATAACACAAGCATTAGGTTGCTTAGCTTGGGACTAGATGGCGCTGTGTGAAATGTCCAGAGATATTTATATGTTAATCCTGGTTATAAACCATCTGTGTGCCAAAATTCATCCAAATCCGTTCAGTAGTCTTTGCGTGAAAGAATTCCATTTGCGTGAAAGATGTAAATAACGCAATGAATGTTGTTCAACTGTTAAAATAAAAGCTATTACCTACTACATACTGTGTTACGTAATTAGCCCGCAGCACAAGCGACCTCACACAGCGAGGTGAAGTGTGAAGTGTGTCCAGTAGTGGGAACATTATGGGCTGATTATGCTATGCTACAGGCGACCAAAAAAATTATAAAACTGATGAGACTGCGTCCACCCACCTGACAAGTGTCCTTCCCTCCCCGCAGGTCACCAACACACATCTGTGAACCTATGAATCCTTTGGACCAGTTTCGATTGCGGAATGGCTTCAGTGTTTCATTGCAAAAGTCAACGTCCAGAATGGACAGTGACACCTTCTGTAGATCCGTGGTAGTCTGTCCATCTGTGAAAAAAAAACGGTTTGCACTCTGGTATAGCCGGCAGAAGTGAAAACTTGAATATTAACGTTGTGCATTTTTGATATTTTGGAATGCGGTCTACTCTCCCTCCGTCTTACAAATTTTCGATCAGGTCACGTGTCCTGACGCGAGTTTAACATTTTTTACCCATCACAAAAAACTTTCCCTAATCTTACGAATTTTCGATCAGGTCACGTGTCCTGACGCGAGGTCGGTCTTACGAATTTTCGATCAAGTCACGTGTCCTGAGGCGAGCGCCGTCTTACGAATTTTCGATCATCTCCCTCCGTCTTACGAATTTTCGATCAGATCACGTGTCCTGACGCGAGTTTAAAATTTTTTACCCATCCCAAAACCTCTCCCTCCGTCTTACGAATTTTCGATCAGGTCACGTGTCCTGACGCGAGTTTAACATTTTTTACCCATCCCAAAACCTCTCCCTCCGTCTTACGAATTTTCGATCAGGTCACGTGTCCTGACGCGAGTTTAAAAATTTTTTACCCATCCCAAAAACTCTCCCTCCGTCTTACGGATTTTCGATCAAGTCACGTGTCCTGACGCAAGCTCCGTCTTACGAATTTTCGATCAGGTCACGTGTCCTGACGCGAGTTTAACATTTTTTACCCATCACAATAAAAGTGCACAACGCCGCTAAAGAAGATTTCACTTCAAAAAAGTTTTTGTAAGAACTGTCCCTCATCTGCCTAGCAGTTTCCCAACTATGTTGGGGTCGGCTTCCAGTCTAACCGGATGCAGCTGAATATCTGCACCCTAATAGCGCAACACACTATCAATCACAGTCACAATCACTTTGAAGGATATTGCTAATCCATAATCTATACTTATAATAAATCTGTAGAAGTGAAAATTCTGTACATTGAAAATATCCAAAAAATAAATGGCAGGGGGTGTTACTTGACCGACACCGAACCCAAAAATGTGATTAAAAAAATTTTTGTCTGTCTGTCTGTCTGTCTGTCTGTCTGTCTGTCTGTCTGTTTGTTCAGGCATCACGCAAAAACTACCGGTTCGATTACGATGAAACTTGGTATAATTATTCTTTAATATCCTGGGCACCACACTGGGTACTTTTTATCCCGGAAAAGTATATACAATAAAAAACAAACTTAATTTTGCGGTTCGATCCCTATACCCGACTACCACTGTCTGTACTGTACCAACCGCAAATACTAAGTTTGTCGTAGGTTGGGTCACCCGCAGTGGAGTTCATTTTTATTCCTTTTAGTTTTTAGAGTTATTTAGGTTTATTTTTATATGAGTCGTAGGTATAGATTTTAATTTTAAAGTATAGGTAGTATATTTGATAGTGTACGTAGTGACCGTAGGTTATTTTATAATACTGTTAGGTAGGTTTAGTCATTCGTATAGATATTAGTTTTTAGGGATTTTGCTTATTTATTGAGTTTAGATTAGTTATCATCAGAAATAGGTTTATTTAGGTAGGTAGGTATTTAATTTTCTGTTATTGAGATTTTTTTTTTAAATTAGTTAGGTACTTAGGTGAAGATATCATTTAGGTACCCTCTTAATCACCAATAATGAGACACAATTGGTTTTCTATTGTAATTAGCCACAAAGGGCCCGCGACATAGATGGCATTCTGGGGAAGCACATACATTTTATCCTGTTAGCACGTTCCCGTGGGTAAATTTCCGACATCCACGCGGGCGAAGCCGCGGGCAGAAGCTAGTAATAATAATAATATCCCTTGACATTTCACACAGCGCCATCTAGTCCCAAGCTAAGCAACCTAATGCTTGTGTTATGGTAACAAGATGGCTGATAAACTACTTATATACATTTTTTTTTTGTAAATACATACATATAATTAATTAGCAATAAGCAAAAATAAATACCGTAAAATGGGGTGAATAGAAATCGCGGGGTGTATAGAAACAAATCTGAGAGTTTGATTATGGTCGTTCTAGTTGCTCGATAGTCTGTTAAAATATCTTTATTCCCACTATTAATAAAACTGCAACATTTTTCCTTCATTCTGGTAACACTAAAATTTACGTCAAGTCTAATGACATAAAGAAAAAAGCTGTTGAAGTGAACGTCTGCGTACAAGTGTTTATTGACTGTGTAAAACTTTAAAAAAAAAAACAAGTTCTTCACTGTTATCTCTCAGTCAATTTGCATACTTGGATAGTTAAGTTTCTCATCTATTAGGAATAAAAAGGTTATTATCAATATTCCATCATTTTGTTCTTATTTTTTAGTAAAATCGAGACTTAGTATTTTTTTACTAAATTCGAGGTGAATAGAACCGAGTCGGGGGTGATTAGAAACGCCTTTAGGGTCAATAGAAACGAAGAAAGGGGTGAATAGATATGAGTGAGGGGTTAATAGCAACGAGAAAGAGGTTAATAGAAACATGATTTTCAGGGCTGTCAATCGAGTATTTTTTCATTAGGTATGACAGTTTTCTTTAAAAAAAAAATATTAAAATATTTTTCTGTGACGCTTTAATTTGAAATTTAGATTTTTTATCTTCAACGGTGTTGGTCAATTTAATTTAACATTTTCTGGATTTCTGAGATAAATATTTAAGACCGTATAAGGGTATATTTGCGATTAGCCTCATTCCAAAAATGCTTACTCTTAAAAATACATATTCTCGATATGCCCCATTTTTATTATAATGTTCGTTACCTAATATATTTAAATATACATAAGGTATTCTAAATTCTACTTTACTTTTACTTGTTTAATTTTAACTGGTATGCGTAAGTGACGGTAGCGACGATTAGTATTTTGTGTTCGAATCTTATTTAATTCACATAAGGTGAATTACATCATTTCTTGTACTTAATTATCAAGATTTCTTCATGATTATTTTAAACAGATACGCCACATCGCGTAAACATCATGCCGAGGGTATACAAGCCAGATCCTCGTGGCAAGAGATATAAAAGGTATAGCAAGGAACTCATCAACAAAACAAATAAGTACTTACATAGGTACAATAAAAGTTGATTTTGACAACCCTAACGTTTTTTCTCTATTCACCCCTCTCTCGTATCTTTTGACCCCAGTTTCAAGGTAAATAGAAACCGCCTACTTTTTCCTATTTCACAAATAGTTCTCAAATTTATGCATGATTAAAGAATAACTATTTGATAAATTAAAACGAGACTCGCAATTTGACAATTCTTTGATAACAGCTTTCATACAAAATATGTAAGAAAATCAGTGTAGAAGTTGAAAGTTGTGTCTATTCACCCCATTTTACGGTAAATAAATTATAATTAATTTATTATTTTTAATTATATTATTATTAATTAGCATAATGGATTAGCAATATCCTTCAAAATTTGTCTGCTCTGCAACGTAAATAACGCAATGATTGTTGTTGATCTGTCAAAATTAAAGCCATTGCGCGAGCGACTGCCTATCTGACCTCCTCACCTTCCTGGGTAACACGATACTCTTTTAATAAGATTGTTTAATCATAAGTTTGGAATTCTGTTGATCAGTATGTGACTAACTTTGTGCATCGTAGGTTAATATCGATGAGATAACATAAAAAACTTACTGGGATCTATAACCCCCCACCCAGTTGCGATGACCTTCTGATGTTCGCTCAGGCTATCCTTGGTCCAGAGACAAGCGGGCCGGATTGCTGAACTGAACTTGGCGTCAAACACTAACTCAATTAGGGCTATGTCATTGTAGAGAACCGGTGATTGGTAGTCTGGGTGTAGGTGTAAGCGACGAATTGCTATCTGTAATCAAATAAATTATAAAAAAAAATACGTGTACGGCTGGAGGACCGAAGTTGCTTTCGCGATACTCGCCCTCACACTCGTATACTATAATAGAAAGAGATATTGAGAGAGAAAGGTGTGTTCGAAAAAACTTTTTTACAAAAAAAAAAAACATTTATTTTTCACTTTTTAGTTGTAGCTACCCCACACAAATTCGTATATACTTACAAGATTAGAGGTACCCCAATAACAACTTTGACAGAAAGGAGGGTGTACCGTGGTATACTGAACACATCTGCGTAGCCCTTTAGAGGGTACAGGCGTGACGTTATGTTGTGTGATTGCGTAAACAATACATAGGTACATAAGCGATAGCAGCAATAGCCGTTGTTTTGCTGGCATTTATTGAAGAGTTCCGTTGTCTGTCTCCGAAACTCATCATCAGATCTTGTCGAAATTTCAATGGGACCATTTGGAAGTATACACTTTCCACCAAAAAAAGAATTTTTCAAATCGGTTGGCAAGCGACGGAGTTATGCGCGAACAAACACAAAAAAAAAATACAAACATCCGAATTGAGAACCTCCTCCTTTTTTAGAAGTCGGTTAAAAACCACGAAAATGACACCCATGACAAAAAGACCTCACTATCGGCTTCAACACCCCCAAAAATCATGAAAAGCCGCATGTAGCTTTTTCGTTTCCTGCCGATTTCTACGAGTTTACTCCTACGGCAAGCCTATAAGTAATATAATATAATAATAATATCCCTGGACATTTCACACAGCGCCATCTAGTCCCAAGCTAAGCAACCTAATGCTTGTGTTATGGTAACAAGATGGCTGATAAACTACTTATATAATTTTTTTTTTGTAAATACATACATATTATAGATAGAAAAACACCCAGACTCGGAACAAATACATGTAGGTCATACAAATATTTGTTCCGTGCGGGAATCGAACCCGCGTCACGCAGCGCAGCAGTCAATCGCTTAACCACTGCGCCAACCGTGCCGTGCCGTCCGTATTATAAGTATACGCAACTTTGTTTTTTTTTTTTCAAAATGGTCGCTACGCATAAAACCTACACGAAAAAATTTTAACCAGTGCGCGAACTGTAACCATGAGTTCAGCATTTGATACTAGACTCCCGTGGAGCGTAGAAAGGTATCGTCGGTTTAAAATTAAAAAACTTGAGAGGTGTCAAGGGACACCCGGATGGATGGAAGTATAACTGGCTTGCTTTCTATAAGAGAGAGAGAGACAGACAGACAGAGAAACACGTGCACGCCGCACGGCTTACAACTATAGCAAAAAGTGTCGTTCCAACTTTTGGTCTTAATTTTTTCCGTCTAGCCTCCTTTCGCAACGCGCGATAAGGAACTTCGTTCCAAAACTTACATCAACAGGCTTAGCACCATCGTACACAGTGCTGTCAATGTTCTGGTCTCCTAGCCTGACTATGACAGGTTCAGGTTTCTGGGCAGTCATGTCCACGGTACAATGAGCAGCTGTCACCACAAAACGAGGACTGATGAGTGTCCCACCACAGCTGAATTTGTAGCCACCATTGAAGTCTGCCCAGCCAATTGCTGCCTGTGAAAAGAAAATGTTAGTTAGAGATATTGGATGGCAAACAAACTGAGTTGTAGAGATCTAATAGGCTCCATATAAAATACTGGTATTCCGCTGAATAAGGTTTTTTTATGTAGGTAGATCTTTTAAGACACTTATTACATGTCAATATTTTAAAATGGTGGATTACGGCGGGTGAGAGGGAGTGATCTCATCGAGAGGAGGCCTGTGTCCCAGCAGTGGGAACATTGTAGACTGATTATTCTTATGCAATATTTTCAAACTAGATGGCGCCGATATTTCTTAGCTGAGTGATCCCTGAGAAGAAATGCCGAAACAAACTTAGAAGTCCTTTTTAAAGCTCAAACGTTATATTGGCGCTGATTCCTTTGTTCACAAACTAAACTACATAAATTTAAGTTCAGTGCGTCTTTTTCTTTCTATTTCATTAAGAAAAGGACAGAAGATAAATATTAGTTTAGTCCTGTCAAATTAGTCAGCGCCTGACGTAAATTGACGTATTTTTAGTAGCCATGTTTTTAATCACGTCTAAACTGTATATGGGATATCTTAATTTGACAGGACTAAACTAATTTTTATCTTCTGTCCTTTTCTTAATGAAATAGAAAAAAAAAGATGCACTGAACTTAAATTTAGTTTAGTTTGTTAACAAGGGAATCGGCGCCATTATTAGGATTTAATGTGAGTCTAACAATGCAAATGCCTGGAATGGTTTGACTGGAAGCCGATCCCAACATACCTGGGAAAAGCTATCGTAGGAAGATGATCCGACGACGACGATTACGACCCTTCGTGATCGAATCAGAAATGAAGGGATCGCAGGAGAGGCAAGGTCACCGACATAGCCCGAAGAATTGCCAAACTTAGTGGCAGTGTTCAGAGCACATGGCTCGCAGAACAGATAGCCGATGGGGCCGAAAGGTTCTGGAGTGGCGACCGCGTACCGGAAGATGTAGCGTTGGAAGGCCTCTCACAAGGTGGACCGGTGACCTGGTGAAGGCCGCAGGAATCCGCTGGATGCGGGAAACACAGAACCGGTCCGAAGTGGTGGTGCTTGGGGGAGGCCTATGTCTGTGGCCAGCAGAGGACGTCTTTCTGCTGAAATGATGATGATGATAGCAAAAGCAGGCGATAACGTTCCCACTGCTGGGACACAGGCCTCCCCACTGTGAGAGGGGGCCGTAATCCACTACGCGAGCCTAGTGCGCGTTGGTATATGTCACATGTCTCCGAATTTTTGGTTCTAGGACATGCCGGTTTCCTCACGATATTTTACTTCGCCGCTTTGAGACCAGCCGGTCGATTCTGTAAAAATCTCACCGTGAAAACTCAAGTGAAGTGAGCTTGATGTGAGTTGTCAGTAGTGTCAATCCCTAGCATTATTTGGAATGACAGCTCACTCCACGCTCACTTCACCTAGGTTTTCACGGTGAGATGGTTACAGAATCGCACTGCAGTAGGCTGATGATGTTGATGTTAAACTCACCATATGCGGAAACTCTCCGAGCTTAGCAGTCTCTCCTCCGACTATAAGTCCGACTGCCGTGTATTCACAATTTGCTTCGGATAACGTGATCACGTCTGGGTCGAGTAACAGCGATATATAACCTGCTTCAGTAACGACACTGCGGCTGTATACATCACATTCTGGAATGAAAAAAAGATGGTTATTTACTTATTACGTTAGGTCTGACTTATATATCGCCGCAAGGACTGCAGCCTGTCTATTCTGTAAAAATCTCATCGTGAAAACTTATGTGAAATGAGTGTTGGGTATTTTATTGTAAGTATTGCAACACCAATATTAAAATGTAAATTATTATGTTATCTGTGGCAACACGCGCCCCTTCTCTCCTTCCGTCATGCTGAGTGGAAGCCTTCTTGTCACAGTCATGACGTGCAGCTGTCGACTATTTCTGTTTTGTGCTCGTGATTATAGATTATATTCTGTTTTTATGTTTCTTTATTATTAAAGTTAATTATCTTTTTAACAGACTTCTAAAAAAGGAGGAGGTTCTCAATTCGGATGTTTGTATTTTTTTTTTTTTGTTGTTGTTCGCGCATAGCTCCGTCGCTTGCCAACCGATTTGAAAAATTATTTTTTTGTTGGAAAGGGTATACTTTTCTAATGGTCCCATAGAAATTTCATCAAAAACGGTGCAGTAGTTTGGTTTTTAAACCAAAATTACTGGTAAAAATTACAACTTAAAAGTGAAAAATAAAAACTTTTTTGCAAAAAAAAAACAAGCGACTTCCAAAAACGACACTACAAAGTGAAAAATAACTTTAATTTCGGAAGTCGGTGGCAAACAACGAAAATGCGAACCCAACGACACCGACTTCCGAAATTAAAGTTATTTTTCACTTTGTAGTGTCGTTTTTGGAAGTCGGTTGTTTTTTTTTGCAAAAAAGTTTTTATTATATGTACTATCGCCAGAATCTATATCTGATCACCGTAAGGACTATTCCTGCTTGCAGCGCATATTATTGGTCCACCTAAAAAGGATCCTCTTTTGTTTTACTTACGGACGCAGCTGTGGTCATCATGTGCACGGGATTTTGTTTTCAAAATGGTCAGATATAGGTTTTGGGGCGTCTGTACTAGACGCCAGCAGGTCAAGCTACCCGAAACTGTAATTTTTTCCTAAACAACCTCGAATCATAATGCTTTAGCGATAAAGTTGAAAATCTATTAAAGAAATTTGACAGATTGTAGTAGCTTGATGTGCTGGCGTCTGTACACGCTTCTGTGACAATTAAACCTATTTTCTTTGTTTCTTCTTTTTTTCCAACTGTGACACAATTGTCCAATACACACGTAAGGTTACTTGTCCACCGTTTTATTTATTCTTTCTCGGCATCGCTACCAGCACCTCATCAGCACCCACCACAAAAAGCCAACGCTGCACAGTGCACTGCCAATAGTGCCCATTCCATCATGTGGTATGACAGCTCACTTCAAGCACCAAAAAACAAAGAACCAAAGATTTTTGGTTTTTCATTCAGGAGCAGTGGCGTGCATTGCATAAAGGCATATAAGCAGTGCCTACCTCAATACATCACCATAAGCCTGTCAATTACATTTTAGTGTGTGTGCCCCACAATTAAGAAACTCACTAAATTATCATACCTAACAAAAAACAAAATCTTCATACAAACTCGCGCGGCAGTAGGCAGTCGCCAGACGGCCTGCTCGGCTCCCGTACTATTCGCACATTGTCATTGGTCTTTACTCGTTCCAGTTAATACGACGAAATTACATTCCTGCCTACCTATTCTGAAAACCAATGCACGCCACTCAGGAGTATCTCAGTGGCAGGCTTTGTGCGTGTCAGATAGCAACAGGTTTACTCCATATTACATGGAACCTAAAAGGAACCACCGCAGTATGAGTGGACCTCTGTGCTTAGCTTAGGATATAAACAGAAATAAAGTCCTCCTGACAGAATGTCAGCCATAGCGATCAATCTCAAATCTTCCTTCGGCGCGGGAGATATTATAGTACACAAGTGTCTGCGCAGACACAGATTCCCTCACTCTCATTCTCCGATGGGACGGCAATCCGACACGAGCGGAGAGAGATCAGGCGCAGGACCAACGGCTTAATCTGCTTTCCGAGGCACGGGGGTATTACACCGACAACTTCCAAACTCGGAACTGTTACTAAGAAATTCCCAACGAGAAACCCGGGAATCGGACCCCACGCTCAGCTGTCGCACATGCGCCGCGAGACCAACGGGGCAGTCACGGGTTTGACAGGGGTTATGTGGTGACACACTAAAGAAAAGAAAAAGAGAGTTAAATAATGAGACTCACTTCTCTCGCTGATTCTTCTGCGGTCATTTGTATCACTAGGGCTACCCCAGATAGGACGGTCACTGTAAAATAAAAACAATGTATTTACATGTTTCAAGAGCCGATCGAAAAATAAGAAAAATACATTATAAATGATTTATTTTTTGTAAGTAGGTTTGTACAAACACTTTTACACGTCAATCATGTTTTTTTAAACTAGATGAGGTCGGCGTTTCCTATCTGACTACTCTGAGAAGAAAGGCCGAAACAAACTCAGAGGTCACAGTCTCTTTTAAAGTCCAGACATAATCTTGGTCAGATCAGTTGAAGACCATGTAGATTGGTGTCTGAAACGGTCTTTTGAGGAAAAAACCACACAGATTGAGTGGACCTGTCCAGTCAGTGCACGCATTTGTCAAAAATCGTGCAGCTCAACTCAAAACTTGAGGAGCTCAACGATTCGACGAAAAATACCAAATAAAATATCCTTTATATTTGGGTAGGCCACGTAAATTATTCAAAGTGCCAGATCATGATTAAAACTAACTAAGAAAACAAAAAAAAGGAAAAAAGAAATGGCCCACATAGTCCTCACTCCCATTCACAAAAAGTATATCACAAATTAAATATCATGTCATTGTATACATACCCATATAAAATTAATAAAATTCACATTACATTAAATACAGAAAAAAACATTAAATACACAAAGTACAATACCACTATATTACCAGTTTGCCATTATTTTATTATTAATTATTTTAATCATTATTTTAGTACCTTTTAGTAGTAATAAAAGGTTGACAATTTTGTCTATTGCTTGATGTCAGGGCCAGGCACTGACCTATAATAAACAAGTACGCTGGACTTCATACTATCGATGACAAAATGAATACATTTGACTTTCGCCATTTCGCCATTTGATTTTTCGCTATTCGCATTTGATTTTTTGATAGCGAGTTTTACAAGATGCGAATACTCTCTGGATAAAAATGTTATAAATATATCGTTGTAAACACAAAATACACAAAAAAGTCTTACTCCACGATTTAGACCTAAATCATCCGAGACGTACCAAAAAAAAACGACGGCCAGTTGCGGCAATATTATGTCAATTTTAGTTCCTGTGACGCTCGAGGGCGCTTTGAATCGGCACAAAAAAACAACTGTCATTTCGTATAGTATACGTATTTAGTCCAGCGTACTTGTATTGTGTCGGTGAGGCCAGGGACCAAAGACAATACACATTAATCTGTGTGCCGACCAATGACCAAAGAATTCTTTAGTCATTGGTTGCGACCCTCTAAGTTCATAATAATTATAATCCTATTTATGGAATTATGGAGCGTCGAGGTAAGGAGAACCGTCTCATATCGGAGGAAAGTTAAAAAGTGTCCAGCTATAAACAATAAATAACAGTTCAAAAACCTTCCAAAATGGCGCTAGCGTAGCGTAGCGTAAATGGCGCGTATACATTATGAATGTAGCAGTTATTGACGGGCTGAAGTATGCCGAGTTAAAAAATTTAATATTTTTAGTAACGTGAGTAGTTAGTGCCAGCCCAGTCAGTATACCAAACCTCAACTATTTATGTGGTCCAAAATAATTTTGTAAACATAACCTAAAATTACTACTGTGAGAAAACTTAATTTACTCTGTTGCTACTGTGGCGCCACCCTAATTTAACGCATTTTGTCGGAAACTTTTCACAACAGAGACAGTTCTCCTTACCTCTACTCTCCATAATCCTATTGAATGACTATGAAATATCAATCAATAAGTTCTAAGAACTTATAAGTACCCTGTCCATTAAGTAAACCGTTTTTTGACAGAAGGAACTAGGGATTGTAGCAACACACAATACATTGATTGATAGACGCACGGTATTATAATGTATGCAAGAAGCCATAAATAAGATATTTCAATAAGATAAGGCAGTTTATATCTTTATTATAATACGCATTTTAAAGTTAACTTTTACGTAATCGTATATACGTATATACGTTCTAAGACAGCTGTCAAAAAACGGTCATCCAACTGTCAACAACCTAATGGACAGCGTATAGAGGGTTGTACATACACACGGCTACACATCAAGCTATGCAAAACCATTATTGGCTGACCGTTCATTGTGAGAAAATATCATACAAAGTGAGGCCAAGACAAACTGGTTTTGTATAGCTTGACGTGTAGCCGTGTGTACCTATTGATGATTGATTTAATTCTGTCAAGTCATATGTCATTTGCAGGTAATTTGCAGGTCAGTGTATAGTCATATAGGTACACTGACCTGCAAATTGCAAATAACGCAAGAAAATTTGAATGTCGCGTTCTAACGCTGTTAGGAATATGATACTCACTCTATAACTTGAGCTGAAGGTGCGTTGAGGATGCTGGATTCTTCTAGACAGCAGACTATCTTGTCTCCAAACGCTTCGTACAAGCAAAATGTTGGTACAAGTCCGCGTTCACTGGAAACACACACATAATCAGCTTCGATCAACATTAGTACTCGTAGCTTATATCTATGACTAGCATCGCCCCGCGGATTCACCCGCATAAGTCTCGATCCTGTGGGAATATCGGGATAAATATCCTATGTGTTAATTCTGGTTATAAACCATCTGTGTGCAAAATTTCATAAAAATCCGTTCAGTAGTTTTTGCGTAAAAGAACAAACATCCATTTATCCGTCCTCACAAACTTTCGCGTTTAAAACAAAATGGGGCGACAGCAGGTATGCCAGGCTCCATATGAAAATCTTCAATCCCCATTAAAAAGGTAAATATAAATAGTTGGAAGTCTTACTAAAAGTTTTTTAATGCTAATGGACATTGAGACAACACTGTGCATCTCCCAACTGAGTTCGAATATTCATCGACGCACGACGCTCCCTCTGGAATCAAAGAAATACTAATTTAATTTTTTTGACAAAGAACGAGAAAAAAAGTAACTGAACGAAAAAAAATATTGACAAAAATTAGAACTCGTTCATCTTATGTCTGCCTAGTACTTTGTTGGGGTCGGCTTCCTGTCTAACCGGATGCAGCTGAATACCAGTATTTTACATTGAGCGACTGCCTAGCTGACTTTCACAACCCAGTTACTGGGCAATACGATACCCCTTGGTAAGGCTAGTTGACTGTCAAACTAAAAAACGACTGTACTGAAACTCGCCGACATCGACAGGTACTACGTGAAAGATTGTTCAGGGGAGCTACCCTATTCTGGGGGCCTAAAAAGGCCACTTTAAGCCTAAGCCATACCTCTAAAAGCTAATCATTTCCTGAATTCACAGCAGATCATTAGCAATTCCTCTAATTTTTGTAAAATTTCATTTCATTGATGTAAACATTGCCGCATGAAAAAAATAAAAACTGTATTTTTATCGGTAAATTTTTCATTACAGTTTTTATTATTCAAATTGGTTTTTTATTTTTTATTTCTACAGTTTAAATGTTATTTCATTGTGATATGAATTGCACACAGATCATATTATGAATTGTCAGTTTGTGACCATTTTACGATTTTTAATATGATCCATATTGTTATCCTATTATGATTCTGCCAAAGTGGCCTTTTTAGGCCCCCTGATCTTTTTTCTTTTTGCTCGGCTCCTAAGGGCCCTAGCATGATGTTAATATACAGGGTTATTTGTAAAACACCAGCAACCTCTTAAGAGGTCATTGTACTCATCATTATGAACAACTTTTACTATGGGACCAAAACTGAAATCGCGAAAATAAAATCAGCTGTTCCCTACATTTTTATGTTCGCATAACTCGTCAAAATGTAGGGAGCAGCTGATTTTTTTTTCGCGATTTCAGCTTTGGTCCTATAGTAAAAGTTGTTCATAATGATGAGTACAATGACCTCTTAAGAGGTTGTTGGTGTTTTACAAATAACCCTGTATATATAGCCTATAACCTTTCTCAAGATTTAGGCTATCAAATGCCAAAATATTTTTTTCATATCCGACTGGTAGTTCCAGAAATTAGCGCGTTTAAACATACAACCAAGCAAACAAAGCATTATTATTAGTATAGATAGTAGATATAGATTTATTACTATAGTTTGACCAAAACCGCTGTACCGCGCCTTCGGTATGTGCGCGGCGAGACGGGGGGGCAGTGCAGGCCGCTCATTCGTCATCGCTCACGGCGCCGGCGTCCCGCCTCCCGCCTCACCGCGTATTCCTCCCGCCTCGCCGCGCATTCCTAAGGCGCGGTACAGCAGTTTCGGTCAAACTATATTATAGACTAGCTTCTGCCCGCGGCTTCGCCCGCGTGTATGTCGGAAATTATCCCACGGGAACGTGCTAACAGGATCTATCTCGCGGGCCCTTTGTGGCTAATAACAATAGAAAACCAATTGTGTCTCATTAGTGGTGATTAAGAGGGTACCTATATGATATCTTTACCTAAGTACCTACCTAATTAAAAAAAAAACGCAATAACAGAAAATTAAATACCTACCTAAATAAACCTATTTCTGATGATAACTAATCTAAACTCAATAAATAAGCAAAATCCCTAAAAACTAATATCTATACGAATGACTAATCCTACCTAACAGTATTATAAAATAACCTACGGTCACTACGTACACTATCAAATATGCTACCTATACTTTAAAATTAAAATCTATACCTACGACTTATATGAAAATAAACCTAAATAACTCTAAAAACTAAAAGGAATAAAAATGAACTCCACTGCGGGTGACGTAACCTACGACAAACTTATTATTTGCGGTTGACACAGTAATGGGTCTAGGGATCGAACCGCAAAATTAAGTTTGTTTTTTATTGTATATACTTTTCCGGGATAAAAAGTACCCAGTGTGGTGCCCAGGATATTAAAGAATAATTATACCAAGTTTCATCGTAATCGAACCGGTAGTTTTTGCGTGATGCCTGAACAAACAGACAGACAGACAGACAAAAATTGTTTAATCACGTTTTTGGGTTCGGTGTCGGTCTAGTAACACCCCCTGCCATTTATTTTTTTGATATTTTCAATGTACAGAATTTTCACTTCTACAGATTTATTATAGGTATAGATAGAAATCGATAATAATAAGTTAAATTAAATAATTGTTTACAAATGGCCGTTTTGCGTAGATGTGAGGTTGTGACGCATATTTTAATAGGTACAGAGGTGTTTTTCCCCCAACTTGTTATTTTTATTGTGTTTCTCTGCGTCTTGTTTACCGAAAATAAACGTATTATTATCTTTGTAATGGTACACGTGTCTGATCTGATAGGCTATATTATCTTGTTCCAAATGAACCTTACTTACTTCAAGTTCACTTCACCGAAGATTGATCTTCGGTGAAGTGAACTTGAAGTAAGTTGCATTCCATTACACCTGATGGTCGGGTTGTAATAACAGCCGCACGGGTCTATCGATCAGCTTAAGCTACGCTTGCCGCGTTTTGTCCGTGGATGGATGACCAGACCATCTTCACATACCAAGACCCCTCCGTAACTCGAAAAGGACGTTAAGCCGTTGTTCCCGGCTGTCATTCGTGGATCTTTGACAGTCGTTACGGGTCGTCAGAAGCCCGAAAATCTAACAAGCAGTCTTACCAAGGGGTATCGTATTACCCAGTAACTGGGTTGTGGAGGTCAGATAGGCAGTCGCTCCATGCAAAATACTGGTATTCAGCTGCATCTGGTTACACTGGAAGCTGACCACAACATAGTTGGGAAAAGACTTGCAGATGATGACGATGGTTGGGATTGACACTATTGACAGGTCACTTCATCTGAGTTTTCACGGTGAGCTTTTTACAGAATAGATGGACTGTAGCCGAACTAGGTGAAAGCCTGTATTTCGGCTATCAGCGTAAAAACCCTCAAATAATATCCACTTAAAATTAACCATCAAGTAAAGATGTTAATATTCTGTAAAAAGACCATTTCAGACTACATGAGATACATACATGGTCATCACATGATCTGACCGAGATTATGTCTGGACTTAAAAGAGACTGTGCCCTCTGAGTTTGTTTCGGCCTTTCTTCCCAGAGTAGTCAGATAGGAAACGTCAACCTCATCTAGTTTTAAAAATATGATTGACATGTAAAAGTGTTTGTACGACGCCAGCACATCAAGCTACTACAATCTGTCAAATTCCTTTAATAGATTTTTTACTTTATCGCTAAAGCATTAAGGTTCAAGGTTGATTTGGAAAATTTGATAGTTTCGGGTAGCTTGACCTGCTGGCGTCTGTACCTACCTAGAATAAGTCTTATCCTGAGATGTTTTTCCATACTAGAACTCTCAGACGTCGATTTTATTCCGCGGGTAAATGATATCTGACTGGTAAAATTAGCCCTTACAGAAATAAAATCATTAATCATTTATCATCAATCTCCTGCATCTATCCCAATCTATTTCGGGTCGGCACAACATGTCTTTTTCTTCCATACTTCTCTATTAGTCGCCATCTTGGTAGTCACCCCATATCATCAATCAGTTATCATGTACCTACATTGATGGCAAATAAATAAATCTGAATCTGAATCTGAATCTGTAGGTTTAAAAAAAAGTGATGGTAATTAATATACTTACCTACCTAATATTTCGGTAAAATTAAATAATATAACCTTATGTGGATGAATTTTTCGACGCTATATTTTAGTTTGTTAATAGTTTTAGTTAATTTAGGATATTATTTTGTTATTTTAGTGTTATCTTGCAAATAAAATATTTTATAATATAACTAATAATTATAATGTAACTTCTGAAATAAGAGAATGATAAAACTAAAAAAAATATATGATGTACATTACCATGTATGTAAACTTCCACCGAAAATTGGTTTGAACGAGATCTAGTAAGTAGTTTTTTTTTTGAATACGTCATAAATCGTAAACCGCAATTTACCTTTCATTCAATCAACTCATAATTGATTTTTATAGATAATGGTACCCTTCTTGCGCGAGTCCGACTCGCACTTGGCCGGTGTTTTACATTTCTATGGACTAACCTCTCTGCCCTCTCGCCGATGTCAAGAAGAAAATGAACAGGAAAAATATCCGCTGCATTTTGTTGCTGTCTCTGGTATGTACTCGAAAAGGATCAGCACACCATAATATTTGCTCAGGACCTGCAATAAATCAATAAAACATATTAGTTTTTAATGGTAGTCAAGCACCATTAAAACCCTTAATTAACATGTTTTACCTCATCATCATAATCTGTTTTTAACCGACTTCTAAGAAAGGAGGAGGTTCTCAATTCGGATGTTTGTATTTATTTTTATTTATTTTTTTATGTTTGTTCGCGCATAACTCCGTCGCTTGTTAGAAATAACTTTTAATTGACTGTCAATCTCACATAGGTACTATTTTTTATTCTGTTTGTTTTAGCTGTAAGTCATCCATAGTTAATAAATAAATAAATAAAAAACAACTGTTTCATAGGGACCGTCTTATGTAATTTTGACGTTCGAAAAGTGCTGATTCTCAGCCAAATTATATAAATAAATAAATATTTATTTAACATATTTACATAATATACGCTAACGGACTTAAAATAATAATATAACCATGTATATGAAAAAAGATGCAAAAGAATTTTACTAGGAAATCTTACAGCTAATAACAAAGAATGGCTACAGTATGTGCAAGCATTATGCATATTTTAAGCATTTCTTCATGTATAGTCACTAAACGGCTTAATATAAGGAAATAATGAAACAATTTCCTCAATACAACTGGTTGTAGTCCTAAAAAAACATGGGTATTAGGTATAATCCTAATTAATATGCGAAAAAGCGCAAGCGAACACCTAATTCTCTGAATGGATCATCATGAAATTTGGCATATACGTTGTCAGGGGTATAATAATAATAATAATAATAATATCCCTGGACATTTCACACAGCGCCATCTAGTCCCAAGCTAAGCAACCTAATGCTTGTGTTATGGTAACATGATGGCTGATAAACTACTTATAGAAAAGGACATAGGGTACCTTTAATCCAGAAAAATAATACTGTTCCCGAGGAAAAGAACAGTAACTTTCGACGGTCAAGATTGCTTTAGGACGCTAGATGGAGCTACATCATCATCATCATCAGCTGATAGAAGTCCACTATCTGATATTATGGACACGCTTTTGCAGAGCAGTAGACAAAATTAAAAATAAATAAAAAAACGAAATTAAAAGTTTAAAACACAGCACCTGCTTTGCCTACATAATTTATCTATATTATATTTATAAAAATCAATAGTGTAGGAGTAGGTTAGGAGTAGGGTAGGAGTAGGGTAGGAGTAGGGTAGGAGTAGTGTAGGAGTAGGGTAGGAGTAGAGTAGGGTAGGAGTAGGGTAGGGGGTAGGATACCACGCGAACGAAGTAGCGCCGGGCAGCTAGAAATAATTTATATGGCAAAACAACGTTTGCCAAGTCAGCTAGTGCATGAATTAGAAATGTCATCCAAAAACGATTTAAAAAAAGAAGTCAAAATGGGAATTAACTTTACCTATATTTGAATGAAGAATTAGACATCAATATTTCAAGTTATGGAATAACAAACTGAATGTCATACTTACCAAAGTTCAAATTCCATTGCAACCTGTTCCTAACTTATTCCTTAGACCCACCCACAAAGGTCTTATTAAGTTTGGTTGCATTTTGTAGCAAACATTACAAAATGGTCACTCAAAAATCAACTCTTAGAATACATTTCACTAAAGTAGATAACTAATTAAGTGGCGATGGAATGTAAATTATCTGAGATTATGAACACAGAGCAGTAGACAAAATAAATAAAAATAAAAAAACAAAACGAAATTAATAGTTCAAAACATAACACCTACTTTGTGCGCTAATTCAAGTCTTTCCTATTGCCACATATGCGTATTAAATATCTAATAAAATAACAAAAAAATCAAATAGCAAAAATCACTCACCAAATACGACAATTTGAAACAATAAGTAACTACTCGAAGTTGAAACACGTCTTTAATGTCAGGAGCCTCACGCGATACTAGTGTTTATAACCGGTAGTCTAAAGCCACATAAAATTTGAAAATATAACGCTGAGAGGACATTAAGGAAATAAAATAAACGGAGTACCATCTTAGCGTCTAATGTCACCCTGGGGGCCTAAAAAGGCCACTTTGGCAGAATAACAATATGAATCATATCAAAAACACCACCACTAAGGCGGAGGACATCGTGTAGTACGTGCGCCAGAAGACGAGGTACACGCCGAGGGTGCAGTTAATGGAGTCGCACCGCAACGTCAACTTCAAAGCGTTTGTGGTGCGTGTACCGAATTGCTATCTGCCCGTCGTCATGGACGAAGACTTCTGGCCGCAGGACGTGGTGTTCCGTCGCTTCCGCGGACAAGTACCACAGAGCAGCACCAGAACTAGCTAGTGAAGTACTATTTTATGGTAAAAATATGTATGTTTAGGTTAAGGTATTTAACTATGGGCCCGCGTCGCCTGAAATAAATAAAAAACGTAAAATGGTCACAAACTGACTATTCATAATTATGATCTGTGTGCAATTCATATCACAATGAAATAACATTTAAACTGTAGAAATAAAAAATAAAAAACCAATTTGATTAATAAAAAGTGCAATAAAAAATTTACCGATAAAATCACGGTTTTTTTTTTTCATGCGGCAATGTTTACACCAAATATGAAATGACAAAAATTCGAGGAATTGATGATGCTGATCAACACTAGCCGGGATCAGTGCGACACTAGCCGGGACTTGTGTGACACTAGCCGGGACTTGTGCCACACTAGCCGGGACCAGTGCGACACTAGCTGGGATTAGTGCGACACTAGCCGGGACCAGAGCGACATTAATCGAAACATGTGTGACACTAGCCGGGACCAGTGCGACACTAGCCGGGACTTGTGCGACACTAGCCGGGACCAGAGCGACAGTAGCCGGGACCAGTGCGACACTTGCCAGGACCAGAGCGACACTAGCCGGTACCTGTGCGACACTAACCGAGACCAGTGCGACACTAGCCGGGACCAGTGCGACACTAGCCGGGACTTGTGTGACACTAGCCGGGACCAGTGCGATACTAGCCGGGACCAGTGCGACAGTAGCCGGGACCAGTGCGACACTAGCCGGGACCAGTGCGACACTAGCCGGGACCAGTGCGACATTAGCCGGGTCCAGTGCGACACTAGCCGGGATCAGTGCGACACTAGCTGGGACCAGGGCGACACTAGCCGGGTCCAGTGCGACACTAGCCGAGACTTATGCGACACTAGCCGGGACCAGTGCGACACTAGCCGGGACCAGTACGACACTAGCCGGGACCAGTGCGACACTAGCCGGGACTTGAGTGACACTAGCCGGGACCAGTGCGACACTAGCCGGGACCAGTGCGACACTAGCCGGGACCAGTGCGACACTAGCCGGGACCAGTGCGACACTAGCCGGGACCAGTGCGACACTAGCCGGGACCAGTGCGACACTAGCCGGGACCAGTGCGACACTAGTCGGGACTTGTGCGACACTAGCCGGGACCAGAGCGACAGTAGCCGGGAGCTGTGCGACACTAGCCGGGACCAGTGCGACACTAGCCGGGACCTCTGCGACACTAGCAGGGACCAGTGCGACACTAGCCGGTACCAGTGCGACACTAGCCGGGACCAGTGCGACACTAGCCGGGATCAGTGCGACACTAGCCAAGACCTGTGCGACACTAGCCGGGACCAGTGCGACACTTGCCGGGACCAGAGCGACACTAACCGAGACCAGTGCGACACTAGCCGGGTCCAGTGCGACACTAGCCGAGACTTATGCAACACTAGCCGGGACCAGTGCGATACTAGCCGGGACCAGTGCGACAGTAGCCGGGACCAGTGCGACACTAGCCGGGACCAGTGCGACACTAGCCGGGACCAGTGCGACATTAGCCGGGTCCAGTGCGACACTAGCCGGGACCAGTGCGACACTAGCCGGGACCAGTGCGACACTAACCGGGACCAGTGCGACACTAGCCTGGACCAGTGCGACACTAGTCGGGACTTGTGCGACACTAGCCGGGACCAGAGCGACAGTAGCCGGGAGCTGTGCGACACTAGCCGGGACCAGTGCGACACTAGCCGGGACCTCTGCGACACTAGCAGGGACCAGTGCGACACTAGCCGGTACCAGTGCGACACTAGCCGGGACCAGTGCGACACTAGCCGGGATCAGTGCGACACTAGCCAAGACCTGTGCGACACTAGCCGGGACCAGTGCGACACTTGCCGGGACCAGAGCGACACTAACCGAGACCAGTGCGACACTAGCCGGGTCCAGTGCGACACTAGCCGAGACTTATGCAACACTAGCCGGGACCAGTGCGATACTAGCCGGGACCAGTGCGACAGTAGCCGGGACCAGTGCGACACTAGCCGGGACCAGTGCGACACTAGCCGGGACCAGTGCGACATTAGCCGGGTCCAGTGCGACACTAGCCGGGATCAGTGCGACACTAGCTGGGACCAGGGCGACACTAGCCGGGTCCAGTGCGACACTAGCCGAGACTTATGCGACACTAGCCAGGACCAGTGCGACACTAGCCGGGACCAGTACGACACTAGCCGGGACCAGTGCGACACTAGCCGGGACCAGTGCGACACTAGCCGGGACCAGTGCGACACTAGCCGGGACCAGTGCGACATTGGCCGGGTCCAGTGCGACACTAGCCGGGATCAGTGCGACACTAGCTGGGACCAGGGCGACACTAGCCGGGTCCAGTGCGACACTAGCCGAGACTTATGCGACACTAGCCGGGACCAGTGCGACACTAGCCGGGACCAGTACGACACTAGCCGGGACCAGTGCGACACTAGCCGGGACTTGAGTGACACTAGCCGGGACCAGTGCGACACTAGCCGGGACCAGTGCGACACTAGCCGGGACCAGTGCGACACTAGCCGGGACCAGTGCGACACTAGCCGGGACCAGTGCGACACTAGCCGGGACCAGTGCGACACTAGCCGGGACCAGTGCGACACTAGTCGGGACTTGTGCGACACTAGCCGGGACCAGAGCGACAGTAGCCGGGAGCTGTGCGACACTAGCCGGGACCAGTGCGACACTAGCCGGGACCTCTGCGACACTAGCAGGGACCAGTGCGACACTAGCCGGTACCAGTGCGACACTAGCCGGGACCAGTGCGACACTAGCCGGGATCAGTGCGACACTAGCCAAGACCTGTGCGACACTAGCCGGGACCAGTGCGACACTTGCCGGGACCAGAGCGACACTAACCGAGACCAGTGCGACACTAGCCGGGTCCAGTGCGACACTAGCCGAGACTTATGCAACACTAGCCGGGACCAGTGCGATACTAGCCGGGACCAGTGCGACAGTAGCCGGGACCAGTGCGACACTAGCCGGGACCAGTGCGACACTAGCCGGGACCAGTGCGACATTAGCCGGGTCCAGTGCGACACTAGCCGGGATCAGTGCGACACTAGCTGGGACCAGGGCGACACTAGCCGGGTCCAGTGCGACACTAGCCGAGACTTATGCGACACTAGCCGGGACCAGTGCGACACTAGCCGGGACCAATACGACACTAGCCGGGACCAGTGCGACACTAGCCGGGACTTGAGTGACACTAGCCGGGACCAGTGCGACACTAGCCGGGACCAGTGCGACACTAGCCGGGACCAGTGCGACACTAGCCGGGACCAGTGCGACACTAGCCGGGACCAGTGCGACACTAGCCGGGACCAGTGCGACACTAGCCGGGACCAGTGCGACACTAGTCGGGACTTGTGCGACACTAGCCGGGACCAGAGCGACAGTAGCCGGGAGCTGTGCGACACTAGCCGGGACCAGTGCGACACTAGCCGGGACCTCTGCGACACTAGCAGGGACCAGTGCGACACTAGCCGGTACCAGTGCGACACTAGCCGGGACCTGTGCGACACTAGCCGGGATCAGTGCGACACTAGCCAAGACCTGTGCGACACTAGCCGGGACCAGTGCGACACTTGCCGGGACCAGAGCGACACTAGCCGGTACCTGTGCGACACTAGCCGGGTCCAGTGCGACACTAGCCGAGACTTATGCAACACTAGCCGGGACCAGTGCGACACTAGCCGGGACCAGTACGACACTAGCCGGGTCCAGTGCGACACTAGCCGGGACCAGTGCGACACTAGCCGGGACCAGTGCAATACTAGCCGGGACCTGTGCGACACTAGCCAGGACCAGTGCGACACTAGCCGGGACCTGTGCGACACAAGTCGGGACTTGTGCGACACTAGCCAGGACTTGTGTGACACTAGCCGGGACCAGTGCGACACTAGCCGGGACCAGTGCGACACTAGTCGGGACTTGTGCGACACTAGCCGGGACCAGAGCGACAGTAGCCGGGAGCTGTGCGACACTAGCCGGGACCAGTGCGACACTAGCCGGGACCTCTGCGACACTAGCAGGGACCAGTGCGACACTAGCCGGTACCAGTGCGACACTAGCCGGGACCTGTGCGACACTAGCCGGGATCAGTGCGACACTAGCCAAGACCTGTGCGACACTAGCCGGGACCAGTGCGACACTTGCCGGGACCAGAGCGACACTAGCCGGTACCTGTGCGACACTAGCCGGGTCCAGTGCGACACTAGCCGAGACTTATGCAACACTAGCCGGGACCAGTGCGACACTAGCCGGGACCAGTACGACACTAGCCGGAACCTGTGCGACACTAGCCGTGACCAGTGCGACACTAGCCGGGACCAGTGCAATACTAGCCGGGACCTGTGCGACACTAGCCAGGACCAGTGCGACACTAGCCGGGACCTGTGCGACACTAGTCGGGACTTGTGCGACACTAGCCAGGACTTGTGTGACACTAGCCGGGACCAGTGCGACACTAGCCAAGACCTGTGCGACACTAGCCGGGACCAGTGCGACACTTGCCGGGACCAGAGCGACACTAGCCGGTACCTGTGCGACACTAGCCGGGTCCAGTGCGACACTAGCCGAGACTTATGCAACACTAGCCGGGACCAGTGCGACACTAGCCGGGACCAGTACGACACTAGCCGGGACCAGTGCGACACTAGCCAGGACTTGTGTGACACTAGCCGGGACCAGTGCGACACTAGCCGGTACCTGTGCGACACTAGCCGGGTCCAGTGCGACACTAGCCGAGACTTATGCAACACTAGCCGGGACCAGTGCGACACTAGCCGGGACCAGTACGACACTAGCCGGAACCTGTGCTACACTAGCCGTGACCAGTGCGACACTAGCCGGGACCAGTGCGACACTAGTCGGGACTTGTGCGACACTAGCCGGGACCAGAGCGACAGTAGCCGGGAGCTGTGCGACACTAGCCGGGACCAGTGCGACACTTGCCGGGACCAGAGCGACACTAGCCGGTACCTGTGCGACACTAGCCGGGTCCAGTGCGACACTAGCCGAGACTTATGCAACACTAGCCGGGACCAGTGCGACACCAGCCGGGACTAGTACGACACTAGCCGGAACCTGTGCGACACTAGCCGTGACCAGTGCGACACTAGCCGGGACCAGTGCAATACTAGCCGGGACCTGTGCGACACTAGCCAGGACCAGTGCGACACTAGCCGGGACCAGTGCGACACTAGCCGGGACCAGTGCGACACTAGCCAGGACTTGTGTGACACTAGCCGGGACCAGTGCGACACTAGCCAAGACCTGTGCGACACTAGCCGGGACCAGTGCGACACTTGCCGGGACCAGAGCGACACTAGCCGGTACCTGTGCGACACTAGCCGGGTCCAGTGCGACACTAGCCGAGACTTATGCAACACTAGCCGGGACCAGTGCGACACTAGCCGGGACCAGTACGACACTAGCCGGGATCAGTGCGACAATAGCCAAGACCTGTGCGACACTAGCCGGGACCAGTGCGACACTTGCCGGGACCAGAGCGACACTAGCCGATACCTGTGCGACACTAGCCGAGACCAGTGCGACACCAGCTGAGACCAGTGCGACACTAGCCGGGACCAGTGCGACACTAGCCGGGACCAGTGCGACACTAGCTGGGACTTGTGTGACACTAGACTGGACTAGTGCGACACTAGCCGGGACCAGTGCGACACTAGCTGGGACCTGTGCGACACTAGCCGTGACCAGTGCGACACTAGCTGGGACCAGTGCGACACTACCCGGGACCAGTGCGACACTAGCCGGGACCAGTGCGACACTAGCTGGGACTTGTGTGACACTAGACGGGACCAGTGCGACACTAGCCGGGACCAGTACGACACTAGCCGGGACCAGGGCGACACTAGCTGGGACTTGTGTGACACTAGACGGGACCAGTGCGACACTAGCCGGGATCAGTGCGACACTAGCCGGGACCTGTGCGGCACTAGCCGGGACCTGTGCGACACTAGCCGTGACCAGTGCGACACTAGCCGGGATCAGTGCGACACTAGGCGGGACCTGTGCGACACTAGCCGGGACCAGTGCGACACTTGCCGAGACCAGTGCGACACTAGCCGGGTCCCGTGCGACACTAGCCGGTACTAGTGCGACACTAGCCGGGACCAGTGCGACACTTGCCGAGACCAGTGCGACACTAGCCGGGTCCAGTGCGACACTAGCCGAGACTTATGCGACACTAGCCGGGACCAGTGCGACACTAGCCGGGACCAATACGACACTAGCCGGGACCAGTGCGACACTAGCCGGGACTTGAGTGACACTAGCCGGGACCAGTGCGACACTAGCCGGGACCAGTGCGACACTAGCCGGGACCAGTGCGACACTAGCCGGGACCAGTGCGACACTAGCCGGGACCAGTGCGACACTAGCCGGGACCAGTGCGACACTAGCCGGGACCAGTGCGACACTAGTCGGGACTTGTGCGACACTAGCCGGGACCAGAGCGACAGTAGCCGGGAGCTGTGCGACACTAGCCGGGACCAGTGCGACACTAGCCGGGACCTCTGCGACACTAGCAGGGACCAGTGCGACACTAGCCGGTACCAGTGCGACACTAGCCGGGACCTGTGCGACACTAGCCGGGATCAGTGCGACACTAGCCAAGACCTGTGCGACACTAGCCGGGACCAGTGCGACACTTGCCGGGACCAGAGCGACACTAGCCGGTACCTGTGCGACACTAGCCGGGTCCAGTGCGACACTAGCCGAGACTTATGCAACACTAGCCGGGACCAGTGCGACACTAGCCGGGACCAGTACGACACTAGCCGGGTCCAGTGCGACACTAGCCGGGACCAGTGCGACACTAGCCGGGACCAGTGCAATACTAGCCGGGACCTGTGCGACACTAGCCAGGACCAGTGCGACACTAGCCGGGACCTGTGCGACACAAGTCGGGACTTGTGCGACACTAGCCAGGACTTGTGTGACACTAGCCGGGACCAGTGCGACACTAGCCGGGACCAGTGCGACACTAGTCGGGACTTGTGCGACACTAGCCGGGACCAGAGCGACAGTAGCCGGGAGCTGTGCGACACTAGCCGGGACCAGTGCGACACTAGCCGGGACCTCTGCGACACTAGCAGGGACCAGTGCGACACTAGCCGGTACCAGTGCGACACTAGCCGGGACCTGTGCGACACTAGCCGGGATCAGTGCGACACTAGCCAAGACCTGTGCGACACTAGCCGGGACCAGTGCGACACTTGCCGGGACCAGAGCGACACTAGCCGGTACCTGTGCGACACTAGCCGGGTCCAGTGCGACACTAGCCGAGACTTATGCAACACTAGCCGGGACCAGTGCGACACTAGCCGGGACCAGTACGACACTAGCCGGAACCTGTGCGACACTAGCCGTGACCAGTGCGACACTAGCCGGGACCAGTGCAATACTAGCCGGGACCTGTGCGACACTAGCCAGGACCAGTGCGACACTAGCCGGGACCTGTGCGACACTAGTCGGGACTTGTGCGACACTAGCCAGGACTTGTGTGACACTAGCCGGGACCAGTGCGACACTAGCCAAGACCTGTGCGACACTAGCCGGGACCAGTGCGACACTTGCCGGGACCAGAGCGACACTAGCCGGTACCTGTGCGACACTAGCCGGGTCCAGTGCGACACTAGCCGAGACTTATGCAACACTAGCCGGGACCAGTGCGACACTAGCCGGGACCAGTACGACACTAGCCGGGACCAGTGCGACACTAGCCAGGACTTGTGTGACACTAGCCGGGACCAGTGCGACACTAGCCGGTACCTGTGCGACACTAGCCGGGTCCAGTGCGACACTAGCCGAGACTTATGCAACACTAGCCGGGACCAGTGCGACACTAGCCGGGACCAGTACGACACTAGCCGGAACCTGTGCTACACTAGCCGTGACCAGTGCGACACTAGCCGGGACCAGTGCGACACTAGTCGGGACTTGTGCGACACTAGCCGGGACCAGAGCGACAGTAGCCGGGAGCTGTGCGACACTAGCCGGGACCAGTGCGACACTTGCCGGGACCAGAGCGACACTAGCCGGTACCTGTGCGACACTAGCCGGGTCCAGTGCGACACTAGCCGAGACTTATGCAACACTAGCCGGGACCAGTGCGACACTAGCCGGGACTAGTACGACACTAGCCGGAACCTGTGCGACACTAGCCGTGACCAGTGCGACACTAGCCGGGACCAGTGCAATACTAGCCGGGACCTGTGCGACACTAGCCAGGACCAGTGCGACACTAGCCGGGACCAGTGCGACACTAGCCGGGACCAGTGCGACACTAGCCAGGACTTGTGTGACACTAGCCGGGACCAGTGCGACACTAGCCAAGACCTGTGCGACACTAGCCGGGACCAGTGCGACACTTGCCGGGACCAGAGCGACACTAGCCGGTACCTGTGCGACACTAGCCGGGTCCAGTGCGACACTAGCCGAGACTTATGCAACACTAGCCGGGACCAGTGCGACACTAGCCGGGACCAGTACGACACTAGCCGGGATCAGTGCGACAATAGCCAAGACCTGTGCGACACTAGCCGGGACCAGTGCGACACTTGCCGGGACCAGAGCGACACTAGCCGATACCTGTGCGACACTAGCCGAGACCAGTGCGACACCAGCTGAGACCAGTGCGACACTAGCCGGGACCAGTGCGACACTAGCCGGGACCAGTGCGACACTAGCTGGGACTTGTGTGACACTAGACTGGACTAGTGCGACACTAGCCGGGACCAGTGCGACACTAGCTGGGACCTGTGCGACACTAGCCGTGACCAGTGCGACACTAGCTGGGACCAGTGCGACACTACCCGGGACCAGTGCGACACTAGCCGGGACCAGTGCGACACTAGCTGGGACTTGTGTGACACTAGACGGGACCAGTGCGACACTTGCCGGGACCAGAGCGACACTAACCGAGACCAGTGCGACACTAGCCGGGTCCAGTGCGACACTAGCCGAGACTTATGCAACACTAGCCGGGACCAGTGCGATACTAGCCGGGACCAGTGCGACAGTAGCCGGGACCAGTGCGACACTAGCCGGGACCAGTGCGACACTAGCCGGGACCAGTGCGACATTAGCCGGGTCCAGTGCGACACTAGCCGGGATCAGTGCGACACTAGCTGGGACCAGGGCGACACTAGCCGGGTCCAGTGCGACACTAGCCGAGACTTATGCGACACTAGCCAGGACCAGTGCGACACTAGCCGGGACCAGTACGACACTAGCCGGGACCAGTGCGACACTAGCCGGGACTTGAGTGACACTAGCCGGGACCAGTGCGACACTAGCCGGGACCAGTGCGACACTAGCCGGGACCAGTGCGACACTAGCCGGGACCAGTGCGACATTGGCCGGGTCCAGTGCGACACTAGCCGGGATCAGTGCGACACTAGCTGGGACCAGGGCGACACTAGCCGGGTCCAGTGCGACACTAGC
Organism: Apamea sordens; assembly: GCA_945859715.1. Lineage (NCBI taxonomy): Eukaryota > Metazoa > Arthropoda > Insecta > Lepidoptera > Noctuidae > Apamea > Apamea sordens. The sequence goes on along the minus strand of OX244015.1, from coordinate 6,228,373 downwards.
CGAGACTTATGCGACACTAGCCGGGACCAGTGCGACACTAGCCGGGACCAGTACGACACTAGCCGGGACCAGTGCGACACTAGCCGGGACTTGAGTGACACTAGCCGGGACCAGTGCGACACTAGCCGGGACCAGTGCGACACTAGCCGGGACCAGTGCGACACTAGCCGGGACCAGTGCGACACTAGCCGGGACCAGTGCGACACTAGCCGGGACCAGTGCGACACTAGCCGGGACCAGTGCGACACTAGTCGGGACTTGTGCGACACTAGCCGGGACCAGAGCGACAGTAGCCGGGAGCTGTGCGACACTAGCCGGGACCAGTGCGACACTAGCCGGGACCTCTGCGACACTAGCAGGGACCAGTGCGACACTAGCCGGTACCAGTGCGACACTAGCCGGGACCAGTGCGACACTAGCCGGGATCAGTGCGACACTAGCCAAGACCTGTGCGACACTAGCCGGGACCAGTGCGACACTTGCCGGGACCAGAGCGACACTAACCGAGACCAGTGCGACACTAGCCGGGTCCAGTGCGACACTAGCCGAGACTTATGCAACACTAGCCGGGACCAGTGCGATACTAGCCGGGACCAGTGCGACAGTAGCCGGGACCAGTGCGACACTAGCCGGGACCAGTGCGACACTAGCCGGGACCAGTGCGACATTAGCCGGGTCCAGTGCGACACTAGCCGGGATCAGTGCGACACTAGCTGGGACCAGGGCGACACTAGCCGGGTCCAGTGCGACACTAGCCGAGACTTATGCGACACTAGCCGGGACCAGTGCGACACTAGCCGGGACCAATACGACACTAGCCGGGACCAGTGCGACACTAGCCGGGACTTGAGTGACACTAGCCGGGACCAGTGCGACACTAGCCGGGACCAGTGCGACACTAGCCGGGACCAGTGCGACACTAGCCGGGACCAGTGCGACACTAGCCGGGACCAGTGCGACACTAGCCGGGACCAGTGCGACACTAGCCGGGACCAGTGCGACACTAGTCGGGACTTGTGCGACACTAGCCGGGACCAGAGCGACAGTAGCCGGGAGCTGTGCGACACTAGCCGGGACCAGTGCGACACTAGCCGGGACCTCTGCGACACTAGCAGGGACCAGTGCGACACTAGCCGGTACCAGTGCGACACTAGCCGGGACCTGTGCGACACTAGCCGGGATCAGTGCGACACTAGCCAAGACCTGTGCGACACTAGCCGGGACCAGTGCGACACTTGCCGGGACCAGAGCGACACTAGCCGGTACCTGTGCGACACTAGCCGGGTCCAGTGCGACACTAGCCGAGACTTATGCAACACTAGCCGGGACCAGTGCGACACTAGCCGGGACCAGTACGACACTAGCCGGGTCCAGTGCGACACTAGCCGGGACCAGTGCGACACTAGCCGGGACCAGTGCAATACTAGCCGGGACCTGTGCGACACTAGCCAGGACCAGTGCGACACTAGCCGGGACCTGTGCGACACAAGTCGGGACTTGTGCGACACTAGCCAGGACTTGTGTGACACTAGCCGGGACCAGTGCGACACTAGCCGGGACCAGTGCGACACTAGTCGGGACTTGTGCGACACTAGCCGGGACCAGAGCGACAGTAGCCGGGAGCTGTGCGACACTAGCCGGGACCAGTGCGACACTAGCCGGGACCTCTGCGACACTAGCAGGGACCAGTGCGACACTAGCCGGTACCAGTGCGACACTAGCCGGGACCTGTGCGACACTAGCCGGGATCAGTGCGACACTAGCCAAGACCTGTGCGACACTAGCCGGGACCAGTGCGACACTTGCCGGGACCAGAGCGACACTAGCCGGTACCTGTGCGACACTAGCCGGGTCCAGTGCGACACTAGCCGAGACTTATGCAACACTAGCCGGGACCAGTGCGACACTAGCCGGGACCAGTACGACACTAGCCGGAACCTGTGCGACACTAGCCGTGACCAGTGCGACACTAGCCGGGACCAGTGCAATACTAGCCGGGACCTGTGCGACACTAGCCAGGACCAGTGCGACACTAGCCGGGACCTGTGCGACACTAGTCGGGACTTGTGCGACACTAGCCAGGACTTGTGTGACACTAGCCGGGACCAGTGCGACACTAGCCAAGACCTGTGCGACACTAGCCGGGACCAGTGCGACACTTGCCGGGACCAGAGCGACACTAGCCGGTACCTGTGCGACACTAGCCGGGTCCAGTGCGACACTAGCCGAGACTTATGCAACACTAGCCGGGACCAGTGCGACACTAGCCGGGACCAGTACGACACTAGCCGGGACCAGTGCGACACTAGCCAGGACTTGTGTGACACTAGCCGGGACCAGTGCGACACTAGCCGGTACCTGTGCGACACTAGCCGGGTCCAGTGCGACACTAGCCGAGACTTATGCAACACTAGCCGGGACCAGTGCGACACTAGCCGGGACCAGTACGACACTAGCCGGAACCTGTGCTACACTAGCCGTGACCAGTGCGACACTAGCCGGGACCAGTGCGACACTAGTCGGGACTTGTGCGACACTAGCCGGGACCAGAGCGACAGTAGCCGGGAGCTGTGCGACACTAGCCGGGACCAGTGCGACACTTGCCGGGACCAGAGCGACACTAGCCGGTACCTGTGCGACACTAGCCGGGTCCAGTGCGACACTAGCCGAGACTTATGCAACACTAGCCGGGACCAGTGCGACACTAGCCGGGACTAGTACGACACTAGCCGGAACCTGTGCGACACTAGCCGTGACCAGTGCGACACTAGCCGGGACCAGTGCAATACTAGCCGGGACCTGTGCGACACTAGCCAGGACCAGTGCGACACTAGCCGGGACCAGTGCGACACTAGCCGGGACCAGTGCGACACTAGCCAGGACTTGTGTGACACTAGCCGGGACCAGTGCGACACTAGCCAAGACCTGTGCGACACTAGCCGGGACCAGTGCGACACTTGCCGGGACCAGAGCGACACTAGCCGGTACCTGTGCGACACTAGCCGGGTCCAGTGCGACACTAGCCGAGACTTATGCAACACTAGCCGGGACCAGTGCGACACTAGCCGGGACCAGTACGACACTAGCCGGGATCAGTGCGACAATAGCCAAGACCTGTGCGACACTAGCCGGGACCAGTGCGACACTTGCCGGGACCAGAGCGACACTAGCCGATACCTGTGCGACACTAGCCGAGACCAGTGCGACACCAGCTGAGACCAGTGCGACACTAGCCGGGACCAGTGCGACACTAGCCGGGACCAGTGCGACACTAGCTGGGACTTGTGTGACACTAGACTGGACTAGTGCGACACTAGCCGGGACCAGTGCGACACTAGCTGGGACCTGTGCGACACTAGCCGTGACCAGTGCGACACTAGCTGGGACCAGTGCGACACTACCCGGGACCAGTGCGACACTAGCCGGGACCAGTGCGACACTAGCTGGGACTTGTGTGACACTAGACGGGACCAGTGCGACACTAGCCGGGACCAGTACGACACTAGCCGGGACCAGGGCGACACTAGCTGGGACTTGTGTGACACTAGACGGGACCAGTGCGACACTAGCCGGGATCAGTGCGACACTAGCCGGGACCTGTGCGACACTAGCCGGGACCTGTGCGACACTAGCCGTGACCAGTGCGACACTAGCCGGGATCAGTGCGACACTAGGCGGGACCTGTGCGACACTAGCCGGGACCAGTGCGACACTTGCCGAGACCAGTGCGACACTAGCCGGGTCCCGTGCGACACTAGCCGGTACTAGTGCGACACTAGCCGGGACCAGTGCGACACTTGCCGAGACCAGTGCGACACTAGCCGGGTCCAGTGCGACACTAGCCGAGACTTATGCGACACTAGCCGGGACCAGTGCGACACTAGCCGGGACCAATACGACACTAGCCGGGACCAGTGCGACACTAGCCGGGACTTGAGTGACACTAGCCGGGACCAGTGCGACACTAGCCGGGACCAGTGCGACACTAGCCGGGACCAGTGCGACACTAGCCGGGACCAGTGCGACACTAGCCGGGACCAGTGCGACACTAGCCGGGACCAGTGCGACACTAGCCGGGACCAGTGCGACACTAGCCGGGACCAGTGCGACACTAGTCGGGACTTGTGCGACACTAGCCGGGACCAGTGCGACACTAGCCGGGACCAGTGCGACACTTGCCGGGACCAGAGCGACACTAGCCGGGACCTGTGCGAGACCCTTCCGTGCCTCGGAAAGCACGTTAAGCCGTTGGTCCCAGCTGTCATTCGTGGATCTTTGACAGTCGTTACGGGTCATCAGTAGCCCGAAAGTCTGACAACCAGTCTTACCAAGGGGTATCGTATTACCCAGTAACTGGGTTGTGGAGGTCAGATACACAGTAGCTCCATGTAAAGTACTGGTCCTATTCAGCTGAATCCGGTAAGACTGGAAGCTGACCACAACATAGTTGGGAAAAGGCTACGCAGATGATGATCGAGCTTTGACCACTTTTCCCTTTTTTCCTGGTTTTTCCGTTCTCATCCTGAAATCTACATCTCAAAGTACTACACACAAATCTGGCAACCCTTTCGTTGAATACTAGCGCAATGATAATTACGTTCTGTGGTTAAAGATACTTGAATAACCTGCTTTTAAGGCGCTGCCTAAACATAAAACGCTCAGTTATTTGTCGCAGTCAGGCGTATTGGTACAGACGCCAGCAGGCCAAGCTACCCGAAACTGTCAAATCCCAATCAAAATCAAAATCCTTGAACCTTAATATTTCAGCGATAAAGTTGAAAATCTATTAAATAAATTTGACAGATTGTAGTAGCTTGATGTGCTGAACAAGCCAGAAAAAAAAAAACAAAACACTATACAAAACCAAATACTAGTATTCAGCTGCATCCGGTTAGACTGGAAGCTGACCCCAACATAGTTGGGAAAAGGCTAGGCAGATGATGATGACAAGCCAGAAAAAAAAACTGCAATTAAACTGCTTACCTAATTAAAACTGTAAGATTACTTTTATTTTGGTGGTCATTCGATTCAACTAACACCAAACGCATCGCTATTTTGAACCTCATTGGTCGCCGCTATGCGCTCCTGACCGATTTTGTTCACGGTGGCCAATCTCAACGGAGATAAGCCAGGTAAGCAGAAGATATTATAGTGCACAAGTGTGTGCGCGAACTCAGATGCACTCTCTGTTCCTTTACTCTCATAGTCCGATGGGACGGCAATCCGACACGACCGGGGAGAGATCAAGCGCAGAACCAACGTGCAACGTACTTTAACACGTTGCGGGACGCACTGCATTAGCAGTAGATTTGTCGGTGTTGAAAATGACAGTACGGGCACCGCCGGAACTGAGGTACGGGCATTACAGCGAAATTTTGTATAGAGGAACAAGGAAACCCGTTTTTACTGTCATACCACATCAATACGGCTATGAAAGTACTGTCATCGTATATTATTCTTTAGTATTGCTCTAGGGCGGTACGGATAAAGCAGTGGTCGGAACTTGTATGGACAATTTGACTGTCATATCGCATAATTTGAAAAAGTCAGTACCGTCCCGCAACGTGTTAACACAAAACTCCGGGCTATACTGTTACTAGACATGTAAGACTTTCCTTATGGACAAACCCAACACTTTGGCCGACCCGGGAATCGACTAGGGTTCGATTCCCGGGTCGGCCAAAGTGTTATTATATACCCCACGCTGAGCAGTTGCATTTGCGACTACGAGAACAACGGCGCAAAAAAATATGTATGCTTCGTGCAACGCCTTAAGATGGTAGTCTGTTTATTTTATTTCCTTAATGTTCTCTTAACTTTATTGTGAAAATATTATGTGGCTTTAGAATACCGGTTCTAAACTAGTATCGTGTCAGGCTCCTGACATTAAAGACGTGTTTCAAGTTCGAACAGTTACTAGTTGTTTTTAATCGAGTTCTCGTATTCGGTGAGTGATTTTTGCAATAATTTTTTCTTGTTATTTTATTAGATATTTTAAAAGCAATGTGGCAATAGGAAAGACTTGAATTAGCGTACAAACTTTTAATTTCGTTTAGTTATTTTTTTATTTATATAGGTAATATGTACAGACGCCAGCACATCAAGCTACTACAATCTGTCAGATTTCTTTAATAGATTTTCGACTTTATTGCTATACCATTAGGTTCAATGTTGATTGGGAAAATCTGACAGTTTCGGGTAGGTTGACCTGCTGGCGTCCGTACAATGTAAGTATGTATAATATTTAAATAAAAATATTATGTACAAGTAAATAAACAAACCGGCCAAGTGCGAGTCGGACTCGCGCACAAAGGGTTCCGTACCATTACACCATTACCGTACCATTACCGATTGACAACACGGTTAGCGCAGTGGCTGAGCGATCGGACTGCTGCGCTGCGTGTCGCGGGTTCGATTCCCGCACAAAAAAAATATTTGTAAGTCCTACATGTACTTGTTCCGAGTCTGGGTGTTTTTCGATCTATAATATGTATGTATTTACAAAAAAAAAATGTTTATAAGTAGTTTATCAGCCATCTTGTTACCATAACACAAGCATTAGGTTGCTTAGCTTGGGACTAGATGGAGCTGTGTGAAATGTCCCGGAATATTATTATTATTATCTATAAAAATCACGTCTGTTGTATGGGAGCCCCCCCTTAAATATTTATTTTATTATGTTTTTAGTATTTGTTGTTATAGCGGCAACAGAAATACATATTTTGTGAAAATTTCAACTGTCTAGCCATCGCGGTTCTTGAGATACAGCCTGGTGACAGACAGATGGACCGACAGACGGACGGACAGACAGCGAAGTCTTAGTAATCGGGTCCCGTTTTTACCCTTTGGGTACGGAACCCTAAAAAGGAGGGGAAATAATCAAAGAGAATCCAAAAATTCGTCCGCATCGCTGTCAATAGGAAACGTGCCTAAAAGGCTGGCAGCATTGCCACGTTGTATGGCAATGCTGATTCTTTGGACAAAAATAGGCTAGCCCTTCGTGAAGAGTCGACCAACCGCTTAGGGATGTCTCGAAATACTAAGTGTGCACTCGGACTCCAAGGCCCCAAACGCCTCGACCATATAAGTTCCAAAGAAATTGGAGTATTTGCGCCTTTTGAGGTTTTCCGCACCTGCAGCAGCCGCCCCAGCACAGCCCACCGTGCTTGGACAATAGGATGGCGCAAGGGTGTCGACACAAGTTGCATCCCACAAAAAATGATTCGTACTTTAAGTAACAAGCGCTAATCTCTAAAACTACCAGTCGGATTTCAAAAAATCTTTTTGTATTTGATAGCCCTATTCTTGAGGAAGACTATAGGCTATTTAACATCACCCTGTGACCCTTAGGAACCGAGCAAAAAGGATAAAGTCAGAAAGAAAGCTTAGCGAAAACGGCGTAACAGCGCGGGCTAACGATGCGCTGCGACCGAGTTGGATCGGAGGTACGAGAAATTCGACGCAGGCGAAATCGCGAGCAGAAGTAAAGGTTTCTACACATAGCGAGCGGGGCGGGGCGGGACGGGACGGCGACGCGACGCGGCGCTGAGCAGTTGTAATGTACTAGATATTACGGACGACGCCACACAGAGCCGCCCCGCTCGACGCGACGGTAACCGTCGCGCCCCGCCGCCGCGCGCCGCCGCGCCGAGCGGGAATACAAGTCAGAAGCGGCGGGGCAGGGCGTGGCGGGACGCGAGCGCGTTTTTTATTTATTTCATGCATCCATTTCCGTTTACGTTGTTTTTTCTTAGCTAGCGCAACTATGAGCAATAGCGTTTCCATGTCTGAATCGCTCAACATCTTTTTTGATGAAAGAAAGGCGCGGCGGGACGGGACGTGATCGCGCCCGCAGTGTGAACACTGCCGCCGCGAAAGCGCCGCGTCGCCGTCCCGTCCCGCCCCGCCCCGCCCGCTGAGTGCCGCATAGACGTAAATCTCCATAGCATAAACACATCATAAGCAGCCTTAAATGTTCCCACTGCTGGGACACAGGCCTCCTCTCTGTGAGAGGGAGTGGATCCACCACGCGGGTCCAGTGCGGGTTGGTAGATGTCACATGTCTTCGAATTTTTGGTTCTTGGAAATCCCGGTTTGCGCACGACGTTTTCCTTCACCGCTTTTGAGAGCAGTGGTGATGAAATAATTTACACAAAGTAAAGCGCCTGTCTGGGTTCGAACCTACGACCTACAACTCGTAAGTCGCGCCCGTTACCACTGGACCACCATGCACCTGCTCTAGAATAAATATAATGTTCTTAAAATTGCAATTAAAGAAAGAAAGAAAGAAAAAACATTTATTTAGCACAGACCAAAAGACACACAATACACCAGATACATTACATCGGATAACAACTAATAAAAGAACAAATAGAAAACTAGTATAAAGTCCGATGTAAGAAATTAGCAGGAAAGTGTACCTCACGGCTGCACCAAAAAGGCCCAGTTCAGCAAAAGTGCCAGACAATAGTGCCTGACGCTGGTTTTCAACTGACTGAATTACATAATCTCACATCTCTGTACTTTTCTCTCTAAAGCAGCTTTGTGACATTACCATAGAGGCAGATAAACTTTCTCATTTCGTTTATTATTTATGGTTGGTTTTTCCCCGTGACCTATGTGGGTGCCAAAGTCTGCCTACTTGGGAATTACGCTGAGAGGATACAGACTATAGATGGACAGTTACTTCCTCCTTTCTAATAGACGTAGGTACTGTTGAGGTCTAGATGAGTCCTCTGAGGTAACGGGAGGAATAAAACACTATATTTTATATTATATTGTAGAACGTCTTTACATATTTCTGTCTAAATGATCACTCTCTATTCTAAACCAAAATCTTAACTGATATATTTGACACTAGCTTGAACGTTCGAATGTCATCCGTGCTAAATTATATCCGGCCTGCAACATATGAGGTTGCCTTCGGCAGACAAGCCTCTACAGTACCTACATTCTCATGATGATCGAGAATATTATATCCTTTTAGCTTCGATCAATAATAGCACTACTGTCTATTCAAATTTATGTTTCAAATTTATGTTATTTCAAGTTAAATAAATATCAACTTTTTATTAACAGATTAGATTAAGGATTAGGAACAAAAACACTTCGTTCAAGTGGCCGCGATTACATATAACTTGATTATAAACCTTAACTTTCAAACATAAAGTTTATTATCGTCACAGCCAACTGGTTAAATTAGCCGTTTAGTCAACCTGGCCTTTGGAAGGAGTGCTCGCCTCGCTTCGCTGTCTCGGCTCGCACGCGGTTGATCACAGTTCTAACCTAACCCATGTGGTCGGGGTGCCCTGGCTTAGTTACTGCGACCAATTCTGCTCACACGTGATTGGTTACAGTTCCAACCTAAACTATAATTGATTGAATATCATTCAGGCCGTTAGTTGAACGGCCGCCGTTTAGTTAAAAGGCTAGGCGGTTAACTAAACGGCCAAAAAAACCCTGAACTCCACTATCACTGCACCTGAGTATAGCATTTGGAAATACCCGCGCAATTAATGTTACCTCTATGTAATGATAAAAGATTTATCTCTATTGCCATAACCAGTGGGCTGCGACATATACATTGTCATATTATGTAGATGTACGAAGTCAACATACCTAATACTTAATTTGATAGTCAGTGGCGCCGATTCCCTTGTTCACAAACTAAACTAAATTTAAGTTCAATGCATCTTTTTCTTTCTATTTAATTTAGAAAAGGACAGAAGATAAATTTTAGTTTAATCCTGTCAAACTAGTCAGCGTCTGACGTAAATTGACGTATTTTTAGCAGCCATGTTTTTAATCACGTCTAATCTGTCTATGGAGTATCTTAATTTGACAGGACTAAACTAATATTTTATCTTCTGTCCTTTTCTTAATGAAATAGAAAGAAAAAGATGCACAGAACTTAAATTTAGTTTAGTTTTTGAACAAGAGAATCAGGGCCACTTGGAGCGAGGAAACGCAATAGACTAAAAGAGGATATGGAGGGAAGAGGAAGGCCAAAGAAAAGATGGATGGATTGTGTGAGGAATGATATGAAAGAGAAGGGAGTGAATAATAATAATATCCCTGGACATTTCACACAGCGCCATCTAGTCCCAAGCTAAGCAACCTAATGCTTGTGTTATGGTAACAAGATGGCTGATAAACTACTTATATACATTTTTTTTTTTTGTAAATACATACATATTATAGATAGAAAAACACCCAGACTCAGAACAAATACATGTAGGACTTACAAATATTTGTTCTGTGCGGGAATCGAACCCGCGACACGCAGCGCAGCAGTCCGATCGCTCAGCCACTGCGCTAACCGTGTTGTCAAATGAAATGAAGAATGAAACCGTGCTGATTGACAGGGGAGAATGGAATAAGAAAACGTATTGTGCCGAACACAAGTACCACGGGACAAGGGCCGGAAGATGATGAGGCAGTTGCGTCATTATCAGCACAGCAGGATAATTGCGTAATAAACTATCAGTAGCAACGGTTTCCATATTGACAGTTCAACAACATTCATTGCGTTTTTTACGTTGTTGAGCAGACAAATTTTTCAAACACATGAAGCAATGGGTTAGCAATATATCCTTCAAAATTATTCAGATAGAGATTTATAGTTTGTTACGCAATTAGCGTGCTGAATTTAACCCGCCTTAATAAAACACTGATATTATTAACAAAATATGTTTTTTTCTTTTTTTTAAAAACGTTGCCCCACACTAGGAAATTCTCATGTATCGTGGGTGCGTTTACAAACATTAAAACTCACATACACAAACAGCCAGACCCGGAACAACTACTTGTAGGTCATACAAATATTTGTTCCGTGCGGGAATCGAACCCGCGGCACGCAGCGTAGCAGTCAATCGCTTAACCACTGCGCCAACCATGCCGTCTATCATTTTTAATGATAATTAAAATCTAATTAGTTCTATCATTTTTAAGTCCAAGCAAAAAACTATCAAAAAAAAACTTCAAAATGTCATAACTCAGTTACTCAAGAACCAGTTAATATACAGATTTGAAGTTTCATTTAAAAAACCAATCAAAATTTTAGAAAAGCCTGCCTGTGTCTGTATAAGGAATATCTTGCAACAAATGCAGCCCGTATATTATTCAAAATATCAAAATCCATTAGTATGTGGGTGTGTTAAAATGAAGGGTAAAATACCATCGGTTTTATGATAGACTAGCTTCTGCCCGCGGCTTCGCCCGCGTGGATGTCGGAAATTATCCCAATGGAACGTGCTAACAGGATAAAAAGTATGTGCTTCCCCAGGATGCCATCTATATCTATGCCAAATCAGAAGTTCAGTGGTTTAGGCGTGAAAATGTAACATACAGTTTCAAGTTCAAATCCTCCCCTTAAAAACCGAATTACCCGTTTTTGTCCCGTCAGTGGTAAATTTTCGACAACTTTACATATTTATTATTAATTATTTTTTGTAAAAACTCGAAACTCAGTATCAATACTGAATTTCGAGTTACTCAGACCGCGCATTCAATTTCTTCGACATAAACTTAACACCCCTATATCCCCCTTTGAGGGGTACTTTTGAAAAACTTTGATAAACTTTATTACTTAGGCAAATTTCAAATTTATTAACTAAATGAATAAGATTTTTCATATAAACTGTATCCCCGCTTTTCACCCCCACAGGGGTGGAATTAAAAAAAAAATCGTTTGGGATGTATTCATAACTTGACTCAAAGATTATTTATACTAATTTTCGAGTTAATCAAGCCATGCAGTAAAATTTGTTACGGCCGCGAATCATATTTTAATCAACGTACAACATAGTACTAACCAGCAAATTGCAAAAAACGTAAGAAAATTTGAATTTCGCGGGCTACCTTGGAGCATCCACCTTAAGCTTAACCATTTTGAAGGGAACATGACATGACGTATGGATCAGCACCATTCAGCTGAATGGTGCTGATCCATACATCATGTTCGTCATGGTCTGGTCAGGGACTGGTCATCTCTTAGCTGCCACGGCTTATTTTAATCATTTTCATTTCTGAATTGTTTTTTGTTTTTATCTTTTTTAATACGGACGCTTTTAACGTGTACGTCTTTCTACATCGTTCTCACATGTATAATTTCAATTTGAATGATGTGACCAATATGATTGACGGCACGGTTGGCGCAGTGCAGGTTAAGCGATTGACTGCTGCGCTACGTGTCGCGGGTTCGATTCCCGCACGGAACAAATATTTGTATGACCTACATGTATTTGTTCCGAGTCTGGGTGTTTTTCTATCTATAATATGTATGTATTTACAAAAAAAAAAATGTATATAAGTAGTTTATCAGCCATCTTGTTACCATAACACAAGCATTAGGTTGCTTAGCTTGGGACTAGATGGCTCTGTGTGAAATGTCCAGGTATATTATTATTATTATTAATATTTTGTAACAATTTTACGATTTAAAAGAGTGTCCGACGTCTGTGGGTTTCTTGCCCGTTCTTCTCCATAGGTACCTACGCTTTGGAATGGGCAATTAGCTTCATCTTTCTGACTGACCGACCCCTTGACAATTCAAAAGTGTCTGTAATTGGTTTATTTGAAATAAATGCTAATTTGAGTTGAGTTGAGTTTGAGTATCTCAAAACGGGGAAGGAAAACATCGTGAGGAAAGCATCATGTCCTAAAAATCTGTCAAACTTCTGTAATAGATTTTCAACTTTATCTGGCGGTGGTGGTGGTGATGGTGGATATGGACCTATGGAAAAGAACGGACAAGATACCCACGGACACTCTTTTAGCGATAAAGTTGAAAATCTATTAATTGTAGTAGCTTGATGTGCTGGTGTCTGCACAAAGCAAGAGTCGTCTCTAGCTCTGCTTGTCCTTTAGAGAAAAACCAGCGTGATGACGTTATAACGATTTCAAAGATAAAAATAGCACCTTTGATCCGCATAATAGGTGATATTATGATATCATCATAAAATACCTACCTAGGTAGCTTGCTAGATACATTAATCATCTAAGTACTTATTTTTTGTCTACCTATTATACTAGGTAGAGATACATTAATCATCTACTTATTTTTTTTTTGTTTTTTTTTTAATTGGTCGTTAAATGATAAATGATTTATCTTCTGTAAGTAGGTTTGTACGAGTACAAACACTTTTGCACGTCAATTATATTTTTTTTAACTAGATGACGTTTCCTATAGTGACTACTCTGAGAAGAAAGGCCGAAACAAACTCAGAGGTCACAGTCTCTTTTAAAGTCCAGACATAATCTTGGTCCGATCATGTGACGACCATGTAGATTGTTGTCTGTAATGATCTTTTGAGGAAAGGACCACACAGATTGAGTGGACCTGTCCAGTCAGTGCACGCATTTGTCAGTGCAGCCAAATCGTGCAGCTCAATTCAGAACTTGAGGAGCTCAACGATTCGACGAACAATACCAAAGAAAGGACATTTGGGTAGGCCGCGTGAATTACCCAAACTGCCAAATCATAATTAAAACTAACTAAGAAGGAAAAATAAGGAAAAAAGTATATAGAAGTGTTAATAATCTCAGACAATTTACATTCCATCGCCACTTAATCAGTTATATACTTTAGTAAAATGTATTCTAAGTTGATTTTTGAGTGATCATTTGTAACAAAAAGGTCCTAACAAGTTTTTGGTTGCAATGGAATTTGAACGTTGTTCAGTATGACATTCAGTTTGTTGTTCCATAACTTGAAAGTTATCTCAAAAAACTCATTCAAGTATAGTTGAAATACAGGAAGTAAAAAGGTTGATCGAAACAGTATCATCTTCATTTTTATTTGCAAATAATCGATCAATTTTAATGACTAGAACCTGAATTTACCTGTCGTTTTACTATAGTCCACGGAACCGCCTGCTGCTAGACATAGTGGCGGCAATGGCGCCAATTCCCTTGTTCACAAACTAAACTAAATTTAAGTTCAGTGCATCTCTTTCTTTCTATTCCATTAAGAAAAGGACAGAAGATAAATATTACTTTAGTCCTATCTTGGCGTAAATTGACGTATTTTTAGTCGCCATGTTTTTAATCACGTCTACACTGTCTATGGAGTATCTTAATTTGACAGGCTAAACTAATATTTTATCTTCTGTCCTTTTCTTAGTGAAATAGAAAGAAAAATATGCACTGAACTTAAATTTAGTTTAGTTTATAAACAAGGGAATCGGCGCCATGTCAAAACTGTCATTTATGAAGGCATCCACCGGATGGCCTGGTTAAGTATCCGACAACCTCCTAGGATATAGGAACAACTGACAAGCCAACCAAGGGCCTAGGATGAATAGCGAGACAACATCGAACAAAAACAAAAAATGCTGCGCACGCGGCTATTCCGAGCTCTGTGTTTTACTTACCTATCTTATTTATACCTACACTGAATCTAGTTTCTAGGGAATGTGGTCCTAGGTTTATGATCCTTTTTTCATGATAACAGGATCGCAGAAGGTTAATGTAACGTCATCGGCTTACTTCACTCCTTTAGGCTTCGATCAATAATAGTACTAGATTCCCGATAAGCGCTTCAAAAACGGCCCGAAAAATAAGGCCACAAATACTTTTGTGGTCTTATTTCAAATTAGTATGTTTTTAACCTTATTACTTAGACTTTAAGTTTCATTTTATAATAAATGACTGAAAATTTAAAAATAGAATGATTTTATTTTCAAGCGACATTTTAAATATATTTTGCAATCGTAATTAAACTTTATGAATAAACTGAAGTTGTTAACTTTATTAAACTTTTTTCTAAGAAATGTAGATGTTTACGTGTGTGCAAACGTGGCCACTTGAGCGACTGATTTTTGTTCCTGATCCTTAATCTAGTACTATTATTGATCGAAGCCTTTAAGGAATGTTTTTATTTATTTATTTTATTTTACCACTAACTGCGCGGTTTCACCCGCATTTAAAGTTTCTATCCCATGGGAATATCGGGATAAAAATTATCCTTTAAGTTAATCCTTGTTATAAACCTTCACTAATATTATAGACCTGAAAGTTTGTATGGATGGATGGACGGATGGATAGATGGATGGATGTTTGTTACTCTTTCACGCAAAAACTACTGAACGGATTTGGTTGAAATTTAGCACACAGATGGTTTATAACCAGGATTAACATATAGCATACTTTTTATCCCGATATTCAGTCCACTGCTGGACATAGGCCTCTCCCAGGCTGCGCCACAACACCCTGCCCTCCGCCTTCCGCATCCAGTCCGTCCCAGCAATCTTCTTTAGGTCGCCCGTCCATCTAGCTGGGGGGCATCCCACACTACGCTTGCCGATACGCGGTCTCCACTCCAGGACTCGTTTGCTCCACCGGCCATCGGTCCTTCGACAAACATGGCCAGCCCACTGCCACTTCAGTTGGCTTACTCTGCAAGCTATGTCGGTAACTCCGGTTCTTTTGCGGATAATTTCATTCGATTTTATACTTCAAAGAGACTCCGAGCATAGCTCGCTCCATAGCGCGCTGAGCGACCTTTAATTTGTGGACCAGCCCGACCGTCAGTGTCCACGTTTCGGCGCCATAGGTTATGACGGAGAGGACGCACTGGTTGAAGACCTTAGTCTTCAAACACTGCGGGATAGGCGACGAGAAGACTTGACGGAGTTTTCCAAATGCTGCCCAACCCAACCGAATCCTTCTGTCGGTTACTTTCTCAAAGTTGTGTCTACCGAGCTGGATTATTTGCCCCAGGTAGACATAATCCTTCACCACTTCTTGATAGTCATAATCCTTCACTCGCTTCTTCGGAGAAGCGACCCTTCGATGTGGCTTGGCCTCGGCAAGACGTGCGAATTGTACATGACTTTCGTCTTGCCCAAATTCATGCCGAGGCCAACCCGCCAAGACACTCCATTAAGGCCGTGCAGCATTTGGTCTAGCTGTTCCAGCGTTTCTGCCATTATGACGCTGTCATCGGCAAATCGATGATGTGAAATGCGATATTCCAACGGGATCGAAACTTATGCGGGTGAAACCGTGGGGCTCAGGTAGTAACTTAAAATCTATGAGGAAAATCAACCAAAAACTATGCAAGTTAATCATTTTCTTCATCTTGTTACAAAGCCGAGAAACGTTTAAAACAACTTTATTATAGCGTTTTTTGCGAACATTCTTTTGCAAACCGGTTTCCAAATTTTTAACTTCCTCTTATATGTTAATATAGTTTTAATTTTGCTAATAATATGCGTTAAACGTCATTATACAAGGTCAAATTAAATTAGCTAGCGAAACTCCGTATACCGTCCCGTAATGGTATCGATATACACGATAAAAAGGAAAATAAAAAAGATTCGAGGTTTTTTTAGGAGTCAAAGACGACCGGTCATAGCCTTTTTACTTGAATGAGAAAAAAAAAGAGCTGAGAAAATATGTTTTATCGTGTTTAAATATCGATACTAATCACGTCTATGAAGTTTACACATAAAAAACTGATTTTACACTGATATTTCAAGTGAATACACTATTAACTGCGGTCGATGACGCCACAAAAAAAAACATTCAATTAATTTATTTTTTGTTTGATCATGTTTTGTGTTTTTGTTTGTTTTTTAACCAACTGGTAAACCGACTGACTTTAAATAAAATTCATCGTGCACCTAACTACCTGAGGCAAATGGCTACATTTCACTTAGTTTAAATTCAAACAATGTCCCTGCAGTTTGTCCCTTTTGTAAACCACCGATGAGTATCTTTTAATCATCATCATCTACCGAGCCTTTTACATCTACCGAGTATTTTAGGATTATGCTAACTTAACAAGTTGTATTCTTATAATATGCTTGACTAGCTTCTGCCCGCGGCTTCGCCCGCGTGGATGTCGGAAATTATCCCACGGGAACGTGCTAACAGGATAAAATGTATGTGCTTCCCCAGAATGCCATCTATCTCGCGGGCCCTTTGTGGCTAATTACAATAGAAAACCAATTGTGTCTCATTAGTGGTGATTAAGAGGGTACCTATATGATATCTTTACCTAAGTACCTACCTAATTTAAAAAAAATTACTCAATAACAGAAAATTAAATACTTACCTACATAAATAAACCTATTTCTGATGATAACTAATCTAAACTCAATAAAAAAGCAAAATCCCTAAAAACTAATATCTATACGAATGACTAATCCTACCTAACAGTATTATAAAATAACCTACGGTCACATCGTACACTATCAAATATACTACCTATACTTTAAAATTAAAATCTATACCTACAACTTATATAAAAATAAACCTAAATAACTCTAAAAACTAAAAGGAATAAAAATGAACTCCATTGCATGACTTAA
Organism: Apamea sordens; assembly: GCA_945859715.1. Classification (NCBI taxonomy): domain Eukaryota; kingdom Metazoa; phylum Arthropoda; class Insecta; order Lepidoptera; family Noctuidae; genus Apamea; species Apamea sordens. The sequence continues at coordinate 6,211,058 of OX244015.1, read as the reverse complement.
CCTACGACAAACTTATTATTTGCGGTTGGTACAGTATCGGGTCTAGGGATCGAACCGCAAAATTAAGTTTGTTTTTTATTGTATATACTTTTCCGGGATAAAAAGTACCCAGTGTGGTGCCCAGGATATTAAAGAATAATTATACCAAGTTTCATCGAAATCGAACCGGTAGTTTTTGCGTGATGCCTGAACAAACAGACAGACAGACAGACAGACAGACAAAAAAAATTTTAATCACATTTTTGGGTTCGGTGTCGATCTAGTAACACCCCCTGCTATTTATTTTTTTGATATTTTCAATGTACAGAACTTTCACTTCTACAGATTTATTATAAGTATAGCTTCTGCCCGCGGCTTCGCCCGCGTGGATGTCGGAAGTTATCCCACGGGAACGTGCTAACAGGATAAAATGTATGTGCTTCCCCAGAATGCCATCTATCTCGCGGGCCCTTTGTGGCTAATTACAGTAGAAAACCAATTGTGTCTCATTAGTGGTGATTAAGAGGGTACCTATATGATATCTTTACCTAGGTACCTACCTAATTAAAAAAAAAACTCAATAACAGAAAATTAAATACCTACCTAAATAAATCTATTTCTGATGATAACTAATCTAAACTCAATAAATAAGCAAAATCCCTAAAAACTAATATCTATACGAATGACTAATCCTACCTAACAGTATTATAAAATAACCTACAGTCACTACGTACACTATCAAATATACTACCTATACTTTAAAATTAAAATCTATACCTACAACTCATAATTAAAAATAAACCTAAATAACTCTAAAAACTAAAAGGAATAAAAATGAACTCCACTGCGGGTGACACAACCTACGACAAACTTAGTATTTGCGGTTGGTACAGTACAGACAGTGGTAATCGGGTATAGGGATCGAACCGCAAAATTAAGTTTGTTTTTTATTGTATATACTTTTCCGGGATAAAAAGTACCCAGTGTGGTGCCCAGGATATTAAAGAATAATTATACCAAGTTTCATCGTAATCGAACCGGTACTTTTTGCGTGATGCTTGAACAAACAGACAGACAGACAGACAGACAGACAGACCGACAAAAATTTTTTTAATCACATTTTTGGGTTCGGTGTCGGTCTAGTAACACCCCCTGTAAATTATTTTTTTGATATTTTCAATGTACAGAATTTTCACTTCTACAGATTTATTATAAGTATAGATAGAAGATGTTATTAATTAAGTAATTATCATTTTCCTAGCCTTTTCCCAACTATGTTGGGGTCGGCTTCCAGTCTAACCGGATGCAGTTTAATACCAGTATTTTACATGGAGCGACTGCCTATCTGACCTCCCAATCGTACAACCCAATTACTGGATAATACGATACCCCTTGGTAAGACTGGTTGTCAGATTTTCGGGCTTCTGACGACCCGTAACGACTGTCAAAGATCCACAAATAAGTATGATGAGTATCTTTTAATAAGGCTTTAAAACTAGTTGATGGATGTTGATGCTTATAAGCCGTCTTCAAACCATTTGCAACGACGTCCGTTTTTTGCAACCGTTTTCGTCGTCGGGAGAACGGTTGCGATTCGTCCGTCAAAAATTCGACAACGACCCACTACTAGACCCGGGGTTTACTCCCTAAGCACGATGTCCGTAGTTTTGGTCGAAGATACGGGTGCTTCCTACTCCGTATCACTTACGGACATAACATTAGTTCGGTTTCCGAATAAAGAATGAATAACAACACGATTTGACAGTAGTCCTTACTCCCGATGTGTTTTTGACAGTGGTCCCTATACCCGATGTGTTTTTGACAGTTGTCCCTACTCCTGATGTGTTTTTAACAGTTGTCCCTACTACTGATGTATTTTGGACAGTTGTCCCCACTCCTGATGTGTTTTGACAGTTTTCCCTACACCCGATGTGTTTTTAACAGTGGTCCCTATACCCGATGTGTTTTTGACAGTTGTCCCTACTCCTGATGTGTTTTTAACAGTTTTCCCTACACCCAATGTGTTTTCGACAGTGGTCCCTATACCCGATGAGTTTTTGACAGTTGTCCCTACCCCTGATGTGTTTTTAACAGTTGTCCCTACTCCTGATGTGTTTTTAACAGTTGTCCCCACTCCTGGTGTGTTTTTAACAGTTTTCCCTACACCCAATGTGTTTTTGACAGTGGTCCCTCTACCCGATGTGTTTTTGACAGTTGTCCCTACTCCTGATGTGTTTTTAACAGTTGTCCCTACTACTGATGTATTTTGGACAGTTGTCCCCACTCCTGATGTGTTTTGACAGTTTTCCCTACACCCGATGTGTTTTTAACAGTGGTCCCTATACCCGATGTGTTTTTGACAGTTGTCCCTACTCCTGATGTGTTTTTAATAGTTGTCCCTACTCTTGATGTGTTTTTGTCAGTTTTCTCTACACCCGATGTGTTTTCGACAGTGGTCCCTACTCCCGATGTGTTTTTGACAGTTGTCCCTGCTCCCGATGTGTTTTTGACAGTTGTCCCTATTACTTGTTATATAAGTACCTAATACGAGTATAGGCTTTGATTTATGTGTTGTTTAATTCGTGAGAGTCTATATTTATGAATGGGATAAGTAGGCATTATTAGAGCCTCACCAAAAGAGGCGCAATAATTATATTAGTGTTCAATTATATTTTTAGGGAACCAAAATGAGAATTACGAGTTCACACATCGCGTCAGGACACGTGACCTGATCGAAAATTCGTAAGACGGAGGGAGAGTAGACCGCATTCCAAAATATCAAAAATACACAACGTTAATATTCAAGTTTTCACTTCTGCCGGCACTCCCGGAGTGCAACCCGTTGATATTTTTAGTCATAATAATAATGTATGTACTTCATAGACATTGGACTGCCCCATCCAAAGGCACTGGGTAGAATTAGGTATAGGTTTATGTTAAATAGAATTAAGTACTAACAAAAATAACATAGCATGTAAGCACAGTTTGTTACTAACCACTAACTACGTATGGACTGCTTAGGTCTGAAATAAAGATATTTTATTTATTATTTTATTTTATTTATAGTCAAGCGTGGTACTAAATATATTATGTCCAGGGATATTATATTATATTAAATATATTATGTTTATTTTTGATTCTATGTATTATTTTTTGTCTCCTTTGCTCTATCACACGCTGTCTACATCTCTCTATCTATTGTCGCAGGTATGCTAGAAGAGATTTCTTATGAAATAAGCATCACCTCTGTACCTATTTTTCTGTTCTGTGTTTTTTCTTGTCTGTTTAATGTATATGTGTACATTAATCGTTAAATAAACAAATTATTTGAGGTTCGTTTTTAAAACATGTCTTTATGTATTAGTCAAGCACCATTAAAACCCTTAATGAATATGTTTAATTGATTTATTGCAGGTCCCAAGCAAATATTATGGTGTGCTGATCCTTTTGGCGTACCAGAGACAACAACCTCAAAATGCAGCGGATATTTTTCCTATTTATGTTCTTCTTGACATCGGCGAGAGGGCAGAATGGTTAGTAGTTTTTTTTTCTTAATATTTAGTAGGTACAGACGCCAGCAAATCAAGCTACTACAATCTGTCAAATTTCATTTAAATGTCGGAGATGGTATGTCTGTCTCTCGTTAGCATCAGGCATACTTTAATTACTGTGGGCGTACTATGGGTAGTATTGGTTATTGCACAATAGAAAAACGGTTTGCAGTTCAAATCAGATTACAATTCACGAACAAATCAGTCACACTAGCGAATCACACACTGTAGATACACATTTAACGATACGGAACGCGACAGTTTCTAAACACGTTGTTCGTACGATGTCCAATGTTTCGATGATCCCGAGAGCTCTGCTCACACCGTTCTTGTAGCGGTCGCTCCCGTCCACCTCCACGAACTCAGGCTAGACTGTCCAGCGCCACGAGATGGCGCTGCCGTTCCGAATAGTCAAACGAACTTTATCTCTACAGCATCGAGGTTGATTGGGAAAATTTGACAGGTTCGGGTAGCTTGACCTGCTGGCGCCTGCACATCAAGCTGCTACAAAGGACCATGCAAAAAATCGTCCCCACCCACCAACAGATTACAAACATTTTTCAGTTAATACATCTGGATTGCCTGATGATTTTCTACCATAACGATATCCGCCATAGGAACGGGGTTTTCATGCAAAAAATTGTATTTGAATATTTAATTTTTCAGTGTTTTTTTTTTAATACTGTTATTTTTTATAAAATGTGTTTCAGAGGGGTGTGACCAAACTTGTGGCACAGGCCATCAAACTGATCAACTTTTTCCCGGGGACTAACATCGTAATCGTCAAAAAAACAGCAGGAATGAATGAATCACAGATTCTCATTATAATGCTAAAATATTCTAATATATATTTAGTACCACGCTTGTCTATGAAGGCACATAACTATTTTGACTAAAAACAAAACTTGAGAGGTGTCAAGGGACACCCGGATGGAACGAAGTTCAAAGAGAGAGACAGACAGAGAAACACGCGCACGCCGCACGGCTTACAACTATAGCAAAAAGTGTCGTTCCAACTTTTGGTCTTAATTTTTTCCGTCTAGCTAGCCCCTTGTCGCAACGCGCTATAAGGAACTTCGTTCCAAAAATACGATTGATCGTTTATATTTCTACTTAACCTTTTAAGTATTTGAGTTTTGATGATGATAGCCATAGAAAATGTATTTTAATGAAAATACTTTACTTTACTATTCTAATGACAATTATAGCTGTCTGGTTTACCAGTACCACGTAAGGCAGTTTATTTTTCTATTTCCGAAAAGCGGGACTGAAGCTGTCGCGCGCGGGACTTTTAAGTTAGGGCTAAAAATCGGGACTTCTAGCAACGCTGGTGCGGGCGGACAACAAATTTTACGCAGACGAAGTTCCGGACAGAAGGTAGTGCTAAATAAAACTCTTTTAGACTTTAACTTGGATGTTGAGGAAAAACAGCCAGGCTGAAGCCGCTGAAGGGGGAGTGGGCTGGCCATATGATATTGTTATATCCCGTAATATACCTAGTTATGTATATGAAAGCGGTTCATATTCGGTTCAGTGGCTATATCCCTAGGAATATAACTATCTCGAGCTCGAGCGTATCAGGAACTAAAATTGATACATTGTTGCAAATGGCCGTTGTGTTGTTTTAGTACGTATCTGATGATTTAGGACTAAATCGTGGAATAAGACTTTTTTGTGTATTTTGTGTTTACTACGAGATATTTAGACATTTTTTATCATGAGAGTATGCGCATTTAGTAAAACTCGCTATCAAAAAGATTAGTTCCACGGACGCTCACAAAGCTAGAAGCGCCAAAATGGCGAAACTCAATGTCTTCATTTTGTAAAATACTGGTATTCAGCTGCATCCGGTTAGGCTAGGCAGATGATTTAATTTCATTTTATTGCATTGAACAGCCCGAATCATCAAGCTCAATCCTAAGGCATGGTTATGACTTATGACGATTAAGGAATATTAAACATCTACTACGATAAAAAACATCGTTTATTCTATAGTTAAATTCCGCAATAATACTCACTTGCTTGGCATGCAAAATGTTTAATGTCGGCAATTATTATATCATACGTAGAAGATTTTTTGTATAAAACTGCGTGCTCAGCCCACTAAAGGCAGTAAATCTCCGGGCAATGTAATGGTTTTATTAGCCATTTAGTTAACCGCCTAGCCTTTTAACTAAACGGCGGCCGTTCAACTAACGGCCTGAATTATATTCAATAAATTACAGTTTAGGTTGGAACTGTACCTAACCAATCATGTGCAAGCCGAATTGGTCGCAGTAACTAAGCCAGGGCACCCCGACCAAATGGGTTAGGTTAGAACTGTGATCAACCGCGTGCGAGCCGAGAGAGCGAAGCGAGGCGAGCACAACTTCACAAAGGCCAGGCGGTAGACCAAGCGGCTAATTTAACCAGTTGGCTGCGACATATACATCGGACGTTACCCAGAAAGCCTTAAAACTTGAAAAAGCCATGACTCTTAAGTGAGACTGGGCCGGGCATGTTTGCCGCATGTCAGACGACAATCAGGACAACACGGTTAGCGCAGTGGCTGAGCGATTGGACTGCTGCGCTGCGTGTCGCGGGTTCGATTCCCGCACAGAACAAATATTTGTAAGTCCTACATGTATTTGTTCTGAGTCTGGGTGTTTTTCTATCTATAATATGTACGTATTTACAAAAAAAAAATGTATATAAGTAGTTTATCAGCCATCTTGTTACCATAACACAAGCATTAGGTTGCTTAGCTTGGACTAGATGGCGCTGTGTGAAAGGTCCAGGGATATTATTAGGCTAAAAGAACCACCCATTGGGTACCACTAAACGCACGATTAAAGTTTAGAGGGGCTCATCGTGGCTAAGTAATAACAGCCGCACGGGTCGATCGATCACGTTAAGCTACGCTTGCCGCGGTTGGTCCGTGGATGGGTGACCATCTTTACTCTCCGTGTCTCGGAAAGCTCGTTAAGCCGTTGGTCCCGGCTGTCATTCGTGGATCTTTAACAGTCGTTACGGGTCGTCAGTAGCCCGAAAGTCTGACAACCAGTGTTACCAAGGGGTATCGTATTAGTATTACCCAGTAACTGGGTTGTAGAGGTCAGATAGGTAGGCGCTCCACGTAAAATACTGGTATTCAGCTGTATCTGGTTAGACTGGAACCTGACCCCATCATAGTTGGGAAAAGGCTAGGCAGACATAAGATGAACGAGTTCTAATTTTTGTCATTATTTTTTCTCGTTCAGTTGTCAAAAAAATTAAATTAGTTTTTCTTTGATTCCAGAGGGAGCGTCGTGCGTCGATGAATATTCGAACTCAGTTGGGAGATGCACAGTGTTGTCTCAATGTCCATCAGCGATAAAAAACTTTCAGTAAGGTTCCAACTATTTCTATTTACCTACCGTAAAAATGGGGCTTGAAGATTTTCATAAGGAACCTGGCATACCTACTGTCGCGCCATTTTGTTTTTTTTTTTTTTCGAAATGGCGGTCACGCATGGAACCTTTACATATCTCAACCTTATCCCTAGCATCAATTCAAACAGAAAACGTTATAAGACCAATCCGCCTAAATTGTCACGTTTCCGTAATATTAAAGTTCAAAGTTGATGTGTGTGACGTGACATCCATATTTTTTGAACTTGCGTAAGTAAATCTTGTTGCTTATGTGTTTGAAATAATCACTCTGAAAGTTTACTGTAATCAAACATTATCAACTTTAAACGTTAAATATCTCTATATCTCTTTAACGTTAATTAACATTGGATGGATGAAATGGCGGCAGGTCACGGGAACAATCTGCGACTCCCGCATTCCCCTTAAACTTAAGGGGAAGATATATAAAACCATGATTAGACCTGCTGTCTTGTATGGATCAGAATGTTAGCCACAAAAGGGATAAATGAAGGCAATTGCATGCAGCTGAGATGAGAATGCTAAGAGGGATGTGTGGTGTTACACGAATGGATAGAATAAGAAATGAGTACATAAGAGGAAGTCTGAAAGTGGCACCGGTAACTGAAAAGTTGTGTGGAAATCGGTTGTCATGGTATGGGCATGTGTTAGGGAGAAATGAGGAAAATGTCGTGAGGAGAGTTTTGAGTATGAATGTCGATGGCTATAAGAGTAGGGGAAGACCAAAGAAACGATGGATGGACTGTGTGAATGTTGATATGGTTAGAAAGGGGGTGACTACCGAGATGACGACTAAAAGAGAAGTATGGAAGGAAAAGACATGTTGCGCCGACCACAAATAAATTGGGATAAGGGCAGGAGAATGATGATGAAACGTTAATATCTCGGAAACGTTCACGTTTCCATACGTACACTTTACGGGTTAGGGTTTCATGGGTGGCCGTAATTTAGAAAAAAAACAAAAAAGGGGTTGCCCTCCGGGACTGCCGGCCGAAGTGAAAATTTGAATATTAACGTTGTGCATTTTTGATATTTTGGAATGCGGTCTACTCTCTCTCCGTCTTACGAATTTTCGATCAGGTCACGTGTCCTGACGCGAGCTCCGTCTTACGAATTTTCGATCAGGTCACGTGTCCTGACGCGAGCTTAACATTATTATTACCCATCACAACAAAAGTGCACAACGCCGCTAAAGAAGTTTTTGTTACGTATGTTACGGATCTAACGGATCTTGAAAGCTCTTTAAGTTTGAAAGTTAAGGTTTATAATCAACTTATATATATTATGCAATCGTGTCAAATCACTTGAGCGATGTGTTTTTGTTCCTTTTAATACTACATTTAAATGCTATCCTACCAATATCACAAACGCGAAAGTTTGTGAGGATGGATGGATGGATGTTTGTTACTCTTTAACGCAAAAACTACTAAACGGTTTTTGATGAAACTGTACTTACGTAACTGTAGCTTACATCAGAATAACACATAGGATACTTTTTATCCCCATATTTCCATGGGATTGAGACTTATGCGGGTGAAACCGCGGAGCGCTGCTAGTCATAGATATAAGCTATCATGAGTGCTATTGTTGATCGAAGCTGATAATTATTTGTGTGTTTCCAGTGAAAGCCGACTTGTACCAACATTTTGCTCGTACAATGCGTTTGGAGACAAGATAGTCTGCTGTCTAGAAGGATCCAGCATCCTCAACGCACCTTCAGGTCAAGTTGTAGAGTGAGTATCATAATGCTAACAGCGTTAAAGAGCTAGGTAGCCCGCGACATTCAAATTTTGTTAAGTTATTTTCTATTTGCAGGTCAGTGTCATATTGGAGCCTTTTCTTAATTCAATAAAAAAAAAAGATGCACAGAACTTAAAGGACCATGGGCACTTTTGTATGAACACTGGGCCCACTTTTTCAACATTGTTCAACAGTGATGAAACCTATGTCATATGAAAGCTCTTGGCGTGTACTTTATTTCATTCTATGGCAGCTAAGTTCAAATCCAGCGCGAAATTGGTGTTTTAGTACGTTAAATGAAAATGCGAAAAAAAAATCGTCTAAATGTATTGCTGGTCAATGGAAGCCATCACCACGTCTATCTAGTCCCAAGTACCATATTATGGATATGACATGGGCACAACTTCCGATAGTGCGTCTACCCGTGAGACATGTACAGTAGTATTGTATAATGGCGTCTTTGCCTACTTGGTCATGGTCAATTAAGTCATAGGTATAATACATCCTCGATCTAAAGTGTCGTCTGCTACTTACTGACTGCTTATTATAATTTAATATCAAAATAAAACAGATTAAAAAAACCGCAAAAAAAACATTTTCGCGCTGGATTTGATCTTAACTGCCATAGAATGAAATAAAGTACAGACGCCAGCACATCAAGCTACTACAATCTGTCAGATTTCTTTAATAGATTTTCGACTTTATTGCTAAAGCATTAGGTTCAATGTTGATTGGGAAAATCTGACAGTTTCGGGTAGGTTGACCTGCTGGCGTCCGTACACACCAAGAGGTTTCATATGACATATAATTCATCACTGTTGAACAATGTTGAAAAAGTGGGCCCAAAATGACGCATGGTCCTTTAGTTTAGTTTGTGAACAAAGGAATCGGCGCTATTGTATGTTTGATTCGCAACTGTAACAAATATGACTTTACAGAATTATAATCAACAATACAACCCTATAAACCCTGTCCATTCGGTTAACCGTTTTTTGACAGCTGTCTTAGAATGTACAGACGCCGGCAGGTCAAGCTACCCGAAACTGTCAAATTTTCCCAATCAACCTTGAACCTTAATGCTTTAGCGGTAAAGTTGAAAATCTATTAAAGAAATTTGACAGATTGTAGTAACTGGATGTGCTGGCGTCTGTACATAATTCCAGATTACATATAAGTAAACTTTAAATTGCGTAATAAAATAAATATATAAACTGCCTTATCTTATTGAATTATCTTATTTATGGCTTCTTACATACAATAGAATACTGTACGTGTATCAATCAACGTATTGTGTGTTGCTGCAATCTCTAGTTTGCTCTAGTTCCATCTGTCAAAAAACGGTTTACCTAGACCGGGTATAAGAGTTCAATAATCCAACCTTTTATTGCTTGAGTACGAGGCTTTTGGCTGCTTTGTGTGTGTATTAAATGTATTTTTCATTTTTTCCGTCAGCTCTTGAAACATGTAAATACTTTGATTTTATTTTACAGTGACCGTCCTATCTGGGGTAGCCCTAGTGATACAAATGATCGCAGAAGAATCAGCGAGAGAAGTGAGTCTCATTATTTAACTCATTTTTGTCACATTTTTGTTTTCTTTAGTGTGTCACCACATAACCCCTGTCAAACCCGTGACTGCCCCGTTGGTCTCGTGGCGCATGCGCGACAGCTGAGCGTGGGGTCCGATTCCTGGTTCGATTCCCGGGTTTCTCGATGGGAATTTCTTAGTAACAGTCCGGAGTTTGGAAGTTGGCCGTGTAGATAATACCCCCGTGCCTCGGAAAGCATTGCTGAGAAAGAATAAATAAAACGGTGGACAAGTAACCTTACGTGTATATTGGGCCAGTGTCACAGTTGGAAAAAAAGAAGAAAAAAAAAAATAAGTAAATAAAAAAAAAAAATAAGAATCAAAGAAAAATAGGTGTATTTGTCACAGAAGCACGTACTATCCCCAAAAACTATATCTGATCATTTTGAAAATCCCGTGCACATGATGACCACAGCTTCGTCCGTAAGTAAAACAAAAGAGGTTCCTTTTTAGATCGACTAATAATATGCGCTGCAAGCAGTTAAGTAATAGTCCTTACGGTGGTCAGATATAGATTTTGGCAATAGTACATACAAAAAGATAATTAACTCTAATAATAAAGAAACATAAAAACAAAAGAGATCTATAATCACGAGCACAAAACATAAATAGTCGACAGCTGCATGTCATGACTGTGACAAGAAGGTTTCCACTCAGCATGACGGAAGGAGAGAAGGGGCGCGTGTTGCCACAGATAACATAATTGTAGCGGTATCTACAACGCCACATGCGAACAACGCGTCATACTGACGTCACGCAAATCCTGCATCTCGCAAGCAGAGTTTACCGCGCAATTAGCATAGATACAATTTCCCAACATCAATCGTTGGGCAATAGCCCGCCAGACACAACATCCGTCTGGTCGGAGGATCCTCCCTTTTCTATAGAGGATGAGTGGACTTTACACCCTGTTCCTCATGCCTCTAAACTGGTGACCCCGAGTATGAACGTCAGCGCAGCCTTCGTGCAAACACTTCAGCGTGACGTCATCATCATCACTTCCGCAAGCTTGAGCGGCGAGTCACCCAGCCAGCCAGCATCCACGGCTTCAACGGGTATCCTGACCAATTTACATTTTAATGTTGGTGTTGCAATACTAAAATGCCCAACACTCATTTCACCTAAGTTTTCACGATGTGATTTTTACAGAATAGACAGGCTGCATTCCTTGCGGCGATATATAAGTCAGACCAGTAATAAGTAAATAACCATCTTTTTTTCATTCCAGAATGTAATGAATACAGCCGCAGTGTCGTTACTGAAGTAGGTTACATATCGCTGTTACCCGAGCCAGACGTGATCACGGTATCCGAAGCAAATTGTGAATACACGGCAGTCGAACTTATAGTCGGAGGAGAGACTGCTAAGCTCGGAGAGTTTCCGCATATGGTGAGTTTAACATCAACATCATCAGCCGACTGTTCTCAAAGCGGCGAAGGAAAATATTGTGAGGAAACCGGCATGTCCGAGAACCAAAAATTCGGAGACATGTGACGTATACCAACCCACACTAGCCTCGCGTAGTGGATTACGGCCCACTCTCACAGTGGGTACGCCTGTGTCCCAGCAGTGGGAACGTTATCGGCTGCTTTTGCTATCATCATCATCATTTCACCCGAAAGACGTCCTCTGCTGGACACAGACATGGCCTCTCCCAAGCACCCACCTCTTCGACCGGTTCTGTGCTTCCCGCATCCAGCGGATTCCTGCGGCCTTCACCAAGTCATCGGTCCACCTTGTGAGAGGCCTTCCAACGCTATGTCTTCCGATACACGGTCCAGAACCTTTCGGCCCTATCAGCAATCTGTTCTGCGAGCGATGTGGCCTGGCCACCACTAAGTTTGGTCATTCTTCGGGCAAGGTCGGTTACCTTGGTTCTCCTGCGATCCCTTCATTTCTGATTCGATCACGTAGGGTCGTAATCGTCGTCGGCGGATCATCTTCCTACGATAGCTTTTCCCAGGTATGTTGGGATCGGCTTCCAGTCCCTTCCAGACATGGCCTTGGGCCTTGTTAGACTCACATAAAATCCTAATATGTATAACGTTTGGGGTTTAAAAAGGACTTCTAACTTGGTTTCGGCATTTCTTCTCAGGGATCACTCAGCTAAGAAATATCAGCGCCATCTAGTTTGAAAATATTGCATAAGAATAATCGGCCTATAATGTTCCCACTGCTGGGACACAGGCCTCCTCTCGGTGAGACCACTCCCTCTCACCCGCCGTAATCCACCATTTTAAAATATTGACATGTATTAAGTGTCTTATAAGATTTACTTACGGAAAACAAAACCCCCAGCCTGAGAGGGCCATGAGCACAGGAGGATCCTAACATTAATTATTTATTTATTTATCCTCACACTGGAACGCCATACGGCAATTACACCAACGCGGCAACGGAGCAAAAAATCACTTCATCTACTACTTTCCATCCATCCTGTGCGCGGTGGACATAAACATACCTAAGTATAGAAATGTAAACATTTTTCGACCTCTTGACCAAGGAAGCGGTCAAGTATTCAATTTTGTAGGGGAAATTATGGAATCTACGCGGACGAAAACGCGGCCGAAGTGCCAGTAAAAAAAAATGATAACATTGGTTGAGCTTCTTTACATTGAGGGAGGGTCTTACCAATTCCATGAATTTGCCACGGGCCTCAAAGGGCGTAGTTACGCCACTGGGAATTTCCCCAAACAATTATGCCATAGCGAATAACTGAACAGACATAGGCATGATATCTACACCATTATGGATGTTTCTCTCGACGTCTCATTTTTTACCTTTCTTAGCGCAAAAACAAATTGGTTGATTTTCTCGCAGAGTATATGATTCTTCCATGTTAAGTGCTCATCAATTGTTACGCCTGAGAGTAATTGTGTGTTACGCAATTAGGGTGCAGGTCTCCACAACCCAGTTTGTTGGCCATCCAATATATCTAACTAACATTTTCTTTTTACAGGCAGCAATTGGCTGGGCAGACTTCAACGGTGGCTACAAATTCAGCTGTGGTGGGGCACTCATCAGTCCTCGTTTTGTGGTGACAGCCGCTCACTGTAACAGGGACGTTAGTGCCCAGAAACCTGAACCTGTCATAGTCAGGCTAGGAGACCAGAACATTGACAGCACTGTGTACGATGGTGCTAATCCTGTTGATGTAAGTTTTTATTTTATTCTGTCCGGGATACTTACTGCTTTGGGCTTAGGTCCGTGGCATACCTACTGTACGCCATATTGTTTTTTTGTAAATGGTGGCCGCGCACGAAACCTATACAACGTGTTTTTTTATATCCCATAACTCTAGGGGTTGTAGGGGGGGGGTAGTTGTTCATCATTATGAACAACTTTTATTGTGGGACCAAACCTGAAAGCGCGAAAAAAAAATCAGCTGTTCCTTTTTTTTTTTTTTTGAGGATGGGAAATCATCAAATGACTCCTCCCGCTCTGGGTGGAGCAGAAGGGAGTGTCAGACTTTTACTGACTAAAACCCACCCGTGTTCCTTCCTTAGCCCTTTATGTTCCAGGGCAGCGGTAAACCCTTTCGGATGGTCCCGCTACCCTGGCAGGCTTCGGCCCTATGGGGCCCCGTCGCTTTTGCTGACATCTCTTTGAGGCGCGCGTGGAACACGTACACGCCGTCCGGCACGGGCCTAGTCCTGATCGGACGGAGAGCTACCCATTACTCTCCGCCCGCAGGCCCGCGCCTACGGTGGCCGGGAGTCATCACGCGGCTCCCGACGCCCGGAGCGTCTCCCGCGGCGGCTGAGGCGTGAGGTGCGCAAAGTGCGTTCCCTCGCCCACCCCGCCACCTCCTTCGCTAGCATGACTGCTTCGCAGAAGGAGGTGACTGCCTCCCACTCCCTCTCACCCCGGACCATGGCTTGAATCAGGGCCGGGCGCGAGAGGTCGCCGCCGCTGCCAATCGCCTCTACGAGGACACGGCGGTGCTCTGCCCACGCAGGGCAGGCCTCCACCGTATGCTCCACCGTGTCCTCTGGGCGATCCTGACAGTGGTGACACCCGGGCGTCTCCTCCCGCCTGATGATGTGCAGGAACCTCCCGAAACATCCGTGTCCGGAGAGGACCTGCGTCAGGCGGTAGGTGAGAGCGCCGTGACGTCTCTCTAGCCACTCCTCAATCAGCTGTTCCTTAGATTTATGTTCGAGTATAGCTCGTCAAAATGTAGGGAACACCAGATTTTTGTTTCGCGATTTCGGGTTTGGTCCCATAGTAAAAGTTGTTCATAATGATGAGTACAATGACCCCCTAGTTTTATCTACTATATAAAAATAAGTCGGGTTTTCCTTCCTGACGCTATAACTCCAGAACGCACGAACCGATTTCCACGGTTTTGCATTCGTTGGAAAGTTCTCGGGCTCCGTGAGGTTTATAGCAGGTAGGAGTAGGGTAGGAGTAGTGTAGGAGTAGGTTAGGAGTAGGGTAGGAGTAGGGTAGGAGTAGGTTAGGAGTAGGGTAGGAGTAGGGTAGGAGTAGGTTAGGAGTAGGTTAGAATTAGGGTAGGAGTAGGGTAGGAGTAGTGTAGGAGTAGGTTAGGAGTAGGGTAGGAGTAGGGTAGGAGTAGGTTAGGAGTAGGGTAGGAGTAGGGTAGGAGTAGGTTAGGAGTAGGTTAGAATTAGGGTAGGAGTAGGGTAGGAGTAGTGTAGGAGTAGGGAAGGAGTAGTGTAGGAGTAGGGTAGGAGTAGGGTTGGAGTAGGGTAGAAGTAGGGTAGGAGTAGGGTAGGAGTAGGGTAGGAGTAGTGTAGGAGTAGGGTAGGAGTAGGTTAGGAGTAGGCTAGGAGTAGGGTAGGAGTAGGTTAGGAGTAGGTTAGAATTAGGGTAGGATTAGGGTAGGAGTAGTGTAGGAGTAGTGTAGGAGTAGGGTAGGAGTAGGGAAGGAGTAGTGTAGGAGTAGGGTCGGGGGTAGGACACCACGCGAACGAAGTAGCGCCGGGCAGCTAGAAATAATTTATATGGCAAAACAACGTTTGCCGGGTCAGCTAGTGATATAAAAAAAACACGTTGTATAAATCGATAGCTGACATGACATAGTATGAAAACAGAAAACATAATAAGACCAAGCCCCGTAAAATGTCACGTTTCCGAGACACCCTTAAGTGACATCCATATTTTTTGTATGTATGTTCTTGCTTACTACATCTTGTTGCACAGATGTTTGAAATAATCACTCTGATTTTTTAATTTTAAACCGACGAAACCTTTCTACGCTCCACGGGAGTCTAGAATCAAATGCTGAAATCATGGTTACAGTTCGCGCAATGGTTAAAAATTTTTCGTGTAGGATTTATGCGTGGCCACCATTTTTGAAAAAAAAAACTTGAGAGGTGTCAAGGGGCACCCGGATGAAACGAAGTATACTTAACTGGCTTGCTTTCTATAAGAGAGAGAGAGACAGAGAAACACGCGCACGCCGCACGGCTTACAACTATAGCAAAAAGTGTCGTTCCAACTTTTGGTCTTAATTTTTTCCGTCTAGCCCCCTTTCGCAACGCGCGATAAGGAACTTCGTTCCAAAATCAAAATTGCGTATAGGTACTATAGGCTTGCCGTAGGAGTAAACTCGTAGAAATCGGCACGTAACGAAAAAGCTCCATGTGACTTTTCATGATTTTTGGGGGTGATGAAGCCGATAGTGAGGTCTTTTCGTAATGGGTGTCATTTTCGTGGTTATTGAACACACTCTATTTCTCTATATCTCTTTCTATTATATATACGAGTGTGTGTGCGAGTATCACGAAAGCCACTTCGTTCCTGACGTAATGATATCCTCCAGCCGCAACGTATTTTTTTTTTTTAATCATTTATAATTTATTTGATTACAGATAGCAATTCGTCGCTTACACCTACACCCAGACTACAACTCCCCAAAGCTCTACAATGACATAGCCCTAATTGAGTTAGTGTTTGACGCCAAGTTCAGTTCAGCCATCCGGCCCGCTTGTCTCTGGACCAAGGATAGCCTGAGCGAACATCAGAAGGTCATCGCAACTGGGTGGGGGGTTATAGATCCTAGTAAGTTTTTTATGTTATCTCAGCGACACTAACCTACGATGCACAAAGTTAGTCACATACTGATCAACAGAAGTCCAAACTCAAGATTTGCCAACTGGTTTGGAGACATAGGTGGAAGGTATTCTACCTGTCTCCTCTTACGTTGTGATCGAAGAGCGGAAGTGAAACTCCAAATTGCAGTTAATAATATTTTAATTGCCACACAGTAGAATCGTTTACAGTTAGGTACACTATTTAGCACAGATAATTAAGTAATTAAAACTAGTAGGGACGAAATAAACTAATGACTAATGACTTAGATCAGCCGATCGATTCCGTAAAAATCTCACCGTGAAAAGTTAGGTGAAGTGAGCTTACAGTGAGCTGTCAATTGTGTCAATCCCTAACATTAGTTGGAATGACAGCTCACTCCACGCTCACTTCTTAGCATGGCGTGACGTCACGACCCCACACTCCCAAATTTTGACGCGCTTTATCTTTGTCATGTTTTGTTTGATTGACAAAAGAAAAAATACGTGTCCATTATTTTTCGATAATCTAACTGACGGACTAAATATAATAATTATTTTATTACCCAGGAAACTACCCTATTAGGGTGCAGGTAATTAATTAAAACTAGTAGGGACGAAATAAACTAATGACAGTAATGACTTAGATCAGCCGATCGATTCTGTAAAAATCTCACCATGAAAAGTTAGGTGAAGTGAACTTAGAGTGAGCTGTCATTAGTGTCAATCCCTAGTATTAGTTGGAATGACAGCTCACTCCACGCTCACTTCACCTTAATTTACACGGTGAGATCGTTACAGAACCGCACTGCAGATGATGGACAGTCCTTACAAAAACCGCTTTTTTCACAGGTACTGGGCAGACTGCCATGGAGCTACAGAAGGTATCATTGTCTATTCTGGACGTTGACTTTTGCAATCGAACACTGAAGCCATTCCACAATCGACTCTGGTCCAAAGGATTCATTGATTCACAGATGTGTGTTGGTGAGCTGAGGGGAGGGAAGGACACTTGTCAGGTGGGTGGACGCAGTCTCATCAGTTTTATCATTTTTTTGGTCGCCTGTAGCATAGCATAATCAGCCCATAATGTTCCCACTACTGGAACACAGTTCACACTTCACCTCGCTGTGTGAGGTCGCTTGTGCTGCGGGCTAATTACGTAACACACTATCAGTAGTATAGGTAATCGTTTACATTTTGACAGTTCAACAACATTCACTGCGTTATTTTTTGACAACACGGTTAGCGCAGTGGCTGAGCGATCGGACTGCTGCGCTGCGTGTCGCGGGTTCGATTCCCGCACAGAACAAATATTTGTAAGTCCTACATGTATTTGTTCTGAGTCTGGGTGTTTTTCTATCTATAATATGTATGTATTTACACAAAAAAAAATTATATAAGTAGTTTATCAGCCATTTTGTTACCATAACACAAGCATTAGGTTGCTTAGCTTAAATTGGGACTAGATGGCGCTGTGTGAAATGTCCAGGGATATTATTATTATTATTTACGTTGTTGAGCAGATACATTTTTTTTTCAAATATATTATGAAGCAATGGCTTAGCAATATCCCTCAAATCCAATATCCTTCTTGTTCCATATAAGTTTTAAGTTACCTATATTATTGTCAACGTAACTATTTTCCTCTAAGTTAATTGATCTATTTGGTGTTGTACCGTTTTAATTAACTGTAAATAAATAAATACGGCACTGACGGCACGGTTGGCGCAGTGGTTAAGCGATTGACTGCTGCGCTGCGTGTCGCGGGTTCGATTCCCGCACGGAACAAATATTTGTATGGCTTACAAATAGTTGTTCCGGGGCTGGTTGTTTGTGTATGTGAGTTTAAATGTTTGTAAACGCTCCAACGATACAGGAGAAATTCCTAGTGCGGAGCAACTTTTTATTAAAAAAAAAAAATCATATTGAGTTTGAAAGTGTGTTACAAAATAATAATAATAGGCGGTGATTTTCGATGGATGGATGTTTGTTACTCTTTCACGCAAAATCTACTGAACGGATCTGGATGTTTGGCACACAGAAGGTTTATAACCAGGATTAATATATAGGATAGGTACTTTTTATCCTGATATTCCCACGGGATCGAAACTTATGCGGATGAAACCGCAGGGCGCAGCTAGTAGGTAAATAAACGACAATGCGCAACGAGCTCGGAACTGTTCTGCTTTTGACCATTCGTGAAGAATAGCCTAGCCCAGCTTTTTATAACCAAAAGGCTATTCCAAACCCAAATATAGGTACCAGTATCAACTCATTTTACTTCCCACTTTCCAGGGTGACTCCGGCGCTCCTATCCAAGTGGTCTCCAAAGAGAATTCCTGTATCTTCCACATCGTGGGTGTGACATCTTTCGGCAAGAACTGCGCAGAAACAGGCAGACCCGCTGTGTACACCAGGGTCTCTAGTTATATAGACTGGATCGAAAGTATAGTGTGGCCAGGACAGTAAATAGGTTTTTCTAATATTTAAATAAATAGTATATTATGATAGAAAAATATGTTTTATTTATACTTACGCTAAGTTGTTTCACTAAGGGGTCGTCTCCACGAGCGAGAGAATCGCGGCGATACTATAGTCGTGCCATCCAATTCTCGTCGCGATGATATCGCCGTGTGGAGACACGTCCTAAGAGAGTGTATAGAAATACGTGGCACGACGATAATATCGCCGCGATTCTCTCGCTCGTGGAGACGGCCCCTTAGTCAGGAGTGGCATAATTAACATATAATGTTCCCAATGCTGAGACACATCACACAGGCCTCCTCTCAGTGAGAGGGATCACCACCACGTGGGTGTGGCCACCACGCGGGCCCAGTGCGGGTTGATAGATGTCACGTCTTCAAATTGTTTGGTTCTAAGACATGGCGGTTTCCTCACAATGTTTTCCATCACCGTTTTGAGAGCAGTGGTGATTAAATAATTTACACAAAGTAAAGCATAGTTGTAGTGCATCCGAAATGTTTGCGGATAATAGTGGCGCCGATTCCCTTGTTCACAAACTAAACTACCTAAATTTAAGTTAGTGACTATCGAATAAAAAAATATAAGGCTTTCTATAGTCCTAAATAACCAGTTCACTTTAGCCACCCAAACCCCTAATCCAATATCTTTGTTTCCATATTCTGCAATAATAATAATATCCCTGGACATTTCACACAGCGCCATCTAGTCCCAAGCTAAGCAACCTAATGCTTGTGTTATGGTAACAAGATGGCTGATAAATTACTTATATACATTTTTTTTTTTTGTAAATACATACATATTATAGATAGAAAAACCATACTCGGAACAAATACATGTAGGTCATACAAATATTTGTTCCGTGCGGGAATCGAACCCGCGACACGCAGCGCAGCAGTCAATCGCTTAACCACTGCGCCAACCATGCCGTCACGTCAATAATAGTCCTACCCACACCAACCGAGGGTTGCCCTTGGGTGCACTTGCATGGTGCGAACAGGGATAATCGTCGGTTGGTGCTTATCGGGCCTCTACAAGTTCGCTTCGGCCCCTCGTCCGCCATCCAAAGGCCCGGGACCCCAGGGTTCCAAGAAACATCAAAAGACATAAAAATTTATAATAATATAATAATGAATTTTTTTACAAGAGAAATATCTACTTATGTTTGTGTAATACAAGGCTTGTAAGTTTTGATAAATAGCACCCTAATTGCGTAACACACGATCAATCGGAATCGGTTTCATTTTGACAGTTCAACAACATTCATTGCGTTATTTAAGTGTTGAGCAGACAAATTTTTCGAACTAGCAATGGATTAGCAATTTGCTTCAAAATTATTCAGATTCAGATTGATTTTGTGTTACGCAATTAGGGTGCAGGGCACTGGACGTTATCCATATTACATTTACTACTTCTCCATGAGTTATAGGCCGTACATAATTATCACCCACATATCCAATGCCGTTATAAATAAATGCACATAGCATGCTTTCACTCTGCGTAACATCTTCCCAACTATGTTGGGGTCGGCTTCCAGTCTGACCGGATGCAGCTGAATATCAGTATTTTACATGGAGCGACTGCCCATCTGGAGGTTCAAAATCTAGTCGCAATCTCATCTCAGCGACAAGCAATGGCAAAAATGTAGGGAAATAAGAGGTATATTTGACAGATTGAAACTGAGATCAGACTGTGAACATTCTTAATATTACGAGAATAGAATACCTACTCTTTATTATGCACACCATTATAAATTACAGACATAAATATAGACGTTTTGTAACGGCACGGTTGGCGCAGTGGTTAAGCGATTGACTGCTGCGCTGCGTGTCGCGGGTTCAATTCTCGCACGGAATAAATATTTGTATGACCTACAAGTAGTTGTTCCGGGTCTGGCTGTTTGTGTATGTGAGTTTAAATGTTTGTAAACTCACCCACGATACAGGAGAAATTCCTAGCGTTCTAAAAAAAAATTACGAAGGGTGACACAATTGTCCCTCTGATTTCCACAACCCAGTTACTGGGTACCTAACAGTTTGTCAGACTTTTGGGCAAAACGCATGCTGTGAAATACAAAAAATAAAAAAATTACTTAAGTAGGTAGTAATAAATAATAATTTCATATTTACATTTTCATACAAATCTTTTCACTAGAAAAGTACAGTAAAAAAAAGAAAGTATAGGTACATACGCCAGCAGGTCAAGCTACCCGAAACTGTGAAATTTTCCCAATCAACCTTGAATCTTAATGCTTTAGCTATAAAGTTGAAAATCTATTAAAGAAATTTGACAGATTGTAGTAGCTTGATGTGCTGGCGACTGTACATAATAGTCTGCCTATAATGTTTCCATTTGAGGAACACCCGCTTCCTATATGTGAGAGGGAGTAGGCCGTAATCCATCACACCAGCTCAGTTGGTGGATGTCACATGTCTTCGAATGTTTGGTTCTAGGACATGCCGGTTTCCTCACGATGTTTTCCTTCACTGTTTTGAGAGCAGTGGTGATGAAACCAATCACACAAAGAATTATGTAAATAACATAAATAAATAAATATCCCTGGACATTTCACACAGCGCCATCTAGTCCCAAGCTAAGCAACCTAATGTATTGCATTAGGTTGCTTAGCTTGGGACTAGATACCTAATATATATAAATATTTTATTCTTTGTGTGTTTTACTAACGTAGTTTATAAGTGTTTTTGTAACTAACTCATGGACCTCTGATGTCTAATAAATAAAATACATATATTATTATTATTAATTTTGAGGCGTCGATAATTTTCGTCCTAGAAAAACTTAGAACTTATGGATTCTATTGACAATAAGAAAATCAAAGTACAGACGCCAGCCAGCACATCAAGCTACTTCAATCTGTCAAATTTCTTTAATAGATTTTCAACTTTATCGTTAAAGCATTAAGGTTCAAAGTTGATTGGGAAAATTTGACAGTTTCGGGTAGCTTGACCTGCTGGCGTCTGAACCTAGCCTCTTCACAATTATGTTGGGGTCAGCTTTCAGCGACAGTCTATCTGAACTCGACAACCCATTTACTTGGTAATACGACACCTCTTGGGAACAAAAATTACTGAAAGCAATACAGATGATATTTAAAAAAATCTAAATAATTTAAAAAAATCCTTAAACAACCTGACTATAATCAACAACAAAGGTTTTAGTAAAACTACCCTTACATCTATGGTATAAACAAGCTATTACATGTGGCAACACTGCCAATAAAAAAAGATACAGATTCTTCTCTATGGGCGGGGAACTACCGAAGGGGTACAACCATAGACCTCTCCGATTCCCGTCTCTAAGATGATGGCTACTGTAGGCAAGGATTAGCATGAAGGCTAAAAGATATATGTTTAGTTTTTTTTCTATATAGCTGTATAATAGCATTATAGAAGTTATTAGCAGCCAGAATGTTGTACAATGGAAAATTCCTCTGCTTTTTAAATTCGTCATGTCCTGAAACAAAAGAGAAAATAATTTCAATAATTATCTATCTTAATGTATATAACATAGACATAGAATGTATATAATTATTCTGTATGTGTGTTTGTCACCTAACTCCTCCTAACCGGCTGGACCGATTTGGATGAAATTTTGTATATATATTTCAATGGGTTCCTGGATGGTTTGAAAACAATATTGGATTTGGTAGGGTGCGCTGACGGTAGCGGGCAGGACGTCTGCCGGGTCCGCTAGTATACATATATATATATATATATATAAATAAAACCAAGTCGGGTTAGTTACAACCTTTATAATAACTCAAGAACGGCACAACCAATTTTTATGATCTTTGATTAGTTGGATTTGTCTCCGCCTTGAATAGCAGAATAACTATTAAAACATGGGAAAAATGCACGAAAAAGAAGACATTATGAAGACAATTCATTTCAACATTTATTGATTCTGAGGCAGTTTGAAGTTCGTTCGGTCAGCTAGTACCAGCACATCAAGCTACTACAACCTATCAAATTTCTTTGATAGATTTTCAACCTTTTCGCTAAAGCATTTAGGTTCAAGGTTGATTGGGAAAACTTGACAGTTTCAGGTAGTTTGACTGGCATCTGTACATGTAGCCTATTGGTCACTAGGGTGACTACTGAGCATGAGGTCTTGGCAGGCAAAGTGAAGCTACTGCTACTAACTGCTAAGTGTGAGGTCTTGGGTTCAATGGATGTGATGATGGTGGTTGGGTTTTTCATTGTTCTCACATGTAGAAGCAATAAGAATAATGTACCCAGGATTTTGTAATAATATCTTGATTTATAAGAGTGTCCTTGGAGTTTCTTGCCCGTTCTTCTCCAAAGAGATCTACGTTTTGGAATGGGCAACTAGCTTCACTTTCTGACTAACTGACTGACTATTTAAAATGTTGACAATTCAAAAGTGCCTGAAATGGTTTAATTGAAATAAATTATTTGAGTTTGAGTTTGAATGCCGTCACAAAAAGTGTTATTGGGCATTTCCAACTAACAGCTAGCGATCCCCAAGCTAAGTCAAGAATTACTAGGTTTTACAAACCTGCAGCACATTGTCTGGATGCTAATAGGGCGAATTTATAACTGGCAACATGTAGAATAGAATAGAATACTCTTTATTGTACACCATACAAATTACAGAACATAAATATATACAGTTTTACAAAGGGTGACACAATGGGCGGTCTTATCGCAGACTTAAGTACTCTAGAAGCATAATCAGCCTATAAGCTTTCGACCTTCGAAAGACAGTGGGCTGTAATCCACCACGCAGGCCCAGTGCAGATTGGATGTCTTCGAAATTTTGGTTCTAGGACAGGCCGGTTTTCTTACAATGTTTTCCTTCACCATTTTGAGAGTAATGGTGATGAAATTATTTAGACAAAGTAAAGCACCTGACTCTGTTTGATGCAGGTTCAAACCCAGTTAACTGCTTTACTTTGTGTTTGTACAGACACCAGCACATCAAGCTACTACAATCTGTCAATTTTCTTTAATAGATTTTCAACTTTATCGATAAAGTATTAAGGTTCAAGATTGATCGGGAAAATTTGACACTTTCGGGTAGCGTGACCTGCTGGCATCTGTACTACTCTTAAGTCACGGCCGTTACCACTGGGCCACCGCTTCTCACACATACATACATCACTTAGATGAGTACCTACGACTAAAATTACACTTCCACCCACTGGTTTATGTGTCTAGATTAAAACTATGTCATCAAAATGAACTCACCTTCAAATAAATAGACCTAGCAACAAAAGCATGGTCAACATCAATTAGCGATGACACGATCGTACAGAAGGTCACATTTAACGCACTGGCTTGCAAATTCAAATTGTGATCATGACTGAAGAATATTAGGGAGGATAAAAATCCAAGGCTTGCATGCACCAAACTGTCTGCGATGGCGCGAAATGTTAAAGAACTCGAATATTTTGATCGAAATACAATAATATCTCCAATGTACGCGGTAAAGATGATTGCCAAAGTCAGGATAACTTTTAAAAATTTCATGTTTATGTTTTGGTTAACATTTTTGGGTTCTATTGATCATTTTACGGTTGTTGTACGGGTGGTTTAGATTGAGTATGTGATTAATTTTGCTGATTACATAGTATAATTGTAAATAAGACTTTGTTTTTATTAAATATTTGCTAGTTTGCGATAACAATAAAGATAAACTTGACTGACATTGCAATGTTTTGGTTGGCGTTCTAAAATAAGGTTATGGAGCTATCGGGAGGCGACGGAATTCAAGATTTATAAAAATGTTAAAGTAAAACCACTTGAAAGAGTACAAAAAAAAAACAAATTTTTGAAATGTATTGAAGTAAAAAAAATATTTTATCTACTACAAATAATAAGTTAGTATAAAAACCCCCTACATCTAGCCTTACTTCTGTGAAACATTCGTACTCAACTTGGTAATTAGTTTTCAAACGCACTACTAGTAGTAGTAAATCAGTAATGTCAAAATGACATTCGATTACCAGTGTTGTTTTTTAATTTTAGCCGAAGCACAGGCAACGCCTTTAGCAACAACTATATCTTAGTTCAAGCTCCTTACAAAAATGTTAGAGAAATCTACAGGGTATCAGGGAAATTAACTCGACGTATTCCTTGAAATGGAAAGGGGTTGTACTAGAGGTCATTAGCAATAAATTAAGTCCAGTTGACTAGGGGTCTTTAAATTCAAGATCGCTCAGTGATCTATGGACCAAGGTACAGTCAACAGCAAAAGTAGATGATCAAAATCAGAAATTCAATACTAATGAACGGAGTTCGCGTCAGAACTGTGTGGCGTCGAAGTGATTCAAAAGTATGTGTAAATAATACCAAACATTTACTACTAGTACAGCTGCCATATAGCTGCGAACTCCGTTCACTAGTATTGAATTTCTGATTTTGATCATCTACTTTTGCTGTTGACTGTACCTACGTTTGGAGTTTCTCGAAGGGATATAATCTGAAATGAGGTAATCCGACAGAGAACTAAAGTTGTTGACAGAATAAGTAAGCTGAAGTGGCAGTGAGTCGGCCATATTGGCCGTAAAACCGATGACCGTTGGGGTAGACGTGTTCTTGAGTAGAGACCGCGAATCGGCAAACGTCCTCAGGCTAGGTGGAGCGACGATCTTCGCAGGGTGGCTGGTAGCAGCAGGATAAGAGTTGCCGAGAATCGAGCTGAATGGCGTTACGTCCAGCAGTGGACTGTTGTAGGCTAATGATGCTGACATTATCAATAGCCTGACTCTGACTGAGCACAGGAATCCAAATATTTTCTTTTCTCTAAATAAAACAGAAGAATTTCAAATTCGTTTTATCGACCAACAACAGCTTAAAAGACCGGCAGACCGACCAATTGACGTCACCTGGTTGTTTTGTCATTGCCATTTTGTTTTTCTTTTCCAAACGATAAAGTTCAACTATTTAATCGCAGAATTACAAGAAAACAGTATTTATACAAAGCCACGCCTTAATTCCGATTGAAATGTTGACTAATCAACATTTCGAGGAATAATAAAACTCCGTTATTACTTGAACTTTTCAAAGAAACATTTTCTTTGAACACGAAGACCTAGGTTTTGGTTATATCAACTAGTGTGACATAAGCTCTAATTTCAAATATTTTATTTGTACGGAGGGGTCTAAATGACTGGCTATGACTGTAAATACCTGAAGCCTTATCATTTATCATTATCACTCACTGCATTAGTTATCAGCTGGGGTTGCTAACTCTTAGAACTAAATCTACTTCTTAAACTGTTTTTCTAACCTATTCATGATACAAAAAAATATTAATATTGATAAATGATAAATGATAAATGATAAATGATTTTATTTTTGTAAGTAGGTTTGTACAAACACTTTTACACGTCAATCATATTTTAAAACTAGATGAGGTCGGCGTTTCCTATCTGACTAGTCTGAGAAGAAAGGCCGAAACAAACTCAGACGTCACAGTCTCTTTTAAAGTCCAGACATAATCTTGGTCAGATCATGTGAAGACCATGTAGATTTATGTCTGAGATGGTTTTTTTGAAGAAAGAACCAAACAGTTTGAGAGGACCTGTCCAGTCAGTGCACGCATTTGTCAGAAATCGTGCAGCTCAACTCAAAACTTAGGGAGCTCAACGATCCGACGAACAATACCAAAGAAAGGACATTTGGGTAGGCCACAATAATTACTCAAACTGCCAGACCACGACAAAAACTAAGAGAACAGAGAGAAAAATAATATAAATACAATGACCCACATAGTCTTCACATTCACAATAATTAAAATAATAGAATACTTTACAAAGTAAGCATATGTCATATTAAATATCAAATTCATCAATGTCAAAGTGTATATAAAAAAAAACAAAAAACAAACAACAACAAAACAAAAATAAAAAATAAACACATTCAATATGTAAAAATTGGAAGCAGCTTAATCCCAAGCCTTTTTGTCCTCGATATAAGCCTTAACGGTATAAAATGCTTTCTGGCACAACTTACGTTTAATGAATGATTTGAATTTATTAAGGCTTAGATCTTGAACGGGGCTTGGAACTTTATTGTAAAAGCGTATACATTGGCATCTGAACGAGCCACCTATTTTCTTGAGCCTTGTTGTAGGTAGAACAAATTTGTGTTTGTTCCTAGTATTTATATCATGGATATCACTGTATTTTTTAAACAATTTTATATTTTTATGGGCATATAAAAGATTTTCATAAATATACTGAGAAGGCACAGTCATAACATTAATTTCTTTAAATTTGTCTCTGAGCGAGTGTCTCGGACTTAATTTATAAATTGATCGAACAGCTCGCTTTTGCAAAACAAAGATAGTCTGAATATCAGCGGCATTTCCCCACAATAGAATACCGTACGACATTACACTATGAAAATAGCTAAAGTACACTAAACGGGCTGTCTCTATATCAGTTAAATTACGAATTTTTCTAACAGCGTATGCTGCGGAACTTAGCTTTTTTGACAATTTGTCTATATGTGGACCCCACTGAAGCTTAGCATCCAAGGTTATGCCTAAGAACACTGTGCTGTCTTCAGGATTCAATTCTTCGCCCTTTACCAACACATTAGTTTTCACTTGTCTAACGTGAGGCAACGTAAACTTAATGCATTTGGTTTTTTTCTCGTTTAGAAGTAAGTTATTAACATTGAACCAGTGGACTACTTTAGAGATCGCGCTATTTACATCGTCAGTAACCTGCTGCTGACGTTTAAGTTTAAACAAAAGTGAAGTGTCATCTGCAAACAACACTATATCATGATTATCCTTTATGAGGTACGGCAAGTCATTAATATAAATAAGAAACAAGAAAGGACCAAGAATTGAGCCCTGTGGGACTCCCATTGTTACTAAAGATCCGGGAGATCTTTTTCCGTTAACATCAACGCTCTGAATCCTCTTACTCAAGTATGAAGTAAGAAGATCCAGAGCAGCGTTCCGGATTCCGTAGTGGCGGAGTTTCCTGATTAAAGTTTCGTGAAGAACGCAATCGAATGCCTTGGACAAATCACAAAAGATGCCCAAGGCATCGCATTTGTCTTCCCAAGCATTATAAATATGTCCTATAAGTTCAACACCGGCATCAGTAGTTGAACGACCCCTTGTAAAACCGAACTGTTTGCTATGTAATAATTTGTGTTTATTAAAAAATCTTTGCATTTGTTCTAAAATTAATTTCTCAAAAATTTTACTAAAGGTAGGTAGTACAGAAATAGGTCTATAATTTGTAGGGTCTGATGTACTACCTGATTTAAACAAAGGTATGATTTTACTATTTTTCATAAGGTTAGGAAACTCCCCACTGTCAATACAACTATTAAAGATAAGAGCTAGAGTAGGTGCTACAATGTCAATAATAGACTTAGCAACTTCTACAGAATTACCCCACAGATCTGCAGTCTTTTTTACATTTAAAGTGTGAAAGGTTTTAATTATATCTCTACAGGTAACATGTTCAAAATGAAATTCCGAATCGCAACCATTAACATTTTCCATAAGCAAAGACTCAGCAACAGAAGGTGATGAGTTTAGGGATTTAGTAGTTGAAACGGGAATATCTGAAAAGAAATTTTCAAATGCCTCGGCGACTTGTGAGTCTGATTTTATTATGTTGTCATTAATAGACAGGCTGTAGTCAGTATTCCGGTTACTAGATCTTCCCGCTTCACTATTAATAATAGACCAGGTCGTTTTAATTACATTATTGCTGTTTTTAATCTTTGAACCCAAATAACGTGACTTGGCCATATAACAAACTTTTTTAAATAATTTTGAATAATTTCTTACATACAAATTAAATTCATCAGTGTTTACGTAAGTCCTTTCATTGTACAGTTCATAAAGCCGCTTTCTACTTTTATGAATACCAATGGTAGCCCAATCACTGAAACATGTGTTACTATTAACCGAGATAGTCTTGGGAATAAAGGTTGAATTAAATTGTTTACAGTTTAAATTAAAAAAATTATCATATAGATGATTAGGATCCACATGAGTGGACAAAACTGGTAATTTATCAGTGAGTTTACTTTTGAAAACCTTCAAGCGACATGCAGCATGCATGCGACATTAACGTTTATCTTAAAATTGGGCGTTATTAAAACAGCTTAAATAAATTCGTATCATATTGATATTACTCTTCTATCGCTTTATAGAAACATGAATTAGCGAAATTGCTGACAGTACGTACTAGCACTGGCATTGGCGAATAGTAGAGCTATGTCCATTCTGAAACAAACCCTTTAGTCGCCTTTGACTTGGC
The DNA here is from genome assembly GCA_945859715.1 of Apamea sordens. NCBI lineage: Eukaryota > Metazoa > Arthropoda > Insecta > Lepidoptera > Noctuidae > Apamea > Apamea sordens. Next base: position 6,181,993 of record OX244015.1, on the reverse strand, counting down.
GCACAATAAAAAACAATATTCAGTTACTGAAAACGACAGATATTACTATAATAGATACATAATAAAAGGACATAATTTTCACAAGTAGACGGTAAAACGCCTTTTGTACGATAAAGTCACACTTTTACAGTATATTTAACATAAAATCTACTAAAACACAACTAAAAACACATAAGTTAGTCGATTTTAAAATTTTTAACACTTAATATTACACCTGGCTACTAAATTAGATGTCTCCCGAAAACGGTGAAGGTTTCCTACGCGGCAACACTGTTAACTCGACAATCAACACTACTGGGAACTGGGCGATATGAGATAAAGAGTTTTTTAAATCACTTCTTATATCTACAACGTGCGGTTTCGAACCTATTATACCAAAAGGTTCATAAAACCGAATTAAAAGTTTATCAATATGCGTGAAATAGTGCATGTACAGGCTGGACAATGTGGAAATCAGATCGGATCCAAGGTCAGTAATTTTTTCCAATATATTTTCTCTAGTTAGTGGTTAGTTGCGCTATCTGTCGTACTCGTAGGGGACAAGAAATTCCTTTCCTTTAGTAACGTTCGAAATTCAATTTACATAGAGAAAACTAATGAATAATCGTGAAGAAAAAATGACTGCACCTAAGATGGTCCATCGTGTGATGTGCTTGGCCCTAGATGGTTGGAATTTGTCATTGGGAATAACGTATTCTGCCTAACGACAATTTTTCAAAGGGCTTAGCTTTGTTATCAAAACGGGGCGTGGATGTAAATTAAAATATCAAGGTCATTTTTATTAGTTGCTACTTACACAAATACTGATAATTACGAAATAATGCATGCCGGGTACTCAGATAAATATGTACTTTTAAAGAAATTGTTAAAAAAAGGTTAGGTATCTGCCGGTTTGTGATGCAGATGCAACGCACCCTAAATTATTATGATTGGTTGACCTACTTTCTGGGAACTTGCAATTTTCTTGAATCGAAACGTGTTTTTGTCGCATTACGCCGCGATGCGGTGTAATTCAATTTAGCGCCATCTATTATCGAGTAGTTGAACTAACTTGCGTAACATCTAGAAGGTCTGTAATAATGACAGATCTTTTTTTGATGTTCTTTTGTTATTAATTTATAATAGTCAAGCCCTCTTGCTTATTATTGAAATAAAGTTAAAATACTACATTCCCTCTTACTTCGATGAAATTAAAATGACAGGGACTGATAATAACTCGCAATTTTTTTTTAAGTTTTTGTATATATCTCGTGAAAATACATTTGCTTGAATGGAGAGAATAATATTTTTATATGTATAAAGTACACACAAGTACAAGAAGTATTAATTAAATTAAATATTAACAAATTTTTAGCCAAATTTAACCTCTACAATCTTTATGAAAGAAACTTCACGGAAACTGTTTTAAATCATAAATATTAATGTGATTTAAAAGAGTGTCTGTGGAGTTTCTTGCCCGTTCTTCTCCATAGTTACCTATTACTACGCTTTAGAATGGGCAACTAGCTTCATCTTTCTGACTGTCCAACCCCTTGACAATTCATAAGTGCCTGTAATTGGTTTATTCGAAATAATTTTTTTGTGTTAAATATAAAAGAAATTGCAATCAAATTCTCTTCCAACAGTTTTGGGAGATCATTTCGGACGAACATGGAATAGACCCTAACGGTTATTACAAAGGGGAGAGCGACCTGCAGCTGGAACGCATAAGTGTATACTATAATGAAGCGGCCACAGGTAAGAGATTTATTTTTGCTTTGAGTTATTATTTAGGCGTCATATTATATTCAGAGAGTCACGCATCCGTGCATAAGTTACCGTGGCCTACTTGGAAAGCCTTAATAGACTTGTGGAGGCTGTCCTTGGGGACCATGGTCAGTCTGTGGACCGAAACCTGTCATGCCCATCCCCTACCTACAACCTACTACGCAGGTGGCTACGGAAGCACACCCCAACACACAAGTGGAGAGCTGGTAGACCTCGTCACCAGGCTGCAGGCAGTCCAAAGAAGCCATGACATCATTAGATGGCAAACTAACCAGACGTTTACTACGCCTGGACAAGAAAAGCCTGCACCTGGGGACGGGGATCATCACGGGACACTGCTCGCTAAACAAACACTTCCACACAATAGGCATAACGGACATCCCTAGTGCAGGGCATGCATGGATTCTGATGAAACCGTTGTGCAAGTGCTCTGAGTGCACAGGCTTCACCCAGATTAGGTCAGAAACCCTTGCGACACCCAGATCTTACACAGGCTAGGAGACTTAATCAACTTCTGGAGGATGGTGGGCTGGTTGAAATAACCACCGACGGCCGCCATGGCCCACACACAATGGTCTACCTGAAGGACTAAGTGCGGAAACCAAACCCGTAACATAGAACATAGATTATTTAGGGGTGCCACAAACTAAACTGCGTTCACAATTTTGCTTCCAAATATGTAAACAAAATATGTGTATTTTGGAAAAATTGCAACTTCAATTAGAAATTACTTTTAGACTTTTAAGTCTGACAACCAGTCTTACCAAGGGGTATAGTCTTACCCAGTAACTGGGTTGTGGAGATCAGATAGGCAGTCGCTCCATGTAAAATACTGGTATTATTTATTAAGCTGCATACGGTTAGACTGGAGGCCGACCCCGAAAATAGGAAAAGGCAGGCAGATGATGAATTAGAAATTACTTTTTAAACCTACAAATAAAGTTCATGTGGTACAACTTCAATATTTTAATGATATTTTCAACATTACTAGGCATTCTGAAAGCAACTTAACACACCACAAACAAAGCTGATATTTTTTTTAGTGGAATGAACAACAATTAGAAACAACTAGATAATTAAAGAATAAAAATTAAATAATCATTTATCATAGCTGGATAGGTTCCGTCAAAACTGGAAAGAGTACGCGCGGTCTCGCGAAAGATAGAAGGTGTTGAGGAAGGCCTTTGCCCAAGACTGGGACAGCGTAGGATAATAAAAAAAAAACCTTTATTTGCTTGAATAAGACTTAATAGACTTTTTTGACCAAAAAGTTTGCATGCCGAAAGGACAATGCTGGATGTATGGAATCCCGTACCATGCTGCATCAAAGTTAAACTTTGTTTTTTATAGACTACTCTTATCATATTAACTCCTACAAAAGTTCTTTTTAGGGTTCCGTACCAAAGGGTAATAACGGGAATCGACAAAGTATAAATTTTTTACATGTTTTATTAAAGACGATTTGATACTTTCAAAATTCAAGGTTATACTTAGTCATATAAAGGGAATACAACAATATCAACACCTTTTTATTTTAAATTAAATTCCCTGTTCAGAAATCAAATCTCCGATGCGTAATTTCGTAAAAAATTATTAAAACTAATTACTATAACATTTTGATCTCGACGCATGAGACTTTTTGGTACGTCTTTTGGTCATTGTCCTTTGCAACGTACTACTTTCAAAGCGACAAAAGTAAAGAATGAATGGAAAAAAAAATACTGCAGACCACGTGTGCCGCAGACTCCATCGCGTTAAAAATGTGTGTCCATTTGCCTTTTATTCATTTTGTTTGTTAAACGACAAAAGAACTGAGGGGACCGTAGCGAAACCCCGAATTTAAAAAAGAAACTTCCTTTTGAAGCAGACACAACACAATGGTTATACAGGGTTATTGGTAAAACTTTGGCGTCGATTCCCTTGTTCACAAACTAAACTAAATTTAAGTTCAGTGCATCTTTTTCTTTCTATTTTATTAAGAAAAAAACTTGAGAGGTGTCAAGGGATACCCGGATGGAACAAAGTTCAAAGAGAGAGAGAGAGACAGAGAAACACGCGCACGCCGCACGGCTTACAACTATAGCAAAAAGTGTCGTTCCAACTTTTGGTCTTAATTTTTTCCGTCTAGCCCCCTTTCGCAACGCGCGATAAGGAACTTCGTTCCAAAAGGACAGAAGATAAATATTAGTTTAGTCCCGTCAAATTAAAATACTCCATAGACAGTTTAGACGTGATTAAAAACATGGCTACTAAAAATACGTCAATTTACGTCAGGCGCCGACTAATTTGACAGGACCCCCGCTCCCCTTCACTCAAAGACATTAAATTATATCTTAAGGCGGTACCCCGAGCTAAGTGGCGCCCTCATTGAATAAAAAATCGTAGCATAGCATAGAAAACAAAAATAAAAAAATTGATTCTAGGAGTTTATTACAAAGAGGATAAAGTATTTTTACGTTGTTAAAACAGGACTCAAAATGTTTCGTATCCAAAGTAGATAGCAAAACTGTCAAAAATGGCCGCTTTTGGTACTTTTGCTATCTACTTTGGATACTAAACGACTAAGCTGATTGATTGTGACTCATATTATGTCGACGCTTGATCCAAATAAACTTTTTTCTTTCTTTCTTTCTTTCTTTCTTTCTTATCACAATAATCACCAGACATGGAAAGAATTAAGACGATCCTTAAAGCTTTGATTTCCCAACGGTAATTACATCCTGAACATGCGTCACTGCGATACCTCGCGAAAGCCGGGGGTCTACTCCGAAGTAGTATCGGCCGATTTCCTGCTACGAAGTTACTATTTGGTTCGGTCGGTTCCGATCCTACACTCCTACACTCTTTCGAATATTGACTATGACCAACTGAGCTGCTCCGAACTTTTTTCGCATAATATTCGGTTCGGCCATGTGTCGGTCCGATCCGAACATTCGCACTTTACACTTCGGAGTAGGCCCCCAGTTTAGCTCGCGACCTCGATGTCACCTCTATGTAAAACAAATGCATACTAATAGACACGCACGCACATGCCAGGCATGCAGGTAAACCCAAGCAGCCCGCGATGTATCGCAGTGAAGTATCCTTCGGCATTCGGTGTCTATCAGCATGCATAAGCTTTATTTATGGAGGTGACATCGAGTTAGCGAGCTAAACTATCTGCCTGCGTTTTTACCTCCACAACCCAGTTACTGGGTAATACGGTACCCCTAGGTAAGACTAGTTGTCTGACAATCGGGCTACAGACGACTCGTAACGACTGTCAAAGATCTACGACCAACGGCTTAACGTGCTTTCTGAGGCACGGAGGGTTCTTGGTATGTAAAGATAGTCACCCAGCCACAGACGAACCGCGGCAAGCGTAGCATAACCTGATCGATCGACCTTTTCGGCTGTTATTATCGAGCGAAGGGCTAGTATACATTTTATATAATAAAAAACTTGAGAGGTGTCAAGGGACACCCGGATGGAACGAAGTATAACTGGCTTGCTTTCTATAAGAGAGAGAGAGACAGAGAAACACGCGCACGCCCCACGACTTACAACTATAGCAAAAAGGGTCGTTCCAACTTTTGGTCTTAATTTTTTCCGTCTAGCCCCCTATCGCAACACGCGATAAGGAACTTCGTTCCAATTATATTTTACAGGGTCATTAGTAAAACACTAATAACTTTGCAGGACTGGATTACTAAAATCATAAACAACAATTTTTGTTCTATGAGTTTTTACAAAACATAATACGTTTTCATTTATCAAAACAAACCTGTAAGAATTCGTTTTTTTATCGAACCCCTGCAGCTCCCCTCCGCTGAATGTTGTACACACGGCTACACATCAAGCTATGCAAAACCAGTATTAGCTGACCGTTCATTGTGAGAAAATATCATACAAAGTGAGGCCAAGACAAACTGGTTTTGTATAGCTTGACGTGTAGCCGTGTGTACACACGGCAGTTTGTTTACCTAACTAGCACTTTCTTTTGCTTCGCGTAGAATCCGTAACAGAAAATGTAAATATATATTTATATTATAATAATAATATGTATTTGTATATAACCTATTTATGTATTTGTGTAACTAGTTTTAAGAGTTTTTTATTATTATTATTGTCCCTCTCAACCAAAGCACCTGCCATCTAATCTCTTCACCACCCTTGGTTGACTGGTAGAGAATGCCTAAGGCATTAAGTCCGCCTTTGTACCTTTTTGTGCGAAAAGTTTAAATAAATAAATAAAATGTATGAAACTCTGTCTGATGAATTAATAAAAGTCATAGAACAAAAGTTTTTGTTTATGATGTCAGTAATATAGTCTTGGAGAGGTTGTTAATGTTTTACCGATAACCCTGTATAGTGAAAGTTTAAAATTGCAATTGAGTATAAGCAGAAGAGCGAGGGCGTAAGTATATAAATATGGGCATAACAGCTTCACTGGTTAGACAACCCACAAGGGTAAGCTGCGGTTGTCGCGGTCCTTATATGGATGGGTGACCATATTTGTAAATTTGAAAGCACGTCCACGTGTAACCTTCTGGAAGTGGGTAAATGAATCGCTATACATAAAAATGAAATGCTGTTCCTTGGTAAGCACATCACTTGAGAACAGAGGGGCAATTCTCGTAATTTTAAGAACATTCACAGTCTGATCTCAGTCTCAATCTGTCAAAAATACCTCAGATTTCCCTACATTTTGACAAGTTTTTGACAGTTATTTGTCGCCGAGATGACACTGCGACTAGACTTTGAACGTTTTAAATTACGAGAATTGGCCTTCAGGTGAATCGATTTTCCTATCTTTTGTTTTATAATGTTCCTAGTAGTCTGAATTAGGTTTTATGTAAAGAAAAATTGGAAAAGATTACGGAAACTAACCGTCCTTTTTAGTGTTCTGTACCCAAAGGGACTACCGACCGTATAATCTAAGCTTCCGGTGTCCGTCTGTCTGTCTGTCAGCAGGCTGTATCTCATTAACCGTAATAGACAGACAGTTGAAATTTTCACAAATTATGTATTTCTGTTGCCGCTATAACAACAAATACTAAAAACAAATAAATATTTAAGGGGGGCTCCGATACAACAGACGTGATTTTTATAGATAATGGTACGGAACCCTTCTTGCGCGAGCCCGACTCGCACTTGACCGGTTTTTTTTTTTTGTTCTAAAACATGTTCCTCACGGATTAACTAGTATCAATTCAATTAATGTTTCCGTTTTAATTTGCAGTGCTATTTAGCGAAAAACAATTTAAGTACCTACTTTATACCTAGTTGTTTTTTTTTTACCCCATCTTTGGGAAAAGGCTAAGCAGATGATGATGAGCTGACATTTTGTCAAAAAGGCGGGTGTCAAGCGATTTGGAACCATAATGCGGCGGTTTATTAACGTTACGTTTTTTTTTTTTACTATGCACTGGATTTTCAACTCTCAGCGTTGATCCGAGCGTTGAGAATCCAACAGAGCATCCCTAGCGCGTAAGAAAAGCGCACTGTTGGATTTTCAACTCTCAGCGTTAAGAATCCAACAGAGCATCCCTCCCTAGCGCGTAAAAAAAGCGCACTGTTGGATTTTCAACTCTCGAGCGTTGATCTGAGCGTTGAGAATCCAACAGAGCATCCCTAGCGCGTAAAAAAAGCGCTCTGTTGGATTTTCAACTCTCAGCGTTAAACCGAGCGTTGAAAATTCAATACGCGGTAAAAAACGTCGTTTTAAACAAACACTTGTGCTTATGTGAGCTTGTGAGCTTACCTTGACCTGCACTCTAATTGCACAACACACTCTCAATCAGCATCTGAATCATTTTGAAAGATATTGCTAATCCATAGCTGCATAATTACGTTCGAAAAAAAAAATCAGCTCAACAACGTAAATAACGCAATGAACATTGTCGAACTGTCAAAATTAAATCCACTTCTACTTTTATAGTGTTACACAATTACCCCGTTGCCATGCAAACAGCCACCCAGGAGGCCTAGGTGGTCAAAAACCATTAGAATATCACCTAGTCCTAACACCCAGTAATTGGATCGTAGAGGTCATATTCCGGTCAACCTTGTAAGGAAATATGGAGGTAATTGGATGACGAATAACGACTACTGTGGATCAACCTTGGGTCTACTTGCTACTATTCGGTAACGTAGATTGATAAATTGCTTTACGCTACATTTCTATGGCACATTGTTGAACGTTAGAAGCGTTAACGGCATAAGCAAAAATAGAGAGACAATTTCGTCCGCGTAGATATGTCATCGCCGTTGAGGTAAACCATGGCGAAGGTGGTGTGTGTGACGATCTAACGAGGTTTCCAGGTCCAAAAACAACATGGCCAGAGATCACTCAAGACAGAGAGGTTCGGAAGGAAAAATTGCCCAGCAGTGGGACACAAAAAAAAAACTTGAGAGGTGTCAAGGGACACCCGGATGGAACGAAGTATAACTGGCTTGCTTTCTATAAGAGTGAGAGAGAGACAGACAAACATGCGCACGGACGCCGCACGGCTTACAACTATAGCAAAAAGTGTTGTTCCAACTTTTGGTCTTAATTTTTTCCGTCTAGCCCCCTTTCGCAACGCGCGATAAGGAACTTCGTCCCAAAAGTATATATAGTTCGGTAATAGTAGTATGCATTAAAATAAACAGATTTGCATACGCTCTCAGACAGATAAAAATGGTAACAAATATAAATACGGCTGTGATGTTGATGTCATACCGTGCATATAAGAATCCTCGTTACGATATGGATTAATTATGTGGGGAAATAATACTGACCACAATAGAGCATTTGTCGCCCCAAAAAAAAATATACGAGCCATATACGGGATTCCATCTGATCTGAACCAATATTTAAAAGGCTTGGTTTGCTACCGTTACCTTCATTATATTTGTATGAAGCATGCATGTTTGCTAGGAAATATAAAGAACTAGCTTCTGCCCGCGGCTTCGCCCGCGTGGATGTTTTCAGTACTGAATTGATGCCGACTCTTGACCAATAGATGGCGCTGTATGTCCGGAATAAATTTTATTTTTTATTTTATTTTATTTTTTGTAATAAAAACTATCCTATGTCCATTCTCAAGTTCCAAACTATGTCTGTACCAAATTTCACACAAATCGGTTCAGTAGTTTAGGCGTGAAGCAAAGACAGACAGACAGAGTTACTTTCGCATTTATAATATTAGTTTGGATTGTTCAAAACAGTAGAGGAAATAAGTTCTCGAAGTCGCCGTGATCAATACAGACTTGTACTAGATGAGCTCCCTAGGTCGGCAAAATATAATAAAAGCTATGTGTGTACGTGTTTATAATAAATTACCTAATGTATTAAAAATATTAAATAACAGATTATTCAAAATTAAATTATATAAATGGCTGAATGAAAGTAATTTCTATGATATTAAGATTTTTTTTTAACATAAATTATAATGTTTGTAAATGCAAATTTTTTATTCGTTGAAATTTGCATGCTTTAATTTTTAAGCAAAACAAGTATGATCTCATGCTTTAATAACACAACATATGTATCATATTTTACGCAAATAAATTATCTTATCTTATCGGATTACCCAAACGAACTTCAGCACACCATTTCACCTTACGTAAGGGTCACCATTCCCAGGGTTCAAGATAAACATAATTTATTATTATTATTATGAGCCTGTGCTGTCCCCCTGCAGGGCCAAGCCCCCCCCTTCCCTCCTTCCACTTTACCAGCCGGTCGATTCTGTAAAAATCTCACCGTGAAAACTCAAGTGAAGTGAGCTTGATGTGAGTTGTCAGTAGTGTCAATCCCTAGCATTATTTGGAATGACAGCTCACTCCACGCTCACTTCACCTAAGTTTTCACGGTGAGATGGTTACAGAATCGCACTGCAGGTCTACTGCGATCCTTTATGAAGGAGTCCAGCTCATCCCGCCGTCTCTTTCTGGTCTTGCCGAGCGGTCGTTTCCTGCCAGCATGGCTTTTGCATATTGCTGCCCCGACATGCGACTGATAAGGCCAGTCCAGTTCCACTTTAGTCCAGCAGCTGTGCGGCCGGCATCCGCTATTTGTGTTTTGGAACGAAGTATAGAGATGTATGGAAAATCTAGCTTTGAGCATAGATAAACCCATTTGATCAGTTGAAACAAGTTTCGAGTAATGCTACATTACGTAAATATTTGCGCAAACCTAGTTAATCAATGATAGTTTCATCTGTTATGTTCCCTAATACGATCCTATTAAAATTTATTTTCTTACTAACAGCGCCCCGCGGTTTCACCCGCCTAAGTCTCGATCCCGTGGGAATCATCATCTGCCTAGCCTTTTCCCAACTATGTTGGGGTCGGCTTCCAGTCTAACCGGATGCAGCTGAATACCAGTATTTTACATGCCCGTGGGAATATCGGGATAAAAAGTGTATATAAAATCAAATCCTATGTGTTAATCCTGGTTATAAACTATATGTATGCCAAATTTCATTCAAATCCGTTCAGTAGTTCTTGTATGAAAGAGTAACAAAAATCCATCCATACTCTCAAACTTTCGCGTTTAAAATATTAGCAGGATTTCATCAGTTTGAGGGTGGAGACGTTTCTTCCTAATATCTATAATAATGTACTCTAAAAAAGTAAAAAACTTGGAGCCTACGACCAAAACACCAACTAGAAAGTTGTAAGCTAGACATCAATATCGATTTTATTCGGCTTTCGTATAGCCGGCATCACAAACCGTACTAAGTCATGTAATTAAGGTATAAATCGTACGGATTACGTGCATGAAAACCGTAAAGAAACCATGCAGTGTGGCCAATGACCCATAAACGATGAAGGAATACATCGTGAGGACATGCATGTTCTAGAACCAAAAGTTCGAAGAACCAACACCCACACTGCCCGCGTGGTGCATTACGGCTTACGCCCCACGAGGCCTTTGTCCCAGCATTGGGAACGTAGGCTGATTATTCTTATGCAATGACGCATCTATGTCATCATCATCATCTGCCTAGCCTTTTCCCAACTACGTTGGGGTCGACTTCCAGTCTAACCTGATGCAGCTAAATACTAGTATTTTACATGGAGCGACTGCCTATCTCACCTCCACAACCCAGTTACTGGGTAATATGTATACAAGGTGTCGTTTTGCAACCTCGTCAAATTCAAGGAGGTAACTATGCTACTGATTCTCGACATGAATCAATAATAAATAAGTAGGTTTTTTTTTTGTTCAAATTTTCGGAAACCTTTGTGAGACACGCATATTAAAACGCGGCCTGTCTGAGACCGCAATGTAACTGCCCTTTTACACACACATAAAAATGCGGCCATTTATACAATAACATTACGCGATTCTGTTCTTTGAAAGTGGTGTATTCTCTGAAATACTGTCTTTAAATAACAAAAAAAAAACAAGTTTGTATTCATTATTTACCACGGATCGTAATTTTATTTGATTATCTAAGTCTTTCATAACAGCCTCCTGAAATTTGACGAGGATGCAAAACAACAGCTTGTATACATATAATATAATATTCTACTTCCTACTAATATTATAAACGTGAAAGTTTGCGAGGATGGATGGATGGATGTTTGTTACTCTTTCACGCAAAAAATACAGAACGGATTTTGATGAAACTTTACAGTCACAGCTTATACCTAGCCTTTTCCCTACGTTGGGGTCGGCTTCCAGTCTAACCGGATGCAACTGAATACCAGTATTTTAAATGGAGCGACTGCCTATCTGACCTCCACAACCCAGTTACTGGGTAATACGATACCCCTTGGTAAGACTGGTTGTCAGACTTTCGGGGTTCTGATGACCCGTAATGACTGTCAAAGATCTAAGAATGACAGCCAGGACCAACGGCTTAACGTGCTTTCCGAGGCACGGGGGGGTCTCGGTATGTATAGATGGTCACCCATCCACAGACCAACCGCTGAAAGCGTAGCTTAACCTGACCGATCGACCTGTGCGGCTGTCAGACTTTCGGGCTTCTGATGATGTAACGACTGTCAAAGATCCAAGAATGACAGCTCGGTACCTATGTAAAGATGGTCACCCATCCACGGAGCGTCCGTGGCAAGCGTAGCTTAACCCGATCGATCAACCCGTGCGGCTGTTATTACTTAGCCACGAGCCCCTTGCAATGACGCATCTATATAAATAAAAATGAAATGCTGTTCCTTGGTAAGTGCATAACTTGAGAACGGCTACACAGATTTGGCTGTTTTATGTCTTAAAATGTTCGTATAGTCAGAATTAGGGTTTTATGGAAAGAAAAATGTTTACATTCGGAATAAAAGTGAGTCTTTTTTTTTTCTTTGGAATTTTTGTATTTTTATTTTTTTTTGTACGCCAGCACATCAAGCTACTACAATATGTCAAATTTCTTTAATAGATTTTCAACTTTATCTCTAAAACATTAAGGTTCAAGATTGATTGGAAAAATTTGACAGTTTCTTGAAAGCTTGACCTGCTGGCGTCTGTACTATTGGTACAGGACAACGTCTGTTAGGCCAGCACCCTAACTGCGTAACACACTTTCAGCCACTATCTGAATCTTTTTGAAGGATATTACATTGCTTCGTATGCTCGAAAAAATTGTCAGCTCAACAACGTTAATAACGTAATGATTGTTGTTGAACTATCAAAATAAAAGTTATTGCCACCGTTTAGTGTGTTACGCATTTACCCCGCAGGCCAGCTAGTTTATATTTATAATAAGCTAACATTCATAACAATGTGTGTCCTTGAATTTCGTCACTAACGTCACTTAAATGTCGGCTCGTGGAAATCTAAACTAACATGACGTAACTATGTCTACATACTATAATTTGTATTTTGATCGTTGGTGATTCATATTTCATGTATAGAATTACATTGAGTGACCCGTGGCTAAATAATAACAGCCACACATAGATGGGTGACCATCTTTATACATTACCGAGATCCCTTTGTGCCTCGGAAAGCACGCTAAGCCGTTGGTCCCGGCTGTCATTCATGGATCATTGACTGTCGTCACGGGTCGTCAGAAGCCCGAAAGACTGACAACCGGTATTACCGAGGGGTATCGTATTACCCAATAACTGGGTTGTGGAGGTGAAAGGGTAATCGCTCCATGTATAATACTGGTATTTAGCTGCATCCGGTTAGACTAGAAGCAGACATCACAGCGCAGCGTCATGTAAAACCTGTTTTTCAATGAGACCGGTAAAATATGTAGGCTGTAAACCGTCCTTTCCTTCGATCAAATTTAAATTTGTCCCTAGTATTATGATGTAGATATTATTAGATTTTTTCACTTTATTTTATGTTCTCCGAGATACATTTAATAACAAACCGAGTAATAATTTTTACTTTGTATTGAGTACCTTTAAGTTTGCCCTTACTGTTATTATCATCAGTAGGCTAAGTATTTTTTATATGGTAATCTGTGGATAACGTCGTGAGTAGTGTATTTATTAATTCTATTATTTTAGTACTCTAATCATGTGTAATATTTAATACACTGCTGTTTGTTGTCCCTAATAAATAAAATAAAAATCACCAATTAGCACTAGATTAAGGATTAGGAACCAAAACGCATTGCTCAAGTGACCACTATTGGTTTTAGCTTGATAATAAACCTTAACTTAACCACTCACACACATACATACGTCAATAAAACTTTATTATTATTATTACTTTCTAGCATAAAGTTTATTACCGTGTGTAGACTGTAGACGTCCGTTTTGACCGGATAACGGAACGGTTTTATTACCGGACTTGTGGTGGTGTGGGAAGTGTGTATGGGTTACTGGTACGGTCGCCGGACCAGTCTCTAACTCATACAAATGTGATAAACGCCCTCTGTTGTCCGGTGACAATATCATCGCCAGCCAAGCCTTTTCCCCACTATGTTGGGGTCGGCTTCCAGTCTAATCGAATCCAGCTGAATATCAGTATTTTACATGGAGCGACTGCCTATCTGACCTCCACAACCCAGTAACTGGGTAATACGATGGTAAGACTGGTTGTCAGAATTTCGAGCATCTGGCTACCCGTAACGACTGTCAAAGATCCACGAATGACAGCCGGGACCAACGGCTTAACGTGCTTTTCGAGACACGGAGAGGTCTCGGTATGTAAAGTAAAGATGGTCACCCATCCACAGACCAACCACGGCAAGCGTAGTTTAACCTGATCGATCGACCTGTGACCAGCTGTTATTATAATATGTATAGGTAACTAAAAGGGGTCTCAGGGTCGCCGGCACCACCGTATTACCACACGGTGTATTATGTAGAAGTTTGTTTACGAAAGAAACTGCACGAAAATATTTGGCATAATATGAATGACGCTAAAACTGTTCATAAACGACGTAAAGCTTAAAAAAAAAACTTACCTATTCCTTTTTTAACCTTGAATCTCACAGAAAAAAAAACTGACATCACTGTCTTGCACCAGTTGCACTCTGCGTAGCGTCATTACGTAAACAAGTTGGTTGCTAGGCAACGCGGTGAGGTAATCGTTGTACTGCTGACGCATACTTACTATACCCTCCACGGGTTGATGCACATGAGTAACATAGTAGGAACGTTCGCGATTAACTTACCAAACATGTAAACAAATATGAATTTATGGAAAAATAACTTTAATGCACATTAAACTTCAGTTTACGCTACAACTTCAAGACTTTTAAAATAATTCTTGTCACTCTGAAATCAACTTAATTAATAATAATAATAATAATGATGCCAATGATTTATACCAAACATACATAGATAAAGAGGCTTCTAACAAATGGCTAGAGTTAAGTGAGCTGTTCCCTGAAACAGAAGGGTTTATGTTAGCCATTCAAGACCAAGTCATTAATACGAAAAATTATAGAAAATACATAATAAAAGATAGTACAGTGAGAAATGATTTATGCAGAAAATGTCACAGGAAACCTGAAACAATACAACATATCACAGGAGCGTGTATCACACTAACCCAAAACGACTACACGCATAGACATAATCAACTTGTTAATATCATACACCAAAAACTCGCAACTAAACTTAAACTTATGCAGGATCCCTACACACCATATTACAAGTACACGCCTAGAGCTGTATTAGAAAACCAATTCTACAAAATATATTATGACCGCACTATAATTACAGACCACACCATATATAACAATAGACCTGATATAACACTAGTTGATAAAGTAAGCAAACACACGTTTATAATAGATATAGCAGTCCCAAATACTAATAACATTCAAAAAACTATCACAGAAAAAATCAGGAAGTATACAGAATTACAAGAGGAAATTACCAGAGTTTGGAAAATGAATAAAGTCACTATAGTCCCAATAGTAATATCAACAACAGGTGTTATCCCGAAACAAATATTCAATAGTTTTAATGCACTAAATCTATCCAAATACACGTACATAACACTACAAAAAGCTGCCATATTAAACACTTGCCGCATAGTAAGAAAATTTTTACAACTAGACTTGGATAATAATTTCACTGCAGTACAGAGCAATTTACCTTCTCTAAATAATAACTAGAATCTCACCTTGGTTCACACCCGTGAGATTCTGAAAATACCAGGTAATAATAACCTGAGAAAATTAAATGTAAAAACCAAAATAATAATAATAAATTTATTTATTTCCAAAATATATAAGTACACACAGACACAGTTCAGAGCAAATAATAATTGCTACTAGAATAAAGTTGATATTTGTTTAACTTGAAATAATATAAAATGGAAACGTAAATTTGAATAGAGAACGTTATTAGAGTGCTACAAGGATCTTTTCGCGCCAATATTGACAGAACAAGATGGCGGCTTTAGTTCTGATTTCGACCACCCGCCAAAAGGAAATTGTGGCGTTGTATCTCAACTATTATTAAAGTTGAAGTTTGTTTTTTTTAAACGCGCTGATCTCGGGAACTGTCTACCAGTCTGATTTGAACAAAACTTTTTTCGTTTGGTAGCCAAATTTGGTAGTTTGGCTATAATAACATCACGTTAGGATTATAAATTGAAATAAGTTTTAATTAAACGGCGCAAATACTCCAATCTCTTTGGAACTTATATGGTCGAGGCGTTTGGGGTTGAAACACTAGGGCCTTGGGGTCCGAGTGCACACTTAGTATTTCGAGACATCGCCAAGCGGTTGGTCGACTCTTCACGTGACCAGAGTGCTGGCCTATTTTTTGGCCAAAGAATCAGCATTGCCATACAACGTGGCAATGCTGCCAGCCTTTTGGGCACGTTTCCTATTGACAGCGATGCGGACGAATTTGTTAATTATTACAAATAAAACACACTAATAGATTTGTCTAAAATTAAATGAAATTATTTATTCTGTAAGTAGTTATCGGAATCACTTATAAACACGTCATATTATAAAAAATAAATAAACTAGATGAGGTCGGCGTTTCCTATCTGACTACCTACTCTGAGAAGTAAGGCCGAAAAAAACTCAGAGGTCACAGTCTCTTTTAAAATCCAGACATAATCTTGGTCAGATCATGTGAAGACCATGTAGATTGATGTCTGAAATGGTCTTTTGAGGAAAGTACCACACAGATTTGAGTGAACCAGTCCAGTCAGTGCAAGCATTTGACAGTAATCTTGCAGCTGAACTCAGAACTTGAGGAGCTGAACAATGATTTGGGGGAGGCCTTTGCTCAACAATATGATATTTCCAAAATACTGGGTAAAATATATACCCAGTATACTTGAAATAACTTTTATTCATCATTACGAACAACTTTTACTATGAGACCAATATTGAAATAGCGAAAACAAAAATCTGTTGCTTCATACATAATATAATATGTTCGCATAACTTTTTTTTTTATCGTTTCAATACTTATTTATTGGAGTTAACTATTAACAATAATAATACATTTATGTACATGAAAAAAAAAACAAGCAAAAGAATCATAGGGCATCAAAAAATTCGTCCGCATCGCTGTCAAAAGGAACAGTGCCCAAAAGGCTGGCAGCATTGCCACGTTGTATGGCGATGCTAATTCTTTGGGCAAGAAACAGGCCAGCCCTCTGGTCACGTGAAGAGTCTACTAACTCGCATAACTCGACAAAATACAGTGTGATTTGCGTTTTTGTGTTTCGCGATTTCTTGGTTTTACTTTTGATATTTAATTTTATCCTAACATGTTGATATGATAAAATTAATATCAATAATGTACACAACATCTCAAAAATCAGTACCTATAGTGCAATTTTTTTTACCTAACGCGATTTTTGTGTACAGTCACGAGCAAAAGTATGTAAACACTACGCAATATTCAAAAGCGATTTACTCCTTAATTTTTTAATGAAATTATATGTTGTTACGAATATAGCATTTTCGAACCCATAGGTTTATGTAATGTGTCGTATTTCAACGTTGCATTCGTTATTTCCGAAAAAATCGCAATTGAAAGTTGCCAAGTGTTGATATATTGGTGCTCGTGACTGTACACGGTGTCTGACCTAAAACAAAAAGGCAAAAAAACAAATTCATGTTTTTAATTGCATTACCGACTTAGGTATCCACCCCAGACAGCCGTGGGTTGACTGACTGACTGATTTACAATGAGAAATGATCTCACATTTCAGATTCGTCATAATTATGCAAGACTACCATTCTATTATGATGTAAGCTAATTTTATTATTTCTTCTAGGCAAATATGTTCCTCGCGCGGTGCTGGTGGACTTGGAACCTGGTACCATGGACTCAGTCAGGTCGGGGCCATACGGACAGCTCTTCAGACCCGACAACTTCGTGTTCGGACAAAGTGGTGCCGGTAAGTAACGCCATCAGGCGGCGAGTAGCTGAACTAATTTGTTTAAATGTGTCATTGGCCTCGGTGACTGAAAACTTGTTTGGAAATCGGTTGCCATGGTATGGGCATGTAAGGCGGGGGAATGAGGACAATTTTTTGTATGAATGTGGGTGGCTATAAAAGTAGGGGACAACCAAAGAAACGATGATGGACTGTGTGTAAGATGATAATTATGGTTAGACAGGTGACTACCGAGATAACGACTAATGGAGAAGTACGGAAAAAAGACATGTTGCGCCGACCTTAAATAAATTGGGCTTATCTCAATTTATTTAAGGTCGGCGCAACATATCTTTTTTTTATGCAGGAGAATGATTATGATGCAATGATGATGTCATAGCAATTTCGTGTTCGGCCAGTGGCGCCGCTAAGTAACGTCATCTAGCGGCGACTAGCTGAACTAATTGTCATGTGTCATTCGGAGTCTGTGTTCTATTAATTTTGATGCAGTCATTTGTTGTGTCTTTGTAGGTGTCAGATTGCATGATGGCCAATTATATACAATTAGTGCTAAAATTATTAATTGAGACTATTTGCACAAGGACTAAGATGATTTGAAACTGAACATTTCGCAAAGAAATTCTTTTGATTTTGATTACCCAAAAAATTCAATTACTTAAAAGATAATTAAAGATTATAATGCAAAGCTTACCATCGTAATGTGCATTCCTAGATCATGCTTGCTGGCTGGCTGTCATCTATAAATCTTTGACTGTCGTTACGTGTCGTCAGAAGCCCGAAATCTGACAACCAGTCTTACCAAGGGATACCTAACATGTTACCCAGTTCTTATACAATATTGCATTTACTTATATTCAGTAATTGTCAGTTTTACCAAGGTGTATCGTGTTACCTAGTAATTGGGTTGTGGAGGTCAGATAGGCAGTCGCTCCATGTAAAATACTGGTATTCAGCTGCATCCGGTTAGACTGGAAGCTGATCCCAACATGGCAAATTGATAGATATTTTACATCATGAGGCCCATAAAACACAGCAATCTGTTGTAACTACATATTATGAAATTTAGTAAAGATAAAGATGCATTTATCTGTATAAACATGTGTAAAATGATACATAGATATGCACATATGGATGGAAACGAGTTTAAGATTGCCAGTTCAACATGTTTTGCCATATTTGGCGTACAAAATAGTTAATAATAGTATTGGTTGATAAATGTACAAACCGACAATAAGTGTGCTTAGCACGGTAAATTATATCAATTTTATTAATATACTAGCAGCGCCCCGCGGTTTCACCCGCATAAGTTTCGATCCCGTGGGAATATCGGGATAAAAAATATCCCATCCATCCATCCATCCATTCATTCATCCATCCATCCATCCGCCCATCCATCCATCCGTCCATCCATCCGTCCTTCCGTCCATCCATCCATCCATCCGTCCATCCGTCCGTCCGTCCGTCCGTCCGTCCGTCCGTCGGTCGGTCCGTCCGTCCGTCGGTCAGTCCGTCCGTCCATCCGTCCGTCGGTCGGTCCGTCCTTCCGTAGGTCAGGCCGTCCGTCCGTCCGTCCGTCCGTCGGTCGGTCGGTCCGTCAGTCGGTCAGTCCGTCCGTCCGTCCGTCCGTCCGTCCGTCCGTCGGTCGGTCCGTCCGTCAGTCGGTCACTCCGTCCGTCCGTCCGTCGGTCCGTCGGTTAGTCCGTCCCTCCGTCCGTCCGTCCGTCCGTCCGTCCGTCCGTCCCACCATCCATACTTTCACATTTATAATATTAGTAGGAACGTGGTGCTGGTGGTAACGGCCGCGTCTTGCGAGTTGTAGGTCGCAGGTTCGAATCCAAGCAGACACTTTATTTTATGTAAATTATTTCATCACCACTGCTCTCAAAACGGTGAAGAAAAACATCGTGAGGAAACCGGCATGTCCTAGAACTAAAAAATCGAAGACATGTGACATCTACCAACCCGCACTGGGAACGCGTGGTAGCGTAGGTAGTGAGGAACATTATATGCTGATTATGTATATGGTTTGCATAATAAAGAGTATTTTATTGGAACGAAGTTCCTTATCGCGCGTTGCGAAAGGGGGCTAGACGGAAAAAATTAAGACCAAAAGTTGGAACGACACTTTTTGCTATAGTTGTTGTAAGCCGTGCGGCGTGCGCGTGTTTCTCTGTCTGTCTCTCTCTCTCTTTGTACTTCGTTCCATCCGGGTGTCCCTTGACACCTCTCAAGTTTTTTATATTCTTAAATAAGGTATGAAAGTATGTATGGTTGGATGTTCATAATTTATGCCCATCGGGGCGCACAGCATGTGTTACGAAGAATGTTGTAATTTCATAGATTGTTTCTCTACCAGGTAACAACTGGGCTAAGGGACACTACACAGAGGGCGCTGAGCTCGTGGACTCCGTCATGGACGTTATCAGGAAAGAGGCTGAGGGTTGCGATTGTTTACAAGGTAAGTTTTAAAAACTTTAGCCTTCCAAGGCAAAGATCTCTTATCCAACAGATAAGGAACATTTCACGCTGATATAGATATTGGCGCCGATACCCTTGTTCACAAACTAAACTAAATTTAAGTTCAGTGCATCTTTTTCTTACTATTTCATTCTGAAAAGGACAGAAGATAAATGTTAGTTTAGTCCTGTCAAATTAAGATACTCCATAGACATTTTAGATGTGATTAAAAACATGGCGCCTTAAAATACGTCAATTTACGTCAGGCGCTGACTAATTTGACAGGATTCCCTTCAGAACTGTCCGAAGTGAAGTCATTGCTACTGTGTGTGTTACGCAATTACCCCGCAGATCATTCTAGTGTAGGTTTTTATAATCCCTAACTGTTATTCAGTATTGTCAAGATGAATTTTGAGCGACTGAACCTTGGATAATTAATAAAATAATCTTGGGGACGAGCCTCTTTCGATGCGGGCTCGAGCCCGCCCAAACCAAATCTCAAAGTCATGTACTTACAAACGTACATGACTGTGAGATTTGTGTTTATAAATGTGCAGACCCTACTCGTCCTCATGCACACATTCATAGCGTGTTTGTACACACGGCTACACATCAAGCCATGCAAAACCGGTATTAGCTGACCGTTCATTGTGAGAAAATATCATACAAAGTGAGGCCAAGACAAACTGGTTTTGTATAGCTTGACGTGTAGCCGTGTGTACATATGGCAACCACAAGTAATGCGCGTCACTTCGTGAGATAAACATACTTATCAAACTATGCGAGTTGTTTTTTACTACTTGGTTTTGCAGCACAGTTTTTTAAAGCTTATTCCTCTTCTACCCAGGTTTCCAGCTGACGCACTCTCTGGGCGGTGGAACAGGCTCCGGCATGGGTACGCTTCTGCTCAGCAAAATCCGCGAGGAGTTCCCAGACAGGATCATGACTACGTTCAGTGTGGTGCCTTCACCTAAGGTAAGACATCATTTTTAATCTTTTAAATATCACACTTTCGTCAGACACCAATCTACATGGTCTTCACATTCTCTGACCAAGATTAATTCTGAACTTTAAAAGAAACTGACCTCGTGAGTTTGTGTCAATATTTTTGTATTTTATACATGTGATAAGTTTAGATAAAAAAAAAAAACAAATCTTGCTGACTTCTTGACAAATTATTTCTTAATTACAACTACGTGAAACGTGATTACAGTAAAATGGTCAACATTTTACTCGATAATCAATATATCAATTTACATTGTATCCATATGCACGAAAATGCGATGTAATCGTGTATTAACATTATTATCATTAGATTTTAAATAATATCTTAGAAATGAATATATGATTAGTTTGATTATTTTGATGTGAATCTAATCTTTTAGATGGATTTATTTAATGTAATTTATTTGATTTGACCGACTGTATCAGGCCATTCAAGTATTATGTAAGCACCAAAGGGGGTGGGGGGTCCTTGGTTTGCTTATTTTTGATGGCATGGGGGATGGAGAGGTTTTTCTGTGACCTAGATAGATAGAGCAGACCAATCTACATGGTCTTCACATGATCTGACCAAGATTATGTCTGGAGTTTAAAAGAGACTGTGACCTCTGAGTTTGTTTCGGCCATTCTTCTCAGAGTAGTCAGATGGGAATTGTTGAACTCATCAAGCTTATTTATTTTTTATAATATGACGTGTAGTAAAAGTGATTCCGATATCCCATTTACAGAATAAATAATTGCATTTCATATAGTCTTCGAGGATTTTAGGATTAGAGGGGCCCGTGGCTAAATAATAACAGCCGCACAGGTCGATTGGTCAGGTTAAGCTACGCTTGCCGCGGTTGGTCTGTGGATGGGTGACCATCTTTACATACCGAGACCCCTCCGTGCCTCGGAACGCACGTTAAGCCGTTGGTCCCGGCTGTCATTCGTGGATCTTTGACAGTCGTTACGGGTAGTCAGAAGCCAGAAAGTCTGACAACCAGTCTTACCAAGGGGTATCGTATTACCCAGTAACTGGGTTGTGGAGGTCAGATAGGCAGTCGCTCCATATAAAATACTGGTATTCAGCTGCATCCGGTTAGACTGGAAGCAAACCCCAACATAGTTGGGAAAACGATAGGCAGATGATGACAGTCTTCGAGGATTAAGTTTAGCATAACTTTGTTCCTCCCTACTCCTCTATAAGGAAATTAGGGTTTACATCTGTGATGTTGTATCATATTAACCATTTCTTTCTCCCTAGGTCAGCGAGGTCGTCCTGGAACCCTACAACGCCACACTATCAGTTCACCAGCTGGTAGAAAACACAGACATGACATTCTGTATCGACAACGAGGCGCTGTACAACATCTGCTTCAGAACGCTGCGCCTCGCTAGCCCTAGCTACGGCGACTTGAACCATTTGATATCGGTGAGTTACTATAAGCAATAATAGGGTACCTAGTTGCCTGGGTAAAAAATAATAATTATATTTAGTCCGTCAGTTAGATTATCGAGAAATAATGGACACGGTATTTTTTCTTTTGTCAATCAAACAAAAAATGACACAGATAAAGCGCGTCAAAATTTGGGAGTGGGGATCGTGACGTCACGCCTTGCTAAAGAGTGTAGCAAGGCGTGACGTCACGAGGAACTTTAACGGGCGATATTCATCACTTTTGTTATATATATTTTTTTTTTTTAAACGTTGCCCCACACTAGGAATTTCTCCTGTATCGTGGGTGCGTTTACAAACATTTAAACTCACATACACAAACAGCCAGACCCGGAACAACTACTTGTAG
Organism: Apamea sordens; assembly: GCA_945859715.1. NCBI lineage: Eukaryota > Metazoa > Arthropoda > Insecta > Lepidoptera > Noctuidae > Apamea > Apamea sordens. Next base: position 6,159,208 of record OX244015.1, on the reverse strand, counting down.
GTCATACAAATATTTGTTCAATAAGTCATCAACACAACTCTCTAACATCAAGTAATCCTACTGAATGACTATTTCATGAAATCTTGACATTTTAGGTTTATGCTAACTTAACAAGTTGTATTACTGATTCTAATGATTATAATTCTGTAAATACATATTTGTTACGGCCGCGAATCATATTTTAATCAACGTACAACTTAATACTGACTAGCAAATTGCAAAAAACGTAAGAAAATTTGAATTTCGCGGGCTACATTGGAGCATCCACCTTAAATCAACGAATGCCGCATTTAAATTAAGGCGCTGTTAGTTTAATTTATGTTGTGTTACTATATGTACCTACACGACACTCAATACCAGTTGTATGTCATACCTGGAGGAACCTTGGCTCCTAAAACACAGGCTTTTGGCCTAGTTTAGGAGGAATCAGTTCACCCTATAATGTGATTCTATTGTACAATATATTTTTAATCCTGTGTACTTATGTATGTTCTCCAAGTGTACAAATATATTATTATTATTATTACTTCCAGCTCACAATGTCCGGAGTGACCACGTGCTTCCGCTTCCCGGGTCAACTGAACGCCGACCTCAGGAAGTTAGCTGTCAACATGGTGCCATTCCCCAGGCTGCATTTCTTCATGCCAGGTTGATAATGTTCCTCTGATACACAAGACTTTCTTTGTAAACTATTCAAAGTAATTTTATGAAAAGTAAAATGCTGTGAGTTCGCTCAATTATAATAATAATAATATCCCCTGGACATTTCACACAGCGCCATCTAGTCCCAAGCTAAGCAACCTAATGCTTGTGTTATGGTAACAAGATGGCTGATAGACTACTTATATACATTTTTTTTTGTAAATACATACATATTATAGATAGAAAAACACCCAGACTCGGAACAAATACATGTAGGTCATACAAATATTTGTTCCGTGCGGGAATCGAACCCGCGACACAGCGCAGCAGTCAATCGCTTAACCACTGCGCCAACCGTGCCGTCAAATTGAATAAACTTACAGTTGGTGGTTGGTCTGTGGATGGGTGATACATACCGAGACCTCTCCGTACCTCGGAAAGCACGTTAAGCCGTTGGTCCCGGCTTTCATTCGTAGATTTTTGACAGTTTTACGGCTCGTCAGAAGCCCGAATGTCTGACAACCAGTCTTACCAAGGGGTATCGCATTACCCGGTAACTGGGTTGTGGAGGTCAGATAGGCAGCCGCTCCATGAAAAATACTGGCATTGGCATCTGGTTAGACTGAAAGCCGACCCCAACATAGTGGGGAAAAGGCTAGGCAGATGATGAATTATTATTCTACACAACGGCTGACTTCTGAGGGGCAATTCTCGTAATTTTAAGAACGTTCACAGTCTGATCTCAGTCTCAATCTGTCAAAAAATACTTCTAATTTCCCTACATTTTGACAAGTTTTTGACATTTGTTTGTCGCTGAGATGAGACTGCGACTAGATTTTGATCACGGATCTTTCCTTTGTTTTCCAACAATAAAATAATTTAATAACATGAATGTCAATATATTCCAGGATTCGCGCCTCTAACTGCCAGGAACGCCCTCTCTTTCCGTGCACAAACTGTACCTGAACTGATGAGCCAAGTAAGTTAACTAAATGATATTGTAATTTGAAATATACAGGGTTATTTTACATTGGCTAGGTAAACTCCGCAGACGCGTTGGCTATACAAGCTGTTGTTTTGCATCCTCGTCAAATTTCAGGAGGCTGTTATGAAAGACATAAATAATCAAATAAAATTACGATCCCTGGTAAATAATGAATACATACTTGATTCTGACAGTATTTCAGAATAAATCACTTTCAAAGAACAGAATCGCGTTATGGTATCGTATAAGCGGCCGCATTTTTATGTGTAAAAGAGCAGTTACAGTGCGGTCTCACACGGCCGCATTTTAAAATGCGAGTCCCACACACGCCGATTTCCGAAAATTAGAAGAAGAAAAAAAAACCTACTATTATTGATTCTTGTCGAGAATCAGTAGCATAGATAGCTCCTTGAATTTGACGAGGATGCAAAAAATTGTCTGAAGCGTGGATCACTACGCTTGCTCAAGATGGGTTGGCGATTGACAATGCTCTAATTATCAGCCATCGTATACATTTGGTTCGAGTAGGTATTGGATTTTTGTTGGTGAATGTTCAGTTTGATGTTCTGCCACGCACTCTTAAATATGAAAGAAATAAAAAGTATTTATTGCGAGTCGTACAGGATCATAAACTAAACACAGTTAAAAATAAAACAAATTATATAAAAAAAGTAACAAAAGGAAAAATGAAACGGAAAGTCCTATACAAGGCCAAAAGGCTCCTATCTCAGCATGATGCTTCGACATTTAAAAAATAAATGTCGTAGCGCTGGTATTCTGATAGGGCCTGCTGTGATGTCACACCTTCCTGATATGCTAGTGTAAAGCTACGGTAACCTAGAAGACCGGTAGCCGCCACATGCGGCCGTAGTGTCCACATAAATAGCGTTTTATGACATCTTAAGAGGAAATGCGGGCGGAAAGACTTTTTAAAATTAGGTATTTGAAGAAACTCGCTGTCGCTCTGCCCTCTCGCCTCTGCCTATCGCCCTCTAATTCGTGCGATAAGGACAACTGCAGATGCGACTGAATAGCCTAAGTAAAAAGTCACATTTTCGAGGTTTGGCTCTCGCCTATTTTCTCCACCAATATTGAACCAATTCAAAAGATATTTCATAAACTGGATAAGAAGGATATATACTGTGTCGCCATGTTTTCCTTTTTTCATTAATAGTTGTCAAATTTGTACCCTAGGCCTCTGTTAACAGCGGTCTAAATAGGCAATTTTGAGCATTTTTGAGGGTTCTAGTGCTTATAAAAATAATGTATTATCAAAAAGGAAAACATAGGGACATACAAGTAACTAACATTTATTATTCTGTAAAAAATCATAGCCATATGGACATTAACCAGAAAGAAAACAGGCGAGAGCGTCTCTATAGAAAAAACACCACCCGTGTTTCCTCTTAATCTTTTCTACTATTAATAAAGCTAAAGAGTTTTTTTGAATGAGCTAATCTCTGGAACGGATAGTATTAGTCGGATTAGAAAAAATATTTTTGCATGATAGTCCAACCATTGAAAAAGGTTATAGGCTACTTATTTAACATTACGCAACGACCTCTAGGAGGCTCTGTCGCAAAATGACCACTTCTCAAAATGACTACTGGTAGCAAAATGTCCCTTTCGCAAAATGTCCCTTTCCCAGAATGTCCCTTTCGCGAGCCGAGCAAAAAGAAAAATGTGGACGCGGAACCACAGAACACTAATACCCTAAGCCGGGCGCGGAACGGATGTAGTCGCGGACTGAAGCTAATGTCGTGTCAAATAATACAGTTCGAATTTTAATCCCAGATCTTCTATACTAAAAAAACGCAAACACAAAAGACTTAAATGTCAGATTAATCTCTGGGATTAGAAAACGAACTATAGTGAAAATGACAGATTTTCATGACGTTCATTAAAAATATGACGGAAACGCTCTTCTAGAAAACGTAGCTTTAAGGATAATTTTATTGTACAATTATTCTAATATCACCTTGTATACATTGGTCGATGATACAATACTTATTCAAATCCCGTCACCAAGTATAGAACGACTAGAACAATCCATTTGATACAGTCATTGCTAATGTCCTGCCTTGAATGCCGCGATAAAACCTTCCTTCAAAATGAGTGTTTCCGCTCGCTACTAGATGGCGTTAATCTTAACTATTTCTGTTCAACAACTCATGAAAATCTTGATACAATATGAGTGTCCATATGGAATTCCTTGCCCGTTCTTGTCCATTGGAACCTACTACGCTTTCGAATTGGCAACTCGCTACATCTTTCTGAATTACTGACTCCTTTGGCAATTCAAAAGTGCGTAATTGGTTTAATTGAAATAAATGGGTTGAGTTTTTAACACGTTTTTGTCACACTAACATATTGCCACAACTTTGCAACAAGGTGTAATTTAAAAAGCTGAAACCTCTTACTGGTTCATTGTACAGTCAGCAACAAAAGTCAATTAACACTGTTACTTTTACAAATCATCTAAATTGATACAAAGTGATGCAATACATTGGTTTTCTCTATTTCATGTAATAGCAAAGAGTTAATTATTCTTAAATATTCTATTACTATATGTTTTTTAAGAATATTTTGCTCAATAATTAAGATTTAAACAACTAAAGTGTTAACCGACTTTTGTTGCTGACCGTACTCAAAATTACAAACAGCTTTTACTAAGAAATCAACAATGAAATCGCGAAATAAGACCAGTTGCTCCATACATGCTTCATCTTTCTGACTGACCAACTCAAACCATCAATGCATCCTTTGAGTACGAAACCTTCCTTTAAACTAGTACCCTCCAATCACTACTAGATGGCGCTAATCTCAACTATTTCTCCCTTCTTCCCTAGATGTTCAACTCCGGCAACATGATGACAGCCGCAGACCCTCGCCACGGCCGCTACCTCACCGTGGCGACCATCTTCAGAGGAAGGATGTCCATGAAGGAGGTTGATGAGCAGATACTAGCCATACAGAATAAGAATTCAAGGTGAGTGAATGAAAAAGCTAAGTGACAAAAGGAACTTTAGGTGCTCAAAATAGTAATGTTTTCACGAATAAGCCTTATTTTTTTTTTATTCAAATAATTTATTCAGTTAATCGGAATAACTTGTACACGTAATATAAACTAGATGAGGTCGGCGTTTCCTATCTGACTACTGAAAAAAGATATTGGCGCCGATTCCCTTGTTCACAAACTAAACTAAATTTAAGTTCAGCAGTGCGATTCTGTAACCAAATCACCGTGAAAACTTAGGTGAAGTGAGCGTGGAGTGATCAGCAGTACGATTCTGTAACCATCTCACCGTGAAAACTTAGGTGAAGTGAGCGTGGAGTGAGCTGTCATTCCAACTAATGCTAGGGATTGACACTACTGACAACTCACATCAAGCTCACTTCACTTGAGTTTTCACGGTGAGATTGTTACAGAATCGACCGGCTGTGCATCTGTTTCTTTCTATTTCATTAAGAAAAAGACAGAAGATAAATATTAGTTTAGTCCCTTTAAAATAAGTCAGCGCCTGACGTAAATTGACGTATTTTTAGTAGCCATGTTTTTAATCACATCTAAACAGTCTATGAAGTTTGACAGGACTAAACTAATATTTATCTTCTGTCCTTTTCTTTATGACATAGAAAGAAAAATGCACTGAACTTAAATTTAGTTTAGTTTGTGAACAAGGGAATCGGCGCCATTGTGTTAAAGTTCCTATTACTTTTTAGAAAATGGTTGTAGTTCTTGGTATAATGTTTAAATAAGTTGGTAGGTACTTAAAGATTTGTAAAATGACCACACTGTCGCATTGATACATACACCTGTAAGAATAGTTGTAAGGGAGATTTAAATAAATAAATCTTTTTCGGCTTTTACGAGATTCTAATCATATCTATCCGTCATCAAAAACTAATCATTATTACAAATTGAAAACTAAATATCTCCCCTCTCTCCCACAGCTATTTCGTAGAATGGATCCCCAACAACCTGAAGGTAGCCGTGTGCGACATCCCACCTCGCGGGCTCAAGATGTCCGCCACCTTCATCGGCAACAGCACGGCCATACAGGAGATCTTCAAACGCATCTCCGAGCAGTTCACCGCTATGTTCAGGAGAAAGGTGAGCTTAATATATCAAATATATGAGTTTTGCTATAGGTAATTAAATATTCTGTAAAAATGGCTCTGTCGCAAAATGACCACTTCTCAAAATGACTACTGGTAGCAAAATGTCCCTTTCGCAAATCTCACCGTGAAAAGTTAGGTGAAGTGAGCTTAGAGTGAGCTGTCAATAGTTTCAATCCCTAGCATTAGTTGGAATGACAGCTCACTCCACGCTCACTTCACCTAAGTTTTCACGGTGAGATGGTTACAGAATCGCTCTGCTGTACAACACAGTTGCTGGATAACACAATCCATCATAAAAAGACCATCTCAGACATCGATCTACATGGTCCTCATATGATGTGACCAAGATTATGTCTGGACTTTAAAAGAGACTGTGACCTCTGAGTTTGTTTCGGCCTTACTTCTCAGATTAGTCAGATAGGAAACACCAACCTCGTCTAGTTTTAAAATATGATTGACGTGTAAAAGTGTTTGTACAAATCTACTTACAAAATAAAATTAATTATGATTTATCGACCGCCCTTGGTAAGCGTAGCTTATCGATCCACTCGTGTGGCCTATTATTACCAAACCACAAGTTCCAGTTTTCCTTGTATATTTAATTTGGTTGTTCGACAGCGATGTGGATGAATTTTTCGACGCTATATTTTATTTTGTAAATAGTTTTAGTTAATTTAGGATATCATTTTGTTTTTTTAGTGTTATCTTGTAAATAAAATTCATTTATCCTTGTTAGAATTATTGAATTTTGTTAGCTATTTATGATATTTGTAACATGTTTTTGTATTTCAGGCTTTCCTCCATTGGTACACCGGTGAGGGTATGGACGAGATGGAGTTCACAGAGGCAGCCAGCAACATGGCCGATTTGATCTCCGAATACCAGCAGTATCAGGTACAGCATCCTTCTTTATAATTATTAACCTATACTGCCGCCGATTCTGTAAAAATCTCACCATGAAAACTCAAGTGAAGTGAGCTTGATGTGAGTTGTCAGTAGTGTCAATCCCTAGCATTATTTGGAATGACAGCTCACTCCACGCTCACTTCACCTAAGTTTTCACGGTGAGATGGTTACAGAATCGCACTGCTGTTCCCACTGCTGCGACACAGTACAAACGCCAGCACATCAAGCTACTACAATCTGTCAAATTTATTGAAAAGATTTTCAACTTTATCGCTAAAGCATTAAGGTTCAAGGTTGATTGGGAAAATTTGACAGTTTCGGGTAGCTTGACCTGCTGGCGTCTGTACATCGTATTGCTTAGATGTTTGAAATAATCACTCTGAAAGTTTAAAGTAATCAAACATGTATGCAACGAGGTGTAAGCAAATTAAAAAAAATATGTATGTCACGTGATCAACTTTGAACGGAAAATTTAATTAATTCGGTTAATTATCTCGGAAACTTGACCGGGGTTTGATCTTATAATGTTTTCTTTTTGCATTGATGTCAGCTATCGATTTATGTAGGATTCATACGTGGCGGCCATTTTGAAAAAAAAATTACAAAATGGCGCGACAGTCGGTATGACAATCCCCATATAAAAATCTTCAATCCCCATCCTCCCCTACAAATAAATAAATCAATGAATCCCCCTTAGCTCCGTTTCTCGCGCTCTGTCGCGTGAGTGTGAGATTCATCGTTTGTTTGCCATTCTACAGCATAAATGTTCAACTAGTCCGCAAATAGTAAATAATACATGATTCTGAATCTGAACCCCACCTGCGCAGAAATGTATAGCCGGTTATCAAAAAAATAAATCTGTTTCATAGAAAAGTGAAAAATAACTACGCGGTCAAAATGTATGAAAAATCTTTTTTTTTACATAACCAACAAAAATTTCTACGCTATGTCTAGAATCATATGCTGAATTCGAGGTTAAAGTTTGCGCACTTGTTAAAAAAAAACCTGTATGTTAAAAACTTGTCCAGTCCCAAAGTACGCCATTCTCTTGTACCCCATATAACTGTAATAATATTTTCAGGAGGCAAATATTGATGATGACGAAGTCTTTGATGAGGAAGAGGAAGCACAAGACGAATACGCCGGCGCCACAAACACAATGGAGATGATTTAATTAACAACAACAAGCAAACGTGTTCTATCAACATACACATCTCTAATTATGTAATTATTATTTTGTTATTATAATTTAAGACTAAAAATTACAATTGCATTGAATTAAAATCGAATTTTTTTGTGCCCCGTTTTTATTAAAGTTTAAAAAAAACGGATCGTTAAAATTTACCCCCCGTTTTTTTTTTTTAACTGCAGAGATATTCTGTAAAATATCTCACCGTGAAAACGTAGAAGTGAGTTTGGAGCTGTTTGTGCATTCCATTGGATCCTAGGGATTAACCCCATTGACAACTCTCTTCGAGCACGCTTCTCCTAATTTTTCACGCTGAGATTTTTACAGAATAGATCGGCAGTATTGCTTCTCGTCGATGCCGAAGCGCAGTTTTCATAGCCCTTTGGTATTTTAAAGGCGTATACAGTAAAACTGTTTTCGCAAAACTTATCTAAAAAATTATATGTAAATAAAAAGATCCGTTTTTTTTTAAAGTTAAACGGCCTTATTACAAATCAAGGTTTATCTTTAGACCCCAGTTAACACCATCGAGACATTTTAAAATTTCGAACTATAATCCGACCAAGTTAAAGTCCTTATTACAAAAACTGACGTTAAACCCGAGTCTGAGTTGTCAATTTTTCATTAAGACCTTTAGTTGGCCGGAATAAAGTTCGAAATACAGTAACTGGCTCGAAGTTCTAAAGTTAAAACTCTTTTTTGTAATAAGACGAATCAAAATCGGGCAAATACAATCTAAAATCAATAATTTATCAGTGTGTCAATAATTTCCAGTTAGTTAAGCAAGTATGAATGATTCTAATTAAAATATCGCTTCTAGATCACTTTGAGATATCTAGGGCTTTTTGAATATTAATGGTTTGAAACGGGACAAGATTTATAGTACGAAGGTGTAATTCGAAATAACTGAAAACTACGGGGTCATTATATTCATCATTATAAACAACTTTTACCATAGAACCAATAACAAAAAAAATCAGCTGCGCCATACATTTATGGTTACTCGAGCTTCTGCCCGCGAGAAATTTCGACCCTTGACCCACCGCGTCGCATACCATAGCTTGCCCGCGCTACTGCTTGGTTTTCGGACTTGCCATTTTGCCTGACTCCTAACGGTCGTAGCGTGATGTTAAATGGCCTATAGCCTTCCTCAAGAAAAGAGCTATCAAATGCAAAAAGAATTTCTCAAATCCGACCGATAGTTTCAGACTAGCGCGTTCAAAAAAATAAAAAACAAACTTATAGATTGAATGTAGGAAACGGATGATTTTATTTCGAGATTTCCATGTTTGGTTCTATATTAAAAGTTGTTCATAATGTTACCCTACACTTTGTACAAGAATATGATCAAGCCGAGGTAAAGATATTATAGCCTATCAGCAAGGTTTTAAGCAGGGCTACCAGCCCGTAGTGCACTTGTCTCGATGTAACTTGTTAACGCACTCAAGTAGTGAAACCTAGATAAATCGCTTATTCTTGCAGCTTTATTAATTTAAACAACGTTCTATTTTAAAAGATTCAGTTCTTTTTTTTTCGTTAAAAAAACGGTCACCTTTTAAAATAAAACCCGTTTTTTTAAAAACCGTTTTCGTTTATTTAAGAAACCGTGTTTTTTATAAACCGTTTTTTAGCCATTTTAAATTATAATCGTAATGTTAAGCTATTCTGTTTTGAGCTGTGTTGAGCATTTAGATGACTACAGTGTTATCTTTTATTATTTTTTAAATAAATGAAAAATTGTGTAATGCTGTTTTTTTATTACTTAGAATTTAGTTCCATCACCCATTTCCCCTTTTTTAACCAACTGGGTAAGAAATCAGTTATGATTGTTTATATTAACAGAGTTTTTAATAAATAGGTACTTAAAGGATTGGGTACAGATCGAAAATAGAGCACTTGCATTGAATAACTAACTTTATTTTCAAATCTTAACGATGATGATGATGATACAGCTGAGTGACAGTATTTTACATGGAGCGACTGCCTACCTGACCTCCAGAACCCAGTTACTGGGTAATACGAAATCCCTTGGTAAGACTGGTTGTCAGACTTTCGGGCTTCTGACGAACCGTAACGACTGTCAAAGACCCACGAATGACAGCTGGGACCAAGCGGCTTATACATATACCGTACCGTAAAGAAACTGTGCCGTGTACAAAGGACCTTAGTGTTTAGATATTGATACCATTACACCTGTGAAGTTCAAAACTAAACAGATATTTAATTAATTTATAATTTTATGTAGATAGATATACAGGGTACATAAGAGCCTTCACGAAGCCGTAATCTACGCATTCTGTACATCAAACTTTGCGCAAAATAATTGCTGGGAAACGACTTTTATATTTTTAGTGTCAAAATTTGCTGTTTGCGGTAAGTAGTGCGCAATGTAACATACGCAAAACATTGTGCTTATTACCCCTGTAACGTTGCATGCATCCCATGAAACGGTACAGCCGATCGATTCTGTAAAAATCTCACCGTTAAAAGTTAGGTGAAGTGAGCTTAGAGTGAGCTGTCAATAATGTCAAACCCTAACATTAGTTGGAATGACAGCTCACTCCACGCTCACTTCACCTAAGTTTTCACGGTGAGATGGTTACAGAATTGCACTACTGGTGTCGTGGCGGTATTTAAATTTGGTTCGAAAAACTTGTTTTCGTAAAAAAAACGTCAGTAAAAGTTTGACCTTCAATAACTTCGTAACCACAACGTTCCTAGGTATGGCCCAGCACAGCAATTACGTAACACACTATCGATCTCGCTGAATAATTTTGAAGGACATTGCTAATTTTTTGCTTAGTATGTTCGAAAACATTGTCCGCTCAACAACGTAAATAACGCAATGAATGTTGTTGAACTATCAAAATGAAAGCCACATGCTAAAGATAGTGTTAAAAAAAAAAGTTTGTTACGCAATTACCCCGCAGTACAAAAAAATCCAAACTAATATTAATTTTAATATTATAAATGCGAAAGTAACTCTGTCTGTCTGTCTGTCTGTCTTTGCTTCACGCCTAAACTACTGAACCGATTTGTGTGAAATTTGGTACAGACATAGTTTGGAACTTGAGAATGGACATAGGATAGTTTTTATTGCAAAAAATAAAATAAAAAATAAAATTTATTCCGGACATACAGCGCCATCTATTGGTCAAGAGTCGGCATCAATTCAGTACTGAAAATTCATCGGAAAAATGTAAATAAATAGTAAAAAGGTATGAAAATCCAAACTAATCTGCCGGAAGTCACTATTCCACGCGAACGAAGTCGCGGGCAAAAGCTAGTATGTCATAATAACAGAAAGAACTAGTGACTCTCGGCTTCGTGAAGGGTATTTTTACACCCGCTTAATACAGAATATTAATAAGTAGGTATAAAATACGTGTTTATTTCCCAAGATCGTCATAGTAGGACCAGGCGATGTTCTGTCCGCTGGGCTGTTTCGACGCCGGCTTCCCGTTCTCTTGCTGTGGCTTCTTAGTGAACAAATTCTGAAGAACTCTCAACATCTCTGAAAGGAAGGCTTCTGCTTCTTTCACCTGTAACATATAGATGACACATCATGCCTGTAGTCCCCGATGGTTTTAAATAGGACACCCATATTCAGGCTGAACGTCCCATGCGACTAACGGCTTAGTTCTAAACGCAATTCGGGGAGTCGATTTGAGTTTTTCCGTCAGGGATTTCCAATAACGCGACGCGTACACATCATCCGTCATCGGCCGAACTATGCTCGGACGTCGTCGACCGAACTCGGGCGTTCAAACCAAACTTAATGTAAAAGAAGGTGAATGCGTATTGCGTACAGTCACGAGCAAAAGTATACACTCGGCTAACTTTTCACGGTGAGATTTTTACAGAATCGATAGGCAGATCAGCTGATGGATTCTGTAAAAAATTCACCGTGAAAAGTTAGGTGAAGTGAGCTTAGAGTGAGCTGCCAAGTCAATCAACCCTATCATCATTATGTCAATCCCTAGCATTAGTTGGAATGACAGCTCACTCCACACACAGCACTTCACATAAGTTTTCACGGTGAGATGGTTACAGAATCGCACTGCAGTTTGGATACGAACATGAAGTGTAGCGCATGGTTATGTCCCGGTTCACAATATGCGAGAAGAGACGTAAGCTCGGGTACGGAGAGACGTAAGCGCGAGGACGAGCCGTAAGCGCGGGAACTGCAAGTGGACCACACACCGTACCGCTGCTCGATATTTACAACTTTTTTAAAACTGAAATTCACATTAGACAGGTAAATAAAAAAAAAATAGTCTGTATTGACCAAATGAGGTAATATTAATAATCTGAAAATACATTATTTCTAGAGCAAATAATATACAGACGCCAGCACATCAAGCTATGTACACACGGCTACACATCAAGCTATGCAAAACCAGTATTGGCTGACCGTTCATTGTGAGAAAATATCATACAAAGTGAAGCCAAGACAAACTGGTTTTGTATAGCTTGACGTGTAGCCGTGCGTACTACAATCTGTCAAATTTCTTTAATAGGTTTTCAACTTTATCGCTAAAGCATTAAGGTTCAAGGTTGATTGGGAAAATTTGACAGTTTCGGATAGGTTGATCTGCTGGGGTCTATACAAGCTATTACTACCATAGACATAGAGACTGGAGCCCTAGCCTCAGACCACGCTCTAAATACAAAGCTACTGTGCGGTCAATACCTGTCTCTTCTCTGCAAGCCTGCAATAGAAAATTCAATTTGTCAAATTTAGTTGTGTCGAATTGTCAAGTTCAAATTGAATTTGTCGAATTCAACAGTCTATTCAAAATTAGAATTCTAGAAATGGACAACTACTGGCCGCATATTCGAGTGGTCTCTCTCGTACTTTTCCGTCTGTATTTACTACACAACTGAATCTGGAACGCTCTCTATGTCTATGATTACTATTACTACTAAACCACAAACATTATTTACAACATACACATAATATTATGACTATAATCTACATAATTCTACAAACAGAATGCGTTCTTAGGGCAGTGCATGTATGTAAAAGGGCGGCATCACCTCTGAAAACACCCTATATTCAACAGACATGAAACGAATAGTTCAGTCGGGAACCGGATATCAGGCCGAAAATTAATTAAATAAGGTAGTTTCATTAAAAAATGTCTAAATCCGGTATCCGTGGGATATTTACCTACTATCCGATACCCGGACGAATATTCAAATAAAACCGGATACTGGATAGTTGCTGAATATCCGTCTCATCAAAAAAAAAATAATACAAAAAATCACAAAAATCTACGTCTACCCCTTCTCAAGCCCGTACGTTTACCAAATCCAAGATAAGTCAGAAAACTCAAACTTTGCTTCAACTTTCGATAAAACGAATAGACTCCAAACATGGCGTCATACGTAGCGTTAAAATACCCATGCAATTTATTCAACCACATCATTTTTTCATCTACCTCTTTCTTAGTATTGGTGAATAAAGTTAGCAGTTTATCTTTGTCGTGTTCATCAATTTTTTCCGTCATAATATTCGTCCTGTCTGCGAGTTTCGAAGATATGTATGGAAGAATTTCCAAAGACTCGTAGGAACTCAGTGTTTCTATTTGAGGTTTGTTTGACCAGGTTTTTGAACGAGCTGATATTAGAATTGGTGTGTTCATTAACAGGCAGAAGACATCTGAAAATAATGGTGTAAATGGTCAGCATCTTCCTACCCTTGTTCCATTGTATTTGGGGTCGCCACAGCACGTTTTTTTCCAGCCGGTAATCGTTAGATTTTCCCTCACCGTACTTGGGTCGCGCGGAATGTGTCCAGGGGGCCTACTCCGAAGTGCAAAGTGCGAATGTTCGGATCGGACCGACACATGGCCGAACCGAATATTATTGAAAAATGCGAAAAAAGTTCGGATCGGCTCAGTTGGGTCGGGACCATAGTCAATATTCGAAAGAGTGTAGGAGTGTAGGATCGGAACCGACCGAACCAAATAGTAACTTCGTAGCAGGAAACGGCAGAACATTCGGCCGATACTACTTCTGAGTAGACACCCTGGTATGGACCGCACTTTCTCTTCTCAGTAGAGAAGAGTGAGGACATAGCACGCATGGTCAATGGCTCGGCTCGGTGAGAGGAAGTAGGCCGTAATCTACCACGCAGGCCCAGTGCGGATTAGTAGATGTCACATATCTTCGAATTTTTAATTCTAGGACATGCCGGTTTCCTCACGATTTTTTCCTTCACCGTTTTGAGAGCAGTGGTGATGAAATAATTTACACAAAGTAAACCGTCTGTTTGGGTTCGAACCTACGACCCTCAACTCGTAAGTCATGGCTATTGGACCACCACTGCTATATGAGTAAGCGAGACAATACTATTCAAATAACATATAAACCAGCGAAACAGAAACTTGATCATCTTTTGACACATTCGGACGAATCTACCTGTTTAAATCTTTGCGTTTTCCACTGTCCACTGTCAACCGTAACGCTATCACTGACTCCCTTCTCTTTCGTATCATTCCTCACACATTCCATCTTTCACAATTCTTTCCATCATTTTCTTGGTCTCAATCATACTTACAGTCATCTATATTTTTTTATGAAATAATGTCCCTCATTCGACTCATCATATTGGTACAGGGTGGGACATCGAAGCTCAAACTGTAACCATAAATTCAGCACGTGGTTCTAGATGAGGTAGCGTAGCCGCGTAGCTTAGAAATTTTTGGCGGTTATAAAAAAAAAAAAATCTGTTGTTTCATAGAAAAGTGCAATACCTACCTACTACGAGGTCAAAATGTATGGAACAGAAAGATTTTTCCTCATCCGACGAAAAATTTCAACGCAAGGCGGTTCCGAATCATGTAGGTACAGTCACGAACAAAAGTATGTATACACTCGGCTTTATTCAAAAGCGATTTACTCCTTTATTTTTTAATGAAATTTTATGTTGTTACGAACGTAGCATATTCGAACTAGGGAATGAAGAACCGGTGCTCTTCTTGCTTCCCGGGATTTTCGGGATTACTTGTTCAAGGAACCGGGAGAACCGGGACTTTCGGGACTTTTGGGTATTTTTTTTACCTACTGCTGGTATTTTAATTTTAATAGGTCTTTAGTATTTATGCATGTACGTAGGTAATGAAAATTACATTGTATTAATTAAAGATATATATTTTTAAAAATCAACGAAAACAGAACCATTTACTATTCTTTAATAATAATAATAAAAAAAATTATTTCCGAGTTATTAAAAAAAATTATTACATTATGGTCAAAAACCAAAAGAAAAAAACTACAAGTCAAATCAGCATTTAACGCTCGCTATTATTATAAATTATTTACCAATATCAATCAACAAAAACATAGTTACTTTCCATAAAACAAAATAAAACATATATCCTTTTCTTAATTCTAATATAAACCAAGTCATCATCAGCATTCAGCAGTTATCATATCACAGAGACGCTTATCTTTAAGGAATATAAAATAATAAAAAGTTATAAAGGAATGAAATTAACAAAATATGAAAACGTTCAATTATTTAGTACTGTCTTGCTCATTATAATGAGTTCTTAAAAAAATAAGTGCGTCTAAGCTTGATCTTATTTTGTTGCACAGTAATCCTGCTGCAGAGAATATCCTCTCGGGCTCCACGCTGGTCGGAGGGATCGTCAGAAGGTGATCATAAGCTAACGACAGAAAACGGCCACGATCACCACCATTCTCAAAAAGAGCCATTTAGCTATTCTAATTGTAGTGTTTAAATCTTCTTGATCGCTTCGAACTCGTACATTTTTGGTAGCATTCAGTATTAAGCTCATCTTTTTTTGTTAATATAGCATCTCTGTGCAGATCATTATTTTCTTGATTTTGTGATGAAGGCTCTTCAGATAGATGAACAGCTATCGAAGAAACGCTATTTGTGCGTGTTTTTAACTCTAAGTATGAGTGACATAGACTATTTTACCGCGGGAAAACGCCTTATTCTGACGGGAAAACGGGCAGCAGTAGCAACTGCAAGCACCGGGTAAGCCGCTGAGCGAACCACTGTCTAAGTACAGTGTAGATTCTACACTATTAGGTTAGGTATTACAAGTTAAGATTTGTTTTTTTTTGTAGGTTTTCTAGGTATGTAACCAATAAAGTCAAAAACTGCAGATTATATTTTAAAAATTCTTTCACCACTAAATGCTACAAGATCCCTAAGTAACAAAGGCTACTTTTGACCTCATTCGCTCGGAAAAACGTGTAGCAGCGGGTGAAACCGCTAGGCGGACCTCTAGTTTTAAATAAAATCTTAGTAAGAAACCTTTTATTATGATATCTGAATGGGGAGACTCAAATTCTTAATTTAAGTTTATACTTTTCAACTGAGTCCCGAAGGTCCCGAAAGTCCCGGGACGAGGTCTGATCGTCCCGGTTCTTTAGTCTATACAAAAATCCCGGGGTTTCCCGGGATTTTCGGGACCGGGATTTCCCGGGACCATTCCCTAATTCGAACCCATAGGTTTATGTAGTCTGTCGTGTTTCAACGCTGCATTCGTTATTTCCATGGTATAATAATATAACTCCGCCTGGTACTCTCTTCCGAGACTCGGGAACCACGTGACACAAGCCTACGTCATCATGCTGTTTACAGGTTCTTAAACTTAAAAATGTGGGAGAATTTTAAACAATGGATACAATTTAGGATAAAAAACATATAAATGAAATTATAAAATTATAAAGAAATATTTTAACTAATTAATCATAGATATAATGTACCCATGTAACATGTTATGTTGAAATGTGGCAATGTTATTGTGACGTAGGCTTGTGTCACTCTGGGAAGAGAAGACCATGTTTTATTAGACTATGGTTATTTCACGAAAAAATCACAATTGAAAGTTGCCAAGTGTTGACATATTGGTGCTCGTGACTGTACTGAATCCATGATAACAGTTTGCGCGTCGATATATGTGTCAGTCCAGGCATAAAGGGTCCAGTAGTGGGGTATTGAGTTAAGACTGGATTCGGTATCTAGAATAGTCAATTGATAGTATGGATTGAAAAAATAATCAAAAAGTAGCACACGTTTTTTTTTATCAGACATTTGAAGTTGAAATTCTGAAAAAGCTTGATTTGAGAAAAAGCATTTTGAAAGTTTGAGTGAAAAAAAAACACACTTTTACTTGCTTGTTACGTAGATTTTTATTCATTATTGTAGATTGATATGTTTTCCATAGAATCAACTTATAATTATACTTTTGACATCAAAACTAAAACAATTATTATCAAAATAAAAGAAGGATACACAGTCTAGTAAAAAAGGTCCACTTGCCGATATTTAATAAAAAGTTAGTTATTGCGATAGTAATTAACAATAAAAAACTAAAATTAAGTATTCTTACTCTATTTAGGAACTAACAAAATAACAAGACAGGCTTTTTTCAAACATTACTGCAACAGAATAATGATTATTTTAGCCACTGGTACCTTTTATGTAATGTCATAAAAGGTACCAGTGGCTAAAATAATCATTATTCTGTTGCAATAATATTTGAAAAAAGCCAATACAAACATAAAAATAAAACTTATTCTATTTGGGACTCCAACTTACGTTTTGGACAAAAATAAATTCCTCCTCGCACCTGATTCCTATGACCAACCTGTTTGCAGTACGAACATGTTGGTTTTTGTCGAATACTCTTTTCAATTGATGGTTTCTGAAAAGAGTACTCGACAGATGTTGTTGGGACAGAGTTGTGGTCAACATCAACATTTGGAATGGGTTTCGGGCATAAAATGTCTTTAGATTCTTCACGTACAAATTCACGAATCTTATTATAAAGATACGATTTTCTTTCGTACGTCATGCCTGCAGGGGATTTTTCTAAAGGAAAACCGTATACTTTATTCGGGTTCAAAACCTTTGATACAGTTGATTGACTGTCAGTATATTTTTTGTAACATAACATGTGCCCTCTATTATCTTCATTTGTTTCAAAATGACTAAAATGCAGAAGTTGGTTAATAGTTACACAATCAGGTTGAAAAAAATTGGCCCAGTCGTAAGTTTTCACAAAAGTTTCTCCTTTCTCATCACCAGTTAGAACAGCTACTATAGATTTTGTTTTCGGACAAGCTTGAACAGCAGCTGCAAGAATATCCTTTAAGTTATTGCATTCCCATTTTCTAAAACTTTTTTTGAATAGACCGAAATACATGTCGGGTGCAAACTTCGTATGACCCACGGGAAGGAAAGATATACGGAAACTTCGGTGTCTGCCTGTTAAAACTCGCCATGTTGCATATTGCATGACATAGTTATTTTTATTTTGTCCAGCACAATTATCTGCATGACAAACAACATCTTTTTCGCCTATACCAAAATTTTCGAAAAAATGATGTAGCATTGAAATTATTACATTAGCTCCTTTCCCAGTAGCACAGGGTTCAGGAATTACGTACAAAACGAACTTTCTCAAAGGCTCTGCAGCAACACCAAATAAACTGACTTTAAATCCTGTCAAGAAATACATTTTATTCCCAGAATATCGACATGCCACCCACTGGTACCTTTTTAGTAAACTTTTTTCATAAAGTTTCTGGTACTTAGAAACATCGTATATAGTCATTTACTATATGAAATTGTAGATAATTGAGCATTTATTTATAACCAATTAAAATCGCGAAATGCAATTTTTATACCCAACTTTACAAAACCTCTTATATCTCGGAAACTAAATGCCGCGCACTGGACCCTTTTCGCTTGGACTGACACATATTATATTCCAAGATAACAACACACATTATTTAAAATAATACTTACATAACAATAAATTGCCTGACATGTCGTTATATTTCACCAATAGCACAGAACGAAATAGCAAATAGTTAACCGTATATAAATTGATTTTAAAAGAACAAGCACAATTTATACGATATAGTATATTGAACACGAAATAAATTAAAAATCGTTGCTAATTCTGCTTGAATAAATTTTGATTGAAAGTCATTAGTAATTTTCAGGTATTAATTACATGCTTATAGGGATGCTACGCACATGTTCGGGTCGACACATTCGATTCGGCAGTATTTGTTGTACAAGACACCACTACACATCATATTCGGCTCTTGCCGTCGTTCATCATGTTCGAAACGGCTGGAAAATATTCGACTTTGCCAAATTAGTTAGCGCCTGACGTATTTTTAGTCGCCAAGTTTTTAATCACGTCTAAACTGTCTATGGAGTATCTTAATTTGACAGGACTAAACTAATATTTAACTTCTGTCCTTTTCTTAAAATGAGTTAAAAGTCAGAAGGAATTTAGTACTAGTCTCATATATCTTTAAGGTGATGAGGGGAAAGATTCACAACCCCGACGTATTGAAACAGGTGTACATGCGTGTTCCGGACTGATACGTGTGGCGGCGGCGGCGGCCGCGGCTGCTGGCAGTGCCGCAAGGCCGCACAAAACTAGTGAATGAAGCGCCGTTTACTATCGCACTCCGTATCCTCAACAGCATAGCGGAGGATATAGATATATTTTGTTGCACTCTGGGTGGGTTCACAGGGAGAGCCCTTTTTGAAATAAGTTATTGTCCTACTAGGACATAGACATATATGGTGTTTGTAGTAGCAGTAAATATGAATTATTAGTTTGTAATGGTGCAACTGTAGTTTGTAAGTTGTCTACACTATCGCATTAAGTGACAAACCTGTAAAGATAATAGTATGGTGGGTAAATAAATAAATAAATTAATGAAATAGAAAGAAAATATGCACTGAACTTAAGTTTACTTTAGTTTGTGAAGAAGGGAATCGGCACTATTGAGAGGTTTTGCTAAACTTATATTAGCGTCACCCCTAGTACATGCATGGACTTTGACATAACTGGCGAAATGTGAGTGTGCTTTTGGCATGCCCCTCTGTGTAACTCTTTGCGGATTAAAAACGTACAACAAATTAATTATTTCTAATCAACGATTTCATACTGTGGCTGTAGTTTTAATTAAAATATTTTCCTAAAAGTGTACATACTTATTATTAATAATTGATTAGAAACTATTTTACAATCGCGCAATTAGGTATAGTTGACCTCATAATTTCTTTACCATTTATGGAATTGACATTTCTGAAATAAATGTATATTATTTTTACCACTTTAAGAATACTCTTGCACGCCATAAAAAGACAAGGTCTACTTGACCATGTGGCAGTGATAGTTTCAATCGTAATGAAGTTTAATTTAAAAATTGATAAAAATTCCTTGTACAGCTATAGTTCTACAAAGGGGGCGTCCATAAATTACGTGAGGTTTTTTTTTTAAATTTTCTGTATGGTGAGATGTCGTGAGATTTTATTCAACCCCCTCCCCATCCTCCAATCTCACGTGAGATTTTTCAAAATGTGGGTTTCTTACGTAACCGCGTTGGATTGCGACTAACGACTAGTTAAGACTAGTATAAATCCATATTGCTGAGAGTACAAGGACGGGCTACACTGTACCATAAATTCAGATTAAATTGAGCTATTTGGTATAAAACAAATACGGTGGTTTGACAGTCAGTAGATGTATAACTTCGAAGTATGAATGAAATTATTTTCTTTCGAACGAATTAGTGAATGATCTTAATCGTATTACGATTACGCTTAAGATTAAATCTTAAGCATGTACATGATGAACAATTACATTTCAATCCGTAAAATAAAACAACAAAAATAGATTATATGCGTTTATTAAATAAATTATGCACTTGGATATTAAAATATGTATTTTCTAGAAATGCAATATTTATTCGCATTACGATTTATACACACATTTATTTACATTATTATCGACACTTAGCAGCCATTTTGATTTACACCACTAGCGCCTCTAGCGCTCGAAAGTGGAACTAACGTCAGAGCTGTCAAGTTCAAATTATTCTAGGGAAAATACTGCACGTACGGTTAGGCAACTTAATTGTTAATCAAATTTATAAAATGTATACTACAATTTTATACTCGAACTCAAAGCATCCATTTTAAATTAACCAATCAAGGGGTCGGTTAGTTAGGAAGATGAAGCTAATTGCCGATTCCAAAGCCTAATAGGTACCTATGGAGAAGAACGGGCAAGATATACAACTGTCAAAGTATGACAGTGGTGATTTTAATGTACGGACCATTTAAATTGGTAGTCAATTTAATTTTAAAAAAAAAACCTTGACATATCTTAAGCTAACTGTCATGATGACACTACAAACGCTGATGTGAATAGCATAGCTGCTGTTACGGAACTTCATCTATTAGTTTATATATAAAACACATTTGTTTTTTTTTATTCAAATAAAATTTATGGCCTCTCGATTTTCGTTTTTTTTTTAAAGACATCAATACTTCAGAAATAAATTGCCATAAACATGATTGTGTACAAATTTACAGGATTTTGATTTTTTTTTTATTAAACAAGAAATAATTATTCATAAACGTTGCTTAAAGTTAAGTAGTGAATAACGAATATTTGACCATACATTTTTGAAGTTAAAACGTCACATAACTTAAATCATCGTTTATAAATAAACCCATCAATGTTTCTACAGAGTTAATTACTATTTATATGGAAAACACTGGATATAATTTAGAAAAATATATTTTCCTTGTACAGTCACGAGCACCAATATGTCAACACTTGGCAACATTCAACTGCAATTTTATCGTGAAATAACGAATGCAACGTTGAAATACGACACATTACATAAACTTATGGGTTCGAAAATGCAATGTTCGTAATAAAATAAAATTTCATTCAATAATAAAGGATTAAATCGCTTTTGAATAAAGCCGAGTGTATACATACTTTTGCTCGTGACTGTACATAATTCTCAACGTCTATTGTCCACACTTCAATTCTAATACTTATGCTATAATTATGACGACTAAAATTAATGCATATACTTTCGCCTACTTCCCATGGGGATAAGCAGAAACCACTGAACGCCACCTGCTATGATCCTTAAAATTAATATTTTATACATTATTTGTCTGTTTGGATTAAAAAAAGAAGATATTTTGTATTCATTGAAAGCGACTAAATAGGGAGGAAGATTGAAGAAAACCACAAATGAAGAGATCCGCAGGAGAACCAAGGTAACCAACATAGCCGATGAATTGTTAATCTTAAGTGGCAGTGGGCCTGCCCACTGCACAGAGCAGAGGGGCAATTCGCGTGATTTTAAGAACGTTCACAGTCTGATCTCAGTCTCAATCTGTCAAAAAATACTTCTAATTTCCCTACATTTTGACAAGTTTTTGACATTTGTTTGACGCCGAGATGAGACTGCGACTAGATTTTGAACGTTAAATTACGAGAATTAGCCTTCGGTTGATTGAAAAATGAGCCCTTAATCTCATATCAAACAGAATCTAGAAGACAGTTACTCGTATATAGTTAAAACCAACTAAATAATCTTTCTAGCTTACTAAATATTAGACTAATATTATGTACAATTTTTAATATGTCAGATCTCTTTCTCAGATACGGTACAAAACATAGATATCTTATTATTTTATACAAAGTATTATGCAAATATTAGGCTTTTTAATGTAATCTTGCTGGAAATGTAGGTAAATATTACATTACATTTTATGATTTAACAAAAATACTTTGAAATACCTAAATCTAAAAGATATTTTAATCTAGAACGTATTGGAATTTCAAAGGACTTTGGACATTTTTCTGAAATAATTCATGTGACATTTGTGATTTCAATAAAATGGTGGTATCTGGTGAATTAACCGTAATTTAACTAACATACTTCATGATATATTTACGTAATTTGACTAAAATATCTCACGGCTTTTCAGTGCCGTAATTACACTAAAATATATACTTACAGGGTCAAATTAAATTATCTAACGGAACTCCAGACGTGAAATTACATTAAAACAAAAAATTAAAAAAATCTTTTTCATCCAACGCAGGTAGTGTTGTCAGGTAGGTCACTTGAAATATCAGTTTTTTTTTTGCAAACTTGACAGACGTGATTATGTGGATATCCAAACACGATAAAACATATTTTCTCAACTCGTATGAAGTAGTAACAACACTACCAGCGGACGTTGACCACTATAAAAAACCACATTTATTTTATTGTGTTTAGATATCGACACTCATCACGTCTGCAAAGTTTCGCTAGCTAATTTAATATGACCTTGTATCTTATTTTTTATAATTTCAACGAAATATGTTACTTCTGTCGTTTCACTGAAACGTATTTTTTAATAATTTCACTCACTGCTAAAAATCTCTTAGTTAATCTTCAAGTTATAGTAAACAGGTTTGTCCTCGATCATGGGGCCCATTTCCCCCATCTTGGGGTCACAAGGGGGCCACATGGGGGCCTGCATGTCCATGTCCTGATCTTGGGGTATCTGGCCCTGAAAGCAAAAAAAAAATAATTACTAAATTCTGCTCTCTCTAATGTCGTGATGGCTTCAAATCCGGACAAGTACCAATGTGTATTTTTAATTCATATACAGGCCTAATTTTGTCAAGTGTGCCTGGATGACCAAATCCGAAACTATAAGAAATAGCCAAAAGTACTCAAAGAAGTCTCGTGCTCGATTTTGATGAAAACTAAAACTGCATCATTGGATTTTTGAAAAATCAATATTTCTAGCCTGGAATCGAACCCGTTGATTTTGATAAAATAAAACACAAACTATATTATTACACCATTCGATAGTCCCTAATAAGGATCAAATTATGGGATGTAATAACCTTGCTACGGCAGGTCATTACAAAGGTCATAAAGGTTGCGTCAGCGGAAACAAAACTTCATGTTGTAGGCATTAAATCTACTGTTTCTGCATACCTGTTTTCAAACTCTAAACTCAAACTCAAATCATTTATTTCAATTAAACCATTTCAGGCACTTTTGAATTGTCAACATTTTAAATAGTCGGTCAGTTAGTCAGAAAGTGAAGCTAGTTGCCCATTCCAAAACGTAAATCTCTTTTTTTTTTATTATTGACAATGGGCTCACTCTTGACCTCAATCCAGCCCAGAGATAGGGATGAGATCTACGGTGGAACGAGCTTGCCCAGAAGAAGCCTATTCACTCTCGCCTTGAAGAGATTCGGGTTGTATGAACTCGGGAATGCAGACGCAGGCAGACGGTTCCACTCCTTAGCTGTGCGCATCAGAAAAGATGACGAGAAGCGCTTAGTGCGTATATGTGGTATATTAACCAAATAGGGGTGGTATCCCGCAGTGCGTCTGGACTCTCGATGGTAGAAAGGTGAAGGCGGGATGAGCTCATGTAGCTCTTGAGCACACTCCCCGAAGTACAGTCTGTAGAAGACGGACAGACAGGCAACACTCTTTGGAGAAGAACTGTCTACTGTTAAGTATATGTACACAAATAACAAGTTTACTCGGCGGAATTTTATCGCGCACTTGATTTTCAACTCTTCGTGTTGAGCCGAGTATTGATAATCGAAAAGAGCGCATCTCAGCGCGTCATAAAAACACACTGTTGTATTTTCAACTCTCGGCGCTACACAGAGAGTTGAAAATCTAGTGCGCGAAAAAAAAATTGCCGCCAGAAAAAGGCGCCAATGCGATCATGGGCTTAGGTTGTAGGCTTTGATCAATTATAGTACTAGATTCCCGATAAGCGCTTCAAAAACGGCCCGAAAAATAAGACCACAAGTACTTTTGTGGTCTTATTTCAAATTAGTATGGTTTTAAGTTTCATTTTAGAATAAATGACTGAAAATTAAAAAATAGAATGATTTTATTTTCAAGCGACATTTTAAATATATTTTGCAATGGTAATTAAACTTTATGTTTAAGCATTAAGGTTTATAATAAACTGAAGTTGTTAACATTATTAAACTTTTTTCTAAGAAATGTAGATGTTTACGTGTGTGCAAACGTGGCCACTTGAGCGACTGATTTTTGTTCCTGATCCTTAATCTAGTACTATTATTGATCGAAGGTTGTAGGCATTAAAGTAACATTTCCTCCATACCTGTCTAGTGTCAGGTCTTCGCTTCCCTCTTGCTCGCTTCGGCCACGGCTTCTTAAGATGTACGTATGTAATGTGAGCACGTTTCTCACTTGCGTGCTTAAAACCTTTGCCGCACATTTCACATTTGAACGGCTTTAGACCGGTGTGGATCTAAACAAAATACAAAAAGAATTGAAGGAGCTAAATGGTAATGCATTCAAGCGTCAATTAAAAATATTACTTTCGCAGAAAGCTTAAGTGTCTCCGAATTTCTAACCGAAAAAGTTTTTTGATTGTTAATAATTTTTCTGTCACTAAAATGTCCTGTGTAATTTTGATATAAATCTTGTAATTTTGACATTAATCTTAGAATTCTGACATCAATCTTGTAAATTTTACGTATCTTTTAATTTTGACATAAGTACATATATATATTTTGTAATTTTGACATTATTCTTGTATTTGTTTGACATTATAGTTTTTGAGTTATTTTTAATTTCAAAATTATAACATAAAAATAAGTTTTGGTTTCTAAAGTGTCAATAAATTGTGTAAATGCTTATTCTAGGTATTATTTTGTTTTTGTATTTTTGTCTTATTATTAATTATTTTCAATATTATGGAAATATTTGTACGCCGATACTTACGGCTAAACATGACTGTAAGCTAAACTTTTGTATAATAATAATAATATCCCTGGACATTTCACACAGCGCCATCTAGTCCCAAGCTAAGCAACCTAATGCTTGTGTTATGGTAACAAGATGGCTGATAAACTACTTATATACATTTTTTTTTTGTAAATACATACATATTATAGATAGAAAAACACCCAGACTCGGAACAAATACATGTAGGTCATACAAATATTTGTTCCGTGCGGGAATCGAACCCGCGACACGCAGCGCAGCAGTCAATCGCTTAACCACTGCGCCAACCGTGTCGTCGTCGTGTATGTATACAATGTTTAAACAAATAAAGAAATCTAATCTAATTTAAACACGAGACTTTATCCGCGACTTCGTCCGTCCGCCCCACCGCGTCGCATGGCATCGCCCGCTCGTACTGTTACTTCGTGTTAGCTAAGCGTTCTTTCTGACTTTTTATTCTTTTTGTTCGGCTCCTATGAGTCCTAGTTAAATAGCCTATACTGCCCTACTAAGCTTTATTATTTACTAGCTGCGCCCCACGGTTTCACCCGCGTAAGTTTCGATCCCGTGGGAATATCGAGATAAAAAGTATCCTATATGTTAATCCTGATTATAAACTATCTCTTTGCCAAATTTCATCCAAATCCGTTTAGTAGTTTTTACGTGAAAGAGTAATAAACAAACATCCATTCATCCATACTTACAAACTTTCGCGTTTATAATATTAGTAGTATTTGCACTCACAAACATGTGCCTCTGTCGGTTGCTATGCGTCGAGAAGTGCTTCCCGCAGAGCGCGCACACGTAACTCGCGCGCACTTGACTGTGGACCCTCCGGTGTGCGACGAGGCGTTGCTTCATTCTGAAGGACTTGCCGCAGGAGTCGCATTTGAATGGCCGTTCGCCGGTGTGGACCCAGGTGTGGTCTTTTAGGAGGGCGTAACTCTGGAAAGAACAAAAAAACTTAGGAGGTGTCAAGGGACACCCGGATGGAACAAAGTATAACTGGCTTGCTTTCTATAAGAGAGAGAGAGAGAGAGAGAGAAACACGCGCACGCCGCACGGCTTACAACTATAGCAAAAACTGTCGTTCCAACGTTTGGTTTTAATTTTTTCCGTCTAGCACCCTTTCGCAACGCGCAATAAGGAATTTCGTTCCAAAAACATATAGTAAGGTGGTGACAAATTTCATTAATTAATTCATTCAGCGGAAAGACGTCCACTGCTGGACATAAGCCTCAATATTCAGCTAACCAGCTTATCGGATGGGCGGATATTCAAGTTACATGATGGCCGGATATTAAGCTAACCAGCTTACAGGATGGCCGGATATTAAGCTAACCAGCTTATAGAATGGCCGGATTTTGAGCTAACCAGCTTAAAGGATAGCCGGATATACGGTATCCGACCGGAGGACTATCCTTTTCATCACCAACAATAACATCCTGTATACACAGGAACTTACTTGGAACATTCTCCCACAAACTTCGCACATGCATGGTGACTTCATTGAAGGGTAGTTGGTTCGATTTTTGTCCGGATGCATTCGTCTAAAGTGGCCGTGGTACGCCCGAGAGTCTTCTAGTTGAATGCCACACTGAAACAAATGATATTATTTTGTATTTCGTTTTAGGAATAATAGGAAATAATCTATATATATAAAATTCAAAGTCCTGACTGACTGACTGACTGATAGATCAACGCACAGCCTAAACCGCTGGTCCTAGAGACATGAAACTTTGAGGGTGTGTTCTTCGTGAAGAGTAGGCATCCACTAAGAAAGGATTTTTCGAAATTCCACCCCTAAGAGGGTGAAAAGGGGGGAATTCGTTTGTATGAAAAATCTTATTCCTTGAGTTAATAAACTTGAAACTTGGCACGAATACTTATCTAAATAAATTATGAAGATTGTCAGTTTTTTTTTCTTCTAAACTACCCCCTAATAAGGGATTGGGGGGTTTCAAAGTTTGTATGGAAGAATTTTAGCGCGCAGTCCGATTTACTCGAAACTCAGTATTTATACCTAATATTGAAAGTAAAGAATAATGTGTATCCTGATACACATTATTCTTTACTTTCAATATTAGGTTAGGTTAGGCGCGTTTTTTGAAAATCTACCCCTGACGGGCTGAAATGGGGTATTAAATTTTTCAGGGGAGGATTTTACTGCATGGCTTGATTAACTCGAAAATTAGTATAAATAATCTTTGAGTCAAGTTATGAATATATCCTAAACGATTTTTTTTAAATTCCACCCCTGTGGGGGTGAAAAGCGGGGATACAGTTTATATGAAAAATCTTCTTCATTAGATTAATAAACTTGAAACTTTTCAAGAATACTCGCCTAAGTAAGTAATAAAGTTTACCACTATAAGTTTTTCAAAACTACCCCTCAAAGGAGGATATAGGGGTGTTAAGTTTGTGTGGAAGAAATTGAATGCGCGGTCCGAGTAACTCGAAACTCAGTATTGATACTTAAGACCAAAAATAAAGAGTAACATGTATCAGGGTTTTTCGAAAATCTACCCCTAACGGGTTGAAAAGGGGTAGTTAATTTTACAAGGGAGGATTATAATGCGTGGCTTGATTAACTCGAAAATTGGTATAAATAATCTTTGAATCAAGTTATGAATAATCCCAAACGATTTTCAAAATTCCACCCCTGTGGGGGTGAAAAGCGGGGGATACAGTTTATATGAAAAATCTTATTCATTTAGTTAATAAACTTGAAACTTGGCACGAATACTTATCTAAATAAATTATGAAGATTGTCAGTTTTTTTTCTTCTAAACTAACTCCTAATAAGGGATTGGGGGGCTTCAAAGTTTGTATGGAAGAATTTTAGTGCGCAGTCCGATTTACTCGAAACTCAGTATTTATACCTAATATTGAAGGTAAAGAATAATGTGTATCAGGGTTTTTTGAAAATCTATCTCTGACGGGCTGAAATGGGGTAGTAAATTTTTCAGGGGAGGATTTTACTGCATGGCTTGATTAACTCGAAAATTAGTATAATTAATCTTTGAGTCAAGTTATGAATACATCCCAAACGATATGTTTAAAATTCCACTCCTGTAGGGGTGAAAAGCGGGGATACATTTTATATGAAAAATCTTCTTCATTAGGTTAATAAACTTGAAATTTGGCAAGAATACTTGCCTAAGTAAGTACTTACCTAATAAAGTTTATCATTATAAGTTTTTCAAAACTACCCCTCAAAGGCGGATATAGGGGTGTTAAGTTTGTGTCGAAGAAATTGAATGCGCGGTCCGAGTAACTCGAAACTCAGTATTGATACTTTTGACAGAAAATAATTAATAATAAGTACCGATGTAAAGTTGTCGAAAATTTACCACTGACGGAACAAAAAGGGGTAATTCAGTTTTTAAGGGGAGGATTTGAACTTGAAACTGTATGTTACATTTTCACGCCTAAACCACTGAACTTCTGATTTGGCATAGAGATAGATGGCATCCTGGGGAAGCACATACATTTTATCCTGTTAGCACGTTCCCGTGGGATAATTTCCGACATCCACGCGGGCGAAGCCGCGGGCAGAAGCTAGTACTTCTATAAAATAGTGTGGCAGGGACATCGACTTGCAACCTGTTCCCATGATTCTGAAACCCGCTGCGTTGAAATTTTCGTCGGTATTTTTTTTTATTGTTGTTGCATACATTTTGACCGCGTAGGTATTGCACTTTTCTATGAAACTGCAGCTTTTTTTATAACAGTCGAAAAATGGTCTAGAATCATGTGCTGAATTCATGGTCATGGCTCATCGATGCCCCTGCCACCCTATACACCGTTAAATTTTGATCGTTTTAATCCTTAAATGGGGGCCATTGTACTCATCATTATGAACAACTTTTACTACGAGATCAACCCTGAAATCGTAAAAAAAAAAACTTAAGAGGTGTCAAGGGACACCCGGATGGAACGAAGTTCCTTTCGATTAATTAGTGAAGGAATTGTAAAATTTTTTTTTTTTTTAAGTTATAATAATATTTTTTTATAATTAACAAATAAAAAAAAACACAGACAAAAAAAACTGGCTTGCTTTCTATAAGAGAGAGAGAGAGACAGACAGAGAAACACGCGCACGCCGCACGGCTTACAACTATAGCAAAAAGTGTCGTTACAACTATCGGTCTTAATTTTTTCCGTCTAGCCCCCTTTCGCAACACGCGATAAGGAACTTCGTTCCAAAAATCACTTGATCCATAGATTTATGTTCGCATAACTCGACATAATGTATGGACCAACTGATTTTTTTTCACGATTTCAGGGTTGGTCCCGTAGTAACAGTTGTTCATAATGATGAGTACAATGACCCCTTTTAAGGATTAAAACGATCAAAATTTAACGGTGTATAGATATAGAAAAAACTCGAAATGATAATCCCACCTGTTCACACGGTATAGGTCCTTCTGCCTTGCGCATCTGACTGGGATATATCCGTCTCTTTTCATCTGAGTCTTTGTCCTTCTCCCGCGCCCTTCGTTCGAGCTCCTTGCATTCTTTAGATTTCCTGCCCTTTTTAGGTTTGTTTGATTCTCTCGAATCTTTGTCTGTACCTGTTGGTAGGATGTAAATTCAATATGATAGTTTTCTCGGTAAAAAAATAATTATTATATTTAGTCCGTCAGTTAGATTATCGAAGAATAATGGACATGTATAAAGTATAAAGCGCGTCAAAATTTGGGAGTGGGGGGTCGTGACGTCACGCCATGACAAAAAGTGTAGCAAGGCGTAACGTCACGCGGAACTTTAACGGGCGATATCTTCATCATTTTTTATATAATTGACAAAAGAAAAAATACGGGACCAATATTTTTTGATAATCTAACTGACGAACCTATCCTAAGATACGGTGTAATATTTTGGGGTAACTCGGTCGATAAAGAAATTGTCTTTAAAGCCCAAAAGAAGTGCATCAATCTGCAAACTAGATAGCACTACCAGCTGTAAACCTCACTTTAAAAATTTAAAAATTCTGACATTGCTTCATTATATATTTATGAACTAAATTTATTTGTAAAATCCAATCCAGAATATCATATGACTATGTTTAAAAGTGAATATAGACAATTACGTGACACAAAAAAGTTAGAAATAGAAATACCGTACGGAAAAACAGCACTATTTAACAAAAGTGTTCTTATTATGGCATCGTTGGTGTACAACCAACTACCTGATGATATAAAAAAAATATCTATTCCGCAGTTCAAGTCTAAACTACACAAGTTTCTAGTTCATAAATGTTACTATAATGTTAAAGAATATTTAGAAGATAAAAATATTGCAATTTAATAATATTATTATCAATATGTATCAAATAAAAATTTGAATGAGTGACATGAACATGATTATCGTAATTCAGTAACTTGAGTATTCTTGACATTTTATAATTTTTGACTTGGTATAATTTTTGACATTGTTTACCTTCTGATATTATTATTATTATTTTAATTTGTAACTGAGTTTCAAAGAATTACTGCTAACACTATAATATTGTAATTAGTAAATATTACGCCGATTTGCACGCCTCTTTAGGTTATAATGCAGTGGACCTTCTTGCTTATATAAAACACCTTTCAAACATGTATTATGCAAATAAATGATTTTGATTTTGAACTAATTAGATTTTTTTAGAAAACTAGCCTATTATCCCCTTGTCTGTTAGGCAAGCTTAAGGCAACAATAAAAAAAGTAATTGTGTCTTATTAGTGACAGTTGAGCTCATATATGAATGAATGAATGAATTGCACCGATCCCAGCGTGGTCTGAACAGCTTCGATTAATCGAACGAACCCCAAGATTCGCACTAGCTCCTGTAGCCTCATGTTCATGGTGCTACAGCGACCATTGCATATCAAGGAGTAGACCGGGGGGGGGGGGGGGGATGGGGTGGTATTTGTAGGGAATCAGAACAAGAATTTAGTGTAAAAGCTGATTTGTCCAACGACATATGATTTTATCGGAGGAATGATTTTGAATTTTTGACAGTTCAAACAAGACGTCAATTTTATTTCACGAATAAATATTATCTGTGGATTGAAAAATAATAATAATAATATCCCTGGACATTTCACACAACGCCATCTAGTCCCAAGCTAAGCAACCTAATGCTTGTGTTATGGTAACAAGATCAACCCTTAATACCTATAATGTTGCCTGTATCTGTATTATACATATAATCAATCTAATGTTCCCACTGCTGGGACACAGGTCTCCTCTCTTCGAGGGAGTGGGCTGTAATCTACTACGCGGCCCATTGCGGGTATGTAGATGTCACATGTCTTCGAATTTTTGGTTCTAGGACATGCCGTTTTCCTTCACCGTTTTGAGAGCAGTGGTGATGAAATACCTGTATTATGTCTAGCTGAAACGCTGAGATGTCGTTTGTGAGCCTCTGACGACACGAACCGAACGTTACACAGCTCGCATAGCGGACCATCTTCCGGTATCTGAAACAAACATAAATATACAAGGTGTCGTTTTGCATCCTCATCAAATTCAAGGAGGTAACTATGCTACTGATTCTCGACACGAATCAATAATAAAATAAGTAGATTTTTTTGGCGTTGCGAAAGGGGGCTAGACGGAAAAAATTAAGACCAAAAGCTGGAACTACACTTTTTGCTATAGTTGTAAGCCGTGCGGCGTGCGCGTGTTTCTCTGTCTGTCTCTCTCTCTCTCTTTGAACTTCGTTCCATCCGGGTGTCCCTTGACACCTCTCAAGTTTTCTTCTAATTTTCGGTAATCGGCATGCGAGGAATCGATATCGAATTGGCTTTCTCACAGTGTGCGTGTGTGTTAACTATCAGTTTGAAATAGAGTCCCGTGTTGCCATTGCTCAGAAAAGTAATAATTATCGTATACAGGATGGCAGGAACATCAACCCGCAAACTGTAACCATGGATTCAGCACATGAGTTTAGACCCCATAGCGTCGAAATTTTTCGTCGGTTATTAAAAAAAAATATTGCTGTGTCATTGATAAGGCATATTATAGTATAAGTGAGTATCTAAACGACAAATTTTAGACATGGTAGTGCTTGACATCTCTCTTTTTAATTTTTAATAATAATTATTTAAATGAATAGTCGAATTATCTAAATGACATTTATTGTATGACATAATGAATTTTTTGGATTTTGACATTTTATCTATGCATGTATGTAATAATTAAATTATAATGTGACATTAAAATTAATTAACAAAAATATTGCATGCTGAAAGGCTGAATAATAAAGCGGCTCATCTGTATTCTCTATACCTATATTCGCAATAAATGAATTTGAATTTGAATCTGTTCCATACATTTTGACCGCGTAGGTATTGCACTTTTCTATGAAACAGAAGATTTTTTTTTTTTATAACCGACGAAAAATTTCGACGCTATGGGGTCTAAACTCATGTGCTGAATCCATGGTTACAGTTTGCGCGTCGATGTCCCTGTCACCCTGTATAGATACTCTATGACATTTTTTTAAATGACGCTTGCTTTTTTGACCGAAGATAAGTTGTTAAAGAGGTTTTGTTTATTCTTTTATGTTACATACCTGTACATTCTCCAGTCGATGTTTTAGCTTCTTGTGCAACTCTATGCCTTTAGCGCTGACGAAGGAATACCCACACAGCTCGCACACGAAGTCTGAAGGATGCTTGATGCGAATATGACCCATATAGGTGGTGAATTTACTGTAAATAATAAGTCATATTATGATACGTAATTGTTGTTCGCGAAGGGGATGCGATAAGGTCATCATTTGCCTAGAATTTTTTCCAACTATGTTGGGGTCGGCTTCCAGTCTAACCGGATGCAGCTGAATACCAGTATTTTACATGGAGCGACTGCCTATCTGACCTCCACAACCCAGTTACTGGGTTCTTACCCAGTAACTGGGTTGTGGAGGTCAGATAGGCAGTCGCTGTTTGTCAGAATTTCGGCCTACTGACGACCCGTAACGACTGTCAAAAGATCCACGAATGACAGCCGGGACCAACGGTTTAACGTGCTTTCCGAGACACGGAGGGCTCATGGTATGTGAAGATGGTCACCCATCCACGGACCAACCGCGGCAAGCGTAGCTTAACCTGATCGATCGACCCGTGCGGCTGTTATTACTTAGCCACAAGCCCCTTTATGCGATAAGGTAACCCACGAAATTCAATTTTACTTACGTTCGCGACTGCTCCCACTGCGCTCCACTGCGTCCCACTGCTGGGACACAGGCCTCCTCTCTGTGAGAGGGAGTGGGCTGTAATCTACCACGGAGTCCCAGTGTGGGTTGGTAATTTTTGGTTCTAGGACATACCTGTTTCCTTAAGGTGGATGCTCCAAGGTAGCCTGCGAAATTCAAATTTTCTTACGTTTTTTGCGATTTGCTGGTCAGTACTAAGTTGTATGTTGATTAAAATATGATTCGCGGCCGTAACAAATATGTATTTACAGAATTATAATCATTAAAGTCATCAACACAACTCTCTAAGATCAAGTTCTACTGAATGACTATTTCATGAAATCTTGACATTTTAGGATTATGCTAACATAACAAGTTGTATTACTGATTCTAATGATTATAATTCTGTAAATACATATTTGTTACGGCCGCGAATCATATTTTAATCAACGTACAACTTAGTACTGATCAGCAAATTGCAAAAAACGTAAGAAAAATTTAATTTCGCGGGCTGCCTTGGAGCATCCACCTTAAGGAAACAGGTATGTCCTAGAACCAAAAATTACCAACCCGCACTGGGCCCGCGTGGTAGATTACAGCCCACTCCCTCTCACAGAGAGGAGGGCTGTGTCGCAGCAGTGGGAACATTATGGCTGATGATGCTATACCTTCTCAGATTTAACTGTAATAAATAATAACTACTTACACAAACTCATCTTGGCAATGCGGACATCTATACTTGGTCCCTTTATGCCACCGCTCGTGTAGTCTGGCCGTTTGTCTATGGGTTGTGACGTAGGTACACTGTTTACAGCTGAACCGTTGAGTGTGGTGCGCTGTGATATGCTTCCGGAGCGCGTGCGGGTGTTTGAAGTGCGTCTTGCAAATCTCGCATTCGTGTTCACCACATTGCTGTAAGAGACAAAGTCATCTCATCGCATCATAACTTCGCTGCTGTAATCCCCTAACGGTTTGGCAGCACTTATAATAATAATAATAATATGCCTGGACATATCACACAGCGCCATCTAGTCCCAAGCTAAGCAACCTAATGCTTGTGTTATGGTAACAAGATGGCTGATAAACTACTTATATACATTTTTTTTTTGTAAATACTTACATATTATAGATAGAAAAACACCCAGACTCGGAACAAATACATGTAGGTCATACAAAATATTTGTTCCGTGCGGAAATCGAACCCGCGACACGCAGCGCAGCAGTCAATCGCTTAACCACTGCGCCAACCGTGCCGTCACACCCACATTTAGTCTGTAATATTTTCAGGCCGACTTATACGGACTGCTTGAAGCAGTCAGGATGGACTCCATAGTGAACTACAGTCTTCTACGTACACACATACAGGAAACCGCTCGAGCAGTTGCAACTGCTTCGGGCGGTCGTGCGGTCAAGCAGTCGCCAAGCATACACTGACTGCTCGAGCTGTCGACTGCTCTCGCGCAGTTACCTGATTTGAATGACGAGCAGTTGGTATCAACTGCTCCAGCAGTTATCAATGGCAGCTTCAAGCTGTTGACTATGACTGCAAGAGCAGTCTATGTTGATCAATCGCTAACTGCTCGAGCAGTCCGTGTATGTCGCTGTTACTGTGATATTCCCGATAGAAAAACCCGATAACACTTTGTCCGACCTGGGAATCGAACCTAGGAATTCATACCGTGCCTGGCAGTCGAAACGTCGCTCCAGCCCACTTTCCTGTCCCTCACACAGTGTCTGCGCTCGACGCGTTTTTCGACGCTAAGCCTGACTGTGATGTGTTCACGGATGAATAGAAGAAGACCAGGGGGCCTACTCCGAAGTGCAAAGTGCGAATGTTCGGATCGGACCGACACATGGCCGAACCGATATTATTGAAAAATGCGAAAAAAATTCGGATCGGCTCAGTTGGGTCGGGACCATAGACAATATTCGACAGAGTGTAGGAGTGTAGGATCGGAACCGACCGAACCAAATAGTAACTTCGGAGCAGGAAACGGCCGAACATTCGGCCGATACTACTTCGGAGTAGACCCCCTTGCCAGAATGTTTGTCGAGTCGAGTAGTTGTATACTTTTCGTGATTCTACGTAACTTACGTGTTTTTGTCTTTAAATAAGGTTAAAAAAAAATAAAAAAAATTGGCTTTGGTCGTCTTATGTTAAAATAAATAAATGAATGCTCTGCAATAGCGTTTGCTACCACTAGAACAACGAGGCGGTATTTTTTAACCGACTTCTAAAAAAGGAGGAGGTTCTCAATTCGGATGTTTGTATTTTTTTTTTATGTTTGTTCGCGCATAACTCCGTCGCTTGCCAACCGATTTGAAAAATTATTTTTTTTGTTGGAAAGGGTATACTTTCCAAATGGTCCCATAGAAATTTCATCAAAAACGGTTCAGTGGTTTGGTTTTTAAACTAAAATTACTGGTAAAAAAATTACAACTTAAAAGTGAAAAATAAAAACTTTTTTGCAAAAAAAAAACAACCGACT
Organism: Apamea sordens; assembly: GCA_945859715.1. Lineage (NCBI taxonomy): Eukaryota > Metazoa > Arthropoda > Insecta > Lepidoptera > Noctuidae > Apamea > Apamea sordens. The sequence goes on along the minus strand of OX244015.1, from coordinate 6,123,069 downwards.
TCCAAAAACGACACTACAAAGTGAAAAATAACTTTAATTTCGGAAGTCGGTGGCAAACAACGAAAATGCGAACCCAACGACACCGACTTCCGAAATTATTCACTTTGTAGTGTCGTTTTTAGAAGTAGGTTGTTTTTTTTTTTTGCAAAAAAGTTTTTTTATAATAATTATCAAAATGTGTACTTACATCAGTATGCCGAGTCATATGACTATTATAAGCGTCTTCATCCAAAAACCCTTTAAAACACGCAGTACACTTAAACACAGAATTCTTATAGTTTGAACTGTCTTGCCTTTTGACTATCTCAGCGATTTGCTCTTCAAATGTTAAATCAGTGATCGTGAAAAGAGTTTCATTCAAATCGTCACTCAGAAACGGTTTCCTTCGCCGATCAATCTTCGGCTCCGTCGGATCTTTTATCTTTTTTACCCTCTTAACGGCTTTAACCGGTTTAATTTCTTTCTCCTTTCTTTTCCTAGTTTTCTTAGCCTTGCATTTTTCTAAAGGTAGACTGTCATCGGAAGAATAATTATCTTTATCAGATAACACGTATTCTTTTTCGGAAATGTCATCTTTATCGTTGAAGACATCCGTAATTCCGTCATCGTCAATTCCGTCGTCGTTAAGTCCGTCGTTTTTGTCCGTGATATCTTCTGTTAGGAATATTTCGTTTTCTATTTTGATGTCTACATTGCAAGTGGACGATGATTCTTCGTCCTGAATTATTATTGGCTGGTCCTCGTATTCTATGCAGGAGTCGTAGTGGTTGACTTCGAAATGTTTCGGTGATAATGGCGATGTTAGTTGGTTATTCAGCCGGTTTATTGTTTTTATGTTTTGTACGGTTAACTGAAATAAATAAGGTTAAGGGTGTTCAGAGCGGGAGGGGTCATTTGATGATTTCCCATCCACAAAAAAAAAAAAGGGTGTTTTTAATATCGTGCGGATTTCATCACGCACGCGGGATTGCCCCGCATGCGTAACACCCGCAAGTGTCCTTTTTATACAAGTATTCGCGGGGGGGGGGGGGGGGGGGATTTAGTTTTGCGGGGTGTGATCTGCGTTTTTCACGCATTACAATAAATACTTATTTAATATAAATAAAATTTGCGTGAAATTTTCCGCATGCGGGCCAATCCCGCGTGCGTGATGAAATCCACACGATATTAAAAAGACCCTAAATTAGGAAAGAGGCCTGACTCTCTCTCTCTCTCTCTCTTTGAACTTCGTTCCATCCGGGTGTCCCTTGACACCTCTCGAGTTTTATTATTAGTAATATCCTTCAAAATGATTCAGATTGAGATTACTTAATAGTATGTTACACAATTAGGTTGCAGGTCTCCGAGAGGGAGTGCGCTGTAATCCACCACGCGGTTCCAGTTTTGGTAGATGTCACAGGTCTTCGAATTTTTGGTTCTCGAACATTCCGGTTTCCTCACGATGTTTTCCTTCACCAGTTTGAGTACCAGGTGCTTGCAACTACTATGTCTGATCATCAATTTACAAGAAAATCATTAATAAAGTACTTACACAATCCTGTTTCTTAATAACCTCCAGCATCAGAGAGTTCGCTCTTAAACTCTTGAGTCTAAATCGACTGCAGTTCATCAGTCTGTGTACACACTCCACACAGAGCTTCTGCGGCAACTTGTCCTCTTCACATAGCTGCAAAATCAATGGACCTTTTGAAATAAACAACACTAGCTTTCGCTGGCACCTTTGCCCGCTTGGATATCGGGAAACATCCCACGGGAACGTATACTACCGCGTCTACTGGGATTTTTTACCGGGGTTATTATAACTCTACTGGTTTACGTGGCGCACGCCAGGTATAGCTCCCAGTCGGCATGATTTTTTCCGAAATTTTCAACTATCATCGTCATATCTCAGCCAATTTACACAAAACTTCAATTAATTGTACACCTAAACCTTCCTCAGGAATCACTCCGTCTACCGGCGAAAACCGTATGGAAATCCGTTCGGTAGTTTTTGAGATTATCGCGTACAAACAGACACGACGCAGCGGAGCACTTTGTTTTATAATATGCAGTGATGGTAAAAACCTACAAAGGGAAACTGTTCATGCTTTTGCTCAGCGGAAGATTCACAGTAACAGTTACACACACACAACAGTAACAGTTGTTCATAATGATAAGTACAATGACCCTTTTAAGGATTAAAACGATCAAAATTTAACGGTGTATATGCTAGTCGCGCAGTAAACTCTGCTTGCGCGATGCAGGATTTGGCGTGACGTCAATGTGATGCGTAGTTCACATGTGGCGTTCTAGATGCCGCCACAATTCAAACTGCCTGTGATATGCTATCGACACCACGCGGGCGAACCCGCAGGTTATATCGATAGAATAATAAATATAGGAAACTAGTTTACAAATTTACTCATTTCTACTGACAATACAAAATTCATGGATTAAGATAAACAAATAAAACTTACTGATATTCCTGTGAGATTCTCATATGCTTGCTCCAATTTGTAAATTCTTATATGTATTAGCTTCACATCCATTACGAGACAAATTCTGCAAGCCTGAAACATATTACAAACATCAAACACCCTGATTAGAGTCATCATCTGCCTAGCCTTTTCCCAACTATGTTGGGGTCGGCTTCCAGACTAACCGGATGCAGCTGAATACCAGTATTTTACATGGAGCGACTGCCTATCTGACCTCCACAACCCAGTTACTGGGTAATACGATAACCCTTGGTAAGACTGGTTGTTTTTCGGGTGGTTTTCGGGCTTCTGACTACCCGTAACGACTGTCAAAGATCCACGAATGACAGCCGGGACCAACGGCTTAACGTGCTTTCCGAGGCACGGAGGGGTATCGGTATGTAATGATGGTCACCCATCCACAGACCAACCGCGGCAAGCGTAGCTTAGCCTGACCGATCGACCTGTGCGGCTGTTATTATTTAGCCACGGGTCCCTCAAACACCCCTGATTAGAGTATTATGTTATAATACCCTCCCGACTTCAGTCACAGTGGCCAATCTCAACGGAGATTAGCCAGTTACGCAGGAGATATTATAGTGCACAAGTGTGTGCGCGAACTCGGGTGCACTCTCTGTTCCTTTACTCTCATAGTCCGAAGGGACGGCAATCCGACACGACCGGGGAGAGATCAGGCGCGGGGCGGCTTTACGTCCTTTGCGAGACACGGGAGTATTCAACCGCCACGAACTCCGATCTGTTACTAAGAACTTCCTAATGGAAAACGAAATAACACTGTCCGACCCGGAAATCGAACCTAGGACCCGACGCTCAGCAGTCGCGCTTGCAACCACGAGACCAACAGGGTATTATGTTACAATCATAATACATACACTGAAGTTTAACTGCTATGTATAAAACATTGTTAATTTATTAAATTAGTTATACTGATTGTGGGAGAAAATTATAGTCACATTACAAATCTAGGCACGCACACAGTCGCACACGTATAAGAGTCTAGCGTAGTAGGTACTTCGTCCATTTTAGTTTGTTTTGACTGTACAGCGGAAGTGTGACTGTAATATTTATGTCATCACAAAGTACTGCTCAGGCCTATGAGCTACGTCCATCACACACTGGCACGGTTTATGTCTCCTTTTGCTTGACAATTAGTGGAAGCAAAATCGACGACGAAAACATTCGCCCAGACAATAAACACTACATAATTTACTGCACAAAAATAGGCGCATTAGAGCTTATTCACACTATAAAACCTGTGTCTTAAACTTGTTATTGTCAATTAAGCTTCTTTGTGTTTTACAATAAAAGCAGTATCTATTCCTTGTAACTTCACTTCTATTTAACATCTCCATCTTGTCTCCATCTCATTCTAATAACTACAACTAATTTTAAAATCCATTTGTTAACATTTCATTACTTATTTTTTAACTTACTTTAATTTTATTTTTATATTTCCCTTCTACCTCCTTCTAATCTAAATATTGGAACATCTTTTCTCACACTGTTATTTAGCTGCATAACTTCACACATTTCAGGTGACTGACATTTTAAAGAAAATGATGACCCGCAGTGCTACAATCAAAGATATGGAAACAAAACTAAGATCTACCTTGATGAAGCTAGAGGTTTCTGAAGCTACTTGCAAACAGCTGCTCTGTGAAAGGGAAGACAGCGAGGTGGAAATAAAGCTCATTAATGACAAGAACACTGAGCTTAAGAATCAGCTGACTGAACTACATGTACAGCATATGGACATACTTGACCAGCATCAGCACCTCCGTCAAATAGTGTCAAATTTCCAGGAATGTAGCGACACCCACGAACTGGCTTTGAGACGCATATCTGAACTAGAACAGGAATTAAGCAAGGCCCACAACACAATAACCGTTTTGGAAACTCTCAAAGCCCGTGAAGAGTCTGCGATCACCTGCAGTCTTTATGATGAGTTGGTTGGTAGCGGGTCCGGTCCCATATGTGTTGAGCCAGTTGTAACAATAGATTTAACTGATGATACTCTAGTTAAAAATAAATTGTTTACTAGTCACAATAAGTTAAAAAAGTATATTAAAATTAATAGATTAATTAGAAAAACCCAAAAATATTTAAAATGCCAAAATGTTAACAAATTAAATACAAAACTTAGGCAAGAAAAAGTAAATTTAATACAAGAATTAAAAAACTGTAACAATGAATTAGAATTGTGTAATGCTATGTATGACACAGACACTCGGCACCTTCAGGATGAATTGTTTGTTAGGGAATACGCTCTAAAGGATATCTTTAGTAGATATGAGGCTTCTCAACAAGACCTGAGTAAGCGCATGCAGGAGGCTAATGAGTTGGCAGACCTGGTCAAGTATAATGCGGAGAGGTATGAGTCTTTGACAAATAACCTCTCTTTTAGCTGTACCTGCTCCGTGGGACCCCAGCTTATTACACCCACTCCCTCAGTGGCTCAGCCAGTAGGTAGCTGTATTAGTGATGATAGCAATAGTTTGAATAATTTGATTAACACTACTTATATTTTTTCTGATAAATTTGGTCAAGGTTTTGGTAGCTTACTAAATCAGTGTTCGCAACAATATGTAATTAATAATTGTTTACCCGGTGCCAGTATTAGCCAATTAATTAGTAATATCAAATTGACAAAAATAAACCCCAGTTCAACTGTTATATTATTATATGGGGATAGTTTAAATGTAAGGAAAAAGGACTTAATTGAATGTGTCCATTTGATGTTGCATCTTAATGAGACTAATAACTGTAAATTTATTTTTTGTGCCTTGCCTTATTCCTATCATTTAACTGATGAGCAAAATAAGCATATTTATAATTTAAATATGTTCATTTATAATAGGACTTGTCGTCACAGTGATGCTATTTTATATTTTGATTGTAATCAATTCATTACTGATTACAAACTGACAAATTATACTATGTATTTGCCACCTAGTTGTAGGAGACAAATTGCTAATCTTTTAGCATACAATATACTCAGTGACACTGGTACTTGTAGTGTACCATTGATTACTGTTAGTACTGATACTAACACTACTTTTGATACGCCTTGTAGTTTAAACTATTAGGTGAGACAACGGGTCAGCCGCATATGTTGAATGTTGTACATCAAAATATGCAGGGTCTGTCCGGCAAAGAGCTAGAATTAAGTTTATTTATGGAGTTCTATGATGTTCAGGTGTTATGTTTGACTGAACACTGGTTGAAGGAACATGAAGTAGTGTTTATTAATGATGAAAACTTTACCGTACAGAGTGCATTTGTAAGAAAAAGTGCTATTCGCGGTGGCTCTTTAGTTCTTGTTTCAAACAAGTTAAAATGTAAACAACGTTTAGATTTAGTTAATCTTTCAATCGAGCGCACTATAGAGTTGTCTTGTGTTGAACTTGAGCGATATGTTATAATTTGCGTTTATCGACCCCCCTCTGGGGATTTTGTTAGTTTCGAATCGGTAATGGAAGATTCTCTCAATAGGTTGAAATCAAGTAACAAAAGCATTATATTATGTGGAGACTTCAATATTAATATTTTAGATGTTACTCCATTAAGTATTAGACTTCTCAATCTTTTTAGGTCTTATAATTTAATTAACTTGTTTTTTGAACCTACTAGGATCACAGCATCTTCGTCAACTTGTCTTGATAATGTATTTAGTGATTGTGATGCCAAACATAAATTAGTGTTAACTGATTTAACGTCCGACCACTGTGGTTTATTAGCTAGCTTCCCCATGCCAGTACATAAAAAACCGCATAAACTTGAATGCAGGCCTTATACAGCCAGTCGTTGCAAAATGTTTAAAAATAATATAGCTCATAGAATTACACCATCTATAGTAGAATACGAGAATCCCAATGAAATTTATGGTGCCCTTTTTGATGTTGTGCAAAAAGAGTACCAATCCACTTTTAAGACCAAAACTATTAACGTTAATGGTTCCTCTGTTGGCTTTAATCAATGGGCTACTCCGGGAATTTATAAAAGTAGAGCGAGACTATACGAGTTATATGGTTTGAAAAAATACAGGTTTGATACTCCTTTCCTAGAGTATGTCAAAAATTATTCAAAATTATTCAAAAAGATTAGTGCTTTTGCTAAATCAAAATTTTTAGGCGATACAATTAAAAATTCTAATAATAAAGTAAAAACCACTTGGAAAATTATTAACAATGAAACGGGTAAATCTGTTAAACAAGAAAAACAACTTGAGATTATGGTCGACAACAAATTAGTTAATAATGCAGCTGATGTAGCTGAGGCATTTAATGAGTTTTTTGCCAACATACCGATAACTACGACTCGCTCCTTAAATTCGTCCCCGTCTAAAGCTGAAGACCTTTTGCATAGTAGTGTACCTAAATGTAGTCCTTTATTTAGTTTCGAACATGTAACCCCGCGTGATGTAGTTAATATTTTTAATACACTTAAGTCTAAAAACACCGGTGATTATTGGGGCATCTCCATTAAACTTTTAAGTAATATAATAGACATCGTAGCCCCCTATCTAGCTGTTACTTTTAATAAATGTATTGATTTAGGAACTTTTCCTGACCTCATGAAGAGTAGCAAAGTCATACCATTATTTAAATAAGGTAATAAGAATGACGTTGGCAATTTCAGGCCTATTTCTATTTTACCTGCGTTTAGCAAAATATTTGAAAAGTTAATACTCAAGCAGTTGCTAAGACATTTTAATTTAAACAGCCTCCTCCATAATGAGCAATATGGCTTTACAAAGGGTCGTTCAACTACAGACGCGGGTGTTGCTCTGCTGAGACACATATTTGACGCATGGGAGAAATCACAGAATGCTATTGGAGTTTTCTGTGATCTCTCCAAAGCCTTTGATTGCGTGCACCATGACACGCTTTTGCGTAAGTTACGTCATTACGGTGTCCGAAACGTGGCTCTCAACGTAATAATTTCTTATTTACATAATAGGGTCCAATGTGTAGATGTTAATGGCGCGAAATCTTCCGGGCTACCAGTTCAGTTAGGTGTTCCGCAAGGCTCAATACTGGGTCCATTTTTGTTCTTAGTATATATCAATGATTTACCATTCCATTTGAAGGGCATCTGTGACGTTGTACTGTTTGCAGATGATACCTCTCTTATTTTTAAAGTAGACAGGAATAGACAAGATTTTGACGACGTAAACAGTGCACTCTCAATAGTTACAGATTGGTTTACGTCAAATAACCTAGTTCTCAATGCCAAGAAAACGAAATGTGTAAAGTTTGCCTTACCGAATGTCAGAAATCTAGGACCCAACATCGTCTTAAATAAAGAGGTGCTTGAAACAGTAGGCTCGGCAATTTTTCTAGGACTAACAGTAGATGCCAAACTTCAGTGGGGACCTCATATATCAAGTCTAGCAGGAAGGCTCAGTTCGGCTGCCTATGCCGTCAGGAAAGTAAGACAATACACTGACGTTGATACAGCTCGTTTAGTCTATTTTAGTTATTTTCACAGTGTTATGTCCTACGGTATTCTGCTGTGGGGCAAAGCCGCTGATATACAAAATATATTTGTCCTTCAAAAACGAGCTGTTCGAGCAATTTACCAGCTAGGTGCCAGAGTTTCTCTAAGAGATTTTTTTAAAGATATTGGTATTCTCACGGTTGCATCACAATTCATCTTCGCCAACATTTTATATATTAGGCAAAATTTGCACTTGTACACTAAAAACAGTGATATTCACAGTGTTAACACTAGAAATAAGGACAAACTACGTCCCCCTTTCACCGGCTTCATAAGGTTCATAACTCATTTGTTGGGCTTGGTATAACCTTTTATAACAAGATACCCTCTTCTTTGCTAGACTTGCCTTTCAATGCGTTTAAAGCTCAAGTAAAATCTAACCTTTGCTCAAAGGCTTACTATTCCATCAACGACTACTTACACGATAAGAATAGTTGGTCGCCCTAATTAACTCAAGACAATGTTCATGTTCTTTCTCCAGAATCAGCTTACTGACAGGTTATTGTTATTAGTATTAACTTATTTATTTATTTTACTTCAATGGTCCTAGTTTTTCATCTGTGACTCAAGTGACAGCTATGTGACCAGAACCCAGCTATGCGTAAATATGTAAGCTGTCACGCCCTTTATGCCTGGAGGCTTTTATTTAGGTAGTAAGTAGTTATTTCCATTTTAATTAATTATTTTTCAGCTTAAGTACGTATAGTTTTTATTATATTTGTTGGTATATTGGCGTGGCTAGCTGACATATTTTATGGCAAATAATTTAAGTTTCTTGTAATGTTAATTACTGAACATATGTTCCTAGTATTGTATACATGCAACTATATTCTAACTGAACAGACAGCTGTGCTGCTGGGAAGTTTGTTCCGCCACTTCTTCTTCCCAGCGATAGCACTAGGAAGTGGTGAAGGGCGGGCGTTTTTGGGGGACTGTCTTTTGTAATTTTGACGTTCGAAAAGTGCTGACTCTCAGCCTAATTTGAATAAATGACTTTTGATTTGATTTGATTTGATTATGTAGTTTTGTGAAAAAACCCATATGTATATGATATAAAAATGTTTTACCTTCAAACTGGCAGGTTCTCCATAATCACAGTTCGTGGAATCCTGGAAAATAAATAACAAATTCATCAGGACACAGTCTGCTGGGTAGTTTCTTGTGCCACTTCTTCTTCCTAGCGAAAGCACTAGGCTAGGGGGTGAAGGGCGGGCGTGCTGGGGGACTGTCTTACGTAATTTTGACATTCGAAAAGTATGTGATTGTTAGCCTAATTTGAATGAATGACTTTTGATTTTGAGTCAAAGCAATGAGACATTTATTTTTTAAGTCTTTATTTATTTAGGGGCATTTATCTCCATGGACATGAGAGCCCCAACGTTACCTAAACTAAATTACATCCCTAATAATTTATAAATTAAAGAAAGGGCAAGAGTCACTGGTGCGAAATTATATTTTCAACAATTGATATTGCTGCATCAGATGTTGGTTCTGCTAATATGCTTAGGAATGCGCCTTGATCGTATTTATTTATAAGACATACTAGCACTATTAAACAAAGAAAAAAAATTGACTTTTTTTTTAAAGCTATTTTAATTGACCCTTTTTTGTAAAGCTATTTTAATTCACCCTCAGTATAAATAAATAGTGCCTGAGTTATTTATAGTGTTTAACACTTTGCGGGACACGAAACAACTAAAATGTAAGTGATTGATAAAAGCACTGTAAACTTATGTTTGAATAATAGCTAAGGTCCTTGCAATATTATTGTGTGTGTGTGTAGAGTTTATCGAAAACTTAATATTTTGCAGTAAATGTTTACAAGCCAATATTTTAATTCCACCTGCTCCAGCTGTCTTTTTAATATGATTTGTATTTTATTTTAATCATAATGTTTCTATAAAAAATATAAACTGCAAAAGTCACAGACTCTCTCCTACTTTGCTGAGCCCAACAGGGTCCACAATGATCATGTCTTCATAAAACCTACCACCAAGTTCACATTGTGAAAGCAATAAATATATTGAGTATGGTTGTAACCTTGGTTTTGTAAATAAATTGATTATATTATGTAAAGTCTGTTTGTTATATCTTTACCTGAACAATCAAAGGCACAGCTCCAGCCCTAACCTTCCGTAGCCCATTCTTAGTCTCGTACAAGTCTTCACACAAAAAATGTTCGGAGCACACCGCACTCCTTTCCCTTGGTTCCCAAGATTCTTTACCGAGAGCCTTGACCCAGGATTTACGGAGTGATGACTCATTGGGGAAGCTGGAAATAACATGAATTAGTCATTTAAGATGTTAGTGAGACCAGAGTCTAGTAGGAAACAGCGAAACAAGTTGATGATAAAAATAATTCGGTAAAGTAAAATATTCCTATTTTTTTTTTTTTAAGTTTTATTGGTAGTGGCTGTACTATAGCGGCAAATAAGATTATTGTGACTGTAATTAGTTAATATCACTCAAATATTCACAATAAATAGCAATTTATTAGATTAAAATGCGCCTAGGCGAAACGCATCACCAATGAATTAAATGTAAAAAAAATCGCTTAGACTTACACATGGAACGTGATTCCCTGTGATTTGGATATGTGTCGTGAATCATTCTTGCAGCTCGGTACACAACACCTCATTTTCAATATATATTTATCACAATAAACGCAGTTATTTGGCGATTGAAATCACAACAGTGCGATCCAATCAAAGACATCATTTTTTCAGAGGAAAACACATTTCTTTAAAAGGTTTTAGGAAGAACATTTGCGGTTCGTAATCAACAATCACATTTAGCAATAAGTTTTTGTTTATTTCAGGACGATTAGATAATATTTAGCAAAAATTCGTAAAATAATTGACTGTCATATTTCAAGCCGACAAATAGTGAATTGACAAATAGAGATGTAAATGTCATTAAGATCATATTATTCATTGCACTCTTCCAACTTGTTATAACATTGGCGTTAAGGAAAGCGGGAGAAAATATCGGTTGTCATTGAGTCCTCTTCTGAATTTAGGTGCCTAACAATAACAATGTATGTAAACATAACTATACATCGATGCTTTTACTCGTTCGCACCTAAACTAGCTTAGGTCAGCTGGAAAGAGACAGACACTACAAAGCTTTAGTAGCTTTATAGAGTTGGCCTTGTAAAATAATACTAAACATCTGACCTTCAAAACAACTTATTATGCCCGAGTTCACATGCACTTTACGCGCGCTATCTACGTGCAATCAATCTAGATCTCAAAGAGTACTATAATAATACGGAAGCTAGATCTACAGACATCGCCCTTTTTAACCCCCGACGCAAAAACGACGGGGCGTTATAACGTGTATCAACTAGTGTTGCCTATCGATAGTCGACTATCGCTAAACTATCGATAGTCTATCGATATTTGACGTCATATCAATAGTAACGATAGTCTATCGATAGTATCGATACTATCGATAGTATGATACAGCGCAATAGTATTGATATACAAAAATAGTATCGATAGTATCGATACCTACTATCGAAGACCAGCATATGTTTAGGAGCAATACTATCGATAGTATTGATAGTATCGATAGCTCACACTATCGATAGTTTTATAAACGGCGATAGTATAGACTTCCAATATTCAATTCATTTATTAGGTAATTGACAAGGATATTAATTTAAAATATGTTTAACTTACCCATCATTACAATCAGCTACCAGTTTTGCTAGTAACGGTGACACAACATAAGGCACAGTAAGTGAGAATAGCTTAACACTACTTGCTATAATTGGGAAACGATACTATCGGCGGTTATTAAACTATCGATGGTGTAATACTATCGATAGTTTTACAAACTATCAATAGTATTGATAGTTTTAATTATTTAATACAACGATACTATTGATAGTATTATAATGTAATAGTATCGAGCCTATCGATACTATTACATTAGGTGGTAGTTTTTGGAACTAACATTGTGTACAGGAATTAAGGTCGGATTTTGCTTAAATATTAACCTTTTGATAACGAGCAGCGCTAACTGGCGCTACCCAATGATATTTTAGTAAACAGATATGTTATGAGCGCGCAAATCGTGAAGACTAGAAAACGGATATTCTAATAAAATATCATTGGTCCTAATTGGGACGTATTGCCTTTAGTCTGTGTCACGCACGCAGTGAACGAAAAATATTCTGATATTTGGAGGTTAGAAAAAAGAAAGAGATGGAAAATACATTTTTTTGTCGTAAGAACGACAAGGATGCATGCACTCCGGACATAGAATAAAAGAATAGATGCGAATATTATGCAGTAAAGTCATCTTTACAGCAGAGTTCTAGTTTCCCTTTTAATTACTTTATTCCGTTTTGCGGTAGCAGTTTTTAATAATATTAAAAGTATAAAAACATTTAAAAATATAAAAAAAATAGCAGCCTACCGGTATCGGGAACAGGGTTCAAGCTACCGGTGTGGTCTGCAGGGTTCCAGAGCGAAGAACCTCCTGACAATGCAAGCCGTGTCCAGAAGTACCGCTTTCTGAATCAAGCCCTTGGTCCAGCTGCCCAACGAGAGCCTCTTCAGGTTTTGGTCGAGGCTCTTGGCTATTAAGCCATTGTCTGTCACGACTATCGGCACAATGATCGCTAAGTCCACATCCCACATGTCGATAACCTCGCGAGCCAAGTCTTATTATTACTACATTATGAAAAGCCTGTGATGTCCCACTGCTGGGCAAAGGCCTCCCTACTCTCTTTCCACTTCTCTCTGTTTAAAGCTGTTAAGGACCAGTTCTTGTTGAAGGAGTCCAGCTCATCCCGCCATCTCCGTCTGGGCCTGTCGCGATGTCGCTTGCCATTAAGAGGGACCCGGGTCGTAAGTTTGGCCCATTGGTCGTCTGACATGCGGCAGATGTGTCCAGCCCAATTCCAATTTGGCGTGGCAGTTTGCCAAGTGCCATCAATTATTTTTTTATTTAATTATAAACCATGTTTTTTACTTGAAGGTGCAAGTAAACAATTTTTGGAACGAAGTTCCTTATCGCGCGTTGCGAAAGGGGGCTAGACGGAAAAAATTAACACCAAAAGTTGGAACGACACTTTTTGCTATAGGCAGTTGTAAGCCGTGCGGCGTGCGCGTGTTTCTCTGTCTGTCTCTCTCTCTCTCTTTGAACTTCGTTCCATCCGGGTGTCCCTTGACACCTCTTAAGTTTTTTTTTTTTTATAATTAACATCCCAAACGTGTGTTACAGACAACACCATCTGTGCCTGCAAATCCTGCACGGCCGCCAGATATTAACTCATCACTCGAAGTCAAAGTTCAACTACCAACGCCCGGACAGAGACGAGCCCCTTCCAAAAAGAAAATTCTCTTTGACAACTCCCTCATCTCCTCCCTAAGAAAAATAATAGACAACTATGAAACAACTAAAGATAAAAAAACAACTTTAAAAACAATATTGGGTTTAGCAAAAAGTCACTTGGATTTTAAAGGTAAAAGGGAGACCAAAGAGTACTTTTTTATATATGGAAAAGGGAGACGCTACGAGTACTGTTGACAACGAGGATGGGGTATAATTTACAAAAAACTACTAAAGGGGTGAAGAAAAAAGCTGATGATTTTGTTTATCTAAAGACTGAAGAAGAAGAAGACTGCTTCAGTAATCCAGAAGTTGAGATTAAAATTGAACAATCAGATTAATAACTAAGGAAAGAAGCAATGTCATGTAGTACATACAAGTTGCAGGCTTGCAGGCGGCGGCGATGTCCCTGCCAGGTAGTATAGTGTAAAAAGTGCAGTGTTATGTTTATAATAAATTGTGTATACCAAAATGAATCATGTAAAATAGATGAATAATTCAAAACAATACTTGTCAACAGTTGCATTTCATTCCTTCTGACTGTGATTTGAATGGAATTGTGGGCATGGGCGTAGCTGGGGGAAAGGGTGAGTTGAAACTTCTTTGCCCACCATAGAAAAATCGACAGTATTGAAGTACTTACTGTTTAATCGCTTTTTATTAGGGTTCCGTACCTCAAAAAGAAAAGAAGGAACCTTAATAGGGGACCCTCTCCACGAGCGAGAGAATCGCGGCGATATTGTTGTCGTGCCATCCAATTCTCGCCGCGATGATATCGCCCTGTGGAGACACGTCCTAAGAGAGTGTATAGAAATACGTGGCACGACGATAATATCGCCGCGATTCTCTCGCTCGTGGAGACGGCCCCTAAGTCGTACATTTTGACCGGAATGTAAGGTTTGCCAAAGTCGAAGTATTTATTCGTGGGATTTTTTAACCCCCGACGCAAAAACGACGGGGTGATACTGATTCTAATGATTATAATTCTGTAAATACATATTTGTTACGGCCGCGAATCATATTTTATTTATTTATCCATTTATTTCAGGCATCAAGGCCCATATAAACACATACAATAAAATATTAATATAACTTAACTTAACACTTTTAATCAACGTACAACTTAGTACTGACGAGCAAATTGCAAAATACGTAAGAAAATTTGAATTTCGCGGGCTACCTTGGAGCATCCGCCTTAAGGAGGTAAAGCTACGGCTTGTTAGAACAGCGGTGGACGCTACATAACGGCCGCAATGACGGCTGTCATGAAAATGATGGCAGCGGTTTGACTTCACGGTGCCAAAAACGCTCTCCAGGAAAGTACATCAACTAAGCCCAGGCTCACTGGATTTTCGACGCACTGCTAAGCGCCTAGAGTTGAAAATCCAACAGTGTGTTTTCGACGCGCTCTGTTGGAATTTCAATGCTCGGCTTAACACCGAGAGTTGAATATCCAGTGCGCAATAAAATTCCGCCGCTATATTTTGATAAATAACGTCTGACGTCATTCGTCGATCAATTCCGGAAATCCGGACACTATGCAGCGGCCACCGTTAGAGCGGTTCTGCACTGCATCCGATCCGAATCCGAGAAATGACGGTCCGAAGTAGCCATAGTACTATTTGTATGAGGGTTGCGTACTACATCTGAACTTAGTCCGTCCGAATTTAGAATATTCCCAATTCGGATTGAACTCGGATCTTGAATTCGGATTCGGATCGGACATAGTACGAAACCGGATCGGAAATAGTAGGGTTAGTGTAAGTGTAAGAATAATTTTATTAAAAATGCAATAATACTGAAATATACTTTTTGTAAGTTTATTGATACAATAAATTACATGACCATGTTAATAAAGCGTGTTCATAATCTCAGATAATTTACATTCCATCGCCACTTAATCAGTTATCTACATTAGTGAAATGTATTCTAAGTTGATTTTTGAGTAACCATTTGTAACAAAAAGGTTCTAATAAGTTTTTGATTGCATTGTAATTTGAACTTTGTTCAGTATGACATTCAGTTTGTTGTTCCATAACTTGAAAGTTATGTCAAATTCTTAATTCAAATAAATAATGATGTTACCAGCTTTCCAAAGTAAAGTTTGCGCTTCGGGAATCATCGTCCATCTTCGGAAATAGGAACGCACGATATTGAGATTGAGATCTAATATAGAGTTGTTACAACCATGAAATTACTAGTCTTTTTACCCGACTGCGCGACGCAAAGGAGTGGTAATTATGGTATTACCTGAGTGGCAATTCTCGTAATTTTAAGAACGTTCACTGTCTGGATCTCAGTCTTAATCTGTCAAAAAACCCTCTCTTATTTTCCCTACATTTTGACAGCCTTTTGACAGTTGTTTGTCGCCGAGATGAGACTGCGACTAGATTTTGAACGTTTTAAATTACGAGAATTGGCCTTCTGATTATATTCTTTTATTTTTTTCCTTCTTTTAAATTTTTTTTGAACACACTGAATTTACAAGAAAATAGTTAAGTATTGTTTTTTCAGAATCCAAAATATATACATTGCTGGACTGTGCAGATATATTTAGCAGACATTTCTGCTAAATGTTAGTATCTCTGGCTTTAGATTACGTTGAGATCTCAGGTGGCTACAGTCAAACATATATAATTAGAACGTCAGGATTGAGGAGCCATAGAAAATGCGTTCATCTACAAAATTTACTCTGTTTTACTATTTTATTCCTATACCTACTGCAAAAACAAACACAACACCTGCTAAATGATCATTATGTCGAATATATTAATTGATCGCTCACATCCAATAGAAATTCACCTCTTGAGTGTAGATTGAGGAGCCATACTAAAAGTATTTCATTTTCTTTCATTTTAGCGCTACAGAAGCTAAATTTTTAGAAGGTAATATGCACAATTGCTGCTAAATGATACAACATTTTCAAAAATATTCATCTATTACTTAACGAGTTCCAGGTGACTCCTCAATTCAGACGTTTAGATTGAGGAGCTACTTTTGCATTAAATATAACTAGTGATATATTTTGCTGCTAAATCTAGAATTCGTGCTGCAAAATCAGCTACATTGCTGCTAAATAATACTGCCACATCAGATTTAAAAAATCTGATGTGGCTCCTCAATCCTTAAGGACATATTTTAATATAAGTTTTAAATTTTCTTTCATTTAATTGCAATATTTCACAAGGTATTTTGTTGTAACATTTAATACAGTACATAAAAGCTGTATGTACAGACGCCAGCACATCAAGCTACTACAATCTGTCAAATTTCTTTAATAGATTTTCAACTTAATCACTAAAGCATTAAGGTTCAAGGTTGATTGGGAAAATTTGACAGTTTCGGGTAGCTTGACCTGCTGGCGTCTGTACTTTAGATAATCTAAAAAAAGGTTGATTGACAGTTTCATGTAAGCGCAATACACACTGAGCCCGCCGG
This sequence comes from Apamea sordens, assembly GCA_945859715.1. Taxonomy (NCBI): domain Eukaryota; kingdom Metazoa; phylum Arthropoda; class Insecta; order Lepidoptera; family Noctuidae; genus Apamea; species Apamea sordens. The sequence goes on along the minus strand of OX244015.1, from coordinate 6,106,312 downwards.
GCCGCCGACACAGCCCGCCGACACAACCCGGCGGCCTATATGAAAAGAATCATGTCGGCAACATGCGCCCGCGCGTGTTGCCGACCGACATGTTGGCGGCTTGCGTACGCCTGCGCTTAGTTGCCCGGCGAAGCTAGACCCATACCCCCTTATTAAAAAACAAGGTTTTTCTTTCGATCAGGTTTAAACCACAGACCCAGTTATTGAATTAAGAACCCAACTTTTACAGAAATGGAGTTCTTTATACAAAAATGACAGCTTAGTTCGGTGCTAAGTTGTCATTTTAGTATTAAGAACTTTGCCTTAATCGAAATAAAGTTCGAAATACAAATTCTGGCTCTGAGGTTTAGGCTAGAACTAAAGTTAGGTTTCGTTTTGTAATAAGACGGGTAGTGACCCGCCGACAATTTTTTCCGACTTGCAATAAGTGAAGCCGCCAACTAGCCCGACGACAAAAAGTTGCCGACATAGGCCGGCGGCCCGGCGGGCTCAGTGTGTATTGCGCTGTAGCTTGACCTGCTGGCGTCTGTACACAAGTGTGTGCGCATACACAGGTGCATTCCCTTCCCTCACTCTTATAGTCCGATGGGACGGCCCACAACCCGAGAAGAACATAATAACATAGAACTCACGCCGTTCCTCTGTGAGAGTAGGCAGAAGCTACAGAACGCCATCTGCTACGATCCTAACATACTCCTTTTGTTTCCTTCACATTCATACATCATTCATTCATTCATTCACTCATATCCGCGCGTCATTTGACAGTTTCATTCTCTACTAGCGACCCGCCCCTGCTTCGCATGATTACCTTGGCGACCATGTCAAAAAACATGACATGCTTCATGAAATCATGACATTTCTGTGCAGACCTACAAAATTTAATAATAATGTATTATTATACACATAAAATGTGGAATAGGCGCTCTACTAAATGATGGTGAAAACCGCATCACAATGTATTGTGTAGTTTAGGAGATCTAAGCGGTGACACATACAGACAGGAACAGCACTTTGTTATACATGCTGGCAGGGACATCGACGCGCAAACTGTAACCATGAATTCAGCACATGATTCTAGAAACCTAGAGGACAGTTCTCGCCGGTTATAAAAAAAAATCGTCTGTTCCAAGCAAAAGTGCAATCAAACTACGTGGTCAAAATGTATGGAACAGCTTATTTTTTTTTTTTTTATAACTGACGAAAAAAATAATTTTGGAGGGTTTAGAATCATTAACTGAATCCATGGTAACAGGTTACGCGTCGATGACCCTGCCATCCTGTATACTATGTATACAGCGTGCATCAGAAAGGTGTGTTCATGTTAGAACAGTCGTCAGACGAAAATTGTTGAATAAGATCGACTTGGCGAGGTTAACTTGTCGGGTCGAGGGCTCAGGGTAGTTGTCCGGATGGAGCCTACTTTATTTACATAAATATCATCTTTGTCTCCTCCTTAATACTCTAGCTGTTCAGCCGATCGATTCTGTAAAAATCTCACCGTGAAAAGTTAGGTGAAGTGAGCTTAGAGTGAGCTGTCAATAGTGTATATCCCTAGCATTAGTTGGAATGACAGCTCACTCCACGCTCACTTCACCTAAGTTTTCACGGTGAGATGGTTACAGAATCGCACTGCAGGTCACACTTCTTCCCCTTCCGGCGCACGCGCTTCGGCCACGGCTTCTTCAGGTGCACGTGGTCGACGTGAGAGCGCCGCTCGTAGGATGAGGGGAATGTCTTCTCACAGGCGTCGCATTTGAACGGCCTTAGACCCGTGTGGAGCTGGAGAGAGAAATATGCGATCAGTATACAGCATGTACAACAAACCCTGTCCGATACCTAAGAGTATTATTCGGCATCGTACTGCGTACACATATACGTACCCATTTGAGATTATTATTTTTCCCCAGTGAATATAATTAAATAAAAATAAAAAATAAAATCTGATCAATGGCAACACTGATCGCTCGACAAAGTTTACGTGTTACACTACCTACAGTTTTGTGTCAAAGAGCCGCCTTTTTTTTTGGAACGAAGTTCCTTATCGCGCGTTGCGAAAGGAGGCTAGACGGAAAAAATTAAGACCAAAAGTTGGAACGACACTTTTTGCTATAGTTGTAAGCCGTGCGGCGTGCGCGTGTTTCTCTGTCTGTCTCTCTCTCTCTCTTTGAACTTCGTTCCATCCGGGTGTCCCTTGACACGTTTCAAGTTTTTTTTATAAAAAAAACGTTTTGCTTCACTCATGAAAAAGTTATAAAAAACTTGAGAGGTGTCAAGGGACACCCGGATGGAACGAAGTATAACTGGCTTGCTTTCTATAAGAGAGAGAGAGAGAGAGAGAGAGAAACACGCGCACGCCGCACGGCTTACAACTATAGCAAAAAGTTTCGTTCCAACTTTTGGTCTTAATTTTTTCCGTCTAGCCCCCTTTCGCAACGCGCGATAAGCAACTTCGTTCCAAAATGTTTGAAATTGTAGCGTTAACTGAACTTTATTATGTACGAGTTAAAGTTATTTTTCCATAAACTTATATTTGTTTAAATTTTTGGCGGATAATTAATTTACCTATTGTGGTATAGAAATTTTATGTTTAGGTGCATCGTCTTCACATATAATTATATAATTAATGTATGCAAAATATTGTAAAACATTTTAAAAGAGTAACGGTGGAGTTTCTTCCCATTCTTCTCCATACGAAAACTACCTTTTGGAAGGGGTGACTAGAATCAATTTAATTTTAATGTTGACGTTCAAAAGTGCCTTTTATGTGCCTATTTGAAATAAATGATTTGACTTTGACTTTGATATCGCACTAATATATATAATATATTTAATATACTCACAAACATATGCCTGGAGAGGTTGTTTCTGCACGTGAAATGTTTGCCGCACACGCCGCAGTCGTACGTGGGTCGTACGGGCGCGTGCTGGTGCATGTGAGTGGCAAGGGTGCTCTTCATACTAAACGTTTTGTTGCAGTGGTCACATTGGAATCGCTTCTGACCTGTGTGGACCCACATGTGGCCTGCTAGGGTGTGTGTGTTCTGGGAAAGGAAAAAAGTCGTTAATAAACACCGTTCAATGTACAGTCAACAGCAAAAGTAGATGATCAAAACCAGAAATTCAATACTAATGAACAGAGTTCGCAGCTATATGGCAGCTGTACTAGTAGTAAATGTTTGGTATAATTTACAATTACATACTTTTGAATCACTTCGACGCCACACAGTTCTGACGCGAACTCCGTTCATTAGTATTGAATTTCTAGTTTTGATCATCTACTTTTGCTGTTGACTGTACAAAGTAGATCAGCCGTGCAGTATGGCGGCGAAGTCTGGGCGATGCCGAACTATATCATGCAAAACCGTCATTATACACCATTTTATATACATACTAGTTGTGCCCTGCGGTTTTACCCGCATAAGTTTCGATCCCGTCGCAAGATCGGGATAAAAATTATCCTATGTGTTAATCCTGGTTATAAACTATCTGTCTGCCAAATTTCATCCAAATCCGTTCAGTTTTTTTTTGCGTGAAAGAGTAACAAACATCCATCCATCCATACTAACTTTCGCGTTTATAATATTAGTAGGATTAACATTGATAAATATTATACAGGGTGGAAACTTTCAGCGGGGCAGTAAGGGGAAGTACCTTATCCGTTGCAGCTACGCGAAAATGGTCTTAGGAGACTATCGTTAATTTTTTATGGAATTTTGATCTCCATTCACAGATTTTCAAAAAAAAATTACTTACAGTTAGCAAGAAAATAGCCGTTTTACACAAAAACATTTTTTGATGCCAATCGATCCTGTTTCTAATACTGATCAAAAACTTCTATGGGACCACCAAACTATAAACTTGTTATTAAAATATGATTTTTGGCATTTCATTGGTAGTTAACGTTAGACTTCGTTGTAATATTACAAAAATGCTCAAGAGGTAATTTCTCATAAGACAGCAGTCAGCAGTAGTTTCTTTTTTTGGCCGGCACTTTAATTTTTGGGTACGAAATGGATGATGTCCTTTTTTTGGCCGGCACTTTAATTTTTGGGTACGAAATGGATGATGTCCTTTTTTTGGCCGGCACTTTAATTTTTGGGTACGAAATGGATGATGTCCTTTTTTTGGCCGGGACTTTAATTTTTGGGTACGAAATGGATGATGTCCTTTTTTTGGCCGGGACTTTAATTTTTGGGTACGAAATGGATGATGTCCTTTTTTTGGCCGGCACTTTAATTTTTGGGTACGAAATGGATAATGTCCTTTTTTCTCGGACTACCTTAGCGCACCCCCATTAAGATGACGAAAATAATAACCCTGGACATTTCACACAGCGCCATCTAGTCCCAAGCTAAGCAACCTAATGCTTGTGTTATGGTAACAAGATGGCTGATAAACTACTTATATACATTTTTTTTTTGTAAATACATACATATTATAGATAGAAAAACACCCAGACTCAGAACAAATACATGTAGGACTTACAAATATTTGTTCTGTGCGGGAATCGAACCCGCGACACGCAGCGCAGCAGTCCGATCGCTCAGCCACTGCGCTAACCGTGTCGTCAAACATACAAACAACAACATATATTGGCTGTGACTACCTATTAGGTAGATCGAGGTCAACATCAGGCGCATTAACCAATAAAAAAGAAATGGAGTCAAGCTACAAACGCTGCAGTACTTACCAAAAAGATCTTCCCGCAATGCTCACACATGTAAGGCGTCGTCACGGACGTGAATTGCGTCCGGTTGATGCCCGGGTGAGCGCTCTTGAAGTGAGCAGCGTATACCCGGAGATTTTCTAGTACGACGCCACACTACAAGACAACAATAAAAATTACTTACATCGTTTAGATTCTTAAGACTCGTATTCAAGTCAAGTCAAAGCATTTATTTCAAACTAGATGTCGTTGAGTGCATGTCGGAAAACAAACTGGGGTCTACTCCGAAGTAGTATCGGCCGAATGTTCGGCCGTTTCCTGCTACGAAGTTACTATTTGATTCGGTCGGTTCCGATCCTACACTCAATACTCAATTCTTTATTGCATTCCACAATGTACATGCTTAGGTGGTAGGTGAAAATGTAATTAGACACAATTGTGGACCCTGTTGGGCACAGCAAAAGACAATTATATAAAACAAGAAAAGGACTTATAGACTAACTTATTCTAAATACAATTTAATTAAACATACACAATACAAACAATTTAATTATACATATTATTAGGATTCAATTCTACAATATTACTGTTATTTTATTTATATTATTATTCGAGCTGTATAAATTTATCATTCAAATATTCATTTATGCTGTAATAGCATTTACTTAATAATAGTTTTTTTAATTTGTTCGTAAAAACAGTCATCTTTTTTTCATTTCTTAATAGCTCAGGTAACTTATTATAAATTTTTATCGACATTACCAAAGGCCCAGATGAATGCATTTTTAAACGAGAAGTCGGTAGGTTAAGACGTGTTTTATGTCACTCCTACGCTCTTTCGAATATTGACTATGGTCCCGACCCAACTGAGCCGATCCGAACTTTTTTCGCGTTTTTCAATAATATTCGGTTCGGCGATGTGTCGGTCCGATCCGAACATTCGCACTTTGCACTTCGGAGTAGGCCCGAACCGAGGCGGGCCGGGGTGGGTCGGGCTTTTGTTTTGCTGCCAAACCCACCTGGATCCTTCTTTCTCTAAGTTGTGTCTACAGATTATGCAGGTAATGATGATGTTTTGACAACACGGTTAGCGCAGTGGCTGAGCGATCGGACTGCTGCGCTGCGTGTCGCGGGTTCGATTCCCGCACAGAACAAATATTTGTAAGTCCTACATGTATTTGTTCTGAGTCTGGGTGTTTTTCTATCTATAATATGTATGTATTTACAAAAAAAATATGTATATAAGTAGTTTATCAGCCATCTTGTTACCATAACACAAGCATTAGGTTGCTTAGCTTGGGACTAGATGGCGCTGTGTGAAATGTCCAGGGATATTATTATTATTACTATTATTATGTTGAAATCTCTTACCTGTTCACAAGTAACAGGTCCATTGTGTGCTGGTACGCTGTTCACGTCTTTCCGATGTATGACCGTGCGTACGACGGCGGTCACCCTGGATGAATCGATTCGCCTCTGCTTTACAGTTGGGACGTTGCTCATGCGGTTACTGGGAAAATGGAAAGTATAGTTCATAGGGCGCTATGGAGGGAGCTATGCTTGGAGTCTCTTTGAAGGATAAAATCAGGAATTAAATTATCCGGAAAAGAACCGGAGTTACCGACATAGCTTGCAGAGTAAGCAAACTGAAGTGGCAGTGGGCTGGCCATGTTTGTCGAAGGACCGATGGCCGGTGGAGCAAACGAGTCCTGGAGTGGAGACCGCGTATCGGCAAGCGTAGTGTGGGACGCTCCCCAGCTAGATGGACGGACGACCTAAAGAAGGTGGCTGGGACAGACTGGATGCGGAAGGCGGAGGACAGGGTGTTGTGGCGCAGCCTGGGAGAGGCCTATGTCCAGCAGTGGACTGCGATAGGCTGAATTGGATGATTAATTTGATAGTTCATAGTTAACATAACATCACACCTCTATTTCCCGAAGGCGCAGGCAGAGGATGGCTTCCACATTTAACCTGTCTGTCTTCAAAACAAGAGTGAACAGGCATCTTCTGTGCATGCGTTCCATCATAGACCTCATCCATCGCTTTCCATCAGGCGTGATCGAGAACAAGAGCGGACCCATTCATTCAGCAATAAAAAAAATAGAGGTACACCCACATTTCACCAGTTATTTTTGAGTTCCATGTAACAGGGGGCGAGCCTATCGCCAACAACAATAAAACAGCAACAACAACAGATCTAGACTCCGGGCTGTTACAACACTTTGCCCGACCCCGGAATCGACCCCAGGACCAAATTATATAAAAAAAACTTGAGAGGTGTCAAGGGACACCCGGATGGAACGAAGTTCACAGACAGACAGAGAAACATGCGACGCCGCACAGCTTACAATAGCTTACTATAGCAAAAAGTGTCGTGACAACTTTTCGTAAGATTTTTTTCCGTCTAGCCCCCTTTCACAACGCGCGATAAGGAACTTCGTTCCAAAACTTCGTTCCAATAAAAATCTTCTATAAATCAATTTACGTTGTTGAGCAGATAATTTATTATGTAGCTCTGCGACGACGTAGCTGCGTAGCGGATAATCTACGCATCGGCTACGGCGTAGCACTCGTAGCGATTGTGTCGTGACAACTTTTCGTAAGAATTTTTTCCGTCTAGCCCCCTTTCACAACGCGCGATAAGGAACTTCGTTCCAATAAAAAAGTAACAAAACCAAATTATAAAGTAAGAAGTAGAGAAAAGTAGTAGTAAGGCCCGGCGCCCACAATCGGTGGGCATCGGTGCGGCTCGGTACAGGTCGGGCGCTTTACGGCGGCTTCGGGCGCGTGAGAGCTGCTTCGGGCGACTTCGGGCGCCTGAGAGCTGCCTTGGCATTCGTAAGTATACCTAAGGACGCCGAGGCTGGTTTCGGGTAGCTTCGGCAAAACTAAGAATAGTTCGGGTGGCAGAAACGTCGCAGAGCAGTCGTAACGATACGTAAAAACAGTTGTACGCGTGTTGTTATAATGGTGGATTGGGACTTAGTTCTCATTGTTCACCTTGCTTGCAATTAATGACGTTGTTGCCTTTTATTTTCCTCTGGGTGTTGTCAAGCTAAAGAAGGCGCGCGCGGTGAACGTTGTGACTGTTCTGCGACGTATCTGCCACGAAAATGCCACCCGAGCTACTAGAAGACAGCCTCGGCGACCTTAGGTATGCCTACGACTGCCATGACAGCCCGAAGTCGCCCGAAGTAGCTCTCACGCGCCCGAAGCCGCCGTAAGGCGCCCGAGCTGTACCGAGCCGCACCGATACCCACCGAAAGTGGGCGCCGGGCCTAAGAAGTAAGTAAGTAAGACTCATCGACATTTGTATTCTTCCCATCCTCACCTATGGTTCTCAAGCATGGTCTTTGAAAATTCAGCAGAGGTCTACGCTCGAGGTTTACCAGAGAGCTATGGAACGGAGTATTCTGGGTCTTAAACTTGTGGACCGGGTTAAGAATACAACAATCCGTTCCATCACTAAAATAACTGATGTCACTCGGAAAGCTGCCACGCTTAAATGGAATTGGTCTGGACACATCTACCGCATGTCAGACGATCAATGGGCCAAACATACGACCCAGTGGATCCCGCTTAATGGCAAATGACATCGCGGCAGGCCCAGACGGAGATGGCGGGATGAGCTGGACTCCTTTCATAAAGATTGGTCCTAGGCAGCTCTCGACAGAGAGGTAGAAGGAGAGTAGGGAGGCCTTTGCCCAGCAGTGGGCAAAGGAAATTAACGGCTAATAAAGAATAAAACTTATTAGTGTTTAATAGTACTTACGGGTCATCCTCCTTAATATGTTTAGAAGACAACCATAGATGTCTGTCGTACGCCTTCTTAGTTAAAAACTTAACGTCACAAACATCACAGTGCGGCCCCTTGAATTCAGTCTGTAACATAGACATATTTGTTAGAAAGAAAATACATTTGCGGCAAACATTATTTTTTTTTTAAACCTTTTCCCCGCACTAGGAATTTCTCCTGTATCGTGGGTGCGTTTACAAACATTTAAACTCACATACACAAACATGACGTATAAAAAAGAAAAAAAAAAACAAGTTGGGTAAACATGCGTCACATCCACACAAAACGGCACCTCAGCATATTGCTAAGACCTTTACGAGACAGAACCTCAGCGCTGGTTTTCAACAACGGCCGAAGTTGGCGTGATGACGTCACTGGCGGGAATCACGCTTTGATCAACATACAACCTGCGGGGAAGTTGCGTAACACAGTAATAGTAGTTTGGAGGTATGAGGAACAGGGTGTAAAGTTCACTCATCCTCCATAGAAAAGGGAGGATCCTCCGACCAGACGGGTGTTGTGTCTGGTGGGCAACTGCCCAACGATTGATGTTGGGAAATTGTACCTGACGGCACGGTTGGCGCAGTGGTTAAGCGATTGACTGCTGCGCTGCGTGTCGCGGGTTCGATTCCCGCACGGAACAAATATTTGTATGACCTACATGTATTTGTTCCGAGTCTGGGTGTTTTTCTATCTATAATATGTATGTATTTACAAAAAAAAAAAAAATGTATATAAGTAGTTTATCAGCCATCTTGTTACCATAACACAAGCATTAGGTTGCTTAGCTTGGGACTAGATGGCGCTGTGTGAAATGTCCAGGGATATTTATTTATTTATTTATTATTTATGTATCTATGCTAATTGCGCTGTAAACTCTGCTTGCGAGATGCAGGATTTGCGTGACGTCAGTATGACGCGTTGTTCGCATGTGGCGTTGTAGATACCGCTACAGTACCAATGGCTTTAATTTTGACAGGTCAACAACATCCATTGCTTTATTTACGTTGTTGAGAAGACAAATTTATCGAACAAATGAAGCATCATTATCTGCCTAGCTTTCACGCGAACTAAGCGACAAGTGATCGGTGATTAGCTCATCGACTGCGGGTAATACTTACCACTCGAAAGTGTGGTCTTAACTTGCGGAGCGGAGGTAAAGGGATAACGTAAACCAGTTAATTAATTCGACTATCACATCGTTTTAAAATATTTTGCAAATTCGACCTTTGCCAGCATTATCGACTGTTTCATCGGCACCATTAACCATTTATGAAACATTTGTACCTCGTTGCATAGCTTATTAAATGAAGATGTCTTCCCCGTAATTTGTACGCTTAGTGTTAAAGTAAAATTTTGAGATAACTGGTGTCAAAGTTCGTGTACGTAGATGATTTTTGAAAATTGTTAATAAACTTCTTACTTTAACTTTAAACTTTTTGATATTTTAGACAATTTGGTTACATCAATAGGTGTGTTAAAGTATTAGGTAGCCAATGGAATAGCTATGAAAGACACTCAATTAGATAATTTAGAGATAAGTGATACTAAGTGACAAATTCTGGGAAATTTTCAAAAAAACATGAATATCGGTTTTTCTCGGATTCCATGAATTTTCGCCTAGGCTGTATGAGGTGCTTAATTATTGCAAATGGGTCACACTATCACGCCCTGGAAGTAATAACTCGAGTTACCAGTCACCCTGTATAATTTGTTTTATTTTTAACTGAGTTTAGTTTATGATCTTCTTGTACGAGTCGCAATCGCAATAAATACTTTTTCTTTCTTTCAATCATTATATTAGTGTTCATTCATATTTTTAACCGACTTCTAAAAAAGGAGGAGGTTCTCAATTCGGATGTTTGTATTTTTTATTTTTTTTTTAATGTTTGTTCGCGCATAACTTACCGTCGCTTGAAAACCGATTTGAAAAATTATTTTTTTGTTGGAAAGGGTATACTTCCCAAATGGTCCCATAGAAATTTCATAAAAAACGATTCTGTAGTTTGGTTTTTAAACCAAAATTACTGGTAAAAATTACAACTTAAAAGTGAAAAAAAATAAAACTTTTTTGCAAAAAAAAAAAACAACCGACTTCCAAAAACGACACTACAAAGTGAAAAATAACTTTAATTTGGGAAGTCGGTGGCAAACAACGAAAATGAGAACCCAACGACACCGACTTCTGAAATTAAAGTTATTTTTCACTTTGTAGTGTCGTTTTTGGAAGTCGGTTGTTTTTTTATTGCAAAAAAGTTTTTTTAGGAAAGCATACTGGAAATATTTGAGGTTCAATTAAATACCAATCCAGAGGACCAATGCTTACTAAGCCCGCGTGGTAGAGTACAGCCCAATTAAATGCCATACAAAATAGAGAGCAGTGTGGTGGCCCAGTGATAACGGCCGGGACTTCCGAGTTCTAGGTCGTGGGTTCGAACCCAGCTAGGCAAGTAAAGCGCTTGTTTAAGTAAATAATTTCATCACTACTGCTCTCAAAACGGTGAAGGGAAATGTCGTGAGAAAACCGGCATGTCCTAGAGCCAAAAATTTGAAGACGTGACATCTACCAACCCGCACTGGGCCCGCGTGGTGGATTACGGCCCACTCCCTCTCACAGAGAGGAGGCATGTGTCCCAGCAGTGGGAACATTATAGGCTGACTATGTATTAAAAAACTCACATTTTTATCAAAAAGCTTATGTTTCATTCTCTTATGGATCTCCACGCCAGTTTTGCTCACAAACATGTATCCACACAGTTCGCAGACACACGTCGCCATGTGTTTCACACGTAGATGATTTAGTAATGAACCCTTTCTCCTGTTCAAAAAATAAAGAAAATATATTTATTTGCGGTAAAACATGTCGCCATTTAAGAAAAAACAGAAAAAAAGCTTGAGAGGTGTCAAGGGACACCCGGATGGAATGAAGTTCAAAGAGAGAGAGAGAGAGACAGACAGATAAACACGCGCACGCCGCACGGCTTACAACTACCTATAGCAAAAAGTGTCGTTACAACTTTTGGTCTTAATTTTTTCCGTCTAGCCCCCTTTCGCAACGCGCGATAAGGAACTTCGTTCCAACAAGTTGGGGGAAAATATGCTTCACACTCACGAAAAACGGCCATCGCTCAGCATAATGCTACGAAGCTTGTATGCTAGCTTGTGTTAATTGGTTGGACAGTCTAACGATTGTAGTTAGACCAATAAATCTATACAAATAAATAAAATTGGAGAGTCTGTTTGTAATGGCCTACCCAAATGTCCTTTCTTTGGTATTGTTCGTCGGATCGTTGAGCTCCTTAAGTTTTGAGTTGAGCTGCACGATTTCTGACAAATGCGTGCACTGACTGGACAGGTCCTCTCAAACTGTTTGGTTCTTTCTTCAAAAAAACCATCTCAGACATAAATCTACATGGTCTTCACATGATCTGACCAAGATTATGTCTGGACTTTAAAAGAGACTGTGACGTCTGAGTTTGTTTCGGCCTTTCTTCTCAGACTAGTCAGATAGGAAACGCCGACCTCATCTAGTTTTAAAATATGATTGACGTGTAAAAGTGTTTGTACAAACCTACTTACAAAAATAAAATCATTTATCATTTATCAATGTCAAAATAACAACTTTTTATTAAATGCATCATCACTTGCCTAGCCTATTCCAAAATATTTTGGGGTCGGCTTCCAGTCTAACCGGATTCAGCTGAATACCAGTATTTTACATGGAGCGACTTCCTATCTGACTCCACAACCCTATTGGGTAATACGATACCCCTTGCTAAGACTGGTTGTCAGACATTCGGACTTCTGACTACCCGTAACGACTGTCAACGATCTACGAATGAACAGCCGGGACCAACGGCTTAACGTGCTTTCCGAGGCACGGAGGGGTCTCGGTATGTATGGTCACCCATCCACAGACCAACCGCGGCAAGCATAGCTTAACCTGATCGATCGACCTGTGCGGCCCTTTTTATTTAGCCACGGGCCCCCTCCTTTTTACTAAGTGTATATGAAAGTATATACGGTACTTATAACAAAACACAATTTTTTTTTATCTATCGGTCTGTTTGTTCCGACTAATCTCCGAAACGGCTAGGCCGATTTTGGCGGGACTTCCCTTGGGTGATAGCTGATGTTATAAGGAGTAGCTTAGGCTACTTTTATTTTAGAAAAACAATTAGGGGTCTGCGCAAAAAAATTAAAACCCCTGAAAATCAATTTGTTTTCAGACATGCATAGTACCTAAATAAATAAAAATTAATACTCACTCGAACTCAACGAGACACTGCGGACACGTATACTTGCTACCGGCGTGGTAGTCCATGTGTCCTCGTGCCACATTTCTGAAAAAATACGGCCTCATTTATAAAAAAATAATCACGATATTCTGATGTCAGGGCCTGGGGTCCTCAAGTGGGCGGAAGAGATACCGTGGCCCCTGGCACAGACAACTGAAGGAACACGGGTGGGTTTTAGTCAGTAAAAGTCTGACACGCCCTTCCGCTCAGCCCAGAGCGGGAGAAGTCATTTGATGATTTCCCACCCAAAAAAAAAAAAAACAAAAGGGGTCCTCAAGTCCTGAGTTCAGCTGCATGATTACTGACAACTTGCACTGACTGGACTGGTTCACTCAAATCTATGTGGTACTTTTCTCAAAAGACCATTTCAGATATCAATCTACATGGCCTTCACAATGATCTGACCAAGATGATATCTGGACTTCAAAAGAGACTGTGACCTCGTGAGTTTGTTTCCACCTTTGTCCTACCACCTACATTTCAGAGTAGCCAGATAGGAAACGCTGACTTCATGTAGCTTACTTTTTTTTTAAATAATATAACGTGTACAAGTTTATTTATTTATACAGGGTGTTATTGACAGCCCTCCACAAAAACACAGGATTGATTCAGCTCCTTATTCTGAATCATATCCCACTGGAAATTTTCTCAGGAAAAAAAAAAATTTATGCCGTTTTTTCTGCTGATATTCCTTTATTTCAATGTAAAATTTCGTTCTCTATAAGCAACACTCCATTTATGTAAATAAACAGCTGAAAACAGCCTCGCTCAAGCTCGCTGCGCTGCCGTCCGCTACGTGCGTTTTGCCACGGTAACGATACGTTGCGTGTGAGATAATAAAACAAATCTGGTTTTTTGGATTCCCTTAATGTTCCTGAAAGAATTACATGTACCGGTCATCTTAATATGATGTACTGAAGCCACCCTATCAGTTTGCGGAGGGCTGTCAATAACACCCTGTATATTCTGATATCGTATTTATAGAATAAACATTTCATTTCATTTGGTCGACGAAGTTACGGGCCCATCGAAACTGCGGAATGAGCTTTACTCCCGATTAATTGACCTTTTCGGACGGACAGAAACACATCGGGAGTAAGGACAACTGCTAAATAGTGTTGTCATTCATTCTTAGTTTGGGCCCCGAAGTAATCTTATGTCCGTAGGTTAGGAAACCATTAAAACCGTAGCAAATGATCTCAAATTATATCGAAATTATGTTATTCCGTAAATGGGATATCGGAATCACTTGTAAAAAAAAGACGTCATGTTTAAAAGAAGTACCTTATATGCATTTCCTATCTGTAACTATTTTTAATCAGTCTTCAATTTCGGTATGGTAAATTAAAAATTTGCGTCTATACAGGGTGGATTTTTGAGCTAAAGGGCAGGTACCTCCGGAGCTACAAGAAAATAGGCTTAGGAGACTAACATTAACTTTTTGAGAAAAGACAATGACCAAAAGTCGTACCAAAAAGTCTCATGCATCAAGATCAAAATATTATAGTAATTATTTTCATATTTTTTTACGACATTACGCATGGTGGTTTTGGTAGGTAATTAAAGTAAAAAAGTGTTGATGTTATTTTATTCCCTTTACATGACGTTCCGTTTCAAGTGATATGAATAATATAACCTTGAATTTTGAAAGTGTCATGTCACGTCTTTAAAAAAACATGTAAAAAAATATACTTTGCCTATTCTACATTAATTAAAAATAACTGGAATAAAATAGAATAGAATTTTTATTTTAACGATTATCATTTTTTAAGAGCAATAATGGCCGTTCGTGTATGACATGTCAAACAAAATAAAGTTTTCAGGTTATTTCGATTTTTTTGAAAATCTCGGAAACCCGGGTTTTGTTTACAAAAATAACTTTTGTAGGAGTTAATATAATAAGTGTAGTCTATAAAAAACAAAGTTTGACTTTGATGCAGCATGGTACGAGATTCCATACATCCATGAGCATTGTCCTTTGATGTTAACTTTTTTTTCCCAATCGTCAACAGTATTGACGTTAAGGTGTTACTGGTCGGGATTATTCGGGGGAGGCCTATGTCCAGCAGTGGACGTCTTTCGGTGGAAATGATGATGATGATGACCGTGATGACATATAAATCTTACCTATTCCTTGTAACCAACGGACACAGTTTGCATATAAATTCCGTCGTGTGTTGTTGTTTCGTGTGCGCGTACAAATCTCTTTTTCTCTTCATTCGGAAATTACATATGGTACACTTTAACGAACCGCTTTGCTGAAACAAAAAAAAAAATTACGGTTAAACTACGATTTTTTAGGAAAGCGGTATCCGCTAATAATTATAAATAAATACTTTATTTCAGATCAAATTACAAGATTCATATTGTTAGTCTTACCCTAATGTTTGTAAATACCACACTATAATTATATAAAAATTGAAACGATTCACACCTACGTGTGCAGCCGTATCCTGTGAGCCAGCATAGGGCTGTCCCACCTAACACACAATACACTCAGGATGCTGTGGGATTTAGCACATATTCTACCGCGAATCGAGCGCACCGTTTCCGTATAATGGCATGAAAACCATCAACCATGGCCTCAGTGAACATCCCGGAAGTGCTACAAAAACGTGGTAGACCCAACAGCATCCTGAGTACATTGTTATACAGGGGGTCTACTCCGAAGTAGTATCGGCCGAATGTTCGGTCGTTTCCTGCTACAAAGTTTCTATTTGGTTCGGTCGGTTCTGATCCTACACTCCGAGACTCATTCGAATATTGACTATGGTCCCGACCCAACTGAGCCAATCCGAACTTTTTTCGCATTTTTCAATAATATTCGGTTCGGCCATGTGTCGGTCCGATCCGAACATTCGCACTTTGCACTTCGGAGTAGGCCCCCTGGACACGCAGGGCGTTGTATGCCCTTAGCGTATACCTGACAGACTGCACGTGTAAACAGACTGGCAGCATGCGTATTTCGTATGAATAAAGTTTTAAGAACTTTTCATAACGTTACAATCCTGAAAATAAAATCGTAGAAACTCCTACGTCTACAGGTATACGAAGCTCAACAAGGTAAAACATAAAGATGTTGCTAGAAATTTCACGCAGACGAAGTCGCTGGTTGAAGCTAGTATTGAAATAAAACAATAACAATAACATTTATTTATTTATTTATTACGTTAGTTAGCAAGCATTGTTTATTCAAAAAACGTGTAACGTCAAGCAACAAACATGTAAAAACAAGTAAGAAAACTTAACTAATAAATTAGTACACGAAAGATGTAGGAGAATATAATAAACACGTAATAATTAATTAATGAATTGCATTGATAAGTAATAATAACTGCCGGGCGAGTTCATCGATCAGGTTAAGCTACGCTTGCCGCGGTTGGTCCGTGGATGGGTGACCATCTTTATACAGGAATAATTTTTATTCAGTGCGCAAACTTTGACAAATTAAACTTAAATGAGTTTTATTAAACACCTATTTTTTATTTTGATAAGTCTTAGTACAAAAAAATAAAGTTATCGCTAACGAAAGATGTCTATTTTGAAATTGATTTTCTGGCCACTACGCGCCGCCCGGCGCGGCAGCGCTCGGAAGTTTTTCGTGCATAGGCGTGGGTAGATAGATATTTACGTGGGTTACATACAATGTACTGATCGCTGATTTTATCAGGTTCGAATTAGACTTTTTTAAGATTAGGCCGTGATCTGAAGTTATTTGAAGAGTAATTCTAATTTTTCCTTCATACTTTCATGGGCTTAGGACCATCAAAATGCAGAAAATAACGCATTATAATCAATTAAATTAAGGCACTTTTAAAAACTTGATACTTACATTTACCGCCAGTCGAGGTCTGCCAGACCCTAGTGCGTGATTTGGGGTCCTGAACTGACCGTGATCAAGCAGCCTCTGAGTGACTGCTAAAATGGTCCTTTCGTAGGCTTTCACCACATAATAAATAGACCCGCACCATCACGCGGTTACTAAAATCCGACATCGTAAGTACGACACACGAGTACGCGCGGGTTGCGCACTGCGCGGGAAAGCGACTAGACGCGATGTAACTTCAGCGCAAGCGCATGCCTTGAACTGTCGAGCGCCCGGCCGGCCGCCGCCGCCTGGCGCCACCCTGCCGCCCGGAAGGGGGTTTCACCCCCTCTGCAACATCACTCGTAAGCCGCACGGCGCCCGCGTTCATTGATATTATTACGAATAGGTAGTGTCCATATTTTGCTGATTTAAAGTCGGATAAAAAAATATAAAAAAGTTTTGAACAAATAATGGAAATGTGTTCTATTACTGATACTGAACCACCAAAAATTTTTTGCGCATTGCTTAAAAAATATTTCTGTATATCAAAACCCCTCCGTGCCTCGGAAAGCACGTTAAGCCGTTGGTCCCGGCTGTCATTAGTAAATCTTTGACCGTCGTTACGGGTCGTCAGAAGCCCGAAAGTCGGACCACCAGTCTTACCAAGGGGTATCGTATTACCCAGTATCTGGGTTGTGGAGGTCAGATAGGCAGTCGCTTCATGTAAAATACTGGGTACTCAGCTGCATCAAGTTAGACTTGCAGCCGATCCCAACATAGTTGGGAAAATGTTAGATGATGAACTGCCACTAATTGGCCTATCACCCGTGTTCGGCTTGGCGTTGATTTCTGGTACACCCTGTATAATACTCATAATCCTGAGCAGTGGGTGTGAAAAAAAATATATACAGTATTTGCTAGTTTAAGACTTTCGTTCAAAAACATAACAAATAAATATCTTGCAAATGAAGTCCGTGGAAAAATTAAGTTTTCCCCTCCCTCGATAGATGGCGTTGGCGTCGAATTAGATCTCGCTATGGTTTCGTTACCGCGCCGCGTATAAGACTCAGCTTTATTCGGAAGAATTCAATCCGGTTTAATCCGGTTGACAAATTGTAAATTAAAATTTTTGACGAATCAAACCGCTAGCGGTTCGATTCGATTTTAAATCCTTGCAATGTAAGGCAAGCATTAATTTTTTGGTCAAGTCAGAGTTGTCCTTAAAATGAGATGAGTAAAACAAATCGTTTTTTTTTTTTTATTTGGTTTTAATTTTGTTTTCTGTAAGTATTGTTTTATTGTAACATAGAGAACATAATAAGAACATAACTTTTGTTAGATAGAGAGGTATTTTTGGCAGATTCGAGACTGAACGTTCTTATAATTACGAGAATTGCCCACCTCAGTCTCAATCTGTCCAAAATTCCTCTAATATCCCTACATTTTGACAGGTTTTTGACATTTGTTTGTCGCCGAGATGAGACTGCGACTAGATTTTGAACAATTTAAATTGGGTACGAGAATAAATTGGCCTTCAGAAGCGATTCTTTGGCACACAAGTCGAAATAAGCCGGTAAGGCGTGATAAGGTAACGTACAGACGCCTCGTTACTCGTACCTCGTTACTCGAAAGGTAACGTACAGAGAAATCTGTCAGATTTCTTTAATAGATTTTCGACTTTATTGCTAAAACATTAGGTTCAATGTTGATTGGGAAAATCTGACAGTTTTGGGTAGGTTGACCTGCTGGCGTCCGTACAAAAAGTTTCTTTTGCATAAACATATAATCAGCTGCCTCCTTTCCCCAACATTTTTGGTGTTAGCATCCCGTCTAACGCCTTTTTTACGACTTGAAAAAACATCGGGATTTTTATTATAGGTTTAAATCATTTATTCTCATAAAGACAAAAAACGCCACTCACATGAGAACAGACAAGATACATTCAGTAAAACTTATTTTAGGTAACCGTCACCAAAGTATATGTATAGTATTATAATTATTCTATACTCATTCAGCAGTCCAACTCTCAACCATTTAAGAACATTGGAGGACTTTAGTCAAGGCAGTTTTCAATTATGTGTTTGGATAGCCGAGATTTAAAACTGCTGAGAGTTAACATTTTTTATGTAAGTGGGTAGATTATTAAATAGTTCGTTAGTGCTCCTACATATGTAATATTCTTTCTTGCGTAGTGTATGTAAGGATAAGGTATAAATCGATACTAACAATAAAGCTAAAGAGTTTGTATGTTTGTTTGAACTACCTCTCTAGAACCACAAGTCGGATTTGAAAATATATTCTTACTTTTGATGGCCAAATTCTTGAGGAAGGTTATAATAGGCTATTTAACATAACGGTAAGGCCTTAGGAACCGAGCAAAAAGAACGTTAGAAAATGAAGAAATAGCGCGGGGATGGCGATGCGTTGCGATGCGGCCACCCGCCGGGGGGCCTAAATTTCACGCGGACTGTGCATGACATATTTTGACGGCACGGTTGGCGCAGTGGTTAAGCGATTAACTGCTGCGCTGCGTGTCGCGGGTTCGATTCCCGCACGGAACAAATATTTGTATGACCTACATGTATTTGTTCCGAGTCTGGGTGTTTTTCTATCTTTAATATGTATGTATTTACAAAAAAAAAGTAGTTTATCAGCCATCTTGTTACCATAACACAAGCATTAGGTTGCTTAGCTTGGGACTAGATGGCGCTGTGTGAAATGTCCAGGGATATTATTATTATTTTCTTTTTTTATGTCCTATAAGGCGATACCAATATAAATTGAGGTTTTTTTCGTAACCATTTATTTCACTATTACAGTATGTATGGATTTAGTTTTTGATTTATGTTTGTTGACAATCGGGTTAATTTCCTCGATAGAATTTAATTCCGAAAATACCTCTACTTTTTTATATATTTTTTTCTGTAATTAAATTCAAAAATCCTAAGTAATTTAATTGCAAAATTGAACTCAAAATGTGCGTAATAGGTAATTGAAATCTCTGGCTGAAAATAGTTTTGATACACAGCTTAATATATTTTTAAACAATTTTTATTTGGTTTGGCGCTTACGTTGTCTTATTTTGGTTCCAGCGCATTGTTGCGCTCTGTGGAAGTAATTGACTCTGTCACTTTTTTTTGTGTATCATGTATTTAAATACTGTGTACACGATTTAATCTCGTTTAGAGATTGTAAAATCCGTTCCGATCTGATGCGATGCGAGCCGTTTGGTGGAAATCATCCTTAAATAAATAAATATAAACTATACATTTACCTCGCTATGCTTGATCACATGCCTTTCCTGCTTATCTTTGGTCGGGAACCCTCTAAAACAGACGTCACACTTGAACGGCGCCTGCTTATATTTGTCACATTCCCGCCTGACAAGAATCTCTCGTCTCAACTCATCATGGTTCAACGGTTTTATGATGAAAATGTTCTCGTCAATCGGTATCGAAGGCTGTTTGTTCTTCTGCGGTCTGGGAAGGAAAAAATATAATATAACATCGCGACTGCCATCCGTAAAGGGTTAAGCTCATCACTCATTATGACAGAACTTGTCATTCAAGTTAGGATTTAAAGAAGGTATTTTTAATAATAATAATAATGAGAAACCGAAGGTTTTGTCTGTGCAATTATGGACGAAGTTATGATGACGAACAATTACCGGAGATTTATTGTGAAAGACGGCACGGTTGACATCTGTCGGGCATGCCACCGGCCGGGAGAATCAATCAGGCATATTATCTCCGGGTGTTCTCGTCTAGCTAACGGAGAGTACTTGCATAGACACAACCTTGTAGCCAGGATAATCCATCAGCAACTTGCTCTGAAATACAGCCTTGTCGAATCTGAGGTGCCGTACTACAGGTATGTGCCCGACCCAGTTCTCGAAAATGGAAATATCACATTGTACTGGGATCGATCCATCATCACTGACAGGACTATTGTTGCCAATAAACCTGATATAGTGGTGGTGGACCGATCAGAGCGACGCGCAATGATTGTTGACATAACCGTCCCGCATGATGAGAACCTCGTGAAAGCCGAGAAAGATAAACAAATCAAGTATCTTGACTTGGCTCGCGAGGTTGTCGACATGTGGGATGTGGACTCAGCGATCATTGTGCCGATAGTCGTGACAGCCAATGGCTTAATAGCCAAGAGCCTCGACCAACACCTGAGGAGGCTCTCGTTGGGCAGCTGGATCAAGGGCTTGATTCAGAAAGCGGTACTTCTGGACACGGCTCGCATTGTCAGGAAGTTCCTCTCTCTGGAGCCCTGACCGCCGGTAGCTTGGACCCTGTTCCCGATACCGGTGGGCTACTACTTTTTATATTTTTAAATGTTTTTTTTATCCTTGTGTTTATAAAAATATTTAAAAATGTATTTTGTAAGTATTTAAATGAAATAAAGGAGATAATAATAATAAAAAAGCTGCCATCTTAAACACCTGTAGAATAGTTAGGAAGTTCATGCAGTTAGACGAAGAAAACACACCCTCATCTTAAATACACACCACACGCTGCATTTACTTGGCTTTGGCCCGTAAATGTAGCTTAGACCAGCCTCTGAGCTGAGAAAAAGAACACTCCCGATAATAATAATAATATCCCTGGACATTTCACACAGCGCCATCTAGTCCCAAGCTAAGCAACCTAATGCTTGTGTTATGGTAACAAGATGGCTGATAAACTACTTATATACATTTTTTTTTTGTAAATACATACATATTATAGATAGAAAAACACCCAAACTCGGAACAAATACATGTTCATGTTGTGTTGTTGTGTGTTGTTGTTTGTGTTGTTGTGTTTGTGGACTTACAAATATTTGTTCTGTGCGGGAATCGAACCCGCGACACGCAGCGCAGCAGTCCGATCGCTCAGCCACTGCGCTAACCGTGTTGTCAATAAGGTATTAATAAGGTATTTATTTCCACAGAAACCTTCATGTACAATGAAATATGTTTGGAGCCTCCTTTTAGACAAACAATGCTTGTGTTAGGAGACTCCGCTCTTTCATATCTTAGATGTAGTATTACAGTTAAATATCTTGCTATTCCTATCATCAATATTCTAACATCTTGAGTATGTATCATGTGGTAAGAAGCGTGTGCTTTAATTTGATGTGGTGTATGTGGGGTGTGTGTAAGATATAATATGGTTTGTGTGGTGCGGTGTGTGGTGTGGTGTGATGTAGCGTGGTGTGGTGTACAGTAGTGTAGTGTGTGTAGTAGAGTGAGGTGTGTATCGTTATGGTGTGTGAATTATTTTACTCATGATATACCAACTGCATTAAAATACATTCATCTTGCTGACGGCGCGTTGGTGACAAGCGGGATTTTTTCGAGGCGGTGGCGGCCGTTACTGCTTTGGAGCGGTGCGGTTATAATGAGTGATGACAGAGTAGAGAGTAATGTTGAGTCAGAGGTGTACAGTCACGAGCACCAATATGTCAACACTTGGCAACTATCAATTTCGATTTTTTTTGTGAAATAACGAATGCAACGTTGAAATACGACACATTACATAAACCTATGGGTTCGAAAATGCTATGTTCGTAACAACATAAAATTTCATTAAAAAATAAAGGAGTAATTCGCTTTTGAATAAAGCCGAGTGTATACATGCTTTTGCTCGTGACTGCACCTATAGTACACCCACATTTGGCCCAGTTATGTTTAAGTTTATGTACGTGTATGTGTAATTACCATGGATGACCACTGGCCTCCTGAGGTGCGTGCGAAATCGAGATCAACTTCATAAAAAAGCAATGCAAAATCCCAAAGACCTTACTGCTAATCTAACATATTCTAGATACCGTAATTACTGCAACAATTTACTAAAAACTATTAAATGCAGTTTTGACCAAAAAGAACTCCTGAAGGCTAATGGTAACCCCAAAGCAACTTGGGACATCATAAAAACTATTAGCTACAAGAACACCTCACCCATAAGTAAGTCAGGAGAACTCCTTAATATGTGCAGCGATCCAAACTCCTCTGTCAATGCTATAAATAGGTATTTTGCGAACGTTGGAGCTGATCTTGCTAGGCAGGTTGCGCAGGGTCAGCGTGTAATTCGTTCAAACTTTGAATTTGACAGCATTATAAATCCTCAAGGTAACTCATTTGTATTGCTTGAAACGGATTTCTCAGAAATTGAAAATATAATTATAGAACTAAAACAGAATTGTGCTGTAGGTCACGATGGAATACCAGCCTCAGTTATTAAGTCTGCCAGACACGTACTTGTTCCGGCAATAACGCATATCTGTAATTTATGTATCTTAACAGGTATTTTCCCTGACACTTTTAAGAAAGCATTAATTACACCAGTATTTAAGGGTGGGGATGGTGACCGTGTCGAGAACTATAGGCCTATATCTGTACTCACCACACTGTCCAAAATTATGGAGAAGATTCTGAACAAAAGATTGCTTAGCTATCTTGAATACAACAACATAATTGCGCCAAACCAATACGGTTTTAGGAGAGGCGTATCAACAGAGGATGCTGTTCTTGAACTAACAAGCCAAATTGTTAAGAATCTTGATTCAAGGACTAAAACTATAGGTATATTTCTTGATTTAGCCAAAGCTTTCGACACGGTCTCTACTCCCATCCTTCTACGTGGCTTAGAAAGCTTGGGAATAAGAGATATCACCCTAAACCTCTTCCGTGACTATCTCACAAACCGTAAACAACGAGTTAAGGTAGACAACTACATCAGTGACGATGTCAATCTAACCTTTGGCGTACCACAGGGCAGCGTGCTGGGTCCCACCCTTTTTCTCCTATTTGTGAACAGATTGTGTCAGCTCTCTATCCCAAACTGCAAGATACTCGTATATGCAGACGACACTGCGCTGATCATAAGTGGAGAAACTTGGGAATCTACTCACCACGCAGCTGAAAATGCTCTTGGCATAGTGATGGATTGGCTTTCATTGAACTTACTTACGCTAAATGTCTCTAAAACTCACTATGTCCCTTTCTCAGCTAACTCTACTACACAGCCTAGTATGCCAGACGTTAGAGCCCATAGTTGTCACCCTTCGCTGAACCCCTGCAGCTGCCCTACTATTCATAGAAGCTCTTGTGTTAAATACTTGGGGGTACACATTGATAACACATTGAGTTGGCAAGAGCATACCAGTGTGACAGTTTCGCGAGTGCGTAAACTAATGTTCCCTATGAAGAAACTAAGAAGAGTAGTTGCCGATCGACTGTTAAAGACGATTTATTTTGCCTTGGCTCAGTCACTTCTTACCTATTGCATATCTGTCTGGGGCGGTACACTTAAAACGTATCTGCTTCGCCTTGAGAGGGCACAAAGAGCTGTCTTGAAAGTCATGCTTCACAAACCTTATCGGTACCCGACTACCCAGCTCTATAAAGACATATCGGTACTCACTGTACGACAGCTCTGTGCACTTAACATCACTTTACGTGTACACTCATCATTGACCTATGACCCACGGTTACTAGAGCAAAATAAAAGACGTAAAGATCCTGTATGCCCACCTGTCTCCACCAAAACTGCTCTGGCGAGGCGAAGCTACCCGTGTCTTAGCAGTCACCTTTATAACACTATAAACGAATCCTGCAACGTATATTCCTTACCTAAATTTAAATGTAAAACTGTAGTCAGTAGTTTTCTTCAAAAGTTAACGTACGATGAGACTGAACAACTCTTTGCAAAAAAATCTTACTAACGCATCTAAATACAGATTTAAATTGTTCCTTCATTATTTATTTTATACTGTGACATATTACGAAATACACAACTAAACATACACACACACACACCCACACGTACACCCACACCACACACCCATTCCTTGCTTACATAAATTTTAATGTTAAGTACTAATGTTTAAATAAGTTTTACGCCTACCAAGTGCAGAAAATTGTCAATGAACTGTAAGAGGAAGGCGCCTGTGTCTGTAACACAGTGTATACTAGCACAGACACAGACGTTCACTCTGTCTCAAATAGTGCATAGCGGTGAAATTCATTGTTTTATGTT
This sequence comes from Apamea sordens, assembly GCA_945859715.1. Lineage (NCBI taxonomy): Eukaryota > Metazoa > Arthropoda > Insecta > Lepidoptera > Noctuidae > Apamea > Apamea sordens. The sequence continues at coordinate 6,081,711 of OX244015.1, read as the reverse complement.
TGATTGAGATGGACCAATTGTATTTGGCTTTTTGAAATAAAGTTTATTATTATTATTATTATACAGCAGATGGTGGATCGTAGCATGTGGCGTTCTGCAGTTTCTACCTACCCCCATGTGAAGAAAGCGTAGTTATGTAACTTATACAGCGTGGCGCTTTAATGGCGACATTAATTTAACACACGTATACGGTTTTGCGTTGTAGTTTTATGAATATATTTTAATTTAATTAAACATTAATATTTATTTATTTATTAACAATCTTATAAAATAGCATCTTAGAGCAACCTGACTTAAAGAACTGTAGCGCAGGGGTCATTTGCCGGGGTCCCGGATCATAACATCGCATCAATGTAATTAAAACAATTAACGAGCAAAGAGAAGGCGAATTGAAGGAAAGAGAGAGAGCCCTATGTCGGCGCGCGGCGCAGGAAGTTTTCAAGTTACGATTTTTTTATGTTGTTATAATTTTTATGATTACTGGCCACTAGCCCTACCCGTGTGTTAAATTAATGTCGCCATTGTAGCGCCACGTTGTATACAGAGTGGCGATAAGGTTATCACATTAAATAGTACAGTTTGAAAGTTAAACAAAATAAATAGCGTAAAAATTGGCAAAAAATAAATCACCCTTAATAATAAGACACTAGACACGCGCGGGGCGATGGCATCAAAAATTCAACACAAAGTTTATGGTATTGTTACCAAATAATCACAAATTAAGTTTAATGTTGTTTAATACAAAAACGAAAAAACTGGTCCTACGGCTAGAATGTTAATTGTTAATAATTATTTTAATTGTGTATGGTTAAAATACGTAATGTAGAATTCGTGGTTTCAATAATTGTGTTAACCTAATCGCCACACTGTTTAAGGTCTAACTATTCATACACGAAATCTTTTAATTTAAAATCAAATTTATTTATTTTGGGATAACTATACCAAAGGTTAGTATACAAAAACTTAGAAACTATTGTTAGTACTTAAATACAATTGCAAAGGACAACACTCATCATATCATAATTATCAGTGATAGGAATAGGTAGTGCCTATTTGCCTAAACTTCGAAGAATTGAATTGAAGGTTTTAATTGTACGTATGGTTGTAACAACTGTGAATGTTATTTATTATGTTATGTCTAGTCGCAAACTTTAGGTAAATATAGACGAATTACTTATTCCAAATAACATATTTTTTTAATGTATTTAAAAGTGTTGACCCGAATTTCGGGACAGATGTCCCGGAAAAATTTTTGTCCTAAGGAAGTCTCCGTTTTTTGTCTCTGTTCTTCGAAGTTTAGGCAAATAGGCACTACCTATTCCTATCACTGATAATTATACACAAATGCCCCTGTGCCGAGACACCCCGCCCCGCCAAGATAACCAACAGGGAGTTACCTCCCTAAAAGATCACCAGACGAACGAAATCCCTCAACACAGGCGCACGTACATCTTCAGCTACAGTTTTCAGGATGCTGTTGAGACTCCCCCGCACTCTCCTCTTAAGTGACACGACTCACTTTTGAATGACGGCATGAAAACCGTCAGTATAAAATAAAATAAAAATAAAACTTGAGAGGTGTCAAGGGACACCCGGATGGAACGAAGTTCAAAGAGAGAGAGACAGACAGAGAAACACGCGCACGCCGCACGGCTTACAACTATAGCAAAAAGTGTCGTTCCAACTTTTGGTCTTAATTTTTTCCGTCTAGCCCCCTTTCGCAACGCGCGATAAGGAACTTCGTTCCAAAAATTCGTTTAATTCAGACTATTTAAATGTCCATATTTTGTTAGAATTACATTATCTTAGTATGAAACTGCGCGAGGGGTTTAAGGGGTCATTGTATTCATCATTACGAACAACTTTTATTAAGGGACTAAACCAGAAATCGCGAAAAGAAATCAGCTGTTCTGTACATTAACTTTTACTTTACTTTTTTTACTATCGTGGGTGCGTTTACAAACATTCAAACTCACATACACAAACAGCCAGACCCGGAACAACTACTTGTAGGTCATACAAATATTTGTTCCGTGCGGGAATCGAACCCGCGACACGCAGCGCAGCAGTCAATCGCTTAACCACTGCGCCAACCGTGCCGTTTATATTCGCATAACTCGTCAAAATGTATGGAACAGACTTTTTTTGCGATTTCACGTTTGGTCCTACAGTAAATTTTGTTCATCATGATAAGTACAATGACCCCTTTAGATATTTCGTGTATGAATATGTAGATAAACCTTATACAAGCTGTTTTTTTGCATCCTCGTCAAATTCAAGGAGGTAACAATGCTACTGATTCTCGACACGAATCAATAATAAAAGGACTAGGTTTTTCTTTTCCAATTTTCGGAAATTGGCATGTGTGGGACACGCATTTTAAAGCGCGGCCTGTGTGAGACCGCACTTTAACTGCCTTATAACACACATATAAAAACGTGGCCGCTTATACGATACCATAACGCGATTCTGTTCTTTGAAAGTGGTGTATTCTGAAATACTATCATGTTTTCTTACCTTTCTTTCACGCACATAATAACATCATCATCTGTCTTCGCCTTTCTTTTAACAGCTGCTTTTGTCTTCTTCACTGCATTCGTTTTCTTTTCTATACAAACAATGGGTTCATTATTGACGCTTGTAATTGTTTCATCATTTACATAACTTTGATCATCATCGTCGTCACAAACGTCATCATTTGCAGGTACTTCATCATCATCACTGTCTACATCTTTAGAGAGATCCATTTGTTCATTATCTTGGTCACTATCACCAATATCCTTAATCTGCAATCGCAAAATGTAAACAAATATAAGTTTATTGAAAAATAACTTAAAAGTTGATATTTGTTTAACTTGAAATAACATCAATTTGAAACATTTGGACATAATGTACAGTTCCTCGTCAGTATTATCTGACCCACCCTAAAAACAAACGAATTTTGACCCTCTGGCTGTAACATTAAGGTTTATTCAATTTATATGAGCTTAACAGACAAGTGCTCGAGAACTCCATTAACAGATACAATCAATACAGACACGCAAATTTCATCTTTATCACGTAACGTTAAGGTAAACCCACCCAACATTGTCGGAGCCACCGGCATTATATCATTTTGTTAAGCTATTTTAATCATTATCTCGTTGACATTAAAGTTGAAAAGCTTTTAAGTCACACTACATAATTACAACCCAATCTTTAATTTCGCGCATTTCCAACAAGTTCTTGTGGCTTAGCGGTTTGATGCTGGATTGGCGTCGAACAACATGTGGGTTCGAAAATACAGTCCACCTATATTATCAGTTTCTTTTTTAATTTCTACAATATTGCTTGCATTATTAAAGAACGATCAATATGATTTACGCCTAATAACTTATCTTGTAAACAGGTGGGTAAATTGAAAAACTTTCAAGTTCACAGAATTTATATTGACCAAGAATGGTTGGATACGAAGTAAAAAATATATTTGCTTCGTGAGGTAGATAATAAATTCATCTAAGTGACAAAAGTTACACTACGCCTAATAGCAGTGACTGCGCACACACATTTGTAAATCTCGATAAGTATTTTTAAGCAATTTGGTGTTAAAAAGCATCATGTCGCAACTTAATGACTATACCAAACATAAAATCATATTTTTACATGAGTAGAATGTTGGAATTAGAGAGATTGGTCATCGACTTAATATAGCAGTAAGTGTTTTTTTATACCTAAGTATTTAATTTTATTGATTGTGATTAACGAACGCGTCATTCACTCCTTACAAGTTACATACACGGTTCCAAAAATGTTTTTTTTTTTGTTTTAGAGAAATATGGTCAGTTTATGCCTAAGACGTTATGGAGACAATGGAAATATTCAGCGGATTCGTCCAGGAGCAAAAGCCATCAAGTATAGTCCCGAATTCGAACGCCACCGTTGTTTCAAGCCATGTTGAAAATCCATTTTTTGCCCATTCGTGTAACCGCAATAAACCACAATATTTCAGGGGAAACAGTGAGAAGGCATTTACACGCTGCTGGGATAAGGAATTATAAACCGGCACAGAAAATTTCATTGACACCTGCTCATCGCGAAGAAAGGGTCCGTTTTGCCCAGGAATATTTAAATTTTTATTTTTTTTATTTTCTATTTTTAAACACACCATGTAAGTAAATGCTCAATGGATTGATTGTTAAACCATTAAAATGTTGCAGATTATGTGGTGATGTTATTGTTATAAATAGATTGTTTCTATTTAAATAACATGTTTATTCACTACATATAGGCAGCTATAAATCTGTAAAGCATTTCACACATGAATTAATTTTCTCGATAACAAACTTTTAAGCATAAGCATGCCTTGATTAATGTTAATAAATGGTTAGATTTGATTATGGCATATTAATATAAAATGTAGGTATATTAATTTGGAAATATATATGAGCATTTACTTATTTTATCTTACCTAAGTGTTTTAATGAAATAATAAACATTTTAAACTTGCAACTTTTTAATTTTATTTCTATACCAACTGCCCGTTTAAAAAAACAAGATCCTACGTCGTCCATTAAAGAAATGTAAAAAAAAAAGTGTAATAAAAAAAACAGCTGAGCAAAAAGCTACATTTAGGTTAAACTCGGTTTCGAACGTAGACAACGATGAACACCGCACTACCTTAGTGACCACAAGACCAACTCAACTCTTATAAGCCGCATTGAAATTTGATCTTAGTTGTTATGCTAGACGCAATATTCTAAAGAATTTGAACCATATAGTATACTTTCATAAAGTTTATTCTTGCACAGCACAAGCAGCCAACCTTTTCCTCGTGCAAATAGATTATTTTGTATTTTAAATAATCACTCCATTGAGACATGATAATAAAAAAATCTACCTACAAAATAGAAAATAAAAAATGGTAAAGAGACGTTGTTTTTGTAATTTAGTAAGACAAGGTCAAATATGTTTGAGCGTAGTCACTGCATACCCTTAGTAGCATTTGAATACCAGTTTTATAATAAATAATATTTATTTTTCAACTACCCACTTATTACAAGTTATGCGAAAATATTACCATTTTACAAAGTTTATATTTGAAGATTATCCGTCTATAGTTCTTTATAATAATACAAGAAATAGTTTTGGAATAAATTCTAAATTGAAAGCAAAACAATATCATCGTCGCAGGATTTGATCTCGCACCTTGATTTTCTCAGTCTTATACACAGACCACGAGACCAGAATTACTTGAACGCAATCATTAAAATAAGCTATTACACTAATTATATTAAAACAAGTAGTTATAACATATAACCTAAATGCTAACGTGATAAAGATGAAATTTGCGTGTCTGTATTGATTGTATCTGTTAATGGAGTTCTCGAGCACTTGTCTGTTAAGCTCATATAAATTGAATAAACCTTAATGTTACAGCCAGAGGGTCCAAATTCGTTTGTTTTTAGGGTGGGTCAGATAATACTGATGAGGAACTGTACTTTACCTTAGAGAGTTTCATCGTTACAATGTCTTCCTCATTCACAACATTATCCAAACCAATTTTCGCATCGTTTACGCAAATATTTTCTGTAACTACACCATCATTGTCATCGTCATCGTCATCAAAATCGGTTTCTTTCGCACCGACCTCAATTTCGGTTATTGGTATTAAATCGATTTCGGTTTTCACATCAGCATTAGGATGCGTTTCTTCAATGATTTCATTGTTTGTCTCATCCTTTATAATTATTTTGTTTGTAACTAAGTTGTGTACTTCTATTTCGACCTCCTCGTTGTGCGGTATGCCGATTACCTCTGTCTTTATGAACGTGTTCGGCGCATGCTCATCCGCGTCGTGGCTGTTGAACTTGAACACTTCCTGTACACTACATGTTGACTTTAGATTGGTGTGTCGCCGATGTATGTTTACTATGTCGCTTATTTTTAGCTGCAAGTGACAAATGTGTTATGAATAAGTGGGATAGATGTTGCATTTTAAACCTTATTACAATGACATAAGGGTCACGTGACACGCGCTTTTGGAACGAAGTTCCTTATCGCGCGTTGCGAAAGGAGGCTAGGCGGAAAAAATTAAGACCAAAAGTTGGAACGACACTTTATGCTATAGTTGTAAGCCGTGCGGCGTGCACGTGTTTATCTCTCTCTCTCTCTCTCTCTCTGAAGTTCTTTCCATCCGGGTATTCCTTGACACCTCTCAAGTTTTTTAATTACATTATCTGTAGTATATGTATCATAACTGTTACGTCATTATCGCAACAACCATCAATCATTGTATTTTAATCCTTATGGCAACGAAATAAAAATCGAATTACGTGGGCTCGTTATTTGCAATACCTACTACACACAAAAAAAGAGCTAACAAGACAATTCAAATGATTCGATCACGTTTTTAGATACAGATAAGTATTTCATTTAACGTATTTGCAACAGTCATTGTAATTTAAACCTTATTACAATTACATATGACTCACATCATCATTGTTCTTTAAATGCTCATGCAGCAATGCATCCATGAACAGCGCTTTATTTAGATCACAATGAAGCGGCTGACTGCAGCGGTATACCACACTCCCAACAAATACAAGGTTTAGTATACTCACGTCAGCATTGTTCTTCAGGTGGTCTTGCAGCAACGCATCGCTGAATAGCGCTTTAGATCTGAAAGAAGCGGCTGACTGCAACCGTGCGGTGCACTCCCAACAAATCCCCATCGGTAATCGGTTGTTTGTGTCCGTTCCCGGCTGGAATAATACAATGTAATAAAATCTACACTCCACTCTTGTAGCTTAGCTTGTAGCAAATCTTAGAAGTAAATTTTAACTAACTTCTAATGGTCGTATCGCAGTGAATCTTTGTATGTGTATGTAGTTCGGATGACAAAACTATAATTTGGTATTTTGGAACTGATCTGATGATGGTACCAGGAGGTGGATAGTGGAACTCTTCAGTGGCTACTAGTAAACCCATCGAGTTTGGGCTCATATGATTTGTAATGACGAGTCCAATAGATTTGGCTTGGTAACAAGAGTCTGATTATGCAACCAGGAGATGGATGGTGGAACTTTTTAGGGTCAACTTGTTAACCCCTCGAGTTTACTAATAGCCCGTAATCGTCAAAACTTCGTTGACTTTATACTTATTAATATAATGAAGAATATACTAGACACAAAAGTTAAGAATAAAAAGATTTAAATTAAAAAAAAAAAAAACAAATAACACGCTATTAACGAGCACTAAAAATTATAAAATTTACCTGAATAGAATTCAAAAAGTGTGGAGCGCACTTCTAATTAATTCAAAAAGCGCTCCACGCTTATTGCGCGTTTTAAAAAAAAAAATTAATCCCTACCCTGTCCAAGGGTTCATATACCCTGCCCATTAGGTAAACCGTTTTATGACAGATGGAACTAGTGATTGCAGCAACACACAATACATTGATTGATACACGTACGGTATTATAATGTCTGTAAGAAGCCATAAATAAGATAATTCATTATGATAAGGCAGTTTATAGTATATTTATTTAATAAGGAATTTAAAAGTTAACCTTTACGTAATCTGGATTATGTACTAAGACAGCTGTCAAAAAACGGTTAACCAAACGGTTAATGGACAGGGTATACATAATTTTTTTTAAGCAAACATGCTTACATTTTATCTATTAACTTACCACTTTTCCCATAATATCTTCATACATTTTGTCCAGACCGTTGTCTTGTATTCGGTACATTTTGCCGTCCAATAAGAGGCATAGCTTGCAGACCTAGAAAACAAAGACTAACTTTAATTTACGCGGCCTACCCAAATGTCCTTTCTTTGGTATTGTTCGTCGAATCGTTGAGCTCCTCAAGTTCTGTGTTGAGCTGCACGATTTTTGACAAATGCGTGCACTGACTGGACAGGTCCACTCAATCTGTGTGTTTCTTTTCTCAAAAGACCATTTCAGATACCAATCTACATGGTCTTCACATGATCTGACCAAGATTATGTCTGGACTTTAAAAGACACTGTGACCTCTGAGTTTGTTTCGGCCTTTCTGCTCAGTGTAGTCAGATAGGAAACGTGAGTCTGAGGACTTTAGAAGTGTCACAGCGAGTTCATTTTTATGACGTTGGGAGTCTTTCCTTGTAACTCTTTTAGGACCTTTCTACAACCTCCTTGATAGTTGGGATTTGTAGGTACTCATGTACAATCAACAAAAGGGATAAGTAACCAGGGTCGTCGGATATAGTTGAAGTATATTAAGAAACCGATGGATGTTTTCGAATGAAACTTAATCTATATATATAAAATTCAAAGTCCTGACTGACTGATAGATCAACGCACAGCCTAAACCGCTGGTCCTAGAGACATGAAATTTGGAGGGTGTGTTCTTCGTGAAGAGTAGGCATCCACTAAGAAAGGATTTTTCGAAATTCCACCCCTAAGAGGGTGAAAAGGGGGGAATTCGTTTGTATGAAAAATCTTATTCCTTGAGTTAATAAACTTGAAACTTGGCACGAATACTTACCAAAATAAATTATGAAGATTGTCAGTTTTTTTTTCTTCTAAACTACCCCCTAATAAGGGATTGGGGGGTTTCAAAGTTTGTATGGAAGAATTTTAGCGCGCAGTCAGATTTACTCGAAACTCGGTAGTTATACCTAATATTGAAAGTAAAGAATAATGTGTGTCAGGGTTTTTTGAAAATCTACCCCTGACGGGCTGAAATGGGGTAGTCAATTTTTCAGGGGAGGATTTTACTGCATGGCTTGATTATGGCTTGATTTGACGGCACGGTTGGCGCAGTGGTTAAGCGATTGACTGCTGCGTTGCGTGTCGCGGGTTCGATTCCCGCACGGAACAAATATTTGTATGACCTACATGTATTTGTTCCGAGTCTGGGTGTTTTTTTATCTATAACATGTATGTATTTACAAAAAAAAAATGTATATAAGTAGTTTATCAGCCATCTTGTTACCATAACACAAGCATTAGGTTGCTTAGCTTGGGACTGGATGGCGCTGTGTGAAATGTCCAGGGATATTATTATTATTAACTCGAAAATTAGTATAAATCATCTTTGAGTCAAGTTATGAATACATCCCAAACGATTTTTTTTTAATTCCACCCCTGTGGGGTGAAAAGCGGGGATACAGTTTATATGAAAAATCTTAATAATAATGTTAAATAATAATGTTGAAGTTTGTGTGGAATAATTTGAATGCGCGCGCGGTCCGATTAACTCAAAACTCAGTGTTTATACTTAAGACTAAAAATAAAGAGTAACATGTATCAGGATTTTTCGAAAATCTACCCCTAACGGGTTGAAAAGGGGTAGTTAATTTTACAAGGGAGGATTATAATGCGTGGCTTGATTAACTCGAAAATTGGTATAAATAATCTTTGAATCAAGTTATGAATAATCCCCAACGATTTTTCAAAATTCCACCCCTGTGGGGGTGAAAAGCGGGGGATACAGTTTATATGAAAATTCTTATTCCTTGAGTTAATAAACTTGAAACTTGGCACGAATACTTACCAAAATAAATTATGAAGATTGTCAGTTTTTTTTTCTTCTAAACTACCCGTTAATAAGGGATTGGGGGGTTTCAAAGTTTGTATGGAAGAATTTTGGCGCGCAGTCCGATTTACTCGAAACTCAGTATTTATACCTAATATTGAATAATGTGTATCAGGGTTTTTTGAAAATCTACCCCTGACTTTATACTTTTGACAGAAAATAATTAATAATAAGTATGTAAAGTTGCCGAAAATTTACCACCGACGGGACAAAAAGGGGTAATTCAGTTTTTAAGGAGAGGATTTAAACTTGAAACTATATGTTACATTTTCACGCCTAAACCACTGAACTTCTGATTTGGCATAGAGATAGATGGCATCCTGGGGAAGCACATACATTTTATCCTGTTAGCACGTTCCCGTGGGATGATTTCCGACATCCACGCGGGCGAAGCCGCGGGCAGAAGCTAGTTTGATATATAAACTGTTTGTTTTCTATTAATTAAATTAATTTTCATTCAAAAACATCCATCGGTTTCTTGGTAAACTTCAATTATATCCGACGACCCTGGTTATACTTATCTCCTTTGGTGACCGTACATCAATGTTTTTTGTGCACCACATAAGGTTTTTAGTGCCCTATTTTGGAAGTGCTGTAGTATCTCAATATTTGAGTAGCTTTTTGGTCGCCAGAGCTCTATACCGTAATTATGTCCATAATGATAATATATTTTAATAAATTTTTCTTACCCTTAATGCAGCGGGTCCATAACAGTCATCCTAAAAAAAAATGCTGAGTATAAGGTATCATTCTTTGGGGTTTTAGATAAAAGTCACCCACAGTTACACTGTACCCTGACCTATGAGAAGTCTAATATACACACACTAGCGGACCCGGCAGACGTCGTCCTGCCCGGTTGAGTCATCATATACCGACAGCAGCGCCACCCACCGGGTCCAATTGTGTTTTCAAACCATCCAGGAACCCGTTGAAATACACACACAAAATTTCACCCAAATCGGCCCAGCCGTTCTCGAGTTTTAGCGAGACAAACGAACAGCAATTGATTTTTATATATAAAAATAGATAGATATGTACTGTAAGTGCTTTTTATCCACTAACATAAATGTATATCAAAACAACAGGGTTTGGGGCAAAAATAAAGTTTAGTATGAACATAAACAAAGCAAAAGGAGTGTTCCTGACGTCACATCGGGCCAAATACACCGCGATCGCGAGCTTGACCACTGCTGCCACTCACTCGCCGACACCTTGTGCGTACTCAACAGATGATCCGGCTCGAAGGACCATCTGTTGAGTGTCAAGCTCCAGGTGTGCTGCTGTTGGTCTTGACTTCGTAATAAAACTACTACAAATACTACAATATTACAATGACTGTATTTTTGGATGCTGATTACAAATTGATATATGGAGACGACCGATTGTGTGCGCACGTTCAAGGTGTCGGCGAGTGAGTGGCAGGAGTGGGGAAGCTCGCGATCGCGGTGTGGTATGTGGCCCGATATGACGGCAGGAACAAGAAGTATGTAAGGATCATAGCAGGTGGGGTTCTGTAGTTACTGTCTACCCCCATGGGAAGAAGGGGTGAGTTTATGTAAATGTATATCAGTGAAATCTTACTTCAATAAACGGTATGGCTCCACACTTAATTCTCCTGGTTCCCTGCTTTGTAAAATAGAAGTCCTCTTCTTTGAAATGATCTGAACATATAACGGTTCTGTTTGTGGGCACCCAGTTCGGTATGGCAAGGGACTCCAGCCATGATACACGCTGTTTCGGGTCTTGTGGGAACCTGAAAATATAGAAAAAATAATGTTTATTTGGACACAGTAAAATAAAAAGTGCGATGATCTTTACATCTATAGAAATAAATAAAATTAAAGTGTCTGTTTGTAATGTCAAAATAATAGGTTTTTACTAAATGCATATGAAAGTATCATCATTTGCCTAGCCTTTTCCCAACTATGTTGGGGTCGGCATCCAGTCTAACCGGATGCAGCTGAAAGTATAAAATAAAAAATAAATTATTTGTGCAGTTACTGAACTAATTTTTTTTTTTGTTTTGTCTGCCTGTTTGTTCTGGCTAATGTCCCAAATGGTTAGACCGATTTTGACGGGACGTTCACTGGTATGTAGCTGATGCTATAAGGAGTAACTTAGGCTTCTTTTATTTTAGAAAAATACAAATAAATTACATTGAATTATGTATTTCTAATATTAAAATAAAGTACTCATAACAAAACTGATTTAAATCCTACACCTCACACTTCAGGTCCAGTTGAAAATCAGTGTTAGGCACTAGTTCTTTGGTATGTATTGCTTTACTGGGCCAGTTTGGGGTAGCTGTTGAGGCACTCCTTTCCGCTAATTTCTTCCAATGCATTATACACATTTTATTTGCAGTATACAGGGTGGCAGGACTATCAATGAGCAAACTGTAACCTGAAGGCCAATTCTCGTAATTTCAAACTCAAACTCAAACTCAAACTCTTTATTGCATTCATGTGTACATTTCGATGTTACAGAAAACATTCCAAGCCTATTCACAGACTCATCTCGGCGACAAACAAACTTCGATCAATAATAGTGCTAGATACCCGATAAGCGCTTCAAAAACGGCCCGTAAAATATTATTACTTCAAATTAGTATGTTTTTAACCTTATTACTTAGACTTTAAGTTTTTGAAAATTTTTAAATAGAATGATTTTATTTTCAAGCGACATTTTAAATATATTTTGCAATGGTAATTAAACTTTATGTTTAAGCATTAAGGTTTATAATAAACTGAAGTTGTTAGTATTATTAAACTTTTTTATAAGAAATGTAGATGTAAACGTGGCCACTTGAGCGACTGATTTTTGTTCCTGATCCTTAATCTAGTACTATTATTGATCGAAGCAAACAAAATGTCAAAAACTTAGGGAATTTAGAGGTATTTTTGACAGATTGAGACTGAGATCAGACTGTGAATGTTCTTAAAATTATGAGAATTGCCCCTCTGAATTCAGCACACAAATCTACACCCCATAGCATGTTTGTTTGTTACGCTTTCACACAAATACAACTGAACGGATTTGGCACATGGAGAGACCATGATCTGGAGAAGGACATAGGCTACTTTTCACTCTGGATCGCAGACGAAAACGCGAGCAACAGCTAGTGTTGTAATATAGTTACTATTAGTTAAGAGCAGTGGTGGCTCAATGAGAACGGCAGCGACTTGCAGAGTTGTAGGTCATAGGTTTGAACCCAGATAGGCCCTTTACTTTGTGCAAATTATTTCATCACCACTGCTCTCAAAGCTGTGAAGGGAAACATCGTGAGGAAACCGGAACCTTGAACCAATAATTCGAAGACATGCAACATGCACCAACCCGCACTGGGCCCGGGTGGTGGATTAAGGCCTTCACCCTCTCACAGAGGGGAGGCATGTGTCCCAGCAGTGGTAACATTATAGACTGACTAGGCTATAATGCTAGTTAAGTACTTACATATGAAAAGTGATCCTCTCAGAAACGGAAGTACTTGACTGACTTAATTTCTTCAGTTTGCCATTATTACCACAGTTCTGTATACAACACTTCATCGTCAGTTTTGACGTAGGGATAGGATTTAACAAAACATAAACAAACACAACAACTCTCCAAACAAAAAACTATTGCCTAGCTAACTTAGATCGTTTACACTTGAATGACTAGCGCGAGAAAAATAAAAGTACATACTTAAATAGTTAAGTACATACATAATATACAAAATTAAAATAAAAAACGGAATACTAAGCAGAATCATGTAAATTCTATTTCAAAAGTTGGAGCGGAAGCAATGGAAATATTCGACTGGTGAGAAATACATCTTTAAGTATCGCTTTTGTGGCAATTTTGAAGAAGGTTATCAATTAATACACTGCACTTTAAACTCAGGCGAGCACTAAATTCACCGATTTCAATAATTATTTTTCAATGTAATCAATAAAACTATTGGCGGTAGGTCAGTCGTTGTCAACAATTACATCAATGACAGGGTCTGTCAACTTTGTTTGATGTAGGTGGCGGTGGGCTTCAAAACAAGAGAGAGAAAACGACATCAGAGTAAAAGAGATGAATATATAATGCTGCCACCAAAAATACAATTTCGTATACTCCATAGTAATGAATGAGCTTATTAATTGATTTTTAAAGTAAATTACCCTTGAAAATACCTTTAGCTATTAGTCTGATGCCAAACACATGTATTTTATTGAGAAATATAAGATATATATGACGGAGAAGGAATGTCTGTCCCTCCTTAACATCAGGCATAATTTAATTACTGTGGGCGTACTGTGGGTAGTGTTAGAAAAACGGAAAACCAAAAAAACGGTTAGAATAGAAAAACGGTTTGCAGTTCAAATCTGCACCCTAATTGCGTAACACACGATCAATCGGAATCGGTTTCATTTTGACAGTTCAAGAACATTCATTGCGTTATTTACGTGTTGAGCAGACAAATTTTTCGAACTTATGAAGCAATGGATTAGCAATTTGCTTCCAAATGATTCTAATTCCGATTGATTGTGTGTTACGCAATTAGGGTGCAGATTATAATTTACTAACAAGTTAGTCACACTAGCGAATCACACACTGTAGGTACACATTCAACGATACGGAACGCGCGACAGTTACTATGCACATGTTGTTCGTACGATGTCCAATGTTTCCATGATCTCGAGAGCTCTGCTCACACTGCTTTTGTAGCCGTTGCTCTTGTAGCGGTATCTACAACGCCACATGCGAACAACGCGTCATACTGACGTCACGCAAATCCTGCATCTCGCAAGCAGAGTTTACCGCGCAGTTAGCATAGATACAATTTCCCGACATCAATCGTTGGGCAATTGCCCGCCAGACACAACACCCGTCTGGTCGGAGGATCCTCCCTTTTCTATGGAGGTTGAGTGAACGTTACACCCTGTTCCTCATGCCCTCTAAACTCTCATCCCACCATGACCTCAGGCTAGACTCCGTCTAGCGCCACGAGATGGCGCTAACGTTCCGAATAGTCAAACGAATGACTCCGACACGGCCATCCTGCTATACAGACGTCCTCGTGTGCTAATCTGTAAAGACACATACCCGCAAAGTATCACATAGCTCGGTCACTCCTGACCACATTTGGTACAGGCAAAAACAGGTTGGACCGAATGCATGTGTCCCCTCGACCAGCCCCTTTCAGCTGCATGGCCCGGACGACAATAACCCTTCGACCACCTTCACATTATTCGATGACTGCTCCCAACATAGTTTAGTAGACTTTATGCAAATAATGTTTACAGATTAGTGACCTGATAGCCATGGTATGTGATCTACTACTCGGTGGATGAACTCTCCTCACCGTCTTCTACGTTTAACTCTTTTTTCCAACGTGTCTAAGGATAGTTATACGACGTCCACTCGCCGTTCACGACTTCCAGCTCGTTGTCCACCATCCGCTTGGCTTGGCTGCCACTACTCATGCACCCGGCGGCGATATGTCTTGCTTTACCTCACTTGCAGCAACCGAAAGGCTCCGCTCAGATTCTTAAAGTCGCTCCATGTCGTTTCTTGAAATGCTATTTGCAATAGTCACGTTGATGCTGCTCCTTTGTACGTCTCATTGATGGTAACATCAAGTTGACCACCTTGCAGTGAATTTTCGGCAAAACACAAATCAGCTGATGTGCACTGTTACGTTTGCATACGCCTCCTTTCGCGTGTTCTAAACACGGGAACGGGATACGTCGAACTCGAACGCCGGTTAGTCTTTTTTTTCAAACATGGCGGTAGGCGCAACAGTCGCGTCACTCGGCAAAGGTATTTCTGCATACAGCCTATGCCCAAAACAACATGAACCATGCTTGCGCATCCGTATCTCCTTTGTCTAGGTCAAACTTGGACAGATCCACACGATTATTAGCGTTCGCATACTTGCACTTTGTTTTTCAAATGTCAATGGTCACTTTCACTTTAAGCGTTCTCATTTTGTGCATGAACCAACACGAATCCCACTTCTGATGACGGAGAAGGTATGTCTGTCTCTCGTTAACATCAGGCATAATTTAATTACTGTGGGCGTACTATGGGTAGTGTTGGTTATAGCACAATAGAAAAACGGTTTGCAGTTCAAATCAGATTATAATTTACGAACAAGTTAGTTACACTAGCGAATCACACACTGTAGGTACACAACTCAAAGATACGGAACGCGTGACAGTGGTTAATTAATACTGATATTTGTGATGACGACGACTATGCTGATGATGATTCGGATACACTAGTGGAATCAAATGTGAGCCAAATAAAATATGTATTCTTACTTATTCATTTCGCAGGACTGAAGAAAGGGTGTTGTAGATTTTTATATGGCGCTTGGCATACTTACTGTCGCGCCGCCATTTTTTTTTTCTTCAAAATGGCGGCCACGCCTGAACCCTATATTGAACCTTTGAACGTTAATATCTCGGAAACATGACACTTATCGAGGTTTGGTCTTATTATGTTTTCTGTTTGCATTGATGTCAGCTACAGATTTATATAGGTTTCAAGCGTGAAAAAAAAAACAAAATGGCGCGCCAGTAGGTATGCCACGGGTCTTCAAGACCCTTTCTCAAGAAACAAATAGTATTGGAAGCAAGGACAACGACTCGCAATTTTTTATTGACAATGGGCATAATCTTGACCTCAATCCAGCCCAGAGGCAGGGATGAGATCTACGGTGGAACGAGCTTGCCCAGAAGAAGCCTATTCACTCTCGCCTTCAATCTGTTGTCCATACATTTTTAACGTGTAGGAATCACTTTTTTATAGTTCTGTACCTTTTAAGATCACTTCGGTGTCCGTCTGTCTGTCTGTCAAGACACTTTTTCTCAGCAACGCGTGGAGTTACATAATCAGCCTATAATGTTCCCACTGCTGGGACACAGGCCTCCTCTCTGTGAGAGGGAGTGGACCGTAATCCACCACGCGGGCCCAGTGCGGGTTGGTAGATGTCACATGTCTTCAAATTTTTTAGTTCTAGGACATGCCGATTTCCTCACGATGTTTTCTTTCATCGTTTTAAGAGCAGTGGTGATGAAATAAATTAAACAAAGTAAAGTGCCTGCCGCGTGGAGTTATTAATTTGAAATTAATGTCATATACTCGGGGCTGCAGCTGGATGAGAGTTGCCTATGTCCAGCAGTGGACTGCTGTAGGCTGATGATAGATTACGTAATACAGGGAAAATTTATGTTTTAGGTCTGCCGGGTCTGCCTGGCTATGGACGTTAAAATGTATAATTTGAAGGACATTGAACTGAGAGAAATGTTTCAGAATATTACTGGGATAACGGTAAGTCATCGTTGTCTTTGATTTACATGACATCGTGCCTATTATCCTGGAAGGGTTAGGCCACTGACCGATATTAAACAATTACTCTGGACAAATACTGGATGAAATTGAATTGGATGTACAGACGGCAGCACATCAAGCTACTACAATCTGTCAATTTTTTAAATAGATTTTCAACTGTATCGCTTATTAAATATTAAAGCATTAAGGTTCAAGGTTGATTGGGAAAATTTGACAGTTTCGGGTAGCTTGACCTGCTGGCGTCTGTACATACGTGCGCATAGGCGAACAATTTACAACGTCGTCGCGCGCTCTATTTTGCGTAGGAACGATCAAAATTTAAATACCGCTAGTTCAACACGTTGCCAACTTGCTTCATGGTTTGAACTCAGCGATGAATGGATTCCAGAGATAACCGCATTCAAACAAACAAACAAACTCTTCAAGTTTATTATTAGTATAGATTACTGGGTACAGTCAACATCAAAAGTAGATGACCAAAATCAGAAATTCAATACTAATGAACGGAGTTCGCGTCAGAACTGTGTGGCGTCGAAGTGATTCAAAAGTATGTGATTGTAAATTATTATATCAAATATTTACTACTAGTACAGCTGCCATATAGCTGCGAACTCCGTTCATTAGTATTGAATTTCTGATTTTGATCATCTACTTTTACTGTTGACTGTACCACGATACATTACCTCCGCCGTCATAGCATTATCTTTCTTCCCCATACCAGATTACCGAAAATAACCATTCAATACTTGAGCGCCTGTGTTGGGAGTGCGCTGGGAGACTGAAAGCGGCTGCGGCCTTCAGAAATAAAGCGCTGCTCAGCGATGCTTTACTGCAGGGTTTAGCAAGCACTGGTGAACAAGTGAGTAACAATAGTAGTAGTAAAGTTCTGTGTAAAGGAGCCACTGGCGGACTAAGGAGGGGGGGAGGGGCGTCCCTCTTTCGCGCACTGGATTTTTAACGCTCTGTTTGGCGCCGTGAGTTGATATTCCAACATTGGCGCCGATTCCCTTGTTCACAAACTAAACTAAAAAGTTCAGTGCATCTTTTTCGTTCTATTTTATTAAGAAAAAGACAGAAGATAAATATTAGTTTAGTCCGAGTCGGACTTGGCCGGTTTTTAATGGTTTTTGTTTCACATTTCAGATACGAAAAAATGCCATAACTTTAATAAAAGATAGCGAAGATTACCTCAAGTCAGCCGCAACTTTGAGCGTTGTCGAAGTATTTCATTCTGTAGATATTGATCCCGAAAACGATGGCATATCTCCCTTGTCTGAAAACATTGACACGGAAATAGTACAAAATACAGTGCGAAAATACTCCTTTAAACAAAAAAAAGAAAGTATCATCGTAAAAGGTAATGATCAAACGGACGTTGAAGACAAATCAATGATTGAAGCTCCTATCGAAATTGATATGGAATATGATCAATTTGATCATATATGTCCTCCTAACACTGGGGAAGAAAGTAGCAATGCTTTTATAGAAACAAATCCTCTTGTTAGTAATTATGTAACTTTAGGAGATGATAAAATTAACTCGGCGGATAGCAGTCCTCTGCCAGGCTATTCCCATGTTGAGACAAAGTACCCGATATTTTGCTACCTTAAAAAAACACCAAGTGACTGTGAAGATAAAATAAAGAAACGTGTAATAATAACCACAAAAAGGAATTCGATTTCAAAATTAGTTTCCAAAAATTTGAAAGAATTAATAAGTGCTAAATCAAAAAATATAAATGTGAAAATGGTTGGTGTTAGTAAAAAGACTTCGAATAAAAAACTGGTGAAAAAGACTGAAGTTAAGGCAAATACTCTTACAGATGAGGAGATTCTGAGTTTGGAAGATTTTGACTTTTAAACCGAAGAGAACTTTTTGAAGGAGCTTGTTCGTGAAATTGCCAAAATATGGCAGTGGGCAGGGCACATTGCTCGCAGAACAGATGGCCGTTGAGGCCGAAAAGTTCTGGAGTGGCGACCGCGTACCGGAAGACGTAGCGTTGGAAGGTCTCCCACAAGGTGGACCGATGACCGCTGGATGCGGGAAGCACAGGTCGAAATGGTGGTGCTTAGGGGTGGCCAGAAGGGGACGTCGTGCAACTGAAATGATGATGCTTGTAGTACGCTACAGAGTGATATTCAGTAATATTGACAAATTAATCAAAACAGTGATATACTCGTACAAGGTGGGCCAAAAGAAATCACCCTATTGGAAGATACTCTCATTTTTGCAAATGGCCGCCAATGTCAAATCTGTTTTGACATTTGTGGACTAGACAGATGCAGAATACAAGT
Organism: Apamea sordens; assembly: GCA_945859715.1. Taxonomy (NCBI): domain Eukaryota; kingdom Metazoa; phylum Arthropoda; class Insecta; order Lepidoptera; family Noctuidae; genus Apamea; species Apamea sordens. The sequence goes on along the minus strand of OX244015.1, from coordinate 6,062,529 downwards.
GAACAAGCCATGGAGTTATATGTTACTATACATGAAATCTGACGAAAGCAGTTCACTTCAAATAAATGAAGAAGAGTTAAGGTACAAATAATTAACAAGGGAAATAAACAAAACAATGCTGTTTTATTACATTTATTTACGTTTAAAACTCTGTCACCCAGTCGCGACCGTGGCGTGCTGGGCACATTTTGATTTGTCGGCTAGACACGACTGTGGCGGTCAAAAGGTTAAACAAATATCAACTTTATTTTAATGAAAAGTAAGCTGATTTCAGAGTGACTAGCACTATTGAAAAAGTTATAAAAATATTTGAAGTTGTAGCGTAAACGGAACTTTATTGTGTAGAAATTAAAGTTAGTTTTCCATAAACTCACATTTGTTTACATTTTTGGCGAATATTTCACAAATACAGACTAGTGCTATTGTTGATCGAAGACCTTATCTCACTAGGACACCAGGGGAGGGGCTACCATGGTCGCAATGCCATAAAATGTATGGTTGTATATGCAACCGATCAGACGCCTGGTGAGATACCCACCACAAAGTCGTGTTTATTTTGCTGGCGGCGCCACCATGGTGTCCTAGTCAGATATAACCATAGATATAGGAAAGAAGGAGATGTGCCCCGGTTGTTGAAAATGTATCAGAACTCAATGTCGTTACGTCGATCCTACCACCGCGCCACTACTACACATGTAGTTCAGTAAAAGCAATAGATACAAAGTCACGCGCACACTTGCTGTTCATAAATCAGAAAGTACTACACAATCAATTATAAACCTTAATCATCAAACACAGCGTGCATTTACCATGCGCCGTACAACTTACTCACACAAAAACATCTGTCGCTATCGGTGTGCTGTGCAAAAGCCATGTATTTTACATATACGCTAGTAATTGACTAAATTGGAAAGTTATCGATTCTCCCATTTATTATTGTACTAAAAAAAAATTTGGGGTTCTGAAAATAAAATAAATAAAAAACGATATGTCCAGGAAATATTATATTATAAATAAAAAATAGCAAAAAAATTGTAAATATTTTTTTTAAACATTATATTACATCTTCTCAATGGTCTTCCAACCGGATTATAACGTCATCTTTTTAGTCTTCCAATTAGGTTAAAACGGTTGACAAATTGTACAGACGCCAGCACATCAAGCTACTACAATCTGTCAAATTTCTTTAATAGATTTCAACTTTATCGCTAAAGCATTAAGGTTCAAGGTTGATTGGGAAAATTTGACAGTTTCGGGTAGCTTGACCTGCTGGCGTCTGTACTATATTATATTCGTTGGGTAATCGACATTGTTGTCGATAGCCTACGTTAGTGGATCAACACGACCACATCACTAGCTTGCCGGAAGACACAGCGGGTGTACTATGCGACGCTCCGCATAAATAAAGTATCGTTGAGTAATTTTTACATTGCTTCTCCACTTTACTTAGCGACATACTTAGGTAGTGGTTAAGGAGCAATGTATTTATTACTAAAATAGTATAGCCGCTGCAATACTTGAAAACAAAAATAACGTAGTAAAACCAAGAAATATTTTACGATTTGTTGTTTTTCATGATTTTAAAGACAAATACAGTAAAATACTTGTACTTACATATGGTAAGTGATTCCATGAGATACGAAGTTTTTATTTGCACTCCGGTTTTTACAGGAAACCACTGAACAAACCGGCATTTTTATATTTTATCACGATCACGGTCGAAAGCGCACTAATTCGCGAAGACGGCCATTTGCCTAGTGTATGATCGCGTTGATCACACCGCGACAACACAGACACGGCTCCTTGCCACTTCTCCTGTTTTTTACATTTCTATGGATATAAACCTTAGGCTCTATGTATATTGCCTTAGAACGGAATGGAAGCGATTTTTTTTACAGAAGACTCCACCACATCAATCTTCTACAATCTGTCAAAATTTATTTAATAGATTTTCAACTTTATCGGTTAAGTATTAAGGTTCAAGATTGATTGGGAAAATTTACCAGTTTCGGGTAGCTTGAACTGCTGCCGTCTGTACAAATTATAATGAACTTTATGTCAATAGTGTAACGCACAAATTAGATACACACATACGCACAGGTCGCGCATCTTCTGAAGTATTATCGCGCATTCTCGGGAATTCGCATCACAATGTATTGTGTAGTTTAGGAGATCTAAGCGGTTACACAGCCAGACAGGAACAGCACTTTGTTATACATGCCGGCAGGGACATCGACGCGCAAACTGTAACCATGAATTCAGCACATGGTTCTAGACAACTAGAGGACAGTTCTCGCCGGTTATAAAAAAAATCGTCCGTTTCAAACAAAAATGCAATCAAACTACGTGGTCAAAATGTATGGAACAGCTTATTTTTTTATTATTTTCCCGTGGCTAAATAATAACAGCCGCACAGGTCGATCGGTCAGGTTAAGCTACGCTTGCCGCGGTTGGTCTGTGGATGGGTGACCATCTTAACATACCGAGACCCCTCCGTGCCTCGGAAAGCACGTTAAGCCGTTGGTCCCGGATGTCATTCGTGGATCTTTGACAGTCGTTAGGGGTAGTCAGAAGCCCGAAAGTCTGACAACCAGTCTTACCAAGGGGTATCGTATTACCCAAGACTGGGTTGTGGAGGTCAGATAGGCAGTCGCTCCATGTAAAATACTGGTATTCAGCTGCATCCGGTTAGACTGGAAGCCGACCCCAACATAGTTGGGAAAAGACTAGACAGATGATGAATTGATGAAAAAATTCTTTCGTTCCACTCATATCTCTCTAGGAGCTACTTTCCAGCTGGGGTAACGTACACCTGGAAGGTCAATCATGTACTGAATCCATGTTAACAGGTTGCGCGTCGATGTTTATCTGTATACTATGCTGCTATACAGCGTGCATCAGAAAGGTGTGTTCATGTTAGACGCTCGTCAGACGAAAATTGTTGAATAAGATCGAATTGGCGAGGTTAACTTGTCGAGTGGTCAGGGTAGTTGTCCGGATGGAGCCTACTTTATTTACATATAAATATCATCTCTGTCTCCTCCTTAATACTCTAAGCTGTTCAGGTCACACTTCTTCCCCTTCCGGCGCACGCGCTTCGGTCGCGGCTTCTTCAGGTGCACGTGGTCGACGTGAGAGCGCAGCTCACCGGATGTGCGGAATGTTTTCTCACAGGCGTCGCATTTGAACGGCCTTAGACCCGTGTGGAGCTGGAGAGAGAAATATGCGATCAGTATAGAATTTCAATCATTTATTTAGTGCACACATTATGCATAAGAAGATCAAAAACCGCCCTTATGTACATATACATACTTTGCATGGCTCCGAAAATTTTTAATAAGCTACCAAATGACATAAAAGATTTAAACTTGACTCAATTTAAACGCACCCTAAATGATTTTTTAATAGACAAATGTTACTACACCATTGACGAATTTCTTGATCCTGTATTTATGATTTATTTTATAGAATCAGTAATACAACTTGATAAGTTAGCATAATCCTAAAATGTCAAGATTTCATGAAATAGTCATTCAGTAGGATTACTTGATCTTAGAGAGTTGTGTTGATGACTTTAATGATTATAATTCTGTAAATACATATTTGTTACGGCCGCGAATCATATTTTAATCAAAGTACAACTTAATACTGATCAGCAAATTGCAGAAAACGTAAGAAAGTATGAATTTCGCGGGCTACCTTGGAGCATCCACCTTAACATAATCAACCTATAATGTTTCCACTGCTGGGACACAGGCCTCCTCTCTGTGAGAGGGAGTGAGCCATAATCCACCACGTGGGCCCAGTGCAGCTTGGTGAATGCCACATGTCTTCTGGTCCCAAGATATGCCGGTTTCCTCACGATATTTTCTTTTACCATTTTAAGAGCAGTGGCGATGAAATGAAATGCACAAAGTAAAGTGCCTGACTGTGTTCGAACTCAGGGCCAGTACCACCCAGGGTAGCGGGAACATCCGAAAGGGTTACCGCTGCCCTGGAAAATAAAGGGCTAAGGAAGGAACACGGGTGGGTTTTAGTCAGTAAGAGTCTGACACTCCCTTCTGCTCCACCCAGAGCGGGAGGAGTCATTTGATGATTTCCCATCTTGAAAAAAAAAAAAAAAAAGGGCCAGTACCACACGGTTACCACTGCTCTGGCCTGGCTATCGCACTAGGTGTACTCACAAACATATGCCTGGTGAGGTTGTAGCTGAATGTGAAGTGTTTGCCGCACACGCCGCAGTCGTACGTGCGTCGTACGGGCGCGTGCTGGCGCATGTGACCGGCGAGGTTGGCCTTCATACTAAACGCTTTGTTGCAGTGGTCACATTGGAAACGCTTCTGACCTGTGTGGACCCACATGTGGCCTGCTAGGGTGGTCGTGTTCTGAAAAAAAAAAAACATTATTAAACACCATGCAATCATCATCTGCCTAGCCTTTTCCCAACTATGTTGGGGTCGGCTTCCACTCTAACCGGATGCAGCTGAATACCAGTGTTTTACATGGAGCGACTGCCTATCTGACCTCCACAACACAGTTACTGGGTAATATAATCGAACCCGCGATTTTGAAAAAAAAAACCACTATTATTACACCATTCGATAGTATCGCTAATAAGGATCGAATTCTGGAAAGTAATGACATACACCAACTTAAAATACACCATGTTCCTTATGGACACATTAATGCATTCTTATTTTTTGTTAATTTTCATATAAACTACCTAGACGTAAATTACCGGATAGGCATGCCTCTTCATCTCTTTATCCGAAGCATTTGATAGATTATCATTTTAATATCACTAAGCGTCACTAACAAATTAAGACCCTTTCTTACTGCATAGCTCAATTAAATTTCATTAAATGAAATTACAAATATCTTTGTAACGAAGCCTTTTTAAGTACTACTTTCTGTGTTAGATTTGATTTGTGTCAAAGTTTATGAATTAGGTTATGAACACGGTGTATACAGGGTGACAGAGAAACTCGACGTGTTCCTTCCAGGGCGTGATAGTGTGACCCATTTGCAACAATTAAGCACCCCATAAAGCCTAGGCGAAAATTCATGGAATACGAGAAAAACCGATTTTCATATTTTTTTGGAAATTTTCCAGAATTTGTCACTAAATATCGCTTATCTCTAAATTCTCTAATTGAGTGGCTTTCATAGTTATTCCATTGGCTACGTAATACTTTAACACACCTATTGATGTTACGAAATTTTCTAAAATATCAAACAGTTAAAAGTTAAAGTAAGAAGTTTATGAATTTAGAGATAAGCGATATTTAGTGACGAATTCTGGAAAATTTTCAAAAAAACATGAAAATCGGTTTTTCTCGGATTCTATGAATTTTCGCCTAGGCTTTATGGGGTGCTTAATTGTTGCAAATGGGTCACATTATCACGCCCTGGAAGGAACACGTCGAGTTTCCCTGTCACCCTGTATATAGATAGATCAGGGGTCAAGCTACAAACGCTGCAGTACTTACCAAAAAGAACTTCCCGCAATGCTCACACATGTAAGGCGTCGTAACGGCCGTGAATTGCGTCCGGTTGATGCCCGGGTGAGCGTACTTGAAATGAGCAGCGTATACCCGGAGACTTTCTAGTACCACGCCACACTGTAAGACAACCATAAAAGAATGGCATGTATTTTATGCAAAACAAACCTCAAATATATCACATTTTGCGGTCCTTAAAATATTATTGACCACTCAAATATGACTGCGCTTTTTTTGTGAACCTCAAATTATTCCTATTTTGGGGGTCTAAAAATCAAACATGTAAACAAATATGAGTTATTGGAAAAATAACTACACAATAAAGTTCAGTTTACACTACAACTTCAAACATTTTCAAAACTTTTTCAATAGCCACTCTGAAATCAACTTAATTTTCTCAATGATAAAGTTGATATTTGTTTAACAACTTGAAATTACAACAATTGGAAACATGTATTTGAATAGACTTTAGACACATGATGATGATATGGTGTAACTCTTACCTGTTCACAAGTTACGGGTCCATTATGTGCCGGCACACTGTTCACGTCTTTCCGATGTATAACCGGGCGTCTGACGGCGTTCACCCAGGATGAACCGAGTCGCCTCTGCTTGATGGAGGGGTCATTACTCATGCGGTTACTGGAAAACAGATACATACGTCCATAGTAAGAATGGGGTTGTCAGCTGGAAGCTTCGCCGCGAGAGAGCGCCGACTGTTTGCCACTTGTCAAAGTGATCTTTTTTTTTTTTTGAGGATGGGAAATCATCAAATGACTCCTCCCGCTCTGGGTGGAGCAGAAGGGAGTGTCAGACTCTTACCGTCTTATTCCAAAACACGATCTAAATTTAGTACTGGGATTGTTACTAGGTTTAAACCATGACTAAATAAAACGTTATTACAAAATGAAGTTTATCACTAGTTCTTGAACTAACTAAGGTACTAAAGTTAGTCCGCCGAGACCCCTAGTTTAACTATGGATTTGACATTGGTACTAATTTATTTGAGGTTAGGATTGATTATTATTGTGTCTTTTTATTTACAAATCGTCAAAAATGGATATTGTTATAATTGATTTGATGGATTTGGTTATGCTGGAGACGTCTCGGCGACCTTACAGATGTCGTCATCATGTAAATCCTTTTAAATTGAGTGACGAAGATTTTAAATATAAGTATAGGTTCACAAAACGTTTTCGGGAAAAAATTGTGGATGTTTTACGTGAAGATTTACTCCACGACCCTCGAGGATGCCCATTGAGTCCCGAAGTGCAAGTGGTTTACGCATAGGACACACGCGCACCCGCGTAACAACGAAATAACGCTGTTGGGATTATTATATTATTTTGTAACATTATTGTATTAAGTAAACCAGTTTCTTATTGATAATACAGTCCACTTATTCCGCAAGGATCCAAACCCAACACTTACACAACTGGGCTCGCCATGAAGTAAGTACTCTTGGTCAATACTAACATTACATTAAATAAAATCCAAATAATATCCCAATATTATTGTTTTATTTGTCATATTAAAATAACAGAGACGAGTCTAAAGATCTAATATGCGGTCACTTTTGAGGCGGTTTGTGATGCTGGCCTGAAAATCATGCACATTGTTACCAGATGACGTGGACCATGATTCCAGAATATTCCGAGGATGTAGATTGAAACAGAGGTTTGAGGCTGGCGCTTTATCTGGAATATTATTCGGTGGCTGTGGCTATCACTGCACTCCATATTTATTTACACCATTGCGTAACCCCACAACACCACAAGAAGAGAGGTATAACAGCAGCCATATATACCCGGAAGACGATGGAGAGGTGTTTTAGTTTAATGAAGCAACCAACGGTTTCGTTGCCTATTACGAGGCATAATCGGACACATCCACTCACGAACAAACCATAACGAATAAAAATAAGAATTGTATTATTTGTTTCTTCAAAAGATAAACATTAGCTTCAAATGACGCGGGCTGTCGCCGAATGTAATTCGCTCCATTTCACGCTAGAGGTGTTAAAAATATAACAACTTGATTATGATCAGCGCGCCAAAAGTACAAGTTGTTCTTGTTCATTATATTTTAATCCAAACAAAGAACCATTTATGACATATTTTTGTACTGATAAATAATTATTAAATCATTTCAAGTGTTAATACAATATCACTATTTAGAGAAACAGAATGCTGCTTCAAATAAAGCCTGTACGAACGAATGAAAGAATGCCATTTTTATTTCTTATCTGTGGATATTATTTGAACCATGGACTTTCTTTGGTACTAACAGATCCTCAGATAGTCTTCGTTTTGTAATCGGGACACATTTTGATCCTGGTACTAATCTTAATACCGTCACAATCCTAGACTTTTTAGTCTTGGTTTAAACCAGTACTTAAGCAATTTTTTGTAATAAGACCGTTACTGACTAAAACCCACCCGTGTTCCTTCCTTAGCCCTTTATGTTCCAGGGCAGCAGTAACCCTTTCGGACGATCCCGCTACCCTGGCAGGCTTCGGCCCTATCGGGCCCCGTCAATCTTGCTGACATCTCTTTGAGGCGCAAGTGGAACACATACACGCCGTCCGGCACGGGCCTGGTCCTGATCGGACGGAGAGTTACCCATTACTCTCCGCCCGCAGGCCCGCGCCTACGGTGGCCGGGAGTCGTCACGCGGCTCCCGACGCCCGGAGCGTCTCCCGCGGCGGCTGAAGCGTGAGGTTCTCTCCCTCATCCACCCCGCCACCTCCTTCGCTAGCATGACTGCTTCGCAGAAGGAGGTGACTGCCTCCCGTCAAAGTGATCTTGAACCAAAATCGACCGATCACCGACAACATTTCACATTTTCAAGACTTTTATCTAAACAAATACGATTTTTTGCACGTTTCTTTTTTACGCTTTCACGCTAAAACGGCTGAACGGATTTGGATGAAATTTGACACATGTGTAGAAAATGACCTAGATTAGTACATAGGATACTTTTTATCCCGATATTTCCACGAGATCGGAACTTATGCGGGTGAAACCGCGGGGCGCAGCTAGTTTTATTACATGTTAATTGAAATACATAACATAATGAACTGGGTATAGTTACTTACGGGTCATCCTCCTTAATATGTTTAGAAGACAACCGCAGATGTCGATCGTACGCCTTCTTAGTTAAAAACTTGACGTCGCAAACATCACAGTTAGGCCCTTTGAATTCCGTCTGTAACATAGACATATTCGTTACAGTCGGGAATCATACTTTGGGAATCATACTTTGGGAATCATACTTTGGAACTCATACTTTGGGAATCATACTTTGATCATACTTTGGGAATCATACTTTGATCATACTTTGGGAATCATACTTTGATCATACTTTGGGAATCATACTTTGGAACTCATACTTTGGGAATCATACTTTGGGAATCATACTTTGGGAATCATACTTTGATCATACTTTGGGAATCATACTTTGACCATACTTTGGGAATCATACTTTGATCATACTTTGGGAATCATACTTTGATCATACTTTGGGAATCATACTTTGGGAATCATACTTTGGGAATCATACTTTGGAACTCATACTTTGGGAATCATACTTTGATCATACTTTGGGAATCATACTTTGATCATACTTTGGGAATCATACTTTGATCGTACTTTGGAAATCATACTTTGACCATACTTTGGGAATCATACTTTGACCATACTTTGGGAATCATACTTTGATCATACTTTGGGAATCATACTTTGATCATACTTTGGGAATCATACTTTGATCATACTTTGGGAATCATACTTTGACCATACTTTGGGAATCATACTTTGATCATACTTTGGGAATCATACTTTGATCATACTTTGGGAATCATACTTTGGAACTCATACTTTGGGAATCATACTTTGGGAATCATACTTTGATCATACTTTGGGAATCATACTTTGATCATACTTTGGGAATCATACTTTGGAACTCATACTTTGGGAATCATACTTTGATCATACTTTGGGAATCATACTTTGATCATACTTTGGGAATCATACTTTGACCATACTTTGGGAATCATACTTTGATCATACTTTGGGAATCATACTTTGGAACTCATACTTTGGGAATCATACTTTGATCATACTTTGGGAATCATACTTTGATCATACTTTGGGAATCATACTTTGATCATACTTTGGGAATCATACTTTGGGAATCATACTTTGATCATACTTTGGGAATCATACTTTGATCATACTTTGGGAATCATACTTTGGAACTCATACTTTGGGAATCATACTTTGATCATACTTTGGGAATCATACTTTGATCATACTTTGGGAATCATACTTTGGAACTCATACTTTGGGAATCATACTTTGGGAATCATACTTTGATCATACTTTGGGAATCATACTTTGATCATACTTTGGGAATCATACTTTGGAACTCATACTTTGGGAATCATACTTTGGGAATCATACTTTGATCATACTTTGGGAATCATACTTTGATCATACTTTGGGAATCATACTTTGGAACTCATACTTTGGGAATCATACTTTGATCATACTTTGGGAATCATATTTTGATCATACTTTGGGAATCATACTTTGACCATACTTTGGAAATCATACTTTGACCATACTTTGGGAATCATACTTTGACCATACTTTGGGAATCATACTTTGACCATACTTTGGGAATCATACTTTGACCATACTTTGGGAATCATACTTTGACCATACTTTGGGAATCATACTTTGACCATACTTTGGGAATCATACTTTGATCATACTTTGGGAATCATACTTTGACCATACTTTGGGAATCATACTTTGATCATACTTTGGGAATCATACTTTGATCATACTTTGGGAATCATACTTTGATCATACTTTGGGAATCATACTTTGACCATACTTTGGGAATCATACTTTGATCATACTTTGGGAATCATACTTTGGAACTCATACTTTGGGAATCATACTTTGATCATACTTTGGGAATCATACTTTGATCATACTTTGGGAATCATACTTTGACCATACTTTGGGAATCATACTTTGATCATACTTTGGGAATCATACTTTGGAACTCATACTTTGGGAATCATACTTTGATCATACTTTGGGAATCATACTTTGATCATACTTTGGGAATCATACTTTGATCATACTTTGGGAATCATACTTTGGGAATCATACTTTGATCATACTTTGGGAATCATACTTTGATCATACTTTGGGAATCATACTTTGGAACTCATACTTTGGGAATCATACTTTGATCATACTTTGGGAATCATACTTTGATCATACTTTGGGAATCATACTTTGGAACTCATACTTTGGGAATCATACTTTGGGAATCATACTTTGATCATACTTTGGGAATCATACTTTGATCATACTTTGGGAATCATACTTTGGAACTCATACTTTGGGAATCATACTTTGGGAATCATACTTTGATCATACTTTGGGAATCATACTTTGATCATACTTTGGGAATCATACTTTGGAACTCATACTTTGGGAATCATACTTTGATCATACTTTGGGAATCATATTTTGATCATACTTTGGGAATCATACTTTGACCATACTTTGGGAATCATACTTTGGAACTCATACTTTGGGAATCATACTTTGATCATACTTTGGGAATCATACTTTGATCATACTTTGGGAATCATACTTTGATCATACTTTGGGAATCATACTTTGGAACTCATACTTTGGGAATCATACTTTGGGAATCATACTTTGATCATACTTTGGGAATCATACTTTGATCATACTTTGGGAATCATACTTTGGAACTCATACTTTGGGAATCATACTTTGACCATACTTTGGGAATCATACTTTGACCATACTTTGGGAATCATACTTTGACCATACTTTGGGAATCATACTTTGACCATACTTTGGGAATCATACTTTGACCATACTTTGGGAATCATACTTTGATCATACTTTGGGAATCATACTTTGACCATACTTTGGGAATCATACTTTGACCATACTTTGGGAATCATACTTTGGAAATCATACTTTGGGAATCATACTTTGACCATACTTTGGGAATCATACTTTGGAAATCATACTTTGACCATACTTTGGGAATCATACTTTGGAAATCATACTTTGACCATACTTTGGGAATCATACTTTGGAAATCATACTTTGACCATACTTTGGGAATCATACTTTGATCATACTTTGGGAATCATACTTTGGAAATCATACTTTGACCATACTTTGGGAATCATACTTTGATCGTACTTTGGAAATCATACTTTGACCATACTTTGGGAATCATACTTTGATCATACTTTGGGAATCATACTTTGATCATACTTTGGGAATCATACTTTGATCGTACTTTGGAAATCATACTTTGACCATACTTTGGGAATCATACTTTGATCATACTTTGGGAATCATACTTTGATCGTACTTTGGAAATCATACTTTGACCATACTTTGGGAATCATACTTTGACCATACTTTGGGAATCATACTTTGATCATACTTTGGGAATCATACTTTGATCGTACTTTGGAAATCATACTTTGACCATACTTTGGGAATCATACTTTGATCATACTTTGGGAATCATACTTTGATCATACTTTGGGAATCATACTTTGATCGTACTTTGGAAATCATACTTTGACCATACTTTGGGAATCATACTTTGACCATACTTTGGGAATCATACTTTGATCATACTTTGGGAATCATACTTTGATCGTACTTTGGAAATCATACTTTGACCATACTTTGGGAATCATACTTTGATCATACTTTGGGAATCATACTTTGATCATACTTTGGGAATCATACTTTGATCATACTTTGGGAATCATACTTTGATCGTACTTTGGAAATCATACTTTGACCATACTTTGGGAATCATACTTTGATCATACTTTGGGAATCATACTTTGATCGTACTTTGGAAATCATACTTTGACCATACTTTGGGAATCATACTTTGACCATACTTTGGGAATCATACTTTGATCATACTTTGGGAATCATACTTTGATCGTACTTTGGAAATCATACTTTGACCATACTTTGGGAATCATACTTTGATCATACTTTGGGAATCATACTTTGATCATACTTTGGGAATCATACTTTGATCATACTTTGGGAATCATACTTTGATCGTACTTTGGAAATCATACTTTGACCATACTTTGGGAATCATACTTTGATCATACTTTGGGAATCATACTTTGATCATACTTTGGGAATCATACTTTGATCGTACTTTGGAAATCATACTTTGACCATACTTTGGGAATCATACTTTGATCATACTTTGGGAATCATACTTTGATCGTACTTTGGAAATCATACTTTGACCATACTTTGGGAATCATACTTTGACCATACTTTGGGAATCATACTTTGATCATACTTTGGGAATCATACTTTGATCGTACTTTGGAAATCATACTTTGACCATACTTTGGGAATCATACTTTGATCATACTTTGACACAGTAACAGTTATAGCAATGGGTTTCATTTTGACAGTTCAACAACATACATTGCGTTATTTACGTTGTTGAGCAGACTAATTTTTTTTACGAACATATAAAGCAATGGATTAGTAATATTTTTGAAAATGATTTTGTTGGTAGAGTGTTACGCAATTAGGGTGCTGAAGGTCAATTAGAAATATTGAACTGATCCTCTAAAAACTTATTGACCTTTCTAATAATGAACACTTTTTTCAATAATTGAGCTTCTTTTTAGCTTCCTGGCCTTTTCTCACAGTCGGTCGTAGTAACTAAACAAAGGCATCCGGACCAAATGGTTCAAGTTAGATTAGAACTGTAACCAAACGCGCGCGAGCCCAGCGAGCGAAGCAAATGGAACCGCGGCAGCGGCGGGCAAGCACTACATGCAAGTTGGTCGCAGTTAATTGGATATTTAATATTGTTAGGACACCAAAAGAGGAATTATTTGAGATTCACAAAAAGAGGCGCAATCATTATATTAGAGTGTTCATTCATATTTTTAGGAAAGCATACTGGAAATATTTGAGGTTCAATTAAATACCAATCCAGAGGACCAATGCATATTGGGCCCGCGTGGTAGAGTACAGCCCAATTAAATGCCATAAAAAATAGAGAGCAGTGTGGTGGCCCAGTGATAACGGCCGCGACTTTCGAGATGTAGGTCGTACGTTCGAACCCAGACAGGCACTTTACTTTGTGTAAATAATTTCATCTCCACTGCTCAAAACGGTGAAGGAAAACATCGTGAGGAAACCGGCATGTCCTAGAACCAAAAATTCGAAGACCTGTGACATCTACCAACCCGCACTGGACCCGCGTGGTAGGTTACTGCCCACCCCCTTTCGAAGAGAGGAGGCCGGTGTCCCAGCAGTGGGAACATTATAGGCTGATTATGCATTAAAAAACTCACATTTTTATCAAAAAGCTTATGTTTCATTCTCTTATGGACCTCCACGCCAGTTTTGCTCACAAACGTGTATCCGCACAGTTCGCAGACACACGCCGACATGTGCTTCAGACGTAGATGATTTAGTAACGTTGTTTGTTTCCTGTTAAAAAAATAAAGAAAAAAAACTTGAGTGGTGTCAAGGGACACCCGGATGGTACGAAGTATAACTGGCTTGCTTTCTATAAGAGAGAGAGAGACAGACAGAGAAACACGCGGACGCCGCACGTTTTACAACTATAGCAAAAAGTGTCGTTCCAACTTTTGGTCTTAATTTTTTCCGTCTAGCCCCCTTTCGCAACGCGCGATAAGGAACTTCGTTCCAATACGTTTATTTGCGGTAAAACATGTCGCCATTTAACAGTGGCGTGCATTGGTTTTCAGAATAGGTAGGCAGGAATTTAATTTCGTCGTATTAACTTGAACGAGTAAAGACCAATGACAATGTGCGAATAGTTCGGGAGCCGAGTAGGCCGTCTGGCGACTGCCTACTGCCGCGCGAGTTTGTATGAAGATTTGGTTTTTTGTTAGGTATGATAATTTAGTGAGTTTCTTAATTGTGGGGCACACACACTAAAATGTAATTGACACGCTTATGGTTTATCAATTTATCGAGGTAGGCACTGCTTATATGCTATGCACGCCACTGCCATTTAAGAAAAAAAAACAGAAAAAACAAGTTGGGGCAAAATATGCGTCACACTCACGCAAAACGGCCATCGCTCAGCATAATGCTACGAAGCTTGTATGCTAGCTTGTGTTAATTGGTTGGACAGTCTAACGATTGTAGTTAGACCAATCAATCTATACAAATAAATAAAATTGAAGAGTCTGTTTGTAATATCAAAATAACAGCTTTTTATTAAATGCATCATCATCTGCCTAGCCTTTTCCCAACTATGTTGGGGTCGGCTTCCAGTCTAACCGGATGCAGCTGAATACCAGTATTTTACATGGAGCGACTGCCTATCTGATCTCCACAACTCAGTTACTGGGTAATACGGTACCCCTTGGTAAGACTAGTTGTCTGACAATCGGGCTACTGACGACCTGTAACGACTGTCAAAGATCCACGAATGACAGCCGGGACCAACGGCTTAACGTGCTTTCCGAGGCACGGAGGGGTCTCGGTATGTAAAGATGGTCACCCATCCACAGACCAACAGCGGCAAGCGTAGCTTAAACTAATCGATTGACCTGTGCGGTCGTTATTATTTAACCGATTTTATTTATAGTTCAATTGCTTCTTTATCCTTTTTAGTAAGTGCATATGAAAGTATGTACGGTACTTATAACAAAAAACCATTTTTATTTTTTTTATCTATCGGTCTGTTTGTTCCGACTAATCTCCGAAATGGCTAGGCCGATTTTGGCGGGACTTCCCTTGGATGATAGCTGATGTTATAAGGAGTAGATTAGGCTACTTTTATTTCAGAAAATCAAATAGGGGTCTGCGCAAAAAAATTAAAACCCCTGAAATTCAATTTGTTTTCCGACGTGCATAGTAAATAAATAAAAATGAATACTCACTCGAACTCAACAAGACACTGCGGACACTCATACTTGCTGCCGGCGTGGTACTTCATGTGTCCTAGTGCCACGTTTCTGGAAAAATACGGCCTCATTTATAAAAATCACGATATTCTGATGTCAGGGGTCCTCAAGTTCTGAGTTCAGCTGCAAGATTACTGATAAATGCTTGCACTGACTGGACTGGTTCACTCAAATCTATGTGGTACTTTTCTCAAAAGACCATTTCAGATACCAATCTACATGGCCTTCACGGCTTCACATGATCTGACCAAGATGATGTCTGGACTTTAAAAGAGACCTCTGAGTTTGTTTCCACCTTTCTTCTCAGAGTAGTCAGATAGGAAACGCTGTCTTCACGTAGCTTACATTTTTTTTTTAAATAATATAACGTGTAAAAGTTATTCTGATATCGATATTGGTCGACGAAGTTACGGGCCCATCGAAACTTCGGAATGAACTATACTCCCGATTAATTGACCTTTTCAGACGGACAGAACCTCATCGGGAATACGGACAACTGCCAAATAGTGTTGTCATTCATTCTTAGTTTGGGCCCCGAAGTAATCTTATGTCCGTTGGTTAGGAAACCATTAAAACCGTAACAAATGATCTGAGGGGCAATTCTGGTAAATTTAAGAACGTTCAGTCTGATCTCAGTCTCAAACTGTCAAAAATACGTAAAATTTCCCTACATTTTGACAAGTTTTTGAAATTTGTTTGTCGCCGAGATGAGACTGCGACTAGATTTTGATCGTTTTAAATTACGAGTAATGGCCTGCTGAAATTATATTGAAATTATGTTATTCCGTAAAAGGGATATCGGAATCACTTGTAAAAAAAAAATACGTTATATTTAAAAAAATACCTTATATGCTAGATGGAGTTTGCATTTCCGATCTGTAACTATTTTTAATCAGTCTTCAATTTCGGTATGGTAAATTAAAAATTTGCGTCTATACAGGGTGGATTTTTGAGCTAAAGGGCAGGTACCTCCGGAGCTACAAGAAAATGGGCTTAGGAGACTAACATTAACTTTTTGAGAAAAGACAATGACCAAAAGTCGTACCAAAAAGTCTCATGCATCAAGATCAAAATATTATAGTAATTATTTTCATATTTTTTTACGACATTACGCGTCGGGGATTTGATTTTTGAACAGGGAATTTAATTTAAAGTAAAAGAAGTGTTGATGTTGTTGTATTCACTTTACATGACGTTCCGTTTCAAATGATATATAACGAATTTTGAAAGTGCCATCCATGATCATGTTTTAAAAAAAAAATGTCAAACAATAAATTATACTTTGCCGATTCTACAATAATTAAAAATAACTGGAATAAAATAGAATAGATTTTTTATTTAAACGATTATCATTTTTTAAGAGCAATAATGGCCGTTCGTGTATGACATGTCAAACAAAATAAAGTTTTCAGGTTATTTCGACTTTTTTGAAAATCTCCGAAACCCGGGTTTTGTTTACAAAAAGAACTTTTGTAGGAGTTAATATAATAAGTGTAGTCTATAAAAACAAAGTTTGACTTTGATGCAGCATGGTACGGGATTCCATACATCCATGAGCATTGTCCTTTGATGTTAACTTTTTTTTCCCGATCGTCAACAGTATTGACGATAAGGTGTTACTGGTCGGGATTATTCGGGGGAGGCCTATGTCCAGCATTGGACGTCTTTCGGTGGAAATGATGATGATGATGACCGTGATGACATGTAAATCTTACCTATTCCTTGTAACCAACGGACACAGTTTGCATATAAATTCCGTCGTGTGTTGTCGTTTCATGTGCGCACGCAAATCTCTGGTTTTCTTCATTCGGATATTACATATGGTACACTTTATCGAACCGCTTTGCTGAAACAAAAAAAAAATAACGGTTACTCTACGATTTCTTAGGAAAGCGGTATTCGCAGTAATAATAATAAATAAATACTTTGTTTCAGATCAAATTACAAGATCCATATTGTTAATCTTACCCTAATGTTTGTAAAAACCACATCTATATATATAAAATTCAAAGTCCTGACTGACTGATAGATCAACGCAAAGCCTAATCTGCTGGTCCTAGAGACATGAAATTTGGAGGGTGTGTTCTTCGTGAAGAGTAGGCATCCACTAAGAAAGGATTTTTCGAAATTCCACCCCTAAGAGGGTGAAAAGGGGGGAATTCGTTTGTATGAAAAATCTTATTCCTTGAGTTAATAAACTTGAAACTTGGCACGAATACTTATCTAAATACGAGTAAATTATGAAGATTGTCAGTTTTTTTTTTTCTAAACTACCCCCTAATAAGGGATTGGGGGGTTTCAAAGTTTGTATGGAAGAATTTTAGCGCGCAGTCCGATTTACTCGAAACTCAGTATTTATACCTATTATTGAAAGTAAAGAATAATGTGTATCAGGGTTGTTTGAAAATCTACCCCTGGCGGGCTGAAATGGGGTAGTCAATTTTTTAGGGGAGGATTTTACTGCATGGCTTGATTAACTCGAAAATTAGTATAAATAATCTTTGAGTCAAGTTATGAATACATCCCAAACTATTTTTTTTAATTCCACCCCTGTGGGGGTGAAAAGCGGGGATACAGTTTATATGAGAAATCTTCTTCATTAGGTTAATAAACTTGAAACTTTTCAAGAATACTCGCCTAAGTAAGTAATAAAGTTTATCATTATAAGTTTTTCAAAGGGGGATATAGGGGTGTTGAAGTTTGTGTGGAATAATTTGAATGCGCGGTCCGATTAACTCGAAACTCAGTGTTTATACTTAAGACCAAAAATAAAGAGTAACATGTATCAGGGTTTTTCGAAAATGGGTAGTAGTAGTACTAACGGGTTGAAAAGGGGTAGTTAATTTTACAAGGGAGGATTATAATGCGTGGCTTGATTAACTCGAAAATTGATATAAATAATCTTTGAATCAAGTTATGAATAATCCCAAACGATTTTTCAAAATTCCACCCCTGTGGGGGTGAAAAGCGGGGAATACAGTTTATATGAAAAGTCTTATTCATTTAGTTAATAAACTTGAAACTTGGCAAGAATACTTGCCTAAGTAAGTAATAAAGTTTATCATTACAAGTTTTTCAAAACTACCCCTCAAAGGGGGATATAGGGGTGTTAAGTTTGTGTGGAAGAAATTTTATGCGCGGTCTGAGTAACTCGAAACTCAGTATTGATACTTTTGACAGAAAATAATTAATAATAAGTATGTAAAGTTGTCGAAAATTTACCACTGACGGGACAAAAAGGGGTAATTCAGTTTTTAAGGGGAGGATTTGAACTTGAAACTGTGTGTTACATTTTACTTCTGATTTGGCATAGAGATAGATGGCATCCTGGGGAAACACATACATTTTATCCTGTTAGCACGTCCCCGTGGGATAATTTCCGACATCCACGCGGGCGAAGCCGCGGGCAGAAGCTAGTACTTATAATAAATCTGTAGAAGTGAAAATTCTGTACATTGAAAATATCAAAAAAAAAATAAATGGCAGGGGGTGTTATTAGACCGACACCGAACCCAAAAATGTGATTAATAAATTTTTTGTGTGTCTGTCTGTTTGTTCAGGCATCACGCAAAAACTACCGGTTCGATTACGATGAAACTTGGTATAATTCTTTATTATCCTGGGCACCACACTGGGTACTTTTTATGCCGGAAAAGTATCTTCTAAATATATAAAACTCAAAGGTGACTGACTGACTGACATAATCAACGCACAGCCCAAACCACTGGAGGGATCGGGCTGAAATTTGGCATGCAGGTAGATGTTATGACGTAGGCATCCGCTAAGAAAGGATTTTGATAAATTCTACCCCCAAGGGGATAAAATAGGGGACGAAAGTTTGTATGAAAAATCTTATTCCTTGAGTTAATAAACTTGAAACTTAGCACGAATACTTATCTAAATAAATTATGAAGATTGTCAGTTTTTTTTTCTTCTAAACTGCCCCCTAATAAGGGACTGGGGGGTTTCAAAGTGATATAAGAAGTGGTTTACATCTTATATCACCAATCGCAGTCAGAGGGTTGTAATCAATGGTCGTCAATCTAACATCCGACAGGTGACCTCTGGAGTGCCTCAAGGTTCTATACTTGGTCCCCTTTAGTTTATTTTATGTTTATTGACTATTTGATTAATACTCTGACTGAAGGAAAACGCAATCGGGTTAAATTTCCTCGATAGAATTTATTCCGAAAAGACCTCTAATTTATTTATTTTTTTCTTTAATTCTAAAATCCTAAGTAATTTCATTGCAAAATTGAATTCAAAATGTGCGTAATAGGTAACTGAAAATTCTGGCTGAAAATATTTTTGATACACACCTTAATTTATTTTTAAAGAATTTTTATTTCGTTTGGCGCTTACGTTGTCTTATTTTGGTTTCAGCGCATTGTTGCGCTCTCTTGTTTCGCATGTGGAAGTAACTGATTCTGTCATTTTCTAATGCCCGCCCCTCGAGCTATGATTTATTTTTAGAAAGAAAGAAAAATATTTTATTCTTCACAAACAAAACGCACAGTTACAAATAAAAAATAATAATAATTAAAAAAAAACTTAAGATACACATAGTTAAAAGACTCGTAGTCAAGCATAAAAAAAATGTTGACACTTTTGTCTATTGCTTGATGTCAAGGCCAGGGACCAATGACAACTCACATTAATTGACATTTTTTTACGTATACCTTAATAATTTAGTAACTTTTCGAAATGTTACACATTATTCATATTTTTTTAACTTTGTAAGCTTAGTTGTTAATTTTATTGTACAGACGCCAGCACGTCAAGCTACTACAATCTGTCAAATTTCTTTAATAGATTTTCAACTTTATCGCTGAAGTTTTAAGGTTCAAGGTTGATTGGGGAAATTTGACAGTTTCGGGTAGCTTGACCTGCTGGCGTCTATACAAGCTGTGTTCTCCTATAAATGAAGGAGTGCACCTTCTTAATACCTACCAGGAGGCTAATTCCTGTAATTAAAAACGTTCAAAATCTAGTCGCAATCTCATCTCAGCGACAATCAATGGCGCCGATTCCCTTGTTCACAAAATAAACTTTTAAGTTCAGAGCATCTTTTTCTTTCTATTTCATTAAGGTGGATGCTTCAAGGTAGCCCGCGAAATTCAAATTTTCTTACGTTTTTTGCAATTTTCTGGTCAGTACTAAGTTGTACGTTGATTAAAATATGATTCGCAGCCGTAACAAATATGTATTTACAGAATTATAATCATTAAAGTCATCAACACAACTCTCTAAGATCAAGTAATCCTACTGAATGACTATTTCAAGAAATCTTGACATTTTAGGATTATGCTAACATAACAAGTTGTATTACTGATTCTAATGATTGAAACATCCTTAAATAAATTTGAATCATCCTTAAATAAATAAATATAAAATATGCATTTACCTCGCTATGCTTGATCACATGCCTTTCCTGCTTATCTTTGGTCGGGAACCCTCTAAAACAGACGTCACACTTGAACGGCGCCTGCGTATATTTGTCACATTCCCGCCTGACAAGAATCTCTCGTCTCAACTCATCATGGTTCAACGGTTTTATGATGAAAATGTTCTCATCAATCGGTATCGAAGGTTTTACATATGGCTGTTTGTTCTTCTTCGGTCTGGGAACGAAAAAAATATAATACATATAACATCACGCCCGCAATCCGTAAAGGGTTAAGCTCATCACTCATTATGACAGAACTTGTCATTCAAGTTAGGATTTTATATAAGGTACTAGCTTCTGCCCGCGGCTTCGCCCGCGTGGTTGTCGGAAATTATCCCACGGGAACATGCTACCAGGATAAAAAGTATGTCCTTCCCCAGAATGCCATCTATCTCTTTGCCAAATCAGAAGTTCAGTAGTTTAGGTGTGAAAATGTAACATACAGTTTCAAGTTAAAATCCTCCCCTTAAAAATCGAATTACCCCTTTTTGCCCCGTCAAGGTCAAGTTTTGACAACTTTACATGCTTATTATTAATTATTTTCTGTCAAAAGTAATAATACTGAGTTTCGAGTTAATTAACCGCGCATTCAATTACTTCCACATAAACTTCAACACCCCTATATCTCCCTTTGAGGGGTAGTTTTGAAAAACTTCTAATAATAAACTTTATTACTTACCTACTTAGGCGAGTATTCTTGCCAAGTTTCAAGTTTATTAACTAAATGAATTAGATTTTTCATATAAACTGTATCCCCGCTTTTCACCCCCACAGGGGTGGAATTTTGAAAAATCATTTAGGACGTATTCATAATTTAACACAACGATTTTATACCAATTTTCAAGTTTATCAAGGCACGCCGTAAAATCCTCCCCTGTAAAATTGACTACCCCTTTTCAGCCCGTCAGGGGTAGATTTTCGAAAAACCCTGATACACATTATTCTTTACTTTCAATCTTAGGTATAAATATTGAGTTTCGAGTAAATCGGACTGCGCGCTAAAATTCTTCCATACAAACTTTGAAACCCCACAATCCCCTTGTAGTTTAGAAAAACATAAAATGGCAAACTTCATAATTTACTTAGATTAGTATTCGTGCCAAGTTTCAAGTTTATTAACTCAAGGAATAAGATTTTTCAAACGAAATCCCCCCATTTCACCCTCTTAGGAGTGGAATTTCGAAAAATCCTTTCTTAGTGGATGCCTACTCTTCACGAACAACACACCCTCCAAATTTCGTGTCTCTAGGACCAGCGGTTTAGGCTGTGCGTTCATATTTCAGTCAGTCAGTCAGGATCTTGAATTTTATATACAGGTTGGAAACTTTCAGCGGGGCAGTAAGGGGAAGTACCTTATCCGTTGCAGCTACACGAAAATGGTCTTAGGAGACTATCCATAATTTTTTATAAAATTTTGATCTCCATTCACAGATTTTCAAAAAAAATTACAGTTAGCAAGAAAATTGCCATTTTACACAAAAATATTTTTTGATGCCAATCGATCCTGTTTCTAATACTGATCAAAAACTTCTATGGGACCAACCATCGTTGGAGTACTCAAAAAGTCAAAAATTGCAAAAAACTTTTCCCATGTTTTCTTACCTTTCTTTCACCCACATAATAACATCATCACCAGTCTTCGCCTTTCTTTTAACAGCTGATTTTGTCTTCTTCACTGAATTCGTTTTCTTTTCTATATAAATAATGGCTTCATTATTGACGTTTGTAATTGTTTCATCATTTACATAAGTTTGATCATCATCGTCATCACAAACGTCATCATTTGCAGGTACTTCATCATCATCACTGTCTACATCTTTAGAGAGATCCATTTGTTCATCATCTTCGGCACTATCACCAATATCCTTAATCTGCAATCGCAAAATGTAAACAAATATAAGTTTTTTTTTTAAATAACTATATCTCTTACACAATGAAGTTCAGTTTACGTAACATCAAACATTTTTATAACTTACTTATTCAAGAGTGCCAGTCTTTCCAAAATCAACTTAATTTCCATTGGAAAAAAGTTGATATTTGTTTAACTTGAAATAACATCAATTTGAAACATTTGGACATAATGGACTTTACCTTAGAGAGTTTCATCGTTACAATATCTTCCTCATTTTTAAGCAAAACAACGTTATCCAAACCGATTTTCGCATCGTTTACGTAAATATTTTCTGTAACTACACCACCATCGTCATCGTCATCAAAATTGGTTTCTTTCGCACCGATCTCAATTTCGGTTATTGGTATTAAATCGATTTCGGTTTTCACATCAGCATTAGGATACGTTTCTTCAATGATTTCATTTTTTCTCTCATCCTTTATAATTATTTTCTCTGTAACTAAGTTGTGTACTTCTATTTCGACCTCCTCGTTGTGCGGTATGCCGATTACCTCTGTCTTTATGAACGTGTTCGGCGCATGCGCCTCCGCGTCGTGACTGTTGAACTTGAACACTTCCTGAACACTCCATGTTGACTTTAGATTCGTGTGTCGCCGATGTATGTTTACTATGTCGCTTATTTTTAGCTGCAAGTGACAAATGTGTTATGAATCAGCGGGATAGATGTTGCATTTTAAACCTTATTACAATGACATAAGGGTCACGTGACGCGCGCTTCTAAATTACATTATCTGTAGTATATGTAACATAACTGTTACGTCATTATCGCAACAAGCGTCAATCATTGTATTTGAAACCCTATGGCAACGAAATAAAAATGGAATTACGTGGGCTCGTTATTTGCAATAAATACCTACTACAAACAAACAAAGAGCTAACAAGACAATTCAAATAATTCGAACACGTTTTTAGATTCAGATATTTCATTTAACGTATATGCAACAGTCATTGTAATTTAAACCTTATTACAATTACATATGACTTACATCATCATTGTTCTTTAAATGCTCTTGCAGCGCTTTATTTAGATCACAATGAAGCGGCTGACTGCAGCGGTGCAGCGCACTCCTAACAAATACAAGGGTTAGTATACTCACGTCAGCATTGTTCTTCAGATGGTCTTGCAGCAATGCAACGCTGAACAGCGCTTTAAATCAGAAAGAAGCGGCTGACTGCAGCGGTATACCACACTCCCAACAAATACAAGGGTTAGTATACTCACGTCAGCATTGTTCTTCAGGTGGTCTTGCAGCAACGCATCGCTGAATAGCGCTTTAGATCTGAAAGAAGCGGCTGACTGCAACCGTGCGGTGCACTCCCAACAAATCCCCATCGGTAATCGGTTGTTTGTGTCCATTCCCGGCTGGAATAATATAATATAATAAAATCTACACTCCACTCTTGTAGCTAACAAACAATGTAATAAAATCTTAGAAGTAAATTTTAAGTAACTTCTAATGGTCGTATCGCAATGAATCCTTGTATGTATATGTAGTTCGGATGACAAAACTATAATTTGGTATTTTGGAGCTGATCTGATGATGGTACCAGGACGTGGATAGTGGGACTCTTCAGTGGCTACTAGTAAACCCATCGAGTTTGGGCTCATATGATTTGTAATGACGAGTCCAATAGATTTGGCTTGGTAACAAAGGTCTGGTGATGCAACCAGGAGATGGATGATGGAACTTTTTTCGAGTTTACTAATAGCCCGTAATCGTCAAAACTTCGTTGACTTTATACTTAATAATTTAATGAAGAATATACTAGACACAAAAGCAAATAAAAATATTTAGTTAAAAAAAAAACAAAAAGACACGCTATTAACGAGCACTAAAAATTATAAAATTTACTTGAATTGAATTCAAAATGCATGGAGCGCATTTATAATTAATTCAAAAAGCGCTCCACGCTTTTTGCGCGCTTTTTTTTTATACTATACCCTGTCTATTAAGACTAAAATGTAACCAATTGTGTAAGGGTGTGTTTGTGAGAGGGAGCAAGGGTTCTTATACCCTGTCCATTATGTAAACCGTTTTTTGACAGATGGAACTAGTGATTGCAGCAACACACAATACATTGGTTGATACACGTACGGTATTATAATGTCTGTAAGAAGCCATTAATAAGATAATTCAATAAGATAAGGCAGTTTATAGTATATTTATTTAATAAGGAATTTAAAAGTTAACCTTTACGTAATCTGGATTATGTACTAAGACAGCTGTCAAAAAACGGTTAACCAAACGGTTAATGGACAGGGTATACATCATTTTTTTTAAGCAAACATGCTTACATTTTATCTATTAACTTACCACTTTTCCCATAATATCTTGATACATTTTGTCCAGACCGTTGTCTTGTATTCGGTACATTTTGCCGTCCAATGAGAGGCATAGCTTGCAAACCTGCAAAACAAAGACTAACTTTAATTTACGCGGCCTACCCAAATGTCCTGTCTTTGGTATTGTTCGTCGAATCGTTGAGCTCCTCAAGTTCTGAGTTGAGCTGCACGATTTTTGACAAATGCGTGCACTGACTGGACCGGTCCATTCAATCAGTGTGTTTGTTCTTTTCTCAAAAGACCATTTCAGATACCAATCTACATGGTCTTCACATGATCTGACCAAGATTATGTCTGGACTTTAAAAGACACTGTGACCTCTGAGTTTGTTTCTGCCTTACCGAACTCATCTAGTTTAAAAAAATATGATTGATGTGTAAATAGTGTTTGTACAAACCTACTTACATTAAATAAATAATTTATTATATAATGAGAAACATTATTGTCTACTGTTTTTCCCGCGGGTTAAAGTCAAAGACAAGGTTTTTTATTTGTTTGTCCCACTAAGGGGGGGTCGAAAACATCCATTGGTTTCTTAGTAAACTTCAACTATATCCAACGACCCTGGTTACTTATCTCCTTTGGTGACCGTACATCAATGTTTTTTGTGCACCACATATGGTTTTTAGTGCCCTATTTTGGAAGCGCTGTAGTATCGCAATATTTGAGTAGCTTGTTGGTCCCCAGAACTCTATAGTATTCGGTATAGAGTCTATACCGTATGTCCATAATGATAATAAATTTTTCTTACCCTTAATGCAGCGGGTCCATAACAGTCATCCTAAAAAAAATGTTGAGTATAAGTTATCATTCTTTGGGGTTTTCAGATAGTCGCCCACAGTTACACTGTACCCTAATCTATGAGAAGTCTAATATACACACACTAGCGGACCCGGCAGACGTCGTCCTGCCCGGTTGAGTCATCATATACCCACAGCAGCGCCACCTACCGGGTCCAATTGTGTTCTCAAACCATCCAGGAGCACGTTGAAATATACACACCAAATTTCATCCAAATCGGCCCAGCCGTTCTCGAGTTTTAGCGAGACAAATGAACAGCAATTGATTTTTATATAATATTTAGATATGTACGTACTGTAAGTGCTTTTTATCCACTAACATAAATATATATCAAAACAAGAGGATTCGGGGCAAAAATAAAGTTCAGTATGAACATAAACAAAGCAAAAGGAGTGTTCCTGACGTCACATCGGGCTACATACCACACCGCGATCGCGAGCTTCTCCACTGCTGCCACTCACTCGCCGACACCTTGTGCGTACTCAACAGATGATCCGGCTCGAAGGACCATCTGTTGAGTGTCAAGCTCCAGGAGTGCTGCTGTTGGTCTTGACGTCGTAATAAAACTACTATAATATTACAATGACTGTCTTTTTGGATGCTGATTACAAATTGATATATGGAGACGACCGATTGTGTGCGCACGCTCAAGGTGTCGGTGAGTGAGTGGCAGGAGTGAGGAAGCTCGCGATCGCGGTGTGGTATGTGGCCCGATATGACGTCAGGAACAAGAAGTATGTAAGGATCATAGCAGTTGGCATTCTGTAGTTACTGTCTACCCCCATAGGAAGAAGGGGTGAGTTTATGTATGTATATCAGTGAAATCTTACTTCAATAAACGGTATGACTCCACACTTAATTCTCCTGGTTCCCTGCTTTGTAAAATAGAAGTCCTCTTCTTTGAAATGATCTGAACATATAACGGTTCTGTTTGTGGGCACCCAGTTCGGTATGGCAAGGGACTCCAGCCATGATACACGCTGTTTCGGGTCTTTTGGGAACCTGAAATTAAAGAACGAATAATGTTTATTTGGACACAGTAAATGAAAAAGTGCGGTTCTTTACATCTGTAGAAATAAATAAAATTTAAGTGTCTGTTTGTAATGTCAAAATAAAAGGTTTTTACCTAATGCATATGAAAGTATAATTATTTGCCTAGCCTTTTCCCAACTATGTTGGAGCTGTAACCTGAAAGCCAAATCTCGTAATTTAAAACATTGAAAACCTATTCACAATATGATCTCGGCGACAAACTAATTCAAAAACTTGTCAAAATGTAGGGAATTTAGAGGTATTTTTGACAGATTGAGACTGAGATCAGACTGACATTCTTAAAATTACAAGAATTGTCCCTCTGAATTCAGCACACGATTCTACACCCCATAGCATTTTGTTTGTTACGCTGTCACACAAATACAACTGAACGGATTTGGCACATGGAGAGACCATGACCTGGAGAAGGACATAGGCTACTTTTCACTCTGGATCGCAGACAAAGATGCGAGCAACAGCTAGTGATGTAATAGAGTTACTATTAGTTAAGAGCAGTGGTGGCTCAATGAGAACGGCAGCGACTTGCCGAGTTGTATTTCATCACCACTGCTCTCAAAACGGTGAAGGGAAACATCGTGAGGAAACCAGCATATCCTAGAATCAATAATTCGAAGACATGCAACACGCACCAACCCACACTGGGCCCGGGTGGTGGATTAAGGCCTACTCCCTTACACAGAGGGGAGGCATGTGTCCCAGCAGAGGTAACATTATAGACTGATTATGCTATAGTGCTAGTTTAAGTACTTACAAATGAAAAGTGATCCTCTCAGAAACGGAAGTACTTGACTGACTTAATTTCTTCAGTTTGCCATTATTACCACAGTTTTGTATACAACACTTCATCGTCTTTTTTGACGTAGGGATAGGATTTAACAAAACATAAACAAACACAACAACAACTCTCCAAACAAAAAACTATTGCTTAGCTTAGATCGTTTACACTTGAATGACTAACGCGAGAAAAATAAAAGTACATACTTAAATAGTTAAGTACATACATAATATACAACATTAAAATAAAAAACGGAATACTAATCAGAATCATGTAGTAAACGTAAGATTCAAATAAATAAAAACTATTAATTCAAATTCTATTTCAAAAGTTGGAGCGGAAGCAATGGAAATATTCGACAGATGAGAAATACATCTTTAAGTATCGGTTTTGTGGCAATTTTGAAGAAGATTATCAAGTAATACACTGCACTTTAAACTCAGGCGAGCACTAAATTCACCGATTTCATTAATTATTTTTTAATACAATCAATGAAAATATTAGGTCAGTCGTATAACAACACAGTTGTCACTTGTCAGTGTTGTCACTGACTGTTGTCAATAATGTACTCACTACTCTGTGTCATTGAGATAAGAAATAACAATGGAGATGCCGCGTTATTCTATACATACATTTGCTTATACAAATATGAGTGAAATATGATTCAGAATTTGAAATATCGTTATGTCTCATTCTTTCTAGTAAGATAATCTCATTTGATAAAAGAGACAACTATATTTTAAGTTGTTGCTAATTATGGCAACATTTTGTCTTGACGTAGTGACAGTTGTAGGTAAGTGCCGTAGCAGCCATCTTAGGTGACGAGTTTCGTGGTAGTTTTGCTGTCAAATGGTTGTTTGTTTTTTGTATTATTGAGATTTGCGAGAAAATTACGAGGATTTTACCTTTTAAAACTGCATGTAAATGTTGTAAAACAGAAGTTCAACATGCCTGTGTGTTGTATTGTGAAGTGTGGTGCAAGAAAGAATGAAAATCAACCTCAATTGTAGTTGCACAGGTTAGTAGCCGGTTTTCATGCATTAATACATACAATAATACACAATCGATGATACAATTGTAACGCGATCATGAATTTATGGCTAAAGTATTGATATTTGGGTTCATTTCCATATAACAGGCCTTTTTATTATATTTGTTAATTCATTCGTTTGTTTACAAACAGATGTCATAATGGAATAGTGTTGTACCGTTGCCGACTTACCGTAATAGTTTCCGAAACTAGTTCCTCCGCTGGAACGATATCAGTATATTCTGCGATGTTAACATAAATAATCTTGCGTCTTATTCGGTCCGAGTGACCTAGCTAGGTCCGGCCTGTGGTTCACACTTCACAGCACCAAAATCCATCGTGATCCAAACGTGATAACTAGTAAAACTCGTATATAGTATCGTTACTCGTTATAGTAACAACGAGATAACAGTTGTTCCTTGATTGACACAACCCTAGCAATGGCAGCCATTTTATGCGACAATATGAGTTGTAGGTATGCACCCTTTTTTTGTAGGTATTTCCAGTCCATACTTTTCTATGTCAATGCTCTGTGTCAGTTTTTTTTATTTTTTATTATTTCTCCCGTATAATGGACAGGCTAAAGTCTTTCGACCATACCGCCTAGTCTTCCGTGTAGAATTTCTTATGTGGTAAGTTTAAAAACAATAATGTCTTTCGTTTATATACTCATTCAATTATTTATTTTATTTAATGTCTTATTTTTTTTTTTTTTATATGTCATTTGTCAATGTCAATTGCCAATAGGTTTTTCATTGACATAGAAAATTATGGACTGGAAATACCTACAAAAAAAGGGTGCATACCTACAACTCATATTGTCGCATAAAATGGCTGCCATTGCTCGGGTTGTGTCAATCAAGGAACAACTGTTATCTCGTTGTTACTATAACGAGTAACGATACTATATACGAGTTTTACTAGTTATCACGTTTGGATCACGATGGATTTTGGTGCTGTGAAGTGTGAACCACAGGCCGGACCTAGCTAGGTCACTCGGACCGAATAAGACGCAAGATTATTTATGTTAACATCGCAGAATATACTGATATCGTTCCAGCGGAGGAACTAGTTTCGGAAACTATTACGGTAAGTCGGCAACGGTACAACACTATTCCATTATGACATCTGTTTGTAAACAAATGAATGAATTAACAAATATAATAAAAAGGCCTGTTATATGGAAATGAACCCAAATATCAATACTTTAGCCATAAATTCATGATCGCGTTACAATTGTATCATCGATTGTGTATTATTGTATGTATTAATGCATGAAAACCGGCTACTAACCTGTGCAACTACAATTGAGGTTGATTTTCATTCTTTCTTGCACCACACTTCACAATACAACACACAGGCATGTTGAACTTCTGTTTTCCAACATTTACATGCAGTTTTAAAAGGTAAAATCCTCGTAATTTTCTCGCAAATCTCAATAATACAAAAAACAAACAACCATTTGACAGCAAAACTACCACGAAACTCGTCACCTAAGATGGCTGCTACGGCACTTACCTACAACTGTCACTACGTCAAGACAAAATGTTGCCATAATTAGCAACAACTTAAAATATAGTTGTCTCTTTTATCAAATGAGATTATCTTACTAGAAAGAATGAGACATAACGATATTTCAAATTCTGAATCATATTTCACTCATATTTGTATAAGCCAGCCTTGCCAGAACGTAACTTTTGTAACGTTTTGCGTTACTTTTTGAACCCCTTACGTTACATTTACGTTACACGACTGAAAACGTTACTTTTCAGGATAATTTTAATTGCTTAGAGTTGAATAAATAAAACTAGTTAAAACGGAACGCAAGCAAGTGTCGTGTGTCCTGCGTGCGTGCATAATGTTGGTAATTTGGCATTGCAACCTAAACTGAAATGAAACTCTCTCTCTCTCTCTATATCGCACTGCTAGAATGAGCAAACAAAAAGAGCGAGCTAAAGTTTCTCTGTCTACGGAGTTATATTATGAACGCAAGTTTGTGTACATTCTTGCCATAATATTATGGTGTGTGTAGGCTGTACCTACTATAGGCATTTCACTTTCATTTATTGGTGTTCCGACATTAAAAAATGCTGAAATAGTGATTGAAGTGTGTTAAAAGTTCTAAAATACAATTCAAATTGTTTAAATAGTATTATAATACAAAAAATTTAAAAAGCGTTACTTTTTTTGTGAAAACGTTAAAGTGTTCACAGACGATCGAACTTGGTGCGGACCGCACCACGAACACAGTGCGCTTCGAACCAAAATCAATCGTGTGGCGCACGGTCCGCTGGACATTATTATTATTAATATCGGTGCGGCTGGTTCGGAGCGCTCGCACATCGAACGCGGTGCGTACCGAACCGATCCGATCGTGTGGACGGCGCACCGAACCAAATGACGGTCCAGTCGCTATTGTGCCACCGTACGCGCAACACGTCGCAGCGTGCACAGAGTACATTTTGCAGCGTGTTTAACATGGATTCGGAGCGACATCAAGAAGACATTATGAATACCGAAAAAAAAGCTGATATAGAGCTGTTGGAGTTATATAAAGACTTCCCATGTTTGTGGGATACCTCGCATAATCTTTATTGCAATAAAGATGCACGTAGTCAAGCATTTCAAATATCCAACAATTCAATAAATGCTTCGGAACTCATTCGAAGATATATACGAAAATCTTTATCATCGAGATCTTTAATGAGATTCATATGACTGTATTGTTGTCTGTTTCTGAGATAAAATTTTGCCCATTCTTTTCTTCCTTTTCGTTCGTTACGTAATGGCGATGTAGCAACGATAGTTGCCGCAACTAATGCCATTTTGGCCTGTTTTGATAGAATAGGCGGCATGTCGAGGAGACGTGTTCACGCAATGCTAGCACAATAACCGACTGGACGGTTCGGAGTCTGGTGCGCTCGTCTGTTGTGTAGACCGCACCGTACGGTTCGTGGTGCGGTCCGCACCAATTCGATCGTCTGTGAATACTTTAAAGAATAACGCGGCATCTCCATGTTATTTCCTATCTCAATGAGGTTTTTGCCCAGCAGTGTTGCCAATTTAGCTCTATTAGAGCTAAATTTAGCTCTATTTTCAATTAATCAGCTCCAAAAAAACAATTTTAGCTCTCTAGCTCTTTAATTTTTTAATTTTAGCTCCATTTGAATACATGAAAAAAAAAGCTTTTGGTGTTTTTTTCTTTCAAACTTTTAGGTGTGTATCCGAATTTCATGCAGACGACCAACGAGTAAATTAATACATAGAGCCATATTTAGTCTATGCTTTGAACTACGGGGAATCCCCGTATTGTTTTATTTCGTTCGTTTCATTTAAGTACTTAGTTTCGATCATTCATTCCTTGATTTTGGTAATTGGTGTACGATCGTGGTGGAGTACTGTGTTAATTGTTTGTGTAGTTGTAGTGCGAATTAAAATAAATTATAGCAAAGTGCAACCTGCAAAATGTCATCGAGTAGGCCATACACACAAAAAATACTGCCACAACTATGAAGTGCCAAAAGAAGTCCTAAAATAAAATTGGTACCATGGCAACTTATGATGTGGAAAACTCAGAACCAAGCACAAGTGGATTAGAATTAGTGAATTTGACACACAATTTTGATAGTTCTGACGACGAATAATCGTATTTTTTAAATCTTTCTTATCAATCTAATAAGATAATATATAATATCATGAAAATTTTGATTTTTAAACTATCTTTTATTTTAGCTCTTTTTTTTCTAAAAATTCAGCTCTATTTTAGCTCTTTTTCGAAGGTAATCTAGCTCTCTTTAAAAAATTGAGTTGGCAACACTGTTGCACAGAGCATGGGTTTTTGTCGTAGACAGAGAAGTAGTTAGTAGTTCTCTGTCTATGTCTACGGTTTTTGTGCGCTAATTCGCTTACGCTTGCGGTTGTGTTGTTGTTCAAATCATTTGTGTTTTAAATTAGGTTCATAATTTCGTAGAAATTTATTTCTTACATTACTAACATCAGCTTGCATCGTTTTCCTAAACCTGGAAGAACAAATATTGTAAAATGATTAAAAAACGGTTTCAAAATGTTTGTTTGAGCCATGAAATAAAGTAAACAGAAATTGACTCTATTTTAGTTTTGAAGTGAGCCTTGGGCTCTTGTTACTCCTGAAAAATGTCTACTACACCCGGTAGAGGTCGGGTAAACCGCCCTCTCTCTCGCCGATGTGTCAATTGCTCCCTACGTTTGGCGCCTAATCTTCATAGACGTCAAATCAAAGAACTAAGTGAAGCGATGCTTATCCTTCTGAGATCCTGGGTAACACCTACACCGGTAAGTTTATAATGTGTCATTTACAAGAGTTATACGAACATTTAGGATGCCTGTGTTTGGTCAATCAAGGGGTCATCAACTGTAAATAATAATTCCTGTTAATTTCAATTAAAGCAGTGTAAGGTGATGTGTAAGAAAATCTAGACCTTTGCAATGCGCACATGAATAAATGTACGTATTATCTATTTAGGAATTCACTGATTTATTTTTGTTATCTTTTCAGATATCCTCTGATGACATCCTGTGTGTTGAATGTTTTGTATTATTACAAAACCGGACATCAACCACAACTCTATCCCTTGTATCCCCTGCTCTTGGACACCTCGACATATGTTTTGCGTGTGGCATGTCAATTGCAAGTCGCAGAACTCGTAGGGTTAGTCAAGACTGTCCTCAAAGGAACGTCCTACTAAGATGGACAGCAGCTCATCACGTAAGTGTTTTAATCGTGGCATTGTAACTATGATTGAACTAATTGATCAAAAATAAATATATAATATTTTCTTATTTTTAGGTCTTAAATTTGGAACGAGTTTGTCGTGCTTGTTGGGAGGCTGCATCGAGAGCAATAAAGAGCCAAGCCGTCGATGGCGTTAACAGACCCACAGTGGAGTCTGCGCCAGTGATTGATAACATCGCAGATGCTGTGATCACTGTACCACCTCCACTACCACTGCCGGATCCACCACCTCAGGTACAACAGTTACCTCGAACATATTCAAAAATTAATTCACTAAAGTACAAAGGGGTTTCAGCAAGTTCCCGACATTGCCTGTTCCTTGGTTGTGCGAACACTGAACGTTTGTTAGTACCAGGCACTATAAAAGAAGTTTTGTTGTTACATCATAAAGTATATATTCCCTTTACTCATATTCAGATTTTACTGGATTTCAAGTAGGTGATATTTTCACAAAACTTGAAAAAGCTACTGAAAGACAGTTAGACTTCAATGACATAAACTCCATGGATTCTTGTTTATGCCATTATTGGTTGGACTTACTGCAGAGCAATTTAATGCGCTTATAAGTTGTAACCCTATGGTATATGATCACTTTCCAAATCCTTCTGTTGCTCTCAGCATATTCTTAGTAAAACTCGGAACAGGTCTTATCATCTCTATTCACAGGCTCTGATCAGTGGGTCGTCTTAGAGGTGGAGTTTTAGGAATTGGAGTATATGCTTTCATCAAATGACTCCTCCCGCTCTGGGTGGAGCAGAAGGGAGTGTCAGACTCTTGCTGACTCTTGCTTGATTGAAACTATACACCATGTAAAACTCTCAACAGCTTAATAATAAAGATGTTTATAGGCTTGTGGCTAAGTAATAACAGCCGCACGGGTCGATAGACCAGGTTAAGCTACGTTTACCGCGGTTGGTCCGTGGATGGATGACCATCTTTACATACCTCGGAAAGCACGTTAAGAGCCTGTACAACGGTCCACCTCCTGTAGAAAGTGGATCCGTAATAAGTGCCAGCACTGATAATGTGGACATTCCGCAAGAACCAAATCCTTTCATCAGTGGATCCAGCTCTGTAGTGGAGCCTCCCACTTCTGCCAGTACAGAAATTGAAATTATTCTCCGAGAACCAGTTGTAAGTCTTACTGTTATAAGATATACAATGTTCATACATTTATCTAAGTTGCCAGTACTCCTTTTTATCGTTAGGTTACTAATGATTATTGTCTATTGCTTTTCTCTGTGGTCACATATTTGAAACAGTGCAGTGTTCGGTTTATAATAAAACAGCTTGATTGGTAAAAGTCTCTGCATTTTATTTAAAATAACTTCACTTACATTAGATGGTTGTAGTCGCACTTCAGATGCAACCACTCATTGTTTTGTTCTGGATTGTATGAATCTGGAAAGGAAACCTGTGCCATTGCTTTTAAATAAAAATATTCTTACCCATCCGAAACTGTACATCACTCAAAATGCTCGGGTGTGTGAATATTTGAAAATATTCGCAGCCGCCATCTTGCGTTTCCATTTTGACCTTAATAACCTACTTACCTTTGACCGTAAGCCTCCGTTAATGAACTTCGTTCCACAAACAAAGGAGACAGACAGAGAGAAAGTCGCATGGAGGCCATTGAAGGGGGTGGGGGGGATAATGTTTTTTCTAAAGTGACGATTTCTACCATTTACCGCAAGCCGCGGTAAGAAACTTAGTTCCAAAAAACGATACGTTCGTTTTTCATATACTCAAGTACAGTAGGGTGTCATACGAAATTGAGCCTTATTTGTATGACTAATCTGCATCGTCCTGTAAGCGACTGTAGTCGGGCGTTTCATACGAATATGAACATTATCATTGAACGAATAAGCTTCATTTTTGTATCGCCACTGTTCCTAACATGAGTAATTTTTTTTTTGTTTTTCAGGTTGGAAATACTCATATTTATGATGACGACGACTATTCTGATGATTATTCGGATACACTAGTGGAATCAAATGTGAGCCAAATAAAATATGTATTTTTAATTAGGTATTTCTTTCGCAGGACTGATAGAAAAAAGGGTATTGTAGATTTTTATACTTTCGCGCAATTTTTTTTTTTCAAAATGGCGGCCACGCCTAATCTCAGCTATCGATTTAGGATCCAGCGTGGCCGCAATTTTAAAACAAAATCAAAATGGCGCCAGGAAGTATGCCACTTTTTTAGGGTTCCGTACCTCAAAAGGAAAAACGGAACCCTTTCAAGATCACTTCGTTGCCTGTCTGTCCTGTCTGTCAAGACCCTTTTTCTCAGGAATGTGTGGAGTTACATAATCAACTATGTTCCCACTGCTGGGACACAGGCCTCCTCTCTGTGAGAGGGGGCCTAGTCCACCACACGGGCCCAGTGCGGGTTGGTAGATGTCACATGTCTTCGAATTTTTTAGTTCTAGGACATGCCAATTTCCTCACGAGGTTTTCCTTCATCGTTTTAACCGTTCTAGTATACTGGGCCACCACTCGGGGCCCTCTCAAATACTCAGGGCTGCAGCTAGATGAGAGTTGCCGAAAATCGAGTTGAATGGCGTTCAATAGGAGAGGCCTATGTCCAGCAGTGGACTGCTGTAGGGTGATGATGATGATAGAAAGAAAAAAAAAAGAAAGAAAGAAAAAGTATTACAGGGAAAAATTATTTTTTAGGTCTGCCGGGTCTGCCTGGCTATGGACGTTAAAATGTATAATTTGAAGGACATTGAACTGAGAGAAATGTTTCAGAATATTACTGGGATAGCGGTAAGTCATTGTTGTGTTTGATTAACATGACATCTACATCATGCCTATTATCCTGGAAAGGTTAGGCCACTGACCGATATAAAACAATTACTCTGGACAAATACTGGATGAAATTGAATAGGATGTACAGACGCCAGCACATCAAGCTACTACAATCTGTCAATTTTTTAATAGATTTTCAACTTTATCGCTTATTAAATTAAAGCATTAAGGTTCAAGGTTGATTGGGAAAATTTGACAGTTTGGGTAGCTTGACCTGCTGGCGTCTGTACATACGTGCGCGTAGGCGAACCATTTACAACGTCGTCGTCGCGCGCTCTATTTTGCATAGGAACGGTCAAAATTAGGTAAATACCGCTAGTTCAACACGTTACCAACTTGCTTCATTGTTTGAACTCAGCTATGAATGGATTCCAGAGATAACCGCATTCAAAAAAACAAACTCTTAAGCTTTATTGTTAGAATAGATTACATGGAGCGACTGCCTATCTGTCCTCCACAACACAGTTATACTAGGTACCATGATACATTAACTCCGCCGTCATACTATTATCTTTCTTCCCCATACCAGGTTACCGAAAATAACCATTCAATACTTGAGCGCCTGTGTTGGGAGTGCGCTGGAAGACTGAAAGCGGCTGCGGCCTTCAGAAGTAAAGCGCTGCTCAGCGATGCTTTACTGCAGGGTTTAGCAAGCACTGGTGAACAAGTGAGTAACAATAGTAGTAGTAAAGTTCTTTGTAAAGGAGCCACTGGCGGACTAAGGAGGGGGGGAGGGGCGCCCCTCTTTCGCGCACTGAATTTTCAACGCTCTGCTTGGCGCCGTGAGTTGATAATCCAACATTGGCGCCGAATCCCTTGTTCACAAACTAAACTAAATTTAATTTCAGTGCATCTATTTCATTAAGGGCTGATTTTTCCTTAGCCAGATAACTTTTGATCGAGGAATAAAATTGACGTCTGACAGTTTTTGTATGAAATAACTGTCAAAATTTCAAAATTATTCCTCGAATAAAGTTATCAGATGATTGAAAAATCAGCCCTAAGAAAAGGACAGAAGATAAATATTAGTTTAGTCCTGTCAAATTAAGATACTCCATAGACAGTTTAGACTTGATTAAAAACATGCCTACTAAAAATACGTTACTTTACGTCAGGCTCTGACTAATTTGACAGGACTAAACTAATATTTATCTTCTGTCCTTTTCTTAATGAAATAGAAAGAAAAAGATGCACTGACTTAAATTTAGTTTAGTTTGTGAACAAGGGAATCGGCGTCGTTGTGTTATTTTGACGCGCTAGGATGCTCTCTGTTGGATTCTGAACGCTCAGCTCTACACCGAGAGTTGAAAATCCAGTCCACGATAAAATCCTGTCGTGATATTTTTACAACCGTGTTACGTGGGCTAACAGACACATGAGTACAGACGCCAGCACATCAAACTAAGCGAAACTGTCGACCTTGAACCTAATGCTTTAGCGATATACTTGAAAATCTATTAAAGAAATTTGACAGATTGTAGTAGCTTGATGTGCTGGCATGTCACTAGAAACACTACATGAGATATGTCACTAGAAATTTTTTGTCGGTTATCAAAACGTGCAAAACCTACGCGGTCAAAATGTATGGCAGAGTTATTTTTTTCCAAATAGCTGACGAAATATTTCAATGCATCATCATCATCTGCGTAGCCTTTTCCCAACTATGTTAGGGTCGGCTTCCAGTCTAACCGGATGCAGCTGAATACCAGTATTCAGTATAAATATTTCAATGCATAGGGCTTCAGAATCATGTACTGAATTCATGGCTACAGTTTGCGCATTGGTTAAAAAAATATCTTGTATAGAAAAGTACGTCCGCGATTTTCTCAAAAAGATATCAATCTTTTTTAACAGTTTTTAAAGTTCCGTACCCAAAGGGTAACGGGACCCTATTACTAAGACTCCACTGTCCGTTTGACTGTCTGTCACCGGGCTGTATCTCATGAACCGTGATAGCTAGACAGTTGAAATTTTCACAAATTATGTATATATGTTGCCGCTATAGCAACAAATACTAAAAACAGAATAAAATAAATATTTAAGTGGGGCTCCCATACAGCAAATACGATTTTTTTGCCGGTTTTTGCTCTTTGTATGTTAATAATGGCAACAGGTAGACGCTTGAAATATTCACAGAATATTTAGTTGACACCGGGACAGGTGAAAATAATAAAGTTATAATACAGGGTGTTATTGACAGCCCTCCGCAAACTGATAGGGTGGCTTCAGTACATCATATTAAGATGACCGGTACATGTAATTCTTTCAGGAACATTAAGGGAATCCAAAAAACCTGATTTATTTTATTACCTCACACGCAACGTATCGTTACCGTGGCAAAACGCACGTAGCGGACGGCAGCGCAGTGAGCTTGAGCGAGGCTGTTTTCAGCTGTTTTATTTACATAAATGGAGTGTTGCATACAGAGATCGTAAATTTACATTGAAATAAAGGAATATCAGCAGAAAAAACGGCAAAATTTTTTTTTTCCTGAGAAAACTTCCAGTGGGATATGATTCAGAATAAGGAGCTGAATCAATCCTGTGTTTTTGTGGAGGGCTGTCCATAACAGCCTGTATAGTTAAGTTATAATAAAGTGTCTAATGTTGTATAGATAATGGTACGGAAGCCTTCGTGCGCGAGTCCGACTCGCACTTGGCCGGTTTTTTAATGATTTTTCGTTTCACGTTTCAGATACGAAAAAATGACATCACTCTAATTAAAGAAAACAAAGATTACCTCAAATCAGCCAGGACTTTGAGCGTTATAGAAGTATTTCATCCTGTAGATATTGATCCCGAAAACGATGGCATACCTCCCTTGTCTGAAAACAATGACACGGAAATAGTACAAAATACAGTGCGAAAAGATTCATTTGAAATAAAAAAAGAAAGTATCATCGAAACAGATGATGATCAAACGGACGTTGAAGACGAATCAATGATTGAAGCTCCTATCAAAACGGAGATGGAATATGATCAATTTGATCATATATGTCCTCCTAACACTGGGGAAGAAAGTAGCAATGCTTTTATAGAAACAAATCCTCTTGTTAGTATAAGTAATTATGTAACTTTAGGAGATGATAAAATTAACTCGGCGGATAGCAGTCCTCTGCCAGGCTGTTCCCATGTTGAGCCAAAGTACCCGATTTTTGGCTACCTTAAAAAAACACCAAGTGACTGTGAAGATAAAATAAAGAAACGTGTAATAATAACCACTAAAAGGGATTCGATTTCAAATAGAGTCTCCAAAGATTTGAAAGAATTAATAAGTGCTAAATCAAAAAATATAAATGTGAAAATGGGTGGTGTTAGTAAAAAGACTTCGAATAAAAAATTGGTGAAAAAGACTGAAGTTAAGGCAAATACTCTTACAGATGAGGAAATTCTGAGTTTGGAAGATTTTGAGTTTTAAACCGAAGAAAAATTTTTGAAGGAGCGTGTTCGTGAAATTGCCAAAAAATGGCAGTGGGCAGGGCACATGGCCGCAGAACAGATGGCCGTTGAGGCCGAAAAGTTCAGGAGTGGCGACCGCGTACCGGAAGATGTAGCGTTGGATGGCCTAGGTGGACCGATGACCGCTGGATGCGAAATGATGGTGCTTAGGGGTTAGAAGGGGACGTTGTGTAGCTGAAATGATGATGCTTGTAGTACGAGTATGCTATAGAGTGATATTCAGTAATATTGACAAATTACTACCATACATATTTCTGTCTCCAAGCGATGGTGTGTTTGAAGTGTGGAGGAATTACAAACATCAGTTATATAAAAGTCTTATGAGAAGTTTTAGGGAGCTTCGCCAGCCAGACACAAATCCATCCTCCAGGCTGCTACTGAGAATGGAATTTCTCAGTTGGATTGGATTACCTATTGAAACTTGTGCGACCTGGGAATCGAGCTCCGAATAGCAGTCGCACTAGCGACGGCTAGAACAACGTGGAAGTCAATGTTCCAATAGACGAGAGAAATTGTGGACAGGACAAGGATAGCAATAGAAGACATATACGAGACTATAGGCGACAGAGTGAGATAACAAGAATTTGTCAGTACATCGTACGGTAGTATGGTATTTCTACATCTACAAGAA
The DNA here is from genome assembly GCA_945859715.1 of Apamea sordens. NCBI lineage: Eukaryota > Metazoa > Arthropoda > Insecta > Lepidoptera > Noctuidae > Apamea > Apamea sordens. Next base: position 6,021,970 of record OX244015.1, on the reverse strand, counting down.
CTGCTAGAAACACAGGAGTATGGTATTTCTACATCTATAAGAACTGCTAGAAAAAGAGTGTCGTGAAAGTTTAAGGCTGAACAGGACATAGAAAGAAGAAAGAGGTTAAATTAATTTATCAACAGATGGAAAGCCTCGGAAGGCTCGTTAAGCCGTTGGTCCCGGATGTTCGTATTGACAGTCATTACGAGTCGCCAGAAGCCCGAAAGTCTGACAACCAGTTTTACCAAGAGGTTGTCGCATTACCCAATAAGTGGCTTGACCATTGTCCAAGAGATAGAATAAATTGTTTTTAAAGATAACGATAATTTATGACAACGTAAGAAATGTATTGATAGAATACTTTGTTACTGTTTCCATGGAGTTTATTGTCCTTCTTCTCCATGATGACCTAGTTTTGCGAACGGACGACTAGTTTTCTGATTAATTACTGACAAGCCTAAAATTAAATAATTGTTTAGCCTTGTCTGTTGTGCTTATTTCTTATAACCCTTTTCCTACAAACCATATTCAATAATAACTTTCATACACAGTAAATAAACAAATAGTAACCATTCTGATAATTAAAGCTTGTTATTTACTATATACTTATAGTATATACAGCTTGGCAAAAAAGTCTAGAAACGGAACTAATTTTTTGTCTGTTGGCAACATTCCTAAAATAATGACGTTTCATAATAAACAAAGTTCACGACTTCGTAGAATTTTTATTTCGACCATCCAGTGTTACCAGATTCAAATTATCAACTACCGTGCTGATAGATTAAAATACCTTGTTTTAGGCTAAAATTACCGTGCATAATTAAAAAAAAATACTGTGTAATTACCGTGTAAAATGCAAGAAATTTTAAATGGTTAATAACGTTATAACGGAAAACGCATAGATGATCCGCAACTCGATGGGATAAGTTGTGGCCATGAAGGCAATTTTTTGTTTATCACCGATAGGTGCAGTTTTTTTAAATAATGGGGGTCAACATTTGAACGCAGCGTTTTGAGTTTTTGTAAATGTTTTGTTCCCCGAGAATGTATTTTATTATAGTCAGTTCTGCATTCATTGGCGCATCGCAGAAAGAGCACACAGCCTTATATTCATCCTGAGGATGTTGTTGAAGCCACGGGGAAAAGTTTTTATTAGTTCGCCACTCGTCCTTAAATTTTTGTTTTTTCACAATCTTGGATGATAAATGATAAATGATTTTATTTTTGTAAGTAGGTTTGTACAAACACTTTTACACGTCAATCATATTTTAAAACTAGATGAGGTCGGCGTTTCCTATCTGACTAGTCTGAGAAGAAAGGCCGAAACAAACTCAGACGTCACAGTCTCTTTTAAAGTCCAGACATAATCTTGGTCAGATCATGTGAAGACCATGTAGATTTATGTCTGAGATGGTTTTTTTGAAGAAAGAACCAAACAGTTTGAGAGGACCTGTCCAGTCAGTGCACGCATTTGTCAGAAATCGTGCAGCTCAACTCAAAACTTAGGGAGCTCAATGATCCGACGAACAATACCAAAGAAAGGACATTTGGGTAGGCCACATTAATTACTCAAACTGCCAGACCACGACAAAAACTAAGAGAACAGAGAGAAACATAATATAAATACAATGACCCACATAGTCTTCACATTCACAATAATAAAAATAATAGAATACTTTACAAAGTAAGCAAATGTCATAGTATATATCAAATTCATCAATGTCAAAGTGTATATAAAAAAAAAAAAAAACAAAAAACATCAACAAAACAAAAATAAAAAATAAACACATTCAATATGTAAAAATTGGAAGCAGCTTAATCCCAAGCCTTTTTGTCCTCGATATAAGCCTTAACGGTATAAAATGCTTTCTGGCACAACTTACGTTTAATGAATGATTTGAATTTATTAAGGCTTAGATCTTGAACGGGGCTTGGAACTTTATTGTAAAAGCGTATACATTGGCATCTGAACGAGCCACCTATTTTCTTGAGCCTTGTTGTAGGTAGAACAAACTTGTGTTTGTTCCTAGTATTTATATCATGGATATCACTGTATTTTTTAAACAATTTTATATTTTTATGGGCATATAAAAGATTTTCATAAATATACTGAGAAGGCACAGTCATAACATTAATTTCTTTAAATTTTTCTCTGAGCGAGTGTCTCGGACTTAATTTATAAATTGATCGAACAGCTCGCTTTTGCAAAACGAAGATAGTCTGAATATCAGCGGCATTTCCCCACAATAGAATACCGTACGACATTACACTATGAAAATAGCTAAAGTACACTAAACGGGCTGTCTCTATATCAGTTAAATTACGAATTTTTCTAACAGCGTATGCTGCGGAACTTAGCTTTTTTGACAATTTGTCTATATGTGGACCCCACTGAAGCTTAGCATCCAAAGTTATGCCTAAGAATACTGTGCTGTCTTCAGGATTCAATTCTTCGCCCTTTACCAACACATTAGTTTTCACTTGTCTAACGTGAGGCAACGTAAACTTAATGCATTTGGTTTTTTTCTCGTTTAGAAGTAAATTATTAACATTGAACCAGTGGACTACTTTAGAGATCGCGCTATTTACATCATCAGTAACCTGCTGCTGACGTTTAAGTTTAAACAAAAGTGAAGTGTCATCTGCAAACAACACTATATCATGATTATCCTTTATGAGGTACGGCAAGTCATTAATATAAATAAGAAACAAGAAAGGACCAAGAATTGAGCCCTGTGGGACTCCCATTGTTACTAAAGATCCGGGAGATCTTTTTCCGTTAACATCAACGCTCTGAATCCTCTTACTCAAGTATGAAGTAAGAAGATCCAGAGCAGCGTTCCGGATTCCGTAGTGGCGGAGTTTCCTGATTAAAGTTTCGTGAAGAACGCAATCGAATGCCTTGGACAAATCACAAAAGATGCCCAAGGCATCGCATTTGTCTTCCCATGCATTATAAGTTCAACACCGGCATCAGTAGTTGAACGACCCCTTGTAAAACCGAACTGTTTGCTATGTAATAATTTGTGTTTATTAAAAAATCTTTGCATTTGTTCTAAAATTAATTTCTCAAAAATTTTACTAAAGGTAGGTAGTACAGAAATAGGTCTATAATTTGTAGGGTCTGATGTACTACCTGATTTAAACAAAGGTATGATTTTACTATTTTTCATAAGGTCAGGAAACTCCCCACTGTCAATACAACTATTAAATATAAGAGCTAGAGTAGGTGCTACAATGTCAATAATAGACTTAGCAACTTCTACAGAATTGCCCCACAGATCTGCAGTCTTTTTTACATTTAAAGTGTGAAAGGTTTTAATTATATCTCTACAGGTAACATGTTCAAAATGAAATTCCGAATCGCAACCATTAACATTTTCCATAAGCAAAGACAACAGAAGCAACAGCAACAGAAGGTGATGAGTTTAGGGATTTAGTAGTTGAAACGGGAATATCTGAAAAGAAATTTTCAAATGCCTCGGCGACTTGATGATGACGCTTCTTTATCTGTCTCATAGTTGGGGGGCTATAAAGAAGCGAGATGGAATAATATCCATCTCTCTCAACTTTTCTTATGTTGCCATGAAAGAAATATACCTATTATAAAATAATAGGTATTTCTTTCATGGCAACAGTGACGGTTCAATTCAATTATTTTTTTATTAACTCCTTAGAGTACTGAAGTATATAATATTTAATATATTTCATTTAATATATATTTACATCGTTTTGATTGAAGGAACAAAATGTAAAATAATTAATAATTTTATATGAAGCCAAGTTATGACAACAGCAACACAGCCACACAACAAAATTACAAAAATTTATGGCGGTCAAAGAGTAAAGTAATATTGATGGCGGTTCTTTTGGGCGGTTCGCGGGTTCGCTTGTGCTTGTGTTGTGGTTGTGTTCTTGCTTATTTGTGTTATAAACTAAGTTTGTGCTTTCGTAGAAAATTATTTATTACATTATTATCGTTGAGTTGAGCATCCCGTTCCTCCGTTATAGTGTTTACCGAGAGACAGACTCCAAAACAAGTGCTGTGCATTGTGCTAGACACAGACTCATTTTTTCCTTCACCATGAAAGAAAACCAAAGGAAATGTTACAAGTGTGGATGTTCTCCTGATCAGGATCCTAACATCACCTTGCATCGTTTTCCTAAACCTGGAAGAACAAATAGCATAAGGTACGTATGGTAAAATGATTAAAAAATCAGTTTCAAAATTTTTAGGTTTGAGCCATGAAATAAAATAAGTAAACAAAAATTGGTTTTGAAAAATCTCGGTTCTCCACTTGTCCTCTTTGTAGCCATGTGTCATTGATATAAAAAAAAACCAAGGCACACATTTAGCTATTCAAAAACATGTGCAAATAATACCAAAAGAAAAACATTGCAGAATGGCAGGAGCATAGAAATCATAACAATTATTATCATGCCAGGAAAAACGAAAATTTTATCAGCGGTTTTATAAATAAATACTCATTTACCTCAATGTATTTTTTCAGGTGTGAATTATGGGCGAAATACTGTTTTCCTCATGACTCTTGGTCGTCACCAGAATTTCAAAACAAGCTTCATTCTAGACATTTAATGTTATGCACCAAACATTTTAAGAGATCATCATTCATCGATAATTCTGGAAAGAGGCTGGTCAAATCTGCAGTACCAGTTCAGGAATGTATTCAGGTTAGTTTTTCTTTTAATTATTCATATTAGTCTTCTTATTATTTTCTTTTGTGTTGCTTTTCTCATGCTAATATAAAAAGACTATCTAAGGTCCGGCCGCACTAAACTTGCCAAAGATGTAAACAATAGTGGCCGCTCGAAATTGAATAAAATCAATATACAAGAACATTTTTTTTTTTTTTCGTCTAGTTTTAGATGAAAACAAATATTACTTAAAATAAATGTTCGGAACTTAGTTAAAAATGGTGGTAATTTTGAAAGATGCTACTTAGTGACTCATTGTTTTCTTATAGCAACATTAATTTGTAAAAAATAATTATATTTAATGTTTTTTTGAAAACATTCGACCAGCTTTGTGAACCATTACATAAATAATGATTTGATAATCTCCTGAATGAATGATTTTTTTTTTTTTTTGTCTCTTTTCGCTTACAATTTGTCACTATTCATTAGGATGATTAGGACATTAAGTAATTTCTATGGCGTGTTAGATGGCTTGCCTGGTATGCGTCCTATGACACAACCTCTTACTTAAAAAGCATAATGCTAAGATTGTCCGATAAAATCTTGTGGAATTTTGTGTTTTAGCCTGCGGATTCCTTTTTTATCCATGAGATGGTTTGCCAAGATGTTTGGGTGACGAGTTATTCTTTCTTTGTATGACTTGATGTAGCTTTTTATTTCCTCTTTGACTGGAAGTACCTTCAGATCGTGGTGTAGAGCTTCATTTGGAACAAACCATGGGGCGTTTGTGATTGTTCTCAGAAGCTTGTTCTGAAAGCGCTGTATGATTTCTATGTTAGAGTGTGATGCTGTTCCCCATAGCTGGATGCCATAGGTCCATATAGGCTTGATTATGGCTTTATATAAAAGGATTTTATTTTCCAGGTGTAATTGTGAATTTCGTCCAATTAACCAGTAGAACTTTCTCAGTGTCAGTCCAAGTTGCTTCCGTTTGGTGAAGATGTGTTTTTTCCAAGTAAGGCGTCTATCAAGGTATAAACCTAGGTATTTAACATGTTCAGCTTGAGGCACTTGTATTCTATTTAACTGTACTGGTGGGCATGTATCCTTTCTCCTAGAAAATGTGATATTTACCGACTTGGTCTCGTTTGCTTTTATCCTCCACTTTTTGAGCCAGAGGGCTATGGTCTGCAGCATAGCTGATGCTACTATATGGTCAGAATGGGATGCCAACACAGCTGTGTCATCCGCGAAGGTTCCTGTAGTCGCTTTTGATATTGGGAGGTCCGCAGTATGAATCAAGTACAAAATCGGTCCCAGCACACTGCCCTGAGGTACCCCAGCAGCAATAGGATACAGCTTTGATAATGCGTCTCCACTCTGCACGAAGAAGTATCTATTTCTCAAGTACGACATCAAGATGAGGAAGATGTTTCTTGGGAAGCTATTTTTGATTTTATAGAGGAGGCCTTCGTGCCAAACTCTATCGAATGCTTGAGAAATGTCAAGGAAGGCAGCAGCACAATATTCCTTATGTTCGAAATTGTTGTGAATTTTACTGACAAGCCTGTGGACCTAGTCTATTGTGCCATGTCTTTGTCGGAACCCAAATTGATGGTCGGGTATTAAATGTCTTTCTTTAATTATAGGCATTAAGCGTGTTGACAGGAGTGTTTCATAGACTTTAGACGCTATTGAAAGCAGGCTTATTGGTCGGTATGACTTCGGGTCTTCAAGAGGTTTCCCTGGTTTAGGAACCATTAGGATCTTAGCTGTTTTCCATTGAGGGGGAAAAAAGAATAGTCTAGACATAGCATTGTAGATTGACAACAGGAAAGTCAGGCCAGAATCTGGAACTTGTTGAAAAATCATGCCAGTTATCAAATCATAACCAGGGGCTTTTTTAGGTTTTAAGTTTTTTATCACTCTAATTAGTTCCTGCTTTGTAAATATCGCGATGGGGCTAAGTGGATGAATCACAATCCAGCTGAACTTCTCGCTGGACTTCTTCTTTGTGGTCTGGGGGCCCTTCGTAGGAGTGAGGCTGAAATACGTCTTTTAAGTGTTCCGCAAATGTTGTGCATTTTTCTTCGTCATTTCGAGCCCAGCACCCGTTGGCTTGCCGAAGTGGGGGAGACAGCGTTTTAGGTCGCTTTAGTTTTTTGGTAGCTTTCCACAGTGAGTAGTCTGTAGCGGCAGTAGCATCAAGGTTGCTCAGGAAAGCCTGGACACTATTATTTCTGTCCTCATCTAAAAGCTTTTTGAGTTTCCTAACAGCGTGGTTTAATTTACTTTTATCGTTAAGGCATCTAAATTGTTGTCATTGCTTTCTTAGTCTCCTTTTTTCGGTTATTTTATCCAGTATAGTTTGGGATATAGATTTTTGCTATTCTTTAAGTTGTTGGTAGGAGTAGATTGCCAGGCAGCAGTTTGAACTGAATTATTGAAGAATTCTATTGCTGCTACTATATTATCTTCTGATTTTAAACTGACTGTAGGCATCAGGGCATGATTGACTATTGACCTGAAGATTTCCCAATCTGTCCTTTTAGTGTGAAGGACGCAGGTTCCTGCAGTTTCTTTGAAACTACTAAATAATGTGACTAAGACTGGTGAATGGTCAGAAGATAGCTCATAGCTGCTCTGGCACTGGAAGTAATCTTTCGAGACACCTCCAATGGCACAGAAGTCTTATTAGGTCAGGTATTTTCTTTCTGTCAGTAGGCCAATATGTGGGCTCACCTGATGATATAATTTCCATTTTCAGTTTTTCGACAGATTTAAGTAGCTCCCGGCCCCTGGGAAGAGTCAATCTTGAGCCCCAAAAGCTATGCTTCGCATTGAAGTCTCCACCAGCTATGAACCGATCGCCGAGTGAATTGAAGTACTCGCTGAACTCCTCCTGTTTAATAATGTGTTTCGGTGGGCAGTAGAGAGCTGACACAGTAATGGGGCTTACCCAATCTTCAACTATTACAGTTGTTGCTTGAATTGATGCTTTGCAGTACGGTACTGATTCGTAATGTTTTAATTTGCTTCTGATTATTATAGCTGATCCACCATGTGCTTTCCCGTCAGAGTGTGTGGTATGATAAAGTTTATATCCAGGGAATTCCATATGGCTTCTAGAAGTGAAATGCGTTTCTGATATAAACATAATATTAAATATCAATATTATGATGGTGTAAAAAAAGTTTTAACTCCTCAGAGTGTTGTGACAGGCCATTTGCGTTCCAGATGCATAATGTTAGTGCATTAAATTTGGAAGCATAGACATGAGATCTCCCAGCATCTTAGTTATTAGCATCATCTGGTTCATGAGTGTCTGCATAAATTCCTTAATGTCAGGTGACTGGTTTTGCTTTGATTGAGGTAGGTGTGTTGTTGGTTGGGTTTCTTTAATTGTTATACCGGTTGTTATTTCTGCGTATGATTTATTGCCTGCACTTTCATATCGGCTATTTTTGGGTGTACACACGGCTACACGTCAAGCTATACTAAACCAGTTTGTCTTGGCCTCACTTTGTATGATATTTTCTCACAATGAACGGTCAGCCAATACTGGTTTTGCATAGCTTGATGTGTAGCCGTGTGTACCATTATTTATTTCCTGTGTGTCTTTGCTACGTTGGGTTTTTGGTCTTAGAGGGGGATACTTAACTTTTTGCAATTCCTTATAAACCGAGCATCCCTTGTAATTTGCGGGGTGGTTTCCTTCACAAAGTATGCACCGCACATCATTGGATCGCTCTTTCCTCGCGCAGTCGAGAGTAGCGTGTGCTCCAGCGCACTTGACGCATCGGGGTTGGCGGTGACAGAATCTACGCGTGTGTCCATATCTCTGGCAGTTAGAGCATTGCGGGATCTCTCTTTTTGGTCTTGGTGGTTCAAATACAACGCAGCAATGGAGAAGGCCTGCGCTTGACGTTATAAATGTTTTTATTATTTTGGTTTGGCTTCAGGTCTATGTAGTGCAGTGGTAGAGGTGTTTTAGTTTTTCTATCCTTTAAATTCCAGATATTTGTAACTTTGTGGTCTAATTCTTCTAGTGCCACTTTTATTTCGTTGGTGTCAGTAGTCGGATGGATGTTTTTAAGGACTACTCGAAAGCTCCTTTCTTCTTTGGGTTTGTACGTGTAGAATTCAGTTTCTCGTTTTTGAAGTTCCTTGTAGATTTTTGTGTAAGCTTCTGTGGTTTTTGGCTGAATTTTCACTTGTTCCCCACGGAGGATCTTGATTTCGTACTGATCGGTGACTGTGGCATTCAGCATGTCATAGAGTGGCTGAATGTTACTAACTTTGTCTACGAACAATGGAGGTGGTTTGATGGGCTTTTGGGCTGTTTCGGAAGAATTATTTGTGACATCTAGGCCAGAGAATCGGTTGGAAGTAGTAATGGGAGCACTCAGCCAGTAGCTATTTAATTTAGTTTGCTTTTGGCTAGTTGGTAGTTCCTCAGGGCTGTGGGGTCTTATGTGCTAACCACTTTTGCAAAAAGGATTTCAACAAAAAGGGAAATCGTCTGAAAAGACATGCATTTCCAATTTTACATTTGAAGGCCTTACCCCTCACTGATGGACAATTGGCAGAATTTCCACAACATATGTATCGGCATTCAGAGTCAAAAGGTATAATATAATAAAAGCTATAATAAACACCATAATTATATTTCAATTATCGATGCGAATATGTAAAAGTTCATACCATCAAAGAGGAAATTAAAATTATGACAAAAGCTTACACAGAGAGGATAATAAATCACGAAAACAGCCTTGCTCAGGCTCTAAGTGAATCGCTGCCAACAAGACGTCTTAAAAGACTGCACACTTGGGATAAGATACTTTGAGTAAAGCAATATCCTAAGGCAGCCAAACAATGGGAGGGCAAGCCTAACATGTCAAACTCATTCATCGGTTCTTGAACCATAAACAACTGATTATGGTTCAAGAACCGATCGCATGTTTGGAAATAAATATGAAAAAAAAAAATAAAAAAAAAAATCAAAAAGAAATTGACAGATCTATTAATTAATAAGTATTATTACTTAGAATTTAAATGGATAATTATGACATCTCTGTAGTCATGACTTGTATTAAATCATTTATATTTTCAATTTAACTGTATTGACCCTGAACTTGACCAATTTATAATCCCATTTTATTAAACTTGACATTATGTATTGTGCTGCGTATTTCAAATTATGTACTGAATTTCATCTATAGGCATGGTAAACTTATATTTTTATTTAATTGAATGTGTTAAATATTAATTAGTTTTTATTATTATCATTTTAAGCGCTGGTGTCGTATATACATATTTTCGTGCCCCTACCGCTCGTGTCGTATTTCTGCGACAGAGAACATGCATGATTTTTTCGTTCTATTTATTAACTGCACAACCAAAACTATTATTAAAAAAATTGGTTGCCTGTAAAGTCGGTATACGGGCGAAAGTTTTACGTGACAACGACTTTGAAGGGACGCGTGCCTTTCACTTTTTATGTCTGTCTCTCTCGCTCTTAGGCGGGCTAACCATGCCCGAGTGGAAGGGACGCGTGCCTCTCACTCGCTCTCATTGTGAGCGCATAACGTGAGCGGAGCGTAACGCAGTTTCTTGAAGTGTCACCCGGCAAACCAATTTATAAGACGTTGTCACGTCAAAATTTTATCGATTTGTAGCCGCGCGAGTCGCCTGAAATAAATGGTACTTATATTATTATAATAAAACAGCAAGACGAGACTCAGTTTTTTTTTTTTTTTTGTTCTAGCATCTTGTCCACCAGCTACTGAACAGAATTAAAATATCCAGGTAAAAGGTTACATGCTCTGTAGGACGCGGTGGAGGTAGACATTGCTTAAGTTTTTCTTTGGATTTTTAACATGTGCTTGGACATTTTTACAAGATAGAGAATCATTTGTTTTGTAATTATTTCGTGCTGCTTTTTTTGTTTTGTGTGCTTGGACACTTTTACGAGATATACCTACTCATAGGCTAGTATTATTTTGTGTTTGTTGTTGTTTGTTTTACGAGATATAGACTCATTTCCTTTTGGAACGAAGTTCCTTATCGCGCGTTGTGAAAGGGGGCTAGACGGAAAAAATTCTTACGAAAAGTTGTCACGACACTTTTTGCTATAGTAAGCTATTGTAAGCTGTGCGGCGTCGCATGTTTCTCTGTCTGTCTGTGAACTTCGTTCAATCCGGGTGTCCCTTGACACCTCTCAAGTTTTTATTTTGTGTATGTGTCTGTGCATTTTTTGATAATGTCACGCCTTACGTGTTACTATACCGACACCGAACCCAAAAATGTGATTAAAAAATTTTTTGTCTGTCTGTCTGTTTGTTCAGGCATCACGCAAAAACTACCAGTTCGATTACGATGAAACTTGGTATAATTATTCTTTAATATCCTGGGCTCCACACTGAGTACTTTTTATGCCGGTAAAGTATATACAATAAAAAACAAACTTAATTTTGCGGTTCGATCCCTAGACCCGATTACTGTTCCAACCGCAAATAATAAGTTTGTTGTAGGTTACGTCACCCGCAATGCACGGCTATTAATAATAAGCATGTAAAGTTGTCGAAAATTTACCTATTTATTTACGGGACAAAAACGGGTAATTCAGTTTTTAAGGGGAGGATTTGAACTTGAAACTGTATGTTACGTTTTCACGCCTAAACCACTGAACTTCTGATTTGGCATAGAGATAGATGGCATCCTGGGGAAGCACATACATTTTATCCTGTTAGCACGTTCCCGTGGGATAATTTCCGAAATCCACGCGGGCGAAGCCGCGGGCAGACGCTAGTTCCAAAATAAATTCCAATAATTTGAATTGTTATGTCAACACAAATACCACCAATCACACTTGCCATAGACATAAGATTAAAGGACCTTCCCTTCCTTGGTGGAATCAAAAGTGTACAGAGGCTGTACTAAATTTCAAAACAGCATATATTAACTTTAAAGATAATCCAACAGAAGAAACCTATCTTCTCGGTATCGTCGTTTAAATTATCATCTTCATCGCCTTAGAATGGTCAATTCTCCTAACTGTGAGTATTGTCAATCACAAAAAATTCAGTCACTACATCATATCTCGCATCATCATGCACTGACTGGACAGGTCCTCTCAATCTGTGTGGTTCTTTCCTCAAAAGACCATCTCAGACATCGACCTACATGGTCTTCATATGATCTGACCAAGATTATGTCTGGACTTTAAAAGAGACTGTGACGTCTGAGTTTGTTTCGGCCTTTCTTCTCAGACTAGTCAGATAGGAAACGCCGACCTCATCTAGTTTAAAATATGATTGACGTGTAAAAGTGTTTGTACAAACCTACTTACAAAAATAAAATCATTTATCATTTATCATATCTTCTTCGAGTGTTCGTCTTTCAACATTCAGCGCCTTGTGTGTCGGATGAACTGCTTAAAATTTATAGTAAGCCTGGCGAGGTCCCGCAATGCATTCAGGAGCTACTTAAGAATGTCTCAGCTTATTTATACTTAAACAAATTTATAGTAGAGACTGTAAATGATATGATATTTCGTTATGTAGGTATTGGGTTTTTGTTTTTAAAGATTATTAAGTATTTTGTTTATGTACTATAGTAATACTTACTAAGTTTAGGTATAATTCACGAAAAATGTAAATAAAATAAATAACTTGTTATATGAGGAGATAGCTCGGAAAATACTGGAAATGGACGAAATAAAATGAAAACAATGATGAAAATTGAAAACATGTAAAACGTTAATGTTCAAGATAATGTCAATAGGTAGGTACACGGTCTTTTAACTTAGTACATTCTTAATTTGTATGGCCGAAAAGGCTCCGGATATGGTTCGGTCGTTACTCAACAGATGGCGTATCTGTACCCTTATCATACAACATAATGAAATTTAAAAAATCTCTTTTTATATTGTCTGAAGATGTATATAATTTAAACTATTTATACCTAATATAAACAAAATTAAATAAAAATAATACGGAATTATATAATATATTTCTATAGCAACACTGCGCAACACCAAAAGAAATATACATTTCATTACACGGATTTTAAAATATCGCCAAAGAAAAATGACATTATTTATTGAAATTATTTTTGTTCCTACACCTCAGACGGAAAAAGTTGAGCTATAATTAATATTTTTTTCTCAATTTGAAGATTTACCGTAAATGTATTATATGGTTTGCAAATTATAATTCAAGTGAAATGTTGGCACTCTGAAAACTGTTTTGGTAAAGGAACGTCATTGTCGGCCATTAGTGTTTACACAAATTATTTTTTTGTCATTCTTGGTGTTTTTTTGAGCCCATAGAATGAGTTTTGGAATTTTGTACTGTGGATTATATTTACGACCTGGCTATGTTTTTTGGATTATTGTGACTTTCTGTTCTGTTTACCCGTGCTCTCTCCTGGATTCCGACGATCATACTATTTTTCCGTGGACCCCGGTAACTTCTATTGGACTCCGATTTTCTATAAAATGTCATCGGAAAAAGTATGCTGTGTACCGAACTGTGGTAAGATATTTTGATTTTGCTTTCCTCGAAATAATCGGAACAGGATTCAAATGGAAGTGTGCCTATTGTACTTCACGTTAAAACTACTCAAGACGTCAAAGACTATATCCCGTAAACATAAAGATGTAATGTAATGTCCTAGTATCTATTATCTTAATAAGTTAGTCTACCCTTCCTCAAGACGTTATATGTATAAATGATAGTAAAATTTGCATCAAGATGAACCAAGTTGTTTAGGCATAAAGTAGCCCCAATCTTCTTGGCCGGGTTGAAAATATGCATAATTAAAGTTTCAGTTGGGAAAATACCGCGCAGATGGTGCAAGATAGCAATCGCACTCATTTCAGCCCGATCAAAAAGATTGGGGTTTACTGTACCTACTGACAAATTTGGATATTTACTTCATTTGTACTACTTCCTGACTTTAGGAACTGGTATTGCTTGGATGTACAAATTTAATATGTCAATGATCATACAAAACTTAGTTTTGAAAATATATCATATTAATTATTAATAATAAATATCTCCTTTTAGGTTCGGAAAAGGAAATCCTTCACAAATTTCCTAACCCTAACAAGGAACCTGAGCGCTTCAAAACCTGGATTTACAATATTGGAGGACCAGTTCTGGCCTTGGATAATTACATAATTTTTAAACGTCGCCGTGTTTGTCATTTGCATTTTGAAGCTCGGTACCTCACAAGAAGCAAATTCTTAAGTGCTGATGCCATACCTCGACTCCGTTTACCAGGTAAAAGGCTTCTTTATCTATACTAATATTATCAAGAGGTAAAGAACCGATCGCATGTTTGGAAATAAATATGAAAAATTTCAAAAAGAAATTGACAGATCGATTAATTAATAAGTATTATTACTCAATTGCCGAATTTCTGACCAATAAGAATTTAAATTGATAATTAGGACATCTCTGTAGTCATGACTTGTATTAAATCATTTATATTTTCAATTTAACTGTATTGACCCTGAACCTGACCAATTTATAATCCCATTTTATTAAACTTGACATTATGTATTGTGCTGCGTATATCAAATTATGTACTGAATTTCATCTATAGACATGGTAAACTTATATTTATTTAATTGAATGTGTTAAATATTAATTAGTTTTTATTATTATCTTTTTAACCGCTTGTGTCGTATATACATATTTTCGTACCCCTACCTCGTGTTGTATTTCTGCGACAGAGAACATGCATGATTTTTTCGTTCTATTTATTAACTGCACAACCAAGACTATTATTAAAAATTTTATCGATTTGTAGCCGCGCGAGTCGCCCTTATATTATTATATTAAAACAGCAAGACGAGACTCAGTTTTTTTTTTTTTTTTGTTCTAGCATTTTGTCCACCAGCTACTGAACAGAATGAAAATATCCAGGTAAAAGGTTACATGCTCTGTAGGACGCGGTGGAGGTAGACATTGCTTAAGTTTTTCTTTGGATTTTTAACATGTGCTTGGACATTTTTACAACATAGAGAATCATTTGTTTTGTAATTATTTTGTGCTGCTTTTTTTGTTTTGTGTGCCTGGACACTTTTACGAGATATAGACTCATTTCCTAGTATTATTTTGTGTTTGTTGTTGTTTGTTTTACGAGATATAGACTCATTTCCTTTTTATTTTGTGTATGTGTCTGTGCATTTTTTGATAATGTCACGCCTTACGTGCTATGAACTTAGAAGAAAGTGTGCTAAGTGTAACATCACTGCAACAGAAGATATTAATTTGAGTTTCCACAGATTTCCTCTACCTGGTAGACATACCTACTTTAATAAAGTAAGTAAAGCTATTCTCAATTTGTATTAGTTTCTCCCTAAATAAGTACCTAGTACCTAATCATTTAATGAACAATAAAACATAAACTTTTCCTTTTATGGGATTATTTCTATGATGATATTAGAGTAGTCAAATCAGTTGCTCTTATTATTGCACCCATATTAAGTGTCATAATAAATAAAAGTATTCAGAAAGGCATTTTTGCCGATAAGTTAAAGATATCAATAATAAAGCCATTGCACAAAAAGGACGATAAAACAAAAGTTACTAATTATAGGCCAGTTGCACTGGTAACAATTTTTTCAAAAAAAAATTGAGACGGTTTTATATAACCATGAACAGCTACATAGATTTTTTTTTGCATGGTAAAAATGGGCTTTAGAAAAAATTGAACCATTAATATGGCTATTTATAACTTTTTAGAAAAAATACATCATAACATCGATAACAGAAAACCAGTGATGGCGATGCTTATGGACATGACTAGGGCGTTTGACTTTGGAGACCATAACAGGCTATTTACTAAGCTTGAAAGAAATGGTATCAGAGGTAGCATGCTTAATCTGATGAAATCTTATTTGGAGAATAGAAGTCAAAGTACTCAAATTGATAAAGTAAATATAAGGATCAAAACTGAGGAAGTTTACCCCTCTAGCTCTAGAATACTGTCATGCGGTGTGCCGCAGGGTTCTGTGGTAGGACCCTTACTTTTTATTTGCTATATTAATGACTTTCCCCAAGTGGTTGAACATCAAATGTCACTATTTGCCGACGACAGCACTGTTATTTATGATACTGGCACCTTAAAAGAAATAGAAGAGCATGTTAACAAAAGTCTTATTCCTATCATCGACTGGCTAAAATAAAACTAAAGTTATGAATTTTAAAATTAGACACAAAGAACAATCAGAGTTTCAAATAAACTATAGACGGAATGAAATACTTGAAGCTAGTGTTACAAGATTTCTTGGGCTATATATTGACAATGACATGACATGGAGGACCCAAATTTGAAAGTGTTTGTGGAAAGCTTAGTAAATTTTCATATGCTGGGTAATATTGCAAATAAGACCGCCGCACTCGCAGCTAATCATGGCTATGTCACCTCGGCTCTGCGGTATGGCCTCATTTTCGAGGGAAGGCCCCTAAGATTCAAGAAGTACTTATAAGCACAAAAAATGTATCCGAGCAATTTGTAAAATAAAACTAACAATCATGCCACATTTTCATAAGCTAAAAATATTAACGTTACCGTCACTCTAAAATTTATGAAGCATGTATTTTTAAAAAACAACATGAATTTATGTAGATCTGTAGAAAGTAAACAGTGCTCAAAAAAGTTGCAGGTGTTAGCAATAAAAACAAATTTCATAGCAACAGCTTTTATGCAATGGCTCAAAAACTATATAATAAGTTACCAGGACAAGTTATATTAAGTATTAACATTAACGAATTTAAAAGAAATCTGTTGAAATTGTTAAATAACAAAGTGTATTACTCTGTTGACGAATATGTAAATGACAAATTTTATTTAATTATAAATAAAATTTGTCATTTAAATATTCGTAATCTGTTCTCAAGTTATGACATACTAAATAATTTTGTTAATTTTGATTATTGTTGTAATAAGGAACCTTTAATATTTTGTATGCCTTTTGGCGGGGCACAGCTCGGTTCTGCCCGTGGCCTGCCCGTTCACCCGATTTAAACCCCATAGATATCTTTTGGGGTACGATAAAGGATATCGTGTACTCTAAACCAGTTCAAAATTTAGACGAGCTGCGCCAAAGAATTGCAGAAGCCGCTGAATACATCAACTCGAGAAGATACGTCCGTCTTATTACGCGATCATTATTAAAGAGATGTCGAGCTTGCATTGCATCTGAAGGCAAACCGTTCGAACATTTAATAATATAAACTTGGTAAATCTGATTTAATAAAAATTATAACTATCATTATTATTATTATTATATTATATTATCCAACAACTGAATTTTATTTCAAACGCGCCTAAAACTAACAAATAACTTTTTCACTTCAGTAGCTCAAACATGTAGGTTTTGCTGCCTGAAATCAGTGAGCAGAGAGCTGAGAGTTTACACTGATGGATCAAAGACCGACTGCGGAACTGGAGACGGAGTCTTCTCACCCGACCTCAACATAAACATATGCAGCCCGCTAGGAATGCTCAACACGGTTTACCAAGCCGAGTGTGTGGGTATAATACAAGCGGCCCATGCCATAGCAGCCAGGAGAGTTACGGACACCCATGTTCGTATACTCTCTGACAGCGCTTCAGTCCTCCAATCCCTAAAGAAAGGATGCATCACATCAAATCTAATACTAGAATGTCACATGGCGCTTGAACAGGTAACTGTATCGAACCGCAACACAGTGACAATACAATGGATAAAAGGACACGGTGGATCACTAGGTAACGACGCGGCTGACGAGCTGGCCAGAAGGGCATCGAGCACGCCAGTCTACGGACCGGAACCAGTCGTGCCCATCCCCTTCAATCAACTACGCAGGTGGCTACAGAAGCAGCACACCCACACACAGGCAGAGAACTGGTGGTCCTCGTCACCGGGCTGTAGGCAGTCCAAGGAAGCCATGCCATCATTAGATGGCAAGCTAACCAAAAGACTGCTACGACTGGACAGGAAAGGCCTGCGCCTGGTGACGGGGACCATCACGGGACACTGCTCACTGAACAAACACTTCCATACGATAGGCATAACGGACAACCCCCTGTGCAGAACCTGCATGGAGGCTAATGAAACCGTTGCGCATGTGCTCTTTGAGTGCACAGGCGTCACCCAGATTAGACAAAAACCCTCGGGACACCCAGATCCTACACAGATGTTCTCGTCAGACCAGGAGACCTAATAAGCTTCTGGAGGGAGGTGGGCTGGTTGGAATAACCACCGACGGCCATCATGGCCCACGCACAATGGTCCACCTGAAGGACTAAGTGCGGAAACCAAACCCATAACATAGAAGACCAGCCCTTTCGAAGTTCCGATTTTGAATTCGACCTCAAAGACAACGAAACAAAAAACACGTTCGGAATTTCGCACTATTATCTAAAGAAATTTTGCAAAAAGATAATTATTTCTTTAATATAATTTATTGAATTTTTAACTTATTGTTGTATTTACACGAAAATAAGTATTTACTGCAAATAAAACTGATATTTAACCTGTAAATATTTATTTCTAGTTTCAATAATGTTACGTAATATATTTTGAATAATAAAATATCATAGGTGCTATTTCCGAACATGCCTTAATTTAAATAAAAGAGCGGGAATAAAATTTCGTAGCTGGCGTAGAGTTGATTAAATTAAAATATGAGTGAAACTAGCGACGAGAACAGTATTTTAACACCGAAAGAGTTAAAACAACATACCATGTCTTCAATTAATGGAGACTTACAAAGGGCCCAAGCAGTTCGGAGACGGTGTTGCTACTTATTTTATTTTTTAGATTTATCACAGTTGAGGCGATCATTTACAATGTGGAGTATTTACTCAATATTGAAAGCTACTTTAAAAACAAAACATAACGTGCATATTGAAACACTAGCTTCTGCCCGCGGCTTCACCCGCGTGGATGTCGGAAATTTACCCACGGGAACGTGCTAACAGGATAAAATGTATGTGCTTCCCCAGAATGCCATCTATCTCGCGGGCCCTTTGTAGCTAATTACAATAGAAAACCAATTGTGTCGCATTAGTGTTGATTAAGAGGGTACCTATATGATATCTTTACCTAAGTAGCTATCTAATTTTAAAAAAATAAACTCAATAACAGAAAATAAAATACCTACCTACCTAAATGTACCTATTTCTGATGATAACTAATCTAAACTCAATAAATAAGCAAAATCCCTAAAAACTAATATCTATACGAATGACTAATCCTACCTAACAGTATTATAAAATAACCTACGGTCACTACGTACACTATCAAATATACTACCTATACTTTAAAATTAAAATCTATACCTACGACTTATAAAAATAAGCCTAAATAACTCTAAAAATTAAAAGGAATAAAAATGAACTCCACTGCGGGTGACCTAACCTACGACAAACTTATTATTTGCGGTTCGTACAGTAATCGGGTCTAGGGATCGAACCGCAAAATTAAGTTTGTTTTTTATTGTATGTACTTTTCTGGGATAAAAAGTGTGGTGCCCAGGATATTAAAGAATAATTATACCAAGTTTCATCGTAATCGAACCGGTAGTTTTTGCGTGATGCCTGAACAAACAGACAGACAAAAAAAATTATTAACACATTTTAGAGTTCGGGGTCGGTCTAGTAACACCCCCTGCCATTTATTTTTTTGATATTTTCAATGTACAGAATTTTCACTTCTACAGATTTATTATAAGTACTAGCTTCTGCCCGCGGCTTCGCCCGCGTGGATGTCGGAAATTATCCCACGGGAACGTGCTAACAGGATAAAATGTATGTGCTTCCCCAGAATGCCATCTATCTCGCGGGCCCTTTGTGGCTAATTACAGTAGAAAACCAATTGTGTCTCATTAGTGGTGATTAAGAGGGTACCTATATGATATCTTTACCTAAGTACCTACCTAATTAAAAAAAAAACTCAATAACAGAAAATTAAATACCTACCTAAATAAACCTATTTCTCATGATAACTAATCTAAACTCAATAAATAAGCAAAATCCCTAAAAACTAATATCTATACGAATGACTAATCCTACCTAACAGTATTATAAAATAACCTACGGTCACTACGTACACTATCAAATATAACTACCTATACTTTAAAATTAAAATCTATACCTACGACTCATATAAAAATAAACCTAAATACCTCTAAAAACTAAAAGGAATAAAAATTAACTCCACTGCGGGTGACCCAACCTACGACAAACTTAGTATTTGCGGTTGGTACAGTACAGACAGTGGTAATCGGGTATAGGGATCGAACCGCAAAATTAAGTTTGTTTTTTATTGTATATACTTTTCCGGGATAAAAAGTACCCAGTGTGGTGCCCAGGATATTAAAGAATAATTATACCAAGTTTCATCGTAATTGAACCGGTAGTTTTTTGCGTGATGCCTGAACAAACAGATAGACAGACAAAAATTTTTTTAATCACATTTTTGGGTTCGGTGTCGGTCTAGTAACACCCCCTGTAAATTATTTTTTTGATATTTTCAATGTACAGAATTTTCACTTCTACAGATTTATTATAAGTACTAGCTTCTGCCCGCGGCTTCGCCCGCGTGGATGTCGGAAATTATCCCACGGGAACGTGCTAACAGGATAAAATGTATGTACTTCCCCAGAATGCCATCTATCTCGCGGGCCCTTTGTGGCTAATTACAGTAGAAAACCAATTGTGTCTCATTAGTGGTGATGAAAGATATCATATAGGTACCCTCTTAGGGTACCTATATGATATCTTTACCTAAGTACCTACCTAATTAAAAAAAAACTCAATAACAGAAAATTAAATACCTACCTAAATAAACCTATTTCTGATGATAACTAATCTAAACTCAATAAATAAGCAAAATCCCTAAAAACTAATATCTATACGAATGACTAATCCTACCTAACAGTATTATAAAATAACCTACGGCCACTACGTACACTATCAAATATACTACCTATACTTTAAAATTAAAATCTATACCTACGACTTATAAAAATAAACCTAAATAACTCTAAAAACTAAAAGGAAT
The DNA here is from genome assembly GCA_945859715.1 of Apamea sordens. NCBI lineage: Eukaryota > Metazoa > Arthropoda > Insecta > Lepidoptera > Noctuidae > Apamea > Apamea sordens. Next base: position 6,001,266 of record OX244015.1, on the reverse strand, counting down.
AAAAATGAACTCCACTGCAGGTGACCCAACCTACGACAAACTTAGTATTTGCGGTTGGTACAGTACAGACAGTGGTAATCGGGTATAGGGATCGAACCGCAAAATTAAGTTTGTTTTTTATTGTATATACTTTTCCGGGATAAAAAGTACCCAGTGTGGTGCCCAGGATATTAAAGAATAATTATACCAAGTTTCATCGTAATCGAACCGGTAGTTTTTGCGTGATGCCTGAACAAACAGACAGACAGACAAAAATTTTTTTAATCACATTTTTGGGTTCGGTGTCGGTCTAGTAACACCCCCTGTAAATTATTTTTTTGATATTTTCAATGTACAGAATTTTCACTTCTACAGATTTATTATAAGTACTAGCTTCTGCCCGCGGCTTCGCCCGCGTGGATGTCGGAAATTATCCCACGGGAACGTGCTAACAGGATAAAATGTATGTACTTCCCCAGAATGCCATCTATCTCGCGGGCCCTTTGTGGCTAATTACAGTAGAAAACCAATTGTGTCTCATTAGTGGTGATGAAAGATATCATATAGGTACCCTCTTAGGGTACCTATATGATATCTTTACCTAAGTACCTACCTAATTAAAAAAAAACTCAATAACAGAAAATTAAATACCTACCTAAATAAACCTATTTCTGATGATAACTAATCTAAACTCAATAAATAAGCAAAATCCCTAAAAACTAATATCTATACGAATGACTAATCCTACCTAACAGTATTATAAAATAACCTACGGTCACTACGTACACTATCAAATATACTACCTATACTTTAAAATTAAAATCTATACCTACGACTCATATAAAAATAAACCTAAATAACTCTAAAAACTAAAAGGAATAAAAATGAACTCCACTGCAGGTGACCCAACCTACGACAAACTTAGTATTTGCGGTTGGTACAGTACAGACAGTGGTAATCGGGTATAGGGATCGAACCGCAAAATTAAGTTTGTTTTTTATTGTATATACTTTTCCGGGATAAAAAGTACCCAGTGTGGTGCCCAGGATATTAAAGAATAATTATACCAAGTTTCATCGTAATCGAACCGGTAGTTTTTGCGTGATGCCTGAACAAACAGACAGACAGACAAAAATTTTTTTAATCACATTTTTGGGTTCGGTGTCGGTCTAGTAACACCCCCTGTAAATTATTTTTTTGATATTTTCAATGTACAGAATTTTCACTTCTACAGATTTATTATAAGTATAGATAGATATAGATACGCAAAACTCGTATCTTCTAAAAAGAATGTCAGTTGGGCATAAGGTCCAAAATTTTCACGGCCCTTAACATAGAAAAAAATCTTAATGAAGCTCTGGACTGCAATGTTCTTGCCGCTAAAGTAAGTGGTACCTATGAATCTATGTTGTTAGTTATTAAAATTTGGTGAAGACTGTTATGTATAAAGGTACTTACTGCCTACTACTAATTTTTGGAGGCGCAATGAATCCTAGTCTGGCTTAGCAATACTGTTAAAATATTTATTACGATATGTAAAAGATGCTGTAAATGTTAAATTGTGCATATTAATTATGTTATATTTTCATTACAGGTTGTACTGATCATAGGAATTAATGGAGCGTGTCGCTCCGAGCGAGCTATTACAGCTAACAGTTAATAATATCGATAAGCATTCAGATAAATGTAAAACTGAAAAATACGAAGACGAACCTTGACAGGTCTTTTGTCGTACGCGAAGAATATGTAACTATTGTAGAAAAATACCAAAATTGACGTCCAGCCAATATTAAAACCGACCGATTTTTCATACAAACCATAATAATAAATGCTCAAGACAGCCTATGGGAGTAAATAAAATAGATGCTATACCGCGAGAAATTGCCACAACTCAATGCAACAATAACGTTGCCAAATAAATCGGTTACTCTTAATTTGCAGAATTGCAGTAGTTTTACTTTTAACTTTTAAAATGTTCCATTTTATTGAATTGGTACCTCTGCCTACAATGTTAATTATTTTTATTCAAAATAAATAGTTATTTCAATCTATTCCTGTTTATTATTTTGTCTCCTAAAGTGTTCTCGCTGCTGAAGTGAAAAAGTCATGTGTGTTACACGAGAGCAAAGTTTTTTGCATCTCGTGCCTTTGAATCCCTCGCCACGCTCAGTGTCAGTGGCAGTTTTTTATTTTTGCATGTTTTGGAGGGAACAGAGATTTGAACCGTCGCGCGTCGAACAGTGTTGATAGTTTTGTTGTGAGAATGATATAGAAGAATATCTATAGCTATACAATCATTGTTTCATTTCTGAGTTTAGGTTGAGTTCCTACACTATGAGCACAGACATTGAAATTATTCTCCGAGAACCAGTTGTAAGTCTTACATTAGATGGTTGTAGTCACACTTCAGATACAACTACTCATTGTTTTGTTCTGGATTGTATGAATCAGGAAAGGAAACCTGTGCCATTGCTTTTATAGAAGAATATATTCTTACATATCAAAAACTGTACATCACTCAAAATGCTCGGGTTTGTGAATATTTGAAAATATTCGCAAAATATTAATTTCCGACTTACCTTTGACCGTAAGCTCTGTTAAAGAACTTCGTTCCACAAACAAAGGAGACAGACAGAGAGAAAGTCGCATGGAGGCCATTGGGATAATGCTTTTTCCTAAAGTGACGATTTCTATCAGCTAACCCCTACTTCAAGCCGCGTTAAGAAACTTTGTTCCAAAAAACGATACGTTCGTTTTTCATATACTCAAGTACAGTAGGGTGTCATACGCAGTGGCGGATTTACCAACAGGCTGAGTAGGCTGGAGCCTAGGGCGGCAGATTTTAGGGGCGGCAAATTTAGGGCCAACATTTTTTTTTAAATGTCTTACTGCATTTAAAAAGATCAATATTTATATACCTACCATGTTTTTTTGGAAAGAATAAAAAAAAGTGAATGCTTAAATTCACGCTTTTACCGTGGATTTGATCACTGTTTTTCGTAGCTGAATGAGATATTTTAATTATTAATGAAATATTTTTCACTTTGTAGTGTCTTTTTTGAAAGTCGGTTGTGTTTTTTTTGTAAAAAAGATTTCCTTTTAATTTTTAAGTTGTAATTTTTACCAGTAATTTTGGTTAAAAAACCAAACTACAGAACCGTTTTTGATGAAATTTCTATGGGACCAATCTGAAAGTATATCCTTACAAATAAAAATAGAATTTTGCGAATCGGCTTATAAATAACGGAGTTAAAACAGTCGAATTGAGAACCTCCTCCTTTTTTGAAGTCGGTTAATGGGACATTAAAGGTCGGTAGGGGCGGGAAACTCTGAATAGCCTACTGGCGGCAAATGTGTAAATCCGCCACTGGTCATACGAAAATGAACCTAAATTTGTATGACTAATCTAAGGTTCATTTTTGTATGTATCGCCACTGTTCCTAAAATGGACAAATTTTTTTTTCAGGTTGGAAATACTGGTATTTGTGATGAAGACGACTATGCTGATGATGATTCGGATACACTAGTGGAATCAAATGTGAGCCAAATAAAATATTCTTACTTATTCATTTCGCAGGACTGATAGAAGAAAGGGTGTCGTAGATTTTTATGTGGAGCTGATATGGATACTGTCGCGCCGCCATTTTTTTTTTTTAATTGGCGGCCTCGCGTCAGACCTATATTGAACCTTTTATTTTTTATTTTTATGTAATACGTTGCCCCACACTAGGAATTTCTCCTGTATCGTGGGTGCGTTTACAAACATTTAAACTCACATACACAAACAGCCAGACCCGGAACAACTACTTGTAGGCCATACAAATATTTGTTCTGTGCGGGAATCGAACCCGCGACACGCAGCGCAGCAGTCAATCGCTTAACCACTGCATCGGGGATTGGTCTGATTATGTTTTCTGTATGTATTGATGTCAGCTATAGATTTATATAGGTTTCATGCGTGGTCGCCATTTTGAAAAAAGAAAACAAAATGGCGCGCCAGTAGGTATGCCACGGGTCTTCAAGACCCTTTCTCAAGAAACAAATAGTATATAGGGAAGCAAGGACAATGACTCGCAATCTGTTGTCCATACATTTTTAACGCGTAGGAATCACTTTTTTAGGGTTCCGTACCTCAAAAGGAAAAACGGAACCCTTTTAAGATTACTTCGGTGTCTGTCTGTTTGTTAACACCCTTTTTCTCAGGAACGCGTAGAGTTACATAATCAGCCTATAACGTTCCCACTGCTGGGACACAGGCCTTCTTTCTGTGAGAGGGAGAGGACCATAATCCAACACGCGGGCCCAGTGCGGGTTTGTACATACGAGGAGGGATCAAAAAGTAGTGAGAATGAGATAGAATATAATGACTATTGATAACTTAATAATTTATTTTTCTACATAGTCTCCAAGTCTCTCTACACACCGAGTCCAGCGCTTTTCCAAGGCTTCAATCCCTTTCAAACAACAATTTTTTGTCTTGGTCCTGCAAAAAGCTCTCCACGGCATCCATCACCTCGTTATCGTCTTCGTACCTGTTTCTCCTTAAGTATTCTTTCAATTTGGGGAACAGATAAAAATCGCTAGGCGCCAGATCTGGTGAATAAGGGGGGTGGTCAACCAATTCGAAGCCAGCTTGCTGAATGGCAGCCATCGCAACTGCCGACCTGTGGGGGGGTTGCGTTATCGTGATGAAACAGCACGCCCCTTCGAAGATTCCCTCTCCTTTTCTCTTTGATGGCATTCCTCAACTTGGGAATTAAAGCTGTATAATATTGGCCTGTAATAGTGGTTCCACGCTCCAGGTCATCAATCAACAATATCCCTTCTGAGTCCCAAAATATTGAGGCCATAACCTTGCCAGCCGATGCCACGGCACGAAACTTTTTCGGGGTCGGTGATGATGGCCGTTTCCATTGCGAAGATTGCCGTTTTGTCGCGGGATCAAAATGATGGACCCATGTTTCGTCCATTGTTACGAAACGAGACAAAAAGTTTTCAGAATCTACTTGAAACTTGTCCAACAATATCTTCGAAATGTCAAGTCGATTTTGTTTCTGACTCTCGGTTAACATTCTCGGCACCCATCTTGCGGAGACTTCTCATATTCAAAGATTGTTTCAATATGGATTGAATACTTCCATATGAAATGCCCGTTTCTTGAATTAAGTATCGGATGGTAACTCTTCGATCGCTCAATACAATTTTCTCGACTTTCGCAACCGAATCAAACAAATGACTACATTCAGAAAAAGGACAAAAGAGAATCGAAGATTTTTTTCTTTATTAATATTACAAATATTATGTATCTGAGCTTTGTCTGCCAGTATTTATTTTTTTTTCTTACCAAGGAGTATGTCGTTCCCACTACTTTTTGATCCCTCCTCGTAGATGTCACATGTCTTCGAATTTTTTAGTTCTAAGACATGCCGATTTCCTCACGATGTTTTCCTTCACCGTTTTAAGAGCAGTGGTGATGAAATTATTTACACAAAGTAAAGCGCCTGTCTAGGTTCGAACCTACGACCTACAACTCGTAAGTCGCGACCATTACCACTGGGCCGCCACTGGTCTATAATGGACCACCACTCGGGGCCCTCTCTAATACTCAGGGCTGCAGCTGGATGAGATTTGCCGAAAATTGAGTTGAATGGCGTTCAATAAGAGAGGCCTATGTCCAGCAGTGGACTGCTGTAGGCTGATGATGGTAGATAGATACGTAATACAGGGAAAATTTTATTTTTTTAGGTCTGCCGGGTCTGCCTGGCTATGGACGTTAAATTGTATAATTTGAAGGACATTGAATTGAGAGAAATGTTTCAGAATATTACTGGGATAACGGTAAGTCATTGTTGTCTTTGATTTACATTACATCGTGCCTATTATCCTTGAAGGGTTAGGCCACTGACCGATATTAAACAATTACTCTGGACAAATACTGGATGAAATTGAATAGGATGTACAGACGCCAGCACATCAAGCTACTACAATCTGTCCAAATTCTTTAATAGATTTTCAACTATATCGCTAAAGCATTAGGGTTCAATGTCGATTGGGATTTGACAGTTTCGGGCAGCTTGACCTGCTGGTGTCTGTACATACATGCGCGTAGGCGAACAATTAACAACGTCGTCGCGCGCTCTATTTTGCGTAGGAACGGTCAAAATTAGGTAAATACCGCTAGTTCAACACGTTGCCAACTTGCTTCATGGTTTTAACTCAGCGGTGAATGGAGTCCAGAGATAACCGCATTCAAAAAAACAAACTCTTAAGCTTTATTGTTAGAATAGATTATATGGAGCGACTGCCTATCTGTCCCCCACAACACAGTTATACTAGGTACCACGATACATTAACTCCGCCATCATAGTATTATCTTTCTTCCCCATACCAGGTTACCGAAAATAACCATTCAATACTTGAGCGCCTGTGTTGGGAGTGCGCTGGAAGACTGAAAGCGGCTGCGGCCTTCAGAAGTAAAGCGCTGCTCAGCGATGCTTTACTGCAGGGTTTAGCAAGCACTGGTGAACAAGTGAGTAACAATACTAGTAGTAAAGTTCTTTGTAAAGGAGCCACTGGCGGACTAAGGACGGGGGGAGGGGCGTCCCTCTTTCGCGCACTGGATTTTCATTGCTCGCTTTTGGCGCCGATAGTTGATAATCCAACATTGGCGCCGATTCCCTTGTTCACAAACTAAAGTTCAATGCATCTTTTTCTTTCTATTTCATTAAGAAAAGGACAAGATAAATATTACATAGTTTAATCTTCGTTGGAGCGTGAGCGTGCGCGAGTCCGACTCGCATTTGGCCGGTTTTTTAATGGTTTTTTGTTTCACATTTCAGATACGAAAAAATGATATAACCTTAATAAAAGATAGCGAAGATTACCTCAAGTCAGCCGGAATTTTGAGCGTTGTAGAAGTATTTCATCCTGTAGATATTGATCCCGAAAACGATGGCATACCTCCCTTGTCTGAAAACAATGACACGGAAATAGTACAAAATACAGTGCGAAAAGATTCCTTTAAACTAAAAAAAGAAAGTATCATCGAAAAAGATGATGATCAAACGGACGTTGAATACGAATCAATGATTGAAGCTCCTATCGAAACTGAGATGGAATATGATCAATTTGATCATATATGTCCTAACACTGGGGAAGAAAGTAGCAATGCTTTTATAGAAAAAAACCCTCTTGTTATTAATTATGTAACTTTAGGAGATGATAAAATTAACTCAGCGGATAGCAGTCCTCTGCCAGGTTGTTCCCATGTTGAGAAAAAGTACCCGATTTTTGGCTACCTTAAAAAACACCAAGTGACTGAAGATAAAATAAAGAAACATGTAGTAATAACCACAAAAAGAATTTCGATTTCAAAATTAGTTTCCAAAAATTCGAAAGAATTAATAAGTGCTAAATCAAAAAATATAAATGTGAAAATGGTTGGTGTTAGTAAAAAGACTTTGAATAAAAAACTGGTGAAACAGACTGCAGTTAAGGCAAATATCCCTACAGATAAGGAAATTCTGAGTTTGGAAAATTTTGACTTGAAGAGAACTTTTTGAAGGAGCTTGTTCGTGAAATTGCTAAAAAATTGCAGTGGGCAGGGCAGGCTTGCAGAACAGATGGCCGTTGAGGCCGAAAAGTTCAGGAGTGGCGACCGCGTACCGGAAGACGTAGCGTTGGAAGGCCTAGGTGGACCGATGACCGCTGGATGCGGGAAGCACAGGTCGAAATGGTGGTGCTAGTGGTTAGAAGGGGACGCCGTGCAGCTGAAATGATGATGCTTGTAGAACGAGTATGCTACAGTGATATTCAGTAATATTGTCAAATTAATCAAAATAGTTATATATACGAGGTGCATTCAATAAGTACCTAGCCTCATCGCCAGAGGGCGCTGTAGTTTCAAAAGAGTTTTACCACAGTGTAGCACATTCTTTTTTAATTCTTTTTTCAAATTTTCATTCCAATCCCTTCATTTGTTTTAATTTGACAACTTATGGAAGCGAATGTATCGATCGGTTTTACAGAAATGGAAAAAGAGCAATATCGTTCGGTGATTCGATTCCTATTTTTGGAAGGGAAGACGCGCATCGAAATCAAAGAGCGCTTGGATGCTGTGTACGGTCATACGGTGACTCTTCTCCATCGATGGCCACCGTCAAGAATTGGTTCAACAAGTTTGCACGTGGCCGTACGTCGGTTTTTGATGAACCACGTCCAGGTGCACCGAAAACAGCTGCGTCATCACATGATCTGACCAAGATTATGTCTGGACTTTAAAACAGACTGACCTGTGAGTTTGTTTCGGCCTTTCTTCTCAGAGTAGTCAGATGGTCTTCACATGTTCTGACCAAAATTATGTCTGGACTTTAAAAGAGACTGACCTGTGAGTTTGTTTCGGCCTTTCTTCTCAGAGTAGTCAGATGGTCTTCACATGATCTGACCAAGATTATGTCTGGACTTTAAAAGAGACTGACCTGTGAGTTTGTTTCGGCCTTTCTTCTCAGAGTAGTCAGATGGTCTTCACATGTTCTGACCAAGATTATGTCTGGACTTTAAAAGAGACTGACCTGTGAGTTTGTTTCGGCCTTTCTTCTCACAGTAGTCAGATGGTCTTCACATGATCTGACCAAGATTATGTCTGGACTTTAAAAGAGACTGGCCTGTGAGTTTGTTTCGGCCTTTCTTCTCAGAGTAGTCAGATGGTCTTCACATGATCTGACCAAGATTATGTCTGGACTTTAAAAGAGACTGACCTGTGAGTTTGTTTCGGCCTTTCTTCTCAGAGTAGTCAGATGGTCTTCACATGTTCTGACCAAGATTATGTCTGGACTTTAAAAGAGACTGACCTGTGAGTTTGTTTCGGCCTTTCTTCTCAGAGTAGTCAGATGGTCTTCACATGATCTGACCAAGATTATGTCTGGACTTTAAAAGAGACTGACCTGTGAGTTTGTTTCGGCCTTTCTTCTCAGAGTAGTCAGATGGTCTTCACATGATCTGACCAAGATTATCCTGGACTTTAAAAGAGACTGACCTGTGAGTTTGTTTCGGCCTTTCTTCTCAGAGTAGTCAGATGGTCTTCACATGATCTGACCAAGATTATATCTGGACTTTAAAAGAGACTGACCTGTGAGTTTGTTTCGGCCTTTCTTCTCAGAGTAGTCAGATGGTCTTCACATGATCTGACCAAGATTATGTCTGGACTTTAAAAGAGACTGGCCTGTGAGTTTGTTTCGGCCTTTCTTCTCAGAGTAGTCAGATGGTCTTCACATGATCTGACCAAGATTATGTCTGGACTTTAAAAGAGACTGACCTGTGAGTTTGTTTCGGCCTTTCTTCTCAGAGTAGTCAGATGGTCTTCACATGATCTGACCAAGATTATCCTGGACTTTAAAAGAGACTGACCTGTGAGTTTGTTTCGGCCTTTCTTCTCAGAGTAGTCAGATGGTCTTCACATGATCTGACCAAGATTATGTCTGGACTTTAAAAGAGACTGACCTGTGAGTTTGTTTCGGCCTTTCTTCTCAGAGTAGTCAGATGGTCTTCACATGTTCTGACCAAGATTATGTCTGGACTTTAAAAGAGACTGACCTGTGAGTTTGTTTCGGCCTTTCTTCTCAGAGTAGTCAGATGGTCTTCACATGATCTGACCAAGATTATGTCTGGACTTTAAAAGAGACTGACCTGTGAGTTTGTTTCGGCCTTTCTTCTCAGAGTAGTCAGATGGTCTTCACATGTTCTGACCAAGATTATGTCTGGACTTTAAAAGAGACTGACCTGTGAGTTTGTTTCGGCCTTTCTTCTCACAGTAGTCAGATGGTTTTCACATGATCTGACCAAGATTATGTCTGGACTTTAACAGAGACTGTGACCTCTGAGTTTGTTTCGGCCTTTCTTCCCAGAGTAGTCAGATAGGAAACGTCAACCTCATCTATAATTACAATAGCATTAGAAAGAAGTTAAAAAAGGTTATTTTTAATGCACACTTTGTAACAAAAGTACAATAAACATTGTTACATTACGATAGACGCCGAATTTATTATGATCTATTTTTACAGCACACACTTACTTGTAACCATTTTATCTATTTATCTTGTGAAATTATGTGGCTTTCATTTATTTATATTATTTAACTCCAATTTAAAATTACAGTGTCAATTCTAAACACCTAAAAGAAGCAGGGGTGAACAATACCTGGAACGTTATTCGTTTCACTATAATTCTACCGAATTTACAAATTAACGTTGGTGAAACTTCTTCATCTTCATCATCAGATGATAGTGACTAAATTAGATGATGAAGACGAAGAAATGTCACCAACGTATTGTTTTGTAAGTTGTTATTTAAAATAAAATATTTTAAAAACATGATTATTATTTCCATTAATCTTAATTTTTAAATCATCATTGTGAACCGTTGTTTCATTCATTCATTTTGTTGTAAGTTTGTAATGTGTGATGAAGACGTTACTATAAATAAAGCATAATTTTAAAATATTATTTTTATTTATATTATACGTCCATATTTGCTATAACAATTTTAATTAAGGTGGATGCGCTGCAGTAGCCCGCGAAATCAGACGAATCCGGAACATTCTAACTTAAAGGGATGTATTGATGATTTTTAAGGTTAAAATTGTATTATTACCTACATATTTCTTATTGTCACGCATCATATTATTTTGATTAAGATACTGACCTGCAAATTGCAAAAAACGCAATAAAATTTGAATTTCGCCAGTTGCTTTATCATAACCTTGAAATAAAATGTTTTGCATTCCTGCTTCTACGAGCCTGTTTTTTCTAATGCTGTTTTAAATGGAGTTATAGCTAATTTATTTTATTTTTATAATTTGACGTGTAAAAGTGATTCCGATATCCTATTTACAGAATAAACCATTTCATTTCATAGATGTTTAGTTAACGATACTCATCACGTAGGTCGAGTTTCGGTAGCTAATTTAATTTCACTGTGTACAGACGCCAGCACATCAAGCTACTACAATCTGTCAAATTTCTTTAATAGATTTTCAACTTTATTTCTGAAGTGTTAAGGTTCAAGGTTGATTGGAAAAATTTTACACTTTCGGGTAGCTTGACCTGCTGGCGTCTGTACATTGTTTAGTATTTAGCTTGCGAAACGTTCCGTCAAACTTGACAATTTGTTATAAAGCGTTTTGACGTGACAACGTCTTATAAATTGGTTTGCCGGGTGACACTTCAAGAAACTGCGTTACGCTCCGCTCACGTTATGCGCTCACAATGAGAGCGAGTGAGAGGCACGCGTCCCTTCCACTCGGGCATGGTTAGCCCGCCTAAGAGCGAGAGAGACAGACATAAAAAGTGAAAGGCACGCGTCCCTTCAAAGTCGTTGTCACGTAAAACTTTCGCCCGTATACCGACTTTACAGGCAACCAATTTTTTTGAAGTGAAAACTTCTTTAGCGGCGTTGTGCACTTTTTTGTGATGGGTAAAAAATGTTAAACTTGCGTCAGGACACGTGACCTGATCGAAAATTCGTAAGACGGAGGGAGAGTAGACCGCATTCCAAAATATAAAAAATGCACAACGTTAATACATATTCAAGTTATCACTTCTGCCGGCACTCCCGGAGTGCAAACCGTTTTTTTTTTAATGTAAATCGACTGCTTTCACAATGTTTGTAAATATGTGAGAACCATGTATCTATCACATAATTAATTAAATATGTCATGGTTATCTCACGAAGCGATGCGAGCGGTAGTTATAGTAACCAAGTGTACAAACACGCTGTGAATGTGTTTGTAAGCGCAGTGTGTGTTATGTGCAGAAGCTACCCGTCTTCACGCACACATTTACAGCGTGTTATACACTTGGTTACCACAAGTAAAGCGAGCGTTGCTTCGTGAGACAAAAATGCTGTACATTAATAACGCTCGCTGGTGTTTGTATGAATTTATAGATTTGATTTTACTGAAGTGCTCAAAAAACTTTTAAATAAGAAACCAAAACATTATAATAAATGTTATTTTAATTTAAAATGTGATCATGGTTTTATTTTAACAAGATTTACAATTTAGTCTACCAATGATTCTAGTGACAATTAGATAAAAAGACAATCAAGTGTTTACTCTATTTTTATTTATATAAGGTCTGATTTCTCCATCGCCATATAACTTTATTCGAGGAATAATTTTGAAATATTAGTTTTGTTAGTTCTTGCATACAAAAACTGTCAAACGTCAATTTTATTTCTTGAATAAAAGTTATCTGGCGATAAAGAAATCAGACCCAAATATAATTCAGTAAGGGCTGATTTCTTATTAAGGCCGGATAATTTTATCCGAGGAATCATTTTAAAGTTTTGACAGTTCTTCCAATTATATTCTACGAATAAAATTTACTTATGCATGCAGGTTGGTAAATGTGTGTGGTAACATGTCTTTTGGTCCTAGGACAAGCCGGTCGCCGGGAATTTATTAAGGCGAGGTAAAAAATACGGACACCTGCGGAAACAGTAACAATTTCCGATCCATTTGTTTACATTTTCGTCAGATACTTTTGGAACAGATTATAGTCACGGCGCGCGGCGTATCGCGGTGGCAGCCCAAGATTGGGGGGGGGTCACCATTAGTGCCGAGGAATATTATTAAGGGAGGTACACCTCCTCGTTGGTCTAGTGGTCACTGCTGAGCATGAGGTCCTGGGTTCAATTCCTAGGTTGGGTACAGTGTTATTAGGTTTTTCCATCAGAAATTTCTCAGAAGCAGCCTGGAGTCTGGATTTGCGCCTGGTTGGTGGCAAGAGGCTCACCCCCTATGACTTAAACATAAGTGGCGAAATGGGGAGTCCGTGCTATATGAAGGTACACCCCTGCCTAAGCCTTCGGGGTTAAAGATTACGTGGGGTGGGAAGAGCGAGCGAACTGAGCTCGAAAATTTTAACAACTCGCCTCGGTTTGGTTTTATATTTTATTTTCAAGCAGAGCAACTGCAATGCAAGAGCGAGCTCGATTTGGACATGGACAAAAAAGTACATTCCATGTACACATACATAGTAAATAATATTCTATATTAAAAATAGAAAAATGAATTAATACGTAGTTTTTAATCTCTCTGAACTCGTCAGTTTTTATTGCAAAATATTTAGCAATGCAAGATGAATTCAAAGTACAGTTTGTCAACATCCGCCATAGTGGACCATAGAGATAGATAAATATAATAATAGTCGTTCCACACCAAGCACACTACTTGTAGACATGTGATGTGGTAGACAAAATGCTCATATTAGGAACATTTTATTTTACGAAACTGTCTTCATTGGTATTTGTTGCATTTAATAAAATTATCTTTTCAAAATGTTGACGCGCAAGATAGTTTTTTTAAATATTTCACACAAAAAATATTCTTAAAACGGAACGCGCACACTTGTTTGACAATGACATTGACAATGTGCATTGTATATGTCGAATGTCAATGTAAATTCAAAATTGCAAATTCAAAATTGCGTACTGCGTGCAACTTACTGTTTGTGTTTTGCGAATATTTCCTATTTTGACCCCTGCTTATTTCTACGGACTGATACCTTCTACCACTCAATTACCTTGCTATTAACACTGGACTCTGATTTGCATTGCGTTTCGGATTTGTTTTGTGGATCAATATGAGGTGCATCAACTGCGGAATAGCCGTGCAAAGGTTGCAGAGGCATCTGATATCCTCGCTTTCTGCACACCATCAAAAAATACTTTCGTGTTGGATAACCAATGCTCAATCCGAGGTAAGAAGTTGGACTAGAAAAAACTTATGATTAAACCTGATTTATTTCTGTATAATTCTGGTACGCCAAATTAACTTACAATGCATCTTATTTTCAGTTGCCTCTGGATACATTAATTTGTCATCCATGCTTCTTATTATTAAATACCGAAGCTGTTGGATACGAGAGACTACTGGGGCATGACATGGTTTGCGTTGGTTGTGGCAAATCTGTGAAGAGAATAAGACACCATGATGTCAGTATGGAGTGTCCATTGCTTGCTGTCCTATGTTCCAATTATGTGGTAAGCATTTTGTTTTTCATTATTACAAATACGTAGTTTTAACACGTTGCGGGACGGTACTGACTTTTTCAAATTATGCGATATGACAGTAAAGTTGTCCATACAAGTTATAATAATAATACAGTCAAAATCTGTTATAACGACATCGAAGGGACTAGTCATATTTAGTCGTAAAAACCGATAGTCGTAACAACCAGTGACAGGTATTAATAGGAAAAATAATATGTATATTAATGTAGGAAATTAAACCACATTTTGTTTACTTCAATACAAACGTATAATATAAAAGAACAATATCATTTTTCCATCATTTTGTATGCATAAAATCTGTAATTTTAGTTTGTTTGGAACACTTCTGTTGTGCATACATATTTTGTAATTCACGTTGGATTTTAATCAGCGTATCGTCACAATTTCCCTGCATGTGGAACTGTTCATTAAAAAGAACAATCTTTCGTAATACACTAACAGCATTAATACGCGATTTTTCTTCGATATTGACTTGTTTTCTTTTTGTTTGCGACTTGTTACAATTTTCACAACTAACTCAACTCAAAATTAACTCAACAATATGTTTTGGTGCGTCTTGTGTAAAGATAAGTAACAAACTGACTTAAGAGATATGACGAAGCGGGCCTTGAGGCTAAGGCATGCATGTGCTTTGTTTCTAAGAATTACAAAATACCACTGGTCACTTGGTCACTTTAACCGGTATGTTGTTCTAAACGATGTCGCCATAAACGGTTTTGACTGTAATAATAATATCCCTGGACATTTCACACAGCGCCATCTAGTCCCAAGCTAAGCAACCTAATGCTTGTGTTATGGTAACAAGTTCCGACCACTGCTTTATCCGTACTGCCCTAGAGCAATACTAAAGAATAATATACGATGACAGTACTTTCATAGCTGTATTGATGTGGTATGACAGTAAAAACGGGTTTGGTTCCTTGTTCCTCTATACAAAATTTCGCTGTAATGCCCGTACCTCAGTTCAGATAAGTTTAAAATTGTACTGCCATTTTCAACACCGACAAATCTACTGCTAATGCAGTGCGTCCCGCAACGTGTTAATAATCTATATAAAAACGAGTTTTCATATTATGTATGCATGGTTGTAATATCTTTGTTTTATGTATTTTCCATCTTTAACATATTAAACACAAAAAAATTACAACACAACACAATGGTAACACATGCCAACTGTAGGCAAATATATTATATTTGCCTAAAGTTGGCATGTGTTACATATTACTGCTCATTTTACAATAACATAATACTTGAAAACATAACGAGTTGTATACAAAAGATACCCTTGTTACTAAAAATTATATAAACATAAGCATACAATGTGTTTCAGAGGGGTGTGACCAAACTTGGGGTTGTGGTACAGGCCATCATACTGATCAACTTTTTCCCGGGGACTATCATCATAATCGTCAAAAAAACAGCAATGCCTACTTGACCAAATGTATTGGGACAACTGCTGTTTTTTTTGATGATTACGATGTTAGTCCCCGGGAAAAAGTTGTTCAGTTTGATGGCCTGTACCACACCCCCAAGTTTAGTCACACCCCTCTGAAACACATTGTATAGCTGTGTTTATTTTAACTGTGGTTTATTTTCAGCCCTCAAGAAACAACTATGTTTGCCATGTGTGTTGGTTGCGAGCAAATAGACAGGCAGTGCATGTCTCATCACGAGGCATGCAGGTATTGGCTTCAGACAATGATGCAGCAGCCCTCAGTGCTCAAGTTTTTAGCCCACCAGAGCCACCACCGTTGCTGCCTGTTCAAATAGTAAGAATTACCATATTATCATTGCCCAATTATAAGCGAGCTTCGATCGCATCTGTTCACTGTATTTTTCAACAATGCAGAAACAGAATGATATATTTGGTCCCGCAATTCCTTCAAAAGACTGCTTTTGCAAGAATATAGTTTCTATTTACCTCGCATCTGTAGAGTGTGTGAAACACATTAATCTATGGAGGAAGAGTGAACTTTACACCCTGTTCCTCATACCTCTATAAGTCTGTATTTAAGATCTCAGAAACATAACAATCTATAGCTGTTACAACGAATATGTATTTTGTATGTTACAGTGGCATTTACTGCCTCAAATTAATGAGACACATTCTACATTTCGTGCTATCCATATAGAAGACATAAATAATATTATGAAGTCAAAAGTTAATATTTTGAACTTTGAAAATGTCTCAAAAATGCCGAACCATTTTTGCCATTATTGGATGGGTTTTACAGTACCCCAGTTTTTAATTCTGTGTAATCTTTTACATCCTATAAATGTTAAGGAAACTAAACGCGCTTTAGCTATTTATACAGGGTTATTTTTGTAAATGCGAAAAAAAAATCAGCTGTTCCCTACATTTATGTTCGCATAACTCGTCAAAATGTAGGGAGCAGCTGATTTTTTTTTCGCGATTTCAGGTTTGGTCCTATAGTAAAAGTTGTTCATAATGATGAGTACAATGACCTCTTAAGAGGTTGTTGGTGTTTTACAAATAACCCTTTATAATAAAATATTTATTTAATAAAATTAAGAACAGGCAAGAGTAATAGATGCTTGGCAACTCTTTTTTGAGAAGCCTAGGTCAACATTGGAACTGATAATGAAAACAGTTAGGTTGTGTCTCAATGAGCATTTTGTGCCTAATAATATTGGTGTGAACCAACCATCACTCATTGGAAAATATCAGAGAGAAACTTGAGAGTTCCTCAAGCATTATTGGGTGATCCTGACTAGTCTGTAACTGGAGATAGGCCTGCAATTCCTGCAAACTATATGTTTCGAAAGAAGATATATACAGTTTGCACAAATATGACAATTTGATTAAACCATTTATGATTGTATCTTGCGATGGTCACATCATCGATGCTGTAGGGCCCTATGCTGCCACCCAAACTGATGCCAAAATTATGACACACTTGTTTTAAAATGAAAATGGACCATTCCTTAGACTTTAGAGCAAATGATATTTTTGTTTTTGATAGGGGCTTTAGGGATGCCATCCCTTTGCTTGAAAATTTTAATTATAGAGTATATAAACCTGAATCATTAGATGAAGGAGCAACCCAACTTACATTTGCACAAGCTAATAAAAGCCGTAAAGTGACACTATGTAGGTGAGTCGTGGAAGTCGTGAACGGGAGGTTTAAGAGGGATTTTAAACTGTTTAGGCAAAGGTATTTTAACAATGCCTCAACACATTTAATGGTAGATTTCAGAATTGCTGGGGCTCGATTATATAGATTCCATCCTGTCTTAAGGGATATCCTAATGCTGAAAATATAATCCAAAGAGCATTGTGTTATATGGATGAACCTAATCATCTGGGAAAATTTATTAATGATTATAATATAAACAGAAGACAAGTTATGTTTACCCGTATTGACAGTAACTTGCCTCAACTAAATAATTTCCCAGTTTTTACATACAATGATTTAATATTGTTTGCATTAGGCCCGTATCAGATAAAAGAAGCGCGTTCATACTTTGGTAAACATGTTAGGGATAATAGTATCTATGTTGTTGAAGTGTGTCCAGAACTGGAACACTCCCAAGAAATGTTAAATGGGGATTAGTCGAAATAATCCTTATTTATTAAGAGGACGTACTATTAAGTCTCATCATGTTTACCAGATTTACTGTTCCTATGTTTTGTTTGACACTGAACATGATAATGTCTTGGAAGCTATTTTAGGGTACTCTTGTAGTTGCCTTGTAGGGAACAGGACCGTTGGTTGTTGTTGTCACGTTATGACAATAATCTGGTACCTTGGTTTTGCAAGACACCAAAACAATATCCAAGCTCCAGCAGGATTTTTAGACAACATATTATTATTAACAATTCAAAAATATTAAAATAATCTAACAAAAGGAAAATCTTTCTTGAAAACCATAATAACAATTTTAAAATAATAATATTATTAATCTGCTTGTATTTTTTTAACATGTCTGGTTATGTTTAAAGCTGTTATTTATGTAACTACTAAAGCCCTATACTTACACTTAATCCAGGTTACTGTATTTGTGAAATCAAAATTCTCTGTTTTATCCAAGCTGGTTGATTGAACTCCCTCGGTATCTTTATTAACACTATTGCTGCATTGCTGTAATTTATGTTATTTAGGTAGACATTTAAGATAATTATAATATAGCAAAATGTTTTTATTTATTTTAAATCTAATAAACAAATAATTATTTTTAGTCTTTTGTGCTTCCCTTGTTTATAGTTAATTGAACTATTTAAAAAAAAAATAAGATTACCTGTAAAAATGTACTTTAAAGAAAACCATTAGTTTCGGATATACTTTGTTAATTGTTATTATGACTGCCTTGTTGGTCTAGTGGTCGCAAGCGCTACTGCTGAGCATGAGGTCCTGGGTTCGATTCCCAGGTCGTGCAAAGTGATTTGGAGTTTAACCATCAGGAATTTCTCAGTAGCCGCCCGGAGTCTGGATCTGTGCCAGGTTGATGGCAATGGTCTCGCTCCCTGTTACATGGGACTCGAAATAACTGGTGTAATGTGGTTGTACTGTACAATAGGTACACCTCTGAGCAACCCTTCGAGGAATATACAGCCGCGATGTTATGTTATGTTTGTTATTATTGTCATATTTTTTTAAACTATTACCCAGTTCTTTGATCAATAATAGTACTAGATTAAGGATCAGGATCAAAAATCAGTCGCTCAAGTGGCCACGTTTGCACACACGTAAACATCTACATTTCTTAGAAAAAAGTTTAATAATATTAACAACTTCAGTTTATTATAAACCTTAATTAAACATAAAGTTTAATTACCATTGCAAAATATATTTAAAATGTCGCTTGAATATAAAATCATTCTATTTTTTAATTTTCAGTCATTTATTCTAAAATGAAACTTAAAACCATACTAATTTGAAATAAGACCACAAAAGTATTTGTGGTCTTATTTTTCGGGCCGTTTTTGAAGCGCTTATCGGGAATCTAGTACTATTATTGATCGAAGACCCAGTTTCATAAAAATGTTAATAAATATGCAGTTTAAAATCCTTCATTTAGGTGGCCATCACTTTGTTTAAATGCTTAATAATATTAAAATCATATGTTATACGTAATATTCACAACTGTTCGCTATTTTAAAGCGCCTTTAAGTTTTTTTACTAGCGAAATTATAATCTATACATTTTATTGCTAGCGATATGATTAAAAGGTTTAGTGAAACTGTTTTTTGTCTAGTCTGTTGTAATGACAAGTTCTCGGAGTTTTTTATTTATAGCAATTTAATGAGCCAATATTCACGAATATAAAACACCAAAAATCATTGGTGTACACTCAATTCGATAACTATGCCGACGTCCTTACAAAAATTGGCCATGTCCTAACTAAATTCAATCTTTCTCAAGACATCTATGACATACTAAATAATTTTGTTAATTTTGATTATTGTTGTATTAAGGAACCTTTGATATTTTGTATGCCATTTGGCGGGGCACAGCTCAGATCGTATGTATTATAACATCTTCTGTATGTACCCTGTGTTCACGAAATGATTCTTCCTAAAGTGACGATTTCTACCAGTTAACCCTTACCGCAAGCCGCGTTAAGAAACTTTGTTCCAAAAAACGATACGTTCGTTTTTCATATAGACTCAAGTACAGTAGGGTGTCCTACGAAAGAAGAAAAGTTGCACGTATGAAAACCAAATTAATATACAAATTATTTGCTTATTTTTTACAAGCTTTTCACTTCAGGAATTTTGTTTTCGTATCCGGAATTATGATTTTAAGATAAACAGTAAATTAACGATTGCTAGGTACCTACATTTCCGTATAGTCATGATGGACGTTGCGTTCTCTTCATTTGTACGAGTTACGTAAGTATGAGCCTTTACATAAAAACATCACAAAAATGATAATAAACTCATAAATAGCTAAATAATTAGTAATATCATAATCATAACGTAGGTACTGTATATGTATTTCATAGTTCCGTTGTGAAAATATTTATTTTTGTGTTTCGTCTCACGCAGATGCAACTGTCAAGGCAGATGACAGACGTGCCGGTAGAGATGACGATTATTCCTAGACAAGATCGATTTTTAAATCTATCCGAATCGCAGGAAAGAATCGATTCAGCAATAAATTGAGTTCTGATAGATTTGTTCCTGCCATTATTCTACATCGACAGCTTTACTATAGATAATCACTTCTTCGTTTTGGTGTTGCCAGCAAAATTAGTCAAATGTAATGAATAATCGAATACAAAATAAATTAAATAATATTCTTGGTTACAAAAAACAGAACAAAGAAACTGCGTATCAAAACTTAAAAGTTGCAATCCGCAGAAAAAACATCGAAACTCGTTTTCAAGTTTCTAAAATCGATTAAAAAAATCTATAATTCATTGTTTGTGATCGATAAAAAAAAACAATTTACTTGACCTATAAAATCGATTCTAGATCGCATCCCTAAGCCGACGCTTGCGGAACGGTTACGGAAGCCGCCATTACTAGAGTTGTCCAACTATCGATAGTTTCACTTTCGATAGGTGACCTCGAAAACTAGTAGTAACCATATCGATAGTGCTATCGATAGTATCGATACCATCGATACTATCGATATCACAAATGAACTAATATTATTGATTGGAAGCAATAGTATCGAAAGACTCGATACTATTACATTATAATACTATCAATAGTATCGATATTTTTAAAGTAATACTATCGGTACTATCGTTGTATTAAATAATTAAAACTATCAATACTATTGATAGTTTGTAAAACTATCGATAGTATTACACCATCGATAGTTTAATAACCGCCGATAGTATCGTTCCCCAATTATAGCAAGTAGTGTTAAGTTATTCTCACTCACTGTGCCTTATGTTGTGTCACCGTTACTAGCAAAACTGGTAGCTGATTGTAATGATGGGTAAGTTAAACATATTTTAAATTAACATCCATAATTATGATTTTACCTAATGAATGAATTGAATATTGGAAGGCAATACTATCGCTGTTTATAAAACTATCGATAGTGTGAGCTATCGATACTATCGATAGTATTGCTCCTAAACATATGCTGGCCTTCGATAGTATCGATACTATTTTTGTATATCAATTCTATTGCCCTGTATAATAGTATCGATACCATCGATAATATCGATAGTTTAGCGATAGTCGACTATCGATAGGCAACACTACTATTCATTACTGTTTATGTGTCGATTGAGAATAGTCACCGCGATTAATCTCTCCACTTAAATAGTGATACTTACGGAAATTCTTTGGTGTGTTTGTTTTAAACAACTTAGCGTATTTCATGTAACTAACGACAGGACTTTTTCATATTTAATTGTGTTTTATTACGCCAGGACGTTTTTGTGTTGTGTTTCTGAACTCTTTTGAGATTTTAATCATGTTGATGCTTGATTCTGATCAACCGACGCCGGCGGTAATGAGAAGCCGATGTGTCAATTGTTCACTTTTGATACCCAGAAATCACCCGCAGCATTCCTTGCAACAAGCGTCTACGACGATGATTACTATATTACGATCTTGGATAACTCCTACTGAGGTAAGTTTCACTTTATTACCTACTTCTAGATTATCAGACATGCTAGCATCCTGTACTTTGAATAGCTGACTATCCTATAACCTTAGTGCGGTGCGACTTCTACGTTGTACCATGTTATTAAACCTAACAAAGATTTTCTATTGATCCTATAATTAAATCTTGGAATAGTGAACTTTGATGTGAAGAATACAGCAATGTAATATACTGATGTAGGTACTGTATAATAAACCAGAATACTTTTTGATTTGTTTCTAATCTCTGGAATTATTGTGTTGATTTGAGAAAAGTATTTTATTATCTGATTATCAGATTCATGAAGAATACTTCAGTAGTTTAGTTTACGGTATAATTTACAAGTCCTATAGTTTACAAGAATATGTGGGGAACACAGCTTTGCATGGGTGATAAAAGTCTTTTGAAATTCTCGGTTTTTCTCTATTATGATATGCACGTTTTCTACACTTAAACCTTCCCCATGAATCGCCCTGTCTATTGGTGGAAACTGCATGAATATCTGTTGAGTACTTTTTGAGTTTATCATATTCATACAGACCAACAGTTACACATACATAATTATTATATCATAGTCATAGAATGTGTATTCAATAAAGATTTACAATATGCAATGATTTTGCAATGTGCTAATATTAGCAGTACAGCGTTGGAAGGCCTCCTACAAGGTGGATGGATGTCTTTGTTATATAATAATTATGTGAGGATTCAATGATGATGGATGATTGGTGAATAACGTGAGTTAAATATTTCAGAAAAACAGCAATATTGAGAAATCATTTCTTTTATTTCAGCTTTCATCAGAAAGTGTACTATGTACAGAGTGTATGGTAATACTTCAAGAACGAGCAAGCACATTCATTGATGGAAATGCTATACCATTGCCTGCATTTGGTCACAGGAGTCTATGTTTTTCTTGTGGAAAGTCTATTTTACGTACAATAAGAAAACATGCTGTGAGATCTGATCGCCAAGAAAGGAACATTATATTAAGAAAGGTTCCACTGCACTTGGTAAATATTTTTTTACTTACACATATTTCTATAATGTTAATTTTCATTCTTGGGGAACTTCACTACCACCCAGAAAACTGCAGCAAAGCACAGGACTGTTAGGTGTAGCGACACTTGAGGGAGGCCTATGTCCAATTGTGGGCGTCTTTCAGCTGAAATGGTAATGATGATTGTTTTATTTTAATTCTGAATACATAGTATGTCAATTTGTTCTTTTTTAGGTTTCAAGATTGGAAAGAGTATGTAATGCTTGTTGGTTGGCAGCTTATAGAGAAGTGAAACGTCAAAACCAACATGAAACCAATCGCCCCATTCTGTCTGAAGTAGGAACGAGTGGAGAATTTAATACACCTGTACCGCCACCCCTTCCGCAACATACCGCACAACATTCCAGGCAACCTTCTCCAGTAAGAGCTAAAATAACATCAGCAGTATACAGACGTGCTGCTAATACAGCTAGTCATTGCATATTTGTTGACTGTTTCGAATCGGAACGTTTACTTATACCTGCTGCCATAAAGGAGCTTTTACTTTTAAATCACAAGTTTTATATACCTCCAGGAGCACGAATATATTATGTAATTATCACTTAAATCAACTGGTAATCAGTCGGTGGCAAACAACGAAAATGCGAACCCAACGACACCGACTTCCGAAATTAAAGTTATTTTTCACTTTGTAGTGTCGTTTTTGGTAGTCGGTTGTTTTTTTTTTTTGCAAAAAAGTTTTTATTTTGTTAATGTCACATCAACGCTACTAGGCCATAAAAAGCACGATTATTCGTTATTCACTTTTTTTTTTCAATTAGCAGCTGTTCTCCTTGTTTGCCTTTAACTATCTTTGTTGTTTTGTACCTACATGAGTGATCTGTGGTCATTTTATAAGTTGCGAGTAGTTTAGACATAATTTTTAGGTTATCTCCGAATTTGTTTAATTACTTTAAAACTCGGATACTTGTGTGAAAATGAACACTTTTATTTAATAGTATATAAAGCGTAGTCTATAATAAATAAAGATTTATTGTGTTTCAACTTAAGACGGATTTCCATACATCGTTGGTCATGATTCCTAATCTGCATTGTCCTGTAAGCATCTGTAGTCGAGCGTTTCATACGAATGAACATAATCGTTAAATGAATAAGGTTCATTTTTGTATGTATCGCCACTGTTCCTAACATGGACAATTTTTTTTTCTTTTTTCAGGTTGGAAATACTGATATTTGTGATGACGACGACTATGCTGATGATGATTCGGATACACTAGTGGAATCTAATGTGAGCCAAATAAAATATGTATTCTTACTTATTCATTTCGCAGGACTGATAGAAGAAAGGGTATTGTAGATTTTTATATGGAGCTTGGCATACTTACTGTCGCGCCGCCATTTTCTTTTTCAAAATGGCGACCTCGCATGAAACCTATATTGAACCTTTGCAACGTCAATATCTCGGAAACATGACACTTAACGGGAATTGGTCTTATTATGTTTTCTGTATGTATTGATGTCAGCTATAGATTTATATAGGTCTCATGCGTGACGCCATTATGAAAAAAAAAAAACAAAATGGCGCGCCAGTAGGCATGCCACGGGTCTTCAAGACCCTTTCTCAAGAAACAACAACGACTCGCAATCTGTTGTCCATACATTTTTAACGCGTAGGAATCACTTTTTGAGGGTTCCGTACCTCAAAATGAAAAACGGAACCCTTTTAAGATCACTTCGGTGTCTGTCTGTTTGTTAACACCCTTTTTCTCAGGAACGCGTGGAGTTACATAATCAGCCTATAACGTTCCCACTGCTGGGACACAGGCCTCCTTTCTGTGAGAGGGAGAGGACCATAATCCAACACGCGGGCCCAGTGTGGTACATAGATGTCACATGTCTTCGAATTTTTTAGTTCTAGGACATGCCGATTTCCTTACGATGTTTTCCTTCACTGTTTTAACCTTTTGAACGCCATTGTCACATATACGTGACAAGCAAGCGCGTGCCCTGTACGCCAACGACACAAATATGTGACAAAAAATGCGGTGAAAACGAAATAAACAATTAAATCATTTTGGAATCCCTATTCTTTTTGTAGTTATTTGCGGTGAAATTGTGGCTTGGCGTGGAGGGCACGCGCGTGCGTTTATGCTCTGGCGTTCAAAAAGTTAAGAGCAGTGGTGATAAAATTATTTACACAAAGTAAAGCGCCTGTCTAGGTTCGAACCTACGACCTACAACTCGTAAGTCGCGACCATTACCACTGGGCCGCCACTGGTCTATAATGGACCACCACTCGGGGCCCTCTCTAATACTCAGGGCTGCAGCTGGATGAGAGTTGCCGAAAATCGAGTTGAATGGCGTTCAATAGGAGAGGCCTATGTCCAGCAGTGGACTGCTGTAGGATGATGATGATGATGATAGATAGACACGTAATACAGGGAAAATTTTATTTTTTTAGGTCTGCCGGGTCTGCCTGGCTATGGACGTTAAAATGTATAATTTGAAGGACATCGAACTGAGAGAAATGTTTCAGAATATTACTGGGATAACGGTAAGTTATTGTTGTCTTTGATTAACATGACATCTACATCGTGCCTATTATCCTGGAAGGGTTAGGCCACTGACCGATATTAAACAATTACTCTGGAAATACTGGATGAAAATGAATAGGATGTACAGACGCCAGCACATCAAGCTACTACAATCTGTCAATTTTTAAATAGATTTTCAACTTTATCGCTTATTAAATTAAAGCATTAAGGTTCAAGGTTGATTGGGAGAATTTGACAGTTTGGGTAGCTTGACCTGCTGGCGTCTGTACATACGTGCACGTAAGCGAACCATTTACAACGTCGTCGTCGCGCGCTCTATTTTGCATAGGAACAGTCAAAATTAGGTAAATACCGCTAGTTCAACACGTTACCAACTTGCTTCATTGTTTGAACTCAGCTATGAATGGATTCCATAGATAACCGCATTCAAACAAACTCTTGCTTTATCGTTAGAATAGATTACATGGAGCGACTGCCTATCTGTCCTCCACAACACAGTTATACTAGGTACCACGATACATTAACTCCGCCGTCATAGTATTATCTTTCTTCCCCATACCAGGTTACCGAAAATAACCATTCAATACTTGAGCGCCTGTGTTGGGAGTGCGCTGGAAGACTGAAAGCGGCTGCGGCCTTCAGAAGTAAAGCGCTGCTCAGCGATGCTTTACTGCAGGGTTTAGCAAGCACTGGTGAACAAGTGAGTAACAATAGTAGAAGTAAAGTTCTTTGTAAAGGAGCCACTGGCGGACTAAGGAGGGGGGGAGAGGTGGCCCTCTTTCGCGCATTGGATTTTCAACGCTCTGTTTGGCGCCGAGAGTTGATAATCCAACATTGGCGCCGAATCCCTTGTTCACAAACTAAACTAAATTTAATTTCAGTGCATCTATTTCATTAAGGGCTGATTTTTCCTTAGCCAGATAACTTTTATTCGAGGGATAAAATTGACGTCTGACAGTTTTTATATGAAATAACTGTCAAAATTATTCCTCAAATAAAGTTATCAGATGATTGAAAAATCAGCCATAAGAAAAGGACAGAAGATAAATATTAGTTTAGTCCTGTCAAATTAAGATACTCCATAGCAAGTTTAGACGTGATTAAAAACATGGCTACTAAAAATACGTCAATTTACGTCAGGCGCTGACTAATTTGACAGGACTAAAATAATATTTATCTTCTGTCCTTTTCTTAATGAAATAGAAAGAAAAAGATGCACTGACTTAAATTTAGTTTAGTTTGTGAACAAGGGAATCGGCGTCGTTGTGTTATTTTGACGCGCTAGGATGCTCTCTGTTGGATTCTGAACGCTCAGCTCTACACCGAGAGTTGAAAATCCAGTGCACGATAAAATCCTGTCGCGATATTTTTACAACCGTGTTAACAGGGGCTAACAGACATATGAGTACAGACGCCAGCACATCAAGCTAAGCGAAACTGTCAACCTTGAACCTAATGCTTTAGCGATAAACTTGAAAATCTATTAAAGAAATTTGACAGATTGTAGTAGCTTGATGTGCTGGCATGTCACTAGAAACACTACATGAGATATGTCACTAGAAATTTTTTGTCGGTTATCAAAACGTGCAAAACCTACGCGGTCAAAATGTATGGCAGAGTTATTTTTTTCCAAATAGCTGACGAAATATTTCAATGCATCATCATCATCTGCGTAGCCTTTTCCGTATGTTAGGGTCGGCTTCCAGTCTAACCGGATGCAGCTGAATACCAGTATTCAGTATAAATATTTCAATGCATGGGGCTTCAGAATCATGTACTGAATACATGGCTACAGTTTGCGCATTGGTTAAAAAAATATCTTGTATAGAAAAGTACGTCCGCGATTTTCTTAAAAAGATATCAATCTTTTTTAACAGTTTTTAAAGTTCCGTACCCAAAGGGTAACGGGACCCTATTACTAAGACTCCACTGTCCGTTTGTCTGTCTGTCACCGGGCTGTATCTCATGAACCGTGATAGCTAGACAGTTGAAATTTTCACAAATTATGTATTTATGTTGCCGCTATAGCAACAAATACTAAAAACAGAATAAAATAAATATTTAAGTGGGGCTCCCATACAGCAAATACGATTTTTTTGCCGGTCTTTGCTCTTTGTATGTTAATAATGGCAACAGGTAGACGCTTGAAATATTCACAGAATATTTAGTTGACACTGGGACAGGTGAAAATAATAAAGTTATAATACAGGGTGTTATTGACAGCCCTCCGCAAACTGATAGGGTGGCTTCAGTACATCATATTAAGATGACCGGTACATGTAATTATTTCAGGAACATTAAGGGAATCCAAAAAACCAGATTTATTTTATTACCTCACACGCAACGTATCGTTACCGTGGCAAAACGCACGTAGCGGACGGCAGCGCAGCGAGCTTGAGCGAGGCTGTTTTCAGCTGTTTTATTTACATAAATGGAGTGTTGCATACAGAGAACGTAATTTTACATTGAAATAAAGGAATATCAGCAGAAAAAACGGCATAAATTTTTTTTTTTCCTGAGAAAACTTCCAGTGGGATATGATTCAGAATAAGGAGCTGAATCAATCTTGTGTTTTTGTGGAGGGCTGTCCATAACAGCCTGTATAGTTAAGTTATAATAAAGTGTAATGTTGTATAGATAATGGTACGGAAGTCTTCGTGCGCGAGTCCGACTCGCACTTGGCCTGTTTTTTAATGATTTTTCGTTTCACGTTTCAGATACGAAAAAATGACATCACTCTAATTAAAGAAAACAAAGATTACCTCAAATCAGCCAGAACTTTGAGCGTTATAGAAGTATTTCATTCTGTAGATATTGATCCCGAAAACGATGGCATACCTCCCTTGTCTGAAAACAATGACACGGAAATAGTACAAAATACAGTGCGAAAAGATTCATTTGAAATAAAAAAAGAAAGTATCATCGAAACAGATGATGATCAAACGGACGTTGAAGACGAATCAATGATTGAAGCTCCTATCAAAACGGAGATGGAATATGATCAATTTGATCATATATGTCCTCCTAACACTGGGGAAGAAAGTAGCAATGCTTTTATAGAAACAAATCCTCTTGTTAGTAATTATATAACT
Organism: Apamea sordens; assembly: GCA_945859715.1. Classification (NCBI taxonomy): domain Eukaryota; kingdom Metazoa; phylum Arthropoda; class Insecta; order Lepidoptera; family Noctuidae; genus Apamea; species Apamea sordens. Next base: position 5,972,999 of record OX244015.1, on the reverse strand, counting down.
TTAGGAGATGATAAAATTAACTCGGCGGATAGCAGTCCTCTGTCAGGCTGTTCCCATGTTGAGCCAAAGTACCCGATTTTTTGCTACCTTAAAAAAACACCAAGTGACTGTGAAGATAAAATAAAGAAACGTGTAATAATAACCACAAAAAGGGATTCGATTTCAAAAATAGTTTCCGAAGATTTGAAAGAATTAATAAGTGCTAAATCAAAAAATATACATGTGAAAATGGGTGGTGTTAGTAAAAAGACTTCGAATAAAAAACTGGTGAAAAAGACTGAAGTTAAGGCAAATACTCTTACAGATGAGGAAATTCTGAGTTTGGAAGATTTTGAGTTTTAAACCGAAGAGAGCTTTTTGAAGGAGTTTGTTCGTGAAATTGCCAAAATATGGCAGTGGGCACATTGCTCGCAGAACAGATGGCCGTTGAGGCCGACAAGTTCTGGAGTGGCGACCGCGTACCGGAAGACGTAGCGTTGGAAGGCCTAGGTGGACTGATGACCGCTGGATGCGGGAAGCACAGGTCAAAATGGTGGTGCTTAGGCGTTAGAAGGGGACGTCGTGTAGCTGAAATGATGATGCTTGTAGTACGAGTATGCTATAGAGTCATTTTCAGTAATATTGACAAATTAATCAAAACAGTGATATATTGGACAGCTATTTGCGAGGTTGCCAAATCTCAGAACGTGACGGTGCTTCGGGAAGGCCTATGTTCAGCAGTGGACGTCTTTCTGCTGAAATGATGAAGATAATTGTCCGTGGAAGTACTACTACCATACATATTTCTGTCTCCAAGCGATACTGTGTTTGAAGTGTGGAGGAATTACAAACATCAGTTATATAAAAGTCTTATGAGAAGTTTTAGGGAGATTCGCCAGCCAGACACAAATCCATCCTCCAGGCTGCTACTGAGAATGGAATTTCTCAGTTGGATTGGATTACCTATTGACACTTGTGCGACCTGGGAATCGAGCCCCGAATAGCAGTCGCACTAGCGACGGTTAGACCAACGTGGAGTGGAAGTCTAATGTTCCAATAGACGACAGAAGTTGTGGACAGGACAAGGATAGCAATAGAAGACATATACGAGACTATAGGCGACAGAGTGAGATAACAAGAATTTGTCAGTACATCGTACGGTAGTATGGTATTTCTACATCTACTTGAACTGCTAGAAAAAGAGTGTCGTGAAGGTTTAAGGCTGAACAGGACATGTGGAAGAAAGAGGTTAAATTAATTTATCAACAGATGGAAATCCTCAACAATCGGAAAGCACGTTAAGCCGTTGGTCCCGGATGTTCGTATTGACAGTCATTACGAGTCGCCAGAAGCCCGAAAGTCTGACAACCAGTTTTACCAAGAGGTTGTCGCATTACCCAATAAGTGGCTTGACCATTGTCCAAGAAATATAATAAATTGTTTTTAAAGATAACGATAATTTATGACAACGTAAGAAATGTATTGATAGAATACTTTGTTACTGTTTCCATGGAGTTTCTTGTCCTTCTTCTCCATGATGACCTAGTTTTGCGAACGGACGACTAGTTTTCTGATTAATTACTGACAAGCCTAAAATTAAATAAATGTTTAGCCTTGTCTGTCTGTGCTTTATTTCATAAAACCCTTTTCCTACAAACCATATTCAATAATAACTTTCATACACAGTAAATAACTAACAAGCTTTAAAGCTAAATATCAGAATGGTTACTCCATTCTGATATTTAAAGGGCATTCCATTTGAAGGGCATCTGTGACGTTATACTGTTTGCAGATGATACCTCTCTTATTTTTAAAGTAGACAGGAATAGACAAGATTTTGACGACGTAAACAGTGCACTCTCAATAGTTACAGATTGGTTTACGTCAAATAACCTAGTTCTCAATGCCAAGAAAACGAAATGTGTAAAGTTTGCCTTACCGAATGTCAGAAATCTAGGACCCAACATCGTCTTAAATAAAGAGGTGCTTGAAACAGTAAGCTCGGCAATTTTTCTAGGACTAACAGTAGATGCCAAACTTCAGTGGGGACCTCATATATCAAGTCTAGCAGGAAGGCTCAGTTCGGCTGCCTACGCCGTCAGGAAAGTAAGACAATACACTGACGTTGATACAGCTCGTTTAGTCTATTTTAGTTATTTTCACAGTGTTATGTCCTACGGTATTCTGCTGTGGGGCAAAGCCGCTGATATACAAAATATATTTGTCCTTCAAAAACGAGCTGTTCGAGCAATTTACCAGCTAGGTGCCAGAGTTTCTCTAAGAGATTTTTTAAAGATATTGGTATTCTCACGGTTGCATCACAATTCATCTTCGCCAACATTTTATATATTAGGCAAAATTTGCACTTGTACACTAAAAACAGTGATATTCACAGTGTTAACACTAGAAATAAGGACAAACTACGTGCCCCCTTTCACCGGCTTCATAAGGTTCATAACTCATTTGTTGGGCTTGGTATAACCTTTTATAACAAGATACCCTCTTCTTTGCTAGACTTGCCTTTCAATGCGTTTAAAGCTCAAGTAAAATCTAACCTTTGCTCAAAGGCTTACTATTCCATCAACGACTACTCACACGATAAGAATAGTTGGTCGCCCTAATTAACTCAAGACAATGTTCATGTTCTTTCTCCAGAATCAGCTTACTGACAGGTTATTGTTATTAGTATTAACTTATTTATGTATTTTACTTCAATGGTCCTAGTTTTTCATGTGACTCAAGTGACAGCTATGTGACCAGAACCCAGCTATGCATAAATATGTAAGCTGTCACGCCCTTTATGCCTGGAGGCTTTTATTTAGGTAGTAAGTTTTTATTTCCATTTGAATTAATTATTTTTCAGCTTGAGTACGTATAGTTTTAATTATATTTGTTGGTATATTGGCGTGGCTAGCTGACATATTTTATGGCAAATAATTTAAGTTTCTTGTAATGTTAATGACTGAACATAGGTTCCTAGTATTGTATACATGCACTATATTCTAACTGAACAGACAGCTGTGCTGCTGGGAAGTTTGTTCCGCCACTTCTTCTTCCCAGCGATAGCACTAGGAAGTGGTGAAGGGCGGGCGTTTTTGGGGGACTGTCTTTTGTAATTTTGACGTTCGAAAAGTGCTGACTCTCAGCCTAATTTGAATAAATGACTTTTGATTTGATTGATTTTAAAAAAGCTTGTTATTTGGATAATATGTAGGATTGTAGGTACATATACTTATAGTATATACTGTACTAAAAAATCTAACACATGCATGTACAGTTTTGAAACTTATGGTTATTCTAAGCATCAAGAAGGACCGAATACAGTTTTCACCGAGCTTGTACGTTTTACCAATTAGGCGCTACAATATTTTTTCGGGATTTCAGAAAACCGCGATTACTTGAAAATTATAAATATTTTCTTAAATTTAATTCTGTCACAAATACGCAGAAATAAAGACCTACTCGAGTATGTTTATTCTACAGGCGCTCCAGTGCGGGTTGGTAAATGTGTGTGGTAACATGTCTTTTGGTCCTAGGGCAAGCCGGTCGCCGGGAATTTTTTAAGGCGAGGTAAAAAATACGGACAGCTGCGAAAACATCTGTAGGTCTCAGGCGCGGTCGCAGCCCAAGATTGGGGGGCGGGGGTCACCATGAGTGCGAGGAATATCAATAAGGGAGGTACACACGGCTACACATCAAGCTATGCAAAACCAGTATTGGCTGACCGTTCATTGTGAGAAAATATCATACAAAGTGAGGCCAAGACAAACTGGTTTTGTATAGCTTGACGTGTAGCCGCCTCGTTGCTCTAGTGGTGGCCAGTGTCACTGCTGAGCATGAGGTCCTGGGTTCAATTCCTAGGGTGGGTACAGTGTTATTAGCTTTTTCCATCAGAAATTTCTCAGAAGCAGCCTGGAGTCTGGATTTGCGCCTGGTTGGTGGCAGGACGCTCACCCCTATTACTTGGGACTTAATCATAAGTGGCGAAATGGGGGTGTCAGTGCTATATGAAGGTACACCCCTGCCTAACCCTTCGGGGTTAAAGATTACGTGGGGTGGAAAATTTTAACAACCCACCTGGGTTTGGTTTTATATTATCAAGCAGAGCAACTACGAGAATGTAGAATGCAAGAGCGTGCTCGAAAATTTTGCACACTGATCAGCCCCGGATCTACGAGTTTTTCGAACCGGGGCAAAACCTTGATAGTGGCGCCCCCTCCCTTCAGTGTTTGAGAAAAACTGTTAAAACTGCCAATGAGTAGCATTTTTGTGCCGAATTCATTGCATCTTCAATTTTATCTTTTGCTCTCTTTCTGTTTTCAGCCCCAGAAAGCTTTTTTCTTGGTGCGCTCATCGCTTGGTTTTTCCAACCTAAAAATATAAATAATATGTATCTATAGTTTGATGAAAGCTGAAGCTCACTGAAACGTGGTCCTGATTGCAATGTTTAGTAACTATAGGTACAGACGCCAGCAGGTCAACCTACCCGAAACTGTCAAATTTTCCCAATCAACCTTGAACCTTAATGCTTTAGGGATAAAGTTCAAAATCTGTATTTGTACATCTGGTTACCTCTTCTTGAAGATTTTATTTATTTATTTACTCTAAACATACAAATATCCTTACAGGCTAGACCCAATGCGATATTGTAGCACACTTACAATTAACATAATTACACAGTTCAAGGTATTTGTTTTTTAGCATAGCAAATTCTATACATAGCTGTTCTTGTAAATTCACCCAAAGCGCAACAGAATATATCTATGTCCTCAGCGATGAGGTTGAGAGTGCGGGGCCTCGCGCAGCAAGTTAGTTTTATTTTATTGTATTGTAGAGTTTACTTATAACTACAATACTAAAAAACGCAGTAAATTAAAATATCCCACTAACTGGTTTCTATAATCTATAGTCATAAAACTTACATAAAAAAAAAACAAAAAAAAGCACCCATAAAAATATACCTCTAATATGTAATTATTTCTTACCTATTTGTAATTCTTGCAAATTGTTGATTTCCACTACGATAATATATGATTTCACTAATAAATTACTTATTAAACGCTGATTACTCACAAACGCAATCATTTGCGTTTTAAATTAGGTTCATAATTTCGTAGAAATTTATTTCTTACATTACTAACGTTGAGTATCCCGTTCTTCCGTTATAGTGTTTACCGAGAGACAGAGACTCCAAAACAAGTGCTGTGCATTGTGGTTTATAGACAGAGCAATTTTTTCTTTCACCATGAAAGAAAACGAAAGGAAATGTTAAAAGTGTGGATGTTCCCCTGCTCAGGATCCTCACATCAGCTTGCATCGTTTTCCTAAACCTGGAAGAACAAATAGCTTAAGGTACGTATTGTAAAATGATTAAAAAACAGTTTCAAAATGTTTGTTTGAGCCATGAAATAAAGTAAACAGAAATTGACTCCATTTTAGTTTTGAAGTGAGCCTTGGGCTCTTGTTACTCCTGAAAAATGTCTACTACACCCGGTAGAGGTCGGGTAAACCGCCCTCTCTCTCGCCGATGTGTCAATTGCTCCCTACGTTTGGCGCCTAATCTTCGTAGACGTCAAATCAAAGAACTAAGTGAAGCGATGCTTATCCTTCTGAGATCCTGGGTAACACCTACACCGGTAAGTTTATAATGTGTAATTTACAAGACTTATACGAACATTTAGGATGCCTGTGTTTGGTCAATCAAGGGGTCATCAACTGTAAATAATAATTCCTGTTAATTTCAATTAAAGCAGTGTAAGGTGATGTGTAAGAAAATCTAGACCTTTGCAATGCGCACATGAATAAATGTACGTATTATCTATTTAGGAATTCACTGATTTATTTTTGTTATCTTTTCAGATATCCTCTGATGACATCCTGTGTGTTGAATGTTTTGTATTATTACAAAACCGGACATCAACCACAACTCTATCCCTTGTATCCCCTGCTCTTGGACACCTCGACATATGTTTTGCGTGTGGCATGTCAATTGCAAGTCGCAGAACTCGTAGGGTTAGTCAAGACTGTCCTCAAAGGAACGTCCTACTAAGATGGACACCAGCTCATCACGTAAGTGTTTTAATCGTGGCATTATAACTATGATTGAACTAATTGAACAAAAATAAATAGTAAATATATAATATTTTCTTATTTTTAGGTCTTAAATTTGGAACGAGTTTGTCGTGCTTGTTGGGAGGCTGCATCGAGAGCAATAAAGAGTCAAGCCGTCGATGGCGTTAACAGACCCACAGTGGAGTCTGTGCCAGTGATTGATAACATCGCAGACGCTGTGATCCCTGTACCACCTCCACTACCACTGCCGGATCCACCACCTCAGGTACAACAGTTACCTCGAACATATTCAAAAATTAATTCACTAAAGTTCAAATGGGCTTCGGCAAGTTCCCAACATTGCCTGTTCCTTGGTTGTCCAAACACTGAACTTCTGTTAGTACTAGGCACTATAAAAGAAGTTTTGTTGTTACATCATAAAGTATATATTCCCTTCACTGCAAGAATCTGCAGATATAATTTACATAGCAATCATTGGGATGATTATGAAGCATATTCACATTTTACTGGATTTCAATTAGATGATATTTTTACAAAACTTGGAAAGACTTTAATGACATAAACTCCATGGATTCTTGTTTATGCCACTATTGGTTGGACTTACTGCAGAGCAATTTAATGCGCTTATAAGTTGTAACCCTATGTTATATGATCACTTTTCAAATCCTTCTGTTGCTCTCAGCATATTCTTAGTAAAACTCAGAACCTGGTCTTATCATCTCTCTTCACAGGCTCTGGTCAGTGGGTCGTCTTAGAGGTGGAGTTCTGAAACCACACTGTTTTTGGAACGAAGTTCCTTATCGCGCGTTGCGAAAGGGGGTTAGATGGAAAAAATTAAGACCAAAAGTTGTAACATCACTTTTTGCTATAGTTGTAAGCCGTGCGGCGTGCGCGTGTTTCTCTGTCTGTCTCTCTCTCTCTCTTATAGAAAGCAAGCCAGTTATACTTCGTTCCATCCGGGTGTCCCTTGACACCTCTCAAGTTTTATCTTTCAGGTAATCCTCCCCATCAAGCCTCGCTGCATTAATTGCTGGATTGCTCTTCCCATTACACAAAAATATCAGTACAATGCAACGCATATGGATCGTGAGGTTATCTCTATATTGGAAGAATGGATTGCCAGACAGGTATGTAGCTAAAAACCTGCATAGTCATTATTAAAACTATACACCATGTAAAACTCTCAACAGCTTAATAATAAAGATGTTTATAGGCTTGTGGCTAAGTAATAACAGCCGCACGGGTCGATAGACGAGACGACACGAGATAATATTTTTTTAAAGGAGTGGCGCTAGTGGACCTGTGTGCACCCTCTTAAGCTATTTGTTCCGGCTGTCATTCGTGGATCTTTGACAGTCGTTACGGGTCGTTAGAAGCCCGAAAGTCTGACAAGCAGTCTTACCAAGGGTATCGTATTAGAAAGAAAGAAAGAAAAGAAATAAATATATTTATTTGTGGAAAACATGACAGATAAAATAGAACACAAACACACAAAAAAAAAACAAGTTGGGGGTAAACATGTGCCACATCCACGCAAAACGGCCATCGCTCAGCATAATGCTAATACCCTAAACGAGACAGAGCCCCATATTACCCAGTAACTGGGTTGTGGAGGTCGGATAGGCAGTCGCTCCATGTAAAAAACTGGTACTCAGCCGCATCCGGTTAGACTGGAAGCCAACCCCAACATAGTTGGGAGAAGGAATTGAGCGTCATCATCTGCATCATCTGCCTAGCCTTTTCCCAACTATTGAGCGACTGCCTATCTGACCTCCACAACCCAGTTACTGGGTAATACGATACCCCTTGGTAAGACTGGTTGTCAGACTTTCGGGCTTCTGACTACCCGTAATGACTGTCAAAGATCCACGAATGACAGCCGGGACCAACGGCTTAACGTGCTTTCCGAGGCACGGAGGGGTCTCGGTATGTAAAGATGGTCAACCATCCACAGACCAACCGCGGCAAGCATAGCTTAACCTGACCGATCGACCTGTGCGGCTGTTATTATTTAGCCACGGGCCCCTCGAGCGTATTTACTATTAATCTTTTCACATTTGTGCAAGGTAACAATAGAAAATCGACTGTATTCTGCTCGGGCTCATGCAATCGTTGAGTTACATTTTTAGTATAGTCATAAGTTCATAATCATCGTTTATTACTGGTTGCTTAATACCGACCCCGTTGCGAATGCTGTATCCACTGACTGGCATCGCGCCTCCAGAATTACGCAGGACTAGGCCAGCCGCATGGAGAGGGCGCTACAGGATGACCCACTCCACTCAATGCACAAATTCAATTCAGTGCCACAGAGAGTTATAAGCCGCAATAACGTTCTTGGGTTCATGAGTCCAGTAACCCCTCCATGGATAGATGTGATCTTTGGAAAGAACATCATAATCCTCCTGATCTCTTTGTTAAACCAGCAGAGTCTCTCATCCGGGCATAAATTACCGTGGCCTCTACTTGGAAAACCGTAAATACACTTCGTACCCAAGGAGGCCGCAGCAAGGTCAACCTCCACAGGTAGGGGTCCATGGAAGGCTCTGACCTCCGGTGTGTATGCAGTGTCTCTCCACAGACAAAATGGGGCATGTTACATTTGTCAATATTATCACGATACCGCGATACGGACTATTATACCATCAATATGACCACGGCATCGTGATATTATTGACAATGTAACATGCCCCAATGGCTCACCTCACATCTTGCACCGCATGCCCTGTTACCTGCACACGTGAGGACCTAATGGCTGCGTCGGCTAATGTTATCCGTGTTGCTGAATATTGTCTGACAAATTTAACAAAAAAAAACTATAAAATGGGACCATTTCGGAATAAACCTCTTTCGAACAAAGAAAGAATTTTGCAAATCCTTTCATATAGGACGGAGTTATGCTCGAAGATACATAAAAAAAATATATATATAAACATCCAAATTGAGAAACTTCTCCTTTTTTTTTGAAGTCTTTTAAAAATATGAAGTTTTCTTGTTTTAGGTAATCGATGATGAATACTTATGTCAAGAATGTGCAAGCCTATTGATTCTTGAATTAAATAACAGGAATGAAGGCAATAAAGGTGAACGTCGATTTGGCCATGTGTCAGTTTGTGTATGTTGTGGCATATCCATTTCCAGAAGATCTGGGAGACTATCTCGTCCACTGAATTACGGTAGTGCTGAATGGATTTATTCCGCCAATAAAATCAGCCCTCTTGAAGTAAGTGTACTCTGCTTGTTGTGTAGATTATTCCAGAGTTATTTTAAACTCTAAACTAGTTATAGATCCAAAAGGTCCATCAATCGTCTTTAAAGATCCTTCTTAGCGATAATACCAACCACTGTGTAAAATTAAAAAAAAAAAATCTGTATTAAATGATAAATAATGATTATTTTCTGTAAGTAGGTTTGTACAGTCAGCAACAAAAGTCGATTAACTCTGTTACTTTTACAAATCATCTAAATTGATATAAAATGATGGGATACATTGGTTTTCACTATTTTTTGTAATAGCAAAGAGTTAATTATTCTTAAATATTCTATTACTACACGTTTTTCAAGAATATTTTGCTCAATAATTAAGATTTAAACAACTGAAGTGTTAACTGACTTTTGTTGCTGACCGTACAAACACTTTTACACGTCAATCATATTTTTTTTTAAACTAGATGAGTTCAGCGTTTCCTATTTCACTAGTCTGAGAAGAAAGGCCGAAACAAACTCAGAGGTCAGTCTCTTTTAAAGTCCAGATATAATCTTGTTCACATCATGTGAAGACCATGTAGATTGGTGTCTGAAATGGACTTTTAAGGAAAGAACCACACAGATTTAGTGGACCTGTCCAGTCAGTGCACGCATTTGTCAATAATCGTGCAGCTCAACCCGGAACTTGATTTGACTTATTGATTTACTTGATTTATGTCCGTAATTTATATGATGTGCATATTAAAGAGTATTGTATTGTATTCTAAGTCTGTATGCCATAACAATATCAAGTTAATTCAGCAGCAATTCAAGCTGAACTTGGGTGATCTAGTCACTTTTATAGGCTAGATGCCTAAAAAAATCTAATTAGTCCGTCAGTTAGATTACAAAAAAATATTGGACCCTTATTTTTTCTTTTATCAATTATATAAAAAATGACGAAGATATCGCCCGTTAAAGTTCCGCGTGACGTCATGCCTTGCTACACTTTTTAGCAAGGCGTGACGTCACGACCGACGCGCTTTATCTTTGTCATTTTTTTTTTTTTTTTTAATGTTATAAACTAGCGCTTGACTGCGATCCCGCCTGATGGAAAGCAGAGGTGCAATCGTTGACGGTAAGCGCACTAATTTATTATGAGCCTATTCACTCTAGCCTTGAAAACACCCAAATTATAATCGGACGGGATTTGATTGACAAAAGAAAAAATACGTGTCCATTATTTTTCGATAATCTAACTGACGGACTAAATATAATAATCATTTTTTTACCCAGGCAACTACCCTATTATTCACCCTGTCACTCACATTAGAATTACTAAAACTAATTGTGCCTTCAATTGCAGATGCCTTCGAACGCCCGGGCATGTAATGCTTGTTGGCAGAGGGCTCATCGGCAACCACCACCTCCTGTAGAAAGCGGATCCGCAATAAGTACTGCCAGCACTGATGATGTGGACATTCCGCAAGAACCAAATCCTTTCATCAGTGGATCCAGCTCTGTAGTGGAGCCTCCCACTTCTGCCAGTACAGAAATTGAAATTATTCTCCGAGAACCAGTTGTAAGTCTTACATTAGATGGTTGTAGTCGCACTTCAGATACAACTACTCATTGTTTTGTTCCGGATTGTATGAATCAGGAAAGGAAACATGTGCCATTGCTTTTAAAGAAAAATATTCTTACCCATCAGAAACTGTACATCACTCAAAATGCTCGGGTGTGTGAATATTTGAAAATATTCGCAGCCGCCATCTTGGATTTCCATTTTGACCTTAATAACCGACTTACCTTTGACCGTAACCTCCGTTAAAGAACTTCGTTCCACAAACATAGGAGACAGACAGAGAGAAAGTCGCATGGAGGTCATTGAAGGGGGTGGGGGGGAAAAAGTTTTTTCTAAAGTGACGATTTCTACCAGTTACCGCAAGCGGCGGTAAAAACTTTGTTCCAAAAAACGATATGTTCGTTTTTCATATACTCAAGTACAGTAGGGTGTCATACGAAATTGAGCCTTATTTGTATGACTAATCTGCATCGTCCTGTAAGCGACTGTAGTCGAGCGTTTCATACGAATATGAACATTATTATTGAACGAATAAGCTTCATTTTCGTATGTATCGCCACTGTTCCTAACATGAGTAAAAATTTTTTTGTTTTTCAGGTTGGAAATACTGATATTTATGATGACGACGACTATTTTGATGATGATTCGAATACACTAGTGGAATCAAATGTGAGCCAAATAAAATATGTATTTTTAATTAAGTATTCCTTTCGCAGGACTGATGGAAAAAAGGGTATTGTAGATTTTTATACTTTCGCGCAATTTTTTTTTTCAAAATGGCGGCCACGCCAAATCTCAGCTATCGATTTAGGATCCAGCGTGGCCGCAATTTTGAAAAAAAATCAAAATGGCGCCAGTAAGTATGCCACTTTTTTAGGGTTCCGTACCTCAAAAGGAAAAACGGAACCCTTTTAAGATCACTTCGTTGCCCGTCTGTCTGTCTGTCAAAACGCTTTTTCTCAGGAACGTGTGGAGTTACATAATCAACTATGTTCCCACTGCTGGGACACAGGCCTCCTCTCTGTGAGAGGGGGCCTAGTCCACCACACGGGCCCAGTGCGGGTTGGTAGATGTCACATGTCTTCGAATTTTTTAGTTCTAGGACATGCCAATTGCCTCACGAGGTTTTCCTTCATCGTTTTAACCGTTCTAGTATACTGGGCCACCACTCGGGGCCCTCTCAAATACTCAGGGCTGCAGCTGGATGAGAGTTGCCGAAAATCGAGTTGAATGGCGTTCAATAGGAGAGGCCTATGTCCAGCAGTGGACTGCTGTAGGGTGATGATGATGATAGAAAGAAAAAAAAAAGAAAGAAAGAAAAAGTATTACAGGGAAAAATTATTTTTTAGGTCTGCCGGGTCTGCCTGGCTATGGACGTTAAAATGTATAATTTGAAGGACATTGAATTGAGAGAAATGTTTCAGAATATTACTGGGATAACGGTAAGTCATTGTTGTCTTTGATTTACATGACATTGTGCCTATTATCCTTGAAGGGTTAGGCCACTGACCGATATTAAACAATTACTCTGGACAAATACTGGATGAAATTGAATAGGATGTACAGACGCGAGCACATCAAGCTACTACAATCTGTCCAAATTTTAAATAGATTTTCAACTTTATCGCTTACTAGCTTTTGCCCGCGACTTCGTTCGCGTGGAATAGTGACTTCCGGCAGATTTTTGGTTTTACCCACATAGTTCTTACTATTTATTTACATTTTTCCGATGAATTTTCAGTACTGAATTGATGCCGACTCTTGACCAATAGATGGTGCTGTATGTCCGGAATAAATTTTATTTTTTATTTTATTTTTTGTAATAAAAACTATCCTATGTCCATTCTCAAGTTCCAAACTATGTCTGTACCAAATTTCACACAAATCGGTTCAGTAGTTTAGGCGTGAAGCAAAGACAGACAGACAGAAAGACAGACAGACAGAGTTACTTTCGCATTTATAATATTAGTTTGGATTAAATATTAAAGCATTAAGTTTCAAGATTGATTGGGGAAATTTTATAGTTTCGGGTAGCTTGACCTGCTGGTGTCTGTACATACGTGCGCGTAGGCGAACGCAACGTCGTCGCGCGCTCTATTTTACATAGGAACGGTCAAAATTAGGTAAATACCGCTAGTAGAACTCGGCTATGAAGAGGCTCCAGAGATAACCGCATTAAAAAAAACAAACTCTTAAGCTTTATTGTTAGAATAGATTACATGGAGCGACTGCCTATCTGTCCTCCACAACACAGTTATACTAGGTACCACGATACATTAACTCCGCCGTCATAGCATTATCTTTCTTCCCCATACCAGGTTACCGAAAATAACCATTCAATACTTGAGCGCCTGTGTTGGGAGTGCGCTGGAAGACTGAAAGCGGCTGCGGCCTTCAGAAGTAAAGCGCTGCTCAGCGATGCTTTACTGCAGGGTTTAGCAAGCACTGGTGAACAAGTGAGTAACAATCACGAAGCAAATACAAAGAGGAGACGGCCTAAGCAACTGTGCACTGTGATTCTCACTAGGTCCTGACGTCATCATGTAGGCGTGGCCTTAGTCAGTGGTATTGTTGGCGTTCGTGCTGTGCATAACTTTGTAAACGTTCCCATTTTACAGCATTATTCGCGTTAGAGAAAAAAAGTGTGTGTTTTATCTTGTAAAAATTACTCGGATAGACGTTCTGATGCTATGTATGGCATCACATTTCATTTGTAAGTTATTTTATGCGTAATTTATTAAAATAGTTCTAGAAAAATCTCTTAGCGTCGGCGTTTCCAAACATAATTCTACCCGACACTAGATGGCGACACTTGGCGTCATGGAAACTTAAAATATTTAGGTACGTAGAGCTCAGAACTAACATAGTTTAATAATCTTAATACTGAAGTTTGTTCAACATTAATTCCTAAAGACCCTTTAATGGCCAAAATATTATTTTTGTAGTTTTTATATCATTTTGTAAACAGGCCGCCATCTATCGTCAACTATGAACAGCAAAAATAAACCTAAAAAACTACTCCCTGGTACGAAAATCCTGAGGACCCTGTTGCATCCTGCACTTAGTGACATCTAGTATGAGATAGTTACGTAACTACAAAGTAAAATCGACAGAACGAGCAAATAGTTATGCTATTGACTGGTAGATGGAAAATAGAAGTGGGTGGGATCTAATACCACCCCTCACCCCCTAAAGTGTTACGCGTTATTTCCTAAGGAAATCGAATTAGAACATCTCCTCTTTGTATTTGCTCCGTGGTCACAATAGTAGTAGTAAATTTCTGTGTAAAGGAGCCACTGGCGAACTAAGGAGGGGGGAGGGGCGCCCCTCTTTCGAGCACTGTATTTTCAACGCTCTGCTTAGCGCCAAGAGTTGATAATACAACATTGGCGCCTATTCCCTTGTTCACAAACTAAACTAAATTTAAGTTCAGTGCATCTTTTTCTTTCTATTTCATTAAGGGCTGATTTTTCGTTAGCCAGATAACTTTTATTCGAGTAATAAAATTGACGTCTGACAGTTTTTGTATGAAAAACTGTTAAAATTTCAAAATTATTCCTCGAACTAGCTTCTGCCCGCGTGGATGTCGGAAATTATCCCACGGGAACGTGCTAACAGGATAAAATGTATGTGCTTCCTCAGGATGCCATCTATCTCTATGCCAAATCAGAAGTTCAGTGGTTTAGGCGTGAAAATGTAACATACAGTTTCAAGTTCAAATCCTCCCCTTAAAAACTGAATTACCCCTTTTTGTCCCGTCAGTGGTAAATTTTCGACAACTTTACATACTTATTATTAATAGCTGTGCATTGCAGGTGACGTAACCTACGACAAACTTATTATTTGCGGTTGAAACAGTAATCGGGTCTAGGGATCGAACCGCAAAATTAAGTTTGTTTTTTATTGTATATACTTTTCCGGCATAAAAAGTACCCAGTGTGGTGCCCAGGATATTAAAGAATAATTATACCAAGTTTCATCGTAATCAAACCGGTAGTTTTTGCGTGATGCCTGAACAAACAGACAGACAGACAAAATTTTTTTAAATCACATTTTTGGGTTCGGTTGCGGTCTAGTTGAGTCTAGTTGCCCCTGCCATTTATTTTTTTGATATTTTCAATGTACAGAATTTTCACTTCTACAGATTTATAATAAGTATATAGATAAAGTTATCAGATGATTGCAAAATCAGCCCTAACAAAAGGACAGAAGATAAATATTAGTTTAGTCCTGCCAAATTAAGATACTCCATAGCAAGTTTAGACGTGATTAAAAACATGCCTACTAAAAATACGTTAATTTACGTCAGGCGCTGACTAATTTGACAGGGATTAACTAATATTTATCTTCTGTCCTTTTCTTAATGAAATAGAAAGAAAAAGATGCACTGACTTAAATTTAGTTTAGTTTGTAAACAAGGGAATCGGCGCCATTGTGTTTATTTTGACGCGCTAGAATGCTCTCTCTCTGATTCTCAACGCTCAGCTCTACACCGAGAGTTGAAAATCCAGTCCACGATAAAATCGTGATATTTTTACAACTGTGTTACGTGGGCTTACAGATACATGAGTACAGACGCCAGCACATCAAGCTAACCGAAACTGTCAAATTTTCCCAATCAACCTTGAATCTAATGCTTTAGCGATAAAGTTGAAAATCTATTAAAGAAATTTGACAGATTGTAGTAGCTTTATGTGCTGGCATATGTCACTAGAAACACAGTACATGAGATATGTCACTAGAAATTTATTGTCGGTTATCAAAAATTGCAATATCTACGCGGTCAAAATGTATGGCAGAGTTATTTTTTTCCAAATAGCTGACGAAATATTTCAATGCATGGGGCTTTGAATCATGTACTGAATACATGGCTACAGTTTGCGCACTGGTTAAAAAAATATCCTGTATAGAAAAGTACGTCCGCGATTTTCTCAAAAAGATATCAATCTTTTTTAACAGTTTTTAGAGTTCCGTACCCAAAGGGTAAAAACGGGACCCTATTACTAAGACTCCACTGTCCGTCTGTCTGTCTGTCACCAGGCTGTATCTCATGAACCGTGATAGCTAGACAGTTGAAATTTTCGAAATGATATATTTATGTTCCCGCTATAACAACAAATACTAAAAACACAATAAAATAAATATTTAAGTGGGGCTCCCATACAACAAATACGATTTTTTGCCGTTTTTTGCTCGATATTAATAACGGCAACAGGTAGACGCTTGAAATATTCATAGAATATTTAGTTGACACCGGGACAGGTGAAACTAAAAAAAAAGGGTTATAATATAGTGTCTTATGTTGTATAGATAATGGTACGGAACCCTTCGGGCGCGAGTCCGACTCGCACTTGGTCAGTTTTTTAATGGTTTTTTGTTTCACATTTCAGATACGAAAAAATGACATCACTCTAATTAAAGAAAACAAAGATTACCTCAAATCTGCCAGAACTTTGAGCGTTATAGAAGTATTTCATTCTGTAGATATTGATCCCGAAAACGATGGCATACCTCCCTTGTCTGAAAACAATGACACGGAAATAGTACAAAATACAGTGCGAAAAGATTCATTTAAACTAAAAAAAGAAAGTATCATCGAAACAGATGATGATCAAACGGACGTTGAAGACGAATCAATGATTGAAGCTCCCATCAAAACGGAGATGGATTATGATCAATTTGATCATCTATGTCCTCCTAACACTGGGGAAGAAAGTAGCAATGCTTTTATAGAAACAAATCCTCTTGTTAGTATAAGTAATTATGTAACTTTAGGAGATGATAAAATTAACTCGGCGGATAGCAGTCCTCTGCCAGGCTGTTCCAATGTTGAGCCAAAGTACCCGATTTTTGGCTACCTTAAAAAAACACCAAGTGACTGTGAAGATAAAATAAAGAAACGTGTAATAATAACCACAAAAAGGAATTCGATTTCAAAATTAGTTTCCAAAGATTTGAAAGAATTAATAAGTGCTAAATCAAAAAATATAAATGTGAAAATAGGTGGTGTTAGTAAAAAGACTTCGAATAAAAAACTGGTGAAAAAGACTAAAGTTAAGGCAAATACTCTTACAGATGAGGAAATTCTGAGTTTGGAAGATTTTGAGTTTTAAACCGAAGAGAACTTTTTGAGGGAGCGTGTTTGTGAAATTGCCAAAAAATGGGAGTGGGCATTGCTCGCAGAACAGATGGCCGTTGAGGCCGAAAAGTTCAGGAGTGGCGACCGCGTACCGAAAGACGTAGCGTTGGAAGGCCTAGGTGGACCGATGACCGCTGGATACGGGAAGCACAGGTCGAATTGGTGGTGCTTAGGGGTTAGAAGGGGACGTCGTGTAGCTGAAATGATGATGCTTGTAGTACGAGTATGCTACAGAGTGATATTCAGTAATATTGACAAATTAATCAAAACAGTGATATATTGGACAGCTATTTGCGAGGTTGCCAAATCTCAGAACGTGACGGTGCTTCGGGAAGGCCTATGTTCAGCAGTGGACGTCTTTCTGCTGAAATGATGAAGATAATTGTCCGTGGAAGTACTACTACCATACATATTTCTGTCTCCGAGCGATACTGTGTTTGAAGTGTGGAGGAATTACAAACATCAGTTATATAAAAGTCTTATGAGAAGTTTTAGGGAGCTTCGCCAGCCAGACACAAATCCATCCTCCAGGCTGCTACTGAGAATGGAATTTCTCAGTTGGATTGGATTACTTATTGACACTTGTGCGACCTGGGAATCGAGCCCCGAATAGCAGTCACACTAGCGACGGTTAGACCAACGTGGAGTGGAAGTCTAATGTTCCAATAGACGTGAGAAGTTGTGGGACAGGACAAGGATAGCAATAGAAGACATATACGAGACTATAGGCGACAGATTGAGAAAACAAGAATTTGTCAGTACATCGTACGGTAGTATGGTATTTCTACATCTACAAGAACTGCTAGAAACACAGGAGTATGGTATTTCTACATCTACAAGAACTGCTAGAAAAAGAGTGTCGTGAAGGTTTAAGGCTGAACAGGACATATGGAAGAAAGAGGTTAAATTAATTTATCAACAGATGGAAAACCTCGGAAAGCACGTTAAGCCGTTGGTCCCGGATGTTCGTATTGACAGTCATTACGAGTCGCCAGAAGCCCGAAAGTCTGACAACCAGTTTTACCAAGAGGTTGTCGCATTACCCAATAAGTGGCTTGACCATTGTCCAAGAGATAGAATAAATTATTTTTAAAGATAACGATAATTTATGACAACGTAAGAAATGTATTGATAGAATACTTTGTTACTGTTTCCATGGAGTTTATTGTCCTTCTTCTCCATGATGACCTAGTTTTGCGAACGGACGACTAGTTTTCTGATTAATTACTGACAAGCCTAAAATTAAATAATTATTTAGCCTTGTCTGTCTGTGCTTTATTTCTTATAACCCTTTTCCTACAAACCATATTCAATAATAACTTTCATACACAGTAAATAAATAAATAGTAACCATTCTGATATTTAAAGCTTGTTATTTGGATAATATGTAGGATTGTAGGTACATATACTTATAGTATATACTATACCAAAAAATCTAACACATGCATGTACACTTTTGAAACTTTTTATGGTTATTATAAGCATCAAGAAGGACCGAATACAGTTTTCACCGAGCTTGTACGTTTTACTATTTAGGCGCTACAATATTTTTTCGGGATTTCAGAAAAACGCGATTACTTGAATATTGTGTTCCCTCTATCTGGCAGAATCTTGATGATCCGAAATTTATTTGGCATAACACACTTGGCATAATCTTCTTTAAACGAATATTTTTAAGGCATAAAAATTATTTAATATAATTATTGTTTGGCCGAATATTTATATGTCCGAATTTACAATGGCATACTTTTAAGATAGCAGAATTTTATTTGGCATAGTTACCTTTGGCAAAGTTAAAATTTCGCATAATTTCGTTTAGCATAACGTTCACTTTGCATACTATGAAGATGGCAGAATTTTGTTTGGAATAATTTGATTAGGCTTATATTGCCATTTCTATACAATAGCATTTTTAACCATGTCGTGAAAAGTCAATATGTTGTGCTACAAAAGTTAGTGACAGAAACGAATCGCTGCAAAACCTACTCCACGTAGTCTTGTCTGCCCTACCCCTAGAGTGTAATTTAAGCCCGCGTAGGCGCGGAGGGGCGAGGCGGCCCGCGAGCAGAGGAGCAGGTGGTATTAACGCTCGCCGCCGCAGCTGAGGCTGGCCGGCGAAGCCGGCCAGTAAGCCGAAGCGCAAGCGTATTTAGGTCCCGCATTGTCGAGGCGGGGGGGCTCAGTAGCCGTGGCGAGCTGGGCCACGGTGAAGCTAAGAGGAACCCCAGCGGGGGCCGCTCGTCCGGGCTGTGCGGTTTAGCCCGGGACGTAGCGGCCCACGGGTAGGTTGCGGTGCCGCTTGCGCGACATCGTGACCTACCTGAGGCGGGCCGCGATGTCCCCCGTGAGGGAGACATTGCGGCTGAGGATAGAGGCCGCGGCGGGAGAGGCTCTCCCTCCTTCCGCGGCCTTGACGGGGCCGCCACCGTATGATGGCGGACGCGGCGGGGCCGCAGGGGAAGAGGAGTGTCGGTGTTTTGTTGCCGCTCTCCCTATCCTCTGCGGCCGTAGCTCCCCCAACGCGGGGGGCATGCGGGGCCCGCCTTTCAGGCGGGCGTGGAGGCCAGCAGGCAACGGGTGCGGGGGCTCCGTTGCCTGTTTTGCACAGGCCTCCACCTTGTGGGACGGGAATGGCCAGGTGTTCCCGGCCATTCCCGTAGCCCCCCAACTTGGGGGGCATGCGGGGCCCGCCATACCATCTTGGCGGGCGTGCGCCGGGAGGGCCGTGGAAGTATTGATTTCCCATAGCCCTCCCATTACGGCGTTTGTAGGAACACCGCTGAGTTTTAGTGGGTATACTGTCCTTCCGACAGGGAGTCCCACATACCCCGTCTCGGTCCCCCGCGAGACGGGGATGCATAAAGCATTTCTCAGCGAGAAAAAAAAAAAAAAAAAAAAAAAAGGGGCGGAGTTGTGAACTATTACCTACAAATACAGTAATGTTGGTATTAGAATCATAAATTGTTTTCCTGTAATTGATGTCATTATTTCTTTGAAGGATGTCCCAGGTAAACAATAGTTTTGAGTATTAAAACTAAAGTTGTCACTAACTAATTTCCCCAAACCTCTTCCTATACTATCTAAAAACATAACTGACTGCTAACATACTTGACTACTACAAGAGGAAACACTACTAGCTGCTGACTGTATTGCTTGAGATAATTCTTGCACAGTAGGTATCAGGTATATCTTGCTTGGGAATACAGTCCAGAGCACTCACAACTTGGGACGGGTCCTCCGTTGCCTCAGGCTGGAGAGCATCAAGGTTGGATCCCCTCTGACAAGTACACTGAGTGTTACTGAAATACTGAGAGTCAGCGAGTCCACTCTCCAAAAGGGACTTTAGTGAGTCATCAAGAGCTTGAATTTCAGTTTGTAGGCGTTGTGTCTATTTCATAAATTTTTATACTATCTTCTAATTTAATTTGATAGTTCTTCAACTTATTCATAAGAGTAACACGTTCTTTCCTTAATTGAATATTTTTGGAACAAAAATGGTTTTGCTGTTTCTTAAACTTATTACATTTTTTAATGATTTTAATTTTTTTTTATTTTTAAATTTTATTTTGACTCATTTTATGACTATACTCTGGCAACAAGACGTAACATAACAAAATTTAATATTGTTGTGTATCGGACGCGGTAGAGGGTAGGTAGACGTTGCGTTTAAGTTTTTTTTTGGTTACATGACATCACAGAGCACATTTTTATTGGGTTACATGTGCTTGGACCATTGAGATAGGAAAAAACATGGAGATGCCGCGTTATTCTATACATACATTTGCTTATTTTGCTTAGACAAATATGAGTGAAATATGATTCAGAATTTGAAATATCGTTATGTGTCATTCTTTCTACTTCTAGTGAAACAATCTTATTTGATAAAAGAGACAACTATATTTTAAGTTGTTGCTAATTTATGGCAACATTTTGTCTTGACGTAGTGACAGTTGGTTCCATCCATAGTTCAGCAATAGGTTAAATTGGACGTTTGGTTTTGAAGTTATGGCGAAATTAAAATATTACGATTTCTGCTGCACGGCCCGTTGCGAAGTGGGCGTCACCAAGGCCGTGCACGTGCAGGAATAAGTTTACAAAATCAAAAATCAAGTCATAATATAACTATTTACATCACATCCATGATCTGTAAGTATAGTGTTTTAAAGTTTTCATAATTTTCGCAAAGTTTAAAAAATTCATCTTCTTACTCCTATTTATTTTTAAAAAATATATTATGTATCTTTATGGGTTATTTTGATTTCCTTTTTCGCAAAGTTTAAAAAATTCATCTTCTTACTTCTATTTATTAAAAAAATATAATATATTTTGTATCTTTATGGGTTATTTTGATTTCCTTCTGAGATACGCAATCCTGTCACAAATCCGAAATCTACGCGGACGAAGTCGCGGGCAGAAGCTAGTCCATAATATAATAAATAGGTAATAGCAGTAGTTTGAAAATAAAAATAAATCTCGAACGGCGCGAGCGTCACCGCGTCGACAGTGCCGGCCCGTCTTATCTTTCATTCATCTATTCAAGGTCAACGGGGCGGGGCTAGAGAGCGCTTCTATTTTTTGAGTGCAAGCAAAAATGAACTTATTATCAACTTAGTGGTGATCAGGCGGAAGTGTCCATGATAATAGAATTTTTTTTTTCTTAATAAAATTGTTAATGTGATAATTTGATTACGTGTAATAAATAATAAACTCTGATTTGACACATGGGTACCTACTTTTTATTCTAAGAAAGAGGAGGGGAAAACCTCCCTATATCCTAATTTGGGATCCTCTATATGATAAGTACAAAGATAGGCTAGAAATTGTTCAGAAAAAATATCTACGTACTATGAATTATAGATGTTATCGCCCTAAAGTCTCCTATGAACAATTGCTGATTCGTTATAATGTCCTTAGCTTGGAATCGAGACGATTACTTCTGGGTGTAATGATGCTGCATGGTATTTGTAACAATAGTTTCGACTGCATTCCTTTATCCAATAGTCTACATTATATAGTACCTAGATCTGTCATGCTTCGTGGGGTGCGTGCGCCTCGACTATTCCACACAAACTCGTGCAGGACTAACGCTGGCGTGCGCGTGCCTCTTCGTCGCCTCGTTGATGCGTATAACGCTCACTTTATGGAGCTTGACATCTTTGCTCTTTCCAAACATTGTTTCAGGGCGAGAGCAATAGAGTTACTAATTTCCTAAGTGTAATCTTTCTATTTAATTTTTTATTTTTATTTTAATTATTTTTTATTTCTCTTCATAACAGTCTTTTAAGATGAACACTGTGTGTCTGTTTTCTTTTAACTTTTTTTTTTGTGAATTCGTGGATAATGGAGTGGGTTACATGTGTAGTAACACAAACAGAATAGATTATGTATAATTGTATTCTAAGTATTATGCTAATTTAAGAATTTTTAGTTAAGCTTGGCATGTAACTGTTTTTTGTCCCTAACAAATAAAATAAAAATAAAATATATCGCATTTCGGGTTATGATAGGAACGATACGTCGGGTCAGGTTAGGAAGAGGGGAACAAAACAAATATTATAATTTTTGTCAAGTTCCTAACCTAACCCGGGTCAGATTCGGAATAAACCAAAATTCCAGCCAAATTCACCGACCGGTTGTTTCCATACATTTTGTGTTATCAAGTAAATAATTTAATGTCTTTCTTTATCTTTTATTACATACCCGTCAGGGTATTTACGTTCTGTGAACCTAAGTCAGGGGGGGTCAACTTCTTAGTAGCAGTGTGGTACCTTGGGGGGCTATAAAGAAGCAAGATGGAATAATATCCATCTCTCTCCACTTTTCTTATGTTGCCATGAAAGAAATATACCTATTATAAAATAATAGGTATTTCTTTCATGGCAACAGTGACGGTTCAATTCAATTATTTTTTTATTAACTCCCTATAGTACTGAAGTATATAATATTTAATATATTTCATTTAATATATATTTACATCGTTTTGATTGAAGGAACAAAATGTAAAATAATTAATAATTTTCTATGAAGCCAAGTTATGACAACAGCAACACAGCCACACAACAAAATTACAATTGATGGCGGTTCTTTTGGGCGGTTCGCTTGTGCTTGTGGTTGTGTTCTTGCTTATTTGTGTTAACCTATAAACTAAGTTTGTGCTTTCGTAGAAACTTATTTATTACATTATTATCGTTGAGTTGAGCATCCCGTTCCTCCGTTATAGTGTTTACCGAGAGACAGACTCCAAAACAAGTGCTGTGCATTGTGCTAGACACAGACTCATTTTTTCCTTCACCATGAAAGAAAACCAAAGGAAATGTTACAAGTGTGGATGTTCTCCTGATCAGGATCCTAACATCACCTTGCATCGTTTTCCTAAACCTGGAAGAACAAATAGCATAAGGTACGTATGGTAAAATGATTAAAAAATCAGTTTCAAAATTTTTATGTTTGAGCCATGAAATAAAGTAAACAAAAATTGGTTTTGAAAAATCTCGGTTCTCCACTTGTCCTCTTTGTAGCCATGTGTCATTGATATAAAAAAAAAACCAAGGCACACATTTAGCTATTCAAAAACATGTGCAAATAATACCAAAAGAAAAACATTGCAGAATGGCAGGAGCATAGAAATCATAACAATTATTATCATGCCAGGAAAAACGAAAATTTTATCAGCTTAGGGTTTTCTATATAAATACTCATTTACCTCAATGTATTTTTTCAGGTGTGAATTATGGGTGAAATACTGTTTTCCTCATGACTCTTGGTCGTCACCAGAATTTCAAAACAAGCTTCATTCTAGACATTTAATGTTATGCACTAAACATTTTAAGAGATCATCATTCATCGATAATTCTGGAAAGAGGCTGGTCAAATCTGCAGTACCAGATGAGGAATGTATTCAGGTTAGTTTTTCTTTTAATTATTCATATTAGTCTTCATATTATTTTCTTTTGTGTTGCTTTTCTCATGCTAATATAAAAAGACTATCTAAGGTCCGGCCGCACTAAACTTGCCAAAGATGTAAACAATAGTGGCCGCTCGAAATTGAATAAAATCGATATACAAGAACATTTATTTATTTTTCGTCTAGTTTTAGACGAAAACAAATATTACTTAAAATAAATGTTCGGAACTTAGTTAAAAATGGTGGTAATTTTCAAAGATGCTACTTAGTGACTCATTGTTTTCATAAAGCAACATTAATTTGTAAAAAATAATTATATTTAATGTTTTTTTGAAAAAATTTGACCAGCTTTGAACCATTGCATAAATAATGATTTGATAATCTCCAATTTTCAGATCACTGACCCTAATTTGGACCAAATGAATTTTTTTTTTTTTTTGTCTCTTTTCGCTTACAATCTGTCACTATTCATTAGGACATTAAGTAATTTCTATGGCGTGTTAGATGGCTTGCCTGGTATGCGTCCTATGACACAACCTCTTACTTAAAAAGCATAATGCTAAGATTGTCCGCTAAAATCTTGTGGAATTTTGTGTTTTAGCCTGCGGATTCCTTTTTTATCCATGAGATGGTTTGCCAAGATGTTTGGGTGACGAGTTATTCTTTCTTTGTATGACTTGATGTAGCTTTTTATTTCCTCTTTGACTGGAAGTATCTTCAGATCGTGGTGTAGAGCTTCATTTGGAACAAACCATGGGGCGTTTGTGATTGTTCTCAGAAGCTTGTTCTGAAAGCGCTGTATGATTTCTATGTTAGAGTGTGATGCTGTTCCCCATAGCTGGATGCCATAGGTCCATATAGGCTTGATTATGGCTTTGTATAAAAGGATTTTATTTTCCAGATGTAATTGTGAATTTCGTCCAATTAACCAGTAGAACTTTCTCAGTGTCAGTCCAAGTTGCTTCCGTTTGGTGAAGATGTGTTTTTTCCAAGTAAGGCGTCTATCAAGGTATAAACCTAGGTATTTAACATGTTCAGCTTGAGGCACTTGTATTCTATTTAACTGTACTGGTGGGCATGTATCCTTTCTCCTAGAAAATGTGATATTTACCGACTTGGTCTCGTTTGCTTTTATCCTCCACTTTTTGAGCCAGAGGGCTATGTCGTCCAAACAGGTCTGCAGCATAGCTGATGCTACTCTATGGTCAGAATGGGATGCCAACACAGCAGTGTCATCCGCGAAGGTTCCTGTAGTCGCTAAATTTGATATTGGGAGGTCCGCAGTATGAATCAAGTACAAAATCGGTCCCAGCACACTGCCCTGAGGTACCCCAGCAGCAATAGGATACAGCTTTGATAATGCGTCTCCACTCTGTGCGAAGAAGTATCTATCTCTCAAGTACGACATCAAAATAAGGGAGATGTTTCTTGGGAAGATATTTTTGATTTTATAGAGGAGGCCTTCGTGCCAAACTCTATCGAATGCTTGAGAAATGTCAAGGAAGGCAGCAGCACAATATTCCTTATGTTCGAAAGTGTTGTGAATTTTACTGACAAGCCTGTGGACCTGGTCTATTGTGCCATGTCTTTGTCGGAACCCAAATTGATGGTCGGGTATTAAATGTCTTTCTTTAATTATAGGCATTAAGCGTGTTGACAGGAGTGTTTCATAGACTTTAGACGCTATTGAAAGCAGGCTTATTGGTCGGTATGACTTCGGGTCTTCAAGAGGTTTCCCTGGTTTAGGAACCATTAGGATCTTAGCTGTTTTCCATTGAGGGGGAAAAAAGAATAGTCTAGATATAGCATTGTAGATTGACAACAGGAAAGTCAGGCCAGAATCTGGAAGTTGTTGTAAAATCATGCCAGTTATCAAATCATAACCAGGGGCTTTTTTAGGTTTTAAGTTTTTTATCACTCTAATTAGTTCCTGCTTTGTAAACATCGCGATGGGGCTAGTGGATGAATCACAATCCAGCTGAACTTCTCGCTGGACTTCTTTGTGGTCTGGGGGCCCTTCGTAGGAGTGAGGCTGAAATACGTCTTTTAAGTGTTCCGCAAATGTTGTGCATTTTTCTTCGTCATTTCGAGCCCAGCACCCGTTGGCTTGCCGAAGTGGGGGAGACAGCGTTTTAGGTCGCTTTAGTTTTTTGGTAGCTTTCCACAGTGAGTAGTAGCGGCAGTAGCATCAAGGTTGCTCAGGAAAGCCTGGACACTATTATTTCTGTCCTCATCTAAAAGCTTTTTGAGTTTCCTAACAGCGTGGTTTAATTTACTTTTATCGTTAGGGCATCTAAATTGTTGCCATTGCTTTCTTAGTCTCCTTTTTTCGGTTATTTTATCCAGTATAGTTTGGGATATAGATTTTTGCTATTCTTTAAGTTGTTGGTAGGAGTAGATTGCCAGGCAGCAGTTTGAACTGAATTATTGAAGAATTCTATTGCTGCTACTATATCATCTTCTGATTTTAAACTGACTGTAGGCATCAGGGCATGATTGACTATTGACCTGAAGATTTCCCAATCTGTCCTTTTAGTGTGAAGGACGCAGGACTGGTGAATGTTTTTATTATTTTGGTTTGGCTTCAGGTCTATGTAGTGCAGTGGTAGAGGTGTTTTAGTTTTTCTATCCTTTAAATTCCAGATATTTGTAACTTTGTGGTCTAATTCTTAAAAGTGGCACTAGCCACTTTTATTTCGTTGGTGTCAGTAGTCGGATGGATGTTTTTAAGGACTACTCGAAAGCTCCTTTCTTCTTTGGGTTTGTACGCGTAGAATTCAGTTTCTCGTTTTTGAAGTTCCTTGTAGATTTTTGTGTAAGCTTCTGTGGTTTTTGGCTGAATTTTCACTTGTTCCCCACGGAGGATCTTGATTTCGTACTGATCAGTGACTGTGGCATTCAGCATGTCATAGAGTGGCTGAATGTTACTAACTTTGTCTACGAACAATGGAGGTGGTTTGATGGGCTTTTGGGCTGTTTCGGAAGAATTATTTGTGACATCTAGGCCAGAGAATCGGTTGGAAGTAGTAATGGGAGCACTCAGCCAGTAGCTATTTAATTTAGTTTGCTTTTGGCTAGTTGGTAGTTCCTCAGGGCTGTGCGGTCTTTTGCGTCCAGGTATTTCAACCCAGTTTTCTTCTTCAGGAGCATTTTCAGAGTCCACTAGATCTATCGTCGTACTGGCGTCGCTAGTAGGTATTGTACCACTACAAGAGCTTGATCTGGGCCGGCTAATAAATAGGCTTTTATGAAATATTTGCTGGCTTAATATTTTAGTCGCATTTGCACTATTCTTTTTTGAATTTTCTGTTTGGCAATCCATAATTCTGGGGCAATTTAACTTTTTAAGTGGCAACACTGCTTTGATGTTGACATTGACACTTTGACAGTGACATTTTCAATGAGACAAAAAAAAGTTCACTATTATGAATTTAAGTGGATAGATGATTTTCACTGGGGTAATTTTGAAACCAAATTAATGTGATTCAGCCTATTGCGAGTCCATCAGTAACCAGACAACCACTTGCACTGTGTGAGAATATTCAAAACACAATAGGTTGTCACTCCGAAAGTGTTTGAGCCTGTTGCTGCCGGCTTAGGGTATTAGTGTTCTGTGACCTAAGTAGGTATTAGTAAACAAACAAACATGTCTGCCGACGCGTCATGTTCGTTTTGTTATTTTTCTGTTTGTTTTTTCCTTCTTCTGTAGGATTTCGGAATATATTCTGTGATTGTATGTACAACGTTGAGTGGAGCATCTGTTCCTCCGTTTCATCCTCACATAGTTTTAACGAGATATTGACTCTTTTAGTGTTAGTGACTCTTGCGAGTTGACTCTTAAATTGTTCTACCTACAGTGATTAATAATTTTGTGAATCAACATGGGTAAGGGTCACAGAAGATGTGAAATTTGCGGTATCAAGGAGGCCTGGCATACTGGAAATAAGTTGCTTTTTTCCAAGTTTCCTCTGGATCCAACCCGGTGAGTACCAATACCTATTCCTAATGTGATCTTATGCCCAAATAGCACTACTTAATTGTAAATCACTAATACCTAGCATCATTCAAATTCTGTAATATGATCCTCGAGTAATGTACCCAGGATTTTGTAATAATATCTTGATTTAAAAGAGTGTCCTTGGAGTTTCTTGTCCGTTCTTCTCCAAATATATCTACGTTTGGAAAGCTTCACTTTCTGACTAACTGACCAATTTAAAATGTTGACAATTCAAAAGTGCCTGAAATGGTTTAATTGAAATAAATGATTTGAGTTTGAGCCATCAATCAAGATTAGCTGAAACTCTAATGAAGAAATGGTTTAAAAACATTTGTGCCTACAGTAATACTTATTGTACCTGTATTGCTGAGCATGAGGGGAGGGCAAAGTAATATAGACTTTTTCCAGCAGAAATTTCTTAGTAGCAGCCCAGAGTGTGGATTTTTGTCCAGTTGATAGCAATATTCTCGCCCTCTATTATACAGGGTGACAGGGAAACTCGACGTGTTCCTTCCAGGGCGTGATAGTGTGACCCATTTGCAACAATTAAGCACCCCATAAAGCCTAGGCGAAAATTCATGGAATCCGAGAAAAACCGATTTTAATGTTTTTTTGGTCTTTTAAATAATTAACTGGTTTATGTTAAGGTTAACCCTTAGCCACCTGACGTGTTTTTAAGTTACACTACTACCTGACGTCGGTCCTGGAGACCGGTTGCGTATTTTCCATGTTTAATAACCATTGTTTAAAATATTACATTAAATTAAAGTAACATCTGTATTTTCATTATAGTTTTAATCATTATAAGTTTTTAAAGTATGCAAAAGTATGCATTTACTTATAAAAAATCAACGCTAAACATAATTATATAAATTTTAGCAAAAAATCTAGAAACTTTGAAAATCTGAGATCTGAGTAGGAAATTTCACTATAACTCAATAGTTTTTACTTATTTACGACCAGTTCGATATATAATCTCTAACTTAAAATTATTTTTGGCACGATTAAGGCACAATTATTACAAAATCACAACCCACAAACTTTCACAACTTGCGACGACAATTAAAGCACATTTTTTGGCTGCATTCAATGTAAATCGGATTCTTACATACAAAACACATGTAAGCTGTTTTGCGTTTTTTCTTAGGGTCACAGGTTGAACATGTCTTGCGTTTGTGAAATTTTTCAGAATTTTCAGTTGTTGAAGTACTGGGTATTTCATCTACTTTTAGGATTCGACAAATGGTGCACTGAAGTTCCCTTTGCAAACCACAGCTGTGCATGCGGCGTTCCAGATGAGGCCTTATAAGGTCTTCTGCTATTTTTTTAACCGACTTCAAAAAAAGGAGGAGGTTCTCAATTCGGTTGTATTTTTTTTATTTTTTTTTTATTTTTTTTTATTTTTTTTTTTTATGTTTGTTACCTCAGAACTCCGTTGTTTATGGATCGATTTGCAAAATTTTTTTTTAACTTTAAAGGATATGCTTCCAGATTGGTCCCATTTTTTTCAAAATCCAGTTCTGATGATGGGATCCATGAGGAATCGAGGGAACTCCTCAAATATTATAGGCAACTATATAGTAATTTTAATATTTTCATCGAGAAATCAAGCGTTTACAGTCAAAAAGTAACATTTGATGAAGTGGAACTGGTGAAGAAGATCAGATATGGCTAACGGAACTTGTCACTCGCAAAGATATCACAATCAAGATAGTTAAGCAACTATGACAATACAAATAAACATACAATCCTGAATAGTTATATTGAAAATGTTATCATTGAACTGATCTGATGATCATGATGGAGCCGGAAGACAGGTACCGGAACTCCGTAATTAATCAACGTATTCTAGCCGTGTTTGGGCTTATTAGAATTGTCATGAAATGCACTTTGGCTATAAGTTACTATCGAACTGATCTGATGATGGAGCTGGAAGGTGGAAGGTTGGCATGAGAACTTCAAAATAAAACAATGTATCCTAGCAGTATTTGGGCTTAGAACTGTCATGAGATGCACTCTGAATACAAGGTGCCATTGAAAATCTAGTTTTGATGTTATCATCAATGTGTCCACAAAACAACTCTGTGTCCACTTCCTACATGTCGACAACCTCGCAAGCCAAGTCAAGATATTTAGTTTGTTTATCTTTCTCAGCTTTCACGTGGTTCTCGTCATGAGGGACCGCTATATCAACAATCATTGTGCGATGCTCTAGTCGATCTACCACCACTATGTCAGGCTTATTGGCAACAATAGTCCTGTCAGTGATGATAGATCGATCCCAATATAATGTGATATGGCCATTTTCGAAAACTGGGTCGGGCACATACCTATAGTACGGTACTTCTGATTATACAAGATTGTATTTAAGAGCAAGTTGCTGATGGATAATCCTGGCTACGAGGTTGTGTCTATGCAAATAGTCTCCGTTAGCTAGATGGTATTATTTTTCCTTTATTCATTTTAACTCATATTAATTTACATTTTTAAATATTTTTCACAAAATCATGTAAAAAAAAAACATTTAAAAATATAAAAAAGTGGAAGTCCGCTTGCACGTGTGTATTGAATAATGCTAAAATAGATTACATTCCGTTGGGAGTCACTGAATTTTACCTGTCTGTTGAATTTATACCAAAGATTAATTTAACTTTTTTATTGTAACTATAAGAATCGACAGTATTTCATGCGTCATATTATCATCTCTCTACGGGATCAAATTAAAGATCAGAAAGTAGACAGTAATATGTACCTACTTGTATGATATTGGTACTTCTTCAAAATAATATTCTATGTAGAAAAGATATTAACTACATTGCCATTATATTATAATACAAAATACACTAAAAGGCTAGAAATAAAAAAACTTTTTACAAAAAAAAAAAACCGCCTTCAAAAAAAGAAACAAAAACGTTCCTGCACTAAAAAGTAAAAAATAAAAAATTGAATTCCTGTAAAGAAACTTAATTTAAAGGTAAACTTATTTGACATTAATATTTTGCAAATATTCAAAATTCTTTACTTCTTTTTGGAGTCGGTGCCAGCCAAGGCAAGGAAATACGTATGGGCAACAATACCTCGAAAAACGACCTCTAACATTTACTATAAAACTACCAAGATACCTATTGCATACCTAGAATAATTAAAACACAAATACAGACTAGACTGTACTCTAAAACAAATTGACACAATTTTCACAATAATTTCTTTTAAATAATAATAATTATAAATACGTATAAAAATCCCCTGCCACTTTTTAAGTACTTTGAAATTTTTGAAACATTAAGTTTGTAAGCATCTGTTTTAAAATTTTATAATCGTGAATTGAAAAAATAAATGGCACAGGATACAACTGCTGGCACCGACTCCAAAAAGAAGTAAACAATTTTGAATATTTGCAAAATATTAATGTCAAATAAGTTTACCTTTAAATTAAGTTTCTTTACAGGAATTCAATTTTTTATTTTTTACTTTTTAGTGCAGGAACGTTTTTGTTTCTTTTTTTGAAGGCGGTTTTTTTTTTTTGTAAAAAGTTTTTTTTATGAAATTCAGTCTTGGCATCTTTGACTGAGCTTTGTTCATGTTACTGATAGCATACGCGTTCGCTGCAGATATGTCAAGCATTCTATAATATATTGCCATCGGCCATCGTTGAGTTCTTCGAGACGTGGAATTAATTGCACATTTCTGTTGAAGCTCAGACCCGTCACCTTCTACTTCTGATTCGGGCTGACACTCGCCTTCAATTATGTGATCCACTGAAACATCTTCTACGTCACTGCAATCTTCATTCGGAAGTTCTGGTACACTCAGGTTTTCCGAATCTGAATCAGCTTCCTCTAGCCATCGTAGTACATTTGATTCAGACATTATAAATCTATAAAAACAAAAAATATACAGTATAACCAAACTAACGTAACTACCTGACGTCGGTCTCACGGACCGCACGTGAAATATAAATTACCTATAATGTTTAAGGGCCTTACTCTCGTTTAGTACCGTAATACGGTCACTTTATGAAGAATATTTCTCATTAACGGCTTGATTAAAAGATCTGTAAAAAATATATGTTTGCTATAGATTCATGAACAACATTTCTGTAGAAGGATTTTTTCGTATGGCTAATACTTTTGCCTTAAAAAAATATTTACCAACACGCTATTTTTTTCTGATATTCGATATTACTTCTAAACGGCTTTGATGTTTGGAAATATTTTTACACTGAAAAATCGATGGTTAGAGGTACTACAGATTTGTCATTGCTTATGTAAATCAATTAACATTTGCAAAGGAAATATCCCCACTTTGAGATCGAGCTTCAGAGGGGCTCTGCGCGGGCGCGGGCGGCAGTCTTGCGTTAGCATTGAGACGGGATGGCTGTGTCGCTCGCTGCTACGCTCCGGCTATCGACCGACTATGCGCGTCTGTCTGTGTTAGTGCAAATATTTACGAACGAATTGTATCAGTGTGCGTTTATTGACTAGCTCGCTGCAGATGGCCCATTTCTATTGTGCGCGTGGACGCTTACGAATACTTAAACTAATATTAAAATGAGAAAAGATTGGATTTGATCAAAATAAAAGTCCAAGATGGCGGCTGCGAAAATTTTCAAGTTTTTCATCATGGGTGTCGTTTTCATATTTTTCGAGGGTGACAAAACCGATAGTGAGGTCAAAATAAAAATCCAAAATGGCGGCTGCAAAAATTTTCAAATATTTCATCATGGGTGTCGTTTTCATACTTTTCGAGGGTGATAAAGCCGATAGTGAGGTCAAAATAAAAATCTAAAATGGCGGCTGCGAAAATTATCAAATATTTTATCATGGGTGTCGTTTTCATGCTTTTCGGGGGTGATAAAGCCGCTAGTGAGGTCAAAATAAAAATCCAAAATGACGGTTGCGAAAATTTTCAAATTTTTCATCATGGGTGTCGTTTTCATAGTTTTTGAGGCTGCTGAAGCCAATAGTGAGGTCAAAATGAAAATCTAAGATGGCGGGTGCTAAAATTTTCAGAATTTTCGTCATGGGTGTCGTTTTCATACTTTTCGAGGGTGATCAAGCCGATAATGAGGTCAAAATAAAAATCCAAAACGGCGGCTGCGAAAATTTTCAAATTTTTCATCATGGGTGTCGTTTTCATGCTTTTCGGGGTTGATAAAGCCGATAGTGAGGTCAAAATAAAAATCCAAAATGGCGGCAGCAAAAATTTTCAAATACTTCATCATGGGTGTCGTTTTCCCACTTTTCGAGGGTGATAAAGCCGTTAATGAGGTCAAAATAAAAATCCAAAATGGCGGCTACAAAAATTTTCAAATATTTCATCATGGGTGTCATTTTCATAGTTTTCGAGTGTACTACAGCCGATAGTGAGCTCACAATGTAAATCCAAGATGGCGGCTACAAAAAATTTTTTTTTTTTAAATCATACATAAGGAACTTCGAATAACCTAAGTTATTCCGATCAAACTAAAATTTACTAATTATTACTTGATTTTAGGTACACGATACTTATTTGACAATAATATAGTGTGATGAGTTGCCAAATAAACAATGTTATTTATCACGAGACCACATGAGTGAGTGAGTGAGTGAGTGACAGATAGATTGCCAAAACAATATCCTATACGGTTAAGACAAAAGAAATGCGTTTCCGTGAATACTGTATCATTGTGTATTAAAATTCAATTGATTTAATACAGATAACTTATTATTGAAACATTATCTATTTATCCAGTTCTTTATTTAGATATTTAAGAAGGAAAATTAGTTTTATATGTAACCAACACCTCAAAATGATGACTGAATAATTAGTTACAACTAAAACTAAATTTTTGAAGCCGCCATTTTGGATTTTTATTTTGACCTCACTATTGGCTTTATCACTGGAAAACCACGAAAACGACACTTATGAAGCAAAATTCCAAATTTATTGCAGCCGCCATTTTGGATTTTCATTTTGACCTCACTATTGGCTTCAGCAAACTCGAAAACCACACCCATGATGAAAAATTTGAAAATTTTTGCAATCGCCATTTTAGATTTTCATTTTGACCTCACTATTGGCTCCAGCACCCTCGAAAACCACGAAAACGACACCCATGACGAATATTTTGAAAAAATTTGCAGCCGCCATCCTGGATTTTCATTTTGACTTTATAATCGGCTCCAGCACCCTCGAAAACCACGAAAATGACACCCATGACGAAAATTTTGAAAATTTTCGCACCCGCCATCTTAGATTTTCATTTTGACCTTACTATTGGCTTCAGCAGCCTCGAAAACCACGAAAATGACACCCATGACGAAAATTTTCGCACCCGCCATCTTACATTTTCATTTTGACCTCACTATTGGCTTCAGCAGCCTCAAAAACCATGAAAACGACACCCATAATGAAAAATTTGAAAATTTTTGCAGCCGCCATTTTAGATTTTCATTTTGACCTCACTATTGGCTCCAGCACCCTCGAAAACCACGAAAACGACACCCATGACGAATATTTTAAAAAGTTTTGTAGCCGCCATCCTGGATTTTCATTTTGACTTTATAATCGGCTCCAGCACCCTCGAAAACCACGAAAATGACATCCATGACGAGGTTTATCTACTAAACGGCCGTAGGTAATTATTTCAAGGTCACTGCCGAAACTATAACATCGTTCGATTGGCTACGGAACCCTAAAATGCTATTTAGGTACAGTGCTAGTTAGGTAGGTTTATTACTGATTTATAATAATTCAAATTGGTGAAACAGGATCACATTTTTTATAAAATCTCATTTTTATGTAATAAATCCTCCTACCTACAGTATGCAAATAAAATGTTATTCGATTCCTAAGAAAATAATCGAAATAATTTTTAAAGTTTTACCCCCGCAGGAACTAAGTTCTGATTTTAAATAAAATCGAAATTTCTAAATGAAAAATGCTTAAAATATACGTAACATACGTATCAATCTATACAAAATATATCAGACTTGCATCCGCAATTCCCTTCTGGAATCGTAGGCAAAAATAGCGACCTGCGGGCGGCATGTCTGTGCCTCTGCATACTCTTTGATCGTCGTTTTAGTTCAGCGCGCCACCGCGCGCGTTTTACGTTTCCGGGAGTAGAGCGTTTAGCTCCGCCCACACGCACAAGGTCAGCGAGCCCTATATACACCTTAATGCGCGCACATCTGGAACTACCAAGCGCACGGAGCGTAGGCGTACTGACGGGGGAGGGGAAAAACTACATGGACACACGATTGCGTCGCGAGCATAGTAACGGAATAATTTGAAAAACAAAATCGCCAGAGTCTCTGAGACCGGCGTCAGGTGGTTAAGGGTTAAATATAGAATAGGGAATTTTGTGATAACTGGTGTCAAAGTTCGTATACGTTGATGATTTTTGAAAATAGTTACTAAACTTCTTACTTTAACTTTTAACTGTTCAATAGGTGTGTTAAAGTATTACGTAGCCAATGGAATAGCTATGAAAGCCACTCAATTAGAGAATTTAGAGATGAGCGATATTTAGTGACGAATTCTGGAAAATTTCCAATAAAACATTAAAATCAGTTTTTCTGGGATTCCATGAATTTTCGCCTAGGCTTTATGCGATGCTTAATTGTTGCAAATGGGTCACACTATCACGCCCTGGAAGGAACACGGCGAGTTTCCCTGTCACCCTGTATATGGGACTATAACAGTATACTTAACTGGCGAAATGTGGGTATACTACAGTTACACCTCCCACAGTCATCCCTTCAGGGAAACAAGGAGAGATGTTTTGTTATACTTTGTCTTAGATTGCAATCTAATTTAGTCTAAGTAGGTTGACTGCTAAATATATGTATAGGTCAGAGAGTCAGTGAGACATTGCATTATCTACCTGACACCACTATGTAAATACATACTGTAAATATGTAATAAATCTAGAATTTCATATTCCAAGTACATATTCTGTTTCATTTAGCTTGCGCTGATAGTGCAAATTGGGTTCTTACTTAACCTTAAATCATCTATCATCTATATATATGTAGGATCAGGAGTGCGAGCGAGCGGTATATTATATCGTCAGGTTTTGGAGTTCCCATGTTATTGGGATAAACAGGACGGTCTAAACAGTTACAGAGAACTGTAATAAAAATTACAGTACACAAAAAATACACTAGGCATACAAAAGACACAATAATGGGTAAATATTAGAAACAGTTAATCGAACAAACCCTTTAGGGTCACAGTTCGTATAGCGGCCAAGCCACCCAACACAAAGTGTATCTACTCGCTATTTAGCAAGCCAACACAGCTATGTAAATATACAGCAGCGCTGTACCAGGTAAACCGACAGTAATGTCGGGAGCAAGTGCTCTGTATTGAGTCGAATCCGAAGACCGACTGACGAGCAAAACGAGTGCACGCTCTTTTATAGGATGATTGACAACTCTGTCCAATGACGCACGTCAAGTGTTTACTTGATACAAAACACTAAAATACGCTAAATCTAATAAGACTTGCATTATAAAGTAATCAAATAATACAAGAATAATTGTCATAAATAAACAATGGTGATTTCACGAAGTAAACCGTTTTAAAAACAATGTAACATGTCATCCGTTGTTTTGAATAAAACCAACGGGTACAATTTATCGAAATAAGTTACCAAAAATCAATTAGAACGTACACCGAGTACTCAATAAATTATGTTTCGATTTATAAGACAATAATTGATAGTAAAAATCACTTAAATTGATAATAAACACAAATCATAACAAATTCAGTTGACTACCCACAATTTTAATTTGACAACCATCTCCGACACGGCCAGAACTGACGTTCTACACGGCCTCGTGTGAGCCTGAATCACTTAGTGAATATCGATCGGCCTTTCTGACAAACAAAAGCGTTAAGAAAAGGTATGTTGTAACGAAAAATCCTGAATTAGTCAAGTAAAATCAATCAATAGCAGTTGCATTGCAATAATTCAAAAAATGATCATACTGTTACAGACAATACATAACTCAATTAAAGTAGAGACATAGTCTCCCAGCCAAAATCACACCATGGGATTTGACAAGTAACTTGGAGTCGAATAGACAACTCGCATAGGCGTCAACATAGACAACCCGCATAAGCGTCAAGTTCAGCGTCCAAATCCAGGAGTCAACATAGACATCCGAAACAAGAATCAACATAGATATCTTGTCCATTCAGCTATAGTATGTCAGTAGCAGATGAAACATCATCATCTTTGTCAACATTGACATCATCATTATCAGTGACTGGACATTCAGGCATTTTTCGTACACTATCATGGGCATATTTGAAAATTATATTGCTACTCGAAAGATTTTAACAAATATCTATCACCATCCAATATTCCTAAAATTCTATAGGGACCTTTAAATAAACAGCAATGTTTTCGACACTCAGGCTATTCCATTTAGATGTCAGTGAAGTGACCTGTCGACTGGCATATGCGGCTAAAGATTCTCCTTCTTTTGGATGTCAAATCAAATCAAAAGTCATTTATTCAAATTAGGCTGAGAATCAGCACTTTTCGAACGTCAAAATTACAAAAGACAGTCCCCCAAAAACGCCCACCCTTCACCACTTCCTAGTGCTATCGCTGGGAAGAAGAAGTGGCGCAACAAACTCCCCAGCAGCACAGCTGTCTGTTCAGTTATAAAGATGACTATTATGAAGGTTAATGAGGGTAGCGGCAAAAGTTTCCGGAACGTCGTAAGGAGAGAGGAAGAGACTTACAAGTCTGTCCAGGTCATGCCTGCATACGACACTTGGGAAAGCCATGCGTTAGCACTGCCCTTTAAGGCTTTAGTAAGGGCAATAATAAAAGCGCCACCTTGAAGAGGCTTTTCTGATAGGCAAATATCCACGGTTGTACTTTAAGATTGAGCATTGGAATCGGGTAGGTCTGGGTCAAAATCAGGCAAGCGAATTACAGTAGACGGAGCAGAGTCTTAAGCGACTCAATCAACTGAGCCATATTAAGGTTCTGAAGCTCTGAACATTACTCGCCATGGATCACCAACAACCTGCGATTCCTGGGCTAAACCTGATCCCGCTTCTGATGTAGGATCAGGAGTGCGAGCGAGCGGTATATTATATCGTCAGGTTTTGGAGTTCCCATGTTATTGGGATAAACAGGACGGTCTAAACAGTTACAGAGAACTGTAATAAAAATTACAGTACACAAAAAAATACACTAGGCATACAAAAGACACAATAATGGGTAAATATTAGAAACAGTTAATCGAACAAACCCTTTAGGGTCACAGTTCGTATAGCGGCCAAGCCACCCAACACAAAGTGTATCTACTCGCTATTTAGCAAGCCAACACAGCTATGTAAATATACAGCAGCGCTGTACCAGGTAAACCGACAGTAATGTCGGGAGCAAGTGCTCTGTATTGAGTCGAATCCGAAGACCGACTGACGAGCAAAACGAGTGCACGCTCTTTTATAGGATGATTGACAACTCTGTCCAATGACGCACGTCAAGTGTTTACTTGATACAAAACACTAAAATACGCTAAATCTAATAAGACTTGCATTATAAAGTAATCAAATAATACAAGAATAATTGTCATAAATAAACAATGGTGATTTCACGAAGTAAACCGTTTTAAAAACAATGTAACATGTCATCCGTTGTTTTGAATAAAACCAACGGGTACAATTTATCGAAATAAGTTACCAAAAATCAATTAGAACGTACACCGAGTACTCAATAAATTATGTTTCGATTTATAAGACAATAATTGATAGTAAAAATCACTTAAATTGATAATAAACACAAATCATAACAAATTCAGTTGACTACCCACAATTTTAATT
Organism: Apamea sordens; assembly: GCA_945859715.1. Classification (NCBI taxonomy): domain Eukaryota; kingdom Metazoa; phylum Arthropoda; class Insecta; order Lepidoptera; family Noctuidae; genus Apamea; species Apamea sordens. Next base: position 5,934,301 of record OX244015.1, on the reverse strand, counting down.
TGACAACCATCTCCGACATATATAAAAATGAATTGCTGTTCGTTAGTCTCACTAAAACTCGAGAACGGCTGGGCCAATTTAGCTGATTTTGGTTTTGAAATGTTTGTCGTAGTCCAGGGAAGGTTTAAACAGTGAGAAAATATGGAAAAAATGCGAGGAAGATAGTAAAAACAACAATTTCATTTTCCCATATAAACTGTTCTACCTACTTACCTGTCAAACATTTGACGATCATCCCTTCGGTACGGTAGACTTGGGTCCACTCGAATTGAAGCACGTATTAAATTAAGGGTTCTGAATAGTGTAGGAGTAAGTTAGGAGTAGGTAAGGAGTACGGTAGAAGTAGGGTAGGAGTAGGGTAGGGTAGGAGTAGGGTAGGGTAGGAGTAGGTTATGAGTAGGATAAGGAGTAGGACACCACGCGAACGAAGTAGCGCCGGGCAGCTAGAAATAATTTATATGGCAAAACAATGTTTGCCGGGTCAGCTAGTACTAAATAAATCCACAGTTATACATAGTCAGTTATAAGTAACCATTTATATATTGTATCTTCCAGCTGTCGAGAGTGGCTAAAAGCAGTTGGTAATGAAGAACTGGTGCATTTACCAATTGAAAAACTGCATGAGCAGCGAAATGTATGTGCTAACCACTTTGGCAAAAAGGATTTCAACAAAAAGGGAAATCGTCTGAAAAGACATGCATTTCCAATTTTACATTTGAAGGCCTTACCCCTCACTGATGGACAATTGGCAGAATTTCCACAACATATGTATCGGCATTCAGAGTCAAAAGGTAGCTATAATAAACACCGTAATTATATTTCAATCATCGATACGAATATCTAAAAGTTCCTACCATCAAAGAGGAAATCAAAATTATGACAAAAGCTTACAGACAGAGGATAATAAATCACGAAAACAGCCTTGCTCAGGCTCTAAGTGAATTGCTGCCAACAAGACCTCTTAAGACTCACACTTGGGATAACATACTTTGAGTAAAGCAGCCTAACAATGGGAGGGCAAGCCTAACATGTCAAACACATTCATAAACAACTGCCTATGGTTCAAGAACCGATCGCATGTTTGGAAATAAATATGAAAAAAAAAAATATTTCAAAAAGAAATTGACAGATCTATTAATTAATAAGTATTATTACTCAATTGCCGAATTTCTGACCGATAAGAATTTAAATTGATAATTATGACATCTCTGTAGTCATGACTTGTATTAAATCATTTATATTTTCAATTTAACTGTATTGACCCTGAACTTGACCAAATTTATAATCCCATTTTATTAAACTTGACATTATGTATTGTGCTGCGTATTTCAAATTATGTACTGAATTTCATCTATAGACATGGTAAACTTATATTTTTATTTAATTGAATGTGTTAAATATTAATTAGTTTTTATTATTATCCTTTTAAGCGCTTGTGTCGTATATACATATTTTCGTGCCCCTACCGCTCGTGTCGTATTTCTGCGACAGAGAACATGCATGATTTTTTCGTTCTATTTATTAACTGCACAACCAAAACTATTATTAAAAATTTTATCGATTTGTAGCCGCGCGAGTCGCCCTTATATTATTATATTAAAACAGCAAGACGAGACTCAGTTTTTTTTTTTTTTTGTTCTAGCATTTTGTCCACCAGCTACTGAACAGAATGAAAATATCCAGGTAAAAGGTTACATGCTCTGTAGGACGCGGTGGAGGTAGACATTGCTTAAGTTTTTCTTTGGATTTTTAACATGTGCTTGGACACTAGCTTCATTTTTCTGACTGACCGACCCTTTGACAATTCAAAAGTGCCTGTAATTGGTTTAATTGAAATAAATACTTTGAGTTTGAGTTTGACATTTTTACAACATAGAGAATCATTTGTTTTGTAATTATTTCGTGCTGCTTTTTTTGTTTTGTGTGCCTGGACACTTTTACGAGATATACCTACTCATTGGCTAGTATTATTTTGTGTTTGTTGTTGTTTGTTTTACGAGATATAGACTCATTTCCTTTTGGAACGAAGTTCCTTATCGCGCGTTGTGAAAGGGGGCTAGACGGAAAAAATTCTTACGAAAAGTTGTCACGACACTTTTTGCTATAGTAAGCTATTGTAAGCTGTGCGGGCGTCGCATGTCTGTGAACTTCGTTCCATCCGGGTGTCCCTTGACACCTCTCAAGTTTTTATTTTGTGTATGTGTCTGTGCATTTTTTGATAATGTCACGCCTTACGTGTTACTAGACCGACAAAGAACCCAAAAATGTGATTAAAAAAATTTTTGTCTGTCTGTTTGTTCAGGCATCACGCAAAAACTACCAGTTCGATTACGATGAAACTTGGTATAATTATTCTTTAATATCCTGGGCTCCACACTGAGTACTTTTTATGCCGGTAAAGTATATACAATAAAAAACAAACTTAATTTTGCGGTTCGATCCCTAGACCCCATTACTGTTCCAACCGCAAATAATAAGTTTGTTGTAGGTTACGTCACCCGCAATGCACAGCTATTAATAATAAGTATGTAAAGTTGTCGAAAATTTGCCACTGACGGGACAAAAACGGGTAATTCAGTTTTTAAGGGGAGGATTTGAACTTGAAACTGTATGTTACGTTTTCACGCCTAAACCACTGAACTTCTGATTTGGCATAGAGATAGATGGCATCCGGGGGAAGCACATACATTTTATCCTGTTAGCACGTTCCCGTGGGATAATTTCCGAAATCCACGCGGGCGAAGCCGCGGGCAGACGCTAGTTCCAAAATAAATTCCAATAATTTGAATTGTTATGTCAACACAAATACCACCAATCACACTTGCCATAGACATAAGATTAAAGGACCTTCCCTTCCTTGGTGGAATCAAAAGTGTACAGAGGCTGTACTAAATTTCAAAACAGCATATATTAACTTTAAAGATAATCCAACAGAAGAAACCTATCTTCTCGGTATCGTCGTTTAAATTATCATCTTCATCGCCTTAGAATGGTCAATTCTCCTAACTGTGAGTATTGTCAATCACAAAAAATTCAGTCACTACATCATATCTTCTTCGAGTGTTCGTCTTTCAACATTCAGCGCCTTGTGTTGTCGGATGAACTGCTTAAAATTTATAGTAAGCCTGGCGAGGTCCCGCAATGCATTCAGGAGCTACTTATGAATGTCTCAGCTTATTTATACTTAAACAAATTTATAGTAGAGACTGTAAATGATATGATATTTCGTTAGGTAGGTATTGGGTTTTTGTTTTTAAAGATTATTAAGTATTTTGTTTATGTACTATAGTAATACTTACTAAGTTTAGGTATAATTCACGAAAAATGTAAATAAAATAAATAACTTGTTATATGAGGAGATAGCTCGGAAAATACTGGAAATGGACGAAATAAAATGAAAACAATGATGAAAATTGAAAACATGTAAAACGTTAATGTTCAAGATAATGTCAATAGGTAGGTACACGGTCTTTTAACTTAGTACATTCTTAATTTGTATGGCCGAAAAGGCTCCGGATATGGTTCGGTCGTTACTCAACAGATGGCGTATCTGTACCCTTATCATACATAATTAAATTTAAAAAATCACTTTTTATATTGTCTGAAGATGTATATAATTTAAACTATTTATACATAATATAAACAAAATTAAATAAAAATAATACGGAATTATATAATATATTTCTATAGCAACACTGCGCAACACCAAAAGAAATATACATTTCATTACACGGATTTTAAAATATCGCCAAAGAAAAATGACATTATTTATTGAAATTATTTTTGTTCCTACACCTCGGACGGAAAAAGTTGAGCTATAATTAATATTTTTTTCTCAATTTGAAGATTTACCGTAAATGTATTATATGGTTTGCAAATTATAATTCAAGTGAAATGTTGGCACTCTGAAAACTGTTTTGGTAAAGGAACGTCATTGTCGGCCATTAGTGTTTACACAAATTATTTTTTTGTCATTCTTGGTGTTTTTTTGAGCCCATAGAATGAGTTTTGGAATTTTGTACTGTGGATTATATTTACGACCTGGCTATGTTTTTTGGATTATTGTGACTTTCTGTTCTGTTTACCCGTGCTCTCTCCTGGATTCCGACGATCATACTATTTTTCCGTGGACCCCGGTAACTTCTATTGGACTCCGTCCGATTTTCTATAAAATGTCATCGGAAAAAGTATGCTGTGTACCGAACTGTGGTAAGATATTTTGATTTTGCTTTCCTCGAAATAATCGGAACAGGATTCAAATGGATATGTGCCTATTGTACTTCACGTTAAAACTACTCAAGACGTCAAAGACTATATCCCGTAAACATAAAGATGTAATGTAATGTCCTAGTATCTATTATCTTAATAAGTTAGTCTACCCTTCCTCAAGACGTTCTATGTATAAATGATGGTAAAATTTGCATCAAGATGAACCAAGTTGTTTAGGCATAAAGTAGCCCCAATCTTCTTGGCCGGGTTGAAAATATGCATAATTAAAGTTTCAGTTGGGAAAATACCGCGCAGATGGTGCAAGATAGCAATCGCACTCATTTCAGCCCGGTCAAAAAGATTGGGGTTTACTGTACCTACTGACAAATTTGGATATTTACTTCATTTGTACTACTTCCTGACTTTAGGAACTGGTATTGCTTGGATGTACAAATTTAATATGTCAATGATCATACAAAACTTAGTTTTGAAAATATATCATATTAATTATTAATAATAAATATCTCCTTTTAGGTTCGGAAAAGGAAATCCTTCACAAATTTCCTAACCCTAACAAGGAACCTGAGCGCTTCAAAACCTGGATTTACAATATTGGAGGACCAGTTCTGGCCTTGGATAATTACATAATTTTTAAACGTCGCCGTGTTTGTCATTTGCATTTTGAAGCTCGGTACCTCACAAGAAGCAAATTCTTAAGTGCTGATGCCATACCTCGACGACTCCGTTTACCAGGTAAAAGGCTTCTTTATCTATACTAATATTATCAAGAGGTAAAGAACCGATCGCATGTTTGGAAATAAATATGAAAAATTTCAAAAAGAAATTGACAGATCGATTAATTAATAAGTATTATTACTCAATTGCCGAATTTCTGACCAATAAGAATTTAAATTGATAATTAGGACATCTCTGTAGTCATGACTTGTATTAAATCATTTATATTTTCAATTTAACTGTATTGACCCTGAACCTGACCAATTTATAATCCCATTTTATTAAACTTGACATTATGTATTGTGCTGCGTATATCAAATTATGTACTGAATTTCATCTATAGACATGGTAAACTTATATTTATTTAATTGAATGTGTTAAATATTAATTAGTTTTTATTATTATCTTTTTAAGCGCTTGTGTCGTATATACATATTTTCGTGCCCCTACCGCTCGTGTTGTATTTCTGCGACAGAGAACATGCATGATTTTTTCGTTCTATTTATTAACTGCACAACCAAAACTATTATTAAAAATTTTATCGATTTGTAGCCGCGCGAGTCGCCCTTATATTATTATATTAAAACAGCAAAACGAGACTCAGTTTTTTTTTTTTTTTGTTCTAGCATTTTGTCCACCAGCTACTGAACAGAATGAAAATATCCAGGTAAAAGGTTACATGCTCTGTAGGACGCGGTGGAGGTAGACATTGCTTAAGTTTTTCTTTGGATTTTTAACATGTGCTTGGACATTTTTACAACATAGAGAATCATTTGTTTTGTAATTATTTCGTGCTGCTTTTTTTGTTTTGTGTGCCTGGACACTTTTACGAGATATAGACTCATTTCCTAGTATTATTTTGTGTTTGTTGTTGTTTGTTTTACGAGATATAGACTCATTTCCTTTTGGAACGAAGTTCCTTATCGCGCGTTGTGAAAGGGGGCTAGACGGAAAAAATTCTTACGAAAAGTTGTCACGACACTTTTTGCTATAGTAAGCTATTGTAAGCTGTGCGGGCGTCGCATGTCTGTGAACTTCGTTCCATCCGGGTGTCCCTTGACACCTCTCAAGTTTTTATTTTGTGTATGTGTCTGTGCATTTTTTGATAATGTCACGCCTTACGTGTTACTAGACCGACAAAGAACCAAAAAATGTGATTAAAAAAATTTTTGTCTGTCTGTTTGTCTGTTTGTTCAGGCATCACGCAAAAACTACCAGTTCGATTACGATGAAACTTGGTATAATTATTCTTTAATATCCTGGGCTCCACACTGAGTACTTTTTATGCCGGTAAAGTATATACAATAAAAAACAAACTTAATTTTGCGGTTCGATCCCTAGACCCGATTACTGTTCCAACCGCAAATAATAAGTTTGTTGTAGGTTACGTCACCCGCAATGCACAGCTATTAATAATAAGTATGTAAAGTTGTCGAAAATTTACCACTGACGGGACAAAAACGGGTAATTCAGTTTTTAAGGGGAGGATTTGAACTTGAAACTGTATGTTACGTTTTCACGCCTAAACCACTGAACTTCTGATTTGGCATAGAGATAGATGGCATCCTGGGGAAGCACATACATTTTATCCTGTTAGCACGTTCCCGTGGGATAATTTCCGAAATCCACGCGGGCGAAGCCGCGGGCAGACGCTAGTTCCAAAATAAATTCCAATAATTTGAATTGTTATGTCAACACAAATACCACCAATCACACTTGCCATAGACATAAGATTAAAGGACCTTCCCTTCCTTGGTGGAATCAAAAATGTACAGAGGCTGTGCTAAATTTCAAAACAGCATATATTAACTTTAAAGATAATCCAACAGAAGAAACCTATCTTCTCGGTATCGTCGTTTAAATTATCATCTTCATCGCCTTAGAATGGTCAATTCTCCTAACTGTGAGTATTGTCAATCACAAAAAATTCAGTCACTACATCATATCTTCTTCGAGTGTTCGTCTTTCAACATTCAGCGCCTTGTGTTGTCGGATGAACTGCTTAAAATTTATAGTAAGCCTGGCGAGGTCCCGCAATGCATTCAGGAGCTACTTAAGAATGTCTCAGCTTATTTATACTTAAACAAATTTATAGTAGAGACTGTAAATGATATGATATTTCGTTATGTAGGTATTGGGTTTTTGTTTTTAAAGATTATTAAGTATTTTGTTTATGTACTATAGTAATACTTACTAAGTTTAGGTATAATTCACGAAAAATGCAAATAAAATAAATAACTTGTTATATGAGGAGATAGCTCGGAAAATACTGGAAATGGACGAAATAAAATGAAAACAATGATGAAAATTGAAAACATGTAAAACGTTAATGTTCAAGATAATGTCAATAGGTAGGTACACGGTCTTTTAACTTAGTACATTCTTAATTTGTATGGCCGAAAAGGCTCCGGATATGGTTCGGTCGTTACTCAACAGATGGCGTATCTGTACCCTTATCATACATAATGAAATTTAAAAAATCACTTTTTATATTGTCTGAAGATGTATATAATTTAAACTATTTATACCTAATACAAACAAAATTAAATAAAAATAATACGGAATTATATAATATATTTCTATAGCAACACTGCGCAACACCAAAAGAAATATACATTTCATTACACGGATTTTAAAATATCGCCAAAGAAAAATGACATTATTTATTGAAATTATTTTTGTTCCTACACCTCGGACGGAAAAAGTTGAGCTATAATTAATATTTTTTTCTCAATTTGAAGATTTACCGTAAATGTATTATATGGTTTGCAAATTATAATTCAAGTGAAATGTTGGCACTCTGAAAACTGTTTTGGTAAAGGAACGTCATTGTCGGCCATTAGTGTTTACACAAATTATTTTTTTGTCATTCTTGGTGTTTTTTTGAGCCCATAGAATGAGTTTTGGAATTTTGTACTGTGGATTATATTTACGACCTGGCTATGTTTTTTGGATTATTGTGACTTTCTGTTCTGTTTACCCGTGCTCTCTCCTGGATTCCGACGATCATACTATTTTTCCGTGGACCCCGGTAACTTCTATTGGACTCCGATTTTCTATAAAATGTCATCGGAAAAAGTATGCTGTGTACCGAACTGTGGTAAGATATTTTGATTTTGCTTTCCTCGAAATAATCGGAACAGGATTCAAATGGAAGTGTGCCTATTGTACTTCACGTTAAAACTACTCAAGACGTCAAAGACTATATCCCGTAAACATAAAGATGTAATGTAATGTCCTAGTATCTATTATCTTAATAAGTTAGTCTACCCTTCCTCAAGACGTTCTATGTATAAATGATGGTAAAATTTGCATCAAGATGAAGCAAGTTGTTTAGGCATAAAGTAGCCCCAATCTTCTTGGCCGGGTTGAAAATATGCATAATTAAAGTTTCAGTTGGGAAAATACCGCGCAGATGGTGCAAGATAGCAATCGCACTCATTTCAGCCCGGTCAAAAAGATTGGGGTTTACTGTACCTACTGACAAATTTGGATATTTACTTCATTTGTACTACTTCCTGACTTTAGGAACTGGTATTGCTTGGATGTACAAATTTAATATGTCAATGATCATACAAAACTTAGTTTTGAAAATATATCATATTAATTATTAATAATAAATATCTCCTTTTAGGTTCGGAAAAGGAAATCCTTCACAAATTTCCTAACCCTAACAAGGAACCTGAGCGCTTCAAAACCTGGATTTACAATATTGGAGGACCAGTTCTGGCCTTGGATAATTACATAATTTTTAAACGTCGCCGTGTTTGTCATTTGCATTTTGAAGCTCGGTACCTCACAAGAAGCAAATTCTTAAGTGCTGATGCCATACCTCGACTCCGTTTACCAGGTAAAAGGCTTCTTTATCTATACTAATATTATCAAGAGGTAAAGAACCGATCGCATGTTTGGAAATAAATATGAAAAATTTCAAAAAGAAATTGACAGATCGATTAATTAGGTATTATTACTCAATTGCCGAATTTCTGACCAATAAGAATTTAAATTGATAATTAGGACATCTCTGTAGTCATGACTTGTATTAAATCATTTATATTTTCAATTTAACTGTATTGACCCTGAACCTGACCAATTTATAATCCCATTTTATTAAACTTGACATTATGTATTGTGCTGCGTATATCAAATTATGTACTGAATTTCATCTATAGACATGGTAAACTTATATTTATTTAATTGAATGTGTTAAATATTATTTAGTTTTTATTATTATCTTTTTAAGCGCTTGTGTCGTATATACATATTTTCGTACCCCTACCTCGTGTTGTATTTCTGCGACAGAGAACATGCATGATTTTTTCGTTCTATTTATTAACTGCACAACCAAAACTATTATTAAAAATTTTATCGATTTGTAGCCGCGCGAGTCGCCCTTATATTATTATATTAAAACAGCAAGACGAGACTCAGTTTTTTTTTTTTTTTGTTCTAGCATTTTGTCCACCAGCTACTGAACAGAATGAAAATATCCAGGTAAAAGGTTACATGCTCTGTAGGACGCGGTGGAGGTAGACATTGCTTAAGTTTTTCTTTGGATTTTTAACATGTGCTTGGACATTTTTACAACATAGAGAACAGTGGCGTAGCTACCTAGGGGCTAGGCGGGGCAGTGCCCCGGGGCCCTCAAGCTCAGGGGGCCCTCGAATCCTTACCAGAAAATCTTGATCGAACTGAACTTTTGAAAATTTCTCCCATTTTCAAAATAAATATGACAGGTTGCAACCAGACTTTAATCATGGCAACTCAGTTGAGAGAAATTCGAAAGGAATTCCCCTAAATTCTTTCTGTGGGTTGGCAGTGTTGTCAATTTGACAGATAGCGATATGTGCGTTTTATTATTCATCGATGTGCGTTTTATTGTGAATTCAAGATTATTGCAAAAATGCAGGTCACAGCTGCAGTAGCATCGATAATATTTTGTTCGCTAAGCATTGTTGTGAGGTATGCAGTAATAACCAGATCAGAAAATGGACAGCCAGTTGATATAGAAGTAAAAGAAGTGTTTCTAGGCTTTTATGCAGCCATCAAACATGGCACGGCAGATTTAGTCAACCAAGTGACTACATTATTTATCGCCAAAAATATTGATTTAAAAATATTATTAATATTTACCACCTAGTTTTACCTCAATTAACTCAAGCATGGACTGTTCACCAAATTTTGTAAGGAAATAATGAGGAAATATGGAGTGCGACCTAACGGAAGTATTTAAAGCAATGTTATTATTCTTTACAATTCCTGTCTCTTCTGCAGCAGCTGAAAGGTCATTTAGCAATTAAAAAGTAATCAAAAATTATTTAAGAAATAGTATGGGCCAAACTCGACTCCTACATTTATCGCTAAGAGCAATTGAAAACAAAACCGCATCAAGCCAGGGGGTCTACTCCGAAGCGGTAAATGTATCGTATCGGCCGAATGTTCGGCCGTTTCCTGCTACGAAGTTACTATTTGGTTCGGGCGGTCCCGATCCTACACTCCTACACTCTTTCGAATATTGACTATGGTCCCGACCCAACTGAGCTGAACCGAACTTTTTTTCACATTTTTTCTATATTATTAGGTTCGGCCATGTGTCGGTCCGATCCTATCATTCGCAACTTTGCACTTCGGAGTAGACCCCCTGGATTTAACCGAAGTCATTGATACTTTTGCGAAAACTAAAGCTAGGAAAAGATTGTAAATATAATTGTTATTTAGTCAGTTGGTAGGTCCGACCTTCATATAATAAGCCCTTGACTCTTTTCTATTTCGTTTTATTGCCCAATACTTACACCAAGTATTAATTGTAATTTATGTTGATACTGTTTAATATTTTTATTACCTGCCCTGCAGTGCACGAAAAAGAGCCGATGATAAAGTAGCTTAGCTTTTTAAAGTATTTGTAGTTATATTTATTATTTTTACTTGATAAACCCTAACCAGTTTAGATAGCAGTGGGGCCCCATTTTTATGTTTGCCCCAGGGCACTTGGTTACCTAGCTACGCCACTGATAGAGAATCATTTGTTTTGTAATTATTTCGTGCTGCTTTTTTTGTTTTGTGTGCCTGGACACTTTTACGAGATATAGACTCATTTCCTAGTATTATTTTGTGTTTGTTGTTGTTTGTTTTACGAGATATAGACTCATTTCCTTTTTATTTTGTGTATGTGTCTGTGCATTTTTTGATAATGTCACGCCTTACGTGCTATGAACTTAGAAGAAAGTGTGCTAAGTGTAACATCACTGCAACAGAAGATAGGAATTTGAGTTTCCACAGATTTCCTCTACCTGGTAGACATACCTACTTTAATAAAGTAAGTAAAGCTATTCTCAATTTGTATTAGTTTCTCCCTAAATAAGTACCTAGTACCTAATCATTTAATGAACAATAAAACATAAACTTTTCCTTTTATGGGATTATTTCTATGATGATATTAGAGTAGTCAAATCAGTTGCTCTTATTATTGCACCCATATTAAGTGTCATAATAAATAAAAGTATTCAGAAAGGCATTTTTGCCGATAAGTTAAAGATATCAATAATAAAGCCATTGCACAAAAAGGACGATAAAACAAAAGTTACTAATTATAGGCCAGTTGCACTGGTAACAATTTTTTCAAAAAAAAATTGAGACGGTTTTATATAACCATGAACAGCTACATAGATTTTTTTTTGCATGGTAAAAATGGGCTTTAGAAAAAATAGAACCATTAATATGGCTATTTATAACTTTTTAGAAAAAATACATCATAACATCGATAACAGAAAACCAGTGATGGCGATGCTTATGGACATGACTAGGGCGTTTGACTTTGTAGACCATAACAGGCTATTTACTAAGCTTGAAAGAAATGGTATCAGAGGTAGCATGCTTAATCTGATGAAATCTTATTTGGAGAATAGAAGTCAAAGTACTCAAATTGATAAAGTAAATATAAGGATCAAAACTGAGGAAGTTTACCCCTCTAGCTCTAGAATACTGTCATGCGGTGTGCCGCAGGGTTCTGTGGTAGGACCCTTACTTTTTATTTGCTATATTAATGACTTTCCCCAAGTGGTTGAACATCAAATGTCACTATTTGCCGACGACAGCACTGTTATTTATGATACTGGCACCTTAAAAGAAATAGAAGAGCATGTTAACAAAAGTCTTATTCCTATCATCGACTGGCTAAAATAAAACTAAAGTTATGAATTTTAAAATCAGACACAAAGAACAATCAGAGTTTCAAATAAACTATAGACGGAATGAAATACTTGAAGCTAGTGTTACAAGATTTCTTGGGCTATATATTGACAATGACATGACATGGAGGACCCAAATTTGAAAGTGTTTGTGGAAAGCTTAGTAAATTTTCATATGCTGGGTAATATTGCAAATAAGACCGCCGCACTCGCAGCTAATCATGGCTATGTCACCTCGGCTCTGCGGTATGGCCTCATTTTCGAGGGAAGGCCCCTAAGATTCAAGAAGTACTTATAAGCACAAAAAATGTATCCGAGCAATTTGTAAAATAAAACTAACAATCATGCCACATTTTCATAAGCTAAAAATATTAACGTTACCGTCACTCTAAAATTTATGAAGCATGTATTTTTAAAAAACACAACATTTATTTATATAGATCTGTAGAAAGTAAACAGTGCTCAAAAAGTTGCAGGTGTTAGCAATAAAAACAAATTTCATAGCAACAGCTTTTATGCAATGGCTCAAAAACTATATAATAAGTTACCAGGACAAGTTATATTAAGTATTAACATTAACGAATTTAAAAGAAATCTGTTGAAGTTAAATAACAAAGTGTATTACTCTGTTGACGAATATGTAAATGACAAATTTTATTTAATTATAAATAAAATTTTATTTAATTATAAATAAAATTTGTCATTTAAATATTCGTAATCTGTTCTCAAGTTATGACATACTAAATAATTTTGTTAATTTTGATTATTGTTGTAATAAGGAACCTTTAATATTTTGTATGCCTTTTGGCGGGGCACAGCTCGGTTCTGCCCGTGGCCTGCCCGTTCACCCGATATAAACCCCATAGATTTCTTTTACTGGGGTACGATAAAGGATATCGTGTACTCTAAACCAGTTCAAAATTTAGACGAGCTGCGCCAAAGAATTGCAGAAGCCGCTGAATACATCAACTCGAGAAGATACGTCCGTCTTATTACGCGATCATTATTAAAGAGATGTCGAGCTCAAACCGTTCGAACATCTATACTTATAATAAATCTGTAGAAGTGAAAATTCTGTACATTGAAAATATCAAAAAAATAATTTACAGGGGGTGTTACTAGACCGACACCGAACCCAAAAATGTGATTAAAAAAATTTTTGTCTGTCTGTCTGTCTGTCGGTCTGTCTGTCTGTCTGTCTGTCTGTCTGTCTGTCTGTTTGTTCAGGCATCACGCAAAAACTACCGGTTCGATTACGACGAAACTTGGTATAATTATTCTTTAATATCCTGGGCACCACACTGGGTACTTTTTATCCCGGAAAAGTATATACAATAAGAAACAAACTTAATTTTGCGGTTCGATCCCTATACCCGATTACCACTGTCTGTACTGTACCAACCGCAAATACTAAGTTTGTCGTAGGTTGGGTCACCCGCAGTGGAGTTCATTTTTATTCCTTTTAGTTTTTAGAGTTGTTTAGGTTTATTTTTATATGAGTCGTAGGTATAGATTTTAATTTTAAAGTATAGGTAGTATATTTGATAGTGTACGTAGTGACCGTAGGTTATTTTGTAATACTGTTAGGTAGGATTAGTCATTCGTATAGATATTAGTTTTTAGGGATTTTGCTTATTTATTGAGTTTAGATTAGTTATCATCAGAAATAGGTTTATTTAGGTAGGTATTTAATTTTCTGTTATTGAGTTTTTTTTTTTAATTAGGTAGGTACTTAGGTAAAGATATCATATAGGTACCCTCTTAATCACCACTAATGAGACACAATTGGTTTTCTACTGTAATTAGCCACAAAGGGCCCGCGAGATAGATGGCATTCTGGGGAAGCACATACATTTTATCCTGTTAGCACGTTCCCGTGGGATAACTTCCGACATCCACGCGGGCGAAGCCGCGGGCAGAAGCTAGTTTAATAATATAAACTTGGTAAATCTGATTTAATAAAAATTATAACTAAAGAAATCCAACAACTGAATTTTATTTCAAACGCGCCTAAAACTAACAAATAACTTTTTCACTTCAGTAGCTCAAACATGTAGGTTTTGCTGCCTGAAATCAGTGAGCAGAGAGCTGAGAGTTTACACTGATGGATCAAAGACCGACTGCGGAACTGGAGACGGAGTCTTCTCACCCGACCTCAACATAAACATAAGCAGCCCGCTAGGAATGCTCAACACGGTTTACCAAGCCGAGTGTGTGGGTATAATACAAGCGGCCCATGCCATAGCAGCCAGGAGAGTTACGGACACCCATGTTCGTATACTCTCTGACAGCGCTTCAGTCCTCCAATCCCTAAAGAAGGGATGCATCACATCAAATCTAATACTAGAATGTCACATGGCGCTTGAACAGGTAACTGTATCGAACCGCAACACAGTGACACTACAATGGATAAAAGGACACAGTGGATCACTAGGTAACGACGCGGCTGACGAGCTGGCCAGAAGGGCATCGAGCACGCCAGTCTACGGACCGGAACCAGTCGTGCCCATCCCCTTCAATCAACTACGCAGGTGGCTACAGAAGCAGCACACCCACCACACACAGGCAGAGAACTGGTGGTCCTCGTCACCGGGCTGTAGGCAGTCCAAGGAAGCCATGCCATCATTAGATGGCAAGCTAACCAAAAGACTGCTACGACTGGACAGGAAAGGCCTGCGCCTGGTGACGGGGACCATCACGGGACACTGCTCACTGAACAAACACTTCCATACGATAGGCATAACGGACAGCCCCCTGTGCAGACCGTTGCGCATGTGCTCTTTGAGTGCACAGGCGTCACCCAGATTAGATCAAAAACCCTCGGGACACCCAGATCCTACACAGATGTTCTCGACAGACCAGGAGACCTAATAAGCTTCTGGAGGGAGGTGGGCTGGTTGGAATAACCACCGACGGCCACCATGGCCCACGCACAATGGTCCACCTGAAGGACTAAGTGCGGAAATCAAACCCATAACATAGAAGACCAGCCCTTTCGAAGTTCCGATTTTGAATTCGACCTCAAAAACAACGAAACAAAAAACACGTTCGGAATTTCGCACTACTAACTAAAGAAATTTTGCAAAAAGATAATTGTCTTTAATGTAATTTATTGAATTTTTAACTTATTGTTGTATTTACTGCAAATAAAACTGATATTTAACCTGTAAATATTTATTTCTAGTTTCAATAATGTTACGTAATATATTTTGAATAATAAAATATCATAGGTGCTATTTCCGAACATGCCTTAATTTAAATAAAAGAGCGGGAATAAAATATGTCGGAAATTTACCCACGGGAACGTGCTGACAGGATAAAATGTATGTGCTTCCCCAAAATGCCATCTATCTCGTGGGCCCTTTGTGGCGAATTACAATAGAAAACCAATTGTGTCGCATTAGTGGTGATTAAGAGGGTACCTATATGATATCTTTACCTAAGTAGCTATCTAATTAAAATAACTAAACTAAATAACAGAAAATTAAATACCTACCTACCTAAATGTACCTATTTCTGATGATAACTAATCTAAACTCAATAAATAAGCAAAATCCCTAAAAACTAATATCTATACGAATGACTAATCCTACCTAACAGTATTATAAAATAACCTACGGTCACTACGTACACTATCAAATATACTACCTATACTTTAAAATTAAAATCTATACCTACGACTTATAAAAATAAGCCTAAATAACTCTAAAAATTAAAAGGAATAAAAATGAACTCCACTGCGGGTGACCTAACCTACGACAAACTTATTATTTGCGGTTCGTACAGTAATCGGGTCTAGGGATCGAACCGCAAAATTAAGTTTGTTTTTTATTGTATGTACTTTTCCGGGATAAAAAGTACCCAGTGTGGTGCCCAGGATATTAAAGAATAATTATACCAAGTTTCATCGTAATCGAACCGGTAGTTTTTGCGTGATGCCTGAACAAACAGACAGACAGACAAAAAAATTTTTAATCACATTTTTGGGTTCGGGGTCGGTCGAATAACACCCCCTGCCATTTATTTTTTTGATATTTTCAATGTACAGAATTTTCACTTCTACAGATTTATTATAAGTATAGATACGCAAAACTCGTATCTTTTCTAAAAAGAATGTCAGTTGGGCCATAAGGTCCAAAATTTTCACGGCCCTTAACATAGAAAAAATTCTTAATGAAGCTCTGGACTGCAATTTTCTTGCCGCTAAAGTAAATGGTACCTATGAATCTATGTTGTTAGTTATTAAAATTTGTGTGTAGACTGTTATGTATAAAGGTACTCACTGCCTACTACTAATTTTTGGAGGCGCAATGAATCCTAGTCTGGCTTAGCAATACTGTTAAAATATTTATTACGATATGTAAAAGATGCTGTAAATGTTAAATTGTGCATATTAATTATGTTATATATTCATTACAGGTTGTACTGATCATAGGAATTAATGGAGCGTGTCGCTCCGAGCGAGCTATTACAGCTAACAGTTAATAATATCGATAAGCATTCAGATAAATTACTGTTAGTAAAACTGAAAAATACGAAGACGAACCTTGACAGGTCTTTTGTCGTACGCGAAGAATATGTAACTATTGTAGAAAAATATCAAAATTGACGTCCAGCCAATATTAAAACCTACCGATTTTTCATACAATACCATAATAATAAATGCTCAAGACAGCCTATGGGAGTAAATAAAATAGGTGCTATACCGCGAGAAATTGCCACAACTCAATGCAACAATAACGTTGCCAAATAAATCGGTTACTTTTAATTTGCAGAATTGCAGTAGTTTTACTTTTAACTTTTAAAATGTTCCATTTTATTGAATTGGTTCCTCTGCCTACAATGTTAATTATTTTTATTCAAAATAAATAGTGAAAAAAAAAACAAGCAAAAGAATCATAGGGCATCAAAAAATTCGTCCGCATCGCTGTCAACAGGAACAGTGCCCAAAAGGCTGACAGCATTGCCACGTTGTATGGCGATGCTAATTCTTTGGCCAAGAAACAGGCCAGCCCTCTGGTCGCGTGAAGAGTCGACTAACCGCTTGGCGATATCTCGATAAACCAAGTGGGCACTCGGACCCCATGGCCCTAGTGTTTCAACCCCAAACGGCTCGAAGATATAACTCCCAATCAGGCTGGAATATTTTCGCCGTTTGAGGTTTTCTGCACCAGCAGCAGCCGCTCCAGCACAGCCCACAGTTTTTTTTTCTCATGTACATAAATGTATTATTATTGTTAATAGTAAACTCCAATAAATAAATAGTTATTTCAATCTATTCCTGTTTATTATTTTGTCTCCTAAAGTGTTCTAGCTGCTGAAGTGAAAAGTTTAGTGTGTTACACGGGAGCAAAGTTTTTTGCATCTCGTGCTTTTGAATCCCTCGCCACGCTCAGTGTCAGTGACAGTTTTTTATTTTTTGCATGTTTTGGAGGGAACAGAGATTTGAACCGTCGCGCGTCGAACAGTGTTGATAGTTTTGTTGTGAGAATGATATACCTACTTAGAAGAATATCTATAACTATACAATCATTGTTTCATTTCTGAGTTTAGGTTGAGTTCCTACACTGAGCACAGACATTGAAATTATTCTCCGAGAACCAGTTGTAAGTCTTACATTAGATGGTTGTAGTCACACTTCAGATACAACTACTCATTGTTTTGTTCTGGATTGTATGAATCAGGAAAGGAAACCTGTGCCATTGCTTTTATAGAAGAATATATTCTTACATATCAAAAACTGTACATCACTCAAAATGCTCGGGTGTGTGAATATTTGAAAATATTCGCAAAATATTAATTTCCGACTTACCTTTGACCGTAAGCTCCGTTAAAGAACTTCGTTCCACAAACAAAGGAGATAGACAGAGAGAAAGTCGCATGGTGGCCATTGGGATAATGCTTTTTCCTAAAGTGACGATTTCTATCAGCTAACCCCTACTTCAAGCCGCGTTAAGAAACTTTGTTCCAAAAAACGATACGTTCGTTTTTCATATACTCAAGTACAGTAGGGTGTCCTACGCAGTGGCGGATTTACCAACAGGCTGAGTAGGCTGGAGTCTAGGGCGGCAAATTTAGGGCCAACATTTTTTTTAAATGTCTTACTGCATTTAAAAAGATCAATATTTATATACCTACCATGTATTTTTGGAAAGAATAAAAAAAAGTGAATGCTTAAATTCACGCTTTTACCGTAGATTTGATCACTGTTTTTCGTAGCTGAATGAAATATTTTAATTATTAATGAAATATTTTTCACTTTGTAGTGTCTTTTTTGAAAGTCGGTTGTGTTTTTTTTGTAAAAAAGATTTCCTTTTAATTTTTAAGTTGTAATTTTTACCAGTAATTTTGGTTTAAAAACCAAACTACAGAACCGTTTTTGATGAAATTTCTATGGGACCAATCTGAAAGTATATCCTTACAAATAAAAATAGAATTTTGCGAATCGGCTTATAAATAACGGAGTTAAAACAGTCGAATTGAGAACCTCCTCCTTTTTTGAAGTCGGTTAATGGGACATTAAAGGTCGGTAGGGGCGGGAAACTTTAAATAGCCTACTGGCGGCAAATGTGTAAATCCGCCACTGGTCATACGAAAATGAACCTAAATTTGTATGACTAATCTAAGGTTCATTTTTGTATGTATCGCCACTGTTCCTAACATAGACAATTTTTTGTTTCAGGTTGGAAATACTGATATTTGTGATGACGACGACTATGCCGATGATGATTCGGATACACTAGTGGAATCAAATGTGAGCCAAATAAAATATGTATTCTTACTTATTCATTTCGCAGGACTGATAGAAGAAAGGGTGTCGTAGATTTTTATATGTAGCTTGGCATACTAATACTGTAATAACATAGTAATACTGTCGCGCCGCCATTTTTTTTTTCAAAATGACGGCCTTGCGTCAAACCTATATTGAACCTTTTTTATTTTTATGTAATACGTTGCCCCACACACTAGGAATTTCTCCTGTATCGTGGGTGCGTTTACAAACATTTAAACTCACATACACAAACGGCCAGACCCGGAACAACTACTTGTAGGCCATACAAATATTTGTTCCGTGCGGGAATCGAACCCGCGACACGCAGCGCAGCAGTCAATCGCTTAACCACTGCATCGGGGATTGGTCTGATTATGTTTTCTGTATGTATTGATGTCAGCTATAGATTTATATAGGTTTCATGAGTGGTCGCCATTTTGAAAAAAGAAAACAAAATGGCGCGCCAGTAGGTATGCCACGGGTTTTCAAGACTCTTTCTCAAGAAACAAATAGTATATAGGGAAGCAAGGACAACGACTCGCAATCTGTTGCCCATACATTTTTAACGCGTAGGAATCACCTTTTTAGGGTTCCGTACCTCAAAAGGAAAAACCCTTTTAAGATCACTTCTGTCTGTCTGTTTGTTAACACCCTTTTTCTCAGGAACGCGTAGAGTTACATAATCAGCCTATAACGTTCCCACTGCTGGGACACAGGCCTTCTTTCTGTGAGAGGGAGAGGACCATAATCCAACACGCGGGCCCAGTGCGGGTTTGTACATACGAGGAGGGATCAAAAAGTAGTGAGAATGAGATAGAATATAATGACTATTGATAACTTAATTATTTATTTTTCTACATAGTCTCCGATTCTCTCTACACACCGAGTCCAGCGCTTTTCCAAGGCTTCAATCCCTTTCAAACATAAATATTTTGTCTTGGTCCTGCAAAATGCTCTCCACGGCATCCATCACCTCGTTATCGTCTTCGTACCAGTTTCTCCTTAAGTATTCTTTCAATTTGGGGAACAGATAAAAATCGCTAGGCGCCAGATCTGGTGAATAAGGGGGGTGGTCAACCAATTCGAAGCCAGCTTGCTGAATGGCAGCCATCGCAACTGCCGACCTGTGGCGGGGTTGCGTTATCGTGATGAAACAGCACGCCCCTTCGAAGGTTCCCTCTCTTTGATGGCATTCCTCAACTTGGGAATTAAAGCTGCATAATATTGGCCTGTAATAGTGGTTCCACGCTCCAGGTCATCAATCAACAATATCCCTTCTGAGTCCCAAAATATTGAGGCCATAACCTTGCCAGCCGATGCCACGGCACGAAACTTTTTCGGGGTCGGTGATGATGGCCGTTTCCATTGCGAAGATTGCTGTTTTGTCGCGGGATCAAAATGATGGACCCATGTTTCGTCCATTGTTAA
Organism: Apamea sordens; assembly: GCA_945859715.1. NCBI lineage: Eukaryota > Metazoa > Arthropoda > Insecta > Lepidoptera > Noctuidae > Apamea > Apamea sordens. The sequence goes on along the minus strand of OX244015.1, from coordinate 5,913,970 downwards.
GAAACGAGACAAAAAGTTTTCAGAATCTACTTGAAACTTGTCCAACAATATCTTCGAAATGTCAAGTCGATTTTGTTCCTGACTGTCGGTTAACATTCTCGGCACCCATCTTGCGGAGACTTCTCATATTCAAAGATTGTTTCAATATGGATTGAATACTTCCATATGAAATGCCCGTTTCTTGAATTAAGTATCGGATGGTAACTCTTCGATCGCTCAATACAATTTTCTCGACTTTACCAACCGAATCAAACAAATGACTACATTCAGAAAAAAGACAAAAGAGAATCGAAGATTTTTTTTTTATTAATATTACAAATATGTATCTGAGCTTTGCCTGCCAGTATTTATTTTTTTTTCTTACCAAGGAGGATGTCGTTCTCACTACTTTTTGATCCCTCCTCGTAGATGTCACATGTCTTCGAATTTTTTAGTTCTAGGACATGCCGATTTCCTCACGATGTTTTCCTTCACCGTTTTAAGAGCAGTGGTGATGAAATTATTTACACAAAGTAAAGCGCCTGTCTAGGTTCGAATCTACGACCTACAACCCGTAAGTCGCGTCCATTACCACTGGGCCGCCACTGCTCTATAATGGACCACCACTCGAGGCCCTCTCTATAGGGCTGCAGCTGGATGAGATTTGCCGAAAATTGAGTTCAATGGCGTTCAATAAGAGAGGCCTATGTCCAGCAGTGGACTGCTGTAGGCTGATGATGGTAGATAGATACGTAATACAGGGAAAATTTTATTTTTTTAGGTCTGCCGGGTCTGCCTGGCTGTGGACGTTAAAATGTATAATTTGAAGGACATTGAATTGAGAGAAATGTTTCGGAATATTACTGGGATAACGGTAAGTCAATGTTGTCTTTGATTTACATGACATCGTGCCTATTATCCTGGAAGGGTTAGGCCACTGACCGATATTAAACAATTACTCTGGACAAATACTGGATGAAATTGAATAGGATGTACAGACGCCAGCACATCAAGCTACTACAATCTGTCCAATTTCTTTAATAGATTTTCAACTATATCGCTAAAGCATTAGGGTTCAATGTCGATTGGGATTTGACAGTTTCGGGCAGCATGACCTGCTGGTGTCTGTACATACATGCGCGTAGGCGAACAATTTAAAACGTCGTCGCGCGCTCTATTTTGCGTAGGAACGGTCAAAATTAGGTAAATACCGCTAGTTCAACACGTTGCCAACTTGCTTCATGGTTTTAACTCAGCGGTGAATGGAGTCCAGAGATAACCGCATTCAAAAAAACAAACTCTTAAGCTTTATTGTTAGAATAGATTATATGGAGCGACTGCCTATCTGTCCCCCACAACACAGTTATACTAGGTGCCACGATACATTAACTCCGCCGTCATAGTATTATCTTTCTTCCCCATACCAGGTTACCGAAAATAACCATTCAATACTTGAGCGCCTGTGTTGGGAGTGCGCTGGAAGACTGAAAGCGGCTGCGGCCTTCAGAAGTAAAGCGCTGCTCAGCGATGCTTTACTGCAGGGATTAGCAAGCACTGGTGAACAAGTGAGTAACAATAGTAGTAGTAAAGTTCTTTGTAAAGGAGCCACTGGCGGACTAAGGACGGGGGGAGGGGCGTCCCTCTTTCGCGCACTGGATTTTCATTGCTCGCTTTTGGCGCCGATAGTTGATAATCCAACATTGGCGCCGATTCCCTTGTTCACAAACTAAAGTTCAATGCATCTTTTTCTTTCTATTTCATTAAGAAAAGGACAAGATAAATATTACATAGTTTAATCTTCGTTGGAGCGTGAGCGTGCGCGAGTCCGACTTGCATTTGGCCGGTTTTTTAATGGTTTTTTGTTTCACATTTCAGATACGAAAAAATGATATAACCTTAATAAAAGATAGCGAAGATTACCTCAAGTCAGCCGGAATTTTGAGCGTTGTAGAAGTATTTCATCCTGTAGATATTGATCCCGAAAACGATGGCATACCTCCCTTGTCTGAAAACAATGACACGGAAATAGTAGAAAATACAGTGCGAAGAGATTCCTTTAAACTAAAAAAAAAAAGTATCATCGAAAAAGATGATGATCAAACGGACGTTGAAGACGAATCAATGATTGAAGCTCCTATCGAAACTGAGATGGAATATGATCAATTTGATCATATATGTCCTAACACTGGGGAAGAAATTAGCAATGCTTTTATAGAAAAAAACCCTCTTGTTAGTAATTATGTAACTTTAGGAGATAATAAAATTAACTCAGCGGATAGCAGTCCTCTGCCAGGTTGTTCCCATGTTGAGAAAAAGTACCCGATTTTTGGCTACCTTAAAAAACACCAAGTGACTGAAGATAAAATAAAGAAACATGTAGTAATAACCACAAAAAGAATTTCGATTTCAAAATTAGTTTCCAAAAATTCGAAAGAATTAATAAGTGCTAAATCAAAAAATATAAATGTGAAAATGGTTGGTGTTAGTAAAAAGACTTTGAATAAAAAACTGGTGAAACAGACTGAAGTTAAGGCAAATATCCCTACAGATAAGGAAATTCTGAGTTTGGAAAATTTTAACTTGAAGAGAACTTTTTGAAGGAGCTTGTTCGTGAAATTGCTAAAAAATGGCAGTGGGCAGGGCAGCCTTGCAGAACAGATGGCCGTTGAGGCCGAAAAGTTCAGGAGTGGCGACCGCGTACCGGAAGACGTAGCGTTGGAAGGCCTAGGTGGACCGATGACCGCTGGATGCGGGAAGCACAGGTCGAAATGGTGGTGCTAGTGGTTAGAAGGGGACGCCGTGCAGCTGAAATGATGATGCTTGTAGAACGAGTATGCTACAGTGATATTCAGTAATATTGTCAAATTAATCAAAATACTTATATATACGAGGTGCATTCAATAAGTACCTAGCCTCATCGCCAGAGGGCGCTGTAGTTTCAAAAGAGTTTTACCACAGTGTAGCACATTCTTTTTTAATTCTTTTTTCAAATTTTCATTCCAATCCCTTCATTTCTTTTAATTTGACAACTTATGGAAGCGAATGTATCGATCGGTTTTACAAAAATGGAAAAAGAGCAATGTTGGTGATTCGATTCCTATTTTTGGAAGGGAAAACGCGCATCGAAATCAAGGAGCGCTTGGATGCTGTGTACGGTGACTCTTCTCCATCGATGGCCACCGTCAAGAATTGGTTCAACAAGTTTGCACGTGGCCGTACGTCGGTTTTTGATGAACCACGTCCAGGTGCACCGAAAACAGCTGCGTCTTCACATGATCTGACCAAGATTATGTCTGGACTTTAAAAGAGACTGACCTGTGAGTTTGTTTCGGCCTTTCTTCTCACAGTAGTCAGATAGGAAACGTCAACCTCATCTATAATTACAATAGCATTAGAAACAAGTTAAAAAAAGGTTATTTTTAATGCACACTTTGTAACAAAAGTACAATAAACATTGTTACATTACGATAGACGCCGAATTTATTATGATCTATTTTTACAGCACACACTTACTTGTAACCATTTTATCTATTTATCTTGTGAAATTATGTGGCTTTCATTTATTTATATTATTTAACTCCAATTTAAAATTACAGTGTCAATTCTAAAAACCTAAAAGAAGCAGGGGTGAACAATACCTGGAACGTTATTCGTTTCACTATAATTCTACCGAATTTACAAATTAATGTTGGTGAAACTTCTTCATCTTCATTATCAGATGATAGTGACTAAATTAGATGATGAAGACGAAGAAATGTCACCAACGTATTGTTTTGTAAGTTGTTATTTAAAATAAAATATTTTAAAAACATGATTATTATTTCCATTAATCTTAATTTTTAAATCATCATTGTGATCCGTTGTTTCATTCATTCATTTTGTTGTAAGTTTGTAATGTGTGATGAAGACGTTACTATAAATAAAGCATAATTTTAAAAATTATTTTTATTTATATTATACGTCCATATTTGCTATAACAATTTTAATTAAGGTGGATGCGCTGCAGTAGCCCGCGAAATCAGACGAATCCGGAACATTCTAACTTAAAGGGATGTATTGATGATTTTTAAGGTTAAAATTGTATTATTACCTACATATTTCTTATTGTCACGCATCATATTATTTTGATTAAGATACTGACCTGCAAATTGCAAAAAACGCAAGAAAATTTGAATTTCGCCAGTTGCTTTATCATAACCTTGAAATAAAATGTTTTGCATTCCTGCTTCTACGAGCCTGTTTTTTCTAATGCTGTTTTAAATGGAGTTATAGCTAATTTATTTTATTTTTATAATTTGACGTGTAAAAGTGATTCCGATATCCTATTTACAGAATAAACCATTTCATTTCATAGATGTTTAGTTAACGATACTCATCACGTAGGTCGAGTTTCGGTAGCTAATTTAATTTCACTGTGTACAGACGCCAGCACATCAAGCTACTACAATCTGTCAAATTTCTTTAATAGATTTTCAACTTTATTTCTGAAATGTTAAGGTTCAAGGTTGATTGGAAAAATTTTACACTTTCGGGTAGCTTGACCTGCTGGCGTCTGTACATTGTTTAGTATTTAGCTTGCGAAACGTTCCGTCAAACTTGACAATTTGTTATAAAGCGTTTTTGAAGTGAAAACTTCTTTAGCGGCGTTGTGCACTTTTTTGTGATGGGTAAAAAATGTTAAACTTGCGTCAGGACACGTGAACTGATCGAAAATTCGTAAGACGGAGGGAGAGTAGACCGCATTCCAAAATATAAAAAATGCACAACGTTAATACATATTCAAGTTATCACTTCTGCCGGCACTCCCGGAGTGCAAACCGTTTTTTTTTAATGTAAATCGACTGCTTTCACAATGTTTGTAAATATGTGAGAACCATGTATCTATCACATAATTAATTAAATATGTCATGGTTATCTCACGAAGCGATGCGAGCGGTAGTTATAGTAACCAAGTGTACAAACACGCTGTGAATGTGTTTGTAAGCGCAGTGTGTGTTATGTGCAGAAGCTACCCGTCTAACGCACACATTTACAGCGTATTTATACACTTGGTTACCACAAGTAAAGCGAGCGTTGCTTCATTAGACAAAAATGCTGGACATTAATAACGCTCGCTGGTGTTTGTATGAATTTATAGATTTGATTTTACTGAAGTGCTCAAAAAACTTTTAAATAAGAAACCAAAACATTATAATAAATGTTATTTTAATTTAAAATGTGATCATGGTTTTATTATATCAAGATAGTAGGTACCTATTAACGTTACAAAAAATTTTAGTCTACCAATGATTCTAGTGACAATTAGATAAAAAGACAATCAAGTGTTTACTCTATTTTTATTTATATAAGGTCTGATTTCTCCATCGCCATATAACTTTATTCGAGGAATAATTTTGAAATGTTAGTTTTGTTAGTTCTTACATACAAAAACTGTCAAACGTCAATTTTATTTCTTGAATAAAAGTTATCTGGCGATAAAGAAATCAGACCCAAATATAATTCAGTAAGGGCTGATTTCTTATTAAGGCCGGATAATTTTATCCGAGGAATCATTTTAAAGTTTTGACAGTTCTTCCAATTAAAACAATAAAATACAATTATATAATACATTTAAGGACACGTCAGCTTAGTCAAATAACCCGCCCCTAACCGTTCCAATCTTCGTTCTTCCGATTATATTCTACGAATAAAAATTACTTATGCATGCAGGTTGGTAAATGTGTGTGGTAACATGTCTTTTGGTCCTAGGACAAGCCGGTCGCCGGGAATTTATTAAGGCGAGGTAAAAAATACGGACACCTGCGGAAACAGGTACAATTTCCGATCCATTTGTTTACATTTTCGTCAGATACTTTTGGAACAGATTATAGTCACGGCGCGCGGCGTATCGCGGTCGCAGCCCAAGATTGGGGGGGGGTCACCATTAGTGCCGAGGAATATTATTAAGGGAGGTACACCTCCTCGTTGGTCTAGTGGTCGCCAGCGTCACTGCTGAGCATGAGGTCCTGGGTTCAATTCCTAGGTTGGGTACAGTGTTATTAGGTTTTTCCATCAGAAATTTCTCAGAAGCAGCCTGGAGTCTGGATTTGCGCCTGGTTGGTGGCAAGAGGCTCACCCCCTATGACTTAAACATATGTGGCGAAATGGGGAGTCCGTGCTATATGAAGTTACACTAACACCCCTGCCTAACCCTTCGGGGTTAAAGATTACGTGGGGTGGGAAGAGCGAGCGAAGTGAGCTCGAAAATTTTAACAACTCTCCTCGGTTTGGTTTTATATTTTATTTTCAAGCAGAGCAACTACAATGCAAGAGCGAGCTCGATTTGGACATGGACAAAAAAGTAAATTCCATGTACACATACATAGTAAATAATATTGTATATTCAAAATAGAAAAATGAATTAATACGTAGTTTTTAACCTCTCTGAACTCGTCAGTTTTTATTTCAAAATATTTAGTAATGCAAGATGAATTCAAAGTACCGTTTGTCAACATCCGCCATAGTGGACCATAGAGATGGATAAATATAATAATAGTCGTTCCACACCAAGCACACTACTTGTAGACATGTGATGTGGACGACAAAATGCTCATATTAGGAACATTTTATTTTACGAAACTGTCTTCATTGGTATTTGTTGCATTTAATAAAATTATCTTTTCATAATGTTGATGCGCAAGATAGTTTTTTTTTATATTTCACACAAAAAATATTCTTAAAACGGAACGCGCTTACTGTGTTTGACAATGACAATGTGCATTGTCTATGTCGAATGTCAATGTAAATTCAAAATTGCAAATTCTTCATTGCGTAGCTACTGCGTGCTGTTTACTGTTTGTGTTTTGCGAATATTTCCTATTTTGACCCCTGCTTATTTCTACGGACTGATACCTTCTACCACTCAATTACCTTGCTATTAACACTGGACTCTGATTTGCATTGCGTTTCGGATTTGTTTTGTGGATCAATATGAGGTGCATCAACTGCGGAATAGCCGTGCAAAGGTTGCAGAGGCATCTGATATCCTCGCTTTCTGCACACCATCAAAAAATACTTTCGTGTTGGATAACCAATGCTCAAACCGAGGTAAGAAGTTGGACTAGAAAAAACTTATGATTAAACCTGATTTATTTCTGTATAATTCTGGTACGCCAAATTAACTTACAGTGCATCTTATTTTCAGTTGCCTCTGGATACATTAATTTGTCATCCATGCTTCTTATTATTAAATACCGAAGCTGTTGGATACAAGAGACTACTGGGGCATGACATGGTTTGCGTTGGTTGTGGCAAATCTGTGAAGAGAATAAGACACCATGATGTCAATAAGGAGTGTCCATTGCTTGCTGTCCTATGTTCCAATTATGTGGTAAGCATTTTGTTTTTCATTATTACAAATACGTAGTTTTAACACGTTGCGGGACGGTACTGACTTTTTCAAATTATGCGATATGACAGTAAAGTTGTCCATACAAGTTCCGACCACTGCTTTATCCGTACCGCCCTAGAGCAATACTAAAGAATAATATACGATGACAGTACTTTCATAGCTGTATTGATGTGGTATGACAGTAAAAACGGGTTTCCTTGTTCCTCTATACAAAATTTCGCTGTAATGCCCGTAGCTCAGTTCAGATAAGGTTAAAATTGTACTGCCATTTTCAACACCGACAAATCTACTGCTAATGCAGTGCGTCCCGCAACGAATCTATATAAAAACGAGTTTTCATATTATGTATGCATGGTTGTAATATCTTTGTTTTATGTATTTTCCATCTTTAACATATTAAACACAAAAAAATTACAACACAACACAATGGTAACACATGCCAACTGTAGGCAAATATATTATATTTGCCTAAAGTTGGCATGTGTTACATATTACTGCTCATTTTACAATAACATAATACTTGAAAACATAACGAGTTGTATACAAAAGATACCCTCGTTACTAAAAATTATATAAACATAAGCATACAATGTGTTTCAGAGGGGTGTGACCAAACTTGGGGTTGTGGTACAGGCCATCATACTGATCAACTTTTTCCCGGGGACTATCATCATAATCGTCAAAAAAACAGCAATGCCTACTTGACCAAATGTATTGGGACGACTGCTGTTTTTTTTGATGATTACGATGTTAGTCCCCGGGAAAAAGTTGTTCAGTTTGATGGCCTGTACCACACCCCCAAGTTTAGTCACACCCCTCTGAAACACATTGTATAGCTGTTTATTTTAACTGTGGTTTATTTTCAGCCCTCAAGAAACAACTATGTTTGCCATGTGTGTTGGTTGCGAGCAAATAGACAGGCAGTGCATGTCTCATCACGAGGCATGCAGGTATTGGCTTCAGACAATGATGCAGCAGCCCTCAGTGCTCAAGTTTTTAGCCCACCAGAGCCACCACCGTTGCTGCCTGTTCAAAGAGTAAGAATTACCATATTGTCATTGCCCAATTATAAGCGAGCTTCGATCGCATCTGTTCACTGTATTTTTCAACAATGCAGAAACAGAATGATATATTTGGTCCCGCAATTCCTTAAAAGACTGCTTTTGCAAGAATATAGTTTCTATTTACCTCGCAGCTGTAGAGTGTGTGAAACACATTAATCTATGGAGGAAGAGTGAACTTTACACCCTGTTCCTCATACCTCTATAAGTCTGTATTTAAGATCTCAGTAACATAACAATCTATAGCTGTTACAACGAATATGTATTTTGTACGTTACAGTGGCATTTACTGCCTCAAATTAATGAGACACATTCTACATTTCGTGCTATCCATATAGAAGACATAAATAATATTATGAAGTCAAAAGTTAATATTTTGAACTTTGAAAATGTCTCAGAAATGCCGAACCATTTTTGCCATTATTGGATGGGTTTTACAGTACCCCAGTTTTTAATTCTGTGTAATCTTTTACATCCTATAAATGTTAAGGAAACTAAACGCGCTTTAGCTATTTATACAGGGTTATTTTTGTAAATGCGAAAAAAAAATCAGCTGTTCCCTACATTTATGTTCGCATAACTCGTCAAAATGTAGGGAGCAGCTGATTTTTTTTTCGCGATTTCAGGTTTGGTCCTATAGTAAAAGTTGTTCATAATGATGAGTACAATGACCTCTTAAGAGGTTGTTGGTGTTTTACAAATAACCCTTTATAATAAAATATTTATTTAATAAAATTAAGAACAGGCAAGAGTAATAGATGCTTGGCAACTCTTTTTTGAGAAGCCTAGGTCAACATTGGAACTGATAATGAAAACAGTTAGGTTGTGTCTCAATGAGCATTTTGTGCCTAATAATATTGGTGTGAACCAACCATCACTCATTGGAAAATATCAGAGAGAAACTTGAGAGTTCCTCAAGCATTATTGGGTGATCCTGACAAGTCTTTAACGGGAGATAGGCCTGCAAACTATATGTTTCAAAAGAAGATATACAGTTTGCACAAAATATGACAATTTGATTAAACCATTTATGATTGTATTGCGATGGTTACATCATCGATGCTGTAGGGCCCTATGCTGCCACCCAAACTGATGCCAAAATTATGACACACTTGTTTTAAAATGAAAATGGACCATTCCTTAGACTTTAGAGCAAATGATATTTTTGTTTTTGATAGGGGCTTTAGGGATGCCATCCCTTTGCTTGAAAATTTTAATTATAGAGTATATAAACCTGAATCATTAGATGAAGGAGCAACCCAACTTACATTTGCACAAGCTAATAAAAGCCGTAAAGTGACACTATGTAGGTGAGTCGTGGAAGTCGTGAACGGGAGGTTTAAGAGGGATTTTAAACTGTTTAGGCAAAGGTATTTTAACAATGCCTCAACACATTTAATGGTAGATTTCAGAATTGCTGGGGCTCGATTATATAGATTCCATCCTGTCTTAAGGGATATCCTAATGCTGAAAATATAATCCAAAGAGCATTGTGTTATATGGATGAACCTAATCATCTGGGAAAATTTATTAATGATTATAATATAAACAGAAGACGAGTTATGTTTACCCGTATTGACAGTAACTTGCCTCAACTAAATAATTTCCCAGTTTTTACATACAATGATTTAATATTGTTTGCATTAGGCCCGTATCAGATAAAAGAAGCGCGTTCATACTTTGGTAAACATGTTAGGGATAATAGTATCTATGTTGTTGAAGTGTGTCCAGAACTGGAACACTCCCAAGAAATGTTAAATGGGGATTAGTCGAAATAATCCTTATTTATTAAGAGGACGTACTATTAAGTCTCGTCATGTTTACCAGATTTACTGTTCCTATGTTTTGTTTGACACTGAACATGATAATGTCTTGGAAGCTATTTTAGGGTACTCTTGTAGTTGCCTTGTAGGGAACAGGACCGTTGGTTGTTGTTGTCACGTTATGACAATAATCTGGTACCTTGGTTTTGCAAGACACCAAAACAATATCCAAGCTCCAGCAGGATTTTTAGACAACATATTATTATTAACAATTCAAAAATATTAAAATAATCTAACAAAAGGAAAATCTTTCTTGAAAACCATAATAACAATTTTAAAATAATAATATTATTAATCTGCTTGTATTTTTTTAACATGTCTGGTTATGTTTAAAGCTGTTATTTATGTAACTACTAAAGCCCTATACTTACACTTAATCCAGGTTACTGTATTTGTGAAATCAAAATTCTCTGTTTTATCCAAGCTGGTTGATTGAACTCCCTCGGTATCTTTATTAACACTATTGCTGCATTGCTGTAATTTATGTTATTTAGGTAGACATTTAAGATAATTATAATATAGCAAAATGTTTTTATTTATTTTAAATCTAATAAACAAATAATTATTTTTAGTCTTTTGTGCTTCCCTTGTTTATAGTTAATTGAACTATTTAAAAAAAATATAAGATTACCTGTAAAAATGTACAGACGCCAGCACATCAACGTAAACTCTATACATAAATATAACTACGACGCGCCGTGGAGTGTTAGAAAGAAAGTATCCTCGGCATGATTGGTGGAGTTTTCAACGTTTTTAAAATTGCCCAATGGTTGCACATACTAATAATTGGGAGCCAATCATCATGTTTCACTGGGGAATGTCACATTTGTCAATATTATCACGATACTAATATCGCGATATCGCAATTATTGAGCACGATACCGTGATACGGCCTATTATACCATCAATATTACCACGGTATCGTGATATTATTGACAATGTAACATGCCCCAATAGGAATAAGCCACACCCACTCGCCCCTGCGCGCCCGCCGCTGCTTCCGAGTTCTCCCGATCCTTTACGAAATTAAACGAAAATCACATCGTTCGTTTACGTCAGTTGCGCTTGATCCATAACTATGCGTACGTATTTGAAACCCGTTCGTTAGGGTATTTATGTTCTGTGATTTAGAATCCTGTGTGCTGTGCTGTGAAATTTCTTAAAACATTTTATAAATATAATATTGTGGCACCTCAGTTGACGCAAATTCAAAGAGGGCGCATCATAGTGCTTCGATTGAGTGGATGCCGGGTGATAGATATTTGTCGGCAGACGGGCATAACGGTGACGGTGAGTAATATTTTTTGTAAGTAATCATAATTTTTGAATTAAATTATAGAAAGGCTATTATTGAAAACATGTGTCAATGGTGTTTTTCTACAGAATTTTCGAAATATAGTTAACGCTACGCGCTGTTCCAAGCGTAAAGCGTAAATTCAGAGTTATACTTATGTAAAGAGAATTCGATGAATTATTGTTTTTGATTCCATTTAGTCATGAAACATTCTAAACAAAAGTTAATCCAGTAGGTAGGTAGTGATTGGATTTTAAAGTAAATAGGTATCTAAGCAATTACGCACTTTCTTTTTGTCCGTTGAAACATTGCTGGGTCAAATGTGTTCTCGTGCCCAGCGGGCCCAGGGGCTGCAGTCTCGACATCAAGTTTCGCTAGGACATCTTCCATTATTGACTCAAATAACGAAAAGTTCTGATAATTAGGGGGTCTGTAAACGCACACTACAACATGCTTAACAAGCTCAACACAGGACAGTTCGATGCAATGTTCAATCGATAAACCCACTACTTATGTCATTTCGTTGTTTGGATTATAATACAATTTTTAATCAAGATTAAAGAACCTCCACGCAGCATAGATTTACGATTAAAACAACTGCCCACACTATAGTTCTCTTAACTAATTAGCATTTGGTAATCCTTTAACCAATGTTCAGTACAACAAACAATGTCAAACTTTGTTTTTTCCAAAAACATTTGAATTTCTAATAATTTGGAAGACATACCTTGAATATTTTGATGAAATAGTGTCAAGGCATTCTGCTGATCTCCTTTTTGATATTTACTTAATTTATAGCAAGAAGATACCTTGTTGTTGTTAGGTATAAGAATAATATTACTGGTACCTTCTGTTGTCTTACAAACTAGTTTAAATGATTATTCGGAGTTAATCCCAAGACTTCAATGTTATCACCAGGCAGTGAGCTCATAGTGCTTAAGGGAAATGGAACCTCCTTCGTACAATTTGTATAAATATTTATAGCATTTGAGCTAGACACTTATTTAGGTCAGCCACCTTACTATTAGTATTATTACTAACTGTTTTGGTGTTAATAATACAAGACTTCGACATACTACTTATGTCTGAGTTTATGTAAAAAGCTAGTAGCCTTGCTATTATGTGTCTAAAGCTAACAGGCAGATACACAGTATCCCTAGTCGACTTTAAAGATTCCACAAAACTGTTGGTGTCAAAATATACAAGCTTGTCACTGTAATGACTAGTTAAAAAGTGCATATGCTTATTAAGCATATGAATATAATTGTTCTGTCTAGTTGTCAATTTCTTAAAATATGGGAAAGCACACAATATTACTTTTCTACAATTTAACTTTAACAACTCAGTTACACAGTCAGTGATTTAATATTTTTTGACATTAGAACTGTTACCTACAAATACAGTAATGTTGGTTTTAGGATTAAATATATTTCCTGTTACTGATGTCATTATTTGTTTGTAGGTTGACCCTGGCATACAATAATTTTGAGTAGAATAACTCAGGTTGTCACTAATTAATTTACCTAAACCTCTTCCTATACAATCTGAGAACATAACTGAATCATGACTACTGAAAGATGGACAAATACCAGTCTCAAGCTGTACTACTTGAGATAGATCTTGCACTATATTAGGTACGTCTTGGTTAAGGTTACAGTCTTGAGACAAACTCTCAGTCTGGGACGGGTGCTCCGTTGCCTCAGGCTGGACAACAACAGGGTTTAAAACCTGACAAGTACACTGACACATAACTAACTCACTAGCAGCAAGAATATGTTCTTTAATTTGGTTCTGAGAACCCACGTATTTAATGTAAAGGGAACTAAGTGTGCTCTCAAGTACCTGTATGTCAGACTGTAAGCGCTGTGTATCAATTTCATAGATTTTTCTGCTGTCTTCTAATTTAATTTGCTGATTGTTTAATTTATTTATTAGATCAACACGTTCTTTCCTCAGTGGAATATTTTTGGAAAAGTGCTTCTGTTGTTTCCTAAATTGATTACATTTTTTAATTATTCTATTCATTCTTGCATATTTATTCATTTTGTTATGACTAACTTTATAACTATAATTATAATTCTGTTTCAGCAAGGAATCTTGAGTAAGGTCAATAGTTGTTATGGAATGAGGGTTACAATTACTATTTAACAATTCATTATATAAATGGTTTTTTTCTTTAACCTGATTACATTCTATTTGTTTTCCTAACTGGTTAATGCGACTATTAGCATGAAATAATTCATCTTCTAGGTCCCTAACTTTGCTTAAAGCCTCCTCATACAAAAGACTACAGTTGTTGAAACCATCCGTGACCACCTTCAATTGGTAGCGTTCATCAACAACATTCAGATATTGTTGATGTAGGTCTACTAGCTCCCGTTTAAGGCTTGATATTTGTCAACAATTTTCTTGAACTGCTCCTCACTTTCATCATTCTCCAGTAGCAATTGGTCATATTGGAGTTTCTTTGCTTCAAGTTTTTGGGAGGGCCGTTCTCAATTTAAGGTCCATCTCCTGAGCAGTAGCCTTACGGGTCATCACAGGCATGGTTTCAGGATTAGTTACTGAAAGTAGCATAGAGAAACGGTGAGAAAAAGTAGGAGACAAATAAAATAAAGTTGGAAATGAAAGGGAAAATGAAAGATGTTAGCGTAGTTCAATGAAGAAATTAGGTTGGGGTTGAAAACAGCTCAAGCCAATTCAGTAAGTAAGGTAATATTATCAAATTTGGATGATTTTATTGCCTTACGAATTTTACTTTTCTTTATGTGGGTAGGTTGCCTAGATTTTAAAGTTATTTTTTGTTTAAATATTACAGTAGGTATAACGGCAATGCAAAAATAAAGATCATGAACCTTTTTATTCTTGTGTATTATCTTAAGGATCACAATGAGAATAACAAAATCTTTGCTAAGTTTCGTTTTCTATGATGTAAACAATGCGATCTAGACCCAATGCAGAGATCTAAATCAGCGAACTATTTATGCTAAGAGGTCACGAGGATATATGTAACAGAGTTACAATAACGATTGTGTGCTATTATAAAGTAAAAGTAAACAAATACTCCCCGTTTTATTCCGCAGTACGAACGTCAGCTGTTGGTTTTAGGTTACCGGTACCGGTGTGTAACAAACACTGTGTATTAAGTACTCTTTCTATTAACAGGAAAACAATAATCCTGAGTATTTATGCAATTAAATTACGTTTACACATAAAATTACACCTTAATTTTACTTAATTACTAATAATTTAAAAATAATTTTAAAATACCATCATATCGATCTCTTTACGACCAAATTCGGTCGCAACTCGCTAAGTCCCGGATTGACAGGTGTAATGTATGGAGTGACAGGGCTTGGCGACCGAATTCGGTCGTAAAGCGATCGCTATGAATGTCGAGACTGTAGCCCCTGCTTAGTTAGAATCTAGTTACCACGCTATCGCATTGGGTGTAACCCTGTAATGGTAGCGATGTTAGTGTGTAAATAAATAACTTAATCACTTTATGTAAGCTATTATTGTAGGGAATTATAAGTATTAATACATCTTTGCATAGTAATTGAGTAATTATGGGCAAATACACTATAGCTATTTGTTTCGTTCCAGAAAAAATCTGTTTACTTCTGGCTTCTCTCTGGCTGGCGGTGGGAAGAAAGAGGAACCATCGGAGCCCATCGCCGCCAACCGGGCGGCAGACGCCGCACACTCTGCCGATCCTTTTCTGACCACACGAATAACATCAACTTCGTACAGCGTAAGTCCATGTGTAGCTTGTAATCATAAATATCACCTCAACTTATTCATCACTCATAAAATATGGTTTTCTTAAAAAGTGAATAACAAAATTGATTAAAATAAATGATACCTACCTACTACCTAATAGAAATGTAGGTAGGTAGTTGGAAGGGCGCTCGGCGCTCACATTATTACCTACTATGTATTATATAAATCTTCCGTGACTAAATAATAACAGCCGCACAGGTCCCGTGGCTAAATAATAACGGCCGCACAGGTCGATCGGTCAGGTTAAGCTACGCTTGCCGCGGTTGGTCTGTGGATGGGTGACCATCTTTACATACCGAGACCCCTCCGTGCCTCGGAAAGCACGTTAAGCCGTTGGTCCCGGCTGTCATTCGGGGATCCTTGACAGTCGTTACGGGTAGTCAGAAGCCCGAAAGTCTGACAACCAGTCTTACCAAGGGGTATCGTATTACCCAGTAACTGGGTTGTGGAGGTCAGATAGGCAGTCGCTCCATGTAAAATACTGGTATTCAGCTGCATCCGGTTAGACTGGAAGCCGACCCCAACATAGTTGGGAAAAGGCTAGGCAGATGATGTATTAGATAAATCTTCAGTTCTTTACAATCTACCTCAACAAGGGTGGAAGTTCTCAATTCGACAAATTTGTTTATCTTTATATTTTGAAGATTTTTTAGCCGTCCCGTACTCATTTAAAGTCTATTCAACTAATGCTATTTCAAGTTAAACAAATATCGATTTTATTCCAATGGTAATTAGGTTGATTTCAGAGTGACTAGCACTACTAGACTAGCAGTTATAAAAATGTTTGAAGTTCTAACGTAAACTAAACTTTATGATGTAGGAATTAAAGTTATTTTTCCATAAACTCATATTTGTTTACATTATCTGCAAATAAATCGCGAATGCAGATAATAGTTAAATTGGCCCGTACTATTTGTCATACTAAGGAATCCTAGGTAAGTATTAAATTGACAAAATTTTCTTTGTTTTAGATTTCAATGGACACAGCCCGCCTTGGGGAAGCCGGAAGACAACTGCCGCGTGCACACCTGCAGGGTGGTGCAGGCGTGGTTCGCGGCACAGGATGACGTCATCCGCCTGCCATGGCCTGAATAAATACCTATATCTGCTTATATTTGTATTGTTATGTTATTACAATTTTACAGTAGGTATCTATAGTTATTAGAGTTTAATTTATGTAAGTAACTTTTTATTTATCATTTAATAATAACATATTGGTTTGGCAACGATTTACGCTCCCATGTAAGTAGTTATATTTCATAACAACTGAAAGGCCGATCTTGCGTATTTCTGAGGTCAAGTTTGGGCTCTTTTAGGTCATGTCATATTCTTCGCGCTAATAAGACCCGATCGAACTTAGTTTAGTCTACAACACTACTACTACCTACAGTACACTCAATGTCTGACACCGTGTCTGAACACTTAGACACTCGGTGTCGCAAGGTGTAGGTATTCGTTGAGTTTTGTTCACACACAGAGACACTGTGCATGGCGTATAGTGTCGTAGCCTAAACTTACCATTAGATGATACGGCACTAGTAAATAATGCACTTCAATCACCCGGGTTTCCGTACGAACCTATCCTATGTATTCAGCCATCCATTCTCAGAAACTTTCACATTAAATAGTAGCACAGTTTTACAATCCATAAGTTGTATTTTAATATTGTAATTATTTTATTTATCAAAATAAAGGTATTCACCATTGTTATATTCTTGAGCATTTTTCCATTATCTACTAATTGTTGGTTATAATTTAAGTTAGGGCCGTCACCCACTGGCGGCATGGCACGACAAGGGATTAGCGCAAATGATTTGGGATTTTATTTTATCATGGTTAGCATTCACATTTCGGGATGCCACGGCATGCCAGAACGTCCCGAAGGATGCCAAAGCAGGCTGTGACATATCAATGAAATTGTCGTGCCGTGCCGCCTGTGGGTACCGGGTCTTATACAGCCCAGTCCAATTATATTAATCTAGGTAAAAGCTTACTTTTGTTTGGCGGCAGCATTTGATTTTGCTTGGCAACCATTGGTGACAGATGTAACTGTATAATTAATCTGTTACAAATATTAATAAAACTAATACCTACTAATAATTGTTTTTTTTTGTTTATGTTCCTTTTCGCGTCATGTTTACCGCAAATAAACGTATTTTCTTTCTTTCTAAAAATAAAAGCGTGTAAAAAAGAAATATTATCTACTTATTTTTAATCTATTGTATAGTTTGGTTTTATAAATTTTATTGTAGGTAAGTATATTTAATTTTAGAGTAGGTATTTGTTTTTTTTAGTTTTCAATTAGGTATATTAAATAAAAAGATTAAGATTATTTTATTCCGCATTTTATTTTGAGATTTTTTCGCGCTTTCACACGCGTTCCCGTAGTAACCTATCCTATTCCTATGTCCTTTTCTGATAGGTAGATAAGCAAAATTCCATGATGATCGGTTGTGTAGCTAAGGCGCCGAAAGCAGGGGGAGCTAGCGCCGTATAGAATCTATTATACGGGGCCCCGACGACGCCACATTTATTTACTCAAAAAAACTTTTTAGTACTTAGTTTGGTTACTATTTGTTTACTGGTAAAATTTACAACTCAAAAGTGAAAATAAAAACTTTTTTGAGAAAAAAAAAAACAACTGACTTCCAAAAAAGACACTACAAAGTGAAAAATAACTTTAATTTCGAAAGTCGGTATCGCTTGTTTCGCATTTTCGTTGTTCGCCACCAAAAAAGTTTTTATTTTTCACTTTTAAGTTGTAACTTTTACCAGTAAACAAATAGTATCCAAACTACTGAACCGTTTTTGATGAAATTTCTATGGGACCAACCTGAAAGTATATCCTTACAAATAAAAAAGAATTTTGCAAATCGGCTTATAACGGAGTTCTGAGGTAACAAACATAAAAAAATACAGTCTGATTGAGAACCTCCTCCTTTTTTGTAGTCGGTTGAAAACGTCACTGTCCTTTTTGTAAAAGACCCCGCCCGAGTTCCCATAGAAATAGTTTCCTACGAGAACCCATGGCCTTTTCTTTCCGAAAATCCAGTTGAATGGCGTGCAATAGGAGAGGCGGCATAGTCCACGGCTGGACATAGGTCTAGCAGTGGACTGCTATAGGCTGATGATGATGATGAAATAACGATAATAATAGATTAGAATTATAAAATTAAAATTTAATAGAAAATTCATAATCTTCGAAATCGTATCTTATTACTTAGAACTTGCATGTAAAAGCAAACTTCGGTAGGTATAGATAATTCCGTTACTAAGTTCAAACTTATTATTTTAGTAAAAAGATTGTATCGCGGACGTAACGTTAATCTCAAACACGGCCGGCGGCGGACAAGAGACTTTATAGGTATAATTAATTGGCTAAACCTTACACAGGTTCGTGACGGGGTAAGTATCCATATTTTTTTTCAAAATTTCACGCAATTGTGTTATGGGTTTTCAGCATTAAATTTCGTAAAAATACTTAGAATAGAAGAGCAAGGAACGCACGAAAACAATTGACCGCCAGCCTGCCAGTAAGTAGGTAACAAAACCCGCAAAAGGTTATTTAAACCTGCTTGAAATTAAAAAAAAATGTTTTTCTCACATCGGGTTATACATACCTGATGATAATTAATAAAATTGTGTAACGGTGTATACCGTAACTACCTACCTGTTTAAATGTAGGTAATATGAGTATACTAATACCTACTTAATACTTATAGGTAATAGAAACAAATAATAATATGTAAAAATGAAGGATTAAGAAGATATCATTTCAATAAAACAAATTGATTATAGCTTTCGTATGTATTTGAGGCATTGCGCGGGCCGCCTGTTTTTATTACCATTCCATTATTTCGATTCGATTCAAGTCAAAAGTATTCATTCAACCCAACTGCTACGCATTTCTTATCGCATAGTAAGTACACCACGACGCGCACACGCACACACTCTCATGTACGCGCTGCAGCACGAAATATTACAAGTAAGAACAGACAAAAAGCTATACATCTCTTTCGCACGATTCTCGCTGTTGTTGCTCATAAAGGCGCGTACGCACGTACGAACAAATTTGTTGCGTTACATGATACGCAACAACTTGGTTCGCACGTGCGTACCACTATCGAACATCGAACACTCTGTTCGTCAAACATGTTCGCGGCGATCCTTGTAGTGTGTTCTGTATGGACGGTGTTCGAAGAGCTTTAATAAAAGTAATGTATTTTCATTTAGTTTTTTGTACAATACTGTTTCCCACCATCTAGGATCCGCTTTAGGAAACAACATTTCGTGAATCACTGCGAACATCAAAAAACTCTCCGCTACTTCACAATCGACCACTTCCAACGGCGCCGTCATGGCTACTAAGATAGAGTTCACGACTGTTGTTCGCGAACTCGACTCGAACTATGTTTGCGTTCGTGTTCGAATATGCCGTCCATACGTACGAACCAAATGTTCGGGTCTGGTGTTTGTGTTCGCTATGTTCGTGTTCGTACGTGCGTACGCGCCTTAACGCGTTCAAGGTCAAAGTGGGGTAACTTGATGTGCTGGCGACTGTACTTGAAAGAAAACCATTAGTTTCGAATATACTTTGTCAATTGTTATTATGACTGCCTTGTTGGTCTAGTGGTCGCAAGCGCTACTGCTGAGCATGAGGTCCTGGGTTCGATTCCCAGGTCGAGCAAAGTGATTTGGGGTTTAACCATCAGGAATTTCTCAGTAGCAGCCCGGAATCTGGATCTGTGCCAGGTTGATGGCAATGGTCTCGCTCCCTGTTATATGGGACTCGAAATAACTGGTGAAATGTGGTTGTGTTATAGGTACACCTCTGACCAGCCCTTCGGGGAATATACAGCCGCGATGTTATGTTATGTTTGTTATTATTGTCATATTTTTTTAAACTATTACCCAGTTCTTTGATCAATAATAGTACTAGATTAAGAATCAGGAACAAAAATCAGTCGCTCAAGTGGCCACGTTTGCACACACGTAAACATCTACATTTCTTAGAAAAAAGTTTAATAATAAACTTCAGTTTATTATAAACCTTAATGCTTAAACATAAAGTTTAATTACCATTGCAAAATATATTTAAAATGTCGCTTGAATATAAAATCATTCTATTTTTTAATTTTCAGTCATTTATTCTAAAAATGAAACTTAAAACCTTACTAATTTGAAATAAGATCACAAAAGTATTTGTGGTCTTATTTTTCGGGCCGTTTTTGAAGCGCTTATCGGGAATCTAGTACTATTATTGATCGAAGACCCAGTTTCATAAAAATGTTAATAAATATGCAGTTTGAAATCCTTCATTTAGGTGGCCATCACTTTGTTTAAATGCTTAATAATATTAAAATCATATCAGTTATACTTACGTAATAATTCACAACTGTTCGCTATTTTAAAGCGCCTTTAAGTTTTTTTAATAGCGAAATTATAATCTATACATTTTATTGCTAGCGATATGATTAAAAGGTTTAGTGAAACTGTTTTTTGTCTAGTCTGTTGTAATGACAAGTTCTCGGAGTTTTTTATTTATAGCAATTTAATGAGCCAATATTCACGAATATAAAACACCAAAAATCATTGGTGTACACTCAATTCGATAACTATGCCGACGTCCTTACAAAAATTGGCCATGTCCTAACTAAATTCAATCTTTCTCAAGACATCTATGACATACTAAATAATTTTGTTAATTTTGATTATTGTTGTATTAAGGAACCTTTGATATTTTGTATGCCATTTGGCGGGGCACAGCTCAGATCGTATGTATTATAACATCTTCTGTATGTACCCTGTGTTCACGAAATGGTTCTTCCTAAAGTGACGATTTCTACCAGTTAACCCTTACCGCAAGCCGCGTTAAGAAACTTTGTTCCAAAAAACGATACGTTCGTTTTTCATATATACTCAAGTACAGTAGGGTGTCCTACGAAAGAAGAAAAGTTGCACGTATGAAAACCAAATTAGTATACAAATTATTTGCTTATTTTTTACAAGCTTTTCACTTCAGGAATTTTGTTTTCGTATCCGGAATTATGATTTTAAGATAAACAGTAAATTAACGATTACTAGGTACATTTCCGTATAGTCATGATGGACGTTTCGTTCTCTTCATTTGTACGAGTTACGTAAGTATGAGCCTTTACATTAAAACATCACAAAAATGATAATAAACTCATAAATAGCTAAATAATTAGTAATATCATAATCATAACGTTGGTGCTGTACCTATATGTATTTCATAGTTCCGTTGTGAAAATATTTATTTTTGTGTTTCGTCTCACGCAGATGCAACTGTCAAGGCAGATGACAGACGTGCCGGTAGAGATGACGATTATTCCTAGACAAGATCGATTTTTAAATCTATCCGAATCGCAGGAAAGAATCGATTCAGCAATAAATTGAGTTCTGATAGATTTGTTCCTGCCATTATTCTACATCGACAGCTTTACTATAGATAATCACTTCTTCGTTTTGGTGTTGCCAGCAAAATTAGTCAAATGTAATGAATAATCGAATACAAAATAAATTAAATAATATTCTTGGTTACAAAAAACAGAACAAAGAAACTGCGTATCAAAACTTAAAAGTTGCAATCCGCAGAAAAAACATCGAAACTCGTTTTCAAGTTTCTAAAATCGATTAATAAAATCTATAATTCATTGTTTGTGATCGATAAAAAAAAACAATTTACTTGACCTATAAAATCGATTCTAGATCGCATCCCTAAGCCGACGCTTGCGGAACGGTTACGGAAGCCGCCATTACTAGAGTTGTCCAACTATCGATAGTTTCACTTTCGATAGGTGACCTCGAAAACTAGTAGTAACCATATCGATAGTATCGATACCATCGATACTATCGATATCACAAATGAACTAATATTATTGATTGGAAGCAATAGTATCGAAAGACTCGATACTATTACATTATAATACTATCAATAGTATCGATTTTTTTAAAGTAATACTATCGGTACTATCGTTGTATTAAATAATTAAAACTATCAATACTATTGATAGTTTGTAAAACTATCGATAGTATTACACCATCGTTCCAGTTTGAGTAATTAATGTGGCCTACCCAAATGTCCTTTCTTTGGTATTGTTCGTCGGATCGTTGAGCTCTCTAAGTTTTGAGTTGAGCTGCACGATTTCTGACAAATGCGTGCACTGACTGGACAGGTCCTCTCAAACTGTTTGGTTCTTTCTTCAAAAAAACCATCTCAGACATAAATCTACATGGTCTTCACATGGTCTGACCAAGATTATGTCTGGACTTTAAAAGAGACTGTGACGTCTGAGTTTGTTTCGGCCTTTCTTCTCAGACTAGTCAGATAGGAAACGCCGACCTCATCTAGTTTTAAAATATGATTGACGTGTAAAAGTGTTTGTACAAACCTACTTACAAAAATAAAATCATTTATCATTTATCATCATTTATCATTATCATTTATCATTATCATTTATCGATAGTTTAATAACCGCCGATAGTATCGTTCCCCAATTATAGCAAGTAGTGTTAAGTTATTCTCACTCACTGTGCCTTATGTTGTGTCACCGTTACTAGCAAAACTGGTAGCTGATTGTAATGATGGGTAAGTTAAACATATTTTAAATTAACATCCATAATTATGATTTTACCTAATGAATGAATTGAATATTGGAAGGCAATACTATCGCTGTTTATAAAACTATCGATAGTGTGAGCTATCGATACTATCGATAGTATTGCTCCTAAACATATGCTGGCCTTCGATAGTATCGATACTATTTTTGTATATCAATTCTATTGCCCTGTATAATAGTATCGATACCATCGATAATATCGATAGTTTAGCGATAGTCGACTATCGATAGGCAACACTACTATTCATTACTGTTTATTTGTGTCGATTGAGAATAGTCACCGCGATTAATCTCTCCACTTAAATAGTGATACTTACGGAAATTCTTTGGTGTGTTTGTTTTAAACAACTTAGCGTATTTCATGTAACTAACGACAGGACTTTTTCATATTTAATTGTGTTTTATTACGCCAGGACGTTTTTGTGTTGTGTTTCTGAACTCTTTTGAGATTTTAATCATGTTGATGCTTGATTCTGATCAACCGACGCCGGCGGTAATGAGAAGCCGATGTGTCAATTGTTCACTTTTGATACCCAGAAATCACCCGCGACATTCCTTGCAACAAGCGTCTACGACGATGATTACTATATTACGATCTTGGATAACTCCTACTGAGGTAAGTTTCACTTTATTACCTACTTCTAGATTATCAGACATGCTAGCATCCTGTACTTTGAATAGCTGACTATCCTGTAACCTTAGTGCGGTGCAACTTCTACGTTGTACCATGTTATTAAACCTAACAAAGATTTTCTATTGATCCTATAATTAAATCTTGGAATAGTGAACTTTGATGTGAAGAATACAGCAATGTAATATACTGATGTAGGTACTGTATAATAAACCAGAATACTTTTTTGATTTGTTACTAATTCTGGAATGATTATCAGATTCATGAAATACTTCAGTACTTTAGTTTAAGGTATAATTTACGAGTCCTATAGTTCACAAGAATATGTGGGGAACACAGCTTTGCATGGGTGATAAAAATCTTTTGAAATTCTCGGTTTTTCTCTAGATATGCATGTTTTCTACACTTAAACCTTCCCCATGAATCGCCCTGTCTATTGGTGGAAACTGCATGAATATCTGTTCAGTACTTTTTGAGTTTATCATATCTATACAGACCAACAGTTACACATACATAATTAATATAACATAGTCATAGAATGTGTATTCAATAAAGATTTACAATATGCAATGATTTTGCAATGTGCTAATATTAGCAGTACAGCGTTGGAAGGCCTCCTACAAGGTGGATGGATGTCTTTGTTATATAATAATTATGTGAGGATTCAATGATGATGGATGATTGGTGAATAACGTGAGTTAAATATTTCAGAAAAACAGCAATATTGAGAAATCATTTCTTTTATTTCAGCTTTCATCAGAAAGTGTACTATGTACGGAGTGTATGGTAATACTTCAAGAACGAGCAAGCACATTCATTGATGGAAATGCTATACCATTGCCTGCATTTGGTCACAGGAGTCTATGTTTTTCTTGTGGAAAGTCTATTTTACGTACAATAAGAAAACATGCTGTGAGATCTGATCGCCAAGAAAGGAACATTATATTAAGAAAGGTTCCACTGCACTTGGTAAATATTTTTTTACTTACACATATTTCTATAATGTTAATTTTCATTCTTGGGGAACTTCACTACCACCCAGAAAACTGCAGCAAAGCACAGGACTGTTAGGTGTAGCGACACTTGAGGGAGGCCTATGTCCAATTGTGGGCGTCTTTCAGCTGAAATGGTAATGATGATTGTTTTATTTTAATTCTGAATACATAGTATGTCAATTTGTTCTTTTTTAGGTTTCAAGATTGGAAAGAGTATGTAATGCTTGTTGGTTGGCAGCTTATAGAGAAGTGAAACGTCAAAACCAACATGAAACCAATCGCCCCATTCTGTCTGAAGTAGGAACGAGTGGAGAATTTAATACACCTGTACCGCCACCCCTTCCGCAACATACCTCACAACATTCCAGGCAATCTTCTCCAGTAAGAGCTAAAATAACATCAGCAGTATACAGACGTGCTGCTAATACAGCTAGTCATTGCATATTTGTTGACTGTTTTGAATCGGAACGTTTACTTATACCTGCTGCCATAAAGGAGCTTTTACTTTTAAATCACAAGTTTTATATACCTCCAGGAGCACGAATATATTATGTAATTATCACTTAAATCAACCGGTAATCAGTCGGTGGCAAACAACGAAAATGCGAACCCGACGACACTGACTTCCGAAATTAAAGTTTTTTTTTATTTTTCACTCGTTTTTTTTTTTTTTGCAAAAAAGTTTTTATTTTGTTAATGTCGCATCAACGCTGCGAGGCCATAAAAAGCACGATTATTCGTTATTCACGATTATTCACGTTTTTTTTTTCAATTAGCAGCTGTTCTCTTATTTTGCCTTTAACTATCTTTGTTGTTTTGTACCTACATGAGTGATCTGTAGTCATTTTATAAGTTGCGAGTAGTTTAGACATAATTTTTAGGTTATCTCCGAATTTGTTTAATTACTTTAAAACTCGGATACTTGTGTGAAAATGAACACTTTTATTTAATAGTATATAAAGCGTAGTCTATAATAAATAAAGATTTATTGTGTTTCAACTTAAGACGGATTTCCATACAACGTTGGTCATGATCCCTAATCTGTATTGTCCTGTAAGCATCTGTAGTCGAGCGTTTCATACGAATGAACATAATCGTTGAATGAATAAGGTTCATTTTTGTATGTATCGCCACTGTTCCTAACATGGACAATTTTTTTTTCTTTTTTCAGGTTGGAAATACTGATATTTGTGATGACGACGACTATGCTGATGATGATTCGGATACACTAGTGGAATCAAATGTGAGCCAAATAAAATATGTATTCTTACTTATTCATTTCGCAGGACTAATGAAAGAAAGGGCGTTGTAGATTTTTATATGGAGCTTGGCATACTTACTGTCGCGCCGCCATTTTCTTTTTCAAAATGGCGGCCTCGCATGAAACCTATATTGAACCTTTGCACGTTAATATCTCGGAAACATGACACTTAACGGGAATTGGTCTTATTATGTTTTCTGTATGTATTGATGTCAGCTATAGATTTATATAGGTTTCATGCGTGACGCCATTTTGAAAAAAAAAAACAAAATGGCGCGCCAGTAGATATGCCACGGGTCTTCAAGACCCTTTCTCAAGAAACAAATAGTATATAGGGAAGCAAGGACAACGACACTCAATCTGTTGTCCATACATTTTTAACGCGTAGGAATCACCTTTTTAGGGTTCCGTACCTCAAAATGAAAAACGGAACCCTTTTAAGATCACTTCGGTGCCCGTCTGTCTGTCTGTCAAGACCCTTTTTCTCAGGAACGCGTGGAGTTACATAATCAGCCTATAACGATCCCACTGCTGGGACACAGGCCTCCTTTCTGTGAGAGGGAGAGGACCATAATCTACCACGCGGGCCCAGTGTGGGTTACATAGATGTCACATGTCTTCGATTTTTTTAGTTCTAGGACATGCCGATTTCCTCACGATGTTTTCCTTCACCGTTTTAAGAGCAGTGGTGATAAAATTATTTACACAAAGTAAAGCGCCTGTCTAGGTTCGAACCTACGACCTACAACTCGTAAGTCGCGACCATTACCACTGGGCCGCCACTGGTCTATAATGGACCACCACTCGGGGCCCTCTCTAATACTCAGGGCTGCAGCTGGATGAGAGTTGCCGAAAATCGAGTTGAATGGCGTTCAATAGGAGAGGCCTATGTCCAGCAGTGGACTGCTGTAGGATGATGATGATGATGATAGATAGACACGTAATACAGGGAAAATTTTATTTTTTTAGGTCTGCCGGGTCTGCCTGGCTATGGACGTTAAAATGTATAATTTGAAGGACATCGAACTGAGAGAAATGTTTCAGAATATTACTGGGATAACGGTAAGTTATTGTTGTCTTTGATTAACATGACATCTACATCGTGCCTATTATCCTGGAAGGGTTAGGCCACTGACCGATATTAAACAATTACTCTGGACAAATACTGGATGAAATTGAATTGGATGTACAGACGCCAGCACATCAAGCTACTACAATCTGTCAATTTTTTAAATACATTTTCAACTTTATCGCTTATTAAATATTAAAGCATTAAGGTTCAAGGTTGATTGGGAAAATTTGACAGTTTCGGGTAGCATGACCTGCTGGCGTCTGTACATACGTGCGCATAGGCGAACAATTTACAACGTCGTCGCGCGCTCTATTTTACATAGGAACGGTCAAAATTAGGTAGATACCGCTAGTAGAACTCGGCTATGAAGAGGTTCCAGAGATAACCGCATTCAAACAAACAAACTCTTAAGCTTTATTGTTAGAATAGATTACATGGAGCGACTGCCTATCTGTCCTCCACAACACAGTTACTGGGTACCACGATACATTAACTCCGCCGTCATATCATTATCTTTCTTCCCCCATACCAGGTTACCGAAAATAACCATTCAATACTTGAGCGCCTGTGTTGGGAGTGCGCTGGAAGACTGAAAGCGGCTGCGGCCTTCAGAAGTAAAGCGCTGCTCAGCGATGCTTTACTGTTGGGTTTAGCTAGCACTGGTGAACAAGTGAGTAACAATCACGAAGCAAATACAAAGAGGAGACGGCCTAAGCAACTGTGCACTGGTTGGTTGGAAGGTTGGGGAAAAAGTCTTTTCGCATTATAGTATGTATGAAATTGTAATAAAATCTCTTTGGCTATACTATTTGTATCTGGCTGGTTTTGGTATCATTGAAAGTTTAAATTTTAAAGAACATAATTCCAAATTGAAATTAGGAAAATGTGTGATTTTCATTTCTTTTTCGTACTGTCAAGATGAGTGAATCTAATGATGAAATTCGTTACATTTTAAAATTTTACTACAAAAAAAGGTAAAAATGCAACGCCAGCCGCGAAAAAAATTTGCGATGTTTATGGACCTAGTGCCTGTGAGAGTAGCACAAATTTGGTTTAAGCGTTTTTAATCCGGTAATTTTGATGTCAAAGATGCACGTCGCTCTGGTCGCCCTATTACGGATAAAATGGATGCCATTTTTGAAAAAGTGGAGCAAGATCGGCATATCAGTAGTCACGACGTAGCTGAAGAATTGGGAGTTTTGGCGCATTTGAAAAAACTGGGTACACAAAAAAGCTCGATATTTGGGTACCTCATGAGCTCACTGAAAGAAACCTAATGAGCCGTGTACTCATTTGTGATTCTTTATTACGACGTAATGAAACCGAACCATTTTTGAAGAAGCTGATAACTGGTGATGAAAAGTGGATGACGTACGACAAGAACGTGCGAAAAAGGTCGTGGTCAAAGGTCGGTCAGGCTTCACAGACTGTGGCGAAACCCGGGTTAACTCGCAACAAGGTGATGCTGTGTGTGTGGTGGGATTGGAAGGGCATTATTCATTATGAGCTGTTACCACCAGGCAGGACCATCGATTCTGAACTCTACTGCGAACAACTGATGAGATTAAAGCAAGAAGTTCGGAGAAAGCGACCGGAATTAATCAACAGAAGGGGTGTGGTTTTTCATCATGATAACGCTAGACCTCACACATCTTTTGCCACTCAGCAAAAATTAAGAGAGTTTGGCTGGGAGGTGTTAATGCATCCACCGTATAGTCCTGACCTTGCACCTTCAGATTTCCACCTGTTTCGGTCTCTTCAGAATTCTTTAGGCAGTGTCAGGTTAACATCACGAGAGGACTGCCAAAACCACTTGTCGCGGTATTTTGATCAGAAGTCCCAAAATTTCTATAGCAATGGGATCATGTCCCTACCTACAAGATGGCAAAAAGTTATCGAACAAAATGGTACCTACATACTTTAGTTAAATGTAAATAAACTATATTAAAAAATGTTTTAAATTTTCTTAAAAAATGCGAACAATCTTTTTCCCCAACCTATTTTTTAGGTACGTAGAGCTCAAAACTAGCATAGTTTAATAATCTTAATACTGAAGTTTGTTCAACATTAATTCCTAAAGACCCTTTAATGGCCAAAATATTATTTTTGTAGTTTTTATATCATTTTGTAAACAGGCCGCCATCTATCGTCAACTATGAACAACAAAAATAAACCTAAAAAACTACTCCCTGGTACGAAAATCCTGAGTACGACCCTGTTGCATCCTGCACTTAGTGACATCTAGTACGAGATAGTTACGTAACTACTAAGTAAAATCGACAGAACGAGCAAATAGTTATGCTATTGACTGGTAGATGGAAAATAGAAGTGGGTGGGATCTAATACCACCCCTCACCCCCTAAAGTGTCACGCGTTATTTCCTAAGGAAATCGAATTAGAACATCTCCTCTTTGTATTTGCTCCGTGGTCACAATAGTAGTAGTAAATTTCTGTGTAAAGGAGCCACTGGCGAACTAAGGAGGGGTAGGGGCGCCCCTCTTTCGAGCACTGTATTTTCAACGCTCTGCTTAGCGCCAAGAGTTGATAATACAACATTGGCGCCTATTCCCTTGTTCACAAACTAAACTAAATTTAAGTTCAGTGCATCTTTTTCTTTCTATTTCATTAAGAGCTGATTTTTCCTTAGCCAGATAACTTTTATTCGAGTAATAAAATTGACGTCTGACAGTTTTTCACTGTCAAAATTATTCCTCGAATAAAGTTATCAGATGATTGAAAAATCAGCCCTAAGAAAAGGACAGAAGATAAATATTAGTTTAGTACTGTCAAATTAAGATACTCCATAGCAAGTTTAGACGTGATTAAAAACATGCCTACTAAAAATACGTTAATTTACGTCAGGCGCTGACTAATTTGACAGGACTAATCTAATATTTATCTTCTGTCCTTTTCTTAATGAAATAGAAAGAAAAAGATGCACTGACTTAAATTTAGTTTATTTTGTGAACAAGGGATTCGGCGCCATTGTGTTTATTTTGACGCGCTAGGATGCTCTCTCTCTGATTCTCAACGCTCAGCTCTACACCGAGAGTTGAAAATCCAGTCCACGATAAAATCCTGTCGTGATATTTTTACAACTGTGTTACGTGGGCTAACAGACACATAAGTACAGACGCCAGCACATCAAGCTAACCGAAACTGTCAAATTTTCCCAATCAACCTTGAACCTAATGCTTTAGCGATAAACTTGAAAATCTATTAAAGAAATTTGACAGATTGTAGTAGCTTGATGTGCTGGCATATGTCACTAGAAACACAGTACATGAGATATGTCACTAGAAATTTATTGTCGGTTATCAAAAATTGCAATATCTACGCGGTCAAAATGTATGGCAGAGTTATTTTTTTCCAAATAGCTGACGAAATATTTCAATGCATGGGGCTTTGAATCATGTACTGAATTCATGGCTACAGTTTGCGCACTGGTTAAAAAAATATCCTGTATAGAAAAGTACGTCCGCGATTTTCTCAAAAAGATATCAATCTTTTTTAACAGTTTTTAGAGTTCCGTACCCAAAGGGTAAAAACGGGACCCTATTACTAAGACTCCACTGTCCGTCTGTCTGTCTGTCACCAGGCTGTATCTCATGAACCGTGATAGCTAGACAGTTGAAATTTTCACAAATGATGAACTAGCTTCAACTTTCTGACTAACTGACCGACTATTTAATTTTGACAATTCAAAAGTGCCTGTAAATGGTTTAATTGAAATAAATGATTTGAGTTTGAGTTTGAGTTTGATGTATTTATGTTCCCGCTATAACAACAAATACTAAAAAAAGAATAAAATAAATATTTAAGTGGGGCTCCCATACAACAAATACGAGTTTTCGCCGTTTTTTGCTCGATATTAATAACGGCAACAGGTAGACGCTTGAAATATTCATAGAATATTTAGTTGACATCGGGACAGGTGAAACTAAAAAAAAAGGGTTATAATA
Organism: Apamea sordens; assembly: GCA_945859715.1. Lineage (NCBI taxonomy): Eukaryota > Metazoa > Arthropoda > Insecta > Lepidoptera > Noctuidae > Apamea > Apamea sordens. Next base: position 5,883,079 of record OX244015.1, on the reverse strand, counting down.
TAGTGTCTTATGTTGTATAGATAATGGTACGGAACCCTTCGGGCGCGAGTCCGACTCGCACTTGGTCAGTTTTTTAATGGTTTTTTGTTTCACATTTCAGATACGAAAAAATGACATCACTCTAATTAAAGAAAACAAAGATTACCTCAAATCAGCCAGGACTTTGAGCGTTATAGAAGTATTTCATTCTGTAGATATTGATCCCGAAAACGATGGCATACCTCCCTTGTCTGAAAACAATGACACGGAAATAGTACAAAATACAGTGCGAAAAGATTCATTTGAACTAAAAAAAGAAAGTATCATCGAAACAGATGATGATCAAACGGACGTTGAAGACGAATCAATGATTGAAGCTCCTATCAAAACGGAGATGGAATATGATCAATTTGATCATATATGCCCTCCTAACACTGGGGAAGAAAGTAGCAATGCTTTTATAGAAACAAATCCTCTTGTTAGTAATTATGTAACTTTAGGAGATGATAAAATTAACTCGGCGGATAGCAGTACTCTGCCAGGCTGTTCCCATGTTGAGCCAAAGTACCCGATTTTTGGCTACCTTAAAAAAACACCAAGTGACTGTGAAGATAAAATTAAGAAACGTGTAATAATAACCACAAAAAGGAATTCGATTTCAAAATTAGTTTCCAAAGATTTGAAAGAATTAATAAGTGCTAAATCAAAAAATATAAATGTGAAAATAGGTGGTGTTAGTAAAAAGACTTCGAATAAAAAACTGGTGAAAAAGACTGAAGTTAAGGCAAATACTCTTACAGATGAGGACATTCTGAGTTTGGAAGATTTTGAGTTTTAAACCGAAGAGAACTTTTTGAGGGAGCGTGTTCGTGAAATTGCCAAAAAATGGGAGTGGGCAGGGCACATTGCTCGCAGAACAGATGGCCGTTGAGGCCGAAAAGTTCTGGAGTGGCGACCGCGTACCGGAAGACGTAGCGTTGGAAGGCCTAGGTGGACCGATGACCGCTGGATGCGGGAAGCACAGGTCGAAATGGTGGTGCTTAGGGGTTAGAAGGGGACGTCGTGTAGCTGAAATGATGATGCTTGTAGTACGAGTATGCTATAGAGTGATATTCAGTACTATTGACAAATTAATCAAAACAGTGATATATTTGACAGCTATCTGCGAGATTGCCAAATCTCAGAACGTGACGGTGCTTCGGGGAGGCCTATGTCCAGCAGTGGACGTCTTTCTGCTGAAATGATGAAGATAATTGTCCGTGGAAGTACTACTACCATACATATTTCTGTCTCCAAGCGATACTGTGTTTGAAGTGTGGAGGAATTACAAACATCAGTTATATAAAAGTCTTATGAGAAGTTATAGGGAGCTTCGCCAGCCAGACTCAAATCAATCGGCTGCTACTGAGAATGGAATTTCTCAGTTGGATTGGATTACCTATTGAAACTTGTGCGACCTGGGAATCGAGCTCCGAATAGCAGTCGCACTAGCGACGGCTAGAACAACGTGGAAGTCAATGTTCCAATAGACGAGAGAAGTTGTGGACAGGACAAGGATAGCAATAGAAGACATATAAGAGACTATAGGCGACAGAGTGAGATAACAAGAACTTGTCAGTACATCGTACGGTAGTATGGTATTTCTACATCTACAAGAACTGCTAGAAAAAGAGTGTCGTGAAGGTTTAAGGCTGAACAGGACATATGGAAGAAAGAGGTTAAATTAATTTATCAACAGATGGAAAGCCTCGGAAAGCATGTTAAGCCGTTGGTCCCGGATGTTCGTATTGACAGTCATTACGAGTCGCCAGAAGCCCGAAAGTCTGACAACCAGTTTTACCAAGAGGTTGTCGCATTACTCAATAAGTGGCTTGACCATTGTCCAAGAGATAGAATAAATTGTTTTTAAAGATATGACAACGTAAGAAATGTATTGATAGAATACTTTGTTACTGTTTCCATGGAGTTTCTTGTCCTTCTTCTCCATGATGACCTAGTTTTGCGAATGGACGACTAGTTTTCTGATTAATTACTGACAAGCCTAAGATTAAATAAATGTTTAGCCTTGTCCGTCTGTGCTTTATTTCATAAAACCCTTATCCTACAAACCATATTCAATAATAACTTTCATACACAGTAAATAACTAACAAGCTTTAAATATCAGAATGGTTACTCCATTCTGATATTTAAAGCTTGTTATTTGGATAATATGTAGGATTGTAGGTATATATACTTATAGTATATACTGTACCAAAAAATCTTGTACAGTTTTGAAACTTTATGGTTATTCTAAGCATCAAGAAGGACCGAATACAGTTTTCACCGAGCTTGTACGTTTTACCATTTAGGCGCTACAATATTTTTTCGGGATTTCAGAAAACCGCGATTACTTGAAAATTATAAATATTTTCTTAAATTTAATTCTGTCACAAATACGCAGAAATAAAGACCTACTCGAGTATGTTTATTCTACAGGCGCTCCAGTGCGGGTTGGTAAATGTGTGTGGTAACATGTCTTTTGGTCCTAGGGCAAGCCGGTCGCCGGGAATTTTTTAAGGCGAGGTAAAAAGTACGGGCACCCGCGAAAACATCTGTAGGTCTCAGGCGCGGTCGCAGCCCAAGATTGGGGGGCGGGGGTCACCATGAGTGCGAGGAATATTAATAAGGGAGGTACATCTCCTCGTTGCTCTAGTGGTGGCCAGTGTCACTGCTGAGCATGAGGTCCTGGGTTCAATTCCTAGGTTGGTTACAGTGTTATTAGCTTTTTCCATCAGAAATTTCTAAGAAGCAGCCTGCAGCCTGGATTTGCGCCTGGTTGGTGGCAGGAGGCTCACCCCTATTACTTGGGACTTAATCATAAGTGGCGAAATGGGGGTGTCAGTGCTATATGAAGGTACACGCCTGCCTAACCCTTCGGGGTTAAAGATTACGTGGGGTGGAAAATTTTAACAACCCGCCTGGGTTTGGTTTTATATTTTCAAGCAGAGCAATTAAGAGAATGTAGAATGCAAGAGCGTGCTCGAAAAATTTGCACACTGATAGATTCAATTTTCTTTTGATCATTCTAAAAGGAGTAGGTGCTTTGTCAGCTTATGAAGAAAAGATCAAGAATTAACAGATCGTGAGCGAGCGAAGCAAGTCTGAAATTTTTAGCACCCCACCTTGCCTACTATATTCTTAATCTTTTTGTATATATCCATCGGGGTCTCGGTGGCTCAAGTACAGTTTAAAGTTAGTACGACTAGTAAATCGATCAGACTCGAATGAATGAAGCATGATTTGCTTGTCATTGCGCATGTTGATTGATAGACGAATCACGGGACATCGTTATCGCGCTCACGCTAATTCGGAACGGGGAAAAGTACGCTCAATATTATTACAGCTCAATTCGGAACGCACCCTATGATTTGTGTCATACGTTCATGTTTTGATGTTTGAGTTTGATTGACTTTGACTTGACAATTGACTTAGTTTGACACTTGACAGCAGTTTTACAAACAAAATATTGATTTATTGATTGTGGAAAGTTGGAAACTAGTATTTTAATTCGTACCTTTAAAATTATTAGGTACCTTTTATTTATCTTCCTTAGTTAATCTGTATGCTGTTCACATAGTATGTGCAAAATCAGAAGTGTTATCTTTTGTGTTAAATATTAAATTTTATCAAAACAAATATGAGGTGCTGTGTTCAGAATTGCACTAATGATGACTTGAAGAAAACAAATAAAAGCAATGGAATCACATTTCATAAGTAAGTACCGTACCTAAACCTAAGACGAAACCATTAAAATTCTAAACAGTCATTTCAGAATTATCGCGATCCCAATTAGAACTGCCACACCATTAGATTGATGACTTCGTGTCCCTGACCCAGTTGGTCAATTAATATTGTAAAGTCTGAGGAAATTGTTGTTAAAAAAATACCTATCAAATTCTAAGGGATTGGCGTCAACTTTATTTTAGTTTGGATAAACTTTCCATTATTTGTGCAGTAGGTAGTCAAATATACCCGGTCAGAACTGTGCTTATGGCCTGACTGCCTGGGTATGCCAGATGTATCAAAAATAGTCCTCCTGACTGTAATTTGTCCACGGCGGCCAATCTTTTCTTTTATTTTATTTTTCTCTCTTTTATTATGTTCCTGCTTTTTATTATACTTACCAGCCTAATTTTGCATTGTATCTTTTATGTTTGTTGTTTTAATATTTTACCTTGTATATCATTGTGTCCTATCTAGGTATAAATATTATAAGGCTTATTATATCCATGCATAATTTTGAAGGTACACTGACTTCTAAGATACAGGTTTTTTACCTAGTTTAGAGGGCAGGGTCTTTTTTACAGTGAATCACTTAGCTTAAGCCAATTTTGTTTCTTGTTCAATGTAATGTTCGTGCATTTCTGGGAGTAATAACAGATTTATTATTATTATATTATAATCTGAGCGGAGTCTAGCCTTCGGCGCGGAGATATTACAGTGCACAAGTGCGTGCACAGACACAGGTGCACTCTCTCTTCCCTCACTCTTCCCTTACTCTTTTAGTCCAATGGAACTGCAAGTAATCCGACATACTAGAGAGATATCAAGTGCAGACCAATGGACTAACTTGCTTTCTGAGGCACGTGGGCATGACACCGCCAATTTCCAAACTCCGGGTTGTTACTAAGAAATTCGTAATGGAAAAACACTAGCCAACCTGGAATCAAAATTGGAGCAGCAGCGCTTGCGACCACGAGACCAATGGGGCATTCAAGATGTACCATTAAGTATTAAAACTCGTGGACCGCAGAAGCCTATGGAGGCTATTTTAATGAACCTCAGATACCTTTACGAAAAAATGCTTTATTTTGGAGTGTTATTCTTTTAAGGGCCAATTTATCAATCATCTGATAACTTTGGAGGTAATGCCAGAAATTAAGCGACCTTGTGTTTACGAAAAGGTATATTGTGCAAACCAATAATTATTGTACATTAAGATTTATGAAAGGGGCGCGCGGCGGAATACAGAACAATTACGCGAGTCGAGCGCGGGGAGTCTAGTGCGGTCGCGCGGAGCGTAGCGAGTGGCTTCGAACGTGTTTTGGTGTGCACTGGCGCGGGCGCCGGCCGACTGCCGCCGCTGGCCGGTCCGCTTCCTCTCGCCCCTGCGTCACCCCTCCGGCGCCTGGGCGGTTTGGAGTGTAGTGATGTGCGTCGCTCACGCTAGTGATACGCGATGCTACACCACCCCCCTTGGAGAATCAAAGTCCTGTAAATAATTTGGAAAATTAACTCGGCGACCTGAACGTGTAGTTCTAACCGGTGGGTTGTCGCTCTGTTTGCAAATCTTTGCTTCCTTTTTATCATCAGCCATTGTGTAAGCTGGCTTCACTCTGTCGATGGACACAGTCACGGGTCCTCTGTTTAGTAGTAAAGTGATTGTTTTGTCTGATCTTGCGGTAACCTTGTGTGGGCCTGTGTATGGTGCCTGTAGTGCTCCACGGAGGGCATCTTTTCGGAGAAAAACGAACTCAGAGGCTTTGAGGTCTTTGTGAACGAACGTTGCCTTTGTTCCATGCCTAGACGCAGGTGTAGGTCTGATGCGAGAGATGTGTTGTCTGAGGTCATGTATAAAGTCTGCTGGTGGTACTCGTGTGTTAGATTTGGAATGAAAGAACTCACCTGGCAACTTCAAGGTCTCACCATACACTAGTTCAGCGGCCGAACACTGTAGGTCTTCTTTCCAAGACGCCCTCATGCCAAGTAAAATGCTAGGTAGCACGTCAGACCAGTGGGGAGTGCTGTGTGACATGATAGCGGCCTTCAATGTTCGGTGCAGTCTTTCCACCATGCCGTTGGCCTGCGGGTGGTAAGCCGTTGTGTGCCGCAGCTGGGCCCCACACAGCTCACTCAGCGCCTTGAAGATCTGGGAAGTGAATTGTCGCCCTTGATCAGTCGTTATTGTTTCCGGACAGCCGAACCGAGAAATCCAGGTCTCATAGAATGCTTTGGCGACAGTCTCAGCAGTGATATTTTCAAGTGGTGTCACCTCCGGCCACCTGGTGTACCTGTCAATTGCTGTTAAGCAATATTTGTAGCCTGCAGAAGGTGGGAGTGGTCCTACTAGATCGATGTGGACATGAGAAAACCTAGTGCCAATGAGCTTAAACTTCCCTAATGGTGCAGATGTGTGGCGCTGAACTTTGCTACGTTGGCAGTCTTCGCAGGTTCGAACCCAGGCACGGCAATCTTTCCGCACGGAGGGCCAGACGAACCTCTCTGTGACCAGTTTTGTTGTAGTGGTTGCCCCTGGATGGCTCAAACCGTGTAGCTGGTCAAAAATGGTCCTTCTATATTCTCTTGTGACAAAAGGTCGTGGCTTGGTTTGTGTGACATCACAAAATATTTCAAATGCCGTACCTGGGATCGGAACCAGACGTAGGTTTAAAGAACTGGTACCCGATAAAAGGTTCTTCAGCTCCTGGTCCTCTTTCTGTGCTTGCACCAGCGTAGTCAGATCGAGCGTAGAGATGGCCTCAATTCTGGAGAGGGTATCGGCAGTCAGGTTGTCTTGGCCTGCGATGTGCCGGATATCTGTAGTGAATTGAGAAATGAAATCTAGATGGTTAAACTGGCGGGGAGTACATTTACGGTCCTTCTGTTGAAATGCATAAGTGATGGGTTTGTGATCAGTAAAAATAACAAAGTGTCGGCCTTCAAGCATGTGTTTAAAGTGTTTTACGCTTTCATATATCGCGAGCAATTCCCTATCGTAAGCGCTGTACTTAATTTGAGACTTGGACAGTTTTTGCGAAAAGAAAGCGAGTGGTTGCCATTCACCGTTGATTCTTTGCTGCAAGACAGCACCTAGTGCAGTGTTAGAAGCATCAGTAGTCAAAGCAAGCGGTGCATCATGTGCTGGGTGCGAAAGCAGAGTTGCATTGCACAGCTGATTTTTGCATTTCTCGAACGTAGTAGCTTGTTCTGTGGTCCAGGTCAGGGCTGTTGAGCCCTTGACGTTTGGACCGGACAGCATATCGTGCAGAGGCGCTTGTGCTTCAGCAGCATGCGGTAAGAAACGCCTGTAGAAGTTAATCATGCCTAGAAAACGACGTAGGCCTTTTGCGGTTTTTGGAAGCGGAAAATCCTGTATTGCTTTGATCTTGTCGGCCAGAGGGCGTGTACCTTTGGCAGACACGGAGTAACCAAGGAATGTGACCTCGTCTTGCCCGAAAGAACACTTGCTTTCGTTCAAAAGTATTCCAAATTGATTTAGACGTTCAAAAAGTTTTTCCAGGTGTTCTAAATGTTCTGCTCTGCTCCTGGAGAAGACCAGAATGTCATCAATATATGCGTAACAGAAGTCTAGACCCCGCAGCACCTCATCCAAGAATCGTTGAAAAGTTTGGGCTGCATTCCTTAAACCGAACGACATATTGGGGAACTCGAACAGGCCGAATGGGGTTGTGATCGCAGTTTTCTGAATATCTTCCTGGGAAACCGGTATTTGATGATATGCTTTGACTAAATCGAGAGTTGAATATATGCAGCTACCCTCTAACATCAAGGAATAATCTTCTATGTGTCTGATGGGGTACCGGTCCGGGATGGTGCGGGCATTGAGCGCTCGGTAGTCCCCACAAGGTCTCCATCCGTCCTTTTTCGGAGCCAGGTGCAGCGCTGAAGCCCAAGGTGAATCGGATCTGCGAGCAGTTCCGTCACATATCATCTCTTCAAACTGTTGTTTTGCTATTTTTAAACGGTCTGGTGCGAGCCGACGAGGCCTACAGAAGACAGGCGGTCCTGGAGTAGTGCGTATATAATGTATGGTTGTATGCTTTACCTCTTTTAGGATGCCAGCGGGTTTAGTCAAAGTTGGGTACCGTGAGAGCAGTCTGTGGTATTCAGTGGTGCCAGAAATAGCCTTGATGCTGTGGCATTTAGCTGTAGCTGGCACTCCAGGTGTCGAGAGGTCAGTTACCCCGTCCAGTAACCGCTTATATCTGCAATCAACGAGCAAGTTATAGAATGACATAAAGTCGGCGCCTATTATTGGTCTGTCTACGTCAGCAACCACAAAATTCCAGGTAAAATCGCGGCGGAGTCCCAGGTCCAGGTGCAACTTTAAACAACCGTACGTTCGTATGATGGTGCCGTTCGCGGCGACTAAGTGGTATTTAGTGTGGTTGGTGTTCTTAGTCTGCGATTTCAGGAATTTCCTTGGTAATACACAAAGATCCGAACCAGTGTCTATTAAATATTGTACCTTGGTTTTTCTGTCTGTAACATAAAGGCGGCTGGTGGATTGCAGACAGTCAGACGCCGCTTCTATTGACTGTCGGGGACATTTCCCGCCTTAAAATTGCATGGCGCGATACACTTGCGCGCTTTCCCGCCAAAATTATCATGATACCAACAAATACCTGGAGTCCGGCTCTGTGAGTACGCTCTGCGGCTCCGGGAACGGTTTCTGTGATTGTTACCAGCTCTTTGTTGCGTGCGACCACGTGTCTGCTGCCCCACGCTTAGTTGCGCTAATTGCTGCATGACGCCATTTTGTAAACGCGCCATGACGCGTTCTTCCACTTTCTGTAACATGTCGTCAAAATTGTTTGAATTCGAAGCGTCACCCTTACTAGTACTAGCTGTTTGTTGCGTGTTTAGCGGCATCACCTCGCAAATTTTATCAGCCATGTCGGCAGCTTCATCTAAGGTCAAACTCCTCTGAGCGGCTAAAATTGCCTTAACTTGTGTAGGTAGGCGGCCTGACCACACGCTAAATAAAAATTCATCCTGCACGTCCGATCCAGCGAGCAATCGTAGTGCACGTAAAAATTGGGAGGGTTTACGGTCTCCTAGTTCCTCTAAATAAAGTGCTTGCTGTATGCCCTGGTCACGGGACATGGATAATCGCTTAATTAATTCAGCTTTTACCTTGTCATACTTTCCGGTAGCGGGTGGATGCAGGATAATGTCACGTACCTCCTTGGCGTAGTTATGTTCTAGGTGCTGTATTACCATATTGAATTTAGTGCCGTCCGATTTAATCGCAGAAGTCTCGAACTGGGCTTCAACTTGCGCGAACCACACCTCCGCGTCATCGGCCCAAAATGGCGGCAGCTTGACGGTAACGCGGTCCACGGACGCCGCGTCGCAATCTTGAAATTCCTCCTTAGACATTATGCGGATCTAGCGGCGCGGTCGGTTACTCTAATCGCTTATTACCTATACGTCGCGGGTCACCACTTTGGAGGTAATGCCAGAAATTAAGCGACCTTGTGTTTACGAAAAGGTATATTGTGCAAACCAATAATTATTGTACATTAAGATTTATGAAAGGGGCGCGCGGCGGAATACAGAACAATTACGCGAGTCGAGCGCGGGGAGTCTAGTGCGGTCGCGCGGAGCGTAGCGAGTGGCTTCGAACGTGTTTTGGTGTGCACTGGCGCGGGCGCCGGCCGACTGCCGCCGCTGGCCGGTCCGCTTCCTCTCGCCCCTGCGTCACCCCTCCGGCGCCTGGGCGGTTTGGAGTGTAGTGATGTGCGTCGCTCACGCTAGTGATACGCGATGCTACAAACTTTATTCAGGGAATCATTTTGAAATTTTGACAGTTATTTCATACAAAAACTGACACCAATTTTATTCCACAAATAAAAATCAGCCCTAAGTATTATAAAAACACTTGATAAATTTATTTTAGGTTACCGAAGGATCAAGTCCTTTGCTCTGTCTGGTTAAGAGTTTTAGCTAAAGCGGGTTGCCGACTGAGCAAGTGGCTTGTTGTGTGCTCTGATCATTTTCTACCTGAAGATTTTGACTACACACGGCCGAATCAGCGAAGAGTCAAAAGTGGAGCTGTTCCCACTCTGGTGAGTGCACATTAAATATTTATTACTTGCTGTGCCCGCGACTTCGTTCGCATGTATGTCAGAAAACAAATTGTGTTTCATGGGTTTTGTTTGTGCGGGACCTAAATTCTTTTTCTAATATAAATGCAGCTAAGTTACTCCTTATAAGATTCCAGTACAAGTAAGCCCCATAGGCACTTGACATTTGAGGCCCCCCTCATCCTGATGCAAAATTTTGCACCCCAGAAGGCTTAGGTTTCTTTTAACTATTTGTACAGTAATAGGAGTTACCTTTTCAAGTTATGCATAAAATTTTAAGAGTTACTAGCGAGCTTGAAATTTTTTTGCATCCCACCTTGGAGAGGGCAGAATTCTTCCAACCATTGATAGATAATACTCCATTGGACCTACAGGTGGTATAGATTTGTTACCATGAAATGAGTTAGAGGGCTGCCCAAGGCTCGGGGCCTGTAGCATTTACTACACCTGCTATGTGGTTCACCTGGCACTGTCCGTCTGCCATTAGGCAGGCAAGTTACGTGGTTTGGGTGGCTGGATGGGTGGGGCCCCTAGGCTGGCTGGAATCCCTAGGGGTTGTAGGTCTAGTCGGAAATCCGGGACTGGTTATGAATGAGTTCTAAGTTACAGTGAAGAAAATAAATATATGTTTTTTCAGATGGCTTCCGCAAACCAGGCTGAATTAAAGGTGAGCCATTCAAATAGTATCACGACTGAGTTTCGAATTTAAGCTTTTCTGTAGCTTATGTCAGTCCAGTGACCTATATTATACTAGTACGCGTTCTAAAATATACTACATATGTATATGAATTGACAGTTGTTTTTGGTGCTGATTTAAAGCGCCCCGGTCGAGCGTCTGAGGAACTAAAATTGACACATTGTCGCAAATGGCCCTCGTTTTGTATTGATACGTCTCTAACGGTCTAAATCGTGGAATGACATTTTTGTGTATTTTGTGTTTACTACGGGATATTTACGAGTAGAACATTTTTATCATGAGAGTATGCGCATCTTGTAAAACTCGCTATCAAAAATATTAGTTCCACGGACGCTCACGTTGCTGTCAGCGCCAAAATGGCGAAAATCAAATGTTTTAATTTTTTTATCGATAGTATGAAGGCCAGCGTACTTGTTTATTGTAAGTCAGTGTGTCAGTTCCATACATTTTGACTTTTCCATCATCGTTAACACTGGTAGGTCACTTTGTCAGGGTATCAAAACCATGTTTTTTTTTTTAGGTGTGCAGAGTGTGTTTAGCCTTAGATGTCAAAATGTATGATATGAAGGACTTCAAATTGAGCGAAATGTTCCAAAATGTGACTGGAATATCGGTAAGTCATTGTTTTAAAAACGTAGACTTTTGGATTAGACTGGAGATACTGAAAGTTACCTTTAGATAATAAAATAATTGGTACAGTCACGAGCAAAAGTATGTATACACTCTGCTTTATTCAAAAGCGATTTACTCCTTTATTTTTTAATTCAATTTTATGTTGTTACGAACATAGCATTTTCGAACCCATAGGTTTATGTAATGTGTCGTGTTTCAACGTTGCATTCGTTATTTCACGAAAAAATCGTAATTAAAAGTTGCCAAGTGTTGACATATTGGTGCTCGTGACTGTACCTACTTCGAATAGAAGCATATTATTATGTCTTTTTCGCTTCGTAAATAATGCATCTGTATCAATCAGTTTACGAAATGTGCCATGACAATATTATCTCGTCATATTGCACACATATACAGGGTCAAATCAAATTAGCTAGCTAAACTCCGCAGACATGATGGGTATCTATATATATAAAATTCAAAGTCCTGACTGACTGCCTGACTGACTGACTGACTGACTGACTGATAGATCAACGCACAGCCTAAACCGCTGGTCCTAGAGACATGAAATTTGGAGGGTGTGTTCTTCGTGAAGAGTAGGCATCCACTAAGAAAGGATTTTTCGAAATTCTACCCCTAAGAGGGTGAAAAGGGGGGAATTCGTTTGTATGAAAAATCTTATTCCTTGAGTTAATAAACTTGAAACTTGACACGAATACTTATCTAAATAAATTATGAACATTGTCAGTTTTTTTTCTTTTAAACTACCCCCTAATAAGGGATTGGGGGGTTTCAAAGTTTGTATGGAAGAATTTTAGCGCGCAGTCCGATTTACTCGAAACTCAGTATTTATACCTAACATTGAAAGTAAATAATAATTTGTATCAGGGTTTTTTGAAAATCTACCCCTGACGGGCTGAAATGGGGTAGTCAATTTTTCAGGGGAGGATTTTACTGCATGGGTTGATTAACTCGAAAATTAGTATAAATAATCTTTGAGTCAAGTTATGAATACATACCACCCGATTTTTTTTTAATTCCACCCCTGTGGGGGTGAAAAGCGGGGATACAGTTTATATGAAAAATCTTCTTCATTGGGTTAATAAACTTGAAACTTTTCAAGAATACTCGCCTAAGTAAGTAATAAAGTTTATCATTATAAATTTTTCAAAACTACCCCTCAAAGGGGGATATAGGGGTGTTGAAGTTTGTGGGGTTGAAGTTTTAGGGGTGTTTGAAGAAAAACAAAAAATAAATTAATTACCTACATGATTTTATGTGTGGTCATCGACCACTTTTTAACCGGATTCGGATTCTGACCGCCGACGCGGACGGACGTGCCTTGTCTCTTGTCTTGTTGATGCCATGTGCTCAGCAGATGTAACGGTCAACGTTGAGTTTGAGTGTCGCAGTTAAATTCGAACGGTGTTTCGTGTGTTGTTCTGTGGTGCAAATTAGAACCCTCTAAAACGGTGGTGAGGTGGCATACGCGCGCTACTGATCTCCAGCCCGAAGCTTAGGCTTTTCGGCTTTCCGGCCGAGCATCCTGGTGACGTCGAACGAGCCTGAGGGCCCTCTGCAAATCTGGTGAGATCTTTCCGTTTATTTCAGGGATCTTCATTGGAAGCTGATTCGATTGTGTTTTAATTTGTTAATTTGGACTTTTGAAGCCACGCGCAAATTCAACATCATTTTAAACCATAGCTTAGTTTTAGGAATAAGTTTTCATATTACATATAGGAGTGAACGACAAAATAACATGCTTTTTCATTCTAGCCTAGTATACGGTACGATACCACTCTAGATTTACTGTGCTAAATTACCAAAACTATCTAATATAAGTCAACAATTTCCTAACTTGTAAATCAAATTTGCGCAAAAAATTAAAAAAAAACACTACCCCGAACCCTTATGCCTACATAACAGGGGATAGTTCCAAGAATCAACAAAGTGCGAAGCTCATAAATTTCAGACAGTACGGTCTCTCTATTGTTTTCTAAGCACAAAGCCGCACGTGTGACGAAAAGTTCTACTAAAACATTAAAAACAATGGCCAAAATTGTGCAAATGACAAAAGATGGGAACTGTTTGTTTAGGGCCCTAGCCCATCAAATAAATAATATAATGGGTTTAACTTTCGACCACATGTCTGTCCGTCACGATTTAGCTTCATATGTATTGGAGCACCGATATGACGACAGAATTCTTCTAGCCCTTCTAAATAATACACAAGAGTTCCTTCCTAACAGCGGTCTCTCCCAGGAGCAAAGAATAACAAATTACATAACCATGCAGTTTAACAAGGCGTTCTGGGGCGGAGAGGATATCCTAATCGCCGCGTCTGAGTTCTATCTAGTTAATGTGCATGTGCACACGGATACAAGAAACACACTGGTGTACTCACCTACAGGTGAACCAGTTCCCGGCAACATACACGTCCTCTACAAGGACCAGCACTATGATAGTTGGGTCATGACCGACGACAAACATTACAAAGATATAATGCAAGAACCAACGAATGCCAAAACATCACAACATACTAAGCCTTTAATTAACGAACAATCCTTGAAACCCCAGTCTCAGACTAACAATACCCAAGTGACTAGCTCATCAACACATTATGAACAACAAGTATCATTATATACACCGTTATCAGATGTAGTCGCAGATGACAATGGGTTCACAATACTAAGAAACCAGCCGTCTAGCGCAATAAAATACACGTGCCCAGACTTTCGTATTGCAACCTGGAACGTCCGCGGGGCCTCAAAACCGGCAAAAAAAGAGAGAATAGACGCCGAACTTTCACTTAGAGGCATCCATGTAGCCTGCATACAAGAAACAGGGATGAACTCAGGAGCATACAACTCCGCACACTACGAATGGCACCTCCATGGAACCACAGGTAAGACACACCGGGGACTGGCGATTTTAATCAGAAAAGATGCCCAAATCGAATTAGTTAACAGGAAAAAGGATACAGACGCAATGTCAGCTACTCTTAAAGTCGACAGGGGAAATGACCAGCCTGCTCCTCTGTATATAATCAACTCTCACATCAACAGTCGTACATCCATAGCAAACAGATCTTTCACAGGCTTACTAAACTTGATCAGACAAAAACCAAGGAAATGTACGTTAATAATTCTTGGCGACTTTAACGCACATATTGGTCGCCATGATACACAAAATTACCAACGCAAAGGGCTGATTCAACAAAATCTTCTCCATGACTTCTCCAACTGCAACGGGGAACTATTAATGGATATAGCCAACAGGGAAAAACTGCAAATAGAAACGACAAAAGCGAGAGCATCATGCAGGCTAACATGGTCAAAGGGCACTCAAAAGTCCCAATTGGATCACATTATTACGGCACACGCTACAGAAAAACTCTTCGAATTTATTAAAGGTGAATGGGCCGCCAGGAGCATATCCGACCATAAAATAATTTGGGGTTTGCTAAGGACAACCCGAATTTCAAACAAAAAAGAAAACACAAAGCACAATAATACACAAAGGCAACAGCTACCCGCGAAGAAGGCAACAATAGTGGCTAAGGATTTCAACTATAAACAATGCTACTATACCGCCCTCAACAGCAAGTTCACGAAAACAAAATACCAAGATTGCATAACAAAAAAACTAAAAAATATAGGAATCAACTCAACGGACGAAAACATCGAAATACCCTGGAATACCATAACGGAAGTATTAAAAGCGGCTGCCCAGGAAATTTTAACTCTTCAACCAACTCTCTCCAGAGATCAGCGACTAGCTCTTGCTAACCTACAAAAGGCTAAATTCTTACAAAGCAGGCAACCAGATAATCCAAATAGACATAACCGCGTAAAAGAATGCCAGGCAACACTTCAAAAGGTTAAATATCAAGAGGAACAAAAAGCATGTAGGGCCTGCCTCAGCGGATTGGGAAAAAACCACCCATCGAAACGCATGCAGATGTTGTACTTTTTTTACAGGAGAAACAAAATGCAAAAAAACGTCGAAGAAGATCTACACATGTACCGATGACCAAATGGGAGCAAATTTTAAAAAAATCCGAGGGCCGTCTTATACCAACAGTTAATATAAAAAAGCCGACAACCGAAGTACAAGATGGTGGACCAACTACAGATGACGTAATGGAAATCATCAAGAAAATGCGGAACGGAACAGCTCCAGGGACGGATCAAGTAGTAATTGAGCTCTACAAAGCGATGCCCCTAATACTACAGGAAGCAGTCACCAAACACATGCACAAAGCCTGGATACAGAACGAAGCACCGGACACATGGCTGGAGACCGTGCAGGTGCCAATCCCAAAAAATAATAACCCTAAAGATGCGAATGACTATCGCCGCATATCGGTTTGCAATACGGGTTACAGAATCTACGCCTCATACGTCCTTAAAAAACTAGATGATATAATAACGGAATTGGGCAATTACCAAGCGGCCTTTTTAAACAATAGATCTACAGACGACCACATCTTTACACTCAAAAGGGTCTTAGACGAGGAATGGCGTGCAGGTAAAAGAATTTATGTACTCGCCCTCGACATAGAAAAGGCCTTTGACAACGTAGACCTCAATGCACTAAGAGATATCCTACTTCAACGTACCAACAAATCGCTAACTAACAGGATAATCAAAGTATGCTTGAATGAACGAACATGCATCAAATGGTGTGGCCAGCAAAGCAGTTGGATTATTAAAGGAAAGGGGGTCAAACAAGGTTGCCCTCTGTCCCCTCGCCTGTTTACACTGGTCATCGACGAAGTCCTTAGAACCCTCGAGGAGGAAACCCAATTAATAAAACTCGACCAGGATCGTGAAATCTCACTCCCCCTGGTACTATCATTTGCGGACGACCTTATCTTCATCACAGATGACCTAGAGGGGTTAGAAGGTATCCTATACCATATTAAACCCCTACTAGGTAGTGTAGGCCTCCAAGTAAACGAAACAAAAACAAAAATACTAATTAGGGACCCCATAGCTACACAGAAAGCGACCTACGTGACCCTTAATGGAACAAGGTTACCGACATGTGATGAGATTAAATACTTAGGTACACTTATAACATCTACATTAAGCAGAAAATGCACTATTAAAAAACGTTGCAAACAGGCCATAAGAAACGCCAAGTCGTTACTACCATTCATAAAACACGCAAATATGGACTGGAAATTAGCCAGACTTATGTATCGAATGGTGATCGTTCCGTGCATGATACATGGTTTGAAAGTATCGGCACTTACTAAAGCTAACAGATCAAGACTCAGAAAATATGAGCGAGTTATCATGAGAGATTTGATAAACCACTCCAGGAATAAACCGAGACAAAAGAAAATGCATGAGATCTTAGACGGAAAAACAGTAACCAAACGCATCAAGAACCACAGGATGTGCTACCTCGCACATGTTTACAGGCGCCGCGTACCACATCTGCTGCATGCAGCAATGGAGTACAAGGCCAAACTCAAGAAGGTCGGTCGACCTATCTACACGTGGAACGACAACCTAAAACAGGACATGAAGTACTTCGACAAGGGAGTCGATTTCTGGATGGATACGGCTGAAGACAAAAACAAGATCAAGATTGCTGCTAGTGAAATATACAAAAAACCGGAAACTGATAGTAGCGAGAACTCCGACGACGACATCGAAACCAGAAACGTCTAACACAACATAACACAGCAGAGCAAGGACATACAAAAGAACCGAGAAAGCTGTGGAACCTCGCCAAAAGATTCACGGGTTAAGCTCGAACTGAAGCACCTGGCCGCGTAGTCTTTAAAAGATGCCCATCCATAGACAAATATCACCCATCTCTCCACTAATCCAAGGCTTGCTTTAGGATGCATATCCGGTAGGCTCTTAAATCCCCCCCTTCCTACGGGCACGTCTTCCTTACAAAAACCGCGCCCCCCGGTCTACTTCTTGATATGCAATGGTCGCTGTAGCACCATGAACATGAGGCTACAGGAGCTAGTGCGAATCCTGGGGTTCATTCGATTAATCGAGTCTGGTCAAACCACGCTGGGATCGGTGCCATTCATTCATTCATTCATGGTCATCGACCACTTTTTAACCGACTTCAAAAAAGGAGGAGGTTCTCAATTCAACGGTATGTTTTTTTTTTTGTGTTTCTTACGCGATTACTCCGCTAATTGTAGACCGATCCTCAAAATTCTTTTTTTGTTCGAAAGGAGATACTTCTGAAGTGGTCCCATAGAAATTTCATTAAAAACGGTTCAGTAGTTTAGTTTTTAAACCAAAATTACTGGTAAAAATTACAACTTAAAAGTGAAAAATAAAAACTTTTTTGCAAAAAAAAAACAACCGACTTCCAAAAACGACACTACAAAGTGAAAAATAACTTTAATTTCGGAAGTCGGTGGCAAACAACGAAAATTCGAACCCAACGACACCGACTTCCGAAATTAAAGTTATTTTTCACTTTGTAGTGTCGTTTTTGGAAGTCCGTTGTTTTTTTTTTCCAAAAAATTTTTATTACTTGAAATATCAGTTTAAAAAGGTTTTTTTTTGTAAACTTCACAGACGCGATAGGCATCGATATCTTAACACAATTCAATAAAAAGAAAGCGAGAGAATATTTTCTCAACTAATACGACAAATGACAAAAAAACACAAAGATGAAAAAGATGATGATGATTTGATGTTTCAAATTGACGTTATTTCAAGTTAAACAAATATCAATTTTATTTTAATGGTAATAAAGTTGATTTCAGAGTGACTATTGAAAAATTTATAAAAATATTTGAAGTTGTAGCGTAAACTGAACTTTATTGTGAAGGTATTAAAGTTACATTACATCTAATCATTTTTATCTTTATTTTATTATTCTTAGATACAACTATACCCATCACGTCTGCAGTTTCGCTAGCTAATTTAATTTGACCCTGTATACTTGCCGCCATCTTGACGTCAGGTGTTGATGGATGAATCATGGAGTCAGATATAATTGTTTATACCCCGTCCATTAGGTAAACCGTTTTTTGACAGCTGTCTTAGAATGAACTATTCCAGATTACGTAAAAGTTTACTTTAAAATGCGTAATAAAATAAATATATAAACTGCCTTATCTTATTGAATTATCTTATTTATGGCTTCTTACAGACATTATAATACCGTACGTGTATCAATCAATGTATTGTGTGTTGCTGCAATCACTAGTTCCATCTGTCAAAAAACGGTTTACCTAATGGGCAGGGTATGGCTGTCCACCACCACCCCCCCCCTGCCTAGCCTTTTCCCAACTATGTTGTGGTCGGCTTCCAGTCTAACCGGATGCAGCTGAACACCAGTATTTTACATGGAGCGACTGCCTATCTGACCTCCACAACCCAGTTACTGGGTAATACGATACCCCTTGGTAAGACTGGTTGTCAGACTTTCGGGCTTCTGACTACCCGTAACGACTGTCAAAGATCCACGAATGACAGCCGGGACCAACGACTTAACGAGCTTTCCGAGGCACGGAGGGGTCTCGGTATGTAAAGATGGTCACCTATCCACAGACCAACCGCGGCAAGCGTAGCTTAACCTGACCGATCGACCTGTGCGGCTGTTATTATTTAGCCACGGGCCCCTCAGGGTATGGCTGTCCATAGTAATTAATAAAATAATACCCTTCATTCGTCAGGCTTGCGACAAAAAGGACAGCGTACTGCATCGTGTATGTTGGGAGTGCACAGCGCGGCTGACAGCGGCTGCAGCGTTCAAAGAGAAAGCGCTGCTCACCGATACACTGCTGAAAGACCTAGTCAACATCAAACATAGTGACATCACATTAATAAAACAAAATCATAGTTCTCTCAAATCACCTCTAACCGTCCAGACTGTATTCACTTCATCTGATATTGAATGTGAAGACACTATCATAGAAAACAAAGAAATCGAAATATTACTTGATGAAGAGGTAGATGACAGAGAAAGAAAATCTAAATTACGTGTTATAGAAGAAGAAAAAGAGATAGAATTCGAGGAGTATGAGCCTTGGATAGATGTACCTATGAAAACTGAAATTGAGTCGGATCCTATAGCTGAACATAACATAGCTAGAAAAAGCGATACATTTACAAAACCTACCCACTTTAATGAGGTTTTTACAACTAGTGAAGACATTGAAATAATAGATACTGAAGAACAAATCAATAATAATGATAAGGTTTTAAGTGAGGATACTAAAATTACTAGTGTACCAATAGTAAATGAAGGTGGTAGTATCGTTTTAGTAGACGATAAAGAGAAGAAATTGAAACTTGATGTTATCGTTAATATTGTGGACGAGTCCTCGAGTGAAGAAGAAACGCTGGCTAAAGTGAAAGATTTGTCTGTTAATAAGGCTAAGCAGAGAGTGAGCAGTCGGGTTGGAACTTCGAATAAAAGAGTCAGGTAAGAACAAGTTTGAGTAGAAACCATATAAGAAAGAGAGAAAAAGAATTCATTGTGACTCGTGCAGGAATATCACAAACTAAACAGTCAAAAATGAAAAAAAAACGGGTTGCACTCCGGGAGTGCCGGCAGAAGTGAAAACTTGAATATTAACGTTGTACATTTTTGATATTTTGGAATGCGGTCTAATCTCCCTCCGTCTTACGAATTTTCGATCAGGTCACGTGTCCTGACGCGAGTTTAACATTTTTTACCCATTCAAAAACTCCCTCCGTTTTACGAATTTTCGATCAGGTCACGTGTCCATCAGTGCAAATTTGAACTTTTCGATGGTTATTAAAAAAAATTGCTGTTCCATACATTTTGACGTAGGTATTGCACTTTTCTATGAAACAGCAGATTTTTTTATTTTTTATTACGCACTTAAAAATTTTTCGCGGTGTCTAGAATCATGTGCTGAATTCATGGTTACAGTTTGCGCGTCGATGTCCCCGCCGCTCTGTATCGGCCACCCGGAAAGATGGTTGCGACTTGATTGTAGTATCTGTATTTATAAAAAAAATATTGCAGTCTTCAATTTAAAACTACGTCCTACAAAACCTACCTACTACCTACCTAAATGATTACTCTAACTGTTTACTGTAACTGTACCGCCTATATCATTTATTGATAACTAATATAACATATATTTTGTTCACACAGGCTAAACGACAAGATAAAAGAAAAAATTATTGCGTTAAAGAAAAACGGACTCTCTGTCCGTGCAATAGCTAAGGAAACAGGATTATCAGTGAGTCTTAAAATACCATTTTATTCCGTCGAACCTTGTGCGTGCGTCATTCTAATGACATACGCACGCGGTTCGACGGCAGTTTTCCTTCTTTTTTAGGGCTCCGTACCCAAAGGGTAAAAACGGGACCCTATTACTAAGACTTCGCTGTCTGTCAGTCCGTCTGTCTGTCACCAGGCTGTATCTCAAGAACCGCGATAGCTAGACAGTTGAAATTTTCATAAATTATGTATTTCTGTTGCCGCTATAACAACTAATGCTATGTAAAAACAAAATAAAATAAATATTTAAGGGATACATACAACCCCATACAACACGCGTGATTTTTATAGATAATGGTACGGAACCCTTCGTGCGCGAGTCCGACTCGCACTTGGCCGGTTTTTTTTAAGTCGATGGTACTCTTCTTCGACATTTTATATTGTTTGAGCCCGTGGCGACCATTGGCATTCATTAAGTCATCCAAGGTGCAGGTGAACGGACACTTAGGGCACTCCAGCAAGTGGGGCATGGTCTGATCAGAGGCACCGCACTCGCACTGGGTATTGGATGGGTCAGTAATCCCCCATTTCGACAAGTTGTGTCTGCAGCGCCCTACTTGGGTACGCAATCGATTGAGAGCTTTCCATATAGGCCACTGCAGATCACGGCCGTATGATAGTGTTGCGCGCCACAATTAATGCCTGGCACATGATTACATTAGTTACCACTAGCGCCATCTAGTATCGAGTAGCAGAACTAATTTACCACCAGCGCCATTTAGTATCGAGCAGCAGAACTCATTTACCACTAGCGCCATCTAGTATCGAGTAGCAGAACTAATTGATCCTTCTAGAAATTACGATGCTAGAACTTTCTAGAACTATCGACATTGGTCAGTCGGGGCCGGTATGTACTCTAACATTCCAGATGTTTCTACAATAGAAGGTTCTAGAACTATCTGCGGCACTATATAAGGCCGGAATTAGCTACGACCTGCACCCTAATTGCGTAACACACAATCAATCGGAATCTGAATCATTTTCAAGCAAATTGCTCATCCATTGCTTCATAGGTTCGAAAAATTTGTCTGCTCAACACGTAAATAACGCAATGAATGTTGTTGACCTGTCAAAATGAAACCGATGCCGATTGATCGTGTGTTACGCAATTAGGGTGCGGGACAGTGTTCGATAAGCGATACATGAGAGTATATCGAAAGCGATCTTCAAGTACGACTTAAGGGCAATTGTGTTTTACAATTAGTGTGTTTGAGTTGTTATTAGTGTTGTTTAATTAAAGTGTAACTTTTGGTAATTTATTTCGGCAGTTTTTATTGTCACGAACCCGAAGCTCGTAACAATAGCTACACTCGCTCAGACTGGAAGCCTACCCCAACATGGTTGGGAAAAGGCTACGCAAATTGATTAATTAATAATAATAATATCCCTGGACATTTCACACAGCGCCATCTAGTCCCAAGCTAAGCAACCTAATGCTTGTGTTATGGTAACAAGATGGCTGTTAGACTACTTACATACATTTTTTTTTTTTTTTAAATACATACATACATACTATAGATAGAAAAACACCCAAACTCAGAAGAAATACATGTAGGACTTACAAATATTTGTTCTGTGCGAGAATCGAACCCGCGACACGCAGCGCAGCAGTCCGATCGCTCAGCCACTGCGCTAACCGTGTTCTCAATAATTATATCAATTTTATTTTCAGACCGCATCCGTTGACCGTTGGTGGAGCCGCTATCGCAAAAACGGTAATACATACCGTAAATCTACCACAGCTGAGGCAGACGAAATTGATCCAAAACCGAATTATTCTGACGGTCCGGTCGAACCTGGAAAAGAGATGGGGGCTTGCTCTGCAGTTGTGAGACAAAGGTTGCACGAAGCTGGGTTCGAACACATACTTATGAAAAAGCCTGAAAGAAATGGGAAAATGGAAAAGATAACAACTAGGTAAATATAGGAGCGTTTGCACAACCGCACCCTAATAGGGTAACACACAATCAATAGTAATCAGAATCATTTTGAAACAAATTGCTAATCCATTGCTTCATAAGTTCGAAAAATTTGTCTGCTCAACACGTAAATAACGCAATGAATGTTGTTGAACTGTCAAAATTAAACCGATTCCGATTGATTGTGTGTTACGCAATTAGGGTGCCGATCAGAATGCAGATTCGAGATCCCAGTTCCACTGGGAACACAACTGGGCCCATTGTCAATAAAAAAAAAAATCACTATGACCAGTTGATGATTCCTTACTTCGAAATGACGTCAATTCCGTACCTAGAATCGCGATATATTCTCCAAAAATGTAAATAAATATGAGTTTATGGAAAAATAACTTTAACTCCTACACAATAAAGTTCAGTGTACGCTACAACTTCTAACATTTTTATAAATTTTTCAATAGTGCTAGTCACTCTGAAATCAACTTAGTTACCATTAAAATATAGTTGATATTGGTTTAACTTGAAATAACGTCAATTTGAAACAAATAAAGGACATTGCTCTGCGCCCATACATTGTTCGCCCTGGAACCAAGAGCATCGGAAAATTATGTGTTGGATTGTCGATCATTAGTAAACTCCTATAAGGAGGGTCCCGTGGCTAAATAATAACAGCCGCACAGGTCGATCGGTCAGGTTAAGCTACGCTTGCCGCGGTTGGTCCGTGGATGGGTGACCATCTTTACATACCGAGACCCCTCCGTGCCTGGGAAAGCACGTTAAGCCGTTGGTCCCGGCTGTCATTCGTGGATCTTTGACAGTCGTTACGGGTCGTCAGAAGCCCGAGAGTCTGACAACTAGTCTTACCAAGGGGTTTCGTATTACCCAGTAACGGGTTGTGGAGGTCAGATAGGCAGTCGCTCCATGTAAAATACTGGTATTCAGCTGCATCCGGTTAGACTGGAAGCCGACCCCAACATAGTTGGGAAAAGGTTAGGCAGATGATGATAGTAAACTCCTATAAGATCTTATTTGTATAGGAGACTAGCTGCAGAATAGATATATTTCAAAAAAAGTATCAGATTTTGAGGTTATAATCGAACCATAACAACGAATATTAGGTATAGTTTTTAATAGCTCCAAGTGATTTTTAAGAAACTAAAAAACAATAACATAATAGATTTAGCTATTTTTTGTACCTACCTAGATAATTAGGTATCTATGCAGTTTTTTTCTAAAGCCTAAGTTTATTTAATGGCAACGTTTAAATGCATAGAATCTGACAACAACTGACAACCGCCATTTAGTCACGTCAAAAATAGGGGTGGCAAACAAACTCGAGAGTCAAAGTGTCTTTTAAAGTCCAGACATAATATTGGTCAGAACTATACTGATAAATATACGTACTATGCTCTTAAACTCTTAAATGATTAAGTATTTTATTTCAGCAAGCATAAAGCGCTTCATGACGATTTAAAAGAACGAATAATAGCGCTGAAGCAAGAAGGAATGACTAACAGCCGGATAGCTTACCTGTTGGATACTTCGGTGAGTATGCAATGTAGCGTTTTATATAACACCACTTCTACTAGATGTAATCATGTAACCACGACTTCTGCCTGCACCCTAATTGCGTAACACACTATCAATTAGAATCTGAATAATTTTGTAGGATATTTCTAATCCATTGCTTCATATGTTCGAAAAATTTGTCGGCTCAGCCGTGTAAATAACGCAACGAATTTGGTTGAATACGCTATTTTCCTAAATAAAACTAATTAGTCCGTCAGTTAGATTATCAAAAAATATTGAATCCGTATTTTTTCTTTTGTCAATTATATAAAAAATGATGAAGATATCGCCCGTTAAAGTTCCGCGTGACGTCACTTGCTTGCGACACTTTTGCAAGCAAGTGACGTCACGACCCCCCACTCCCAAATTTTGACGCGCTTTATCTTTGTAATTTTTTGTTTGATTGACAAAAGAAAAAATACGTGTCCATTATTTTTCGATAATCTAACTGACGTACTAAATATAATAATCATTTTTTTACCCAGGCAACTACCCTATTGTCAAAACGCCGACGGTTTTTGAAAGAAAAGACTACACCCGTTTAATCACAATCGGAATGATTTGAAGGATATTGTTAATACTTACATTGCTCAACAATATAAATAAATAAATATAAATATCCCTGGACATTTCACACAGCGCCATCTAGTCCCAAGCTAAGCAACCTAATGCTTGTGTTATGGTAACAAGATGGCTGTTATACTACTTATATACATTTTTTTTTACAAATAGCACGATGAATGTTGTAGAACTGTCAAAATGAAAACTATTGCTAATGGCGCCGATTCACTTGTTCACAAACTAAACTAAATTTAAGTTCAGTGCATCTTTTTCTTTCTATTTCATTAAGAAAAGGACAGAAGATAAATATTAGTTTAGTCCTCTCAAATTAGTCAGCGCCTGACGTAAATTGACGTATTTTTAGTCGCCATGTTTTTAATCACGTCTAAACTGTCTATGGAGTATCTTAATTTGACAGGACTAAACAAATTTTTATCTTCTGTCCTTTTCTTAATGAAATAGAAAGAAAAAGATGCACTGAACTTAAATTTAGTTTAGTTTGTGAACAAGGGAATCGGCGCCACTGATAGTTTGTTACGCATTTATTCTGCCGATTTCTAAAGTATTATTAATTGATACTTTTGATAGAATATACTTTATTATACAGTCCCGCGGTGATAGATAGATAAACCATTTATTTGGCGCACACAAAAAATACGGCACAACACACAAAAGTATACTATTAGATGCAGGGGCGTAGCTACCGCTGTATCAGCCGTATCAATTATACGGGGCCCCTGAGCTACAGGGGCCCCCGACGTGACGTGTTAGACGACGTATATAAGCAAAAATTTTTTTTAGACATTCGGGACCAACGGCTTAACATGCTTTCCGAGACACGGAGGGGTATCGGTATGTTAAGATGGTCACCCATCCACAGACCTACCGCGGCAAGCGTAGCTTAACCTTCACTCGACTCGTGCGGCTGTTATTACTTAGCCACGAGCCCCTCGCCTTCTAAGTCAGTATGCTATATTCTTTATTTTGTAAAAATAATACCCTCTGTAGCTTCACAGTTGGGTAAAAAGGGCCCCCCAAAATATTTGATACAGGGCCCCATTAGGATGAGCTACGCCACTGATTAGATGATAACCAAACTACCCACGCGATTATAATATAAAACAAGGTGCCGATAAAGAAGACAAAATGAAAAACACACAAATATCGAAATCAAAGTGACACTATGACGAATTAAATAATAACGAAACATACACAGTGCGGTGTGCGTCTCAAGGTTGCACCAAATGGGAGTCCAGCTCAGCATGTGTCAGGCAAATGTACCTAACGCTGAATGGTGACTGGTAGCAGCTGGATGAGAGTTTCCGAGAATCGAGCTGAATGGCGTGCAATAGGAGAGGCCTATGTTTAGCAGTGTACTGCTGTAGGCTGCTGATGATAAAGAGGATTCACTCCCGAACTCCTAAATCGGGTCACCTTGCACTTTTTTGAAGGGAAACATCTTGAACAAACGGACATGTTCTAGAGCCAAAAATTCGAAGACGTGTCAACTCGCACCCACCAACCCGCACTGGGCCGCGTGGTAGATTATGGCCCACTCCCTCTCACAGAGAGGAGGCCTGTGTCCCAGCAGTGGGAACATTATAGGCTGACGGCACGATTGGCGAAGTTGTTAAGAGATTGACTGCTGTGATTCCCGCACGGAACAAATATTTGTATGACCTACAAGTAGTTGTTCCGGGTCTGGCTGTTTGTGTATGTGAGTTTAAATGTTTGTAAACGCACCCACGATACAGGAGAAATTCCTAGTATGGGGCAACGTTTAAAAAAAAACTTGAGAGGTGTCAAGGGACACCCGGATGGAAGAAGTTCAAAGAGAGAGAGAGAGACAGACAGAGAAACACGCGCACGCCGCACGGCTTACAACTATAGCAAAAAGTGTCGTTCCAACTTTTGGTCTTAATTTTTTCCGTCTAGCCCCCTTTCGCAACGCGCGATAAGGAACTTCGTTCCAAAAAGAAGAAAAAAAATGGTTGTATATCAAAATTCTCTTCCTAACGTCCAGTTGCTGTACTTACACATTTTGATATTTTTTTTTAGCGAATCACAGTTCGTAAGTGGTGGAGTCGCTGGTGCAATGAAGGTCACATGCAGAACGGCAAACAGACTGGAAGAAAAAGGAAAACTACGCCTGAAGAAGACCAGCTCTTAATAGAACGGGTGACTCAGGAACAAACTGTGCATACGCCGTCCCTGGCTATGGAGTTGGGGGTTTCTCCAGAGTAATATAAACATTTCATTGCTTGTTTTAGAATAGTGTAGATTATTCTTTATTATTTCTTCGTCTGTTAGGCAAGCTTATTAAGTTCGGTAACAATAGAAAATGTAATTGTGTCTTATTAGTGACAGTTGAGTTCTTCAGTAGGTACAGTCAACAGCAAAAGTACATGATCAAAATCAGAAATTCACTAGCTTACTAATGAACGGAGTTCGCAGCTATATGGCAGCTGTACTAGTAGTAAATGTATAATTTACAATCACATACTTTTGAATCACTTCGACGCCACACAGTTCTGACGCGAACTCCGTTCATTAGTATTGAATTTCTGATTTTGATCATCTACTTTTGCTGTTGACTGTACAGTCACGAGCAAAAGTATGTATACACTCAGCTTTATTCAAAAGCGATTTACACATAAATATTTCTTAATGAAATTTTATGTTGTTACGAACATAGCTTTTTCGAACCCATAGGTAATGGTCGTAATTCAACGTTGCATTCGTTATTTCACGAAAAAATTGCAATTGAAAGTTGTCAAGTGTTGACATATTGGACAGTCTAACCGGGTGCAGTTGAATACCAGTATTTTACATGAAGCGACTGCCTATCTGACCTCCACAACCCAGTTACTGGGTAATACGATACCCCTTGTTAAGACTGGTTGTCAGACTTTCGGGCTTCTGACTACCCGTAACGACTGTCAAACATCCACGAATGACAGCCGGGACCAACGGTTTAACGTGCTTTCCGAGGCACGGAGGGGTCTCGGTATGTAAAGATGGTCACCCATCCACAGACCAACCGTGGCAAGCGTAGCTTTACCTGACCGATCGACCTGTGCGGCTGTTATTATTTAGCTACGGGCCCCTCCCCGGACTGTACACTATAAATATTACAGATATAAATGTAGAAATTTTACAATGGGCAGTCTTATCGCTAAAAGCAGTAGTGTATGTATGTAGTAGAGTTCTTTGTGTTTGTTCTCATATACAGAGTGGCAGGGACATCGACGCGCGAACTGTAACTGTAGCTCGCTCGTTTTTTCTTCGTGTTGAGTTTGTAGCGGTATCTACAACGCCACATGCGAACAACGCGTCATACTGACGTCACGCAAATCCTGCATCTCGCAAGCAAAGTTTACCGCGCAGTTAGCATAGATACAATTTCCCAACATCAATCGTTGGGCAATTGCCCGCCAGACACAACACCCGTCTGGTCGGAGGATCCTCCCTTTTCTATGGAGGTTGAGTGAACTTTACACCCTGTTCCTCATGCCTCTAAAAGTTGAATAAGCAAAGAGAAACACCTGCCAGGGACATCGACGCGCAAACTGTAACTGTAGCTCGCTTGTTTTTCCTTCGTGTTGAGTTGAATAATCAAAGGGAAGCCTTTGCCCTTTTTTTTTTTTTTCTTTTTTTTTCAGGATGGGAAATCATCAAATGCCCCCTCCCGCTCTGGGTGGAGCAGAAGGGAGTGTCAGACTCTTACTGACTAAAACCCACCCGTGTTCCTTCCTTAGCCCTTTATGTTCCAGGGCAGCGGTAACCCTTTCGGACAATCCCGCTACCCAAGCCTTGGCCCTGTAGTGCGAGAACACAGAAAGAAAGAAAGAAAGAAAAGAAAGAAAGAAAAATGCATTTATTGGCATTACACAAAATGACACCTTAAAACTACAAAAACAAAAACAAAGATTATAATGTCAAAAGGGCCTCAGCTCAGCATAATGTCAGATGAGAACACAAGTGTACCACCTGACGCTGAACGCACAGCCTGATATATTTATTATTCTTTTCTTTCTAGGTGTGTTCGAAGACGACTAGCGGAGGCAGGCTTTAAACACAAAGAGAGGAAAGCTTATGTGCCCTTGAAGGCGGGCCGGAGTCATAAGTAATTTACATAATTATCTATCTACAGTACCCGGCGTTTATACGACAGTTCGATCTATAGGCCGCCTCCTAACCAAAAGCGATCGTCGCGCGAATACGCGGTCGTCACACATATGTCGCTTTGAGTTCGGTGAACTCGTAAATTTAATTATGTTACTGTTATTAACTTTTTTATGTGAGCGTAATCTTTTAGTTTTCATGTAAAATTTTATTTATGATTTTTGTTTCCACGATTTAGATTTTTAATAAATATTTATAAGTATAATTTTGCTGTGCCCTGACAGGGTCTACAACGGCTCTTAGCTATAAGCCTTTTGTGAACATCTGTATACCTTGTAGAATGCAAATAAATGAATATGAATATGAACGTGTGCTCGGTGCCTCCCGGTTTTTCGAAGATAAGTGACATTATGAAAACGATTGCTTTTGGTTAGGACGCGGGGTGGGAAAGAGACTGTCACGCTGTTATAAGTGACCGATACGACGCTCTATAAAACTGAACCTTTTCTATGATTAGATCACACTAATATAATTGACGACACGGTTGGCGCAGTGGTTAAGCGATTGACTGCTGCGCTGCGTGTCGCGGGTTCGATTCCCGCACGGAACAAATATTTGTATGACCTACATGTATTTGTTCCGAGTCTGGGTGTTTTTCTATCTATAATATGGATGTATTTACAAAAAAAAAAAATGTATATAAGTAGTTTATCAGCCATCTTGTTACCATAACACAAGCATTAGGTTGCTTAGATTGGGACTAGATGGCGCTGTGAGAAATGTCCAGGGATATTATTATTATTGAGGCGAAAGTTTGTGAGTGAGTATGTGTGTGTGTTTGTGAGGGCGTGTGTTTGTATGTTTGTTACTTCTTCACGCTCAAACGGCTGGACCAATTTTGATGAAATTTGGTATGGACGTAGCTGACACCCTGGATTAACACATAGGATACTTTTGATCCCGATATTCCCACGGGATCGAAATTTATGCGGGTGAAACCGCAGGACGCAGCTAGTGTGTCATATTTACGAACGCGTGCCCACTGCATGCATAAGTTAATTATTTTGTATTAAAATGTTATTTTATTTATGTACAGGGTCGATGAGGAAGTCAAACAACAGATAATATCGATGAAACTAAATGGCGTTTCAGTCACCGACATCGCTAACCAATTTCGAGTGCCGGTGAGTAGCCAATCCTACTGCAGTGCGATTCTGTAACTATCTCACCGTGAAGTGAGAAGTAACACTCAGGTGAAGTGAGCGTGGAGTGAGCTGTCATTCCAACTAATGCTAGGGATTGACAATATTGACAGCTCACTTCACCTAACTTTTCACGGTGAGATGTTTACAGAATCGATCGACTGTTTAATTAAGGGGGACGCGCAAAGGTAGCCCGCGAAATTCAAATTTTCTTCCTTTTTTTGGTAATTTGCAGGTCAGTATCAGGGGGCCTAAAAAGGCCACTTTAATAAGCAATAACTCTAAAAGCTATTCATTTCCTGAATTCCCAGCAGATCATTAGCAATTTCTCTAATTTTCGTAAAATTTCATTTCATATTTGGTGTAAACATTGCCGCATGAAAAAAATAAAAACCGTAAATTTTATTAATTAAATTGAATTTTTATTTCTTATTTCTACATTTTAAATGTTGTTTCATTGTGATATCAATTGCACACAGATCATATTTTGAATTGTCAGTTTGTGAACATTTTACGACTTTTAATATGATTCATATTGTTATCCTATTATGATTCTGCCAAAGTGGCCTTTTTAGGCCCCCTGGTTATATGTTGAATAAAATATCGCGAGCGTCACAAATATTATTTTACAAAATTATTATCATTAAAATCATAAATACAACCCTCTGTTCATATAATCCCATTGGTTGATATTTCATGAAATAGTCATGACTTCATCAGTGTATTTTGGAAACATTCATTTTTATTGTAATTTGTTTTTAGTTCCAATAAACATTATTATTATTATTATATTTGTTGCGAGCTTTTGATACGCAAAGAACACTCGTCTAGCGCCTGCCTTCTGAACTTAGCCTTAACTCGAAAAAACGTATCCATGGGCAATTTGCCGAAATTTAAGTTTAAAAGAATGTTTTTTTCTTTCAGCGGACCACAATCTACCAATGGTGGCAACGATGGTGTAGGGAAAACAACATTAAAATAAAAAGCGATAACAACACAAGTACCACAGCTGAACAGGACAAGAGTTCAGCAGAAGATAACACAGTTGAAAAGAGTTTGCAAACGCCAACTATAATATCGTCGCAAAAGACTTTATGGCAAAAATTGCCAGATGTTGAATTAACACCTTAAGATGAACTACGGAACAAGAATTGCGCAATTTTAATTGCCCGTATAGCGTAATCAGCCTATAATGTTCCCACTGCTGGGACACAGGCCTCCTCTCTGTGAGAGGGAGTGGGCCGTAATCCGCCACGCGGGCCCAGTGCGGGTTAGTAGATGTC
Organism: Apamea sordens; assembly: GCA_945859715.1. Taxonomy (NCBI): domain Eukaryota; kingdom Metazoa; phylum Arthropoda; class Insecta; order Lepidoptera; family Noctuidae; genus Apamea; species Apamea sordens. Next base: position 5,852,013 of record OX244015.1, on the reverse strand, counting down.
ACACAAATGTCTTTGAATTTTTGGTTTTATTTAACCCTGTAGAAAATTCAAATAAAAATATTGTGGCGTCGCGCGAGGCCGGCAGATGTAAAACATCGAAAGTATTTTGTATAGAAAGAAAGGGAATAAATATGGCATAATCAAAAACAAAATATTCATATTTTCTTGAAGAAAAAAAAAAATCTTTATTAGAAAATACCTGTTAATTTAATGCTAAAATTTATTTCGCAACTGCGAGGGAGTCGCACAGTTACGATCGCGAGGCGACGCGACGCTACAGCCGGTCCGGAGTTGTATTAGGAAGTATATTATGATTCCAGTCTGAAAAAGGGATGGTGCTATCGCCCATGTATAGCTCCGTCTTTCTCTTGCACTGGAAGCATGATGGCATTACATACAACGTCTTAGTACCTGACCCACCGCATTAGAAGATTTCACGCCAAAAAATAAGTGTTTAAAAAGTAGGTACTTATGAGTTTGATGTGTTCGTATTGGTAATTATGGAACAGTCAGCGTCAAAAATATCGGGACGAACAGACTGTTCAAAATGATCTCAACAACTAAGGAAAAAACTTTGTCTCAATTGGATAGTTCTTGTTTGGCAGTTGTCGTGTACTGTCTTCTTTCTGAAACAATATTCCTTGTGTCATTCAGTTAATATTTCATTTTCATAGTTGCTTAGATCATTTTGAACAGTCTGTTCGTCCCGATATTATTGACGCTGACTGAACAAAAATATTCATTCTTAAGGTGGATACTCCAAAGTAGCCCGCGAAATTCAAATCTTCTTACGTTTTTTTGCAATTTGCTGGTCAGTACTAAGTTGTACGTTGATTAAAATATGATTCGCGGCCGCAACAAATATGTATTTACAGAATTAAAGTCATCAACACAACTCTCTAAGATCAAGTAATCCTACTGAATGACTATTTCATGAAATCTTGACATTTTAGGATTATGCTAACTTAACAAGTTGTATTACTGATTCTAATAAAAACAAAATGCTCTTTAAGTTCTAGTTGAGCTTATACAACAATGACTTATGAAGCAAGAAGATGTTGTTCCAATTAAAAAGTTAAATCTTCATGCTGGCCGCTTCACGCATCATACAGTAAGGAAGTATTGCTAGCAAGAATCATAAATCCGCAGAATACAGTATTACAAATAAATGTTTTTTCAAATATTTGGTGAACGATTTAGAATAGCTCAAATCTTGTAAAAAAAATTAAAACTTAAACAATCCAATGCGAAAAGTCAAAGATAGAAAAACTATCAGTTCATAATGGGGATAAAAACTGCCACCTGTTCACTAAAGATGTCGCTACTATCCAGCGTCTAAGAATTTGACAGCTAGCTGTCACTATCCATACATTTTTTGTAAACATGCGACTTCTTTTTTTGTTCTTTTAAAATACGAGGACCCATGTATTTGCCCGTTGTACACCGCGCGCCGCGCGCGCGCGGACCCCCCGTCTACCGCGGTACCTGACACCCGGGCGGGTGTCTTGGACTTATACTAAACAAAAGCTTGCCCCGTTACTACATGGAAGTATACTGGGTTCTTGTTATGTTTTTTTGTGAGCCAGATGTATAAGCAACGATCTTGTTTCCACTAAGATGCTCTACGCTTCGTTATTGTAATATTATTAGTGTTTACTTTAGGACAATTTGTAAAAATGGTGTTTGTTTGAACAAATCTTGGTGATGTAAATAAAATAAAAGACTTATTTTCGTAAATGTAATAGTTTTAATATCATTATGATATGTTCTTACCCAAACTATAAAAATAAACATGTCTCATTAAATATTTGGATAATATTTATGGTTGAAACAGAGCAAAATATTGGCGCAAGATTGAATTGCTCAAACGAGTAGTTTTTTTCGTCAAAACCATCATAAATTTGATGGAATGTTGTTGCACAGAATTCTTATCATTATTACAAATTATGACAGTCAAATGCAACAAATTAATAATATCACAAAATCGAAAATACCAACACAATAACAAAAAAATCTACTTTGGTCAAGAGGTTCGATTTTTGACAAGTTTGATCTGTAATTTGAGTATTTACATAATAAAACATTAGATAAATAATACAAAGAACAATAAACACGCTATCTAATGATATCTAATTTATCAAACCTTTCTTTAGTAAAAGCCCTCGAAAATCTGTTCCGAAGTCACTCAAAAATTTACTTCGTCGCGAGCAATCACTGTACACGTATACAAACTGATACAGCATGTTCTATTTTATTCATTTTTTGCAAGTTTTATTTTTTCTTTGGTAAGTAAACTAATACCTTATAAGTTACAAAAAAAAAATTAGACAATTTTTGGTTTTACAATAAATTAGTTAGGTAAAACTTGTTCTGCAGTTTAGGGTAGCCTCACTGCTGAGGGTCTGATGATGACCAGGCAAGCCGTATAGAGGATCTCAGCATCCGGGTAGGTTAGAAAAGTCAAAGTTGAACCAAGTGTTGTGGTTTAGGGAGCCGCTCCAGCACACATACTGATGAGGGTCTGATGATGACCAGGGAAGCCGTATAGAGGATCTCAGCATCCGGGTGGGGTAGAAAAGTCGAAGTTGAACCAAGTGTTGTGGTTTAGGGAGGCGCTCCAGCACACATACTGATGAGGGTCTGATGATGACCAGGGAAGCCGTATAGAGGATCTCAGCATCCGGGTGGGGTAGAAAATTCGAACTTGAACCAAGTGTTGTGGTTTAGGGAGCCGCTCCAGCACACATACTGATGAGGGTCTGATGATGACCAGGGAAGCCGTATAGAGGATCTCAGCATCCGGGTGGGGTAGAAAAGTCGAAGTTGAACCAAGTGTTGTGGTTTAGGGAGGCGCTCCAGCACACATACTGCTGAGGGTCTGATGATGACCAGGGAAGCCGTATAGAGGATTTCAGCATCCGGGTGGGGTAGAAAAGTCGAACTTGAACCAAGTGTTGTGGTTTAGGGAGGCGCTCCAGGACACATACTGATGAGGGTCTGATGATGACCAGGAAAGCCGTATAGAGGATCTCAGCATCCGGGTGGGGTAGAAAAGTCGAACTTGAACCAAGTGTTGTGGTTTAGGGAGGCGCTCCAGCACACATACTGCTGAGGGTCTGATGGTGACCAGGGAAGCCGTATAGAGGATTTCAGCATCCGGGTAGGTTAGAAAAGTCAAAGTTGAACCAAGTGTTGTGGTTTAGTAAGGCGCTTCAGCACACGCACTGCCCACCGGAGAGTGATGTGCTTATAACTAGGGCGTGCAAAGCCGGAAGGTCTCCAAAACCGGTTTTGAGGGCCCGAAACCGGAAACCGGTGTTAGCCCCGGTTTCGGCAACAATTTCATATTGTTTATATACTTAGTAGAATTTTAACAAGAAAACAATATTCTTAGATACCCACAAAATCTATTCTATACTTATAATAAATCTGTAGAAGTGAAAATTCTGTACATTGAAAATATCAAAAAAAATAAATGGCAGGACGTGATATTAGACCGACACCGAACCCAAAAATGTGATTAAAAATTTTTTTGTCTGTCTGCTTGTTCAGGCATCACGCAAAAACTACCGGTTCGATTGTTGGGGGTGTCAATTTTTCAGGAGAGGATTTTACTGCATGGCTTGATTAACTCGAAAATTAGTACTTATAAATAATCTTTGGGTCAAGTTTTGAATAATCCCAAACGGTTTTTCAAAATTCCACCCCTGTGGGGGTGAAAAGCGGGGAAATATCTGCCTAAGTAAGTAATAAAGTTTATCATTATAAGTTTTTCAAAACTACCCCTCAACGGGGGGATATAGGGGTGTTAAGTTTGTGTGGAAGAAATTGAATGCGCGATCCGAGTAACTCGAAACTCAGTATTGATACTACTTACTACTGACAGCAAAAAATTATTAATAATAAGTAGGTATGTAAAGTTGTCGAAAATTTACCACTGATGGGACAAAAAGGGGTAAGTAATTCAGTTTTTAAGGGGAGGATTTGAACTTGAAACTGTATGTTACATTTTCACGCCTAAACCACTGAACTTCTGATTTGGCATAGAGAAAGATGGCATCCTGGGGAAGCACATACATTTTATCCTGTTAGCACGTTCCCGTGGGATAATTTCCGACATCCACGCGGGCGAAGCCGCGGGCAGAAGCTAGTCTACAAATAAAACAAATTCTATTATATACCTCTTTTTAATCAACCATTTATGCCTACCCCAATACCATGTAGAACACATTCATAGTTTGGATAACATGAACTTAAAATAATAATAAAGATTAACTAACTGAGATCAAATCGACAACAAGTAAGATTGTGGTACCTTTAGTAGATACCTAAAAATTCTGTTATCAAGAATAATATATTTTAAACATACAAAACACATTCATCATCTAAAGACACTAAACACTACCACAATTACTATACGTCTCAATTTCTACTAATAACATTATTAAAGGATTCATATTTGACTATAAAATGAGATCAAATCAACTGTTTACCATATACCTACTAATTTGAATAAACAATAATATTTTTTTTCCAAGAGACCGCTGTTTTTGATAATGTGTCCTTAAGAATAGAAGTGCATCTAAAATTTTATCAGATAGCATACTTCTTATTTTGTTGCAAAAGTACCCAGCACTCGAAAAGGCCCTCTCACTCTCAACACTTGTTGGTAGTACGCACAACAAATAGTCGTGACTGCGTTCGAAAAAAGTTGATGTAAATACGTAATCCAATAACGGGAAAACCGGAGGTAACTCCGGTTTTTCGTCTCAACCCCGGTTTTCAAAAATCGGGATATTTTGTCCGGTTTCCGGTTTTTAGCAAAACCGGAAAACCGGTTTTGCACGCCCTACTTATAACCTTGGTAAGGTGTGGTAGCTAATCCAGCAGTCACCAATGCACAAGGCGACGTCACACCGACTGCACACTGTAGTGACCCGTTTTTGCTTACCCCGGGTTGTGCAGAAAGCGCAGCGTCGTCTTGAACTAGACACAACAAAGTGTGTGTTGGTGTTCTCCAGGCGGACCTCTGAAGGAAGAATTAGTGGGCGAGCAACTTGAGCACGTAAAAATGTGCTTAAAATGCCTTTCGACAATTTATATCGATACTTGCGCATGGTGGAGGATGGGAAGCCAGCAATCTTTTGAGAGATAATAAAATTGTTCAGGATAGTTGTGTTTAGCAGTCTCCTGAACACTTTTATGTACCATTTTCGTCCCCGTTTCCTCTCAAAAAAGTATTGGGACAGTTTTTGGTCCTTCAGGTCGACCCCACCCATATATTTGTTGTAGGTGGAAACTACTGCTGGCTTAGTCTGCGGTTCTCCAGCACGTAGGCCATCTACACGATCGGCGTTGTGCCACGTGGAGATCAGCGTCACCAGTTTCACGTCTTTCCAAGCCACTATAGAGATATCTCCACAGTGACGTGCAATTCGATCTCCACGTGCAACTTGCCGTTCGTTGACGGTTTTTATATCGTCTGGTACGTGCTGCCTCCGACGGCTCATAGTTCCGACGACGTCGGTAGGTAGCCCTACCTTTTAAAAATCTGGTCAGGACAAGCTGGTTGTACCAGTTGTCCATGACCAGCAGGTGCCCTACGTCGAGGTATCCATCCATGAGCTCGAGAACCACTTTAGCAGTGGCATTCTCGAACCCATGCAAAGATCCCTCGACCATGCTGGAATCTTTTCCTGCGTACAATAGTATACGCAGAAGGTATCCAGATTCGGCTTCGCAAAGTTCAAATGACTTTATGCCGAATCTGGCTGCCTTCGTGCGTATACATTGTACCCAGCTCAGTCTCCCCTTCCAAAGAAGAAGAGATTCATCTAAGCTTAGCTCCCTTTTGGGAGTATACAACGCAGAGAACCTTTGGTTACAATGCTCCACTAATGGAGCGATCGTCGCTATTTTAAACTCGTATGGAGTTTGGCCTATGGAGGTTAGGTAGTTGTTATCAATGAAATGTAAAAATCTCAAAATGAGTAAAAATCTATTTCGGGACATGATGGTCCGAAAACCTCTAAAACCCCCGTAGTCCAATACTCATCCAGACGAGACCTGTAGCAGATGGACATGTAGTTTAAAATGGCGAAGAACCGGTAAAGCTCCTCTGCCGTTGTATCCTCCCATTTGTCCAGGGTAGCACTAAAAGGCTCCCCTCTTTCTGAAATGGAGGCAATGGTCTGCCATGCGTACCGATTGGTTTCTCTGGCGATATTCGACATGAACTGCATATCCCACACCTCCATGAACAGATCGAGGGGAGTTTGGGCATTGGTGTGCGGCCCAGGGTTTCTTAGGTAAACCTCTTCTTCTCCAGTAAAGGAGGCAAAATCACTGGTCCAGGAAAAAATTTCGCGGACGGGTGGTATGCAGTGCACCATAGCTGGGGCAAGAGGCGATGCTGGAGGCGACCCTAAACCTGAAGGTGAGCGAGGAGGTGAACTGGGCTGACGAGGTGAGCGAGGAGGTGAATTTGGCTGAGGTGAGCGAGGAGGTGAACTGGGCTGACGAGGTGAGCGAGAAGGTGAAGTTGGCCGAGGTGAACGAGGCTGAAGAGGTGAGCGAGGAGGAGGCGGTGTTTTGCAGAGACCCGAGTTTATCTCGTCTTGGAGCAAATCTTCTTCGTTTTCTAAGAATTCTCTTGCTGCTTCCTCCTCTCCTTCGAGCTGATAATTTTGCAGCTCCCGCAGCTTCCGAGCCACCAAACGCATGTTTCTCGGAGTCGCATCATTGCACCAATCACCATCGTCGCCGTCGTCTTCGTGGTCGTCGTCCTCGCTCTCGGCCAGGACCCTTTTGGCGCGCGGTGCCACACCGACCTTTATTTTCTTTTTTGGAGGAGGCTGCCATGAAAACTTAAGGTTTATTTATACTACTAAACCACCGCCTGAGTTTTTTAGAGGTTTGTGGATTTGTTTCATTTTACGACAGGGCTAAAAACTATTTCTATAAAACTAAATCGTCTAAAATTCACCTTATTTTGGTCACCATGGCTTGATGGGGTTGCCAAAGGAGAACCACCTTGGCTTGACACTTCGGGCGTCGTCGGAGGCTGCCAATACTGTAAAAAAGAATAATTGAACCAACACCTTTGATTTTGTTCCACCCGGATGTTGAAGCAAATACTTAACAAACATCCAAGTGCGAAAAATGCTCAGTAAAAACCAATAGTGCCGAGCAAGTGCAAGTGTGCGCATTTTAAATGAAAGATAAATAAGTAATGTGATGACGAAGTGAATATTAAATTATACAACGTGAGTCCAATTCCCGAAGGACCTCATGAGGGGTCACAAATACACTTCCCATAGTAAATTAATCACGTAATCAGCAGTTTTCTAAGGGAAGTCCAATTTTTTTTTTCATATTTCGATCCATCGTTATTGGGCACACGTTGTACAGATCATACACACAAGATCCAGCTTTATAAATGATTTTATTTTTGTAAGTAGGTTTGTACAAACACTTTTACACGTCAATCGTATTTTAAAACTAGATGAGGTCGGCGTTTCCTATCTGACTAGTCTGAGAAGAAAGGCCGAAACAAACTCAGAGGTCAGTCTCTTTTAAAGTCCAGACATAATCTAGGTCAGATCATGTGAAGACCGTGTAGATTAATGTCTGAGATGGTTTTTTGAGGAAAGAACCAAACAGTTTGAGAGGACCTGTCCAGTCAGTGCACGCATTTGTCAGAAATCGTGCAGCTCAACACAACACTTAAGGAGCTCGACGATTCGACGAACAATACCAAAGAAAGGACATTTGGGTAGGCCACATTAATTACTCAAACTGCCAGATCATGACAAAAACTAACGGAACAGAGAGAAAAATAAAATGACCCACATAGTCTTCACATTCACAATACCTAATTAAAATAATAGAATACTTTACAAAGTAAGCAAATGTCATAGTATATATCAAATTCATTAATGTCAGTGTATATAAAAAAAAAAACAACGGATAGATCGATCTTTGGTACATACTAAAGGAAACATTATTTGATTTTTCAGGTTGTTCCACCTTATTACCAAATTTATCATAACTGTTACTGTCACGACTATGCGTCCGACGACGACTTGGCTTCACATAGTTTTCGCGGTGTACGGAAGATTTACGAGAACACGGACTATACCGGCGCTTTGACGACAAACGACTACGTGCTCCGCTCACCTCGTTTTCCAGAGCGTTTAGACGCTCTCGCTGTCGTTCCAGCTCTTTCTCCTTCTCGCATAGACTCAAAGAAGTAGGGCTCCGGCGAAGAATGTGACTTTGATTTCGAAGGCGCCTCACACTGCCGCCGCTACGCGCTCTCGATCGGGCTTCTGGTGTGTGGCTACTGCGACTTCGCTGTCGCCTGTGACTGCTATGCCTCGCACCGCCGCTATGATGCGCTGTCGATCTAGCTTCACCTGTGTGGCGCGATTGACCCCGCATTGGCGTTGAAAGGCGCCGCGAGCTAGTCCCTTGATCGCGTGGCATGGTTCGAAATCCTTAAAACAGAAATAAAAAATGAATTAGAATTGGTAAACCTATACGGCTTCCCTGGTCATCATCAGACCCTCAGCAGTATGTGTGCTGGAGCGCCTCCCTAAACCACAACACTTGGTTCAAGTTCGACTTTTCTAACCCACCCGGATGCTGAGATCCTCTATACAGCTTCCCTTGTCATCATCAGAACCTCCGCAGGTGAATTTTGACATCAAACCTGAATAATATTCAGGTTTAATAATATTATTTTAATATTTAATAATATTATTTTAATAATAATATTATTACAATAATATAAACTAACTAAATAATAATAATATAAAATAACTTACATGCCAAAAAATATATCATAATTTTAACGTATGAAACGCAAAAAAGGAGCACCCTTTGCGCTCAAGAATTCGGCAGCAATGTCAAAAACACACACATGCGCACATGAATTTGTTTTTTGGAAGAAATGCAAGAAAACTAATGTTTATTTTGGCAATACACAATGAAATACGAATTCCCAGTAAAATTTGTAATAAGTTTTGATAATAACTAGGTGGTTTTCCATTATATAGAGAGAAATATAACACAAATGAATTACGTTTTTATCGGTTACATTCCGCCATGTCGGAGGCACCAAAAATTTTATTTTGAAATTATAGGCCAAAAACTTCGGTACCCTATATTATATTGTAGTCTGTGCTTCGGTGTGTGTATTCTTGTCTTTCTGTTTTTCTTTCTTCATTATTATTGCATTATATAACATAAATAAACAATAAAATAACGAATACTTACGGTTTTTGTCCAAAAACACACGAAAATCACACAAAAAATTCACTGCGACGACGCCTCGAGAGCGCGGCAACCAAGCGTCAACAGAACTTCACTTCACATTTTTTTTTTCTTAGTACTTAACTAACTAACTATAGCCTGTCTTCTATGTTTCATGCAGCTAACTTCACACCGAAACTATTTATTATAACATTCAGACGAATTTGGTCCGTAATCCATTCAATTTGAGGTGGAAACTTGATTCAGTCGAGCCGGTACAACGTTTGTACAGTCGCCAGCACATCAAGCTACTACAATCTGTCAGATTTCTTTAATAGATTTTCGACTTTATTGCTAAAGCATTAGGTTCAATGTTGATTGGGAAAATCTGACAGTTTCGGGTAGGTTGACCTGCTGGCGTCCGTACATACCAGCGGTAGATGAGGGGTATTACTGATTCTAATGATTAATTTATAATTTATTCTGTAAAGACATATTTTTTATGGCCGCGAATCATATTTTAATCAACGTACGTACGTACAACTTAGTACTGACCAGCAAATTGCAAAAAATGTAAGATAGATAATTTGAATTTCGCCGGTTACCTTGGAACATCCACCTTAGGATTCCGTATTACTATTACGACTAGCCCGTACTATCTCACTGGTCAAAGGCCTCCGGCCGTTCCATTAGTATGTGGCAGGAAAATAAAAACAAAATGCTCAACAATGACTTATGAAGCAAAAAGATGTTGTTCCAATTAAAAAGTTAAATCTTTATGCTGGCCGCTTCATGCATCATAGAGTAAGGAAGTATTGCTAGCACGGATCATAAATCCGTAGAATACAGTATTACAAATACCTAATTATTTTTCAAAGATTTTTTGAACTATTTAGAATAAAATATTCAATGCGATAAGTCAAAGATAGAAAAAGAAAAACTATCAGTTCCTAATGGGGATAAAAACTGCCCTTCAGATGTCGCTACTATCCATTGAGATAGGAAAAACATGGAGATGCCGCGTTATTCTATACATACATTTGCATAGACAAATATGAGTGAAATATGATCCAGAATTTGAAATATCGTTATGTCTCATTCTTTCTAGTGAGATAATCTTATTTGATAAAAGAGACAACTATATTTTAAGTTGTTGCTAATTATGGCAACATTTTGTCTTGACGTAGTGACAGTTGTAGGTAAGTGCCGTAGCAGCCATCTTATCCGACGAGTTTCGTGGTAGTTTGGCTGTCAAATGGTTGTTTGTTTTTTGTATTATTGAGATTTGCGAGAAAATTACGAGGATTTTACCTTTTAAAACTGCACGTGAATGTTGGAAAACAGAAGTGCAACGTGCCTGTGTGTTGTATTGTGAAGTGTGGTGCAAGAAAGAATGAAAATCAACCTAAATTGACTTTGCACAGGTTATAGCCGGTTTTCATGCATTAATACATACAATAATACACAATCGATGATACAATTGTAACGCGATCATGAATTGATGGCTAAAGTATTGATATTTGGGCTCATTTACATATAACAGGCCTTTTTATTATATTTGTTAATTCATTCGTTTGTTTACAAACAGATGTCATAATGGAATAGTGTTGTACCGTTGCCGACTTACCGTAATAGTTTCCGGAACTAGTTCCTCTGCTGAAACGATATCAGTATATTCTGCGATGTTAACATAAATAATCTTGCGTCTTATTCGGTCCGAGTGACCTAGCTAGGTCCGGCCTGTGGTTCACACTTCACAGCACCAAAATCCATCGTGATCCAAACGTGATAACTAGTAAAACTCGTATGTAGTATCGTTACTCGTTATAGTAACAACGAGATAACAGTTGTTCCTTGATTGACACAACCCTAGCAATGGCAGCCATTTTATGCGACAATATGAGTTGTAGGTATGCACCCTTTTTTCGTAGGTATTTCCAGTCCATACTTTTATAAGTCAATGCTACTATCCAGCTTCTATGAATTTGACACTTTTGACAGCTCGCTGTATGCCTAAATTTTTTGTTAATAAGCGACTTCTTTTACGCATAATTAGAATTAAGTTGCGCTGCTGTCGATGTCACCTGCAAAATACGAGGACCCATGTATTTGCCAAAGATGTTAGAAAACGAATACTGTGGGAAAACTCGAAAAAATTGGAAACCCGATATTTAATCCCCGTTTTTTTGCAGTAAACAGCTGCAGCTGCAGCAACGTGGATGGAATATACATTGATTACGCGCAAATAAGTCGCATTTTATTATTCTCATCCCCATTTGTTTCTAGTTCCGTATGTTCTGTAATTTCAGTGTTTTTGAATACATGAATTACCAAATACGTAGAGCTACTGAAAAATTCGTAGGTCTGGCAATGTTACGTGATTTGTGTCAGTGTCACTATTGATTATTGATCGAAAGATTCTGGTTTAGCAGCTATTTTTATCAAAGTAAAAAAAAGAAAACACAAATTATTTTGATATTGTGGATACTGAAACATTGGATTTCAGTTCGTTTGCAATAATGACTACAAAATTTTCTAATTAATCTGCACCCTGTTCACTTAATAAATGAAAAATCAAAGTTTCCTAATAATACATATCTAAAAGATAGTGTGTTTTATAAACTACAATAGTTTTCAATGTTTAACGAAGAAATATGAGGTGCTGTGTAGAGACCTGCTTCAATGATGATTCGAAGAAAACAAATAAAAGCCTTGGATTAACATTTCATAAGTAAGTACCTGACCATTCATTATTCTCTTGCGTATAACCCATTAAAATTGAATTCTAACTAAACTAAATTGTAATTTCGCTCACAACATGAAACTCTGAAGTGGTTGGCGTTGGCACTATCTTGTGGGGTGTTGTAAAATATAAGCTAGTTAGCTAAGCAAAAAGTTTAGTTGTAGCAGGGTTGGCTGCCCAAAGTACTTATTTATTTAAAATAGGTACGCCAACAGTATATCTGTCGCAGCCAATTGGTTAAATTAGCAAACGGCTAATTTCAACCGTCAACCGCCTGGCCTTTGGAAGGAGTGCTCGCTTCGCTTCATTCTCCAAGGTGGGCTAATTTGGCATTCATTCAGATGTACCTCACCCATATGGAGGGTAATACGGTAATGTGAACGATTAATACAGTAGAGTCAAACACAGTTGGAGAAAGCCTAAGCAGATACCAGCTTATAATTTTAGCAGCAATAAAAGTATCTAATGACTTGATAAATGTCGTATATTTCAGGTTACCGAGGGATCCGGACCATTCTGCGGCATGGTTAGCAGCTTTAGCTGTACTGGGTTGCCGAATGAATAAGTGTCTTGTAGTATGCTCTGAACATTTTCTACCTGAAGACTTTGATAATACACGGCATAATCAGCGAAGGGTCAAAAGTGGAGCCGTTCCTACCATAGCAACAGTAAATATTCATTAAAATAATTAATTAAACGATAAATACGATAAAAAGTTATAATAATTATTAATGCTGCATTTAAAATTTTCACATCTGACATTTCTTTTATTATTAATACTATGTTTCTATTTATTAATGACATTTTGTTTAGCCTAACTACTTTGCATGTTACTATATTTGTATGTCTTAAGACAAAACATAGCGTACTTTTTTTATGTATGACCTAATGTATACCTATGTTTACAAATAAACTTTATGATTAATGATTTAGATGCCTAAAATTGAAGTATTTTGCGTTTCCACTGAAGGAGAACATCTTTTTATGTTTTAGTAATTCTCCTACAATAATTGTATGCTTCTTAATGTTAATAACTTTTCTATAGAAGCAAGTCTTCTAACTTAACAAACAGCTGCGCTAAGAAGTTGATGGAGGCTATCTGCTGGGGAGTTTGTTGCGGCATTTCTTCCCAGCTAAATCACTAGGAAGAGTTGAAAAACAGGCAGTTTATTTAGGCAGTCAAAAAGTGCTGATTCTCATCATCATTATAAATGACTTTTGATTGTAAAATCTTTTCTAGTTGTAATTTTCTCTAAAAAAGTGTGTCTAATATTTAAGTGACAAACTGTAAATGGTATATAAAGTTGCTGTCATTCTCAAATTACATGGTGAATTAACCTAAACCATTGTAGCTACAGCAAAACAACTGTCCTTAACTTTTCTATTAAATGCTGACTGTAATCACCGATATTATAAAATTGGTACAGTCAGTTACAAAAACGTCAATCCTTACGCATTATATTTATGATGCCAATGGACGCATTTTCGGATGAGGATTAAAAGAGTCTTCTGGACCAACTGAAGTCAGAGCACTAGAAAAGCCACAATCCGCAAAAAACTTTTGCCCTTACAAAGCCCCTAGCCAGTTTAGTTCTTGTATAGTTTAGAATGTCGCCTCATATTAATGGCTTCTAAGTTTTTTCGAGGAAATAAAATAAATAAAAGTCACTTTTTTGCAGATGGCGCCTGCTAATCAGGATGAATTAAAGGTGAGCCAGTAGTATACATGTAACTATAAAAACGGTTGGGGAACTGGCAGGAACGAAGTCCAAAATGAAAATCAGGGCCCTCGAAAATCACAAATCAAAGACGAAAAGTTGGAAAATTTTTGGAGCCGCCATTTTGGATTTTCATTTTGCCCTCTTTATCGGCTCTAGCACCCTCGAAAACTAACTCTCTCTTTCTGACTTTTTCTATTACTTATAAGTAATAAAAAGTCCCTTGGAGGGAGCATAACGCTTTTTCCTTTTTCTTGCTCCCTTTCCTATGGAGGATGAGTGAACTTTACACCCTGATGGTCCCCGCTTTTATTTTTATTTTATTTAATTTAATTTTTAGTCTTGCTTGTTTACTTTGTCTACATTTCAATTGCATAGTAATTAATGATAAATGGAAGTGCGGAGACTCCTAATACAAGCAATGCCTTGCTTAAAAGGAGATCTCCAAAATCATGTATCTAAATGCCCATTGTAATTGAAATAAACATTTTTTTAATTTTTTTTTATGGTCATATACACCGTTACTTTTTGTTGTAGGTGTGCAGAGTATGCCTGGCTTCAGATGTCAAAATGTACAATATGAAGGATTTTAGACTGGGTGAAATGTTTCAAAATATCACAGGAATATCGGTAAGTGACAGTAAGAAAAATAACGAACGAGCTAAAAAAAAGCTATCAAAAATCAACTTAATTTTGTAAATGATTTTACACTTTATATTTTTGCGAAATAATTGCGTAAAAATAAAACCATGGGTTACGTAACATTGAATGAGAGCGTGATACGTCACTACTTGCAGACGACTAGGTTTCGAATATGGTGCCATGAAGTGTCACGTTGGCGAGATATTTGAAGATAAACTATCACGAACTTTACTTTCATATACTGACGGCACGGTTGGCGCATTGGTTAAGCGATTGACTGCTGCGCTGCGTGTCGCGGGTTCGATTCCCGCACGGAACAAATATTTGTATGACCTACATGTATTTGTTCCGAGTCTGGGTGTTTTTCTATCTATAATATGTATGTATTTACAAAAAAAAATGTATATAAGTAGTTTATCAGCCATCTTGTTACCATAACACAAGCATTAGTTGCTTAGCTTGGGACTAGTTGGCGCTGTGTGAAATGTCCAGGGATATTATTATTATTATATATCTCGGCAACGTGACACTTAAAGGTACTATATCCCCGGACATATTGTTTGTTTAACGTGTCCTCGACCCACATTTACAACTTGTTTTATATGCGGGCCCTGCATAGACTATTTTGTCCAGGGAAATGATAATAATAATAATATCCCTGGACATTTCACACAGCGCCATCTAGTCCCAAGCTAAGCAACCTTGTGTTATGGTAACAAGATGGCTGATAAACTACTTATATACATTTTTTTTTTGTTGTATATACATACATATTATAGATAGAAAAACACCCAGACTCAGAACAAATACATGTAGGACTTACAAATATTTGTTCTGTGCGGGAATCGAACCCGCGACACGCAGCGCAGCAGTCCGATCGCTCAGCTACTGCGCTAACCGTGTTGTCAAAAAATGATGCTCTAACATGTCCCATGTCCATGTCATGCCCCATGTCACTAATGCCTAACATGGCGTCTGAATGTATTTGATACTTACTGCTTGTTCTTAATACATTTTATTTGTACTTTTATCGTGCTTGCTACTTAGTTGTTAGTGATCCTAAGATTTCTATTACCTTCTCTGTGTCTACTCGTGAGAACCTGTAATTGGCTCTGTGTCGCTACAATATTGTTATTAATTTGGTTTAGCTGTTGGTTCTCCTACTTTTAAATAAATAAAGTTTAGTGTCATCAAGATATTGGGAGGTAAAGACCGCGATAATTTTACTTTTATCTCGGCAACGTGACACTATTCCAGTGAGGTAATTGCGTCACACACCACCAGTAGTAATAGTAATTGCTTTCAATTTGACAGTTCAACAACATTAATTGCGTTTTTACGTTGTTGAGTAGACAAATTTTTCGAACATACGAAGCAATGGATTAGCAATATCCTTTAAAATGATTCAGATTTAGATTGATAGTGTATTATGCAATTAGGGTGCCGGTCATGTTTTGTTTGTTTAAGTATCCTCTACCCATATAATCCAGAAGAATCGTACGCCGCAACTTAAGAAAAAAAAAAAAAAAAAATGGCGGTTCCGGTTACTGTACCAGCTTCCATCCAAAAAAGTTTAAACTCCTTTGCCCATATGTTCAGATACCTGTGTCACTCATCGCGACTTTGTAGGTACACATCTGTGTTTTAGAAATGATTATGTAATAAGGCTCCGAGATTATAATAAGTCACGTGACAACAGTCTTCATTTGTCAGGCTATCGACAAAAAAGGCAGCTTACTACAGCGGGTTTGTTGGGAGTGCGCTGCGCGCCTCACAGCAGCTGCAGCATTCAGAGAAAAAGCGCTGCTCACCGAAACATTGCTGAAAAACCAAGTACACATCAAAGAAAGTGACATTGCATTATTAAAACAAAATTACAATTCTTTAAAATCACCTCTATCCGTTAAAACAGCGGTTACTTCATTTGATATTGAATGCGAACATACTATCTCTGAAAATAAAGAAGTAAAAATAATACGAAATGATGAGACAGATATCCAAGACAGAAAACTTGGAATAAGAGTTGTTATTGAAGAAGAAAAAGAGATAGGATACGACCAGTACGAGTCTTGGATAGATGTTCCTGTGAAAACTGAAATAGAAACTGATCCCATAGCTGATAATAACGTGCGATTTCAAGATCGAAAAGGCGATACTTTCTCAGAACAAACACATTTCAATGATACACCTTCCAGAGAAGATAGTGAAGATGAATTGACAATTGATACCGAAGGACAAATGCATAATAATGATAGGATTATAAGAGAAGATATCCCAAAACAAATCCCGTACATAAATGACGCTGGTAACATCATTTTAGTTGATAAAGAGAAAAAATTGAAGCCTGGTGTATTCGGTAATACTGTGGACGAGTGCTCGAGTGATGAAGAAGTACCAAGTACAGCAGTATCTGGCAATACGTCTAAAGAAACGATGAGCAGTGAGGGGGCTTCGAATAAAAGAGTAAGGTAAGGAGAAATCTTCTCTCGTTAGGCAGGAACCATGCAGGGTGGCAGGGATCGACGCGCAAACTGTAACTATGAATTCAGCACATGATCCTAAACTCTGTAGCTTTAACTGACGCAAAATTTCGACGCGTCGATGTCCTTGCCACCCTGTATATTGGACATCCAGAAATGTGGTAGCAACTTGAATGTAGTGTAATAGAACGAAATAAAGAATGCATGAGTGGTGAATGTGTGTGAGTGATATGTTGTATGTTTTGAAATTATCTTTATTCCGGACAATGGACTCCCGGTCCTTTGGGAGGCATACGAGGGGCCGAAGCCAACTCGTAGAGGCCCATTAGAGAATTTCGCCCACTGGTTTCGAGAACAGGGTCCAAGCTACAGGGTCAGGGCTTTATGGAGAGGAACCTCCTAACAATGCGAGCCGTGTGCAGAAGTACTGCTTTCTGAATCAAGCCCTTGATCCAGCTGCCCAACGAGAGCCTCCTCAGGTGTTGGTCGAGGCTCTTGGATATTAAGAAATCATTTAAATGATTATTAATACTGTTTCATAAAGTTAAGAAATTATATTTTTCAATTTGTTCATACAGGCGTAGGTACATGCTTAACGACAGGATAAAAGAAAAAATAATTGCGTTGAAGAGTAGCGGTCTCTCAGTTTCCGCAATATCTAAAGAAACTGGATTGTCGGTAAGTCTTATGTCTATTATTTTTTAAATGAAAACTTCTTTAGGCGCACTTTACGCTCTTTCTGAACTGTGAACGGAACTGAACCGTCGCGTTCGGGTCGGTGATGCTGAATCGGATATACTCGGCTCCAGTCGGCCGGAGACGCTGTATCGGGTATACTCTATATACTGGATTTTCACTACTACTCGTATCATTAGGTCATAAGCACACACCCTCTTTTTTTAACGACCGACAGACGTTTAATGCTGATTAACGTTCAAGCCTTATTAAAATCGCGGTTCGAAGTTCGCGAATTTCCTAGGCTCGACATCGGTGACACCCGAGTCCTGTCTCATTTATTTTACATCTGACGGCAGCAATCCTACAGAAACCTTATTGGAACGACAATAAAGATCACTTTGATTTTGACAGACTTGCCAGTGGCAGTAACCCACAACAACCTTATTGTAACCACAATAAAGATGACTAGGATTTTCACAACTTATCAGTGGCAGCAATTCAACAGCAACTTTATCAGAATGAAAGTAAAGCGGAGTGATCTGAAACTGATTTTCAACCTGATATTTCAAGTAACTACAACAGTCGCCGGTTCCAAAAAATATCATGAAATCATTATTTTTTTTTGGAACGAAGTTCCTTATCGCGCGTTGCGAAAGGAGGCTAGACGGAAAAAATTAAGACCAAAAGTTGGACCGACACTTTTTGCAATAGTTGTAAGCCGTGCGCGTGTTTCTCTGTCTGTCTCTCTCTCTCTCTCTCTTTGAACTTCGTTCCATCCGGGTGTCCCTTGACACCTCTCAAGTTTTTTTGTTTCACAATGTTTAGTTATCGATAACTATCACGTCTGTGGAATTTTGCTGAATAATTTAATTTGACCTTGTACAGTCACGAGCATAAGTATGTATACACTTGACTTTATTCAAAAGTGATTTACTCCTTAATTTTTTAATGATATTTTATGTTGCTACGAACATAGTATTTTCGAACCAATAGGTTTTTTGAAATGTGTCTTATTTTATTGTTGCTTTCGTTATTTCACGCAAAAATCGCCATTGAAAGTTTCCAAGTATTGACATATTAGTGCTCGTGACTGTACTTATTTATAATTTTAGAGGAAGATGGAATATAGAGAAGTATGGAAGAAAAGGACATGTTGCGCCGACCCCTAATAAATTGAAATAAGGGCGGGAGAATTCACCTCCTTCTGCGAAGCAGTCATGCTAGCGAAGGAGGTGGCGGGGTGGGCGAGGGAACGCACTTTGCGCACCTCACGCCTCAGCCGCCGCGGGAGACGCTCCGGGCGTCGGGAGCCGCGTGACGACTCCCGGCCACCGTAGGCGCGGGCCTGCGGGCGGAGAGTAATGGGATGGGACTCCGTCCGATCAGGACTAGGCCCGTGCCGGACGGCGTGTACGTGTTCCACGCGCGCCTCAAAGAGATGTCAGCAAAAGAGACGGGGCCCCATAGGGCCGAAGCCTGCCAGGGTAGCGGGACCATCCGAAAGGGTTTACCGCTGCCCTGGAACATAAAGGGCTAAGGAAGGAACACGGGTGGGTTTTAGTCAGTAAAAGTCTGACACTCCCTTCTGCTCCACCCAGAGCGGGAGGAGTCATTTAATGATTTCCCATCCTCAAAAAAAAAAAAAAAAAGGGCGGGAGAATTCTGACTTACTAATAATTTTCTTTTTTTAGACATCATCCATAAGCTGTTGGTGGAGACGGTACCGTATGAGCGGTAACACATACCGTAGATCTATTACTCCAGGATTCCAGACTATCTCAAAACAGAATTACTTTTACAACGCTGCAGAACCTGGCAAGGAGATGGAGCCTTGTCCTACAATAGTGAGGCAGAGATTGTGTGAAGCTGGCCTTGAACACATACTCATGAAGAAGCCTGAAAGAACTGTGAATATGGGGGTGAAAACTAGGTAGTTTGAACACTGCGTATGCCTGTTATAAGCATAAATACCAGCACTTTTACTCTAGTATTGTTTTCAATTAATTCCTTGTATGTACTGTTGGTGTAATAAATAAAATATACAAACACGCTATGAATATACACATTCATAGCGTGTTTGTATATTTTATTTATTAAGCGCAGGAGCTCTCGGTACTGTCAGTACAATACATGCGTGTACTGTCCGAGAAAATGGCGAAGTGTGAATTGTGTGCGCGTGTGTGTTGTTTGCTGACCCTACTCGTCTTCACGCATACATTCACAGCACTTGGTTACCACAAGTAAAGCTCGCGACGCTACGTGAGATAAAAATACTGTAAGCGATTATGTATTTTATTTCAGTACGCGTCAAGCACTCCACGAGGATTTAAAACAGCGAATAATAGCGCTGAAGCAAGAAGGAATGTCCAATAGCCGGATAGCTTACCTGTTAAATACTGCAGTGAGTATGAAAACATGTACCGTTTTATATATTTTTTTGTGCACTTCGTTTATTTCGTATCTTTTTTCTCCACGACTAGGGAATGCAATCTCGATCACGCGAGATCAAGATTAATTACGTGGGAAGACAATCTCGTTGGTGATCTTGAACGTATTGGTCGAGATCTCGATCATTATTTAGAAAAGTAGGCGAAATCTCGTATTGCTAATCTCGACGCCAGACTTAGCACGCGAGATCTCGAGTTGCCAATCTCGACTTGATTTGCACTTATGCCCGGTTTCTGAAGTATTGCTAATTATGTTGTTGTAGATGTTTTATGGTTAGGAAGTTAAACACCCACACTTCAATAGTCACATATAGTTTATTTTAGTAGTTAGATAGAAGGAGAAATCACAGTAGTAGCAAGATAGATTTATGAGTAAGTATACTAGATTTAGAAATACAATAGTAGAAGGTACACTGTTATGAGTTTGCATAAAATCAACGCGAGCTTCGCGGACGGAGGTGTATTAATTACGACTGACGGTAGATCTCCGCCAGCGCATCGACAGCCGCTGGTCAACGTGTGCGCGCGCGGTGCATAGCTAGCTATGCGTATACGAATCTAGCCGGCCCGCCGCATACTATCGAGTGTCATCCGGCGATGCTTGTGAATTATAGTTTTCACATGATTTTGTGTTGTGGATGAATGTTAGTGTGATTTGTATGAGTGATGTATGTCTCTGTGTTAAATAATACATAAATAAGTAATATATAAATTTATTAGTTTGTATTTATGTTGGGTTTTTAATATATAAATATAAATAAATTAATAAATACAATAAGTTGCCTACAGTTGTTTTAATAATAGGTCTTTTCATATAATTACTAGCTGCGCCCAGTGGTTACACCCGCATAAGTTTCGATCCCGTGGGAGTATCGGGATAAAAAGTATCCTATATGTTAATCCTTGTAATAAACCATATGTGTGCCAAGTTTCATCCAAATCCGTTCAGCAGTTTTTGCGTGAAAGAGTAACAAACATCCATCCATCCATCCATACAAACTTTCACGTTTATAATATTAGTAGGATTTTATTTTACCAATATGGTAATAGCTTTTTAAATATGTCAATTTGCTTCAATGTTTTCGCGGGATACATGCGTGATGTTATGTATCTTTTTTAGCGAAACACAGTTCAAAAGTGGTGGACTCGCTGGTGCAATGAAGGGCATATGCAAAACCACAAACAGCCCGGAAGGAAAAGAAAAACTACGCCTCAAGAAGACCAACTCTTAATAGAACGGGTGACTCAGGAACAAACAGTGCATACGCCCACCCTGGCTAAGGAATTTGGCATTTCTTTGAAGTAAGTAATTATACTAATACACAAGGTTTAATCAAATTAACCTTTTTTTTTACAATGGGCTCACTCTTGACCTCAATCCAGCCCAGAGGCAGGGATGAGATCTACGGTGGAATGAGCTTGCCCAGAAGAAGCCTATTCACTCTCGCCTTGAAGAGATTCGGGTTGTATGAACTCGGGAATGCAGACGCAGGCAGACGATTCCACTCCTTAGCTGTGCGCATCAGAAAAAATGATCAAAAGCGCGTAGTGCGTATATATGGTATATTAACCAAATAGGGGTGGTATCCGGCAGTGCGTCTGGACTCTCGATGGTAAAAAGGTGAAGGCGGGATGAGCTCATGTAGCTCTTGAGCACACTCCCCGAAGTACAGTCTGTAGAAGACCGACAGACAGGCAACACTTCGCCGGTGAGCCAAACTGTGAAGCTTTGCCTCCACCAGCCTTAACTAGCCAAACTTTGCAGACGTGATAGACTGTCGACATTTGATGAATATAAAACAAACACGTACCGTGGTTGTTGGCCCGTTATCAGCCGTAGCATAATCAGCCTATAATGTTCCCACTCCTGGACACAGGTCACTCTCCCTGGACACTCTGTGAGAAGGAGTGGGCCATAATCCACTACGCGGGTCCAGTGTTGGGTTGGTGGACGTCACATCTTCGAATTTTTTGGTTCTAGGACATGCCGGTTTCCTTACGATGTTTTCCTTCACCGTTTTGAGAGCAGTGGTGATGAAATTAAATACAGAAAATAAAGTGCCTGCCTTGATACGAACTCAGGACCGTACGACTCGGAAGTCGCGGCTGATACCACTAGACCACCACTCAAACTCAAACTATTTATTTCAAATAAACCGAAACCGAACCAAATTACAGGCACTTTTGAATTGTGAAGGTCGGTCAGTCAAAAAGATGAAGCTAGTTGCCAATTCCAAAGCGTAGGTACCTATGGAGAAGAACGGGCAAGAAACTCCATGGACACTCTTTTAAATCATAATAATATTGTTACAAAGTATTGGTTACATCATTCATGTTCAAAATTATGCACGTGAGAACGATGCAGAACGTTAAAAGCGTCCGTAATGAAAATATAAAAAAAAACAATTCACATATTAAATTAAATCAAAATAAGCCATGGCAGCAAAGAGCAGCAGCACTGCTCTCAGCTCTAGTTACTTTGAAATAATTCATTTTGTTTTATCATCATAGTTATCGATACCCATCGGGCCTATAAAGTTTCACTAGTTAATTTAATTTGACCTTATATATTTAGTTTGTAGCTTGTTTTTCATAGAAGAGCAGTATTACAGCTCTTTGTGAAGGACCTCATCCGGGGGAGTACTACCACCATGCATATTTCTGTCACCAAACAGCGTTGTTGGGGTTCCTTTTTTTTTTTTGCCCTACACACTAGGAATTTCTCCTGTATCGTGGGTGCGTTTACAAACATTTAAACTCACATACACAAACAGCCAGACCCGGAACAACTACCTATAGGCCATACAAATATTTGTTCCGTGCGGGAATCGAACCCGCGACACGCAGCGCAGCAGTCAATCGCTTAACCACTGCGCCAACCGTGCCGTCAGTTTGAAAAGTATGGGTGCCGGTGTCAATAAAAATAAAGGTTATATAACACATTTTTTTTTTGCCTTGGTCTCTGGTGACAACGCTCCTGCGATGCCTCTGTTACATCTCGGCAGCGTGACATTTCTATGAATCTTCAACAGAAATGGTACGCTGCCGAGATATGTGAAGGTAAATTAACGCGATCTTTACCTCCGAATATCTCGGCAGCGTGACACTTGAGAGCATCATTTCTCTAGGCCAAATAGTCAAAGTGGCGCCCACATAATCACACAACTGGTATATGTGGGTAGAGGACACTTAAACAAACAAAACATGTCCGGGGATATACCACCCGTAAGTGTAACGTTTCGCGTAAGTATTTGAAAGAAAGAAAGAAAGAAAAAGCATTTATTTGCGGCAAACATGACGCATAAAAAAAAGGACATAAACACACAAAAAAAACAGGTTGGGGGTAAACATGCGTCACATTCACGCAAAACGGCCATCGCTCAGCATAATGCTAAGACCCTATACGAGACAGAGCCCCAGCGCTGGTTTTCAGCGGCAGCCGGCACTGACGTGTGACGTACAAGTGCAGCATGCAATTAAACATAATAAATAAATAAAAACAAAAAACAAAACAAGAAAAAAAAATAAACCATTGCAACATATGATTCGACACAAACAAAAATTATCGTGTCACGCTGCCGAGATATTTGAAAGTAAATTTTCGCGATCTTTACCGCTGAATATCTCGCCAGCAGCCAGCTTGAGGCTTTAGGGCACCATATTCCTGAACTTAGTTCTTTGTTTATGTGTACTTTATCCAAATATTCCAGCTAAAAAAAATGACGACCTCTATGATCCTATACCTCTATTTACAACACATGCGTTTTCCCACGTTCGCACATACGTAAAAATATCGCGGCGGGAATTTATCGCGCACTGGATTTTCAACTCTCAGTGTTGAGGCGAGCATTGAGAATCCAACAGAGCGCGTACCAGCGCGTCAAAAAAAACACTGTTGGATTATCAACTCTCGGCGCTAAGCAGAGCATGGAGAATCAAATGCGCGAAAAAAAATTGCCGCGTTAATAAATCGCTTTACGTATCGTACGAGGGCTTATTCGTAAATTAATTTATTGTCTTTCTTTTCAGGTGTTTAACAAATAGGCTAAAGGAGGCAGGATTTAAAAACAAGACAAGAGAAGCCTACGTACCCTTGAAAGCGGGCCGGAGTCATAAGTAATTCACTTATTTATTTACAATATACATCAGTTATAGACATCCTCAAAAACCATGAAAACTCTCTCTCTCTCTCTCTCTCTCTATTATATAGGTAAAGTCTCATAACGCTTTTTCGTTACGTGATGATTTCTCCCAGTTTACTCGTACCACAAGCTCCGTTAAAGAACTTCGTTCCAAAAACTACACAAAACACACACAAACAAGGTAGCCAAAAGCCTCGTACTCAAGCAATAAAAGTAAGTCAATTTTGTCCAATGTTTTGACAATTTTGACAATACACATTGATCTGTGCTGCGATATTATGTATTGAAATATTATTTTATTTATGTACAGGGTCGATGAGGAAATCAAACAGCAGATAATATCGATGAAACTAAATGGCGTTTCGGTCACCGACATTGCTAACCAATTTCGAGTGCCGGTGAGTAACCAATCCTACTGTGTAATAGTAACACTACAAACTAGCTTTTGCCTGCGTGGATGTCAGTCAATATCCCACGGGAACATACCATAGGGATTAAAAATATCCTATGTGTTAATCCAGGTTATCAACTATCTGTGTGCCAAATTTCTTCAGAATGGCCGGCTGAGCGCGGAGGAAACCAGTTCCCGAGCAGATCAGCTAAATTACGCGGGAAACAAATAGAATCGTAATCAAATCTGTGCGTTAGAATAGGTAGTTTCGCTTCTATTTGTACAACGGACAAGCCCTAACGGAAATACTGCGGTTTCGCTGCTATGGTTTCGCGGCGGAGGTGGTATACCTGCCTTAAACTCAGCGTGCGATCAACGGAACGGACGTCCGACACCTATAGACTGCACTTAGCCTTAAGTCCATCAAACACATGGGCAATTTTCTAGATCATTCCAATAATAGTATAATTTTTTTTTCAGCGCACCACTATCTACCAATGGTGGCAACGATGGTGTAAAGAAAACAACATAAAAGTAACAAGCGATAATAACACAAGTACCACAGCTGAACAGAACAAGAGTTTCGCAGAACATACTACCGTCGAAAGGATTGTGCAAACGCCGTCAATAATGACGTCACAGAAGTCTTTATGGCAGAAACTGCCCGATGTGGAATAGAAACCATAAGATGCACTTACACGGATATTGGTATGAGGAACAGAGTGTAAAGTTCACTCATGCTTCATAGAAAAGGGACGATTCTTCGACCAGAAGGGTGTCGTGTCTGGTGGACAACTACCCGACGATTGTTTTTTATTTTTTAGGTAATGGCATCTCACAGTTCAACCTAGGAGGTGGTCGTCTGCTTAACCGGACTTGCCTGCGGGTGCCTCAATAAATTAAGGCTTCCACCCAGAGCTTAAAAAACTTAAAAACTAAGCGACTACACGCTAAGGGGGGGTGCCCTTAGCGTGTAGTCGCTACGTGGGGTACGGACCTCAGCTTAGGGCGTCGCTAGATCGGATTACATCCCCACGATTTTGATGACCGGACGTTGTATATATTCTAGTCGCGCTGTAAACTCTGCTTGCGCGATGTAGGATTTTGCGGGACGACAATGTGATGCGTAGTTCGCATGTGGCGATGTAGATGGCGCCACACACGGAACAAGAATTGCGCAATTTCAGTTGTTAAAGCCAAAACTACAAAACGAAATTAGACAGACATAAAATGAAAGGGCTACTTTTTCTTACAAGTGTGTGGGTGGCGGGGCTGGCCTGGCGGGAGCATCAGTCGCTCGTCCGCGTGGACCATGGGACTGTCACCAACGTGTCGCCCTATAATGTTATGATGACACTACGTATGGTAATATAATAATAATAATATCCCTGGACATTTCACACAGCGCCATCTAGTCCCAAGCTAAGCAACCTAATGCTTGTGTTATGGTAACAAGATGGCTGATAAACTACTTATATACAATTTTTTTTTTTTTTGTAAATGCATACATATTATAGATAGAAAAACACCCAGACTCGGAACAAATACATGTAGGTCATACAAATAAATATGACGGTAATAACGAGCAATTTATGCTAATTTCAAGTTTTGGATTGTATTTAATACTTATTAAAATTTCTTAAAAATTGCCCTGTAAATGTTTTTTTGAACAGACGCCAGCACATCAAGCTACTACAATCTGTCAAATTTCTTTACTAGGTTTTCAACTTTTCCGCTAAAGCATTAATGTTCAAGGTTGATTGGGAAAAATTGACAGTTTCGGGAAGTTTGATGTGCTGGCGTCTGTACTGTACGTGTCTGGGGCGTACTGTACGCCTATCAGGGGGTCTACTCCGAAGTAGTATCGGCCGAATGTTCGGCCGTTTCCTGCTACGAAGTTACTATTTGGTTTGGTCGGTTCCGATCCTACACTCCTACACTCTTTCGAATATTGACTATGGTGCCGACCCAACTGAGCCGATCCGAACTTTTTTCGCATTTTTCAATAATATTCGGTTCGGCCATGTGTCGGTCCGATCCGAACATTCGCACTTTGCACTTCGGAGTAGGCCCCAAGGTTTGACTAATAGTGACGTTTAAAACGTTTGTAGTTTACGAAAAATTAATTAAAATATATATTTTACAGGCCGGCCGTCCAAAGAATACGTTATTCACACCTGTCAGTTTCATACAAAATAATACGTGTTTTGCAAATTTGATCTTTATTAGCTACTAGAATTGTCCCACTGACAGGTGTTAGAAGTTCTCTCGTCGGCTGCACTGTAGTTAATTCATAAAACCTAGGAATATAAGTACTTATAAGTTTAATGTTACGGAAGTTATCTAAAATAAAAAAGCTACGAAGGAGCCCAGATTTATAATAAATTACCTAACGACACAAAAGAGGCTAAAAGCTTATCAATCTTTAAAAAATTACTAGAACGCCATATTTTGAAGGATCTTTCATTAATAGAACGCTAAGGATAAACTTGTAAATTTTACTAACACTACGAAAACTAACCTTAAACTAATTAACCGACACCAGCTTACTCCCTATAAAAAGTACCATTTTATTTGTAAAATACTAAAACAATATATATTATAAAACTGTTCAATTATCGCTTGTTCAAACGCACTATGCCATAGACCTTAATAAATAAGCACTGCTCGCGCCGCAGCTTATGCGCGCACTATACACAATCTCCACTAACATTTTTTTTTTTTAACATCTACCCTACTAAAAACGCTAATCGGTTATTTTTGTTTACTTATTATTGTATTTTTCTCTGTAAGTGATTAATGTAATCTTTTGAGAAATAAATGTCTTAAACCGTAAAATCTATTGTAAATATAGAAAATATGTACCTATTATAATAAATATTACTTTAAATTGTAAAATTGCTATTATTTCCGTCACTTCACTCGCATCGTATTAATTATTACATTTTGAATATTTCTTTAAAAAAACGTTAGCAAAATATGACAGCCCACTGGTATCAGAAATAAGAGTCCAAGCTACTGTACTATGATTATGACCAGTACCACAGTCCCATTGTTGGGCGAATTCCTCACCACACTGCCATTTCTGTCTGGAAAGCCTAAGAAAAAATTATTCAACAGAAACTAAATTGAAAGCCGATGGCAGACATGTTTGTGGCGAAAATGTGTGACAGCAACATAAAACTATTTATTTATTTACTCTTTTTCTTTCTCTTTTTTTTTTAAAGTACGTATTCATTTTATTTTCTGGACGAATAATACTGGCAGAGCAAGCAATAATGCAGTGTTCCATTACAATAGTAACTATTTAAAAGTTTAAAATATGCTGGCCGCGTAGACAGAGCTGGCCGCTTGACGCATCATAGAGTAGAAAAGTGTTGCTAGTTTTAATTTTTAAAATGTTTTCTAAATCTGTAGAATACGGAATGAGGAAGGTCGGACAAAGCTAATTGTAGATGGCGTGATCATAGCAGCTAAGTCCCACGCAAGAGCGGCAGGTGCAAGGTGCGGGAGCACGCGACGGGCGCCCTGTCGTGGTCTTGTTTTGTTTCTCCAAATCAGTTGAGCACCGCGACGTGGCGCGGGTCTCACGCGTTGGATGGTACAGCTACGCACAGACTGCACAGAGGTAACGAATTCTCCACTTAGAGACCTACTTGTCACGAACTGGGAGATCTGTCGACATTGTCGCTGTTTTTTGTCAAATAATAAAATAATCCATTAAGGCAGTCTACCCAACACAAAACTTTCTCGAGGCCAAAATTGTACTAGCGGTGGTACGTACATGAGGTGTACCTACGGAAGCAGGTCTGCATCAGACGTCTGGAGCGGATACCCGCTCCGTGCACCCACGCGAGCTTTAGCGTACACGAACTTACATTCTCTGTTAATGTAATTTTTTAATGTAGATAGATACGATAAATATAGGTACGGCTACACGTCAAGCTATACAAAACCAGTTTGTCTTGGCCTCACTTTGTATGATATTTTCTCACAATGAACGGTCAGCCAATACTGGTATTGCATAGCTTGATGTGTAGCCGTGTGTACGCACATACTTTGGACACTGGATAAACTTTTTATAAGTACTAAATAAACTAACAAACTATTTAAATTATTAATGTTTTTTATTCATGTTTTATTAAAGTAATTAATTGAAATGAATTTCTGATTTCTTTGCCTTTATCAATCTTATTGTCAAGCTGTTTTGATGTCGTTGCAGTTATTTTTTAAGTTCTTTTTTCCATTGTTCCCTTTATTTTCCGTATTTGTTAATGCATGAATGACCAAATACATAGAGCTACGAAAAAAGCCGTATGTATGGCAATGGTACGCGACGTTTTTTTTTTTTGTTTGAAATTGATACATGACAGTGACTGCTGTTTGTATTGTATCCAAAGACGTATAAATTGTATCAAAGAAAAAGAAAACACAAAATATTTGTTGCGAAAATTGGTTTTCATTTCGTATGGAATAAATACTTTCTAATCTTGTATTTAATCTGCACCCTGTTCACTTAATATATGAAAAATCCGTGTTTCTTACCAATACTAAGTTATCGTTTTATAAAATT
Organism: Apamea sordens; assembly: GCA_945859715.1. Lineage (NCBI taxonomy): Eukaryota > Metazoa > Arthropoda > Insecta > Lepidoptera > Noctuidae > Apamea > Apamea sordens. The sequence goes on along the minus strand of OX244015.1, from coordinate 5,822,944 downwards.
ACTATTTTCAATGTACAACAGTGTTTAACAAAAAATATGAGGTGTTGTGTGGAGAATTGCTTCAATCATGACTCGAAGAAAACAAATAAAAGCCATGGGATCACATTTCATAAGTAGGTACCTGACCATTAAGTTCTTAAAATAGTAATTTCGCCCAGAACATGAGACGCTTAGCAGTATTTTGCACTCTTATAAGAATAGCAGCTGTGGTGGCATAAACTGGTTATCTAGGTAGTAGTAGGGCTGGTTGCCCAAGGTACACCAGATATCAATTCAGAATTGTCACCTGTGGACCACAAGAAGGCTGTAGTGGTTATTTTAATGAGCATCAAATTATGTATTGTGTTACCCAGTAACTGTCTTGTGGGGGTCAGAGAGATAGTCGCTCCATGTAATGTACTGGTATTCAGCTGCATCTGATAAGACTGAATGCGGACCCTAACATGGAAAAAGGCAGATGATAGATTCTAATTTTAGCTTTTTAAAATATCTATACTAAAATAGTAAAGAGAAAAGATTTGATTTTTTGTATGTTTTTTTGTTATTGTTGCTTAAGTTCTAACACCACATAAGTCAAAAATATCAACTTTACAGGAGGGTGACAAAATGGCATAATTTAACATAGATCTAGTAAGTACTATAATATACCAAAAAATAAAGTTACTTAAATTTAATAAATCCAATTTGAAGTGTACACAAATTATAAAATAGTATTATCATGGTATCTTATGTAGGAAAAATTATGCATTTTTGCCACTCCCCTGTAACATTGTTAATTTTGACTTACGTGGTGTTAGAACTTAAGCGACGAAAACAATAAATGACAGCAGAACGGATTTTGATGAAATTTGTCACATGGGTTGACCATGACCTGCATTAGGATATTGGATACTTTTTATCCCAATATTCCCACAAGTTAAGACTTATGCAGGTGAAATCACGGGGGACAGCTACTCAGAAATATACATATTGTTATTAGTATTATAAAAGCACATAATGATTTGATATTTATTTGTCTCGGAAAGCACGTTAAGCTGTTGGTCCCGGTTGTCTTTAATGGATCTATGGCAGTCATTACGGGTAGTCAGAAGTACGAAAGTCTGACAACCAGTCTTACCCAGTAACTGGGTTGTGGAGTTCAGATAGGCAGTCGCTTCTTGTAAAATATTGGTATTCAGCTGCATTCGGTTAGATGTAAGCCAACCCCAACATAGTTGGGGAAAAGGTGAGGCAGATGATGATTTATTTAAATATCATATTATTATACATGATATATTTCAGGTTACCAAGGGATCCGGACCATTCTGCTGCATGGTTAACAGCCTTAACTGAACTGGGGTACCAAATGAATAAGTGTCTTGTAGTATGCTCTGAACATTTTCTACCTGAAGATTTTGATGACACTCGACCCAATCAGCGAAGAGTCAAAAGTGGAGCAGTTCCTACCATAGTAAGTTAACTGTATATATTTGTGGATTTTATATTATTTTAGTACATGACTCTGGACACACAGTCTTGAAATTTCTCATGTGTTATTTAAACCAACCATTGGGATTAGCTGTAAGTTTTCCAAAAATAATAAAATAAAAAATTTCCGCAAAAGTTTCGACTTGGAGTTTGCCAAAGAGTGATGGTACGCAGCATTCTGGGTGTTAAAAGACAGGACAGAATTCGGACGCGTACCGCGAGGGGTGGTTCGAGGTGGCGCAGGAAAAGAGTTCCTGGAAGGATTTGGGGGAGGCCTTTGCCCAGCAATACAGCCTATAGGCTACAGGATAACAAAAAAATCATCGAGAATCATATGCTGAATTCATCTTCGATCAATAATAGTACTAGATTCCCGATAAGCGCTTCAAAAACGGCCCGAAAAATAAGACCACAAATACTTTTGTGGTTTTTCTAAGAAATGTAGATGTTTACGTGGCCACTTGAGCGACTGATTTTTGTTCCTGATCCTTAATCTAGTACTATTATTGATCGAAGGAATTCATGATTACAGTTTGAGTGTCGAAGTGCCAGCCACCCTGTATAAAATTACAATCAATCCCAAAAAATATTGTAAAGTTTAGATTAGCGCAGCGACGCGCTAAAACGTCATTTAAATAGCCACTAAATTTCATTGAGGAAATTAAATGTATAAAATTACCTTTTTTTCAGATGGCTCCTGTTATCCAGGAAGAATTAAACGTAAGCCCTATATATTATAGTAAATACCTTCACTTAGAATACACTAGATCACGAACAAAACCTCATTACTCAACTGAACGCTATTGATAGTACATAAGTACAGTATTTTTTATCTCGAAGTGCCCCATGCTTTACTTTTTGTTGCCAAATGTACAGACGCCAGCACGTCAAGCTACTACAATCTGTCAAATTTCTTTAATAGATTTTCAACTTTAAAGTTAAAGCATTAGGTTCAAAATTGTTTGGGAAAATTTGACAGTTTCGGGTAGCTTGATGTGCTGGCGTCTGTACAGTCACCAAAGGAGATAAGTGACCAGGGTCTGAGGGTCGTCGGATATACATAGTTGAAGTTTAGTAAGAAACCGATGGATAAAAAAAAAAAAAAAAAAAAAATCTAATAAAAATAATCTGAAAAAAAAAAATAATCTGAATAATCTGATTTCTCTATAATCTGAATAAATTTAATTTGATAAATGAACTGTTGGTTTTCTATTAATTAATTCGAAAACATTCATCGGTTTCTTACTAAACTTCAACTATATCCAACGACCCTGGTTGCTTATCTCCTTTGGTGACCGTACAAACACGCTGTGAAAGTGTGTGTAACCGCAGGACTTAGCTCTCGGTATCGTCAGAGAAAATGGCGAAGTCAGAATTGTGTGTGTGTGTGTGTTGTGTGCTGACGCTACTCGTCTTCACGCACACATTTACAGCGTGTTTGTACATTTGATTACTACAAGCAAAGCGCGCGTCGCTCCGTGAGATCAAAATACTGAACTGTACATTGTAAACTTAATTTAAAAATATATATAAAACGTTATTTTTAATATCATGAACTGATTACTCAGGAGCATTAAGTTAAGGTGTTGAGGAATGTCTGTCATTAGAGAAAATATAAAAACAAATTCGCTTGAGGCTGCCCGCAAACGTCCGATTACACTTCTGCCGGCACTCCCGGAGTGCAACCCGTTGATTATTTTTTTTATTTTTTTTAGGTGTGCAGAGTTTGCCTAGCTTTAGATGTCAAAATGTACACTATGATTGATTTCAACTTGTGTGAAATGTTCCAAAATATCACGGGAATATCGGTAAGTCGTCGGAAAAATCTAGGTACATAATTAGATTTCCTTTTACATATTGCAGCGAAATAAAAATGAAAATTCTAGGTATAATCTGCTGCAGACGTATTATACGCCCAGGTGCGATTCTATACAGGGCGGCAGGGACATCGACGCGTAGTCTGTTACTATGGATTCTAAACATGATTATACATATACCCTAAAGTAAAAAAAAATACTCCGGTAATAAAAAAAAAGAAAAACAAATTCGGTCAAAATGTATGGAACAGCAATTATTTTTTTAAATAACCTACGAACAATTTCAGCGCCCCCTGCGTTGAAATTTTTCGTCATTCAAAATCATGTACTGAATTGATGGTAACAGATTCCTCATTGATGTCCCTGACACCTTATGTAAGGCGCCGAGATTATGATAAGTCACGTGACAACAGTCTTCATTTGTCAGGTTATCAACAAAAAAGGCAGTCTACAACAGAGGGTTTGTTGGGAGTGCGCTGCACGCCTCACAGCAGCTGCAGCATTCAGAGAAAAAGCGCTGCTCACCGATGCATTGCTGAAAAACCAAGTACACATCAAAGAAAGTGACATTGCATTACTAAAACAAAATTACAGTTATCTAAAATCACCGCTATCTTGTATAACAGCAGTTGCTTCACATAATATTGAATGCGAACATACTATCTCTGAAAATGAAATAGACGACATATTTATACCCAGTGATAATACAGCTATACAGGAGAAAAAATCTGAAATAAGAATAAATGAGAAAGGTATAGAATTTGATGAGGGTGAGCCTTGGATAGATGTTCCTGTAAAAACTGAGGTCGAAACTGACCCTATAGCTTATAATAACATGCGATTTCAAGATCAAAAAAGCGTTCAACTTTTCGAACATTTCAATGATACATCTACCAGAGAAAATAGTAAAGATGAAATGAGAAATACTGAAGCACAAATGAATAATAATGATAATATTTTAAGAGAAAATAAAGTCGCGGTCTTAAGTGATATCAACATCGCTTTCGTAGAACACAATGATGATGTAGATAAGAAACCACAGCTTGATGTTTTCGGTAATATTGTGTATGACGATTCAAGTGAAGACGACAGACATTCAAAAGAAGTATCTTTCAAGAAGTATAAGCAAAATATGAGCAGCAAGGTTGGAATTAAGAAGGAAAGGACACATACTAAGTAAGAAAAAATTGTCTCTGGCACGAATTTATAACATACTATACTCTGTCCACTACTTAAACCGTTTTTTGACAGCTGTCTTAGAACGTAAATATTCCAGATTACGTAACAGTTAACTTTACGATACGTAATAAAATATAGTAGATTTTACAACAAGTGCACAAAACAAACCATTTTTATCCGAGACTTTTAGCAGCCCGAGCCGAAGGCGAGGGCTGATAGTAATGTCGAGGATAAAAATGGTTTTGTGGACGAGTTATAAACTCTGCTTTTCACTTCGATTGCGAGGAAATAAAACAGTAGTATAACTTAACATTTCTTTAATTAAAATTCAAAGTAAAATTAGAACAGTTTTGAATACTGAAGGAAATTGTTTTTAAATCTTACGACATTGATATTAGGCTGCAGACCTATACAGCCTACTATTAAATTAATTTTGTAATAATAATTTTCTTAAATCAACTAACCAACCGTACTTGAATTAAAATTTTAATATCTATTATATCTTAAAAAACTCATAAGGCAAATAAATTAAAGTAAATATTATATAATAACAAATTCTATCTATGAACTTCTTATTGCATTTGGCTGTATGGCTCATTTTCTTTGCCTTAATATAATACATTTATGAGTAGATACGTTAATGCCCTTGTGCACAAAATTCGATTTTGTGCAGCCTATACCCTGCACAAAGAAGCACTTTCAGAGCATGAGAAGTGAAAAGTATATAAACTGCCATATCTTATTGAATTACCTTATTTATGACTTCTTGCTGACATTACAAAGTATACAGGGTTATTTGTAAAACACCAACAACCTCTTAAGAGGCCATTGTACTCATCATTATGAACAACTTTTACTATGGGACCAAACCTGAAATCGCGAAAAAAAAAATCAGCTGCTCCCTACATTTTGACGAGTTATGCGAACATAAATGTAGGGAACAGCTGATTTTTTTTTCGCGATTTCAGTTTTGTTCCCATAGTAAAAGTTGTTATAATATCGCATATTAAGTCTCTTATCTCGTGGGAATATCGCGATAAAAAGTATCCTATGCCCTAATCCTGGTCATGAATGTCATGATCTACCCATGTGCCAAATTTTATCCAAATCCGTTCAGCCATTTTAGCGTGAAAGCGGAACAAACAAACATAAATCAAAACTTTTCTCCTTATAATATTATTTTAGATAAACCAGCTTCCGCCCGCGGATTTGCTCGCGTAGTATGTCGATAAAAAGTAGCCTATGTCCTTACTCAGGGTACAAAGTATCCCCATACCAAATTTCATCATAATCGGTCCTCCCATTTCGGAGATTAGCCGAAACAAACATACTTTTTATCGACATACTACGCGGACCAAGCTGGAGGCGGCGGGTGGAGGCTATGTAGTAACTAAAATCATTGTAATTTTGTCCGCACAGGATCAACGACTGTTTAAAGGAAAAAATAATTGCTTTGAAGAAAATGGGTCATTCTGTTCCCGCTATAGCTCAAGAAACTGGAGCGTCGGTGAGTATTTCAATAGAATACTCTTTATTAATATATGTACAGACGCCAGCACATCAAGCTACTACAATCTGTCAAATTTCTTTATTAGATTTTCAACTTTATCGCTAAAGCATTAAGGTTCTAGGTTGATTGGGAAAATTAGACAATGGCGCCGATTCCCTTGTTCACAAACTAAACTAAAGGAGATGGCCAAAATCTTTTAGGACCTGTACCCCAGAATGTACAGAGATGAAATTTGTGTCGTTCAATAGGACATATCTTCAATTATTAAGAATTGTAAGTTACTTATAGCTATGCAGTCGTGGAATAAAGTTATGAAGATTTGAAAGTCTTGATTTTTTCACTCAGGTTTCATCATGATTTTACAATGTATTCATAAAATTATAATTTCCTGAACGTTAAATAGGTTGAGGTGTATATATTTGTCTTAGGTAATAAGTTAATATCATATTATAACTTGGAAAAACTGGCACAGCAGTTACTAAACTTTTTTGTAGCGTAGGTAAGTATATTAGACACAATAAAACCACAAAGTACATTATTATATACATTTAATCATTTAATGTTACAAGTACATTATCCAGAAATTCAGCTGGTGGAACAATACTTCCTTGGTATCTCGCCCATCCCAAGTACCAAAGAATTGTCATTATGTGTGCACAACATCCAACAGTCCGGTTTCCAGCTATACAATTACACCAATATCCTAAGATTGTATTTCTAGGTTGGTTTTGAATCGAGGGGTGCTCATCATAAACTATATAAGTATAATACTCACGTCTAGAAGTATGTCTAGATTTAATACGACCTCTTAAAAGGACAGGATGATTACTTCCTATGTGCATTACAAGTTCCTCGGAAAACTCTAGCTCTGGACTTATCTCTATTACATAAATACCTCTGTCTCTGATATGTTCGCCATAATACGAGCGAGCCTGCTTAACCTGGTATGGACCTAGTGAAATAAGTTACAGTTATAAATAATACCGCGGAAACAGTATGAGCAACGAGTGGACGAGTGCTTGGAGCTTGAAATGCCAGTTTTGGCGTTTGTCGGATTCATTGAGTGTTACTAGTAATTAAGTCAAGTAAAAATCCTCTATGTCAAAATTGTAATGCTGCGATACACGACGTAACTGTATTAAATTATGCATTCAGTCCGTGTACTTTGACTTTTGGTCTATAAAATCATTAAGAGAAGGTTTGTTTGATGGATTACTTACCGTCAAAAATATATTTAAATAAATATTTTGTTATGAATATTTTAATTGCTACATGCGTTTAGTTATATTTTCCTCTAAGCATTGATATTATTAAATGGCAACATTGAAGATACTTTATAGTGAAATTGAACGGATAAAATCGCTTAAAATTCTTTTATTTTAGTATTTTATTCAGAGACTGCTATGAAATATTATTAGCTATTATAAGTTCTTTATTTATTTTAATTTAATTAATTGTAATACTTTAAATTATGTACAGCTTGGGGAAAATTTTGGCCATGTCCTTTAAGTTCAGTGCATCTTTTTCTTTCTATTTCATTAAATAAAGGACAGAAGATAAATATAAACCGCTACACCGCCGCCGCCGCTAACCGTATATACCGCACGTTTACAAGCACGTTAAGCCTCGGAAAGCACGTTAAGCCGTTGGTCCCCGCTGTCATTCGTGAATCTTTGACAGTCGTTACGGGTCGTCAGAAGCCCGAAATGTCTGACAACCAGTCTTACCAAGGGGTATCGTATTACCCAGTAAGGGTTGTAGTGTTGCGGGCGGCGAGCAATGGGCAGCTCGCCGCCCGGTAAGGACCAGGCCCGGGTCGACGGCGCGTTGTGTTCCACGCGCGCCTCAAAGAGATGTCAGCACGAACTGTCGGGGTCCGATAGGGCCGATGCCGCCAGGGCTGCTGGTTATTCGAAAGAGATATCGTGGCCCTTGGCACAGGCAAGTAAAAGTCTGACACTCCCTTCCGCTCCGCCCAGAGCGGGAGGGGTCATTTGATGATTTCCCACCCAAAAAAAAAGGGTTGTAGTGTTCAGATAGGCAGTCGCTCCATGTAAAATACTGGTACTCAGCTGCATCCGGTTAGACTGGAAGCCGACCCCAACATAGTTGGGAAAAGGGTAGGCATGACGATGATGTGGATGCAGATGTAGCGCAATTTGCGACGAGAAAGAAATTGGGTGGGGCGTTTGCCGTGGGCACCCGTGCCGTGGGCTGATTGACCACTTGGAGCGATGATTTCGGTGACAAGATCCGAAGCATGGCCGTATATTTTTTATTGCGTTGACTTAGGGCGGGTTGTTTCTATGTATGTTACGTTAACCAGACGTTTGAAACAACCCGCCTTTTATTTTTATTTTTTTATTAATTTATTTCAGGCGAGGCAGGCCCATAGATATATACCTTAACCTAAACATACATATTTTTACTATAAAATAGTACTTCACTAGCTAAGTAGTTCTTGTGCTGTTCTGTGGTACTTGTCCGCGGAAGCGATGGAACACCACTTTAATATTGGGTTCATGAGAAAGGTTCCTGACAGACTGACAGAAAGACGGACAACGAAGGGATCCGTGTTTTTCCTTTTGATGTACGGAACCCTAAAAACTGTTATTTGAAACGAAGATATATTATTTTCTCTTTTTTTTTCAGATAACTTCTATTTACAGGTTACTTCGCTATAACCTTGATCCAGAACAGAATGACTATCATAACGCTGAAGCGGGTAAAGAAATAGCGGCTTGTTCTGCGACAGTCAGGCTACGAATGCGGCAAGCTGGTCTTGAACACATACTCATGAAGAAGCCTGAAATAGTAAATATGAATATGGGGCAGAATGTAAGGTAATTTTGTCTGTGGCGCCATCTATATCGTCACATGCGAACTACACAACACTAACGACACGCAAAATCTTGCATCGCGCAAGTATAGTTTCCCGCGCGACTAGCGTAATAATATACAGAGTGGCAGGGACGTCGAGCCGCAAACTATAACCATGAATGCAGCACATGATTCCAGACGAAAAACTCCTCTAGGAATGGCGTAGAAATTGGTCGTCTTTTCAATCCAAGTTCTAAATACAGGGTGAAATTGAATTCAAGGGCATCCTTTTAAGGGGTCATTGTAATCATCATTATGAACAACTTTTACTATGGGACCAAACCTGAAATCGCGAAAAAAAAAAACAGCTGTTCCCTACATTTTAACGAGTTATGCGAACATAAATGTAGGGAACAGCTGATTTTTTTTTTTCGCGATTTCAGGTTTTGTCCCATAGTAAAAGTTGTTCATAATGATGAGTACAACGACCCCTTAGAAGGATGCCCATGAATTTAATTTCACCCTGTATATTGCAAACGATAATAAACTTTATGTTTGAAAGTTAAGATTTATAATCATGTTGTACGCAATCGCGGCCACTTGAGCGATGTGTTTTTGTTCCTAATCCTTTATTTAGTGCTATTGTTGATCGAAGAATACGCCTTTATATGATTATGTATTGTATTTCAGCAAGAATAAAGCGCTTCATGACCATTTAAAACAGCGGATAATAGCGCTGAAGCAAAAAGGAATGACTAATCACCGGATAGCTTACCTGTTGGATACTACAGTGAGTATGAACAATATTACCTTAATGACCAATATTTAGGGTTCCTTACTGTCGCAGGGCTATTTATTTAACCATAAGGGGTGCTAATACATTGCGAAGCAGTAATGCTCGCAAAGGAGGAGGCGGAGCGCGTGAGGGAGAGGCAATCGCTGCGCCCTCACGCCCCTAGCCGCCGTAGGAGACGCCCTGGACGGGAGTCAACAGCCGACTCCCGGCCACCGTAGGCGCGGGCTTGCGGGCGGCGAGCAATGGGCAGCTCGCCGCCCGGTAAGGACCAGGCCCGGGTCGACGGCGCGTTGTGTTCCACGCGCGCCTCAAAGAGATGTCAGCACGAACTGACGGGGCCCTCTAGGGCCGATGTCGCCAGGGCTGCGGGTTATTCGAAAGAGGTACCGTAGCCCTTGGCACAGGCAACTGAAGGAACACGGGTGGGTTTTAGTCAGTAAAAGTCTGACACTCCCTTCCGCTCCGCCCAGAGCGGGAGGGGTCATTTGATGATTTCCCAACCAAAAAAAAAAAAAAAAGTGGTGCTAATACATGTTCGGATCGCGGCACCGGTACAGGTGGTACCGGCATAGTGGCAAATTGAACATATAATATACTAGCTGTACTAGAAGCGCCCCGCGGTTTCACCCGCATAAGTTTCGATCCCGTGGGAATATCGGGATAAAAGTATCCTATGTGTTAATCCTAGTTATAAAATATATGTGTGCCAAATTTCATCCAAATCCATTCAGTCATTTTTGCGTGAAAGAGTAACAAACATCCATCCGTCTATCATCCATCCATCCTCACAAACTTTCGCGTTTATAATATTATAGTAGGATTAGGTAGGACAGGATGTTGTTGTTGTTGTTGATGTGTTGGCGGCCTCAGCTGCTGGCTGTACCTCGTGGCCGCACTAATCTATTGAATAAGGCGCCCCTGACGCGGGCGCTTCGCACTCTTAACCTTGCAGCAGAGGAGATTGACATTTTTGCCTGTGCACTGAGTGAATTCACAAGGATAACATTACATGTAATAAGTTTTAGAAAGTAAGTTAGTAATATTATTAGGTTTGCTTCACTATTGCATTGGGTTGTACCTGTAATAATAGTTGTCAAGTGATTAAATAAATAAATGTTCGAAAAAAAACGGTCGGGTTAGCTCGAATTTCCGAGCCTACTCGAACGTGCTGGGCTTACACACACATTCACAGCATGTCTGTACTGCCGGTCGATTCTGTAAAAATCTCACCGTGAAAACTCAAGTGAAGTGAGCTTGATGTGAGTTGTCAGTAGTGTCAATCCCTAGCATTATTTGGAATGACAGCTCACTCCACGCTCACTTCACCTAAGTTTTCACGTCCCTAGCATTATGTGGAATGACAGCTCACTCCACGCTCACTTCACCTAAGTTTTCACGGTGAGATGGTTACAGAATCGCACTGCTGTACACTTGGTAACCACAAGTAAAGCGCGCGTCGCTTCGTGAGATCAAAATATTGTAACACAGGAACAATTTATAAACCAACAGTAGCAAAATGTATTGCCAGCAAAAAAACTTGGAGAGGTGTTAAGGGACACCCGGATGGAACGAAGTATAACTGACTTGCTTTCTATAAGAGAGAGAGAGACAGACAGAGAAACACGCGCACGCCGCACGGCTTACAACTATAGCAAAAAGTGTCGTTCCAACTTTTGGTCTTAATTTTTTCCGTCTAGCCCCCTTTCGCAACGCGCGATGAGGAACTTCGTTTCAACCGTTCCAGCCGGACTTCGCCGGGTCAGCTATTTTAAAATAATTTAATTAAAAATCTCTTTTTTCTTTTCAGCGACATACGGTTCGCAAATGGTGGAATCGCTGGTGCAATGAGGGCCATATGAACAACTATAAAAGTACGGGAAACAAGAGGAAGACGACGCCTCAGGAAGACCAGCTCTTAATAGAGCGGGTTGCTCAAGAACAAACTGTTCACACGCCATCCCTGGCTAAGGAACTAGGCGTTTCTGTAAAGTAATAATTTTCATTTTCCTAACTTCTCTATTAAGGTTCATTACTCATTATAACAGCAACGCTCCGACACAGTAAATAACTTGTCATTCAAGTTAGGATTTTAAATCAACTGCGTTAACGTGGATAGCGCAACCGCACGCTTCGAGCGAGCACGGTGAAGAAACGCATTTTTTTTTTGGGTGGGGAGTCGTCAAATGACTTCTCCCGCTCTGGGCGGAGCGGGAGGGCGTGTCAGACTTTTTCTGACTAAAAACCCACCCGTGTTCCTTTAGTTGCCTGTGCCAGGGGCCACGGTATCTCTTTCGAACAATCCGCGACCCTGGCAGGTGAAGAAACGCCTGCAAGCAGCATTCGCGCCGCTCGTACGGCTGTCTCCTCATCGCCCGCAAATTCTCACACTCACTACACTGTATGTTCTCAAAAATGTCTGTAAGCTGAAAACTAGCCATTGGCGCGTGGACCGGGAGCTACCAACTAGTAGATAGATAGATAAATCATTTATTTGGCGCACACAAAAAAGACAGCGCAACACACAAAAGTACATTATTAGAGAACTACCCACATTAATAATATAAAACAAGGTGCCGACAAAAAAGACAAAATGAAAAACACACAAATAACAAAATCAAATTGACACTATGACGAGTTAAATAATAACGAAACATACACAGTGCGGTGTGCGTCTCAAGGTTGCACCAAATGGGAGTCCAGCTCAGCATGTGTCAGGCAAATGTACCTAACGCTGATATTCTGCTGGATCCCTGCTGTGACACACGGACGTTGAGAAGACGGTAGGTAGGTAGGTAGTAACTGGTGCGTGAATAACAAGCTGTCACGTCGCGAGCGGTCGTCTTACTGATGGTGCGTTGGAGATAAGCGGGTAGATTTATTCGAGGCGTTACAGCGCTGGAGCGCTGCGATTATAATGAGTGATGACCTTGGTCGTCATCGCGGTAGTCACGCCCTCTCTAAACAGATCATCTTTATTTATTTATTTTACCATTTATGTACACACATATACAGAGTTCACTATGGGACCAAACCTGAAATCGCGAAAAAAAAATCAGCTGCTCCCTACATTTTGACGAGTTATGCGAACATAAATGTAGGGAACAGCTGATTTTTTTTTCGCGATTTCAGTTTTAGTCCCATAGTAAAAGTTGTTCAGAATGATGAGTACAATGACCTCTTAAGAGGTTGTTGGTGTTTTACAAATAACCCTGTATAGACAAACAAGAAAAAACAGAAAAAAAATAAGTACAGAAGTGATCATTCACACATTCCTTCCATCGTTTCTTTGGTCTTCCCCTACTCTTATAGCCATCCACATTCGTAATCAAAACTTTCCTCACGACATTTTCCTCACTCCTCCGCATCCCATACCATGACAATCGATTTCAACACAATTTTTTGTTTATTTTATCGTCTGTACTCATTAGATATCGACCCATCACGTCTGTGAAGTTTTTCCAGCTAATTTAATCTGACCCTGTATATTAAATTAACTAGCGAAACTTCATTATATAAATATTTTTTTCGTTCTAGTTGTGTCAGAAGGAGACTGAGGGAGGCAGGGTTTAAACTCCAGGAAAGGAAGGCCAGTGTACCCGTCAGATCGGGCCGGAGTCATAAGTAATTCACTTATTTATTTACAGTCGTAGATATACAGGGTGTTATTGACAGCCCTCCACAAAAACACAGGATTGATTCAGCTCCTTATTCTGAATCATATCCCACTGGAAATTTTCTCAGGAAAAAAAAAAAATTATGCCGTTTTTTCTGCTGATATTCCTTTATTTCAATGTAAAATTACGTTCTCTGTATGCAACACTCCATTTATGTAAATAAAACAGCTGAAAACAGCCTCGCTCAAGCTCGCTGCGCTGCCGTCCGCTACGTGCGTTTTGCCACGGTAACGATACGTTGCGTGTGAGGTAATAAAACAAATCTGGTTTTTTGGATTCCCTTAATGTTCCTGAAAGAATTACATGTACCGGTCATCTTAATATGATGTACTGAAGCCACCCTATCAGTTTGCGGAGGGCTGTCAATAACACCCTGTATAGCAATAGATAAGTCACTAAATATTAATGACTAGTTTCTGCTCACGACTTTGTCCGCTTAAAATTTGTTGTTCCCCCAACCCACCGCGTCGCATCGCATCGCCCGCCTGCGCTATCACTTCTTATTCGCTTAGCGTTCTTCTGACTTTTTATTCCGGTGCTCAGCTCCTAAAGATCATAGCGTGATGTTATAGCCTATAGCCTTCCTCAAGAATTGGGCTATCAAATGCAAAAAGATATTTTTCAAATCCGACCGGTAGTTCCAGAGATTAGCGCGGACAAACAAACAAACAAACTCTTCAGCTTTATTATTAGTGTAGATATAGACAGATGATATGATAAGGAAAAACTTATTAGACTGATAGTTGGGCTGCCCGGCTGGTCCACAAATACGAGGTTGCTCAGCGCACTATGGGGCGAGCTATACTCGGAGTTTCTATGAAGGATAAAATCAGAAAAGAATCGGAGTAATCGAATAGCTAGTAGAGTAAAGAGTGGGCTGACCATGTTTGTCGAAGGACCGATGGCCGGTGGAGCAGACGAGTCCTGGGGACCTACTCCGAAGTGCAAAGTGCGAATGTTCGGATCGGACCGACACATGGCCGAACCGAATATTATTGAAAAATGCGAAAAAAGTTCGGATCGGCTCAGTTGGGTCGGGACCATAGTCAATATTCGAAAGAGTGTAGGAGTGTAGGATCGGAACCGACCGAACCAAATAGTAACTTCGTAGCAGAAAACGGCCGAACTTTCGGCCGATACTACTTCGGAGTAGACCCCCTGTAGTGGAGACCGCGTATCGGCAAGTGTGGGAGGCTGCCAGCTAGATGAACCGACGACCTTAAGAAGGTGGTTGGGACAGACTAATTTTAAACATATTTGATGCACATGTGTAGGAAAAAGCAGTTTTTTTTTAATAACCGTCGAAAAATTTCAACACCTGTGTGTCCAAAGATTGTGCGTCAATGTACAGACGCCAGCAGGTCAAGCTACCCGAAACTGTAAAATTTTTCCAATCAACCCTGAACCTTAATGCTTTAGCGATAAAGTTGAAAATCTATTAAAGAATTTTGACAGATTGTAGTAGCTTGATGTGCTGGCGTCTGTACCTGCCACCCTGTGGGTACACCTCTGCTGACCCCTTCGAGGAAACAAGGCGTGGCTTATTACAATAAATATGATTTTATTTTTTAGGGTCGATGAGGTAACCAAACAACAGATAATATCGATGAAACACAATGGCGTTTCGGTCACCGACATCGCGAATCAATTCCGGGTGACGGTAAGTTTTATTAGTTGTCATTCGTGGATCTTTGACAGTCGTTACGGGTAGTCAGAAGCCCGAAAGTCTGACAACCAGTCTTACCAAGGGGTATCGTATTACCCAGTATCTGGGTTGTGGAGGTCAGATAGGCAGTCGCTCCATGTAAAATACTGGTATTTAGCTGCATCCGGTTAGACTGGAAGCCGACCCCAACATAGTTGGGAAAAGGCTAGGCAGATGATGATGATGGTAAGTTTTATTAATTTAATCCTACATTTACAGTGCAAAGTAAAGCGCCTGTCTGGGTTCGAACCTGCGATCTAGCCGTCGTCGCCGTTACCACTGTGCCACCACTGCAGTGCTCCTAATATTTTCTAGTATCTCCTAACAAAATGTGGCGGCATCTACATCGCCACATGCGAACTACGCATCACACTGACGTCACGCAAAATCCTGCATCGCGCAAGTAGAGTTTACCGCGCAACTAGCATTTACAATACAACGTCCCGACATCAATCGTCGGGCAGTAGCCCACCAGACACATCAACCCTCTGCTCGGGGGATCCTCCCTTTTCTATGGAGGATAAGTGAACTTTATACCCTGTTCCTCATACCTCTATAAATATTAGAGTTTAACAAATTATTCTATTGACAACACGGTTAGCGCAGTGGCTGAGCGATCGGACTGCTGCGCTGCGTGTCGTGGGTTCGATTCCCGCACAGAACAAATATTTGTAAGTCCTACATGTAATTGTTCTGAGTCTGGGTGTTTTTCTATCTATAATATATATGTATTTACAAAAAAAATGTATATAAGTAGTTTCTCAGCCATCTTGTTACCATAACATAAGCATTAGGTTGCTTAGCTTGGGACTAGATGGCGCTGTGTGAAATGTCCAGGGATATTATTATTATTCTTATATTTTCAGCGTACCTCCGTTTACCTTTGGTGGCGTCGATGGTGCAAGGAAAACAATATAAAAGTAACAAACAACACAACTACCACAGCTGAACAAGACAAGAGTTTGCCAGAACATATTAAAGAAGAAAACATCGTGCAAACACCGTCAATTTTATCTTCAAAAAAATCTCTATGGCAGAAATTGCCTGATGTGGAATTTGTATCTTAATTAATATGAGCTAACTCAATGAGTAGCATAATGTTCCCACAGCTGGGATACAGGCCTCATCTCTGTGAGAGGAAGTGCGCTGTAATCTACCACGCGGGCTCAGTGTGGGTAGATAATAATAATAATAATGATTATTTATTGACTTTACACCATTGCTGGTGTAGAAAAATTAAATAAGCTAAACTGTGCATGCAAATCGTAGACATTACAATGAAAGTTAGGTATATTAAATTAATATAATTGCTTTGTATTTATATATTTAATTTAATTTGATACAATAATATTGATTTGGATAAATTGAATGGAATTATTGTACTTAATGTCAATTTTTTTTTTTGTCAAACTAACAAATAAAATAAAAAACAAAACAAGAAAAAAAATTGCATGTCAAAAATATAAGTTCTAGTGTCAAAATATTAATTACAATGTCAAAATACTAATAGCATAGAATATTAATTACAATGTCAAAAAGTATGATTTAAAAATTCATTAACGGAATAAAAACATGTCTAAGAGCCAAGTAAACATTTTACATTAAAATTTATTAATTGGTAACATTCTCAAGCCAGATGGTAATTTATTATAAATTTTTACTGGCATACAACTGGCAATTCTACTGTACAGTTGCAATCTCTGAGGAGGTACTAGCAATTTCCCGGCATTTTTTTTATTCAGTCTTTGGGAGACCAGGTATTTTTTTACAAATATACAAGCCTCAAAAATATACAGACACGGGAGTGGAAGAATTTTTAATTCTTTAAATAATGGCCTGCAATGGTCTAAATATTCTGCTCCGCTTATGGCTCTGATACATTTTTTTTTGTACTTTGAATGCTCTGTCCACATTCACTGAATTACCCCATATCACTAGGCCGTAACGCAATACTGAGCTAAATTGTGTATATTGCATTTCAGATCAACTGCTGGGAGATTACTAGCTATTTGATCTAGGCTAGTATTTTTCCTAGTAGGCATCCTAACATGTAGGGAAATATTAAAATTGTTTGTAGCGGTATCTACAACGCCACATGCGAACAACGCGTCATACTGACGTCACGCAAATCCTGTATCTCGCAAGCAGAGTTTACCGCGCAATTAGCATAGATACAATTTCCCAACATCAATCGTTGGGCAATAGCCCGCCAGACACAACACCCGTCTGGTCGGAGGATCCTCCCTTTTCTATGGAGGATGAGTGGACTTTACACCCTGTTCCTCATGCCTCTAAATGTTCATTATTGATATTAATTCTTTAGAATATTTGTTATCTTTCAATATGTCTATGTTCCAATCTCCGCATAGAATACTATTGTTTTTAACTTTGCGAGTTAGATTGCGTAGCAATAATTCAAGATTTAAAAAAAATATAGACACATCAGAATCTGGAATTCTATATATGCACACGAAAATTAAATTATGAGTCAATATTTCGACGCCACAGCATTCAAAGCAATATTCGATGGCCAGTTCATCAGTTATAGGTAACGGGCTAAAACTTAGACCTTTGTTTATTGACGGCACGGTTGGCGCAGTGGTTAAGCGATTGACTGCTGCGCTGCGTGTCGCGGATTCGATTCCCGCACGGAAAAAATATTTGTATGACCTACATGTATTTGTTCCGAGTCTGGGTGTTTTTCTATCTATAATATGTATGTATTTACAACAAAAAAAATGTATATAAGTAGTTTATCAGCCATCTTTTTACCATAACACAAGCATTAGGTTGCTTAGCTTGGGACTAGATGGTGCTGTGTGAAATTTCCAGGGATATTTATTTATTTATTAAAACGCATGTTCCACCGCGTTTCTTCCCGTGTCTTGAGTAACTGGCAGCTAAGTTGTAGTGTGTAAGTGCCAGATTTTATAAAAGTTTCACTCAGACAAATAAAATCTAAATCGCCAATCTGATTTGCCAAGTCGGTAATTGTGATTTCGAATAGATCAGTTTTATTTAAAATTCCAGCTATGTTTTGGTGTAACAGTATAAATTTTTGTTTTCTTTTAGAACTGTCACTACTACCAGTAACCTTTTTACGTGATGGGACGAAAAAGAGTTTTTAGGGCATTTTTTGGCGATTTTGGAAAATCACAGTTACTACCGTGATTCTCCAAAATCGTATCATACTCAGTTGGATAGGTTTCAATATCAACAAGTAGGCGACGGAATATATTTTCATAGATACGTTTTTGACCGAGTTTGTTAAGCTTACCGGTATTATATGAAAAGGTTTCATCAGATAGGTCAAAATTACTGTAAAAAAAAGTAAGCATAGTTATGATTTTCTATGTCCATGTAAAGCAATCTATTAAACATTTCTATTTTATAATTGTGTATCAGAGCCCCTTGTATATATGTAGGGCAGCATATAATAACATTTGTATTAGTAACACTTTTAAGAGATTCTCTAATTAACTTGACTATTTCAATTGATTCCCCGGTGCCTTTAAAATCTTGCTTGCCAATCATGATAATACAGTAGTCATCTAAACTATAATTCTTTATCTTACTATCTATATTAGAGAAGATGTCTTTTACGCTGCTATTACGTGTCAAGTAATGACAGAACTCGAAGTGTCTGCCAGTGGCGGACTAACAGGGGTGCGGAAGGGGCGGCCCGCCCCAGGCCTCCGGTCTTGGGGGGCCCCAAATGCTTTCGGGTTCCCCTGATCAAATCCTAAACAAGACATTAAAAATGTGCGAAATCTTTGTAGCGGGTACTTCCCCAGAAATCCCTGAATGAATGAAGTGCAAATAATTCACTCTTGTCTAATTTTTTTTCCGTTCAATTCGTATTTTATTTTCCTCACCCATATCCATTCCTTAGTGTAGGTATGTATGTTTATTTAGCCTAAATAATTTAATTCGAATTTAAATTTCACTTGCCAGATTTTAACGAAATAAACAAACACTTATTTATTTATACATACAAATGTGAACTGAAAGAAAAGCTTGTAAAATTCCATTTTTTTTTAAAGCTGGGCGGCCTCATTCAGCTTTGCCACCCCGGGCCTCTGACGGGCTTAGTCCGCCACTGGTGTCGGCCAAAAGTGTTTTCTAATATTTCTAGTGTGCCATTGTGGTTGCAGTTACTGAGAATGCATAGTTTTCTTTTTTTCCTACTCTCTTTTGTTATTTATTACCCGTTGATCTTGTGGTGTCTTGTTGTGTTTATTAATTTCTTTTCGGACATAATTGCTATACTCAGCCAATTCAGATGCTTCTGTCTGTTTGTTTGTCCTCGTATATTGGTACAGACACTGTTTTAGGTGATGTATCAAAATTAGGTGACTCTAATAATATATTTGAGCTCTCAATGCAGTGTCTTGTGTTGATGTCACATGTCTTCGAATCTTTGGTTCTAGGTCATGTCAGTTTCCTCACGATGTTTTCCTTCTTTTTGAGAGCAGTGGTGATTATTTATTTATTTATTTATCCTCACACTGGAACGCCATACGGCAATTACACCAATGGAGCAAAAAATCACTTTCAATCCATCCTGTGCGCGGTCGACATCGAACGAGTGGCGATGATTCGGGTACGCTCACGCAGCGTTCAAGTGCAGCATTTGTCCATAGCCCCATCACTCCTTCCATATTGCGCACATTCATTGCGAATTTTTGAAACTCAATGATTTTTCAAAGTAAATACATTAAAATTGAAAAACATGGATAATTTTGAGGTGTTATCCAAGTGATGTAATTATTTACACAGAGTAAAGCGCCTGCCTGACTTTGAACCCCCGATCTGCAACTCGTAAGTTGGGAGCTGTTACCAGTGGACCACCCCTACTCTACTGCGCCTAATTAACGTCAACTCCCAAGATTTTATAGCAATTGCTTAGGTGTCCGAGTGCCCACTTGGTTTTTCGAGCTATCGCCCAGCGATTAGTCGACTCTACGTGACCAGAGGGCTGGCCTGTTTCTTGGCCAAAGAATTAGCATCGCCATACAACGTGGCAATGCTGCCAGCCTTTTGGGCACTGTTCCTGTTGACAGCTAAGCGGACGAATTTTTTGATGCCCTATGATTCTTTTGCTTATTTTTTACATGTACGTATTAATATTCTAAATTTTAGCTTATATAATGTAAATATTGGCGCCGATTCCCTTGTTCACAAACTAAACTAAATTTAAGTACAGTGCATCTTTTTCTTTCTATTTCATTAAGAAAAGGACAGTAGATAAATATTAGTTTAATCCAGTCAATCAAAAAGGCAACTAAAATGCGCAATTTTTGTAAGCGCTCTGGAGTTTATGTATAATCGTAAATGTTAATTTTAAGTTAAAACAACTCTGCTTATCCCTGCAGAGGAAAGAGGATTGATAGTAGTTAAGTTATAATAAATGATATTTTAACTTATGGTGACTTTTATTCATTGTCGCGAAGAGTATGGGGCACAATGAGTATTATTTCTATTATAAATGACTAGCAGCCCGGAGGGGCCCGTGGCTAAATAATAACAGCCGCACAGGTCGATCGGTCAGGTTAAGCTACGCTTGCCGCGGTTGGTCTGTGGATGGGTGACCATCTTTACATACTGAGACCCATCCGTGTTTCGGAAAGCACGTTAAGCCGTTAGTCCCGGCTGTCATTCGTGGATCTTTGACAGTCGTTACGAGTAGTCAGAAGCCCGAAAGTCTGACAACCAGTCTTACCAAGGATTATCGTATTACCCAGTAACTGGGTTGTGGAGGTCAGATAGGCAGTCGCTCCATGTAAAATACTGGTATTCAGCTGCATCCGGTTAGACTGGAAGCCGACCCCAACATAGTTAGGAAAAGGCTAGGCAGATGATGATGATGAATGACTAGCAGCGCCCCGCGGTTTCACCCGCATCAGTGTCGAACCCGTGAGAAAATTAGGGTAAAAGTATCCTAAGTGTTATTCTACTGTACAAGCAATATTACTGTAAAGTTTCATCAAAATCCCCTCACTAGTTTTTGCGTGAAAGAGTAACAAACATCCATCCTCACAAACTTTTGCATTTATAATATTATTAGGAAGAAGGCGATTTTATTTCTATAAAAAGAATATTAAAAATAACACTTGCCCGCCAAAAAAAAATATATATTTTAACCTATGAGGGCGGTGTTTTTCTGACGAGTTTTTGACCGCGCCAAAACCAAGATTAAAGGACGTTACCCAAAAGCCGCCAAACTTAAGTGGGACTGGGCCGGACATGTTTGTCACAATTGAGCTAAGAGAACCACCGATGGCTTGTTAGATTAGATGGAGGTCGGTTTCTATTTTTTTTTTTTAAATTCATTTATTGGTGTGATTTTTTTTTTGTGTGATTTTCCTAACAGACTACTGAAAGAAACAGACTGAG
Organism: Apamea sordens; assembly: GCA_945859715.1. Taxonomy (NCBI): domain Eukaryota; kingdom Metazoa; phylum Arthropoda; class Insecta; order Lepidoptera; family Noctuidae; genus Apamea; species Apamea sordens. The sequence continues at coordinate 5,801,580 of OX244015.1, read as the reverse complement.
ATGAAACACCGAAATAAACGGCTATACTACACTACAGCAGCAGCTACACTCAGTCGAATGCTCACTTTGTGGAGTACTAAAGGTGATGAACATGATGCCACTTCATACTAACTTGATATTAGGCAAAAATGACTCAAAGGGTCATTATTTATTTATGATTCCTATAAGAGTGACTGACAGTGCGAAAAGACGGAGTTCCAACGAAGCGGCAAAAATTAAAAAGTTAAAATAAACATGGTGGCCGCTTGATGTTTGACAGCTTGTGTGTTTATTAGAAATACACAATTAATCTAAAATAAACAATAATACGATGATTGAAGACACAAAATAAACATAAGTTATTAATCTCGTAATGCAATGATACTAATAAACCCGTACCCTATTCACATATTAAACGAAAATTGTAAGCATGAAGTCTACGCTATGTTTACGTTTTAAAAACTAACATTTTAATGAAATATTGACCACAAAACATGAGGTGCAGTGTTCAGAATTGTTCCAATGATACGAGAACAACTAACAAAAGCCATGGAATCACATTTCATATGTAAGTTACCAGGAAATTTATACTTAATAAATTGGATCACAACAAACGAATTATAATACTTTTCTTCATCTGCTTCTTAGTAATTACTCGTCCTACTGCAGAGATTCACACTGGCTATAGCATAGTATATCGAACAACACGAATAGATAAAAGGAAAAGATAGGGAGGCAACTTTGTCAACACATATTTAGGGAGTAAAAATCTTTATCTGGGTAGTTCTACGATAAGAGGTTTTAAGTCCATAGAGAATGCGGCCACAGAGAAAAGTTGCTGTTTTTTCATTTAACACTTATATTACGATTTTTGTCATATTTATGTATCTTTTCACGTAAGGGCAAGTCACTTTATGCACATTTTATTACTTTTTACAATGCCAGGGTAAATACATTGGGCAGGGTAGAGACACCAAGATCAGGGTAGATACTTATTTGGCCAGGGGAGAGAATTTGTGGCAATAAAAGTAACAAAATTAGTAAAATCAACTTTAATTATACATTGTACTTAGCATAGAATCAGACTATCATTTTTACCAATCATATTAAACAGTAGTAACACCCCCTGCCATTTATTTTTTTGATATTTTCAATGTACTTACAGAATTTTCACTTCTACAGATTTATTATAAGTATAGATTAACAGACTATATAATTTCAGCCTTCTCAGAAATTTAAAACAAATCAATGTCATTCATTACACAATAATAATATATGAAATTAACATGGCATTGTACCTATAACAAATAATAAAATATTCTTTTATTAATACTAATTATAGACTAGCGCCTTTTAAGTAATTCAAATAATCAGACTTGCAATAACTAGGATAATTTTCATATTGCCTGTGCCTATGCTTATTTATTTATTTATTTATATTTATTTATTTATTTTATTTTTTGTTACTAAAGGTATTAACAAAAAATAAAATGCTTAAGCTTTCTCAAACACGTTCGCCGACTCTTTGAAACAGTAGAACATCCTCTGCCCTTTCAAAATAAGATTTGGCATAGGTAATGCCTGGACAAATCTTCTGAGATAAATGAAAAATCGTTTTCTTCGACATTAAATAATTTTCCACTTTAGTCCCCTATTTTACAGAAAATTACCTGTATTTCGTCATCTTCTTCTAAACCCGTACACAAATGGCCACGTAACGGTACTCTGTTTTTTTAGAGTAGTTTGACAAGAATAAAATCACCGTTCTTAAATGTTTTTTGGATGTCGACGGTTGTTGTTCATCCCCTACATGGTGCTTGCCACCTTTTGGTATAACGACTTGTTCACTGTCCGAGAACGAGAAAGAGAATCCATTTGGATTCTCTTTCTTGGATTCTCTTTCTCGTTCTCGGACTCCAAATCCGGTCCATAAACATCCTCGACTCGGAGGCCTACGTTGCCTACGTTCTCTTGCTTTCTTTTTCCATACCTATCTTTCGTGCTTTACGTGGCTCTCTAGGAGTCATTTGGTCGATAGTCTTTATCCTTTCCTTCCTTTCGTTCTCCTTCTTTTGGCTTTTGCAATTCATATTTTTCGGGATCATTTTTAATCTTTTCATATCATAGTCTCTCTGCTTCACGTTTCTTCTGTAATCTTTCTTCACGTGTTAACTTTCCGTGGTCTGTAACAATATTATACAATAATATAATAACAATATGAACTGAGAAAACTGAAAAATAAAGGAGGTTCCTTTATTTTTCAGTTTTAAGAATTTACCAAAATTATTTAAATTATTTAAAACTGTTCGTTGATAAAAAAATATGCTATATCTAAGTTTGTTTGCACCAACGTTGTCTCCCCTGGTCAACAAGTCTCTCCCCTGGCATTTATCTTGCCAGGGGAAATATGGCAGGGAAGAGACGTTTTCATGATAAATGTTATTGTTTTAATTGACATTAGAAATGTTTCGGTACATTATGTATCACACTTTAACTATTGCATTATTATTAAATTAGACCAGTAAATGCAAATAAATTAAATGCAATATAACTTTTATGACTTACCAGTGGAGAGACACAATGACCTCGCGAAACCACCACTTTGAACCAACGCGTCGCAACAACTGGGTCATTTTCACAAAAAGTGTACATCGTGTTTTCGGCGTGTCCCACAACTTTTGTTAAATATTTAACAAATAATATCCACGTTCAAGAAAAACTACACTAAAAATAAGGATCTGTGGTCAGTTTTTAACAATATTATATATTGTTGCTACCTAAAAACACATTCCTATTAGCTTAATTTTCAAAATTTCTTATAGAAAGTGTCTATTTTAGCGCTGTCCTACTACCAATTTCATTAAAATAACATAACTTTTATATATTTTGTTGACTTATTTATACTAATGTGATTGATTTTTCGGAAAGTATAGTTATTTACGATTTGTTTTATAACTGCAGAAACAGTGTAACATTACACATAATATTTTAATAATTATATATATGTGAGGACATAAATTAGCTAAAGTGGAAAATTCCGTTCCGAAACCACATTTTTTACGAAAGATCGCAAACAAAACTACCGTTTAAGCATATTTTTTGTCGATGGGCAACATTTATAAAGCTGTCATTGGATTCCCACAATGATTTGTCCATTTTGACGGCGACTAGCGGACGACGAGTGGCGTACCTCAGTAACGGTCCGTTTTTGATATTCCACAACCGCAACCAATTTCAAAGTAAGTTTACAAGTTTATTTCTTGCAAATTATTTTGATATCTTTATAAACTTTCAGTGATCCGAATTTGATACCAAGCTTGTTGATCGGATGTGTTAGTTAAAGATAAATGAAACAAAAATGTGCAAAGGTAGACTTCCGATACTTCCGTTCCGTAACCAAAACGCTGGTAACGTAGAATTGGAACTAAAAACTTTCGGAATGGAATTCTTAGGAAGATGGTACATTATATTCATGTCGATTTATTATGACAATTTACTTTGTGTCTCTGATTAAGAATTCTAATATTGAGAAAGTATTAGGTATAAATGTTCATAACGTACTCAAATGACACAGGTACTAGGAAAAAAGTATTTATGCATTTTTATAATATTACTACAAATTGGTTGATAATGTTACATAAGTACCTACCTCATATTTCTTTTACAGGTACTAAACAAAAAGTTTGTTGCCGCAAGTTGTACATGTCGAAAATATTTTGGTGAAGAATATATTATTTTGTGAAAATTTGATCTCATTTTTTCAATGTGCAATAAAATTATAGCTTTGGAATAAGTAACAATAATATTGTTTAAGTAATAATAATATTGTTTTAATATGTTGTTTTTTTATACTTATTGTAATTTTTTGAATGTGCACTTATAGCTTTAGAATAGGTAACAATAATGTTATTTTGTATATTGTTTTAATAATAATGTTGATTTACGTAGTATAAATTGTTCATACTGTATCAGAAGAGTACAATTTGCAATATTTTGAGTATATCATATTTTCAAGTTTTCTTGTTAATGTACAATATTCTTAAGAATTCTATTCCGTTACTGGAACAGTCAATTCCGTGACTGTCCTATTTTATATTTTTATTTAAATATTATTTTTAGAGCGAAATACCATCTGATTGTAATCAGATTTTGATAATTTAGAGGCTAATAATTTGATGAATATAATTAAAAAGAGTTCCTATAAATTGTGTCCTAATTGAGTAACATACCAAAAAGTATTAAACTAATTTCGTCCAAAGAGTAACGTAATGGACATTAAATTCATCAAAAAGTGTGTTTTTTATTATTGATTTTAATTTTAATTTATTTTGTATTGAATTACAAAATATTATTAACAAATAATACTAGTTGAATAAATCCAAGTGTGTTTTATTTTATTCCTATAACCGAAAGTTTATAGTTGCGGAATGGAAGAAATTTTGTTCCCCAAGGACAATAAATTACCTATATTTAACTAATTAACAAAGATTATGAGGTTTTATTCTTATTTTCATATAGTGAAAAGAATATCGATTGTGAATTTAATGAAAATAAACGAATTACAACAAATTATTAAATTTCGACACATTTAAAACAGTGTACACTTTTTGTGAAAATGACCCAACTAACAAATGACGGTGTTCTTAACGGCTCACGTGTTTTCATTGCGAACTTCACGTCGATAGATGACTTTGAGCGCTATTTGGAATATGGCCGTTTAATATTTGTGTTTGTAATAGCGGAATGAAATTTGCCAGGGTAGATACCCAAAAACAGTGGGACAAAAGTTAAGTTTTAAAAATATAACAAATAAATAAATATTGTTCTATTTTTCCTTCACAATACTTAAATATATTTATTGAAATTTGTGTTTAACATACTTTAGTTTAATAACTGATACAAAGAAGGTATGTATCGGTTGCAAATTAAACTGAAACCGGCATGGGGACAGGCCAGGGTAGAGACTTTTTTAGACTTTATAAGGAATTTCAGAAAAATATACTTTAATTAGGCATTTAATCTTGACGTTATTTAATAAAGTACATTTAGGTGATGTGTTTCATTGCAAAAAATAACAATATATAGAATAAAATTTCTATTTTAAAGTGATTGCCGCACAAGTTACCTCTTATCGTAGAATTACCCATCTAATAAATTTTACAGGTTCCCTAAACAGCTGGACCTCCGTACCGCTTGGGTGGAGGCTCTCGGCATGGCTGACTGGGAGCCTAAAGACAGAAGCACCATATGCTCTGAACACTTCAGGAGTGATGATATCTATGAGACCAAGGGTGGGTTGAGGAAGATAAAGTGTGGAGCAGTGCCTGTGGTGACGACAGTGAGTACGATTTAATTTAAACTGTTGAATGCCGTAATTACAGACACAATTAAAAAGCCATTGTGTCTCGCGTAGATCTACGTTCCGGCATACGAAAGGTTAATCTAATAAGAATATCCTTGTAATAGTGAAGAGGGATGGGAATTATGTGCTGAAAACTATTTGGGACCATGTAGCCCATGATATATTTTGTAAGTAGGTTTGTACAAACACTTTTACACGTCAATCATATTTTAAAACTAGATGAAGTCAGCGTTTCCTATCTGACTAGTCTGAGAAGAAAGGCCGAAACAAACTCAGACGTCACAGTCTCTTTTAAAGTCCAGACATAATCTTGGTCAGATCATATGAAGAGCATGTAGTTCGATGTCTGAGATGGTCTTTTTAGGAAAGAATCACACAGATTGAGAGGACCTGTCCAGTCAGTGCACGCATTTGTCAGAAATTGTGCAGCTCAACTCAAAACTTAAGGAGCTCAACGATTCGACGAACAATACCAAAGAAAGGACATTTGGGTAGGCCACCATTAATTACTCAAACTGCCAGACCATGACAAAAGCTAAGAGAACAGAGAGAAAATAATATAAATAAAATGACCCACATAGTCTTCACATTCACAATAATAGAATACTTTACAAAGTAAGCAAATGTCATAGTATATATCAAATTCATTAATGTCATGAAAGAACATCATTCATTTCCTACCCAAAAATTAAAGTAGCCTGAAAAAAAAGTACCTACTGCTGTCTTATGGCAAATGACCTCTTGAGGATTTTGTACTATTATAAGAAAAGTCTACCACTAACCCCCCAGCTGCTATTTGAGATTAAAAATGCCAAAAATCATATTTTAATAAGAAGTTTATGGTTTAAACATGTTCAGGATGTTAAATTCAATGAAAAGTCGGTATTTTTTAATGTTTAAAACACTTTATAAAAATAATATTTTTGGCATTTCCAATCTCAATTAGCAGCCAGCCCCAGCGGTCTCGACATTCATAGCGACCGCGTTTTTTTTTTAAAAAAAAAAAACGTTGCCTCACACTAGGAATTACTCCTGTATCGTGTACAAATATTTAAACTCACATACACAATAGCCAGACCCGGAACAACTACTTGTAGGCAATACAATATTTGTTCCGTGCCGGAATCGAACCCACGACACGCAGCCACGCAGCGCAGCAGTCGATCGCTCAGCCACTGCGCCAACCGTGTCGTCATTTGTCGGCTTTACGACCGAATTCGATTGCAAAGTCCTGTCACTCCATACATTATACAGTCAGCGTCAAAAATATCGGGACGAACAAACTGTTCAAAATGATCTCATCAACTAAGAAAATTAAACTTTGTCTCAATTGGATAAAGTTCTTGTCAGAATGACAGTTGTCGTGTACTGTCTTCATTCTGAAACATTCCTTGTGTCATTGAGTTAATATTTCATTTTCATAGTTGCTTAGATCATTTTGAACAGTCTGTTCGTCCCGATATTATTGACGCCGACTGTACCTGTCAATCCGGGACTTTGCGACCGGTCGTAAAGCTAGGAATGTCGAGACTGCAGCTCCAGGGGGTAGATTTTAGAATTTCGCTGTTATAAAAATGCTCAAGTTGTCATTTCCCACAAGAAAATAGTACTTATTTTTTTTTCTGCCCCGCACTTTTATTTTTAGGTATAAAATGTTCGACACTTCAATGAGGTCCTTTAAATTGTAACATTTAGTAGTTAAAAACTAGGGACCATTTTGTACTGCTAACTTAAGTTTTAAACCTTTTTGTCTTAAAACTTATGGTTCATTTTTCAGCACTCTGCAGATGACCTTGACGCACCAGCCGCATTGAGGGTAAGAACGACTGTTTATACTATTTTTTATTAGTTCCTTAAAATAATAGGCTTGTTAAAAATTATTTAATAATAATAAAAATAATAATAATATCCCTGGACATTTCACACAGCGCCATCTAGTCCCAAGCTAAGCAACCTAAAGCTTGTGTTATGGTAACAAGATGGCTGATAAACTACTTAAACACTAATATTATTACTACTAATACCTCTACTATTTATATATGCAAACATGTTTGTTTTATATGAGTTATATCAACGCAAACAGTAAAAATGAAAAACGTACCTGTTCTCCAGAAACATGAGGTTCATGGTTGTGACACAGTAAATATTTATGCTGTGGTTGTGATTTGGTGTTTATTCGTGATATTGCTCGTCACTTAGTTTTGTAATTACACGAGAGTTACATTTATAATTCACGTTGCGACGTAATTCACACAACCAATAATATTTGTTATTATGCTTCATTATAATTATGCCAACAGTATTTTTGGCAATAAACATTATGGCAAAACAAACATTTATACCTAATAATATTATGCGTAATGATCATTATGCTGAATTTCGTTATGCCAATGTATATAATTATAACAATATATTTTATGCTTATCATTAGTATACATTCTCTAAAAGATAGAGAAAACTGCATCAAAATCCGTTGCTAAGTTTAAAAGAACAATGCGGTCACACAGACAGACACAAAAAAGTGACTTTAATTTATAATAATTATACAGACATAATATATAGATGTCTATACCATTAAACTATCGACCTTACCACTATGAAGTTTCAGTTTATTTTTGAGTAGTCGTTTATAAGAAGGTCCTTAGTTGTTATCAAAGCAATTTGAGCTTTGTCCTGTAGGCTATTGAGTTTCTAGTTCACAAACTTCGTTTAACAGTTTTCATAATATTTCCAGGTCTGCCGAATATGCCTTGCAATGGACAGAAAGATGTACCACATCAAAGAATTGAAGCTGGATCAAATGTATGAGCAAATCACTGGATTGATGGTAAGTGTTCAACAACCACCATCTTGAAAGGGCTTTGAAGCTACGTGGTCCCTTTAATATACAAGTACGATGGACATCATACTATCGATGATCAAAACGAAGACATTTGATATTCGCCATTTTGGCGCTGATAACAACGTGAGCGTCCGTGGAACTAATATTTTTGATGCTTTAAAAAATGCGTCAATCATGATAAAAATGTTCGAAATATCTCGTAGTAAACAAAAAATACAAAAAAATGTCTTATTCCACGATTTAGACCTAAAATATCACAGACGTACCAAAACAACACAACGACCATTTACTAGTGTGTCAATTTTAGTTTCTGACACGCTTTGAATCGGTACAAAAAACAGGGGGCCTACTCTGAAGTGCGAAGTGCGAATGTTCGGATCGGACCGACACATGGCCGAACCGAATATTATTGAAAAAGGCGAAAAAAGTTCGGATCGGCTCAGTTGGGTCGGGACCATAGTTAATATTCGAACGAGTGTAGGAGTGTAGGATCGAAACCGACCGAACCAAATAGCAACTTCGTAGCAGGAAACGGCCGAACATTCGCCCGATACTACTTCAGAGTAGATCCCCAGTATTAATTTCGTATCTAATTCGGATTTGCAAAATTCTTTTTTTGTTCGAAAGAGGTTTATTTCGAAATGGTCCCATTAAAATTTTGTAAAGATCTGATGATTAATTTCGGAGACAGACAACGGATGACGACTTCATAAATGCCAACAAATCAACCGCATCGCATATGTATGCATTGTTTACGCAATCACACAATATAACATCACGCCTGTGTCCTCTAAAGGGGTATGCAGATGTGTTCAGTATACCACGGTACACCCTCATTTCTGTCAAAGTTGTTATTGGGGTACTTCTAATCTTGCAAGTGTATATGAATTTGTGTGGGGTAGGTACAACTAAAAAGTGAAAAATAAAAACTTTTTTACTAAAAAAAAACAACCAACTTCCTAACCTAACTTTAATTAGTGGCGAAAAACTAAAATACAGATCCAAAGACACCGACTTCCAAAATAAAAGTAATTTTTTTTTCACTGAAGTTTTTTTTTTAATCCGGTTTTTTTTTTTTGTAATGAAGATTTTTTCTTGGGTTCGAATTCGAACCCACGAGCTACAATTCGTATGTCGAGGCCGTTGCCACTGCGCTACCACTGCGTTCACTCTTGCTACATATTCCCCAGTGCTTGATCTGATATGAACCTGTCTTCTCTATAAAGGCTAGTTCAGAAGAGCGTCTACCGCAGCGTGTATGCTGGGAATGCGCCGGTCGTCTGAACTCTTCCTGTCGCTTCAGAAATAAGGCTTTGCGCAGCGACGCCTTGTTACACGATATGCTGCAGCCCGACACTTATGTGAGTATACCAAACTTATGTAAGAAACAAGCTTGCATAGAAAAATGCTCGAAACATTTAGAAAAGTTTGAATGACAGACGGCACGGTTGGCGCAGTGGTTAAGCGATTGACTGCTGCGCTGCGTGTCGCGGGTTCGATTCCCGCACGGAACAAATATTTGTATGACCTACATGTATTTGTTCCGAGTCTGGGTGTTTTTCTATCTATAATATGTAGGTATTTACAAAAAAAAAAAAAATGTATATAAGTAGTTTATCAGCCATCTTGTTACCATAACACAAGCATTAGGTTGCTTAGCTTGGGACTAGATGGCGCTGTGTGAAATGTCCAGGGATATTATTATAATATACGGGAGACGATGATGAGTGATTTGTATCAATATTTAAACACGATAAAATACAAGCTGTTGTTTTGCATCCTCGTCAAATTTCAGGAGGCTGCTAGGAAAGACATAAATAATCAAATAAAATTACGATCCCTGGTAAATAATGAATAGGTACATACTTTTTTTTTTAGTTATTTATGTTTGACAGTATTTCAGAATACACCACTTACAAAGAACAGAATCGCGTTATTGTATCGTAAAAGCGGCCGCGTTTTTATGTGTGTGTAAGAGGACAGTTACAGTGCGGTCTCAGACAGGCCGCGTTTTAATATGCGTGTCCCAAAAACGTTACAAAAATTTGAAAAAAAAACCTACTTATTTTAGCTTGGGACTAGATGGCGCTGTGTGAAATGTCCAGGGATATTATTATTATTATTGATTCGTGTCGACAATCAGTAGCATAGTTACCTCCATGAATTTGACGAGCATGCAAAACGACACCTTGTATATTTTCTCAACTCGTGTTTCAAGAAACAACGCTAACAGCGGTCTTTGACCCCAAAAAAAAACCACAAATCTTTTATTTTTTTATTTTATCGCGTTTAGATATCGATACTCATCACGTCTGCAGAGTTTGGCTAGCTAATTTAATTTGAACCTGTATAGTACAGACGCCAGCACGTCAAGCTACTACAATCTGTCTTTCTTCAATACAATTTCAACTTTATCGCTAAAGCATTAAGGTTCAAGGTTGATTGGGAAAATTTGACTGTTTCGGGTAGCTTGACTTGCTGGCGTCTGTACATACATCGTACGCGGAGCTTTAAAAAAAAAAAACAAAATGGATGAGGGTCGGATATGCCACAAAGGTTCGGACCCCTTAGGTACAGCGGGCTGGTGTCCGCAACTCCACAACAATGCGCGTATTTTGCGTACGGGTGGGAACATCGATCATTCGATCCACCCCAGCTCCTCAAGGAAGGCCAGCAACGCCTTGATGTTACTGACCGTCTCACGTAGGGTACCTGGGTCACCGAAGTACTTTGCCCTGTACGTGGCGACCACCGGGCAGTTTAGCAGCACATGCGCCGCTGTCTCGTCATCCTCCATGCAGGCCCTGCACAGCGGACTGTCTGTTACTCCTATGACATAGAGGTGTTTGTTAAATGACCCATGGCCAGTTAAAGCTGCAGTAACTGTACGCAGCTTTAGTTTCGTTCTGACCCCTTTAATCAAATCCATTTTTTTGCTTACAGATAAAAATCCGCGACATAAAATCGATAAATCGAAAACACAACCAACTCAGCTCTACCTTAATACATCAAATATACGAGAACGATGACTTCGACCTCCGCATCACAGAGTTCTCTAGCATAAAAGCCGAAGAAATACCGAACACGTCCGAAGTTATACAGATTGTTGCCGAAGACATTGACGTCAAAAGTTTGGCACCTATAAATGAAGTTGAAATTAAGGACGAAAGTAGTAATGAAATATTTTTTGAAGAATATGACCATTTTGATGATGACGATGACAAGGTTCTAAGTGAAGTTTATGTGGAGAAGAAGGAGAAGCCTAAAGTTAAGAAAAAGAGAGAAAAGGTTGTGAAGAAAGTTAAACCGCCGAAGAAAGTTGAGGAAGAAGATGATCCTGATACTACTAGAGATAAGTATGTTATCGCCATCTTCCTCCCCATGTCCGTGTGTTTGACTGCCACGTCGGTTTCGTGGTCGCAAGCGCAACTACCGAGCGTGGGGTACGGGGTTTGATTCCCGGGTCGGGTAATGTGTTATTGAGTTTTTTTTTATTAAGAATTTATTAATAACAGCCCGGAGTTGGAAGTTAGCGGTGTTATACCCCATTCCTCGGTGCGCACGTTAAGGTGGATGCTCCAAGGTAGCCCGCGAAATTCAAATTTTCTTACGTTTTTTGCAATATGCTGGTCAGTACTAAGTTGTACGTTGATTAAAATATGATTCGCGGCCGTAACAAATATATATTTACAGAATTAGAATCAGTGTTAAGTAAGCATAATCCTATAATGTCAAGATTTCATGAAATAGTCATTCAGTAGGATTACTTGATCTTAGAGAGTGGTGTTGATGACTTTAATGATTATAATTCTGTAAATACATATTTAGCCACAAGAACTTAGAGTTCAATTCAAATGTACTTTTTAATTTAAAAAAATCGTTTATTTAATTTCTAGGTACAAAAAAAACGATGTGAAACGCCGTCGAAATAACGAAGCTTTCGACGAGTCCTTATTCACAATCACTCCACTGACTTATGACCAGCAAATAGAAGAGATATTGAAAAGACAGGAGAGTTACAACTACACCAGCGCCCCCTATAAATGCACGATATGCTATCGAGGGTTCCAGATCAGGGATCGGTTTACCGCTCATTCTGTCAGGCATACTGAGGTAAGAATAGGGTAGTTTCCTGGGTAAGAATAGGGTAGTTTCCTGGGTAAGAATAGGGTAGTTTCCTGGGTAAAAAAATGATTAAGTATTATGTTTAGTCCGTCAGTTAGATTATCGAAAGAGGGGCCTGTGGCTAAATAATAACAGCCGCACAGGTCGATCAGTCAGGTTAAGCTACGCTTGCCGCGGTTGGTCTGTGGATGGGTGACCATCTTTTCATACCGAGACCCTTCCGTGCTTCGGAAAGCACGTTAAGCCGTTGGTCCCGGCTGTCATTCGTGGATCTTTGACAGTCGTTACGGGTAGTCAGAAGCCCGGAAGTCTGACAACCAGTCTTACCAAGGGGTATCGTATTACCCAGTTACTGGGTTGTGGAGGTCAGATAGGCAATCGCTCCATGTAAAATACTAGTATTAAGGCTTAGTCAGACTGGAAGCCGATCCTGACATAGTTGGGAAGAAGCTAGGCAGATGAAAGAGCCTTTTTTTTAAATCATCAAATGACTCCTCCCGCTCTGGGTGGAGCGGAAGGGAGTGTCAGACTCTTACTGACTAAAACCCACCCGTGTTCCTTCCTTAGCCCTTTATGTTCCAGGGCAGCGGTAACCCTTTCGGACGATCCCGCTACGTTTTATGGCAGAGTTGACTATAGTATCATCAAGGCAATAGTATAATCCAGCCTATAATGTTTCCACTGGGTACACAGGCCTCCTCTCTGTGTCATTTACCAAATAATACGTTTCGAGTAGTGTCGAGACGAGATAAAAACTCGACTCGCATTTGACCAGTCCTACTGTTTCAGCAATGCGGTGCCTACGAATGTTTTATCTGCAAAACTAGACTCAAAACTAGTCGCGCGCTACGGAAACATCTAACGGCGCAACATACAGAGCAATATAGTTGTAAGGGGTGTCCGTTTGTCACTAGAAATAGGTGAGTAACTACTAAATATTTTTTGGGCAGGGTCAAATTAAATTAGCTAGCGAAACTTTGCATACGTCATGGGTATCGATATGTAAACACGATAAAATAAAATGACTTGATGTTGTTTTTAGGGGTCAACGACCGCTTGTAAATGATAAATAATTTTATTTCTGTATGTGGTTTGCACAAACACTTTTACACGTCAATCATATTTTAAAAACCGTTATAACTTTCACATTTATAAGGTAATATGAACAATCCACCGTAGTTTGTTGATTTTGACTGCGACGGCGCTCCTGCCACAATTGAGTTAGCGGGTCAGTTTTGAGGTCAAGAGCAAAACTATTTAGCCAATAAAATAAATAAAAAATAAACTTGGGCCCTTGCACTAGTCCACACAATGTATGCATTTAAAAAGTCACGTTTCTGCATACCTACTTATATTAAAGTGACAAATCAAAATCAAATCAAATCAATTTATTTGCTGTAAGCGTTGGTACAATTTAGGTCTTAACATATATAATACAGATCCATAACACTTAGTCATAATAATGTGACATGCAAATATTTGTGTTTATAATTATCAGTCAGTAATTTAAAAAAAAAATTACGCACCATTGTTATGGTAGAATGTGACGGGATTAGAATTACCTTACCACCACTATGTAACCACATTTCTTGTGAATAAATGATTATGATTATGGTGAAAATAATAATATAATATAATTAAAGACAAGTAATTACATAATTGTTTGTTTCAGAGGTGTAGCGAGGGAACATGAGAAATGGCATGCGGGGACTAAATACCAGTGTCCGCACTGTGCTAGTGAGTTTGAGTGAGTATTTATAATATTATAGATGTTACCTTTCATGTGTAGTGTTGTTAAACTAAAAAAAAAAGCAAATTACAACATCAAAAACATTCAAATTAAGTTATTTTTGAAAGGCTCTGTAAATACTTTAGCCGACTTATTTACAAAATGGATTATAACTTTAGTCTAAGCTGAAACTTTCGAGCCAGTTATTGTATTTTGAACTTTATTCCGACAAACATAAAGTTCTTAATACAAAATGGACTCGGATTTAACGTCAGTTATTAGGGTTCCGTAGTCAACAAGCAACCCCTGTAGTTTCGCTATGTCCGTCTGTCTGTCTATCTATCTGTCCGCAGCTTAGCTCAGAGACTCTTAGGGCAAGATTCACAGATCAAACTTTGACTTTGCTGAGTAAAGAAAGTGTTGTATACGAACATGAACATTATTTTGTATAGCATTAACGTTTATATTCGTATGCGACGCTTGCTGACGTTCGCTTATACGAATATAAACCTTATATGCATAAGAATATGGTTCATAATCGAATGAAACGCTTACTTAGTAAAGTCAAAGTGCGGTCTTTGAATCTTGCCCTTAGTACAGTCAACAGCAAAAGTAGATGATCAAAATCAGAAATTCAATACTAATGAACGGAGTTCGCAGCTATATGGCAGCTGTACTAGTAGTAAATGTTTGGTATAATTTACAATCACATACTTTTGAATCACTTCGACGCCACACAGTTCTGACGCGAACTCCGTTCATTAGTATTGAATTTCTGATTTTGATCATCTACTTTTGCTGTTGACTGTACTAGAAAGCTGTTATTTGCCATGGTTATATTAATCACGCCGACAAAGTGTACAAGTCTACAACAGTATTATTTTCTTCACAGTAAAATAACAACGCACAGGTCATATTCGTATAAAGCAGGTTTCCGATTTCGTATGTGAACTATAGTGGACACAACTAAACAAAAATCAACTCTGCGAACGTGGAAATAAAGTCGAAAATATATTATTGACGTGTTTTATGTTCTCGTTTCACTTGATCTATTTTCGACTTTATTTCAAAGTCTGTAAGGTTGATATTTCGTCGGTAATATTCTACAACAGTATTGTTTTGTTCACAGTAAAATAACAACGTATATGGGTCTTATTCGTATAAAGCAGGTTTCCGATTTCGTATATGAACTATAGTGGACACAAAAATCAACTCTGCGTTCGTGGAAATAAAGTAGAAAATATATTATTGACGTGTTTTATGTTCTCGTTTCATGATCTATTTTCGACTTTATTTCAATGTCTGTAAGGTTGATATTTCTTCGGTAATATTCTACAACAGTATTGTTTTGTTCACAGTAAAATAACAACGTATATGGGTCATATTCGTATAAAGCACGTTTCGGACTTCGTATGTGAGCTCTGTGGGTACACGTTTGTCAGTGAGAAGGGGATTGCGGTCCACAAGAAGAAGAAACATCGGATTGATAAAGCGGTCAGTATCTTACCACTTACAGATACCTCAAGAAAAATATGCGCTTCGGGAATATAGTAATAATCCAAACTAATATTATAAATGCGAAAGTAACTCTGTCTGTCTGTCTGTCTGTCTTTGCTTCACGCCTAAACTACTGAACCGATTTGTGTGAAATTTGGTACAGACATAGTTTGGAACTTGAGAATGGACATAGGATAGTTTTTATTACAAAAAATAAAATAAAAAATAAAATTTATTCCGGACATACAGCGCCATCTATTGGTCAAGAGTCGGTGTCATCTATTGGTGAAGTCACTATTCCACGCGAACGAAGTCGCGGGCAAAAGCTAGTAAATAATAAATATCGCTGGACATTTCACACTGCGCCATCTAGTCCCAAGCTAAGCAACCTAATGCTTGTGTTATGGTAACAAGATGGCTGATAAACTACTTATATACATTTTATTTTTTTTTGTAATTACATACATATTATAGATAGAAAAACACCCAGACTCGGAACAAATACATGTAGGTCATACAAATATTTGTTCCGTGCGGGAATCGAACCCGCGACACGCAGCCACTGCGCCAATCATCTGCCTCATCTGACTAGACTTTTCCAAACTATGTTGGGGTCGGCTTCCAGTCTAACTGGATGCAGCTGAATACCATTAATTTGCGTGGAGCCACTGTAAATTGCAAAATATGTGACGTCACACCAGGGGAGGGGAGGGACGTAACCTTCGTGTGACGTAATTTATGGATACCCCCAAATATTACGCTGTTTATATTTTTTATAGTATATTTTTTGGCCAACGAATCAGCATCGCTAACAACGTGGCAAAAAAAATGTATAAAAGTAGTTTATCAGCCATCTTGTTACCATAACACAAGCATTAGGTTGCTTAGCTTGGGACTAGATGGCGCTGTGTGAAATGTCCAGGGATATTATTATTATTATTAATGCTGCCAGCCTTTTGGGCACTGTTCCTGTTGACAGCGATACGGACGAATTTTTTGATGCTCTATGATTATTTCCCCTCTTTTTTTGTATACATGTACTTATTAATATTATATTTAACACGCTCAGCGCCAAGCCCCATATGCCAATACCACTACACCAGGAAAATTCCCTAGGCCAGGGCAACATTTTTTGTATACAAATTGTATGGAAAGTGTGCGCGTTAGCGATACACGGCGCTTAGACTGGAATGGTGCTTGTGTATCAAAAAGGATACACAAGTGTTTAGACAGTGTGTATCGTAAAAGATACACATGGCGCTGAGCGTGTTAAGTCTGCTTATACAGAATGGCAGGGATATCCACGCGCATCCTGTTACCATAGATCCAGTACATGATTCAGAACCCCTGCGTTCAAATTTAACGTCGGGCATAAAATATCTACGCTAGGAGGGGTCTCTAGAACCATATCCTAAATTCATGGAAACAGTTTGCGCACGGATATCAGACCCTGTATATAACGTAAATATTATCTTGTTTGAAAATACAAAAAAAAAAAAACGTATTTCTAAATGTAATTATGTAATGTCGCTCTGTGGTACAGATAGCAGCACATCAAACTACTACAATTTTTCAAATTCCTTTAATAGATTTTCAACTTTATCGCTAAAGCATTAGGTTCAAGGTTGACTGGGAAAATTTGACAGTTTCGGGTAGTTTTAGGTGCTGGCGTAAGTACACTGAAATATAAATGATTATTTATTATATTACAGCTAACATTAGAAGGACCTTACTGTGAGCTGTGCGACGTAAAGTTCGTGTCAGAGGAGGCTCATGACAGACATCTGAAGTTATCTTCGAAACATAGCAGTGATCATGACCCGTAAGTAAAAGTGTTGTGTACAGTCACGAGCGAAAGTATGTATACACTCGTCTTTATTCAAAAGCGATTTACTCCTTTATTTTTGAATGAAATGTTATGTTGTTACGAACATAGCATTTTCGAACTCATAGGTTTATGTAATGTGTCGTAATTCAACGTTGCATTCGTTATTTCATGAAAAAAATCGGAATTGAAAGTTGCCAAGTGTTGACATATTGGTGCTCGTGACTGTACAGGGTGGCAGGGAAAGAAAAAAAGAAAGAAAGAAAAATGCGTTTATTGGTATTACACAAAATGAATATTGACGGGGACATCGACGCGCAACTTGTTACCATGAATTCAGTACATGATTCTGAACGCCCTGAGTTGAAATTTTTCAATGGTTTTTTTTTTAAATCTGCTTTTTCGTACAAAAATGCAATACGCGGTCAAGATGTATACACCGTGTTCCGGACGATATACATAAACTTCGACCAGATGTTCAGACCATGGAAATGAGAATTTTTCATTATGGACACATTAATGAATTCTTTAAGGTTAATTTTCATACGAACTAAATAACGCAAATGATCGTCCTTCTTCGCTAACGGGTTGCTCTCGTACGTGCAAATAGCATTTGATAGATTTATCGGCGATTATACAGAGTTGATATGACAGAGGGGCATTAAATTATCAATTCGATACGGCATAAAAATAAAAAGCGCCAAAAATGAGAAAATATTTTTTTCAAACAAACTAAATGGCTTACAAATCAGAATAAAACGCACCCACCCTTTGTAAATAAATTTGACTGACCTCAGATACCTAGGTAACGAAGTGGCAACGTCTTTATCGTTGTAAGATGCATGACCTATGCTTAGACATAATCAGCGGTTACGAAAGATACATCGTGTTCAAACGGTGCAAAAACTTAAAAAATCATTTGCGACTAAACTACTGCTCCTATTTAATTGATTTTTGGTACAGAGCTTGAAAATGGTACCTACAATAGGCAGTTTAAAGGAAAGCCCCTCTGTCGTATCAACTTTGTATAAGCGGCAACATAGAGCAAATTAAGACCCTTTCTTACTGCATAGCTCAATTAAATTTTATCAAATGAAATTACAAATATCTTTGTAACGAAGCCTTTTTAAGTAGGTACTACTTCCTTTGTTCGATTTGATTTGTAAAAGCTATAGAAGCGTTTGCCAAAGTTTATGGATAACGTGAAGAACATGGTGTATATATTATTATATATGTATTTAAATAAGATGACAATTGAGTCTGTATTTAAAAAAAAATTATATATTTCAACGCAGGGAGTGTCCATGGAGAGTTCATGGTAACAGTGTTTGTGCCTTAGCCACCCTATATAAAACATCTTGCTTCGCTTGAAATTGATGCGCAACCATACATATTTTGTTTTATTTCCCAGTAACCGAATCCGGAATGATTCACAAAGCATGAACGCAGAGCGCAACGGTCGTGTTATGAGACGCATTGAGAGAAGGCCGGTCATACATCCACGCTTACCGAGCGACAGTGACCAAGAGCCGCACACACCTGTTAATTGCGAACAGGTAATAATAATATATAATATGTTTATAATAATAATATGTTTTATTCACAACCCTTATTACAATTGGTCTTATTCTAAGAGGTACACCTCTCATCGTGGTGACTTAAGATAGGAGATTGGACATTAGATTACAATTTTATTAGGTACTCTAGCTAGGGCTTACATAATACGAGGGTGTGCGCTACTATGAAGCTGCATCCACCTCTGCAACAGGGGCAGATTCCACGGCTCGGACCATACCTTCAGGACGCTGTTCGAGCTGCTGTGTAGGCGACTTAGTAGCGATAATAATAGGCATAGTTATTTATTTCGCTTTCTGTCTCACAACCACTTTTAACACGTTGTATCGTATTACCCAATAGGTGGGTTGTGGAGGTCAGATATGCAGTCGCTCCATGTAAAATACTGGTATTCAGCTGCATCCGGTTAGACTGGAAGCCGACCCCAACATAGATAGGAAAAGGCTAGCCTTTTAGATTCTACTCAATAAAAAAGTGGAGAATGGATGTTTGCTACTCTTTCACGCAAAAACTATTCAACGGATTGTCATGAAACTTTACAGTAATATAGCTTATACATCAGAATAACACAGGCCCCTCCATTCCATAGGCGGGAATGTCGGGATATTTTTTTTTCCCGACATTCCCACGGGATCGACACTTATGCGGGTGAAACCGCGGGGAGCTGCTAGTAAATAATAATCTTTTCTCCTACAGTGCGGCATGCAACTTCGCGACCTACGAGTGTACGCGCAACACTTCAGACGGGCTCATCCGGACAAGAATCGAACCAAGTACCCCGCGATGAAGACCCCATGCATGTGTGAGCAGTGCGGCAAGATATTCCAGGTAGATCTATTCCATTCATTATTTACAGCTTTCTAAAGAGAATCATTTTGCTTCGGAAATCATCGTCTATCTTCGGAAATACGAACGTGCGATCTAATATAGAACTGTTTAAACGTGCAACTTCTTTCCATGAATTCAGAATATGGTTCTAAAGACTGCATTAAAAAAAAATTGTCGGTTATTAAAGTTCCATATACAGCGTGGCGCTTTAATGGTGACATTAATTTAACACACGTATACGGTTTTGCGTTGTAGATTTATGAATATATTTTAATTTAATTAAACATTAATATTTATTTATTTATTAACAATTTTATAAAATAGCATCTTAGAGCAACCTGACTTAAAGAACTGTAGCGCAGGGGTCATTTGCCGGGGTCACGGATCATAACATCGCATCAATGTAATTAAAACAATTAACGAGCAAAGAGAAGGCGAATTGAAGGAAAGAGAGAGAGCGCTATGTCGGCGCGCGGCGCAGGTGGAAGATTTCAAGTTACGAGTTTTTTTATGTTGTTATAATTTTTATGATTACTGGCCACTAGCCCTACCCGTGTGTTAAATTAATGTCGCCATTGTAGCGCCACGTTGTATGTATTTTGTCGGTATAGAGCAGTTTTTTTTTTTTTTTGATATCACGTGGAATATTATACTCTTGGAGGTCGAGAATCATGTGCTGAATTCATGGTTTCAGTTTGCTTTTCGATGTCCCTACCACCCTGTATAATTATATCATCTTCATCATCATCCTACAGCAATCCACTGCTGGACATAAGCCTCTCCTATTGCACGCCGTTCAGCTCGATTCTCGGCAACTCTCATCCAGCTGCTACCAGCCACTCTGCGAAGATCGTCGCTCCACCCACCTTACGTTTACCGATTCGCGGTCTCCACTCAAGAACATGTCTACCCCAACGGTCATCGGTTCTACGGCTAATATGGCCGGCATTTCTTATGAATATTTCTTGTTTTCAGAGCATGGCCCTTTTAAAAGACCATATGTGGGTCCACACCGGTGAGAAACGTTTCAAATGTGACCGCTGCACGAAAAGCTTCACCCAGAAGACGAACCTCGTGTTCCATATGAGGGTCCACAGCGCCTCGCGACCCAGCTACGAGTGCCCGCTGTGCGGGAAGCACTTCGCGTTCTTCAATAATAGAAGAAGACATATGTTTGTAAGTTATAATTTATAGTCACATTCGTAGTGAGTTCTCTAACACTCCGTATCTAAACTCAACCTCCTTCCCTTCCGTTAACACACACATACACACACACCCCTGTTTGTACAGACACCCTTACGAGGACCTTGTTATTCCTAGAACGAACCGAGGACCCTCCAAAAAACTGGTTTAAATACCTCGTTGGCCTTTTAGAGTAAGATAGAAAGAGACAGGTGAAAAAATCTATAGTGATGAGCTTATTGGGATAATGCTATCTCAACATTTTTCTGTATGAATTTCGGCTATCATACCGAGGACCTGAAATACACTGCTAAATGTGACCAGCGATGCACATACGAGGACTTTGTGTAAGCCAACCGAGGACCTCTGACGTATGCCCTGCGACGCCCTTCCGAGGACGTATTTTTACACAATATTTCTTATAGCTTGTACAAAGTGCGGACGTTGTGTTAGACTTTATATCACTAAACCGAGGACAGTTTTTCGCGTAGAACTTGTACAAACCGAGGACCTGGAAAATCTACCTACCTAAAACATTTTACGTGTAAGATAATAATTATATCAATGTTAGTAGAATGTTCCGATTTATTTCTTACACACTTTTTCTAAAACGAAGTACCAAGCGAGGACAAGTCGATGTCTTTACGTTTGTCGTTGATGCGGACCGCGAATAAGATGGGTATAATCACTGTGAAGGAAAGGTAAGTTTATAATTTTATATGTATAAACAACTTTAAAATGAGTATATTATTATAGTATCAGATGCTGCAGTCAGTGTCGTCTCTACATGACGGTACTCCTCAGCACTTGATAGCATCGTCTTCAAAATTGGCATACGCGTTAGGTTTAAAACTAAAATAATTACCAGTTTGTGCTGATGCTGCAGCCAAGGTTGTTTCTTCATAAAGGAACTCCTCAAGTTTATCTAGTAACACCAAAATAATTACCAGTTTGTGCTGATGCTGCAGTCAGGGTCATTTCTTCATGAGAGAACTCCTCAACAGTTGATAGCAGCGTCTTCAAATTTAGCATACGCGTTAGGTTTAAGTTGTAAAACTAAAATAATTACCAGTTTGTGCTGATGCTGCAGCCAGGGTCGTTTCTTTATGGGGGAACTCCTCAATAGTTGGTAGCATCGTCTTCAATATAGCTTACAAAAATAAAGTAAAACTAGAATTCAGGTTTTAAATGAGTAGATAAATCACAATTCGGAAACTTCAGTTTCATGATAGGTATTCAATACAATATCAAGTTATTAGGTATTTCGTTTCTTTCACATAAGCCGGGTTAAAGAAAAGACAACTGAAGTCTAAATTCTAGATCTCAAAGATGCTGGTATTGATTATTCCAAAGAATGTTTGCTATTTTGTTTTATTAAACGTGATATAACTAATAGTGTTGACTATACCAAAGATCGTTATTTCTTTAAGGTACATGTCACATATCAGCTCACCTGCCTTTTTTTCTTTTCTTGCGTTTTTCGCTATTTACTACGATGATCGACGATAAATACGATGATCAAAACTGATGATACAACAATAAATTAATCAATTTTATTATCAGTTTCCATGATCCCGCATTGTGTTATTTAGCGAAAAAAGCAATAACTTTTGAATTTAACAGGCCGTTGACATAAATGATTTATCTTTAATCATTTTATAGCTAGTTATTAAGTTTTCAGGCTTCCCAAATTATTTTGATCTCACTTGATAATATTTCTTTGTTGTTTTCTAACTAAGCATTGTGTTAAGTAATGTTATGTTAAGTTTTTAGCCCAAATTATGTTGATTTCTTATAATTATGGTTTCTATAAGTCGTTTTGTTTGACTCGTTTTCTAATAACTGTTATGTAAGTTTTGTAATCATGCTTCTCAAAGGTATTGTTGCAACTTGATGATTATTTCTATAAGTAGATCGTTGGTAAAAGTTTGTTAAATAATTTGTTTCATATAAAGTTCAAAATAGTACCATTACTAATCCGACAGACGTTGCAAACGCTTTTAATAACTATTTTATTAAACAGACATAAAATAACATGACGAAACCACCGGACACTACGAATTTGACAAGTAACCCTAACTAAATGTTAATGCATCCAGTATTACCGCAAGATATTATGAGAGCGATACAATCATCTATACTATATACTTATACTAATACTAATATACTAATACTAATATACTAATACTAATATACTAATATATACTAATACTAATACTAATAATATTATAAAGAGGAAAACTTTGTTTGTTTGTTTGTTTGTTTGTAATGAATAGGCTCAAAAACTACTAAACCGATTTAAAAAATTCTTTCACTATTCGAAAGCTACATTATCCATGAGTAACATAGACTAAATTTTATTTTGGAAAAAAATAGGGTTCCGTAAGATATTTGGGTTTTTCGGACGCAAGGTGTAAAAAATCAACCAGAAAAGTTACTTATTTTGCGTACGCTGCCTAAACTATAAAAGATAGAACCATAAAATGTTCAAATTAATTGTAGATCTTATAAATATCTACAAAAAAGTCCGCGACACACTATACCTATCTATGTCGAGTGAGGCACAACAACCATTTTTTTATTTAAAAATCTTGAATTTTTTTGGACTACATTTATACGCATTTATTTTACTCATGCTATTCATCCTTATCAAAATAAATTATTTTATCAGTAAGTACAGTTTATGTAGATAATATTTGGTCGTTGAATGATTAAAATTGGTCGTTTGGTTTTGAAGTTATGGCGAAATTAAAATATTACGATTTCTGCTGCACGGCCCGTTGCGAAGTGGGCGTCACCAAGGCCGTGCACGTGCAGGAATAAGTTTACAAAATCAAGTCATAATATAACTATTTACATCACATCCATGATCTGTATAGTGTTATAAAGTTTTCATAATTTTCACAAAGTTTAAAAACATCATCTTCTTACATCTATTTATTTAAAAAAAAAAATTATTATGTATCTTTATGGGTTATTTTGATTTCATTTTTCGCAAAGTTTAAAAAATACATCTTCTTCTATTTACTTAAAAAATATATTTTGTATTTTTATGGGTTATTTTGATTTCCTTTTGAGATACGCAATCCTGTCACAAATCCGAAATCTACGCGGACGAAGTCGCGGGCAGAAGCTAGTTAAAAAATAAAAGTAGCACTGAATATGATGGTACATGAACAAAGGCTGTAAAATTCGTACCAGGCGACATCGCCTTGCATCTGTGTCTTAACTTATGTATCAGTACTGGAGTATTTCTGGATAGTTTAAAAACAATTATAATGAAGCCACTTTAGAATTTTTTTAAAGTAGATCTAGCAAATTATAGACCAATTGCTTTAATACCCATTTTTTCTAAGGTTATAGATAAAATGATTTATAACTCTGTTAATAATTTCCTATCCAAATATAATGTTTTAAGTGCGGAACAAAAGGGTTTCAGAAAAAAATAAGGGTATAAATACAGCGGTTTACGATTTAATAAATGTCATATTGCAAAATGTGGATAAAAAAAGTACCAGTTTGCGCAATTTTCACGGTCATGACGAGGGCATTTGATTGTGTTAATCATGAAATTATTACAAAAAAGCTAGACATCATAGGCATCAGAGGAAATGTACTTAATCTCTTAAAATCATACCTTAACAATCGTAAGCAGCACACAGAAATATCTAGAATATGTCCAAAAAGTAAGCACGAAGAAAAATATTTATCTAAGGCAAGAATTATTAGGTATAGCCACAGACTTATATTGGCATGGCGCACCACAGGGCAGTGTCCTGGGCCCTTTACTATTTTTGCTATATATTAATGATTTACCTCGCCACATTGAACATCATATGGTCGTATTCGCTGACGATAGTAGTGCCTTAATTGAATGTATTTACAAAAAAATATACGAACATGACATAAATGAAACGTTAATAATCATTGTACGCTGGCTTGAACAAAAAAACTTAGTGTAGATGCGTATGTACTTTTTAACCTAACGCTGTATGTGTGCAATTTAATAGTAACAGATAGCTGCGTACGTATTTAAGTCCCTAAAATTATTAACATTCCCATCACTTTATACTATTGAGGTGGCTGTTTTTGTTTAATAAAGTGTCCGCAAATAGAAACCGGACAATCAGGAGACAATATAAAAATTTGCTAATTGTTAGTGGTTCCGATACCGCCCTATTAAAGAAAAGTATTTAATGTATGTGTCCGATCATTTTTAGCTAAAACTGTTTGCGTGCCCTAGTTAAGGTAGTTAGTATAAGGATCATTTTAAACTTAACATCTGTAACTTGTACCTACTTTCTGTGCAAATAAAGATCTATTCTATTCATTTTAAAATAAACTTACTTCTATTTCAGTAAAGTTTATGTTGTTTTCTTTAGTACGTTCATATTCTTTATTTCTTTGTACTTTTTGTTTGCTTCAAATCTTGCTGCTGAGATTTCGCCTTGGAAGACATTTACTTTAGGTTCTTTATGAAGAGCACACGTATTCAGCTCCTGCCAATATAATATTTTATGGTGCAAATCATAATGTTATATAAGCAGGCCTAGGTACTTAGCACATACTGCAGAAGAAGCCTGATTATTCCTCGTGCACCTAGTAGCTAACGATTTGTTTAAGGATTCAGTCTACCTTCGCTTTTCTCCTTCATAATGTTATTTAAATGATAGCACATAACTCGTCTTCTACACACGAGGAAAATTGTCGAAACGAGGACTAGAATACACACTGTTCGGAAAATCTAGCAAACCGAGGTCTTAAATACACATTGTGTGGAAAAGCTACCTAACCGAGGACTTTTGTGTTAAAGTTAACACATAGGTCCTCGGATAATACAACAAACGTGAAATGAGTGTAAAGAGCCTGTGTATGAGTCGAGAGTGGCACCATCTGGTGGATACACAATGTCTGTGTATGCATATGAATATTTTTGATCAAACCGAGGTTCAGACAACTTTTTCGTGATAAGTATATAGAAAGACTCAAAATCGCTTGCAGAATACGAATCTTTGGTCAAGTCAAACCGAGGACCCTCGAAAAGGTCCTCGCTTTGAAAAGGTCCTCGGTCGTGCCTTGTGTATTCATACGCACGTCCTCGGATGGTACTTAAAACAAACACACCCCCATACACACCCCCACACACACACACACACCCCTGTTTGTACAGACACCCTTACGAGGACCTTGTTATTCCTAGAACGAACCGAGGACCCTCTTAAAAACTGGTTTAAATACCTCGTTGGCCTTTTAGAGTAAGATAGAAAGAGACAGGTGAAAAAATCTATAGTGATGAGCTTATTGGGATAATGCTATCTCAACATTTTTCTGTATGAATTTCGGCTATCATACCGAGGACCTGAAATACACTGCTAAATGTGACCAGCGATGCACATATGAGGACTTTGTGTAAGCCAACCGAGGACCTCTGACGTATGCCCTGCGACGCCCTTCCGAGGACGTATTTTTACACAATATTTCTTATAGCTTGTACAAAGTGCGGACGTTGTGTTAGACTTTATATCACTAAACCGAGGACAGTTTTTCGCGTAGAACTTGTACAAACCGAGGACCTGGAAAATCTACCTACCTAAAACATTTTACGTGTAAGATAATAATTATATCAATGTTAGTAGAATGTTCCGATTTATTTCTTACACACTTTTTCTAAAACGAAGTACCAAGCGAGGACAAGTCGATGTCTTTACGTTTGTCGTTGATGCGGACCGCGAATAAGATGGGTATAATCACTGTGAAGGAAAGGTAAGTTTTTAATTTTATAATAAATAACTTTAAAATTTAACAACTTTAAAGTATATTATTATAGTATCAGATGCTGCAGTCAGTGTCGTCTCTACATGACGGTACTCCTCAGCACTTGATAGCATCGTCTTCAAAAACAATTTAGCATACGCGTTAGGTTTAAGTTGTAAAACTAAAATAATTACCAGTTTGTGCTGATGCTGCAGCCAGGGTCGTTTCTTTATGGGGGAACTCCTCAATAGTTGGTAGCATCGTCTTCAATATAGCTTACAAAAATAAAGTAAAACTAGAATTCAGGTTTTAAATGAGTAGATAAATCAGAATTCGGAAACTTCAGTTTCATGATAGGTATTCAATACAATATCAAGTTATTAGGTATTTCGTTTCTTTCACATAAGCCGGGTTAAAGAAAAGACAACTGAAGTCTAAATTCTAGATCTCAAAGATGCTGGTATTGATTATTCCAAAGAATGTTTGCTATTTTGTTTTATTAAACGTGATGTAACTAATAGTGTTGACTATACCAAAGATCGTTATTTCTTTAAGGTACATGTCACATATCAGCTCACCTGCCTTTTTTTCTTTTCTTGCGTTTTTCGCTATTTACTACGATGATCGACGATAAATACGATGATCAAAACTGATGATACAACAATAAATTAATCCATTTTATTATCAGTTTCCATGATCCCGCATTGTGTTATTTAGCGAAAAAGCAATAACTTTTGAATTTAACAGGCCGTTGGCATGAATGATTTATCTTTAATCATTTTATAGCTAGTTATTAAGTTTTCAGGCTTCCCAAATTATTTTGATCTCACTTGATAATATTTCTTTGTTGTTTTCTAACTAAGCATTGTGTTAAGTAATGTTATGTTAAGTTTTTAGCCCAAATTATGTTGATCTCTTATAATTATGGTTTCTATAAGTCGTTTTGTTTGACTCGTTTTCTAATAACTGTTATGTAAGTTTTGTAATCATGCTTCTCAAAGGTATTGTTGCAACTTGATGATTATTTCTATAAGTAGATCGTTGGTAAAAGTCTGTTAAATAATTTGTTTCATAAAAAGTTCAAAATAGTACCATTACTAATCCGACAGACGTTGCAAACGCTTTTAATAACTATTTTATTAAACAGACATAAAATAACATGACGAAACCACCGGACACTACGAATTTGACAAGTAACCCTAACTAAATGTTAATGCATCCAGTATTACCGCAAGATATTATGAGAGCGATACAATCATTAAAAAATAAAAGTAGCACTGAATATGATGGTACATGAACAAAGGCTGTAAAATTCGTACCAGGCGACATCGCCTTGCATCTGTGTCTTAACTTATGTATCAGTACTGGAGTATTTCTGGATAGTTTAAAAACAATTATAATGAAGCCACTTTAGAATTTTTTTAAAGAAGATCTAGCAAATTATAGACCAATTGCTTTAATACCCATTTTTTCTAAGGTTATAGATAAAATGATTTATAACTCTGTTAATAATTTCCTATCCAAATATAATGTTTTAAGTGCGGAACAAAAGGGTTTCAGAAAAAAATAAGGGTATAAATACAGCGGTTTACGATTTAATAAATGTCATATTGCAAAATGTGGATAAAAAAGTACCAGTTTGCGCAATTTTCACGGTCATGACGAGGGCATTATTTTGATTGTGTTAATCATGAAATTATTACAAAAAAGCTAGACATCATAGGCATCAGAGGAAATGTACTTAATCTCTTAAAATCATACCTTAACAATCGTAAGCAGCACACAGAAATATCTAGAATATGTCCAAAAAGTAAGCACAAAGAAAAATATTTATCTAAGGCAAGAATTATTAGGTATAGCCACAGACTTATATTGGCATGGCGCACCACAGGGCAGTGTCCTGGGCCCTTTACTATTTTTGCTATATATTAATGATTTACCTCGCCACATTGAACATCATAATTATGGTCTTATTCGCTGACGATAGTAGTGCCTTAATTGAATGTATTTACAAAAAAATATACGAACATGACATAAATGAAACGTTAATAATCATTATACGCTGGCTTGAACAAAAAAACTTAGTGTAGATGCGTATGTACTTTTTAACCTAACGCTGTATGTGTGCAATTTAATAGTAACAGATAGCTGCGTACGTATTTAAGTCCCTAAAATTATTAACATTCCCATCACTTTATACTATTGAGGTGGCTGTTTTTGTTTAATAAAGTGTCCGCAAATAGAAACCGGACAATCAGGAGACAATATAAAAATTTGCTAATTGTTAGTGGTTCCGATACCGCCCTATTAAAGAAAAGTATTTAATGTATGTGTCCGATCATTTTTAGCTAAAACTTTATTATGATCTATTTTTACAGCAACTGTCACACTTAATTGTAACCATTTTAACTATTTATCTTATGAAATTATGTGGCTTTCATTTATTTATATTATTTAACTCCAATTTAAAATTACAGTGTCAATGCTAAAAACCTAAAAGAAGCAGGGGTGAAAAATACCTGGAACGTTATTCGTTTCACTATAATTCTACCGAATTTACAAATTAACGTTGGTGAAACTTCTTCATCTTCATCATCAGATGATAGTGACTAAATTAGATGATGAAGACGAAGAAATGTCACCAACGTATTGTGTTGTAAGTTGTTATTTAAAATAAAATATTTTAAAGACATGATTATTATTTCCATTCATTTTAATTTTTAAATCATCATTGTGATCGTTTGTTTCATTCATTCATTTTGTTGTAAGTTTGTAATGTGTGATGAAGACGTTACTATAAATAAAGCATAATTTTAAAATATTTTCTTTATTTTGTTTATATTATACGTCCATATTTGTTAAAACAATTTTAATTAAGGTGGATGCGCTGCAGTAGCCCTCGAAATCAGACGAATTTGGAGCAATTCTAATTTAAAGGGATGTTATTGATGATTTTTAAGGTTAAAATTGTATTATTACCTACATATTTCTTATTGTTGCGCATCATATTATTTTTTATTAAGGTACAACCTTACACTGACCTGCAAATTGCAAAAAACGCAAGAAAATTAGAATTTAAGCATGTCCCTTAAAATTGTTTTATCATAACTTTGAAATAAAATGTTTTGCATTCCTGCTTCTACGAGCCTCTTTTTTGTAATGCTATTATAAATGGAGTATAGGTACTTAGCACATACTGCAGAAGAAGCCTGATTATTCCTCGTGCACCTAGTAGCTAACGATTTGTTTAAGGATTCAGTCTACCTTCGCTTTTCTCCTTCATAATTTTATTTAAATGATAGCACATAACTCGTCTTCTACACACGAGGAAAATTGTCGAAACGAGGACTAGAATACACACTGTTCGGAAAATCTAGCAAACCGAGGTCTTAAATACACATTGTGTGGAAAAGCTACCTAACCGAGGACTTTTGTGTTAAAGTTAACACATAGGTCCTCGGATAATACAACAAACGTGAAATGAGTGTAAAGAGCCTGTGTATGAGTCGAGAGTGGCACCATCTGGTGGATACACAATGTCTGTGTATGCATATGAATATTTTTGATCAAACCGAGGTTCAGACAACTTTTTCGTGATAAGTATATAGAAAGACTCAAAATCGCTTGCAGAATACGAATCTTTGGTCAAGTCAAACCGAGGACCCTCGAAAAGGTCCTCGCTTTGAAAAGGTCCTCGGTCGTGCCTTGTGTATTCATACGCACGTCCTCGGATGGTACTTAAAACAAACACACCACACCTTCATATACACCACTCCACACCACACCTCATCACAAAGCACATACACATACTAACACTTCACACTTAGTATAGTTATCATTTATGTTTTTACCATAAAGTCCTAAGCAGTCTCTATTAGATTTTTGTATTTCCTATGTGGGAACCTGGGCTGGCGAACCTTAATACAGGTTACCATGTAACCTAGCTAGGACGCCAGATTCAATTTCTGTTGTAAATCTCTTGTTTTTTTTTTCCCAAAATTGTATCATTTTTATCTTTATTGTAACAGACTGTATGTTCCTCACTTTTTGAAATAAATATTATTATTATCTCCTTTATTGCATTTAAATACATATAAATAAATATTTTTGTAAACAAAAAGATAAAAAAACATTTAAAAATATAAAAAATTGTAGCCCACCGGTATCGGGAACAGGGTCCAAGCTACCGGCGGTCAGGGCTCCAGAGAGAGGAACCTCCTGACAAGGCGAGCCGTGTCCAGAAGTACCGCTTTCTGAATCAAGCCCTTGATCCAGCTGCCCAACGAGAGCCTCCTCAGGTGTTGGTCGAGGCTCTTGGCTATTAAGCCATTGGCTGTCACGACTATCGGCACAATGATCGCTGAGTCCACATCCCACATGTTATTATTATTATAGTCCTACTAGCTGCGCCCCGTGGTTTCACCCGCATAAGTTTCGATCCCGTGGGTGGTGGCTCTTCCGAATCTCAATAACGGGAGCGTTACACATTGCGTCACTAAATGTTAGTAAAGTAACCATATTCGAAAACGATCCCGTTATTGAGATTCGGAAGTGCCAGCCAGAAGTTTAAATACGTAAATTCAAGCTGGCTGGACACAGATTTTTGCATTTTTCTACTAAACCGCTATATCACAAAACTTTTACCTCGATGCCTGTTACAAATTTATGTAACGCCCGTTGATATGGAAAAAGTCGTCAAAATCACTTCCGTTACCGAGATTGAGAGACCAGCGAAAAGTCGTTTTTCAAGCTGGCTGGACACGTTTTCGATCGATTATCTAAGATTCTGTAGCGTTACAAATTTGAAATAAGGGTGTTTAGCCGTTACATAAAGTGCCCTATTGACCTAGTTAAATGCGAGCTTTTTTTTATTTTTTTTGAGGATGGGAAATCATCAAATGACCCCTCCCGCTCTGGGTGGAGCAGAAGGGAGTGTCAGACTCTTACTGACTAAAACCCACCCGTGTTCCTTCCTTAGCCCTTTATGTTCCAGGGCAGCGGTAACCCTTTCGGATGTTCCCGCTACCCTGGCAAATGCGAGCTATTTTGAAGATTTGTCCAGCCAGTCTGAGTCACATTCTCATGAACCGTGCTAGTTAGACAGTTGAAATGTTTACTGAGTGTGTATCTCTATTGCCGCTACTTTTAACAACAAATAATAAAAATAAAATAAAGTTAAAATTTAAGTAATAAATAAAAATAAAAAAAATTCAGACCCACAAGATCCATAGATGAAAGAGGAAACCATTCAAGAAACGTGTTTTTTCGGCATTTTTGTCCGCACTTGACCGGTTTTTTTTTTTATAAATTTAATCAAAATGGACATTTCTAATCTTTAATTTCTTTATCTCCAGATCCATACGGGCCTCAAACCCTTCAAATGTGACACATGCGGCAAATGTTTCACTACAGCGGGCGAGCACAGGGCGCATGTCGAACATGTGCATCTGAAGAAACCGTGGCCTAAGCGGGCTAGGCAGAGGAACAGGGACTGGAAATGCGATGACCCCAGTATTGAGGACTGAACCCATCTGTGAACCACATAACAATCATCATCACATTCTGCCTTTTCCCAAATATGTTGGGGTCGGCTTCCAGTCTAACCGGATGCAGCTGAATACCAGTACTTTACATGGAGCGACTGCCTATCTGACCTCCATAACCCAGTTACTGGGTAATACGAAACACCTTGGTAAGATTGGTTGTTAGACTTTCGGGCACCTGTAACGACTGTCAAAGATCCACGGATGAGAGCCGGGACCAACGGCTTAACGTGCTTTCCGAGGCACGGAGGGGCTTTGTATGTAAAGATGGTCTCCCATCCACGGACCAACCGTGCTGTGGTCTGTTATTAATTAGCCACAATCCCCTCATACAAGCAACTACATGTTAATACCAGCCTGTTTTTGTCCCACTGAAAGGTAAACGCCTGTTCTCATACGGAGAAGGGGCGAGCATTGATCACTAGTGGCGTAACTATACCCTTTGGGGCCCGTGGCAAATTCATGGGATAGGGCCCCAACGTTGTAATTATTTTTACTAGCACTTCGTCCGCGTAGATTTCGTAATTTCCCCTACAAAATTGAATACCTGACAGCTTCGTTAGTTTAGTGGTCGAAAAATGTTTGCATTTCTGTACTTATGTAATACGTATGTTAGGATCCTCCTGTGCTCATGGCCCTCTCGGGCCGGGGGCCCCTTCCGGCTGGGGGCCCGTGGCATTTTGCCACTCCTACCACCCTATTGTTACGCCACTGTTGATCACCACGCTTGCTCAAGACGGCTTGGCGATTTCAGACTTGTATTAAAGTCCAGGTTTCCTTCACCGATGTCGGTAATGTCCAAGATAAACTCTGAAAGCTTTCGCCAAAACCTATATCTGACCATTTTGAAAACAAAATCCCGTGCACATGATGACCACAGCTGCGTCCGTAAGTAAAACAAAAGAGGATCCTTTTTAGGTCGACTAATAATATGCGCTGCAACTTCGATCAATAATAGTACTAGATTCCCGATAAGCGCTTCAAAAACGGCCTGAAAAATAAGACCACAAATGCTTTTGTGGTCTTATTTCAAATTAGTATGTATTTAACCTTATTACTTAGACTTTAAGTTTCATTTTAGAATAAATGACTGAAAATTTAAAAATAGAATGATTTTATTTTCAAGCGACATTTTAAATATATTTTGCAATGGTAATTAAACTTTATGTTTAAGCATTAAGGTTTATAATAAACTGAAGTTGTTAATATTATTAAACTTTTTTCTAAGAAATGTAGATGTTTACGTGTGTGCAAACGTGGCCACTTGAGCGACTGATTTTTGTTCCTGATCCTTAATCTAGTACTATTATTGATCGAAGCGCTGCAAGCAGGAATAGTCCTTGCGGGGGTCAGATATAGATTTTGGCCATAGTTCATACTAGGTATTTATTTATTTTAAAGGGGATGTGCTAAGGTAACACGCGAGTTCAGTGTCAGGTTTTATGTCGATTAAAATATGATCCGCGAGATCTGAAGGCCAATTCCCGTAATTAATAACGTTCAAAATCTAGTCGCAATCTCATCTAAGCGAGAATCAATGTCAAAAACTTATCAAACATGTGTAGAGGTATGAGGAACAGGGGATAAAGTTCATTCGTCCTCCATAGAAAAGGGAGGATCCTCCGACCAGACGGGTGTTGTGTCTGGCGGGCAACTGCCCGATGAATCATTTCGGGCTGTTGTATATTCGCTAATTGCGCAGTAACTCTGCTTGCGAGATGCAGGATTTTGCGTGACGTCAGTATGACGCGTTGTTCGCATGTGGCGTTGTAGATACCGCTACAAATGTAGGGAAATTAGAGATATTTTTGATAGATTGAGAATGAGATCAGACTGTGAACGTTCTTAAAATTACGAGAATTGCTCTTCTGGCCAATTTTTAACACCAGAAGGTAGCAAAAATAGACCCCAAGGCAATTCTATAGTATATCGCATATAAATGAAGTAATAAAATAAAATTATAAATGGCTTCCTAAGACCTTTTATACTAGAATGTAAGTAGCTAGATTTAACTAGATATCACGATAAGTTAGATTTGATCTCAATAAGCCTACATAACAGATGGTCGATGAGACCGAAGGGTTCTGGAGTGACGTAACGTTGGAAGGCCTCCCACAAGGTGGACCGACGACCTTGTGAAGGCCGCAGGAACCCGTTGGATGCGAGAAGCACGGAACCGGTCCAAGTACAGGTGCTTGAGGAAGGCCTATGTCTAGCAGTGGACATCTTTCGGCCGAAATGATGACATTGAAGCATACACAATAACACTTATTAAATTATATATTTATACTGGACAATTATTTTGATTACTGGCAAGCTTTAGGTAGCTTTAAGTTATAAAATATACACGGGCAAATTAAATTAGCTAGCTAAACTCTCCAGACGTGATGGGTATCATCAAAATCTTAAGACGATAAAACAAAAAAAAAAAAAAAAAAATTGGGAGGCCAACGACCGCTGTTAGTATTGTAACTTACAGTGCGAGTTGAGAAAAACAGTTTTCTTGTGTTTTATCGTGTTTAGATATCGACACCCATCACGTTTGTGAAGTTTACACAACAAAAAAAAAGATTCTTTAAACTGACAGTGACTATAATAACTGCGGTCGATGAACCCAACAAAATAAAAATATCATGTTTCGTTAACCCTTACCCATCGCGTCTGCAGAGTTTAGATTTAAAATAACCCTGTATAAGCTAGTCGCGCGGTAAACTCTGCTTGCGCGATGCAGGATTTTACGTGACGTCAGTGTGATGCGTAGTTGGCATGTGGTGATGTAGATTACACCTTGTATGTATATGAAATTCTTATATTATTTATTTAAGAACGATTTCTCAAATGTAATTCGTTTATTTGAATACGGATTCTAGTTTTAATTTCTGCTGTTTAGAATATAGCGTGTGATAATTATTATAGATTTTTTAATATACATATAGCATAAGTAAAATCAGTCCCACTGCTTGTACACCTCCTCCTCTCTGTGAGAGGGAGTGGGCCGTAATCCACCACGCGGGCCCCGTGCGGGTTGGTAGATGTCACATGTCTTCGAATTTTTGGTTCTAAGACAGCCCGATTTCCTCACGATATTGAGAGCAAATGAAGTGATGAAGTCAAATTCACATAGTAAAGCGCCTGCCTGTGTTCGAACCTACGACCACGACACGTAAGTCTGGGCCGTTATCACTGCTCTATAAGGGGTCAAATAAACTTTCAATTGCGATTTTTTCGTGAAATAACGAATGCAACGTTGAAATACGACACATTACATAAACCTATGGGTTCGAAAATGCTATGTTCGTAACAACATAAAATTTCATTAAAAAATAAAGGAGCAAATCGCTTTTGAATAAAGCTGAGTGTATACATATTTTTGCTCGTGACTGTACATAAGAGGAAGTCTGAAAGTGGCACCGGTAACTAAAAAGTTGTGTGGAAACCGGTCGTCATGGTATGGGCATGTGTTACGGAGAAATGAGGAAAATGTCGTGAGGAGAGTTTTGAGTATGAATGTCGATGTTTATAAGAGTAGGGGAAGACCAAAGAAACGACGGATGGAATGTGTGAATGATGATATGGTTAGAAAGGAGGTAACTGTCGAGATGGCGGCTAATAGAGGAGTATGGAAGAAAAAGTAAACTTATTGCGCCGACCAGGAACAAATTGCGATAGGGACAGGTGAATGATGAATAAAAATAAAATTTAGGGCAGTTTTTTAAATCTACAGATATTTTTAATTCGTCGAATAAAATTGACTGTCTGACAGTTTTTGTATGGAAGAACTGTCAAAATTTTTAAATTATTCAGAAAAATTAACTGGTGTTTGAAAAATCTTTTTTTTTTTTTGTTTCATCGTGTTAGACATCGACATCCATCACGTCTGCGGAGTTTTGCTAGCTAATTTAATTTAACCCTGTGTAATACAAATAATGATATCGAATATAAAAAAAATACTCAAAAAATTATAAAATTATGTACATTTTTATTTTATGTGATGTAACTAGATACATAATATTAGATATATTTTATAGATGACTGCTAGATAATTGTTTTGATTAATTTAGTTATTATTATAATTAATGTATGTATGAGGCTCTTAGATTATAGAAATAATGAAATTTGGGGCCTAGAAATGTTTGGAATATTTTATAACACTTGTAGCGTAGATGTATGATTTTCAGGGGTATTTTACAACGGTTTTGTATGGAATGCGTACGCATCCGTAAAGTTGAACGGATGCGTACGCATTCCATACAAAATCGTTCAATTTTCTATGGACAAAAGCTAAACAGAGCCGAATAAGTGTTGTTTGTCCCTAAGTGTTCATACACAAGAGCGACATCGTCGACGATAGAGGTAACCGCAGTCGTCGCACTGGAAATTCAACGCACTGTTTAGCGCCCAGAGTTGAAAATCCAACAGTGTATTTTTTTTACGCACTGGAATGCGCTCTGTTGGATTCTCAATGCTGGGCTCAACACTGAGAGTTGAAAATACAGTGCGCGATAAAATTCCGCCGCGATATTTTTGTTTGTGCTAACGTGGGCTAAAATTGCAAATCATCTGAAGATGTCAAATGCAATAAAACCAACAAAAAATGTAAAACCACGGCATTAGAATCATACATATTTTGTGATGACCAAATTTTTAGTTTTCTAGTTTATAAATATAAGCATTACATTCAGTATGTATAGTTGACCTCGTAATAGGTTAGTTTCCTTGGTAAAAAAAATAATGATTATATTTAGTCCGTCAGTTAGATTATCGAAAAATAATGGACACGTATTTTTTCTTTTGTCAATCAAACAATAAAATGACAAAGATAAAGCGCGTCAAAATTTGGGAGTGGGGCGTCGTGACATCACTTGCAAGTGTCGCAGGCAAGTGACGTCACGCGGAACTTTAACGGTCGATATCTTCATAATTTTTTATATAATTGACAAAAGAAAAAATACGGGTTCAATATTTTTTGGTAATCTAACTGACGGACTAATTAGAATTTTTTAGGAAAATAGCCTATTGCTTGCATCACTTTTGATAATTCCCAGTAAAATGAAACTTCACTATAAAGGTAAAAGCTAAACTGTGATTGGTTGAATGATTAGCCAACAGCAGCTGTTGTTACTGCTGACAATCTCCACAGATGGGGGTACTCGGACGGCTCAGATCTCAAGTGCATGTGCGGCAACTCCCCACAGACAATGGCCCACCTTCCATCCTGCGCCGCATGTCCTGTCACCTGTGCACTTGATGATCTTACGAATGCGTCAGTGAGTGGAGTTCGCGCAGCTGAATTTTGGACCAATCATGTTTTAAACTTTTTGCCATCGATTTGCTAAGAACAGAAAATTAGCAGCAGTTTATTTTTTATTTTCTTATTCACGTTTGACAATTTGTCACATACATTTTGCGATAGTTTTCATTCGAGAAACAGACTCCTACTCAAATAGACCTTATCGATTTATTACGTGCAAGTTACATTCAACATTAGGGTGTGGTAACGCAGTTACGAGGTCAACTATACTATCAAGGCTTCAGGCTTGTCGTGTATATTTATTAAAGAGTGTGAGTTTGTGCTAGTTATTTATTGGAAGAGTTGTAATAAATGCGTAATTATTATAATATACTTTGTTGTTTTATTCATACAACATTTTTTTCAAACTTTATGTCTCACTGTACTGCACTGTACTGGGCTGCTTCCCCACAGCTTTCCATTCTTCCCTGTGTGTTGCCTTTTGCGATCAATCTCCCGCAAACACCTCTAAGTCATCACGCCAGCGTTTCCTCGGTTAACCGTCTTCTAGCACCCATTGCGTGACGACTCTGGCCCATGTGTGTTCCAAAAGTATGTGTAGCGGTATCTACAACGCCACATGCGAACAACGCATCATACTGACGTCACGCAAATTCTGCATCTCGCAAGCAGAGTTTACCGCGCAATTAGCATAGATACAATTTCCCAACATCAATCGTTGGGCAATAGCCCGCCAGACACAACACCCGTCTGGTCGGAGGATCCTCCCTTTTCTTTGGAGGTTGAGTGAACTTTACACCCTGTTCCTCATGCATGCCTCTCTAAATGAATCTAAATATGTATCTATAAAAGTGTAAACGGTGGGTTCTGTGTTGAGAACTTTAACTAGTGTCTTTAGAGAGCCTAAACTTCGATTGGAACTTGAAATCCCCCCTTTTTGAGTTTTTTGCAAATATCTCAAAAAATAAATGTCATAGTTGAAAAATGAAAAAATAAGCAATGAAATTTTCATCTTTCTTCATCAACATGCGCCACATTACAGAAGTTTTAAAATATACCTACTTCGACTTTTAATTGTATTCAGTAACTTGACAGTTAAAGGGTTACCAGATTTTGACAAAAAAAAAGATAGCGTGGTGCAAGAATAAACGAAATTGAATGAACTTAAATGCAAACTTTTTATTTTTTTAATAACTTGTCTTAAAAACAATGTATTGATTATTATTATCATTCAGCCACTCTTGAATGTCTTTTTTTCTTCCAGGACATCTTGGGAATTGTTTAAATTTTTCGAATATTCGACAAATTACGAAAATTAAAAGTATCATTCGTTCTTTACGCAAAATCGTTCACTACCCCAACACTATTAGTTTTAGTATGGTAACATTATTTTTCTTTAAACTGTCAAGATACTGAATACAATTAAAAGTCGAAGTATATGTGGTAATCCAGGTTATAATAAACTACCTGTGTGCCAAATTTCATCCAAATCCTATTAAAAGCATAATACTAATGATGGAAATATTATCGTGAATTAATGCAAGCCTAGTACTTTTTGTTAGAATATGTACTGCTCAGAAAGTTGGGTCACAATAATAATAAATTCAATCAAGATTCGAAAGACACGTAGCGCCATCTAGCGTCCTAAAGTAATTGTGACCGTCGAAATTTATTATTATTTTCCTCTATCGTAGTCGAAGTAATACATAACATCACGCCTTGAAGTGAAAACTTCTTTAGCGGCGTTGTGCACTTTTTTGTGATGGGTAACAAAATTCGTAAGACGGAGGGAGAGTAGACCGCTAAAAACAAATTTCATATTTCTTATTGTGCGCGAAAAAAATTCCCGCGATAAAAATACGCCCGTGCGTTCCTGCGGGGTAGT
The DNA here is from genome assembly GCA_945859715.1 of Apamea sordens. Lineage (NCBI taxonomy): Eukaryota > Metazoa > Arthropoda > Insecta > Lepidoptera > Noctuidae > Apamea > Apamea sordens. Next base: position 5,762,203 of record OX244015.1, on the reverse strand, counting down.
TGAGTAACACACTATAGTAGGTACTCGAGTACCAAGTACTAATGGCTAATGTTGACAGTTCATTGCGTTATTTACGTTGTTAAACAGACACATTTTTCGAACATAAAGAAGCAATGGATTAGCAATATCCTTCAAAATGAGATTCAGCTAACAAGGCAGTCGGAAATAAAACACACAATTTTGATTAATTTTAATGTATTTTCATACTAAGTACATCAATACATGAAATTCTAACCTAGAAAGGTACATGATTACGTTATGACTAGATGTAGTAATACTAAGTTGAGTATGTGACATCTTAGAATAAAATTATATTATTTATGTTGAGTTGAGTGTCCATCATTATACAGTAGGAGATTTTAGCACGAACATTTTAGCAGAATACTAGTGATGGGGATAGTTCTCGAACGAAAATATAATAATTATGCTTTTTTATGGACTAATGTTGAGAATGTAAACATTCACTTAATAATAAAAACAGATTTTAATACTACTTCGACTATTCTAATAATTTGCTGCATTACGCTAGCAAATGTACTCACAGTAGGCGGCGTAAATTACGCAAAATAAAATATGCTTTTCTCTGAACTAATGCTGACAATGTGAAGATTCACTTAATAATAAACACAGATTTTAATACTAGTTCGACTATTCTAACAATTTGCTGCATTACGCTAGCAAATGTACTCACAGTAAGCGGCGTAAATTACGCAAAATAAAATGTGCATTTCCATTTCCTTAGACAATAATATGACACGAGAAATTCGTACGATTATGACTCATTCTTACATACTACAAATCTTATCTCTCATTATAAAAGCATAAATGCACATATATAAATCGACACAGATGAAAAAGTACTACGGTTAGATGATGACACATTTATATTTAAAAAAAGGTCATAAATACAGGATGAAATTCAAAACTTGCCGACAGATCCAAATAGGAAATGCACTATTTAAAAAAAGTTGAAAAACCGGATGTAAGAAATTAACCGGAAAGTGTGCTCACGCCTTCGCCAAAAACGCTCACAGCGGCTGAAATCATAATAAATTGTCATTTCCCAAATGTAAATTCTTGAAACTAAGTTATTGCCTTCAAGTAGACAAGAATTATCGTCGTTTCGGTAAAAAAAAAAAATATCAAAACAAATAAGAAAATTAAAGTATCAATTTTAGCGCGCGCCCGATAAACATCCATTCATCAGCGCGCGACGACGTTGTAAAATCGTTCGCCTACGCGCACGTATGTGCGTCCCTTTTCTTAATAACATCCTCTAAATTTACTTTACAGCACGTTGAATTAGATATTTTAATCAGTCGAACCTATTTAATTTCATCCTGTATATTTAAAAAAAGGTCATTATATAACCTTTTAAAATACTACAGTCCTTTTACAGTTATTTTATCTCTGATTTTACATCACTGTCCAAATCACTGTGCATGAAAGGGGCCTCCGCAGCGTGACCAAGTACGGTGAGGGCACATCTAGCGATATAAATCTTTGGGCAGCGGGGTTTGACATTACGGTGTCAAATACGCTCCCCAGGAAAGCACACTAACTTGCTCTCGTAAACGTTTCAGTGACGTCATTCACCGATAAATTGCGGACGCTATGTGGAGACCGCTCTTCTAGGAAACCGTATAGAAACTGACTGCTTTGAATGGCGAAGATGACAGAAGTTGTGCGCTAAACGTAATTTTGGTGCAAGAATCTTATTAGGACTGTATGCCAACGCGGCTCTGTGTTATGGTGTAAAGGAAATACCAATCGTAGTATTCTAAAAGCTTAATCAAGTTTCTGGAAACTCATCGCGCACGATTCGAGACAGAGATTAATGATTTCATCATCTGCCTAGCTTTTTCCCAACTATGTTGGGGCCGGCTTCCGGTTTAACCGGATGCAGATAAATACCAGTATTTTCCAAGCATTACAAATGCCAGCCGGGGCCAACGGTTTAACGTGCTTTCTGAGGCACGGCCCCTTCGTACCTCGGAACGTAATGGATGGTCACCCATCCACGGACCGGCCTCGGCAAGCATAGCTTAACCTTGGATCAACTCATGCTGCATTATTTAGCCACGAGCTCCTCGAGATGATAATTTTATGGAGGTATGAGGAACAGGGTGTAATTTTCACTCATCCTCCAAAGAAAAGGGAGGGTCCTCCGATCAGGCGAGTGTTCTGTCTGGTGGGCTACTGCCCGACGATCGATGTCGGGACTTTGTATTTAAGCTAGTCGCGCGGTTAACTCTGCTTGCGCGATGCAGAATTTTGAGGGGCGTCCGTATGATGCGTAGTTCGCATGTGGCGATGTAGATGGCGCCACAACCTTTCAAAAGCAATGGTATTTAATGTAGTGTTGATTTTATCGATAATTTAATTTCAGAGACGTTGCAAGTCGGCGAAATGTACTTGTTGCGTTACATTTTTATATTATAATAATAATATTGTCTTATTTACTATTCTTATATCTATGTGCTCGGGTTGAATGTCTGTTGCAGGCATCGGCGTGGTTTGTGCGTCATTCTGTGAACAAAATAAGCAAGTTTAGATTGAAATGCTATGGTTTATATACAGGGTGATAGGGGAATACAACGTATTCCTTGAAAGGCGTTATACTAGAGGTCATTAGCAACTAATTTAGTCCAGTTAACTAGGGTTCAAAACTGGTCGATTCTGTAAAAATCTCACCGTGAAAACTCAAGTGAAGTAAGCTTGATGTGAGTTGTCACTAGTGTCAATCCCTCGCATTATTTGGAATGACAGCTTACTCCACGCTCACTTCACCTAAGTTTTCACGGTGAGATGGTTACAGAATCGCACTGTTGGAACCTTAGGAGACGAGCAGAAAGAAAAAAGTCAAAAAGATTACTAAGCGCAAACGTAATGAAAGCGCGGGCGGGCGATGCGATGCGACGGGATGGGTCGGGGGTTTAAGAAATTTCACGCGGACGAAGTTGCGGGCTGGAACTAGTTATGTTATACATATACTAGCTGCGCCCCGCGTTTTCACCCGCATAATTTTCGTTCCCGTGGGAATATCGGGATAAAAAGTATCCTATATGTTAATCCTGGATATAAACCATCTGTGTGCCAAATTTCATCCAAATCCGTTGAGTAGTTTTTGCGTGAAAGAGTAACAACCAAACATCCATCCATCCATACAAACTTTCACGATTATAATATTAGTTATACATATGACGGAGAAAGTATGACTGTCTCTCGTTATCATCAGGCATATTTTAATTACTGTGGGCGTACTATGGATAGTATTGGTTATTGCACAATAGAAAAACGGTTTGCAGTTCAAATTAGATTACAATTCACGAACAAATCTAGCGAATCACACACTGTAGGTACACATTTAACGATATGGAACGCGACAGTTTCTAAACACATGTTGTTCGTACGATGTCCAATGTTTCGATGATCCCGAGAGCTCTGCTCACACCGTTCTTGTAGCTGTAGCTCTCCGTCCACCTCCACGAACTCACGCTAGACTCTGTCTAGCGCCACGAGATGGCGCTGGCGTTCCGAATAAACGAATAACTCCGACACATATATGTACATACTTGTCTACTATCCTTCTTTTTTTCCCCTAGCGTGCTTCGGCCACGGATTCTTAAGATGTACGTAGGTGACGTGGAGACGTTTCCCACTGGCATCTCACATTTGGACGGCTTAACACTGGTGTGACTCTGTAAACAAGAAATATTGGTTAAACATAACATCAAGCCTTGTTTCCCCAAAAGGTTTGGCAGAGGTGTATCTACAGCACACTAGTAATAGGCGTTGAATCAACGAACTAGTTGAATCAACGAACTAGTTGAATCAACGAACTAGTTGAATCAACGTTGATGTCTCTTCAACGGGATTAACGTTGACCGTGTACAAATCAACTCGTTGAATTCGTCAACGAGTTACGAGACAACGATGTTTATGAATTCAACTCGTTTGACGAAACGAGAAACGAACCCAACGTTTTGTTATTTTCAACGTACGTAAATTGTATTTCTTTAACAATAAAACTCCCGCTACGACGCGATAGTCATGACAATAATTCGAACTCTAAATAACGAATACAAGATTTGATATTTATTTAGTAATTTGATCAATGTCATTATTTACAAAAAAAAAAAAAAATGTATATAAGTAGTTTATCAGCCATCTTGTTACCATAACACAAGCATTAGGTTGCTTAGCTTGGGACTAGATGGCGCTGTGTGAAATGTCCAGGGATATTATTTATTATTATTTTTAAAAGAAAGTAAAGGATGACATAATTAATTTAACAGCATACGTTAATAAAAGCATTTAGGCGTTTATCGTTCATGCAAAATGACGTTCGTAACACGTTAACTCGTTGACGAAATTAACTAGTTGACAAGCGCAATTCAACATTAACGTTTCGTTGACGGAAAAACCTTCAACGACCCATCACTACAGCACACCCATATTTCGCCTAGTTATGTTTAAGTTCCATGTAATATTGTGCCTATTGCCAACCGGACACAAATTCAGACTCCGAACTGCTACTGAGAAATTCCCCGACCTGGGAACCGAACCCAGAACCTCATCCTCAGCACTTTCGACCACTAGACAAATGAGGTAATAGGGTAATATTTCATTTATTTAATATAATAACATTTTCAGGAATTGGCTAAATAATAACAGTCGCACAGGTCGATCGCTACGCTTGCCGCGGTTGGTCTGTGGATGGGTGACCATCTTTACATGCCGAGACCCCTCCGTGCCTCGGAAAGCACGTTAAGCCGTTGGTCCCGACTGTCATTCGTGGATCTTTGACAGTCGTTACGGGTAGTCAGAAGCCCGAAAGTCTGACAACCAGTCTTACCAAGGGGTATCGTATTACCCAGTAACTGGGTTGTGGAGGTCAGATAGGCAGTCGCTCCATGTAAAATACTGGTATTCAGCTGCATCCGGTTAGACTGGAAGCCGACCCCAACATAGTTGGGAAAAGGCTAGGCAGATAACATTTTCAGGACTCTGGTGCGGCTTCCCCGGTACCGTAGTGCTTCAGGCATGTTTGCAGATGCGCACATAGATGATTTCTATGCAATTATGCGTGGGAAAACTATGTCTGTGGTGCAGAAATCAAAATCAAAAGTCATTTATTCAAATTAGGCTGAGAATCAGCACTTTTCGAACGTCAAAATTACAAAAGACAGTCCCCTAAAAACGCCCTGTAGTAATAGGGTAGTTTCCTCGGTAAAAAATATAATTATTATATTTAGTCCGTCAGTTAGATTATCGAAAAATAATGGACACGCATTTTTTCTTTTGTCAATCAAAGAAAAAATTACAAAGATAAAGCGCGTCAAAATTTGGGAGTTTATTAGTTAGGGGTCGTGACGTCACGCCATGCTAGAAAGCAAGGCGTGACGTCACGCGGAACTTTAACGGGCGATATCTTCATAATTTTTTATAATATAATTGACAAAAGAAAAAATACGGTTCCAATATTTTTTGATAATCTAACTGACGGACTAATTACATTTTTTTAGGAAACTAGCCTATTGTCTGAGAATAAACAATTTTTATTTTATTTATTATTTTTATTTATTTACCTGAAATAGTTTCTCGCAAACTTCACACATGCTCTTCGACTTCATAGAAGGGTAGTTGGTTCGACCCTTGTCCGGTTGCATTCTTCTGAAGTGTCGATAGTATGCTGGTGAAATGCAGCTGTAAGAGAAAAATGAATATATTTTGAGCACGGATTTGCCACACTGGGCCGCCGAGGCATCTCCGTGCTAACTAGTTTTTGAGACGTAGTTTCTTATTGCAAATAATACCCTTCACACTTGGCGAATGTGAGCTAGACCAAAAAACAGGCTAAGAGCGACTTGGACTCGCACACGAAGGGTTTCGTAATACCTAACAATATATAACGCTCATCTCATCTTTTTGTTTTTTTTTTTTTTGGGTGGGAAATCATCAAATGTACCCCTCCCGCTCTGGGCGGAGCGGAAGGGAGTGTCAGACTTTTACTGACTAAAACTCACCCGTGTTCCTTCAGTTGCCTGTGCCAAGGGCCAGTGTACGTTACCCCAGCAAGAAAGTGTCTGCTAGAGTTATATGAGTAGAACGTATAATTGGTGCCTTAACTGCTGTAAATGTGCCCCCAAATAAAAAATGTGTGCCCCCTGTCGTTTTGGAAAAAAACGGAAAAAACGATTCTTGCTGGGGTAACGTTTTTCTAGCAGGAAAATTCTAAACGAATGATCGGAGAGAGAAAAATTGTGCATGGCCAGAGAGCTTATATGTGTGCCAAAATGTGCCCACAAAAATAAAATCTGTGCCCCTTCAGGTTTTCGAGATATTGCATTTCCTGCTGGAGTAACGTTTTGATGAATCGTATATCTCTAAAACCATTGCATGTGCCCCTGTAGAATAAACATACACGAGTAGCTCTTAATGTGTGCCCCTTAGTGCCCCAATTAGATTTAAGAAAATATTTATAGTTTTCAAGTTATCGCGGTTTTATGAAAACCCGAAAAAACATCGCAGCGCCTAAATGAGACAAGGCATAAGTTTGCTGAAAACTGTATTCGGTCCTCCTTGACGCTAATAATAACCATACAAAGTTTCAAAACTGTTCATGCATGCGTTTTTGAATAATCTTGCTAAAAGTCAAAACGATGGTGTCATAACTTTGACGGCAAAATACAAGGAACCGGCTCAATCCCAGATGTGTAGGTGTAAACCAAAGTCTTGTGCCTTTAGTCAAAAATATATGGTGAAAATATTCAGCTTGGAATATTTCGCATTAAGTAAATATAAACAAAAAACCAAAATATGTAAACAACGGCTGGTTATCCGACCAAATTCCAATGACTACTAAAAAGCGACGGATTCATACATATCGATGACCTTCTTTATTGGACGTATTATACCTAAGCTGTTGTCCGTACAGTCGCCTTCCAAAGTTTTGTGGGCTAATTAAAAAATATATTAAATGCAACTTGTGATTACTGATTATATTAAATGAAACTGCTTGTTGATGTGGAAATTATTATTTTTATTCCCTTAATTTTAATTCTTAAAGCAATTATTGCACAAAATCATCAATACAACGCTCTAAGTTGATAAAGCTGTAGGAATGACTCTTTCTGTTTTTTTTTTTGTTCCTACGCCTTTATGAACTTGGAGGGTTGTATTGGTGACTTTGATGATTATAATTCTGTAACTACATACGTCTTACAGCCGCGAATAATATTTTAATCAACATACAACCTAGCAGTGGCCTGCAAATTGCAAAAAACGCAAGAAATTTTGAATTTCGCGGGCTGGTTGGAGCATTCCCCGTAATGATGAAAAACTTACTGTTAATTTATCTAACCTACGGCTTATCAATAAATATATATAAGGTGCTATAAAAATATCTGCCACGGCTTTAATGGGAGGTAGTATTGTGTTTATAGATTACAATAGTGAAGAACTTTCGTACCCCGGAGCAGTTAATTCACGACCGAGTGGCCGCCGCGCACGGCGGCATTGTTTGATAAGAATGGCAACAGTGTATGAATGAACGTCGCCGGCGTTTTTTAATTGAGTTCAGTGCGGTGCGGTAACAGCTTACAAGTCTACGGGATGGTTTTATACTAATAAATCAATTCAAATTTATACGTACATTTTTTTTTGTATGAAAAAAAATATGACGAATAATCAATAATTTATCTTTATTGTAATCTATAAACACAATACTATCTCCCACTGCAGCCGTGGCAGATATTTTTATAGCACCTTATATAAAGACAAATACGGGCTTTTTATTTATATACAAAAAAGAGCTACCTCTATTTAGTAGTAGGTATTCATCACACATTTCATGAACTATATATTTTTTTAAACAAATGGCAAATATCTGGATATTCACACATAAATTACTGGATGTATTTTAATGAAATTTAGAATGGAGAAGATAGCTTACCTTGGAATAGCACTTAGGCTAGGTACTCTTTATAATGTACTTAATCATGTGTAAGGTCATAGAAACAGCTAGTAGAATATAATCCAATAACAATTTTATTTTATTACTTATTACTTTTCTACTTCAGTGTACTTTGGCACAACACGTGTGAACCGATTAGTGAGTAAAGTAAAGAAGGTCATCGATATGTATGAATCAATCGCTTTTTAGTAGTCATTCAAATTTGGTCGGATAACCAGCCGTTGCTTACATATTTTGGTTTTTTGTTAATATTTACTTAATGCGAAACATTCCAAGCTGAATATTTTCACCATATATTTTTGACTAAAGGCACAAGATTTTGGTTTACACCTACACATCTGGGATTGAGCCGGTTCCTTGTATTTTGCCGTCAAAGTTATGACACCATCGTTTTGACTTTTAGCAAGATTATTCAAAAACGCATGCATGAACAGTTTTGAAACTTTGTATGGTTATTATTAGCGTCAAGAAGGACCGAATACAGTTTACAGCGAACTTATGCCTTGTCTCATTTAGGCGCTGCGATGTTTTTCGGGTTTTCATAAAATCGCGATAACTTGAAAACTATAAATATTTTCTTAAATCTAATTAGGGCACTAAGGGGCACACATTAAGAGCTACTCGTGTATGTTTATTCTACAGGGGCACATGCAATGGTTTTAGAGATATACGATTCATCAAAACGTTACTCCAGCAGGAAATGCAATATCTCGAAAACCTGAAGGGGCACAGATTTTATTTTTGGGGGCACATTTTGGCACACATATAAGCTCTCTGGCCATGCACAATTTTTCTCTCTCCGATCATTCGTTTAGAATTTTCCTGCTAGAAAAACGTTACCCCAGCAAGAATCGTTTTTTCCGTTTTTTTCCAAAACAACAGGGGGCACACATTTTTTATGTGGGTGTCCGCCCCCACACATTTACAGCAGTTAAGGCACCAATTATACGTTCTACTCATATAACTCTAGCAGACACTTTCTTGCTGGGGTAACGTACACCAAGGGCCACGGTATCTCTTTCGAATAACCCGCAGCCCTGGCGGCACAATAGGTACCCTTGAAATTACACCTCCATGTACTAACCTAACACTGGCTAGATGAGAAACTATCTATGTAAGAGTTGACATATAGTTTTTCATTAGACTCCATTTTACACATTGTTCTTAGATAAACCTTTATACCTTCCTAACAAATGCTTAACAGTATTTCCTCTAGCACTACCTTGGCGCATCCCCGTTAAATTACATTAGTTTACTATAAGTACTTACATCTCATGGCTATGTTTTTTTGATAACTAAACTTTGAGTTTGTCTGTCTAAAGCCTTCTTGTTTGTTTTAATTTGTACGTCACATTTAGTACACCACGAACCGTCTGCAGGGACCTGTTAAAAATAGAAACAATATTTTATTCAATAGTAAAAATCGTTAGTTAAAGAATGAAGTAACGTTCCATATTGATCTTTTATGGTTTAAGAACTTTATTATTTCTCATTAAGAATTAACAATAATTCACTTACTGAGAAACTAAAATACACAAAATGTTTACGAGCGTACAATAACATCGTTATCAAAATGGATTTACAATAATGAATATGTAGGTAGTGTTAAAAAAAAGTAAATATCTACTAGTCACCAACCGAGTAAACACGGATCTATATATTGATCTTTTACTTTGTATATACCATCTATGTAACACATATGGAATGCAATAAAGATTTGAGTATGTGTAATACTAATTACGCATAAAAAGTATAAACAAAAAAATAAAATATAATAATGAGTCTATTTTTTATCACTGTGCTACTCCACAAAAGACATGTTTACGTTAGAAAAGTATCGAAAAGATCTGCGCTTGCACAGTACTACGGCGTAGCTTACTGCTCGCTACGTCGTAGCTAGCACTGCGCTACGGCGTAACTCCATGTGCTACGGCGAAGCTCCATGTGCACAGCGCAGCTCCATGTGCTACGGCGTAGCACCAAGTGCTACGGCGTAGCACTATGAGCTACGCCGTAGTGAGCACTGAGTTTAGTCGACGTGTCTTCGAAAGCTATGTGATTATTGAGTCAATAAACTAATTTGATGATCAAAGTTGCTAAAATTATTTTATTTATTTATATTTGGCAGTCTAAGTTCATGAAGGCGTGTGCTTTACAGTTTGAGTTCTAAAACTGTTTTTTGAGTATTTAGATTTTACTTTTCAGTACTAAAGCTGTCCGTTAAGTGCTAAAGACTAAATTTTAAGTCCTAAGTCTGTCTTGTCCCTCGTCGCTAACGACGGAGTAGCCACACAACACAACCAACACACTATGTCTGAAGGGTCTTTATACAGATGTGGCTCATTTAGGTAGATAGTTTACTAGAAGTAAGACTGCTAAAACTAACTTTTGAGCGCTAAGTCTCCCTTCGAGTGTTCAGATTTCCTTTTGAGTGTTAAAGACTACTTTTTGAATGTAAGACTAACTTTAAAGTGCTAAAGACAAGCTTTTGAGTGTAAGACTAACTTTTGAGTGCTAAAGACAAACTTTTGAGTACTAAGGCCGTCTTTTGAGTGTTCTGATTTTTTTTGAGTGCTGAAGTATAACTTTTGAGTGAAAGACTAACTTTTGAGTACTATGCCTGTCTTTTGAGTGCTAAAGACTAACTTTTGAGTACTAAGCCTGTCTATTGAGTGCTAAAGACTAACTTTTGGGAGTTACGAATAATAAGCCTGTCGTTTGGGTGTTAAAACACGCAAAACTGTCTTTTATCCGTCAAGTCTGTCTTTCCAGTAGTACACACTTACTTGGTGATCATTGAACTGGTGTTTCAGTTCGTTATAAAGACCTTGTTCCTTGAAGGAGTGGAGTGATGCCTTATGCTAATGTGGCTCACGTAGGTTACAAGTTTACTGTAAATCGACAATAACAATCTACTTAATAAAAATCTTTCATTCATTCACTAACGCACAACCTAAACCGCTGGTTCTTGAAACATGAACATTTCCTTATACAGCGTGCTACTTTACTGGCGACATTAATTTAATTAATTTATTTATTTATCACATGGAAAACCAACAGCTTTACATAAATACAATAGATATAGGTACTGGAATAAGAAACATGAAGCCAATTATAGGTTTTCACGGCTAGCTATACAATAATACAGTAAGAGACCTTACACACGACAAATTATCAAGAACATAAGCGCACCAACCATCAAATCGGTACCGCCAAATATAAGGAATAAACTACACTAAAATTAAATTAAATAAGTACCAGAACTAAATTAACACTAAAAATTAATTTTGAAGAAATCAACGTTCAGCCTATTGCGAACGCTTGCAACGCCTTTCGTTGAAAACAAGTCAAAAGAGAACTGAAGGCCAATTCTCGTAATTCAAAACGTTCAAAATCTAGTCGCAATCTCATCTCAGCGACAAACAAATGTCAAAAACTTGTCAAAATGTAGGGAAATTAGAGGTATTTTTGACAGATTGAGACTGAGATCAGACTATGAACGTTCATAATATTACGAGAATTGCCCCGCTGTTTGCATAAGTCATTAAAGTCTACTCGCTCGCACTAAAAATGAGTTTTGCCTTAATACACGGATACGGTTTTGAGTTTTCGTTACATCATCATACATGATTATCATTAAGCTACGCCTGCCGCGGTAGGTCCGTGGATGTATGCCCATCTTTACCTACCAAATACCCCTCCGTGCCTCGGAAAGAACGTTAAGCTGTTGGTCCCGGCTGTCATTTGTGGATCTTTGACAGTCGTTACAGGTCGTCAGAAGCCCGAAAGTCTGACAACCAGTTTTACCAAGGGGTATCGTATTACCCAGTAACTGGGTTGTGGAGGTCAGATAGGCAGTCGCTCCATGTAAAATACTGGTATTCAGCTGCATCCGGTTAGGCCGGAAACCGACCCCAGCATAGGTGGTAAAGGCTAGGCAGATGATGATGACGATAATTTTTATGATTACTGGCCACTAGACCTACCCGTGTGTAAAATTAATGTCGCCATTGTAGCGGCACGTTATATAACAAATAACATATATCAGAAATGAACAAATTAAAGGCACTTACTCGAAATTCTCCATACAACGTGGGCAGACATATTAGGTGCCATTTTGATAATCTTCGTGTAGTTTAGCTGCATGCCTGAAAATCAAACTTAATAAAAATCTTAAATTCATTAATTTACTGACAGACAACGTACAGCATCTGTAATCATGAATTCAGCACAAGGTTCTAGACTCCCTGACGAAAAAATTAATCCTCGGTTATCAAAAAAAAAATCTGGTATATCATAGAAATATGCAATACCTACGCGGTCAAAATGTATGGAACAGCTAATTCTTTTTATACAACCGACAAATTTGAACGCAGGGCGGTCCAGAATCATGTTTTTTTTGTACTCAATCGTTAGCTACTTACCCAATGAAACTCGGTACTAGTTATGTATAAATTGAGAAATGTATTAACGGAGAGAGTCCTGGCACTCCTGGCACCCATAACACAAGGTTAATCTTAGCTTGGGTGCCAGTGGAGTAAGCAGTGACTTATGCAATAAAAAAAAAGAACTGAATCCATGATAAAAGGGTGTGCGTCGACATAGTAAAAGCAAACAAGTAGGACATCTTAATACATTCGCACCGCGCACGGTTTGTATGTGAGCGCGCTCGTACGTATGCGTCGTCGCACGCACACACTGACAAAATTTATCGCTGCTAAAGGTGCGCCAGTCATGGCTGTGACGCCGGTAATATCGCCCGCGCCCGCGCACGCTTCGCCGCTGCCCTGCTGCTCGTAATAAATAATTTGTACGTGTACCTACCTACCTCCTTTAACTACAAAGACTTCATAATCATTTCATTTTATTTGAATAAATACATGATTCAGTAAAACCACGTTTTTATTAGTCATATTTCGATCGTAATTTTTCAAATAACTAAACAGATAACATGACGTAGGCAATGAAAAAAATGTAGTCAGCTTCTGGTCTATATAGAAAAAATAATTTAAAAAAACTTTGTATTAATGGTCCCTGATGCTTGATGAACATTGTTTTGTATAGAGATTGACTATGCATTTTTGACGATTGAATAAAGTATAAGTGACAGCCCTACGAGTTTAGGCTATTATCGCTCGCTCGGGGCTTGAGTTGGCCTACTTGTTTGCTTTTACTATGGCGTCGATGTCCCTGCCAACCTGGATATAAAGATAATACTCACCTCCTTAAGGCCACATATATAGTCACATCTCTAACAGCTAACTTTCTACATATGACTGGTTGTATGGTTTCTGAGCGCTTGCAGCTTTTTGAACCGTACCTTGCATATAGCACAGCTATATATTCCTTATTGCTAAAAAAAAATATGGAAAGTTATGGTTTTTGTCTCGTAAACAGTTGACTAGCAAAAAAATGCACTGTTCGAAAAGTGTCTGATGCAAATGTAAACAAACCTTGTTCATGTTATATTCTTAGCAATCACTCACTAATAATTTGTCCTCCAGGCCGTATTATCATCAGATACTTTTGACTTTTGGTACAGAGTCAGACTATAGACACAAAATTGGTACTTACATCCGTATGCCTTATCATGTGTCCTGTATATTCAATCCTGAATTCTTATAATTAGTAGAAAATTGTCTTTTATAAACCTCATAAATTTGTTCTTCCTGATTTAAGTTCTTAATATTAAAAATATCATTATTTAATACTTCATTCGCTGGCTTGCAACGTCCATCTTTCTTTACTCCTTTTTTATCTTTTTTCTTTTCTTAGTATATTATCGTCGCTAGAATCTATATATGTAGTTAAATGTAAGTGTGTCATCATCTCTTATATCTAAGTTAGGTAAAGTATTTTCATGTGGTCTATTCTTCCTGGCCCTGGGGCTGGGGTTGGTTTCGTGCTCGCTGCAGCACGCAAAATGATAGTCTGCCGGGACGGCCTGGATTGTTCTCGTCCGAAGGATCGTTTGGCCGCCTACCGTGGTGCCTGTGCACACATCGGGGGGTTGCTGAAAAACAAACAGTATTAAATACCTCTTCATGATTGATAGTAATTTTTTTTTTCGTCTCATCTCTTAAATAAATTGCAAACTATAATTTTGTATAATTTAGAAGCATTATTGAAAATTTTGTAAATGTAAGAACCATGGATCCGTTTTTTTATGATATTTTGATGTTGACTTGAAAGAGCATGGCAGTTGAGAATATGTCATGCTCACTTAAATGTCTCACTGGTGGTGGCGCGTGTGTTGGATCATTCGGTTCCCTACGAAATGGTTGAGCTGGGTGGTGCTGATCCACGCGTCATGTTCGTGAACGGGCGCCATCAGTTGAGACTGGTAATCTCTTAACTGCCATTTTTAATTTTATATTTTAATTTGTTTCTTTACATTGTTCTCACAAATAGAAGCAATAAGAATAATGTATCCAGGATTTTGTAAAAATATCTTGATTTAAAGAGTGTCCGTGGAGTTTCTTGGCCGTTCTTCTCCATAGAGATCTACGCTTTGGAATGGGCAACTAGCTTCAACTTTCTGACTAACTGACCGACTATTTAATTTTGACAATTCAAAAGTGCCCGTAAATGGTTTATGTGAAATAAATGATTTGAGTTTTGAGTTTAAGTTTTGACAGATCATCATTGCCTGTATCTCAATTTATTTGGAGTCGGCGCAACATGTCTTTTTCTTCCATACTCCTCTATTAGCCGCCATCAAATCAAATCAAATCAAATCAATTTATTTGCTGTAAGCGTTGGTACAATTTAGGTCTTAACATATATAATACAGATCCATAACACTTAGTCATAATAATGTGACATGCAAATATTTGTGTTTATAATTATCAGTAAGTCATTTTATAAATAATAATATAATTCAAATTCATTAGTAGTGATGTTATAATATTAAATACATCCTCAACATAAAAGAAAAAAAGATAATACCAGAGTTGAAAAATACTGTTCATAATGTCAGAGGGTTGACGGTTATTATTTCTTCTCGACAGTCACCCCCTTTCTACCCATATCATCATTCACACAGTCCATCCATCGTTTCTTTGGTCTTCCCCTACTCTTATAGCCATCGACATTCATACTCAAAACTCTCCTCACGACAGTTTCCTCATTCCTCCGTAACACATGCCCATACCATGACAACCGGTTCTCACACCGCCGCCATTTTCAAGACGTGGGCCACGGTTGGAACGAAGTTCCTTTCGTTGTATACAACGTGGCGCTACAATGGCGACATTAATTTAACACACGGGTAGGCAAAAAAAATCGTAACTTGAAAACCTCCACCTGCGCCGCGCGCCGACATAGGGCTCTCTCTCTTTCCTTCAATTCGCCTTCTCTTTGCTCGTTAATTGTTTTAATTACATTGATGCGATGTTATGATCCGTGACCCCGGCAAATGACCCCTACGCTACAGTTCATTAAGTCAGGTTGCTCTAAGATGCTATTTTATAAAATTGTTAATAAATAAATAAATATTAATGTTTAATTAAATTAAAATATATTCATAAAACTATAACGCAAAACCGTATACGTGTGTTAAATTAATGTCGCCATTAAAGCGCCACGCTGTATTATGCACAGACGCCAGCACAACAAGCTACTACAATCTGTCAAATTTCTTGAATAGATTTTCAACTTTATCGGTAAAGCACCGTACACAAAAAACGCGCATTGACGTGGAGTTGCGGACACCAGCCCGTATTACCTATTACCTCGATAGGTAATAGGTAAACTAATGCTTTACCGATGTAAAGCATTAGTTTCAAGGTTGATTAGGAAAATTTGACAGTTTCGGGTAGCTTGAACTGCTGGCGTCTATACTAAATAACAGGCACAAAGAAATAAATGAACAACGTTTGAGATTATAGATGAATGAAAAAAAAAAGTTAAAATGTTACACATCTTGTTCGCAGCTCTCATTCGCCAAGTGCGCAGAGCTGTACATATGCGATAAAGAACTTCGTTCCAAAAAATAACAAAATACACAACACGCATGCATTTGCAAGACATTTGAAGCAAGCCAGAAATTCGCAAAGCATTAACATAATGCGGAATTTTTATGAAATCAATTCGTTCGCAGGACACACACACAAACATAGTATTTGAGTTGTAGGACAATAGGGAATATACATGTATTTATTAAATGTTTTTATTCGATCATTTACATCGCCATACATTATCAGCCTATAACGTTTCCACTGCTGGGACACAGGCCTCCTCTCTGTGAGAGGGAGTGGGCCGTAATCCAGAAATCCAGAAATTATAATCAAAAATATTGATGGAGGCATAATTCTGAAGTTACAAAATACAAAAATGTTCATTTCATAACTATTAGTTGTTTACATTTTGTTGCAGCTATTAAGCAGATAATGGCGCCGATTCCCTTATTCACAAACTAAACTAAATTTAAGTTCAATGCATCTTTTTCTTTCTATTTAATTTAGAAAAGGACAGAAGATAAATATTAGTTTAGTCCTGTCAAACTAGTCAGCGCACGACGTAAATTGACGTATTTTTAGCAGCCATGTTTTTAATCACGTCTAAACTGTCTATGGAGTATCTTAATTTGACAGGACTAAACTAATATTTTATCTTCTGTCCTTTTCTTAGTGAAATAGAAAGAAAAAGATGCACAGAATTTAAATTTAGTTTAGTTTGTGAACAAGGGAATCAGGGCCATTGCCTGTGTTAGAAGACGCCGCCGGAAAACATCTACCAGCCCGCACTGGGCCCGCGTGGTAGATTACGGCCCACTCCCTCTCACAGAGAGGAGGCCTGTGTTGCAGCAGTGGGAACATTATAGGCTGATTATGTAAACGCCCCCAAACGTAATAACAAAAAATCTTCTATTGCCTTCTATTGTCTCGCTGTGTCATACGATGGGTTTTTTTAAAGTAGGAATCATGATATAGGTACATTGAATATGTATACTTTGTTCCAAAAGTATATGATAAAAATGTAAACAAACGGATCAGAAGACGTATCTATGAATGCCAACTTGTCGTGAGACTCACAAATTTGATTATCTGAACACTTACAACCCTAATTTTTAATCACCTTAAGATTTTTTTATTTTGACAAAGGTGGTTATTTCTTAAATGTAAATTTTCTTTGAAAATTTTTCAACTACAACTTAATAATGTAGAAAAAAAACTATCTTTTCGGCTACTAACATTTATAACTAGAAAACTGATGTTTAATAGCCTAAAGCCTTCCTCAAGAAATGGGCGACCAAATGCAAAAATATTTTTTCAAATCCGACTGGTAGGTCCAGATATTAGCGCGTTAAAACAAACAAAGAAACTTCCGCTTTATCATTAGTATTAAGACCTGAACATCGTTTGTTTACACTTTCATCAAAAAGTTTTCGAACAGATTATAGGTACCGGGAATTCCGCTCCCCGTTGGCACGGACGTGTCATGTTCATTGACGTTGATGAACGGACGAATGAGTGAGTAGAGCAATGAGTTGGTTTGTATGGCTCTGGTCCTGAAGGCCGTCGTCGAAGTAAGGATCTCGTTACAGTCCCAGCAAACTCGTTCGGGCACGAGTACACCTTGACCTCCGTCCTGTAGAAAAAATCGTAAGCATGCGATCAAACGGCGTTGAACTGAACATTACATGCAGAGGACATACGACGCCCATCGTGCACAATATAATAATAACGCTGTAGCGGTATATACAACGCCACATGCGAACAACGCGTCATACTGACGTCACGCAAATCCTGCATCTCGCAAGCAGAGTTTACCGCGCAGTTAGCATAGATACAATTTCCCAACATCAATCGTTGGGCAATAGCCCGTCAGACACAACACCCGTCTGGTCGGAGGATCCTCCCTTTTCTATGGAGGATGAGTGAACTTTACACCCTGTTCCTCATACCTCTAAAACGCATTCAGCGTGTTTATGGGGCTGTCGCGGTACTGTGGCGCGAGTGGCAAGTTCGCGGAGGCGCACGTGAACGGCTTCCATGCGATCATACGGAAGCACTGTACGCGAGTGTGTGACAACCCCAGCGCAATTCAGGCCGCGTGCGCCGGTCGGTAGGACTCGGCACTGATGGCGCGCTGGATAGGCCTTCACGCGAGAGCAAGCGCCTGAACTTATCATTACTTTTTTACACTAGGCTAAGAACATTATTACTAACAAATTTTTGGACAGTTTGAATAAAAGAAAATAAATTATAATATACTTATACATATAGAAATAAATTATTATGATTATAAAGATATGAAGCTGTACAGGGTGGCAGGGACATCGACGCGCAACAATGATTCAGAAACTTTTTTGAAACAACTGCTTTGAAATTTTTCGACGGTTTATAAAAAAATTGCTTTTCCATACATTTCGAACAGGCTGAACGGATTTGGATGAAATTCGGCACACTGGATTAGAACATAGGATTTAGACTTTTTATCACGATATTCCCACGGGATCGAGACTTATGCGGGTGAAACCGCGGACTACAGCTAGTATTATATACAGAAGCTGTTGCTGAACATTGAAACTTACCGAATTGACGACGTTTTTTAGTAGTTCCTGGAAACTCGCCTTGTTTTGTGGTGGGATAGCGTACAGTTTTCTGCCATTTTTGCAGCATAAACTGCAAACCTGCAAAAAAAATATGAATAAATAAATAAATATATCCCTGGACATTTCACACAGCGCCATCTAGTCCCAAGCAAAGCAACCTAATGCTTGTGTTATGGTAACAAGATGGCTGATAAACTACTTATATACATTTTTTTTTGTAAATGCATACATATTATAGATAGAAAAACACCCAGACTCGGAACAAATACATGTAGGTCATACAAATATTTGTTCTGTGCGGGAATTGAACCCGCGACACGCAGCGCAGCAGTCAATCGCTTAACCACTGCGCCAACCGTGAATCAAATCAGACCATAAGTCAACGTAACCATCATCATCCTACAGCCGTCCACTGCTGGACATATGCCTCTCCTATTGCACGCCATTCAACTCAATTCTCGGCAACTCTCATCCAGCTGCTACCAGACAATCTGCGAATTTCGTCGCTCCACCTAGCCTGAGGGCGTCCCGTCCCACCTTACGTTTACCGATTCGCGGTCTCCACTCAAGAACACGTCTACCCCAACGGTGCGGCGTGCGCGTGTTTCTCTGTCTGTCTCTCTCTCTCTCTCTTATAGAAAGCAAGCCAGTTTTTTTTGTCTGTGTTTTTTATTTGTTAATAATAAAAAAATATTATTATAACTAAAAAAAAAAAAAAAAAATTACAATTCCTTCACTAATTAATCGAAAGGAACTGCGTTCCATCCGGGTGTCCCTTGACACCTCTCAAGTTTTTTTGTACAGCGTGGGTATAGTCTCCATACAATGGTGCCCAGTGATCTTTAATACATAAATAAGTCTCCAGGCATAAAGGGCGTGACAGCTTAGGCTTACATACTGTATTTATGCAATTCTGAGTTATGTTCACAATTTAAATAAAACCGCGGTTTGTTTAAATCATTACATTGTTATCACTACTGCTCGCAAAATGGTGAAAGAAAACACCGCGAGGAAACCGGCATGCCCTAGAACCAAAAATTCGAAGACGAGACATCTACCAACCGGCACTGGGCCCGCGTGGTAGATTACAGCCCACTCCCGCCCAGCCTAAGTTACTCCCTATAACATCAGCTATCTGCCAGTGAAAGTCCCGTCAAAATCGGCCTCGGCCGTTTCGGAGATTAGCCGGAACAAACAAACAGACAAAAATTTAAAAAAAAAATGTAATAAATAAATAAAAAAAATAAAAAAAAAAAATAAAAAAAATTAATTAATAATAAATTTGGTATATACTTTTATATGAATTTTTTATAAAGTAAAGAAATTTATAAAGTTTTTCTGTTTGTCATATTGAATAATGAAGCTGTCTATTTCATAAAATAAAATAGTTCTAGGTAACCAATTCACTATACCATAGCCGAATAAACAGGGCCAATTTAAATTAGTTAGCAAAACTCCGCAGATGAGATGGGTGGGTATCAATATTTTATTTTCTTTATAGTATAGTAATAGTCCATTTATTTGTCAGGCTCAGAATATTGTTACAGACTTGTTACAAAGTTGATAATATTCTGATGTTTCTGGCATAGAGGGGAGTTTCCCAATTCGGTTGAATTTGTTTTTTTTTTCAGTGTTTATTGTCTGTTTCTTAGATACTGTTATTCACTCAAACTGAATCATAACATTAAAATTGTAAATTAGTAAAATATTAACACGTTGACTGACAGACAACAGACACAATAGAAAATCTTAAATTAATTAAGTAAATGTCAAAAAGATTAAATTAATGTACATTATTATGCTCTTTCCATACCAATTTAAAAGAAAAGAAAGAAAAAGTATTTATTGCGACTTGTAAAGGAAGATCACAACCTAAACAAAATAGCATCTTTTTTTTTTCTTTCATCTTTTTTATCAACTTGAATGGTTATGTATTTACGCAATAAATGACATTGAATGACAGTCAAAAATAAAAAATAAGCTATATAAAAAAAGTAACAAAAGAAAATAAAAAATTATTATTCTGTCCATGACCAATGATATTTATGCAGAAATCCTAACTCCATCCACTGTGCATTTCCATGTATGTAAATAAATGTCAAAATATCAAAATAATGATAAGTCAAAGAAAAACCTAAAATGCAGTTTTGAGGTCAACATACTGGCCACCATTTTGTGTCATGATTATTCCAAATTTGAATTCACAATGAATTAATTAAAAAAGGAAATAGAATATTTTTTTTAGATTTTAAGTCTTATACAGTTCTAGAACGGAATTTTAAAAAAATCTAAATTTTTTAAAAAGATGATTATGGTTTAGTGATGGACTAAACAAAAGATTTAAGTAAATTGTCTAAATTGCATTTTCTTAAAAATGTAGATACTTAAATACTCACCGAAGGTTTTCCCTCTGGCCCCTCGTCATCCTCACCATGATCACTCACTAACTCGTCAGGTTCAGGACCAGGTGGAAAGGTAACAGTGAATGCAGCTATATCAAAACTTGTTATAGTACCAGTGCTCTGAGTCTGAGTGCTTTGGACACTACTTTCACCATTATTGGCATCATGGTTGGTATTTTCACCATTATTGGCATCATGGTTGGTATTTTCATCATGATTTTCAACCTGGCTAGAACTGCCAGCTTCCATCTTGTTGTCCTGTGTTTACCTGTGATATCGATTTTATATCAAAGTACCTATTTGTATTTTAATAAATGATAATTTTGAAATAAAGCAATTAGAAAATTGATTTGTTTTCTAATTGGAATCCGTTAATTATCTTTGTAGGTGCTCCGTTTTTAGTATGCGACAAAGAAAAATTTATGGGCCCACAATATCATTTTTGCTCGGTATTATTTAATAACAATGAATGCTAATCAACTTCATAGTCTAAACTAATAAATGGATTATTTATTATTTTACCTGAACAGAGCGGCACACAAAACTTGACTTGTCACTGTTATTTTATTATTTAATGTTCTCCAAATGCGAACTGCAGGTGCAAGTATGCAACAAGGTAGTAAAATCGATCGATTAATTTCAGATACAGGGAATCGTCTGTCATTAGTTATTTATTTTTTATTTTAACAACTTCCGCGTCCGTCAGCCGCATTGAAAAAAAAAATGTCTTCTTTTGTTGTCTTTGGATACAAGGATGGAAAATAATTCATGTTTTAGAGGATATCGAAGTTAATTATTTATTCAAATTGAACATTTCTAGACTGCATAAATATAACAAATTAAATTATTGGTGGGGGATAAGCTTTCACCCGCGAAATTCAAATTTTGTTAAGTTTTCTGTAATTTGCAGGTCCGTGTCAGATTGTAAGTATATCAAAATATGATATGCGTTGCGATCGTAACAAATATATATTCATAGAATTATAATCATTAGAATCATTAATACTACTTAGAGAATTGAATTGATGATAATGTAAAGCTGCAAATGCAAGTATCCAATCTAAAAGTGAGACTCTATGGTTTCCAGTTTCATACTAGAAACGCGCCAATTTTTTGGAAAAATAGGCGGGAAAGATCAGTTTTTCACCAGGCATCGCGAATCGTGTCAATCAACACTGTTGAATGTTGATTGATTGATTCAAGTTCAACAGTTTACTTAGCACACGTGCGGTGACACTCCCGTATTATTATTATACTCTTTGCACTAGTCCGTCCAGTGAAAGAAAACGGTAATTAATTGCTCTTGTAATATTGATTATGTATTAGGTAAAATACAAAGTGATTAAGGATAGACAGGTAGGCAAGGTGATTTATGCTGATAGCGAAATGCGGAGAAAGCTGTATTGTGGAGCGACTTGGAAGAGGCCTATGGCCACGCGTCTTAGATCAAATAAAATTTGTTTGATCTGAGCCAGCAGTGTACTGCGATAAGCTAAGATGATTGAAATGAATAAGTAATTCAAGGGTCAAAAGTCTACCTAACAAAATTTTCAGTAGTTTTAAATAAAATCAATGTAAGTAGATTGTCTGTAATTCTGTAAGTACTTAGTTAAGTACCTACAATCTTTATTCCAGATGAGTCGTCGCAATTTGCGGCAGAAGCCGCGCATTAGTTATTACGAGCCTGAGGAGCCGAGTTTGGACGAATATATCTGTAAGTATTACATACACAGAACATACATTAAATTAGATACAGACGCCAGGACATCAAGCTACTACAATCTGTCAATTTTCTCTAACAGATTGTCGACTTTATCGCAAAAGCATTAGGGTTCAAGGTTGATTGGGAAAATTTGACAGTTTCGGGTAGCTTGACCTGCTGGCGTCTGTACATTAGGCAGAAAGAAAGAAAGGCTTTTATTTGCGGTAAACATGACGCAGAAAAGATCACAAAAAAAAAGTTGGGGAGAAACATTCCTCACATCTACGCAAAATGGCCATCGCTCAGGGGCTGCAATCTCGACGTTCATAGCGATCGCTTTACGGCCGAATTCGGTCGCAAAGTCCCGAATTGACAGGTGAAATGTATGGAGTGACAGGACTTTGCGACCGAATTCGGTCGTAAAGCGATCGCTATGAATGTCGAGACTGCTGGGGCTGGTGTAATGTATGGAGTGACAGGACTTTGCGACCGAATTCGGTCGTAAAGCGATCACTATGAATGTCGAGACTGCAGCCCCAGCATATAATGCCAAGACTTTAGGCGAAGAGCCCCAGCGCTAGTTCAGACCGGTGCATTACTTAAAACTAATGTTGTTATCGTTACGTAGTGATCAATGATCAAGCGTGGTGATCAAAGATCACATCCATCATGATCCATCTTTTAGTTGATTATACTCGGAACGAGTATAATCAATTTAAAGATGGATCATAAACTAAAAGATGGATTCTTTCTATGAGAAGTGACCCCTGCCCTGCAGTGGAACAGTTTAATGCGGATATTATTAAAATAACGATATTTGTTTACCTAACCCTTCGTCTAAGTAACGCGAGACACAATGGCTTTTTAATCGTTTCTAAAATTATATTCCGGTTAGATTGATTTGAGAAGCGTCAAACCTAAAAAAAAAAACTCATCTGTTATTGTAAGATAATTCGGTGATACTGGGGGCGCTGTAGGTAAACATTTGTGACATTGTTTGTATTGAAAATCAAGATGGCAGCTTTACTTCCGATTGTGACCACGCGACAAAAGATCTTTTTTTCTACAGATGAAGAAGGATCTTTTGGATTGCTGATGTTTATTTATAGTTTTATTTAAACTCTACAATAATGGGTTTAGAATGCTGATGGGGTTGCCGCGATACTGTAGTGCGTCGGGGATGTTTGCGGAGGCCAACACCGACTGCTGTAGGGCGCTTGTGCGTAAGAGAGTGGCCTCCTTCATGTGTCGTGTGCGGGGCAGCCCCAATGGCCTTCTAAACACTATAACTGAGAAGGTGGAGTGTCCGATTGTGAGGCACTGGAATAAGGTGCATAGTTCCCTGGGGGTCTACTCCGAAGTAGTATCGGCTGAATGTTCGGCCATTTCCTGCTACGAAGTTACTATTTGGTTCGGTCGGTTCCGATCCTACACTCCTACACTCTTTCGAATATTGACTATGGTCCCGACCCAACTGAGCCGATCCGAACTTTTTTCGCATTTTTCAATAATATTCGGGTCGGCCATGTGTCGGTCCGATCCGAACATTCGCACTTTGCACTTCGGAGTAGGCCCCCTGGTGCTGTTATATTTAATGTTAGATAAATTAATGTATAAATAAATTAAATTCATGTCAGTCATTAATATAAGTATAGTTTTAAGGTACTAACATAGTTTTAAGCCGTACTAATCATTTTATATGGAACTAGCTTTTGCCCGCGACTTCGTTCGCGTGGAATAGTGACTTCACCAATAGATGACACCGACTCTTGACCAATAGATGGCGCTGTATGTCCGGAATAAATTTTATTTTTTATTTTATTTTTTGTAATAAAAACTATCCTATGTCCATTCTCAAGTTCCAAACTATGTCTGTACCAAATTTCACACAAATCGGTTCAGTAGTTTAGGCGTGAAGCAAAGACAGACAGACAGACAGACAGAGTTACTTTCGCATTTATAATATTAGTTTGGATTTATCTTCTGAATTAAATTATTATTATTAAACATGATTTTATTGTTGTGTTGTCAGTTTGCGACGAGTGCGCCGATTTTGTGTACGAGTATTGCGCCATACACGGCCCTTTACTAGTAATACCTGATGATAAGGTAAGAACTCACCTCTATTTTAAACCAATAAAAAAAAAAACTTGAGAGGTGTCAAGGGACACCCGGATGGAACGAAGTTCACAGACAGACAGAGAAACATGCGACGCCGCACAGCTTACAATAGCTTACTATAGCAAAAAGTGTCGTGACAACTTTTCGTAAGAATTTTTTCCGTCTAGCCCCCTTTCACAACGCGCGATAAGGAACTTCGTTCCAATACTTCGTTCCAATAAAAATCTTCTATAATCAATTTACGTTGTTGAGCAGATAATTTAATATGTAGCTCTGCGACGACGTAGCTGCGTAGCGGATAATCTACGCATCGGCTACGGCGTAGCACTCGTAGCGATTGTGTCGTGACAACTTTTCGTAAGAATTTTTTCCGTCTAGCCCCCTTCACAACGCGCGATAAGGAACTTCGTTCCAAAATATAATATATATTTTGTAGTGCATAATCAGAATCGGAACTTCATTTGCTTAGAATGTAGGTACAGGTATAAGATGTTATAAGTGCATAAATTAATGAGATCGGCTACAGTCTATCTTGCGGCGTGCAAATTATTACATAAATTAAAATATTATTAGAAACAAAAATAATGTCAACAAAACAAAACAGAAATTACAGTGAAGTCAATTAATAATGTTATAGTCAGGTACATACACAGGTCTTACATGGTCAAATTTGCAAATTAATTATAACAATCTTAATCAAGATAAATTTATATCATTCAGAAAGTCTTTTACTAGGTAATAACATTTGTCTAAAAGTAGTGCAGTTACTTTAGATTTGAAAATGTTTCTGGAATATATAATTTTAGATACTTTTTCGTAATTTACATAGAAAAGAATTAAGTAGGTATGTATTTACCTAAAATAATATAAGGTGCGTTTCTATTGCAGCGGGGAGGTCTAGAGAAAACTTGGTGAAGTGAGGTTGAAATGAACTGCAGTGCGATTCTGTAACCATCTCACCGTGAAAACTTAGGTGAAGTGAGCGTGGAGTGAGCTGTCATTCCAAATAATGCTAGGGATTGACACCACTGACAACTCACATCAAGCTCACTTCACTTGAGTTTTCACGGTGATATTTTTACAGAATCGACCGGCTGTCATTCCACCTGACTCCACGAATTGGCACTATTGATAGTTCACTTTTAGCCATTTGTGTAATTTGTTTTTAAATAATCTTACATTTAATAGTTTGAGTTTGTTTGGTATTTTGTTATAAATACGCACACACATTGCTAGACAGTTTTTATTATATTTCGTTAGCTTTGGTAAATCATTTAGGGGAAAAAGGGGCAATGGGAGTCAGCGGGTAATGGTGGTCAGTGTAACCACAGCCAAACGAAAGAAATTAAACAAGCGAATGTCGACTTAAACGACGCGTCACGTGACACCTAGCGGCCGCCCGATCGCCCGTTCAGTGCGCATCGGTCGTTTGCGGAGGCAGGCTGTTACACGTTTTGGCGCGCTTTCGATGTAATTTTACGAGTGCACAAAATAACCGGTGAGTACATTATTACGACAAATCTGACTATTTAATGTAGCATATTGAGTAACTGTAATCTTAAATTATATATTTTGAAATCGTTGAAGGTGTTCTAACGTCAGGTTATTTTTTTACGATTCGTTTTTTCGCAGTAGGTAAAATCGGGCAATGAGAGTCACTGCGATTCGGGTAATGAGAGTTGACTCCCATTGCCCGCAAATTTCATGATAGAGTCGATTACTTACGAATTGCATTTTTATTTCAGAGATGCCAAAAATACGACCCAGAAACACCAATAAGGCGCAATGGACGTCTGAAACTTTAGAAAAAGCCAAAGAACTGGTGAACCAAAACCAGTCTATTAGGTCTGCGGCTAAAGCCATGGGTATTCCTTTTTCCACCCTCCAAAAACGGCTAAAGCAACAAAATCAATCAGAACCACGTCTCGGAAGACTTCCTGTTTTTACACAGGATGCAGAAAAGATCTTGGCAGACCGCATTAAATACTTATCTTCAATTTTTTATGGAGTCACAGCTATACAAGTAAGAAAGGCAGCATACCGATATGCAGAAGAGCTTCAAATCCAACACACATTTGACCAGAGTGCCCAAATGGCTGGACGTGATTGGCTGGAAGGATTTCTGAAAAGAAATAATATATCTATTCGCAAACCAGAAGCCACAAGTATCAACAGAATAACTGCTTTTAATAAGGAAGAAGTCCAACTTTTCTATAAACTATTGGGAGATCTAATGGACAAACATAAATTCACCCCAAAAAATATCTATAACTGCGACGAAACCGGCATATCTACAGTACAAGATCCTGGTAAGATATTAGCTCCCAAAGGCATGAAAAGGATCGGTTCCATAACAAGTTGGGAAAGAGGTAAAAATATTACACTATTATGTGCCATGAATGCTGTTGGTGGTTTTGTTCCTCCTATGTTCATCTTCCCTCGGAAGAGGATGACTCCGCAGCTCGAAAAAGATGGTCCAGCAGGAGCTATATACAAATGCTCAGATAATGGATGGATTAACGAAAATCTGTTCTTTGAGTGGCTGCAACACTTCGCTAATCATGCCAAACCATCCTCACAGGAGCCAGTTTTATTGATTCTTGATAATCATGCCAGTCACACGTCTTTAATGGCTTATGATTTCTGTAAACAAAATCACATTCATATGCTATCATTGCCTCCGCACACATCTCACAGGATGCAGCCCTTAGATCTCACATTTTTTGGGCCGCTCAAAGCTACATACAAAAAAGAATGTGATTTATTTTTAAAGAATCGCCTAGCAGAAAAAATAACTCCATATGACGTAGCTGCAATATTCAACAGAGCATATTCAACTGTGGCTTCTATCAATAAAGGTGAATCAGGATTCCGAGCGGCAGGCATTGTCCCATATAACCCCGACCATTTCACTGAAGAAGATTTTACCGCAGCTGAAGTGTTAGCTCAACCTGCTGTTATAGTTCAAGATTCATCCATGGTTATACCTGCATCTACTTCAGTTAATCCAATGACAGCCACATCATCTGATGCAATTATTCCAGCGCCATCGACATCATCTGCTACCATAGATCCTGTGCCATCGACATCATCTGCTACCATAGATCCTGTGCCATCGACGCCACCTGCTACCATAAATCTTGTGCCATCAACATCATCTGCTACCATAGATCCTGTGCCATTGACATCATCTGCTACAATAGATACAAGGCTGCTTACATCTCCCACAGTAATGAATGCAACGCCATCCACCTCGTCCGGAAATATACAATCAAACATCGCAAATCTGCTTCCATTTCCGACCCAAACAACTCGTGAAAGACTCGTAAGGAAAGGACAAATGAAGCAACACGCAAAGATTTTAACATCAACACCCGTTAAAGATAGTCTCATAGAAAAAGAAAATAAGAAAGCAACAAAAGCAGCAAAAACTGTAAAAACTTCTAAACCATCAAAAGACAAAAATGCAGCACCGAAAGCTAAAGGAAAACAGAAAAAACAAGTGGCAAATAAGGCCAAAAGGCGCGTGCTGCAGGAGTCAAACAGCTCTTCGGACTCAGACATCAGTCTTAACAAGATTTGCGATGACGACGAAGACGATGATTTAAATAAATGCCTCGTATGCGATGAATTTGGTCGCAATAACGAACTATGGTACAGGTGCACCTCTTGCGGATTGTGGGCACACCAAGACTGCACTGGGTGGGAATCACCACGTGGATATGTATGTGATAATTGTTAGGGGGTGGTCTGACTACCATTGTCCGCATAGTGACTATAATTACCCTCATGTGCGGACAATTGTGGTCAAAGCTGATTTTTTAAAAATGTTTGATTGCTAGTAATTTATCATTCCAAAGGTAATGAAACTAATTGAGACTGATAGTTTAATAATAATGCTATCTTAAGTGTTGATTTTCATAAAGTTTATACAAAAATTTTGTGTTTTATTTAATTTCTTGCTTAAGTGACTCCCATTACCCCTTTTTCCCCTAACACCAGTCCATATTATAAGGATCACGTCTGCTCCGAGGATATACATCGCTTGCTGTCTTGAATAATTGTTTATTCTTGGTTACAAGCACACATATTTCATAAATACCTATAGATGAATAACTACTTCATGAAATATCAATTCTGTAATTCGTTTAGATTGGAAACCGACGCCAACATAGTTGGGAAAAGGCTAGGCAGATGATAATGATGATCAATTCTGTAATATCATACTTGTTACGGTCGCGAATCATATTTTAATCAAAATATCAGCAAATTGCAACAAACTTAAAAAAAAAAAAGATTGTGTGGTTTTATGAAACCACTGTAAAAGTGAAACGTTTTTTCACATTAAGTAAGTATAGACATTTAACTAAAAACAACATTTAAACACTGACAAAAACAAACAAAATAGCGTGGAGCACTGGCACAAATGAGTATTAGCCTATTCTAGATTCTTCTGGCGTGAAAACACGAAACACGTATGCACTCGTATCGTGCGCGGACAACCGTGTTGTAGTAGGCTTTTTTTTTTTTTTGACGAGCATCTTTATGAGATTCCGACGTAATGTCCCATAAGCATGGGAGATCTCTACAGAGATCAATTAGATGGTTAATAATATCGTGTTCGTGACTCTGGGGGTCTACTCCGAAGTAGTATCGGCCGAATGTTCGGCTGTTTCCTGCTACGAAGTTACTATTTGGTTCGGTCGGTTCCGATCCCTACACTCCTACACTCTTTCGAATATTGACTATGGTCCCGACTTAACTGAGCCGATCCGAACTTTTTTGCATTTTTCAATAATATTCGGTTCGGCCATGTGTCGGTCCGATCCGAAAATTCGCACTTTGCACTTCGGAGTAGACCCATGGTCTTCGGACGACATTTTTTACACGCATACGTACGCAACCGCAACCGCCGACCAGGGCTGCCAGTAGATAATTTTAAATTATTCAGCCCGTTTCTGAAATTATACGAAAGTGAATGTCAGGATACACTCCATAAAAAAAAAACCTTCAGAAACAATAATGATTAGGTATTTATCGTGTGAACTTACCTACATTGATTTATTTATTTATTTAGTATGCATATCCTTAGCACGCATCCATTCCATATTATGACAACATTGGCAAATGTCAACTCAAAATATATCCCCACAGATTATAACAACGAAGTTCAATATGAATATAACATTTTAGGTTTACCGTATCCAATTATACATGAGGATCCAGGATACATAGAGGATACAATCAGTCACCTAATTATACAGTTTTTGTATCCAATTATACAATCTGGCAGCCCTGCCGCCGACTGCCACAGCGCAACTGTCTTTGGTTGGATGTAATCCGCCGGCCAAACGGTTGTAATCCACGCGCTCTAACCGCGGATGGAACACGCGCCCGTAATCCAAGGACGTTGAAGGTCAAATCAAAATTTGGATTACATCCTTCGTCTAGATGTATGGCAACGGGGAAGGTCACATTTGTTGGGACCCTGGATACATCCGTCTAGAATAGGCTTTTTATCCCTACTCCGCGGCCGACCGTCACGCGACATGCAACACACAGACGAAAAAGTTTGAGACCATGTAATAAAAGTTTCACTTAAAAAATTAGAAAATTTGTATTTCGCTGGCTACCTACCTTAGCGCATGCCCCTTTACGGTCATAGTATACTGTATTACCTTTGTTTAGGTTCCATCCAAAAGCCCGTTTCCTGCTTACGTCCCGCGCGCCGCCCTCACTATCCCGCATGTGTTCCTACACCTGGCACCCTCCATCATACCAGGTATGCTACCTATTTTACCGTAGAATTTAAAAAATGACAATGTTCCGAAAAGAAAATGACTGTTCCCTACAGTTAGTTGAATTATATTTACTAGTAATAAAGCTGAAGAGTTGGTGAACGCGCTAATCTCTAGAACTGCCAGTCGGAATAGAAAAAATATTTTTGCATTTGATAGCCCAATACTTTTGGAGAGCTATTGGCTACTTAACACGCCAAGACACTTCTATTAGGAGCCAAGCAAAATTGTTTGTTTGAACGCGCTGAATTGGAATTACCTGTCGGAATGAATATATATTTTTGTATTTGATGTATCATCACGCTATGGCCCTTAGGAGCCGAGCAAAAAGTCAGAAAGAACGCTAAGGGAAAAAGAATAGCGCGCGCAGGCGATGCGATGCGAGGGGTGGGTTCGGGGGCACACGGACGAAGTCGTGAGCAAAAGTTAGTGCTAATAATAACCTGAATAGTTTGTTTGTTGGTTTGAACGCGATAAGTAATCTCTGGAACTTCCAGTCGCATTTGTTTTTTTTTTTGCATTTTGTAGCCCATACCTCGAGATAGGCTATTTGACATCACTTTACGTTACGACCTTCAGGAGCCAAAACAAAAAGGAAAAGTCTAAAAGAACGTTTAGCGAATGGGAACCGACGCGGTGCGTCGTTCGAAACACGCGTACGAAGTCGCGGACAGAGCTAGTGAGAACATATAAATGTATGGAGCAGCTAATTTGATTTACGAGTCTTCTGTGATGATCCCATAGTAAAAGTTGTTGATAATGATGACTGTAATGATCTCTTGTGAAGTTTTCAGTTAAGTATTTCAATTGAAGAAAGGAAAGAAGGAAAGAAAATGCATTTATTTATCACACAATAAAAGGCACACAATATACATATTATGTAAAATATTTATTCCTCAATTTTTATGATTGCACCTACCACTGTTTGTCACTGCATCATCTAAAGGTTGACTGGTAGAAAATGCCTATGGCATTAAGAGCTCAGACTTACAATTGTAAGTTGGCCGACTATCGAACGACTAAATTGCGTACTTTTATAATTTAGTTGACCAACTTTATTTTATTGGTTACAAGCCGTATCGGAAGCGTAATCGGAAGTGAATCTCGATTCTGATACGATCAGTGTCCAATTAATTAGTTGGAGAAGAACTATTAGGACGATTTAGTTGGAGAAGATGTGCGGGCTAGCACAAGTAATTACACCTATTAGTATACTCTGCGATTTACTCGGCCAACTTACAAATTACTGGTGCTAGCCCGCACATCTTCTCCAACTAAATCGTCCAACTAATTAATTGGACACTGATCGTATCAGAATCGAGATTCACTTCCGATTACGCTTCGGATACGGCTTGTAACCAATAAAATAAAGTTGGTCAACTAAATTATAAAAGTACTCAATTTCGATTGTCGGCCAACTTACAATATATGTCTGCGGGCTCTCTAGTCCGCCTCTGTATGTACATTTGTGTGCATTATATAAATAAATAAATATGTATTTATGCACTGCAGTTAGTTCTAAAAATCAACGAAAAGCCACACCTATATTACACCTTGAATTGTGTCACTCAGGGGCAGGTCTGGGTGTATTCAGCACACTAACTCTCCCGCGCGGGGTGCGCTTCGGTCCGTACTGCGGAGTACGCACGCAAGAAGTCGACTCCATGTATTGCTGGCAGGTACTAATACCTAAAAATTTTAATTTGATAATGTTGCGTTCTTTTCCATTTTTGGATTATTCAGAAATAATTAAATTGCTCTGAAGTTACTAAGTGCTCATACACACGAACGACACGCGTCGACAACAGTGGCAACTGTAACGTCGACACGCGTCAACGGCAGCCATCGACACCCGTCGGCGCCCGCCGACAACGTGTCTGTGTATTTGAGTACGGTGCTCAAATACACGGGCGGAATGTTGTCGGCAGCCGCCGCCGACTCGCGTGTCGCTCGTGTGTATGCGCACCATTGACAATGCGCACTGATGCCTACGATACAACTTGCCCTCACTAGATCTACTCGCGCTCGCACAAGCGGTCGCACGTGGTGGACGCGGCGGACGGTGATCGCTCCAACTGGATGCGCTACGTCAACTGCGCGAGGAACTGGCGCGAGCAGAACCTGCTCGCTTACCAGTATCAGGGACAGCTGTATTATAGGTATGTTCTTGTAAAAATAATGTACTACACGGCATGCCACATGGCACGGCAAACAGCTCCCCGCGGTTTGCTCAAGTCTCATTTGTGACTTCAAGGGAATCAGATTCAAAATCATTTGCCGCCCCGTGACTTAATGATTTAGAAGTCAAGCGACTATTCGCGCCAGTTTGAAGACCTTCATTAACACTTTCGCGGACAGAACGTAATTAGACGTCATGATTTGAGATTTTGATACGGCAGAACGTATGAAGACGTTCAAAAACAGAATATTATTTATGGCAGGACGTTGATACACGCCGAATTTTAAAGCAAAAATTCGTTATATTGTACCCTGTGTCACAACATATCAAAAACTCAAAACTTTACTGTCACGTGAACTTTGTTTGTAACCGTCTCAAAAATGTGCTGTTGATAATGTGCGGCGACACTGCACACACAAGCACACCGTGTATATACGTCTCCCGCGCCCCTCGCGTCCCTACAGTCAGTGCGGCAGTGTCACGCTAGCGAGGTGCGCGCGTTCCATCAGCGCGGGAGTGGCGCATCGTAATATTTGCAGACAAATAAAAATCGTAAGTATTTATATTATGCTATTATCTTATTATTACTAGGTTCTAAAATAATTCAATTATAAGTGTATTGTATCAAAATGTATGTCATGAGTTATTTTGTTTGTTTTAGATGGATAAGCGCAAGAGAAATCTGATGAGAATTTTTGAGGATTCCGATGACTCAACCGAGGCTGACCCATTCCAGGATCGTGATGGCGACTTTGGATCTGACAAAGATTTTGACCCTCAAGAGGATACATCAGCTAGTGAAAGTTCTCGTATTTTTTATCGCCAGAATTCGTCAAAAACCTCTGCTAAAAACATTCAAAATCTGTTGGGATCTCGACTCAGAAACCTAACACCGATTTTAGTTCTGACACTAGTGATGATCATAACGATACACAATCGACTAAAAGTGATTGTACCCGACGTTCTATAAACACGCCATCACCTCAAACTTCTACCCAATTACGTACTCAAGAGGAGGGTACAGATGACTCAAGTTCCTTAGAAGAAATTTTTCCCCTAGCTAAACGATTAAAAGCTCCAACTGTAACCGAAAGCCATCATGAGATCATTCAGGAAATACCTGGATGCTCTTCTGTATGCTCTTTTGTATAAATAAACTGTCATTTTCACAAAACTTGTCTCAGAATTTGGTATTGAATCCGTCAAATCTGTTACAAGCGACATCTGATGAGACGACTCAAGAAAACCTACTACCGGCTTCTCAAAATGGGACTTTGTCAACCCTCTCACTGATTTCCAATGTCCTTGCTGAAAACTGCGATCATGAAGGAGGATTCCGGTCTCTTGACAAACTACCACCTTTATTCGACGCGTCTCAAAATGGGACATTGGATTTATCAAATTGAATACCGATTTCTCATGGTGTGGCTGAAAACTGCCAACATAGGGTAGTCCAGGAAGAGCGTAGGTGGTCTGGTGAGCTACCTTCTTCACCCAGTGCGTTAGAAAACAGGCCTGGAGGATCGTCTCATCCCACTGAGACAACGTCTAATGATACAACGTCTAATGATCACAACGTCTAATGACGTTGTGATGCTACTACTATTCATCTATACTATACGTCCTGCCAGAACGTATGGATACGTTGAACGACATTACACGTTGTGTCTATCATACGCTAAATCAGTTGTACTATTAGTGACACAACGTATGCAAACGATGACGTGATAGAACGTTTCTGTCATATTGACTTTTAAACATCTAATAACATATAACACAACGCATTTAAACGTCAAATATAATTGTATGGCAATTTATTGTGTCATTATAGAACACAATTTAAACTGAGACCGTCCACGAACGTGTTAAACTTTATTTGTATAACATAGGTACGGTATACAATAGGTCATACTACATATAAAATAGTACCTACGCTAAAAAAAGTGTCATTAATAAAAAGAAACAAAGTACTTACTAATAGGTAGTAAAAAAAATGTCAGATGTGAAAATTTTAATTTTTTTTTTATTTATTTATTTATTATAACTTATAACTCTTTATCGTTTAAAAATCGTCCCGCATCTCGTGCGGGATTCGCCACAGTTTGGCACAGCTTTAGTGTTTTGGGTTGGATACACAGAACCAGATAATGGAGACAATTTTTTTTTTTATTATCATTTTTTTATCGTTGCCCCACACTAGGAATGTCTCCTGTATCGTGGATGCGTTTACAAACATTTAAACTCACATACACAAACAGCCAGACCCGGAACAACTACTTATAGGCCATACAAATATTTGTTCCGTGCGGGAATCGAACCCGCGACACGCAGCGCAGCCGTCAATCGCTTAACCACTGCGCCAACCGTGCCGTTGGGAGGACTTTGTCCAGCAGTTGACATATTTCGACTGATATGATGATGATATCTTCTCGGCCTGTTTAACAAAGGTTAAAAAAAAGCATTCCTGATTTTTGGACTACGATTTGACATTTGAAATTGACAACGATTTTTAAGGGCCTCCCAAAAAAAATTTTAAATACCTGGCTTTAGTATAGCCAGGATAAAATAAGTTTGGAGGAATTTTCAAAATTATCAAGCCGAAAAATCGTTTTCTATTACCCTTGGAACTGGATGGCAGGGTAATTTACCAAGTATCAAGCGAGTAGTGCTCGCATTCTGCAAACGGCACACGATGAAGATTTTTTTTGGATCTAAAATTATTATTTTCGAATCGTTTCAGGACAATAAAAATAATTCCTCGCTTCACGGAGCTGATGGTGTTCTACGGCAGCGAGTTCGCAAACGCACTTCACATCAACCTCAGCAAGTACAACTCGCCGCCCGGATATGCGCAGAAATTCGGTAAAATATTGCTTATTGATGAACCCGTAGGAGTAGACTTTTTATTGGCCTCATATTGAACATCAGCTGCAATTTAATTTATTATTATTATTTATTTTCAAGATAATCGGTTAACAAAGATCCGTAGTGTTAGTAAAGTACCTTATACCTAGCGTTAGTATATACATAAATTAAAAAAAAACAAAAACAATTTGGGTATGAGTCACCTCGTAAAGAAGGCGAAACCAGTTTCTTAACCGGTCATCTTCACCAATTTAGTTACTAATCCCTTTTTACAAACAAAACTATTCCACTTTTACTATGGATTAGTCTTTTTCATTCATTTAACAACCGTATGCACAGTGCGCGCGGTTCTATTCTGGTGTTTGGGGTCATGCGGTAGCCGTAGGTAAATTAAAAAAAATCCTATTGCTACTTTACATTAATTGCCAGTAACTCTACTTTCTAATTTACCGTTTTGTAATCCAAGTTGATTTTTGAGTGACCATATTTATTTTGTTACTAGCTTCTGCCCGCGGCTTCGCCCGCGTGGATGTCGGAAATTTACCCACGGGAACGTGCTAACAGGATAAAATGTATGTGCTTCCCCAGAATGCCAGCTATGTCGCGGGCCCTTTATGGCTAATTACAATAGAAAACCAATTGTGTCTCATTAGTGGTGATTAAGAGGGTACCTATATGATATCTTTACCTAAGATAAAAAAAAAAAAAAAAGTACCTAACTAATTTAAAAAAACTCAATAACAGAAAATTAAATACCTACCTACCTAAATAAACCTATTTCTGATGATAACTAATCTAAACTCAATAAATAAGCAAAATTCCTAAAAACTAATATCTATACGAATGACTAAACCTACCTAACAGTAAATAACCTACGGTCACTACGTACACTATCAAATATACTACCTATACTTTAAAATTAAAATCTATACCTACGACTCATATAAAAATAAACCTAAATAACTCTAAAAACTAAAAGGAATAAAAATGAACTCCACTGCGGGTGACCCAGCCTACGACAAACTTAGTATTTGCGGTTGGTACAGTACAGACAGTGGTAATCGGGTATAGGGATCGAACCGCAAAATTAAGTTTGTTTTTTATTGTATATACTTTTCCGGGATAAAAAGTACCCAGTGTGGTGCCCAGGATATTAAAGAATAATTATACCAAGTTTCATCGAAATCGAACCGGTAGTTTTTGCGTGATGCCTGAACAAACAGACAGACAGACAGACAGACAGACAAAAATTTTTTTAATCACATTTTTGGGTTCGGTGTCGGTCAAGTAACACCCCCTGCCATTTATTTTTTGGATATTTTCAATGTACAGAATTTTCACTTCTACAGATTTATTATAAGTATAGATAAATACATCTTATAAACATACATTTTTGGTTTCAATTAAATTTGAACTTTGTCTAGTACGACATTGCGAATTAGTTTAAAAAACTTGATAATTAGGTACAAGGTCAAGCTACCTGAAACTGTCAAATTTTCTCAATCAACCTTGAACCTTAATGCTATAGCGATAAAGTTGAAAATCTATTAAAGAAATTTGACAGATTGTAGTAGCTTGATCTGCTGGCGTCAATGATATTATAAGTAGTAAAGTACGTATAATATCATTGGCTGGCGTCGTCTTTACCTAATATTTTGAATCAAGTGTAGTGTTTAAGAAAACTTACGACACAATATTTATACATTATTATTTCAATAGGTGCACCTGTTGCGAAGAAGCCAAAACTAGACCTGCAAAAGGAGAACAATGAAAATTCAACATCATCCAAACTTAAGACAAACGGACAAGCACTTTCAAAGAATACTGAAAATACTAAGAAAAGTACGTCTAAAACTAAAAGAAAAACTACAAAAAATATTCCAAATAACAATTCTATTAAAACAAGTCCTGAAGTTACAAATAATAATATTTGTAATAAAGAAAATATCATAGACATGAAAAGCAAAGAAAATGCTACTCCATTGCAGTGTATTAATGTTGATAAAGATGAATTCAAATGTAAGATATGTAATAACAATGGGATTAACTGTAGTGATATAAAGAGACATATCTTATTAAGACACAATAATGTGTGTGATAAAGGTAGACTGCATAAATGTGATATTTGTCAGAGTAGTTTTAATCAAATAGGTCATTTGAAAAGGCATATCCGTACACACACTGGTGAGAAACCTTATAAATGTGATGTTTGTCAGAGTAGTTTTAATCAAAAATATAATTTGAAAACTCATATTCGTACACACACTGGTGAGAAACCTTATAAATGTGATATTTGTCAGAGTAATTTTAGTCGAAAGGATGTTTTGGAAATTCATATTCATACACACACTGGTGAGAAACCTTATAAATGTGATGTTTGTCGGAGTAGTTTTAGCGATCAAAGTAGTTTAAAAAAACATATTCGTACACACACTGGTGAGAAACCTTATAAATGTTATGTTTGTCGGAGTAGTTTTAGCGATCAAAGTAGTTTAAAAAAACATATTCGTATACATACTGGTGAAAAACCTTATAAATGTGATGTTTGTCAAAGAAGTTTTAAAGTATCTGCTAATTTGAAAAGGCATATCCGTATACACACTGGTGAGAAACCTTATAAATGTGATGTTTGTCGGAGTAGTTTTAGTGATAAAAGTAATTTAAAAAATCATATTCGTATACACACTGGTGAGAAACCTTATAAATGTGATATTTGTCAGAGTAGTTTTAATATAAAGTGTACTTTGAAAACTCATATTCGCACACACACTGGTGAGAAACCTTATAAATGTGATATATGTCAGAGTAGTTTTAATCGAATATATACTTTGAAAACTCATATCCGTACACACACTGGTGAGAAACCTTATAAATGTGATGTTTGTCAGAGTAGTTTTAATCAAATAAGTAATTTGAAAACTCATATTCGCACACACACTGGCGAGAAACCTTATAAATGTGGTGTTTGTCCGATAAGCTTTTCTCATCAAAATTCTTTGAAATATCATGTTTCCAAACATCATCAATGAATCAAATTTAATAATCAGCAATAGTGAATGTCATGGGCCCAAGCCCTTTTTTTGGGATATCATCAAATAACTTCTCCCGCTCTGGGGCGGAGATGTCAGACTTTTACAGACTAAAACCCACCCGTGTTCCTTCAGTTGTCTGTGCCACGGTAACTCTTTCGAACAACCCGCGACCCTGGCAGACATCATCATCAGTTCGTGCTGACATCTCTTTGGGGCGCGCGTGGAACACAACGCGCCGTCGACCCGGGCCAGTCGGTCGATTCTGTAAAAATCTCTCCGTGAAAACTCAAGTGAAGTGAGCTTGATGTGAGTTGTCAGTAGTGTCAATCCCTAGCATTATTTGGAATGACAGCTCACTCCACGCTCACTTCACGTAAGTTTTCACGGTGAGATGGTTACAGAATTGCACTGCTGGTCCTTACCGGGCGGCGAGCTACACATTGGTCGCCGCCCGCAAGATGTGCCCAAGCCTTTAACCCGAATTCGTGAACAAACTAAATCAATTCTAGGCATTGGATAACCGATCCCAAGTACCTACTCTAGTTGGTTTAAGTTAATAATTTCACATTTGGTTCGTCATCATTTGCCTGGCCTTTTTCCAACTATGTTGGGGTCGGCTTCCAGTCTAACCATAAGCAGCTGAATACCAGTATTTTACATGGAGCTACGTCCACAGCCCAGTTACTAATTAATACGATAGCCTTTTGTCAGACTGGTTGTCAGACTTACGGGTTTCTGACTAACCGTAACGACTGGCAAAGATCTACGAATGACATCCGGGACCAACGGATTAACTTGCTTTCCGAGAAACGGAGCGATCTCGATATTGAACGGATGGTCACCCATCCACGAACCAACCGCGGCGGACGTAAACAAACTGCGATCAACCCGAGCGGCTGTTATAGCCGCTAGCCCCTTTTTCACATTTAGTTAGTTTAAATTTATTTGAGCAAAAAATTATGCCAGAGCTGTTTTTAAAGTTCCCCAGGGATATAAGTTAAAAGATATTTTTTTACTTGCATGCTGTGTAGGTATATTTTTTATACGATTTTGTATTGATGTGTAGGTTATCTCAAAAAAACGGGCATGTGACATAGCTCTACGTAGGCCCTTGCAGGCGCAAGCGGCCTGCGTGTTCAGGCCCTTGCAGGCGCAAGTGGCCTGGCGTGTTCAGCAGTGCGATTCTGTAACCATCTCACCGTGAAAACTTAGGTGAAGTGAGCGTGGAGTGAGCTGTCATTCCAACTAATGCTAGGGATTGACACTATTGATTGGCATCTCACTCTAAGCTCACTTCACCTAACTTTTCACGGTAAGATTTTTACAGAATCGATCGGCTGGTCCTTGTGTGTGCTGATCTCTGTGGGTTCAAAATCATTTTACTCATCTGTGGTCAGGCTGTTTGCTTGCTAAAATTGCCATCTCATTCCATTTGGGCCCCTGACAGGTCTCAACAGCGCGGCAGCGGTGAACATAGTAGGTATGTTACGATACGTGTGACTTCAGTAGTCCACTATCGCACGGCGTGGTGCTAAATGCCGTGCATTAGGACTACTGAAGTCACACGTATCGTATACTAGGTGGTATTTTATAGCACGTGTGACCTGAACCCGCGCTGAAGTCACGCTTTTCTGTGTAAAAATGGACTAGGTATGTACTTAAGTCACAGGAAAGCGTCACTTTAGGTCACAAAGTGCTATAAATGGGTTTTTGAAACCGCTATTATGATGAAATGGTCGTCGTGGGCGCAGGTGCTCCTTATTCTGCCTTTTTTTGGTCGCTGCGTGTAAAGAAGTCTTGCGAAACTTTTTAATAGCAAATCTTCGGGAAGTACCTATCGAGGTACGGACGCCAGCAGGTCAACCTACCCGAAACTGTCAGATTTTCCCAATCAACATTGAACCTAATGCTTTAGCAATAAAGTCGAAAACCTATTAAAGAAATCTGACAGATTGTAGTAGCTTGATGTGCTGGCGTCTGTACATTGAGCCTCATGACACGTCCGTCCTTCGACGATTAACAAGCAGACCCTGAGCAGACCCAAGCGGAGTACGTAGCGCTATATTTTTTTCTGATATAACCTTACACATAAATAGAAAATTGTAAAAATGAAAGTTGTACGCGCCAGAAGTAAAAACAGTTAATTTAACTTAGATTCCTGGGGAACTGGCGTATTTTTTTACACACATAAATTAACAACTATAATCGTATATGCTATTCACCTAAAGGAGCTACTTTGCATCAATTAAGTACCCCATAAGAATATACTAGAGCCAAGAATTTGAGATAATTTTCAAGTTATGGAACAACAAACCGAATGTCATACTTAACTAAGTTCAAATTCCATTGCAACCAAAAACTTATAAGACCTTTTTGTTGCAAATTTACTCAAAAATGAACATAAATACATTTCACTAAAGTATCTAATCAACTGATTACGTGGCAATGGAATGTAATCATCCGAGATTATGAACACTGCTTTAGGTTTAGTTTCTTCAGAAATTCACGTTTAGGGCTGGTGCCAATGCAATTACTGCAGCTGATATAGGTACTTACAATATTATTAAAAAATTTCAATATAGTACTTACCTCTTGGGCTTCTGGCTAAGTAATAACAGCCGCACGGGTCGATCGATCAGGTTAAGCTACGCTTGCTGCGAAGATGGTCACCTATCCACAGACCAACCGGTCTGCTTCACATACCAAGACCCCTCCGTGCCTCGGAAAGCGCGTTAAGCCGTTGGTCCCGGTTGACATTCTTCCCTTCTATGATCTTTGTCGTTACGGGTAGTCAGAAGCCTGAACGTCTGACAACCAGTCTTACCAAGGGGTATCGTATTACCCAGTAACTGGGTTGTGGAGGTCAGATAGGCAGTCGCTCCTTGTAAAATACTGGTATTCAGCTGCAGCCGGTTAGACTGGAAGCCGACCCCAACATATTTGGGAAAAGGCTAGGCAGATGATGGTGAGTATAGTATGTACTTACCTACCTATATTATACAGCGTGGCGCTTTAATGGCGACATTAATTTAACACACGTATAAAGTTTCGCGTTTTAGTTTTATGAAAATACTAGCTTCTGCCCGCGGCTTCGCCCGCGTGGATGTCGGAAGTTATCCCACGGGAACGTGCTAACAGGATAAAATGTATGTGCTTCCCCAGAATGCCATCTATCTCGCGGGCCCTTTGTGGCTAATTACAGTAGAAAACCAATTGTGTCTCATTAGTGGTGATTAAGAGGGTACCTATATGATATCTTTACCTAAGTACCTACCTAATTAAAAAAAAACTCAATAACAGAAAATTAAATACCTACCTAAATAAACCTATTTCTGATGATAACTAATCTAAACTCAATAAATAAGCAAAATCCCTAAAAACTAATATCTCTACGAATGACTACCTAACAGTATTATAAAATAACCTACGGTCACTACGTACACTATCAAATATACTACCTATACTTTAAAATTAAAATCGATACCAACGACTCATATAAAAATAAACCTAAATAACTCTAAAAACTAAAAGGAATAAAAATGAACTCCACTGCGGGTGACCCAACCTACGACAAACTTAGTATTTGCGGTTGGTACAGTACAGACAGTGGTAATCGGGTATAGGGATCGAACCGCAAAATTAAGTTTGTTTTTATTGTATATACTTTTCCGGGATAAAAAGTACCCAGTGTGGTGCCCAGGATATTAAAGAATAATTATACCAAGTTTCATCGTAATCGAACCGGTAGTTTTTGCGTGATGCCTGAACAAACAGACAGACAGACAGACAGACAGACAGACAGACAGACAGACCGACAGACAGACAGACAAAAATTTTTTTAATCACATTTTTGGGTTCGGTGTCGGTCTAGTAACACCCCCTGTAAATTATTTTTTTGATATTTTCAATGTACAGAATTTTCACTTCTACAGATTTATTATAAGTATAGATATAGATTTTAATTTAATTAAACATTAATATTTATTTATTTATTTATTAACAATTTTCTAAAATAGCATCTTAGAGCAACCTGACTTAAAGAACTGTAGCGCAGGGGTCATTTGCCGGGGTCACGGATCATAACATCGCATCAATGTAATTAAAACAAATAACGTGCAAAGAGAAGCCGAATTGAAGGAAAGAGAGAGAGCCTTATGTCGGCGAGCGGCGCAGGTGGAAGTTTTCAAGTTACGATATTTTTTATGTTTTTATAATTTTTATGATTACTGGCCACTAGCCCTACCCGTGTTAAATTAATGTCGCCATTGTAGCGCCACGTTGTATACCTACCTATCTTTAATTTTTCCAGTGGGTTTTGTTTTTTCCATTTTGTCATTTTGTTTCAAAATGGCTGTCGCGCATGATACCAGTGTCACGTTTCCGAGATATTAAAGTTCAAAGTTGGATCACATGACCCCCATATTTTTTAACTTGCTTACATCTTGTTGCATAGATGTTTGAAATAATCATTCTGAGTGTTTGTTCCATTATAAAAACTTCAATACCCTTTATTTTCACTGGCAGTTGAGATGATGATGGTGGACCAGTCAGATCTAGTTTAAATTAAAGTCGAACGACGATTTTTTTCCACTTAGTTTATATTATTGATGTTATAATCAATTTTGTGTGGGGTGTGGGGTAGATACAACTAAAAAGTGAATAAAAACTTTTTTATAAAACGACTTCCAGAAAACACTACAAAGTGAAGAATAACTTTTATTTCGGAAGTCGGTGTCAAAATACGAAAATGCGGAAATCACCGACACCGACTTCCGAAATAAGTTATTTATCTCTTTGTAGTGTTTTTTTTAGAAGTCGGTTGTTTTTTTTTTTGTAAAAGAGTTTTATCGATTCAATTAACACTTCAACTCTTTGTGAAAAATAGCTCGTCCGGGGAAGCACTTTGAAGCCTTTAAAATAAAACATATCTTTCAATAAAAAAATGACGATGATACTATACTCTCATAATATTTTCTTTTATAAGTATAATAATATATTCGTTTTAACTTGTTATTGTGCTCTTGTGATTTTCTTTAGTTTTATATTTTAGGTCATAATTTTTTAACATGGTGTATGTGATTTAATTAATTTTGCTGTAAACAAGTATTATACTTTTTTAGTTTTTTTTTTTTCGATATTTATTCCTATATTTATTATCCAGGGAAGTAATAGATGACATATTCATACAATGCCATAAATACATATTTACTTAAATATGCATTTAAACTTTTAAAATAATTTCCTTGCAATAACACGAAAATGTTCGTACTATTTACCTTTCGCTTCCCTCAATTTGATAACAGATTTTTTTTTATTTACCTAAGTTACTAATTCTTAATTAATGCTTTGATTTTTTTTTATCTTTCTGCTATTTGTAGCATATTTGTGCCTTTCGCTTCCCTCAATTTGATAACAGATTTGTTTTTCTTTATTTTGTTTTTTACCTAGGTTACTAATTCTTAATTAATGCTTTGATTTTTTTATCTTTCTGTATTTATAGTAGGTACTAAATAAAAGTATTATTTCTAATTTTGTTTGTTTAAATTTCAACATTACTAAAAAATCTCATGGTAAATGGGATCGGCACCCTAATTGCGTAACACACGATCAATCGGAATCT
This sequence comes from Apamea sordens, assembly GCA_945859715.1. Lineage (NCBI taxonomy): Eukaryota > Metazoa > Arthropoda > Insecta > Lepidoptera > Noctuidae > Apamea > Apamea sordens. The sequence continues at coordinate 5,717,948 of OX244015.1, read as the reverse complement.
GAATCATTTTGAAGCAAATTGCTAATCCATTGCTTCATAAGTTCGAAAAATTTGTCTGCTCAACACGTAAATAACGCAATGAATGTTGTTAACTGTCAAAATGAAACCTATTCCGATTGATCGTGTGTTACGCAATTAGCGTGCTGTTTCCATTTAAACTAAAAGCGGGCTGAATATCAATAGCCATCTTTTAAATATCAAGAGGCCTGCGTGCCTCGAAAAGCTCGTTAAGCCGTTGGTCCTGGCTGTCATTCATGGATATTTTGCAGTCGTTACCGGTAGTCGGAAGCTCGTAAGCTGTATCGTACTACCAAGTAATTGGGTTGTGGAGGTCAGATAGGCAGTCGCTTCATGTAAAATACTGGTGCTCCGGTGAGACTGCAAGCTGACCCCAACATATTCTAGGAAAAGGCAGGCAGTTGATGGGAGGCGAGCGTATTACCATCAACTGACACTGAGGAAACCCAGTTCCAAGGCATCACACAAAATTTAAAAATAAAACAAAAGAATCATTTTAAAAATGTATTGCAGACTTTCAATTGCTAAGTCTATCACAATAATAAGATATGTGTATACTGTATATAACATAATTATGTAAACAAAGATCACAATGTAAAGGGCTTTAAAGGGACGTGTCACACCTACTAGTCCGTCATATTGTTTTTTTTTTCAAAATGGCTACCACACATGGAACCTATATAAACGCGATTTTTTTGCTCGATATCAATAATGGGAACAGGTAGGCACTTGAAATATTCACAAAATACTCAGTTCTATTTTTACTTTAATAATAAATAAAATACATATTTAAGGGGGGCTCCCATACAACAGACGTGATTTTTATAGATAATGGTACGGAACCCTTCGTGCGTCCGACTCGCACTTGGCCGGTTTATAAAAAGTGGCGCGACAGTAGGTATGCCAGATTCATATAAAAATCTTCAATCCCTTTATAACTTAGGCTCACTTAGACAATCACAACAATTCGACCGTTTAGAGAATTCGTTCCTGAGTGCGACAATTCTAGTAGCTAATAAAGATCAAATTCGCAAAACACGTATTCGTTTGTATAAAACTGATAGGTGTCAAGAACGTATTCTCGTCGGACACACTGCAGTGCGATTCTGTAACCATCTCACCGTGAAAACTTAGGTGAAGTGAGCGTGGAGTGAGCTGTCATTCCAAATAATGCTAGGGATTGACACTACTGACAACTCACATCAAGCTCACTTCACTTGAGTTTTCAAGGTGAGATTTTTACAGAATCGACCGGCTGTAAATATTTTTAGCGCTTAACGTGTAGTATTTAGTGATTGTGGTGTAACTGGCCTTACAATTCTTTATACAAATATTAGTAAATTATACTATCATATACTTCAGCTGCTACAAAAGGGAAAATAATATATGAACTTTGAATTAAAGTTGATAACAAAAAAGTTTTACTCAGGAAATTAACTCTGGTACGAGATTCACAGACCGAACTGTGACTTTACTTTACTAAGGGCTTTATTTTCAATGTATACTAATATTATAAAGAGGTATATACTTATGTTCTGTAATTTATATGGTGTATATAATAAAGAGTATTCTATTTTAAAATTTGTGGGTTTGTATGTAAAGGATAATCTTCGGAACTATACTGATCCGATTCCGAAAATTCTTTCAATAACGAGAAGCTAAAGTGTTGCCGTGTGTCGTATATTTTATGTTAGAACAAAAATTTTACGCGGACGAAGCTAGTACCTACCTAGTCAGATAAAAGTGATCTGATTACAAACAAAATAAGCCCTCAGTAAAGTAAGAATTTCATACGAAAATGAACCTTGTTCTTGTGCCGACAAGTCCGCTGGGTATGTTCGAAAATGTTTCTCGAATACGGGATTTATCATACTGTCTGATCAAGTTCCATTCAATAAAATGTCGCTATTATTTTTCGAGACAATTAACGATGAAAAATTCCAAAAGTATTTGATCAAAGTGTAAACAAACCCTGTTCAGGGTAAATTCTTACGTAATCTCTTAATAAAGGGAATTAGTAACAATGTCATCTGTATGAAAAAAAAGGAGTTAAAAGGATACAAATTGGCATCCACAGGTTCTCATGATCCATTTATTTGCATTTTCATCAAATACTTCTAGAACAGCAATACAATGATATTTAGATGCTGTGTTCGAATCATAATCCACAATTATTCTAAAATTACTTTTAACAGGAAAAATATTTATACGAAGTAGATAAATTGCCAATAAATTAATATTATGATATTAGATTCATTAGAGATCGCGTTAATAAAGTTGGTAAATAATTCAAGGACTGGATGCCTTAAAACTATATAATATGGACTTGGTTTACTTCGACATGATAATATTATTATGTCTTAATTATAAAAAGGTATTACATTTCATTTCTAACTGGACAATGTAATTAAAGATGAAAAATATCAATGAAATATACGGGGCCAAATTAAATTAGCGAAACTAAAACATGGTGAGCTGGAGAAAATAAACGACCAGTGGTCCACTTTAGCCATAGATCGCTGCACTTTAGCCGTATCGTAATCTAAACACGATCAAACAAAAAAAAAAAAAGGACGACGAAGAAAACCACCGTGTAGCCTTAAGTGCGCTATGGCGCGAGGACTTAGAATTTTTTTTTTCTTTTAATCTGAAGTTTCCTAATTTTTTTTTAATTTTCAGATGTACGAAAAAAATTTTTTAGGTGAATTGACTGAACAAATTTTTTTAACAAAAAAAAAAACATTTTTTTGTTGTCTTTTCTGCTCAGTGTCCCTTAGCGTATACTCCAACTCCTAAAACTCCGCCCTAAGACGACTGACTGACCTATTTTTTTGTTTTAACACGTTTAGATCGATAAAGCTACCACGTCTGCGGGTTTCGCTAGTTAATTTAAATTGACCCTGTACCAAAACGATTTGCAAATCCTGTTCAGGTTAAACTCTTACGCATTCACTTACATATTCATCAGTATTTAGAAGGTTTCAACTTTATATCTCATCACTTTTTCCAATAAAATACTGTTTGAATAAACACGATTTAATTGAAACTGAAAAACTGACGTAAAATTAACCCCAATTTTTCGGTGATTTCAAATTAAGATATTCAAATAATCAATGAATTTGTAAGTGGTGTTACATGTTGTCATCCACAGGAACGTTTTCCGACCCTTTTTTACGCTTTCATCAAATAGTTTTGGAACAGATTACAACGTGTTTGCCATTTTGCTAACGTTTTTTGCAATTTGTAAGTCAGTATCTAGTTGTATGGGTAGCGGGATCGTCCGAAAGGGTTACCGCTGCCCTGGAACATAAAGGGCTAAGGAAGGAACACGGGTGGGTTTTAGTCAGTAAGAGTCTGACACTCCCTCCTGCTCCACCCAGAGCGGGAGGAGTCATTTGACGATTTCCCAACCTCAAAAAAAAAAAAAAGTATCTAGTTGTATGTTGATGAAAATATGATTCGCGACCGTAACAAATATGTATTTATGTAATTAAAATCATCTCTCAATAAACAAAAATGATTCTAATGATTATAATCTGTGCATACATATTCCTTACGTTCGCGAATCATATTTTCATCAACATACAACTTGATACTGACATGAAAATTGCAAAAAACGTAAGAAAATTAGAATTTTGCAGGTTATCCAAGCGCCTTCGCCTTAACGGTCAATCAGGCTGAGCGGAACTCTAGATACTAATTTTGCGCGCTCGATCGGAACTACGTCCATTCAAATTTAGCATATTTTACTCGGATTTCAAATTTCTATCGCCGAAGCTGAACATACGAATATTTATTCAGAATCAGTTATTTCAGACAATGGCGCCGATTCCCTATTGTTCACAAACTAAACTAAATTTAAGTTCAGTTCTATTTCATTAAGAAACGGACGGAAGATAAATATTAGTTTAGTCCTGTCAAATTAGTCAACGTCTGATGTAAATTGACGTATTTTTAGTCACCATGGTTTTAATCGCGTCTAAACTGACTATGGAGTATCTTAATTTGACAGGACTAAACTAATATTTATCTTCTGTACTTTTCTTAACGAAATAGAAAGAAACAGATGCAGTGAACTTAAATTTAGTTTAGTTTTTGAACAAGGGAATCGGCGCGATTGAGCCGCTTACACACTCCGCGTCAGCATAGAAATGCTAAAACCATCTTAAAAGACTGTATAAAATCTTATATTAATAATATTATACATATATCACAAAAACGATTGCTTTATTTTATAATTTTCGCCTCTCTCTATTAAGATAGGCAGTCTTCGAATTTAATATATTACATATACACAATTTACTTATAATTAGTACGAAATTCCATACAAAAAAGGTTTGAAGAGAAAATGATGACTTGACAAACAAAATATTTTATCATGGGCTGCATTCTTCGATCAATAATAGTACTAGAATAAGAATCAGGAACAAAAATCAGTCGCTCAAGTGGCCACGTTTGCACACACGTAAACATCTACATTTCATAGAAAAAGGTTAAATATTAACAACTTCAGTTTATTATAAACATTAATGCTTAAACTTAAAGTTTAATTACCATTGCAAAATATATTTAAAATGTCGCTTGAAAATAAAATCATTCTATTTTTAAATTTTCATTCGTTTATTCTAAAATGAAACTTAAAATCTAAGTAATAAGGTTAAAAACATACTAATTTGAAATAGCCGTTTTTGAAGCGTTTATCGGGAATCTAGTACTATTATTGATCGAAGGCTGCATTCTTCTAATAGTTTCCTAAATATCTTGGAATAGATTGTTTTCGTTAATCGAAAATGAACGGCATCCTAATTGCGTAAAACACTATCAATGTTAATCTGAATCATTTTGAAGGATATTGCTAATCCATTGCTTCATGTATTCGAAAAATGTGTCTGTTAACAGTGTAAATAACGCAATGCATGTTGTTGAAATGTCAACATGAAACTACTGATAGTATGTAACGCAATCAGCCCGCTGATATTTGATTCTTATTATATTGTAGAGCAAGATAGAATATACGGTAACAAAAAAACAGGATAATGGGGAAAGCAACAAAATGGCGCAGTCGTATCTAGTTCCCTACGCTAACTAATAATCAGTGATAGGAATAGGTAGTGCCTATTTGCCTAAACTTCGAAGAACAGAGACAAGAAACGGAGACTTCCTTAGGACTAAATTTTTTCCGGACTTTTAAATACATTAAAAAAATATGTTATTTGGAATAAGTAATTCGTCTATATTTACCTAAAGTTTGCGACTAGACATAACAACAAAACAATATTTACATTTATAATTTATAACTCCATAATAATAACGTTACTATTATGGAGTTATAAATTATAAATGTAAATATAGACGAATTACTTATTCCAAATAACATATTTTTTAATGTATTTAAAAGTGTTGTCCCAAATTTCGGGACAGATGTCCCGGAAAAAATATAGTCCTAAGGAAGTCTCCGTTTCTTGTCTCTGTTCTTCGAAGTTTAGGCAAATAGGCACTACCTATTCCTATCACTGCTAATAATGCAACGCGAGGTGGTTTTATTTTATTTATAGCTTTGTGTGATCTAAACCCGCACTCGAAGTCACTCTTCTCTGTGACTATTTATATTTTCTTTGCTCCTGTTTCATGTTTATTATTATAGTAGCTGCGCCCCGCGGTTTCACCCGCATAAGTTTCGATCCCGTGGGATTATCGGGATAAAAAGTATCCTATGTGTTAATCCTGGGGGCCTACTCCGAAGTGCAAAGTGCGAATGTTCGGATCGGACCGACACATGGCCGAACCGAATATTATTGAAAAATGCGAAAAAAGTTCGGATCGGCTCAGTTGGGTCGGGACCACAGTCAATATTCGAAAGAGTGTAGGATCGGAACCGACCGAACCAAATAGTAACTTCGTAACAGGAAACGGCTGAACATTCGGCCGATACTACTTCGGAGTAGACCCCCTGTTTATAAACCATCTGTGTGCCAATCTTTCATCCAAATCCGTTCAGTAGTTTTGCGTGAAAGGGTAACAAACATCCATCCATCCATACAAACTTTCACGTTTATAATATTAGTAGAATGTATATATTTACTTAGATTAGTATAACATACTTTATGTATGTATTTATTGTATTATGTAAATGGTACACCACAGACTACCTACAGTATTTGTCTCTCCTTCCCCTTTTTAATCCATCCAAAGGTTGTCTTTAAAAGATCGCTCTTAGCGATAAGACCGCCCATTGTGTCACCCTTTGTAAAATTTATATATTTATGTCTGTATTTATATGGTGTACATGTAGTAATATTGTTACGTGTATTATGTATTATGTTTTCTATTCATAAGTAGTATATTATCAACTCCCAACAAAAACAGTGGGGTGTTATAAGTTTAACGTGTGTATCCGTGTGTCTGTCTGCGCCATCGTATATAACTGCCAAACGGCTGAATGGATTTTGATTATTTATTTATTTTTTACACAGAAAAGTGCTGGTTTTGGTCACACGTGCTAATAGAATACGATATGGGTGATTTAAATAGCCCAGTATATCGTAAAGTACAATTTGGCGAAAATGACGCGTTATGTGTTCCTAAATACTCCGAAATTGCTGTCCATAACTTTTCGAAAGACCCTACAATTAGAAAATTCTGGCTTAAAGCTTAATTCTAGAGATTTAAAGAAAATTTAAACAGTGTTCGAGGTGATGTCGAGAACATTTTGAAGAAAATGATCACGAGGAAATATATAAGGTAATAAATTCTGAGTTTCCATCTCAAATGCTTGATTTAAAACATTGAAATCACCGACAATAACGAAATGGTAAAATAAAACCAAACTCATAAATGAAGACAAAATAGAATGGATGGAACTGTCAAAATCATTTTGGGCCGTAGGGACCTAGCTATGTTCACGCCATCTACAATCAACTATGACCGACATTCCCCATTAAAATACATAAAAAATGGATAATTAGAAATAATGAAAATATTTTTTAAAACTCGCACGAACCTTTCACATGACTTACAAAGCAATAATAATAAAAAAAGAAATGTTTAACGGACACTATAAACAGCAATGCTATTCTGCAGAAATCTCAACTTGAAAACTTAGGTAAAGCGAACTGTCAATCTACCTAATGGGACACATGCCTCCTCTCGGTGAGAGGGAGTGGGCCGTAATCCACCACGCAACCCACTGCGGGTTGGTAGATGTCACATGACTTCGAATTTTTGGTTCTAGGACATGCCGGTTTCCTCACGATGTTTTCCTTCACCGTTTTAAGAGCAGTGGTGATGAAATAATTTACACAAAGTAAAGCGCCTGTCTGGGTTCGAACTTACGACTTACAGCTCGTAAATCGCTGCCGTTACCACTGTGCCACGACTGCTCTTATGTTACTCTGATGTAAGAGGATTGTCTGGGTGGTTTTCTATCTATAATATGTATGTATTTACAAAAAAAAAATATGAAAATTTCATTTTCACCTCACTATCGGTTTCAGCGCCCTCGAAAACCTTCGTTCCAAAAAAGCGTACATCAATAGAAGACCAATATGTTTTAGGGGATCAATTATAAATGTATATAAGTAGTTTATCAGCCATCTTGTTACCATAACACAAGCATTAGGTTGCTTAGCTTGGGACTAGATGGCGCTGTGTGAAATGTCCAGGGATATTATTATTATTATTATTGCTCCTATTGACAACTCATTTCACGCTCACCTCACCTAAGTTTTCACGGTGACATATTTACAGAGCGGCTAGAAAAAGTTTATCAAAATCTGTATAATTAACTTATTTTAAAGTGTAAATATTCTAAAAAACTGTGTGTTTTCGAGACAAATTCTACAAAACTAAGTGTTTTATACAATAAAATTGTTCCCTTTATAGTACACTCAATTAAAGAGATAAGTAGTTTTAGCCAAGAAATCATCATCTGCAGTCTGTTTTCTGATTGCTTAAACCTGCGGGCTATGCTCGGAGTGTCTTTGAAGGATACAATAAGAAATTATCCTGAAAAGAACCGGAGAAGCTTGCAGAGTAAGCAAACTGAAGTGGCAGTGGGCTGGCCATGTTTGTCGAAGGACCGATGGCCGGTGGAGCAGACGAGTCCTGGGGGCCTACTCCGAAGTGCAAAGTGTGAATGTTCGGATCGGACTGACACATGGCCGAACCAAATATTATTGAAAAATGCGAAAAAAGTTCGGATCGGCTCAGTTGGGTCGGGACCATAGTCAATATTCGAAAGAGTGTAGAAGTGTAGGATCGGAACTGACCGAACCAAATTGTAACTTCGTAGCAGGAAACGGCCGAACATTCCGCCGATACTACTTCGGAGTAGACCCCCTGGAGTGGAGACCGCGTATCGGTAAGCGTAATGTACAGTGCACCCCCCAGCTAGATGGACCGTCCCAGTGATTCAGAAGCCCTCATTGGTCTTCAAATTTCTAGTGAATAGGTTACTTAGCCATCATCGACCACATCATAGCTTACCATCAGGTGAGATAGTGGTGTAACGCAAGCCTGCTTATAGACATGAGTGCACTGACTGGACAGGTCCACTCAAATCATAATGGTTCTTGTCTCAAAAGACCATTGGACATTAATTCGCATGGTCCTCATATGGCCTGACCAAGATTATGTCTATTTAAAAGAGACTGTGACCTCTGAGTTTGTTTCTGTCTTTCTTCTCAGACTAGTCAGTTAGGTAACATCGAACTCATGTTTTAAACAAAACTGAATTCAATTTTGACGAGTAAAAATATATTTTGTTCTTTTTTGAACCAATTAAAATAAAATTTAAAAAATGTTTATTGAAGAAAAGCCAAGTACATTCTAAAGCAATGTTGTATAACTGAGTGGCTATGCTAAGCACAATACATTGAAACCCTGATCTCGAAACTAGGGGTGACCCTGTATATTAGAGATCAGTGTCAGTGCAGCAAAGTCACAAGCCAATATTTGTAACTCATTGGCACTTGACAAAGTATTTTTTACATATAATTGACCAACTGCCAAGTGACTCGGGAATGTGCAGCCATCTCAAGAGTGGGGGTGGATACATGTAGGAGACATCTTGATGCCAATAATTCTGGAGGGGAGTGATGTATAGCACCACATGCGAACTACGCATCATATTGAAAAGACAACAACAGAAGATTCACCACTATCGGAGGTCTTACAACAATTTTTCTTTTCTTTCTTTACTGAAAAAGATATTTTGGCGCTGACTGTGAAAGTGGCAATTGTGGGTGCCCATAATAAATAATTAATTTCTCTAACTAGCTTAGCTGCCACACTTATCTCTTCAGTTGAAAATGAGGCCATTTTGCCTCAAAAGTAGGCCAAATATAAAGAACGCCATGGACTAAGGATTTACATACAACTTTAAAAAAACATTTTTGTAAATACATATTCGATTTTCATTGAATAAGCCTCTCTAAATTCGAGCTACCATTTTACCCGACTGAATAGAAAAGAAGGGGTTTTGATAAAAATTCAAAGTAATAGATATACGCTATATTATGTTGTTTTAACGCCAAACAAAGGTGGTGGGTAGATAGGTGACCATCCGTTACATATCGACGGTTGAAAGGCTAATTGGTATAAGCGACATTTTTTGAAAATTTTAGAACCTGACTCAAACGACGGAGAAAGGTCTGCTGATTCCGAATATCGACGGTTGAAAGGCTAATTGATCTAAGCGACATTTTTTTGCGATAATGAGTTATATAACATATTCGGAATCAGCAAATTTTTCTCCGTCGTTTGAGTCAGATTCTAATTTTCTTCGAAAAATGTCGCTTAGCTCAATTAGCCTTTCGACCGTCGATATGTACTCGTATATAACTCATTATTGAAAAAAAAATGTTGCTTAGACCAATTAGCCTTTCAACCGTCGATATCAAAACCGTTCCGTATCTCGGAAAGCACGTTAACCTGTTGGTCCTGGCTGTCATTCATGGATCTTTGACAGTCGTTACGAGTAGTCAGAAACCCGTAAGTCTGACAACTAGTCTTATAAAGGGCTATGGTGTAACCTAGGAACTGTGCTGTGGAGATCGGATGCCTATCCGATCTCCACAGCACAGTTCCTAGTAGTAGTCATCATCTGCCTAGCCTTTTCCCAACTATGTTGGGGTCGGCTTCCAGTCTAACCGGATGCAGCTGAATACCAGTATTTTACATGGAGCGACTGCCTATCTGACCTCCACAACCCAGTTACTGGGTAATACGATACCCCTTGGTAAGACTGGTTGTCAGACTTTCGGGCTTCTGACTTCCCGTAACGACTGTCAAAGATCCACGAATGACAGCCGGGACCAACGGCTTAACGTGCTTTCCGAGGCACGGAGGGGTCTCGGTATGTAAAGATGGTCACCCATCCACAGACCAACCGTGGCAAGCGTAGCTTAACCTGACCGATCGGCCTGTGCGGCTGTTATTATTTAGCCACGGGCCACGGCGGATAGGCAGTCGCTCCATGTAAAATACTGGTACTCAGCTACATCCGGTTAGATGAAGGAGAACCTTTTTGTTACAAATGGTTACTCAAAAATCAGCTTAAAATACATTTCACTAAAATAGATAACTTATTAATTGGCGATGGAATGTAAATTATCTGTGATTATGAACACTGCTATAGATTCAAAATTAAAACCATAATACAGCGTATATCCATACAACATTAATAAATAAAAATAAGTCTCATCTCAAACCCAATAAGGTCTTGTTTCCTTTGAGTGACGAGCGGAGTTTTTTCACGAACGCTGACGGTTGTATGAGAATTGAAACTTCCGTACCATGTTTACTAAGTCTGTTCATGTCATCTTCACCTCCCTGAAAAGATACATAAATAAAAATTAATCACCGAAATGTATGTACGCGCATAACTTCCGATCGACTTCACCAAATTGGATAATTCTTTTTGGAACGAAGTTCCTTATCGCGCGTTGCGAAAGGGGGCTAGAAGGAAAAAATTTAGACCAAAAGTTGGAACGACACTTTTTGCTATAGTTGTAAGCTGTTGTAAGTTGTAAGCTGTGCGGCGTGCGCGTGTTTCTGTCTGTCTCTATGTCTCTCTCTCTTATAGAAAGCAAGCCAGTAGAAAAGCCAAATGAAAATTCCTTCACTAATTAATCGAAAGGAACTTCGTTCCATCCGGGTATCCCTTGACACCTCTCAAGTTTTTTTTTTTTTGTGTTTGTTATTGTCAGGACAAGGTTTGTATACACAATGGGACCCGGTAGGTGGCGCTGCTTTGTCGGACAGGACGACGTCTGCCGGGTCCGCTAGTAAGAAATAATTAACACCACCCCATCATTTTCATCGTGGGTTGATGTCATCACGTTACCGTCGGCTGTCGCTGAAAACCAGCGCTGGGGCTGGCTCGCATAGGGTCTTAGCATTATGCTGAGCGATGGCCGTTTTGCGAGGATGCGACGCATATTTTCCCCCAAACTTGTTCTTTTTTATTTTCTTTACTAGCCTTCGCCCATCCGGTTAGACTGGAAGCCGACCCCAACATAGTTGGAAAAGGCTAGGCAGATGAATAATTGATTTTTGATTATGTTAAAATTATTAATCAATTTAAAATTGTGGCCTCCTACGGTAAACTGACATAAGCCCAAAGGGCAGGTAGTCCGGCATTGGTTTATAAAGAAACAAACAAGCTATCTCAAACACTGTATATTTATAAAAAGTGAATCTAACATAATAAAAAAATGAACCTTAAAGAACTAATTAACCTTATAGTTACAAAATTAAGTAGGAGTCTAATATTGTATTCTAATATTGCCAGCCAGCTAGAATTTCAGTATAAAGAGCTAGGTTTCCATAGTAGGGCTCCTCAGTTCCATGAGCCGCCCAAACCACCTTTCAAATCCAAAACGATTTGACTGCCGACACTAATGCTAAGCAAACAATACACTATATTAAAAAAAAATTAAAAATATGTTGCCGTGCCTCAACCGAGTTTCATGTTGGAACTTAGTTATATTGTAACATCGAAATGTACACATGAATGCAATAAAGAGTTTTTAAGAGATATTTACCTTCAATAGATTAATAGGCCTATTATTGATCTCCGTAAGCGCCCAACTGCCCGGCGGCGGGACACTAGCGCGGGCGCACGCACTGTGAGGCGACACGCCCGTTATGTTGCATTCATTGTCCAGCTTCAGACCTAGGGACTCTTGATCCCTTTTGTTGATGACGTAGATTTTACCTAGAGGCACTCTGTGGAATAGGATGTCAACCTGAAAAATATAAAAAAAAGTTAATATGTTTTTTTTTGTGACGACTGGATTTATTTATTTAAACTTTTCGCACAAAAAGGTACAAAGGCGGACTTAATGCCTTAGGCATTCTCTACCAGTCAACCAAGGGTGGTGAAGAAATTAGATGGCAGGTGCTATGGATGAGAGGGACAATGATAAAAAAAAATCTTAAACTACGTACTTATACAAATACATAAATAGGTTATATACACATACATACTATTACTATAATATATACTTATAATATATATATATATATACAAAATCAAGGGAGAGAGCTGTTGAGATGACTACGCTATATTTTTGAAAATTTGTTTTGAAAATAACTCTGGAATTTTCGCTTAAATGACCGACTGGTGGCCGTCCAGCCCCAGCAGTCTCGACATTCATAGCGATCGCTTTACGACCGAATTCGGTCGCAAAGTCCTGTCACTCCATACATTTCACCTGTCAATTCGGGACTTTGCGACCTAATTCGGTCGTAAAACGATCGCTATGAATGTCGAGACTGCTGGGGCTGATGTCAAGAGGAAGCGCATTCCAAAGAAGAATGGACTGAATATGAAAAGAAGAATGAACAAAGTCAGACGTATGAGAAGGACAAAGTAAGAGAAGATTGTTAGAAGAACGCAGATTCTTAGCGTGTGTAGAACATAGATATTGGAAGTGAGATACGAGATAAGAAGGAGGATGATTGATGGATTGGAGAGCCCAGAGGGTGTTTGAGGAAAACGGTAAAAAAACCAAAATAAAAGTGATTTTCACAGCCCAGATCATTTTTGGCTCTTTTTTAAATGTGAAAGCAGATTCGTGCTGACCACTGTTCTTCTATCTGAAACTTTTCAAACATATTTTCGATGTTCTCGCATCATGCCGCACCTACTCAGCTATCCACTTTTGGTCCTGTATATACTTGCTTAAAAATCCTAAAGGTTTCCCTACTATATCAAAATCAAATCAAAAGTCATTTATTCAAACTACGTTGAGAATCAGCACTATTCGAACGTCAACATTACAAAAGACAGTATACCCCGGCATGCCCGCCTATCACCATTTCCTAGTGCTATCGCTGGGAAGAAGTGGCGCAACAAACCCCCTAGCAGCACAGATGTCTGTTCAGTTAGAAGAACTATCCATCTATCTCTCCAATGCAGATGCTGACAGGACGATGATGAGAGGAGGATGGATAATGAATATGATGTACCATCCATCCACATGATGTGAGCAAGATTATGTCTGAACTTAAAAAAGCGAGCGTACCGTAAAACGGGGTGAATAGGGATGCAGGGGTGAATCGGGACGAAACTTCAAAATGGGTTTTAACATTGAAATAATATAGTTCGTTGCCAGAAAATACTCTAATGTGTTTACAGCTTTTTAATTAAAGATTAAGTGTCCCTGTTACCAACAAACTATATTATTTTAAAGTACAAATCCATTTTAAAGTTTCGTCCCGATTCACCCTTGCATCCCTATTCACCCCGTTTTACAGGTAAGTCTTTCCGTTTTGTTTGTTTCGGCCTTTCTGCTGAGAGTAGTCAGATGGAAGGAAACGCCGACCTCAACTAGTTTTTAAAATACGATTGACGTGTAAAAGTGTTTGTGCAAACTTACTTAAAAAATAAAATCATTTATCAATTATCCTCAGCCGCGTGCGGCCGTTCACATGCGACACCAGAATGCCAAATTCCGTAATTTAAAAAAAAAAAAAAAACTGTAGTTATGGATAGACCAACAAAAGAAAGATGCATGAGTTATGTGTATACTGAGCGCCTTACCGTGTGCGAATGCGCGTTGTTCACCAGCAGACGCGCGTGCGCCGCGTCCCGGGGCGCGCGGCTGCACAGCGCGGCCACGCGGTCGCCCGCGCGCCCGCCCGTGCGCACTCCCGACGGGCCCCACCACGCTACCCTGTACACATTTACATTATTACTCATCATCTGCCTAGCCTTTTAGGCCCAACTATGTTGGGGTCGGCTTCCAGTCTAACCGGATGCAGCTGAATAGCAGTATTTTACATGGAGCGACTGCTTATCTGACCTCCACAACCCAGTTACTGGGTAATACGATACCTCTTGGTAAGACTGGTTGTCAGACTTTCGGGCTTCTGACTTCCCGTAACGAATGTCAAAGATCCACGAATGACAGCCGGGACCAACGGCTTAACGTGCTTTCCGAGGCACGGAGGGGTCTCGGTATGTAAAGATGGTCACCCATCCACAGACCAACCGCGGCAAGCGTAGCTTAACCTGACCGATCGACCTGTGCGGTTGTTATTATTTAGCCACGGGCCCCTCATTAATTACTATTTCATTTAATCTGTGTTGTATATTATCATTTTCTTTCCCGATAAACTATATTGTCCCAGTTGGCTGGGCAAAAGTATCCCCCATATTTTTTCACTTTTCTTTGTACTGTGCCTTCTCCGTTCAATCAGTTAGAAACGAGTACGAACGAGAGTCATGCCAGCGTTTCTTAGGCCTGATCAAATATATGATATCTGAACGTAACTGAGCCAAAAAAATGTGTAGGCTTCCTTAAATGAGGGGGTATACCTTCGCGGTGTACGCTACGCTCATATCCATTTCATACCGAAGCCTTCCGTGCCTCGGAAAGCACGTTAAGCCGTTGGTCCCGGCTTTCATTCGTAGATCTTTGACAGTCATTACGGGTAGTCAGAAGCCCTAAGGTCTGAGGACAAGTCAGTCAGTCAGTCAATACTGGTCCTGGTGGCAATGCCAAGGGGTATTGTATTGCCCAGCAACTGAATAGTGGGGGTCAGATAGATAGGCAGTCGCTCCATGTAAAATACTGGTATTTAGATGCACCCCTTAGGATGAAAACCGACCCCAACATAGTTGGGAAAAGACTAGGGAGATAATAGGTTGTTAAAGAACTTACCACACATGCGTCCCCCGGGGCCTTTAGGGTTAGCGGGCCCCCTAGGGTTAGTGGAGCCCCTGGGTTAGTGAGGCCCCTGGGTTAGTGGGCCCCTAGGGTTAGTGGGGCCCCTGGGGTTAGTAGGGCCCTAGGGTTAGTGGGGCCCCTGGGTTTAGTGGGGCCCCTAGGGTTAGTGGGTATGTTCGGTGAAGTCTTAAGTGTAAGAAGGGCCGCTAGGGTCAGTGGGGCCCAAAAACTGACTTTTAATAAACAAGTACGCTGGACTTCATACCATCAATGACAAATGAAGACATTTGATTTTCGCCATTTTGGCGATGACAGCAACGTGAGCGTCCGCGGAACTAATATTTTTGATAGCGAGTTTTACAAGACGCGCATACTCTCAGGATAAAAATGTTCTAAATATCTCGTAGTAAACACAAAATACACAAAACAGTATTATTCCACGATTTAGACCTAAATCATCGGAGGCGTACCAAAACAACACGACGGCACCATTTGCAATGTGTCAATTTTAGTTCCTGTGACAGCTTTGAATCGGCACAAAAAACAACAGTAATTTTGTTTAGTTTATTTAGTCCAGCGTACTAGGTTTAATATAGGTCAGTAGACCCAAAGGATCAGTGAGGTCATCATCTGCCTAGCCTTTTCCCAACTATGTTGGGGTCGGCTTCCAGTCTAACCGGATGCAGCTGAATACCAGTATTTTACATGGAGCGACTGCCTATCTGACCTCCACAGCCCAGTTACTGGGTAATACGATACCCCTTGGTAAGACTGGTTGTCAGACTTTCGGGCTCCTGACTACCCGTAACGACTGTCAAAGATCCACGAATGACAGCCGGGACCAACGGCTTAACGTGTTTTCCGAGGCACGGAGGGGTCTCGGTATGTAAAGATGGTCACCCATCCACAGACCAACCGCGGCAAGCGTAGCTTAACCTGACCGATCGACCTGTGCGGCTGTTATTATTTAGATCAGTGAGGTATTTGGCAGTATTTTTATTCTATGATTATAAGGGCTTACCACACTTGATTGTGATAGTCAGTGAAGATTGGTGCGTGTGTCGTGTTGATTGTCGCGGGTAGGGCAGCTCCTCTCCTCTGTTCTGCGCGCAGGGCGGCGGCCTGTCGTGCTCGGAGAGGTGTCAGGGCTCCGGGGGCTGACATAGGTGCTGGGGCGGAGGTGTATAGGGAAGTGTCTGTTGATAAAAGAGATATTTATGTTATAAAAACTTTCCTGAAAGTTTTGGAACGAAGTTCCTTATCGCGCGTTGCGAAAGGGGGCTAGACGGAAAAAATTAAGATCAAAAGTTGGAACGACACTTTTTGCTATAGTTGTAAGCCGTGCGGCGTGCGCGTATTTCTCTCTCTCTCTCTCTCTCTCTCTTTGAACGTTCCATCCGGGTGTCCCTTGACACCTCTCAAGTTTTTGGAACGAAGTTCCTTATCGCGCGTTGCGAAAGGAGGCTAGACGGAAAAAATTAAGACCAAAGGTGTCAGGGCTCCGGGGGCTGACATAGATGCTGGGGCGGAGGTGTATAGGGAAGTGTCTGTTGATGAAAGAGATATTTATGTTATAAAAACTTTCCTGAAAGTTTTGGAACGAAGTTCCTTATCGCGCGTTGCGAAAGGGAGCTAGACGGAAAAAATTAAGATCAAAAGTTGGAACGACACTTTTTGCTATAGTTGTAAGCAGTGCGGCGTGCGCGTGTTTCTCTCTCTCTCTCTCTCTCTCTTATAGAAAGCAAGCCAGTTATACTTCGTTCCATCCGGGTGTCCCTTGTTTTTTTTTCTTTTATAACAGATGTTGATAATTGATTCACATTACAATCTAGCCTATTCTCTAATAAGTAATTTAAATATAACTGAAACTGCTAAATAACTATAACAAATAAGGGAAAAAATCATCAGAATGATCCAGATTTTGAGAAAATTCCGGACATACATACAAATTGTTTTTTAATGCTGAATTACCTTTTTTGAACTCGGTTTAAATGTGGCCACAGGTTGAATCTCAACGAAATAGTACCCTTCCATATAGTAGTTATTATTCACCCAAGTTTCGAAATCGTAAGGATGGATTGATCATATAACAACTTGAGATAGTTGACGTTTTTAGGGTTCCGTACCTCAAAAGGAAAAAAGGAACCCTTATAAGATCACTTCATTGTCCGTCTGTCAAGACCCTTTTTCTCAGGAACGCGTGAAGTTATCAAGTTGAAATTAATATCAAATCCCTTGAAGCAGTGAACAAATCAAACTTCTAAGTTAACGCAATCAAAAGATACGGGCGTTTATGCTCCGTTTTTTCCGCATATTTTGACACTCGCAAGGGAATCAAAACCTATAGGCTGTATCACGGCGAAGCAACGTCTTATAGCACAGATAAAGGAAAAATTGCGAAAACCGTAAATTTGTAGTTACCTACCTACAAATTTGTACGGAACCCTCGGTGCGCGACTCCGACTCGCACTTGACCGGTTTATGGAACGAAGTTCCTTATCGCGCGTTGCGAAAGGGGGCTAGACGGAAAAATTAAGACCAAAAGTTGAAACGACACTTTTTGCTATAGTTGTAAGCCGTGCGGCGTGCGCGTGTTTCTCTGTCTCTCTCTCTTTCTCTCTCTTATAGAAAGCAAGCCAGTTTTTTTTTGTCTGTGTTTTTTTATTTGTTAATAATAAAAAAAATATTGTTATAACTTAAAAAAAATAAAATTTTATTACAATTCCTTCACTAATTAATCGAAAGGAACTTCGTTACATCCGGGTGTCCCTTGACACCTCTCAAGTTTTATTTTATACTAGCTGACCCGGCAAACGTTGTTTTGCCATATAAATTATTTCTAGCTGCCCGGCGCTACTTCGTTCGCGTGGTGTCCTACCCCTACCCTACTCCTACCCTAATTCTACCCTACTCCTACCCTACTCCTACCCTACTCCTACACTACTCCTTCACTACTCCTACCCTACTCCTACCCTACTCCTACCCTAATTCTAACCTACTCCTACCCTACTCCTAACCTACTCCTACCCTACTCCTAACCTACTCCTACACTACTCCTACCCTACTCCTACCTGCTATAAACCTCACGGAGCCCGAGACCTTTCCAACGAATGCAAAACCGTGGAAATCGGTTCGTGCGTTCTGGAGTTATAGCGTCAGGAAGGAAAACCCGACTTATTTTTATATAGTAGATGTCTTACGACATAAATAAAAGTGTAGACATCTTACCATTACTCAAGGAACTGCTTCTTCTCCTAGTCGAATCCACTCTCATTTCAGGCCTCGATCTGTGTACCACCTTAACTGGAGACGTCACCCCGGGACTCCTGATAAAAAATACAATGAATTGATGGATTAATTGGTGTTCAAAAGACTTGTAAAGGAGCACTACTTGTCGTTGTGATCTTGTTGTCCTAACTGCAATCATCTACAGTCTTCTTTTATTTTTCGTTGCTTGTATACATAGTATGTATGTATGACGGCACGGTTGGCGCACTGGTTAAGCGATTGACTGCTGCGCTGCGTGTCGCGGGATCGATTCCCGCACGGAACAAATATTTGTATGACCTACATGTATTTGTTCCGAGTCTGGGTGTTTTTCTATCTATAATATGTATGTATTTACAAAAAAAAAAATGTATATAAGTAGTTTATCAGCCATCTTGTTACCATAACACAAGCATTAGGTTGCTTAGCTTGGGACTAGATGGCGCTGTGTGAAATGTCCAGGGATATTATTATTATTTATGTATATATAATTTTGGTTATTGTATGCATAATGTTTGCACCAACGACAGTCCCATTTTATATCAAGGAAAATCACTGTCCATACTTTTTATCCCAATATTCCCACGGAATCGACACTTATGCGGGTGAAAACGCGAAGCGCAGTTAGTACCCTTATAATATAATTTTTGACTTACCTATCTTGATTATCATCCTGTCGGGTAGGACTTTCTTTCTTGGTCTGTCCTATAGATTTTAGCCTCGTTAATAAGGATAGTTCGGTCAGACCTCGTTTCCATATCGGCTTGTTTTGAGTTTGAGTTTGACTTTGTTCCGTATTTTCTGAAAAAAGTTATAATTTAGGTGAATTCGAATATATTATCTATAGTCTAAATAAATAAATTCATTTATTTCAGGTACCACATAACCCATATTAGAAAACGATTACAAATTCATAAATTCAAAACATCACACATCAATAAATACAATATAAATACAACATCAACACATAAATTAGATAAAACAAAATTAAATTAAAATTGCTACCATTCAATCATTATTAATTATACATTACCATATAATATACATAATATAATATACATTTATAATAATAAAAAAAAACGTCGGGGACCCCCGGCAGGAAAAAAGGCGGCGGCTGCGAAAATTTGATTTTTTTTGGAGTCATCTTGTATTTTCATTTTAACTTCACTATCGGCTTTAGCACCCTCGAAAACCATGAAAACTACCTCTTTCTCAATCTGACTCTCTTTATTATCTATACTTATAATAAATCTGTAGAAGTGAAAATTCTGTACATTGAAAATATCAAAAAAATAAATGGCAGGGGGTGATACTAGACCGACACCGAACCCAAAAATGATGATGATGAAATTTTGTCACACAGATAGTTTATAACTTGCACCCGTTTCTGTGGGATATTTCCCGACATCCACGCGGGCGAACCCGCGGACAACACCAAGTTATTTATGAAGAGGAAGAATTTTCACTTACCATTCTTAATTTCTCTCTTTGGGCTATGATTCTGTTGTCTTCTAGCTATACTCTCTCTCGCTCTAACAGCAGCATCATAAGCATTCTGACTCCTAGATCTTTCTATAGATCTTAGCCTGTTCAAAGAGTCATTATTTGACCCAGAATTGACCTGCACCCTATTCGAGTCCCCATTACAATTGACCTCAGGGGTCACATTAACGGAACTAGTATTATTATTACTCAAGAACAGGTACTCGTAAGTTGAATCTCCGACTTCCAAATTTGGGAGTGAAGATTTCCGACTTTTTTCAACACTTTTTAGCTTCTTCACTGGTAATGGGGACGGTTTCGAGTTTGAAGTTGAAGCCATGCATAGCCTTTCGTAGAGTTCCTCATTTTGATTTCCAGTTTGATAGTTTGTTGAGGTAGAAAAACTCGGAAATTCATCGTTAGTCCCCGACAAGCTCACTGTTGTAGTCAAACTCAGGTGTCCATAATCCGAATCGTTTTTAGCGAAAGTGGTTCCGTATTCGTTTTCTTCTGTATTAACTATGTTTACGAAGTTAGGGTTAGGTTGGTTGGTAATGGTAAGTTTTTGTTTAAATTCGAAGTCGAATACGTCCGTTTCCGGTCCCATGACGGGTATGGCTGTGTGTGGCGGTTCTTTATTTGAAACTTGGATGACCGTTATGTTGGTAGCTTGATGGTTACTGAAAAAGAAAGAAAATGGTTGATTCAGCGATTTTTTTTTTAGGCATAATGAGCCTATAATATTCCGAGGGGCCCGTGGCTAAATAATTACAGCCGCACAGGTCGATCGGTCAGGTTAAGCTGCCGCGGTTGGTCAGTGGATGGGTGACCATCTTTACATACCGAGACCCCTCCGTGCCTCGGAAAGCACGTTAAGCCGTTGGTCCCGGCTGTCATTCGTGGATCTTTCACAGTCATTACGGGTAGTCAGAAGCCCGAAAGTCTGACAACCAGTCTTAACCAAGGGGTATTACCTAGTAACTGGGTTGTGGAGGTCAGATAGGCAGTCGCTCCATGTAAAATACTGGTATTCAGCTGCATCCAGTTAGACTGGAAGCCGACCCCAACATAATTGGGAAAAGGCCAGCAGATGATGATGATGATAGTAAATATATACAGTGGACCCCCGTGTGCATTAGTTAGTTTTTAGTGTAATTATAATGTTGTATGTATTTATAGTATTTTTAAGTTATATTAATATTGTATTGTATGTGTTTATATGGGCCTTGATGTCTGAAATAAATGGATAAATAAATAGTCCAGTACAAAAAATAGTCACAACTAGCTTCTGCCCGCGGCTTCGCCCGCGTGGATGTCGGAAATTTACCCACGGGAACGTGCTAACAGGATAAATTGTATGTGCTTCCCCAGAATGCCATCTATGTCGCGGGACCTTTGTGGCTAATTACAATAGAAAACCAATTGTGTCTCATTAGTGGTGATTAAGAGGGTACCTATATGATATCTTTACCTAAGTACCTAACTAATTTAAAAAAAAACTCAATAACAGAAAATTAAATACCTACCTACCTAAATAAACCTATTTCTGATGATAACTAATCTAAACTCAATAAATAAGCAAAATCCCTAAAAACTAATATCTATATGAATGACTAAACCTACCTAACAGTATTATAAAATAACCTACGGTCACTACGTACCTACACTATCAAAAATACTACCTATACTTTAAAATTAAAATCTATACCTACGACTCATATTAAAATAAACCAAAATAACTCTAAAAACTAAAAGGAATAAAAATGAACTCCACTGCGGGTGACCCAACATACGACAAACTTAGTATTTGCGGTTGGTACAGTACAGACAGTGGTAATCGGGTATAGGGATCGAACCGCAAAATTAAGTTTGTTTTTTATTGTATATACTTTTCCGGGATAAAAAGTACCCAGTGTGATGCCCAGGATATTAAAGAATAATTATACCAAGTTTCATCGTAATCGAACCGGTAGTTTTTGCGTGATGCCTGAACAAACAGACAGACAGACAGACAGACAGACCGACAGACAGACAGACAGACAGACAGACAGACAAAAAATTTTTTAATCACATTTTTGGGTTCGGTGTCGGTCTAGTAACACCCCCTGCCATTTATTTTTTAGAAATTTTCAATGTACAGAATTTTCACTTCTACAGATTTATTATAAGTATAGATGATGGAAGAATGGATAAAATGATTTTTGGTTTCGTTACTTGCAGTTTTTCACCCGTTTTATCATGTAATTTGTGCCTACTATTTAACCCACCGCGGGGCTTGTGGCTAAGTAATAACAGCCGCACGGGTCGATCGATGAGGTTAAGCTACGCTTGCCGCGGTTGGTCCGTGGATGGGTGACCGTCTTTACATGCCAAGACCCCTCCATGGCTCGGAAAGCACGTTAAGCCGTTGGTGGGACCAACGGCTTAACGTGGTTTCCGAGCTGTCATTCGTGGATCTTTGACAGTCGTTACGGGTCGTCAGAAGCCCGAAAGTCTGACAACCAGTCTTACCAAGGGGTTTCGTATTACCCAGTAACTGGGTTGTGGAGGTCAGATAGGCAGTTGCTCCATGTAAAATACTGGTACTCTGCTGCATCCGGTTAGGCTGGAAGCCGACCCCAACATAGTTGGAAAAAATTAGGTAGATGAGATGATTTAAATTCACCCACCTCAAACTCTCCGTGCCATCTTTGTCTCCATTACTGACCACCACTCTCTGCTTGTATTCGCCTTCAACTTCCTCATCACACATTCTATCTATTTCAGCAAAGAACTCTTCATCACTGTCTGTGGCACTCGTCCTAGAAATAAAAGAGAAAAGTATAATATAATGGTTCAATCCACCTTTACGGGTGCCATTTGCAACTACTAACTACAGTCGAAATTCGTACGTTGTGCGTACGCACAACGTACGAATTTTGTCTGTAGTTAAGTATTATAATAAGGTGTGCAAGCAGTTCGACTTTGATCTTTTTAAAACGAGTGTGACCTCGGCAAAAAAGTGTTTGAATGAATGCTTTATTCACATAAAAAATTCTTAAAAGATGTCAGCGATGAATTTCTTTAAAGATTGAATTATTCAGACTTTGTTTTCTTTTTCTTTTTAAAATTGAATTTTTAACATCTTGGTTTCATGGGAAATAACCTGCCGCAATTATATTATATTAGTTTGTTGAGTGAGAGTTTGTCAGAGTTGTTATGTATATGATAATTGGTGTGCTTTTGCACTGCTCCACCATGTTAGACATACAATAGTTTACAGTTTGTTATATTAGACCTAAGTTTATGTGATAATTATATTATATTAATTCAAATAGAAATTTCAATTGCAATAGAGCTTTATTTTGTCTTTTTGCTCTTCTTTCTTGCTTTATCAAAACATAAAAACAGTTTGGCACGAACTCATCACGAATCTGTCGGACAAAAATTCATGTACTGTATAATATGGTCTGTTCTAAGAAGTCATTTAATTTTTGCTTAGGAAGCTTATTATAAATTCGAAATTTTTATTTTTATATTATATTTTTTTGGCAATATTTGCAGTGTGTATATTTTGTTCCACAGTAGTTTTATACCAGACAAGCTCTAGACGTGAATAATTGGCTGTCAGATTATCATACTGTTATTTATCACTATTGTATTTAGCTGTAAGTCTTCCAAAGTCCTTAAATAAATAAATAACTAGCTTTTGCCCGCGACTTCGTCCACGTGAAACAACTTTCTTCAATTTTTTTTCCGTAACAACCTTCTACAAAGTATTAGAAAACTTTAAAAAAAAGATGGATGAAATTGGTACAGTCGTTCTCAAGTTATGACGTGACCAAGGGAAATAAGGATTCATTTTTATATATATAGATATTACGCCTATACAGGCTGAAATTTAATACATAATCAGCCTATAATGTTCCCACTGCTGGGACACAGGCCTCCTCTCTATGAGAGGGAGTGGGCCGTAATCCACCACGCGGGCCCAGTGCGGGTTGGTAGATGTCACAATTATCTTCGATTTTTTTTTTATCTAAGGACTATAGTCCTGTCTAATTAGTCAGCGCCAGACATAAATTGACGTATTTTTAGTCGCCATGTTTTTAATCACGTCTAAACTGTCTATGGAGTGTCTTAATTTGATAGGATAGGATAATTTCAATAATCTCTGTTATTTGTAAATGTTGGTGTTTGTGTTGTTGATGTGCCTTAATAATAAATAAATAAATAGGACTAAACTAATATTTTATCTTCTGTCCTTTTCTTAATGAAATAGAAAGATAAAGATGCACTGAACTTAAATTTAGTTTAATTTATTTATTTTATTATTTATGTATGCACGGCTACACATCAAGCTTTACATAACCAGTATAAGGTGACTTGTGACTGTACGAAAAGCCTATACAATGCGAGGTCAGCTAAAACTGGAAATGTATAGCTTGATGTGTAGCCGTGTGTACACACAGTAAAATACATAATGATATGACATAATTATAATTTGTGAATAAGGTAATCGGCGCTACTAACTTAGCACAAGACAAAACGTTATCATGTTTAACTTTGGATATAAATTGTCAAACAGTTGAGTAATAATACCCTCCCGAAATTTGTATGGAAAAAATATCGACTAAAGTTATCAAAAATTAAAAGGCCCGTTTTGACATTGACAGTTCTAGTAGTTAATAAAGATCCAATTCACAAAACACGTATTCGTTTGTATGAAACTGACAGGTGTCAAGAACGCATTCTCAAATGTCAAAACGGGCCTTTTATTTTTTGACAACTTTGTCAGAATTGTCGACATCGGCACCATTGCCATAGAGAAAAATAGAATAGAATAGAACTTTAGTGCCACCTTATGGAGCTCAACGATTCTATGTGAAGGGCGGGCGTTTTTGGGGGACTGTCTTTTGTAATTTTGACGTTCGAAAACTGCTGATTCTCAGCCTAATTAGAATAAATGACTTGATTTTGATTTTTGATGAACAACTTACCTTTTAAATATAGAATCATCTAAGCATATATTCTGGCCACAGATCTTAGCAACACTCTTCCTAGGTTCAGTCTTAGCCTGACTAGTACTAGGTACGGACGAGAAAGGAGCGTCCCAGTTCGAGATATCAATGTCTTCTTCTGTAGACGTCGTGGGCTCGGCGACTTCGGGTTCGGTTCGGGGGGGTTCGGGTCGGGTCGGCTCTTGAGAGGTCGGGTTGGTTGGTCGGGTTGTTGTTAGTTCTATGCCGGGTACCCTGGAAAGAGACAAAGGATGGTTTTAATTTTATAATTTTTGGAACTCACCGTTTGAAATGTTTTTTCCCATAGTAACATTTAAAAAAAAGGTAGTAAGTGTCTACCTGTCTGGTGGTGTAGGAGGCGTCGGTGGTAGTGGCGACGTGGGGTCCCTGGCCGCAGCCCGAGGGGGCGGAGGGGGCGGCGGTGGCGCAGGCCCCGCGCAGTACACGTTCTCACTGCGACCCAGGATCTTTAGCTCGTGGAGTGTGTTGCGGAGAGTTGAGACCCAGTCTTGCATCGATTCCCTGGAAACATGTTGAAAATTGAGATGACGATAAGTCTGCCAAAATTGAGTTTGTTAAAAATGCGGCCGAGTTCGAGTCGAACTGGCACAGGAAGGTTTCTGTGCCATTCGTTCAAATATTTTATTTATATATCATTTGTTATTTATTATAGCGTCCATAGTAGTTTACACTCTATGAAAATTTTAATTACGGTTCAAAAGATACCGCTCGGTGATTAAAGGACGGACAGACAGCGGAGCCTTAGTTGAAGCCATAGTTGGTCTGAATACTTAAGCCCAATATCTTAAATGAAGTTAAAAAAAAAGTCATTTGTCTATTGAGGTTTATTTTAGAGCCTCCATTTTTGTCGATGATTTTTCAATTGAGGGCGAATTTCACCAAACTTTTATACTCTAGGTATGCATTCTAACAACAGTGTCTGAGAATGTGTTTTCCCCTTTTATGAGGCACTTTGTAGAGAAGATGACCGGTTGAGAAACTGGTTTCGTCTTCTTTACAAGGTGACTCATACCCAAATTGTTTTTTTATTTTTTTTATTTAATATAACTTATTTTATAACGCTAGGTATAAGGTACTTTACTAACACTACGGATCTTTGTTATCCGATTATCTTCAAATAAATAATAATAATAAAAGTTTGGTGAAATTCGCCCTTAATTGTCATATACTGAGAATATTTTTTAAAAGTTTTTACAATTTTTCCATGCTACATATCTGATGAAAGTGTAAACAAACCCCGTTCGGGTTAAATTCTTACGTTATCACTCGCGAAGGGGAGTTCGTATCACATTTATCTGTATTTAGAAGGCATCAACTTTTTACCGTTCCATAACAAATAACACTGCACGTATACTTACCAATCAGGCGCCAGCATCCTGACAGCACCACTGTCAGTATCCACCAAGAAGTCATACTGGTCTCCACAGTGTGGTTTGACGCTCGCTGTCACATGCCTGGCAGCTCTCAGGCACGCTCGCCATATTGGTTTGTGTGTTATAGTGGCAGCACTGCTCGCCTCTGGGTACTGCTCCAAGTAGGGGGTCCTGCCGTTGTGCACGCATAGTTGTGTCCACATCGGTTTTAGGGGCACTTTC
Organism: Apamea sordens; assembly: GCA_945859715.1. Classification (NCBI taxonomy): domain Eukaryota; kingdom Metazoa; phylum Arthropoda; class Insecta; order Lepidoptera; family Noctuidae; genus Apamea; species Apamea sordens. Next base: position 5,691,389 of record OX244015.1, on the reverse strand, counting down.
TGGAAAGAGAGATAAAAAAGTAATGTGAGTATATTTTTTTACTTTATAAAATAGAGAAGAGAGAGCAGAAACACAGTGTCACCGACAGACTGGAGCCGAGTATACCCAGTTCAGTGTCACCGACAGACTGGAGCCAAGTAGACCCGGTTCAGTGTCACCAATCCTAGCGGTTCAGTTTCGTTCACTGTTCAAAAAGAGTGCAAAGTCATCAAGCTTACCTTACTCCCCAATGGCCTCAGTTTACTGCTGCCTACATCATTGGGTATCCGTTTCAGATATGCATTCTTCTGTATCTCCCTGTAATAGACGGGCCCTTCATCTCTGCTTGACGCCATCTTGACTTAGCTGTCATTCAGCGGCTGGAAAGAAAAATTTGAAAAATGTAGTTAAAAAATATGTAAATGTTAAATAACTAGTTTAAAAAATTGTACAGTGGACCCCTGGTAATCCGGCTCCTGTCTAATCTGGCGCCCCCTGTAATCCGACATGTCTATCACTGTTGAATGTAGGAACACAAACATTATTTTGACAAATCTTCACTAATGTAAGATAATGCATGATTAAACAGGTTGCAACTTGTACGCGCTACCGCTACATTGTATTGTGCTCGAGCGCGCTTTGTTTTGTATAAAAAAGTAATAAAACGTGGAAATGGAAAATGTAATTGTTCATTTTTTTTTCACCCCTGGCCCTACTTATTGTTTGGATATGTAATTGGTAGAATTACAAGGTACTCTTTTAAAAAAAAAAAGTCTGACAAACAGTCTTACCAAGGGGTATTGTATTACCCAGTAACTGGGTTGTGGAGGTCAGATAGGCAGTCGCTCCATGTAAAATACTAGTATTTAGCTGCATCTGGTTAGAGTGGAAGCCTAACTAGAAGATGATGATGAAAGAAAATCTTATATAAACTCTAGGTATTTGTTTCAATTTCTAGTGAATTTACTTGAATTTGGGAGCCATTCTAGCCTGAAATGAATGTTTTATTATTATTGTTAATCATAAGAGGATAGCCCTTTTTTTTATCATCTGACCAAATCATGTGGTAGAAAAATACACGTGGTTTGACCGGAAGCCGATTACAACATAGTTTGGTAAAGGTTAGATGATGATGAGGTGGTCTCCTCATGCACAAACTTTTTGATATGTTCAAAAAGGTTCATGCCTTAGTAAAAATATTGGCATGTCAGCAATATTGTTGTCTTCTATGTTATGGGTTTGGTTTCCGCACTTAGTCCTTCAGGTTGCAACACCTATATTGTTGCCTTGCAGTAAGGCTGACTGTCAGGTTTCTTCATTTCATGAATCTGACTTGTTTACCATAGTTTCAATGTTAAAAAGGATTATACATAGCCCAAAGCAAACTGAATGAATATTTTATGCATGTTACCTTGATCCCAAAAACGAAGTGAGCTAGTTATAAAACAATACTTTATAACTACTCATAAGGAACGTTACTACAACTTCGGAACAATTAGTTTAAACAGTTATTTAGCACGAGTTGCACACACAATGTTTGATTGTGCTTCTGAACGTAATATCTACAGCTACGATCAACAATTGACGCTCGTATTAATTACGGAGGGCATACGGGACAACACAGACTGTGACTCAGAACGAAACTATGCGCACATCCTTAAAAAGTTAACTAACTGTTCAAAACTTATCGTAAAAGGCATGCCGTGAAAACTTTCGATTTACACACAATCTACTATAATAACCCGGAAATCTACACATGTAAGACGTAGATAGGGTTGTGATGCACTCGTTAAATAACAATTATGAGTACAAATGTAAAAGAAAGCGCAAAAAATGATTACCTTTTTTCCTGAGAATAATACTTGCACCTTTCTCTTCGGTTTTAAGTTAGTTTTTAACGTTTGACCTTCATGCTATATTTTTATAGCGGCGGTTTACGTATTGATAGTGTTATTGCGTACCTACTAAATGGGTTTTGTTTTAAATCACAATACAATTTTTGACAGAAAACATGCACAATGAATACAAAGCAAAGACGCCATATTAAATATTTATGACATTTGCGCTCCTCTATTGCCATTTTACAAATAAATCATAGAATCAAAGATTTTGAGAAGGTTTCTAATAATTGTGCTATAAAATCTTAAACTTACAAAATTAAAAACAAAAACCAAGAAATAAACTTTATCTATAAGCTTTCCTTTGTTTCCACATGACCTAGCGATGTGCGAGTCGAGTTATTTGATTCGAGTAACTCGAATCAAACCGTAAACGAGTCAACTCGAGTTCAGTTTTTAACAACTCGAATCAACTCGGTCTATCGAACGCACACCTCACGACGGCGACGCGCGCGGACGTGGGTGGGGGCTTACGAGTTTACGAGTCAACTCGATGCGAGTTGAGTAGAATAGAACTCGGGCTGAGTCGGGCTCGCTCGGCCAGGATCGGAAACGGAATTAACAACTCGAATCAACTCGGTCTATCGAACGCACGACGGCGACGCGGACGCGCGTGTGGGTTTACGAGTTTACGAGTCAACTCGATGCGAGTTGAGTGGAATAGAACTCGGGCTGAGTCGGGCTCGCTCGGCCAGGATCGGAAACGGAATTGCATGAATGAAAAATCGCGGTGGAAGTTTATTTTTGTTTTTTTATTGGTTGGCCGTTGGTGACCCGCGCGCGACCTGACCTTGTTGCTTTGTTTTGTTAGTGATTAATATCTCTAAGTGTGCTTACTTTAATAATTAAATATTTTTTATTTCAAATACCTGATAAACTTCTTTCGTAACATATTAAAACCTGATCAGTGATCCAATGCTACATTGGTGTAGGCTTGTATCAGCTTGTATGTAGCGTAGCGGCTCCGGCTACTAAAACAGAAACTTTCTTAGTTGCGAATGGACTCGAGTAGCCATATCACACCAACAATTCAACATCATTATCATTACCTATCAGCCTCGAGTCGAGCTGACTCGAGCTCCCCGAGTCCCCTCTTTCTCCCTACAGGAGACACCGAGTCGAGTCAACTCGAGTTGCGACTCGAGTCAGTACCCATATCAACTCGAGTAACTCGAGTCAAAAAAAATCCAACTCGTCACATCGCTAACATGACCACATCCCACTCTATACGCATAGACTAGAATAGAAAATTCAGGGAAGAAACGGCAACATTTTTCTTATTCATCATTGTCTATGGACCTTAGTTGACATTTCTTGTAGTGATAAAGTGTAGAAAACAAATAAGAAAACTACAGAAAATGTAAGTTATCATGATTTTATTGGGTCAGTAAGAAACGGTTCCTTCGATCTGCCTTTTAGAAATGTTTTGTTGAACCAAATATATTAATTTATTGGCTTGATTTTCAATTATCATCGTCGCTGTCAAAGTATTTCAACTTTTTAATTTTAGTACGTGTCATTGCCACCGCTGCGCTGCCGTCTAAACTTATTTTGGTCACGTGATCAATTCAACCGCCAAAATAATTGTCATTTTTTCGCCGACCCACAGAATTTTCTGTCGTTACAAGAAAACGGTTATTTTCCTCGTCTATCTAGAGTGATTACGGCTAAAAATACTCAAAAACGCGTCCTAGTCCTTTGACTGAAGTGAAACAATAGTAAAAACACACAATCATGGCAAAAGTGCACATAACCAATGTTGTTGTATTGGACAATCCGAGTCCGTTTCTAAACCCCTTTCAATTCGAGTTAACTTTCGAATGCATTGAGGAACTGAAGGAAGACTTAGAATGGAAGATGATATACGTCGGATCAGCTGAAACGGAGGAGCACGACCAGGTTTTAGACACAATTTACGTCGGACCGATACCTGAAGGAAGGCACATGTTTGTCTTTCAAGCGCCCCCACCTGACGTTACACGGATACCTGAAAACGACGCTCTCGGCGTCACAGTTGTGCTTCTAACGTGTTCTTACCGAAGACAGGAGTTTGTGAGAGTTGGTTACTTTATTAATAACGAATACTCGGAATCCGAGCCAGAATTACGTGAAAATCCACCAGCCAAACCTCAGTTTGACAAAGTGGTGAGAAACATTCTCGCTTCTGAACCTCGTGTGACTAGATTTAAGATAAACTGGGCGGAGCCTGACGCGGCGGCGGCTGCCGATTCGGGAGATGGCAACTTGGAAACTTCCCATGCACCAAGTAATGACTCCTATGCCTTCAATGCTGACAGCCAGATCAGCGGGATTGAGTTCCAAGGCAGTTTAAGCGGTTATGGTGATAATTCTAATTCAATTGCTCCTATGGAGTGCTGAGGTAAGAAAACTTGTTATTTTTATTTTTTTATATAGCTGCGCCCCGCGGTTTCACCCGCATAAGTTCGACCCCATGGGAATATATCGGGATGAAAAGTATCCTATAAGTTAATTCTGGTTGTAAACCATCGTGTGTGCCAAATTTCATCCAAATCTGTTCAGTAGTTTTTGCGTGAAAGAGTAACAAACATCCATTCATCCATACAAACTTTCATGTTTATAATATTAGTAGGATTTCATTGTTTTGAAAAAAAAAAATTGACTTATTGGCAATAGGCGTTGAGACTACTGTGTAGAAATATGCAGTTAAGAGGTTATATGATACCCTGGTAGAAACATACATACATACTCAAGCCTTTGTCCCATGGGGTTAGGCGGAAACTATAGAATGCCGCCTGCCACAATCCCATTGCTTCGTTTACACTCATACTTCTGGTACATGCACACCGGTTTTGAATACTATATACCTGATCTATCTGAAGAACATCACCAATAACATCCACCAATAAGATCACTTATGTCCTCCTAGGGTGTCTTTCCCTTCACATCTGCCTTGTAAATATCTTTTTTAGGCAAAAATGTGAAATCAATATCATAGGAGTTTCCTTCTGCCCGTGAACATACTCATGAACCATTGCAATACATGTAGCAACATGTTTAAAAACTTTTTACATAAATAAAATTTTCCACTACATTAAGACTCATGCATAAGACTTAATATTTTAAAAGTTATTTACTAAGGTACGCTACTTAAAATTCCTTTGAACAGTCAATTGAATGATAAGTACTGTAGTCTATGTACAAAAAAACAGGTATACATCCAGGATTATACATGAAGGGGAGCGCAATGGCCCAAACTGAGTTTAGAACTCTAAATTAGACATAAACTTAGTTCTAAGACCTGTATTTTTACTTTGTATACATTACTACAATATAGGGGCTTGGGTCCATCCATTCTTCTGCAAGCAGATCATTGTTGAATTAGAGTCCAAGAGATCATCGGCCAGAGTATGTGGTACCGGGGACTTAGCACTCCCAACTGCACTATGTATATTTATAATTTTTTTGAGACTAACAATGTACCCGGAATCTTGATTTAAAAGAGTATTTTTGGAGTTTTTCTCCTGTTCTTCTCCATAGAAATCTATTTATATTTTGGAATGGGGTACTAGCTTCAACTTTCTGTAGCATGTGGCATTCAGTGGTTTCTGCTTACCCTCAAGGAACAAAGCTACGACTTTTATGTATGTATGTTAAGAGTATTCTATTCTATTTCTATGTTGATATTAAAATGACCTTCTCTTGGTATTTAGTGTGACATCTACAAATGTATGATGAACAAACTAGTTGCAGTAAAAATAGAAGGTTTATTTAAACTAATAAATCTTTGTTTCAGATTACCAAATACTAGTTTAGCAGAATGAATATCCTGAGAAGATGAGCTGAAGCTGAGTTCTTCATGATGAGACTCATAATCTTGTATAGTGTACACAACACAATGGACTGAGAATTTTGACAGTCTGGCTTTGCCTAACAATAGTACTAGATTTCCGATGAGCGCATCAAAAACGACCGGAAAAATAAGACCACAAAATAATGTTGTGGTGTTATTTTGCTACATAGTTCTTTCAACCTTATTGCTTTGAAATTAAAGAGCATTGGTGGCCCATTGGTAACGGCCACGACTTCGAGTTGTAGGTCATGGGTTCAAACCCAGGCAGGCGCTTTACTTTGTGTAAATAATTACATCACCACTGCTCCCAAAACGGTGAAGGAAAACATCGTGAGGAAACCGGCATGTCCTAGAACCAAAAATTCGATGACATGTGACATCTACCAACCCGCTCTTGGCCCGCGTGGTGGATTACGGCCCACTCCCTCTCACAGAGAGGAGGCCTGTGTCCCAGCATTGGGAACCTTATAGTCTGATATGCTTAGGAATTGTTTTATTTTGCCATAAATATTTTGGTATCTTATTTTAAAAATAAGTTTTCTTTTCAAGTAGCAAATATTGCAAACTATAATAAATTTTATGTTTGAGTGTTAAGGTTTATAATCAAGTTATATGCAATCGTGACCACTTGAGCGATGTGTTTTTGTTCCTAATCCTTGATCTGGTACTATTGTTGGTTGAAGCAGGCTGGAGTTACTATTTCTCGAAAACTTGCTCGATTTCAGTTTAGGTTAATTTAATTAGTTTTAATGTAAGGAATAGTTGTATTTTTGTATAAAAATAGTAGATGTTCAATTTATTTAACAAAATTCTGTGTTCTGATATTCAATTAATACCCATTCGCGCTGAGTTGACCGGTCCGTCGAATGCGGGTCCCCTCCCCTGAACCGAAGTTGATTGACGCTGCGTTGATGGTGCATAGACACTGCGTTGCTGATGCACAGACGCTGCGTTGATGATGCACAGACACTGCGTTGACGGTGCACACACGCTGCGTTAACGGTGCATAGACACTGCGTTGACGGTGCATAGACGCTGCGTTGACTCCGCATAGACTGACAACAGGAACGTGCGTGAACTATATGAGAAGATAAAAAGATCAACATAATTTTAACTGCGTTGTCGCGGCATAGACAAATATTACTAGAAGTCGTAATAATACAACAAAACAACGCCAGCATTTGACCCTATCATTTGATTTGAAACTATCAGGTTACCGAATACCAATATTATCATACAATTTGACAGCAAATTTACTTAATTTTATTGGCCGTCAGAAAACAGTTTTTAGTCTTATTTCTTGCTAATGTAATCTTATGCTTTATTATACAGGGTTATTTAAAATGGTCTAGCTCAACTCCGCAAATGGGATATGGACGAGATGGCGAGCCTCGATATCTCAACACGATAAAATAATAAATAAAGATATTTGATGTACCCCTAATTTTTATTTTTTATTCCACATCCCGTCTGCGGAGTTTAGCTAGCCAATTTAAAATAAGCCTGTATTTATTTATTATAATAATTATTATATTTGTTCTCTTCGTGTCTAAAAGTTTTTGTCAAATAGTAACATTCTTAACATGACTGTATTCGCGAATAAGCTTAATTTAATATATATTGTAATGTAATATTTAGGTGTTATTTCATAGCTGATGTCCAGCAATATTATAAGGAGGTTTATCATAATAAAGGTGCGACCTTTGGCATAAGCGGAGCGATAAGGCTGGCTTTCTAAAAAAACGGTGAACGGTCACAGAATAACGTCTATCAAAATACAGAGCGTTTTTGACTCCATAAGGGTCAATTTACTTTGTCGTGGAACGTATTCGAAGCGAGTTTTTCGTATAGTATATTTAGTCCAGCGTAGTTGTTTATTAGAGGCCAGTGAGACGAAACAAATGAGCCGCTATAAATGGAGTCTCGAATATTTCAGATAGATGTAACTACGACTTGGCTTAGCATAAATAATGCATAAGAAGTGCCTTCGCATCTAGCATTGGTAGGCACGGCGCATAGACACTGCGTTGATGGTGCATAGACACTGCGTTGCTGATGCATAGACGCTGCGTTGATGATGCACAGACACTGCGTTGACGGTGCATACACGCTGCGTTAACGGTGCATAGACACTGCGTTGACGGTGCATAGACGCTGCGATGACTCTGCATCAACTGACAACAGGAACGTGCGTGAACTATATGAGAAGATAAAAAGATCAACATAATTTTAACGTCAGAAGCTAGGCAGGCGCACAGTACCAATTGGTCGTTTCTGACTTCGAAGATTTCTTTCTTTCTTCTTTCTATCTTTCTTTCTTTATATGCGGTATGAATCGAAATTACGTTTGACGTACACCTACGCTATGCGAAAGGTTGGTCTTTCTCATTACAGAGGTTGTCTATAGTTTTTACCGTGACACGGCAATAATGCAAGAATATAGTGATAATTATAATTTAGGAGTAATACTACAAATGAGTGATTATGATTGGATTGAAAATAAATATGAAATGAGGGGGCCATTGAAGGCACTTCAGACATATCACGTCTCTAAGGTTGACAATAGCGCTGATTCCCATAATCACAAACTAAACTAAATTTAAGTTCAGTGCATCTTTTTCTTTCTATTTCATTAAGAAAATGACAGAAGATAAAATATTAGTTTAGTCCTGTCAAATTAAGATACTCCATAGACAGATTAGACGTGTTAAAAACATGGCTACTAAAAATACGTCAATTTACGTCAGGCGCTGACTAATTTGACAGGACTAAACTAATATTTATCTTCTGTCCTTTTCTAAATTAAATAGAAAGAAAAAGATGCATTGATCTTTTTAGTTAAGTTTGTGAACAAGGGAATCGGCTCCACTGTATGTGTAAACTACTAGATCAAAGAATAATAACTATTAAGGGAATAACTACTAGAGCTGCGGTGTCCCAGAGAACGGTGGCCGCCACATAGCGTCCGTAATTGGCCGTTGAAATGTTATTGATGAAAGTAAGTTGGTGTGTATCCCTAGAAAGCGATCTTTGACACCGTTAAGTCAAACCATGATGCCGTGATTTTCATGACGGTCGTTACGTGGCGGCCACCGCTCTTTTAGGAAACCGCGCTTTACTAGTTACCGCCGTGTTAGTTATTATTCTTTGATCAAAGAAACCATATCGTCAGGCTAATCATGATTCTTCGGCCGTGTTGTAGTTAAGCTGCGTTTCCATTATGCAAATAACTTGCATACAAGTTGTATGTTGCATGCAATTTGTATAGTGGAAACCACAGCATGCAAACAAGTTACAACTTGTATGCAATTAGGTTCTATCTAAAAAATCACTTGCACACAAGTGTGACGTTATACTTGCATGCAAGACTTGCCTAATGGAATCGCGGCTGTACAGTAATTAAAGTTCAAAATTCACTCAACAATTTGTAAAAAAAAGTGTGTTTTAGTTAATTTTATTTAAGTAGTATATAGTTGTGATTGACAATTAACATGCTTTTAATTAGTATTATTAATATGAAGCTGCATGGATCAATTGATTATAATTATAAGTCTAGTGAAGAATAAATTTTAAATATTTGGAGCTCTGACTTCTCTTGTAAACTCATACCGTCTGTTACAAAACGAGTTCTGACTTTAGACCTATCCCAAACCCAAACCCAGTTACTGTATTTTGAATTTTATTCCGACAAATATAAAGTTCTTAATGCAAACTTTCATATAGGTACCTACCTAAGTTAAAAGTTATTTTGCCTCGGATACACTACGGGACATTTTGTCCCGCAACATGACGCGCAACACTAATCTACTTGTCGCTGAAACGTTGCAAAGTGTCTCGCAACAAGTTCCGAAACATTTTACGTGACGCGGGACGCGTGCGCTCGCTCTCGGAGCACACAACATGTCCCGCGTCACGTAAAATGTTGCAACGTTGCAGTGTCCCATATTGCAACAATGTTGCAGCGTCACGTAGATTGCGTGTTGCGAGCCATGTTGCGGGACAAAATGTCCCGTAGTGTATTCGAGGAAAAATAACTTTAATGACGGTAAGGTACGGGAGTAACTCTTAAGTGCATCTCTCTCTCTCTCTTACTCTCCAAGAAAGTCCAAATTCAATGATCCTTAATAACCTAATTGCCCAATTAGGGTCATAAGGAAGCACATAATTAATGTAACATATTTGTGCCTTGAGCGTCGACATCAAATATGCGTTTTTGTAATGAGTAAGGATTTTTTGTTGGGTACAAAATTGTAGGTGACCGATTTTGCATGCCTAGTATTAATATTCAAAACAAGTACTTTTCATTACAAAATTATGATATTTCATATATTTCAGGCAGGGAAATTGACGCGCAACTTGTTACCATGGATTCGGTACATGATTCTAGACCAGGACTGCCCAACCAATTTTGGAGGTGGGCCATATATTTAATTCCGTGCCAGCAGGCAGGCCATCTAGTGAATAAAACTTGCCTACAGTTATGGTAGTACTAATTAAATAAATATCCAGATATTAAAATGAAACAAAAGTTTAAGTTACTAAAAAAAACTTCACTGACTTTGAAGAGGTTTAAAGGCGTACATAATGCGTTAGTGGCCCGCGGGCCTGGGGTTGAGCAGCCTTGCTCTAGACCTCTAGCATAGAAAGATTTCGTCGGTTATCAAAAAATGTTAACGCAGAATCATGTAGGTCTGTACTGAACCCATGCTAACAGCACCCTAATTGCGTAACACACAATCAATCGGAATCAGAATAATTTTGAAGCAAATTGCTAATCCATTGCTTCATAAGTTCGAAAAATTTTACTGCTCAACACGTAAATAACGCAATGAATGTTGTTGAACTGTCAAAATGAAACCGATTACGATTGATTGTGTGTTACGCAATTAGGGTGCCGGTTGCACGTCGATCTCTCTGCCACCTTGTATACATGATTTTTATTATAACGGCTTTTGCATTCTTACCAGAGGGGCAATTCTCGTAATTTTAAGAACGTTCACAGTCTGATCTCAGTCTCAATCTGTCAAAAAATGCATCTAATTTTCAAAATGTAGGGACATTGTGACAAGTTTTTGACATTTATTTGTCGCCGAGATGAGGAGATTTTGAACGTTTTAAATTAGGTAAGAGTATTGGCCTTCTGGTGATACCTGGCAAAAACTTGCATTGTTATTTTGGCATTACTAAGAATGCTCGATGATTGCTATGTTTTTAAACTGGCACATGATTGTATTAAAAATCGCACTTAGACATTTTAGTGTCCGTTCACACAGACCTCCGAGAGGAGAGTACATTTTTATCGCGTTTAAAAAATAATTTTGGTTACTTGAAATAACGTTGAATTTTTCATGTCACTGCGCGTTAAGTTGGCTCTTAATCATTGTCATTTAAAAAAGAAATGACATGAAAAAATTAACCTTATCGCAATGATCCAAAACTCATTTTTAAACGCGATAAAAATGTATTCTACTCACACTATAAATTCTTAAGATGCTGTTTGGACTAAAAAAAAAACATGTATAGATTTATTTTAACAGCCACTTTAGTGACCAGAGGGGCAATTTTCGTAAATTTTAGAACGTTCACATCTCAGTCCCAATCTGTCAAAAACGCCTCTAAATTCCCTACATTTTTGGCAAGTTTTTGACTTTTTTGTCGCTGAATTGAGATAGCAACTAGATTTTAAACGTTTTTTAATTACGGGAATTGGCCTTCTGATAACTCGACGAATGTTTAGAGCGCTCTACACAATCAGGATTTTTTATTGGCTTGGATAAAATTGCAATGAATCTGTACCTAGTTATAATGTGTTCTAAATTGTGTGTTTATATATTAACAATGACTTAGTGCAGTTACATCATGTATTGTTTAGCTATGTATTTTATCTAACAACGTGTTTCCAATGTCGGACGTCAAAATATAATATAATAGGGAACAACGGCCATTGGAACGAAGATCCTTATCGCGCGTTGCGAAAGGGGGGTAGACGGAAAAAATTAAGACCAAAAGTTGGAACGACACTTTTTGCTATAGTTGTAAGTCGTGCGGCGTGCGCGTGTTTCTCCGTCTCTCTCTTTGAACTTCGTTTCATCCGGGTGTTCTTTGACACCTCTCAAGTTTTTTCTTTTTATCTTGCACTTGACGCACTCGGTTTGATTCTCAATGCTCGGCTCAACACAGAAGGTTGAAATTCCACTGAGCGAAAAAACATAGTCGCGTAAAAAACATCGCCCGTTACCCTGGGATAGTTATCTCGAAAAAAAATCTCTAATTTTTACCTATTGCGTCCATACAGTCATAAACTCATGCCTTTTACAATGGGGTAGGCAGACCCATTAGAAATTCGCGTGCTACATCCTTGCCTACTCCTTTCGCTCAGTTTTTTTTTTTTTGTTGTTTCAAATAATAATATACACCGCGTGTTCCGGGCGATATACATAAACTTCGATCTGATGTTCAGACCATGGAAATAATCATTTTTCTTTATGGACACATTAATGAATTCTTATTTTTGGAACGAAGTTCCTTATCGCGCGTTGCGAAAGGGGTCTAGACGGAAAAAATTAAGACCAAAAGTTGGAACGACACTTTTTGCTATAGGTAGTTGTAAGCCGTGCGGCGTGCGCGTGTTTCTCTGTCTGTCTCTCTCTCTCTCTTTGAACTTCGTTCCATCCGGGTGTCCCTTGACACCGCTCAAGTTTTTTTTTTTTGTTAATTTTCATACAAACTAAATAGGTACCTTGACATAAATCACCCGATATGCATGCCTCCTTATCTTTTTATCCGAAGCATTTGATAGATTTATTATTTTAATCGCACTAAGCGACAATATAGGCCAAATAAAACCCTTTCTTACTGCATAGCTCAATTAAATTACATTAAATGAAATTACATATATCATTGTAACGAAGCCTTTTTAAGTACTACTTCCTTTGTTAGATTTGATCTGTAAAAGCCATTGAAGCGTTTTCCAAAGTTTATGGATAGATTGAAGAACAGGTGTATATTTGACCTCCGACAATGGAAACTTTCCTTACTCTATATCATAACAATGATTGCTGGTTATATAAAATTGTAAATTGTTGTAAATAATTTGTACTCTCATCTATTATGTGTAAATTACGTTTAGACATTATTTAAGTTCATAATACATAGTTTAATACCACGATTTGGTTTTATTTTTCAATAGTACCGCAGCTCTTTTATTAGAAGGTGCACGTTGGCAGCAGCGTCGTATTTTGAAGTGAAGTTATTTCAATGATAATGTGATCGGGGTGGCGCCACCAGCCACAATGCCGTTTATTAATTTTGTAGCTGGACCGCACCGTATTCGTTACTTGGAACGGAACGCTTATGCCGAGTGCGGCGTCAGAGAATGTTGGTAGCACTGACAGTCCAGCGATGAGTGCACGCGCAGGACTTTGCTGTTTATGCCGTACACATAACTGCGAGAATTCCTTGCATTTACGAAACAGACACTGTGCTATTGCACTTTTGAACTTTAATACGATAGCCGATAGGTATAGTTCGGTAATTCTTCGCGCACTACAGCAAATGATTACCACTTCATAAAACTTGAGTTTTTAGGGAATGATTTATAAGCGAATAAGCAACTGATATTATATTTTGCGGATAAAACAACTTAGGACAGTATTTAAGAGGGGTGCGGAGTGTGTCTAGAATTTTCTAATACCTTTTATTAAGTTTCATATTGAGACACGAAGCAACTAAATACGACATATAGGAATGTGGCCGCTTTTCTTTAGATTGAATTTTGTTGCTTCGTGTCTCAATATGAAATTTTATAAAAGGTATTAGAAAATTCTAGACACATTTACCGAGGTCGCTGATTGAACAGATTTTCATAATTCCTTCTCAGTCACGAGATAATATTTTTTTAAAGGAGTGGCGCTAGTGGACCGTTGTACAGGCCTTAACTGTTACGGAGCGCGTTCCGTTTTTTTTTTTATATTGTTGGTATAAAGTATTGCAGGTAGTCGAGTTGATCAGTTGATGTAACATTATTTTGTCATTAAATAACTTGACCGTAAATTTGAAGCCTAATAATACATGAGAGAGAGGCCATCGTTCTGTCCCTTTTTCGCATCCGTTCTCCCTCCTTGTCGCGTACTATCGCCTTCTCTGTCTCTCCTCCCACCACCACTAGCAGTTGCAAACGCCGGTTTGCTTTTGGATTTGCCTCATTGACGTCATTGTTCCTGTCCTGACAACACCGGTTAAAGCAAGGTAAAAAACATTTACCTATCACAAAGTGCATAAGTGAAAATTGCAAGAGTTAATAACACTAACTGTACAGTTTTTCAACACTAAGGTAAAGTTTTCAATTTTAACTATAATGTTTGAATCTTTACAATTGTCAAGATCATTTTAAGAACGAATACTTTGTTCAAAATCTGTACTTCTATTTTCTGTGTTTATACTCTTAATTAACGGTGTTACCGTTCGTTTTAAGTACATACATAATATCGAATTATTATTTATGTACCCTCCTTTTTTTTTTTAACTTTTTTTGCTCAAAATACCGCAGATACAATGATGATTCAAATACCAGACGCAAAAGCTCTCCCTCATCCCACCGGGATAGGAGAGGCAATTCACGCAGATTCTGACTCAACGAGTTCGTTTCGCGCCGGTCAGCTGCGGCTTTTTCACGACCGGTGGAAGAAAATGGGCGCACCCGATTATATATTAAAAATAATATCCGGCTACCGAATTCCGTTTGTACGAAAGCCTCCACTTCATATACCCAAGCTGCAAAATTCAGTCCAGTCGACGCCTCATTCTTCAGAAATGGACCATATTATTCACAAAATGATATCAGAAGAGGTGCTTACAGTCGTGCCACTAACTCAAAGTTTCATTTCGCCAATGTTTCTGGTGCCCAAAGAAGACGGGAATTTCAGACCGATTTTCAATCTCAAAGCACTGAACCAATACGTCGACGCCGCTACCTTCCGGCTGATCAATATTTTCAGAATCCCAGACTTCCTTCAACCAAACGATTGGATGGTGAAAATAGACCTATCCCAAGCATATTTCCATCTGCCAGTTACAGAGGCTCACAGGAGATTCTTACGGCTTGTTTACCAAGGCCAATTGCTTCAAATGAACTGCCTTCCCTTCGGGCTCAGTTCGGCACCGAAAACATTTGCCTCCTTGAGCAACTGGATTGCCCAGACTCTTCGAGACCGCGGTATACGTGTCGTAATTTATTTAGACGACTACCTGCTAGTCAATCAAAATTACAATACACTGGTGAGCCAGGTCAAAACCACAGTGGACATCCTGCAATATTTAGGATGGATAATAAACTACGAAAAGTCTATCCTGCAACCAAAGCAAGCGATAGAGTATCTGGGTATATTATGGGATCCGTGGAGGAACATAAAATCACTTCCAACAAAAAAGTGCCTGAAAATGAGAACCATGATCACTCACATAATCAACAAGCAAAAGGCATGCCTAAAGGAATTACAAAGCATCATAGGAATGATGAACTTTGCAAGCTTTGTTGTACCTCGGGGAAGGATAAATTTTCGTCAGCTTCAAAAGCTATGCATCAGCATGTTACACCTGAAACCTACTGCAAAGAATTCACTGACCGAGGCAGCTCAAAGGGACTTACAATGGTGGCAAAATTATCTCGAAACTTCGTCGCCAATCCATGTCTCACATCCAACACACTACATTGTCACCGATGCATCAGACAACGCCTGGGGTGCTTACATAAACAACACCTATGTGTCCGGCACTTGGAAAGCAGAAGAAAAACTTCTCCATTGCAACCAAAAAGAGATGCTTGCGATCCTAAAAACGATTCAACATTGTGGTCAGAGCCTGTGCAAAGCCAGCCTACACATTCAGTGCGACAACAAGACCGCGGTATCGTATCTGAGGAACGAAGGCGGTACAAAATCACTAGCGCTTATAGACCTGACCTACCAGATTTTGCAGCTCGTAGATTCTTACCAGATTCACTTCACCATTTACCACATCCCAGGCGTATACAACGTCGAAGCGGACAGACTATCTCGACTGCAGAGACTACCAGAGTGGCACTTACTCCCTCAAGTAACGCGCCTAATATTTACCCAATGGGGAACCCCGGTGATAGACTTGTTCGCGTCTCAGCGAGCCCATGTAGTCCCCAGGTACTGCACTCTGGATCGTCGGGATCAGCAAGCCGAGCTTCAAGATGCTTTCAGCCAGATTTGGGACTATCCATTGGCATGGATCTTTCCACCACCGTTTTTGATACCCAAAGTGCTGATCCATCTGAACAAATGTCGAGGAATATTTCTGATAGTTGCCCCGAAATGGGACCAAGTCTTTTGGAGACCGGACCTGAAGAATCGGGCAATAGACCGCCCTTGGACGATCAGGAACCTATGCAAAGTGCTAGTAGACACATCGACCAACAAACCCCCTCACAAGGCCAACGAAATGACTTTGGAGGTTTGGAGATGTGGGGGTGGAACGAAAAACTGAGTGACTGGACAGCCCAACAAAAGCATCTTCTCATGAAAAGCTGGCGATCGTCTACTATAAGAACATATAGTCCAGCCTGGGCTCGTTGGATAAAATGGGCTAAGCTTAATCATATTTCTGTAAGCGAGCCAACCGGTTCGGCGCTTGCTAGATTTTTATGTGATCTTTACCAAAATGATGGGCTCTCTTACAACACTATTCTTGTCCATAAAGCCGTAGTTTCCACTTTATGTTGTCCAGAGTCATCAGAACGGCTAAGTGAGCATCCTTTGGTCAAGCGAATATTAAAGTCTATAGCACTAGCTATTCCAAAACTTTCAAAGACCCCAGTTTGGGATGTTAACCAAGTTGTATCTTTACTATGTCAACAGAATCCTGATATAGATAAAGTTTATGAGGTATCGAAACACACAGCATGCCTCTTATTACTATGTTCTGGTCGTAGGGTTCATGACCTGACCCTCTTGAGCATCAATTCTAATAATTGCGAAATTACTGATGATTATGTTATCTTTTGGCCATTGTTCGGCTCAAAAACTGATTCCGCAACTTATCGTCAATCAGGTTGGAAGTTAATGATCAATAAGGACAATAAATGCTTAGATCCAGTACATTGGATTTTAAAGTTGATTTCAGTTGGAGAGAACAGGAGAATTGAAGCTAAATGTAATAATTTATTTGTTACTGTATATGGTAAAGCTCGACCTGCTTCACGTTG
The DNA here is from genome assembly GCA_945859715.1 of Apamea sordens. Lineage (NCBI taxonomy): Eukaryota > Metazoa > Arthropoda > Insecta > Lepidoptera > Noctuidae > Apamea > Apamea sordens. The sequence goes on along the minus strand of OX244015.1, from coordinate 5,674,453 downwards.
TGTTATAGCTAACTGGGTTAAGAAAGTATTAAAGGATGCTGGGATTGAAGCCCCAGCTGGAAGTTTTAGGGCTGCTGTAGCTTCAAAAAGTTGGTATGAGAACTGCTCAGTTGATGAAATTCTCTCCAGAGGCAATTGGAGATCAGAAAATACATTTAGGCGTTTTTACTGTAAAGAAGTAAAGAAAACAGAGGCTCAAAACTCTGTTTCTAAATTGTTTAATGCAGTGTGATTAAATAATAATTACTCAAAATGTTTTTATGATTTGCTTGTGTACTTTATGCACACATATTTAATTAATTGAGCGAGTCGCTTGGTTTCCGTTATTTGTTACTTATGTTAGAAAGGATACTTTTTGCTTTTTATTTTGAAAATAAAACTATTTTATTTTTTGTAAACCTCATTTTTATTTTTTATCACATCTGTAACAACATACATTTATTCACACGTGTGCTATACTATGTATATATTGCTTTCACCCGCCTCTTGTGCGTTGATAGCATAATACCAATCTGGTCTTAAAGACCATTCCTTTTCATTGTCGTGTGATCTAAATCTTCAATCTAATAGTCACATTGACGTCTCCACCACCACCAGGCGATAACAAACACGTCTCTCATGTATTATTAGGCTTCAAATTTACGGTCAAGTTATTTAATACAAACGTTTTACCTGAAATAAAACGTAAATTAAATTACTTACCTAAATTTGAAGCCTAATAACTTAAAATTCTGCCTGGTTCTACAATGACTTCAATGAGGCAAATCCAAAAGCAAACCGGCGTTTGCAACTGCTAGTGGTGGTGGGAGGAGAGACAGAGAAGGCGATAGTACGCGACAAGGAGGGAGAACGGATGCGAAAAAGGGACAGAACGATGGCCTCTCTCTCATGTATTATTAGGCTTCAAATTTAGGTAAGTAATTTAATTTACGTTTTATTTCAGGTAAAACGTTTGTATTCATTTTACTTGTGCCTGTACGTTGCTACGTGTATTACCTATTTATTCCCGTATCCAGAGTGCTCCCAACCCAAAAATTGTTCAGTGGCGCCGAGAACTTTAATAACTGTGAATAACCTTAATAAATAAGGCGTGTGATTTCGCTAACGGAAAAAAATGCCATTCGGTAGGTTCCACGAGTTCGACATATATAGGGACGATTGGAGGTTATACGTCGAACGTCTGGAACAGTACTTTGTAGTGAACAAAATACCCAGTGAGTTACAAGTGCCGGCGTTAATCACCGTTATGGGTGCAACTAGCTACGAGTTATTGGTGAATTTATGTACTCCAGCGAAACCGAAGACAAAGACGTTAGAACAGATTACGTTTATTATGGAAAAACATCTGCAGCCGCAACCGAGTAAGTTGGAAGAACGTTATAAATTTCTAAATCGCAAGCAACTTACAAGTGAAACCATATCGGATTATGTAGCTGTTTTAAAGAAAATGTCAAATACTTGTGAATTCGGAGCGGGGTTCGAAGAAAGGTTAAGAGACCAGTTGGTTTGGGGGATTAAAAGCGAGAGCATTAGATACAGACTGTTTGCAGAAGCTAAGTTAGATTTCATGAAGGTATATAATCTGGCCATAAGCTTGGAGGCGGCAGAGAAAGATCTGTTAGTGCAACAAGTAAGGCGAACGGGGCCGGTGGTGGATTGTCAGCTGACGATGATTACGCGGCGGAGGAAATTGCCACGTGGCTGGCTGCTTGTCGATAGGCGAGCACGTACAACGCAGGTGGCCGCAGGCACGCCGGGCAGGGGCAGCACCCGCGGCGTCGGCGGCGTAAGCGTCCGTGTCGGTGTAGCGAGAGCGGCAACAGCGAGAGTGTCGAGGAGATGGAGCATGTGGCGGGCCGCATGAGGTGGCCGCTTGCAAGTTCGGGCGCATACATAATGCTGGGTGTGCTACAAGCCGGGTCATTTGTGGCGTATGTGTCCGCGACTGACAGTATTATACCGGTCGAGGCCGAGTTCGAGGACGTATACTCCATTTGTTTAGGCAATAAAATATAGGTAAACAAAATAACCACGTGACTTGTTAACCGACTAAACGTAATACCAGTCACTTCAGTTGTCATGCTATATCACAGTTGTACTTTTCAATTTAGCAACGTTATTATCCTAATTCCTAACTAATGATTTACTTAAATGATTATTTCTGTTAATTCGTATGGTTTTCTAAGTTTTGTGTTTTATGATCGTGTTATTTTATATTAACATCAAAATTAAAAACGTATTTCTTAGCGTAAATGTGTTCCGCTTTCATTTCGCTACAAAATGGCGCACGTTGTTACGTTTAATCAGACTAAGTCACGTGGTTTTTTCCTTTTATTTTATTACCTAAACAAATTGAGTGTAGTGAACAGCGAAGATAGTGACGAGGTATTAATAATTGAACTTAATGGATTGACAGTAATGCAGTGTAAACCTATCATTATTTCATTATGAGATTCAGGGTAAAATAATTAGGTTTGTGTGCGAAACAGGTAGTGCTATTTCGTGTATAGATGAACACATACCTATAACATAGGAAACCTTCATAAAGAAAAAAATACTGTTCTAGAGGAAAATAACAATAAATTTCGACGGTCACAATTACTTTACGACGCTAGATGGCGCTACGTGTCTTTCGAATCATGATTGAATTGTGACCCGACTTTCTGAGCAGTACCTACATTTATTCTAACAAAAAGTACTAGGCTTGCATAAATTCAAGATAGTATTTCCATCATTAATATTATGCTTTTGATAGGATTTGGATTGCACACAGATAGTTTATTATAACCTGGAATAACACATTTACTTCGACTTTTAATTGTATTCAGTATCTTGACAGTTCAAAGAAAAATAATGTTACCATACTAAAACTAATAGTGTTGGGGTAGTGAGCGATTTTGCGTAAAGAACGAATGACAAAAATGGTTTAATTTAAATAAAACTTTAAATATTCGTAATATTTTAGTAATACGTACGTAACTCGTGTCCAGCCTATCTGTACGCCGTGCTCCGCAAGCGATGCGCCAGGACCTCGGCAGGTTGCGCGCAGCACCAACAGCATCCTGGCTGTTATTACAGATAGGCTGGACACGAGTTACGTCTAGCACTGGGTTAATACTCACATTAGGTAATAAGTAATTATAATGTTTATTAATGAAGTGAAAACTTCTTTAGCGGCGTTGTGCACTTTTGTTGTGTTGGTTAAAAATGTTAAACTCGCGTCAGGACACGTGACCTGATCGAAAATTCGTAAGACTGAGCTCGCGTCAGGACCTGATACGGAGGGAGAGTAGCCCGCATCCCAAAATATCAAAAACGCACAACGTTAATATTCAAGTTTTCACTTCTGCCGGCACTCCCGGAGTCTTCCCGGAGTGCAATCTGTTATTTTTTACTACTAACACTAGGTTCATAAGTTTTACTGTAGTTACCAACTAACATTCTACGGATTTAAAATTTAAGTCTGAATTAAAATGATTTTATTTTTATCTATTTTTTTATTATTATAAATTACACATTTACCCAATACTTATTCCTGTGTGACAGATTATCCCCCTCATAATATTTCAATTTAACCTTTTGTTCAACCCACGTCGTTACACGGGTACCTACGCTGAGAAAAGGTCAGTAGCTCTCAATATTAATTATACACCGTGACTTTTTAGTCGTCTGACAACGGCAGCCCACTTCATGTATCCAATGACTGCTACACATTCATAACAAAAAAAATGGCATTTATGAGAAAAAAAAGAAAAAAAAATCAGTATTATGGTGCCTAACGTAGTTGAAACATTCTGTTGCGAGCGAAGATCTATCTACTCGACTCGTGCGATGGGTAGGTATGTTCTACTGTTTGATACGTAAACATTATTAACGGGATGTTTCATAATTCTAATGTATTATTTATTTTTCTTTGTACCTATTATTTTAATTAATGGTAAAAAAAACACGCCTAGAGGTATTTTATGTCGGATACATTGAGTGGACCACCTTTGTCAGACGACTAAAAAATCACGGTGTATATTTGTTACAATACTGAAATAATATTGTTATCTATTTTCATGATCCCTGGGGATTTTGCAGGCTGACTGAACGCCCACGACTTGTTTAATGATCGATTGCCCAAGTCCCCGGTTGTTTTAAATGTTTCATTTTTCTGGGTGTGTTATAAACAATCTCAAGTCAGTGTTATAAACAATCTGTGTAGCATAATTAACATAAAAACAGTGATATTCGACCTGCATAAACAAAGACTTGTATTACTATAATTAATGACCAAAAGGCAAAGTGAAAGACGTGTGTGCGTGTAATCCGGCTAAATAAAACATCTACCAACAATAACATAAACATCTGTTGATATTTTTTCTGGATAAATCAACACTATTGAAAATTACTGCGATGGGATTCCGTTTTTTATTTGAATTGAGTGTTACTACAACACCATCTATTAAAACACATAGGAACTAACACGTACTGAGTGATACCATACGTCAATGCTCTAAATACTAATTGACTATTGTGAATAGCGACATCTCCTAGTAGAAATAGTAATCTTCATCGTAGTACATAATACCACCGCTAATTTCACATACTAAAGCGTCTGCCAGTTGACCAAGCGGCTTACCAGTCGGTTTCGCAAGTAAGGAGGTGTGAGTTCGAATCCCAGAAAACGAAGACTTTGGGAAAATTGTTTTTGAATTTTACTATCAATTTATCATCATGAATTTCCTTGAGAATATTACTTTCCGTCGTACACGCAGACAATCAGAACCAAGTAACGATGACAGTGATATTATATCACAAACATTGAATTGTACCTCAAATAGCATGCCGGATATATCAGAAGATGATGATTACAACCAAATAAAAATATTGAAAGACGAGATTGATACTTTAAAGGCACAATTAAATAGTGCACATCATGAGGTTGAGTTATTGATATTGGAAAATAATAATTTAAAGTTATGCAATGAAGAACTATTGAAGAAGAATAATCTTTTCCAAAGAATCGTCAGTAGTCCAGTGCACCAGAAACAAACAACACCAATAAAAACATCATCTAATATTAAAACAAAATTCAAACAAACGCAAACTATAAATTTATCGAAGAAGATCGTCGGGGAAGATATTACTACTTTAGATGTCTGTACAAAAATTAATATCACCGATAATGCATGCACTTCAAGCGAAAGAGATCATGTATTGCAGACAGCAAATACCGGCAGGAAAACATCACCGCCCTTACGGACGCCGCCCACGTCGGAGCCATCGACTAAACATAAAATAGTTTTATTGAGTGGTGAAACATCTAATAGACTGTATAGTATGGCTGAAAAAACTTATCTAAATAATTTTGAATTGTGTCATTATCGTAAACCCAAATGTGGAATAGAACTTATCTTCGATAATATTGATGCAAAAGTCCGAGAGTTTACAGAGTGTGATTACTGTATTATTTATATTGGTGAGGAAGATTTTCGAACAACTCATAATTATATTGAACTCGTCACTTTTATTCGTGGAAGGTTATTACCACTAAATCACACCAATTTCATTATTTGTTTACCTACTTTTAAATACATGGAAAATCATAATATTATGTATAACAGTCGTGTAGATACCTTTAATAACCTGCTTTATATGGATGTACAGACATGTAATTATGCGCATGTATTAGATTCTAATTTAAATCTGCCATATACGTATAACACCTATAACAAACGATATAACACACTGAATAACAAGGGATTAAATATTATTGTATCAGACTTGGAACAATTAGTCATGAAATTATGTAGCCTGAATAAAGTTTTTTCCTATGTTGATTGTGACCAAAATGATGAATCTGACTCACTTAATCAACCAGAACTGTTATCAAAAAATTTACAAATCGACCTCAGTGACGACAGTGACAAGAATTTGACCAAGAATATGAATTTATTTCGTTCACAATAGTGTTATAGTGTTACACCAAAACATAGCTGGACTTTTAAACAAAGCAGACCTACTAACCGTCCACCTTCAAGAAATGACTGGAAAACAAGAAAACATAGATGCTATTTGCATTACCGAACATTTTATAATGCGTGGGCAAGAAAAACTACTTAATATTCCAAATTATAAACTGGCCGCATGTTATTCAAGACGTGAGACGAAGCGGGGTGGCGCTTGTATTCTAGTTAGTAAGTCTCTTCAATGCACAGAATTTAGAGACGCAACAAAGTATTCAATATCAGGTGTGATCGAATGTTGTGCTATTGAACTAATACAGCAGAAACTAATAATTATATGTGTATATAGACCACCAAAGTCGAGTAATTTAAATACCTTTTATGATAATCTTGAGGTTATTTTAAAAAAAACTCTGTATCAACCCTAATAAAAAAGTAGTTATTTGCGGGGATTTTAATATAGATAGGTTAAAAAGAAATAATACTAGTTTGGATTTCGAATATTTTCTTCTGGGCTTTGGCTTGCGATTAGTGCTTGACCAACCAACTCGGCTATCTAGTAACAGCTGTTTGGATAATTTTGCACATAATTCAAATAATAAATGTAAATGTACTGTAATAGACTTCGCCTTATCTGATCACTCCGCACAAATGTTTAAGATAAAAGTAAACAAAACTTATAGAGTGTACTCATGGTATGTTAAAAAGCGGGACCTATCATTGGAAAATTTGTTGAAATTCCAAAGCTATCTACAATGCCTTTCTTTTTCCGAAATGTATAAGACAGAAAATGTAAATGAAGCATATAACATATTTATGCAGCAGTTTGGTTTGTTATATAATCTTTGTTTCCCTTACAAGCGAATTACAATAACGCCATTAAAGAAACCTAAATGGATTTCTAAGGGAATACGATTGTGTAGTAGGAAACAGCGTCAACTTTTATGGGAACACAGACTTAATCCATCGCATGAAAGCAAATATAAATTTAAAAATTACTCCCAGCGATTTAAAAAAATAGTGAAATTAACTCAAAAAGCGCAAAATAACTTTTTTATCAACACTTCACTTAATAAATCGAAGGCATCCTGGCAAATAATCAACAATAAAATATGTACTAAAGAACCCATTTCTCAGATAAAAATAAACAATACAATTATTAGTAACCCAAAGGACATTGCAAACGCATTCAATAATTATTTCATTAATCTAGTTAAAAACTCATCCAAAGCCTCAGTCGACACAAGTAGTTTACGCGAAAACCCTAATACAATGTTTATGACTCCAGTTATACCGCAAGACGTAGTCAGGGTAATAAAACGCTAAAAAATAAAAATAGCGTCGGATATGACGAAATAGCAACTAAAGTTATAAAGTTTGTATCAAATAATATAAGCATACATATTTGTCATGTTATTAACTTAGCCATCAGCACCGGTGTATTTCCGGACGCTTTAAAAACTGTCATAGTTAAACCGCTACATAAAAAGAATTGCAAAGAGGATATAGCTAACTATAGGCCGATAGCATTGATTCCTGTGTTTTCCAAAGTTATAGAAAAGGTTATCTATGAATTAATTAACAAATTTTTGACAAAATATGACATCCTATGTAGTGAACAAGCAGGTTTCAGAAAGAATAAAAGTATTAATACAGCACTGTATGACTTATTACACGAAGTTATGATAAACGTTGATAAAAAGATCCCTATCTGTGCTATTTTTACAGACATGACTAGGGCTTTTGATTGTGTCAATCATGATATTTTAATAAGCAAACTTAATAAATACGGTATAAGAGGTAATGTGTTAAATCTCCTAAAATCTTACCTTAGTAACCTAACCGCACACAGTATACCGAGATATCCCGAATTTGTCTTACGTCAAAATGTGAACAGAAGTATCAATCTGAGGGTAAAATAGTCAAATTTGGTGTACCACAGGGTAGTGTATTAGGTCCTCCAATATTTTTGCTGTATATAAAAGATTTGCCTCAACAAATTCGACATCCTATGGTTCTATTTGCCGATGACAGCACAGCGCTTATAAAATGTAATGATATTAGTGATTATGAAGAGGACATCAACAATAGTCTTAGAAATATAATTGATTGGCTTGATAAAAATAATTTGGTAATAAATTTAGTAAAGACGAATATAATGCATTTTCACCAACGCACAATTCCACCAAACGTTAACGTAAACTATAACAGACAGACGATTCAAAAAACGAAGGTCGCGAAATTTCTAGGAATCCTTATAGACGATCAATTAACTTGGAAACCACAAGCAGAAGAGGTCTGTAAAAAATTGAGTACTGCTTCGTATGTCCTATTTAATTTGAAAAAAAAAGTAGACACTAGGACGGCTTTAGTTGCATACCATGGCTTAGTCGCATCGGTCCTGAGGTTTGGAATAATTTTCTGGGGTAATTGTACTTTAAGAGATACCATATTTAAAGCCCAAAAACGCTGTATAAGAGCCATGTGCGGTATAAAACCAAGAGATAGCTGTGAACCCTACTTCAAGTCGTTAAAAATTCTCACGTTTCCGTCATTATATATTTTAGAAATGGCAATTTTTGTTAAAAGCAACATAAAGCTATTTGCTAAGGTCTCAGACACCAAGAAAGGTCCCGTTAGAAGTCAATACAAAAATCTTTTAACTGTCAGCAGCTATAAAACTGCACTACTTAGGAAAAGTGTTCTTTGCATGGGTCCAATTATATTTAATAAACTACCGGACAACATAAAAAATGACACCCTTCAACAGTTTAAAAACAAACTCAAGGCATATTTGACTCAGAAATGTTCTATACAATAAGTGATTTTTTGAATGACCCTCTACTGTGACATTCAGATACACCATGAACACTGTATTACATTTTAATTTGAAATTATTATATTAATTATTTTATTAGTATTCGTATTGAAGTTTAAAATTTAATTTTGAAATTATTATATTAATTATTTTATTAGTTTTCCAACTGTATTTAAATTTGAAAACTATCTTTGAAATTATTAAATCTATTTGGTGTTCCTTAGTATTTAAATTTGAAACTTAATTTGTTAAATTTTTGCATGTCAATACACAGGCAGAATGTGCACGGGCCAATATATATATATTTTTTTTTACCAACTTTTTGTTAAACACCTACATTCTAAGCGAATAAATGATTTGATTTGATTTGATTTGGGATAAAATGTGTACTTACCTAAAGCCGTGTCTCCTGCGCGTGTTTTTTCGAAACATTACACGAACATTTGTTTTCATACACAAGCTTCGTATTAAAATATTTTACTCTTTCACGCAAAAACTTCTGAAAGGATTTGGATGAAATTTGGCACAGATGATTTATAACCAGGATTAACAGATAGGATACTTTCTATCCCGATATTCCCAAGGGATCGAAACTTATGCGGATGAAACCGCAGGGCGCAGATAAACGTGTTGCGGCGACTGAGTACCATGGAGAAGAGCAGGAAGATTATGATGCAGTCGTCTCTAGATTTACACGGAGCGATTCAATTGCCTGTGGCATCGTTTAAGGTGGAAGCAGCATTTGCACCCTCTATGTTCTATTATAAGGTTTGGTTTCTGCACTTAGTCCTTCAGGTGGACCATTGTGCGTGGGCCATGGCGACCGTCGGTGGTTATTCCTACCAACCCACCATCCTCCAGAAGTTGATTACATCTCCTGGCCTGTTGAGAACATCTGTGTAAGATCTAGGTGTCTCGAATGTTTTCCTATTTCTGACCCAGGCCCTAGTTCACTATGATTACTTAACGATTTCTTACTTCGAAACCACGTCAATTCCTTAGCTAATCCCGCCAATGGCGCCGATTCCCTTGTTCTCAAACTAAACTAAATTTAAGTTCAGTGCATCTTTTTCTTTCTATTTCATCAAGATAAAAACATAAGATAAATATTAGTTTAGTCCTGTCAAATTAGGATACTCTATTATAGACCATCCCTATACAGTTTAGACGTGATTAAAAACATGGCGACTAAAAATACGTCAATTTACGTCAGGCGCTGACTAATTTGACAGAACTAAACTAATAGTTATCTTCTGTCCTTTTCTTAATGAAATAGAAAGAAAAAATGCACGGAACTTAAATTTAGTTTAGTTTGTGAACAAGGGAATCGGCGCCAATCTCACGTTGATTTCGCGCGGTTTCGTACATTGTATCAAAGAGAATTACGGCTCTAATCTGAGTGACGCCTGTGCCCTCAAAGAGCACATGCGCAACGGTTTCCTCAGCCTCCATGCAGGCCCTCCATTGGGGACTGTCCGTTATGCCTGTCGTATGGAAGTGTTTGTTTAGCGAGCAGTGTCCCGTTATGGTCCCCGTCACCAGGCGTAGGTCGTTCCTGTCCAGGCGCAGTAGACGTCTGGTTAGCTTGCCACCTGGGTCGTTACCTGGCGATCCGGTGTGTCCTAGTATCCATTGCAGTGTCACTGTATTGCGGTTAGATTCCGTTACTGTATGTGCACCATCTAAACAGTATTATCTAAATTCTAAACGGTGGAAGTCATCTGTTGCTTCAATTTTACTGTAGGTATGCCACGGGGAATAAACTTGCATCGTGTAACCCGTTTATTTTCTTTAAGCTAAGGTTTCCTAGAAGAACGTTGGCCGCCACATAACGGCCCCAGTTACACCTGTCATAGAAATGATGGCACTGGTGTTTGACATTACAGTGACGAGCATTACAAAACGCTTTCCAGGGAAACACCAACTGGCTTTCGCTCACAACACAATGTTTTTAAAATCATAATAATGGTTTTAAAACGCGATTTTACAAAAAAGAAAAACAACCGACTTCCTAAAACGACACTACAAAGTGAAAAATAACTTTAATTTATGTGTATGTAGTGACGTTTTAGGAAGCCGGTTGTTTTTTTTTTTTTTTGTAAAAAAGTTTTTATTTTTCACTTTTAAGTTGTAATTTTGGTTTAAAAACCAAACTACTGAACCGTTTTTGATCAAATTTCTATGGGACCATTTGGGAAGTATACCCTTTCCAACAAAAAAAGATTTTTTCAAATCGGTTAGCAAGCGACGGAGTAATGCGCAAACAAACAAAAAAAAATACAAACAACCGAATTGAGAACCTCCTCCTTGTTTGGAAGTCGGTTAAAAACATTGTTGCTGACCATGCCTAGTCCATAATATACTCAACTAACGACCCACCCCCACCCACTCAAATACTTTCATAAGCATTTAGTAAAAAGCTGTTATTTTGACTTTTTCAAACAGACACTTTTTTTTTTTGTGTGGGAAATCATCAAATGACCCCTCCCGCTCTGGGCAGAGCGGAAGGGAGTGTCAGACTTTTACTGACTAAAACCCACCCGTGTTCCTTCAGTTGCCTGTGCCAAGGGCCACGGTACCTCTTTCGAATAACCCGCAGCCCTGGCGGAATAACCCGCAGCCCTGGCGGAATAACCCGCAGCCCTGGCGGAATAACCCGCAGCCCTGGCGGAAACAGACACTTCAATTTGATTAATTTGCACCGATGTATATGTTTGTATAAACAGATGCGGTGTGGCGATATCTCTTGCAACAATTTCTACAAATGGTAAATCTAGTTCCTTTATACAGAACACAGCTCATCTTTCAAAAGAAGTCCTCGAAGAAGACTATAAATAGCGACCCAATTGTTTCTGGTTCACCAGGTCAGCTCTCGATACAAAAGGCTAAATCGATAGGTACTTTATAAAATGTTAATTATGGAAGTGGGTGTGAGATGAATGACTATAAAACATTCCTATACTCTGTACCAAAAGTATCTAATGAAAATGCAAATAAATGGATCTGCAGTGCGATTCTGTAACCATCTCACCGTGAAAACTTAGGTGAAGTGAGCGTGGACTGAGCTGTCATTCCAAATAATGCTAGGGATTGACACTCTGACAACTCACATCAAGCTCACTTCACTTGAGTATTCACGGTGAGATTTTTACAGAATCGACCGGCAGAAACGTAGGTACCTGTGGATGCCAATTTGTAGTGCCACTTACAAAATGAGTGGTTTGATTTGATTATTTGAATACTTAAACCCGAAATTCTAATTCTAAATCAACTTAAAATGACAACTGAGGTTATTTTTATAACCACAATTACGTCGATGTTTTTCCACCATCATCAGCCTACAGCAGTCCACTGCTGGACATAGGCCTTCTCCTATTTCACGCCATTCAACTCGATTTTCGGCAACTCTCATCCAGCTGCTACCAGCCACTCTGCGAAGATCGTCGCTCCACCTAGCCTGAGGGCGTCCTACCTTAAGAGCCTGTACAACGGTCCACTAGCGCCACTCCTTTAAAAAAATATTATCTCGTGACTGAGAAGGAATTATGAAAATCTGCTCAATCAGCGACCTCGGTAAGTGTGTCTAGAATTTTCTAATACCTTTTATTAAGTTTCATATTGAAACACGAAGCAACTAAATACGAAATATAGGAATGTGGCCGCTTTTCTTTAGATCGAATTTTGTTGCTTCGTGTCTCAATATGAAATTTTATAAAAGGTATTAGAAAATTCTAGACACATTTACCGAGGTCGCTGATTGAACAGATTTTCATAATTCCTTCTCAGTCACGAGATAATATTTTTTTAAAGGAGTGGCGCTAGTGGACCTGTGTGCACCCTCTTAAGTTTACCGATTCGCTTCCTCCACTCAAGAACACGTCTACCCCAACAGTCATCGGTTTTACGGCTAATATGGCCGGCCCATTACCACTTCATCTTGCTTATTCTGTGAGTTATCTGTTGATTTTTAATGACAGCAATTAATAATATAATTCAAACAATAATTGTTGAAAAGACTGGTGAGATATAAAGTTGAAACCTTTTAGTACCAATTACCAGGTGAATGCGTTTTAGATGTTAATCCCCTTTAGTGAGTGATTGCGTAGTATTACCTCAATAATAGAACCCATGGCTGAACGCTGACCCCTAAAATACAGGTCCAGTCCTAGTTTGGGGGTTAGGATCAGAAGGCCAATTCTCGTAATTTAAAACATTCAAAATCTAGTCGGTCTCATCTCGGCGATAAACAAATGTCAAAAACCTGTCAAAATGTAGGGAAATTAGAGCTATTTTTGACAGATTAATATATTTTATAATATATTTGATAGATTGAGACAGATCAGACTGTGAACGTTCTTAAAGTTACGAGAATCGCCCCTCTGATTTGTTGCAATACACTCGTGTGCTTTCTTATTGTGACTGGCTTGTAGTATGTATTTTTAAGTGTCACTTTTTTTTTTATGTGTCCTCTGAATATGGTTTGTTTACGTTTTCATCAGATAGTTTCGGGACAGACCTTCCCATTTATTAGTAGTGATAGCGACTGTATAACATATAAGTATACCTACATGTACGCACGGCTACATGTCAAGCTATACAAAACCAGTTTGTCTTGGCCTCACTTTGTATGATATTGGCCCTGATTCCCTTGTTCACAAATAAACTAAATTTAAGTTCTGTGCATCTTTTTCTTTCTATTTCATTAAGAAAAGGACAGAACATAAAATATTAGTTTAGTCCTGTCAAATTAAGATACTCCATAGACAAATTAGACGTGATTAACAACATGGCTAGGTACTAAAAATACGTCAATTTACGCCAGGCGCTGACTAGTTTGACAGGACTAAACTAATATTTATCTTCTGTCCTTTTCTAAATTAAATAGAAAGAAAAAGATGCATTGAACTTAAATTTAGTTTAGTTTGTGAACAAGGGAATCGGCGCCATTTTCTCACAATGAACGGTCAGCCAATACTGGTTTTGCATAGCTTGATGTGTAGCCGTGTGTACATCTACCTACCTACTATAAGTGTTGCCCCGACGTTGAATGTCAGAAGGCAGCGTTTACGGATCAAAAGATCGTTACTGGAGAGTTTGTTACGGCTTTGTATTTGTTAGCTGGGTTCGTACGGGTGCTTTTTTCCCGTGGCGATTTTTTTTCGCGCACTATTTTCAACGCATTGCTTAGCGTCAAGAGTTGAAAATCCAATAAAGTTAAAAGATTAAGAGCAGTGGTGGCCCTGTGGTAACAGCCTCGACTTACGTGTTATAGGTTCGATCCCAGACAGGCGCTTTACTTTGTGTAAATTATTTCATCACCAATGCTCCCAAAACGGTGAAGGAAAACATCGTGAGGAAACCGGCACCCTAATTGCGTAACACACAATCAATCGGAATCGGTTTCATTTTGACAGTTCAACAACATTCATTGCGTTATTTACGTGTTGAGCAGACAAATGTTTCGAACTTATGAAGCAATGGATTAACAATTTGCTTCAAAATGATTCAGATTACGATTGATTGTTTGTTACGCAATTAGGGTGCGGCATGTCCTAGAACCAAAAAAATTCGAAGACATGTGACATCTACCAACCCGCACTGGGCCCGTGTGTATTATGGCCCATTCCCTCTCACCGAGAGGAGGCCTGTGTACAGTCACGACCAAAAGTATGTATACACTCGGCTTTATTCAAAAGCGATTTACTCCTTTATTTTTTAAGGAAATTTTATCTTGTTACGAACATAGCATTTTCGAACCCATAGGTTTATGTAATGTGTCGTATTTCAACGTTGCATTCGTTATTTCACGAAAAAATCGCAATTGAAAATTGGCAAGTGTTGACATGACATATTCGTGACTGTACCAGCTGTGGGAACATTAAAGGCTGATAATGCTAAACGATGAGACAGGTGATAAAATAATAAACATTTTTTATTATCTCTTCTCTTACGTAATAAAATATCATTACGACTCTGTTACATCAGTGTTCATTTATCTGTGATTGTGTGCAATCGTGTTACTAAGGTAAAGTGCTGAGTTTTTTTTTTTTTAATGTTATAAACTAGCGCTTGACTGCGATCCCGCCTGATGGAAAGCATAGATGCAATCGTTGATGGTAAGCGCACTAATTTATAGTTAAAACATATATTTCTTTATCTTGCAAAGTACAGTGATTTTTTATCTTGCAAAGTAGGTACTGTAACATCGGGGTAGGTAATTGCATAACACACCAATGGCTTACATTTTGATAGTTCAACTTCAACAACATTCATTACGTTGTTGAAGTCCACTTTAATCTGTATGGTTCTTTCCTTAAAATACCAATTCTGATACTAATAAAAAAACTTGAGAGGTGTCAAGGGACACCCGGATGGAACGAAGTATAACTGGCTTGCTTTCTATAAGAGAGAGAGAGACAGACAGAGAAACACGCGCACGCCGCAGGGCTTACAACTATAGCAAAAAGTGTGTCTTTCGCAACGCGCGATAAGGAACTTCGTTCCAAAAAAAAAAAAAAAGTATGTATGGTTCTTTCCTTAAAATACCAATTCTGATATTAATATTGAGAGACTTGTGATCAAGTAATAACAGCCGCACGGTTCGATCGATCAGGTTAACCTTGCCGCGGTTGGTCTTGGATGGGTGACCATCTTTACGTATCAAGACCCCGCCGTCTCTCAGAATTGCGCGTTGGTCCCGGCTGTCATTCTTGTAAACTTTGACAGTCGTTTTACGGGTCGTCAGAATCCCGAAAGTCTGAAAACCAGTCTTACTAAAGGGTATCATCTTATTAGCCAATTACGTACGTTGTTGAGGTTCACTTATATCTGTATGGTTCTTTCCTTAAAAGATCAATTCTGACACTAATCTACATGTTCCTCACATGATCAGCACCCTAATTCCGTAACACACGATCAATCGGAATCTGAATCATTTTGAAGCAAATTGCTAATCCATTGCTTCATAAGTTCGAAAAATTTCTCTGCTCAACACGTAAATAACGTAATGAATGTTGTTGAACTGTCAAAATGAAACTGATTCCGATTGATCTTGTGTTACGCAATTAGGGTGCTGATCAAGATTATGTCTGGACTTTAAAAGAGACTTTGACGCCTGAGTTTGTTACGCCATTTTTTCTCGGTGTAGTCAATGCCGCAAATAGATAGGAAATGCCGACTCCATCTATTTTTTTTTTATATTACGTACTTATGAAAGTCATTCAAATATCCAATTTACAGAATAAACACATTTCATTTCATTCGTGCTCCGCGGATATTGTTAAACATTGTGGCCGGTTTGAATCACACTAATATTTATTATAAAGGCGAAAGTTTGTGTGTGTGCTTGTTTGTATGTTTGTTACTTCTTCACGCTCAAACGGCTGAACCAATTTTGATGAAATTTGGTATGGACGTAGCTGACACCCTGGATTATGACATAGAGTACTTTTTTATCCCGATATTCCCACGAGATCGAAACTTATGCGGGTGAAACCGCGGGGCGCAGCTAGTGATAACATAAATCTTTCGGAGTACAGTGGGTGTGCGAACATAGTGAACACTTAGCGTAAGTGTTGCCACTCGTGGAGGATATTTTAATGCAAATGAACCTTATCTATTCTGGGTCATGGGTAAAACAGTTTTCCTTTGTACCTAAATGTCGTAAAGGCTATCTACATACATGTCTATTACATGCAGTATCAATGAATCTGCTGAGCCTTTTCCCAATCCCAACTATATTGGGGTCGGCTTCCAGTCTAACCGGATGCAGCTAAATACCAGTATGTTACATTTAGCGACTGCCTATCTGGCATCCACAACCCAGTTACTAGGTAAAACAATATCCCTTGTTAAGACTGGTTGCCAGACCTGCGCTTCTGACTACCCGTAATGACCGTCAAAGATTTACAAGTGACAGCCGGGAGCCCGGGACGAACAGCTTAACGTGGCTTCCGAGGCACGGAGAGGTCTCGATATACAGAGTGGGGAGGGACATCGACATCGGAAACTGAAACCATGAATTCAGCACATGATTCTAGACAACGTAGAATTTTTTTGTCGGTTATCAAAAAAAAAGTAACTGTTACATAGAAAAGTGCAATACCTACGCGATCAAAAATGCATGGAACAGCAGTGCGATTCTGTAACCATCTCACCGTGAAAACTTAAGTGACGTGAGCGTGGAGTGAGCTGTCATTCCAACTAATGCTAGGGATTGACACTATTGACAGCCGATCGATTCTGTAAAAATCTCACCGTGAAAACTTAGGGGAAGTGAGCTTAGAGTGAGCTGTCAATAGTTTCAATCCCTAAAATTAGTTGCAATGACAGTTCACTCCACGCTCACTTCACCTAAGTTTTCACGGCGAGATGGTTACAGAATCTCTAAGTTCACTTCACCTAAGGTTTCACGGTGAGATTATTACAGAATCGATCGGCAGGTCATTTTTTTATTTATTTATATAATGCACAATGTACACAACCATAGTTACACGCTAGGCTTAAACTAGTGAGTACATGACCCTGTTAGGGCGCAGCAAGATAACTTAAAACTAATAATATTGTAGGGGAGTATCCATTATCTGATATTAGGAACTTTCACAATTAAGTATTATATTCATTAAACTTTTAACTAGCTTTATACATGAAAAGAGCATAATTATTATATTATTTTATTACTGCCGATAAATTTCAATGCAGGGGGTTAAGAATCTTGAACTGAATCCATTGTAACAGGTCGCGCGTCGATGTCCCTGCCACTCTGTATAATAAATGGTCACCCATCCAAGTACCGACCTCGGCAAGCGTAGCTTAACCTTCGATCCTGCGGCTGTTATCAATTTATCATTTAACTACGAGCCCATATACATACCTCTCTTCTATTTATTTGTTCACCGACTATTATGTTTAATCTAATATCGCCAAATATGAGTTTATGGAAAAATAACTTTAATTTCTACATAATAAAGTTCAGTTTACGCTATAACTTCAAACATTTTTGTAAGTTTTTCAACAGTCACTCTGAAATCAACTTAATTAAGATTAAAATAGAGTTGATATTTGTTTAACTTGAAACTACGCCAATTTGAAACAAATAAAATTTGAATATAGGTCACACGTCAAGTACAACCTATACAAGAACGTACAACACATCAAGTTTAATTATGCATTTCCAGTTTTAGCTAGGTTTTTCGTACACACGGCTACACATCAAGCTATGCAAAACCAGTATTAGCTGACCGTTCATTGTGAGAAAATATCATACAAAGTGAGGCCAAGACAAACTGGTTTTGCATAGCTTGATGTGTAGCCGTGTGTACAATCAGAAGTCAGCTTATACTGAATACCTATATTATGCTATACAATATATCGAAAGACCTTGTTTTAGATTTCTAATATCATTTAATGTGTGTCGCGAAATAATTTGCTCTCCATTTTATTAAAGTATTGCCTACCTACGAATTTACGATAGTTTTAAGTTTATTTTATTTTCAACTGTAATCTGTGGTATATAGAGTTTACAATTGCTTGTAAATTGCTGCTTTAATAAATCAGTCTTTTGTAGTTTACAAATAAAGGCTCGTTCACACCGTTTATAAAACAAACTCGAAAGTTTTTATTTCAATTAGACTATTTACAGGCACTTTTGAATTGGCAAGGAGTCTGTCATGCAGAAATATGTACTTAGTCAGTTGTCCATTCAGCGTAGTAGGTTCCTTTGGAGAAAAACGAAATCAGAGGGTAATTCTCGTAATTTTAAGAACGTTCACAGTTTGAACTCGTCTCAATCTGTCAAAAAATCCACTATTTTTTTTTTAATTTTTGACAAGTTTTTGACGTTGATTCTCGCTGAGATGAGATTGCGACTAGATTTTGAACGTTTCTAATTACGGGAATTGGTCTTTATGAATCCAAAAAAAAAAATCGATTTATGATATTTTATCATCTATAAAATATCATAAATCGATTTTTTTTTTATTGATATTGTAACCGCACCTTTATCCATGCCCATTGTATTCCTATTTGTCCTACTCAGAATGTCAATTTATCTGCAGACGTGAGCCGTTTTCGAACGAACATACTACATACTTTATCCATAGAACGACTCAAAATTTGGCGCGCGTCTTGTGACAGTTTGTCAAAATGAAATTTTAAATGGCGTCTATTTTGAAAAAATCGTGGTTTTGTAAATAAGAAATTTAATAAGTGAATTTTATTTTTGAAAAGCTGTGTTCAAAGTTTTGTTTCTAATTAATCATGTGGCGAAAATGTGTGTTACTTTTTAGTATTACTAAGTGAGTGGTCGTTATTTATTTATTTGTAAACAAGAAACCCAGGTAAAAATTGGGTTCCCATGGCTTATGAGTAAAGACTAATGAGTAACGTGGTTTACCGGGCTGTAAATACATACTTATTATAACATACAACCTAATACTGACCAGCAAATTGCAAAAAACGTAAGGAGATTTGAATTTCGTGGGCTACCTTATCGCATCCTTTTATGAGCTGGTTTTTGAAGTGAAAACTTCTTTAGCGGCGTTGTGCACTTTTTTTGAGATGGGTAAAAAATCAGGACACGTGATGACGTGACCTGATCGAAAATTCGTAAGACGGAGCTCGCGTCAGGACACGTGACCAGCAGTGCGATTCTGTAGCCATCTCACCGTGAAAACTTAGGTGAAGTGAGCGTGGAGTGAGCTGTCATTCCAACTAATGTTAGGGATTGACACTATTGACAGCTCACTCTAAGCTCACTTCACCTAACTTTTCACGGTGAGATTTTTACAGAATCGATCGGCTGATCGAAAATTCGTAAGACGGAGGGAGAGTAGACCGCATTCCAAAATATCAAAAATGCACAACGTTAATATTCAAGTTTCACTTCTGCCGGCACTCCCGGAGTGCATCACGTTTTTTTTATATAAATGGCATCTCGTAGTTGACCTAGAGAGGTCGTGACTACTTAACCGTGCTATCCTGTGGTTGCCTTAAGTAAACTTAAAGCCTCCAGCCAGACTGCAAAATGTGGGTGTGTATTCTCCTTTGGGTACCCGTTTAAACCCTCGGAAAGTACAACCGAGATGTATAACAAAAACATCATACAACCCGAATCTCTTCAAGGCGAGAGTGAATAGGCTTCTTCTGGGCAAGCTCGTTCCACCGTAGATCTCATCCCTGCCTCTGGGCTGGATTGAGGTCAAGGGTGAGCCCATTGTCAATAAAAAAAAAACCGGCCAAGTGCTAGTCGGACTCGCACACGAAGTGTTCTGTACACACGGCTACACGTCAAGCTATACAAAACCAGTTTGTCTTGGCCTCACTTTGTATGATATTTTCTCACAATGAACGGTCAGCTAATACTGGTTTTGCATAGCTTGATGTGTAGCCGTGTGTACCACAAGGCAAAAAACGCCGGGAAAGACATGTTTCTTGTATGGGAACCCGGCTTTATTATTTTTTTTTATTATTTGTTGTTATAGCGACAATTAGAAATGCACACTCTGTGAAAATTTCATCTGTCTACCTATTACAGCCCGCTGACAGACATACGAACAGTAAAGGCTTTGGCACCCTTTGGGTACAAATAATGAACCATAAAGATAACAAATCTTACTGATTTATCAAAGCATTGTGAGCAAAACAGTTATTTTAAGTAATTTTATTGTTGTCAACAGTTTGGCCGCGAAGACACACTCAAGAGCGCATGAAGATAACAGACATTCTGTTGCAGATAAAGGTAATGCATTGTTTATTCGAAGATACTGAAAGTTATGTATTTGGGGAAAGTGGTATTCATGATAGGGCTAAAGGTGAACCTCCACTGGTCCACACCGGCCGCAACGCATGCACATTGCACGGCACGCTACGGATTTTGGTTTGTTTTGTGAATTCATACAGCACTGCCCACTCTCGGTACCGCCAGCACGGAGCGCAAAAATGCGTTTATATGAACAAAAAATGCGTTGCGGGCCGGTGACGTCACATGAATTAGTTTACCGCTCACTACCGCAGTCCGCACGTTATTTTGTTTGTAATTGAGGTGAGAACCGCCAAAAAATTTTTTAAATTGATGACTTTTCTCAATTATCTTGGGGTCGGCTTCCAATCTAACCGGATGCAGCTGAGTACCAGTATTTTACATGGAGCGACTACCTATCTGACCTCCACAACCCAATTACTAGGTAATACGATACCCCTTGGTAAGACTGGTTGTCAGACTTTCGGGCTTCTGACGACCCGTAACGACTGTCAAAGACCCACGAATGACAGCCGGGACCAACGGCTTAACGTGTTTTCCGAGGCACGCACTATAAGTATAAGATCATATTTATTAGTAGAAAGATATGAAGAGTTTATAATCTGAAACGTCAACAATATTGAAATTTGCAAACAAGAGATACAGTGGACGCATGCCATCGGCAAATCCGTTCAATTCGTTGCGTGCCGTGCGTGCGTTGCGGCCGGTGCGGACTAGTGGACGACCTTTAGGGTTGGCAGACTTTCGAGCTTGTAACTCCCCGTAACGACTGTCAAAGATCTGCATGAGAGGATCTGAGAGGTCTCGATATACACATAATGGATGGTCATATTGGTCATACATCCACGAACCGACCTCGGCAAGCATGACTTAACCCCGGATCTACTCGTGCGGCTGCCACGAGCCCGTTTGTACATACGCCAGCACATCAAGCTACCCGAAACTGTCAAATTTTCCCAATCAACCTTGAACCTAATGCTTTAGCGATAAAGTTGAAAATCTAGTAAAGAAATTTGACAGATTGTAGTAGATTGATGTGCTGGCGTCAGTACCGCACATACAGAGTGGCAGGGACATTGACGCGTAACCTTTTACCATAGATTCAGTACATGATACTGAACCCCTGCTCTGAAATGTTCCGTCGTCGTCGTCTGAAATGTTTTTTGGAACGAAGTTCCTTATCGCGCGTTGCGAAAGGGGGTTAGACGGAAAAAATTAAGACCAAAAGTTGGAACGACACTTTTAGCTATAGTTGTAAGCCGTGCGGCGTGCGCGTGTTTCTCTGTCTGTCTCTCTCTCTCTTTGAACTTCGTTCCATCCGGGTGTCCCTTGACACCTCTCAAGTTTTTGGAACGAAGTTCCTTATCGCGCGTTGCGAAAGGGGGCTAGACGGAAAAAATTAAGACCAAGTTGGAACGACACTTTTTGCTATAGTTGTAAGCCGTGCGGCGTGCGCGTGTTTCTCTGTCTGTGCGCGTGTCTCTTATAAAAAGCAAGCCAGTTATACTTCGTTCCATCCGGATGTCCCTTGAAACCTCTAAAGTTTTTTTTTTTTTTCAAATTTTTCTTCCGTACCTTTTGACCGCATAGGTATTGTATTTTTCATTTTTTTTTAATGACCTGCATAAAATTTCTACGCTAGGAGGGGGTCTAGGATCATGTGCTGTAATAATTCATAGTTTCAGTTTGCGCGTCGATATCCCTGCCACCTTGTAATGCTTCAATAAATAAATAAACAGCATAAGTAGTCTAATAAAAGCGTTTTCTTCCAGCATTCCACAGAATGTCGCTTCAGCGCTTGACAACCCTTCGGGGTTTGATGGCTAATCAGCCGAAAGCGCTCGCTGCTTACATCGTACCTACTGCAGATGCCCATAATGTGAGTATACTTATATGTCGGAGATGGTATGTCTGTCTCTCGTTAGCATCAGGCATATTTTAATTACTGTGGGCGTACTATGGGTAATGTTGGTTATTGCACATTAGAAAAACGGTTTGCAGTTCAAATCAGATTACAATTCACGAACAAATCAGTCACACTAGCGAATCACACACTGTAGGTACACATTTAACGATACGGAACGCGACAGTTTCTGAGCACATGTTGTTCGTACGATATCCAATGTCTCGATGATCCCGAGAGCTCTGCTTACACCGTCCTTTGTAGCGGTCGCTCCCACCACGAACTCAGGCTAGACTCTGTCCAGCGCCACGAGATGGCGCTAGCGTTCCGAATAGTCAAACGAATGACTCCGACATATATATAGTTGAGTCCTACCCTCGAGCAGCTGTGGCCTAGTGGTAATCGGACGAGGTGCGAAACCGCTCTAACTCGTAAGTCCAGGAGGTCTACTCCGAAGTAGTATCGGCCGAATGTTCAGCCGTTTCCTGCTACGAAGTTACTATTTGGTTCGGTCGGCTCCGATCCTACACTCCTACACTCTTTCGAATATTGACTATGGTCCCGACCCAACTGAGCCGATCCGAACGTTTTTTAGCATTTTTCAATAATATTCGGTTCGGCCATGTGTCGGTCCGATCCGAACATTCGCACTTTGCACTTCGGAGTAGGCCCCCTGTACTTACGAGTTAGAGCGGTGTCGCACCTCGTCCGATCCGAATCCGAATTCAAGATCCGAGTTCAATCCGAATTGGGAATGTTGTAAATTCGGACGGACTGAGTTCGGATGTAGCGCGCAACCCCTCATAAAGATAGTACTATGGCTACTTCGGACCGCCATTTCTAGGATTCGGATCGGATGCAGTGCAGAACCGCTCTTATATAGGTCGTGGGTCCGAAGTTAGGCAGGTGCTTTAGGCTTAACTTTGTGGGAATAATTTCATCACCACTGCTCTCAAAACGATGAAGGGAAACATCGTGAGGAAACCAGCATGTCCTAGAATCGAAAATTCGAAGACATGTGACATCTACCAACCGCACTGGGCCCGCGTGTTTATAGATTACAACCCACTCCCTCGTATAGAGAGGAGACCTGAGCAGTGGGAACATTATTGGCTGATTATGCACTTTATATTATGCCTACTTTTAATAAGAAAAACGTTAACAGCCCTAGTTTACGAGTTGTAGGTTGTAGGTCACTTATCCAGGTTTGGTGGCAGGCATTTTACCACTAGCTGCGTCCCGCAGTTTAACGTAACAGACAAACATACAAAAAATCTTAATTTTGCACTTTATAATATTAGTATAGGCTACAGCTCTCAAAACGTATAAGAACAAGCGAGGAAACCGGCATGACCTAGAACCAAAAATTTACAGACAGATACCAACCCACCCTGGGCCCGCGTAATGAATAACGAAAAACTCCCTCTCACAGCCTGTGCTGTGTCCTAGCACGGGGAATTGGGAACCTTAGAGGCTGATACTGGCAAGCACGGCTGGGAAGTTCCACCAAGGAATTTAAATTAAAAACTCTTTTTTTCGCAGTCCGAATACATAGCTCCCGTAGATGCTAGACGTGAATGGATCTCCGGGTTCACTGGCTCGGCTGGCACGGCCGTGGTGACGTCATCAGCAGCGCTCGTCTGGACTGACGGACGTTATTATACGCAGTTCGAAAAGGAAGCCGATTTGAAGCTCTGGACCCTTATGAAACAGTGTAAGTTTATAATAATGATCATATAATAGAGGTATGAGGAACGGTGGAAAGTTCTTCATCCTCTATATAAATAAAATAAAACTAAAATACATTTATTTCGAGCAACATTAACTCATATGTGGAGTACACACAAATACAAATACAGACAACATACAAAGGCTAATAAAAATAAATAAAATAAAAAGGTAACATGTAACGGGCCCTGCTGACGGCAACATGCCTATATTGCCTATCACAGCAGTGCCGTATGTATGGGCAGTCCATCCGGTCCGCGATCATCGCCAGTACAGCATTGAGGCTGCCCCACACTCTACGCACCAGGGACGCGGCACGCTTGCGCATGGTCGCATAAAAGCAATCAGTGCGCGCCTCAGCGAACATGCCTGAAGCGCTACAGTAGCGAGGCAGCCCCAATACTGCCCTGAGCGCGTTGTTGAACTAGACGCGGAGGGCCCCGTATAGATGCTCTATAGAAAAGGATCCTTCGACGAGACGGGTGTTGTGTCTGGTGGGCTTCTGCCCGACAGGTGATATCG
This sequence comes from Apamea sordens, assembly GCA_945859715.1. NCBI lineage: Eukaryota > Metazoa > Arthropoda > Insecta > Lepidoptera > Noctuidae > Apamea > Apamea sordens. The sequence continues at coordinate 5,649,773 of OX244015.1, read as the reverse complement.
GGATGTGGTATACAGGGTGGTAGGAACATCGACGCGCAAACAGTAAACAAGAATTCAGCATATGATTTTAGACTTTAATCGTAGACATTTTTCGTCGCTTCATCTGCCTAGCCTTTTCCCAAGTATGTTGGGGTGGACTTCCAGTCTAACCGGATGCAGCTGAGTACCAGCATTTTACATGGAGCGACTGCCTATCTGACCTCCACAACCCAGCTACTGGGTAATACGAAACCCCTTGTTAAGATTGGTTGTCAGACTTACGGGCTTCTGATGACCCGTAACGATTGTCAAAGATCCAAGAATGACAGCCGGGACCAACGGCTTAACGTGCGTTCCGAGGAACGGAGGGGTCTTGGTATGTAAAGATGGTCACACATCCACGGACCAACCGCGGCAAGCGTAGCTTAACCTGATCGATCAACCCGTGCGGCTGTTATTACTTAATCGGACTATACAATATGTAACATAATTAGAGTATTGAGTTAAATGCTTAATACAATGACCAAAACTTAATTCTTTTAAAGCTAACTATTATTATTAAGAAAATCGTGTTGACTCAATTTTAAATGCGTAAAGTAGTAGGCAGATGAAGGATTTAAAACAGGAATTTTAAGCCTCTTTTATAATTACATGATGGTGGATTTTGATGTATTTTTTTTTGTCTACAGCCCTCACCGACACTCCAAGTATAGAGAAATGGTTGACTCATCACCTGAAAGCGGGCGCCGTAGTCGGCGTGGATCCTCACACCTTTACGAGGGACGAGTGGACCCCGCTACAGGTAAAGAAAGAAAGGAAATACATTTATTTAGCACAGACTAAAAGACAGAATACACCAGATACATAGGTACATCAGATAAAAACATATCAAATATTAAATAAAAAATGTAAAGTCCGATGTAAGAAATTAGCTGGAAAGCGTGGCTCACGGCTGCGCCAAAAAGGCCCAGTTCAGCAAAACAAATGCCAGCCAGCTAGTGCCTGACACTGGTTTTGAACTGGACCAGCCGGTCGATTCTGTAAAAATCTCACCGTGAAAACTCAAGTGAAGTGAGCTTGATGTGAGTTGTCAGTAGTGTCAATCCCTAGCATTATTTGGAATGACAGCTCACTCCACGCTCACTTCACCTAAGTTTTCACGGTGAGATGGTTACAGAATCGCACTGCTGATGTGTGAGGTGACGGATGTAAATCAGTTTTATACTGCAACGTAAAATATATAAATTATCGTTATTTCTCCTCTACCGATCGTTATTTCTCCTGACAAAGTTTATTCTCCTGACAATGTTTATGCTCCTAACAATGTTTATTCTCCTGAAAAAGTTTATTCTCCTGACAAAGTTTATTCTCCTGGCATTGTTTATTCTCCTGACAATGTTTATTCTCCAGACAATTTTATTCTCCTGACAATGTTTATTCTCCTGACAATGTTTATTCTCCAGCAAACCAGCAAATTGCAAAAAACGTAAGAAAATTTAAATTTCGCGGGCTAACTTGGAGCATCCACCTTAATAAACCATGTTTTTGTCAACAGACAGCGCTCACAAAACACAACATGCAACTGATCCCGGTGTCAAAGAATTTGGTCGACGAAGCGAGGAGCGAATTGGGTGACCCGTCACCGAAGAGACCAAACAACACAATCATACCGCTACCTGTGAAATATACCGGTAAGTTCACTAGCATCGTGTAAATGAGCCTCTAAAGTGTGATTTATCACGGTGCGATTTTATTAGCATATTCGGCCTATTACGAAGCGATGGCGAAGTAGATCGGATGGATTAACAGTGGATGGATGAAATGGTCACAGGAACAATCTGCGCTTCCCGCATTCCCCTTAAATTTAAGGGAAATACAGCGTGGCGCTTTAATGGCGACATTATTTTAACAAACGTATACGGTTTCGAGTTTTAGTTTTTTGAATATATTTTAATTTAATTAAACATTAATATTTATTTATTTATTAACAATTTTCTAAAATAGCATCTTAGAGCAACCTGACTTAAAGAACTGTAGCGCAGGGGTTATTTGCCGGGGTCACGGATTATAACATCGCATCAATATAATTAAAACAAATAACGTGCAAAGAGAAGGCGAATTGAAGGAAAGAGTGAGAACCCTATGTCGGCGAGCGGCGCAGGTGGAAGTTTTTAAGTTACGATTTTTTATGTTGTTATAATTTTTATGATTACTGGCCACTAGCCCTACCCGTGTGCCAAATTAATGTCGCCATTGTAGCGCCACGTTGTATATATAAAACCATTATTAGACCTGCTGTCTTGTATGGATCAGAATGTTGGGCCACAAAAGGGATGAATGAAAGGCATTTGCATGCAGATGAGATGAGAATGCTAAGAGGGATGTGTGGTGTTACAAGAATAGATAGAATAATAAGAAATTAGTATGTAAGAGGAAGTCTGAAAGTGGCACCGGTAACTGAAAAGTTGTGTGGAAACCGGTTGTCATGGTATGGGCATGTGTTACGGAGGAATGAGGAAAATGTCGTGAGGAGAGTTTTGAGTATGAATGTCGATGGCTATAAGAGTAGGGGAAGACCAAAGAAATGATGGATGGACTGTGTGAATGATGATATGGGTAAATATTTCTTAAGTCTGGGCTGTTATCACTGGGCGACCACTGCGCCAGATACTGAGCTGGAAAATGAAAAAATATTAATTTCAGTTGAATATTAATTTCATGGCGGCACGGTTGGCTTGACTGCTGCGCTGCGTGTCGCGGGTTCCTGCTTCCTGCACGGAACAAATATTTGTATTATTTTGTATGGCCTACAAGTAGTTGTTCCGGGTCTGGCTGTTTGTGTATGTGAGTTTAAATGTTTGTAAACGAACCCACGATACAGGAGAAATTCCTAGTGTGGGGCAACGTTTTTTTTTTTTTTTTTGTTCACTGGCTAAAGTAATTTCAGGCACCATTTTGAGTTTTTTTTTATCTATGCGGGCCTGACTGCCTTGATTATTAAACTATTCGTTGTGTTCTAGGTAAGGCTGCCGGCCAGAAGATAACGGAGCTTCGTCAGAAGATGGCTGAGAAGAAGGCTTCGGCGCTCGTCATCACAGCTTTGGATGAAGTGGCTTGTGAGTTTTGTTTTAAACATAATCAATCGGTGTTCATCTTCGATCCATAATAGTACTAGATTAAGGATCAAGAACAAAAATCAGTCGCTCAAGTGGCCACGTTTGCACACACGTAAACATCTACCTACATTTCTTAGAAAAAAGTTTATTAATATTTACAACTTCAGTTTATTATAAACCTTAATGCTTAAACATAAAGTTTCATTTCCATTGCAAAATATATTTAAAATGTCGCTTGAAAATAAAATCATTCTATTTTTTAATTTTCAGTCATTTATTCTAAAATGAAACTTAAAGTCTAAGTAATAAGGTTAAAAACATACTAATTTGAAATAAGACCACAAAAGTATTTGTGGTCTTATTTTTCGGGCCGTTTTTGAAGCGCTTATCGGGAATCTAGTACTATTATTTATTTTATTTATTTATATATACTTTATTGCACACCACAAAAATACATAGCTTAAAAAATACATGGCACATTACAAAATATACAATGGGCGGCCTTATCGCATTACTGCGATCTCTTCCAGGCAACCTTAGAATGGACAGTGATTTTCTTTGACATAAAATGGGACTGTTATTGATCGAAGATGTTCATACAGCGCCAGAGGCGTGATATGACCTACTCCAGCAGCCGATCAATTGTCAAATGTTAACGACTTATACAATCCTAACGGACCCGGCAGACGTCGTCCTGCCCGAACGGGTCCCATTATGTTTTCAAACCATCCAGGAACCCATTGAAATATACACACAAAATTTCATCCAAATCGGTCCAACCGTTTAGGAGGAGTTAGGTGACAAACACACGTACAGAAGAATTATACAGGGTGTTAAAGAAATTGCGTGCCATAGCTTAGGGGTAGGTTCAGTATCGATAAAGGAACTCAGGAAAAATAAAAATAACCTGCCTTATCTTTATCCATCTGAAGTATAAATCTAACAATCGCCTAATTTCAGCACTCGCAGCAGTATCTTAATTCCGGCCATTCTCTCCTCAGACACCCTTAACCTCCGCGGTAGTGACATACAATACAACCCAGTGTTCTTCTCCTACCTGATCATCACACCATCTTCCGTGCTACTGTTCACTGCCAGCGACCTAAGTCCAGCAGTTAGGGAACATCTGGCTGCTGAGGCGGTGGAAATCCAGGGGTTTCCATACGGAGACGTGGAGAAACATCTGCATGAGATGGCTGTAAGTATGTTCTTCTACATCATAAGATGACATCATGCCTGTAATCCTCGAAGTGTTAAGCAGAGGTGTACCTTCACACATCGCCACACACATCCACATTTCACCACATCATCCATCCACATCATTCATCCACATTATCCATGTAATCAGGCGCGGTCCGGGGGGAGGTCGTGGTGGTCATGACCCCCCCAAAATCATTGAAGCTGTCGTGAGTCTGCATGATTTACTTGCCTTACTAACTTACTACTTGGTGACCACCCCCAGCCCCCCCCCCCCCCCAGATTCTTGGTCTGCGACCGCGTCTGCATGTAACAGGGGGCTACCGTATTTGTCATCAACCGGACATAAATCTAAACTCCAGGCTGCTCGACCCGGGAATCTAACCCAGGATCCCATGCTCAGCAGTAGCGCTGGCGACCCTAGACTATCGAGGCAGTCAGGTTACTTAATGATTTATTTAACCGACCTCTTAGTAAGATTGATTGTCTGACTTCCGCGCTACTGACGACACGTAACGACTTTCAAAGATCCACGTAACGACTTTCAAAGATCCACGTAACGACTTTCAAAGATCCACGTACGACAGTCGAGACCAACGGCATAACGTGCTTCAGAGACACGGAGGGGTCTCGGTATGTAAAGATGGTCACCCATCCATTGACCAACCGCGGCAAGCGTAGCTTAACCTGACCGATCGACCCGTGCGGCTGTTATTTCTTAGCCATAAGCCCCTCCAAAATCATAATCATAATTTTTAACAATCATTCATAGATATTATATTATTCTCCCTTGATTTTGCATTTAAATATACAGGGTTATTTGTAAAACACCAACAATTTACATTGTCATGTCATTGTCATTGTGTATGTGTGTGTTTGTCATTGTACTCATCATTATGAACAACTTTTACTATAGGACCAAACATGAAATCGCGAAAAAAAAATCAGCTGCTCCCTACATTTTGACGAGTTATCTCTATCTATAGCGAACACAAATGTAGGGAACAGCTGTTTTTTTTTTTTGCGATTTCAGGTTTGGTCCTATAGTAAAAGTTGTTTATAATGATGAGTACAATGACCTCTTAAGAGGTTGGTGGTGTTTTACAAATAACCCTGTATATATTATAAGTAGGTATATATTATAGTAATAGTATGTAGGTATGTATATAAACCTATTTATGTATTTGTGATAAATGATAAATGATGTTATTTTTGTAAGTAGGTTTGTACAAACACTTTTACACGTCAATCATATTTTAAACTAGATGAGGTCGGCGTTTCCTATCTGACTAGTCTGAGAAGAAAGGCCGAAACAAACTCAGACGTCACAGTCTCTTTTAAAGTCCAGACATAATCTTGGTCAGATCATATGAAGACCATGTAGGTCGATGTCTGAGATGGTCTTTTGAGGAAAGAACCACACAGATTGAGAGGACCTGTCCAGTCAGTGCACGCATTTGTCAGAAATCGTGCAGCTCAACTCAAAACTTAAGGAGCTCAACGATCCGACGAACAATACCAAAGAAAGGACATTTGGGTAGGCCACATTAATTACTCAAACTGCCAGACCATGACAAAAACTAAGAGAACAGAGAGAAGAATAATATAAATACAATGACCCACATAGTCTTCACATTCACAATAATTAAAATAATATAATACTTTACTAAGTAAGCAAATGTCATAGTATATATAAAATTCATTAATGTCAGTGTATATAAAAAAAAAACAAGAACAAAACAGAGAAAAACAAAATAAAAACATTCAATATGTAAAAAATAAAACCTAGTTTTAAGAGTTTTTTTATCATTGTCCCTCTCATCCAAAGCACCTGCCATGTAATCTCTTCACCACCCTTGGTTGACTGGTAGAGAATGCCTAAGGCATTAAGTCCGCCTTTGTACCTTTTTGTGCGAAGTTTAAATAAATAAATAAGTGTTAATAAATAATTAAATATGATTGTGTTTGTTACAGAAACAGCTTTCTCAAACGGGTGACGGCAAGCATTCTATCTGGCTCTCAAGCGACGCTAGCGAGGCGATACACAGAGCTGCGGCCGGGGTAAGTACTTACTATACCCTATCCATTAGGTCAGGGGTTCCCAACCTTTTCTTGGTCAGGGACCACTTTTATATTATTCTTGTTAGCAGGGACCACTATGTAGGTATAATAAAAATAAACTGTAATAATCCAACTGAAACTTTCATTAAAAACTTAATAGGAATTACATACGGCGGCCCGACGTACCGCCCCCTCCACCCGCGCTCTTCTCACTCACTGCACGGCGACCAACGGCTCACCGCCCGCTAAATTTAAAATCGTTCGCGGACCACATTTTGGCTTCTGCGGACCACTGGTGGTCCACGGACCACTGGTTGGGAACCACTGCATTAGGTAAACCGTTTTTTGACAACTGTCTTAGAACGTACATATTCCAGTTTGCGTAAAAGTTAACTTTAAAATGCGTAATAAAATAAATATATAAACTGCCTTATCTTATTAAATTATCTTATTTATATAGCTTTTTACAGACATTTTAGTACCGTACGTGTATCAATCAATGTATTGTGTGTTGCTGCAATCACTAGTTCCATCTGTCAAAAAACGGTTTACCTAATGGATAGGGTATAAATAATATGCAAGCTGGTAGTAAAAATATATGGCTTGGCCGTTTCGTTAGGTACTACAAGAACCATTGTATAACAGTTTTTCACCTTACGCTCATGTGAATGTAGCGAAATGGCCAAGCCACATAGGTATTTTGACTAAGGTGTAGAGTTTGCGAAGTTAGGCCGTGTAGAGTTAGAAGCTTGGCTCTAAATGAGATCTGATTACTTTTTGACAATGCGAGCTACATGTCGTCTTGGCAACATTTAACAAGAAATGTTTTTGTGGGTGAACATTAGGGACTAACCACACTTATTCAGCTCTGTTCAGCTTTTGTCCATAAAAAACAACGATTTTGTATGGAATGCGTACGCGGTCGTAAAGCTGAACGGATGCGTACGCATTCCATACAAAATCGATGTTTTCTATGGACAAAAGCTCAACAGAGCTGATTAAGTGTGGTTAGTCCCTTATTTTGCGTTACAATAATGTTTATGTTTGTACAGACGCCAGCACATCAAGCTACTACAATCTGTCAAATTTCTTTAATAGATTTTCAACTTTATCCCTAAAGCATTAAGGTTCAAGGTTGATTGGGAAAATTTGACAGTTTCGGGTAGCTTGACCTGCTGGCGTCTGTACTTAGTTCGCATCATTCATAAGCGTTGCTTAAGAGAGGTTTGAATGTCAAAAATGTATGATTAAACATTCGCTAATCCTTTAAGGAACGTTTATAAATACACCCCATTCTAAGTGCGATTTTTGAATTTCGCCTTAAACACTTTATCGTCTTCCATCTTTAAACTTCTACAACTAAATTCTTATTTTTTTTTTCAGATGGATGTCATACAGACTCCTTTGAACTTAATATCGGAAATATCTCCCGTAGCGTTGATGAAGCTTATCAAAAATGAGGTGGAATTAGAGGTAAGAATTCACTATCTATTATACATAGATACAGTACCCGCCGGGAATATGAAACATTAAGCTTCATATTTGTCATAATAATCTTCATCTGCCTAGCCATTTACCAACTATGTTAGGGTCGGCTTCCAGTCTAACCGGATGCAGCTGAATACCAGTATTTTACATGGAGCGACTGCCTATCTGACCTCCACAACCCAATTACTGGGTAACACGATACCCCTTGGTAAGACTGGTTGTCAGACTTTCGGGTTTTTGACGTAACGACTGTCAAAGATCCACGAATGACAGCCGGGACCAACGGCTTAACGTGCTTTCCGAGGCAATCTTCTTAATAAAAGTCTTAAATTTACTGATAAACAACGTACATGCTAAAGCGCTGGTCTAGAAACCTGTAATGAACAATTAAGTACGCTGGACGGCTGAAGACATTTGATTTTCGCCATTTTGGCGCTGACAGCAACGTGAGCGTCCGTGGAACTAATATTTTTGATAGCGAGTTTTACAAGACGCGCATACTCTCAGGATAAAAATGTTCTAAATATCTCGTAGTAAACAAAAAATACGCAAAAAAATCTTATTCTATGGTTTAGACCTGAATTGATGATTTAGGAGTCGAGGATGTTTCGAGGAAACGTCTTGGAATATGGGTGTAAATCGTAGAGACGTACCAAAACAAAACTATCAACTTTAGTTCCTGTGACGCTCGAGCGGGGGCGCTTTGAATCGGTACAAAAAATAACTGTCATTTCGGATAGCACATTTAGTCCAGCGTACTTATATAATATAGGTCAGTGGTCAGCTTGAAATTTTGCACGACAGTTCCTTAAGGACACATTTAAGAGGGATTTTTGAAGATCGTCCACTAAAGGGGTTAAGGCCACAGAAATCCGCAGTATGCGGGAAGCACAGAATCGGTCGAAGTGGCGATGCTTAGGGGAGGCCCATATTCAGCAATGGACGTCATTCGGCTGACATGATGATGATAATTGACGACACGGTTGGCGCAGTGGCTGAGCGATCGACTGCTGCGCTGCGTGTCGCGGGTTCGATTGCCGCACGGAACAAATATTTGTATTGCCTACAGGTAGTTGTTCCGGGTCTGGCTGTTTGTGTATGTGAGTTTAAATGTTTGTAAACGCACCCACGGAACAGGAGTAATTCCTAGTGTGGGGAAACGTAATTAAAAAAAATATTAAAACAAAAAGATGAAAAATTTGGTCTTTTTTGCGGATGGGAGATCACACTGCTTGTAATAACATAAATATCTTTGGTCCAGGGTTTCCGTCAGTGCCACGTGCGGGATGGCATAGCAGTGACTCGTCTTCTCAAATGGCTGCACGACCAGATAGATGGCGGGAAGACCATCACTGAAATACAGGCTGCTGATAAACTGCTAGAGTTTCGCAAGTAAGTTTTTTTTTTTTTTTATTGACAATGGGCTCACTCTTGACCTCAATCCAGCCCAGAGGCAGGGATGAGATCTACGGTGGAACGAGCTTGCCCAGAAGAAGCCTATTCACTCTCGCCTTGAAGAGATTCGGGTTGTATGAACTCGGGAATGCAGACGCAGGCAGACGGTTCCACTCCTTAGCTGTGCGCATCAGAAAATATGACGAGAAGCGCTTAGTGCGTATATGTGGTATATTAACCAAATAGGGGTGGTATCCCGCAGTGCGTCTGGACTCTCGATGGCAGAAAGGTGAAGGCGGGATGAGCTCATGTAGCTCTTGAGCACACTCCCCGAAGTACAGTCTGTAGAAGACGTACAGACAGGCGACACTTCGCCGGTGAGCCAAACTGTGAAGCTTTGCCTCCACCAGCTTTTTATCTCCAAGTTGATATGATAACATAAAGCTTCCATTAGCCGAAGGGGTTGGCAGAGTCGCAGAGGTATACAGGGTGAATTTTTCAATGGCCAAATCCGAAGCTATGCATAAATATGTAAGCTGTCACGCCCTTTATGCCTGGAGGCTTTTATTTAGGTAGTAAGTTTTTATTTACATTTTAATTAATTATTTTTCAGCTTGAGTACGTATAGTTTTTATTATATTTGTTGGTATATTGGCGTGGCTAGCAGACATATTGCAAGTAATTTAATTTTATGTTATGTGCCTTGTAATGTTAATTACTTAACGCCTAGTATTGTATAGTATTAAGTATTTTTTATAACTGAACAGACAGCTGTGCTGCTGGGAAGTTTGTTGCGCCACTTCTTCTTCCCAGCGATAGCACTAGGAAGTGGTGAAGGGCGGGCGTTTTTGGGGGACTGTCTTTTGTAATTTTGACGTTCGAAAAGTGCTGATTCTCAGCCTAAAGTAAAAAAAAAAAAAGGTGTCACAGAGTGAGAGAAAGTGTACTCCAGTTAGAGATCGCCATTTCAGCCATACGGTGTTGACTCTATGTCTACTGACTATGTTCTTTATGTTTTTTGTTTCCAAAAACCTAGTAATTATAATCATTAGAGTCAGTAATACAACTTATTAAGTTAGCATAATCCTAAAATGTCAAGATTTCATTAAATAGTCATTCCGTAGGATTACTTGATCTTTTAGTGAGTTGTGTTGATGACTTTAATGATTATAATTCTGTAAATACATATTTGTTACGGCCGCGAATCATATTTTAATCAACGTACAACTTAGTACTGACCAGCAAATTGCAAAAAACGTAAGAAAATTCGCGGGCTACCTTGAAGCATCCACCTTAAAGAAATAAATGTTATTTTCTTTGTAGAGAGGAAGAAGATTTCATGGGTCCCTCATTCGAGACCATACCGGGTGCGGGCGCCAACGGTGCGATCATACACTACAGCCCCTCCAGGACCGGGGCGCAGAAGGTTATAGAGAACGATGACGTGTTTCTGCTGGACTCCGGTGGACAGTACAAGTTAGTATGATGGAAAAACTTGATATTTTTGGAACGTAGTTCCTTATCGCGCGTTGCGAAAGGGGGCTAGACGGAAAAAATTAAGACCTAAAGTTGGAACGACACTTTTTGCTATAGTTGTAAGCCGTGCGGCGTGCGCGTGTTTCTGTCTCTCTCTCTCTCTCTTTGAACTTCGTTCCATCGGGGTGTCCCTTGACACCTCTCAAGCTTTTTGTTTTTAATTTCACTTTTTTTCTCGTCTCTACCAGAGACGGCACGACAGACATCACTCGTACCCGTCACATGGCCCGCGCACCCACGCCTGAGGAGAAGTCTGCTTTCACCAGAGTTCTTAAAGGACAGATGATGATCGGCAGTGCGCTGTTCCCGAAGGGAGTCAAGGTAAAATAATAGTAATAATATGTATGCGTATATAACCTATTTATGTATTTGTGTACACACGGCTACACGTCAAGCTATACAGAACCAGTTTGTCTTGGCCTCACTTTGTATGATATTTTCTCACAATGAACGGTCAGCCAATACTGGTTTTGCATAGCTTGATGTGTAGCCGTGTGTACCTAGTTTTAAGAGTTTTTTTTTTTATCATTGTCCCTCTCATCCAAAGCACCTGCCATGTAATCTCTTCACCACCCTTGGTTGACTGGTAGAGAATGCCTAAGGCATTAAGTCCGCCTTTGTACCTTTTTGTGCGAAAAGTTTAAATAAATAAATAAGAAGCTATATTTTTACTTCAATTCATAGTCTCAGTCATTATGCACTAGCAATGATCCGCGGTTTCGCCCGCATTAGTGTCGATCCCGCGGGAATATCGGGATAAAAAGGGTCCCTATGTATTATTCTGATGTATAGTAAAGTTTAATCGAGATCCATTCAGTAGTTTTTGCATGAAAAAATGGGTGGACCATGACCGACGTAGGACAATGGATACTTTTTATCACGATATTCCCACAGGATCGAGGCTTATGAAACCGCGGGAGTGAGGAATATAAAAAAAATAACTATATTAATAATAATAACGTTTATTTATAAAAATGGTGCAGATTTACAATAACTTATTTTAAAAAGTATAGAGGACACAGTTGCTCATTTGCCTGAATTAGGTGGAAACCTGTGTTTCAGGCTAGAAAGATGCTTAGAATTTTAAAATATATAATTAACAAATGAGAAGATTAATTAAAAACTAATATTACCTTAAAAAACTAACATGTTTTATTTACAGACAACGAGTAAATCCTCTGTTGCACTTAAAATTTATATGTCGGAGTAGGTATGTCTGTCTCTCGTTAACATCAGGCATATTTTAATTACTGTGGACGTACTATTTCCGTTTATAACCATCTATAACCGTTTTTCTATTGTGCTATAACCAACACTACCCAGTGTTGGTTATAGCACAATAGAAAAACGGTTTGCAGATCAAACAGATTACAATTTACGAACAAGTTAGCCACACTAGCGAATCACACACTGTAGGTACTCAACTCAACGATACGGAATGCAAGACAGTTTCTAAGCACATGTTGTTCGTACGATGTCCAATGTTTCGATCTCCTCGAGAGCTCTGCTCACACCGATCTTGTAGCTGTCGCTCTCGTCCACGTCCACGAACTCAGGCTAGACTCTGTCTAGCGCCACGAGATGGCGCTAGCGTTCCGAATAGTCAAACGAATGACTACTACATGTAGATACTTAAGATATTTTAATTTGCATGTCCTCATCTTCCAGGGTAACGTCCTCGACAGCTTCGCGCGCCACTCGCTGTGGGAGGTAGGGCTGGACTACGCGCACGGCACGGGACACGGCGTGGGACACTTCCTCAACGTGCACGAGGGGCCCGCCGGCATCTCCTGGCGGCCCTACCCGCACGACCCCGGCCTCAATGTGGGACAGATACTTAGCAACGGTAAGTTCAACTTGCAGGTCAAAATATACCTGGCAATACTAGCCTTACCTTCACTATGTTGGGGTCGGCTTCCAGTCTAACCGGACGCAGCTGAACACCGGTAGTTTACATGGAGCGACTGCTGGAGTGCCCTAAGTGTCCGTTCACCTGCACCTTGGACGACTTAATAATGCCACTGATGTTGCAATCAACGTGGCCACCGACTGGGCTCAAACATTCCTACTATAATATTATAAACAGCAGTCACAACAGCACGGGCCGTTGCCCGCCAGACACAACACCCGTCTGGTCGGAGGATCATCCCTTTTCTAGAGTATGAGTGAACTTTACACCCTGTTCCTCATACCTCTATTATAGTAACAGACTGTATGAACCGCACTTTTTTGAGAAATAAAGAAATTATTAAAGGGGCGTTTTGGGGGACTGTCTTTTGTAATTTTGACGTTCGAAAACTGCTGATTCTCAGCCTAATTTGAATAAATGACCTTTGATTTTTGATAAAAAGTTTACAAAGGCTTTTTTTTATTATTTTCATTACGTCAGTTAGGCCCCCTTTTAGGTGGTTGAAAGAAAATACATTTATTTGCGGCAAACATGACGCATAAAAAAGAACATAAACACTAGACGGAAAAAATTAAGACCAAAGTTGTAACGACACTTTTTGCTATAGTTGTAAGCCGTGCGGCGTGCGCGTGTTTCTCTGTCTCTCTCTCTCTCTCTCTTTCTCTCTCTTTGAACTTCGTTACATCCGGGTGTCCCTTGACACCTCTCAAGTTTTTTTTTATTCGTGGAATAAAATTGACGTCTGACAGTTTTTGTATGGAAAAACTGTCAAATATTCAAAATTATTCCTCCGATAAAATTATATGGCGTTGGAAACATCAGCCCTACATAAGTCGACCGCTATCCTTCCGACAGCTGTTCTACTGTCGGTGGCAATGTAAATCAGGTTATCGAAATGTGTCATTTTCGATACAATAGCCTGTCGGATGGTTGTGAATAGCTATACTGAATATGCTGATCGCTCTTAGCGATAAGACCGCCCATTGTGTCACCCTTTGTAAAACTGTATAATATGTATTTATGTTCTGTAATTTGTATGGTGTACAATAAAGAGTATTCTATTCTATTCTGATCAGACATACACGCACGCCCGGTGCGAGTACTATACAAGGTGGCAGGGACATCGACGCGCAAACTGTAACCATGGATTCAGCACATGAGTTTAGACCCCATAGCGTCGAAAATTTTCGTCGGTTATAAAAAAAAAAAATCTTTCTGTTTCATAGAAAAGTGCAATACCTACGCGGTCAAAATGTATGGAACAGCAATATTTTTTGTTTAATAACCGACGAAAAATTTCGACGCTATGGCGTCTGAACTCATGTGCTGAATCCATGGTTACAGTTTGCGCGTCGATGTCCCTGACACCCTGTATACGTGGCCTTTCTGAAGAACATCACAATTAAGGTCACTATTATGTCCTAATTCCTTCATTTCTGCAATTCTTTCTTTTCTTAATATTATTAATTAAAATATTGTGAATTATGTTTTCAGAGCCAGGCTACTACAAGGTGGGTGATTTCGGCATTCGTCACGAGGACCTGGTTGAGATCATCCACGTTACTAAGGACACCAAACACCCCAAGGTAAATAGTCTTTTTAAAGGTCATCACTGAATTGAGAATGTTTTAATAAGTAATATTTCTTCTTTTCTTTTTCTTTTTTTTCTTTCCTTTTTCTTTTTTTTCTTTACTTTCTTTTTTTTTCTTTCTTTCTTTTTTTTTTTCTTGACTTGACATTTGCACGTCACATCATGTGGCAAACATGCCTGTACCAAATAATGTTATATAATACATTATTATACATATAATTTTACTACATATAATATAATAGTATTTTTTATTACATATAATAGTATTTTCTTGTATGTATGACACATGTTTAAGCAAATAAATATTATCTTATCTTACTAAAACCGCACCGCTCCAGTCAACACGATTTTCTTCAGATTGCTTTAAAAAAAATAAGTTTTGGTCATTGTATTATGCTTTTAACTCGATACTCTGATTGGGCGGGTCACGTCAGTCGCATGCTCAGTGGCTTTTGGGCAACAGTCTCCACATGATGGTGAAGCTGAAGATGGACGGCATCGCCAACACGTACCGCAAGGGTTGTATCGAGGTGGCTCTAGAAAAAGATGCATGGCAGGATTTGGGGGAAGCCTTTCCTCAGCAGTGGAGTGTAGGATAAAAAAATGAGGTCTTGCGTTAATTATCCGGACGAAGCGTTTTGCATCGACGTTTATACCGCGTACATCAAAGGAAAGAAAGAAAGAAAAATGCATTTATTTGCGGCAAACATGACGCATAAAAAGGACTGGATCTATTTGCCTGCAGCGGTCTTCCCGTTCGATTATAATTTAAGTGTCTTCAAGGCTAGGCTCATAATAAATTAGTGCACTTTACCATCAACGATTCCATCACTGCTTTCCATCAGGCGGGATCACAGTTTATATAATTAAAAAATAAATGTTACAAATTGTAGATGGTCACCCATCCACGAATCGACCTCGGCAAGCGTAACTTAACCTTCGATAGACGCGTGCGGGTGTTGTTACTTAGCCAAGTTGGCGAGCACTTTTGTTAATAATTTTATTATGCTTATTCCCAGGCTAGCGGTTTGAAAGGAGACTACGACGGACGCGGTGTGCTGGGATTCAATACGCTCACTCTAGTTCCACATCAGAAGGACTGCATTGATGTTAAAATGCTTTCTGATTTTGAGGTATGTTACCTAAATTTTTGCCAGCCAAGTAAGTCTGAGAAGTGAAAAGTAAGGAATACGGATGACACAAACTCAAAGAATTTATTTCAAACTAGCAGCGCCCCGCGGCTTCACCCGCATAAGTTTCGATCCCGTGGGAATATCGGGATAAAAATTATCCTATGTGTTTATCCTGGTTATAAACTATCTGTGTGCCAAATTTCATCCAAATCCGTGCAGTAGTTTGAGCGTGAAGAAGTAACAAACATACAAACACACACACACACCCTCACACACACACACACACACTTACAAACTTTCGCCTTTATAATATTAGTGTGATAAACCAATTACAGGCACTTTTGAATTTTCAAGGGGTCGGTCAGACCAGGCCCGTGCCGGACGGCGTGTATGTGTTCCACGCGCGCCTCAAAGAGATGTCAGCAAAAGCGACGGGGCCCCATAGGGCCGAAGCCTGCCAGGGTAGCGGGACCATCCGAAAGGGTTTACCGCTGCCCTGGAACATAAAGGGCTAAGGAAGGAACACGGGTGGGTTTTAGTCAGTAAGAGTCTGACACTCCCTTCTGCTCCACCCAGAGCGGGAGGAGTCATTTGATGATCCCCATCCTGAAAAAAAAAAAAAAAGGGTTCGGTCAGACAGAAAGTTGAAGCTAGTTGCCCATTCCAAAGCTTAGTAGATTCCTATGGAGAACGGGCAAGAAACTCCACGGACACTGTTTTAAATCATAAAATTAAATTATAAACACGCAGATGATACGCGGATGCTACGGTCACTATAACCGTTGTGTATGTGTATATACGCTGTTGATACGTTCTAGTGGGCTAGTAGTCTGCGTCTTTTCCGCGCCTGATACGTTCGTAGCACGGTCATGGAATGGTACGGTATAGTGGGCAGAGCTTTGTAAACAAAAAAAAAAGAATTTCTAAACTCACAAGACACAAGTTACAGCTGATTACAGGGTCTATGCCCGCTGGTAGTATAGTAAATTAAAATTATAGTTTTAGAAAATACAGGGTGGCAGAGGGACATCGATGCGCAAACTGTAACCATGAAATCAGCTCATGAGTTTAGACCCCATAGCGTAAAAATTTTTCGTCGGTTATCAAAAAAATCTTCTGTTTCATAGAAAAGTGACCTATGCGGTCAAAACGTATGGAACATCATTTTGTTTTTTTAACATTTTGAAAGCCAGAGCATAAACGCACGCGCGTGCCCTCCACGCCAAGCCACAATTTCACCGCAAATACCTACAAAAAGAATAGGGATTCCAAAATGATTTAATTGTTTATTTCGTGATAAAGTGCACCGCATTTTTGTCACATATTTGTGTCGTTGGCGTACAGGGCACGCGCTTGCTTGTCACGTAGGTATATGTGACAATGGCGTTCAAAAGGTTAATAACCGACGAAAAATTTCGATGCTATGGGGTCTAGTATCATGTGCTAAATCCATGGTTACAGTTTGCGCGTCGATGTCCCTGACACCTTGTATACTTTTTAATGTAAATTACACTAAAAAGTATATTTTCTCATCAATATGAGATATCATTTACCCTTTACGTCTTAGAAGTTTCGCCAGCTAATTTAATTTGACCTTGTATACGAACAGGGCATTTATGCAGATAAATTACTAGTATTCATTTTTTATATTTATAACTTGTTACCTAAAAACTGAATACCTAACGGAGTTATTAATTTTAATATATTATTTGTTACAGCTTTCCTACATCAACGCTTACCACAAGCGTGTGCTCGACACTTTGGGGCCCATACTGAAGCAGCGAGGACTGGATGAAGATGTGAACTGGCTCCAACAGGAGTGTTCACCGATGAACAGAGCTTGAAAGGTCAGTTATTTTTTAAATATAGTCATTTAGCCATTAATTACTGTTGTATTTAGGTCAGCTTACACTAATAATCACTAAATACATATAGATCCATCCATAACACTCATGTACACTCAACAACATATGCACACTCATGCACACGCTTTCACACACGTTCACATTTATGTAATTTTATTTTTATCTTGCTACACCCATGTACTGTTTTTATTGTGTTTTAAGTAAGTACCTACTGTTGTGAAGGAGCGGAGTCCTCTAATACAGGCACTGTGTGCTTAAATGAAGACTCCAAACCAAAAATTGTTTGTGTATAACTTTTGGACACAATAAACGTTATTATTATTATTAGATCTAAACAAAGGGCTTTGAAGGTCTGTGGCAAACCTGTCCGCCATTTTGATTTTTTTTTTTCAAAATGGCGAACACGCCTGAATCCTATATAAATCGATAGCTGACATCAGTGCAAACAAAATATAATACGACTAAACCCCATAAAGTATCACGTTTCCGAGACACACGTGACATCCATATTTTTTGAACTTGCGAATATTTTGTTGCATAGATGCTTCCGTTGGTCCCGGTTGTCATTCGTGGATCTTTGACAGTCGGTACGGGTAGTCAGAAGCCCGAAAGTCTTACCAAGGGCCCGGGTATCGTATTACCCAGTAACTGGGTTGTGGAGATCAGATAGACAGTCGCTCCATGGTACTCATACTGGTATTCTGCTGCACCCGGTTAGACTGGAAGCCGACCTCAACATGATTTCTATGTTACCATTACCTCTGTTCTCCTTACTCACTGATGTAATATTTGAATCTGAAGGCCAATTCTCGTAATTTAAAACGTTCAAAATCTAGTCGCAGTCGCATCTCGGCGACAAACAACTGTCAAAAACTTGTCAAAATGTAGGGAAATTATTATTAGTATTTTTGACAGATTGAGACTGAGATCAGACTGTGAACGTTCTTAAAATTGCGAGAATTGTCCCTCTGAACATAAGGCAGTAATGTAACTTCAGAATGTTAAAAAATTGTAATTTTATTCAGTAACAATTTTTTTTTTTTTTTCAGATGGTGTTCCAAGATTTAAGTTATAATAAGAAGTTATTGGTACTTATTATGTATTTTATATGCAGTACAATAAATACTTATATTATACTTTCACTTGCGTTTTTTATTTATTTTTCTACTAATGACCCGTCCTAGCTTCGCACAGGTGCAATCTACTTATTATAAGGCGATATGTCAAAACATCGAGATGTCAAACTCCGGAGACATGTTAGGTATTGATATCTCGACCAAAAAAAACAAAAAAGAAATTAATTTGACGGGATTTTTTTGTGGGGTCACCGACCGCAATCAGTGTAGTCATTTGAAATATCAGTTAAAAACGGCTTTTTAGGGCACGAATTCCAGAGTCCAGACTCAGTCCAGGGTCCGAGACGACAGCTGTTCAGTGGCGTAACAATAGGGTGGGAGGAGTGGCAAAATGCCACGGGCCCCCAGCCGGAAGGGGCCCCCGACCCGAGAGGGCCAAGAACACAGGGGGATCCAAACATACCTAAGTATAGAAATGCAAACTTTTTTAGACCACTAAACCATCGAAGCTGTCAGGTATTCAATTTTAATAATAATAATATATATAATAATATAATTTATTTATTAGACATCAGAGGTCCATGGGTTAGTTACAAAAACACTTATAAACTACGTTAGTAAAAACACAAAGAATAAAATAATAAAAATATAATAAAAAAACTTAACTTTACTCTTGCCTCACCAGTATTCGCATAAAGTGCTGCAGAAACGGCGAGTCAAATTTATTTGATAACATCCTCAGAATGCCAATTGAGCCCGACCGCGCCCTATGCAAAAGTGAGGCTGTCTTTAGCCTCATCATGGCATAAAAGTCATGGGTTTGAGCCTGTGCGAACATGCCCGAGGCACTACAGAAACGCGGCAAGCCCAAAAGCATTCTGAAAATTTTGTAGGGGAAATTACGAAATCTACGCGGACGAAGTCGCGGGCGAAGTGCCAGTAAAAAGAAATTATAACGTTGGTTGAGCTTCTTTACATTGAGGGAGGGCCCTATCCCATGAATTTGCCACGGGCCCCAAAGGGTATAGTTACGCCCACAGAACAGATAAAAGAGGTTAGAAAGGAAATAGTTCCTGATTTGTATTAAAACGCGTGTCGCCGCATGTCTCCTACTCCTGTCTCTCCACTACAAGCAAGACATCATACGTACGCGCATTACGCACACAAATAAACCACATGCACTTAGATCGCGTGTTTGCTATTGGTTGTCACACTAACGCAAATACTGCTCTGGACGTACACTCACACACTTGTAAAAGCAAATAGTTACGGCGACCGAAAGGTCGATTAATCATATCGATAAAATTACTGTAATTTTGTTAATTAAAGTTTTGCAATTTTTTAAGTTGCGGGTACGGTACGAATAATGTGGACATCCAAATTACATATAAATAAAATTAAATCAAAGTCAATTTAAGGGGGAACATCCGATACAGCCGTGAAATTTAAATTTTCTTTCGTTTTATGCTAGTTGCAGCTCTGTTTTACGTCATAATTAATTTGAGGTAAAAGCCTACTAAAATAATATATTCCATTACTTTAAGAGTATTACTTACGATTATCACTTAGTACATTACTATAAGAAGCTAATGACCGGCCACCTTGCGGAGTTATTTTAAAACCATGATATCTCCTAAGATATTCATTGAAATCCAAAATCCAATCAAGGACAATTTTGTTCAAAATTAAATACTTGTGATGAGTAACGTATTTATTTGGATGAGGATTAATTAAGAGGGGCAATTCTCTTTATTTTAAAAATGTTCACAGTCTGATCTGTCTCAATCTGTCAATTCTCTGACTGTTTTGTTACATAATCATTTTCTACAAAATGTTGCGAACAAATTGTGCTACATTTAGTAGGTATGCATTGAATGCTACTAGTTGCCTCAATCCACAGTTTTCTTATACCTGGATCTCTTGGAAAACAAAAAAAAATAAACTAATGTTTACGATGAAAATTTTTTTTTAGTTTTCCATAATTTGGTTCGAGGTTAGTAAACCTCAAACCAAATTTTAGACGAAAAACCAACTAAGAAACTAAATTAATAATAATAATCCACATTATACAATAATAAAATTAGTGTTATTATAAACGAAGTTGTATTAATTGTAATATTACTGAAAATAATCATTCGTATAATACACATACTTAATATCGACATTGTTTACAATTTGGTACAACACTATCGATGAGCATAGATTTCCCTGAATAGATGCTTTGGCTCGACACACGCGACGTTCGCAGTGAACGCAATACATTGCGCGACCGCTCACGTCGTACAAGATCGTACCCATGTATTGCAAGCAATGTATAATTTTGCATCTGAATGCGATTTTATCGTTTTTGTCTACAAACTTCATAATACTTTTGCAATAATTACAAATATCACTCGTATTTTAAGGTTTTTGGACTTACCGGTGATAAGAAATCCCTCCTTGGGCCACATTACACTCCTGACTTCTTTTCCGACACGTTATAATAGCGCAAGACGGCATAATTCTATTTTTCCGCGGAGTTTCGAACGCTGTCACAACAAGAGCGCGATTGTTGAGCGGTGATTCACATTTCGGTTGACTTTGAGCGTCTGATCAACATTGCGGCGCGCCTGCCCCGCCCACAAGGCCTTTCTAACCTCTTTTATCTGTTCTGTGGTTACGCCACTGAAGCTGTTACTGAAAAATTCCTTCGTCCGACCCGGGAATCGAACCCAGGACCATGCTCAGCAGTAGTGCTAGCGACCACGAGACCTCGCTTGCTTGAGATATTTTCGAAAAACACAAAAAGTTATCCAATTTTGAAGAATGAAGTAAAACAATGAAAATAGTTGTGAACTTATATTTATTTAGGTTATTTAACTTAATCATAAACTATCAATTAAATAAATCAATAACATTCATAACCCACTATCTTCTCCGCTTTCTGTAGAACCTGTAAACAAGATATAAAATATTTCAGTTTCATGTTTCTGTAAAGTGAAAAAAGTGAAGAAAGCTCCCGTGGGAACGTCGGGAAAAAAAGTATCCCGATATTCCCGCCTATGGAATGGAGGGGCCTATGTGTTATTCTGATGTATAAGCTATATTACTGTAAAGTTTCATGACAATCCGTTCAATAGTTTTTGCGTGAAAGAGTAGCAAACATCCATTCTCCACTTTTTTATTGAGTAGAATCTAAAAGGCTAGCCTTTTCCCAATTTAACTATGTTGGGGTCGGCTTCCAGTCTAACCGGATGCAGCTGAATACCAGTATTTTACATGGAGCGACTGCCTATCTGACCTCCACAACCCAGTTACTGGGTAATACGATACCCCTTAGTAAGACTGGTTGTCAGACTTTCTCTGGCTTCTGACAACCCGTAACGACTGTCAAAGATCCACGAATGACAGCCGGGACCAACGGCTTAACGTGCTTTCCGAGGCTCGGAGGGGTCTCGGTATGTAAAGATGGTCACCCATCCACAGACCAACCCCGGCAAGCGTAGCTTAACCTGATCGATCAACCCGTGCGGCTTTTATTACTTAATCGGACTATACGATATATAACATAATTAGAGTATTGCGTTAAAACATAATACAATGACCCAAACTTAATTCTTTTAAAGCTAACTAATATTATTAAGAAAATCGTGTTGACCCTAGCATTACTTTACGCATTTAAAATTGAGTCTTATTACCTTGAAATAAGATTTAATTTTCTTTGGCTCAATCGGCGGGCAGTATGGTAAAATACATTTGAAAAAAATACCTATATTATAGTTATTGAAATCGATTCAGTAGTCAATTATGACAAAATACTTTCAGGACTTATATTTATTCTGTTATATCTTGTATATGTGGTTAACTGGTTAAATTAGCCGTTTAGTCAACCACCTGACCTTTGGAAGTAGTGCTCGCCTCGCTTCGCTCTCTCGGCTCGCACGCGGTTGATCACAGTTCTAACCTAACCCATTTGGTCGGGGTGCCCTGGCTTAGTTACTGCGACCAATTTGGCTCGCACGTGATTGGTTACAGTTCCAACCTAAACTATAATTTATTGAATATCATTCAGGCCGTTAGCTGAACGGCCGCCGTTTAGTTAAAAGGCTAGGCGGTTGACTGAACGGCTAATTAAACCAGTTGGCTGCGACATTTACATATTTAGACTATTTTAAATACCTACAATTTTCTCCTTTCGATCTGGTTTCGTTCTTTTAGCACTGAATTTTGTTCTGCAATCAATTCACATAGTTTCTGAAAAATAAATGCCATTATTAATATCCTGCCTCGTTGGGCTAGTGGTGGCAAGTGCTACTGCTGAGCACGAGGTCCTGACTTCGAGTCCCGGGTCGGACAAAGAACTTTTAAATTAGCGACCAACAGCGCCTGCAATAGCCCGCCAGACACAACACCCGTCTGGTCGAAGGCTCCTCCCTTTTCTATGAAGGATGAGTGAACTTTACACCCTGTTCCTCATACCTCTATAAACGCAATGAATGTTGTTGAATTGTCAAAATGAAACTCATTGCTTCTGTTGTCAAGTCATTGCTAGTGTGTCACGTTACCCTACAGGGCCTCGGGCTCGTACCAGCAGTAGCTCTAGCGACCACTAGACAACGAGGAACGCCCGGATACTATAATTTATACCCTGTCAATTAGGTCAACCGTTTTTTGACAGCTGTCTTAGAACGTACATATTCCAGAACGCCAATTCTCGTAATCTAAAACGTTCAAAATCTAGTCGCAGTCTCATCTCAGCGACAAACAAATGTCAAAAACTTGTCAAAATGTAGGGAAATTAGACGTATTTTTTGACAGATTGAGACTGAGATCAGACTGTGAACAATCTTAAAATTACGAGAATTGCCCCTCAGTTTGCGTAAAAGTTAACTTTAAAATGCGTAATAAAATAAATATATAAACTGCCTTATCTTATTGAATTATCTTATTTATGGCTTCTTACAGACATTATAATACCGTACGTGTATCAATCAATGTATTGTGTGTTGCTGCAATCACTAGTTCCATCTGTCAAAAAACGGTTTACTTATTGAACAGGGTATACTGTATGTTATTTTTTACCTGTAGGAGTGTATTTGTTTGATTCTGTACTTGTAATAGGTCTCCTTTAGGGAGAGGGTCGGGAGCTAAGCAGCGGCGCCGCCGACGTACAGCCAAGTATTTGACCTGAAAGTAGTTATTGATATCAGCGGAGAATGAAAGAAAAATACATGTTCGACGATCACAAGTAATATGGCGATAAGGGCAGGAAGATTTTGATTAACTTGACAAAATTTGACTTTTTACATAACATACATACACATAATGAGCCTATAATGTTCCCACTGCTGGGACGCAGACCTCCTCTACGTGAGAGGGAGTGGGATTCGGCGTTTAGAAATAATTTTGCGAAGTTTCACAGACTTGAAAATAGGTAGTGATTTGTAATCATGATAAAACAGAAAAAAAATAACTCATTTACTCAAAAACTCAATTTTAAAACGTTAATGTATATATGTAATGAGAGCATTGGTTGCCCAGTGGTAACGGGAATTGAACCCACGACACGCAGCGCAGCAGTCGATCGCTCAGCCACTGCACCAACCGTGTCGTCAAAAAAAAACATTGAGTTTCAAAAATTCTCAATGAATGTGCGCAAGGAGTGATTTGGCTATGGAGTAATGCTGCACTTGCACGCTGTGTGAGCGTGCGTGATCCATCCTCTCGTTCGATGTCCACAGGATGAAAGGAAAGCAGCACATGAAGTGATATTTTGCTCCGTTGGTGTAATTGCCGTACGGCGTTCCAGTGTGAGGATAAATAAATAATAACAAATAAATAAATCATCTGCCTAGCCTTTTCCCAACTATGTTGGGGTCGGCTTCCAGTCTAACCGGATGCAGCTGAACACCAGTATTTTACATGGAGCGACTGCCTATCTGACCTCCACAACCCAGTTACTGGGTAATACGATACCCCTTGGTAAGACTGCTTGTCAGACTTTCGGGCTTCTGACTACCCGTAACGACTGTCAAAGATCCATGAATGACAGCCGGGACCAACGGCTTAACGTGCTTTCCGAGGCACGCAGGGGTCTCGGTATGTAAAGATCAAAGTCACCCATCCACAGACCAACCGCGGCAAGCATAGCTTAACCTGACCGATCGACCTGTACGGCTGTTATTATTTAGCCACGGGCCCCTCAATACAAATAACAAATAAATAAATAACAGTCACAAATACCAATATCCTGATAAAAATAAATATAACTCTAATACTCATCATACATACTTCCCTCGTAGGTTTAATCTTCACTTTGCACTCCGGTGGTATCTCCCTTCCTATTGTGTTGAGCACCTTTATCGTTGACTCTGACACTATGGGAGGGTTCTGATCCTTCTCCTGTTTCACAAAACTCTTGGCTGATATGTCTGCCTGTTCTTTACGTGCTTTCCGTTTTATGTCGCGCCATGTCTGGGAAAGAAGATATTATGATGGAAACACTCTTCAAGGAAACCGTACACAAAAAGATATTATTAAAAGATAGTCCATGTGAAGCATTATTTCTTTTCAGAAAATAATGAATATAACTATGGTACAAAATAATGAAACATGTCATGATAGTACAGTCAGCGTCAATAATATCGGAACAAGACTGTTCAAAATGATCTAAGCAACTATGAAAATGAAATATTAACTCAATGACACAAGGAATGTTTCAGAATGAAGACAGTACACGACAACTGTCATTCTGACAAGAACTTTATCCAATTGAGACAAAGTTTAATTTTCTTAGTTGTTGAGATCATTTTGAACAGTGTGTTCGTCCCGATATTTTTGACGCTGACTGTACTTAATAGTTTTCAATAAGTTTTAAGAGTATTGTTTGACTATTTTAAAACCACCCATACTCATTCACAAAGTAATAAAATTTGATCAGTGTATTCTAAGATCCTATAGTAAGCTGTAACTTGCCTGTTTCCACCGCTCAATGGATTTATCCGGCCCATGTTGTTTCAGTAAACCGCGCAGGTACGTCCACTCTTCATCGATGCTCTTTACGCCGAGTTTAGCATCGTAAATGGCGTTAGCAAAGTTTTTGTGAGTAGACATGTAGTTTATTAAGAAGTTTATTTGTGCGCTTGTGCTCCTGAGGCTGTAATGTAAGAAATATTACCCTAAAATATGCCGATTTTAACCCATAAAGGAAAATAAGAAAGATTCAATAACAAACTTGTTAAAAATCGACTGAATCAATGTTTATTCACTGTACCATAACTTACAGCTTTTTCGGTTCCATTCTTGCTGTCGTTTTTAGAAACTTTTAATTGTTTATTTACTTTTTCGTGTTTACTTTTGACAATAGTGTCATCTTTGGAATTTGTCGTCTGTCATCCAACGCTGTCATCTGTCAAACAGATTAACGTCAAAAGAAAGTAGTCAGGGTCGCGTTCAGTTATTTCACTTTGGCCGGACAATCCGGTGACTTCGGTGAGTTACCTTAAACCCAAACTTAGGAAGAAGCCCATGTAGTTCCCTACCCCTACAAACAGCCACTATCTGAGCACACACCATCAAAATCATAATGATAGGACGTGTCCTACTACGACTTATTCTCAGTAGACGACGTTCCCACTGCTGTAACACGGGCACCCCATAAAGTGCATTTCTGCCCGTTTTGAACCCGCAAGCACTCAAGAGCGTTACAACTGAGACACCACACTGTAACTATTGGTAGATTCAATTGCCTGGAACTTTCATTTTCCCCTGTGTTTCCACATTGCTCTAACAGAACCCAGGACTTATTTCTAAAGAGCGAAGTCTTTCAACTTACCATATGAGATAGTAGAAAATAAAGCAGCGGGGTAATTGTGTAACACACTAACATTAGTATTTTGACAGTTTAACAACATTTATTGCGTTATTTACGTTGTTAAGCAGACAACATTTTTCGAATATATTTATATCAAGCAATGGAATTAGCAATATCCTTCAAAATTTGATTGTGATTAAAAGTGTGTTATACAATCAGAGGGACAATTCTCGTAATTTTAAGAACGTTCAGTCTGATCTGTCTCAATCTGTCAAAAATACCTCTAATTTCCCTACATTTTTGACAAGTTTTTGACATTTGTGTGTCGCCGAGATGAGACTGCGCCTAGACTTGAACGTTTTATATTAGGAGAATTGGCCTTCAGGGTGCAGGTATAAATAATAAACTCACATAGTACAAATGATATTATATTTATAAGAAATAACTACCTAAGTTACGAATAAGTAAGGCAAAATTGATTTTTTTTCCACATGGCACTGTCACCTTTCAATTGACATTACTGTAAGCGCTTTTATTTTTAATTGATTTGTATCAATAAGAGCTTAAAACTAAAATTTTAAATACATTTCCGGATTCCTGAATCTTGCCCCCGTGTCCATGTCAGGTATAAGGCCTAAAACATGAAAACAATCAAAGAAAAAGGTTTTATGTAGTTTTGAAGTTGACATACTGGCCACCATTTTGGGGTCATAATTGTTCCTAATTTAAATGAGCTCTATAATTTAGGAGTCCGGAACTGTATATAGGGAAGAATGTATAATTCTATTTTGTAGAAAAATTCTTAATCTAAACTTAAAATTATCGAAGTCATGAAGCGATTTTTGTATCGATGCAAATTTGATTAGAATGGCTTCACTACAAAAGAAAATAAATAAACAGTAATGAGGGATGGTAAACCGTTTGTACGAATGCAAATAAAATTTGTACGGACGCCAGCAGGTCAACCTACCCGAAACTGTCAGATTTTCCCAATCAACATTGAACCTAATGCTTTAGCAATAAAGTCGAAAATCTATTAAAGAAATCTGACAGATTGTAGTAGCTTGATGTGCTGGCGTCTGTACTATAACTAGCATTTCTAATATTTAAAATTACGTCTTTATTCTGCATCGATACGAGAATCATTTCATGAATGATACAAAAGATTGGATTTTATTTTTGAATTCCCTGTAAATTTAAATCGGCGAACTTACTCCTGTCATCTTTCGAGTTATGAAATCGAATCGAATCTGATTCGAATAATTGCCAAATTAACATAATTCGATTCAATTTGATTCAATCTCTTAGTGTGTTAAGCCAATAGGTAATTATCCAATATCCAGCTGTAAAAATGTTTACAAAAAAGTTGAAATGACTTCAGTGTGGTGTTGCAAGTTCGCAGTATACATATGTACAATATTTTCAAATTTACAAATGAAATGAGCAACATTTTCATTAGTTTTTTATTGCAATGCGGATTACATATTTCGCAAGCTCCATATTACACTCCCAGACTACCATAATGCCACCATCTTAGATACAAAAATCAAAATAAGGATGACTCAAAGAAAAAGTTTTTAGGCATTTTTTAAGGTAACATACTGCCCATCATTTTAGAGTCATTGTTCTGAATTTGAATTATAGACCATTTAAAAAAGCATAGCCCTCTAGACAAAATATTGCTGGGTGGTTAGATTTAGGAGTCAGGGAGCTGATATCATTTCTCAATAGCTTTTTATTTCAACACATTTTTTTTTTGTAAGTATGTATAAGTAAGGCATAAATACTGCGATAGTGCACGTTTAACGGGGCTCTAAAAATTAAATATTAATAAAAACTTAAGTTAGTATAAAAACTATTTAATGAGGTCCTCAAATTCTCTATATCACAACTATATTACACCCGACCCTTAATAATATATTACTTACATAAATAGTTTTAAAATGTTGATAAATATGGCTATATGCCCAGGAATCTATACATAGATTACTGGTTTGCTAAGACAAATAGCAATCGCCAAAATAAACTCAAATATTCAATCAAATCATCCTCACGCGTGACCAACTGAAATCGCAATCGCTTTCATTTGACAGTGCAAGTGAGTGTCCAAATCATTCAATTGTTTTGAACTGTCACTTAAAAGCGATTGTAAGTGTAAACGGAAGGAAATTACGAGTTGGTTGGGATATTATTTAAAAAGTTGCACATTTCA
This sequence comes from Apamea sordens, assembly GCA_945859715.1. Classification (NCBI taxonomy): domain Eukaryota; kingdom Metazoa; phylum Arthropoda; class Insecta; order Lepidoptera; family Noctuidae; genus Apamea; species Apamea sordens. The sequence goes on along the minus strand of OX244015.1, from coordinate 5,621,423 downwards.
ACATTTTAAAACTATGTCTCTTATAAAAAATACGATTGAAATACAATTTTTAGTTACAATTTGACACAAAGACGCAGACGCTGAGACCTACGGTTGTGACAGATAAGGTATTAAATTGTTCCCTAGATAAGTTGATTGCTTTGCGAGGAAAGGCAATTGACTAAATTACTGACAACAAATGAGGAATCCATGAAAATTCACACTACCAATTGGCGCCACATTGACAAGAGTTCTTCCATTTCGACAATGAATATAAAATATGATGACGTTTATCATTCGTTCATCATTCAGTTTTGACAGATTCCCGAACCTGAAATCCGTCATGGCTGACATGGTTGGGAGAAGGCTACACAGATGGTGATGAGGGCTATCCAATTTACTTTTTACTTCCCATAGAGGTGGAGAATTAAGATATTGCCAACAAAATAAAGTTCATCTAAAAATTATTTTATACTTGGGAAGTGGTGTTAAATTATATGACGTTTAAGAAAAAAATACTTAATAATAAATAAGGTTTCAAACTGAAAAGAGGTAGACAATGAGACTCTTTGATTTTAAAATCATGGTTTAAAAAAAATTATACGTAAGTATTCCTTTAATCCTATTTTGCATAAAAATTTGGTATAAGACTTTTGTAAAGATCTCATACCTATTTTCGAGGGGTTCGAGGCTAAATAATAAAAACCGCACTGTTCAATCGAAGGTTAAGCTACACTTGTCGCGGTCGGGTCGTGGATGGGTGATCATCCATTACAAATCGAGACCCCTCCGTGCCTTGGAAAGCACGTTACGCCGGTGGCCCCAACTGTGATTTTTTTTAGATCTTTGACAGTCGCTACGGGTCTTCAGAAGCCCGAAAGTCTGACAACCAGTCTCACCAAGGGGTATCGTGTTACCCAGTAACTGGGTTGTGGAGGTCAGACAGGCAGTCGCTCCATGTAAAATACTGGTATTCAGCTGCATCCGGTTAGACTGAAAGCCGACCCCAACATAGTTGTGGAAAGTCTAGGGAGATTGTTTGACCTTTATAAAGGTTACATATGCCGTGAAAATATAGGACAAGAAACTTCAGGGGTTAAGTTTAAAAAATCTGTGTAAATGACGAAGAGAGAAAGAGCAGTGGTGGAATAGCGGTATACGGGTCGTGGGTTCGACTCCAAGCAGGCGCTTTACTTTGTGTAAAATTATTTCATCACCACTGCTCTCAAAACGGTGAAGGAAAACATCGTGAGGAAACCGGCATGACTAAGAACCAAAAATTCAAAGACATGAACATCTACCAACCTGCTCTGGGCCGGCGTGGAGGCCTATGTCCTAGCAGTGCTGAGTCTGTTGTGTGATTTAAACTTTACGGAATATTGCCACTAAAACTACTCGATGTATATTTAGCTAAAAATAAATAAGTTTGAGACTGCGACGGTTAACTGGGACATTCAATACAGCCGATGACTTATGGTGGGTCTGAACTTTGCGCAGAAGGCTACGCAATTTAATACAGTTCCTGATCCTGACAACATGCCGACCGCGACCGACGACAGCCGAATACTGTGTTCGTAAACACACTGGCTCCGTCTCGCTCGCACGCCGCCCGCGACCGCTAGGTGCGACGGCGGCAACGAACGTTTTGGCAACCGGTGTCGTGTCGGACATACGTCGTGACGTCACCGCACGCTGCCGTGACGTAGCACATACACGAAAGTTCGGAGAGGCTATGTTCATCAGCCGAATTGTAACTGATGCAGAAATCGGGGTTTAACTATTATAAATAGATATTTAATTTAAAAAATAAAAATTACTTAATAATTAAGAAATAATTTCTTTATGAAATAGTGATTTGCATTGTCATTTTCCGATTATCAGTTTAGAGATGTGACATAACATGAATCAAAACTTAATTAAACAATTATCGATTAATAATAATTAATTATATCGATATATCGAGTTTTTTTTTAAACAATGCATTCATCAGAAAATAAAGATAATTTTAATATGAAAATGAAAGCTATTGCGATTGTGACTGTGATAAAGCGTTAATGATATTTAACATAAGGAATTAAAAATATAATAATTATATTGTTCAATAAATTATTTTGATGTTACGAACGTAATAGGATCGTCCCCTATTTCATAAGACTATTAACATGACTGGCGAAACGTGGGTGTAAGGCACCCCTGCCTATTCCTTCACGAAATACAGGCATGATGTTACGATATAAAGATAATATATACCTAAATTTAAAAAAATGTCATGATTGAAAATTGATTAAAAATTCGATTCAAATAATTTTCGTTAAAAGTTAAAATTGTATTCATATAATTTTAAATTCTGAATAGATTTTTATTATTGATTTCACTGATTATAAATTTATTATTCACCCAATATTTTTATTTAATAAAAAGTTGCAAGACGCACCGAAAATGCCTGGGAGAGTTATTAGGCCATGAAAGATCTAAAGAAGGGCGATCTTCCTCTATCCCTCAAGATAAGACTCATCGACATGTCTATTCTTCCCATCCTCACCTATGGTTCTCAAACATGGTCTTTGACAATTCAGCAGAGGTCCACCCTCGAGGTTTGCCAGAGAGCTATGGAACGGAGTATTCTGGGTATTAAACTTGTGGACCGGGTTAAGAATACAAAAATCCGTTCCATCACTAAAATAACTGATGTCACTCGGAAAGCTGCCACGCTTAAATAGAATTGGGCTGGACACATCTGCCTCATGTCAGACGATCAATGGGCCAAACATACGACCCAGTGGATCCCGCTTAATGGCAAACGACATCGCGGCAGGCCCAGATGGAGATGGCGGGATGAGCTGGACTCCTTTAATAAAGATTGGTCCTTGGCAGCTCTGGACAGAGAGAGGTGGAAGAAGAGTAGGGAGGCATTTGCCCAGCAGTGGGACACTAACGGCTAATAAAAAAAAAAGTAACTGAGTTGTGGAGGTCAGATAGGCAGTCGCTCCATGTAAAATATTGGTATTCAGCTGCATACGGTTAGACTGGAAAGCCGTCCACTGCACATTTCAGTCGAAAGACGTTTACTGCTGGACATAAGCCTCCCCCAACCACCTTCTCCTCGCCCGCTTCTGTGCTTCTCGCATCCAACGGGTTCCTGCGGCCTTCACAAGGTCGTCGGTCCACCTTGTGGGAGGCCTTCCAACGTTACGTCTTCCGGTACTTGGTCGCCACTCCAGAACTAATAATAATAATACTTATATAAATTTGTATAATACATAATACTGGGATTATGCTACAAAAAACAAATTATAAAACGTATGTTTTCAAAATATTACTATAGAGTATAATATAATTTTATTTCATAATATTTTGTAAATTATATTTAAGAATGAACTTAAAACTCTAACTGGTACATTTTATATAACGTTTTCTTTAGTTCCCGATATTAGGATATCCCCTATGACCGGTTATTGGGAGGAGACTATGTCCAGCAGACGCTTATAGGCGAAGCCTATATCCGGCATTATGTCCAGCTGGGGACGCTTATAGACGAAGCCTATATCCGGCATTATGTCCAGCTGGGGACGCTTATAGGCGAAGCCTATATCCGGCATTATGTCCAGCTGGGGACGCTTATAGACGAAGCCTATATCCGGCATTATGTCCAGCTGGGGACGCTTATAGGCGAAGCCTATATCCGGCATTATGTCCAGCTGGGGACGCTTATAGGCGAAGCCTATATCCGGCATTATGTCCAGCTGGGGACGCTTATAGGCGAAGCCTATATCCGGCATTATGTCCAGCTGGGGACGCTTATAGGCGAAGCCTATATCCGGCATTATGTCCAGCTGGGGACGCTTATAGGCGAAGCCTATATCCCACATTATATCCAGCTCGGGACGCTTATAGGCAAAGCCTTTATCCGGCACTATGTCCAGCTGGGGACGCTTGTAGGCGAAGCCTATATCCGACATTATGTCCAGCTCGGGACGCTTATAGGCGAAGTCATTATCCGGCATTATATCTAGCAGGGGACGCTTATAGGCAAAGCCTTTATCCGGCACTATGTCCAGCAGGGGATGCTTTTGGGCGAAGGCTATTTCCAGCATCATGTCCAGCTGGGGACGCTTATGGGCCAAACCTTTATCCGGCATTATGTCCAGCTGGGGACGCTTATGGGCCAAGCCTTTATCCGGTATATGTCCAGCAGGGGACGCTTATAGGTGAAGCCTATATATACAAAAGTTATTAGGGAACTTTTGACTTATAAAATAATTATTTTAAAACTATTTGGAAGTAACCAGCCATATTATTAATATTTTCTATGATTATAAAAATATACCCATAATTATATTATCTCGGTATACGGGCGCTTAATCGTATGTCTAATATTTATGTCCAATATATCTTAGCTGAGAGCGAAAAAGAGGGATTTTATTTAAATATACTGATTTTATAATATGTAAGTATAAGTAATATACAGTAAAGCAAAAAAAAAAAAACTGAAAAGTCTCTAAACCTCTTTTTTTTTTAAGTGGGTTGAAGAATGTACAGACGCCAGCACATCAAGCTACTATAATCTGTCAAATTTCTTTAGTAGATTTTCAACTTTATCGTAAAGCATAAGGTTCAAAGTTGATTGGGAAAATTTGACACTTTCATGTTGCTTGATGTGCTGGCGTCTCTACAATTTTTCTCGAACAAATTAAATCTTTCAACTTATTTTGTCATTCGACGAAACATCGTAAGTGTTTTCGATTTGCCGGACTAACTTTAAGTTTTCGGACAAACGAAAATCTATAAGTATTTGTAACTTTTCAGAAAATATGTTTTCTTATCAGATTTACGATAGGACCACTATTTATTTGTTAAATAGTGCTATTTAGACCTGCTAAGACACATTGGACATTTTGAAACATATACCTTTTTTAAAGTGACAGGACCGCCCTCTAGTGTTTGTGTCGATAACTCTTTTAATAAGACCTTTTTAACCACAATTGGTTCTATCCTGTATTCTCAACTTAGCTGTCAAACACGTGTTTTTAGAAAACTAACTCTAACACCCACACATAAAGTCCAATTTGCGGTACAACTTTTTTAAATGACATTTTCAACAGTACTAGTCATTCTAAAATCAACATTATTTACACGATTATAAAGTTGAGATTTGTCTACCAAAATTCGAAACAGGTTTTTTGTCAGAGTTAAAAAAATAAGAATTACCGACGCAAACACACAACCTCGCTCTATACTACGCTTTCACAATAGCATTGTCTAACTTCTTTTGCGCTAATCTTCTCCTCCTATGAATGATAGGAACGAATCCCCACAACGCAGCTCCGAATATTAGAACAAAACCTAACGTAACAAATAAAGATTTATACGATTGTGTATACTCAAACCAAAATCCACATATAGGGGGTCCGATTAACTGTAGTATACCATTTACGAATAGACTAATACCGTAAGAAGACATCAGTCTTTCAGTACCTAGCATTTCTGTCATAACTAGTGCTGTGACACCCACGTTAATACCAGAGGCGAGACCGAAAATCGAACAAAACGCTGAAATCGCCGAATAACTCGACACCAGTGGTATCATCGAGAGACTAATACCAGATAGCAAAAGACCGAAAATAAAGAAATAACGCTTTGGTGTTACTACTACGTCTGATAGTGCGGAACCCCCGATTCTGCCGACTAAATCTAGTGCGGAAATTATCGATAAAAGATACGCTCCTAAGGATTTATCGAATCCTAATTCTTTTGCGTACGATGGGACTAGGATAATGAAGTTTGTATACGATATCGCACAAGTGCAGTTCGATATTAATATTACTAAATAAATTGGATCTTTTAATAGATTTACGTCAAAATATTTGCTTGGTTCCTTTTTAGAGTCATCTTCCTTTGCGCGTTTTTTGCAACCGCAACAGTAGGAAATGGGAGCTAGGCTGTCCGTTACAGATTTCAGGCTGAATTGAGAAGCAAACTCGCTTGGCTTCTCAAATGCAGACAGCGTTGAACCATGGAAAGGAGTAGACATGTACTGAAAACTGGACGTTGAAGGACTACGTTTTGGCGTCTTAGGGACCCCTAATTTCTTACCGAAAGCTTCCTGAGAGTTTACCCTACTGCTTCTGCCTTCCGGAACAGATCCTAACAGCGAAGGGTTGCTAGGCAAATGATTTTTACTTGATATGTGTTGGAGACCATGTCGTGACGATACCGGTGTCGATTTCCGGTTGCGGTCTCGGTCTCCGTCCTTCGATGCGACTTGGACCGCACTAGCTGATCTTGCGAACTCCGGCTTCGAGTTTTCGTCTAAGTTGACGTTTGACTGGTTTTGGAAGATAGGGGGTGAACCGTTCGGGTATTTGTCTGGCGTCGGTGTGGGGTCTTCCGGGGTGAAAATTAATTTGGGGTGATCTGAATCTTCTAGTTCACCGTCCTCTTCGATGAAAGGTTCCAGCTGTAATGAAAAATGTTTTATTTAGTTATTATTATTTTTTGAGATCATATTGTGTGGTGTTGTAGTGTTTTTCAAAGACAGCTGTGCTGATGAGGAGATTGTTGCACCACTTCTTCTCCCCGGCGAAAGCACTAGGAAGTGGTTAAGCTCGTTCCACCATAGATCTCATCCCTGCCTCTGGGCTGGATTGAGGTCAAAAGTGAGCCCATTGTCAATAAAAAAAAAAAAGGGCGGGCATTTTGAGAGACTGTCTTTTGTAATTTTGACGTTCGAAAAATGTTGATTTTCAGCCTAGTTTGAATAAATGACTTTGGTTTTTTTTTGGTGTATTGCCAAGTTACGATATGGTTGAGTACAATATCAAAGATTTCAATCGTAGTGTCGCCCTGCCGCGTCAAAAGGTCGCGTGTCTGTTTTGTTTTGGCACACAATGGCGCAGTCACTTGACTTGGTTGTCATGGAAACGCCATTGTTATTGTGTGAGCTCACTCTTCTCAGTATGGACATTTTTCCGCGCGACTTAGTACGGTGAGGGCCAATATAGCGATCTTAATATTTATATACTTTGGCAAACGCTTCTATAGCTTTTACAAATCAAATCTAACAAAGGAAGTAGTACTTAAAAAGGCTTCGTTACAAAGATATTTGTAATTTCATTTAATGAAATTTAATTGAGCTATGCAGTAAGAAAGGGTCTTAATTTGGCCTATGTTGCCGCTTCGTGCAATTGAAATAATAAATCTATCAAATGCTTCGGATAAAGAGATAAAGAGGCATGCATATCGGGTGATTTACGTCAAGGTATTTAGTTTGTATGAAAATTACCAAACAAATTAAAAAATCATTAATGTGTCCATAATGAAAAATGCTTATTTCCATGGTCTGAACATCAGCAGTGCGATTCTGTAACCATCTCACCGTGAAAACTTAGGTGAAGTGAGCGTGGAGTGAGCTGTCATTCCAACTAATGCTAGGGATTGACACACACATTGAGTTAGACAGCTCACTCTAAGCTCACTTCACCTAAATTTTCACGGTGAGATTTTTACAGAATCGATCGGCTGGTCGAATTTTATGTTATTCTTATAAAATATATCAGAATTTTGAAATAATGAGTTAACAAATGATTTGCAGTGATTCTAGTGTCAATAAAGTGGTAAATCAAAAGGGGTAGCCACCTAAGGCTGTGGGGTTCCTAATGCTCGGCTCAACACCTAGAGTTGAAAATCCTATGTTGTGTTGTTTTTGACACGCTGGGATGTACTGTCACGAACTTTGCTGCTTGGATCTATTCAAAAGCAATTTACTCCTTTATTTTTTAATGAAATTTTATGTTGCTACGAAGTGCTAGTATTTTTAAACCCATAGGTATACAGTGTGACTCTTTATAAAGTGCACATATTAAAAAGGGTGAAAATATAAATGATTTTATCGACGGATTTTTTTTTTTTATGGACTTTTATTTTTTTTTACTCTCGTCTTGGTACCCCATGCAAAACAACTGTTACTACTTTTAAAGTAAATGTGATATTAAAACAAAACAAAATTAATAATGATCTCTAATAATAGGCCGAGTTAATAAAGCCATAATTTTTTGAAAAATAAACCTCGTAAATTAATTATTAATGATTTTTTGAAGAAAATTTACCATTTTTCTACCAATTTTTGCAATAAATGTAAAATTTATCAAAAAAAATGTCAGTCTACAGTTTGTTTGCATGGGGTACCAAGACGAGAGTAAAAAAAATTACAAGTATAAAATTTTTTTTTTTTTTTTAGGTTTTTTTTACATTTTTCCGTCGATAAAATTGTTTATATTTTCACCCTTTTTAATATGTGTACTTTATAAAGACTCATACTGTATTTAATGTGTCGTATTTCAACGTTGCATTCGTTATTTCACGAAAAAATCGCAACTGAAAGTTGCCAAGTGTTGACATATTGATGCCCGTGACTGTACTGTGTTGGATTCTTAATGCTCGGTTCAACACGGAGAGTTGAAAATCCAATGAGCGGTAAAAAATCATCGCGTAAAAAAAGTATTCAACAAACTGTTGAAATATTGGAGAAAGTTCTGAATTTTTTTAGAACTTTCCTTGGCAATAATCCTACGGTTTTCTAGAAGGGCGCAGACAAGGCTGTCATGAAAATTATAATAATAATAATATCCCTGGACATTTCACACAGCGCCATCTAGTCCCAAGCTAAGCAATCTAATGCTTGTGTTATGGTAACAAGATGGCTGATAAACTACTTATATACATTTTTTTTTTTGTTGTAAACACATACATAATATAGATAGAAAAACACCCAGACTCGGAACAAATACATGTAGGTCATACAAATATTTGTTCCGTGCGGGAATCGAACCCGCGACACGCAGCGCAGCAGTCAATCGCTTAACCACTGCGCCAACCGTGCCGTCAATTATGACAGCGGGGTTTGACTTAACGGTGTCAAAAAACGCTCTCTAGGAAACACACCAACTTACTTTCATAAATAACGTTGCAGTGACGTCATTCAACAGTAAATTGCGGACGCTATGTGGCGGTCACCGGTCTTATAGGAAACCGTAGCATAAGATGAAGAAACACGAATGGTTTTTTGTAAAAATTAAACACTGTTTTACAAAAAATACATAATTTATTTTAAAAATACATTTAGTTACTTACCAACTAATATTTGCCTACGTTAGAAAATTAACATTTAACAGTAAGTATAAAAACTAGGTTTATTGTAAGAAAATTAATTTATTTTTATTTGGAAATAATAATTAAAATAATTGGAAAAATAAGGGAATGAATATAGGTAATAATAAGGAATGAAATAATTAAAATTATTTTTTAAGCAATTTCGAAATACTTAGGTAGGTAAACACTAATTAATTTTAGCTAAAAATTAAAGAAAGAAAAATAGTAATAAAAATATTTGGCAAGAAGTTAGCAATGGGAAGTACAATTTCCAAACAAGTCCATAGTCCAAACAAGTCTTATTTTTTCCTACGTAGGGGGAGAGGGACCAGAAAGTGGTCAAAACTGACTTACGTAATAAATGAACAGCCCCTAAGTACAGACATATATGATTTTTTATTGACTGAACATTTTGCTTCCTACTCCTACGCCTTTTAAAGTACAATTGCTTGCCATAAAAAATTAACAAGCCTTTTAAACACTAAACCCAACATAACATTATCAGCCTATAATGTTCCCACTGCTGGGACACAGGCCTCCTCTCTGTGAGAGGGAGTGGGCCTTAATCCACCACGCGGGCCCAGTGCGGTGTGGTAGATGTCACATGTCTTCGAATTTTTGAATCTAGGACATGCCGGTTTCCTCACGATGTTTTCCTTCACCGTTTTGAGAACCTCAACTTATTCGGATAAAAAATATTACTATACAGCAAAAATAAAGTGCCAAATTAAAATAAATAAAAACTAGGTTTAAAATAAAAAAAATTAAATTAATAATTTTCAAAGCCTCTTAAGGTAACTTTTGTTCATTTTAACTAATAAATAATATGTAATAATAATAAGGGAAAAATAACATCATTTTAAATTAAAAAATTAAAATATAAAGAAACAGGTTAATTTATAAAATATACAAGTCAATTCATTTGACTCTATTCCATATGTATGAATGTCAGAGTCGACGCTCTACCAAGACAAACTGGAATGGAAAATATTTATAGGGAGCCTGGCATACCTAATGTCCGCCATTTTGATATTTTTTTCAAAATGGCGGCGACGGTTAAATCCCATGTGTGTGATTATTTCCAACATTCATGCAACAAGTAAAGCAAGTACTAAAAATATGGATGTCACGTGATCAAATTTGAACATTAATATCTCGGAAACGTGACACTTTCCGGGGTTTGGTCTTAGTATGTTTTCCGTTTTCATTAATGTCAGCTATCGATTTATACAGGGTTATTTTTCAAAGACCAGCCAAATTTATGGATGTGGTACAGACAATCAAACTGAACAACTTTCTCCATGGGACCGACATCGTAATCGCGAATAAAAATTCAGCCGTCCCATACATGTAGGTCGAGTAAGTATTGAAGTTTTCTATGGGACAGTTGATAAAATTTTCGCGATTACGTTATTTGTCCCATGGAGAAAGTTGTTCAGTTTGATGGTCTGTACAACATCCTTACACTTGGCTGGTCTTTGAAAAATAACCCTGTATAGGTCTCAAGCGTGGCCGCCATTTTGAAAAAAAAAAAAAAACAATATGGCGGACAGTAGGCATGTCACGGGCTTTCAGACCCTTTTCTAAAAGAGGTGAGAGGTTATTTATTTATTTAAACTTTTCGCACAAAAAGGTACAAAGGCGGACATAATGCCTTAGGCATTCTCTACCAGTCAACCAAGGGTGGTGAAGAGATTACATGGCAGGTGCTTTTTGTGCCAGGTTTGGTCGGGCGCTTGATTTTCAACTCACTCCTTAGCGCCAAGAGTTGATAATACAACAGTGTGTTTTTTTGACGCGCTGGGATGCGCTCTGTTTGATTCTCAATGCTCGGCTCTAGACCCAGAGTTGAAAATCCAATGCGCGATAAAATCCCACCCCGATATGGCCGCGTACACGCATTGTAAAAGCCACTATTGGAATAGACAATAGGCATAATCAGCCTATAATGTTCCCACTGCTGGGACACAGGCCTCCTATCTATGAGAGGGAGTGGACCGTCCACCACGCTGGCCCAGTGCGGGTTGGTAGACGTCACATGTCTTCGAATTTTTGGTTCTAGGACATACCGTATAGACAATATTGAATTATAAAAGTACATTTACTATAGTACGAGTACTTAAAATTAATAAAATTGAAAATGCTTTATAATTCGGACTAAAAAGGTAAGTAAATTCGTTTGGAATTGTCAAATATTATAAGTGTAACATAACATCACGCTTGTTATCCCCGAAAGGTGAGGCAGAGGTGTCCCTATCGTACACCACATTTCACCAGTTATGTTCAAGTCCCATTAAACAGGCGAGACTATTGCCATCAACCGGAGACAAATCTAGACTCCTGGCTGCTACTGAAAAATTCCTGATGAAAAACCTCAATAACATTTTTCCCGACCCGGGAATCGACACCAGGGGGTCTACTCCGAAGTAGTATCGGCCGAATGTTCGGCTGTTTTCTGCTACGAAGTTACTATTTGATTCGGTCGATTCCGATCCTACACTCCTACACTCTTTCGAATATTGACTATGGTCCCGACCCAACTGAGCCGATCCGAACTTTTTTCGCATATTTTAATAATATTCGGTTCGGCCATGTGTCGGTCCGATCCGAACATTTGCACTTTGCACTTCGGAGTAGGTACCCAGGACCTTTTTCTTTCTCCCGCTCTAGGCGGAGCGGGAGGGCGTGTCAACTTTTACTGACTAAAACCCATCCCGTGTTCCTTCAGTTGCCTGTGCCAGGGGCCACGGTAATTCTTTCGAACAACCCGCGGCCCTGGCAGGCATCGGTCCTAGCGGACCCTGTCACTTAGTGCTGACAGCTCTTTGAGGCGCCACTATCACCTCACCAGGACCTCATGGTCAGTAATAGAGCTTGCGACCACCAGACCACATTAAAAACATATTAAGTGTAAAAATTAAAAAAGTAAATATGTATAATTGTGATTTGTGCGTAGAGCTAAATAAAGTGGAATTATTTAGTACATTATTGCAATTCAAACAAATGTCAATTCTAACTATACTTCATTCGGAATAAGAATAGACAATAAAACAAATCTTTTTTACAGTCTGTTCAATCGATTTTGACTTCTATTGCGTTGGTGGCGTGACAAATGACAGTTGTAGTAAATAGTTGGTATTGTAACCACTTTTTTGCTTTTAATGCCATCCTTATGCCTACGGAATAGAAGTTAGAATCGGTTGAACGGACTGTAAAAAAGGTTTGTTTAAATGTCGTAATCTTATACCGAATGGAGCATAGAATAAAAATAAAGTCGAATTTAGATTGACAAAACACATTTTATACTGTTGTACAAGCAGTACACAAAACTATTAATTTAAACTATAGATATCTCGGTTCATAGTTTATGCTGTGCATATTTGGTTATTCATACAAATGTCAACTCTAACATTTATGAAAATAACGTCGAATTTAGATTGACAAAGCACATTGTATACTGTCGACAAGCATATATTTAAACTAAATTATATATCGGCTTTAGAGTTTATTTTGTGCATTTTTGGTACAGACTACTGAACCCTAAGCATACAGGATGTAAAAAATAAAACAGTTTTTTTTTACAACCTGTATAATTTACATAATTTATTTCTATAAATTCATAATATTTTCCTTCGTTTACATCATTGCATAAGAATCGTTATTTTTCTTAATATCATGTTAATTAAAGTTTATTTTAATAAAAGGAATTGTGTAGTTGTCATTTTAAATATTGCTTCAATATAGAATTCTGTGATCACCAATTCTTTCTGACAAGCGTTGTCATAATATATATTTGTCATCGAGACAAAACAAACAATACAGTACTTTATCTCAGGAAGCGACGCGCGCTATACTTGTGGTAACCAAGAGTACAAACACGCTGTCAAGACAGATGAGTAGCGTCAGCACATAGCACACACGCACACACACACTTGCGACTTCGCCATTGTCTGGGACGGTACAGGGAGCTAGTGCGCACACATTCACAGCAGGTTTGTACACTTCGTAAACACAATAAAGCGCGCGTCGCTTTGTGAGATAAAAATACTGTACCAGATTGATAAAAAATTACTTAGCACGAGTTTTTGCAAAAAAATGTTCCCGTCTCGTATCTTGCACTTGTAGTTTGACCGATGTGCGAAAGTACAGACGCCAGCTCATCAAGCTACCACAATCTGTCAAATTTCTTTAATAGATTTTCAACTTTATCTCTACAGCATTAAGGTTCAAGGTTGATTGGGAAAATTTGACAGTTTCGGGTAGCTTGACCTGCTGGCTTCTGAACATAATCAGCGTTTAGGGTTCCCACTGGGACACAGGCCTCCTCTCTGTGAGAGGGAGTGGGCCGTAATCCAGCACGGGGGCCCAGTGCGGGCTGGTGAATGTCACATGTCTTCCAATTTTTCGGTTCTAGGACATGCCGGTTTCCTCACGATGTTTCCCTTCACCGTTTTGAGAGCAGTGGTGATGACATACATACACAAAGTAAAGTGCATGCCTGTGTTCGAACTCACGACCCACAACTCGCAAGTGGGGGTACCACTGAGCCACCACTGCTCATAGAAAAAACTTGAGAGGTGTCAAGGGACACCCGGATGGAACGAAGTTCAAAGAGAGAGAGAGACAGACAGAGAAACACGCGCACGCCGCACGGCTTACAACTATAGCAAAAAGTGTCGTTCCAACTTTTGGTCTTAATTTTTTCCGTCTAGCCCCCTTTCGCAACGCGCGATAAGCAACTTCGTTCCAATAATGCTTAGCCAATATACATGCTAAGTATTTTATTATCAATCTCGGTCTTAATTTTCAAAGAATTTTATCATAATTAAGTAAATCTTTAATTTAACACTAAAACATTGCCATAAACTTATATCTACCAACAAAGTCAGAAAGTCGAGACGTCAAAATTTAAAAAAGTTAATAAAATGTAAAATTCATAATTGCTATGTAAAAATAATAACTGTTAATTTTAACGCAAGTGTCATATACAGACTGGCAGAAACATCTGTGAGTGAGTGAGTGAGTCTGACAACACTATTCCCTTAACTTCGATCAATAATAGTACTAGATTCCCGACAAGCGCTTCAAAAACGGCCCGAAAAATAACCACAAATACCTTTGTGGTCTTATTTCAAATTAGTATGTTTTTAACCTTATTACTTAGACTTTAAGTTTCATTTTAGTATAAATGACTGAAAATTTAAAAATAGAATGATTTTATTTTCAAGCGACATTTTAAATATATTTTGCAATGGCAATTAAACTTTATGTTTAGCATTAAGGTTTATAATAAACTGAAGTTGTTAATATTATTAAACTTTTTTCCAAGAAATGTAGATGTTTACGTGTGTGCAAACGTGGCCACTTGAGCGACTGATTTTTGTTCCTGATCCTTAATCTAGTACTATTATTGATCGAAGCCCCAACCGTAGAAAATGTTCGTCAGTTATAAACCGTTTCATAGAACAATACCTACGCGGTCAAAATGTATGGCAGGACACACGTAACACATAATCAGCCTGTTTCCATTGGTGGGACACAGGCCTCCTCTCTGTGAGAGGGAGTGGGCCGTAATCCACCACGGGGGCCTAGTGCAGGTTGGTAGATGTCACATGTCTTCGAATTTCTAGTTCTAGGACATGCCGGTTTGCTCACAATGTGATGGTACGACGCCAGGACGAATTTATTCTTTAATATTCTTATTCAGGGGTGTTAGGAATCATATACTGAATCCATAGTAACACGCTGTCTGTCTGTCCCTGTCATCGTATATACACGATGATCGCTTTCTATTAAGACGCGTAGTTAGTTGTCAGTTTTGTATTAAGAACTTTATTCAAGTCGTATTAAAGTTCAAAATACGAAAACAGACTCGAATGTGTATGAGTTTTTTTTTTTGTAATAAGTCTGTAAATATAATTGAAAGTAACATTTGGCTAAATGGCTAAAACTTTAAACTACCTCGTATTAAGCACCATAGTTTTAATAACTTATTCTAAGCCAGCTTGCTTTGTAAATCTTCCTTTTTTGGGGCACGAGAGAAAGAGATGGCGCTATACTGGTCGTATAGCTCCATCTCTTTCTTGTACGGAACAATTTTTGTTTTACACGGTCCATGAGCATATTTACATCAATATGCCATCTCTCTTTATTCTTTCCTTTAAGATTTTGTTTATATAAATAAGGATTATTTTTGTAAAGCACGACGTATTTAATCGAACCTCTAAAATTCCCATTTTGCGCTCCTAAAAATATTCTTGAACACTCAAATATAATTATCGCTCCTCTTTTTGTGGAGCTCAAATAATTCCTATTTTGGGGTCCTAAAAATACTAAATAGTTTAGTTACTGTGACCAACTGTGAGCAATGATCAAAAAGTAATAAAAGAGGGTCAATTATTTAAAAAAGTGTGCATCATTAGAAGCGCAAAAAGTTTTTAGAGGATCGGTTAAATATTGCCCTTTTAGTAATATATTTTCATGTAATACAAAATAGTCAATTCAAATTGCATTAATAGCCTAAACTTAGACATTTATGTCATAAATAAAAAGTAGCCAATGCGAATAAAATACAGGTTGTTCTCAGAGCCAATCCTTCTAGAGTAGGTGCAAGATCATGGTCAAATAATTTTTGAGGCAAAATAGAAGTATTAATCACTCATAATATCTACAATTAGCCCAAGTTTGCAGGAGCCTGTTTTTTCCGAGGCAATTTTTTTTCGCACACTGAAATTTCAATTTACCACTTAGCGCCGAGAGTTCAAAATCCAAGAGTGTGTTTTATTTGAAGCGCTAGAATGCGCTCTGTTGGATTCTCAACGCTCGGCTGAACACCGAGAGTTGAAGATCCATTGCGCGATAAAATCCCTCCGCGATATTGTTTGAAATAATTTGTCTTGTTCCCTTGCACCTTACCCTCGAAAGATTTGACTACCATACAAGGCTACCTGTTTAATAAATCATACTAAAAATACCCCCAGGACTAAAAACCTAATCTTTCCCACATGTCCAATTGTCCATTATACTTTCTGAGTTTTCTCCGCCTCTCTCCTAGCCTTTTCCCTCTTATGCCTATTTATAAAAGGCATCAACAACCACAGAGCAGCCCCAGCGATAAAAATCATTCCAAAAGTCACGAACATCTTCAAAAAGTTTTTATCTCTTTCAAACCATAGACCACAAATTGGCGGCCCTACTAACTGCAACAAACCATTGACAAATAGACTTATCCCATAAGTCGACATTAGCCTTTCAACTCCTAATACTTCTGCCATGACCAAAGTAGTAACACTATTGTTAACTCCGGAAGCGAGTCCAAATAACGCGCAAAAAACGCTTATAGCAACATACGATTCTAAAAACGGTATTATAGCTAGCGTTATACCAGAGAATAACAACCCTCCTACGAAGTAAAAACTCTTCGGGATTAAGTTCAAATCGCAAAGAGCAGAGCCTCCAATACGTCCTACCAGGTCGAGAGCTGAGACGGTACTGAGTAAGTAAGCGCCTCTCGCTTTGTCAAAACCTATGTTTTGTGCGTGTGAGGGTAGTAGGATAATAAAATTTGTGCACGATATAGCTACAGTACTACTGGAAATCAAAATGACTAAGTAAGTTGGATCTTTCAACAATGTTAAGTCAAAGAATTTGTTCCCTTCGAGTTTTTTTGAAGACTTCTTCTTTTTGCAGCAGAAACAGCAATACGCTGCATCCGCTACACTCTCAGACATGGATCTGAGGGAAAATTGTGAAGCGAACTCGTTCGGTTGCTCGAAAGCGGAAAGCGTAGAGCCATGGAATGGTGTAGCGGAAACATGAGCAAAACTGGAAGTCGAGAAATTTCTTTTAGGACCAGCAGTTGCCGTGCTTAATTTTCTCCCAAAACCTTCTTGAGACCCCAATTTTTTTAAGACCCCTGAGTTAATGGATGAAGAACTGTATGTTGATTTTGGTATCGGACGCGTGTAAGACAGCTTCCGTTTGGACGGGTTGTGACGTAGTTGCTGAGATGACGTCATGCTCTGTATGTTGGTTTGAGACGGTTTTTTGTCCGGTGTGTGTCCGTTTTCGGTTTTCTCAGGCGCCGTGAGCGTCATTTGGAACGATTCGATTGGTTCCTCCTCTTCGAAAAGGATGTCGTCCTGAAAAGTAATTAGTTCTCGTAATTTTCTTTGAATTGGTACGGTTGACGAGATTTTAAATAAATATGGGTACTGATAATTATGATTAGGGATAAAAATCTCAGTTCACTTAAAAAAACTTTTGTTAGGAGCCCACGCATGTTTAGCTCGGCATAATTCGTCACTGCCGAGCGGCAAAGTCGGATATATATATATATATATATATGTACGGCGTTTTTCGCGCACTGCTTAGCTAAGCAGTGCGCGAAAAACGCCGTACGAATGGGCTAACTCTTGTATTATGAAAAGTATTGCATATATTTCGTTATGCGTTACATCATTATCAGTACACACATATTTATTTAAAATAAAATACGGTTAAATACTATTAAGTATAAATCATTATGGGGTGAATATTTTTTTTATACAATCGCAAGCTCAAATGCGATTTCATTAGATTCTGAACTCAATATTATTATTAAGGGAATAGTGTTGTCAGACTCGGTTATAAATCCTCATTTTTTTTAAATTTTAGTCTTGAATATATCTGCAGATAAAACAAGAAAGAGACGGAAGAACTTTAAACAATTTATACAGGATGGCAGGGACATCGACGCTCAACCAGTTACCATGGATTCAGTACATGATTCTAGACCCTATAGCGTAGAATTTGTTTGCAGGTTATTAAAAAAAATTTGCTTTTCCATACATTTTGACAGCGTAAGTGTCGCACTTTTCTATGAAAGAGCAGATTTCTTTTTTATAACCGACGAAAAATTCCTACGCCAGAAAAATTGATTTACGCGCACAGGATGGATGGAAAGCAGCACATGGAGTGATTTTTTGCTCCGTTGGTGTAATTGCCGTATGGCGTTCAGTGTGAGGATAAATAAATAAATTACTACAGTTCGTTCGCGTTAAGAATGCAGTGTATGCATTTTTTTAAATTTAAATCAGTTAACACAAATGACAGGACACAACCGTTGCGTTCGAAGCAATGCCTTCAACTGTCATTGTGAACTTGACTTTGTAATTTGAAAAGATTTGATTGGTTAGGGGGCGGGGCTAGGCCGACGGATAATGATGACTCACTGCATTCTTAACGCGGACGTACTATAGTATAGTATCATGTGCTGAATTCATGGTAACAGTTTGCGCGTCGATGTCTCTGCCACCCTGTATAAAATAAATATAAAATATATCCATACATGTCCAAATGACACTTCAAAACTAGACGGCAAAAAAACAGTTTGACAGCTCTAATCCTCTATCTCTTTCTCGCTCTGTCTGTTAGAAAAGGATAGCAATACTCTTATTGTCAGTCTCCATATTCCATTGTTATTACAGACCCAACCCATATTAAAATCATGCATTTTGAGTAATTAATAAGAAAAAAAAAAACATCAAATATAAAAAAATATTTTTGAGTTCTGGCAACACCATCTAAAACGTTATTAACGTATAATCACTTTCGTTATAAACCAGTTATTTTAACGTTGTAACAGCGTTAGCACGATACGGTTATTTTATAATTAAAATGCGTATTTTTGAAAATGAAACAAAATAACTCGAATGTATGTGTTCAAGACTCCTGTATGCATTACTTGTGAATGATGACTATATTTCAACGTCAAAGCATGTACCTACAGACCTTAGCAGAAGGAAATTCGAAAATCAATGCTCAAACCATAAATAACTATAAGAAGTAAAAAACTTTCCCTATCATCCGTCAAAAAAAAAAAAAACTTTTTACATAATATCATTTCGATTCGCCTCTTTTCGACATAGCGCTCATATGAACCCTTTCGAACTGTCATTTCCATTCAGCCAGGGCCCTAATGCACTATGACCACTTAACGATTCCTTACTTCGAAACCACGTCAATTTCTTAGTTAATCACGACATCTGTTAATGGCGCCGATTCCCTTGTTCACAAACTAAACTAAATTTAAGTTCAGTTCGTGTTTTTATTTCTATTTCATTAAGAAAAGGACAGAAGATAAATATTAGTTTAGTCCTGTCAAATTAAGATACTCCATAGACAGTTTAGACGTGATTAAAAACATGGCTACTAAAATACGTCAATTTACGTCGAGGGCTGACTAATTTGACAGGACTAAACTAATATTTATCTTCTGTCCTTTTCTTAATGAAATAAGAAGAAAAAGATGCACTGAACTTAAATTTAGTTTAGTTTGTGAACAAGGGAATCGGCGCTATTAACGTATTCTCTATAACACATTTTTTTTCCGTGTCATGTTTTCTAAAACTACCCACTAGTGCTGTAAGCGTTATTTCTGAACAATTATTAAAATTTTATTGATGTTATAATTTTGGTTTTGCATGCTGTGTCTATCGCATCATATTTTACGCTATGCTTGTATATTGCTTGTATTTTAAAGATAAACAGTGTAACAATTATAGATAGGCCAATAAATAAAAGCATGGCGTGGTTTGAACTGTCAAAATACATTTTGTCCGTAAGGTTGACATTTCGATTCCTTGCCGTTATCAAGAGACGATATTTGACATCTTATGCACTTGGTAAGATTTCGCGGGGAATAAATAATACAGAATTCACTATGACCACTTAACGATTCCTTACTTCGAAACACGTCAATTTCTTTAAGTTAATCACGACATCTGCTATTAACGTATTCTCTATGACATAACGAACGAAACCGCGCGAAATGAACGCGCGGTTTCAACTGTCAAAATACGTAATGTTGCCCGTACGGTTGACATTTCGATTCCTTGCCCGTTACAAGGATTTCTACAAGACACGATATTGACGTGGTTTACAAGTGGCAAGGTTACGCGGGGATTAAAAATTGCCATACTGAATTGGGACCCTGGACGTTTGGACGACGAGTGCAAGAAAAAAATAACTAAATGTGTTAGACCTTTCAATTCTGAGACTGAACAAGTTGTCTACTGAAATATTTACCGTCTTTATAGGTATTATTTTAAGAAATTTGAGCACCCTATGCGTAACGCACTATTAATCAACATCTGGACCATTTTAAAGGATATTGCTAATCTACTGCTTCATATGTTCGAAAAAAAAAAAACTGCTCGAAATCGTAAATAGCGCAACGAAAGTTGTTGAAATGTCAAAATGAAACTCATTGCTATTGATATACCCTCTCCATTAGGTAAACCGTTTTTTGACAGATGGAACTAGTGATTGCAGCAACACACAATACATTGATTGATACACGTACCGTATTATAATGTCTGTAAGATGCCATAAATAAGATAATTCAATAACATAAGGCAGTTTATATATTTATTTCAACATGGATTTTAAAGTTAAGTTTTACGTAATTTGGAATAGTTACGTTCTAAGACAGCTGTCAAAAAAAAGGTTAACTTAATGGACAGGGTATATGTGTTACGCAATTAGCCCACTGAATCTATGGCATAAGCGTCCCATCGATGCAATAGAACGCTGATTACCGAATTTCCTTCTGATTTAAAAGGTTGCTTCGCTAATATTCGTTGAAAATAATCAATCATAAGTAATATTTATACAGGAGACATAAGGAAAGTGATTATTATTGAATTCATGAAAATGTTAGTGAGTTTTAAAGCGAAGCATAGATGGAAGTTAAGGTGGCTTGACATTAATTGTGGCAACACTACGGTTTACCGTAAGCAAATCGCTACTTCTAAACGAATATCCTACTTAATATTATAAACGCGAAAGTTTGTGAGGATGGATGGATGTTTGTTACTCTTTCACGCAAAAACTACTGAACGGATTTTGATGAAACTTCGCAGTAATATAGCTTATACATCGGAATAACACACAGGATACTTTTTATCCCGATATTCTCATGGGATCGAGACTTATGCGGGTGAAACCGCGGAGCTCTGCTAGTAAAGATAGAACATTTAATTGTTTGTGTTTGTTTGTTACGCTTTCACGCTTAAACGGCTGAACGGATTTGGATGAAAGTTGGCACATGTGTAGACCATGGCCTGGATTAGGAAATAGGATAATTTTTATCCCGATATTCTTACGGGATCGAGACTTATGCGGGTGAAACCGCGGGGTGCAACTAGTATTTTATATATCAGAAGATAGGTAGAATATTTACAATTTAACCCAAGACGCAGATAAGATTACTATGGCCTGTTCCAAAAAAATCTGATGAAAATGTAAACAAATGGGTCTAAAATTGTATATGTGGATGCCAATTTACAGTGCACTTAAAAATTGAGTGTTTTGATTTAATTATAATAAAACCCGAAATTCTAACTAGAAATCACAGAGGTTTTTCATTCGGTGATTTAGATTACTTTTCTAATATATTTACTTTTTGAATATATCATAATTTAGAACATTTTTGTCATGACAGTATGCGCATTTTGTAAAACCCACTACCAAAGTATTAGTTCCACGGACGCTCATGTTGTTATCAGCGCCAAAATGGCGAAAATCAAATGTCTTCATTTTGTCATCGATAGTATGATTTCCAGCGTACTAGTATGATATAGGTCAGTGCAACCAGGATCCAGAAGTATTCCAGGAGTCAAGATATTTCTTTATTCCAAGCATTTATTATCTTGTTAACACACATCCACACATAAAAACAACCCAGTTTTACTCAAACCATCTTTCCTCTCACTCTCACGGAAGCGATGAAACGAGACAGCATTAGAACATGAACACTGAGTTTTGTTAGTATAAAGTAAATCTCTCTAACAGCAAGTACTAAGCGACTACAGACGGACAAGTAAAAATACTACGAACATAATATACAAGGTCATAGTTTCTCAAAGTTTTTTTTTTTGAAACCCCAAACGCTGACACGAATGCGAAAAAAGAAAAAAGCAGTACCTACTTTTGTACTCTATGTCGTACCTGCATCAATTTTACTGTGGGTACGATCACCAAAAGTGATAAGTAACCAGGGTCGTCGGATATACTCGAAGTTGAAGTTTAGTAAGAAAGCGATTTTTCCCTCAGATTTTACGTTTGATAACTGCCACCAGTTTTAGTATGTGTACAGTCAGCGTCAATAATATCGGGACGAACAGACTGTTCAAAATGATCTAAGCAACTATGAAAATGAAATATTAACTCAATGACATAAGGAATGTTTCAGAATGAAGACAGTACACGAGAACTGTCATTCTGACAAGAACTTTATCCAATTGAGACAAAGTTTAATTTTCTTAGTTGTTGAGATCATTTTGTACAGTCTGTTCGTTCCGATATTTTTGACGCTGACTGTACATATTACCTTCTTCAAAATAAGGAATATAATTTTTATTTAAACTATAGGCGTACTCTTAAAGCCCACTAACACCCAATATTGTTTATTTTATAATCCACATACGAGAAATATCAGTTAAAAAATATGTTATTTTTTCGTGTAAACGTTAACTTACACAAAAAAAAACATCATCGTCTTTAAAAGATGCCTTTAGTGATAAGACCGCCCATTGTGTCAACTTATGTAAAATTTCTAGTTATGCAAAGGTTAAATTAAATTAGCTAGCGAAACGCTGCAAATGTGATAGGCATCAATGTCTTAACCAGAGAAAACTGTTTATTTTCAAGTCGTACTTCAATTAAGACCAAAAGTTGGAACGACACTTTTTGCTATAGGTCTCTATAGGTAGTTGTAAGCCGTGTGGCGTGCGCGTGTTTCTGTCTGTCTGTCTCTCTCTTCTTCTTTGAACTTCGTTCCATCCGGGTGTCCCTTGACACCTGTCAAGTTTTTTTTTTTAAATTTTATTTAGGGCCGATTTTTCAATCGACACATAATTTTTATTCTTTGAATAAAACTGACGTCTGTCAGTTTTTGTATGTCGTGTGTATGTTGAAAAACTGTCAAAAATTCGAAATTATTCCTCGGATAAAATTATCTGGCGTTAGAACCATCAACCCTTAATAGTGTTTAGATACAGATCACGTCTGCAGAATTTAATTTAACCTTGTATAAACATAAATTTTACATAAGTTGACATATAATGAGTTGTGTTAACGCTAAAAGCGTCTTTTAAAGACAACCTAATTAGTTTATTTAGTAAGTTTTCCCTTCTTTTTCATTATTTATTTATTTAATACTTTAGGGCTGATTTTTTCATCGCCAGATAACTTTTATTCGAGTAATAAAATTGACGTTTGACA
This sequence comes from Apamea sordens, assembly GCA_945859715.1. Taxonomy (NCBI): domain Eukaryota; kingdom Metazoa; phylum Arthropoda; class Insecta; order Lepidoptera; family Noctuidae; genus Apamea; species Apamea sordens. Next base: position 5,598,032 of record OX244015.1, on the reverse strand, counting down.
GTTTATGTATGAAATAACTGTCAAAATTTCAAAATTATTCCTCAAATAAAGTTATCAGATGATTGAAAGATCAGCCCTAAGCACACAAATGTACAGAGGCGGACTTAATGTCATAGATATTTTCAAACCAGGCAACCTTTGGGTGATGCAGAGACAAATGATACAGGAGTAATTCCTAGTGTGGGCAACGTTTAAAAAAAAAAAAAAAAAATTGGTAGGTGTTATTGTAAAATATTGTGGAATAAATATTTTTATAAATAAAGGGACGCAAAAGCCTACTAAATCTATAAATATAATATATATACCTCCCTTCTCCTCCTATTATCCCTAAAAAAATCATCATATTAAAAAGAAAATAACCATAGACTACAGCCCATCCCCGTTGACAAACTATGACCAACATATACACATATAAACACATAATAAAATGAATTGCTTACTTTATGCTCGGATGCCACCATGACGAGCTCAGTGAGAGCAAGTTTCATTTTCAAAAAGACACTTTTTTTTTCTTAAAAATATACCGAAAAGTCGCGTGTTTTCGGTTAAAATTAGGGTATTACGGACAAAAGCGTTCGTTTGATTGTTTTGATTTAGAGCTGATATTTCTAACGACCGATAATTTTTATTCGTGGAATAAAATTGACGTCTGACAGTTTTTGTATGGAAGAACTGTCAAAAATTCAAAATTATTCCTCGTATAAAATTATTTGGCGTTGGAAAAATTAGACCTTAATGCTGCATTAGGAACTAATCTTTGACACACTGTATCTGATCAAAATTATGTCTGGACTTTAAAAGAGACTGTGACCTCTGAGTTTGTTTCGGCCTTTCTTCTCAGAGTACTCAGATAGGAAACGGCGACCTCATCTACTTTTTTTTTTATAATATGACGTGTTCAAGTGTTTCTGATATCCTATTTACAGGATAAACAATTTCATTTAATTAATAACAGCCGCACAGGTCGATCGGTCAGGTTAAGCTACGCTTGCCGCGGTTGGTCTGCAGATGGGTGACCATCTTTACATACCGACACCCCTCCGTGCCTCGGAAAGCACGTTAAATCGTTGGTCCCGGCTGTCATTCGTGGATCTTTGACAGTCGTTACGGGTAGTCAGAAGCCCGAAAGACTGACAAACAGTCTTACCAAGGAGTATCGTGTTACCCAGTAACTGGGTTGTGGAGGTCAGATAGGCAGTCGCTCCATGTAAAATACTGGTATTCAGCTGCATCCGGTTAGACTGGAAGCCGACCCCAACATAGTTGGGAAAAGGCTAGGCAGATGATATGATAGTCATATTTTTCTATTTGTAATTGAACCATATTTTTTTTTGTATGGGTTCCCGCTGGTCAACCTTTGATGTTATTTGGCTGGTTAACCGGGCTATGGTGTCCAACACCCTAATTGCGTAACACACTTTCAATGACAATCCGAATCATTTTGAAGGATATTGCTAATCCAATGCTTCACATGTTCGAAAAATTTGTCTGCTCAACAACGTAAATAACTACAGCGATAGCACTAGGAAGTGGTGAAGGGCGCGTTTTTGGGGGACTGTCTTTTGTAATTTTGACGTTCGAAAAGTGCTGATTCTCAGCCTAATTTGAATAAATGACTTTTGATTTGATTTAACGCAATGAATGTTGTTGAACTGTCAATATGAAGACCAGAATATTTTTGATTGCTTATTATTTTTATTATTAGTGTGTTACGCTACAACCCCGCTGTTAATATTATTTTAAGAATGGTTACCGCCCAGCTTCTATAAAGGCCAAGTCGATTTAATCTGAATTTAAATTATTGCAGTCTACCAATCAGAACAGCTAGTTTAAGTTTTGACACCCGATTTACTTAGCTAAGCTTTCCAAGACCTTGCAATAAAGAAAATAATCAAGGGAATGTAATAAAGAATGGAACATAGATGTCATTTCTTTACATTTAATTGACATTACAGACTCCCACAGGCGTGACGCGACAGTACGACGTGATTTTAGTAAAACAATTCCCATGAAGATTTCTAAGAAATTGTTCTACTAGACTTGCGTCGCGCCTGTCTACGGGCGCCTTAATAATTCGTCTTGCCAATCATTGTCTTTTATATTTTCTATACACAAGTTATTTTTAGAAAATTGAAGTATAAAATCATATTTTAATTGATACTATGTTGCAAGATTAGTTCCAATGCAGCACGCATTTGTAATAATCGCGAAAATATCAGTAATAATAATTAACACAAATAAATTATGGTGTTAAAATGGGGGGCTGATAAAATGTTTGATAGTCACTGCCTGTGCATTCAGCCCCATAGAAAAAATAAAATGCCACACGGTTCTAAAAATATGGCTGTTGTCACAAGAAATACAACTGATAAACGTTAAATTTGTTGAACCATTAAATGGAAATTCATTGAGAAAGTTGACAAAGTTGGATAAGTATACTTGTAAAGTTACAAGTATAGTTTTCCAGAATAACAGCAACTACATATTTCAGTATCTTTGTCATAACATTTGGCAAAGTTGGACAACATTAGGGATTTTAGACCTTTTCAAAACCGGTCCATCGAACAAAAAAAAGTTGACAGAACTGGAATCTTTGCCAAAATCTTATCCAACTTTACCAAAATCATTTCTGACTTTACCAAAATCAATTCTGACTTTACCAAAAAATCATTTCCGACTTTACCAAAATCATTTTAGACTTTACCAAAATCATTTCCGACTTTACCAAAATCATCTCCAACTTCGCCAAAACCTTCCAACTTCAGCAAAAACATCGTAATCAACCGACCTGTGGACCGTCCTCATCTTCTTCGGGCTCCTTGTACTTCCTGATCATATGTTCTTCTACGGGCTGGAAAAGTAGCGCAGCGGCCCATACGTTTAACATGATACCGCCAAGTATTAGTACTGCGCCCCTGGAATGAGAGAGAGAGTGTGTTAGATCAAGTTTGGAAGATCACGGGGCGCTTTAGACCATAGGTTCTCAACGTGGGCAATAACGCCCCCTCGTGGGCGTTTGAGACTTTCAGGGGGGCAGTAGAAGAACCAGAGAAAATTATATATCCTATCTTACGACTATTATAATATTACACGTTTAAATATAACCGTGGCAATAGCTGTTTCAGATTCGAGATAGATGGTAAGTTAAAAAAAAAATGGGGGCTCTGGAAAAAAAACTCAAGGTGGTCAAAATAAAGTAGAGGACCTTCCACGGACGGATTCCACAAGATTTAGAGACAAAATCTGGAAGAAATAGGCGGGCTTTTGACGCGGGACAGTAATAAATAATAATATAAATAATATATCCCTGGACATTTCACACAGCGCCATCTAGTCCCAAGCTAAGCAACCTAATGCTTGTGTTATGGTAACAAGATGGCTGATAAACTGCAGCAGCGGCAGTGACAGAACAATGAGCCATATTTACCAATCAGCCAAATTATCCATTGAGTCATATTTACCAAAGAGCCACATTGGCCAAAGAGCCACATTATCCAATGAGCCATATTCACGGCACGGTAACTCACTTGTATCCATACTCCTCCAGCAGGTACCTCAGCACGGGCGGCAGTATGATGCTGCCGAACGCGCTGCCCGACATACAGATGCCGTTCGCGAGCCCGCGCAGGCGCACGAAGTACGACGTCACTATGTACACGGTGGGCGGGAAGGCTAGACCTGCACCCGTGCCCACCATTGCGCCGAAACTGGAAGGAGAAAACGAAGTTGATTAGAACTTTAATTGGATTTTACTGGCAACCGCAAGTCATAGCTTTTGCACTACGAAAACCGTCCTTACTGCTACGTTATTAAGGCGCTATCAAATGTTTACCAACTAATTAAGTGTTTGAAATGGGACGACAGGACGGAAACTATGAGAAATTCAGCAGATTCATCAAATAAATGTTGAATTTTGAAACGCACTAAAATAAGTAATTTTACTTTTTCCAAAAATTATTAGCCGGGAATCGAACCCTTGTTCGTAATCCAATATTTACCAATCGCTATACGGGTATAGTCTTACTGATATGACACCTGTTTAAGTACTAAGCAAAGTTAGATAAATAAAAAAATATATATGGTACCAGTTTTTTTTTTTTTAAGTGAAAACTTCTTTAGCAGCGTTGTGCACTTTTGTTGTGATGGGTAAAAAATGTTAAACTCATGTCACCTGAACGAAAATTCATAAGACGGAGCTCGCGTCAAGACACGTGACCGGCAGCCTAATTGCGTAACACACAATCAATCGGAATCAGAATCATTTTGAAGCAAATTGCTAATCCATTGCTTCACAAGCTCGAAAAATTTGTCTGCCCAACACGTAAATAACGCAATGAATGTTGTTGAACTGTCAAAATGAAACCAATTCCGATTGATCGTGTGTTACGCAATTAGGGTGCCGATCGAAAATTCGTAAGACGGAGGGAGAGAAGACCGCATTCCAAAATATCAAAAATGCACAACGTTAATATTCAAGTTTTCACTTCTGCCGGCACTCCCGGAGTGCAACCCGTATTTTTTTCATAACTTCTTCATTTGTAATGCCCACCCGTGCCATTTCTGCGTTTTCGCTTAACGTTTTTTCCGACTTTTTTCTTTTTGATCGGTCCCTAAGGTTCAATTCTACACCATCATCATTCATCATTTCATCTTCATCATCATTTTGTAGGTTCTATTCTAGGTTTTAACATCACGCTAGGTGATGTTAAATAGTCCTCTAGAATTGAGCTATTAAATGCAAAACGAATTTCTCAAATCCGTGTGGGAGTTCCAGAGATTAGCGCGTTCGTCATATTATTAGTATAGATGTACACACAGCAAAATAGATACGGATACGACATATAAGGGGTAGCGGGATCATCCGAAAGGGTTACCGCTGCCCTGGAACATAAAGGGCTAAGGAAGGAACACGGGTGGGTTTTAGTCAGTAAGAGTCTGACACTCCTTCCGCTCCACCCAGAGCGGGAGGGGTCATTTGATGATACACCATCCACAAAAAAAAAGAATACGACATACAACGTGGCGCTACAATGGCGACATTAATTTAACACACGGGTAGGGTTAGTGGCCAGTAATCATAAAAATTATAACAACATAAAAAAAATCGTAACTTGAAAACTTCCACCTGCGCCGCGCGCCGACATAGGGCTCTCTCTCTTTCCTACAATTCGCCTTCTCTTTGCTCGTTAATTGTTTTAATTACATTGATGCGATGTTATTATCCGTGACCGCGGCAAATGACCCCTGCGCTACAGTTCTTTAAGTCAGGTTGCTCTAAGATGCTATTTTATAAAATTGTTAATAAATAAATAAATATTAATGTTTAATTAAATTAAAATACATTCATAAAACTACAACGCAAAACCGTATACGTGTGTTAAATTAATGTCGCCATTAAAGCGCCACGCTGTATAAGAACTCACCTAAAATACAGATAGGTAATAGAAAACGCACAACTGCTGAAGATCATGCCGAACGCCGCAAAACTGCCCCCTATGAGAGTCACCGTTCGATATGACCATTTTACTGACAGTATAGACGATAATGGACCTGGAATCATACGGAATTTTAATTAGGTACAGATAAAACACATTTTAAACTTCACATCATCATCATCAGCAGCTGGGGGATAGTGGTGGCCCAGAGGTGGGGTTACGGTTTGTAGGTCTTGGATTCGAACCCTGGCAGGCGCTTTACTTTGTGTAAATTATTTCATCACCACTGCTCTCAAAACAGTGAAGGAAAACATCGTGAGGAAAAGGTGTCCTCGAAACAAAAATTCGAAGACATGTGACATCTACCAACCCGCTCGGTCCGCGTGGTGAATTATAGCCCACTCCTGACAGGAGAGGAGGCCTTTGTGCAGCAGTGGGAACATTACAGGCTGATTATGATCATCATCTACCAGCCTTTCCTCAACTCTATAACTTGAAAGAGCATGGCAGTTGAGAATATGTCATGCTCACTTAAATGTCTCACTGGTGGTGGCGCGTGTGTTGGATCATTCGGTTCCCTACGAAATGGTTGAGCTGGGTGGTGCTGATCCACGCGTCATGTTCGTGAACGGGCGCCGTCGGTTGAGACTGGTCATCTCTTAACTGCCAGGGCTTATTTTTAATTTTATATTTTAAATTGTTCTTTTTTCATTGTTCTCACATGTAGAATCAATAAGAATAATGTACCCAGGATTTTGTAATAATATATTGATTTAAAAGAGTGTCCTTGGAGTTTCTTGCCCGTTCTTCTCCAAAGAGATCTACGTTTTGGAATGGGCAACTAGCTTCACTTTCGAACTAAATGACCGACTATTTAAAATGTTGACAATTCAAAAGTACCTGAAATGGTTTAATTGAAATAACTGATTTGAGTTTGAGTTTGAATTTGAGTTAGGGTCAGCTTACAGTCAAACTGAATGCAGCTTAATACCAGTATTTTACATGGAGCGACTGTCTATCTGACCTCCACAAGCTAGTTACTATAATTAACAAAACACCGTTGTTGTTTTGTTAATTATCAATGTTCTAATTCACTATGGCAAAGCAATTATATTGACAAAATAAAATCAAAAGTCATTTATTAAAATTAGGCTCAGAATCAGCAATGACTTGAACTTCAAAATTACAAAGACAGTCCCACAAAACACCCGCCCTTCACCACTTTCTAGTGCTTTAGCTGGTAAGAAGTGGCACAACAAACTCCCCAGCAGCGCAGCTGTCTGTTCAGCTATAGTGCAGTGGTTCCCAACCAGTGGTCCGTGGACCACCAGTGGTCCGCAGAAGCCAAAATGTGGTCCGCGAACGATTTTAAATTTAGCGGGCGGCGAGCCGTTGGTCGCCGTGCAGTGAGTGAGAAGAGCGCGGGTGGAGGAGGCGGTACGTCGGGCCGCCGTATGTAAATTCCTATTAAGTTTTTAATTAAAGTTTCAGTTGGATTATTACAGTTTATTTTTATTACACCTACATAGTGGTCCCTGTTAACAAGAATAATATAAAAGTGGTCCCTGACCAAGAAAAGGTTGGGAACCCCTGAGTTAGAAGAACTTGATCTACTACTAACAATGAAACAAAAGAAAGTACTCACCCAAACTACTATACAAGAAATAACAAAGTGCGACGATCCCCGACGAGGCCGACGCACTGGACTGAAAGACATCGTTGAACTCAACCAGCAGGACTCCGAAAGACTTGATCGTTCCAGGGATTAGGATATTCACGAGAGTTGCACCTGTGGATACGTGTGGATAATGTAATAAAACTATTTAAACCTAGGTAGTACGAGCTAACCCTCTTAATATATTCGTTGGGTTTCAAAGGGAGTATGCTGTTCAATGCCAGCTTTTATGTAATAACGGGTGGCGCAAAAGTAATGTGTAACCTAACTGAGTAAACTAACTGAAGTGGCAGTTGGATGGCCATGTTTGTCGAAGGACCGATGGCCGGTTAAGCAGACGATTCCTGGAGTGGACACCGCGTATCGGCAAGCGTAGTGTGGGACGCCCCCCAGCTAGATGGACGGACGACCTAAAGAAGGTGGCTGGGACTGACTGGATGCGGAAGGCAGAGGACAGGGTGTTGTGGCGCAGCCTGGGAGAGGCGTATGTCCAGCAGTAGACTGCGATAGGCTGAGTTGATTGATTGATTGATGCAGTTCAACTCAGAGCTTCAGTAGCTCAACATAGTCCTTCAGCATCAGGTAAACCTCATTAGTCTAAGGTTACAGGGGCCACAGGTGGCAGATTACCTACGAGAACGCACCAGCCCCACTTCCCGTCAGGCGGGACCATCTCCCAGTCCCGCTCCGGCGCCGGACCGATGGTAAACCGGCCGCCGCATACCGCGTTCGAGTCTTCCGGCAACTTTACTGTGGACAAAGAAAAAGAATCGTTAGTAAAAAGATTAACTATCGACATGTAGTCGAAAAATATCGATAAGTACTCCAATAGCAGCTAAGTACTACTGATGCATTATAGAAGTACCTGTTAATACAAAAAAAAAAAAAACGAACGACGAAAATCCTAGTAATAAGCACTATTATTAATGTATTTCTCATGTAAGTGACTGTAGTCTTTTATGAGAATAAATTTCTTTAAACACAACTAGGGTATAAAAGTTTGTATGGCAGTATGGATCTACATGCGAATCACGCATCACATCTACGTCACGCAAAATCCTGCATCGCGCAAGCAAAGTTAATTGCCCAACTAGCATATATACAACGTCCCGACATCAATCATTGGGCAGTTGCCCACCAGACACAACACCCGTCTGGTCGGAGGATCCTCCCTTTTCTATGGAGGATGAGTGACTTTACACCCAGTTCCTCATATCTCCAAACTGGTGACCCCGAGTATGAATGTCAGCGCAGCCTTCGTGCAAATACATCAGCGTGACGTCATCATCATCACTCCCGCAAGCTTTAGCGCTTTATCCACAGTCGTGTCCCATATTGCATGGAACCTTAAAATAAGTTCAAATGTGGGCGCACTAAACATAATAATGTTACGAGCTTCGGGTTCGTGACAATAAAAACTGCCGATAAAAATTTCCAAAAGTTACACTTTAATTAAACAACACTACTAACAACTCAAACACACTAATTATAAAACACAATCGCTATTAAGTCGCACTTGAGAATATTTTAACAAATATTTGTATGGCCTACAAGTAGTTGTTCCGGGTCTGGCTGTTTGTGTATGTGAGTTTAAATGTTTGTAAACGCACCCACGATACAGGAGAAATTCCTAGTGAGGGGCAAAGTTTTAAGAAAAAAACTTGAGAGGTGTCAAGGGACACCCGGATGGAACGAAGTATAACTGGCTTGCTTTCTATAAGAGAGAGAGAGAGAGAAACACGCGCACACCGCACGGCTTACAACTATAGCAAAAAGTGTCGTTCCAACTTTTGGTCTTAATTTTTTCCATCTAGCCCCCTTTGGCAACGAGCGATAAGGAACTACGTTCCAAAAAAAAAAAAAACGCAGAAAATACATTACCTACCTACCTAAAACCTTACCTACCCATTCGTATAGTTACAATTCAAACCAGAGAAAATGTATTACAGTAAAACCAATCTAATCGTCCTTAAAAGGAAATAGCCAAGTCACTGCGTTTGGTAACTGGACTAATAACCGCAAAACCTACAGCTCTGGCTATGGCTGGACATGACTCAGTGCTCTTTCGAAATGACGAAGCGTTTTGTACAATTAACTTAATAGAACGCAACGCATAATACATATATATCATAATAGATGATGTATTCATTCATATACGGGTCAAATTAAATTAGCTAGCGAAACACTGCACCCGAGATGGGTATCGATAATTATGTAAACATGATAAAATCTTTTAAATAATCCTTTTAAAGAATAGTTTTTCGGTACAAGTACATTTTAGCTCGGAGCAGATGCATCGTGTACACGCACTGTTTTGGCGCATCTTCCAGAATGTCGACAACATCGTCTGGCGATACAGATACTCATATCTTAGAGTATTAAAATAAAATAAAAAAACATTCATTGTTCAGGAAAAACGTTACAATATTTAAATAGCACTAGGAGACTATTCTACACGACACAGGGAATCCTAGTGTCGAGGCTCACTGATTCCCTGTGTCGTGGAGACTAGTCTCCTTCGTCTTACAAGATTATTAGGTATGTACTATTGCCAAAACCTGTGACCATTTCGAAAACAAAATCCCGTGCACATGATGACCACAGCTGCGTCCGTAAGGAAAACAAAAGAGTACAGCAGTATCTACAACGCCACATGCGAACAACGCGTCATACTGACGTCACGCAAATCCTGCATCTCGCAAGCAGAGTTTACCGCGCAATTAGCATAGATACAATTTACCAATATCAATCGTTGGGCAATTGCCCGCCAGACACAACACCCGTCTGGTCGGAGGATCCTCCCTTTTCTATGAAGGATGCGTGAACTTTACACCCTGTTCCTCATACTTCTATACTAGGTGACCCCGACGTGATATGAACACGCAACCTTCTGATACTTCTACTTCTATAAGAGGATCCTTTGTAGGTCGACTAATAACATGCGCTGCAGGCAGGAATAGTCCTTACGGTGGTCAGATATAGACTTTGGCAATAGTGCATAGTAGGTAGCAATGTATGTGGCAATTAATGAAAAAAAAAATATAAGTATTATGAGAGGGGACGGGAGGCATTTGAAGTATGGCTAACAAAAACCATTTCCATAAAAATAACAGGCATTTTATTCCGTGCTATTTGGCAATCACTTCAAACGCTATCCTATTGACCCAAATACTAAATTAGGATATCAATCTTCTTGTTTTTTGGCACTCAAACTTATCTAGGTCCATTAAACTTAGTCTGAATTTCAGGAGAGCACTACCTCGTGGGTCCAGTGGTCGAAGGCGCGCTGCTGAGGCCCAGAAGGCCAATTCCCGTAATTAAAAACGTTCAAAATCTAGTCACAATCTCATCTTAGCGACAATAGCATTATCAGCCTATAACGTTCCCACTGCAGGGACACAGGCCTCCTCTCTGTGAGAGGGAGTGGGCCGTAATCCACCACGCGGGCCCAGCGCGGGTTGGTAATGTCATATGTCTTCGAATTTGTGGTTCTCAGACATGCCGATTTCCTCACAACGTTTTCGCTCACCGTCTCAGCGACAATAAATGTGAAAAACTTGTCGAAAATTTAGGAAAATTCGAGGTATTTTTGACAGATTGAGACTGATATCAGACTGTGAACGTTCTTAAAATTACGAGAATTACCCCTTTAGTCTTCGATCAATAATAGTACTAGATTCCCGATAAGCGCTTCAAAAACGGCCCGAAAATAGTAAAAAGGCGTGAAGTTATACTATGATCAGGAGGGCATTGCTCGATGCTATAATCTACCATAATTATTCAAGAGTGCGCCATTAGCAAGCCAAGTTAAAAATATATTATTAATAGATGTTAGCACCCACGGGTTGGCGAGGAGCCAATTTTGGAACTGGAAGAATGAAATATACGGGACGGAAATTGAGCAACGTAAAAATTCCGTATAACCATAGATATCCCAAACGAGAGAGACAGAGAAACACGCGCACGCCGCACGGCTTACAACTATAGCAAAAAGTGTCGTTCCAACTTTTTTCCGTCTAGCCCCCTTTCGCAACGCGCGATAAGGAACTTCGTTCCAATATTAAATCGTTTATTTCGACCAACACAGGATCACAGTAGGCACAACAATGACAAAATTATAAGCACAGATAATATAATATACTATCCTACTAATATTGTAAGCGCGAAAGTTTGTGAGGATGGATGGATGTTTGTCACTCTTTTACGCAAACACTACTGAATGGATTTGGATGAAATTTGGCACACAGATAATTTATAACCAGGATTAACACATAGGACACACATAACACATAGGATACTTTTTATCCCGATATTCCCACGGGATCGAAACTTATGCGGGCGAAAGCGCGGGGCGCAGCTAGTAATACAATAAGTACTAAAAGGAAACGTAAACACAGTTTTTGGCCAATAAACATTATCTATCTTATCTAACACTGTGACCCAAAACTTGTCCAATATTTCACACAATATCTCCAATCTGACCTTAAACCGTATTACACTGAAGCACGCGACCGTGAATACTAACAACTTATAATTACTAACATACATCTGTACCCTCGTTAGTCTCGTATTCGCAAGCGGTACAGCTAAGCATGAGGTCCTGGAGTCGATTCCGGGGTCGGGCAAAATGTTATTGGGATTTTCCAGGAATTTCTCAGTAGCAACCAGCACCCTAATTGCGTAACACACGATCAATCGGAATCGGTTTCATTTTGACAGTTCAACAACATTCATTGCGTCATTTACGTGTTGATAAGACAAATTTTTCGAACTTATATTTATCCAATGATATTCTAGTAAACAGATATGTTATGAGCGCGCAAATCGTGAAGACTAGAAAACGTCCTAATTGGGACGTATTGCCTTTAGTCTGTGTCGCGCACGTCTACGAGATGGACGGTGCGCGCTACTACGTAATTATCATCCAAAATGCCATCTTGTGTATATAAAAAGTGTACCAATTATGTTACCAAAGTTAATAAAACACAAGGGATCTCATACCACACAGAAGTACACAATATACTTCGATTTATTAATATATTTCAATTATTTTCCTAATATCCTGATATTTGGAGGTTAGAAAAAAGAAAGAGATGGAAAATACATTTTTTGTCGTAAGAACGACAAGGATGCGTGCACTCCGGACATAGAATAAAAGTACAGATGCGAATATTAGGCAGTAAAGTCATCTTTACGAGTTGAGTTCTAGTTTCCCTTTTAATAACTTTTCTTTATAATTTTGTTTGATATATTTAATTATAAATTAAACAAAAAAACTATAATTGATAAGTATACAACAGTTCGCCTCCATTCCGCTCACGAAATAAAAAAGCTCTCTAAGACACAGAAAACAAATAAATTAAATCTTTTCGAAGGTGTATGATTATTTTTACAATATATATATTTCTTTCTTCTTAAAACGTGTTTTATTTTTCACCTACCTACCTTTTAATAGTGTTTATTCGTTGCATAGGCACAAATCCCGACTGCAAATTCTGTACACGCGGTTTGTACTTTCTGCCTAGTTAATTTGTTAGTCTATGATGCCAACGTGCTGTGATTGGTGGCCCGAATAATGTTTGTTCACATTCACGCGCAATTGACAACATCTAGCTGTCACTTTTTTTCTTATTGGTTTTTATCGAGCTATCCTTTTTCTATCCTTTTTACTTGTAGTGAAATGTAAAATGAATGAAAAGTGTTTATGTGTGTTGCCTCTCGGCGCGGAACACATTTTTCTGTTGTTTTGTAAGTGTATAACATATCTGTTTACTAGAATATCATTGTATTTATCTATATATTCAGATTGTGATTAATAGTTTGTTCAATTAATTATGATTGTCTTATGATCTTCATGTACGAGTCTCGATAAATATGTTTTCTTTCTTTGAGGTATTCCACTTATAGCATTGATTTGAAAAGCACTTCCGCGAACCGCACATGAGCACTTCTACTAACCGCACTGAAACAAAATTTCGTAACGTGCGGTTCGGAGGAACAGTTTATCGTTATTGGTTTCAGTTCCCGAACAGCACCTACATAAAATATTGTTTTAGTGATATTAGGATGTTGGTTGTCAAACTTTTGGGCTTCAGATTACCTACTACAGTCAAAGATCAGAGGGGTAATTCTCGTAATTTTAAGAACGTTCGCAGTCTGATCTCAGTCTCAATATGTCAAAAATTACATCTAATTTCCCTACATTTTGAAAAGTTTCTGACATTTGTTTGTCGCCGAGATGAGACTGCGACTAGATTTTGAACGTTTTAAATTACGAGAATTGGCCTTCTGCAAATGACAGCCGGGACCAACAGTTAGCGTGCTATACTTTACTGACATATAAATATTATGTTTTATAACCTAAGAACAACCTTCAAGTCATCTCCACGGCAGTAAACTTTTCTATTTCATTGAGTCTCGACATTGATGTTGTATGTAATTGGTACCTAGCGTTCATTTTTATCTAGTTTGCAAATTGTAACTAAGAATGTTGAGATGAGTACACAGGGTGGAAGGTGGCAGGGATATCGACGCACAACCTGTGACCGTGGATTCAGTACATGATCCTGAACACCATGCGCTAAGATTTGCTGTTTTATACATTTTTACCGCGTTGGTATAGTCTGACCAAAACCGCTGTACCGCGCCTTCGGTATGTGCGCGGCGAGACGGGGGGGGCAGTGCAGGCCGCTCATTCGTCAACGATCACGGCGTCCCGCCCCCCGCCTCGCCGCGCATTCCTAAGGCGCGGTACAGCAGTTTCGGTCAAACTATAATACCCTTTCTAGTGGCTAAGTAATAACACCCGCACGGGTCAATTTATCAGGTTAAGCTACGCTTGCCACGGTTGGTCCGTGGATGGGTGACTATCTTCAAGACCCCTCCGTGCCTTGGAAAGCACGTCAAGTCGGCTGTCATTCGTGGATCTTTGACGGTCGTTACTTACTGGTAGTCAGAAGCCCGAAAGTCTGACAACCAGTCTTACCAAGGGGTATTACCCAGTAGGTACCTGGGTTGTGGAGATCAGATAGGCAAGTCGCTCCATGTAAAATACTGGTATTAATCCGGTTGGACTGGAAGCGCACCCCAACATAGTTGGGAAAAGGCTAGGCTAATGACTGTGTTTAGTTTAGTTTGTGATATTCCTGTTCGAATCCCAATCCGAATAAATAGTATATATATGTATAGTATGACATTTGCTTACTTTGTAAAGTATTCTATTATTTTAATTACTGTGAATGTGAAGACTATGTGAGTCATTTTATTTTTTATTTTTCTCTCTGTTCTGTTAGTTTTGTCATGGTCTGGCAGTTTGAGTAATTAATGTGGCCTACCCAAATGTCCTTTCTTTGGTATTGTTCGTCGAATCGTCGAGCTCCTTAAGTGTTGTGTTGAGCTGCACGATTACTGACAAATGCGTGCACTGACTGGACAGGTCCTCTTAAACTGTTTGGTTCTTTCCTCAAACCAACCATCTCAGACATTAATCTACATGGTCTTCACATGATCTGACCAAGATTATGTCTGGACTTTAAAAGAGACTGTGACGTCTGAGTTTGTTTCGGCCTTTCTTCTCAGACTAGTCAGATAGGAAACGCCGACCTCATCTAGTTTTAAAATATGATTGACGTGTAAAAGTGTTTGAACAAACCTACTTACAAAATAAAATCATTTATCATTATCAGTACAGCCTTCATTTTATTCTTAATAACCCATAATATCACTACAGAACTAGGTTAATACTTGTCCTATGACAACTAACCACGAGAATACTAAACAGTACCTACACAGTATTAATAGAAATCCAGTAATAAACGGTTTATGAGCAGTTCCAGAGACGAAACGTGAATACTTTTTAATGGTCCGTGAAAGACGCGTTTAATTATTTCATCTATGTTTTATGGGCATTGCCAAGGTCTTCTGTGACACATTCTACGGCTATATGTATTGTCTATGACATTTAGAGCTTGTTCGCGTATACTGTTAATAATAACAGCCGCACAGGTCGATCTGAGGGGCAATTCTCGTAATTTTAAGAACGTTCACAGTCTGATCTCAGTCTCAATCTGTCAAAAAATACTTCTACTTTCCCTTAATTTTCACAAGTTTTTGACATTTGTCTGTCGCCGAGATGAGACTGCGACTAGATTTTGAACGTTTTAAATTACGAGAATTGGCCCTCAGATCCCTTGCTGGTGAAGAAGTATCCTAGATCAGGGGATCCGACCGGAAGAAATTGTTTCAGTGGCAAAAAGTTCAAACATCTTTTTATTTTGGGGCTGGTTATGTCAGTGTACTGTCTGGCTCTGAGAAGTGCCGATTAAGACTTTTTTTTACCATCGATCGTGGTGAAAGGACTAGCCAATAGAACAACTCGATTGCCCAGGGTGCGCCGGACGTCACAGTAGATCAGAGGGTACGGAGCTCGGGGAGGCTCATTTCAACCTTTCATGCAGCCATTCATATACATATAAATTCTGATATTTTTCTTTTCTCCCCGTTGCGATCCTACAAGTCAGATTATTGGACTTTTTAATAAAAAAAAATTCTCTGCAGCAGCATTTTGATAAGGTTTACTTGCACCTATCAATTTTTACCTTCGTGTCCAGCCGGTGAATTTTGTTAAAAAAATCACCGTGAATACTTAGGTGAAGTGAGCTGTCATTCCATCTGATGCTAGGGATTGACACTATTGACAGCTCACTTCCGCTAAGTTTTGACGGTGAGATTTTTACAAGAACCGACCGGCAGTTCTTGCAACGCGTAACACCCTGTACGGCATACGGTATGACTTCTTGAACCGTCGTAAAAGAAGCTTGTCGCTTAGTCAGACGTCCTACACTCCCGTATGTTTCCAAATATAAAATGACTATTATTTTTAGCCTTGATTTAATTGACTGGATCGCCCCAGACCCCTTTGTGTTAACGTTTGAAATACCCAGCTCTTTGTAAACTGTATTCTTTGTTTACATTGCTTCTTCTTAGCGAGTCGATAGCAATCTAAATGGACTCGGCCCAGAATTTGGCAATATGTTTGGCGCCATCACTAGCGTCCATCAGTTCCAGTAACGTGCAGCTGACAGGACACGCAGGACACGATATTAAGTGTCCCATCGTTTTGTGGAACAGCACCACATGTACACTCCAAGGCGGAGTCGTCTATGAACCTCCACCTGAACAGGTTTTCCTTGCTTCGGCCAACCTGGATCCGGAGTCTGTTTAAAGACTTCTAGGTTACTCAAGGTAACTCATGTCCAGGTGGGAGGTCTTCAACGGGTGGACTCCGGGACACTTGCACTCCGGGAGTGTCGGCAGAGGTGAAAACTTGAATATTGACGTTGTGCATTTTTGATATTTTGGAATACGGTCTACTCTCCCTCCGTCTTACGAATTTTCGATCAGGTCACGTGTCCTGACGCGAACTCCGTCTTACGAATTTTCGATCAGGTCACATGTCCTGACGCAAGTTTAACATTTTTTACCCATCACAACAAAAGTGCACAACGCCGCTAAAGAAGTTTTCACTTCAAAAATCAGTTGATCCATACATTATGTCGAATTATGCGAACATAAATCTATGGATCAACTGATTTTTTTTTTATCCCTGAAAGCGTAACAAACTTATCTACAAGGCGTATTTTTATTCTCTATGACACAATCAACAAAACCGCGCGAAAGGAACGCGAGATTAGCTTGAATTGACGTGGTTTCGAAGTAAGGAATCATTGAGTGGTCATACTGAATTAGGGCCCAGCTTAGCAACAAGAACGAACCGTGGCACAGATACGGAAGTGACACAAAACAGATACACACAAAGACACGCCCCTCCCACTGTGTTACGAGTATCAACAGCTGTCCATGCTTATGACTCAGAGGAGTCAGAGGAAGTCAACGTTCGCTTCGAGCGAATTATTTGAGCGGGAGAAATACAAGGTGAAAGACGGAGTAGGTACATACATTTTATAATTTGGCATTTTTTAATGTATCTTTTGGTAATGGAGAAAATCGATCTGCCTAGCCTTTCCCCAACTATGGTGGAATCGACTTTCAGTCTAACAGGATGCAGCTGAATACCAGTATTTTATATGGAGCGACTGCCTATCTGACCTCCTCAGCCCAGTTACTGGGTAATACGATACCCCTTGGTAAGACTGGTTGTCAGACTTTCGGGCTTCTGACTACCCGTAACGACTGTCAAAGATCCACGAATGACAGCCGGGACCAACGGCTTAACGTGCTTTCCGAGGCACGGAGGGGTCTTGGCTAACTATATGTATAAATAAAAACAAAAGGATATTTAGGCGGCGAAGTACACGTCCGCATCGCTGTCATCCGGAAACGTGCCCAGAAGACTGGCAGCATTGCCACATTGCCCTCTGGTCACGTGAAGTGTCGATTAGCCGGCGAGAAATTTCTTTAAAAAGGAGAAGCGCCCTCGGCTCTTGACCCGAGCGTTTCGACCCCAAACTCAAAATGTCTTGTTTACCAAATCGCACATGCAACGAAAACACACTATAGTATATTTATGGTCAAGAACAGCGATCCTTTTAATCCAAAAGGAAAATATCGAAGTGAACGTTCATGTCTTGTTTTTATTTTTAAAAGGTCTTTGTACCCAATCTGGTTTTAAATTGAAGTTGTAATATCAACAACAGCTGGTTTGTGGTTTAAACTGGGTCAATGCACTTGGTCAATAACTTTGGAGTTAGTTACAGACGCCAGCAGGTCAAGCTACCCGAAACTGTAAATTTTTAACCTTGAACCTGAATGTTTTAGCGATAACGTTGAAAATCTATTAAATAAATTTGACAGATTGCAGTAGCTTGATGTGCTGGTGTCTGTATTTACAATGTATAATCCTACTATCCTATGATCCTACTAATAAAAATTATAAACGCGAAAGTTTGTAAGGATGGATGGATGGATGTTTGTTCCTCTTTCACGCAAGAACTCCTCAACAGATTTGGATGAAATTTGGCACACAGATAGTTTATAACCAGGAGTAACACATAGGATACTTTTTTTTCCCGGTATTCCCACGGGATCGAAACTTATTTATTTCTTTATTTATTTAAAGGTAGGAGAACCAACAGCTAAACCAAATTAATAACAATATTGTAGCGACACAGAGGCAATTACAGGTTCTCACGAGTAGACACAGAGAAGGTAATAGAAATCTTAGGATCACTAACAACTAAGTAGCAAGCACGATAAAAGTACAAATACAATGAATTAAAAAACAAGCAGTAAGTATCAAATACATTCAGACGCCATGTTAGGCATTAGTGACATGGGGAAAAACTGAACTTAAAAATAAAATAAATAATAAAATATTACGCGCTGTTAAAAAAGTTGGCATTCAGCCGAGTGCGTGCAGAATGGGCTTTGGTGATAAATGGGTCAAAAAAGAACTCCTTGCATAGAATATTATAGTCCTTGCTCGCTCGCACCATGTATGAGTTTTGCCTATAGTTGGATGAGGAAAAAGGAATGGAGATGAAATGAATTATGCGGATGAAACCGCGGGGCGCTGCTAATGTTTGTACATTTTTGCTTAGTTTCTCGACAAGAACACATCATCATCATCACGATCTGTCTAGCTTTTACCCAACTATGAGCACAGCAAATTTTTAAATAAGTAGAGAGAGAAGAGCGCTTTATAAATTTTCCTTAAACTCAGAATTATTTGATATCCTATCAAGTATTTATATTTTCATTTACTTATTGTATTAATATTATATATTCAAGTACATGCATTTGTAAGGTATGTGTGTAGTGTTTTTTGTTTGTTTGACTTTATTTTATGTGATTTCTATTAATTTATGTTTTGCGATGGGTTCTGCCCAACACAACGAACGTACAACGTACGTAGGTACGTTGCCCCACACTAAGAATTTCTCCTGTATCGTGGGTGCTTTTACAAACATTTAAACTCACATACAACCAGACCCGGAACAACTACTTGTAGATCATACAAATATTTGTTCCGTGCGGGAATCGAACCCACGACACGCAGCACAGCAGTCAATCGTTTAACCACTGCGCCAACCGTGCCGCCGTCCGTGTCGTCGTGGTGTTATATTTACCTGAAATAAATGTTGTTTTTTTATATATTTTTTTAAACAAAGATTACAATATGAAAACCATGCATACTAAGGTTATGCTTGAATTTCCCTTGCCTTTCATTTCTAGAATTAAAATTTCCTTTCCAGATCTACACATTCAAACACATTGTTTACGTGCGATGACTTGCGCTGACTCATACCATAAGGCCAAATACCCTGTTTATGGGAAATCCACGATAGCCAACTATCCGGTTTAGGTACTGCAGCCCTTTATGTAAGCGTAGTGCCTGTTACATATACAACCATCACGTCCACCACACTCGTCTTTATTCAAAAGCGATTTAATCCTTTATTTTCTAAAGGAAATATTATGTTGTTACAAACATAGTTTTTTGTTAATCGACGAAAAGTTTCTACTCTAGGAGCTCTACAATCATTTGCTGAATTCATGGTTACAGTTTGTGCACTGGTTAAAAATTTATCCTGTATATTCCAAGGCAGAGGTGTTCAGCCTAGTAGGTACTAATAAAATAAAATAAAATAGCCTTTATTGCCGTTTCTTTCCTTACAATGAATACATGCCTAAAGCTAAATTGATTTAATCGATTCTAACTTGCATTTGAATGATCGGCAACTGGATGTTTGTGTGGAACAGCTTGTCTGTCGACAAAGGCCTCGGGCTGGTTTATCCAATTAAAAACTTTAATAAAATATCCCTTACATACCTTCTTGCTGATCACAGTTGCTCTTATCATCACACATGGCACTAAACGGTACACAACTGAGCGCATTCTGATGAAATCTAATGAAACTAACATCTTAAACATTGCGTGCTCGCAAACCATTTTGTATGATATCCTTGCGTGCTAATAGTAAAGGCTGGCTCAGACGACGCTAGTTGCATATTTAATCTTTAGGTTGCTTTATACTAAGAACTAGCTACCCGCCCCGCGCTTTCACCTGCATAAGATTCGATCCCGTGGGAATATCAGGATAGAAAGTATCCTGTGTTAATCCTGGTTATAAACTATCTTTGTGTCTTTCATCCATATCCGTTCAGTAGTTTTGGCGTGAAAGAGTAACAAACAAACATCCATCCATCCATAAAAACTTTCGCTTTTATAATATTAGTAGGATTTAGCTTCTGTCCGCGTGAAATTTCTTGTACAGATGCTAGCAGGTCAAGCTACCCGAAACTGTAAAATTTTCCCAATCAACTTTGAACCTTAAAGCTATAGCGATAAAGTTGAAAATCTATTAAAGAAATTTGACACATTGTAGTAGCTTGCTGTGCTGGCGTCTGTACCATATATCTATCCATCCATAAAAACTTTCGCTTTTATAATATTAGTAGGATTAGCTTCTGTCCGCGTGAAATTTCTTGTACCCCCGATCCACCGTATCGCATCGCATCATCGACTTCCCTTCGCGTTCTTTCTGACTTTTTTCATTTTGCTCGGCGCCTGAGGGTCATAGCGTGATGTTAAATAGCCTATAGTCTTCCTTCCGAGCCAAGGAATACAACGACGGTTGAAAGGCTGATTAACCGAAGCGACATTTTTCGAAAAAAATTAGAACCTGACTCAAACGACGGAGAAAAACTTGCTGATTCCGAATATGTATATAACTCATTATTGCAAAAAAATGTCGCTTAGACCAATTAGCCTTTCAACCGTCGCCGCGTCGTTATGTAATGAATGGTTACCTATCCTGGGACCTACCGTGGCAAGCTTCCCTCGACCTGTGCGGCTGTTATTACTTAGCCACGAGCCCCTCTTCGCTTTCTTTATTAACTTGAATACAAGTGGTGCAATCCTTTCTTTGTTTGGACATCAATTTGCTAGTCTAGACTGGGAAGGAGCGGTGTTAAACTATTAACAGTAATATATTAAATCCTCACATGCAATCGTGTAAGGGTCGGCACAGACAGAGTTATGCCGATATCAGACACTTTACTTTTTGTTAATTTTATTCTTTCATTGGGCATCATTCACTCGAAGTGAAACGTCCGATGATAAAATTAATTAAAAGTGGAAAATTGAATTCATTAAAGAACTAATTCAATGATGTTGGATTTTGGCACTCGACAATTCGATTATTCGACATCTTTCACTCGTCTACCGAATGATCAAAAACTGAAATTAAAGGAGCAGCAGTGCGATTCTGTAACCATCTCACCGTGAAAACTTAGGTGGAGTGAGCGTGGAGTGAGCTGTCATTCCAACTAATACTAGGTATTGACACTATTGGCAGCTTACTCTAAGCTCACTTCACCTAACTTTTCACGGTGAGAATTTTACAGAATCGATCGGCAGACTTCTTTGTTTATTTGTCAGTAATAATAATAATAATCGTTTATTTATAAAAAGGGAATACATTTACATTTAATACCATAACCATTTAAAAATAGCGCACGGTTGCTAATTTGCCTGAACTAGGTTGAACCTGTGCTTCAGGCTAGAAAGTGCTAACACTAAATATAACGTAAAAACTAAATTTAAAAACTGAGGTATGTAAATAAAAGTAAAATAGCATGTTAGTAGTTTTATTTGCAGACAATAAGTAGGTCTTCTGTCTGTACATAATCGATGGTAAGTAAATAATTAAATATAATTTGTTTACAGCTTGATTGCAGCAGATTTGTTTGTGTTAGTGTCTGAGTGTGAATCAAAAATGAGAATTCACTCGAGTGAAGTAGTATCAGCTTTATGAATAAGCACATAATTGCATGCTATCGTGTGGTAGGGCTGGTTAAGACGGGGTTAGTTGTAATGCTTAGTTGTGAGAACTTGACTGTCTAGACGTAGCCGAGTTAAGTCGGGGCACTGGCCCAGATATAACACAAACAAATACGATGAGTAACTCATTAGTTCGGTAGTTGTAAAATAAGGTGTGCGTTGATACCTTCGATCAATAATAGTACTAGATTCCCGATAAGCGCTTCAAAAACGGCCCGAAAAATAAGACCACAAATACTTTTGTGGTCTTATTTCAAATTAGTATGTTTTTAACCTTATTACTTAGACTTTAAGTTTCATTTTAGAATAAATGACTGAAAATTTAAAAATACATAGAATGATTTTACTTTCAAACGACATTTTAAATATATTTTTCAATGGTAATTAAACTTTATGTTTAAGCATTAAGGTTTATAATAAACTAAAGTTGTTAATTATTATTAAACTTTTTTCTAAGAAATGTAGATGTTTACGTGTGTGCAAACGTGGCCACTTGAGCGACTGATTTTTGTTCCTGATCCTTAATCTAGTACTATTATTGATCGAAGGTTGATACAGTCAACAACAACAACAAACATTACATAATCAGCCTATAATGTTCCCACTGCTGGGACACAGGCCTCCTCTCTGTGAGAGGGAGTGGGCTGTTATCTACCACGCGGGCCCAGTGCGGGTTGGTAGATGTCACATGTCTTCGAATGTTCTAGGACACGACGATTTCCTTACAATGTTTTCCTTCACCGTTTTGAGAGCTGAGAGATGAAATATACAAAGTAAAGCGCCTGCTAGGTTCGAACTCACGACCTACAACTCGTAAGTCGGGATCGTTACCACTGGCCCATCACTGCTCATCGCAAGAACAACAACATGCAATGCAGTTATAGACAACAATGTCAAACTTTAAAGTTTTATTTTTTGAATACGAGGCTTTTGGCTACTGTTCTTTTTAGGGTTCCGTACCCAAAGGGTAAAAGCGGGGCCCTATTACTAAGGCTTAGCTGCCCGTCCGTCTGTCTGTCACCAGGCTGTATGTATCTCAAGAACCGCGATAGCTAGACAGTTGAAATTTTCACAAATTATGTATTTCTGTTGCCGCTATAACAAAAAATACTAAAAACAAAATAAAATAAATATTTAAGGGGGGCTCCCATACAACAGACGTGATTTTTATAGATAATGGTACGTGCCCTAAACCCTTCGTGCGGGAGTCCAACTCGCACTTGTTTTTTGTTTATGTAATGTGCGTTTTGTTTTTGTGCAGAATAAACAGATTCTATTTCTTTTAACCAGAGGGGCAATTCTCGTAATTTTAAGACCGTTCACAGTCTGATCTCAGTCTCAATCTGTCAAAAAATACTTCTAATTTCCCTACATTTTGACAAGTTTTTGACATTTGTTTGTCGCTGAGATGAGACTGCGACTAGATTTTGAAGCTTTAAAATTACGGGAATACGGGCTCAGGCGTCGGTAGTAAGTAGAGGGTAACACAGAGACAAGGCCTATGGCCCAGCCGTGGGAACATTATATTATGCATGTTCCGACGCTTACGCTTACCGCGGCTGGTCCGTGGATGGGAAAGACCCCTCCGTGCCTCGGAAAGCACGCTAAGCCGTTGGTCCCGGCTGTCATTCGTGGATCTTTGACAATCGTTACGGGTAGTCAGGAGGCCGAAAGTCTGACAACCAGTCTTACCAAGGGGTATCGTATCACACAGTTACTGGGTTGTGGAGGTCAGATAGGCAGTCGCTCCATGTAGAATACTGATATTCAGCTGCATCCGGTCAGACTGGAAGCTGACCTCTGGGAAAAGGCTAGGCAGATGATAATTATGCATGTTCCGACCTGCTATGATTCATCAACCATATTGTTCAGCCTAGTTCTTATTTTTGCTATCTTACAGTTATCACCTACCTACACCGCATACGATATAGTTACGTGCCCCAGATCTAGAAAGAATCACTAAATGAGTAATGATATTATTGTATTTAAATTATTATAACTTTCCTGTTTATGGAATTATTAATACCTACTGATAACTACGCAATTAATTGACAATGAATGGTGTCACCTTTCGTTACGAGTTCTGATTTAATTTGTAAATACGTAAATGGGTGGTTTTGGTTTCACATGCGAGTCACCATGCTGTCCTGCATAGCTAGCTATTCACAACCAGTCGATATATCGCAGCTAACTGGTTTAATTAGCCGTTCAGTTAAACGCCTAGCACATTCACAGTACTCTTCTTCGATATTTTATATTGTTTGAGCCCAGTAGGTGGCGATGTTGAAGGCATCAGTGGTATTCATTAAGTCATCAAAGGTGCAGGTGAACGGGCACTTAGGGCACTCCAGCAAGATGGGGCCTCGTCTGATTAGAGCAGGGGTTCCCAACCTTTTGTTGGTCAGGGACCACTTTTATATTATTCTTGTTAGCAGGGACCACTATGTAGGTATAATAAAAATAAACTGTAAAAATCAAACTGAAACTTTAATTAAAAACTTAATAGGAAATTACATACGGCGGCCCGACGTACCGCCCCCTCCACCCGCGCTCTTCTCACTCACTGCACGGCGACCAACGGCTCACCGCCCGCTAAATTTAAAATCGTTCGCGGACCACATTTTGGCTTCTGCGGACTACTGGTTGGGAACCACTGGATTAGAGGCACCACACTTGCACTGTGTATTGGATTGGATGGGTGGGTCATTTCCGCAAGATAGACCTCGCAATAAAAACACGACTCTTCCAACCAGAAATCTATTGTTTACTATCACATTTTGTGTCTCAAATAAAGTTAGCAAGTCACTAATAGAGTGTGAACAAGACATTATAAGCAGACGAGCGTTCTCAGTGGAACGCGTTGAGTAATCGCTTAGCGCCTCATTGGATAATAAATACATGAACACATCATCCGCTTTGGGTCGAGTGTGTCCTACCTAAGCCTAAGTTTTCTTATCGTGCACTGGATTGTAATTGCACTGCTTAGTGTCGAGACTTGTATTTTTTTGACGCGCTTTGCTTGCACTCTGTTAGATTCTCAATGCTCGGCTCCACACAGAGAGTTGAAAATCCAATGAGCGATAAAATATCGTCGCGTTAAAAAATCACACGCAGGAATGAGGGCTAATAGAAGCGATCGTCACACGAATACGCGATCATTTGTTTGGAAAACTAGAAGCGCCCTCTGTCGGCGCGATGACGCGTTAACGACGATCATTTTCTATTAGAAGAACACTGGGTTTTACCCCCGAAGAGGTTTGGCAGAGGTGTTTAATAAAGTCACATTTCGCCACGTATTCACGACGATCATTTTCTATTAGAAGAACACTGGGTTTTACCCCCGAAGAGGTTGGACAGAGGTGTTTTGTTGTTTTTTTTTCAGGATGGGAAATCTCAAATCATGAAATGACCCCTCCCACTCTGGGTGGAGCAGAAGGGAGTGTCAGAATCTTACTGACTAAAACCCACCCGTGTTCCTTCCTTAGCCCTTTATGTTCCAGGGCAGCGGTAACCCTTTCGGACGATCCCGCTACCCTGGCAGGCTTCGACCCTATCGGGCCCCGTCACTCGTGCTGACATCTCTTTGAGGCGCGCGTGGAACACATACGCGCCGTCCGGCACGGGCCTGGTCCTGATCGGACGGAGAGCTACCCATTACTCTCCGCCCGCAGGCCCGCGCCTACGGTGGCCGGGAGTCGTCACGCGGCTCCCGAAGCCCGGAGCGTCTCCCGCGGCGGCTGAGGCGTGAGTATCTCTCCCTCATCCACCCCGCCACCTCTTTCGCTAGCATGACTGCTTCGCAGAAGGAGGTGACTGCCTCCCACTCGCTCTCGCCCCGGACCATGGCTTGAACCAGGGCCGGACGCGAGAGGTCGCTGCCGCTGCCGATCGCCTTTACGAGGACACGGCGGTGCTCTGCCCAAGCAGGGCAGACCTCCACCGTGTCTGGTAGAGGTGTAAAGTCACATTTCGCCACGTAATAGGTGGCAAGCCTAATGTCATCATACAAGCACAAATCCAGACTCCGGATTGGTACTGAGAAATTTCAGATGTGAAAGTCCAATAACACTGTCCGACCTGCAAATTAAACCCAAGACCTCATACTCAGCAGTCCTGCTTGCGACCAATAGAACAACTAAACAAGCTTATAATCATAATGCTTAGAAACACAACACGAGTGCATTAAGTTGATAACGTTAATGATAAGTGACATGTAAACGCGATGGCCCTGAACAATTTGTTATTAATACTTTGATAAGTTTAGAGGTGTGGTTTTTAAAAGAAATCTCACAAACAGCGATTTAGCAGGTGGATCGCTTCAAGAGTCGTATATAATCGTAACCTAACCTATCCCATTTAAACCTTAGATTTTCATTTTCACCTCACTATCGGCTTCAGCACCCTCGAAAACCATGAAAACGACCACCATATAGAAAAATTTGAAATTTTTGCAGCCGCCATCTAGGATTTTCATTTTGACCTCACTATCGGTTTCAGCGCCCTCGAACACCATGAAAACGACACCCATGACGAAATATGTATGTGAATTTTTTTGCAACTGCCATCTTGGATTTTCATTTTGACCTCACTATTGGTTTCAGTACCCTCGAAAACCTTCGTTCCAAAAAAGCGTACATCAAAAGAAGACCAATATGTTTTAGGGGATCAATTATACAGTTTTCAATAAAACAGCCGATTTTTTTTTTACGGTAGGAGCTCTAGAATCATGTGCTGAATTCATGGTTACAGTTTGCGCATCGATATCCCGTCACCGTGTATGTTTACCGTATATCATAATTCATAATGCTTATAATTATAAACACAACACGAGTGCATTAAGTTGATGATAAAGTCTGACAGTAACATCGACTGCCCTGAACAATTTGTTATTAATACTATGATAAGTATACAGGTGTGGTTTTGAGAGGAAACACCACCGTAAATCTTTACGTGGGTATCATGTTTTGTGGCTAAAGGCTTATATCAAGATCTCTCATACATAAATAGTTAAATAATATTCTGAGAACATCATCTGCCTAGCCTTTTCCCAACTATGTTGGGGTCGGCTTCCAGTCTAACCGGATGCAGGTGGGTACCTACCAGTATTTTACATGGAGCGACTGCCTATCTGGCTTCCACGACCCAGTTACTGGATAATACGTATAATACCCCTTGGTAAGACTGGTTGTCAGACTTTCGGACTACTGACGACCCGTAACGACTGTCAAAGATCCACGAATGACAGCCGGGACCAACGGCTTAACGTGCTTTCCGAGGCACGAGAGGTCTTGGTATGTGAAGATGGTCACCTATCCACGGAGCAACCGCGGCAAGCGTAGCTTAACCTGATCGATCGACCCGTGCCGTGCGGCTGGTATTACTTAGCAACAAGCTCCTCAATAGTCTGACAATAATCACCAACAATTTTGTCGGAAGCCCCTGTTAAGTTGTAGAAACAGGGACACGTGGTCGTTGGCGTTCATCCCATACAAAAGCCGTCAGGTATGCTGGAAGAGATTTCTTATGAAATAAGCATCACCTCTGTACCTATTTTTTCTGTTCTGTTTTTCATTGTCTGTTTATACAGCGTGTAACGGAAGGGGGTATCAACCCTGAAGGAGGTGAATGTGCTCATGAAACTCAACAACTTTCCCCAAAGAACATAGGTCGAAATATGAAAAAAAAATTTGGCCCTCCCTTACAAAACTGACTACCAGCTGATTGATTTACTATGGGAGGGCCAAATTTTTTGTATATGAGTGTAGGTACACAAATGGTAAAATAAATAAATAAAATAAAAGCCTTCCTTAGTCTCCCTGGCTGATTGATGATAATGAAACTAGAGCAAACATTGTTTACGATAAAATCTAATATAATATCTGCGACGGCCATGTTCGTATTTTGGTATTTGGTTCGTCATTTTTCATACACACTGTCAATCACGATCTGAATCATTTTGAAGGATATTGCTAATCCATTGCTTCGTAACTATGGTCGAAAAAATTTGTCTGCTCATTTTTGCCCAACAACGTAAATAACGCAATGAATGTTATTGAACTGTCAAAATGAAATCTATTGCTACCTACTGTTAGTGTGTTAGGTTTCAAAGAGCAAAATGTTTGTTTCTTCCGCAATCCTTCTTGGCATAGGTTTTGCTTCCTCTATTGCAAGCCATCCTTTTCTTTTTTTGTGGGTGGGAAATCATCAAATGACCTCTCCCGCTCTGGGCTGTGCGGAAGGGCGTGTCAGACTTTTACTGACTAAAACCCACCCGTGTTCCTTCAGTTGCCTGTGCCAGGCTCTATTGCAAGCCATCCTTTTTTTTTTGGGTGGGAAATCATCAAATGACCTCTCCCGCTCTGGGCTGAGCGGAAGGGCGTGTCAGACTTTTACTGACTAAAACCCACCCGTGTTCCTTCAGTTGCCTGTGCCAGGGGCCACGGTATCTCTTTCAAACAACCCGTAGCCCTGGCAGATTGCAAGCCATCTTTGGCACTAGCGTTGCCAGGCGTCCGGATAAAGCCGGACATAGGTAGGCTTTTTAATTGCGTGTCCGGCCAAAATAAACGGTGTCTGGCTTGTCCGGATTTTTTTAGGCTTTTTACATTTCGCAAACGAGCGAGCGCCGATGACTGATTATGACAATAATCAAAAAAGCTTGATTTTACATACTTACAATTTTTTTGTCGTACCTATTAATACTGAGACACAAAACCCTCAATAATGTAGGGTGTCCGGCCTTTCTACTCAAATGTCCGAACAAACTGACTGGTCTGTCCGGCTAATAGGTTTGGCGACCTGGCAACCCTATTTGGCACTATGCCAGTATTACTTGACTGGACAAGTTTACGCCAGTAATAAGGCAATTGACTGACCACGTGTGAGCACGCCGTAACAACAACAAATGACCTTCATTGGTAGGTACGAGGTTAGTAATTGATCATCATCATTCATAGTATTGTTCTTAAATACTAGTAACGTATTTTATTATTAGATATTATTATAACATAACATGACATCACGGCTGCAGTGCATAAGGACTAGGCAGAGGTTTGCCTATAATGTGGGTGTACCCACATTTCACCAGAGTTATGAGGGGCTCGTGGCTAAGTTATAGCTTACTAGTAGCGCCCCGCGGTTTCACCCGCATATGTTTCGATCCCGTGGGAATATCAGGATAAAAAGTATCCTATGTGTTAATCCTGATTTATTGAATAAAATTTGGCACACAAATCGTTTATAGCCAGGATTAACACATAGGATACTTTTTATCCTGATATTCCCACGGGATCGAAACGTATGCGGGTGAAACCGCGAGGCGCAGCTAGTCTTATATACCAAACCCGTCCTGTGCCTCGGAAAGCACGTGAAGCCTGGTCTCTGCTGACATTCTTGGATCTTTGTAAAGGACAATTTTAAGGACATCATTTCGTACCCAAAAATTAATGCTGAAACCAGAAAAAGAAAGTACTGCTGTCTTATGGGAAATTACCTCTTGAGGATTTTTTACTATTACAAGGAAAGTCTACCGTTAACCTCCCGGCTGCTATTTGAGATTTAAAAGGCCAAAAATCATATTTTAACTAGCTGACCCGGCAAACGTTGTTTTGCCATATAAATTATTTCTAGCTGCCCGGCGCTACTTCGTTCGCGTGGTTTCCTACCCCCTACCCTACTCCTACCCTACTCCTACACTACTCCTACCCTACTCCTACACTACTCCTACCCTACTCCTACCCTAATTCTAACCTACTCCTACCCTACTCCTAACCTACTCCTACCCTACTCCTACACTACTCCTTCCCTACTCCTACCCTACTCCTACACTACTCCTACCCTACTCCTAACCTACTCCTACCCTACTCCTAACCTACTCCTACCCTACTCCTACCTGCTATAAACCTCACGGAGCCCGAGACCTTTCCAACGAATGCAAAACCGTGGAAATCGGTTCGTGCGTTCTGGAGTTATAGCGTCAGGAAGGAAAACCCGACTTATTTTTATATAGTAGATAACATTAGAAACTCGAGCCACCACAGAATCACGTGAACATAAAAACAGTTAGACTGTCTAGTTATATCGGAAACTTTGCAATAACATACTTACATAATAAAAATAACATGTATTATGTAAGTAGGTACAGTCAACAAAAGAGATTAGTATGCAGGGTCGTCGGGTATAGTTGAAGTTTAGTAAGAAATAAAATTTTATTTAATTAAAAGAAAACAAACAGTTCACTTATTAAACTAAATTTCATTCGAAAACATCCATCCGTTTCTTAGTAAACTTCATCTATTTCCGACGACCCTGCATACTAATCTCTTTTGTTGACAGTACAAGTGGTGAGTACATAGTCTGTTATGTAAACAACGTTACTACAAGGATATCATTGTGTATATAAGTCATACAATATAATTATGTCATTTCGAAAACTTCCACTGATGAAATTGGTTACAATTAATTACGATATTAATAAGTGCAATGTTCTTTACAACAGTTACACATATCATCATCTGCCTAGCCTTTTCCCAACTATGTTGGGGTCGGCTTCCAGTCTAACCGGATGCAGCTGAGTACCAGTATTTTACACGGAGCGAATGCCTATCTGACCTCCACAACCCAGTCTACTTATTGGGTAACAAGATACTCCTTGGTAAGGTTGGTTGTCAGACCTTCTGGCTTCTACTACCCGTAACGACTATCAAAGTTCCAGAAATGACAGTCGGGACCAACGGTTTAACGTGCTTTCCGAGACACGGAGGGATCTCGGTATGTAAAGATGGTCACCCATCCACGGACCGACCGCGGCAAGTGTAGCTTAACCCGATTGATCGACCCGTGCGGCTGTTATTACTTAGCCACGAGATTACACACATATAACATAACAAAACAATACGCCTTTGTTCCCCGAAAGGGTTTGACAGAGGGTGTGGCTATAATACACCTACATTACGTCAGTTATGTACATATAAGATCCATGTAATGAAAATAGTCCTCCACCTCCAGACCTTCGATCAATAATAGTACTAGATTCCCGATAAGCGCTTCAAAAACGGCCCGAAAAATAAGACCACAAATACTTTTGTGGTCTTATTTCAAATTAGTATGTTTTTAACCTTATTACTTAGACTTTAAGTTTCATTTTAGAATAAATGACTGAAAATTTAAAAATAGAATGATTTTATTTTCAAGCGACATTTTAAATATATTTTGCAATGGTAATTAAACTCTTTATGTTTAAGCATTAAGGTTTATAATAAACTGAAGTTGTTAATATTATTAAACTTTTTTCCAAGAAATGTAGATGTTTACGTGTGTGCAAACGTGGCCACTTGAGCGACTGATTTTTGTTCCTGATCCTTAATCTAGTACTATTATTGATCGAAGCTCCAGACCGTATTTCGGCCTTGGCGCCACATCTCAACGGAGACTCCGTGGATGTGGCGAGACGGCACGGTTGGCGCAGTGGCTGCTGCGCTGCGGGTCGCGGGTTCGATTCCCGCACGGAACAAATATTTGTATAACCTACAAGTAGTTGTTCCGGGTCTGACGTTTGTGTATGCGAGTTTAAATGTTTGTAAACGCACCCACGATACAGGAGAAATTCCTAGTGGGACCACGTTTAAAAAAAAAATACGTTAGGTACTTACGTCTTCGGAACGGGAGATATTATAGTGCACAAGTGTGTGTGCAGACACAGGTGGACTCTCTTCCCTGGCTCTCATAGTCCGAAGGGACAGCATGCCATCCGGCACGAATGTAAAGTAAAAGAGAGGTCAACTCCCATGTAATAGACGGCTAGCTCCTTGTCATCAACTGGGAAAAAATGTACACTCCGGGCTACTATTGAGGACTTCCAGATACAAAAACCTGCATGATAACTTGACAAAAGTTTACCCGACCCGGGATTCGAACCCAGGGGGCCTACTCCGAAGTGCAAAGTGCGAATGTTCGGATCGGACCGACACATGGCCAAACCGAATATTATTTAAAAATGCGAAAAAAGTTCGGATCGGCTCAGTTGGGTCGGGACCATAGTCAATATTCGAAAGAGTGTAGGAGTGTAGGATCGGAACCGACTGAACCAAATAGTAACTTCGTAGCAGGAAACGGCCGAACATTCGGCCGATACTACTTCGGAGTAGACCCTCAGGATCTCTCAGCAGTAGCGCTTGCAACCACTACGCAAACGAGCAGTTAAAACGAACTACAAGGTTACAAACATGATATTTATAAAGATGTTAATTAGGTAGACATAGATGAAGTTAGAGGAACTACACTATTATCTACGACCGGTGGTTAGCTGTCGTACCATAATTTACCATAATTTCATGCTATTATGTACCTACTTAAAGGTATTGATACAGGTATGTACAGACGCCAGCACATCAAGCTACTACAATCTGTCAAATTTATTTAATAGATTTTCAACTTTACCGCTAAAGAATTAAGGTTCAAAGTTGATTGGGAAAATTTGACACTTTCGGGTAGCTTGACCTGCTGGCGTCTGTACCTATGTGTTACAGTCAAAACGTTCCGGGGGCCTAAAAAGGCCACTTTAAGCAATACCCCTAAAAGCTATTCATTTCCTGAATTCCCAGCAGATCTTAAGCAATTCCTCTAATTTTCGTAAAATTTCATTTCATATTTGGTGTAAACATTGCCGCATGAAAAAAATAAAAATCGTAATTTTATCGGTAAATTTTTCATTGGTTTTTTATTTCTACAGTTTAAATGATATAATTGCAAACAAGGCCAATCCTCGTAATTTAAAACGTTCAAAATTTAGTCGCAGTCTCATCTCGGCGACAAACAAATGTCAAAAACTTGTCAAAATGTAGGGAAATTAGAAGTATTTTTTGACAGATTGAGACTGAGATCAGACTGTGACCGTTCTTAAAATTACGAGAATTGCCCCTCTGATCATAATTATTATGAATTGTCAGTTTGTGACCATTTTACGATTTTTAATGATTCATATTGTTATCCTACATATTATGATTCTGCCAAAGTGGCCTTTTTAGGCCCCCAGGTCCTCTGTACCAGGGCTTTAAATACCGGTAAAATTTTCATAACGTTACCTTCATTTGACAGCGTTACCGTTAATATTAAAATAACGGTAATGGATTTAACGTTATTTTTGCTCCATTTTATCGGTAATCATTATTAACGTTATTTGTTTAATAACGTTAATTTTATCGTTACTTTTAGAACGGTTAATCTAGTGAGTTTGAACTTTGAAGTAGAGGGGGACGAGGTGCGCGGGGGCGGGCCACCCGCCGTTGCACTATGGGCCAGAACCGTGCATACCGTCTCAAAAATAGGTTTTCGTAATGTTCTATATTGAATATTTTGTTAATGCATATGTCTAACTAAATGTCCAATGCATATTATATAGCAGTTAAAATACACTATTTCTCATTTTTACTATTAGACTAAGGCTTGCAAGTTGACGCTCAGAATTATGTCAATTATGTAGAACACAATTCCACCAGTTTACATGGTCATATTTTCACAGCTAATTTGTAAGTGTGATATGGTTAGAATGG
This sequence comes from Apamea sordens, assembly GCA_945859715.1. Lineage (NCBI taxonomy): Eukaryota > Metazoa > Arthropoda > Insecta > Lepidoptera > Noctuidae > Apamea > Apamea sordens. The sequence goes on along the minus strand of OX244015.1, from coordinate 5,564,570 downwards.
TTATGAAGTACTCTATTTAAAAATAATTTAAGTGGACAATTGTGTGAAAACTGGAGAGGTATAGAATTTTTATTTTAGCAGTGTCTGCCAATGTCGTAATTTTGAAAGCACCATAATTATAGTAGAGCAGCCGATATAGAAGTCAAGGCAAAAAAAAAATTGCCCGACTCTGCCCCCTTTGAAATGAAACGAAAAATGCCTGATGGGGGGAAAATACAAAATATACCCAAAAAAATATTTTAGTTCTGATTGAGGAGATTTTTGGATATGTAGATTACTTTTGAACCTTTTTTCTTAAATAATATTATCTATTTAGGTACTTAATCTTTAGGTAAGGTAGGAGTATTGGGTAAGGTATTTTATTTTTTCATCGTTCAGTCAGATGTGGTTAATGTTTTGTTATCACTTTGTGAATTACATGTTTCTCATGTAAAAGTAAGTAAAAGGGAGGAAATGGTAGTTAAAGTTGTTATTGCACATTATATCAGTACTACTAACCACCTTCATAGACAGTGGTTAGGAACGTGATAATGACACTAGATAATAATATTTTTTCACACGAAATTTAGTATAAAAGTTATGGATTTACATTGTCATTTACCAGTACTTTAGTGTGCTTTGACATAATATAGTCTTCACCAACCTCGGTAAAAAAAGTAGTAGTTAGCCGTAAAAATAAAATGAGTGAATTTGTTGTGCCTCGACGAGTATTATGCGAATTTTTCACTGATCATGGAACAAAGAAGATATTCAAAAATACTTAGAAGAACACCACCATTTGTCGTCTATAAAAAGTGAATTAGTTGTGAAACGTATTCAAAAATGGCTTTTAACAGCGTTTAACGATCGGTGGACCAAATCTAACCGAACTAAAGAACGTTTCTTTATTAAAAGTACATCTTGGTTAGGCGGTGAATTTAAGGTACAGACGCCAGCACATCAAGCTACTACAATCTGTCAGATTTCTTTCATAGATTTTCGACTTTATTGCTAAAGCATTAGGTTCAAGGTTGATTGGGAAAATCTGACAGTTTCGGGTAGGTTGACCTGCTGGCGTCTGTACAATTCGAAGAAGCACCGATCGATATTACACCTACAACATCTGGAGAACGTGGACGTCCACCAAAGTCTTATGAAGATCTATCAGAGAAATCGAAAAAAAGTAAGAATGTGGAGTGGTACAAGAATATGGACTCGAGTATATACATAATGCATACGTTCAAGGATTGCGGTCTGAAGGAGAATTCGAAGAAGCTTCTGTTGTTTCAATGATGCGGAATTGTGATAGAAAAAAGGATCATGAAGGAAAAATTATTGCATGAAAGTCGCAATGCAACAGATTTTACGGTGGATGAAGCTATAAGTATATTTGTAGATTTAGATCTTTCGACATCACAATACGGATTACTTCGAGCAAGTCTGATCAACAAAAACTTCGACATATTGCCATCATATAATATATTGACGAACGCCAAAAAACTGTGTTATCCTCCACCATCCAGCATTGAAATAACCTATATAAGTGCTAAAGTAAATCTACAAGATTTGCTGGATCACACTTCTGCTCGCATTTTAAAGATTGAAAATATTTACAACTCAACAAGAAAAACTCTTAAATTTTTTACCAAGTGGGGATGTGATGCTTCATCGGGACAAAGTGAATATAAACAAGTTTTAACAGATGAGAGTAACTTAGTCTCGGGTCTACCCTTTATAGCAGAACTTTTTATGTCATAATATTGTTTTGCTTATCAGCGGATAGCATAAACTTCATTTCGCAGAAAATCGTTTGGCAGACAGTCATTTATTTTTACATTCAAAATTCATAATTTTGTAAGTCAGAATCATCTTTAGGCATAAATTTCATATCCATAATAATTAAAAAGTAGAACCATCATATCGCAGAAAGTTCACAGTCAGAATCGTCTTTTGGCATACATTTCATACCGATAGTCATTAAAAGGCATATCTCAGAAATTTTAGAGTTAGAATCATCTTTTGGCATACATTTCATATCTATAATCATTACAGAAAATTCATTCATTCATTCACCATGCATGCAGCATGCAAACAGGCATACACCATGCATGCAGCAATCATGCAGCATGCAAGCAAGCATGCAAGCGAGCATGCAAACATGCAAACAAGCATACACCATGCATGCAGCAAGCATGCAGCATGCAAGCAAGCATGCAAACATGCAAACAAACATACACCATGCATGTAGCAAGCATGCAGCATACAAGCAAGCATGCAACATGCAGCAGGCATGGTCTCTGTCATGGCTTCAGCGCTGCGGGGCTCCGGCGGTCCCACGCGAGCTTATCGTCGCAGATGGTTTCAAGGCTCACCACCGCAGCTTCGGCTTGCTGGCCGGCCCGGCCAGCCTCAGCTGCGGCGGCGAGCATTAATACCACCTGCTCCTCAGCTCGCGGGCCGCCTCGCCCCTCCGCGCCTACGCGGGCTTAAATTATACTCTAGGGGTAGGGCAGACAAGACTACGTGGAGTCGGTTTTGCAGCGATTCGTTTCTGTCACTAACATTTGTAGCTCAACATATTATTGACTTTTCACGACAATGTTTTAATTTAAGTTAAAAATGCTATTGTATAGAAATGTCAATATGCCTAATAAAATTATTCCAAACGAAATTCTGCCATTTTCATAAGTATGCGAAGTGAACGTTATGCTAAACGAAATTATGCCAAATAAAATTCTGCTATCTTAAAACTATGCCTTTGTAAATTCGGACATATAAACATTCGGCCAAACAATAATTATATTAAATCATGTTTATGCCTTAAAAATATTCGTTTAAAGAAGATTATGCCAAGTGTGTTATGCCAAATAAATTTCGGAGCATCAAGATTCTGCCAGATAGATGGAATCCCTTACGAATATGGTTTGTCTACGTAGCACGCGTGGATCTGCAGTGCGATTCTGTAACCATCTCACCGTGAAAACTTGGGTGAAGTGAGCTGTCATTCCAATTAATGCTAGGGATTGACAGCTCACTCTAAGCTCACTTCACCTAACTTTTCACGGTGAGATTTTTACAGAATCGACAGGTGCATGGATTTAATTTGACATATTTCATATAACCTTTCATTAAAAAATGGGCTGCGAGAACTCCAGAAGATAAAAAAAGTAAAGAAGACAAGCAAAAGCTTGTACAAAGTTTGTTTCGAAGCCGAATGGGGTTACACGTTGATATGCCCGACAAGGAAGTGGAAACAGCAATGACGGTAATACAGCGTATTGCGTAGGTACGCTCAGCTCAGCGTTTTTTTTGAGAACTACTATTGCGCTTCAGAAATTACAGGAGTTGATGAGGAACTTATTAAAAGGTTCTATGTTATTCTTCAAACTTTGGCATCCGGTATTGCTGTAAATCCAGAAAAAAAAAATTGGTGAATATACTCGCGCAACCGCACAACTGTACGTAACAAAATATATTTGTGGTATAATATGCCTTCTTTAGTACATCAAATCTTAATACATGGGGAAAGTATAATAAGACATTTAGCTGTTCTGCCTATTGGTAATTTATCTGGGAATGCCCAAGAATTTCGTAATAAAGATTACAAAAAAATCAGATTGCATCCCGCTAGAAAATGCTCTAGGTCCGCAACGAATCAAGACGGTATTTCATTGTCTTCTATTTACGTCAGATCCTTATATATCAAGTATCAGAAAACCATCAGTCACTATTTCCAAGGAATTGTTAGACGAAGCTAAGAACCTCTTCGATATTTAAATAGAAGTAATTACGTACATTAATTTGTAAAATATATTTTTAGAGTGAGAGTGGATTATTATATCATATTTGTCATTTATTTAAATGTAGGATTTTTATATGTAATATAAAATAACATAAAATAGGTTTAATATCATAAAACTGTAAAATTATAATTCAATAATTTAAACAAACAATGGTTTATTTAAAAAAAAATACATTAATTGTTTTATTTTTGTTTTATTTTTTAAATATTATAAATTAAACATTTGACAATAAATGTGTCATTATTGGATTGTATATACTCTGGAGATACTACGTGCTAAATTTCAGCTATTTACTTCAACCAACAAAAAAGTTACAGATTTTTGAGACGGTTAGACGGCACGGTTCTGTCCCATAGTGCGACGGCGCAGGCGGCGCGGTTAGCGCGTGGCAGAGCGGCAACAGTGCATCTACTCCAATGCTAAGCGAGGCGCCCGCGCGAGGGCACAAAAATGTGAGCAAAAATGTAAACAGACGGAACGGCAACGTAGCTAAATTAACGGTAAAAATACCGTTACTGATGTATTTTGCGTTAATGTTAATTAACGTTATTTTACTGGTAATGTGATCAAGTAACGTTACATTTTTGTTAACGTTATTAAGGTATCAAATTGAAATTAACGTTACTTAACGGTAATTATTTTGTTATTTGGTAACGTTAACAAGCCCTGCTCTGTACACGGCACGGTTTGTTTACGGTACGGCGCGGCTTATAAACCGCGCCGCCGTATAAAAGACGTGTCTGTCAACAAGCTGCCATGCCCATAGTGATCCATACAAAACTGACGACCGTGCCTACACCGGTAGTATACAGACGCCAGCACATCAAGCTACTACAATCTGTCAAATTTTTTTAATAGATTTTCAACTTTATCGCTAAATTATTAAGGTTCAAGGTTGATTGGGAAAATTTGACAGGTTCGGGTAGCTTGACCTGCTGGCTGGCGTCTGTACATATTCTTTGCCTACACACGGCGAGTAAACCGTAGTTTTTCACAGCGAGAAAAACGTGAAAACACGGCGACACATCAAGCTAAAAAAATACCGGCCAAGTGCGAGTCGGACTCGCGCACGAAGGGTTCTGTACGATTATCTATAAAAAAATCACGTCTGTTGTATGGGAGCCCCCCTTAAATATTTATTTTATTTTAATTTTATTATTTATTATTAAAGTAAAAATATAACTGAGTTTTTTATGAATATTTCAAGTGCCTACCTGTTGCCATTATTGATATCGAGCAAAAAAGGGCAAAAAAATCGCGTTTGTTGTATGGGAGCCCCCCTTAAATATTTATTTTATTTTCTTTTTAGTATTTGTTGTTAAAGCGGCAACAGAAATACATAATTTGTGCAGATTTCAACTGTCTAGCTATCGCGGTTCTTGAGATACAGCCTGGTGACAGACAGACGGACGGACAGACCGCAGACGGACGGACAGACAGCGAAGTCTTAGTAATAGTGTCCCGTTTTTACCCTTTAGGTACGAAACCCTAATAACCAGTATAAGCTGACTTCTGAATTTAGGAAAAACCTATACACTGCGAGGTCAGCTAAAACTACCAGCTATACAACAAGCAGCTATACTATTTATAGTATTTTTAATATTGTATGTGTTTATATGGGCCTTGATGCCTGAAATAAATAGATAAATAAAAAGTTCAAAGAGAGAGAGACAGACAGAGAAACACGCGCACGCCGCACGGCTTACAACTATAGCAAAAAGTGTCGTTCCAACTTTTGGTCTTAATTTTTTCCGTCTATCCCCTTTCGCAACACGCGATAAGGAACTTCGTTCCAATAAAACTGGTAACCGTGCGTATGGGTCTTAGTACTAGGAATACACAGATAGCAAGTCTGTCTTAGTTCACACATGAATTGATAATAATGATAATTGAATCGTAGAAACTAGCAGTAATTGTACCTGAAGGGTCAAGGATTGTTCACACGGAGAATGAACGACAATATTGATCACCACGGTACAGTCACGAGCACCAATATGTCAACACTTGGCAACTTTCAATTGCGATTTTTTCGTGAAATAACGAATGCGTCGTTGAAATACGACACATTACATGAACCTATGGGTTCGAAAATGCTATGTTCGTAACAACATAAAACTTAATTCAAAAATAAAGGAGTAAATCGCTTTTCAATAAAGCCGAGTGTATACATACTTTTGTTCGTGACTGTACCTGTCAATACTTATTTTTTATTTTATGAATGTGAGAACGTTGCAAGAAGTTCTGCATGGAGTTTCCTGCCCGTTCTTCTACGCTTTGGAATGGGCAACTATTTAGCTTCATCTTTTTGACTGACCAACCCTTGACAATTCAAAAGTGCCTGTAATTGGTTTAGTTGAAATAAATAGTTTGAGTTGAGTTTGAGAAAGAAAGAAAGAAAAAGTATTTATTGCGACTCGTTCAAGAATATCACAAACCAAACTAAAACAGTCAAAAATATATCCTATGTGCCCTATGTGTCCCTGTCCCATTGTATATTTTGTAGTGTTTCGTGTATTTTTTTATGCTATGTATTTTTATGGTGTACAATAAAGTATATATAAATAAATAAATAAAATAAAAAAATCAAGTTATACAAAACAAGTAACAAAAATAAAACAGAAAGTCCTATACGAGGCCAAAAGACTCCTATCTCAGCATAATGCAGGCAATTCTTTTGTTAACTGACGAAAAATGTCTACGCTAGGGGCTCTAGAATCATGTGCTGAATTCATGGTTACAGTCTGCGCGTCGATATCCCTGCCACTCTGTGTAAAGAGGTAAAATTTGTGAGCCATGGATTCAATAGGTACAGTCACGAACACCAATATGTCAACACTCGGCAACTTTCAATTGCGATTCTTTTGTGAAATAACGAATGCAACGTTGAAATACGACACATTACATAAACCTATAGGTTCGGAAATGCTATGTTCGTAACAACATAAAATTTAATTAAATAATAAAGGAGTAAATCGCTTTTGAATAAAGCCGAGTGTATACATACTTTTGCTCGTGACTGTACATGATTCGACCCTGCGTTGAAATTCTTTGTAGGTTATAAAAAAATGCTGTTCCATACAGTTTGACCGCGTCGGTATTGCACTATTCAATGAAACAGTAGATTTATTTTTTTGATAACCGACTAAAAATATCTACGCTAGGGGCTCTAGAATCATGTGCTGAATTCATGATTAAAGTTTGCGCGTCGATGTTCTTGCCACCCTTCCTATACAGTCGGCAATAATAAAGCTTCACATTAGTGAAAGAATTTTCAGAATCGAAATAGTGGTTCCAAAGATTATCCCCTACATACAATCTCAGAAATTTTACCTTTTTATATTATTTAGTATACACTAGCTTTTGCCAGCGGCTTCGCTCGCGTGGTGTTCAAAAATCAACCCACAGGAACGTTACCGGGATAAAAAAGTCTTATGTGTTAATCCAGGCTATAATCTATCTGTGTGCCATATTTCATCCAAATCCGTTCAGTAGTTTTTGCGTGAAAGAGTAACAAACATCCATACATCCATACAAACTTTCGCGTTTATAATATTTGTAGGATCTAATTACAATGAATAATAAATTAAAATCCTACCTGTAAGTTTCTTATATTTTTTCCCCATTTCTTAGCACTCAACACAACACTTTACAGCAAACTACAAAATGAATGGAAGAACTACAAGCAGAAAAAACTATGACTGGATTAAAAAGTTAGATGTACCCACATTTTTTTGTTTGTGAATAAAGTTTTTCATAGTCGGGGTACGAGTCCTTTAGGCTTGCATATAATATTTTTTTGCAATTTTCCTAACTAGGTGTTTATTTTAAAATTGGTGCTTTTGGCACGGTAATATTTATAGATAATATTACCGTGCTTTTGGTATTACAAGGGCTTAGTACTTTTTTGGAAGTTGGCGGTATGATAACCCCTTCCTCGGTGCGCACGTTAAGCCGTTGGTCCTGCACCTGATCTCTCTCCGGTCGTGTCGGATTGCCGTCCTATCGGATTATGAGAGTGAGGGGAGAGAGTGCAACTATGTCTACGCACACACTTGTGTACTATAATATTTTCCGCGCCGAAGGCTGATCTCCGCTACGATTGGTCGTAATGGCCGAAATTCATTCTGGCGAACTTTATTTTCCAGGCTGAGTGGTGACAAGACGTGTCTTGTCGCTATAGTTTGACCGAAACTGCTGTACCGCGCCTTAGGAATGCGCGGCGAGGCGGGGGGCGCGTTGACGAATGAGCGGCCTGCATTGCCCCCCGTCCCGCCGCGCACATACCGAAGGCGCGGTACAGCGGTTTCGGTCAAACTATAATACTAACTTACCGTGGTAAGCTACTAATGACTAGTGCTAATCTCGTGTTAAATTGGCATTAAGCTTGTGTTGGCATATTAATTTTAATTTAAAAGCCATTATTGTAATGTGTCACAGTTTATAAGGAGTACCTACCTAATTTTATACCATTGGAATTTATGACCTAATACAGACACACAAATCACATATGTGAATACTGGATATTTCTGGAGTATACCAACACGTTTGAGTCATATAACAAATACCTAATGTATTTTCAGAACAAAGAGAAACTAAATGGCCAGTCACGATTATTTCCTATGATTCTTCAAGTAGGTAAATAAAACCTCCTTTGTTTCGAAAAATCAGCCTAGCCTGCCATGTTGGGGTCAGCTTCCAGTCTAACCGAATGCAGCTGAATACCGGTATTTTACATGGAGCGACTGCCTATCTAATTCGGACTGCCACAACCCAGTTACACCCAGTTACTGGGTAACACAATACTCCTTGGTAAGACTGGTTGTCAGACTTGGGCTTCAGACTACCCGTACCGTCTGTCCAAGATCTAACGGCTTAATGTGCTTTCTGAAGCACGGAGGGGTCTCGATAATGTAATAGATGGTCACCCATCCACAAACCAACCACGGCCACCGTAGCTTACCCTTGGACCGACCCGTGCGGCTGTTATTATTTTACGAGACGTTCCTTTGTTTCGAAAAACAATAAAATGTTGTAAGGTGCACGATTCATTAGAATACTTAGCACTTAAATTGTAGACTTTACATTATATTATCATTTATTTGTTTATATGTAGTTACCTTGTAAATGACAACTACAATGTGTAAGTTTTGTTAGTCTTTTTGTAACTTTAAACAATGAGTTAATGAGGTTTTGATTAGCAATAAACTGTTTGTTTTGTTAGCACGAAGCGCAGACAGTTTCTTAGACATGTGTATATGAATCATTCATTTAAGAGTTTACAAGATCTCTTTTTAGAAATTGAAAAGAAAAAAGAACACGCCTGTCTTCCCGAAAGAGTTTTTTTTTTTTTTTGGCATCAAACAGTCATATACAAACAATATAATTCTTAAGACAATTGGTTTCTTACAATAGAGTTAGGCAGAGTACCTATAGAACACCAACATGTCGCCAGCTATGTTTAAGTTCTATTTAATAAGAGGCGAGCCTATTTTCCGATCCAGCCTGTCCTTTGCTGCACTCTCCCAGCGCCGCCCCAAGCCGAGGCCCGTACAGGGATGCCCTTAGCGTGGAGTCGCTTAGTTTTTAAGTTTTTTTAAGCCGGAGGCCTTATTTATTGAGGCATCTACAGGCTAGCCCAGTTAAGCAGATGACAACCTCATAGGTTAAACTGCGAGATGCTTTAGAGGCATGAGGAACAGGGTGTAAAGTTCACTCATCCTCCATTGAAAAGGGAGAATCCTCCGACCAGACGGGTGTTGTGTCTGGCGGGCTATTGCCCAACGATTGATGTTGGGAAATTGTATCTATGCTAATTGCGCGATAAACTCTGCTTGCGAGATGCAGGATTTGCGTGACGTTAGTATGACGCGTTGCTCGCATGTGGCGTTGTAGATACCGCTACATTGCCATACCCAAAAAAGAAAAATGTACGACCTGGGAATCTAACACAGGGCCTCATGCTCAACAGTAGCGCTTACGACCACTAGCCTAATGAGTCTTTTAATTAATCCTAGGTTATAAAATGACACTTCTGCAAATTTCGAATTAAAAATGACAGCCGCCTGGACCTCCATAAAACTTAGAAAATAACGCAAAAATTGCCAAAAAAAAACTCACCTTTTTTCGAAGACTTAACAGAAACGAGTCCTCCATCTTGATTTTGCACCGAAGACGGTACAATCAGCACCTGATTATCCTCCAACAGCTTCTCATTCGCTTCATCCCCCTCATTCTCCTCCTTAACGGATTTGACAGGTGACGCCATCTTGTTTCGTCGCGCTACACAAAATGTCGGCCAATACTCATAATATTAGGTACTGATGCATTGGAATGTTTAATATCTAAGTAATGTATACGTTGCTACATAGTTTAATGTAGTTTCAGTCTTGTTTGATTGGCTGGTTTTGAATCTGGAACAAGAGAAAATGGCGGTTAGATATTTGTGTCAGAGAGTGGCCAATTCTCGTAATTTTAAGAACGTTCACAATATGATCTGTCTTGATCTGTCAAAAATACCTCTTATTTCCCTATATTTGTGACAAGTTTTTCAAATTTTTTGTCGCCGTGATGAGCCTGCGACTAGATTTTGAACGAGAATTGGGCGTCAGGTCGTAGGTTCAAACTCGAACCCAGAACCAGAAATCATAAGGAATTTTCATTGGGTACATTGTAAACTTCACATAATCATCATCAGCAGTAGACTAGGCCACCACGTCTCCTCAGGTGCTGCTGCATAAATAGTAGGACAACACAACTAAGGGAGGTTTTTTCGAGGACTAATCTTTCAATCAATCACAAAATCAATCAATCAAAAACACACAATTATTCAATGAAAGAATTTAGCGATCTTGTTAACAACCCAATCCGGGTAGTAACCGCAGACTTTAATCAACAGTTAGAATCACATGAAAAAAGCTATTAAAACAAATACTCGTGGCTGTCGATAATCAGTAATTGATGTTTCACGGTACGCAGGCTTCAGCTACCAGGTTGTAAATCAAGGACATGATCGTGAAATGCAACTCCCTTTTTTTTTTTTTTTGTGAGGATGGGAAATCATCAAATCATCATCAATCTCCCGCTCTGGGTGGAGCAGAAGGGAGTGTCAGACTCTTACTGACTAAAACCCTTTCGGATGGTCCCGCTACCCTGGCAGATGCAACTCCCTTCATTTTTAACCGACTTCTAAAAAAGGAGGAGGTTCTCAATTCGGATGTTTGTATTTTTTGGTTTTTTTTTATGTTTGTTCGCGCATAACTCCGTCGCTTGCCAACCGATTTGAAAAATATTTTTTTGTTGGAAAGGGTATAATACTTCCCAAATGGTCCCATAGAAATTTCATAAAAAACGGTTCAGTAGTTTGGTTTTTAAACCAAAATTACTGGTAAAAATTACAACTTAAAATGAAAAATAAAAACTTTTGCAAAAAAAATCAACCGACTTCCAAATACGACACTACAAAGTGAAAAATAACTTTAATTTCGGAAGTCGGTGGCAAACAACGAAAATGTGAACCAAACGACACCGACTTCCGAAATTAAAGTTATTTTTCACTTTGTAGTGTCGTTTTTGGAAGTCGGTTGATTTTTTTTTGCAAAAAAGTTTTTATATGGGAAATAGTGACTTATTGGAAGTGAAGCCGTGTCCAATTTGTAAAAACTACGAACTTTCATACAAACTTACATCCCCTACTAGTCCTACTACTCTTCCTGCCTACCTCACCCCACCCTACCCCATTCGCGTAATCGACTCGCATCAATAATAATATTTGAAGATGTAAGTCCAACCTGGTAAAGTGGGGCTACCTTGACGGAACGGCAGTAGGGTGTGACTGTGGAGCTATGTCACAAACCATGCTCCATCTCCTATCCTGCTCTCTGTATCCCAAAACAGGCAGTCAAAGTGACTTCTGCGCTGCCACCGACAATGCCTGTTGAAGTGGCAAAGTTTTGGGTAAATAACATTTAAAATACAGTCGTGCCAGTGACACGAAGAGGAAGAAGATTGGTGGAGAATTGGTAATGGCATTACGTGTCATATCTTAGGAGCAACGCTGTGCACGACTCAAGGCGAGCGACGGAACTAGGGGCCCCCCTACCTACTGTTGCGCGCCACAATTAATGCCTGGTACATGGTGACATTAGTTACCACTAGCGCCATCCAGTATCAAGTAGTAGAACTAATTTACTACTAGCACCATCTAGTACGACCAGTCAAACTGGGATCTACGACACAGGCGAATACATCGAAAGAGATCTTCAAGTGCGACTTAAGAGCGATTGTGTTTTATAATTAGTGTGTTTGAGTTGTTATTAGAGTTGTTTAATTAAAGTGTAACTTTTGGTAATTTTTATCGGCAGTTTTTATTGTCACAAACCCGAAGCTACTCTCTGTCTGTTCTATGGACTCACGCTTAATTAACTATTTCATACGGGCAAAAACACTTCGGGAGTAGGGACAGCTGTCAAATAATGTTGATTTTCATTCATAGTTAGGGTCCCGAACTAATTTTATCTCCGGAAGTCAACGGAGTATGAAACGCCGTCGAAACTACGGATTGCGTGCCTGGGGATCCTAACTGATATACGATGCGAATAAGGCTAGAAAGGGTTCACGTTAAATTACGCCGATCAGTAGTGTTATTCTGATAAAATCTCACCGTAAAAACTTTGGTGAAGTGAGTTGTCAATCCCTAGAATTACAAAAGGTGACAGTTGACTTCAAGCTCACTTCAGCTACAGTTTCAGTGAGATTTTTGCAGAATAGATCGGCCGAAACTCTTTGGAGAAGGGATCCCGTACCTAGAGATAAGCATGCCATATTTGGCTATGACCCACTTCAAGCATATCGAGATAACGTTTGACCTTGATCCGTGGTAGCCATATCGCCACAGGCCCCTCACTTCCTTATTTAGACTAATTAATCAGCCACCATAACCGAATTTACGGGAGGTCTTAAAGCAGGAAATTGTGAATGCCGAGGTGTTGTTGTGTATTGTGAATGTGATGAGGCGCAGGGATCGGGCCTTTCGTAAATTTAAAAAGGATCGCAGTGAAGAAAACCGAAACTTATTCAAAGCTGCTAGGAATCGGTGTAATCAGATGATACGCAACGCTAAACGCCGCCATATTCTCGAGAACATATCTTCTTCTTCACCTGCTGATATCTGGAAGTTCCTTGGTACTCTTGGTATCGGCAGACCACGGCATGTGGATTTTCCTAACACAATAGGCCTTGATGATATCAACTGTCACTTTACAACCACATGTCATTTGGATTCCCAAATGTTGTCCCAGACGGTTGATTTCATTACTGGCCTAGTGAGTCCCATCATAGAACCATTTCACTTCTCTCCGGTGACCTTGGACGAAATTAAAAAGATCATCCTGTCCATAAAATCCAAGGCTGTGGGCTATGATGGCATCAGTCGTAGTATGGTCGTTTGGATCCTTGATAGCCTTCTCCCTCCGATTTCCCACATCATTAACTTCTCTCTTGATTCCGGACAATTCCCATCCCTGTGGCGTATGGCCTATGTCCGCCCACTCCCTAAAATTTCAAATCCCTCCCTACCCAGTCATTTTCGACCCATTTCCATTCTCCCATTCCTGTCTAAAGTGCTCGAGGCCTGCGTGCACAAGCAGTTTGCGGGGTTTGTTCATCGGAACAACCTCGTTAGCTCCTTCCAGTCTGGGTTCAGGCCTGGGCACAGTACAGCCTCCGCTCTCCTTAAAGTGACTGGTGACATTAGAGAGGCGATGGAGGATACTAAAATTACCGTTTTGGTATTAATTGATTTCTCCAATGCCTTTAACGCCGTCAGCCACGATATTCTCCTCTCTATCCTCTCTCACCTTATGGTTTCGTCGGATGCCCTGGAATGGTTCTCTTCTTATCTTCGAGGACGTCGGCAGTCGGTTCGCGTTGATGAGAGGTCATCGAGTTGGCGTGACCTGGATGCCGGTGTTCCACAAGGCGGTATTCTTTCTCCATTATTATTCTCCATCTTCATTAATTTTATAACTCACTGTCTTCGGTGTTCGTATCATCTATATGCCGATGATCTTCAATTATATACAGCTGAGCGGGTAGAAGGTTTGTCGAATGCTGTAGCAGATGTAAACCGAGACTTAGATGCTATCAAAAAGTGGTCTGATAGTTTCGGGGTGTCAGTAAACCCCTCGAAGTGTCAGGCCATTGTAATTGGAAGCTCACGCATGATGGCTAGGGTGACGCTTAGCTCTCTTCCACCTCTTATCTTCAATGGTACCGTCATACCCATTACACCTACCGTGAAAGATCTCGGTTTGCATCTTGACTCAACGCTTAGTTGGCAACGCCAGGTCTCTAGTGTTAGTCAAAGGGTCAACGGTACTTTGCGATCCCTGTATCGTTTGAGGAGCTTTTTGCCCGCTAAGACGAAAACCATGCTTGTGCAGACTTTGATTTTCCCTATAATCGACTATGGTGACGTGTGCTACTTTGACTTGAATGCGGTTTTGCTGGATAAGCTCGACAGATTGCTCAACAATGGGATCCGGTTCATATTCAACCTTAGGAAATACGACCACGTGTCGAGCTATAGGTCTGAGCTCAAATGGATGTCCATTCGCCAAAGAAGAAGTTTGCGCGCTTTGACCACACTTTTCTCCCTTCTTAACTCTCCCACTCCTCCTTCTTATCTCTTATCTCACTTCCAATATCTATGTTCTTCACACGCTAAGAATCTGCGTTCTTCTAACAATCTTCTCTTACTTTGTCCTTCTCATACATCTGACTTTGTTCATTCCTCTTTTCATATTCAGTCCATTCTTCTATGGAATGCGCTTCCTCTTGATATCAGGACGGCCACCAGTCGGTATGTATTTAAGCGGAAATTGCAGAGTTATTTTCAAAACAAATTTTTAAAAAAATAGCGTAGAGTCATCTCAACACATCTCTCCCTTGATTTTGTATATATATATATATTATAAGTATATATTATAGTAATATATATGTATGTGTATGTAACCTATTTATGTATTTGTGTACCTAGTTTTAAGAGTTTTTTTATTAATTATTATTGTCCCTCTCAACCAAAGCACCTGCCATCTAATCTCTACACCACCCTTGGTTGACTGGTAGAGAATGCCTAAGGCATTAAGTCCGCCTTTGTACCTTTTTGTGCGAAAAGTTTAAATAAATAAATAAATAAATGCCGATAAAAAAAAAGTTATTAACTAGCAAGGATGTTGTAGACGCCAGCACATCAAGCTACTACAATTTGTCAAAGGAGATGTTTCAAAACAGGCCCAGTATATGTACAGTACCTCAAAATCGAGAAAAATCCCTGGAATTCGGGAAAAATACAGATAAATTGCATAAGTGCATATTTTTCTTGTAATCATTTGATATTTATCAATTATTTTTATCGACTTTCAATATGGCGTCTCGCCAATTTAGGTACTCTGTGGTTAAAAAACAATGACAGTATACCATAGATCGACCATTAATCATAATTCGTGAACAGTCTACTGTCACATCTTGTGAGACTAAAAGTACGGTAGCGTAGTGATTCTCTTTGACAATGTAATATGACAGAAATAAACATAATATCAAACGTCAATAATCAATCAACATGACAGCTCACCGCCATGACGGGCTTTTGTTGTAAGTTGTTCAAGTGTACATTCTTGTGCTTTACTACCAAACAAAGCCAACTTCTAGTAATTGGATGGTTGAAAACTGTTTTAATTATGTTCCCCATTTTTTAGTATGGTGTACAAAGATACTGGCCGGGCTCCATACATTTTGAAACATCTCCTTTCTTTAATAAATTTTCAACTTTATTGTTAAAGCATTAAGGTTCAAGGCTGATTGGGATAATTTGACAGTTTCGGGTAGCTTGACCTGCTGGCTGTACTAAGTTTGTCCTTCTCTGAGTTCTCTCGTCATTAAGAACGCAGCAGTAATTTACCAACCGCCACGCACCGCAGCGTAGCATAAGCATTATCAGCCTATAATGTTCCCACTGCTGGGACACAGGCCTCCTCTCTGTGAGAGGGAGTGGGCCGCAATCCACCACACGGGCCCTATGCCGTTACCATGACAAACGATTTCCACACAATTTTTCAGTCACCGGTGCCACTTTTAGACTTCCTCTTATGAACAGCATGCATAAATCAGCCTACAATGTTTTCACTGCCACCACACCACACATGCCTCCTCTATCTATAAGAGTATGGTTGCCAGGTCGCCAAACCTATTAGCCGGATAGACCAGCCAGTTTGGCCGGACATTTGGGTAGAAAGGCCGGACACCCTACATTGAGGATTTTGTGTCTCAGTAGTAATAGGTACGACAAAAAAACTGTATGTAAAATCAAGCTATTTGATTATTGTCATAATCAGTCATCGGCGCTCGCTCGTTTGCGAAATGTAAAAAGCCTAACAAAAGCCGGACAAGCCGGACACCGTTTATTTTGGCTGGACACGCAATCAAAAAGCCTACCTATGTCCGGCTTTATCCGGACGCCTGGCAACGCTATATAAGAGTGAGAGGGCTCTATAATCCACCACGCGGGCCCAGTGCGGGTTGGTAGATGTCACATGTCGTCGAGTTTTTTAGTTCTAGGACATGCCGGCTACCTCACGATGTTTTCCTTCACCGTTTTGAGAGCAGTGGTGATGAAATAATTTACACAAAGTAAAGCGCCTGTCTATGTTTGGACTTACAACCTACAACAACGAACCGGTTGGACTAGTACAGGTATTATGTCTGGTACCGGTATCACATCAAGGCCAATGGTACCGGTTCCCAAAAATACCGGTATTTAAGGAGGATGCGCTAGCTAGAACGCGAAATTCAAGTATTTTTTGTGCACTTTTGTTGTGATGGGTAAAAAATGTTAAACTCGCGTCAGGACACGTGACCTGATCGAAAATTCGTAAGACGGTGGGAGAGTAGACCGCATTCCAAAATATCAAAAATGCACAACGTTAATACTTATTCAAGTTTTTTTTTTTAACCGACTTCTAAAAAAGGAGGAGGTTCTCAATTCGGATGTTTGTATTTTTTTATATTTTTTTTTTATGTTTGTTCGCGCATAACTCTTTCGCTTGCCAACCGATTTGAAAAATTCTTTTCTTGGAAAGGGTATACTTCCCAAATGGTCCCATAGAAATTTCATCAAAAACGGTTCAGTAGTTTGGTTTTTAAACCAAAATTATTGGTAAAAATTACAACTTAAAAGTGAAAAATAAAAACTTTTTTGAAAAAAAAATCAACCGACTTCCAAAAACGACACTACAAAGTGAAAAATAACTTTAATTTCGGAATTCGGTGGCAAACAACGAAAGTGTGAACCCAACGACACCGACTTCCGAAATTAAAGTTATTTTTCACTTTGTAGTGTCGTTTTTGGAAGTCGGTTGATTTTTTTTAATGATTACATTTATATTTATAACCCTGCACCCTAATTGCATATCACACTATCAATCTCAATCTGAATCATTGTGAAGGATGTTGCTAATCCATTGCTTCATATGCCCGAAAAATATGTCTGCTCAACAACGTAAATGACACAATGAATGTTGTTGAACTGTCACTGGCGTAACTATACCCTCCCTCAGTGTAAAGAAGCTCAACCAACGTTATATATATATTTTTTTTTACTGGCCCTTCGCCCGCGAGTTCTTCCGCGTAGATTTCGTAATTTCCCCTACAAAATGGAATACCTGATTGCTTCTTAGTTCTAGTAGTCGAAAAAAGTTTGCATTTCTATACTTAGGTATGTTAGGATCCTCCTGTGCTCATGGCCCTCTCGGGCCGGGGGCCCCCTCCGGCTAGGGGCCCGTGGCATTTTGCCACTTCTGCCACCCTATTGTTACGCCACTGTGAACTGTCAAAATTAAACCCATTGCTACTGTTAGTGTATTACGTAATTACCCCGCTGATTACGCCTCTTGGCGTATGAAGGGCAAACCATTGCAAGTTACCATATTAGCAAGCCTCGTGAAAGAAATAAAGGTTTTATCACGAAATCAGTGGGCGATCAGATTACTATGTAATCCGACTTGCCGACCGTCGCGTCGGGAGACGCACTTGACAATCCTCAGTTATTTGACACTACACAAACATAAACATGATACCCACTTGCAATTCTGACGGCACGGTTGGCGCAGTGGTTAAGCGATTGACTGCTGCGCTGTGTCGCGGGTTCGATTCCCGCACGAAACAAATATTTTTATGACCTACATGTATTTGTTCCGAGTCTGGGTGTTTTTCTATCTATAATATATGTATGTATTTACAAAAAAAAATGTATATAAGTAGTTTATCAGCCATCTTGTTACCATAACACAAGCATTAGGTTGCTTAGTTTGGGACTAGATGGCGCTGTGTGAAATGTCCAGGGATATTATTATTATTATAATTAAAACTTCCTTGCAGGCTAAAGAAAAGTATGGCTCTTTGATTTCGAGAGGACAGGTTTGAGTTGAGTAAATGCAAACAGCATTAGGAAATCGAGTACTACAGTCAGCACCCTAATTGCGTAACACACGATCAATCGGAATCTGAATCACTTTGAAGCAAATTGCTAATCCATTGCTTCATAAGTTCGAAAAATTTGTCTGCTCAACACGTAAATAACGCAATGAATGAAACCAACTATGTTAGGGTCGGCTTCCAGTCTAACCAGATGCACCTGAGTACCAATATTTTACATGGAGCAACTGCCTATCTGACCTCCACAACCCAGTTAGTGGGTAATACGATACCCCTTGGTAAGACTGGTTGTCAGACTTTCGGGCTTCTGACGACCCGTAACGACTGTCAAATTACTCACGAATGACAGCCGGGACCAACGGCTTAACGTGCTTTCCGAGGCACGGAGGGTCTTGGTTTGTGAAAATGGTCACCCATCCACGGACCAACCGCGGCAAGCGTAGCTTAACCTGATCGATCGACCCGTGCGGCTGTTATTATTTAGCCACAAGACCCTCAGTTTGCGACTTCTGGTCAATAGTCGTGATAAGAACAAGGCTACTAACTCGAACGATACAATAAACAGCTGTTTTCTTTATGTATTTCTAAAATAAATAACAAACAACTCGCAGTGACATGTTTTTACAATGTAACTGCAAATATTTTCACTGCTATCACTGTACAAAGAAATTTATATTTACTTCGTAATAGTCTGATTATATTTAAGAGTACCTAAGGCTTGATTGTGATAGCTAAGATACGAATAAATAAGGAAAATATCGAGGTTATGTAATATTGCGATTAAAAATCCTACTAATATTATAAACGCGAGTTTGTGAAGATGGATGGCTGTTTGTTTGTTACTCTTTCACGCAAAAACTACTGAACGGATTTTGCTGAAACTTTACAGTAATTATACATTAGAATAATACATAGTATACTTTTGGAACGACGTTGCTCATCGCGCGTTGCGAAATGGGGCTAGACGGAAAAAATTAAGACCAAAAGTTGGTACGACACTTTTTGCTATAGGTAGTTGTAAGCCGTGCGGCGTGCGCGTGTTTCTCTGTTTGTCTCTCTTTGAATTTCGTTCCATCCGGGTGTCCCTTGACACCTCTCAAGTTTTTTTTTATCCCGATATTCCCACGGAATCGACACTTATGCGGGTGAAACCGCAGGGCGCTATTAGTAGGGACAGAATTTAAAATGGATTTAATTAACAAGCTTCTGTCAGTGACTTTGTCTGCGTGAAATTCCTTGTTCTCCTGACTGTCTCTCACTTAAACCCTGACTCTCTGTCTCTGTAGCTGACCGTTCATTGTGAGAAAATATCATACAAAGTGAGGCCAAGACAAACTGGTTTTGTATAGCTTGACGTGCAGCCGTGTGTACATCACTAAGGGCTGATATCATCAGACCACTTTACTCGAGGAATAACTTTGAAATTTTGACAGTTATTCCATACAAAAACTGTCAAACGTCAATTTTATTCCTGGAATAAAAGTTATCTGGCAATGGAAATATCAGCCCTAAGTGCCCTCTGAACCCTCAAAGTGTAACCTCTGAAGTCGGTATATTCTTCACTTGAACACATGATTATGCGTTTATTTTATTACCTGATAAAAAATGTCAAGCACGTTCACTTCATACACATGTTTATATTCTTTATATCAATATTTGAGTGCTGTTTAACCCATTTTTAGTAAGAGCGTATTTTTGTCGTCGACAACATGTTTTTATCTGGCTTCTTGTTTACCGCCTGAGTTTGGAGTTATTCAACTTTTTTTCATAGAATAGTTTAATATTACCATGTGAGAGACTCGTGGATAAATAATAACAGCAGCCGGTCGATTCTGTAAAAATCTCACAGTGAAAACTCAAGTGAAGTGAGCTTGATGTGAGTTGTCAGTAGTGTCAACCCCTAGCCTTATTTGTAATGACAGCTCACTCCACTTAAGGTTTCACGGTGAGATGGTTACAGAATCGCACTGCTGAACGGGTTGATCGAAAGGTTTCTAATCCGATCCAGCCCGTCCCTTGCTGCCTTCCCCAGGGACGCCCCACTCCTATATCGCGCGATTTTATATGCTGAGAAGATATACTATGAATTCAACCAACCCGCCTTGGGCCCGCATGGTGCATTACGGGCCACTCCCTCTCACCGAGATGAGGCCTGTGTCCCAGCAGTCGGAACGTTATAGGCTGAAGGTGGAATTATCCAGTAGAGGAGCTAACTTCTGCTGGTTTGTATCGATATGTTTTGTCTGACGATGCCTTGAACCGAAAATTCCATCTCTAATAAAAACAAGGGACACCCGGATGGAACGAAGTTCAAAGAGAGAGAGAGACAGACAGAGAAACACGCGCACGCCGCACGGTTAACAACTATAGCAAAATGTGTCGTTCCAACTTTTGGTCTTAATTTTTTCCGTCTAGCCCCCTTTCGCAACGCGCGATAAGGAACTTCGTTCCAATATTTTACGTAGGAGCCGTTCTGGGACTGAAAATAATATTGATAAACTGTTCCACCGAACCGCACGTTACAAAATTGTTTGACAGAAAAACCGCACTTTGACGAACCGCACCGACCACCAGGTCGGTGCGGTTCGTCAAAGTGCGGTTGAAATCAGTGCTCCGAGTAGAATACCTCGATTGTAGTATGGATTATCATAAAACATGACAGGCAGTAATAAAATTAAGTTAATCTTCAGTTGCTAGCTGTATTCATTCAAATTAGGCGTTTGACGACCGGATATATTTCGCGTAGGAACCGCGCTCACGTCCTGTCGACGATATCATTTAGGCGACGAATTGATTTTACCTTTAATTTTATAGCTAACAAACTGGGTTTATTGTCTATTCCAAATAGTCGTTATACTGCTAAGAGACTTTTTATAGTGCACTTAAATATACGGGCTATATTAAGCTGTTCAAAGTGTTAAAGAGCAGTGCGCCTGTGTGCGCAACAGCCGCGACCTTGGAGTTGTAGGTCGTAGGTCCGGACCCAAGCAGGTACTTTACTTTGTATAAACTATTTCATCACCACTGCTCTCAAAACGGTGAAGGAAAACATCGTGAGAAAACCGGCATTTCCGAGAACCAAAAAACTCGAATATATGTGTCATCTACCAACCCGCACTGGGCCCACGTGGTGGATTATAGAGCCCTCTCCCTCTTATAGATAGAGGAGACCTGTGTGGTGTGGTGGCAGTGAAAACATTATAGGCTGATTTATGCATGCGAAGCTGTTCATAAGAGGAAGTCTAAAAGTGGCACCGGTGACTGAAAAGTTGTGTGGAAATCGGTTGTCAAGGGCATGTGATACGGAGGAATCTGGAAAGCTTTGAGTATGAATGTGGATGGAGACAAGAGTAGAGGAAGACCAAAGAAAGGATGGATGCACTGTGTGAACGATGATATGGCTAGAAAGGGGGTGACTAACTACACGACTAATAAAGAAGGAAGAAAAAGACATGTAGCGCGGACCCTTGGAGACCACATAACGCCGTTGTTCCTGCGCCTGATCTCTCCCCGGTCTTGGTGGATTGCCGTCCCATTGGACTATGAGAGGAGAAGAGAGTGCCTGTGTTTCTGCACACACTTGGACTATAACGTTTCCTGCGTACCTGGCTAATCTCCGTTGCGATTGGACACCAAGACAGAAATCGATCGGGAGGATTTATTTAGCATTCCCACTACTGGGGGCACTGGGGCAGAGGCCTCCTCTCTTCGAGAGGGAATGGGCTATAATCTACCACGCGGCCCAAGTGCGCGTTGGTAGATGTCACATGTCTTTGAATTTTTGATTCTAGGACATGCTGCTTTCCTCACGATGTTTTCCTTTACCGTTTTGAGAGCAGTGGTGATGAAATTAATTACACTAATAAAACGTAAGTCTGTCCAAGATCTCACAAAAACTACCAAGATCCGGCTTATTCAATCACTGGTTTCCCTTATGTTTCTATACGTTGTTGAGACGTGGACGCTGCGTGACTTCGAGAAGAATGCTTGGGGTATCGTGGATCGAGTTTCGCACCCTCTATACTAGTGGTTCCCAACCAGTGGTCCGTGGACCACCAGTGGTCCGCAGAAGCCAAAATGTGGTCCGCGAACGATTTTAAATTTAGCAGGCGGTGAGCCGTTGGTCGCCGTGCAGTGAGTGAGAAGAGCGCGGGTGGAGGGGGCGATACGTCGGGCCGCCGTATGTAATTCCTATTAAATTTTTAATGAAAGTTTCAGTTGGATTATTACAGTTTATTTTTATTATACCTACAAACAAGTCCCTGCTAACAAGAATAATATAAAAGTGGTCCCTGACCAAGCAAAGGTTGGGAACCCCTGCTCTATACGCTAAGAACTCAACATCACAAAGTGTCTATCTGTTCTGGTCCAAACGCGCAACCTCAAATACTTCGGACATGCCTCGAGGCGTGAGGGAGACTATAGAGCGCCTTGTCGTGCAGGGGAGACCCACCCATGGGGGGGCTCACCCATGAGATGGACTGACCAAATTACTACTACGAAGAAGAAGTAAACGTAATCCGGAGCCGTTATCACTGAGACATCGTTGCTCTTTGGTGGAATTTGCATTTAGGAGATTAATATTAACAGTTCCAATTTGGATGATTAAACTTAAGTCTGATACCCCACAATCTTAAGAACAAAATGTCTGATGATCGTTCGATTATGGACATTATATGATACCAACTCAGATAGCTGTAACAAAGAATATGTCCAAGATGATACAGACAGATAGCGGTCGCTACTTGTACTCGAAAACGATGATAGTTTTATCACAATAGACTCTTTGTAAGTACTTTAGAGATTTAGCGATAACTGATTTGCTTTATCTAATGATTTCTTGCTGGTACCTACCTTCGATTTAATCATCAGCATTTTCCTGCCCCTACCACAAGTCGGGTCGGCGCAATTTTTTTATTATTTATTCATTTATTAAAACTTTATGCACAAGTAAAAAAATACTGTACACACACACACACATCAAGCTACTACAATCTGTCAAATTTCTTTAATAGATTTTCAACTTTATCACTGAAGCATTAAGGTTCAAGGTTGATAGGGCTAGGCCTTTGGGGGCTTAGTCGCTCGGGGAGCTGGGTCGGGGGGTTTTGGGACGGAGATTCCCTTTGTTGGCGGGTGTCCGCACGCTTGGCCAACTTGGAGGAGGAGGATTTGGGGGCCTTAGGACAGCTGCGGTAGTTGGCTGGGTGCCCTGATTCGCCGCACAGAACGCAGCTGGGAGGTTCCTTGCAGAGGGAACGATCTTTGGGACGGAGGCAGTCAGATGTGCCATGCTCGCCCAGGCACTTGACGCACCTGGGTTTGGCATGGCAATGGGCCTGGGAGTGACTGAATGTCTGAGGCATTTTCTACCTGTCAATTTTAGGGTGAAGCAGAGACAAAACATGGCAGGTGCAACATACGGGATAAATATCTAGGAAATGACTATAAAATACAAGAACAAATACTAATACTTAGATAAATCCATACATATAAACAAAATGAAGTTTCAGTAGAAAAAAATGATCGGTAGAGGAGAAAACGAATCCAGCAAATCAACGCTGGGATATTACGGCCAACTTCTGACGGATATGTTCACGTGCCTATCGATCATACATCTCTTCTCCGTCCATATTTCTCTATTAGTCGACATCTCGGTAGGTTCCCCCTTTTTCTACCCCTACTCTAATAGCGATCCACATTCATAGTCAGGACTTTCCTCACGATATTTTCCTGATTCCTCCTCACCACAATCCACCTAGCCTTTTCCTAAGCATGTTGGATTCGGCTTCAAGTCAAACCGGATGCAGCTGAATACTAGTATATTACACGGAGGGACTGCCTATCTGACCTCCACAACCCTGTTACTGGGTAATACGATACCCCTTGGTAAGACCGGTTGTCAGACGTTCGGGTTTCTGACTACCCGTAACGGCTGTCAAAGATCTACGAATGACAGCCGGGACCAGCGGCTTAACGTGCTTTTCGAGACATGGAGGGGTTTTGATATGTAATGAATGGCCATCCACGAACCGACCGCAGCAAGTGTTGCTTAACCTTCGATCGAACATTGCGGCTGTTATTATTTAGCTACAAGCCCCTCATCACATACACAGACAACCGAAACTACTATTCAATTTTTTTTAGGTAGGCACTTATAGCAACCACTTAGCAACCACTTAGCAACTCCTTCAGCCAAGGCAGAACGCGCGTTTTTCTCGCGGCGGTTTTTATCGCGCACTCGATTTGCAATGCTCTCCTTAGCGCCGAGAGTTGAAGATCCAATTGTGTTGTTTTTGCTCACTGGAATGCGCTCTGTTGGATTCACAACGCTCGGCTTAACACCGAGAGTTGAAAATCTATTGCACGATAAAATCCCGACGCGATTTTTTTTTTTGCGTTAGTGCGGACGTGGCCTTTGAACTTACATAACGACACATAATCTGCTATGTATTTAATCAAACGTGATTCTAATGCCTAATACTTTGTTCTAAAGATAGGTTCGGCACTTGAAAACTGCCCGAGGACGTTTAGTGTAAATAAAAAAATGGCGCCGATTCCCTTGCTCACAAACTAAACTCAATTTAAGTTCAGTGCATCTTTTTCGTTCTATTTCATTAAGAAAAGGACAGAAGATAAATATGTATTAGTTTAGTCCTGTCAAATTAGTCAGCGCCTGACGTAAATTGACGGATTTTTAGTAGTCATGTTTTTAATCATGTCTAAACGTGCTATGGAGTATCTAAATTTGACAGGACTAAACTAACATTTATCTTCTGTCCTTTAAAAAAAATACCCAAAAAAAACACGCAAAAACTACAGAACGGATTTGGATGAAATTTGGTACACAGATAGTTTATAACCAGAGTAACACATAGGATACTTTTTATCCCAATATTCCCACGGGACCGAAACTTATGCGGGTGAAACCGCGGGGCGCTGCTAGTGCGATATATAATAATAATAAATAGTAATAATTATATCATGTGGCGTACCAGACTAATTTTTTACTATGTACCGATAATGCTGTACCTATCTTATCACAGTTATTACGCAGGAGTGTGAGATTGATAAATCGATATCTTAAGCCAATTACTATATTATAATTTACTTGTGTTTCCATGATTTCATTCCGATATTAATTATTATGAATCGCACCCTTTCATTTTGTTTGTGGCTAAGAAATATCAGCCGCACGGTTCGATCGATCAGGTTAAGCTACGCATGCCGTTGGTCCGTGGATAGGTGACCATATTTACATTCCAAGACCCCTCCGTGTCTCGGAAAGCTCGTTAAGCCGTTGGTCCCGGCTGTCATTCATGGATCTTTGACAGTCGTTACGGGTCGTCAGAAGGCTGAAAGACTGACAACCAGTCTTACCAAGGGGTATCGTATTACCCAGTAACTGGGTTGTGGAGGTCAGATAGGCAGTCGCTCCATGTAAAATACTGGTATTCAGCTGCATCTGGATAGACTGGAAGTCGACCCCAACATAGTTGGGGTAAGGCAAGCAGATGGTGACCCTTTCATTTTGTTATGACGGCTACAAATTACCAAAAGCACTACGCAATAAAAAACACAACACAACGAGCAGTGGTGGCCAAGACTTACGGTCGTGGGTTCGAAACCAGCCAGGCGCTTTACTTTGTGTAAATTATTTCATCACCACTGCTCTCAAAAACGGCGATGGAAAACATTGTGAGGAAACTGTCCTAAAAAAAAGAAAATGTCCTAGAACCAAAAAACTGGAGAGGTGTCAAGGGACACCCGGATGGAACGAAGTATAACTGGCTTGCTTTCTTTAAGAGAGAGATAGAGAAACACGCGCACGCCGCACGGCTTACAACTATAGCAAAAAGTGTCGTTCCAACTTTTGGTCTTAATTTTTTCCGTCTAGCCCCCTTTCGCAACGCGCGATAAGGAACTTCGTTCCAAAATTCGAAGATATGTGACATCTACCAACCCGCACTGGGCCCGCGTGGCGGATTACGTGTCGCTCCCTCTCACTGAGAGGAGGCATAGGGTCCCAGCAGTGGAACACTATGGCTTATTAATTATTTAATTACCATTCGTATTGTTTAGACTAGTCTCTCTTCACGCCATTACATAACATCTAACGCTTGGTTAGTCAGATAATAAGTAATCTGTCACAATTATACAACTCCAATAATTCTTATCTGGGCGTTAAAGACTGTGTCGGTACCAAACTAACATCGTATGATAGATAAATGAGTGTACCTAATGTCTGATTCAAAACTCATCATCTGCCAAGCCTTATCCTATGTCGGGGTCGGCTTCCAGTCTAACCGAATGCAGCTGAATACTAGTATTTTACATGGAGCGACTACCTATCTGACCTCCACAACCCAGTTACTGGGTAATACGATACCCCTTGGTAAGACTGGTTGTCAAACTTTCGGGCTACTGACGACCCGTATCGACTGTCAAAAATCCACGAATGACAGCCGCGACCAACGGCTTAACGTTCTTTCAGTCACGGACGGGTCTTGATACGTAAAGATGGTCACCCATCCACGGACCAAACTAATACAGTATGTGCAATTTCAGTACCAAAAGTCATCATCTGCCTGCGTTTACACAACTATGTTGGGGTCGGCTTCCAGTCGATCCGAATGCAGCTGAATACCAGTATATTACATGGAGCGACTTAGGCAGTCGCTCCATAACCGAAACCTTCCTCCTATCTCCCTTCCCTTCCTTCCCCATTCCTCCTTCTTCTCCCGTCTTCCTTTCCCTTCCTTCTAAATACGTACTGATGAATGTTTTACTAATTTCTTTTAGAGAGTGATTGCCTAAGAGTTTACCCTGGACCCTGATTGCGCAACACACTACAATCCGAATCATTTTGAACAATATTTCTAATCCATTGCTTCATATATTCGAAAAATTTGTTTTCTCAACAACGTAAATAACGCCAACAACTTAATCTAGGTAATTTTGAATGATTGAAGCAAACTAGATCTGACTTCTTAACGAAAATAAAGATAAAACGTGGTTTTAGTGTTTTATCTCCAAACTCAAAGGAATTGAGGACTTCCTCATGACCATAATCTGATAAACACCATTCTTTATGAGAGTAAAATCATAAACACCAAGGTTTTAAGAAAATTATCGTCTAGTCTATGAATGTTAATCAATCTGCTGAGACTTTTCCCAACTATGTTGGGGTTGGCGTCTGCAGCTGAATACCAGTATTTTACATGGAGCTTATCTAACCTCAACAACCAAGAGTTAGTTACTGGGTAACGCGGTACCCCTTGGTAAGACTGGTTGTCGCATGTAACGTTGTAGATACCGCTACAATAGTTTAAAAAATTCGAATGAGATGAGTTTTCTATTTGATATCATGTAACCAATATTATTAATGCATCTTTGACATAATCATAATAATAAACCAACATATTAATGGTATGACTAATAATTTAATAGATATTTTATTATTATAATTGTATTTATGACTATTTCTTTTATTGTCTACAAAGATAACATTTAACTAAATATTATTTTGTTTTAATTTATCAAATTTTTATGTTAATTACTGCCATTTAAATATTTGTACGCCATCGCCACTAAGGCCAAACATGACTGATAACTTGCATGCTCTGTATGTATACTCATGTTTCCACAAATAAAGAATCTTGAATGTCTTTAAAAACCAGTGTTTGAATCTCTTCAAAGAGCATGCTCTTACAAAAACACTTTAATTAGCATACTGAAATCATCATTCCCCCCAATTTATTTGTGGTCGGATACAACATGTCTGCTTCTTCCATACTACTGTTATAGTCGTAATCTCGGTAGTCACCCCCTTTCTATCCATAACATCTGTCACTCAGTCCATCCATCGTTTCTCTGGTCTTCCCTTAATCTCGTCCACTACCATGTTCCTATGTTTTGTTAACCCCCGACGCAAAAACGACGGGGTGTTATAAGTTTAACGTGTCTCTCTCTGAGTGTGTATTTCTGTCTGTGGCATCGTAGCTTCCGAACGGATGAACCAATTTTTGTTTGAAAGGTGAATTTGTCAGGAGTGTTCTTAGCAATGTTTGATGAAAATCGGTCCAAGATGGCCGCCGCCACAAAATGGCGGATTACATATTTTTTCACAACTCCCTCAATATTGTTTATGGTATAATTTTTCTTAAATTAAGATAATGACGACTAAAAAGTAATTAAATAAGGGGATATGGCAGTGATAGGTATACATTTTATCGTAAGTCAATATTTGGACTATACCCTGTCCATTAGGTTAACCGTTTTTGACAGGTGTCTTAGAACGTAACTGTTCCAGATTAGGTAAAAGTTAACTTTAAAATACGTAATAAAATAAACTTATCTTATTTATAGCATCTTACAGACATTATAATACCGTACGTGTATCAATCAATGTATTGTGTGTTGAGATTAAATAAAAGTTAACGTTAAAATGCATAATAAAATAAACTTATTTATGGAATCTTACAGACATTATAATACCGAACGTGTATAATCAATGTATTGCGTGTTGCTGCAATCACTAGTTCCATCTGTCAAAAAACGGTTTACCTAATCGGCAGGGTGTAGTATCATTAACCAGGGAGAAAACAGAGGAATACGTTAGTGAGGAATGAACGCCAACAACCACGTAACCGCGTTTCCTCCTGAGCTGATTAAAATGCCTCAAATACCTGCACGTAGTGTAACAAGAGTGATCATATCAAATAACAACTCTCAAGTTGCTTCAACGCCTCATAAATTGCCACATACCAACCTTACAGGCTGATGTCTAGGAATTTAGGTCAGTCCTTGCTATAATACAGGGTGGCAGGGATGTTGTAACCATGAATTCAGCACATGATACTAGACACCCTAGCATATGTAGAAATCTATGGTTCATCATCATCATCATTTGCAGAAAGACGTCCGTCCGCTGCTGGACATATGCCTCCCCGAAGCACCTCCACTTCGACCGGTTCTGTGCTTCTCGCATCCAACGGGTTCTTGTAGCTTTAACAAGGTCGTCGGTCCCCCCTTGTGGGAGGCCTGCCACACCAGAACCTCAATGGTTGGTTATTTAAAACAAAATCAGCTGTTTCATAGATAAGTCCAATACCTACGCGCTCAAAATGGATGGAACAGATCTTATTTTTTTTTTCATAAATTTCAACGCCAGTAGGTCAAGAATAAATGCCTAACGAGGCATTCTCTACCAGTCAACCAAGGGTGGTGAAGTGTAGCTCTCCGTCCGATCAGGACTAGGCCTGTGCCGGACGACGTGTGTACGTGTTCCACGCGCGCTTCAAAGAGATGTCAGCAAAAGCGACGGGGCCCCATAGGGCCGAAGCCTGCCAGGGTAGCGGGAACATCCGAAAGGGTTTACCGCTGCCCTGGAACATAAAGGGCTAAGGAAGGAACACGGGTGGGTTTTAGTCAGTAAGAGTCTGACACTCCCTTCTGCTTCACCCAGAGCGGGAGGAGTCATTTGATGATTTCCCATCCTCAAAAAAAAAAAAAAAGGTGGTGAAGTGATTAGATGGCAGGTGCTTTGGTTGAGTCGAAAAATGATTAAAAAAAAGTATTAAAATGGGACAGTTGATAAGTTTTTCGCGATTACGATGTTGGTCACATAAAGAAAGTTGTTCAGTTTGATGGTCTTTACCACACCCTTGCTTGTACTACTGCCAAAATCTATATCTGATCACCGTAAGGACTATTGCTGCTTGCAGCGCATATTATTAGTCGACCTAAAAAGGATCCTCTTTTGTTTTACTTACGGACGCAGCTGTGGTCATCATGTGCACGGGATTTTGTTTTCAAAATGGTCAGCCGTCAGTTAAAGGTTTTGGCAATAGTACTTCTTGTAGATGTTTGAAATAATCACTCTGAAAGTTTTACAGTAAGTAATCAAACCACTATGCAACAAGATCTATGCAAGTTCAAAAAAATATGAATGTCACGTGATCATCTTTGAACATTAGTATCTCGGAAACGTGACGTTTGGTTCTGTTATATTTTCCGTTTACATTGATGTCAGCTATCGATTTATATAGGGGAACATGCCAGTTGAAAAAAAAAAAAAAAATGGCGCGACAGTAGATATGCCAGCCAGGCTCTATATAAAAATCTTCAGTCCCGTTTGACCACACCTTTCTGGTACATTCTGTATTGTATTTACTTACACAACAACTCAGTTTCAGTAATGACGCTAGACTGAAATAAAGAAAGAAACACCAACTTTGTATATGCTTCATTCGAATTGAGATTAGACATTTAAACAAACCTTTTTTACAGTCCCTTCAACCGATTTTAACTTCTATTCCGTAGGCATCAGGATGGCATTAAAAGCAAAAACGTGGTTACAATACCAACTATTTACTGCAGCTGCCATTTGTCATGCCTCGAACGCAATAGAAGTCAAAATCGGTTGAACGGCCCGTAAAAAAGGTTTGTTTAAATATCTAATCTTATTCCGAATGGAGTATAGTTAAACTTCGCTAGAATTGTTATTATTTTCGCAGCTGACTAACAAAATTTCAAGAAAACTACGTTTGATCTCACGTCTGTTTTATTTACACACAAGTCTACACAACTGGCTAAAAATCACACACATTTCTTAGAAGTAGGTGTTGTTGATAAAAATAAATTGTTTTTCTACCTCTGTCCATAATAACAGGATCTGAGAGGTGATTGCGTAATACTAACAGTAGTAATGGCTTCCATCTTTACAGTTCAATAACATACATTGCGTTATTTACGTAACAAATTTTTCGAACTTATGAAGCAATGGATTAGCAATATCCTTCAAAATGATTCAGATTGTCATTGAAAGTTTGTCACGCAATTAGGGTACTGGATGCTGCTGAATATCGGCACCCTTATTGCGTAACACACGATCAATCGGAATCTGAATCATTTTGCTAATGATTCAGACATGATGACATGATTGCGGTGTCAAAATGAAACCGCACCCTAATTGCGTAACACAAAATCAATCGGAATCGGTTTCATTTTGACAGTTCAACAACATTCATTGCGTTATTTACGTGTTGAGCAGACAAATGTTTCGAACGTATGAAGCAATGGATTAGCAATTTGCTTCAAAATGATTCAGATTACGATTGATTGTGTGTTACGCAATTAGGGTGCCGATTCTGATTGATCGTGTGTTACGCAATTAGGATGCAGGACTTTACATGGAGCGATGATTGATTTGTGCTGTTAGCGTGTTACCTAGGTACTCAATTACCCCGCTGATTATAATATCGACTTAACTACATGAAGCTTCAATATAGTAAAGTAGTTATTAAAGTTAATATGTATGGAATCCCGTACCATGCTGCATCAAAGTCAAACTTTGTTTTTTATAGACTACACTTATCATATTAACTCCTGCAAAAGTTATTTTTGTAAAAAAAACCCGGGTTTCGGATATTTAAAAAAAAATCGATATAACCTAAAAACTAGGTACAGACGCCAGCACATCAAGCTACTACAATCTGTCAAATTTCTTTAATAGATTTTCAACTTCATTGCTAAAGCATTAAGGTTCAAGGTTGATTGAGAAAATTTGACAGTTTCGGGTAGCTTGACCTGCTGGCGTCTGTACCTACTTTATTTTGTTTGACATGTCATACACGAACGGCCATTATTGCTCTAAAAAATGATAATCGTTTAAATAAAAATTCTATTCTATTTTAATCTACTTATTTTTAAATAATGTAGAATAGGCAAAGTATATTTTTTTTACAAGTTTTTTGAAAGACGTGATCTTGACACTTTCAAAATTCAAGGTTTTATTAATCATATCATTTGAAACGGAACGTCATGTAAAGGGAATAAAACAATATCAACACTTTGTTACTTTAAATTAAATTCCCTGTTCAAAAATCAAATCCCCGACGCGTAATGTCGTACAAAATTATGAAAATAATTACTATAATATTTTGATCTTGATGCATGAGACTTTTTGGTGCGACTTTTGGTCATTCTCCTTTAAATATCTTTCCTTTTACCCAAAGACTACATTACCTAGTATACTGGCTCTTATACCTGAGGGAGGCAGAGAAATTTCACGAGAGAAGAAGCTAGTATTCTATGAGATACGTACTCTCAGAACATCTCCACGTCAAAATAAACTTAGATAGATCTAGTTGCTTGTCACGTGGTCTGCATCTGTTGTAAATGTAACGCGGTTGAGGTAAACGTGATTGAGGAGTGACGGTATGTATCAATGTCATGTACTGTTGCGGCCGCGTAATGTACTAACATCACGCCGGTAATTCCCGAAGGGTTAGGCAGAGATGTCAGCTTCCAGTCTAACCGGATGCAGCTAAATACCAGACGGTCTATTCTGGAAAAATTTAACCGTAAAAACTTAGGTGAAGTGAGTGATGATGATGACGTCACGCTGAAGTATTTGCACGAAGGCTACGCTGACGTTCACACTCGGGGTCCCCAGTATGAGGAACAGGGTGTAAAATTCACTCATACTCCATAGAAAAGGGAGGATGCTCCGACCAGACGGGTGTTGTGTCTGGCGGGCAACTGCCCAACGATTGATGTTGGGAAGTTTGTGTATATGCTAATTGCGCGGTAAACTCTGCTTGCGAGATGCAGGATTTGCGTGACGTCAGTATGACGCGTTGTTCGTATGTGGCGTTGTAGATACCGCTACACTGTCATTCCACCGGATGCTAGAGATTGGACATATTCACACAGCTCACTTCACCTAAAGTTTAACGGTTAGATTTTTTCAGAATAGATCAGCTGTATTTTATATAAAGCGACTGCCTATCTGACCTCCACAATCCAGTTACTGGGTAACATGATATCACTTGGTAGGACTTGTTGTCAGACCTTTTGTGCTGCGGACTACCCATATTACGATTGAAATAAAAGGAATGGATAATGCCTTCATTATATATTTATGAAGCGGCAAGAATGATAAAAAGCGATACAAGAAAATATAAAACACTTAGAAGTGCAGGACATAAAAATGAGCTATCCGGAACTATAAAGTACAGTTAAATTTAAATCTAGTATATTTGGAATGCGAGTAAAAAATTATAACAAACTACCAAACTGTATTAAAATTATTTCAGGAATTCTTCATTGGTAAAGCGTACTACACAATAAATTATTTTTTTAATGACAAAAACTTGGGTTAATTTATTTTGTTTAATTGATAATGTATGAGTTTTATTTTAATGTATAATTTGACCAATGTATAAATATTTTTAATGTACCTATAATTTGACTAAAGTATATTAATTTTTATAATATTTTTAAGGTATAATTTGATTAATGTAAAGAGTGCCTAGACAAACTGTAAGAATGTTTATAATAATAATAACGTAATAGAATTATTATAATAACTATAAGATCTTTCTCTACATGCAAACAATAAACGTATTTGAATTTGAATAATATCCGAAAACATAAACCACAAAACCAATATCAATAAATAAATAGGAAAGTGCCAATTTATTCATTTATAAATTAATAATTAATTTGCGGAAGGAAAATGACATTGATTGATACTATAAATTTAGAATCTTGAAAAGATTACCACAACGACGACGAGCGAAATAATTTATTTGTCACTTGTTTTACCAGATCAATTATGATACTTTAGGACGGGCCGTAACTTCGTTGACGGACTAAGGGAGTAGTCGCCAAGACACGAGATAGATCACTCGCTCAAGTCAACCTGAATCTAACAAATAATTCACTTACAAACTAGCCTTAGCTAGACCTTGACCAGAGGGGTAATTTTCGTAATTTTAAGAACGTTCACAGTCTGAGCCTGTATTCCCGTAATTTAAAACGTTCAAAATCTAGTCGCAGTGTCATCTCGGCGACAAAATAATGTCAAAAACTTGTCAAAATGTAGGGAAAATAGACGTATTTTTGACAGATTGAGATTGAGATCAGACTGTGAACGTTCTTAAAATTACGAGAATTACCCCTCTGATCTCGGTCTCAATCTGTCAAAAATTACATCTAATTTCCCTACATTTTGACAAGTTTTTGACATTTGTTTGTGGCCGAGATGAGACTGCGACTAGATTTTGAACGTTTTAAATTACGAGAATTGGCGTTCTGACCTTGCCACTAGGTCAAAGTTGAAAAGGTATTTTTGTTTAGTTTAGTGGGGTTATGCAAATCAGAAACACCTACGTACCGGTAGAAAAGGTTTGTGTGAAAATGGCACGAGCTGTCTTGCCATAGCTGCCTAGGTCAGAAGGTCAAGGTAAAGCAGTATGGGTTTACTTAGTTGCATGTATGATTACTACATTCAAGATGATGGGGGATGCGCTAAAGCAGCCCGCATCATTTACTTAGGTTTTTGCAATATGCAGGTCATTGTCAGGTTGTATGTTGATTAAAATATGATCACAAGTATATGTGTTAAGTGTGTTATAAACACAGAACATTTAATGTGAGTGGAAACGCCGGGAGGGGACGCCTCAGGCAGGACATAATGCACCCCCGGTGCGACACTGTCACATATGCAAAAATGTAGTTTTTCAGGAGAAGCATTTAAAACTTTGACACCTCACCAAAACAAACCAAAACGGCAATGACACTCACGCCCTCATACGGAAACTATGCGTACTACAAAAGTAACGTTATTGCACCAAGTAAGGGGGTGCTTTAGGATCATTTTTAGATATTTAACTCATTTTTGCATTTTTTGCAAAAGTGACAGTGTCGCACCCACAGAACAGATAAAAGAGGTCTCCTCCTAACCTCTTTTATCTGTTCTGTGGTCGCACCGGGGCGGGGTGCGTATAGTGACCTTATTGGCGATGTTCTTCAGAAAGGTTAGGTGCGTAGTACTCGCAAACGGCGTGCACGTATGACCAGATACGGTATGAATGTAAACGAGGCAGAAGTAGTACGCAAGAATCGTCGTATCGTATTAAAAATTTCTACCCTGTGGGATCTTTAATCATGGGCTGAATTCATGGACAGTTTGTGCGTCGATGTGCCTTATATACCGTGTATATTATTTGAGTCAGCTTCCCGTTACACCAGAGTAAATTTCTGAGAGATACTAAGTTTTTTCTTAGCTATTATAGAATTCCGCAAATGTATAGGATTAGTATAAAGCCTTAGGAGATAAGAGAAGAACCTCTCAAATAAGGAGATGCAAGAATTTTTAATTCATGAGTTATATATCCTCTGGAATTCCATTAATTCGTATTAATTTGTTTCTAGGACTACTTTTTGCGTGACATAAATAAAAAATAGATTTACAAACGCATCATTAATCATCAGATATCATTAGAAGTACAAACAGCAGATGGCGTTAAAGACAGTCCCCCAAAACGCCCGCCGTTCACCACTTCCTAGTGCTTTCGCTGGGAAGAAGTGGCGCAACAAACTCCCCAGCAGCACAGCTGTCTGTTCAGTTACAAGAACTTGATATTGAAGACTTATAATCCGTACAACGAGGGCCTCTTCCACGGCGTTGTTGGTGGCAGCGCAGAGTCACTTTGACTGCGTGTTTTGGGACACAGAGGGCAGGTTAGGAGGTGGAGCATAGTTTGTGACATAGCTCCGACAACGCCGTAGAAGTGGCAAAGTTTTGGGAAGTTAACATTTGAAATACAGTCGTGCTAGCGACACGAAGAAGAACAGCAGTGCGATTCTGTAACCATCTCACCGTGAAAACTTAGGTGAAGTGAGCGTGGAGTGAGCTGTCATTCCAAATAATGCTAGGGATTGGCATTACTGACAACTCACATCAATCTCACTTCACTTGAGTTTTCACGGTGAGATTTTTACAGAATCGACCGACTGGGTCTCTTTCTTACGATACATATAATTTTATTGTTAATGACGACATCGCTTATCAGGACACAATGAGGTCGACAAACATTAGATGATATTATTTGCAAATGTCTGTGAAGTGTATTTGTTTGATATTTACTTATTTAAGTAAGTATTGTTCCGCTTGGCAACGTTTACTGGGAATTCTGATAAGGCTGGCGTGTTTTCTACTTACTAAACTTATTTACATTTTTGTTGTGTTGTTGTGGATGGGTGACCACTGACCATTCATACATACACATCGAGACCCCTCCTTGCCTCGGAAAGCACGTCAAGCTGTTGGACCCTGTATCAGTCGATCTTTGACAGTCGTTACGGATAGTCAGAAGCCCGAAAGTCTAACAACCAGTCTTACCAAGGGGTATCGTGTTACCCAGTAACTATAGGTTTTGGAGGTCAGAGGCAGTTCATCATCTGCCTAACCATGACATTGGGAAGGTACTTCGAACGAAGCCTAAGCAAGAAGGCGATTGTCGCGCAATGGGCGACGACAAGGCAATGTGCCGGCCATTTTAGCCGTAGAAGCGCGGGGTAATTAGCGTAGCACATTATCAGTGGCATCATCTCCTTTTTTTTTTGGGTGGGAAATCATCAAATGTCTTCTCTCGCTCTGGCTGAGCGGAAGGGCCTGTCAGACTTTTACTGACTAAAACCCACCCGTGTTCCTTCAGTTGCCTGTGCCAGGGGCCACGGTATTTTGGCATCATCTCCTGGCATCATCATCTGCCTAGCCTTTTCCCATCTATGTTAGGGCCGGCTTCCAGTCTAACCGGATGCAGCTGAATACCAGTATTTTACATGGAGCGACTGCCTATCTGACCTCCACAACCCAGTGACTGGTTAATACGATACCCCTTGGTAAGACTGGTTGTCAGACTTTCGGGCTACTGACTACCCGTAACGATTGTCAAAGATCCACAAATGACAGCCGGGACCGACGGCTTTATGTGCTTTCCGAGGCACGGAGGGGTCTTGGATTGTGAAAATGGTCACCCATCCACGGACCAACCGCGGCAAGCGTAGCTTAACCTGATCGATCGACCCGTGCGGCTGTTATTACTTAGGCAGGTCAGGGTCATCACTTAGGCAGAAATTCGTAATTTTGGCCGATGGGAAAACCCATCGGCTGATTATGAAATCAGTTAGTATAAATTTTATAAACGGCCCCCCCCTACTTACGAGTTGTAGACAAGCGCAGGCGCTTTACTTTGCGTAATTTATTTCATCACCATTGCTCTCAGAAAACGGTGAAGGAAAACATCGTGAGGAAACCGGCATGTCCTAGTACCAAAAATTCGAAGACATGTGACATCTACCAACCCGCACTCGGCCCGCGTGGTGGATTACGGCCCATTCCCTCTCACGCAGAGGAGGCCCGTGGCTGATTATGAAGCAGTGGGAACGTTATAAGCTGATTATGATGAACACAGATATATTAACCATAGGAAATTTCCATAGGATGACACACAGGAAAAATATTTGTGAATAACATCTTCGAGCCGCGCCATGTTGCATGCTAATGTTCAAATTGCGATCTAGAATCTAGATAACTATTCCGCGAATGGAAATTGAATGGACTAATGTTTGACGTGACTGTGTTGGTAACTCATGAAGAGGAAATGTACAGACGCCAGCACATCAAGCTACTACAATCTGTCAAATTTCTTTAATAGATTTTCAACTTTATCGCTAGAGTGTTAAGGTTCAAGGTTCATTGGGACAATTTGACAGTTTCGGGTAGGTTGACCTGCTGGCGTCTGTACAATGGTTTTCATATGGGGGGCTTGTGGCTAAATGATAACAGCCGCACCGGTCGATCTAAAGTTAAGCTACTCTTGCCGCGGTTGGTTCGTGGAGGGGTGGCAAAGACGAGACTCTTCCGTGCCTCGGAAAACACGTTAAACCGTTGGTCCCGGCTGTCATTCGTAGATCTTTGACATCCGTATCATCTGTGTTCGTTGCCTGTCCAGAAGGGGACAGTGGCAATTAGGGACACACAAGGTCAACTTGTAGGCTACGCGCAAACGAGCCGCCGGCGACAGCCACCGATAGCCCAGCGACAAGCAGTTCACATGCTTTTTCATACTTTTTGTATTGATTCAACGCATACGTGTGGCCGGTGGCGGCCACCCGCTACAGCAGTACTCAACACTGCAGCAAGAGGCGACGGCCACTGGTGGTTGTGGCCGGTGGCTCATGTGCGCTTACACATAGGGATCAAGAAGCGCCTGCGGACCGGCAAAATAAGATGGCCAAGAAAGCTATGTCCGCAGCCGCCGCACGTTTCGGCCCGTATAACGTATGTTGGAAGGGCCACGGGAAGGTTTGTTGGAGGGAGTCGTTACGGATACTCAGAAGCGCAATACTTTGACAACACTCTTACCAAGAGGTATCCTATTACCTATTAACCAGGTTGTGGAGGTCAGATAGGCAGTCGCTCCATGTAAAATACTGGCATCCAGTTTGATGACGTAGCTGGTTGCGTACAGTTTGGAAGCCGATCCTAATGAAGTTGGGATAAGGGTAGAAATATGGTCATGGTCATCATCATCACCATCTTCCTGACCTTGTGTAAAGTTGAAAAATGAAAAAAAAAATGAAAAATGGTTTATTATTTTAACAAGTGAACTTTAAAAACTAGTGATTGGAACCTCCTTTTAAGCAGATAAGCCTGTGTTAGGAGACTCCGCTCTTCCATAACTTAATAAGTACCGTTTAGGTATGTACTTGTTGTATGCAAATCTAAAGGGAATAATAATACAAAGAAAGAATTAAAGTTATACATGCAAGTTACGTGTGGTCAGCGCATCACGTTTTCTTCTTCCATTCTCCCCTGTCAACCGTCACGCTATCATTCACTGCCTTCTCTTTCATATCATTCTCCTTCATCATTATTCTCATACTTCTTTTTATCATTATGCTTCTTTTCTCTTTCTTCTTCTTCCGTATCCACACGAAATATATGAGAATCGTTTATCCATGTGAGTGTTCCTAAATTACCCTAGTCTGATAAAGCTCTAGTTTTTCCTAATTTTGTTAATATTAGTGTTTAGGTCGGTTTCCCATAACCTTGTTCTAACTGTGTTAGGGTCGGCTTGCAGTCTAACGGGATGCTACAGAATACCAGTATTTTACATGGAGCGACTGCCTATCTGACCTCCGTAACCCAGTTACAGGGTAACACCACACCCCTTGGTGAGACTGGTAGTCAGACCTTCGGGCTTCTTCATCATCTGCGTAGCCTTTTCCCAACTATGTTGGGGTCGGCTTCCAGTCTAACCGGATGCAGCTGAATACCAGTATTTTACATGGAGCGACTGCCTATCTGACCTCCACAACCCAGTTACTGGGTAATACGATACCCCTTGGTAAGACTGGTTGTCAGACTTTCGGGCTTCTGACTACCCGTAACGACTGTCGAAGATCCACGAATGACAGCCGGGAGCAACGACTTAACGTGCTTTCCGAGGCACGGAGGGGTCTCGGTATGTAACGATGGTCACCCATCCACAGACCAACCGCGGCAAGCATAGCTTAACCCGACCGATCGACCTGTGCGGCTGTTATTATTTAGCCACGGGCCCCTTCGGGCTTCTTACTATCCGTAAATGTATTTATTCTGTCCTAAATTCTCACTTCACTCACCATTCAAACGCTAGATCCATAAAAACTTCTTTACCATCAAACATTTATTACCCCCAATCGTTTTATTCCTCCCGTAACAACTTACTAACTTACAAACAAGACATTGTAACCAGTTATGTCTTACAAGTAAACATAAAGTAGGTCAGGATAGTTAAAGATAATCATGGTTCCGCGTCATAACAGGCAATTCTACCCAATTGACTTGTTGCTAGCATTTCATGGTGAAAACAATACTTGGAGGCTTGTACTATTCCATAACGATTGATTTCTTTATGTCTTACTAGCTGTGCTCGGCGGTTTCACCCGCATAGGGTTACCATATCTCCGGATTTTTCCTGAGATCTCAGGATTTTTGGACTCTTCTCAGGATTGCGGCTGGATTTTTTTAAATATCATAAAATCTCAGGATTTTTGAATTTTAAATAAAATACAGATTATATTTTAAAGATCTCTTTAATAAAAAGTTAAACAAACTAAAAATAATATTCCTTTGGTAATAATTGCACAATTAAAATCAATACTTATTTATCCAAGTAGGCACTTAATCAGTTTTATCATATTTAATATGTGAAGATACATTTTTAAGTACGGTTTTTTCTTTAATTATGGATTTTAAAAATGCCCCAGGGGCGGTGCGTGGGACGGGGTGCCCCCACGCTTTGAGTGCGACGTGCAACGCGAGCGAGATCCGCAGTGTATAAAAACGATAATATTACGACATTTTAAATTGTTAAGTACGTTTGAGAGAAAATTCTCAAACTGTAAAAATCTCAGGATTTTTCAATGGAAATCAGGCCTTTTCTCCGGACTTTTGATTTTTTCATCTGGTAACCCTACACCCGCATAAGTTTCGATCCCGTGGGAATATCGGGATAAAAAGTAAAAATCCTAACTATCTGTGTGCCAAATCTCATCCAAATCCGTGCAGTAGTTTTGGCGTGAAAGAGTAACAAACATCCATCCATTCATACAAACTTTCGCATTTATAATATTAGTAGGATTTGAATTATTATGGTGAATGCAGTCGTGTCTTTGACAATATTAAAGCTTCATCATCTGCATAGCCTTTTCCCAACTATGTTGGGGTCGCCTTCCAGTCTAACCGGATGCAGCTGAAGCTCAGTATTTTACATGGAGCGATGGTAAATCCCATCGGACGTCCCATAAAAGCATCATAGGAACTAATTTAGTTATAGAGAACTGTGATATCCGAACTCATAACTCAATATTATAAATACGAAAGTGGGTTTGTTTTTACCGCTTTCACGCTAAAACGGCTGAACTGATTTAGATAAAATTTGGCACATGTGTAGACCATGAACTCGAGAAGTAAATGGGCTTCTTTTCATTCTGGACCGCAGACGAAATCGCGGGTAACAGATAGTATTACTATAACACAAATCAACTGGGTTTCTGGGGCGCCTCAGATATTTATTGAGGGGCTTTTATTTTAGAAAAAGAATAAGTGAAGAGGTTCAGACGCCAGCAGGTCAAGCTACCCGAAACTGACAAATTTTCCCAATAAACCTTGAACCCTAAAGCGTTAGTGATAAAGTTGAAAATCTATTAAAGAAATTTGACAGATTGTAGTAGCTTGATGTGCTGGCGTCTGTACATTATTGTTTTCCAACATACACGCTTCAATCAATCAATCAACTCAGCCTATTGCAGTCCACTGCTGGACATAGGCCTCTCCCAGGCTGCGCCACAACACCCTGTCCTCCACCTTCCGCATCCAGTCCGTCCCAGCAACCTTCTTAAGGTCGTCCGTCCATCTAGCTGGGGGACGTCCCACACTACGCTTGCCGATACGCGGTCTCCACTCCAGGACTCGTCCGCTCCACCGGCCATCGCTCCTTCGACAAACATGGCCAGCCCACTGCCACTTCAGTTTGCTTACTCTGCAAGCTATGTCGGTAACTCCGGTTCTTTTCTGGATAATTTAATTCCTGATTTTATCCTTCAAAGAGACTCCGAGCATAGCTCGCTCTATAGCGCGCTGAGCGACCTTGAATTTGTGGACATGCATGCTTACCTAGTAATAATGATCTAAGCTTCATAGGACCTTATAAAGTCATAAAGAACTGTGATAGATAACACTATGTGACTGACTTTCCGGGCGTGACACAACTCAGCAGTGCTCCACAAAACAATAAAAATAACGGGACACTTTATCGTAATGCGTACTCGACGCATATCAAGTATATTATGTACTATAATAACATTCTCTTTGTGGGCGTGTACCTACGTTGATAACACTCGCATGAGTGACGATGAGTCATCGAACGACATTGTGACTTCGACATACGGAAGATGAAATTAAAAGGAGACTGACAAAAAATATTTACAAGGCTCATGTGACTGGAAACGCCCGGAGGGGTCTTGGAGGCCGGGGGGGCTCTTGGGGGACATAGCGGGTGTAAAAAAAACACTTAACGAAGCTGAGGGTCACTTGTCTCCCCGTCATTGGAATATTTTTTTGTACTGGGCCATATAATAATAATATCCCTGGACATTTCACACAGCGCCATCTAGTCCCAAGCTAAGCAACCTAATGCTTGTGTTATAGTAACAAGATGGCTGATAAACTACTTATATACATTTTTTTTTTGTAAATACATATTATAGATAGAAAAACACCCAGACTCAGAATAAATACATGTAGGACTTACAAATATTTGTTCTGTGCGGGAATCGAACCCGCGACACGCAGCGCAGCAGTCCGATCGCTCAGCCACAGCGCTAACCGTGTTGTCGACATGACTACTGACGCTTCATTTAGCTAAGCCGATATTATAAACAGCAGGGAAATTGCGAAACACACCAACAGTTGCAACGACTTTCATTTTGTCGGTTCACCAACATTCTTTGCGTTATTTACGTTGTTGAGTAAACTTTTTCGAACATATTATATAACGCAATGTATTATCAATATCCTTAAAAAAAAACAACCGACTTCCAAAAACGACACTACAAAGTGAAAAATAACTTTAATTTCGGAAGTCGGTGTCGTTGGGTTCGAATTTTCGTTGTTTGCCACCGACTTCCGAAATTAAAGTTATTTTTCACTTTGTAGTGTCGTTTTTGGAAGTCGGTTGTTTTTTTTTTGCAAAAAAGTTTTTATTTTTCACTTTTAAGTTGTAATTTTTACCAGTAATTTTGGTTTAAAAACTAAACTACTGAACCGTTTTTAATGAAATTTCTATGGGACCACTTCAGAAGTATCTCCTTTCGAACAAAAAAATAATTTTGAAAATCGGTCTATCGGTTGGCGGAGTTATCGCGTAACAAACAAACAAAAAAAAACAAAATATACCGTCGAATTGAGAACCTCCTCTTTTTTTGAAGTCGGTTAAAAATGATTCATATTGTGGTCGATAGTGTTACGCAATAAGGTAACAGTATCTACATGGCATAGGACAGTAAATACTAACTTGTTTTTCAGAATAATAGAATGCATAATAAATAAACTGCTTCACTATTCATATTTATACAAAAAAAAATCCGTTTCCATTTACGACTGTTAGGTTTATTGTTGAAAAACAACTTTTATGTCGTCGACTGAGGGGCCCTTGGCTAAATAATAACAGCCGCACAGGTCGATCGGTCAGGTTAAGCTACGCTTGCCGCGGTTGATCTGTGGATGGGTGACCATCTTTACATACCGAGACCCCTGCGTGCCTCGTCCCGGCTGTCATTCGTGGATCTTTGACAGTCGTTACGAGTAGTCAGAAGCTCGAAAGTCTGACAACCAGTCTTACCAAGGGGTATCGTATTACCCAGTAACTGGGTTGTGGAGGTCAGATAGGCAGTCGCTCCATGTAAAATACTGGTATTCAGCCGCATCCGGTTAGACTGGAAGCCGACCCCAATATAGTTGGGAAAAGGCTAGGCAGATGATGATGTCGTCGACTGAGGAGTTTGTAAGGTTCCTATGCTAATGAAGATAGTTACTTAGATCTTGTTCGCCCTAAACTTTGCCACGTCCACGGCGTTGTCAGTAGCAGCGTAGAGTTCACATTGACTGCAAGTTTTGAGACACGAGGATGGATCCTCGTGTCTGCTATATGCTCCTTTTTTAGGGTTCCGTACCTCGGAAGGAAAAAACGGAACCCTATCCGGAATTTATATCAAATACTCAGG
Organism: Apamea sordens; assembly: GCA_945859715.1. Lineage (NCBI taxonomy): Eukaryota > Metazoa > Arthropoda > Insecta > Lepidoptera > Noctuidae > Apamea > Apamea sordens. Next base: position 5,520,675 of record OX244015.1, on the reverse strand, counting down.
TCTACTGACCCATGGAGCTGTGAAAAAATCAAACTTACTCAGCTAACGCAATCAAAAGATACAGCCGTTTATGCCGCAAATTTTCGACACTCGCAAGGGAATCAAAACCGACAACGAAGCAACGTCCTATAGCACAGATAAAGGAAACATTGCGAAAACCGTAAATTTTTAGTTACATACCTACCTACCTACCTACTAATTTGTAACCCTCGGTGCGCGAGTCCGACTCGCACTTGACCGGTTTTTTACTTTTTGTATTTCCTGTGTATTGGGCGCATTGGTCGTCTGACATGCGGCAGATGTCATCATCAGCCGAGCCTTTTCCCAACTATGTTGGCGTCGACTTCCAGTCTAACCAGATGCAGCTGAATACCAGTATTTTACATGGAGCTACTGCCTACCTAAACTCCACAACCCAGTGACTGTGTAATACAATACCCCTTGGTAAGACTGGTTGTCAGACTTTCAGTCTTGTGATTACCCATAGGTACAAAGAAAGACATGTAGCACACATCATGATCAAATTAAAGATACGCAAGGATGAATCTCGAGAGTTATTTTATTTTATTTTTTTATTGAGAGGAACGGCAAACAGTTACAATATAAGGACTTACAACTAGTTTAACAAAATAGCAATTTGGTTATTATATAAAGTAACCCACAACGCTGTCCACAAGTTGGCATAGAAGTTTAAGAAAAAAAACCGGCCAAGTGCGAGTCGGACTCGCCCATGAAGGGTTCCGTTACGTTACGATTTATGACGTATTAAAAAAAAACTACTCACTAGATCTCGTTCAAACCAATTTTCGGTGGAAGTTTATATGGTAATGTACATCATATATTTTTTTTAGTTTTATCATTCTCTTATTTTAGAAGTTACAGGGGGGGGGGACACACATTTTACCACTTTGGAAGTGTCTCTCGCGCAAACTATTCAGTTTAGAAAAAAATGATATTAGAAACCTCAATATCATTTTTGAAGAGCTATCCATAGATACCCCACACGTATGGGTTTGATGAAAAAAAAAAATTTGAGTTTTAGTTCTAAGTATGGGGACCCCCAAAATTTATTGTTTTTTTTCTATTTTTGTGTAAAAATCTATAATGCGGTTCACAGAATACATCTACTTACGAAGTTTCAACAGTATAGCTCTTATAGTTTCGGAAAAAAGCGGCTGTGACATACGGACGGACAGACAGACAGACAGACAGACATGACGAATCCATAAGGGTTCCGTTGCCATTTGGCTACGGAACCCTAAAAAGAGCTTTAATTGCTAGGAACATTAATAGCACTATAGCAGTACATGTGGCAAATACTTAATTAAAAGTTAAATGATATGAAAAAAAATATATAATTACATATGTTATGTAAGAAATATTTAAAAATTAAGAATAATTTGTTCAAAATTAAACAAAATATATAACAAAATTAAACAATATTACTATATATTGTGATATCTAATAGGGAATGGCGAATGAGACTTGAATTTACTTATCCCCCTCAATTGAAGATGAGGCGCTAACGCTTAACAACACAAAAACATAGTATTAATCACAATGTGGCCCCTGTATATGATATATCCAATTAAAGATACACAAGGATGAATCTCGAGAGTTATCCCCCTCAATTGAAGATGAGGCGCTAACGCTTAACAACACAAAAGCATATTAATCACAATGTAGTGTGACTCGAGATAGGTCATGTATCATCCGGCGTAGCAATCAGTGATGTCACTAATCATTGAATTGTTGTGGAACAAACTATTGTATTGTTATGACTAGCTTCGGCCCGCTGTTTTGCCCGCATTGATGTAGGAAATTTCAAGGATTTCAATTTTTTTGCGTGGAACCCTAATTCATCATCTGCCTAGCCTTTTCCCGACTACGTTGGGGTCGGCTTCCAGTTTAACCGGTTGCAGCTGAATACCAGTATTGTACATGGAGCGACTGCCTATCTGACCTCCACAACCCAGTTACTGGGTAACACTATACCCCTTGGTAAGAATAGTTGTCAGACTTCCGACTAGTAACGACTGCCAAAGATCTATGAATGACAGCCGCGACAAACGGCTTATTTTTTTTTTTTAAATCGTTTTCCCAAACTAAGAATTTCTCCTGTATCGTGCGTTAACAAACATTCAAACTCACATACACAAACAGCCAGACCCGGAACAACTACTTGTAGGTCATACAAATATTTGTTCCGTGCGGGAATCGAACCCGCGACACCCACTGCGCCAACCGTGCCGCTTTACGTGTTTTCCGAGGCACGGAGGCCGGAGGAGTCTCGATAAGTAACATGACTATTACATAAGCTTCAATTGTAAAGTCACAACAACAAACAGTTCTATTACGAGATGTCTAAGCCGCTGATTGGCTACAATTGTGCGCTTGTGCCTATATCCGGCCATAACAGGTCATTGAGCGGACTTATAGTTATATTGGACTGTACGGACGCCAGCAGGTCAACCTACCCGAAACTGTCAGATTTTCCCAATCAACATTGAACCTAATGCTTTAGCAATAAAGTCGAAAATCTATTAAAGAAATCTGACAGATTGTAGTAGCTTGAAGTGCTGGCGTCTGTACCCGTAGCACGGGTATCTGAACAAATTGGACCGTTAGTGTGACGCCGTTGACAAATCTATCTACTTACACAAACAAACTGACGCCTCCTTCCAATTTTTTTTTTTTTATTGATAATGGGCTCACTATTGACCTCAATCCAGCCCAGAGGCAGGGATGAGATCTACGGTGGAACGAGCTTGCCCAGAAGAAGCCTATTCACTCTCGCCTTGAAGAGATTCGGGTTGTATGAACTCGGGAATGCAGACGCAGGCAGACGGTTCCACTCCTTAGCTGTGCGCATCAGAAAAGATGACGAGAAGCGCTTAGTGCGTATATATGGTATATGTATTAACTAAATAGGGGTGGTATCCCGCACTCTCGATGGTAGAAAGGTGAAGGCGGGATGAGCTCAAGTAGCTCTTGAGCACACTCCCCGAAGTACTCCCATGGCGGTAGGTAGACACTACAGAACGCCACCAGCAGTGCGATTCTGTAACCATCTCACCGTGAAAACGTAGGTGAAGTGAGCGTGGGGTGAGCTGCCATTCCAAATAATGCTAGGAATTGACACTATTCACAGCTCACTCTAAGCTCACTTCACGGTGAGTTTTTTACAGAATCGATCGGCTGCTACGATCCCTTATATACTCCTTTTGCTTCGTTTATGTTCATACATCTGAAGGCCAATTCCCGTAACTAAAAACGTTCAAAATCTACTCGCAATTTCATCTCCGCGACAATCAATGTCAAAATTTTAGGGATTTAAATGTATTTTTGACAGATTGAGATCAGACTGTGAACGTTCTTAAAATTATGAGAATTGCCCCTCTCTCTGACACGCACGCCGCCGGTTGCGAGTACTACGCACCGTCAGGTGCCGGTAATCATTCAGACAGGGGCTGCAGTCTCGACAATCATAGCGGTCGCTTTACGACCGAATTCGGTCGCAAAGTCCTGTCACTCCATACATTAAACCTGTCAATCCGGGACTTTGCGACCGAATCCGGTCGTAAAGCGATCGCTTTGAATGTCGAGACTGCAGCCCCAGGGTGACAAGGACATCGACGCGCAAAAAAATATTGCTGTGCCATATATTTTGACCGCGTACCTAGGTATTGCACTTTTCTATGAAACAGGTTTTTTTTTTTATATAACCGACGAAAAATTTCGACGCTACGGGGTCTAAACTCATGTGCTGAATCCATGGTTACAGTTTGCGCGTCGATGTCCCTGCCACCCTGTATTTAGATCAAAATACAACCTGACACAGACCTGTATATTGCATAAACCTAAGAAAATTTGAATTTCACGGGCTGCGCTGGCACTTTCGCCATTGCAGTAATCACCAGTACTCATCATCATCTGCTAGCCTTTTCCCAGCTATGTTGGGGTCAGCTTCCAGTCTTACCGGATGCAGCTGATTACCAGTATCTTACATGAAGCGACTGCCTATCTGACCTCCACAATCCACTTATTGGATAATACGATACTCCATGGTAAGACTGGAATTTCAGACTTTCGGGCTTTCGGTGTAACGACTATCAAAGATCTACGAATGACAGCCGGGACCAACGGCTTAACGTGTTTCCCGAGGCACGGAGGGGTCTTGGTATGTAAAGATGGTCACCCATCCACAGACCAACCTCGGCAAGCGTAGCTTAACCTGACCGATCGAACCATGCGGCTGTTATTTATAAGCCACAAGCCCGTTTTAACAATCACCAGTTCTAACTACATGAAAATTAATCTTACACCTCATTTGTTACAAAAAATCGCGGCCATTCTAGAACCAGAGATGGTTCTAGAATGGCCGCGGAATAAATAATGGTGTTGGAAAAACTAGCGTAGCAACATAGTATTAATACTACTCTGCATACTCCTTTGTTTAACAAAAGGTAAATAAACTTTACTATAACACTCCACACAAACAAAAACCTACTCTATTCCAAGCAGTTTAAGATTCAAATCCCACTGTTCTTAGTCTTTAACGACATGTCATACTTAAATAAAATTGAACTCTATACAGAAGAAAATAAGGTCGATATTTGTTTGTTTGTAAGTTAAGTCATATAAAAACAACTGTTCGACTTCCGAAGTGTTGTGATAGAGATCAGTATCGTTATCGAAATGACGTCACTTTTAATTGGAACAACCATGCAATGTTTACTGGATAAATGAAGGAAGTTTTATATTATTGAAGAGAGCATTTGAGTGGCACGTGGTGCCAAGCGCCAAAGCGGCCAAGTGGAAGTCGGATTCGCACACGCAGGGTTCCGCATATCATACATAAACAGTATAACTTGCTAACTACTTAACTAATAAAAAAATTCACCACATTAAGAAAACCCAGCGTTCTTCCTCCTCTCTCCTACTTAATCTATGCTGTGCCCGACAGGGTCCATAATTGTGACTAATTTAATTATTTCCTACTAACTATGAATATACATTATGGTACGCAATAAAGAATTGAGATTTTTTTCGTTTTTTTGTATGGAAATTTATTATCTATAGTATAGATAATAAATTTCCATTTCCACCACGCGGACCCATTGCGGGAAGGTATAGATTCTATACCTTCCCGCAATGGGTCCGCGTGGTGGATTACGGCCCACTCCCTCTCACAGAGAGGAGGCATGTGTCCCAGCAGTGGGAACGTTATTGACTGATTATTATCTATTATGTACAGACGCCAGCACATCAAGCTACTACAATCTGTCAAATGTATTTAATATATTTTCAACTTTATCGCTATAGCATTAAGGTTCAAGGTTGATTGGGAAAATTTGACAGTTTTGGGTAGCTTGACCTGCTGGCGCCTGTACTAATACTAAATCTCTTCAGCTTTAGTAGTTTCGTTTGTTTGAACGCCCTAATCTCTGAAAGTACCAGTTTGATTTGAAAATTATTTTTTTCATTTGATAGCCCCATCCTTGAGGAAAGCTAATAGGCTATTTAACATCACGCTAGCTAGGACCTAAGCCGCGGCTTTAGCGGCATCCTGAGGGAATTCGCGCAGAGGTTCGATTGTGAGTATCTGCACCATTGCTGTGTGGTTCACGTAATACGCGCAATCGAAAGGAGAAGGAGTCTTCGAATTTTTGGTTCTAGGACAGGCCGGTTTCCTCACGATGTTTTTCTTCACCGTTTTGAGAGCAGTGGTGATGAAATTATTTACACAAAGTTAAGCGCCTGTCTGGGTTCGAACTACGACCTTACAACTCGTAAGTCGGTGCCGTTACCACTGGGCCACCATTGCTCTTTTTAACTGTAGGTAAGCTTTTAATTTTGTGCCTACTATGATCCTTTGTTGATCGAAAAAAGCGTTAATCTATTTATTTAAATATACTTAAAAGATTTCTAGAATCACATTAAAACAAAAAATGATCTATCGACATTTTTTAACACACAGGCACCTCACTATTTTGCAAGTATCACATTATGTGCAGCAAAAAAAAAATCTCGCCTATCCGGTTTCCACTCAAAACAGTTCATTCGGACAATGCCTTTAAAACTAATAGCCTATCGCATATGGCCAGTAGTTTTATTTTTTATTCCACATTGAAATAGACCACATGACTTGATTAAAATCTCTTTCCAAAAAACTTTCCATGCATAATGGGTGCTTGTGTATCAATTCCTTGTTGCCTCATTGGTGTAGTCAAACGCTTCTGCTGACCATGAGGTCAACCAATCAAGTCGGCCTCCCAGGCTGCGCCACAACACCCTGTCCTCCGCCTTCCGCATTCAGTCTATCCCAGCCACCTTCTTTAGATCTTCCGTCCATCTAGCTGGGAGGATCCCACACTACGCTTGCCGATACACGGTCTCGACTTGAGGACTCGTCTGCTCCACCGGCCATCGGTCCTTCGACAAACATGGCCAGCCCACTGCCACTTCAGTTCGCTTACTCAACTATGGTTCTTTTACGGATAATTTCATTCCTGATTTTATCCTTCAGAGACTCCAAGCATAGCTCGCTCCATAGCATGAGCATGCGGTCCTGATTTCAATTCTCGAGTCGGCTAAAGTGGCAATGAAGAAAATTTTAATTTCGCGGGCTTCCCTTGGCCCATTTCCTAGTCTATCAAATAGTCATAAATCATAGAATACATTTCACTAAAGTAGATAACGTAGTATTAGAAGTTTGTACATCATCATCATATGCCTGCAACTATGTTGGGGTCGGCTTCCAGTCTAACCGGATGCAGCTGAATACCAGTATTTTACATGGAGCGACTGCCTATCTGACCTCCACAAACCCAGTTACTGGGTAATACGATACCCCTTGGTAAGACTGGTTGTCAGACTTTCGGGCTACTGACGACCCGTAACGACTGTCAAAGATCTACGAATGACAGCCGGGACCAACGGTTTAACGTGCTTTCCGAGGCACGGAGGGGTCTGGGTATGTGAAAATGGTCACCCATCCACGGACCAACCGCGGCAAGCGTAGCTTAACCTGATCGATCGACTTAGATAAGTAATTAACTGGCGATGGAATGTAATTAACTGACATTGTGAACACTGCTTTAGGTGCATATGCTCAATCCTTATTAAAACCGTCATGGTAATTTTAACTTAAATCAAGAACACACAACACTCATAGCAACCGCAATCATGTAGGAGAGGAAAACAATGAAATTGTAATTCAATGGAGTTGCTACAAACAATAATTAGTAGGTATACATTATAATGACTTCCTCAGAATATTCCATTCTTGTACCCATCTAGTTTATGAGTCCCAATGAGATTCAGTACTAATCATTAATTAATCCCTCATTTGTCTAAAGTAATGAAAGTCATGGACATCATTAGTAGTATAAATTAGGTAATGATAATTCTCTTTAAAACCTTTGCTAATGAATTTTGTAGGTAATTTAGATTGTACATTCATTATAATTATTATTTTCTTTTATATAAAAGTACTTAAACATATAAATTATATTTTTAAATATTAGAATATAAAAAGTTTAAACACATTTAAAAATATAAAAAATAGTAGCCCACTGGTATCGGGAACAGGGTCCAAGCTACCGGCGGTAAGGGCTCCAGAGAGACCGCTTTCTGAATCAAGCCCTTGATTCAGCTGCCCAACGAGAGCCTCCTCAGGTGTTGGTCGCTCTTGCTCAGGCTCTTGGCTATTAAGCCATTGGCTGTCACGACTATCGGCACAATGGTCGCTGAGTCCACATCCCACATGTCGACAACCTCGCGGGCCAAGTCAAGATACTTGATTTGTTTATCTTTCTCGGCTTTCACGAGGTTCTCATCATGCGGGACGGTTATGTCAACAATCATTGCGCGCCGCTCTGATCGAACCACCACTACTATATCAGGCTTATTGGCAATAATAGTCCTGTCAGTGATGATGGATCGATCCCAGTAAAATGTGATATTTCCATTTTCGAGAACTGGGTCGGGCACATACCTGTAGTACGGCACCCCAGATGCCACAATGCTGTATTTCAGAGCAAGTTGCTGATGGATTATCCTGGTTACAAGGTTGTGTCTATGCTATGCTAGACGAGAACACCTGGAGATAATATGCCTGATTGATTCTCCTGGCCGGTGGCATGCCCGACAGATGTCAACCGTGCCGTCTTTCACAATATTATTACTATTATCTACAATCTTGTTCATCATCATCTGCCTGCCTTATTACCAACATGTTGGGGGTCGGCTTCCGGTCTAGCCGGATCTGAATACCAGTATTTTACATAGAGCGACTGCCTATCTTACCTCCACAACCCAATTACTGGGTAATACGATACCCCGAATCGAACCTATAATGTTGTTAGGGTCGCGAATCATATTTTAATCAACATACAATCTGACAATGACCTGCAAATTGCAAAAAACAAGAATTTTGCGGGCTTTACGGCATTCCCCGTACCGTAATTATTGAAAATGTGATGCAATCAAAAATTTGTTTATATAAAGTTATAGGTAGTTGAAGGGCACAAGGCACATTTATATTTTTGGTTATTGAATGATTTGCTAAAATCCATACAATACTATGACTACTAAAGAAAAAAAAAATGTCTATGAAAGCAGCTTAAGCAGCGTTTATGTCAATGGCCATTAAGTTTTGCTTGAATGCATTTTAAAATTAGAATGAGTTTTCTAAAGTTTAAACCGAGGCAGACAGAGCAATGGCCAACACAAAGGGTATGGAACCTTAATTTAAACAAAGTTGTTTCACAATACAGCATATATGTATTTGTAGCAAATACATAATTGTAATGTTATTCACTCATTTATATTTGCCATTTACAAAGGATTGGCTCCATGCCAGTTTCTCTTAGTCATACACAGTGCCCCAGAAATGGGAACTCCAAAAAGTGTTACAAAGATAAAGAAGTTTTTATTCAGGCTGTATGTGTGTTGTGCTTGTGCCTTGTTCTTGTTATGTAAATTAAATACTACAAGGAATTGTCTGTTGCTATGTTGTCATAGTCAAAAGTATATATACAATGGATTTTATGAATGTTCATTGATGCATTTTGAAACTCTTTGATACTTTTTAATGAATGAAACAATGAAAGTTGTTCAGCATTTCTCGTAATACAATGATAAAGATACTAGAAATAACTGCAATAACATCCTAAAAAGTTACTGAGTTAAAATAATAGAAACAGAAATCATAGATTTAATTTATGTATGGTAAAGTAAGTTTAAACGTTGGACATACAACTTTGCCATGGTTATAACCGAGAATTTCTATTGCCGTGCATACCAGAACGATTAGGTACGCATTTAATATAAAACTACAATTGCAAAGAATCACTTTGTCTAAATACAAGTGAACAAAGTTAACTTGCATGTTTTTATCATGGTAAAACCGCCGAATAACTTCATCAAACCACCACCACCAGGACAGCTGTTTTTTTTTTATTCAATAATAACATTCTTTTTCAGTTCTTCAAAATATGGCTGTGATCATCACAATAAACGGGCGTGGTATTCAATACAAAGTACTGATTGTATAATTAATTAAAACAGATGATCTTTGTCCAACCAAGAAGTTCTATGAATAATAGAACGCGAAATTAACTTTCCATTTCCAATCAAGAATATTAAATCTAACAAAGGGTCCCAACAAAAGTTATTTAAATAAAATACATACCAAATTACGTTGAGCAGCGAATACAGTGAAAAACGTTGTTTAAAATGAATAAAAACACACAAATCGAACACAGACACACACGCGAACTCACAGAGTCTTGTCACAAAATGTTTTCGTAACTAAAATAGTTGAACAAAATGGGTATTTTTGTGAAATTACGACAGACACCCGTCATCTCCCATCACTATACGAGGAATGAAATGTACGAAAAAGAATGAATGAAACGTCCATCAACAATACTCGCGGAGTTTTTTTCGCCATTCATTGATGCGTTCCAGCGACACGATGGTTACATAATTAACATTATTAGATTTTTTAATGGTCGCATAAAGTACATTATAATTCCATGCTGGTCGCACTTGTTTGTCGTCACAGATGTCGTTGTTTTAGCTAAGCTAACATTGTGGTAAAAATATAAAAAATTAAATAACGACCCTAATTTTAGACATTTACTGTTTTCATTTCACCGACAACTTTAAAAAGGTAGCTGGGTCAGACCAATACAAATATTGTAGTCTTTGCAGTCTTTGGGACAGACAGGCCGATTTGATAGATTTTGATTGACTGTTTTCAAAATATTTTTATTGTAACTGACAGAAAAATAATTTTCCGCAAACCATCACGCCCTTAATATTTTCGACTGTTTAGATTAAGAATTGTCGATTTCCTTCACCCTTTTTATTTTAGAGCATAGATGAAACTTGAAAGTAAAGTGCATCCCCATCTATCTGTAATCTGGGTTTAAAGCATCAATGGGCCGCACAGAAAAACGAAACCCATACCGGTAAAACCGGGTGAATAGGGATGCAGGGGTGAATCGCAACCAAACTTTAAAATAGATTTGAACTTTAAAATAATGTAGTTTGTTGCTAAAAAGGACACTTAATCTTTAATTAAAAACAGTAAACACATTAGAGTCTTTTCAGGCAACAAACTATATTATTTCAACGTTAAAATCCATTTGAAATTTTCTTTTTTTTTTTTTTTTGGGTGGGAAATCATCATATGACCCCTCCCGCTCTGTACGGAGCGGAAGGGAGTGTCAGACTTTTACTGACTAAAACCCACCCGTGTTCCTTCAGTTGCCTGTGCCAAGGGCCACGGTACCTCTTTCGAATATCCCGCAGCCCTGGCGGCATCGGCCCTAGAGGGCCCCGTCAGTTCGTGCTGACATCTCTTTGAGGCGCGCGTGGAACACAACGCGCCGTCGACCCGGGCCTGGTCCTTACCGGGCGGCGAGCTGCCCGTTGCTCCCCCACCGTTGCTGCCCCACTCACCCCTGCATCCCTATTCACCCCGTTTTAAGGTATAGGATCAGTTCGTTGTTCGTCTGACTGTCCGTCTCCCTTTTTCTCAGGAAGGCGTGGAAGGATCAATGAAATTCATAACAAATGGCAAATACTTAGGTCTACCCTTTAGGTCCCTTGAACCTGCAAAAAAATCTAGCTTCATCTTCAATGCGTTGACTAACTCATTAAAAAATACGGCCATTTATGTCGCTTAATTGCTCACTCGCAAGTAAATCAAAACCTACAGGGTACTTCCCGTTGACCTAGAATCACAAAATTTAGCAAAATCTCACAGCACAAGTAAAGGTAGGTATGTGGAAAATTTCGAAAATTGTAAACTAATTTGTAGCTATACCTATCACAAAAAAGTTTTTGCGATTTTCTTGCCCATTCTTCTCCACACGAAAACTACCTTTTGGAAGGGGGGACTAGAAACAATTTTATTTTAATTTTATTTTTGACGTTCAAAAGTGCCTTTTATGTGCCTATTTGAAATAAATGATTTGACTTTGATTACAATCTTGCATTTGCATTGCATCGACCATGATGTAGAACGATGTATGTAAGTACCCATGACAATTTTGATGTTGACTTGAAAGAGCATGGCAGTTGAAATGTCTCACTGGTGGTGGCGGGTGTGTTGGATTTGGATCATTCGGTTCCCTACAAAATGGTTGAGCTGGGTGGTGCTGATCCACGCGTCATGTTCGTGAACGGGCGCCGTCAGTTGAGACTGGTCATCTCTTAACTGCCAGGGCTTATTTTTAATTTTATATTTTAAATTGTTCTTTTTTCATTGTTCTCACATGTAGAAGCAATAAGAATAATGTACCCAGGATTTTGTAATAATAAGTATCTTGATTTAAAAGAGTGTCCTTGGAGTTTCTAGCCCGTTCTTCTCCAAAGAGATCTACGTTTTGGAATGGGCAACTAGCTTCACTTTCTGACTAACTGACCGACTATTTAAAATGTTGACAATTCAAAAGTGCCTGAAATGGTTTAATTGAAATAAATGATTTGAGTTTGAGTTTGTACGAGAAGGGAGAGTAGTTTTTTCAACTGCTAAGTTAAGTTTGTTCTCCAATCTGGGTTCGGAAATTCATAGGCCGTATCTTGGAGTAACATTTGGTTTGTATTTTATTCAAATTGGTCCTCCATTCGCTTTAGTAAAAGTTCCTTTACAATTGCAATTTTCAATTCAATGCGGAATTGGAAATTCGGGCAGACGAGCAATGCTTTGAGACGGAATTGTTAGGGCGCGAGTCCTCCTCGGATTTGTTCGGTTCTTTACGATATATCAATCTGCCGAGCCTTTTCCCAATTAAGTTGGGGTCGGTTTCCAGTCTAACCAGATGAAGCAGAATACCAGTATTTTACATGGAGCGACTGCCTATCTGACCTCCACAACCCAGTTACTGGGTAATACGAAACCCCTTGGTAAGACTGGTTGTCAGACTATTGGGCTTCTGACTGACTACCCGTTACGACTGTTAAAGATTCACGAATGACAGCCGGGACCACAGACTAAGAAGAGAAGTACCCCTTGCCGGTACTAACGGCTTTGCGTTCTTTCCGAGACACTGAGGGTTCTCGCTCCGGTTTTTAGATTCTTTAACGCGGCTCGCGGTAGGAGTCGACTGGTAAAAATCGCCACATAAGGAAAAGCGTCATGTGGGGTCCATCACTCTTCATGATTACCTCTCTCTTTCTCTTATACGAGTGTGTGTATGCGTGCAAGTATCGAGAAAGCATCTTTGTTCCTGACGGAGGTCCCCGACCGCACACGTGTTTTATACGTGGTCTTAAAATTCAGAAAACGTGGTGAAACATAATCACTGTAAACCGTAATCAAGTAGGTAAGTTCTAAGGTAGCAAATACACCTAATGTTTTATCAACAAATACAACGAAAAAAAAGCAATCGTTAAGTAAAAGCGATAACAATGGATACGTTTCTTTTTTATTTTCTAAGACTTCGCCATTCTAAACACGAGACCTTTGAAAGTAGTCGCATTTAAATTTAGATCAATGTTTTCCACAATACACATTTTTTTGACCACATCTCTTCTTTACATGGTGATGGGCCGCCATTTGGATTTTCGGGAGAGATTTTTAGAAAGAAAAAGGCTCAGGTCGCTACAGGACCAAAGAATCACAGCTCTAAATAATTATGAATTAAATAATAAAGAGGTTTTAGATGATATAGTGCATTATAGGAAAATAAAGGGCCGTTCGTCGCCAGCTTGGAAGAAAATTCGAGCTATCGAGAAAGATTTCCGTCGGTTGCTCGCGATGAACGGAATGAAGTATAATTATAAAAGGGACCTGTTTTGGCGGACGTGGAGGAGCATACCGCCCGTGAATGGTGATACAAAGCAAATAGTCAGTTATAAGTGCAATAATCTAATATCTGCTAACGCGAAGGAGTGTCAGAATTGCGGGATGTGGGTAAGACCGTAAGATTTTATTTCATGACTAGCTTCTGCCCGTACAATTATCGCCCGTCCGCGTTATTATTTAATTTTCGCATAGTGTTCTTTTTTATATTCTTTTTGCTAGGCTGCTTATGATTTGTAGCGTGATGTTAAATAATAATAATAATAATATCCCTGGACATTTCACACAGCGCCATCAAGTCCCAAGCTAAGCAACCTAATGCTTGTGTTATGGTAACAAGATGGCTGATGATAAACTACTTACATACATTTTTTTTTTGTAAATACATATCTACATATTATAGATAGAAAAACACCCAGACTCAGAACAAATACATGTAGGTCATACAAATATTTGTTCCGTGCGGGAATCGAACCCTAGTCTAAACCTATATAGTCTATAACCTTTCTCATGAATTGGGCTATCAAATAAAAAAAGAAATCAGACTGGTAGTGTTAAATGGTTGGTGCAAACCCGACTGGTAGTTGGTCACAAATTGACGCGTTAAAACAAACAAACTCTTCAGCGTTATTATTACTATACTACTCAACATCTGCCTAGCCTTTTCCCTACTATGCTGGGGTCAACTTCCAGTCTAACTGGATGCAGTTGAATACCAGTATTTTATAAGGCTCGACCGAGACGGGTTTTTCGTTCTCGGCCGAGACCGAGACCGAGACCGAGAATATAATACTATCTCGGCCGAGACCGAGAATAGACAAAGCGTGAAAAAAAAAATAACTTTTTAATACAGCACTAACTATTTAATTGATTAATAATAACCAAAGGTAAATAACATTATATTATAACATAAAAAAAGCAATTTCTCGGCATTTTCGCCTTTCAAAGAGTGGCGCCTCTCGTCATACAATTGTCCAGCTTTGCTAAATAGTTGTTCACTTGCTACGCTAGTAGGCGGCGCAGATAAAAACTTATTTGCTGCAGGCCTAAGCACCTTATAAGGTGACGAAAACCAATACTCAAAAATATTAGCATTTCTTTGCAGTCTTGGCTCTTTAAGAAAACTTTCTAGCGCTATTTGGATCACAGAACTTGAACTGTATTCGTCATTGGTCATTGGCTCGTCTTCCAACTCTATGGAATCATGAGCTGCCCATAAGTTGAAATTTATTATTTCGAATACTGCACGAACGGAGCGAAGGCGGTCGGCCGCAGTTCGGCAACCGAGACTTCAACCAATCACAATTCAGCTCTCTCACTTACTTACACCAATCGACTTCGCGCTGCGGCGCGTGGCCGCGCGCGGCAAAATTTGAATGCCGATCCGAACAAAGTTACAATCTCGGCCATGACCGAGAATCTCGGCTATAACTAGCCGAGAACCGAGACAAATTTCTCGGTTGGATTTGTAGCCGAGAATGCCGAGACCGAGACCGAGACCGAGATCTCGGTCGAGCCTTAGTATTTTATATGGAGCTACTGCCTATCTGACCTCCACAAACCAGTTACTGGGTAATACGATACATCTTGGTAAGACTGGATGTCAGACTTTCGGGCTTCTTACGATCCGTAACGATTTTCAAAGATCCACGAATGACAGCCGGGCGTGACTAACGGCTTAACGTGCTTTCCGAGGAACGGAGGGGTATGTAAAGATGGTCCCATCCACGGACCAACCACGGCAAGCGTAGCTTAACCTGATAGACCCATGCGGCTGTTATTATTTAGCCACAAGCCTCTCTCTTTATATTATGTTACATCTACTTAAGCGCTACAACAAGGAGGCTGGCTCAGGATTGTGGGCGTTAGCACAAATAGAGGCGCCCTTGTCCAGCATTGGGTGGTCGGATCTTAGGCAGTGGCGTAACCTGCGTAACAACAGGGTGGCAGGAGTGGCAAAATGCCACGGCAAATTAGATTGCCAAGATATACGCTTTCACTGTTAAAGAGTTATCCGATCTAATGTAAAGCCGAGCCCCTAAAACCCTATTAAAAAGCAATTAAACAGTACCTAAGCAATTCTTCAATACTGTCAATATTTCTAGGCTGAGCAAGAAGTTTCTAAGGTAGGCATTGCCCACCCTTGCCCTGCCTTCCAACTACGCCCATGTACAGACGCCAGCAGGTCAAGCTACCCGAAACTGTCAAATCCCAATCAACCTTAAACCTTAATGCTAGCGATAAAGTTGAAAATCTATTAAAGAAATTTGACAGATTGTAGTAGCTTGATGTGCTGGCGCCTGTACACAACCTAGTGCTTAAGCAGCAAGCAGCGAAGACCCGCACTGAGCCGCCATAGTGACATTTGACGCTCAACATCACTAATACTTGAAACCTTTCTTCCAGTAGACGATCGAAGACCGAACTCCGCCATGTCCCTTCGAATTCTTCTCCGTCCTATCTGACGAGAAGCTCTGCGGAGCGAACTATACTCAATACAGAGATGTGAACAACATCTGTCCTTCTGTCATCAAGTTTTCGGATTTGACAGCGACGTGTGATAACCCCATTGAGACGCAGTGGAGGTTTACTAAGAAGTACGGTGTGACGGAGAAGTTTAATGAAGTTATTTGTAAAGGCAAAGATTTTTGCGAGATTTTTACGACTTATGAGGTGAGTTTTCGAATAAGATTTAAAAAAATATATATTAGCCATTAATGCGACGTCCAGCAGTGCTGCTGCAGCAACTGCTGGACATCACATGTCAGACGATCAATGGGCCAAACTTGCGACCCAGCAGCAAACAACAAACAAATGAATGAAATACAAAATTTGAACATAATTTTGTTTACAAGTGGCCAGTTCTAAAAACTTTTAGTGTCGCCCAATAATATGACAGACTGCTGTCACTGTCTGTGTAATTAATTGTTGTTGTTGTTGGTTTGTTGTTCTCTTTTTAAATATTTAGAAAGGCGCCATTTCTCAGCATTTTTGTAGCATTCACTGCTGGAAACTAATAAAATATTTTACTTAATTTTATTCCCAGATAACACCGGAACACGTTGTATTTAGAATAATTAACTCCACAAATGACGTAATCTACTCAAGAATAATGAAAGCAAAAAACAAAAACTACATTTGTGTCGAAGATTGCGGCCGTCTAAATCCAAACACAAGAAAAGTTGCTAAAGGCGACAAACCTTTGAAGTTGGACCTCCTTACTGTACGTAAAACGAAACGAGAAGATGTTCCAAATGACAGTCTCACGAAAAGAGATGTTCTAAATGAAAGGAATAATGAACATTTCCCAACGAAACTCCCGAAAAAAGAAGAGGTATTGAATGAAATGAATGATAACGTCTCGAAAAAAGAACATGTCTCGAACGAAATGAATGATAACGTCTCGAAAAAAGAACATGTCTCGAACGAAATTAATGATAACGTTTTGAAAAAAGAACATGTCTCGAACGAAATGAATGAAGGCTTGCATTTGCCAACGGAACTCACGGAAGAAGACGCATTGAATGAAATGAATGACAGCAACCCGAAAAGAGAAACTTTCTTGAACGAAATGGATGAAGGCTTGCATTTCACAACAGAAGTAACGAAAACTGAAGAAGTTTTGAATGACGTTTTACCGCCAATTGAAGAGAATATTTCCCTGTCAAATTTTGGCGGGGATGGATATGTTCTTGTTAGCGTTGAACAAACTCGACCCATAGTAGATTTGGATAGGAGCAAGAAAAAGATAAGCATTCAGGAAAATTCTCGACATAAGACCAAGTCAAGAGGGATGAAGGCAAGACAGCAAAATGATATGAACTTGATACAGAGATTTTTACTGAAACCAACTGTTACTCCTTGTCAAAGACTGAAAAAGGAGGCAGATCATGCATCGGATGAAGATGCTAACTTAGAAATGGAATATAAATAAGGTTTTATGTAAAAAAATAACACGATACAGAGTTGCAGTAAGAAAGTTTAATGAAAAAATACTATAACAATGGAAGAATACAATATAGGCGATGAATCATGGCCGGTCCGAACTTTGCGCAGAATGCTGTACAGTTACATTTTTTAAGAACCAACTGGTGACATGAGAAGCTTGTCCTTCCGTACCGTATGGAACATCAATCAATGTTATCGTAGCCAATCGTAGGAGTCATCTAAACGCTGTTTACAAATCCAAAACCCGAAAATTATGTCAGTTTATATCAAATAGACAACCGCTATTCTTGCGACTGCTGTTTGCTGTCGGGGGTATCATTTTCGATATGATAGCGTGTCGGATGATTGTGAATAGCCGTACTACGCTTGGCCAGCTCAAGGTGTTATTATCACTGTATCGTGCGGCTATAAGCGAAGGTCGAGGACGATAGATGGCGCCACCAGCACAAGCAGTAAACAGAACGTTTACTAGTTTTTTAATCACGAGGGAACGAATTGTACGCTCGAACACCCGAATAGGAATTTTGCGACATTGTTTTTTACTCAAATCATTTGGAAAAATACATTTTTGTCGTAATAAGAGACAGCAATATTTGTTTTTAGTGTTTGTGTTGTTAGCGACACTACTAATGAAACTTGGCAGCATTGACTCATAACCGATCTGAACATAGGCTCTCTGAACTTTCGCGCCTTAAAAATGTTTTTTTTTTTAAGTTGCGACCGGCCATGATTCATTGACCGTATTGTACTCGTTACTTCTGCAGACCGTATGTGTATGACATGATATACTGGACTTTGACAGAGTTTTTAAACAATTTTTAAACCTGCACTACACTTGGGCTGGCCAAGTTCAGGCACTTCGCAAAAAATTTAAATACAATTTAGGTTATTTAAGGCACAATGTATTTAAGTTAGGAAATAATTTAGATGTATAAATATAACATGCAATATTTTTTGTAAAGGAATATTATATATTTAAAAATATTTAAAGGCATTTCTATTTTGACACAGTTTTTAAGAGTACTAGGTAATTTTTACTTAATATTATAGAAGTAGGTAGGTATATAGACGATACATCTAACTATACCCTGTCCATTAGGTAAACAGTTTTTTGACAGATGGAACTAGTGATTGCAGCAACACACAATACATTGATTGATACACGTTCGGTATTATAATGTCTGTAAGAAGCCATGGACATTCAATAAGATAAGGCAGTCTCTATATTTATTTTTTTACGCATTTTAAAGTTAACTTTTACGTAATCTGGAATATGTACAGACGCCAGCACATCAAGCTACCCGAAACTGTCAAATTTTCCCAATCAACTTTGAACCCTATACCTTAGCGATAAAGTTGAAAATCTACTAAAGACATTTGACAGATTGTAGTAGGTTGATGTGCTGGCGTCTATACGTTCTATGACAGCTGTCAAAAAACGGTTAACCTAATGGACAGGGTATAGTACGTAGACAGAGGATGTATAGTATAATAATAAAATATTGTCTTAATTTGACATACAACAAGAGTATGGATCCTTTTGAACGCCAGAGCATAAACGCACGCGCGTGCCCTCCACGCCAAGCCACAATTTCACCGCAAATACCTACAAAAAGAATAGGGATTCCAAAATGATTTAATTGTTTATTTCGTGATAAAGTGCACCGCAATTTTTTGTCACATATTTGTGTCGTTGGCGTACAGGGCACGCGCTTGCTTGTCACGTATATGTTACAATGGCGTTCAAAAGGTTAAATTAAATATAACACCAGCCTATTGTCCCGCTGCAGGGGAAAGGACTCTTCTCATACAGTGAGAGGCACAAGCATTGATAACCACGCTTGCTCAAGACGGGTTGGCAATTTCAGACTTAGGGCCGGCGCCCACTGACGGCACGGCACGGCAAGGGGTTTTTATGCGACTAATAGAAAATATAACTTAAAAGTATGAAAATAAAATTGAAATTTCATCGGCAGCACGATGCCGCAGTATCCTTAGGCATGCCACGACGTCCTTTGGCATCATCATTGAAATTTCAATTTTATTGTCATACATATATCTATATATATAAAATTCAAAGTCCTGACTGACTGACTGATAGATCAACGCACAGCCTAAACCGCTGGTCCTACAGACATGAAATTTGGAGGGTGTGTTCTTCGTGAAGAGTAGGCATCCACTAAGAAAGGATTTTTCGAAATTCCACCCCTAAGAGGGTGAAAAGGGGGGAATTCGTTTGTATGAAAAATCTTATTCCTTGAGTTAATAAACTTGAAACTTGGCACGAATACTTATCTAAATAAATTATGAAGATTGTCAGTTTTTTTTTTACTAAACTACCCCCTAATAAGGGATTGGGGGGTTTTAAAGTTTGTATGGAAGAATTTTAGCGAGCTGTCCGATTTACTCGAAACTCAGTATTTATACCTAATATTGAAAGTAAAGAATAATGTGTATCAGGGTTTTTTGAAAATCTACCCCTAACGGGCAGAAAAGAGGTAGTAAATTTTTCAGGGGAGGATTTTACTGCATGGCTTGATTAACTCGAAAATTAGTATAAATAATCTTTGATTCAAGTTATGAATATATCACAAACGATTATTTTTTAATTCCACCCCTGTGGGGGTGAAAAGCGGGGATACAGTTTATATGAAAAATCTTCTTCTTTAGGTTAATCAACTTGAAACTTTTCAAGAATACTCGCCTAAATAAGTAAGTAATAAAGTTTATCATTATAAGTTTTTCAAAACTACCCCTCAAAGGGGGATATAGGGGTGTTGAAGTTTGTGTGGAATAATTTAAATGCGCGGTCCGAATAACTCGAAACTCAGTATTGATACTTTTGACAAAAAATAATTAATAATAAGTATGTAAAGTTGTCGAAAATCTACCCCTAACGGGCTGAAAAGAGGTAGTAAATTTTTCAGGGGAGGATTTTACTGCATGGCTTGATTAACTCGAAAATTAGTATAAATAATCTTTGATTCAAGTTATGAATATATCACAAACGATTTTTTTTAAATTCCACCCCTGTGGGGGTGAAAAGCGGGGATACAGTTTATATGAAAAATCTTCTTCTTTAGGTTAATCAACTTGAAACTTTTCAAGAATACTCGCCTAAGTAAGTAATAAAGTTTATCATTATAAGTTTTTCAAAACTACCCCTCAAAGGGGAATATAGGGGTGTTGAAGTTTGTGTGGAATAATTTGAATGCGCGGTCCGATTAACTCTAAACTCAGTGCTTATACTTAAGACCAAAAATTAAGAGTAACATGTATCAGGGTTTTTCGAAAATCTGCCCCTAACGGGTTGAAAAGGGGTAGTTAATTTTACAAAAGAGGATTATAATGCGTGGCTTGATTAACTCGAAAATTGGTATAAATAATCTTTGAATCAAGTTATGAACAATCCCAAACGATTTTTCAAAATTCCACCCATGTGGGGGTGAAAAGCGGGGGTACAGTTTATATGAAAAATCTTATTCATTTAGTTAATAAACTTGAAACTTGGCAAGAATACTTGCCTAAGTAAGTAATAAAGTTTATCATTATAAGTTTTTCAAAACTACCCCTCAAAGGGGGATATAGGGGTGTTAAGTTTGTGTGGAAGAAATTGAATGCGCGGTCCGAGTAACTCGAAACTCAGTATTGATACTTTTGACAAAAAATAATTAATAATAAGTATGTAAAGTTGTCGAAAATTTACCACTGACGGGACAAAAAGGGGTAATTCAGTTTTTAAGGGGAGGATTTGAACTAGAAACTGTATGTTACATTTTCACGCCTAAACCACTGAACTTCTGATTTGGCATAGAGATAGATGTCATCCTGGGGAAGCAAAAACATTTTATCCTGTTAGCACGTTCCCGTGGGATAATTTCCGACATCCACGCGGGCGAAGCCGCGGGCAGAAGCTAGTAAGTTATATTTCTATTCGTCGCATAAAAATCCCTTGCCGTGCCGTGCCGCTAGTGGGCGCCGGCCCTTACTGCACAGGGTCAAATTAAATTAGCTAGCGAACCTCCGCAAACGTGATGGGTCTCGATATCATCAAACATGATAAAAAATAATTCGATGTTATTTTTGTTTGGCCATTGACCGTAATTAGTGTAGTCTCTTGAAATATCACTTCCATTAATAATAATATCCCCTGGACATTTCACACAGCGCCATCTAGTCCCAAGCTACGCAACCTAATTGCTTGTGTTATGATAACTAGATGGCTGATAAACTACTTATATACATTTTTTTTTTTGTAAATACATACATATTATAGATAGAAAAACACCCAGACTCGGAACAAATACATGTAGGACTTACAAATATTTGTTCTGTGCGGGAATCGAACCCGCCACACGCAGCGCAGCAGTCCGATCGCTCAGCCACTGCGCTAACCGTGTTGTCAAATGTCATTGACCATCTAAAAAACCTCAAACAGTTTTATTTTATCGTGTTTAGGTATCTATACGTCTGCAGAGTTTCGCTAGCTTATTTAATTTGAGATATAATATTAACTTTAATATCGTCTAAATTACCTATTTAAACCTACTTCAGTTAGGAAGTCAAATAGTACAATTATTCTACACTATAGTACAGACTGCACATCAAGCTAATACAATCTGTCAAATTTATTTAATAGATTTTCAACTTTATCGCTAAAGTATTAGGTGCAAAGTTGATTGGGAAAATTCAACAGTTTCGGGTAGCTGGATGTGCTGGCGTCTGTACCATTAAGTACTTAATTAAAAAAGAAGGCAAACTATGCTTCAGTCTTAAATTGCAGAGTCTTAAACCTAAATAAACATTCAAATCTTTAGGGTGCCACTGCCACTCTAGTTCGGGGGCACATTCGACGTACCAGTATAAATTGTTGAACAACAAAGCCGACCCGAAGCAATTACTACTAATATTCGGCTCGTGTCGATCGGCATCTACACTAGCTGAATCATGTTGGGGTCGGTTCCACAAAATTCGAGCAAGGCTTTTCTCCGAACATTATATCTATTTTTTTTTGTTTTTACCGCTCGGCTGTGCCGAATCATTTCGACCCGAACAAGTGGGCACCCCTTAGGGAGGAATTATGAGAAAATAATTAGGAGAATATAAAGAATGAAAATTTAATAAAAAATGGTGGTCTTCATAAGACCACCGTTTTTTTATACATGTATTCTACGTAGTAATTCTTTTACATGAAAAAACTCCATGCAATATATATAACGTATAGGCCTTTGCCAATATTTTTGAATAGTGGTTCTTTATATAAATAATATAACTGTACTTTTACCAAACAAAAAGGTGGTCACACCATAGAATTAATAGTAGGATTTTTTTTAACAACATGCATTCGTAAGAGGCTTGGCTCCAAGAAGTACGACTCAAAATATACCTCTTAATAACATAATATAATATAACATCAAGCCTGTTAGGGTTAGGTAGGGGTGTAGAGTCACAAGCACTAATATATGAACCCTTGGAAATGATTTTTTCGTGAAAAACGAAAACAACAATGAAATACGACACATTGCATAAACTTATGGGTTCGAAAAAACTATGTTTGTATCAAAATAAAGGAGCTAATCGCTTTTCAATAAAGCCAAGTGAATACATACTTATGCTCGTGTCTGCACCTATAATACAACCAAATAAAAAGAAATAATAAATATATTTATTTTGAGAAAATAAATTTATTCATTATTTTTTTATTTTATTTTTCCAGTTATGTTTAATAGGGGACGAGCCTATTGCCATCAACCGGCCACAAATAGACCAATAGAGGCAATAGACCTCATTTGTTTTTTATTTTTCTATACCTACCATATCTTTATGTTAGTTAATGTAATTTGTGTTACCGTTAATAAACAATAATAATAATAATAATTTGTATATTCTAATTAAAGGCACTTCTTAAACTAGCTATATATAACTGGAAGACATCATTGTGCTTAGATAGTTAATTAACAATGTATTATCAGTTAATGTATTTTGAGTTGGGGTAGTAGGGGCAACCTTGCGAATTCTGACTTTTGATGTTACAATTTTATCAAAATCTGTGAATGTCAATAAGAAATTCCCAAAATGTTACATGCGGTCTGCTAAGACCGTTTTCCTATAATACTACGGTTAACGTACCTACCGTTACTGGTCCCTCCCATAAATCCACCCTCTATTTTAAATGATATTGTTCATGCTTGACATGTGTCAGTGGTTAAACAAATATTACATAAACTGTCATGGCATTAACGCTCATGATTATGGGAACAGGTAAAAACTTTAAACATAAAGAAACATAATAGTCACACTCATAAACATTTAACATAAATACACCTTCTTTCGCATACACAAATATGAATATTAAATACTAAAACTTCATATTTGTATGCTTACTTAATATAGTCAAAGTGCTCTTGAATATTACCCCTTTAAGAAGTTTAGATCATTTGCTAAAAGAGTTCCAAGTATTGTTATTTCCTGACCCTCATTCTATATTTACCACAAATATGATTTACCAACTGGTAATGTCGACTAAAGGCTTGTTTGCACTCTTCACAGGAAAACTTCTTCAATCTTAGATGTCTCTCTCTAATGTGAGGTAGCAGACTTTTTTTCAACATCTCCTTTTTGCAATAATCACATACAGCCTTGGAATACTGTGACTTGTCTTGGCTCGCGATGACAGAAGACATGTACTCTTTAAATCTAGATGTCTCTGGATTGTCTTTGATTTTTATTTCCTTCGAACTCTTTTTTATGTTGATAATATTGTTATTTACTTTAGTCATTTCGACGCAAACTTCAGATTCTAAAACGCGTTCGAACCAAGTCTCATTCAAATTTTTCTGGACATAAGTTGGCTTAGTATCTTGGAAATTAAAGTGTTTTTTCCTTATATGGTATTTCAGCAATCTCTCCTCACAGAAACTAACCCCACAGGCGATACATTTGTATTGTATTTGCTGTTCGGTGAAGAATTCGTCATGAACTTTTAGGTGAAGTCGTAAGTTGCGTTTTTCGACGAAACCTCGGTCGCAGTGGTCACAAATAAACATTTTCTTGCCTCCAGTGTGTGCTCTAAGATGTCTCTCATACACATCTTTCCTAAAATACTCATTTGAGCAATATTCACATTGAAATCGAGATTCCACAGCCCTATGCTTGTAGAGATGAGCTTTAAACTTAAAAGAACTCCCGATTATAACTTTGTTACATATTTTACACTCGTTTTTCTTTTTGCAGCTTATCACTGGTTTTGTATCCGTGTTCATTTTGAACTTAAATTAAATGAGAATAACTGAAAAATGGTTTTATAAACTAAAAATAAGGCAAAACAAACTCAAACGAAAACAAAACAATGTATGTGACAGCTGACAGCGCTTTGCTGTCATGGCGGGCCGTCAACGCAACGTTAGCTGTCAATCGTAAAATCACAAAGCGAGATGGAAAACTACATGTATCTTAGCATTAAAAAGGGTAGCCCGGTAGCGTGTTCAACTAAAGCTGGAAGGCTGGCCTATTTTTAGCCCAAAGAATCATCATTGCCATGCCATCCAACGTGGTAACATAGTATAAAGAGCCAGCCTTTTGGGCACTTATCCCATTGACCATCCCACTTATCACAGTGATACGGACGAATTTTTTGATGCCCAATGAGCTCCTGCCTATTCTATACTTTTTCTTATTATATACTTGTATATAATAGTATATATATATATATATATTTTAGTATTAGCTTGTAAAAATATATTCTAATCAGTGTATGATGTTAAATAATGTATCAGTCACTAAAGCTTAAAATCTAAAATTGAGTGTCTGTGTAGTTGGAACGCGTTTCTTGACCTTACTTTTTTTTTAAATTGTGATACCTTGTATTTTAGCTATAATTTATAATATTTAGGTTTTTAATTTCTCAGTCTGTCACTCTTATTTAGGTACTGTTATCTGTACTGTTATCTAATCTAGATTAAATTCAGCAGTGTACAAGGGCGATCGACCTCACCCGATCCACAAATAATCGTCACTAATATATTTGATTTGAAGTATGGTCCTTTGACTGTAAATGGATTCTAATTAAATTCAAACGGGAAGTGTATAATAATGCCTGTATACTGCCGTTTTCCCAAAGTCCGTATACAGGCATCGTAGACCTAATTGGGCAAGTGGGGTAAGTCTAGCTTTTGCCAGTTACTACTGCAGACAAGGAAGCGACTAGCTATCAAATATTTTCTCGCTCAGGAAAGGTACAAAACATTGTTTTTGTAGGACCAGTGTAGGTATTTTTTTTTTTTTTGTTTGGCCTCTTGCATTTCAACCTATGAGGTTGCCGTCTGCTTAACCGGGCTTGAGGTCCCGTGTAAGTAAAAGAGATACATATATATAATAGTTGATCGCTGACTGTTGAACACACCGCCGCGCCGGCGAGAACTCGTGTGTCGCAAAGAGAGTACTTGCTCAGCGAGCCTCGCGTAGCGGGTGGAACACTCGCTTAAAAAAATTAAACAACAACCTTTAACAAAATAGAGGTAAGTACTTACCTAACTATATATTTTTAGGAACTATTACAATGACATATTATAAAATAATATTCTAATTATAATAAAACAACCCAATCTATTAATTTCACTAAGTCCCGAATATAAATAAATTAATAGCCTCACAAAAATAAAAATCAACAAATATGAGCTTAGTCTAGTGCTTTGCTAATTAATTATTTAAAAACTAACTACTTAACTTACTTTTCATTTTGAAATGAATTTTTGATCGCGTTGGCTCCCAATGATAGTCAATAAAACTGCCTAGCTTTTTAACAGACTTCTAAAAAAGGAGGAGGTTCTCAATTCGGATGTTTGTATTTTTTTTTATTTTTTTTATGTTTGTTCGCGCATAACTCCGTCGCTTGCCAACCGATTTGAAAAATTATTGTTGGAAAATGATCGCTTCCCAAATGGTCCCATAGAAATTTCATCAAAAACGGTTCAGTAGTTTGGTTTTTAAACCAAAATTACTGGTAAAAATAAGTGAAAAATAAAAACTTTTTTACAAAAAACAAACAAACGACTTCCAAAAACGACACTCTAAAGTGAAAAATAACTTGAATTTCGGAAGTCGGTGGCAAACAACGAAAATGCGAACCCAACGACACCGACTTCCGAAATTAAGTTATTTTTCACTTTGTAGTGTCGTTTTTGGAAGTCGGTTGTTTTTTTTTTATAAGGAACGTCTACCTACTGACATTCACAACCCAGTTACTGGTTAACACGATACTGACTGTCAGACTTTGGGCTAGGGCTTCTGAAGACCCGTAACGACTGTCAACGATTTACGAATGACAGCCGGGACAAACGGCTTAACGTGCTTTGCGAGGCACGAAGGGGTCTCGATATGTAATTGATGGTCACCCATTCATGAACCAATCACGGCAAGCGTAGCTTTACCTCCAATTGACTCGTGCAGCTCTTATTATTTAGCCATAACCTTCCCCCCCCCCTCCCCCGATGATAGTCTTTGCATAAAAGTAGGCAGATACTAGAAAAATATGCAAAAATTTATTTTAGGCTCTAATTACTTGCGTATTTTTAGCTTCTAAAATTCATAATTTAATATTTAATTCATTTTGACTAGGTTCCATTAATTACAATATAAAAAAAGATACAAAATTGATGGCAGAAAACCGTAGACAGACGTAGACAGAGGATAGTAGACAGAGTACTATTACTATACTATTCTCTGTCTACGCAGAAAACTGAGTTACGCAATGGCGATTAGAGTGAGTTGCATCAACTAACTATAGCCATAACCAATGGTTTGCGTATGATTTGTTCCAAAAGTATTTGATGAAAATGTAAACAAATGAGTCTAAAATCGTAGGTATCTGTGGATGCCAATTTATAGTGCCATTTAAATTGAGTGATTTAATGTGACTATTGGAATACCTGAACCCGAAATTCTAATTAAAAAATCACCGTTGTATCCATGTTTTCATTTGAAAATTGAGTTAATTTACCTAATTTTTTTATAGATTTTTTTCCAATTACAATTTAATAATGTCATTCAATCAATAATTGACGACACGAATTAATGACGACACGGTTGGCGCAGTGGCTGAGCGATCGACTGCGGCGGCGCTGCGTGTCGCGGGTTCGATTCCCGCACGGAACAAATATTTGTATTACGTACAGGTAGTTGTTCCGGGTCTGGCTGTTTGTGTATGTGAGTTTAAATGTTTGTAAACGCACCCACGATACAGGAGTAATAACTAGAGTTTTAAAAAAAAAAAAAAAATCTTGAAAAAAACGATGATAAATGCAGATGAACGTGATACCGTACTAAGTCCCTTAAATGAGTGATTGTGTAAGAATTAAAAATGAACTGAGTATGTTTACAATTTCCGCAGATACTTCTGGAACAAACCATGGATACACACTACGATACATCAAGCTATACATTTCCAGTTTTAGCTGAACTCGCATATAGCTGTTATGTCGCCGTGCGTACTAATATTTATTTAAGCCTAGCCAAACTACGTTTCCTTATATCTTCTTTCTACTTCTTATTTTTATAATGCACATCCTCGCACTCCCTCAACTTCTGTGCAGCCTGTTCAGGTGTCAAATCTCGTTGCGACTGCGCCAACATTTCGTAGCCGACCATAAACTTCTTGACCGTTGCTGATCTAAGCAGGGGAGGTAGGTATATAGCGTGGAGTAGCCAGTGGGGCGAGTCGCGGGGAGCCTTGTTGGGGCCCGTTGGGGCTCCTAGAAAAAAAAAAGTTTTATTTTTAGTTTACACTAGCTGATGTGACAGACGTTGTCTTGTTGTAATAAATTAGTTTGTGGTCGTTTTGTGAATTTGTAAAAACGTGATGTGTTGGAAAAAGAACGTTCTGTTTGCCATTTTTTTTTCCATAATAATTTAATTCGGACCGTGACAAACATTTTAAAATAAAAAATAGCCGAGTCGGTCCAGCCGTTCTAAAGTGATGTTTACACAAGTTTACTCAACAGAAAAATATAAGTATTTTTAAAATAGGTATTTGGAGAAAAACCGCCAGCTGCCAGGCTAAAGTGGAAGTGGGCTGGACACGTTTCACGAAAGCACCCAGCGATGGGCAAAGATCGTCACTCACTAAACGCCTGAGGGAGGACATCGCCGTCGACTTACGATGGTTGACTAAAAAAAAATATACCTACCTAATCAAATATATTTTTTTGGTTTATCATGTTAAGTTATGTTAGATATTGATACTCTTCACGTCTGTGGAATTTTGCTAAATCATTTTTAAACTAATTTTTTTATTATTTGACCTTGAATCAAAACAATTAAAACTCACCATGAAATCCCATACTATATGGGAAGCTGCATTTAAACAGGTTATCATATTTAATGTTCAATTGTTTCATGATCTCTGCTAGCGTCCTCTTCTGGGCGTCGTTCAAATCTGTCAGCCTCTGCGGATGTCCGTTGACAGGTAGCAACATGGTCTCATACGGCCAGATTGCCCAGTAAGGCACTACAGCTACCCATTCTTCGTTCTGGACTACGATGCGTTCCTGAAAATGACAAATTAATATTTTATTTATATAAATATATTTTATTTTTATAAAATGTAGCTTTGTTGGTCAAGCACGACGACTTGGATACCCTACTCCTGCCAAACCTTTTCTCAACTATGTTTGGGTCGGCTTCCAGTCTAAAAGAATACAGCTGAATATTATTGAATCTTCGATCAATAATAGTACTAGATTAAGGATCAGGAACAAAAATCAGTCGCTCAAATGGCCACGTTTGCACACACGTAAACATCTACATTTCTTAGAAAAAAGTTTAATAATATTAACAACTTCAGTTTATAAACCTTAATACTTAAATATAAAGTTTAATTACCATTGCAAAATATATTTAAAATGTCGCTTGAAAATAAAATCATTCAATTTTTTAATTTTCAGACATTTTTTCTAAAGTGAAACTTAAAGTCGTAATAAGGTTAAAAACATACTAATTTGAAATAAGACCACAAAAGTATTTGTGGTCTTATTTTTCGGGCCGTTTTTGAAGTGCTTATCGGGAATCTAGAACTATTATTGATCGAAGAGCTGAATACTAGTATTTTACATGGAGCGATTGCCTATCTGACCTCCCACAACCCAATCATTACAGAGTAACCCCTTTTCCCCTTGGTAAGACTGGTTGTCAGACTTTTGGGCTTCAGACGACCCATGAAGAATGTCAAAGATCTACGAATGACAGCCGGGACCCACGGCTTTAAAAAGTGCCTTCCGAGGCACGGTGGGGTCACGATATGTAATGATGACAAGTTTACAATAATGTTAAAGTTTTAAAATACGGACGCCAGCAGGTCAACCTACCCGAAACTGTCAGATTTTCCCAATCAACATTGAACCTAAAACTTTAGCAATAAAGTCGAAAATCTATTAAAGAAATCTGACAGATTGTAGTAGCTTGATGTGCTGGCGTCTGTACAAATATTGTACCTTCTTGATTAATTCTTGTTTCAAGTAATCCCCAAGTAACGGTCGCTTGAACTTGATGTAATACTCCTTCTGGGTTCTGAAAATTGAGAAAATATATAATTCAATTATGTATATGTCGCAGCCAAGTAGCTTAATATCAGCCTTTCATTAACAGCCTAGCCATTTTACTTATCGGCGCTGTTCAACTAGCGGCCTTCATATTCATTATAGGTTGGACCAACCACGTGAGTCGAATTGGTCACTGTAACTAAGCCGGGGGCACCCCGACCAAATGGGTTAGGAATAGAACTGTGGCCGACCGGGCAACCGCGCGCGAGCCGAGCGAGCGAAGCGAGCGGTGCCGCGACAGTGGCCGGAGAGCGCCACTTCTAAAGGCTATGCAGTTAACTGAAAGGGTAATTATGCTAGTTGGCTGCGACATAATAAAACAAAAAAAAAAAAGGTTTTGTCAACCACCGCGAGTTTTTTTTGTGGTAACTGCACAGACGTGATGGATATTTGAAAACAATAATTATAAGAAAATACCTAAACTGCTTTTCTGAACTCATACTTCAAGATGCGTTTTTTTTATCATGTTTCGATACTGACACTCATCACGCCTGTCAGTTGACTACCTAATTTAACGTGATCCTTTAAAGATAATCTCACCAATTCTTTGGCAAGAGCATCAACAGGGTAAAATTCGACGTAAGTACCTACGCAAGAAGAAACCTTTAAAACCCTTCAAAAAATCTTCACTAACCGTTCCTTAACCCTGGGCTCGTTGGGCAGGTAGCTTGAAGCCCAGATCTGACAGTGAGGATGAGGGTTGGAACACCCCATGATAGCTCCCTTGTTCTCGAAGATCTGCACCCATGTGTAACGACGACCTAGCTCTTGTAACTGGTTCACCCATCTGGAAGAAAGAGTAAGTTTAGATTGTTTTGATTAATCTTAAATACAATTTACAATCGAACACTATTATACAAGGCTAGCTGCACCCCGCGGTTTCACCCGCATAAGTTTCGATCCCGTGGGAATTTCGGGATAAAAAGTATCCTATGTGTTAATCCTGGTTATAAACTATCTGTGTGCCAAATTTCATCCAAATCCGTTAATTAGTTTTGGCGTGAAAGAGTAACAAACATCCATCCATCCATACAAACTTTCGCGTTTATAATATTAGTAAGACTAGCTTCTGTCCGCGACTTCGTCCACGTGACATTTCTTGTTCTGCTGATCCACCCGGTCGCGTCGCAACGCCTGTCCACGCTATTATGTACAGACGCCAGCACATCAAGCTACTACAATCTGTCAGATTTCTGTATTAGATTTTCGACTTTATTGCTAACGAGTTAGGTTCAAGGTTGATTGGGAAAATCTGACAGTTTCGGGTAGGTTGACCTGCTGGCGTCCGTACTTTGTTTTCGCTTAGACCTTTTTCTGACTTTTTTTTCTTTTTGTTCGGCTCCTAAGCGTCCTAGCATGATGTTACTTAGCCTATATTTTTGCATTTTATAGCCTAATTCTTGAGGAAGGCCTCAAGAATTAGGCTATAAAATGCAAAAATCATTTTTCAAATGCGACTAGTAAAGTTGTCAAAAAATAAAAGGCTCGTTTTGACATTGACAGTTCTAGTAGTTAATAAAGATCAAATTCGCAAAACACGTATTCGTTTGTATGAAACTGACAGGTGTCAAGAACGCATTCTCAAATGTCAAACTCAAAACTCAAACTCAAATCATTTATTTCAATTTACAGGCACTTTTGAATTGTCAAAATTAAATAGTCGGTCAGTTAGTCAGAAAGTTGAAGCTACTTAGAAAACGGGCCTTTTATTTTTGACAACTTTAGTTTCAGAGATTAGTGTGTTTAAACAAACAAATAAACTCTTCAGCTTTAATAATAGTGAGTATAGATTACGTGTCTTAGAAAACACGATAAGCCGTTGGCCTGGTTTCTCTCCGGTCGTGTCGGTTTGCCGTCTCCGGAGGGCTCATCCAATGAGAGTTAGGGAAGAGAGAGTGCACCTATGCAAGTGCACTATAATGGCCCTGATTCCCTTGTTCACAAACTATACTAAATTTAAGTTCTGTGCATCTTTTTAACCGACTTCAAAAAAGGAGGAGGTAAGTGAAAAATAAAAACTTTTTGGCAAAAAAAAAACAACCGACTTCCAAAAACGACACTACAAAGTGAAAAATAACTTTAATTTCGGAAGTCGGTGGCAAACAACGAAAATTCAAACCCAACGACACCGACTTCCGAAATTAAAGTTATTTTTCACTTTGTAGTGTCGTTTTTGGAAGACGGTTGGTTTTTAATCCAAAAAAGTTTTTTTCTTTCTATTTCATTAAGAAAAGAACAGAAGATAAAATATTAGTTTAGTGCTGTCAAACTAAGACACTCCATAGACTGATTAGACGTGATTAACAACATGGCTACTAAAAATACGTCAATTTACGTCAGGCGCTGACTAGTTTGACAGGACTAAACTAATATTTATCTTCTGTCCTTCTCTAAATTAAATAGAAAGGAAAAGATGCATTGAACTTTAGAGGCATGAGGAACAGGGTGTAAAGTTCACTCAACCTCCATAGAAAAGGGAGGATTCTCCGACCAGACGGGTGTTGTGTCTGACGGGCTATTGCCCAACGATTGATGTTGGGAAATTGTATCTATGCTAACTGCGCGATAAAACTCTGCTTGTGAGATGCAGGATTTGCGTGACGTCAGTATGACGCGTTGTTCGCATGTGGCGTTGTAGACACCGTTACAGAACTTAAATTTAGTTTGTGAGCAAGGGAATCGGCGCCATTATCTCCCGCGTAGAAGGCTGGTGCTCGCTAAGCCCGACAACCTCATAGGTTGAAATGCGAGATGACTTAACGAAAAAAAAGGCTATGTCCGCTATGGTTGCCTTCCCCGAAATACGGTCTACAGGACTTTATTCTATGGCATTTAGAGATACGAAACTCCCTTGGCAATGGCAATGGCAAACAATGGCTGTTAGGTACAGACGCCAGCAGGGCAAGCTATCCGAAACTGTCAAATTTTCCCAATCAATCTTGAAGGTATAATTTATAGGTAAAAACTCTATTAAAGAAATTTGACAGATTGTGGTAGCTTGATGTACTGGCGTCTGTACTTAATTAATTAACTAACATAGCTAAGTATAAAAATACTTAACTAAGTTCATACTTACTCATTGATAACAGCCAGGATCTCGTCAATGGTCATCAGAGGTATGGTCATGGTGGAGTTTGGATGGAAGCACATCACCCTGAAATATAGAAGATGGAGTTTAGTATTAAAACTTGTGTAAATAATAATAATAATATCCCTGGACATTTCACACAGCGCCATCTAGTCCCAAGCTAAGCAACCTAAGGCTTGTGTTATGGTAACAAGATGGCTGATAAACTACTTATATACATTTTTTTTTTTGTAAATACATACATATTATAGACTAGCTTCTGCCCGCGGCTTCGCCCGCGTGGATGTCGGAAATTATTCCACGGGAACGTGCCAACAGGATAAAATGTATGCAGTGCTTCCCCAGGATGCCATCTATCTCGCGGGCCCTTTGTGGCTAATTACAATAGAAAACCAATTGTGTCTCATTAGTGGTGATTAAGAGGGTACCTATATGATATCCTTACCTAAGTTCCTACCTAATAAAAAAAAAACTCAATAACAGAAAATAAAATACCTAACTACCTAAATAAACCTATTTCTGATGATAACTAAACTCAATAAATAAGCAAAATCCATAATAACTAATATCTATACGAATGACTAATCCTACATAACAGTATTATAAAATAACCTACGGTCACTACGTACACTATCAAATATACTACCTATACATTAAAATTAAAATCTATACCTACGACTTATAAAAATAAACCTAAATAACTCTAAAAACTAAAAGGAATAAAAAGGTTTAGAATTGCAAGTAGCAGTTAAAATAAGAACGAACGCTCGCCACTCGACACGTCCGTTCAAATCAAAGTTCAAAAAATGTCCTTATAATATACGGTAGCGATCCGTGGAGGCCGCGCGCCACGCGTGTTATGCGAACGGTGCAAGCCAAATTCAACTTTCAGCACTACATTTAGAGCATAACCTTAGTGAACTCCACTGCGGGTGACGTAACCTACGACAAACTTATTATTTGCGGTTGGCGCAGTAATCGGGTCTAGGGATCGAACCGCAAAATTAAGTTTGTTTTTTATTGTATATACTTTTCCGGGATAAAAAGTACCCAGTGTGGTGCCCAGGATAATAATGAATAATTATACCAAGTTTCATCGTAATCGAACCGGTAGTTTTTGCGTGATGCCTGAACAAACAGACAGACAGACAGACAGACAGACAGACAAAAAATTTTTTTAATCACATTTTTGGGTTCGGTGTCGGTCTAGTAACATCCCCCGCCATTTATTTTTTTGATATCTTCAATGTACAGAATTTTCACTTCTACAGATTTATTATAAGTATAGATAGAAAAACACCCAGACTCGGAACAAATACATGTAGGTCATACAAATATCATCACAATATAATCACCATAATCAGCCATAATGTTCCCAATGCTGGGACACAGGTCACACAGGCCTCCTCTCTCCGAGAGATTTTTAACATTAGACTACGAGTTTACCACATCATATCTTTTTTGTTTTATCATCATTAGATATCGATACCCATAGCGTCTGCGAAGTTTCGCCAGCTAATTTAATTTAACCTTGTAGTTAGAAAGAAAAAATACTTATTGCGACTCGTAGTACAGCACAAACTAAACTAAACACAGTCAAAAATAAAAAATCAAGTTGTATATATATAAAAAAGTAACAAAAATAAAAATGAAACAGAAAGTCCTATACGAGGTCAAAACAAAATCAAAATCGGTTCATCCGTTCGGGAACTACGATGCCACAGACACGTCAAACTTATAACACCCCGTCATTTTTGCGTCGGGGGTTAAAAAGGCTCCTATCTCAGCATGATGCTGCGACATTAAAAAAATACCAAACAGTTTGTGCCGAGTTGCTGAAAAGAGAGGTCTTAGGATAAATTTCACCAATGAAACCGGACGCGATCAGCACCAGAAGGCCAATTTCTGTAATTAAAAACGTTCAAAATCTAGTCGCAGTCTCATCTCAGCGACATCAACATCTGCCTAGCCTTTTCCCAAATATGTTGGGGTCGGCTTCCAGTCTAGCCGGATGCAGCTGAATACTAGTAATTTTACATGGAGCGACTGCCTATCTGACCTCCACAACCCAGTTACTGGGTAATACGATACCCCTTGGTAAGACTGGTTGTCAGACTTTCGGGCTTCTGACTACCCGTAACGACTGTCAAAGATCCACGAATGACACCCGGGACCAACGGCTTAACGTGCATTCCGAGGCACGGAAGGGTCTTGGTATGTGAAGATGGCACCCATCCACGGAACAGCCGCGGCAGGCGTAGCTTAACCTGATTGAACGACCCGTGCGGCTGTTATTACTTAGCCACAAGCAAACAATCAAATCTCAAATCGCAGCGACAATCAATGCGAATCAAAATCAGCGAAAAAAAAATGTCAAAAACTTTTCAAAAATGTAGAGTAATTAGAGTTTATTAGAGGTAGGATTTTTGACAGATTAAGACTGAGATATTACGAGAACTGCCTCTCAGATGCTGATGCAATGCAGAGCTGTCAGTGTCATCATTGTTGTGGAATGCTCCTAAACGCGGTTAAATCGTGCTAATCGCGTTCAGTTTCATGGGTGGAATTCGCACTTAGTCTTGATGGTGACGATTAATACCTGCATGTTCCTTTAGCAGATGAGGAGCGGAACAGCGGGTTCTCTGATGGCGGAGGATCTGGGACACGCTCCAGCAGTGCCGGGAAGTCGTTAGGGAATACATAGGTGGAAGTGTAGACGGCGTTGCGCTGAAAATCAATATTTATTTCTTTAATCAAAACGGTATAAAACCAATTACAAAAATAATAAAAACATCGAGTTCAGCCGATCGATTCTGTAAAAATCTCACCGTGAAAAGTTAGGTGAAGTGAGCTTAGAGTGAACTGTCAATAGTGTCAATCCCTAGCATTAGTTGGAATTGGAATGACAGCTCACTCCACGCTCATTTCACCTAAGTTTTCACGGTGAGATGGTTACAGAATCGCACTTAATAAGTGAACTACACTTTTCTTGTAGCCCATGCAAAACTTGGTGCACTAGAACATAATATATAGATATGGTGCTGACTTGCTGAGTGAAAGAAAGACAATTTGCATCATAATTTCAGCCAAATGACGTCCACGGCTGGACATAAGCCCTTACAATAAAGATGTCATCGGCGTACTGAGGGGTGTAAGGGAAGGCTGCTCCCTAGAACTGGAGCGGCACCCCTGGACCCCTGGGCCTTGACTGATCCTCATAGAATATGACTTAGTAAAATAGTTTCACTGTCCCCTTTAGGTCCAAAAGGCATTTCCTATCTGACTGATCCCTAAGAAGAAATGCCGAAACAAACTCATAGGTCGTGGTCTCTTCTATAGTCCAAACAAAATCAATCTAACAATCTGCCTAGCCTTTTCCCAATTTAGGTGGGGGTCGGCTTCCAGTCTATCTGGATGCAGCGAAATACCAGTATTTTCCATGAATCTGACCTCCACGACCCAGTAACTAGTATACGATACCCCTTGGTTAGACTGTTTGTCAGTCTTCCGGGCTTCTGATGACCCGTGACGACTGTCAAAGATCCACGAATGACAGCCGGGGCCAACGGAAATCCAGGATCTTCAGATTGCGCAGAATCCTCGGTGTTGGCTGAACAAGACGGGAATTTGGTTATCAGATCGTGAAGTTCGCCTGCCATTTCGATCTTTCGGCGGGATTTGTCTGGGCAAATTTTAACAACAATCTTGCCTTCCAACGTGTTGTACGGCTTAACTTAATGGGGCTTGTTATGTAAAGATGGTCACCCATCTACTTAGCAACCGCGGCAAGCATAGCTTAACCTGATCGATCGTTTCGTACGGCTGTTATATTACTTAGCCACGGGCCCCTTAAAGTCCAAACATTAAGGTATTATTATGTGAGTCTAATAATGCAGGGCCATGTCTGGGAAGGTGTGTGTGGTCAGTGTGGTGTAAAAATTTACCTGTCCACTAGACCTGGTAGCTCCAGGCAGGAGAGGATTCTGAGGGTCTGGCGGCTGATCCTCAGGCTCCGCCTCCGTCTGCCCGCTCCAGGGTCGAAGGCAACGGTGCGGGGAGACTAACACCCATTCGTCTTTGAGGGGGTTGTAGCGAACGTGCTGGTGCTCTGAGGAATTTAATGGGGCAGTGATTAGTGAAGGAATCATCTGCCTAGCCTTTTCCCAACTATGTTGGGGTCGGCTTCCAGTCTAACCGGATGCAGCTGAATACCAGTATTTTACATGGAGCGACTGCCTATCTGACCTCCACAACCCAGTTACTGGTTAATACGATACCCCTTGGTAAGACTGGTTGTCAGACTTTCGGGCTTCTGACTACCCGTAACGACTGTCAAAGATCCACGAATGACAGCCGGGACCAACGGCTTAACGTGCTTTCCGAGGCACGGAGGGGTCTCGGTATGTACAGATGGCCACCCATCCACAGACCAACAGCTGCAAGCGTAGCTTAACCTGACCGATCGACCTGTGCGGCTGTTATTATTTAGCCACGTGAAGGAAATGCTTTGTAAATAGTTTTAAGTACCAAATGCTTGAGTCTTGAGTGAAGTTTTATGGGCCGATTTTATGATCCGTAGCTCAACTTCTCAAGTTAACTTTTGCGGGTTGTATATCCGCGCCCCAATATCCAAATTGTATTTTATTTATTAAACAAAAGGCATAGCATGTATATGTTGAAACTTTTGTATGATAGCAGAGTTTATTAATACGAATATGTAGGCGCAAATTTATAAACTTAAATTCAATATTTCGCTCATCACAAAGTAAAAACACAATTACTTGTGCAGCCATATTACTTAGTTGTTAGAACTTTTGTTCTAAGGTATAACTAATCCCTTTAAGTATATAACAAATTATTTGAAAAACTTAAATTTTTTATTGAGTGAGTTACGGGACATTTTCAGATTTCTATTGTTCCACAGTACCTATCTGTTAGCATTTTCACTAATGTATCCTTTAGATAGTACTTACAAAGAACCAGTATAGTATTTTAATTTAAATTTTCTATTATTGTGATAACACGAAATAATTGGAAATACCTACTTAATACCTATTGCATAACTCTAAACTGTTAGCATTTTTGTACATAGCAATGAATTCACTAAACTTATCCGCTCAGCGAAAATTAAAAACTTTAGAATTATCAAAGGATTTGTGGTAAAAATATTGTATCCCTACTGGACTATTGTAGGTAGGTATGTACTTATTTCACATGGATGTGACAGACTGACAAAAATACACAGATTGACCAGACTAACTATCTAGACGAAATAAGGTTCTTTTTTCGTTTACGGAATGAGTTTTCCAACGTTTTATTCATCAAATCATTTAAATGATCATCTTTAATCAAAGTCTTCCGGGACTAGCGTCTTATTTTGCTCGAGCTGAAGCAAATTAGATAGTGAGCGAGACCTTTGATAAACTGCAAACGAACGTTGTCAATGTATCTAGATAAGCAAATCATGAGCAACGCTAAGATCGTAATTGCAATTGGGATAAGCAGAATTTCTAGTCCAGCACACTAATTGCGTAACACACTCAACAATCTCAATTTGAATAATTTTGAAGGATATTACCTACTAATCCATTGCTTCCTACGTTCGATAAATTTGTCCGCTCAACAACGTAAATAACGCAATGAATATTGTTGAACTGTCAAAATTATCCGTTGCTACTGATAGTGTACGCAATTACCCCGCCGACTTCTATTAGTTTATTTATGTGGTTTGGTTTGTATGGTTAGATTTTTATTTTATCAAATAGCAATTAATTCCCATTTCCCACTTCTAAAATATTATTGAACACTCTAATACAGAGATAGTTATAAGACACAATAGGTTAGTTGCCGTCAAAATTTGGGAGTGGGGGGTCGTGACGTCACTTGCTTGTAAAAATGTCGCAAGCAAGTGACGTCACGCGGAACTTTAACGGGCGATATCTACATCATTTTTTATAAAAGTAACTGACAAAAGAAAAAATACGTGTTCAATATTTTTTGACAATCTAACTGACGGACTAATTAGATTTTTTTAGGAAAATAGCCTATTCTATCCGTGGATCTTTGACAGTCGTTACGGGTCGTCAGAAGCCCGAGTCTGACAACCAGTCTCTTACCAAGGGGTATCGTATTTCAACGTTGCATTCGTTATTTCTCGAAAAAAATCGCAATTGAAAGTTGCCAAGTGTTGACATATTGGTGCTCGTGACTGTACACTATATATAAATACATATAATGGTCACCCATCCACAGAATATAGGTACCGCTGTTAAACCCCGCTGTTTGACTGCGCATGATTAAAGAAAGGGTTTACTCATAAACGTTGTTTAAAGTTAAGTATTGACGTTGAATAATGGTGTTTATATCTAGCCACGAGAGAGAGAGAGTGAAATTGTTACCAATCAGATTTTTGCATAGTTTATATTGTATAACGTAAGGAAATATAGTACAAATACACATACATAATCAATTAAAAACAAAACACGAAACTACTCATAACCACACAGAAAACTCATACACACACACAACATTATAAAACAAAAACATCTTAATATGCTAATTTAACTCACCAGTGGGTTTAAATTCTTGCATTTTTACTGGATATACAGTTAATATTGCAGGCTACAGTTCCGCACGTCTATTCAATGCGAACTCAAGGACACAACTAGTGTGTGTGTGTTCATGTTGATTATTATTGAAGTGATAAAAATTGCCCGCTCTGCGTCAGAGAGTTGGTAAACAGACTTGTAATTAGGTATAATAATCAATACATGGCACATTAGAAGGGCTTATGTGGCTAAGTAATAACAGCCGCACGGGTTAGGTACGCTACGCTTGCTTGCCACGGTTGTTCCGTGGATCGGTGACCATGTTTACGCATATACTGTGCCTCGGAAAGCACGTTAAGCCGTTGGTCCCGGCTGTCATTCGTGGATCTTTGACAGTCGTTACGGGTCGTCAGAAGCCTGAAAGTCTGACAACCAGTCTTACTCCCTCAGTGCTGGCTGGGACAGAGGCATCCTCTCCGTGAGATGGAATGGGCCGTAATCCACCAAGCGGGCACATACCATACAGCCTTGTTAATCTAGTCGAACATTAGAACAACGATGCTTTGTTTTAGTAGGTACATAATGTCATAAGCAGTTTCACCAGTGTCCTATCTGCATAAGTTCTTAATCTATGCATCTCATATAACATCGGTTTAATAACTTAACAACATGTCGTAAAGCACTCGGTATTATCTGCTATAGGTACGTCGAACGATATTCGCTGATCAATAGAAATATAGCGATTTTAGCTAAACGTCTTCGGGCTATTTTTTAATCGTCAGAGGGATAATTCTCATAATTTTAAGAACGATCACAATCTCCATTCTCAATCTGTCAAAAATACCTCTAATTTCCCTACATTTTTGACATTGCTACTAGATTTTTGACGTTTTTACGTTTAATACGGGAATTGGACTTCTGATATCTTTTATCTGAGGAACACATATTGCAGTTTGATAGGTTTTGTATCGAATAGGTACTAGCTTCTGTCCGCGACTGCGTTCGCATGGAAATCGTAAGACACCACAATAAACTAAAATAACAGCCAGATTTTTAAAAACTTTCCTGTAGGTACAGACGCCAGCACATCAAGCTACTACAATCTGTCAGATTTCTTTAATAGATTTTCGACTTTATTGCTAAAGCATTAGGTTCAATGTTGATTGGGAAAATCTGACAGTTTCGGGTAGGTTGACCTGCTGGCGTCCGTACACTACGTTTGTAGTTTTCGTCTCAGCAGCTAAAATATAGATAGTTAGGACTGGTGAAGCGGGAGCACGAGACGTACGTTATCCGTGTGGGAAGCAGCTCGTCCTGAGGTCGACACCCGCAGCCTTCAGTAGTAATTTCCCATTGCTTGCGAAGTTTTCAGTGAATTAAGGAACGCCTGCGTTTCTGTATACCTACATGGTGGCGAGGGGCGCGTTCCTGTAAACAGGGTGGCAGGGACATTGACGCCCAAACTGTAACCACGAATTCAGCACATGATTCTAGCGATTTAGGCTGTGCGTTGCCTGTCAGTGATCGTGAGTGTTAGAATTTAAGAATTTTGTATTGGTTTCGATAATTTTTAAAGGGGTCATGTCTTCTTCATACTTATACTTAGCTCCTTGAGTCTGAGAGGCAATTCTCGTAATTACAAAAACGTTCACAGTCTGATCTGTGTCAATCTGTCAAAAATACCTTTAGGTTCTTTACATTTTGACATTTGTTTGTCGCCGAGATGAGACTAACAACCAAGACTTGATTTTGAACGTTTCAAATTACGAGAATTGCTTAAAACTATTCTGTAAAAATCTCACCATTAAAATTTGTGGTGCCGTAAGCTGTCAATTCCTATTGCATCGAGGAAATGACATGACGGTGAAATTTTTACAAAATAGACGGGGGCTGTAAATGTTTTTTGGAACGAAGTTCCTTATGCGACTTGCGGTAGGAGTTGACTGGTAGAATCTCTTTTTTTACAACTTAAGGAATAAAAGAGAAAGTGACTTTTTCTCTACCTATCTCTTTCAATTTTTTGCTTTTTATTTATTTTCGACATGGGTGTTATTTTCATGGTTTTCTAGGTTGCCGTAAATGATTATGGGATTGAAATCAAAATTCAAGATGGCACCACAAAAAATTTGCAAGTTTTAATCATGGGTAGGTACTTATCGTTTTCATGGTTTTCGAGGGCACTGACAACCATTATAGGGTCAAAATCGAAATTCAAGATGGCGCCATCTTGAATTTAATTTTTTTGTTTTAAATCATTCGTGAAAAGGAACTTCGTTCCTAACGTTTCTTTTTTAAGACTCTCCCGGATAGAATCGTGGGTCCAGCAGTTAGTGTAAGTAAGTAATAATAAAACGAAACCAAGTGTTATTGATAAACTTTTAATCAATATAAAGTTCACTATTATCCTTATCACTTATTGTTTCTTTCTTCAAATGATCCGGTGCATGTTTTTTCAAGATCGGCTTAGTTCTGTCAACAAAAATAATATTATTAAGGTGGATGCTCCAAGGTAGCCCGCGTAATTCAAATTTTCTTACGTTTTTTGCAATTTGCTCGTCAGTACTAAGTTGTACGTTGATTATAAAATGATTCGTGGCTGTAACAAATATGTATTTACGGAATTATAATCATTAGAATCAGTAATACAACTTGTTAAGTTAGCATAATCCTAGAATGTCAAGATTTCATGAAATAGTCATTCAGTAGGATTACTTGATCTTAGAGAGTTGTGTTGATGACTTTAATGATTATAATTCTGTAAATACATATTTGTTACAGC
Organism: Apamea sordens; assembly: GCA_945859715.1. Classification (NCBI taxonomy): domain Eukaryota; kingdom Metazoa; phylum Arthropoda; class Insecta; order Lepidoptera; family Noctuidae; genus Apamea; species Apamea sordens. Next base: position 5,478,398 of record OX244015.1, on the reverse strand, counting down.
CGCGAATCATTTGCGGAGAAGGGAAAGGGAATGCGGTTCATTGGCGCTGCTTTCCCTTGTTCACAAACTAAACTACATTTTTTGGACACCTCCAAAATGGAAATGAAGAGATAAGTATGCAGAGTTGTCGGATATGGTTAAAGTTTAGTAAGAAACCGATGGATGTTTTCGAATGAAATTTAGTTTGATAAATGAACTGTTTGAATTCTATTAATTAAATAAAATTTTATCCGAAAACATCAATCCGTTTCTTACTAAACTTCAACTATATCCGACGACCCTGCATACTTATCTCTTTTGTTGTCTGTACAAATAAATACATGCCAAAAAAACAGAAAAAAATGGTTCATTTGCTCACGTTGATGTAGTTTTGACTTTCTTCGCTTTTGATACAGTTTTTAGTTTCGTCCCCACACAGTGTCTGTGAACAGAATAAGCTATTAAAATCACGCAAGTTCATAGAAAGGACATACAGGGTGACAGAGACATCGATTCGCTAACTTAACACGCTCAGCGCCAAGCCCCATATGCCAATACCACTACACCAGGAAAATTCCCTAGGCCAGGGCAACATTTTTTGTATACAAAATGTATGGAAAGTGTGCGCGTTAGCGATACACGGCGCTTAGACTGGAATGGTGCTTGTGTATCAAAAAGGATACACAAGTGTTTAGACAGTGTGTACCGCAAAAGATACACATGGCGCTGAGCGTGTTAAACCATGGATTCAGCACATGATTCTGGTCCTACGAATTCCTTCAACGCAGGGGGCGTTGAAGGAATTCGTAGGTTATTTTAAAACAAAAAACTTGAAGGTGTCAAGGGACACCCGGATGGAACGAAGTATGGCTGGCTTTCTATAAGAGAGAGAGAGAGAGAGAGAGAGACAGACAGAGAAACACGCGCACGCCGCACGGCTTACAACTATAGCAAAAAGTGTCATTCCAACTTTTGGTCTTAATTTTTTCCGTCTAGCCCCCTTTCGCAACGCGCGATAAGGAACTTTGTTCCAAAAACCTGTTCCATACATTTTGACCGCGTAGATATTGCACTTTTCTATGAAACAGTTGATTTTTTTTTGATAACCGACAGAATTTTTTTACACTATGGGGTCTAAACTCATGTGCTGAATCCATGGTTACAGTTTGCGCGTCGATGTCCCTGTCACCCTGTATAATATTATGTTATATTATTATTAGGTAGCTGTTAATGTCCCACCGCTGGGCAAAGGCCTCCGTACTCTTCTTCCACCTCTCTCTGCCCAGAGCTGCCAAGGACCAATCTTTATGAAAGGAGTCCAGCTCATCCCGCCATCTCCGTCTGGGCCTGCCGCGATGTCGTTTGCCATTCAGCGGGACCCACTGGGTCGTAAGTTTGGTCCATTGATCGTCTGACATGCGGCAGACGTGTCCAGCCCAATTCCATTTAAGCGTGGCAGCTTTCCGAGTGATATCAGTTATTTTAGTGATGGAACTGATTGTTGTATTCTTAACCCGGTCCACAAGTTTTATACCAAGAATACTCCACTCCATAGCTGTCTGGCAAACCTCGAGAGAGGTCCGCCCTCTGCTAAAGGAGATGTTTCAAAACAGGCCCAGTATATGTACAGTACCTCGAAAAATCGAGAAAAATCCCTGGAATTCGTGAAAAATACAGATAAATTGCATAAGTGCATATTTTTCTTGTAATCATTTGATATATTATCAATTATTTTTATATAATTTCAATATGGCGGCTCGCCAATTTAGGTACTCTGTGGTTATAAAACAATGACAGTATACCATAACGTGAACAGTCTACCGTCACATTTTGTCAGACTAAACGTACGGTAACGTTTCTCTTCTCTTTGACAATGTAATATGACAGAAATAAACATATCAAACGTCAATAATCAATCAACATGACAGCTTACCGCCATGACGGGTTTTTGTTGTGTGTTGCAATTTCAAGTGTACATTTTTGTGCTTTACTACCAAACAAAGCCAATTTCTAGTAATTGGATGATTGAAAACTGTTTTAATTATGTTTCCCTATTTTTTAGTATGGTGTACAAAGACCTGGCCGGGGCTCCATACATTTTGAAACATCTCCTTTATTATGTTAGTAGAGATTATTAATGCGGATACGTACCTCTTGTGAACCTTCAGCTTAATGCCCGTCGTGCATCCCAGCATGACGCCACATAGTTTACACTTAGTATATGCTTTCAAGTGCTCCGCTAAACAGGACTTTCGACTGGAAATATCGATCGATTCTGTAGAAATCTCACTGTGAAAAGTTAGGTGAAGTGAGCTTAGAGTGAGCTGTCAATAGTGTCAATCCCTAGCGTTAGTTGGGATGACAGCTCACTCCACGCTCACTTCACCTAAGTTTTCACGGTGAGGTGGTTACAGAATCGCACTGCTGAAACAGACTTTAACAAATTGCACTTCTGGCTGTTAATTATCAGAGACTAGCTGCTGATCGCGGATTCGTCCGCGTGTTTCTTGTTTATCGTCGCATCGCATCGCATCGCCTGCTCGCGCTATTACTTAGTTTTTGCTTAGCATTCTTTTTGACTTTCTTTGTTTTTAAATAAGACTTCATAAAAGGAGGTTCTATATTCGACCCGTATGAAGAAGAAAATACGTTTATTTGCGGTAAACATGACGCAAAAAAGACCATAAAAAATAAATACGAGAAAAAAAAAAAACTTTTTTGCAAAAAAAAAAAACCAACCGTCTTCCAAAAACGACGCTACAAAGTGAAAAATAACTTTAATTTCGGAAGTCGGTGTCGTTGGGTTCGCATTTTCGTTGTTTGCCACCGACTTCCGAAATTAAAGTTATTTTTCACTTTGTAGCGTCGTTTTTGGAAGACGGTTGTTTTTTTTATTGCAAAAATGTTTTTATTTTTCACTTTTAAGTTGTAATTTTTACCAGTAATTTTGGTTTAAAAACCAAACTACTGAACCGTTTTTGACGAAATTTCTATGGGACCATTTGGGAAGTACACCCTTTCCAACAAAAAATAAAAATAATTTTTCAAATCAGTTGGCAAGCGACGGAGTTATGCGCGAACAAACATAAAAAAAAATACAAACATTCAAATTGAGAACCCCCTCCTTTTTTAGAAGTCGTTTATAAAAAGGTTGACAGGCGTCACATTCACGCAAAACGCAAACGTATGTATGTATGTATGTCCACGATTTTTTGCTCTCTCTCTCTCTCTCTCTGTGGAAATACCGGTTGGATTTCCAAAATTCTTTTTGTATTCGATAGTCCAATTCTTGAGGAAGGCTATAGGCAACATAACATCACGCAAGATCCTTAACCTTTTGAACGCCATTGTCACATATACGTGACAAGCAAGCGCGTGCCCTGTACGCCAACGACACAAATATGTGACAAAAATTGCGGTGCACTTTTATCACGAAATAATCAATTAAATCATTTTGGAATCCCTATTCTTTTTGTAGGTATTTTCGGTGAAATTGTGGCTTGGCGTGGAGGGTACGCGCGTGCGTTTATGCTCTGGCCTTCAAAAGGGTAAGAGCAGAGCAGAAACCAAAAAAAGTCAGAAAGAGCGCTGTGCTAAATCGAAGTACTAGCGCGAACAGGCGATGGGGTGGGGTGGGTCGCTATTTATTATAATAAAGAAAAGAGTAAATAATTAATATGATTTACTTACACAGTCTTATATGGACAATGGGGACATTTGAAGCTCGATTTACCGCGGCGATGGTTTTTCCTATAATGTAAGGCAGCTTTGTCGTAGGAGGCGAACTTCTCAGCGCAGGCGACGCACTCGTATCTGAGGCAAATATATAGTTTGTTAAGACGAAAGCGAAACTACATATGTGGTGAAGTACGGTGGAGTTTCTTGCCCATTCTTCTCCATACGAAAACTAGGTACCTTTTCGAAGGGGCGACTAGAATCAATTTTATTTTTGACGTTCAAAAGTGCCTTTATGTGCCTATTTGAAATAAACGCTTTTAACGTTCTGCATCGTTCTCACGTGCATCATTTTGAACATGAATGATGTAACCAATACTTTGTAACAATATTATTATGATTTAAAAGAGTGTCCATGGAGTTTCTTGCCCGTTCTTCTCCATAGGTACCTACGCTTTGGAATGGGCAACTAGCTTCATCTTTTTGACTGGCCGACCTTGACAATTCAAAAGTGCCTGTAATTGGTTTATTAGAAATAAATAGTTTGAGTTTGAGAATGATTTGACTTTGACTTTATTATTTTTATGTTTTAATAGACACGCACGCACTCCCTCTCACCGACAGGAGACCTGTGTCCCAGCAGTGGGAACATTACTTTGATTTTCGCCATTATGGCGCTGACAGTAACGTGAGCGTACGTGGATCTAATATTTTTGATAGCGAGTTTTACAAAATGCGCATACTATTGTTACGCGCCACAATTAATGCCTGATACATGGTGACATTAGTTGCCACTAGCGCCATCTGGTTTCGAGTGGCGGAACTGATAGAGTCGCTAGCGCCATCTATTATGGAATGGCAGAACTAATAGAGTCACTGGCGCCATCTATTACCGAGTAGAGATGTCGATGCCGGTATGTACTCGAACATTCTAGATGTTTCTACAATAGAAGGTTCTAGAACTATCTGCGGCACTATAATTATAAGGCCGGGACTAGACGCGACCAAGCAGACTTGGTTCTACGATCGAAGCGGATACATCGAAAGCGATCTTCAATAGCGATTGTGTTTTATAATTAGTGTGTTTGAGTTGTTATTTGTGTTGTGTAATTAAAGTACTTTTGGTAATTTTTATCGGCAGTTTTTATTGTCACGAACCCGAAGCTTGTAACACTATCATGATGAAAATATCTCGTAGTTAACACAAAATATACAAAAACTTCTTTTTCCACGATTTAGACCGATAGAGACGTACCAAAACAAAACGACGGCCATTTGCGGCAAATCGGCAATGTGTTAATTTTAGTTCCTCAGACGCTCGAGCGGGGGCGCTTTGATCGGCATAAAAACACAACTGTCATTTTCATATAGTATATTTAGTTCAGCGTACTTGTTTATAAGAGGTTAGAAAGAAAGAAAAAGCATATATACTTCTTTTTTTTTTGGTTACTGGCGCTGCCGCTCTTTTAGGAACCACTATAGCTTAACAAAGTGACAGAGTCAATTAGTTCCACATGCGAAACAAGAGAGCGCAACAATTCGCTGGAACCAAAATAAAACAACGTAAGCGCCAAACGAAATAAAAATTCTTTAAAATAAATTAAGGTGTGTATCAAGGTAGCGGGACCATCCGAAAGGGTTTACCGCTGCCCTGGAACACAAAGGGCTAAGGAAGGAACACGGGTGGGTTTTAGTCAGTAAAAGTCTGACACTCCCTTCTGCTCCACCCAGAGCGGGAGGAGTCATTTGATGATTTCCCATCCTCAAAAAAAAAAAAAAAAAAAGGTGTGTATCAAAACTATTTTCAGCCAGAAAATTAAATGACCTATTACGCACATTTTGAAATTATTTAGGATTTTAGAATTACAGAAAAAAGATATGAAAAAATAGATGTCTTTTCGGAATTAAATTCTATCGAGGAAATTGAACCCAATGCGTTTTCCTTCAGTCAGGGTTTAATCAAGTAGTCAATAAACATTATAACCAAAAATTAAATCCATACATGCTGTAATTCTACTTTCTACTTAATATTACGAGTATAAACGTGAAAATTTGGATGGATGGATGGATGTTTGTTAATCTTTCACGTTAAAACTTCAGAGGGGTAATTCTCGTAATTTTAAGAACGTTCACAGTCTGATCTCAGTCTCAATCTGTCAAAAATACTTTTAATTTCCCTACATTTTGACAAGTTTTTGACATTTGTTTGTCGCTGAGGTGAGACTGCGACTAGATTTTGAACGTTTTAAATTACGAGAATTGACCTTCTGAACAGATTTGGATGAAATTTGGCACACAGATAGTTCATAACCAGGATTAACACATAGGATACTTTTATCCCGATATTCCCACGGGATCGAAAATTATGCGGATGAAACCGCGGGGCGCAGGTAGTAGTGAAATAAATGGTTACGAAAAAAGCCCCCAACAGATTTTGGTATCGCCTTAAAGTTGGAAGGTACGTTACCTGGTGTAATGCCAGAACATGTGAATATTTTGGGCGCCTTGTTCTACAAACTGAAGACAAACGTCACATTGTGTAGTGAATCGCTTCTGGAACAAAACTGATTGTTATAACATAACATATTGTTGGTGATGTTCTTCCGAAAGGTTAGGTGCGTAGTACTCGCAACCGACGTGCGTGTATGATCAGAAGGCTAATTCCCGTAATTAAAAACGTTCAAAATCTTTCCGCAATCTCATCTCAGCGACAATCAATGACAAAAACTTGTCAAAAATGTAGGGTTATTAGTAGGGGTAGTTTTGACAGATTGAGACAGATCAGACTGTGAACGTTCTTAAAATTACGAGAATTGCCCCTCTGATCTCAGTTTCAATCTGTCAAAAATACCTCTAATTTCCTACATTTTTGAAAAGTTTTTGACATTGATTGTCGCTGCGATTTGAGATTTGATTGTCTGGGCTTGTGACTAAGTAATAACAGCCGCACGGGTCGATCGATCAGGTTAAGCTACGCTTGCCGCGGCTGTTCCGTGGATGGGTGACCATCTTCACATACCAAGACCCTTTCGTGGATGGAACGCGTACGCGGTCGTAAAGCAGAACGTATGCATCCATCCAGAATCTATGTTTTCTATGGACAAAAGATGAACAGAGCTGGATAAGTGTGGTTAGTCCCTTAGTAGCCCGAAAGTCTGACAACCAGTCTTACCAAGGGGTATCGTATTACCCTGTAGCTGGGTTGTGGAGGTCAGATAGGCAGTCGCTCCATGTAAAATACTAGTACTCATGAATGTTAAACGAAGCAAAAGGAGTATGTAAGGGTCGTAGCAGGTGGCGCACCGTAGCGTCTGCCTACCCCCATGAGTAGGAGGCATAAATTTATATACTCGTATGTCATCATTCTCATCTGCCATCCCAACTGGAAACTATGTTGGGGTCGTCTTCCAGTCTAACCGGATGCAGCTGAACACCAGTATTTTACATGGAGCGACTGCCTATCTGACCTCCACAACCCGTTACTGGGTAATACGAAACCCCTTGGTAAGACTAGTTGTCAGACTCTCGGGCTTCTGACGACCCGTAACGACTGTCAAAGATACACGAATAACAGCCGGGACCAACGGCATAGCGTGCTTTCCGAGGCACGGAGGGGTCTCAGTATGTGAAGATGGTCACCCATCCACAGACCAACCGCGGCAAGCGTAGCTTAATCTGAGTTATATAATGTATTTGTGTTAAATTAAAATGTTATTTTAAAAGTGTACAATATTTTACGAATCTTTATCTTCGCCTCAAACCCTATTGTCTTATATGTACATATATCACATCATAGTAGTGTTTTTAAAAATTAAAGATGGTCTCCATACCTACAAGAAACATGTTTCTTCGGCGTTTTTTGCCTTGCGACACATCAAGCTACTACAATCTGTCAAATTTCTTTAATAGATTTTCAACTTTATCGCTGAAGCATTAGGTTCAAGGTTGATTGGGAAAATTTGACAATTTCGGGTAGCTTCATGTGCTGGCGTCTGTACGATGCCTTCGTGTGCGAGTCCGACACGCAATTGGCCGGTTTTTTTTTTTAAACTCACCGCAGAAGTATGTTTCCTCTTGACATGGTCTTCTATATTCTCCTGAAACTGGAATCCGATGAGGCAGGACTCACAGCGATGCGGCGCGCGCAGGTAGGACTGAGAGGTAGCGATCTTTGTTCTCTCTTGCATGAGTTGTTCTTTTGTTAAAGTCAACTGTTTTATATTTGATCCGAGCGTCGGTCTTTTATCTAGCGTTTAAAATGTTAATAAGTTATAAAGTGGTTATTTTAAGGTGCCTACTAATTTGGTCGGTGCTAACTAATTTTTGACTATACTCCATTTACAATAGCATTAGAAAGAAGTTAAAAAAGGTTATTTTTAATGCACACTTTGTAACAAAAGTACAATAAACATTGTTACATTACGATAGACGCCGAATTTATTATGATCTATTTTTACAGCACCTGTCACACTTAATTGTAACCATTTTAACTATTTATCTTATGAAATTATGTGGCTTTCATTTATTTATATTATTTAACTCCAATTTAAAATTACAGTGTCAATGCTAAAAACCTAAAAGAAGCAGGGGTGAACAATACCTGGAACTTTATTCGTTTCACTATAATTCTACCGAATTTACAAATTAACGTTGGTGAAACTTCATCATCTTCATCATCAGATAATAGTGACTAAATTAGATGATGAAGACGAAGAAAAAATGTCACAGCAATTCTAATTTAAGGGGATGTATTGATGATTTATAAGGTTAAAATTGTATTATTGCCTACATATTTCTTATTGTTGTGCATCATATTATTTTTATTAAGATACAACCTTACACTGACCTGCAAATTGCAAAAAACGCAGAAAATTAGAATTTAAGCATCTCTCTTAAAATTGTTTTATCATAACTTTGAAATAAAATGTTTTGCATTCCTGCTTCTACGAGCCTCTTTCTTCTAATGCTATTATAAATGGAGTATAGGTAAATGTAAGTAAAGAGCAATGATGGGACAGTGGTAACGGCAGCGACATTACGAGTTGTAGGTTAGGTTGGGTTAGAACCCAAGCGCTTTCATCATCTGCCTAGCCTTTTCCCAACTATGTTGGGGTCGGCTTCCAGTCTAACCGGATGTAGCTGAATACCAGTGTTTTACATGGAGCGACTGCCTATCTGACCTCCACAACCCAGTTACTGGGTAATACGATACTCCTTGGTAAGACTGGTTGTCAGACTTTCGGGCTTCTGACTACCCGTAACGACTGTCAGAGATCCACGAATGACAGCCGGGACCAACGGCTTAACGTGCTTTCCGAGGCACGGAGGGGTCTCGGTATGTAAAGATGGTCACCCATCCACAGACCAACCGCGGCAAGCGTAGCTTAACCTGACCGATCGACCTGAGCGGCTGTTATTATTTAGCCACGGGCCCCTCAAAAAACTCAGGCGCTTTACTTTATGTAAATTTGTGGCCGGTTGATGGCAATTAGGCTCGCTCCCTATTACATGTGAGTTAAACGTAACTGACGAAATGTGGGTGTACAGTCACGAGCAAAGGTATGTATACACTCGGCTTTATTCAAAAGCGATTTACTCCTTTATTTTTTAATGGAATTTTATGTTGTTACGAACATAAGTTTTTCGAACCCATAGGTTTATGTAATGTGTCGTATTTCAACGTTGCATTCGTTATTTCACGAAAAAATCGCAATTGAAAGTTGCCAAGTGTTGACATATTGGTGCTCCTGACTGTACAGACGCCAGCACATCAAGCTACCCGAAACTGTCAAACTTTCCCAATCAACCTTGAACCTTAATACTATAGCGATAAAGTTGAAAATCTATTAAAGAAATTTGACAGATTGGATTAGCTTGATGTGCTGGCGGCGTCTGTACTATAGGTGCAACCTAATCAGCCTGTAATGTTCCCACTGCTCTGACACAAACCTCCTCTCTGGCCCTCACTCCACCACGCGGGCCCAGTGCGGGTTGGTAGATGTCACATGTCTTCAAATTTTTGGTTCTAGGACATGCCGGTTTCCTCACAATGTTTTCCTTCACCGTTTTGAGAGCAGTGGTGATGAAATAATTTACACAAATTTAAAGCGCCTGACTGGGTTCAGACCTACAACTAGAAGTTCGCCGTCGTTGTCACTTTTTTTTCCGGGGTAGAAAATCCTTATGAATGTCCTCCGCCTTGTGGGGGGGCGGACGGGTCTGTCAGACTCTTATTAACTAAAAACCAACCCGGTTTTCCATCTCACATCTACGCCGGGAGTCGCGGGAACGTACAGTCACGAACACCAATATGTCAACACTTGGCAACTTTCAATTGCGATTTTTTCGCTTTTCTTTTCGATTTTTGTTGAAATATGACGTCATTACACATTTGACAACACGGTTAGCGCAGTGGCTGAGCGATTGGACTGCTGCGCTGCGTGTCGCGGGTTCGATTCCCGCACAGAACAAATATTTGTAAGTCCTACATGTATTTGTTCTGAGTCTGGGTGTTTTTCTATCTATAATATGTACGTATTTACAAAAAAAAATGTATATAAGTAGTTTATCAGCCATCTTGTTACCATAACACAAGAATTAGGTTGCTTAGCTTGGGACTAGATGGCGCTGTGTGAAATGTCCAGGGATATTATTATTATTACATAAACCTATGGGTTCTAAAATGCTATGTTCGTAACAACATAAAATTACATTAAAAAATAAAGGAGTAAATCGCTTTTGAATAAAGCCGAGTGTATACATACTTTTGCTCGTGAATGTACGATACGCGGACTGCCTGACAAAAAGGTTGGCTTATATGATTAATATAAAGGACTTACTCAAAGGCACCCATGTGTCTTCTTTCTGCATATCATTACTTTCACTAACATCTATACATTCCTTCTCTGTGACTGCTTGATTCAATTCTTCTGTATCAACATTTTCAACTGCACCAACATTTTCACTTACAATACTACCAATTTCTTCTTCATCCATATTTTCAGTTTTGTCTACAGTATTAAGATTTTCATTGAGTACATTATTTGTTATATTTTCCGTAGGATTAACTGTAGTTGTAGGAGCTGTATTAACGTTAATAATTATTTCAGTAGAATTTCTATCATTTTGACCTCCCAATTCACTTAACAAAGAATGAGCTCCCAATTCACTAAATAAGGAATGAGAGATACTTTGTAACGAATTGGCTAGGAAGCTAATGCAGTCGCTATTTTGATTATTATTAATTATTCTAATCGCTTCTTCAATATTGTTCATGTTTTTATTTTGCAAACTTTTTGGTGGGGGACTCTTTTCTTTATTGTAAAAATTTTGTTTTTCTTCTTGTGTTATGTCATCTAACTCTGTGGCTTCTTCTAGTACTATTTCTGGATTGTCTATGTTATTAAAATTTGTCTGTGGAATGTCTATTTTTAATACATGGCGTATTTTTAAATTATCTCTTTGATTTTGAAATTTTGGAGTGTTTTCCTGAAAATATAAGACAGGATTAATTTTGTAATTTTAAATGTATTACGCTGTGATATTATGCTGAGCTGAGGCCCTTTTTACATTATAATCTTATTTTTCTGTTTTTATAGTTTTAACTTCGATCAATAATAGTACTAGATTAAGGATCAGGAACAAAAATCAGTCGCTCAAGTGGCCACGTTTGCACACACGTAAACATCTACATTTCTTAGAAAAAAGTTTAATAATATTAACAACTTCAGTTTATTATAAACCGTAATGCTTAAACATAAAGTTTAATTACCATTGCAAAATATATTTAAAACGTCGCTTAAAATAAAAACATTGTATTTTTAATTTTTCAGTCATTTATTCTAAAATGAAACTTAAAGTCTAAGTAATAAGGTTAAAAACATACTAATTTGAAATAAGACCACAAAAGTATTCCGTTCTTTCGTTCGTTCGTTTTCCGTTCTTCCCCAATAATGTAAAACTATCTTAACGGACGAATGGAACCATCCATTCGTCCGTTAAGATAGTTATAGTTATAATTTTTGTGAATAATGACCCCGAATCTATGACAATCCTGCGTTACAGGGGCCACCCTGTAACGCAGGATTGTCATAGCTTCGGGGTCAGTATTCACAAAAATTGAGCACAAAATGTAATATATTATTAATGTAACATGCATTTTATTTCTTCTTTCTGCTAAATAGATTATTTTTATTCTTATAACTGGTAAACTTACTGTGCTTTGATTTGATAACAGCTTGAAGCTCTCCTCAACTTGCAGCTTGAACAGCTTAATTTTTTTTAGCTTCTCATGACACTCATAACATATTACTTGGTTTTGTGGTTTTATCTGTAAATGGGTATAAGAATATTTTTTTTAATTCTATAAACTGAAATGCAGAGTGGCAGGGACATCGACTCGCAAACTGTAACCATGCATTCAACACATGAGTTTAGACCCCATAACGTCGAAATTTTTCGTCGGTTATCAAAAAAAAAAAATCTTCTGTTTCATAGAAAAGTGCAATACCTACGCGGTCAAAATGAAAATGTATGGAACAGCAATATAATATAATAATATGTGTGTGTTTCCAAAAGAGTAAACAAATAACTTTAACGCTAACACATAAAGTTCAGTTTGCGCTAACACTCCAAACATTTTTTTTTCAACAAAGTTATTCTGAAATCAATTTAATTTGTACTGACATAAATTTGATATTTGTTTAAGCGGAAATAACACCAATTGCAAACAAGAATTTGAATAGACTTTAGATTGATTTCAGACTTCCTTCTTAGCTCGTTGATGACAAAAATATTGGTTTTTTTTTTTATTTGTTTTGCCCAAAGTTCAGCAACGCCCATAAGTAGCCGCAGCAAGGACAGCGTCCACAAGTGGGGGTTCATGGAAGCCTCAGACCTCCAGTGTGTAGTGTGTTGGCAGACAATGGCTCAACTCCCATGCCCTGTCACCTGCACACATGAGGACCTTAAACCAACTACCTATACATACCTCAGGCATCATCAAGCTATTCAAGAAATCTGCATGTAAACACGTCAACAAGCTAACGAACGGAACTTCTTTTTTAAGACAGCAGATGCAGAATAATGTTGGAACTAGTGCTGGCTCCGTTATATCTTCATTTAGACTATAGTCTCCAGTCTTCATAGGTGACAGTAAATTAGACATTTTCAGCTCTTCTAGCGAAGCAAATGTGTGACTGTTTGGCTGGAAAGAAATTGAAATATACTTAACAAAAAAATCAACCGACTTCCAAAAACGACACTACAAAGTGAAAAATAACTTTAATTTCGGAAGTCGGTGTCGTTGGGTTCACACTTTCGTTGTTTGCCACCGACTTCCAAAATTAAAGTTATTTTTCACTTTGTAGTGTCGTTTTTGGAAGTCGGTTGATTTTTTTTGCAAAAAAGTTTTTATTTTTCACTTTTAAGTTGTAATTTTTACCAGTAATTTTGGTTTAAAAACCAAACTACTGAACCGTTTTTGATGAAATTTCTATGGGACCATTTGGGAAGTATACCCTTTCCAACAAAAAAAGAATTTTTCAAATCGGTTGGCAAGCGAGAGTTATGCGCGAACAAACATTAAAAAAAAAAAATACAAACATCCGAATTGAGAACCTCCTCCTTTTTTAGAAGTCGGTTAAAAAATCTCCCCAGCACAGCGGGCTGTGCTGGAGCGGCTGTTGCAGGTGTGGTAAACCTCGCGAGTGTTAACACTTTCGACTCCACCCACATTTCATAGCTCATATACGCCAATATGCGCCATACAGTCACGAATAAAAGTATGTATACACTCGGCTTTATTCAAAAGCGATTTACTCCTTTATTTTTTAATGGAATTTTATGTTGTTACGAACATAACTTTTTCGAACCCATAGGTTTATGTAATGTGTCGTATATCAACGTTGCATTCGTTATTTCACGAAAGAATCGCAATTGAAAGTTGCCAAGTGTTGACATATTGGTGCTCGTGACTGTACATATTACAAGTGGACCCTCTAGGAGTCACCGGCATTACGTTTGCGCTAAAGTGAACCCTCGAGGAGGGTCGTTAGGTTTGAAACCGTATTATAAAACACTGTAAAACGAAGGAAAATAGTGTTTTCAGAGCGTCTTCAAAGCGATCGCTATGAATGTCGAGACTGCAGCCCCTGGAGGTATTTACATGTACTAGTCGACTGGAGACGTGAAATTATAAAAAATACAAAAATTATGAAAAAGTATAAACGCTCGTTCTGCAGTGCGATTCTGTAACCATCTCACCGTGAAAACTTAGGTGAAGTGAGCGTGGGGTGAGCTGTCATTCCAACTAATGCTAGGGATTGACACTATTGACAGCTCACTTCACCAAATTTTCACGGTGAGATTTTTACAGAATCGATCGGCTGATCCCAAGACAGAAGTGTCCAACCTCTTCTGAAAATTGTATGCATTGTAATAATTTTTGATAATAGTAATTATGAATGCATACATTATGCATTTTTTTAAAGGCCCACTCATAATTAATCATCATTTATTTAATAAAAACGTTTACAAAAGGTGTACAGACGCCAGCAGGTCAAGCTACCCGAAACTGTAAAATTTTCCCAATCTACCGTGAACCTTAATGCTTTAACGGTAAAGTTGAAAATCTATTATAGAAATTTGACAGATTGTAGTAGCTTGATGTGCTGGCGTCTGTACATTTAGCCAAGAGTAGCAAATTTCCCATACAAATTATAGTGTCTAAAAATAAACTAAAACTAAAATATTGTTTTATTACAGGTAATGTTCGGAATTCGAGTGTTAGGTAGCGACCCGCCCGAACTAGGTTTAATTCAAACCTGTGTTTCAGGTCATCACTTTACATTTCAATTAAATTGGGGAATTAAATAAATAAAAAAAAAAACTAATAAAATAATTATTATTAATTATTTATTTAATTATTATTTAATTTTTTAAACTGGTATACCTAAAAATTATTATTTAACAACTCTGCGAAGAAGCACAATAGTATATTAATACCTAATACTAAGCCTATTGTAGCGAAATAAAAGAGGGAAATCTTCGCTTGAACATGTTTTAATTTTGCAAGTAAAATAAGATAACACCAACTGATAATATAATAGAAAAACTTAGCAAAAGACACAAGACGAATATTGATATTAAAAAGGAATACAGTGTTCCCGAAAAACAACGAATATTGTATTACTGAAATATACATCACTAAGAAGTTGTCTCGAGGTCGAGTCACATTTCTTGAAGACTGTAGAAGGTATTTAATTTGACTTTTCTTCAGCTCAGTATGCAAAATATTGTAAAACATTTTAAAAGAGTAACGGTGGAGTTTCTTGCCCATTCTTCTCCATACGAAAACTACCTTTTGGAAGGGGCGACTAGAATCAATTTAATTTTAATTTTGACGTTCAAAAGTGCCTTTTATTGCCTATTTGAAATAAATGATTTGACTTTGACTTTGCTCTTTTGTTATAAAAGATTCTGCCTGCGTTTCGGATCATCATTTTACGTTATTTTCTGTAGATTTGTCCGAAGACAAAGACAAGGGAATAAATTCAATAATGGCAAACTTTCTAGAAGTTTTTCTGTGTCTGTGTAATTGAGTATCGCTAAGTATTCTGATAACATTATGCTACATTTTTATAGCTTACACTATACAAGCTTAATAACTTGTGGAGTCTATTATACAAGTATATTATACAATTTGTCACAAGTTCACAACTGATTAACGTTTAGTCGTTTAGTGTTCTGATCCTCGTACCTTGATCGTCGCTCATGGTTTCAAGAGCGTCAAGAGCGAGTCGGAGCACGTTCATAGTTGGTAGGAAAATAAAAATGCTAAATCCTTAAAAATCTGCAAAAATCCTTTACAAACGGCTAGTAAAAAAAGACACTATTTAATTTTTCGTGCCACATTTACACACAAATCTACCAACTAGATTTAATTCAGAATTTTCTCTTTGCAAAGAATAATGGCCATCTTGAACTAGAATAAAACAGGATTTGTTACCGAGATGAAACTATTACCAAAATTAAGTACTTACCTACCTATAATTATTATACCTATTAATTTATTTTTAAAACCAGGGGAAATAATTGAAAATGGTCTTTAAAAATACAACTTCTGCTTATCAGAACGATAATACATTATATCTTATTTCTTAAAGCATCCGTAATTCTTTTGTTCCTAGAGATGTTTATACTTTTTCTAAGTTCGGAAAGAATTTAATTTCTAAACCCAAATTAAATCCCAGATTTTGTCGACCGTATAAACTCATGTCATTTATTGAAATCAGATAAGCCTCTTGCAGAATTTGTTATTACTGACTGTAAAATCATTTTTTATTCATTAAAAACATGATTTTACGTTTCAAAATCGGTGATTACCGTAAATTTATCGATAACGATGCCTCCCCTTTTTTGCCTTGTGTTATAAAAATTTGGCACTCCTTATTATTTTGTGTTTATCCGTATGTACTCTAGAGTACACTTATTTCAAATTAAAAAGTTTGTTGTACATTTTGTGTAATTACTTTATTCTCGGTACTTATAAGAATATATTGACTGACGTACAGACACCAGCGCATAATACATTTTCAACTTTATCGCTAACGCATTAAGGTTAAAGGTAGCTTGACCTGCTGGCGTCTGTCTGTACTAAATTACATAATTATAAATCTACAATTGTACAAATGAAATGACATATATTTATGTATCATAAAGTTAGGTTTTATAAGATATGTCGGAGTTATTCGTTTATTCGGAACGCTAGCGCCATCTCGTGGCGCTAGACTATAAGATATGTCGGAGTTATTCGTTTATTTGGAACGCTAGCGCCATCTCGTGGCGCTAGACTATAAGATATGTCGGAGTTATTCGTTTATTCGGAACGCTAGCGCCATCTCGTGGTGCTAGACAGAGTCTAGCCTGAGTTCGTGAGGGTGGACGGAGAGCTACAGCTACAAGAACGGTGTGAGCAGAGCTCTCGGGATCATCGAAACATTGGACATCGTACGAACAACATGTGCTCAGAAACTGTATCGTTGAGTTGTGTACCTACAGTGTGTCATTCGCTAGTGTGCCTGACTTGTTCGTGAACTGTAATCTGATTTGAACTGCAAACCGTTTTTCTATTGTGCTATAACCAACACTACCCATAGTACGCCCACAGTAATTAAAATATGCCTGATGTTAACGAGAAACAGACATACCTTCTCCGACAGATATTTCGAGTTGTATTTTTCAATTCAATTCAATACCTCCGTTTATTTCGGACTATAACAATCTATATATTGTTAGCAGATACAGTATTTTAAACTATGTTAGTACCTATACGTAATTATATATAAAATCTATATATAAAAAATAATAATTATTATAATTTTGTTTTCAAAATTAAATTAAGATTAAACCAAAATAAAAATAAAATTAAATTCAAATTAAACTAAAGTCATCAGCAGCATAATGAAATCAATTAAAATTAATAAAAAACCCCTACCAATCGCCCGGCCCCGAGTGCCTACTCAGGTGCGTGTGCATCCAGTACCCAACGATTGGACTGTCAAACTTGTCCCATATCATCAGGATGATGACACGACACGATACAAACGACGATTACGATTTTTATTTGTCGTAAGTTGAAAACTATGTATGTGGCATAAACGAATATTAAAAATAAAGTACAAATGAAGACTTTTCATGTGATATCTCATTTGACCTATTTGCCTCACTTTAAAATTAAACCCCCATTTAGGCCCCTGTCAAAATTGGACAATATTCTAAAAGAACTTTTTAACAAAAAAATTAAAACGCCGAAAAAACTGAAAAGCATAAAAATAATAAACCTTTTATAGTTAACCTTAATAGCTAAGCTCTTAAAACTAATGTAAGTATACCTAAGTAATTTTGAGGCGAATACATAAAGTATCTAGTTTTTTTTTTAGGGGCTTATACGTATAGCGTATGTCAGTCCCATCGTATCCTAAATCATTGTACTTTCGAATTTGAACAAATCCTTTGCATCGTCGCCATTAGGTTGCGATAGAATTGTATGGAACATGCCAATATCAGTTCTGTTCAAATTCAGGGACCTTAATAAGTTATTTCTACTGGACATATTGGACACGTTCCATCAATAAACGTTGTAGGTCCTCAAGCACTTTTTTTTTCCCCTACTTTTTAATGCAATCTGTCGTGAGACATTCAGCAATAGGTAGATAGTGGTTTCCAATCTTGCACGGTATGAAGTATGAAGCTGGTGGTAAATAGGCCTTGGGGTGCCTGATTCTTTTCAGTCTTGTGAAGGTAACTGGGTTTGTCATTAGTCTCCTTGCCAATTGATTAGGAAGAACTTTTAATCTGATGAAGTATGTTGTGGTACCAGCGTTAACTTCCTATTTCATAGTTTTTATCTTTAAATCCTTGTGAATTCTGTTGTTTGTGACGTACCAGGGGTCATTTATAGTCTGTCGCTGTGTTTTGCTTGAAACCTTTGAAGGATTTCGATGTTGGATGGCAGCAGTTCCATCCAGCCCCAAAGCTGGATACCATAATACCAGATAGGCTTGAGACTACATTTGTATAGGAGTAGTTTGCTTTCCGGAGACAATTGGGACTTTCTGTTCATCATTCAGTGTAAGCTACAGAGTTTTCGCCCTAGGGCTTTGCGTTTAGTAAATATGTGTTGTCTCCTAAGGAAAAACAGCGCTGGGGCTGATCTGTTTCGTATAGGGTATTATGCTGAGCGATGGCCGTTTTGCGTGGATGTGACGCATGTTTACCCCCAACTTGTTATTTTTTTTTTTGTGTTTGTGTACTTTTTTGTGCGTCATGTTTGCCGCAAATAAATGTATTTCTTTCTTTCTTTTAAGGCGTCTGTTAAGGTATATTCCAGGGTATCGCGTGACCTCTGCTTCCGGTACTTCTGTGTCATTTAGGGTCACAGATATATCTATAGGTGGACAAGCATTATTAATATTATTATTAATTCCAAATTTCAAGTCTATAAGAATTAGTACCTGAAAAAAGCAGCTGTGACAGACGAACCAACTGTCAAATGAATTTTTACCATTTCAATACGGAACCCTGAAAAGCCTTGATTGATAAACTCGTGTTTCATGATCTCAAAAAAAAAGTGTACATATTTGTAACCGTGAAAATGGTTTTCCACTCCTGAAATTCGTTCTTTGTGACCCCCAAATTTTTTAGAAAATAATAATAATAATATCCCTGGACATTTCACACAGCGCCATCTAGTCCCAAGCTAAGCAACCTAATGCTTGTGTTACGGTAACAAGATGACTGATAAACTACATATACATTTTTTTTGCCGCTGAAAACCAGCGCTGGGGCTCTGTCTCGTATAGGGTCTTAGCATTATGCTGAGCGATGGCCGTTTTGCGTGAATGTGACGCATGTTTACCCCCAACTTGTTTTTTTTTGTGTGTTTATGCCCTTTGTTTTATGCGTCATGTTTGCCGCAAATAAATGCTTTTATTTTCTTTTCTTTTTTTTTGTAAATACATACATATTATAGATAGAAAAACACCCAGACTCAGAACAAATACATGTAGGACTTACAAATATTTGTTCTGTGCGGGAATCGAACCCGCGACACGCAGCGCAGCAGTCCGATCGCTCAGCCACTGCGCTAACCGTGTTGTCAATAAAATTGCTTGGTTTTCAAAACCAACGCGCATACCAGAAACTAATTTTATTTTTATAATGCCATATTTGCTAAGAAAAATCTACATTTATAATGAGCCCTCTGCGAGGGCTCCCGGCATCCCATATGCGATTTGAGTGAGCCCTTCAGGAGGGCTCCCAGCACTGCGTGTTAAATCATATTTTTAGGAGTGCAAAATGGGAGTTGTTAGAGGGTCGAGTACATACATGGCTAAAATGACTGTGAGAGTACTGTAGCATGGAAGAATAAGACATACTTTGTTTACGTCAAACAGAGGTTCATTGAGTTCACTAGGTGTGGATGTCCCTCTGTTCGTCTGGCAGTCGAATCTGGTTGGTACGCAGTTTGGTTTCATAAACATTTTCTTTGAGCCCCGTCTCCTATATTGTGCGTAGTTTTCCATGTCACTTCGCAGCTGTAACATGAAAAAAAAATACACAACTTTAGAAACACGTACATGAGCACGCACAATGGCCCACCTGAAGGACTAAGTGCGGAAACCAATAGAAAACATACATGAGCTTATGGTCTGTTCGAAAAGTTACTGACGAAAATATAAACAAATGGATCAGACATCCTGTGAAACTGTGAAAATGAAGCGTTTTTTTAAATAAATAATTAAAATTGAAGTGTCTGTTTGAAATGTCAATGTTTTAAAGCCCATGAAGTCCAATTTTCCAGCTGAAACATGAAACAAAGGATACAACTTTAGAAACACATACATGAGCTATGGTCTATTCGAAAAGTATCTGATGATTATGTAAACAAATGGATCAAAAAACCTGTGAAATGGTGAAAATTAAGTGTAGATTGTTTATTTTTTTATACTCCAGTATTAAGTAGATTTTTAACAAAACATTTAAAAAAACTATAGTTGTCTGGCATTTTTGCTGAACTGGGCCTTTTTGGTGCAGCCGCAAGGCACACTTTCCTGCTATTTTATAAAATTTGACTTCACACTTTCTATTTGATTTTTATTTGTTGCTATCTGATGTTTGTATCTGCTGTATTGTGTCTTTTAGTCTGTGCTAAATAGATGTATTTTCTTTCTTTCTTTCAAACAAGCTATAAGCTAGTTGATTCTCTTGGCTGTTATTGTTTGTTGCTGTGGCCAGATTATTATTTAGAAATCTCTGTTTTCGAAGAACCAATGTCCTCCACCCCACCCTAGATTAAAATGAGTTTAAAAGTTTCGATTATATTTATATGGTTAAACTACTTACATCAAAGTGATCTCCACAAAAGTACACATCTTGTTTGGATGCCACCAATGCTTCCGAGTCTATGGACGCGAGGTTCAACCAAGTCCTTCTCCTAACAGGATCACTTGGCACTTTGATCCATAATTTTCTCGGTGATTTTACACTACAATCCTTACATTCGGGAACAATACACCAACGATACGGTTTGTATCCCGATAGCGCGGTGGTATAAATCCTGTGATTCATTTTAAACACGTTATTATCGTTAGGTGTTGGCTTTTTTGTTGAACAATGCTGAACATGGATCAGTTTCTTTTTTGTTTACTTTTTTTTATATCAATGACGACGCCGCGTCACTGTCACTGTCAATCCTTTTATACTCTTTCCTGTCAACTGTCAAGGGCAATAGCGGGTCCACAGAGTACTTTTACTATGAGCGGGTCAACTTGCAGATTTATGGCACTCTGGGATCAAAATTCTTTCAAAAAAGAGTTTCATGCCTTACCGTATAAGTTATAACCTAAACAATGTGAAAAATGCGCGGATCTTAAGCAGCTTACGAGCTTAGTTTTGTGTAGGAGAAATGCTTAGATTCAAGGAACTTATAACCAACCTGGAATGCGCACAGGCTGCCGATCGTAGACCAGAGAAACTAACGATGCGATTATCTCGTTGTTACTATAACGAGTAACGATACTATATACGAGTTTTACTAGTTATCACGTTTGGATCACGATTGATTTTGGTGCTGTGAAGTGTGAACCACAGGCCGGACCTAGCTAGATCACTCGGACCGAATAAGACGCAAGATTAACCTTGTTAACCTTGTTACCTTTGTTAACCTTTTCGCCGCCAACGTACACAAAACGCAATGCCTCGCCGAGCGCCAAGCTATAAATGTATAACTAAATATACAGTAAACAGTAGTGATGGGAATATCGTCATATCGATGAATAAGATTTGTACGCGTAAAGTTAAGATTTAAAGTTGATTTTACGAATATAAATAAAAACTGATTAAATATTTCCAGATTTGTTTTAACATAGTTTTTAAATACGATACATTGTTACAAAATGTTTTTAACATCTGAACTTACAAGTACTAATCGATCTAGCCTACGGTCGTTAAAAATAAGCCGCCGGCGGCGGCGCCTTTGATTCGCGGTAGTTTGGCGCCAAAAACACAAAGCAGGCCGCCTGCGCCGCCGCATTTGATGACACGTGGTGCACCATTTGTACGACCGCCACTTGCCGATTCTTCCCCTCACTGCCCCTCAGTCGCCTGCGCAACTTACTTCCCGACGGATGTATCGTTGAACTCCGTTGACAACATTAGAAAAAGAACCAAATTATTGTGATTTTGTGAGTGAATTCTGTGTGTGCGTTTTCTTCAAAATTTTAATATATGTTGATGTGCCTCGGAAGATGCGACTGCAATTAAGTACGCAGGTGCACGTAGGCTGTACATACCAAGAACGTTTCGCAACTCCAAGGAACATAACATTGCCGTCGACGATGGCTTTCTTCGTCTTCACAAACGAACGTTCAACACGGGTCTGTGCACGGTCGTAGAGTTCTCATAATCGTCGAGTAATCATTTACCCGGCGGGAGGTTGTCTAGCACTATATCTCCCTTCGTAAACTCTTCTTCGCGTTTTAACCATTTTGGTCTCTGCTGGACTGCTGGAGTCTTGATAGGTACTCTTTCTGCCATCTCGACCAAGTCACTCAACAATTTCTGAGTATATAGGAACTAAGGGAATCGTCGTTGTTGCAGGTTAGGCATTAGACAATGAAGTGCTCATTACATAAAAACTTTTTGTATTTACTGCATTTTGTGGACATTTTTCGGTCACTCCTTCTCGGGCAATTATAGCACCGCCCACGTTTAGTGGTAGGCGGAGCAGGTAGGGTTTCCAAACAAAGGTCTAAACGGTACTAAAATATGTTCTTTAGCGTATATTATGAGGCTAGCAGGCGCTCGGGGGGGTTCCGACCGTTGCAAGTGCATTTTTTCGACGCGCAAAAGTGCGACGTCCCCATGCGAGCAGCCGGTCGATTCTGTAAAAATCTCACCGTGAAAACTCAAGTGAAGTGAGCTTGATGTGAGTTGTCAGTAGTGTCAATCCCTAGCATTATTTGGAATGACAGCTCACTCCACGCTCACTTCACCCAAGTTTTCACGGTGAGATGGATAAAGAATCGCACTACAGTTTCGAGTTCGTCGTATTCGTTGCTGGTTCCTGTTCACAATGATATTCTAGTAAACAGATATGTTATACACTTACAAAACAACAGAAAGAAGTGTTCCGCGCCGAGAGGCAGCACACATACACACTTTTCATTCATTTTACATTTCACTACAAGTAAAAAGGATAGAAAAAGGATAGCTCGATAAAACCAATAAGAAAAAAAGTGACAGCTAGATGTTGTCAATTGCACGTGAATGTAAACAAACATTATTCGGGCCACCAAGCACCGCACGTTGGCATCATAGACTAACAAATTAACTACGCAGAAAGTACAAACCGCGTGTACAGAATTTGCAGTCGGGATTTGTGCCTATGCTACGAATAAACACTATTAAAAGGTAGGTAGGTGAAAAATAAAATACGTTTTAAGAAGAAAGAAATATATATAAGTATTGTAAACAAAATCATACACCTTCGAAAAGATTTAATTTATTTCTTTTCTGTCTCTTAGAGAGCTTTTTATTTCGTGAGCGGAATGGAGGCGAACTGTTGTATACTTATCAATTATAGTTTTTTTGTTTATATTATAATTTAAATATATCAAACAAAATTATAAAGAAAAGTTATTAAAAGGGAAACTAGAACTCTGCTGTAAAGATGACTTTACTGCCTAATATTCGCATCTGTACTTTTATTCTATGTCCGGAGTGCACGCATCCTTGTCGTTCTTACGACAAAAAATATATTTTCCATCTCTTTCTTTTTTCTAACCTCCAAATATCAGAATATTAGGAAAATAATTGAAATATATTAATAAATCGAAGTATATTGTGTACTTCTGTGTGGTATGAGATCCCTTGTGTTTTATTAACTTTGGTAACATAATTGGTACACTTTTTATATACACAAGATGGCATTTTGGATGATAATTACGTAGTAGCGCGCACCGTCTATCTCGTAGACGTGCGTGACACAGACTAAAGGCAATACGTCCCAATTAGGACGTTTTCTAGTCTTCACGATTTGCGCGCTCTTAACATACCTATCTGTTTACTAGAATATCATTGCCTGTTCATAAGTCAATGAAATATCACCGTCATAATCATTTCAGCCGAAAGACTGTGCGAAAGACGTCCACTACTGGACATAGGCCTCCCCAAGCACCGCAATAAAACATGAAAAGGCAATATTAAAAATGCTTAAGATCCCAATTATATAACGGAAGTCGTTTGGCAGCATTTCTAAATAATAGTCTATGTTTGGCAGCACCATTCATTCATACGTCAACACAAGCAAGCTTTCAAAAGAATGAACGAAACGAAACGTCAAATTAGTAATTTTACGATACTCATCAACGTCGTTGTATTTATTAAAAATTAATATTTTTCGCTAACTTCTACGGTACAAACTCAAAAGTACGTTACCAAATTAGTGATTGCTCAATTTGTTTAACGAAATACGGTGCTTTAAACCAAGAAACATGGTTTGATAGAACTATTGGATATTGTTGTGCACGATATGGTAGCGGAGTAACTCACGTAGAGCGCAGTAAGTATTGTATTCTAATTGACCTGAAGGTTGTCTCCTGCTAATTCTGTCAGCCTGGTACTCACAATGACTAATCTTAGTCACATTTAGCAGACCTAGATTTGCTGATAATTTAAGTTTTTTCGGGCGTTGTTAGGAATATGCTTGTTTTCAAAACAGGCAAGTATTTTTCAGTTAAAAGTTTGTTTACAAGTTTTTGAATTTGGAATCTTATTGGTTTATGATGAATGTTTAAAATACAATAGGAATAAATAAAAGTTGGAATAATAAACAAAGGGTCTTAGCCTGCAGTGGAAAAATACAGAAAGAAAATTTAATACATATAGCATAGGAGCCAGGCAGACAAAAGAAAGCCATGTCATAATTCAGAATTTGTTTTCATATGTCACTGTTTTCTTTTTCAATGCATTAAGCACCTGTTTTAATGGCAAAATTATATCATAATAATTAGAGAGTTTTGATAAGAACTTTTAACATTATAAGCATAGATTAGATTGCAGATAACTTTAAAGTATTTCCCTATTTTATTTAGCCTTGTGTATTTAATTCAAAAAAGATATGGATGTACACCTGCTTAGTTTTGCAAGTTCTATTTGAAAAAAAAAATTATTAAAAAAAAAAAAAATTAAAAATATTTATTGGAACAAAAATAATAGTTACAATATTTGTGTACGATAACGACCGCATTAGTAAGGAATACTGTGTCGCGGCCATTAGCGCCCACCTCCAGGAGGGAGACGACAGCGTTCCAGGCTTTTATATAAACAAAGTTAAAAAAAAAAACTTTTTTTGTTTAGATTTAGAAATAAAAAATAAAAAGAAAAAAGTTGAATAAAACCTTAAACACTAATTACAATATTAATACACGTGAATGTGTTCATATTAGAGTGAATGTGAGTGTAGTGTAAGTGTATGCGAGTGAGAGAATGTGAGTGTAGTGTAAGTATGTGTTTGCGAGTGAGTAAATGTGTGAGTATGTGTATGCGAGTGAGTAAATGTGTAAGTACGTGTAGGTATGTGTATGTGTGTCTGTTAGGTGATTTGGAAGGCAATATGATAGATATGATAGATAGATTCCCGATAAGCGCTCCAAAAACGGCCCGAAAAATAAGACCACAAATACTTTTGTGTTCTTATTTCAAATTAGTACGTTTTTAACCTTATGACTTAGACTTAATTTTCATTTTAGAATAAATGACTGAAAATTTAAAAATAGAATGATTTTATTTTCAAGCTACATTTTAAATATATTTTGCAATGGTAATTAAACTTTATGTTTAATTACCATTATGGTAATTAAACTTTATGTATAATTACCATATAACGGTACCAGTACCATATTACGGTTTATAATAAACTGAAGTTGTTAATATTATTAAAAAAAAAATTAGGAAATGTAGATGTTTATGTATGTGCAAACGTGGCCACTTGAGCGACTGATTTTTGTCCCTGATCCTTAATCTAGTACCATTATTGATTGAAGCATCCAACATTTAAATGGAACTGCTTACATAGTTCTCATATGGTCTGACCAAGATTATGTCTGGACTTTAAAACAGACTGAACTGCAGTGGGACAATACAGGCTAGTGAGATAGATTTAGATTAGATTTTAAAGCATAAAATCATCTAGTTTTAAAACATAAATCATTTCTTAATAATAGGTTGGGGAAAAAGTTTCTTCGCATTTTTTAAGAAAATTCAAAACATTTTTTAACATAGTTTATTTACATTTAACTAAAGTATGTAGGGACATGATCCCATAGCTATAGAAATTTTGGGAATTTGGAATTATGTTCTTTAAAATTTAAACTTTCAATGATACCAAAACCAGCCAGATACAAATAGTATAGCCAAAGAGATTTTATTACAAGTTCATACATACTATAATGCGAAAAGACTTTTTCCCCAACCTAATATGTTTTGAGTGTTTTTTAAACCGAAATAAATGTTAGAATAGATAAACTATAAATAGCTTATTTTATTACTATTGTTATGAGTATGACTGTCGTAAACCTTGTAAGGTAATATACAAAGATAAAAAATAATTGTCTAACATCAGTAATATCTAAATGTAAATGTGTGTATATGAAATCATATAATTTTTTACAACCTGGAGCAAATTTTCATGGTCAATCGGCCTAGCCTTTTCCCAACGATGTTGCGGTCGGCTTGCAGTCTAACCAGATGCCGCTGAATGCCAGTATGTTCTATGTTACGGGTTTGGTTTCCACACTTAGTCCTTCAAGTGGACCATTGTGCGTGGGCCATGGCGGCCGTCGGTGGTTATTCCAACCAGCCCACCTCCCTCCAGAAGCTTTTTAGGTCTCCTGGTCTGTTGAAAACATCTGTGTAAGATCTGGGTGTTCCAAGGGTTTCCGACCTAATCTGGGTGACGCCTGTGCACTCAAAGAGCACATGCGCGACGGTCTCATCAGCCTCCATGCAAGCCCTGCACAGGGGGCTGTCCGTTATGCCTATCGTGTGAAAGTGTTTGTTTAGTGAGCAGTGTCCCGTGATGTTCCCCGCAATCCGGCGCAGGCCTTTCCTGTCCAGGCGTATTAATCTTTTCGTTAGCTTGCCATCTAATGATGGGAATACCAGTATTTTACATGGAGAGATTGCTTAACTGACCTCCACATCCCAGTTGCTTGCTAACATGTTACCATGCAGTAAGTCTGGTTGTCAGAGTTTTGGGCTTCTGACTACCCGTAACAACTGTCGAAAGATCTGCGAATGACAGCCGGGACCAACGGCTTGACGTGCTTTCCGAGGCGCGGAGGGGTCTCGGTATACAGGGTGTTTGGTAGAAGGACCGACACAACTTTTTTGAAGGATTGGGATGTCATTTGCTAGCACAAAATTGTTTTATTTTTCATTTTTATTACACATTTTTAAATTGAAAATTTTCGTTCAATAACACAGTTTTACGACTTTGGAAGCACCCAAGTAATTTTCTAGAACCAATTAGGTATACATAAATTTATACATTGCACATATAAAACACCAAACATTATTGCGCTCTTTTACAACCACAAACAAAAAAGTTATGACAATATTACCTACCGTGACACTTAAGACAGGTGTTATGGGTGAAAACTAGGATAATATGATACTTCCTATCCCTAAGAAAATTGTGTCGGTCCTTCTACCAAACACCCTGTATAATGGATGGTCACCTATCTCCGAACCGACCGCGGCAAGCGTAGGTTACCCTTCGATCGATCCGTGCAGCTGTTATTATTCAGGTACAATCCCTAGTAAATTTTCTAAATGAAGTTGAAGACTGCATGAAAATACGTAAAAGCGTAGTTCGGAAGAACACTACGGTCGCATAGGCAGACACGAAAAGCGATTTTATTTTATAATATACTAGCTTCTGTCGTCGAATGCTTTAAAACTTTATAGAGATATTAAAATATACAATATGAAAGATAGAAGAAATATAAAAAATAAAGTTTTTATTGTTTCTCATACAATTGAGGCCATGAGAGCCACAGTGGCCTAACTGAAAAAAATTGAACTAATTTTTAGGCCACTGTGGCGCTATGACTTTTACAAATAAAGTCAGTATTGAAAAAATGACAGGCCACTGTATCTTTTTTAATCATCATCATCCTACAGCAGTCCACAGCTGGACATAGGCCTCTCCTATTGCACGCCATTCAACTCGATTTTCGGCTACTCTCATCCAGCTGCTACCAGCCATCCTACGAAGATCGTCGCTTCACCTAGCCTGAGGGCTAGGTTTACGTTCACCGATTCTCGGTCTCCACTCAAGATCACGTCAACGGTCATCGGTTCTCCGGCTAATATGGCCGACCCAGTCTAGTCTTTTTTAATAGGATCACAAAACAAGTCTTTCCATCTATGTCAGCAGTTCATACCTTTGACATTCAATAATCCGGTATCATATCATCTCTATTTATAATTATCATGTTATTGGTATTTCAAGTTTAATCTAATGCATTAGGTATTTATGTATTTGTTAGGTAATGCATTACGGTTAAAACTGATAACAAGTTATGAATGTACAATTGTACAGTCATAGAAATTAATTGATTGGCAGATTAAAAAAAAAAGCACTTTCTTTCTTTCTTCTTTTCTTTCTTTCTTTCTTAGATTGACGTAATGTCTTATTCTTGCCCAAGATCAACTCGATAAACTTGAGTGTTCAAAATTTTGTATTCAAAGGTTCATAATCGGTCGGCGAGCAATGGGCAGCTCGCCGCCCGGTAAGGCCCGGGTCGACGGCGCGTTGTGTTCCACGCGCGCCTCAAAGAGATGTCAGCAGGAACTGATGGGGTCCGCTAGGGTCGATGCCGCTGGGGCTGCGGGTTGTTCGAAAGAGATACCGTGGCCCCTGGCACAGGCAACTGAAGGAACACGGGTGGGTTTTAGTCAGTAAAAGTCTGACACGCCCTTCCGCTCAGCCCAGAGCGGGAGAGGTCATTTGATGAATCCCAACCAAAAAAAAAAAAAGGTTCATATTCGGTCTGCGCAAATATGAAGCTCAAGCCAACCAATCCGCCTTCGCCGGAATGCTCATATTCTTTCCCTTCTGTTTAATGTGCTTGTTCCCCCTTCCACCCTTCTCTATCCCAAGAAACGTTTCTAGTTTCTTTGCTCACTTGAAGCTCAAAATGCCAATGCATTCCACAACTTTCCTTGATAAATCCTTTACTGTCCAGGCCGCTCGTTTGTGGAACGCATTGCCTGTTGAAATAAAAGCGCGCAGTCGTTACAGGTGTTCAAAAGACTTGTAAAGGACCACTACTTGTCGTTGTGATCTTGTTGTCCTAACTGCAATCATCTACAGTCTTCTTTTATTTTCGATGCTTAAATATTTAGTACCTATGTATGTATCTATAATGTTGGATATGTATATATCTGTGTATTGTCTCAATTGTAGTGTATTGTATACATAATATTTGCACCAATGAAGCCCCATTTTATGTCCAGGAAAATCACTGTCCATTCCAAGGTTGCCTGGAAGAGATCGCAGAAAGCGATTAGGCCGCCCACCATACCTACCATCATACCTACTGTATATTTTGTAGTGTTTGATGTGTTTTTATGTTATGTATTTGTGTGGTGTACGATATTTTTTACATACAAATTTAATTTTCGGCTCCGTTTCCCGCGCTCCATCGCGTGGCGCGTTGTCCACAATGACTGGGATTACAAGAGACTCTCGGCTTTGTTGTGTCTTTATGTTATGGGTTAAAATGGGTTAGGTTTCCGCACTTAGTCCTTCATGTGGACCATTGTGCGTGGGCCATGGCGGCCGTCGGTGGTTATTCCAACCAGCCCACCTCCCTCCAGAGGGGCAATTCTCGTAATTTTAAGAACGTTCACAGTCTGATCTCAGTGTCAATCTGTCAAAAAAACCTCAAATTTCCCTACATTTTGACAAGTTTTTGACATTTGTTTGTCGCTGAGATGAGACTGCGACTAGATTTTGAACGTTTTAAATTACGAGAATTTACCTTCAGAAGTTGACTACGACAACAGCAGTGCGATTCTGTTACCAACTCACCGTGAAAACTTAGGTGAAGTGAACGTGGAGTGAGCTGTCATTCCAACTAATACTAGGGGGGATTGACACTATTGACAGTTCACTCTAAGCTCACTTCACCTAAATTTTCATGGTGAGATTTTTACAGAATCGATCGGCTGGTCTGTTGAGAACATCTGTGTAAGATCTGGGTGTCCCGAGGGTTTCTGACCTAATCTGGGTGACGTCTGTGCACTCAAAGAGAACATGCGCAACGGTTTCCTTTGTCTGTCTGCTATGCCTATTGTGTTGAAGTGTTGGTTTAGCTAGCAGTGTCCCGTGATGAGCAGTGTTCCTGTCCAGGCGTAGTAACCTGGTTAGCTTGCCATCTAATGCTGGCATCGCTTCCTTGGACTTTGTTAAGTGCCTTTTTGCACCCGTTATAAAACATCGCATAGTTACTAAAGTTTAATTTATGTACTAATTTATGCAAATGTTATGTTTATTTACTACTTAGCAATTACTGTACAGATTCACATACACTGACTTTCAAAAAGAAAGTAATTGAGTACTTCTCACTTCTTTTTTTAACTTTTTTATGTATAATGTGGGTCATACTCTTAACAAAGAAAGTGTGTAGTAAGTTTTATATGCCTAATTAGCGTATCGTGTTTTTACTAATTACGTTATAGTATTCAGATTTTCTCTGAGGTTAACGCGCGACGTATAGTATAGTTTTGTATAAAAAAGTCTAAAGAATTTTTAATAAAAAATTACAACTAAGTATACTATAGCGTTTTGGTTTTTTTTTTTTGCGACAAGCACAATACAGTCTTGAACGTCAACTTTTGAACATCAAAATGTACAGACGCCAGCACATCAAGCTATTACAATCTGTTAAATTTCTTTAATAGATTTTCAACTATATCGCTAAAGCATTAAGGTTCAAGTTTGATTGGGAAAATTTGACAGTTTCGGGTAGCTTGACCTGCTGGCGTCTGTACAATAAAATAGAATTAATTGATTCTCGTTGCCCAATAAAGTTTTCGTATGGAGAAGAATGGGCAAGAACGTTCACCAATCAAAAACCAAATCAAAAGTCATTTATTCAAATTAGGCTGAGAATCAGCACTTTTCGAACGTCAAAATTACAAAAGACAGTCCCCCAAAAACGCCCGCCCTTCACCACTTTCTAGTGCTATCGCTGGGAAGAAGAAGTGGCGCAACAAACTCTCCACAGCTGCACACAGCACAGCTGTCTGTTCAGTTATACACCGTCACCGTTTCTCTTTTAAAATGTTTTCCAATAATGAGGAATTTATACTAGGTCTATCCTCGCCATGCGCTTACCAAATCGCCTCACAAGCCGAATCGCAACCCCATTTACACAGGTCGATTTAAATCGCAGGTGACTAGTTCATTTTGCATCTAAATGTCAACCTTCACGCGGCGGGCGATCGCCTGCGACTAAGCATTTTCACGGTGGATTTTAGTCACCCGCCGCATGCAACCTGTCGCCGCACGACAAAAGTCGAAACCAGGGGTCTACTCCGAAGTAATATCGGCCGAACGTTTGGTCGTTTCCTGCTAGGAAGTTACTATTTGGTTCGGTCGGTTCCGATCCTACACTCCTACACTCTTTCGAATATTGACTATGGTCCCGACCCAACTGAGCCGATCCGAACTATTTTCGCATTTTTCAACAATATTCGGTTCGGCCATGTGTCGGTCCGATCCGAACATTCGCACTTTGCACTTCGGAGTAGGCCCCCAGAGTAGGTTTCAACTTTTGTCGTGCGGCGACTGCGAACTTGCGATTTTAGTCTCCTGCGCCTTAGTCAAATTGCAATAATAAAGCTGAAGAGTTTGTTTGTTTGAAAGCGCTAATCTCTGGAACTACCGGTCATGTTTGAAAAAATCTTTTGCATTTGATAGGCCAATTATTGAGGAAGGCTTTAGGCTAGCTATCATCACGCTAAAACCAAGCCAAGCAAAAAGAAAAAAAGTCAAAACGCTAAACGTAATTGAAGTAAGGCGCGGGCAGAACAAGAAATTTCACGCGGACAGAAGATTAGTAAATAAATAAACCCCTTACTAACGCAACAAAATTTTCTCTTTCCAGAAAAACCACATAGTACAAAGATGGATATGGTACAAACGACAAACCTTAATCGAGACGGGATGAACAATGAGGTCTCCTCAACATCCAGCGAAGACACCCACGAGCCCGTCAAACGATACACTACAAAACTATACAAAAAACATTATAATAACGAAACCGCTATGTCCGACAATGAGATAGAATCGCGCCACCGAAACTTAGCGACTAGAAACCATTACAAAAGCTTGGGGAACCTGAACGAAGGCTACAGGGACTTCAGAACAGTGCAAAATAGTATTAGCAATATAGATTTGAGTCTACACCGAGATGATATAAAAAAATTCGAGTCCTTACAGATACCGATAGTTGGGTATGAAATTATGGAAGAACGCGCGAGATTCACTATTTACAAGCTCAAAGTTGAAGACGACAATAGTGACCAATCTTGGCTTGTATTTCGCCGGTACACTGACTTTGTCAGACTTTACTCAAGAATAAAGGCAGAACAGCCAAATATAAATCTTCCTTTACCTGGAAAAAGATGGTTCCGAGACAACTTCGAGCCTGCATTTTTAGAAGATCGGGTCCGGGGTCTTCAAATCTTCGTTAACGCGATTTTGAGTAAGTTACCTAACCATCCGGTCATACGGGAGTTTTTCTGCCTCGATGAACCTCCTCAGGTGTTCAGCTATCAGCCTGAAGTTCAAGCAGTGTATGGGGCTTTAGAGGACTCGATAACAACTTTAAAAATGCAATTGAAACAGAAAGATGCCACTATCATGCATTTACAGAAGAGACTTGCGCAGTTTGAGGCGCAGGTCAAAAGTTGTGGCAGTTGTAGTTCAAAACTTTCGATGTAAGAATTTGGGTAAATTTTTTGTACAAATGTTAATGGTTTTCAAGCTGGGGTTAATCTGTTAAAAGATAGGTTTATTTACTTCCGGACCATGCAGTTATATGTGAGTTGTGAAGGCCTAAAAAATAAAAAAAACTGCATAAGTTTTTATTTCATTTTGATGCCGACAAACTGGCCATCATTCTGGTGTCGTCATTGTTCCGAATTTGAATTCAAGTTTTTATGCAGTTCAGAGGGGCAATTCTCGTATTTTTAAGAACGTTCAAATACCTCTAATTTCCCTACATTTTTGACAAGTTTTTAATATTTATTGTCGCTGAGATGAGATTGCGACTAGACTAGAACGTTTTTAATTACGGAATTAGTTTTCTGATAAAACTGGCCATCGTTTTGGTGTCTTCATTGTTCCGAATCTGAATTCACGAGCATTTAAAAGACTACACTTTTATATAGAAAAATTGCAGGATGGCTCCAGGGAATCCGGGAGTGTATTACACCAATTTTGAGTTAAGTTTGTCGAAGTTAAAGCATGAGAGTTTTTTAAATAGGGTACTTGGCAGGATTTTTTGTAATATATATACTAGAAAAAAGATAAGCCACAGTATAAATATGGCTCAAAAATGGTGAAGTTCTAAGCGTTTTAAAGTCTATGCTAGGCAGAGACAACAGTACTGGGATCTGACGTCACGACACGGAAATGCTCTAGTAACTTCGCGCCATTCAGTACAATCACCGTTTTGCGTGACATTTATTGAAGAATAATTTGCATAACTTCAAAAGCGTTGACTTCTCAATTCTTCCACCTTTATTTTAAACATACATATATCGCTTGTCTGGCAGTAAATAAAAATGAAATGCTGTTCGTTGGCAAATGTTCGTAATAGTCTGAATTCCGGGAAAATTAGAAAATTCTGTTCGGTTTTGGGAAAAAGCTACATGTGCTTTTTCTATGAGAAAGGGGATTGAAGATTTTTATATGGAGCATACTTACTGTCGCGCCATTTTGTAAATATGAATTCATGTTTATTTTTGATAACTGTCAAAAACCCTAATGTCACAGGATTGCCCGCGTATGTTAAAAATGCAGCTATACTCTATTCAAATAATTGTTTCCAATTAATAATATTTAACGGTTTGAATTCATTTATTTCTAAAGATTACAAATCACTTGTACAGAAATAAATACTAAAATTACTTAATTTATACATTTTTGTTGTCCAGGAGTAGTCAGAGCTTGTAGTGTTAACATTACGAATACAAGAAGGTAATTGTTACAAGTTTTTAAAAGTTTTGTGTTGTCTACCGCCGTACGGCGCGTTGATGCGGTCGTCGTGCGGTGACTCGTTATCTTTGTTTTGCATTTGAAACCTAAAGACTCGTTTACACTAGAAGCAAATTAATTATATTAGTTAAATTGGTTAAGTATTGTGTTAAGTTAGTTATTTTGTTTTATGACCCTTCAAGATGTGGTATTTTAGCAGTTTTTTAAATAGTAATAACGATTGTGTATTTTTTATATCTTTTGGTAGGGAGTTATAAAGTTTTGCTCCCTCATGTATTATTGTCTTTTTTCCATAGTTAGTTCTAGTACTAGGTATATGTAAGTCTTGTGCGCGCCTCAGAATACGTTTTTGCACCTGTATATTCTTTTTAAATGTGATTTGTGTGTGTAAGTCTTTGGAAAGAATTTTACGAACTAAAATACATGTGTTAAATAAATATATATCGGATATGTTAAATAGCTTAGTTTCTTTGTAAATTTTGGGTGTGGGGGTTAGATAGTGGTAGTGAAATAGGACTTTTATAATTCTATTTTGCGCTCTTTGTAGCTTATCTAGGTTGGTTTTAGCTGCTGAACCCCACAGTTCTATAAGATATTCAATATGCGGTTTCACCAATGAATTATAAATAGTGTGGCGGACCTTAAGAGGGAAACATCTCACAATTCGACGTAACACCCCCGTTAGGCTCAATATCTTAGAACAGGTTTTCTCGATATGTGGTTTCCATGTGAGTTGATTATCCAGAATAAGTCCGAGATATTTCTCTTTAGTAACTTTATTTAAATTGACTCCATTTATACTAAG
This sequence comes from Apamea sordens, assembly GCA_945859715.1. Classification (NCBI taxonomy): domain Eukaryota; kingdom Metazoa; phylum Arthropoda; class Insecta; order Lepidoptera; family Noctuidae; genus Apamea; species Apamea sordens. The sequence goes on along the minus strand of OX244015.1, from coordinate 5,443,581 downwards.
AGGTTTGTGATCTTGGATTTTTTTGTTTTTAGCTGCAAATATTATATAGTTAGTTTTGGATGTATTGATAGTTAACAGGTTATCTAGAAACCATCTTTCCAAGATAATGAGATCCTCTTGTGCGTCCTGTATTATTGCATCAATTGAGTGACCAAAATAAAAAAGGCAAGTGTCATCAGCATATAAGGAAATATGCCCCTTCAGGCCTATCTTGTCTATATTGTTAATGTAGATTAGGAATAAAAGGGGACCACAAATCGAGCCCTGAGGCACGCCGCAGTTGATTACCTTAGGTGCGCTAACGTTGTCACCTATTTTAACGACCTGTTGGCGTCCCTGCAGATACGATTCAAAAATTTTGAAAGCATTTCCAGTTACACCGATCAAGGCAAGTTTATTCATTAACAAGCTATGGCTAACGGTATCAAACGCCTTTTTTAGGTCGATGAAAATCCCTAAAGCAATGTGTTTCCTGTCTATATTAGTTTTAATAGTTGTGATTAAATCTGTTGCTGCTGAAAGAGTATTGGATTTTGGTCTAAAGCCATACTGTCGTTGAGAAAGGTAGTTAAATGAATTTAAGTATAAATTGAGACGATTGTGCAATAGCTTTTCAAAAATTTTAGACAGCACAGGCAAGACTGAAATAGGTCTATAATTTCCCGGGGACAGTTTGGAGCCAGCTTTAAAAATAGGGGTAACTTTGGCGTATTTTAATGTATCAGGGAAGTGACCTTCGCTCAAACATTTGTTGATGCATTGAGTTAGACTGGGTAATATGAGATTTTTTATACACTTGAGCGATTTGACACTAATGCCGTCTATACCGGTGCTGGTGTTTGAATTCAGGTCATCAATTATTTTCCTAATTTCGTCTACCGTTGCTGGTGCTATCTGAGAAAGAGTAGCTGCATTTTTGGTTTTGTTTAGCGTGATAGAGTTAGTCTGGTTATTATGATATTTAGCAAGTATCTGATTAGCTAGAAGTGTACCTATATCCGAGAAATAGTTGTTAAAGCACTCACATATTTCCTTTTCATCAGTAATTAGCCCTGTAGATGATTGTAATTTAGAGGGAGCAACACTTTTTTTTAGTTTATTATTAGACAAGCTATTTATCAATTGCCACATCTTAAGGGGTTTACCCTCGCATTCTTTGAAAGATTTAAGATAATATTTACTTTTTGTCGCTTGAATATTCACAAAAACTCTGTTTCTCTCCATTTTAAATGCTTCTTCTAATTCTTTGTTATTCGGATTATTTTTGTAATTTTTCCACAGTTCATTTCTTTTGTCTAATTGATTAACTATGTTCTTATTTATCCAATCTGTTCTCGGAGGGTTTAGTATTTTAGTTTTTACTGTTTTGTTTATGGTGATTGCTGTCTGGATTGCTTCCTCTAGCCTGGTATATTCCTCGCCGATGTTACTATAGTCCAGGTCTTCTACGGTTTTATATAAGTTTGTGTATGATATAGCTTGGAATTTCACTTTTCTAATAGGCTCGGGCGTATACCTCTCGACTTCTAAGAAGATCTGTTTATGATCAGACATGGCAGATTCTATGATAGCTAGATGTATTTTATGATCTTTGAGGCTGGTGCATACATGATCCAATATACTCTTGGTGGTTGAAGTTTCCCTAGTGCAGTATTTAGCATCAATTTTATTCAATATGGTGTATCCCTGTTCTACGAGTGTATCTGTATATTCAGAGGTAGATCGGTTTGGTGCAAGCAGGTTGTAGTTAAAATCCCCGAATAAGATTGTTCGTTTCCGTTTCTGAAGTTCATCTGAAAAGGTATCGAGGAACTTTTTCGAATTGGTTCTTTCTGGTTTATATATGGCGCCAATGTCGAGAGAAAATTTTTCTAGATGCACCCATATGAAGTGGTTGTCATCTTCACATTTGTCACTTATAAACTCATCTATACTTATAATAAATCTGTAGAAGTGAAAATTCTGTACATTGAAAATATCAAAAAAATAAATGGCAGGGGGTGTTACTAGACCGACACCGAACCCAAAAACGTGATTAAAAAAATTTTTGTCTGTCTGTCTGTCTGTCTGTCTGTCTGTCTGTCTGTCTGTCTGTCTGTTTGTTCAGGCATCACGCAAAAACTACCGGTCCGATTACGATGAAACTTGGTATAATTATTCTTTAATATCCTGGGCACCACACTGGGTACTTTTTATCCCGGAAAAGTATATACAATAAAAAACAAACTTAATTTTGCGGTTCGATCCCTAGACCCGATAACTGTACTGTGTACTGTACCGACCGCAAATAATAAGTTTGTCGTAGGTTACGTCACCTGCAGTGGAGTTCATTTTTATTCCTTTTAGTTTTTAGAGTTATTTAGGTTTATTTTTATATAAGTCATAGGTATAGACTTTAATTTTAAAGTATAGGTAGTATATTTGATAGTGTACGTAGTTACCGTAGGTTATTTTATAATAATGTTAGGTAGGTAGTATTAGTCATTCGTATAGAATTAGTTTTTAGAGATTTTGCTTATTTATTGAGTTAGATTAGTTATCATCAGAAATAGGTTTATTTAGGTAGGTGGGTATTTTATTTTCTGTTATTGAGTTTTTTTTTTTTTAATTAGGTAGGTACTTAGGTAAAGATATCATATAGGTACCCTCTTAATCACCACTAATGATACACAATTGGTTTTCTATTGTAATTAGCCACAAAGGGCCCGCGGGATAGATGGCATTCTGGGGAAGCACGTACATTTTATCCTGTTAGCACGTTCCCGTGAGATAATTTCCGACATCCACGCGGGCGAAGCCGCGGGCAGAAGCTAGTGTTTTATATTTCTGTGGACAAATATTGAGACTCCGCCTCCTCTTGACTGTGTTCTGAAGTTATAGTAATGCTTATAGTTGGGTAATCGTATGCTTTTAGCTTCTGTTTCGTTTTTAATCCATGTTTCTACTAGTACTACTATATGAATGTTTTTAATTGTAGCCAGAACACAGATAAGTTCGTCTAGTTTACCAGGTTTTACCACGCTACGGATATTTGCATATAAAAATCTTAATGATGTTCGACTTGTGCCTAGGTTATTGTAGCTGCTAGTAATTTCGTACGTCATTTTGTCTTTTCCAGTGTTTGGTTGAAGTGGTGTGATTCCATTTAGTTTTTTGATGGCTTGTGTATTATTTTAGGTGTATTATTAACGTATTTTATTAAGAGATCTTTCTCACCATTTTGTGTTCGCTGTTGTAGTTCTTCTTTTAATTTTCTCATGAATTTTTGTTGGTATGGGGTTTGATCCGAGTAAATTTTAACAGTTTCGCTCTTGTAGATAGTTTTATTACGGAGTATCACTTTCACACTTTCTTGAGATGGTAAATAGACCTTAATATGACGAGTCTTTTCTGGTTTAAAATAGCCAAGGCGAAAAATTTTATCTGGTTCCGGGCACTCAGGAAATATAGTTTTTATAATTTTGTTAACCTCTCCACTGTCGGAAGCAGCTCGTTCCTCTTTGCTGTCGTTCTTTGCTTCAGGTATACCCACTATAATTATATTTCTGCTTCTGAGTTCTCTCTCATGCAGCTCAGAAGCGACATCTTCACAGGTGAGGCGCTCAAGTTCTGGCTCAGTTGGCGGAGCTGTCTTTAGGTTTTTCAGGTCCATTTCAATATTATTAACTTTTGTGTTAGTTGCATCGCTGGCAAGTTTTAGGCCTACTATATCTGATTTTATCTGGTTTTGTTCTGACACAATTTCTCTCGTGATAGACTGGAGACTTTTGATTTCGTCCTTAATGACTGATACATCGTCTGATATTTTGTTGAGGATTGCCTTTTGTGTTTCAACAAAACCATTAAGAGTGTTCATTATTTCTTTCCGGAAATCGGCGAAATCAGCCTTTAGATCTTCCTGTTCGGGTTGTTTCCTCTTCCGTAAGGTAACCTGTGACATTCCACATTCTTCAGTATGAAGCCTGGAAAGATCCGGTTGGGATCCTCCACGGGTGTGTGGTTCGGTTGGTGATCGCATCATGGCTCAGCAAAATTCTATGTAAATGTAAGTATAAATTCAACTAGTGTGTAGGCTCTCTTACAATTCTACGTACTTGGGTCACGTAGTCGCCTGGTCAACTCAGTTATCAGTTAAGCGGTGTCCACGCAGAGTAGGATGAATTATTGGAGCCCGTCTCTTTCACACCGCAGGTATGAGGGGCGGGTGGGCTCGCTTCTGGCTTGCGCCGGCGTCTTGACTCACTGTGCTCGTTGACGTAGCACACACACGTTGAGTTAGGAAAAATGTAATTTCACTCAATGACTTTGAGCTTAAAATCAGTTGACAATAATTTAATAAATTTTAGAATAAGTTAGTAAACAATATTAACACGTCCACTCGCAACCGCTCTCTGGACGAATCTATTATATATAAATAATATTTCTATTTAAATATCAACTTAATGCTATTGTAAATTAAGTTGACTTTAGAATGACTGTTACTATTGATGTTTGTATTTCTTTTAATTTATTTTGCGAAACGTGCGATATGTTTAACCTCAGCTATCAATTTCACGAGTGGCCTAAACATAAAATTAAATGAATTTTAGTGTAAAAACCAAAAAATGTATTATCCTCTATACAGCGTGTATCAGAAAGATGTGGTCAAATTTAAAGGACGTATGGTACAGACTATGAAACTGAACAACTTTCTTTATGGCAACAGCGTCTAAACATATTCAGCCTATAACGTTCCCACTGCTGGGACACAGGCCTCCTCTCTGTGAGAGGGAGTGGGCCGTAAACCATCACGCGGGCCCGGTTGGTAAATGTCACATATCTTCGAGTTTTTTGTTCTAAGACATGCCGGTTTCCTCACGATGTTTTCCTTCACCGTTTTGAGAGCAGTGGTGATGAAATAATTTATTCAAAGTGAAGCGCCTGTCTGGGTTCGAACCTACGACCTACAACTCGTAAGTCGCAGCCGTTAGCACTGGCCACCACTGCTCTCTGTCGCCTTAATCTGCCGAGCCTTTTCCCAACTATGTTGGGGTCGGCTTCCAGTCTAACCGGATGCAGCTGAGTACCAGTATTTTACATGGAGCGACTGCCTATCTGACCTCCACAACCCAGTTACTGGGTAATACGATACCCCTTGGTAAGACTGGTTGTCAGACTTTCGGGCTTGACGACTGCCACAGATCCACGAATGACAGCCGGGACCAACGGCTTAACGTGCTTTCCGAGGCACGGAGGGGTCTCGGTATGTAAAGATGGTCACCCATCCACAGACCAACCGCGGCAAGCGTAGCTTAACCTGACCGATCGACCTGTGCGGCTGTTATTATTTAGCCACGGGCCCCTCCTCTGTCGCCTTAATCGTGAAAAAATAATTCCCTGTCCGGTACACTTGGGACAGCCTGTCTCACACAAAACTTCAATAACTACTCGACCCAAATGTATGGGATAGCCCGGACAGCTGATTATTTTTTCGCGATTACGACGTTTGGACCCATAGAGAAAGTTGTTCAGTTTAATGCTCTGTACCACAAATTTCTGATACACGGTTTATATTCTGGTAGTTAAAACATATTTTTATATACATTACATAATATAATAAATAGGTGCTAAGTGTGTCACTTTTGCATTTAAACAAGTAAGGTACAAAGTTTTTGCGTTATTTTAGTTACAATTTCTATTTGTATATTAGTAAGGATATTAAATTAGTTTTAAGACTATAGTCTTTAACCCTTGAACTGCGAATCAAACTAAAATTTAATACAGGGTGGCAGGTACATAGACGTGCAACCTAGGGGGCAATAAGCGCGCGCAAGCAAGCGCGTGCCCTGTACGCCAACGACACAAATATGTGACAAAAAATTGCGGTGCAAAGTGCACTGCAATTTTTTCACGAAATAAACAATTAAGTCATTTTGGAATCCCTATTCTTTTTGTAGGTATTTGCGGTGAAATTGTGGCTTGGCGTGGAGGGCACGCGCGTGCATTTATGCTCTGACGTTCAAAAGGTTAAACCCAGTGCTAAACACCCAATTTTCTGGGTGTTTATGGGTGTTTAGCGGGTGTTTACCTAAGTATCGGGTTTAAACCGGGTGGATTGCCTATCTATAATGGTTACAGGTTGCGCGTCGATGTCCCTGCCACCCTGTATGGCAATGGCATGCTACAAATTATAATACTCAGAAAAGGTAAGATAAATAGAAAATACTAAAAAATAATTTCAGAAATTGATTCAAATTTATTGGAACGAAGTTCCTTATCGGGCGTTGCGAAAGGGGGCTAGACGAAAAAAATTAAGACCAAAAGTTGGAACGACACTTTTTGCTATAGTTGTAAGCCGCGCGGCGTGCGCGTGTTTCTCTGTCTGTCTCTCTCTCGCTCTCTCTTATAGAAAGCAAGCCAGTTATACTTCGTTCCATCCGGGTGTCCCTTGACACCTCTCAAGTTTTTTATTAATAATCATATTGTACAAAAATAGATTGGACGGTGACCCCCAAATTAGGCATTTGTATGTATCTTGGGGGCGGGAACCTTATTCGGGTAATTGTGCAACACACTATGAGTACCTATCAATGTGTTTCGTTTTGATAGTTCAACAACATTCATTGCGTTATTTACGTTGTTGAGCTGACACATTTTTCGAACATATGAAGGAATGGATTAGCAATATCCTTCAAAATAATTCAGATTGAGAGAGATGAGACGCGATGTTATGTTGTTTATATTTTTGGTAAAACGCTGGGTTATTCCTGGCAATAATGAATTTATTCTATCGCGAATTCGGGACGTCTCCAAACGACGTGCGACGTTAAAAATGTGGACATTAATTGTACAGGGTTAAATTAAATTAGCTAGCAAAACTACGCGGACGTGATGGTATCAATATACAAATATGACAAAGTAAAAAAAAATTTGATGGTCTTTTCTAGAGTCATCGACCGCGGTTAGTGTAAGCAGTCACTTGAGTTAGTGTAGATAGTTTTTTTTGTGTAAACTTCACAGACGAGATTGGCATCGATATCTAAACACGATGAAACAAAAGAAAACAGATTTTCTCAACTCACACTGCAAGTAGCAACGGAACCAGCAGTCGTTGACCCCAAAAAAAAAACATCAATATTTTTTGTTTTTATTTAATCGTGTTTATATGTCTGCCGAGTTTCGCTAGCTAATTTAATCTGACCGGATATGTCGGTAGCTGTCAAGGGTTAAAGGACAAATTAAATGATGTATAATGTAATTTTTGAGAGATAGTTGGAACTATTTTGAAACATATGTATACTAACTAATCTCTCAGGTAAAACAAATTTTCTACAAAAATATGGAATTGAATGGAACATGGAACTGTCGTTCTTAGCTCAATGACTATGAATTTTGATATAACCATTTCTGTATTGATGAATATTGGAGTGTGCTCAAGAGCTACATGAGCTCATCCCGCCTTCACCTTTCTACCATCGAGAGTCCAGACGCACTGCGGGATACCACCCCTATTTGGTTAATATACCATATATACGCACTAAGCGCTTCTCGTCATCTTTTCTGATGCGCACAGCTAAGGAGTGGAACCGTCTGCCTGCGTCTGCATTCCCGAGTTCATACAACCCGAATCTCTTCAAGGCGAGAGTGAATAGGCTTCTTCTGGGCAAGCTCGTTCCACCGTAGATCTCATCCCTGCCTCTGGGCTGGATTGAGGTCAAGAGTGAGCCCATTGTCAATAAAAAAAAAAATTAATTAACAAGCAATAAAAGTAAGCCCAGGCTTCCCGCGGCAATCTTTTTTCGTGCACTGGATTATCAACGCAATGGCGCTAAGGGTTTCATAGATTTTTGCGTCGAAACCATCACCTTCAATAAGTTGTACGTTTTTATTCATGTTTCCCACTGCATGACCATTGTAAAAGCAGGCGACTTTTTTTTAAAGAAAAAGTTTTATACGAGTTCGAAAATATTTTTTTGTAAATTTTTAACTATGCCACCAAAGACTAAAGCTATAAAAGTTGCATTGCGGCTTCGGGGACCTTCGGGCAACTTCGGGCAGCCCGCAAGTTTGATCGCCTCTAACTTTATTGAGCCCTTAGCGCCGAGAGTTGAAATTGCAGCAGTTTTGTTGACGCGCTGGGATGCGCTTTGTTCAATTCAATTCTAAATGCTCGGCTCAACACCGAAAGTCGAAAATCCAGTGAACGTGAAGTAAACGGGGGCTAACTTTTGTAAACGAGAAGTTCAATAATGAATATTTAATTACATAACATTTTGCAACAAAATGTTACGCGACAGGTCATCGTTTTCTGTGATAATGATAAATAATAAAACATTGATTTATTATAAAAATAGTAATAATTAATAAGCAATAATAGTGCCTTAATTATTGGCATATGGACCACGTCGTTAGATTATAAGACGTCTGTTAAAATTATGTATTCACTGTGGTTTTCAAAACTTAGAACATTTTATAAATGTTATAGGGTGATTTTTGAGATGGTGAGCAAGAAACAGAAATTATATTAAATACTTGGAGCTAAGTACAACAGTCGCTGGTATTGTGCAAAATTAAAATTGACTTTTTTATGCTATTTACGTCTGTGAAGTTTCGCCAGTTAATTTCATTTACCCTTGTATTTGAACCAGCGATGGTGTTATTATTACAAATACTGCGAATAAAAATTCAGTAAAACCAAAACTGACCTTATTGGTGATGTTCTTGAAAAAGGTCAGCTGCGTAGTACTCGCAACCGGCGTGCGTATACGTAACTTTTTTTTGGGAATGACATCTCGCAGTTTAACCTATGAGGTTGTCGTCTGCTTAACCGATGCCCGGTTGATTGTACGTACCTAAACGAAGCAGTAATTAAGGTTTTGCAATGTCTGCCTAAGAAGACTTGTGTTTAGGATTATTTTTTATAAAACCAAAAGGAATGGTTTCGCAGATCATTTCACCTATGAACATCTGCAATAGGTACTCTTATATTGCCCGAAGATATGTTTAGAAGAAATAATTTAAAAACCACAGTTAATACATAATTTATACAATATTTGTTGTACATAGTAAGTATTACTAATTCTGTATTGTTCAATTTTGATTAGTAACCATTTTGCATGTTGAAAATAATATGTAATTGTTTAAATTTTCAATAAATTTTTACACCATTTCCATGGCTATTTTATTTCGTCATTTTTTTTTTAATATTCTAATATTTGTTGGGTTCATGTTTAACCACTATGGCACCTGCCTACTGACCTATAGTAGAGAAGTACGCAGGACTTCATACTATCGATGGCAAAATGAAGACATTCGATTTTCGCCATTTTGGCGCTGACAGCAACGTGAGTGTCCGTGGAACTAATATTTTTGATAGCGAGTTTTACAAGATGCGCATACTCTCAAAATAAAAATGTTCTAAATATCTCGTAGTAAACACAAAATACACAGAAATGTCTTATTCCACGATTTACGCCTAAATCGTCAGAGACTTACCAAACCAAAACGACGGCAATGTGTCAATTTTAGTTCCTGAGACGCTCGATCGGGGCGGTTTGAATCGGCACAAAAAAAACAGCTGTCATTTCGTATAGTTAAATTATTCCAGCGTACTTTTATAATATAGATCAGTGCAATTGTCCCACCTCCGACGAGGAAGCGACTAGCTATCAACAGTTTTCTCGCTCCAGAAACCTACAAAAAATTGTAGGTGTCAGTAAACATGATTTTAAAAAGTGGTGACTGTCCCACTGTTGGGCAAAAGCCCTACTCTCTTTCCAACTCTCTCTGTCCAGAGCTGTAAAGGACCATAGTCTTTATTAAAGGAGTCCCGTAGAAGAGATGCAAATATTAATAGTTGACAGGACAGCTCTTGGTAGGCAGAACACTCGCGATACCCACGCTTGGTACTATCACCAAAATCTATATCTGACCACCGTAAGGACTATTCCTGCTTGCAGCGCATATTACTAGTCGACCTAAAAAGGATCCTCTTTTGTTTTACTTACGGACGCAGCTGTGGTCATCATGTGCACGGGATTTTATTTTCAAAATGGTCAGATTTGGGGATACTAGCGAGCAACCAGTCGTCGCCGTCGCGCACTTTTTGCTCGCCATCTCGTTTTTAGTTCCTAGCTCTACTGGCTTCTCTGGAACAGGTGGGTTATTCCGGTTATCCAGCCTAAGGTGGATACGCGCGGTAACACATGCCCGAGAAGCCACCCTAGGCTTAGTTGGATCTGCCAGGGCCGCGGGTTGTTCGAAAGAGATACCGTGGCCCCTGGCACAGGCAACTGAAGGAACACGGGTGGGTTTTAGTCAGTAAAAGTCTGACACACCCTTCCGCTCAGCCCAGAGCGGGAGAGGTCATTTGATGATTTCCCACACAAAAAAAAAAGGCTTAGTTGGATTAACTTAGGTATAGGCTTAGGGTGGATTCTCGAACATGCGTTTCCAAACAGGCTCCCTTAGGAGCTGAGCAAATTGAAAAAATGTCTGAAAGAATGCGAAGCGAAAATTAAGTATTGAGCAGCAAGTAGTGTCATAATTATGACATGTAACTTAATCTTTTTGACATTTTATTGAAACTAATTTTATATTTAATTTATAATGATATGGATATGCCTAAAAATATTGACTTTAATAATGACATAAAAGTTTACATAATGAAGTTGTACATCACCTGACCTATTGATAATCCTAAATTGTATTGTATTTGACATTATGAAACTCAATCTCTGACATTTATTGAAACTAATTTTACTTAATTTATCATGATATGCATGTGCCTATTATTATTACTATTGACTTTATATAAAAGTCCACATAATAAAATTGCATGTCACCTGACCTGTTCTGATGGTTCTGAATTGTATTTGACATTGGTATTAATATGACATATAATTAACTTAATCTCTGTGACATCAATGAAACTGATATAATTTAATCTAATTTGTAATGATGTGCCAATTAATATTTATTTTTAATTTATTAATGATGTGAAAGTTTACATAATCTCAGAAGGTAAATGATAATTGACAATGTTAATTATATATATTTGTACGCCTCTGGGCAAAACATAGAGAATCTATCTATTTTTAACACCTCACACTCCGTTGTAATCTGACCTATGTTTACAAATAAATTATTCTGATTCTGATTCAGGCGATGCGACGGGGTGGGTCGGGGAATTGAATTCTCAAGAAAGAAATAAAATACATATATTTAGCACAGACTAAAAGACACACCTCGACCCAATTTCACGCGGACGCTAGTATAAAATAAAACAAGATTGACGTCGTGTATAACATTGTTTTATTTTTGAATCTATTTCACTCAGTGTTTACACTACACAAAGCACAGTACGCAAAATACGCGCATTGTCGTGGAGTTGCGGACACCAGCCCGTATTACCTATCTATCTACACACCTACACAAAGCACAATCGTGAGTAACATACTGACAAATATCTTATCGGCTTGAAATGATACCTTTCACGGCGTTTCCGTGAAAGGTATCATTTCAAGGTTATTCCGTTTATCCACCAACGGAATTTATAGGCTAAAAGGCTGGATTCTCGGACATGTGTTCCCGTGTATCCACAGTGTGGATTTTTTTGGGGTGGATACACGGATTTACCGACTGAAACACCGAACACAACAGCGTCGCTATTAAAACATAGCCATTCGTCATGTCCATATGTCACTCATTAACATTTTATGATATTAAGACGAGAAACACGTTTATTTTGTAACGAGTCCATAAATTATACTTGTCAGTAGAGGAAATATTGCACGCCACCTGACAACGTCACAAACTATCTGTCAGCATCACTAATCATCTGACAATATGACAAACCATCTGTCAACATTACAAACTATCTGACAACATCACAAACTATCTGACAACATCACAAACTGTCTGACAACATCACCAACTGCTGGTCACTCACTGCTGCCACTGCGCTCTTCGCTTACTCTTCATATGTATATATTTGACATGTGACAACATGGAAGTTCGTTGAGTGAACTTAGCCGAACAGTATTCACACTCGTACGGCCGCTCGCCCGAGTGCGTTCGCATGTGGTTAAGAAGAGTGCGGTTTGCCTGGGAAAGAAAGATTACGGCTTAAGGGGGATGCGATGCCCGTCTGGAACCGGTACCCTGGTACCGAACCGCTAAGTACCGGTACAGAACCCCTAATTTTGGTACCGGTCCCAAGTCCTGATGTGTAGGTATCTATATTAATAATAAAGCTAGCTATGTTTGTTTCAACGCGCTAATGTCTGGAACTACCAGTCAGATTTGATTTTGTTTTGCATTTGATAGCCAAATTCTTAAGGAAGGCTATAGGCTATTTAACATCAATCTAGCAGCCTTAGGAGCCGAGCAGAAACAAAAAATAGTCAGAAAAAACGCTAAGAGAAACCAATAACGCGGGCAGGCGATGTGACACGATGCGATGTGGCACAGTAATAAAGTAAATAATACTCACAGCGAATCCTCTTCCACAAATATTACAGAGTTTATTCTTCTCTTTCTTCACTCCCTCGTGATTGAACCGCATGTGGTCTATGTATCGCGTTCTGTTCAGAAAGTGCTAAAACAAAATGACAGAGCAAAGTACTTTACTAACAATAATATGGATGTGTGAGTGTTGTGTGATGTGTGTTTTAAATATTAGGATATAAAAAGTATAAAAACATTTAAAAATATAAAAAATAGTAGCCCACCGGTATCGGGAACAGGGTCCAAGCTACCGGCGGTCAGGGCTGCAGAGAGAGGAACCTCCTGACAATGCGAGCCGTGTCCAGAAGTACCGCTTTCTGAATCAAGACCTTGATCCAGCTACCCAACGAGAGCCTCCTCAGGTGTTGGTCGAGGCTCTTGGCTATTAAGCAATTGGCTGTCACGACTATCGGCACAATTATCGCTGAGTCCACATCCCACATGTCGACAACCTCGCGAGCCAAGTCAAGATACTTGATTTGTTTATCTTTCTCGGCTTTCACGAGGTGAACATTTTATTTCAGTTTTTTTTTTTTTTAACTTGAAATTAAGAGGGATGTGCTTATAGGTTGCGTTGGGTTACTGCCATTGACAAGTCTGTCAAAGCCATTGTCATCTTTATTCTCGTTACGATAAGCATGCTGCTGTCAGAGGTAAAATAAAGCGATTGATTGCTGCACAGCGTATCGCGGATTCGATTCCCGCACTGAACAAATATTTGTATGACCTACAAGTAGTTGTTCCGGGTCTGGCTGTTTGTGTATGTGAGTATTAAAAAAAAATATGACTACAGAATTAAAATCAACCATCTAAGTTATATAATAATCCTATTGATTGATATTCCATGAAATAGTCATTTAATAGGATTATTTCAACTCACACAACACCCATAACAACAGAACTATAAAGTTCTGTAAATACATACTTGTTACGGTCACAAAACATATTTTGTTTAACATACATCTGAAAATTGCAAAAAACTTGAGAGGTGTCAAGGGACACCCGGATGGAACGAAGTTCAAAAAGAGGGAGAGAGAGATAGAGAGAGAGACACGCGCACGCCGCACGACTTACAACTACCTGTAGCAAAAAGTGTCGTTCCAACTTTTGGTCTTAATTTTTTCCGTCTAGCCTCCTTTCGCAACGCGCGATAAGGAACTTCGTTCCAAAAACTTAAGAAAAATTTAATTTCGCGGGCGCCCCTGGCGCTGCCCCCTTAAGTTTAAAATTTGCGAGGCGGCTTCAAAAGCTAATAAATAAATAAAATGTGTGCTCACTCTATCACACTCCAAGCAGTAGTGTTTGGACTGGTTCATATGCACATGTCGGTAGTGATTCATCATGTATGCTCGTCTGGAGTATGTGTTGGTACATTCTGGGCAGGGGAACTTCTTCTTGACTCTGAAATTATTTTTGTTTTATAAATGATAATGATAAATGATTTTATTTTTGTAAGTAGGTTTGTACAAACACTTTTACATGTCAATCATATTTTAAAACTAGATGAGGTCGGCGTTTCCTATCTGACTAGTCTGAGAAGAAAGGCCGAAACAAACTCAGACGTCACAGTCTCTTTTAAAGTCCAGACATAATCTTGGTCAGATCATGTGAAGACCATGTAGATTTATGTCTGAGATGGTTTTTTTGAAGAAAGAACCAAACAGTTTGAGAGGACCTGTCCAGTCAGTGCACGCATTTGTCAGAATATAATAAAATATCCTATGATAAAAAATATCCTATGTTATAATCCTGTGTCTACTCCCAAGTATTATCGGCCGAATGTTCGGCCGTTTTCTGCTACGAAGTTACTATTTGGTTCGGTCAATTACAATCTTACACTCATACACTCTTGCGAATATTGACTATGGTCCCGACCCAACTGAGCCGATCCGAACTTTTTTCGCATTTTTCAATCATATTTGGTTCGGCCATGTGTCGGTCCGATCCGAACATTCGCACTTTGCACTTCGGAGTAGGCCCCCTGGTTATAAACTATCTGTGTTCCAAATTTCATCCAAATCCGTTAAGGAGTTTTGGCGTGAAAGAGTAACAAACATCCATCCATCCATACAAACTTTCGGGTTTATAATATTATTAAGATAAATAGGACTACAAAAAAGTATAACTATGAATTCTTTCCTACTTACTGACTCTCCCGCTCCCGTCCATGCGCGGCGCTGTTATGCACGTGCCTTCTATACACATGCTCGCTCTCATACTGTTTGTCACACAGCACACAGTACGCCTGCTCAGCCACACATGAGCTGTGCTTCAGAGAGAAGTGCTTGCGCAGTGCGGCGCGCGACTTGTAGTGACGCGAACAAGTTGAACAGGTGTGCGTGTCCAGGTGACGGCTGTAAAGAAGATTATAATCAGTTTATAATGTCCCCATTACTGGTACACACTGGTACCTCCTCTCTGTGTGCGGAGTGGGACGTAATCTAACACGCGAGCCCAGTGCGGGTTATTGGATGTCACGTGACTGTAATCTAACACGCGAGCCCAGTGCGGGTTATTGGATGTCACGTGACTGTAATCTAACACGCGAGCCCAGTGCGGGTTATTGGATGTCACGTGACTGTAATCTAACACGCGAGCCCAGTGCGGGTTATTGGATGTCACGTGACTGTAATCTAACACGCGAGCCCAGTGCGGGTTATTGGATGTCACAAGACTGTAATCTAACACGCGAGCCCACCCAAGTAGCACATGACAGCCGCACAGTGACTTGATTATAGAATAAATGACTACTTAAGGCTGTTTTAGTTTCCTGCATAAGGGCTTTGTAGTTGGCTACGCAGCCTTTGTAATTCCAATTTGGGCCCCAAATTAACCAGCCTTGAGCATTAAAGTGACTGGTTAACGGCAGTATAATCATTGAAACAGCTGTACAAGGCCTGTACATTGGCTTATACAGCTATACAACAGTCATTGCAGCCTAAGATTCAGCTTCTTTAATTCTCTTCAACAGCTTTTAGATGTTTTGAGGCTTGTCAACAGCTTTTATTAAAGTATAAATCCTAACCAAAAATTTTTTTTTTTAATTTTTTTTGTGTATTTGTGACAGACGACAGTTTGTTAAAGTGCGCGGGCGGACAATATTTAAGGTAAGATATTTTTAATAGTTTTCACGTTAATTTTGAGTGTCCTTGTATGTAAATTGAGTTGCGAATACCATTTTACTGTAAATGTGTATAGGTAATTACATCAAATATTTCACGCGCCATCAGAATAATACCGTTTTAACGAAAATATTTCACAAGATATATGGTGTACGAATACTTAATAGATTTATCACTCAAATTATTGCTTTCTAACTTATTGTGTTCCATTAGGAAATGAGTGGAAAATATATTGTTTGAATTAAAAGCTATCAAATATCCTTGAAATCTATAAGAAATCATCTGGATATTTAGTAACAAATCATTTCTGTAATGCTAAAATGGCGTCCATTTGTTATCCAGCACAAATTCTCCATAAATGCTTTTGAAAAGTTATTTACTGTAACAGTGGTGTTGCCAAGTCTATGTACCAGCTTAAAGCATTACGCTGGCTGGACAAAGGATTTTAATTAGCTTTCTTACTGTGTATTGGTATAAAGAGAGAGCATACAATAGGTTTTCAGGGATAAAGAAATCTCGACAGAAAACCATTTCATTATGTACCTACAATGTTTGGCTTTTGAAAGACCGTTGCAGGCCCAGAAGATATTTAAGTTTTTTTAAATAACACGTTAAGAGACTTGGCTTGGCTCGCTCAACAGTCGCATAATAAGTTGAAAAAGTTGTGTTCTTCTTTTGCACGTTTCCGCGCTTCCCGTGAGGTAGTGTACTTGGCGCGTTTTTGAACATAACTTTTTGTTTTTGATATCTTTCGGATCTGCAAGGGCAGGTATTTGGAGAGCCAATCGTACATAATTTACATACAAACCTTCAGTTCATGTGATTTGTTTTTATTTTGTTTTGCCCTTTTCGTACTATGTTATGATTGCTAATTACATTAATATTGTTTTCAGGATTGATAATGCTGTTTAAAATAATCAAAACCTTTGAAAAAGGAAAGGAAAGATTAACAATTGTTCCAAGTGGAGCATAACGGGATTTTGAGACGGCCAGGAAAAACGTTTCTTTAAAATTGCTAATAAAAAGTGACAAATTGATTGATTTTTATTATAATATCGATACCAAATCTGGTGGCTATGATTAGAAAATAATTCAGATTATGAAAAGTAGCATTTTCGTAATTATGTTGTATTTCCACAAATTATATTAATTTCATATTGATAACAAAACAGTACTTACAAATTTCTGAAACGATTTTTATTTTTCTTATTAAGGCTCAGCAGAATTACATACACTTTACTTGAAATAATAGTATTTAAAAAAATCTATTTCCATAATTGATTACAAAATATGTAAAAGGGGTATGAAATACAAGTTTAGTAGTTTTTATGCTCAATACATTATAAATTTAAACTTCACATCCAGAAAATGTATTTTCACTTCAATGCGTTCTGCGTTAGGCCGTTTTACTTTAAATATGTCAAAAGTAGATGACTTTACTGGGTAGTCAAAAATGTCTATTAAACCTGTTATTTTGTAGCCTATAATTAAATTTTCATCAATATTTTGATCAAAATCTGTTTGTCGGGAACCCTCACTATATGAAAACGACACTGGCTTATAAACATAAGCTGCATCATTATTATAAACCAATATTTTGATCAAAATCTATTTGTGCGGAACCCTCACTATGCGTAAACGTCACGCTTGGCTTGTAAATATCAAATCAAAAAAATCAAATCTGACGTAATTTAAACACCAATAATCTAGATTTACTCTTAAATAACGCCGAAAGCTGTAAAATAGCTGTCAGCTACACTTTATGCATTGGCATTAGGATAGAGTACGCCTACTCCAATTTACAACTCAGGGTGAATTAATAATTCTCTTATAAATGTAACGGCATTTGTAGAGATTATATATCCACTTTTAATCAGCTATTAACAAGCTCGTTGAAGTAGAATTAGAATAGAATTAGTGTACACCAATTAAAAGCCAGTGGCATTATTCGATACTTTAATGCAGCCCGCAACATTACAAGACAGGTGAATTTTTCGTATTAAGCAGTCGTTAACAAGCTTTGGACTTCTAAACCAGCTAGTAGTTTCACATGCAGCCAAAAGCTGGACTAGATCATTTTCAAATTCTACTTAAATGCTTTTAGTATATTTTTTCGCCATCATAAAGTCATTAGTCAGCTATGCTGTTTAATAGTGTATAATCTTTCCTTAATACAGTCTAAAGACTCGTCCTATCCTATAATACATCTGCATAAAAGCTGTAGACTATAATGTGGCTTGTTTATGACCTAATTCATCGCTAATGTGCTACTTGGGCAGTGCGGGTTATTGGATGTCACGTGACTGTAATTTTTTGGTTCTAGGACATGCCGGTTTCCTCACGATGTTTTCCTTCACCGTTTTTAAATATATATGTGTATATATAAAAATTAATCCCTATATTTCCCTTCGTCACGCCATAACTTGAGAACGACTAAAACGATTTCCGAAAAAAAAGATGGATCTTTTTTTTTTAAGTTTTCTAATACTTCGTAGAAGGTTCTTACGGACATGGCCCTATATGGGGCCCCGGTATGGGCGCGTTCACTGTTACACTACCTGAACGCGCCCCAAAAGGTGGTAGCCGTAAGGCTAATCCGGGGCTACCGCACGATCTCGGGCGAGGCAGCAAGCCTCCTTGCCGGACTGCCACCATGGGACCTGGAGGCGATAGTCCTCGCGCGCCTATATGATTGGCGCGCGGAGGCACTACGCCGGGGGGAAACTCCGCATCCGCGGCAAACCGCGGCGGAGCGGACGAACCTCCGGCGCGATCTCATGGCGGCATGGAAGGAGCGACTATCGCAACCCAGCGCAGGGCACGCCACGATAGCGGCGGTAAGACCCCTCTTTGAGGAGTGGCTAGAGAGACGTCACAGCGTTCTCACCTACCGCCTGACGCAGGTCCTCTCCGGACACGGATGTTTCGGGAGGTTCCTGCACATCATCAGGCGGGAGGAGACGCCCGGGTGTCACCACTGTCAGGATCGCCCAGAGGACACGGTGGAGCATACGGTGGAGGTCTGCCCTGCTTGGGCAGAGCACCGCCGTGTCCTCGTAGAGGCGATTGGCAGCGGCGGCGACCTCTCGCGTCCGGCCCTGGTTCAAGCCATGGTCCGGGGTGAGAGGGAGTGGGAGGCAGTCACCTCCTTCTGCGAAGCAGTCATGCTAGCGAAGGAGGTGGGGGGGTGGGCGAGGGAACGCACTTTGCGCACCTCACGCCTCAGCCGCCGCGGGAGACGCTCCGGGCGTCGGGAGCCGCGTGACGACTCCCGGCCACCGTAGGCGCGGGCCTGCGGGCGGAGAGTAATGGGTAGCTCTCCGTCCGATCAGGACTAGGCCCGTGCCGGACGGCGTGTATGTGTTCCACGCGCGCCTCAAAGAGATGTCAGCAAAAGCGACGGGGCCCCATAGGGCCGAAGCCTGCCAGGGTAGCGGGAACATCCGAAAGGGTTTACCGCTGCCCTGGAACATAAAGGGCTAAGGAAGGAACACGGGTGGGTTTTAGTCAGTAAGAGTCTGACACTCCCTCCTGCTCCACCCAGAGCGGGAGGAGTCATTTGATGATTTCCCATCCTCAAAAAAAAAAAAGGTTCTTACGGAAAAAAAAAACAAGAAAGTTGCGCATTAATTAGAAAAAACTTGAGAGGTGTCAAGGGACACCCGGATGGAACGAAGTTCAAAGAGAGAGAGAGAGACAGAGAAACACGCGCACGCCGCACGGCTTACAACTAAGCAAAAAGTGTCGTTCCAACTTTTAGTCTTAATTTTTTCCGACTAGCCCCGTTTCGCAACGCGCGATAAGGAACTTCGTTCCAATAAGAATTACTCTTTTACGCTAAAACTGCTGAACGGATTTAGATGAAATTTGACACATGGGTAGACCATGATCTGGAGAAGGACATAGGCTACTTTTCATCCTGGATCACAGACACCAGCGGGCAAGTCACGGGCAACAGCTAGTTATTAATATATTTTTTCAGTGGGAACGTTTTAGGCTGATAATGCTAAGGTATACTATGTGTGAATTTTCGGTTTAAGGACATTTTACATTGCCTCACGATGTTTTTTTTTCTCACAGTTTTTAGAGAATTGCATGCTATTATAATGTAGTTGCACGATGCGTAAAGGATGTCTTGTCATAGTATTAAAAAAGTTGCCACACTGTTTATAAATTACATACTGTTTATAAACTCAGGCTTTCTTCTCATATGGGGTAAGCAGAAACTATAGAACGGCACCTGCTACTATCCTTACATAAGGAGTATGTAATGACTAGTGAACGTTCATACATCACCGTAGCCATTCACAACCATTCTACAGGCTATCGTATCGAAAATGACACATTTCGATAACCTGAAGGCCAATTCTCGTAATTTAAAACGTTCATAATCTAGTCTCAGTCTTATCTCAGCGACAAACAAATGTCAAAAACTTGTCAAAATGTAGGGAAATTAGAGGTATTTTTAGACCGATTGAGACTGAGATCAGAGGGGTAATTCTCGTAATTTTAAGAACGTTCACAGTCTGATCTCAGTCTCAATCTGTTAAAAATACGTCTAATTTCCCTACATTTTGACAAGTTTTTGACATTTGTTTGTCGCCGAGATGAGACTGCGACTAGATTTTGAACGTTTTAAATTACGGGAATACGGGCCCAGACTGTGAACGTTCTTAAAAATACGAGAATTGCCCCTCTGATTGCCTTGCCCCTGACAGCAAACAGCCGTCGGAAGAATAGTGGGCGTCTGTTTGATTTGTTTTTTTTTTTTTTTTTAAACATTGCCCCACACTAGGAATTACTCATGTATCGTGGGTGCGTTTACAAACATTTAAACTCACATCAGACCCAGAACAAATACCTGTAGGCAATACAAATATTTGTTCCGGAATTAATACCTTTTATAAAATTTCATATTGAGACACGAAGCAACAAAATTCGATCTAAAGAAAAGCGGCCACATTCCTATATGTCGTATTTAGTTGCTTCGTGTCTCAATATGAAACTTAATAAAAGGTATTAGAAAATTCTAGACACACTTACCGAGGTCGCTGATTGAGCAGATTTTCATAATTCCTTCTCAGTCACGAGATAATATTTTTTTAAAGGAGTGGCGCTAGTGGACCGTTGTACAGGCTCTTAACTAACTACTAGAACTGTCAATGTCAAAACAAGCCTTTTATTTTTTGACAACTTTAAACAGAAATGTTTAAAAATTAATAAAATAGTTTTCTTACTTCATATGTTTTTCGAGCATGTGTCTGGTTTTGCATCGCTTTCCACAATGATCGCAGAGAAATATGCTGTGTAAAGATTTGTAGTGTGTGTAGAATGCCGCCAAATCTCTGAAAAACATCATACATTGTAACATAATGTACATACTCACAGTTACCTTCAATCATTCCTCAAGGTCAGAACAAGCATTCTGTGACCGTTAGGCGCTGATCTGATTATTTCTCACGACTCGTTCTATCCACAATCAGTACACAGACACAGCTCCAACTTTAACATGAGACTATGACGATTTAGTGTCATCCAAGGGTTGGTAGTTTCGCCCACATTGATGGATATCATTTTCCCCCCGACCCTAGAAAATTTTCGACTCAGAGAAAATTTTAATGAAGCTTTCCGAAAGAAACTGTAAAACACAACTTCGCAGATTCATACCTCTCCATTCACCCAATCATACTATCTCTTTTAAGCAATCTCCTGCATTCCGGTAAGGGTGGAGTTCACATTCAATGACTGCCACTCTAGAAGGGTGTTTTATAAACGACGTTAAGGCTTATTTAAGGAGTTGTCAGCCGCTCCAGACATGGAAACAAAAAGAAAAGGTACAAATTTAGTACAGGAAATTAAGCTCATTTAAAGAGCGATAGAGTTAAGTAATAAGTTAAGTAGTAGTAGATAGATACATTTGTACATTTAGTTTAGGCTTATTTAGGGAGTAACCAACCGCTCCTGCAAGGGCTTATTTATAGAGTTGCAACCGCTCTTTAGAATACATATACATATATGCATATATACAATAGTTAGATAAGTTAAGATTGGATAGCTTAAATTACCAATGGTTTAGAGCCGATTGATAAAGCATATCCAGTGATCAATGCAGTAGAGCATCATGATCATTATAACTATGGCTGTAGAGCCGTAGTTATAGAAGAGTAAAAGATGGATGGGGTAGGCCATCATCTTTTAAAACCGTTTGGTTTTACCAAATAGATGTGCTTAAGAGCACGAGTTAAATAAGTAGGTATTTATAAACATAATAGAATAAAGATATGATAATGTAGTGTAGAGATGTTTAAGTATATACAATATATACATAATTATAAGTTGAAAAGTAAGTTACATAAAAATACGAGTATCTAAAAGTTAATAAATATAAAGTTACGTAAAAAATATTTCTGTTTTCCTGTTGAAAAAAATAAAGTTATATGTGAAGAATATAGATGTTTAGTACAGTGTGCTCAAGTTGTTTGGATGAAAAGAAATAAAATTAGCCAAAGAGTTTAAATTACACTAGATGAAGCGTTGTTTTAGAATTTAGTAAAGTGAAAGGAATGGATGTATGAAAATTATGCAAGAAGACGAAAGAAGGATGAAACTTTAAAATGAAAGAAAGAGAACTAGGAGAATTCCAAGAATTAGAGAAAGAGAGAGAGAGAGAGAGAGAGAACTAATTTACGTTGGGCGCCAAAATGTCGTGTAGCGACAAGGAAAGCTAAGCTTATAAGTTAAGGATTAAAAGAAAGGGAGGTAGAAGACAAAGATATATAATTATAGGAAAAGGATGGAGATGGACTGAAGAGTGGTGTGTAGTATGTGAAGGTGGGGTGTATGAGTGACGGTGCGTGATAGATGGGTTGAGGAGGTTGAGGTGAAGATACAGGTGGGTTGAGGAGGTAGTCGCGAGGCAGGTGCTAGCGACCGGGGCAGGTACAGCTGCCCATCCAGGATCAGGAGCAGGAACAGGTGAAGACAGGTGCTAGGGCGTGGCAACACGGTGGACACCCGTAGGAGGGCCCACGCAGCAGGCCAGGACGCAGCACAGCAGCAGGAGAGAGAGGAACGGCGGAGACTCTGTCAGCCCGTCAGGTGAGGACAGGAGGGCCCACGCAGCAGGCCAGGACGCAGCACGGCAGCAGGAGAGAGAGAGTCACGGCGGAGACGCTGTCAGCCCGCCAGGTGAGGACAGGAGGGCCCACGCAGCAGGCCAGGACGCAGCACGGCAGCAGGAGCTTCAAAATGGAAAATTTTCTAGGGTCGGGGGGAAAATGTAACATAATGTACATACTCACAGTTACCTTCAATCATTCCTCAAGGTCAGAACAAGCATTCTGTGACCGTTAGGCGCTGATCTGATTATTTCTCACGACTCGTTCTATCCACAATCAGTACACAGACACAGCTCCAACTTTAACATGAGACTATGACGATTTAGTGTCATCCAAGGGTTGGTAGTTTCGCCCACATTGATGGATATCATTTTTCCTATAAACACTATACTTCTAATACAAAATAACTATAGATTTTATTGTATTTTATTATAATATATTTTATTATGACAGCTTTGACAACGACGTTTAATACGTCGTCATGGCAACGTACCTTTCAAATTCTTACCGGCCTGTATCTTTTTAGTGGATTAGATATGCAAACTCACGTAAAAGAATTACTGGCTACGTTCTTATCTCAAATTCATATTTTCTACATGATGTTATTCTACGAGTTTTCTTTATTGATCCACGCAATACAAGGATCAGTTCTGGCTTCGCCTCTAAAGCGAACACTACAAGGAGCCTGATACTCCAGGGCTACCTATCCCGGGAATACCCAGCGTACCTCTCTGCAGTACCTGACGGACCCTGCCTACGCCTCCGTCCTCCGTCCTCCGTGAAGAGGGCTACCTCATCTATTGGGCCGCGCCTCACCTGAGGGCTGCCTCACCCGAGGGCCGCCTCACCTGGCGGGCTGACAGCGTCTTCGCCGTGCCTCTCTCCTGCTGCCGTGCTGCGTCCTGGCCTGCTGCGTGGGCCCTCCTGTCCTCACCTGGCGGGCTGACAGCGTCTCCGCCGTGACTCTCTCTCTCCTGCTGCCGTGCTGCGTCCTGGCCTGCTGCGTGGGCCCTCCTGTCCTCACCTGACGGGCTGACAGAGTCTCCGCCGTGCCTCTCTCTCCTGCTGCTGTGCTGCGTCCTGGCCTGCTGCGTGGGCCCTCCTACGGGTGTCCACCGTGTTGCCACGCCCTAGCACCTGTCTTCACCTGTTCCTGCTCCTGATCCTGGATGGGCAGCTGTACCTGCCCCGGTCGCTAGCACCTGCCTCGCGACTACCTCCTCAACCCACCTGTATCTTCACCTCAACCTCCTCAACCCATCTATCACGCACCGTCACTCATACACCCCACCTTCACATACTACACACCACTCTTCAGTCCATCTCCATCCTTTTCTTATAAATATATATCTTTAATTGTCTTCTATCTCCCTTTCTTTTAATCCTTAACCTATAAGCTTAGCTTTCCTTGTCGCTACACGACAACATAACATCACGCCTGTATCCCTCAAAAGAAAAGAAAGAAAGAAAGGAAATACATTTATTTAGCACAGACTAAAACGCACACAAAGGCTTTTTTTATCCAATTTATATTACACTAGCTGCGCCCCACGGTTTCACCCGCATAAGTTTCGATCCCGTGGGAATATCGGGATAAAGAGTATCCTATATGTTAATCCTGGTTGTAAACCATCTGTGTGCCACATTTCATCCAAATCCGTTCAGTAGTTTTTGCGTGAAAGAGTTACAAACATCCATACAAACTTTCACGTTTATAATACATATTAGTAGGATTGTGTGCATTTGAGTATGTGCTAAATAAAAGTATTTTCTTTCTTTCCGAAGGGTAAGGCCAACAGTACACCCACATTTCGCCGATTATGTTAAAAATGTAAGAACAGACATGACACTGACAGGACTAAACTCATATTTATCTTCTGTCCTTTTATTTATGAAATAGAAAGAAAAAGATGCACTGAACTTAAATTTAGTTTAGTTTAAGAACAAGGGAATCGGCGCCAAAAGCTTCGAAGCCTTTTTTTAGGGTTCCGTAGCCAAATGGCACGGTACTCTTATGGATTCGTCATGTCTGCCTGTCCGTCCGTATGTCACAGCCACTTTTTTCCGAAACTATAAGAGCTATACTGTTGAAACTTGGTAAGAAGATGTATTCTGTGAACCGCATTAAGATTTTCACACAAAAATAGAAAAAAAAAAACAATAAATTTTGGGGGTTCCCCATACTTACTGAAACGCAACATTTTTTTTTTTCATCAAACCCATACCTGTGGTGTATCTATGGATAGGTCTTCAAAAATGATATTGAGGTTTCTAATATCATTTTTTTCTAAACTGAATAGTTTGCGCGAGAGACACTTCCAAAATGGAAAAATGTGTAGTCAACCCCCCCCCCCCCCCCCCTGTAATTTCTAAAATAAGAGAATGATAAAACTAAAAAAAATACATGATGTACATTACCATGTAAACTTCCACCGAAACCTTTTGCGCATCAGTGCAGTCTTAGCGAACTGATGACACAGTAAGGTATTATCGCGTCTATTACGTGAAACAATACATACAAACGTATACGTGTTTTGCGAATTTGGTCTGTATTAACTACAAGCTCTATTAGCCTGACTACTAGCTCTATTTTTTTGACTCGAGTTGATACGGGTACTGACTCGAGTCGCAACTCGAGTTGACTCGACTCGGTGTCTCCTCTAGGGAGAAAGAGGGGACTCGGGGAGCTCGAGTCAGCTCGACTCGAGGCTGATAGGTAATGATAATGATGTTGAATTGTTGGTGTGATATGGCTACTCGAGTCCATTCGCAACTAAGAAAGTATCTGTTTTAGTAGCCGGAGCCGCTACGCTAAATACAAGGTGATACAAGCCTACACCAATGTAGCATTGGATCACTGATCAGGTTTTAATATGTTACGAAAGAAGTTTATCAGGTATTTGAAATTAAAAATATTTAATTATTAAAGTAAGCACACTTAGAGATATTAATTACTAACAAAGCAACAAGGTCAGGTCGCGCGCGGGTCACCAACGGCCAACTAATAAAACAACAAAATGTCAATCAAAAATTCAAAATAAACTTCCACCGCGATTTTTCATTCACCCACGCAATTCCGTTTCCGATCCTGGCCGAGCGAGCCCGACTCAGCCCGAGTTCTATTTTACTCAACTCGCATCGAGTTGACTCGTAAACTCGTAAGCCCCCACGCACGTCGTGAGGTGTGCGTTCGATAGACAGAGTTGATTCGAGTTGTTAAAAACTGAACTCGAGTTGACCCGTTTACGGTTTGATTCGAGTTAGGTACTCCAATCAAATAACTCGACTCGCACATCGCTAACAGGTGTTAGGAACGCATTCTCTCGACAGCCCGTCTGTAGTAACATACTAAAATAAATAAAATACAACATACAAACTTACTGGAACTTCGCCTCACAATACACACACTGGACCGCACTGTGCGTGTTTACATGCGCGTTGAATCTCCTGATAGAGTAACACTGAAAGCCACAGCGCGCACACTCCCACGCAAACTTATGCGCTTCTATGTGTGCGCTTAGAGAGGGCTCGCTGATGAAGCGTATGTTGCATGTAGGGCAAGTATGGGAACCTGCAGACTGAAAAAAAACTTTATACTATTAAATACATCATATTTTAACATGTGGACCGAGTTAAGAATACAACAATCCGTTCCATCACTAAAATAACTGATGTCACTCGGAAAGCTGCCACGCTTAAATGGAATTGGTCTGGACACATCTGCCGCTTGTCAGACGATCAATGGGCCAAACATACGACCCAGTGGATCCCGCTTAATGGCAAACGACATCGCGGCAGGCCCGGACGGAGATGGGGGGATGAGCTGGACTCCTTTAATAAAGATTGGTCATTGGCGGCTCTGGATAGAGAGAGGTGGAAGAAGAATAGGGAGGCCTTTGCCCAGCAGTGGGACACTAACGGCTAATAAAAAAATAAATAAAAATAATCAACATACAATCACAATGACCTGCAAATTGCAAAAACGTAAGAAAAGCATCCCCCATAATAACTGGTGAAATGTGGGTGTACTATGTAAATTCTTCTTTTTTTCGTGGGTTAAAAATCAAGGAAGTTGAAATAAATGGAATTTATCATTAATATATACTAAAAAGAGGAAAGGACCCAATATCGAGCCTTGTGGCACACCCATTTTTACTTTTAAACAATGTGAATTGACACCATTTATTAGAACTTGCTGTTGTCTACCATATATATAAGATTTTATTATACTGAGCGCAAATTTTCCAAGGCGGTTATGCTAACTTTCAAGAGTAAGGTTTCGTGATCGATGCAATCAAATGCCTTTCAGAAAAATCTCCCATGGCGTCTTGTCTTCCCACGCGCTAAAAATGACTTTTAATAAGGCTACACCCGCATCGGTCGTACAACGTCCTTTGGTGAAACCATACTGCTAATCGTGAAGGATTTTATTCGTGTTTAAATGATTGAGCATTTGATTAAACATTATCTCTTCAAATACCTTGCTGAAAACTGGCAGCACGGATACGGTTAGTAGATATATTAACTTACTTCATCATGATATTTTAAGATATGCCTTTTCAATTTCTCCTTAGTATTGAATCCATTTACACACAACTTGCATTTATATTTAAGCTCCTTATAGAAATCACAATTCCTCTCCCTGTCCAGCCATGTTTGTGAATCTCCAGGTTGTATAGCAAACTTTTTTCTCAAAACTTTTTTGGCATTCTTTTCATAGACTATTCTATAATGGAGTGATTTTTCTTTTTTTGTTACTTTAGTCTCTGTGTCATATTCTTTTTTAATTTCTTGGAGGGAAAAGTCATTGTTTTCATTGTAACTATGAAAGGAATCATTGGAATGTTCATTTTCCTGTTTGATAACTACTTTATCCTTGCAGTCAACTTCTTCATCAGTATGTGTGATGAATATTGTATGATCTGTGTACGTTTTTGTTAATTTTGATAGGGTCTGTAGAAGCAATTTCTGAAAACAAAAGGTTTGTGCTTATGAGTATACTATAGAAGTGAAAACTTATAGTGTGTTTTCTTTTAAACCTATATTTGGAATATTACCAACAATTTAAAACAAAAAATTAGCAAAGCAGTCTAGTCGTTCTCAAGTGATGGATTTACCAATAACCAGAATTTCATTTCTATAGAACTCCTCAGCTTTCTTATTAGTATACTAATAAGAACGCTGAGGAGTTTGAATGCTAATCTCTGGAACTACGAAAGAGAGAAGATATTCTATATCTATAGATATTCTATTCTATTCTACCAGTCAGATTTGACAAATTATTTATGCATTTGATAGCTTAATTCTCGAGGAAGGTTATAGGTTACTTAACATCAAGCTAGGGCCCTTAGGAGCCGAGCAAAAAGAAAAAAAGTCATAAAGAACGCTAAGTGAAGCGAGTTAAAGCGCGGACAGCCGGTCGATTCTGTAAAAATCTCACCGTGAAAACTCAAGTGAAGTGAGCTTGATGTGAGTTGTCAGTAGTGTCAATCCCTAGCATTATTTGGAATGACAGCTCACTCCACGCTCACTTCACCTAAGTTTTCACGGTGAGATGGTTACAGAATCGCACTGCAGGTGACGTGAATCCCTGCAACTTCGTCCCTCAACCCACCCCGGGTTGAGGGACGAAGTCGCAGGCAGAAGCTAGTATTGTATACAGGATGAAATTGAATCAAAATTTAGGTAAATACAGCTAGTTCAACGCATTGCCAACTTGCTTCATGTTGTAAACTCTGCAACGAATGGAGGCGCACGCTAAAATTGATACTTTAATTTTCTTATTTGTTTTGATTCTTAATTATTTTCTTTTTAACTGAAAATGACGATAATTCGTGCCTACTTGAAGGCAATAACTTAGTTTAAACTATCTAAGACCATAATTACTTACACAATTTTTTATTACAAGAATTTAGTTTTGATAAATGACAATTTATAATGATTTTTCAATTTCACCTGTACAATAATTTTAATGTAACATACCTGTTTATTCAGATAATGATATGTTAGTATCCTCTGAGCTTCTTCTAATTTATGTTTGAAGAGTTTTATCTTTTTAAGCATGGCCATACATTCCCAACATAAAAATAATGGTTGAGGCAATATCTGAAAATATAAAAACTTCCTTGAAATATTTTTTAAAAGAAATTTTGAGATTTGCAAGAGGGTAAACTAACTAATGAAATATAGGTCAAAGTTGTAAATGGCAGTGGGCAAGGGGCAACGGTGGTAGTAACAACACGAATAGCTTAGCTCTTTAGGTTTAATTGAGTAGGAATTATTATTACTGTTTATTTATATAAGAATTAATTCATATAAATAATATTAAGTAATAGGTACTAGTTGATAGCCACAATATCGAATTAGGTCTAAGATCTGTAAAGGTTAAAGTTGTAAGAGATAAATAAATAAAACTTTAGAAAATAATATACAGTCTTACATTATTTGAAATATTCCTAATTAAATCAAATAATTCGCCGATCGGAGAAAGGCTGCGGTCAGAGCTCAAACAGGCTTGGCAGAACGAACCACTGTTTTTAACATCAAAATCGTATTTTAATTCTTCTGTTTCATACATTTTTGTCTAATTTTTCATTAATTAAAATTGTGAAAATTATTGTTTACAATTTTCCTGACATCGAGCAGGATAGAAGATAGGAATGACATTATGACACTGACATCTTAAACTAAAGTTGCCCGTATAGTAAAAGTACTCTGTGAGTTGTGACTAAAGCCTAGAGCCCTAGACCATAGTAAAAGCAAATAAGTACGACATCTTCATACATTCGCACCGCGCACGGTTTGTATGTGAGCGCGCTCGTACGTATGCGTCGTCGCACGCACACACTGACAAAATTTATCGCTGCTAAAGGTGCGCCAGTCGTGGCTGTGACGCCGGTAATATCGCCCGCGCCCGCGCACGCTTCGCCGCTGCCCTGCTGCTCGTAATAAATAATTTGTACGTGTACCTACCTACCTCCTTTAACTACAAAGACTTCATAATCATTTCATTTTATTTGAATAAATACATGATTCAGTAAAACCACGTTTTTATTAGTCATATTTCGATCGTAATTTTTCAAATAACTAAACAGATAAGATGACGTAGGTAGGCAATGAAAAAAATGTAGTCGGCTTCTGGTCTATGTACTTACACACGGCTACACGTCAAGCTATATAAAACCAGTTTGTCTTGGCCTCACTTTGTATGATATTTTCTCACAATGAACGGTCAGCTAATACTGGTTTTGCATAGCTTGATGTGTAGCCGTGTGTAGAAAAAATAATTAAAAAAAACTTTGTATTAAAGGTCCCTGATGCTTACCCTACAGGGGAACATTGTTTTGTATAGAGATTGACTATGCATTTTTGACGATTGAATAAAGTATAAGTGACAGCCCTACGAGTTTAGGCTATTATCGCTCGCTCGGGGCTTGAGTTGGCCTACTTATTTGCTTTTATTATGCCTAGACAGAGAATAGTAGGTAGACAAGGCCTCAGCGTATGGGGTATGAGATAGCGATAGTTCGACATAAGTACATTACTGCAGGTACGTGCAATTAATATTGCCATACTAAGACTTTTACCCCAATCGTGTGGGTAATATGGTACTTATTGAGTACTTTGATTGTACTACGTCTACGATTTTTTGATGTTATATTTATTTATTTATATATACTTTATTGTACACCACAAAAATACATAGCTTAAAAAATACATGGCACACTACAAAATATACAATGGGCGGCCTTATCGCATTACTGCGATCTCTTCCAGGCATCCTTAGAATGGACAGTGATTTTCCTTGACATAAAATGGGACTGTCGTTGGTGCAAACGTATTGTATACAATAAACTAAAATAGATACACCAATATATACATCCAAAATTATAGATACATAAATACATACATACTATATATACAAGCAACGAAAAATAAAAGAAGACTGTAGATGATTGCAGTTAGGACAACAAGATCACAACGACAAGTAGTGGTCCTTTACAAGTCTTTTGAACACCTGTAACGACTGCGCGCGTTTTATTTCAACTGGCAATGCATTCCATAAACGAAGCGGCCTGGACAGTAAAGGATAATTTATCAAGGAAAGTATATTTTACTTGATCTGGTGATAAGCCTAAAATAAAACCAGGAACGAATGCAACTAGCTTCAAAATGACGTGAGCAGATTCGGGAGTGACGACTTGGATGCCAGTTAACTCGGCCCGAACACTCAGTCCACTTTTCTTAAAAATGGTTCTTTCGAAAAACTAAAAACAAAAATTAAAAATGAAATACGCTCAGTGATAAAAAAAAATAAGTGCTGGTATCCCCGTTAAGGTATTATCCGACTATTGACCAAAGACACGAAGTAACATAGATAACCGCCTATCATAAAATGCTTCACACTTTGGTCGGTTAATACGAAAAACAAGTTAGGATTTAATCGTCTTTTTAGACGAAATTATCACAATATTTTGCTTATTATTGACACAAAATAGTCTTAAAGTACAATATTTTGTTAATTTACTTGCTGTAATAGGTAAAACATGCTACTTACCGATGAAAGGTTATGTTTGGTTGATTTCGTTCACTACGACTTTTACAGCCGATTACACAGCCACTCACCATCATTACACACTAAATATTACCTTTTGGAACGCCCCCCCCCCCTGCGCGGTGACACAGTAAACGGACGTGTTTTTGTTCTCGTTGTATTTAAAATTCTAAATCAGTGGTAAAAGTGATTACTCCTACGAGAAAAATACAGCAT
The DNA here is from genome assembly GCA_945859715.1 of Apamea sordens. Classification (NCBI taxonomy): domain Eukaryota; kingdom Metazoa; phylum Arthropoda; class Insecta; order Lepidoptera; family Noctuidae; genus Apamea; species Apamea sordens. The sequence goes on along the minus strand of OX244015.1, from coordinate 5,412,085 downwards.
TATAAAACTAAGTGAACAAGTGACAAACTGTGTGAAAATTATAGTGAAATAACAATTCTATCACTACCAAAATACAAACAGAAACTTTAAAACGGACAACAAAGTGTTAAAATTGTGGACTGTGAACTCATTAATGTATGTACATAAACGAACTACCGTGCACAGTCTAAAAACGAAATTCGAGCGCCTCGCTACAGATCATAATTTTCGAGTGCCTACGTAACGCTGTGTCGTAGCTCTGCGGTGTAGGCGGTCCACCAGTAATCACTTCGTCTTGGGTTCAAATCCAAGACCCGAGTATTTGTACTTTTTTGGACTTTTTTCTTTTATTTTTTTATTTTTTCTGTTTTTTCTGAAGTACAGAAAAACGTAGCACAGCTTTTTAAATTAATTAAATTAACTTAAATAAAAATGATGCCGCTACGACGCACTCCACCAGGATCACCGGCCGTAATAAGCGGGCAGCCTCCTGTTCTTCATCAATCTGATCCTAACATTAGTATGCTTACGGAATCGAGTGAATCTTGCATCGATTTAAATATAACCAGGCGCAATAAAAGGAAACGGGACGTTCACGAAAATCTTTTCAACATGAGCGAGTTCAAGGACGAAATATCGAACATACTCAAAGACATAAGAAAAGAGCAAACATTATTTCGCTCAGACATTTCAACGACGCTGATGGAAATTAAAAACCAATGCAGTAAACTTCAGGATTATGTTGATTTTTCTGTTGCCAAATATGATGAGATGCTGTCAAAAATGCAGGAATATGAAGTCGAGAGGAAGGAAAATCGGGATTACATATATAGACTTGAAGAAAAAATCGACCACCTGGAAAAACAATCAAAAATAACTAGTCTTGAAATTAAAAATGTCCCAAAAATCGCTGATGAATCGAAACTTGATCTGTCTAACGCAGTGAGAAATATCGGTAATGTCCTTGGTACCACCATTGTTCAATCCGATATTAAAGATGTATACAGAATAAACTCTAAAAGTTCCATGAATAACACCATCATAGTTGATTTTACTACCGTTATGCTCAAGTCAAAATTACTCCATTCGGTCAGGACCTTCAACAAAAACAACTTTAACAACAAATTAAATACTGCGCACCTTCGAGTTGACGGCCCCAAGGTACCTATTTATATATCGGACAACCTACCATCAAAAACCCGAAAGATATACTCTCTGGCAAGAGATTTTGCCGCTCAGCATAAATATAAACACTGCTGGTCAGCATATGGTAAAATTTACTTACGCAAAGAAGACGGAGTGCAACGTGTCGTAGTGAATTCTGAAAAAGACTTAGCCAAGTTAACTCAAACCTGACTATATGGTCATTATGTCATTAATACAAAAACTTGCATGTCCGCTTTTAATAATTGTTGTTGTTTTTATTGTTATTTTTTAGTTATAGCTACAAAACCATGCGCCATGCCTAATTTTAACTATTTCATTAATTTTTGTAACTTAATTTTGCAATTTTTCTATCTTTATAACACACTTATTCACACACACACTCTCAAACAATCACACTGGCACATAAATACACTCCATTTTACATCATACCCACACAAAATATTTTCAAAATTTACTAAGTCACGTGCAAGAAACGTAGTTGTTTTTAGAGTTGGTTCTCGCATTTCCTTAAAATACTGGTGTGACCCGCATGTTACTGGAAAAATAATAATATTAAGAATCCCGTACTTTGTCCTCTTAGTTTCAAGCTATAACATTCGATAATTCAAATAATGTAAATGATATGTTAGATAATTTGGATAAAATTACTTTTTCAAACGCGATAAGATGTGACCCTGATGATTGTACCAAGCTGTTGCCCCCTAACACATGTTTGACTGTTTTATCCCAAAACATTCGCAGTATAAATGCTAACTATGCGGGGCTTTTAACTCTATTGCAAAGAATTGTGGTACCTAGTGACGTTATTATTCTATCAGAATGTTGGCTCTCCCGTAACCCCGTCATTCCAATTCTAGAGGGATATATTTCTCATAAGTCATCCAAAACCTTTAATCAGAATGACGGAGTGATTGTTTATGTCAATAGTTTATTAGCTAATGTGAAAGTTAAAGAACCCATCATATCTGAAGCGAACTGTTTGACAGTCACGGTTGGAGCTGATATAGCCATAATTTCTGTGTACAGGCCTTATGCATTTAAAGATCCCTCAAAATTTATACAATCTATGGACAGTGTTTTATGTGAGCTTAAATCCTTTAGACACATTGTAATTATGGGAGATATAAATATTGATATTTCACGCAATAATAAAGATGCATATTCAGTGGACTATTTGGATTTACTAGCTCACCACGGACTTTTCCCTGGGCATGCGTTGGAAACACATGGATCTACATGTCTTGATCACGCTAATATAAAGACTTCTTTCCCTAGCACAGTCATGGTGCTAGAATCCACTGTCACAGATCACTTTGCAGTTTTACTCTCTTTGTCACTAAATAAAATCAAAACTCTAAACTCACGCCAAATTACAAAAATAAATGAGGATGAGCTTACTAATGACATTTCCAACATAAGTTTCGATGCCGTCTATGCAACGAAAGATCCCAATTTGGCTACTAAATATTTAATGGAACCACTTCTGCTAGCTTTATCCAGGAACACTAAAACTATCTCAACCTCACGTAGACGCAGGCCGATTAAACCCTGGATTACTCAAGGATTGCTAAAATGTATGCGCCACAGAGACAACTTGTATAAAAAGCTTAGAACAGATCCGTCAAATGAAGTCCTCGTGGTGTCCTACAGAAGGTATCGTAATTTTTGTACAAATCTGCTTCGAAAAGCAAAAACAGATTATGAGAGACTAGAATTTGAAAAAGCTGGTAGAAATTCTAAGCAGCTATGGCGTGTAATTAAAAATGTCACAAACATGGGTCAACTCAAGTCCTCAGCCCATGATCTCATAGCGAATAGTAGCGATAAGCAGGACACTATAAATCAAATTAATGACTATTTTGCACATGTGGGGAAACGGCTAGCTGATAAAATGCATAGAGACCCTCGATCTATTTCGCTACCCGTACCCCTAAAGGAATCTTTTGTACTGCTTCGGACAAATGAACAAGAGGTGGAACGCTTAATCCTTTCACTTAAGAGTGATTGTGCAGTCGGATGGGACGGTATTTCCTCTAGTTTTCTAAAACGACATAAAAACGTCATTGTACCTCCGCTGACATATGTTTGCAACCTGAGCCTTGACTCTGGTGTCTTTCCTGACAGGTTCAAAAAGGCAATTCTTCACCCTATTTTTAAATCTGGTGACCGGGATCGTGTCGAAAACTATAGGCCCATATCAGTTCTGCCTGCGATGTCCAAGATATTGGAAAAGATAATAAATGAAAGGCTGGTTGCATATTTAGAGGCACGCAATCTTTTGTCGATTAACCAGTTTGGCTTTCGAAAAAATCTTTCTACTGCTGATGCTGTTCACAAACTGGTTAATCACATAGCTCAGAAGCTTGACAATGGTAAGAAATGTGTTGCACTGTTCCTGGATCTCGCGAAGGCCTTCGACACGGTCTCGATTCCCATCTTAATTTCTAAGCTCGAGTGCCTGGGTATGCGAGGTACCCAGCTATCTCTATTTCAGAGCTATCTTACAGATAGGAAACAGAGTGCCAAAATTGGAACCTACTCTAGCTCCGATTTAAATGTTGCTTTTGGCGTGCCACAGGGCAGTATCCTTGGCCCCAGTTTATTTTTAATTTATATGAATGACCTGTGTAGCCTCAGCTTGGAAAGCGGTACAATATTTTCCTATGCGGACGATACAGCACTTGTATTTGCGTCGGACGGCTGGGAAGAGGCGTATCGCCTTGCTCAGAAGGGTTTCGATACAGTCGGTGAATGGCTCAAGAACAACTTGCTTACCCTGAACATATCGAAAACGAAAATAATAAATTTTTCAATTCGAAATACAAATGTGTCAGTTACAAACTCACTAAACGTTTCTGCCCAGCTGACACAGTCTTATGGTAGTAACGATGGCAATGGTACCCGTGATCAATGTAACATTGAAAGAGTCACTTCGATTAAGTATCTTGGCATAGTGATTGATTCCAACCTAACATTCAAAGAGTACATAATACACCTATCAAATAGAGTACGCAAACTAATGTACATTTTTAAACAACTACGCCAATCAGCAGATACTGTTGTCATGAAAATGACTTATCTGGCACTGTGTCAGTCAATTTTGATTTATTGTGTCTCGTCCTGGGGCGGAGCAGCGAGATCTCACTGTATTCAGATCGAACGTGCGCAGAGAGCGGTTCTTAAGGTGTGCTGTTTCAAGCCTAGACTTTATCCCACCGTTAAGCTCTATGAATATTGTCAAGTCCTTACGGTTAGGCAATTGTTTGTACTGGCCACTGCTATTAAACAACATGCTATTTCCAAATATTCTCAGCAAACTAATCGCCGTAACCATATAGTTGCCTTAGCTACTCCTCTCAAAACTTCTTTCAGTCATAGATTTTTTATTTTTCTTGGACCCTATCTTTACAATAAACTAAACCGAATTCTTTCCCTGCACTCTATGAACAAACATAATTTTAAAATCGCCCTACAAGCCTGGCTGCAAAGCCAAACATATACTGCCACAGAAGCTCTCTTTGACGTATTAGTCTAATCAGACTCATCCACTAATACCCTCTCTAACACACACGCACACACCCCACACACACCCCCACACACACCCCCTCACACAAACTTATATTCATAAAAACCTCCCAACATACTTTTACTTTTTAATCGTTTTTGTATTGTTTTTCACTATAATAATAAGCTCACTAACTGTTTGAAACTTTTGTTACTTGCTGTGTTATTCATTCAGATGTAAGCTATCAAATATGTAACCATAAACAGGTGGGGACCTGGTGACCTGTATTACAGGTGTTACTACCTACCACAGGCACCAGCGATCCACAACCAAAAAAAAAAAAAAAAAAAAAAAATCGTCAGCTATCACTTGTATGTAAAACATTGTTTGTATTGGCTTGTGGTGAGAAATAAACACTTTTTATTATTTTTTTTTTTTTTTATTATTTTGGAATATCAATAAAGTCAGAAATTACACAAAGTATGCGTTTCACAGTTTTTTTATCAACGAAAATATTTTAACACCACAATTTGTCTGGCATCGATGTGATCGATGCCAGACAAATTGCCAAACAACAAAAACCGATACGCAAATAGAGATAGAAAATGCATGCTATGTCCTGCTCACATATACACATTTTGACATGTGTCATCTCACTTTCGCAATTATTATTATTTTAACAGCTTGTCTATATATCCCGTAGACAGAGAATGCTATAGACTAATTGATATCTTTGGTCGCATTCACACAAGAAAAAGAGCGACTTACGCCGATGTCGTGTAAAGAAATGAAACAGAACGATGAGATTTTTTGTTTCACGGTGCGTGCCATGTTTTTCAAGGTTAGCATACTACTTTGCTAAACAAAGTTTGACAGTTATCGTGCAGCTAGGTATCATCTTTCTTTAAAATACAGTTTTATGTGCTTTAAAGTTAAATAATGTATGGTATATTTTGTTGTGAACAATGTAGACATAGTATATAAACCATTTTAAAAAAAAACATGGTGCGTTGTAGCGTTAAAGGGTGTAAAAGTGATAGTGGAACGAAAATGCCAGACTTGTCTTTTCATTCGTAAGTATACCACTCTGTATCAATTTATATATGATGATAACATTTTATGGTGTTCATATATTGTATATAATGTACCCTAGACATAAATTCATCGACAAAAAAACACAATAATAACAATTATTAATTCTAACCTATGAATTTTAGTGTTGCCAATTTTTCTGTAAATTAATACCCAATATTATGGGCAATGTGTATTAATTATATAGTATCTGAGAGATTTAATGACTTGTTGCAGTTTTCCTGAACATGATAATTTACGTCGGATATGGATTGTAGCTACAGGACGAAAAGATTGGACACCAAAACCGTCATCAAAAATTTTCAGCAGACATTTTGAGAAAAAAATGTTAAACAAAAAGAAGAAGCTATTACCTAAAGGACAATAACGTGCTAAACCAATAAAAGCTAATTAAAAGTAAACAATGTTGTATTATTGACTCTCAAAGCCAGAACCTTCTATCACAAATACACGCTTTGACGTGGAGTTGCGGACACCAGCCCGCTATACAATACAATAACATCCATCGTCATCCTGCCCTCATCGCAATTTATTAATCGAGTTCGGCAGCACATCCATACACCTTTATTATTCCTCCGCCTATACCGATAATAATCTATAATTATAAGTGTTATTTTCAGGCTCTCTTACATAATAATTTCTAATTCTATCAATTGGTGGAACACCACCTTATTTAGAATCACACAAATTGTGGGGTAAATTTTTCCTCGCACGGTAACCCTAAATATGATGACGTTATTTTTTTTTGTCTCTTTCTGCGACACGCTTTGCAGGTGTCTATAGCATTCTCTGTCTACGATATATCCTCTGTCTACGTGTCATGTGAACATGTCCTAATGGGCTGTCAAACTATCAATGTCATCTTGTTTTTTTTTTCGGTTTGGATCCGAGGCTTTTAAGCAACAAAAACCGTAACTGGTTTATTGAGCTAGAGGCTTGTCTTGGCTTTGTTCCGAGGGTACGATAGGTGAAACTGCCGCAACAAGCTCAACTTATCTTTTACGAATTTATATTATCTTGCACGAATTACGATGCGTCTTCGTACCGTCGTACGAAAACGCATCGTAATTCGTGCAAGAAGAGAGTAGATCTCATTGTAGCTCCACTTAGATATAGTGGGATACATAACAAGCGTCTAACACTAGGAATTACTCCTGTATCGTGGGAACAACTTGTAGGCAATACAAATATTTGTTCCGTGCGGGAATCGAACCTACGACACGCAGTGCAGCAGTCGATCGCTCAGCCACTGCGCCAACCGTGTCGTCGAACAATTGAAATCTTTTACTATGTTTGTTTCACCGGTTTCCCCCACTGCTGGTCAAATACCTTTCTTTCGTCTTTAAAACCTTTCTTATCAATAAAACAATATGAAAAGTATCCAATATTTTATTACTTAATTTTAACATTAAATACGTACGCAGCTATCTGTTACTATTAAATTGCACACATACAGCGTTAGGTTAAAAAGTACATACGCATCTACACTAAGTTTTTTCATATATAAATCATAATGCCAAGGAATTTGGCAACTAGTACTTGGTCAACTTTTTGTCCATTATAGTGTAAATATAAGACTTCTGGTGGAATCCATTGATAAAAATGCATTACATTAGTCTTTGGTATATTAATCATTCAATTATTTTGGTCAAGCCAGCGTATAATGTTTATTAAAGTTTCATTTATGTCATGTTCGTATGTTTTTTTGTAAATACATTTACACTACTATCGTCAGCGAATAAGACCATAGGGTGTTCAATGTGGCGAGGTAAATCATTAATATATAGCAAAAATAATAAAGGGCCCAGGACACTGCCCTGTGGTGCGCCATACCTAATAATTCTTGCCTTATATAAATATTTTTCTTCGTGCTTACTTTTTAGACATATTCTATAGATATTTCTGTGTGCTGCTTACGATTGTTAAGGTATGATTTTAAGAGAATAAGTACATTTCCTCTGATGCCTATGATGTCTAGCTTTTTTGTAATAATTTCATGATCAACAAAATCAAATGCCCTCGTCATGACCGTGAAAATTGCGCAAACTGGTACTTTTTTATCCACATTTTGCAATATGACATTTATTATATCGTAAACCGCTGTATAAATACAGCGGTTTATCCGGCGGTGAGATCCCTAGTTCCCTAGGGAAGGCCCGGCAAGAGCCGATCTAGCAACAAGGGCGCCGGTTTTGGTTGGCGCTCCTCTACAGTGGGTGTATTTCCCCTCCCCCCTACAACGCATCCAGGTCTAGCCGGCGGCGTTGCGGGGGGCGGGTGCACGCAGCGCCTATATTAACCTAGCCCGCTTTGTGCGCGGCTGGTGTCGTGTGGTGAGTGTGGAGTCCTATTGATTAAGTAGGCCGCGTGTAGGTGAGTGCGACCTACTTAGGCGTCAAGTCCGGTGTTTGTTTGGGTGCGACGTCTGCGACTAGGTCGCGCGGGAAGCGCTTGTAGTCTAGTGGTCGCGCGGGCCAGGGTGCGATGTCCTTGATGTGACGGAGGAGTCGGCACGCGCGAACATCCCCTTCGCCAGGCGGGTGCTGAAGTCATCGATGCTCTTGACACGCAGGTCCCTGTGAATCACTGTGTGTCTCGGCCGTGAGGGCGAGCCAGGCCGGGGCGGCGTAGGTCAGTTGCGGGCGGATGTAAGTTTTATAGATCCCCAGCTTGACTCGCGTGGAGAGGCGTGACGAGAGCACCGGGCGGAGTAGGTGGCGTGTTACCTTTACCCGCGCGATGGTGTCGCAGACGTGCGGGTCCATGGAGAGCCGGCTGTCAAGTGTGACCCCCAGGTACTTGGCGGTTCTGGCCCACTCGACCTCGGTCCCCATGAGCTCAAGGCTCGGTGGGTGCCTACGGCCGCGTGCCGTGACGATGATCGCCTGCGTCTTACCTGCGTTTACCGACAGTCTCCACTTGCTGAGCCAGTCGGGGAGGTCGTCCAGTGCGCGCTGCATTTTAATAAAAAAAAAACATCCGACTTCCAAAAAATAAAGTAACGATACAGTCAGAAATAAAACACAAAATTTTATTAATTTATATGTATTTTCATACTAAGTACATCAATACATGAAGTTCTAATTTAGGAAGGTTATAATTATAATATGACTAGATATACAGTAATACAATTATTAAATAAATGTTGCTAAATAAGTGTTTTCTATGAGTGTTGAAGGTGTGAAAGGGACGGTTCCTCCAGGTCTTATTATATTTCTTCTTACTTAGGTGGGGGGAGGGTCAGAAACTGGTCAAAATTGTCTTGCGTAATAAATGAGTAGCCCCATATGTAATAAGATAGTAATGATAATGGCGCCGATTCCCTAGTTCACCAACTTTTTCTTTCTATTTAATTTAGAAAAGGACAGAAGATAAATATTAGTTTAGTCCTGTCAAACTAGTCAGCGCCTGACGTAAATTGACGTATTTTTAGTAGCCATGTTGTTAATCACGTCTAATCTGTCTATGGAGTGTCTTAGTTTGACAGGACTAAACTATTATTTTATCTTCTGTCCTTTTCTTAATGAAATAGAAAAAAAAGATGCACAGAACTTAAATTTAGTTTAGTTTGTGAACAAGGGAATCAGGGCCAATGTAAACTTACACTTAATACTAAGCACAGATTTGAATACTACTCAATTATTAAGATGCAGATGGCGTTAGCCCGGCTGCTTAAAATCAAAACATAGTAACTCGTTCCAACAAAAATGTTCAATCGCTATCTCTTCTGGTTTCTTCGTTCGCCCGAAGAAACCAGAAGAGATAGCGATTTGGATGTTTGGCGCAAAATTGTGCTATATTGTTGACATTTTAGTTTGTTATACTTACTCGTAATCATTTTAGAGTATAGTTAATTAGTTACACTTGAATCGCTCATACTTTATTTTTATTTGTGAATTTACCCAAATATGAATGTAAAAACAATATCAAAACTTAGTAAGTCTGCTTACTAGGTTATAAATTTGATTTTATATGGTAAACGTGAAGACTAAACAAATTCGTTATACATTTTAGTGTTTATAAGATTAAAAAATTATCCCAAAGTACCTATGAATGCAGATTTTGAATAAAAATCCTGTTGATTTATATTTTTTTATTTGATTTAGATTTTATTTTCGCAGCGGAGGTGTGCTAAGGCCCTCAAAGACGTTGCAAGTCGCGTTGCGTCACATTTTAATATTATAATTATAATACATTGGTTTATTTGCTATTCATAAATCTTTTGACAACACGGTTGCTGAGCGATCGGACTGCTGCGCTGCGTGTCGCGGGTTCGGTTCCCGCACAGAACAAATATTTGTAAGTCCTAAATGTATTTGTTCCGAGTCTGGGTGTTTTTCTATCTATAATATGTATGTATTTACAACAAAAAAGTGTATAACATAGTTTATCAGCCATCTTGTTACCATAACACAAGCATTAGGATGCTTAGCTTGGGACTAGATGGCGCTGTGTGAAATGTCCAGGGATATTATTATTATCTATGTGCTCCGGTTGAATGTCTGACGCAGGCATCTGCGTGGTTTGTGCTTCATTCTGTGAACAAAGTAAGCAAGATTAAGAGATAAATGCACACATGGGGGGACCGGCTTATGTAATTTTTACGTTCGAAAAGAGCTGATGCTCAGATTAATCTGAAAAAAAAAACTGGTAAAATGGTTTTTGAGAAAGTTACATTTTTGCTGACTTTTTTTTTCTAATCTATGAATGCAAATAAAAACTCAAAAAGCTAAGGTAAGCGCTAAGACCGTTGTACAGCGGTAACGTTAAGGTTCAGACGCCAGCAGGTCAAGCTACCCGAAACTGTCAAATTTTCCCAATCGACCTTGAACCTTAATGCTTTAACGATAAAGTTGAAAATCTATTAAAGAAATTTGACAGATTGTAGTAGCTTGATGTGCTGGCGTCTGTACCTGTCCCGCAGCCCCATCTCAAAAATCCAATCTAGGCGTGTTGGATTAAAGCAAAAACAAATCCATCCGATTAAAATTAAACCACATAGAAACATAAATTTAACCACACCTTTCCAAGTTATTGAAATAAACATTTTTTTTTAACTTTCTAATACAGCCTGTATCTACACCCTGTATCTTAGCCTACCGTTTCGATGAATACAGCATCCTAAATGTGTAACACAAAACCATTCCGAATAATTTCTTCTTTAAAAAAAAACGTTGTCCCACACTAGGAATTACTCCTGTATCGTGGGTGCGTTTACAAACATTTAAACTCACATACACAAACAGCCAGACCCGGAACAACTACTTGTAGGCCATACAAATATTTGTTCCGTGCGGGAATCGAACCCGCGACACGCAGCGCAGCAGTCAATCGCTTAACCACTGCGCCAACCGTGCCGAATTAAGAATATTGCTCATCCATTGCTACAAATGTTCGAACACGGTAAGGTGTTCGGCACGGTTGGCGCAGTGGTTAAGCGATTAAGTGGAGTGGGGCAAAGTTCATAAAAAAAAAAATGTCTGCTCATCAACGTAGTAAATAACGCAATGAATGTTGTTGAACAGTCAAAATTAAACCCATTGCTACTTATAGAGTGTTGCGCAATTATCCCGCAGATGTGATATTGTGTTATACATACTTGACAACACGGTTAGCGCAGTGGTTAAGCGATTGACTGCTGCGCTGCGTGTCGCGGGTTCGATTCCCGCACGGAACAAATATTTGTATGACCTACATGTATTTATTCCGAGTCTGGGTGTTTTTCTATCAAATGTATGTATTTACAACAAAAAAAAATGTATATAAGTAGTTTATCAGCCATCTTGTTACCATAAACAAGCATTAGGTTGCTTAGCTTGGGACTAGATGGCGCTGTGTGAAATGTCCAGGGATATTATTATTATTTATTATTATACTATTACATACATACCTGTCTACTCTCCTTCCTCTTCCCCCTAAAGCGCTTTGGCCACGGCTTCTTAAGATGTACGTAGGTGACGTGAACACGCTTCTCACTCGCGTGCTTGAAGCATTTCCCGCACACCTCACATTTGAACGGTTTAAGACCAGTATGGCTCTGTGGACAAGCGTTATTTCAATTAACATTGTGCATCGGCTAAAAACAGCGTTAATTTATTTACGGTCTACGTATACGCAAGACATGAAACATCAGAGAGCAGGGCCCCAAGTCTGCTATTTTTATAAATTCGTCATTCCAACACGATCCCATACCCATCCCATTGTCATTTTGCTTAAAGTTCATAATCTGCTAAATTTTTATTAATGGCGATCATTGGTCGGTCAATGGTCTCGTAATAGAATTGTGTCATAATGACATTGACGTATTGCCATTATTATAAAACCCGTTAGTAGAAAATAATGATTTTCGAAAAACTACCACTACTTTATTTGTGCCAGATTTTATTTATTGTTACATATTATTTATTAGTGTTATAGTCAGATAAGTCAAGTGTTTTATGTAAGTCAGTCGTTCATTTATCATTATGTACGAGATTACCATTCTATGCCATTTCTTTCAATGGAGTGTCAGTGGTTGACCACTGGAAAGTCATAATGACGCCATTATGTTAGTAGATTACCAAACTTGTCAAAATCAACAGTAAAATTATGAAATCAATGATAGACCATTCTGACCACCTTAGTGTATTAGTGTTCTGTAATTCTGACACTATTGTAATAGCAAACTTGGTGCCCATTGGTGGACCAGTGGTAACAGCCGCGACTTTACGAAGTTACGAGTCGTAGGAGGTTCGATCCCAGACAGGCGCTTTACTTTGTGTAAATCATTTCGTCACCACTGCACTCAAAACGGTAAAGGAAATGTTTAAAAGAGAGATCATTGAATAGTTTGCGACATAGCTCCCTCTCCATCGAAGTAGCCCCGCTTGACCAGAGGGGTAATTCTCGTAATTTTAAAACCGTTCACAGTCTGATCTCAGTCTCAATCTGCCAAAAAACTCTAATTTCCCTACATTTTGACAAGTTTTTGACATTTGTTTGTCGCTGAGATGAGACTGTGTTTTCTCCACACGTTTTCTCATATCACATCTGACATTGGCAGAATTGTCGATATCGGCACCATTGCCATAGAGAAAAATAGAATAGAATAGAGACTGCAACTAGATTTTGCACCTTTTAAATTACGAGAATTAGCCTTCAGGTTGAAGTTACATCTTCTCACTTGTGTCGACACAAGTGGAAAGATGTAACTCCAGCCTGGTAAAGTGGACTATGAAATGTTACACCCTGCATCCACATGCAGGGTGTAACATTTCGTGGTTGGAAGCCCTGCCTTAGTGTCCCAAAACATGCAGTCAAAGTAATCTCTACTTGACGACACCATGGAAGTGGGCCAACAAGATCTGAAATACCGTCGTGCCAGCGACACGGAGATGAAGATTGCATGGTATAAAGTTGTGGCCCAATGCTTCAGGGCGCTAAGCCCTGTATGGATCCAATTCGAAGTTTTTATTCTATAGTCAAGGGCGTGATGCAGAAAACATTTTTTTTTATTGACAATGGGCTCACTCTTGACCTCAATCCAGCCCAGAGGCAGGGATGAGATCTACGGTGGAACGAGCTTGCCCAGAAGAAGCCTATTCACTCTCGCCTTGAAGAGATTCGGGTTGTATGAACTCGGGAATGCAGACGCAGGCAGACGGTTCCACTCCTTAGCTGTGCGCATCAGAAAAGATGACGAGAAGCGCTTAGTGCGTATATGTGGTGTATTAACCAAATAGGGGTGGTATCCCGCAGTGCGTCTGGACTCTCGATGGTAGAAAGGTGAAGGCGGGATGAGCTCATGTAGCTCTTGAGCACACTCCCCGAAGTACAGTCTGTAGAAGACGGACAGACAGGCGACACTTCGCCGGTGAGCCAAACTGTGAAGCTTTGCCTCCACCAGCTTTTTATCTCCAATGAGTCTCTTAGACATGCGCGGTAGTCTAAAATAAGTTTATGATATTGATTTTGTAACATGGTTCGATAAAACACTTTCACACGTCAAAAACAAATTAAAAGATGACGATACGGACCACCATATGCCTCTGCATATTGCTTGCAGTAGTGAAGCTCTTGGAACAGACACTGCAGGTATGATTGCCCCTTGTAGCTCCGTGCACGCGCTGATGAGCAATAAGCCTGTACTTCCGAACAAATTGCTTGTCACAGGCTGAGCATTTAAACTGCTTGGAGTCTGTGTGAGTCCAGCTATGGTCTTGTAAGAGGGCTAGGCTCTGGAAACAGAAAGATGAAGCTGTCAAAACTTTCGGCGCTATATGAATCTTTTTGTAATGTTATTGGTCTTTTTCTAGTCAATGCACAGAGATTGATGATCGTGTAGCGGTATCTACAACGCCACATGCGAATTACGCGTCTTCCTGACGTCACGCAAAATCTCAAAACTAGCATAGTATGCTAGTTTTGAGATTTTGTATATATTATATAAAACGGCCCGACATGAATCATCGGGCAGTTGCCCACCAGAGACCCATCTGGTCGGAGGATCCTCCCTTTTCTATGGAGGAACTTTACACCCTGTTCCCCATACCTCTATAATTATAATCACCTGAAACATCTTCCCGCACACTTCGCACATGCTCTTCGACTTCATAGAAGGGTAGTTGGTCCGATTCTTGTCCGGGTGCATTCGTCTGAAGTGTCTGTAGTATGACAGAGGGTCTGGGAGTTGCATTTCACACTGTAACGTGATTGAAATAAGGTTTCTATTTATATTACTTCATCCTGTATACATACAAGATACGGATCGGATAAATTATAAACTAGCGAGAGCCACAACTTTTGTCGCTAATTGACTAACGGCCTCGAAGTCCAGACATAATCTCGAACAGCCGGTCGATTCTGTAAAAATCTCACCGTGAAAACTCAAGTGAAGTGAGCTTGATGTGAGTTGTCAGTAGTGTCAATCCCTAGCATTATTTGAAATGACAGCTCACTCCACGCTCACTTCCCCCTAAGTTTTCACGGTGAGATGGTTACAGAATTGCACTGCAGATCATGTGAACACCATGTAGATTGGTGTCTGAAATGGTCTTTTGAGGAAAGAACCACACAGATTAATTGGGCCGGTCCAGTCAGTGCACGCATTTGTCAGTAATCGTGCAGCTCAAATTAGAACATAAGGAGCTCAACGATGCGATTCCGTGACAGTTTAAATGTGCCTAGCATAATTTATTTAGAAAGCACGTTAAGCCCTTGGTCCCGGCTGTCATTCGTGGGTCTTTGACAGTCGTTACGGGTAGTCAGAAGCCCGAAAGTCTGACAACCAGTCTCACCAAGGGGTAACGTACCCCAGTAACTGGGTTGTGGAGGTCAGATAGGCAGTCGCTCCACGTAAAATACTGGTATTCAGCTGCATACGGTTAGACTGAAAGCCGACCCCAACATAGTTGGGAAAAGGCTAGGCAGATGATGATTTGGTTCACCAACAATTGAATACACTGATACAAAGATATGAGATACATCCAAGAATAGTGTACCAATTTCTTACAGGTAAGCACATCATGCATTACTTATTTGTCGATTGATATCGAGGGAGTTCATTTACTCTCCGAACATAATCGTTTTTTCAACCAAATTCCAGTGAGCCTATAATGCTGGGACACAAGCCTCTTCTCATAGAGAAAGAAAAGAAAGAAAGAAAAATATTTTATTCTGCACAAACTGCATTCTGCATTTTCTCTCGTCGAGAGAGAGAGAGGGCTGTTATCCACCACGTGAGCCCACTGCGGGTTGGTAGATATGTCACATTTCTTCAAAGTTTTGGCTCTAGGACACGCCGGATTCCTCACGATGTTTTCCTTCACCGTAGAGAGTAGAGGTAAAGAAATAAATAATTCACACAAAGTAAAGCCTGTCTGTGTTCGAACCACCACTGATCACCAAAGTATTTGGTTTAACTATACATACATATAAATAAAACTTGAGAGGTGTCAAGGGACACCCGGATGGAACGAAGTTCACAGACAGACAGAGAAACATGCGACGCCGCACAGCTTACAATAGCTTACTATACCAAAAAGTGTCGTGACAACTTTTCGTAAGAATTTTTTCCGTCTAGCCCCCTTTCACAACGCGCGATAAGGAACTTCGTTCCAAAACTTCGTTCCAATAAAAATCTTCTATATAAATCAATTTACGTTGTTGAGCAGATAATTTATTATGTAGCTCTGCGACGACGTAGCTGCGTAGCGGATAATCTACGCATCGGCTACGGCGTAGCACTCGTAGCGATTATGTCGTGACAACTTTTCGTAAGAATTTTTTCCGTCTAGCCCCCTTTCACAACGCGCGATAAGGAACTTCGTTCCAAAAATGAATCGCCGAAATGTATGTACGCGCATAACTTCCGATCGACTGCACCAAATTGGATAATTCTTTGTTTTTTGTGTGTGTTATTGTCAGGACAAGGTTTGTATACACAATTGGACCCGGTAGATGGCGCTGCTTTTTCGGGCAGGACGACGTCTGCCGAGGCCGCTAATTTGAAATAAATGCTTTGAGTACTAAAGAAATGACATTTGAGTAAGCCGCATAATGTCTACAGTGCACAAATGTGTGCGCAGACACAGGTGTACACCTGTGTCTGCGCTCACACAGCTAAGCTGGCGTGCCGGTCCGTAAGAGTAGCTATGTCCACATAAATGCAGCTGCATCAATTAGGGTTCGGGACGCGTCGGGGGTGCGAGGCCGCTATCCATGCGACGCGTGCGTTTAGGATTTCCAAAGTAAGTATCTGACTATCGGAGATAAGTTGCGTTGCTGATGAGCCCTGTCGGCGAAAACTCCTGTCGGCGAAGTGTCCTGTCAGCGAAGAGTCCCGTCGAAGTAAAGTCTTGTCGGTGTTCAGTCTGTCGGCGTAGTGTCTGTCGGCGTTTAGTCGTACACTCCTGAAATGTTACCTGTTCACAAGCTATTGGTCCCTCAGGCCTGTACGTGTTCCGTTTCTTCTTCCCTTCCGTATCGTTGTGAATCTTACTGCTGTCGTGATCCCTATAGTTACGACGAGCATGTGGTTTGCTGGTTTTACTGTAAGAATTGAATTATTATACACAATATAACATAATGCTGATTATGTTACGTGTTGAAGTTGGCCTGTGTCCTAGCAGTGCGCGTTATAGGCTGCTACAACGTTCCCACTGCAGGGACACAGCTAGCTTCTTCGAGTGGGAGTCAGCTGTAATACACCACGCGGGCCCAGTGCGGGTTGTAGATGTGATGTGTTATATTATACATGGTGTATTAGAAAGGTGTGGTGAAACTTAAGGGTGTGACTATCAAACTGAACAATTTTCTCCATGGGACATCGTAATCATACAGCGAAAATATTATCAACTTTCCCATACAAAACTTCAAGCCTAAGTCTAAAACTATAAATATTTTCTTAAATCTAATTGGGGCACTAAGGGGCACACATTAAGAGGTACTTACTCGTGTATGTTTATTCTACAGGGGCACATGCAATGGTTTTAGAGATATACGATTCATCAAAACGTTACTCCAGCAGGAAATGCAATATCTCGAAAACCTGAAGGGGCACGGATTTTATTTTTGGGGGCACATTTTGGCACACATATAAGCTCTCTGGCAAATGGCAATGCACAATTTTTCTCTCTCCGATCATTCGTTTAGAATTTTCCTGCTAGAAAAACGTTACCCCAGCAAGAATCGTTTTTTCCGTTTTTTTCTAAAACGACAGGGGGCACACATTTTTTATGTGGGTGCCCGCCCCATACACATTTACAGCAGATAAGGCACCGATTATACGTTCTACTCCACTCTAGAAGACACTTTCTTGCTGGCTTGCTAACGTACACAACAATACTATTGACATTGTCATCGTAACAAAATCTTTGCCATCTTTTGAAGCTGTAGGATAAATGGATAAATGTAACGATTAAATCTTTGGATGAGGAATTCTTTGCTCTACTTCAGAATACCAACTTGTACCGATTAGATCGATCACATCGATGCTTCCCGTCTACCGCGATGTGAAAACATGTGCGTGCGTGGCTATTAGCATGCATTTGTTTTACATGGAGGTGACATCGAGGTAGCGAGCTTAACCGCGACCGCGAGGTATCGCAGTGAGGTATCCTTCGGCATGTGCGTGCTTGGCTATTAGCATGCATTTGTTTTACAAGGAGGTGACGTCGAGGTAGCGAGCTTAACCGCGACCGCGAGGTATCGCAGTGTGGTATCCTTCGGCATGTGCGTGCGTGGCTATTAGCATGCATTTGTTTTACAAGGAGGTGACATCGAGGTAGCGAGCTTAACCGCGACCGCGAGGTATCGCAGTGAGGTATCCTTCGGCATGTGCGTGCGTGGCTATTAGCATGCATTTGTTTTACATGGAGGTGACATCGAGGTAGCGAGCTTAACCGCGACCGCGAGGTATCGCAGTGTGGTATCCTTCGGCATGTGCGTGCGTGGCTATTAGCATGCATTTGTTTTACATGGAGGTGACATCGAGGTAGCGAGCTTAACCGCGACCGCGAGGTATCGCAGTGAGGTATCCTTCGGCATGTGCGTTCGTGGCTTCAGCATGCATTTGTTTTACATGGAGGTGACATCGAGGTAGCGAGCTTAACCGCGACCGCGAGGTATCGCAGTGTGGTATCCTTCGGCATGTGCGTGCGTGGCTATTAGCATGCATTTGTTTTACATGGAGGTGACATCGAGGTAGCGAGCTTAACCGCGACCGCGAGGTATCGCAGTGAGGTATCCTTCGGCATGTGCGTGCGTGGCTATTAGCATGCATTTGTTTTACATGGAGGTGACATCGAGGTAGCGAGCTTAACCGCGACCGCGAGGTATCGCAGTGTGGTATCCTTCGGCATGTGCGTGCGTGGCTATTAGCATGCATTTGTTTTACATGGAGGTGACATCGAGGTAGCGAGCTTAACCGCGACCGCGAGGTATCGCAGTGAGGTATCCTTCGGCATGTGCGTGCGTGGCTATTAGCATGCATTTGTTTTACATGGAGGTGACATCGAGGTAGCGAGCTTAACCGCGACCGCGAGGTATCGCAGTGTGGTATTCGGCATGTGCGTGCGTGGCTATTAGCATGCATTTGTTTTACAAGGAGGTGACATCGAGGTAGCGAGCTTAACCGCGACCGCGAGGTATCGCAGTGAGGTATCCTTCGGCATGTGCGTGCGTGGCTATTAGCATGCATTTGTTTTACATGGAGGTGACATCGAGGTAGCGAGCTTAACCGCGACCGCGAGGTATCGCAGTGTGGTATCCTTCGGCATGTGCGTGCGTGGCTATTAGCATGCATTTGTTTTACATGGAGGTGACATCGAGGTAGCGAGCTTAACTGCGATCGCGAGGTATCGCAGTGTGGTATCCTTCGGCATGTGCGTGCGTGGCTATTAGCATGCATTTGTTTTACATGGAGGTGACATCGAGGTAGCGAGCTTAACCGCGACCGCGAGGTATCGCAGTGTGGTATCCTTCGGCATGTGCGTGCGTGGCTATTAGCATGCATTTGTTTTACATGGAGGTGACATCGAGGTAGCGAGCTTAACTGCAATCGCGAGGTATCGCAGTGTGGTATCCTTCGGCATGTGCGTGCGTGGCTATTAGCATGCATTTGTTTTACATGGAGGTGACATCGAGGTAGCGAGCTTAACCGCGACCGCGAGGTATCGCAGTGTGGTATCCTTCGGCATGTGCGTGCGTGGCTATTAGCATGCATTTGTTTTACATGGAGGTGACATCGAGGTAGCGAGCTTAACCTTGACCGCGAGGTATCGCAGTGTGGTATCCTTCGGCATGTGCGTGCGTGGCTATTAGCATGCATTTGTTTTACAAGGAGGTGACATCGAGGTAGCGAGCTTAACCGCGACCGCGAGGTATCGCAGTGAGGTATCCTTCGGCATGTGCGTGCGTGGCTATTAGCATGCATTTGTTTTACATGGAGGTGACATCGAGGTAGCGAGCTTAACCGCGACCGCGAGGTATCGCAGTGTGGTATCCTTCGGCATGTGCGTGCGTGGCTATTAGCATGCATTTGTTTTACATGGAGGTGACATCGAGGTAGCGAGCTTAACTGCGATCGCGAGGTATCGCAGTGTGGTATCCTTCGGCATGTGCGTGCGTGGCTATTAGCATGCATTTGTTTTACATGGAGGTGACATCGAGGTAGCGAGCTTAACCGCGACCGCGAGGTATCGCAGTGTGGTATCCTTCGGCATGTGCGTGCGTGGCTATTAGCATGCATTTGTTTTACATGGAGGTGACATCGAGGTAGCGAGCTTAACTGCAATCGCGAGGTATCGCAGTGTGGTATCCTTCGGCATGTGCGTGCGTGGCTATTAGCATGCATTTGTTTTACATGGAGGTGACATCGAGGTAGCGAGCTTAACCGCGACCGCGAGGTATCGCAGTGTGGTATCCTTCGGCATGTGCGTGCGTGGCTATTAGCATGCATTTGTTTTACATGGAGGTGACATCGAGGTAGCGAGCTTAACCTTGACCGCGAGGTATCGCAGTGTGGTATCCTTCGGCATGTGCGTGCGTGGCTATTAGCATGCATTTGTTTTACAAGGAGGTGACATCGAGGTAGCGAGCTTAACCGCGACCGCGAGGTATCGCAGTGAGGTATCCTTCGGCATGTGCGTGCGTGGCTATTAGCATGCATTTGTTTTACATGGAGGTGACATCGAGGTAGCGAGCTTAACCGCGACCGCGAGGTATCGCAGTGTGGTATCCTTCGGCATGTGCGTGCGTGGCTATTAGCATGCATTTGTTTTACATGGAGGTGACATCGAGGTAGCGAGCTTAACTGCGATCGCGAGGTATCGCAGTGTGGTATCCTTCGGCATGTGCGTGCGTGGCTATTAGCATGCATTTGTTTTAGATGGAAGTGACATCGAGGTAGCGAGCTTAACTGCGATCGCGAGGTATCGCAGTGTGGTATCCTTCGGCATGTGCGTGCGTGGCTATTAGCATGCATTTGTTTTACATGGAGGTGACATCGAGGTAGCGAGCTTAACTGCGATCGCGAGGTATCGCAGTGTGGTATCCTTCGGCATGTGCGTGCGTGGCTATTAGCATGCATTTGTTTTACGTGGAGGTGACATCGAGGTAGCGAGCTTAACTGCGATCGCGAGGTATCGCAGTGAGGTATCCTTCGGCATGTGCGTGCGTGGCTATTAGCATGCATTTGTTTTACATGGAGGTGACATCGAGGTAGCGAGCTTAACCGCGACCGCGAGGTATCGCAGTGTGGTATCCTTCGCCATGTGCGTGCGTGGCTATTAGCATGCATTTGTTTTACATGGAGGTGACATCGAGGTAGCGAGCTTAACCGCGACCGCGAGGTATCGCAGTGTGGTATCCTTCGGCATGTGCGTCCGTGGCTATTAGCATGCATTTGTTTTACATGGAGGTGACATCGAGGTAGCGAGCTTAACCGCGACCGCGAGGTATCGCAGTGTGGTATCCTTCGGCATGTGCGTCCGTGGCTATTAGCATGCATTTGTTTTACATGGAGGTGACATCGAGGTAGCGAGCTTAACCGCGACCGCGAGGTATCGCAGTGTGGTATCCTTCGGCATGTGCGTCCGTGGCTATTAGCATGCATTTGTTTTACATGGAGGTGACATCGAGGTAGCGAGCTTAACCGCGACCGCGAGGTATCGCAGTGAGGCGTCTTCGACATGCAGTTACCCTAAGTTTGCGGTGCTTCCGTACTTACATTTCATCGCTGTGTTTAGTTGATAACTGCACATGTCGTTCTAAAGCCTCCTTACTTATAAATTGTAAATTACATTTGGTGCACCACGGACCGTCTGTAGGGACCTGTAGAAGATAAATTTAGTCTTTTATTTATCAGAAAAATGCTGTAGTTAGAAGGAAAATATGTATACAGCGTGTAACGGAAGGGGGGTATCAACTGCCAGGGTAGCGGGACCATCCGAAAGGGTTTACCGCTGCCCTGGAACATAAAGGGCTAAGGAAGGAACACGGGTGGGTTTTAGTCAGTAAGAGTCTGACACTCCCTTCTGCTCCACCCAGAACGGGAGGGGTCATTTGATGATTTCCCATCCACAAAAAAAAAAAAAAAAAAAAAAATGGGGGGTATCAATCCTGAAGGAGGTGAATGTGCTCATGAAACTCAACAACTTTCCCCAAAGAACATACCTAGGTCGAAATATGGAAAAAAAACTGACTACCAGCTGATTGATTTACTATGGGAGGGCCAAATTTTGTTTTCATATTTCGACCTATGTTCTTTGGAGAAAGTTGTTGAGTTTCATGAGCACATTCACCTCCTTCAGGGTTGATACCCCCGTTCCGTTACACGCTGTATAATATATGCGCCAAGACTTATAAATAAAGGTCATCGGTCCACCTTGTGGAAGGCCTTCCAACGATACCTTTTCGCCTTTCCGCCCATCGGCCATCTGTTCTGCGAGTAATGTGCCCAGCCAAGTTTGGCAATTCTTCGGGCTACGTCGGTTACCTAGGTATGGTCACGAAAGGAGATAAGTAACCAGGGTCGTCGGATATTGTTGAAGTTTAGTAAGAAACTAATGGATGTTTTCGAATAAAATTTAATTTAGTTAATAGAAAACAAACAGTTCATTTATCAAATTAATTAACTCGAGAGAATGTTCATGTTCTTTCTCCAGAATTAGCTTACTGACAGGTTATTGTTATTAGTATTAACTTATTTATTTATTTTACTTCGATGGTCCTAGTTTTTCATCTGTGACTTCAAGTGACAGCTATGTGACCAGAACCCAGCTATGCATAAATATGTAAGCTGTCACGCCCTTTATGCCTGGAGGCTTTTATTTAGGTAGTAAGTTTTTATTTACATTTTAATTAATTATTTTTCAGCTTGACGTACGTATAGTTTTTATTATATTTGTTGGTATATTGTCGTGGCTAGCTGACATATGGCAAATAATTTAAGTTTCTTGTAATGTTAATTACTGAACATAGGTTCCTAGTATTGTATACATGCAACTATATTCTAACTGAACAGACAGCTGTGCTGCAGCGATAGCACTAGGAAGTGGTGAAGGGCGGGCGTTTTTTGGGGGACTGTCTTTTGTAATTTTGACGTTCGAAAAGTGCTGATTCTCACCCTAATTTGAATAAATGACTTGATTTTGAAATTAAATTTCATTCGAAAACATCCATCGGTTTCTAACGACGAGCGACGACCCTGGTTACTTATCTCCTTCGGTGACTGTACACAAGGTTACCTTGGTGTACTTACTTGGTGATCATCAAACCGGTGCTTCAACTTCTTATGAAGTCCTAGTCCCTTGTCGCTGACGAAAGAGTAGCCACACAACTGACACACGAAGTCTGAAGGGTGCTTTATGCGGATGTGGCTCATGTAGGTAGATAGTTTACTGGAAATAGATAATAATAATTAATAACGAACCACTATAGCCACCTAAATCCATAGCCATTGTTTCCGTGTTCTGCAATAGTCCTGCACCAACCGGGGGTTGTCCTTCGGTGCACTGGCATAGGGTATAATCTTCGGTGGTGCCTCCTCATTATGTAAATTTGTCAAAGGGGCCTCTGCGAGTTGGCTTCGCCCCTACCTCGCCATACAAAGGTCCGGGACCTTGGGGTCTCGGAATATGTCCAAGACATTTAAATAAGAAAGAAACAAAATGCTTTTTTTTTTTAATATTAAATATACTTATAAATAATGTAATAAAACCGGCCAAGTGCGTGTTAGATCACGCACAATGAAGCGTTCCGTAGTTGGGATGAATTTATCCCTAGAACAAACTTAACATTGTAGTTGTGAAAATGTTCTGCCATATAATATACTTAACACGTTTTATTACATTTTTTTTTTAGTGAAACTCACAAACTAATCTTTTTTCTTTACTAGTGCTGCAAATTTCATGATTCTAGGTCAACAGGAAGTACCCCATAAGAACAGGTAAAAAACTCCACGGACACTCTTTTAAATTCTTTTCAACCAGAGCTTTAAACTGCTAACCGATACTACATATATCAGAAATCAACAAAATATACTGCACTTACTCGAAATTCTCCATACAATGTGGGCAAACATATTTAGTGCCATTGTGATAATCCTCGTGTAGTTTAGCTGCATGCCTGAAAATTTGCATTCAAAAGTAATCTTTACATACTTAGTACATAGCATTTGCTTTTTCGTCTGTGACCGCTTACATATTATTTAGAGGTATGAGGAACAGGGTGTAAAGTTCACTCATCCTCCATAGAAAAGAGAGGATTCTCCGATGCCCAACGATCGATGTTGGGAAATTGTATCTATGCCAATTGCGCGGCAAACTCTGCTTGCGAGATGCAGGATTTGCGTGACGTCAGTATGACGCGTTGTTCGCATGTGGCGTTGTAGATACCGCTACAAAACCATTAATATCGACATTATTTTACGAGACTTATTTGAGGGCCTTAGTACACCTCCGCCGCGAAAATAATTATGGGAAACCGCTTCACGAATTCAGCTAAGAAACAATACTTAGCGATTACTACGCGATTCGATTAGCGGAACATCAGAAGAGTCAGTTAAATTGTAGCAATCGGAGCAAAATGTTGTCGACAACAACATACAACAACAACACAACACAACAACAACAACAACATTTTCATTTTCAAGAGGTCCGTAGTAACGGACCTCTTAGAGCCGACCGGACTGCTCGAGCAGTTAGCGATTGATCAACATAGACGGACTCTTAGAGTCAGAGTCAACAGGTTGAAGCTGCCATTGATAACTACTGGAGCAGTTGATACCAACTGCTCGTCATTCAAATCAGGTAACTGCGCGAGAGCAGTCGACAGCTCGAGCTGTCAGTGTATGCCTGGCGACTGCTTGACCGCACGACCGCCCGAAGCAGTTGCAACTGCTCGAGCGGTTTCGTGTATATGTGTGTACGTAGAAAACTGCAGTTCACTATGCAGTCGCAGCTTGAAGCAGTCCATCCTGACTGCTTCAAGCAGTCCGTGTATGTCCGCCCTTAGATTAGTTTTTTCCGTAAAATCAAAATACATTTTAGAAAAAAACAAAAATAAATAACTTGTCGACTGCCATAGCTATACGGCGAAACAATCGCGGCACCGCAACAAAACAGCGGGCTGAGCGCGGTAGTGTAACTGGCTTCCGATCGGCAAAATCACGCCGCGAAAAAGAGAAAATCATGATCAAATCTGTCTGTGCCTTAGAACAGGCAGTTTCGATTGTCGTACAACGGACAAGTCATGGCTGAACTGTGGAGTGGAGTGAGCTGTCATTCCAAATAATGCTAGGGATTGACACTCCGCCAGGGCTGCGGGTTATTCGAAAGAGGTACCGTGGCCCTTGGCACAGGCAACTGAAGGAACACGGGTGGGTTTTAGTCAGTAAAAGTCTGACACTCCCTTCCGCTCCGCCCAGAGCGGGAGGGGTCATATGATGATTTCCCACCCAAAAAAAAAAAAAAGGAATTGACACTAGTGACAACTCACATCAAGCTCACTTCACTTGAGTTTTCACGGTAAGATTTTTACAGAATCGACCGGCAGTTTCGCTGTTAGGGTTTCGCGACGGAGATGTGATACCCGCCTGTATAACAATATGCCATATAATTTAGTTCAATGTATTACGTTTCTTTGTTCTGTACCTAATGTTAATTACTATCCATAATTGCATTGCAGTTTGGCGGAGGTAATGTCTAGGTTAAAATTAGTTATGTGAGTAAACACTTTTTAATTTTTTTTTTTTTACTTTTGTATAGAATCAAGTTCTTCTAACTGAACAGACAGCTGTGCTGCTGAGGAGTTTGTTGCGGCACTTCCTCTTCCCAGCTAAAGCACTAGGAAGTAAAGTCTTACGTAATTTTGACGTTCAAAAAGTGTTTTTTTGCAGCCTAATTTGAATAAATGAGTTTTGTTTCTTTATATGGCCATCGACGCGCAAACTGTAATCATGAATTCAGCGCATGCTTCTAGACTCCCTAACGTAGACATTTTTCGTCAGTTGCGTCAAAAAACAAGTCATCTGATTCATAGAAAAGTGCAATAGGTACCGCGGTTAAAAAGTATGGAACAGCATTTTTTTTTAAATTTAACAACCGGTGGATCAGTTCGACGCAGGCGATCCAGAATCATGTACCTACTGAATCCATAGTAGGTAGTTGCGCGTCGATGATACCACCCTGCAAGTATTTATACTAACCTCCGAACGGTCACATAATTACATCTCTTACAAGAAAACTTCTGCATATGACTGGTCGTATGGTTTCTGAGCGCTTGCAACTTCTTGAAGTGTATCTTGCATATAGCACAGCTGTATATTCCACATTGCTGAAAAAATATGGAAGTTATGTTTTTGGTCTCTTAAAAAGTTGTCAAACGAAACAAATAATATAGAAAGAAAGAAAGAAAAATGCATTTATTGGCATTACACAAAATGACACCTTAAAACTACAAAAACAAAGATTATAATGCCAAAAGGGCCTCAGCTCAATATGTCAGATGACAACACAAGTGTACCACCTGACGCTGATTTTCAGCTGCAACCCACGAGTGCCATACGCTGGAATACCAAACACAGGGAAGTGTGTGTCCCTAATAATAAATTAAGAGAATTCATCTATATGCTAGAAATTATAGAAAAGCTCATGCAAAATCAAATAAAATGTCGTGACATACTTACATCTATGTGTGTGTGTGTAATTAATGAAAAACTAAAATAAATACCCAACATGTGCGTCCAATATATGGACTGTCCCAAAAATACCTGATGAAAGTGTAAACAAACCCTGTTCAGGTTAAATTCTTACGCAATCGCGCACTAAAGGTTATTTATTACTAACACTGCCATCTGCATTTAGAAGGTTTCAACTTTATATCTCACCACTTTTTCCAAAAATGATGGATTAAATTATGTCATCATCTGCCTAGCCTTTTCCCAACTATGTTGGGGTCGGCTTCCAGTCTAACCGGATGCAGCTGAATACCAGTATTTTATATGGAGCGACTGCCTATCTGACCTCCACAACCCAGTTACTGGGTAATACGATACCCCTTGGTAAGACTGGTTGTCAGACTTTCGGGCTTCTGACTACCCGTAACGACTGTCAAAGATTCACGAATGACAGCCGGGACCAACGGCTTAACGTGCTTTCCGAGGCACGGAGGGGTCTCGGTATGTAAAGATGGTCACCCATCCACAGACCAGCCGCGGCAAGTGTAGCTTAACCTGACCGATCGACCTGTGCGGCTGTTATTATTTGGCCACGGGCCCCTTAATGGATTAAATTATGTATTAAATTGCAATTGAATAATTCATCGACGAAAATTGAGGTTATAAAAGTGAACTCAATTGTAAAATGGAAAACTCTGAATTTCATATTCAAATCAAAACACTCAATTTGTAACTGTACAAATTAGCATCCACAGGTACGGTGGGAATGCCCCCAGTCCATTGGATCTACATTAGGTATACCTACCAGCCGACAGCGATGCAGACGAATTTTTCGATGCCATATTTTCGTTTGCTGATAGTTTTAGTTAAGTTAGGATATTATACAGGCTGTTAGTGTAAACACCGTTGTCACTAAAACCATAGGCTGTTGACTTAATTATAAAAAGGTTTATCTGAATTTAAAAATAAATAAACGTTATTTTCTTTCAAAAATGTAAGAAAGTTTCTGTCCGACACCGTCCGTAATTTCATGCGTTTGCCGGCTTGCAAAACGCGCTGTATAGATAAGGGTAAGTACTGACGACGCGCTGTTTCCCGCGCTCCGTCTACTTTGCCCTTGCGTGCACTTGTATAGGGTGAAATAATTTTGAGGAAAAATTGAGACTTAAAAAAAAAAAATTTTTTCATTGAATTTACGTTCTATAAGTGAAACCAAACCACTGGTTTCAAGGATAACGGTGTTTACACTAACAGCCTGTATAGTTCGCCGGGAGGGCTGTGGAAGTAAAGGCTATGCCGATTTCCCATGGCCCTCCCATTACGGCGATTGTAGGAACACCGCTGAGTTTTAGTGGGTATACTGTCGTTCCGACAGGGAGTCCCACATACCCCGTCTCGTCCTCCGCGAGACGGGGATGCGTAAAGCATTTCTCAGCGAGAAAAAAAAAAAAGAAGTATATTTTATAGTAATTCTTATGAGTTAATTAGGTCCACGTTGTTATTTATGTGTAATCCTTTCTAATTCTAAATAAATTATAGATAGTCGATTTGTTTACATTTTCTTCAGATAGGTACTTTTGATACACACTATAGAGAATTAGAGACAAAGTTGGTACTTACATCCGTATGCCTTAACATATGTCCTTTATAAGCATCTTTATCTAAAAACCCTTTAAAACATTCATTACACTTAAACCCAGAATTCTTGTAATTAGTAGAAAACTGTCTTTTATTAACCTCGTACATTTGTTCTTCCTGATTCAAGTCCTTAATATTAAAAATATCATTATTCAATACTTCATTCGCTGGCTTGCAACGTCCATCTTTCTTTATTCCTTTTTTATTATCTTTCTTTTTAACTTTTTTCGTTGCTTTTTCTTTTTTTAGTATATTATTATCGTCGCTAGAATCTATATCGTTAAATGTCAGCGTGTCATCATCTCCTAAATCTAAGTTTGGTAAAGTAATCTGTTGAATTTCTTGTGCTTTATTCTCCTTGGTACTGGGGCTGGGGTTGGGGTTGGTTTCGTGATCGCTGCAGTTGACAAAATGGTCTGCGTGATCGGATTGGAATGTTCTCGTCTGAAGGTTTGGTGCGGCTACCGTAGTGCCTATGCACTCATCGAGGGATTGCTGAAAACAAACATACCATCATCATCTTGCCCATACCATAATTTAGTTGATATCCGTGCAACATTTGTTTTTCTTCCATCCTTCTCTATTAGTCGTCATCTCGGTAGTCACCCCCTTTCTAACCATATCATCATTCACACAGTCCATCCATCGTTTCTTTGGTCTTCCCCTACTCTTATCCAGCCATCCACATTCATAATCAAAACATTCGAACAAACAGCGATTGACTGCTGCGCTGCGTGTCGCGGGTTCGATTCCCGCACGGAAGAAATATTTGTATGACCTACATGTATTTGTTCCGAGTCTGGGTGTTTTTCTATCTATAATATGTATGTATTTACAAAAAAAAAATGTATATAAGTAGTTTATCAGCCATCTTGTTACCATAACACAAGCATTAGGTTGCTTAGCTTGGGACTAGATGGCGCTGTGTGAAATGTCCAGGGATATTATTATTATTCCTCACGACATTTTCCCGTTACCTACTTACCCGTGGTCCCCCAGTCTAGTTCCCCTTTGGGTACCACGAGCAAATGCCCGTGGAACCCCCAACGAGGACAAAGGGGTACCATGGCCAAATTATTTGGCGCGTGTTACCCCCGCTAATCGCCAAATAAATAAAATGCAAATACAATCTCTTTGCCTAATGCATTAAGTGACGGTGAACTATGTTAAAAAAACTTTCTCTTCAAACTCTCTCTTAATTTTTCTAAATTCTTCCAACATCAACATTATGATTTTTATTAAAAAATCTCATATGAATTGGCAAAAAAATTTATTTGTAGGTATTGTATTTCTTTATTTGTCAAGCAAGAGTTCGTTTTAAATGATTTTTTTAATGTCGAATTGTAATGTTTGGGTTGGAGTATCACGGGAAATAAAAATATATTTAAAAAACTTGAGAGGTGTCAAGGGACACCCGGATGGAACGAAGTTCAAAGAGAGAGAGAGAGACAGACAGAGAAACACGCGGACGCCGCACGGCTTACAACTATATAGCAAAAAGTGTCGTTCCAACTTTTGGTCTTAATTTTTTTCCGTCTAGCCCTTTTTCGCAACGCGCGATAAGGAACTTCGTTCCAATAAGAAGATTGTTATTCAGGGGGTTCCACGGGCAAAAATATTTGCTCGTGGTACCCCAAGGGGAACTAGACTGGGGGACCACGGACAAGTACCTACCGCATTTTCTCATTCCTCCGCATCACATGTCCATACCATGACAACCGATTTCCACACAACTTTTCAGTCACCGGTGCCACTTTCAAACTTCCTTTTATGCACTCATTCATTATTCTATCTATTCGCGTAACACCACACATCCCTCTTAGCATTGTCATCTAAGCTGCGAACAATGTTCCGCTTAATTAAAATACGTAACACCGCGCCGCCGTCGTCTGTTCACAGTCCTTTGGTAAGGCTGGTTGGCAATCTAACGGGCTTCTGACTACCCATAAGGACTGTCAAAATTATCGAAACCCAGCGGGGAAATTGCGGAACACACTTTCAATCATAATTTTTATAATTTTGAAGGATATTGCTAATCCATTGCTTCTTAAGTTTGAAAAAAATATCCGCTCAACAACGTAAATAACGCAATAAATGTTGTTGAACTGTCACAAATGAATGCCATTGAGTGTGTTACGCAATAATAAGTAGTTGTATATAAGTAGTTTATCAGCCATCTTGTTACCATAACACAAGCATTAGGTTGCTTAGCTTGGGACTAGATGGCGCTGTGTGAAATGTCCAGGGATATTATTATTATTATATTATTTATTACCTACCCCGCAGGTTTTTTGGAAAAGGGTGATTTGAAATAAAAAATTAAAATATCTATAACTAATTTATTTGTAAATAAAATATATCTTATAATGTCATAAGTTGCACTTGATTTATTAAATATTATAATATAATATTCCTTAAAGCAACGATTACATTATTACTGTTTCGAGACAAATATGTACATGGTGAGTTTAGTCAGCAACATCGTCCAATCTATACTAATATTATAAAGAGGAAAGATTTGTATTTTTGTGTGTATGTTTGTAATGAATAACTCAAAAACTACTGTGCCGATTTCAAAAATTCTTTCACTATTGGAAAGCTACATTCACCCTGAGTGACATAGGCTATATTTATTGCTAGAAATTATTAGGGATCCTTACTAAAACTTAACCACCCGTGCGAAGCCGGGACGGGCCGCTAGTCCATAGTATAAGCATAAGTTATTGCTACAAGGTGTGGGAACGAGTCTGATACCGAAAGCAACCCGATGCGATCAAGGTTATAACCGTCAACATTAGGGGGTTTATTTATAATCGATGATTATTATATGTCACAGCCAACTGGTTTAATTAGCCGTTTAGTTAACCGCCTAGCCTTTTAACTAAACGGCGTCCGGCGGCAACTAACAGCCTGAATGATATTCAATAAATTATAGTTTAGGTTGGAACTGTAACCAATCACGTGCGAGCCGAATTGGTCGCAGTAACTAAGCCAGGGCACCCCGACCAAATGGGTTAGGTTAGAACTGTGATCAACCGCGTTCGAGCCGAACGAGCGAAGCGAGGCGAGCACTACTTCCAAAGGCCAGGCGGTTGACTAAACGGCTAATTTAATGACCGTAGGTTATTTTATAATACTGTTAGGTAGGATTAGTCATTCGTATAGATATTAGTTTTTAGGGATTTTGCTTATTTATTGAGTTTAGATTAGTTATCATCAGAAATAGGTTTATTTGGGTAGGTATTTTATTTTCTGTTATTGAGTTTTTTTTTTTAATTAGCTAGGTACTTAGGTAAAGATATCATATTATCATCATCATTTAAGCAAATTTGTATAAGCCACAAGCGGACTGGATTTTGACGGTTTTAAAGCCATCAGAAGAGCTAAAAAAAAAAATATTTCCCAAAAAACTTAGTTCTATGTTACAAAACCAGTTTAGCAGTAATTGAACCACCTTGCTGTTGGCTGGCTGGCAATAAAGTTCGTCTGTGTGCCATTTGTCACGTGTGTTAGCCTGTAATTTCTTATTATCATTTATTACAAAAAAAAAAAATGTATATAAGTAGTTTATCAGCCATCTTGTTACCATAACACAAGCATTAGGTTGCTTAGCTTGGGACTAGATGGCGCTGTGTGAAATGTTCAGGGATATTATTATTATTATTAGTATGTCATGCTGAGACGGCAAAATTGATATTTAAGACTAATGGCGGCGTGCCAGCAGGGTACTTAGCAACGAATCGAAAGTATTGTACGACGGAGGCGCAAGGGAACGCAAACGGAAATAAGTTTGCGTTAAGATGGACGTGCAGTTCACTACTACGTTCTGTTCAGGAGGTTGTAGTCACGGTTGTGTTGGGGAAATTATGGCCGCATTCCAACCTAGCACAACAATCACTAGTTCTTCCAGATTCCTGACTTAATTGGTTTGAAACTAAAAAAAAAGCACTGCTTTGTACAGTACAAAGCAGTGCTTTTTTTAGTTTACAACAGTTATGTCCAGGTAACATTTTTAGGTTTAAGTTGAAAGTCGGTTGGTTAAAGTAATATAATTATCGTAAGGAAACATCTCAGTAGTGACTGCACGGGATATAGAAGAAAAAGTAAAAAGAAATGCGATGTTTGCGTTTGTGTTCCATTGCGTCTGGTAATAGAAAATGATTGCAAATTATGAAAAGCAGAAAAGTATTGTAAAGTGTATTCGTTTTAAGTAAAAATATTGTCTTCTCTTATTTAGGTTTTTCATGCATTTCTCATTAAAATACATTCATCCAAATTTGATAATCTTTATTGCCCCCTGTAACCCTTTACAGCTCTTCGTGTTCAGAATATATATACCTTCTTAATCACCACTAACGAGAAAAAATTGGTTTTCTATTGTAATTAGCCACAAAGGGCCCGCGAGATAGATGGCATCCTGGGGAAGCACATACATTTTATCCTGTTAGCACGTTCCCGTGGGATAATTTCTGACATCCACGCGGGCGAAGCCGCGGGCAGAAGCTAGTTTAGAATAAGATTTATTCTAGGTATAAAAGCTTAGTCTAATTCGTCCTTAGAAACTTACTACGCTTTGGAATAGGCAACTAGCCTCATCTCTCTGACTGACCGACACCTTGACAATTCAAAAGTGACTATTGTGGCGGCATCTACATCGCCACATGCGAACTATGCATTACACTGACGTCACGCAAAATCCTGCATCGCGCAAATAGAGTTCCCCGCGCAACTAGCTTTATGTACAACGGCCCGGCATCAATTGTCGGGCAGTTGCCCACCAGACACAACACCCGTCTGGTCGGAGGATCCTCCTTTTCTATGGAGGATGAGTGAACTTTAAACCCTGTTCCTCATATCTCTATGCTGTAATTGGTTTAATTGAAATAAATGCTTTTAGTTTGGGTTTCCTGCGTGTCATTGACACAGACGTTGCTGACTAAATACACACCACATAGACAAGGTGAAGGCGACAATACGACAATAAATTATACTTCAAATCAGAGGGGCAATTCTCGTAATTTTAAGATTGACTTTGTCAGACTGAGATCAGACTGTGAATGCAGTCTGATCTCAGTCTGTCAAAAATACCACTAATTTCCCTACATTTTGACAAGTTTTTGTCATTTATTTGTCGCCGAGATAAGACTGCGACTACATTTTGAACCTTTTAAATTACGAGAATTGGCCTTCGGAATTCAACCAAATATACATAAGTAATAATTTTGTCACTATAGCTAGTCGAAGATTGACAAAATCCATCGCCGGCCCATCTCTACAACATAGGTTTGAAAAAAAAACACTTTTAATATCGATTAAAATAATCCTATGCAGCCTCGAATACACTTAGGGGACCAATGGAGCGACATGTTGCGGACAAAGGCGCTCGACAACTACGTGAATGTCCCGAGAAAACGTCGGAACATTTTGCAGGCGTACAAATGACGCGACACTGACGCAGGATGCGTGCGCTCGCTAGCAGGGGGACTACTCCGAAGTGCAAAGTGCGAATGCTCGGATCGGACCGACACATGGCCGAACCGAATATTATTGAAAAATGCGAAAAAAGTTCGGATCGGCTCAGTTGGGTCGAGACCATAGTCAATATTCGAAAGAGTGTAGGAGTGTAGGATCGGAAATGACCGAACCAAATAGTAACTTCGTAGCAGGAAACGGCCGAACATTCGGCCGATATTACTTCGGAGTAGACCCTCAGGAGCAAGCAACGTGTCCCGCGTCACGTAAAATGTTTCGGAACTTGTTGCGAGACACTTTGCAACGTTGCAGCGACACGTAGATTGAGTGTTGCGCGTCATGTTGCGGGACAAAATGCCCCCTAGTGTATCCGAGGCTTTAGTGTTGTATGAAGCAGTGGTGCCCAGAGGGAACAGCCCTGACTTACGGGGTTCGAACCAAAGGCGGCTTTACTTTGTGTAAATTATTTCATCACCACTGCTCTCAAAACGGTGAAGGAAAACATCGTGAGGAAACCGGCATGTCCTAGAACCAAAAATTCGAAGACATGCGACATCTACCAACCCGCACTGGGCCCCGTGGTGGATTACAGCCCACTCCCTCTCACAGAGAGGAGGACTGTGTCCCAGCAGTGGGAACATTATAGGCTTATTATGCATAAGTATTGCGAGTGTTATCATTTATTGTCAAATTATCGTCTTCAATTAGCATTTTAATTTTGGTTTACATTCAAATCAAAACATTAATATCGACCTTATTTTACAAAACTTATTTCGAGTTCAAAAGCAAATATTTATTGCCACATTTACACTTTTATTTTAAGAAAATAAAAACCACTTCTACCTTCTTTAGAACATTGTTAAGCACGAAAACTTGAAAACATGCGCTTTTATCATTTCTACCATAAAGATATTAGAAGGATAAAATCAGAATGGAATTATCTGGAAAAGGACCATGTCTGTCGAAGGAGCGATGGCCGGTGGAGCAGACGAGTCTTGAAGGCCAATTCTTGTAATTTAAAACGTTAAAAATCTTGCCGCTGTCTCATCTCGGCGACAAACAAATGTCAAAAATGTAGAGAAATTACAGGTATTTTTGACAAATGACAGACTGAGATCAGAAGGCCAATTCTCGTAATTTAAAACGTTCAAATTCTAGTCGCAGTCTCATCTCAGCGTCAAACAAATGTCAAAAACTTGTCAAAATGTAGGGAAATTAGAAGTATTTTTTGACAGATTGAGACTGAGATCAGACTGTGAACGTTTTTAAAATTACGAGAATTACCCCTCTGACTGTGAACGTTCTTAAAATTACGAGAATTGCCCCTCTGAATGTGAACGTTCTTAAAATTTCCCCTGTGACCGCGTATCGGCAAGCGTAGTGTGGGACGCCCCCCAGCTGGAGACAGACGAGCTGAAGAAGGTGGCTGCGGGAGGCTGGGGGGGGGGGGGGGGTGGAGGACAGGGTGTGGTGGCGCAGTCTGGGAGAGGCCTGTGTCCAGCAGTGGACGGCGATAGACTGAGTCGATTGGTTTCAAATTCCCGTTTACGATAACGTCATAAGGTTCATAAAATACGTGAGTTGTTTAAGGGGGGGGGGGGGTCGAGTCAAATCTCATCTAATCTTACGTTGGAGAGAGGGGGGTCTCGGCAAATATCACTGATTTATACTAGTCTTAACTAGTCGTAAATAAAAGCATGAAGCAAATTTCTTTTTTTCTTTTTACAGTAACAATCCAACGCGTTTACGTAAGAAACCCACATTTTGAAAAATCTCACGTGAGATTGGGGGGGATGGGGGGAGGGGGTTGAATAAAATCTCACGACATCTCACCAGGGGGGGAGGGAGGGACAGAACATTTAAAAAACACCTCGCTTAATTTATGGATGCCCCCTAAAGTGCACGTATGTCCATACATTTTATTGACATGGACGTCGATGTCCACAATAATATCGCCACATAAGAAATGATTAAAGCACACATTCGAGCCAATTCAAAGATAAGTTACATATTGTTGATAATGACCATTCTAATTTAACTGCAGCTCAATACTTTTTTTTTTTTTTTTTATTGGCAATGGGCTCACTCTTGACCTCAATCCAGCCCAGAGGCAGGGATGAGATCTACGGTGGAACGAGCTTGCCCAGAAGAAGCCTATTCACTCTCGCCTTGAAGAGATAAATGATCCAACACATGCGCCACCATCAGCGAGACATTAGAGTGAGCATGACATACTCGTCGCCGTCAACGTCAACGCACATTCAAGTCAATGAAAGACGTACCCAGTGAATGGTAGCTTTATAGTATGTACAGACGCCACTACATCAAGCTACTAAAATCTGTCAAATTTCTTTAATAGATTTTCAACTTTATCGCTAAAGCATTAAAGTTCAAGGTGGATTGGGAAAATTTGACAGTTTCGGGTAGCTTGACCGGCTGGCGTCTGTACATCTGAAACTACGCCCGACGAGAGAATGCGTCCTTTACAGTTGTCAGTTTCATACAAACGAATACGTGTTTGGCGAAATTGATCTTTATTAGACTACTAGAATTGTCGCACTGACAGGTCAGGAACGCATTCTCTCGTCACAGCACTGTAAGACGTCAAAATTGTCCTCAGGCCCTTTGTACAGTCAGCGTCAAAAATATCGGGACGAACAGACTGTTCAAAATGATCTCAACAACTAAGAAAATTAAACTTAGTCTCAATTGGATAAAGTTCTTGTCAGAATGACAGTTGTCGTGTACTGTCTTCTTTCTGAAACATTCCTTGTGTCATTGAGTTAATATTTCATTTTCATAGTTGCTTAGATCATTTTGAACAGTCTGCTCGTTCCGATATTATTGACGCTGACTGTACTATCGCCAAAACCTATATTTGACCATTTTGAAAAAAACAAAATCCCGTGCACATGATGGCCACAGCTGCGTCCGTAAGTAAAACAAAAGAGGATCCTTTTTAGGTCGACTAATAATATGCGCTGCAAGCAGGAATAGTCCTTACGGTGGTCAGATATAGATTTTGGTGACAGTAAACACACTTTTTTCTTGCAAGAAACTAATTTTTATCGCCGTGTGTAGGCACGGTCGTCAAGTGTTGTATGGATCACTATGGAAGATTGTTGACGCACAAGTTTATTCTACGGCGCGGCTTATACGCAGTACCGTAAAGAAACCGTGCCGTGTATAAAGGCCCTTAGTGTTTTAGCGACGAAATCCAATTTATTACTACGGGGTCAAGTTCAATTGGCCAGCGAAACTTCACAGACAGTGAGGGGTGTTGATATCTAATGACGGTAAACCTATAAAGGTATGAGAAACAGGGTGTAAAGTTCACTCATTCTGGAGAGAAAATGGAGGATCCTCCGATCAGACAGGCGTTGTCTGGCGGGCAACTGCCCGATGATTCATGTCGGGCTGTTGTATATATGCTTATTGCGCGGTAAACTCTGCTTGCGCGATGCAGGATTTGCGTGACGTCGGCTATATTACCATTGCATACAGGGTGGTAGGGACATCGACGAGCAAAATTCACGATTTCTCTCTCTTTCTATTATATACGAGTGTGTGTGCTTGCAAGTATCGCGTAAGGAACTTCGTTCCCAACGGGGTCCTCCGACCGCACACGTTTATTTATCTTTTATCGCGTTTAGATATCGATCGAAGATCGCTCTTAGCGACAAGAACGCCCATTGTGCCACCCTTTGTAAAATTTCTATATTTATGTGTGTAATAAATATGGTGTACACACGGCTACACATCAAGCTATGCAAAACCAGTATTGGCTGACCGTTCATTGTGTGAAAATATCATACAAAGTGAGGCCAAGACAAACTGGTTTTGTATAGCTTGACGTGTAGCCGTGTGTACATAATAAAGAGTATTCTATTCTACCCATCACGTCTGCGCAGTTTCGCTAGTCAATTTAATTTGAACTGGTAATGCGTCTCGCTCATACGGGTATGAATATTATACAGGAGCCAGATAAGGTTCATATTTGTATGAAACGCTTGCTCAAATCCATTTACACTAATATGAACTTTATCTGCTCACAAAAATAAGGTTGATATTCGTAAGAAACGAAAACTTAATACAGAAAACGTAGTTTTACGTCCATGGTAGTTATTCCTTTAGAAGAAGTCCTCTTGGGACATACACCTGTCTCGCTCACACAATGAACCTCTCCACTTTGCAATGCTGCATGTTATCGTCCATGTACTCAACAAGTCGTTTCGCTGGGAACACTTTATGAACGCGCTTCCTGTGTGTATATAAGGACGCTTTTTGCTTGAACGTCTGCTGGCAAATGTCGCAGGATAGGGGACGTTCGCCGGAGTGGATGACTTCATGTTGTGTGAGAGCTTTCTTATCCTGTAATCGTATTAGAAATGTGTTAGAGATACAAAAATTACTTTTTTTCAGTGCGGGTCTACTTCGTAAGCACGAAGTCCGTAGTTTCGGTCGAAGTTACGGGCGTTATCCTATGTCCGTAAGTGATTTTTGGTAAAAACGAAAAAAAAAACGGGAGTCATGCGAATGATTTCAATATTCTTTGAGGAGAAAATACTAATGGATAATTTTCATAATATGCAGGGTAGTAGCGACATCGACGTCATCGACCATGGATTCAGTATATATGCTTCTGAACTCGGTCAATTATATAAAAAAAACAGCTGTTAAGATATAGAAAAGCTACACCTAAGCGGTCTAAATGTAAGGAACACAGCTATTTTTTTTTAAATCAAATCAAATCAAAATATTTATTTGCTAGAATATGGTACATAAGGTGTTACAGTAAATTTGTTTCAGCATATCCTACCATAACATGGCGTGCAAATGTATTCACACTCAGCGATGTCACCCAATCTAACTTACAGATTCTATTGATTTGTCTTCTAGATAGTCCTTAATCTATATACTTATAATAAATCAGTAGAAGTGAAAATTCTGTACATTGAAAATATTAAAAAAAAAAAAATAGCAGGGGGTGTTACTAGACCGACACCGAACCCAAAAATGTGATTAAAAAAAATTTTGTCTGTCTGTCTGTTTGTTCAGGCATCACGCAAAAACTACCGGTTCG
Organism: Apamea sordens; assembly: GCA_945859715.1. Taxonomy (NCBI): domain Eukaryota; kingdom Metazoa; phylum Arthropoda; class Insecta; order Lepidoptera; family Noctuidae; genus Apamea; species Apamea sordens. The sequence goes on along the minus strand of OX244015.1, from coordinate 5,373,493 downwards.
ATTACGATGAAACTTGGTATAATTATTCTTTAATATCCTGGGCACCACACTGGGTACTTTTTATCCCGGAAAAGTATATACAATAAAAAACAAACTTAATTTTGCGGTTGGATTCCTAGACCCGATTACTGTACCAACCGCAAATAATAAGTTTGTCGTAGGTTACCGAAATAGATGGCACAATAATTGCTTGAAACCTTTTTTTAGTAGACAAATTAGTTCGTTAAAAAAAATTATTCATCTACAGTTCTAGACTAATATTATAAAGTTTTTTTTTACGCTTTCACGCTGAAACGAGCTATGCTCGGTGTCTCTTTGAAGGATAAAATCAGGAATTAAATTATCCGGAGTTAGCGATATAGCTTGCAGAGTAAGCAAACTGAAGTGGCAGTGGGCTGGCCATGTTTGTCGAAGGACCGATGGCCGGTGGAGCAGACTAGTCCTGGAGTGGAGACCGCGTATCGGCAAGCGTAGTGTGGGACGCCCCCCAGCTAGATGGACGGACGAGCTGAAGAAGGTGGCTGGGACGGACTGGATGCGGGTGGAGGACAGGGTGTTGTGGCGCAGCCTGGGGGAGGACTATGTCCAGACGTTGACTGCGACAGGCTGAGTTGATTGATTAACGCTAAAATGACTGAACGGATTTGGATGAAATAAATTGGCACATTGGTAGACTTTGACCTGGATTAGGTTAGGTTAGGATACTTATATTCCGATATTCCCACGGGATCGAGACTATTGCGATTAAAACCGCGGGGCGCAGCTATTAAATTATTAAATAAAAAAATATTTATTGATTGAAGTACTTACAGTAAAACCCTTCCCACATTCTTGACAGACATGGTTCCTCGGCTTCTCTTTCTTCTGACCATGGACGCGCATCATATGCTTTTCGACATTCGCTCTCGACGCTATCGGCTGAAAGTAAAGGAAATTATATTTATACAATGTGGAGACAGTAAATGAAAATTATACTAATGCATACGAATATTTTAGAACTATGAAATAAATACTAAGATCGAAATTAACATTTTCAAACAAACTAAATAGTTAGTGATGGGTTTTGTCGATGTTGGACTAAACATAACAGAGCAGAGCAGTGGTTGTCCAGTGGTATTCGCCCCAACTTACGAGTTGTAGGTCGCGAGTTCGAAACCAGTCAGGCACATTACTTTAGTATTTAATTTCATCAGCACTACTCTCAAAACGGTGAAGGAAAACATCGTGAGGAAGCTGGCATGTCTTAGAATTAAAAAAATCGAAGACATGTGACATCCATCCACCCGCACTGATCCCGCGTGGTGGATTACGGCCCAGTCCCTCTCACCGAGAAGAGGTCTGTGTCACAGCACTAGGAATTACAGGCTGATTATTCTAGGATGTAGTGACTAAACTAATGGATATATTTGGTTGAATTTTTTTATACATAATCAGCAGTGATAGGAATAGGTAGTGCCTATTTGCCTAAACTTCGAAGAACAGAGACAAGAAACGGAGACTTCCTTAGGACTAAATTTTTTCCGGGACATCTGTCCCGAAATTCGGGACAACACTTTTAAATACATTAAAAAAAATTACCTAAAGTTTGCGACTAGACATAACATAATAAATAACATTCACAGTCGTTACAACCATAAAATTTTCTGGAATTTTTTTTGGAGATCATTTTGTAAATGACTTGTCGATCTTAATACTATGAATCACAATGTTAATAAATATCTTCTTTCTAGCTCACTCTCGGCTACGTTTAATGAGATATCTAAAGTTCTAAAGATGTCCCGGAAAAAATTTAGTCCTAAGGAAGTCTCCGTTTCTTGTCTCTGTTCTTCGAAGTTTAGGCAAATAAGCACTACCTATTCCTATCACTGATAATCAGCGTTTAATGTTCCCACTGCTGGGACACACGCCTCCACTCTTCAAGAGGGAGTGGGCCGTAATCCACCACGCGGGCCCAGTGCGGGTTGGTAAAAATTTTTGTATGCAGACTGGGAACGTTATTAGATATACGAAATTAAATTTATTGCCGTATTGTCATCTCCACTTTGTATCACTACTAGCTGACCCAACAGATATTATCCTGTCAACATATCAACAGCTCATACAAAAAAAAAACCAAGTTAGAAAAGGACGATCAGTTTTTTTCCCGGGTTTTCAATAATTTCCGGGAATCTATTCCAATTTCTATAAAACCTAATTCAATTTCAAACTATTAGAAACATAAAAATACAAAAAAAAAAAATTGCCGAGTCGATCTAAAAGTTTTCTAGTGATGCGCTTACAAACGAACAGCATTTCATTTTTATTTATCTAAATTTAAAAGGAATGAAGAACTTATCTTCTTTTAACAACCGGCCAAGTGTGAGTCGGACTCGCACACTAAAGGTTCCGTACCACCGTACAATATTTAAAAAAACATAATAAAAAAAAAACACGTTAATTGTATTTTTTTTTTTAAACTTTATTTTATTATTTTTTGTTATAACGGCAATAGAAATAACACACTGAAATTTCAACTGTCTACCTATTACGGTTCATGAGATACAGCCTGCTGACAGACAGCGTAGGCTTAATAAAGACCTTTGATTAAAAATTAGTAATTTTTATTTATTTTATTAGTTTGTTTATCGATAACTATATTTTACAACACTATGCAAAATTGTACCTAAAGGTTGCTGGCGCTAGAGGCACTCCACGCGAATTATGACATGGCGGTTAAAGGGTTAATAGTAGGGTCCCGTTGGCTTCTTAGAACTGCCTCATGATTTTATCACACGAAGCGACGTAGTTTTTATCCGGCCTATTTTTACGATATCACTTACCGTTTAAAATGCAAATTACCGATATATTTACCTTGAATAAATTTTGTACAGTCACGAACAAAAGTATGTATACACTCGGCTTTATTCAAAAGCGATTTACTCCTTTATTTTTGAATAAAATTTTATGTTGCTACGAACATAGCATTTTCAAACCCATAGGTTTATGTAATGTATCGTATTTCAACGTTGCATTCGTTATTTCACGAAAAAATAGCATTTGAAAATTGCCAAGTGTTGACATATTGGTGCTCGTGACTGTACAGTATTTTTATCTCGAAACGACGCGCGCTTTACTTGTGGTAACCAAGTGCACAAACACTCTGTGAATGTCGGGGTGTGTGTGTGTGTTTGCGTTATGTGGCAACGCTAGCCATCTTCACGAACACAATCACAGCGTGTACAAAAAGACGTTAAGTCATCTGCCTTGCCTTTTTTCCCAACTATGTTGGGGTCGGCTTCCAGTCTAACCGGATGCAGCTGTGTACCAGTATTTTACATGGAGCGACTGCCTATCTGACCTCCACAACCCTAACTGGGTTGTGGAGGTCAGATAGGCAGTCGCTGGGTAATACGAAACCTCTTGGTAAGACTGGTTATCAGACTTTCGGGTTTCTGACGACCCGTAACGACTGTCAAAGATCCGCAAATGACAGCCAAAGGCTTAACGGGTTTTCCGCGACTCGGAGGGGTCTTGGTATGTGAAGATGGTCACCCATCCACGGACCAACCGCGGCAAGCGTCGCTTCACCTGATCGATCGAGCCGTGCGGCTGTTATTACTTAGCCACAAGAAAAGACGTTAAATACAAATTAGAACTCCCTTAATCACAATGTCGTCACTGAGAACCAAACGTACACTGTCGATTTTACGAATATTTTTTTATAGACGTTGCCCCCACTAGGAATTTCTCCTGTATCGTGGGTGCGTTTACAAACATTTAACAACACAACACGTTAACATTTAACATTTTTTTGGCTGTTTGTGTTTGTGAGTGACCTACAAGTGTAGGTCATAAAAATATTTGTTCTTTGCGGGAATCGAACCCGCGACACGCAGCGCAGAAGTCCATCGCTTAACCACTGCGCCAACCGTGCCGTCAAATTGCTCCGTGAGTTTGGCAATATAACTTTTAAGCCGATAAGAATTTGTTTCTAATATGTGTCGCACTATTTTGGACTTTCATGCATTGTAATACAGATAATAACTGTATGAACGAGCTAGTTTCGGTTCGCAACTACACACGTTAGCTAGCTAGCACGGACATAAAAACATCGCGACGGATTTTTTTCGCGCACTGCATTTTGAACACGCTGCATGCTGCTGCGCTGGAACACACTACATGACAACACGGTTAGCGCAGTGGCTGAGCGATCGGACTGTTGCGCTGCGTGTCGCGGGTTCGATTCCCGCACAGAACAAATATTTATAAGTCCTACATGTATTTGTTCTGAGTCTGGGTGTTTTTCTATATATAATATGTATGTATTTACAAAAAAAAAAATGTATATAAGTAGTTTATCAGCCATCTTGTTACCATAACACAAGCATTAGGTTGCTTAGCTTGGGACTAGATGGCGCTGTGTAAAATGTCCAGGGATATTATTATTATATTATTTTCAACGCACTGCTTAGTGTGGAGAGTTGAAAATTCAACAGTGTGGTTTTTTGACGCGCTGGGATGCGCTCTGTTGGATTCCCAACGCTCGCCTCAGCACCTAGAGTTGAAGATCCAGTGGGTGATAAAATCCGGTCGCGACACGCCGTGCGAACGTTGGCTTACAGTTGCGATGAGAAAACTAAGCGTTTGTAGTCAAATGATAAATGATTTTACTTTGTAAGTAGGTTTGTACAAACACTTTTACACGTCAATCATATTTTAAAACTCGATGAGGTCGGCGTTTCCTATCTGGCTAGTCTGAGAAGAAAGGCCGAAACAAACTCAGAGGTCACAGTCTCTTTTAAAGTCCAGACATAATCTTGCTCAGATCATGTGAAGACCATGTAGATTAATGTCTGAGATGGTTTTTTGAGGAAAGAACCAAACAGTTTGAGAGGACCTGTCCAGTCAGTGCACGCATTTGTCAGAAATCGTGCAGCTCAACACAACACTTAAGGAGCTCGACGATTCGACGAACAATACCAAAGAAAGGACATTTGGGTAGGCCACATTAATTACTCAAACTGCCAGACCATGACAAAAACTAACAGAACAGAGAAAAATAAAGAATAAAATGACCCACATAGTCTTCACATTCACAATAATAGAATACTTTACAAAGTAAGCAAATGTCATAGTATATATCAAATTAATTAATGTCAAAGTGTATAGTCGTTATGAAATGTGGTGGTAATGTTTTTTTTTTTCGAATTTCGCGAACACACAATCAATCGTAATCTGAATCATTTTGAAGCGAATTGCTAATCCATTGCTTCATAAGTTCGAAACATTTGTCTGCTCAACACGTAAATAACGCAATGAATAATAATATCCCTGGACATTTCACACAGCGCCATCTAGTCCCAAGCTAAGCAACCTAATGCTTGTGTTATGGTAACAAGATGGCTGATAAACTACTTATATACATTTTTTTTGTAAATACATACATATTATAGATAGAAAAACACCCAGACTCTGAACAAATACATGTAGGACTTACAAATATTTGTTCTGTGCGGGAATCGAACCCGCGACACGCAGCGCAGCAGTCCGATCGCTCAGCCACTGCGCTAACCGTGTTGAATGTTGTTGAACTGTCAAAATGAAACCGATTCCGATTGATCGTGTGTTACGCAATTAGGGTGCTGATCTTGTCCTCGATCACGCCTGATGGAAAGCGATGGATGAGGTGTATGATGGAACGAGCGTGCCCAGAAGATGCCTGTGCACTCTTGCTTTGAAGGCAGACGGGTTCCATGTGGGAGTGAACACAGATGCCGCAGACATGTGGTGCATGCATGTGTGTGGGCATGTGGTGCAGGCATGTGGGACTGCTGCGCTGCGTGTCGCGGGTTCGATTCCCGCACAGAACAAATATTTGTAAGTCCTACATGTATTTGTTCCGAGTGTGGGTGTTTTTCTATTTATAATATGTATGTATTTACAAAAAAAAAAAAAAATGTATATAAGTAGTTTATCAGCCATCTTGTTACCATAACACAAGCATTAGGTTGCTTAGCTTGGGACTAGATGGCGCTGTGTGAAATGTCCAGGGATATTATTATTATTATTAGTTCCACACTTTGGCTGTGTGTATAATATACGGGCTATGCTAAACATACCTTCTCACACACAGGACACTTGTGCACAGTCTTGCCAAGGTGCTGGTAGTTGAAATGGTCCTGCATCGCTTCCTTCGTCGGGTAGCCTTTATTGCACATTGGACACGGGAACCTGGACAACAAAGTATAAAAATAAATATAGTGGTGGAGGGCGGATTTTTATATATGTACTAGCAGCGCTCCGCGGTTTCATCCGTATAAGTTGCGATAACGTAGGTTTTTTTTTTTTAACTTTTCCCCACACTTGGAATTACTCCTGTATCGCGGGTGCGTTTACAAACATTTAAACTCACATACACAAACAGCCAGACCCGGAAAAACTACCTGTAGGCAATACAAATATTTGTTCCGTGCGGGAATCGAACCCGCGACACGCAGCGCAGCAGTCGATCGCTCAGCCACTGCGCCAACCGTGATTGATGTCGGGACGTTGTATAAGCTAGTTGCGCGGGGAACTCTGCTTGCGCGATGCAGGATTTTGCGTGACGTCAGTGTGATATTTACATATTGTTTTTTAGAAGTCGCTTATTTTTTTTAAAGTAAGTATACGACCTGTATTTATAAAAGCAAACGTAATTACTTGAACACTTGGTCGGACGCGTGCGCCCTGGAGTACTTGAGGTGCGCCTGGTACGTGGCGAGGTGAGAGAACGTCTTGTTGCACTCCTCGCACTCGTAGCGACTCTTGTTCTGGTGGCGCTGTATGTGGTACTTGAGCTGTATGACGCGCACCAACTTGTGGCAGATCGTGCACTCTGCTCGGGGCAGGGGGCCCTCATGGAGTCTGAAAATTGAGAAAAAGTCGTGTTAAAACAGTATACAATTGAAAATTGTGTATCTTCTAGTAAAGTGTAAGTAAGGATGAATTCAGCTCATGATTTTAGACCGCCAGAGTCTAGAACAGAACAGGGGGGTCTACTCCGAAGTATTATCGGCCGTTTCCTGCTACGAAGTTACTATTTGGTTCGGTCGGTTCCGATCCTACACTCCTACACTCTTTCGAATATTGACTAAAGTACTGACCCAACTGAGCCGATCATAACTTTTTTCGCATTTTTCAATAATATTCGGTTTGGCCATGAGTCGGTCCGATCCGAACATTCACACCTTGCACTTCGGAGTAGGCCCCCAGAATTGAATTGAATTTATCCAGACGCGCAACCATGGATTCGGTACATGATTCTGAACCCCGTGTAAAAATGTTTCCTTCTGAAGTTTTGAGTTGAGCTGCACGAAACCTGGCCAGCCAGTGCACGCATTTGTTACTGACAAATGCGTTACTGGTCAGGTCCACTCAATCTGTGTGGGTCTTTCCTCAAAACAAATGCGTTACTGGTTAGGTCCACTCAATCTGTGTGGGTCTTTCCTCAAAACAAATGCGTTACTGGCCAGGTCCACTCAATCTGTGTGGGTCTTTCCTCAAAACAAATGCGTTACTGGTCAGGTCCACTCAATCTGTGTGGGTCTTTCCTCAAAACACATGCGTTACTGGTCAGGTCCACTCAATCTGTGTGGGTCTTTCCTCAAAACACATGCGTTACTGGTCAGGTCCACTCAATCTGTGTGGGTCTTTCCTCAAAACACATGCGTTACTGGTCAGGTCCACTCAATCTGTGTGGGTCTTTCCTCAAAAGACCATTTCAGACATCAATCTACATGGTCTTACCATGATCTGACCAAGATCATTTTGACGGCACGGTTGGCGCAGTGGTTAAGCGATTGACTGCTGCGCTGCGTGTCGCGGGTTCGATTCCCGCACGGAACAAATATTTGTATGACCTACAAGTAGTTGTTCCAGGTCTGGTTGTTTGTCCCCCCCCCCCCCCGGTGGGTTCCCCCCCCCGGTGGGTTCCCGCATTGTCGAGGCGGGGGGGCTCAGTAGCCGTGGCTGGCGGGCCACGGTGAAGCTAAGAGGGACCCAGGCGGGGGCCGCTCGTCCGGGCTGTGCGGTTTAGCCCGACGTAGCGGCCCACAGGTAGGTTGCGGTGCCTGCGACATCGCGACCTACCTGAGGCGGGCCGCGATGTCCCCCGTGAGGGAGACATTGCGGCTGAGGATAGAGGCCGCGGCGGGAGGGGCTCTCCCTTCCTTCCGCGGCCTTGACGGGGCCGCCACCGTTAGATGGCGGACGCGGCGGGGCCGCAGGGGAAGAGGAGTGTCGGTGTTTCGTTGCCGCTCTCCCTATCCTCTGCGGCCGTAGCTCCCCCAACGCGGGGGGCTTGCGGGGCCCGCCTTTCAGGCGGGCGTGGAGGCCAGCAGGCAACGGGTGCGGGGGCTCCGTTGCCTGTTTTGCACAGGCCTCCACCTTGTGGGACGGGAATGGCCAGGTGTTCCCGGCCATTCCCGTAGCCCCCCAACCTGGGGGGCATGCGGGGCCCGCCATACCATCTTGGCGGGCGTGCGCCGGGAGGGCCGTGGAAGTATTGATTTCCCATAGCCCTCCCATTACGGCGTTTGCAGGAACACCGCTGAGTTTTAGTGGGTATACTGTCCTTCCGACAGGGAGTCCCACATACCCCGTCTCGGTCCCCCGCGAGACGGGGATGCATAAAGCATTTCTAAGCGAGAAAAAAAAAAAAAAAAAAGGTCTGGTTGTTTGTGTATGTTCCACGATACAGGAGAAATTCCTAGTGTGGAACCAAATCAAAAAACCAAACCAAAGATTATGTCTGGACTTTAAAAGAGACTGTGACCTCTGAGTTTGTTTCGGCCTCTCTTCTCAGAGTACAAATAGGAAACGTAGACCTCATCTAGTTTAAAAAAGAAGTTTGACGTATAAAAGTATTTCTACAAACCTACTTATACAGAAATAAAATAATTTATCAGTGTGGATGTGCTTACTTGAGATGTGTAGCCAAAGTAGTTCTGTTCACAAAACGTTTCTTGCAGTGATCGCATTGTAGGCCTTCTCTGTGGAAGCGAGCCACGTGGTTCTTGCGGGCGCGGGAGTTCCTGTAATGGAACAACATGTTCATTAATAATAATAATCTACATGTATCGAGGCTCTCGTTAGGCGGTTGGATCAAGGTCCAGGGGGTCTACTCCGAAGTAGTATCGGCCGAATGTTCGGCCGTTTCCTGCTACGAAGTTACTATTTGGTTCGGTCGGTTCCGATCCTACACCCCTACACTCGAATATTGACTATGGTCCCGATCCAACTGAGCCGATCTGAACTTTTTTCGCATTTTTCAATAATATTCGGTTCGGCCATGTGTCGGTCCGATCCGAACATTCGCACTTTGCACTTCGGAGTAGGCCCCCTGATTCAAAAGGTAAAAGTACTCCTCGATACGGCTCGCATTGTGAGGTTCCTGGCTCTGGAGCCCTAACCACCGGTAACTTAGAATCTGCTCCCGACATCGGTGGATCGCTATTTTTTTATATTTTGTAATGTTTTTTATAATTATTTATTATATTTTAAGAAATACTTCAAAATTATTATTAATTAATTAACATACATATTATAGATAGAACAACACCCAGACTCGGAACAAATACATGTAGGTCATACAAATATTTGTTCCGTGCGGGAATCGAATCCGCGACACGCAGCGCAGCAGTCAATCGCTTAACCACTGCGCCAACAGTGCCGTCACTCATATTAGAGTTGGTGTGTTTGACTAAGCCCGATAGATATGTGTGGCGGCGACGGCGGCCTCAGCTGCTGGCTGTACGAGTACCTCGTGGCCGCACTAATCTATTGAATGAGGCGCTCCTGACGCGGGCGCTTCGCACTCTTAACCTTGCAGCAGAGGAGATGGACATTTTTGCCTGTGCACTAAGTGAATTCACAAGGATAACATTACATGTAATAAGTTTTAGAAAGTAATTTAATAGTATTAGTTTTGCGCCACTATTGCAATAGGTTGTACAGTCACGAGCACCAATATGGTCAACACTTGGCAACTTTCAATTGCGATTTTTTCGTGAAATAACGAATGCAACGTTGAAATACGACACATTACATGAACCTATGGGTTCGAAAATGCTATGTTCGTGACAACATAAAATTTCATTAAAAAATAAAGGAGTAAATCGCTTTTGAATAAAGCCGAGTGTATACATACTTTTGCTCGTGACTGTACCTGTAATAACAGTTGTAAATGATTAAATAAATACAATTTTCACACCAAAAATAAAAGTCGTAACATTAACAAACTAAGTAACATTGCACAGAAATTATTGCTGGGCAAGCAATCATTTTTATGCTATGTTACTTAGTTTGACGTACAGAATGCGTAGTAGACGGTTATGTGATGGGTCTTTTTACACCCTGCATAATTTGTAACGCTAATGAGGGGCCCGTGGCTAAATAATAACAGCCGCACAGGTCGATCGGCCAGGTTAAGCTACGCTTGCCACGGTTGGTCTGTGGATGAGTGACCATCTTTACATACCGAGACCCCTCCGTGTCTCGGAAAGCACGTTAAGCCGTTGGTCCCGGCTGCCATTCGTGGATCTTTGACAGTCGTTACGGGTAGTCAGAAGCCCGAAAGTCTGACAACCAGTCTTACCAAGGGGTATCGTATTACCCAGTAACTGGGTTGTGGAGGTCAGATAGGCAGTCGCTCCATGTAAAATACTGGTATTCAGCTGCATCCGGTTAGACTGGAAGCCGACCCCAACATAGTTGGGAAAAGGCTAGGCAGATGATGATACTTTGTAACGCTTACTTGAAGAACATGTCGCATTCTAAGCACTGGTACACTTCTATGGAAGTCTTGGAAAGCAGTTTACGAAGATCGCCAGGCTTGGGAGGAGACGCGTTGGCTTCCTTCTCTTTTTCTTTTTTTTTTCTGCCCTGGAATGGATAAATATGAATAAAATTAACGTGGCTGGAAAACTCTACCATATATGTATTGTTGCGCGCCACAATTAATGCCTGGTACATGGTGACATTAGTTACCACTAGCGCCATCTAGTATCGAGTAGCAGAACTAATAGAGTCAAGATCCTTCGAGAAATTTCGATGCTAGAACTTTCTAGAACAATCGACAACTGGTCAGTCGCGACCGGTATGTAGTCGAACCTTCTAGATGTTTCTACAACAGAAGGTTCTAGAACTATCTGCGGCACTATATAATGCCGGGATGAGCCACGACAGAGTCAGAGTTGGATAAGCGATACAAGCGAATACATCGAAAGCGATCTTCAAGTGCGACTTAAGTGCAATTGTGTGTTATAATTGGTGCGTTTGAGTTGTTATTAGTGTTGTTAAATTAAAGTTTTCGGTAATTTATATCGGCTGTTTGTAAGTGCACCGCAGTTTATCAAATTCCTCTGTAGCTCTGCCAAGTTCAAACTGTGCGAAAATGTCAAAAAACGACGTAATAACGAAATTATTAGGACACATTTAATCGAATGCATGGGTCATAATCAGCCCATAATGTTCCCACTGCTGGGTCACAGGCCTCCTCTCGGTGAGAGGGAGTGGGCCTTAATCCACCACGCGGGCCCAGTGCGGGTTGGTAGTCACACATGTCTTTGAATTTTTGGTTCTAGGACATACCTGTTTCCTCACGATGTTTTCCTTCACCGTTTTGAGAGCAGGAATGTATGGGTGATACGGCTGTATTGATGTATGGGTGTCTGTACACCCATACATCAATACAGCCGTAACACCCATCTCTATGTGATAAGCAAGTCTGATAAACAGATTAGCTTAAATACATTGCTCATCTTGCCGTGAGCACACAGTTTGCTTACCTTGTTAATCCGTACGTCGCCAATCTTGATGCTCGCGTTGTTAGTCTGCTTGCTCATGTGAGCAGACACGTGTCGTCTGATCAGTTTGTTGCTCATCTCACCGTAAGCACACAGTTTGCTTACCTTGTTAATCCGTACGTCGCCAATCTTGATGCTCGCGTTGTTAGTCTGCTTGCTCATGTGAGCAGACACGTTTCGTCTGATCAGTTTGTTGCTCATCTCGCCGTAAGCACACAGTTTGCTTACCTTGTTAATCCGTACGTCGCCAATCTTGATGCTCGCGTTGTTAGTCTGCTTGCTCATATGAGCAGACACGTGTCGTCTGATCAGTTTGTTGCTCATCTCGCCGTAAGCACACAGTTTGCTTTCCTTGTTAATCCGTACGTCGCCAATCTTGATGCTCGCGTTGTTAGTCTGCTTGCTCATGTGAGCAGACACGTGTCGTCTGATCAGTTTGTTGCTCATCTCAATGTGAGCACACAGTTTGCTTACCTTGTTAGTCCGTACGTCGCCAATCTTGATGCTCGCGTTGTTAGTCTGCTTGCTCATGTGAGCAGACACGTGTTGCCTGATCAGTTTGTTGCTCAGCTCGCCGTAAGCACACAGTTTGCTTACCTTGTTAATCCGTACGTCGCCAATCTTGATGCTCGCGTTGTTAGTCTGCTTGCTCATGTGAGCAGACACGTGTCGTCTGATCAGTTTGTTGCTCAGCTCGCCGTAAGCACACAGTTTGCTTACCTTGTTAATCCGTACGTCGCCAATCTTGATGCTCGCGTTGTTAGTCTGCTTGCTTATGTGAGCAGACGTGTCGTCTGATCAATTTGTTGCTCATCTCAATGCGAGCGCACAGTTTGCTTACCTTGTTAGTCCGTACGTCGCCAATCTTGATGCTCGCGTTGTTAGTCTGCTTGCTCATGTGAGCAGACACGTGTCGTCTGATCAGTTTGTTGCTCAGCTCGCCGTAAGCACACAGTTTGCTTACCTTGTTAATCCGTACGTCGCCAATATTGATGCTCGCGTTGTTAGTCTGCTTGCTTATGTGAGCAGACGTGTCGTCTGATCAATTTGTTGCTCATCTCAATGCGAGCGCACAGTTTGCTTACCTTGTTAGTCCGTACGTCGCCAATCTTGATGCTCGCGTTGTTAGTCTGCTTGCTTATGTGAGCAGACGTGTCGTCTGATCAATTTGTTGCTCATCTCAATGCGAGCGCACAGTTTGCTTACCTTGTTAATCCGTACGTCGCCAATCTTGATGCTCGCGTTGTTAGTCTGCTTGCTCATGTGGGCAGACGTGTCGTCTGATCAGTTTGTTGCTCAGCTCGCCGTAAGCACACAGTTTGCTTACCTTGTTAATCCGTACGTCGCCAATCTTGATGCTCGCGTTGTTAGTCTGCTTGCTTATGTGAGCAGACGTGTCGTCTGATCAATTTGTTGCTCATCTCAATGCGAGCGCACAGTTTGCTTACCTTGTTAGTCCGTACGTCGCCAATCTTGATGCTCGCGTTGTTAGTCTGCTTGCTTATGTGAGCAGACGTGTCGTCTGATCAATTTGTTGCTCATCTCAATGTGAGCACACAGTTTGCTTACCTTGTTAGTCCGTACGTCGCCAATCTTGATGCTCGCGTTGTTAGTCTGCTTGCTCATGTGAGCAGACACGTGTCGTCTGATCAGTTTGTTGCTCAGCTCGCCGTAAGCACACAGTTTGCTTACCTTGTTAATCCGTACGTCGCCAATCTTGATGCTCGCGTTGTTAGTCTGCTTGCTTATGTGAGCAGACGTGTCGTCTGATCAATTTGTTGCTCATCTCAATGCGAGCGCACAGTTTGCTTACCTTGTTAGTCCGTACGTCGCCAATCTTGATGCTCGCGTTGTTAGTCTGCTTGCTCATGTGAGCAGACACGTGTCGTCTGATCAGTTTGTTGCTCAGCTCGCCGTAAGCACACAGTTTGCTTACCTTGTTAATCCGTACGTCGCCAATCTTGATGCTCGCGTTGTTAGTCTGCTTGCTTATGTGAGCAGACGTGTCGTCTGATCAATTTGTTGCTCATCTCAATGCGAGCGCACAGTTTGCTTACCTTGTTAGTCCGTACGTCGCCAATCTTGATGCTCGCGTTGTTAGTCTGCTTGCTCATGTGAGCAGACACGTGTCGTCTGATCAGTTTGTTGCTCAGCTCGCCGTAAGCACACAGTTTGCTTACCTTGTTAATCCGTACGTCGCCAATCTTGATGCTCGCGTTGTTAGTCTGCTTGCTTATGTGAGCAGACGTGTCGTCTGATCAATTTGTTGCTCATCTCAATGCGAGCGCACAGTTTGCTTACCTTGTTAGTCCGTACGTCGCCAATCTTGATGCTCGCGTTGTTAGTCTGCTTGCTTATGTGAGCAGACGTGTCGTCTGATCAATTTGTTGCTCATCTCAATGCGAGCGCACAGTTTGCTTACCTTGTTAATCCGTACGTCACCAATCTTGATGCTCGCGTTGTTAGTCTGCTTGCTCATGTGGGCAGACGTGTCGTCTGATCAGTTTGTTGCTCATCTCAATGTGAGCACACAGTTTGCTTACCTTGTTAGTCCGTACGTCGCCAATCTTGATGCTCGCGTTGTTAGTCTGCTTGCTCATGTGAGCAGACACGTGTCGTCTGATCAGTTTGTTGCTCATCTCAATGTGAGCACACAGTTTGTTGCTCATCTCAATGTGAGCACACAGTTTGCTTACCTTGTTAGTCCGTACGTCGCCAATCTTGATGCTCGCGTTGTTAGTCTGCTTGCTCATGTGAGCAGACACGTGTTGCCTGATCAGTTTGTTGCTCATCTCGCTGTGAGCACACAGTTTGCAGTTGTAGCGAAGATAGTGAGAGTCTGTGTGTGTTGGGAGCTTGCTTTCTTCTATATATATGTAGCATACTTTGCAAGGTACTTGGCCTGGTTTCTGAAATATAGAGAGTTATGTGAGTAGGTGCTTTCACTTAGCCCAAGTTCGCACGGATTTAAAAATATCACGCACTAGATTTTAAACTGTCGGTGTTGAGCCGAGCATTGAGAATTGAACAGAGAGCATCCGAGCGTGTCGCAAAAACATATTATTGCATTTTCAACTCTCCGCGACGAGCAGAGCGTTGAAAATCAAGTGCGCGAATAAAAAATATCGCACCCGTGCTCACCTTACAAGAGAGGCTTCTGGGTAAGTAATAGCCGCACCGGTCGATCGATCAGGTTAAGCCACGCTTGCCGCGGTTAGTCCGTGGATTGATGAACATTTTTACATACAGAGACCCCTTCCTGCCTCGGGAAGCACGTTAAGCCGTTCGCCCCGGTCGTTACGGGTCGTCAGAAGCCCGAAAGTCTTACAACCAGTCTTACCAAGGAATAATACCCAGTAACTGGGTTGGGGGAGGTCAGATAGGCAGTCGCTCCATATACAAAGTTGATACGACAGAGGGGCTTTCCTTTAAACTGCCTATTCTAAGCACCATTTTCAAGCTAGATAGATAGTCGCAAATGATTTTTTTAAGTTTTTGCACCGTTTGAACACGATGTATCTTTCCTAACAGCTGATAATGTCTAAGCATAGGTCATGCACCTTACAACGATAAAGACGTTGCCACTTCGTTACCTAGGTATCTAAGGTCAGTCAAATTTATTTACAAAGGGTGGGTGCGTTTTATTCTGATTTGTAAGCCATTTAGTTTGTTTGAAAAAATATTTTCTCATTTTTGGCGCTTTTTATTTTTATGCCGTATCGAATTAATACTTAACACGTATAGTATACGGAGTGTAATTTAATGCCCCTCTGTCATATCAACTCTGTATACCTCTTTTTTTTTGCACGTAACTATTCCGAAAATTTTCTAAATTAAAAATACGCTTTGTATCACAGTTTACAATAAGGTTTCTTACCGCTCTATGCGCCGATACAAAATGGTCTTCAACCTGTTGCTGCGTATAAAATCCAATTATACACAGCTCACATTTGTACACCGAACTTGCGTACTGCACCTTCTGCTTAGCCTCTTCTCTGAAAGACACGTCGTTATATTAATTTATGAAAACAATACACTCATACACTCACCCATTCGGCACCATATGCACATGGAACGGGCACCATATGCACATGGAACGGGCACCATATGCACATGGAACGGGCACCGTTAGAATAGGGAAGGGAAGGAATAGTGAAGGGCGGGCGTTTTTGGGGGACTGTCTTTTGTAATTTTGACGTTCGAAAAGTGCTGATTCTCAGCCTAATTTGAATAAATGATTTTTGATTTTTGAATAGAATAGAATAGATCTTTATTTGCACAGAAAGTAGACACAAGTTACCTCTTAAAAGACCTATCCGGAGCCCCCTCTGTGCAACGCCTGTTAGAGTACATCTCTGGGGAGACTGTAAACCTAACAGTGTAAGCTTCGATCAATAATAGTACTAGATTAAGGATCAGGAACAAAAATCAGTCGCTCAAGTGGCCACGTTTGCACACACGTAAACATCTACATTTCTTAGAAAAAAGTTTAATAATATTAACAACTTCAGTTTATTATAAACCTTAATGCTTAAACATAAAGTTTAATTACCATTGCAAAATATATTTTAAAAGTCTTGAAAATAAATAAAGGAGATAGTAAATAGTTTGAAAAACAAAAAAGAGATCAATGTCCACTTCATGTTCTTTGTTTCTTTGTAAATGATTCTCTTACCTGCAAGCCAACATATCAGCTTCACTCATATACTCCGTTATGTAACCTAATTTCGCTGCCGGTTTCTCCTCTTTAAGCTTCGTATTTTGACACATTATAACAGTCTCAATCTTGGAAGATGTCAGCGGCCTGGAATAGGAGAAAATGTATTAAGGGCCGACATAATAATAATAATAAATAATAATAATATGCCTGGACATTTTACACAGCGCCATCTAGTCCCAAGCTAAGCAACCTAATGCTTGTGTTATGGTAACAAGATGGCTGATAAACGACTTATATACATTTTTTTTTTTGTAAATACATACATATTATAGATAGAAAAACACCCAGACTCGGAACAAATACATTAATTTCGCCTTAGGATTGCTTCAAGCTGCGACTGCATAGTGAACTACAGTCTTCTACGTACACACATACACGAACCGCTCGAGCAGTTGCAACTGCTTCGGGCGGTCGTGCGGTCAAGCAGTCGCCAAGCATACACTGACTGCTCGAGCAGTTAGCGATTGATCAACATAGACGGCCCGTTGATACCAACTGCTCGTCATTCAAATCAGTAGCAACATGGATTTTGAGGAAGAGGTAACTGCGCGAGAGCAGGCGACAGCTCGAACAGTCAGTGTATGCCTGGCGACTGCTTGACCGCACGACCGCCCGAAGCAGTTGCAACTGCTCGAGCGGTTCGTGTATGTGTGTACGTAGAAGACTGTAGTTCACTATGCAGTCGCAGCATAGTATAAAGAGAGGAAGTAGGCTATCTCCGGCACAATCCGCGATATAATTGCCTACTGTCGCAGGGTTGTCACTTTTAGTTAAATTTTAATTCAGTGCCAATAAATTGGCAAGGGTCGGGGAGTTGTATTTTTTACTTATGAAACCTTTCACGATGAAAGAAAGAGCGACGGGCCAGCAGACGGGCGGCGTGGGGCGGTGATGAGCACGAGTAAACGGTAGGTTACTGATAGTACTGTCACCAATTTATTAGTTTAAAGCCCGGCCCTTGCCAAAGATAACACATATCTCTGTATAACTAATTCAGTGATCATTAGTCAATAAAGTTCAACAATGGTTTTCCTAACAAACACAGAATATTCAAGATTCATAGCAGTATTATTTATAAAAAAAAAGGATAAAATAAACCAATAAAATAAACACCCAAACACACAGCAATACGTTCTCCTGCGATTATCACACATTTTTCATTCATTTAGCGGTGCCGAAAAGCCGTGACGCGCGAACCTCGTGCGATGTTAGCCCCGACTGGCGCGCTGCGAAACGGGCCGAGATTTGTTTAAGTGTGCGTGCGGCGACGCATAGATACTTTGGCGCACACATACAAGCCGCGCGCGGTGCGTTTGTATGAAGATAACGTACTTCCTCTCTTTATACTATGGTCGCAGCTTGAAGCAGTCCCAAGCAGTCCTAAGGCGAAATTAAAAGTGTCTTACGTTTTTTGCTATTTAAAGGTCAGTACCAGGTTGTGTGTTGATCGTAATACAATTCGTGGCCGTAACAAAAATTTATTAAATTATTAGTTTTTTTTTTAATTTATTTATTTATCATTTATAAAAAGAATACAGGATTATTCACAAAAAATAGCAACCAAAAACCACTAAGGTTTAAACTTGTGCTATCATATCATAGTCATTCGTTTGACTATTCGGAACGTTAGCGCCATCTCGTGGCGCTAGACAGAGTCTAGCCTGAGTTCGTGGGGAGACGAGGGCAACATCTACAAAAAGCGGTGTAAGCAGAGCTCTCGAGATCATGGAAACATTGGACATCGTACGAACTACATGTGGATAGAAACTGTCACGCGTTCCGTATCGTTGAGTTGTGTGTGTATGTGATTCGCTAGTGTGACTAACTGGTTCGTAAATTATAATCTGATTTGAACTGCAAACTGTTTCTCTATTGTGCTCCAACCAACACTACCCATAGTACGCCCACAGTAATTAAATTATGCCTGATGTTAAGGAGAGACAGACATACATTCTCCTACAAGTTTATAGAGTTTGTTTATTGTTTGTTTGTGTGAACGCGCAACGACTGGCAGTAACGAGAAAAAAAATGCATTTGGTAGCCCAATTCTTGAGGAAGACTATAGACTAATTAATATCACACTAGGATCCTTAGGAGTTGAGCAAAAAATCGGTTGTCTGTAAAGTCGGTTTACTGACGATAGTTGAACGTGACAACGTCATAAGAAAATACTGATACACGCGGACGCATCGCTCACTCAAGTAGGAGAGAGACAGTTGCCGAACGCTGCCGAAAGCGGAGGCCGATTGTGCCTCTTTGTCGCTCGTTCCGCGCTCTCGCTTGCACTTCAAGCCTTAAATGGAACGCCTCAAAGCGAGGTAACGCCGCATGAGTCATGTTTTTTCGTGCGTGCAGCCGGCTTCATCGAATTATAAGACGTTGTCACGTCAAAAACAAAAAAAAAAGTCAGACAGAACGCTAAACAAAACGAAGTAATAGCCCAGGTATGCAATGCAATGCGACGGGGCAGAGTTAGTAAGTAATAATAGCTTACCCTATAGTAAGATGCGGCATAGAGCCCTGGACATTGTGTGACATTGGTTCGGAAGACACTAGAGCATCAGTTCCGACGACTATATGAGACATCACCCCAGTTACTGGATTCTCCAGTACTACTGGTACTGAAACAAACAGAAGTCGTTTATTTATAAGTATGTAATAATAAAATGCATGTATGCATAATTGACAGGCCTATGTCCAACAGTGGACTGCTATAGGCTAATGATGATGATGCAAGATGTAGTAAATGCTGTGGAAATGCATTCCTTGTGAAGCACGTGTGGTAACTGGGTTGTGGAGGTCAGGTAGACAGTCGCTTCATGTAAAATATTGGTATTAAGCTGCATCCGTTAGACTGGAACTCGACCCCAACATAGTTGGGAAAAGGCTCGGCCTTGATTGGGGCTTATGGCATGTATAATAGTATCTGGTCTGGTCCCTTGTCCAGGAATGCCAATTTTTTTAACCAAATTGGAAACCCATGTATGAATCGTATAATAGAGGTATGAGGAACAAGGTGTAAAGTTCACTCATCCTCCATAGAATAGGGAGGATGAGTGATGATTTCCCATATTGATGTCGGGAAATTGTATCTATGCTAATTGCGCGGTAAACTCTGCTTGCGAGATGCAAGATTTCCGTAACGTCACGCGTCAGTATGACGCGTTGTTCGCATGTGGCGTTGTAGATACCGCTACATAGTTTAAGACCATTTTTGCAAATTAGACTAGGTATTAACTCATCAGTCACATTTTGGAATCCTGGAAGTCCTAGGATGCAATTACCATTTTCTGTGACCTCTCAAAAGTGTTTGACTGCATTGACCACAATACACTAGTCTATAAATTCACGACTACGTCATTCGTGGACGAGCTGCTGATCTTGTTCTTTCCTATCTATCAAACAGGAAGCAAAAATTAAACGTTAACGGGGCGACGTCCTCGGGGTTTCTAGTTAAGATGGGCGTGCCTCAAGGTTCAATTTTTGGCTCTTTCCTATTTCCAGTTTATATTAACGACCTTCTTTACATGATGAGTAACCTCTATGGACATAATTATATTATGTTTATAATAGATGGGGGGTCTTGTAACTCAACAGACAGCGGAGTTGCTGGGGAGTTTGTTCCACCAAATCTTCCCACCTAAAGCATTAAGAAGTGGTGAAGTGCGGGCATTTTGGAGGACTATCTCATGTACTTATGACGTTCAAAAAGTCAATACATCTTTATTTTTAATCGGCGTCTGGTTGTCGCCATATTGAATTTTGATAACTTTCATGTCTTTTGTGACACAAGATTAAGACAAATCCATTGACGTAAGTCATAAAAATCGGCCCACGCGTTTGGTCTCTAGAGCGCTACAAAGGAACAAACATATGTACATACATCCTGATAAACACATTTACATACCTCCTTTGCATAGTGCACTTGGGTAAAAAGCCTAGTTGATTAAATTACTTTTAATGATTTAAAAAAAGATAGATATGTATGTATTTTACCTTCCAGAATATGATCATCAATATCCAGTATATTATTATCTCTCACAACCTGAGCCACATCATAGTGTTCACTCTTAACATTCTGGGTGTTGCTATTTATAATGTAGCCCTGGTCTTCGGGGGCTGCTGAGAAATCAAAGTATATCTTGTCATATTCCACTTTAGTCTCCATTTCTAGACAGGAGAGTGATTGAGACATGTATGTGTGGTCCATGCTCTGGAAAAGAGAAAAATATTCTTATTTTAATAATTGCTACATATAGTTCTGCAGACCGTATTTTGTTCATGGCGGCCAATCTCAACAGAGACTAGCTTTCGGCGCGGGAGATATTATTATCAAACACAGGTGCACTTCCCTCATTCTCATAGTCCGAAGGGACGGCAATCCAACACGACAGGAGAGAGATCAGGCAGAGGACCAACGGCTTAACATGCTTTCCGAGTCACAGTGGTATCAACACCAACTTCGAAACTCCGGGCTGTTACTAAGAAATTCCATGGACAAAGTCGCGAGCAGAAGCTAGTCTCACTATCATTTGTTTTTTTACATCGAAAATAAAAGTCAGGTCCATCTTCTATAAGAATTTGGCCATTGTTCTTTATTATCTTTCTTTCCCATAAAAGAAGGCTACATACCTCCTGTGTTCTACTTAGCGCCAACACTCTCAAATGCTCCTGTGCACTGTGCACTTGCCATTTGAACTTGTGGAACCTCTTCATCAGAGCCAGACACTCCCAGCAAACTAGCTGATCTATCTCCGGGATTGAGTCTCCAAACTGGAAAAGAAATCATTTTACATAACATAACATGACACCTGTATTCCCTGAAGAGGTTTGGCAGAGGCGCAGGAATAGTACACCCGTATTTCACCAGTTATGTACAAGTCTCATGTAATAAGGTATCTCATGTCTCACCTACTGCCATAAACCAGGCACAAATCTAAAATTAGGGCAAACTGGTTTTGATGCTTTTCACATCAAAACAAGAGGGGCAATTCTGGTAAATTTAAGAATGTTCACAGTCTGATTCTCAGTCCAATCTGTCAAAAATACTTCAATTTTCTCTACATTTTGACAAGTTTTTGACATTTGTTTGTTGCTGAGATGAGACTGCGACTAGATTTTGATTGTTTTAAATTACGAGAAGTGGCCTGCAGTTTCAAATGTCTAAACTATATCGCACCCCCGCCCCGGTGCAACATTGTCGCTTTTGCAAAAAATGCAAAAATGAGTTAAATATCTAAAAATGATCCTAAAGCACCCCTTTACTTGATGCAATAACGTTACTTTTGTAGTATGCAGTTTCCATATGAGGGCGTGAGTGTCATTGCCGTTTTGGTGAGGTGTCAAAGTTTAAATGCTTCTCCTGAAAAACTACATTTTTGCATATAAGTGACAGTGTCACACCGGGGGTGCGATATGTAAAGTTTATTTGGTTCAGTTTGTCGTGCAGTGAGTGAGAAGAGCGCGGGTGGAGGGGGCGGTACGTCGGGCCGCCGTATGTAATTCCTATTAAGTTTTTAATGAAAGTTTCAGTTGGATTATTACAGTTTATTTTTAATATACCTACATAGTGGTCCCTGCTAACAAGAATAATATAAAAGTGGTCCCTGACCAAGAAAAGGTTGGGAACCCCTGGTTTATAGGAACCAAGCATAAGTGGTCTGAGTTGATTCAAGAAAAGGGTGCACAGACTTGCCTACTTAACTGGGGCACCATGCACCCAGTAACTGTGGACTTTATTGCCCATTCTTCTTCATACAAAACAACCTTTTGGAAGGGGTGACTAGAATCAATTCTATCTTCTTGTAGATTTTGATGTTCAAACGTGCTTTTTAAGTGTATATTTGAAATAAATAATTTTACTTAAAAGCTATCTCTGTGTGGGTTCTATGGTTTCTTAGTTCTTGTGACTGAAATTCTGCATCTTTATGTTATGTATTCGTACTCTAACAATTCATTATAATTTCTATCTGTAATAATTATATTCACAATAAAATTATACTTCAGTCTTGTCTCATAGATATCTAAGACTCATATGAATTGGTGCTCTCTCAAAACTACTTTGATTTAAGTACTATTAAAGCTGTCAAGAAAGTTTTTGAACAGATACCCGTCCACAAATTAAACGCGAATTAATATTACACCTAACAATAAGTATAGTTAGTTCAGTTTGACCTTATTATTTACGTAATACATAACTCAATGTTTTAGGTTAAGAAAGTAAAAATATAGTTGAACTTACCCTGTCGCCCGCGAAATCATACATCAGTAAACGAAATATTTGATAAACTTGGGGTAAATTATTCAAATCATACAGATCTCTGTCGCTGCTCAAACAGGCGCTGCATACCGTTCTGTATCCTGTGTCCACGTCCTGCTCCATTTTGTTTACTATAAAACTTTTCAATAACTAATTCAAAACTATTTATTTGTTGTGATTATTTTTCGTATCACAACAAAAAGTAATACTCCCATGTAAAATAGACGAAAATTGATGAAGAACGATTCTCTGCACTGCGACACCACAAAATGGCTTCCTTACCAAGTGTTGCTATACCAAAAAATAATTAACGTTTACGTCAACAGCTGAAACCTAAAAGAATGATAATTATCTCGATTATTCTTTGCCCAAAAACCGTAAATAAGCCCGTAATCTTTGCAACCCTATTTAAGTTCACCATTGACCATGTTTATGGACCATGCGGGTACCAAGTCAATATTCTGAGTGCAGCAATATCTAGTACTCTGCTACAAGGATCTTTTGGCGTTCGAATGACGTTGCGCGAGGGTGTCGACACAGGATGCATCCCACACCAAAGGCCTACCCAACTTCCATGGCACTATGGTCATTCCATCGGGCCTCTTTCCATCGTCGCGTGCCAAGCCATTGGGTTCTAAAACAGGTAGCACCCCGGTGGAGACAAGAGCCCGACGGATGATGTCGTTAATGCTGGCGTGCCTTGCCATCCTTCCAGCGCTCTTGCTGCAGGATAGGCCATGGTGTCCGAGGCAGTCGACTGCTTCACCGCATTGACAGCGATGTGGAGTTCCGTAAGGAGCGCCCAGAGGCCCAGACGCAAACATGTAGCGAGCCGGAATGTGGTGTCACCCAGCATAGTCCTTAAATTGGGTGACGGTAGCGCCTGAAGCCAGAGGCCCGATTCCCATTCACCCACAGCCACCCGGCGGGCACGCTCAGCAGTATTGATGGACGTATTAGTAAGTTTATTCCGTACCAACCTGCAGAGCGGCTCATCCCACTGTCTCTGGGAAGACGGGTTCTTGGGTTGAACCGTATCCGGGCAAGCCACTTTCCAGGCGAAAGAATAGAATAAGAATGAAAAACCGTAAAATTATTCTATTTTAAATTCGGACATCGGTCGTTAGGGTCACCACTAGGGAAGTACTGTCAACGTCAAGTCAAGCTGTCAGTCTGCAGTCAAGTGTCAAATATGATAGTGTTCTGTCTGTGGTCAAATGTATCAATCTTAGTCAAGTCAAGAGCATTAAATAAATAAAAGGTCTTGTTTCAAAAGGAAAAAGTTTAAAGTGTTTACTGAAAAACTAATATATTTTTTTTATAAAAATGAGTCAGTTAAGATGTTACACTTGCCTACAGTCGGACAGGAAATTGAGCCCATTAAAAGCTCAGGTTAAATTCCTTTTTGTTTTTCTGTGTCCAGAAATGTTTCTTAAAACTACGGTAAGTTGTATAGTTTCGCTCTTGCTACTAACAAAATAATACGTAAATGTAACTAATATCATTAGTAAACCCGCTCCTAAGATAACCCCCTGACTAAAACATGAATGTAAACAGTATGGTCTAATTCAACATTGTTTTCCAAAAAGGTAAACAATACTGTCATCCATTTTATCCTACCTCACAAATGGAAGAGGTAATATATTTCATAAGTTTTGGCGCTATTTCACGCCACACCTGAATTAACACAGGATATGTTTTATCTGCATAATTAGAAAGAAAGAAAGAAGAAAGAAAATACATTTAGCCTTTAACGTTCCCACTGCTGTGACACAGGCCTCCTCTCTTCTAGAGGGAGTGGGCTGTGATAGCACGCCGGCCCAGTGCGGGTTGGTGGATGTCATGTCCTCGAATTTGTGGTTCTAGGACATTTTTTTATTTTTATTTAATGATAAAAAATAGTGCTTGACTGCAATCCTGCCTGATGGAAATTAAACATAACATAAACATGCCGGTTTCCTCACGATGTTTTCTTTCACCGTTTTGAGAGCAGTGGTGATAAAATTTTATTAATTTATTTTACACAAAGTAAAGCGTCTGGGTTTGGGCGTCTGGCGTTTGGCGTAAGTCTCTGTTACTTCTCGGCCACCACTGCCTGTTATCACCACAACTCTGTTTTATCTGGCCATAACCAATTGATTTTTTTTTTCTTTTTTATTCAGGATAACGCTCAGTACCTGATATGCTGGGAGTGTGAGTTCATGGCTGATAAGTTTAAACGGTTCCAAACCAAATTAAAAAAAGCAAATGATATCCTAAACCTGTCCTTCAAAGGCAAAACAACTGTGAGTACTGACCATCATTTGATTTCAATTCGTTACATTTTCATAGTTGAGCAAGTGGTACTATTGATCAGGTGGCTTTGATCAAGCTACGCTTGCCGCGGTTCGTCCGTGGACCATCCTTACATACAGAGAACCCTCTGCGCCTCGGAAAGCATGTTAAGCCGTTGGCCCTGGCTGTCTTTTGTGGATCTTTGACAGTTGTTACGTCAAAGTAGTCAGAAGCCCAAAAGTCTGACAACCAGTCTTCCTAAGGGGTATCGTATTACCCAGTAACTGGGTTATGGAGGTCACCAGGCAGCCGGTCAACCTCTTCTCCTAGTGCCTGATGGCCCGATCCAAGATGCTAGTCTGTGAGTCCATTGGTGACTGTCAACCTAGCTACATGACCAGTCCAGCGCCACGTAGTATTACTTTACCATATTAAATGCTGTGCCATAACAGAATACCAGCGCTGAGGCATTTATTGTTTTAAATATATTTATTATTATTATTTATTTATTTATTAAAACTTTGTGCACAAGTAATACAGCCGGTCGATTCTATAAAAATCTCACCGTGAAAACGCAAGTGAAGTGAGCTTGATGTGAGTTGTCAGTAGTGTCAATCCCTAGCATTATTTAGAATGATATTTAGATGATTTAGAATGATGAATGAATCATGAAATTTGGCATGAAGCAATGTCATGTAGCACAAGTAAAGGAAACAATCCGAAAATCGTTTTGTAGATGCATCACAAAAAAAAAAAATACTTTTGCGATTACAAACTTATTTGCAGTTGGTAATCTAACCGCGTCCTATGTCGATGTATGGGGACAACAGTTTTCCAACGGCAAAGTTAAGTTTGT
Source organism: Apamea sordens (assembly GCA_945859715.1). Classification (NCBI taxonomy): domain Eukaryota; kingdom Metazoa; phylum Arthropoda; class Insecta; order Lepidoptera; family Noctuidae; genus Apamea; species Apamea sordens. Next base: position 5,347,562 of record OX244015.1, on the reverse strand, counting down.
ACGTTTGGGGACTGATTTATTGGGAAAATCTTCGAAACTCGATTCGATAAACGAACTATTTACTTAACTAAAAGTTTGTACGGAATCCTCGGTGCGCGAGTTGGACTCGCACTTAGCCAGTTTTTTTTTTAATTTTCCTTTTTTTTAATGTAACATTGCTAGTTTTAAATGCTTCTCTTTTACTATTTGTATTTCCAGTGTGTCCCAAATAAAATACTTTTCTTTCCATAATGCTAAGATCTTTCTGTTCTAGATCATCGAAGGACTGTCATGTCTGAAAGCAACTTCAGTAGAAGCAATTAGCGTTACACTACCACAAAGTACGCAAATTCTACCACTAAGTACTCCAATACTACCACAAAATCTACCAATCCTACCACAAAACGAACAGAAACCACTAAACGTACCAATACTAACACTAAACGTACCAATGCTACCAAAAATTTTACCAAAAGTACCGCAAAATATACTAGAACTATCGCTAAAAGATATGTTGGCTACACCAATAAAGATGGACACAGTTCAGGTTAAGATAGAGAATGAAAGTGAAGAGATCAATAGCAATGACTTTGATGAACTGATTCAGCCTAGCACCATTCTGAATGTTCCCTTAGAAGTGTCAGGTGAGTCTACTGTCTATTTTGTTTAGCATAAATGAGCCTATAACGTTCCCACTTCTGGGACACAGGCCTCCTCTCTGTGAGAGGGAGTGGGCCGTAATCCACCACGGGGTCCAGTGCGGGTAAGTAAATGCCACGTTAAATAAAGTTTAATTAACATTTTTAGATCCACTACTGATACCAAGGCTAAAACAGCCGGCCGAAATAGAGGTGCTTCCCCTGAAACCGGTAAAAGATGAAATCATAGATCCTGCGATCAACTACATACCTCAAAAAGTATTTATCAACCCACCAAAAGATGAAGTAAAGCTTAGAGGGTACAGAGAACCTGTCAAGGTTACCGCTGCTGATCCAAACTTGATGATAGCTACAGAAATCAACCCGGTTGTAATGAACAGAGATATAATCCCAGTAAAAAGTAAAAAAAACGATCAACTCCTGACAAAACTATTAACAACTCCTTCTAAACGCCAAGAGCTTCTTTTTAATAGACAACGCGTTCCTAATTCACCAGAATGTCATACAAGTTCTGCTATTGATAGACAACGCGATTCGAATTCGGATCTTCCAAATGAATTAGAACTCAGCGAAGAAAGTTCTGGTGCTGCTTGTGGAGAAGATGACGCGAAATTGATAATTTTGGACAGGACTGAAGTAAACGCGTATAGGGAGAAGAAGAGATCAAAACCTGTATATTTAGCGAGTTCTTATAAATGTGAGCGGTGTATAGAATGGTTTCGTAGTCAAGAAAAGTTGGACGAGCATAATATGAAACATGATATGGTAAGGGTTTTCGAGGAGGAGAGGACGGGGTTCGTGGCTAAATAATAACAGCCACACAGGTCGATCGGTCAGGTTAAGCTACGCTTGCCGCGGTTGGTCTGTGGATGGGTAACCATCTTTACATACCGAGACCCCTCCGTGCCTCGGAAAGCACGTTAAGCCGTTGGTCCCGGCTGTCATTCGTGGATCTTTGACAGTCGTTACGGGTAGTCAGAAGCCCGAAATTCTGACAACCAGTCTTACCCAGGGGTATCGTATTACCCAGTAACTGGGTTGTGGAGGTCAGATAGGCAGTCGCTCCATGTAAAATACTGGTATTCAGCTGTATCCGGTTAGACTGGAAGCCGACCCCAACATAGTTGGGAAAAGGCTAGGCAGATGATGATGATGATGATGATATGGTAAGGGTTTTGTCATAATAGTCTTCCAGACCATGTACCTAGTTTTTTTCCCATCTATGTTGGGGTCGGCTTCCAGTCTAACCGGATGCAGCTAAATACCAGTATTTTACACGGAGCGACTGCCTATCTGATCTCCACAACCCAGCTACTTAGTAATACGATACCCCCTTGGTAAGACTGGTTGTCAGACTTTCGGGCTTCTGACGACCCGTAACAACTGTCAAAGATCCACGATTGACAGTCGGGACCAACGGCTTAACGTGCTTTCCAAGGCACGGAGAGGTCTTGGTATGTAAAGATGATCACCCATCCACGGACCAATCGCGGCAAGAGTAGCTTAACCTGATCGATCGATCCGTGCGGCTGTTATTACTTAACCACAAGCCGCTACGCCAGACCGTTGCGGGGAAGACCAAAGAAGCGATGGATGGACTGTGTGAATGATGATATGGTTAGAAAGGGGGTGACTACCGAGATGACGACTAATAGAGAAGGATGGAAGAAAAAGACATGTTGCGCCGACCATAAACAAATTGGATTAGGGTAGAAGAATGATCATGATTACCGAATTTCTGCCATGACAGGCAATCTCAGCGGAGACTAGCCATCTACGTGGGAGATATTATAGAGCACAAGTGTGTGCGTAGACATAGGTGCACTCTCTCTTCCCTCACACTCTCATAGTCCGATGAGACGGCAATCTGACACGACCGGAGGGAGTTCTGGGGGCCTACTCCGAAGTAGTATCGGCCGAATGTTCGTGTTCGGCCGTTTCCTGCTACGAAGTTACTATTTGGTTCGGTCGGTTCCTATCCTATACTCCTACACTCTTTCGAATATTGACTATGGTCCCGACCCAACTGAGCCGATCCGAACTTTTTTCGTATTTTTCAATAATATTCGGTTCGGCCATGTGTCGGTCCGATCCGAACTTTCGCACTTTGCACTTCGGAGCGGGGCGCGGCGCGGCGCGGCGAGCGGGGCGGCGTCGGTAAGCGGTGCGTTTTGCACGCCACGTACCCTCAGTAGCGGTTAGTTGCAGCGGCCGCGGTGGACGTATTTAGGTAGTCAAAACGTGCTCAAAATCATGGCGTTATCAAAATTATCCCTTCGCTGTTTAGAAAGCAGTACATTTTTAAAACATCTATATCTATACTTATAATAAATCTGTAGAAGTGAAAATTCTGTACATTGAAAATATCAAAAAAATAATTTACAGGGGGTGTTACTAGACCGACACCGAACCCAAAAATGTGATTTAAAAAAATTTTGTCTGTCTGTCTGTCTGTCTGTTTGTTCAGGCATCACGCAAAAACTACCGGTTCGATTACGATGAAACTTGGTATAATTATTCTTTAATATCCTGGGCACCACACTGGGTACTTTTTATCCCGGAAAAGTATATACAATAAAAAATAAACTTAATTTTGCGGTTCGATCCCTATACCCGATTACCACTGTCTGTACTGTACCAACCGCAAACACTAAGTTTGTCGTAGGTTGGGTCACCCGCAGTGGAGTTCATGTTTATTCCTTTTAGTTTTTAGAGTTATTTAGGTTTATTTTTATATGAGTCGTAGGTATAGATTTTAATTTTAAAGTATAGGTAGTATATGTATTTGATAGTGTACGTAGTGACCGTAGGTTATTTTATAATACTGTTAGGTAGGATTAGTCATTCGTATAGATATTAGTTTTTAGGGATTTTGCTTATTTATTGAGTTTAGATTAGTTATCATCAGAAATAGGTTTATTTAGGTAGGTATTTAATTTTCTGTTATTGAGTTTTTTTTTTTAATTAGGTAGGTACTTAGGTAAAGATATCATATAGGTACCCTCTTAATCACCACTAATGAGACACAATTGGTTTTCTACTGTAATTAGCCACAAATACATATCCTGTTAGCACGTTCCCGTGGGTATATTTCCGACATCCACGCGGGCGAAGCCGCGGGCAGAAGCTAGTTCTTAATATAAGAGAAGGAGTGCACGAACTGAATAAAGATCGGTATTTAAATGGCGAATTTCGTGACCTATACGAAGATTGTTGGTTTTTGTGTTATCAATTAAACTTACCATCATATTCCGGAAAACATTGATTAATTTCTTCCCACAACCTTTTTATAATGTTTTTATATTTATGTTGTGTATGTTTTGACATCCATATAGGCGGTCGATTTAAAATTTCGGTGATAAATGCCTCGATATCCATTACCGCCACAAAATCGTCTATTTTTTTTTGTTTTTGCTACGCCGCTGAGCACGTCAATCCTACACCGCTGTCCGCGCCGCTCTGTTTCGTGGCGTCGCACTCATTCACTTATACTTTTGTTCCTGCCGCTGCCCGCACCGCGCGCTGCTGTAGCGATTCGCTCGGATAAAACCGCGCGCGTTTTCGCTATGAGCGGCGTCTCGTGGCATGCTTCAAACATTTTTATACTTTTGATCTTACCGCTCGCCTGCGCCGCCCCGCGCTTAGCTGCCGCTCACAGCGGCAAGGTCGTGAACGGGCCGGGGCGCAGGACCAATGGCTTTTTTACTGACTAAAACCCACCCGTGTTCCTTCAGTTGCCTGTGCCAGGGGCCACGGTATCTCTTTCGAACAACCCGCAGCCCTCGCGACATCGGCCCTAGAGGGCCCCGTCAGTTCGTGCTGACATCTCTTTGAGGCGCGCGTGGAACACAACGCGCCGTCGACCCGGGCCAGCCGGTCGATTCTGTAAAAATCTCACCGTGAAAACTCAAGTGAAGTGACCTTGATGTGAGTTGTTAGTAGTATCAATCCCTACCATTATTTGGAATGACAGCTCACTCCACGCTCACTTCACTTAAGTTTTCACGGTGAGATGGTTACAGAATCGCACTGCTGGTACTTACCGGGCGGCGAGCTGCCCATTGCTCGACGCCCGCAAGCCCGCGCCTACGGTGGCCGGGAGTCGGCTGTTGACTCCCGCCCAGGGCGTCTCTTGCTTAACGTGCTTTCTGAGGCACGGGGGTATCACATCGCCAACTTTCAAAATCCGGGCTGCCACTAACAAATTCCTAATGGCAAAACCCATTCCAATTTATATAAAAAAAATTATTTCCAAAAAAATAAATTTATAAGTAGTTTATCACCATCTTGTTACCATAACACAAGCATTAGGTTGCTTAGCTTGGGACTAGATGGCGCTGTGTGAAATGTCCAGGGATATTATTATTAATTTGTTCCTGGTCGGCGCAACGTGTCTTTTTCTTCCATACTCCTCTATTAGCCGCCATCTCGACAGTCACCCCCTTTCTAACCATATCATCATTCACACAGTCCATCCATCGTTTCTCTGGCCTTCCCCTACTCTTATAGCCATCGACATAAATAATAAAAATACTCAAATAAATATTTAATTAAAAACGTACGTATTATTTTCAGCTTCGAGGAAACTCGATTTGCGATATTTGTGAACAAAGATTTGCCGACGACAGTTTACGATACGAGCATTACAAACAGCATTTTACGTAAGTGTGTATCCCACTGACCTATATTATACAAGTACAAATACTGTCGATAACAAAACGAAGACATTTGATTTTCGCCATTTTGGCGCTGATAACAACGTGAGAGTCCGTGGAACTAATATTTTTAATAGTGAGTTTTACAAAATGCGCGTACTATCATGATAACTATGTTCTAAATATCTCTTGATAAACACAAAATACACAAAAAAGTATATCATCAGAGACTTACCAAAACAACACGACGGTAATTTGCAACAGTGTGTCAATTTTAGTTCCTGAGACGCTCGAGCGGGGCGCTTTGAATCGGCACAAAAAACAACTGTCATTTCGTATTATACGTAGTATATTAAAATTTAGTCCAGCGTACTTGTCTGTGCCCCAGCCGTGGAAACATTGTAGACGGATTGGGCTATACCTACCAGCACGCCGATTTTTTTTTTCAATTCTAACGAGAACATGATAAAAAAAAAAATGGCGGAAACCTTTGAATTTCGCGGGTCCTTAATGTCTTTTCCAAGGCTGGTGTGAACTCGATTTATTAGAAAAGGATGACTAAAGTATCAAAACTTTTCAGCGTATACGGGTGCCGTAAATGCCCGTCTAGGTACACTAACCGGGTGCAGTTGATGGTCCATTGTCAAAGGAAACACGAGGAGTCCACGTTCGTCTGCAAGATATGCTTTGTAATTTTCAAGTAAGTACTTATCACTGACGCATAATCCCACACGAACTAAGCCCAGCACAGTAATAATATCAAATAAAAAAAAATAAAAAAAAATATTATATTATTATATTTTTTTTATTATTATTTTTATTTTATTTTTTTTGTAACTGTGCGTTCTGTTTGTGCAGAATAAAATATTTTTCTTTCTTTCTTTCAAAATATAATGAAAAATCTCTAATTCTTTTTTTTACATTTAATCCTTTGATTGAAGCCGGCCGATGGCCTCAATGAAAGGATTTAATGTCGCTACGAATTTATTGATAACTAGCTGCGCCCCGCGGTTTTACCCGCATAAGTTTCAATCCCGTGGGAATATCGGGATAAAATGCCCTGTGTGTGTTAATCCTGGTTATAAACTGTGTGCCAAATTTCATCCAAATCCGTTCAGTAGTTTTGGGGTGAAAGAGTAACAAACATCCATCCATCCATACAAACGTTCACGTTTATAATATTAGTAGGATTTCCGCTTTATATTATTTGTCAAATCAAATCAAATCATTTATTCATTTGCAAACATGGGTAATTAGTATACATATAGATGTTTTATATTTATAATAGTGCTCCATGTTTTACCGTCACACGGGCATGCAAATCGTATTAGAATTTTAAGTAACAATTAAGAAATGACAATACAAAATACAAATTAATGTCCAATCGTCTGAAATACAGTAAAAATGTCATCATAATTCAGAAATGTGAAATCGTTTAAATTACAATAGATGTCAAATCGTTTGAAATACACAAAAATATATATTTATATTAATACAAAAGATGTCAAATCGCTTAACATAAAGTAACAATGTGTCATATTAATACAGAAATGTCAAATATTATCAAGGTTGCATGTATAATTATAAATGTACGTAAGTATCATGTTACACATTGCCCTTATGCATCGTTTTTGAGCCTTGAATACCTGGTCTCTTAGACTACAATTTCCCCAAAATATTATCCCGAATATCAGAATTGACGCCACCAAACCATGGTAAGCAATTAATCTAGTAGGCATATTCACTTTCCGGGATAGATTGAAAAGCACATACGCTGCTGTACTTAATTTTTTGCATAATTCTTCTACGTGTGGTTTCCAGGTTAGTTGGCTATCATTATACCCAAAAATTTTGCAACTTGCATTTGGTCTATTTTTTGTCCATTGTGTGTTAAATTTAAAGATTGCGGTGGTATCCGTTGATAAAAATGCATAACATTAGTCTTATTTATATTAATCGTCAAATTATTTTGATCAAGCCAGTGTATAATGTTCGAAAAAGTATTATTTACGTCATGTTCATAAGTTTTTAGGTCTGTACATTTAATCAAGGCAGTACTATCGTCAGCGAATAAAACCATAGGATGTTTTATGCGTCGAGGCAAGTCGTTAATATAAATTAAGAACAATAAAGGGCCCAACACAGTGCCCTGTGGTACGCCATACTTAATAAGTCTATGTTCCGATAAGTACTTTTCCTCACGCTTAGTTTTTAAACATATTTTTTAGTTCCGGGTCTGACTGTTTGTGTATGTGAGTTTAAATGTTTGTAAACGCACCCATGCATGATACAGGAGTAATTCCTAGTGGGGTAACGAAAACTACCTTTTGGAAGGGGCGACTAGAATCAATTCTATTTTACTGTAATTTTTAGCGTTCAAAAGTACCTGCCTATTTGAAATAAATGATTTGTCTTTGACTTTGACATACCCTTTAAACCTTATTTATTCGTATCACGTCGTCATCACGTCAGCGCCGGCTGCCGCTGAAAACCAGCGCTGGGGCTCTGTCTCGTATAGGGTCTTAGCATTATGCTGAGCGATGGCCGTTTTGCGTGAATGTGACGCATGTTTACCCCCAACTTGTTTTTTTTTTTTGTGTGTTTAAGTCCTTTTTTTAAGCGTCATGTTTGCCGCAAATAAATGCATTTTTTTTCTTTCTTGTATAACTTACAGGACATTTGAAGAAAGGAGTCGACATATATTTAAAACACATAGTGAAAAGAGTAGTTGTGAAGAATGTAACAAAACGTTTGCATCTGCTCGCATCTTGAAGGCGCACGTGTTGTAAGTATTAATCAATTAATCAATTCAGTCCACTGCTGGACATAGGTCTATAGAGGGGTATGAGGAACAGGATTGTAAAGTTCACTCATCCTCCATAGAAAAGGGAGGATTCTCCGACCAGACGGGTGTTGTGTATGGCGGGCAACTGTCCGATGAATCATGTCGGGCTGTTGTGGGATTCCCCGATGTTGCGGAGGTGGATGCAGCTCCACGCTGAGTTTTAATTGTATGTACTATCACGGACACTTCCGCCTGATCACCACTAAGTTCATTTTTGCTTGCACTCAAAACATAGAAGCGCTCTCTAGCCCCGCCCCGTTGACCTTGAATAGACGAATGAAAGATAAGACGGGCCGACTGCACTGTCGACGCGGTGACGCACGCGCCTTCGAGATTTATTTTTATTTTCAAACTACTGCTATTACCTATTTATTATATTATGGACTAGCTTCTGCCCGCGACTTCGTCCGCGTAGATTTCGGATTTGTGACAGGATTGCGTATCTCAAAAGGAAATCAAAATAACCCATAAAAATACAAACTATTTTTTTTTTAAGTAAATAGAAGAAGATGTATTTTTTAAACTTTGCGAAAAATGAAATCAAAATAACCCATAAAGATACATAATAATTTTTTTTAAAATAAATAGAAGTAAGAAGATGATTTTTTTAAACTTTGCGAACATTATGAAAACTTTATAACACTATACAGATCGTGGATGTGATGTAAATAGTTATATTATGACTTGATTTTGTAAACTTATTCCTGCACGTGCACGGCCTTGGTGACGCCCACTTCGCAACGGGCCGTGCAGCAGAAATCGTAATATTTTAATTTCGCCATAACTTCAAAACCAAACGACCAATTTTAATCATTCAACGACCAAATATTATCTACATAAACTTTACTTACTGATGAAATAATTTATTTTGATAAGGATGAATAGCATGAGTAAAATAAATGCGTATAAATGTAGTCCAAAAAAATTCAATATTTTTAAATAAAAAAATGGTTGTTGTGCCTCACTCGACATAGATAGGTATAGTGTGTCACGGACTTTTTTGTAGATATTTATAAGATCTACAATTAATTTGAACATCGTATGGTTCTATCTTTTATTGTTTAGGCAGCGTACGCAAAATAAGTAACTTTTCTGGTTTTGTTTTTGATTTTTTACACCTTGTATCCGAAAAACCCAAATATCTTACGGAACCCTATTTTTTTCCAAAATAAAATTTAGTCTATGTTACTCATGGATAATGTAGCTTTCGAATAGTGAAAGAATTTTTTAAATCGATTTAGTAGTTTTTGAGCCTATTCATTACAAACAAACAAACAAAGTTTTCCTCTTTATAATATTAGTATAGATAGATCTGGGATTCGTTATTCGTTAATTCTTTGAGTTAATAATACATTTTGTCTTTATTTTTCTAATTAGAAATTTGATTTGATAAATCCTATTGTCGGTTAGGCATTAATTAAAAAGTAAAATACAATTTTGAAGTTTTATTTATTTATTAACTGAACTGAACAAAGATATTCATAAAATATTGGACATAGTAAGTAGGTAAAACACACAATTAACAATATTCAAATTTTCTTAGGCTTTTTGAAATTTTCAGTTCAGTATAAGGTTGTATGGTAATAAAGAAATTCAAGACATGCCCTTCAGAAAATATAATTGAACGCGTTAGAACGCGGGTTTTTTAAATTTAGAACTAGGAAGTTGGTGTGGCCTAGCCTTCATTTCATAAGCCGTTGGCGATTAAGTCGCTAAAAACTTAACGAGAAAAACAATGTCCTGTATAAAAATAAATTCCGGGAGCTCTGCTCTCGGATAAACTGTGAGCACAGTTGGCACCATTACGTTTTGTAATAGTTCGCAGTAAGTTTCGCCATTTACTCGCCCTGGGAAATGGACAAGCTCTCCGGGACCATCAGCACTCATCCAGCCCCACATATTAGCGCATATCCTTCCAGAATCATGATTAGGAATCACGTTTCTAGGTAGGCATGTTTGAGTAATGCGAGTGATGCATCACGCGTAATATAACCCGAGCGCGTACTGTAACATCACACATTACTCGACTAAAATAAGCATCACACCATCACAATAAACATTACGCGCGCGGTAGCAGCGCAGTAGCTCGTGACATGACTCGCAGACTCGGTCGAACCGAGCCCTCCCGAACGCATCGCATCGGCAATGTTCGGTTTATATCGGAAGTCCGGAACTAGGCGCGTGCGATTGCGTATTTCGCCCGGTCAGGTGACTTATTATGTTATTTAGAACTCTATTTTTATTATAAAAGGGTTTATATTTCCTTGACACCATGTCTTATTACACTAGAACATTGCATTACATTAGAACGCGCGATGTTTGAAGTGATGGTGTAATGTAATATTACTCGGCACGAAATGTAATGACATATCACATCACTTCGTGGTGCACTGTTTTGCACATGTCTATTTCTAGGTTCGTAGCGTGTATTCATCACGCGCCACAAGTGTCGACGACAATGTTGGCTCGACGTAAAACATTTCTCATCTGAGAATATAGCGCTTGTGATACAGTGTCTACCATACGTTGGAGGTTATCAGATATGGACGTGGTGCCCGCGGCCTATCCTCTAAGACACCCTCTTCTTCATACCGTCTGATCCACAGCCGGACAGTGTTTCTCTACAAGGAATAAATAGTCTAATAACAAGTGGCATCATTAAAAAAAAACTGACTTGTTTCAAAAAACCCGACCGCAACAAACGACGAAATAGTTCTAAACAAATCAGTTTTCAGGTTTCGTCCATACTAAACCCTAGTCCCAACTTTCTCGGTCCGTATATATCTACCTCCATGTATAGCTAGAAGGCGCAAAAGTACTGATGGTAAGAAAAGTGCTTGTATGGTTTGTATTTATTTTTATTCAGTCATCAATTCATCATTCAGTTGTAAATCTGCACCATTTTTATAAATAAACGTTATTATTATGATCTCCTTTATTTCATTTAAATACTTACAAAATACATTTTTAAATATTTTTATAAACAAAAGGATAAAAAATCATTTAAAAATATAAAAAGTAGTAGCTCACCGGTATCGGGAACAGGGTCCAAGCTACCGGCGGTCAGGGCTCCAGAGAGAGGAACCTCCTGACGATGCGAGCCATGTCCAGAAGTACCGCTTTCTGAATCAAGTCCTTGATCCAGCTGCCCAACGAGAGCCTCCTCAGGTGTTGGTCGAGGCTCTTGGCTATTAAGCCATTGGCTGTCACAACTATCGGAACAATGATCGCTGAGTCCACATCCCACATGTCGACAACCTCGCGAGCCAAGTCAAGATACTTGATTTGTTTATCTTTCTCGGCTTTCACGAGGTTATTATTATTATATCACAAATCACAGTCTGTATATAAATTAATTTAAACTCTCGTCTGACATGTTGCTGACACACATGTTACTGATACATAAAATGACTTGTTATCAGTTGCACTGGGGCATCATTGTAATGTCAAACAAAGAGATGCTTCTTATCTTATCTTATAAGTGATGAGCGAGATGAGAAGACCTCTATGTAATTACCGAAACCCGCTAGGTATAACAAAAGTATCAAAGGATGCCACCGACTTTTGCCCACTGCGGTTATTGAATTTTATGACTCTTTTGTTCGGCTTAGGCTTATTGTAAAATTTCTAGAAATGAATTATTTAATAATTAGTCACTACCTACTTATTTGCACGGAATTTTAAGTAGGTTATTATTAACCAACAAAATACTTTTTACACAACAATGGCAAGCATTTTTTTAATTAAAACCAACTATTTTTATTTATTTATTCATATAAAAATTCGCATTGTGTTTGAATTATGCACATTAATTAATTTATAACGGCTAAAAATATAAATTATGAATTTCAAATAGTAAATTTCACTGCAAATAATTATAATCAATAACATTGAAACAAATAGTGCGTGTGTGAGCGAGAAAGTATTCCGAGTTCGCCCGTCACAACAAAGCAGTAATACATACCACTCTCATAAAGGTATAAGTAATTGCTTTACCAAGTATATAGTGATAAGTATAACCAAGATGTAAAATCTAAATATTTGCACGGCAGAAATGCCGAATATAGTAAAACCGATCTTATGTTAGCTACCTATATTCTTGCAAATAAATCAGTCATTCATTCAAGTTTAAAAACTCTGAATATTTTTTCTGCTTGTTCCTCGTTTAATTATTTAAATTATTTTAATTATTGTCATGGTAAATTGTGTGGTTTTAAAATACCTTAATTTATAAATAAAACTTTATTAACGATGCACAGTGCAAAGTTTATCATGCAAATGTTATCTTGTGTAAGTAATTGAATACTTTCTAGTTTGTTTTACATCAATAAAAGTATTAGATAAATAAATAATAATATAATATATTTATTCAAAAAATTATAAGGCATAAAAACCAGTACAGTTTTGCTTAAATTTAACAAACAAGCAAAGAAAAAATTAAAAAAGAAAAAAAAATTATTATTATTTGTTTTCTTTTTATTATTATTTTTTTTTGTTTGTTAAATTTAAGCAAAACTGTACCAATTTTTATGCCTTATAATTTTTTGAATAAATATATTATATTATTATTTATTTATCTAATACTTTTATTGATGTAAAACAAACTAGAAAGTATTCAATTACTTACACAAGATAACATTTTCATGATAAACTTTGCACTGCGCATCGTTAATAAAGTTATTTTTAAAACCACACAATTTACCATGAAAATAATTTACTCAAGCAAACAGCTCAATGGTCAATATTCAAAAGGTCCGGTAAGCGCGCCCATGTCAAATAGTTCGTCCGTAAAATTAAAAAAAGGAGTACACGTGATACGTCACTAAGCTGCGCAGTGCAGGTTGCAACTAATTGCGTTATCGCTTTCCTAATAGGCCAAAACTTTTAGGGGGCGTGGTTTGGCGCCGCCGCAGGACTTAGGCAAAAAAATTTTTAAGTGAGCAGGCGGAAAAGACCGCGATAGTACATCTGTGTCTGTAACCTACTAACACTAGAATTTAAGTAAAATTGTTACTAACCCTATGGACTCACTCCTGTCTGAAATAAAAGTTTTCTATTCTTCTATTCTTTTTTTTCTATATATGCTAATTGCGCGGTAAACTTTGCTTGCGCGATACAGGCGTTTTGCGTGACGTCAGTATGACATGTAGTTTGCATGTGGCATTGTAGATACCGCTACAGGCCTCTCCCAGGCTGCGCCACAATACCCTGACCTCCGCCTTCCGCATCCAGTCTGTCCCAGCCACGTTTATGAGGTCGTTGGTCCATCTAGCTGGGGGGCGTCCCACACTACGCTTGCTGATACGTGGTCTCCACTCCAGGACTCGTCTGCTCCACTGCAAATCTTCGATACAACCTTCTTAGTTCATATTATCCTGTTGAATGACTACTTAGAAATATTAACCAATAGAACCCGAAACCGACAACCGATAAAAAATAACCGATGAAAAATTTCGACGCTATAGGGTCTAGTATCATGTGCTGAATCCATGGTTATAGTTTGCGCGTCGATGTCCCTGTCACCCTGTATAATCCTATTGGTTAATATTTCTAAGTAGTCATTCAATAGGATAATTTGAACTAAGAAGGTGTATGACCAATAGGCGTTTGCCGCATGTCAAATGAAAATTGGGCTAAAAGATCCACCGATTGGGTCCCACTAAACGCACGACGCCATCGCGGCAGACCAAGACTAAGATGGCGGGACGAGCCTGACTCCTACCGTAGGGACTGGCCGACACTCGCAAAAGACAGAATTGTGTGGAAATGGGAGAGGGGGGCCTTTGCCCTACTGTGGGACAATACAGGCTAGTTAGATAGTTTAGGATTATATGAACTTAGAGGGTTGTATTGATGAAAATGGCGCCGATTCCCTTGTTCACAAACTAGACTTAATTTAAGTTCAATGCGTCTTTTTCTTTATACGTCGTTAAGAAATTCTGGGCCGACTCCATTTAGATTGCTATCGACACGCTAAGAAGAATGTTACTACTCCGTATCGGATTTTTTAGTTGTATATCAATGTTTGTATGTTTGATGATGAACTGCATCAACGTGTGCTTTTTTTTTGTGGGTGAGAAATCGTCAAATGACCCCTCCCGCTCTGGGTAGAGCAGAAGGGAGTGTCAGACTCTTACTGACTAAAACCCACCCGTGTTCCTTCCTTAGCCCTTTATGTTCCAGGGCAGCGGTACCCTTTCGGACGACCCCGCTACCCATCAATGTGTGCTTGCCAAAATGGTAGAATGTGCAAGGATTTTTTAATGTTATTGTAAATACCTACATTCTGAGCAAATAAATGAATATTCTATTCTAATAATTTTAGAACGTTCACAGTCTGATCTCAGTCTCAATCTGTCAAAAATACCTCTAATTTCCTACATTTTTGACAAGTTTTTGCCATTGATTGTCGCTGAGATGAGATTGCGACTAGATTTTGAACGTTTTTAATTAAAGGAATTAAAATAATAATACACAAGTATATAAAAAGGAGGGGAAATAATTAAAGGGCATCATAAAATTCGTCTGCATCGCTGTCAACAGGAAATGTGCTCAAAATCTGGTAACATTGCCACGTTGTATGGCAATGCTGATTCTTTGGCCAAAAAGTATGTTTGGTGTTCTGTTATCACAATTACACCTTATAATTATTAGTTTGTTTTCAGAAATGTACATAAAGCAAAGCCGGTAGAATGTCTTATATGCAAGAAGATGATCAAAAAACACTATTTGAAAGCTCACATGAAAACACACGATGAAACAGTAAGTTGACAAGTTTTTGTTTGTTTTTGCTGTGCCCGCAACTTCGTCGAAAAAAACTGTAACATTTTGCACGTAACTTTAACGGCCACACAGGTGGACCGATCAGGTTAAGCTACGCTTGCCGCGGTTGGTCTGTGGATGGGTGACCATCTCTACATACCGAAACCCCTTCGTGCCTCGGAAAGCACGTTAAGCCGATGGTCCCGGCTGTCATTCGGTGATCTTTATCAGTCGTTACGGGTAGTCAGAAGCCCGAAAGTCTGACAACCAGTCTTACCAAGGGGGTATCGTATTACCCAGTCATTGGGTTGTGGAGGTCAGATAGGAAGTCGCTCCATGTAAAATACTGGTGTTCATCTGAATTCGGTCAGACTATAAGCCGACCCCAACATAGTTGGGAAAAGGCATTGGCGACACGGTTGGCGCAGTGGTTGAGCGATCGACTGCTGCGCTGCGTGTCGCGGGTTCGATTCCCACACGGAACAAATATTTGTATTGCCTACAGGTAGTTGTTCCGGGTCTGGCAGTTTGTGTATGTGAGTTTAAATGTTTGTAAACGCTCCCGCGATATAGGAGTAATTCCTAGTGTGGGGCAACGTTTATTTATTAAAAAAAGGCAGGCAGATGGACATCTATACAAATAAATAAAATTGAAGTGTCTGTTTTTAACCTCATAATAACAGCTTTTTTACTAAATGCATATGAAAGTACATACGGGACTTATAAATAATAAAAAAAAAAATCTGTGTTATGGCTAATCTCCGAAACGGCTGGACCGCGAAAAATGAATGAAGCCAGAACGGTGAGAAGGACGTCGTTGGAGACGATTGTTGGTGGAACGTAGATTATCTCTGTATTATTTACTTTAACTTTGACCACTCAACAGTTTTGTTTTTACCTAACAGAGCGCCGAGCGTGTTTACTGCGTAGATTGTGGGACTACATACAAGTCCAGGCACATCTACGAGTATCATCTCAAAACAAGTCTTAAACATAACACCATAGAGAAACTGGGGTAAGTGTTGTTTTGTAAAAGAATATGCTTCTTAAGGGCCGTCTCCACGAGCGAGAGAATCGCGGCGATATTATCGTCGTGCCACGTATTTCTATACACTCTCTTAGAACGTATCTCCACACGGCGATATCATCGCGGCGAGAATTGAATGGCACGACGATAATATCGCCGCGATTCTCTCGCTTGTGGAGACGGTCCCTTAAGGTGGATGCTCAAAGGTAGCCCGTGAAATTCAAATGTTCTTACGTTTTTTTCAATTTGCTGGTCAGTACTAAGTTGTACGTTGATTAAAATATGATTCGCGGCCGTAACAAATATGTATTTACAGAATTATAATCATTAAAGTCATCAACACAACTCTCTAAGATCAAGTAATCCTACTGAATGACTATTTCATGAAATCTTGACATTTTAGGATTATGCTAACTTATTTATTTTTATTTATTTATTTAACCATTTATGTACACACATATATAAACAGACATTGAAAATCAGAACAGAAAAAATAGGTACAGAGGTGATGCTTATTTCGTAAGAAATCTCTTCCAGCATACCTGAGATAGGACAATAAATACAGAGATGTAGACAGCGTGTGATAGAGCAAAGGAGACAAACAATAATACATAGAACCAAAAATAAACTATTCACTTAAAAACTAAACAAATATTACGAGAATATATACATACAAATAAACATACATAAATACTTCTAAAATAAAATAAATACATACACAACTATGATGAAGTGGACAGATAGTGTTCTTTCACTCTTCTTTTGAAAGCTGCAATAGTTTGGCAGTCCCTAATGTCAGGCGGTAGTGAATTCCGCAATCGCACCGCGTGCACTGTGAAGGAGTAGGAGTAGAACCCCCCCACGGAACCAAAATTAATGGTGGCGCCTAACACCAATAAGTGAGCGGAAAAATAAAATTTGTTTGAGTTTATCCCAGACGCGGGGAGCTGGTTTGATAAAATAGTGGACTGTATTATGCGAGGGTTGAAAAGTACGTAGGTATGTCTGACTTTGCAAATGCGACACGAATTAGGACGACGAACCTGTGAAGATGGACAACGGAATTTGGCAGGAAACATGCAGCACCACTGACCTGTAATTCGCCGTCTTCAATATCTGGCCTTCGCGTCGGTCGGCAGGGGGTTCGCGTCCTTGCTGGATTCAGGGGAGCACACGAGGAAGCACTCAGACACCCTTCAGCATATAACCACGCACTTTTCGTAGTGTTTTTCAATAGTTCGCAAAATGGACTTGCGGCAGTTCGCAACCGTAAAGTTATTAACAAATTAATAAGGGGAGTAGACTTATCAAGTTCTAATGATTATAATTCTGTAAATACATATTTGTTACGGTCGCGAATCATATTTTAATCATCGTACAACTTAGTACTGACCAGCAAATTGCAAAAAACGTAAGAAAATTTGAATTTCGCGGGCTACCTTGGAACATCCGCCTTAAATGGTTTAATCATGTTGAGACACTGACCTACCTATATCAAGTACGCGGGACTAAATACACTATACGAAATGACAGTTGTTTTTTGTGTCGACTCAAAGCGCCCCGCTCGAGCGTCTCAGGAACTAAAATTGACACACTGTTGCAAATTACCGTCGTGTTGTTTTGGTAAGTCTCTGATGATATAGGTCTAAATCGTGGAATAAGACTTTTTTGTGTATTTTGTGTTTATTAAGAGATATTTAGAACATAGTTATCATGATAGTATACGCATTTTGTAAAAATCACCATCAAAAATATTAGTTCCACAGACGCTCACGTTGTTATCAGCGCCAAAATGGCGAATATCAAATGACTTCGTTTTGTCATCGATAGTATGATGTCCAGCGTACTTTTATAATATAGGTCAGTGGGATACACACTTACATAAAATGCTGTTTGTAATGCTCGTATCGTAAAGGGCCCGTATTCCCGTAATTTAAAACGTTCAAAATCTAGTCGCAGTCTCATCTCAGCGACAAACAAATGTCAAAAACTTGTCAAAATGTAGGGAAATTAGAAGTATTTTTTGACAGATTGAGACTGAGATCAGACTGTGAACGTTCTTAAAATTACGAGAATTGCCCCTCTGGTGTCAGCAAATCTTTGTTCACAAATATCGCAAATCGAGTTTCCTCGAAGCTGTAAATGACTTTTGATTTTGATTATTGTCCACAGCTTCAAATGCGATCATTGCGACAAATATTTTTTAAATAAAGCCTCTTTGAGGAATCATATTGAAGAAATTGGCGGTGTTAAATATACCTGTGATATCTGTAAGAAGGTAAGGCTTCTATAATAATTATAACATCACGCCTGTAATACCAGCGCTAGACATTTATTTTTTAAATGTCGAAGCATCATGCTGAGATAGGAGCCTTTTGGCCTCGTATAGGACTTTCTGTTTCATTTTTTTTTTACTTTTGTTACTTTTTTTATATACAATTTGTTTTATTTTTTATTTTTAACTCTGTTTAGTTTAGTTTTATGATCCTGTACGAGTCGCAATAAATACTTTTTCTTTCTTTCTTTCTTTCTTTCTAATATCCGAAGGGTAAGGTGGACTGCACCTTCATTACACCCACATTTCGCCGGTTAAAGTTGTCAAAAATTAAAAGGTCCGTTTTGACATTGACAGTTCTAGTAGTCAATAAAGATCAAATTCGCAAAACACGTATTCGGTTGTATGAAATTGACAGGTGCAGCATAATGCTGAGCGATAGCCGTTTTGCGTGGATGTGACGCATGTCAACCATTTCTTATTGTTTTTTTTTCTTCTTTATTTGTTTTTATGTTCTTTTTTGCGTCATGTTTACCGCAAATAAACGTTGTGTTCTTTCTTTCTTTCTTTCAGGTGTCAAGAACGTATTCTCAAATGTCAAAACGCGCCTTTTATTTTTTTTATGTGTAAGGTGAAAGCGACCGGTAGCCTGCGAAATGCAAATTTTCTTACGCTTTTTGCAATTTGCAGATCAGAATCATGTTGTATGTTGATATAAATATGATTCGCGACCGTAAAACATATGGCTTTACAGAATTATAATCATTAAAATCAGCAATACAATTCCTTAAGATGGAATTGCCCTAAAATGTCATGATTTCATGAAGTACATACATAGTTCCCAGGCCATTTGTTCCATCCGCTAAAGACCTCCCACCTGGACACGAGTAACCTGGAAGTCTTGACTCCGGATTTCGTGGGCAACCATAGCGCACCCCCCATAAGTCCCATGTGACAGGAGACGACCCTATGGCACATGTCCAAGCTGCTGGAAAACTCAATCCAATCGGGCATATGTCTAAACTCCAGGCTGCTGCTAAGAAATTCCTGATGAAAAACTCAATCACGTTTTGCCCGACCTGGGAATCTAATATAAATAATCCTAGGGCTCTATGGAAAACCGTCAAGGAGATTACTAACTCTGCTAAAATACGCACAAGTCCAGCTGAACTACTAAAAATTTGTGACAATCACCAATCTTCGCTGAATTATGTCTGCTCCTTCTTTAGTAACGTAGGCAATAACATGGCAGCAAAAATACTAAACTGCCCTAACACAACACCTTTAAACCGCGATTCACCTTGTGTTGGTGTAAACAACACACTTACGTCCCCTTCCAATTCACTTGTAATACAAAAAGTTGACGAAAGTGAAGTGGAATCTATTATTCTACAGTTACGCAAGGACTGTGCCGTCGGCTGGGATGGCATATCATCCGCACTACTAAAGACATCTCGTCATATATTGGTACCGCCGCGCGCCGATAACATATATTTGCAATCTGTGTCTACAGACAGGAGTCTTCCCGGATGCTCTGAAGAGGGCCATAGTTCACCCAATTTATAAGGGAGGGAGTGGAAGCTGTGTTGATAATTATAGACCTATATATGTCGTGTCGTCGTTGTCTATAATACTCGAAAAGATTCTAAATAAAAACCTTAGAAGCTTTCTTTACAAGTACAAAATTATCGCAGACAACCAGTACGGTTTCCGATTTGGAGTTTCCACTGAAGACGCCGTATTGGATTTAACACAAGCGATTGCCATGAAATTGGACAGCAAGACAAGGTGCCTTGGTATTTTTCTTGACTTATCCAAGGCCTTCGACACGGTTTCTGTTCCCTTACTAATATCTAAGTTAGAATCTTGGAGTGTACGTGGCATAGCTCTAGAGATATTCAGAGATTACCTGAGTAGTCGTAGACAGCGAGTTAAAATTGATTCGAGTTACAGTGACGAAGAATTTGTGTCAAATGGAGTTCCACAAGGAAGCATATTAAGACCCACACTTTTTAAAATCTATACAGGGTTATTTGTAAAACACCAACAACCTCTTAAGAGGTCATTGTACTCATCATTATGAACAACTTTTACTATAGGACCAAACCTGAAATCGCGAAAAAAAATCAGCTGCTCCATACATTTTGACGAGTTATGCGAACATAAATGTAGGGAACAGCTGATTTTTTTTCGCGATTTCAGTTTTGGTCCCATAGCAAATTTTTTTCATAATGATGAGTACAATGACCTCTTAAGAAGTTGCTGGTGTTTTACAAATAACCCTGTATAGATGACCTTTGTAGAATATCGCTCCCCGCTTGTAACATCTACGCATATGTAGATGACACCGCGATTCTTGTTCACGGCCCTACATGGGAGGATGTTAAAATAAAGGCAGAATCGGCGCTATCCTCAATAATGTCCTGGCTTGATCTAAACTTGCTGACACTAAATCTTAAAAAAACTTTCTGTATTCCGTTTGCAATCCGACGTAAGTCCAAACCCACAACTACTAAATTTACGTACGTATTGCCGAACACTGTCTCTCAAGATACCGGTCTCCTAGTTTGAGAGGCAGGGTTTAATTTTTTGTCTATACATTTAAAGGCTTTTGTAACCTTACACTTATGTATAAACAGCCATTCATGATTATTGTATGTCTATCACTGTGTTGAATCTGTATCTATGTATTACTTAAGATAAATAAACAACTATTATTATTATTATTAATCTAGGACCTCATGCTAAGCAGAAGGCTCTCAGATGGTTCGATAAAATTGTCAGGGTGTCTATTCAGCTCCCGCTATAGATTACATCTTTCTCGATTCATTACTATTTTAATGTTTTCATTTAAGGATAGTAAAACTAAAAGGATCCTGATTAGACACATTCAAGTCATACACGAGGGAAAGAAGCCGAAGAGAAAACTGAAGATATGTGAAGTTTGTGGGAAATCATTTACAGTAAGTAATGTTGCCAATAAGCCTGATATAGTGGTCGCCTGTATAGCCCCCACAATCGCGAGATATGCAGTCTCAGGGAATATTTCCTAGAAACCGGCGTGGGTATGCATCGAGATGTAGTCGCGGTGGACAAGGGCTTCATCCCGCTCTCCTTGGGTAAAGAGAACTGGCGCAAGCCAGTAGTGCTTGACACTAATAATCGCATGGAGGTATGGCAGAAAAAGGAGCTTCACGGACGCTTCTTCCGGGCCCTACATGGACGTGACGTACATGTACTAGCGTCCGTAGCCTGGCTGCGTTTCGGTGACCTTTTTGGAGAAACCGAAGGTTTTGTCTGTGCAAATTATGGACGAAGTTATGATGACGAACAATTACCAGAGATTTATTGTGAAAGAAGGCATGGTTGACATCTGTCGGGCATGCCACCGGCCGGGAGAATCAATCAGGCATATTATCTCCGAGTGTTCTCGTCTAGCTAACGGAGAGTACTTGCATAGACACAACCTTGTAGCCAGGATAATCCATCAGCAACTTGCTCTGAAATACAGTATTGTGGCATCTGGGGTGCCGTACTACAGGTATGTGCCCGACCCAGTTCTCGAAAATGGAAATATCACATTTTGCTGGGATCGATCCATCATCACTGACAGGACTATTATTGCCAATAAGCCTGATATAGTAGTGGTGGTTCGATCAGAGCGGCGCGCAATGATTGTTGACATAATCGTCCCGCATGATGAGAACCTCGTGAAAGCCGAGAAAGATAAACAAATCAAGTATCTTGACTTGGCTCGCGAGGTTGTCGACATGTGGGATGTGGACTCAGCAATAATTGTGCCGATAGTCGTGACAGCCAATGGTTTAATAGCCTCGACCAACACCTGAGGAGGCTCTCGTTGGGCAGCTGGATCAAGGGCTGATTCAGAAAGCGGTACTTCTAGACACGGCTCGCATTGTCAGGAGGTTCCTCTCTCTGGAGCCCTGACCACCGGTAGCTTGGACCCTGTTCCCGATGCTGGTGGGCTACTATTTTTTATATTTTTAATTGTTTTTATACTTTTTATATTCTAATATTTAAAAATATAATTTATATGATTACATTGAAATAAAGGAGATAATAAATATTTTGAAAAAAAAAAACCAAAACTGTTAAAGCTAAATTGATTACAATGAAATAAATCAATCAATGAAATAAATACAATGATATAAGATTAGGTGATTATTTGATTTTGGATTAGAGAAAGCCATTAGATGGCAAAGCACAACTTTTTTTAGAGCAGGTACTGTCACTGTCTGTAGGCAGTTGTAATTTTAACAGAGCGTGTATTTCTATTGCCGCTGTAACAAAAAGTAATAAAAATTAATTAAAGTTAATATAAATTGGGGGCCTCCATACAAGAAACGCGCTTTATTCGGCGTGTTTTGCCTTATGGTACTGAACCCGTCGTGTGCGACTCGCACTTGTCGGCTTTTTTTTATTGGCCAGCTCGTTTGAGCGAAAGTAAAGCGACTTGTTTAACTAGCTTGCGTCGCGGCTTCATCCGCGTGGTTGAGGTCGGAAATTATCCCATGGGAACGTACTACCAGAATAAAAAGTCCTATGTGTTAAGAGCGTTTACAACGTACGGCTGCGGCATTTCATACAAACTTTCAAGTCCTTGTTTTACGAAATGCATGAACCGATTTTAATGAAACTTCCTACGCATAAGCAGGATATATAGGTCTAAAAAGTTAATTGAGAACATTTTCGAAAAATTGTGTTACAGCTAAATTCGACGATTTTAAATTTTCCATAGAAACAGAGATTTCCAATTATCTTTTTTTAAATAAGACATTTCGAAAATGTTCTTTACTAACTTTTTAGATCTATGTATCCTGCTTATGCTTAAGAAGTTTCATTAAAATCGGTTCATGCATTTCGAAAAACAAGGACTTGAAAGTTTGTTTGAAATGCCGTACGTGTAAACGCTCATAATCTAAATTACAAGTCAAACCAAGTTTCATGCAAATCCGTTCAGCCGTTGTAGCTTGAAAGTTGATTTTTTGTATTCTGTTGTTACAACAGAATACAAAAAATCGGATCTTTTCCTTTTACAATATTAGTTGCTCCTCCTTTTTCGTTTTTTTATTGGAACGAAGTTCCTTATCGCGCGTTGTGAAAGGGGGCTAGACGGAAAAAATTCTTACGAAAAGTTGTCCCGAGTTCCCGACACAATCGCTACGAGTGCTACGCCGTAGCCGATGCGTAGATTATCCGCTACGCAGCTACGTCGTCGCAGAGCTACATAATAAATTATCTGCTCAACAACGTAAATTGATTTATAGAAGATTTTTATTGGAACGAAGTTCCTTATCGCGCGTTGTGAAAGGGGGCTAGACGGAAAAAATTCTTACGAAAAGTTGTCACGACACTTTTTGCTATAATAAGCTATTGTAAGCTGTGCGGCGTCGCATGTTTCTCTGTCTGTCTGTGAACTTCGTTCCATCCGGATGTCCCTTGACACCTCTCAAGTTTATTTTTTTTATTTTAGGTTTAATGCACATTTCTTTAAATTTTTCAGATAAAAAAAAGTCTGCGGGAACATTTGAACATTCATTTAGGCATTCGTCCACATGTATGTAAAGACTGTGGGGCTACATTCATATATTCAGCTGCTTTATTCACCCACCGGAGACTCAAGCACAAAGTTAAGAGGAAAAAAGAAATGACGAGCAAGAAATCTGCAGTCGGGGAATGAAAAGATTGACCACCTTTAGGTACATTTATTTATTTTATTTTTTAGACACCAGCAGGTCAAGCTACCCGAAACTATCAAATTTTCCCAATCAAACTTGAACCTTAATGCATTAGCGATAAAGATGAAAATCTATTAAAGAAATTTGACAGATTGTAGTAGCTTGGTGTGCTGGCGTCTGTACACACAGTGAAATGGATACTGATACGACATCATTATAACTATTGAGTACATAGGGCTTTGAACTTGAAGATCCGTGGCATACCTACCTGGCCGCAATTTTATTTCATTTTCAAAATGGCGGGCACGCATGAAACCTATATAAATCAATAGCTGAAATCAATTCAAACAGAAAACAATAAGATCCAACCCCGGAAAGTGTCAAGTTTCCGAGATATTAACGTTCAAAGTTGATCACGTGACATACATATTTTTTGGGTGTGCTTACATCTATACAACATAGATTTCATGCGTGGCCGACATTTTGAAAAAAAAAAATGGCGGACAGGTAGAAGTATGCCAGGCATACAAACATAAATACATAATCAGCCTATAATGTTCCCACTGCTGGGACGCAGGCCTCCCCTCGGTGAAAGGGACTGTGCTGTAATCCACCACGCGGGACCAGTGCGGGTTGGTAGATGTCACATGCCTTCGAATTTTTGGCTCTAGAACATGGCGGTTTCCTCACGATGTTTTCCTTCACCGTTTTGAGAGCAGTGGTGATGAAATATTTTACACAAAGTAAAGCGCCTGTTTTGTCAATTGCATGCAGGCCAGCTGAGATGAGAATGCTGAGAGGGATGCTTGGTGTTACACGAATAGATAGAATAATAAGAAATTAGTATGTAAGAGGAAGTCTGAAAGTGGCACCGGTAACTGAAAAGTTGTGTGGAAACCGGTTGTCATGGTATGGGCATGTAATACGGAGGAATGAGGAAAATGTCGTGAGGAGAGTTTTGAGTATGAATGTCGATGGCTATAAGAGTAGGGGAAGACCAAAGAAACGATGGATGGACTGTGTGAAAGATGATATGGTTAGATAGGGGGTGGGTGGTCGTAAGTGGGGGACTATGTAATAGAGAAGTATGGAAGAAAAAGACATGTTGCGCACCCGAAATAAATTGAGATAAAGGCTAGAGAATTATGACTCTTTTAGGCACATGTGTTTCCTCCCTTCTCATCAGTTTTTAGTGTATTCTTTTAATTTTACAGTGTATTCAAGCTGCAGCGAAACGCGTGAACAATAATTTAGGTGATGCTAATGAAATCTCCAAACGACCGGTTGACACTTCTCGTGACCCAAGGGCTGGCTCTGACCTTGGTCAGAGGCTAAGCATTGCCATACAACGTGGTAATCCCGCCAGTCTCTTGGGTACAATAGCAGTCGACCGCGATGCGGATGAATTTTTCTTCGCCATATTTTAGTTTGTTTAATAGTTTTGTCATGTTAATGTTAAAATTAAGTAATAAAATATTGGATACTTTTCATATTGTTTTATTGATAAGAAAGGTTTTAAAGACGAAAGAAAGGTATTTGACCAGCAGTGGGGGAAACCGGTGAAACAAACATAGTAAAAGATTTCAATTGTTCGACGACACGGTTGGCGCAGTGGCTGAGCGGTCGACTGCTGCACTGCGTGTCGTGGGTTCGATCCCGCATGTAATGTTCCCACTGCTGGGACACAGGCGTCCTCTCAGTAAGAGGAAGTGGGCAGTAATCCACCACGCAGGCCCAGTACGGGTTGGTAGACGTCACGTGTCTTCGAATTTTTGTGTCATGCTCCGCAGCAGGGTTCTGCTGCGGAGCATACATAATATAGTCAAAGCGGTTGCTTTGACTATATTATGTAAAAATTACAGGATAAAATGTAGATAATGGCCCTGATTCCCTTGTTCACAAACTAAACTAAATTTAAGTTCTGTGCATCTTTTTCTTTCTATTTCATTAAGAAAAGGACAGATGATAAAATATTAGTTTAGTCCTGTCAAATTAAGATACTCCATAGACAGATTAGACGTGATTAACAACATGGCTACTAAAAATACGTCAATTTACGTCAGGCGCTGACTAGTTTGACAGGACTAAACTAATATATATCTTCTGTCCTTTTCTAAATTAAAAAGATGCCTTGAACTTAAATTTAGTTTAGTTTGTGAACAAGGGAATCGGCGCCAATGTCTATATTTTTGTAGCTTAATATCAAAAATTGTATATTGTTAGTTTCTTGGAAAATATCAATTCAAAGTGGTCATGCTACATTTGCACTTTGTTTTTAACTTAACCTAATGCCGAACCAAAACCAAGCTAATAGCGAACCAAACCTTACCTAATGCCTGAACCGAACCAAACCTAATGTCGAACCGAACCTGACGCCGAACCGAACCTAACTTAAGCTGGTAATGAATTAATGACCCCTGACTGTACATATATCTATCTATATAAATAAAAATGAATCACAGAAATGAATGTACGCGCATAACTTCCGATCGACTGCACCAAATTGGATAATTCTTTGTTTTTTGTGTGTGTTATTGTCAGGACAAGGTTCGTATACACAATTGGACCCCGTAGGTGGCGCTGCTTTTTCGGGCAGGATGACGACTGCCGGTTCTTCACTAGTTTGTTCTTATGCTGTTCTGTGTGTATTTACCCCAACAAAAATTACAATCAACTCAACTCAATCTGTGTGGTTCTTTCCTCAAAAGACCATCTCAGACATCGACCTACATGGTCTTCATATGATCTGACCAAGATTATGTCTGGACTTTAAAAGAGACTGTGACCTCTGAGTTTGTTTTTCGGCCTTTCTTCTCAGACTAGTCAGATAGGAAACGCCGACCTCATCTAGTTTTAAAAAAAATATGATTGACGTGTAAAAGTGATTGTACGGACGCCAGCAGGTCAACCTACCCGAAACTGTCAGATTTTCCCAATCAACATTGAACCTAATACTTTAGCAATAAAGTCGAAAATCTATTATAGAAATCTGACAGATTGTAGTACCTAGCTTGATGTGCTGGCGTCGGTACAAACTTACTTACAAAAATAAAATCATTTTATCACAGTCCGGCCACCGAGAAAATGCATTCCAGAAGGCCTATTCTCGTAATTTAAAACGGTCAAAATCTAGTCGCAGTCTCATCTCGGCGACAAATAAATGTCAAAATGTAGGGAAATTAGACGTATTTTTGACAGATTGAGACTGAGATCAGACTGTGAATGTTCTTAAAATTACGAGAATTGCCCCTCTGATACCTGTCCGTGCGTCTAGTAGGAAGCCAATTATTTTTAAAAGAGTAACCGTGGAGTTTCTTTCCCGCTCTTCTCCAAAAGAAATGAGCAATTGAAACCGTGCACCTAGCTTCTGACGTTTCATAAGTGCCCACGTAGGTTTATGTTGAATAAAATATCTTAATTTTTGTTTAATTATTTATTTATTTTACATTTTATATATAAACAGACAAGAAAAACAGAACAGAAAAAATAGGTACAGAGGTGATGCTTATTTCAAAAGAAATCTCTTCCAGCATATCCGAGACTGGACAATAGATACAGAGATGTAGACAGCGTGTAAAATAGTAAAGAAGACAAAAAAATAATACATACAATCAAAGACGAGATTACGAGAATATATACAAAGTTGATAATTATTATACAAATTCGATGGTCCTAGTTTTTCATCTGTGACTCAAGTGACAGCTATGTGACCAGAACCCAGCTATGCATAAATATGTAAGCTGTCACGCCCTTTATGCCTGGAGGCTTTTATTTAGGTAGTAAGTTTTTATTTCCATTTGAATTAATTATTTTTCAGCTTGAGTACGTATAGTTTTTATTATATTTGTTGGTATATTGGCGTGGCTAGCTGACATATTTTATGGCAAATAATTTAAGTTTCTTGTAATGTTAATTACTGAACATAGGTTCCTAGTATTGTATACATGCACTATATTCTAACTGAACAGACAGCTGTGCTGCTGGGAAGTTTGTTGCGCCACTTCTTCTTCCCAGCGATAGCACTAGGAAGTGGTGAAGGGCGGGCGTTTTTGGGGGACTGTCTTTTGTAATTTTGACGTTCGAAAAGTGCTGACTCTCAGCCTAATTTGAATAAATGACTTTTGATTTTTGATTTTGATACGACAGAGATAGATAGATAGATAAATCGTTTATTTGGCGCACACAAAAAAGACAGCGCAACAGAGGGGCTTTCAACTACCTATTCTAGATACCATTTTCAAGCTCTGTATCAAAAATCTATATATATAAAATTCAAAGTCCTGACTGACTGACTGACTGACTGATAGATCAACGCACAGCCTAAACCGCTGGTCCTAGAGACATGAAATTTTGAGGGTGGGTTCTTCGTGAAGAGTAGGCATCCACTAAGAAAGGATTTTTCGAAATTCCACCCCTAAGAGGGTGAAAAGGGGGGAATTCGTTTGTATGAAAAATCTTATTCCTTGAGTTAATAAACTTGAAACTTGGCACTAATACTTATCTAAATAAAATTATGAAGATTGTCAGTTTTTTTTCTTCTAAACTACCCCCTAATAAGGGATTGGGGGGTTTCAAAGTTTGTATGGAAGAATTTTAGCGCGCAGTCCGATTTACTCGAAACTCAGTATTTATACCTAATATTGAAAGTAAAGAATAATGTGTATCAGGGTTTTTTGAAAATCTACCCCTGACGGGCTGAAATGGGGTAGTCAATTTTTCAGGGGAGGATTTTACTGCATGGCTTGATTAACTCGAAAATTAGTATAAATAATCTTTGAGTCAAGTTATGAATACATCCCAAACGATTTTTTTAAAATTCCATCCCTGTGGGGGTGAAAAGCGGGGATACAGTTTATATGAAAAATCTTCTTCATTAGGTTAATAAACTTGAAACTTTTCAAGAATACTCGCCTAAGTAAGTAATAAAGTTTATCATTATAAGTTTTTCAAAACTACCCCTCAAAGGGGGATAAGGGGTGTTGAAGTTTCTGTGGAATAATTTGAATGCGCGGTCCGATTAACTCGAAACTCAGTGTTTATACTTAAGACCAAAAATAAAGAGTAACGTGTATCAGGGTTTTTTGAAAATCTACCCCTGACGGGCAGAAATGGGGTAGTCAATTTTTCAGGGGAGGATTTTATTGCATGGCTTGATTAACTCGAAAATTAGTATAAATAATCTTTGAGTCAAGTTATGAATACATCGCAAACAATTTTTTTTAAATTCCACCCCTGTGGGGGTGAAAATCGGGGATACAGTTTATATGAAAAATCTTCTTCATTAGGTTAATAAACTTGAAACTTTTCAAGAATACTGGCCTAAGTAAGTAATAAAGTTTATCATTATAAGTTTTCCAAAACTACTCCTCAAAGGGGGATATAGGGGTGTTGAAGTTTCTGTGGAATAATTTGAATGCGCGGTCCGATTAACTCGAAACTGAATGTTTATACTTAAGACTCAAAATAAAGAGTAACATGTATCAGGGTTTTTCGAAAATCTACCCCTAACGGGTTGAAAAGGGGTAGTTAATTTTACAAGGGAGGATTATAATGCGTGGCTTGATTAACTCGAAAATTGGTATAAATAATCTTTGAATCAAGTTATGAATAAACCCAAACGATTTTTCAAAATTCCAGCTCTGTGGGGGTGAAAAGCGGGGGATACAGCTTATATGAAAAATCTTATTCATTTAGTTAACTTGAAACTTGGCAAGAATACTTGCCTAAGTAAGTAATAAAGTTTATCATTATAAGTTTTTCAAAACTACCCCTCAAAGGGGGATATAGAGGTATTAAGTTTGCGTGGAAGAAATTGAATGCGCGATCCGAGTAACTCGAAACTCAGTATTGATACTTTTGACAGAAAATAATTAATAATAAGTATGTAAAGTTGTCGAAAATTTACCACTGACGGGACAAAAAGGGGTAATTCAGTTTTTAAGGGGAGGATTTGAACTTGAAACTGTATGTTACATTTTCACGCCTAAACCACTGAACTTCTGATTTGGCATAGAGATAGATGGCATCCTGGGGAAGCACATACATTTTATCCTGTTAGCACGTTCCCGTGGGATAATTTCCGACATGCACGCGGGCGAAGCCGCGGGCAGAAGCTAGTCAATTATATAGGAGCAGTAGTTTAGTCGCAAATGATTTTTTAAGTTTTTGCACCGTTTGAGACGTACACGATGTATCTTTCCTAACAGCTGATTATGTCTAAGCATAGGTCATGCACGTTACAACGATAAAGACGTTGCCACTTCGTTACCTAGGTATCTAAGGTCAGTCAAATTTATTTACAAAGGGTGGGTGCGTTTTATTGTTTTGTAAGCCATTTAGTTTGTTTGAAAAAAATATTTTCTCATTTTTGGCGCTTTTTATTTTTATGCCGTATCGAATTAATACTAAACACGTATAGCATACGTAGTGTAATTTAATGCCCCTCTGTCATATCAACACTGTATATTGATTTTGATTGATTTGATTTTTCAAGGTCTTTATTGCTACAAAGGTTGTTACAAAGGTGTTTACAAATGATCTTATTCTATTTGTACACAGGTCATGAGTAATTTTTATTACATAGGCTATATTTCGCCTTTACAAACATTAAAACATATTTTTATTCTCTTATTTTGAGTTGACATGAATTTACTTATAATGTATCTACATCGTTTAAAAAATTTTAAATACTAGGTGTGTGCAAGTCTTAGTATGGACCCACATAATATTGAATGTTTAAGTTACAAAAGTTACAAAATGTAAAACATACATACATACATTTTATTACTGCGCCACTGTCGCCGAACAATCGCTCAACCACCCCGCATTTTTTTTCGCCCACCAGCTTTGTGCTTCAACCGCTTGTGTGTGTACAAGCAAGCGGATTGCCTGAACGTGTCGCCACAATCTTCACACATATACGTGCGCGCCTCTGAATGTATTTTTCGGTGACAATTGAGTACTGCCGTATTCTGCGAAAGATAGAAATTATGACATCTATTATACAAATTACTTTTATTTTCAAACAAAATAATAATTACATCATACAGGGTGTTATTGACAGCCCTCCACAAAAACACAGGATTGATTCAGATCCTTATTCTGAATCATATCCCACTGGAAATTTTCTCAGGAAAAAAAAATTTTATGCCGTTTTTTCTGCTGATATTCCTTTATTTCAATGTAAAATTACGTTCTCTGTATGCAACACTCCATTTATGTAAATAAAACAGCTGAAAACAGCCTCGCTCAAGCTCGCTGCGCTGCCGTCCGCTACGTGCGTTTTGCCACGGTAACGATACGTTGCGTGTGAGGTAATAAAACAAATCTGGTTTTTTGGATTCCCTTAATGTTCCTGAAAGAATTACATGTACCGGTCATCTTAATATGATGTACTGAAGCCACCCTATCAGTTTGCGGAGGGCTGTCAATAACACCCTGTATAATCACTGTCCATTCTAAAGTTGCCTGGAAGAGATCGCAGTAATGCGATAAGGCCGCCCATTGTATATTTTGTAGTGTTTCATGTATTTTTTATGTTATGTATTTTCTGGTGTACAATAAAGTACCTATATATAAATAAACTAGCTTCTGCCCGCGGCTTCGCCCGCGTGGATGTCGGAAATTATCCCACGGGAACGTGCTAACAGGATAAAATGTATGTGCTTCCCCAGGATGCCATCTACCTCTATGCCAAATCAGAAGTTCAGTGGTTTAGGCGTGAAAATGTAACATACAGTTTCAAGTTCAAAGCCCTCCCTTAAAAACTGAATTACCCGTTTTTGTCCCGTCAGTGGTAAATTTTCGACAACTTTACATACATACTTATTATTGATTATTTTCTGTCAAAAGTATCAATACTGAGTTTCGAGTTACTCGGACCGCGCATTAAATTTCTTCCACACAAACTTAACACCCCCCCCCCCCTACCCTACCCCTTTGAGGGGTAGTTTTGAAAAACTTATAATGATAAACTTTATTACTTACTTAGGGAAGTATTCTTGCTAAGTTTCAAGTTTATTAACTAAATGAATAAGATTTTTCATATAAACTGTATCCCCCGCTTTTCACCCCCACAGGGGTGGAATTTTGAAAAATCGTTTGGGATTATTCATAACTTGATTCAAAGATTATTTATACTAATTTTCGAGTTAATCAAGCCACGCATTATAATCCTCCCTTGTAAAATTAACTACCCCTTTTCAATCCGTTAGGGGTAGATTTTCGAAAAACCCTGACACATGTTACTCTTTATTTTTGGTCTTAAGTATAAACACTGAGTTTCGAGTTAATCGGACCGCGCATTCAAATTATTCCACACAAACTTCAACACCCCTATATCCCCCTTTGAGGGGTAGTTATGAAAAACTTATAATGATAAACTTTATTACTTACTTAGGCGAGTATTCTTGAAAAGTTTCACGTTTATAATCTAATGAAGAAGATTTTTCATATAAACTGTATGCTTTTCACCCCCACAGGGGTGGAATTTAAAAAAAATCGTTTGGGATGTATTTATAACTTGACTCAAAGATTATTTATACTAATTTTCGAGTTAATCAAGCCATGCAGTAAAATCCTCCCCTGAAAAATTTACTACCCCATTTCAGCCCTTCAGGGGTGGATTTTCAAAAAACCTTGATACACATTATACTTAACTTTCAATATTAGGTATAAATAGTGAGTTTCGAGTAATTCGGACTGCGCTCTACAATTCTTCCATACAAACTTTGAAACCCCCCATCCCTTATTAGGGGGTAGTTTAGAAGAAAAAAAAACTGACAATCTTCATAATTTATTTAGATAAGTATTCGTGCCAAGTTTCAAGTTTATTAACTCAAGGAATAAGATTTTTCATACAAACGAATTCCCCCCTTTTCACCCTCTTAGGGGTGGAATTTCGAAAAATCCTTTCTTAGTGGATGCCTACTCTTCACGAAGAACACACCCTCCAAATTTCATGTCTCTAGGACCAGCAGTTTAGGCTGTGCGTTGATCTATCAGTCAGTCAGTCAGGACTTTGAATTTTATATATATAGATTAATATATAGGGTGATTGGTACATAGTTAGTTGGGGCTTGTGGCTAAGTAATAACAGACGCACGGGTCGATCGATCAGGTTAAGCTACGCTTGCCGCGGTTGGTCCGTGGATGGGTGACCATCTTCACATACCAAGACCCCTCCGTGTCTCGGAAAGCACGTTAAGCTGTCCCGGCTTTCATTCGTGGATCTTTGACAGTCGTTACGGGTCGTCAGTAGCCCGAAAGACAACCACACAACCAGTCTTACCAAGGGGTATCGTATTACCCAATAACTGGGGGCCTACTCCGAAGTGCAGTGCGAATGTTCGGATCAGACCGATACATGGCCGAACTGAATATTATTGAAAAATGCGAAAAAAGTTCGGATCGGCTCAGTTGGGTCGGGACCATAGTCAATATTCGAAAGAGTGTAGGAGTGTAGGATCGGAACCGACCGAACCAAATAGTAAGTTCGTAGCAGGAAACAGCCGAACATTCGGCCGATACTACTTCGGAGTAGACCCCCAGGCTTGTGGAGGTCAGATAGGCAGTCGCTCCATGTAAAATACTGGTATTCAGCTGCATCCGGTTAGACTGGAAGCCGACCCCAACATAGTTGGGAAAAGGCTAGGCAGATATTGACTGCCAGCCGACCCCAACATAGTCTGGACCAGGCTAGGTAGATGATGATGAAGTAGCAATACTTACATAGAACTTCTTGTTACATATGTTGCAGGCATATTTTCTTGGTCTGGCCTTACCGTGGTGAGCGCCTTCGTGATTCGTTAAACTAAATTTGGACAAGAAACTCTGGAACAAAATGGATGAAAACTGCACTATGTGTTATGAACATTGACAAAGAGAATTGAGAGTTCCATAATTATTCAGTTGTACAGGCGCCAGCACATCAAGCTACTTCAATCTGTCAAATTTCTTTAATAGATTTTCAACTTTATCGTTAAAGCATTAAGGTTCAAGGTTGATTGGGAAAATTTGACAGTTTCGGGTAGCTTGATCTGCTGGTGCCTGTACAATAAATACAGGCTGAAAAGTGCGAGAAAAGCGAATGTGCGGCCAATATTTGTCTTCTATTTCTAATATTTGTTATTATTGCGGCCATAGGAGTAGATACTATCGCCAAAACCTATATCTGACCATTGTGAAAACAAAATCCCGTGCACATGATGACCACAGCTGCGTCCGTAAGTAAAACAAAAGAGGATCCTTTTTAGGTCGACTAATAATATGCGACTAATGATATAGATTTTGGCGATAGTACAGACGCCAGCAGGTCAAGCTACCCGAAACTGTCAAATTTTCCCAATCAACCTTGAACCTTAATGCTTTAGCGATAAAGTTGAAAATTTAATAAAGAAATTTGACAGATTGTAGTAGCTTGATGTGCTGGCGTCTGTACATCTGCAAAAATTTGCCTTAGTAATAGGGTCCCATCCGTACACAAAGGGTACACCTTTGGGTACGGGACAATAATAAGACAATTGCTCCTCTGATAGACAGTCGCTCAATTCAGCTACATCTGGTTAGACTGGAAGCCAACCACAACATAATTAGGGCAAGGCATCTAATGATGACGATGGTTTCAAACAATTAAGGTGGATGCTCCAAGGTAGCCCGCGAAATTAAAATTTTCTTACGTTTTTTGCAATTTGTTGATCAGTACTAAGTTATACGTTGATTAAAATATGATTCGCGGCCGTAACAAATATGTATTTACAGAATTATAATCATTAGAATCAGTAATACAACTGGTTAAGTTAGCATAATCCTAAAATGTCAAGATTTCATGAAATAGTCATTCAGTAGAATTACTTGATCTTAGGGAGTTGTGTTGATGACTTTAATGATTATAATTCTGTAAATACATATTTGTTACGGCCGCGAATCATATTTTAATCAACATACAACTTAGTACTGACCAGGAAATTGCAAAAAACGTAAGAAAATTTGAATTTCGCGGGCTACCTTGGAGCATCCACCTTAAGGCTCGGCGCAAACGAGCCACCAACCACAACCACCGGTAGTCACCGACAAGCAGTTCACGCGCGTTTTCATAAATTTCTTGCAACTCGCCGCACACGTGTGGCCGGTGGTGGCCACTCGCTACAGCAGTGTCGGCGACTCGCCACTTGTGGTCGCTGCGGGCCACATAAGACGTTAAAATTGGATGTACCCAATATAGGCGGCGACGGCGTTGTCTACGTCCTCTGCGTATTGACAATAATGCGTGCAAACTTTCCGCGTCGGAGTCCATCGTAAGAGTGCGCAGTTGAGAGCGGGTTATAAAATGTGGCGGCTTCTGAACACCGGTGGCTATCGCTCGCTTCTGACACTTACAAAAGTGGCGGTAGCGCGCGACAGCCACCGGTGGCTGTGGTTGGTGGCCCGTTTGCGCCGAGCCTTAGTCAGACGCAAAATACGCGCATTGACGTGGAGTTGCGGACACCAGCCCGTAATACCTAAGACTCGGTCTAGGAACGTACCTTATTGCATATTTCACAATTATATTGCGTTTTGTGTAAATGGTAGTAGTTGTAATGTTTCTTCAAGTAACTTTTTGACGTGAATATTTTATGACATTCTGAACATGTGTATCTGAAAATTGAAATAAGGTTTTGTTTAGAAAATAAGCTTTCACCAATGAAACTGAACGAAATCAGCACATATTTCGTCTATAATAATCTTCGATCAATAATAGTAGTACTAGATTAAGGGTCAGGAACAAAAATCAGTCGCTCAAGTGGCCACGTTTGCACACACGTAAACATCTACATTTCTTAGAAAAAAGTTTAATAATATTAACAACTTCAGTTTATTATAAACCTTAATGCTTAAACATAAAGTTTAATTACCATTGCAAAATATATTTAAAAAATCGCTTGAAAATAAAATCATTCTATTTTTAAATTCTCAGTCATTTATTCTAAAATGAAACTTAAAATCTAAGTAATAAGGATAAAAACATACTAATTTGAAATAAGACCACAAAAGTATTTGTGGTCTTATTTTTCGGGCCGTTTTTGAAGCGCTTAACGGGAATCTAGTACTATTATTGATCGAAGATAATAATAATCCCCTGACCGATTTCGGTCACGGTGGCCCATCTCAACGGAGATTAGCCAGGTTCGCAGGAGATATTATAGTGCACAAGTGTGTGCGCAAACACAGGTGCACTCTCTGTTCCTTTACTCTCATAGTCCGATGGGACGGCAATCCGACACGACCGGGGAGAGATCAGGCGCTGGACCAACGGCTTTACGTGCGCACCGAGGCACAGGGGCATCACACCACCAACTTCTCTAAGCTCTAACTTTAAGTTAAAATGTAAACGTTTTTATACATTTCCTTTACAAAATGAAGTTTTTTTTTAAGTTTTTTCTTCAAACAGTTAAAATAAATTAAAAAAAATAAAGAAATCATCATTAAACAATGCGGTTTCAATTGTCCCCCGTAAAAAAAGTTAAACTCGTATTTTTGATAGTAACCCTTGAATATACAGGGCTATTTGTAAAACACCAGCAACCTTGTACACACGGCTACACGTCAAGCTATACAAAACCAGTTTGTCTTGGCCTCACTTTGTATGATATTTTCTCACAATGAACGGTCAGCCAATACTGGTTTTGCATAGCTTGATGTGTAGCCCTATACACTCATCATTATGAACAACTTTTACTATGGGATCAAAACTGAAATCGCGAGAAAAAAATCACCTGCTCCCTACATTTTGACGAGTCATGCGAACACAAACAGCTGATTTTTTTTCGTGATTTCAGTTTTCGTCCCATAGTAAAAGTTGTTCATAATGATGAGTACAATGACCTCTTAAGAGGTTGCTGATGTTTTACAAATAACCCTGTATAAGTGGTTGGTGGCAACCCTAGTTTTGGGGGACTGTCTTGCGTAATTCTGGGCCTTCGCAGCCGTGAGGCACACTTTCCTGCTAATTTCTTACATCGGACTTTACACTTTTTATTTGTTTTTATCTGATGGATGTATCTGGTGTTCTGTGTGTCTTTTAGGGCTAATTTTGCAATCGAAACATATTTTATTACGTGGAATAAAATTGACGTGATAGTTTTTGTAGGTATTGAAGAACTGTCAAAAATTCGTAATTGTTCCTCGGATAAAATTATCTGGCGTTAGAAAAATCAGCCCTTAGTCTGTGCTACATAAATGTAATTTCTTTTTTCTTAAATTTTGACGTTTTAAAAGTGCTGATTCTCAGCCAAAATCAATTTTTTATTTTTTTTTAATTGAATAAATTACTTTTATTCACTGAACTTACCCTTCGGAATGTTGAGCCGTATTCTTCAAATGCGCCCTGTAAATGACCATGTTCTTGAACTGAATATCGCAATCCTGGCAGTAGGCGAGCTTCTTCGCAATGTTATCATTATGTCTGGCCAGATGAGACTCCAGCTGCAACTTTGTAGTGAAACCTTTTTTGCAAATGTCACATTTAAATGCACGTTCTGACGCGTGAGTTCTACTGAAATTAAGTAAAATAATAATATTACATACATTAGAGCGGGGGCACACGATGGGTTGCGGCGCCGCACCGCAAATTTTTCACCGTATCAACGGGCGTACGAGCGGTGCGGCGCCGCAACTTTGCGCCCTAGCAGCGGGACAGTCTGTTAATAAAAATGGATCGTCCGACTCCGACTTCGAACGCATTCACCCTTCCCCGCCTCGTCTCAGTGGTTGCAAGTCCGGTGCGGCGCCGGAGCGCATCGTGTAAGAGCGGCGGCACACGATGCGTTGCGGCGCCGCACCGCAAAGATTTCACCGTATCAGCGGGCATACGAGCAGTGCGGCGCCTAGCATTATATACGGATAGATACATTACGGACAAATATTTGACGGCACGGTTGGTGCAGTGGTTATGCGATTGACTGCTGCGCTGCGTGTCGCGGGTTCGATTCCCGCACGGAACAAATATTTGTATGACCTACAAGTAGTTGTTCCGGGTTTGGCTGTTTGTGTATGTGAGTTTAAATGTTTCTAAACGCACCCACGATACAGGAAGAATTCCTAGTGTGGGGCAACGTTTAAAAAAAAAAAAATATGCTGCGCGATGGCCGTTTTGCGTGGATGTGATGCATGTTTGACCGCAACTTGTTATTGTAATGAAGTTCCTTATCGCGCGTTGCGAAAGGGGGCTAGACGGAAAAAATTAAGACCAAAAGTTGGAACGACACTTTTTGCTATAGTTGTAAGCCGTGCGGCGTGCGCGTGTTTCTCTGTCTGTCTCTCTCTCTCTCTCTCTCTTATAGAAAGCAAGCCAGTTATACTTCGTTCCATCCGGGTGTCCCTTGACACATCTCATTTTTTTTTTTGTGTGTTTGTGTTCTTTTTTATGCGTCATGTTTGCCGCAAATAAATGTATTTCCTTTCTTTCTTTCCATTGGGCGCATGGCTTGTTAAATACACACAGACAGAAGACCTACTTATTGTTTGCAAATAAAACTGCTAACACGCTATTTTACTTTTATTTACCTAAGTTTTAATTTAGTTTTTACGTTATACGCATTGTTAATTTATTACATTAAGTATGTATGCACTTCTTAGCCTGAAGCACAGGTTCAACCTAGTTCAGGCAAATTAGCAACTGTGCGCTATTTTTGATTGTTAAGGTTCATGTAAAACGTGTTCCCTTTTTATAAATAAACGATTTATTATTATTATTTATTATATAAACTAGCTGACCCCGGCAAACGTTGTTTTGCCATATAAATTATTTCTAGCTGCCCGGCGCTACTTCGTTCGCGTGGTGTCCTACCCCCTACCCTACTCCTACACTACTCCTTCCCTACTCCTACCCTACTCCTACACTACTCCTACCCTAATTCTAACCTACTCCTACCCTACTCCTACACTACTCCTACCCTACTCCTACACTACTCCTACCCTACTCCTACCCAACTTGTACCCTACTCCAACCCTACTCCTACACTACTCTTTCCCTACTCCTACCCTACTCCTACCCTAATTCTAACCTACTCCTACCCTACTCCTAACCTACTCCTACCCTACTCCTAACCTACTCCTACACTACTCCTACCCTACTCCTACCTGCTATAAACCTCACGGAGCCCGAGACCTTTCCAACGAATGCAAAACCGTGGAAATCAGTTCGTGCGTTCTGGAGTTATAGCGTCAGGAAGGAAAACCCGACTTATTTTTACATAGTAGATGATAGCTGTACTAACGTCATATGCGTTCTGATATTCCTCTTCAATTTGAACTTTTCTCCACATTCGTTGCACCTGAACTGATGTTCTTTTTCCATGTGTTCTTCCAAAGCTTGTGAGTTCCTGAAAAAGAAATGAACTTGCTTTCTTAAAATTTTATAACGCTCTAGCTCAACTCAGCGAGGGGCTTGTGGCTAAGTAATAACGGCCGCACGGGTCCATCGATTAGGTTAAGCTACTCTTGCCGCGGTTGGCCCGTGGCTGGGTGACCATCTTTACATACCAAGACCCTCCGTGGGTCGGCTTCCAGTCTAACCGGATGTAGCTGAATACCAGTATTTTACATGGAGCGACTGCCTATCTGACCTCCACAACCCAGTTACTGGGTAATACGATACCCCTTGGTGAGAATGGTTGTCAGACTTTAGAGAAAGATCCGCGAATATCAGCCGGGACCAACGGCTTAACATGCTTTCCGAGGCACGGAGTGGTCTCGGTATATAAAAATGGTCACCCATCCACAGACCAACCGCGGCAAGCGCAGCTGTTATTATTTAGCCACGGGCTCCTCTGGTGAAATACTGAGAAGAACTAGGGAGAAGAAATATGGAGAAGAGTACTTACTTAGCCACAAAATAACACTGTGAACAATGTATGCTATCAGGTTTATCAGCTGAATGCTTGAGCTTACAGTGGTTCATCGCTGAGCGCAAGTCACTCCCCTGGTATTTACATAGCTTGCACCTGTAGACTACATAGTGCTTTCTCCTATGTTTGTTTAACGCTAGTTTGTGGGGAAATCTGACTCCGCATACCTCGCAGACGAAATTACCGATTCGCTGAAAAAAAAAAAATTTAATGTACCTACCAATAAAAGTAGAAAATAAAAAAAATACATGGCAACATTTGTTGCAAGTATTTCTAACAACTTGTGACTTGCAAGAGTGTTTGAAAACGATTTTTAACCGACTTCTAAAAAAGGAGGAGGTTCTCAATTCGGATGTTCGCATTTTTTTTTTGTTTTTTTTTTTTATGTTTTTTCGCGCTTGCCAACCGATTTGAAAAATTCTTCTTTTTTTGGAAAGGGTATACTTCCCAAATGGTCCCATAGAAATTTCATCAAAAACGGTTCAGTAGTTTGATTTTTAAACCAATATTACTGGTAAAAATTACAACTTAAAAGTGAAAAATAAAAACTTTTGTGCAAAAAAAACACAACCGACTTCCAAAATCGACACTACAAGTCTACAAAGTGAAAAATAACTTTGAATTCGGAAGTCGGTGGCAAACAACGAAAATGCGAACCCAACGACACCGACTTCCGAATTCAAAGTTAATTTTCACTTTGTAGTGTCGTTTTTAGAAGTCGCTTGGTTTTTTTTTTTTTTGCAAAAAAGTTTTTTTTTTTCGTATCGCAACATTAGTTTTTCTTGTATTATTTTTGGTGGATGAATTCGTGGAATTTCGGCAGCTGTCCCACCGCGTCCCATCCTATCGGGCGCCCGGTATACTCCGTTTTCCATCTTTTTTCTATTTTTGCTTGGATCCTATAGCGACACTTAGCTCTAAAGATCAGCTCGTTCAAACAAACAAACTCTTCATCTTTATTACCATAGATATGGATGGATTAAATGAGACCTAAGGGTAAGCGCACATGAGCCACCGGCCACAACCACCAGTGGCCCTCGCCTCTTGCTGCAGTGTTGAGTACTGCTGTAGCGGGTGGCCGCCACCGGCCACACGTGTGCGTTGAATCAATACAAAAAGTATGAAAAAGCATGTGAACTGTTTGTCGCTGGGCTATCGGTGGCTCGTTTGCGCGTGGCCTAAGATTAATGAACACTTACACACACACACACACCCCCACACACACACACACACGTCACACGTCAGTGCCGGCTGCCGCTGAAAACCAGCGCGATGGCCGTTTTGCGTGAATGTGACGCATGTTTACTCCAACTTGTTTTTTTTTGTGTGTTTATGTACTTTTTTTTATGCGTCATGTTTTCCGCAAATAAATGCATTTTCTTTTCTTTTCTTTTTACTTATGTTGTCAAATATGAAGATCTGTCATACTTTTCGAATTGCTCCATGGCGCTACTAAACTTTTCTTAACTTTTTGGTCAGGTATCTACTATCGCCAAAACCTATATCTGACCATTTTGAAAACAAAATCCCGTGCACATGATGACCACAGCTGCGTCCGTAAGTAAAACAAAAAACTTGAGAGGTGTCAAGGGAGACCCGTATGGAACGAAGTTCAAAGAGAGAGAGAGAGAGACAGAGAAACACGCGCACGCCGCACGGCTTACAACTATAGCAAAAAGTGTCGTTCCAACTTTTGGTCTTAATTTTTTCCGTCTAGCCTCCTATCGCAACGCGCGATAAGGAACTTCGTTCCAAGAAGAGGATCCTTTTTAGGTCGACTAATAATATGCGCTGCAAGCAGGAGTAGTCCTTACGGTGGTCAGATATAGATTTTGGTGATAATACCTACAGGCTACAAAAATAGCAGCGGTTTAGCTCTTTGTGCAGAAGAGTTGTGATTTTTGTATTAGAGGCAGCTGTGGTACATAAGGTTTTGCCTCCCATCAGCCGAAAGACATAGGCCTCCCCAAGCATCGCCACTTCGACAGGTTCTGTGCTTCTCGTATCCAGCAAATTCCTGCGGTCTTCACAAGGTCATCGGTCCACCTTGTAAGTAACGACGGCACGGTTGGCGCAGTGGTTAAGCGATTGACTGCTGCGCTGCGTGTCGCGGGTTCGATTCCCGCACGGAACAAATATTTGTATGACCTACATGTATTTGTTCCGAGTCTGGGTGTTTTTCTATCTTTAATATGTATGTATTTACAAAAAAAAAAATGTATATAAGTAGTTTATCAGCCATCTTGTTACCATAACACAAGCATTAGGTTGCTTAGCTTGGGACTAGATGGCGCTGTGTGAAATGTCCAGGGATATTATTATTAAGTATGCTTTCCAACGCTACGTCTTCCGGGGCTACGCGGCCGCCACTCCAGAACATTTCGGCCCTATCGGCTATCTGAGGGGCAATTCTCGTAATTTTAATAACATTCACAGTCTGATCCCAGTCTGCATCTGTCAAAAATACCTACAATTTCCCTACATTTTGAAATTTTTTTGACATTGATTGTCGCTGAGATGAGATTACGACGTTTATAATTACGAGAATTTTATTGGCCTTATGTTCTGTATGTATTGTATATTCCAATAACATAAATATAATGTACTAGCAGCACCCCGTGGTTTCACCTGCAAAGTTTCGATCCCGTGGGAATATTGGGCTAAAAAGTATCCTATGTGTTAATGCTGATTATAAACTATCTGTGTGCCAAATTTCATCCAAATCCGTTCAGTAGTTTTGGCGTGAAAGAGTAACAAACATCCATCTATCCAAACTTTCGCGTTTATAATATTAGTATGATGATAACAATGACATACCTCATCATGTTTCTTCTTTATATGGCTTCTATATTTCTCCTCCTTTCTGAACCCCAGCACACAACCGTGACATATATGAGGAAGTTTCCTAAAAGACGGATGATTCCTTTTCTCTTCTCTGACTCTTGCCATCTCTTCCTCACTCATAACAACTTGTACAAACTTCTCTTGGAATTCTTTATCATCTGTATCTGTTATATTCTCTGTTATCTGTTGGAATTCTTTTGGTGATATCTCTTTGGTAACTCTGACGCCATCTTTGTTTTGTATGACAGTTCTTGTTGGTAAATTTATGTTATGTTCTATAGTTTCGAATTCTTTATTTTTTTTATTTGTCATTTTAAATATATATTTTTCATCTTGAGAAAAGTTTTCTTGTTTCCCGAACAATTTATCGTCGTATTTATTTTCTATTGTATCACCTTCTGAATAAATATTTTCGTATTTTGCCGGGTTTTCAATTTGATCTTCATCTATTACTAAATTATCGTCCAAACTATCGTCAATTTGGTCTTTAAAATCATTACTTTGGTCTACATTTTCTTTTTTTATAGAATTTTGGTTAACTTTTAGTTTGTCACAGTTGTCTTTTGAAATACAATCGTAAGTGTGATCTAATAAAATATTGGTTTTAGACAGTGTTGTTAGAGATTTTATTTTGAAATGCTGGAAAATAAAATAGTTATTATTTTTGAATTAATTTACTTTTCGTTCTATTACAGCAAATCATTAGGCAACGTGTTACCATAGATTCAGTACAGCCAGTGACCTATAAACAACTACACTGGACTTCATACTATCGATGACAAAATGAAGAAATTGTGGCTTGGCGTGGAGGGCACGCGCGTGCGTTTATGCTCTGGCGTTCATAAGGTTAAGTATTTTTACGATCCCAAAATAGGAATTATTTGAGGTTTACAAAAAGAGGTGCAATCATTATATTAGAGGGTACAATAATATTTTAGGAGCGCAAAATTGGATTTATTAGTTGTTCAATTAAATACATGCCTATCATAATGGTTAAATGGAACTGTTCATTTTATAGAAATGTACGCTTAAATGTACCTCTGTAGTATGTAGTAAGGTTGTCTGCGCTATCGTAGCTCTATTCTTAAAGCTGTAGAACTTCGTCAGGATACTCCGGCATTCCCAACATACTCCACCTGGGGACTCTAGTAGCTGTAAAAAAATATTTAAAGTGTATATTCAAATTTGATTTGTTTCAAATTGACATTATTTCAAGTTAAACAAATATCAACTTTATTTTAATGGTAATTAACTTGATTTCAGTGTGAGAGTGACCAGCACTATTGAAAAGGTTATAAAAATGTTTGAAGTTGTAGCGTAAACTGAACTTTATTGTGTAGGAATTATAGTTATTTTTCCATAAACTCATATTTGTTTACATTTTTTGTGAATATGCTGCGATTCAAATTTAGATGTTTTATCTCTGAAAGGCGTTGGGTTTAATAGTGTGCATTAGATGCACTCCAGGTCTTCAAGTTAATATGCGGTTCATCCAATAGCCTTCTTAATAGTGTCTGACCATCATGTGATCATCATCATCTTCCTAGCCTTTGATGATGATCATGCACTTGACGGTCAGACACGATTAAGAAGGGTCGCGCTGCAGAGGACCACATAACTTGGAGACATGTTGTATGCGGTTGCGATCCTCAGCATTGAGAGAATGATGAAGAAGAAGCATATAACACAAGCATTAGGTTACGGTGGACTAGATGGCGCTGTGTGAAATGTCCAGGGATATTATTTATTTATATACACTTTGTTACTGTGTGCACAAGCTTGAGAGCGCTCAGTCTTGGCAGAGCGATTCTTACACTAACTAAATAGAACCACTAACTTCGTGATTTACATCTGTATTCAAATTAAAAATATTGAGTGCTTTTTTATCATTTTTTTTTAACTTTCTGGAATTTGCTATGATAAAATTAACAACCGAAAAGCTCATTTAATTATTTCCTAGGATTCTGAGGTATTTTAGAGCCGAAGCAGGGCCTAAAACCATTAAAATTTATTTCGCGACATTAATAAAGGTTTGGATTATTATATTGTTCCACCCAAATCTAATATATTTTCTACAGAAACGTTCATAATACCTGTTCGTAAGTTTACAGGGTTTTTTTGTTTGCATAAATAATCTCTATCTATAGTGTTATTATTTTTAAACCAAAAAGTTACCTCTTCGAAATGTATTTCGCGTAGCAACGCTGTTATTTTATGCACAGGGACTAGATGCCGGTCCGTGCTTAAACATGTAACGCATATATTTATTTGTTCTTCCATTTTTATTATTGTTACACATAAATACTCGTCAATAGTAAAATATTCACAAAATTATTGAACAAAGTAGA
Source organism: Apamea sordens (assembly GCA_945859715.1). Lineage (NCBI taxonomy): Eukaryota > Metazoa > Arthropoda > Insecta > Lepidoptera > Noctuidae > Apamea > Apamea sordens. Next base: position 5,302,585 of record OX244015.1, on the reverse strand, counting down.
GCCATTTTTTTTTTTCCTTCGCCCTTCTTGGGCAGGCTAAGGTCTTGGACCATACCGCCTCGTCTTCAGTCTATAACAAAGTAGAGCCAGCATTCAAAACAATGACATTTATATTTTACGTGATACCCTGTCTTTTGGGACTAAGCGGTATTTGTAAAATAAAAGATCCGTAATTCAATATTTGACGAAACGAAATAAAGAAACGAGTCACCCCATCTTTCACCGAATTTCTGATTCATGATTGATTTGCAAAGAGAATTTGACCATTGCATCACAATATTATTTTGTTAAACTACATCCAGTAGCAATTACTAAAACCGTAAAAAGGAAACTCAGAATGTAAGCGAAGTGTGAATAGACTCTAACTCCTATAAATTATCTGTGAGCATAAAATGACGCTGACAGCCGACAGTTAAAATATAAACAGAAAACAGCTGATTTTTAGTTGTTTTGACTATTGCCAAAAATTAAATAGAATTCTTATGATCCAAACCAACCATTATTTGAGAAACCAAATCATAAAAGCATTCGATTTTTGGAGAAACTATTTTGTATAACTTTGAAACCATTTTCTACTAGATTTTTTTGGGTGTAGGTACCAATGGTTGCTTAGCTTGGGACTAGATGGCGCTGTGTGAAATGTCCAGGGATATTATTATTATTATTATCTCCTTTATTTCAATGTAATCATATAAATTATATTTTTAAATATTAGAATATAAAAAGTATAAAAACATTTAAAAATATAAAAAATAGTAGCCCACCGGTATCGGGAACAGGGTCCAAGCTACCGGTGGTCAGGGCTCCAGAGAGAGGAACCTCCTGACAAGGCGAGCCGTGTCCAGAAGTACCGCTTTCTGAATCAAGCCCTTGATCCAACTGCCCAACGAGAGCCTCTTCAGGTGTTGGTCGAGGCTCTTGGCTATTAAGCCATTGGCTGACACGACTATCGGCACAATGATCGCTGAGTCCACATCCCACATGTCGACAACCTCGCGAGCCAAGTCAAGATACTTGATTTGTTTATCTTTCTCGGCTTTCACGAGGTTCTCATCATGCGGGACGGTTATGTCAACAATCATTGCGCGTCGCTCTGATCGATCCACCACCACTATATCAGGCTTATTGGCAACAATAGTCCTGTCAGTGATGATGGATCGATCCCAGTACAATGTGATATTACCATTTTCGAGAACTGGGTCGGGCACATACCTGTAGTACGGCACCTCCGATTGCACAAGATTGTATTTCAGAGCAAGTTGCTGATGGATTATCCTAGCTACAAGGTTGTGTCTATGCAAGTACTCTCCGTTAGCTAGACGAGAACACCCGGAGATAATATGCCTGATTGATTCTCCCGGCCGGTGGCATGCCCGACAGATGTCAACCGTGCCGTCTTTCACAATAAATCTCCGGTAATTGTTCGTCATCATAACTTCGTCCATAATTGCACAGACAAAACCTTCGGTTTCTCCAAAGAGATCACCGAAACGCAGCCAGGCTACGGACGCTGGTAGATCTACATCGGGCCCATGTAGGGCCCGGTAAAAGCGTCCGTGAAGCTCCTTACTCTGCCATACTTCCATGCGACCATTGGTGTCAAGCACTACTGGCTTGCGCCAGTTCTCTTTAGCCAAGGAGAGCGGGGTGAGGCCCTTGTCCACCGCGACTACATCTCGATGCATCCCCACGTCGGTCTCTAAGAAATATTCCCTGAGACTGCATATCTCGCGATTGTGGAGGGTCTTAGCGTTTAAAAAGCCTCGACCTCCACACTTTCGCGGGATATACAGCCTCATTACCGATGACCGTGGGTGATGCATTCGACTTGCAGTTAGCAGCGTACGGACCCTCCTATCCAGGGCGTCAAGTTCGGTCTGAGTCCATTTGAGTATGCCGAAAGAGTACATCAAAACCGGCATGACCCAACCGTTGAAGGCGCGCACCTTGTTTCCGCCTGATAAAAGACTATTGAATACTTTTTTCAGGCGGCCATAGAAGCGCTCCTTCAACGATTGCTTCATGTCAGTAACATTGATGCCCAACGCTTCCGACATACCCAAATACTTATAGGTTTCGGATGCGGAGAGGGCTCTAAGATTTGTGGAATCCGGGAGTTGTGTTCCCACGGATTCCACGATCTCTCCTCGCTTTACATGCATGACCGCACATTTGTCCACACCAAATTCCATCCTGATGGCGCTACTGAAAGTTGCAGTGATATTCAGTAGCTCCATCAGTTGCAAATTGTTGGGGGCAAAAAGTTTATTATTATTATTATTAATGCTCAAAGAACGTTTCCAATCTCAGTCATCTGACATTTTTGTCAATTATTACGGGCATTGGCCTTCTGATCTTTCTTTAATTAGGTACTTTAATTGTTAACCGTGTAGTTAATAAATAAATAAATGATTAACTTGTGCTTCGCAATTAGATTTTCTTCTAAAAAAAATCTATAATTTGCTAAGCTCCGTGGTGTTTAGTTAATAATAAAACATCACAAAAAATTCAGTCTAAAATATTTATTTACTTAGTAAATAATTTTCACACTTCGTTACTTTTTAAAAAACACAAAGAGATTTAATAATTTAATGTCTTTGGAAAACACTATTGTCGCACAACTGTTGCCCAACAGTCGCGTTTCTTTCATACCCCTCCGTCTTTGTGCACAAACCGTGTGTGTGTAGTCAGATAACACTACTGTCGCGCAACTGTTGCCCAACAATCGCTCAACAGTCGCGCTTCTTTTTTGCTCCTCCACCTTTATGCACAAGCCGCGTGTGTGTGTACAAGGCCGCGCTCTGCTTGAAGGTGTCGCCACAATCTTCACACATGAAAGATCGCTGGTCTGAATGAGTGAACTGATGGCTGCGTAGTGTTGCTGAAGTCTGTGAGATAAAGAAATAAAAACAAACAGTTAAGACATCATAATCTGCCTAGCCTTTTCCCAACTACGTTGGGGTCGGCTTCCAGTCTAACCGGATGCAGCTGAGTACCTACCAGTTTTTTACATGGAGCGACTGCCTATCTGATCTCCACAACCCAGTTACTGGGTAATACGAAACCCCTTAGTAAGACTGGTTGTCAGACTTTGAGGTTTCTGACGACCCGTAACGACTGTCAAAGATCTACTAATGACATCCGGACCAACGGTTTAGCGTGCTTTCACAAACAAAAAGTAATGATACTTACAAAGAATTTCTTTCCACATGTGTTGCAGGAATGATTTCTAGGTCGACTCAAACCATGGTACAGTTGCTTGTGATTACGTAAACGCCAATTTGATATGAAAAGCTGAAACAAAGGACATGAAAGTGACCAATAAGGGCTTATTATTTACACTACTCAGAATTTAGGAAAGTCTGATCTGTTACGACGGTTAGGATCCTAATTAGACAAATAGACAGGTAAGATTCGTGTCCAACTTACTCGTGTCATGTATAGAGGTATGAGGAACAGGTGTGAAGTTCACTCATCCTCCATAGTGGGAGGAACCTCCGACCAGATTCGTGTTGTGTCGCTACTGCCCGACGATTAATGTCGGGACGTTGTATACAAGGTGAAGATGACAATCCAACAATAAATTAAACTGCGTATATTTAATGCCCTTCCCAATCTGCATGCTTAAATTCAATGAAATAATTATATCCAAACTATAGCTAGTCAATGATTGGCAAAACCTATAGTAGGCCCCATCACAACTATTTAGTTTATTTGTAAAAATATTTTATTTTGATATTAGGATTTATTTTATAGTTCCAAAATAGTCTCATGCATCTCCATTATATTATTGTTGTCTCCACATTATATGTATATGCTAGTTGCGCGGTAAACTCTGCTTGCGCGATGCAGGATTTTGTGTGAAGTCGGTGTGATGCGTAGTTCGCATGTGGCGATGTAGATGCCGCCACTAGCGTACTAAATCTATAGCGCATAACCAAGTTTGTTGGCTAATTAATTTGGAGCCTTCCAGAAAAAGCTAAAATTGCTTTTTCCTTTCGCATAATATCTATAAACTACAGAATCAGTATACAGGGTGGCAGGGACATCGACGCGCAGACTGTAACCATGAATTCAGCACATGATGCTAGACCCCGAAGAGTAGAATGTTTTCGTCGGTTATCAACTCTCGTCGCGCTCCATAACTCAAGTAGCGAATGTGGGAGAAAAAACAGCCAGGCTAAAGTGGGAGTGGGCTGAACACGTTTCACGAATGCCCCCGAGCGATGGGCAAAGATCGTCACTCACTGGACACCTGAGGGAGGACATCGCCGCCGAGGAAGACCACGGCGAAGGTGATGCGATGATGTGGTAACATTTGCAGGCTCAACATGGCCAGAGATCGCTCAAGACAGGAAGGTTTGGAAGAAACAAAAAGCTTGAGAGGTGTCAAGGGACACCCGGATGGAACGAAGTATAACTGGCTTGCTTTCTATAAGGGAGAGAGAGACAGACAGAGAAACACGCGCACGCCGCACGGCTTACAACTATAGCAAAAAGTGTCGTTCCAACTTTTGGTCTTAATTTTTTCCGTCTAGCCCCCTTTCGCAACGCGCGATAAGGAACTTCGTTCCAAAATACTTTGAACATAAGTTGTGTTAACCAGTTTGCATGCTTTAGTCTTAAGCAAAACATGTATGATCTCATCCTTAACTCATGTAACACCTTTGTATACCATGTTTTATGCAAATAAATAACAAGGGAACCTTTGCCCAGCAGTGGGACACAACGTACAGACGCCAGCACATCAAGCTACTACAATCTGTCAAATTTCTTTAATATATTTTCAACTTTAAAGCTAAAGCGTTAAGGTTCAATTTTGATTGGGAAAATTTGACAGTTTCGGGTAGCTTGACCTGCTGGCGTCTGTACAAAAAAAAAACAATAACCGATGAAAAATTTAAATGCAGGGGGATTCAGCATCGTGTACTGAATCCATGGTAACAGCACCCTAATTGCGTAACACACGATCAATCCGGATCAGAATCATTTTGAAGAAAAATGCTAATCCATTGCTTCATAAGTTCGAAAAATTTGTCTGCTCAACACGTAAATAACGCAATGAATGTTGTTGGACTGTCAAAATGAAACCGATTCCGATTGATCGTGTGTTACGCAATTAGGGTGCGGGTTGTGCGTCGATGTCCCTGTCACGCTGTATTTAAACATACCTTATTGCACACTTCACATTTATACTGCGATATTCGTAAATGATAGAAGTCGTAGTGCTGCTTCAAGTACCCTTTCGATCTGAATTTCTTATTGCACTCTGAACATGGGTACCTGAAAATTTAAATAAAAAACTTGAGAGGTGTCAAGGGACACCCGGATGGAACGAAGTATAACTGGCTTGCTTTCTATAAGAGAGAGAGAGAGAGACAGACAGAGAAACACGCGCACGCCGCACGGCTTACAACTATAGCAAAAAGTATCGTTCCAACTTTTGGTCTTAATTTTTTCCGTCTAGCCCCTTTTCGCAACGCGCGTTAAAGAACTTCGTTCCAAAAACACGTTTCATTCTTGTAAGGAAAGAAGGTTATGACCAGAATGACTGGGAACCCAACCATTGAATAGATTTAAGTAAGTTATGTAGAGAGCAGTGGTGGCCAGTGGTAACGGTTGTAGGTCGCGGGTTTAGTGTAGCAGGCGCTTTACTTCGTGTAATTTCATTCATCACCATTGCTCTCAAAAACGAAGCGTGAGGAAACCGGGATGTCCTAGGACCAAAAATTCGAAGACATGTGATGATGTGACATACCAACCCGCACTGAGGCTGCAGTCTCGACATTCATAGCGACCGCTTTACGGCCGAATTCGGTCGCAAAGTCCTGTCACTCCATACATTACACCTGTCAATCCGGGACTTTGCGACCGAATTCGGTCGTAAAGCGACCGCTATGAATGTCGAGACTGCAGCCCCTGGGCGTGGTGGATGGCGGTGGTTACGTGGCCCATTGCCTCTCACAGAGAGGAGGCCTGTGTCCCAGTGGGAACGTTACAGACTGTCTATGCTAAGTAAGTAACAGAGCACCCTAGTCAAATTCACGAACGGCATGTTGTCGACTGCAGCCGCCGACGCGTTGACGGTAGCCGTTCGCGTTCCGTTTTGTGCGCTCGTCGGTGGAGCACTAAATCCAGCCATAATATGAAATTAATTATATCGACGGCGAAGTACAAATTACTCCTAACAATTTTCACGAAATTCACTTTTTTATCGTTTTGTTTGTAAATTACCAAGAAATTATACTTTTTTTTCAGTTTGTGTAAAATTTGTATTTTGTAACTTAGGAGTTATTCAGGCACTTCGCCGTCGATATATTACTCACCCCTCTGAATGCCTAGCGCTAGACCGCAAATGCATCCTATAGACCTGTATGTTCTTATACTGTACGTTACACTGCTGGCAGTAAGCCAGCCTCTTTGCTATGTTACTGCTATGCCTCGCCATGTGAGTTTCCAGTCGCGTCTTGGTCTTGAAGGATTTTTTGCAAATATCACATATGAAGTTGCTTAATACGGAGTGGGCTCGACTGAAAAATAATATTAGGGATCATGACTATTGTTAAAAAATTAAATTAACTAAACAAATAATGTCATTTCAAAGAAGGCATTGAGGTTATGAATTGAAGTAAAAAAACGAAAAAACATTTATTTGACACAGGTTTGACACAATGTTCACAGAAAAACCTTTAAAACAGTATTGTGTGCCTCACGGGTGCGCCAAATAAGCCCTAATATTTGGGTTTTAATAAGGGTATTTGCGTAACATACTATCAGCCGGTCGATTCTGTAAAAATCTCACCGTGAAAACTCAAGTGAAGTGAGCTTGATGTGAGTTGTCAGTAGTGTCAATCCCTAGCATTAGTTGGAATGACAGCTCACTCCACGCTCACTTCACCTACGTTTTCACGGTGAGATGGTTACAGAATCGCACTGCAGTAGCAATGGATTTCACTTTGACAGTTCAACTACATTCATTGCGTAATTTACGTTGTTGAACAGACACATTTTTCGAACTTATGAAGCAATGGATTAGCAATATCCATCAAAATGATTCATGTGTTACGCTATTAGGGTGCTGCTACACCAGCGTTGCCAGATTTTTTTCGGGCAAAGCGGGATTTTGAAGCCCTTTTAGTATAAAAAGCGGGATGCTTTCGTCGAAAGCGGGACAAAAGAAAAAAAAACGTAATTAATTGTCCGTTAAGAGAATGCGTTCCTTACACCTATAATTGCGACAATTCTAGTAGCTAATAAAGATCAATTTCGCAAAACACGTACCTATTCGTTTGTATGAAACTGACAGGCATCAAGAACGCATTCTCTCGACGGCCGTAGATTTTTTACTACTTATTATTTTATTTGAGTTTCAAATTAAGTTTACAATGATGATAGATAGTCGTAGAAAATGTATTTTAATAAAAATATGACAATAACTGTTTGGTTTACCCTGTAAGGCAGTTAAGTCTTCAGAGGAATATAATATTATATAAATAAGTAATACAAAATGGAAAGGGTGTGATTACCGAGATGACGACTGATAGAGAAGTATGGAAGAAAATCTTGAGAGGTGTCAACTGTCAAGGGACACCCGGATGGAACGAAGTATAACTGGCTTGCTTTCTATAAGAGAGAGAGAGAGAGACAGAGAAACACGCGCACGCCGCACAGCTTACAACTATAGCAAAAAGTGTCGTTCCAACTTTTGGTCTTAATTTTTTCCGTCTAGCCCCCTTTCGCAATGCGCGATAAGGAACTTCGTTCCAAACGACATGTTGCACCGACCACAAATAAATTGAGATAAGGACAGGAGAATGATGATAAATAAGTAATTAATACACTAACGAATAACTTATTTATTTTTCTATCCCCGAAAAGCGGGACTGAGCCAGTCCCGCGCGGTACATTTAATTTTAGGCTAAAAATCGGGACTTCCCGCCAAAATCGCGACGTCTGGCAACGCTGTGCTACACTCACCTCATATGTCTTCTTAGATTGTTCTTGTCTTTAAATTTAATACCACAATCACAGAAAAGGGTATGTTCCGTCTGCATGTGTTTTTCTAAGTCGTCTGGGGTTCTGAGGACAAAATAAATGTTATTATTTTAATTTCACTTTGGCATTAAGAAAAAAAATCGTTAACATATAACATCCCCAACCCGCATTGCGCCCGCGTGGTGGATTACCGCCCACTCCCTCTCACAGAGAGAAGGCCTGTGTCGTTGGAACATTATAGGCTATCCTTATGCTATTTAAAATGAAGTCAATATTTGCAATCCCAACGAGTCGTACTCAGCGCTTCTCCTTCACGTTTATTATACACACAGCCAAAGTGTGGAACTCTCTGCGGCATCTGTGTTCACTCCCACATGTAACCCGTCTGCCTTCAAAGCAAGAGTGAACAGCCATCTTCTGGGCACGCTCGTTCCATCATACACCTCATCCATCGCTTTCCATCAGGCGTGATCGAGGACAAGAGCAGGCCCATTTAGTAATATATACAACGTGGCGCTACAATGGCGATATTAATTTAGGCTAGGGCTAGGTGTCCAGTAATCATAAAAATTATAACAACATAAAAAAAATCGTAACTTGAAAACTACCACCTACGCCGCGCGCCGACATAGGGCTCTCTGTCTTTCCTTCAATTCGCCTTCTCTTTGCTCGTTAATTGTTTTAATTACATTGATGCGATGTTATGATCCGTGACCCCGGCAAATGACCCCTGCGCTACAGTTCTTTAAGTCAGGTTGCTCTAAGATGCTATTTTATAAAATTGTTAATAAATAAATAAATATTAATGTTTAATTAAATTAAAATATATTCATAAAACTACAACGCAAAACCGTATACGTGTGTTAAATTAATGTCGCCATTAAAGCGCCACGCTGTATAATAACAAAAACTTACTTGACCACAACAGTACACTTTGAACAATGTATGCTGTCAGGCTTGTCTGCTGCATGCTTAGTCTTGCAGTGATTAGCAGCCGACATGAAATCGTGAGCTTCATACCGGCACAGACGACACCTGTACACCACATAGTGCTTGTTCCTATGGTTGTTCAAGGCTATTTTATGACGTAAGTGGATGCTGCATACATCGCAAATTTGATCGCCGATGCTCTAAAAAAGGTAGAAATAAAAAATTATCCTTAGAAATAGAAAATGTTTATTTTCGTAGAATGTTGGTATTACAGGTGAGTTGTTACAAAAAAAAGTGTTTGGTTCCAGCCGGTCGATTCTGTAAAAATCTCACCGTGAAAACTCAAGTGAAGTGAACTTGATGTGAGTTGTCAGTAGTGTCAATCCCTAGCATTATTTGGAATGACAGCTCACTCCACGCTCACTTCACCTAAGTTTTCACGGTGAGATGTTTACAGAATCGCACTGCTGGTATACACGACAACATATCAAGCTTTCCAGTTTTAGCTGACCTCGCATGGCTGGCTTTTCTTACAATAAGAAGTTAGCTTAATGTACAGCTTGATAGTTTATAATATAGTTTTATACCCTGGCTGGAGGCCTTAATTTATTAAGACATCCACAGGATAGCTCGGTTAAAGGTGTCACACATATATCCGTGTCTGGGACGTGGACGGACCGTGCTACGTCAGGGGCTCAAAAAAATACCGTTGTATACATTTTATATGAACTCGTTCACACACGTCAGTATCCGGGACGGCGACGGAGCTTCAGTGCCTGCCTTGTGTATGCCGCGGCCCTGTCACGTCCCGAACACTGATATGTGTGGATAGACCTTAAATAGAAAGAAAAGAAAGAAAAAAAGAAAATGCATTTATTTGCGGCAAACATGACGCATAAAAAAAGGACATAACCACAATAAAAAAAAACAAGTTGGGGGTAAACATGCGTGACTTTCACGCAAAACGGCCATCGCTCAACATAATGCTAAGACCCTATACGAGACAGAGCCCCAGCGCTGGTTTTCAGCGTCAGCCGGCGTAGTAGCCGACAACCTCCTAGGTTGACAAGAAGCCATACGAAAAAAAAAGAAGAAAAATAGTAATATTGCATACCTCATCATGCTTCTTCTCCAAATGTAAGATGTAAGTGTCCTTCCTTGTAAACCCAAGTACACAAGTATCACATTTATAAGGAAGCTTCTTGAAATTATGATGATTTCTCTTAACTTGTCTTGCTCTCAGCATCTCTTCTTCGCTCAACACAATTCTTACAAACTTCTCTTGAAAGTCTTTCGCATCTCTTTCTATATCTTTTTTAGCTTTTCTTTTTAATACATGTTTGTTGGGTTTTTTGTCAACAGTTTTAACATAAGCGTTTACTGTTGAATCACTAACTTTTTCGTCGATTTCACGAAAACCGACTTTGGCGAAGTTAATTTTATTTTTTTTGTCACCAAGTGTATATTTTTGTTGTTTTTTAAATGAATTGTTATTGTGTCTATTTTCAAGCACATCGACATAGACTTTTTCTATTTTTTCTGGTATGTCAGATAATTTATCATCAAAGTCTGTAGTTTTTTCATCTATATCTGATGTGTTGTCTATACCAGCATCATCATCAGAGACTATATGATCGAGTTTTCTTAATAACATAACACCATGTTTTCTTTCTATAGCATTATCATAGATAATTTTTACTTCTTCATTAATATTAGATTTTATTTCATCAGAATCTGAAGTGTTGTCTATGTTTTCACTTTGGTCTATGATTTCTTGTTTTATTGTTTCTGGTTCAACCTTTAGTTTTGTGCAACAGTTTGTTAAAGGATCTAGGTTAAAGGTGTATTGATAGTCATAGAAATCATTGATTTTTGATGTCAATGTTGTTAGCGGTTTTATGTTGAAAGGCTGGAATATAAATGCTTGTTTTAAAGTTATTTAATTAAAGTTAAATAATAAAGATGAAAGGTCTATTAAAATTTGTTTCCAATTGATGTTATTTTAAGTTAAACCAATATCAACTTTATTTTGGTGGTGATTAAGTTGCTTTTAGAGTGACAAGCACTATGGAAAAAGTTATAAAAATGTTTGAAGTTGTAGCGTAAACTGAACTTTATTTTATTGTGTAGGAATTAAAGCAATTTTTCCAAAACTCATATTTGTTTACATTTTTGGCAAATAAACCGCGAATGTAGAATAATTTATTTGGTTATATTTTAAAATTGAATACTAATTGTTTTTAAAGTCCTTAAACAAAGTCTCAATAACCATTGCTTTGACAATGTTTTTATTGTATAACCAACGAATCTTTTGACGCCCTATGATTCTTTTGCTTCTTTTTTCATATACGTAGGTATACTTTATTCTATATCCAAATAATATCCATGTTAATTTCTTGAAAATTTTAAGAGACGTAATTAGGACTTCTATACTAAATTAGTATCTTTTTGTGCGTCTCCAATAATTTCAGAGGATCAATTAAATATTTCCCTATTCTATGCAGGATGGAAGCGACATCGACGCTCAACCTGTTACCACATGATTCTGACAATGGATTCAGCACATGATTCTGAAATATTTTGTCAGTTATTTTAAAAGTTTGGTTTCAGTTTGCCCATTGATGTCTGCTGTTTAAGCACTATTGAATATCTTTTAAATATGAAATTTCAGTTCAGTTCAACATCAGACATACAATATACAAGGTGATTTTTTAAAGACCAGCCAAATTTAAGGATGTGGTACAGACCATCAAACTGAACAACTTTCTCCGTGGGACCAACATCGTAATCGCGAATAAAAATTCAGCCGTCCCATACATTTAGGTCGAGTAGGTATTGAAGTTTTCTATGGGACAGTTGATAAAATTTTCGCGATTACGTTATTTGTCCCTTGGAGAAAGTTGTTCAGTTTGATGGTCTGTACCACATCCTTAAATTTGGCTGGTCTTTAAAAAATCACCTTGTATAATAGATTTTACAAAACACTTGAATATAGAATTGTAGGTAAGCTTTAACTCAATACTGTAATACCTTTTTTTTTATTACCTGTGTAGTTTGTGACAATGTCTCTTGTGCTATCTTAGCTTTTTTCTTAAACCTATAGAACTTCATCAGGATACTCCGGCATTCCCAACATACTCCACCACGGAACTCTTTCAACTGAAAACCAAACACCATTTATTATTAACAGTTTCAAGAAAATTAAACAATTAGAAATTCAACAATTGGAACGAAGTTCCTTAACGCGCGTTGCGAAAGGGGGCTAGACGGAAAAAATTAAGACCAAAAGTTGGAACGACACTTTTTGCTATAGTTGTAAGCCGTGCGGCGTGCGTGTGTTTCTCTGTCTCTCTCTCTCTCTCTGATAGAAAGCAAGCCAGTTATACTTCGTTCCATCCGGGTGTCCCTTGACACCTCTCAAGTTTTTATTAACTTTCAAGGACTATACAGCTATAGCCATCATAAGATTATATTTATTTATTTATATATATACAAATACTAGCTGCGCCCCGCGGTTTCACCCGCGCAAGTTTCGATCCCGTGGGAATATCGGAATAAAAACTATCCTATATGTTAATACTGGTTATAAGCCATCTGTGTGCCAAATTCCATCCAAATCCGATCAGTAGTTTTTAACAAACATCCGGTCATCCATCCATCCATCCATCCATACAAACTTTCACGTTTATAATATTAGTAGGATAAAAATTGCATAAGTAACTCGAGTCTGTTTGCAAAATTTAACAGCTGGATGGATTTCGATGAAATTTGGCAAACCAGATCATCTAATTATACATATACGTGACAAATACATCACATAACACACACACTATCACTTCACACAGTTAATATAAGTTAGCATATTGACCCTTGAAAAGCAAAATTGACTAAGCGACATAGGGCTAACTATACAGGAGAACAGTTGAACATTTAAATTTTCAGAAAAAAAAAATCATATAAATTCCTGTGTAAAACTTACAGGCATGCCTCGGCTCTGCAGTATGGCCTCATATTCTGGGGAAATGCCCCTAAGATTCAAGAAGTACTTAAGGCACAGAAAAAAAGTATCTGAGCAATTTTTAAAATAAAACAAACAGAATCATGCAAGCCACATTTTCATAAGCTAAAAATATTAACATTATCGTCACTCTATATTTATGAAGCATCACATTTTTATAAAACACAACATGAATTTATATAGATTTGTAGAAAGTAAATGGCGCTCAAAAAAGTTGCAGGTGTTAGCAACAAAAACTCAATTTCATAGCAACAGCTTTCATGCAATGGCTCAAAAACTATACAGGGTGGCAGGGACATCAACGCGCGACGCGCAAACTGTAACATGAGTTTAGGACCCCATAGCGTCGAAATTTTCCGTTGGATATAAAAAAAAAAATCGGCGCTATTGGGTCTAAACTCATATGCTGGATCCATGGTTACAGTTTGCGCGTCGATGTCCCTGCCACTGTACTCTGTTGATGAATATCTAAATGACAAATTTTAATTATAATGATTAAATTCCTTTTAATTGCCCTTACAGGGTACATGTTTTAACACTGTGCCGTGAAATTTGATTTCACGGCACAGTGTTTTACATGTAGCAAATAAATAAATAAATAAATTCAATCTGTTCTCAAGTTATGACATACTAAATAATTTTAGAATTTTAGTTAATTTTAATTATTGTTGTATTATGGAACCTTTGATATTTTATAGACCTTTTGGCGGGGCACAGCTCGGATCTTATGTATTATAACATCTTCTGTATATATACCCTGTGTTCACGAAATAAAAGATTTTTAATTTGTAATTTTTATTGTTTTGGAAAATCTTATTTTATTAAATGGATCAGAATTTTTATGATTTTTTTTTCTGAATATATGTAAACTTTAAACATCTGTAAAGTTAGCCCAATGTTGTATCTGTCTTAGTTAATTTTGCCTTTCAAGCTTCACTATAATAGCACCTTCTAAGCAGTCTCTATTTAAACTTTTTGACGGCACGGTTGGCGCAGTGGTTAAGCGATTGACTGCTGCGCTGCGTGTCGCGGGTTCGATTCCCGCACAGAACAAATATTTGTAAGTCCTACATGTATTTGTTCTGAGTCTGGGTGTTTTTCTATCTATAATATGTATGTATTTACAAAAAAAAATGTATATAAGTAGTTTATCAGCCATCTTGTTACCATAACACAAGCATTAGGTTGCTTAGCTTGGGACTAGATGGCGCTGTGTGAAATGTCCAGGGATATTATTATTATTTTGTACTCCATCTGTGGGCTAGGGAACATTAATATAGGTTACCAAGTAACCTAGCTAGGACGCCAGATTCATTTCTATAATCTATTACTCCTTAAGTTCTACGATTCATCATCTGCCTAGCCTTTTCCTAACTATGTTGGGGTCGGCTTCCAGTCTAACCTGATGCAGCTGAATACCAGTACTTTACATGGAGCGACTGCCAATCTGACCTCCACAACCCAATGACTGGGTAATACGATACCCCTTGGTAAGACTGGTTGTCAAGACTTTCGGGCTACTGACGACCCGTAACGACTGTCAAAGATCCACGAATGACAGCCGGGACCAACGGCTTAACGTGCTTTCCGAGGCACGGAGGGGTCTTGGTTTGTTAAAAATGGTCACCCATCCACGGACCAACCGCGGCAAGCGTACCGACCCGTGCGGCTGTTATTACTTAGCCACAACTAAATTTTAAAATTATTTTTATTGAAATTATTTTTACGCTTTAAAAAAAAAAATATTATAATATATTTTTTGCAGCACTTTTACAGCTAGAGCTACTAGTATTTTTTGCAGCACTCTTAAAGCTAGTACTTATTAAACATTTTTATTTTGATTTTAAAACAAGAACACTAACCTGTTCAAAATGTATTTCTTGGAGTAACATTGTTATTTTATGCAAAGGAACGAGATAGCGATCCGTGCTTAAACATGTCAGGCAAATATTTATTGTTTCTTCCATTTTTATCAACGTTTCACATCTATTTGTTTAATTAAAAAACAAAATTGCTAAAAAACAGTCAAACAATCAATTAAAAGTCAACATAAAAAACTTTTTCAATAATTTGGTTGGTTTGGCAGATAAACTTTTATTTGAAACCCTGTCCTTTATGACCAGAGATTGAGAAAATCCCAAAAACCGTAAAATAAATAAAATGACGGCCATCTTATCATCTAGCTAAGAATGCAAGCTTAGTGTGAATTGACTTTAACTGCCATAGATTATCTGTGAACAAACTAGCGACACTGACAATTAAAAATTGTAAACAGCTGATTTTGGTAAACAATGTAACGAGAAATTTGTTATTTACCTTCATTCGTTAAAAATGGCAGAAAATTACACAAAAAGGTGTCGCATTTGTTTAAAAAATGACAATAAAGTTAATATTAGTGATTCGTCGTGTTACGCAAAGTTTTTCATTCAAGTTTTGTCATTGAAAGTAAGTAACATTTATTTATTGATTTATGTAAAATATTTTTTTCATTTAAAGCTAAATATTGAGTCACTGCACTGCCTAGAAGCACAGGCGTAGGTGTGTGGTACACAGTACCTTCTTAAAACACTGGCAATTTTAAATTCCTTGAAGAAGTTGTACAGTTACGAGCACCAATATGTCAACACTTGGCAACTTTCAATTGCGATTTTTTCGTGAAATAACGAATGCAACGATGAAATACGACACATTACATAAACCTATGGGTTCGTAAAAGCTATGTTTGTAACAACATAAAATTTCATTAAAAAATAAAGGAGTAAATCGCTTTTGAATAAAGCCGAGTGTATACATACTTTTGCTGGTGACTGTACTACATCCTGATTTTTTTTTATTCCTTTATTTTTACAGGACTTTAATGAAAACTTATTGCTGTGCATCTGGTGCAAAGCCGCTTTGAGACGAGCAATGTCTGTGTTTACTTTGGCATTGGAATCTGAAAACAATCTATGCAATAAGGTACCTGCAAAACTTGTTACTTCTGCGGCTATATTATGAAGAATGCCATATTTTTTTCAGTGCGAGAGAGACGTATACATGACTGATAGATAGCTCATTAGCACCATCCCTTTTTAACCAACTTCATAAAATGAGGAGGTGGTATATTCTGCGTTTTTTTTAATGTATGCACATACCTACACTGGACACCGATTCCTCTGTGATTACTGGGCCAATTTACTTGACTCTTTTTCATTTGGTAGGGGAAGCTCGCGACGTGGTCCCATACTTATAAATGTTATTAATTTTGATCGGGTAGTTTTTGAGTTAGTTTCAATGTATTTTTAATCTTACTATCTAGCATTCTAAATTAATTTAAAGTCTTTAATGTTTTTGTTTTTCAGGTTTCAGCAGACATTCCTATCAAACCTAAAAGTTTATACTCACTGAATTATGTCCATAATTCACATATAGATATAGCACCTCATTTAATAGACTATCCAGATTTTCAGACCGAAAATATTACAATAGAAATGGAAGAATTAACTAATCCTTTACTTGAACTACAAGATGAAGAAATACCTTTAAAAATAAATAACAAAAACACATTGAAATCAACTGACATTACAAAAGAAGAATCAATTTCAAATTTCGAACAAGAGTTAATCGAAAATGAAACCGCAGTAAAAAAAAGAAACAAAAAGCAATTTGAATTCAATGAACTGAAGTTTGAAGTAGAGTTTTTGAATTTTGAAGAGCAGTTGAAAGAAGTTGAATTGAAAAAGTTGAAATATAAAGAATTTAAGTTTCAGTGTGAGGAATGTGGTGTAGGGTTTCTGACTAATGATGTATTTGAAGAGCATAAAGTTAGACATTCAGAGGTAAATCCTATACTATTCTACTAATATTATAAATGCGAAAGTTTGTATCAATGTCAATGGTTTGTATGGATGGATGGATGTTTGTTACTCTTTCACGCAATAACTACTGAACGGATTAGGATGTTTGGCACACAGATAGTTTATAACCAGGATTAACACATATATAAAGATTCGATCCCGTGGGAATATTTTTATCCCGATATTCCCACGGGATCCAAACTTATGCGGGTAAAACCGCGGGGTGCTGCTAGTATTTAATATTTTTATTATAGTTCTATGTAACTTAGGGCCAATTTTTTGATCCGTAGTTGAACTCAACCAATTGTTAAAAATAGTAACTAATGGTTAAATTTTTGCAAAATGTGTTTTTGATCTATTTTTAGTTTATCTAATTATACAATATAATTTGTAAATGTCAAATAATTAACTATTAGTTAAAAAATAACCATTCGATAAACTAACAATTGTACAAAAAACACATTTTGCCAATATTTAACCATTAGTTACTATTTTAGACTATTGGTTGAGTTAACTTCGGATCAAAAAGTTGGCCCTTAGGGGCGTGTGGCTAAGTAATACAGCCGCGCGGGTAGATCGACCGAAAAAAAATAAAATATATCAAGGCCCCTCCGTGACTCGGAAAGCACGTTAAGCCGTTGGTCCCGGCTGTCAATCGTGGATCTTTGGCAGTCGTTACAGGTCGTCAGAAGCCCGAAAGTCTGACAACCAGTCTTACCAAGGGGTATTGTATTACCCAGTAATTGGGTTGTGAAGGTCAGATAGGCAGTCGCTCCATGTAAAAAATACTGGTATTCAGCTTCATCCGGTTAGACGGGAAGCCGACCCCAACATATTTGGGGAAAGGCTAGGCAGGGCAGATGATGATCAAATGTAGATCCTTTAAAAAAAAATCTTTGTTACAGCTATCCGGCCAGCACAAATGTCCAATATGCTCTCTCCGCTTCAAATCTCAGGATGTCCTCTCCCAACACAGGCTCGCACATAAGAGAAGGTTCAGATGCTTGCTCTGTAGCAGTATATTTACAAGACGGTCGCTTTGTGTGGCACATAGATACAAGTGCGGTGGGTTTGTCCAGCCTATCGCTTGCGGTGAATGTTCCAAGATATTTAGGTAAGTTGGGTAAACAGGTAAAGATGAATGAGACTTTTCTACCTATAGAACTCCTGGTCAACGAAGGTAACTGGATCAAAAGAAGTTTTTAAAATTATGTAGGTAAGTTTCAACATAGGGAAGAGTCGAGACCTCAGCCCAACAGTGGGACAATCCGAGGAGGCCCGAAGTGGTGGGCGGCACCAGTCGGGGGTTGCGCAAGGATTGCACGTTCCCGCGACCCCCGGCGTAGGTGTGAGATGGAACATCGTGGTGGTTTTTAGTCAGTGTCTGACAGACCCTGCCCCCTCAGGGCGGCGGACATCAATGAGGATTTTCCAAAAAAAAAAGCAGCAGGACAATACAGGTTGAAAAAAAAAACTACATTTGGGATCCTAAAAAAACTAAACAGCAAACGGCGGTGCGCGCTGCGGCACCGCCCGCTTCGCTCGCTCGGCTCGCGCGTGGATAGACATAGTTCTAACCTAACCCGTTTTTGGTCGGGGTACTCTAGTTTAGGCGACTGTGAAAAAAGGCCAGAAAATTAAAAAGTCATCAATCAGCGTTGTGTAAACGTGTTCTTGAGTGGAGACCGCGAATCGGCAAACGTAACGTAGGACGCCCTTAGGCTAGGTGGAGCGATGGACGATCTTCCCAGGGTGGTTGGTATCAGGGAGCGGTGAATGCTTATGCGGCATAGATAGGCAGAGATGGAACACCGCGTTGGTTTTAGCCGGTAAGAGTCCAGCATACCCCTCTGTCACCCCCACGATGGAAGAAGTCCATGAGGATTTCAACCGCGCAAAAAAAAAATTTGGCTGGTAGCAGCTGGATGAGAGTTGCCGAAAATCGAGTTGAATGGTGTGCAATAGGAGAGGCTTATGTATGGCCTATGATGATTTACAGACGCCAGCAGGTCAAGCTACCCGAAACTGTCAAAATTTCCCAATCAACCTTGAACCTTAATTCTTTGGCGATAAAGTTGAAAATCTATTAAAGAAATTTGACAGATTGTAGTAGCTTGATGTGCTGGCGTCTGTACATAACTAGAAGCCCAAAAAGTTTATAGAGGTTCATTAATTTAAAAAAGCGCACCTCATTTGAAGGTAGTTTTTAAGGGATCAGTTTAATATTTCTCTTTGTTTCAGTAACGAATATTCCCTGAAAATTCACATGAAGATTCATAAGACTGAGAAGAAGTATTGTTGTGATCAGTGCGAGAAAAAGTTCGGGAGCAAACAACGGCTGACCGTGCATTTGAGGTAAGATAATACTTAATAATATGAGAGCAGTGGTAGCCCTGTGGTCAAGTCCGTGACTTACGAGTTGTAGGTCGTAGGTTCGAACCCAGACAGGCACTTTACTTTGTGTAAAAACTTGAGAGGTGTCAAGGGACACCCGGATGGAACGAAGTTCAAAAAGAGAGAGAGAGACAGACAGAGAAACACGCGCACGCCGCACGGCTTACAACTATAGCAAAAAGTGTCGTTCCAACTTTTGGTCTTAATTTTTTCCGTCTAGCCCCCTTTCGCAACGCGCGATAAGGAACTTCGTTCCAATTATCTCATCACCACTGCTCTCAAAACGGTGAAGGAAAACATCGTGAGGAAACCGGCATGTCGTGAGCCTTATTAGACTCGCATTAAATCCTAATAATATAATGTTTGGAATTTTAAAGGGGGTTAAATATAATGACCACCATAAAATGCTTTGATACCCTTAGTTCTTGCACTTCAAATTGTATTCGAACACCAAATGTAGTAAATGATCACTAAATCTTAGAGAGCAAATTAATGCGCTATTTCTGCCTAAATAAACCACTATGATTGCCATAAAATGTAGGTTTATTACTAAATAAAGTATTATAATGCCATATTAAGTTATGTCTCCGGCTTGCTGCAAACTAGATAGACGAGGTTAATTTAAAAAACAAAATGGTTAGGTTATGTTAAAACTTAAAACTGTGACCTCCTACGCACGAGCCGAGCGAGCGAAGCGAGCGGTGCCGCGGCAGCGGCCCTCGATTGCACGACGACAGAAACGACTAGATTGGATAGAAAAAAAAAAATGGAAAAAAAGAGATTATTTTTTGCAGGCTGTCAAGAACCGAACATGATTTATTTGGAGTCATTTTGCTTAAATAGGATAGCGAGATGTTAAAACTTTGGTTATAAGTTTAAATTAAAATGCGGGTTTAATTTTGGTGATCATTTACTAGGTCATCATTTACAGTTTTAAATGATATATTCTGTAAGTAGGTTTGTACAAACACTTTTACACGCCAATCATATTTTTTGGAACGAAGTTCCTTATCGCGCGTTGCGAAAGGGGGCTAGACGGAAAAAATTAAGACCAAAAGTTGGAACGACACCTTTTGCTATAGAAAGAAAGAGAAAGAAAAAGTATTTATTGCGACTCGTACAGGATCATAAAACTAAACTAAACAGAGTTAAAAATAAAACAAATTGTATAAAAAAGTAGGTAACAAAAGGAAAAAAAATGAAACAGAAAGTCCTATACGAGGCCAAAAGGCTCCTATCTCAGCATGATGCTTCGACCTTTAAAAAATAAATGTCGAAGCGCTGGTATTCTGATAGGGCCCGCTGTGATGTCACGGGCAATCACAGTAATAATTATATAGTTAAAAGCCGTGCGGCGTGCGCGTGTTTCTCTGTCTGTCTCTCTCTCTCTCTCTTTGAATTTCGTCCCATCCGGGTGTCCCTTGATACCTCTCAAGTTTTTTTTAAACTAGATGAGTTCGGCGTTTCCTATCTGACTACTCTGAGAAGAAAGGCCGAAACAAACTCAGAGGTCACAGTCTCTTTTAAAGTCCAGACATAATCTTGATTAGATCATGTGAAGACCATGTAGATTGGTTTCTAAAAATGTTGACGTGTAAAAGTGTCTTAAAAGATCTACTTACATACATAAACATTTCATTGTATTGCAGATCTCACACTGGTATTAAGCCGTTCGCCTGTCCTCAATGCGCGCGCGGCTTTGCGACGCAGTCTAACTTACGCGCGCACAGTGCGGTACACGACCACACCACTCAGTTTTATTGTGTTGAGTGTCATAGGTATTATAAAACAGCTAAGAGTCTGAAACGGCATTTCAATGAGTCGGCTAAGCATGTGGGGCTGAAGAGTGATATGTAAGTAGTACCTGCACCCTAATAGGGTAGTTGCCTGGGTAAAAAAATAATAATTATATTTAGTCCGTCAGTTCTAGTAGTCATCATCTGCCTAGCCTTTTCCCAAATACGTTGGGGTCTGCTTCCAGTCTAACCTGATGCAGCTGAATACCAGTATTTTACATGGAGCGACTGCCTATCTGACCTCCACAACCCAGTTACTGGGTAATACGATACCCCTTGGTAAGACTGGTTGTCAGACTTTCGGGCTTCTGGGTACCCGTAACGACTGTCAAAGATCCACGAATGACAGCCGGGACCAACGGCTTAGCGTGCTTTCCGAGGCACGGAGTAGTCAGTTCTAGTAGTATATTCAGAAAAATAATGGAAACGTATTTTTTTTTGTCAATCAAATAAAAAATTACAAAGATAAAGCGCGTCAAAATTTGGGTGGGGTGTCGTGACGTCACTTGCTTGCAAAAGTGTCGCAAGCAAGTGACTTCACGCGGATCTTTATCGGGCGATATCTTCATCATTTTTTATATAATTGACAAAAGAAAAAATACGAGTCAAATTTTTTTTTGATAATCTAACTGACGGACTAATTAGAATTTTTTAGGAAAATAGCCTATTGCGTAACACTATCAATCTTAATCTGAATCATTTTGAAGGATACCTACATTGCTATTCCATTGCTTCATAAGTTCGAAAAATGTGTCTCTTCAACAACGTGAACATATCAATGAATGTTGTTGAACTGTCAAAATTAAACCCGTTGCTACTGATAATGTATTATGCTTACCCCGCGCCGTTTTGTGAACCTTAGAATCTTCCATATCATATATGGTCTGCTCCAAGTGTCGGATGGATGTGAAAACAAACCCTACGCAGTCAAAATGCATGGAACAGCCTATTTTTAGGGTTCCGTTTTTGCCTTTTAAGTTACGGAACGGAACCCTAAAAAAAAAAATAGCTAGCCCTAGGGTTGCAATAAAAAAAATTGCTAATTCCGAATATGTATATAACTCATTGCAAAAAAATGTCGCTTAGACCAATTAGCCTTTCAACCGTCGATTATATTATCACGAAGTGATCTTATAAGGGTTCCGTTTTTGCCTTTTAAGGTACGGAACCCTTATAAGATCACTTCGTTGTCCGTCTACCGGTCCGTCGGTTGAAACCCTTTTTCTCAGGAACGCGTAGAGTTATCAAGTACAAATTAATATCAAATACTGAGGGCTGCAATCCCTTGAAGCAGTGAAAAAATCAAACTTCTAAGTCAACGCAATCAAAAGATACGGGCGTTTATATTCCGGAATCAAAACCTATAGGGTACTTTCCGTTGACTTAGAATCATGAAATTTGGCAAGAAGCAATGTCATGCAGCACAAGTAAAGGAAAAAATCCGAAAACAGTAAATTTTTAGTTACATACCTACTTTGTACGGAACCCTCGGTGCGCGAATCTGTCTCGCACATGACCGTTTTTTTTTTTTTTTAATAACCGGGGAAAAATTTCAACACATTGGGGTTCATAATCATGTACTGAATCCATTAAATTACGCGTCGATGTCCTTGCCATCCTGTACACAACGTCCCGAGTTCCAGACATCAATCGTTGGGCAGTTGCCCACTAGACACAACACCCGTCTGGTCGGAGGATCCTCCCTTTTCTATGGAGGATGAGTGAACTTTACACCCTGCTCCTCATACCTCTATAAATTGTTCTTGCTTTTCTATTTTTATATGTGCCTTTTGCCAGCCTATATACATTAACATTATAGTGTCCATCGCTCACTCTTTTTAAATAAAAAACTTGAGAGGTGTCAAGGGACACCCGGATGGAACGAAGTTCAAAGTCTATCTATGAAGTCTGTGAGTTTGACAAGTTCTCAACTATTTTCTTCATATTCTCAATTCAGAACCTGCGTAACACATTGTCAACAATCCGTACAATCAAAATTTGTATCATTTTGTTTGAAAGATATTGCTCATACATTTTTTCGAAAAATTTGTCTGCTCAACAACGTAAATAACGCAATGAATGTTGTCAAAATTAAAGCCACTGCTACTCTTAGTGTGTTACGCAATTACCCCGCTGGTATTGTTAGCACTGGTGTGTAGTTCGTACGTAAATCCTGCCTATAATATCCATAGACTTTATAAGTCTGTGTGCCTATCTATGTGTTAAAACAAACTTGAGAGGTGTCAAGGGACACCCGGATGGAACGAAGTTCAAAGAGAGAGAGAGAGACAGACAGAGAAACACGCGCACGCCGCACGGCTTACAACTACCTATAGCAAAAAGTTTCGTTCCAACTTTTGGTCTTAATTTTTTCCGTCTGGCCTCCTTTCGCAACGCGCGAAAAGGAACTTCGTTCCAAAAAAAACATTTTTGAAACACCTACTACTTTTTTCAGGTACTCATGTAAGGAATGCGGCAAACAGTTTTCTACTGAGAGGTCGTTGAATTATCATGTAAGCACCCGACATGGCACAGAACACCGTTGTACCCAGTGTGATAAGGTTTGTACACTTTGTACCCACCCTCTTTTAATTATTAGGGGCTGTTAATTTATTATTACGTAAGGGCTGATTTTTTTTTTTTTTTTTGGGTAGCGGGACCATCCGAAAGGTTTTACCGCTGCCCTGGAACATAAAGGGCTAAGGAAGGAACACGGGTGGGTTTTAGTCAGTAAAAGTCTGACACTCCCTTCTGCTCCACCCAGAGCGGGAGGGGTCATTTGATGATTTCCCATCCTCAAAAAAAAAAAAAAAGGGCTGATTTTTCAATCATCTGATAACTATATTCGAAGAATAATTATTATGAAATTTTGACAGTTATTTCAACAAAAACTGTCAAACGTCAATTTTATTCCTCGAATAAAAGTTATCTCGCGATGGAAAATTAGCCCTAAGACGATTTGAGGGGAGGGTCTTTACTCTACTTTCTTTTTTTTTTTTTGCTTGGCTCGTTAGTGTCGTAGCACTCGTAGCGTGAGTGCATGACTTTAAGCCCTTCCTCGAGAATTCGGCAATCAATATTGTGATATTTCAAAGTGGATTATTTCATATCCTAGCTCATACACAAATACAGTCGCAAGTTCATTCTCATTTTTATTCCGCTAATATTCGAACTACGAACAGTTGTGGCCCAGTGTTAACGGCTGCGGCTTACGAGTTGTAGGTCGTAGGTTCGAACCCCGACAGGCGCTTTACTCTGTGTAAATTATTACATCACCACTGCTCTCAAAACGGTGAAGGAAAACATCGTGAAGAAATCGGCATGTCCTAGAACCAAAAATTCGAAGACATACAGTGACAGCTACCAAACCGCACTGGGCCGCGTGGTGGATTACGGCCCACTCCCTCTCACCGAGAGGAGGCCTGTGTCCCAGCAGTGGAAACATTATAGGCTGATTGTGAATATTCGACCTTATTTTAAAGCCAGCAAAGTTTATTATCCCATGTCATAGAAATATATGTCTTGTCATGTAGAATTATAGATAAATCAGTTTTTTTTTTTCTAAAGTGATGTCACCACAGGTTATAATGTATTTTCATTGCATTTTGATACCTACCTAGTTATTTTTCATGGCAGTCACAATAGTAATAATTTACATAATGATGTCATCTGATGACAGATTAGGTAGTGCTCATACACACAAGCGACTCGGGTCGACGGCAACCGTCGACAACGTGCCGCTCGTGTATTTGAAGACGGCACGGTTGGCGCAGTGGTTAAGCGATTGACTGCTGCGCTGCGTGTCGCGGGTTCGATTCCCGCACGGAACAAATATTTGTATGACCTACATGTATTTGTTCCGAGACTGGGTGTTTTTCTATCTATAATATGTATGTATTTACCAAAAAAAAAATGTATATAAGTAGTTTATCAGCCATCTTGTTACCATAACATAAGCATTAGGTTGCTTAGCTTGGGACTAGATGGCGCTGTGTGAAATGTCCAGGGATATTATTATTATTTAAGTGTGCATACACAAGCGACACACGTCCCTGCCCCGACCCTTGCTCTAGCCAGCCCGCGCCGCTGAGCCTGTAGTTTTAAATCCGTCCCTAAATAATTCCGATCCAGCCTGTCCCTTGCTGTCCTCTCCCAGCGACGCCCTAAGCCAAGGTCCGCCCCCACAGGGGGCGCCCTTAGCGCGTAGTCGCTTAGTTTTTAATTTTTTTAAAGTCTGGCTGAAGGCAAATTCAGGCATCCACAAGCAAGCCCGGTTATCCCTTAACAACCCAGTAAGCTTTTCAAACGTAACTGACCAGAAGTGTCCAACGGACACCATGTATGAAGCTTAGAGTACTTCTAGGGAAAAAATACAAGGCGTACCATAATTAATAGACTTTAATGTGGTTTTAAACATTTATATTTATTTATTTACATACATATAACTTTTTAAAATTATATACTTATTTATTTACAAACATTACAAATGATTTTTTTACTGAGTGCTCAGAGCATACATTACGGTTGCATTCATCGCAGCACCAATAACAGGAGTGATATTATAAAATGAAAGTTGTTTTTATTTTGTTTCAGACTTTTTCCAGCAATTCCAACCTGAATAAACATATTAAGTGCATTCATACAGCATAATAAATTGTTAGTTAAATAGTTCATCAATAAATACTTTTCTACATTATTAGTATTTTTCATTATCATTGTTCTCCCTTGTCTATTAACATTAATTGGTACCGTGTAGGTCGTGCCCTGCGCGTCATTGCCTTGCACAATAGTATAATATTGTATTGTATGTGTTTATATGGGCCTTGATGCCTGAAATAAATGGAAAAATAAATAAATAATCAGCCTATAATGTGCCTGGAGGCCTGTTCCTGTGGGGTAATTGCGTAACACACTATCAGCAGCAATAGGTTTCATTTTGACAGTTCAACAACATTCATTGCGTTATTGACGTCGTTGAGCAGACACATTTTTCAAACTTATGAAGCAATGGATTAGCAATATCCTTCAAAATGATTCAGATTGAGATTAATAGTGTGTTACGTAATTAGGATGCTGATAATCCTACTTCCTATTCCTACTTTCCTACTAATATTATAAACGTGAAAGGTTTTATGGATGGATGTTTGTTACTCTTTCACGCAAAAACTACTGAACGGATTTGGATGAAATTTAGTACACAGATGGTTTATAACCAGGATTAACATATAGGATACTTTTTATCCCGATATTCCCACGGGATCGAAACTTATGCGGGTGAAACCGCGGGGCGCAGTTAGTAAAGTTATATATAAGTCATCGTCTGCCTAGCCTTTTCCCAACTATGTTGGGGTCGGCTTCCAGTCTAACCGGATGCAGCTGAATACCAGTATTTTACATGGAGCGACTGCCTATCTGACCTCCACAACCAAGTTAATGGGTAATACGATACCCCTTGGTAAGACTGATTGTCAGAATTTCGGGCTATTGACTGCCCGTAACGACTGTCAAAGATCCACGAATGACAGCCGGGACCAACGGCGAGGCACTGATGGGTCTTGGTATGTGAAGATGGTCACCCAACCGCGGCAAGCGTTGCTTAACCTCATCGATCGATCCGTGCGGCTGTTAATATTTTTTTTAAGTTTGTATGTATGTACGGACGCCAGCAGGTCAACCTACCCGAAACTGTCAGATTTTCCCAATCAAAATTGAACCTAATGGTTTAGCAATAAAGTCGAAAATCTATTAAAGAAATCTGACAGATTGTAGTAGCTTGATGTGCTGGCGTCTGTGCTAGGACCGAGCGACAGGGTGTTATGGCGTAGCCTGGAAGATGAATGTCCAGCAGTAGACTGAGATATGGTTGAGTTGTTTGACTATATTTTTCACTAATATAAAATGGACAGCTTCACAAGTGGATTTGTTCCTGTGAAAGCAAACTGCTGAGGTGATAACATTTTGAAGTGTTCGAGGTAGTGAACTAATCGTTTGTTTAAGAGGCGTTCAAGTACCTACTAACAGTGCACTACTAACAGCTATTGGGCGATGCCGATAGTTGTTTGGCAAGGTATGTGTAAAACTATGTAGTTCACAATGTTAATTTAAAGACGCCAGCAGGTCAAGTTACCCGAAACTGTCAAATTTTCCCAATCAACCTAGATGCTATTAAAGCGATAAAGTTGAAAATCTATGAAAGAAATTTAACAGATTGTAGTAGCTTGATATAGTCTGTGCCTAAAGGTAGTAATTAGTAATATCCTTATACTCTGTAAGCAATAAAAATAGTCTGTTATTATTATACCTAATTTAAATGTGTTGACCACATTTCTTAGATGAGTTTTTTTTTTCCTTTTACGGAAGATTAACATCTGGAGATGATCACAAAAACTCGTTTCAAATTACGTAATAATATTTAAGCGGCACGGGCACGAAGATATTTGTCGTATTTATCCGACTGGGGCGGCCATTAAGGTACAATAGGTACTTCTAGGGGACTGGAGTGAAATTCTCATATATATAAACGCCACCCTAGACACTGTTAAATTTTGATCGTTTTAATCCTTAAAAGGGGTCATTGTACTCATCATTATGAACTACTTTTACTACGGGACCAACTCGGAAATCGTGAAAAAAAAATCAGTTCATCCATACCTACATTATGTTGAGTTATGCGAATATAAATCTATGGATCAACTGATTTCTTTTTCACGATTTCAGGGTTGGTCCCGTAGTAAAAGTTGTTCATAATGATGAGTACAATAACCCCTTTTAACACGTTGACTGCCAGACAACAGACACAATAGAAAATCTATTGTTGGCGAACACCGTGTGACCGCGGTGGCAGTCAGTAACTTAAGGAATAAAACGATCAAAAAACGTTGTAGGTATAATTGCGTAACACACTTTCAATGACAGTCTGAATCATTTTGAAGGATTTTTAAGGAAGGAGACAAATTTTTCGAACATATGAAGCAATGGATTAGCAATAATCCATTGCTTCATATGTTCGAAAAACTTGTCTGCTCAACAACGTAAATAACGCAATGAATGTTGTTAAACTGTCAAAATAAAAGTCATTGCTAATGTTGTTTTAGAGTGTTACGCAATTACCCCACCTTTTTAAAGTACAAGATCACGAACGCGCGGCTTAATAGTAACGTAAATTCACACGATTTATACTTAATCGAAAAATGTTAGGTATCCATAGAATGTTGTTTTTTTTTACGAATATTAGGCATAGATGCGCGAAACGAGTATTTATCAATAATTGCGTTATGTTCACTCCGCGCGTTCATGCTAGGCCCACTGAATTGAGAATTTGAATTTCGCGTGCTTTCACCATAAGCACCTAATGCTAAAATAGAGTTTGAAAAGTTGTCAACTTCAAAACACATCAGATAAATGAATCATACGATTTTTTAAACTTATGATTCGAATCGAGTTCGAATTCGAGGTCAAGGAAGGTTTACCCGTACATACAAAATCAAAAGTCATTTATTCAAACTAGTCTGATAATCAGCACATTTATAACGTCAAAATTACATACAAGACAGTCCCCCAAAACGCCCGCTTTTCACCACTAGCTACCTACTAACAGTGCTTTAAGCTGGGAAGAAGTGGCGCAACAAACTCCCCAGCAACACAGCTGTCTGTTCAGTTAGAAGAACTTGATTCTATACAATAGTATGGAAAGTAATTAACATTAAGAAACACAAAACACATTGGCTGCTTCCCTGGAAGGCCTTGGCCCTCTCCATAGCTTAACGGGCCCTGTCATCCAACCTGCTTGACAGACAACTGATCTATGTCGGAAACACTTTTCCGTTAATGCAGTAAGTATTCAAATATGGATACGGATTTCCTGTAAATTCCTGCTACTGGCTACTTTTTTTTCTTTTTATAGTAGGTACCAGTTTGTCGATATGGCCTCATTATTGTAAGCCACAGGCAATGAAATTGAGCCCCAGTGCGGGAAGCAATGGTGAAGAAAGACATCGTGAGGAAACCGGCATGTCATAGAACCAAAAAATTGAAGTCATCCACCAACCCGCACTGTGCTCGGGTGGTGGATTACGGCCCAGACCATGTCATACAGAGGCCTGTGTCTCAGCAGTGGGTACAGGCTGATTCTGATGTTGCTATGAAAATTGTA
This sequence comes from Apamea sordens, assembly GCA_945859715.1. Classification (NCBI taxonomy): domain Eukaryota; kingdom Metazoa; phylum Arthropoda; class Insecta; order Lepidoptera; family Noctuidae; genus Apamea; species Apamea sordens. Next base: position 5,273,464 of record OX244015.1, on the reverse strand, counting down.
GGTATACATGTACTGTACCTATGTTGAAAGTTTATATAAAAAAAAAAATAGACAAAACCCATACCTACCATTACAATAAAATGTCACAATACTACTGCCACCGAATATAATAAAATGTCAAAGCGATTCAAATAACAAATGAATAGGTGCACATTATAAAGGTCACATAGGTATTTAAAATTAAAATAAAATGTGAAATGAGTGAGTTGCATCAACTAACTATAGAACTAAAATTAAAAAAATTAAATGTCAAATATAAAGATCACAGAATTAAAATTAAACACTTTTGGAAGAGAGTAGGAATAGATGCTTAGTTTCTAAGGACCTCCTTTCACGTGTGGCTATAATTTTCATATCTTTGTATCCCGCAATTTAAACGTCAGTCCTTCTTTGTCCTTGTTACCTTAGCGTGGAGAATGAAAAAGACAACAAGCTTCACCCACACAAAGATTGCGTACACACACAGATTTGACGTCACCCGACAAGCCCTCGCGCACACCTCCTAGCCGTTTGATAATGTAACGACTTCAGCGCTTTAACTAAACTGTTTGTTTTTAAAATAATTATTGCGTATCACTTGCATCGCCGATTGTATAATAGATTATATTTATAAATGCCCATATTATAAGTGTTTTACACACATTACTCACACACACATTACACATCACGTCATATTACTTTACTGAGCGTAGAAGATCCGATATTATAAAGGGATCCTATTTGTTAATTTTCAGTACGCTTCTTTCCATTCCGCTTTTGGATAATGGCTATAGTACTACATAGCTATTTTCCAAAGGATACTACATAGCCATTTTGAACGTTTTGAAGGATATTCTAATCCATTCAAATTCAAATTTATTTTTCGAAGGACCATGTATTTTTATTTACCGAGGATCCATATATTGGCGAGGAGTACCTAAATAATATAGCGTGTATATAGCGTATTTAAATATGTTCTGAAAATTACAAAGGCTCACACAAAACAAAAAAAAAAAAACAATCCTACTATGGTTATTACTGTCTTCATGTTATGTTCGAAAACTTTGTCTGCTCAGCAACGTAAATAACGCAATGAATATTGTTGAAATGTCAAAATGAAAGCTATTGCTAAGCTGATAGTGTGTTACGCAATTACCCCGCAGCTTATACTGGTTTTTTCCGTACAGCCTACTGTATAGCGGGGCGGATATTAGTTTTTGTACGTACAATAATTTTAACAGCAGAATAATCAAAATCTGTGACCAGTCACTCCGCTTTGAAAATAAATCAAACAAAGCGCAACTTTCGAAAGTGGAATCAGTAGAAGCGAGTAAACGGGAAGACTTCAGCGATGAAGAAGTGCGGTGCAGCGAATTTCAGCAGAAAGTCCAAGTTCAAAGAAGCGGAGCGGAGACATGAGTGGAATTCTATTGTTCAGTTTTCTCAGTTCCTATCCCCTCTACTAAATAGGCAGCTTTAAGCTATTCAGCGCTTTATAGCTTGATTGTAAAAAAACAACATTCTTCAACCGGTTTCCTCCTGACGTCACACGCAAGACAAACACCATTTCCAGTGGCGAGCCGCGTCGCGCGTCACTTCATTTCGAATTCGGAGCCGAATCGCGCCGCGCATGCGTTGTGCGTACCAAGTTGCCGCGAACGAATTGTATAATAAAAAATACATTGTGAATTTGTTGTTTGAACAAGTGAAAATACAGTGTTGTTGGTTTAAATAATTAATTTTATTGAGTGTGTTGTGATATTCAGTGAAAGGAAACTTGGATAGACAAACTATGGCGGTAAAGTTTTGACATTTGTTTTCATTTCTTAAAATAAATCGCGCATGCGTGCTTTCTCTAGGAAGGAATTCGCCAAGTATAAAATAACTTCCTTAAATAAATATTTACGCGGTATGGTGAATTTTAATTTTATTGATTTTGGCTCCTAGTTTTCAACGGATATTTGGATAATTCTTCGATCAGACAGAAGACGACTCTCTCATTCAACAAAAAACCGGCCAAGTGCGAGTCGGACTCGCACACGAAGGGTTCCGTACCATTATCTATACATTTTTTATATTTTTATTTTTAAAGTGATTATACAACTAAATATTCTGTGAATATTTCAAGCGTCTACCTGTTGCCGTTATTAATATCGAGCAAAAAACGACAAAAAATCACGTTTGTTGTATGGGAGCCCCACTTACTTAAATATTTATTTTATTCTGTTTTTAGTATTAATTGTTGTTATAGCGGCTACAGAATACAAAATATTTTGGGCGGAAATAAAATATTTTGGACTATGGGTTTGGGTGGTCATTTTGAACTATGGAACTACTAGGGTCGGTTACTTTGAATTATGGAAGGACTATGTCCCCTACCTGACCAATCCTACTCATCATCATCATCTGCCTAGCCTTATCCCAACTATGTTAGGGTCGGCTTCCAGTCTAACCGGATGCAGCTGAATACCAGTATTTTACCTGACCAATCCCCCTATCCTACTAATATTATAAACCTGAAAGTTTGTAAGGATGGATGGATGGATGTTTGTTACTCCTTCACGCAAAAACTACTGAACGGATTTGGTTGAAATTTGGCACACAGAAGTTTTTTAACCAGGATTAACATATATCCTTATATACTTTTTATCCCGATATTCCCTCGGGATCGAAACTTATGCGGGTGAAACTGCGGGGCGCAGCTGGTGATGATATAATATCCACAGATAAAATGGCAAGGGGTGGGTTGCACACTCAATAATGGGCCCCCGGAAACCGTCGCTAGCACATAGTGACGTAGCGACGGGGGCAACATGTACTGAAGTGCTTGAGGAGTGGAGAGGTATTCCACGGATTTCAATTGGATCAATCTGCCGACCCTTTTCCCAACTATGTTGAGGTCGGCTTCCAGTCCAACTGGATGGAGCTAAATAATACCAGTGTTTTTCATGGAGCGACTGCCTGCCTGACCTCCACAACCCAATTGCTGGGTAACACGATACCACACGATACCCGTGAGTTACGAAGGACAACCCTCACGTGTTTTCCGAGACACGGAGTGACGGAGTGGTCTCGATATGTAACGGACGGTCACCCATCCAGGAACCGAACGCGGCTAGCTTAACCTTCGAATGACCCGTGCGGCTGTTATCCTTTAGCCACAAGCCCCTTCCTAGTTTCTAAAATAAAACAAGCTTAGACTGACATTATAGAGCTTGGATAGGTAACCGTTTTAAATGCACTGTCTACCTACAGCGATTTGTGAACGAAGTGAATACCGTTATAATCCATCGTATGAGCGGGCACTACGTTCGTAGCAACTTACCGAGGCATGCCAAACGGTTATACCCACTAGATTTTATTAGCTCTTTGAAACACAAATGCCTATTTACAGGTACTATATCTGACTACAGTAAGGACTATTCTTGCTTGCAGCGCATATCGACAGTCATAGTCGACCTGAAAAGGATCCTGATTTGTTTTACTTACGGACGCAGCTGTGGTCATCATGTGCACGGGAGTTTGTTTTCAAAATGGTCAGATATAGTTTTTGGCGATAGTACCTACTTTGTTAGTTGCCTTTTGACGTTCATCACATCTTCCTGCCCTTGTCCCATGTTTTGTTTTTTTTTTGTGTCCCATATGTCGACGCAACACGTTTTCTTGTTCCATTCTTCCCTGTCAACACGCTATCATGAATTAAAGAAAGAAGAACAAAGAAAATATTTATTTAGCACAGACTAAGACACACAATACACCAGATACATATACATCAGATAAAAACAATAAATAAAGGTCTAATAAAAAGTGAAAATTCCATGTAAGAAATTAGCAGGAATGTTTGCCTCACGGCTGCGCCAAAAAGGCCCAGTTCAGCAAAAATGCCAGACAACCAGTGCTTGACGCTGGTTTTCAGCTGGACCTGGATGTGTGAGGTAACATGATACCGCTTGGTAAGACTGGTTGTCAGACTTTCGAGCTTTTGAACATCCATAGGTGCCGATCGAGTATACTAGCAAAGATCTGCAAACAAATGCCAGTCGGGATCAACGGCTTGAGCAACCTGAAGTACAAAACTGATCATGCAGGGTAGCCTTTATTGTTAAGTTCCCCTTTAGCTTCGTCCAATCATTTATAAACTCGAAAACAGTAGGAAAACATCGTGAGGAAACAGGAATGTCCTACCTAGCTAGAACAAAAAAAATCAAAGACATGTGACATCTACCAACCCGCACTGGACCCGCGTGGTGGTTTTCGGCCCACACTCTCTCATAGAGAGGAGGCCGTGCCCTTAGCGGGTACATTATAGGCTGATTATGTTATATTAACTCCATATTATTAATACTTTCTACAGTCTCTACCTTCAAAGTCCTTATCCATATTTTGCCCGTCATGGCTGAAGAAGCTTGTTTTTAATAAGTCACGCTCTAAATACTATTTATTTAAAAATAATCTGTTATTTACAGAACATTCTGAGCATTTAGCAAGACTTATAATATTATTACAAAGTGGTTATGCTCACTGGCGCGAAAGTAAACAGTTTCATTCGTGGCCTTGCCGATCAAGTTATCATAATGATTTTGGTTTTTACTCAAATATTGTTGTTGGTGTAGAGACTTACGCCCGGTTTCTGAATTAACCGTGGTCTTTAGAGGTCTTATTATTTTTATAATCAATCAATTCAAGCATTTGTCCCTAAAACAACCTTTTATGTTTTTATTTTTTATTTTATAGTGTTTATCCACCACGTCTGCAGTTTCGCTAGCTAATTTAATTTAACCCTGTATATTTAAGACAAAGATTGTGGGTTAATAAAATTAATGTAATGCTAAAGAAGAATTCGATAAGTTCACAAAACTACAAATTCTCAATTCAGAAACGTCAGTGAGAATGATTTAGCTTTTTCTCAAACTTTTGTATGTTGGTGTAACGTGGGCTTCAATTCTGTCTGGCCTTCGCTCCTCCTATTTGGAACGAAGATGGTTCAAGAATGGTCTAAATAGGTATACCTACAGTGCAATCTCGATATAAAAAATCGGAAGGGAACGAGTAAATATTTCTTATATCAAGCAATTCGTTAAACTGAGGTTTCTTCTAATGAGGTTAGGTTGGCCTAAAATTTGTTATAAAGAGGTAAAAACGTGTGGAAACCTGTCGCGACTGAATCACATACTATTGGGAACGTTATATAAAGGTTTTGGGTTGACAAAATTCGTTAATTAGAGGTTTACACTTTTTTTTGATAGTTGAACATTCGTTATAAAGAGGTTGTTCGCAAAAAACCATCGCAATGTAAATGTACCTATATTTTACATTGACTCTTATGGACAATTCAAGGGGATTACGAGGAATTCGTTATTCACTCTTGACTCTACATAGTATAATGTTCCCACTGCTGGTATGCAGGCTTCCTCTGTGTGAGAGGGAGTGGGCCGTCCACCACGCGGGCCCAGTGCAGGTTGGTAGATGTCACAAGTCTTCGAATTTTTCGTTCTAAGACGTACCTCGCGATGTTTTCCTTCGTCGTTTTGAGAGCAATGGTGAATTTACACAAAGTAAAGCGCCGTCTGGGTTCGAACCTACTCTAAGTTAGATATATTTTTGGCTCAAAGTTTTGTTTTACGTTGCCAACTTACATCATTGGTTTATACTATAAGAATGACTCTGCAATGCAAGGCAAAGCTAACAATGGATTTTGCTGTTTGCATAATTTGCTCAGTAAACAAACTAACACATCGTAAGGAAGCCTACACTGAATATCCTAGAACCAAAAACGGGTAACAAGGTGTCACTCTCTCTCTCACATAGAAGGCCTCAGCAGTGCGAAAACAGATGTGGACACACTTTTCAAACACTTCTTAGCCGTTTGCCTAGCCTGTTCTTCGTCCAGTCTAATCGGATGCAGCTGAATACTAGTGTTTTACTTAGAGCCTATTCTTAGCGCCAAAACCCTGCATTGGTAACAGTAAGTGGTAAGACTGGTTGTCAGACTTTCGAGCTTCTAACTACCCGTAACGACTAAAAAAAGATTTACAAATGACAAGTGACCAGCACCCCAATTAATAGCGTAACATACTTCCAAACACAATCCGAGGGTTTTGAAGTTATCTTATCCGTTGCACTGCTGAGGCCTTCTATGTGAGAGAGATCTCACATAGAAGGCCTCAGCAGTGCGAAAACAGATGTGGGTGCACACACTTTTCAAACACTTGTTAGCCGTTTACCTAGCCTGTTCTTTTTCCAGTCTAATCGGATGCAGCTGAATACCTACTAGTGCTTTACTTAGAGCAACTGCCTATTAGATTCTTAGCGCTAAAACCCGGTAACTGCATTGGTAACAGTAAACCGCTTGGTAGACTGGTTGCCAGACTTTCGGGCTTCTAACTACCCGTAACGACTAAAAAAATATTTACAAATGACAGCCGACCAGCACCCTAATTAATGGTAATACTTCCAAACACAATCCGAGGGTTTTGAAGTTTTCTTATCTGTTGCTGCATAGGTGTAAAAAATTCTTCAGCTCAACAACGGAAATAACGCAATGAACGGAACTGACCTGTCACAATTAAAGGCAAAGTTAACAGTTGCCATTTAATGTGTTTGGCAATTACCCTTTAGAAATGGCATCTCGCAGGTGAACCTTTATAGGAGGTTGTGAGCTTAACCGGGCTTGCCTGTGGGTAGTGGGTACCTCAATAAAATAAGGCCTCCAGCCATGGCTTAAAACTAAGGAACTACTCGCTAAGGGGGGTGCCCTTAGCGAGTAGTCACTTAGTTTGGGGGTCTGGGGGGTACGGGTCTCGGTTGGCATCGCTGGAGAAGGGCAGCAAGGGACAGTTTGGATCGGATTAAGGACAACCCCCAAACTAAGGAACTACTCGCTAAGGGAGGTGCCCTTAGCGAGTAGTCACTTAGTTTGAGGGTCTGGGGGGTACGGATCTCGGTTGGCATCGCTGGAGAAGGGCAGCAAGGGACAGTTTGGATCGGATTAAGGACAACCGGCCGGGACCAACATTTCATTTACATGAATTATGCAGAGAAGGAGCGAAAGACAAAACCGATGTCCGGACAAAATACCTATTTAAATACCGTTACATCGAAGCATCGAGTTCGACCTTGAATACATAATGAATGACTTCCCATGCGTGCTAGATGATGCGTATAATTTATTCTATGACTGCAATCACTTCTACAATCTTCATCTTTATAGTCCTATCCGCCTATTTGTTTTACAAAGCATTAGATCGCGATCCGCTATCGCGTGCGACTATCATTTTGACAGTACCAGAACATTAATTGCGTTATTGACAAATTTTTCGAACATGAAGCTATGGATTATATAATTATTATGCTTATGCTATATGCTTGCTTGCTTTATGCTTCAAAATGATTCAGATTGAGATTGATAGTGTTACGTACGGTGCAGATGACTAACGAGAGTCGAGACTTCTGCAATGAACCAGTAACCACGAGTCCACGACCAAACACTTGAGGCCAGCAAAATTTAGTACCACGCCCAATATTATTGACACTTTATGTTGCTGGCTCAAGAGAAGAAGAAAGAAAGAAAGAAAGAAAGAAAGAAAAGACGTTTATTTGCGGTAAACATGACGCACAAAAGAACATAAAAACAAAATAAAGAAAAAAACAATAAGTAATGGTTGACATGCGTCACATCCACGCAAAACGGCTATCGCTCAGCATTATGCTGCGACCCTATGCAAGACAGAGCCCCAGCGCTGGTTTTCAGCGACAGCCGGCGCCGACGTAATGACGTCGTCCGGTGCAGCAAACAATTATTCATAAACAAGCATAAAGCTATTATTTTTATGTTAACAATTATTATGACGCTGTACTGGTACAGCGTACATAAAGAAAAATAATACAATCCAATTTAAGAGCTTAGCAGCAGTGGTACCCAAGTGTTAATGGCCGCGATTTACGAGCTGTAGGTCGTAAGTTCGAACCCAGACAGGCGCTTTACTTTGTGTAAATTATTTCATCCCCACTGCTCTCAAAACGGTGAAGGAAAACATCGTGAGGAAACCTAGAACCAAAAATTCTAAGACATGTGACATCTACGTGGTGGATTACAGGCTACAGCCCACTCCCTCTCACCGAGGGGAGGCCTGTGTCCCAGCAGTGGGAACGTTATAGACTGATTGCGTTATGTTACGCTCAATATTTATAAGGAACTAGCAGCGCCCAGCGGTTTTACCCGCATAAGTTTCGATCCCGTGGGAATATCGGGATAAAAATATTCCCACGGGATCGAAACTTATATACAGTATCCTATGTGTTGTAACATGGCTATGTTGCATCCACACTAAGATTTGGTATAATATATTGGGGCAATGCAGTAAATAAGGATTATGCCAAAAAAGATGGATGGATGGATGGATGGATGGATGGATGGATGGATGGAATGGATGTCTTCAAAGCCCAAAAAAGATGCATCAGAGCTATGTGTGGTTTAGAAAATACCGACAGCTGTTAACCTCTATTTAAAAGTCTCAAAATTTTAACCTTGCCTTCTCTGTATATTTATGAGGTAAATATATTTGTTAAAACAAACGAACCTATATGAAATAGCTTTCAAAAGTCAATATAGACAACTACGTGATAGAAATAAGTTAGAGCTCAGATACAGGCACGGCCTTAATGAGGAAAAGCTTTTTTTGTATGGCCCGAAGAATATTTAATAAATTACCTTGCTCAATAAAAAATCTAAATTTAGTCAATTACAAGCGTAAATTATATACTATATTCATACAAAAATGTTACTATTCTCTCAGCGAGTACTTTGGAGACAGTTCTTTGACATAACATATTTGTAACTTGACTAAGTTGACTATAAAAGCATGACAACTCTCACAGCACTGTGGACAATATCAATTTTAAGCATTTTTCTTAGCAGTAACTTATTGACATCATAACTATTAAAGATTGACATTACCTGATATTGACATTACTAATTAAACTTTTACCTTTTTATAATACTAGTACAATATAGCTAATTTATTCATTTGATTGGCAAAAGCATCCTTTAAATGTATATTTGTACGCCAAATGGCAAAACATAGAGAAACTATAATAAATGTATTTAACATTGACTGTAACATCTGTACTGTTGTAACCTATGTTTACAAATAAAGATTGATTGATTGATCGATTGTTAATCCTGGTTATAAACTATCTGTGTGCCAAACATCCAAATCCGTTCCGTAGTTTTTCGTGAAAGATTAATAAACATCCATCCATCCTCACTTCGCGCTTATAATGTTAGTAGGATTCTTCGATTCTTCGAAAGCGTCACTCAAAGCAAAGCAACTTCTAAGTAAGCATGTATGTGTCATTTTCCTGTAAAATACTACCGTATAATACTTGCCCCAATGAACCCGTTTCTGGTTTATCGGTATCCTACACGCTCTTACCACATACTCAGCCCTGTGCGATTTTTAACCGCGGCGATTTTCGATCTTGCGCTGGATTTTCAACTCACTGCTCAGCCCGAAGAGTTCAAAATCCAACAGTGTATTTTTTTGACGCGCTGGGGTGCACTGATGGATTCTCAATTCTCGGCTTAACACAGAGAGTTGAAAATCCAGTGCACGATAACCGTGCGTACGGGATTACTCGCCTTTACTATTAAAACACATGTGTATCCGGAAATGATATCACAGGTTATAAATAACACACACGTGGTCTCTAACTCGATAACTGTTGTAAAACGGAAGGGATCAGCACCCTAATTGCGTAACACACGATCAATCGGAATCAGTTTCATTTTGACAGTTCAACAACATTCATTGCGTTATTTACGTGTTGAGCAGACAAATTTTTCGAACTTATGAAGCAATGGATTAGCAATTTGCTTCAAAATGATTCAGATTCAGATTGATCGTGTGTTACGCAATTAGGGTGCTAGTTATATAATAATATTATGTAGTTTTACCAGATGCGAGGAAGAGGCAGGAGGTTATTTGTGTTTGACAATTTAAGTGTGTTAATTTGACATTGGCGCCGATTCCCTTATTCACAAAAAGTTCAGTGTATCTTTTTCTTTCTATTTCATTAATTAATATTAGTTTAGTCCTGTCAAATTAGTCAGCGCCTGACGTATTTTTAGTAGCCAATTTTTTTATCACGTCTAAACTTGTCTACGGAGTATCTTAATTTGACAGGACTAAACCATTGACATAGAAAATGGCGCTGATTCTCTTGTTCACAAACTAAACTAAATTTAAGTTCAATGCATCTTTTTCTTTCTATTTAATTTAGAAAAGGACAGAAGATACATATTAGTTTAGTCCTGTCAAATTAGTCAGTGCCTGACGTATATTGACGTATTTTTACTAGCCATGTTTTTAATCACGTCTAATCTGTCTATGAAGTATCTTAATTTGACAGGAATAAACTAATATTTTTATCTTCTGTCCTTTACAGACGCAAATAACGTAACCAGACTGCGAACGTTCTTAAAATTACGAGAATTGCCCATCAGGGTGCTGACCAGGCGAACTTCATAGTGGCTCAGAATTAATAAGAACGAATTTATGAGAAAATGAAAATTATATAAATATTTTTCGTGTTTGTTTTCCCATGTTTTAATAGTTATTCTGCTATTCGGGGCGGAGACAAATCCAACAAATTAAAGATAAAAATAAAACAAATAATTAATCATTAAAAAAAAAATGTAATAGGTATATAATTTTAATGTTATTTGAATGTTCGGTCGGTTCCGATCCTACACTCCTACACACTCTTTCGAATATTGACTATAGTCCCGACCCAACTGAGCCGATCCGAACTTTTTTCGCATTTTTCAATAATATTCGGTTCGACCATGTGTCGGTCCGATCCGAACATTCGCACTTTACACTTCGGAGTAGGCCCCCAGATACAACAGTCGTTCCAATAAACTCCAACTACCTACCGATCCATCGATAAACTCAAACCATTGTTATTCGGATCCCGTTACGTCAGTGCCGCTCCGTTGGATATAACTGGCCACTGGCCGGCCAGTGGGTTACTTAACTGACGTGTGTTTATAAAAGTGCGCCCGAGTCGAGTAACATGAGAGTACAGTTCCGGTGCTAAGCCAAGTGTGGGAGATTGGGCAGTGAAATAATATGCGGTGAACAAACTAAGCACTTTACCATGGACATTCCAGTACATACATAATTATTATGATTCTGGAACACCCAGCGTTGAAATTTTTGGTCCGCGTTGGTATTGCAATTTTATCAGGTAGGTTATCAGGTAGGTAGGTATCAGATTTTTGGAATGGAGTTCTTTAACGGAGCTTGCGGTAGGAGTAAAACTCTTCTGTTTCATAGAAAAGTGCAATATCTACGCGGTCAAAACGTATCGAACAGCAATTTTTTTTTTTTCGACGCTATGTTGTCTAAACTCATGTGCTGAATCCATGGTTACAGTTTGCGCGACGATGTCCCTAACACCCTGTATAGGTATACAATAAATATAGACACAAATAAGTAGTATCGCCAAAACCTATATCTGACCATTTTGAAAACAAAATCCCGTGCTCATGATGACCACAGCTGCATCCGTAAGTAAAAAAAATAAAAGAGGATCCTTTTTAGGTAGACTAATATGCGCTGCAAGCAGGAATAGTCCTTACGGTGGTCAGGGGGGCAATTCTCGTAATTTTAAGAACGTTCACAGTCTGATCTCAGTCTCAATCTGTCAAAAAATACTTCTAATTTCCCTACATTTTGACAAGTTTTTGACATTTGTTTGTCGCCGAGATGAGACTGCGACTAGATTTTGAACGTTTTAAATTACGAGAATTGGCCTTCAGATATAGATTTTGGCGATAATACCTACAGACAAATACACTAATATAGGTACTAAAACAATTCTTAAGACAAACGATGGCCAGCAGAACATCATGACTTATGAGTTGAGTCTTCATCGTCCGTTATGTCTTATAAACATCTCTATTAACCGTCATCGCAGTCACAAAATATGTCTCGTTGATCAAACAATCCATCCATACATCATTTTTTTAGTCAGCCTTCTTGAGACGTGGTCGCGAGTTCGCGACACATACTAGCCTAGGATCAGCGGGGTGATATACGCAACATACTATCTGTAGCAAAGCTTGTGGCTAAGTAACAATAGCCGCACTGGTCGATCGATCAGGTTAAGCTACGCTTGCTGCGGTTGGTCCGTGGATGTGTGACCATCTTTACATGCAAAGACAAAGACCCCTCCGTGCCTCGGAAAGCACGTTAAGCCGTGTGTCCCGACTGTCATTCGTAGATCTTTGACAGTCGTTAACGGTCGTCAGAAGCCCGCGAAAGTCTGACAACCAGTCTTATTAATTACCAAGGGGTATTGTATTACCCCGTAGCTGGGTTGTGGAGGTCAAACAGGCAGTCGCTCCATGTAAAATACAGCCGATCGATTCTGTAAAAATCTCACCGTGTAAAGTTAGGTGAAGTGAGCTTATAGTAAGCTGTCAATAGTGTCAATCCCTAGCGTTAGTTGGAATGACAGCTCACTCCACGCTCACTTCACATAAGTTTTCACGGTGAGATGGTTACAGAATCGCACTGCTGGTATTCACCTGCATCCGGCTGGACTGGAAGCCGACCCCAACATTGCTGAGGAAAGGCTTTGGCAGATTGAAATGACTATCTGTAGCAATCGCTTTCATTTTGACAGTTCAACAACATTCATTGCGTAATTTACGTTGTTGAGCAGACAAATTTTTCGAACATATGAAGCAATGGATTAGTAATATCCTTTAAAATGATTCAGATTTTGATTGATGATGGATGTGTTATGCAATTAGAGTGACGTACAGGCATTCATATTAACAATTTTAACAGCCGAGACTAACAGCACGTATTCAAAACTGAAGAGTCATCATTAGTCATTACATATTACGTAAATCATGTACTTTGCACCAGCCACGAGAATCATTACGTCATCCACTGACTACAAGAAGCATGTGTTTGCATAGAAATGAATGAAAAAACATCTGACTCTCGCCCTTTCTGACGTCATCGCGAGTAATCGCGACTTTATTATTGTGTATTCGTTATGCTAATGATCTTCAGAAGGACATGAGGGCAAGGACTTTCTACCAATGATTGTGTCAGAAGGCCAATTCTCGTAATTAAAAACGTTCAAAATAAACAAATAAACTTTTTTCTTTCTTTCTTTCAAAATCTAGTCGCAGTCGCAGTCTAATCTTAGCGACAAACAAATGTCATAAACTTGTCAAAATGTAGGGAAATTAGAAGTATTTTTCGGTCTTAAAATTACGAGAATTTCCCCTCAGTTTATTGGAACGAAGTTCCTTATCGCGCGTTGCGAAAGGGGGCTAGACGGAAAAAATTAAGACCAAAAGTTGGAACGACACTTTTTGCTATAGTTGTAAGCCGTGCGGCGGGCATGCGCGTGTTTCTCTGTCTGTCTCTCTCTCTCTCTTTGAACTTCATTCCATCCGGGTGTCCCTTGATACCTCTCAAGTTTTTTTATTTTTATTTTTCCTATATTAGAATTTCTTTTTGTATGCACGTGTTTCTGTGACAAATAAACCTATTTTTCTTTCTTTCTTTCCTATCCTACTAATATAATAAATGCGAAAGTTTGTGAGGATGGATGGATAGATGTAGGTTTGTTACTCTTTCACGCAAAAACTACTGAACGGATTTTGAAGATTTTGAAACTTTACAGCAATATAGCTTTATACATCAGATTAACACATACGATACTTTTTATCCCGATATTTCCAAAGGGTCGACACTTATGCTGGTGAAACCGCGGGGCGCTGCTAGTCCTTTCTTTCCTAATATAAACGCAAAAGTTTGTGAGGATGGATGGATGTTAGTTACTCTTTCACGCAAAAACTACTGAACGGATTTGAATAAAATTTGGCACACAGATAGTTTATAACCAGGACTAACATATAGAATACTTTTTATCCCGATATTCCCACGGGATCGAGTCTTATGCGGGTGAAACCGCGGGGCGCTGCTAGTACCTAATAATACCAGCCTATTAATGTTCTAATGTGGATTGGCAGAAGAAAAGAAAGGTCGTGAGCAGTGGGTGAATTCGGGTTGTAGATGATGATGATGATGATTAATGTTCCACTGGAGGGCAAAGGCCTATTCCCAGACAGAGCATGAGCAGCGAAATCTTAAGTCAGTCAATAAGCTGCCTGTCTAAGGCCAAGATGTACAGACGCCAGCACATCAAGCTACTACAATCTGCCAAATTTCTTTAATCGATTTTCAACTTTATCTCTTAAGAATTAAGGTTCAAGGTTGATTGGGAAAATTTGACATTTTCGGGTAGCTTGACCTGCTGGCGTCTGTACTATCGCCAAAACCTATAGGTATTTGACCATTTTGAAAACAAAATCCCGTGCACATGATGACCACAGCTGCGTCCGTAAGTAAAACAAAAGAGGATACTGTTTAAGTCGACTATTATTATGCGCTGCAAGCAGGAATAGTCCTTACGGTGGTCAGATATATCAAATAAATTTGTTAGCAAAACTCCGCGGACGTGAAGGGTATCGTTAAATATCTAAACACGATAAATAAACAAAAATCTCAAATCACACATTGTTCCATAAAAATAAACATGATTTTTTTTTTCCGGGTTTAAATTAAATATGGATAGGGACGCGTCGGCAGAGTTTTGCTAACTAATTTAATTTGACACTTTTTTATAAACTTTACTTAGTTCGTGCCAAACCAACTAAACCCATTTGTGTACATTATTAACTTATCTACTGTACAACTATTTGTGTAAGCATTTTATTCAATGAAGGAAACATTCAACTCAAACCGGTCTAACTAGATAAAACTGGTTTACAAGAAGAATAAAAATAAAAAGAATTAGGCAGGTTTTTAACAGTGGGAGCACACCCACCCACGCATTCCCCTATTGTCACGGTAATATTCTATTGTTAAGGTTTATTTTTAAACATGTTTCGAAAAAATACAACAGCGGGGTAATTGCATAACATACTAACAGTAGGAATGATTTTCATTTTGACAGTTCAACAACATTCATTGCGTTATTTACTTTGTTGATCAGACAAATTCGGTACCAACTTGTCTGATCGGTTCCAATTGGTCGTGTCCTTTAGAGAGCCGGCATGAAACTCCACGGTTACTCTCGGCTTTTACAGTTTTCAAATTACAGTAAGTATGGAAGGACAGCAGCTTAAGCCCGTCACCAAGTACACACTGCTACACGTCAAGCTATTCAAATCCAGTTTGTCTTGGCCTCACTTTGTATGATATTTTCTCACAATGAACGGTCAGCCAATACTGGTTTTGCATAGCTTGATGTGTAGCCGTGTGTACCAGGTACGGTCAGCATCAAAAGTCGGTTAACACTTTAGTTGTTTAAATCTTAATTATTGAGAAAAATATTCTTAAAAAGCTTATATTAATAAGATATTTAAGAATAATTAACTCTTTGCTATTACATGAAATAGAGAAAACCAATGTATCACATCATTTTGTATCAATTTAGATGATTTTTAAAAGTAACAGTGTTAATTGACTTTTGATGCTGACTGTACTTAATAAAATAAAAATGGTCTACAGATCTAATACATCACAATACAGAAGAAATTACAAAATATTTGTTTAATTTAATCTGAATCAAAATTAACCTGTCACTTTGGGTAAATACTGGTTCATTGTTAAAATATTTACTGAATGCCTTACAAACTGTAGTTACAGAAAAGATAAGTAGGTACCTACAGAAGTCCGACTTCATGCAACAACGAGGGAAAACCGGCGTACCCACACATAGACCCTGTGGGGTAATTGCGTAACACTCTAATAGTCTGTCTCTTACGTTAAATGTAAAGTGAATTTCGAGGACTTTTCCAACGCCAGATAATTTAATCCGAGGAATAATTTTGAATTTTTGACAGTTCTTCCGGATACTAAAACTGTCAGACGTCAATTTTAATCCACGAATAAAAATGATCTGTCCATTAAAAAAATCAGCCCAAGTTATGATGCTAACGTAGAGTTTGACACTATCTATGAAGTCTGTGAGTTTGACAAGTTCTCAACTATTTTCTTCATATTCTCAATTCAGAACCTGCGTAACACATTGTCAACAATCTGTACTATCAAAATTTGCATCCTTTTGTTTGAAAGATATTGCCATAATCCATTGCTCATTTGTTCGAAAAAAATTGTTTGCTCAACAACGTAAATAACGCAATGAATGTTGTCAAAATAAAAGCCACTGCTACTCTTATTGTGTTACGCAATTACCCCGCTGATATTGTTGCCACATGTGTTAAAAGAAAAAATAAAAAAAGTTCATTTGCAGTAAACATGACGCAAAAAAGAACATAAAACACAAAAAAAAAATAAGAAAGGGTGGGGGTAAAGATGCATAACATCCACGCAAAACCGCTATCGCTCAGCATTATGCAGCGACCCTATGCACGACAGAGCCCCAGCGCTGCGCTGGTTCGTGATGTCCTAATATCTATGTTCGTGTTCGTGGGTTTCGTTCCGGCACTTCTGTATACTTTAGTATCTGTCACAGTTTGTAACACAATGTATGTGAAAATGTTTAGGAAAAGATAAGGGGACCCGGTTTGAATGTGGAGTACGTGCTGTCTCTTGTCTATTTTGAGTCCACAGCTACTTGTTTTGATAAGGGATACCTATAAAGGTACAAAGAATCAGTCGGTGACCTTTCTATGAAGGTCTTTGTATTTGGTTAGGAGCGAGAAAGCGGGGAAGCTCTCGCCTCCTTCTACGAGAACTGTCCCGTTGGTATCGTGGTGGCAAGCGCGACTGCTGAGATGGGGTCCAGCAGTGCGATTCTGTAACCATCTCACCGTGAAAACTCAGGTGAAGTGAGCGTGGAGTGAGCTGTCATTCCAACTAATGCTAGGGATTGACACTATTGACAGCTCACTCTAAGCTCACTTCACCGAACTTTTCACGGTGAGGTTTTTACAGAATCGATCGGCTGCACCTTAATTGCGTAACACACGATCAATCGGAATCGGTTTCTTTTTGACAGTTCAACAACATTCATTGCGTTGTTTACGTTTTGAGCAGACAAATTTTTCGAACTTATGAAGCAAAATAGCAATTTCTTCGGTCGCGTCGGGTTTACACGCCGTCCCCTCGGACTATTAGAGTGAGAGAAGAGAGAGTGCACCTGTGTCTGCGCACACACCTTTGCACTATAATTTCCTATGTCTATGGTCCTAGCAGTGGGAACATTATAGGCTGACTATGCATAGGTACCTTTTAATCAAAGTCTTTCATTAAAGTATAAAATTAAGTAGTTAGTAAAACGAATGATAAAGTTTTTATAGCCTGGTGCTTTCGTTAATGATGTCAAAGTCTAAAAGACTTCAAGGTTAGACTGTTGTCGAATAAACTGAACAAGTAGGTAGGACCATATAGGTGTACCTAAGTAATAATTTTGTCTCTTACGGAGTGCACAATTTACACAAGGTTATATTTTTGGTAGTTACCTAATTCTTTAAACAATAAAACGGCTTCAATTTCCCAACTATGTTAGGTTCGGCTGCCAGTCTAACCGGATGCAGCTAAATACCAGTATTTTACATGGAGCGACTGCCTATTTGACCTAGCTCCACAACCCAGTTACCTACTGGTAATACGACACCTCGACTTGATAAGACTGGTTGTCGGGCTTCTGACGACCAGTAACGACTGTCAAAGATCCACGAATGACAGCCGGGACCAACGTCTTAACGTGCAACATTAGGAATAGCTTTAATTTTGACAGTTCTACAACGTTGTGGTGGTGGCCCAGTGGTAAAGGCTGCGACTTACGAGTTGTAGGTCCTAGGTTCGAACCCCGACAGCGGTTTTACTTTGTGTAAATTATTTCATCACAACGGCGAAGGAAAACATCGTGAGCAAACCGGCATGGCTAGAACCAAAAATTTCGAAGACATGCCCAAGTAGCACATGACAGCCGCACAGTGACTTGATTATAGAATTAGTGACTACTCAAGGCTGTTTTAGTTTCCTGCATAAGGGCTTTGTAGTTAGCTACGCAGCCTTTGTAATTCCGATTTGGGCCCCAAATTAACCAGCCTTGAGCATTAAAGTGACTGGTTAACGGCAGTATAATCATTGAAACAGCTGTACAAGGCCTGTACATTGGCTTATACAGCTATACAACAGTCATTGCAGCCTAAGATTCAGCTTCTTTAATTCTCTTCAACAGCTTTTAGATGTTTTGAGGCTTGTCAACAGCTTTTATTAAAGTATAAATCCTAACCAAAAATGTTTTTTTTAAATTTATTTTGTGTATTTGTGACAGACGACAGTTTGTTAAAGCGCGAGGGCGGACATTATATTTAAGGTAAGATATTTTTAATAGTTTTCACGTTGATTTTGAGTGTCTTTGTTTGTAAATCGAGTTGCGAGTACCATTTTACTGTAAATGTGTATAGGTAATTACATCAAATATTTCACGCGCCATCAGAATTATACCGTTTTAACGAAAATATTTCACAAGATATATGGTGTACGAAAACTTAATAGATTTATCACTCAAATTATTGCTTTCTAACTTATTGTGTTCCATTAGGAAATGAGTGGAAAATATATTGTTTGAATTAAAAGCTATCAAATATCCTTGAAATCTATAAGAAATCATCTGGATATTTAGTAACAAATCATTTCTGTAATGCTAAAATGGCGTCCATTTGTTATCCAGCACAAATTCTCCATAAATGCTTTTGAAAAGTTATTTACTGTAACAGTGGTGTTGCCAAGTCTATGTACCAGCTTAAAGCATTACGCTAGCTGGATAAAGGATTTTAATTAGCTTTCTTACTGTGTATTGATATAAAGAGAGAGTATACAATAGGTTTTCAGGGATAAAGAAATCTCGACAGAAAACCATTTCATTATTACCTACAATGTTTGGCTTTCGAAATACCGTTGCAGGCCCAGAAGATATTTAATTTCTTTTAAATAACACGTTAAGAGACGGCTTGGCTCGCTCAACAGTCGCACAATAAGTTGAAAAAGTTGTGTTCTTCTTTTGCACGTTTCCGCGCTTCCCGTGAGGTAGTGTACTTGGCGCGTTTTTGAACATAACTTTTTGCTTTTGATATCTTTCGGATCTGCAAGGGCAGGTATTTGGAGAGCCAATCGTACATAATTTACATACAAACCTTCAGTTCATGTGATTTGTTTTTATTTTGTTTTGCCCTTTTCGTACTATATTATGATTGCTAATTACATTAATATTGTTTTCAGGATTGATAATGCTGTTTAAAATAATCAAAACCGTTGAAAAAGGAAAGGAAAGATTAACAATTGTTCCAAGTGGAGCATAACGGGATTTTGAGACGGCCAGGAAAAACGTTTCTTTAAAATTGCGAATAAAAAGTGACAAATTGATTGATTTTTATTATAATATCGATACCAAATCTGGTGGCTGTGATTAGAAAATAATTCAGATTATGAAAAGTAGCATTTTCGTAATTATGTTGTATTTCCACAAATTATATTTCATATTGATAACAAAACAGTACTTACAAATTTCTAAAACAATTTTTATTTTTCTTATTATTATTTTTTTTCTTATTAAGGCTCAGCAGAATTACATACACTTTACTTGAAATAATAGTATTTAAAAAAAACTATTTCCATAATTGATTACAAAATATGTAAAAGGGGTATGAAATACAAGTTTAGTAGTTTTTATGCTCAATACATTATAAATTTAAACTTCACATCCAGAAAATGTATTTTCACTTCAATACGTTCTGCGTTAGGCCGTTTTACTTTACATATGTCAAAAGTAGATGACTTTACTGGGTAGTCAAAAATGTCTATTAAACCTGTTATTTTGTAGCCTATAATTAAATTTTCATCAATATTTTGATCAAAATCTGTTTGTCGGGAACCCTCACTATACGAAAACGACACTGGCTTATAAACATAAGCTGCATCATTATTATAAGCCAATATTTTGATCAAAATCTATTTGTGCGGAACCCTCACTATGCGTAAACGTCACGCTTGGCTTGTAAATATCAAATCAAAAAAATCAAATCTGACGTAATTTAAACACCAATAATCTAGATTTACTCTTAAATAACGCCGAAAGCTGTAAAATAGCTGTCAGCTACACTTTATGCATTGGCATTAGGATGGAGTACGCCTACTCCAATTTACAACTCAGGGTGAATTAATGATTCTCTTATAAATGTAACGGCATTTGTAGAGATTATATATCCACTTTTAATCAGCTATTAACAAGCTCGTTGAAGTAGAATTAGAATAGAATTAGTGTACACCAATTAAAAGCCAGTGGCATTATTCGATACTTTAATGCAGCCCGCAACATTACAAGAGAGGTGAATTTTTCGTATTAAGCAGTCGTTAACAAGCTTTGGACTTCTAAACCAGCTAGTAGTTTCACATGCAGCCAAAAGCTGGACTAGATTATTTTCAAATTCTACTTAAATGCTTTTAGTATATTTTTTCGCCATCATAAAGTCATTAGTCAGCTATGCTGTTTAATAGTGTATAATCTTTCCTTAATACAGTCTAAAGACTCGTCCTATCCTTTAGTACATCTGCATAAAAGCTGTAGACTATAATGTGGCTTGTTTATGACCTAATTCATCGCTAATGTGCTACTTGGGATGTGACATCTACCAACCCGCATTGGGCCTGCGTGGTTGATTACGGCCCACTGCGTCTCACTGAGAGCAGGCCTTTGTCCTAGCAGTGGGAACATTAAAGGCTAAATTATGCTGCTAGACGAAGTAATTCACCCAAAGGGCAATGGAGAAGGCTATGCTTGGAGTTTCCCTGCGTGATCGAATCAGAAATGAAGAGATCCGCAAGAGAACCAAGGTAATCGACATAGCTCGAAGAATTGCCAAACTTAAATGGCAGTGGGCAGGGCACATTGCTCGCAGAACAGATGGCCGATGGGGCCGAAAGGTTCTGGAGTGGCGACCGCGTACCGGAAGACGTAACGTTGGAAGGCCAAAGGAAGACAAGGTGGATCGACGACCTTATCAGGGCCGCAGGAACCCGTTGGATGCGAGAAGCACAGAACCGGTCGAAGTGGAGGTCTATGTCCAGCAACTTGGGGGTGGTCTATGTCCAGCAGTGGACGACTTTTGGCTGAAATGATGATGCTACTACATAGTTCCTTGACAACTCTGAATCAGCAAGTTGACAATGACATAATTTACTTTTATGACATAATGCTATGTTTATGATACCTTGTATGGGTGCATCGAAGAGGAGTTTGTGATTCAACATCGATTATGACTAACTATAAACTAATAAAGAGAGTCGTTCAAATCGACTAGACTTCTGTGGATTAGGCACATCGAGCGACTGCCTATCTAACCTCTACAACCCAGTTACTGGGTATTACGATACCCCTTGCTTGTTAAGACTGGTTTTTTGGTACAAAAACTAGTATTTTACTAAATTACTAGTACACACGGCTACACGTCAAGCTATACAAATCCAATTTGTCTTGGCCTCACTTTGTATGATATTTTCTCACAATGAACGGTCAGCCAATACTGGTTTTGCATAGCTTGATGTGTAGCCGTGTGTACCAGCTTTGTAGTAGTTGTAGTACCTACCTGGTAGTGGCCAACGATCAAACCAGCCAGTGAGTCATCGTGGTGGACATGACCGCTCACTCGTTTACAATAAAACCTTTTTTGAACAAGGCGTGACGGAATGTTGATGTAATCTGTGGTCTGTTGATGTAATCTATGCTTGAACTACTTTAACTACGTTCCCTCCTAAAGCGCTCGGTCTAATGACCTCTTATATCAAGTCATGCTCATGCATAAAAAAATTACGTTGTTGTCTGTGAACCTTGGAGGGTAAGCAGAACTGCCCAGATTTTTATACCATGTAGGTAAGGTGAGTAACTTAACTCTTTTTTTCTGCAAGATTAGCATAATTAGCCTGCGAAGTTCCCACTGCTAGGACAAAGGCCTTCTGTCATCGAGAGGGAGTGGGCTGTAATCTACTACACGGGCCCAGTGCGGGTTGGTAGATGTCACATGTCATCGAATTTTTGGTTCTGGAACATGCCGGTTTCCTCACGATGTTTTCCTTCACCGTTTTGAGAGCAGTGGCAGTGAAATAAATTACACAACGCAACGCCTGGGTTCTAACCCACGACCTACAATTCGTAAGTTGGGGCCGTTACCACTGGCCACCACTGCTCTCACCTGTTATTAAGAGGGTGCACACAGGTCCACTAGCGCCACTGTTTTAAAAAAATATTATCTCGTGACTGAGAAGGAATTATGAAAATCTGTTCAATCAGCGACCTCGGTAAATGTGTCTAGAATTTTCTAATACCTTTTATAAAATTTCATATTGAGACACG
Source organism: Apamea sordens (assembly GCA_945859715.1). Classification (NCBI taxonomy): domain Eukaryota; kingdom Metazoa; phylum Arthropoda; class Insecta; order Lepidoptera; family Noctuidae; genus Apamea; species Apamea sordens. Next base: position 5,251,069 of record OX244015.1, on the reverse strand, counting down.
AATCAACAAAATTCGATCTAAAGAAAAGCGGCCACATTCCTATATTTCGTATTTAGTTGCTTCGTGTCTCAATATGAAACTTAATAAAAGGTATTAGAAAATTCTAGACACACTTACCGAGGTCGCTGATTGAGCAGATTTTCATAATTCCTTCTCAGTCACGAGATAATATTTTTTTAAAGGAGTGGCGCTAGTGGACTTTTGTACAGGCTCTTAGCCCTTCGTAAGATAATGAACTCTCAAATATGCGATTTGGCTTGAAAACTACATACCTACACCCGAACTGCAAAGCGTTTCGCGGTTTAAATAAACTAAATGCTTTATTAGCTTTACGTAAATCTGCCGAAACGTAAACAACAACGCTTGAAAGTCGGATCTATAAATAAATACTACTTTATGTCTTGTACAGAAGTGCGACAAAAGCCAAATCTTTTGGTTTCACATATAATTGTGTTTGAAAGGAAACATTCGTGGAGTACTTATGTAGGTAATAAAAGTGTTGAATGTACCTATTAAGTACCTAATAGTTTTTCTAAAACCTCACGGAAGCTATTCTGAGATTTTTAACGATTGTATCATAGGCAGGAACTTCGGATTCCCATCACACACGTAGGGAAGGTACTCGAAGTTCTTGCTTAGTAACATTTAGCTATTATATATCATTAGTTGTCTAACTAGCTTTGTCAGCTAGTATGTAGCTACATACTAGCTGACAAAGTGGACAACTAGAAGAAGATGAAGTTGTAACGTCATCCGCAAATATTTTATGGATTTATTTTTTATGGACTAAGTATAGTATACAGGGTGTCCCAGAAGTCGACGTCAAGCCGGAATCGAGTAATAGGTCAAAACACAAGAGTTATCAAAAAAAAAAGCAAAAAAAACCCTTTTTTGCTTTGGCAAGTAGTTTGAGTGATTTTTTCAGTAGGTACAGTCAAAGTTGGGCGAAGTATTAATTTTGAATACGTAGACAGAGAATGCTCTGTCTACGTTTGAATATGTGGATAGGCAAAAAGTTGTATTTTCTTCAGGATCCCATAACAATTTTTTGTTAGGTTAAGATTTTTAGCAACATGAGTGCAAAGACACAGGGTGCAAATTTTACGACTGAACCGATGTTGATTACTTATATTTTTTTTTGTGTTCTTCATCTTTTTATTTAAGACTTTTTCTGTACTTTTTATGCAAAACAAAGATTCTAGTCCATTTCTTTAAATTCAATTTTAGGAAAATTTCGTCAGTTTTCTAGGAAACATGATATGAATCAACATGGTTTTAATATCTTTATATTTCTTCAACAGGGCATGAACACACGGCTCGCATTCGCCATCATCTCATCAGCATGCTGGTCAGCTTTCCAACATGGATACAACACTGGAGTCCTGAACGCACCACAAGCTGTAAGTCATTATAACCCGTAGACAGAGTAACTAGTCGGACTTTTTAATGAAAAAGTCCGACTGTAGTTACTCTACTGCAGCATTTTACTGCAGTAAAATTACAGCTTTTATGTTACCACTTTAAATATAAATTTCGAATATCCTGGCCTAAGTATATCGATGTTTCATTGCGTTTCAGGGCAGATTTTTCCAATGTCAAATAATTTTATCCTAGGAATAATTTTATTTTCAATTTTTGACAAGTTCTTCAAGTAAATTTTATTCCACGAATAAAAATTATGTCGATTGTGAAATCACATCACTAGTAGAAATAGTGTGGTATTATTTTTTAACGAAACTACAGTAAGAAATGTCATTTTCCTAATGCTAATTAAAAGTTCCGCTCATAAGTCTGTGCAAATTTTTGAGTGACAAATGACGATCTGAGACCGAAGTAAGTAACCCGACAGAGAGAAAACTTCATACAAACGTGCAATGATAAGTGCATTACAACAAAGCGCGCCAGCACATAATTTAGAAGCATTGTGAGGGGGTTACTCTGGTGCGCCTTCGAGCCAATTCGGAAACACGATGAGTCCCGAAGCGAATACTTTTCTTGAAAAGCTGTAACTACATTGCCACAAGGAGCTTTTGGCGTTGATAGGGTGGCGCTGTTGGTAAAAAATAGTGCAATTATTTTATGAAAAATATTGAAAAAAAAAAAGTTACCAATTAAAACGCCAAAGAAAATAATTTTTCTTTGGCGTATTTTGCTTTGTGGTACAGAACCTTCGTAAATAAATAAATAACCCTCCGAGATCGCGTCCGACTCGCACAAGGCGAAAACGCCAAAAAAACCCGTTTCTTGTATGGAGACAACCTTGTAAATTTCAAGTGTCGGTTCATAAGATACGGACGGACGGATAGCGCAGGCTTAATAAAGGGCCCCATTGGCACCCCTTGGGCACGGAACCCTAAAAACAAGATGGCGGCGTTGGTTTCGATTTTGGCGCCAAAGTTCCTATAGATATTTGAAGGACTTAGAAATCAAACAAAAATACGATCTAAAAGTTTTAATTTTGAGTTCTCAATATTGCCAAGCGCAATTCAGCCTCTTTTCTCTTAGCCCTGTTGCAGAGAAGAAGCTCCTCTGCAGCGACCCTCTCGGCTTTCACTTTGTAATAGTTTTCCTCAGCTGCCTTCACCAACCATTCTTTCTCAGCTACATTGAGCTTGTGTAGCTCCTCGTCTTTTTGTTGTGACCTGTCATACGGTCTGCGAGGGATAGAGACTTCCTCCTGGGTGACTCCATTCCGCATATTTCTTGATCCTGTAATGTTACAAATAAAATCCATATATTATTTAACATATCGCACCCCCGGTGCGACACTGTCACTTTTGCAAAAAATGCAAAAATGAGTTAAATATCTAAAAATGATCCTAAAGCACCCCTTTGCTTAATAATAATAATAATATCCCTGGACATTTCACACAGCGCCATCTAGTCCCAAGCTAAGCAACCTAATGCTTGTGTTATGGTAACAAGATGGCTGATAAACTACTTATATACATTTTTTTTTGTAAATACATACATATTATAGATAGAAAAACACCCAGACTCAGAACAATGCAATACATACATTGCTTGGTGCAATAACGTTACTTTTGTAGTACCTACGCATAGTTTCCGTATGAGGGCGTGAGTGTCATTGCCGTTTTGGTTTGTTTTGGTGAGGTGTCAAAGTTTTAAATGCTTCTCCTGAAAAACTACATTTTTGCATAAGTGACAGTGTCGCACCGGGGGTGCGATAAGATAAAATGGCATAAGGCTGCTTTTCCACCAAAGATGTGCTATGCAGCTATGCTGCGAGGATGAATAGAATGGAATACTCTTTATTACGTACACCATATAAGTTACAGACATAAATATAGCAATTTTACAAAGGGTGACACAATGGGCGGTCTTATCGCTAAGAGCGATCTTTTAAAGACAACCTTTGGATGGATTAAAAACGGGAAGGAGACACAAATACTGTAGGTAATCTGTGGTGTACCATTTACAGAATACAATAAATACATGCATAAAGTATATTATACTAATCTAAATAAATATATAAATAAACATGAAACAGAAGCAAAGAAAATATAATAATGATGTTTAAGAAGAGGAAGTGCTTTTTTATCATAGTTTTAAAAGTGGACAAAGATTGAGCACGCCTTACCGATACGGGCAAGTCATTCCATAACCGTACTGCTTGAACAGTAAAAGATTTGTCGCAGAAACTGGTGTAATGCTAAGCTTCGTAGAATCGTAGCTTAGCTTTCACATCCTCGCAGCATAGCTTAGCATTAGTGGAAACGGTCACATGGTTTCGTAACTACGAGATAATGTTCCCACTGCTGGGACTCTCGGCGAGAGGGAGTGGGCCGTAATCCACCACGCGAGCTCAGTGCGGGTTGCTAGATGTCACATGTCTTCTCGTATGTGACCGTTTCCACTAATGCTAAGCTGTGTAGCGGAGCGAGTAAGATATGCTATGGAGATGCGACGCCGCGAGGCACCTGTACGAGGAAGATGCGCAGCTCGAGCTATGCGATGCATCGGCCGTAGAGAGAGCACGGGGAGCATGTTTTCTTTCGGTGACCAACGCGCGCCTACCTTAGGTACTCTGCCCTATACATAGCTACTACACTCGCGCATCTATAGCTCCCATGCATGGCACGCATCTTGAACCCGTTTTCACCAGTGCTCTGTTATGTCATCAACTGCCTAGCCTTAGGTTTTTTTTTTTTTTTATTGACAATGGGCTCACTCTTGACCTCAATCCAGCGCAGAGGCAGGGATGAGATCTACGATGGAACGAGCTTGCCCAGAAGAAGCCTATTCACTCTCGCCTTGAAGAGATTCGGGTTGTATGAACTCGGGAATGCAGACAGGTACAGCGGGCTGGTGTCCGCAACTCCACGACAATGCGCGTATTTTGCGTACGGGTGGGAACAGCGATCATTCGATCCACCCCAGCTCCTCAAGGAAGGCCAGCAACTGCCTAGCCTTTTCCCAACTATGTTGGGGTCGGCTTCCAGTCTAACCGGATGCAACACAATACCAGTATTTTACATGGATCGACTGCCTATCTGACCTCCACAACCCAGTTACTGGGTCCACAACCCTTGGTAAGACTGGTTGTCAGACTGGCTTCTGACTTCCCGTAACTACTGTCAAAACTCTAAATAATTACTGAAACATGATTTACGTAAACTCTTTTCTACTGAATAACACTTACTTTGCTGATTTTGCGTTGGCAACTCCAGCTCCAGTGGGTCCGGGGACATTGAGGGCTGCTCCTGGAACAGTGGGTCGGCAGGTGTAGCAGCAGTTGTATGGGTGGGTGAGATGGGCGCTGGCTCTTGTTTTGCAGGTAGACCCTGCACGACAAAAACTGAATATCATTGACTGATACAACAATTGTACAGGATGGCAAGGACATCGACGCGCAAACTGTTACCATGGATTCAGTACAGTCACGAGCACCAATATGTCAACACTTGCCAACTTTCAATTGCGATTTTTTCATGAAATAACGAATGCAACGTTGAAATACGACACATTACATAAACCTATGGGTTCGAAAATACTATTTTCGTAACAATATAAAATTTCATTAAAAAATAAAGGAGTAAATCGCTTTTGAATAAAGCCGAGTGTATACATACTTTTGCTCGTGACTGTACATGATTCTGAACACCTATGCGTTGAAATTTTCGTCAGTTACAAAAAAAAAAAAAGTTTTCCTTCACCATTTTGAAAGCAGTGGTGATGAAATAATTAACACAAAGTAAAGTGCCTGCTTGGGTTTGAACCAACGACCAACAACTCGTAAGTGGCGGCCACTTCCACTGAGCCACGACTGCTCTAGAGCATATACAATGTGTAACGGAAAGGGCATATACATACCAAGGGCACGGCTTCTTTGGATGATATCAAACGATATTGGAAGGGTTTTAATCCTATCTCTACATGTTCGGAAGTTATGAGAATTTTTAATACATTGATATCAGAAACCAAACTAGGTGCACAAAATTACGGAATAGATTTATCGTGATATTGGCAAGTAACGCGGAAAGTTATTGACCTACGTAGTGCGGCAACACGTTTGTAATGATAGTGATTCTATACCAGCTGCCATCTTTAGTGCTGAAGAATAGCAATTTTCTGTTACACGTTGTATATAGAAATGTAATTATTACCGATTGAAAAGCTGGGACTCTTGCGCTGGTTTGCCGCTCTCCATAACCCTCTCCCATGATTGATAATATCCTCAATTCCACCTGGGAGAGGGTTGTTGCTACAGACGGGGCTCCCCCAGCACATTTTGACCGCCTGGAAGCTGCAGCAGCTTTTTTAGCCAAATGTTTTTTATCTGCCCACACCTATAATTTAATTATTTGGTTAATTGCATAAAAAAACATCTAAATTCATTCAGTAGTTTTTGCGTGAAAGAGTAACAAACATCCATCCATCCATCCTCATAAACATTCGCGTTTATAAATAATATTAGTAGGAAATAGGATAGTAGGAAGCACAAACCTACTTATGTCTGATCTTTCAATCGACAAATAATTTTTTTCGTGAAATAAAATTTACACATTTGATTTTAATTAAATAATAATAATAATATCCCTGGACATTTCACACAGCGCCATCTAGTTCAAAGCTAAGCAACCTAATGCTTGTGTTATGGTAACAAGATGGCTGATAAACTACTTATATACATTTTTTTTTGATCGATTGATTTGAAGGCGAGAGTGAATAGGCTTCTTCTGGGCAAGCTCGTTCCACCGTAGATCTCATCCCTGCCTGTGGGCTGGATTGAGGTCAAGAGTGAGCCCATTGTCAATTAAAAAATAAATAAAAAATTTACCTCTGACAGTTTTTGTATGGAAGAACTGTCAAAAATTCAAAATTATTCTTCTGATAAATTTATCTGGCGTTGGAAATTCAGCCCTTACATATATAAAATCATTTATCATTTACTAGCTGAATAAAATCATTTACTAGCTGCGCCCCGCGGCTTCATCCGCATAAGTTTCGATCCTAGTTATAAACTATTTGTGTGCCAAATTTCAACCCAATCCGTTCAGTAGTTTTTGCGTCAAAGAGTAACAAACATCCATCCATCCATACAAACTTTCGCATATAAAATAAATTAGTAGGATCAGTAGGATAGGATTAAACTCACCCTCTGCCACTGCTCCACGGACTTGATACAGCCTCCCATTGAATTAAGGGAGTTGCACAGGCCTTCCCACAGCCGTTTTGATCGCAATCTGCCGTCAGTATTCCTCAATTGTCCGCGAGCCAACTCTTTATTTTCGCTCATGAAATTAATGAGGGCCTCTATTTGAATGTGTGTGGCTGCTGGAGCGGCTGGGGGCATTTTACAAAATAAATATTATTATTTTTTTTTGTGAAAAATGCTCATTCTCTTCCTGACTGTGAATGGGGATCAAGGTTTCTCGAAAAAATAAGGAGTATCCTTAGACACTTACTGCCGCCCCCTTTTGAAAAATCCTCCATGTATATGTCGCAGGAAGCCGCTGTTTTACATAACCGCTAGCTGTTTTACAAAACAGCTCCGTTGTGTAAAACATCTGAACAAGCCCTTTTTTTTTTGCGCGTTTTAAGTCCTCATGGATTTCCTCTATCATGGGGGTGACAGAGGGGTATGATGGACTTTTGCCGGCTAAAACCACCGCGGTGTTCTTTGTATGCCTATGGCCGGGGGTGCGGGATTCGCATAAGCATTCACCGCTCCCATCTGAACGACCCTGGCTGTTTTACCTAACGGAGCTGTTTTGTAAAATAACTAGCGGTTTTGTAAAACAGTAGTCGGCAATCCATCTGCGACATATACATCATTATTTTGTTTCATTCATTTAAATCAATTATAGTTAAAATTAACAAAAATCAATGTCAGAGTGTTAGGGCTTTATTTCTTTTTTATGGAACATTTTCCATTTCTTTTAGTGCCAAAAGAATACAGTGAGCAAAACCAGCTGGCACAGCTAGTCCCTAATATAATTTTAACAAATCAGCAGGGAAATTGTGTAACAGTACGAATAGCTTTCATTTTGACAGCTCAACAACATTCATTGCCTTATTTACGTTGTTGAGCAGCCAAATTATTCGAACATATGGAGCAATGGATTAGCAATATCCTTCAAAATGATTGAGATTGTGATTAATAGTGTGTTAGGCGATTAGGGTGCTGAACAGTACCTTGTGATGGAGGTGCACCATAATCAGTCAGACGGAACTCAGACAAATGCGGAGGAGTTGTTGGAGATCCTGCAAAAATACATTTTGTAAGTAAAAAATGTCATAAAAATAAATATTGTTCTTGATTGTTTATTTATTTAGTCGTGATGACCCACTGGTTAAATTCTCGCCTCTCATACACCAGGTTCTAGGTTAAAATCCGGGCAAACACCACCATGTTTTTCAATTCATATGAAAAAAAAAAAACATGTACTTTATAAGTTTGTCTTGGACATTGCTGACATTGGTGAAGGACAACATCGTGAGAAAACCAGGGGGTCTACTCCGAAGTAGTAGCGGCGGAATGTTCGGCCGTTTCCTGCTACGAAGTTACTATTTGGTTCGGTCGGTTCCGATCCTACACTCCTACACTCTTTCGAATATTAATATAATAATAATATCCCTGGACATTTCACACAGCGCCATCTAGTTTCGTCAGTGCCGGCTGCCGCTGAAAACCAGCGCTGGGGCTCTGTCTCGTATAGGGTCTTAGCATTATGCTGAGCGATGGCCGTTTTGCGTGAATGTGACGCATGTTTACCCCCAACTTGTTTTTTTTGTGTGTTTTTGTCCTTTTTTTATGCGTCATGTTTGCCGCAAATAAATGCTTTTTCTTTCTTTCTTTTTCTTTCTTCTTTCTATCTAGTCCCAAGCTAAGTAACCTAATGCTTGTGTTATGGTAACAATATGGCTGATAAACCACTTATATACATTTTTTTTTTTGTAAATACATACATATTATAGATAGAAAAACACCCATATTGATTATGGTCCCGAACCAACTGAACCGATCCGAACTTTTTTCGCATTTTTCAATAATATTTGGTTCGGCCATGTGTCGGTCCGATCCGAACATTCGCACTTTGCACTTCGGAGTAACACCAACCCGTCTCGGGCAAGTGTGGTGATTAATGCTTGTGGCTTCTCTTTATGAGAGACCTTTGCCCTACAGTGGAACTAGGCTAGGCTGGTATTATTTGCGTGGGCATTCCCTAAAGTTATAAGAAAATTCATCAAAGAAAAAGCCTTTGAAGAAAATCTTGTCTAACCAAGTTGTAACAGCATGGAATAGGCTCCCGGGAAATGTTGTGACGGCTCCCACATTGAAGTGCTTCAATAATCGACTGGGTAGATTAAATATCTCCAAGCTATTTGATACACACGCATGAGCGAATTAGGCGCTAGTGTGTCTAACCAAATAATATTAATGTACAGTCAACAGCAAAAGTAGATGATCAAAATCAGAAATTCAATACTAATGAACGGAGTTCGGGTCAGAACTGTGTGGCGTCGAAGTGATTCAAAAATATGTGATTGTAAATTATACCAAACATTTACTACTAGTACAGCTGCCATATAGCTGCGAACTCCGTTCATTAGTATTGAATTTCTAATTTTGATCATCTACTTTTGCTGTTGACTGTACCTACCTGTTTCTATCGCAGACTCATTTAAAACTTGTGCTCTCGTCTCACTGGCAGCTAACAGAACTTGCGGTGTGTCTGGTAACACCTCAGAATCAAGTAGAACCTCTGTCATTTCTGTTAAAAAAAAAACAGCAATTAAAAATTCGACACTTTGGCAAAAAGTACAGACGCCAGCACATCAAGCTATTACAATCTGTCAAATTTCTTTAATAGATTTTCTACTTTATCGCGGAAGCATTAAGGTTCAAGGTTGATTGGGAAAATTTGACAGTTTCGGGTAGCTTGACCTGCTAGCGTCTGTACCTTGGCTGCTCCTTTCTCTCAAATTAGGCTATCAAAAACAAAATCTAGTGTTTCAAAGAAAATTACAATACCTACACGATTAGAATGTATTGAACGACAATTTTTTTTAAAATATAAAATTGACGAAAAATTTCAAATGCAGCCCACTGCATTGAAATTTTTCGTTGGAGCTGTGTCTCGTTCAGCTCAGAATAATGTACTGAATCCATGATAACAGGGTGCGCGTCGATGTCCCTGCCACCATGTATACTTATGCCAAAAAACAAAACAAAAAAAAAAAAAAAATGTGTTTATTATCTTAAATCTATACAATTAAGTGGCCGGGGCTTCCCAGAAAGTAATCCGAAGATACTTGTGATGGGATGAAAACATAGGAACATAGCAGTGGTTGGTATGCAATTATAATATTGTAAACGACGAGTATCTTTAATCAGAGTTAAAACAGAGGAATATGTTAATAGGGAAAGAACATCAACAACCATGTGACCGCGTTCCCTCTTAATCTAAATCCAATGTTATAAAGAGAAAAGATCTGATTATTTTATTTGTATATATTTGTTACACTTTCACGCTAAAACGGCTGAACGGATTTGGATGAAACTTGACACATGGATAGACCATGACATACTTTTTATCCCCATATTCCCATGGCATTAAGACTTATGCGGGTGAATACGCGAGGTGCAGTTAGTAGTAAATTTAAGACTAAAATCGCCAACCGTCTAGCTAGAGATGTGTGGTACTCAATGCCTTATCTGTATGAGAAGAGACCTAACATTACACTGCGTAAGTCTTGATCCCGTGGACGTGCATAGGTTTGTAACTTAGGGACTGCTCATTTATTACGTTAGACGATTTGAGGAGGGGGTCCAAACAAGTTTGGACCCCCTCCTCCTCGTATTTATTCTTACATGGGTGTGGTAGGGGTCTACATTATTCTTAGATAGGATCAAAAGTAAGCCAAAAACTTTGCCACTATTTATTTGCAATTTTGGTAGATACTGATCTTACGTAAGATTCAAAGAGAGGAGGGTGATAATTCAAGTCTTAATTTTTTCTTACGTCGCAGGGAGGGGTTGTCAGAAATTGATTAAAATGCTGATGTAATAAATGAACAGCCCGTTATGTGGGTGAAACCGCGGGATACATATAGTTATTTAAATTAATATGATTACCTTCAGTAGATGTGTCATCAGCATCACTATAAATAACTTCTAACAACTTGAAATCTGTTTGCTCGGCTAGGGAAACTTCCACAACCTGGTATTGGCTGGAGGTACTAGGCAAATTGGAGTTACTAGATCCAGCCCCTGTCTTCATTCCTTTACTCTTTTCTTGAGCTCTACCACTTTTACGTCGAGTTTTCAAGTTTTCCCAACATTTTTTAAGCTGCGCTTCCGTTCTCTGAGAAAAGAATATTATGTTACATAAACTTTTAGCATAGAATAGAATATTCTTTCTACATACATCCTACTAATATTATAAACGCGAAAGTTTGTGAGGATGGATGGATGTTTGTTTGTTACTCTTTCACGCAAAAACCAAGGAACGGATTTGGATGAAATTTGGCACATAAATAGTTTATAACCAGGAATAACACATAGGATATTTTTTATCCCGATATTCCCACGGGATCGAAACTTATGCGGGTGAAACCGCGGGGCGCAGCTAGTAATAATTATTATAAACGCGAAAGTTAGTGAGGATGGATGGATGTTTGTTACTCTTTCACGCTAAAAACTACTGCACGGATCTGGATGAAATTTGGCACACAGATAGTTTATAACCAGGTTTAACACACAGGGTACTTTTTATCCAGATATTCCCACGGGATTGAAAACTTAAGTGGATGAAACCGCGGGGCGCGGGCGCGCCGGTACAACATACGTAAACGACGCAAAAATAGTATGTAAGAATCGTAGCAGCTCGCGTTCTGTACTTTGTGCCTACCCCCATGGGAAGAAGGCTTGAGTTTATTTATTTATATACACTTTATTGTACACCACAAAATACATAACTTATAAAATACATCAAACACTACAAAATATACAATGGGCGGCAATGGCCACTGGGTGGTGGGTGGTTGTTATGGTATGTAATATTTAAAGAAAGAATTACATTTGTTAGGCACTCGTACTTACTTTTGAATTTGTTTCAATGCTATTGTATTCCTCCGCTAGGCGAGCCCATGCAGCTTTTTTACCTACAAGGTTGCCAGAGTTTAATTCATATTTTATTACCAATTCTTGAAGAAGAACGTTTTCAGTTTCGTTCTTATGTTTTCCGCTCATTTCGAGCAAATAAACACAAAACTACGAACGACACCGCACTGTTGATATAGAAACATAAACAATGATAAAGAAGTATGTCCCAAGCCAATCGCGTATTATGTACCTATCACCATTTTTTTTGCATAGGATATACATGGGATTTTTTGGTTCAAGTGAATTAAATACGATCACAGAACAGTCAATAAACTTGATGCACACTACACATAACACAATACTACAAGTTGTACTTATTAAAATATTACTATGATGTTTGTTTACATTCTACGGTTGAAACTTCAAACTTTCGTTTATTATGCAGATGAAGCTATTAAAATCGTAATAAAAATACACAGACTACATAGAAAATATATTATGGATTTAGTATGTACTTAAGGTCCTTGACAATGCGCTCGCCCACAGACTGCTAAAGCTGTACAAGAATCTTTTGGCACGTGGCCAAAATCTGAACTAATGTCACCATCTTATTTTTTCAATACATTTTTACAAAATAATGTTTATCAACTATAACGTAACAATGCCTCCTTGTAATCGTTCATTCATTAATGGTATAGTGAATTGACTAGTTAGTAGATTATAGACGGTAAATGGACTGTATAATAGAGTACATACTAATTCAAGTTTTCTTACTTTTTTGCAATTTGCGAATCATATTTATTCAACATACAACCTGACACTGACTTGCAAATTGCAAAAAACTATAGAAAATTTGAATTCTGGCTACCCTGGCGCTTCCTCCTAGTCTTCCTTGGAATGATGACGTATTTCTCACGTTTGACTTCGACTTGTTCAACGATTTTGAGGGTCTTTTCAGCCATTACTTGAGATCTCCTCGACCGAGTTCTGAGTCGAGGAGCATTCGAGATTACTAATGATTACTGCTAATTAAACGTTCAAGACTTGACTCACAAAAAAGATCAGCTAAATAGACACTCACGATTTGACAAAATCCGTACTTTACTTATGATGAGACATTTTTTTTCAGATCAAATAATTTGGTTTTGCCCACGAAAAAAAACGTACAACGAATGTATTACAACGCAAATTTTTCTGCCACTAAGCATTATCGGAGAGAAGCGGTGGCCAAGTACGGCCCTGAATTACAGATCATGCGTTTAATTTCACCGGCTCTCATATCTTTCAAACGAAATGCTTCCGACCATTAGACTCCTTTGGTCTAGTGATCGTAAATGCTACTGCTGAGCATAAAGTCCTGGGTTCGATTCCGAGGTCGCGCAATGTGCTATTGGAACGAAATTCCTTATCGCGCGTTATTATATAGTTGTAAGCCGTGGGACGTGCGCGTGTTTCTCTGTCTGTCTCTTATAGAAAGCAAGCCAGTTGTTTTTGTCTGTGTTTTTTTATTTGTTAATAATAAAAAAAAATATTATAACTTAAAAAAAATAAAAATTATTACAATTCCTTCACTAATTAATCGAAAGGAACTTCGTTCCATCCGGGTGTCCCTTGACACCTCTCAAGTTTTGGGTTTTTCTATCTTGAGTTTCTCAGTAGCACCCTGGAGTCCGGTTTTGTGCCCAGTTGGTAGCAATAGGGTCGCCGCCCCGTTTACATGGAACTTAAACATAACTTGCGAAATATGGGTGTTCTATAGGTACACCTGCCCAACTCTTCGCAGAAACCGGGCGTGATTTTATGTGTGTACAGCTACTTTCCAGAACAAACTCTTTTACTACAGGTCTATCATCATCATCTGCCTGCCTAGCCTTTTCCCATCTATGTTGGGGTCGGCTTCCAGTCTAACCGGATGCGGCTGAATACCAGTATTTTACATGGAGCGACTGCCTATCTGACCTCCACAACCCAGTTACTGGGTAATACGATACCCCTTGGTAAGACTGGTTGTCAGACTTTCGAGCTTTTGACTACTCGTAACGACTGCCAAAGATCACAGAGGGGTCTCGGTATGTAAAGATGGTCACCCATCCACAGACCAACCGCGGCAAGCGTAGCTTAACCTGACCGATCGACCTGTGCGGCTTTTATTATTTAGCCACGGCCCCCTATTTACTACAGGTCTTATCATTTAACCAAAATGGTGCTTGAAGTAGCTGGCGTGGCGTGGTGTTTTAATTCCCGTCAGCGGAAGAATGACTTAGTTCTCGCGAAACATAACCACACCCTCCCGCACCGCACAGCTACCTTAGTTAAGCGGTATACGTCTAACTGCTACATACTCAATCTTTCTATAATTATTTCCAGATAATGTCAGAATGGCTGCAAAAGGAAACTCTCACCGGCACCAACACATCACTAGCGGCTGTGGACGACCCTAAAGTGACAACAGTGATGTCTATAGCTGTCGCGATATACTGCGTGGGAGGCATGATTGGGGGCATCATCACTGGACTCGTGGCTGACAGGTAAGCTAAGAGATTAGGTCCAAAAGGCACCTGTTAGAACTAAATGGCACTAGGACCAAATGATGCCAGCGAGAGCCAAGTGACCAAGGCTAGGGTCTAGGACTAAGCAACACTACAAGGTCGAATTAAATTAACAAGCTAAACTCCGCAACAACACAATCTATGGTCGCCAAAAAATCATCATCACATCATTTTATTTTTTGTGATTTATCATGTTTAGATTTCGTTACCATCACGTCTGTGAAGTTTGGCCAATTTATTTTAATTTAATAAGTAGGGTCTAAAGATACCGACTATTACTTAAAACTAGAGGAAAGGCCACGACTGACAGGGATTAAGGACCATCTCTAAGATCAATCCAGGACACACTGACTGCATAATAGCGTAATCAGCCTATAATGTTCACACTGCGGGATCACAAGCCTCCTCTCTTCGAGAGGGAGTGGGCTGTAATCTAATCGGGCCCTGTGCGGGTTGGTAGATGTCATATGTCTTCGAATGTTTGGTTCTAGGACATGCCGGTTTAATCACGATGTTTTCCTTCACCGTTTTGAGAGCAGTGGTGTATTTCCACAAAGTAAAGCACCTGCCTGGTCGAGCTCATGACTCGTAAATGGGGTCTTTTATCCCAGGGCCACCAATATAATGCTCTGCCTAGAACTGGCTAGGATTCAAAACAGTTCACAAACAAAATCAATCTGATTTGGCTGTGCATTGTTTATTGCAGTTGGTAGGCCATCTTATGTTCTCGATAGCCGTTTTTATAACTCTGAGGAACCACACGAAAACATCCGGTGTAACCAACATAGTTTGCAGAGTAAGCAAGCTGCAGTAGCAGTGGGCTGGCCATGTTTGTCAAAGAACTGATGGCCAGTGGAGTAAACGAGTCCTGGGGGTCTACTCCGAAGTAGTATCGTCCGAATGTTCGGCCGTTTCCTGCTAAGAAGTTATTATTTGGTTCGGTCGGTTCCGATCCTACACTCCTACACTCTTTCGAATATTGACTATGGTCCCGACCCAACCGAGCCGATCTCAACTTTTTTCGCATTTTTCAATTATATTCGGTTCGGCCATGTGTCGGTCCGATCCGAACATTCGCACTTTGCACTTCGGAGTAGGCCCCCTGGAGTGGAGACCGCGTATCGATAAGTGTAGTATGGGACGCCCCCCAGCTAGATGGACCAAACGACCGACGACCTTAAAAAGATGGCTGGGGTAGACTTTATGCGGAAGCCAGAGGACAGAGTGTTCTGGCGGAGCCTGAGAGAGTCCTATGACCAGCAGCGGATTGCGAGTTGATTGTTCATTAATACGAAAACTTGACTCACTTATCAAGTTTGCTATTTGTTTCAGGTTGGGCAGAAAAGGCGGTCTACTATGGAATAACGTACTGGTATTTGTAGCAGCATTATTGGAGGGCCTCGCGAAAGTTGCCAACTCCGCTGAGATGCTTATTTTAGGAAGGTAAGACAAAAGAAAACCTACGCCTTAATTGCGTAATACACGATCAATCGTAATATGAATCATTTTGAAGCATATTGCTAAAAATAACGCAATGAATGTTTTTGAACTGTCAAAATGAAAACGATTCCGATTGATTGTGTGTTACGCAATTAGGGTGCTGGTTATTACTTATCGACTTCCTTATTTCATAAAGAGGTGGTTAATTTTCCATAAATTCATATTTGTTTACATTTTATTTATTCGCCAAAAATGTAAACAAATACCTATGAGTTTATGGAAAAATTACTTTAATCCCTACACAATAAAGTTCAGTTTACGCTACAACTTTACACATTAGAGGCTTCCAGAGGCTTCCAATGACGGTTCATTGTAAGCCTCTTTTCATATCAGCCAATCAGGTTACTACGGCTAATAAACTACTCACCGCGCACTCTTCTTACACAAACATTGTATTGTTTCAGGCTAATAATTGGCGTGAATAGCGGCTTGAATGCCGGTTTAGCGCCCATGTATCTAGCTGAAATATCGCCTGTTTCTCTCAGGGGATCGGTGAGTTTAACATAAATAGTTTATCTTTAGAAGGGATTGAGAGCATTCGATTATTCGTGCTAGCTGCTGGCTGAGCCTAGTTTCAAAATCTGGCTTTTCAAAGCGACTTCTCCTATCTTTATAAGTAATTACATACTAACTGCCCCGGTCTAACCGGATGTAGCTGAGTACCAGTATTTTTAAATGGAGCGACTGCCTATCTGACCTCCACAACCCAGTTACTGGGTAGTATGATACCCATTGGTAAGACTGGTTGTCAGACTTTCGGGCTTCTGACAACCCGTAACGACTGTCAAAGATCGAGCACCCTAATTGCGTAACACACGATCAATCGGAATCTGTTTCATTTTGACAGTTCAACAACATTCATTGCGTTATTTACGTGTTGAGCAGACAATTTTTTCGAACTTATGAAGCAATGGATTAGCAATTTGCTTCAAAATTATTCAGATTCCGATTGATTGTGTGTTACGCAATTAGGGTGCAGGAATGACAGCCGGGACCAACGGCTTAACGTGCTGTCCGAGGCATGGAGGTTGTAAAGATGGTCACCCATCCATGGACCAAACGCGGCAAGCTTAGCTTACGATATTCGATCCCCGAGTAGGGTTTATAAAGTTTATTGAATTTTTGTGTACGAAAATTGTCAGTAACAGCCCACAAAAAAATTCAACTTTTTCTTTCAGATAGGAACAGTCTACCAACTAGTAATCACGATGACAATACTCCTCTCACAAGTGCTAGGCCTAGAGTCGGTGTTAGGCACGGCCGAAGGCTGGCCGTATCTGTTAGCGATCACCGCAATACCGGCAGTGCTGCAGATATGCACTTTACCTATATGTCCTGAGTCTCCTAAGTTTTTGTTGCTGAATAAGGGACAGGAGTTGCATGCTCAGAGAGGTAAGTCGCAATCTCGTTAGAGCGAGCTCTGGGGGTCTACTCTGAAGTAGTATCGGCGGAATGTTCGGCCGTTTCCTGCTACGAAGTTACTATTTGGTTCGGTCAGTTCCGATCCTACACTCCTACACTCTTTCGAATATTGACTATGGACCCGACCCAACTGAGCCGATCCGAACTTTTTTCGCATTTTTCATTATTATTTGGTTCGGCCATGTGTCGGTCCGATCCGAACATTCGCACTTTGCACTTCGGAGTATTCCCCCAGGTTAGTAGAGTCTTTGGAGTATATTTATTTAGAATTAAAATAATATGCATGTAAATAACAATTAATACCTAATTAATTAATGTCCCCGATGCGGACGAATTTTTTGATGCCCAATGAGCTCCTGCCTTTTTCTTTATTTTTTTATTAGATACTTGTATAATATTATACAGGGTGGTAGGGACATCGATGCGCAAACTGTAACCATGGATTCAGCACACCAGTTTAGACCCCATAGCGTCGAAATTTTTCGTCGGTTATCAAAAAAAAAAATCTTCTGTTTCATAGAAAAGTCAAAATTTATGGAACAGCAATATTTTTTTTTAATAACCGACGAAAAATTTCGGCGCTATGGGGTCTAAACTTATGTGCTGAATCCATGGTCACAGTTTGCGCGTCGATATCCCTGCCACCCTGTATTTATTTAGAATCAAAGTAATATGCAAGCAAATAACAAATAATACCTAATTCATAAATAAAATTAACTAAATCATAATTATCCTAACTTAACTAAAATTATTCACATACTAAATTATGGCGTCGAAAAATTCATCCGCAACGTTGTCGACTGGTAATGTACCCAAGAGACTGGTGGCATTACCATGTTGTATGGCAATGCTTAGCCTCTGGCCAAGTTAAAACCAGCCCTTGGGTCACGGGAATTGTCAACCAGCCGTTTCGAAATTTCCTCAAAAAGACCATGAGTACTCGAACCCCACGGCTCGAAAATATAATTACCAATAACACTTACGCCGCTTGTAGTCTATTCATCACTCTGAAGTCTCCTGCCTTAAGCTCAATTTATTTGGAGTCGGTGCAGCATACAGTACAGCATAGTATCCTTATCTTCCATATTTCTCTATCTGCCGTCATCTCAGTAGTATCACCCCCCCTTTCTAGCCATATAAACTTATTCACAATAATGGATATTTGGCTAGGCTCTCAGTTTCACCAGGTACTCGTACACACACAATGACATATCAAGCAATACATTTCCAGTTTTAGCTGACTACGCATTGTATAGGTTTTTCGTACTATGAGAAGTCATGTGAAATGATTTAATTGAACCTAATTTTTTCAGCTCTCAATTGGTTGAGAGGCGACGTTGCCGTTCATGGAGAAATGGAAGAAATGCATCAGGTGAATATCATAATCATTATTTCTTCTGTCACCTATATCTGTTATCGTTGGTCTGTCTTAGGCCTTCGAGGAACGTTAACGCAGCGAAGACGCTTCATATAAGCCACGTAATTTAAACCTATCAAGTTTTAGTCTGTCACTAAAAACTTGAGAGCAGTAGTGGCCACACATCTGAACTGCAGTGCGATTCTGTAACCATCTCACCGTGAAAACTTAGGTGAAGTGAACGTGGAGTGAGCTATCTTTCCAAGTAATGCTAGGGATTGACAGTTGACACTATTGACAGCTCACTCTAATATCACTTCGCCTAACTTTTCACGGTGAGATTTTTACAGAATCGATCGGCAGATCGCACACTAAACTGTTTACTTGTAATAGCTGTTCTTTGGAATTTAGGTAAGTGGCTTAAACTAGATTTTTTTAGAAGGTTTTTTTTGTGAGCCTTGTTGGTCCAGTGGTAATGGCTGCGACTTGACGAGTTGTGGGTCGTGAGTTGGAACCGAGACAGGCACTTTACTTTGTGTATTTAATATAAATTCATCACCAATGCTCTCAAAACGGTGAAGTAAAACATCGTGAGGAAACCGGCATGACCTAGAACCAATAATTCGAAGACATGCGACATCCCACGTAGTGGATTAAAGCCCACTCCCTCTCACAGAGAGGAGGCCTGTGTCCCAGCAGTGGGAACATGTGGCTCATTATGCTACTAAAAACTTTTAACGTTGACATTAAACGTAAGGAAAGCATCCCTTTTCCTCACATAACCCTTTCATACTCAAATTACAGGAAGCAGAAAAGAACAAAATCAGCAAGAAAGTGACTCTCCGCGAGCTGTTCAGCAACCGTCAGCTTCGCCAACCGCTCTTCATAGCCATGGTCGTGATGGTAGCACAACAGTTCTCTGGGATCAACGCCGTCATCTTCTTCTCCACTGACATCTTCACCAGGGTGCAGCTGACCAGGAGTCAGTCTCAGTACGCTACGCTGGGTAAGAGAGGATTTTGACGCTTAATTTTTTATGATGAAAATATATGTGAAAACTGATTTCAATCAATTATTAAACACGGTCAAATTAATTTAGCTAGCGAAACTCCATAGACGTGAAGAGTAAACACAAAAAAAAAACAAAGCAAAACTGATGTTTTATTTATTTATTTATCAACCTTACAACCATAATTACAGGCCTTCACCTAATGCGACAGTGTAGTTATCAACCACACCCACCCATAAAATATATCATCAATTATTTTATTTTCTTTTTAGTTTCACTAGCTAATTTAATTTGACCTTGTATATAAAAGAAATACTATGCGTAATGAAAATGCCGCTATAAAATCTAACCGAGACTACAATTAGAAAAAGCCGGAAAAAAAATCTGTCATAACTTGTTGCGAATATTGCTAGCGCGATGTAGGATTCTAAAACGCCATCTGTGTTCTGTAACTCAAACTAAGTAGTTATAATTCGATGACATAGATGTCGCTACTCTACCAGTTTTCACACGACTGCGGCGAAGCCCAAAAACTGATTTGTAATGTACATTAAATGTATTTTACAAGGTATGGGCGCAATGAACGTGGTGATGACAATAATAAGTCTGCTGTTAGTGGAGGTAGCTGGTCGCAAGACGTTGCTGCTCTCTGGATTCGCAGGCATGTTCATGTGCTCAGTAGGCTTGGTCGTCGCCTATATGTATGTAAGTATCGTTTAGATCATCTTATTATTTCCTTCCAGTACGAACTAAGCACAGACGCCAGCAGGTCAAGCTACCCGTAACTGTCAAATTTTTCCAATCAACCTTGAACCTTAATGATTTAGCAATAAAGTTGAAAATCTATTAAATAATTCTGATAGATTGTACTAGCTTGATGTGCTGGCGTCTGTACCTATGAGAACAGCCGATCTCTTCTGTAAAAAAGTGACGTGACTTCACTTTTTAGAATGACAATCCACTCCAAGCTCACTTCACCTGAGTTTCCATGGTGAGATTTTTATAGAATAGACCGGCAGCTCATGTCGTTGTAAAAATGCTATGCTGGGAAGTTTGTTGCGCCACTTCTTCTTCCCAGCGATAGCACTAGGAAGTGGTGAAGGGCGAGCGTTTTTGGGGGACTGTCTTTTGTAATTTTGACGTTCGAAAAGTGCTGATTCTCAGCCTAATTTGAATAAATGACTTTTGATTTTGAAAAATATTACCCAGTCTGCAAGATTATAATGGTGCTGACTGCCCAAGGCATGCCGGGCGTAAGGTTTACTAATAGGAATTAATTATTATCATGTTTCCACTACACTACTTATGGTCTAGTTCTGGCAAGAGTACGGCTCAGAATGGTTTCGATCTCCGAGTCGGGTAGTCTCGGTTTTCCTTCGGGACATTGTCGGTTGCAGTCCTGAGGCTCGTGCCGTCATATGGGATTATCGACCGATAATTTTTATTCGTGGAATAAAATTGACATCTGACAGTTTTTGTATGGAAGAACTGTCAAAAATTCCTTCCAGAGCCTTTAAACGGAAGGCGTGCACTAAGACTTCTGCATTCCCCTTCGGAGTATACAGACAGATATGACGCTATGTTCATTCTAATATTATTCTCTCTTCCTCAGGCTCATATATCATGGGTATCATACCTCTGCATAGCGTTGGTGATCCTCTTCGTCGTGATGTTCGCTGTGGGGCCAGGCTCTATTCCTTGGTTCTTAGTAACTGGTAAGTCCTCTATTACAACTTTTTAACTAACAGCCGAGCGTGGAGTGAGCTGTCAGTCCAACTAATACTAGAGATTGACACTATTGACAGCTCACTTTACACTCACTTCACCTAACTTTTCACGGTGAGATGGTTACAGAATCGCACTGCAGGAACGTAGGAATTTGTAATTACCTAAAAAATTTAGAATTTGCCACTATAACAACAATTAATTACATTGTATTCTATTCGAAAAACTCTCACATGATACACAAACAGTCAGACCCACAGGTCAGACCGTGGTCTGACGGGTGAGATCCGTAGGTCATACCTTGGCCGGACAGGCGAGACCCTTAAATTAGGTCAGACTGTGGTCTGACGAGTGAGATCCTTAGGTCAGACTGATCAGAACCAATGCAACTGCTAAATATTTGTTTGGTTTATAGGATTTGAATCCACGGCCGGTTGTGCAGAGTCTAATAGTCGAGAAATTTCTCTGAATCAAAACAGATTGCCCAGTATATTTAGTTGAGGTTGACTCTGCACAAAAAAATGTTATTTTCCCATTTCACCACATCACTGGCGCCGATTCCCTTGTCCACAAACTAAACTAAATTTAAGTTCAGTGCATCTTTTTCTTTCTATTTCATTAAGAAAAGGACAGAAGATAAATATTAGTTTAGTCCTGTCAAATTTAGATACTCCATAGCAAGTTTAGACGTGAATATAAACATGGCCACTAAAAATACGTCAACTTACGTCAGGCGCTGACTAATTTATAATAATTATAGGTCCAGGATGTGTCTGTTCTACTTTATTAATTAATTGTTTAATTTATTATATTATTTGCTTACAGAGCTATTCAACCAATCGTCTCGGCCTGCAGCGTCGTCGGTAGCTGTCACAGTGAACTGGACAGCCAACTTTATTGTTGGACTCAGCTTTTTACAGCTCTCTGTAAGTACACGACATCATCAGCCACTTCAAATTTTAAATTAATTTTGAAGCCCGGAACTCTCATCTAGAGAGAGTTTTTAGAACGAAGGAGTAAACTGGTAGAAATCGTCACGGAACAAAAAAGCGGTATGCCCACACCATGCGCCTCTTTACTATATATAATACACAGAGAGAGATAGTTTTCATGGTTTTCGAGGGTGCTACAGCAAATAATAGGGTCACAATGAAAATTCAAGATGTCGGCTGCGAAAATTTTCAAATTTTTCGTCATCGGTGTCGTTCTCATGGTTTCCGAGGGTGCTATTTCATTTTATTTATTCAATAACAACACATATTGTATCTGAATGATTACAAATAAAAAAGTTAAAAATAAAATTCAGCCAAAATTATCTTAACACAATAGGTACTTAATTAAAAAATGTCCATAATATTGAATTAATAAAAACAACCTAAATAATAAATCATCTGTTGCTTGTGCTGAATGTTTGTGTATGTGAGTTTAAATGTTTGTAAACGCACCCACGATACAGGAGTAATTCCTAGTGTGGGGCAACGTTTTTTTAAAAAACAAAAAAAGAAAATAAAAATCTATCATCAAAAATGTCAACACACCAGATATATTATAAAGCCGATCGTGAAGCCCAAATGAAATTCCACGAGTCGTCATTTTTTAATATTCATTTATTGTTTTAAATTCATAAACGTTGCTTGAAAGTTAAGTAATGATTAGCGACTGTTTAATCATACATTTTTGACGGTTAGATGTCACTCTTTAATCATTGTTTATAAATAAAAACCCCTAAACGTTAGAAAACCATGCTTAAATATATTATTCTTGTCCACAGATGGCACTCGGCGCGAACGTGTTCATAATATTCGCTGTTCTCCAACTAATATTCATATTCTTCATCTTCTTCAAAGTTCCTGAAACGAAGAACAAGACTGTTGAAGAGATCACCGCTATGTTCAGACAGCAGATGTAAATGTGGTTAAAGATGAGTTGTGTGTTTGACAGTGATTGTATATTTAGTAGTGTACGCACGGCTACGCATTAAGCTATACATAACCAGCACAGTCATGAACACCAATATGTCAACACTTGCCAACTTTCAATTGCGATTTTTTCGCTTTTCTTTTCGATTTTTGTTGAAATACGACACATTACATAAACCTTTGGGTTCGAAAATACTATGTTCGTAACAACATAAAATTTCATTTAAAAATAAAGGAGTAAATCGCTTTTGAATAAAGCCGAGTGTATACTTTTGCTCGTGACTGTACAAGCTTACATCTCACTATACGAAAAGCCTATACAATGCGAGGTCAGCTAAAACTGGAAATGTATAGCTTGATATGTCGTCGTGTATACTATCCAATCATGTTTTAACCTTATTACTATGAGAATAATGATCACTGTGATTTGGCCAGCGCTGCCAAATCAAAGGCAAAATAACTATGAACGGTGTAGTATCCAATCTTGTTTTTCACTAACTTAAACCTTATCCATAGGCTCATTTTTTAGACAACGCAACGACAAAATGGTTTTGTTCACTATTTCGCCATCAGTCAAGATATACTGGGTACACTGTACTTTGTGTTAGACAAACTCGAGTGCATGAACAAAAGAAAGGGTTGTGTGTATTTTATTATGTATGTTTGTATGTCTATGTGATTATCATCTTGGTAAGAATGGCGTGTAAATTTATATTTAAATCGAACATTATTTCTAAGAACAAATTGTTATTTACTATTGACCTACTGCTTTTACTAAACAAGATTATTATTTTGGACTGAACATACCTCATTTTTAATTTTTTATTCAAAATTGGGGGTTTTGTTTCTGAAAATTGATTTATCTAGTATGTTTTAGTATGAATCTTATTTATTTTAAGTGAAATACAGAGAAAATGAATGAATATTATTATTAGTCTGCATTTATGAATAGTGTTTTTATTATAATACTTTCAAGCTTGTCCGTTATATTTAAACTAGCTTGCACCCGCGCCTTCGTCCGTGTGAAATTTCTTGCTTTAACATAAAATATATGCTCCGGTGTAACACACTATCAGGCAATGGGTTTCATTTTGACAGTTCAACAACATTCATTGCGTTATTTACGTTTTTGAGCAGACACATTTTCGAACATATGGAGCAATGGATCAGCAATATCCTTCTTATTGATTTAGATTGAGATCGTACAAAAAGAAAAAAATACAAAGACTATCGTCTTATAGTACTGTAGCTCTGTGCCGTGTTACTTCGTTTTAACTTAGCGATCTTTCTGAGTTTTTTTTTCTTTTTGTTCGACTCCCAATGGCAGTAGAGTGATGGTATAGTTACCGGCACGTAAGTTGGCAAGAGATTTTGTAGTGGGGGAAGTTCGCGCATGTAAAAATGTATGATATTGTGCGTGCGCAAACTTCCCCCACTACAAAATCTCTTGCCAACTTACTTGCCGATAACTATAAATAGCCTATATTCTTCCTCGAGAATTTTATTGGGATATCAAATGCTAAAAGATTTATTCCAATTCGACTGGTGGCTCCAGAGATTAACGCATTCAAACAAAAATTAAACTCTTCAGCAAATTATTAGTATTTATAGGGTGACAGGCAAACTCGACGTATTCCTTGAAAGGCGTTATGCTACAGGTCATTAGCAACAAATTAATTCACTGTTAAAATATATATAAAACGAATGTTTAAAAAAATATAGCGAAAACACTGAATATTTTAAGTACTTATTTGTAACTATTTTAAGATAATTTTTATACTAGAATAGTGTTAAGGAAATTAAAATACTCAGATAATTTAAAACGTGTATTATTTTCCCTTATTTAGAGCTACAACCTGTTCATTCTAAGTTTGCCGCTGACCGTCAGTAAAACTAAAAAAAATCGAGAAATCTGAAGAATATGAAGGTGCCGAATAAGTAATAATCACAAGCATTTGCGATTATGTTGCTTATGGTATATTGAGAGGGTGACTCAGCGGTGCGGTACGTGGGTGGGGGGAAAGACCGCACTTCCCACGAACCGGCAAACTTAGCGCTAACGGTTGGTAATAGGAGTTCTAAAATGTAATTAAAAAACTTGAGAGGTGTCAAGGGACACCCGGATGGAACGAAGTATAACTGGCTTGCTTTCTATAAGAGAGAGAGAGAGAGACAGAGAAACACGCGCACGCCGCACGGCTTACAACCTATAGCAAAAAGTGTCGTTCCCAACTTTTAGTCTTAATTTTTTCCGTCTAGCCCCCTTTCGCAACGCGCGATAAGGAACTAAGTTCCAAAAGCTTCCACGTTTGAAATGAATACTTTCAGCATACCCCAGGCTGTCTCAGCTGTCTGCCGCTCTGACCCACTCACTATCACCTTGCTGAATGGCTAATATTCTACCATGGGCACCATGGCATAGGTTATTCTCTTGCAAAAAATAATGCATTTGGTATGTTGTTTCTTGACATAATCAAAATACTGGTCGCACTGTTTCTGCCTAAAAGGGCAGAATCCAAACCAAGATTTTTCTGTACGACGTCCACCCACAGATGACAGAGTCAATCAAACTCTTTGGAGCGTAGACAGAGAATGCGCTTTGGAGTTTCAACCTGTATATATTATAGTACTCTGTGGTTTCAACTGTCAATGTCAAATTCGATTCAACACGAAATCACGAATTTCGTCTACACAAAACAAAAATAAATGTGTAAATTAATGAATTATCTATTACAATGGATATAAAAGATGAATCTAAACGCATATTTACGCTATGCGAAGGCTGTTTAAGCACTGATAGAAAGCTTAAATGCATAACTGGTCAGACTCAAGCGCTATTTATAAAACTAAGAGAAGATGTGATCCAAAATGAAAATGTGAGTATGTTTTGCTGTTTTTCTTCTTATAATTATCAAGCAGCATCAATCATATATTAGTATATGCATATGACCACATCACCACTGCCCACGGCACTGCAACGGTTGGTAAAAATATTATTTAAATCACCCATTGTTTTATTCAAATCATTAAAAATCGAGGGATGACCGCAGATTCTTCAGAAATCCTTCTATGTTCTCATATGGATATAATGAAGCCAGGGAAATTAATCATCAAGCAAGCCGACTACCCAACTGACCAAGATTATGTCTGGACTTTAAAAAGAAACTGACCTCTGAGATTGTTTCGTTTCTTCTCAAAGTAGTCAGATAGGAAACGCCGATCTCATCTTTTAAATATGATTGATGTGTAAAAGTGTTTGTATAAACCTACTTACAAAACGTAATAATTTTACGTTGTTTCAAATCCAGTTGTATGAAATTACTTAAACATGTTTGACTTGAATTGGGGTGTTACTTTGAATAACAATTAATTTTGATGGCTGTACATTGGGCTAATATGTTAATGTTAGAGGTTTAAGGAAGATAACGGAACATTTTATAAATCAGATTATCCTATACTAGCTGCGGCCCGCAGTTTCACCCACATAAGTCTCGATCCCATGGGAATATCGGGATAAAGATAAAGAGTATCCTGTGTCCCAATCCAGGTCATGGTCTACCCATGTGCCAAATGTCTTCTTTTCTTCTTCAGCGCTTCTCGTCATCTTTTCTGATGCGCACAGCTAAGGAGTGGAACCGTCTGCCTGCGTCTGCATTCCCGAGTTCATACAACCCGAATCTCTTCAAGGCGAGAGTGAATAGGCTTCTTCTGGGCAAGCTCGTTCCACCGTAAATCTCATCCCTGCCTCTGGGCTGGATTGAGGTCAAGAGTGAGCCCATTGTCAATAAAAAAAAAAAATAAAAAATAAAATGTAGTCCAAATCCATTCAGCCATTTTAGTGTGAAAGAATAACAAACAAACATACATAATTATAATCAAACCTTTTCTATTATTAATATTTGTGCAGATAAAAATCACAGGTAGCTTGGTTGCTACCCAGCACCCTAATTGCGTAACACACTATCAATTTTAATCCGAATCATTTTGAAGGATATTGCTAATCCATTGCTGCATATTTTCGAAAAATTAGTCTGCTCGACAGCATCAAAAACGCAATGAATGTTGTTCTACTGTCAAAATGAAGCCCATTGCTACCAATAGTGTGTTACGCAATATTACCCCGTTGTTTAATGGTTGACCAAATAAATGTTTGTTTTTAGGAGACAAGAGGGCTAATGCTGTGTTGGGAATGTAGTGCTTTACTGAACAAGATGAAGTACTTCCAGGCTCGCATCAAAACCGCTCAATACAGACTGGTGCAGTATCTACAAACCTTCTATGACAACAAGGTAATAATAATAATTTAAATATTAATAATATCCTTGGACATTTCACACAGCGCCATCTAGTCCCAAGCTAAGCAACCTAATGCTTGTGTTATGGTAACAAGATGGCTGATAAACTACTTATATACATTTTTTTTGTAAATACATACATATTATAGATAGAAAAACACCCAGACTCGGAACAAATACATGTAGGTCATACAAATATTTGTTCCGTGCGGGAATCGAACCCGCGACACGCAGTGCAGCAGTCAATCGCTTAACCACTGCGCCAACCGTGCCGTCATATTTAATGCAGACCCACAAAAACAATTTAAAAAAAATTGTCTGTTTGAGTCTGAACGAAAGTCTGACAACCAGTCTTACCAAGGGGTACCATATTACCCAGTAATACCCAGTAACTGGGTTGTGGAGGAGAGTTAAGACGTTGCTCCATGTAAAATACTGGTAGTCAGCCTGGAAGCCGACCAATGAATGACAATGGGTTCATGGTCGTGGTTGTATAGTGCACAAGGTAAAATCCAAATTACAATTTCGCGACTACCCAACTGTTATTTTATAAAGCCAGTTTACCTGTACATCAATCATAGATAACAATATTTTTGCTTCTTAATATAATTTCAGAGAGGCATCCCACACACATTATCACTATTAATAAAAACAGAACACAAAGAATTTGACTACAACTATATCAATGAAGACGATCAAAAAGATCTACTATTTGAACAAAACAACTTTTTTCATGAACAAAAATGCCAAAGTTTTGATCAAAAAAGCCAAATGTTTGAACAAAAAAGCCAAATGTTTGAACAAAAAGGCCAAATATTTGAACAAAAAGGCCAAATATTTGATATAAAAGAAGTACCAGTTGACGAAAGAGTTCTCATTGACGTCAAATTAGAAAACAATGAAATTATCAAAGAAGAATATGATGACGACAATATAAGTTTAAACAATGATACAGATTACTATGAACCAGAATTGAAACAGGAAACAGATGAAGATTTTACATTACTCTACGCAAACCCAAGGAAAGGATTTCGCAAATTAAAATCAAGAATTAAAAAGTATGAAGAACTTGCCTCCGTAACTAAAATTAATAGTAGATTCCCAAAAAATGTAAGCCCGTACTATGAGACAGTGTTTGTGAGTTCCAGAGATGTGGAACAAAATTATAGAGAGAAAAATAATCATAGGTTTGATAAGAATATGCCGTTCAGGTGCGATTTGTGTAATATTGGGTATAATGTGCGACTGGACTATATGCGGCACAAGACTTTGAATCATAGCGAGGTTGGTATTGTTTTTATTTATAACTAGCTTCAGCCCGCCGCTTCGCCCGCGTGGTATGTCAATAAAAAGTAGCCTATGTTCTTCACTTCTTCCCCAAAATTTCTATGCTAGAATCATGTGCTGAATTTATGGTTATAGTTTGTGTCTCTGCCACCATCTGAAGATAATAAATGGAAACAATGATGGTAGCCAGTATAATTAGGGTAGCGGGATCGTCCGAAAGGGTTACCGCTGCCCTGGAACATAAAGGGCTAAGGAAGGAACACGGGTGGGTTTTAGTCAGTAAGAGTCTGACACTCCCTTCCGCTCCACCCAGAGCGGGACGGTCATTTGATGATATCCCATGCTCAAAAAAAAAAGACAGTATAATTATAACTGTCAGTATAATATAATCATACAGATTGGTACTGATATAGATTATTGGGATGTTAAAACCAGAGATAGATAGGCTTTTCTACCTCCAGTGTGCCAAAACTGGTGATAGGTAGGTGGTAGGTAACTGGGTTCGGCCGTTAATCAATAAGCAACTATCTGAAGATAGTAAAAATGTCTTTAAAACCGGCCAAGTGCGAGTCAGACTCGCGCACGAAGGGTTCCGTACCATTATCTATAAAAATCGCGTCTGTTGTATGGGAATCCCCTTCAATATTTATTTTATTTAAATTTTACTATTTATTATTAAAGTAAAAATACAACTGAGTATTTTGTGAATATTTCAAGTGCTTACCTGTTGCCATTATTGATATCGAGCAAAAAAGGGCAAAAAATCGCGTTTGTTTTATGGGAGCCCCCCTTAAATATTTATTTTATTTTGTTTTTAGTATTTGTTGTTATAGCGGCAACAGAAATACATAATTTGTGAAAATTTCAACTGTCTAGCTATCGCGGTTCTTGAGATACAGCCTGGTGACAGACAGGCGGACAGACAGCGAAGTCTTAGTAATAGGGTCCCGTTTTTACCCTTTGGGTACAGAACCCTAAAAATTTTGGTTGCAATGGAATTTGAACTTTATCACATATATGACATTGAGCTCTTGTTCCCATAACTAGATTTATAATTATTCAAGATTCTGAATTCAATTATTGACCAGCACCCTAATTGCGTAACACACTATGAATCACAATTTGAATCATTTTGAAGGATATTGCTAATCCATTGCTTCATATGTTCCAAAAATTTGTCTTCTCAACTACGTTAATAAAGCAATGAATATTGTTGAACTGTCAAGATGAAACCAAATTGCTACTGTTGTGTGTTACTCTATTACCCCGCTGCGCTAACGAAAATTTATTTTCACAGCTACAATTCCCTTCTAACTGCGTAGCCTGCAGACTTGAGATACTCTCCGAATCTCATCTTGAAGAACACTGGAAGAACTATCATAATCCGATGCTAAGTTGTACTTTTTGCGGAGAACTCTCGAGAACCAAGGGAGAGCTGAAGAAACATCTGAACCGGTCGCATACTAAACTGTTTACTTGTAATAACTGTTCTTTGGAATTTAGGTAAGTGGCTTAATACTAGATTTTTTTAATACAGACGTCAGCACATCAATCTACTACAATCTGTCAAATTTATTTAATAGATTTTCAACTTTATCGCTAAAACATTAAGGTTTAAGATCGATTGGGAAAATTTGACAGTTTCGGGTAGCTTGACCTGCTGGCGTCTGTACATTAAATGATAAATAATTAATTTTCTGTAAATAGGTTTGTATAAACACTTGTATAAACACGTCAATGATATTTTTTTAAATCTAATAATAATAATAATATCCCTGGACATTTCACACAGCGCCATCTAGTCCCAAGCTAAGCAACCTAATGCTTGTGTTATGGTAACAAGATGGCTGATAAACTACTTATATACATTTTTTTTTTTTGTAAATACATACATATTATAGATAGAAAAACACCCAGATGAGTTTGGCGTTTCCTATCTGACTACTCTGAGAAGAAAGGCCGAAACGAACTCAGAGATCACAGTCTCTTTTAAAGTCCAGACATAATCTTGGTACGGAAACGTATCGAGTAGTTGTGAATAGCTATGCCTGGGTTCAGACCCAGGCCGACGCTTTACTTTGTGTAAATTATTTCATCACCACTGCTCTCAAAACGGTGAAGGAAAACATCGTGAGGAAACCGCCACGTCTTAGAACCAAAAATGTATTATTTTTCTGTTACTTTATTAACCACACTACAAGACGAAGTATTTTTTAAATGTTGTACACTAAAAATGTTGGTTTTTCGTTACAGAACTCTTGGAGAATTTAGCAAACATTACATAAGTGCACATGAGAGGGTCACCTGTGATTATTGCAATAAAAACTTATGCTCAAAACGGAAACTGGAGACTCATATCAAGTAAGTTTAAATTTATTGTAGATATCTTAAATAATATAACTTCACGCCCGAATGGATAGGCAGTAATGGTGGTAGAACTGTAGAAGTATATTTCGCCAGTTATGTTCAAGGTCGAACTAGTCGCGAGCTCAAACTGCAAAGCACGCTGTCCCACCTGGCATCGTGTCCGACAGAGTTAATATCTGTGATGACAGTTAGACGCCAGTCTACGCACAAAGTCTAGTTCGCACGCACACAAACACCGTTCCGAACTGGAACGCGCGTAAAAAAATACGAAAAGTCTTGGAAAATCGAGTTTTATGAAAAAACCACTGCATAAATCAATTAAGTAAGACTGGTTGTCAGATTTTCGGGCTTCTGACGACCCGTAACAACTGTCAAAGATCCACGAATGGCAACCGGGACCAGCGGCTTAACGTACTTTCCGAGACACGGACTAAACGTATACCTTTTTAATCAAAATCCCTTCTATTTTCAGGAAAAAACACCTCCCCGGACACTGTACCATTTGTAACAAAGACTACCCAACTTACCACATTCTAGAGATACACCTCAGAAGGGTGCACCCCGAGCTAATGCCACATTTGATACGAAACGAGACCAGCCAAGAAATGCGCTACTGCGTGGAGTGCGATAAACAGTATCCCACCATCATGAAGTACAAGAAGCATTTGCAGCAGTCCGTTAGACATAGGCCTCAGAAGAAAGTCAGGTATGTATGTCAAAAGTGACAGACTAAAAAAGGAGATATTAGAAAGTGTTCCATTGAAAAGTGACTAAAAATATTCAGGTTAAAACCTGACTAGACTAAAAGTTGAGTAGTTGACAGACTAAAATATGAGAAATTAGAAATTGTTCCAATGATAAAAAGTGCCTAAAAAAAAGACAGTTTAAAATGTGAATTCAATAAAAGTTGACCGATAAAAACGTAATGTTGACAGACTAGGAAATTAGAGATTAGAAAGTGTCACGTCATAAAGTGACTAAAAAAAGGCAGATTAAATGGTGACTAGACTTGAAAGTTGACAGACTAAAAGGTCACCGACTAAAAGCTGTTAGATTATGTGACTCGTCAGTTAGTACCACGTTTGATACGAAACGAGGCCGAGTCAGGAAATGCGCTACTGTGTGGAGTGTGATAAACAGTATCCTAGCATCATGAAGTACAAGAAGCATTTTCAGCAGTCTGTTAGACATAAACCTCAGAAGAAAGTCAGGTATGTATGTCAAAAGTGACAAGACTAAAAGTTGTCAGACTAAAAGGTGACTGGACTAAAACAGACTAAAATTTGTCGTGACAGACTAGAAAATGAGAGATTAGAAAGTGTTCCATTGAAAAGTGACAAAAAATACATTAAAAGGTGATTAGACTAAAAGTGGTCACCTTGTTCAAAATAATTTAGAGTTGATGATATGATCAGAAGACCAATTCCCGTAATTAAAAACGTTGAAAATTTCATCTCAGCTACAATCAATGACAAAAAACTTGAGAGGTGTCAAGGAACACCCGGATGGAACGAAGTATAACTGGCTTGCTTTCTATAAGAGAGAGAGAGAGAGAGAGACAGGCAGACAGAGAAACACGCGCACGCCGCACGGCTTACAACTATAGCAAAAAGTGTCGTTCCAACTTTTGGTCTTAATTTTTTCCATCTAGCCTCCTTTCGCAACGCGCCTCCTTGCGCGATAAGGAACTTCGTTCCAAAACTTGTAAAATATGTAGAGAAATTAGAGGTATTTTTGACAGATTGAGACTGAGATCAGACTGTGAACGTTGTTAAAATTATGAGAATTGCTCCGCAGATCACCCTTTTCAATGATAAAGATGTAAGCTTAGATCGGTATCTTAGCTTTTACACCTAGAGCGAACTATAAAAAACGACACGATATAACAAATTGTAATTTGATTTATTTCAGGATACCCTGCCCGGCTTGCGACAAAATATTTACCCGCGTTTCTTACAAGAATAATCACTACAGATTGGTTCATATAAAGGAAAGCAAACACTACTGCGAGCTATGTAATAAGGTATGTATCAAACTATAAATACCTTTGACGGCACGGTTGGCGCAGTGGTTAAGCGATTGACTGCTGCGCTGCGTATCGTGGGTTCGATTCCCGCACGGAACAACTATTTGTATGATCTACACGTAGTTGTTCCGGGTCTGGCTGTTTGTGTATGTGAGTTTAAATGTTTGTAAACGCACCCACAATACAGGAGAAATTCCAAGTGTGGGGCAACGTTTTAAAAAAATCCTGCCCTAACACCCGTCACTTGCTTAATACCGGAATGTATGTCTTCTACGATACAAAACGTGTAAAATCAATAAATGAGAACTGATGTTTTTTTTTCCAAAATCTGCAGTTAGCAGTTGCTCAAAAAGTTAAGGACAGTCTCCTAAGATCGAAGATTTTCCTATAGCTTCTACAAATAAGGCGCCTGCCTTTACCGACCCGTCTCAAAAATCCAGCCTATATACTAAAACCAAACAAAATAATCTCTAAATATTTATGATGTTGAAAATCGCATCTAAATCTTACTTGAACTCTTCATTAGTGGCTTTTGTGGAAGAGACATCACAATTTTGACTATATCACTCTTCTTCTTAGCGTATCGATGGCAAAAAGTCCAAACATCTTTGGCCCAAAATTCAGCTGCGCGAACTCCGCTCATTGACGCAGTCATAAGATCAGAAATATAATTATCATTCCAGTTTAGAACTACTGAGCGACACAGATAAAGCCATTTATTCGGAAAACGGGAAAATAAAACCATAACTGTTGCCATATTTCTTTAATAACATTGCTTTTTGTAATTTCAGTATTTTGCGAATGGCTACGGCGTTCGCAAGCACATTCAGCACGTGCACCAAAAGATACCGAAGCCCAAAGACAAGATCTGCGATCTATGCGGAAGAGGATTTAGTGTGAGTATCGCGTTTTACTCCCCAAGTCCCACAGGCCTTGCATGAAAACGCGGAGTAAACGTATCATTAATCATTAATATTCATATCTGTGGGTTAAACAAACTATCAATTATCCTAAAAATTTAAACCGAAAATTTAAAACAAATTTAGGATAGTTGTATTATCTATCGAATTTATATTACGTTTACTTCGCGCGTTTATGGGCCTCTGTATCTGTAGTATGATACGTCACGCAAAACTTCGGAGACCTAGTTGGGCGCCAATAAATTGTGGTCATTGGCGCCCAACTGGGTCTCAGAACAAATTTTGTTTTTGGAACGAAAAGAAGGTAAGATTTGCCTGCCTCAAGCACTGGATGAGGCTCTTGTTATTTTAAATAATTTCTCAACTATTATTCGGTAACCGATCATTTAAATTGAACATCACGGGGTCCACATCCCAATCTCTGGTCTGGTCCTGCTATTGAGAAATTCCTGATGAAAAAACTACTTTGCCCGACCTGAGAATCGGACCCAGGACTCATGCTCAGAAGTAGTGCTTGAGACCAACGCGCCAATCTTTTTTTTTTTGTAAAACGTTGCCCCACACTAGGAATTACTCCTGTATCATGGGTGCGTTTACAAACATTTAAACTCACATACACAAACAGTCAGACCCGGAACAACTACCTGTAGGCTATGCAAATATTTGTTCCATGCGGGAATTGAACCCGCGACATGCAGCGCAGCAGTCGATCGCTCAGCCACTGCGCCAACCGTGTCGTCGTCATCAATTACTCCAATCATTTCTACTTCGTTAACCCTTAAATGCGCGGTGTTGTTTAAAAACAACATACTGAAAACCACAGATTATGAGGAACTTCTTATGTTTTTTTAGTAATCATAACTACTAATTCTTGTTTCTGAACGTATTTATACTTATTTTTCGTAATGGCCATAAACAATACTTTTTTAACTTTGACACAATTTAAATGTCAAATGTCACTTTGAAGAAAAGTTTGTTTTTGGCGCGAACCAAGTTTTGAAACTGTGTTTGGACTTCAATAAATATTACGTAAGTTTATAAAATTATTTATATTTGCTTGTTTGTATCTTCAATTATACGTATAAATTACAAAATATTGAAAATAATTGTTATCTTTGTAGACATAAGCTCAAATCCGTTTGTTGTAGGAAAACTACAGTGCGCATTGCTGTGTAAATAATTGCATGTTTGGTGAAGGGCTTTTCTTTTACGTTTCAGCATGTCACGTTTATTAGAACGGGATATTTTATCATATTTAGAAAACCTTGAGGACTCCGAAGACGGTTTAGATGGGTCAGACTCCGAGGTAGAAGATGAAGGTCAGTATTATCAAAATGTACAAGATGTTCTTCGAGACCTTGAAGATGAGGAAACTCAGCCTGATTTGGTGGATACTGATCCTCTTGTAACCAACGATAATGAGAATATGCAAGACCCTCCCATCCCCATTCCCCAATCCCATCCCGATTCCCCATCTCTCTCTCCACAACCGTTACCTGTGGCCAACATGTCATCGCAAGAGACGTCTAGGCGACCGATAAATCGACCTGTGATTTGGCGAAAAAGAAACCTTGTTACTGAAGAAGACAGGCTAATTTTTAGGGGAGAAACTCAAGTACCAGAGGCTTTGATGCAATGCAACACACCATACGATTTTTTTTCATTTTATTTTACACCAGATTTGAAGAATACAATAGTAGAACAAAGTAACTTGTACGCAGCTCAGAAACAGATCTCCAATCCTGAATATATAAATGAAAATATACTGAATAAATTCATTGGCATATTGGTTTATTCTTCCGTTATAAAGTTTCCTAATACACGTGCTTATTGGAATGACAAATATGGTTACAACCATATAAAAAACACAATGCCACAAAAAAAGTTCGAAAAAATAAGATCTATTATCCATTTTGCTGATAACACCAAGTGCTTACCCAGAGATCATCCGGATTATGACAGGCTCTACAAAATAAGACCAATTGAGGCGACGCTCAACTACCAATTTAGGAAGGTTCCTATAGAACAAAGGCTCTCCATCGACGAACAGATGTGTGCTACGAAATTGAGCCACTACATAAAACAATATCTCCCAAACAAACCCCACAAATGGGGGTTCAAACTGTATCTCATATGTAGTCTACAAGGGTATGCTCATAGATTCGAGATTTATTCTGGAGGAGGCTCCAAAAACGGCATCCTACTTGGTGAGCCAGATTTGGGAGAGTCTGGAAACACAGTTGTCAGATTAGCCAGGGTGGTACCACGCAACGTAAATCATATAATTTACTTCGACAATTTTTATACCTCTCTGCCTCTCGTCACCTATTTAGCTAAAGAAGGAATTTATTCGCTTGGAACAGTACGCGTTAACCGTTTACGAAACTGCAAATTGCCCGACAAAAACACCATTATGAAAAAAGACGTGCCCAGAGGGTTTTACGAGGAGAATGTGGCGACTGTAGATGGTACAGAAGTAAGTGCTGTCGTATGGAAGGACAACAAGCCCGTCACTCTTCTTTCCACTTATGTAGGAGCAGAACCAGCAACTACTGTCACACGTTTTGATAAATCTAAGAAAGAAAGAGTTGCTGTTCCATGCCCAAAGGTCATTCGAGAGTACAATGCGCATATGGGAGGAGTAGACTTGTTGGATTCGTTCATAGGTCGTTACCACATTACAATGAAAAGCCGAAAGTGGACAATGCGTTTATTTTACCATTTTCTGGACCTCACAATAATAAATTCGTGGATAATGTACAAGAAAGTACATTCGATAAGGGGCAATAACAAACTCCTCAATCTAGGTAAGTTTAGGCTAGAACTTGCTGATACACTCTGTCAAATTGGTCTACCTACAAATGGAGCTAAACGTGGTCGGCCTAATGGGGGCTCCTTACAAGGAGAACTTGACCTGAAGAAGTTCCGAGGTCCAGCTCAAGCAGCGCCATCGAAAGACGTGAGATTGGACCAGACCTCTCACTGGGCAGTTTGGATGGATAAGCAGCAAAGGTGCAAGTTCCCAAAATGTTCAGGGTTTACTTTTAAAATGTGCCAAAAATGTCAAGTCTCTTTGTGTGACACCAAAAAAAATAATTGTTTTTTTAATTACCACAATAACCCATAAATAAATACTTTCAAAACAGTTTATTGTTTTCATCAGATCCATACTAGCACAATTCCAATGAATGCGCAATGTTGTTTTAAAACAACAATAACATTTTTGAAAAAAAAGTACAGTAAATTCGAATATTTTTTTTTTTTACAATTTTTCCTGTCAAATAGAACCTATTTACTAATAAATATATTTTTTTCAAAAAAAATAAAAAATCGCGCATTTAAGGGTTAATTAGTTATTTCTAAAGTACACTTACTTTTATCAGTTAACAATCCGTGCGGGTTGGATTTTTGTGCCCGCGTGGTAGATTACGGCCCACTCCCTCTCACAGCAAGGAGGCCTGTGTCCAAGCTCCCAGCAATGGGAACTTTATAGACTGATGATGCTAACAATGTTTTCTCTACTTTACAGTCAAACAGGATCCTTAACAACCACCGCCGCACCCACACCGGGGAGCGCCCGTTCAAATGCCCGTACTGTCCCGCCAGCTTCGCGCAGGTAACTGCCATGAAAACGCACCAGAAGACACAACACAAGAATATTTTAATGTCCAGTTGAAAAGAAGATAATAATATGTCGAATTTTTCAACTGCTTTCAATGTTGTACTTACTCTTTATGGAGTTGGAAATCTTGTATAGATTTATGATCGAGAAGACTCAACTGTCCTATTAAAAAGGAACTAAAATCGCATTTTGCAAGTACATTATTTTCAATATTAGTAGGCACTTTCTCTTCATTTGGCATGGCATTTGTATTTTTAGGAAGACTCTGTACAAAAATATTATACAGGCTGTCCCAGAAGTCGTCAAGCCGGGATCGTGTAATAGGCCAATTCATAATAGTTCTCAGAAAAATATTTACGACTAGCTTCTGCCCGCGGCTTCGCCCGCGTGGATGTCAGAAATTTACCCACGGGAACGTGCTAACAGGATAAAATGTATGTGCTTCCCCAGAATGCCATCTATGTCGCGGGCCCTTTGTGGCTAATTACAATAGAAAACCAATTGTGTCTCATTAGTGGTGATTAAGAGGGTACCTATATGCTATCTTTACCTAAGTACCTAACTAATTTAAAAAAAAAAACTCAATAACAGAAAATTAAATACTACCTACCTAAATAAACCTATTTCTGATGATAACTAATCTAAACTCAATAAATAAGCAAAATTCCTAAAAACTAATATCTATACGAATGACTAAACCTACCTAACAGTATTATAAAATAACCGACGGTCACTACGTACACTATCAAATATACTACCTATACTTTAAAATTAAAATCTATACCTACGACTTATATAAAAATAAACCTAAATAACTCTTAAAACTAAAAGGAATAAAAATGAACTCCACTGCGGGTGACCCAACCTACGACAAACTTAGTATTTGCGGTTGGTACAGTACAGACAGTGGTAATCGGGTATAGGGATCGAACCGCAAAATTAAGTTTGTTTTTTATTGTATATACTTTTCCGGGATAAAAAGTACCCAGTGTGGTGCCCAGGATATTAAAGAATAATTATACCAAGTTTCATCGTAATCGAACCGGTAGTTTTTGCGTGATGCCTGAACAAACAGACAGACAGACAGACAAAAATTTTTTTAATCACATTTTTGGGTTCGGTGTCGGTCTAGTAACACCCCCTGCCATTTATTTTTTTGATATTTTCAATGTACAGAATTTTCACTCCTACAGATTTATTATAAGTATAGATTCCGACTTGACGTCGACGTCTGGGACAACCTGTATGTCCATTTAAAATCAGAAAAACAAGTTATGACATATTTTGCAACTGTTTTCAATATTTTAGGTACTTTTCCTCCAGTTGGCATGGATAGGGTATCCATGCCAACTGGAGGAAAAGTACCTAAAATATATAAAGATAGGAACGGTATATTTGATTTGTATTTATTATTGCTGAAGAGGACGCAAACTTAACAATATGACGCATTTTGCTAGTATTTCAGATGTTGAATGTACTTTTCTGTTTGGGTATGGCGTTTAGACAACCTGATATTTGATTTATATTTTATTTTTGTCACAGTCAAAGTTGATTTTAATTCTACACAATATTGTATTTATTTTATTTTCACACTGCAAATGAGTGTAATGTTTACGTTTTAGCAAATAAGTTAAACTTATGAATAATAACAATTCTAAACCGTGCAATAATTTATTAGAATATTGATGTCCAAAACATAGTATTTATTGTATATAGTATTTATTCGTGTTCAATAAAAACATGCTCGAAGGTGATATAAATTGTCTTATTGCGCTTCCCAACTCAAAAATAATTAGCTACTGCGCGTAAAATGAGTGAGTAAATAAAAGAGGCCTTGAAACTGCTAGCTATACAGGTTGTACCAGAAAGGTGTGGTACAATACAAACCATTAAACTGAACAACTTACTCCGTAATCACGAAAAAATATTCAATTACCTATCCCATAAAAAACTTTATTATCTACTCAACCCAAGTGTATGGGACGGCTGATTATTTGGCTCGATCTCTGAATACCAGATTCGCAATATAACAGATTATCAAAATACCAGATTCGCAATATACCAGAAGTACAGTTAAATGAAAAATTGTTTCTGGTTCTTTTTCTTCTTCTTTTCGTGCCGATGGTACTCTTCTTCGATATTTTTTTACCATTCTGATACAACCTGTATACAGGGGTGCAGTGATATCGACGTGCACCGCGACTCCTTAGAATACCTAGAACACTGCTAAATCGCTTAATCTCGTTCCGTGTAATATCTGTTCTGTCCAGTTAATTTGTCTTTCGTCTTGTTGTTATTATTATAAAATAAGGAAGTGCCGAGGTAGGCAGTAATACAAGTAGTATTTTTCCAAAGTTCGTTTTTATTGAATTTACCTTGTAACATTTCAAACGAAATAAAAACAATTCGCTCTTCCATACATTTTTCCCGCGTAGACCTTTCTATGAAATAGCGGATTTTTTTATAATCGACGAAATGTCTTCGGTAGTGGATTTAGAATCCTACTAATATTATGATTGATGTTTATACGTTTGTTACTCAACCACGCAAAAACGGCTGAAC
Organism: Apamea sordens; assembly: GCA_945859715.1. Lineage (NCBI taxonomy): Eukaryota > Metazoa > Arthropoda > Insecta > Lepidoptera > Noctuidae > Apamea > Apamea sordens. The sequence continues at coordinate 5,210,937 of OX244015.1, read as the reverse complement.
GGATTTAGATGAAAGGCAGACAGAGTTTATAACCTGGATTAACACATAGTATACTTATTATCCCGGTAGTCTCTGTGAGATAATTTCCAACCTCCACGCGAGCAAAGGCTAATAATAAAAAACTTTTTTGCAAAAAAAAAATCAACCGACTTCCAAAAACGACACTACAAAGTGAAAAATAACTTTAATTTCGGAAGTCGGTGTAGTTGGGTTCACATTTTCGTTGTTTGCCACCGACTTCCGAAATTAAAGTTATTTTTCACTTGGTAGTGTCGTTTTTGGAAGTCGGTTGATTTTTTTTTTGCAAAAAAGTTTTTATTTTTCACTTTTAAGTTGTAGTTTTTACCAGTAATTTTGGTTTAAAAACCAAACTACTGCACCGTTTTTGATGAAATTTATATGGGACCATTTGGAAAGTACTTATACCCTTTCCAACAAAAAAAGAATTTTTCAAATCGGTTGGCAAGCGACGGAGTTATGCGCGAACAAACAAAAAAAAAATACAAAAATCCGAATTGAGAACCTCCTCCTTTTTTAGAAGTCTGTTAAAAATAAGAGACACTACCATTACCACCACCACCAGAGAACCTCGTGAAGCTGAGAAAGAGAAACAATTAACTCGACTTAGCGCACGAGGTTGTTGATACGAGTATGTGGAATATGAGCTCGGTTGTCATTGAGCAGAATGTTGTATCACCCAATGGCCTGTTGGCCGCAAGACTCGATCAAAATCTATCGAAGCTCTCGTTAGGTGGTTGGATCAAGGGCCTGAATGGCAGTACTCGATACGGTTTTCATTGTGAGGTACCCATTTCTGGAGCCCTAATCACCGATAGCTTGGACCCTGCTTCCGACATCGGCGGACTATTTCTTTGTATTTTTAAACGTTTTTTGTACCTATTTTTTTATATTTTAAGAAATATTTAAACATGTATTTAGCTGAGGAAATAGATAAATAAACGAAAAAATAAGACACCTTCAAAAACTTAATTCCTTTTATTCGATTAAAAATACATAAAGTAATACTCAGCCTTATGATACATTATCTTAATTCTAGAAATTATAATCATTAATATAATGAATTAATGTACTGTACACAATATTAACATGGGCGCTGATCCTGATGTTCACCAACTAAGCATCTCGTTCGAGCAGGTAGAACTAAAAGAGACATAAGTATATATTTATTATTTAGCTTAGTTGGCGACCTACAGATTCTACGCCACTTTTTCTTAGCATAAAACTGCGTAAAATTACGTAACACACTATCAGTAACAATGGGTTTCATTTTAATAATAGGGTAATTGCCTGGGTAAAAAAATGATTATTATATTTAGTCCGTCAGTTAGATTATCGAAAAATAATGGACACGTATTTTTCGTCTTTTGTCAATGAAACAAAAAATGACAAAGATAAAGCGTGTCAAAATTTGGGAGTAGGGGGTCGTGACGTCACGCCTCGCTAAAAAGTGTAGCAAGGCGTGACGTCACTCGGATCTTTAACGGGCGATATCATCATTTTTTATATAAAATTGACAAAAGAACGGAATACGGGTCCAAAATTTTTTGATAATCTAACTGACGGACTAATTAGATTTTTTTAGGCATCTAGCCTATTCAACAATATTCATTGCTTTATTTACGATGTTGAGTAGACACATTTTTCAAGCATATAAACCAATGGATTAGCAATAACCTTCAAAATGATTCAGATTGAGATTGATAGTGATTTAGGCAATTTGGGTGCTTTAAGGCCGCGTGCTAACAGAAAGCCATCGTACCACGGGTACGCGATCGTCACACTCTTTTATACAAGGTGGCAGGGACATCGACGGGCAAACTGTAACAATGATTCAGCACATGATTCTAGATTCCCTCGCGAAGAGATTATTCATCGGTTATAAAAAAAACTGCCGTTTCATAGAAAATAACAATGCCTACGCGGTCAAAATATACTGAACAGCAATTTTAATAACCGGCAAAAGTCTTCAACTTAGGGTTCAGAATCATGTACTGAATGCATGCATGCATGGTTGTGCATGGATGCCCCTGCCACCGTGTATGAATTTGACGAACTCGCACGCGATCAATCAAGCCACGTTTGTACGGTCAGCAACAAAAGTCGGTTAACACTTCAGTTGTTTAAATCTTAATTATTGAGCAAAATGTTCTTAAAAAACATGTAGTAATAGAATATTTAAGAATAATTAACTCTTTGCTATTACATGAAATGCTGAAAACCAATGTATCGCATCATTCTTTATCAATTTAGATGATTTGTAAAAGTAAGTTAATTGACTTTTGTTGCTGACTGTACGTCCTAATGCTGACAAATGCTTGCAGACTGGACTGGTCCTCTCAATTCTGTGTGGTTCTTTCCTCAAAAGACCATTTCAGACATAAATCTACATGGTCCTCATATGTACTGACCAAGACTAAGTCTGGACTTTAAAAGAGACTGAGTTTGTTTCGCCATTTCTTCTCAGGGGGTAAAAGATAGGAAATGTTGATTCCATGTAGTTTATATGACGCGTAAAAGTGATTCCGATACAGAATAAACAATTCATAAAAAACTATCGCGTAGAAACTGGCGCGACGACCGCTTTCGGTTAGCACGCGGGGTTCAGAATTCTGCCTTATTCATCGGATAGACAGAATTTGTATTTTGACATATCAAATTGATTTATACAATTTTATGGTCAGAAAAATTAACTGCTATTACAACAAAAAATATTGAATTACCTAAATATATTTATTTCTTTACAATTTTTAATTTACATCTACCCTCCTATCAAATAAAAATTAGGTAAGTTTTTAACACTGCGGAACACTAAAAGCCCCCAGACGTAATAAAAATAAAACTTCTATAGTATTGTGTCTCGTTCAGTGTCCTCAACCGATTCAAAGAGTATGCACTAAGGTGCCCGCGAAATTAAAATTATCTTAAGTTTTTTGCAATTTGCTGGTCAGTGTCAGCTTTTATGTTGATTAGAATATGATTCGCAACCGTAACAAATTGAAATTCGCGTGCTACCCTTGCGCTTCTCCCTTAACAAAATAGAACAAAAAACAATTTTACTGCAGTAAAAATATAATATTCGAATGTAAAAACCTAATTTTAGATGAAAAACTAAAATCTTACATATTTTACAAATTGACAATCATACGATTTAAAGATATTTGCCAACTTTGAAGGAAGAGATGCAAGGAAATTAGGTTGAACTTAAACTCTAAAATAAGTTGAAACAGCAGTGCAGAATATGCCATTTAAAAACCATAATTGCAACTACAGTGACCTGCACCCTAATTGCGTAACACACGATCAATTGTGTTTCGAACTTATGTAGCAATGGATTAGCAATTTGCTTCAAAATGATTCAGATTCCGATTGATCGTGTGTTACGCAATTAGGGTGCTGCACGAATCTTGAGTGTTTTATTTAAAACCTATTGTAGAAAAACTGCCCACTCCTTCATAGAGATAATGTAATCCACCACGCGAGCCCAGTGCGGGTTGGCACATGTCACGTCTTCGAATTTTAAGTTCTAGGGCATGCCGGCTTCCTCACGATGTTTTCCTTCACCGTGTTGAGAGCATTAGCTATGAAATTATTTATACAAAGTAAAGCGCCCGCCTGGGTTCGAACCTACGAATCGTAAATCGCGGCCGTTACCACTGGACCACCACTGCTCACTACGCAGAGAGAATTGTTGGTGTCCCTTCAATTTATTTTATTTATTATAAGAAAATACTCACTAAAACTATGTATAGCGAAGACTTGAAATTAACTATATACTTCCCTCTGTTTCTTGAATATGAAACTAACAACAAAATAATCATTAAGTGGGTAGTTGTACATTTTAGTGTCTTAAGAGTAGAAGAAGACCAAAGAAACGAAGGTGATATGGCTATAAAGGAGGTGAGTACCAAGATGACGACTGCTGCGCCGATTTGTAATGAGGGCAGGAAGATAGTGTTTTTAGGGTTCCGTACCCAAAGGGTAAAAACGGGACCCTATTACTAAGACTTCGCTGTCTGTCCGTCTGTCTGTCACCAGGCTGTATCTCAAGAACCGCGATAGCTAGACAGTTGAAATTTTCACAAATTATGTATTTCTGTTGGCGCTATAACAACAAATACTAAAAACAAAATAAATATTTAAGGGGGGCTCCCATACAACAAACCCGATTTTTTTGCCCTTTTTTGCTCGATATCAATAATGGCAACAGGTAGGCACTTGAAATATTCACAAAATACTCAGTTGTATTTTTACTTTAATAATAAATATTAAAATAAATATTCAAGGGGGGCTCCCATACAACAGACGTGACTTTTATAGATAATGGTACGGAACCCTTCGTGCGCGAGTCCGACTCGCACTTGGTCGGTTTTTTTTTGCTTCCATTAGCACTAAGTCTTGAAACATAACTTGACGCCTGTATTCCTCGAAGGGTCTGGTAGAGATGTACCTATATGTACACCCACAGTTCACCAGTTGTGTTTAAAGTCACATTGGCTAAATAATAACAGCCGCACAGGTCGATCGGTCAGGTTAAGCCACGCTTGCCGCGGTTGGTCTGTGGATGGGTGACCATCTTTACATACCGAGACTCCTCCGTGCCTCGGAAAGCACGTTAAGCCGTTGGTCCCGGCTGTCATTCGTGGATCTTTGACAGTCGTTACGGGTAGTCAGAAGCCCGAAAGTCTGACAACCAGTCTTACCAAGGGGTATCGTATTACCCAGTAACTGGGTTGTGGAGGTCAGATAGGCAGTTGCTCCATGAAAATACTGGTATTCAGCTGCATCCGGTTAGACTGGAAGCCGACCCCAACATAGTTGGGAAAAGGCCAAGCAGATGATGTAACAGGGGGCAAGCCTTTTGCCATCAACGGGCACAAATCTAGATTTCGGGCTGCTACTGAGGAGTTGGAACAACCCAGGAATACTGCCCGACCCTGGAATTGAACCCAGGACCTCATTCTGAGTAGTAGTACTTGCAACCAACGAGGCAGATGATAGTGCGAAATATATAATTTGCTATTGTCCTCCAAACACAGAACATTTTACACTTAAATAAAACCTTTATGGCTAAAAATTATCCAATTTTGTAACCAATTAAGAATAAGGGGTTAATTCGGCATACATACTTAATTTTGTCAATAAAGTATAGTGTATAATTTTATGTACAGATGATAAATTAAAAATATAGGCAGGTGATTCCTAAATTGATTTCAATATTGTTCTATTTCATTCTGAGGTGCAGCAAGCTTGTCTATACTGTCTCCAGATGTGTGGACTCAGTACACATGATGACATGTCAAGCTATAAATTTCCAGTTTTAGATGACCTCGCATTGTATAGCTTGATAAATGCTGTCATGCGTACATACAAGGCAGCAGGGACATCAACGCATGCACTGTTACCATGGACTCAGTACACACGGCTACACATCAAGCTATACAAAACCAGTTTGTCTTGGCCTCACTTTGTTTTTTTTTTTTTAATGTTATAAACTAGCGCTTGACTGCGATCCCACCTGATGGAAAGCAGAGATGCAATCGTTGATGGTAAGCGTATGATATTTTCTCACAATGAACGGTCAGCCAATACTGGTTTTGCATAGCTTGATGTGTAGTCGTGTGTACATGATTCTGAACCCTCCTGCGTCGAAATTTTTGTCGGTTATTTTTAAAAAAATTTTGTTCCATACATTTTCACCGCATAAGTACACTTAAATACAATTTTCTATGAAACAGCAGAATTTTTAATACCGACGAAAAATTTCTATGTTAGGTCTGGAATCATGCGCTGAATTCACGGTTACAATATGCGCGTCAATGTCCCTGCCACCAATCCTTGTGCAAAGCAATCACTTCTCCAAATAATTGATCTATGGTATAAAAAATTTAATCAATACCTTTTTTAAATGTATACTATATTCTCTAGGAACCTATACCAACAAACCTACGTAGGTTGATGAATATTCTCTTTGTTTTTAACTGAAAGACACTTACTTTTCTGTACATATTACACTCCCGGACTCCTAAATCATGCCACAGTGCATTTCCATGTATAAACTAATATTATAAAGAGAAAAGATTTGATTTTTTGCCTCCCCTAAGATGACCCACTGACCTATGTATGTTTGTTATGTTTTCACCCCAAAATGGCTGAATGTATTTCGATGAAATTTTGCACATGGGAAGACCATGAACTGATGCGGGTGAAACCGCGGGTCGCATCTCGTAAAATATAGCTGCAACTCGCAGTAAAGGCATGAAAAAATTACGAGTCAAAGAAAGTTAAGTCTGACATACTGGCCATAATATTGAAAAAGCCATAGAGATAGAGACAATAAAAAAAAATGCAGGGTGGCTCAATTTAAGAGTGTATGTCTATGGTTGGATCTGAATTAGTTTGGGTGATCATTTTGCAGTTTCTGCAAGGTTTTAAGGCAAGGATGCATTTGAAATCCTACGAATTTGAACACATCCAGAATAATCAACTTTTTATATATTCATCACATTTTAAGATGAAAAGCAGGAAATCGATATAACTCTTAGAAAATTACTCATTTAAAATGACTTCATAACACTATACAGCATAGTCCTACTGCTGGCACACAGGCCTCCTCTCTGCGCGAGGGAGTGGGTCCACTATGCGGGCCCAGCGTGTTTAGTGTATGTTGCATGTCTTTGATTTTTTCTTTGTAGTACATGCCAGTTTCCTCACACTATTTTCCTTCACCGTTTTAAGAGCAGTGGTAATGATATTCAATACACAAAGTATAGTATGTGCCCGGGTTCAACCTCACAACCGTACTAACAACTATTACTTACTGCAAAATGATCCACAAACCAAGTTACCTTCCAAAATAAATATTACGGCAATATCTTTGATTTATCAGTTTCTAAGCTACCTACTTCAATACGACACTGGCGGCACATGCTGTGGCATCATCGTTGTATACACACACTGGTTGTCGTTCATCGTTGGCTTCATAACTTGGTGCATTTGCTGATGCTGCATAATATTCTGTAGCTGCTGCGGCTGTGGCTGAGGAGGAGGCATTGGAGGCTGTTCTGGTTCTTCTTTAGGCTTCTTATTTTTTTTCTCACACTTCTTAAACTTAATACCGAGTTTGTTCAACAATATTAGTCTTAGAGATTCTTTTCCTCCGCGGTAATTTAGTTCGTGTTTGGCAGCGGTTAGAATTTTACCCAGCGTTGGAACCTCTTTTCTAACTGAATAGCTGTTCACAATGCCTCTAAGAGCACATAATTGGAAGTAATCAAGCTGTACCTTAGTTTTTCTGACGCGTTTTTTCTTAGGACCAGCTATTTTTGTTTGTGTTGCTTCCGCGCGTAAACCGTCCCTCTTGATTCGTTTTATCGTGCTTTCTGACAGCCCTGTCGCCGCGCACGCTCTTTTAACGACGTTTTCTACTGGATACGCGTAGCCTCTGTTCTGTTTTTCGCTCTCAAAGAACTTTATTACCTTAAATATTATTTCTCGGGCTTGGCCCTCGATCGCTTCTTTTTTCTTCTTCTCAATTTTTTCCATTTTGGGTTTGCGCTCGGCCAGTATTGTTGGTAGCGTTGGCGCGGGCTCCTGCTGGTGTGTGTTCACCTGCGGTTGAGGTTGTTGCTGTTGGACATGATTTTGAAGCTCTTGTTGCCCCGGTTGGTGCATTATAACTGCATTTACAACAGGCACTTCATAAACATTGACGTTTATATTCATTTTTGTTATAAGAAATTCCCGTTTTTCACAAGATGTGCGTTCTTCATTAATGTATCGCTTAATTATGTCGTTGCTTGCTAGTGTAAGTACATTATTTTGTGTTTATTTACGGTTAAATACACAAAAGAAACAATAAAGTATCAAATACGGTAGCCATAGGCCATTATTCACCATAAACAAAATTGTTTTGTTCTCAACTCAATTTCTCATTTCGAATGACAGCTTTAATTTAAATTTTCCCTGGAAAATCTTCTTGATTTACATGATTTTTGTCCCTATAAAATGGATAATAGTTTTTTGAAACAATGGTTAACGATATTGAAATCTTTGCAAAGATTTCTACAGTTCATTATGTATTTCACCAATTTAACCTCAGATTAAATACTAAATTTAACTAATATTATTGATTAGTTTAAGCAATGATCTTCCCGATATTATGGGTAAATTATTTCAGTAACCATCCATAGACAAATGCTAGAAAATGAAGAACTCCACGAACCCGTTTTCAGATCGAGTTTCGTATAAGTTTGCAGAGTACCACTTTGACAGCAATTGATATATTGCCAAGTCAATATTATTCCACAATTACGGCACAGGAATTAAATGAAGAAAAGTAGTTTGTTGATCCTCGCAAAACATTATTATTGAATATTCATGACGAATAGACCGTGAAAAAAAAATTACGTCCGACCCTTTAGTCTTTTGCTATAGGATAAAATTATTTCATCGGAATATTAAAGGACCTTGGTTGCTAAGTGGAAACTTTACACTACTAGTAGCAACACTCAATAACTGTCACTTTTACAAAAAAGTCAAGTACCTACCACAGCAGAGAGTACATTTTTTTATAGGGAAAAAGATTGTTGCTATTATACACAAATAGTCTAATTTAGTTTGATTAAAATGGACGACTGTCCAGAAGTAGAGCTAAAGAAGCTGTGTTGTACGTGTTTAAGTCGAGACAGAAAGTTGTTTCAATTGTGCAGACTACCTGAAGGCGTTAATAATTTATATTTGCTGTTATCCTTTGATTCTGAAGCTTATAGGGTAACTATACATTGTTTATTTCTATAATTAAAACGGTTTAAAACCAATTACAGAAATATAAGACACAGTTTGTAATATAGAATCATCAATACTTTCATAAATCCCTCTCACAATAGGATAGGTCTGACTGTCTGAGGGTCAACAATCAAACAATTTAATAGCCATACATAATATAAACGGAATTTATTTGTCTAGAGACTACAAATAAATTCGTTTATGAAATGCTTTATTTTATTTAGTATGAATTTTTCTACATAAAATCCAGTTATCCGAACAGTCCAACAATCCCCTTAGTTTTAAATAGTGCTGTTATAATGAGACTACGGTAATACCTTTCATAAATTCTTTTTTAAAACAAAAAAACAAGTTGAATGTGATGACGTGCTGTTGGCAAACTTTAAAAAAAAAATAGACATAGTCTCTCTCTTTAAAAGAGAATTAGGAAATACATTCATGTATGTACAGGTTTTTTTAATCTTAAAATAATCCTAAATTGAGGTCTGTTTTTTTGCAACTTATAGTAACTACTTGTTTAATTTTTTTTCTCGCGGTGAGTGACGCTTGGCCGGAGGGAGCTGGATTATTAGACATGCCTAACGATCAAAGTGCTGGATTACTGAGACTCTACTGTACTGATAAAGCCACCGACACATTACTGTGTTGTGTTGAGTCGTGACGCAGAATGCACCAATCAAATGTATCTGTTCAAGACGACGTCAAATCACAATAATAATAAATATTAAAACGAATATTATTATTAAACGTATCTGTTCAGGACGACGTCTAATCACAATGAGTTTTGATTGGTTGAAACTGCATCAGAAGGCGATACAACACAGTAATGTAAATCCGGCCTAACGCATACAGAAATTGTAGGTGAATAATTATAACGTTGAAAGAAAAGAGACTTTGTGCTGAAGCTGCTTGTAAGGGTCAAAATCACCAAGGGGGAAACTTCAAGACTGGTTTAATGGCGAAAAATGTTACAAGTTATAATTATGACAAATCCTATCCTACTAATATTCTAAAAGCGAATGTTTATGATGATGGATGGATGGAGGTATGTTACTCTTTCACGCTAAAACTACTAAATGGATTGGGATTAAATTTGGTACACTGGTCGTTTATAACCGTAGACGACACGGTTGGCGCAGTGGTTAAGCGATTGACTGCTGCGCTGCGTGTCGCGGTTTTGAAGCCCGCACGGAACAAATATTTGTATAGCCTACAAGTAGTTGTTCCGGGTCTGGCTGTTTGTGTATGTGAGTTTATATGTTTGTAAACACACCCACGATACAGGATACATTGCTAGTGTGGGGGAAACGTTTTAGAATAAAAAAGATAAAGAAAAAGAAAATAACCAGGATTAACACATAGGATACCTTTGATATTAACAGAAGCTGCTTATAAGGGTCAAAATCACTAAGGTGGGAACTTCAAGACTGATTTTATGCTGAAAAATGTAACAAGGTATAATTATATATAACCCTATTTTTTACTAATATTATAAACGCGAAAGTTTGTTATGATGGATGGATGGATGTTTGTTACTCTTTCATGCAAAACTATTGAATGTGTTTGGATAGAATTTGGCACAGAGATTGATTATAGATAGATTATAACAAGGATTAACACACGGGATACTTTTTATCCCGATATTCCCAGGGGATCAAAATTTATGTGGGTGAAACCACGGGCGCTGCTACTATTTTATAATTGTCACCAAACTTGTGTTTAAAAAAAACTTAAGTAGGCAGATCATTTTACGGGCTACCCAAGCACATTCCCCTTAAAACTCTTTGTTCTCATTACAGGAGGGATTCTACAAGGACACTGCAAGTTTATTCATATGCTGGGAGTGTAGAGCCGTTATGTGCAGGATCACACGGTTCAGGAAGCAGGCCTGCGCTGCACAGAGAGAGCTGACGAGTATTGCTGATGGGAGAACTCATGTTAGTATATTGAATTTTAAGATAGTAACGCGTCATGTGCGGGATTACATAGTTCTAATGAGTCAGCTGAAAACCATAACTTCAGTTAGTTTTTAGGGTGGCTCCGCTGTCCATCCGTCTGCTGTCAGTCTGACACAGGGCTGTATCTTTTGAACCGTACCTATTACGGTAGACACTTGAAATTTTCACAGAGTTTGGTCTACTATGACCGCTAAAACAAATAATAAATTAAGTTAAAAATTGAAGGGGGTACCAATACAAAAAATGTGTTTAAAAATTTTTTTTATGTTCAATGTTGTATGGTAGTACGGAACCCTTTGTGTGCGAGTCCGAGTAGCACTTGGTCGGTTTTTAAGGGCTATAGAGCTAGCATGGTTTGTCTTGTATACAGACATTTGTTGGGCATTCCTATGCAATAATAATCCCTGTACTTCATCGATTCTTGATCCATCTATCTTATCAATTGTCCCTGTCAAATATCAAAAGCCTATCAAAAGCTTGAACATTAGTCAAAAGATAGGTAATTTTTATCATCATCACCCCAGGCCACTGCTGGACATAAACCTCCTCAATTGCAAGCAAATAGCTGGGTTCACACTGAACGTTCCAAATGCACGGTCGGTATGAACGTGCCGCGCGCAAACTGAGAACACAGGATGGAGCGCGCGCTCCATGGAGCTGCGCAGTCGTTTGGTGCGATCCACGATCGGCGATCCATGATAGTAGATCGTGGAGTGTCGATTCAAATATGGATCGTCCGGTGTGGACCCAGCTGTTCAGCTCAATTCTCGGCCACTCTCATCCAGCTGCTACCAGCCACCCCGCGAAGATCGTCGCTCCACCTAGCCTGAGGGCGTCCTATCTCACGTTTTCATTGTCATGCTTATTTGAAATTAACTATTTATTCTTTTTTTTTTTTTTAACTACAATGGGCTCACTCTTGACCTCAATCCAGCCCAGAGGCAGGGATGAGATCTACGGTGGAACGAGCTTGCCCAGAAGAAGCCTATTCACTCTCGCCTATTCTTCCTCTTTTCTAGATTCAAACGACCAGCCTATCCCGCCTCACCACACAACACAACACTACCTACCAAAAAGTAATCTCAGAATCAAACACTACTCCAACAGACAATTTCATAGACTGCGGTCTAACCACAGACATTAAAAGTGAAAGTGAAGAGGACATACCTCTATCAGAACTGCACAGCAACTGGCTCTCAGACATCGAGACGGAGGTAGTCATTAAAACCATAGACTGTAAAGAGGAACTGTCAAATTCAAAAGATACCATAGACTATAATGAGGATTTATTGTTCAAGTTGAAAAAAAAGAGGAAGAAAATTAAAAATGGGAAGAAGAAAAGTTATTTTGCTACTGATTTGTTAAATGAGAGTGAGTTGGAAGAAATTAGGAATAATAATAAAATGGCGGTGAATTTTGTTGATGCAGGGTTTAAATGTGATAGTTGTATTGAAGGGTTTAGAAGTCAAGAGGAATTGGATGAGCATAATTCTTCTTTACATGAGGAGGTGAGTAGAATACAGCCACATTATACCAATATGAAAGCAGTCGTGGCCCAGGGGTAACGGCCGCGACTTGCGAGCTGGGGTCGTGGGTTCGAACCCAGGCAGCCGCTTTACTGTGTGTAAATAATTTCATCACCACTGCTCTCAAAACGGTGAAGGAAATCATCGTGAGGAAACCGCCATGTCCTAGAACCAAACATTCAAAAACATGTGACATCTACCAACCCGCACTGGGTGCGTGGTGGATTACATCCCACTCCCTCTCGATGAGAGGAGGCCTGTGTCCCAGCAGTGGGAACATTAAAGGCTGATTATGTATACCAATATGTTAAAATCTACTACAACCCGTACGAATTAACTGTGCACCTCGCTGGAATGCGACCCCTCTCCCGCTTCCCCCCGCGGCGCCCGCGTTCGCCTTGAGTGTTCTGTAGCGATAGCATCTTTATTTGCGAGTTGCAGAGTGACGTCACAGCGCCAGGTGCACAGTTAATTCGGACGGGTTGTACTGCACATAGAACCTAGTTTACCAATGGTTAAAGTAATGAAGTAGTCACTGACTTAAGTTTAGCACTGCTTAAGAGCGTTCACAACGTACGGCATTTCATACATACTTTCAAGTCCCTGTTTTTCGAAATGCATGAACAGATTTAAATGAAACTTCATACGCATAAGCAGGATACATAGGTCTAAAAAGTTAGTAAAGAACATTTTCGCAATGTCTTATTTAAAAAAAGATAATTGGAAATCTCTGTTTCTATGGTAAATTTAAAATCGGTCGAATTTAGTTGTAACACAATTTTTCGAAAATGTTCTCAATTAACTTTTTAGACCTATATATCCTGCTTATGCGTAGGAAGATTCATTAAAAACGGTTCATGCATGCATGCATTTCGAAAAACAAGGACTTGAAAGTTTGTATGAAATGCCGTATGTTGTAAACGCTATTAATATTATGTCTGTAACTAGGTTCACTCCCCGATTTGGGTTTTTTTTTAAATTTGATTAGGGAATTCTCTGTAGCAGCTTCGAATCTGAAATTGTGCTTGATAAACGGAAATAAGCTCGCCCTCTATTACTTAAAGCATATTGGGGAAATGGGTAAAGTACGACACGAACACTTCTACCCTCCTGCTCCTAGGAATTCATACTACACCCGTGTTCCTTCAGTTGCCTGTGCCAGGGGCCACGGTAACTCTTTCGAACAACCCGCGGCCCAGCGGACCCCGTCAGTTCGTGCTGACATCTCTTTGAGGCGCGCGTGGAACACAACGTGCCGTCGACCCGGGCCTGGTCCTTACCGGCGAGCTGCCCATCGCTCGCCGTCCGCAAGCCCGCGCCTACGATGGCTGGGAATCTGAGGGGCAATTCTCGTAATTTTAAGACCGTTCACAGTCTGATCTCAGTCTCAATCTGTCAAAAAATACTTCTAATTTCCCTACATTTTGACAAGTTTTTGATATTTGTTTGTCGCCGAGATGAGACTGCGACTAGATTTTGAACGTTTTAAATTACGAGAATTTGCCTTCTGCTCTCAATTCCCGACGTCCAGGGCGTCTCCTGCGGCGACTAGAATTCATGCTTCATGTTATAATATTCTTTCCCTTGCAGTTTCACTAACCATTTTTTTTCTTTTCTAGAAACCAGACCACCTCCAATGCGATATATGCCTAGTCTACACTCCCATAACGTCATACCATGACCACAGAGAAGCACATTACCATAGACACATTTGTAAATTTTGTGTGTATACAGCCTATAGTATAAATGACATGTTGTCACATTTGAGGAGCGGACATGCTATGAAGAATTTAGTTTTACCTGGGAAAAGGAAAAAGGTGGGTAGTTTTAAGTTTATTTATATTACCTACATATTGTAAAATGTTACCCAGTAACTGGGTGTGGAGGTCAGATATGCAGTTGCTCCATGTAAAATACTGGTATTCAGCTTAATCCGGTTAGATTGGAAGCTGACCCCAACATAAATGATGAGAAAAGGTTACTATTTAAAATAAAAAAAATAAAATTTATACTTATACACTATTTAAACATAATAATATAATTCATTTAACACAGTCACACATTCTTCTCACAAAAATTCAAACATTCTGACAATATCATTTTTCATTCATTCCCAAACATATCAAGATCTAGTAAAGATTTTTTTTTGTGTTCTTTTTTATTGCGATCGGCTTTCTAGCCAAAATAACAGAATAGACATAATCAGATGGAGTCTTTGTGTGAGATTTTTGTGGCGTTCCATTGAATATTCACACTGGCCCTGATTCCCTTGTTCACAAATTGTTTGCTTATTTTTAATTTGATATTTTAATTTGTTTCTTTACATTGTTCTCACATATAGAAGCAATAAGAATAATGTACCCAGGATTTTGTAAAAATATCTTGATTTAAAAGAGTGTCCGTGGAGTTTCTTGCCCGTTCTTCTCCATAGAGATCTACGCTTTGGAATGGGCAACTAGCTTCAACTTTCTGACTGACCGACTATTTAATTTTGACAATTCAAAAGTGCCTGTATATGGTTTAATTGAAATAAATTATTTGAGTTTGAGTTTGACAAACTAAACTAAATTTAAGTTCTGTGCATCTTTTTCTTTCTATTTCATTAAGAAAAGGACAGAAGATAAAATAATAGTTTAGTCCTGTCAAACTAAGACACTTCATAGACAGATTAGACGTGATTAACAACATGGCTACTAAAAATACGTCAATTTACGTCAGGCGCTGACTAGTTTGACAGGTTGGGGTTTTGAATAGTCTTGATATGTAAAGATGGTCACCCATCCACGGACCAACCGCGGCAAGCGTAGTTTAACCTGATCGATCGGCCCGTGCGTCTGTTATTACTTAGCCACAAGCCCCTCAATTCTTTACTATGTCTATTTTACCTAATAGTTAATTCTGCTTGCAGGCACGCCACAAAACTGCAGAAGATTTAAACCCTGGTTCCAAACCTCGTCGGAAACCCTCCATGTTGGACAAGAGAACGCCCTACGGGTACCTGTGCACTGAATGTAATAAATATTTTGAGTGAGTACCTTTTATTGGTAGGTACTGTGATGAGCATAGTGTGGGGGCTATAAAATTATACAATGTTATTCCTTTATTTAATACTTATAATAATATATCCCTGGACATTTCACACAGCGCCATCTAGTCCCAAGCTAAGCAACCTAATGCTTGTGTTAAGGTAACAAGATGGCTGATAAACTACTTATATACATTTTTTTTTTGTAAATACATACATATTATAGATAGAAAAACACCCAGACTCGGAACAAATACATGTAGGACTTACAAATACATGTGTTTGTTCCGAGATTAAAAAAAAACATTTAAAAATATAAAAAAATAGTAACCCACCGGTATCGGGAACAGGGTCCAAGCTACTGGTGGTCAGGGCTCCAGAGAGAGGAACCTCCTGACAATGCGGGCTGTGTCCAGAAGTATCGCTATCTGAATCAAGACCTTGATCCAGCTGCCCATCGAGAGTCTCCTCAGGTTGTTGGTCGAGGCTCTTGGCTATTAAGCCATTGGCTGTCACGACTATCGGCACAATGATCGCTGATCCACATCCCACATGTCGACAACCTCGCGAGCCAAGTAAAGATACTTGATTTGTCTATCTTTCTCGGCATTCACGAGGTTCTCATCATGCGGGACGGTTATGTCAACGATAATTGCGCGCCGCTCTGATCGATCCATCACCAGTATATCAGGCTTATTGGCAATGTTATAATTATTATGTTTATTTTGTGTTTGCTGAAGTGGCAATGGGTCGGCCATATTTGACGGCACGGTTGGCGCAGTGGTTAAGCGATTGACTGCTGCGCTGCGTGTCGCGGGTTCGATTCCCGCACGGAACAAATATTTGTATGACCTACATGTATTTGTTCCGAGTCTGGGTGTTTTTCTATCTATAATATGTATGTATTTACAAAAAAAAAAAAAATGTATGTAAGTAGTTTATCAGCCATCTTGTTACCATAACACAAGCATTAGGTTGCTTAGCTTGGGACTAGATGGAGCTGTGTGAAATGTCCAGGGATATTATTATTATTATTATATTAGCCGTAGAACCGATGACCGTTGTGGTAGACGGGTTCTTGAGTGGAGACGTCGAATCGGTGATCGTAAGCTAGGACGCCCTCAGGCTAGGTGGACAATATCCCAATCCCCCTGTGCTGGTCCTACCCGCCTTGCGGCATACGGACCTCTTACCCTCTAATCTATTAATCTACTGGTCAATGTCAGTGCTTCCCAGTCTGGGGCATGCGACGTCACACGACATGACTTCGCGCCCGAGCACCCCATTTTAAAACTTACTGACCCTACAGTTAGCCTAACTAGCAGACCTTCTCGACCGATCCCCATCTTCCAGCTCCAACTCCTTCCTTTTGCTGTGCCATTTGTGGGCGAATGACCGCAGCCTCCGGAAGCCCTCTGCGCTGGCTACCAGTTCCCGGTGGTAAACCGGACCGACCTCCTCTCTACACCAGCCCCCCAACATGACCTCCCTGTCGACTGCGTAAAGAGTGCAGTCCCACAAGACATGGTCTCGAGTCTCATCCGCCAGCCCACAGTAGCACATAGCAGTGTCGCACAGCAACATTACGTGTAGGCGGCTTCTGAAACTCCCATGTCCTGTTAGGATCTGCGATGTCACGTAGCCCGGTTCCACCCATCCCAGCGCCAGTCGCTGAGCCACCTCCGGAAAGAAAGACTACAGCTCGCGTCCGTCCCCGGAAGAAGCCCACCGCTCCTGCCACTGAGCAACGGCCTCCGCCCTCACTTTCCCGATAGCTAGCTAGGCTAGGTGGATAGACGATCTTCGCAGGTTGACTGGTAGCAGCTGGATGAGATGTTGCCAAGAATCGAGTTGAATAACGTGATATAAGAGAGCCCTATGTCCAGCATTCCGGAACAAACATACGGAGAAACAGACAGACAAAAAATGGATGTTAAATGTAGTTTGCTAATTAAAATCATGATTTTGTCGGCAGCAACAAAAATCAAAGATGGAAGCACGTGCAGCGTCACCACAGGGAAGGATACAAGTGTGCTACGTGCGGCAAGAGATTCGCGTTCAAGAACAACCTGACGAGGCATGAGCAGTGAGTATGTATTATGAAACAGCTTGTGTTAAGACACTACATACACACTACACTCACACACTATACTCACACACTATACTCACAACACACTACACTCACTACACACACAACACACCCCCTCACACACTACACTCAGACACACCACACTCACTACACACACACACACACCCCCACACTATATATTGTATTTTAGTTATTTGTATTGTGTTTCACGAACTATGGTTAAATAAACGTTATTCTTTGTTTCTTTTTTCTTTCTTAGAAATGAAATTATTTGTTTTGTAAATAGAACAGAGGAATCACATTTTACCTAATAAAAAAAATAAGCTAGATTTATCATACTTAGATATCGATACACATCATCGTCTGCGAAGTTTTGCTAGCTAGTTTAATTTGACCCTGTAGATCGTTTTGTTTTATTTTGCACGTGTTCCAGGGCCAAAAATTTTTTTCTTTCTAAAAAAAAAAATTGTTACCCTAAAATTAAGTAAAATTGTTACTAACCCTATGGACTCCTGTTTGAAATAAAAGTTTTCTATTAAGTTTTTCACTATTCTTTTTTCCAGACTCCACCAAGGTCCTCCACCCCGGGAAGAATGCCCTGTCTGCCACAAGATGATTCGAACAGACCTCGTGAAAGTACACGCTCGGATCCACGCAGATAGAGAGCGGTACACCTGCGCGGCGTGTGCCAAGTGCTTCGTCAGCCGCGCCTCCTATGAGCACCATCTGAAGTACACCCAGGCACATGCACAGACGGACCTACACAAGTACGTAGTAGTTTACGGGGCCAAATTAAATTAGTAAGGGAAACTCCACAGACGGATCGATGTGGTGCGTTGTCAGAGGGCCGTATTTTACGGAGGTGCTCAAGCACGTATTTAGAACTAGCTCCGCGGTTTCACCCTCATAAGACTTGATCCCGTGGGAATATCTGGATAAAAAGTATCGTATGTGTTATTCTGATGTATAAGCTATATTACTGTAAAGTTTCATCAAAATCCGTTCAGTAGTTTTTGCGTGGAACAGTAACAAAAATGTAAAATGTTCTGGAAACAAAAATTCGAAGACATTTGACATCTGTCAACCCGCACTGGACCCGCGTGGTGGATTACGGCCCACTCCCTCTCACAGAGAGGGGGGCCTGTGTCCCAGCAGTGGGAACATTATAGGCTGATTATGTATTTGTTCATCGAAATAACAATGATCAAATATTTACAATACAATACACAAATATATTACAAATATATACAATTTTGTATATAATGAAAATGTTTGCATGCCGAATGGTGAAATATGGCAGAACTCTGATTTATACCTACTACTATCTACTCATGTATTACCCATATTTGCAAATAAATGCTATTCTATTCTATTCTATTTGGTCATCCCTGATCTGCTATTTGAATATAGTCCAGTTTTTGACGACACGGTTGGCGCAGTGGCTGAGCGATCGACCGCTGCGCTGCGTGTCGCGTGTTCGATTCCCACACGGAACAAATATTTGTATTGCCTACAGGTAGTTGTTCCGGGTCTGGCTGTTTGTGTATGTGCGTTTAAATGTTTGTAAACGCACCCACGATACAGGAGTAATTCCTAGTGTGGGGTGCTCCACACTAGGAATTACTCCTGTACCGAGGGTGTGTGGTGGGCGTTAAAAAAAAAACTTGAGAGGTGTCAAGGGACACCCGGATGGAACGAAGTATAACTGGCTAGCTTTCTATAAGAGAGAGAGAGAGAGACAGACAGAGAAACACGCGCACGCCGCACGGCTTAAAACTATAGCAAAAAGTGTCGTTCCAACTTTTGGTCTTAATTTTTTCCGTCTAGCCCCCTTTCGCAACGCGCGATAAGGAACTTCGTTCCAAAAAAGTTTCTCTTACTATAAGTAAAAGTAACCTTGAAGCCTTTCCTTGTCCCGCTGCAAGAGGTAGATTTCTTCTCGATAAAGAGAATTAAAACGCATTGTTTATGACGCTTTCTCTTTTTTCTTCTCAGATATAAGTGCACGCTATGTGACAAAGGTTACCGGTCACGCGGCGAGCTGAGGGACCACGTCAACTATCAACACATGGGGAAGACACAGCACAAGTGCCCTGTTTGTGGAAAGGTGAGAACATAGTATAGTAATTTAACTAAAACTATAGTCCGTGCCTCGGAAAGCACGTTAAGCCGTTGGTCCCGGCTGTCATTCGTGGATCTTTGACAGTCGTTACGGGTAGTCAGAAGCCCGAAAATCTGACAACCAGTTTTACCAAGGGGTATCGTATTACCCAGTAACTGGGTTGTGGAGGTCAGATAGGCAGTCGCTCCATGTAAAATACTGGTATTCAGCTGCATCCGGTTAGACTGGAAGCCGACCCCAACATAGTTGGGGAAAGGCGGGCAGATAATGATGATGACTTAAAACTAGTTAAAACTACATTATACAGGGTGTCAGGGACGCGTAACTTGTTACCATGAATTCAGTACATGATTCTGAATGCCTGTGCGTCGAAAAATATCAAACGTAATTTAAAAAAAAATTTGCTCATACATTTTGACCGCGTAGGTATCGCACTTTCTATGAAACAACTGATTTGTTTTTAATACTTACTATATTAAAAAAAAAAAATTTTTTTTTTACTGAAATTTTAATTTTTTTACTGAACATTTTCTATGCTGGATATGAAGAAAATGTTACTTGAAAATCCTACTAATATATTAAACGCGAAAGTTTGTATGGATGGATGGATGTTTGTTACTCTTTCACGCAAAAACTACTGAACGGATTTGGATGAAATTTGGTACACAGATAGTTTATAACCAGGATTAACACATAGGATACTTTTTATCCCTATATTCCCACGGGATCGAAACTTATGCGGGTGAAACCGCGGGGCGCAGCTAGTTCAAGATAAAAAACATTTTACCCACTTCATCGTAAATTAAAACAACATTATCTTTTTACAGGCATTAGCAACTCGTCGCTGTGTGACCAGGCACATGCGCCGCGCGCACGACGGGGTCAAGGAAAGCGCCAGAGACAAGATATGTCAACAGTGTGGGAAAGCGTTCAGGGTAAGAATTCTTTTAAAAAACTTGAGAGGTGTCAAGGGACACCCGGATGGAACGAAGTTCAAAGAGAGAGAGACAGACAGAGAAACACGCGCACGCCGCACGGCTTACAACTATAGCAAAAAGTGTCGTTCCAACTTTTGGTCTTAATTTATTCCGTCTAGCCCCCTTTCGCAACGCGCGATAAGGAACTTCGTTCCAAAAACAACTTTACTCTGCCTCTACTGACTGCCCTGCCCCAGCAGTCTCGACATTCATAGCGAGCGCTTTACGACCGAATTCGGTCGCAAAGTCCTGGGGCCTACTCCGAAGTGCGAAGTGCGAACGTTCGGATCGGACCGACACATGGCCGAACCGAATATTATTGAAAAATGTGAAAAAAGTTCTGATCGGCTCAGTTGTGTCGGGACCATAGTCAATATTCGAGTGTAGGAGCGTAGAATCGGAACCGACCGAACCAAATAGTAACTTCGTAGCAGGAAACGGCCGAACATTCGGCCGATACTACTTCGGGGTAGACCCACTGGATTGACAGGTGTAATGTATGGAGTGACAGGACTTTGCGACCGAATTCGGTCGTAAAGCGATCGCTATGAATGTCGAGACTGCTGGGGCCCAAGTTGTGGTCGGCACAAAATATTTATCTTTTCAATTCTCCCCAGTCAGCATTCATTCATCACATCGCTAACAAAATTCAACCATCATCCATCTCTTCATCATCATCGAGCCTTTTTCCAACTTTCCCGAGTTCATACAACCCGAATCTCTTCAAGGCGAGAGTGAATAGGCTTCTTCTGGGCAAGCTCGTTCCACCGTAGATCTCATCCCTGCCTCTGGGCTGGATTGAGGTCAAGAGTGAGCCCATAGTCAGTAAAAAAAAAAAAAATGTTGGAGTCGGCTTCGAGTCTAACCGGACGCAGCTGATTACCAGACATGGAGCGACTGCCTATCTGAGCCACCACCAACCTAGGGCTTACTCTCTACGTCCCTCAACGAAGATACGATCCGTCCGAAAGAAATTCGACACTTCGTAGAGAACCTTACACACGATTCATATTTATATATCTTTATATATATTTTTTTCGGACGGGAACAATCTCATCGGGAGTATGGGCAACTGTCAAATCGCGCCCTAAATTAATATTATGTCGGGGATTCCATTCCCGCACGGAACAAAATAAATATTTTGTATGACCTATAAGTAGTTGTTCCGGGTCTGGCTGTTTGTGTATGTGAGTTTAAATGTTTGTAAACGCACCCACGATACACGAGAAATTCTTAGTGGGGGCAACGTTTAAAAAAAAAACGGGTTGCACTCCGGGAGTGCCGGCAGAAGTGAAAACTTGAATATTAACGTTGTGCATTTTTGATATTTTGGAATGCGGTCTACTCTCCCTCCGTCTTACGAATTTTCGATCAGGTCACGTGTCCTGACGCGAGTAACAATTTTTACCCATCACAAAATAAGTGCACAAAGCCGCTAAAGAAGTTTTCACTTCAAAAAAAAAAATTACGGCCGAAACTACGGACATAGTGCGTAGCGCGTAGACCTTCAGTTACTGGGTAACACGATGTCCTTTGGAACCCGAAAGTCTTTCGGGCTTCTTTATTGCAGCAGTGAACTGCTGTAAGCTGATGAAGATGAGCTCCTAGTAGCTATTGATAATAAATAAATATCCCTGAACATTTCACACAGCGCCATCTAGTCCCAAGCTAAGCAACCTAATGCTTGTGTTATGGTAACAAGATGGCTGATAAACTACTTATATACATTTTTTTTTTTTTTTAAATACATACATATTATAGATAGAAAAATACCCAGACTCGGAACAAATACATGTAGGTCATACAAATATTTGTTCCGTGCGGGAATCGAACCCGCGACACGCAGCGCAGCAGTCAATCGCTTAACCACTGCGCCAACCGTGCCGTCAATAATGAATCGAATATGTGTTTCACTTTTCCAGGACAAGAAAGGACTCCGCGAGCACGAACTTATCCACACAGGCGAGCGGCCTCTCTCGTGTGAGATCTGCGGCTGCACGTTCAGACAGAGTGCGTCGTTGTACACGCACAGGAAGCGAGTGCACAAGATATACACCAGCGTTAAGAAGGTGACGCTACTGGAATAGGTCATTTAAATTTTGTGAACTGAGGGGAAATTCTCGTAATTTTAAGAATATTCACAGTCTGATCTCAGTCTCAATCTGTCAAAAGTACAGACGCCAGCAGGTCAAGCTAACCGAAACTGTCAAATTTTCCCAATCAACTTTGAACCTTAATTCTTTAGGGATAAAGTTGAAAATCTATTAAAGAAATTTGACAGATTGTAGTAGCTTGATGTGCTGGCGTCTGTACCTCTAATTTCCCTTTATCCCGCGCCGCTGACCGATGTCACAACAGATTGACTGCTTCAACTGTACTCCGAGTGAATTCACACGGGCCGCATTTTGTATGTTACTCTTGGTTGTTCATAATAATTGTATCTTTGTAGACTATTCTAATAACTACACTATTGTATTAGGTAAGCCTGTAATGATAGATGTGCGTTTTTAAAATAAATAAATAAAAAAGTAGTTTATCAGCCATCTTGTTACCATAACACAAGCATTAGGTTGCTTAGCTTGGGACTAGATGGCGCTGTGTGAAATGTCCAGGGATATTATTATATTATTATTATTAAATACATTTTTGATAAGTTTTTGACATTGATTGTCGCTGAGATGAGATTGCGACTAGATTTTTAACGTTTTTAATTACGGGAATTGGCCTTCTGGTTTAAAACTCGGGAATTTTCCGACTAGGGTTACTTTTATGAATTTATCCGATTAAGGTTACTTCGACTTTTTCGACTGAGGTGACTTCGACTTTTCCTTCCGACCGTGGTGACTTTGACTGTTCTGACAGAGATGACTTCGATTTTTCCGTCTGAGGTGACTTTTATGACATTCCCGACTGTGGTGACATTGACTTTTCCGACTGAGATGACTTCGACTTTTCCGACTGAGGTGACGTTTTCGGCTGTGGTGACTTTGACTTTTCCGACTGAGGTGACTTGTGACTTTTCCGACTGTGGTGACTTCGTCTTTTCCGACTGAGATGACTTTTCCGACTGTGGTGACTTCGACTTTTCCGACTGAGGTGACTTTTTCGACTGTGGTGACTTTGACTTTTCCGACTGAGATGACTTTTCCGACTGAGATGACTTTTATGACTTTTCCGACTGTGGTGACTTTGACTTTTTCGACGGAGGTGTTTTCGACTGTTCCGACTGAGGTGACATTTATGACTTTTCCGACTACAGTGAATTTTCCTTCTTGTGTCCTTCGACTAGTTCTGTGACTATGTCGACTCTTCTGACTATCTTGACTTTCAGCGAGTTCACCAAATATACAAATACGCTAAGAAGGTAAAGGTACTGGAATATATCACTTGAACTTTGTGACTTTTTCGACTAAGTGACTTTTAATGCTAAATTCGTGACTATAGTAAATTCCGACTGGAGTGACTTTTAAGACTTTTTCGACTGCTGACTTTTTTTTCCTTGTTAATAAATATATCTGGGTTGATGTCTTGACTGTCAATTTTTATGATCAAGCGACTTCAATGACTTATCTACGAGTATTTTAATGAAGATTAGCAACACAACATTATTTGAACCTGTAGCGGGATCTACAGCGCCACATGCGAACTACGCGTCATACTGACGTCACGCAAAAATCCTGCATCGCGCAAGCAGAGTTTACCGCGCAATTAGCATAAATACAAAGTCCCGACATCTATCGTTGGGAATTGCCTATATCTATGAGAATACTTTTACAAGTAAAACCACTATAATGATCCCACTGCTGGGACTCATACCTCCTCTCTGTGGGAGGGAGTCGGCCATAATATGTTCATGTTAGGTCTATGGTGGGGCAGCAAAACGTCACCTCATTGGTCGGCACTCAGGCGGAGTTCAATATCGCGAAGTCAAAGCATTTATTTCAAGGCGAGAGTGAATAGGCTTCTTCTGGGCAAGCTCGTCAAGAGTAAGCCCATTGTCAATAAAAAAAAATTGGCACATATATGTATGTGCCAATTTTTTTTTATTTGACAAATTACAAAACACAAAAAAAAAAAAAAAATAAATTAGGACAAATTTTGACGTTCAAAAGTGCCTTTTATAAAAGGCACTTTTGAACGTCAAAATTTGTCCTTTCATTCGCGAGGCAAGTAGGCCGGAAGGTGCTTGCGATACTGTGCGTCGCTAGGTTGACCTCGATGCTGCTGAGTTATCGATAGATGACCAACCTCGGGCCCCTCGTCCGCGCATGAGAGCGTGATTCGCTTGAGATTATAGGCACTTTGGTCTCTGACATGCCATTTTTTCCGATGAAAAGACATTTAAATCTAGCCAACATGGTCGTCAGGCAGGCAACTTGAAGGGCTGGTGAACGCGGGCTCTAAAGGAGGCGGAGGGAATCCTCTTTAATCGCAGAACCTCCGTGGAGACGTTGAGGATGCGGGAGAAGAATTGCCGTCTCCAAACGAGTATGGAGGAACTCCAGAGAGAGGTCACCGCTCGGGTTGACTTCAGTTAGCAGTGAACGAATTTGACTTTCACTTCAGCACGGGTGTGAAGACCAGCTGGCGGATAAATTAGCGCGGCGTGTTCGAGAACATTTAGACTGCCTAATTGGAAAATATGGAGCCAATATGGTTTTACTGGGGAAAACCTCCGGATGCTGGCAGTGGACAAACGGCAACAGGAACAATCGAGATCGAGGCCAACGCAAGAGCCCAACAAAGCCGAACAGGGAAATAAGAAGCTTGCGGAGGAGGCCATAAAGCCTGCGTACGAGACAAAAAAGTCTGCGTAGAAGGCCAAAATGCCTGCGACAGAGGGCAAAAAGCCTGCGGTGGAGGCCAAGAGCCTGCGGTGAAGGCCAAGAGCCTGCGTACGATGCCAAAAAGCCTGGGAAAGAGGGCAAAAAGCCTGCGAAGGAGGGCAATAAGCCTGCGGAGGGCAGAAAGCCTGAAGAGGAGGCCAAAAAGCCTGCGTAGAAGGCTAAAAAGCCTGCATATGAGGCCAAGAAGCCAGCAAAGGGGATTCAAAAGCCCTGCACGACCTGCTGCTACGCCGCAGGCCGGTTTCAATGTCTGGATGATGGCCATCAGGTGTAAAAAGAGGAGGCGCGGTGAGGGCAAGACAGCGCCGGTTCCGATGAATCGTCATTTAAATCTAGCCGACGGGGGGGGGGGGGGGAATCTATGGCCCTTCCAATGGCCCTGACGACCGTCATCGGTGGTCCGACGGCGGTCGGTCGGTTGTCGAAGCGGTCTGACACGCCCGGAGTCAGTAGGGCGAGCGACTCTGATGAGGCTATGCAGGTAGGGCAGAGCGATGCGCAAAACCTCCGCCT
The DNA here is from genome assembly GCA_945859715.1 of Apamea sordens. Lineage (NCBI taxonomy): Eukaryota > Metazoa > Arthropoda > Insecta > Lepidoptera > Noctuidae > Apamea > Apamea sordens. The sequence goes on along the minus strand of OX244015.1, from coordinate 5,185,075 downwards.
CACTAATCGGCACTAAGGTGGAGCTCAATGCCGCGAGGCGAGACGGCTGTAAGGCAGTAGCGACGGAGGAGGTCAAAAAGCCCGCGAAGGGGGTCTTATTAACGCAAGATTCACAGGCCATACTTTGTCATACAAACGTCTCAACGTCAACGTCTCTTTCTGTTTCATTTTTTTTCCTTTTGTTACTTTTTTATATAATTTGTCTTATTTTATTTACTGTGTTTAGTTTATGATCCTGTACGAGTCGCAATAAATACTTTTTCTTTCTGTCTCATACGAATATGAACTTTATTCTTATACTGTTACTGTCCATATTCGTATATGGCTTGCTCACGTTGGCTTACAGGAATATGAACATTACGGGCATTATATTAGGGCTCATATTTTTATGAGTCATTTAATTTACTTTGATAAATTTCAAAGTACGATCTGTGAATTTCATCATACCCAGACACCGTTTGACACTCGTCGCGCGCGCACGTGCACAAAGCGCTACGCTCCCGGCTCAGTGTCCCTCGCTGTCGCTCTCGTTGCGTTCTCGTAACGGCTCTGTGGTCGCCCCGACTACACTCGATCTTTTCGGTTGAATTTTATTCTCCGAAATATAAAATCTCTCAAACTGCCTTTCTCAAGGCGACTACTGTTTCTTTAACGTATAGTGTTCGTCGTAAATTCCTTGGCCCCTTCTGGGCTAAAACCACAGTTTCGTGGTCCTCGGCTGAAACCATACGGTGTCAACGAAACCGAGTGGCGTGTTGTCCCAATCACACCCGCCGAACCCCTTCAGGGCTAGGCAGTCAATTTGACGGGTCCCAGTTCGGGAACTGGGACCCGACTAAGCCCCGACTAAGAGACCCCCCAAGGCCGGGGCCTTGGGGGGTCTCTTAGTCGGGGCTGGATGACAGTTTTCCTTCCACAGCTACACACCTAGTGTCGTTAGGGTGTCTCTACACCCTTAGCGCTAGACTGGTCAGGGCCCCGTTCGCACAATAAGACTGGCGACGGGTTTACAAGCTTAGGGCACACCAGTAGGTACTCACCTCCTTGTCTACACCTGACAGGGAGGGTACACACCGCCGAGCCCATCCACCCGGGGAGTTAGGTATAGGGAAACTCACCCCCGTCCCCCGCTATGGCTGACGCCTTAGCTATCTTTTTAAAAGGTCCTCCTCATTTTCCTTAGGTCTTTGTCGCCAAATATGGCTCCAAATTAGCTGCTCTGCAGCTTCCCTCCCCCGCCACGACCAGCAAGTCGAGTTTACTCGACGAGCAGTGGACACTGAAGAGGCCTCCGGCAAACGCCCCCATGACTCGTCAGAAGAGGATTCCCTCCTCTTCTCAGAGTCCTCCTCCGCCCCTTCCTCTGACGACGATGGTTTTACGCTGGCGTCAGGGAAGAATAAGAGAAAGAAGAAGCTTCTTCTCCATCTTCCAAAAAAATAGCGGCCACAGATTCGCACTACCGCGCCGGCACCGAGCCTTGCGTCCCCGCCCGCGGCCACTAGGGCCGTGCCAGCTTCACGCACCGCCTCACCCAGTCCCCGCCTCTCGCTGGCGGGACCGGCGATGACCGAGCGGGAGCGGCCGGCCAGTGCCGGAGCCGTATTTCGGCCGGCGCTGTTGACGCCGCAGGCGCCCGCTTCGCCGGCGCCCCCCCGGGCCTCCGCCTACGACTCGTCCGCTATGTTGTCGGCAAGCTCCTCAGACGTGGGGTCGAGCATGTCGATAGCGTCAGTGGGCTCGGCCGTATCCGGTCGCGGCGACGTGTCTTCAGACACGACCCCGCCATCCGGGCGACGGCCCACCGAGGGAGGAGCGGACTCCGCGCCACCGCCGACGCCGCCGCTCGGGTTCGACTTCGAGTTTCAACTCGGGGTTAGACCTCAGCGGCGCCGGCGAAGCACTGACGACTCGGCAGAGGAGGAGGCGAAGCGGTACTGCCTTGACCCGCCGCGGCCGCAGCGCGAGCGCGCGCCGCGCGGTCGGGACTCACCGGCATCGCCCACCTTTGCTGACGCGGCGCGCCGCAAACTGCCGCGATCGCCAACACCGCAACCGTCAAGCTCGGGGGTAAGTGCACCTTCCTTACCCCCCGCCCCCGATGCGCCATCCGACGCACCTGAGGCACATCATGCTGCCGTCCCCGGTACCAACAACAAGAAGAAGCCGGGGAAAAAGCTCAGATTCCCTCCGCTGGTAGTGGAGAGGCTGCCAAATTGGGCCGCTCACTTCCGGGCCATCAGCGCCAAACTGGGCCGGCCTCCAAATGCTCGACCTTACGGGAGTGGAGTACGGTTCACTCCCGACACCGAGGACGAGTACAGGCTGGTCCAGCGCTACCTGACGGGCCTGGAGAAAGACAGCGGCGTTTCGTGGTTCGCCTACTCACTGCCGGCGGACAAAAACATTCGGGGGCTCAGGCACCCATGAAGGCTCAGGGGCCGCCTAGGGTGCGCAGTCTACTGGCCAGCTACCTGGAGGATCGGGCGATCCTCCTCGTAGATAGGACTGGCCAAGTCCGGCGGTACGCCGTCGAAACCGGCGTTCCACAGGGGTCAGTCATAGGACCTCTCCTCTGGAACGTCGGCTACGATTGGCTCCTGCGGGGAATTCTCCTCCGAGGCACGAGTGTCGTCTGCTACGCGGACGACACTCTCCTCACCGCCCGGGGGGGGGGGGGGGGGGAGTTTCAGGGAGGCGGCCAACTTGGCCTCGGCGGGTGGGTCCTTGGTCGCGGCGAGGATCCGCCGCCTAGGGCTAAAGGTGGCGCTGCACAAGACCGAGGCCGTGTTCTTCCACGGACCTCGGCTGCGCCCCCCACCTGACGCCCACATCTTCGTCGAGGGCGTCAGAATAGAGGTCAAGGCCTAGATAAAATATCTGGGCCTTGTGATCGACAGCAGGTGGCGCTTCGGCCCGCATTTTAGCGGGCTGTCTTCGCGCCTGCTGAAGACGGCGGGGGCTCTCGTGGCTGCTCCCTAACTTAGGGGGGCCCAGCGCACGATGCCGGCAACTCTACGCCGGCATCCTCAAGAGTATGGCCCTCTACGGGGCCCCTATTTGGGAGGACGCCCTCCAACGGCGGGAGAACGCCGCCGCCTTGCGGGCACCGCAGAGGTCCATAGCCCAGCGGGTAGCGCGGGCCTACCGCACGGTGGGCTTCGCGGCAGCGTGTGCTCTGGCCAGCACCCCGCCTTGGGAACTCGAGGCGTGGGTGCTCGCCAGAGTGTACGAATGGACGGCGGGGCGGAGAGCGAGAGGAGAACGCACCGCCCCGGAAGAGCGGGAGGCCGTCCGGCGGGAGGCGAGGGACGCCATCGTCCTCCATTGGACGGGGGACCTCGCCACCGCAGCCTTTGGCCGCCGAACCCTCGACGCGCTTGGGCCGGTCCTGCGAGACTGGCTCGAGCGGTCGCACGGGTTCCTCTCGTTCCGTCTGGTGCAGGTGCTGTCCGGACATGGTTGTTTCGGATCGTACCTGCACCGAATCGGACGGGAGGAGACTAGGAGACGCCGTCGTGCCACGACTGTGGCGCGGCGGAGGACACGGCGCAGCACAACCAACCTGATTATATGCAATATGCCATTTATCAAATCATGATGGTACAAATACTCTCCTAAAGACTTTAGTCCTAACGAGAATATCTGACCTAAGGTGAATTTATGGGGATTTTTAAACCAGTGTGTATACGAATATAATTTTTCAAAAACTTATAGATTTCAATGTCACGACAGTTCTTGAGATACTGAAGCATTCTTTAGTTTCTAAAGAACTGGGATAAAACTCTCGGGACAATGGAGGACGGGACCCACGCAAGAGGCCAAGATACCTGAAAAGGGAAAGATAAAGCCTGCGCAGGGGATCCAAAATCCGAGGACCCACCTGCTGCTACGCCGCACATCGGTTTTAAAGCCTAAGATCCACCCCTCGCTCTGCGCCTACTGCCGAATTGCTATTACGCATCAAACATGAAAGTATTAAAAAAACTACTGATAACTTTGTAAAAAGTGTGTTATTCGTATGGAAAGGGGTGTTTTACCTGTGTGTATACGAATATGACTTTTTGAATCATTCTTCAGTATCAGCAGAACTGCGCTTAAGTCTGGGATAAAACGAACCGAGTCACTGCAAACTTTACGAATTTGATTTGCACCAATGAGTCCTCATTTACCGGAAAAGGAACGTGGATAAAGCGAAATTCCTATATCTGTGCTTTTGCCAGTCTGTACCAACATGCATGAATCACGGTCACGGTTGCACGCCGATATCTGATGAGGCTATGCAGGTGGGGCAGAGCGGTGCGTAAAAACTCAGTCTTATTGGGCGCCACTAAGACGGAGCACAATACCGCGAGGCGAGAGGGCTGTAATGCAGTAGTGACAGAGGAGGTAAAAAATCCTGCGAACGTGATCTAAAAGTCCGTGGACACGCCGGTTCTGGTCCGTGGTCATGGCTTTATGATGGCAGTCGGAGGACCTGACGAGGGAAGGTGGGGTAACGGCAAAACAGCGCCGGAACAGCGGCTACGGACGAGGACCAGAAGAAGTCTAAGATCCACGTCCTCTCCGCGGCTGTTGCCGAATCGCTATGCACATAAACGCATAAACGTTAAAGTATTCAAATGAATGCTGCTAACTAAACGGTGTGTTACCAGTGTGTATACGAATATGATTTTTCAAATCTCATTGGGATAAAACTAACTGTCCGAACAATTGAGGTGAGGTCCAAGAATCCTCAAAAGGGAAATAGGAAGCCTGTGGAGGAGGCCAAAAGCCACCTGCACTCCAGTCGTTACGGGTAGTCAGATGGTGCTGACTGAGGAGAGGAAGAGGTCGACGAATGACACCTCTCGGAGCGCCGCCGGTTCGGTGTAAGGGACCGTCTCCACGAGCGAGAGAATCGCGGCGATATTATCGTCGTGCCCTCCAATTCTCGCCGCGATGATATCGTGTGGAGACACGTTCTAAGAGAGTGTATAGAAATACGTGGCACGACGATAATATCGCCGCGATTTTCTCGTGTAGTTTAATGACTACCAGCTGTTCCGTTAAGTGGTCGTTCGGATAATCGACGCTCTACTGTATTTCACCAGAGTATGTCGGATAAATCGGATATAACTTTATTTTCGGATATAATTGTATTTAAATCAGATGTAATTTTAATTTTATTTATATTATTGAATTAATTATTTTGATATAATATTGCGAATAAAAATTGTAATTTTATTATATGATCTTAAATAGTTAGAAATAAGTGATTTTTGAATTTATAACCATTAATTGATTACTATTATGCGTTATGGATTGTATCTGAAATAAACGTTTTGTTATTTTAAATCTTTACGTCTGTTGATATTTCTCGGGGCCCTGGGACTCCCGGACCTTTGGAAGGCGTACCAAAGCCAACCGCAGAGGCTTGTTACACGTTTTTAATTAAATGAAGCAGCAACGGGCGTTATTATTACTATTATTTTTTTTAAAAATCGTCGAAACTGAGAGTGGCTTACCAAACTATCAATGATAATAATAGAGCTGTTAGTTAAAATTGTCTATTGACATAATCTTGACTGGTGAAAAGCAGTCGAATTGCGGTGACTTTTGCGACTACGTGTCTTTTATGATTAGGGTGACTATGATTAGGGTGACTTTTTATGACTAGGGTGACTTTTATGATTAGGGTGAATTTTCATGACTAGGTTGACTTTTATGGCTAAGGTGACTTTTAGAACTAGGGTGACTTTTGCGACTGGAATGACTTTTTAGAGACTGTCGACTGTTATTAAATGCACTATTGAACATGCCATCTGTAAGTTTTATAAAAAATATAAAATAAATATCTAAATAAACGTGTCATGCTCCGCAGCATAACCACTTTGACTATATTATGTAAAAATTACAGGATAAAATTCCACTCCAATTTTAAAAAATCGCAGGCTTGTCTCGTCTGGTGACTGGGTTGATTTCTACTTGCAAAAAAGGTATTTGTTTTTGGAATGTATAATGTAAATCAACCTGTTACCATAGATTCAGTAAATGATTCTGGAGCCCCTGCGTTTGTATGTAATAGCAGATTTTTTGGTCAATCGCCTATAAAATTCTCTCTTAAACTAGGACTAGAATCATGTACTGAATTCATGGTTACAGTAGTATGCTCAGAAATATTAATAAATGATATTCTGTTCTATGATAAAATGTTGTAGTAATACAAAAATGCTAGTTTATTTGTATTGTATGCAATTAAAGGCTTTATTTTTGTATATTATAATACAAAGTATTTTTTATATAGGTGAAGTTTTATTTTATTTTATTTCTTTTAACAATCCGTGGGGGTACTTCAATAATAAATGCAATCAGGCCCAAAGAGGGTGGCATGCAGTGTTCCTACATATATATGTATACGCGCATTTATGGCAGCTTTCACAATAGGATGTTAGCAGCGAGCAGAGGGCCTAAGAAGGCCACTTTGGCAGAATCATAATAGGATAACTCAAACTCAAACTCAAAGTATTTATTTCAATTAAACCAATTACAGGCACTTTTGAATTGTCAAGGGGTCGGTCAGTCAGAAAAATGAAGCTAGTTGCCCATTCCAAAGCGTAGGTACCTATGGAGAAGAACGGGCAAGAAACTCCATGGACACTCTTTTATATCAATATATGGTTACAAAGTATTGGTTACATCATTTATGTTATAAATTATGCATGTGAGAACGATGCAGAACGTTAAAAGCGTCCGTAATGAAAAGTTTAAAAAAAATAAAAATAAGTTAAATTAAAATAAGCCATTAAAATAAGCCATGGCAGCAAAGAGATGACCAGTCCCTACTGACGGCGCCCGTTCACGAACATGACGCGTGGATCAGCACCATTCAGCTCAACCATTTTGAAGGGAACCAAATGATCCAACACACGCGCCACCATCAGCGAGACATTTGAGTGAGCATGACATACTCTCTGCTGCCAGGGCAAATTCAAGTCAGTGAAAGACGTACACAGTATATGGTAGCTTTATAGTATGTACATAGTACTCACACATGTGCTATACAATTATACAATACTAGGAGATTGAATTTATATAATGCAAAAAAGTATTTTAAAATCTTCAGCAGCTCCAACAGTATTTTCAAATGCTAATCAATTTATTTATGCGTCCTTATGGAGCAGGACCAGCGTTTAGCCAAGCATTTTTATCAGCGATGTAATCCCCTAATTTATAATATGCCTGGCTGCATAGTGTGCGTTTTATACAAGATTTAAATTTCGTTTCATTCTGTTCTATTATGTGGAGAGGTATTTTATTGTAACATTTTAAACAGTACCCCATGAAAGATGAGTCTACTTTAGCCAGCCTGAAACCTGGTTGAACTAATTGCTCCCTATTTCTAGTGGTATAATTATGTCTTTCACCTCTTTTACTAAAAAGATGTAGATTTTTCCTTACGTACATAATGTTTTCATAGATATATTGACAAGGTACCGTCATGATGTTAATATCTTTAAACAATTCTCTTAGAGAGTCACGCCTGCGGAGGCTATATATGGCTCTGATGGCTCTTTTCTGCAGAATAAAAATAGACTCGATGTCTGCAGCTCGTCCCCATAGTAAAATACCGTACGACATAATACTATGAAAGTAACTAAAATAGACTAGTCTCGCGGTATCAACATCAGTAAATTGGCGGATTTTTCTCACAGCATACGCTGCTGAACTTAGTCGTCCTGCAAGGGATGTTAAATGAGGACCCCATTGAAGCCTTGAGTCGAGCGTGATCCCCAGGAAAACCGCTTCATCGACGAATTCTAGTTTCTCTTGATTCAATTCTATCTCACAATGACTACTTTTGACATTTGGTAAAGAAAATCTTATGCACTTCGTTTTTTTCCCATTTAATACTAAATTATTAGCAGTGAACCAATTTTGGATCTGCAGTAGGGCGTTATTTACGTCGTCAAGATTTGATGCACGTCTATTAATTTTAAAAATCAAGGAAGTATCATCAGCAAATAACACCATCTGTGGTTGAGTTTTTAACAAATGGGGTAGATCATTAATATATACTAAAAAGAGGAAAGGACCTAATATCGAGCCTTGTGGTACACCCATTTTTACTTTTAAACCGAGTGAATTGACACCATTTATTTGAACTTGCTGTTGTCTATCATTTAAATAAGATTTTACTAAACTGAGCGCAAGTTTTCCAAGTCCGTAATGCTCAAGTTTTAAAAGCAAGGTTTCATGGTCGACGCAATCAAAAGCCTTAGAGAGGTCACAAAAAATTCCTATGGCGTCTTGGGACTCTTCCCACGCCGTAAAAATGTGTTTTAATAAAGTTACACCGGCATCAGTAGTACAACGTCCCTTGGTGAAACCATACTGTTGGTCGTGCAATATTTTATTGGTGTTGAAATGATTGAGCATTTGGTTCAGCATCACCTTTTCAAACACCTTGCTGAAAACCGGTAAAACGGATAACAATAATTAATCATATTAAAAATCGTAAAATGGTCACAAACTGACAATTCATAATATGATCTGTGTTCAATTCATATCACAATGAAATAAAATTTAAACTGCAGAAATAAAAAATAAAAAACCGATTTGATTAATAAAAACTGTAATGAAAAAATTACCTATAAAATAAGAGGAATTGCTAATGATCTGCTGGGAATTCAGGAAATGAATAGCTTTTAGAGGTATTGCTTAAAGTGGCCTTTTTAGGCCACCAGAAGCAGATGCCTTCGCATTGTAAGAACAGCCGCGCGATAGTAGCGTGAATGCCGCGCCGTAAATAAGAGTGGGGCATTTCATTAAAAAAAAAAGTATTCCGATGGGCTCATCGCCGATTGAGCGCACGCTGCCGCCTCGCTTTTTTTTATTCTTTAAAATTCTGACTGCGACGTTCGCGCGTCTTTCACGCGATTGTCGTGCTGCTTAAGTCCCCTAAAAGTGAAAGCACTCTATGGGAGGACATGCGGTCGTGGGCTCGGTCGTGATGGGGTTCGCTAGGCATGGCGGGCTGATATCAATCGGGGCTGCGTCGGATGTACAAGTACTTAACTCCCGGACACTCGACTCATAGTATGGTGGCGACATCTATCCTGTCACATGCGAACTACGCTACGCAAAGTCCTGCATCGCTCAAGCAGAGTTTACCGCGCAACTAGCATATATACAACGTCCCGACATCTCGGGCAGTTGTCCAGCAGACACGACGCCCGTCTGGTCGGAGGACCTTTTCTATAAAGGGTGAGTCTAGTCAGTAGGAATCCGAGATAACCCTCCGTCTAAAATTCTAAATAAATTACTTCAATAAAAAAAAAGTTATTTTATTAAGTAGGTATATATTTGTTGACACATTCACTGTAGGCAAATAATGTTCGAAAAGTCGTATGTAAAATTACAAAAATATTAAGTAATCATCAGAGCACAGTTAGATACAAGGTACGCACGACGACATATCAAGCTATAGATGTCCAGTATAAGCTGACTTCTCATTGTACGAAAAGCATATACAATGCGAGGCCAGCTAAACCTGGAAATGTATAGCTTGCATGTGTGGTCGTGTGTACCTACACAAATAGATATTAGGGTTTTTTTTAAAATTAATTCTGCATAGTCTTTCCCAAACTGCCAACGGCACGGTTGGCGAAGTGGTTAAGCGATTGACTGCTGCGCTGCGTGTCGCTGGTTCGATTCGCGCACGGAACAAATATTTGTATGACCTACAAGTAGTTGTTCCGGGTCTGTCTGTTTGTGTATGTGAGTTTAAATGTTTGTAAACGCACCCACGATATAGGAGAAATTCCTAGTGTGGGGCAACGTTTTATAATAATAAAAAAAGAACTATGTTAGGGTCGGCTTCCAGTCTAACCGGATGCAGCTGAGTACCAGTATTTTACATGGAGCGGGAGCGACCCCAACATAGTTGGGAAAAGGCTAGGCACATTGATTGGCTTTATACAATCTTAGATATACAGCGTGTAACGGAAGGGGGGTATCAACCCTGAACAGTGGCGTGCACACAGTTTTAAGACAGGGTAGGCAGAAAATTGTACTCACCAAAAATACTACACGTTGGTTTTGGTTAGTCGTCTTGTCGATTGATGATGTAGGTAATTGCCAAATGCCAACTCAAATGTCCATAGATTGACTGATTTTATAGACATATCAATTTACTTAAATTCGAAGTGGCCTTTCGGCGCGTTTGTTTGATGGTTGGTAATGTTTGTGTGATTTGCAAAATTTAAATAAAATCATTGAAAAGATGGTGGTGTGAGTATACTAAGTAGGTACCTATATAGGATTGTTTTATTTGTTTATTAAATCTACACGCCTATCTTTCTGTAAGAATATCTGCAATATGGAATCGTAAAAATTGGGAAGGCGTTTTATTTCCGTAAGAAGGTTTTTTTCTATTGAAATCGTGGAAAGATCTGTAAGTCGTTGCTGGCTTTGTGTATTTCTTAAGTAGGTGTGTAAACGTTTTAGCGACGAGAATGACCTTTCGGTTGAAGCACTGCTCGCGGGAACTGTAACAATTAATTTTGCCAAACGCAGTACTTCGGGATAAACTGTATTTATGTTATTTTCGTAAAAATGTTCTATAATTTTGTAAATACTAAGGTTTTTGAATTCGGCAGATTTATAAACACATTTGAGCTCATTGATAAGGCGGTCTAAGTTAAAGTCGTATAATTTATAAACGTTTACGAATTGCGATACTAATTCAACCGGAAAATTGTCATTATATTTATTGAAATTTTCGCATGAAAGTAGTCCAAAAAATTTTAACTCTTTCAGATTTTTATATCGGTCGCGACATTCGATGGATATATTGTCTATAATTTCAATAAAAATGCGCTTAAAATTGGTTTTCGCGTCCACAACATTACGTTTTTGTTTTGGCGACCCTGTGATTATTTTTACGCCTTCAAAAATTAATTCAAACCTAGATCTGAATGATTCCAAAAATGATTCAAAGTCCCTAATTTTTTTAATGCATTAGGTCACATCTGATGTCTTTTTTTGCATAATTTCGTAAAGCACATTAGTGTCTGCGAATATTTCGTTAAACACATGAAGTAAAAACTGGAATTGAAAGTCTTCGGAATTGTGTAACAAATACGAAACTTGATTTAATATCTCACCATCCCAAGAGTCTTCGTTTTCAGCCATATCCTCAAATAAATCAACTAAATGTAAATAAGAACTGATAATTACATTTACAGAACGCGAATTTGTAAGTCCATCGAGTGTCAACAAACGAAACAAAATAACCGATTACTGTGTATGCAACCTGTCAGCCAATGATATGAATCATATTGTTTTGTATTGAATTTACGATTGACTTTACCTTTTTTTTTATTAATTGCAAATCCGGTGTAGGACGACCTATCTCGATAACTTGTTTTTTTTTCACTAAAAGATAGTTTTGAAAACACGTCATATTTTATTTTATCAATACACACACCATCTGAACAACTTTCACAGACAATATTATCCATTTTTCACTCTAATCACAATGTTAAAATCCTAAATATCTGATAGCGTAAGTCACAAACACAACACACATCAAACAATAATGGCTAATAATGACTATTGAAATTACGTAGTAAAAAGGAAAATTAATACGACAAAAAAATGATGGCAATCTAACTATATAAAATTCAATGAAACAATGTTACTTCTTAAAATATTCGCATTGCATAGCAAACTTTCGTCGGAAATGTTCGGTTAGGATCGTAATTTTTCGTGTTAGCTTTAAAGAACAACTCGAACAAGACACTGGCTTTTCATGCAGTTGTGTGCGTGATTTTTGTCATTGTGTGTCAGCAAAGCCCACGTAGCTATAGGAACGCACACACATAAAAATACGCATGACCACGAGTTTCCACGGAGCACACATACAAAATATTCAGAGACGAATAGTTTGTGTCTTTGCCGTTGCAAAGGCGAGGTGGCGCTAGTGCAGTAAACTGTATCGATCTTAATGATAACACCGGCACTCGATAGGTGGAGCTGATTTATGATTTAAGATTTTTATGTTGTTTTGTTTATTGATAAAATAATATTAGATCTATTATCAGAACTAGGGTAGGCAGTGTCTTTCTGTCTTTATGGAACGCACGCCACTGACCCTGAAGGAGGTGAATGTGCTCATCGAAATATGAAAAAAAAAATTGGCCCTCCCATAGTAAATCAATCAGCTGGTAGTCAGTTTCGTAAGGGAGGGCCAATTTTTTTTTTCATATTTCGACCTATGTTCTTTGGGGAAAGTTGTTGAGTTTCATGAGCACATTCACCTCCTTCAGGGTTGATACCCCCCTTCCGTTACACACTGTACATAAGTACGACAATGTTACACAAAGTTCTTAAGGGGCAAGCGTTTGGGCGAAATTAAAATATGTTGTTGAACGACTATTTACATGAAATATCAATCAATAGGATTATAGAAACTTAGAGAGTTGTATTGATTATTTTAACATTTTAACGGCCATGTCAGGTTACATGCTTTGTGGCCATGTCAGTCACCGCTGCCTGACAGACTCCCTATCTGTTCAAGCCATGTCAGTCACCGCTGCCTGACAGACTCGCTATCTATTCAGCCATGTCAGTCACCGCTGCCTGACAGACTCACTATCTATTCAAGCCATGTCAGTCACCGCTGCCTGACAGACTCGCTATCTATTCAAGCCATGTCAGTCACCGCTGCCTGACAGACTCACTGTCTGTTCAAGCCATGTCAGCCACCGCTTAGCTTCCTGGGTAAAAAAAATATTATTACATTTAGTCCGTCAGTTAGATTAACGAAAAATGACACGGATACGTATTTTTTCTTTTGTCAATCAAACAAAAAACGACAAAAAAAAGCGCGTCAAAATTTGGGAGTAGTAGGTAATTTGATCGTGACGTCACGCCATGCTAAATAGTGTAGCAAGGTGTGACGTCACGCGGAACTTTAACGGGCGATATCTTCATCATTTTTTATATAATTGACAAAAGAAAAAAATACGGGTGCAATATTTTTTGATAATCTAACTGACGGACTAATTAGATTTTTTAGGCAGCTAGCTTATTAGTTCTATTTATTTGGCAGTATGTAATAGTTTATTATGAGTATAGAGAGCGGCTGAATGCGCGAATGTCGCGGTGCAGTGCGTGCAGTGCAGCGGACGTTCTCCGGTGTGTGTCCGGATGTGAGACTGTAGAATAGTTTGAGTCTGGAAATAACAAAACAAGACACAGGGTTAAATTAAATTAGCTAGCGAAACTTCGCAGACGTTATGGGTCATCATCTGCCTATCCTATTTCCAACTATGTTGGGGTCGGCTTCCAGTCTAACCGGATGCAGCTGAGTATCAATATTTTACACGGAGCGACTGCCTATCTGACCTCCACAACCCAGTTACTGGGTAATACAATACCCCTTGGTAAGACTGGTTGTCAGACTTTCGGGCTTCTGACGACCCGTAACGACTGTCAAAGATTCACGAATGACAGCCGGGACCAACGGCTTAACGTGCTTTCCGAGGCACGGTGGGGTCTCGGTTTGTACAGATGGTCACCCATCCACGGACCAACCGCGGCATGCGTAGCTTAACCTGATCGATCGACCCGTGCGGCTGTTATTCCTAAACAAAAATCTCACTGGGAAAACTTACGTGAAGTTAGCCTTCATTCCACCTGACGCTAAGGACTGACATTGTTGACAGCTCAATACGCCTAAGTTTTCACGGTGAGTTTTCTACAGAATAGATCGGATGGGGACATGTAGGGGTGGTGTCAAGTCAAGCGCCACTGCTGAGCGCAGAGTCTTGGGTACGATCCCCGCGTTGGGCTTGTTATTAGGTTTATTTTTTAGGAATTGTTAGTAGCACGCCTAACCACCACCATACCACTACGCCACCACAGACTACCTACGTATATTCAAATTTTATTTACGTTTCAAATTGACATTATTTCAAGTTAAACAAATATCAACTTTATTTTAATGGTAATTAAGTTGATTTCAGAGTGACTAGCACTATTGAAAAAGTTATAAAAATGTTTGAAGTTGTAGCGTAAACTGAACTTTATTGTGTAGGAATTAAAGTTATTTTTCCATAAACTCATATATGTTTACATTTTTGACGAATATGTCGCGATATTAGATTACAGTATTTGTCTTTCCTTCCCCTTTTTAATCCATCTAAAGGTTGCCTTTAAAAGATCGCTCTTAGCGATAAGACCGCCCATTGCATTGTGTGACCCTTTGTAAAATTTATACAGGGTGACAGGGACATCGACGCGCTAACTGTAACCATGGATTCAGCACATAAATTTAGACCCCATAGCGTCGAAATTTTTCGTCGGCTATCAAAAAAAAAAAATCTTCTCTTTCATAGAAAAGTGCAATACCTACGCGGTCAAAATGTATGGAACAGCAATTTTTTTTGGAACGAAGTTCCTTATCGCGCTTTGCGAAAGGTGGCTAGACGGAAAAAGTTAAGACCAAAAGTTGGAACGACACTTTTTGCTGTAGTTGTAAGCCGTGCGGCATGCGCGTGTTTCTCTGTCTGTCTCTCTCTCTCTTATAGAAAGCATGAGTTATACTTCGTTCCATCCGGGTGTCCCTTGACACCTCTCAAGTTTTTTTTTATAACCTTTGGGGTCTAAACTCATGTGCTGAATTCATGGTTACAGTTTGCGCGTCGATGGTGTCACCTTGTATATTTATTTCTGTAATTTCAGTGGCGTAACTACAGGGTGGCAAGTCGGCAAAATGCCACGGGCCCCCAGCCGGAAGGGGCCCCCGGTAAGAGGAGAAACCCAACTCCTAACATTTATAATTTATCACATACATGTTTAGTAAAAAAAAGTTTTGTCTTTGATTTATTTTTTTATAGTTACCTACTCAGTTGCATACACAAGTAAAAAACTCAAAGCATTTGTAAAAAAAAAAGTTGTAACCCAGTTTTAGAACGTATCCGATGCCACACCACAGGCCACACGTGTTGGTATTACTGCGGATATTCGGGGAATTCCCGCTGCGCGTCCCGCCAATTTGACGCTCACAGGGAATCCCTGATTCAAGTTTGTATATAAGAAAGACTCCACTATCCTATTATTACGCAAGCAGTTAGCAGTTTATTGTTTTAAGAATTGGGTGTTTGTTGCAAGTGAGGATATATTTCATTAGTCAATTGGGAAAATAGGTTGACAATGGCGCCGATTCCCTTGTTCACAAACTAAAGTAAATTGAAGTTCAGTGCATCTTTTTCTTTCTATTTCATTAAGAAAAGGACAGAAGATAAAATATTAGTTTAGTCCTGTCAAATTAAGATAGTCCATAGTATAATGTGTAGTAATTAAGGTAGTCAGCATCTAATTGATATTAGATGCTGACTGTACTTTAAGTTAGGTACTTTTAATTTAAAGTGAATTATTAGAAAATCAAGTACCTAAGTATAATTATAAAGTTTGTATTGTACAGACCTACTTAACGTAGTGATTTAATATTGTACTCTTACTAGTAAAGGTGTATAAATAAGTAGGTATTATAAAATTAAAAAAATATTATTTTTGTTGGTTCAGCTTCTTTATATTGGGGGGAGGGGGCCCATCCGATGAATTTGCCACGGGCCTAGAACGGTATAGTTACGCCACTGTGTAATTTATATGGTGTACCTGTACATAATAAAGAGCCATGCATCTATCCAGAGAGAAAGAGAGAGGTGAGGGAGAGGAAAGGGGTGGGGAGTCTATTCTATTCTAGTAGCCCTGGTTTGTGTCCGATTTATGGCAATTGGCTCACCCCCGTGCCAATATTTTTTGCAGAGACAAATTTAATCAAATTTATTCATTTTTCAATGGGCATTTTAACATAACTGGTGAAATGAGGGTGTACTGTTCTATCGCCAAAACCTATATCTGACCATTTGAAAACAAAATCCCGTGCACATGATGACCTTAGCTGCGTCCGTAAGTAAAACAGAAGAGGATCCTTTTTAAGTCGACTAATAACATGCGCTGCAAGCAGGAATAGTCCTTACGGTGGTCAGATATAGATTTTGGCGATAGTACAGCTTACCCCAGCTTACCCCCTGTAGCGGTATCTACAACGCCACATGCGAACAACGCGTCATACTGACGTCACGCAAATCCTGCATCTCGCAAGCAGAGTTTACCGCGCAATTAGCATAGATACAATTTCCCAACATCAATCGGGCAATGTTGTGTCTGGCGGGCAATTGCCCGCCAGACACAACACCCGTCTGGTCGGAGGATCCTCCCTTTTCTATGGAGGATAAGTGAACTTTACACCCTGTTCCTCATGCCTCCAAACTGGTGACCCCGAGTATGAACGTCAGCGCAGTCTTCGTGCAAACACTTCAGCGTGACGTCTTCATCATCACTCCCGCAAGCTTCAGCGGCGAGTCACCCAGCCAGCCAGCATCCACGGCTTCAACGGGTATCCTGACCACCAGCATGCAGCGTCCGCGCATACCTGGTCATCACCCTCAGCCTCATCAGCAACCTTGGCACAGCACACTGCACCTTCGGCCGGTCATATGGAGGATAAGAGCGCCATGTTGCTATGATACTTACAGTAAAAGCTCGTCCACAGTAGTCACAGATCTTGTTGCGGGGTGGTCTCTTCTTGTTGTGCACGTAAGTCACGTGGCGGTTGAGCGCGTTACGACTTTTGAACACCTGTAACGACAGAGCCGTTAAGATAAGATCAACTTCTGCAAGATGAGAATATAATAATAATATCCCTGGACATTTCACACAGCGCCATCTAGTCCCAAGCTAAGCAACCTAATGCTTGTGTTATGGTAACAAGATGGCTGATAAACTTTTTATATACATTTTTTTATATAAGTAGTTTATCAGCCATCTTGTTACCATACATATTAAGTTGTCTACATACATATTATATGAATATTTAAAAAAAAAAAAAATATTGACAATGGGCTCACTCTTGACCTCAATCCAGCCCAGAGGCAGGGATGAGATCTACGGTGGAACGAGCTTGCCTAGAAGAAGCCTATTCACTCTCGCCTTGAAGAGATTCGGGCTGTATGAACTCGGGAATGCAGACGCAGGCAGTATATGGTCTGTAAGGACATCTTAGACCCTACCAATCTCATTATCTGCCTGCCTTTTCCCAACTATGTTGGGGTCAGCTTCCAGTCTAACCGGATACAGCTGAATACCAGTATTTTAAGATCCTACCGATGAAAACTGAGAAGTCCTAGTAGAGATTGACACTATTGACAGTTTATTCACCAAAGTTTCAGCTGGTCTATTCACCGTGAAGACTTAGGTGAAGCGAGCTGTCATGCTAGGGATTGGCACTATTGACTGCTCACTTCACCTAAGTTTCAGCTGGTCTATTCACCGTGAAGACTTAGGTGAAGCGAGCTGTCATGCTAGGGATTGGCACTATTGACTGCTCACTTCACCTAAGTTTCAGCTGGTCTATTCACCGTGTAGACTTAGGTAAACAGATAGATTTTTACAGATTGGACCAGCTGATGTCCCGCATAGAACATTTGAAGGGTCTGTTATTTCGAGGATGTACTAGAAATTAAATACCTTGGTGCACTTGGTACATCGATGCGTATTGATCTTGAAATGTTCCCAGTTGATGTGCACCTGCAGGTTGCTCTTCGTCACAAACTTGGCCCCGCATTCATCACAGATGAATCTATCAAAGACAAATATGATTTAGTTACAAAATATTGTAGGTAGTTCCTCTTATCCCTTTAACCGCTTGGCTAATATCAATTGCCGTGCCCCTAGCGCGCGGTTACAAATCGAATAATAGTTTTAGTTGTACCACGCAGTTAATAGAACTAAAATAGAACGAAAAAATCATGCATGTTCTCTGTCGCAGAAATACGAGTACGACACGAGCGGTAGAGGCACGGAAATATGTGTCGCATATATGCGACACAAGCGGTTAATGGGTTAAACTCACTGACATGCCTCAAGTTGGTGCTCAAATGTACTAAAGCAAGTTTAAATATTATTTATGTTGGGCAACATTGTTTAAACCTTTTTTAGTTGCACTACGATGTTTCAGCAACATATTGGAAACTTTCATATACCAAGAATTTCTCTAAAATGTCCTCACCTCTTATCCGTCTCACTGACATGCCTCGAATGCGTGCTCAAATGGTGCGCCAGGCCCTGCTGTGTCCTGTAGTGCGTCTTACACTGAACGCAGAAAGCTCGCGTGTCCGCAGTGCCATGTGCGGAGCGCTGGTGCGACTCCAGGCCGGAGCGCGCGCGGTAAGACTTGTTACATTGTTGGCATTTGTAAATGCGGGAGGATTGTTTGTGGACAGTGCTGTGGACGAGAAGAAGTCTTAGGGTACTTGCATGCCGAAGATGCCTCACTGCTTGTAGCGGCATCTACAACGCCAAATGCGAACTACGCGTCATACCGACGTCATGCAAAATCCTACATCTCGCAAGAGTTTACCGCGCAATTAGCGTATATACAACGTCCCGACATCAATTGTTGGGCAGCTGCCCGCCAGACACAACACCCGTCTGGTCGCAGAATCCTCCCTTTTCTATGGTTGATGAGTGAACTTTACTCCCTGTTCCTCATACCTCTATAAGCTCGCTACCTCGATGTCACCTCTATGTAAAACAAAAATAAAAATGCATGCTAATAGATGCGCACGCACATGCAGGCATCGACTGTATAGCTCTTATAGTTTCGGAAAAAAGTGGCTGCGACATACGGACGGACAGACAGACATGACGAATCCATAAGGGTTCCGTTTTTTGCCATTTGGCTACGGAACCCTAAAAACGGTTTGCCGAATGGACAGGGTATAAGGATTGACACTATTGACAGCTCACTTCGCATAAGTTTTGATGACTTGTCCTACAAGATAGGTTGCCAGGAGTGCGATTCTGTAACCATCTCACCGTGAAAACTTAGGTGAAGTGAGCGTGGAGTGAGCTGTCATTCCAAATAATGCTAGGGATTGACACTACTGACAACTCGCATCAAGCTCACTTCACTTGAGTTTTCACGGTGAGATTTTTACAGAATCGACCGGCTGGTCCCAAAATGAAAGTGTTTATTAACTATAACTTTTTAATTTAAATTATATGCTACGGTATTAAGTTCAAAGCTGCTTCAATACTCACTACATATGAACCTTAAGTCCGTTGCTGTTAACGAAGGTATTTCCGCAAATGTTACAACTCTGCTTCTCCTTGTGTTTGTCCATATGATATCGATATGCGCGGTTTGAGCTGAAAAACCATTTTAAATTAATACCTATTCAAACCCTTTGATCTGAATACCTCGTCGCAAGCGCTACTGCTGAGTAGAGGTCCTGGGGGTCTACTCCGAAGTAGTATCGGCCGAATGTTCGGCCGTTTCCTGCTACGAAGTTACTATTTGGTTCGGTCGGTTCCGATCCTACACTCTTTCGAATATTGACTATGGTCCCGACCCAACTGAGCCGATCCGAACTTTTTTCGCATTTTTCATTATTATTCGGTTCGGCTATGTGTCGGTCCGATCCGAACATTCGCACTTTGCACTTCGGAGTAGGCCCCCTGGGTTCGAATACCGGGTCGGGCAAAGTTTTTCCTTTACTTGTGCTACATGACACTGCTTCTTGCCAAATTTCATGATTCTAGGTCAACGGGAAGTACCGTATAGGCTTTGATTCCCTTGCGAGTGTCAAAATATGCGGCATAAACGGAACATAAACGCCAGCATCTTTTGATTGCGTTGACTTAGAAATTTGATTTTTTCACTGCTTTAAGGGATTGCAGCCTTGAGTACTTGATATTAATTTCAACTTGATAACTCCACGCGTTCCTGAGAAAAAAGGTCTTGATAGATGGACAACGAAGTGATCTTGTATGGGTTCCGTTTTTCATTTTGAGGTACGGAACCTTAAAAATGCTCAGTATATTGTTTCCTATAAGAAAACAGTACTTCTTTTTTCTGGCTGGCTTTTGTTTTTCGGTATAAAATAGACATGGGCGTTTTCGTATTTATTTGCTAACGGATATGTAACCGATATTCAGTTTTCATATCGATATCGAAAACCGTTTTCAGATATCGATATCAGTAGTACGATTTGCACAAGTAACTGAAACGAACGAAACGCAAACTAACGACAAACGCAAACTCACACTTTTAACGTTAATACATTGATTTAGATACTTTCGTTGTTTAAAGTTTAGTAACTAAATAAATAGAAACTAGACCTTATTGCTAGCGCATTAGGATATAGATATTACACACGCACTATTATTAACCAAATAACAAATCACTAGCCGAAGTTACGTAATATTCGCTTCATCACTTTTACGCCAGTAAAACATTGAATGGTAAGACAGAGACAAAGCGAATGAAAACCGTCGATGTCATATCGGCTCGTGATGTGAAGTTTGCGTTTTCGTAGTTCGTTTTCGTTGTTGCGATATGGACAGATATGGATATGGATGAAACCATAGCTCGATGAAGTTTTTGTGAAAACGGTTATGTATATTTAGATATCGATATGGTATGATACTAAACACATATCCGATATAAGTTACGTTTTGATATATCGAACCCATGCCTAGTATAAAATAATATCGACTGCATGATGTCCTTTACCAAATATTTCAACCGATGGTTTGAATGTTGGTGAACACAGATCTTAAAACTAGCCAGAACACATGTCTACGAAATAAAACAAAATTAAAAAAACCTCGAGTAGTTACGGTGTTACCACACTAACCCAAAGTCGATTGATGTCATAAATCGATGTGTTTATTTTATTTATTTAAATTTTTCGCACAAAAAGGTACAAAGGCGGTCTTAATGCCTTAGGCATTCTCTACCAGTCAACCAAGGGTGGTGAAGAGATTAGATGGCAGGTGCTTTGGTTGAGAGGGACAATAATAATAAAAAAAACTCTTAAAACTATGTAGGTACACAAATACATAAATAGGTTATATACACATACATATTATTACTATAATATATACTTATATGTATATGTCGGCAGCCATATTGTTAAGCAGCTGCGAGAGACGGCGACTAGATGGCGCTAGTGGAACGTGCACCAGACGCATCATTCACTCTATCGGTCATTTGGATTAAAAGACTCGATATCCAAGCCAGTAAAATATTTTAATGTAATACGGTTTGAATTCATTTATTTCTAAAGAAAAAGATTACAAATCACTTGTACAGAAATAAATACTAAAATTACTTAATTTATACATTTTTGTTGTCCAGGAGTAGTCAGAGCTTGTAGTGTTAACATTACGAATACAAGAAGGTAATTGTTACAAGTTTTTAAAAGTTTTGTGTTGTCTACCGCCGTACGGCGCGTTGATGCGGTCGTCGTGCGGTGACTCGCGTTATCTTTATTTTGCATTTGAAACCTAAAGACTCGTTTACACTAGAGGCAAATTAATTATATTAGTTAAATTAGTTAAGTATTGTGTTAAGTTAGTTATTTTGTTTTATGACCCTTCAAGATGTGGTATTTTAGCAGTTTTTTAAATAGTAATAACGATTGTGTATTTTTTATATCTTTTGGTAGGGAGTTATAAAGTTTTGCTCCCTCATGTATTATTGTCTTTTTTCCATAGTTAGTTCTAGTACTAGGTATATGTAAGTCTTGTGCGCGCCTCAGAATACGTTTTTGCACCTGTATATTCTTTTTAAATGTGATTTGTGTGTGTAAGTCTTTGGAAAGAATTTTACGAACTAAAATACATGTGTTAAATAAATATATATCGGATATGTTAAATAGCTTAGTTTCTTTGTAGATTTTGGGTGTGGGAGTTAGATAGTGGTAGTGAAATAGGACTTTTATAATTCTATTTTGCGCTCTTTGTAGCTTATCTAGGTTGGTTTTAGCTGCTGAACCCCACAGTTCTATAAGATATTCAATATGCGGTTTCACCAATGAATTATAAATAGTGTGGCGGACCTTAAGAGGGAAACATCTCACAATTCGACGTAACACCCCCGTTAGGCTCAATATCTTAGAACAGGTTTTCTCGATATGTGGTTTCCATGTGAGTTGATTATCCAGAATAAGTCCGAGATATTTCTCTTTAGTAACTTTATTTAAATTGACTCCATTTATACTAAGAGGTTTGTGATCTTGGATTTTTTTGTTTTTAGCTGCAAATATTATATAGTTAGTTTTGGATGTATTGATAGTTAACAGGTTATCTAGAAACCATCTTTCCAAGATAATGAGATCCTCTTGTGCGTCCTGTATTATTGCATCAATTGAGTGACCAAAATAAAAAAGGCAAGTGTCATCAGCATATAAGGAAATATGCCCCTTCAGGCCTATCTTGTCTATATTGTTAATGTAGATTAGGAATAAAAGGGGACCACAAATCGAGCCCTGAGGCACGCCGCAGTTGATGACCTTAGGTGCGCTAACGTTGTCACCTATTTTAACGACCTGTTGGCGTCCCTGCAGATACGATTCAAAAATTTTGAAAGCATTTCCAGTTACACCGATCAAGGCAAGTTTATTCATTAACAAGCTATGGCTAACGGTATCAAACGCCTTTTTTAGGTCGATGAAAATCCCTAAAGCAATGTGTTTCCTGTCTATATTAGTTTTAATAGTTGTGATTAAATCTGTTGCTGCTGAAAGAGTATTGGATTTTGGTCTAAAGCCATACTGTCGTTGAGAAAGGTAGTTAAATGAATTTAAGTATAGATTGAGCCGATTGTGCAATAGCTTTTCAAAAATTTTAGACAGCACAGGCAAGACTGAAATAGGTCTATAATTTCCCGGGGACAGTTTGGAGCCAGCTTTAAAAATAGGGGTAACTTTGGCGTATTTTAATGTATCAGGGAAGTGACCTTCGCTCAAACATTTGTTGATGCATTGAGTTAGACTAGGTAATATGAGATTTTTTATACACTTGAGCGATTTGACACTAATGCCGTCTATACCGGTGCTGGTGTTTGAATTCAGGTCATCAATTATTTTCCTAATTTCGTCTACCGTTGCTGGTGCTATCTGAGAAAGAGTAGCTGCATTTTTGGTTTTGTTTAGCGTGATAGAGTTAGTCTGGTTATTATGATATTTAGCAAGTATCTGATTAGCTAGAAGTGTACCTATATCTGAGAAATAGTTGTTAAAGCACTCACATATTTCCTTTTCATCAGTAATTAGCCCTGTAGATGATTGTAATTTAGAGGGAGCAACACTTTTTTTTAGTTTATTATTAGACAAGCTATTTATCAATTGCCACATCTTAAGGGGTTTACCCTCGCATTCTTTGAAAGATTTAAGATAATATTTACTTTTTGTCGCTTGAATATTCACAAAAACTCTGTTTCTCTCCATTTTAAATGCTTCTTCTAATTCTTTGTTATTCGGATTATTTTTGTAATTTTTCCACAGTTCATTTCTTTTGTCTAATTGATTAACTATGTTCTTATTTATCCAATCCGTTCTCGGAGGGTTTAGTATTTTAGTTTTTACTGTTTTGTTTCTGGTGATTGCTGTCTGGATTGCTTCCTCTAGCCTGGTATATTCCTCGCCGATGTTACTATAGTCCAGGTCTTCTACGGTTTTATATAAGTTTGTGTATGATATAGCTTGGAATTTCACTTTTCTAATAGGCTCGGGCGTATACCTCTCGACTTCTAAGAAGATCTGTTTATGATCAGACATGGCAGATTCTATGATAGCTAGATGTATTTTATGATCTTTGAGGCTGGTGCATACATGATCCAATATACTCTTGGTGGTTGAAGTTTCCCTAGTGCAGTATTTAGCATCAATTTTATTCAATATGGTGTATCCCTGTTCTACGAGTGTATCTGTATATTCAGAGGTAGATCGGTTTGGTGCAAGCAGGTTGTAGTTAAAATCCCCGAATAAGATTGTTCGTTTCCGTTTCTGAAGTTCATCTGAAAAGGTATCGAGGAACTTTTTCGAATTGGTTCTTTCTGGTTTATATATGACGCCAATGTCGAGAGAAAATTTTTCTAGATGCACCCATATGAAGTGGTTGTCATCTTCACATTTGTCACTTATAAACTCATGTTTTATATTTCTGTGGACAAATATTGAGACTCCGCCTCCTCTTGACTGTGTTCTGAAGTTATAGTAATGCTTATAGTTGGGTAATCGTATGCTTTTAGCTTCTGTTTCGTTTTTAATCCATGTTTCTACTAGTACTACTATATGAATGTTTTTAATTGTAGCCAGAACACAGATAAGTTCGTCAAGTTTACCAGGTTTTACCACGCTACGGATATTTGCATATAAAAATCTTAATGATGTTCGACTTGTGCCTAGGTTATTGTAGCTGCTAGTAATTTCGTATGTCATTTTGTCTTTTCCAGTGTTTGGTTGAAGTGGTGTGATTCCATTTAGTTTTTTGATGGCTTGTGTATTATTTTAGGTGTATTATTAACGTATTTTATTAAGAGATCTTTCTCACCATTTTGTGTTCGCTGTTGTAGTTCTTCTTTTAATTTTCTCATAAATTTTTGTTGGTATGGGGTTTGATCCGAGTAAATTTTAACAGTTTCGCTCTTGTAGATAGTTTTATTACGGAGTATCACTTTCACACTTTCTTGAGATGGTAAATAGACCTTAATATGACGAGCCTTTTCTGGTTTAAAATAGCCAAGGCGAAAAATTTTGTTTGGTTCCGGGCACTCAGGAAATATAGTTTTTATAATTTTGTTAACCTCTCCACTGTCAGAAGCAGCTCGTTCCTCTTTGCTGTCGTTCTTTGCTTCAGGTATACCCACTATAATTATATTTCTGCTTCTGAGTTCTCTCTCATGCAGCTCAGAAGCGACATCTTCACAGGTGAGGTGCTCAAGTTCTGGCTCAGTTGGCGGAGCCGTCTTTAGGTTTTTCAGGTCAATTTCAATATTATTAACTTTTGTGTTAGTTGTAATGGAGGGAGAACCCTCCACTACAGTACTACACTACGCTAGTGGAGGGAGACCCCTCCACTAGCGACCGCCTTTATAAGGCGCCGCACTATGGAGTCGGTACGCATTTCCAACGGATGCGTCTTGGTGCACGGACCACTGTCTCTCGACAGTCAGTACTGCCCGGTTAGTGGACGTGGAACATTGTCTCTGACAATTAGTACTGTCCTTATTGCGGTGGGTGCACGGACCACTGTCCCTGACAGTCAGTACTGCCCTACGTGACCGCCCTCACCGTCATTATTATTTGCTGATTATTTCATTGCCATATTATTTTAACCTAATTGTTTGATTGAAATAAAATTGTGTATAGCCATATCTGAGTTTCACTTCTGATGTCAGGGCCAACCCGATATATATACAAAATCAAGGGAGAGATGTGTTGAGATGACTCTACGCTATTTTGTTTGTTTTGATTACAGAGTGTTTGATTACAGGGTCAAATAAAATTAGCTAGCCAAACTCCACAGACATGATGGGAACTAATCTAACAGCTGTCGATGACCCCGAGAAAAAAAGACATCAAATCTTTTTTTTTTTACCGACTTCTAAAAAAGGAGGAGGTTCTCAATTCGGATGTTTGTATTTTTTATGTTTGTTCGAGCATATCTCCGTCGCTTGCCAACCGATTTGATAAATTCTTTTTTTGTTGGAAAGGGTATACTTCCCAAATGGTCCCATAGAAATTTCACCAAAAACGACACTACAAAGTGAAAAATAACTTTAATTTCGGAAGTCGGTGGCAAACAACGAAAATGCGAACCCAACGACACCGACTTCAGAAATTAAAGTTATTTTTCACTATGTAGTGTCGTTTTAGGAAGTCGGTTGTTTTTTTTTTGCAAAAAGTTTTTATTTGTTTTGTCGTGTTTAGATAAATAACCCAACACGTCCGTAGTTTCGCTAGCTAATTTAATTTGACCTTGTATAGCTTGTCATTGACTTACGTGGTAGTGAACCCGCACTCTTTGCACGTGTATCCTTGCTGTATGCACGCGCCGGCGGGTGCGTGCTGCTCATCGTAATGCTGTACTGCGGACTGCATGTGGTTGTATCTCTTGCGGCATATCATGCACTCCATTCTAGGAGACAAAGTTATTTTATTGTGACTGAAAACTTTACGAGCCTCTGCGCATTGTATCAGATCCAAATCCGAATTGGCAATATGGGCAGACGAAATTCGGGAATTCAGATCTAGTAATATGACAATGCATAACTTGACTTATAATAATAACTTGTTCCATTTGATTGATTTTAACAATTATGTTAGTAAAAATTTCTATTTGACAAAAGATAGATATAACATTGTTATGTACTATCTGCCTAACTATTATAAAAGACAGATAGCTGTGTCGCTATCATATTTTTTTTCAATTACAGCCAAAAATTTGGCTAAACAACTTGCTTCTTTTGAGCAACGCAATGACATTATAAATAATTCTGCCACTAATTTGGTAACAATTAATGACATTGCTAATAATTTAAATTAGAAAGTAAGACAATAGAGGATACCTCTAGCTGTATTGTACAGAATTGCAAAAGCAACTCAAAAAAG
This sequence comes from Apamea sordens, assembly GCA_945859715.1. NCBI lineage: Eukaryota > Metazoa > Arthropoda > Insecta > Lepidoptera > Noctuidae > Apamea > Apamea sordens. The sequence goes on along the minus strand of OX244015.1, from coordinate 5,158,562 downwards.
GCTTTAAAATCAGTAAATAGTATCAACCTGGTGCATCAAAATATTCAAGGTTTTATGAACAAAGATTTAGAAGTAGAATTATTTATGAATTTTAATTGTATTGATATTCTTTGTATAACAGAACATTGGCTGAAAAGCCACCAGTTCTTGTTCAATTTTAATAATCACCAGGTTGGTAGTTCGTTCAGCAGATTAAATGCTATACATGGTGGCTCATTAATTTTAGTAAGTAACCAGCTCAAATTTAAAGATCGTAACGATATTGTGAGCCTATCTGTTGAGCGTACAGTTGAAATTGCCTGTATAGAATTGGAGCATTTTGTTGTATTAAGTGTGTACAGACCCCCATCAGGATTGTATGACTGTTTTGAAAAGGTAATGGATGAAGTGTTAGACAGGATTTGTAACTCAAACAAGTCTGTTATCATTTGCGGTGATTTTAATGTCAATTTATTAGAAAACTCAGGTTCTCGTAGTAAAATTATAAGTCTGTTTCAGTCCTACAATCTTGTAAACCTATTTTTGGAGCCCACAAGAATAACCCCTACTAGTGCCACATGCCTAGATAATATTTATACAGATATTATACCAAGCCACAAAGAAATTATAAATTTACTAGATTCTGATCATTGCGGGCAAAGGATTACTATTCCAAATCAAAACAAAATAGTGGTTAAAAAAGATATCACTGTTAACCCCAAAACTGCATGTCGCTTGAAGGTTTTCAAAAGTAAACTCACTGATAAATTACCAGTTTTGTCCATTCATGCGGATCCTAATCATCTATATGATAATTTTTTTAATATATACTGTAAACAATTTAATTCAACCTTTATTCCCAAGACTATCTCGGTTAATAGTAACACATGTTTCAGTGATTGGGCTACCATTGGTATTCATAAAAGTAGAAAGCGGCTTTATGAACTGTACAATGAAAGGACTTACGTAAACACTGATGAATTTAATTTGTATGTAAGAAATTATTCAAAATTATTTAAAAAAGTTTGTTATATGGCCAAGTCACGTTATTTGGGTTCAAAGATTAAAAACAGCAATAATGTAATTAAAACGACCTGGTCTATTATTAATAGTGAAGCGGGAAGATCTAGTAACCGAAATACTGACTACAGCCTGTCTATTAATGACAACATAATAAAATCAGACTCACAAGTCGCCGAGGCATTTGAAAATTTCTTTTCAGATATTCCCGTTTCAACTACTAAATCCCTAAACTCATCACCTTCTATTGCTGAGTCTTTGCTTATGGAAAATGTTAATGGTTGCGATTCGGAATTTCATTTTGAACATGTTACCTGTAGAGATATAATTAAAACCTTTCACACTTTAAATGTAAAAAAGACTGCAGATCTGTGGGGCAATTCTGTAGAAGTTGCTAAGTCTATTATTGACATTGTAGCACCTACTCTAGCTCTTATCTTTAATAGTTGTATTGACAGTGGGGAGTTTCCTGACCTTATGAAAAATAGTAAAATCATACCTTTGTTTAAATCAGGTAGTACATCAGACCCTACAAATTATAGACCTATTTCTGTACTACCTACCTTTAGTAAAATTTTTGAGAAATTAATTTTAGAACAAATGCAAAGATTTTTTAATAAACACAAATTATTACATAGCAAACAGTTCGGTTTTACAAGGGGTCGTTCAACTACTGATGCCGGTGTTGAACTTATAGGACATATTTATAATGCATGGGAAGACAAATGCGATGCCTTGGGCATCTTTTGTGATTTGTCCAAGGCATTCGATTGCGTTCTTCACGAAACTTTAATCAGGAAACTCCGCCACTACGGAATCCGGAACGCTGCTCTGGATCTTCTTACTTCATACTTGAGTAAGAGGATTCAGAGCGTTGATGTTAACGGAAAAAGATCTCCCGGATCTTTAGTAACAATGGGAGTCCCACAGGGCTCAATTCTTGGTCCTTTCTTGTTTCTTATTTACATTAATGACTTGCCGTACCTCATAAAGGATAATCATGATATAGTGTTGTTTGCAGATGACACTTCACTTTTGTTTAAACTTAAACGTCAGCAGCAGGTTATTGACGATGTAAATAGCGCGATCTCTAAAGTAGTCCACTGGTTCAATGTTAATAATTTACTTCTAAACGAGAAAAAAACCAAATGCATTAAGTTTACGTTGCCTCACGTTAGACAAGTGAAAACTAATGTGTTGGTAAAGGGCGAAGAATTGAATCCTGAAGACAGCACAGTATTCTTAGGCATAACTTTGGATGCTAAGCTTCAGTGGGGTCCACATATAGACAAATTGTCAAAAAAGCTAAGTTCCGCAGCATACGCTGTTAGAAAAATTCGTAATTTAACTGATATAGAGACAGCCCGTTTAGTGTACTTTAGCTATTTTCATAGTGTAATGTCGTACGGTATTCTATTGTGGGGAAATGCCGCTGATATTCAGACTATCTTTGTTTTGCAAAAGCGAGCTGTTCGATCAATTTATAAATTAAGTCCGAGACACTCGCTCAGAGAAAAATTTAAAGAAATTAATGTTATGACTGTGCCTTCTCAGTATATTTATGAAAATCTTTTATATGCCCATAAAAATATAAAATTGTTTAAAAAATACAGTGATATCCATGATATAAATACTAGGAACAAACACAAATTTGTTCTACCTACAACAAGGCTCAAGAAAATAGGTGGCTCGTTCAGATGCCAATGTATACGCTTTTACAATAAAGTTCCAAGCCCCGTTCAAGATCTAAGCCTTAATAAATTCAAATCATTCATTAAACGTAAGTTGTGCGAGAAAGCATTTTATACCGTTAAGGCTTATATCGAGGACAAAAAGGCTTGGGATTAAGCTGCTTCCAATTTTTACATATTGAATGTGTTTATTTTTTATTTTTGTTTTGTTGATGTTTTTTTTTTTTATATACACTTTGACATTGATGAATTTGATATATACTATGACATTTGCTTACTTTGTAAAGTATTCTATTATTTTAATTATTGTGAATGTGAAGACTATGTGGGTCATTGTATTTATATTATTTTTCTCTCTGTTCTCTTAGTTTTTGGCGTGGTCTGGCAGTTTGAGTAATTAATGTGGCCTACCCAAATGTCCTTTCTTTGGTATTGTTCGTCGGATCGTTGAGCTCTCTAAGTTTTGAGTTGAGCTGCACGATTTCTGACAAATGCGTGCACTGACTGGACAGGTCCTCTCAAACTGTTTGGTTCTTTCTTCAAAAAAACCATCTCAGACATAAATCTACATGGTCTTCACATGGTCTGACCAAGATTATGTCTGGACTTTAAAAGAGACTGTGACGTCTGAGTTTGTTTCGGCCTTTCTTCTCAGACTAGTCAGATAGGAAACGCCGACCTCATCTAGTTTTAAAATATGATTGACGTGTAAAAGTGTTTGTACAAACCTACTTACAAAAATAAAATCATTTATCATTTAATCATTTATCATTTATCATTTATCATTTATCAGTACCTATGCAACGCCTCATAACAAAAATATTCCACCAGACCGAATTTCGGCCATGGAGACGCCTTCGGCGCGAGAGATATTATTGTGCACAAGTGTGCGCGCAGACACAGGGGCACTCCTCCCTCACTCTCATAGTCCGATGGGACGGCAATCCGACACTCGCAGAGATCTATCAAGCGCAGGACTAACAGCTTAACCTAGGCACGGGGGTATCACCGTCAACTTCCGTAGCACTCATGCAAGGGGCACTTTATACCGTCATTTCTCTAGATCGGATAGATTTTATAGTCTGTAAACGCTCATAATGGCGGATGCTAATATATCTTGCAGATGAAGGTACACAGACGCCAGCACATCAAGCTACTACAATCTGTCAAATTTATTTAATAGAATTTCAACTTTATCGCTAAAGCATTAGGTTTAAGGTTGATAGGGAAAGTTTGACAGTTTCGGGTAGTTTGATGTGCATAATAGTTAGTGATATCACTTACCTTCTGACGTGTCTTTTCGTATGTTCATTGTAGGAAAACTTGGTGCTTAAAACTGACTTGCAAACATTACATTGGAAACCATTCTTCATCTGAAAAAAATTGAATAGAATATTATTTATTGTTGCTGCAGGTGGTTCACAATTAAAATTAGTCGAAAAAGAAAGAAAAAAAAAGAAAGAAAGAAAGAAAAAAAAGAAAGAAAGAAAAGAAAATACGTTTATTTGTGGCAAACATGCCAGAGAACACAAAAAGAACAAGTTGGGGGAAAATATGCGTCACACCGACGCAAAACGGCCATCGCTCAGCCAAAAATAAAATGCGACTAATTCGCAAAAAAACAGCACGTAAGTTGTACCTAAATTGGCCCAGAAACATAATTAACTATTTTTAAAGCGAAACTGATTATGAACTCACTGTTGTCCTATCGCAGGTATGCTGGAAGAGATTTCTTATGCATAAGCAATAAGCATCACCTCTGTACCTATTTTTCTGTTCTGTTTTTTTTCTTGTCTGTTTATATATATGTGTAGGTACATAAATGGTAAAAAAAAAAACTTGAGAGGTGTCAAGGGACACCCGGATGGAACGAAGTTCCTTTCGATTAATTAGTGAAGGAATTGTAATATATATTTTTTTAATGTTTTTATAATATTTTTTTTATTATTAACAAATAAAAAAACACAGACAAAAAAAAACTGGCTTGCTTTCTATAAGAGAGAGAGACAGACTGAGAAACACGCGCACGCCGCACGGCTTACAACTATAGCAAAAAGTGTCTTTCCAACTTTTTCCGTCTAGCCCCCTTTCGCAACGCGCGATAAGGAACTTCGTTCCAATAAATAAATAAAATGAACGCGTTCTGAGCGAGCGTTACGCTTATCCAAAGTATTATTTCTTTATTTTTGTATAGTCTATCTACTGAACTATTAAAAAAAATACCGCGTGCATCACCGTACACGTGAAAGAAGTGAAACTTTTAAAAAGACAGAGACGGCTATATCTTTCTTCTCTCTCATGTTATTTCATTTTATTATTTTTGTATTTTGTGTTTCACGAACTGTGTCCAAATAAACATTTTTCTTTCTTTCTTTCATGTAACGAAGTATGCTTAAACGTGACCCGTCCTAATAATCTCACTCTCAATTCTCGTCCCCGCCTAAGAATGTTTCAATTCAAAAATCTAGAAAAATCTTACCTTCCTGTGTCTCTTCTCAACATGACTGTCCAGCGTCAACTCGTGATCAAAACCGACAATACAGTCTTCACATTTGTAAGGCAGCTTCAAGTACCCTTCTTTTTTAGCCATGCGCTCTCTTTCTTCTTTTAATTCTTGTTCCGTTAGAATTACGATACCTATCTTTCCCTCGTACCTTTAGAGAAATAATAAAAAAGGCGTTTATTTGAAGAAATCCGTGACATACAAAATTGCGACCAAAGTATAAATACAGCACCCTCATTGCGTAACACACAATCAATCGGAATCAGTCGGTCGATTCTGTAAAAATCTCACCGTGAAAACTCAAGTGAAGTGAGCTTGATGTGAGTTGTCAGTAGTGTCAATCCCTAGTATTAGTTGGAATGACAGCTCACTCCACGTTCACTTCACCTACGTTTTCACGGTGAGATGGTTACAGAATCGCACTGCTGAATCATTTTGTAGCAAATTGCTAATCCATTGCTTCATATGTTCGACAAAAGTGTGTACTCAACAAAGTACCTAAATAACGCAATGAATGTTGTTGATCTGTCAAAATGAAAGTGATTGCTACAGATAGATAGTGTGTCAATGTTTGAGATGGGTTTTCGGAGCAAATAGGTGATCAAAAAAGAACATACGCTCGATTTTAGATAAAACTTAATTAAACTAAGTATATTTTCAGATTTATTTATTTATTTAAACTTTTCGCACAAAAAGGTACAAAGGCGGACTTAATGCCTTAGGCATTCTCTACCAGTCAACCAAGGGTGGTGAAGAGATTAGATGGCAGGTGCTTTGGTTGAGAGGGACAATAATATTTTTTTTTTTAAAACTCTTAAAACTAGGTAGGTACACAAATACATAAATAGGTTACATACACATACATATTATTACTATAATATATACTTAGATTTGTGAGAAAGGAAGGTTTTTTAATTGGAACGTTAATTATTGCAAAGAAATATCACCCAGTATTATTGCACTCAGCATCCACTGTTGGGACACAGGGGCCTCCTCTGTTCGAGAGGGAATGGGTTATACTACTACAACGCGGGCCCAGTGCGGGTTGGTAGATGTCACATTTCTCCCAATTCTTGGTTCTAGGACATGCCTGCCGGTTTCCTCACGATGTTTTCCTTCACCGTTTTTAGAGCAGTGGTGATTGTGGTGGTGGTGGCATTTGGTGGATTTTTAATCCATCCACAGGTTGTCTCTCTTAGCGATAAGACCGCCCATTGTGTCACCCTTTATAAAATTTTATATATTTATTTTCTGTAATTTGTATGGTGTACAATAAAGAGTATTCTATCTATACACGTACCATACAACTTGTAAATCGTTGTACTGACCGATATTGTCCAGATGTGTGAAATGAAAGGAAGCAGTTTTTTTTTTAATTTTCCATACTTTTAGTTCCTTGAAATATTGTTACGAGCTTCGGGTTCGTGACAATTAAAACTGCCGATATAAATTACCAAAAATTACACTTTAATTGAACAACACTAATAACAACTCAAACACACTAATTATAAAACACAATTGCGCTTAAGTCGCACTTGAAGACCGCTTTCGATGTATTCGCATGTATCGCCTATCGACATCTGTCCCGGTCGTAATTAATACCGGCCTTATGTAGTGCCGCAGATAGTTCCAGAACCTTCTATTGTAGAAACATCTAGAATGTTCGAGTACATACCGGCCCCGACTGACCAGACGTCGATAGTTCGAAATTTCTAAAAGAATCTATTAGTTCTGATACTCGATACTAGATGGCGCTAGTGGTAACTAATGTCACCATGTACCTGGCATTAATTGTGGCGCGCAGGCGCGCAACAATATTTTGCAGATATTGCTAATATTTAAGCATTGTGGTTTCAAAGTAGAATTTCATACCTCAACTCAGTCTTCGACTTCCTTTTCTTCTTCTTCAATTCCGCTAAAGGCTCAGTGTCATTGTCCGAGGAGTCGTGTTCAACCTTAACGTCAGTCTCGACTTCCATGCATTCGGAATCAATTGGCTCTGGTTTTACTTCTAGCTCCGTTTCCAACTTGGTAACACCATCAATTTCTATGGGCGAGCGTTGAAAGTTGTGTAGTTTGTTTATTTTTAGGATGGGGACCTGGGAATAGAATAGAATAGAATACTCTTTATTGTACACCATACAAATTACAGAACATAAATATATAAAATTTTATAAAGGGTGACACAATGGAAAGAAAAAGAAAGAAAAGAGGAAAAAGAAAGAAAGAAGAAAAAAGAAGAAAGAAGTTTTTAGAGATAACATGGCGTGTATTTTCCGAAGGGGTCAGCAGAGGGACACCCGTGTAAGTGATAGGCAAAGACAAAAACTTAATATAACATTACGGCTATATTCCCGAAAGGGTTAGGCAGTGGTGCAGCTACAGTACACCCACATTTCGCCAGTTATGTTTAGGTAAGTCCCATGTAAAGGCACTGATTTAAAGAGGCAGATGAAAAGCGGTTTTAGTAAGTTAAAAATTATAAATGGCACGTTTAATAACTAGTTCAGCAGTTAAAACTAAGCAGTAAAGTAAACAAAAATGAGTAATAAAACTTGAGAAGTGTCAAGGGACACCCGGATGGAACGAAGTGTAACTGGCTTGCTTTCTATAAGAGAGAGAGAGAGAGAGAGACAGACAGAGAAACACGCGCACGCCGCACGGCTTACAACTATAGCAAAACGTCGTATAAAAACAAAACAGTCGAGAGGTGCCATATGGCACCTCTCGACTGTTTTGTTTTTAACCGACTACAAAAAGGAGCGGTATTGTATTTGACCTCTGACGTAGGTATGTTTTGTTTGTCTTACCTGATCCAGGAGCAATGCTATGCTCTCTTCAACTTGTTGCTTGAATACTTCAATCTTTTTTAGCATGTTATGGCATATGTTGCAGATGTACGTCTTTTTGAAGTCAATCTAATAAATAGAAGCATAATATTATTTTAATAAATATTATAGGAAGCCTGAAAGTGGCACCGGTAACTGAAAAGTTGTGTGGAAACCGGTTGTCATGGTATGGGCATGTGATGCGGAGGAATGAGGAAAATGTTGTGAGAAGAGTTTTGAGTATGAATGTCGATGGCTATAAGAGTAGGGGAAGACCAAAGAAACGATGGATGGACTGTGTGAATGATGATATGGGTAGAAAGGGGGTGACTGTCGAGATGACGACTAATAGAGAAGGATGGAAGAAAAAGACACGTTGCGCCGAACACAAATAAATTGTGATATGGAGGCATTATTTTATTTGAGATGGCTCTATTATTATCGGATTCGAATGGAGCTTAATTTGTCTAGCCTTTTCTCAAGTGTGTTGGGGTCAGCTTCCAGTCTAACCAGATGCAATTGACAACCAGGATTTTACTTGGAGCGACTGCCTATCTGACCTCCACAACCCAGTTATTGGGTAACACGATACCCGTTGGTAAGACTTGTTGTCAGACTTTTTAAACTTCTGTCAAAAATCTACGAATGACAGCCGGGACCAACAGTTGCAGGTCTCTATCCAAACTAATATTATAAATGCGAAAGTAACTCTGTCTGTCTGTCTGTCTGTCTTTGCTTCACGCCTAAACTACTGAACCGATTTGTGTGAAATTTGGTACAGACATAGTTTGGAACTTGAGAATGGACATAGGATAGTTTTTATTACAAAAAAAAAAAAAAAAATATTCCGGACATACAGCGCCATCTATTGGTCAAGAGTCGGTGTCATCTATTGGTGAAGTCACTATTCCGCGCGAACGAAGTCACGGGCAAAAGCTAGTTTGTAATACATGTACACCCATCCACAAACTGACCGCGGCAAGCGTAGCTTAACCTTCGATTGAACAGTGCAGCTGCTGCTATTATTTAGCCACGAGCCCCACTCGTAATTCAAATGGAGCCCTCGCAAGGGCTCCATTTGAATTACGATTAGAAATCGATTTCCCCGCATAACAAAAACAACATTCCGACTAGCATTTCTAAAAATATAAATCGTTCGGCCATATTGTAACATTACGATGCCAATTCATAATGTCATTCCTATACTTACGAATTTATCACTCAAATAAGCTCAAAGTATCAAAAACTCTAATGAAATAAGTCAAGGGACATATAATTAAAACATAATTACATTAACTCACCTCCGATTTTATGTAATTCGTCAAAAATGCTGTATGTTTACATGTACTTATGTTGATTAAAACAGCATTTTGGGTAGTGCAGCAAATGCAAACTTTACTCATTTCAATATTATTTTGTTCAAAAACATAATCTTGCACGTTTAAATGCAAAAACGATGTCATTTTAATTTATTTTAAGAAATAAACAATTTCGGTAACCAATTCTCTACGGACATTCTACAATTTCTACAATTAACAAACGTTTCTATTCACTGCGCTTGGCCTTCTAGTAAGAATTTTTTCGCCATTTCTATGAAAATATTCTGATCAGATTTTACAGTATGCTGACTGAAACAGATGTGACATATATCCTAATTTAAAAATCTTTTTATTTCTTCTATTTATGTACCTTTTTTGGAAGAATTGAAAAGATTTTTGGTATTACGTTTGTAGTTATATTGGAACGTTAAATGATGCGACGTTTTGTTTGCTATGTTTTAGAAATTCCAGTTTACGCTAAATAATTTTAATGAAAATTCACGAAATAAATCAAGCTGAAAATAAATAAATTGTAACTTTTATGAGTTTACTGTTAAATATATATTTTTTTGTCCGTAGAAATCTAAAACGGATGTTTACGCTTGATTAATAAACAAATAACAAATTAACAAAACGTATTTGACATTTAAGCAATAATGGCCGTAGCGTACCCTTTCGCGCAAAACACTATGTTTTTTTTTATTATTTATTAATTATTTCTGAATGAATATTGAGTTATTACTTGGTCGGTTACTAAAACTACTAAAATGGATTCCGAAGATAATATTTTTTGTTGCGGTTGCCTCAGCTCTGGCCGGAAAATGATACTTTTAGTCGAATACTGGAAGAAGCAGTCTTTTATGCAAATAATTAGCGAAACACCTGTAAGTTTACATTTTATGACATTCGTAGGTCTTTATAATCTTCTAAGGCCAAAGATTTCTAGTAAGTTTCCCTACTAGTAATTGTTAAATCCGTAAAATAAAATTACAGAGAGTATTATTCTTAACTAAATTCCAACAATAGTTTAGCAGTGATTTATCACCATAACATTACGCCTGTATTTTCCAAGGGGATAGGCCAGGCAGAGGTGTACAATTCACCTAAACTTAGCCAGTAATAAAGTCCCGTTTAAGAGAAGGTGAGCCAATTGCCATCAGCCAGACAAAAATGTTGACTCCGGGCTGCCACTAAGGAATTGCTGAATTTCTTCATTCAATATACATAAACGTACACATTCTTCCCATGGAGTTAGGCAGAAACCTGTTCTTTCATAGAAGATTTATAGTCAATAGTAAATTATATTTATTTCTTATTTTCTTTTACAGTTTTCAGATGGAGAGAGTCTACCATTATGGTTGTGTTGGGAATGTGACGCACAGATGAACCGCTTCACCAAGTTCAAGCAACAAGTTAAAACATCATACTCCTTATTTTATGATTATGTTAAGCAGGTCAGTACTACTGTGCTTTTAAATATGTCTGAAAATAATTTGTAAATGTGACTTGCTAAGAATTGTATTGTATAATGGGCTGGTGTGTGCGACTACTTGATTAGCTCACTGTAGCCTGTAAGTAAGACCTTACGGGTCTGATCTTAGTCGCAATCTGTCAAAAATACGTCTAATTTCCCTACATTTTGACAAGTTTTTGACATTTGTTTGTCGCGGAGATGAGACTGCGACTAGATTTTGAACGTTTTAAATTACGAGAATTGGCCTACAGGTTATCGAAATGAGTCATTTTCGATACGATAGCCGGTCGGATGGTTGCGAATAGCTATGCTGGAGGACGACACGCTGTAAAAAAAACTTGAGAGGTGTCAAGGGACACCCGGATGGAACGAAGTTCAAAGAGAGAGAGACAGACAGAGAAACACGCGCACGCCGCATGTCTTACAACTACCTATAGCAAAAAGTGTCTTTCCAGCTTTTGGTCTTAATTTTTTCCGTCTAGCCCCCTTTCGCATCGCGCGATAAGGAACTTCGTTCCAAAAACTTGTATGTTTCAGAATACGAACCTATCAAAACTACAACCGCGTCCAAGACTGACAACACACAAACTACACAACTTTGAACTACAACACAACACCGACCAACAACAACAACCATTCCAAATAATAACAACAGAAAACAGCGAGCAACTCAATACAAACTCCGCGGACGACCAGGAAGAATACAACAACACTGTGGACACAAACTCAGACGATGAGAAACTAATAAACATTCAGCCAAAAAAAAAGAGACATGTAAACAGAATAATTTTAGGGAAGATAAAAGTCAAGAAGAAGCGGAAAAAGAAGAAAGTGGAGTTGTTCAAAGAAGTAGAGTTAAGTAGAGAAGATTTGATAGAAGAGAGAAGGCTGGCGATGTTGAAAGAGGATTATTTTAACGCTATGTTCCGATGTGAGAGGTGCATTTTGTCATTTCCTAACGCTGAAGATTTGAAAGACCATGTCACTGTGAAGCATGAATTGGTAAGTTAACGAGATTATTTTATTGAATAATTATTTAAATGGAATATACTAGCGTACCCTAAAAGTCTGACAACCAGTCTTACCAAGGGGTATCGTATTACCCAGTAACTGGGTTGTGGAGGTCAGATAGGCAGTCGCTCCATGTAAAATACTGGTATTCACCTGCACCCGGTTAGACTGGACACCGACCCCAACATAGTTGGGAAAAGGTTAGGCAGATGATGATGTTTATATTACGTAATCTTCTCCACAGAATTCAAAAAAATACAAATGCGAAATATGCGAATGTTCGTTCGCCTCCGAAGTGTCATACAACTATCATACAAACAAACACGCGCGGCGCTATGAGTGCGGCGCGTGCGCAGAGCGGTGCAGCAGTAAGAGAGCTGTCATGAAACATTATGAGATGGTACATTATCACGGGTGAGTTAAAAAAATAACAAACCTCGTGTACTTCCTTCAGGAGAGAGAATTACGAAATGCGGCCGAAACGATGAATATACTCTAGCACAAACTAATTAATTGGTTCAAATGTGAAGTGAAAAAACTTTTTAACAAAAAAATTAAACCGCCGAAAAAACTGAAAAGCAAAAAATAATAAACCTTTTTTATTTAACCTTAATAACTAAGTTACTCTGTAAAAAAATTATGCGTGGTCATACATAAAAAAATATTAGCACGTTCCCGTGGGATAATTTCCGACATCCACGCGGGCGAAGCCGCGGGCAGAAGCTAGTTGCAAATAACTGTTAGATTTTGATGAATAAAAATTTCACTTATACCGGTATTCAGCTGCATCCGGTTAGACTGGAAGCCGACCCCAACATAGCAATTCGTAACCACAAGTAAACCACGCGTCGGTTCATGATTATAGGTAAAAATATTGTATCTTTGGTACGCAAATACACGCATTGACGTGAAGTTGCGGACACCAGGCCGTATCACCTAAGTGTTACATATTCCTTACTCAATATTAATGGTAATAATAATTTTGTTTACAGACCATCAATAGAAATCGATGTTCAAAGTCATCATCAAAATGGCGCCACAACCGATGATGCAGACGGCACGGAAGATAATAGGTAATAATATCATCATCTGCCTGCCTTCTCCCAACTATGTCGGGGTCGGCTTCCAGTCTAACTAGATGCAGCTGAATACCAGTATTTTACATGGAGCGACTGCCTATCTGACCTCGACAACCCAGGTACTGGGTAATACGATACAGCTAACATCATTATAAGAATTTAAATAACGACAGCTGCGATACTTAAATATAGAACGTGTTTTTTTTATATCCCATAACTCTAGGGGGTCATTGTACTCATCATTATGAACAACTTTTACTATGGGAACAAATCTGAAAGCGCGAAAAAAAATCAGCTGTTTCCTGCTACATATATGTTCGTCAAAATGTAGGGAACACCAGAATTTTGTTTCGCGATTTCGGGTTTGGTCCCATAGTAAAAGTTGTTCATAATGATGAGTACAATGACCCCATAGAGTTATGGGATATAAAAAAAAACACATTGTATATTCAGCGCAGGCGCACCTACTCAAATTGTCTAAATATGTATATATTAAAAGTTCGTGCCAATACTGGCCCATTTTATATCGGATGGAAATATATCTACCTGTACCCTAATTAGGTAACACACTTTCAATGTGAATCTGAATCTTTTGAAGGATATTGCTAATCCATTGCTTCATATGTTCCAAAAATCTGCCTGCTCAACAACGTAAATAACGCAATGAATGTTGTTGAACAGTCAAAATGAAATCCATTGCTACTATTAATGGGTACCTTACAAATTGTAGGTTCGAACCCAGACAGGCGCCTTACTTTGCATAAATGATTTCATCACCACTGCTCTCAAAACGGTGAAGGAAAACATCGTGAGGAAACCGGCATGTCCTAGAATTAAAAATTCGAAGACATGTGACATCTACCAACCCGCACTGGGCCCGCGTGGATTACGGCCCACTCCCTCTCACAGAGAGGAGGCCTGTGTCCCAGCAGTGGGAACATTATGGGCTTATTATGCTAGCATTTGCAAGATTTAATAACTGCAACTAGTCCGTATACCTCTCCATGAACTTATTGGATACTTAGTGTAGCGGTATCTACAACGCCACATGCGAACAACGCGTCATACTGACGTCACGCAAATCCTGCATCTCGCAAGCAGAGTTTACCGCGCAGTTAGCATAGATACAATTTCCCAACATCAATCGTTGGGCAATTGCCCGCCAGACACAACACCCGTCTGGTCGGAGGATCCTCCCTTTTCTATGGAGGATGAGTGAACTTTACACACTTTTCCTCATACCTCTAAACTTAATATTTTTAACATGTTTTCAGTACAAAGCAGTCATCGGCGACATTTTCGTGCGAGTTTTGCGACAAAAGCTTCAGATGGAAAGCGTCTCTAAGAAAACACGTTGAAACGCACCGGATAGAGACCGGGCAGAAGCGGAAGCCGTATTGTGAACCGTGCAGGTGAGGAAATATTATTATCTAGCTAGTAATTAGTACACACGGCTACACGTCAAGCTATACAAAACCAGTTTGTCTTGGCCTCACTTTGTATGATATTTTCTCACAATGAACGGTCAGCTAATACTGGTTTTGCATAGCTTGATGTGTAGCCGTGTGTACCTACACATAATGGTTCACATCTTGTATCTATCTCCTAACATGCATTTTTATATGGCTAAACCTATAGAAATACACCCGACATGCTGACACTAGTAACTATATTATAGTTGCATGGTTTTCCTTTTCGTTTTTACTAGCTGTGCCCGCGAATTCGTTCGCGTGCATTTCGGAAAACATATTGGACCTCATGGCTTTATTTTTTTTTTGCGCGGAACCTCTCAGGATTGCCTGACATTTTTTTTTTAAATCATAGTGTAGCATCACAGCTGAAGCGGAATGTAAACTAACTTTTTGAGGCCACAAAAAATGGGCTATCAAAATATAAGAAGAATTTTTCAAATCCGACTGGTGGTTCCGGAGACTACCCCCACATACATACAAACAAATTTTACTTCTTTGTAATGTTAGTATAGATATAGTTGTTTGATTTATTTTGATTCCATTTAATTTGTTTTATTTTCATTTTATTTTATCAGATTTATTTTATATGATGTCTATTAATTGAAGTTTGGCAAAGGGTGTTATTTACCTGAAATAAATAATTTTATTATTATTAACTTGTGGCGGCATCTACATCGCCACATGCGAACAAACACTGACGTCACGCAAAATCCTGCATCGCGCAAGCAGAGTTTACCGCGCAACTAACATATATACAATGTTCCAACGTCAAACGTCGGGCAGTTGCCCACCAGACACGACAATCGTCTAGTCGGAGGATCCTCCCTTGTCTATGGAGGATGAGTGAACTTTACACACTGTTCCTCTTACTTCTATAAACTAAAGTAATCCAATTATTTCCAGGTTATCGTTTTCAAATACATCGAATCTTCAGAAACATGTGAAGACTAGTTCTAAACATCAGATACAATTAAAACTTAGGTAAGTGGACATTATTTTTAACTAGCTGTTGCCTGCGACCTTGTCTGCGATCCAGGATGAAAAGTCTATTCTAGTCTAGACACAGACATCTTCTGAGAGGGAGTGGGCTGTAATCCAGCACGCGGGCCCAGTGCGGGTTGGTAGATTTCACATGTCTTAGAATTTTTGGTTCTAGGACATGCCGGTTTCCTCACGAAGTTTTCCTTCACCGTTTTGAGAGCAGTGGTGGTGAAATTATTTATTTTATTTTATTAAATAGGAACAACAAACAGCTGTTTGTTGTTAAGTTACTGTTGTTGTTACATAAGTTACTTAAGTAATAATGTAACCCACAGCGCTGTTGACAGATTACCATTAATAAATAAAACCTTAGTCACTAGGAGGTGAACTGTTCATGCATGACAGTTACGCTAATATTATAAAAACAATAGAAGAAATAATCATGAAAAAACAAAAAAGAAACAGTATTTTTAAAATAACAAACAATTACCTAGTCTAAGAGTTCAAGCGTCTCATACAAAAGGCTACGAAACCTATTCAAAGAGCATGCAAATATATCTATGTGTTCAAATGCTTCATTGTAGGCGCTATGCTGCACTGTAGGTGTTGTTTATACTAAGTAATGCGCCTGTCTGGGTTCGAACCCATGAGTGTTCTTTACTGACACAGCTACCGAAAATCTTATTTATTTATTTATCCATTTATTTCAGGCATCAAGGCTCATATAAACACATACAATACAATAATAATAATAATATCCCTGGACATTTCACACAGCGCCATCTAGTCCCAAGCTAAGCAACCTAATGCTTGTGTTATGGTAACAAGATGGCTGATAAACTACTTATATACATTTTTTTTTTTGTAAATACATACATATTATAGATAGAAAAACACCCAGACTAGGAATATATAATATTAATATAACTTAAAAATACTATAAATACATACAACATTATAATTACACTAAAAACTAACTAACGCACACGAAGTGTCTGCGTCGTGTTTCGCTGACTGGTGTCATGTAGCCGACCACGAAACCGGCGGTACACAACACCCTTCGGCCAGAACTCTTCCTTGAGGAACTTCTCGAGATGATGTGTCGGAACACGCACCACGAACGACTTGAAGTTCGTGTTGTGACGCGACTCCAACTTCTCGACCCTCAAAGTCCAGTTGGTCTTCACACGCATGGTCTCCACGATCTCCTCAACCTTCGTGGCGTGGTGCAGTCTGTCTGTGTCAGTCTGATGATGGTCTGATGTCAATCTTGTTGAAAGTCATTGTAAAAATTTTTAATACGAAACGAATTAGCATCGCCATACAACGTGGCAATGCTGCCAGCCTTTTGGGCAATGTTCCTGTTGACAGCGATGCGGACGAATTTTTTGATGACCTATGATTCTTTTGCTTGTTTTTTTTTTCACATGTAGGTATGTACATATGCATTATTATTATTTTAGAGTAGAAATATTGATCATACGAAACGTAATTTTTAATAAAAGCGATTGTCACTTGTCTCAGTCATGTTGTCACATTTCTTAGTAATGAATGCCGGATAAGTTTGCTGCGCTAACACTGATGTTTGTGACGTGTATGAACGCTAGTATTTTATATGGAGCGCTTGCTTGTCTGACCTCCACAACCCAGTTACTGGGTAACACGATACCCCTTGGTAAGACCGGTTGCCAGACTTTTATTTTTTACTAGCTTCTGCCCGCGGCTTCGCCCGCGTGGATGTCGGAAGTTATCCCACGGGAACGTGCTAACAGGATAAAATGTATGTGCTTCCCCAGAATGCCATCTATCTCGCGGGCCCTTTGTGGCTAATTACAGTAGAAAACCAATTGTGTCTCATTAGTGGTGATTAAGAGGGTACCTATATGATATCTTTACCTAAGTACCTACCTAATTTAAAAAAAAACTCAATAACAGAAAATTAAATACCTACCTAAATAAACCTATTTCTGATGATAACTAATCTAAACTCAATAAATAAGCAAAATCCCTAAAAACTAATATCTATACGAATGACTAATCCTACCTAACAGTATTATAAAATAACCTACGGTCACTACGTACACTATCAAATATACTACCTATACTTTAAAATTAAAATCTATACCTACGACTCATATAAAAAAAACCTAAATAACTCTAAAAACTAAAAGGAATAAAAATGAACTCCACTGCGGGTGACCCAACCTACGACAAACTTAGTATTTGCGGTTGGTACAGTACAGACAGTGGTAATCGGGTATAGGGATCGAACCGCAAAATTAAGTTTGTTTTTTATTGTATATACTTTTCCGGGATAAAAAGTACCCAGTGTGGTGCCCAGGATATTAAAGAATAATTATACCAAGTTTCATCGTAATCGAACCGGTAGTTTTTGCGTGATGCCTGAACAAACAGACAGACAGACAGACAGACAAAAATTTTTTTAATCACATTTTTGGGTTCGGTGTCGGTCAAGTAACACCCCCTGCCATTTATTTTTTGGATATTTTCAATGTACAGAATTTTCACTTCTACAGATTTATTATAAGTATAGATTTTATTTATTCGGAAGAACAAACAATTACACATTATATTTTACAAGGAAATTGAACATAAGGAGTTATACAAATGTGTAACCAACAACGTTCTCCACAGATACACAAAAAGACAATGTTGATAAAGTTAAAGTCGGACGGAATAATAATAATAATATCCTGGATATTTCACACAGCGCCATCTAGTCCCAAGCTAAGCAACCTAATGCTTGTGTTATGGTAACAAGATGGCTGATAAACTACTTAGATACATTTTTTTTTGTAAATACATACATATTATAGATAGAAAAACACCCAGACTCGGAACAAATGCATGTAGGTCATACAAATATTTGTTCCGTGCGGGAATCGAACCGGAATACTTAAGTAATGAAATAAGATCACACAAATTACAGCTATCACTAAAGATTCAATATTATTCACATAATTTTTTGATTGTGTCAAGTAATATGTTTCTAAATTTTCCAACGGATAAAGAAAATAGATCTAAGTCAGAGAAAAACTTATTGAAATATTTGGGCTTCTGATTACCTGTAACGACTGTAGGATGTACGAATGACAGCCGGGACCAACGGCTTAACGTGCTTTCCAAGGCATTATATATTGCGAACCCCGTCACGATATATAATGCATAGTTCATTTTCCATCCACGAACTGACCGCACTTTCGATATAATACTTAAGAGGAAATGCGGGCGGAAAGACTTTTGAAAATTAGGTATTTGAAGAAACTATAGCTGTCGCTCTGCCCTCTCGCCTCTGCCTATCGCCCTTTAATTCGTGCGATAAGGACAACTGCAGATCCGACTGAATAGCCTAAGTAAAAAGTCACATTTTCGAGGTTTGGCTTTCGCCTATTTTCTCCACCAATATTGAACCAATTTAAAAGATATTTCATAAACTGAATAAGAAGGATATATACTGTGTCGCCATGTTTTCCTTTTTTCATTAATAGTTGTCAAATTTGTACCCTAGGCCTCTGTTAACAGCGGTCTAAATAGGCAATTTTGAGCATTTTTTGAGGGTTCTAGTGCTTATAAAAATAATGTATTATCAAAAAGGAAAACATAGGGACATACAAGTAACTAACATTTATTATTCTGTAAAA
Source organism: Apamea sordens (assembly GCA_945859715.1). Lineage (NCBI taxonomy): Eukaryota > Metazoa > Arthropoda > Insecta > Lepidoptera > Noctuidae > Apamea > Apamea sordens. Next base: position 5,139,543 of record OX244015.1, on the reverse strand, counting down.
AATCATAGCCATATGGTCATTAACCAGAAAGAAAACAGGCGAGAGCGTCTCTATAGAAAAAACACCACCCGCGTTTCCTCTTAATAAGAATAAAGCCTTGATTAAAATTCTTGAATACTGTGCCTTAACGTATCCAATGTCCAACAGGAAATTAACAGAAACTCTCCCCGAAGACTCCTCAAGCCCGGAGAATCATCAACAGCGTATAGACCAGATCAAATGCTCCGTGAACACCGCTAAGGAGAAGTTCCCGTGTCCCCAGTGCGATAAGAAGTTCCAGTGGCGAGGCAACCTGCTGAGGCATCTTAATAGTCATGTGGCGAGGTGAGAAGTAGTCTTAAACATTGGCGCCGTTTCCCTTGTTCACAAACTAAACTAAATTTAAGTTCAGTGCATCTTTTTCTTTCTATTTAATTTAGAAAAGGACAGAAGATAAATATTAGTTTAGTCCTGTCAAATTAGTCAGCGCCTGACGTAAATTGACGTATTTTTACTAGCCATGTTTTTAATCACGTCTAATCTGTCTATGGAGTGTCTTAGTTTGACAGGACTAAACTAATATTTATCGTCTGTCCTTTTCTTAATCAGCCATCTTGTTACCATAACACAAGCATTAGGTTGCTTAGCTTGGGACTAGATGGCGCTGTGTGAAATGTCCAGGGATATTATTATTATTTCCAGGGCCAACGGCGAGTTAGTCTGCGAGCCGTGCAACAGAACATTCTCCTCTATAGCAACTTACAAGCAGCATATGAAAATAAGCAGGAAACATGTTAGTGAGAATGATTTCAAGTACGTACCTATTCAGAATTATTAACATCTAGCTGTGCCGTGACTTCATTCGTGTGCATGACAGTAAAAAAAATAGTATTTCATGAGATTTTGTTTTTTTTTCAAGGATCCCTAATACATTTTTCTTTTTCTAAAATAAACGTAGTTTATTTACTCCTTATAACTAACATCGGCTATCTGTCAGTGAGAGTTCCGTCAAAGTCGGTCCAGACGTTTCGGAGATTAGCCAGAACAGAGGGACAGACAAAAATTTAAAAAAAAAGTTTTTTTTATAACTACTGATTAAGTTTTTTACTTTTATGTTCATTTTAAAATTAAGCTTACAGCAAATAAAAAAAAAATTACGCAGACCAAGTCGCGGGCAGAAATTAATCCAATAATAAAATGAAATCTAACATAATATATTCACGCTTGCTATTTACAGGTACATGTGCAGTGACTGTGGCAAGCGCTTCGCTAATAAGACTCGGCTCAAAGACCACGTAGATTGGGAACATTTGAAGAACTACGTCCATACGTGTCCTGTGTGCCAGAAGGTAACATACTCTACAGGGGTACGGACATCGACGGGCAAACTGTTACCAAGAATTCAGCATATATGATTCTGAACCTATATGCGTTGATATTGTTACGAGCTTCGGGTTCATACAACCCGAATTTCTTCAAGGCGAGAGTGAATAGGCTTCTTCTGGGCAAGCTCGTTCCACCGTAGATCTCATCCCTGCCTCTGGGCTGGATTGAGGTCAAGAGTGAGCCAATAAATAAAAATAAATAAAAAACTGCCGATATAAATTACACTTTAATTAAACAACACTAACAACAACTCAAACACACTAATTATAAAACACAATAGCTCTTAAGTCGCACTTGAAGATCGCTTTCGATGTATTCGCTTCTATCGCAGATGCAAGTCTAACTGGTCGCGGCTACTCCCGGCCTTATATAATAGTGCCGTAGATATTTCCAGAACCTTCTATTGTAGAAACATCTAGAATGTTCGAGTAGGTACATACCGGCCGATTTTATCCTTCAAAGAGACTCCGAGCATAGCTCGCTCCATAGCGCGCTGAGTGACCTTGAATTTGTGGGCCAGCCCAACCGTCAGACATTTTACATTAAATATAATAAAATTCATACAAAAAAAAATGCTAATGCTTCACATTTCGTGCTAACTATACGATGTGCAGTGTGATAATCATTATTAATTACTTCGATCAATAATAGTACTAGATTAAGGATCAGGAACAAAAATCAGTCGCTCAAGTGGCCACGTTTGCACACACGTAAACATCTACATTTCTTAGAAAACAGTTTAATGATATTAACAACTTCAGTTTATTAAACTTTAATGCTTAAACATAAAGTTTAATTACCATTGCAAAATATATTTAAAAAATCGCTTCAAAATAAAATCATTCTATTTTTAAATTTTCAGTCAATTATTCTAAAATGAAACTTAAAGTCTAAGTAATAAGGTTAAAAACATACTAATTTGAAATAAAACCACAAAAGTATTTGTGGTCTTATTTTTCGGGCCGTTTTTGAAGCGCTTATCGGGAATCTAGTACTATTATTGATCGAAGATTAATTATGTAATATTTATTCGCAGGTGTTCAAAAGCCACACGTCGCTGTACCTGCACAAACAGGTGGTTCACAAGAAGGACAACGCGGAGCACTTGTGTGATCACTGCGGGAAACCTTTCCCGGTGAGTATTACTTGCATGTTTTTAAGTCAACATTAAAACCATTCAGACATTTAGACAATATTAGCACATAGTCTCGATGAAATATCAGAAGGCCTATTCTCGTAATTTAAAACGTTCAAAATCTAGTCGCAGTTTCATCTCAGCGACAAACAAATGCCAAAAACTTGTCAAAATGAAGGGAAAATAGAGGTATTTTTGACAGATTGAGACTGAGATCAGACTGTGAACGTTCTTAAAATTACGACATCAGAAGGGTAATTCTCGTGCGTAAATGAACTCAATTTTGTGAAATAAATAAATTACGATAAAATTATGTTTTGATTTATTTATTTTACCATTTATGTACACACATATATAAACAGACATTGAAAAACAGAACAGAACAAATAGGTACAGAGGTGATGCTTATTTCATAAGAAATCTCTTCCAGCATACCTGAGATAGGACAATGGATACAGAGATGTACAGTCACGAAAAGTATGTATACACTCGGCTTTATTCAAAAGCGATTAACTCCTATATTTTTTAATGAAATTTTATGTTGTTACGAACATAGCATTTTTGAACCTATAGGTTTATGTAATGTGTCGTATTTCAACGTTGCATTCGTTATTTCACGAAAAAATCGCAATTGAAAGTTGCCAAGTGTTGACATATTGGTGCTCGTGACTGTAGACAGCGTGTTTTTGTTGCAACTTGTTAGAATATTTTCTCATAGTTTTATTTTTTTATAATTTCCAGAACCAAGCCAAACTCCGCTGCCACATGCTAGCCCTGCACAGCGCGCAGGCCGCGTACAAGTGCAGCACGTGCGGCGCGCGCTTCTCCTGGCTCTCCTGTCTGTCGCGACACAACAAGAAGCTACATGGTCAACGCTAGACGAACGTCGTTACACAAGGCAAGCCAACTTGAACCTTCGTGCAACAGCATACAGTTCAAATTACAACTACAAGAAGTTAGATGGTCAACACTAGAATAGCGAGCCTTACACAAGAAAAGCCAACTTGAACCTTCGTGCAACAGCATACAGTTCAAATTACAACTACAAGAAGTTAGATGGTCAACACTAGAATAGCGAGCCTTACACAAGACAAGCTAACTTACCTTCATGCAACAGTATAAAGTTCAAATTACAACTACAAGAAGCTAGATGGTCAAAACTGGAATAACGAGCGTTACACAAGACAAGCTAACTTGAACCTTCGTGCAACAGTATACAGTTCAAATTGTTAAGCTTGGGTTTTGTAGGAATTTACTTCAAAACCCTCGGATTGTGAATTAAACGATACATTTCATAACTCTTTCTTCATAAATCACAAAATAAATAATTGTGAAGGATATTGCTAATCCATTGCTTCATACTGTTACGTGTTCGTGACAGTAAAAACTGCCGATATAAATTACCAAAAATTACACTTTAATTGAACATCACTAATAACAACTCACACACTAATTATTTAAAAAAAAAAAAATTTAGAAGGATCTATTAGTTCTGCTACTCGATACTAGATGGCGCTAGTGGTAAATTAGTTTTGTTACTCTATACTAGATGGTGCTAGTGGTAACTAATGTCACCATGTACCAGGCATTAATTGTGGCGCGCAACATTATGTTCGAAAAATTTGTCTGCTGAACAACGTAAATAACGCAATGAATGTTGTTGAACTGTCAAAATTTAACCCATTGCTACTGATAGTCTGTTACGCAATTATTGATCTCAATATTAGAGGAAAAGTGAATTGTCAAGCAATTTTGAACCCTGTGCAGTGCAACTACTGTCAACTTGACCTGCTCTGCTGATCCTACTTATATTATAAATGCGAAAGTCTGTATGGATGGATGGATGGATGTTTGTTACTCTTTCACGCAAAAACTACTGAACAGATTTAGATGAAATTTGGCACACAGATAGTTTATAACCAGGATTAACACATAGGATTTTATCCCAATATTCGCACGGGATCGAAACTTATGCGGGTGAAACCGCGGGGCGCAGCAAGTGATAAATATGTTACGGGCCCTGTGCAACTAATGGCATAATCATAGTAATTATAATATTGTATGTAAAAGTGTATGATTGTAAATAATGTATTTTGATACCCTAGTGAGTAAAGTGAAGTGTTCAAACGATTATATTTGTTTTATTTAACACTGATGATCCGCATATGTCAATACATTTCTGTGTTTATCGTCATGTGCCTCGCCTTTCCCCAACTATGTCGGGGTCGGCTTCCAGTCTAGCCGGATACAGCTGAATATCAGTATTTTACATGGAGCGACTGCCTATCTGACCTCCACAACCCAGTGACTGGGTAATACGATACCCCTTGGTAAGACTGGTTGTCAGACTTTCGGGCTTCTGACTAGTTTTTGAGAAAGCAATGTGCAATCGAGTCTACTCCTTCTGCGAAAAATACAAAATATTTAATGAATGCCAAAACGGCTTTCGGAGAAACAGATCCACTGTTCTAGCAATTTATAAATACATGCAGGAAGCGTTAAATATAATAAATGACAAAAAATACGCCGTAGGTTTATTATTAGATATGTCAAAAGCTTACGATAAAGTGTAATATGACATTCTATTAAATAAATTACAAGGTATAGGGATCCGCGGTAAGGCTCACGATTGGTTTAAATCCTATTTATCAAATAGAGAACATCAGGTCGAAATAGAATTTTATAATGTAAATACCAAAGAAATACAAAATATTCGATCTGAGAGTAAAGCAATTACCGCCTCTATTCCCCAGGGGAGTGTAATTGGATGCCTCCTATTTCTTATTTATATAAACGACCTTCCAAAAACCATAGAAGGGCCATGCGTCTTGTTTGCTGACGATATTTCGCTTCTAATTTCATGCCGGAACAATGTAGGCTTGAGCGAGGACCTAACCGCCACATTAAATAAATCAATAACTTGGATGACCGACCATAACCTTGAAATAAATTTCTCTAAATCTAAATTAATGCCCTTTCACCCCCGTCAAAAAGCCCCACTAGACATAAACTTCACCTACAATGGAAAAACAATAGAAGTCGTTCATGAATTCACTTTACTTGGCCTGTCTATAGACACAAACATAAATTGGAAATCGCACATCAAAAAGATAAAATCAAAACTATCCAAATTTGCATACGCCCTTCGCGAAGTCAAAAAAACCACTGACCTTAAAACTGCACTTGTTACCTATTATGCCTACGCATATGCGTGGCTCAGTTACGGCGTGATGTTGTGGGGGAACAGCACCGATGTGCCTACACTTTTCACATTGCAAAAAATACTTATAAGAATTCTAGTAAATATAGATGACACCGACAGTTGCAAACCTCACTTCCAAGAACATAGAATCCTTACCCTCCCCTGCTTATACATCCTAGAAATATGTAAATTCGTTCGAAATTACCCACATTTTTACACAACAAGAGAAAATATACAGTCAAAATATACATTGCGCCATAAAAATAGGTTAAACTTACCAAGCTCTAAGTTAAAAATGCACTCAACAAGTACACTAGTCATGTCAATTAAAATATATAATAAATTACCAGAAATAATTAAAGAAGAACAAAAATTTAATACATTCACAAATAAATTAAAACAATTTCTATTAAATAAATGCTATTATAATATCAATGAATACTTAAATGAAAAATTTTAAATTACTTACATGTTTTCTATAAAATAATTACAACATATATTAGGTATATAACAACAAAGTAGTCAAATAAAAGCCCTCTTCCTCTCTCCTACATTTGCTGTGCCCGACAGGGTCCACAATGATCGTATTCTGTAAAATCTACCACCTAAGTTCACATGTGGAAGCAATAAATATATTGAGTATTGAGTACCCGTAACGACTGTCAAAGATCCACGAATGACAGCCGGGACCAATGGCTTAACGTGCTTTCAGAGGCACGGAGTGTCTTGATATGTAAAGATGGTAACCCATCCACGGACTAACCGCGACAAGCGTAGCTTAACCTGATCGATCGACCCGTGCGGCTGTTATTACTTAGATTATATTAAGATTTATGTGCACATTGTTGTGTGTATTACTACATATTGTAAACCAAAGTCTCCCAGCCGCGTTTGTGTAGTGCCATTGGAGTGATTAATGAGGAAGGGTTTTCGCGGGCTTCGCTGACGCTTGCGCCTTAAGGTGGATGCTCTTCTTCTTACTTTTTTTGTAATTTGCTGGTCAGTACTAAGTTGTACGTTGATTAAAATATAATTCGCGACCGTAACCAATATTTATTTACAGAATTATAATCATTAGAATCAGTAATACAACTTGTTAAGTTAGCATAATCCTAAAATGTCAAGATTTCATGAAATAGTCATTCAATAATAGAGTGATAGGAACTTAGAGAGATGTATTGATGATTTTTATGATTATACTCTTAATTCTACCTACACATAAATATTTATATGTCGCGGGCTACCTTTGCTAAAACGTGTGCGATATCTGCCTATTTAAAAGGGGAGTGATATGAAGATTCGAATGACGTTATTTCGACGCACGCTATTTCGAAAAACTGTTTGAATGGTACGCTAGCACAAAAGTCTTGGTATCAAAATCCACTGTTGCGAATAGCTTATTCCAATCTGAATTTGTCTGGGGATCGAACTCGTGACCCCGATAAAGCCTTCTTTAGCCCTTTATGTTCCAGGGCAGCGGTAACCCTTTCGGACGATCCCGCTACCCTGGCAGGCTTCGGCCCTATCGGGCCCCGTCACTCATGCTGACATCTCTTTGAGGCGCGCGTGGAACACATACGCGCCGTCCGGCACGGGCCTGGTCCTGATCGGACGGTGAGTTACCCATTACTCTCCGCCCGCAGGCCCGCGCCTACGGTGGCCGGGAGTCGTCACGTGGCTCCCGACGCCCGGAGCGTCTCCCGCGGTGGCTGAGGCGTGAGGATCTCTCCCTCATCCACCCCGACACCTCCTTCGCTAGCTCGACTGCTTCGCAGAAGGAGGTGACTGCCTCCCACTCCCTCTCGCCCCGGACCATGGCTTGAACCAGGGCCGGACGCGACAGGACGCCGCCGCTGCCGATCGCCTCTACGAGAACACGGCGGTGCTCTGCCCAAGCAGGGCAGACCTCCACCGTATGCTCCACCGTGTCCTCTGGGCGATCCTGGCAGTGATGACCCCGATAAAGCCTTATCTTTGTATTGGGTTTGGGAAACAAGAGCCATGAGAAGTATTATTTTAAGTCAACTTTTTAATTTCCTTAAGTATAATAATAACAAAGAAATCAACAAATCAAAATTATAGGTGGTACTCATTATCAAAAGTAATGAGTACCACCATATTACTTCTCATGGCTCTTGTTTCCTAAACCCAACACAAAGATAGGCTTTATCGGGGTCGCGAGTTCGCTCCCCAGACAAATTCAGATTGGAATAAGCTATTCGCAACAGTGGATTTTGATACCAAGACTTTCGTGCTAGCGTACCATTCAAACAGTTTTTCGAAATAGCGTGCGTCGCTATAACGTCATTCGATATAACAGTTTTCGACCCAATGTGTTTTCGAACTGGCGTACCACTCGTAAAGTTTTTCGAAATAGCGTGCGTCGCAATAACGTCATACGAATCTTCATATCACTCCCATTTAAAAGACAATATGTATTTTAATGGGGGCGACTAGAATCAATTTTATTTTATTTTAAATTTGACGTTCAAAAGTGCCTTTAATGTGCCTATTTGAAATAAATGATTTGACTTTGACTTTGAATGATGTGCCATGCCAAATCTGCAATGATAGCCAACAACAATTCAACAACTCATTGACGGTTTGTGTAAATAAAACCATTTTATTTAGTAAGTAATTGACACAACAAAATTACAATTAAAACAATAATATTATTTACGTTATAATTATAAGCTAACATAAAAAAAACATAACTAACATTTCACATTTTCTCTAACATTCTTTGTGTAAGGGGGCATCCATAAATTACGTGAGGTGATTTTTTAAATGTTCTGTCCCTCCCTCCCCCGCTGGTGAGATGTCGTGAGATTTTATTCAACCCCCTCCCCCCATCCCCCAATCTCACGTGAGATTTTTCAAAATGTGGGTTTCTTACGTAAACGCGTTGGATTGTTACTGTAAAAAGAAAAAAAATATTTGCTTCATGCTTTTATTTACGACTAGCTAAGACTAGTATAAATCAATATTGCTGAGAGTTTAAAGTTTAAAGCGAAAAGAAAGGACGGGCTACACTGTACCGTAACTTCAGATTAAATTGAGCTATTTGGTATAAAACAAATATGGTGGTTTGACAGTCAGTAGATGTATAACGTCGAAGTATGAATGAAATTATTTTCTTTCGAACTAATTAGTGAATGATCTTAATCGTGTTACGATTACGTTTAGGATTAAATCTTAAGCATGTACAATCTGGATTAAATGGACCAAAACAGTATATTTTTTTTTTTTTGTTTCAATCAGAATATAAATTGCGTGATATTTGCTAAGACCCCCCCTCTCTCCAACGTAAGATTAGATGAGATTTGACTCGACCCCCTCCCCCCCTTAAACACCTCACGTAATTTATGGACGCCCCCTAAATTAGAACCAAAGAAAATACATTTATTTAGCATAGACGAAAACACACATAATACACTATGATACATACATTAATTTGGTTCATTGCACCCATGCGAGACCGGTGCGTGAAATAGATTAAACGACATTTCTCCGAATAATACCGGTATTTATTATCTATGAAAAATAATTAAAACATGACGCAGTAAGCAGGCGAATGCCGCGTGGAAATAAGAAAGGATATACTATACATGTCACAGCCAACTGGTTTAATTAACCGTTTAGTTAACTGCCTAACCTTTTAACTAAACGGCGGCCGCTCAACTAACGGCCTGAATGATATTCAATAAACTATAGTTTAGGTTGGAACTGTAACCAATCACGTGCGAGCTGAATTGGTCGCAGTAACTAAGCCAGGGCACCCCGACCAAATGGGTTAGGTTAGAACTGTGATCAACCGCGTTCGAGTCGAGAGAGCGAAGCGAGCGAAAGGCCAGGCGGTTGACTAAACGGCTAATTTAACCAGTTGGCTGCGACATATACATATTTTTACTCAGTAACAACTTTGAACACTATAAAGATATCTGTTAAAATTTGTTTTTAATTCTACTTTTTTTCTTATTTACTCGTATTTATAACACTAACCACGTCGCCTCCTTGCCTCCTTGCTTGCTTAGCCTCCTTGGAGTTTAAAATTGATTATTTTTACAGTAGTGTTATTACTATAAAAATACTTATTGGTTTGATAATTTTAAATTGATTATTTTGTAATTAATTATGTTACAAGTAAAATAAACTACAATAATATTAAAACGCTAGAAATAGACTACAAAATATAGATGTCATTTTTAAATGTAAAAAATATGGAGTGTCACTATAAAGAAATTGAAGTGATAGAAGGTACAAAAACAACTTCAAGTGAAAATCAGTGGCGGCCACTTCTCAGACAAGTAAGATTGTGAATTATAAATATCATTGAACACTGTAATAAAACGATTAAGCGTCTTTTTGTGAACCTTAGGGCGAGTTGTTTCACGTCCACTTGACGCACGCGTAAATGACAAAAATGGGGCTAACTATCGTCAAACAAAAAAAAGCATTGTTTCAAAACAGAATACCGTTACCGTTCGTCAAATAGTAACTAGTAGTTAATCGTTATTATTTGACGTACGTATGTTACGTTAACCAACCTGCCCTTAAATGACTAAAATATTAATTTTGGGTTCCTAACCCTAAATGACTAAATGAATTTTGGGTTCCTAAGAATAATTAATCATTCTAAAATGATGTAAACGTAGCAGGATAATAATGATACCAATTCAACCTTAAACCCACACCATCTATCTATCTATATCTATCTATACTTATAATAAATCTGTAGAAGTGAAAATTCTGTACATTGAAAATATCCAAAAAATAAATGGCAGGGGGTGTTACTTGACCGACACCGAACCCAAAAATGTGATTAAAAAAATTTTTGTCTGTCTGTCTGTCTGTTTGTTCAGGCATCACGCAAAAACTACCGGTTCGATTACGATGAAACTTGGTATAATTATTCTTTAATATCCTGGGCACCACACTGGGTACTTTTTATCCCGGAAAAGTATATACAATAAAAAACAAACTTAATTTTGCAGTTCGATCCCTATACCCGATTACCACTATCTGTACTGTACCAACCGCAAATACTAAGTTTGTCGTAGGTTGGGTCACCCGCAGTGGAGTTCATTTTTATTCCTTTTAGTTTTTAGAGTTATTTAGGTTTATTTTTATATCAGTCGTAGGTATAGATTTTAATTTTAAAGTATAGGTAGTATATTTGATAGTGTACGTAGTGACCGTAGGTTATTTTATAATACTGTTAGGTAGGTTTAGTCATTCGTATAGATATTAGTTTTTAGGGATGTTGCTTATTTATTGAGTTTAGATTAGTTATCATCAGAAATAGGTTTATTTAGGTAGGTAGGTATTTAATTTTCTGTAATTGAGTTTTTTTTTAAATTAGTTAGGTACTTAGGTAAAGATATCATATAGGTACCCTCTTAATCACCACTAATGAGACACAATTGGTTTTCTATTGTAATTAGCCACAAAGGGCCCGCGACATAGATGGCATTCTGGGGAAGCACATACATTTTATCCTGTTAGCACGTTCCTGTGGGTAAATTTCCGACATCCACGCGGGCGAAGCCGCGGGCAGAAGCTAGTACTTATAATAAATCTGTAGAAGTGAAAATTCTGTACATTGAAAATATCAAAAAAATAATTTACAGGGGGTGTTACTAGACCGACACCGAACCCAAAAATGTGATTAAAAAAATTTTTGTCTGTCTGTCGGTCTGTCTGTCTGTCTGTTTGTTCAGGCATCACGCAAAAACTACCGGTTCGATTGTGATGAAACTTGGTATAATTATTCTTTAATATCCTGGGCACCACACTGGGTACTTTTTATCCCGGAAAAGTATATACAATAAAAAACAAACTTAATTTTGCGGTTCGATCCCTAGACCCATTACTGTGTCAACCGCAAATAATAAGTTTGTCGTAGGTTACGTCACCCGCAGTGGATTTCATTTTTATTCCTTTTAGTTTTTAGAGTTATTTAGGTTTATTTTCATATAAGTCGTAGGTATAGATTTTAATTTTAAAGTATAGGTAGCATATTTGATAGTGTACGTAGTGACCGTAGGTTATTTTATAATACTGTTAGGTAGGATTAGTCATTCGTATAGATATTAGTTTTTAGGGATTTTGCTTATTTATTGAGTTTAGATTAGTTATCATCAGAAATAGGTTTATTTAGGTAGGTATTTAATTTTCTGTTATTGAGTTTTTTTTTAAAATTAGGTAGGTACTTAGGTAAAGATATCATATAGGTACCCTCTTAATCACCACTAATGAGACACAATTGGTTTTCTATTGTTATTAGCCACAAAGGGCCCGCGAGATAGATGGCATTCTGGGGAAGCACATACATTTTATCCTGTTAGCACGTTCCCGTGGGATAATTTCCGACATCCACGCGGGCGAAGCCGCGGGCAGAAGCTAGTAAGTAATATTTTCCTTTACATTTTCCAGTTACTAGTCTCCAGTACGGTGTGGATTATGTACTTCGATACTGGTCTGTGCCTGGGAGCGCCGACCGTCTTCATTCCTCAGTTACGAAGAGAAGCAAACTCTACAGATGGTGTTAGTGAAGAAATAGCTTCTTGGCTTTGTGAGTAATGTTGAATAAATCGATCAACAATAGCACTATATTAAGGCCGGTTGTTTCAAACGGTTGGTTAACGTTACACACGTACGTCAAATATTAACGTATCGTACGTAACGTAATCGTAATTATTTGACGTAAGTCCAGGTCATAATTTTGTAATTGTAATTTGAAACAACGCTGTTTTTGGTTTGTCGATAGTTAGCGCCATTTTTGACGTATACGCGTGCGTCTAGTGGACGTGAAACAACCTGCCCTAAGGATTAGGAACAAAAACATCTCTCAACATATACAGGGGGCCTACTCCGAAGTGCAAAGTGCGAATGTTCGGATCGGACCGGCACATGGCCGAACCTAATATTATTGACGAAAGCGAAAAAAGTTCGGATCGGCTCACTTGGGTCGGGACCATAGTCAATATTCGAAAGAGTGTAGGAGTGTAGGATCAGAACCGACCGAACCAAATAGTAACTTCGTAGCAGGAAACGTCCGAACGTTCGGCCGATACTACTTCGGAGTAGAACCCCTGTTATTAATTTAATTGTCTTTTTTCAAAACTCTTTCATTCTTTGGTTATTTATTACACCCATAGGCCCTTTATACATAGCACAGTTCCTTTACGGTGCGGCGTATAAACCGCCGTACAAAAAAACGCGTCAACATGGCTACTAATAATACGTCAATTTACGTCAGGCGCTGACTAATTTGGCAGGACTAAACTAATATTTGTCTTCTGTCCTTTTCTTAATGAGATAGAAAGAAAAAGATGCACTGAACTTAAATTTAGTTTAGATTGTGAACAAGGGAATCGGCGCCATTGTATAAAGGAATATAAGCAGTGCCTACCTCTATAAATCACCTGTCAATTTACATTATAGTATGTGTGCCCGACACTTAAGAAACTCACTAACTTATCATACCTAACAAAAAACAAAATCTTCATACAAATACGCGCGGCAGTAGGCAGTCGCCAGACGGCCTACTCGGAGATTTTTTGCAGTTAAAGTTCATAGAAGGCAAAGTGGTTAAGAAAATAATTGTAACATTCAAAATAGATACTTTTGTTTTGTATTTCTGATTAGTTCATAGACTAGACACAGACTTCCGACACGCACTTGACACGGCCTTGTGCCTGCCTAACTATTCTGAAAACCATCGCACACCACTGCCTGTTACACGCACTAATAATAATGTTTACGAAACCAGTCCGATCGATTCCGTAAAAATCTCACCGTGAAAAGTTAGGTGAAGTGAGCTTAAAGTGAGCTGTCAATAGTGTCAATCCCTAGCATTAGTTGGAATGACAGCTCACTCCACGCTCACTTCACCTAAGTTTTCACGGTGATGTGGTTACAGAATCGCACTGCTGCTGAACTATATTTATGTATTTCTATTACAGCATCAATGTTCGGCTTGACAGCTCTTCCGTGGGTCTTTATCCTCTCTGCCCTCGTCCGCCTCATCGGGAGAAAGAAAACCTTCGCCTTCGTCTGTTTCAACAGCCTCGCTATGTTCGTCCCTTTCTATCTTAGTGAAACACCTAAACATCTTTTATACAGCGAAATTTTACAAGGTGTCAATCACGGTAGCTGTATGACAGTATCTATAATAGCCATTTCTGAATTTACTTCACCTAAATACCGAGGCTTGTTTTTAACAATCAAATCAGCGACTTTGCTATGGGGTATGTGGGTGTCAAATTCAATAGGAACTTTCTTCCATTGGAAATATATACCCTTAGTAGGTATTATTTGTAATGTATACCCGGTTACGGCAATATTCTTCTGGCCAGAATCGCCATATTGGTTGGCAAGTAAAGGGAGGTTTGAAGAGTGTGCAAAAGCTCACAGATGGTTGAAAGGTACAGATGAAAATTCTGAAAGGGAACTGGAGAATTTGATTGATTCTCAAATGAAATGTACTAAAAGAGAGAAGGTAACGTTAAAAAGTGTAACGAAAACGCTACAATTAAAGCAATTCTACACGCCTTTAGGACTGTCCGTCCTAATGGTTGCGCAGTACCATTTTTCAGGAAAATTTGTCTGTAGTATTAACTCTATAGAAATAATTAAAAGGATCACTAAGAACGAATCAATGGCATATATAGGAATGTTGATATTAGATGCAGTTACAGTCTTTAGTATGTATGTTGGCTGTGGATTAGCTACAATTTTGAAACGACGTACTTTATTATTGACGTCGTCTTCTTTAGGAATTACTTTCTTATTCGTATTGTCGATATATTTATATTTAGTGAAACTAAATGTTATAGAAGAGAACAATTATTTGACTATATTATTTCTTTCGTGTTTTTCGTTGTCTATAAGCATGGGACCTATGATAATGGCTACTTCAATTTATGGGGAACTCATTCCTTTAAGATTCAAGAGTACCTGTGTGATTATAATCGCATGTATATTTAATATACTCGAACCAATTTTACTGAAAACAGCTCCATACATGTTCAAGTCTTTCGGAATGCATGGCACATTTCTGTTCTATGGGATTTCTGCTGCAATTTTGACTACAGCTATATATAAGTATTTGCCAGAAACGAGAGACAAGACTTTGCAAGAAATCGAGGAGCATTTTATGGATAAATCTGAAGTTGCATCTGTATTAGTTAAAAAAGACAAGGAGAATGACTTGGAAGAGTAGATATTATAGTCATCATCTCCTCAGTTTTTTCCCAACTATGTTAGGGTCGGCGTTAAGTTTAACCAGATGCAGCTGATTACCAGTAATTTACATGAAGTGACTGCGTATCTGACGTCCTCAACCCAAGGACACAGCACGGTTCATATTAGTTTAAAGGATTAAGTTGTAACGCCGACGCGACGTCCTTGGTGTTAGAGCCCTATAATTAATTTCACGTATATACCTGTTACGCGTCGGTCACGAAACGTTTGCAAACGATCCTATAATTCCCCTAACAAAATAGATACCTGGTCGTCCTAAATGGGTAACTTTGCACCAAGTCAATCGGTTATCAGGCAGCGAGATAATAATTTATATCACTGTTTTAACTAAATTGAGACAATAGTAACTACTGAAAATAAAAAAAGCTACAAATTAAATGCAAATCCGCTCCTAGGCTCCACGCTGGCAGTCGGAAGACTCCTCGCTGGCCGGTATCAGAATCCTCTTGTGTTGGGTTCGATTCCCAACAGGAAGCTTGTAGACGTTTGGTTCTAGGATAATGGGTGGAGCGAATTCAAGTTCGCCTTACAGTCTTCGGACAAATCGTGGAGCCTAGGACCGGATTTGCGTTTAATTTGTAGCTTTGTTTTTACACCAAGGATGTCGCGTCGGCGTTGCAACTTAATCCGTTAAACTATTAAGAACCGTGCTGTGTCCTTTATTAAGTTTTGTTTACTGTATTATTTATTTTACAAAATTAAAACGTTTACAAGCGATGAATTTATTTTATTTCGCTACAATATCCAGTATAAATTGACTTCTCATTGTACGAAAAACCTATACAATGCGAAGTCAGCTAAAACTGGAATGGTATAGCTTGGTGTGTCGCCGTGTACGTATACATACTGTAGATACCAACTATGTATATAAATTGTCGCATTATCCTACTGATATTAAAAACGTGAAAGTTTGTATGGATAGATGTATGTTTGTTACTCTTTCACGCAAAAACTACAGAATGGATTTGGATGAAATTTGGCACACAGATGGTTTATAACCAGGATTAACACATAGGATACTTTTATCCCGATATTCCCAAGGGATCGAAACTTATGCGGGTGAAACCGCGGGGCGCTGCTAGTTATTTATTTAATAAAAATAAAACACTGTCTCTATTGTTTCCAACAGAATAATGAACGTTTGACCACCTTCGGAGAAATCCTTATTGACTTATATGGCAGATAATTTCAAAGAAATTGTGTTTCATATCTTATTTTGTGGATCAACTCTGTGAAATTGGTCCGTAGTATGAACAAAAATGGACCAAGAATAGTTCCTTGAGGAACGCCCGACGGAATAAGCGATTTAATGTGCTTATTTAACTCCATTTTCAATGTATTTTTGTTGCCTATTATAATCAAATGTTCTAACACTACACTATGTTAATTATTTAGATAAATGAACAGTTGAAGATAAAAATAAAACCTACTTTACACGTGTATCTTTATCAAACGCTTTACATATCGAATTTGAATTTATTTATAGGGAATTTTAAAACGTATCTGTTTAAATAAATGATTGTGAAATTAAATGTTGTTTCATTTGAGTATGTGCCAGTAGTGGGAACGATATAGGCTGACTATGCTATCCTTATGCATAACAATAGGTACAGACGCCAGCACATCAAGCTACTACAATCTGTCAAATTTCTTTAATACATTTTCAACTTTATCACTACAGCTTTAAGGTTCAAAATTGTTTGGGAAAACATGTCAGTTACGGGTAGCTTGTCCTGCTGGCGTCTGTAGGTACCTACTAATCACATTCGCCTCTGCACTAAAGTGACGTCTGAAAAAACGATTTATTTTATTGAAATGGTTTATCCGATACGATAAAATTGTAATAAAAATATGCCAATAAATCATACTTACTTTTTTATTAAAAAAATTCGCCTGTCGTGCTTTTTGCAATAGAAATATGAGATGAACAAAAAAAGTGTAAAAATGAATGGCATTTTTTGTGAAAATATGAAAATTATAATATTGTTGTCGTCGCTAGGTAAGAACTTACATATAGAATATTACCTACTTATAGAAATACTAACAACCAGCAACTTTAATGCGTAACACACTTCCAAACACAATTTGAATGGCCTATAGGAATTAGAGGCACCATACTCTACGCGCGTAAGAGTAAACTAAAGAGATTTGTGTGCCATTGGCTGGCACGGACCGACCGACTCCGTTCACCTTTTATACGTTGGTGTTGTCCAGACGGCAACCAGTCAGCCGGTATATTTTTATCCTCCTAAATAAATGCATTTATTGGAACGAAGTTTCTTATCGCGCGTTGCGAAAGAGGGCTAGACGGAAA
Organism: Apamea sordens; assembly: GCA_945859715.1. Classification (NCBI taxonomy): domain Eukaryota; kingdom Metazoa; phylum Arthropoda; class Insecta; order Lepidoptera; family Noctuidae; genus Apamea; species Apamea sordens. Next base: position 5,122,260 of record OX244015.1, on the reverse strand, counting down.
AAATTAAGACCAAAAGTTGGAACGACACTTTTTGCTATAGTTGTAAGCCGTGTGGCGTGCGCGTGTTTCTCTGTCTGTCTCTCTCTCTCGCTTTGAACTTCGTTCCATCCGGGTGTCCCTTGACACCTCTCAAGTTTTTTGTTTTAATAGTTTCAGCCACACAAGTGAATCCGCCACCCAGGAGCGTGAATGTGGCCCTCGAGACGTCATTCCTCTTCGATCCCAAGGACATAAACGACAACACATCATTGGTGAACAATATTCGAGAGTTCTTTGACAAACTGTACAAGATACTAGGACCCCAAACAGCAGAAAAGCAATTTCGAACGGAGACCAAATCGCGAACGCAAGAGGAAGGAAGATTAGGGGAATTCATGGAGGTTAAAGATTTGTATTAGATACTAAGAATTACTACTAATTAATACTAATTACCGAGATCCCTCCGTGTCTCGGAAAGCACGTTAAGCCGTTGGTCCCGGCTGTCATTCGTGGATCTTTGACAGTCGTTACGGGTAGTCAGAAGCCCGAAAGTCTGACAACCAGTCTTACCAAGGGGTATCGTATTACCCAGGAACTGGGTTGTGGAGGTCAGATAGGCAGTCGCTCCATGTAAAATACTGGTATTCAGCATCCGTTTAGCCTGGAAGCCGACCCCAACATAGTTGGGAAAAGGCTAGGCAGATGATGATGACTAAGAATTCTATACTTCGATCCAAAACACAAATAGCGGACGCTGGCCGCACAGCTACTGGACTAAATTGGAACATTGGCAGAGGCTCAGAAAGAGATGGCGGGATGAGCTGCAGTGCGATTCTGTAACCATCTCACCGTGAAAACTCAGGTGAAGTGAGCGTGGAGTGAGCTGTCATTCCAACTAATGCTAGGGATTGACACTATTGACAGCTCACTCTAAGCTCACTTCACCTAACTTTTTACGGTGAGATTTTTACAGAATCGATCGGCTGGACTCCTTCTCAAAGGATTGGCCCACAATCGCAGTAGACCGGGAAAAGTGGAAGGAGGGAAGGGAGGCCTTTGCTCTGCAGAGGGACAACATAGGCACACAATAATAATAATTAGATACTAGTTTCTGTCCGCGACTTCGTTCGCGTCGAAGTCAGCATGTGGACGTCTTTCGGTTGAATGAAGATGGTGATGATGATAGTGCAAATAAATGTATTTTCATTCTAGGTTATGCAGAGTATTGGACTAAACTTCCTGAACATGTCGGCCCCAAAGATTAAAGAAGCACTCGACACTATACATGTTGAAGTTAAGAATATAACCGACCATAAGCAACAATCGCTGCTCTCACAGGTACTGTGGTCAGATGGCAAAATCTGAACTTTTTTTTTCAGGATAACTCTATTGCTATTCCATTGCTTTATATGTTCGAGTGGCATACCTACCAGCCGGACATTTAGATTTTTTTTTCAAAATGGCGGCCACATAATATTTCGGAAACGTGACACTTAATGGAGTTTGGTCTTATTATGTTTTCTGTGGCCGACATTTTGAAAAAAAAAATCAAAATGGCGCGACCCCTTTGTGTGCTCAACAACGTAAATAACGCAATGAATGTTGTTGAACTGTCAAAATGGAACCCACTGCTACTGTTAGTAAGTTACGCAATTACCCCGCAGGTTAAATTCTTACGCAATCACTCACCAAAGGGAATTATTAGCACATTCATCTGTGTTTAGCATAATAATGTTCCCACAGCTGGGACTCACGCTCTACAAGAGGGAGTGGGCTATAATCCAGCACGCGGGCCCAGTGCGGGTTGGTAGATGTCACATCATCATCTGCCTAGCCTTTTCCCAACTATGTTGGGGTCGGCTTCCAGTCTAACCGGATGCAGCTGAATACCAGTATTTTACATCTGACCTCCACAACCCAGTTACTGGGTAATACGATACCCCTTGGTAAGACTGGTTGTCAGACTTTCGGGCTTCTGACTACCCGTAACGCCTGTCAAAGATCGGCTCAATCAACGGCTTAACGTGCTTTCCGTGGCACGGAGGGGTCTCAGTATGTAAAGATGGTCACCCATCCACAGACCAACCGCGGCAAGCGTAGCTTAACCTGACCGATCGACCTGTGCGGCTGTTATTATTTAGCCACGGGCCCCTCTTGGTAGATGTCACATGTCTTCGAATATTTGGTTCTAGGATGTGCCGGTTTTCTCACGATGATTTCCTTCACCGTTTTGGGAGCAGTGCTCGTGAAATTATTTGCACAAAGTGCTTGCTTGGTTCGAACCCAACACCTACAACTCGTAAGTCGTGGCCTTTACCACTGGGCCACCACAGCAGGGCAGTGAGACAATTGATATTGGAACGAAGTTCCTTATCGCGCGTTGCGAAAGGGGGCTAGACGGAAAAAATTAAGACCAAAAGTTGGAACGATACTTTTTGCTATAGTTGTAAGCCGTGCGGCGTGCGCGTGTTTCTCTGCCTGTCTCTCTCTCTCTTATAGAAAGCAAGCCAGTTATACTTCGTTCCATCCGGGTGTCCCTTGACACCTCTCAAGTTTTATTATAAATTACAGATACTGGCGACCAGAACTCAAAGTATCATCAAGGATTTGATAGACACTTGGATGCACAGCGAGCCGGAGGATATTAAAGTATTCATCAACTCAACCGTCTACGAGAACAAACCGCTACTAAACACATTCGCCAGAAGAATGAACAACTACTACAACGATGGAGACGTAAAAAAACTAAATAAAATACTGAAAAAATTCAGGAGATACATCGATAATAACAAAGATACTACGAAAATCGTTAAAAAGTTACTGCATAACACGGTTTTTAAGAAATACGACAACTTGAACGAGTCAGCTAGGGCGGCTGTCACCAAAGACCTGAAGATGCTCTCAGAATTCTTAGTTGCGAAAAATAGTATATCGGAGTCTCGAAGGAAATCGCCAAGTGACGACGTCGTCGAAAAAGCTGAATTTCCTAATGACATTACATACACTGCCTTAAGAAGATCCATAGACGAGAAAATCAGGGATGCCAGAGAGAAAAATGAGGATAATAAAAAGAAGGGGAATGATGAAGTTGTCGTTGGTAACGTGGAATTATTTCTCGAGCCTCCTCAGAATTAATAAATAACTGTATGGTACTTTATTTCTTTTATTTTTGAGCACCCGCTTTTTTTTATCCTACAATTTGCTATAGCGTACTGGATTTTCAACACACTGTTTATAGCGCCGAGAGTTGAAAATTCAACAATGCGCTTTTTTCTGGGCTGGTGTGCGCTCTGTTAGATTCTCAATGTTCGGCTCAGTGCCCGTGCGGACGAAAGCTGACTGTACTACTGTTACTGTTATCCTGCATCATACCAGCGCTGGGCAGGTCTTTCCCCACGACTTCCAGCTTTTTCGATCCAGGGCTAAAGAGGACCACTGGTTGTTTTTTTCGCAGCAAAGCGTCACGTTTCCGAGATATTAAACGCTCAGCGCCATGTGTATCTTTTGCGATACACACTGTCTAAACACTTGTGTATCCTTTTTGATACACAAGCACCATTCCAGTCTAAGCGCCGTGTATCGGTAACGCGCACACTTTCCATACATTTTGTATACAAAAAATGTTGCCCTGGCCTTGAGAATTTTCCTGGTGTAGTGGTATTGGCATATGGGGCTTGGCGCTGAGCGTGTTAATGGCACGTGATCAACTTGGAACGTTAATATAGATGGCGGACAGTAGGTATGCCACGAACCTTCAGTCCTTTCGCTATAGTAGAAAAGACATAGTATGCGAAAGAACTAAGCCGTCTAATACTAAATTTTGCCAACGCTTTGCCCACTCCATTGGTCCATCAATTTACAATAGGTTAAACCGTATCCTTAACATATACCCGTTAACAAAAATGCAATGCAAGAAGAAACTTACTGAATACCTCAAAAGTCTTACCTCTGAACAGACTGAACTTCTCTTGTACACAACATCCTAATAAAAAGCAATAGTTATACATTGCAACATACTTCTCTCATTAACATACATACAAACGCGCGCACGCTTACTCACAACACAACACACAACAGAACACTGGACAACACCCTACACATCCTCTTACACATCAGACACGTACATTTCATAACATTTGTATGACCTACATGTATTTGTTCCGAGTCTGGGTGTTTTTCTATCTATAATATGTATGTATTTACAAAAAAAAAATGTATATAAGTAGTTTATCAGCCATCTTGTTACCATAACACAAGCATTAGGTTGCTTAGCTTGGGACTAGATGGCGCTGTGTGAAATGTCCAGGGATATTATTTATTTATTTATTTATTATTTATTTATTCCCATCTCACACAAATAAGAGGCCCTGCATGCGAACACTACACATACTCTTTTCCTTTTGTTTTTTCCTTTTCCCCAATGCCTAAGTAAGTTAAATTTACTATAAAGACTGTACAAAATTTAAATTAAATGTTACTGGCTATAATATATATTATATTATATAATACTCGAGGGGTTTGGCGCTGATAGTCGAAATACAGGCTCTGCCTAGTTCGACTACAGATGAATAAACCATTTATATTATTCCAAATTAGCCTGTTAAAATTTTTTTGTAATTTATGTCTTAGTTTCTTCAATAAACATTATTATTATTATAGTTTTCACCACACAAAATATTATTAAAGAAAACTCGTTATGTATGTTTTTAAATATGATTATATTATTGCACAATACAAAAAGTAGTTTATACACATATTATATTTTATAAATATAGTTAAAAATATTATAATCTCATTGTAGCTTCTTGAATAACACGTACTGGAGTTATTAAAAATATTCCGAATTTAATTAAAAACAAATATGTATACTCCAAATTCATATTTACATAAAGGTTCGCCCTCTGTTACATGGAACTTATAACTTAACTGGAGAAATGTATGTATACAAGGGTCATATTGAATTAGATAGCAAAACTGTAGTGGTATCTACAACGCCACATGCGAACTACCCGTCATACTGACGTCACGCAAAATCCTGCATCTCGCAAGCAGAGTTTACCGCGCAACTAGCATATATACAAAGGCCCGACATCGGCCAGACACAACACCCGTCTGGTCGGAGGATCCTCCCTTTTCTATGGAGGACGAGTGAACTTTACACCCTGTTCCTCATACCACTATAAAACTTAGCAAACATGAAGAGTATCGACATCTAAACACAATAAAATAAAAATAAAAAAGATTTCATGATGTTTTTTGAGAGGTCATCGACCGCAGTAAGATATTTTTTTATTTTGTGTAAACTTTACAGATGTGATGGATATTTATCTAACCACGATAAAACAAAATAAAATAGATTTTCTCAACTCATAATTCAGGTAACAAGACTACAAGCGGTCATTAACCTCCCAAAAAAACTATAAAATCTTTTTATTTTTATTTTATCTTATTTAGAAGCACTGACCTGTAATAAACCTGTACGTTGGACTTCATACTATCGATTACAAAATGAAGACATTTGATTTTCGCCATTTTGGCGCTGACAGCAACGTGAGCGTTCATGGAACTAATATTTTTGATAGTGAGTTTTACAAGATGCGCATACTCTCAGCATAAAAATGTTCTAAATATCTCGTAGTAAACACAAGATACACAAAAAGTCTAATTCCACGATTTAGACCTAAATCATGAGAGACGTAACAAAACAAAATGACGGCCATTTGCGGCAATGTGTCAATTTTAGTTCCTGAGACGCTCGAGCGAGGCGCTTTGAATCGACACATAAAACAACTGTCATTTCGTATAGTATATTTAGTCCAGCGTACTTGTATAATATAGGTCAGTGTTAGCGATACCCACCATGTCTGCAGAGTTTCGCTAGCTAATGTAATATGACCCCGTATAATGTACTAAGCACCTTTGGTGGTATGAGGAACAGGGTGTAAAGTTCGCTGATCCTCCATAGAAAAGGGAGGATCCTCCGACCAGACGGGTGTTGTGTCTGGCGGGCTATCGCCCAACGATTGATGTTGGGAAATCGTATCTATGCTAATTGCGCGGTAAACTCTGCTTGCGAGATGCAGGATTTGCGTGACGTCAGTATGACGCGTTGTTCGCATGTGGCGTTGTAGATACCGCTACACACCTTTGAGAACCTTTTCGGGGAACACAGGCGTGGGATGTTAAGTTCACATTCCAAAAACTTTTTCAGGCGTATAGTGTATCATGGGTACCGGCCTGTATGGGTCCATGGGTTGAACATGGTCTAATATGGGCACGTCTGGGAGCTTTTCTTCTCTCTTCTTACACATGGGATAGCGTTTGGATTTGATGTTCAGATGTACCTGAAAATAATAATAAAAAATATTAAAAAGGAATCAGAAATGCATACAGACCTGATTTTAAGAACGTTCAAAGTCTGATCTCAGTCTCAATCTGTCAAAAATTGTAATTCCTGTATATTCCCTACATTTTGATAAGTTTTTGACATTTTTTTTGTCGCCGAGATGAGACTGCGACTAGATTTTGAACGTTTTAAATTACGAGAATTGGCCTTCTGTTCACATACAAATACGTGCACTCCTCACACATCGAGAGCTGCTTAATTGATTAATTGTATTTTTATTCTGTTCTTTGACTTTAAAAAATACTGATAAATAAATGAGACCGCCGCATGATAGACCTTCCCATGCAAACAAAGAGATTCCTAGAAACGAGTCAGAAACAAAAACCTGTTTTAAACGCTGCCACAATTTGATTCCAGTGCACTACAGGGGGCAGGTACATCCAAACTAATATTATAAATGCGAAAGTAACTCTGTCTGTCTGTCTTTGCTTCACGCCTAAACTACTGAACCGATTTGTGTGAAATTTGGTACAGACATAGTTTGGAACTTGAGAATGGACATAGGATAGTTTTTATTACAAAAAATAAAATAAAAAATAAAATTTATTCCGGACATACAGCGCCATCTATTGGTCAAGAGTCGGCATCAATTCAGTACTGAAAACATCCACGCGGGCGAAGCCGCGGGCAGAAGCTAGTACATCATATAATTGAGACATTTAGTGTGACCATATCTAGCTTCCTTTGCGCTTCTGAGGTACTGCCGTAAGCGTAGTCGCTATTGTGTCAATTACTCTAATCGGTGGTGGCAAGTTATGTCATATTTACCTGTCTAATATGTTTATATAAGTTCGACTGCTGTGAGAATGTCGTCGGACAGTATTCGCATGTGAATGGTCTCTCGCCGGTGTGCGAGCGAATGTGCGACTCCAGCTGAACCGTGGTCTGGAAAATATGAAAAGATAAAATATTAGGCATCATGAATTTTTGAGATAGGGTTACAAAAAAAGAAAAAGGTTTAACAAAATACCGGTTAATTGCGAGTCGGACTCGCACACGAACGGTTCCGTACTACACGGCAGACAACGCCAAAAAAGATACGTTTTTTTTTTAATGGAGACCCACTTTAATTTTTATTAGTTTTTTTTTTTTTATTGACTGGGCTCACTCTTGACCTCAATCCAGCCCAGAGGCAGGGATGAGATCTACGGTGGAACGAGCTTGCCCAGAAGAAGCCTATTCACTCTCGCCTTGAAGAGATTCGGGTTGTATGGAGTTGTTGTTATAGCAGCAATAGAAATACACACTATGTGAAAATTCCAATTGTTTACGCATTAGGGTTCATGAGATATAGCCTGCTGACAGACGGAGGGACGGAAGGAGAGTGGAAGCTTAGTAATAGGGTTCCATTGGCACCCTTTGTGTACGGAACCCTAAAGAGCCACGAGTAAGATACTCAAACTCAAAGTATTTATTTCAATTAAACCAATAATTACAGGCACTTTTGAATTGTCAAGGGGTCGGTTGGTCAGAAAAATGAAGCTAGTTGCTAAGAATTAACCTGCATTTTGTAACCAGGAATCAAATTAGTTTTATTTTTACAGCCATTTCACAGTTTTGTACCTCTTATTATCAACTTTATACCAATAACTATAAAGATCATATATTTATTTATATATACTTTATTGTACACCACAAAAATACATATAACAAAAAAAAAATACGTGGCACACTACAAAATATACAATGGGCGGCCTTATCGCATTACTGCGATCTCTTCCAGGCAACCTTAGAATGGACAGTGATTTTCCTTGACATAAAATGGGACTGTCGTTGGTGCAAACATTATGTATAGGTACAATAAACTAAAATAGATACACAAATATATACATATCCAAAATTATAGATACATAAATACATACATACTATACACACATAATCAGCCAATAATGTACTGTAGAGACTATTATAGCCTATTTGGTGCTTACATACAACCTCCACGAGTCAGTTTAAAAGTTATTGGCATGAAATACGAGACAAACATTAACTTAGTTTAAGATTAGGCGTCAGATTTGAAGACTAGGAGCAATCATGTAAAAAAAAAACTTGAGAGGTGTCAAGGGACACCCGGATGGAAAGAAGTTCAAAGAGAGAGAGAGAGAGAGAGAGAGAGAGAGAGAAACACGCGCACGCCGCACGGCTTTCCTACAACTATATCAAAAAGTGTCGTTCCAACTTTTGGTCTTAATTTTTTCCGTCTAGCCCCCTTTCGCAATGCGCGATAAGGAACTTCGTTCCAAAAAATAAGTTTAAGACGATAATAATTACGCTATTTAAAAGTAAATAGTCTTTATTCGTTAATCTCGGTACAGTTAGCATCCCCCCGATGCTAACTGTACCCACTGCTGGGACACAGGCCTCCTCTCTGTGAGAGGGAGTGGGTCGTAATCCACCACGCGGGCCCAGTGCGGGTTGGTAGATGTCACATGACTTCAGATTTTTGGTTCTAGGACATGCCGGTTTCCTCACGATGTTTTCCTTCACCGTTTTGAGAGCAGTGGTGATAAAATAAGTAAGTTGTGATACTCACAGGAAATCCTTTACCGCAATGGTGGCACATCTTATTGTTTGGCCTGCCTTTGTGCACATTGCGTATATGCTGGTCCAAACCAACGCGATTTTTAGAAGGCTGCAACAAAAAGTATACTATTCAAAAATCAAGTCATTTATTCAAATTAGACTGAGAATAGGCACTTTACGAATGTCAAAATTACAAAAGACAGTCCCACAAAACGGCCGCCCTTCACCACTTCCTAGTGCTATCGCTGGGAAGAAGAAGTGGCGCAACAAACTACCCCGCACCACATCTAACTGTCAGCTGTCTGTTCAGCTAGCTGACCCGGCAAATTTTGTTTTGCCATATAAATTATTTCTAGCTGCCCGGCGCTACTTCGTTCGCGTGGTGTCCTACCCCCTACCCTACCCCTACTCTACTCCTACAATACTCCTACCCTACTCCTATCCTACTTCTACCCTACTCCTACCCTACTCCTAACCTACTCCTACACTACTCCTACCCTACTCCTATCCTACTTCTACCCTACTCCTATCCTACTTCTACCCTACTCCTACACTATTCAAAACCCTTAATTTAATACGTGCTTCAATTCGAGTGGACCCGAGTCAACCGTACCGAAGGGACGATCGTCAAATGTTTGACAGGAAAGTAGATAGAACAGTTTATATGGGAAAATGAAATTGTTGTTTTTGCTGTCTTCCTCGCAATTGTTCCATATTTTCTCACAGTTTAAACCTTCCCTGGACAACGACAAACATTTCAAAACCAAAATCAGCTAAATCGGCCCAGCCGTTCTCGAGTTTTAGCGACTCAAACGAACAGCAATTGATTTATATATTATACAGGGTGTTATTGACAGCCCTCCACAAAAACACAGGATTGATTCAGCTCCTTATTCTGAATCATATCCCACTGGAAATTTTCTCAGAAAAAAAAAAAAATATGCCGTTTTTTCTGCTGATATTCCTTTATTTCAATGTAAAATTACGTTCCACTCCATTTATGTAAATAAAACAGCTGAAAACAGCCTCGCTCAAGCTCGCTGCGCTGCCGTCCGAGCTACGTGCGTTTTGCCACGGTAACGATACGTTGCGTGTGAGGTACTAAAACAAATCTGGTTTTTTGGATTCCCTTAATGTTCCTGAAAGAATTACATGTACCGGTCATCTTAATATGATGTACTGAAGCCACCCTATCAGTTTGCGGAGGGCTGTCAATAACACCCTGTATATAGTTTATAGAAATAGATATGCCTTACAGCGATAACTCGCGGTCGAGGTGTCTCTGGGGAAATTTAGATGTAGTTCATCTGCCTACCTCTTCGTGGATACAGTCGGAATGTTATAACTTGGTTATTATGTGAATGTTACCTTCATACATATTTGACACTGATAAGTCTTGTGTAAATGTTTCTCTTCAATGTGATCTCTTAGCTTCGTCTTGTCGGCGAAGCGTTTGTCGCAATGATCACAGATGAATCTGAAACAAAAAACATTTATCATAATCCTCACTATGGTGGGCTCGGCTTCTTGTCTAACCGGATGCAGTTGAATACCAGGATTCTGGATAATACTGTTACGAGCTTCGGGTTCGTGACAATAAAAACTGCCGATATAAATTACCAAAAATTACACTTTAATCAAACAACACTAATAACAACTCAAACACAATTCCACTTAAGTCGCACTTGAAGATCACTTTCGATGTATTCGCCTGTATCGCTGAGCCAAATCTGATTGGCCGCGCGGCTAGTCCCTGCCTTATATAGTGCCGCAGATAGTTCCAGAACCTTCTATTGTAGAAACATCTAGAATGTTCGAGTACATACCGGCCCTGACTGACCAGATGTCGATAGTTCAAGTATCGAAATTTCTAGAAGGATCTATTAGTTCTGTTACTCGATACTAGATGGCGCTAGTGGTAAATTAGTTCTGCTACTTAATACTAGATGGCGCTAGTGGTAACTAATGTCACCATGTACCAGGTATCAATTGTGGCGCGCAACAATACGATACCCCTTGGTAAGACTGGTTGTCAGACTTTCGGGCTTCTGACGACCCTTAACGACTGTCAAAGATCCACGAATGACAACCGGGACCAACGGCTTAACGTGGCTTGATTTAAATCTTTGCCGCTGTCATCATTTTCATGACAGACGGCGTAGTGACGGCTGGCTTTTAGCTTTATAATAACCGACGAAGACTTTCAACGCATGGTGTTGATAATACATGATTCTGAACACCATGCGTGAATGACTAAATCCATGATAACAAGGTGCGCGTCGATGTACCTGCCACCTTAAATGTGTGTACAGACGCCAGCAGGTCAACCTACCCGAAACTGTCAAATTTTACCAATCAAACTTGAACCTTAATGCTTTAGCGACAAAGTTGAAAATCTATTAAATAAATTGGACAGATTGTAGTAGCTTGATGTGCTGGCGTCTGCACATAAACGGTTAAATAAATAAAGTAGCATTAAAAATGAATTGCTTACTTGAGCTGATCCTGGGAGACATGTTTGAGGCTGTTCTTCATGTGTCTCTGGTACGAAAATATGGACGAGAAGCTCACGTTACACATGGAGCAATATGCTGCAGCTGATGATGACTTGCCCTGCGGACGAACAAGATACCATAGAGGTATGAGGAACAGGGTGGAAGTTCACTCATCCTCCATAAAAAAGGAAGGATCCTCCGACCAGACGGGTGTCGTGTCTGGCGGGACGTTGTACTTACATACAATGGCTTCCAAAAGTTAGTTGACATTTTTCAACTTCAGCATTTTTGTTTCACAAAATACAATCATAAAAAAGACATGTAAAATATGTATGGGTTGTGGAGGTCAGATAGGCAGTCGCTCCATGTAAAATACTGGTATTCAGCTGCATCTGGTTAGACTGGAAGCCGACCCCAACATTGTTGGGGAAAGGCAGGCAGATGATGATAATGTGGTGTTTCACAGCTGAAGTAGAAAAATATCAACTAACTTTTGGAGGCCATTATATGCTTGACGCGCGGTCTTCTTTTTACCGTGTCGATAACAATCTAAATGGACTCGGCCCAGGATTCGGCTGTTTGTTACGCGCCATCACCAGCGTCCATCAGTTCCTGTAACGTGCAGCTGACAGGACACGCAGGACACGATATTAAGTGTCACATCGTTTGTGGAACAGCACCACATTTACACTCCAAGGCGGAGTCGTCTATGAATCTGTAGCGGTATCTACAACGCCACATGCGAACAACGCGTCATACTGACGTCACGCAAATCCTGCATCTCGCAAGCAGAGTTTACCGCGCAATTAGCATAGATACAATTTCCCAACATCAATCCTTGGGCAATTGCCCGCCAGACACAACACCCGTCTGGTCGGAGGATCCTCCCTTTTCAATGGAGGATGAGTGAACTTTACACCCTGTTCCTCATGCCTCTAAAAATCTCCACCTGAATAGGTTTTCCTTGCTTCGGCCAGCCTGGGTCCGGAGTCTGCCTAAAGACTTCCAGGCTACCCAAGGTAACTCATATCCAGGTGGGAGGTCTTCAGCGGGTGGAACAACTCGTGTTCAGATATCGATACCCATCGCATCTGCAGTTTCGCTAGCTAATTTAATTTGACCCTATCTGGCCTAACTATTTAGGGCAAATAGGGTCAAATTAAATTTGCTCAATTAGGTCCCTTAACCATATAGGGCAAATAGGGTCAAATTAAATTTGTTCAATTAGGTCCCCTAACTATTTAGGGCAAATAGGGTCAAATTAAATTTGCTGAATCAGGTCCCCTAACTATTTAGGGCAAATAGGGTCGAATTAAATTAACTCAAGTAAGGTCAAACTGAGATGGCGGGATGAGCTGGACTTCTTCAACAAGAACTGGTCCTCAGAAGCTTTAAACAGAGAGAACTGGAAGGAGAGTAGGGGCCTTTACCCTGCAGAGGGACATCACAGGCTTTTACTTTTACCTATTGTGGTATAGTAATTTTATGTTTAGGTGCATCGTCTCCACATATAATTATATTTAATGAAAGAGCGAAGGGATAGTTCTCCCGTTGCGCGGGCGCGCGCGGCGAGAGGGGTGAGGGACGGCGGCGGCGCCCGCTGCGAGCGCGCAACATTGGTTCCGGTCCGCTAGTCAGGAAACGCGATTTGTATCAAGAGCACGCCCCTTTCGATCCCGGCGGGCCGCCTCGCGAGTGCAATAGTTTACCTTGATGTGTTTATCCTGATTAAACGCGATACTTATAAATCGACTTTGATTACTGAGTTATCCTTTCATTAATTAATGTATGCAAAATATTGTAAAACATTTTAAAAGAGTAACGGTGGAGTTTCTTGTCCATTCTTCTCCATACGAAAACTACCTTTTGGAAGGGGCGACTGGAATCAATTTTATTTTAATTTTGACGTTCAAAAGTGCCTTTTATGTGCCTATTTGAAATAAATGATTTGACTTTGAGTTTTTTAATAATCATAATAATAGGTCAATTTAAGTGACCCTATGTTCAAATTAGTTATTATACTCGTAATTAACGTGAAACACAAAACATACCTGCACTTCATGTTTCTCTAAATGCCGCTTGAGGCTGGTTTTCCATCGGAACACTTTGTCACATATCGTACAAGGAAACGTGTTCCGATACTCATGCACTGCCCTAGAAATAAATAAAATTATAAGATTATTCTTAGATCTTCGCAGGATGGCTGGTAGCAGCTGGATGAGAGTTGCCGAAAATCGAGTTGAATGGCGTGCAATAGAAGAGGAATATGTCCAGCCGTGGACTGCTATAGGCTGATGATGATGATAAGCTTATTAAGAGGGGGTCTACTCCGAAGTAGTATCGGCCGAATGTTCAGCCGTTTCCTGCTACGAAGTTACTATTTGGTTCGGTCGGTTCCGATCCTACACTCCTACACTCTTTCGAATATTGACTATGGTCCCGACCCAACTGAGCCGAACCGAACTTTTTTCGCATTTGGAACGATCGTTCCTTATCGCGCGTTGCGAAAGGGGGCTAGACGGAAAAAATCAAGACCAAAAGTTGGAACGACACTTTTTGCTATAGTTGTAAGCCGTGCGGCGTGCGCGTGCGTTTCTCTGTCTGTCTCTTTCTCTCTCTCTCTCTTATAGAAAGCAAGTCAGTTATTTATAATATTATATTTTGCTTTTCTCTTTACTATTTATTTTGTTTTTTTTTTTCAATAAAAAAAATTATTACAATTCCTTCACCAATTAATCGAAAGGAACTTCGTTCCATCCGGGTGTCCCTTGACACCTCTCAAGTTTTTTTTCAATAATATTCGGTTCGGCCATGTGTCGGTCCGACCCGAACATTCGCACTTTGCACTTCGCAGTAGCCCCCCAGGAGCTACAGTATTTTTATCTCACGAGGCAACGCGCCCTTTACTTGTGGTAACCAAGTGTGGAAACGCGCTGTGAATATCTATTTATATCAGTCTATCGCCTCTAATGCAAAGGACATTCATTTCGTACTAAATATTAAAGTGCCAGTCGGAAAGAAAAAGTACTGCTGTTTTATGGGAAATGACCTCTTGAGGATTTTGTACACACGGCTACACGTCAAGCTATAGAAAACCAGTTTGTCTTGGCCTCACTTTGTATGATATTTTCTCACAATGAACGGTCAGCCAATACTGGTTTTGCATTGCTTGATGTGTAGTCGTGTGTACTATTGCAAGGAAAGTCCACCACTAACCCCCGGCTGCTATTTGAGATTGAAAATGCCAAAAATCATATTTTAATAACAAGTTTATAGTTAAAACATGTTCAGGATGTTAAATTCAATGAAAAGTTGGTATTTTTTTAATGTCTTAAAACACTTGTTACACGTGTTAAGTTTTAACTTTATTTTATTTTCATTATTTATTGTTATAGCGGCAATAGAAATACACATTCTGTGAAAATGTCAACTGTCTACCTATTAGGGTTCGTGAGATACAGCCCGATGACAGACAGACGGACAGCCGGACTGAAGAGGCTTAGTAATAGGGTCCCGTTGGCACTCATAGGGTACGGAATCGTAGTAAGACGGCTGGTTTTAAATGTCGCAGCATCATGCTGAGAGGCCTCGTATGGGACTTTCTGTTTCATTTTTCATTTTGATACTTTTTTATATAATTATGTTTTTATTTAGTTTAGTTTGTGATCTTCCTGTCATCACCTGCCTAGCCTTTTCTCAACTATGTTGGGGTCGGCTTCCTAACCGGATGCGGCTGAATACCAGTATTTTACATGGAGCGACTGCCTATCTAACCTCCACAACCCAGTTGCTGGGTAATACGATACCCCTTGGTAAGACTGGTTGTCAGACTTTCGAGCTTCTGACTACTCGTAACGACTGTCAAAGATCCACGAATGACAGCCGGGACCAACGGCTTAACGTGCTTTCCGAGGCACGGAGGGGTCTCGGTATGTAAAGATGGTCACCCATCCACAGACCAACCGCGGCAAGCGTAGCTTAACCTGGCCGATCGACCTGTGCGGCTGTTATTATTTAGCCACGAGCCCCCCAGGTTGGGATCTTCCTGTACGAGTCACAATAAATACTTTTTCTTTCATTCTTTTAGTTCCTTCCAATTTAAGCCACGCATCAAAAGATCCTTGAGGCGATGTAAATAAAACTCACAGTCTATGATTCTTCAGTCCCGCTCTATGTCTGAACGTTTTATCGCACTCTGTGCACTGTACTCTTGCTTTGTGCGTGTCTTTATGGTAGCGGTGGGTGTCTATGGAACTGTGAACAACCAAAAACATCAGCTTAAAATATCGAAATTTAAAAAGAAAAATATAATATTTTCTATTGATTCTTTATAGATTAAAACGGTGAATAAAGAGTATATTTTATTTTTCAAATGTATTTAATTACGAAATAACCATGAGACGGGACCAATCTATCTATCTATATATATAAAAATCAATTGCTGTTCGTTTGTCTCGCTAAAACTCGAGAACGGCTGCGCCGATTTGGATGATTTTTTGTATATTTCAACGGGTTCCTGGATGGTTTGAAAACACAATTGGACCCGGTAGGTGGCGCTGCTGTCGGTATATGATGACTCAACCGGGCAGGACGACGGGTCCGCTAGCCACAAATAAAAAGGGCAATTTGCTAGTATTATACATTAGCATAATCAACCTTTAATGTTTCTGTGAGGGGGGTGGGTTGTAATCCACCACGCGGGCCCACTGCGGGTTGGTAGATGTCACATGTCTTCGAATTTTTGGTTCTAGGACATGGCGGTTTCCTCACGATGTTTTCCTTCACCGTTTTGAGAGTAGTGGTGATGAAATAATTTACACTAAGTAAAGCGCCTGTCTGAGTTCGACCCCGTGACCTACAACACGTAAGTCGGGGTCGTTACCACTGAATAGAATAGAATAGAATTTTTGGAAGGAAGTTCCTTATCGCGCGTTGCGAAAGGAGGCTAGACGGAAAAAATTAAGACCAAAAGTTGGAACGACACTTTTTGCTATAGTTGTAAGCCGTGCGGCGAGCGCGTGTCTCTCTCGCTCTCTCTCTGTGAACTTCGTTCCATCCGGGTGTCCCTTGACACCTCTCAAGTTTTTTTTTTTTGTTGCAAATATGGCTAATACATAATAGTTCTTAAGATTACATTTAGCTCAGCCACATTTTACCAATCGGCATGCAAACATTTGAAATCACTATTATTACACTTATTTAGATCAATTTATAAATTACTATTATAGAATTCTTAAATCATCAACTTAATCTATATACTTATAATAAGAATGTAAAAAAGTTGTGTCTGTACATTGAATATATTTTAAAAATAATAATTGAGGGGGGTTAAGAAACAGTAATAGAACACGAATCTAATAAAAAAATTCTGTCTGTTTGTCTGTTTATCTGTTTGTCTGTTTGTCTGTTTGTACACGCTAATCTCCGGAACTACTGGTCGGATTTGAATGAAACTTTTTTTATTATCTAGCTATTAAACCTGGGCAACATATAGGCTATAATTGATTTTGGAAACTGGAACACCTGATGCAGAACCGCAACAGACCAGCTAAACTATAAGAGTTACATAAATGGCGCCTTAGAAAAAAATGTTGTGTCTGATGAGCATTTTCTGCTGAGAGAATAAAATTGAAGAACGGGAACACCTGATGTGGAACTCTTAGAGCACAGCTAAACTATAATATATATAGGTTTGACATCTTAGCAAAAGTTATTCAGTCTGATGAGCATTTTCTGCTGCGAGAATAAAACTCGAAGATCGGAACATCTGATGTGGAACTCTAAGAGCACAGCTAAACCATAACATATATAGGAATGACATCTTTGCAAAAGTTGTTCAGTCTGATGAGTATTTTCTGCTGGGAGAATAAAATTCGAAGATTGAAACATCTGATGTGGAACTCGGAGAGCACAGCTAAACTATGGCATATACAGACATGACATTTTAACAAAATTTGTTTGGTCTGATGAGCATTTTCCGCCGAGATAATAAAAATCAAGGATCAGGAACATTTGATGCGAAAACACTTTATACTAATATATTAACATAAGCTGGGAGTACCTCCACGCGGTGAAGGCAGTAACAGTTTGGGACTTCTTTCCGATGACGATGGTAAATCATTGAAAACTCCCATTTATATATATATAATAGATATGCCTTCGGGCTTGTGTTATTTGAGTGTTTAATTTCCTTTTCCATTTATCTTCGAGACACGGTCTACCCGGTAACGCAGGGGAGCAGTCACTTAGATCTTGATTGCAAAGTTATTAAAGTACATTAATAACCATAACCATGCCACGAAAGAGGTCAAATCTTTCGCAATGTTCGAAAGGAGCTAAAAGATTGAAGATCATTAGATCCCAAGAATCGAATGAAGAACGCCAGGCAAGACTTGATGCTGTTCGACAACATAAGGCTGTATCTCGCCCGGCGGAAACTTCTTCGGATCGTGAAGCACGACTTAGCGCTGATCGTGAGCGTCATGCATCGTCTCGCGTTTCTGACACTTACACACAAAGAGAATCACGCCTGCGTTCTCAGCGTATTTACGCATCTACATCTAGGTCTCTAGAGACCAGTGAGGATCGTGATGCGCGACTGACCGCTGATCGTGATCGTCATGCATTGTCTCGCGAGTCGGAAACGTTAACGGAAAGAGAATCACGCTTGAGTTCTTAGCGTATTCTCACGTCGACTTCTAGGTCTTTAGAGACCAGTGACGAACGTGAAGTGCGACTGGCCGCTGATCGTGGTCGTCATGCATTGTCTCGCGAGTCGGAAACATTCACGGAAAGCGAATCACGCTTGAGTTCCCAGCGTATCCGCACATCCACCTATAGGTATCTAGAAACCAGTGAAGAACGTGATGCGCGACTTACGGCTGATCGTGATCGTCATGCATTGTCACGCCAGTGAAGACAGACACTGAAAGTTGCTGGTGTTGATTTGAGAACCGGCTGTTTTTCTCATGGCCAACTTTATGTTGCTTTCTCAAGGGTTAGCAACGCTTCCGGGCTTTATATTCTGGCACCCGAAGGAAAAACCAACTATATAGTTTATATAGATTTTTTTTAGAATAGTAATGTTAACTAATTGATAGTAATTTCGCTTCATAATTTCGGAATGAAAATAATTCTACCTTTTTATTTTAATGGAGTTATAACCTATCCAGTCTACAACACTTAATCTAAGTTATACCAAACTTAATCGAAATCTTTCATCGGTTTTGACTGATTTATTGGCTGACATACCAACGCACAGTTCAAACTCTTGCCGAAATTCCTATCGGAACGAGAAAGGGACTGGATCCGCGCACGAAGTCGCGGGCAGAAGCTAGTTAAAAATATATGTTTATATTAAAAGGAAAATATAAATTAGTATAATTAGATTATTATCATGTCACTACTATTACAAATATCATTATTATTCCAATTCCAAAATCACAATGTCAGAAATCAAAATGTCAAAGATCAAAATGTCAAAAATCAAAAATGTCCTACATCAAAATTTCAAAAATCAAGATGTCACTAACAAAAAATGTCACACAATGTCAAAGATCAAAATGTCAAAAATCAAAAATGTCATACATCAAAATTTCAAAAATCAAGATGTCACTAATTAACAAATACCATACTATACCTGCCCTACCACGGCTCTCTATGGTACTTACTTAGATATTTTCCCACAAAGATTACATTTATATTCCTTCAGCGATATCTCATGCGTCGAGTAATAATGTTGCTGCATCACTTTGATGTCCAATGTTCTTTTGTGGCAAATACTGCATTCATATCTGTAAACAGAACAATTATAATTTCTCTTTTATTTGAAAGAAACGAAGACATAATTCAAGTTTAAAAAAAAAAAAAAGTGGGGCAACGTTTTTTTAGACACTAGAAATTTCTCCTGTGTCGTGGGTGCGTTTACAAACATTTAAACTCACATACCCAAACAGCCAGACCCGGAACAACTACCTGTAGGCCATACAAATGTTTGTTCCGTGCGGGAATCGAACCCACACGCAGCGCAGCAGTCAATCGCTTAACCACTGCGCCAACCGTGCCGTCAGTTGAAATAATCACTCTGAATGTTTAAAGTAATCAAACATTTATGCAACAAGATGTACGCAAGTTAAAAAATATAGATGTCACGTAATCAACTTTGAACGTTAATATGACGTATAACGAAACGTGACGCTTCACGCGTATAACGAAACGTGACGCTTTACGCGTATAACGAAACGTGACGCTTTACGCGTAGGTATAATAACGAAACGTGACGCTTTACGGGGTTAGGTGCTGTAATATTTTCCGTTTGCATTGATGTCAGCTCGAAATCGAAATCAATAAAAAAGCAAAAGCAACTTCAATGACAGAAAGAAAATAAATTTATTAGATCCAGACTAGTAAAGAGTAACCAAATCCTAGTTTCAAATTGAATAATTATGTCATTTCAACTTAAGAGGGTGCACACAGGTCCACTTGCTTGCTCCTTTAAAAAAATATTATCTCGTGACTGAGAAGGAATTATGAAAATCTGTTCAATTAGCGACCTCGGTAAATGTGTCTAGAATTTTCTAATACCTTTTATAAAATTTCATATTGAGACACGAAGCAACAAAATTCGATCTAAAGAAAAGCGGCCACATTCCTATATGTCGTATTTAGTTGCTTCGTGTCTCAATATGAAACTTAATAAAAGGTATTAGAAAATTCTAGACACATTTACCGAGGTCGCTGATTGAGCAGATTTTCATAATTCCTTCTCAGTCACGAGATAATATTTTTTTAAAGGAGTGGCGCTAGTGGACCGTTGTACAGGCTCTTAACAGATATCAACTTTACAGTAGAGTAAATTAAGATGTACGTTTGCCCCGCACGGCCCCCCAGAATTTGTGTTTTAGGTGTGCACTAATGCAATGTACTCGCCTCTAGGAGTATATGTACCGGTTTCTTTTTCAATGTGCCTCTGTACTTTTGAAGATATTTGCAAAAAAAGGGGGCCGTGCTGAAAACGTTTGGCTGGCACGGCCCCCTTTTTTTGCATGTAACTTGAAAAATATATAGCGTATTAAAAAGTTTCTTAAGCTCAAGGAATGTACTCTATTAACACTTTATATGTACCGCAACAGATATTGTGAATTCGTAATTACAAATAATATATAGATGTGGATAGGGGGCCGTGCTGGAATGTTTTTTTTAAGAAAATATCTAAAAAAGACAAAACAATCTTAGCCAAAAACGATTACAAAATAATTGATGTTTGGCAAGTAACATATGTACCGCATTGGTTTCTCATACAACTTGCTAAATTTGAAAAATAAACCAATTTTAGTTCATTCAGCACGGCCCTCTATAGTTGCCTATATCTTTTTAAATAAGTAAGACATGTTTGTTTACAAAATTCGTCTTTCTGAATTATAATTAGGAGTACATTCGTTCCAAATAAATTGCGAAACTGCTGTATTAGAACTTTAAAAAATAAATAGGATCAAAAATATCATATATTACAACTGATGGGGTGACCATGATTCCTTTATTAGGTACATATTTTCTATCCTACCTATGTACCTATATTAATTAAATTATGTGACTACATTGAAATAATAGTAGATTGTACAACGAATGCATAAAAGAAGGGATAAAATAGCTCGTTTATGCCCGAGTTAAACACTGCTTTTCACTTCGACTGCGAGAAAATGAAACAGGCATAAAGTATAAAACAGTAGTTTTACTGTTCAAAAATGTTGCAAAATTGAAGATGAGAATAGCTAATTCCCGCCACGAAACTTTATAAAAGATTTTTTTTTTAATTTTCAACATGATTTTGTTGTGTCATTCGACTTGGGTACCTACTTCATACTGCCAAGTCATAAAAATGTTTCTTTTAAATAATAAATGACCACTCGGTATTTTATCTGGTTTTATTAAATTAACGATACAAAACACGGAAGTGATATAAATTAAAGCAAATGAAATAAAATAACGACTTAATCTGCGACGTTTTATTGCACGTGTAGCTGTTGGGCTTGATTATCTTGGCTTAGAAAAAAAAAACTATTTCAAGCACGGAAATGGATTGCTAAAATAAACATGTAAGTTTTAAGTTATAATATAATTTATTTGTACTAACTAATAGTCGGTTCTTGCTAATTGTTTCTCTTGTAGGGCATCACGTTGTTGTTGCGTTTCGAGTATTTGTATAAAATGAGTAGTAATTATAAAAAAGTGTTGAATAATTAGGGTATAAAAAATAATTAATACATTATAGTGACCGTTTTTTACTAACATAAAAAACTTAAATTAAAAATTTAAAAAACCCCCGACACAAAATAATAATAAAAATAGTACGAATATAAAAAGCCTAAAACAATTTGAAAAAAACTATTGAAAAAATAGCCAACAAATAGAACAAAATAGGTGTAAACGTGAAACCCTATAAAAAGAAAAAAATAACCTTGAGATTAAGACCCTACGTAAGTACGTATGAAATTTTTTGATTATATGTTGTCCTGTCGGGGGACCGCTCTAATTATTAGCCTAACGTTCTATTAAAGTTTAAAATAGTAGCGGTCCCCCGACGAGTAACGTAACGTAATTTTTTACTTTTTGTAGGGTTGCAATAAAACGTCGCAGATTAAGTCGTTATTTTATTTCATTTGCTTTAATTTATATCACTTCCGTGTTTTGTATCGTTAATTTAATAAAACCAGATAAAATACCGAGTGGTCATTTATTATTTAAAAGAAACATTTTTATGACTTGGCAGTATGAAGTAGGTACCCAAGTCGAATGACACAACAAAATCATGTTGAAAATTAAAAAAAAAATCTTTTATAAAGTTTCGTGGCGGGAATTAGCTATTCTCATCTTCAATTTTGCAACATTTTTGAACAGTAAAACTACTGTTTTATACTTTATGCCTGTTTCATTTTCTCGCAGTCGAAGTGAAAAGCAGTGTTTAATTCGGGCATAAACGAGCTATTTTATCCCTTCTTTTATGCATTCGTTGTACAGACGCCAGCAGGTCAAGCTACCCGAAACTGTCAAATTTTCCCAATCAACCTTGAACCTTAATGCTTCAGCGATAAAGTTGAAAATCTATTAAAGAAATTTGACAGATTGTAGTAGCTTGATGTGCTGGCGTCTGTACAATCTACTATTATTTCAATGTAGTCACATAATTTAATTAATATAGGTACATAGGTAGGATAGAAAATATGTACCTAATAAAGGAATCATGGTCACCCCATCAGTTGTAATATATGATATTTTTGATCCTATTTATTTTTTAAAGTACTAATACAGCAGTTTCGCAATTTATTTGGAACGAATGTACTCCTAATTATAATTCAGAAAGACGAATTTTGTAAACAAACATGTCTTATTTAAAAAGATATAGGCAACTATAGAGGGCCGTGCTGAATGAACTAAAATTGGTTTATTTTTCAAATTTAGCAAGTTGTATGAGAAACCAATGCGGTACATATGTTACTTGCCAAACATCAATTATTTTGTAATCGTTTTTGGCTAAGATTGTTTTGTCTTTTTTAGATATTTTCTTAAAAAAAACATTCCAGCACGGCCCCCTATCCACATCTATATATTATTTGTCATTACGAATTCACAATATCTGTTGCGGTACATATAAAGTGTTAATAGAGTACATTCCTTGAGCTTAAGAAACTTTTTAATACGCTATATATTTTTCAAGTTACATGCAAAAAAAGGGGGCCGTGCCAGCCAAACGTTTTCAGCACGGCCCCCTTTTTTTGCAAATATCTTCAAAAGTACAGAGGCACATTGAAAAAGAAACCGGTACATATACTCCTAGAGGCGAGTACATTGCATTAGTGCACACCTAAAACACAAATTCTGGGGGGCCGTGCGGGGCAAACGTACATAAATTAAGTTCATTCTTGAATTAATCTGTCTGGGCTTTTCCTTACGACCCATACCATGTCCGCCCCAAGCCTTGCTCGAGCCAGCCCGGTCCGCTGAGCCTGTAGTTTTAAATTCGTCCCTAAATAATTCCAATCCAGCTTGTCCCTTGCTGCCCTCTCCCAGCGACGCCCTAAGCCGAGGTATATATCCCGCAGAGGGTGCCCTTAGCGTGTAATCGCTTAGTTTCTAAGTTTCTTAAGCCCTGGTAAGGCCTTAATTAATAGAGGCATCCAAAGGCAAGCCTGGGTCAGCAGACGACCATCTCATAGGTTAAACAGGGACATGCCATTCCAAAAAAAAAAAAACTTGAGAGGTGTCAAGGGACACCCGGAGTGAACGAAGTTCCTTTCGATTAATTATTATTTTTTATTATTTATGATGTACAAACTCAACAAAAACTCAACAAAAATAATCGTCGCGACACCACATTGTTCAATGCGAAATAGAAAGACGAAACGAAAATAACTGGCTTGCTTTCTATAAGAGAGAGAGAGAGAGACAGACAGAGAAACACGCGCACGCCGCACGGCTTACAACTATAGCAAAAAGTGTCGTTCCAACTTTTGGTCTTAATTTTTTCCGTCTAGCCCCCTTTCGCAACGCGCGGTAAGGAACCTCGTTCCAAAAAAATCACGTTGCTCGAAAACGCGAGCTGTACGTTGTCGACGGTTGCAGTTGCCTATGGCGATAACGCGTGTCGCGCGTGTGTATGAGCACTAACGTCGTCGTGATCGTTAAACGATCGAAACGAACGAGGAGTCGGTGTTGGGGCTCCTTTCGGCCCCTTTACCGAAGCGTTGGTCTCTCGGTTCCCATAATTGGGAACCCGTCGTTGGGTTTCTCCCCCCTTTCTCAGCTCTTCGCACACCTATCACCCCCGGGGGGTATGCCTCCCCCCTGGTGGTCGTTGGTGTGTGTTTGTTTTTTAGTGGCTGTAGGAGCGCCCGGAGTGCTTCTCGGCGCCCATGCGACCAGGCTCCTGCTGGGTGAGATCCCTAGTTCCCTAGGGAAGGCACGGCAAGAGCCGATCTAGCAACGAGGGCGCCGGTTTTGGTTGGCGCTCCTCTACAGTGGGTGTATTTCCCCTCCCCCCTACAACGCATCCAGGTCTAGCCGGCGGCGTTGCGGGGCGCGGGGCGTGGTAGTGAGTATCGAGCGACTTGTTAGGGTGTGTGTACGTCGCTCGTGCGGTTTTCCTGGTGTTACAGCGAGTGTGGAGTAGTGAGTGTGTGGGCGCCGCGCACGCAGCGCCTATATTAACTTAGCCCGCTTAGTGCGCGGCTGGTGTCGTGTGGTGCGTGTGGAGTTCTATTGGTTAAGTAGGCCGCGTGTAGGTGAGTGCGACCTACTTAGGCGTCACTAAGACGTCAAGGCACTAACGTACCTTCTCATGTGCCTTTTATAATGCGCTGTAAATGATTCCACCGATGGTATTATCGTTTTGCAAATAGGACAGATGTAGTCGCCTAATTCCTGTAAAAGAAGGTACATAATATATCATTACATCGCGTCTGTATCGAAAGAGGAAGGCAGACAGAGCTCTTTAGTATACCCATATTTCGCTAATTATGTTTAAATCTCATGTTAAAGGGGCAAGGTATAATATGAGATGATAGGGGGGGTGGGGGGAGGGTTTGTGGCTAAGTAATAACAGCCGCACGGGTCGATCGACTAGGTTAAGCTACGCTTCCCGCGGTTGGTCCGTGGATGGGTGACCATCTTCACATACCAAGACCCCCGTGCTTCGGAAACCACATTAAGCCGTTAGTCTCGGCTGTCATTCGTGGATCTTTGACAGTCGTTACGGGTCGTCAGTAGCCCGAAAGTCTGACAACCAGTCTTACCAAGAGGTATCGTATTAACTGGGTTGTGGAGGTCAGATAGGTTAATTCTGACTACTCGTCACGACTATCAAATATCTACAAATGACAGCCAGGACCAAAAGCTTAACGCGCTTTCTGAGGCACGGAGGGGTCTCGATATGTAATCACTGCCATTTTGAACCGCAGCAAGCGTTGCGTAACATTGAAAATCGACTACGCGATGCCGAACCATATGTGTAGTAGTGGCGCGGTGGTGGGGACAATCTAGTGACATCGGGTTCCGATACATTTTCAAGTACCGGGCATATCTCCTTCTTTCTTATATCTATGGACGGATCTGTGTTCATCATCATCATCATATAGCAGTCCACTGCTGGACATATGCCTCTCCTATTGCACGCCATTCAACTCGATTTTCGGCAACTCTCATCCAGCTGCTACAGCTATCAGCCATCCTGCGAAGGTCGTGGGTACACCTAGCCTGATGGCGTCCCACCTTACGTTTACCGATTCCCGGTCTCCACTCAAGAACACGACTACCCCAACGGTCATCGGTTCTACGCTTCGATCAATAATAGTACTAGATTAAGGATCAGGAACAAAAATCAGTCGCTCAAGTGGCCACGTTTGCACACACGTAAACATCTACATTTCTTAGAAAAAAGTTTAATAATATTAACAACTTCAGTTTATTGTAAACCTTAATGCTTAAACATAAAGTTTAATTACCATTGCAAAATATATTTAAAATGTCGCATGAAAATAAAATCATTCTATTTTTTAATTTTCAGTCATTTATTCTAAAATGGAACTTAAAGTCTAAGTAATAAGGTTAAAAACATACTAATTTGAAATAAGACCACAAAAGTATTTGTGGTCTTATTTTTCGGGCCGTTTTTGAAGCGCTTATCGGGAATCTAGTACTATTATTGATCGAATGTTCTACGGCTAATATGGCCGGCCCATTGCCAACTTCAGCTTGCTTATTCTGTGATCATTGATGACGCTGCGACAAATATAGAAAGAACTTACCGCTGAATGCTTAGCGGCCACATGAGCTGAATAAGACTTCCTGTAGGTGAACCCAATGAGGCAGCTCTCACACTTGTACTCCGCTCTCGTATACGCGTCCTTTGCCGATTCTTTGTCTCTTTCTAACAACATCTCTTCATATGTCAACTCTATGGTTAGGATCTTCTGGTCTCGCTCTTTCATAGGTTTCGGCTGTAAAGAAAAAATGTCATCTAAAAACTTTTTTGCAAAAAAAATCAACCGACTTCCAAAAACGACACTACAAAGTGAAAAATAACTTTAATTTCGGAAGTCGGTGTCGTTGGGTTCACACTTTCGTTGTTTGCCACCGACTTCCGAAATTAAAGTTATTTTTCACTTTGTAGTGTCGTTTTTGGAAGTCGGTTGATTTTTTTTGCAAAAAAGTTTTTATTTTTCACTTTTAAGTTGTAATTTTTACCAGTAATTTTGGTTTAAAAACCAAACTACTGAACCGTTTTTGATGAAATTTCTATGGGACCATTTGGGAAGTATACCCTTTCCAACAAAAAAAGAATTTTTCAAATCGGTTGGCAAGCGAAAGAGTTATGCGCGAACCTCCTCCTTTTTTAGAAGTCGGTTAAAAACTATCTGTAATAATAATTGTCTTCCAAACAGAATTCCTCCCCAGCTAGATGGACGGACGACTAAAGAAAGAAAGAGTGAACAGGCATCTTCTGGGCACGCTCGTTCCATCATAAACGGACGGCACGGTTGGCGCAGTGGTTAAGCGATTGACTGCTGCGCTGCGTGTCGCGGGTTCGATTCCCGCACGGAACAAATATTTGTATGACCTACATGTATTTGTTCCGAGTCTGGGTGTTTTTCTATCTATAATATGTATGTATTTACAAAAAAAAAAAAAAAAATATATAAGTAGTTTATCAGCCATCTTGTTACCATAACACAAGCATTAGGTTGCTTAGCTTGGGACTAGATGGCGCTGTGTGAAATGTCCAGGCATATTATTATTATTTATAAACCTCGGGGCCTAAAAAGGCCACTTTGAGCAATACCTCTAAAAGCTATTCATTTTCTGAATTCCCAGCAGATCATTAGCAATTCCTCTAATTTTCGTAAAATTTCATTTTATATATTTGGCACACTGCCTCATGGCGTTTGGTACATTGCCGCATGAAAAAAATAAAAACCGTAATTTTATCGGTAAATTTTTCAATATAGTTTTTATTTCTGAGTTTGTTTCGGCCTTTCTTCTCAGACTAGTCAGATAGGAAACGCCGACCTCATCTAGTTTAAAATATGATTGACGTGTAAAAACCTACTTACAAAAATAAAATCATTTATCATTAATCAAATTGGTTTTTTATTTCTACAGTTTAAATGTTATTTCATTGTTATAGTGTGAATTGCACACAGATCATATTATGAATAGTCAGTTTGTGACCATTTTACGATTTTTAATATGATTCATATTGTTATCCTATTATGATTCTGCCAAAGTAGCCTTCTTAGGCCCCCTCATCCATCGCTTTCCATCAGGCGTGATCTAGGTCAAGAGCTCATTTAGCAATAACAAAAAACATCTTGTATAGCTCTGGTCAATGATACTCGGAGTCGGAACGTGGGACGCGAATTCCCATTCAAGCCGATAAAGGCAAGAAAGAGGTGGGAACTTTGTTCCTCGACAGTGTTCACTCAAGTCGACCAATAAAGGCAAACCAGAGATGAGGAAAAAAACTTCTGTCTGGAGATAAGGTCCTGCTCGCTACTGCCCAACAGCTCGCCATATGCTACTGCGGGTTTCTGTATCTCTCTTGGTCTGGCTCCTCACCCCAGGCCTGTTCCGGCAAAGTAAACTCTGTCGGCACAGACCTAGAGTTCAGGAGCGCGCAAGCCCCACCACGACGTCAACGTGGAGATACGGCGGTGAGGTTATTAATTTTTTTATCTTTATTTCATTTTAATACATATTGTTTACATTTTTATTTTTAAAAAAAACCTTTAAAGTAAACATTATCTATTTACATACTTAATAACATTTTTAAATATTTCTTAAAACATAAAAAATAAGTATAAAAAACATTTGAAAATATAAAAAAAATTGTGATCCACTGATGTCGGGAGCAGGATCCAAGCTACCGGTGGTTAGGGATCCAGAGAGGAACCTCCTGACAATGCGAGCTGTGTCCAGAAGTACCGCTTTCTGAACCAAGCCTTTGATCCAGCTGCCCAACAAGAGCCTCCTCAGGAGCTGCCCAACGAGAGCCTCTTCAGGAAACACGTTATTATTGTTATTAGAAGCCTGTGTTATATATGAAGGCGCAGCAAGTGGCGCCCTCTAGTTTTGTTACGAAGTTACTGGAATCACCGTTAGACGTTGGATAAGAGTGACACTAGCTGGTGACAGTGACTCTAGCAGAGCGTCGCATAGATGCGTGGCTGCGTGGGGCTGTCTTCTGATGATGGAAGATGTCAGGGGAGCCGCTGTCGTACCACGTCCACGACGAACTGCTATACTCCGGCATAATCCTGATGATATTGATGCTGCTGAACCACTGATACGTTGATAACTTCTGGTAAAGGCTATCCTGCGTCGTTCGACGGTTAGTATGGCGAAATACATATTTTTGGAACGAAGTTCCTTATCGCGCGTTGCGAAAGGGGGCTAGACGGAAAAAATTAAGACCAAAAGTTGGAACGACACTTTTTGCTATAGTTGTAAGCCGTGCGGCGTGCGCGTGTTTCTCTGTCTGTCTCTCTTTCTCTTATAGAAAGCAAGCCAGTTATACTTCGTTCCATCCGGGTGTCCCTTGAAACCTCTCAAGTTTTTTTTTTTAAATGTACTTATATTAAAAAGTTACTGAAATCGAGTCAGTAGTCAATTATGAACAAACTACTTTCAGGACTTGAGTTTATTCTGTTATACCTTGTAAATTGTATACAGGATGTTATTGACAGCCCTCCAGAAAAACACAGGATTGATTCAGCTCCTTATTCTGAATCATATCCCACTGGAAATTTTCTCAGGAAAAAAAAAAAAAATTATGCCGTTTTTTCTGCTGATATTCCTTTATTTCAATGTAAAATTACGTTCTCTGTATGAAACACTCCATTTATGTAAATAAAACAGCTGAAAACAGCCTCGCTCAAGCTCGCTGCGCTGCCGTCCGCTACGTGCGTGTTGCCACGGTAACGATACGTTGCGTGTGAGGTAATAAAACAAATCTGGTTTTTTGGGAGCCCTTAATGTTCCTGAAATAATTACATGTACCGGTCATCTTAATATGATGTACTGAAGCCACCCTATCAGTTTGCGAAGGGCTGTCAATAACACCCTGTATAAGGCTGATTTTTCCAACGCCAGATAATTTTATCGGAGGTATAAAGCGCAGGCCACACCTCCAGCTGGCGGGCGGGCGGAGCAGTCGAGCGAGCATCGTTTCACCTTTTTTCATACTTCGGTAGCTTATCTCTGTAGTTCGCAGTGTGAACCCAAGTATGAAAAGAGGTGAAACGATGCCTCGCTCAGCTCGCCCGCCCGCCCGCCAGCTGGCAGTGTGGCCTGCGCTTAATTTTGAATTTTTGACAGTTCATCCATACAAAAACTGTGAGACGTCAATTTTACTCCACCGATAAAAAAAACTTGAGAGGTGTCAAGGGACACCCGGATGGAACGAAGTTCAAAGAGAGAGAGAGAGACAGACAGAGAAACACGCGCACGCCACACGGCTTACAACTACCTATAGCAAAAAGTGTCGTGACAACTTTTCGTAAGAATTTTTTCCGTCTAGCCCCCTTTCACAACGCGCGATAAGGAACTTCGTTCCAATTATCTGTTTATTGAAAAATCAGCCCTTAGTTCGATGAATCAGGAACAAGTCAATAAAGAAATGGTGTATCAGCATGGGAGGGCCCGGGGACTTGTGAGTCGTGGATCAAATGGTCATCAGAGCACAGGACATGCATACGCTTCTTCTCGCGATATCTTCTCGAACGTTCTTTAGCGCATTCTCTCTTCTGTTGTGCCTTCTCTTCTTCAATTTGTTTTTTTCTCATTTCATTGGTCTCAGGGTGATTCTGGACCATGGACTCCAAGTACTGTTTGTTACTACGTTTTTTTTGACGATATCTTCGCATGCGTGCGTTCGCCAGGTCCCTTTTTCGTTGCCATTCATCTGTGTACTTATACATTTCATCCATTTTCTGTAAAAGCGAATATACAGGGTCATTGATAAAACATTAACTACGTCTCAGGATTATAAGACTAACATCATAAACAACAAGTTTTGTTCTATTACTCTTAATAATTCATCATACTGTCATACAAAAAACTTTTTTGCAAAAAAAAATCAACCGACTTCCAAAAACGACACTACAAAGTGAAAAATAACTTTAATTTCGGAAGTCGGTGTCGTTGAGTTCACATCTTCGTTGTTTTACTGAACCGTTTTTTATGAAATTTCTATGGGACCATTTGGGAAGTATACCCTTTACAACAAAAAAAGATTTTTGCAAATCGGTTGGCAAGCGACGGAGTTATGCGCGAAAAACATAACAAAAAAAATACAAACATCCGAATTGAGAACCTCCTCCTTTTTTAGAAGTCGGTTAAAAATGAAAATATTTCAAGTCAATGAATTGAAATATTCGATTTTCTGTTACGAACTCTACGCGAGGCAAAAGAAAGCGCTAGTTAGGTAAACAAGCTGCCGTGTCTAGTACAAAATTCAGCGGAGGGGAAGAAATGTTAAAGGTTTGTTTTTGTTAATGTATTATGTTTTGTAAAAAGTCATAGAACAAAAGTTGTTGTTTATGATGTCAGTAATCCAGCTCTGCAAGGTTGATAGTGTTTTACCAATAACCCTGTATACTTTTCATTAAATGATTTTTTCACTATTATGGTGGATGCTCCAAGGTACCCCGCGAAATTCAAATTTTCTTACGTTTTTTGCAATTTGCTGGTCAGTACTAAGTTGTACGTTGATTAAAATATGATTCGCGGTCGTAACAACTAAGTATTTACAGAATTATAATCATAGAAGTCATCAACACAACTCTCTAACATCAAGTAATCCTGCTGAATGACTATTTCATGAACTCTTGACGTTTTAGGATTATGCTAACTTAACAAGTTATATTACTGATTCTAATGATTATAATTTTGTAAATATATATTTGTTACGGCCGCGAATCATATTTTAATCAACGTACAACATAGTACTGACCAGCAAGAGGCAAGAAACCTATGAAAATTTCAATTTCGCAGGCTACCTTGGAGCTTCCACCTTAAAGCCATCGTTTTAACCGCACCGCTCCACCGCCCGTCATCGCCTCGAAAAATTCCACCCGCTTGTCGCCAACGCGCCGTCAGCAAGACGACTCGGTGCTGGCACGCCACCGGTGACGTGACAGCTTTTTGTTCACGCACCGTTTACTAGTTGGTAGCTCACCGTCTACGCGCCGGTTTGCGAACATTCGTGAGTGTGTAGCGGTATATACAACGCCACATGCGAACTACACGTCATACTGGCGTCACGCAAAATCCTGCATCTCGCAAGCAGAGTTTACCGCACAACTAGCACATATACAACGGCCCGACATGTACCATTGGGCAGTTGCCCGCCAGACACAGCTACCGTTTGGTCGGAGGATCCTCACTTTTCTTTGGAGAACGAGTGAACTTTACACCCTATTGCTCATACCTCTATACATATACACTTAAAGGAATATCAACGTTATTACAGTGACAATCAAGTTCATTTCTAAATGACTATTACTATTGAAAATGTCATAAAAGTTTTAGAACATACTGTACTTTAAGTTGTATTTATTTACAAGTTCGAAAACTAAATCGCGAAAACATATTTAATTGAATAAATGATTTTATTTTTATAAGTAGGTTTATACAAACACTTTAACACGTCAATAATATTTAAAAAACTAGATGAGGTCGGCGTTTCCTATCCGACAACTCTGAGAAGAAAGGCCGAAACAAACTCAGAGGTCACAGTCTCTTAATTTTAGAGTCCAGACATAATCTTGTTCACATCATGTGAAGACCATGTAGATTGGGGTCTGAAATGGTCTTTTGAGGAAAGAACCATACAGATTGAGTGGACATTTCCAGTCCTATAATGTTCCCACTTCTGGGAAACAGGCCTCCTCTCTGTGAGAGGGAAGTGGGCCATAATCCACCACGCGGGCCAATTGCGGGTTGGTAGATGTCACGTGTCTTCGAATTTTTGGTTCTAGGACCTAGTTTTCTTCACCGTTTTAAGAGCAGTGATGGTGAAATAATTTACACAAAGTAAAGTGCCTGCTTGGGTTCGAACCCACGACCTACAACTCGTAAGTCATGGTCGTTACCACTCAGCCATCACTGCTTTCATTTATGTTGTAGCGGTATCTACAACGCCACATGCGAACAACGCGTCATACTGACGTCACGCAAATCCTGCATCTCGCAAGCAGAGTTTACCGCGCAATTAGCATAGATACAATTTCCCAACATCAATCGTTGGGCAATAGCCCGCCAGACACAACACCCGTCTGGTCGGAGGATCCTCCCTTTTCTATGGAGGTTGAGTGAACTTTACACCCTGTTCCTCATGCCTCCAAAATGTCAATGCACGCATTTGTCAGTAATCCTGCAGCTCAACTTAGAACTTAATAAAAGAGTAAGATCCTTACCTTAACTTTTACATCCTCTTTGACTCTTTTAATCTTCTTGTCTCTTTTACT
Source organism: Apamea sordens (assembly GCA_945859715.1). Lineage (NCBI taxonomy): Eukaryota > Metazoa > Arthropoda > Insecta > Lepidoptera > Noctuidae > Apamea > Apamea sordens. The sequence goes on along the minus strand of OX244015.1, from coordinate 5,089,342 downwards.
CTTAGTCTTGCTATCTCTCTCTCTCTTGTCTTCCCTGTTCATGGAACACATTATACTTTGCAGCTCCGACTCGTAATGTTTGGTGGTTTCCGAGCTGTCCGATAGAGGGCCAGGGTCATCTTCTAAGATGTTCGTGTCATCTGGAAATAATATAAAATCATACATAACGTCACCACACCATCAGTGCTTCGAACCTCGTGAATATGCTGTTCTGAGTAGGTGTGCTAATCTATATATACTAACAATTAAAAGGTAAAATATAATAGTTACAAATATGTTGTCGCGGACTTTTTATCACGAACCCGAAGCTCGTCATCATCATCTGCCTAGCCTTTTCCCAACTATGTTGGGGTCGGCTTCCAGTCTAACCGGATGCAGCTGAATACCAGTATTTTACATAGAGCGACTGCCTATCTGACCTCCACAACCCAGTTACTGGGTAATACGATACCCCTTGGTAAGACTGGTTGTCAGACTTTCGGGCTTCTGACTACCCGTAACGACTGTCAAAGATCCACGAATGACAGCCGGGAGCAACGGCTTAACGTGCTTTCCGAGGCACGGAGGGGTCTCGGTATGTAAAGATGGTCACCCATCCACAGACCAACCGCGGCAAGCGTAGCTTAACCTGATCGATCGACCTGTGCGGCTGTTATTATTTAGCCATGGGCCCCTCTCCCTCGTGTATTTGAACACCATCCTCAAATACAGAGTACCCCAACATTGTTGGGAAAAGGCTAGGCAGATGATGACTCAAATACACGACGGGCATGTTGTCGATAAAACGGTGAAAGAAAACATCGTGAGGTAACCGGCATGTCCTAGAACAAAAAATCGAACACATGTGACATCTACCAACCTACTGGGCCCGCGTGGTAGATTATAGTGGTAGATTATCCCACTCCCTCTCGCCAAGAGGAGGCCCAGCAGTGGGAACAAAAAAGACTGATTATGATGTTGCTTTAGCTTACCATTATCACAATTCCAATCATCTTTGAGCTCATCCTTAACACAAATAATGGGTACCTCCGGGTACGTTGGCAGTGCTTCGTACCCATCTGAGGGGGAAATACTGGTGGGTTCGGCGCAGTGGACCTTCAGGCGAGGGGGTCGGCTCACGTCCGATAGGAGGCATTCGTGGAGATTCTGTGAAACGAAAACCATTAACACTTTACTTGTCTTGTCGTAATCCATCTAAAGTCTATTCAAATTTGTTTCAAATTGATGTTATATCAAGTTAAACAAATATCAACTTTATTTTAGTTGCAATAAAGTTGATTTCAGATTGACTAACACTATGGAAAAAGTTATAAAAATGTTTGAAGTTGTAGCGTGAACTGAACTTTATTGTGTAGGAATTAAAGTTATTTTTACAAAAACTCATATTTGTTTGTATGTTTGGCAACTAAATCGCGAACGCGGGTTACATCGCTACATGTGAACTACGCGTCATACCTACTGACGTCACGCAAAATCCTGCATCTCGCAAGCAGAGTTTCCCGCGCGACTAGCATATATACAACGTCCCAACATCTTTCGTCGGGCAGTTGCCCACCAGGCAGGTCTGGTCGGAGGATCCTCCATTTTCTATGGAGGACGAGTGAACTTTACACACTGTGCCTCATACCTCTATGCTAATAATAAAGCTGAACAGTTTGTTTGTTTGAACGCGCGAATCTCTAGAACAACCACTCGCATTTGAACAATTTTTTTTGCTATCTAACATTACGCTAGGACCCTAGGGAGTCATAAAGAAAGCTAGGTGAAAACAAAGTAATAGCGCGGGAAGGCGATGCGATGCGACACGCGGAGTAAGTCGTAGGCAGAAGCTGCTAAAATATAAAATTTGAAGATATCAAAAGCCAGAGTATCTAGAATAGAATATTATTTATTGTTGCTATTATATTTTTATCTCTCGAAGCGACGCGCGCTTTACTTGTGGTTACCAAGTATACAAATAGGCTGTGAATATGTGTGTAAGCACAGGAGCTCTCAGTACTGTCCAAGACAATGGCGAAGATGGTTGTGTGTGTGTGAGGGTGTGTGGGGGTGTGAGGGTGTGTGTGTGTGTGAGGGTGTGTGTGTGTTATGTGCTGATGCTACTCGTCTTCATGCACACAGTCAGTGTGTACAACAACAGAAAAAGATACTTATTAAGAGTCACCTCTTGAGTATAAGTTTGCAGTATCCGGTACGAGTCCTGGACCTGTTCTCTAAAGGCTATGCTCTTCTGTAGCAAAGCTTTACACTCCCAACAGACCTGCAGTCTTACAGCAGTCAAATTGCACAGCTGGAACAAATATATAAAATTATGTGAGTTTTTCTCATGGAGCTGTATACAGGGTTTATTTTCAAAGACCAACCAAAAAGGGTGTAATACAGACTATCAAACTGAACAATTTTCTCCATGGGACCAATATGTCCCATGGAGAAAATTGTTCAGTTTGATAGTCTGTATCAAACCCTTTTTGGTTGGTCTTTAAATTAACGTAATGGCGAAAAATTTATCAACTGTCCCATAGAAAACTTCAATACTAAACGTATGGGATGCCTGAAATTTTATTCACGATTACGATGTTGGTACCATGGAGAAAATTGTTCAGTCTGATGGTCTGTAGCTATACCACACCCTTAAATTTGTCTAGTCTTTGAAATCGAACACTGTATACGGTCAATAAATTACTAAATTGTGGCCAATATGATGTCTTGGCAGTAATAATCTAAATATAATTAGAAATTGCAGTTGTGCAATAATATGGCACTATCTTCGCACGGTTTTACAAATTGAAAATACATCTGAGATTTCTTTATTATATGTTCACTAGCTGCGCCCCGCGGTTTCATCCGCATAAGTTTCGATCCCGTGGGAATATCGGGATAAAAAGAGTATCCTATATGTTAATCCTGGTTATAAATCATCTGTGTGCCAAACATCCAAACATGTTCAGTTTTTGCGTACAAACTTCACGTTTATAATATTAGTATGATTTAATATTAATTTATTTTACACATACTAAACCTTCCAAATCATCATTTGTAAATTATGGTGAAAACTGCATCAAAATTTCATGCGTTAGAACTAGAAGAACAATGTGGTCACACAGACACAACACACTAGGTAACTTTATTTATATTACTAATTGTGCCCGCATGAGTTTTTGTGTTTTTGTGCGGAACCCTAATTCTTTTCCTAAAATAAAAGTATCCTAAGTTATTCCTTATAACATCAGCTATCTGCCAGTGAAAGTCCCATCAAAATCCGTCCAACCGTTTCGGAGATTAGCCAGAATAGATAGACAGACAACAAAATATTTAAAAAATTGTTTATTTTTGTTACAAAGGGCCGTATATATGTTCATATTTCATAATTAAACAATCTTTATTTATTATGTTACTTATGAATTATTAACATAATTTAAAAAGGACCATTCATCTAGTAAAAAGTTGTTATTTTGACATTACAAACAAACACTTTATTAATTTTATTTACCTACTTACTTTTGTTTGTATGTATGTATAGAAGATTGATTTATAGACTTTTTAAGCTCTTTGCCACATAAACATAACTTTAAAATATTTATTGTAGTAGCCCAAACCTGTCTACAGATATTTAGATGAAGACTACAAGCAGATAATGATTTTAAGCAATGCAGTATACAAAAAATTCCAGTTTGTACTTACAGGAATTTCATCCAAAGCATTTAGGTAATATTTTTGCATTTTCTCATCTGTAATGTTGTGGAGCTTTCGCCCAACACAAAGGCAGGCATTGCAGAGCAGTTTATAAGCTACACTTTCTTCTTTAATATCCATTTTATTAATTTATTATTATTTGTTCATGTTAAACTGCACAGCTTTCTGATTTTCAGATGAACTTTCACTAAATACCAATATAAAAAAATTAAAACGATGAATACAGTTTTTTGTCTTATCTTTTCTACTTAGATTACGTTTTAAATTCAATACGATTTGGAGACTGTACTAACAATAATTCAAGAATTTCACTTCAAAAACATACAACAAAACAAACTGCTGCCATTTTAAAACTAGTGTTGTGTTTGACGCGCCCGGTCACCCGGTGTCAGCCAATATTGATTTTATCGGTTTATGTGGACTGTCAACAAAAAAAAACGGTAATGTGTCTCACGCAAAAAAACAACCAAAAAGCAACAATGGGAAGCTCATAAAACTACCAGATTTAAAAAAAATACATAAGTATGTCACATCATGGGTGGCCGAGATGCGAAACATCGGGTCTTCTTCACGATAGTTTAGATGGGATCTCTTCTTATCGCATAATATTCTTTTTCTTATTATACTTTGGCATAACGATTTTGGTATAATTTGTTTTGCCATAATAATACTTTGCCATATTTTTATTTTGACCACTAACGCAGCGGCAGCGGCCGCCGAGCGCCAGATCGTCCCGTGTTATTATTATACTCTTTGGCCAGATCCCTCTATTGTTGGTGTTGTGGATTGTGGTTTGGGTTCAGTACAATGTAAAGTTCCTACAAATTTCATTAAAGCAATATTGTATTTAAAAATGTGTACTAGTGTCTAACTTTTTATGAGTTAATTATTATGCTTATTTGTTATGCCTTTATAAAATATGTTTTAATATCACTAAGCGTAAATAAATTTATGCTTTAGAATGTTATGCTTAATCATTATTATAATTAAAGAAATTATGCTTAAAACATTATGCGTACGCTGTTATGCGTAAATAATGTTACGCGAAAATATAATTAGGAGAAACAAAAGCATCCAAAGTTATATTAGGTCTTAATGCAAATGGATAGGGAACCAGTTTAGATAGGTGTAGGCACTGCAGTGGGTACTCGAACGAAAATAAAATTTGAATTTACAGTAATTTTAATAAACTAGCGATTAACAAACGAAACACACACGTTTGTCGGAAACAAACACATGCGTTGGTACTGAGCGTTTGTCAAGTGTGTCCGAGCTCGACTGTCAAATGTAGACTATCGCAGCACTCGGTCTCTCCGCCAGTCCTTACTGCATCCCCTCCACCGATGATCGTGTCCAAGTGGTTGGGCTAGCTTGCGTTTCCGATCACATGATTATTCGTTTTCGAATCAAACAGTTAGATAGCACTGTTCGGTGTACTGTGGCGCCATCCCTCTACGACACATACATGCCATACTTTATACATAAAACACCTTCTTCCCATGGGGGCAGGGAGAAACTACAGAACGCATGCTACGATCTTCAATACTCCTTTTGCTTCGTTTAGGTTCATACATCCTGGTCATACACGCATTCCGCGCCGGTTGCGAGTACTGCACCTGGACCTTCCTGAAGAACATCAGCAATAAGCCTCAATAAGGTCACTATGTGTCCCTCCCCTAGGCCGTCCTCTCCCGAATTGTTGTGAGAAATAAAAATATTAGGTACATTAAAAATCAAGTTGTATCGAAATCGTTTATTTCAGAAACGTATCGTTACAATTTTTCGTAGTTTTTGACACAACATTTATTTTCAGGTAAAAACCGTACCAGAACACAATAACTGTGGCAAAGTACTTAAGTTTTATAAAATTGCCAAATTGGTTAAATGGTGGTATGGGTACAATATACCACTACATCTAACTAGAAGTTTTTTTTTTGTTTACTTGGTTTTGATTACCTGAAACTTACATACTAATCTGCCCCTTGTCGATATATGTGGGGTACAGCTTTATATTAAAATTCGGATTATTCTAGATTCCATTAAATGTAGGTTTAGTACCTAAAACTTAAATACTAAGTAGGATTACAATAATAATCTCAACATCGATAGAAAGGAAGTTTTTTTTATGTTTTGTTTTCTTTTTAAAAGAAATAACTACTAAAAATAAGTTTTAAAGATATGTACCTACAGTATAGGTCTATCTAATTGTAAATTTAGCGTGGCTCCACAAAATTTTCTTTATACAAACTATTGAAATGTTATCAAGCAGTGGAGGGGCGCGCAATTGTAAATTATATTATTTGTATCTACTTATAAAATAAATAAATGAGATCACAATATTTAAAACGTCAGTCGAAATACATCAGTCCAAAACCGGGTTTCTGGAATGAAAATCAACTACATGTCAAAACTTTTACTCATGTCAACTGATACCCCTTGATAAGACTGGTTGTCAAACTTTCGGACTTCTGACTACCCGTAACGACTGTCAAAGATCCACGAATGACAGCCGGGACCAACGGCTCAACGTGTTTGCCGAGGCACGGAGGTATGTAAAGATGGTCGCCCATCCATGGACCCGCAGCAACTTTTTTTTTTGTTTTTGTGTGAGTATTTTGTGCCTTACTTAACCTGGGTCAAAAAACTTCTCAAGCAAAAATTAAAAAAAATATATATGTTGATTTTCGTTCCAGAAATCGGGCATAAAATAATTATTCTAAAATTAAAACACTAGGTAGCGTGTTGCGTAGTATAGTTGACGTCATAATTGCTCTAAAATAATAAATTGCTAAGCCAACCGAATGAAACTTACTAACGAATGTTACTTACGAATGAATGTTACTTGTTTTTATTTTATTTGTTTTTTTTTTTTTTGTTTATTTGTTTCTTTTTTACTTGTGTGTATGTATGTACGATATAAAATGACAAGGACTACTTGTCTATGTGACAGCTACAGTCGCGTCGAGAGAATGCGTGTGTATGAAAGTGACAGGTGTCAAAAACGCATTCTCTCGTCGGCCGCACTGTAGTGAAGTTTCAATTAGAATTTTGAATTGTTGGCAGACTGGGTAAAGCAATTACGATGTTAACCATACCTTAGAAAAGCAGCCCGTGAGTGTAAATTAGCCAAACTACAGGCTGCTAGAAAGAGAGACAGAAAAAAAATACAATATAAACTTTTAGAAAAAATATAGTCATTATGAGTTGGGTTAATTCTCATAAGAATAACATAGATATAAAAGGGATAAAAAAGTTAAACACTACATGAAGAAGTCTTAGTTTTACTTAGGAATTAATAAAAGTCATGCCTGTTTCCACTGACACAAAGTGACATCTATACGAATGCCTAAATAAAAATGCGCTGTTGGACTGGCAACGCTTGGCTTAGCACCCAAAATTGAAAATCCAACAACGACTTTATTGTCAGTGTAAACAAGCTTAAAACTTTGGTTTCCTATCTATGAAAGCGGCGAACGGTCATACCTCGGAACAATAGGTAACTAATGTTCCGAGGGTCATTCAGTAACGTTTGCCCAAACACAGAGCGTTTTTTGACAACTTAATGTCAAATACTGGTGGAAAAGACAGATTTTGACAGAACCGCTTTCCTAGGAAACCTAAGCTTAGGGCGAAAGCGTTAGGTTAACCCGCGAAATTCAAATTTTACGTTTTTTGCAATTTGCAAATCTGTATTAGGTTGTATGTTGATTAAAATATGATTCGCGGCCGTAACAAATATTTATGTGTAGAATTATAATCATAAAAATCATCAATACATCTCTCTAAGTTCATATTACTCTATTATTGAATGACTATTTCATGTCATGACATTTGAGGCCAATTCTATCTAATGATTTTATTTATTTATTTATGGCCTTGTTTTCAGAGTGTTTGTAATGAATATCAAATTCTGTTCGATATCAGAAGGCCTACTCGTAATTTAAAACGTTCTAAATCTAGTCGCGGTCTCGTCTCGGCGACAAACAAATGTCAAAACTTGTCAAAATGTAGGGAAATTAGAAGTATTTTTTCGACAGATTGAGACTGAGATCAGACTGAACGTTCATAAAATTACGAGAATTGCCCCTCAGTTCTCAGCCCTTTGGCAAAGACCTCCTCCAACCCCTTCCAATTCTCCCTGTTCCTTGCCTGTCTAGTCCATGACTTTGCAGCCGTTCTCACCAAGTCATCCTGCCATCTTTTCAAGGGTATTCCCGTCTTTCTCTTCCCTTCCCTAGGGTACCATAGGGTCACTTTTTTGTCCCCTGTCAGTGTGGCCGGCCCATCTCGCATTTTAGTCTTCTTATTTTTATTACTACATCTTTTGCTTTTGTTACCTTCCTGAATACACGGTGACTGGTTCTTTCTATCATTCTTTTCCTCTTCATGCTCCATGCTAAGCTGACACGTTTGTAATTTTGTCTGGTGGGTTTTGGTCAAGACCCATGTTTGGCATCCTTAAGTTAGGATAGGAAGGATCCTGGTGTCGAACAGCTTTCCTTTAACATGACTGATTCTAATGATTATAATTATTCTGTAAATACACACGTGCTCGCGAATCATATTTAGATCCAAATACATACTGACCTACAAATTTGAATTCCGTGGACTACCTTAGCTCGTCAATAAAGAAGTTTTAATGTAAATAAGTTACTAAACCCAGCTTGTGTGCGTCAACATTCCGTTCCAGGACCTATCGGAAATGATGCCAATGCTTGATCGTCCGCTGATATTTGTGTCTCTTCGTCTTCGGCCCGTTTTTCTTAGATTTCTTTCCGCATTGATTGTTTCGAGAATAATCTCCGTTGTTCAAGAGTAATACAATCGCTGGTAGAATTATGTATACCCAAGATAAATAGAGGACCCTCATTGGCAGCAGCAGCAGTATGTACCAGAACTGTGGAGATGATACTGTCAGTACATGTGTCAGTGCTAGGACTACTATAGCATCCTTAAAATGACTGAAACAAATAAATACAAACATTATTGATGTGTTTTATTAATCAAGTTAATATTTACATTATAAGCTAACATTGATATGTTCAGACGCTAGCAGGCAAGCTACCCGAAAGTTTAAAATTTTCCCAATCAACGTTGAACCTTAATGCTTAAGTGATAAAATTGAAAATCTATTAAAGAAATTCGACAGATTGTAGTAGCTTGATGTGCTGGCCAGACGCCAGCAGTACATGTATAATTATGAAAAAATAAGCAAAAGAATTGTCAAAGTCCGCATCGCTGTCAACAGGAATATTGCCGAAAAAGCTGGCAACGTTGATGTGGACGTTGTATGGCGATGTTAATTCTTTGGCCAAGAAATAGACCCTCTGGTCACGTGAAGAGTCGATTAAATTATATTACTGACTAGCTTCTGCCCGCGGCTTCGCCCGCGTGGATGTCGGAAATTTACCCACGGGAACGTGCTAACAGGATAAAATGTATGTGCTTCCCCAGAATGCCATCTATGTCGCGGGCCCTTTGTGGCTAATTACAATAGAAAACCAATTGTGTCTCATTAGTGGTGATTAAGAGGGTACCTATATGATATCTTTACCTAAGTACCTAACTAATTTAAAAAAAGAAACTCAATAACAGAAAATTAAATACCTACCTACCTAAATAAACCTATTTCTGATGATAACTAATCTAAACTCAATAAATAAGCAAACTCCCTAAAAACTAATATCTATACGAATGACTAAACCTATACCTAACAGTATTATAAAATAACCTACGGTCACTACGTACACTATCAAATATACTACCTATACTTTAAAATTAAAATCTATACCTACGACTCATATAAAAATAAACCTAAATAACTCTAAAAACTAAAAGGAATAAAAATGAACTCCACTGCGGGTGACCCAACCTACGACAAACTTAGTATTTGCGGTTGGTACAGTACAGACAGTGGTAATCGGGTATAGGGATCGAACCGCAAAATTAAGTTTGTTTTTTATTGTATATACTTTTCCGGGATAAAAAGTACCCAGTGTGGTGCCCAGGATATTAAAGAATAATTATACCAAGTTTCATCGTAATCGAACCGGTAGTTTTTGCGTGATGCCTGAACAAACAGACAGACAGACAGACAGACAAAATTTTTTTTAATCACATTTTTGGGTTCGGTGTCGGTCAAGTAACACCCCCTGCCATTTATTTTTTGGATATTTTCAATGTACAGAATTTTCACTTCTACAGATTTATTATAAGTATATAGATTAAAGAACTTATAGGAAACCAACGGAATGATCGGATGACCTCTGAGAGGCCAGGCTCTGTAGAGCTGGGGAGATTCATCCAGCTTCATGTGACGAGATGACACTTAATTAAAGTCAACAAACATAAAATGTTAAATAAATTCTATAATGTTCATGTTCACTTTTCCACTACAGCTGCTTTTTTACCAATGGTCTTTTAATACTACACACGCAAATCGCACACATATTTATCTACTTTTCGTTTGATTTAAGATCGACACAAAAGTAAACTAAAACAAAACAATACGGCTTGCAGACGATGAACAGTGCTGCCATCTATGACGACCTTTCAGTTTTTAACCCCATTTATCATCATATGTCTAGCATATTCCATCCCAGTTTGAGTATCAGTATTTTATATGTAGCGACTGCCTATCTGAGAACCACAACCTAGTTACTGGGTAACACGATACCCCTTGGTAAAACTGATTGTCAGAACTTTTGGCTTCTGAATAGCCGGTACGCGACTCTTGTAGAACAATGTCTGTGAAAACTTTATGGTTTGAAGAAAAGAAAGAAATAAAATAAGATTGTTTGAACCAAGTTAAGTAGGGCACACAATGGCGCTGATTCCCTTTTTCACAAAATAAACTAAATTAAAGTTCAGTGCATCTTTTTCTTCTATTTCATTATGAAAAGGACAGAAGATAAATATTAGTTTAGTTCTGTCAAATTAAGATACTCCATAGACAAATTAGACGTGATTAAAAACATAGCTACTAAAAATACATACGTCAATTTACGTCAGGCGCTGACTAATTAAAAACACCTTACTTTTCACGGTGAGATTTTTACAGAATCGATCGGCTGTTTTTGGAACGATTTTCCTTATCGCGCGTTGCGAAAGGGGGCTAGACGGAAAAAATTAAGACCAAAAGTTGGAACGACACTTTTTGCTATAGTTTTATGCCGTGCGGCGTGCGCGTGTTTCTCTGTCTGTCTCTCTCTCTCTCTTTGAACTTCGTTCCATCCGGGTGTCCCTTGACACCTCTCAAGTTTTTTCTTGTCTTTATAATTATGTGTGTACATAAATGGGTAAATCTATACTTATAATAAATCTGTAGAAGTGAAAATTCTGTACATTGAAAATATCAAAAAAATAAATGGCAGGGGGTGTTACTAGACCGACACTGAACCCAAAAATGTGATTAAAAATTTTTTTGTCTGTCTGTCGGTCTGTCTGTCTGTTTGTTCAGGCATCACGCAAAAACTACCGGTTCGATTACGATGAAACTTGGTATAATTATTCTTTAATATCCTGGGCACCACACTGGGTACTTTTTATACCGGAAAACTATATACAATAAAAAACAAACTTAATTTTGCGGTTCGATCCCTAGACCCGATTACTGTTCCAACCGCAAATAATAAGTTTGTCGTAGGTTACGTCACCCGCAATGCACAGCTATTAATAATAAGTATGTAAAGTTGTCGAAAATTTACCACTGACGAGACAAAAAGGGGTAATTCAGTTTTTAAGGGGAGGATTTGAACTTGAAACTGTATGTTACATTTTCACGCCTAAACCACTGAACTTCTGATTTGGCATAGAGATAGATGGCATCCTGGGGAAGCACATTTTATCCTGTTAGCACGTTCCCGTGGGATAATTTCTGATATCCACGCGGGCGAAGCCGCGGGCAGAAGCTAGTAAATAAATAAATATGAGTAGGTGGATACTTACTCGGCCCAGCCTCCTGGTATGCTCAAATCGAGGCCAGGGTCGATTAGTTTTAGTTCAACAAGATTATTGTACCGCGGCAAAGCACGCCCTGTCATTGTGACAAGCAACATCATTGATACTACTGGAATAATGATGGTTGACATCTGAAAAGGAAATTACAATAATTTTAGTTCATTGATACATTAATTAGGTACACACGGCTACACGTCAAGCTATACAAAACCAGTTTGTCTTGGCCTCACTTTGTATGATATTTTCTCACAATGAACGGTCAGCCAATACTGGTTATGCATAGCTTGATGTGTAGCCGTGTGTACATCAGCGGGGTCATTGCGTAACATAAGTACCTACTATCAGTAACAGTGACTTTCATTTTGGCATCAACAACATTCATTGCGTTATTTACGTTGATAAACAGACTTTTTCGAGCATATGAAGCAATGGATTAGCAATGTCCGTCAACGGTCAAAATGATTCAGATTGAGATTAATTGTTAGTGTGTTAGAAGGATGGAAGGCATATAAAACATTCATTAAACGTACGCTGGACTAAATATACTATACGAAATGACAGTTGCAGTTGTTTCAGTTGTGCCAGATAAATGACAGCCGGGACAACGGCTTATCGTGCTTTCCGAGGCACGGAGGGGTTTTGGTAGGTATGTTAAGATGGTCACCCATCCACGGACCAACCGCGGCAACTGTAGCTTAACTTGATAGATCGACCCGTGCGGTTGTTATTACTTAGCCAGAAGCCCCTCACGTGTACCTTAAGTAGTCTATTAGAGAGATTAGAGTACTTAACTCACACGTATCGTAATGTAGGTATACTATTTTTCAACATAAACTCTAAGCGACATATTATAATAAGCAGTAGGTAAAGAAAAGAAAGAAAGAAAAAGAAAGTAAAAGTAAAGAAAGAAAAAGTATTTACGACTCATACAGGAAGATCACAAACTAAACTAAACACAGTCAAAACTAAAAAATTTTTATAAAAGTACCTAACAAAACGAAAAAAAGAACAACAAAGAAAAAGAAAAAAAAAGGAAAAAAGAAGGTACCTACTGTATTTGTCATATGAACCACCATAAAATGAACATAGTATACCTACTGTATACAGGGTGTAAAAAGACCCATTACATAAGCCGTTATTTACGTATTCTGCACATAAAATAGGTAACATTGTGCCAAAATTATGGCTGGAAATGACTTTTATTTCTGCATAGCTATTCACAACCATACGACAGGCTATCGTATCGAAAATCACACATTTCGATAACCTAATTTTCCTTGCCCCCGACAGCAAACAGCTGTCGGAAGAATAGCGATTGTTTAGTTGATTTAAACTGACAAAATTTTAGGGTTTTGGACTTGTGAAAGTTGTGACCTGCAGTGCAATTCTGTAACCATCTCACCGTGAACCCGTGACCGAAGGGCTGGCTTTTACCTTGGCCAGAGGCTAAGCATTGCTATTCAACGAGGTAATGCCGCCAGTCTCTTGGGTACGGACGCCAGCAGGTCAACCTACCCGAAACTGTCAGATTTTCCCAATCAACATTGAACCTAATGCTTTGGCAATAAAGTCGAAAATCTATTAAAGAAATCTGACAGATTGTAGTAGCTTGATGTGCTGGCGTCTGTACATTACCAGTCGACAGCGATGATGATGATGGATGAATTTTTCGAAGCTATATTTTAGTTTGTGAATAGTTTTAGTTAAGTTAGGATATTAATTAATTAGGTTTTACATAATAAATAAATAAGCATGATAAAACAGTTTAGATTTAGATTTAGAACTGTCACACTGACAGCTGTCAGGAACGCATTCTCTCGACGGACGGAATGATTTGTATAAAAAACTAACGACGGATCCAATGGTGATGTCATCTAGATTCAGCTGACCAGTGACAGCTATTGAAAGTACTGGCCGAAGAAGAAATACCGCCAGAATTATGTTACGGTAAAAAAAAATGGTGTCCACATTGTCGTCCACGATTTGTTGAAAGCCTTTGGTTGGTGGTTTCCCCCTATGCGGCTGAAACAGAAAAATACAAATTTTAGTTATTAAAACACCAAGGGGCTTAGGGGGTTTGCTTATGGGAATAACTTCCTGAAATAAATGATTATTTAATTTAATTTAGCACCAGCTCTTTTATCAGGGCAGAAGTTGAACCATAAAATTTTCTATATCTATGAGTTGAACTCAACAGGTTTATTGTAATTAGTAAGTATACAGACGCCAGCGATATGCTGGCGTCTGTATACTTACTAATGAAATGTCCAAATCTTGGCGAGGTGACAGCAACAGAGACAAAAGAGTTGCTGGGCGACTAAGTTGCTCAATGGCGCCCTCCTAACAGTTGCCTCTGTCATCGACGCGTGTAAAACTCTCATGTGTATCACTCGTGTGTAAAACACTCGTGTGCAAACTTATGCTGAAAGTGATGCAGTGTGTGTGTGTATCTTGAAGGTCAAACGTCGCGCGCAGACTTATCTTGCGCGTACTCTCGCAATATTTTCTACAATTGATTAAAGATTTGTAAAGTTTTTTGGTATTTAGATTGAACTAGCTATGCCCCGCGGTTTCACCCGCATAAGTCTCAATCCCGTGGGAATATCGGGATAAAAAGTGTATCCTATGTGTTAATCCTGGTTAGAAACTATCTGTGTGCCAAATTTCATTCAAATCCATTCAGTAGTTTTTGCGTGAAAGAGTAACAAACAAACATCCATCCATCCATCCTCGCAAACTTTCGCGTTTATAATATTATTAGGAAGAAGGAGATTTCAGCTGTACCTGGGACGTTCCAGCTCTATAAACCCGATCTGCAGTCCTCTGGAGCGAGCGCTGTCAACAATACGATTGAATGTAAACATAAAACAAATTGATTGTGATTGTGACAATCAGATCATAAGCCCAGGCTAGCACAGGCGCGTTTTTCTCGCGGCTATTTTTTTTCGAGCACTGGATTTTCAGCACACTACCTATCGCTGAGAGTTGATAATCCAACAGTGTGGTTTTTTGAGCGCTTGAACACCGAGAGTGGGAAATGTTGGGTTGACTTCCAGTCTAATAGCATAATCAACCTATAACGCCCACTGCTGGCACACAGGCCTCCTCTTTACGAGAGGGAGCAGCTGTACACTAGTATTGCAATACATCCATGGAGCTGTAGCGGTATCTACAACGCCACATGCGGGCTACGAGTCATACTGACGTCATGCAGAATCCTGCACCGCGCAAGCAGAGTTTACCGCGTAATTGGCATATACAATAGCCCGATATGATTCGTTGGGCAGTTGCCCGCCAGACACAACCCGTCTGATCGGAGGATCGTCCCGTTGGAACCGTCGACGCTTGAGCGTCGTACTCAAATACACGAGCGACACTTTGTTGAAGGCAGCCGCCGACACGCGGTGACGGCTGTCGTCAACGACTGCAGTTGCCTCTGTCCTCGACACGTGTCGCTCGTTAGAGGATGAGTGAACTTTACACTCTGGACCTCATACCTCTATAGAGCTATTACCATAAACATTTCGCACATGCGCTTTTTTAAAACGCTCGTCTTGGCGCTGAGAGTTGAAAATCCAATGGTGCGCTTTTAACGCGCTAGTGTGCGATCTGTTGGATTTTTTAAATTAAAAATCCAGTGCGTGTTTTTCCAACGCTGTTTTAGAAAAGCGCTCGTGCGTACGTAAGTATTAAAGATTCAACTCACCAGCATTGCGAAGCCTGTAGCGTGGGCTCCGGAGAGTAGAGCCTCCCCACAGAGTGGAATCCAGGAATTGCTGCTGAAATAATGAAAAGGTATTTTTAAAGGACACGCAAAGGATATAAAACCTGCATAGAACTGTGGAAAAAGGAAAAAGAGACCTTTGGTCTGCAGTGGAACAATACAGGCTCTTCTAAATACCAAAATAGCTGAATAAAATATTGAATTGCACGATTTGTTTTATTCCATCAGACTGGTCACCCAGATTCATCTGCCTAGCGTTTTCCCAACTATATTGGACCGGCTGCCAGTCTAACCGGATGCTGCTGAATACCGGTATTTTACAAGGAGTGACTGCTTAGCAGACCTCCATAACCCAGTTACTGAGTAATATGATACCCCTTGGTTGCTATACAAAATAAAAATAACAGTTTATTACAAATTTGCAAAGGCAATCGCAAACAATAGCGAGCAGCTCAATCGCAAGAGTTTATGTGAAATTTTGTAGACACAACAAGACAATTAAAAGTATTAAATAAAATTGACAAAAATGTAAACGAACAAATTATAGTAATATATAGCTCTCAAAACGGTAAAGGAAAATTTCGTGAGGAAACGGCCATGTCCTAGAACCAAAAATTCAAAGACATGTGACATTTACTAACCCGCACTGGGCCCGCGTGGTGGATTACAGTCCACTCCGTCTCAAAGAGAGGAGGCCTGTGTCCCAGTAGTGGGAACATAGTAGGCTGATTACAAATAAATTTAATTAATATATATTAAAATAAATAATCCATCCATCGACTTTTTTATAAAAAAATATAAAATATTAAGAAATATGTATATTAACAAAGAAATAAATTAAGTAAACAAGTAATACATAATTTAAAACAGACTAAGTTAAATAGGTACATTGTTTATGTATGGTAGATTTTTTTTAGTAACCGCACACAAAAGGCTCAAGTTTGTGAGAAAAAAAAATGATAAAAAAAAGATAATAAATAAAAAAATAAAAAATAAAGTTAGGATAAAATTGTATTCATTAATTCGGTCTAAGTAGTCATTTATGTACATTTCATTTGAATTCTTAATGATTATCAACCGAGTTAGCACAGATCAAAGAAGATATTCTTTCACACACGAAGGTGTTACATGCGAGGGCTCTTTGAATATTATTTGCTATTATTAGCTGAATTTCGTCAAAATAGAACAAAAACAGTTTAATATGTAAGTAAATATTTACTTACCGCTTCCAGTTATCCACAGGGCAGTGTGGACTTGTTGTGCACCGATGATTATGGGAGCGTCCAAAGAATGGAGTCAAAAATCAATAATGCAGCTATGCGTTTCGTTTAGACATTTCCATTACTTGTTTTTCCCGGCAATAATAACTAAATAAAATATTCACCGGACTACCTACAATGCCAAAGATATTGCTAGCATAGATTTTTATTGCCATTTCTAACTTATCGATTTCTTGTGTTCTCTTACATGAAATCGACATTGTGAATAACGAAATGTAGCTCAACGAACAGGACCGAGGTGTACTTACTACTTCCATAGAAATTTTGAGTGATGTTGAGCTGTTTTTGACATGAGTTTGACAGATGTGTTGTCAATAATGTCAATTGACAGCAAAACGAAAACATAATACACCTGTGAGAAAAGTTTTTATTTTATTCAAAATATGTGATAAAAGTCTAACTAGAACAAGTATTAAATAATCATACAGGAATATAATAAGATTCTTAATAGGCCTTTTATTAATCATTTCCCTAAGTTTATTGATTTAGTCTTAAAAAAGTTTAAAGAATTTTGTGTTTTTATTTAACATTTGATTTAATTACATGAAAATGATGGACGAAACCGAAATAAAGTATGAATTCCCTAACTGCGAGAACCAGTGCAGTGTCTGCCTTAGCGTTGGAAGAAAATTATTCCTTTTAGGAGAATATATTGGTGTTTTTAAAAGAATTACTTCAGACGTTCGAAATCATGTAAGTGAAATAAAAAAATACAATATTATTAGAATTAATGGATTGAAATATTGCTGTAAACTTTTAGGAACTCTATTTAGAATATCCTAGAAAGAAAAGTTGTTAGTTTTTGTTTTACACTACTAATAAATAAATAATGAATTTAATAAATAAAAAATAAAAGTTATTGTGGCTGAGTAATAACTCCCTATGGACTCCTGTCTGAAATAAAAGTTTTCTATTCTATTCTAATAACAGCCGCACAGGTTGATCGATCAAGTTAATTTACGCTTGCCGCGGTTGGTCTGGATGGGTGACCATCTTTACATACCAAGACCCATCTGTGCCTCGGAAAGCAAGTTAAGCCGTTGGTCCTGGCTGCCATTAGTGGATCTTTGAAAGTCGTTACGGGTCGTCAGTAGCCCGAAAGTCTGACAACCAGTCTTACCAAGGGGTATTACCCAATAACTGGGTTGTGGAGGTCAGATAGGCAGTCAATCCATGTAAAATACTGGCACTCAGCTGCATCCGGTTAGACTGGAAGCCGACCCCAACATAGATTTAATTGTCTTTGCAATTTATATAATTTTTAGTTTTTATTATAAATATTTTGTAATTTTTATAACTTTTTACGATTTGACAATTTAGTATTTGACATTTTATTTTTAAATTATTCTGACATTTTTGTACTTTTTTGATAATTTTAATTATTATATCCTGTATTTAAAAGTAAACATCAATTATATTTTTAAATATTAGAATATAAAAAGAATAAAAACATTGAAAAAAAAAATAGTAGCCCACCGGTATCGGGAACAGGGTCCAAGCTACAGAGAGAGGAACCTCCTGACAATGCGAGCCGTGTCCAGAAGTGCCACTTTCTGAATCAAGCCCTTGATCCAGCTGCCCAACAAGAGCCTCTCAGGTGTTGGTCGAGGCTCTTGGCTATTAAGCCATTGGCTGTCACAAAACCTTCGGTTTCTCCAAAGAGGTCACCGAAACGCAGCCAGGCTACGGACGCTAGTAGATCTTAATTATTATTATTTATGAATATTTCAATTTAATTAGTCACAATTTTATTTTGGGTTTTATGTTTAGAATTTTAAATAGTTTATAAGTAATTTAAATGTATGAGTTTAAAATATAGACTACAGTTGTCTGAGATAAATAAATTATTATTATTATTATAGTTGGGAAAAGGCTAGGCAGATGATGATAATGTATTGAGAAAATCAGTTTTTATTTTATTTTATCATGTTTAAATATTGAAACCCATCACATCTATAAACTTTACACAAAAAAATCTGTTTCTTTTAACTGGGATTTGATGTAGCTAACATGCAACCACCTAGTTTAATTTCTCATGTTTGGATATCAATACCCAATCTGAAGTTTCATTAGCTAATATAAACAAAAAAAAAACTTTATTTAGACCTAAGTAACTCCATAAGATAAAAAATTAAAAAAATGATTGCAATGGTGATGGTAATATAAATTGGATGTAGTTTAGCAGAAAGGACTCAACATACAAGAAGGAATGTTAGAGTTATCGAGGTTTTAAGTTTAGGTGTGTATTGCTGCAATGATGTTGTATATGGATTTTTTAAAATATTGTCACTTATGGGCAAATATGCCAATATTTTTATGACTCAAGTTGTATTATTTTTCGAGTTATTGGGAAGGATGTGGGTTGAGTCCTTTCTGCTTAAGTACGTCCAATTGACATATGTATATATTTTTTTTTTTTCAGAGCCAGACTCCATTAGAAGATATAAAACTATGTTGGGAGTGTTATGCATTTCTGCGGAGGGCCAGTATATTTCAGCGGCAAGTCAACAAAGCTAATGAAATGCTTCAATTGGGACAGGTGAACATTTAGTAATCATCAGATATAATAGTAATCATCACACCTGTAATAATCTCCGAAGAGTTATGCACGGGTGTACAGACGCCAGCACATCAAGCTACTACAATCTGTCAGATTTCTTTAATTGATTTTCAGCTTTATCGCTAAAGCATTAAGGTTCAAGGTTGATTGGGAAAATTTGACAGTTTCGGGTAGCTTGACCTGCTGGCGTCTGTACCTACAGTACATCCACATTTCGCCAGTTATGTTTAAGTGAAAGTAATAAGGGGCGAATACCAAAAACAAGTAATTCCAGATAGAAGGACCCAAGAACACTGTCCAACCAGCATCCTAATTATGTAACACACTCAATTGACTCAATCGACTCGATTGACTCTTGAATTGAGATTGAGATTGTCCAGGGATATATATATATAATATATATCCCTGGACATTTCACACAGCGCCATCTAGTCCCAAGCTAAGCAACCTAATGGTTTTTTTTTTTTGAGGATGTGAAATCATCAAATGACTCCTCCCGCTCTGGGTGGAGCAGGAGGGAGTGTCAGATTCTTACTGACTAAAACCCACCCGTGTTCCTTCCTTAGCCCTTTATGTTCCAGGGCAGCGCTAAACCCTTTCGGATGTTCCCGCTACCCTGGCAGGGAGCAACCTAATGCTTGTGTTATGGTAACAAGATGGCTGATAAACTACTTATATACATTTTGTTTTTGTAAATACATACATATTATAGATAGAAAAACACCCAGACTCGGAACAAATACATGTAGGTAATACAAATATTTGTTCCGTGCGGGAATCGAACCCGCGACACGCAGCGCAGCAGTCAATCGCTTAACCACTGCGCCAACCGTGCCGTCAATGCCGATTCAATCTGAATCATTTTGAAGGATATTGCTAACCCATTGTTTCATATGTTCGAAAAATTTGTTTATCTGCTCAACAACGAAAATAACGCAATGAATGGTGTTGAACTATCAAATTGAAAGCCGGTGCTACTGTTACCGTGTTACGCATTTAGCCCACTGGGAATTGAACCCGGTATCTTATAGTACTCTTTGGAATTGAACCCAGGGGCTGCAGTATCGACATTCATAGCGATCGCTTTACGACCGAATTCGGTCGCAAAGTCCTGTCACTCCATACATTATACCTGTGAATTCGGGACTTTGCGACCGAATTCGGTCGTAAGGCGATCGCTATGAATGTCGAGACTGCAGTCCCAGGACCTCATGCTGAGTAGTAGCAGTTACTATACTCTTTGGTAGTAGCGCTTGCGACTACTACACTCATGATAGGGTTGAAATTGGTACGACCCAAGTGCTTCAATGTCAGATTTTAAATTCTAGCCATTTTTTTTTCAGCCCTACCTCTATGGTACACAATCCAGCCTTACAACAATAATACTAAATGATTCACATCCTCACACAATTTATGTAAACGATTTAAATGTAAAAGTACAGCCGGAAACAAAACTATGTGACAGTAATAGTGATGATGATGAAATGAATTATACGTGCGAGTTTGGTGATGATGTTGTTGATGACTGTACTAAAACTGAAGTGACGAAGGAAAGTACAGGTATGCATTTCAGACAATATTTTTCTTTTAAGGCGAGGTCTTCCCGCGAAATTCAAAGAAATAAAATACGTTTATTAGACATCCTGCGAAGGCGAACATCGTCGCTCCACCTCGTCCATTATGTAAACATATTTTGGAATATTTCTGCCGTAGGTGCGACGGACACAAATCCCGATAGCACGGACCACACCTGGGACAACCATCTAACACATAAAAATATTTGTTCTTTACGGGAATCTTCTGAAAACAAGAAGCCCAAAAACAATCGATGGGCGAAAAAAAGGGCGTTACAAAACAAGAAGCCGAAATTCAAAATTATTACAGAACATACTAAATATAGTTTCAGAAGAGTACAGATAGATGATGAAGAGTTACAGTGTTTACTGAAGAGTGAAAGAGAGAGTGTATATTTTAAGTCGAAGAGGTTTAAATGCGATAGCTGTGTTTTGGCGTTTTCGAGTCATGAAATGTTGGGGAAACATGATAAGAAGTTTCATTGTAAGGTATTTATATTCTTCCATTTTTTCTTTATACCTGTAGCGATATCTACAACGCCACATGCGAACTACGCGTCATACTAACTTCAGGCAAAATTCTGCATCGCGCAAGCAGAGTTTACCGCGCAACTACACATATACAACGTCCCGACATGAGTCATTGGGCAGTTGCCCGCTAGACACAACACCCGTCTGGTCGGAGGATCCTCCCTTTTCTATGGAGGATGAGTGAACTTTACACCCTTTTCCTCATATCTCTATATCCCCATCTAATATCACGTCGAGAGCCTTGTGGCTAAATAATAACAGCCTCACAGCCGGATCGATCTGTTTAAGCTACGGTTGCCGCGGTTACTCCATGGATGGGTCAACTATGTTGGGATCGGCATCCAGTCACACCAGACGCAGCTGAATACCAGTATTTTACATAGAGTGACTGCCTATCTGACCTACACCACCCAGTAATACTGGGATTAATTACGATACCACTTTTTTTTTTTTTTGATGATGGGAAATCATCAAATGACTCCTCCTGCTCTGGGTGGAGCAGAAGGGAGTGTCAGACTCTTACTGACTAAAACCCACCCGTGTTCCTTCCTTAGCCCTTTATGATCCAGGGCAGCGGTAACCCTTTCGGACGTTCCCGCTACCCATTACGATACCCCTTGGCAAATGATAAATGATTTTATTTTGTAAGTAGATTTGTACAAACACTCACTTACACGTCAATCATATTTTAAAAAGTAGATGAAGTCGGTGTTTCCTATCTGACTAGTCTGAGAAGAAAGGCCGAAACAAACTCAGAGGTCACAGTCTCTTTTAGAGTCCAGACAAAATCTTGGACAGACCATAATGAAGACCATGCCAAGACTGGTTGTCAAACTTTCGGGCTTCTGACTACCCGTAACGACTGTCAAAGATCCACGAATGACAGCCGGGACCAACGGCTTAACGTGCTTTCCGAGGCACGGAGCGGTCTCGATGTGTAATGGATTGGCAGCCATCCACGGAGCGACCTCGGCAAGCGTAGCTTAATCTTCGGCCTTTTTGGCGCCGTGAAGCCTACTTTCCTGCTAATTTCTTACATCGGGCTTCACACTTTTTTTTGATCTTAATTTTTTTTTATTTCTATCCGGTGTATTCTGTTTTTTAGTCTGTGCTGAATAAACATATTTTATTTCTTTCTTTGTCTATACGTGCGGATGTTATAAAAACCATAGTGTCTTCATGAATAACGTTTTTTTTTCAGCTAACGAAATATACCTGTGATATTTGTACCTCAAGAATGTCGAGTAAACGCTTGTTGTCTGAACATATAGGAGACCATTACTATAAGTATGAGTGTACACTGTGCGACTTCACGTGTTATGACAAGTCGCAAACAAGATGGCATCATCAGAGAAGACATCGAAAAGTGTTTCAGTGCCTGAAGTGTGAATTGAAGTTTGGGTGAGTTTTTTCTAAATTATTTTTTTATTGATAACAGCCGCACGAGTTGGTCGATCAGGTTAAGCTACGCCTGCCGCGGTTAGTCCGTGGATGGGTGACCATAATTAAATACTAAGACCTTCCGGGCCTCGGAAAGCACGTTAAGCCGTTGGTCCCGGCTGTCGTTTGTAGATCTTTGGCAGTCGTTACGGGTCGTCAGAAGCCCGACAGCCTGAGAACCAATTACCCAGTAATTGGGTTCTGAAGATCAGATAGGCAGTCGCTCCATGTAAAATACTGGTATTCAGCTGCATCCGGTGAGACTGGAAGCCGATCCCAGCATAGTTGGGGAAAGGCAGGCACATTGTTCTTTATATGAAATTGTTCTTTCATTGTTCTTTTTTTTTTTTTATTATTTCTTATAATTGTGCGTTTTGTTTGTACAGAATAAAATCTTTTTCGTTCTTTCTTTCTTTTCTTTTTCTTTCTTCGTTAATCTAGTGGTCGCAAATGCTACTGCTGAGCACGAGGTCTTGGGTTCGATTCCCAGGTCGAGCGAAGCGTTTTTGGATTTTTCCATCAGGAATTTGACGATACGGTTGCTGCAGTGGCTGAGCGCTACGTGTCGCGGGTTCGATTCCCGCACGGAACAAATATTTGTATTGCCTACAGGTAGTTGTTCCGGGTCTGGCCGTTTGTGTATGTCAGTTTTTAAATGTTTGTAAACGCACCCACGATACAGGAGTAATTTCTAGTGGGGCAAAGTTTAAAAAAAAAATTGCCAGTAGCTCAGTCAGGATTTGTGCCCGGATGACAATAGGCTGATGATGATGATTTTGATGATGACAATAGGCTGATGATGATGATGATGATTTTGATGATGACAATAGGATGATGACAATAGGCCAGGATGTGATGCAGTAGTCTATCAAAGATTGGCATGCCTTATGCCAATCTTTGATAGACTACTGCATCACATCCTGGGGAGGTGCCGCCAAGACGCACCTCATTGAAGTTGAGAGGGCACAGCGTGCTATCCTCAAAGTTGGCGCCGGTCTGCCTTACCTATTTCCAACCATAGACCTTTTTAAGAGCTGGGATTTACTTACTGTTAGGCAAACCTTTATACTGCGTACGGTTCTTAAACAACACTCCTTGTTGCAATACGATCCGAATTCTTTTAGGGATAAGCGCCGTAAAGGCAGAGTATGCCAAACTCAACCCTCCAGCTCTGCACACTCACGTAATTTCTTTTTCTTTCTCGGACCATATCTGTACAATAAGCTTAATATCATCCTTAACATTTATCCTCTAACTAAATACAATTGTAAAACTTCTGTCACTTCTTTCTTAAAAACTCTAGACTATCAGGGAACTGAGAACTTGTTGATCCCCCTCAGATAGACTATCTATAAACTAATCAATCAAACTCTCTGCTGCTTCTACATGCCATCTACCATACTCGCACCACACTCGCTCAAACAACCACTCACATACACTCTTACATCTTTTCATACACTTTCCCCGGCCACTCACTTCCCACAAACTCTGTTATTTCTATAAATTTTTTAGCATTCTTTATTGTTATTTTTTATATTTGTTACTAAATTTTATATTATTGTTTTTATTAATAGTTCGTTAAGTATCCTGCATTGTTTTATGTCGTGTATCCAAAAAACAGGCATCTAGCCGCGGGAGGGCCCTGGTGACCTGTAATACAGGTTTTTATATAAACCTATCTCAGGCTCCAGTCTCTCACAAAGTTAGCTCCTTGTTCGTGCACTACTGTCAAACTCTAGCATTATGTTCATAGAAGATGATGACAATAGGCTGATGATGATGATGATGATTTTGATGATGACAATAGGCTGATGATGATGATTTTGATGATGACAATAGGCTGATGATGATGATTTTGATGATGACAAAAGGCTGATGATGATGATGATGACGATTTGATGACAATAGGCTGATGATGATGATGATTTTGATGATGATAATGAAAATAGGCTGATGATGATGATGATGATTTTGATGATAACAATAGGCTGATGATGATGATGACAATAGGCTGATGATGATGACAATAGGCTCGCCACATGTTACATGGGACTTGAAAATAATTGGCGAAATGTGTACCTTATGTTTTTTATGAAATTAGTGAATCACTCCTAACTTCTCTTGCCTTTGGCCTTCTTAGCTTCGGGTTCGTGACAATAAATTCTGCCGATAAAAATTTCCAAAAGTTACACTTTAATTACACAACACTAATAACAACTCAAACACTAATCATAAAACACAATCGCTCTTAAATCTCTAAAATGATGATTTTTATGATGACCATAGGCTGATGATGATTTTGATGATGACAATAGGCTGATGATGATGATGATGATTTTTATGATTACAAAAGGCTGATGATGATGATGATGACGATTTGATGACAATAGGCTGATGATGATGATGATTTTGATGATGATGATGACAATAGGCTGATGATGATTTTGATGATGACAAATGACTGATGACGATGATGATGATGATTTTGATGATGCCAATAGGCTGATGATGATGATGATTTTGATGATGACAATAGGCTGATGATGATGATGACAATAGGCTGATGATGATGATGACAATAGGCTGATGATGATGACAATAGGCTCGCCACATGTTACATGGGACTTGAAAATAATTGGCGAAATGTGTACCTTATGTTTAACGTCAGGATTTATGCCCGGATGACAATAGGCTGATGATGATGATGATGATTTTGATGATGACCTTAGGCTGATTATGATTTTGATGATGACCTTAGGCTGATTATGATTTTGATGATGACAATAGGCTGATGATGACGTTGATGATTTTTATGATGACAATAGGCTGAGGATGATGATGATGATGATTTTTATGATGACAATAGATGATGATGATGATTTTGATGATGACAATACGCTGATGATGATTATGATGATTTTGATGATAACAATAGGCTTGCCACATGTTACATGAGACTTGAAAATAATTGCCGAAATGTGTACCTTGTATTTTTTTATGAAAATAATGAATCACTCCTAACTTCTCTTGCCTTCGGCCTCTTAGCTTCGGGTTCGTGACAATAAATTCTGCCGATAAAATTTTCCAAAAGTTACACTTTAATTACACGACACTAATAACAACTCAAACACTAATCATAAAACACAATCGCTCTTAAATCTCTAAAATGATGATTTTTATGATGACCATAGGCTGATGATGATTTTGATGATGACAATAGGCTGATGATGATGATGATGACGATTTGATGATGACAATAGGCTGATGATGATGATGATTTTGATGATGATGATAACAATAGGCTGATGATGATGATTTTGATGATGACAATAGGCTGATGATGATGATGATTTTGATGATGACAATAGGCTGATGATGATGATGATTTTGATGATGATGATGACAATAGGCTGATGATGATGATTTTGATGATGACAAAAGGCTGATGATGATGCTGATGATGATTTTGATGATGACAATAGGCTGATGATGATGATTTTGATGATGACAATAGGCTGATAATGATGATGACAATAGGCTGATGATGATGACAATAGGCTTGCCACATGTTACATGGGACTTGAAAATAATTGGCGAAATGTGTACCTTATGTTTAACGTCAGGATTTGTGCCCGGATGACAATAGGCTGATGATGATGATGATGATTTTGATGATGACAATAGGCTGATGATGATGATGATGATTTTGATGATGACCTTAGGCTGATGATGATAATGAAAATAGGCTGATGATGATGATGATGATTTTGATGATAACAATAGGCTGATGATGATGATGACAATAGGCTGATGATGATGACAATAGGCTCGCCACATGTTACATGGGACTTGAAAATAATTGGCGAAATGTGTACCTTATGTTTTTTATGAAATTAGTGAATCACTCCTAACTTCTCTTGCCTTTGGCCTTCTTAGCTTCGGGTTCGTGACAATAAATTCTGCCGATAAAAATTTCCAAAAGTTACACTTTAATTACACAACACTAATAACAACTCAAACACTAATCATAAAACACAATCGCTCTTAAATCTCTAAACTGATGATTTTTATGATGACCATAGGCTGATGATGATTTTGATGATGACAATAGGCTGATGATGATGATGATGATTTTTATGATTACAAAAGGCTGATGATGATGATGATGACGATTTGATGACAATAGGCTGATGATGATGATGACAATAGGCTGATGATGATGATGACAATAGGCTGATGATGATGACAATAGGCTCGCCACATGTTACATGGGACTTGAAAATAATTGGCGAAATGTGTACCTTATGTTTAACGTCAGGATTTATGCCCGGATGACAATAGGCTGATGATGATGATGATGATTTTGATGATGACCTTAGGCTGATTATGATTTTGATGATGACCTTAGGCTGATTATGATTTTGATGATGACAATAGGCTGATGATGACGTTGATGATTTTTATGATGACAATAGGCTGAGGATGATGATGATGATGATTTTTATGATGACAATAGGCTGATGATGATGATGATTTTGATGATGACAATACGCTGATGATGATGATGATGATTTTGATGATAACAATAGGCTTGCCACATGTTACATGAGACTTGAAAATAATTGCCGAAATGTGTACCTTGTATTTTTTTATGAAAATAATGAATCACTCCTAACTTCTCTTGCCTTCGGCCTCTTAGCTTCGGGTTCGTGACAATAAATTCTGCCGATAAAATTTTCCAAAAGTTACACTTTAATTACACAACACTAATAACAACTCAAACACTAATCATAAAACACAATCGCTCTTAAATCTCTAAACTGATGATTTTTATGATGACCATAGGCTGATGATGATTTTGATGATGACAATAGGCTGATGATGATGATGATGATTTTTATGATTACAAAAGGCTGATGATGATGATGATGACGATTTGATGACAATAGGCTGATGATGATGATGACAATAGGCTGATGATGATGATGACAATAGGCTGATGATGATGACAATAGGCTCGCCACATGTTACATGGGACTTGAAAATAATTGGCGAAATGTGTACCTTATGTTTAACGTCAGGATTTATGCCCGGATGACAATAGGCTGATGATGATGATGATGATTTTGATGATGACCTTAGGCTGATTATGATTTTGATGATGACCTTAGGCTGATTATGATTTTGATGATGACAATAGGCTGATGATGACGTTGATGATTTTTATGATGACAATAGGCTGAGGATGATGATGATGATGATTTTTATGATGACAATAGGCTGATGATGATGATGATTTTGATGATGACAATACGCTGATGATGATGATGATGATTTTGATGATAACAATAGGCTTGCCACATGTTACATGAGACTTGAAAATAATTGCCGAAATGTGTACCTTGTATTTTTTTATGAAAATAATGAATCACTCCTAACTTCTCTTGCCTTCGGCCTCTTAGCTTCGGGTTCGTGACAATAAATTCTGCCGATAAAATTTTCCAAAAGTTACACTTTAATTACACGACACTAATAACAACTCAAACACTAATCATAAAACACAATCGCTCTTAAATCTCTAAAATGATGATTTTTATGATGACCATAGGCTGATGATGATTTTGATGATGACAATAGGCTGATGATGATGATGATGACGATTTGATGATGACAATAGGCTGATGATGATGATGATTTTGATGATGATGATGACAATAGGCTGATGATGATGATTTTGATGATGACAATAGGCTGATGATGATGATGATTTTGATGATGACAATAGGCTGATGATGATGATGATTTTGATGATGATGATGACAATAGGCTGATGATGATGATTTTGATGATGACAAAAGGCTGATGATGATGCTGATGATGATTTTGATGATGACAATAGGCTGATGATGATGATGACAATAGGCTGATGATGATGACAATAGGCTTGCCACATGTTACATGGGACTTGAAAATAATTGGCGATATGTGTACCTTATGTTTAACGTCAGGATTTGTGCCCGGATGACAATAGGCTGATGATGATGATGATGATTTTGATGATGACAATAGGCTGATGATGATGATGATGATTTTGATGATGACCTTAGGCTGATGATGATGATGATTTTGATGATGACAATAGGCTGATGATGATGATGATGATTTTGATGATGACAATAGGCTCGCCACATGTTACATGAGACTTGAAAATAATTGGCGAAATGTGTACCTTGTGTTTTTTATGAAATTAGTGAATCACTCCTAACTTCTCTTGCCTTTGGCCTTCTTAGCTTCGGGTTCGTGACAATAAATTCTGCCGATAAAAATTTCCAAAAGTTACACTTTAATTACACAACACTAATAACAACTCAAACACTAATCATAAAACACAATCGCTCTTAAATCTCTAAAATGATGATTTTTATGATGACCATAGGCTGATGATGATTTTGATGATGACAATAGGCTGATGATGATGATGATGACGATTTGATGATGACAATAGGCTGATGATGATGATGATTTTGATGATGATGATGACAATAGGCTGATGATGATGATTTTGATTATGACAATAGGCTGATGATGATGATGATTTTGATGATGACAATAGGCTGATGATGATGATGATTTTGATGATGATGATGACAATAGGCTGATGATGATGATTTTGATGATGACAAAAGGCTGATGATGATGCTGATGATGATTTTGATGATGACAATAGGCTGATGATGATGATTTTGATGATGACAACAGGCTGATGATGATGATGACAATAGGCTGATGATGATGACAATAGGCTTGCCACATGTTACATGGGACTTGAAAATAATTGGCGAAATGTGTACCTTATGTTTAACGTCAGGATTTGTGCCCGGATGACAATAGGCTGATGATGATGATGATGATTTTGATGATGACATTAGGCTGATGATGATGATGATGATTTTGATGATGACCTTAGGCTGATGATGATGATGATTTTGATGATGACAATAGGCTGATGATGATGATGATTTTGATGATGACAATAGGCTGATGATGATGATGATGATTTTGATGATGACAATAGGCTCGCCACATGTTACATGAGACTTGAAAATAATTGGCGAAATGTGTACCTTGTGTTTTTTTATTAAATTAGTGAATCACTCCTAACTTCTCTTGCCTTCGGCCTTCTTAGCTTCGGGTTCGTGACAATAAAAACTGCCGATAAAAATTATGATGATAATAGGCTGATGATGATGATGATGATTTTGATGATGACAATAGGCTCGCCACATGTTACATGAGACTTGAAAATAATTGGCGAAATGTGTACCTTGTGTTTTTTTATGAAATTAGTGAATCACTCCTAACTTCTCTTGCCTTCGGCCTTCTTAGCTTCGGGTTCGTGACAATAAAAACTGCCGATAAAAATTACCAAAAGTTACACTTTAATTACACAACACTAATAACAACTCAAACACTAATCATAAAACACAATCTCTAAAATGATGATTTTTATGATGACCATAGGCTGATGATGATTTTGATGATGACAATAGGCTGATGATGATGATTTTTATGATGACAAAAGGCTGATGATGATGATGATTTGATGATGACAATAGGCTGATGATGATTTTGATGATGATGATGACAATAGGCTGATGATGATGATTTTGATGATGACAATAGGCTGATGATGATGATGATGATGATTTTGATGATGACAATAGGCTGATGATGATGATGACAATAGGCTGATGATGATGATGATGATTTTGATGATAACAATAGGCTGATGATGATGATGACAATAGGCTGATGATGATGACAATAGGCTCGCCACATGTTACATGGGACTTGAAAATAATTGGCGAAATGTGTACCTTATGTTTAACGTCAGGATTTATGCCCGGATGACAATAGGCTGATGATGATGATGATGATTTTGATGATGACCTTAGGCATGACGTTTGGCCTTCTTAGCTTCGGGTTCGTGACAATAAATTCTGCCGATAAAAATTTCCAAAAGTTACACTTTAATTACACAACACTAATAACAACTCAAACACTAATCATAAAACACAATCGCTCTTAATTCTCTAAAATGATGATTTTAATGATGACCATAGGCTGATGATGATTTTGATGATGACAATAGGCTGATGATGATGATGATGATTTTTATGATTACAAAAGGCTGATGATGATGATGATGACGATTTGATGACAATAGGCTGATGATGATGATGATTTTGATGATGATTATGACAATAGGCTGATGATGATGATTTTGATGATGACAAATGGCTGATGATGATGATGATGATGATTTTGATGATGACAATAGGCTGATGATTTTGATGATGATGATGACAATAGGCTGATGATGATGATGATTTTGATGATGACAATAGGCTGATGATGATGATGATGACAATAGGCTGATGATGATGATGACAATAGGCTGATGATGATGACAATAGGCTCGCCACATGTTACATGGGACTTGAAAATAATTGGCGAAATGTGTACCTTATGTTTAACGTCAGGATTTATGCCCGGATGACAATAGGCTGATGATGATGATGATGATTTTGATGATGACCTTAGGCTGATTATGATTTTGATGATGACCTTAGGCTGATTATGATTTTGATGATGACAATAGGCTGATGATGACGTTGATGATTTTTATGATGACAATAGGCTGAGGATGATGATGATGATGATTTTTATGATGACAATAGGCTGATGATGATGATGATTTTGATGATGACAGTAGGCTGATGATGATGATGATGATTTTGATGATGACAATAGGCTCGCCACATGTTACATGAGACTTGAAAATAATTGCCGAAATGTGTACCTTGTGTTTTTTTATGAAAATAATGAATCACTCCTAACTTCTCTTGCCTTCGGCCTCTTAGCTTCGGGTTCGTGACAATAAAAACTGCCGATAAAAATTACCAAAAGTTACACTTTAATTACACAACACTAATAACAACTCAAACACTAATTATAAAACACAATCGCTCTTAAATCGCACTTGAAAATCGCTTTTGATGTATTCGCTTCTATAGCAGAACCAAGTCTGATTGGTCGCGGCTAGTCCCGGCCTTATATAGTGCCGTAGATAGTTCCAGAACATTCTATTGTAGAAACATCTAGAACGTTCGAGTACATACCGGCCCCGCCTGACT
The DNA here is from genome assembly GCA_945859715.1 of Apamea sordens. NCBI lineage: Eukaryota > Metazoa > Arthropoda > Insecta > Lepidoptera > Noctuidae > Apamea > Apamea sordens. Next base: position 5,057,384 of record OX244015.1, on the reverse strand, counting down.
AGATGTCGATAGTTCTCTCTACTCGATGATAGATGGCGCCAGTGACTTTAGTTCTGCCATTCCACAATAGATGGCGCCAGTTAGTTCTGCCATTCCACAATAGATGGCGCCAGTGGTAACTAAGTATCAGGCTATGTATGTATGTATTGTGGCGCGTAACAATATTATTATGTAACGTTAAAAAGTGAACATTGTTGATTGATTGTCAAAAAAATGGCACCAAGCTTTTATAAAAGGTGCCCATTATAGTTTAGTTCAGGTTGTATCTGGGTATATACATTTTTTTTCCTTTTAAATGACCAGTTCGTGTCCACAGACTAAAAAAACCTTATAACTAATTAAATAGTGTTGATGTATGATCATTAAAATAACTATCATTTAAACCGTTTTTGCAGAATGTACTGCTTTTTCTTTTCTTTTTTCCTTTTTGTAAACAGGAGTTAAAGGTTTAAGCTGAAAACCAGCGCTTAGCAACCCACTAGGGAACCTAAGCATAATGCTGACGCTTGACCCTTTTGCTTCTGGTGTTATAGTTTTGTGTATTACTAATACTACTAGCTGTAATACTAGAGACAATGAACGTTATTCTATTCTATTCTAACATTCCACGGTTAAAAACATATGCAGTATGAAACTGCAATGTGATGCTAAAATTATACAGTAACTAGCTGCGCCCCGCGTTTTCACCAGCATAACTTTCGATCCCGTGGGAATATCGGGATAAAAAGTATCCTATATGTTAATCCTGGTTATAAACCATCTGTGTGCCAAATTTCATCCAAATCCGTTCAGTAGTTTTTGCGTGAAAGAGTAACAAACATTCATACAAACTTTCTCGTTTATAATATTAGTAGGAATTGCTGCACTAGCTATCGCTGTGTAAACTCGCCCTTACGAGTTGTATTATTTTTTATTTGACGTTTTCATAGTGTATTTTTTAACCTATCTATTTTGTCCTACAGATTCGCCACAATTTTATTTCCGCCCCTAATTTCTTGCAGTGATATTTGGGCCCACACTTTTCTAGCATGCGGCAGACGTGCTGCCCAGTTCTAGCTCAACTTAATAAACTGGGCACCTTTTTGGGCCACATCAGTTATTTTAATTTTTGAGCGAAGTGTTTCTTATGTTAAAGAAGCTTTTGATGTTGACAGGAGTCGTTGGGAATTCTTTAAACATTACAAAGAATGGCACGAGAAATTCGTCTGTGACTATTGTGGGATCAGCTTCAAGATGAGATACTGCATCAAAGATCATATCAGGTGCGTAATTTTATAATCATTATCATCATTTTAGCCGAAAAACGTCCACTGGTGGACCTATGCCTCCCCCGAGGTACAGCCGGTCAATATGTACCATGACAAAGAACATAGGTACATATAGTGTGTATAAGTACTTGACTTTGCACTAAGTAAGTAATAATAGTAATAATAATAATGTATAAGTTGTTGACATGTGGAATGTGAGCTCGACTGTCATTGTGCCGATTGTCGTATCGGCCAATGGCCTGATGGCCGACAGCCTCGATCAACATCTATCGAGGCTCTCGCTAGGCGGTTGGATCAAGGGCCTGATTCAGAAGGCAGTACTCCTCGATACGGCTCGCACTGTGAGGAAGTTTCTATCTCTGGAGCCCTAACCACCGGTAGCTTGGACCCTGCTCCCGACACCGGTGGATCACTATTTTTTTATATTTTTAAATGTTTTTTTTTTATACTAATATTTAAAAATGTAACAAAATAAGAAAACTAAATAAATAAACGAAATAATAATAATATAGTAATAATAGTAGTAATAAGTAGTAATTTGACTGGTAAGGCTCTTTGTACACGGTTTCTTTACGGCATGGCGTATAAACCGCGCCGTACAAAAAACGTGTCTGTGAACAAGCTGCCATAGTGATCTATAGAACACTGACGATTGTGCTTTTTTTTAATGGCATCTCGCATTTTAACCTATGAGAATGTCGTCTGCTTAACCCGACTTGCCTCAATAAATTAAGGCCTCCAGTCAGGGCTTAAAAAAACTTAAAAACTAAACGACTGCATGCTATGGGCTCCCCCTGTGGGGTACGGACTTCGGCTTAGGGCGTCGCTGGGAGAGGGCAGCAAAGGACAAGACTGGATCGAATTAATTTGGGTTAAATAAGGGCACGTTCACATATACGTACGTTTTTACAGGATCCTTTTAACGGATCCGTCGCTACTGGAGATAGTATTCACACAGCATTTATAGGATCCTTTTTAACGGATCCGTCGCTACTGGAGATAGTATTCACACAGCATTTATAGGATCCTTTTTAACGGATCCGTCGCTACTGGAGATAGTATTCACACAGCATTTATAGGATCCTTTTTAACGGATCCGTCGCTACTGGAGATAGTATTCACACAGGACTGATTTTAAGAGATCGGTTCAGTATACTGGATCCGAAATACTGTATTATGTGTGAACTGGCTCATACAACTACATACGCTAATAACACATATGCGTTTAAACGGACCTGTAAAACGGATTGCTGCTTATTTTGTCGTATCGGTATTTTCTACTGGATCCGGAATACTGTATTATGTGTGAACTCGCTCATACAACTACATATGCTAATAACATACACGTTTTAACGGACCTGTAAAACGGACGTTAAATGTGAACGCACCCTAACAGTTTTTAATGTTAATATTCCAGAAAACAGCACTCCCCCTTCGAGTGCAAGCCGTGCAACAAACGCTGGGCCCGCTACAACGGACTCTGGCTGCACAATAAGACCTCGCACGGCGCGCACAAGGCCGCGTACTGCGTGGAGTGTGACAAGCAGTACCGCGATGTTTACCGCTACCGATGGCACCTCGCCAACAGCGCCAGGCACTCGCAGCACAGGAAACATAGGTGAGAGACGAGTCTGATGGTCTTTATGTCGCCCTAGGATACTAGGTTAAAGAGTAACCGTGGAGTTTCTTGCCGGCTCTTCTCCTAGGAAACGACCAATTGGAACCGTGCACCTAACTTCTGACGTTTCATAAGTGCCCATGTAGGTTTATGTGAAATAACATATTTTGATTTTGAGGTTAGGGACGACTTTGACATTCGTGAGACAAGAAACATAGGTGTCAACGCTGGACGATTTGGTACAGTGCTGAGTGTTTTGTCAAGTCTTTGGTGTTTCTGTCCAGCCTTTGGTGTTTTGTCCAGCCTTTGGAGTTTTTGTCCAGCCTTTGGGGTCTTTGTCCAGTTTGTGTTTTTGTCCAGCCTTTGGGGTCTTTGTCCAGTCTGTGTTTTTGTCCAGCCTTTGGGGTCTTTGTCCAGTCTGTGTTATTGTCCAGCCTTTGGGGTCTTTGTCTAAACTTGGATGCTTTCGTCCAGGCTTGGGTGTCTTTATCGAGCTCAGTGTCTGACGCGTGTGCGTGACTGGCGTTTGTGGTTAATACCGCGATTATTTAGCAATAATAGCGACAGTAACACGCCCTATATTGTAGTTCGAAAAATCTTTCTAGCATCAAGAATTGAATTGAGAATTCTTCATCATCAAGAATTGAATTGAGAGTCTTGTATCTTTCTATTGCCCTGATTATGTTTAGTGCACAACCAAAGTATCTTTTAAAAGTCTTAAATATCTTTTGATAGCCCCTTTCGTCTTTTCTAAAACCTCAAGTTTCGACCAACACCTAGAGTATATCATGCAGCCTTTAGTGCCAGTTTCTCGAACGAAAATTATTACAAAAATAATGTAACAAATTGTCAACCACGTCTAAAAGTCTAAACTGCTGTGATTAGTTGAATTACTTGGTTTGCGTTTAATTTTAACGCGTCGATAGGTTTCGTTCCAGTTTTCCAAACGTTATTGTCTTGTATATATTATATCTATACAGCCCTACTGAATTTTAAGAGACCTCTGAATTTCATGAGCCTCCTATGTCATAATACAGCCCCGGGATTGTAAATAACAGAGTATTTGACGCCAAATAATAATAATAATATCCCTGGACATTTCACACAGCGCCATCTAGTCCCAAGCTAAGCAACCTAATGCTTGTGTTATGGTAACAAGATGGCTGATAAACTACATATATATACATTTTTTTTTTTTGTAAATACATACCTATTATAGATAGAAAAACACCCAGACTCGGAACAAATACATGTAGGTCATACAAATATTTGTTCCGTGCGGGAATCGAACCCGCGACACGCAGCGAAGCAGTCAATCGCTAAACCACTGCGCCAACCGTGCCGTCAAAAAATTCATCATACATTGCTGTCCATTGGTTCTAGGATCCCCTGCCCCGGTTGTGACAAGATCTTCTCAAAGAACATCTACATGAAGGACCACTACAACCTCGTGCATCTCAAGTTCTACAAGTATCGGTGCGAACAATGCGACAAGGTAAGGGACGCGTTGCAATAACGCCTTTAGGGTGCTGCTGGGGCTCCCGCGGTTCTGTAGCGCATCGGGGATGTTTGCGGAAGCAGAGACAGATGGCTTTCATGCTATTATGCGAAAAAGAACAGCATTCTTGATGCGTAGGATTCGGGCGAGCACCAACAGCATTCTAAAGGTGATATCGAATGGCAGCGGCGGCGACCTCTCGCGTCCGGCCCTGGTTCAAGCCATGGTCCGGGGCGAGAGGGAGTGGGAGGCAGTCACCTCCTTCTGCGAAGCAGTTATGCTAGCGAAGGAGGTGGCGGGGTGGGCGAGGGAACGCACCTCACGCCTCAGCCGCCGCGGGAGACGCTCCGGGCGTCGGGAGCCGCGTGACGACTCCCGGCCACCGTAGGCGCGGGCCTGCGGGCGGAGAGTAATGGGTAGCTCTCCGTCCGATCAGGACTAGGCCCGTGCCGGACGGCGTGTACGTGTTCCACGCGCGCCTCAAAGAGATTACCTGACAATTACACATCTTGAGTATTTTTTACTATTACAGCTAAAGTCTGCAATTAGCCCCCCGGCTGCTATTTGAGATTGAAAATGTGGTTTTTGGTATCAACTCAAACATAGCCAGGGGGTTAATTATAGATCTACTAGCTGCGCCCCGCGGTTTCACCCGCTTAAGTTTCGATCCCGTGGGAATATCGGGATAAAAAAGTATCCTATCTGTTATTCCTGGTTATAAACTATCTGTGTGCCAAATTTCATCCAAATCCGTTCAGTACTTTTTGCGTGAAAGAGTAACGAACAAACATCCATACACCCATCCATCCATCCATCTTTACAAACTTTCACATTTATAATATTAGTAGGAAGTAGAATGTTGTAATAGTTAAAAACATGTTCGGGATGTTATATTCAATTAAAAGTTGGTATTTTTTAAATGTTATGCTTATAAAACTTGTTTAAAAAAATATGATTTTTGGAATTCTCAATCTCAAACAGCAGTAGACAGCTTGTGTAGATGTCGCCACAAGCATGATAGCTTAGTCCTTGTGCCCACTATATAAGACATGCCAATATATTGATTACAGAACTTCATTCGTAACGCTGACTTGGTGAAGCACACTCGCCGCGTCCACGAAGGCATACTACCGCCCAAGAACAAGATCTGTTACATGTGTGGCAGGGGATTTTCTGTAAGTATACAACCTTCACGAACTGTTTTACTAGTATTCTAGGTCAACTTCTTTTTGTATAAACCTTAAACCTTATTTATTTATTTTACCATTTATGTACACACATACAATGTGGCGCTACAATGGCGACATTAACGGGTACACGGCACACGGGTAGGGCTAGTGGCCAGTAATCATAAAAATCATAACAACATAAAAAAAATCGTAACTTGAAAACTTCCACCTGCGCCGCTCGCCGACATAGGGCTCTCTCTATTTCCTTCGTTTCGTCTTCTCTTTGCACGTTTTTTGTTTTAATTACATTGATGCGATGTTCTGATCCATGACCCCGGCAAATGATCCCTGCGTTTCAGTTCTTTAAGTCAGGTTGCTCTAAGATGCTATTTTAGAAAAATTGACAACAAATAAATAATAATGTTTAATTAAATTAAAATATATTCATAAAATTAAAACGCGTAACCGTATACGTGTGTTATATTAATGTCGCCAATAAAGCGCCATGCTGTATATAAACAGACATTGAAAAACAGAACAGAAAAAATAGGTACAGAGGTGATGATGACCCTAACTATTGATTTATTAACCGACTTCAAAAAAAGGAGGAGGTTCTCAATTCGGTTGTTTTTTTTTAAATTATTTGTTACCTCAGAACTCCGTCACTTATTAGCCGATTTGCAAAATTATTTTTTTAAAGGTATGCCTCAGGCGTGGTCCCATATACATTTTACGAGTTATCTTCAATAATACGAATTGATTCCATTTAGTTTATATTGATGATGTTTTAATAACTTCCTGTCACTGATATTTACATAGCAAGTAGTGTTATGTGAATTTTTGTGGGGTAGCTATAACTAAAAAGTGAAAAATAACAACAAAAAAAAAAAAATGCAGAACCAACGACACCGACTTCCGAAATTAAAGTTATTTTTCATTTTGAAGTTCTTTTTTTTTGTAAAAAAGCCTTTATCAGCGTCAAGCCTTAAACCTTAACAGGACTTAAAAAGTCAAAAACTTGAGGGGTCGGGGGACCCTCGGCAGGAAGGAATTTAAAAATAAAAATCCAAGATGGCGGCTGCGAAAATTATCAAAATTTTCGTCATTTTGAAATTTTCGCAGCCGCCATATTAATAATAATAATAATATCCCTGGACATTTCACACAGCGCCATCTAGTCCCAAGCTAAGCAACCTAATGCTTGTGTTGTGGTAACAAGATGGCTGATAAACTACTTATATACATTTTTTTTTTTTGTAAATACATACATATTGTAGATAGAAAAACACCCAGACTCAGAACAAATACATGTAGGACTTACAAATATTTGTTCTGTGCGGGAATCGAACCCGCGACACGCAGCGCAGCAGTCCGATCGCTCAGCCACTGCGCTAACCGTGTTATATTGGATTTTAATTTTGAACTACGTTCCTGCCCGGGGTCCCCCGCCCCCAAACGTTTTTGTTTGCAATAAACTCATGCTTACCTTCCTACCTTTTCTTACAGACCAACAAGATACTGACCAACCACCTTCGCACACACACTGGAGAGAAACCGTTTGCTTGCTCTATATGTAACGCGCGCTTCGCACAGAGTACAGCGTTATCAGCACATGCCAGAGCCATACATCATACTACACAGAAACCAACGTAGGGAAACATCATAGATATAATTAACAAAGCTGTTGCTAGAAAAAAATATTTATTATTAAAAAAATATTGTATAGTAAACAGTACTTATTATAATAATAAACATGTGGACTCGGCAATAATTGTGCCGATAGTCGTGACAGCCAATGGGTTAATAGTCAAGAGCCTCGACCAACACCTGAGGAGGCTCTCGTTGGGCAGCTGGATCAAGGTCTTGATTCAGAAAGCGGTACTTCTGGACACGGCTCGCATTGTCAGGAGGTTCCTCTCTCTGGAGCCCTGACCACTGGTAGTTTGGACCCTGTTCCCGATACCGGTGGGCTACTATTTTTTATATTTTTAATGTTTTTTTTTTTATAAAAATTCTTGTTTTTTGTTTATAAAAATATTTAAAAATGTAATTTGTAAGTATTTAAGTGAAATAAAGGACATGTTGTCTATTATGTAGTTATTGTAAGTATGTAGGTTTCTATTGTAAAAAAATCACTGTGATCATGAAATTATACTCTATTATATCTTCTCGTATTTAAATAAATAATTATATTTAAATGAAATCCGCAGTTTTCTTTTATATTCCAAAATTTTACTTTTATAATATTGGAACGAAGTTCTGTATCGCACGTTAAACTTCCACCAAACGGCTCGCATCGCATCAGAACGGAACGGATTTTACAATCTATAAACGATATTAAATCGTGTACACAGTATTTAAAGTATATATTACCAAGCCGCGCACAGCAGCTTGACCGCGGGCGTCTTCCGCGACACGCGATCGTAGCCGAAAGTATGCTGCGACGCGCGATCGGCTCCGTTCGCCTGTCGTCGTATCCGATCGAATCCTTTCGGCATTAGAACACGTCAACACGATAGGAATGAAACTCTTTAACAAGGCGCAGCAACGGATACGTTCGCAAGCGACGCCCACGGTATGGAGCCAATCGTATGCATCGACATCCTGCCGGACGAGATCGGCTGTCACCGTATCCGTTCGTATCCTTTCTCCCGCAAAACTTTCCAGGTAAAACTACCAAATGACTGGACTAACAGTGTAAACCAACTTTCGTCGGTTTAACGTCTGATGGTACATCGTCCTCCACAAGTGGGGGTTCATGGATGGCTTAGACCTCTGCTGTGTATGCGGTGTCTCGCCACAGGCAATGACTCACGTACCCACGGCTACACATCAAACTATGCAAAACCAGTATTGGCTGACCGTTCATTGTGAGAAAATATCATACAAAGTGTGGCCAAGACAAACTGGTTTTGTATAGCTTGACGTGTAGCCGTGTGTACATACCATCTTGCACCGAATGCCCTGTCACTTGCACACGTGAGGACCTAATGGCTCCGTCAGCGAATGGTATCCGCGTTGCTGAATTAAGGGCCAAACAAATAAGAAACCGGCCAAGTGCGTGTTGGACCACGCACAATGAAGGGTTTCGTAGTTGGAATGAATTAATCCTAAGAACAAACTTAACATTGTAGTTGAAAATCATGTTCCTCCATACATTCCAACTGCAAATGTAAGTTGGTCGACACGTAAACTTGTAAAGCCTTCTTAACTGTGATAGTTTTCCTTTTAACATCGTTATATATACTACTACCGTATATTTTTTCACATATCCAAAAAGAACTATTATGCTGGCAGGGGGAGGAACACTTGACTCTAACAAAAAAAATTGCACTTTAAAGCTTAATATTTTACAAACGGATCCCTGAATCGAAAAACTGTTTCATCAAACCCTCAATATTGGACTACTACTACTAAGTAGACGGAAAAAATTAAGACCAAAAGTTGGAACGACACTTTTTGCTATAGTTGTAAGCCGTGCGGCGTGCGCGTGTTTCTGTCTCTCTCTCTCTCTTATAGAAAGCAAGCCAGTTTTTTTCTGTGTTTTTTTTATTTGTTAATAATAAAAAAAAATATTATTGTAACTTAAAAAAAATAAAATTTTATTACAATTCCTTCACAAATTAATTGAAAGGAACTTCGTTCCATCCGGGTCTCCCTTGACTCACTCAAGAAAGACCTATATCCAACGATACCGACGCTTAACGATAACGATGCTTATGCATGGCTTAGCTACGGCATCATTATGTGGGGATACAGTACGGATGCCCCAACACTATCTATTCACCATTCAAAAGAAACTTATCCGTATCCTGGTAAATATACAACAGACAGATAGCTGTAAACCCCATTTTATAGAACAAAATATCTTAACTCTGCCTTGTATGTACATACTTGAAATATGCAAATTCGCTCACAAACACCAAGACTTTTACACTAAACGAGAAGACATACAAACAAGGTACACACTCAGACACAAAACACGACTCAACCTGCCATCATCCCGCTTAAAAATACATTCTACAAGTCCTCTGGTAATGTCAGTAAAAACATATAATGTGCTACCAGAAACAATAAGAAAAGAAAAAAAACTCCATTTATTCGTAAATAAATTAAAAAGTTATTACTAAAAAAATCTTACTATAGTGTCGACGAATATCTAAATGATAAATCTCTAAAACTTGAAAAATAAAGTCTTTTGCAATTTTAATTTTAATGTTATGTCTATGTTTTTAGAATAAGTTGAATTATTATATTAAGATACTTAAATGGTACTTGTCCTCTCCAAATTGTATTCATAATATCTTTTGCTGTGCCCGACAGGGTCCACGATTGTTACCTACCAAATAAATGTTTACCACCTAAGCCTACATTGTGGAATGCAATAAAAAATTGAGTATTGAGTATTGAGTACCCCACAACATGGGGAAGACGAGAAAAAAAAAATATTTTCGTGTTATTTTTGCTTACGACAATGCTAAGTAGAAAACCGTCTGATGGAATAAAACGCTCATTGGGTAATACTGATTTTAATATTTATTTATAGACAAAATAATTTTATTAATTTAAATATAATAATTTCATTAATATTTGATACAATGTATGCCGAAACGTTTTCTAATTTAATTGATTTAAAACCTACCTATAAAACAACTTGTAAATAAATAAATACAATTAGATAAATATGTTGTGTACTTAATTAACTAACTAACTACGTATACACATTGGATAAAACAACAATAAAATATCCTATACTCTGTTCAGTTGGTTAACCGTTTTTTGACAGCTGCCTTCAGATTACGTAAAAGTTAACTTTAAAATACGTAATAAAATAAATATATAAACTGCCTTATCTTATTTAAGACCTCTTACATACATTTTAATACCGTACACGTACGGTATTAAAATGTATGTATAAAAATTATATGTTTGGTCAACACTGATACACGTGTGTATCAGTGTTGACCAAACATATAATTTTTATGCGTATTCCATCTGTCAAAAAACAGTTTACGTAATGAACAGGGTATAACTAAACTAAACTTAAGGGCACATCCCTTAAGTTAGCCCGCGAAAACCAATTTAAATATTTTTTATGCAATTTGCAGAACAGTGTTAGAGGTTGCATATTAATTACAATATAATTCGCCACCGTAACACATATGGACTTACAGAAATATTGATTATTAGAATGAGCAATAAAATACAACTGCTTGAATTAGCATTGGCCTCAAATTTCATGCGCGCAAGTCTGCGCGCGTGTTTGAACTTCAAGACTATATCCCGGCCAGCACTTGTAATCACATTCGGCTTAATGATGGCGAATATTTACTTTGGAAAACACGGAACACAGCAGACTCTTGACACTCGATATAAACGTCGAGATGGCGGCAAACGATTATTTCCAACGCGCAGACTATAAGTAGTCAGTTTGCGCGGACTCTAAATCGGATAATATGAACTTAAGACTTGTACACACGGCTACACATCAAGCTATGCAAAACCAGTATTGGCTGACCGTTCATTGTGACAAAATATCATACAAAGTGAGGCCAAGACAAACTGGTTTTGTATAGCTTGACATGTAGCCGTGTGTACTAATGATTCTTATGATTATAATAAAATTCTATAAATAAATATTTGTTACGGCCATGAATCTTATTTAGATCAACATACAACTTGATCTGTATAGCTATTCACAACGACTCGATACCCTTCCGTATCGTATCGAACATCAATCAATGTTATCGTAGGAGTCATCTAAATGATGTTCACAAATACAAAACCCGAAACGAAAATTATGTCAGTTTAAATCAAATAGACGACCACTATTCTTCAGACAGCAGCCGGTCGATTCTGTAAAAATGTCACCGTGAAAACTCAAGTGAAGTGAGCTTGATGTGAGTTGTCAGTAGTGTCAATCCATAGCATTATTTGAAATGACAGCTCACTCCACGCTCACTTCACCTAAGTTTTCACGGTGAGATGGTTACAGAATTGCACTGCTGTTTGCTGTCGGGGGCCAAGGCAAATCAGAAGACCAATTCTCGTAATGTAAAACACTCAAAATCTAGTCGCAGTCTCATCTCGGCGACAAACAAATGTCAAAAACCTGTCAAAATGTAGGGAAATTAGAAGTGTTTTTGATAGATTGAGACTGAGATCAGACTGTGAACGTTCTTAAAATTACGAGAATTGCCCCTCGTGTTATCGAAATGTGTCATTTTCGATACGATAGCCTGCCGAATGATTGCGAAAAGCTATGCTGACCTGCACATTGCAAAAAAACGTACGACAATATGAATTTCGCGGGCTACCCTGAGCCCTGACGCTTTCACCTTAAGAACAAAACAGCCTTCTTAATTACTCTTTGTATACTGACAAATAGCCCAGGGCCTGCAGTCTCGTCATTAATTGCGATCGCTTTACGACAAAATTCGGTCGCAAAGTCCTGTCAGTCCATACATTACACCTGTCTGAATTCGGTCGTAAAGCGATCGCTATGAATGTCGAGACTGCAGCCCCTGCACCCTAATTGCATAACACACTATCGATCTCAACTCAATCATTTTGATGTATATAGCTGATCCATTACTTCGACGACAATGAATGTTGTTGAACTGTCAAAATGAGACCCTAGTGCGTTACGCATTACCCCGTTAGTCCTGGCCACGAGCAATTTTTTTCGCGCACTGCACATCGCCGAGTGTAGTTTAGTCCTGTCAAATTAAGATACTTACTCCATATACAGTTTAGACGTGATTAAAAACATGGCTACTAAAAATACGTCAATTACGTCAGGCGCTGACTAATTTGAAAGGACTAAACTAATATTTATCTTCTGACCTTTTCTTAATAAAATTCATAGAAAGAAAAAGATGCACTAAATTTAAATTTAGTTTAGTTTGTGAACAAGGGAATCGGCGCTAGTGTTTAATAAATGGACATTCAGAGAAAAAAGTTGCTTAATCATTAAGGATAAATTGATTATTTTTAATAATTTTAAATCCTAACTATTCTTAATATAATAACACTAGCCTGTTATTACCCCACTGCTGGGCAAAGAAGGTACGAGCATTGAACATCCCGATTTCAGACTTAAGTATACATATTAACAAAGTAATTAAGTCCACGTTTCCTCACGATGTTTTTTCTTTTCTAATATACATAATAGCTAGGGTCAAATTAAATTAGCTATATAACGTTCCGGGCTGCCCGGCTGAATTCAATTTAATCACATACCCTACGATAGGTAAAAAAGCTTTTCGGCAAATCAAAATTAAATTGACCGAAGTTCTATGGGGAATGTCTATCAAAGTTTGTACAGTCACCAAAAGATATAAGTAACTAGGGTCGTTGAATATAGCTAAAGTTTAGTAAGAAACCGATGGATGTTTTCGAATGAAATTTCATTTGATAAATTAACTGTTTGTTTTATATTCATTAAATTAAATTTTATTCGAAAACATCCATCGGTTTCTCACTAAACTATATCCGACGACCCTGGTTACTTATCTCCTTTGATGACATCCGTCTATGTAAAAATAGTTTTTAATGAATTACTGGTTTATTTTTTTCATGCATCGCAAGATGGGATTTCAAAGTTTGTTTGTAAACAAAACTTTCCTGACACAAATTACATTTATGCGGCCGATCACGGATATGAGTACGAATATGCTTCCGACGATCGCTTGCATCTCTGAAACTTGATTTCAGACAAATACTGCATTTATACGGTTTTTCATCTGTGTGTATACGCATATGTCTTTTCAGATGTCCCCTTTCCTTAAACGTGTCAGTACACTTGTCACATTTAAACGGTTTCTCCCCGGTGTGAATACGAACATGCTTTTTCAAATCCTGCGAATCTCTGAACTCTTTTTGGCATGTCTCACATTTATAACGTTTTTCGCCAGTGTGTATACGGTAATGTTTTTTCAAGCCTTCCAGTTGAGTGAACCTTCTCTCGCAAACATCGCATTTGTGTGGTTGTTCATCACTATGTATACGTATATGAGTCTTCAAAGCCTCTGCGTTACTGAAGCATTTCTGACATTGCTCACACATATGATCTTTCTCACCTGTATGACTGAGATTATGCTTCTTCAAACCGTGCAGTTGAGCATAATTTTTATGGCATATATTGCACTTGTACGGTTTTTCACCAGTATGTTTTCGGGTATGCCTTTTCAAGTCCCCGGGTTGACGGAAAGCCATTTCGCAAGTATCACACTTGTAAGGTTTTTCACCGGTATGTGTAAAGATGTGGCGTTTCAAATCTACGGGCAGCATGAAGCTGCATTCACATAATTTGCACTTGTGTGGTTTCTCATTCTTGTGTGCGCTGAGGTGAGTTTTCAAAAGATTCTCGCGAGTAAAACTTTCTTTACAAAGCGTACATTTGAACGGTTTGACGACTGAGTGGATAGGGACATGGCGCTTTAGGTCACCCTCCTTATCGAAACTCTTTTTGCATGTATCACACTTGTAAGGCTTCTCTTTGGTATAGGGACGCCAGATCTGCGATTTTGAGTTACAGAACTTTGGATACATTTTCCTGGGGGCGGTTGTTCTTCGAGGCTTTGAAGGTTTTTCTGGCCCAGAATTTGATGGAGTTGGGGTTGGCTCTCTCTGTTCTCTGCTTGGTGGAGGCGTGGAAAGTCTCTTGTCTTTTGGTGTGGGAATGGAGTCTCTTCTACTTCTTTTTGGCGCGTATCTGATGACAGATGGCCGATCATTTTGAAGTTGTCTGTAAGACATTGTGTTAGGTATTAGGATTTCGCTTTTCAACACAAATGTATGTTTGGGAATGAGCTAAATCACTTATTGTCAATGTATGATCGGCGACCGCAGATCGGCAAATGTAGGGTAAAACTCCCTCAGGTAGTTGAAGCGATGATCTTCGTAGCTTGGTTGAGTGTAGCCGAGAATTGTAAAGCGTGATATTTGAGGCCTATGTCTGGCAGTAGACTGATATAAGCGGATGATGTTAGCTGGCAAGAATCAAGGCAGTGGTACAAGGTGCACCGAAGACCTAGTGAAGGTTACGGGAATCTGCTGGTACTGCGATGCTTGGTCCCTGCGATTAGCAATGGACGCAGGGACAGACAGCCGTACTGCTGGGTGTTTGTTGCGCCACTTCTTCGTAGCTAAAGCACTAGGTGGTGAAGGGCGGGCGTTTTGTGGACTATCTTATATAGATTTTAACAATCGTAGGTTTTAATCTGGAACTGTTGGTTGCATTTTAATCACATAACTGTGGCTTAAATCCTCCTTGTAGCACATTAGACTTTTAACATCATTCAGTTTTGTTGGAATCATTTTGTCTGTTTGTGCTGTGGTTTCATGCTTTCATAGATTCTCGTTGAGGCAGAAATATCTGAAAGACGAAAAAGAAAAACGATTAAAAGGTGTCAATAGGTAAGTTCCATGTAAAATGTGTGTTGAAATGACAGTCAAAATTGAAGTCGAAATATAATAGAATAGAATAGAATATTAATTTATTTGCTCAGAATGTAGGTAACTATTTACAATAAGGTGGTTACAATAATATGAAAGAATCCTTATACATTGTACATTCTACCATAATAGTTTCAGTACAGACAACAAAACGAGTAGATTTGTTTCAATAGGTATAGATCGTTTTATTTAAAACTAGCTGTGTCCCGCGGTTTCATCCACCTCGCTCGACTCCTAAGAGTCGCTCCAATATTAAATAGCCTATAGCCTTCCAATTCCCCAATTCTCGAATTGGGCTACCAAATGTAAAAATATTTTTTCAAACCCGTCTGGTAGTTCCAGAGATAAGCGCGAACAAACAAACTCTTCAGCTTTACTAATAGTACAGACGCCAGCACATCAAGCTACTACAATCTGTCAAATTTCTCTAATAGATTTTCAACTTTATCGCTAAAGCACGAAGGTTCAAGGTTGATTGGACAAAAAAATTGACAATTTCGGGTAGCTTGACCTGCTGGCGTCTGTACATATTTAGCCGCTTTATATTGCACGCCCCTCCACCAAATTATCTTAAGGAGGATTCACCGTGGTTGTCCGCGAAATTCACTTTTTTCTCGGGCTTTCGCCTTAAACTTAAACAATTAAAATGTGTATTGTATAACAAACAGCAACATGCAAATTGGTACCCTGAAAAAATTGTATCACGTTATTTATGCCTACTAAAATTTGTCTAAGATTCTATTTAAAATTTCATTTAAAAAAACCGACATATAAACATTTAACACTTATTTCTGACGTTGATGTTACATTGCATGCTATAAATAAATAAGTGCAAATAATTCTGTAGACCCATCCTTGCATTAAATTGTACACTGTAGTGCACTCACCGACAAAGTCTTGCAGGAAATATAAATTAGGAACCACAATATGTAGGATATACAGACTAACATACGACAAGACCACAGTACTCACCGTCCAGAGGTAATAAATGATTATATTTGAATTCCAATGGCCGCTGTTGTGTAGAAATAAACTAATCAAGAACTTATTCACATTTTCCGAGTTATATTTCTGTTTATTTCGCTAACTACAGTAAAATAAAAATCACCGACTGTCACGATCGCGGGTTCCCGTTCCACAACAATATTATTGATTTTGATTGACGACCACAGAACACTAATACCCTAAGCCGTTGACGACGGGAAAATAACATTATTCCGAAATGTCAAGTGTCAACTTCAGTGTTGCTAAAGTTATGATTCATTTCCTGATTTTAAGTAGATTTTTTTTTATTGAGCGGCTTGTCTGGCTGAGTAATAACAGCCACACGGGTCTATCGATCAAACTAAGCTACGCTTGCTGCGGTTGGCCCGTGGAAAGCACAAGCCGTTGGTCCGGGCTGTCATTCGTGGATCTTTGACAGTCGTTAGGGGTCGTCAGAAACCGGAAAGTCTGACAACCAGTCTTACCAGGGGATATCGTAATGCCCAGAAACTGGGTTGTGGAGGTCAGATAGGCAGTCGCTCTATGTAAAATACTGGTATAAAGCTGCATCCGGATAGACTGGAAGCCGATCCCAACATAGTTGGGAAAAGGCTAGGCAGATGATGACTTTATATAATTACCAGTGGGAGTTAAAATATCTATTTAAAATTCCCCCATAAAGGCACGATTTTGTAGAGGAGCGGTGGTCGCCACGAAATGGACGCAGTGAAGGCTGTCAGCAGGGTTTGACTTTACGGTGTCAAAAAACGCTCTTTAGACAAACACACCAACTTACTGTCATAAATAACGTTTCAGTGACGTCATTTGTCGGTGATTTGCAGACCCTATAGAAACGATATAAATTTTATTATCCTTTATTTCATTCAAATGCTATTAAATTACATTTTTTAATATTTTTATAAACAAAAAGATAAAAAAAAAACATTTAAAAATATAAGAAATAGTGGCCCACCGGTATCGGGAACAGGGTCCATGCTACCGGCGGTCAGGGCTCCATAGAGAGAAACCTCCTGACAATGCGAGACGTGTCCAGAAGTAGCTGCCCAACGAGACCCTCCTGAAGTGTTTGTCGAGGCTCTTGGCTATTTACCCATTGGCTCTCTACTACCCACGTCCACACATGTCGACAACCTCGCGAGCCAAGTCAAGATACTTGATTTGTTTATCTTTCTCGGCTTTCACGAGGTTTTCATCATGCGGGAAGGATAGCTCAACAATCATTGCGCGCCGCTCTGAGCGATCCATCACCAACTATATCAGACTTATTGGCAACAATAGTCCAGTCAGTAATGATAAACCGATCCCAGTACAGCGTGACATGGTCATTTTCAAGAACGGGGTCGGGCACATACTTGTAATACGGTACCTCAGAATCCACAAGTTATTACTTCAAAGCAAGTTGCTGGTGAATAACCCTGGCTACTTGGTTAAGCACTTATGCCTGTGCAAGTACTCGCCATTAGCCAGACGAGAACAACCAGAGATAATAATATGTCTGATGGACTCACCCGGACGGCAGCATGCCCGACACAAGTCAATCGTCCCATCCTTCATAATATGTCTCCGGTAGTTATTCGTCAAGATAAGTTCGTACATAATTGCACAGACGAAACATAAAAAAAAATATAATTATATTATTATAATACCAATAGACAATCTGCGTAATAGAAAAAGCTTTCAACTAATCCCCATTGCGGTCACGATTTTGCTATCAATCGCAGACTGATTTGCATCGAGCATGTTACAATCCTCTTTCCAAAAAATCAAGGAATTCTTTAGAGATTGGCAGCATTAAATATATGTAGTCACAGGAGCAATAAATTGTCACGGATGTCAGTGTCAATAGTCGTTCTTAGTTTTTATTAAATGAAAATTCTGGAAGCTTTAGCACATTGGGAATTGAGACCCTCGCCTGTAAGTTTATTTATTTATATATACTGTGTCTGTTTGTGTTTTATCTTTGTCCTTTGTCTGAATCCTGCCCTTAAAACAAGCATATCGTTTGGTTTGACTGCCGTGATTAAGCAAGATTGCAGAGGTTTCACTAGCTTTACGAGTATACCTCTAACATACCCACATTTCCCCAATTCATTAAAGAAAGAAAGAAAGAAAATATATTTATTTAGCACAGACTAAAAGACACACAATACACTACATACTACACACATACATTACGATCGTATGCGCCGACATCTTGCCGGACGCGATCGGCTGTCGCCGCATCCGTTCGTATCCTTTCCGATCCTATACGATGCGAGTGGAAATCATCCCTAATTTGAATAAATGACTTTTAAGATAAGTTAAAAGATATATTTATTTGTCAAAAACAAGTGTAGGTTTGATTTGGTTTTGTTTTGGAGCAGATGAGACTGATACAGCGGCAAATTAAATTAGCTAGCGAAACTTGCAGACGTGATGGGTATGGATATTGAAACACGATAGAATAATTATAATTATCTCTATCTCTATTTATTTATTTCTATTTCATTAAGAAAAGGACAGAAGATAAATATTAGTTGTCAAATTAGTCAGCGCCTGACGTACAGACACATCAAGCTACTATTAATCTGTCAAATTTCTTTAATAGATTTTCAACTTTATCGCTAATGCAAAAAGGTTCAAGGTTGATTGGGAAAATTTTACAGTTTCGGGTAGCTTGACCTGCTGGCGTCTGCACCTAAATTGACGTATTTTTATTAGCCAATTTTTTAATCACGTCTAAACTTATCTATTGAGTATCTTAATTTGACAGGACTATATACTAATATTTATCTTCTGTCCTTTTCTTAAGGCTGATTCTTCAATCGTCTGATTCGAGGAATAATTTCGAAATTTTGACAGTAATTTCTTTTACAAAAACTGTCAAACGCCAATTTTATTCCTCGAATAAAAGTTGTCTGGCGATGGAAAAATCGGCGCTTAATGAAATAGAAAGAAATAAATAGAGATAGAGATAATTATAATTATTCTATCGTGTTTCAATATCCACATCCATCACGTCTGCAGAGTATCGAGAGTCCTGTCAAATTAGTCAGCGCCTGGCGTAAATTGACGTATTTTAGTAGCCATGTTTTTAATCACGTCTAAACTGTCTATGGAGTATCTTAATTTGACAGGACTAAACTAATACTTTATCTTCTGTCGTTTTCTTAATGAAATAGAAAGAAAAAGATGCACTGAACTTAAATTTAGTTTAGTTTGTGAACAAGGGAATCGGCGCCACTATCGCTCTTTTCCATTATGTCACGGCCGCGACGCCTGTATTTTGACAGAAGCCTTTAAAAGACGCCGCTGCTATCGACAGGATAAATAAAAGTACAAGTCCGATGGAAAATTTTTATTAAAACAGCGGATTCTTCAAGCCATCTTCATCTTCAAGGTCGAATAATAATTCGGCCCCTTCTTCATCGCTGGGTCGATCGAAGGATCGAAGTACTCCTCTCTCCATCTTATTATCATACGGACCCGCGTTAGATCGGAGAATTTGTCCTATCTTCTTATAATCTAGCCCTTGGTTGTTAGATCGCAAGATTTGTCCCATCTTCTCTAAATCGATGCTCGGGCTGTTAGTTCGAAGAATTTGGACTTTTGTGTTGTCGTCGAGTCCTAAAGAATCGTAGCTACTCTCGAATCCTTCATCCACAGTTTTCGTTTTAGTTTTCGTTTTCTCCGTAGTTCTTCGCAGACGTTTTCCGCTCTTCTTGTGTTTTTGATCAATTTTCTTCGCGTCTCTTAGGAGAACGTCCACGAACTTTGAGATGTCGAATTTTTCGCCAGCGAGCTGCGGTTTTTTTGGATTAGGTTTCAATTCAGATCTTGTCTGATCAGGTTTATTTGATTTCACGTTGTGGAGAACTGTTGGCAAAGATTTTTGTGGTTAAGTCATCATCTGCCTAGCCTTCTCCCAACTACGTTGAGGTCGGCTTCCAGTCTAACCGGATGCAGCTAAATACCAGTATTTTATATGGAGCGACTGACTATCTGACTTCTACAACACAGTTACTGACTGGGTAATACTATACACCTTGGTAAGACTAGCTGTCAGACTTTTGGGCTTCTGACTACCCGTAACGACTGTCAAAGATCCACGAATGACAGCCCGGACCAACGGCTTAACGTGCTTTCCGAGGTTTGTAAAAACAAAAATACAAATAGCGGACGCTTGCCGCACAGCTGCTGAACTACAGTGGAACTGGGCTGGCCACATCTGTAGCATGTCGGAGCAGCAATACGCAACAACCACCACTCAGTGGATCCTAAATAGCAGGAAACGACTGCGCGGCAGGCCGAGAAAGAGATGGCAGGATGAGCTGGACACCTCTTAAAGATTGGCCCACAATCGCAGTAGACCGGGGAAAGTGGAAAGAGCGAAGGGAGGCCTTTGTCCTGCTGAGGGACAACACAGGCTTATGTGTCCTGTCAGCTGCAGGTGTTTGGCGCCGTCCACTAGCGTCCATCAGTTCCTGTAAACTGATGGACGCTAATGGACGGCGCCAAACACGTAGCCGGATAGGTTAGTTTCCTAAAAAAATCTAATTAGTCAGTCAGTTAGATTATCAAAAAATATTGGACACGTATTTTTTCTTTTGTCAGTTATATAAAAAAATATGAAGATATCGCCCGTTAAGTTCCGCGTGACGTCACGCCTTGCTACACTTTTTAGCATGGCGTGACGTCACAACCCCCCACTCCCAAATTTTGACGCGCTTTATCTTTGTCATTTTTCGTGTGATTGACAAAAGAAAAAATACATGTCCATAATTTTTTGATAATCTAACTGACGGACTAAATATATAAAAAAAAAATTTTATCCAGGAAACTATCCTATTCTGGGGCGAGTCCATTTAGATTGCTATCGACACGCTAAAAAGAAGATAATAATAAATTTAAAAAAAAGAGAGGTGTCAAGGGACACCCGGATGGAACGAAGTTCAGAGACACAGAGAGAGAGACAGACAGAGAAACACGCTCACGCCGCACGGCTTACAACTATCTATAGCAAAAAGTGTCGTTCCAACTTTTGGTCTTAATTTTTTCCGTCTAGCCTCCTTTCGCAACGCGCGATAAGGAACTTCGTTCCAATAATTTGTCTATAGGTTTGCCCCCCTGCTAGACCGACGACCTTAAAAAGGTGACTGGGACAGACTGGATGCGGAAGGCGGAGGACAAGGTGTTGTGGCGCAGCTTGAGAGAGGCTTATGTCTAGCAGTGAACTGCGATAGGCTGAGTTAGAATAGAGAAATAGAGCTTGTTTGTATGTATTTGCCATCGCTGGTATAACCTGGATGCAGCTGGCTCAGGAGCGTGTGGATTGGCTCAAGAAAAGGGAAGCCCATGCGCAGTAGTGCCCCCTTATCTAATCCTACTAATATTATAAATGTGAAAGTTTGTATGGATGGATGGATGGATGGACGTGTGTTATTCTTTCACGCAAAAACTTCTGAATGGATTTGGATGGAATTTGGCACACAGATGGTTTATAACCAGGATTAACTTAAAGGATACTTTGTAGCCCGATCTTCTTTCTCACGGGATCGAAACTTATGCGGGTGAAACCGCGGGGCGCAGCTAGTATTATAATAATATTCAGGATTCGTCCCATTAATAATAATATCCCTGGACATTTTCACACAGCGCCATCTAGTCCCAAGCTAAGCAACCTAATGCTTGTGTTATGGTAACAAGATGGCTGATAAACTACTTATATACATTTTTTTTTTGTAAAAACATACACATTATAGATAGAAAAACACCCAGACTCGGAACAAATACATGTAGGTCATACAAATATTTGTTCCGTGCGGGAATCGAACCCGCGACACGCAGCGCAGCAGTCAATCGCGCGCCAACCGTGCCGTACATAGTATGATGGTATAGGAAGGTAACTGGGGCAAAAGGAGGAAAGATTTTTTGCAGACCTTAGAGGCAAAGTTGAAAGGTCTCATGAGCCTGTAATTTCACCAGCACACAGCAGAATACTGCAGCGGTGCATGGCAACAGAAATAACGGGTGTAAAAAGACACTTTTGAAGTCGAGAGCCACTTGTACTCCCCGAAATTGTAATCATTTTCTTGTACTGGACCATACCTGGGAACCTTCTGGTTACGGAGATATTGCAGGTCAAAGTTCCAACTTTTACTGACGTTTTTTTAGGAAAACAGGTTTTAAATGTTATACCACGACTTTAAATACCCTCACGAAGTCACGACCCCTTTACCGTTGCATGCACAATGTTTTGCGAGTGTTAAAGTTGTCAAAAAATAATAGGCCCCTATTGACATTGACAGTTCTAGTACTTAATAAAGATCAAATTCGCAAAACACGTATTCGTTTGTATGAAACTGACAGATATCAAGAACGCATTCTCAAATGTAAAAACGCGCCTTTTAAGACAACTTTACATTGCGCACTACCTACCGCAAACAGCAAATTTTCACATCAAAAATAAAAGTCGTTTCCCAACAATTATTTCAGTGCAATGTTACTTAGTTAGATGTACAGAATGGGTAGTTGACGGCTACTTATGTGATGTGTTTTTTACACCCTGTATGTATGGTAGTAGGTACGTCCCCGGGTGAGCTTGCATCACAATGAGCTCTTAAGAACCTACTCACCAAACTCTTAATAGCCCTGGCTGGAGGCTTTAAGAATTCTTAAGGCAACCACAGGATAGTCCGGTTAAGTAGTCACGACCTCTCAAGGTCAACTACGAGATGCCACAATCTAAAAAAAAAAACTCGTAATACAATATCACTTACTAAAGCATAAAATTACACAAAAGTATACTGTATTTCTCATAGTATTCTCTTGTAAACACTGCCAACATCTGTGATTTAGTAAATAAAAAATCTCAGTAAAAAAAAAAAATTAATCATCAGTCAGAAAGACATCCTAGCGTGTCTAACACACTGTGAAATTAAAATCATGATTGTCATCAGAAAGGCGGTCATGCGAATTAATGTGACTATGTATGATGTATACTTATAGTATGACTATAACTATCTGTGTAAGCGATTAGTGCTCATATGTACACGAGCGGCATGTTGCCAAGTGCAGAGGCAACTACAGCCGTCGACATTCGTCAGCGACAGCTGTAGACGCATCGACGGAAGCTGCCGACGCGTCGGCTGCAACGTGCCGCTTGTATCTAAAAACACGAGCGGTCGGTACGTTGCCAACACCAGCCGTCGACGCGTCGCCCGACGAATGTTGCAGTTGCATCTGCCGTTGGCAACGTGCCGCTCGTGTATTTAAGCACTTAGGTGCAGCAGTGGTAACCTAGCATTTTTAACGGCCCTCGATTTACGAGATGTACAGACGCCAGCAGGTCAAGCTACCCGAAACTGTCAAATTTTCCCAATCAACCGTGAACCTTAATGCTTTATTGATAAAGTTTAAAATTTACTAAAGAAATTTGACAGATTGTAGTAGCTTGTGCTGGCGTCTGTACGTCGTTGGTACGAACCGAGACAGGGAGTTTACTTTGTGTAAATTATTTCATCGCCACTGCTCTCAAAACTGTGAAGGAAAACATCGTGAGGAAACGAAACCGGCATGTCCTAGAGCAAAAAAATCGAAGACATGTGACTTATCTACCAACCCGCACTGGGCCCGCGTGGTGGATTGCGGCTCACTCCCTTTCACAGAGAGAAGGCCTGCAGAGGGAACATAAAAGTGCATAATTGGATTGAGTGATCTTTTTTTATTTCGTGACAAAATGTGATTGTGTACGGACGCCAGCAGGTCAACCTACCCGAAACTGTCAGATTTTCCCAATCAACATTGAACCTAATAATTTAGCAATAAAGTCGAAAATCTATTAAAGAAATCTGACAGATTGTAGTAGCTTGATGTGCTGGCGTCTGTACATTTAGTCAAAAATAGTCAAAACTCATAGCCCAAAGTAAAAAATTTGTCACTCTCAAGGGTCTTCAGGTATTGCCGAAAATGTGGATCACTCAATTCTATAGGCTGATTGAGCTACAGATGTACAGTTACGAGCACAATATAATACATTTGTTGTTAATATAATACAATAATACACTTGGCTTTATTCAAAAGCAATTTACTCTTTTAATTTTGATTATGTTGCTACGAACATAGTATTGTATTTCCGAACCCGTTATTTCACGCAAAAATCGCTACCTATTGAAAGTTTCCAAGTGTTTACATATTAGTGCTCGTGACTGTACCTTAAGTCTGTCACTACAAAAACATTGGTAGGTACTGGACACGGGACACTTCCGAATTTTCTTTTGACTAGATCTACGTGCCCGTAATAACATTCATTTTTATTATTATAAAACCTTCCCTGAACAAACTGTAGCAAGCAATAAGCATTTAACTGAAAAACAATTTGCCACTGGAATTTCAGCTTAATTTCTTTCTTCATAAGAGTTATGACGACTGCAAATCCAGGTAAAGCTAAATCAGGTTAACTTCCCAAGCCCTTTTCTTGGGAAAGTAACCTGTGATTGGCCAATTTGTATGTTGCGCGCGCATTCGTAATAGTCATTTTAAGTTTGTTTTCTGTTAGACAAAGTTCATTGCTTGTTTGAGCCTTTAAGAGTCACTTTTCGCTCAGTTTAATGCAGCAATGTATAAGGAATAGAAAAAAGCATTGTAAAAATCCATTTTGGAATCAGAGCGCTTCTTTCAATGCAAGAGAGTCTATTTAGTTGAGTTTCGCAATTCATTGCATTTAGATATCAACATTTAAAATGTAACAAAAAACAGACTTTTAATTTTCAAAATGACAAAAGAACGCGCGTGCCTTAATATTTGTGCTTCTAATAATATTATAAAAATAAAAATAAAGTGTTTTATTTAATAAGTAGGTAATAAAAATAAATGTAGGTAAAACAAATAAATAAAAGTGACTATTTTTTTTATAAAAGAAACAAAAATCGCGACGTCCATTTTGAATTATTTGAAACAGGAACGGTACGTCATTTCGTAAAGTTTTTGGAGTTTTTTTTTTAATCAAAATGGCGAATGTTGGCAAAGTGTTGGCTACTATAAAGGCGGTGATCACTCGATTAGTTTTTGCTTGCCACGGTATCATAGCAATATGGCAGGTAACTGTATTCAAAGACGATATAGAATACTGGTATTTAGCGTCGCCGATAATGCTGTTAATATTCGAAGGAGTTTTTACGTTAACTATCAAAGAAAATCAGGAATGGAAATGGTAAGTACGTTGGTTATAAGCGATGAGATATTTCAAAAGAGTACCTAACTTTTAAAAATAGCGTTTAAGAACTAATTAAGTATTGCATAAGAAATCTATACAAGTACCTATCTAAAGAAAATTGAAGTGTCTGTTTGTAATCCTACTAACAACTTTTTACTACATGACGATGCTGATGGTATATTTATACCATCAGCATCGTCATTTAGTAAAAAGTTCTTCCTTTGTAATGGAGGAGCGGTACCTGCCTATTTACACCTTTTCGAAGTGACCGCGGCACATTATTGATACCCGATATCCACGCGAACGAAGTCACGGGCACATGAAAAAAAAAATGATATTTATTTCTGTTAGTAAATTGGTTCAAAAGCAAAACAACACTTTAAAATGTCGTACGCAGGGGCGGAGAAAGTTATCGCCGGTTTAAAAAAAAAAAAAATCAGGACGCTTACCATCAGCTCTTACAGCAGGGCAGAAATTGAACTGCACTGCTAATCTTAGCTAGTATTAAGATAATTATTTTACTAGGGCGCCCCAATTAAATCCCCGTATTTTCATTTAATATTAAAAAAAAAAACATTTAAAAAGCACTGTGATTCTTACATTACATAATATTTGACTAATTGAATATTTGACTTTGACTTTGACTTTTTTCCTTACGCTTACTAAAATATCATTGGTCGCCAGATAAATTTTATTCGAGGAATAAAATTGACGTTTGACAGTTTTTGTATGAAATAACTGTCAAAATTTCAAAATTATTCCTCTAATAAAATTATCTGTCAATTGAAAAATCAGCCTCTAATGAAAATAAACAATAAATCGCAATACTGTCAAGAAATTTATAGGTACAGGGTGGCAGGGACATCGACGCGCAAACTGTAACCATGAATTCAGTGCTCATGATTTTCCCTCATAGCGAAGAAATTCTTCATCAGTTATCAAAAAATAAATGGGCTGTTTCATAGTAAAGTGCAACACCTACGCGTTCAAAATGTATGGTACTAACCACAAAAATAACATGAAGCAAAAAAAAAAAAAAAAACAAAATCGTGAATTGTTTATGATTTTATGTTTTTTTTTTTTGTTTCCTTTGCCCTTTCACACGCTGTCTGCATCTCTGTATCTATTGTCCTATCGCAGGTATGCTGGAAGAGATTTCTTATGAAATGAGCATCACCTTTGTACCTATTTTTCTGTTCTGTTTTTTTCTTGTCTTTTTATATAATATGTGTACATAAATCCTAGGCTCCTACTAGTACTAATATTATAAACGTGAAAGTTTGTATGGATGGATGGATGGATGTTTGTTACTCTTTCACGCAAAAACTACTGAACGGATTTGGATGAAATTTGGCACACAGGTGGTTTATAACCAGGATTACCACATACGATACTTTTTATCCCGATATTCCCACGGAATCGAAACTTATGCGGGTGAAACCGCGGGGCGCAGCTATAAAAATAACATGAAGCAAAAAAAACGAAATCTCTAAAAATACACTACTTACCTAGGTAGGTATATTACCTAATATATTTTTCTTCTAAATAGTAGATACTGAATCGTATTTTCGAAACACTTTCGGAGCAAACAATATAATATAACAACAGAATAAAAATTATCGCCCGGACAGGGACTTGAACCCTGGACCCTTGGATTAAAAGTCCAATGCTCTACCGACTGAGCTATCCGGGCTCGTGAAAGTACCTCTGAAACTACAGTAAATAAAACTTACAAGTTCGAGCTTCGACCGCGGCCCAATTTGCCTGTCTTAAACTACTCAATGTTTTACTTGAATCTATCATTCTTACAGAAAGTCAGAGGGGGCAATTCTAGTAATTTTATGAACGTTCACAGTCTGATCTCAGTCTCAATCTGTCAAAAATACCTCTAAAATCCCTACGTTTTGACATGTTTTTGATATTGATAATCGCTGAGATTGAGATTGCGACGAGATTTTGAACGTTTTTAATTACGTCTTCTGATAGGAGGGGCTAAATAACAGCCGGTCGATTCTGTAAAAATCTCACCGTGAAAACTCAAGTGAAGTGAGCTTCATGTGAGTTGTCAGCAGTGTCAATCCCTAGCATTATTTGGAATGAAAGCTCACTCCACGCTCACTTCACCTAAGTTTTCACGGTGAGATGGTTATAGAATCGCACTGCTGGTCGATCGATCAGGTTAAGCTACGCTTGCCGCGGTTGGTCTGTGGATGGGTAACCATCTTCACATACCAAGACCCCTCCGTGCCTTAGAAAGCACGTAAAGCCGTTGGCCCCGGCTGTCATTCGTGGATCTTTGACAGTCGTTACGGGTAGTCAGAAGCCCGAAAGTCTGACAACCAGTCTTACCAAGGGGTATCGTATTACCCAGTAACTGGGTTGTGGAGGTCAGATAGGCAGTCGCTCCATGTAACATACTGGTATTCAGCTGCATCCGGTTAGACTGGAAGCCGACCCCAACATAGTTGGGAAAAGGCTAGGCAGATAATGTTTGTTTGGTACATACTACATACCTCAGAAGTCCGTTAATTCTAAGCCGATTTGCAAAATTATTTTTTATTTGTAAGGATATACTTTCAGATTGTCCCATAGAAATTTCATCAAAAACGGTTCAGTAGTTTGGTTTTTAAACCATAATTACTTGTAAAAATTACAACTTAAAAGTGAAAAATAAAAACTTTTTTACAAAAAAAAAAACAACCGTCTTCCAAAAAAGACACTACAAAGTGAAAAATAACTTTAATTTCGGAAGTCGGTGGCAAACAACGAAACTGCGAACCCAACGACACCGACTTCCGAAATTAAAGTTAACTATTTTTCACTTTGTAGAGTTTTTAGTTTTTTGTTTTTTTTTTTTGCAAAAAAGTTTTTTTTTTAAATTCAAACAATTAAATCGTTACCATCGTTCCAGCAGTTTTCAAGCAATTTAGAACTCATAAACAAACATAATATACCAAAATTAACGCCCGGACAGGGACTTGAACCCTGGACCCTTGGATTAAAAGTCCAATGCTCTACCGACTGAGCTATCCGGGCCGTGTCGTGGTTGCCAAATTTATGAGTCATAATTCTATCGTGTTATTGCCTGGAATGAAATATTGTGAAATATTTTACCTATTTACCTAAATATTTTATCTACGAGACTGCAGGAGGTAGATAGTGGAACTCTTCAAGTGGCTACTTGTAAACCCCTCGTGACTCGAGTTTACTATAATAGTCCCTAATCGTCATAACTACGTTGCACACTAGAGATGCGCCGAATAGTGGTTTCACCGAATAACCGAATACCGAATAATATTCGGCCGACTCATGGCCAATATCGCCCTAGGCGCGTCATAAGCAAATATCACGGGAGGCCATTGACGCACCAGCCGGTCGATTCCGTAAAAAACTCACCGTGAAAACTCAAGTGAAGTGAGCTTGATGTGAGTTGTCAGTAGTGTCAATCCCTAGCATTATTTGGAATGACAGCTCACTCCACGCTCTCTTCACCTAAGTTTTCACGGTGAGATGGTTACAGAATCGCACCTGGCGCGTCATCGTCCAATGGTCGGGGCCTGGCTAACGTATGCATGAACATGATGGTGACAATGAGTCGGTTAAGTTCTTACCGAACCGAATATACTGCCGGATATTTAGGTTCCCCGTTCCATAGCTTAGCTTTTTCCAGATAGAGCTGAAAGCTTGGTCTTCTTGCAACATAATCTACCGCTGCTTAATAATAAATATTAAATTTTAATTACAAATATTGTTGATTTATCTATGTTTACATTTACTGGTGCCATAGTTGAGAAGACAACATAGTTCATTCATTATGCTTAAGTAAACCTTTCCTATTACAATATAATTGTAATTTTATTGAAATTAAAAATTACTGTTCTTTTAAGATACTTGATTTTATGTAACTAATAATGCTAGGTTGTATTTGATTACCCGTGTTTAATTATATCTTTGTTTGATTACTTTACAATAAACAATTTCTAATAAAAACACATGATTGTTATATAGAATACTAGCTTTTGCCCGCGACTTCGTTCGCGTGGAATAGTGACTTCACCAATAGATGACACCGACTCTTGACCAATAGATGGCGCTGTATGTCCGGAATAAATTTTATTTTTTATTTTATTTTTTGTAATAAAAACTATCCTATGTCCATTCTCAAGTTCCAAACTATGTCTGTACCAAATTTCACACAAATCGGTTCAGTAGTTTAGGCGTGAAGCAAAGACAGACAGACAGACAGACAGACAGACAGAGTTACTTTCGCATTTATAATATTAGTTTGGATGGGATTCCTTTAATTTATTTTGCCGTACAGGCTGATTTACATTGATCAATTATACCGAATACATTCGGCATTTCAACCGAATGATTAGGCCGAATACCTCAAATTCTGCCGAATGCGCCGAATATAAAAAGAATATTCGGCGCATCTCTACTTTACACTTATTAACTTATTGAAGAATACACTAGACGCAAAAAATAACTTTTTTTTGTAAAAATGTTTTAATTTTTCACTTTGTACTTGTACAGACGCCAGCAGGTCAAGCTACCCGAAACTGTCAAATTTTCCCAATCAACCTTGAACCCTAATGATTTAGCGATGAAGTTGAAAATCTATTTAAAAAAATTGACAGATTGTAGTAGCTTGATGTGCTTGGCGTCTGTACCTACCCCACACAAATTCATATAACACTACTTGCTATGTAAATATCACTGACAGGAACTCATCATCATCTGCCTAGCCTTTTCCCAACTATGTTGGGGTCGGCTTCCAGTCTAACCGGATGCAGCTGAATACCAGTATTTTACATGGAGCGACTGCCTATCTGACCTCCACAACCCAGTTACTTGGTAATACGATACCCCTTGGTTTGGTAAGACTGGTTGTCAGACTTTCGGGCTTCTGACTACCCGTAACGACTGTCAAAGATCCATGAATGACAGCCGGGACCAACGGCTTAACGTGCTTTCCGAGACACGGAGGGGTCTCGGTATGTCGAGATGATCACCCATCCACAGACCAACCGTGGCAAGCGTAGCTTAACCTGACTGATCGACCTGTGCGGCTGTTATTATTTGAAGTTATTAAAAAAAAAAACTACGTGGAAAAAACCCGTATTATTGAAGCTAACTCAAAAACTAGCTAAGCAAAGTTAATAAAGTTTACATGGAACCACCCCTGAGACATACCTAATAATCCATTTAAAAAAATTGCAAATCCGTCTATATATGACGGAGTTATGCCCGAACATATAAACATCCAAATTGAGAAACTCCAGCTCTTTTTGAAGTCGGTTAATAATAAAAAAATGTAGTCTAAAAAACAAAAAAACGCGTATACAGACATATTTTTACATCTCTATGAGTGCCAGCCAATCACACTTACAATAGGTTGATAATTTTGTCAACGAACCCTCTCCTAAAACAATGTATTTAATACAAATCACCCCTCTAGCTCGTCACCCATGATTAGTCTTTCACAAAGCTGGCAAATGTAACCTTTATGTTAGCACCCCCGCGAAAGGGTGGAAGTTAATGGCGGATCGATAGCTAACCTGGAAGGAACTTCACTGAATCTTTCAGCTTATTTCGTTACGAATAAGCTGAATCAAATGAAAGACTACCTCGCTGGTCTAGACTTCTAGAGCATAGGTTCTCAACGTGGTCAATAACGCCCCCTCGTGAGCGGAGGCAGTAAAAGACCCAGAGAAAATTATATATCCTACGAGTATCTTACGACTATACAGGGTTATTGGTAAAACATTAACAACCTCTCGGGCAGTCCCGGGACTATATTACTAATATCATAGACAACAACTTTTGTTCTATGACTATAGCAACACGCTCGTCCTCTGACATGTATAGAATAACTGGCATAATGCGATGTAATATTCTGCCTACCTCTTCGGGGATAAGAAACGCGATGTGATGTAATTTATGCAGTCTTAGACATAAAAAAAAATCTCTTCAATGTTGAATGAAAATATTAACTCTCCATTTGAATTAGGGGCCCGTGGCTAAAATAATAACAGCCGCACAGGTCGATCGGTCAGGTTAAGCTAGGCTTGCCGCGGTTGGCCTGTGGATGGGTGACCATCTCGACATACCGAGACCCCTCCGTGCCTCGGAAAGCACGTTAAGCCGTTGGTCCCGGCTGTCATTCGTGGATCTTTGACAGTCAGCCCGAAAGTCTGACAACCAGTCTTACCAAGGGGTATCGTATTACCCAGTAACTGGGTTGTGGAGGTCAGATAGGCAGTGGCTCCATGTAAAATACTGGTATTCAGCTGCATCCGGTTAGACTGGAAGCTGACCCCAACATAGTTGGGAAAAGGCTAGGCAGATGACGATTTGAATTTTTATGCTTAAAAAAAAGTACTATTAGAGAAAGAACACAAGATAAATAACTAAGTAAGATTACTTACATAATCAGCCTATAACGTTCCCACTACTGGGACACAG
Source organism: Apamea sordens (assembly GCA_945859715.1). Classification (NCBI taxonomy): domain Eukaryota; kingdom Metazoa; phylum Arthropoda; class Insecta; order Lepidoptera; family Noctuidae; genus Apamea; species Apamea sordens. The sequence goes on along the minus strand of OX244015.1, from coordinate 5,025,706 downwards.
GCCTCCTCTCAGTGAGAGGGAGTGGGCCGTAATCCACCACGCGGGCCCAGTGCGGGTTGGTAGATGTCGCATGTCTTCGAATTTTTGGTTCTAGGACATGCCGGTTTCCTCACGATGTTTTCCTTCACCGTTTTGAGAGCAGTGGTGATGAAATAATTTACACAAAGTAAAGCGCCTGTCTGGGTTTGAACCCACGACATACAACTCGTAAGTCGGGTTCGTTACCACTGGTTTATCTTTGGGCTTATTTCGTATCAAATAAGCTGAATCAAATGAAAGACTGCCTCGCTGGCCAAGAGCATTTTTGGAACGAAGTTCCTTGTAGCGGTATCTACAACGCCACATGCGAACAACGCGTCATACTGACGTCACGCAAATCCTGCATCTCGCAAGCAGAGTTTACCGCGCAATTAGCATAGATACAATTTCCGAACATCAATCGTTGGGCAATAGCCCGCCAGACACAACACCCGTCTGGTCGGAGGATCCTCCCTTTTCTATGGTAGCGAAAGGGGGCTAGACGGAAAAAATTAAGACCAAAAGTTGGGACGACACTTTTTGCTGTAGTTGTATTGTAAGCCGTGCGGCGTGCGCGTGTTTCTCTGTCTGTTTCTCTCTCTCTCTTATAGAAAGCAAGCCAGTTATACTTCGTTCCATCCGGGTGTCCCTTGACACCTCTCAAGTTTTTTTATTTTATCGAGTACCTACTGGTACTTGTTGACAGGCGTATGCTGTCCCATACCTACTTTACTTTGAAAACATTATAAAAAACCAATTATTTTTTTAAAAGTAACCGTGGAGTTTCTTGCCGGCTCTTCTCCATAGGAAACGACCAATTGGAACCGTGCACCTAGCTTGTGACGTTTCATAAGTGGTCATGTAGGTGTGGAATAAAATATTTTGATTTTGGTTCTCGACGTGGTCGTGGGCGTTTCAGACATTCAGGGGGGCAGTAGAAGTCCCAGAGAAAATTATATGTCCTGTCATAAGACTATATAATATAACAAGTTTAAATATAATCGTGGCAATAGCTGTTTTAAATCCCCGACAGATGGTTAGTAAAAAAAATTGGGGTTCTGTGAGCAGTGGACAAAACAAGGTTGAGCACCGACCGTCTAGAGTAGAAATAGAATTGAAAGAAATAGAAAATATTTATTGTTCAGGTAATACAGTTTGCGGGTTCACAGGTTAACAGCAAGTTAAGACGACATGAGTAGCTTAATTAAACACCTACAGCTAGGTTACAATATATTATTTGCCAGTGAGCCCCAAACTAGACAGTTAGTCTGTATCTCAAATTGGGGCTCGGAAAGGGGTATCGAGGCTCTTCATAACAGCTACACAAGCCGATCGAAGAGTAACGATGGAGTTTCTTGCCCATTCTTCTCCATATGAAACTACCTTTTGGAAGGGGCGACTAGTATCGGTTCTATTGGAACGAAGTTCTTAATCGCGCGTTGCGAAAGGAGCCTAGACGGAAAAAATTAAGACCAAAAGTTGGAACGACACTTTTTGCTATAGTTGTAAGCCGTGCGGCGTGCGCGTGTTTCTCTGTCTGTCTCGCTCTCTCTCTTTGAACTTTGTTCCATCCAGGTGTCCCTTGACACCTCTCAAGTTTCTTTTTTGGAAATTTTGACGTTCAAAAGTGCCTTTTATGTGCCTATTTGAAATAAATTATTTGACTTGACATGACTTGAAGGCTTACCGCGTTCGGTGGACGGATGACCATCGATTACATAACCAGACCTCTCCGTGCCTCGAAAAGCACGTTAAACCGTTGGGCCAGGCTATCATCGTAGATCTTGGACAGTCGTTACCGGTAGTCAGAAGCATAAAAGTCCTACGGTATCCACGTGTTACCCAGTAACTGGGTTGTGGAGGTCAGATCGCTCCATGTAAAATACTGGTATTCAGCTTCATCCGGTTAGACTGGAAGCCGATCCCAACATACTTAGTTGGGAAAAGGCTCGGCAGATGACGATAAATCTGGAAGACTCAAGTTAAATTAGACAACGCACACAACATTAAAAAAAACCCTCATTTCTACGTAAAAATACATGGAAATGACTACAAAACAAAGTTATTTCGCCGCGTCGTCGCCATCGTTAGGCAATTTGGGCGCAACAGGAAACAGGATGACGTGTTAAGTAAGCGACTGTCTGCTGCTAATGTTTCCTTCCAATCAATTGACTTGTGAACCAACTTTGTTTGGAGTCAAATTCCAGTGTATCTTCTGTAAATTTCTTTTGGAAATGGAAATCCTTTCTGAAGTGACCGCCTCGCCTGTGTCCTCACACCAAGGAATAATTTTCTTTAGAAAAATATTTTAGGAAAGGACATACTAATTCCATGCCGCACACAGAACTCGAAAGCGAAGTCATTTATTTTTAAATTCAATCTTCGTGATTTCGCAACAAGACTGTTCTAATTTTGAAACGATTACGGTAGACTATAAATTGATACATACAGCTGAGAAAATTGCATGCACATAAAAATGGCCTATAAGAAAGGGAGTAATCAAAAGTTGGTCATGACGTTATTCTGCGGTTATAACTGGCAGGGTTACCATCGCTTAAAGTTTAAGCGATGGTAACCCTGCCAGTTATAACCGCAGAATAACGTTACGTAACGTCAGTGAGTGAAACAGACAGATGGTTTAAGCCGTAAACCATCTGTTTGTTTCACTCACTGACCGACAGAATGGACAGCACTTCAGAGCCGTGCTTCTTTGTGTTCTGTGTCGTCGTAAAAAGATAAAAAGAAGAACAGTTTGGATTAATCCATTTATATCTTCAACTGTGAACGGACCTACATAACTAGGAGCGCCCCGCGGTTTTACCCGCATAAGATTCGATACCGTGGAAATATCTGGATAAAAAGTATTCTATATGTTAATCCTGGTTATAAACTATCTGTGTGCCAAATTTCATCCAAATCCGTTCAGTAGTTTTTGCATGAAAGAGTAACAAACATTCATCCATCCATCCATACTTTCACGTTTATAATATTACTAGCAGCGCCCCGCGGTTTCACCCGAAAAAGTATCGTTCCCGTGGGAAAATCGGGATAAATGCCTAGGTGTAAATCCAGGATGTCAGCTACGTCCATACCAAATTTCATCACAATGGTCCAGCCGTCTAAGCGTGAAGAAGTAACAAACTTACAAACACACACACACACTCACTCACAAACTTTCGCCTTAATATTAGTGTAATAGTAGGATAATTTTTAACGTGCCATACTTACTCTTATTGTCCCCAGGTTCTGCCCCTCAGTATTCATCTACCTGGGCCTGGTCGTGCCTGCGATATGGCTGCTGGAGCTACACAAGGTGGACCTCCGGCTGCAGAAGAAGATGATCAACGAAACTTACGTAGAGGTATGCTATGTATGTACTGTGTGTGTCTTGTTCGCTTTTATCATGTTTTTGTTTTGGTAGATAAACTCATAAGAAATCCTATTTAAATTAAGTACCTAGGTAGTTTTTGGAACGAAGTTCCTTATCGCGCGTTGTGAAAGGGGGCTAGACGGAAAAAATTAAGACCAAAAGTTGGAACGACACTTTTTGCTATAGTTGTAAGCCGTGCGGCGTGCGCGTGTTTCTCTGTCTGTCTCTCTCTCTCTCTCTTATAGAAAGCAAGCCAGTTATACTTCGTTACATCCGGGTGTCCCTTGACACCTCTCAAGTTTTTTTTTTGTAACAGCCCTTGTATGGAATCTTATCCTAATCGTGGCATTAGGATCGCTACTTTTTTTTCTCATGTTTGGCGATATGTAGGTAAGATCTAGCAGCTTACCCCTTAAAATAATAAAGGCGTGTTGTTATGTATGTCATAAACTTTTAATCTCATTCTCAATTGTCCCCAGACAGACCTCCCGATTCCTGGCGCCACAGCCACAAAGATCCCCACAGAACTGTGGGTGACTCTTATAGAACAGTTCCTGATGCTGACTCTCATTGTGGGCCGCTGGCTACTACCCAAAGGAGACCTCACAAGAGACCAGCTCAGTCAACTGCTACTGGTGTATATCGGTAAGTAATTCTGTGTTTACTTAACAGGGAAGCGCCAGGGTAACCCGCGAAATTCATATTGTTCAATAGGGTTATATCAACTTACAAGTAAAGGGCGGGCGTTTTTGGGGGACTGTCTTTTGTAATTTTGACGTTCGAAAAGTGCTGATTCTCAGCCTAATTTGAATAAATGACTTTTGATTTAGATTTGATTTTGATTTACAGTGTTGTATGATGATTTTAATGATTATAATTTTGTAAATACATTTTTTTTTTTGGGTGGGAAATCATCAAATGACCTCTCCCGCTCTGGGCTGAGCGGAAGGGCGTGTCAGACTTTTACTGACTAAAACCCACCCGTGTTCCTTCAGTTGCCTGTGCCAGGGGCCACGGTATCTCTTTCGAACCCGCAGCCCCGGTGGCATCGACCCGTGCGGCTGTTATTACTTAGCCACAAGCCTCTCCAGTGACTTTTATGTGTCTATTTGAAATAAATCATTTGATTTTGACTTAGGGAAGAAAAAGCAAATGACAACAACGTGAAAAAGTATGAGCTTTTGTATCCGTTTCTGAATAGTTTATTTGTTCCATGAGTTGCAAACTCCTTCTCTTCGAGTCTCGGTAAGAGGTGAAACCACTGACCTATATTATACAAGTACGCTGCACATTATACTATCGATTGCAAAACGAAGACATTTGATTTTCGCCATTCTGGCGCTGATAACAATGTGAGAGTCCGTGGAACTAATATTTTTGATAGTGAGTTTTACAAAATGCGCGTACTCTCATGATAAAAATGTTCTTAATATCTCGAAGTAAAAACAAAATACACAAAAAAGTCATATTTCACGATTTAGATCTAAATCATCAGAGACCTACCACAACAACACGACGGCCATTTGCAACAGTGTGTCAATTTTAGTTCCTGAGACGCTCGAGCGAGGCGCTTTGAATCGGCACAAAAAACAACTGTCATTTCGTATAGTATATTTAGTTCAGCGTACTTGTTTATATAGGTCAGTGAGTGAAACAGACAGATGGTTTAAGCGATGGTAACCCTGCCTGTTATAACCTATCTAATTTTCTCCTTTAAGATCTGGAGTATGTGAGTGGGGACCTCGAAATAGCAAGCGTAGTGTGTGAAATGTGAATATGGGATATTATACACGAGTACGTACCCCTCCGTGCCTCGGAAAGCACGTTAAGCCGTTGGTCCCGGCTGTCATTCGTGGATCTGTGACAGTCGTTACGGGTAGTCAGAAGCCCGAAAGTCTGACAACCAGTCTTACCAAGTGGTATCGTATTACCCAATAACTGGGTTGTGGAGGTCAGATAGGCAGTCGCTCCATGTAAAATACTGGTATTCAGCTGCATCCGGTTAGACTGGAAGCCGACCCCAACATAGTTGGGAAAAGGCTAGGCAGATGATGATGATACACGAGTACGTACGTTCCACCAAGACGGATTGAAGAGTTAAGAAAGCCGACCGGCACCCTAATTGCGTAACACACGATCAATCGGAATCGGTTTCATTTTGACAGTTCAACAACATTCATTGCGTTATATTTACGTGTGGAGCAGAATTTTTTTTCGAACTTATGAAGCAAATTGCTAATTTGCTTCAAAATGATTCTGATTCTGACGCAATTAGGGCGCGGGGCAGACTGTTCGCGAAAGGCGAAAAAGCTTTTGTGATGAAACTTTATTAAAGAATGGACTGTTGAGTTAGGACCTTCGTACACGGCACGGCAAGAGAAACGTGTGTTGTGATTGCCTGTTGGTAACGGCCGTGATTTACGAGTTGCAGCCGGTCGATTCTGTAAAAATCTCACCGTGAAAACTCAAGTGAAGTGAGCTTAATGTTAGTTGTCAGTAATCAATCCCTAGCATTATTTGGAATGACAGCTCACTCCACGCTCACTTCACCTAAGTTTTCACGGTGAGATGGTTACAGAATCGCACTGCTGGGTCGTAGATTCGAACCCAAGCGATTTACTTTGTGTACGTCATTTCATTATCACTGCTCTCAAAACGGTGAAGGAAAATATCGTGAGGAAACCGGCATGTCCTAGAACCAAAAATTCGAAGATATGTGACATCTACCAACCCGCACTGGGCCTGCGTGCTCCCTCTCACAGAGAGGAGGCCTGTGTCCCAGCAGTGGGAACGTTATAGGCTGATTATGTAATGTTATATTTTATATACAAACTAGCATTTGCCCGCGACTTCGTCCGCGTGAAGCAACTTTCTTATTTTTTTTCCGTAAGAGCCTTCTACAAAGTATTAGAAAACTTAAAAAAAAAAGATGGATGAAATCGGTAAAGTCGTTCTCAAGTTATGATGTGACCAAGGGAAATAAGTATTCATTTTTATATATTTTATACGAGTATATTATATACAAACGCTGTCTAACAATAATATTTATTCCTCCCATAAAAGTTTTCCGAGTATGGATAATTCCCTTAATATATTTTGTTTCCACACAGGTACAGCGGCCGACATAATAGAATTCTTCGACTCCTTCAAAGACGAGAAGGTAGCGACGGAGAAGGTGTTAGTCCTTCTCACCCTGGCCATCTGGTCGTGGTCCCTCATGCAGTTCACCGTAGTGCTGACGGCTACGAAGAGTAGGAAGTCCAGAGGCACTGCTAATAGGTCCGACATGTATGTACGTAAAATGTAACACTTGCACGCGATGCTCATGACACACTAAAGCACTTTCTGTAAGTCAATTGAGTCGGAGAAGGGAGACCTTTACGTGAAAATACTTTTTATGTGTAAAGGGAGGGCATTACAGCGCCTACAAGCAACTTTTGTTTCGGCAACTAATTTTGGGCGTCCAAGTAAAAAGGGTCCAGTTGGGGGGTATTGAGTATAGTGAATTGATAGTAAGGATTGAAAAAATAATCAAAAACTGGCATCTTTTTTTTTATCAGACATTTGAAGTTGAAATTCTGTGGATGGGTGACCATTTTCACAAACCAAGACCCCTCCGTGCCTCGGAAAGTTAAGCCGTTGGTCCCGGCTGTCATTCGTGGATCTTTGACAGTCGTTACGGGTCGTCAGAAGCCCGAAAGTCTGACAACCAGTCTTACCAAGGGGTATCGTATTACCCAGTAACTGGGTTGTGGAGGTCAGATAGGCAGTCGCTCCATGTAAAATACTGGTATTCAGCTGCATCCGGTTAGACTGAAAGCCGACCCCAACATAGTTGGGAAAAGGCTAGGCAGATGATTTGAAGTTGAAATTCTGACAAAAAAAAATACTACCTATATGAAATTGTAGATAATTGAGCATTTATTGATAATTAATTAAAATCGCGAAATGCAATTTTTTCACCCAACTTTAGGAAACTTCTTATACATCTCAGAAACTAAATGCCGAGAACTGGACCCTTTTTGCTTGGACGCCCACAATTTGTCTTCAAGTCAACGTAGACTTGATGCGAGACAAATTAACTGCGGAGACAAAAGTTGCTCGTGGCCCTTAAAGATTTTTTAATTTTATGAAAATCGAACACATAAAGACCTTATATGAAAATTATTTCTGTTTTCCGAGATTTTTTTTTTTTTTATCGCTTAATTTGCGCAGTGCCATGAGGCAAAAAAATCACGGAAATAAAGAACAAAAATAAGGTTACCTATAATAGACAGTATCTAATAACTCCCTTTTTTCTATTCAGAACCGAAAGATGTTAATTTATATTATACTCGTACATATTAAACATGTTGTATACATACATATATATATACGGGGTGTAAAAAGACACAACACATAACCGTCAACTACTGTACATCAAACTACTGTATTAAGTAACATTGTGCAAAATTAATTGCTGCGAAAAGTGGGAAACGACTTTCATTTTTGGTGCGACATATCGCTGCTTACAGTAGTGCGCAACGTTACGCACGCAAAACATGGTGCATGCAACTCTCAGACTAAGGAAAAGAATAGACATGACATACCTATGAAAAAAACGTGCATACCTAAAATGTGAGTCTGGCACAAAGATGGCGGCTTGCGGCATGCGGTAGCCTAACACACTGCACCTACCCATAATAAATGCAGTCTTATGCAAGTTCGAACACTATAAACAAGCTAAATTTTCGCCTATTAATACAAAATTTTCTTCAAAACACTGAAACAAACAAGTCGCGATGACAACTGATGTACTTGTTGTTGAACTTGTTGGCTGTGACAAAACGTGGCGACCGGCCGCATCACATTCCTATAACTATTGTTCGTTATGCCGAGTCCTTTCTTTCCTTAGTCTGAGATGCAACTGTACAGGCGCCAGCACATCAAGCTACCTCCTGTCAAAATTCTTTAATAGATTTTCAACGTTATCCCTAGGTTCAAGGTTGATTAGGAAAATTTGACAGTTTCGGGTAGCTTGACCTGCTGCATGGCGTCTGTACATAGGTCGTGGGGGTATTTAAAGTTGTGTTATAACATTAAAAACTTGCTTTCGTAAAAAAACGTCAGTAAAAGTTGGGATTTTGACCTGTATTAATTTTTTTTTTTTTTTGAACTGGGCCATATCCCATTTTGAGGTATGGTGTAGTACAAAAAAATTATTACAGTGAGTGGCTCTCGGCTTTGTTAAGTGTCTTTTTACACCCGATATTAAATATAGGTATATTCTGTAAAAATCGCACCGGGAAAAGTGAGCTTGAAGTGAACGATCAACAGTGTCAATGTCATCGTGGAATGACAGCTCACTTGAAGCTCACTTCACTTGAGTTTTCAAGGTGAGATTTTTAAAGAATAGATTGGCTGTATATTTACTTATATTATCTACAATACTGACGTAATGTGTCCATATTTAACTCAATACCTACCTACTTTATCTCAATTTTAACTTTTCATGGAATTTTCAGGTAAAAACAAGGGTGTTAACTACCTGTTTCAGGGTGTACATTTTCAAATAACTAGTTCTTTAGAACTAGGTAACAACTTCTGGGTTAAACTTTTATTAAAGCAAACCCCAAATATACACCCTGAACGAAAAAACTATCATATTTTTCACGCTTTACAGCTTTTTTGTGTACATTTCACATCGAATTTAGGAACCAGAAGAAAAAGTCATTATCTCTACCGCCAAGGAGCGTTGCTGTGTCCCAATTTGAACAGTATGGATCTTAGATTTGATGAGGGGCCCGTGGCTAAATAATAACAGCCGCACAGGTCGATCGGTCAGGTTAAGCTACGCTTGCCGCGGTTGGTCTGTGGATGGGTGACCATCTTTACATACCGAGACCCCTCCGTGCCTCGGAAAGCACGTTAAGCCGTTGGTCCCGGCTGTCATTCGTGGATTTTTGACAGTCGTTACGGGTAGTCAGAAGCCCGAAAGTCTGACAACCAGTCTTACCAAGGGGCATCGTATTACCCAGTAACTAGGTTGTGGAGGTCAGATAGGCAGTCGCTCCATGTAAAATACTGGTATTCAGCTGCATCCGGTTAGACTGGAAGCCGACCCCAACATAGTTGGGAAAAGGCTAGGCAGATGATGATGAAGCGCAACATGACCCGCGAAGACCGCAGGAATCCGCTGGATACGGTAAGCACAGAACCGGTCGCAGTGGCGGTGCTTGGCGGATGCCTATGTCCGGACGTCTTTCGGGTGAAATGGTAATAACGAAGCGCAGCAGGAGGAAATACCAAGGTCGGTCTGACGCAGGTGTATCGCTGTACCCAGTGACTGGGTTGTGGAGGTCAGCCGATCGATTCCGTAAAAATCTCACCGTGAAAAGTTAGGTGAAGTGAGCTTAAAGTTAGCTGTCAATAGTGTCAATCCCTAGCATTAGTTGGAATGATAGCTCACTCCACGCTCACTTCACTTAAGTTTTCACGGTGATGTGGTTACAGAATCTCACTGCTGATAGGCAGTCGCTCCATGTAAAATACTGGTATTCAGCTGTATCCTGTTAGACTGGAAACCGATCCCAAAATTGCTGAGGAAAGGCTTGGAAAATACAAGTGTCAACTCAAGTGCACCTAAATAAAGTTTTTCGCTAATCTAATACTCTTTCTTTCTTTTCTTTCCTGCAGAAACAGCCGGGCTTGTTGCTGTTCCATAGAAGTGTGTGCGATTATAATGAACATAGCTCTTCAGGACGCGCCCTTCTTGGCGTTCAGACTCCTCATCATCTGTCATTACAAGATTATCAACTACATGAATATATTCTTCACTTGTAAGAATACGCTGGTAAGTTGTTATCGTGTTTTAAAGGGAATTGAAGATTTTTATATATACAGCCTTCGTGTCCGCCATTTTGTTTTTGGAACGAAGTTCCTTATCGCGCGTTGCGAAAGGGGGCTAGAAGAAAAAAATTAAGACCAAAAGTTGGAACGACACTTTTTGCTATAGTTGTAAGCCGTGCGGCGTGCGCGTGTTTCTCTGTCTGTCTCTCTCTCTCTCTCTTATAGAAAACAAGCCAGTTATACTTCGTTCCATCCGGGTGTCCATTGACACCTGTCAAGTTTTTTTTTTTCAAAATCGCGGCCACGCATGAAACCTATATAGAATAGAATAGAAAACATTTATTTCAGACAGAAGTCCATAGGGTTAGTAACAATTTTACATAACTTCTAGTGCTAGTAGGTTAAAGACACAGATGTACATACAATTTGAACTCAGCCTAGAGCTGCATCTACCTCCGCAACCTCGGGGAATCCCACAGATCTGCGAACACATTGAGAATACAGCCTATCGATTCTGTAAAAATCTCACCGTGAAAAGTTAGGTGAAGTGAGCTTAGAGTGAGCTGTCAATAGTGTGAATCCCTAGTATTAGTTGGAATTGGTTGGAATGACAGCTCACTCCACGCTCACTTCACCTGAGTTTTCACGGTGATATGGTTACAGAATCGCACTGCTGTACTGCCGATCGATTCTGTAAAAATCTCACCGTGAAAAGTTAGGTGAAGTGAGCTTAGAGTGAGCTGTCAATAGTGTCAATCCCTAGCATTCGTTGGAATTGGTTGGAATGACAGCTCACTCCACGCTCACTTCACCTGAGTTTTCACGGTGATATGGTTACAGAATCGCACTGCTGTACTGCCGATCGATTCTGTAAAAATCTCACCGTGAAAAGTTAGGTAAAGTGAGCTTAGAGTGAGCTGTCAATAGTGTCAATCCCTAGCATTCGTTGGAATTGGTTGGAATGACAGCTCACTCCACGCTCACTTCACCTGAGTTTTCACGGTGATATGGTTACAGAATCGCACTGCTGTACTGCCGATCGATTCTGTAAAAATCTCACCGTGAAAAGTTAGGTAAAGTGAGCTTAGAGTGAGCTGTCAATAGTGTCAATCCCTAGCATTCGTTGGAATTGGTTGGAATGACAGCTCACTCCACGCTCACTTCACCTGAGTTTTCACGGTGATATGGTTACAGAATCGCACTGCTGTACTGCCGATCGATTCTGTAAAAATCTCACCGTGAAAAGTTAGGTAAAGTGAGCTTAGAGTGAGCTGTCAATAGTGTCAATCCCTAGCATTCGTTGGAATTGGTTGGAATGACAGCTCACTCCACGCTCACTTCACCTGAGTTTTCACGGTGATATGGTTACAGAATCGCACTGCTGTACTGCCGATCGATTCTGTAAAAATCTCACCGTGAAAAGTTAGGTAAAGTGAGCTTAGAGTGAGCTGTCAATAGTGTCAATCCCCAGCATTCGTTGGAATTGGTTGGAATGACAGCTCACTTCACGCTCACTTCACCTGAGTTTTCACGGTGATATGGTTACAGAATCGCACTGCTGTACTGCCGATCGATTCTGTAAAAATCTCACCGTGAAAAGTTAGGTAAAGTGAGCTTAGAGTGAGCTGTCAATAGTGTCAATCCCTAGCATTCGTTGGAATTGGTTGGAATGACAGCTCACTCCACGCTCACTTCACCTGAGTTTTCACGGTGATATGGTTACAGAATCGCACTGCTGTACTGCCGATCGATTCTGTAAAAATCTCACCGTGAAAAGTTAGGTAAAGTGAGCTTAGAGTGAGCTGTCAATAGTGTCAATCCCTAGCATTCGTTGGAATTGGTTGGAATGACAGCTCACTCCACGCTCACTTCACCTGAGTTTTCACGGTGATATGGTTACAGAATCGCACTGCTGTACTGCCGATCGATTCTGTAAAAATCTCACCGTGAAAAGTTAGGTAAAGTGAGCTTAGAGTGAGCTGTCAATAGTGTCAATCCCTAGCATTCGTTGGAATTGGTTGGAATGACAGCTCACTCCACGCTCACTTCACCTGAGTTTTCACGGTGATATGGTTACAGAATCGCACTGCTGTACTGCCGATCGATTCTGTAAAAATCTCACCGTGAAAAGTTAGGTAAAGTGAGCTTAGAGTGAGCTGTCAATAGTGTCAATCCCTAGCATTCGTTGGAATTGGTTGGAATGACAGCTCACTCCACGCTCACTTCACCTGAGTTTTCACGGTGATATGGTTACAGAATCGCACTGCTGTACTGCCGATCGATTCTGTAAAAATCTCACCGTGAAAAGTTAGGTAAAGTGAGCTTAGAGTGAGCTGTCAATAGTGTCAATCCCTAGCATTCGTTGGAATTGGTTGGAATGACAGCTCACTTCACCTGAGTTTTCACGGTGATATGGTTACAGAATCGCACTGCTGTACTGCCGATCGATTCTGTAAAAATCTCACCGTGAAAAGTTAGGTGAAGTGAGCTTAGAGTGAGCTCAATAGTGTCAATCCCTAGCTTTTGGAATGACCGCTCACTCCACGCTCACTTCACTTAAGTTTTCACTGTGAGATGGTTACAGAATCGCACTGCTGTACTATGTGTGTGTGTAAATCCGTTTAGTCTGGAAGCATGTGGTGCTTCCAGACTAAACGGATTTATATAGGTTTACTTGGAAAAAGGCTAGGCAGATGAGGATAAAACCTTATATTTTTGTCTCCCAGGTAATCCTGCTACAAATATACAGATTGTACGTCTTACACCTGGAGACTGTCGATGAAGGGAACGGCGGGTCTGTGTACAGGAAGAAGACAAAGCATAGGAATCATGACAAGAAGGAGAAGGACAAGAAACATAGGTAAGTAAGAGAGAAAGGTTGTATCGGTATCAGATTAACGGTTTTGGTGTCGGTATCGGTGCCTTGCCTAACATTGTAAAGCGACGGTTCGTCGGTTGTCTAGAGAAGAGGAGTCCACCAAATAGCGTTCGCAATTTATCGGCGAATGACGTCACTGAAACGATATTTATGAAAGTAAGTTGGTGTTTTCCTAGAGAGCGTTTTTTGAGAACATTTGCCTGCAGCGCAGCGGTCTTCCCGTCCGATTATAATTTAATTGTTTTCAAGGCTAGAGTGAAGAGGCTCATAATAAATTAGTGCGCTTTACCATCAACGATTCATCACTGCTTTCCATCGGGCGGGAGCGCAGTCAAGCACCAGTTTATATCACTGACTGGACAGGTCCTCTCAATCTGTGTGGTTCTTTCCTCAAAAGACCATCTCAGACATCGACCTACATGGTCTTCATATGATCTGACCAAGATTATGTCTGGACTTTAAAAGAGACTGTGACCTCTGAGTTTGTTTCGGCCTTTCTTCTCAGACTAGTCAGATAGGAAACGCCGACCTCATCTAGTTTTAAAATATGATTGACGTGTAAAAGTGTTTGTACAAACCTACTTACAAAATAAAATCATTTATCATTAAAAAAAAAAAAACGTAAAGTCAAACCCTGCTGCCATCATTTTTATGGCAGCCGTCACTGCGGCCGATGTGTGGCGGCCATCGCTCATAAAAGAAACCGTATCTTAAGTACATAATAACTCGAAGTCACGGCACTCGTTCCTTTGTAAATTTCATCTACCGTTTTCCTACAAAGGTCAAAAGAAAACTAATTAACTTATTTTAAGTCACTTGAAGAACTTCGAACGAATTTGAATCTTAATTTTGTTTCTGTTAATCATCATCATCATCATTCTCCTGCCCTTATCCCAATTTATTTGGGGTCGGCGCAACATGTCCTTTTCTTCCATACTTCTCTATTACTCGTCATCTCGGTAGTCACCCCCTTTCTAACCATATCAACATTTACACAGTCCATCCATCGTTTCTTTGGCTTCCCCTACTCTTATAGCCATCCACATTCACACTCAAAACTCTCCTCACGACATTTTCCTCATTTCTCCGTAACACATGCCCATACCATGACAACCGATTTCCACACAATTTTTCAGTTACCGGTGCCACTTTCAGACTTCCTCTTATGTTCTTGTTCTTGTTCTGTTTCTGTTAATCGTTTGACTGAATTATGTTTTGAATATATTCAGAGCTACAGTCCGGCCGTCGAAAGAATGCGTTCCTGACATCGGTCAGGGCGACAATTCTAGTAGCTTATAAAGATCAAATTCGCAAAACACGTATTCGTTTGTAAGAAACTGACAGGTGTCTCTCGTCGGCCGCACTATACAGGGTGAAATTGAATTCATGGGCAACCTTTTAAGGGGTCATTGTACTCATCATTATGAACAACTTTTACTATAGGACCAAACCTGAAATCGCGAAAAAAAAATCCGCTGCTCCCTACATTTTGACGAGTTATACGAACATAATGCGAGTTATGCGAACAGCTGATTTTTTTTTCGCGATTTCAGTTTTGGTCCCATAGTAAAAGTTGTTCATAATGATGAGTACAACGACTCCTTAAAAGGTTGCCCATGAATTTAATTTCACCCTGTATAAACGCATAATAATGATTTGTTGTGCAAACAGCCGGTCGATTCTGTAAAAATCTCACCGTGACACTCAAGTGAAGTGAGCTTGATGTGAGTTGTCAGTAGTGTCAATCCCTAGCATTATTTGGAATGACAGCTCACTCCACGCTCACTTCACCTAACTTTTCACGGTGAGATGGTTACAGCCCTGCGATTCTGTAACCATCTCACCGTGAAAACTTAGCTAAAGTGAGCGTGGAGTGAGCTGTCATTCCAAATAATGCTAATGGATTGACACTATTGACAGCTCACTCTAAGCTCACTTCACCTAACTTTTCACGGTGAGATTTTTACAGAATCGATCGGCTGAATCGCACTGCTGGCTTTAGCCTCTAAAACCTTTTTACTTTTTTTTTTCCTTTCACACGCTGTCTACATCTCTGTATCTATTGTCCTATCTCAGGTATGCTGGAAGAATTTCTTATGAAATAAGCATCACCTTTGTACCTATTTTTCTGTTCTGTTTTTTTCTTGTCTTTCTTGTTTATATATGTGTGTACAGACGCCAGCAGGTCAAGCTACCCGAAACTGTCAAATTTTCCCAATCAATCTTGAACATTAAACCTTTAGCGATAAAGTTGAAAATCTATTAAATAAATTTGACAGATTGTAGTAGCTTGATGTGCTGGCGTCTGTACATAAATGGTTAAATAATAATAAATAAATTCTTGTGAAAATAACAGATTTGACATTGACATATCGTACTTGTTTAATATACGTCAGTGGTCTCAACATATGAATATTATTTCGCAGTAAACACAAATCGAAGAAGCACAAGAGAAAACACGAGATCGGCGAAACTTCCATATCAGTGATCAGCGACAGGAGACATGACAGAGGTGACGGTGGACGGATCAGGTCAGTATTAGTTACTACAGCTGATCACAGGGTCAATGGCCGCTGGTACCTAGTATATCAGCCTATAATGTTCCCACTGCGGGGATAAAGGCCCCACTCCCTCTGTGAGAGGGAGTGGGGCAGTGTTTCATTTTCAAACAAACTTTATTGTCGACTAGCTGCGCCCCGCAGTTTCACCCGCATAAGTTTCAATCCCGTGGGAATATCGGGATAAAAAGTAAATCCTGGTTATAACCATCTGTGCGCCAAATTTCATCCATATCCGTTTTTGCGTGAAACAAATATCCATCCATCCATCTATACAAACTTTCACGTTTATAATATTATCAAGTATATCTATATACACTGCTAAATTTTGATCGTTTTAATCCTTAGAAAGGGTCATTGTACTCATCATTATGAACAACTTTTACTACGGGACCAACCCTGAAATTGTGTACCCGGAAATATTAGTAGGAAATAAAAATCGTCTATAGATCAATTTACGTTGTTGAGCAGATAATTATGTAGCTCTACGACGACGTAGCTGCGTAGCGGATAATCTACGCATCGCCTACGGCGTAGCACTCGTAGCCTTTGAGTCAGAAATACTCGTACAAAATCTTCTTAGTGTCCAAAAACTGTTCGAATTTCAAGTTATTGTTGTACAGTGCAACCATAACGTAGCTCAATATAACAAATTCCTCGATTTAACGAATTCTTCGTAATCCCCTGAATTGTCCATAAGCGTCAATCTACACTTCTATACTTATAATATTATAAAGAGGAAAACTTTTTGTTTGTTTGTAATGAATAGGCTCAAAAACTACTGGACCGATTTAAAAAATTCTTTCACCATTCGAATGCTACATTATCCACGAGTAACATAGGCTAAATTTTATTTTGGAAAAAAATAGGATTCCGTAAGATATTTGGGTTTTTCGGAGACAAGGTGTAAAAAATAGGGCATGCAAAAACCGGGTTGATTAAGAAAACCGACTTTTTCGGGTTTTCTTGTGTAAAATATACCTTTACATTGCAAAGATTTTTTTGCGAACAACCTCTTTATAACGAATTTTCAACTATCAAAAAAAAGTGTAAACCTCTAATTAACGAATTTTGTCAACCCAAAACCTTTGTATAACGTTCCCAAGAGTATGTGATTCAGTCGCGACAGGTTTCGACACGTTTTCACCTCTTTATAACAAATTTTAGACCAACCTAACCTCAAAATAACAAACTTCAGTTAGGTACGAATTACTTTATATTATAACGAATATTTACTTGTTCCGTTCCGATTTGTTATACATCGAGGAGGTTGCACTGTAATTTGAAAATTGCTTGGTTGCATAGACAATTAGACTTTAATTTTATTATGGGTCGAAAAGATTTTTCCAGTTAGTCCTTACTAATATTATTAGTGCGAAAGTAAGTTGGTTTATTACGCTTTCCCGCAGACAGGCGCGAGGCGACAGTGCGACGCGACGCTTGTAGAACAATCTCTTTAAATACTTTATGGAGATTGCTTTACCAAAATTTAAACGGCCTTACGGATTTGGATGAAATTTGACACATAGGGAGACCATGAGCTACAGAAGGATATAGGCTTATTTTCGTCCTGGAGTTCTAGCAGGCAATAGGTAGTACCACATAAAACATGCTGCGATTACCCATTCGAATCGCGAAACGTGGTTTTCATTGACCTTACATCCATAGAAAAAAAAAAAAAACATAAAACCTCTTTTCCACAATCCGTTAAAAAAGTAATAATAATAATTTATTTCATAAGCCTAATACAGGAGAGAAAAAAGGGTTAACAATGCATTGCTTAAATAACTTATATCCTTATATTTATTAATAGGCTAGGTATATGCACGTTGTGTGAAACTCCTGTCACCCAAACTAGGACATGTCCAGCAGTGCGATTAATAATAATAAATAAAAATCTTTATTGATACAAAAACCTTTGACATTGCTTAAGACTAGGACACATGATTTTGTAACCATCTCACCGTGAAAATTTAGGTGAAGTGAGCGTGGAGTGAGCTGTCATTCCAACTAATGCTAGGGATTGAAATTATTGACAGCTCACTCTAAGCTCACTTCACCTAACTTTTCACGGTGAGATTTTTACAGAATCGATCGGCAGTATCTTAGGTGTCAGCGTTCCTCCCGGCCCTACACATTTGTGAAGCCTAACATTCCATTTCATTGCACAGATAATACCTAATAATAAATTATAATCTTAGTTTAGTTTTAACAAATACAATACAAAAAAAAATCAGTTGATCCATACATTATGTCGAGTTATGCGAACATAAATCTATGGATCAACTGATTTTTTTTCACGATTTCAGGGTTGTTCCCGTAGTAAAAGTTGTTCATAATGATGAGTACAAATAGGTGAAAATAACCACCCTATTTTTATCTCTGTTAGAATATGTGTAAAGTACTCCCAAATACCGACATTCCATTTGGAAACATATTATCAACCGTAACTCTGAGTCACCTCTGTCTAATTCCCTTTTCATCCGTACAAAAGGCTTGACCCGACAGCGATTGGCTCGGATTAGCCATAACTATACTATAGTCTATGAGTATAGCTACACTATGACTATACCATAGAGCTGTGGGGTCGCGAGGGACGGACGGTCATCACCTTGACATAAACCCGTTCAAATCAACCTTCGCTAGTGTTGGGGAGACGTATCGATGGATGGAATGTCGATGTTATGATTGTTTAATTGGTTTTTGTTTCTTTTTAATTTGCGTTTAATTTTGTTGAACATTTATCCTGTTCGCGTACTTTATATTCATATAAATATTTTTTTTAATAGGCTTTACTGATTTTTTGTGGCTCAGAAAAAGAATGCTGGAAGGATTTGGCGGAGGCCTTTGCTCAGCAGTTGGGCAGTGTAGCCAAATAAAAAAAAAAAACTAAATTGTCCTATGGGCCTGATTGTCGCCTGAGCTTAACGGGTGTAAAAAGACACATCGTTTTTTTTGTACTGCACCATACCTGGGAACCTTCTGGTTACGGAGATATTGAAGGTCAAAATTCCAACTATATGTTTTTTTTTACAAAAACTAGTTTTTGATATTATAACACAACTTTAAATACCCCCACGACCCCTGTACCGTTGCATGCATTAAACATAATGTTTTGTGTGTGTTACATTGCGCACTACACAAATAGCTTTTCACACCAAAAATAAAAGTCGTTTCTCAGAAAAGTTTTGTGCCATGTTACGTTTGATGTACAGAATGCGTATTTGATGGCTATGTGATGGGTCTTTTTACACCCTGTAGATTTGATAATGAGGACGAACGATGATTATGCCATGTTCTATTCCGGTAAATATTGGATGCTCGCCTATAACTTTCATCCTGCTGAGAGTAGGCGAGCATCCAGTTCAATTAGCAAATAGCTTCAACTTTCTGACTGAGTTTTTTAACAATCCAAAAGTGCCTGGAAATACTTTAATTAAATAAAATAAATCATATGAATTTGAGGGAATAAAAATGGCGTGCATATCCAACAGTGGACTGCTAAGGCTGGACATGATGAAAGGTACTAGCGTCAATTTTCGTAAAAAAAATATGCTCTTCTTTGGCTATCATCTGCTTTTTAGTCATGTTTAAATAATCTAGCCAATCAATCAACTCAACCTATCGCAGTCCAGTACTGGACATCTCCCAGGCTACGCCACAATACTCTGCCCCCGCCTGCCGCATTCAGTCTGTCCCAGCTACCTTTTTTAGGTCATCCGTCCATCTAGCTGGGGTCCAGGCATCTAATTTTAAATTATCTGGTGATATGAAATTATTTTATGAGAGATTCCATTGAATACTCTCGCTGTCTTCAAAAGAGTAGTTTCTAATCAGTCTGATCTAGTTTTAATAAGCCTCAATTTTTATCGACCGTGACTATTTTTTTATTTATTTTTTATTTAAAGGAACAGCAAACAGTTACATTATAAGAACTTACAGTTAATTTAACAAAAACAATTTTAATGATAATATAACCCACAATGCTGTCCACAGGTAGACATAATAGTTTAGAAGAAAAAAAAAGTGTAAGTGTGTCACTGATATCCATTCTCTTGTTCACAATCTAAAAAGTCATCGCCTGACGTATATTGACGTATTTTTAGTCGCCATGTTTTTTATCACGTCTAAACTGTCTATGGAGTATCTTAATTTGACAGGAGTAAACTAATATTTATCTTCTGTCCTTTTCTTAATGCAATAGAAAGAAAAGATTCACTGAACTTAAATTTAGTTTAGTTTGTGAACAAGGGTATTGGCGCCACTATCGATAAGTTTTAATCGTCCCCTCACTAGCAGGGTGCGGCAAACGATGGGGTTGGTATCAGCAGGTATATAGCTATACCCGTCTGTTTGGATAGTCGTGTAGGCCATCATATACATACGTATAGCTCTTTGTTTTGTTAATTTACACCTTTTCGACGCCCTGATTGAGTGCTTGGCTATTAGGGATTACCTAGACACTTTAGTATATATTCTATGAGCACTATAAATTCTAGGGTTTATTTTGTTTATATAGAATTTCTAGCTTTTGTTCGCCCGCATGAAGCGAAGGTCGGAAATCATCCCACGGAAAAGTATTACCGGTATAAAAAGTATCCTGTGTTAATTATAATAAACTATATGTGTGCCAAAAGACAATGCCTGTTTGCGTCTTTCTTTTTTCTCGCGGCCGTCAACTAAATCTTGTTTTTCGAGTACAGAATAATGTAACAAACGAAACTTATTGTTATGAATCAAAATCAAAAGTCATTTATTCAAATTAGGCTGAGAATCAGCACTTTTCGAACGTCAAAATTACAAAAGACAGTCCCCCAAAAACGCCCGCCCTTCACCACTTCCTAGTGCTATCGCTGGGAAGAAGAAGTGGCGCAACAAACTCCCCAGCAGCACAGCTGTCTGTTCAGTTACAATATAGTTGCATGCATAGGTACAATACTAGGAACCGAATGCATCTCTAAACTCAGTCCGAAATGAAATATAAGAATTAGAAGTTTGTGTGTTGATGTATTTATTAGTTTTGTAGGCAATTTTTGACTCCTAGGTGCAAGGTTAGTATTTAACTACCACAACATTGATAACCGCTAAATGTTTTTGAACATTTGAATATTCGGTACACCCCCTGTACGTTATGCGCTCCCGAGGACCAACAGAAGATAGGACATACAGAATTAAAATGTGTAGAGAAGTGGCTTTACATGTTCTTAGACAGCACAATATAACAGCCATTAATCCGTGGCTATGTAGAGGGCGAGGGAGGGGCCCGTGGCTAAATAATAACAGCCGCACAGGTCGATCGGTCAGGTTAAGCTACGCTTGCCGCGGTTGGTCTGTGGATGGGTGACCATTTTTACATACCGAGACCCCTCCGTGCCTCGGAAAGCACGTTAAGCCGTTGGTCCCGGCTGTCATTCGTGGATCGTCAGTCGTTACGGGTAGTCAGAAGCCCGAAAGTCTGACAACCAGTCTTACCAAGGGGTATCGTATTACCCAGTAACTGGGTTGTGGAGGTCAGATAGGCAGTCGCTCCATGTAAAATACTGGTATTCAGCTGCATCCGGTTAGACTGGAAGTCGACCCCAACATAGTTGGGAAAAGGCTAGGCAGATGATGATATGTAGAGGGCGAATACAATCTCGACGCAGACAGTCCCGAAAATACTGGCTGGATGAAATTTGGCACATGGGTAGATCATGACCTGGATTAAGATATAAAATACTTTACATCCCGATATTCCCACAGTATCGAGACTTATGCGGGTGAAACCGCGGGGCGCAGCTAATAATATTGTGCAAATGAAAGTTTGTATGTTTGTTACTCAATCACGCAAAAATGGCCGAACGGATTTGGAAGAAATTTGGCACACAGATAGTTTATTACCTGGATTAACACATAGGATACTTTTAATCCTGGTTTACGTTCTTGTAGGATGTTTTCCGACATCCAACGTAGGCGAAGCCGCGGCAAAAGCTAGTGTTTGATTATTTGGGCGGTTTGTTTGTAATTACTGAAATACTTTGTTTCAGAGCAATCATCCTGACGAATTCGGACGAAATCAAAGAATTGGAGCTATCGAAGTTATTCAAAGACCAAATATCTACAGAGAATGAAAAGAAGAAGGGGTGAGTGACCTTTTTCAACAGCTGTAGCATAACTTTATAGGTAACTTTTTACATTAAAGTAGGTATAGAGGTATGAGGAACAGGGTGTAAAGTTCACTCATCCTACATAGAAAAGGATTGCCCTGTGATTCAAGTCGGGCCGTTGTACATTAGGTTCAAAGTTGATTGGGAAAATTTTACAGTTTCGGGTAGCTAGATGTGCTGGTGTCTGCACCTATCTACTAACTAATTTCGTATTCTACGGTACATATGTCTATATAATAATGTTAGCTTATATTATAAGCTAACAGTTTTAAAATAATAATAAATCATTTAAAATTATATAAGGGCTAATTCGCACTGCAAGTTGGCTTCGGCCCCTGGTACGTATTCCAAAGATCCGGGATCACAGGGTCCCGAGATATGTTTAAGACATTTAAATAATAATACCACAAGTTAAATGTATTGTATATTCAAAAAAAAAAAACCAGAAAAGTATCATGGCATCAAAAAATTCGTCCGCATCGCTGTGAACAGGAAGTGCCCAAAAGGCTGGCAGCACTGCCACGTTGTATGGTGATGCTGATTCTTTGGCCAAAAAATAGGCCAGCCCTCTGGTCACGTGAAGAGTCGACGAACCGCTTGGCGATGTCTTGAAAAACCAAGTAGGCACTCGGACCCCCATGACCCTGGTGTTTCAACCCCAAATGGCACGAACATTTATAACTCCCAATTTTCTATCTATTAAATGTTAATACTTAAAACCTCTTTTTACAGAAGCAAGAAAAAGCAAAAATCTGAAAGCTCAGAAGAATCCATGAATAACGTTCACCATACGACCGACGACTCAGGTATTTGACATCATCGGGTGCGAAGGGACAGCCCGAAAAGAAGTCCTAGGTATAAAGATAAACATGATGACAGGCATAGAGACAAAAAGAGAAACAAAAAAAAGCACGACTCCAGTGACAGTGACAGTGACAGCTCGAGTTGAAGGCTGCAAGGGTTTGTACCTTTGCGTTAAATCTTGTTGTCTCTGGTTGGAAGTTTGGATACTGGGCTTTTTACATTTGGAAAAATGTAAAAGTCAAAAATGGAAAATGGATTTTGAATAAGTAACTTTTACGATGAGAAATTGTTGTTAAAATATTTGAAACGTAAGATGTTTATAAAGTACGCCGTCGGCGTTTAGTAGTTAGTAAGCATAGGTAATAAAAAGGAAATGTGGCCTTTCTTGTAAAAGTATAGGACATAATTTTAAATTACTTAGTTTCACCTCGCGCTGAGTTAGACACTAAAATAATAATTAAAATTAATATTATCAATAGGTGAAAGCAGTGGTGGCCCAGTGGTAACGGCCGCGACATAAAGTTATAGGTCGTAGGTTCGAACCCAGACAGGCGCTTTACTTTCTGTAAATTATTTCATCACCACTGCTCTCAAAACGGTGAAGGAAAACATCGTGAGGAAACCGGACATGTCCTAGAACCAAAAATTCGAAGACAAGTGACATCTACCAACCCGCACTGGGCCCGCGTGGTGGATTACAGCGCACTCCCTCTCGAAGGAGGCCTGTGTCCTAACAGTGGGATCATTATAGCTTGATTATGCTTATAATAGAAGTACACACAATCATGTCTTTGCTTAACAATAAGTAGAAAAAATACTTTAATATTCACGACAGCATACCGAAGGTGCTTGTGCTCCGAATTTAATAAAGGTCCAATTATAAGTACCTATAAAATGTACGGTGATAGGTCGAATGTAGTAAAGTACAGATGCCAGCACATCACTAGCTACCTGAAACTGTCTAATTTTCCCAATCAACCTTGAACCTTAGTGCTTTAGCGATAAAGTTGAAAATATATTAAAGAAATTTGACAAATTGTAGTAGTTTGATGTGCTTGGCGTCTGACCTAAAATTCTGATCCTAAAATTCTGCATCTAAAATTCCTGGTCTAGTATTGTATCAAAATAATACAACGAGTAAAAAAACCGGTGTAAACCAGTTAAAACCGGTTTTTTCGAATATTTGTTACGGATTTCGCTCTTATATTCCAATTTCTTTAAGCCTGAACAATACTGTATATCGACTTCGAGTTGGTAACTAGGATTGTACAAACGCCAACACATCAAGCTACTACAGTCTGTCAAATTTCTTTAATAGATACTCAACTTTATCGCTGAAGTATTAGGTTCAAAGTTGATTGGGATTTTTTTTTTTTTAACTCGCGGCCTCGTCAGGCTTAAAGCGCTAGTTTAAACCAGCGCGGTAATTGCGTAACACACTAATAGAGCATGGCTTTCATTTTGACAGTTCGACAACATTCATTGCTTTGTTGGTTGAGCAGACAGTTTTTTCGAACATATGCATATAGCAAGGGATTAGCAATATCCTTGAAAATTCTTCAGGGGGCCTAAAAAGGCCACTTTGGCAGAATCATAATAATATTATGATAACAATATGAATCATATTAAAATCGTAAAATGGTCACAAACTGACAATTCATAATATGATCTGTGTTCAATTTATATCACAATGAAATAATAATTAAACTGTAGAAATAAAAAATAAAAAAATAATTTGATTAATAAAAACTGTAATGAAAAATGTACCGATAAAATTACGGTTTTTATTTTTTTCATGCGGCAATGTTTACATCAAATATAAAATGAAATTTTACGAAAATTATAGGAATTGCTAATGATCTGCTGGGTATTCAGGTAATGAATTGCTTTTAGAGGTATTGCTTAAAGTGGCCTTTTTAGGCCCCCAGATTGTGCATTTAAAGTGTGTTACGCATTTAAGGTGCTGGTCAGGAGAACTCGTCTATATTTTGGCCTTGGTGTCGACAAAATATTTAGAGGCATGAGGAACAGGGTGTAAAGTTCACTCAACCTCCATAGAAAAGGGAGGATCCGCCGACCAGACGGGTGTTGCGTCTGGCGGGCTATTGCCCAACCATATGTTGGAAAATTGAATCTATGCTAATTGCGCGGTAAACTCTGCTTGCGAGATGCAGGATTTGCGTGACGTTGTAGATACCGCTACAAATATACTGCGGCAGATTTGGATAATCAGTAGTTGTTCGTTTTCTGGATTTGTCCGGTTGATGGCAATTGGTTCACCCCCTGTTGCATGTGACCGGCGAAATGTGGGTGTACTATTGGTACAGCTCTGCCTAGCCCTTCGGGGGAATCAGAGGGGCAATTCTCGTAATTTTTAAGAACATCCACAGTCTGATCTCAGTCTCAATCCGTCAAAAGTACCTCTAATTTCCTTATATTTTTTATATTTGTTTGTCTCCGACATGAGACTGCGATTAGATTTTGAACATTTTCAATTACGACAATTGTCCAATGTGTATGTTATAATAATTCGTGGATATTATATTCAAATGTAGTACCTAAGTATATAACTTACATAGGTAATCATTAAAATATAAGGAAAACATTTATAAACTTGTAGAAATTAACATTTTATATTATTGTATATCTCTAGAATGTATTTTAAGATTTGCAGAAGAAATGTATACCTAATATGTATTTTATTATTTTTGCGTAGATTTTCTAATAAAAGTGATCGTAGAAAACAGATTTTTATTTATTACCTACCCAATATTATCTATCTGTAGGTACCCGTTAAATAAAAAATAAGAATACAAAATAATATTCATTACTTACTGCATTTATTTACATCATTTTAAATTATTATTTCACTAAAATCTAAATTTTCGCCTACTATAGACAGTGATGCAACTGTCAGTTTTCCCGCTCAATTTCGGCGCCATATTTGTAATAGAGTGAGCGCCAAAAGTAAGCTCTTTCTGGGGTCAGCGGCGCGACGTATTGCGGTTCTAGAGTGATGGCCAGGTTGTAGGGGTATGGCAACCATTCACCGTTGGCTGCTTCTGGAGTTGGTGACCTGCAAAAAAAAAAGATTGTTTTGATAAAGTTGGTATTGAAAGTGATTTGAATAACTTTGTATTTTGAGACGCACTAGCCCTAGCAAGAAGTACCTATGAAAGATATTCAGACATTGCTTGACAGTTAGAAAATACAATCTACAATGGACATATTAACTTTGAACCTAGCCATAGTAGTAACGCAAAGACCGTTGATTCATCACCTCGGGATAGGTACTATCCTATCCACCAAATAATTGAATTGATATAAAATGAAAACATATAATTTACTCTATAGAACTTATCCGGACGCGTTGAGGCAGGAGCAATATCAAAACATGAAATTAAACTCAGTACCTAAAGAGTTCCTCGAAGGGCTTGGCACAGGCCTTTGCCCCGTATTAGGACCGCACCGGCAAAAAAAATAAGGAGGAGAACTTACCCATATTTAGCAAAGTTAGTCCACATCATAGTCATGAACGTCACTATTCTTGCATCATCTTCACTCATAGGTAAAGGCAATCTTTCAAGTTCAAACAGATAAAACAGTTCATCCATATTTGTTGTAGCTGGCAGACTTGTATTAGTCAACAATCTCCCCAAGTTTCTGTATCCCATATGATTGAAAATGTACTGGTACACATCAACGTCTGAATTATTCGTGTACATTTCAACAAAAAGCGACATTGGCCCAACGTAAGCGAAATCGGAATTCAAATTGATCAAGCCACCGATAACATTCTCCTCCGAACTAATATTGGCAAAATATGTGTCTTTTAAAATCTCTCGGACTTCATGTTTTTCTTTTTTTGTTACATTGAAACTTCTTTGATCGAGGACTGTAAAGTCTTCGTTCTTAATTCTGTCCATTTGACTGGTTATTGTGTAGTAATCTAAGGTGGACGTCAGCCCTTCAACCGTGTTTAAGCCAAGTATGGCTGGAGCTGCATTGAAAGACTCAGAAGTCAAGATGTTGAAAGGAGTATCGCATAGGAAAGGATCGTCATCCAAATATTCTTCTACTGAAGGTAAAAATACAGATTTGCTGTTCATTTGGTTTCCAATTGCTTCTTCAAGCTTATTAATTGGTACATCAGTATAAATGTTTAATAGTTCTTCAGGATCTAGAGTTTTTACTCCAAGAGATTTAGCAACTTGCGAAGCAGTAGCTAGAGGTTTCGCATCAAAAGATTTTGGCGTAAACAGACTTCCGCTCTCAGAAATGATCCTGTTAAATAATCCATTACAAGATTCAGAAAGAGTTAAATAAACAGCTGCAACTCCTCCACTGCCTTGCCCAAAGACAGTCACATTATCTTCGTCACCACCAAAGTTTTTGATATTATCCTTAATCCATCTCAAAGCAGCCCTAATATCCTTTAACCCAGCATTCCCTGGCGCTTCCTTCACACCCAAGTTCAGGAACCCGAGAGCGTTCAGCCTGTAGTTCACCGAAACGACAATGACCCCATGGCTGACCAAGTAATGGGGGCCGTAGAAAACCGGGGAGCTGCTGCCAACGCCAAAGTCCCCACCGTGAAGGAAGACCATGACAGGTAAGCTGTCGTTATAAGAGATGGGGACGTAGATGTTAAGGACGAGACAGTCTTCATTCTCGCTGGGGGCGGAGAGAGGGTCATTAGTAGGGAATTGAGGACATAAGACTAGGCGGTTATCGGCGTTGAAGATTCCTTTATGTGATGGCGGTTCTTCGGGTGCCTGTGGAAGAATTGTATTGTTTAGAAGTATATTAAATATTAATTTAAGAGATCAAACCACGTTGGAAATAGTCTATAAAGAATTACCGACAATAGTGTTGCGGTGGAGTGGCCATTTTAACGCTAGGGTTGGAAAACTTATCTATTCCTACTATAGAGGTATGAGGAACAGGGTGTAAAGTTTACTCATGCTCCATAGAAAAGGGAGGATCCTCCGACCAGACGGGTGTTGTGTCTGACGGGCAACTGCCCAACGATTGATGTTGGGAAATTGTATCTATGCTAATTGCGCGGTAAACTCCGCTTGCGAGATGCAGGATTTGTGTGACGTCAGTATGACGCGTTGTTCGCATGTGGCGTTGTAGATACCGCTACACCTACTTATATATTTTTATTTTTTATTTTATTTGTAGTGGATACCTCATTTATATATGGGTAATCTGAATTCGAAAATTCATTGACTAATGGGAAACTACAATGTTTCCGAGTGTCATAGACAATATTTTATGTAAAAGACATTTCACGCGGACGCAGTCGCGGGCGCTAGTACTTGATATATAAAAATACAATAACCCGTAGCTCCACACCTCGATAAACACATACATATTTCTAATTGTCTATGTAGTAGTACCTCGGAATTGCTGTAATACCACCCGTAGGTACCCTAAGGTTTAATGTCAGTTGCGAGCCATAAAATGACGGGGTCTTAAATGAAGTTTCAATTTACTGGAAGGCGTCAAAATATTACGAGGTTGAGTATATTTAATTACAACTAGAACGTGTGTGGTATTATCTATCATCTTATTATCTGAATGACCAATCTATCGTTAGTCAGCACGTTTAATTTCCTAAAAGAAGCTGGCTGATACGCACGTATCAACACGATACATTTTATATAAAAAAAAATATTTTACTCACCGTATATCTTTCTTTGATAACAGCATATTTGATTCCGCAGTATTCATAGTACAATTCATTGGAAGCTAAATACCCTTTGACTTTACCCTGCTTCGTTTTAACAATCTTAGTTTTGTCTATGCCCAGAACTTGGCTAAAACCAATTAAAATAAAAAGGCTGAATGAGATTAGGCTGTATGCCATTTCCTTGGCCTTTGAATAAATAACTTAGGAACTATGTTTTGATTTAGAGAAGGCGGCTTTTATACAATTATGTGCGTTGCATAATTTTGTTATTGCAGCATTTAACTGTAATTTTGATAGCATGGAGTTATTGAGTGAGCTGATAAAGGATATCTGTGGTTCTGCACATCTGATTTTTAGGTTTTTACTTTACTCAGCTACCCAGTCTTACCAAGGGCTATCGTGTGACCCAGTAACTGGGTTGTGGAGGTCAAATAGGCAGTCGCTTCATGTAAAATACTGGTATTCAGCTGCATCCGGTTAGACTGAAAGCTGACCCCAACATAGTTGGGAAAGGGCTAGGCAGGTGATGATGATGATGTACTTTCTGAATTTACCTTGGACATTACTGACATCAGTGAATGAAAACCATCGTGAGGAAACCTGGGGGCCTACTCCGAAGTAGTATCGGCCGAATGTTCGGCCGTTTCCTGCTACAAAGTTACTATTTGGTTCGGTCAGTTCCGATCCTACACTCCTACACTCTTTCGAATATTGACTATGGTCCCGACCCAACTGAGCCGATGCGAACTTTTTTCGCATTTTTCAGTAATATTCGGTTCGGCCATGTGTCGGTCCGATCCGAACATTCGCACTTTGCACTTCGGAGTAGGCCCCCTGGACTTATAGTAAATCCAACCCGTCTTGAGCAAGTGTGCTGCTTAATGCTTGTGCATTCTCTGTATTAGAACGAATAGCTCAACGTTTACCGGTATATATATATATATTCAGTGTGGCCTGGCGAGCGAGAGGTCCTGAGATCGACCCCCATTAACACCCGTACCACTGAACTCGTGAATCCACTTCAAGGCATGCCTAATTGAGAAACGAACTCATGTTCCGTCAGTAGGGACTGGTCATCTCTTAGCTGCCACGGCTTATTTTAATTTTTAATTTCTGAATTGTTTTTGTTTTCTATAACGGACGTTTTTAACGTGCACGTATTTCTACATCGTTCTCACATGGTTATTTTCAACACGAATGATGTACTTAATCAAATATTTTGTAACAATTTTATGATTTAAAAGAGTGTCCATGGAGTTTCTTGCCCGTTCTTCTCCATAGGTAAAGGTACCTACGCTTTGGAATGGGCAACTAGCTTCATCTTTCTGACTGACCGACCCTTTGACAATTCAAAAGTGCCTGTAATTGGTTTAGTTGAATTAAATGATTTGAGTTTGAGTTTGGACACACACTATATCACGCATGTAATCTCCGAAGAGTTAACAGAGCTGCACCTATAGCACACCCACATTTATCCAGTTATGTTTAAATCCAAGTCCCATTTAACAGGGGGCGAACTTATGTCCATCACCCGGACACAGATCTAAACATCTCCGGGCTGTTAATGAGAAATTCCTAATTAAAAAAACCAATATCAATTTGCCCGACCTGGGAATCCAAACCCAGGACCTCACGCTCAACAGTAGCGCTTGCGACCACTAGACCGAGGAGGCAGGCCCCTTCGAGAGAGAGTGGGCTGTAATCCACCACGCGGGCCCACGGGTTGGTAGATGTCACATGTCTTCGAATTGTTGGTTCTAGGACATGCCGGTTTCCTCACGATGTTTTCCTTCACCGTTTTGAGAGCAGTGGTGATGGAATAAAATAAAATAAGTAGTACCTATACGATCGATTTCATCACCATTTCAGACGTCCACTGCTGGACATAGTCCTCCCCCAAGCACCACCACTTCGACCGGCTTTGTGCTTCACGCATCCGACGGGTTCCTGTGGCCTTCGCAGGGTCGTCGGTCCACCTTGTGGGAGGCCTTCCAACGCTACGTCTTCCGGTACGCGGTCGCCATTCCAGAACGTTCAGCCCCATAGGCCATCTGTATCTGCGAGCAATGTGCCCTGCCCACTGCCACTTAAGTTTGGCATTTCATAATATATTAAATAAATTAATTATTATAATTCTTCGGGCTATGTCGGATCGATTAATACAAACTAAAAATGAACAAACAAAAATCAAATCCTGATGAACATGAACATTATGACCATTTCAATCAATCGCACGGAACAAATATTTGTATTGCCTAGTTGTTCCGGGTCTGGCTGTTTGTGTATGTAAGTTTAAATGTTTGTAAACGCACCCACGATACAGAAGTAACTCCTAGTGTGGGGCAACGTTTAAAAAAAAATCTTACGGAACTCTAATAACAAGTTAAAATTAGTACGTGACATTAGATGGAGATTTAATTGTTTTATCAATATTATAATTATGTAATTATTGTTAATGTAATAATAGGTATTTAATCGTTATCAGCGAGGATCTTGATACTTCATTATGTAATTATTAAACAAATACGATAGCTTCTGTCCGCGACCTCATGAAATTTCTTGTCCCCAGACCCACCGCGTCGCATTGCATCGCCAGTCCACCGACTTCCAAAAAAGACACTAGAAAGTGAAAAATAACTTTAATTTTGGAAGTCGGTGTAGGATTCGCATTTTCGTTGTTTGCCACCGACTTCTTTGTTGTTCTTCTAGTGTCTTTTCTGGAAGTCGTTTTTTTTTGCAAAAAAGTTTTTATTTATCAATGTTGTAATTTTTACCAGTAATTTTAGTTTAAAAACCGAGTTTACTGAGCAGTTTTTGATGTTTTTATGGGACAAATCTGAAAGCGTAGGTACCTACCTATCCTTACAAATAAAAAAAGAATTTAGCAAAACGGAGTTCTGAGGTAAGAAACATAAAAAAACAGTCGAATTGAGAACCTTTTTTGAAGTCGGTTAAAAATCATCTTTCTTAAAGTCCATCCATCGGTTCTTTTGTCTTCTTTTTACCTAGGTAGGTACATTACGTTTTGTTACAATAATTGTTATTTCATTCGCCAGATGTCGTTGACTTTTGCATTCTTTTATAAGAGAATAACAACAAACAACAACAAAGAAAATATTAATCCCTCCCTTCGGTCCTTGATCATTATTTTCATTGTATTGGGTTTTTTTGTTTTAATTTTCCCTCACATGACTCATTATAATGATGCACGTTCAAAAACCTTATACGTAATTAACGAAAACATTGAAAATTCTTTATTATTTTTTAAATCGCTATGAACATTTGTATACCAATTTATTATTAAATAAAGTAATATTTGAAAGTGTTTTTATTCGGCAAACTGATTTTTTTTCAAAGTTGTCTGTCAATTTCATAACTTTTTGTCAAACAAAAAAAGTGAAAGTTTCTTGTCGTCAAGTTTCAGAACGCACACCAAACTTGCGTTTTGACGTCCAAAATTGTGGTTACATCGAATTTATGAAAAATAATACATAAAATACTCAAATATTTACTAGTGTTACATAATTTATAACCGAAAAAGACATTAATTAGCATACAATACAGATTTAAGTGTAATCTGAACTACAAAGTGTCCGTGAGAAAAATCTTAACAAGTGTCTGCTTACGTGTAGAATTTAGAAAATCTATTAAAACTTCGTCCAACTATATTATGAGAGCTTGTTAAATCGGCATAGTTATGAATAAAAAACCTGTGAGAACCGGCCCAAGGATCAGAATCACCAGACCTGCCCTAAAAACACGAAAAACTGACGACCCAGTTTCAATTTTCGACGATCGAAAATATATATATTCGTGTCAATACTGCCGCTTGAAGTTCACTCAGAACAGTCAATATTTTCGCCACATGACTTCAAACCACGAGATCCAGCAGAAGGCAGCGACATACGAGTGCGATGAATGCCAAATTGTCTTCAACAAGAAGAGCAACTTGGACCTCCATTGTCAGACTCACCACCAAATGAAATCGAAGTCAAAATGCGAAAGCTGTGCGATCACATTTAAGTCCAGGTATTGTTTGCGCCGCCATTTAAAACTGAAGCAGCTACTACAAGAAAATTCGTGTTACAAGTGTCAAAAAAAGTTTACAAGCAAAGAGGGTTTAGCTAAGCATGTTAATAATAAACATACATTTAAAAATGTTACTTTTCAATGTGATCTGTGCTCTTTGAAGTTCAAAGCTGAGGAGTCACTGCGGAGTCATTTAGCTAGGATTCATAAGAAATTATGATTTTTTTAGGAAAATTTTGTTAGATTAAGCTTTTTTGAGGTCATTTGAATGAATGAAAGATTTCGTATACAATTTTGAGTGTAGTAGATTTTTATGTAAATAGTTATTGTATTTCATAATCATGTTGTATTTCTGTGGTAGAGGCGTTGTAGCTAGTAGAATGTTGAACTAACTTGCAACGCTATGTTTACGTTCCCTGCCATGATGTTGGGCATACTGTACTTTAAATGTTGTTGGTCACACTATACACAAATACTGCTAAGAAATTAAAATCTAATTACTTCTAATAGCTGACCTATTCAAAGATGGCAATCCCTAACACACACTACATTTGTAACATTCTTGAAGTTGCCAATCTGGATAATGCCTACTCTATATGTCTCATCAGCAGGCTTTATGTCGTAAATACTTCCTGAACTCAGAAATAAAGCCACCAAGCATATTTACACGGTTTCATAAAGGTCTAAAACATTAAAATAATTATGAGTCTAAAAAAGTTTGTATGCAGTGTTGAAGCCGACATCCTTCTTTTTGGTGTCATCATTGTTCCACATTTGAATTTACAACCATCTAAAAAATTATAGATCATGTTAAAAAAAAAAAGTAGTGGCTTGATTCACAAAGCCAATTCCCGTAACTAAAAACATTCAAAATCTGGTTGCAAACTCATCTCAGCGACAATCAATGTAAATAGTTACTAACTTGTAAAAAATGTAGGGATTTTAGAGGTTTTTTTGATAGATTGAGACTAAGATCAGACTGTGAACATTCTTAAAATTACGAGAATAGCCTCCGGTGTATGATAAAAATAAATTTAATATTTCCACATTTGCAACTTTGAGAGGATCACATTACAAACTTGCAACATTGTAAATTGTTCAATGCTCATAGAGATTAAATTTAAATATTTAGTAATAACACAAAAAGAACTGATTCTGGCTATGATCTTTAATTTGTGCAAGGGATTACCTACTGTGCTAAAGAATACCAAAAAGTGCCTTTTAACACAATTAATTATGACTATAATATTATAGTAGCCAGTGCCGGATCAAGACCCCCTGGGCCCCCCTGGGCCCCTGGGCCACCGGTCCACTAGTAAACTAGAATCGGTCTTATTTATTACAATGGGATAGATTATTACATACAGACGCCAGCAGGTCAAAAATTATCATAATAATTTTCTTTGTGCTGTTTATGGTCCCCCGAGACGGAGATGCCCTAAGCAATTGCTTAATTTATTTTGTTGGGATAGTCCGGAACTGATAGTAGTATATACTGGGACTGCATCGGATAAAAAATATTTGATGTCTATGTTGGTTCTAAATTGCAATGGATGTCATTTATTTATTAAATATAGATTTAGATTACACACACAAAATTATAAAATTGAATCCCAAGACTGTACAGACCACAGAACAGATAAAAGAGGTTAGAAGGGCCTTGTGGGCGGGGCAGGCGCGCCGCAATGTTGATCAGACGCTCAAAGTCAACCGAAATGTGAATCACCGCTCAACAATCGCGCTCTTGTTGTGACAGCGTTCGAAACTCCGCGGAAAAATAGAATTATGCCGTCTTGCGCTATTATAACGTGTCGGAAAAGAAGTCAGGAGCGTAATGTGGCCCAAGGAGGGATTTCTTATCACCGGTATGTCCAAAAACCTTAAAATACGAGTGATATTTGTAATTATTGCAAAAGTATTATGAAGTTTGTAGACAAAAACGATAAAATCGCATTCAGATGCAAAATTATACATTGCTTGCAATACATGGGTACGATCTTGTACGACGTGAGCGGTCGCGCAATGTATTGCGTTCACTGCGAACGTCGCGTGTGTCAAGCCAAAGCATCTATTCAGGGAAATCTATGCGCATCGATAGTGTTGTACCAAATTGTAAACAATGTCGATATTAAGTATGTGTATTATACGAATGATTATTTTCAGTAATATTACAATTAATACAACTTCGTTTTTATTAACACTAATTTTATTATTGTATAATGTGGATTATTATTATTAATTTAGTTTCTTAGTTGGTTTTTCGTCTAAAATTTGGTTTTTGGTTGGTAAATTATAGAAAACTAAAAAAAATTTTTCGTCGTTAACATTAGTTTATTTTTTTAGTTTTCCAAGAGATCCAGGTACAAGAAAACTGTGGATTGAGGCAACTAGTAGCATTCAATGGATACCTACTAAATGTAGCACAATTTGTTCGCAACATTTTGTAGAAAATTATTATGTAACAAAACAGTCAGGGAATTGACAGATTGAGACAGATCAGACTGTGAACATTTTTAAAATAAAGAGAATTGCCCCTCTTAATTAATCCTCATCCAAATAAATACGTTACTCATCACAAGTATTTAATTTTGAACAAAATTGTCCTTGATTGGATTTTGGATTTCAATGAATATCTTAGGAGATATCATGGTTTTAAAATAACTCCGCAAGGCGGCCGGTCATTAGCTTACTATAGTAATATACTAAGTGATAATCGTAAGTAATACTCTTAAAGTAATGGAATATATTATTTTAGTAGGCTTTTACCTCAAATTAATTATGACGTAAAACAGAGCTGCAACTAGCATAAAACGAAAGAAAATTTAAATTTCACGGCTGTATCGGATGTTCCCCTTTCCCCCCCCCCCCCTTGAGGGGCCCGTGGCTAAATAATAACAGCCGCACAGGTCGATCGGTCAGGTTAAGCTACGCTTGCCGCGGTTGGTCTGTGGATGGGTGACCATCTTAACATACCGAGACCCCTCCGTGCCTCGGAAAGCACGTTAAGCCGTTGGTCCCGGCTGTCATTCGTGGATCTTTGACAGTCGTTACGGGTTGTCAGGAGCCCGAAAGTCTGACAACCAGTCTTACCAAGGGGTATCGTATTACCCAGTAACTGGGTTGTGGAGGTCAGATAGGCAGTCGCTCCATGTAAAATACTGGTATTCAGCTGCATCCGGTTAGACTGGAAGCCGACCCCAACATAGTTGGGAAAAGGCTAGGCAGATGATGATCGGATGTTCCCCCTTAAATTGACTTTGATTTAATTTTATTTATATGTAATTTGGATGTCCACATTATTCGTACCGTACCCGCAACTTAAAAAATTGCAAAACTTTAATAACAAATTTACAGTAATTTTATCGATATGATTAATCGACCTTTCGGTCGCCGTAACTATTTGCTTTTACAACTGTGTGAGTGTACGTCCAGAGCAGTATTTGCGTTAGTGTGACAACCAATAGCAAACACGCGATCTAAGTGCATGTGGTTTATTTGTGTGCGTAATGCGCGTACGTATGATGTCTTGCTTGTAGTGGAGAGACAGGAGTAGGAGACATGCGGCGACACGCGTTTCAATACAAATCAGGAACTATTTCCTTTCTAACCTCTTTTATCTGTTCTGTGGTACAGACCAAATTAAAAACTAAAAAGTGACACAAAAAAAAATATACACAAAACAAATACTATTCAAAGTTTCAAATTGAATTTGTTTCAAGTTAAACAAATATCAACTTTATTTGAATGGGAATTAAGTTGATTTCAGAGTGACTAGTACTATTGAAAAAGTTGTAAAAATGTTTGAAGTTGTAGCGTAAACTGAACTTTATTGTGTAGGAATTAAAGTTATTTTTCCATAAACTCATATTTGTTTACATTTTTGGGAAATATTCGCGAATGCAGATTAAGTAGG
Organism: Apamea sordens; assembly: GCA_945859715.1. Lineage (NCBI taxonomy): Eukaryota > Metazoa > Arthropoda > Insecta > Lepidoptera > Noctuidae > Apamea > Apamea sordens. The sequence goes on along the minus strand of OX244015.1, from coordinate 4,989,464 downwards.
CTAGGTAAAATTTAATTTTAAAAAAATGTATGACAAGAAAATAAACAAAATTCAAGACAATAACACTTGTAAAATAAACAAAATGTAATCAAGTGACAAAGAAAACCTTGTTAGTTGTCTTTGCAATCGTGATGATAGAACTTGTCAGGTCCTGGGTTCAGGGCAAATGAATTAGGGTCTACCTTTAGGACAGTGTCAATAGCAGCCTGGAATCCTGTATTTGTGTCCAGTTTATAACCAAAGGCTGCAAAGCAAACAATATAATAATAACCCTGGACATTTCACACAGCGCCATCTAGTCCCAAGCTAAGCAACCTAATGCTTGTGTTATTGTAACAAGATGGCTGATAAACTACTAATAAGTATACATTTTTTTTTTGTAAATACATACATATTATAGATAGAAAAACCCCCAGACCCATGACTGATGATACCGTCTCTGATCTACGTGAGACGGTCAGTAACATCAAGGCGTTGCTAGCCTTCCTTGAGGAGCTGGGGTGGATCGAATGATCGATGTACCTACCCGTACGCAAAATACGCGCATTGTCGTGGAGTTGCGGCATAATAAAAGCAAACAAGTAGGTCAACTCAAGCCCCGAGCGAGCGATAATAGCCTAAACTCGTAGGGCTGTCACTTATACTTTATTCAATCGTCAAAAATGCATAGTCAATCTATACAAAACGATGTTCCCCTGTAGGGTAAGCATCGGGGACCTTTAATACAAAGTTTTTTTTAAATATTTTTTTCTACACACGGCTACACATCAAGCTTTGCAAAACCAGTATTAGCTGACCGTTCATTGTGAGAAAATATCATACAAAGTGACGCCAAGACAAACTGGTTTTATATAGCTTGACGTTTAGCCGTGTGTAAGTACATAGACCAGAAGCCGACTACATTTTTTTCATTGCCTACGTCATTTTATCTGTTTAGTTATTTGAAAAATTCGATCGAAATATGACTAATGAAAACGTGGTTTTACTGAATCATGTATTTATTCAAATAAAATGAAATGATTATGAAGTCTTTGTAGTTAAAGGAGGTAGGTAGGTACACGTACAAATTACTTATTACGAGCAGCAGGGCAGCGGCGAAGCGTGCGCGGGCGCGGACGATATTACCGGCGTCACAGCCACGACTGGCGCACCTTTAGCAGCGATAAATTTTGTCAGTGTGTGCGTGCGACGACGCATACGTACGAGCGCGCTCACATACAAACCGCGCGCGGTGCGAATGTATGAAGATGTCGTACTTATTTGCTTTTACTATGGTTGCGGACACCAGCCCGCTGTACCAATTACCTATTACCGTCTCTGTAGTGCGATTCTGTAACCATCGTGAAAACTCAAGTGAAGTGAGCTTGATGTGAGTTGTCAGCAGTGCCAATCCCTAGCATTATTTGGAATGACAGCTCACTCCACGCTCACTTCACCTAAGTTTTCACGGTGAGATTTTTACAGAATCGACCGGCTGATTACAACATGTGCATACTACAGGCTACATAATCAGCCTATAATGTTCCCACTCCTGCGACGCAGGCGTCCTCCCTGTGAGAGGGAATTGGCTGTAATCCACCACGCGGGCCTAGTGCGGGTTGGTAGATGTCACATGTCTTCGAATTTTTGGAACGAAGTTCCTTATCGCGCGTTGTGAAAGGGGGCTAGACGGAAAAAATTCTTACGAAAAGTTGTCACGACACTTTTTGCTATAGTAAGCTATTGTAAGCTGTGCGGCGTCGCATGTTTCTCTGTCTGTCTGTGAACTTCGTTCCATCCGGGTGTCCCTTGACACCTCTCAAGTTTTTTATTCTAGGACATGCCGGTTTCCTCAATGTTTTCCTTCGCCGTTTTGAGAGCAGTGGTGATGAAATAATTTACACAAAGTAAAGCGCCTGTCTGGGTTCGAACCTACGACCTACAACTCGGTAAGTCACGGCCGTTACCACTGGGACACCACTGCTCACCCACCACAGGCATGATGTTATGTATTTGTGGTTGTTTAGGTTGTGCATTCAGTCAGTTATATATTTGTTTTCAATATTCATAAATTACGTGTTGCAATAATTATTATAAATATCTAGGAAATAGTGTGATTTTAGGAGTATTTTGTATCATAATGATTTGGAAAATCAACATGTCTGCCTTAAAATTCATCACAGCGAACGCTATGCTCAGGTTTAGATAACTTTATAAACAAATGAGTGAATTCTGTCTTATTATAAAATAATATTTGTAATGTGTCAAATTTTCTAAGTGAAGCTACGAATACGCTTGCCAGTACACTTGTCCATAAGCATGAAAGTAGCTTTTGTGCAGTTCCATTTCAACTGAAAGACGTCCACTGCTGGACATAAACCTCTCCCAAGCACCTCCACTTCGACCGGTTCTGTGCTTCTCGCATCCAACGGGTTCCTGCGGCCTCCACAAGGTCGTCGGTCCACCTTGTGGGAGACCTTCCAACGCTACGTCTTGCGGTCGCGGTCGCCACTTCGGCCCACCGGCCATTTTGCGAGCAAACGAGCAAAAAACACTACCCACTGCCACTTAAGTTTGGCAATTCTTCCGGCTATGTCGATTACCTTAGTTCTGCGGATCTCTTTATCCGGAGAAAAAGTTTGTGCGGTTATAAATACTCGTAAATAATACCAGCCCATTATTGTGCCGGACATGTTTCCCGCATGCCAGATGACAATTGGGCTAAGAGAACCATCGATTGGGTCCCACAAACGCACGACGCCATCGCGGCAGGCCGAGACGAAGATGGCGGACGGGCTTGACTCCTACCGTAGGGCCGGCACTCTCAAAAGACAGAATTGTGTGGAAAAGCGAGAGGGAGGCCTTTGCCCTACTGTGGGACAATACAGGCTAGTTAGATTAGATTATTATTGTCCCCTTGACGTCATTATGTCGGCGCCGGCTGTCACTGAAAACCAGCGCTAGGACTCTGTCTTGCGTTTTAGGGTCGCAGCCCTTAATGCTGAGCGATAGCCATTTTGCGTGGATGTGACGCATGTTTCCCCCAACCATTTCTTATTGTTTTTTTTTGTGTTTTATGTTCTTTTTTGCGTCATGTTTACCGAAAATAAACGTATTTTCTTTCTTTCTTTCTGTCAATGCAGGGCACAGGCCTCTTCTCATACAAAGAAGGCACAAGCATTGAGCGCTACACTTGCTCAAGACGGGTTGGATTTACTATAAGTCCAGGGGGTCTACTCCGAAGTAGTATCGGCCGAAAGTTCGGCCGTTTCTTCATCGGGTCGGTTCCGATCCTACACTCCTACACTCTTTCGAATATTGACTATAGTCCCGACCCAACTGAGCCGATCCGAACGTTTTTTCGCATTTTTCAATAATATTCGGTTCGGCCATGTGTCGGTCCGATCCGAACATTCGCACTTTGCACTTCGGAGTAGGCCCCCAGGTTTTCTCACGATGGTTTTCATTCACTGATGTCAGTAATGTCCAAGGTAAAGTCAGAAAGTACATCCTCATTTGCCTAGCCTTTTTCCAACACTGGACTATTAGACTGGAAGCCGACTCCAACATATGGAGTCGGCTTCCAGTCTAACCGGATGCAGCTGAATACCCCCACAACCCAGTTACTGGTATTGTCCGTCTTTTGGGCGTCTGACTATCCATAACGACCGTCAGAGGTCTTCAAATGACAGCCGGAACCATAGGTTTAACGTTCTTTCCGAAGTATCTCAATACGAAATCCATGAACCTCTTCTAAAGTTACAGGCATGTGTATAAGCTTAATGTGCTGAGTAAAAAATGCTCTCAATATTAAACTGAAAATTGCAATGGACTCAAAATGTAATGAACAGTCTATTTGTCATAACCCCTTGCACAGATAAAAGTATTATTATTTAATAATAATAACTTTAGTTTGAATCTTTATTCGCATCATTTTCATGCACAGTTACAAAAAAAACTTAGTTCATATTTTTTATTAGAAGTTATCATGTGAATATTAACTTTAATTTAGTACTTTTTTATATTTATTTTTGTACTTAAGTTATAATAATGCTTTACTTATGTTAAAAACTAAGTTATTTTTTAGAATTAATTAATAAACCTGCCTGATGTAGTATTTTTTTTTATTTTTTTGTAAATACATATTGTCTTTCGATTCAATTACATATAAATATGTATACAATGCAAAATATATTAAGAAATTTCTCCTTTGTTAAAGAAAGGAACTATTTATTTGATCCTCTAAAAAATGTTTTTCGCAAATGATGCAAACTTTTTTAAATTATTGAGCCTCTTTTTAATTGTTTGCCCTTTTCTGTCTGTTGGTCGCACTACCTTGGCTATTTTGTATTTTTAGGACCGCAAAACAGCCGATCTATTCTGTAAAAATCTCACGGTGAACTGAGCTTGGGTGAAGTGAGCTTAAAGTGAGCTGTCAATAGTATCAATGCTTAGCATCAGGTGGAATGACAGCTGACTTTAAGCTCACTTCACCTTAGTCTTGTTTGAGTTTCACAAAAAGAGGTGCATCATAATCATACAGTGACATGGTTACAGTTTGCGCGTCGATGTCCCTGCCATCCTTTAAAAAAAATTAAAAGTGATAATTTTATCTTGCATTGCCTTATCTTGTAATGCCTGTTTGTAAACAATTTTGTTGAAAACTTACAAGTAACGTTCCATAACATAACGCTTGGCTACATCGAAAACTGCACATATTGGGATTTATTTATAAAAATTGCTCAAAGTTAAGTAATGATTAGCGACTGTTTAACCATACAATTTTGACGTTTAAACATCACTTAACTTTAAGCAACCTTTATTATAAACTCGTCGTTAAAACGTCAGATCAAAATGTCAGATTTATTTAGAAATTTGCCATTTTGTGTAGATATTCTTCCGTCGACAAAACCGGTTTCTATGATTGTTGGTTAAGCTATGCCTACTGGGACAGCGTTGTATGACTCCAGTAGTTGATCTACGCTAAGAATTCTTGTCAATATGTTGTATTATGTATGAATTTTAAACCCACTGATGTTAGGTTCTAGCAATAGCACAATTTTATTTTTAAGAAATGTAACTTTTAATTGAAAATCACTCGAACATACATTATAGTATTTATTTTAAGTATATTTAAATCACACTTCAGAACATTTTCTGTAGTTCTTTGCTACTATAAAATTATAAAGCCAGCTGCTAGCCGACCTGGACGGTCCGGCAGAGCGGTGTTCACTGACAAACAAATACCAACCTTACCTAACTTGAAGTTAAGTTGAAAATAAATGCACTAGTTCGAGAGAGTGTCAAATCGGACAGAGGTTTACGATTGTGTACTACACAGGGTCAAATTAAATTAGCTAGCAAAACTCTGTAGTCGGTATGGTATTGAACATGACAAAATAAAAAATTAATTAATTTGTTGGTTTTTTTTTTGTGAAATAACAGTTTAAAATATCCGTTTTTTTTTGCTTAACTTCACGGCCGTGATTGGTATCAATATTTAAACACGATAAAACAAAAGAAAACGGATTTTTCAACTCATACTTTATGTATCAACAATACATGGTCGAAGATTTTTATTTATTTTTGTAGCGCTTAAATATCGATACCCGTCAAGTCTACAGAGTTTCGCTAGCTAATTTGATGTGACCCTGTCTGTACAGTCACGAACATCAATATGTCAACACTTGGCAACTTTCAATTGCGATATTTTCGCTTTTCTTTTCGATTTTTGTTCAAATGCGACACATTACATAAACCTATGGGTTCGAAAATGCTATGTTCGTAACAACATAAAATTTAATAAAAAAATAAAGGAGTAAATCGCTTTTGAATAAAGCCGAGTGTATACACACTTTTGCTCGTGACTGTACACCTCTGCTGAACCCTACGGGGACTACAGGCGCTACTCGCTTACTAGTAAGCGAGTAGCGCCTGTAATCGTGCAAGTAACTATAGGCCAACCGCTTAACTGAGACGTTGCCTGAGGTAGCTGCGCGGTGCGGGAGGGGTGATAGTTGTCACAAGTTGACGAATCACTGAGCTCTCGCATCACGTCACCATACCCCTCCCGCACCACGCTGCTACCTCAGGCAACGTCTCAGTTAAGCGGTCGGCATACGTTAAACTAACTTGAGTTTTTACGCAATTTTTTTTTCGGACAACTTGAAAGGTTTATAGCCTGATTATGAGATTGTAACTTGTAATTGTAAAAATACTTTATGAATAAATAATAGTTTAGGTATATTTTGATGTTTTTTTACATATTTTCCACACATTTTGAACCCAATGGTAGAAGTCGGAATGGTAGGCGGCCAGCACTTCAGCGATCTGCATTTGGATTGAGTGATCTTTTTTTTATTTCGTTACCAAATCTGATCTAGACGCCAGCAGATCAAGCTACCCGAAACTGTCAAATTTTCCCAATCAACCTTGAACCTTAATGCTTTGGCGATAAAACTGAAAATCTATTAAAGAAATTGGACAGATTGTAGCAGCTTGATCTGCTGGCGTCTGTACATTTAAACAAAAATAGTCGAAACTCATAGCCCAAAGTAAAAAAAATTGTCACTCCTCAATCTCAAGGGTCTTCAGTTATTGCCCAAAGTGTGGATCACTCAATTCAGACATTTTGCAAAAACGGCTATGAGCTAAATCTCAACAAAAAGTTAACAGACAACAGTAAAGTATTGGAACAGTGTTTCATTGATAATTAACTCAATTACAACGTGAATAGAGATCAAAATAGCGTGCAAAAGGTCGAGGGTGGATCCGGGCAGGGGGCGAGTAAAATAAAATCGAACCGTCTGAATGGACTAGCCTGAATGCATATCCATCAAGACATTGCTTCAATGAGGAACGCTCAAGAAGTTCCCACTATATCTTCAGCAGCAGTGGCGTAGCTACTATGGTTCAAAGTGGTACAATTAAAAGCAAAAGTAGATGATCAAAATCAGAAATTCAATACTAATGAACGGAGTTCGCAGCTATATGGCAGCTGTACTAGTAGTAAATGTTTGGTATAATTTACAATCACATACTTTTGAATCACTTCGACGCCACAGAGATCTGACGCGAACTCCGTTCATTAGTATTGAATTTCTGGTTTTGATCATCTACTTTTGCTGTTGACTGTACAGTCAGTCAGTTCTTACTCGGAATGTACTCTGTGTTACTCGGGCACAGAAGCCTGCTATGTCAACAATGTACCAGCCTAGTAGGCAACTAAAGTACGGTCGCCAGCAGGTCAACCTATCCGAAACTGTTAGATTTTCCCAATCAACATTGAACCTAATGCTTTAGCAATAAAGTCGAAAATCTATTACCTAAAGAAATCTGACAGATTGTAGTAGCTTGATGTGCTGGCGTCTGTACCTAGTAGATAAACTAAAAATTTATCAAAAAACATATTTTGTAAAAATTTACCATTACTTACTATTTTTAACAATAATTGGTTGAGTATAACTACGAATCAAAAACCCGGGCCCGGCTTTTTGAAACGGTTGGTCAAATATTAACGAGTATAAATCGTAATATTTGACGTGTCTGTAATTGTAATTTGAAACAACGCTTGTTTGTAGTTTTGTGTTTGCGCATTTAATGATGCAAACTTTTTAATTTTCTTGCCTTTCCTGACAGTTGGTCGCATTAACTTGGCTAAGGGTCGGTTGTTTCAAACGGTTGGTTATACGTACTAACGTCAAATAATAACGATTACGTACTCGTTATTATTTGAAGTACGGCAAGGCCATAATTAAAAAAATATATATATTTTCCTGGACATTTCACACAGCGCCATCTAGTCCCAAGCTAAGCAACCTAATGCTTGTGTTATGGTAACAAGATGGCTGATAAACTACTTATATACATTTTTTTTTTTTGTAAATACATACATATTATAGATAGAAAAACACCCAGACTCGGAACAAATACATGTAGGTCATACAAATATTTGTTCCGTGCGGGAATCGAACCCGCGACACGCAGCGCAGCAGTCAATCGCTTAACCACTGCGCCAACCGTGCCGTCAGAGCAAGAGGCAGAGAGATAATTTTGTCATTGTTATTTGAAACAACGCTTTTTTGGTTTGACGATAGTTAACACCATTTTTGACATATAGCTACGCGTGCGGGCCCCGACGTCAAACAACCCGCTCTATGTTTAGGCATGCAGCAACAGGAATATGAATAAAACAAAATCATAAATATCTGTTTTTTATATTACGTGCTCAAGCAAAAATACGAAAAATAAGTTTTCGATACAAAACGTATGAAAAACACAAGTCTACACCAAATTCTCCTAATTCTCACGAAACCAAATACCTATGACGATGTAGGTAAAGTCCTTTTACAGTAATTTTATCTCGATTTTGCATCACTATCAAAGTCACATTGATCTTTATGTCGTTACAATAAGGTCGCTATTGGGTTGCGGCCACTGACAAGTCTGTCAAAGTCACAATGATCTTTATTGTTATGACATTAAGGTTGCTATTGGGTTACTGCCTTCGATCAATAATAGTACTAGATTCCCGATAAGCGCTTCAAAAACGGCCCGAAAAATAAGACCACTTCAAATACGTTTGTGGTCTTATTTCAAATTAGTATGTTTTTAACCTTATTACTTAGACTTTAAGTTTCATTTTAGAATAAATGACTGAAAATTTAAAAATAGAAAGATTTTATTTTCAAGCGACATTTTAAATATATTTTGCAACGGTAATTAAACTTTATGTTTAAGCATTAAGGTTTACAATAAACTGAAGTTGTTAATATTATTAAACTTTTTTCTAAGAAATGTAGATGTTTACGTGTGTGCAAACGTGGCCACTTGAGCGATTGATTTTTGTTCCTGATCCTTAATCTAGTACTACTATTGATCGAAGGTTGCTGCCACTGAAAAGTCTGTCAAAGTTACCTTATATTATATTGTAGTCTGTGGTCAAAGTCACAATGATCTTTATTGTTGTGACATTAAGGTTGCTATTGGGTTACCTACTGCCACTGACAAGTTTTTTTTTCACAATGATTTTTACAGTTTTGTCAGTGGCAGCAACGCAACACTAACACTAGAAATGAGAATAAAGTTCACTGTGATTTGGAAAGTGATGCAAAATCATAGGTAGGTAGGTACCTAACTGTGAACGGTCTGTGGTCCGTTCAAGTTACATCGACAATGAGCTAAGTTAGGACCAGCAGTGCGATTCTGTAACCATCTCACCGTGAAAACTCAGGTGAAGTGAGCGTGGAGTGAGCTGTCATTCCAACTAATGCTAGGGATTGACACTACTGACAACTCACATCAAGCTCACTTCACTTGAGTTTTCACGGTGAGATTTTTACAGAATCGACCGGCAGTTTCTGTCCACGCATTTTTATTCTAATTAAATCTAATAGTATTTTTTATTAAATAAAAATATCAATCACAGGTTTGTACGTACCTATTTATTTTTTAATAGGTAGGTACTTCTTACTAGAATTCAATCAGGAAATGTGTACAATTTCTAAGTGCATCAGGATGAAATTGAATTGATGTGACAAATTAAAATATCAAATTCAACGTGCTTTATAGTAAATTTAGAGCATGTTAGTGCACATACGTGCGCGTAACCGAGCGATTTGGCAAGTCCTTTTTTTCGTAGGAACGGTCAAAATTAGGTGAACACCGCTAGTCTAACACGTTGTCAACTTGCTTCATGTTGTAAACTCTGCGATTAATGGATTACTTATCGGGCGTGCTCTAAAATTGATACGTTAATTTCCTTAAAAAAAAATTGTTTTGAAAGATTTGAAAAAAAAATAGTTGGAAGACGATAATTCGTGTCTACTTCAAGACAATAACTTAGTTTGCACTATCTAAGACGATTATTACACCGTTTTTTCAAGAATTTAGATTTGGGAAATGAAAATTTATAATAATTATTATGTAGCAGTTTACTGCACCTCCTATTTCGATTTGTCGCATGTTTTTAATTTCATCCTGTTTACACGAGCGGCGGCGCACGGTGGGCTGAAAATCGACTTTCATAGACATAGGGATATCAATTTAAGGGTGTCGCTTTTTTTGGTGGGAACTGCTTCTACCAACCATTTCCATGCTCTAATAAGTCGAAAATGTTAAATTAGCGTATAAACGAATGTTATATTTTTTTTTTGCGAAAAGCCCCTTAACGATGGTAAAGTATTTACTGGAACTCACAATCCTAGTTACCTACTCACTTTTCAGAATAGGATAATAATTTATGATTTGTATTGTTGAATGTTGTCCTTAATTAGGCCAGAAGATAATAGTAGCTAATTAGTACTTAGTTTGTTGCCTTGATGAATTAAATGAATCATTTTCGAAATAAAAAAGAATATATTATTTATCTTAATTTAAAAAAAAAATCTGCAGCAGTGACCGTTATGTGTGATATGTCAAACAATCAAAAATAATTAGTATTAAGACTGTAAGGATATTACGGTTTGAGTTTCAGTTCCGAAGAAGATAGAATTTTTCATACGAGTTTCATACACATTTTTCGCAAAAAAAAAAAATAGGTAACTCATTTTTTTATACCTACGCTAATTTAACAGTTTCGACTTATTAGAGCATCGAAATGTGTGGTAGAAGCAGTTCCCACCAAAAAAAGCGACACACTTATATTGATATCCCTAAGTCTATGAAAGTCGATTTTCAGCCCATCGTGCGGCGACGTCGACACTCGTCGTTGCCTCATAAAAGCGCACATAATTATGGCGAGATTCAATTATTTCAGACCCCATTCTTCTTAAACAATCATAAATAACTTTATCTAGGTTCAAATAGGTTAGTTTTAATAAGTATAGATAACAACTTTGTCTTAATAAATAAATTAATGCTTTAAAAATGTATGAAAGCTACGGAAGATAATTCACAAATTATTACTTAAAAAGAAAAACTGTTATTGTCATTTAGACTATGGAATGTAACTAGAAACATAATATTGCTACACTTTTTACAAAATAATCTTGTGGTAATTTGAAGTAGGTACAGACGCCAGTAGGTCAAGTTACCCGAAACTGTCAAGTTTTCCAAATCAACCTTGAACCTTAATACTTTAGTGATAAAGTTGAAAATCTATTAAAGAAATTTGACAGTTTGTAGTAGCTTGATATGCTGGTGTCTGTACACAAAATCTTCTCTCTGACCATTTTGAAAACAAAATCCCGTGCACATAAAACAAAAGAGGATCCTTTTTAGGTCGACTAATAATATGCGCTGCAAGCAGGAATAGTCCTTACGGTGGTCAGATATAGATTTTGGCGATAGTCAAACTCAAACTCAAACTCAAAGTATTTATTTCAATTAAACCAATTACAGGCACTTTTGAATTGTCAAAGGGTCGGTCAGTCAGAAAAATGAAGCTAGTTGCCCATTCCAAAGCGTAGGTACCTATGGAGAAGAACGGGCAAGAAACTCCATGGACACTCTTTTATATCAATATATGGTTACAAAGTATTGGTTACATCATTTATGTTATAAATTATGCATGTGAGAACGATGCAGAACGTTAAAAGCGTCCGTAATGAAAAGTTTAAAAAAATAAAAATAAGTTAAATTAAAATAAGCCATGGCAGCAAAGAGATGACCAGTCCCTACTGACGGCGCCCGTTCACGAACATGACGCGTGGATCAGCACCATTCAGCTCAACCATTTTGAAGGGAACCAAATGATCCAACACACGCGCCACCATCAGCGAGACATTTGAGTGAGCATGACATACTCTCTGCTGCCAGGGCAAATTCAAGTCAGTGAAAGACGTACACAGTATATGGTAGCTTTAAAGTATGTACATAGTACTCACACATGTGCTATACAATTATACAATACTAGGAGATTGAATTTATATAATGCAAAAAAGTATTTTAAAATCTTCAGCAGCTCCAACAGTATTTTCAAATGCTAATCAATTTATTAGTATAAATAAAACAGATTTTCAACATAGTTGGATAAAATCTAGGCGGATAATGCAAAATCACTAGACTGCATTTGCAATTTTGTTTCCAAAAAGGTAAACAAATATGTGTTTTTGGAAAAATAATTGTAATGCCCACACATAGATCAGTTTCCGCTACAACGTCCAAAAAAATTATGGCCTTTTCAATAGTGCTACTCAGAAATCAACTTAATTTTATAGTAACATAAAGTTGATATTTGTTTATGGGCTGATTTTTCAACTAACAGATAATTTTTTATTCGTGGAGTAAAATTGACATCTGACAGCTTTTGTATCTAGAAGAACTGTCAAAAATTCAAATTAGGTATTTCTAGGATAAAATTATCTCACATTGGAAAATTCACCCCTTAGTAGAAATAATATTAATTGGAAACAAGGAATAGACCTTAGTACTAATATCTTATACTACATCAGCAGAACTTACAAGTTTACCATTCAGTAAACCCATCTTGTGTTTTTCCCTTACATGTCTTACTACATGGTCCTTCCGTTTATATGATTGCCTGCAGATTGGGCATTCGATTAACTGCTTCATATGCTGCGATTTGACATGTCTTAACATATGATCCCTTCTCTTAAATGTCGTCTGACAATGCGGGCATAGATGCCTGTCCACAGACATGTGTGAAAATTCATGTTTTTCTAATTCCGAATGTGTTCCACATTCAAACGTACACTCTCTGCAGCGAAAAACCTCTGTTGTGGTTGAATGTTTTCTTTTTATATGTTTTAGTAGCATGTCTTGTCGTTTACAGTCTTTACCGCACACTGGACAAACGCAGTACTTTTGATTGTTGTGTAAACTGTGAATGTGGCGTTTTAAGTGGTCTTGTCTACGGAACGTCGCATCGCAAAGGTTGCATGTCAAAATCTTCTTCCCGCCGTGCAGTTCAACGTTGTGGTGCTCATATTCAACAGTGTCCACAAACGGTAGGTCACAATGTGAACAAAATAGCGAAAATTGCTCGGTTATCCTGTTTTTCAACAACTCTCGCTGGTTTGTAGGTTCTGGAGCCGCAAATGGATTTATGGCGTACCTCGTGCCTTCTGGCCCTTGGAACATAGGAGTTGGAATGTAATTTGCTCTGTTATCAACCATTATTTCGTTTGTTTTGTATTCACATCGGAATTACAGCACGCCCCAATAAAAACACGCTGAACTGAGTGCGTTTCATGTCAACCTACGTTATGTCACTTTGTCATACGTGGTAGTCTCTCTTACTCTAGTAAAAGATGTATGTAGCTATCTCTTTCGGATGCTGTAAATAATTTGAGATACAAAGTTGGAAACGCAACTTCAATCAATGAGAAAGTGACATTGACAGCTTAGTGTTGCTACATAATAGTTTTTAGTTTCTACCAAATTAGAAGCTCTCACAGTTGAGTAAGGGCTCCTATACAGTTATTTTTCCATTTTTTTTTGTACCACTACTACATAAAGGCAATACAAATATTGGTTCCGTGCGGGAATCGAACCCGCGACACGCAGCGCAGCAGTCGATCGCTCCGCCACTGTGCCAACCGTGTCGTCTAAATATGGGCTGCGCTTTTAAAGTACGCTACAAAAACGCTCGCCAGAGTGACGTGTGCATCGTGTGAAGAGGCCCTAAATAACCACTTGTGCAAGTACTGAGTGTTGCCAGATATTATGAATACCAACTAAAGGCTCGGTTACACAGTACGAGCTTGATCATCGCATCACACGAGTTACTTTCATATTACGATTTGGCCTAATAGTTCGCATGATGGGTTGTTGGTCGAGAATAAAGATCGCAATGATTTTGACAGACTTGTCAGTAGCAGCAACCCAACAGAAACATTATAAGAATGAGAATAAAGATCACTGTGATTTGGACAGTGATGCAAAATCATAGGTAAATTAGCTGTGAACGGACTGTAGTCTCTCGGGCAGTAGTTACTCGTACATGACCTGTGATAGCAGCTACTATTCAATGGATGTATGCATGATGGGTGTGACCTGCAACCGGCCAAGGGTATGCAGAGCTACAGCAGTAGTACCTAGTTTAGTGGCAAGTCAGCAGTTTGTACTGTGTCCTTATCGAGCCCGCCGAACCACCAAACACAGCTGGGTCATGGCCGGTTCGGTATTGGGCAGGTAGTGTGTAGAGCACTTCATATTTATAGGGTTGTCTCAAAAAAAGTTCTATCTGTCGGTTCAGTGTCGTTGCTGCTGCTGCAGCTGACAAGTTTCTGGAGACAATTTCTAAAGTCGAAGTCCGCAACATAGCATTTAAATTAAGTCAAACCACTGTTCCTTACCACTGTTGAAGAGTAACTGCTCTCATGTCTTGATTACACGTACGAGTACAGTGGAGTAACATGTTCTCGACCGAGCACTCGGTAGATATACCAGAGGGGCAATTTTCGCATTAAGAACGTTCGCAGTCTAATCTTGCATCATCTTGCTTGTTGCAGATAGTTGTTCCGGGTCTGGCTGTGTGTGTGTATGTGAGTTTAAATGTTTGTAAACGCACCCACGATACAGAAGTAACTCCTAGTGTCAGGCAACGTTTTTTTTTTAAGAAAAGAAAAAAAGAATCTGTCAAACATACCTCTAATTTCCCTACATTATTGACAAGATTTTGACATTGATTGTCGCCGAGATGAGATTAAGACTAGATTTAAGTTTTCGTTAGTCGGAGCACTCGGCAGAAGGCAAATTCTCGTAATTAGAATTTGCCTTCTGTCGAGTGCTCCGACTTGAGCTTACGTTACCACTGTACTCAGTATGTGTAATTAAGGCATCATTGCCACCAACAACGTCAAATACAATTATTGGTATAGAGAAAAATAAACTTCTTGATAAATTTCCAAAGTGTCAAGACCATCATCGGTTCTATCTTTACGTCACCGTCGTTGTCAACATCACCGGTCTTGGTCAGCCACGCTACCTACGAAAAGATAGTCTGACATAGTCAGTTATGTTTGATTTCATTCAATGATTGACTGATTAGGTAGGTATTTACCTTTTCTCAATATTTGCTCAGGTTCTAAATAAAACAAGCATTTAAAGATTTAATATTGGACTAATATTTAGTAAAATACCATATTATATTAATAAAATTCATATAAAAATTCAAGTATTTCAGTTTTTAAACAATACCTACAGGCCTATTGGGGACTTTAAGAGGGGCATTGCATACATTAAAAATGACTTTTGAATCTGACGACAGTTTGTGACTTTTATCCATACACGAACTTTAACAGATGTAATACAATAAACAAAAATTAAGTACTTATATAATATGAATAACGAATAAATATAAATAAACTACTTAAATATTATGTTTATTAAACTATGATGTGATAAAACATTTAAATTTTCAACAAAATACTCCTATTTCTATAATAATACATAATACTTTTGATAAACATAAATAGACATTAGATACAATAAAGTTAGGAACATTACAATCGTGTACCTATAAATTTTCTGACTACCGTCAGATTAAAAAACACTATTTTCCTCAATGTAGTCCCCAATAAGCGTAACACTAAGTAATACTATCAAACAACAAAATAAAATAAAAAAATCACTCTTAAAATAAGGAAAAACGCAGGTAAATCCAAAACTACTTATCTACAATAATTATGTAGTTTTTACATAAATACAAATATATAAAAAATCGTAATACATTTTATTTATAATAGAAATAAAAAAAGAAAAAACCATAAAGCTCCGTTTTTTTAGAAATTTGAATCTAATTTGCAATATTCAAACAGATTTTTTTACATTTTTTCTATTTATTTCAAGTTAAATATACATAAATATACCTTATTATACGGCCAACGTGCAAAAACTTTATATTCGCTGAAAGCTTATACTAATCTGTGTAAAATTACCTATAATAGAAAAAAAAACTCGAAAAAAAAATACTGAAAAAATGTAACACTAAAACTACTAGTGAATAAAAGTACTAATCGATAAAAAAGTTATACAAAAATTGGTAAAAAATAAATAGGAATAACATCAAAAATACATCAAAACAAGTGGGTGATTAAAAAAATGTTTACAAAAAAAGCGATTCTTCACCGGAATTAAGTAAAAATAGGAATCAATTATGTCTTTTTGGTAGGTAACTTTGGGCCGCATATTGTCTTTGGTCGAAACTAGAAGGAAGCAGCTAGTAAAAAAATATGTACTTACAAAAATAATCTGTGACACACTAGGGCTTTATGGAAACTGTGCTTTGCAGTTGTGAACTTTTTCTTTCTTTGCCTTTCCAAGAATTAACGTCAAATATGACATGTACCAGTGTGTCCCAGCAGTGGGAACGTTATGGACGTTACGTGGGCTGATTATGATTGTATGACATGTACCTACATTGTCTGGGAATTAAACTAGAGGCCCTCAAATGTGAAACCCTGAGCGAGCAGGTACCAGAGGTCAAGTGTGACACTTACGTCCCATATTAGTGTAGTGTCATCGAGAGTAATCTCAAATTGGTCTCATGGAAACTGACGTCTGTCACTCATGTGTACCTACACAGCCTGAACACTACTTTACTATACCTATCATTAGTATCTTCGTAACTAACTGCAAGCCACAGCCCCAGCCCCGCAACAAAGGCGAACAATTGCACTACCCCCAGAAAGCAAACTACAATACAAACACAGGGCGAAAGTTTCAAATTCATTTTAATATCTCACAATAGTCGTAAAGTAAGTCACGGGCGTGAAACAAGACTAAGCGAGTGTCGTGGCCAACACAAGGGGCACGGTACGCAGTTTGGTGCCATTGGAGCTCATGTTGAGTGGCGGTGAAGAGTAATACGGGAGCAGAAGTGTAAGAATTGGGAACAAAGATGCTTAATGGATAGCCTGCAGGTTGTTTACAACAGTGACAAGCAAGCATTGACTTTCTGAAAGTTACAAGTCTCTCCCAATACAGTAAGGAGAATATATAATGCAACATGGTTTCCTGTCACCATTTCCCCGTATTCTCAACTTCACCGGCACTGCACAGTCATTTAGAAAATGTACTTAAGTCTAAAAAGAAAGCTTAAAAATTAATCTTAATTATTTCTCACTAAAGCTGTCACTAGGTATCGTAGAACGCTTACAGAACAAACATTAGACCCAAAGGCACCAAAGAAAACGTTTGGCGAAAAAAAATGGTTTCAATTTCATTTCAAGTATCAACAAAATTTTTTTACAAGTATAACAATGAATGAAACAACTGCATATAAAAATATATAAATCTTATTTTAAATCAATTTTAAATTATAACTATGGACTCAGAGAAATCATCGTGTCTGTGCATCAAAAAAAAAATGTTTTTAAAGACAAAAATATTTCTACTAAATAGGTAATAAACCTTAGTGGTACGATTGGTAGAAATTTGGTATTTTAGCGAAGCACAGACACGAAATGCTTGGACACTCGAGTAGTTCAAACGAGTATCAATTAGATATAAGTAAATACTAAGAGACTTCATACTTTACTCATCTTAAACCTACATTTGTCTAAAATGAAGTCTTGGATATAATAATGGTTTAGATAAAGCATCTAATCGTTTGCTGAAAACTCGAGTGTCCTCACACACAATCCAGAGTCCACTGAACATCGAAAATACTATTTAAAAAAATAAATTTAGATCCACCGCAACTTTCGATATAGTTTAAATTATACAAACAGTGAAAAAACACCTGAAGATAAAAAGGTGCAATAATTTTTTTATTATTTAAAAAACACAATAATATTGTCCTAGCAACGGTACAAGATATTAGGTACATTATTAGACTCAACTAGGTTAGTTTAAATTGCGCTACTCTTTGCTATTCTTTAATTTCACTAAAAACTCTAGCACAAGTATTTACAAAACCCGCCCGGGCGATACGGGCGACGCTAAGACGAAAAAATTTTTACTAACTGTTCCGCCACCGACATAATCGTAAAAAACATTCTTTTTTTGCGGATTTTTTAAAAATTTTGTTTTTCACCTAACTCCTATTTACATGCATGTGAAGTGCGAAACTCACTCGGGAGTAACGTGGGGGACGATACACCGATCAACAACAACAATTCATTTATAAAGATACAAATTCCACGTCAAAAAATGTATAAGAATGACACCGCGACGCCCCCCTGCTATGACCGCACGCAGTGATATGCAAACGACAAAATTACGATCTAAAATTAATGAGAACAGCACACCCGTCCATAGAAAAAACAGACAACGTACAAACGTGAACGAGGGCCGCTTAGCGACGGCGCCGACAAAACAACAACTACAAACTAGCGACTAAAGGTACGTGCGAGAATACGGCCGCCCCACCTCAACAAACTAAACCACGCTCCAAATCAACTAAAAAATATTTTCATATTCAAACGCTACATGCCATCAAAAGTAGACGATTGCCGTGGCTTACCGCAGCAATGACGCGGCTATTACCGTTCTAAGAACCCTAATCAACTTTAACTAACATTACCACTATTGCCGCCCAACTCTTCCAATCTTTGCAGCATCAAAACTTTGCCGCGTCATTGAGGCAAAGAAGCCACAGAGTAAGAAACTAAACGAGAATCAAAACTAAAATAATGCGAGGCGGCATCAAGAAACTACAACAGACAAGCGAAAACAGGTTATAAAAACCTCAAGAGAAAACAATAATAATAAAGAAGGGAGGACGAATTGAAACTTTCCCCCGCGCGATAATATTAATTCAACTAAATAGCAAAATTAGTTACTAAAAATCCTTCGCATTCTACCAAACTGGTAGAAAAGCGTTCGGCTGGTCACACACAGTCATAATATTGTAAGCTATGTTCCTGTCATGGCGAACTGCATTTTTATTAGCAGTTTGTCGCGAGTTTTTAGTTTTTTCAAATTCGGATATCACAACAGCCTCAAAGTAGTCAAATCATACAGCTTAGAAGTGAGACAGAGGCACATAGTTTACTATAAAGCTGGCGACCAGCAACATGACGGTACAATCGTCACAAAGCCCTAGACATAGTGCAAATCTAGCCCACCGCTCGCAGGCAGACCACATATCCCAAACACACCTCGGTTTTATACTAACACCAATTATTAAGTTTTTTTTTTACCGCTGGGTTGCACAGATCTTCAAGATTTTCGGTTTTTGAACGCAGTTTATAGAAAAAATAATAGAGATATCATAAATGATTAAATGCTTTCTTTGCTCACAAAGTTCCTTTTTTATAAAATCATTGTAATCGATGGAAATCGTCCAATGGATTTGCAGTTCAAATGATTAGTTTCAAGATAATTTATATAAAACATATTCAACTCTTAAAGACAGTAATTATTCTATCAATCGTTGTCTAAATAAATGATACTAAACTGATTTCATAACGTTATATGGGAATTTTTAATGTTAACTTGAAGATCTGTTATAATATAATTTAATTTTATAAAATGTCTTAACCCAAGCGTTCACTACAACGTTGCGCGTAAAGTAAAAAAATCACATCCGAATTCACATTATTTACGTTTTTTTTTATTATAAAAATACAAAAATACAAAATGGGACAGTGCGACCATACATTCAACCATCGCCCGCCATACTAATTTCAACTAGGGGGGTAGGGAGTACTAAACAATTTTACAAAAAAACCATTGAGCAATTTCATGAAAAGAACCACCAAAAACATCGAACGAGTGTACGAAAATCACAAGGAAAAACATAAAAATAAATTTTTAGTAAAGTCTAAACTCAACGCACTGACGCAGAATCAAAACGCTACAAACAAAAATTTATTTTTCAAAAGTGTTGCCACAAAATCGTTGAAAAAAACTACCAAATTTGAAAATGCAGTACAAAAACGAAAATCAGTCGATAAAAAATTAATTCATGATACAAAGTGCGCAAGTGAAAATGGTTCCTATATAAGGTGTTCGGGGCGATCAAGGCTTGTGTTTTCTAAATATTTTTCTAGGAAACTTCTATTTTTATTTAGAGAAATTGTATTCGCATTTGCTATTATACTGAAACTATTAATTTATTAACTGATCCGGCGTCCAACTAGAAATTGACGAAGGAACCAGATTATAATAATCTAAAAATGATTTAATATATTTGCAAGTTAGATCACAGAGCGATATATCAACAATAGTTTTATATGAACTGGTTTCTTCTAATTTCTAGAATAAATACGGATCGTTTATAAGAGATTTTCACACAGTCACGTGCGATTTTATAAATTCTGTCCGCGTTATGAGACTTTTCATACCGAAATACTATACATACATATCTAAATACTAAGAAAAATATAATATTAATATTATTTTTCTTCAAATATTTTGTCTACATTAATTGATTAATACTTGAACATTTGTCACCGACACAAAAAGTCTCGCAACGCGTCTATATGGCATATTTTTACTAAAATGCTTCTACTAATAATACAAATTGTACCTACTTAACGTTTAGTGCGGGCCAGATTTACCCCGGCCGCAATGATAAAGAATAAAAATAGGGAATTTAGGAGTAAAACCGACCCATATTTCGACCGAAACGCGAGCCAAATGGGGGAAACGACGATTATAATTTTGACTCGTCACAAGGAACAGTTAAACGACCCAATGTTGGAGGTCCAAGAGACCTCCTATATTCGAGCTACGTCGGGAGGGGTACACCAAACTCATACGCCACAACAAGGCACTATCAAGCCTCATGATAATTTTCGAAAAAAGGTACCACACAACACGAAAATACCGCATCGAAATCATGAAAAAAATCATCAAAAAATCCGCGCAAGTCTTTTTACTACAGTCTATTTTATTTCCGTGGTCTTTCGGGATACGTTATCTAACCCCATACAGTGTGTATCCGTTGTTATTATACTTTAAGATTTAAGTACACGTTATACTGAAAAAACATCGAAAAATTTTGCGTTAAAACTCTGTTACACTTTAGTTGGAGACGCATTAGGGAAGCACATGTCGAAAGGCTTTAATGAAATGGCTATCGTTTTGTAGAATGACAAGTGTAAAACTGAAGCAAGTGCTCACGCATAGCTCAGGCTTTTGATCTCCTAATGCGACTAAAACCAAGTACGACAGAGTCCTGACTATAGAAACATACTGAAATTCGTAAGCGTTGTCTCCTTCAAACCATAACTCTGAACAAACGTTTCCCAAACTCAAGCCATTGCTTAGACCTTCCAATTATGAATGGTGTCCCACAAGGCACTGTTCAGGGTCCAATCAAACAGGCACAAAAGCCAGAAATTATTTAAATAATCTTCCTCCCTTGATGTTAGACAGTCCAACACAAACAATTTCAAGACGTTTCAAGTTCAATAGTTACAATGAAACAACATCGTTAGATCGATGCTCGCGCGATTGGTCCATCCGCGGACATACGTCACGATGCAAATTAAACATCGGTGCTTTTAGCGTTTACAACTATTGAGCAAATATATTTTAGCTGGTGGGAATGACTAGCACTGTTTGAAACTAAATCTGGCAAACTAGAATCGGAGCCAGGAAATTGACAGAAAAGAACCTAAGATTCTCCTAAACAGTGCTAATTTGTAGACTTTAGTCTGTTATGATCGAGGCCTGCAGCAGGCTTTCTCGTTATTTTATAGCTAGAATATAATTGCTGTAGGTAGTAAACGCAGTCATCTTCACAAAAATGTAGTCCATCTCAATCCCAAGTGAACGAGCGCGAAGGCAAAAATTGTGAGACCTTCCTATTTACACTAGGTTTAATAAGGTTAATATAATCTTAAATAGTTTCAAATAAACATACTAGCGGCCTTAATGTACTAGCCGCTGAAGCCGCTAGTATGTTCCGATAATTAGATACTATGCTACCATCTATTGCACTACCCCGGCGAATTCAAAAAAATAGTTTTTTTAATATATTACTTTTTAACGCTAAAAATAAAATGTGTGGGGACGGTTGGAGCGAGCGCGAACCATAGTTGGAATTTGCTGAAAACCCGTAACTGACAAGACGATAAAACGCTATTGACTCATCAACTTTCGAGGGACCTACCGAAACGAACTATAACGTCTTCGACACACTACTCTTCTAAATCTCATGAACACCGAATTCTTCTACCACGTCGAGACCTTACTGAACGCGTCCGGCTCGCATACTCATCCCCACGAAACTTGCAGAGCAAGACTACAGCCAAATTGGTAACAGTTTCCTTAAGTTTGTACTAAAAACGTGTCCCTACCGCCTCCCTTTGTCGAAATCAAAACGAGCCCAATAGTTAATCCCTTAGCTGTCCACGTTCTAGAGCGGGATGGGAGGCGCAGCCAGAAGGCAAATGGCCCTAAACACTGCGACACGCCCCAAAAACTCTCTCCTGAACCCGTACGTTGCATGTCAAGTTTCGTAAAAGTTTATATTATATTTCATACAGGACTCAAACAGGGAATGATTGGAAAAAGCACAAATCTTGTCAATGCAACGTCAAGTGTCACTGATCCCGCTCTGTGATGACAAATCTGACAAAGACTTGCAACGAGAGGTCTGAACCTGACAAAATCCGACATTTCAAATGCCGACTCACAATCGCACCGACAAGTCGCAACCATGAACGGGACAATCAGACAACCGCAACAATATCCAAGTCAAGAATCTCTAATCAAATGTTAAATAAAGGAAAATATCAGGAAATTGTCTCTAGCTACACAGGTACAGTTATTTTAAAAAAATTAGACATTTCACTTATGTCTTACGCTTAGTATCTTACGATAAGTGAGCGTACACAAATGCGATTGTCGTGCGACAATTCGCGAATGCGTCATCTCGTGACAGATAAGACCTTACCTATTCACAAATGACAACGGACATCTAGCTAAGTTTTCGGATACATATTTTTTTCTTAAATCGAATCTATTTCTGTCAAAACACTCGCTTTTGCAGAAACTACCATTGCAGCAGTTTTTTTTAATAAACTGGCAACATTAATTTGAAACATTTGTAGGGTAGTTTCGGACGTGTCAAAGTTAAAATTGTTCTTCACTAGAGTATAATGCAACGTATCTTTCATGTGAAAGTAAAATTATCTACCTATTTGCTAATGTAACACAGTATTCTAATAGCACTTCAAAGAAAATCTTGTATTTAATCAAGTCGTGAAATATAGCTACAAATATTTCAAAATGGCGGTTTCCACAAACGCATGTGTACTGAATCGACGCCTTGTACTTCAATCCTAAAATATTTTGCTTACATTAAACATTGGATAATGTTGCAATTTTAATTCTCTAGGCGCCACTGGCATCGTCCGAAAAATGAGGTAAGTGATCGATGAGCATCGATTTGAATAATCGATGACTTTGAATCGATTCTTATTCGATTATTCGATGTTATATATTGCTTTTAATGTTTAATCGTATATGTTGCAGTCAGATCAAGGACAGTATCGAGTCAAATATTCACACTAGTATAATAATCAAAAAATTAGTTACCTACTAAATTGCTTCTATTTTTATAGCACTTACAATTATTTATCAGCAGCAACACATTCGATTAACAATCGAGTTTTTAATCGATCATTCTTGAAATCGATGTTCAAAGACCACAGAGTCTCCATATAAATATCCATTTAGCTGAGCACTCAATTTTCCACAGTGAAAAATGTTGCCATCACAAAAAATCTTAGCCGGTTGGTGCAAATTCACTGAAAACTAGTCTAAATAATAATGCTAGTGTATGTATACCTTCACGCCTGGTTTATAACGTGGGCAGGAGTTCCGTAGTGGTTATTACTAGATACCGCACTAGACAGCCAGCAGTCAATCCGGTACATCGTGGGCACGGGTGGCTAAAATAGCCTGGCTGCGGCCGCAGGTTTGGATAAAGATGGGTGCGCGGCCTGCTGCTTGCTGCTGCCTAGTGCGTTATCTGCCAAAGTGCAGTCAGATATTTTTATTTGAACATTTTATATCGGTTAGTAATTCAATGCTCTGCCAAACTCGCAAGGAATAGCGTGAAGATAGAAACTTTTTTTTTTGTTAACGTTACCAGCAACGGAATTACATTCAAGTGTTGCCGTGCTTAACTCAGTGTTGCCAGTAATTGAGACTAGTTTTTTTTGGCTTTCCATACTATATCACAATGTGTGAATTGGGCAGATATTGTATGCAAATTTGAAATATTTTCAGCATAGTTGGATAATATTTCATATTTGCAGATAGACTGCGGCGTGGGTAATGACTGACACCGGGCAGTGGTTTGGAACGGGTAATCGAGAAAATCAAATCAAGTTATATTGACTTGTTTAAAAATAATGTTTTAGTTGGGTAGTCAGAAAATTTCATTTACTCGCAACATTTTATTTGGGGTAATTACCCCAATTAAAATCGAACCCGAATTGAATAAGAAAACTACCCAACATGAAAATACATTTCGTAAATCAAACAAGATTACTAAAATTAAAATATTAAAATAGCAAGCATGTCTGGCTACGAAAATATCCTTCAACACTATTTGGGTTAACAATGAAAAGTACATAAACCACATGCAAGATACATGCATTTCATTACTACCCCTAAAATAAAATCACCCCACACATAAAACAAGTTTCCAAATTAAAATGTTTAGAAAATATGTTCTAAAATGAAATGACCCCGCACAAAATGGGTTACCCCAAATAAAATGACCCCGCAAAAAATGGGTTCCCCAAATAAAATGTCCCCGTTTTAAATAAACTACCCGTTCCAAAATGACAATCAACCCGGTACCGTGTTAGTATAGGCACAAGTACTGTCCGATGTTAAAAGTACGACACATGTAGGTTATAACTGAGGAACAACACACGAGGGACACTGGTGGCTTTAAAAATATTTTATCTTAATAAATTAATACTGAATCGGTTTTGGGTAATAATTTTTGGCTTAAGTTACATATATTTTTGGGTCGATTTTTGTATTCTGGTGGGGTATATTAGTTTCACAAGGCTGGCAGTAACGAAAACGTAATAAATTTTCGCTACCGAAGAAATTTTATAGAACTGTTAGGATTATGAAACTTCGTTTTGGAGCAAAGTTAACGATCAAGCTTCAATTAAATCTTTGGATACCTATCGCAAAAATGTCTATAGTATTGTTAAAGACAGTTACATCAATAGTCATGTGAGTTCCGTAGTCATGAATACAAAAGTGACCCAGGAAGTAGGCAAGTCAGAATATACCCCACCAAAATATCATAAAAATCAACCCAACATATCCCACACGCTTACAACCCGGCCAGACTAGACAACTGTCAATTATGATATCCCGACTCCCGACGTATTACGGGGTACCTGAGATCGGCGGGGGAGCCAGGTCCCCCCAGTTGTCTAACCACGTCGGCCGGCCTCTAGCCAAGTCCCCCAGTGTTGCCAGTGTGTTCTCCCAACAGTGTGCGTGTGTGTAGTGTTTGTAAGTTTAGTAAGTGATGCACTAACACCAGCGGAAGGGCACGGCGCGCGGCCGGTCAGCTCCTTCCTTCACGAGCGGCTTGTGGAACTCGCGGCCCGGGCGCGAGTGGATCGTCGCCCAGCAGTGCTCGCAGTAGTACTGGAAAGAGATATAAAATTATTATTGTATGCTGATAAGTAACAGGTATTGTCAACCGCGCGGCAGTAGTAACAAAACGAAAAAAAAAGTCGCTGTAAGTCATACTGGGACCTCCGATAAACTAACATCACACAGAAAATCGAACCTAGCACTAACAGCGTCTCTGGAACTAAAACTTATGATTTAGATCTATATCGTGGAATAAGACTGTATTTTGTGTTTACTTCGAGATATTTAGAACATGTTTATCATGAGAGTATGCGCATTTTGTAAAACTCACTATCAAAAATATTAGTTCCGCGGACGCTCACGTTGTCATCAGCGCCAAAATGGCGAAAGTCAAATGTCTTCATTTTGTCATCGATATTATGATGTCCAGTGTACTTGTATAATTTATAGGTCAGTGGATCCTAGTTATTCAAGTTAGGGTGTTCCAATTTTCGAGTTCACTCCGCTCGCTCTTGCATTATCTTAGTAAATAATTACAATAAAAACTACCCTAGACCTATATCGGTCCAAAACTACTATTAAGTTGACGTGTAAACTGCTTTCGCGATTTATTTGCCAAATTATAAACAGATATGAGTTTATGGAAAAATAACTTTAATTCCTACACAATAAAGTTCAGTTTACGCTACAACTTTAAACATTTTTATAACTTTTTCAATAGTACTATTCTCTCTGAAATCAACTTAATTACCATTAAAATAAAGTTGATATTTGTTTAACTGGAAATAACATCAATTTATTTGAAACATAAGTTTGAATAGATTTTACATACCTGCAGACAAGTAACGTTGGCGCAGAAGAAGGGCGCGAACTTGGAGCCGCAGCGTGCGCCGGCGCACTCGTCGCACATCTGATCGTCCAGCACGTACGGCTTCACCTGCAAACATACAGTATAGGAGTTGTAGACTTTGTAATATTGTCATTTTATTTGGGGGAACTAGGGAATTTTGTGATTTTAGTTGGGGGAATGTGTTATTTTGGTCAAACTTACGACAGTATGATTGAGTTCTGTTGTGGTTAGGGAATATTTTAGTAATTTGGGTAGAGTTATAATTTCGGTAAGTTGAAATAAATTGGGGTGGTAATGGTCGATTTTTAACGGGTAAATTAAAAAAAAATAAAAATGTATTGCAGGAATAATTTTGAATTTTTGACATTTCTTCCTTAAAAAATCTGTCAGACGTCAAATTTATTCCACGAATAAAAATTATCTGTCGATTGAAAAATCAGCCCTAAGTCTTTTGTTAAGGGCTAATTTTTCAATGAACTGATAACCTTTATCTGAAGAATAATTATGACAGTTTGACATATTTTCTACACAAAAGCAGTCACGCAATATTTATTCCTCAGATAAAAATTCTCTGACTATTGAAAAATCAGTATCACTATATTTAATTTGGGTAGGTAATGGTTCATTTCATTTGGGGACAAGTTCAATTTATTTGAAGATGAGGTTTTACATTTTAGTTTGGGATCACAGTTCAAATTATTATTAATGTTAAATTACGGTAGATAAGTAGGTTTTAGGTTAATTTAAATTGATGTAAAGGTAAGTTAAAAAGGTTAAGTCGGGTTTCAGGAAAAAGCTTGATGAAGCGATGTTTAAAAATGAGCTCCAGTCCTTGGAGTGTTGAAGAATGCTGACGATGATGAAGGCGGCTACATTACCTCGACGCGCTTGTCGATGTCTCCGTGCTGCAGCTGCACGAAGCGCGCGGAGATGGCGGCGATGTACGACTGCTGGTTAGAGAACGCCACGCGGCCCGCGCCCTGCACACACAGTATACATGCAACATGATACCTACTAGTTAATACAGGAGAAGAGCCTAGACTGAGCGATTTAGCTGACAATAAGGCGTGAATGAAATGACATTTGTGGTTAATTTGTCTGTCGACATAATTTCATTAATCAAAATCAAAATATTTTATTTCACTCTAGCAGCGCCCCGCGGTTTCACCCGCATAAGTCTGGATCCCGTGATAATATCGGGGTAAAAAGTATCCTATGTGCGAATCCTGGTTATAAACTAAGTATATGTGTGCCAAATTTCATCCAAATCCGTTCAGTAGTTTTTGCACGAGGATAAACCTACATGGGCACTTATGAAACGTCAGAAGCTAGGTGCACGGTTCCAATTGGTCATTTCCTATGAAGAAGAGCCGGCAAGAAACTCCACGGTTAATACTCTTGTAAAAATAATTGGCTTTTACAATGTTCTCTGTCCAAACAAAGTATTATAAACCCTACAAAATGGTTAAGTTGGGTGGTGCTGATCCACGCGTCATGTTCGTGAACGGGCGCCGTCGGTTGAGACTGGTCATCTCTTAACTGCCAGGGCTTATTTTTAATCTTCTTGAATTGTTTCTTCATTTGTGTTTACATTGTGCTCACATACAGAAACAACAAGAAAAATATACCCAGGAGTTTGTAATATCTTGATTATAGATGGGCAATCCACCGGGTTTAAGCCCAATAAACACCCGGAAACATCCATAGACGCCCAAAAAATTGGGTGTTTACCGGGTGCTTACCAAAGCACGGGGTTTAAACCCGATGGATTGCCATCTATACTCTTGATTTAAAAGAGTGTCCTGGAGTTTCTTGCCCGTCCTTTTCCATAGAGATCTACGTTTTGGAATGGGCAACTAGCTTCAACTTACTAACTGACAGACTCTGATAAGTGCCTGTAAATGGTTTATTTGAAATAAATGCTTTGAGTTTGAGTTTGAAACAACTGCACGTTTTTGAGCACCTCATATGAATCAAACCAAAGCTACTTAGTCTGTTTTCGGCACAAAATCTACAACATCATCCAACCATCATTTGCCATTAGAAACCACATGAAAACACGTCAATATCGTGTCATGTTAACGGCAAGGAATCGAAATGTCAACCGTACGGACAACATATATTTTGACAGTTCAAACCACGCCATTGTGTCATAGAGAATACCTACGTTAATAGCAGATGTCGTGATTAGCTAACGAATTGGTTCAAAGTAAGGAATCCAGAGAAAAACATTGAATTCTTTTCCTATTTATCTTACTGGCAACAGTTTTAGGAGACGGTTATAAGACAGACACTGACCTTAGGGTACTTGAGCTCAGGGTCGGTGTCGATGCCAGCGTAGCACACGCCGCCGTACAGCCGGTCCATGATCATCGCCAACTCCACTGGAAACGGAACAAATTTCTCATAAGTATTGACAGTAACGACAGCCCTTCTGGAGTCAAGCGGTTATGTGGCACCGCTTAAAACACTTGTGATCATGGACAAAAGAAAGAGTATGGACAGCTCTTCGGGCCCATAGCATAACATAGCATTGCATTATCAACCTATAATGTTCCCACTGGGACACAGGCCTCCAGCAGTGGCGATGAAATTATTTACACAAAGTATAATTTGCTACCTTCAATTACAGCTGATTTCTGATGCTTTCAAACCGAATTTCCACCTGAAAATAACATCAGCCTTTGGGGAAACTCACCAGCTTTCAATGGACGCGGCACGCCTCCCACGAAGACAGTCTTCCTGGGGTCGAGCGGCATGCTAGCGTCGAGCACAAAGTCTGCGTCAGCGAGCCTCCACGGTCGGATCTGGACTGGCTTGTCGCGGATCGTGGGTGAGGACACGCAGAGATACAGCTTGTCATCGTCCGTGATGCATGCTTCCATTAAAGCGGCTACTGAGCTCTCGTCCTGTAGATAGGTGCAGGAGAATATTAGGATGGTGAAGGGATTTTTCAATAGTCATAAGTTTTAACCAAAGCATAATAGGCAGTATACCATTCTTTTAAGAGCAGCTTTCAATTAAAAAGCGCTAATACTAAATAGCCAAGTAACTGCGACCAACTTGGAAGTACCGCTCGCGTGCTCTCGGTTCTAACTTAACCTGGTCGCGGGTCGCGGTGCCCTGGCTTAGTTACTGCGACCAATTCGGCTACCGAATTGGTCGCAGTAACTAAGCCAGGGACGGGACAGTGGTGATAAAATCGGACAGATCGTGAACCCTGTCGGAAAGTGCAGACACAAACCAGATTTTCATAATTATACGGTGACAGATCCATATACAAAACAAGATCGATTGGCTTTATAAAATAAAACGTGAATTGATATTTTTCTTGCTGGTTCCGGTAACCAACATAAAACTTACAAATTTTCTGGTAGTTAATGATAAATATATTCTGTAAGTTTGTACAAACACGTCAATCATATTTTAAAAACTAGATGAGGTCGGCGTTTCCTATCCGACTACTCAAGGCCGAAACAAACTCAAGAGCTCACAGTCTCTTTTAAAGTCCAGACATAATCTTGGTCAGATCATGGTAAGAACGTTTAAATTGGTGTCTGAAATGATCTTTTGAGGAAAGAACCCACACAGATTGAATGGACCTGTCCTGTTAGCGCATGCATTTGTCAGTAATCGTGGAGCTCAACATAATAAACTTGCACAAACCTGGAACAGTAGAAACGCGTAACCCTTGGGCGGAAAGTAACTCTTGCTCTCGGCTTTGTGCGGCCAGTCGACCACGAGCGGCCCGAAGCGACGGAATGACGACGTTATCTCATCTGGAACAAAGGCAAAAACATTTAGTAAAATGAGATTCCTTTTGGTCTACTACCAAACAAAAGTTTATGAACATTGTCTAAACGTATGCTTCCATAATATCAGGATGCCTTCTAGGCTAACGGGTATCAATGTTGGGAAAGAAACCGCTTGATTAGATCTTGGTCATAAAATATGTCCGTGCCGTCCAGTGTCCGGGCCCTCAGCGGAGCATATATTAATGACTGTCCGAAGCCCAAAACCCTTAATTCAATGTATATGGATTATGCATAGAGCTTTATCGCAAGCCTAGCCTAAGCCTGCCTACATAGAACTTGTTCACAAAATAATGTATGGTCCTCACGGCTGTCCAGTGTACTGGCCCTCAGTGGAGCATATATGGCGGACTGGAGCCTAAGGCCCTTAATTCAATGCATAGGGTTTTATCGCTAAGCTATCTACGTTATTTAAGCGATGTATGCGAATGCCAGTTTACCTCTGTTAAAGTTACTTAGCGACAGCGATATAGATACTAGTAATTGAGTTTTGGGCTCATGACCAAATCTTTTGATAGACTAATTCTTAAGGAAGTCTAATAGGCTATTTAACATCACGTTAGGATCAACAAAAGCCGATCAAAAAGAAAAAAACTTGAGAGGTGTCAAGGGACACCCGGATGGAACGAAGTTCAAAGAGATAGAGAGAGAGAGACAGAGAAACACGCGCACGCCGCACGGCTTACAACTATAGCAAAAAGTGTCGTTCCAACTTTTGGTCTTAATTTTTTCCGTCTAGCCCCCTTTCCAAAAAAAAATCAGAAAGAACGCTAAGTGAAGCGCAGTAATAGCAAACAGGGAGTTTTACAAAAATGTGGCTGTTATTTCCATAAAGACACTGTGTACCTTACGACTTCCATGCGAATTGAAGCCGCAGGAAGAATTTAACGTAAACAAAACCAGTCCCCCTCGAGAAACGACTAGCACAAACCCCAGCCACAATCACATAACTTAATACAGCAGATTAGCTGCTCCAGGATTCGTAGTATTAAACGTGCAGAGTTACCTAACTCCACACATTCTCAATGCTCTACTTATGTAAAACACATCCAACTCCTATTCCCGCATGAAACCAGTGTATGTTACTCGTAGATTATTCCCGACTTCCCAATATGGTTATAAAACCGTACAAAGTAAGATTGCAAGCGGCCCACGCGCGTCCTTGTTACGATTGCGGCGCATACGCGTGTCATCAAGGAAGTTAAGCATTGCATGGACAGGGACACGTGGGGCGATGACATTTTCGCCGTGTTATGACTTTATGACGTCAGAGAGCTGCATTGCGTTTGACCGATTGAATAACTGACTCAGAATCATGTACAAATCCCGGCTGTCATTCGTAGAGAGTCTTACCAGGGGTATCGTACTCCCAGTAACTGGGTAGTAACTGGGTTGTGGAAATCAGAATGCCAGCTAGTCTCTCCATGTTAATTATTGGTATTCAGCTACATTCGGTTAGACTTGAACCGAACATAGTTGGGAAAAGGCTAGGCAGAATGAATGATTGCATGCTATTAGGTACCTATTACATGATCAGCCTATAATATATGTCCCCACTGCTGGGACACAGGCCTCCTCTCTGTGAGAGGGAGTGGGCTGTAATCCACCACGCGGGCCCAGTGTGGGTATAAGTCACATTTCTTCGATTTTTTGGTTCTAGGACATGCCAGGTTCCTCACGATGTTTTCCTTCACCGTTTTGAGAGCATTGGCGATGAAATAATTTAGACAAAGTAAATCGCCTGTCTGGTTTCAAACCTACGACCTAGAAATCGTCAAGTCAAGGCCGTTACCACTGAGTCACCACTGCTCTCTATTAGGCACTTAAAACATTGCCTAAAATGCATACAATGCCCGACGGAGAACTTATTATTTTTAAGTCGAGGGAAGACAAAATATAGCTAGCAAAATGCGGATCTATTATACCTACCCAACTACATAAAGAAAGAAAGAAAATATATTTATTTAGCACAAACTAAAAGACACACAATACACCAGATACATACATCAAATAAAAACAATAAAAAGTGTAAAGTCAAAAAGGCCCAGTTCAGCCAAAATGCCAGAACTAGTGTCTGACGCTGGTTTTCAACTGGACCAGCAGTGCGATTCTGTAACCATCTCACCGTGAAAACTTAGGTGAAGTGAGGGTGGAGTGAGCTGTCATTCCAAATAATACTAGGGATCGACACTACTGACAACTCACATCAAGCTCACTCCACTTGAGTTTTCACGGTGAGATTTTTACAGAATCGACCGGCTGATGATTGTGTGAGGTGACGGATATAATTTAGTTTTACGTCCACACGTTATATATTTTTTTAGTTTCAATGGTTACCCCTTCAGAGAAAACGGCTGTATTTTTAAAGTTTAATATGTTATACAATCAAATTCTAATCAACCAAATGCATTTTACCTATGTAATTATTTACTCGTCCAAATTGCGTCCTTACACAACGACCACGGTTGCTAGGCAACGGCCACACAACACTCTTGGCCACTGCAACGTAATGGCGTTACCAAGGCCGGTTGGTGCTTGGACGTCGATACTGACCTGGATATTAATGTTTGTAGAACTAATTATCGTCGAGTGACGAGTCAAATGTGTCCGGTACTTATGGTAATTTAATGCGGATTTTTTTGCTATCGCTCCAGAAATTCTGGTAATGCAATCGTTTTTTTGTGTGTATTACAACAGGCTTAATTTTACGAATGGTGAAACTTGATGTACGTCAGGCGTACCTTGGGCAGCCAGCACTGTTAGAATCTGATCAGATTCTATGTTTATTTTTGGTGTTAAATGAAACTCATACTTTTCAACAGTTTCAAATCTTCGGTTGGAAAAATACAGAATTTCACATCATTTTGCTCTCTAATCTTTTTTCCTATGGTAATGTAAATATGCATTATACTTACTCATATGCACAAAAAGTAATTCGGTTGAACAATCTGTCTATAGTCTATTCAAATTGTATGTTTCAAATTGCTGTTATTGTTTAGCTTAAAGTTAAACAAATATCAACTTTATTTTGATGATTATTAAGTTGATTCAGAGTGACAAAGTTATAAAAATGTTTGAAGTTGTAGCGTAAACTGAACTTTATTGTGTAGGAATTAAAGTTATTTTTCTATAAACTTATATTTGTTTACATTTTTGGCGAATAAATCGCGAATGCAGATCACTCAAATTCAAAACCAAATCATTTATTCCAATTAAATCATTTCAGGCACTTTTGAATTGTCAACATTTTAAATAGTCGGTCAGTCAGTTAGTCAGTCAGAAAGTGAAGCTAGTTGCCCATTCCAAAACGTAGATCTCTTTGGAGAAGAACGGGCAAGAAACTCCAAGGACACTCTTTTAAATCAAGATATTATTATAATCCTGGGTACATTATTCTTATTGCTTCTATAATTATATGTGAGAACAATGAAAAAAGAACAATTTAAAATATAAAATTAAAAATAAGCCCTGGCAGTTAAGAGATGACCAGTCTCAACCGACGGTGCCCGTTCACGAACAGGACGCGTGGATCAGCACCACCCAGCTCAACCATTTTGTAGGGAACCGAATGATCCAAACGTAACCCATAGGTTCCCCAACCTTATTTTGCCCATCGCTCACTTTGAGAATATATTTTTTTCTAGAGCCCCCAATTTTTTCTACTTACGACCCTGTCGCGAATCTGATATAGCTATTGCCACGATTATACTTAAACGTGTAATATTATATTATTATAGTCGTAAGCCAGGATATAATTTTCTCTAACCTCCATGAAAGTCTCAAACGCCCACGAGGGGGCGTTATCGTCCACATTGAGAACCTATGATCTAACCTAACCAACTACAGAATGGGTAAAAGTTATGCAAAGCTAGAGAACTTTAGATTAATATCTATAGACCAACCGCTTAACTGGACGTTGCCTGAGGTAGCAGCGCGATGCGGGAATATGGTGACGTGGTGCGAGAGCTCCGTAATTCGTAACTTGTGACAACTATCACCCCTCCCGCACCGCGCCGCTACCTCAGGCAAAGTCTCAGTGAAGCGGTCGGCCTATAGAATATATGTATTTAAACCCTTATGCGTGTTTCCTAGGTTACTTACTAACCAGACTCGACTGACTATGCACCTTATTTCACCTAACCGTTACACGATATGGTGTGTTTTTTCATAATAGTTCATGTTAACTCAAGGAAAAGAAGGAAATTGATCAGAGCGCTACTAGTAATGAAGTAAGTATACACACTCAAACAACCCGTATATTATGTGATGTTCTAGACTAATAATCTTGTAGCTTCATCCACTAGATAGCATTGACTGAATAACCTGTCTCGGGTGGCTAATATGGCACCCAACCTTATATCATTGGGCAAGTGACCTTTTTAGGGTTCCGTAGTCAACAAGGAACCCTTATAGTTTCTCGCCATGTCCGCCTGTAAGTACAGACTTTGGGTATTTTTCCCCTTCTGCGTACGGTGTTCATCAGGGATTTAATCAAAATTAACTATAAGAAGATAATAAACTAGAAGATTTTCGTTTGGATAAAGTTTACTGTAATTTAACTATATTTAGTTTTAGAATCTTATATTAGCTTCATACACGAGGTTGAGTATTTTAAAGTCGGTCGTGAAATCATTTCGTAGCGCTTATCAACCTGATTCACACGTTAACGCTTCATTCTATAGGTATGTCAACATCAAAAACCACATGTTAACCACAATGCTGTACGTCATGACGATGCGATAAAGATGTCTCTTATCTACCTAACTGGGTTATACCGTCAGCAATCTATCATAGTTTCATTAATCAGTCAACATTCAAATATTATGGAGGTCTAATAACCGCTAGAAAGAACTTTTAATTATTATTATAAAGACTTTTTATTCATCATCATCATCATCATCTGCCGAGTCTTTTCCCAACTACGTTGTGGTCGGCTTCCAGACTAACCGGATGCAGCTGAATACCAGTATTTTACATGGAGCTACTGATCTCCACGACCCAGTTACTGTGTAATACAACTTTTAGCCATATTGAATAGGCAAAAATACAACAAACTGAGCCTTGTGATTTTTTTTTAATAACAGTAAACAGACCGAAGGAACCTATGATGATGAAGCCATCATCGCAAGTGCTCTCAAAACGGTGAAGGAAAACACCGTGAGGAAACCGGCATGTCCTAAGTACCTAGAACCAAGAATTTGAAGACATGTGACATCCGCCAACCCGCACTGGACCGCGATCTGTGGCGATGAATAAGAGACGTAGCTATAGCAGAGTTTGCCACGGAGTTGCCATTGAAACAGATATAACATTTTGAGTAATGATTTGCCTAGCCATTTCCCAACTATATTGGGGTCAGCTGCCAGTAGGTATTACCAGATGCAGCTTTTTTTTTTTTTTTTATTGACTATGGGCTCACTCTTGACCTCAATCCAGCCCAGAGGCAGGGATGAGATCTACGGTGGAACGAGCTTGCCCAGAAGAAGCCTATTCACTCTCGCCTTGAAGAGATTCGGGTTGTATGAACTCGGGAATGCAGACGCAGGCAGACGGTTCCACTCCTTAGCTGTGCGCGTCAGAAAAGATGACGAGAAGCTGTTCTTGGACATGCCGTTTTCCTCACCCTTTTGAGAGCAGTGGTGATGAAATTATTTTCACAAAGTAAAGTGTCTGCCTGGTCTTGAACCTGCTACGACCCAAGTCGTAAGTAGCGGCACAGTATTACAATGTGGTAGCGGCCGTTTCCACTGGGCCACGCCACTGCTCTCAAAACCGCTTGAATGATCGAATGCAACCAGCCGATCGATTCTGTAAAAATCTCACCGTGAAAAGTTAGGTGAAGTGAGCTATCAATAGTGTTAATCCCTAGCATTAGTCGGAATGACAGCTCACTCCACGCTCACTTCACTTGAGTTTTCACGGTGAGATGGTTACAAAATCGCACTGCAGCTATTTTTCTGCCAGTCTGCGCCACATAAGGTCACCTTTTGAGACAACCTTTACAGTACCTATCATGAAATAATCTTAACTAGATAGGCCAAAGAAGGATTCGATCCACCGGCATTCAGTTTAAAAACGGATGCAGCTGAATACCAGTATTTTACATGGAGCGACTGTCTGTCTGACCTCCACAACACCACTGTTCGATAAGCGATTTTCCCATCTCTATCTTGCTACATTTCTTCTAACAATCCCTTACTCAGCACTACGACACGGATGAATAAGGTTGGCCATTCCAACTGCCATTTTACGCCTGCTATTCTATCAAATCTCATAAGTCATTTGAATGGTATCTGTGACCTAGTTAGCACAAAGCGGCCGCTGGGCCCGTCAACCTGTCCAGATAATGGCCTTCAGATAAATGGACAATAGATGAATGACTATTGTTGGCTATTTACATCTGTAGCCTGCTCCAAAGTCGGGATTGTGCGGTTTGTGAAATAGGGGATAATATTATCTATGAAAATATAAACATGCTCGTGCCAGCGAAATTCCACCCTCCGACGGGCGAAGGAAGTCTCATAGGAACGTCATCAGCTGCATACACCATCTGACCGTCCGCCAGTGGAAATGTAATAATAATAATAACAAATTTATTTATTTCAGGTAAATAACACCCATTCAGTACACGTATAACTTTAAATCAGATAAAATTCAAATTAGATAAAATCATTACGAATCAAATTAAACGGAAACAGAATAAATCGAATTAAATTAAATCAAATTAGAATAAATAATCAAAACAATAAAATTAATATAGAAATAAGAATTAAATAATAAATAATCACAAAATAAAATCCATAAATGTACTCACAAAATAAAATTAATACATAATCCCAAAATAAAATCAATAAATAATCACAGAATAAAATCAACATAATCACAAAATAAAATCAATAATGATGCAGTCGCAAACCCTCACTAAAGCCTAAATTGTGACACCCTTTGTAAAATTTCTATATGTATACCTGTAATCACCGACCTATATACCTAAACAGTACGCTGAACTAAATATACTATACGAAATGACAGTTGTTTTTTGTGCCGAATCAAAACACCCCGCTCGAGCGTCTCAGGAACTAAAATTAACACATTATTGAAAAACTGAGTTGAGGGCTGTTGAGGGCTGAAAACGAACATTTCATTTGCCAAATGTTCTGTAACAATCCCTGATCACAGTGATTACTATCCCATTACCAAATCCATATCAGACACTTCACGTTTTGTTCATTTTTGCATGGCATCTTTTACTCGAAGTGAAACGTGCACAAAATGAATCAAAGTGAGAAACTTATTCATTAATGAACCGAACCAACGATGCTGGATTTTGGTTGGCACTTTGCATATTTCCATCGCCTACAGAATGTTCGAAAAAGAAATTAAAGGAGCAGTTGATGTACAGACGCCAGCACAAGCTCCTACAATCTGTCAAATTTCTTTAATAGATTTTCAACTTTATCAAAGCTAGGTTCAAGGTTGATTGGGAAAATTTGACAGTTTCGGGTAGCTTGACCTGCTGGTGTCTGTACGTTCATTTCTAAATAATTTTGTCGGTGTCGTGAAATGAAACAAAAATGGACCTTCTCTCGAGTGAAGTGTCTGATATTGGCTTAACATTTTCAATTGCAAGACTTATATTATTTTGATGAAAAAGAATTTAGGGTGAAATATAAAACGTCATCGACTGCATACAACGTCGGTTACTGCGCAATAGATGCTTGCTATGGGAATGTAAGCTACCTACTGAATCTAATGATATGGTATCTTTGAAATGCTCAGAGCTTTTTCAAAACTCTGCAAAGTTCACGCTGAAGACACTTTACGACCTTACATAATACAATAACCGGTAAAAACTCGTCTATACCCTGTTCATTAGGTAAACAGTTTTTTGACAGAAGGAACTAGTGATTGCAGCAACACACAATATATTGATTGATACACATATGGTATTATAATATCTGTAAGAAGCCATAAATAAGATAATTCAATAAGATAAGGCAGTTTATATATTTATTTTATTACGCATTTTAAAGTTAACTTTTACGTAATCTGGAATAGTTCGTTCTAAGACAGCTGTCAAAAAACGGTTAACCAAATGGACAGGGACTCCTACGAATCCAAGTAGTACTCACCCTCATCGATGTCCGGTGGCAACCCGCCCACAAAGACTTTGCGGCTGAATCGCTCGCCGTGCTCCGAGCCCGCAGACACTGGTGACGAGCGGGCTGGGGAGCCCAGTGCGCTCACACACATTGATAGACCTGGAACAACGAACATGCTGTTGTGAGGAGGCGGACGCTATGATGATGTCAATAAGAGACCCTTTTTAGCAATTGATAACATTATTATGATAATCTTCCTTCAATACAACAGCCAAATCCCACTGCTGGAACACAGGTCTGCTCTCTTCGAGAGGAAGTGGACTGTTATCTACTAACGCAGTCACGCTTGCAACCACGAGAGGGGTAGTCATTCCCAACTAGGTTGGGGTCGGCGTTCAGTCTAATCAGATGCAGATGAATACCAGTATGGAGCGCCTGCGAAGAGTTCTACTATCTATAGGTTTAACAAGGGGTACTGACCGGCAGCAGACAGCCTGGAGACCACATCCTGTGCCTGGTCTGGCACGGAGGGCGAGCCAGCTCCGGCCGCGCCCCCCGCAACTGCCGCCTCCTCCACACCGGGGAAGAATGGCGACTTGCCTGCAGACAAAAGAAAGATTATAAGTCATGATATTATCACAAATAGATGACATGATTGTTATAAAAAGTGTGGATACCATAAGTTTTCATGATATCATTTACAAAATGGTACAACACGAGCAAAGGTTTGAAAAAAAACAGATTTAGAACAATTAATCAGCGCCTGACGTAAATTGACGTATTTATAGTCGCCATGTTTTTCATCACGTCTCACGTCATACATTATGGAGTATCTTAATTTGACAGGATTAGACTAAATTAATATTTATCTCTGTCCCTATCTTCACGAAATAGAAAGAAAAAAAGATAGTTTAGTTTGTGAACAAGGGAATCGGCGCAAATGGCGAGTGGACTCTCACCCTGCGGGTTTAGCGCGGGGTCCTTGAGTATTTATGTAGAAAATAGTTTTTGGCATGTTGCAGCATCGCTTTGCCGATTTACTAGCTTTCACTATACACTTATGACTAAACACAAATAGTTAATCCATACAAATGTAAAACTATAACTATGAGTTAATCCATCCCGAAAATCGAGTCAACGATCTGCCGATCGATTCTGTAAAAATCTCACCGTGAAAAGATAAGTGAAGTGAGCTTAGAGTGAGCTAAATAAATAAAAACTTTATTGCATAAAAGGTGTTGCAGTAAATACAATGAAAACAGTTGCACTTTACAAGCTGAGCTGTCAATAGTGTCAATCCCTAGCATTAGTGGGAATGACAGCTCACTCCACGCTCACTTCACCTAAGTTTTCACGGTGAGATGGTTACAAGAATCGCACTGTGTTTTGAAATCGCTAGGAACCCGTTTCAGATTTTTGGATCTAGGACATGCCGGTTTCCTCACGATGTTTTCCTTCTTTGAGAGCAATTGTGATGAAATAATTTACACAAAGTAAAGCGCCTGTCTGGGTCCGAACCCACGACCGCCAACTCGGGGCCGGCCGATACCTACAACTGAGCCTACCATTACTCAATCACGGATACCTTAGTTTAATCTATCAACAAGGTTTTTTTTTTACTAGGAGTGTCTCATATAATATATGATTACGTAGTTACATATTGTAATTAAAATTTCCAGACTTTTACCTAACTTGAGCATTTACCATTTGGGAATGTCCTACAGCCTGATATGTAAAATTATTTAACTACAGAACTAGTCAGCATGTTATGTTAAATAGTTGACACAGACATGACCTCAGCTGACCCTAGAGAGGTCAAAAATTTAACAGGTCATCGAACTACAAATCCAGTATGTCCTGCCGACGAGGGCGACACTGACTTTGTTTTAAAAATTGGGACAGCATGGGGTGTTTTTTAAAGCTATCATAGAATGGAATACTTGACAGTATTGTAATGGAGAGTTTATAAAAGAGTTATTTTACTGTATATCAATACCTGTTATCAATAACTGATTGTATGAGGTAGGTACACAGTTATGACAAAAGGAAAATACTTCAAACGCTGAAAAGCCCTATACGAATTAACTTTTAGGCATTAGGAAGCATAGAGTCTTTATTTATACATAGTCTACATATTTTGTCTTTAGTTTTAAGTTGGCTTGTAAACTGTACATGTAACTAGGCTTACAGATTAACATAATTTTAGTTCATGTGGTGTTTACCTTTAAGTAATTGTTACACTGATTAAAGTTATTAAAGATGTTATTTTTATCAAGATGTTAGTGTAAACAAATGTTGGTGAACCAAATAAATAAATAGAGACGTTTGTGATACCTTAATTTATGCTAATTATAATAAACAAACAAACTCTTCAAATGAGTTTGTTAAACGCGCTGATCTCTTCCTGTCGGATTTGGATTGGTGGAAAGTTCTTTTTGAATTTAATAACCCGATTTTTGAGGAAGGCTATAGGCGATTAGCATCACGCTATCATATGACTCATAGGAGCCGAGCAAAAAGAAAAACAGTCAGAAATAACGCTAAGCGACGGGGTAACCACCGTCGCATCGCATCGCCAGCCCTATTAATTCGTTCGACTCGTGAAATTTCTTGCTCCCTCAAACCCGAGGGAGCAAGAAATTTCACGAGTCGCTAGTGTATTTATAAAGAGGTAAAATTTGTGAGTTTGTACGTAAGGAGGGATATTCTTTGGAAATACTGCACAGATTCTGAAAATTCTTTTACAAATGAGAAGCTACAGTAATGCCGAGTGTCATAGGGACATTTATTTATGTTTCAAACAAGAAATTTCACGCGGAAGAAATCGCTTCCAGACAGATCCGCCACAGATCTGCTGACTAGCTAATCCTAATTACCCGTTAATCCTAGTTACTAAAGATAAGTAATAAAACTATACAATTGATTGTAGGACCTATTCTAAAATTACTTACAAGTGGCCTTTAGAGTTTACATTGAAAAACTGTCTATTTTTTCCCAGAAATCCCAATAAACAAACTGTCATGGCCGCCCTACAGAGTACAGAATTTTACGACAACTCATTGACACCGCAATCACTACTTATTCTAAAACTAACTTGCAGTCTGTCTGTCACAGCTTATCTACGAAACTATTAGACGGATGATCATGCGATTTTTGCTATAAGCTTTCAGGGATTTCAAGAGAAGTTTTGGCTGTAGGGTGTAGACGTTTGGATTAATATTTTTTTCTAAGACTGTCGAGTTTCGCTTGCTTTTAGAGCGTGTTTCATAAATGTCGAAGCATCATGCTAGATAGAAGCATTTGGCCTCGTATAGGACTCAATTTCATTTTTTGGTACTTTTTTTATATAATTTTTGGCTTTTTTTACTGTTTCGTTTAGTTTATGATATTCCAAAGGTGTCTCCGTGGGACCAACATCGTAATCGCAATAAAAATATTAGCTAAAATAAAATAAAGTCATTCAAATTAGGCTGAGACTCGGAACGTCAAAATTACATAATACAGTTCCCCAAAACGCCTTTCACCACTTCCTAGCTTTCGCTGGGATGAAGAAGTGGCGCAACAAACTCCCCAGAAACGTCACATATATGTTGAGTAGACATTGCAGCTTTTATGTGACAGTTGATAGTTTTTTTGCGATTACGATGTTGTAAACGTTTGTATATTTGTTACTCAATCACGCAAAAACGGGTGAACGGATTCGACTGAAATTTGGCACTAGTTTATAACCTGGGTTAAAACGTATGTAGGATGCTTTTAATTTGGTAAACGCAGACTAACTCGTGGGCAAAAGCTTGTGTTTGAATAAAGACCTATTGCTGTCTTCACATCACGGTAAAGACAGCCAATGACTTATAAATTTGGCATGTTAGCTATAAACTATAGCTACGTAATCCACTTGACAGCTAAATAAAGGTATCTGCCAGATAACTAATTGTGTTACTTCAATTTAAACATTATTTATTAGTATTGGATTGTTTAAATTAATTTTGATCTATACGACATTTGTACGGCTAGCTACGAAGCTACGAATTCCAAGGAGAGCGGTGGCCGCCAAATCATCATCTGCCTCGCCTTTTCCCAACATGTTGGGGTCGGCTTCCAGTGTAACCGGATGCAGCTGGATATCTGACCTCCACAACCCAGTTACTGGGTAATATGATACCCCTTGGTAAAACTGGTTACATTAGTTTCGGGCTTTTTTAACCACCCGTAACGACTGTCAAAGATCCACGGATGACAGCGGCTTAACGTGCTTTTCGAGGCACGGAAGGGTCTTGGAATGTAAAGATGGTCACCCATCCACGGATCAACCGCGCCAAGCGTAGCATAACCTGATCGATCGACCCTTTGCGGCTGTTATTACTTAGCCACAAGCCCCTCCAAAATAAAAAGTATTATATTCTATTCTAAATGCCACTGATTGCTGAAGAGCTGACTTCAAGCATATCCAGTATGGCTCTTAAATCCTTCCCTATCCTACGGGTACGTCTTCCCTACCATTACCGCGCCCCCCAGTCTACTCCTTGATATGAAATGGTCGCTGTAGCACCATGAAACATAAGGCTACAGGGGCTAGTGCACGGATATCGATGGGCTAGTGCAAATCTTGGCGTTCATTCGATTAATCGAGTCTGGTCTAATCACGCTGGGATCGGTGATTTCTTTCATTCATTCATTCAAACAGTGAAGCAAATTTCAAGAGCGATTTTCACGGATAATAAAAGCATTAAATTACATTACAAAGTACAGCACTGTAGACTGTAATAAATATCATGCATTTTCTCTCAATTTATTGCATAATTTCATTTATAACATTGATCATACCAAAGTCAATGACATTCATAAAAAAATGTCCACCATTTTGGAAACGCGCCAAAGCATAGTTATTTAGATGAGAGTTAAAAAGATTTTGTTAGTCAATTTGTGTAACATTGGCTACAGAGTTAATGAAATATGTAGCATCTTTCGTAATATTTAGTAACGGAACTCTTTGTGAAGGAGCTCGTCGTGAAAGTGCCTACAGTCAGGAAAGCTAACTCATATCCACCTGGCTTTTTCCCAACTATGTTAGGATCGGCTTCCAGTCTAACCAAATGCAGCTAAATACCAATATTTTACATGGAGCGACTGCCTATTTGCCCTTTGGTAAGACTGGTTGTCAAGACTTTCGGGCTTCTGACGACCCGTAACGACTGTCAAAGATCCACGAATGACAGCCGGGACCAACGGCTTAACGTGTTTTCCGAGGCATGGAGGGGTCTCGGTATGTGAAGATGGTCACCCAACCACATACCAACCGCGGCAAGCGTAGCTTAACCTGATCGACGTCAATTTGTCGTGTTTTACAGGGTGGCAGGGACCACGACGCGCAAGCTGCTACCATGGATTCAATACATGATTCTGAACCCACGTACAGTCACGAACACCAATATGTCAAATCTTTCAATTGCGATTTTTTCGTGAAATCACGAACGCAACGTTGAAATACGACACATTACATAAACCTATGGGTACGAAAATGCTATGTTCGTAACGACATAAAATTTCATTAAAAATATAAAGGAGTAAATCGCTTTTGAATAAAGCCGAGTGTATACATACTTTTGCTCATGACTGTAAGTTGAAATTCTTCGTCGGTTATTAAAAAAATGTACAAGCATAATAGCAAAATCAGCCTATGATGTTCCCACTGCTGGGACACCGGCCTATGAGAGGGAGTGGGCCACAATCCACCACTCGGCCCCGTGCGGGTTGTTGGATGAATGAAAAGATTGAATCGCGCATAATTTTATGGGCTGGGCAGAGCTCCAAGATTAATAACTATAAAATAGTAATCGCAACAGTTATCTGCAGGTTGATTTAATGATTTAATATTATAATTTATAGTTAATAGATATTTAGAATTTATTTTTATCTGTGACTAGGCCTATTTTTGTCTGTGATAGAACCGTGATCATTTCAAACTGTCTGATGCATCATTAAGTAAAATTTAATAAGTTTTAAAACTGAAGGCAAAAAGTAAAAATAACACGAAAAGGATTATTATAGGACCAAAATATTAA
This sequence comes from Apamea sordens, assembly GCA_945859715.1. Lineage (NCBI taxonomy): Eukaryota > Metazoa > Arthropoda > Insecta > Lepidoptera > Noctuidae > Apamea > Apamea sordens. The sequence goes on along the minus strand of OX244015.1, from coordinate 4,945,216 downwards.
ACCTTATGAAAAAAATATACAATGTAGTAAAATAAAATGAGTCACTCTTTCCATAGACTAATAAACAGCTGAAAATGTTATTTTCATCGTAAAATGTACTAAAAATATCAAGATTCACCATAAGAACGTACTGAAAATCTTTACGACTGCCCCCTTTGGGATAGGCAGTGACATTTTGCGTGGCTCCAGATGTATAATTTCACTGTAATAAAATTAAGCTATATTTTCTTACGGATAACGTGGTCTCTAACTATCCCATTATGGAACTTGCTTGAAGATATAAGAAAAAAAACAAAACACTCACTCTTTCTGTACGGGAACCTCGGGCCTCTAATAAAAGGTGTAACCAGAGGAATAGTATGCACCGACATAATATTTTACACGATTACTTTCGAGAACGCGGCTTTATTAATGAGAAAAAATTGCAAAAGTCGTTTTTGTATTTTTCTTCGAAAAATCGTGTGACTCCGCTGCGACGGACTTCGCGAATGAAAAACAAATAGGATCGACAAACTTCCAAATTTGAAATAATATTTTTTGAATCTAGCATGCCATGCCAGCGGTATTCGATCGAGTTACAACGATAATAACCGTTTTAAATAACTGCTGAATAACGTTTAAAATAACTTTGTTCGTTATGTACGTGATGGTATTTTATTAATGAACGATTATTTTTATAGTTTCAATGCCGAGTGGTAATGAACTTATTAAGAAAGTTTCAATGTTCTTGTGGTTTTATTTTTTAAAACAATAATTTGCATTCGTTATTTTTAACTAAGTGTATAGGTAAATAGCCTATACAATAAAGATCTATAAAGGATACTCAGCCTGAATAAAAACCTCTATGATTTATTGCAATATTTTTCACGGAGCGACTGCCATCTGACCATGATTCGCGAAAACGTTTATGAAAAAAAAAGAACAATGTAACTGTGTAATTATGTGATAAGCATTGAATTTTAAGATTTTTATTATGAATTTAAAGTTTTTTTCTTACAAAATTGCGATATTATCTGATAATAAAAGATGCTCTTCTGCCTACCCAAAACGATGCATTCGCCTTGACATACCCGTATCGCATATAGCACATAGTCAATGTCGTATTGCAGCACCTACTAACACGCCAAGTGTCGCAATGCTGATTCGAGTTAACGTTAGCCGCAGAGTTGCGATTTGTCGCTGCGACTGGTGGACGACAATCAAATAAGTTATAGGCATTGCGGAAAATTGAAAGACATGTCGGTAGAAATGTTTATAGTGTGAATTTGTGTGGAATTGTGGATGGCCATGACAGTAACAGCGGGTAAAATCTACACCATAATTGAGTAACAAACTATCAAACAGAATCTGAATCATTTTGAAAGATATTGCGAATCCATTACTCGATATGTTGGAAAACTTTGTCTGCTCAACAACGTAAATAGCGCAATTAATGTTGTTGAACTCTCAAAATGAAAGCCTGCTACCGATAATATGTTACTGGAGCGTCCATTGGCAACATTGTCAAGTAATTTAATGTCTTTGGCAACAACAAAAGAGAGGCCTTTGCTCAACAGTGATTCAACCACTGTCGGTCTTTGGGTAGCAATGGTGATGATGACATTAAAGAGACAAAGAAGACATATTGAGATTTTGTTCACAAACTAAATTTTTAAGTTCAATGCATCTTTTTCTTTCTATTTAATTTAGAAAAGGACAGAAGGTAAATATTAGTTTAGTCATGTCAACTTAGTCAGCGCCTGACGTAAATTGACGTATTTTTAGTTGCCATGTTTTAATTTTTATCAGTTTGTTTTAATATATGATAACCGACGAAAAATTTCGACGCTATGGGGTCTAAACTCATGTGCTGAATCCATGGTTATAGTTTGCGCGTCGATGTCCCTGCCATCCTGTATATTTCCGTACCTACCCGTGACATCACAGCGGGGCCTATCAGAATACCCGCGCTGCGACATTTATTTTTAAATGTCGCAGCATCATGCTCAGATAGGAGCCTTTTGGCCTCGTATAGGAATTTCTGTTTAATTTTTATTTATGGGTAAAACCGCGAAAAATTGTACATTAGTCATTTTTTGCTTGTCCCCATTTCATTTAATTTATAACATCAACGTTATTTGATAAATGAGATTTGTTGTATATTGTATTGAATGGTATGCTTGTATTGTCTTAGATAATTCCACAACATTTAATCCATCTCTTACAAATTGTTTTTTTTTTGTAATTTTTTCATTGGTACTACTTTCACATCCATACAAAAAATATTTGTCCAACTACCATCCTTTTAACAAAAACTGCCATTGCTTAAAAAATGTAATGGCTATTCCGTATTTTTAAGTTATGTTGAAGTTTTGTGATGCTTAACCAACGTTTTTATGAAAAGCTTTCACTAAATAACGTAACAAATATTTTTTTATTAATTTTTAAAAACGTGTCCAAAATTTTACTGAGTGTGTAACGTCATGAAACTAACATCTATTACTGCCACACTTTAAGAATAATCCGGCTACTTCTAATATTTTCTTGCGTGGCAACACCACTGAACATGATGCCAACATTTAAACAATTAAATTATGTCATTATTTTTCGAGTGAAACGGTGTTCTGTGTTGGCAACGGATTTATCTCCAAAAAAACTTGTATTTAAAGTGTTTGATTACAAGATAAGTATGTATATTCTGTCACAATATTATACGTGTTTATGTCGGTTCATTATTACACAAACGAATAAAACTACGTCGCAGTCCTTGGCTATCCGCAATTTAAGTGAAATTTTGGTTTTATGTTATGTCCCACGCATTTTTTGTCATGATTATAACAGTGTGTAACAAAATGTGTAACGTTACAGTCATGACAAATTGTTAAGCTGAGAATACACTAGTGATGACTAGTGCATGTTTTTAAAATAAAATTTAAATACTACGCAGTCAAGTTTTATGTTTTAATTTATCATATTGTTTCTCTTGTTAGACGCTATGTATTACTAATAAAAAAATATATAAAACTGTTCTAAAAAAAATAAACATACTATACCAATAAAATTTTGATTAAAAACTGACTTTTATTTCTATACTGTAATGATGTGAGCTAAGCTTTATAATGGTCATGTACGTAACATTCAGTCATGTCCGTAACGTGCGTTATGATGTCATGAATGTAACTGTACAATTTTTCGCGGTCTTACCCTTATGTTTTTTTTTAATAAAAATAACTTGTTTTTTTATTTTTAACTGTGTTTCGTTTATTTTGTGATCTTCTTGTACAAGTCGTAATAAATACTTTTTCTTTCTTTATAAAATATCTCTGGAAACAACTCAAATTAAAGCAGTATAGTAAGTTACAGTTTGCTGTCATGATTTTGAAATTAAAGTATTTTAATGACGTCTTTTAGAGATGTTTCGAAGAAGAAAGACATGCTGCTCCGACTAAAAAATTGAGATAAGGGACCCCCTATCACAGAGAGGAGGCCTGTGTCCCAGCAGTGGGAATATTATAGGCTAGCTTATGTATGTATGTGTAACGATGAAGAATGGAATAGTTAGTTTGCTAAAATGGTTTTTAATATTTTTTTGTTAGACTTTATACGACGCTACTCTTGTAGTGTTATTCAAAATTGTATTGCAAAACCAACAAGATTTATTCAAGTATAAAATACCGCAGTATTGGAACAAAATGTCGTACTGCGGCATAAACTTCGTGGTATTCATAGTTATAGTGTCGCATTGCTAATTATTAACGGGTCAAGGAAGGCTTCCTACACAAAAGTTACTTTACTTCTCATAAGTCTCTCGTATTTAACCACCACTCTTGCTTAGGGTATCGTGTTACCCAGTAACTGGGCTCTGGAGGTCAGACAGGAAGTCGCTTCATGTAACATACTGCGGTATAATCAATGCTAACAATGGAATTGGTTTCATTTTGACAGTTCAACAACATTCATTGCGTTATTAAGTACTTACGTTGTTGAGCAGACAGTTTTCGACCATAAGAAGCAATGGATTAGCAATATCCTTCAAAATTATTCAGATTGTAATTAATAGTGTGTTATTAGAGGTTTCCGGTAAGACTGGAAGCGGATATAGTGGGGAAAAGGCACGAGAGATGATTAGAAAATTACCTATGTATCTTACTTTTATTTACCATCTTCTTAGCGTGTAGATAGCTACCTTAATGGACTCGGTCCAGAATTCGGCCACTGATGGACGCTGGTGATGGCGCCAAACAGCGCCATCACCAGCGTCCATCAGTTCTTGTAACGTGCAGCTGACACGCCGGACACGATATTAAGTGACCCATCGTTTGTGGAACAGCACCACATGTACACTCCAAGACGGAGTCGTCTATGAATCTCCACCTGAACAGGTTTTCCTTGCTTCGGCGAACCTGGGTCCGGAGTCTATTTAAAGACTTCCAGCCGATCGATTCTGTAAAAATCTCACCGTGAAAAGTTAGGTGAAGTAAGCTTAGAGTGAGCTTCCAATAGTGTCAATCCCTAGCATTTGTTGGAATGACAGCTCATTCCACGCTCACTTCGCCTAAGTTTTCACGGTGAGATGGTTACAGAATCGCACGACAGGTTACCCAAGGTAACTCATGTCCAGGGAGGTATTTTCCATTCCACCAACGTAAAAACGTTATTCAAAAGCAGCCTTCAGTCTGTATTTTTTATTTTTTAAGTTCCTCTCTGTATGTAACCTAACCTGTTAATAATGAACGAAGATGTCCTAAGCATTTTCGTGGACAATGTCGTATTGCACGGCACCCACAACACGAAATGTCGCAATGCAGAGTCACGACTTGTCGCAGACCACTTTTTTGTGACATTTCGTGTGTGAATTTTATAATATTTGGCTTGTGAGTTATGCATAACTTGACGAGCCTGACGCAGCTTGGTAAAGTATTTTTGTACAGAAAACTTTTTGTATCTAACACTTTTTAGGGTTGCCAAACCCAAAGTGTGCCACAGGAAGTGTGCCAAAGAGGGTCCATGGAGTTTCTTGCCCGTTCTTCTCCATAGGTACCTACGCTTTGGAATGGGCAACTAGCTTCATTTTTCTGACTGACCGACCCCTTGACAATTCAAAAGTGCCTGTAATTGGTTTAATTGAAATAAATACTTTAAGTTTGAGTTTGGACACTATTACTTAGGTTCCTCTCTCTGTCTATCTGTCAACCAACAACAACAACACTCGAGCTTAAAACTTATGAAAAATATTTCCGGTTCCGCTCTCCGTCCTTCTGTCACACGATGACAAGGCTGTATTCTATTCTATTTTTCTCTATGGTAATGGTGCCGATGTCGACAGACAAGGCTGTATCTTTTGAACTGTAATATGTAGACACTTGAAATTGTCACAGACTGTGTATGGACTACTATTGCCGCTATAGCAACATAATAAAAAATAAAATGATCTCCCCAATAAAAGAGACATTTTTTTTCGCGTTTTTGCTCGATATTAATCAATCAATCTTGCGTCTTCCCAACTATGTTGGGGTCGGCTTCCAGTCTAACCAGATGCAGCTGAATGAATACCAATATCAGGTCCAGCAATGCTGCCTTGATTTTTTAAAATTAATTAAGTAAGTTTAGCTGGTGTGCGCTCAGTCTTACAATGCACACTTTGACCTTAGTAGAACACACAAAATATATGAAATGAAATGTTTATTTATGTAAGTAGATCTTTTAAGACACTTTTACACGAATATTGGTCAATATTTTAAAACTTGATGACTCTGGCATTTCCTGATTGATTCCTGAGAAGAAATGCCGAAACAAACTCACTCTCTCTCTCTCTCTCTATCCTACTAATATTATAAACGTGAAAGTTTGTATGGATGGATGGATGGATGTTTGTTACTCATTCACGTAAAAACTACTGAATTTTTATCCCGTTATTTCCACGGGACCGAAACTTATGCGGGTGAAATCGCAGGACGCTACTAGTATATTATAATTATGTAACATTATGCCTTAGAAAGACTAATTTGAAAAGTAGTAAAGATAAATTTAATAAAGATACATTTTATCTTTTGTGAATTAGTTTAAAAAAAATAAGAATTGGTGTCCTCTCGTGAGCTTCAATCCGAATAGGTCGCGAGATTTTTATGGCGGCAAAATTACAGACGTATGACATTATGACAATTTTTTAATTTTGTCTCTGCGTCACTGATGCAATGCAATGACATGTCACGTCCGACGGTCCTACGTGATCGTGACCGAAGAAGTAGGCATTATAGACTGTAGCTAGTCTCTGCCGTAACATCAGGAAGGAGGTAGATTAATATAGCCTCCATGAGTCCGGGGGGCTTACCAACAGCTCTCATAGCAGGGCAGAAGTTGAACTGCACTGCTTTTTTTTTATTGGCAATGGGCTCACTCTTGACCTCAATCCAGCCCAGAGGCAGGGATGAGATCTACGGTGGAACGAGCTTGCCCAGAAGAAGCCTATTCACTCTCGCCTTGAAGAGATTCGGGTTGTATGAACTCGGGAATGCAGACGCAGGCAGACGATTCCACTCCTTAGCTGTGCGCATCAGAAAAGATGACGAGAAGCGCTTAGTGCGTATATGTGGTATATTAACCAAATAGGGGTGGTATCCCGCAGTGCGTCTGGACTCTCGATGGTAGAAAGGTGAAGGCGGGATGAGCTCATGTAGCTCTTGAGCACACTCCCCGAAGTACAGTCTGTAGAAGACGGACAGACAGGCGACACTTCGCCGGTGAGCCAAACTGTGAAGCTTTGCCTCCACCAGCTTTTTATCTCCAATGAGTCTCTCTCTCTCCTGCTTTTTTGTTTACAAAAGCCCTGCTGATAAGCTGGTGATAAGCCCCCTGTCAGTGTTTGCTGTACTGTTTGCCAATGCTGCATACACTATGAACAAATGGACTCTGTGCCATATGCTACTAGTATACATAATCCTAGTAGGTAATATTATAAACGCGAAAGTTTGTGAGGATGGATGGATGTTTGTTACTCTTTCACGCAAAAACTACTGAACGGATTTGGATGAAATTTGGCACACAGATAGTTTATAACTAAGATAAACACATAAAATACTTTTTATCTCGATATTCCCACAGGATCGAAACTTATGCGGGTGAAACCGCGAGGTGCAGCTGGTAATATCATAAACGCGAATGTTTGTGAGGATGGATGTAGGGATGTTTTTACTCTTTCACGCAAAAACTACTGAACGGATTATCATAAAACTTTACAGTAATATAGCTTATACATCTGAATAGCACATAGGATACTTTTTATCTCGAAATTCCCACGGGATCGAAAGTTATGCGGGTAAAACCGCAGGGCGCAGCTAGTTAACCATTATGGATAACTAGCTACGCCCCGCGGTTTCACTCGGTGCTGTGTTCCGGGTTGTAGGTATTTCGTAAGTAGGTAATTAATGTGAATTTTAGGATTTCAAGATATTACCTACTATTAGTAAATTATTCTATTCTGTGCCACTGTCTCTACGCCGCATGTCGCCGCCACATGCCGGAGCTGTGGGCCCTCAGAACACAAGTCTGATGTTTTCTAACAGCGATACTGGGCCAGCACCCTAATTGCGTAACAGAATATCAATCTTATTTCGAACCATTTTGAAGGATACTGCTAAACCATTGCTTCGTATGTTCAAAAAAAATCTGCTCAACAACGTTAATAACGCAATGAATGTTGTTGAACTGTCAAAATGTAAGCCATTGCTACTGTTAGTGTATTACGCAACTCTTTCTTCTTTTTTTTTTGTTGTGTTTTAGGTTCTTTTTTCGTCATGTTTTCTTCTATCAATTACCTCGCAGGTATACCGCAAAAGAGTGCGACAACTTGGATGTCTTCCTTAAGTATTGACAATAAGTAGCGCCAAACGGAAGTAGAAGAAAATTATCATTCAGCCAATCAACTCAGCTTATCGCAGTCCAGTGCTGGACATAGGCCTCTCCCAGGCTGCGCCACAACACCCTGTCTTCCACCTTCCGCATCCAGTCTACCCCAGACACCTTCTTCAGGTCGTCCATCTCTAGCTGGGGGGCGTCCCACACTACGCTTGCCGATACGCGGTCTCTACTCCAGGACTCGTCTGCTCCACCGGCCATCGGTCCTTCGACAAACATGGCCAGCCCACTGCCACTTCAGTTTGCTTACTCTGCAAGCTATGTCGGTAACTCCGGTTCTTTTCCGGATAATTTCATTCCCGATAGAAGAAAATAATGGGCTAGTTTATGTAGGTAATTAAAATAATGGCCTATACTTCTAGGCAAAGGTCTCGTCTATTCAGCCTTCAAATGACAATTACTAAAAACCTCACGTCATTGTATGGGACAGCATGCACATGCCATTCGATAACGTAGTTCTATTCTACTCGTGCCATTAAAATCAATAGTTAATGAGTTAGTACGAAGTTGAATACTAAATGCATTGCAGAAGACCTAATTCCCACAGCGGTCGATTTTACTCAAGGTAGTGCGGAATTATGTATTTGTTATGGTAACATTTATGTGGAGCAAAATTGCGCATGGTTTTTTATTTTAAATCCATTTTGTGCTTCGATATTCGGTGATCTATTTAAATCATAAAAAAATATTAGAATATCGTTATGAAAAATAACTTTAGTATATTTGTAGACGCTACATCGTTATTACATTGGTAAAACCTATTTTAAAAAGGCTGTAAAACCATAAACAGTGTCATGAAAAAAAAACATTTTTGACATTTATTGAAATTGGCGGGAAGTCAGCGAGAGCTTTTCATGTCATGTATTTAATAAAATTATACCAGAAAACGGCATGAAACTTGAGAAATTATTATAAATATGAAAACAATCTACCTAATAAAAGCCTTTCAGGATAACGCGATGCCGTAGGGTAGGTACACAAGTTAACAACTAGGAACTATTCGAATGAATCTTCACAAGTTATCCCTACCTAGTTCTAGGAGCATGGGAAACAAACTCTATACCCACACCATAATTGCGTAATAAGTGTAATAACACACTATCGATCTCAATGTGAATCATTTTGAAAAATATTACTAATCCATTGCTTCATATGTTCGAAAAATGTGTCTGCTCAACAACGTAAACAACGCAATGAATGTTGTTGAACTGTCAAAATGAAACTCGTTGCCACTAAAGTTAGAAAGTGTGTTATCCAATTACCCTGCCGGAACCAGAATACAACACCATTCCCATATACTGCCATACACATCATACACAAACATACAAGTCCCCTTTTCGGATGTCGGCTAGCTCAGCTGAGAGGATGTCACTCATTAGATGTGACCTCCATATTGTAGATATGATTACTGACTTTAATCTACTGCGTATGTATGGAACATTTTGTAACAAAACTATGTTTGTTTTGAAGTTAAAATGATGTTTGTAAGTTGTAGCCATTGTTTTGGTAGAGGGCCTCTGAATGACTGCTGATAATTATAATATTATGTAACAGCAGAATGAATGGGTAAAGGACAGAAGATGTCATATTCTGAAGAAACCAAAATTTGTCTTTAGCCACGAGCCCCATGATATTGAAATACACTTTTGATATCTTGGCCCGTGGCTAAATAATAACAGCCACACAGGATCGATCAGGTTAAGCTACGCTAGCCGCGGTTGGTCTATGTATGGGTGACCATCTTTACATAACGAGACCCTTCTATGCCTCGGAAAGCAAGTTAAGCCGTTGACTGTACATAATAAAAAGTATTCTATTAGTATAGGTATCATTTAAAAATAAAGAAAACATTTATTAACTTAGTATTTCTTATTATTCGGAAAAATATATTTTTCCGATAGATAGGGAATTCTCAATAAGCAGGACCAGCTCAGAGTTAGGATTTGTGCCCGGTTACTGCCTAACTATGTTTGGGTCGGCTTCCAGTCTAACCGGATGCAGCTGAGTACCAGTACTTTACATGGAGCGACTGCCTATCTGACCTCTACAACCCAGTTACTGGGTAATACGAACCCCCTTGGTAAGACTGGTTGTCCGACTTTCGGGCTTCTGACTACCCGTAACGACTGTCAAAGATCCACGAATGACAGCCGGGACCAACGGCTTCACGTGCTTTCCGAGGCACGGAGGGATCCGATTACATGTCGGAGACCTCCGTGCCTCGGATCACCCATCCAAGAACCGACCACGGCAAGCGTAGCTTAAACTTCGATCGAGCTGGGCGTTGTTTTTATTTAGCCACGACCCCCTATACCCAAGGTACCCCTAGCCAACATAAAATTACTGACATTAGGGACTGCCAAACTATTGCAGTTTTCAAAAGAAGAGTGAAAGAACACTATCTGTCCACTTCATCATAGTTGTGTAGGTATGTCTTTATTTTATTTTAGAAGTATTTATGTATGTTTATTTGTATGTATGTTAGTATATTCTCGTAATTTTTGTTTAGTTTTTAAGTTGTTTATTTTTGATTCTATGTATTATTTTTTCTCTCCTTTGCTCTATCACACGCTGTCTACATCTCTGTATCTATTGTCCTATCTCAGGTATGCTGGAAGAGATTTCTTATGAAATAAGCATCACCTCTGTACCTATTTTTTCTGTTCTGTTTTTCAATGTCTGTTTATAATTATGTGTGTATGGGTGATTCCGTCGTTTCGTGCAAATTGTGACGAACCGCGGAATGAAAAAAAAAAAGGTTAGATTTAACATATTTTTTTTTTATTCGAGTTAAAATCGTCGTCACATTCATAAAAAGTGGAAGGCACTTTTTTATATTATTTACTTACGGAGATATTGCTAGCTGAAAATCAACAACAGGATGGTGATGAAAACTGTATGGATTGTAATGAACTAGGGTGAGATGGTAATGATATAACTCGGGAAGGTAATAAATGGGCTAGGATAGGAATGAACCGTATAGACGGTAATTTTATAAAGAAAAATAAAAAATGATTTACAGTAATCAACATATCTTTTATTTCTAATCAGACTTTTAATTCAGTTCAGTCTCAAAAACACACTTTGTGGAAGGAAGCATAATCACAGTTCTTAATTAGGTAGGCAATTGATGGCTATAGACTCTCAAACAGTAGCCAATCAAATTTACAACATTGCACTGACTTGTATAACGATCAATATTGAACATAATTCTACTATTTACTATTAGTAATAAGAGAAGCTAGAATGTTTGGTCTCAGACACAAAATCACAGAAATAACGTAAAAAATAGACTTCTAAAAGGTAACAATTATACAGAATTAAAAACTACAATAGGCGTTCCAAACCTATAACAGGTAATCAATCTTTTGCTTTTTTAGTCAAAACCGCAATCATATACAATAATTAAAATAGTTAAATATTGTATTATTATACAATAAACTAAACAATATAAAAAATATAAAATTAACCGATTCTTCTATCGAAAACAAATAGGTACAAGATTATTGAGATTTCTCTTAAAAATACAGTAGTAGGAAAATAGAAATATAAAATCACAAACAGAAAATCCTAAAAAATGTTTAATTCGTCACTGTCATCTGATTTTTCATAATGATTGCTGTCTAACTCTTGTTCTTCTGGTACGTTTGATTGAATGAAAGTCTCGAATTCTCGTTGGTGCTTAGAAATTACTTCTTCTAGTTTTTTAGGGGCAAGTTTTTTCTTTGGCATCTTATAAAAACTGCGGTTTTCCCAACTTATACGAACATCAGATAAAATCTTAATTTTAGGAGAACTTGTTACAGTTGAAGATGTAGCTATATTAAGTATAGGTGAGAGCTGTAAATCGATAGGACCCTCTAAACATTTTAAATTTTTGAAAACATCTGAATCATCTAAATTATTTAAAATTGTAGGTGTATCTATGCTACATATGGATTGGTTGTCTTTGCAAATAGAGGTGACTTCGTTTTCATTAAACTGATTACGAGATTGACCACTTTCTGTTTCACCGTAGTAATCTGAACTAAGAAAGCCTAAATGCTTATTATGTTGGCAAGGAATAAAGCAATCTTGACATTCAAAACAACTAAGACTGCGCAAAGTTATAGTTTTTTTATTATCAGCAGTCCAAATTACTTGATGAACTTGCATTGTGCCTTTAAAACCTGAAATATTTAGCGGAATTATCTTATCTTCAATATCGCGCTCAGTTATCATATCAAAGTATACGTTTGGTATATTTTTGGTAACCAAAGCCCAGAAGTCTTCATAAGTACCAACATCTCCACCATATTTGACAAAATTATCAGCAGTGCGTTTAACAACCGCTCCTATACCATCTGGAGCCCCTTTCCCGTGACCAGACTCTTGATAATTCCATGTCACCCGACGTATATTCGGGTTAATATCTTGTAATTTAGTTATTATATAAAATATTGTTTTATTCCTATATTGGCTGGAAGGCGAATCAGATAAAAAATGTACTATCTCATAAGGTACTGCAGTTTGTGCCATCTTTAAAATGGGACATAAGTGTGCCCATATGGCTCTAGCGTCATGTTTTAAGCAATCGCTAATTGTGCAAAACGATTTGGTCCGAAATACACCTGTGTCATTATCCTTGTAGTAAAGAACCCCGGTGTGTAAAGAAACTTGTTCTCTACTTCCTCCAAAGTGGAAAGATTGTATCTCCTCGTTATATTTTAAACAATAATTCTCACTAAAATCTACGTGCACTAGTATCTCATGGTCTTTCAAATTTTATTTTAGTTGCTTGATAACTTCATACTGTACTGTTATGTTTAAATTATGCTTAAGAAATGTATCTAACGATGACTCTAATTTGTAAATAAGGTTTCGCGGATAATCTTCAAACCTTTGTTTCATAGACACTATTTTAATCTTTTGTTTTCCATCTTTTCCCATATACGGCTTTTTCTCTACAACCCACTGATGGAATATAATTTTTTTATCATTTTGAAATTCATGATAGTTCAAAACTTTATTAGCGCAGAATTCACATGAACGTTCGAGACATTTTTGCTTTACATCGCAACAGAGACTATTTATAACATGAGTTCCCGAACTTTCAGATATAATTTGGGCATTTTTAAGAGCCCTAATTAAAAGATTAACATTAGAATGCAATTTGCACTGACAAGTGTCTCGGTCTACTTTAGGAAAGACTACCCAATAAGGTCTATACTTACAGAAGGATGAATAGCTTACACTACAATGCTCCTTTAAAAATTTTTCATGCAAGTTCTTTAAATTATCATTTAGGTAACGCTTCTGTTTCTTCACTCCTTTCTTTTTTATGAATTCCTTTTTCCCAGCTGCAACTCTGCTGTTTGTATCTAATTCAAAAAAGGAGTGGATTTTATTTAACAATATTTGTTTATTTTCCACAGCTGTTTTCTTCTTTCTTCGGGAAAATGGCAATTTGTGAAGTAACTTATATTTTCTTAATTTTGTATCATCTTTGATAACCGTGTCTACAACATTTCTTTTGTCTTTTTTAGTCATTGTTTTATAGGTATTTTGCAGATTTTGGGATATAGTTTCACTGAAAAGCAGTTGTTTTTTTACTGCTTCCTTCTTATCTGGTCGAATTTCTGTCAATACTTCATCTACCTTTTTTTCTATAGTATCACAGACTTTTTGAGTTATATTACTTCTTTTACGTAATACATCCTTTTCTCTTTCTAGTTTTTTAATCCTACCGTTCAATATCTTTACTGTTTTCATATGATTATAACGTATACGCCTTAAAATATTATTAAACTTAGATAATTGTGTAGACTTATTATGCTTGATTGTAGTTGGTCCTGCTTCAGTTATCGTTAAAGGATCTGGTATTTGGGGTTCCGTATTAACACAAAAATTTGACTCACTCTGGGGCGGTGAGTTTTCCACCAATATTCTCTCTAATGTCTTTGCTTTTTCCATCTTTTTTAGATAGTTTTGAGAATTTTTCCGCCAACGCCTTCGTTGTTCCCTTTGTGCTCTAGGAGTCATGTCTTTAATGCTACAGATCTTATTCTTCTCTTTTCTCACTAAGTACCTGTTTCTTTCTTTTTCTTTCTGTAGGGAATACAATTCGGCATCGTTTTTTATTTGAGCATATTTTTCTCGTTTACGTAGCCGATCTTTAGCCAATTATTCTTCTCTTGTCAACTTTTTACGAGTTTTACCCATATTTATGCTGAAATTAAAAAAATTAATACTTAGTAAATTATACGAAAAAACATGTCTCATGTAGATATAGACACATAAACATGTCTCATGTATATGTAGATCACTATACATACTGGAAAACAATTATTTTTAAATAAAAATAAGAATTCTTCATTTCCATCCAAAATTGTTCATTACCTTCTCGCAAAAAAATGGATGGAACGGATGGTAATGCAGAGGAGATGAATGAAAAAATTCACCATTTTTATTGATAACTTCGTTGTAGAATACATTTAAAATTTAATTTTAAAACCGGACCAATATGGCTTTAAGAGATATACATATTGCGTATTTATAATAATTTATTTATTACGGTACCTTTTGAAATCGATGGAAGGTGATGAGCTGATTTATGGACGAAACACTGGTTACAATTCGAAGATCGTAAATAATTTTATCCACAACACGCCCACGTCCACTCGTCTCTATTACCAGGGCCGACTGACCAGTATAAACACGTTTTGACGTGAATCGTATCGGACACGGTCTCGTATTCTCTTAAAATAAGAAGTTTCTGTGTACGGATGGTAATGAAATTTTTTTTGTGACAATTCGAAAAAGGAGGTTCTTACGTATATAGATTGCAATAAATTGAAAATTAAAATACATAAATTGTAGTTCAGGCCTTTAGCTTTAATATTGCGTATTAGTTAAAGTCATAATTTCGAATGTAGACAAATAAACATCGAAAGATCTGCCGTAGTCCCTAGTTGGAAACGGAGAGGAATGATTTTACAGACAGATTTACATGTTTTTTTTAAATATTTATTTAAAAAAATGAAATATTAGCGATACTACTTTTAAAGTTATTATGTCTTTATCCTCTACGCAAAAATCAGTTCACTTTTTCTAATAAATTCATGGGTAAATTCGTCTGGAATTGCTTTTTGCGCGAAATCACGGAATGACCCGTATATAAATGGTAAAATAAAATAAATAAATAAAATATTACGAGTATAACACCATTATTCCGTTATACATTATAAGCATGAATACATTTTCTAGGTCACAACTAGTCAGAAGCAACTAAAAATCAATAGTGATTGTCTGTGTTACAACTGTCATGGCAGCGGGACGTGCTTCGAATAAATTAAGTCAAGCTAGATGCGTATTAGGTACGTTTTAACTTGCACTTTCTTCAACATAAGTAGTAAGAAGTAGGCATGGCGAGTCAATCTGCCAGTTGCCTAGCCTGCAGTGCGATTCTGTAACCATCTCAACGTGAAAACTTAGGTGAAGTGAGCGTGAGTGAGATGTCATTCCAACTAAAGCTAGGGATTGACACTATAGACAGCTCACTCTAAGCTCACTTCACCTAAGTTTTCACACGGTGAGATTTTTACAGAATCGATCAGCAGGACGGCAACCAGTCGGTTATCTTTTAAACTGAAGGCTCGTGAACATATCCGTCAGAACTTGGCCGTAACATCCCAGCGCTGATTTGCTGGATTCGTTTTCTCCTCTACCGATATTTTTCTAACAGTTCATTTTGTTTATAGGTATGTTTTATTTTTATGTATCTATCTAAGTATTAGTATTTATTCTTGTACTAGCTTCTGCCCGCGGCTTCGCCCGCGTGGATGTCGGAAATTATCCCACGGGAACGTGCTAACAGGATAAAATGTATGTGCTTCCCCAGAATGCCATCTATCTCGCGGGCCCTTTGTGGCTAATTACAGTAGAAAACCAATTGTGTCTCATTAGTGGTGATTAAGAGGGTACCTATATGATATCTTTACTTATGTACCTACCTACCTAATTTAAGAAAAATAAACTCAATAACAGAAAATTAAATACCTACCTACCTAAATAAACCTAATTCTGATGATAACTAATCTAAACTCAATAAATAAGCAAAATCCCTAAAAACTAATATCTATACGAATGACTAAACCTACCTAACAGTATTATAAAATAACCTACGGTCACTACGTACACTATCAAATATACTACCTATACTTTAAAATTAAAATCTATACCTACGACTTATATAAAAATAAACCTAAATAACTCTTAAAACTAAAAGGAATAAAAATGAACTCCACTGCGGGTGACCCAACCTACGACAAACTTAGTATTTGCGGTTGGTACAGTACAGACAGTGGTAATCGGGTATAGGGATCGAACCGCAAAATTAAGTTTGTTTTTTATTGTATATACTTTTCCGGGATAAAAAGTACCCAGTGTGGTGCCCAGGATATTAAAGAATAATTATACCAAGTTTCATCGTAATCGAACCGGTAGTTTTTGCGTGATGCCTGAACAAACAGACAGACAGACAGACAGACAGACCGACAGACAGACAAAAAATTTTTTAATCACATTTTTGGGTTCGGTGTCGGTCTAGTAACACCCCCTGTAAATTATTTTTTTGATATTTTCAATGTACAGAATTTTCACTTCTACAGATTTATTATAAGTATATAGATTTTATAGTCGTTTCCTAGCTATTTATCCCGTATGTTGCATTTGTTAATTAATGTAATTGGACCTGTGCCGTGTTAATTAACTATAAATAAATAAATAAATCTGCCATGTTTTGTCTCTGCATTATCCTAAGTTTGACAGGTAGAAAATTCCTCAGGCATTATGTCCGCCTTTGTACAGTATTTTTTTACTTGTGAATAAAGTTTTAATTAATAAATTACTAGAGGTACTAGGACAGTATAAACAGCAGCCGGTCGATTCTGTAAAAATCTCACCGTGAAAACTCAAGTGAAGTGAGTGTCAGTAGTGTTAATCCCTAGCATTATTTGAAATGACAGCTCACTCCACGCTCACTTCACCTAAGTTTTCACGGTGAGATGGTTACAGCAGTGCGATTCTGTAACCATCTCACCGTGAAAACTTAGGTGAAGTGAGCGTGGAGTGAGCTGTCATTTCAAATAATACTAGGGATTGACACTGCTGACAACTGACATCAAGCTCACTTCACTTGAGTTTTCACGGTGAGATTTTTACAGAATCGACCGGCTGAATTGCACTGCAGGACATGGAGCGACTGCCTCTCTGAGCTCGCCTTATAGTTAGTATAAGGCGTATTCCACCTTCTAGTAACTTCTTAATAATTATGTAACTCGAGGTACTAGGACGGCATGAACAGCAAGGAGGCTAGGCTGTTCATAATAGGATTGGACAAGAATAGAATAGTGTCTCGCAAAAGGGATTATAAAATGTGTTTACTATCGTGTTAAGTTCTTAGCCTTATTCACGCCCCAGTTTCTTTAAACTGCCTTAGCTCTTGTAGAAATATACATAACTAACTGCGCCCCGCGTAAGTTTCGATCCCCTGAGAATATCGGTATAAAAAGTATCCTATGTGTTAATCCTGGTTATAAACTATCTGTCTGCCAAATTTCATCCAAATTCATTCTGTAGTTTTGGCGTGAAAGAGTAACAAACATCCATCCATATAAACTTTCACGTTTATAATATTAGTAGATTTTTTTTTTAATGATATAATCTATTGCTTGTCTGCGATCCCGCCTGATGGAAAGCAGTGATGCAATCGTTGGAGCACTAATTTATTACGAGCCTCTTCACTCTAGCCTTGAAAACACTTAAATTATAATCGGACGGGAAGACTGCTACAGGCAAACAAGGTTGGCTTCGTGAAAGTTTGTATGGATGGATGGATGGATGTTTGTTACTCTTTCACGCAAAAACTACAGAACGGATTTGGATGAAATTTGGCACACAAATGGTTTATAACCAGGATTATCATATAGGATACTTTTTATCTCGATAATCTTACAGGATCGAAAGTTATGCGGGTGAAACCGTGGGGCGCAGCTAGTAAAATCTAATCGTCTGAATGGACTGGCCTAGGCTGAATGCATATATCCATCAAGACATTGCTTCAATGAGGAACGCTGAAGTAGTGATACTGAGGTCAAAATGAATATATATATGGCGTCTGCAAATATTTTCGAATTTTATCATGGGTGTCGTTTTCATAATTTTTGAGAGCGAATTTTTTTTACATCACTAGCTCCTTCACCATCCATTACTCAATAACTATGTAATAAAACACTCATCTTCTAAACAAAACGTGTAATGTAACACCAAAAATAGGACACCCATACAGGAACGAACAATTTTTTACGTGTATCCGAAACTGTCTAATCGTGGCAAGGTCAGTGACCCCGCACGTGGTTGCGTCGCGCATGCGTTCCGCGTCCTTCCCTAGATTCAGCCCTTACGCAATTTACAAAATAGGTTAGGTTTTCATTGAAAAATGGCGTTTCAATGAGAATGAGAATTTTCTGTGTTATAAGGCAAATATGATGGATAAAGTACACTTTTTAATGATAAAACCACGCTGTTTTCCAAATATAGAATTGAAATTGTGACATCCATTTTGTATTAAAATGTTAACCAAGATTTTGAAAATCTAATTCAGCTACTTGGAAAACCCTGTCTAAGTATTTTAAATTCGCCGTCATTATTACTTCTCTATAACACTATAGCCATTGATCAGCTGATTGCCAAGCAATACATTCATTCAGAAAAGGGGTGCGGCACGGTCCGTAGTCCGTACCTACGTAGGTAGGTTACCGTTAAAGGTGGTACACTAAAGTCAACCTTACGTAGTACAGGTTGGCTATAATTTAGCGCGGGTACCATTCGATCATTCAAGCAAGCCTAGAACGGGGTGTCAAATATTTTATTAGCTTTTTTTTTTGTTTAGGAAAAGAGTGCTAGTTTAGTCGGCAATGTGTAAAGACGTTCGGTCAATATTACGAGACTCGTAACGTAAAGAAATCGTATCGTTGATTCATTTGAAGGGCTCATCAGCCGTTTACAGTACCTACCTATACTGTGTGTAATGCTAATGTAAATTTCACTTGAAACCTTACTCAAATGAGTGCACACTGGGCCTTTTTGGCGCAGCCGTGAGGCACACCTGCTAATTTCTCCCTGGACATTCAAGCTCTCTATCACCTTGTTGACTGGCAAATGTTTTTTCAAGACGTGAACTAAGAAACAAACCATATAGGGAGACGCGGATCAGCGCGCGTACCATGAACACTTCAATTTATACTCTAAGAAGACAACGTGACTTTTCTTTTCTTCATTTTAGACATCGCGCTGTTAAAATCTTTATACAATCTGTCATTTTGTCTTCAATTTTAACGGTAGACATGCCACGACTGCTAATTTTCCAAAATCAAAGTTAAATAGAACAGTTTATTTTCCATAATTTTATTCGAAATTTAATTTCTAAGTTCCACAACGATTCCCGCCATTACCCACTAAATGGAATCCAAAATGGCCGCTTACCATAGACAATCTTCTCGTTAACCAGTCTAGAACTACGTAGATATGTGAGCAGGTAACCTAAATGTTAAACGACCTAGATATGAACGTTCCAGCTAGTATTTATTGATAGATGCACTAGGGCTAGTATTTACAGAGCATTTTAATATGGTGGTGAGGGCAGAATCTTGTAACAAGAAAGTAGTACCTTTAGTGAGAAAATTGATGTTGATAAGTAAGTCTGGAACGAGACCGATGTAGAACCGATGACCGTTGAGGTAGACGTGTTCTTGAGTGGAAACCGCGAATCGGTAAACGTAAGGTAAGACGCCCTCAGGCTGGTGGAGCGACGATCTTCGTAGGATGGCTGGTAGCAGCTGGACGAGAGTTGCCGAAAATCGAGTTGAATGGCGTGCAATAGGAGATGCCTACGTCCAGCAGTGGACTGCTATAGACTGATGATGATGATGATGATGAAGTAAGTCTTACCAAGGGGTCTTATCGCGTTGCCCAGTAACTGGGTTATGGAGGACGCTTTTAACGTTCTGCATCGTTCTCACGTGCATAATTTTGAACATGAATGATGTAACCAATACTTTGTAACAATATTATTATGATTTAAAAGAGTGTCCATGGAGTTTCTTGCCCATTCTTCTCCATAGGTACCTACTACGCTTTGGAATGGGCAACTAGCTTCATCTTTTTGACTGACCGACCTTGACAAAAAGTGCCTGTAATTGGTTTATTTGAAATAAATAGTTTGAGTTTGAGTTTGATAGGCAGTCAGTCGCTCCATGTAAAACACTACCTAACATTCAGCTGCAACCGGTTAGAATGGATGCCAATATACAGCTTATATAGTTGGAAAAAGAAAAAAAAACGTGCAAGAAACTCTATGGACACTCTTTTTAATTATATTGTTACAAAGAATTAGTTAAATTTACATAATTGACATTAGGTGAATCAGGTTGCAAGCCTACGTAACAAAGCCGTTTCCTCTAATTATCGATTTTGACGCAGGCGTAGTGCGCGGGGTCGCAGTCAGCTGATCGCGGGCGTTACCTGTGATTTAGTAAATGAAGTATGCTACAGTGTGTCTAGTATACCTAGTGCTATTGATCAAGGAAAATGTAAATTTTTCCAACACAAACCAACAACCAACAACAACCGACATACTAAACAAACAAATGACAACAACAACAGACAACTTAATCTAACATTGTTATCTACATAACAATGTTAGATTAAGTTGTTATGTTGGCGTCGGTTTACAGTCTAGCAGCTGAATACCAGTATTTTACATGGAGCGACTGCGTATCTAACTTTCACAACCCAGTTACTTACTGGGTAATATGATACCCCTTTGGTAAGACTGGTTGTCAGACTTTCGGGCTTCTGAGGACCCGTAACGACTGTCAAAGATCCACGAATGACAGCCGGGACCAACAGCTTAACGTGCTTTCCGAGGCACGGAGGGGTCTTGGTATGTAAAGATGGGTACCCATCCACGAACCAACCATGGCAAGAGTAGCTTAACCTGATCGATCGACCCGCGCGGCTGTTATTACTTAGCCACAAGCCTTCGATGTACCTACCAAATTAATTTATCAGGTAAAATTTGGAGCTCATCCGTGAACTGTGAAAAAAGGCCCAGACTTCTAAAACACCTTTTTTTTTAAACGACGATGCATAAAAACAGTACTATCGAAGTGAAAACTTAAGTGAAGAGTCAATATTGCATCACGACTCAATTTTTTCACAGAACCATTCCGTCTTATTCTTTAGAAAGCGTATTTACCAAGCCAATGATCATCGCTGATTAGTTTGCCGTCACCTTTCATCTTATGTTTATTTATGACAGAAAATGACAAAAACAATTTGACTTTTACTCAAAATGGCGTAGCATCTTGGTTCGGAGAACGTTTTTCTTTATGTACGCATGACTACACATCAATTTATAGGCGGGGTAATTGTGTATTAACATTATCAGCAGCAATAACTTTCATTTTGACAATTCAACAACATTCATTGCGTTATTTACGTTGTTGAGCAGATAAAAATTTCGAACATATGTAGCAATGGATTAGCAATATACTCATACTGCTAGGAAACAAGCCTCCTTTCTGTGAGAGGGATTGGACCGATCCACCACGCGGGCCCAGTGCGGATTCGTGTCTCTGAATTTTTGGTTCTAGGACTTGCCGATTTTCTCACGATGTTTTCCTTCGCCGTTTTGAGAGCATTGGTGATGAAATGAAATACACAAAGCAAAGTGCCTGTCTGGGCTCGAAATCACGACCTACAACTCTGCTCTCACAATCCCATTTGGATTTCACGAGCTGCCTTGACGCTTCCCCCTTAATAGATACAAGATGGCGTTAACGGTAGAGGTAAGCTGTAAGCTAAGTTAATCAATAACTGTATAGTTTTGGATCACTGAACACTGTCAAAGTTCGTGGCTATCTGGGTCAACCTTTTAACGTTCAAACTTGCGATGTTCGGGGCATTAGCAAACTATAATATGGCATAACAAAACTCCTGTGAGGTAATGAGTAACACGCTAACAGTAGCATTTCGACAGTTCAACAACATTCATTGCGTTTTGTTGAGCAGACACATTTTTCGAATATATGGCAATGGATTAGCCAATGTCTTTCAGTATGATTCAGGGGGGCTACTCTAAGTAGTATCGGCCGAATGTTCGGCCATTTCCTGCTACGAAGTTACTATTTGGTTCGGTCGGATCTGATCCTACACTCCTACACTCTTTCGAATATTGACTATGGTCCCGACCCAACTGAGCCGATCCGAACGTTTTTCGCATTTTTCAATAATATTCGGTTCGGCCATGTGTCGGTCCGATCCGAACATTCGCACCTTGCACTTCGGAGTAGGCCCCCAGAGCTTGTGGCTAAGTAATAACAGCCGCACGGGTCGATCGATCAGGTTAAGCTACGCTTGCCGCGGTTGGTCCGTGGATGTGTGACCATCTTTACATACTAAGACCTCTCCGTGCCTCGGAAAGCACGTTAAGCGGTTGGTCCCGGCTGTCATTCGTGGATCTTTGACAGTCGTTATGGGTCGTCAGAAGTCGGACAACCAGTCTTACCAAGGGGGTTCGTATTACCCAGTAACTGGGCTGTGGAGATCAGATAGGCAGTCGCTCCATGTAAAATACTGCAGTGATAGTCGTATTTCACGACGCCCAAGGATAAGAAGCGGCTTTTCCTATCAATGAACGTCAAGGGCCAGGCTCCTTTCCGAAAAGGGTTGGTCTATTGTTAACTTATCCTTAACTAACTTCTGGCCGCGACTTAGTCCGTGTGAAATGTCTTGTTCGTGTCCTAGCATGATGTTAAATAGCCTATAGCCTTCCTTATGAATTGAGCTATCAAAATGCAAAAAGATTTTTTTTTGTAGTTTCACAAATTAGCGCGTTTAAATAAACTCTTTATTATAACGCTTTATTATTAGTATAGATTAGTATACATATATATCCTCTTCTTTTGTTCTCATATTAATCTATAGCCAATGATGGCCAAAACAATGTCGCATCACGACTTCATGTCTTCAAGCAACATTAAAAACATTTGCTACCAGCTGACTGTCAATCTATAACTCGCGAAGTCACTTTTCATAATGGTCTACATATTTTAGACAAAAACAGGGCTTATTTCAACCAAATACTTTGATATTACAGACACATGTAAGGCTCATTCGATTTCCTTTGACAGATTCAGACATTTTGCCTGTTAAAATCGTAAATAAAAAGATCAATGACCATTCAAGTGTCCACCATAGCTGTTCAAAGCTACATACATCTTCTATCAGACACGCCTATAACACCGACGCGCATGCGCGTAACCATGGCAACCGAAAGATGGCCGCCGTTGTCATGGCGACTAAATGTGGAACACCACGGCCCGGGTGACCTAAATACGATGGTATTAAAGATATTGACGTAGCATTGTTTGTGAATCTAAAAGTTAGGTTTTATAATGGAACATATGGTTGCTAGAACCAGAATCGCCTGTGTGACGTTGTCTCAATAAAAAAAGTTAGGTTTTATGTTTTGGTGCATGCGCCAAACTTCCGTGTCTTTTTTTTTTTGTCGTAGCTTTGGAAAAAATTGCATGGAATTAGTATGTACTATATTATGTCAAGTGTTGCTGTTCAGTAAGTGGACAATATTTGTGGTCATTAAAGTAATTACCTATATGTAGGTATCTACTGCTCTAGGATTTTGATTTGTATAGCCAAATCTTCGTTCATTCTCTGTATGAGAACTGGAACCACTGCAGTACAAAGGCAGGAAAGTTGTTGTACAGCAGTGCGGAGGCAATTACTTACACGATGATTTATACAAAATCTTTGATTTTTTTTTTTAATGATATTATAAACTTGCGATCCCGCCTGATGGAAAGCAGTGATGCAATCAATCCAAATTAAGTTAGTAATACGCTCTAGATTCTTCGCAGTCAAAGTAATTTATTTGACATTTTTAACAAACTGAGGACAAAGACAGGGTTATGTTTTTCACGTGTATCTATGTAACTTTTTTTGTATGTGGGATTTAGCTTCGAAGCGACCTGCACACCAATTGCTTAACATACACTATCAATCTCAATCTGAATCAATTTGAAGTATATTGCTAATCCATTGCTTCATATGTTCGAAAAAAATGTCTGCTCAACAACGTAAATAACGCAATGAATGTTGTTGAAATGTCAAAATGAAACCCAGTGCTTCTGATAGTGTGTTACGCAATTAGGTACCCCGCAGGTCTTCTTTAACTAAATAACATTATGTATCAGGACCTCAGAAATATCAATAGGTACTGACTATAACTAGTTACCTGCCACCTAAGGCAGTTAGTTTTTGGAAAAATAACTTTAATAACTACACAATAAAGTTCAGTTTACGCTACAACTTCAAATATTTTTATGATTTTTTCAATGGAACTAGTCATTCTGACATCAACTTAATTTGCACTCCAATAAAGTTTTATTTTATCTGAACAGATGTAAGTTACCTTTAGTATAGGGTGGTATACTTATTTTCAGTAATTGACAGTACACTATTCCCTAAGTAAACAACATTATGTACCAGGAGTTCAGAAATATCAACGGGTAGTATGAGCCACCTGCGCAGATCATTTTTATGGGTCACAGAGGTCAGGCGACACTCCCTTTTGCTACGCGCTCGATAAACTTACCTGCCAGTGCCATTTATAAAATATTTTCTCTTAACAAAACGGGTAAGCCGTTAGTCCCGGCTGTCATTTGTAGGTACCTAGATCTTTGACAGTCGTTACGGGTAGTCAGAAGCCCGAAAATCTGATACCCAGTCTTACCAAGGGATATCGTGTTACTCAGTAACTGGGTTGTGGAGGTCCGATAGGCAGTCGCTCCATGTAAAATGCTGGTATTCAGCTGCATCCGGTTAGACTGGAAGCCTGCCCCGTAACGACTGCCAAAGATCCACGAATGACAGCCGGGATCAACCGCTTAACGTGCTTTCCGAGCCACGGAGGGGTCTTGGTATGTAAAGATGGTCACTCATCCAGTTCTATTAAAATAATTAAAAACTTACCATAGTAGGCCATATTGCTGACCATGTGTTCGTTAATCATGATATCCAGGGTGATTTCGTCAGTCACAAATATTTCGTAAAAAAAACTTAAATACACATTTTAAAAACACTCACTGTAAAACACATTTTGGGGTTTAGAAAAGTGGATATTAAAATAATTAAAAATTGACAATAGTTAGGTAAGTAGGTAAATTCACAGAACAGATAAAAGAGGTTAGAAGGGCCTTGTGGGCGGGGCAGGCGCGCCGCAATGTTGATCAGACGCTCAAAGTCAACCGAAATGTGAATCACCGCTCAACAATCGCGCTCTTGTTGTGACAGCGTTCGAAACTCCGCGGAAAAATAGAATTATGCCGTCTTGCGCTATTATAACGTGTCGGAAAAGAAGTCAGGAGTGTAATGTGGCCCAAGGAGGGATTTCTTATCACCGGTAAGTCCAAAAACCTTAAAATACGAGTGATATTTGTAATTATTGCAAAAGTATTATGAAGTTTGTAGACAAAAACGATAAAATCGCATTCAGATGCAAAATTATACATTGCTTGCAATACATGGGTACGATCTTGTACGACGTGAGCGGACGCGCAATGTATTGCGTTCACTGCGAACGTCGCGTGTGTCGAGCCAAAGCATCTATTCAGGGAAATCTATGCGCATCGATAGTGTTGTACCAAATTGTAAACAATGTCGATATTAAGTATGTGTATTATACGAATGATTATTTTCAGTAATATTACAATTAATACAACTTCGTTTTTATTAACACTAATTTTATTATTGTATAATGTGGATTATTATTATTAATTTAGTTTCTTATTTGGTTTTTCGTCTAAAATTTGGTTTGAGGTTTACTAACCTCAAACCTTTAGGTTTTATGTTTTGGTGCATGCGCCAAACTTCCGTGTCTTTTTTTTTTTGTCGTAGCTTTGGAAAAAATTGCATGGAATTAGTATGTACTATATTATGTCAAGTGTTGCTGTTCAGTAAGTGGACAATATTTGTGGTCATTAAAGTAATTACCTATATGTAGGTATCTACTGCTCTAGGATTTTGATTTGTATAGCCAAATCTTCGTTCATTCTCTGTATGAGAACTGGAACCACTGCAGTACAAAGGCAGGAAAGTTGTTGTACAGCAGTGCGGAGGCAATTACTTACACGATGATTTATACAAAATCTTTGATTTTTTTTTTTAATGATATTATAAACTTGCGATCCCGCCTGATGGAAAGCAGTGATGCAATCAATCCAAATTAAGTTAGTAATACGCTCTAGATTCTTCGCAGTCAAAGTAATTTATTTGACATTTTTAACAAACTGAGGACAAAGACAGGGTTATGTTTTTCACGTGTATCTATGTAACTTTTTTTGTATGTGGGATTTAGCTTCGAAGCGACCTGCACACCAATTGCTTAACATACACTATCAATCTCAATCTGAATCAATTTGAAGTATATTGCTAATCCATTGCTTCATATGTTCGAAAAAAATGTCTGCTCAACAACGTAAATAACGCAATGAATGTTGTTGAAATGTCAAAATGAAACCCAGTGCTTCTGATAGTGTGTTACGCAATTAGGTACCCCGCAGGTCTTCTTTAACTAAATAACATTATGTATCAGGACCTCAGAAATATCAATAGGTACTGACTATAACTAGTTACCTGCCACCTAAGGCAGTTAGTTTTTGGAAAAATAACTTTAATAACTACACAATAAAGTTCAGTTTACGCTACAACTTCAAATATTTTTATGATTTTTTCAATGGAACTAGTCATTCTGACATCAACTTAATTTGCACTCCAATAAAGTTTTATTTTATCTGAACAGATGTAAGTTACCTTTAGTATAGGGTGGTATACTTATTTTCAGTAATTGACAGTACACTATTCCCTAAGTAAACAACATTATGTACCAGGAGTTCAGAAATATCAACGGGTAGTATGAGCCACCTGCGCAGATCATTTTTATGGGTCACAGAGGTCAGGCGACACTCCCTTTTGCTACGCGCTCGATAAACTTACCTGCCAGTGCCATTTATAAAATATTTTCTCTTAACAAAACGGGTAAGCCGTTAGTCCCGGCTGTCATTTGTAGGTACCTAGATCTTTGACAGTCGTTACGGGTAGTCAGAAGCCCGAAAATCTGATACCCAGTCTTACCAAGGGATATCGTGTTACTCAGTAACTGGGTTGTGGAGGTCCGATAGGCAGTCGCTCCATGTAAAATGCTGGTATTCAGCTGCATCCGGTTAGACTGGAAGCCTGCCCCGTAACGACTGCCAAAGATCCACGAATGACAGCCGGGATCAACCGCTTAACGTGCTTTCCGAGCCACGGAGGGGTCTTGGTATGTAAAGATGGTCACTCATCCAGTTCTATTAAAATAATTAAAAACTTACCATAGTAGGCCATATTGCTGACCATGTGTTCGTTAATCATGATATCCAGGGTGATTTCGTCAGTCACAAATATTTCGTAAAAAAAACTTAAATACACATTTTAAAAACACTCACTGTAAAACACATTTTGGGGTTTAGAAAAGTGGATATTAAAATAATTAAAAATTGACAATAGTTAGGTAAGTAGGTAAATTCACAGAACAGATAAAAGAGGTTAGAAGGGCCTTGTGGGCGGGGCAGGCGCGCCGCAATGTTGATCAGACGCTCAAAGTCAACCGAAATGTGAATCACCGCTCAACAATCGCGCTCTTGTTGTGACAGCGTTCGAAACTCCGCGGAAAAATAGAATTATGCCGTCTTGCGCTATTATAACGTGTCGGAAAAGAAGTCAGGAGTGTAATGTGGCCCAAGGAGGGATTTCTTATCACCGGTAAGTCCAAAAACCTTAAAATACGAGTGATATTTGTAATTATTGCAAAAGTATTATGAAGTTTGTAGACAAAAACGATAAAATCGCATTCAGATGCAAAATTATACATTGCTTGCAATACATGGGTACGATCTTGTACGACGTGAGCGGACGCGCAATGTATTGCGTTCACTGCGAACGTCGCGTGTGTCGAGCCAAAGCATCTATTCAGGGAAATCTATGCGCATCGATAGTGTTGTACCAAATTGTAAACAATGTCGATATTAAGTATGTGTATTATACGAATGATTATTTTCAGTAATATTACAATTAATACAACTTCGTTTTTATTAACACTAATTTTATTATTGTATAATGTGGATTATTATTATTAATTTAGTTTCTTATTTGGTTTTTCGTCTAAAATTTGGTTTGAGGTTTACTAACCTCAAACCAAATTATGGAAAACTAAAAAAAATTTTTCATCGTAAACATTAGTTTATTTTTTTTAGTTTTCCAAGAGATCCAGGTACAAGAAAACTGTGGATTGAGGCAACTAGTAGCATTCAATGGATACCTACTAAATGTAGCACAATTTGTTCGCAACATTTTGTAGAAAATGATTATGTAACAAAACAGTCAGGGAATTGACAGATTGAGACAGATCAGACTGTGAACATTTTTAAAATAAAGAGAATTGCCCCTCTTAATTAATCCTCATCCAAATAAATACGTTACTCATCACAAGTATTTAATTTTGAACAAAATTGTCCTTGATTGGATTTTGGATTTCAATGAATATCTTAGGAGATATTATGGTTTTAAAATAACTCCGCAAGGCGGCCGGTCATTAGCTTAATAAAGTAATGTACTAAGTGATAATCGTAAGTAATACTCTTAAAGTAATGGAATATATTATTTTAGTAGGCTTTTACCTCAAATTAATTATGACGTAAAACAGAGCTGCAACTAGCATAAAACGAAAGAAAATTTAAATTTCACGGCTGTATCGGATGTTCCCCCTTAAATTGACTTTGATTTAGTTTTATTTATATGTAATTTGGATGTCCACATTATTCGTACCGTACCCGCAACTTAAAAAATTGCAAAACTTTAATTAACAAAATTACAGGTAATTTTATCGATATGATTAGTCGACCTTTCGGTCGCCGTAACTATTGGCTTTTACAAGTGTGTGAGTGTACGTCCAGAGCAGTATTTGCGGTAGTGTGACAACCAATAGCAAACACGCGATCTAAGTGCGTGTGGTTTATTTGTGTGCGTAATGCGCGTACGTATGATGTCTTGCTTGTAGTGGAGAGACAGGAGTAGGAGACATGCGGCGACACGCGTTTTAATACAAATCAGGAACTATTTCCTTTCTAACCTCTTTTATCTGTTCTGTGGGTAAATTAAATGCCTTAGGGTTGATTTTGCAATCGACAAATAAGTTTTATTCGTGGAATAAAATTGACCTCTAACAGTTTTTGTATGAAAGAACTGTCAATAATATTCAAAATTATTTCTCGGATAAAATTATCTGGCGTTGGAAATATCAACCCTTAACAGTTTTATTAGCAAAAGTCACTGCGGTACTCTAATATGGTGACTGATCCTCTTATGAGAGCCTAAAAAGAAAATTAAACAAGCCATATATTTTTTTCATATTCCACGATGAATCCTATTTCTAGGAATTATACAGCATATTTTATCAGCCGGTCGATTCTGTAAAAATCTCACCGTGAAAACTCAAGTGAAGTGAGCTTGATGTGAGTTGTCAGTAGTGTCAATCCCTAGCATTATGTGGAATGACAGCTCAATCCACGCTCACTTCACCTAAGTTTTCACGGTGAGATGGTTACAGAATCGCACTGCTGAAAGCTGTGGTCAAAAAGGGTGCAAGGGTGGGTGTCGTACAGATCATTAAACTGAACTTTCTCAGAGAAAGTTGTTGTCAATTTGATAGTCTGTAGGTACGACACCCTTTTAAATTTGACCACACTTTTCTGATAGTACAGACGCCAGCAAATCATGCTACTGCAAACTGTCAAATTTCTTTTATTGATTTTCAACTTTATTACTGAAGTTTTAAGGTTCTAGGCTGATTGGAAAAAAATTACAGTTTCAGGTAGCTTGATGTGCTGGCTTATGTACAGTCACGAGCAAAAGTATGTATACACTCGGCTTTATTCAAAAGCGATTTACTCCTTCATTTAGGAATGAAATTTTATGTTGTTACGAACATAGCATTTTCGAACCCATAGGTTTATGTAATATATCGTATTTCAACGTTGCATTCGTTATTTCACGAAAAAATCAAAAGTTGCCAAGTGTTGACATATTGGTGGTCGTGACTGTACATGCTGTAAATATACAGGGTAACAACGAATTCAACACATGATTCTAGACTCCTAACCGTCCTCTAATATATTTATTAAACTAATTGTTGTGCTTTATTTTCATTTACAAGATAACACTAAAATAACAAAATTATATCCTAAATTAACTAAAACTATTTACAAACTAAAATATAGCGTCAAAAAATTCATCCACATTGCTGTCGACTGGTAATGTACCCAAGACACTGACGGCGTTGCCACGTTGTATGGCAATGCTTAGCCTCTGGCCAAGGTAAAAGCCAGCCCTTGGATCATGGGAAGTGTCAACCAGTCTTTTCGAAATTTCCTTAAAAAGACCATGCGCACTCGGACCCCACGGCCCGAGGGTTTCAACCCCAAACGGCTCGAAAATATAATTATTAATAAGGTTATTATACATATTTAAGCCGCTTGAGGTTTTCCTTTAATTAATCTTTTGTCCGTAGGTGACAGAGAGTAGGAAACGCTTCCTACTCCGGGTGCAATAACGGATTTCGTGCTTGCGACGAAGCAAATGGAGTATAAGGTTATACATTAAATTTTAAATGCATATTATTTAATTTAAACATTTATAACGGTACAGTACTGGGTTTATCTCCAATTCCCCACGACCCTAGCTCTTTATGCTGAAATTTTAGCTGGCTGGCAATATTAAGATATTATTATAATGAAGGACACCTACTTCATTTGTTAACTATAAGGTAAATTAGTTCTTTAAGGTTCGCCGTTTATTGCTTTAGATATATATTTTTGTAAATATACGGTGTTTGATGTAGTATGTTGTTTCCTTATGTATCAATACCTAATCATCTGTCCTTTGAGCTTATGTCAGCTGAGGCCACAAATTATTAATTTGTAACATGATAATGGAGTATGTAAGGGTCGTAGCAGATATCTTTCTGTAGTCTCTGCTCACCCTCATGGGAAGAAGGCGTAAGGTTATGTATGTACAGACGCCAGCACATCAAGCTACTACAATCTGTCAAATTTCTTTAGTAGATTTTCAACTTTATGGTCAAAGCATAAGGTTCAAAGTTGATTGGGAAAATTTGACAGTTTCGGGTAGCTTGACCTGCTGGTGTCTGTACGTCATCATCTGCCTAGCCTTTTCCCAACTATGTTGGCGTCGGCTTCCAGTCTGACCGGATGCAGCTGAAGACCAGTATTTTACATGGAGCGACTGCCGATCTGACCTCCACAACCCAGTTACTGGGTAATACGATACCCCTTGGTAAGACTGGTTGTCAGACTTTCGGGCTTCTGACGACTTTAAATTTGAATTTAAAAGATATTTCATAAACTGGATAAGAAGGATATATAATGTGTCGCCATGTTTTCCTTTTTTCATTAATAGTTGTCAAATTTGTACCCTAGGCCTCTGTTAATAGCGGTCTAAATAGGCAATTTTGAGCATTTTTTGAGGGTTCTAGTGCTTATAAAAATAATGTATTATCAAAATGGAAAACATAGGGACATACAAGTAACTAACATTTATTATTCTGTAAAAAATCATAGCCATATGGTCATTAACCAGAAAGAAAACAGGCGAGAGCGTCTCTATAGAAAAACACCACCCGCGTTTCCTCTTAACGTGCTTTCCGAGGCACGGAGGTTAGGTATGTATGTGTGCATAGATATGGATATGACCGATATGACCTATAGCCATCGTCATAGATATAACAAATCGTTATCTCATAGTAATCAGTTCTGATTATTATGGACTATCGTAAAACGTGAGAATATGTATTGTTGAACACACGTACATAGAGTTTATGTACGTAGTTAGACTATTTATATAGTTGTAGTTATATTTATCCAAGAATTTATAATAACAAGCACTGATTTTTTAATCGACTGATAACTATTATTTGTGGAATAAAACTGATATCTGAAATGGAAAAACTGTCAAAAATTCAAAATTATTCCTACGATAAAGTTATCTAGCGTTGAAAAACACAGCCCTAAACGATTTCATTTTTATAAGAAGGTTTGTACAAATAGTTTTTACATGTCAATCATATTTTAAAAACTAGATGAGGTCGCCGTTTCCTATCTGACTACTCTGAGAAGAAAGGCCGAAACAAACTCAGAGGTCACAGTCTCTTTTAAAGTCCAGACAAAGTCTTGGTCAGAGGGGCAATTCTCGTAATTTTAAGAACGTTCACAGTCTGATCTCAGTCTCAATCTGTCAAAAAATACTTCTAATTTCCCTACATTTTGACAAGTTTTTGACATTTTGTTTGTCGCCGAATGAGACTGCGACTAGATTTTGAACGTTTTAAATTACGAGAACTGGCCTTCTGATATGTGAAGACCACCAAGATTGGTCTGTTAAGGTCTTTGTCGTTTGGTCTTTTTGAGTTCTATTTTCAGGTCGAGAAAACTGAAAGTGAGTGTCCTAGGTTCGATTCCCAGGACGGGCAGTGTTATTGAGTTCTTTCATTACAATTTTTTCAGTAGAAGGCCAGAGTTTAGACCTGTGCATGGGTAACGGCAACGAGGCAAAAAAAATATTCATCTTTTCTCAATCACATGAAAAATCATAATACAAGGTGGCAGGGACATCGACGCGCAAACTGTAACCATGGATTCAGCACATGATACTAGACCCCATAGCGTCGAAATTTTTCGTCGGTAATTAAAAAAAAAAATTGCTGTTCCATACATTTTGACCGCGTAGGTATTGCACTTTTCTATGAAAGAAAACATTTTTTTTTTTTTTTTTATAAACCGACGAAAAATTTGACCATTTTGAAAACAAAATCCCTTGCACATGATGACCACAGCTGCGTCCGTAAGTAAAACAAAAGAGGATCCTTTTTAGGTCGACTAGTAATATGCGCTGCAAGCAGGAATAGTCCTTGCGGTGGTCAGATATACATTTTGGCAATAGTAAGTACCTCCCTCTCTCCTAAACCTACTTTATAACCAAAATAGCACACCAACAACCAGCCAAACGTAAAACCATAACCCTCCGTTTCGCTGTCGGTCAATTGTCTCCGCTACAAAGCTATCATTCATTGACTTTTCACTACAATGAGCAACCTTGCGCTAGTTAATTATGTTTGACAACAACAGACTTGCAATGTAGTACCTAGCACAATTAGGAGGTACTCGTGGCATAACCGAAAAAAAAAATCCGGCCAAGTGCGAGTCGGACTCGCGCACGAAGGGTTCTGTACCATTAGCTATAAAAATCACGTCTGTTGTATGGGAGCCCCCCTTAACTATTTATTTTATTTTGTTTTTAGTATTTGTTGTTACTTATAGCGGCAACAGAAATACAAAGTGAAAATTTCAACTGTCTAGCTAATTATCGCGGTTCTTGAGATACAGCATGGTGACAGACAGACGGAGGGACCGACAGCCCGACAGAGGGACGACAAGTCTTAGAAATAGGGTCCCGTTTTTACCCTTTTGGTACGAAACCCTAAAAAGGGGAAGGTGACCCTACCATGGCTTAGCATTTTGGACTTTGCCTAGAAGTCCATCGTCATCTGCTAGCCTTTTCCTAACTATATTGGGGTCAGCTTCTTTGTCTTACCAGATGCTGCTGAATACCAGTATTTTACATGGAGCAACTGCCTATCTGACCTCTAATCCAGTTACTGGATAAAACGACACTCATTTAATAAGACCGGTTGTCAGTTATAAAGTGTTCTTCTAAATTACATGTTTCGTAATGTTAATTATTACTTGTATACAATCAAGTTTTTCTAACTAAACAGACAGCTGTGCTGCGGGGAGTTAGTTGCGCCACTTCTTCTTCCCAGCAAAAGCACTAGGAAGTGCCGGGGGACTGTCTTTTATAATTTTGACGTTCGAAAAGTGTCCAATTTGAATAAAAATATGACTTTTTGTTTTGATTTTGTTTTTAGCTTAGTGGTTAAGGCTGTGCATTATATTCAGTCATGAAGAAAACAGGAAGATCTTTCATCGCACTGGAGGGCTTTAAGGCAACTTTTTCATCAGAGATGTGCTATGCTACGTTGCTATGGATGCGATTGATATCCACCAATGATATTCATTGGTCAACATAGCATAGCACTGGTGGAGACGGGTTCAACTAAGCTATGTTTTTTTTATACGGAAGGATGCGTGCCATGCATGGGAGCTATGGATGCGCGAGTGGTGTAGCTATGTGCAGAGCAGAGTCCTCCCCGTGTCTTCCCTACTATCGATGCATCGCATAGCTCGAGCTGCGCATCTTCCTCGCACCTGCTCCGCTACACAGCTTAGCATTAATGGAAACAGTCGCATAGTTTCGTAGCTTAACTTTCACATTCTCGCAGCATAGCTGCACAGCATATCTCTGGTGGAAAAGCAGCCTTAAAGGAGTTTCTAATCGGTGATGCTTTAGTGCCTACGTAAGGCGCTCCCTGGAGTACTATCTATTGGCTTACCATCCACGCTACGACCTCGCTGACTGGCTTATTTTGTCAACGGCACGTCGCCGCCGTCTAGCTAATTTGATACGATAGAAAAATGCTCACACTCATACACAATATAAGACTCATTCGAATAAAAATCAAGGCCATATTACGCGTTTGATCTATTACATTATCAAAAGATATCATAATATTGGCAATGACCATGGACAAGATAGAATGCAATACCAACCTAATAATCTCGAAAAAAAAACAAAAGAAAAGTAAAATAAAACTGCAATTAGGAATAACCTTCACCTCACGAACGCATTCGAATATTGAATTTTGAATCGGCCAGTGAGCACATCATGTTGCGTAACCAGCGTAAAGTATATTTAGTATACACTAGAGTAAGTACGTACTCGTAATGTACGTGGGTTTTACAGGTGGACAAGAAAGTAGTGTAGTTATATTTTTGGACTCAATCAACGACGTGCCACCTGCTGATAAATGGTCACTGCGACGCAAACTCTAAAAGCATTTATTTAAATTTAACCATTACAGGTACAGACGCCAGCACATCTAGCTACCCGAAACTGTCAAATTTTCCCAATCAATCTTGAACCTTTAATGCTTTAGCGATAAAGTTGAAAATCTATTAAAGAAATTTGACAGATTGTAGTAGCTTGATGTGCTGGTGTCTGTACTTCTGAACTGTCAAGGAGACAGTCAGTCAGAAAGATTTGCGAGTCGCTCATTCCATAAGGGTTCCATAGGTTCCTTCCTATGGAGAAAACGGGCAAGAAACTCCATGGACTTAAAATCAAAATATTGTACGCCTACGGACATCTTCAATAGCAGAGGAATCGCAATGCATTTTTAGCTCAACCAATACCAAATGATTCAATACATTAAGATCTAATGAGTTTTTAGACATAATAGATTATCCACTGGGAAATCCAAGACATCAGCTAAGAATTTATACTAAATGTATTAGGTAATATCTATTGTCAAGATTCATGCATGACACTATAATACCGTTTTAGTGCCCGATTGTCTGGTATAAAAAAGTGATTTATAACGAATAAGAATAATGTTTAAGTATAATTAATTAGATAGATCTTTGGTCCCTAGCCCTGACATCAAGCAATGGACAAAATTGTCAACCTTTTATTGCTTGAGTATACGGCGTTTGGCTAATTTGTATGTGTGTATACTGTGTCTTTATTTTTATAATGTCCGTTTTGTTTGTGCGGAACAAACATTTTTAGTTTCTTTCACTCCTTCTAAATAATAATTAACTAAATTGTAAAGTAAATTGTTCTCATCATCATCATATTCCTGACCTTGTCCGATGTTACTTGTGGTCGGCGCAACACGTTTTCTTCTCCCATTCTCCCCTGTCACGCTATCATTCACTCCCTTCTCTTTCATATCACTCCTGACAACATCCATATTTTCTTTGGCCTTCCTCTCCCTCTCTCATTAGACACTTATTCTCTTCGTGTCGATGATACTGTTCCTCGTTGTTTTTTATTTTAATATAGTTTGAGCCCAGTAGGTGGCCACGTTGATTACGGCACGAGTGGCATTCCTTAGGTCATGCGAGGTGCAGGTGAACGGGCACTTAGGACACTCCAGCAGGTGGGCATGGTAATCTGAATCATTTTGAGGGATATTGCTAATCCATTGCTTCATATGTTCGAAAAATCTGTCTACTCAACAACGTAAACAACGCAATGAATATTGTTGAACTGTCAAAATGAAACCCACTGCTACTGATAGTGTTTTACGCAATTATCCTTCTGAGGTACACAATTAACTAACATTTTTTTATTAACATAAAATCCTAAACAATTATTTTTAACCTAAATGAATAATAAGTTGTTGACATGTAACGTAATGTCTGCATAGCTTTCTGACGTAACATTACAAATGGCTGCCAAATACTACGCTACGACGAGTTATGTACTGAGTGCTTGTAAATAAATAAAGCTGAAAGTCCCGGGCGAGTAGCAACGGTAAGGGAATCTAACATCTATAGTTATCTAGCTTTTGCCAGAAACTATCTTCGTATCGCTTGTGATGTGATGAGAGATGAAAGTTATAGAAAAAAAGCTTTTAACTCGTAGACTTGCGTAACTCATAGTTAAGAGGAACTACATTTACAAATAATAAAGTCCTCCAGACCGAATTTCGGCCATGGCGACAAATCTCATCGGAAACCAGGTGCACTCTCTTTACCCTCACTCTCATTGCCGATAGGACGGCCATCTGACACAACCGGAGAGAGATCAGGCGCAGGACTAACGGCTTAATGTGCTGACTACATAATATGTAGCTGCATCCGTGGAGACATGACTTTCCACGACAAACTGTCATTTTGCAGGAAAATGCAGCATGCTGTCTGAAAATATATTTCTAACATGCCAACTACGATGAGGAAAACCAAGAGATTTTCACCAGGCACAAATAAGGGCCAGGGGCAGACCATGGCTAACATTTTGTATTTTACTAGAAGTTCATCGTCATCTGCCTAGCCTTTTCCTATGTTGGGGTCGGCTACCAGTCTCATCGGATGCAGCTGAGTACCAGTATTTTACATGGAGCGACTGTCTATCTGACCTCCACAACCCAGTTACTGGGTAATACCTTGCTAAAAGTTTATCTCTTGTAAATATAACGGAAGTAGAAGGAGTGTTGACAGACCAACAGCCAGATGGGAGGACGACATTCAGGGGATTGCGGATAAGACATGGTTGAGACTTACACTGACCAGGGAAACATGCCACAAAGGGAGAAAGCCGCACACAGCAGTGGAAAAAGGCTACTCATGATGATGATTAAAACGAAGACGAATAACAAAGAAATCAATTTATAGAAAACTGGAGCTTTGACAAAATGTTATACTTTTTCGACTCATTATTTTATACAATCATTATATTCTGTCATTCTGTTATTCTCATAAATTAGAGGCATGTTTTAATCATTCCAGGGAAAAAGCTTTCCCAGAAATGAAATACAATCTCTATACATATACTAAGTTTTGGGGGGACTGTCTTCTGTAATATTGGCCTTTAAAAAAGTACTGATTTCCAGCCATAAATGACTTATGATTTTACCATTCATCATTATTTATTTCTATTTTACCATTTATGTACACACATATATAAACAGATAAGAACAAAACAGAACAGAAAAATAGGTATGTATATTCAAATTTTATTTGTTTCAAATTGACGTTATTTCAAGTTAAACAAATATCATATATATAATTATCATCTTAATTTATACAGTGTCCATAATAAAGAGTATTTTATTCTATTCTCAATACCCTAGAAAACGGGTCTAAATTACTAGGGTAGTAAATAAGCACAGACAACAATAGGATAACGTAACATAACAATGTTTCTTTGCGACTACCTTTCGCAACACTCAAGGTCGCCATTGGCTACAGTTTAGATGTTTACTCCAAATATTAGTATGGCGTCGCCAAATACACTGCCTGTAACAAGAGAACAGCAGAGATATTCTGTAAAAATCTCACAGTGAAAACTTAGGTGAAGTGACCTGAGTTGTCATTCTGCGTGATGGTAGAGATTGACACTATTGACAGCTTACATCAATCTCACTTCAAGTTTTCACGGTGAGATTTTTATAGACATATTTTTATATACATCTGCAGATCCTATTGGGGCAATTGGGGTTATTCGAAAGGGAGTGATATGAAGATTCGAATGACGTTATTGCGACGCACGCTATTTCGAAAAACTTTACGAGTGGTACGCCACGCCAGTTCGAAAACACATTGGGTCGAAAACTGTTATATCGAATGACGTTATAGCGACGCACGCTATTTCTAAAAACTGTTTGAATGGTACGCTAGCACGAAAGTCTTGGTATCAAAATCCACTGTTACGAATAGCTTATTCCAATCTGAATTTGTCTGGGGATCGAACTCGCGACCCCGATTAGGCCTTATCTTTGTATTGGGTTTGGGAAACAAGAGCCATGAGAAGTATTATGGTGGTACTCATTACTTTTGGTAATGAGTACCACCTATAATTTTGATGTGTTGATTTCTTTGTTATTATTATACTTAAGGAAATTAAAAAGTTGACTTAAAATAATACTTCTAAGGAGTGATACTTCTCATGGCTCTTGTTTCCCAAACCCAATACAAAGATAAGGCTTTATCGGGGTCGCGAGTTCGATCCCCAGACAAATTCAGATTGGAATAAGCTATTCGCAACGGTGGATTTTGATACCAAGACTTTCGTGCTAGCATACCATTCAAACAGTTTTTCGAAATAGCGTGCGTCGCTATAACGTCATTCGATATAACAGTTTTCGACCCAATGTGTTTTCGAACTGGCGTACCACTCGTAAAGTTTTTCGAAATAGCGTGCGTCGCATTATCGTCATTCGAATCTTCATATCACTCCCTATTCGAAATGGTAATGATAATACAACTGAGGGGCTCATGGCTAAGTAATAACAACCGCGTAATCAGGTGGATGGATGACCATCTTTACATCCAAGACCCCTCCGTGCCTCGGAAAGCACGTGAAGCCGTTGGTCCCGGCTGTCATTCGTAGATCTTTGGCAGTCGTTATATACGGGTCGTCAGAAGCCCGAAAGTCTGACAACCAGTTTTACCAAGGGGTGTCGTATTACCCAGTAGCTGGATTGTTGTGGAGGCCAGATAGGCAGTCACTTCATGTAAACTACTGGTATTCAGCTGCATTCAGTTAGACTGGAAGCTGACCCCAACATAGTTGGGAAAAGGATGCCTTGGCGAATGATGAATGATATTACAACTTTTTATTTAATCTTATATTTTTTTATTTTATTGTTTGTTTTGTCTCTTTATGGGTCTGAATGCTGGGCTGTGAAGAAGACGGATGAAAAAAGATTGCATGCAGCGGAGATGAGAATGTTGAGATGGATGTGTGGAGTGACGAGAATGGATAAAGTAAGAAACGAGTATATAAGAGGAAGTTTGAAAGTGGCGCCAGTGACAGAAAAGTTGAAAGGAATTCGCTTGGCTTGGTATGGGCATGTGATGAGAAGGGACGAAACGCATGTGACTAAAAGAGCGATGAAGATACCTACATGTTGATGGATGGAGAGGGAGAGGAAGGCCGAAGAAAAGATGGATGGATTGTGTGAGGAATGATATGAAAGAGAAGGGAGTGAATGATAGCGTGACGGTTGACAGGGGAGAATGGAAGAAGAAAACGTGTTGCGCCGACCACAAGTAACATGGGATAAGGGCAGGAAGATGATGATGATGTTTGTTTTGTCTAATGTATGTATCTGAGGGGCAATTCTCGTAATTTTAAGAACGTTCACAGTCTGATCTCAGTCTCAATCTGTCAAAAAATACTTCTAATTTCCCTACATTTTGACAAGTTTTTGACATTTGTTTGTCGCCGAGATGAGACTGCGACTAGATTTTGAACGTTTTAAATTACGAGAATTGGCCTTCTGGTGTATTGTAGTTTGTGCCAAATAAATGTATTTACTTTCTTCTTTCTTTCTTTCTTCTTTCAACTCGTAGGAGTTGTAATATCATTCATTATCCGCCTATCCTTTTCGTATAATAATTAATTACGTATAATATTTCCTACAATAATAATAACTCAGGGTTCAAGAAGTTCTAAATGTTGGGCTACAAAATGGAAGAATGTAAAAAGCAAGCAAGCGCAACTGCATGAACATGAGGTTCTTGATTCGAATCGGTCGGGCAGTGTTATTGGCATTTTCTTTCAAGGAATTCTTAGCCTGGAGTCTGGATTCGTATCGTATATAGGTAATATATTCGAGATAACGAGACCAGGGGACCCGTAACACAGGTTTTACTTAGTATGGGCTCCTGTCTCCCATCTTCAAACTTTTGTGAAATATTGAAATTGTGTACAGACGCCAGCAGGTCAAGCTACCCGAAACTGACAAATTTTCCCAATCAACCTTGAACCGAATGCTTTAGCGATAAAGTTGAAAATCTATTAAAGAAATTTGACAGATTGTAGTAGCTTGATGTGCAGCTGGCGTCTTTACATTTTGAACCTTGTGGGAGAATTTTTTTTTTTACTCATGCCTTGTTGATGGCTATAGCCTCGCACCCTATTGCATCGAACTTAATCATAGCTAGCGAAATATGGGTGCGCTATAGGTACCTACCCCTGCCTAACCTTTCGGTGAAACAAGGCATGATATTATTGTTAGTGATCTAAATAAACAGTCACTAAACATTTTTAAAGCGTTCTGCAGCAAAAACAGTAGACTTTTTGTTTCACCTCAACCCAAAAACGTCAGCCATTGTTTTTATGTGTGTTTTTAACTAAACTGCGGCAGCCATGTCAAGGACCGTTGCGTCAGCTTAGTAACGTATCTTTGTGACATTCGTGGACTTACAAAGTTGTTGTCTGTGCCTATTTTTAACATTCTGTACCTCAAAAGGAAAAACGTATAGGATCACTTCGTTGTCCGTCTGTCAAGACAATTTTACTCAGGAACGCGTGCAGTTATCACGTTAAAATTTATCAAATACTCAAATACCAATTCGCAGTTGGACCAACTACAAATTGGACCAACTGCGAATTGGTC
The DNA here is from genome assembly GCA_945859715.1 of Apamea sordens. Classification (NCBI taxonomy): domain Eukaryota; kingdom Metazoa; phylum Arthropoda; class Insecta; order Lepidoptera; family Noctuidae; genus Apamea; species Apamea sordens. The sequence goes on along the minus strand of OX244015.1, from coordinate 4,904,067 downwards.
CAAGTACGAATTGGACCAACTGCGAATTGGACCAACTACGAATTGGACCAACTGCGAATTGGACCAACTACGAATTGGACCAACTGCGAATTGGATTTTTTTTTGAACATTGGATCAATCGCGCCTAAAGGATTATTTCGAACATTATTTGCATTGTTGAGCAGACAAATTTTTCGAACATATTATAAAGCAATGGATTAGCATAGGTATCCTTCAAAATAATTCAGATTATGATCAATTAATGTAATAGTTTTATTATTTTAAGGTATTTTTTGCATGCCAAAATTTAAAGTAAGCAAAATATGTGGAAATATTAATTTTTAAGACCTTTTTTTATGTACCATACTATTTCACCTTAACTAATATTATAAAGAGAAAAGATTTGATTTTTTTGTCTGTTTGTTTGTTACGCCTTGTGACTCACAATAAGTACCTAATAACAGCCGCACGGGTCGATTGATCAGGTTTAGCTACGCTAGCCCCGGTTGGTCCGTGGATGGGTGACCATCTTCACAAACCAAGACCCCTCCGTACCTCGGAAAGCACGTTAAGCCTTGGTCCCGGCAAGGGCAAGGGCAAGGGGTATCGTATTACCCAGTAACTGGGTTGAGGAGGTCAGATAGGCAGTCGCTCCATGAAAAATACTGGTACTCAGCTGTATCCGGTTAGACTGGCAGCCGACCAACATACGGAAAAGGCTAGGCAGATGATGTTTGTTTGTTACGCTAAAACGGCTGAACGGATTTGGATGAAATTTGGCACATGGATACAACATGACCGGTGTTAGGACATAGAATACTTTTTATCCCGATATTCCCATGGGATCAAGACTTATGCGGGTTAAACCGCGGGGCGCAGCTAGTGCAAAATAAAGATAAAGAAAAACAAAGATAAAGCAAAAAAGATTAAAAAAAAATTGCATGCAAAATTGTTTGTTTGCATTTTTGTGCAATAAAGATTTGAGGTTGAGTTTGAAAATAAAGATATTGTATTCTATAACAAACTTATCTTCATTTTATAATAATACTAGCTGCGCCCCGCGGTTTCACCCGCATAAGTTTCGATCCCGTGGGAATATCGGGATAAAAAGTATCCTACATATTAATACTGGTTACAATTATAAACCATCTGAGTGCCAAACATCCAAATCCGTTCAGAGATTTTTGCTTGAAAGAGTAACAAACATCCATCCATCCATCCATACAAACTTTAACGTTTATAATATTAGTAGAAAAGAGGAGGATTATATAAGTAAATATATGTAGGTACCTATTTCAAGATGGATACAAAGAAAAACCTAACTTAAAAGGTAAATAGTTAGGCACTTACTGTTTGGCAAAAGGTTGCCAGACCAAATATTGTGAGAAAAAGTTAGATAAAGGGTTACACGTGCGGAAAGGGTACGAGGATCTAATAATAAACCATGTTATCCTCACGGTTTTATCCCCTAAGGGGATAGGCAGAAGTGTGTATGTGTGTGAGAAAATGAAATAGGTAAACTTGATTTTTTATTTGCTAGACCAAAATGACAGCTGAGATCGACCTTTTTTGTTTATCTGGGTAGCCTTCTCCCAACTATATTGGGGTCGACTTCCGATAGTCTAACCGGATGCAGCTGAATACCAGTACTTTACATGGACCGACTGCCTATCTGATCTCTACAGCCCAGTTACTGGGTAATACGATACCCCTTAGTAAGATTGGTTGTCAGACTTTCAGGCTTCTGACGACCCGTAACGACTGTCAAAGATCCACGATTGACAGCCGGGACCAACGGCTTAACGTGCTCTCCGAGGCACGGACGGGTATTGATATATAAACATGGTCACCCATCCACGGACCAACCGCGGCAAGCGTAGCTTAACCTGATCGTTTGACCCGCGCGGCTGTTATTACTTAGCCACAAGCCCCTCCTAATTAACAAAATAATAATAATAATTCACAGCTAGCAGTTTACTCATTCCATATTAACCGCACAACCAATTGTTACCAAAGACAATTACTGTATTTAACTTATTATCTAATAACTCTATGATAATGACGGAGTTGAAATATTACACCTAAGAACTAGGATTTAATATTACCGAGGACTCCAGTCATCTGTCAAAATGCATGCACTGACTGGACAGGTCCACTCAATCTGTGTGGAAGAACTTCAAAAGACCAATTTCAGACACCAATCTACATGCTCTCCACATGATCTGACCAAGATTATGTCTGGACTTTAAAAGAGACTGTGACCTCTGAGTTTGTTTCGGTCTTCTCAGAGTAGTCAGATAGGAAACGCCGACCTCATCTTGTTTTTTAAACGTTGACGTATACAACATACCACCAAACAGTCCAATTAGAATATCTATCTATATATATAAAATTCAAAGTCCTGACTGACTGACTGACTGACTGATAGATCAACGCACAGCCTAAACCGCTGGTCCTAGAGACATGAAATTTGGAGGGTGTGTTCTTCGTGAAGAGTTCCACCCCTAAGAGGGTGAAAAGGGGAGAATTCCTTTGTATGAAAAATCTTTTTCTTTGAGTTAATAAACTTGAAACTTGGCACGAATACTTATGTAAATAAATTATAAATATTGTGTTGTTTTTTTTTTCTTAACTACCCCCTAATAAGGGATTGGGGGGTTTCAAAGTTTTTATGGAAGTATTTTAGCGCGCAGTCCGATTTACTCGAAACTCAGTATTATTCCTTGAGTTAATAAACTTGAAACTTGGCACGAATACTTATCTAAATAAATTATGAAGATTGTCAGTTTTTTTTTCTTCTAAACTACGCCCTAATAAGGGATGGGGGTTTCAAAGTTTGTATGGAAGAATTGTAGCGCGCAGTCCGAATTACTCGAAACTCAGTATTTATACCTAATATTGAAAGTTAAGTATAATGTGTATCAGGGTTTTTTGAAAATCTACCCCTGACGGGCTGAAACGGGGTAGTCCATTTGTCAGGGGAGGATTTTACTGCATGGCTTGATTAACTCGAAAATTAGTATAAATAATCTTTGAGTCAAGTTATGAATAATCCCAAACGATTTTTCAAAATTCCACCCCTGTGGGGGTGAAAAGCGGGGGATACAGTTTATATGAAAAATCTTATTCATTTAGTTAATAAACTTGAAACTTGGCAAGAATACTTGCCTAAGTAAGTAATAAAGTTTATCATTATAAGTTTTTCAAAACTACCCCTCAAGGGGGGGGGGGTGTTAAGTTTGTGTGGAAGAAATTGAATGCGCGGTCCGAATAACTCGAAACTCAGTATTGATACTTTTGACAGAAAATAATTAATAATAAGTATGTAAAGTTGTCCAAAATTGACCACTGACGGGACAAAAAGGGATAATTCAGTTTTTAAGGGGAGGATTTGACCTTGAAACTGTATGTTACATTTTCACGCCTAAACCACTGAACTTCTGATTTGGCATAGAGATAGATGGCATCCTGGGGAAGCACATACATTTTATCCTGTTAGCACGTTCCACGTGTTCGTGGGGTAATTTCCGACATCCACGCGGGCGAAGCCGCGGGCAGAAGCTAGTTATGTTATAATCATAATAGACACACTGATTTTTTACTGTTATGTATTAAACATCGATTATTTAATAAATTAGTTATACCGATTGTGGGAGAAATTGTGATCACGTTACAAATCTACACTTACACAGTCGAATACGTAAGTATAAAGGTCTGGCGTCGTAGGTTGGCAATTTTGTGTTGACTGTAGGTACAACGGGGTGTGACTGTAATTTTGCACAGTTTTAATTATTTTTGGGATAAAAAATATTGTTATATTAATAATGACAGAAATCGATTCAGAAAAAAATACTTTCATAATGTGCATTAATTCAGTTAAGTACACATTGTTTGTAAGTGTTTGTACAAAACTACTTACAGAAATATAATTATTTAAATTATCATAATTGCGGGAGAATTATGATAATTTAAATAATTATATTTCTCCGCCCTTATTTATTTAGGTTCGGCGCAACATGTCTTCTTCCACACATCTCAATGTCGTCATCATCGCTTTTCCAGCCATATCATCTTTCACACGAGTCAACAGTGTTCTTTTTAGGGTTCCGTTGCCAAATGGCAAAAAACGGAACCCTTATAGATTCGTCATGTCTGTCTGTCTGTCCGTCCGTATGTCACAGCCACTTTTTTCCTAAACTATAAGAGCTATACTGTTGAAACTTGGTAAGTAGATTTATTCTGTGAACCGCATTAAGATTTTCACACAAAAATAGAAAAAAAAAACAATTAATTTTGGAGGTTTCCCCATACTTAGAACTGAAACTCAAAAAAAATTTTTTCATCAAACGTAGTTCATTAAGTAGTTGTTTTTTAATACGTCATAAATCGTAAACCGCAATTTACCTTTCATTCAATCAACTCATGATTGATTTTTATAGATAATGGTACGGAACCCTTCGTGCGCGAGTCCGACTCGCACTTGGCCGGTATTTTTGTCTTTGCTCTACTCTTATAACAGATATACTTAACCATAAACATTTTTTTTAAGTGTTTTGAACTAAAGTTGCCAAAAAATAAAAAGCCCCTTTTGACGTTGACAGTTCTAGTAGTTAATAAAGATCAAAGTCGCAAAACACGTATTCGTTTGTATGAAACTGAAAGGTGTCAAGAACGCATTCTCAAATTTAAAAACGGGCCTTTTATTTTTTGACATTTTTAATCATTTATTGACATAAAAATATAGAAATGAAAATAAAATGCTATTCGTTAGTAAGCGCGTCATCTAAGAAAAGCTAGACGGATTTTGTTATTTTTTTTATTGCCTTGAAATCCTCCATAAAAACCTAATTTACACTGACACTATGTCAGTGTAAATTAGGTTTTTATGGAAAGAAAAATTGGGAATGTTTCTTAGAAAATGTTCAAATTCGGGAAAACTGTAAGTCCTTTTTTATGGGATTTTATCAACTATTGGACAAGACAACGCGTGGCGGGTCAGCTGGTTTTTAACAATAGTCATAAACTTGTATTGTTAATCCTCTATAACCAAACAGTAAACTGTCCAACAATAATAGTAATTAAAACAAGAACCATTCATTTAAATGGTAATCGTCTCTGCCTAGGTACACCTGGCTGTAGGTCTTAGTATCTTTGCCAGTCCTAGAATAGAACAAATAAAACAAAAAATATTGTCTCTGCCTAGGATACGCGCGAAAAAAATAAACAAAGCAGCGCGGCGTGACAAAATGCCATTCATATATAAAAATAACTTCATAGCACGCGTTTTATAATGTTAAACAATATTTATATTTGTTTTCTTCAATAATTACTGTTTGAAATTAACTTGCAGGTTAGCGCCATTTTAATTTTTTTCATGAATTATTAATTCAAGGCAAAGGAAAAATGTTACATCCTCACCTCGACTCGTTAATCGATTACCTAGCATCGATTTAATATCACTTTCGAGGACGCAAATAAAATTTTAAAAATATAGAAAATAACCAGAATATTACCAAAAAATATACAATTTTCTTAATTAATATCCACTTTTCTTAGCAAACGACAGATAAAAAAACACCAAAATTTTATAACAGAGTTCACTGCACTCCAAACGGCCCGCGCAATATTTTTTTTATAAAAATAGACCGAACACGCAACGCCCACGGTTCTAATTTCGTATATTTTAAAAAGTTACAAACGCATGCGCTTCGTTCGCGCGCGCTCACCTACTGACAACGTACATCACAGATTCCCACTCGATTGTTATCGATTAACCGGCCGTTTCAAATATCGAATCAGCACCACCGAAAATGCTCTATGACGCAACCTTTCCAATTCAGAAGTATAATACTAGGCGAATAACTCGACTATTTTCAGAAGCCTCTATTTCTGGTTCAGCGAGGCACGATTACATACATTTTTAATTTAGTCGGTTGTTATGGAAATTCTAAGCGCGGTGGTAAGTCACGAGGTAGGCGACGGTTTTAGTAGCATATAGTTATTTTTAACTAGATTTAGACTAGCGAGCCAAATGAGAAAATGTCAGCCGTCCCAATGGTTATTTTGCATTGATATTAGAGTTTATTAGGTTTTATTTTGCTTGAAATCTATTAAGAGACAATCAAATGATGTATTTTTGACCTATTTTCGAAATGTCACGTTCTATTACGAAATGCGATGCTCTCGTGTTTTTTTCTTCAATGCTGTTTACTAAAACATCTTGTTTTTTAGAATCCATTGCCGCAGCGAATTTATGAAATACGTTTGAATTCAAGATATATTTATCTATAAATACGATAAGGATAAAGGAGATAACATTTTCTAGAGAACTCTAGCTTTTACACAAATTCCGATGTCAAGTGCAGTTACTTCAATCAATCTATTAAAATTGCAAATCAAACAGTGATTAGTTACACATCATTGGAATTTAATTTGGACATACATAAATCTTTGTATCTAACGCCCACAATGCACTGCAGCCAATAAAAAAGTTACGAAAAAGAACCGTTTCTATGCACGATACAATTTTTCATTCATACAGCCAAACTCGAGTAGTTTTTCACGGACAATGCAAAAGAAAAACAAAAATTCCCGCCTTTTTGTCTATGGTTTTTACAACTTCCGTCGGTTGATAACAGTGCGTAAGTACTTTATTGGAGATTAAGAATTTTCCACAGAGAAAAAGCCTTAATTTACAGATTTGAGACGAACATTGCTCTTTTCCAATTATTTCTCTATCGCCTATCAACAGATACTCCTTCGAATTCTACTATCTTTTATTAGATAAGAGCGTGGATTTGAGTTCAGTTAGTAGCAATAAGTTTGCCCCCTCTTGAAACTTAACTAAATATAATATATATATAATTCTAGCGAATGTGGGGATCGGTACAGAGTACAGGTACCCTTCGGAGAATCATTATCATCTAGCCTTTCCCCAACTATGTTGAGGTCGGCTTCCAGTCTAACTGGATGCAGCTGAACTACTTTGCATGGAGCGTCTGCCTAGCTGACCTCCACAACCAAGTTAATGGGTAATACGATACCCCTTAGTAAGACTGATTGTTAGACTTTCGGGCTTCTGACTAACAGTAATTACTAATGTTAAAATAAACAGTCGCGGGAGCGCAGTTGCGTAACACACAATCAATAGCAATGGCTTCAATTTTGACAGTTCAACAACATCCATTGCGTTATTTACATTGTTGAGCAGACAGTTTTTTCGAACATATGAAGCAATGGATTAGCAATATCCTTCAAAATGATTCAGATTGTGACTGGAAGTGTTTTACGCTATTGCTGGTGTACTATAAAGTTATGTTATTTTAATACTATATTATTCCCATGGGGATAGGCCGAAACTACAGCCGTTCGATTCTGTAAAAATCTCACCGTGAAAAGTTAGGTGAAGTGAGCTTAGAGTGAGCTGTCAATAGTGTCAATCCCTAGCATTAGTTGGGATGACAGCTCACTCCACGCTCACTTCACCTAAGTTTTCACGGTGAGATAGTTACACCGTGAAAACTTAGGTGAAGTGAGCTGTCATTCCAAGTAATACTAGGGATTGACAGCTCACGCTAAGCTCACTTCACCTAATTTTTCACGGTGAGATTTTTACAGAATCGACCGGCTGCTGTCAATAGTGTCAATCCCTAGCATTAGTTGGAATGACAGCTCACTCCACGCTCACTTCACCTAAGTTTTCACGGTGAGATGGTTACAGAATCGCACTGCTGGACGCCGCTTGCTACGTTCCTTACATACTCGTTTATGTTATGTTAGCAGAGCATAATATACGTAAAGCAAGTTAGATATGTAAAATAGATCACTTATACAGTAGCAGGTTAATTGGTTAACAAAACACTCAAGGTCATCGCGAAGGCTGTCACAGCGTTGTGTAACGTGCACGCGCATAGTGCCGCTAGATGTGGCTTGAGCGTACTTGTGAGTTGGCAGCACTGACGTTTTGGCGTGTGATGTTTCAAATTCAAATATTTTTATTTGTTTGTTTAACTGTTGTACTCGTTGTAAAATAAGTAGTAATTGAGAAAAAGGACTTGTTACCTAAGAAATAAAACAAATGAGGGCTTGAAAAATATACGAGACTCCACGTCGCTGGCTATTTAATTCCCCTACACTCTTGTTTTTCCTTGTATTCCGTCGTAGATCCTTAGTTGGAAAGATATGGCGAAATTAAATGCAATTGTTTATTCTGTAAGTATAATATCAGAATCTCTTTTACACGTCATATTATTATTATAAAAAAAGATAAGCTGGATGAGGTCGGCGTTTCCTATCTGACTACTCTGAGAAGAAAGGCCGAAACAAACTCAGAGGTCACAGTCTCTTTTAAAGTCCAGACCATCTTGGTCAGATCATGTGAAGACCATGTATATAAATGGTCTTCTGAGGAAAGTACAACACAGATTTGAGTGGAGGAATTAAATTAAGTAGCCCGATTTATAAAAGTAAAGATTGGATGCTTATCCGCAGTGCTCGCGACAGTAGTAATTTGTCAAATAACTTAAAAATATGTTTAACGCATAAATGAAGAAAGTAAGTAGGTTGCTGCGTATGCAGTTAAATAAATTGTACGTGCACCGTACAGAGGCCATTCCCAAACATTGGAACAACATGGCTTAATAGAAATAAATATAAAAGATCCATAGTAACAGGAGAGATTCGATGAGAAAATTGACCCTACTGTGCGCTGATATAATCAAAGGATGAATGGATGGATGGATGTTTGTTACGCTTTCACGCAAAAACTACTTCACGAATTAGGATGAAATTTGGCACACAGATAACCAGAATTAACACATAGAATACTTTTTATCCCAATATTCCCACGGAATCGAAACATAAGCGGGTGAAACCGCGGAGCGCTGCTAATACAAAATAACCAAGCTAAAACCCAGTAAAAACACATCAAATATTATCACCTAAACGGCCAGTTTAAACCTCATCGCAAAAATAACGACGAACACTTTAAAAAATAAAACATTATTACAACCTTTATAAGGGAAACCCTAATCACAGCTCGTTCGCAGCAGTCGAGCTAAAAATGGACCAAATGAGTATCCAGCACGAAGGTAATCTTTATTATTATGGTGATGCCAGAATAAAAATAAAAATGGAGTGTTTTAGCCCGTTTTGGGGGGGCGTAGGCTATAACGTTTCTTTTGGGTGCTTTCAGAGAAAAAACATCATATTTTGCTAAAGATTAGGCTACACTCAAACACGAAAATCGACCAAAATATACACTAGGGCCTTGGGGTCCAAGTGCCCACTTGGTTTTTCGAGATATCGCCAAACGGTTAGTCGACTCTTCACGTGACCAGAAGGCTGGCCTGTTTCTTGGCCAAAGAATTAGCATCGCCATACAAAGTGGCAATGCTGTCAGCCTTTTGGGCACTGTTCCTGTTGACAGCGATGCGGACGAATTTTTTGATGCCATATGATTCTTTTGCTTATTTTTTCACATGTACCAAAATATTACAATGACCGTTTGTCTTCCATTCAATCAGTGTACTTACCTGGCCTTTTCCCAACTATGTTGGGGTCGGCTTCCAGTCTAACCGGATGCAGCTAAATACCAGTGTTTTATATGGAGCGGCTGCCTATCTGACCTCCACAACCCAGTTACTATGGGTAACACGATACCCCTGGGTGAGACTGGGCGTCAGACTTTTGGGCTTCTGACTAACGACTCTCAACTCTCTCGTTCTGGGTAACGAGTATCAAAGATCTATGAATGACAGCCGGGACCAACGGCTTTACGTGCTTTCCGAAGCACGGACGGGTCTCGATATGTAATGGATGGTCACCCATCCATGAATTGAACGCAGCAAGTGTGCCTTGACTTTCGGTCGACCCGTGCGGCTGTTATTATTCCGCCACGAGCCCCTCTCATTTTTCTTCCATTAAAAATTCTATCCTACTATACTGCCCTACTAAGCGCAAAAGCGGTATCTCAAAAAAAAATCGTAAAGTGGATTTTTATGCCATCGGATAGCTCTAAAAAATACGCATCTAATGAACTAAGCCTTTTAGCGCTATCGCTTTCATTAAGATACCGCTTTTGCGCTTAGTTGGGCAGTATAATACGAGTATTATAAACGCAAAAGTTAGTGATGATGGATGGATGGATGTTCATTACTCTTTCACGCAAAAACTACTGAACGGATTAGGATGAAATTTGACACACAGATAACCAGGATAACCAGGTAACCAGGGTTAATACACAGGATATTTTTCATCCCGATATTCCTACGGGATCGAAACTTATGCGGGTGAAACCGCGGGGCGCAGCTAGGAAATAATAAACCTAAACTGCATTCGCGCCATATTCACCAAAAAAGTAAACAAATATGAGTTTTTGGAAACATAACTTTAATTCCTACACAATAAAGTTCAGGTTACGCTACAACTTCAAACATTTTTATAGCTTTTTCAATAGTACATACTAGTCACTCTGAAATCAACTTAATTTCCATTAAAATAAAGTTGATATTTGTTTAACTTGAAATAACGTCAATTTGAAACATAAATTAAATTTGAATATAGCCACATCCAGCATCTAAGTATGTATTACCTACATCTGTGCCACTACTTTGCAACGCTAACAATTGTTACCGAGTACGGTCAACAAAACAATCTGTGTCAAGTTTAAAATCATTTATTACACTTTTTTTTTGCAGTGAAGTAACTCTCTGACAAAGTAAAGAGCCTGTCAGGGTTCGAAACTACGACCTATATCTCGTAAGTCGCAAGGAGTCGGATGAAATAACAGTCCTCTCAGACATTTTCACGTCTGATTTTTTTTGCATCACTGTCCAATTCACTATGATCTTTATTCTCATTCAAATAAGGTTGTTTTTGGGTTGCTGCCATTGACGAGTCTGTCAAAATCATTTTGATCTTTATTCTCGTCCCAATATGGTTGCTGCTCTCAGAGGTAAAATAACTAAGAACGAGCTGTGTTTGTCCATTCCAAAGCGTAATAGGCACCTATGGAGAAGAACGGGCAAGAAAGTACACGGACACTCTTACTCCTAGTAAACATCTAATTCTCATCTGAATAAAGTAACATTATATATAAAGAGAAAGAGAAGGGGCCCGTGGCTAAATAATAACAGCCGCACAGGTCGATCATCAGGTTAAGCTATGCTTGCCGCGGTTGGTCTGTGGATGGGTGACCATCTTTACATACCGAGACCCCTCCGTGCCTCGGAAAGCACGTTAAGCCGTTGGTCCCGGCTGTCATTCGTGGATCTTTGACAGTCGTTACGGGTAGTCAGAAGCCCGAAAGTCTGACAACCAGTCTTACCAAGGGGTATCGTATTACCCAGTAACTAGGTTGTGGAGGTCAGATAGACAGTCGCTCCATGTAAAATACTGGTATTCAGCTGCATCCTGTTAGACTGGAAGCCGACCCCAACATAGTTGGGAAAAGGCTAGGCAGATGATGATATAATATATAAAGAGAAAAGGTTTAATATTTGCATATTTTTTTGTTACGTTGTCACGCTAAAATGGCTGAACGGAATTGGATGAAATTTGGCACAATTATGGCATATTTCGGCTTGTTATTTTTTTGTATCTGTTAGTACCGCAAATGAACGCATTTCCTCTTTACATGGGTAGACCATGACCGGCGGAGTAACTGCGTAACACACTATCAGTAGTAATGCATTTAATTTTGACAGTTCAACAACATACATTGCGTCTTTTCCATAGAGGTTCATTAGAAAACCAGCGTCAGACAGCATCTTGCTGAAATGAACCTTTTTGGCGCAACCGTGAGGCACACACTATTGTTGTCTGAAACATTATTTTTTATTTTATTATTTTTGTATTTTGTGTTTCACGAACTGTGTCCAAATAAACTTTTTTCTTTCTTTCTTTCTTTCTTTCTTTATTTACGTTGATGAGCAGATTTTTTTTCGAACATATGAAGCAATGGATTTGCAATTTGCTTCATAATGATCCAGATTGAGATTCATAGTGTATTACGCAGTTAGGGTCTTGGATTAGGACATAAGATACTTTTTATCCCGATATTCCCATGGGATCGAAATTAATTCAGATATTGATGATTTTTATAATTATAATTCTTTAAATAAATACGTGTTACGGCCGCGAATCATAATTTAGTAATCTTGACACTTCTTTTACATCTAATGGTTAATTCAAATAGCGATATTTTAATTAGTTTAAACAAAGCGCTCCACACTTTTTGAACTAACTATTAGAAAACGTGACAAGCTTACTAATAACAACCGAAGGTATGTATATCACCCACCAACACACTAATAATTATAAAGGCAAAAGTTTGTGTGTGAGTGAGTGAGTGTGTGTGTTTGTATGTTTGTTACTTCTTCACGCTCAAACGTCTGGACCAATTTTGATGAAATTTGCCAAGGACGTAGCTGAGACCCTGGATTAATACGTAGAATACTTTTTATCCCGATATTTTCACGGAATCCAAACTTGTGCGGGTGAAACCGCGGAGCGCAGCTAGTCCATAATAATTTAAAAAAAAATATGTTTGCGTTTTCTCTACAATGAAGTTAAAATATTGGCAAGGGTAAAATGGATACGTTCTTATATCGTAATTAATACAAGTCAATTTAATAATTTTTAGATCATGATACAAGCGTGTTTTTTAGTTTTTTTTTTAACTAACTACATATTTTTATTCTCTTTCTAGTTATTATTATAAAATGAGTCTTACTATTTTGCTGACCGTATCTACCCAGTACATATTAAAACACCTACTCGTAAATAGGTAACTACGTATAGCAACTGCGACTGAACCGGGCTATTTGTCTGACCGTACCTAGTAGGTACCTATGTGTGTAGATGTGAGTTAGTGTTGTTCTGTTGACTGTACCAGTTGACGATAAAAAGGAAGTCACGATGCATTAACATGCTGATATTATGTGTGTGTGGCCATTAGAGGAGCGGGGAGAAAGTAATTATAATAGTTTGTAGGTTTCACTCCTACAGATACCTGGTTCAGAAATACGCCACTAGTGGCGCTGCTCTGATGTCAACCTCCTGTCATGGTTGAGACAGACGCCTCTAGACTTTTCTTCAGTAATTTGATTTAATATTATTATTATTGTTGTATTGTGATCTCGCCCTTTCGATTGTGTTTCTTATGTCTTACTCCTTCTGTGTCTATATTTATATCGTGTTGTGTACGGACATTATATTTCTATAAATTCTAAGTTGACTTTTGTTTCTTGTTCATCCGTACATTTTCTACTAGAACTAAAAGTTATTACAGCCTTTATTCCCCGATAGGATTGGCAGAAGGGTTTATTACTCCGACATTTTGACAGTTGTGTCAAAACACCGCTATCGCGCATTGGATTTTCCACTCTCGGTGTTAAGCCGAGCATTGAGAATCCAACAGAGCGCATCCCAGGGCGTCAAAAAAACACACACACACGATTTTCAACTCTCGGCGCTATAAAATCCAGCGTGAGAAAAATAAACGCCGCGGGAAAAATCGCCTGTGCAAACTTGGGCTTACTCAAGAAGACATTTATTTTTATGAAAATTAATCTGATAGCTATTTTAGCTGTCTTAGAAAAGACAACTCCATTTTCGTACAATCAACGTTCTGATCATAAATATCCGTGGTTCTGATAGTACGAAAATGGCTAAAGCTTATTTTAAATTAATACGTTATTACGTGATTGATTATTATCATAATAATAAAAAAACGCAGTTCAGTCATTACTGGTATATGGTCAAGCCCGAAAGTCTGACAACTAGTCTTACTAAGAGGTATCGTATTATCCAGTAACTGGGTTGTAGAGGGCAGATAGGCAGTTGCTCCATGTCAATTATTGATAGAAAGTTGCATCCGGTTAGACTGGAAGCCGACCCCAACATAGTTGGGAAAAAGCTAAGCACATTGATAAATCAAGCGATTAAAAAAAAACGCTAATTCAACGGCCCAACACAACATCGCTTCCGCTTATGCCATACGCAGTACAACAGTTGACCAACAGTATGTGACGGTATCATAATCATGTCAAGCTTATTTGTACTGCGCTGTGACGTATTACCGGTTACCATAGAGAAATATAGAGTCTAGCTCTATGTTTTTCTATGCGTCGTGTTCTTGAGTGGAAATCACGAATCGGTAAATGTAAGTTAGGACGCCCTCAGGCTGGGTATAGCAGCCGGATGAGAGTTGCCGAAAATCGAGTTGAATGGCGTGCAATAGGAGAGGCTTATGTCCAGCAGTGGACTGCTGTAGGCTGATGATGAACCGGGTTTGGAAAAAGTAACATCCATTACATATCCCGGCTGTCATTCGTGGATCTTTGACAGTCGCTACGGGTAACCAGAAGCCCGAAAGGCTGGCAATCAATCTACCTAGCCCTTTGGGTCTGCTTCCAGTCGAACCGGTTGCAGTTGAATACCAGTATTTAAGAAGCGACTGATCTAAGGGGCAATTCTCGTCAAGTCACAATCTGTCAAAAATACCTCTAATGTTCCTACATTTTTGACAAGTTTTTGACATTGATTGTCGCTGAGATGAGATGAGATTGCGACTAGATTTTGAACGTTTTTAATTACGGGAACTGGCTTTCAGATCTCCACAACCAAGTTACTGGGTCACCCCTTAGGTAGTAAGACTTTTGGTAAGGTAAGTCTTGGTAAGTTTTTCTACAAAAACAACTAAAACCAATAATGTTTACGTACTGAAACACTAGTCCCTATAGACTTTGCTAGACATAAAAGAAAACGGATTCTTTTCCCACGAAAAATCATTCCTTTTTAAATTCAGATTGGTTTTGTTTCGAATAAAAACAAAGTTTTACCTCCCCTGGGTTTTTAATTTTCCCTGACAAACGTGATTGGGTAGTTTTTGAGAAAAGAAACCTATGTGGATCGAGCCTATAGGTATCTACCTATTAAATAGTTTGTCTGTCTTGTTATGAGAGCAATTGATTGGCTTAGAAGGTTTGGTTATGAGAGGATGAATGAACGGCGACTAACAAATTAAATTTACAAGGCAGATGTGAGTGAGTTCAAAAAGGGCTGATTTACAGCCTAGTTTTAATAAATTACTATTGTTTTTGCCTTTCTTTAGAACCGAACGAACGAATTTTCACGACAGTAATTGGTAATTTTGAGTCTAAAATGTCTTGAGAATGAGTTTGGCAGAAAAAGGATCCTTAGTTCAAGTCTTGCATTTACGTACACAAAATTAGGAAAATTGGTTAAAATTACTTCATAATACTTATCATTGCTTATTCAAAAGTAATTTATTCATTGCCACACGTGCGTTGCGAGTATAAACTCCAGTTAATTTGCATTTTACACGGCACGGTGCTATTTTAATTATAACGACATCTGTTATTTTCAATACGCAACTTAGTTGCTTTGTTCCTACCATTAGATGGCGCTAAACATTTAATAAGAAATTCATTTCTGCGTAACAGATTTAAAATTACACTCTCCATTTGAAATAGCACCTTCATCCACTGAAACAAAGTACATTTTCGTTGCACGCGGATGTTTTTCAGTTTTTCTTATAGATATTTTACCTTTCATGTGATCTGATGTGTCTGCCCTCATTATATCTGTTAAGTAGTGTTCCAGTGACCGCATATTGTCTAAACCGCTCCTTTCCTGCAACAAAACAAAAGAAAAACGTTAATTCACAACAAAAACTGTACTGGAACGATTGGATTGGCGCAGTGGCTAGGCTAGAGCAATTCTCGTAACATAAGAATGTTCACAGTCCTGTAATTTCCCTCCATTTTTGTCAATTTTTTGGCATTGATTGTCGCTAAGATGAGATTGTGACTAGATTTTGATCGTTTTTAATTACGGGAATTGGGCTTTAATGGAGGCCCAGTGGCAATTTTACTGTCGAATATCAGAGGGGCAATTCTCTAATTTTAAAAACGTTCACAGTCTGATCTCAAGTCTCAATCTGCCAAAAATACCTACCTCTAATTTCCCTACATTTTAACAATTTTTTGACATTTGTTTATCGCCGAGATGGGACTGCGACTAGATTTTGAACGTTTTAAATTACGAGAATTGGCCTTGCAGTCTTAGCATTGTTATTAAACGTAAAAACAAGCATTTATCATACATACATACTGTCATACCAGCTGGTTAAATAATATGGCTTATTAATTTATTTATCTTAAAACAATCTAGATAAACACGAACGCAAGTTCGAATATAAATATAAGCAGGGGGACATCGACGCGCAAACTGTAGCCATGAATTCTGCACATGATTCTAGAACCCTAGCGTAGAAATTTGATGCAGGTTATCAAAAAAAAACTGCTGCTTCAATGGTGCAATGGCTACGCAGTCAAAATGTTGAACAGCATTTTTTTTTAAATAATTGACTTAAATTTCGAGTCTTTCAGGAAGAAGCGTTCAGAATTCAGAATCATTTTGAAGGATATTGCTAATCCATTGCTTCATACGTTCGAAAAATGTGTCTGCTCAACCACGTATAACGCAATGAATGTTGTTGAACTGTCATGTCAGAATGAAAGCCTTTGCTAACGGTTAGTGTGTTACGCAATTACCCCGCTGAAATCGCCAAAACAGCGTCATTGCTCATTCCTTTTCTGTATGAGGAGAGGCTTTTGCTCTGCAGTGTGACAGTTGCAGGCTGTTTTTTTTTTCTAGCCACGTCGTAGCAAAGATACTCCTTGATACTTCCTATTCTCCCGTCATTGTTGTTAAAGCTGCCTTTTACGTAAACTCGAAGAAGAATATCAGTATTTTCTTGTTCAGAAACCACTGGGGAAATCTAAAACTTAGTAGATAGTTAGCGCAGATAATTCAAGACAATGAAATCAAGTAATTTCGGGTTCCATGCGGGCGACAGATACAGTGACCGAGGGTCCATCCTCTAAGTTAAATCAATAATATCCAGTTCGTTTAGTTCCTAAAGCAGCCACCGGGCGCAAAATATTTTTCAATAAATCATACTCGGTAACGCAATAGAAATGAAAAAACAATTTTCCAAAGTTTGAATTTATTTCTTCGTAAAAAAGTTAATAAAACAAATAGGTTTTCAGTTTACACGTGGATTCGTGATATTAAAATTCGCCAATCGTGTATCGATGCAGCAAGTCTAAACTAATTGCGATTGGCCGCTTAGGTATGCTAATGCAGTAAAATGCTGCACCCATTGGTTAATGAAAACTAGAACATTTCTCAACTTGCGTGACCCAATTTGCATTTGGAATCGCATTGTGTTAACCTTTCGACCTATGTGCAATGTTTTAAAAAGAACTAGAATTTTAAATTGCTCTTTCACGTCAAAGCAAACCTAACCCCATTGAAACAGGGTTGATTTTCTTTTACTATTAAAACCTTTGTATGCTTACTTTGTATAATTAATTTGCGACTTTATAGCGTGGGTGGTAAGATTCAATTTGGCTTGTGCCTTCGTTCGCGTTATGGCGCAATGCTGTAATGACGTCACACTGCGTAGCGGGAAAATAGGTCAGTAGGTTTACAGTATGACTTTGTGACCAGTTAAGTTAGACCTCTGGTGCAACAAAATTACTAAGCAGAAGAGGTCTTTGTAAAGTGGCCATCTTTTTTTTTTGTAATGGCGTTGAATGATTGATTCCATATTGATTATTTGACTGAAAATTCTATGGAAAAGCTTTGCCATAGTATGTTTTACTTATTTCCAGTGGAAATTCTGCAGCTATTATGATTAAAATGGTTTGAAATAACAATGATTGTCATCGCATGACATATAAATGTCATCTCTCAGAACCAAGTGTAGGTACCTACCTACCAACCTACAAACATGATAATTTCATTGAATAAATTATCTTCCCCTATCCATGAATGTAATATAGGAAACAACTGTTGCTGTGTCGTTCTATTGTTTGCAAAATGACAGTGACAGACATATCTCATCGTTAGGAGTCGCGATTTTATCGATATGAGGAGACAGCTTCCTACGACTTGTCAACTTGAAATGAATATTTCTCTGCCTTTTCTCAAATACTGTCACTGACTCACTGGTATAAAATATTGGTATTTTTGACTAACCAAGGGCTGGTTTTTACGTTGGCCAAAGGCTAAGCATTCTCTTGGGGACATTACCAATCGACACCGATGCGGAAGAATTTTTCGACGCCATATTTTAATTTGTAATAGTTATAGGTAATTAAGTTAGGATATCATATTTGTATTTGATTATTTCTTGTTCCCTGATCCACCGCGTCGCATCGCATCGGCCACCCGGCCATTAGTTCGTTTTAGCGTTCTTTCTTTTTTTCTTTTTGCTCCGCTCCTGCGTAGCGTAATGTTAAATAGCCCAAAACCTTCCTCAAGAGCTAGGCTATCAAATGCAAAAGAATTTTTCAAATCCGACTGGGAGTTTCAGAGATTATCGAGATAAAACAAACAAATTATTCAGCTTTATTATAATAAGGGCGTAATCTACCAAACTTATATTACCTACCTACTTAAAATAAGAAGTCTTACCAGCGATTATACTTTTAATTTTTGACAGTTTTCCACACTAGAACTGTCAGACGTCAATTTTATGTCAAGATATCTGCGATGATTATATTCTCAACTGTCAAAAAATACCTCCCATTTTCCTAAATTTTTGACATTGATTGTCGCTGAGATGAGGTTGCGATTGCGACTAGATTTTGAACGTTTTTAATTACGGGAATTCGCTTTCCGACTTTTGGTAAAATCTATCAATCAATCAACTCAGCCTATCGCAGTCCACTGCTGGACATAGGCCTCTTCCAGGCTACGCCACAACACCCTGTCCCCCGCCTGCCGCATCCAGCCTACCCCAGCCACCTTCTTCAGGTCGTCCGTCTCTAGCTGGGGACGTCCCACACTACGCTTGCCGATACGCGGTCTCCATTCCAGGGGGCCTACTCCGAAGTGCAAAGTGCGAATGTTCGGATCGGACCGACACATGGCCGAACCGAATATTATTGAAAAATGCGAAAAAAGTTCGGATCAGCTCAGTTGGGTCGGGACCATAGTCAATATTCGAAAGAGTGTAGGAGTGTAGGATCGGGACCAACCGAACCAAATAGTAACTTCGTAGCAGGAAACGGCCGAACATTCGGCCGATACTACTTCGGAGTAGACCCCCCAGGACTCGTCTGCTCCACCGGCCATCGGTCCTTCGACAAACATGGCCAGCAGGCCAGCACACTGCCACTTCAGTTTGCTTACTCTGCAAGCTATGGTAAAATTAGCCCTAAGACCATTCTGTGCCTCTAGTATTGTATATTCATTTGTTTCAAATTGACGTTATTTCAAGTTAAACAAATATCAACTTTATATTAAATGTAAATTAAGTTGATTTCAGTTTCAAAGTGACTAGCACAATTGAAAAAGTTATAAAAATGTTTGAAGTTGTAGCGTAAACTGAACTTTATGATCATCATCATCTGCCTAGCTTTTTCCCAACTATGTTGGGGTCGGCTTCCAGTCTAACCGGATGCAGCTGAATACCAGTATTTTATATGGAGCGACTGTCTATCTGACCTCCACAACCCAGTTACTGGGTAATAAGATACCCCTTGGTAAGACTGGTTGTCAGACTTTCGGGCTTCTGACTGACTACCCGTAACGACTGTCAAAGATCGACGAATGACAGCCGGGACCAACGGCTTAACGTGCTTTCCGAGGCACGGAGGGATCTCGGTATGTAAAGATGGTCACCCATCCACAGACCAACCGCGGCACGCGTAGCTTAACCTGACCGATCGACCTGTGCGGCTGTTATTATTTAGCCACTAGTATTTTAGTAAACTAACTTTATTGTGTAGGAATTAAAGTTATTTTTCCATAAACTCATATTTGTTTACATTTTTTGCGAACATGTCGCGAATGCTGATTACTTAGATTAATTTTAACCTGCTACATAATTAAGCCCTCCAGCCCCTACAAGATCCCAAACTTACTCAAGAAGTCCCTAATTACACCGTTTCGATATACACCCCCTAATCGTGTATATACAGGCCGCTCCTAATCGTGGATATACAGGGTGCTCTGAAATAGGTCGCCGCTAACTATGTAGGGCACTGCGGATATTCCGAAATGTATGGAAAGTGATGAGACTACGGAATTTTGTACTTAATTTAACTTTTGGGGCGTCCTTGCAGAGTTTAAGAAGATGTAAAGCGGTTTTATTAGTGGATACTTTATAAAAGACTAACTTTTACACGCGGCTTCGTTTGCGTGAAATTTGTTGTTCCCGGACCCTTCCCGTCGCATCGCATCGCCTGGCCGCACTCATGATCTGTCAAGCCTTTTCCCAACTATGTTGAGGTCGGCTTCTAATCTAACCGGATGCAGCTGAATACCAGTATTTTACATGGAGTGACTGCCTATCTGACCTCCACAACCCAGTTACTGGGTAATACGATACCCCTTGGTAAGACTGGTTGTCAGACTTTCGGGCTTCTGACTACCCGTAACGACTGTCAAAGATCCACGATTGACAGCCGGGACCAACGGCTTAAAGTGCTTTCCGAAGCACGGAGGGGTCTCGGTATGTGAAGATGGTCAGCTTAACCTGATCGATCGACATGTGCGGCTGTTGTTAATTAGCCACGGACCCCTCTATAACGGCCTGCCCGCACAATAACTAACCTTTTGACGGCACGGTTGGCGCAGTGGTTAAGCGATTGACTGCTGCGCTTCGTGTCGCGGGTTCGATTCCCGCACGGAACAAATATTTGTATGGCCTACAAGTAGTTGTTCCGGGTCTGGCTGTTTGTGTATGTGAGTTTAAATGTTTGTAAACGCACCCACGACACAGGAGAAATTCCTAGTGTGGGGCAATGTTAGAAATAGTAAAAAAAAAAAAAATGACTTAGTTTCTATTCTTTCTGCTCGGCTCCAAAAAGTCCAAGCGTGATCGTAAATAGCCTATATCCTTCCTCAAAGATTGGTTCTATTGGAGTCATGCGCTTGATAAATCAGAGCAGTGGGGGCCAAGTGGTAACAGCCGCGAATAAAGAGTTGTAGGTCGTAGGTTCGACAGACAGGCACTTTACTTTGTGTAAATTATTTCATCACCACTGCTCGTGGCTAGATAATAACAGCCGCACAGGTCAATCGGTCAGGTTAAGCTACGCTTGCCGCGGTTGGTCTGTGGATGGGTGACCATCTTTACTTACCGAGGCCCCTCCGTGCCTCGGAAAGCACGTTAAGCCGTTGCTCCCGGCTGTCATTCGTGGATCTTTGACAGTCGTTACGGGTAGTCAGAAGCCCAGAAAGTCTGACAACCAGTCTTACCAAGGGGTATCGTATTACCCAGTAACTGGGTTGTGGAGGTCAGATAGGCAATCGCTCCATGTAAAATACTGGTATTCAGTTGCATCCGGTTAGACTGGAAGCCGACCCCAACATAGTTGGGAAAAGGCTAGGCAGATGACTGCCCTGAAAACGGTGAAGGAAAACATCGTGAGGAAACCGGCATGTCCTAGAACCGAAAATTCGAAGACACGTGACATCTACCAACCCGCACTGGGCCCACGTGGTGGATTACAGCCCACTCCCTCTCACAGAGAGGAGGCCTGTGTCCCAGCAGCGTGAACATTATACGCTGATTGTGCTTATGTACCTATCTATAGAATAGAATAGAATTTTTCTTTATTCAAGCTACAAAGACTCAATTGTTAGTAAAACTTACGACTAAGTATGTTAGTATGCACAGACACTATAAAAAAACTTGAGAGGTGTCAAGGGACACCCGGATGGAACGAAGTTCAAAGAGAGAGAGAGAGAAACACGCGCACGCCGCCCGCACGGCTTACAGCCCTATAGCAAAAAGTGTCGTTCCAACTTTTGGTCTTAATTTTTTCCGTCTAGCCCCCTTTCGCAACGCGCGATAAGGAACTTCGTTCCTATTAACGGATTTTGCTTGCTAAATTAAAAAAATCATTTATTTTGGAAAGTTATTTAATACATATACACAATGAGCATGTCACTAATCACCAGTCTCCCTAAAGCGATGATTGACTATTTTTACGAGAATAAACACAACATGGCACCCAGGAAGTGATATCGAAATAGGAGACTGTATTGACAGATGGATCTTGTAATGACTATCCTTTGACAGCTTAAACGGACTATTCATTCTATTATTTATGTCAAAATGGACTGGCCGCCATTTTCTAAAAATTATCAAGTCCCTGATCAGCACCCATAGAAATGTAAAAAACAGTGTGTTTGATGAGTTAAGGTTTATAATTGATTGTGTAGTACGTTTTGGTTTATGAATGATTGCAAGTGTGTGCGCGACTTTGTATCTATTGCTTTTATTGAACTACATGTGTAGTAGTGGCGCGGTAGTGGGGTCGACTTAGCGACAATACATTTTCAGCTACCGGGCATATCTCCTTCTTTCCTATATCTAGTCAGCACCCTAATTGCGTGACACACTTTCGATCGCAATCTGAATGATTTAGCTAATCCATTGCTTCATGTTTCAAATTTTTTATTAACTTACTTCAAAAAAGGAGATTCTCAATTTGGAAGTTTTTTTTATTTTATTTATCTATACCTAACTCCGTCATATAGTATAGACGGGTTTGCAAAATTCTTTTTTGAATGGACAAGGGGTGGTCCCACATTTGATTTAGTTTGGGAAGTTTTTGAGTTACCTTCATTAATACGATGTCTTCCACTTAAATCAGGTAGTACATCAGACCCTACAAATTATAGACCTATTTCTGTACTACCTACCTTTAGTAAAATTTTTGAGAAATTAATTTTAGATCAAGTGCAAAGATTTTTTAATAAACACAAATTATTACATAGCAAACAGTTCGGTTTTACAAGGGGTCGTTCAACTACTGATGCCGGTGTTGAACTTTTAGGACATATTTATAATGCATGGGAAGATAAATGCGATGCCTTGGGCATCTTTTGTGATTCGTCCAAGGCATTCGATTGCGTTCTTCACGAAACGTTAATCAGGAAACTCCGCCACTACGGAATCCGGAACACTGCTCTGGATCTTCTTATTTCATACTTGAGTAAGAGGATTCAGAGCGTTGACGTTAATGGAAAAAGATCTCCCGGATCTATAGTAACAATGGGAGTCCCACAGGGCTCAATTCTTGGTCCTTTCTTGTTTCTTATTTATATAAATGACTTGCCGTACCTCATAAAGGATAATCATGATATAGTGTTGTTTGCAGATGACACTTCACTTTTGTTTAAACTTAAACGTCAGCAGCAGGTTACTGACGATGTAAATAGCGCGATCTCTAAAGTAGTCCACTGGTTCAATGTTAATAATTTACTTTTAAACGAGAAAAAAACCAAATGCATTAAGTTTACGCTACCTCACGTTAGGCAGGTGAAAACTAATGTGTTGATAAAGGGCGAAGAATTGAATCCTGAAGACAGCACAGTATTCTTGGGCATAACTTTGGATGCTAAGCTTCAGTGGGGTCCACATATAGATAAATTGTCAAAAAAGCTAAGTTCCGCAGCATACTCTGTTAGAAAAATTCGTAATATAACTGATGTAGCGACAGCCCGTTTAGTGTACTTTAGCTATTGTCATACGGTATTCTATTGTGGGGAAATGCCGCTGATATTCAGACTATCTTTGTTTTGCAGAAGCGAGCTGTTCGATCAATTTATAAACTGAGTCCGAGACACTCGCTCAGAGACAAATTTAAAGAGATTAATGTTATGACTGTGCCTTCTCAATATATTTATGAAAATCTTTTATATGCCCATAAAAATATAAAATTATTTAAAAAATACAGTGATATCCATGATATAAATACTAGGAACAAACACAAATTTGTTGTACCTACAACAAGGCTCAAGAAAATAGGTGGCTCGTTCAGATGCCAATGTATACGCTTTTATAATAAAGTTCCAAGCCCAGTTCAAGATCTAAGCCTTAATAAATTCAAATCATTTATTAAACGTAAGTTGTGCCAGAAAGCCTTTTATACCGTCAAGGATTATATCGAGGACAAAAAGGCTTGGGATTAAGCTGCTTCCAATTTTTTTTTAATTTTTTACGTATTGAATGTTTTTATTTGGTTTTTCTCTGTTTTGTTGTTGTTTTTTTTTTATATACACTGACATTAATGAATTTTATATATACTATGACATTTGCTTACTTAGTAAAGTATTATATTATTTTAATTATTGTGAATGTGAAGACTATGTGGGTCATTGTATTTATATTATTTTTCTCTCTGTTCTCTTAGTTTTTGTCATGGTCTGGCAGTTTGAGTAATTAATGTGGCCTACCCAAATGTCCTTTCTTTGGTATTGTTCGTCGGATCGGTGAGCTCCTTAAGTTTTGAGTTGAGCTGCACGATTTCTGACAAATGCGTGCACTGACTGGACAGGTCCTCTCAATCTGTGTGGTTCTTTCCTCAAAAGACCATCTCAGACATCGACCTACATGGTCTTCATATGATCTGACCAAGATTATGTCTGGACTTTAAAAGAGACTGTGACGTCTGAATTTGTTTCGGCCTTTCTTCTCAGACTAGTCAGATAGGAAACGCCGACCTCATCTAGTTTTAAAATATGATTGACGTGTAAAAGTGTTTGTACAAACCTACTTACAAAATAAAATCATTTATCATTTATCACTTAGTTTATATTGATGATGTTTTAATAACTTCCTGTCACTGATATTTACATAGCAAACAGTGTTATATGAATTTGTGTCGATTGTTTTTTTTTTTTTGTTAAAAGGTTTTTTATTTAAAAGTATATTAGCGGCTCTTCTTCTGCACTCAGTCGCGGCGGTCCATCCATATGGGTATCTTTTAATCGTTAGATTATTATGGTAAATCGTGGGGAAAATGCAGTACTGTATTATCAATGTACAGACACCAGCAGGTCAAGCTACCCGAAATTGTCAAATTTTCCCAATCAACCTTGAACCTAATGATTTAGCGATAAAGTTGAAAATCTACTAAAGAAAGACAGATTGTATTAGCTTGATGCTAGCGTGCTCCAGTCTGTAATATGTTCTCACGTACTTGGATTCAGATAAAAGAAATGTTTACCAATTAGCTTGAATTCCTAAGAAACTTAGCCTTGTAATTGTCTCAGAATCCACACAAATGCATTGTCTTTCAGTACGAAAACTGTGCCCAAGTCTTATTGTGAATTGCAGGAAAATATTGATATTGAAATACTATCTCCATTGTTTCATATGTTCGAACAATTTGTCTGCTCAAGGACTTATGACTCAGGAGAGACCTATGACCTGCATTGAATTCCAAAAACGAACCGATTCATTCAGTCAATCAATCAGATTGAGTGAATGATTCTCAGATTAACTAAGACCATTTAATCTGAGGAATGATTCATTTCGTTTTCAACATGGCGCGAATTTAGAGGCTAAATCCACAGACAAACCCTACTTATTCGTAGACAGTCAAATAAGGCAAAGACAAGCCCCTACACTGCCATAATGTAATATTAATGAATTAATTCGACATTCCATGAATTATTGAAGTAAACATTCACCCCTATGTCAACTTTGGAGATGTTAGTTAATATTGATGTATGTAAAACAACTTTAATTACTTAGTCGCCATGTTATAACAAGACAGAATCATCATCTGTCTGCCTTATTCCAACTATGTTGGGGTCGGCTTCCAGTCTAACCGGATGCAGCTGAGTACCAGTATTTTACATGGAGCGACTGCCTATCTGACCTCCACAACACAGTTACTGGGTAATACGATACCCCTTGGTAAGACTGGTTGTCAGACTTTCGGACTTCTGACGACCCGTAACGACTGTCAAAGATTGACGACTCAGCCGGGACCAACAGCTTTACGTGCTTTCGCTCATCTCCTTGACTGTGTCCCAGTGGGAATATTATAGGCTGATCATGTATATTTGTATATTATGTACTGTTTCCCTTTATAACAGATTACATAAATAGGGCAATATCTATCATCACGCCAGCCAGATAAGATCATATTTCCTACAGCTGATAATATCATAATGTTTTTTTCATACATTTTAGTTACATTGTTGCACATTATTTTATAGTTTGCCTATGCAGGGTGAAATTAAATTAGCTAGCGAAACTCTGCAAAATCAAAAGTCATTTATTCAAATTAGGCTGAGAATCAGCACTTTTCGAACGTCAAAATTACAAAAGACAGTCCCCCCAAAACGCCCGTCCTTCACCACTTCCTAGTGCTATCGCTGGGAAGAAGAAGTGGCGCAGCTAACTCCCCAGCAGCACAGCTGTAGCAGACGCGATGGGTTTCTAACTTGAAACATGTTAAAAAAAAAGTAATTAGTTTAATTAAGTCATTTTTGGGGTCATCGACCGTAGTTATTGTAGTGACTTAAAACATCAGTATATAAAGTCTGTAACTGCTCCGTTGCTCTCGTGGTTGCAACCGCGACTGCTGAGCGGGAGGTCCTGGGTTCCATTCCCGGGTCGGACAAAGTGTTATATTTCTTAGTAAACGTCCGGAGTTTGGAAGTTGGCGGTTTAATACCCCCATGCCTCGGAAAGCACGTAAACCCGTTGGTACTGCGCTTGATATCTCCCCGGTCATGTCGGATTGCCGTCCCATCGGAGTATGAGAGTAAGGCTGATTTTCCACCAGATATGTGCTATGCAGCTATGCTGCGAGGATGTGAAAGCGAAGCTACGAAACTGTGCCACCGTTTCCACTAATACTAAGCTTTGTAGCGGAGCGAGTAAGATGTGCTATGAAGATGCGCCCCCGCGAGGTAGCTGTGCGAGGAAGATGCGCAGCTCGAGCTATGCGATGTATCGATAGTAAGGAAGGCACGGGGAGTACTCTGCTCTGCACATAGCTACACCACTCGCGCATCCATAGCTCCCATCCATGGCACGCATCCTTCCGTATAAAAACATAGCTTAGTTCAACCCGTTTCCACCAGTGCTATGCTATGTGGATCAATGAATATGATTGGATATCAATCGCATCCATAACAACGTAGCATAGCATATCTCTGGTGGAAAAAGCAGTTTTAAGGACACAACAGAGAGTGCTCCTGTGTTTACGCACGCACTTCAGCACTATAAAACTTGAGAGGTGTCAAGGGACACCCGGATGGAACGAAGTTCAAAGAGAGAGAGAGAGAGACAGACAGAAAAACACGCGCACGCCGCACGGCTTACAACTATAGCAAAAAGTGTCGTTCCAACTTTTGGTCTTAATTTTTTCCGTCTAGCCCCCTTTCGCAACGCGCGATAAGGAACTTCGTTCCAAAAATCTGCGTAGGTACTGGCTCTCCGTTGAGATGGGCTACCGTGACCGAAATCGGTCGGGAGGCTATTATATAGTAAGTTTTTTTTTTGTGTAAGTATTACAGACGTCATGAGTATACAACTAAACACTATAACGCAAAAGAAAATAGATTTTCACAACTCCGTACCTACTTCAAATAAAAAAACTACCAGCGGTCGTTGACCCCAAAAAAAAGTCTTCTTATTTTTTTATTTTATCGTGTTTAGATATGGATAGCCATTACGTCTGCAGAATTTCGCTAGCTAATTTAATTTGACCTTGTATAAAACGCCACAAACTGAAAATTTATTAATAATAAATTAATAGGACTTTTATGGGTAGAACCTTGATGTCATGTCAAGGAGCTCGTGAAATACGTTTAAACTGACAAGTTCTACAATGCAGCCACGATGACGACTAATAGAGAAGTCATCATCATTTATTTTTTCTCCTGCCCTTATCCTAATTTATTTGTGGTCGACGCAACTTGTTTTTTTCTTCCATACTTCTCTATTAGTGGTCATCTCGGTAGTCACCCCCTTTCTAACCACATCATCATTCACACAGTCCATCCATCGTTTCTTTGGTCTTCCCCTACTCTTATAGCCATCGACATTCATACTCAAACTCATACATAACAGAGAAGTATGGAAGAAAAAACTTTTTATACAAAAAAAAAACCGACTTCCAAAAAAAACACTATAAAGTGAAAAATAACTTTGAATTCGGAAGTCGATGTCGTTGGTTTCGCATTTTCGTTTTTTGACGCCGACTTCCGAAATTCACTTTTTAGTTGTCCCGACCCAACACAAATTCATGTATTTATAGAATGATATACTTGTAAAATTAGAGGTACCCTAATAACAACTTTGACAGAAATGAGGGTGTACCGTGGTATACTGAACACATCTGCGTACCCCTTTAGAGGGTACCGGCGTGATCTTATGTTGTATGATTGCGTAAACAATGCATACATTTATTGAAGAGTTCCGTTGTATGTCTCCGAAACTCATCATCAGATCTTTACGAAATTTCGGAACAAATCTCTTTAGAACAAAAAAAGAATTTTGCAAATCCGTCTAACATACATTAAAAAAAATATATACAGGGTTATTGAAAAAACACCAACAACCTCTGAAGAGGTCATTGTACTCATCATTATGAACAACTTTTATTGAGGAACCAAACCTGAAGTCGCGAAAAAAAAACTGAAGTCGGTTAAAAAAAACATCATGGGATAAGGTGTGTATTGTGAATCTTCATCAATCTCCTGTAGATTGATGAAGATTCACAATGCAGCCAATCGCAGAACGCGCTATTCAAAAATAGAACGGAACGAAGTCGGAAGTTGTTACTTTTTTTTAAGTTAGAGATATTCTCGTTCTGCCAAGCTGCGTGTTTATAATTTTTTTTCTTTCGTTTTTTCATTTGCATACATTGGCTTTTAGCAATGAGGTTTTATTTTCTTATCTTGAAATATGTATCTGGATCCTAGTTACATAATAAAAGGCAAGTGTGCAATTGTTTATTACTTTTAATAGGTTATTTCCTTTAAGACATACGAGTACTAACAATAATGCTGAAGAGTTTGTTTGTTTGAACGCGTTAATCTCTGGAACTTCAGGTCGGATTTGAAAAATTATTTTTGCATTTGATAGCTCAAGTCTTGAGGACTGTTATAGGCTATTTAACATCAC
This sequence comes from Apamea sordens, assembly GCA_945859715.1. Lineage (NCBI taxonomy): Eukaryota > Metazoa > Arthropoda > Insecta > Lepidoptera > Noctuidae > Apamea > Apamea sordens. The sequence goes on along the minus strand of OX244015.1, from coordinate 4,875,104 downwards.
GCTGGAACCTTCAGGAGCCGAGCAATAAGCAAGTCTGTGTCGTTGGTTCCGCATTTTTTGCCACCGATTTCCGAAACTAAAGTTATTTTTCACTTTGTACTGTTTACTACCCAAGCAAAATTTTCAAACTCAAACTGAAATCATTTATTTCAATTAAACCATGTACAGGCACTTTTGAATTGTCAAAATTAAATAGTCGGTCAGTTAGTCAGAATGTTGAAGCTAGTTGCCCATTCCAAAACGTAGCTCTCTATGGAGAAGAACGGGCAAGAAACTCCAAGGACACTATCAATTAATAAAGTTTATAAGGGACCAACCCCCAAGCTATTAAAAAAGTTATTTTTCCATAAACTCATATTTGTTTAAATTTTTGGCAAGTACAGACGCCAGCACATCAAGCTACTACAATCTGTCAAAATTCTTTAATAGAAGAACTTTACGCTAAAGCATTAGGTTCAAGGTTGATTGGGAAAATTTGTCAGTTTCGCGTGGCTTGACCAGCTGGCGTCAGTTCATCGAAACACATATGGCTTAAAAAGGGCTGTTATTATCAACAGAGCCCTTTTAGAATATCGAGTACCTCTACTTATCAGGTGGTTTTGTCGAAACATACCTGTTTGTTCCCCTTATCACGTCTTATCTCCTTATCAGTCGCTATCATAAAACTGTTATCATCGCCCAGATGATCTCTCGACGTATTATCTATGCTCTGCTCTTATAGTGCGTAGATTTACTGCAACACGCGGTTATTATTAATTATTAAAAGCCTGCGATGACCCATTGCAGGGCAAAGGCCACCCTACTCTGTTTCCACGTCTCTCTGTTTAAAGCTGCTAAGGACCAGTTCTTGTTGAAGGACTCCAGCTCATCCCGCGGGAGACGCTCCGCGCGTCGGGAGCCGCGTGACGACTCCCGGCCACCGTAGGCGCGGGCCTGCGGGCGGAGATAGTAATGGGTAGCTCACCGCCCGATCAGGACCAGGCCCACGTTCTTTCCGAGGCACAGAGGGGTGTAGGTATGTAAAGATGGTCACCGATCCACGGGCAAACCGCGACAAATGTAGCTTAACCTGAACGATCGACCCGTGCGGCAGTTATTACTTAGCCGGGGTGATATTAATGACCCTAAAATACTAAGATATTAAAACAAATGAAGATCACGAAATCGTTTCTCAAAAATGGTGAATAACCAAAACTGCCTATGTACAGACGCCAGCAGGTCAAGCTTCCCGAAACTGTCAAATTTTCCCAATCAACCTTGAACCTAAATGCTTTAGCGATAAAGTTATAAATCTATTAATGAAATTTGACAGATTGTAGTGGCTTTATTTGCTGGCGTCTGTACCAATAGTTTCGCCTGTGGGTACGTTACATGTGTACATAGTTCGTCGTTCTCTCTTAAAACGAGGTTATGATAGATAAGTGACCAATCTGTCATACGACTGTCAATGAGTTAGGAAATACACGGATAAGATATAAATTAAATAACTATGTATGTCTGGTAGAGATCTCACGATGTTTTATTGGAAGAAAGGAAATAAGTACATTTATTCAAGTGATAAACATGACGTAGAGAAAGAAAATAATAAGAAAAAAACTTTGACAAAAAAAAACTTCCAACTAAACAAAAATAAAATATAATATAAACAAGCTTTTATTACATGTTAATAAAAAGAATTAAAAAGTGAAAAATAATTTAAACCTGATAAGGAAAACCCACTTTTTATAAATAAAAGCGTGTTACATTGTGATTGAACATTAAAGAACATTTAGCATATTACACCTTCATTATTTTTCTTTTGCAATCACAATGCAACACGCTTTTATTTATAAAAAATGGGTTTTCCTTATCAGGTTTAAATTATTTTTAACTTTTTTGTTTTTTTTATTACTTAACAAGTAAGTAATAAAAGCTTGTTTTTAAAAAGTTTTTGTTTAATTATATTTTTAACTTTTTAGTATTTTTGATGCGAGATTGACTACGGCGTAGTTCGTAGCGCGTAGCAGTGCGAACGAACTTATTTTCCCAAACATGGGGTCGCATATTCACGTCCACCAAAATACCACCACTAACCACCACCCATCAAAGACGGTTCACCCATCAAGACGAATCAAACTCGACGCGGTTGTGTCGTTTAATTACCGAGTTCCTATGGCCATCTTCCAGCTCCATCATCAAATCAGCTCCATGTCATAATAATTTTGCATTGTCGTCCGATTTACACATGCATGCAAAATTTCAGCTCAATCGGTATGCGGGAAGTGGCTCAAATTTAACTTGCAAGATTTGATTACAGACAAACTTCGGGAGATGTGAAACTAAATAAAAGCTTGTAAAAAGGATAGAATGTACAAAAAAAAACGATTTTCATCAGCCGGCTTCAATCAAAGAAATAAATGTAAAAAAAAATAGTTTCTTCTTTTGTTTTTGTCGAGTCCGTAAAAAAAGTCAGCCTGTGTACAGATACCGTTATAATAATGTTGTTATCAATATGTTTATCAGTAACTCGGGAGACAGGTTCCATTTTATCTATTTTTGCGGATCAACGCCCCCTCGTATTCAAATTGTAACCCGATTCCCGATTCCCTATCTCTCATTGATTGATCCCGGAGTTTACTTCGGGAAGTACAAAAACAACCTCGAATGTTCAAGTTCGTGGGGTCCGAGTGCCCACTTGGTTTTTCGAGATATCACCAAGCGGTTAGTCGACTGTTCACGTGACCAGAGGGCTGGTCTGTTTTTTTGGCCAAAGAATTAGCATCGCCATACAACGTGGCAATGCTGCCAGCCTTTTGGGCACTGCCATGTTCCTGTTGACAGCGATGCTGATGAATTTTTTGATGCCCTATGATTCTTTTGCTTATTTTTTCACATGTACTATGTATTATTATTTTAAATGTTAGCTTATTGTTTAAGTTTCAATTTTTATGTTGAGAAAAGAGATATGATTTGACTTTTTGCATGTTTGTTTGTTACGCTTTCACACTAAAACAGCTAAACGGATTTGGATGAAATTTGGCACATGGGTAGACCATGACCTGAGTTAGGACATAGAATACTCTTTATCCCGATATTCCCAAAGGATCGAGACTTATGCGGGTAAAACCGTGTAAAAAAAAGGTTTCCGGATGACAGCGATGCCGACGAGTACTTCGACGGTTCAGTGTCCTTTGTTTTTGTATTTATTTGTATAGTTAGGTAGTTAGTATCTAATGTAAATAGTTAGTTATCTACACATACAATAAAAATTTCGAAGTGACGTTTAAAGAATGTTGCCAAACGTGATATATTTTTGACAGATAGAAGAAAATCTCAACGTCACCCTTGAAGCCATTTACTATCTTAAAACAAAATAAAGTTTCATACTAAACTTCAGTTCAACTTGCGTGACCTCTTATTTTGAACTGTAAAGTGCCTTGCAAGTTCGTGTAGTGACGAATTTGCATTCATATCGGGTCGACGCCCGATAAACACCTTCCTTTGCAGTCAATACCCTAGCTTGAACATGGCTATCTTAACGAGTTTTTTCATAGCAACTTTCAAGACTCATCATCTGCCTAGCCTTTTCCCAACCATGTTGGGGTGGACTTCCTAACCCAACGTATGACTACTATGTACATACTATAAAGCTACCATTTACTGGGTACGTCTTTCATTAACTTGAATGTGTCCTGGCAGCAGAAAGTATGTCATGCTCACTCAAATGTCTCGCTGATGGTGGCGCATGTGTTGGATCATTTGGCTCCCTTCAAAATGGTGAAGGTGGTGCATGTTCGTGAACGGGCGCAGACAGTAGGGACTGGTCATCTCTTTGCTGCCATGGCTTATTTTAATTTAATTTAATATTTGAATTGTTCTTATTTTTTTTAATATTTCATTACGGACGCTTTTAATGTTCTGCGTCGTTCTCACATGCATAATTTCTAACATGAATGATGGAACCAATACTTCGTAACCATATTATATTGATTTAAAAGAGTGTCCATGGAGTTTCTTGCCCGTTCTTCTCCATAGGTACCTACGCTTTGGAATGGGCAACTAGCTTCATTTTTCTGACTGACCGACCCCTTGACAATTCAAAAGTGCCTGTAATTGGTTTAATTGAAATAAATACTTTGAGTTTGAGTTTCAACTGCATTATCAGCCTAACATTCCCACTGCTGGGACCCAGGCCTCCTCTCTGTGAGGGGACCACGCGGGCCCAGTGTGGGCTGGTAGATGTCAGATGTCTTAAATTTTTTGGTTCTAGGCTATGCCGATTTCCTCACGATGTTTTCCTTCACCGTTTTGAGAGCAGTGGTGATGAAATAATTTACACAAAGTAAAGCGAAAAAAAAAAAAAACCCTGTCTGGGTTCGAACCCACGATCTACAACTTGTAAATCGCGGCCGTTACCACTGGGCCTCATTGCAGATAAATGCCAGTACATATTTAATATGGAGCGACTGTGTATCTGACCTCCACAAACCAGTTACTGGGTAACACGGAACCTGTTGGTAAGACTGTTTTATCAGATTTTCGGGCTTCTGACGACCCGTAACGTCTGTCAATGATCTACGTATGACAGCCGGGATCAACGACTCTACGCGTATGTGTTGAATGGTCACCCATCCACGAACTGACCGCGGCAAGCGTAACATAAACTTATATCAACCAGTGTGGCTGGTATTGTGGGTCCAGTGAGTCTGGCTGTTTGTGTATGTGAGTTTAAATGTTTGTTAACGCATCCACGATACTGGAGAAATTCCTAGTGTGGGGCAACGTTCTTTAAATAAAATAAAAATAAATACGTAGCCACGAGCTCCTTTAGTAGATCTTTCAAACTCTAAAATCTTAATTTTCAACCCAAAACTTGCTCATTCTAATTTCCATTTAAAGTAATATCGTGTGCTGACAATATTTGGTGCACGTACAGCGTACTTACGTTCCAAAACATTATGATAAGGTGTGTTTGCGCATGATGTCAAGTGTACTGATAACCTAGATATGTAGCATCGTGTGGTAAGCAGTACTGGAGGAGATATTTTGAATTATCTTGGAGTGACGAATTTAGAGGGAATGGATACAGGAAGTTTAGTGAAAATCTATATAAGGTGACAAGGTTATCCCCATCGACGCGCATCATCATCTACCTAGCCTTTTCCCAACTAAGTTGGGGTCCGCTTCCGGCTATTTTCAGCTGAATACCAGTATTTTACATGGAGCGACTGCCTATCTGACCTCCACAACCCAGTTACTGGATAATACGATACCAATTGGTAAGACTGGTTGTGATCCACAAATGACAGGACAGACAGACAGGATAGGAAAACTGCAGTTTTCTTTTGATAATCGACGGAATATTTCTACGCGAGGATCTAGAATCATGTGCTGAATTCATGGTTACAGTTTGCGCGTCGATGTCCCTGCCAACCCTATAAACGTGAAAGTTTGTATGGATGGATGGATGGATGGATGTTTGTTACTCTTTCACGCAAAAACTAGCGAACGGATTTGGATGAAATTTGGCACACAGACGGTTTATAACCAGGATTAACATATAAGATACTTTTTATTCCGATATTCCCACGGGATCGAAACTTATGCGGGTGAAACCGTGGGGCGAAGCTAGTATAAACAGACAAGAAAAGCGAAAGTCATTTACTAATAAATGACAGTCGCTTTTCTTGTCTGTTTGTGTGACTGCGTTGTTCTTCTAACATCCGCAACGTATTTTGATGCAGTTTTCACCAGCATTTAGAGTCTATTCCGGGGGGTTTGTGTATAAAACGTTAATATTAAACTTACATAAAATAAAGAAAACTATGAAACACACTTCCAATCACAATCTGTAACATTTTGACGGATATTGCTAATCCATTGCTTCATATATGTTCGAAAATTTTGTCTACTCAACAACGTAAATAACGCAATGAATGTTGATTCACGGTCAAAATAAAATCCTATGCTACAGTTAGTGTGTTATTACACAGTTATCACTCCGCAGGTGGCGTTGAGAACTGTAAACAAATATTATTCATAGATAAGATAGATAATTATTCAATCTATATCTGAATTTAACCGATATGAGTCTATATACTCGTATCGCGCGATGACGCCAATTTCAAGCACCGACCTAGACATCATCATCTGCCTAGCCTTTTCCCAACTATGTTGGGGTCGGCTTCCAGTCTAACCGGATGCAGCTGAATATCCTATCTGACCTCCACAACCCAGTTACTGGGTAATACGATACCCCTTAGTAAGACTGGTTGTCAGACTTTCGGGCTTCTGACTACCCGTAACGACTGTCAAAGATCCACGAATGACAGCCGGGACCAACGGCTTAACGTGCTTTCCGAGGCACGGAGGGGTCTCGGTATGTAAAGATGGTCACCCATCTACAGACCAACCGCGGCAAGCGTAGCTTAACCTGACCGATCGACCTGTGCGGCTGTTATTATTTAGCCACGAAGCACCGACCTAGACAATGAGTCAAAAATCAAAATCAATAGTCATTTATTCAACTTATGCTGAGAATCAGCACTTTTCGAACGTCAAAATTACAAAAGACAGTCCCCCAAAACGCCCGCCCTTCACCACTTCCTTCCTAGTGCTTTCGCTGGGATGAAGAAGTGGCGCAACAAACTCCCCAGCAACACAGCTGTCTGTTCAGTTAGAAAATACTTGATTGTATACAATACTAGGTATTGCTAGGTAGAGTTCTTCACATTGCAGGCATCTAAACAAAAATAAATTAAACACAAAATATATACGTGTCACGGGCCCACACCCTGTTACAGAGAGGAGGCAAACCCAAGGGGTATCGTATATGCCAGGGTAGCGGGAACATCCGAAAGGGTTTACCGCTGCCCTGGAACATAAAGGGCTAAGGAAGGAACACGGGTGGGTTTTAGTCAGTAAGAGTCTGACACTCCCTTCTGCTCCACCCAGAGCGGGAGGAGTCATTTGATGATTTCCCATCCTCAAAAAAAAAAAAAACAGGGGTATCGTATTACCTAGTAATTGGGTTGTGTTGTGGAGGTCAGATAAGCAGTCTCTCCATGTAAAATACTGGTACCTATTCAGCTGCACCCGGTTAGACTGGAAGCCGACCCCAACCAACATAGAGGGGAAAAGGCTTGGCAAATGATGATGATTTTGTGAAAGATGATATTTTGACGCCTAAACTTCGAATGGTAAGTTGTTTCTTTCTTTCAGTTAGGTAAATCTAGCTATTTTGTTAGCCTAATTTATAAACTAACTAGCAGTGCCCCGCGGGTGCACCCGTATAAGTGTCGATCCCGTAAGAATATCGGAATAAAATGTAAGCTATGCCAAAGAATCTGCCACGCCTTTCCCCAAACTGCCGTCAACTGCAGGAATTCTACTTAGCAAGGTAAAAATATAACCAATAGATTTTCACTTAATTCATCTTAAGATATGAAGTGATAACCATCATCTATCTGCCTTTTCCCAACTATGTTGGGGTCGGTTTCCAGTCTAACCCGATGCAGCAAAATACCAGTATTTTACATGGAGCGACTGCACTTAATGTAAAAATGTCATATCTATCTATCTGACCTCTACAAATTCAAAACCCTTTTCGAACGTCAAAATTATGTACATAAGGCAGTCCCTCAAAACGGCACTTCGCCAGTTCCTTGTGCTTTCGCTCTTTCGCTGGGAAGAAGAAGTGGCGCAACATACTCCCCAGTTACTGGGTAACACGATACCCCTTGGTAAGACCGATTATCTGAATTTTTAGATTTTGACGACCCTCACCGACTGTGAAAGATCTAGGAATGACAGCCTGGACCAACAGCTTAACGTACGTGCTTTCCGATGCACGGAAGGGTCTCGATACGTAATGGATGGTCACCCATCCATGAACGGACAGCAGCAAGTAGCTTAACCTTCATTCGCTAATAAATCCTTGTTAATACCTTAAATTACTAACACCAACGTAAAGAAATAAAGAAAGCTTTTGTTTGAAACTATAACACTATCCATATTTCCAATTTTCTCGTTACTAAACCACTAAAACTACAAAAAACATAAAACAAAAAAAAAATAGTACCAATAACAAATGAAAATGAACGATTTCCACATTGAACAAGTAGAACTATAGACGTCCCGCTTCAACGTTGTGTGCTAGCGCGGGACGGCAAACTTGTTGTTAGCACGTGTGATGACGAAATCAAAATGGCCGCCGACCTTGAAAACCTATGGACTGATAAAGAAATTTCTAACTATGAGTTTGTGCACCTATATGTACCTACCTACCTATTTCGTTTTTAGCATTTTCTTTTAAAGGTACTCGTAATTCCGGAAAATTATTTTAGTTAAGGCATTTTTTTCAGGAGACATGTTTTTCGTGGTTATAAAATGACTGTTTTAGATGTTGAATGTCTCCAAGATACTGTTTTTTCATTTACTTATATCAAAATTTTCTAACCTGCCAGTCTTCTGGGCACATTTCTGGATGACAGCGATGCGGACGAGTAATTTATTCGTATAGGTTCTATGTTCTATAAGAATAAATTCAAAAACAAAAGGACACTTGGGCGACGAAATACTCGTCCGCATCGCTGTCATGTTACGGGTTTGGTTTCCGCACTTAGTCCTTCAGGTGGACCATTCGTATAGGTAATTAGTCATTTAATTATTCATCAAAATCCGCCTAAAATGTTCCCACTGCTGGGACACAGCCTCCTCTCTTCGAGAGAGAGTGGGCTATGATCTAGGTACCACGCGGGCCCAGTGCGGGTTTTTATTCTAGGACATGCTGGTTTCCTCATGATGTTTTCTTTCACCGTTTTGAGGGCAGTGGTGATGAAATTATTTACACAAAGTAAAGCGCCTGTCTGGGTTCGAACTCACGAATTACATCTTGTAAATCGGGTAATTTAATTTAGTACATACCTAGTGTAAATAGTTACCTAGGTACATTAGTAGATTATTAACCAAGGGGATAAAGCAGTGTCTTCTGTCGCGGGTGACGATTTCAATCGCGAGCGTAACGAAGGACTCGAGGTTTACTCCCGAGCGTAGCGAGGGTGTTAAAAACTGAAATCACGAGCGAAGCGAGGGATTTAAGACGAGTCCTGAGTGTAGCGAGGGATTTAAGTTCACCCAAGACTAAGACAGCTTTATCACCGAGGAAAATACTCTACTTTTCGTACCATTTGCGAAAAAATTAACACAATAATAATATGAGATAAGCATTTATTAAAAATAATGACAATTAAAAGTAAAAGTTAACATTCGAAACATTGGTCCAATTATTGATAGAGAGAGTTACATTTTCGTTTGGTACATTTATTGTTGATGAGTTTATTTGAGTATTTCTCTCACAGATAACTATAAATAAGTATTTCTCTGTTCTTGCGTCTGAGGAACTTGGCAAATTCCTAGACTAATATTTTTTTGTCGGAAAAGCAAATGCATCAAGCTCATACGGCCTCGTCGGTTTTCGTAATTTTATTTAATAATCATAACTGCATAATAAATGCGTATTCCTTTTTCAAAAAGATGTATAATGCTTTAAATAAAAACTTAATGGTGTAAACACAGATGTAGTTCAGTATATATTTCGGTAAGTATTCCAAATTTAAATCACATTCTCCCCCTAGAGGATGAATGAAATTCAGTACAATTTTCTTTCCCTGTTTTTAACAGATTAAAAATGACTATTGTTATATTCGCTTTTTGTGGCATAGAATGTAACTTTTTTGAGCAAGTGGTATGAAAAGTTATTTATACACTAGCTTCTGCCCGCGGCTTCGCCCGCGTGGATTTCGGAAATTTACCCACGGGAACGTGCTAACAGGATAAAAATAAATGTATGTGCTTCCCCAGAATGCCATCTATGTCGCGGGCCCTTTGTGGCTAATTACAATAGAAAACCAATTGTGTCTCATTAGTGGTGATTAAGAGGGTACCTATATGATATCTTTACCTAAGTACCTACCTAATTAAAAAAAAACTCAAAAACAGAAAATTAAATACCTACCTAAATAAACCTATTTCTGATGATAACTAATCTAAACTCAATAAATAAGCAAAATTCCTAAAAACTAATATCTATACGAATGACTAAACCTACCTAACAGTATTATAAAATAACCGACGGTCACTACGTACTAGGGAATGGTCCCGGGAAATCCCGGTCCCGAAAATCCCGAGAAATCCCGGGATTTTTGTATAGACTAAAGAACCGGGACGATCACACCATGTCCCGGGACTTTCGGGACCTTCGGGACTTAGTTGAAAAGTATAAACTTAAATTAGGAATTTGAGTTTCCCCATTCAGATATCATAATAAAAGGTTTCTTACTAAGATTTTATTTAAAACTAGAGGTCCGCCTAGCGGTTTCACCCGCTGCTACACGTTTTTCCGAGCGAATGAGGTCAAAAGTAGCCTTTGTTACTTAGGGATCTTGTAGCTTTTTAGTGGTGAAAGAATTTTTAAAATATAATCAGTAGTTTTTGAGTTTATTGGTTACATACCTAGAATACCTACAAAAAAAACAAATCTTATCTCTTTTCTAACCTAACCTAAAAGTGTAGAATCTACACTGTACTTGGACAGTGGTTCGCTCATCGGTTTAGCCGGTGCTTGCTACTGCTGCCCTTTTTCCCGTCAGAATAAGGCGTTTTCCCGCGGCAAAACAGTCTATGTCACTCATACTCAGAGTTAAAAAACACGCACAAATAGCGTTTCTTCGATAGCTGTTCATCTATCTACCTGAAGAGCCTTCATCACAAAATCAAGAAAATAATGATCTGCACAGAGATGCTATAGTAACAAAAAAGATGAGCTTAATACTGAAATACTGAATGCTACCAAAAATGTACGAGTTCGAAGCGATCAAGAAGATTTAAACACTACAATTAGAATAGAAATGGCTCTTTTTGAGAATGGTGGTGATCGTGGCCGTTTTCTGTCGTTAGCTTATGATCACCTTCTGACGATCCCTCCGACCAGCATGGAGCCCGAGAGGATATTCTCTGCAGCAGGATTACTGTGCAACAAAATAAGATCACGCTTAAGTGATAAAAACTTAGACGCACTTATTTTTTTGAGAACCCATTATAATGAGCAAGACCGTACTAAATAATTGAACGTTTTCATATTTTGTTAATTTCATTTCTTTATAACTTTCTCATATTTTATTATTTTATATTCCTTAAAGATAAGCGTCTCAGTGATATGATAACTGCTGAATGCTGATGATGACTTGGTTTATATTAGAATTAAGAAAAGGATTTATGTTTTATTTTGTTTTATGGAAAGTAACTAGGTTTTGGTTGATTGATATTGGTATATAATTTCTAATAATAGCGAGCGTTAAATGCTGATTTGACTTGTTGTTTTCTTCTGTTGATTATTTTATCAAAGTAAATAGTAAATGGTTCTGTTTTCGTTGATTTAAAAAAATATATATATTTAATTAATACAATGTAGTTTTTATTACCTACGTACATACATAAATACTAAAGACCTATTAAAATAAAAATACCAGCAGTAGGTAAAAAAAAATAGGTACCCAAAAGTCCCGAAAGTCCCGGTTCTCCCGGTTCCTTCAACAAGTAATCCCGAAAATCCCGGGACACAAGAAGAGCACCGGTTCTTCATTCCCTACTACGTACACTATCAAATATACTACCTATACTTTAAAATTAAAATCTATACCTACGACTTATATAAAAATAAACCTAAATAACTCTTAAAACTAAAAGGAATAAAAATGAACTCCACTGCGGGTGACCCAACCTACGACAAACTTAGTATTTGCGGTTGGTACAGTACAGACAGTGGTAATCGGGTATAGGGATCGAACCGCAAAATTAAGTTTGTTTTTTATTGTATATACTTTTCCGGGATAAAAAGTACCCAGTGTGGTGCCCAGGATATTAAAGAATAATTATACCAAGTTTCATCGTAATCGAACCGGTAGTTTTTGCGTGATGCCTGAACAAACAGACAGACAGACAGACCGACAGACAGACAAAAAATTTTTTAATCACATTTTTGGGTTCGGTGTCGGTCTAGTAACACCCCCTGCCATTTATTTTTTTGATATTTTCAATGTACAGAATTTTCACTCCTACAGATTTATTATAAGTATAGATTACAATAAAGCCTGCTTGTCTTAAAATGTTGATAAGGTACCTTTTCACATTGAAAACATCAGTGAAAACTCTAAAAAGCTTACGTAAAGTTGAAACAATTATATCCCTAATTGCTAATGCACTATTCTAATAAAATCCTATTAATATTATAAACATGAAAGTTTGGATGGATGGATGGATGGATGTTTGTTACTCTTTCACGCAAAAACTACAGAACGGATTTGGATGAAATTTGGCGCACAGATAGTTTATAGCCAGGATTAACACATAGGATACTTTTTATCCCGACATTCCTACGGGATCGTAAATTATGCGGGTGAAACTGCGGGGCGCAGCTAAAATGATCAGGTGTTACACCTAAGTCTATATTTAATTATAAAAAAAACCTTTATTTTCAGGCAACTGAAAATCCATAGGTACAGCAGTGTTAATAACGAAAAAAAAATCATCGGTTAAAAGTTCTAGAAGATAGATATGAACAATATCTATGATTATGAATTTTATCCCATTGTTATCGAGATAGTCTATCGTGGGCTAATGTGTACATAGATATATAGCCATTATTGCCCACTACTTTCAATAACGGAAATAAGAAATAAATGCGCGGTAGCAACGCATTGTTATAATGCGTTGCTACCGCGCATTTATTTCTTATTAACTCTATCTAGCTTATTTTAGGGTTCCTTACCTCAAAAGGAAAAATGGAACCCAGACCCTTTTTCTCAGGAACGCGTGAAGTTATCAAGTTGAAATTAATATAAAATACTCAAGGCTGCAATCCCTTGAAGCAGTGAAAAAATCAAACTTCTAAGTCAACGCAATCAAAAGATACGGGCGTTTATGTTCCGATTATGCCGCATATTTTGAAACTCGCAAGGGAATCAAAACCTATAGGGTACTTACTTCCCGTTGACCTAGAATCATGAAATTTGGTAAGAAGCAATGGCGTGTAGCACAATTAAAGGAAAAATCCGAAAACCGTTATAAAGTGATTCCGATATCCGTATTTACAGAATAAACAATTTCATTTCATTACATCTGACCGCCATAACTCAGTTACTGGGTAACTCGATACCCACCGAGCAAGACTGGTTGTCAAATTCAAAGGAGTGTTGAAAAATCATCATCTACGTTCAGGAAAATTAATTGTTTACCAAATTGATTACAAAACTAAAATTGCCAGTACATTCACTTTGACAATAAAAAAATAAGCAAAAGAATCATAGGGCATCAAAAAATTCGTCCGCATCGCTGTCAACAGGAACAGTGCCCAAAAGGCTGGCAGCATTGCCACGTTGTATGGCGATGCTAATTCTTTGGCCAAGAAACAGGCCAGCCCTCTGGTCACGTGAAGAGTCGACTAACCGCTTGGCGATATCTCGATAAACCCAGTGGGCACTCGGAATTGACAATTGAATGAAATAGCTCTTTAGCAAAGCAAATTGATGTAGGGTGTCAATTTGATTCGGTTATAGGTTCGAACCCAGACAGGCGCTTTACCTACTTAGTGTAAATTATTTCATCACCACTGCTCTCAAAACGGTGAAGGAAAACATCGTGAGGAAAGCGTCGTGTCCCAGTACCAAAACATTCGAGGACATGTGACGTCTACCAACCCGCACTGGGCGCACTCCCTCTCAACAAGAGGAAGCCTCATGTCCTAGCGGTGGGAACATTATGTGTGCTAAGTGTTAATTTGATGAACTAGTGTAGTTATGTGCACGCTGAGGTCTTCTTTAAGTGAAGGAGTTCATGTTGCCCTTTATTTAATGTGTCATCTTTTGTTGGAGATACTAAATCAATAAATAAAATGGAATGGTACAGTCACGAGCACCAATATGTCAACACTTGGCAACTTTCTATTGCGATTTTTTCGTGAAATAACGAGTGTAACGTCGAAATACGACACATTACATAAACCTATGGGTTCGAAAATACTATGTTCGTAACAACATAAAATTTTATGTTGTTTTTTGGTCGCTTTTGAGTAAAGCCGAGTGTATACATACTTTTGCTCATGACTGTCAGACAAATACCTACTGTAGACAACCTACAGTAGGTATTTGTCTCTCCTTCCCATTTTTAATATTAATCCAAAGGTTGTCTTTAAAAGATCGCTCTTAGCGATAAGACCGCCCATATTGTGTCACCCTTTGTAAAATTTCTATATTTATGTCTGTAATTTATATGGCGTACATCTTCTATACTTATAATAAGAATGTAAAAAAGTTGTGTCTGTACATTGAATATATTTAAAAAAGAATAATTGAGGGGGGTTAAGAAATAGTAATAGAACACGAATCTAAAAAAAAAAAGTCTGTCTGTTTGTCTGTTTATCTGTTTGTCTGTTTATCTGTTTGTCTGTTTGTCTGGTTGTACACGCTAATCTCCGGAACTACTGAACGGATTTGAATGAAACTTTTTTTGTTATCTAGCTACTAAACCTGGGCAACATATAAGCTATAATTGATTTTGGAAACTGGAACACCTGATGCAGAACCGCAACAGACCAGCTTAACTATAAGAGTTACAAAAATGACGCCATAGAAAAAAATGTTGTGTCTGATGAGCATTTTCTGCTGCGAGAATAAAACTCGAAGATCGGAACATCTGATGTGGAACTCTAAGAGCACAGCTAAACCATAACATATATAGGAATGACATCTTTGCAAAAGTTGTTCAGTCTGATGATTATTTTCTGCTGGGAGAATAAAATTCGAAGATTGAAACATCTGATGTGGAACTCGGAGAGCACAGATAAACTATGGCATATACAGACATGACATTTTAACAAAATTTGTTTGGTCTGATGAGTATTTTCCGCCGAGATAATAAAAATCAAGGATCGGGAACATTTGATATGGAAATCACTTTATACTAATATATTAACATAAGCTGGGAGTACCTCCACGCGGTGAAGGCGGTAACAGTTTGGGCCTTCTTTCGATGACAATAGTAAATCATTGAAAACTTGGCTTCACTGGCTAAATAATATATATATATATAATATAATATAATATAATATAATAATATATATATATATATAATAATATAATATCACTGGACATTTCACACAGCGCCATCTAGTCCCAAGCTAAGCAACCTAATGCTTGTGTTATGGTAACAAGATGGCTGATAAACTACTTATATACATTTTTTTTTTTTGTAAATACATACATAATATAGATAGAAAAACACCCAGACTCGGAACAAATACATGTAGGTTATACAAATATTTGTTCCGTGCGGGAATCGAACCCGCGACACGCAGCGCAGCAGTCAATCGCTTAACCACTGCGCCAACCGTGCCGTCAAATCTCCCATTTATGTATAATTATATATATGCCTTCGGGCTTATGTTATTTGAGTGTTTAATTTCCTTTTCCATTTATCTTCGTGACACGGTAGCCTACTCGGTAACACAGGGGAGCAGTCACTTAGATCTTAATTGCAAAGTTATTAAAGTACATTAATAACCATAACCATGCCACGAAAGAGGTCAAATCTTTCGCAATGTTCGAAAGGAGCTAAAAGATTGAAGATCATTAGATCCCAGGAATCGAATGAAGAACGCCAGGCAAGACTTGATGCTGTTCGACAACATCAGGCTGTATCTCGCTCCGCGGAAACTTCTTCGGATCGTGAAGCACGACTTAGCGCTGATCGTGAGCGTCATGCATTGTCTCGCGAGTCGGAAACGTTAACGGAAAGAGAATCACGCTGGAGTTCTCAGCGTATTCTCACGTCGACTTCTAGGTCTTTAGAGACCAGTGACGAACGTGAAGTGCGACTTACGGCTGATCATGATCGTCATGCATTGTCTCGCGAGTCGGAAACATTCACGGAAAGCGAATCACGCTTGAACTCCCAGCGTATCTACACATCCACTTATAGGTCTCTAGAAACCAGTGAAGAACGTGATGCGCGACTGACCGCTGATCGAGATCGCCATACATTGTCCCGCACATGCACGCAAAATCTTCAGAATCTATTAGAAAGTGAGAGAGAGAGAATTGCTGAAGTAGCCGCATGAGGAGACAGAAGAACAGCGCAACGAACGCTAAAATTCTGATCGACTTTGACATTCTCTCAACAGAATGTCGGTATCATCTGAAGAATCTGATGAGTCTCAAGAAATTGTCCTAAGGCATCTTCCCTGGGTTGATAAGGAAAAGAGTGCATTTACGTATACTCCAATGATTGACTACGCCACATATGCTGCCCTTGGAGGTATGGTTGTAAATTGTTCTTTTTGTGAAGCTTCTAAATGGCCAAAATAAGCAAATGGTATGTGTTGCTCAGGTGGGAAAGTGCATATTGGTATTTTACAAAATCCTCCAGAGATACTAAAATCATTGCTAAAAGGTGACCATACACAGTCTAAACATTTCTTGGACAACATCCGTTCTTACAATAGTGCATTTCAAATGACATCTTTCGGTGCAAAACAGGTATCAGAAGGACCATTAGTAATGTTAACTAATTGATATTAATTTCGCTACATAATTTCGGAATGAAAATATGTAATTCTACCTTTACCTATATTTTAATGAAGTTATAAACTACCCAGTCTACAACACTCAATATAAGTTATACCAAACTTAATTGAAATTCTTTATCGGTTTTGACTGATTTATTGGCTGACATATCAACGCACAGTTCAAACTCTTGCCGAAATTCCTATCGGAACGAGAAAGGGACTGGATCCGCGTACGAAGTCGCGGGCAGAAGCTATAAATAATAAAGAGTCATCATCAACTGCCAAACCTTTCTCCGAACTATGTTGGGGTCGGCTTCCAGTCTATCCGGATGCAGCTGAATACCAGTATTTTACATGGAGCGACTGCCTATCTGACCTCTACAACCCAGTTACTGGATAATACGATACCCCTTGGTAAGACTGGTTGTCAGGCTTTCGGGCTTCTGACGACCCGTAACGACTGTCAAAGATCCATGAATGATGGCCGGGACCAACAGCTTAACGTGCTTTCCGAGGCACGGAGCGGTCTTGGTATGTAAAGATGGTCACCTATCTGATCGATAGACCCGTGCGGCTGCTATTAATTAGCCACAAGTGTGTTAAAGAGTATTCTATTCTAATAAACTTTCTTGATTTTACCAGTCGACAGCGATGCGGATGAATGTGTCGCCGCTATATTTTAGTTTGTAAATAGTTTTAGTTAATTTAGGATATAATTTTGTTATTTTTGTGTATTAAATGTTGAAAAAATCGCAGGCATCGATATAATAGACATATCGAAGTAATAAAAATCGCGGCAGTTCATTTGTTATCACAACAATTCAACGTTATCTCCGAATCTGGTTTAGTGCAGTGATAATGGGTTTTGTTTTATTATCATACACTCCAATTATAGTATAGGATTTAAATACAGGAGGATCCGTGGATAGCTTCAGTTTAATTTCAGAATTGTTTTTTTATAACGGACGCTTTTAACGTGCACGGCTTTCTACATCGTTTATTGTTTTTTTTTTTTTTATATATATTATTATGATAACCCGTGGACAGTGTTGTGGGTCACATTATTAGCAAAATGCAAATATTGTTAAACTAAAGTCTTCATAATGTAACTATTTGCTGTTCCTCATAATAAAAATAAAATAAAAATCGTTCTCACATAGTAAGTATATTAATTTCAACATGAATGATGTGACCAATATTTTGTAGCTATTTTATGATTTAAAAGAGTGTCCGTGGAGTTTCTTGCCCGTTCTTCTCCATAGGTAATAATAATAATAATATCCCTGGACATTTCACACAGCGCCATCTAGTCCCAAGCTAAGCAACCTAATGCTTGTGTTATGGTAACAAGATGGCTGATAAACTACTTATATACATTTTTTTTTTAAATACATACATATTATAGATAGAAAAACACCCAGACTCGGAACAAATACATGTAGGTCATATAAATATGTGTTCCGTGCGGGAATCGAACCCGCGACACGCAGCGCAGCAGTTAATCGCATAACCACTGCGCCAACCGTGCCGTCGAAAGTACCTACTATGCTTTGGAATGGGCTTCATAAAATATTTCTGACTGACCGACCCTTTGACCATTCAAAGGTGCTTGTAATTGGTATATTATACCTATGCCTATTTGAAATAAATCCTTTGAGTTTGAGTTTATTATTTATTCCTGTTTTTTTCAAATCCAGACATAATCTTGGTGAAATGGTCTTTTGAGGAAAGAACCACGCAGATTGAATGGACCTGTCCAGTCCTATGTTCAATGATCAAATTCGTAATGTTATATTCAATGAGAACCAGCACCGAAACCCGATTACAAATAATAATTAAATAATATGTTACAACATTGATAATAATTATTATTAACTATGATAACAGTTATGCAAGAACCAAGTGGGTTTATAAGCAAATATAACCATACCTACTAAAACACTGATAAAAAATTAATGCATTTAGCTTTGTATCAGAAACCCTCTATACCTTTTTTTTATTTGCGGATGGGAAATCATCAAATTACCTCTCCCGCTCTGGGTGGAGCGGAAGGGAGTGTCAGACTCTTACTGACTAAAACCCACCCGTGTTCCTTCCTTAGCCCTTTATGTTCCAGGGCAGCGGTAACCCTTTCGGACGATCCCGCTACCCCGGCAGGCTTCGGCCCTTTCAGGCCCCGTCAGTTCGTGGTGAGTGGTGACATCTCTTTGAGGCGCGCGTGGAACACACACGCGCCGTCCGGCACGGGCCTGGTCCTAATCGGATGGTGAGGTACCCATTACTCTCCGCCCGCAGGCCCAACCCTCTATACCTTTTACATCATTTATTGCAACACACCATCAAACTTAATCTGAATAATTTTGAAGGATAATTAATGCTAATCCATTGCAGCACAAGTAGACACATTTTTCGAACATTTGCATGCTCGAAAAATGTGTCTGCTCAACCATGTACCTAAATAACGCAATGAATGTTGTCGAACTGTCAAAATGAAACCTATAGTAGAGAGAGTGATACGGAATTAGCCCGCTGATCCTAATTAATTGCATAATTGTCAGGGCTACTTAAGAAAAAAAAAATTGCTACTACGTCGTACCGTCGACCTTCATTTGAACCTAACCCTTCGGAGTACAGTCAACAGCAAAAGTAGATGATCAAAATCAGAAATTCAATACTAATGAACGTAGTTCGCGTCAGAACTGTGTGGCGTCGAAGTGATTCAAAAGTATGTGATTGTAAATTATACCAAACATTTACTACTAGTACAGCTGCCATATAGCTGCGAACTCCGTTCATTAGTATTGAATTTCTGATTTTGATCATCTACTTTTGCTGTTGACTGTACCAGCCGTGTCTACTCATAAATCACCCAATCGCGTCCACCCGCGTTCCCTCCATCGAAGTGCTGAAAACCCTGAACAGTCGGTAAAAATAGTAAATTATCGACGAGAGCGATAAGATTAATTGTTTATAAGGAAAACTATGGCTAAAAATATGTACTAAACGTGTACTATGTGCAGTGTAAAGGACGAATTATTGATTACATATTCCAAACATGACCATTGACCATTAATTTAAAAAAAAAACAATAGAACCCTGCGGGGTAATTGTGTGACACACTAACAGTACCTAGTCTTTCATTTTGACAATTCAACAACATTCATTGCGTTATTTAAGTTATTAAGAGAAAAAAAAAATTGAATATAAGAAGCAATGGATTAGCTATGTTCTTCAGATTTTGATTGATACTGTGCTACGCAATTATTGTGCTGTTCGTGTAGCTAATCACGGATTTACTAAAGAAAAACTATAAATTATCCAGAAATATCAATTCAATTCACGAAACCAATTCTTTGAAAGGAGTTTCAAATAGAAATTGAATCATAAACTATCAAGATTACATTTCTATCCAACGATTTATATTTATAACCTAACATCGATCATTTATACTGCACCATTCCAAAGTTGCCAGCATAATAAATACATGGTAGTTAAGTAGGAATTTTTCGCGCGCGCAATCTGGGCTCTCGAGCGGCGTCGCAGTGCGGTGTGAAAATGTAGGTCAGAGCCAGCCTTGAAACAAGCTATATAGGCCGCCCTGGATACTACAGAGGGAGTTTATGTTATACATATATATTTATAATATTGGAGGCAGTCGTTAGAAAAGAATAGACAATGATTATTGGTGATTTTACGGGAAGAAAATTGGTTCGTCCCTTGCGTAGCATCTGGACCCTATTTGGTGCATACTTCTGCCCAGGCCTTCGGAGAAACCAGGCGTTATAATATTATCCTACTAATATTATAAACGTGAAAGTTTGTATGAATGGATGGATGTATGTTTGTAAACTTATGCGGGTGAAACCGCGGGGCGCAGCGAGTATTTATTTTAAACTAGAAGCGCTCCGCGGTTTTACCCGCATAAGTTTCGATCCCGTGGGAATATCGGGATAAAAAATCTATCTGTGTGCCAAATTTCATCCAAATCCGTTCAGTAGTTTTTGCATGAATGAGTAACAAACATCCATCCATCCATACAAACTTTCGCGTTTATAATATTATAGCAGGATATAAATTATGAAAATTACCGTTCAGGGTCTTCTTTCTATCAATAATGTACGACAGTAATTAGATACTATTTTATCGTAGTAATATAAAAGTCTATTCATTGTCTACCTAGCCGTTTGCAACGTTTGCAATGTTGGGGTCGGCTTCCAGTCTTACCGGATGCAGCTGAACACCAGTATTTTACATGGAGCGACTGCCTATCGAACCTCCACAATCCAGTTACTGGGTAACACGATACCCTTACAAGAAACTTTGATGGATTATGCGAAAATTTTAAGTAGGTAGGAAGTGAACACAAGATACAACAGCGGAGAGTGTAGCGGTATCTACAACGCCACATGCGAACAACGCGTCATACTGACGTCACGCAAATCCTGCATCTCGCAAGCAGAGTTTACCGCGCAATTAGCATAGATACGATTTCCCAACATCAATCGTTGGGCAATTGCCCGCCAGACACAACACCCGTCTGGTCGGAGGATCCTCCCTTTTCTATGGAGGATGAGTAAACTTTACACCCTGTTCCTCATGCCTCTAAAGAGAGAGATGTTATGAAGCAAAACAATTTGGTAACAACAAATAAGTAAATACCTTGGTTTTTCGAGACATCGCTAAGTGGTTGGTCGATTCTTCACGTGACCAGAGGGCTGTCTATTTTTAGGCCAAAGAATCAGCATCGCCATACAACGTGGGAATGCTGCCAGCCTGCCATGCGGACGAACTTTTTGATGCCCTACGATTCTTCTTTTGTCTTCTAAACAAGGTACATTATTTTAAAGGGTGATTTTTCCATCGCCAGATAACTTTAAGAGCCTGTATACACGGCTACACGTCAAGCTATACAAAACCAGTTTGTCTTGGCCTCACTTTGTATGATATTATCTCACAATGAACGGTCAGCCAATACTGGTTTTGCATAGCTTGATGTGTAGCCGTGTGTACAACGGTCCACTAGCGCCACTCCTTTAAAAAAATATTATCTCGTGACTGAGAAGGAATTATGAAAATCTGCTCAATCAGCGACCTCGGTAAACTGTGTGTCTAGAATTTTCTAATACCTTTTATTAAGTTTCATATTGAGACACGAAGCAACAAAATTCGATCTAAAGAAAAGCGGCCACATTCCTATATGTCGTATAACGTATAACGAGATAATATTTTTTTAAAGGAGTGGCGCTAGTGGACCTGTGTGCACCCTCTTAATTCGAGGAATAAAATTGACGTTTGATAGTTTTTGTATGAAATAACTGTCAAAATTTCAAAATTATTCGTCGTCAGATGGGCTGATTTTTCCAACAACAGATAACTTTATCCTAGGTACCTACTTATATTTTGAATTTTTGACAGTTCTTCCGTACAAAAACTGTCTAGACGTAAATTTTATTACACGAATAAAAATTATCTGTGTATTGAAAATTCAGCCCAATCGTTTAGCCCATATTATTCAACGAATTGCATAAAACATCTTTCTTGATTTATAGCCAAGATATTAAACTCTTTAATCATTTATCAATTTGCGTGAATGCTGACATGTCATAAAGATGTAGGAATTTGTGTGAGATGTCAGCGTTCACGCAAATTGGAAACCTCATAACATAACCTACAAAGCTATTGGGGTAAGATCATTGCAGTACCTACGTACTACGGATATGTTTTTATTATGCAGATGCCTGGTACCTGCCGCATTTGATATACATATTATACATATAAACAAACATTGATGAATCCGTTTTTTGACAGCTGTCTTAGAACATAACTATTCCAGATTACGTAAAAGTTAACTTTAAAATGCGTAATAAAATAAATATATAAACTGCCTTACTAAATCTTATTGAATTATCTTATTTATGGCTTCTTACGAGTATCTACATACATTGTAATACCGTACGTGTATCAATCAATGTATTGTGTGTTGCTGCAATCACTAGTTTCATCTGTCAAAAAACGGTTTACGTAATGGACAGGGTATAAAAATGGCTACATGAGTAGCGAATGTTAGGTACATTCGCTACTCATGTAGCCATTTTTAGAGTCCGTTCACAGTTATATTACCTCTGAGAGCAGCAACTTTATTATAAACTAGCTTCTGCCCGCGGCTTCGCCCGCGTGGATGTCGGAAATTATCCCACGGGAACGTGCTAACAGGATAAAATGTATGTGCTTCCCCAGGATGCCATCTATCTCTATGCCAAATCAGAAGTTCAGTGTTTTAGGCGTGAAAATGTAACATACAGTTTCAAGTTCAAATCCTCCCCTTAAAAACTGAGTTAGGTACCCCTTTTTGTCCCGTCAGTGGTAAATTTTCGACAACTTTACATACTTATTATTAATTATTTTTTGTCAAAAGTATCAATACTGAATTTCGAGTTACTCGGACCGCGCATTCAATTTCTTCCACACAAACTTAACACCCCTATATCCCCCTTTGAGGGGTAGTTTTGAAAAACTTATAATGATAAACTTTATTACTTACTTAGGCAAGTATTCTTGCCAAGTTTCAAGTTTATTAACCAAATGAATAAGATGTTTCATATAAACTGTATCCCCACCGTTTCACCCCCACAGGGGTAGAATTTTGAAAAATCGTTTTGGATTATTCATAACTTGATTCAAAGGTTACTTATACCAATTTTCGAGTTAATCAAGCCACGCATTATAATTCTCCCTTGTAAAATTAACTACCCCTTTTCAACCCGTTAGGGGTAGATTTTCGAAAAACCCTGATACATGTTACTCTTTATTTTTGGTCTTAAGTATAAACATTGAGTTTCGAGTTACTCGGACCACGCATTCAATTTCTTCCACACAAAGTTAACACCCCTATATCCCCCTTTGAGGGGTAGTTTTGAAAAACTTATAATGATAAACTTTATTACTTACTTCAGCAAGTATTCTTGCCAAGTTTCAAGTTTATTAACCAAATGAATAAGATGTTTCATATAAACTATATCCCCCGCTTTTCACCCCCACAGGGGTGTAATTTTGAAAAATCGTTGGGGATTATTCATAACTTGACTCAAAGATTATTTATACCAATTTTCGAGTTAATCAAGCCACGCATTATAATCCTCTCTTGTAAAATTAACTACCCCTTTTCAACCCGTTAGGGGTAGATTTTCGAAAAACCCTGATACATGTTACTCTTTATTTTTGGTCTTAAGTATAAACACTGAGTTTCGAGTTAATCGGACCGCGCATTCAAATTATTCCACACAAACTTCAACACCCCTATATCCCCTTTTGAGGGGTAGTTTTGAAAAACTTATAATGATAAACTTTATTACTTACTTAGGCGAGTATTCTTGAAAAGTTTCAAGTTTATTAACTTAATGAAGAAGATTTCTCATATAAACTGTATCCCCGCTTTTCACCCCCACAGGGGTGGAACTTAAAAAAAATAGTTTGGGATGTATTCATAACTTGACTCAAAGATTATTTATACTAATTTTCGAGTTAATCAAGCCATGCAGTAAAATCTTACCCTGAAAAATTTACTACCCCATTTCAGCCCGTCAGGGGTAGATTTTCTAAAAACCCTGATTCACATTATTCTTTACTTTCAATATTAGGTATAAATACTGAGTTTCGAGTAAATCGGACTGCGCGCTAAAATTCTTCCATACAAACTTTGAAACCCCCCCATCCCTTATTAGGGGGTAGTTTAGAAGAAAAAAAACTGACAATCTTCATAATTTATTTAGATAAGTATTCGTGCCAAGTTTCAAGTTTATTAACTCAAGGAATAAGATTTTTCATACAAACGAATTCCCCCCTTTTCACCCTCTTAGGGGTGGAATTTCGAAAAATCCTTTCTTAGTGGATGCCTACTCTTCACGAAGAACACACCCTCCAAATTTCATGTCCCTAGGACCAGCGGTTTAGGCTGTGCGTTGATCTATCAGTCAGTCAGTCAGTCAGTCAGTCAGTCAGTCAGTCAGTCAGTCAGTCAGTCAGTCAGTCAGTCAGGACTTTGAATTTTATATATATAGATAAAGATCACTGTGATTTTAACAGATTTGTCAATGACAGCCACCCAACCGCAACCTTATTACAATGAAAATAAAGATCAGCGCACTCGGGCCCCAAGACCCGAGCGTTTCGACCCCAAACGGCTCAAAGCTGTAGACTTTACCCATAAAGTTACAGTGTATGCGCCGCTTGGCACCAGCGGCGCCAGCACAGCATGCCGTGCAAAGAACATGATAACGGGCTAGGCGCAAGGCAAGGGTATCGACACAGCCGATCGATTCTGTAAAAATCTCACCGAAGTTAGGTGAAGTGAGCTTAGAGTGAGCTGTCAATAGTGTCAATCCCTAGTATTATTTGGAATGACAGCTCAGTCCACGCTCACTTCACCTAAGTTTTCACGGTGAGATGGTTACAGAATCGCACTGCAGGTTGCGTCGTATTTATGTTAGATAAGTTCAATATTTGTATAAACCTTCCAGAGTAAATTCTCTAACTAAATGATGGTGAGAACAGCATTCAAATCCGTTGCGTAGTTTAAAAGGACAACGCGGTCGCACAGACAGACACGAAAAGCTACTTTAATTTATTTATATTCATTTTATTGCATTTATAAGATGTATAGATGAACTATATGCTGCACCCGTCAGGTAGGCAGTAGGGGGTATCGTATTACCCAGTAACTGGGTTGTGGAGGTCAGATAGGCAGTCGCTCCATGTAAAATACAGGTTCTCAGCTGCATCCCGTTAGACTGGAAGGCGACCCAAACATAGTTGGGAAAAGGCAGATGATGATTTAGATAAAGTATGGATTAGATAAAGATAATTTACTATCCAAATAGAGAATTACATACTATAAGATATAGAATTAAATATATTATCAAATCACACTTCTATAATATCCACGCCCTGTACCTACAACTGTTATAAAATCAATGACAGCCCCCCGCATCAGTAAAAGCAAACTAACAAATCGTTACGTACGTACGGAGAGTGGGTCAACCCGGGACAAGAGCTGCTTCAATGGCCTTATATAGGGCACCCGGGCGCCCGGGTGGTACAGACGCCAGCACATCAAGCTACTACAATCTGTCAAATTTCTTTAATAGATTTTCAACTTTATCCCTAAAGCATTTAGGTTCAAAGTTGATTAGGAAAATTTGACAGTTTCGGGTAGCTTGACCTGCTTGCGTCTGTACATGTTTATAAAATTAATACCTCATTGTAGGCTGTATAATTTAAAATCAATGTTAAGCCAACATAATGGTTTTGGCCAGTGAGAGTTTAGATTCCAACCGTTAGCAATTTTTGCGTGAAACGAAATAATTTTGCCCACCGCCACCACGACGCACTTTGAGAATATTTTTTCTAGAAAACAAACCAAGGCTTTCACTGTTACAATTTTAAAATTTGTGACCTCCTACGGTAAGCTGACATAGGCTAAAAGACAGGTCAAAGGACAGGTGATTTGGTATTGATACATAAATAAACAACCAAACCATTTTAAACACCGTATATTTATAAAATTAAATCTAAAGTAATAAACCGTGAACCTTAAAGTAATAATTCACCTTAACAATAACACAATAAGTAGGTTTGTTTTTACTGTTGTCTATGGTTTGTTTTTGTTTTGTTTTTTTTTTTCTAGAGCCCCGCAATTTTTTTTACTTACCATTTTTTTTTAATTTAGAATTTATCAAATAACTTCTACCGCTCGCAGAGGAGCGGGAGAAGTGTGTTGTCAGACTTTTACTGACTAAAACCCACCAGTGTTCCTTCAGTTAATAATATAAGTTAAACGCCACGGTAACTCTTTCGAACAACCCGAGACCCTGACAGTTTACTTACCATCTTGTCGCGAATATGAAACAGCTATTGCCACGATTATATTTAATCGTGTAATATTATATAGTCGTAAGACGGGATATATAATTTTCTCTGGGTCTTTTACTGCCCCCTGATGTCTAAAACGCGCACGAGGGGGCGTTATTTCCCATGTTGAGAACCTATGATCCAACTATTGGAAAGAAGTTCCTTATCGCGCGTTGCGAAAGGGGGCTAGACGGAAAAAATTAAGACCAAAAGTTGTAACGACACTTTTTACTATAGTTGTAAGCCGTGTGGCGTGCGCGTGTTTCTCTCTCTCTCTCTTATAGAAAGCAAGCCAGTTTTTTTGTATGTGTTTTTTTATTTGTTAATAATAAAAAAAATATTATTATAACTTTAAAAAAATAAAATTTTATTACAATTCCTTCACTAATTAATCGAAAGGAACTTCGTTCCATCGGGGTGTCCCTTGACACCTCTCAAGTTTTTTTTAGCTTAGGTTAACTTTAATTAAGTCGTGTCATGTACTCATACATGTCCTACCCTGAGTGCCTAGAAAAAGTGACATTTTATCAGCAATACATACTTAGCCTATAATGTTCCCACTGCTGGGACACAGGCCTCCTCTCTGTGAGAGGGAGTGGGCCGTAATTCACCACGCGGGCCCAGTGCGGGTTGATAGATGTCACATGTGTTCGAATATTTGATTCTAGGATATGCCATAAGCAAGCATTACTGGCTAAATGTGGATGTGCTATACTCCTCTGCTTTTCGGGGAATACAATCAATCTACCTAGTCTTGTTCCAACTTTAGGGTCAGCTTCCAGTCTAACCGGATGCCGCTGAATATTTCACACCCGCTACCCGTAACAACGTTGACTTTCAGGGACTACAGGTAGATGTTTTTATGCGTTATTTCTTTCTCTTTCTTTCTTTCCCCCAAGTACATCATGAACGAAGGTTAGTAGAACAGTTTACACAACATGTGAGTATGCGCCTGCGTCTGTAACATAACTCGCCGCCGCCACAGTCCTATTGTTCAACAGTTTGTTTGTGCGCACAGCGGACGCAAAAGTGCTACACTTTATACTTATTGTGTACACATGAGCGAACAGAAATACGGCAAAAATGTCGCTTTTAGTCGGCTGGGGATATCTTAGAAAAAAATACATAACATGACGCCTTGTTTTCCCGAAGGGCTGGGCACAGGCGTGTCTATAGTTCTCCCACATTTCGACAGTGTATTAGGGGGCGAGACTGTTGCCAGGGAGTCAGTAGTGCCCCAGTGAGCAGTGGTGTGGTTGGTTGCGCCACTTCTTCTTCCCAGCGATAGCACTAGGAAGTGGTGAAGGGCGAGCGTTTTGGGGGACTGTTTTTTGTAATTTTGACGTCCGAAAAGTGCTGATTCTCAGCTTAATTTGACTAAATGACTTTTGATTTTTTATGGCCCAGTGATCTGTGCTGGTCCATTGAGAGTGGACTGGACTGCAGTGCGATTCTGTAACCATCTCATCGTGACAACCTATGTGAAGTGAGCGTGGAGTGAGCTGTCATTCCAAATAATGCTAGGGATTGACACTACTGACAACTCACATCAAGCTCACTTCACTTGAGTTTACACGGTGAGATTTTTACAGAATCGACCGGCTGATCCAGTGAGAGTTGTAGGTCGTGGTCAGGCAATTTACTCTGAGTATTAAACATCACCACTGCTGTCAAAACTGTGAAGGAAAATATCGTGAGGAAACCGGCATGTCTTAGAACCAAAAATTCGAAGACATAACATCCACCAACCCGCACTGGGCCCGCGTGGTGGATTATGGCCCACTCCCTCTCACCGAGAGGAGGCCTAAGTCCCAGCAGTGGGAACATTATAGGCTGATTATGCTACTGCACAATTCAGAAACATCAAACCATAGACAACTCTAAAACCCTCATCATCTGCCTTTTCCCAAATATGTTGGGGTCGGCTTCTAGTCTAACCGGATACAGCTGCCAGTATTTTACATGAAGCGAATGCCTATCTGACCTCCACAGCCCAGTGACTGGGTGAGACCCATACCCCTTAGTAAGACTGATTGTCAGACCTTTTAAGCTTCTGACTACCCGTAACTACTGTCAAAGATCTACGAATGACAACAGGGACCAACGGCTTAAACCCTTCATAAAAAATTCTATTCGACATCTGACTACACAAACCTTTTACTTTACATTTTTGTCACAAACAAATTTGCGACCCCTGGCACAACCCTAAACATAATTTTAGCTCCGTCCTTGTCAGGGGTGTAGCACACAAGGGATGATCCCAATATCCGAAAATAGGGCGTTGGATCCGCATCAGAATCAGCTGATTCGATTGCTGTCATGTCAGATTTAGGCTCGGTGTTGGGAACTTTACAATTGACGAGTTTTCCTCTAATACAGATCTATAAACAAGGTCAAATTTAATTAGCTAGCAAAACTCCGCAGATGTTATGGGTGACAAATAAGAAATTAATTTGATGAGTTTTATTTTCGGGTCATCAACCGCAGATAGTGTGATCACTGAAAAATCAGTTTAAAAAAGTAATTTTTTTTTGTGTAAACTTCACAGCGCGCTATCAATCATAACCTGGATAAATTTTGAAGGATATTGCTAATCCATTCCAATCCAACAAACGATCTGTTTGCGGACAAATGGACGAAGATTTTGTCGGTATGTCAGAATTACTGTGAGAGGGATTTATGAAATCGTAGTTTACATTTTACTTCATTTTATTTTATTTTATTATTATTTGTACACCTTTTTATTCTGACATTCTTAACTTGTACCATTATTTTATTATTATTTGTACACCATTAACTGGTAGGACATAGAAATCGTAATATATTTGACTGTAACAACTTTATAACCTATGTACACAAATAAATAAATTGAATTGAATTGACATTTTACTTCATGATTTTCCTTTAATTATTGTAACCGTTTTTAAAATGTTTTAATTAAAGAAAGAAAGAAATAAGTACCAATTTTCTGCTACAGGAGCAGAAAACCTGAAACGGCGCAAATATAACAACCTTATTGGGAGCTATGTGTTTGAGCCGTTTGGGGTTGAAACACCAGGGCCTTGGTGTCCGAGTGCTCATCGAATTTTTCGGGACATCGCCAAGGGGTTGGTTGACTCTTCACGTGACCAGAAGGCTGGCCTATTTTTAGCCCAAAGAATCAGCATTGCCATCCAACGTGGTAACGATAGTTTTGATCCCGTTGGATAATTTCAGACACGCACGTCGATGAAACCGCGCGAAGGAGGTTGTTTCGCATCCATGGTGTCATACTTACATATTTACGTTAATAATATAAATAAACAAAAGAAAATCACCTTTCCTGTTTACAGCTTTAAAGCTATGGAAGCGTATTTAATATTAAAATACCATTGATATGATAATGACCTAGGAAAGAAAAAAAAGAAGGAAAAAAATACATATATTTAGCACAGACTAAAAGACACACAATACACCAGACACATACATCAGATAAAACTGGTTTAATTAGCCGTTTAGTTAACCGCCTAGCCTTTTAACTAAACGGCGGCCGTTCAACTAACGGCCTGAATGATATTCAATAAATTATAGTTTAGGTTGGAACTTTAACCAACCACGCGCGAGCCCAAGATCAAGATCTAGTATCGACATAATTGTGAAGTAAGTACCTTTTTTTTGGGTGGGAAATCATCAAATGACCTCGCCCGCTATGGGCTGAGCGGAAGTGCGTGTCAGACTTTTACTGACTAAAACCCACCAGTGTTCCTGTCGTGTTGCCTGTGCTCACATAATAACAATCATATAGCGGTGCTCATTTGTTTATCTTCTTTATGACGTTTTTTTCGTTAGGTACAGTCAGCGTCAAAAATATCGGGACGAACAGACTGTTCAAAATGATCTCAACAACTAAGAAAATTAAACTTTGTGTCAATCAGTTAAAGTTCTTGTCAGAATGACAGTTGTCGTGTACTGTCTTCATTCTGAAACATTCCTTGTGTCATTGAGTTAATATTTCATTTTCATAGTTGCTTAGAAGCCGACCCCAACATAGTTGGGAAAAGGCTAGGCAGATGATGATGATGATGAGTTGCTTAGATCATTTTGAACAGTCTGTTCGTCCCGATATTATTGACGCTGACTGTACTATTGCTATCGGTCAAATTATTTCATTTGATAAAAAAGATTAGCTGTTTATTGAATAACATTTTAATTTACAAACAAAACTTAATCATTATCTTTAGTTTTTATTCAGTCTTTTTTTTCGGTCGTGGGTTCGAACTTAGGTGGGCACTCTACTTTGTGTAAATTATTTCATCACCGCTACTTCCAAAACTGTGAAGGAAATCATCGTGAGGAAACCGGCATGTCCTAGAACCAAAAATTCGAAGACATGTGACATCTACCAACCCGCACTGGGCCTGCGTGGTGGATTACGGCCCACTCCCTCTCAGATAGAAGAGGCCTGTGTCCCAGCAGTGTGAACATTATAGGCTGATTATATACTATGTTTATGTAATCTTCATTTAATTTACTTGTTGATTATTAGAAAATATAGAAAAACAGACGTTCAGTTTTTCCCGAATTTGAACATTTTCCGGGAAACTTTTCCAATTTTTCTTTCCATAGAAACGTAATTCGGAGTATGACGAACATTTAAAAACAAAAAATAGCCATATCGGTCCAGCCGCGCAAGTCATGCGCTTACCAACGAAAGCATTTCATTTTTATATGCATACTATACTAGCGGACCCGGCAGGCGTCGTCCTGCCCGGAAAAGCAGCGCCACCTACCGGGTCCAATTGTGTCTTCAAACCTGCCAGGAACCATTGAAATATACACACAAAATTTTATCCAAATCGGTCCAGACGTTTATGAGGAGTTAGGTGACAAACACACGTACAGGAGAATTATATATATCACAAGAAGATATATACTAAGGGCGAAATTCACCAAACTGTTATACCTGTAGAACAAGTCTTGTCTTAAGAATAAATTTAGAATTTTTGTCAATTTTTCCATACTAGAATTGTCAAACGTCAATTTTATTCCACGGATATATCATATCTAACTTTGGTAAAATCAGCCCTTATATGGATAAATCCAAATTGAATCGCACTGCAGTCCAGTCCAGTCTCAATGGACCAGCACAGATCACTGTGCCACCAAAATAAAAAAAATCAAAAGTCATTTAGTCAAATTAGCATTAGCAAAATAGAATCAGCATTTTTCGAACGTCAAAATTACAAAAACAGTCCCCAAAACGCCCGCCCTTCACCACTTCCTAGAGCTGGGAAGAAAAAATGGCGCAACAAACTCCCCAGCAACTGTCAAACTGCAGGGTAAAATCCATGCCACAATTGCTCATTGTATGTTGGCGATTTCAGACAGTGTTATTGGTAAAAAAAAAACATATTCATGATGTTAATGTCATAAGTTCAATCAAAGGATTAGGAAGATAATTTTCGAAGCCATTGCTTGCGAAAAAATATAAGTAGTAGGTATGAGACAAAAATATTTTATTTTTCGAATGCATATTTTTTTTAAATATTATCACTTTAAATATTGCCACTTTGAAACCTTTATTTTTTATAAATGTACACATATCGCCATTATGTATTGAAAAAAACATAGTCGTTTCGCGTACCGTAAGTATATCATATTTTTTCCTCTAATACCTGTAGCTTATAAAACATATAGCAGCATACTATAAATTATATAGTTGGGTTGGCAACCCTATCTCCACCGTCGTTGATAGTCACTAGTAGCAAAATCAAATGACATATTCACGATATTTTATTTTACCCTATTTCGCCACATCAAACTAAAATTTTTTAATACCCTGTGCACGGGTCACTCTTATTTACCAGAACCGCTTATGCGGACGATAGTGGTCCCCATAGTTAAAAATAAGACGGGTGACACATCCGACATAAATAATTATAGACCCATCTCGCTCGCTACCATCACAGCGAAGGTACTGGACGGTTTGTTGAATGGCAGCCTTTCAGAGCACGTGACGGTGCACGACGCCCAGTTCGGCTTTAAGGCGGGAGTGTCCACGGAGAGCGCCATCTTTAGCCTAAAACACACCGTCAAGTACTATACCGCGAGAAAAACGCCGGTGTACGCGTGTTTTCTCGACTTGTCAAAAGCGTTTGATCTCGTCGTCTACGATTTGCTATGGGACAAGTTGAAGAGCGCGGGTGTGCCGGCGGGGTATATAGATCTTCTCAGATACTGGTATGCTCACCAGACAAACCGAGTGAGATGGGTCCGTACAATGTCGGATGAGTACAGGATGGAATGCGGTGTAAGGCAGGGGGGGTTAAGTTCGCCTTTGTTATTTAACTTATATATGAACCAGCTTATCGAGCGACTGAGCAGCGCACGTGTCGGCTGCCACATTGATGGCACCTGTGTTAATAACATTAGCTACGCGGATGACATGGTGCTGCTCAGTCCGTCGATAAGTGGGTTGAAAGAGTTACTGTCGACCTGCGAGATGTATGCGAAGGTGCACGGCCTTAGTTACAACTCCAAAAAGAGTGAGCTCTTGGTGTTCAGAGCGCCTAAGCAACGGCCTCGCCGTGTACCTTTGGTATATCTCAACGGTGCGGTACTCAATTTAGTCGATAAGTTCAAGTACCTGGGCCACGTCGTCACGGGTGACCTACGGGATGATGACGACATAGAGCGCGAACGCAGGGCGTTGGCAGTGAGGGCCAATATGCTTGCCCGCAGGTTTGCTCGATGCACGATAGACGTTAAAGTGAGTTTATTTAAGGCGTTCTGCCAGTCTTTTTACTCGAGCGGTCTGTGGGTATCATACACGAACCGAGCTTACAGCGTCCTGCGTGTGCAATATAACAACGCCTTCAGGATGCTATTGCGGCTGCCGTGGCGTTGTAGTGCGTCAGGCATGTTTGCGGAAGCACATACGGATGGCTTTCATGCCATTATGCGGAAGAAAGCAGCATCCTTACTACAACGTTTACGTAACAGTCGGAATGGCATCCTGAAGATGATTGTTGCGAGACCAGACTGTCTCATCCAGAGGCACCTGGTGGAGGTGGCTTTAGGTTTAATATGATAAAGAGTTACTTACTAACATTACTAACATAGCAGATAAGACAAATTGTTACTAACTTATTATTACTAACAATGTATGGACTGTAAATGTCTGAATTAAATCTTTTTTATTTATTTATTTATTTATTTAAAATGGCTATCAACAGACAAATTTCACATTAAATTCAGAGTTTTATTAATGGATTTAGAACTTTAGGTTTTTTTTCATTTTGTTTTTGTTTTCACCGCACGTTTTCTCATAAGTATCATAAAATATCGACACCATTGCCATAGAGAAAAATAGAATAGAATAGACTAATTGTCAAAAATTCAAAATGATGTCTTTATCCTAAGATACTCATAATTCTCCTGCCCTTATCCCCATTTAATCGAAGTTGGCGCAACATGTCATTTTCTTCCATACTTCTCTATGAGTCGTCATCTCGGTAGTCACTCCCTTTCTAGCCATCTTTCACACAGTCCATTCATCGTTTCTTTGGTCTCAAAATATGATACTACTTAACTACTTATAATATGTACCTAATCATTACTAAATAACCTACATAATCGAGCCTCTACGCGTAATAATAGAATTTTAAAACGCTAAATAAATAGGTTACAAACTCGCAAGTATTGATTTTGTAAGCTTCGAGAGAAAGAGATAGAGGATATCAGCTGGCTGTCAACCCGCCGACTGTAGAGGCGAGTTTATACGAGTAGCCACGCTACTGGACAGTATGTAGTGTTACTCTTTGCGTCATATAAAAAAGGAATTAAAAATAATGTTGTTTTTTTATAGGTCAGAATAACGGCGATGGTAAATTTATATTCAGCCGTTATTGGATATGTTAGTAAAAACATAATATATGGTGACCAAAAGGGTAATCTTACTAAGAAACTGTGTCGCCAGTATTTACCACAACCGGAGAAAACCTCCTGTCAACTTATTGATGATGTTAATTTCTTCTAATTCTGTTACATGTTTAATTTATCAGAAGGAACGTTCTTAAAATTACGAGAACTTTTTACAGTTTTGATATCATTCGAAAGTAGGTAAAGATTTGTAATAAGTAACGTTAAAAATTCTTCAATGTAAAATGACTCATTTCCCATAATCAGATACTTAATCTTGTTTTAGAGTTTGTTTGGGTAATAAACAAAATGTATTTTCCGTGACGTGGCCCGTAGTGACGTAGACAGTATCTACGAGACAAAACGCTACGCGCTACGAAGCTACGGATTCTTGCGTAGTTTCCATTATCTTTTAGATTCCGGTTCGAGTACCTTCTTATAGTTTTTTCGGAAAATCAATGGACTTGACTGTTATTTTATTTAGAAAAAAGTAGTAAAAAAAAAAAACAAAAAAAAAAATATTTTTGACATAAGTACTTTTTTATTTGCTACGAAATTAGGAGTAAGTAACCGATTTTGATCATTTTTGTTTGGTGCATCAGTATAAAAGATGGAATGAGTATTTATAACAATAAATGAGAATACTCGTATATGCAGCGATTGTAACTGCGAGAAGGGACGATCATTGATCACCCACTTGCCTCTACGTGTTGGTGATTCCAGGCTGTATGTGACAAATTTTTCTTCACTTTAAGTAATTTCCTGTGTGTTTACAGCTGGCGTAAAGTTTTTTAAATATTATTTGATTTTAAACTGTTAGTTCAGTTAAAGTGAAACAATAAAATTAAGAAAACCAAGTACACAATTACCAGCTAGGAACAAATGCGTTGTAGGCAACAGCCACGTGCCTCCGCTGCGTATAAAAATCAATATTTTTATAAACAGAATTGGAACTGTGCTGGCGGAGAGCGTTTACACGATGGCTTATGCTGGTCTAAGTTGACCGAAATATCATTTTGAAAATGGAATTAAGGATGTATTAGTGATGTGCTGGTAAGCTACGTATGTAGTGTTTTTTTTTAATGTCTGTAGTTGACTCAAAGACATTTTCGTTTTTCGAATGTTTTTTTTTTCTTAGGATATTTTCTGTTAGGTACAAATAAGTTTGTCTACTAAAATAAAGGTAGTCTTTGACCTAAAATAAGATGAATTACTTCATATTGAATTCCATGTAGGGTGAGAAGGGGGTGAACACTCAAAAGGGAGGGGCACGAGGTCAATTTAAATGATTTTATAAAACTTACTTAATTACTAATAAATGTTTTAGTTTGTAAGTAATTTTACTAGTTAGATATTTTCCGATATGTTTTTATTAAGACAAAACATTAAACTGGTTTTTGTAGGTGAGAAAATAGGTCACCCAGAAAATTTTATGTTAAAAACTTAATTGAGCAAAATTATTTCAAGAAATGCCTTCACATGTGATTTTAGATAGATTTTTATAACGAAAAACACGTATTTTCAGTCACAAGTCCACCTTGTAAAGAAAAAAAATTCTTCTCCATACCTTACAATAAAAAAAATTTTTTAGGACAAAAAAGTACCATAAATATGTCCTTGTAAAATGTTCAAGATACATCTCTCTCAAGAAACAAATGAAGTTGTTTTTCAGTCAGTTTAAAAACGTAGCATACAGGACAGAAATTACTCTTTCATTGACAATAATTTACGTAAGTATGCAAATCTCATCGGCTATCATTTAAAAGTAAAAATTTTGACTATGAGACGATTTTAAGTTAGGTAAGTAATAGGTATTGACAATTAATTATTTATCAAGGAATGTAGATACTTCCGTACAGGTGAAAATTAAAATTTCAGTCATGAAAACCTGAAAACCACTCCCTGCACTGAAATATTTTACAGGTAAACGTTGAAAGTGTATTCGAGGGGTGAATTAATTTTAAGCCCTGTTAAATCCGCTAAGGGATTTACGTAAATTTGTGAATTTCTTACAGATTTTACATATTTTCAGATTTTCTTCTCTCGATTTTTTCAGTAACGTTTTTAAGATTTTAAAGATTAATCAAAGATTTGTTATCTATTTATTTAAATAATTAGCACAATTACGACTAGATAAATGCAAAGTGATTTATGTTTTCATTAAATATTTAACTAAGAAAAACTTAGGGAATTCAATCGCTGAACTTAATGAATCATTTATGAAAATAATTGCAGTTACTTGGCAGAACGACCGCATTCTCGTTCAATTTGATTAAAAACCGTTTATAAATATTCTTCTCCATAAAATATTCTTTTTACAAACAATGAACATCACTAAAAAAACAAAAGAAACTCAATTTAAAACAACGATCAGTTATCAACAATTTTCTCCGAAAAAATAAAAAAATTTAAACAGTTTTCCATTTTCCACACAGCTCACCCCTTTTCAGTAACAAGCCTGAAGGTTCAAGTATTGATAACACAACTGAAAACTAGACACATCTGTCAAACTGCGCAGTCGAAATATGCTAAACAGTTGACAAACGACCTAAATCGGGTGAACCTAGACCATAATATCAACCTACCACTATAAAAACTAACTATGAAGATAACACGTAGTAAAAACCGCACACAATATGAAAAAAAAAAACAATTTATTTTTTATGACCGACGTAGCTGCATGAAAAAATATTCGTGTCATAAAAAAAAATTAATTAAAAAGGTAAAACATACCTGGTAGGTCTCATCAGGTTTGCCAGGGTACGATGCACTTCGACGGTAATCTGGAGGCCGTGGTGGGGCCGGTGCCCTCCTCCAAGGGGCGAACGCCGAGGGCTGCGGCGGCTGGGGCGCGGGCCACCTGTACTGCGGGGCCCGACGGAACGGCGCCCTGTATTGTCTCTCGTCATCAGCAACGCTAGGGGCCCCTGGGTATTGCAGTTCGCCCATCGGGGCATACGTCCAACCGGAGCGGCGGTCGGACTCAAACTGGCGATAACATATCGGTCGATGTAGGATGCGCGCGCATGCCGCGTTCCGTATTTGAAATCGGGGGACAAAAAAATATAAATTTCGTTTTTTTTCCGTATCTTTCTTTCTAACGTTACCGTGTGCTTTGTTGCTAGATTTGGCGCATCCCTATTAAAAAAAACGTGTTTGTCAATTTGACATTACGTCATATTTTGCTTTCGTGACATATTTTCTTCCATGCTATGGCATTCCTGTAACGTTTTCCTTCGACTTTCAATGCAGTATATTGACTATACACACGTATAACCGCGCTAAAACCCTTAAGATGGGGAAAGCAGACTTTAAAGTGCTGAAATACTGCCTGAAAACCTTGTTATCTACATAAACGGTAGAGAAAGAAATTAGCTGATAAATTGCTCTGCGCATTACTTATTTAAACTATTAATTAAACCAATATTTAAACTGAACTTCAGCAGTTTCGAAAGAAAAGGCTCTATGATTATTTTATGCTGATTTTACATCAAACCTTCATGGTTACTTTTCAAAGAAAGAGAACCTCATAGAACTACTGTCCTCTCTTTCACTCGCAATGCTGCCGTTTCTTTTCCGCTTCATGAAAGAAATGCCATCGCGAGTTCTAGGTATGTTAATATGTACCACGATGAACTGTAAGCCCGTTTCC
This sequence comes from Apamea sordens, assembly GCA_945859715.1. NCBI lineage: Eukaryota > Metazoa > Arthropoda > Insecta > Lepidoptera > Noctuidae > Apamea > Apamea sordens. The sequence continues at coordinate 4,837,050 of OX244015.1, read as the reverse complement.
AGGGCTTGTCGTAAAAGGATACAAACATCCGCTTTTCCATAGAGAAATTCACTCAAAAATTATCTGAATAATGATCACAGATATAGATAGACTATATCTGTGATAATGATAGTCTAACTTCACGTCAAATTATTTCAGTTAATCTGTAGTTAATATAAGTTTGACGTCACATCGAGATAGGTTTTAAAAACATAACGCCTGTTTTCTCCGAAGGGATAGGCGGACGTGCGACTTTTGTACATCCACATTCCACCAGCAAGGTAATTGCGTAACATACGATCAGTATCTAGCAATGGCTCTCATTTTGACAGTTCAACAATATTCATTGCGTTATTTACGTTGTTGAGCAGATAAATTTTTCCAACATATGAAGCAATGGATTAGCAATATCCTTCAAAATGATTCAGATTCCGATTGATCGTGTATTACGCAATTAGGGTGCTGTTCCTTTCTATTCGATTGCTTCCAGTCTATTTGGGATGCAGCTGAATACCAGTATTTTACATGGAGCGATTGTCTATCTGATCTCCACAGCCCAGTTACTGAGCAATACGATACCCCTTGGTAACTTTGGTAAGACTGGTTGTCAGACTTGCGGGCTTCTGACTACAATACCCGTAACGACTGTCACAGATCCACGAATGACAGCCAGGGCCGTTAAAAGTTATTGGCATGAAATACGAGACAAACATGAAGTTTAAGATTAGAAGAGATTTGGCGTCAGATTGGGCTGACAATCCAAATGAAAAATAAAATACGTAGAATGATTTCTGGGAATAATTATTGAACATACGTTATAAACCTAATTTATTGATTATTAGTTTTAGTTCTTTATATTGTATTTTTGTAAATAATAAGTTAGTCTAGATTTGTAAAATGACCACACTGTCGCATTGGGTAGGTACATACACCAGCTGGGTAATTACGTAACATATTAACAGTAGGAACGGCACCCTAATTGCGTAACACACAATCGATCGGAATCTGAATTATTTCGAAGCAAATTGCTAATCCATTGCTTCGTAAGTTCGAAAAATTTGTCTGCTCAACACGTAAATAACGCAATGAATGTTGTTGAACTGTCAAAATGAAACCGATTACGATTGATCGTGTGTTACGCAATTAGGGTTCAGAACGTTGCTGAGCAGACAGTGTGTATGATAGTGTAGTAGATAGTGTGTTATGCAGTTGGTGCTGTAGGTAATGTTGTAAGGGAGAATTTAATGAATAGAATAATTCTTGAGGAAGGCTATAGGCTACTTAACACCACGCTACGACACTTATTAGCAGAGCAGAAACAAAAAAAGTCAGAAAGAATAATTAACAAAGTCACTTAGGCCGTTTGGATAAGGCTGGCATAGAAACGAGACGATTGGCACAAGAAAAAAAAAGCCAATCAGTGAGGCAAGCCGGGCTATGAAGGATGATGATCTAGTCCGTTTACATTAGGTAACATACAAAATGATACCTAATACCACGGAATAGATACCTTATTATCTGTTCCGTGCCTAAAACGGCAGCAGACCAACCTGCAGTATTGGCGCCGATTTGCTTGCTCACAAACTAAACTACCTAAATTTAAGTTCAGTGCATCTTTTTCTTTCTATTTCATTAAGAAAAATATATAAGAAAATATTAGTTTGGTCCTAACTAATTAGTCAGCGCCTGACGTAAAGTGACGTATTTTTAGTCGCCATGTTTTTAATCACGTCTAAACTTGCTATGGAGTATGTTAATTTGACAGGACTAAAGTAATATTTATCTTCTGTCCTTTTCTGGTTGAAATAAAAAGAAAAAGATGCACTGAACTTAAATTTAGTTTAGTTTGATAACAAGGGAATCGGCGCCGTAGTCTCTCCTTTCTCTCTAAATCCATCCAAAGGTCTTCTTTAAAAGATCGCTTTTGGCGATAAGACCGCCCATTGTGTCAACCCTTGTAAAATTTTAAATATATTTTAGTAAAACTCAGGTTACTATGTTTTACAATTATTTATTTATCCAAACAATGTTACACAGCCAAATACAGCTTCCCCAAAACCTCCGCGCCGTAAGTACGGCCGTACAGATTAAAAATTCCCGCGCTCGAAGAGTGTTGTCGAGTCATCATATCGATTCTGATTCCTCAAATCGATTATTCCTATCAATATTCGGTTTATTTAATTATTTAAAATGTTTTATTAATTTCCATTAATGTATTCTATTATATTCTATACTCTTCTGGATTACAAGACATAAGCCGGGACCCTAAGCTACACCAAAATCTATTCTTTGCCTTCCGCATCCAGAATTTTTTCCTAAACTCACAAAAATCTTAATAAATGTCTAGCAAGAGCCAAGGCAGTATGTCCCTATTAGCTTTCGCACCTACTTACTGTTGTAACAAGAGATTACGACCTGTTCCCATATTATTATTTTCTGCTACCAAAAAGTCTTCATGCCTTTATTTCGTAATAAATTTATTCCTGTTCACAATAAATTGGTCTTGTAACTGCAATGCAGAGGGCATGCGTAGAGATATAACGCTATGAGGAAGTAATATCGTTTTTGTATTGTTTTGTAGGTAGAATAAATCAGCCTATATGTCTTAAAAAACCAAATGTCTTCGTGTTATCGTCGATAGTATGATATGTAGTCCAGCGTAGTTGTATAATCGAATTGTTAAAAAAACTATTCCAACTTCCTACGAAATAGTTTGTCTACCTACTGTTGTATATAAGACTTTGTTTTTTTTTTTTTCACGAATCTGATGTGTTTCGTAGCGAAAGTTGTTTAAAATGACGGGAAGAATCACCCCCTTGGATGCTAGCTGACTAAATGGCCGCCCTGTATACTGTATTCAAGGCTTATGACTGAAGGCGCCAGGGCCGGGGTTGTTCGCAAGAGATACCGTGGCCCCTGGCACAGGCAACTGAAGGGACACGGGTGGGTTTTAGTCAGTAAAAGTCTGACACGCCCTTCCGCTCAGCCCAGAGCGGGAGAGAAGTCATTTGATGATTTCCGACCGACAAAAAAAAAAAGGCTTACGACTGAATAACTACAAATATCCAGGATAAAAAGCAGCCTAACGTCCGAATTAACCCAATAACCTATTTTTAGTTAAAGACAGATCGCTACCAGCCGATCGATTCTGTAAAAATCTCACCGTGAAAAGGCAGGTGAAGTGAGCTTAGAGTGAGCTGTCAACAGTGTCAATCCCTAGCATTAGTTGGAATGGCAGCTCACTCCACGCTCACTTCACCTAAATTTTCACGGTAAGATGGTTACAGAATCGCACTGCAGTATAATAATCATGCAGATCGCTACTGATATAGGTTATTGGGACGTTAAAACTAGAGATAGATAGGTTTTGCTACCTCCAGTAGGTATGCCAAAACCGGTGATAGATAGGTAATTAGTGGTTATTCGACTCTTCACGTGACCAGAGGGCTGGCCTGTTTCTTGGCCAAAGAATTAGCATCGCCATACAACGTGGCAATGCTGCCAGCCTTTTGGACACTGTTCCTGTTGACAGCGATGCGGACGAATTTTTTGATGCCCTATGATTTTGCTAGTTTTTCACATGTACCTACAGACGCCAGCACATCAAGCTACTGCAATCTGTCAAATTTCTTTAATATATTTTCAATTTTATCTCTGAAGCATTAAAGGTCAATGTTGATTGAGAAAATTTGACAGTTTCGGGTAGCTTGATGTGCTGGCGTCTGTACATATCATTATTTTAAATGTTAGCTTATATTTAATGTAAATATCGTCAATAATTGAAGACTAAAAATGGGATTGTTTTAAGTTGTTTCGTTTTTTGCTAGGTGCTGTACATACGCCTCTCCCAGGCTGCGCCACAACACCCTGTCCTCCGCCTTCCGCATCCAGTTCGTCCCAGCAACCTTCTTTAGGTCGTCCGTCTAGCTGGGGGGCGTCCCACACAACGCTTGCCGATACGCGGTCTCCACTCCAGCACTCGTCTGCTCCACCGGCCATCGGTCCTTCGACAAACATGGCCGCCCACTGCCACTTCAGTTTGCTTACTCTGCAAGCTATGTCGGTAACTCCTGTTCTTTTTCGAATAATTTCATTCCTGATTTTATCCTTCAAAGAGACTCTATTAAGTACCAACAGTGCCCCGCGGTTTCACCCGCATATGGTTTGATCCCGTGGGAATAACGGGATAAAAAGAGTCTTATGTGTTAATCCTGGTTATAAACTATCAGTGTGCCAAATTTCATCGAAATCCGTTCAGTAGTTTTTGCGTGAAAGAGTAAGAAACATCTATCCATCCATTCTCAGGAAACTTTCGCCTTTATAATATTAATAGGTTGGACATGGACTCAAGGCTGATGACAGTATAGCTTCCAGATCGATGAAACTGCAAGGTTGCTCCGCCCTTGCCACCGCCTGTCTGTGGATGAGCGGTCTGGTCATGCCAATCGATACTTATCTACGCATCAAAATAGCCTTGACAGGTAGCGACACTTGAAACCTGCCCCCTAATTGAGTAACACACGATCAATCACAATATTGAAGGATATTGCTAATCAATTGCTTCATATTTTTGAAAAATTTATCTTCTCAACAACGTAAATAACGTTATGAATGTTGTTGAACTGTCATCATGAACACCATTGCTACTGTTAGTATCATACACAATCACTCCGCTCCGCTGCGTCTGACGGTCCCTGGCTAACACCGCATCATCTACCTAGCTAGCTTTTTTCCAACTATGTCGGATCGGCTTCCAGTCTAACCGGATGCAGTAGAATACCAGTATTTTAATAGAGCGACTGCTTATCTGACCTAGTATCTTTACTTAACATACAGTCACGAGCACCAATATGGCAACACTTGGCAACTTTCAATTTCAATTTTTTCGTGAAATAACGAATGCAACGTTGGAAACGACACATTACATAAACCTATGGGTTCGCAAATGCTATGTTCGTAACAACATAAAATTTCATTCCAAAATAAAGGAGTAAATCTTTTGAATAAAGCCGAGTGTGTACATACTTTTGCTCGTGACTGTACATATACATAAACTCGCGCCTTCTTCCCAAGGGAGCAGGCAGAAACTACAGGACGCTACCTTCTACGATCCTTACATACAGTTGCCTCCAAAAGTTAGTTGACATTTTTCCACTTCAGCTGTGATGCCGCATAATAATTTAAAATAAAAAAAAATAATCAGGTTCAGGTACTCCTAAGGGATTACTCGCCCTCAGGCTAGGTGGAGCGACGATCTTCGCAGGATGGCTGGTAGCAGCTGGATGAGAGTTGCCGAAAATCGAGTTGAATGGCGTGCAATAGCTGAGGCCTATGTCCAGCAGTGGACTGCTGTAGGCTGATGATGATGAAGAGATTACTTGATTATTTTTTATGATAAGTCAAAGGTAGTTGAATTAGTCAATAACAACGCTATAGCAGTTCAAACATTTGGATCACTAGAATATAAAATCATAATGTTGCACGCCACGATTAATGCCTGGTACATGGTGACATTAGTTACCACTAGCGCCATCTAGTATCGACTAGCAGAACTAATTTACCACTAGCGCCATCTGGTATCGACGAGCAGAACTAATAGATCCTTATAGAAATTTCGATGCTAGAACTATCGACATCTGGTCAGTCGGGGCCGGTATGTACCTACACGAACATTCTAGATGTTTCTACAATAGAAGATTCTAGAACTATCTGCGGCACTATGGCATGAGCCAGGCACTATTTATAAGGCCGGGATGAGCCATGACCAGACAGACTTGGATCAGCGATACATGCGAATACATCGAAAGCGATCTTCAAGTGCGACTTTAGAGCAATTGTGTTTTACAATTATTAGTGTGTTTGAGTTGTTATAGCGATGTTTAATTAAAGTGTAATTTTTGGTAATTTATATCGGCAGTTTTTAGTGAACCCGAAGCTGGATGGAAAAATGAAACTAATTTTTGGGGCACTGTACTTCATTTGCTTCGTTACCTAACCCAATGAAAATGCTAATTTCTGAATATGATCTAGGTACAAACGCCAGCACTTCAGGCTACTACAATCTGTCAAATTTCTGTAAATTGATTTTCAACTATATCGCTAAAGCATTAGGTTCAATGTTGATTGGGTTGACATTGACGTTGAATTTGACAGTTCCGGGTAGCTTGAAGTGCTGGCGTCAGTACATAAACTTTAAAACCAATTAATTTTCACCTCCAGCAAACGCTAAGTTTAAAAACACACTTTCTGCGTTCCCTCTAATCAAAATTAAGTAGCAATAACCCAAAACCAAATGGATAATTTTCTTTTTTAATCGACTTCTAAAAAAGGAGGAGGTTCTCAATTCGGATGTTTGTTTATGTTTGTTCGCGCATAACTCCGTCGCTTGCCAACCGATTTGAAAAATTCTTTTTTTGTTAGAAAGGGTGTACTTCCCAAATGGTCCCATAGAAATTTCATCAAAAACGGTTCAGTAGTTTGGTTTTTAAACCAAAATTACTGGTAAAAAGTCGATTGTTTTTTTTTGCAAAAAAGTATTTATCTATCTAGCATATAAGCAAAAGCATAATCATTCTATAATGTTCCCACTGCTGGGACACAGGCCTCCTCTCTGTGAGAGGGAGCGGGCCGTAATCCACCACGCGGGCCCAGTGCGGGTTGGTAGATGTCACTTGTTTTTCGTGTTTTTGGTTGTAGGACACGCCGGTTTCCTCACGATGTTTTTTTTTTGCGTTTACCAACATTTAAATATTTGTTCTGTGCGGGAATCGAACCCGCGACGCGCAGCGCAGCAACCGATAGATCAGCCACTGCGCCAACCATGTTGTCGGTTAAAAATAAAGGAGTAAATCACTTTTTAATAAAGCCGAGCGTGCTCTTTACTGCACACTCTGCCTAACACTTCGGAAAATACAGGCGTTATGTTATGTTAAGCTAAGCAAGCTACGCTAAACAAAACATATCTGTATGCTCACCTTGTATTAAAGTTGTCAAAAATTATAATACCCGTTTTGACATTTGAGAATCTTGACTCCTGAAGAAAGAAAGAAAAATGCATTTATTGGCATTACACAAAATGACACCTTAAAACTACAAAAACAAAAACAAAGATTATAATGCCAAAAGGGCCTCAGCTCAGCATAATGTCAGATGACAACACAAGTGTACCACCTGACGCTGATTTTCAGCTGCAACCCACGAGTGCCATACGCTGGAATACCAAACACAGGGAAGTGTGTGTCCGTAATAATAAATTAAGAGAATTCATTTAAATGCTAGAAATTATAGAAAAGCTCATGCAAAATCAAATAAAATGTCGTGACATACATGTATGTGTGTGTGTGTGTTGTATTGTAATGAATGAAAAACCAAAATAAATAAAGTCCTGTAAGTTTCATACAAACGAATACGTGTTTTGCGAATTTGATCTTGATTTAACTACTAGAACTGTCAATGTTAAAACGGGCCTTTTATTTTTTGACAACTTTACATGGAATGATGGGACTTGAAACATTATAACTATCGAAATGTGGATGTAATAAACGTACACGAATGCTTAACCCTTCAGAGAAGACATGCTTGATGTTATGTTAAAATTAATTTCTCTTCCAAAATCCCATTATTCAATAAAAAAAAAATCTGTATATTCAAATTTTATTTGTTTCAAATTGACGTTATTTCAAGTTAAACAAATTTCGACTTTATTTTAATCGCAATTAAGTTCGTTTTAGAATGACTAGGCGCTATTAAAAAAGTTATAAAAATGTTTGAAGTTGTAGCGTAAACTGAACTTTATTGTGTAGGAATTAATGTTATTTTTCCATAAACTCATGTGTTTACATTTTTGGTCAATATATCGCAATTTTATTTTAGGTAAACTTGCCCCTCTGTTACATATATATCTAGCGAAATATGAGTGTACTATAAGTACAACTCTGCCTAACCCTTCGCGAAATATAAGCGTGGTGTTATGTGTTCTTTAAAGGTAAGCTCGCTCCCTTTTAAGAACTGCGAAATCTAGATATACACGTACTTTCGCCAAAATCTATATCTGACCACTGTAAGGACTATTCCTGCTTGCAGCGCATATTATTAGTCGACCTAAAAAGGATCCTCTTTTGTTTTACTTACGGACGCAGCTGAGGTCATCATGTGCACGGGATTTTGTTTTCAAAATGGTCAGATATAGGTTTTGATGATAGTACATCTCTGCAAACCTTTCGCGAATTACAGGCGTGTAGTATACGTGTTCTCTAGGTAGGTATCTAAGAAATCTAGATACCTATACAGGTACCTCTAAATCCCTGCCTAACCCTAATTTCAAAGATAAGTCAAATCATTTATTTCAATTCGGCACATAACAATTAAATGACGTTGAAATTCAAAATGAACCAAATGTCAAAATTTCATTCTGTCGCCCCTTCCAAAAACAAATCAAACTCTTCACTTCCAAAATCAAATTTTTCAACAAATATTTTTTATCTGTGTTCCCTCTACTATGAAGGACGCAGTGGGCTCGAGGTTTGCCCGCATTATGTCTGCTGCATACACAGTATACACTAGTCTACCGCAATCTACTGACCTGCTTTCAGTCGTTACGGGCCGTACTCTGCCGCAACGGCCGTATACGGCAGCCCGGATATCGGCCGGACGGCGGAAAATTGCTGTTTCATAGTTTTATGTTGGGAATTTTAAGCAAGTTAGCTTTTGTAGGTTTTCTGAGCGGGTTATTCGTTGGTTCTAGATAATTTAACGTAGCATGAGGCCTTGTTTTTGTTTCCCCAAGGATCGGCATAGGTGCACCTGTAGTACATCCACATAGTTTTTTTTTTTGCAATTTAAAGAAAGGAAGTATTATGTAGCATTTTTTATACTTATAGACACACTAGAGATAGAGAGAGGTGGAAAGAGAGAGAGTATACCTAATCCTTTGCCCAGCAGTGTGTTAATAGCGTCTAATAATAACAAATAATAAAAAAAACGGTCAATTACGTGTCGGGCCACGCGCAGTGTAGGGTTCCGTAGTTTTTATAACAGCCAAGTGCGGGTCGTATTCGCTGACTGATAGTTTCGTACCATGCTCTAACTAAAAGCCAAACATGACTACCTACCTAATTTGACGTCCTATACAAATCTTCATCTGATCCGACAATTTTGCACGGAAAGTTTTAATTTTTTTTTTTGAGATTTGGATAAGACATGTCATAGCCGGTGTAGCAACAGCTTTTTTTTAAAAAAAAGGAGAGGGGGATGAGGTGCTGATTTTTCCAACAGGTAATTTTATCCGAAGAATGATTTCGAATTTCGATACAAAAATCTGTCAGACGGCTATTTTATTCTACGAATAAAATTATTAGTCGATTGAAAAATCAACCCTAAGATAAGTTACATTTGAGTTGACCTCTCGCTGCAATGCTACAGAAATTGTGGACTTGTATTTTTACCTCTGATTTTGCATCACTGTCGAAATCACAATGATCTTTATTATCATGACAATAAGGTTGCTATTGGGTTGCTGCCATTGCCAAGTCTGTCAACATCACAACGACGTTTATATTCGTTGCAATAAGGTTGCTATTCGGTTGCTGCTATCAAAGGTAAAAAACCGTGGATGAACTGTACAAGTTACTTATACTCAAATTTTATTTATGTTTCCAATGTCGTTATATCAAGTTAAACAAATATCAACTTTATCGTAATAGTATTTAATTTGATTTCAGTGACTAGCACTATTGAAAAAGTTATAAAAATGTTTGAAGTTGTACCGTAAACTGAACTTTATTGTATAGGAATTAAAGTTATTTTTCCATAAACTCATATTTGTTCACATTTTTGGTGAAAATGTCGCGCTATCTATACTTATAATAAGAATGTAAAAAAGTTGTGTCTGTACATTGAATATATTTAAAAAAGAATAATTGATGGGGTTTAAGAAACAGTAATAGAACACGAATCTAAAAAAAAAAGTCTGTCTGTTTGTCTGTTTATCTGTTTGTCTGTTTGTACACGCTAATCTCCGAAACTACTGGACGGATTTGAATGAAACTTTTTTTGTTAACTAGCTATTAAGCCTGGGCAACATATAGACTATAATTGATTTTGGAAACTGGAACACCTGATGCAGAACCGCAACAGACCAGCTAAACTATAAGAGTTACATAAATGGCGCCTTAGAAAAAAATGTTGTGTCTGATGAGCATTTTCTGTTTAGAGAATAAAATTGAAGATCCGGAACACCTGATGTGAAACTCTTAGAGCACAGCTAAACTATAATATATATAGATTTGACATCTTAGCAAAAGTTATTCAGTCTGATGAGTATTTTCTACTGCGAGAATAAAACTCGAAGATCGGAACACCTGATGTGGAACTCTAAGAGCACAGCTAAACCATAACATATATAGGAATGACATCTTTGCAAAAGTTGTTTAGTCTGATGAATATTTTCTGCTGGGAGAATAAAATTCGAAGATTGAAACATCTGATGTGGAACTCGGAGAGCACAGCTAAAATATGGCATATACAGACATGACATTTTAACAAAATTTGTTTGGTCTGATGAGTATTTTCCGCCGAGATAATAAAAATCAAGGATCAGAACATTTGATGTGGAAATCAGTTTATACTAATATATTAACATAAGCTAGGAGTACCTCCACGCAGTGAAGGCGGTAACAGTTTGGGCCTTCTTTTCGATGACGATGGTAAATTCATTGAAAACTTGGCTTCACTGGCTAAATCATAATATAATAGATATGCCTTCGAGCTTATGTTATTTGAGTGTTTAATTTCCTTTTCCATTTATCTTCGTGACACGGTAGCCTACCCGGTAATGCAGGGGAGCAGTCACTTAGATCTTAATTGCAAAGTTATTAAAGTACATTAATAATCTATACTTATAATAAGAATGTAAAAAAGTTGTGTCTGTACATTGAATATATTTAAAAAAGAATAATTGAGGGGGTTTAAGAAACAGTAATAGAACACGAATCTAAAAAAAAAAGTCTGTCTGTTTGTCTGTTTGTCTGTTTATCTGTTTGTCTGTTTGTACACGCTAATCTCCGAAACTACTGGACGGATTTGAATGAAACTTTTTTTGTTAACTAGCTATTAAGCCTGGGCAACATATAGACTATAATTGATTTTGGAAACTGGAACACCTGATGCAGAACCGCAACAGACCAGCTAAACTATAAGAGTTACATAAATGGCGCCTTAGAAAAAAATGTTGTGTCTGATGAGCATTTTCTGTTTAGAGAATAAAATTGAAGATCCGGAACACCTGATGTGAAACTCTTAGAGCACAGCTAAACTATAATATATATAGATTTGACATCTTAGCAAAAGTTATTCAGTCTGATGAGTATTTTCTACTGCGAGAATAAAACTCGAAGATCGGAACACCTGATGTGGAACTCTAAGAGCACAGCTAAACCATAACATATATAGGAATGACATCTTTGCAAAAGTTGTTTAGTCTGATGAATATTTTCTGCTGGGAGAATAAAATTCGAAGATTGAAACATCTGATGTGGAACTCGGAGAGCACAGCTAAAATATGGCATATACAGACATGACATTTTAACAAAATTTGTTTGGTCTGATGAGTATTTTCCGCCGAGATAATAAAAATCAAGGATCAGAACATTTGATGTGGAAATCAGTTTATACTAATATATTAACATAAGCTAGGAGTACCTCCACGCAGTGAAGGCGGTAACAGTTTGGGCCTTCTTTTCGATGACGATGGTAAATTCATTGAAAACTTGGCTTCACTGGCTAAATCATAATATAATAGATATGCCTTCGAGCTTATGTTATTTGAGTGTTTAATTTCCTTTTCCATTTATCTTCGTGACACGGTAGCCTACCCGGTAATGCAGGGGAGCAGTCACTTAGATCTTAATTGCAAAGTTATTAAAGTACATTAATAACCATAACCATGCCACGAAAGAGGTCAAATCTTTCGCAATGTTCGAAATTTAAAGATCATTAGATCCCAAGAATCGAATGAAGAACGCCAGGCAAGACTTGATGCTGTTCGACAACATCAGGCTGTATCTCGCCCAGCGGAAACTTCTTCGGATCGTGAAGCACGACTTAGCGCTGATCGTGAGCGTCATGCATCGTCTCGCGTTTCTGACACTTTCACACAAAGAGAATCACGCCTGCGTTCTCAGCGTATTTACGCATCTACATCTAGGTGTCTAGAGACCAGTGAGGATCGTGATGCGCGACTGATCGCTGATCGTGATCGTCATGCATTGTCTCGCGAGTCGGAAACGTTAACGGAAAGAGAATCACGCTTGAGTTCTCAGCGTATTCTCACGTCGACTTCTAGGTCGTTAGAGATCAGTGATGAACGTGAAGTGCGACTGGCCGCTGATTGTGATCGCCATGCATTGTCTCTCGAATCAGAAACGTTCACAGAAAAAGCATCACGGTTGAGTTCTCAGCGCATTCGCACGTTGACTTTTAGATCTCTGGAGACCAGTGAAGAACGTGATGCGCGACTTACGGCTGATCGTGATCGTCATGCATTGTCTCGCGAGTCGGAAACATTCACGGAAAGCGAATCACGCTTGAGTTCCCAGCATATCCGCACATCCACTTATAGGTCTCTAGAAACCAGTTAAGACCGTGATGCGCGACTTACGGCTGATCGTGATCGTCATGCATTGTCTCGCGATTGAAGACAGACACTGAAAGCTGCTGGTGTTGATTTGAGAACCGGCTGTTTTTCTCATGGCCAACTTTATGTTGCTTTCTCAAGGGTTAGCCTTCCGGGTTTTATATTCTGGCACCCGACGGAAAAACCAACAATATAGTTTATAAAGATTTTTTTTAGAATAGTTATGTTAACTAATTGATATTAATTTCGCTTCATAATTTCGGAATGAAAATAGTTCTACCTTTTTATTTTAATGAAGTTATAACCTACCTATTGTCTACAACACTCAATCTAAGGTATACCAAACAAAACCGATGAAGGATTTCGATTAAGTAACGCACAGTTCAAACTCTTGCCGAAATTCCTATCGGAACGAGAAAGGGACTGGATCCGCGTACGAAGTCGCGGGCAGAAGCTAGTATACTATATGTGTGCCAAATTTCATCCAAATCCGTCCAGCTGTTTGAGCGTGAAGAACTAACAAACATACAAAACAAACACACACACACACACACACACAAACTTTCGCCTTTAATATTAGTGTGATCGTCCACCAGTCGAGTTGTAATACCTATTCCTAAGTTGGAAGTAACTAGAAACGTAACTATACTACCAAACATTTGTTAATTTCAATGAATACTTGCCAACTGCAGTGCAATTATCTCAAGGTGATCGCATTGCGGCTCGTTACCTATCTCAATGTAAAGAGAGGATTGACAGTAGTACAACTACTATTATTCTTAGCTTTTATTTTTTTCTTGTAAGATCTATTTTTTATTTATTTTTTTCTTTCGTAGCGGTATCTACAACGCCACATACGAACAACGCCACCTTCGGTCGGTCAACAAGCAGAGCACCCTCTCCTGGTCGACGTAGCAGCCAGCCTCAACCCGGCGCTGTACGACATCCGACGCACTGGAGTATAACGCAGCGCCACCCCGACTCACTGGGGACATCTCCGCAGACAGTTCCGACTCACCGTGAACTATGCGGCAACCGGTTCCGACTCACTGGAACCTCAGCTGGCCTGGCAAGCATCGCAAGATACAAGACTCAGCCCACTATCGACCTCCGGTCTCCGGAGGGGAGTGATGTAGCGGTATCTACAACGCCACATGCGAACAACGCGTCATACTGACGTCACGCAAATCCTGCAACTCGCAAGCAGAGTTTACCGCGCAATTAGCATAGATACAATTTCCCAACATCAATTGTTGGGCAATAGCCCGCCAGACACAACACCCGTCTGGTCGGAGGATCCTCCCTTTTCTATGGAGGATGAGTGAGCTTTACACCCTGTTCCTCATGCCATGTTCCTTTAATTAAAACGGTTTAAAACCAATTACAGAAATTAAATATAGGTAAGTACAGTTTGTATGTAGGTACACATAAAAGATAAAATCATCGAGTAAAAAGTTAACAAAACTTTCATTATAAATCCTTCTCACAGTATGATAGACCGACAAAATCTTCGTCAATTCGTCCGCAAACATGGTTCTCGTTGTCCACTATAAGGCCCTCTATTAAAAAAGATAGGTAAGTAATTACGTGTATGGCATTTATTAGTAAAAAATTATTTATCAAAGAGGTCATCCATGATTTAATTTTAGTCAAACGAAAATCAACCTCCAACCCCAGTTCTCATACATTTTCAATCATTACAATATCTGCAATGTCGTAAGCAAAATGCTCTCCATTTAGCTTTATACAAGACGCAAGGTGGGCGTGTAACGCTCACAATTATACAGCATAATACCTATAACGTTAAACGTACATAATAGAACTAAGTCAGTGTGTCAATGTAAACAGCGGTATATTATAATGAATAGTTACCGCACACAGTACGCAGTCTGATGATCGGGCGTTGCAGATTTGAGAAACAATGGCTGCCGTGTTGCGTGAAAATGCCGGTAGGTGGCGTTGGTGGTTGGTGTTTCGGAAAAGCGATCCTAGATGGCGCTGTACGACCATTTTAGTTTTCAAGACTTCTTTTTAAATGGAAGATTACTTAGTAAAATATAAATTAAATAATTGCGTGATGGGTTTTCACCATTGATTAAATTAAAAATTTAACTTGTCTATTTTTTTGCCATTGCCAATTAATTATTTCTCTTCACTGTCTGTCAACTTTGACATTGTCAAAATTGACAAATCTCACGTCACATTTCAAAACAAAGTGGAGTTCAGTTTACGTCTGTATTTATTTACAAAATAAGCCATAAAATGACTGAACTAACAACATTAGCAACGTTAAAGTGCAAGCAACAAGCGATACGCGCTGTCAGGTTCAACGTGGACGGCACATACTGTCTCACATGCGGCGCAGACAAGAAGATAAAACTTTGGAATCCCCATCGGCAACTGTTGCTGAAAACTTATGGAGGCCACGCAAATGAAGTCTTAGATGTTGCAGGGTCCTGTGATAGCAGTCAAATCATATCCGCCAGTGCTGATAAATCCGTCATTTTATGGGATGTAACTACAGGACAGCCCTTACGAAGATACCGTGGCCATGCGAGCTCTGTAACATGCATAAAATATAACGAAGAATCCACAATGGCAATTTCAGGATCAATAGACAATACTGTATGTTTTTGGGATGTGCTAAGCCGTAGACAAGAGCCAGTACAAGTTTTAAAAGATGCAAAGGACACTATAACATCCATCCAGGTTACTGACCATGAAGTTTTGACCACATCAGTGGACTGCCATGTTAGACTGTATGATATAAGAATGGCAAAGATGATTTCAGACTATATAGGTCATATTGTTACCTTTGGAAGCCTAACTAGAGACGGCCAGTGTTATATTTTAAGTTGTAACGATAGTACTATTAAATTATTTGATAAAGAATCTGGAGAAATACTAAACACTTTTACAGGTCATGAGAGTAGAGATTATTTATTAGAAAATGCTGTTAATGAGAAAGATAGTCATATCATTTGTGGTTCGGCCACAGGAGAAGTGTTTTATTATGATTTAATTAGTAGTGCATGTGTGCAGAAATTGCAACACTGTGAGAATAGACCTGTAGTGTCTTTAAGTCATCATCCTACAGATAATTGCTTAGTAACTGCTTGTGAAGATGAAATTAAGCTATGGGGAGTTCAAGCTATGGAAGAATAAAAAACTATTTTTTTTTTAAAACTGTTTTTCTTGATCCTTTCAGTGTACTCATAAAATGTAAACCAAATCCTGTGTAAAAATAGTTATATATAACATACATAATTAGCCTATAATGCTTCCACTGTTGGGACAAAGGCCTCCTCTCTGTGAGAGGCGGCCTTTGTCTCAGTGCGGGTTGATAGATGTCACATATCTTCGAATTTTTATTTCTAGGACATGCCGGTTTCCTCACGATGTTTTCCTTCACCGTTTTGAGAGCAGTGGTGATGAAATAATTTACACAAAGTAAAGCGCCTGTCTAGGTTCGAACTTACTCGTAAATCACGGCCGTTACCACTGGGCCTAATACTACTCTCAAAAAGAAGTTATGCTTAGGCATAATAAATTGTAGAATAATATTTAGTTCAATTATGGGTTCCCAACCGGTGGGGGGGGGGCGTAGAGAGACTATGTGGGGGTGTGGCAGCTTCATTTATAAACAATGTTTTTATTAAAAACTAGACCGCGAATTCGTCCACGTGAAATTTCTTGTTCCCCCGCCGCGTCGCATCGCCCGCCCGCGCTATATTAAATCGTTTTCGATTCGTTCTTTCTGACTTTTTTTTCTGTTTGCTCGGCTCCTTAGGGTCAGAGGTTAGGGATGATGGTAACAAATAGCCTTCCTCAATAATTGGACTATCAAATGCAAAAAGAGATCAGCGCGTTCAAACAAACAAACTCCTCAGCTGTATTATTATAGCCATGCCTGAGGTAGCAGCGCGGTGTGGTGACGTGATACGAGAGCTCAGAAATTCGTCAACTTGTGACAACTATCACCCCTCCCGCACCGCGCAGTTACCTCAGGCAACGTCTGACTTAAGCGGTTGGCCTATAGTATAGATTTTTAGTTAGAATATGGGTTCCCAACCGGTGGGGGAACTCCTTGGGGGGCATAAAAAGACTGATGGGGGGAGGTCTTCAATAATAAACTTATAAAATTGTATGTTCTTGGCATTGGCATTAGAAAAGTTTCCAAAACCCAAACGTTTCAAGATACTTAGGAGATGTAAAATGAGCTTCAGGCTACCTGGGCGTAGCGCATAAAAGATACTTTGGGGGGCGCATATCTTAAAACCTTGGGAACCCCTATGAGTCTGAGTAAGTAAGAGGATTGCTTCAAAATGGTTTGGAACCAGGAACAACACCTAATATTATAAAATAATGGGTAAACCAGACGATTTATTAGTGCCAATAATGAGGGGGTCAGTTTCCAGTCTATCAGAATGCAGTTGAATTCCAGTATTTTCAAGAGTACCTATCGAAAGCGAGAGCTAAGATACATAATTATTAATCATTTTATGAAAAATTTTGAAATGAAAAAGATTAAATAATTTATTGTTATTTCTTCGTTTGTTTGCCCTTATGTCTAAAGACCAGGTGTCAAAGCCATCGTTTGCAAACGAAGCGGAATTTAAAAATTTAGAATACTAATGTCAAAATGCGTTAATTTAGTCGCGTTCCAAATACCACATTACGTAAATTTCCTTTTTTCAGCATTACGTTTTCATTGATGGAATTATCAGGAAAAAATTATTTATTGATGAAAGCGCGTGTTTTAGGGGGCTCTAGGGTATCAGTTATTGTTTAAATAAGCTTTTTGGATATGAATATCGTGTTCATGACTGGTTTCAAATATACAATTGTATTTATATTATTCTATACAGAAAGTCTTCAGTTTAGATAAATGCTTAAAAACCTATTATTTGCTTAGAACTGGAACGCATGTTCTATTTAGTTTTTATCCGCCGTTCCTACGCTTCTATTTTACGATTCCGCCAAGCTTTTGCGTTAATTCGCCGAAATAAACAGTCTTAGAACTAAATGTATTGTATAAAATGGGTGCAAAGACCTCTGAACAGACAAAGAAGACCAATAAGCCCCGTCCGCCGGTGAAATGTGATGTTTGCGGGCGTAAATTCCTCACTGTTTCTGCGTGGAAGTCGCATTATAAATTTCTCCACGCGAAATCGGAGCCAAGTAAACGTGTTCCGTTTAAAAAACAAGAAAATGCGAGGCTGGTTAAGAAGAAGATGGTTCCTTTACATTTGTTGAAGAGGGTTAATCCTCCGCAGTCAAAGGAAGTGAAGAAAACTGAGGACTCTGGGAAAGCTGCGGAATTAGCGGCAAAATCTCCAAGTGTAACTAAAAAGCCTGAATTTGAGTGCCCGGTGTGTACATTGAAGTTCCCTGTGTATTTCACGGCCTTCAGACATATACAAAAGACTCATTGTATTGACGACAAAGGGGAAAAAGTGTAAGTATAAATGTTTCATGTTTACACTATGGTGTATGTTAGCCACAGAGCCTTTGTAAACATGTATTTAGAATATCTTGGCTTTATAAGCATGCTTACAGACATAGGTACATGAAAATAATAATCTTGTATACATAAAATAACAATACAAAAAAAAACAATTTAAGTAACTTTGACAATACAGTATCGACCCTGATATTTCAAATTGTTAAAAACTCTCAAGGACTCCACGAGACAGGCTCAACCTAGTGTGTAGTCCACAAGTTAAAATATAAAATTATGTTTCCCGTGTAACAATAATTTTAGGAGTAGTTTATTTGTATCTAGTTATAAGGAAATGTAAGAACACTATTTGGTTAATAAACGAATTATTATTATTATTTTAAAAATATCTCATATATCTCGGGAGCCTCGGGTCCCGGACCTTTTGCAGGCGTACGAGAGGCCAAAGCCAACTCACAGTGGCCCGTTACATGTTTTTAATTAAATGAGGCACCAACCGACAATTATCCCTGTTTGCACTATGCAAGCGCACCCAAGGACAATCCCTGGTTGTTGTAGGACTATTGCATAGACATGGAATGAAATATATTGGATTATGGATTTGGGTGGCTAAAGTGAACTGCTTATCTAGAATTATGAAAGAACTATGGCCCCTGCCTGATCAATGTTTATTATACTAGCAGCGCCCTGCGGTTTCACCCACATAACTTTCGATCCCGTCGGAATATTGGGATAAAAGTATCCCATATGTTATTCCTGGTTATGAACCATCTTTGTGCCAAATTTCATCCAAATCCGTTCAGTAGTTTTTGCGTGAAAGAGTATCCATCCATCCATCCTAACAAACTTTCATGTTTATAATATTAGTAGGATTTTTATCTCAATAATTAAATAATATGTTTACTTATGTTTTCCAACGTTACATCTTGAATTGTCTACATAATTTTTTTTTTCAGACTCCCTAACTCGCCGCATTTAGTAAAACCGATACGCATAGAGACCTGTGCATCATGCAGTCAAGAAATTCGTTCAACAACACCGCACGACTGCCCCAAAATGCAGGCGTATAAGGACCAGTACTTATGTCTGGGATGCGACCAAGTATTCTGCGGTCTTGTGTTATTTCAAAATCATGTCAAAGGATTGCATGCTGAGGACGCACAGAATTATTTCTTCCCAAGTAGAAACGGTATGTATTGCTAAGTAACTGGAAATAACAGATAAAGGTATATACTGTGGTATATTTCATCGATGCTCTAAAAACGGTGTCCGAGAGCCGAAAATTCGAAAAGACATATTATGGCATCCACCAACCCGCTCTGGGCCAGCGTGGGGGATTATGGCCCCGCTCACAGAGAGAAAGCTTGTGTTCCAGCCGTGGGAATATTATATGCTGATTATGCTATAGTCCTACCCAATTGCTGCTTTAGAAATATTGATACCATGGCATAAGCAATTTTTTAATAAATATTGTTACTATGGCTGGCTGGGTGACTCGCTGCTGAAGCTTGCGGGAGTGATGATGATGACGTCACGCTGAAGTGTTTGCACGAAGGCTGCGCCGACGTTCATACTCGGGGTCACCAGTTTAGAGGCATGAGGAACAGGGTGTAAAGTTCACTCAACCTCCATAGAAAAGGGAGGATCCTCCGACCAGACGGGTGTTGTTTCTGGCGGGCAACTGCCCAACGATTGATGTTGGGAAATTGTATCTATGATAATTGCGCGGTAAACTCTGCTTGCGAGATGCAGGATTTGCGTGACGTCAGTATGACGCGTTGTTCGCATGTGGCGTTGTAGATACCGCTACAAGCTATTTTATAAAATAAATGCCATGGCATAAGGTATTTTTTTGTAGTTAACAGTGCTTATAAATTAGCTATAAGATCGACATTGGTACAGTGTGCCCAGTATTTGTGATTCCAAATTCTCACTGAGTAGAGCAGGGGTTCCCAACCTTTTCTTGGTCAGGGACCACTTTTATATTATTCTTGTTAGCAGGGACCACTATGTAGGTATAATAAAAATAAACTGTAATAATCCAACTGAAACTTTATTAAAAACTTAATAGGAATTACATACTGCGGCCCGACGTATCGCCCCCTCCACCCGCGCTCTTCTTCTTCTGCACGGCGACCAACGGCTCACCGCCTGCTAAATTTAAAATCGTTCGCGGACCACATTTTGGCTTCTGCGGACCACTGGTTGGGAACCACTGGAGTAGAGATTGTCATTCAATCCCGTGCGGGCTGCTGGACTCGTGGGACTAGTGGCGTTTGTTGCGCCACTTCTTCTTCCCAGAGAAAGCACTAGGAAGTGGTGAAGGGCGAGCATTTTGCGGGACTGTCTTATATAATTTTGACGTTCCAAAATGGTGTTTCTCAGCCTAGTATGAATAAATGAATTTTGATTTTATTGAAATTCGTCCGCACCAATACTAACGCTTATCGCGTGACTTCTTAAGGTAGACGCTCCAAGGTAGCCCGCGAAATTCAAATTTTCTTACGTTTTTTACAATTTGCTGGTCAGTACTAAGTTGTACGTTGATTAAAATATGATTCGCGGCCGTAACAAATTTAATATACAGAATTATAATCATTAGAATCAGTAGTACAACTTGTTAAGTTAGCATAATCCTAAAATGTGAAGATTTCATGAAATAGTCATTCAGTAGGATTACTTGATCTTAGAGAGTTGTGTTGATGACTTTAAAAAAAAACGCGCGCAAAATAAATAAAAAACGCGCGCAGTAGCGGTCCGCGTCCTACGCGGGAATCTAATCAGTGTGGCCAGAACATAAAAGTTTTAGTAACATAGGGGTCCAGTTGAAACCAAACTTCATTACTGACACAATACAAGTACGTAGTAAAAATGTAAACAAATATGAGTTTATGGAAAAATAATTTTAATTCCTACACAATACAGTTCCGTTTACTTTAAACATTTTTATAACTTTTTCTATAGTGCTAAGTGCTAGTCACTCTAAAATCAACTTAATCACAAATGAAATAAAGTTGATATTTGTTTAACATGAAATAACGTCAATTAAAAAAAAATGAATATAGTGCTATTGTTGTTCGAAGTGTGAAATAAATACTTTGACTGTCAATATTTACATAACTCATCAATTTTCAGAATTCGAATCCTGGAAAAGAGATTTGCAAGAAACAACCAACATTCAATACGTACGTCTCAACAAACAGAGAGCGAAGGAAATCTACCACTGTGCGCACCAGCCCACCGCTTTATCAACTGCAACAAGACTATGCCCGGCCTCCATCACTGTGAGAGAATATTCTAGAGGCATCCACGTGTGTTATTTCAAAGAACACTGCGGTCATAAGGTTAGGTTCGTACCGTTGAAAAATTACAACCAATACAGCATATCATTATACACAAAGGAGACCGAAGATTCGACATTAGAAGTGGAAGATTACAATGATCTGTACATACAGTTTAAAAACATGATCAAGTGTATACTGAATGACGCAGCCAAAGCTGATGTTGCTACGCTCAGAGATTTGTTAGGCAGGGCGCTTGAAATGACCACAGTACTAAAGCAACATCACGAGGAAGATCAGAGTTCTGTGTTGAACATCAAAAGTTTATCCGATGACCAGATTTCTAAGTCTCTAGATAACTTGAAACCTAAAAATAAACGCAAACAAAGTTTTGAGAAGAAAAATGAGACGGTGGTAGCGAATAAAATAAAGAAAACCTCTTCGGTTGTTGAGAATGGGGTGGCAAAACGGCCCAGGAGAAGCAGTACTGCGGTTAACAAATCTGTATCATTCAATAAAAGCATACCGAAGAAGAAAGAGGAAACTCTGTTATCAAATAAAACGGTAACAAAAAAGGGTGAACAAACAACTGATAAGGAATTAGAAGAATTACTAGAAGAGGAAATCGGGTATACGCCGAAAAGACCGACACCGAAAAAAACCGATGAACCTTTAAAGGTTGTTCCCAAAAAAGCGGAAATTGAACCGCAAAAGACAGAAGAGTTAGTTGTTAAAAAACCAGAGGAACTCCCAGTAAGATCACTGATCCAGTCTCCATCATCCTTCAACGATTCATACAAGCATTTTGTAGACCAGAATTTCAAATGTGTTACGGACACGAGTACACCAAAAACAAAAGCGAATGTAAAGAAAAAAGAGGTCATGAAAACTAAGATGGGTCAGTTCAAAGTCAAGCCGTCTTCACCTAAAACGTTGTCTCCAAAATCACCTAAAATAGTGAAAGACGTCGTGAAGGAGGTCGTTAAAGAAGTGCCTGTTACTCCAGTACCTTTTAAAGTGAAGCCAGATATTAAGTATGTGGTCAAAGAACAAGAGAATGACTGTAATATTTTAATTTTAAAAATTTAAAACGGTCTGTGTTATTGTGATATGAGTTTGGGCAGCCGGATATTTTAACCGCGGCCCAGATAAGGTAGTTTACGCGCGTAATATACTAGACTCTGTTCCAAGTCTTTTTCATGAAAGTGTAAACAAACCTGCATTATCTGAATCATTATGACGGATATTGCTAATCCATTGCTTCATAATCGCACCTTTAAAGACAAACCGTTACTAAACGAAAATATAAAATTTTGCAGAGGAACTTAAATTAAAAAAAAAATGCACGACTTTTTCGCAATAGAAATTAAAATCATGGTGCTTTGAGCCATCTTTTGAGGTGATAATGATAGGTATTTATTAGCACTATAACACAAAATTCAGAAAAGTTTTTTTTTTTTTTTCATAGAACATTGTTAATGAAAAAATTCGTTTAGTAACGGTTTGTCTTTAAAGGTGCGACAACAACATTCATTGCGAATGACAGCCATTTCTGCTGATAGTATGTTACGCAATTCCTCCGCTGTTTCAACAATTTTTGTTTGAATAACATTATTAATTTTTGACGTGACAACGTCTTATAAATTGGTTTGCCGGGTGACACTTCAAGAAACTGCGTTACGCTCCGCTCACGTTATGCGCTCACAATGAGAGCGAGTGAGAGGCACGCGTCCCTTCCACTCGGGCATGGTTAGCCCGCCTAAGAGCGAGAGAGACAGACATAAAAAGTGAAAGGCACGCGTCCCTTCAAAGTCGTTGTCACGTAAAACTTTCGCCCGTATACCGACTTTACAGGCAACCAATTTTTTATTGAAATACGAGTGCAGTTGTCGCCCAGTGGTAACGACCCCGACTTACGAGTTGTATGTCGTGGGTTCAAACCCAGACAAATGCTTTACTTTGTATAAATTATTTCATCACCACTGCTCTCGAAATGGTGAAGGAAAACATCGTGAGGAAACCGGCATGTACTAGAACCAAAAATTCGAAGACATGTGACATCTAACAACCCACACAGGGCGCGCGTGGTGGATTACAGCCCACTCCCTCTCACAGAGAGCAAGCCTGTGTCCCAGTAGTGGGACCAGACCACTTCTACTACCAAAAAACGGCTCGTACTTCTACGACATAAAGTCGTTGTCTGTGTCAAATTGTTCTACTGATGTGTTTCCTGTCTGTTTACACTTTCTTCAAATTGTTTTGGAACAGAGTATAGTATCTAGTTTACCACGCCTACACACGTAAATTGCTTTATCTGGACTTTTACCACGCCGTGATGAAATTTTACGCTATCTCTGTCACACTAAGGCGTACAGTTGAGACAGAAAGTCTTTCGAGTATTTGGTTGGAGGTGTTTTTTTAATGGTTGACCTGTGACTTGAGTTGGGCATATTTTAAGTGTTTTATTGTCATACGTTGTGCAAAATGTGGGCTTTTTGGCCACTGCTGGACTCCTAATACAGAAGAAGGTATGTTGCCATTTTTACCTCGGTATATTGACTGGTGATAGTTCATGTCAGTGGCTAATTATCTCTTTGGCTATGAGAGTGAGGGAAGAGAGAGTGAACCTGTCTGCACACACACTTGTGCACTACACAGAGACAACTTAAATTAGCTAGCGAAACTACTGCATTTTATTTGATGATATTTTATATATGAACTAATTGCGCCCCGCGGTTTCTCCCGCCTAAGTTTCGATCCTGTGTTAATCCTGATTATAAACTATCTGTGTGCCAAATGTCATCCAAATCCGTTCAGTAGTTTTTGCGTGAAAGAGTAACCAAACATCCATCCATACAAACTTTCGCGTTTATAATATTAGTAGGAAGTAGGAATAATGTTTTTTGGGGTTAAAAGCAAAACCGAAAAGTTGTGTAATCGGTTGTCATGATATGGGCATGCAATGTGATGAAAGTTTTGAGTATGAATGTCGATGGCTATAAGAGTAGGGGAAGACCAAAGAAACGATGGATGGACTGTGTGAATGATGATATGGTTAGAAAGGGGGTGACTACCGAGATGACGACTAATAGAGAAGGATGGAAGACGAAGACATGTTGCGCCGACCTGACATGAATAGGGACAAGGGCGGGAGAATGATGATTGTAAAGAAAATACATAATATTGTATTAATACAGTGTGATGTATTTTCAGTCAGTAACGAAACTGCTGTCCAACTCAATTTTTACACTTGCTAAACGGTATCACATGAGCGGTGGCCGCCACGCAACGTCCTCTGTGACGTCGATGAAAATGATGGCTGCGTAGTTTGACTTGATGCGTGTCAAAAAGCGCCCTCTAGGAGAACACCAACTTACTTAGGTACTTATATGGCGTTTTTAACATACACTCAATGATATATAAATATAAAACAATAGGGTTTGGGGCGACGATAAAGACTAGTTAAAATATTGTACCGTTTCGATGCGCAGACTCATTGTCAAAAAAGGCGCGCGGCATTTAAAGGAAGCTTCTTGAATGTTCGACTCGCTCTCATTGGCGGGCGGGAACGAGCGGTCTTTCCGCCAGAAACGCGTGGATTGTGGCGGGAGGTTAAAATTAGCTTCGCTTTATACGTTTCAGTGACGTCTCGGTAAATTGTGGACCCAATAAGGCGGCCACCGTTCTTTTAATAAACCGTAGCTTTAGTGTCTTTTGTGGAGGAGCCAGATCAATCATAATTTGCCAATGATGATATTTCTTTACACAATATTGTCCACTTTTTAATCCTGCACCAAACTTAAATAGGAAAATGTTTTAACCTATGCCCAAACTTTATCCATGAATTTAGTACGGACGCCAGCAGGTCAACCTACCCGAAACTGTCAGATTTTCCCAATCAACATTGAACCTAATGCTTTAGCAATAAAGTCGAAAATCTTTTAAAGAAATCTGACAGATTGTAGTAGCTTGATGTGCTGGCGTCTGTACATGATTCTGAAACCCCCTTGGTATAGCACTTTTCTATGAAACAGCTTTGTGTAAATAATTTCATCACCACTGCTCTCAAAACGGTGAAGAAAAACATCGCGAGGAAACCGACATGTCCTAGAACCAAACATTCGAAGA
Source organism: Apamea sordens (assembly GCA_945859715.1). Taxonomy (NCBI): domain Eukaryota; kingdom Metazoa; phylum Arthropoda; class Insecta; order Lepidoptera; family Noctuidae; genus Apamea; species Apamea sordens. The sequence continues at coordinate 4,811,570 of OX244015.1, read as the reverse complement.
CATGTGACATCTACCAACCCGCACTGGGCCCGCGTGGTAGATAACAGCCCACACCCTCTCACAGAGAGGAGGCCTGTGTCCCAGCAGTGGGAACATTCTAAGCTGATTATGAACGAATGATGACGCTAAAGGTATTTGAAGATCAGTGGCATACCTACTATCGCGCCATTTTGTTTATTTTTTTTTCAAAATTGCGGCCTTGCATGAAACCTATATAAAAATCGATAGCTGACATCAATGCAAATGGAAAATATAATAGGACCAAACCCCGTACAGCGTCACGTTTTGGAGATATTAACGTTCAAACTTGATCACGTGACATACATATTTTTTGAACTCGTTTACATCTTGTTGCGCAGATGTTTGATTACTTTAAATTTTCAGTGTGGTTTTTTCAAATATATGTATATGCAACTAGATATAAGGGTTTGGCCCTATTTTATTTTCCGTGTGCATTGATGTCAGCTATCGATTTATATAGTTTTCTATCGTGGTCGCCATTTTGAAAAATAAAATCAAAATGGCGCGACAGTAGGTATGCCAGGCTCCATATAAAAACCTTCAATCCCCTTTCTTCGCTAGGGTAGGGAGGTGTCTGGAATCATGTGCTGAATTCATGGTTACAGTTTACGCACTGATTTAAAATGTATCCTGTAGAATATTATTATCATGCCCGACTTCTGTCAATTTCAAACGTTTTAAAGGAGAACGATAAATATTATTTAATTTTTCGTTTTGTTTATATTTTTTAAGAATTGAGTTCATAAACCTAAGGCTTTGACTACACTCACAAAAGGAACTCTGTTTTAAATTGCGCGGGAATATGAGCGATGCTCAGTTGTGTAGTCCGGGCCTTAGGCGATAAAATAAGATTTTATAAATAGTCTAGAATTAGTTATTAATTATTTTGTAACGATGTTTGAAATTTAATTAAGAGGATAAGTTGCCCCAATAAAAAATAAAAAACTCTCTTTCCATATTATGGAGTGTGCTCATTTCACTTAAAGCGCTGCAAGGCACTGACCTGTATTATAAAAGTACGCTGGACTAAATATACTATACAAAATGACAGTTGTTTTTTGTGCCGATTCAAAGCGCCCCATCAAGCGTCTCAGGAACTAAAATTGACACTACCGCAAATGGCCGTCGTTTTGTTTTGGCACGTCTCTGATGATTTAAGTCTAAATCGTGGAATAATACTTTTTTATGTATTTTGTGTTTACTACGAAATATTTAGAACATTTTTATCATGAGAATATGCGCATCTTGTAAAACTCGCTGTCAAAAATATTAGTTCCACGGACGCTCACGTTGCTGTCAGCGCCAAAATGGCGAAAATCAAATGTCTTCATTTTGTCATCGTCGATACTCGTGAAGTGTGTATGAACGTAAATGAAGCAATATAGTAGTTTGTAAGGATCGTAGTAGATGGCGTTCTGTAGTTTATGCCTACCCCCATGGGAACAAGGCGTGAGTATATAAGTAATATTTTAACTAGACTGTCAGCAATATCTAAAATGCCCGTGGCGCCATCTACAAAGAAACAATTAAAAAAGTTATGGCGCTTATCCTCTTTTTAAATTTAACAGTCGTATGTAAAAAATTTGCTGTACATTACTTGAATTAAATAATTATAATTTTGTAATTTATATTTTTGTTTTATTTATACCCTTTTTATAATACTTATACGTTAGCTTTGAGTATTTAATTTCATCACCACTGCTCTCAAAACGGTGAAGGAAAACATCGTGTGGAAAGTTGGAAACCGGCATGTCCTAGAATCAAAAATTCGAAGATGTGTGACATCTACCAACCCGCACTGGGCCGCGTGGTGGATTAGGGTCAGCGCACACCAGAGCAGAGCAGAGCATTTTCTGAGATTATTGAAAAAAATATCTTATGATTATTATCATACTGCGCAAAATTGAATACACGCCCAAATTTGATGCTCGACCATGCTCGAGCAAGCCGACTGCGTGTTCGAGTATGCATTCTACATGCGCGAGCGCGCTCGAGCAGCGGCGCGCCGCTCGCGCCAGTCAGTCAGTGTTGCCGCAGCGAGAAAACTGTTCGGATGTATGACTATCAACCTACGGAACGGAACCTACGAACATGGACGAAGAAAAGTTGATCGGTTTGGTGCAGCAAGCACGCCCGCCGGGCAACCCAGACCATATTATTTAACAGAGATGGCTCGCGCATGGTCGAGCATGCCGCCTGCATGCTCAAGCAGTAAAAATTTTGGTCGACCATGCGCGAGCATTTTGCAGTTCGGTCTGCGCTGACCCTTATGGCCCACTCTGTCGAAGAGAGGACGCCTGTGTCCCAGCAGTGGGAACAGTACAGACTGATTATGTATGTACAGACGTCAGCACATCAAGCTACTACAATTCGTAGATTTTCAACTTTAACGCTAAAGCTAAGCTAAGCTAAGCCAAAAATTTGACAATTTCGGCTAGCTAGACCTGCTGACGTCTGTACACTGAGATGCCCTGTGTTGGTCTCGTGGTGACTTCGAAAGTCCTGGGTTCGTTTTCCGAATCGGGCAGTGTTATTAGATTTTTTCATTAGGAATTTCTCAATGGCATCCTGGAATTAGGAAGGTGGTTGTGTGAAATCCCGCCGAAAGCCTCGAAGAGCTCATAAAGTCGCCGTCTTGCGCCTGATCTGTCCCGTCGTGTCGAATTGCTATCCCATCGGACTATGAGAGTACTCCCAATTGTAAAGTGGAAATTGGGCATCCGACATCAAGTTGTTACTTTCTTCGGAAAACATTATTTTTATGTAACTTTCGTATGAAATCATTAATTGATAATGTTGCCATAGTGCCGCGGACGCCGTATGTGGCCCCTTTTTGTTCAATAGAGCTGATTGCTATGTGCTACCACAAGTTTGGCAATGAACATACTACGAAAACCCTGGACGCTACAGCAAGCGAAGTAAGCTTGAGAATTTTAGCACCCCTCTTCGGATAGGTTATATTTTCCTTAGAACATACAAAAATAGGAGTCACTTTGTCGAGTTATGCTGCAAAGTTTCAGAATTAAATCAGACTTTTAGTCACATGCGTATAAAAAAATTATTGAATTTTATTTAACATAAAATTATTTATAAATAAAAAAAAAATTAAACCTAATAAATTATTATCCTTAATTACCCTCATCTCCCGCATTCCATTCAAAAATAGCTTCCTAATATCATCATAACCATTGCCTCTAAAAAGCTTGAATTTCCGAACGAAATGTAGAACGTCAGTGTATTTTAAATTTCAAAATATGTCATGTTGTCAACGGCAACTGCCGGGGCTGACTGCGTTGTTTGTTTTGGCTAATGTTTGAAAACTAAAGTTAAGTTACTCTGTGACGCCTTTATAATATACTGAAGAGGAAGTAGTTATCAGTTTAATTATAATAAGAGACAAGAGATTCAACGAACGAATAAAATGCCGGGCGCCACCAAAGACAGTAAGTACCACTCAATAAATTCATGCTTGTTTATTTACGTGAATATTCTAAAATCTAAATTAAAATAAAAGAATACCGAGTGTCTATTAATAAATCAAGAATCTGATTTAGTTATTTATTCGCATAAATGGCATAAACGCAAGACAGACATTGTTGAATAAAATTAAAACAAGTTCCACTAATTTATTAGGGACAAAATGTTCTTAGAAGTAGTTGTAAAATCTCTTTTATTAATAACTCTTTTACTCTTTATAATACTATGCACTCAATTGGTAATTTGTTCGTACAAATAACGTTTGGCAAACAAGTTTTCATCCAGAAAGTTTTCATTCATATTCTCTTTTCAATTTTTTTTTTTTAAATTTCCAGAGATATCCGAACTCCAACACATCATAGCCAGAATGCCTTTAGAGGTGTTCTGTGTCGCCGCGCTGCCAGAATTCGGCGTGCGTTGGCGGGAACTGTCGAAAGCAGTCCGTAATGCGCGGCTGCCGATGCAACCAGCCAGCATTTCTAGGGTGCTGTGCAAACATGTGTCTAAGGCCCTTACTGCGGATGAGCTTGAAGATATTGTTGCGAGGTTGAGGTTGAAATGTTAGTATACCACTGAACAAATATTATTTCTTAGAATTAAGTCTTTCAATCCAATCAAATAAAATCAAGTTCATATTTTAAGAAGCCTTAGCTTAATATAAAGGCTCTCAGATATCAAGGATCTGTAACCAACATTCAACTAACATTGATTGATCCGTGGCTCGGAAAGCACATTAAGCCGTTGGCCCCGACTGTCATTCGTGGATCTTTGACCATTGTTACAGGTCGTCAGAAGCCCATAAGCCTGACAACCAGTCTTACCAAGGGGTTTTGTATATTACCTAGTTACTGGGTTGTGGAGGTTAGATAGGCAGTCACTCCATGTAAAATACAGGTACTCAGCTGCATCCGGTTAGACTGTAAGCTGACCCTAACATAGTTGGGAAAAGGCTAGGCAGATGATGAGGTTTGTATAAGCACTTTACATGTCAATCATATTTTAAAAACCAGATGAGGTTGGCATTTTCTATCTAACTACTCACAGAGGAAAGGCTGTCAAACTCGGTCACAGTCTCTTTTAAAGTCCATTGATAAAGATTTTTTTTATTTCTATGATTCACTCACATTCAGCCTGGAGATACCATTAAAAGAAGAATAAAACCGAAAATTACCAATCAGTCACACCCCTTCGTCCACACTGTTTACAATCGGGACAAAAAAGTTCAATTTTTCCACAGTGTTAACAAATGGAACTTTATTTTTCCGATCGTACATAATATGCTTTTCAAGAGTTGAGGTTTATAAAGTGCGTAGAATGGGGCGAGGTACTGCGCCTTCGCAACAGCCATAAACTTTGAAGCGGGCTGTACTTGACCAGTGTCATATTGTTTTGTACTCATTTTCCAGTGGTAGCCACCCAGCCTCGCACCTGGCATGTGATTAGACTAGCAGAGAAGATGATGGATGAACCCGTGACAATGACCATGAGAGCTGTCCCTGGCAGGATCACACAGGCCCTCAGGAAGAACAAGAGGAGTATGAGACCAGAGGTGAGAGAAAGTTCTAGTATCTGACTAATATTATAAAGAAAGAAAGAAAAATGCATTTATTGGCATTACACAAAATGACACCTTAAAACTATAAAAACAGAAAACAAAGATTATAATGCCAAAAGGGCCTCAGCTCAGCATAATGTCAGATGACAACACAAGTGTACCACCTGACGCTGATTTTCAGCTGCAACCCACGAGTGCCATATGCTGAAATAACAAACACATAGGCAAGTGTGTGTCCGTAATAATAAATTTAGAGAATTCATTTAAATGCTAGAAATTATAGAAAAGCTCATGCAAAATCAAATAAAATGTCGTGACATACATTATGTGTGTGTGTGTGTGTTGTATTGTAATTAATTAAAAGCTAAAATAAATACCCAATATGTGCGTATTACCTACACAAAAAAGAAAAATGAAATAAATAAATCTAGAAATAGAAAGAGAAAAGATTTGTTTGTATGTCTGTTACTCAATAGCCTGCGTGTACGCAGGCTAAGCCGCGGGCTAAGACCAGTTGCCAATAAGTTTCTGACTAAAAATAAGTTATTACGTATTTTCCACAGGTACAAACAGTCCTCCTCGGCGACCTGATGTACCTAAGCATCCAATTAGTGTCGGAGCACAAGGAGGGCTCCACACTGTACGTGGCGACTCCGCCCGGCGAGCCCGTAGCCCTAGTATCGAGTGTCACCGGGGTAGGGCTGCTCAAGGCGGCAGTTGAAGGTACGAATTCGATTCTGTAAAAAAAAACTTGAGAGGTGTCAAGGGACACCTGGATGGAACGAAGTTCCTTTAATTAGTAATTGTAATAATTTTTGTTTTGGAACGAAGTATTTTTTTTTTTAGCTTATACTGGGTATGTATAGCTTGATGTTGATGTGTAGCCGTGCTTACCATTCGCGTATGTAGGAGGATAGTGTGTTTAATAACTCCTAAAGTTTCTGTGCGCCTGGTACTTTTAATGAAATTTTTTTTACGGCTTACAACTATAGCAAAAAGTGTCGTTCCAACTTTTGGTCTTAATTTTTTCCGTCTAGCCCCCTTTCGCAACGCGCGATAAGGAACTTCGTTCCAAAAACTTGAGAGGTGTTATGTGTTATCACCACTGCTCTCAAAACGGTAAAGGAAAACATCGTGAGGAAACCGGCATGTCCTAGAACCAAAAATTCGAAGACATGTGACATCTACCAACCCGCTCTGAGCCCGCGTGGTGGATTATAGCCCACTCCCTCTTACAAAGAGGAGTTTGTATAAAAAAACTAAAATGGCGCACCAAGGGGATTTTTCTGTTTTTGGGATTGGCATCTAGCAGTTCTATCTAGAAGGTTGTCGGCTGCTTAAACTGGGTTGCCTCAATAAATTAAGGCTTCCAGCCAGGGCTTAAAAAACTTTAAAACGATTCGACTACATGCTAAAGGCCCCCCCTGTGGGGCACGGATCTCGGCTTAGGGCGTCGCTGGGAGAGGGCAGTAAGGGTCAGAATTATGGGTACAAAGGGAGATTACCCACAAACCTTTTAAAGGCGCTATGCATATGCCCGAAAGCCTCTGGTTTTGGAACGAAGTTATCCTGTTATACTTATCGCGCGTTGCGAAAGGGGACTAGACGGAAAAAATTAAGACCAAAAGTTGGATCGACACTTTTTGCTATAGGTAGTTGTAAGACGTGCGGTGGCGTGCGCGTGTTTCTCTGTCTGTCTCTCCCTCTCTCTCTTATAGAAAGCAAGCCAGTTATACTTCGTTCCATCCGGGTGTCCCTTGACACCTCTCAAGTTTTTTTCTCGTTCACTAGAACTCGTTATCTTATTCATTGACCCACCTCCACACATCTTTGCTTCACCTGACATTAATTAACCAATATTTTTCTCTTTCTAGGTCTCGGCTACAAAAAATATGAAAACGCAAACCTCTACGGCCGCGACATCAAATCACTCTTGCGGATAAACGACCGCTCCTGGAACGCAAACGCCGAACATTTGGCGGAAATACCCGAATACAACCCGACACCCGTCATCACAAACACAGGCATAGACTATACTAACAAAACTTATGACGAAAACTACGTTGAGAACATTTTAGGTCCAAACCCGCCAGTTATTACGGACCTTAATATAAAAACAACTAAATACTTCTTTGACAGATCTCGTTTGAATAAAACTATTAATTTGGCGGTTAATTTGAAAACCGAAGATTTGGCGAAAACGTTGAAATCTTGGGTGGCTAAAGGCGCCATTGCTCCTACGTCTGATTTGATTCAAATTTTCCATCAGATTAAGTCTAATAAAATCAATTATAGTAGACCAGATTCTGATGAAGATTGAGGTCATCATCTTCCTAGCCTTTTCCCATGTTGTGGTCTCCAATCTAACCGGATGCAGCTGAATACCAGTAATTAACACGAGTGACTGCCTAACAGAGGGGCAATTCTCGTAATTTTCATTAACATTCAAGAACATTCACAGTCTGATCTCAGTCTCAAACTGTCAAAAATACCTCAAACCCTACATTTTTGACAAGTTTTTAACATTGATGGTCGCCGAGATGAGATTGTGACTAGATTTTGAACGTTTTTAATTACGGGACAATCTTCTAACCTCCACAACCCAGTTATGGCCCACTGTCAGCACAGCACGGCTAGGGATTTTTATGCGACAAATAGAAACATAACTTATCTAGCAGCGCCCTGCAGTTTCACCCGCATAAGAACTACTGCGTTTTATATAAGCTGTTGTTTTGCATCCTCGTCAAATTTCAGGAGGCTGCTAGGAAAGACATAAATAATCAAATAAAATTACGATCCCTGGTAAATAATGAATATATACGTTTTTTTTTAGTTATTTAAGTTTGACAGTATTTCAAAATACACCACTTTCAAAGAACAGAATCGCGTTATTGTATCGTAAAAGCGGCCGCGTTTTTATGTGTGTGTAAAAGGCAGTTACAGTGCGGTCTCAGACAGGCCGCGTTTTAATATGCGTGTCCCACAAATGTTTCCGAAAATTTGAAAAAACTTGAGAGGTGTCAAGGGACACCCGGGTGGAACGAAGTATAACTGGCTTGCTTTCTATAAGAGAGAGAGAGACAGACAGACAGAGAAACACACGCACGCCGCACGGCTTACAACTATGGCAAAAAGTGTCGTTCCAACTTTTGGTCTTATTTTTTTTCCGTCTAGCCCCCTTTCGCAAAGCGCGATAAGGAACTTCGTTCAAAAAAAAATACCTACTTATTTTATTACTGATTCATGTCGAGAATCAGTAGCATAGTAATTACCTCTTTGAATTTGACGAGGTTGCAAAACAACACCTTGTATATGCTAGTCGCCTCGCGAGCGAACTTTGCTTGCGCGATGCAGGATTTTGCGTGACGTCAGTGTGATGCGTACTTCGCATGTGGCGATATACCACCAAAAGCTATACTTAACGCAAATTGCCGTGGTCATGAAATGTGCGAGTAGGACAGTGATATTTACCCTATACCGAGTCGCGTGTCGTTTCACTCGCACTTTTTATGACCTCGCTATTATTAGTTTTTAGTATAATATTAATTCTGTTCATAATGTACCTCATTATTACCTTAAGGACATAAATAAAACGCAACGATTGAAATATCGATAAAGTTTGTTTTATTTTACTGAGGGATCACAATCGAAATGGTTCTGTTTCACCTCCACCTAACTAGGCTTGGCCGAATGGGTTCACTTATCAACGATACTGTGTTCTCGCGAATTGACAAATACTTCTTTCTTTTTAACAATATTACTTTCATGACACAAAGTTTTTTGAACTAACGAACAGTAACTTTTCAATGAATATTTTATAAGTTCTATACACATGACATTAGGCGCCGTCAAAGCGCGTATAACGCAACAAAAACACGCTGTAACCGCAACTAGAGGTGCGCAAAAGAAATGTGCATAGATGATATTAATTGTGTCCGTTTCAATGGCGGGGCCACGACGTTTTTTTTAAAGATCTCCGTGGCCGCGCGGTTCGCCGCGTTTCAATGGCGCGGCCACGTTCAAACCCTTATAACTTTTTAACCATAGCTTTGACAAATTTATGGTTTTGGGAATCAACTTTTACAAATTGTTACAAAATATTGGCATGGTTTTTTTTTTAAAAAAAACGTCGTGGCCGCGCCATTGAAACGGACACTATTAATTTCAATTTTTTTAACTATTATCAGAAAAGGACTTGACAATTTAAAAGTGCCTGTAATTGGTTGAAATAAATAGTTTCGAGTTTGAACGCTCGGAAGCGCATAGGTATTTTCAAGAACAGATTTTATTCTTCACTACTTCGACCATTTTCTTAAAAAAAAAAAAAACCAGTAACTATCCAACTGTCGTGCAAAAATATTTTTGCATGACAGTGTTGTGCAAAAATAGATTAGCAAGACGAGTGTCGTGCAAAAAAAAATACACAACTTTTTTACTATCATGGATTATCGCAGTAACGCCTGATAACATGTTCTTAAAATATTTGTTAATTCGCTTAAACAACAACAATTTACATTAAAATTACAACGTGGCAAGATACCTAGATTCTTTTCAAAATTTGCCTATCTATTAGAATTTGACATTAAAAGTTATCTTATAAGATATTGAGCGAATCTGCGCTTAAAAATGTAATAAAAAGTCTATTTTAAGCCGCGTTTTCACTAGACTAGACGTGTTGGCAAAACTTATGTGTTATTGAATAATGTTGCCAGATAACAAAATGGTCTATCTTATTGGTTTAGTGAGCACAAATGAGACTGCAGCTTGTGCCCTAGTTTCGATGCCTAGCTCGACCTAAAGTATATGGGACATAGGACTGATTTATTTCATGAAATAACGGTAAAAATTTGAAAATCATTCCTCGAATAATTATCAGATTGAAAAATCAAGCCTAAAACATCTAGCTCAACGTAGGTGTGCTGTACACCTTTTTTTAAACTTTTGGCTGTTGGTAAATGAGTTCTAAGACCCCAATATGACAAATTGATAAGTTTTGTGTCTAGTGATAACGCGACTACAAACGAACTAGTGTACTTAGTAAACTACAAAATGTTTCTAGTATGTTGGGGTAAGGTCGGCCCTGGGTTAAAACCGTACGAATTAAGATCTGCCCGGGCAGAATAAAATGGCGCGGCACACAATGTTGTCAGCATTAAAAATTTTGCCAAATTTTGCCGGGGATTATTATGGGCTCGCCACAATTACGTGAGTCTTAAACATATAGGGACACCTCTGAGAACCATTCGGAGAAATCAGGCATGATGTTATGTGATGTGTTAGACGGGAACTTGATTCGTCTTACCCCAGCGCCGAAATGACCCCAACATTCTCTTATTCGACTATGAAACAAAGTCGATCCAACAAGCATCTAATGTAACATCGAGTGCAAATTAATTATAACATTCTAAAAGCTGTTGACTGACATCTATGACCACTTTAAATGGCATTAAAAATCGACTATTTGGTCGATAACGCTAGGAATACATACAGCCAAAAGTTAGTTCACATTTTTCAACTTCTGCTTTGACACACTATATTATGATTTAAAATCCTAGTCCAAATGTTTGAACTGCTATAACGTTATCATTGACTAATTCATCTACCTTTGACTTATCATAAAAAATAATCAAGTAATCCCTTAGGAGTAACTGATAATTTGTTTTTAATTTTTTATTCATAATGTGGCATCACAGCTGAAGTGGAAAAATGTCAACTATCTTTTGGAAGCCACTGTATGCCAGTAACTTGCACGAAACTATGCAAATAGCTTGCATGCCATTAACATAACATACCACCAACTACAATGGACCATCTGAAAATCTCTTAACTGTCTAAGAAACCAGGACCGCTGCAGGTACAACTTTGTCATGTGGGTACTCCTATGGGCCACAGTGCGACTGTGGCGCCACATCACAAACTATGCCCCACTTCTTGTCGTACTCTCTATGCCCTAACACCGGCACTGAAGACCTTTGCGAGGGGTAGCGGGACCATCCGAAAGGGTTTACCGCTGCCCTGGAACATAAAGGGCTAAGGAAGGAACACGGGTGGGTTTTAGTCAGTAAAAGTCTGACACTCCCTTCTGCTCCACCCAGGGCGGGAGGAGTCATTTGATGATTTCCCATCCTCAAAAAAAAAAAAAAAAGAACTTTGCGAGGCCAACGGTAACGCTGTCGAAGTAGCTGAACTCTGGTCGAAGCTTATTTAAAACAGATAATTGGAAGCATTGATACAAAGAAGAACTACTGATAGTTGAATATGACAAAGGTGTGCAAGGTACTAGCATATATATTCCTACCTTATTAGTCAATCGACTGACATTTAAAACTTAATGACAATTGGTTTAACAGAAACCGACTTTAAAAGCACTATATCGAAATATATCCACACCGTATAACGCCTTAACCGAAATGAACAGTTTTTAGACTAGATATACTTATAAAAATCACCAATTCAAAAGTTTGGAAGCTCTAACATAAACGTGTGTTGGGAAATAATGTTGGTTGTTGGTATGTTGGAATGTGGGTGTACCTCTATAGGTATACCCTTGCCCAACCCTTCAGGGAAAGAAGGAGTTGTTTTGAAAACTGTATTTCTTCTCTACAGGACCTTATTGAATTAATTGGCGAAACTTCCTAGGGGTAGTGGTATAGTTTGTTCCAAAATTATCTAATGAAAGTGTAAACAAACCCTGTTCAGGTTAAATTCTTACGCAATCACTCACTAAAGGCGGGTTGTTTCACGTCCATTGTCAAACCAAAAAGGCGTTGTTTCAAATTACAATCACAAAATTATGGCCTTGTCGTACGTCAAATAATAAAGAGTACGTAATCGTTATGTAAGGCGCTGTGTGAAATGTCCAGGGATATTATTATTATTATTTGACGTACGTAGTTTACGTTAACCAACCGGCTCGGAACTTGTCATCTGTTATTAGAGTTGTCTTCGTCTTGTCAAGTTTCAACTTTATTATTCACTTTCCAACTAATATTGTTTGTATAACAACACTAAATTGTAATCGAAAAATCATCGGCTAAAATTGATGTTATGAAATTAACTTCAAGTGTCAAATGCAACATACACTTTTGGAACATACTATAACAATGTTTTTCAAACCAGAAATAGATTTAATCTTCTCAAAAGGTTTCCCAACATACTATAGTAGACCGCCCAAACTTCTCATATTAAAAAAAATATACCTATTCATCTATATACCACGTTAATTTAGTATTTCTTGCTAATCATTCTAAAATTCCTTCTTTTTTTTCTATCTAAAACCACAGATACAGCTTCCTTCTTGTTTATGGTATATAGACGTTAAAAAAAACTTAAAATTATCAATTCTATAACAAAAAAAAGAAAAAACAAAAATATTTTTTATATAATATGCAAAATGCATTTTTTTAACTTAGAATGCTGATTGGTTTAAAAACTAGCATATTAAATATAAATGCAGGTAAAAATTATGTCAGCCCTCTTCTCATTTAGAGAATGAATGAGCATTGATCGCCCTCTGTGTCCTAAAACATGCAGTCAAAGTGACATTTGCGCTGCCACCGACAACGCCGTGGAAGTGGCAAAGTTATTTTTATTTTTTTTTATTTTTATTCTAGAGGAACAACAAGTTGTGGGCCAACAAGATCTAGAATACAGCCAGCGACAGGATGAATAAGAACGTTTTCAGCTACCTACTATGACTTAAGTAATATGCTAGTTTTTAATCCAATCTGCATTGTTTTTAACAATAATATTTACAGACAAAACAATTTTAAATTAAGGAACACAAATAATTATAAATGCGCAATTTTTGCACATAATCAACGTTAATTAATTGTCTATGGACAAAACGAGTGTTCCCGCCCAAAACATTAACATTTTTTTTTATAATTTTGTTGATGTATGGTAACAAGAAATTGCGCATTTTAAAAATCAACCAATCTTTTTCAAAATCAATAATAATAATTGTCAAAATATCCTATCAACATTCTTTTTCTTCATTTAAAATTAGCACAAAAATCATGTGCATTCGCATTAAAAAGCAAGAATTAGGTATATGGAAAAATTATTTAATCTAATATTTTTTTTATAATAGAGCTCTAACTATAGGAAAAAAAATAAAAATAGTATTTTTTTAAATTAATAGTATGGCAACACCCATAGATTGCACCAAAAAGATCCGATGACACATACTGGAGATCATTTGAGTCAAATATTTATTATTACACACGTTTTTGATGATACTCGTTTTGCTACATTGAGAACATGGAGAAGACCTTTCATGTGCGCTTTTAAAATTTCTAACGTGATGATATTTTCGTGGAAATCTACGTCACCGCATCACGATAACACAGGGAAGTAAAATGTATGGAAATATACGAAGAAAATATTCAAAGGGGATTGAATATTTTTAAATGGAAACTGACATACCTACTGTCGCACCATTTTGTTTTTTTTTCTAGCGGCCACGCATAAGACCCATCATCACAATCGATAGCTGGTCAGCTATCGATTTATATAGGTTTCATGCGTGGCCGCCATTTTGAAAAACAAAAACAAAATGGCGTACAGGTAGGTATGTCACGGATTTTCACACCCCTTTCCGTCCACGATAATGTGTACGTATATCCATACACTTATAGACCGATAGTATCGTCACGTTACAAATTATGAAACAATGGCTAGAAAACTGATGAATCCTATACATCAGTTTTCTAGCATGGAATTAAATACAACTTTCGCTTTAGGGTGTGTACACATTGGCGAATACGTAACGAATGTGCTGTCGACGCTCTGCAGGCGTTTGATATAGCAACCAATACCCCCCTTTTAAATCTTACGTAAGATAACTATCTCTCTAAATTGCAAAGAAAACGTTGCAACAAAATAAAAACTTCAATCTAACTTCAACAATTTAGACCCCTCCCACCCCCATGTAAGAAAAAAAAACTTATTCGGTCCCCTCCACCCTCAAATCGTCTTACGTAATAAATGAACAGCCCCCAAGCTCGAAATACTATGACCAAAACCACATTTACCTTCCTTTCTTTTCTTCAAAAGGCTCGCATATTCGCGACACATTCCCTAAAGGTCATCAACACACTACAACGTGTCGAGGCGCGGGAAACGGAGCCAAATTCACACGAAATCACTTTTTTATTTAATTCGTATGGAAAAAATGACGCGCAGGGGCGCATTATCTGCACCCCGTCGCGTAGCGCGATGTAGGCAGTAGGGTGTGATTGTGGAGCTATGTCACAAACCATGCTCCACCTCTGATTCTGCCCTCTGTGTCTCAAAACATGCAGTCAAAGAGACGTCTGCGCTGCTGCCACCGAAAACGCCGCGGAAGTGGCAAATTTTCGGAAAACATGATTTAAAATACAGTCGTGCCAGCGACACGCAGGAGAAGTGCGAAGTAGTGTGTGATCCACCAGAGGAAATTATCACAGGGCACCGCGCTCCATCACGTAGCGTGGGGCGGTAGATTTATCATTGTAACATTTTTTATAGAAAACACAATTGTTTGGCCGCTGCAGTGGGATAACCGCCTTATGTGTACGCACCCTTAGATTTAAAAGGTCTTGTCCTACGTCAGTGTTGCAATTATTGATAGAGATTAAACTCTATAAATTCTTTTTGTAGCAAATCTCAACCCTTTCATTTGGTGGTTAAAAGCAGAGTTTTAACAATTTCCTGTATGAAGTAAAAATGCATTTAAAATTAGGAATAATAATGAATGTCGAGATTTTCATTACACTTTACAAGAAAATGGTATTTTATTGAGAAGTCACTGAAAAAAGATTCTTATATAGAATATGGCATACCTACCGTCCGCCATATTGTTTACTTTTCAAAATGGCGGCCACGCGTGAAACCTATATAAATCGATAGCTGACGTCAGTGCAAACAGAAAACACGGGGTTAATACAGGGCCGCCATTTTGAAAAAAAAAATGGCGGTCAGGTAGGTATGCCACGGACCTTCAAAGCCTCTGCCTACTAGGCGTGATTTTATGTAATGTATTTCCGTAAAATTGTTTTTAGTAGCTTTTCAACAAAATAACCATTCCATAAACAAATACGCGCTAGGAACAATAAGTGGCAAACATTTTTAAACTGACTAGTTAACTGCTAATATCCCGACTTAAAAAAATAGCACCGCGTTTACGAAAAAAATAAACATTTTTTTTTTCATATTGCAACACCCTTAACATTAAACCTTAACTGGCAACACAGCTAGACAGATCGGCAAACGGTTGGTTTTTAAAAAATCCTTACGACTATGTATAGAAGAAGCTAACCTCTAAGATTTTTTTTTATCAATTTAATTTAATAATTCTCTTTTTAGAAAAATGACAGTTTCCATCTCTTCGTTTTTTCTCTAAATAGAATTTTGTACTTGTATATGCCGAACCATTTTTTTTTCTTTCAATAATTTATGGACATAGGTTTATTTTTATTAAATTAATTGAATAATGGCTTTGCCAAAGATAAAATAAGATATTAATTTTTGTTACTTAAAATTTTACGTAGGTACTAAATGCGATAAAATTTTGAATCGTGAACTATCGATCTATTCTGTATTGATCAGTTAAAAGATATCTGAGTATTGAAAAATCAGGCTTTAATGCTTTTTTTTATTGTTTGTATTCTCTGTTCGCGTCCCAAAAAACATTTTTATTTTTATTCACGGTGAGTGTAAATACATCGACAGTTCATTATTATAGACTCCGTAACTAATCGGACAATGCGAAAACATCACCTTTATATTCATTCAATTTTCTTCTCATTGATATATCCATCAGAGTACAAAAATCAAAACGGTACTTTTTTTTTGATAAATCAAAAAATAAACCCATGTCCCTCCTTCATTTTTCTAACCTACATCACAATGCGCCAAACGATCACAGATATTTTCAACCCTGCCACTAAAGTACCAATGCTGTCATAATTTTTTGAAAAGTACCACATTCATTTTATCCTTTTAAATTTTTGCAATAGTTTACCGTAGCAATGTAATTTCAAACTCCGCTAACTTTTGTGAAAAGTACCAAAAGTTTTATTACAATTTTAAATATTTTTAGCAATGTGATGAATACTAGATTAATTTACTTTTTAGCTAACTGAAATATGCCATTATAGTACCAGTTCGACACTGGTACCGGTACTCTACTCTACTAAATCTGTTTTCTCTCTCGTTCTTACGGAAATATTTTTTATTTGGTACCGGTAAAGTACCAATACTGATTAGAAATACCAATAGTACAGGTACGACTCTGGTACCAGTTCCCAAAAATACCGGTATTTCAACCCCTGATTTTAATACCCTCAGCTCTTGGCAAAACATATCTTTGAAAGAAAAAGACTAAGCCTTGTTGAAAGGCTAATATTTTAACCACGACTTTGAGTTATTCTTATAATGATATGAGATAACAAGTATGTTTATCTCTTAGAGAGCGTAAAGTGCCTTGGCTAAGGCATTATTATTATAACAGCATTGGCACTAACACTTTTACGAAGGACCTCAATTTCAAAAAGTACCGAGTGCATAATTTTTGGGGTTACACTTTTAGTGCCAAAGTTAAAAACTTTTTGATATCCTTGAGATTTACAAGATATATCTAGCAACTCAATTCTTGTTTTTCATAACACTTTTGAAACTCTCTTCTGGTTTTTCAGTTGTGAAACTTTTAGTGCCAATTTTATTTTTCTTTATTGATAAAAGTAATTGGTTTTAACAAAAACATGTTTTTTTTTTAAATATTTGAAGTGATTCCTTAGAAAAACCGATGCAAATGAAAATTCGAGGAATTGTAATATTACAGAAACTATTTTATGCACTCAGCTTTTCAAAACAGATCCTCCTATTGCACGCCGTCCCACATCCGAAAACACTTTAATTTATAATTATTTTTAATAAAATTACCCAAAAACTTCAAAACTAGCTTTCCATAAACTATGTTTAAAAAACATTTATAATATTATAATAATAAAATTTTGACAGGTCGCCATTTTTTTAAAAAGTGGTACTTGCAATAACATTAAAAAGTACCAGTTGGACGTGGAAATATACAGTTTATAGTAGGGCTATTACAAATGCAACGTTTGAATCATAAATCATTATGGTGAATAACAATATACCTAACACAGTACTAATACTCCATAAGCCCAGGTTCCAGGCCTACGCGATGTTTTTCGTGCATTGGATTTTTAATGCACTGCCTAGCGCCGAGAGTTGAAAATTGAACAGCGTGTTTTATTGGCGCGCTGGGCTGCGCTCCGTCGGATTCTCAATGCTCAGCTCAACACAGAGAGTTGAAATTGCAGTGCGCGATATTTTTCCGTCCGTGGGCCTACGCCCGGATTTTTATGCGAGGAATAGGTGTAGAACTTATTAGTATGACAATAAAATTTAAATTTCAACAATACCATAGTAGATACAAAAACAAAACTGCGGTATGCTTAGGCATGCCGTGTCAGCAGTGTTCGGAATGCCTCGGTATTCCTCGAGAAACTTCGGCAGAAGAGATACGACTGTTGTAAAGAACACGTGAGCGCGATGTCGCGTCGGTACGGCTCGGCGTACCTACTCTCCATTCGAAATAAGATTAAACATTTAAACAAACCGTTATTAGAGTCCGTTCAATCGATTTTGATTTCTATTGCGTTGGTAGCATGACAAATGGCAGTTGCAGTAAATATGTAGTTGGTATTGTACCACTTTTTTGCTTTTAATGCCATCCTTATGCCGACGGAACAGAAGTTAAAATCGTTGAACAGACTGTAAAAAAGGTTTGTTTAAATATCTGATCTAATTCCGAAGTCCCGGCATGGCTAAGGATACCGCGGCATCGTTTCCGTCAGTCTGCAGTTGCATGAAGGGATCCCCTGCCTTGGGCGCAGGCCCTGAGGGTCGTAAGTGCGAGAGAGAGGTCCGATAAAACGATTGTCGACTCCAACGTTGCGTTTGTAAAGGCCCGATTATAGTATGATTCCTCACTTTGCCCGCAAAGATGGCGGCTCGTCATTATGCGTATTACCCATCTAAAGTGGTTGTTTCTCGTTGTTCCGGTTAATTGGACTTCTTTGTTTCATCTTGATTTATTATGTGTGACATTGTCACGTGGCGTCTGGAAGAACACAAATTTTTTTTTTTAAATACTGTATCTTAACGAAAATCGATAACTGCCGGTCGATTCTGTAAAAATCTTACCGTGAAAACTCAAGTGGAGCGAGCTTGATGTGTCAATCCCTAGCATTATTTGGAATGACAGCTCACTCCACGCTCACTTTACCTAAGTTTTCACAGTGAGATGGTTACAGAATCGCACTGCTGATGTCACTTGGAAGCATGCCACGCTAAAATGGAACAGGGCTGGACACATCTGCCGCATGTCAGACGACCAATGGGCCAAACTTACGACGCAATGGGTCCCTCTTAATGGCAAGCGACATCGCGGTAGGCCCAGAGGGAGATGGCGGGAAGAGCTGGACTCCTTCAATAAGAAAGGGGGTCTACTCCGAAGTAGTATCGGCCGAATGTTCGGCAGTTTCCTGCTACGAAGTTACTATTTGGTTCGGTCGGTTCCGATCCTACACTCCTACACTCTTTCGAATATTGACTATGGTCCCGACCCAACTGAGCCGATACGAACTTTTTTCGCATTTTTCAATAATATTCGGTTCGGCCATGTGTCGGTCCGATCCGAACATTCGCACTTTGCACTTCGGAGTAGGCCCCCTGGTCCGTGGCAGCTTTGAACAGAGAGACGTGGAAAGAGAGTAGGTAGGCCTTTGCCCTCCAGTGGGACATCACAAGCTGATAATAATAATAATTTTAACGAAAACGACGGCTCTTTTGGCCCTGCGCAGACGACAGACTATCCGTGACGCACTTTTTAGTCTGTGAAAATAGAACCTATGCAATTATATGCAGTAACGCACTCGACCTTTTGGCGCGTCGTGTGCGTTACTGCATATAATTGCATAGGTTCTATTTTCACAGACTAAAAAGTGCGTCACGGATAGTCTGTCGTCTGCGCAGGGCTAAGGCCCTGCGCAGATGGGATGCGCTAGGTAGCTCACAATTCAAATTTTCTTACGTTTTTTGCAATTTGCAGGTCAATGTCAGGTTGTGTGTTGAACAAAATATGGTTCGCCACCGTAACAAAGTATGTATTTATAGAATTACTAGTTGCGCCCCGCGGTTTCACCCGCATAAGTTTCGATCCCTTGGGAATATCGGGATAAGAAGTATCCTATGTGTTAATCCTGGTTATAAACTATCTGTGTGCCAAATTTAATACAAATTGGTTCAGTAGTTTTGGCGTAAATTAGGAACAAACATCCAAACATCCATCCATCCATATAAACTTTCACGTTTATAATATTAGTAGGTTAATCATTAAGATCATCAATACTACCCTCTAACTGCACGCGTTTCAAGCGTGTCCGCCAATTTGAAAAAAAAAACAAAATGGCGGACAGTTAGGTATTCCACGGTCCTTCAAAGCTCTTTTGAAGTAAAAAGCATCTTACCTCAGCCCGCGCTCCCCTCTGAAAGACAAGCTGCACATAGTACAATTCTTCCATTCACTCCTCCCCTTATCTTCCTTCACACGTACCGGGGCAGCTACCTCTTCTTCCTTCTTCAACGGAGAAGGTACTGCTGTCTCTTTCTTTGATGGGGGAGGTATGGACATCTCCTTCTTAAAGGGGGGAGCGAGATCTGTCTTTGTAAGTTTAACTGTTAAAGTTTTGAGTGGAAGCTTCTTGTCTGTGGCGATTTTTGGTTTTAAATCTGAAAAGAGTAGATAAATTAATGTTAACGTAACGCCTGTATTCAAGAGGCTTTTGGGAAAATTTGACAGTTTTTTTATATATCCCTGGACATTTCACACAGCGCCATCTAGTCCCAAGCTAAGCAACCTAATGCTTGTGTTATGGTAACAAGATGGCTGTTATACTACTTATATACATTTTTTTTTTTTTGTAAATACATACATATTATAGATAGAAAAACACCCAGACTCGGAACAAATACATGTAGTTGTAGTGTAGTTTCGGGTAGCTTGACCTGCTGGCATCTGTACTTTAGTACTAAATTACCAAGGGTTAAAGTACATACTTTACAACTAAATTACGATCAGTGCTCACCTCTGGTCAGTATCACGATATTCGGAACACCCATGATGTTATCCGGAGACTCTGCGACACATTTGCTGTCGACCTCCACAATCCGGCTGAGAGGCAGCGCTTCATCGCTGGACCCTTCAGAATCGCTGCGGGTACACTTTGTTTGACGTTTCTTTACCCTCTTCCTGAACCTGGAAAGATTAAGGAGACTGTTGTTGGATGATTGGGGTAAGTGGTTGCAGAAGCGGCCTTACCCATTGCGAGGCTCCGGGCGGCAGGTCAAAAGTAGATAGTGGTAGATCTCATCCCTGCCTCTGGGCTGGATTGAGGTCAAGAGTGAGCCCATTCACAATAAAAAAAAGGTCTTTGCGAGGCCCTTTGTCTTTCGTGAAAAGTATGTGATGCGAAAGTAGGTCTGGTGGTTTGGTTTCTAGGTATTTGTCAAGTTTGAGGAGAAATGCTAAAGTTATAACCTTAATAAATAATTAAGGATCAAAATCAAAATTATTAATAAAAAAAATGTAGTTAAAAAAATCTATATTTTTTTAATTTTGTTTCGGTTGTTGCGCGAGGCCCCTAATAACAAACAAAAAACTTGAGAGGCGTCAAGGGACACCCGGATGCAACGAAGTATAACTGGCTTGCTTTCTATAAGAGAGAGAGAGAGAGACCGACAGAGAAACACGCGCAGGCCGCACGGCTTACAACTATAGCAAAAAGTGTCGTTCCAACTTTTGGTCTTAATTTTTTCCGTCTACCCTCCTTTCGCAACGCGCGATAAGGAACTTCGTTCCAAAAGTAATAGCGCGGGTAGACGACGCGATACGACGGGTGGTCGGGGGAATTTTTGATAAAATATGCGCTTTTTCTCTGATGGCAATCCAAACCAATCAAGTCTGTGAAGTCTATATAAAAAAAAAACAGACTATAGTTACTTGAAACTGGTATTTCAAGTAACTATAGTCTGTTCGCGTTAAGAAAATAGTAAGTCATCTTTGACCGCCGGCCTAGCCCCGCCCCTCGAACAAAATTGTGAACTTAGCTTTCTAATTTGTTGCGACCTAATTGGTCGAGGGGCGGGGCTAGGCTTTGCCCGCCGCGCCGGCCTACCCTCACTATTTTCTTAACGCGAACAGACTATAGGTACAGTCAACAGCAAAAGTAGATGATCAAAATCAGAAATTCAATACTAATAAACGGAGTTCGTAGCTATATGGCAGCTGTACTAGTAGTAAATGTTTGGTATAATTTACAATCACATACTTTTGAATCACTTCGACGCCACACAGTTCTGACGCGAACTCCGTTCATTAGTATTGAATTTCTGATTTTGATCATCTACCTTTGCTGTTGACTGTACACTAACTGCGGTCGATGAACACACAAAAGAAGTTGTGTATTTTTTTTTTTTTTTTGAATATGATATAATTATTACCATTCTAGTAATATTTATTTTAGAAGCATTTATGTATGTTTATTTGTATTTATGTTAGTATATTCTCGTAATTTTTGTTTAGTTTTTAAGTGAATTGTTTTTTTTTTTTGATTCTATGTACTATTTTTAGTCTCCTTTGCTCTATCACACGCTGTCTACATCTCTGTATCTATTGTCCTATCTCAGGTATGCTGGAAGAGATTTCTTATGAAATAAGCATCACCTCTGTACCTATATTTTCTGTTCTTTTTTTCAATGTCTGTTTATACAGCGTGTAACGGAAGGGGGGTATCAACCCTGAAGGAGGTGAATGTGCTCATGAAACTCAACAACTTTCCCCAAAGAACATAGGTCGAAATATGAAAAAAAAATTTGGCCCTCCCTTACAAAACTGACTACCAGCTGATTGATTTACTATGGGAGGGCCAAATTTTTTTTTCATATTTCGACCTATGTTCTTTGGGGAAAGTTGTTGAGTTTCATGAGCACATTCACCTCCTTCAGGGTTGATACCCCCTTCCGTTACACGCTAATTTAATTTGATCCTATAGCAGTCAGATATATACACATCACTCACCGTTTCCTTGGTCTCTTGTAAACCGCTGCAGCCTTCTTCGTTTTGGTCTCCTCATTGTTGTTGATGTTGATGTACTTCTCGCAGGTGACAGCCGGCTTCTGTGCCTCCTCGCTGCTTGCGATCGAGTCGCTCTTGTCGCACGCAAACAAGTCAGTTTCGTTGCTGAGATCATTACTGTCTATCTGGTCACTAGAATGATAGAATACGTATAATAATAGGATTTGTTTGAATTGTATTGTACAGACGCCAGAGGGGCTTGTAGCTAAGTAATAACAGCCGCACGGGTCGATCGATCAGGTTAAGCTACGCTTGCCGCGGTTGGTCCGTGGATGGGTGACCATTTTCACAAACCAAGACCCCTCCGTGCCTCGGAAAGCACGTTAAGCCGTTGGTCCTGGCTGTCATTCGTGGATTTTTGACAGTCGTTACGGGTCGTCAGTAGCCCGAAAGTCTGACAACCAGTCTTACCAAGGGGTATCGTATTACCCAGTCACTGGGTTGTGGTCAGATAGGCAGTCGCTCCATGTAAAATACTGGTATTCAGCTGCATCCGGTTAGACTGGAAGCCAACCCAACGTAGTTGGGAAAAGGCTAGGCAGATGATGATGAGAAGCCAG
Organism: Apamea sordens; assembly: GCA_945859715.1. Lineage (NCBI taxonomy): Eukaryota > Metazoa > Arthropoda > Insecta > Lepidoptera > Noctuidae > Apamea > Apamea sordens. Next base: position 4,788,754 of record OX244015.1, on the reverse strand, counting down.
CAGGTCAAGTTACCCGATACTGTCAAATTTTCGCAATCAATCTTGAACCTTAATGCTATAGCGATAAAGTTGAAAATCTATTAAAGAAATTTGACAGATTGTAGTAGCTTGATGTGCTGGCGTCTGTACCTTAAAAACTGTGGGGCTTGTGCACTGACCTCTAGACAGTAAACAAGTAGCTGGACTAAATATACTATACGAAATGACAGTTGTTTTTTGTGCCGATTCATAGCGCCCCGCTCGAGCGTCTCATGAACTAAAATTGAAATTGAGTGTTGTTTTGGTATGTCTCTGATGATTTAGGTCTAAATCGTGGAATAAGACTTCTTTTGTGTGTTTTGTGTTTACTACGAGATATTTAGAACATTTTTATCATGAGAGTATGCACATTTTGTAAAACCCACTACCAAAGTATTAGTTCCACGGACGCTCACGTTGTTATCAGCGCCAAAATGGCGAAAATCAACTGTCTTCGTTTTATCATCGATAGTATGATGTTCAGCGTACTTGTTTATAGGTCAGAAACCCTCAAATTCTCAAAAACTTGAGAGGTCAAGGGACACCCGGATGGGACGAAGTATAACTGGCTTGCTTTCTATAAGAGAGAGAGAGAGACAGACAGAGAAACACGCGCACGCCGCACGGCTTACAACTAAAGCAAAAAGTGTCGTTCCAACTGTTGGTCTTAATTTTTTCCGTCTAGCCCCCTTTCGCAACTCGCGATAAGGAACTTCGTTCCAAAAACTTTTCAAGAGTTTTTTTGTTATTATAGAAATAGAAAGTATGATATGGTGACTTAAAATTAAAGTGAGTTTGGGAATACAATATTTTAGTCAATCTGCCTCGCTTTTCACAACTATGTTGAGGTCGGCTTCTAGTCTAACCTGATGCAGCTGAATACCAGTATTTTACATGAAGCGACTACCTATCTGCCTTCCATAACCCAGTTACTGGGTAATATAATACCTCTTACTACTACTGACTTGGCTGTCAGACTTCTGGGCGTCCGACTCATTATCAACTTAGCCTATTGCAGTCCACAGCTGGACAAAGATCTCTCCCAGGCTGGGACACAACACCCTGTCCTCTGCCTTCCGCATCTGTCCCAGGCACCTTCTTAAAGCTTCTCAGGGCGTTTTTTTAGAGTTTCTGACTTTCTGACTAATTAAGTTGGTTTTGAGAATTCACGTATTTTATATTTTCTTTCTATTCAACTCAACATAATCTTCTGCCCGAGCACGGGGAGATCCGAAAAATCACGTTTCTATGAAGACAAAGAGATTCTTTTCATAGTAACGGAGACCAAATTTTAAAATCAATATAGATTCTTGTCCAAGTCCAATGTGATGTAGACTATTTGACACTTGTTGAGAAGAAATTTTTCTACCCCGAAGTGTCAAAAGTAGAGAAAAATTTGTCGTCCTGCTTGACATTGTACACTTTTGTCAACTGGAGAATACATGTACATGTACATTGCTACTCTGCAACGCCATGCTTAAGACGGTAGAAATTGTTCTACAGTCTGTCATTTTTCTGTCTATTCTTCCGTCGACAAAACTTGTTTCTATGGTGGCAGTGTGTTTATGAGTTATTTTAATAAAGTTTGTGCTATTTCAGACAAATGATCTTATTAATGACCTCATTACCTTCTGACATGAAAATTAAACATTTACTAAAGTTCACTATATACATATTTAATTTTTGAAGAACAACAATGATCCAAAAGCTCCGCCTGGTTATTGGATCTGTAGCAGTATCTACAACGCCACATGCGAACAACGCGTCATACTGACGTCACGCAAATCCTGTTCCTCATGCCTCTAAACTGGCCAGTTTAGAGGCATGAGGAACAGGGTGTAAAGTTCACTCATCTTCCATAGAAAAGGGAGGATCCTCCGACCAGACGGGTGTTGTGTCTGGCGGGCATTTGCCCAACGATTGATGTTGGGAAATTGTATCTATGCTAACTGCGCGGTAAACTCTGCTTGCGAGATGCAGGATTTGCGTGACGTCAGTATGACGCGTTGTTCGCATGTGGCGTTGTAGATACCGCTACAGATCATTGTTGTTCTACATAAATTAAAATTATTACACAAAAAACAGGAATAAAATAGATTCATAATCAACTTAATAATAAGTCATTTCTACACATTATTCCAACAAAATAAATATTCAGAATATATTCATATATATTCATATATAAATATTGTTTTAAACTCAATTATTAATCTAAATTTTAATCCTGATTTTATTCTAATTTTATTTTCTAATTATATTTTTTTGTGCCTAAGTAATTAAATGTTTAATAATAACTATTGAACTTAATTTTTAGAAACATATTACTATTTTGTCACCTTTTGATGCATAAAACTTGCTAAATTGTAACCTAAACGGAAGAAGTCACTGGCTCCTGAAATACAGGTACTTTAACCTAGCTCTGGAGCCAGGGTCTCACATTTTTCTGTAACGTGTTTTTATGCCAATAAAGATTTTATTTATTTATTCATAATATTCCAAATTGCATAAATACTGTGTAATATCATCAATTATTCATCAAACTTGACATAAGAAGCCACAAAGTTGACAAAAACAGTTATTGTGAAAGCTGTCCTTGAAGACTACATATAGATTTCACGCTCAAAATCATTGGAAATCAGCTTACCCAATAATGTTATACAGTGTAGGGATATGACATACATAGATAAATACGACACAGATGTTGGATTTCGTGTTTTAACACAAAAGTTATGGTAAAAAAAAGATGTGAAAATTACCTGTGTTCGGAGACATCACTTTGTGCTTCTGTCTCCAGTTTCTTTATTTGAAATGTTATATTTATCCTTTTATATATCTCTTCTGTTATATTCAGACATTTTTCGTACTTAGAATCCAGCCGATCGCCAGGCACCGACCAAATATCTTTGTTATCCCCCAAAGCAGACATTTTGGGAGTTAAACACAACTAACCAGATTCCTATTGGATAATTAATGGAGTTTTCCTGTTCCTTATTCCTTTTAGACGGTTTTCACAACGAGAGTTGAGCAACACAGCCATATTTGTGACGGCAAACGGATAAAGTTTTATGACGAAATGGTCAACCACTGCCGCCTATAAAACCGAGTTCAAATAAGCTTGTCTGACCACTTTTCACACTGGTTTCTAACAAAGAACAATAAAAACACGCCTTACACGCTACCCAAATGCGTTTTCCACACCCAATTCACGAGAAAACACGAAGAAATAGCTGTTTCCCAAACAAAGGACTTTATATCAACAATTTTATGGCTCCATAAACCCGTCACAAGCACAGATATTTGCAATTAAATTACTCTGGACATGAAATAAGCTCTAAGACTAGATAAAATTATGGTTGTTACTATTAACGTAGTATTTTAACAATAATTAAACAAATAACAATAAAAATAAAAACTAAGTTGCCTTCCGGCTTTTTTTTAGATTTCTTGACGTTTTTAATATAGTGTTGCTGCTTGTTTGATTAATTGCACATAATTTTAATATAATTTTTGCCATAGACAACCTTATTTTTATTTGGAACAATGAGATCATGAGGCTCGCGAAAATAGAGTTTTGTGGATGGCAACATCAGAAAAAACTTGTGAAACATTATGCTTTTCGTTCAGAAACCATTCCAGCAATGCACCAAAATAAGATATGTTGTTATTTTGATTCTCGAACAAGAACAACATAAATCGTCAATTTTTTTTAACAGAACAAATAAGGCAGCCCTTGTTTAGCAATTATGGATCACCATTCAGACTTATCTCAAAGACATGGACAACGGATCGTTTTAAAGTTTTAAGTCTATAGAGTTCTGGACGAAATTTATAAAAAATACATAACTCCCGCGCCAAATTCTGTCAAACGCCATATTTGATGATGTTTGTTGTCTTGTCTGTTGTTATCCAAAAATGATCACGATTTGCAATTCTAATATTATTTCTACGGTTTTATAGAAAAATGTCTCCTCAAACTTGGTTTTAAATCATCGTTTTGAGTGCACTTCCTTGTAGAGGTGATGGCTTAATCAAGAGCTAGAGAAGTGACAAAAAGTGCATGATGGCACCACGAAAAGGTTGTAAAGGCAAGATTGTAGCCAAAATTGTGACTGGAAAGAAAGTGCCGTGTGGTTTCTGCCAACGTGAAGTGGATGACGAGTTAACTTACGGGAAATTATACGCAATTGGAGACATACAATGTCATTATTTTTGTGTCGTAAGTTTCTACTTTTATTTTAGCGACACCGGCTTATCTGCTCTATTTTTTCTGTTAGGTTACTTGCTAAATACAATATCTATCTACTCCCATACTTTCACACGTTACAAGTGCAGCTACAGCTTGCACACGAAAACCTAATATATGTAGGTCAGCCTATAACCTTTCAACTGAGCAGCGCCCCGCGGTTTCATCCGCATAAGTTTCGATCCGGTGGGAATCGGGATAAAAAGTATCCTTTGTGTTAATCCTGGTTATAATCAGTGGGCCAAATATCATTAAAATCCATTCAGTAGTTTTTGCGTGAAAGGGTAACAAACATCCATCCAGCCTCACAAACTTTCGTGTTTATAATATTACTAACAGCGCCACACGGTTTCACCTGCATAAATCTAAATCCCATGGGAATATCGGGATAAAAATATCTTGTGTTATTATTATGAATAAGCTATATTACAGTGAAGTTTCATCAAAATCCGTTCAGTAGTTTTTGCGTGAAAGAGTATCAAACATCCATCCTCACAAACTTTTGCGTTTATAATATTAGTAGTGTTAGTAGGATAGGAAAGGAAGGATATAGAAATAGGATTCTATTCTTTCTTGCCATTCCAAATCTATTAACCATGAAACTACTACCCAATGCATATTACCAGGGATGTTATGGAGCTCCGTAACCATATCCGTTTCGGATAGTTTCGGGAAGTTTCGTATAAGGGCAGTGTCTTAAAAACAACATGTTTCAACAGGTTTTTGTAACATCTCTAAATAATTACTTACCTATATGATTGATTATATTACCAAATGTTATCATTTGGTATTATAATCAGTCATATAGGTAAAGTCAGTCTAGACTAGATAAAACCTATAAATAAAACCAAATTATTACATACTATTTGTGTTTATATTTTACTTCAATCTAATACCCGTAACCGAAACTATCCGAAACCGATATAATTTTATTCCTATTTCCATATCCAGATCCGAAATATCCTAACCATAACATCTCTACATATTACCAATGTCTTTTACACAGAATAATAATAAATTCTGTGTTTATTTCAGTTGCTGTCCTCCTGTCTGGTACAGAAAGGTAGAGATGAAGACGGTCTCTTTGGATTCACTTACGAAGATATCCTCACTGAAATTGACAGGGCTAAGAAACATGTAAGTATTAAAACAATAATAAAAAGCAAACAAACTACTTATCTTAGTTCTAGTTTCTATTTCTATAGTTATACAGGGTTATTGGTAAAACACTAACAACCTTACAGGATTGGATTACTGACATCATAAACAACAACTTTTGTTCTATGACTTTTTACAAAACATAATATATTTACCATAGGTCATATTAAGATACGTGGTAGTGGGTAGAGTCCTTTAAACATGCATTGTTAAATTAAAAAAATATCAGTCTCTAATGAGCAGTGGTGGCCCCGACTTATGAAAAGCTAGCTAATTAGCTGGTAATGTGTCTAACCAAATAATAATGATATTCTAACCGGCCTCTGTGAGTTGGCTTCGGCCCCTTGCCTACCGGCCTACCGGTTGGCCCAGTGGCTGAGCGATTGACTGCTGCGCTGCGTGTTGCGGGTTCGATTCCCGCACGGAACAAATATTTGTATTGCCTACAGGTAGTGGTTCCGGGTCTGGCTGTTTGTGTATGTCAGTTTTAATGTTTGTAAACGCACCCACGATACAGGAGAAATTCCTCGTGAGCAAAGTTTTTTTTTTTTTTTAAATGTCCGAGTTTCCGACCGGTCCCGATATTTGCGAAAAGCTCAAAAAATAATGATTTGTTACTTCCAGAGATGTTCATACTGCAGCCGTAGCGGTGCCAACCTGGGGTGCTCCGTTTCACAATGCAGGAAGCAGTTCCACCTCCCGTGCGGGAGGGAACGCAATGCTGTGTCACTGTTCTATGGGAATTACAAGTGAGTTTAATGTAAAAAATGGTCTGTCAGGCAACACAGTATCAATATCAATTTGAATCATTTTGAAGGATATTGCTAATCCATTACTTTCTATGTTCGAAAAATTTGTCTGCTCAACGACGTAAATAACGCAATGAATGTTGTTGAACTGTGAAAATGGAACCCATTGATACTGCATACGCAATTACCCCGCGGGGTTATGCTTAGTGTTTTGCCAGAAACATGAAATTTCATGCGGACGATTGTCGTAGGTACAAGCTAGTAATTTATAACAATATACATAGAAAGAAAGAAAATAATTTATTTGCGGCAACCGACGCATAAAAAAGAACATAAACACAAAAAAAAAAAACGGTTTCCACTCCGGGAGTGCCGGCAGAAGTGAAAACTTGAATATTAACGTTCTGCATTTTTGATATTTGGGAATGCGGTCTACTCTCCCTCCGTCTTGCGAATTTTCGATCAGGTCACGTGTCCTGACGCGAGCTCCGTCTTACGAATTTTCAATCAGGTCACGTGTCCTGACGCGAGTTTAACATTTTTTACCCATCACAAAAAAGTGCACAACGTAACTAAAGAAGTTTTCACTTAAAAAATTACAAGTTGGGGGTAAACAGGCGTCACATTCACGGCCATGCAAAACGGCCATCGCTCAGCATAATGCTAAGACCATAGACGAGACAGAGCTCCAGCGCTGGTTTTCAACTGGCATCAACTTTACAGATCATTCTGCCAGTCGCACGCCCCGAAACAGAACATCCCGGCTGCTATAATGGCGAAGGCGCAACAGAGGAAGAAATGTGATGACAAGGCAAAGAGGAAAGATCCTAACTTTAGAGACTTGAAAGAGTTGTCCATCAGCTGTAGTGGGGATGATGGTACGTTAAATACTGTAACTTAAAACTAAAATAGATATTTATAGTATACAAATAATATACAAATATTTGTATGACCTACATGTATTTGTTCCGAGTCTGGGTGTTTTTCTATCTATAATATGTATGTATGTATTTACAAAAAAAAAAAAATGTATATAAGTAGTTTATCAGCCATCTTGTTACCATAACACAAGCATTAGGTTGCTTAGCTTGGGACTAGATGGCGCTGTGTGAAATGTCCAGGGATGTTATCTATATCTTCTATACTTATAATAAATCTGTAGAAGTGAAAATTCTGTACATTGAAAATATCAAAAAAATAATTTACAGGGGGTGTTACTAGACCGACACCGAACCCAAAAATGTGATTTAAAAAATTTTTGTCTGTCTGTCTGTCTGTCTGTCTGTTTGTTCAGGCATCACGCAAAAACTACCGGTTCGATTACGATGAAACTTGGTATAATTATTCTTTAATATCCTGGGCACCACACTGGGTACTTTTTATCCCGGAAAAGTATATACAATAAAAAACAAACTTAATTTTGCGGTTCGATCCCTATACCCGATTACCACTGTCTGTACTGTACCAACCGCAAATACTAAGTTTGTCGTAGGTTGGGTCACCCGCAGTGGAGTTCATTTTTATTCCTTTTAGTTTTTAGAGTTATTTAGGTTTATTTTTATATGAGTCGTAGGTATAGATTTTAATTTTAAAGTATAGGTAGTATATTTGATAGTGTACGTAGTGACCGTAGGTTATTTTATAATACTGTTAGGTAGGATTAGTCATTCGTATAGATATTAGTTTTTAGGGATTTTGCTTATTTATTGAGTTTAGATTAGTTATCATCAGAAATAGGTTTATTTAGGTAGGTATTTAATTTTCTGTTATTGAGTTTTTTTTTTTAATTAGGTAGGTACTTAGGTAAAGATATCATATAGGTACCCTCTTAATCACCACTAATGAGACACAATTGGTTTTCTATTGTAATTAGCCACAAAGGGCCCGCGAGATAGATGGCATTCTGGGGAAGCACATACATTTTATCCTGTTAGCACGTTCCCGTGGGATAATTTCCGACATCCACGCGGGCGAAGCCGCGGGCAGAAGCTAGTCTATAATATGTATGTATTTACAAAAAAAAAAAAAAAAGTATATAAGTAGTTTATCAGCCATCTTGTTACCATAACACAAGCATTAGGTTGCTTAGCTTGGGACTAGATGGCGCTGTGTGAAATGTCCAGGGATATTATTATTATTATTATAGTGTCCGTTCTGACCCAGCCCGCGCCGTTGAGCCTGTAGTTTTAAATTCGTCCCTAAATCATTCCGATCCAGCCTGTCCCTTGCTGCTGTCCAGCGACTCCCTATGCCGAAGTCCGTACCCCACAGGGGGTGCCTGAAACTGAAGGAAACCTAACTTTAGTTCTAGCCTAAACTATTGAGCCAGTACTTGTATTTCGAACTTTATTTCGATTTAGGCAAAGTTCTTAATACTAAAATGACAACTTAGCACCGAACTAAGCTGTCATTTTTGTATAAAGAACTCCATTACTATAAGAGTTGGGTTCTTAATTCAATAACTGGGTCAGTGGTAAACCTGATCAACAAACAATCAAAGAAAAACTTTGTTTTGTAATAACAAGGGGTTAGTTTTTAAAGTTTTTAAGCCCTGGCTGGAGGCCTTAATTTGTTGAGTCATCCACAGGCAAGAGCGGTTGAACAGACGACAACCTCATAGGTTGAAGAAGAAGTTCGAGAGAAGAAGGTCGAGAAGACATTCCCAAAAAAAAAAAAATAGTTATTAGGCGACGGCTGCACGTCATGATTTTGACAAGAAGGCTTCCTCTCTGCATGACCCACAGCGCCACAGCACAAAAATCAAAAACAAAAGCAGCGTTAAAGATCTTCGTTCCAAAAATTGAACATTTTTAAATAAAACATTGTTCTAATTTTTTTTTTATTGACAATGGGCTCACTCTTGACCTTAATCCAGCCCAGAGGCAGGGATGAGATCTACGGTGGAATGAGCTTGCCCAGAAGACGCCTATTGTTGTTGTAATAATTGTTTCGGATTTCGTACTGAAGCTCCATTTCAAAACTTAACTTTGCTCACAGTTCATCCATGTTAGGTAAATAGGTAATACGGGCTCGTGTCCGCAACTCCACGACAATGCGCGTATTTTGCGTACGGTTAATAATAGTATTTATCAACGTTTTCTTCTAGCCTCTGAAGCGGATACCCAATCAGTTTGTGTAATCTGTTATGAAGCAGTCGACGGCTACCCAACGGTCAACACTTTCTGGCCGCCATGCTGTGCACGAGACGCGTGGTTCCACAGGACTTGCTTACAGGTAATATTAATTTGTGTAATATACTCTAACATGCAGTTCCGGGTTAGCCGGAACCTAAGCAAAAGCTTTTTTTTTTGTGGATGAGAAATCATCAAATGACCCCTCCCGCTCTGGGTGGAGCAGAAGGGAGTGTCAGACTCTTACTGACTAAAACCCACCCGTGTTCCTTCCTTAGCCCTTTATGTTCCAGGGCAGTGGTAATCCTTTCGGACGATCCCGCTACCCTGGCAGGCTTCGGCCCTATCGGGCCCCGTCACTGCCTAAGCAATAGCTTAGGGCATCACGTCTCGGGGCACTATTAAAAGCACCAAAAAAATATTTGCGAGCACATGGAAGACTGAGATTTCAAGCAAATACACTAATCTGCATTCACCATTTATTTGCCGAAAATGTAAAAAAAATATGAGTTTATGGAAAAGTAACTTTAATTCCTACACAATAAAGCTCAGTTTACGCTAGAACTTCAAACATTTTTATAACTTTTTCAATAGTGCTAGTCACTCTGAAATCAACTTAATTACCATTAAAATAAAATTGATATTTGTTTAACTTGACATAACGTCAATTTGAAACATTAGTTTGAACAGCCTTTACATACCTACGCCTACGGTTGTTGACCTCAAAACAAATTATCATCAAATAATTTTTTTTTTTTGTTTAGTCATGTTTAGGTGTCAATTCCCATTTGAACCTGTATATAGTATTAGCTGCGTCCCGCGGATTCACCCGCATAAGTTTCGATCCCGTGGGAATATCGGGATAAAAAGTATCCTATGTGTTAATCCTGGTTATAAACCCTGTGTTTGCCAAATTTCATCCAAATCCGTTCAGTAGTTTTTGCGTGAAAGAGTAACAAACATCCATCCATCCGTACAAACTTTCACGTTTATAATATTAGTAGGATTTATTTTATTTTATTCTTCATGTAAGTATTTTGTTTCCAGCGCATGGCTCTCAGTGCAGGCATGCACTATCTGAAGTGTCCTCTTTGTAATGATAAGGATAACTTCTACCAAGCAGTCGTCACACAAGGGTACTATGTGCCTGACAGGTAAATTATAAGATATTTGAAGATTTTTTTTTTAAACATGAATACGCAAATACAGTGTGTCTTTATAAAGTGCACATATTAAAAAGGGTGAAAATATAAACAATTTTATCGACGTAAAAATGACAAAAAAAAAAAAAAATATTATAAAATTTTTTATGGACTTTTAATTTTTTTTACTCTCGTATTCGTACCCCATGCAAACAAACTGTTACTACTTTTAAACTAAATGTGATATTAAAACAAAACAAAATTAATAATGTTTGCATGGGGTACCAAGACGAGAGTAAAAAAAATTAAGTCCATAAAAAAAATTAAGTTCTTTTTTGACAGCATCCTGGAAATGATAGCTGCCAGACCGGACTGTCCCTTTCAAGCCTTCAAGGACACTGGGTGGGGGCAGTCATAGGTCTAAATAAATAAATATTTTCGTGAAAACTAACAGTACTAACTTACTTACCATTTATTGTTGTCTTCTTTTTAAATGTTTGGTGTAAATTGATGGCCTTTTAACACAGGTTTTTCATAAACCTAGATCAGGCAGGTCTACATTACAGTTAGAATTTAACTTTCCTCGATTGTAATTAACGTAAATCATATTTTTACTTTACTTTTACTTGAATAAAATTTTTTATTATTTATTTATTTACTTTATCTATTTAAGCACCATTGTTACTAACACTAAAATACTAACATAATTATGGACCTTATAGTCTGAAATAAAGTTTTTATTATTATTTTATTATTTGACATTTATTTTTTCCGTCCATAAAATTGTTTATATTATCACCCTTTTTAATATGTGCACTTTATAAAGACTCACATTGTATATTCTTGAATGTGGAGGGGTCCGTGGTTAAATAATAACAGCCGCACAGCTCGATCGATCAGGTTAAGGTACCCTTGCCGCGGTTGCTCTGTGGATGGATGACCATCTTTACATATCGAGATCCCTCCTTGCCGTTGATCCCGGCTGTCATTCGTGGATCTTTGACAGTCGTTACGGGTCGTCAGAAGCCTGATAGTCTGACAACCAGTCTTACCAAGGGGTATCGTATTACCCAGTAACTGGGTTGTGGAGGTCAGATGGCAGTCGCTCCATGTAAAATACTGGTATTAAGCTGCATCCGGTTAGACTGGAAGCCGACCCCGACATAGTTGGGAGAAGGCAGACAGATGATGAAATTTTTTTTTTTTATAAAAATGTGCTGCCCCACAATAGGATTACTCCTGTATCGTGGGTGCGTTTACAAACATTTAACCTTTTCACCGCCAAGCACTTCTATAGAAGTTCGGGATTTTCGTGCCACCAGCGCCACAACTTCTATAGAAGTTGTTCATTTTAACTATCTTATTAAAATAAATTTACTGTGATTAAAAGCTTTGTTTCATTTTATTATTTAAGATAGCTCTGTCTACTACCCTGTTTTTTATTTTTCTACACAAAATAAGCCCTAGTTTGTCCTAAAATCGGCAAAAACAGAAACTCCGAATTTTGTTACTTTCCTCAGAACGCCAATCACTTCATATCAAGTTGGCCAGTGATGTGCCGTGAAAGGTTGATTTCACCATTGAAATATTTATAAAAATACAGAAAGTTACGAATATCGAAAACAATTTGAGGTCAATAAAATATGAACTTAGTTATCTACTTCATTACAAAGGATAGTAGATGAATTTCGACCTTCAGGTAGATGCCGATACGTAATTATAAAGTTGTTACCAATTCTTGTCGATAGTTATTTTCCCATCTCTACAAAACAATTGGTCGTCTATGCCCCTGTGCGCCACCGAGTGCCACGAACTACTATAGAAGTTGGTCAGTGACGTCATAGGCGTGCGGCTGTCAAGGTCACTTTGGCATAGTGCAGCAAAAAATCGGATTCGCGCGCACGCATCTTTCTTTCTTTCACTACGAAACAAATAGAAAAATGAGTGAAGAACTTGAGTCGGACGAACTTTTAAAAATTTTGCAAAGTGTGGAATCGGACTCGGAGTACCTATTTTGTGGAGAACATTGAACCAGAAGATAATTCTGAGGTATGTCTAACTGGATGATAATAATAATGTTTATTCATCAAAGAGTAGGAATTCAATAAGTATGTAAAATGTTCGGTGAGCCCAGTATCTCCAGAGAAACGCAATCTGTGCGCGGGGTCCCCCGCGCGCAGATGGGTAAACGGTACCGATACATGAGTTAAGAAAAGAACAGAAACAACACTTAAAAAACAATGCTTTGATAAGTACACGGCTACAAGCGTGATAGAATTTAAATATATACTTACTTTCCATTTCAAAACACTTTAAAAACAATTAAAAATTCTGCCACTTAGATACCTACGGTAAAAAACGTTGGCTGAAGTTATTAAAAAAACACAGGAATAAACAAAAATAGAAGAAAGAAAGACCATAGACCCCATCCCTGATCAGAATCGAATTCAACGTGCCCTCAGTGCCAATAACTTGATATGAAGTTAAAGAATGAGATCATGAAACAAATAGAGATGTACCCCAATCGATTATAGTTCTAATTGAGTTATGTATTAGTTTCTTTGATACTCATAATTTATACTGTTTTTTTCTTATTAAGGATACTGTGAAATAAAACAAATCTGGAAATATTTCATTTATATTTATCAGTTTTTATTTATATTCGTAAAATCAACTTTAAATCCTAACTTTACGCGTACAAATCTTATTCATCGATATGACGATATTCCCATCACTACTGTTTACTGTATATTTAGTTATACATATACAGCTTGGCGCTCGGCGAGGCATTGCGTTTTGTGTACGTTGGCGGCGAAAAGGTTAAACTCACATACACAAACAGCCGGAACAACTCCCTGTAGGCAATACAAATATTATTATGTTCCGTGCGGGAATCGAACCCGCGACACGCAGCGCAGCAGTCGATCGCTCAAACACTGCGCCAATCGTATCGTCTTCTAATTCTATAACTGTTCTTTAGTTTAAAAAAATAATTAAAAATGTTACAGAGATGCAGCCTGGGAGTTAGAACAGAATGCCTTCGCAGAGATATACGACCGAGAGATATCATGCTCAGCGGACGACTGCAAGTGTCCAATGGGGCGCAGCCACGATGCAGATCAAGGGTAACTTAGCTTTTCTATCTGTTTGGGACCTAACTAAGGACTTGAAGTTAAATGCAATGGACTGTAATTAAAAGAAATATGATATGTGTGTCGCGGGTTCGATTCCCGCACGGAACAAATATTTGTATGACCTACATGTATTTGTTCCGAGTCTGGGTGTTTTTCTATCTATAATATGTATGTATTTACAAAAAAAAATGTATATAAGTAGTTTATCAGCCATCTTGTTACCATAACACAAGCATTAGGTTGCTTAGCTTGGGACTAGATGGCGCTGTGTGAAATGTCCAGGGATATTATTATTTATTATTATAATCCAAATAAGGTATAACAAAGGTGTTGGTAAACATATAGACTGCGCGCGTGTGCCGTCGTCCGTGATCGGTAGCGAAGTGGTCTGACCGCCCGCGTCCCGCACGCCGCACTTCTCGCCGCCGCCCGCCGCCTTCCGCTGTCCCACGACAGCAGCCGAAGATTGCCGGAGGCGCCCGAACACTATCTTTAACATAGACATATTTTTATCAGGGGGCTCATGGCAGAACAGCCGCACAGTTAGACCGGTCAATAATTGAAAAATAATTTAAACCTGATATGAAATAAATAAAAGCGTGTTACATTGTGTTCTAAATGTTCTTTAATGTTCCATCAAAATGTAATTTAAGTTTTTTTTTTTAATTTTATTTTTAACTTTTTGGTATTTTTGATGCGAGATTGACTACGGTGTAGTTCGTAGCGCGTAACAGTGTTTTTTCGTTATCTACCTGTTCATCTTTATCCCTGGTTACCATCTAGCACCAAAGTTCTCGTCATGACGAATCATACGAGCCCAAACTCGATGGGGTGATGTCGTTTAATTACCGAGTTCCTGTGGCCATCTTCCAGCTCCATCATCAGACCCTGGTTACCATCTAGCACCCAAGTTCTCGTCAAGACGAATCATATGAGCCCAAACTCGATGGGGTGATGTCGTTTAATTACCCAGTTCCTATGGCCATCTTCCAGCTCCATCATCAGACCCTGGTTACCATCTAGCACCAAAGTTCTCGTCAAGACGAATCATACGAGCCCAAACTCGATGGGGTGATGTCGTTTAATTACCGAGTTCTATGGCCATCTTCCAATTCCATCATAAGATCCTGGTTACCATCTAGCACCAAAGTTCTCGTCATGACGAATCATACGAGCCCAAACTCGATGGGGTGATGTCGTTTAATTACCCAGTTCCTATGGCCATCTTCCAATTCCATCATCAGATCCTGGTTACCATCTAGCACCAAAGTTCTTGTCAAGACGAATCATACGAGCCCAAACTCTGGGGTTGTCTCGTTTAACTACCGAGTTCGTAATAGTTAATAATAATAATAATAATCATCAGCGTAATCACATGCTAGATGACACTGTACTTGATCGCCTGCGAAATGAAATGCAGAGTAGCCATGTCATCGCCCTCCAGTCGCAGACTGCTTTAATACTACCGCAGTCCAACACAAGTCATGCTGACGAGGGGAGTAATGACAGGGCTACAAACGTAAGTACCCAGTGCAATGAGGAATTGAGGAGTGCTTTGGAAGGTGCAATTCAGGAATATCGGTTCATGTCGCCTGAACTTAGGCCACGCTTACCTCGTTTGCCCATGCATAACAAAAATAGGGCGCTGGTGGCGGTCCTGGATTCGCAGTTGTCAAACTATTTTGATACCTGCGAAGACCTCATCGATACTCATTCAATTCTGTATTGCGCGGCTGTAGCGGCATGTCGTGTAGCTCACGTCAAATTTGCCAATGACTCTAGAGCTACACGACCGAAACCAGCTGTACCAGCTTGGCAGTGCAGGATTGAACGCCGTATTGATGGGGCCAGGGCGCTCATCGGCAAACTAATCTGCTTCAGGGAGGGCAATACTCGCCCTAGAGTGATGCGCTTTGTGAGACGGGCGTTCTCAGGGACTGATATCAGTCCTCAAGAATATACGTCTTGTGTCACAGAGCGTATCGACTTCCTGAAGCAGAAAGTGTATGCATGGGCAAACCGTATTCGTCGGTATAAGCGGCGAGTAGACCGATACACTCAGAATCGTACCTTCCAGAGCGATGAAAGGTGGGTTTATAGGGGTTGGGAGCTACCGGACCAAGGTGTGGCTGACACATGCCTGCCGGATGATGATTTCATGTGTTCCTTTTGGCGTAATATCTGGTCGGCGCCTGTCAGTCACACCGAAGGTGATTGGGCTCGAGAGGTCGAGCGAGCCTGTGATCCAATACCAGACATGGAGGGTATTACCATCTGCCCCCAAGATGTAGCTCGTGCAGTCCGTCCGTTACCTAACTGGAAATCTCCAGGGCCGGATGGGCTGCACAACTTTTGGATCAAATGGTTTTCAAGGTCACATGCTCGCTTGGCATCTCAGTTCCAGACTGCTTTGGAGTCTGGTTCGCTACCCCAATTCCTAACGACAGGAGTTACCCACCTGCTCCATAAATCAGGTAGCACCGCGGAACCCAAAAATTATAGGCCGATCACGTGTTTACCGACGGTCTATAAAGTTCTTACATCCATTTTGAGAGCTAAAATTAACAACCACATAGACAACAACTCCATTATGTCTGCCTCTCAAAATGGATGTAGGAATGGGTCCCGCGGTACTAAGGAGCTACTCCTCATTGATATGGCCATTAGCCAACAGGTTCGTCGTTCCCGAAAGGATCTGTCGACATGTTGGATAGATTATAAGAAGGCCTATGACTCGGTGCCGCATACATGGCTCATGAGGGTTCTGGATTTGTATAAAGTAGATGCAACTCTGCGAACCTTCCTGAGGTCGTGTATGGGGCAATGGAGGACGGTCCTTCGCTATCCAGGATGTCGAAATATTCAGAGGAATAGCGAACCGATAAGGATCGAGCGAGGCATATTCCAGGGCGATAGTTTGAGCCCGCTTTGGTTCTGCTTAGCCTTGAATCCTCTAAGCACACTGCTGGAGGATTCAGGTCTAGGCTATCGGCTGAGGAGAGGTGGCCAGGTTATATCTCACCTCCTCTACATGGATGACCTTAAACTCTTTGCCCCCAACAATTTGCAACTAATGGAGCTACTGAAAATTACTGAAACTTTCAGTAGCGCCATCAGGATGGAATTTGGTGTGGACAAATGTGCGGTCATGCATGTAAAGCGAGGAGAGATTGTGGAATCCGTGGGAACCCAACTCTCGGATTCCGCAAACCTTAGAGCCCTCTCCGCATCCGAAACCTATAAGTATTTGGGTATGTCGGAAGCGTTAGGCATCAATGTAACTGACATGAAGCAATCGCTGAAGGAGCGCTTCTTTGGCCGCCTGAAAAAAGTACTTAATAGTCTTCTATCAGGCGGAAACAAGGTGCGTGCCTTCAACAGTTGGGTCATGCCGGTTTTGATGTACTCTTTCGGCATACTCAAATGGACTCAAACCGAACTAGACGCCCTGGATTGGAGGGTCCGGACGCTGCTGACTGCAAATCGAATGCATCACCCACGGTCATCGGTAATGAGGCTGTATATCCCGCGAAAGTGTGGAGGTCGAGGCTTTTTAAACGCTAAGACCCTCCACAATCGCGAGATATGCAGTCTCAGGGAATGTTTCCTAGAAACCGACGTGGGGATGCATCGAGATGTAGTCGCGGTGGATAAGGGCCTCACCCCACTCTCCTTGGCTAAAGAGAACTGGTGCAAGCCGGTAGTGCTTGACACCAATAATCGCATGGAAGTATGGCAGAGTAAGGAGCTTCACGGACGCTTTTACCGGGCCCTACATGGACCCGATGTAGATCTACCAGCGTCCGTAGCCTGGCTGCGTTTCGGTGACCTCTTTGGAGAAACCGAAGGTTTTGTCTGTGCAATTATGGACGAAGTTATGATGACGAACAATTACCGGAGATTTATTGTGAAAGACGGCACGGTTGACATCTGTCGGGCATGCCACCGGCCGGGAGAATCAATCAGGCATATTATCTCCGGGTGTTCTCGTCTAGCTAACGGAGAGTACTTGCATAGACACAACCTTGTAGCCAGGATAATCCATCAGCAACTTGCTCTGAAATACAGCCTTGTCGAATCTGAGGTGCCGTACTACAGGTATGTGCCCGACCCAGTTCTCGAAAATGGAAATATCACATTGTACTGGGATCGATCCATCATCACTGACAGGACTATTGTTGCCAATAAGCCTGATATAGTGGTGGTGGATCGATCAGAGCGGCGCGCAATGATTGTTGACATAACCGTCCCGCATGATGAGAACCTCGTGAAAGCCGAGAAAGATAAACAAATCAAGTATCTTGACTTGGCTCGCGAGGTTGTCGACATGTGGGATGTGGACTCAGCGATCATTGTGCCGATAGTCGTGACAGTCAATGGCTTAATAGCCAAGAGCCTCGACCAACACCTGAGGAGGCTCTCGTTGGGCAGCTGGATCAAGGGCTTGATTCAGAAAGCGGTACTTCTGGACACGGCTCGCATTGTCAGGAAGTTCCTCTCTCTGGAGCCCTGACCACCGGTAGCTTGGACCCTGTTCCCGATACCGGTGGGCTACTACTTTTTATATTTTTAAATGTTTTTTTATCCTTTTGTTTATAAAAATATTTAAAAATGTATTTTGTAAGTATTTAAATGAAATAAAGGAGATAATAATAATAATATCCCTGGACATTTCACACAGCGCCATCTAGTCCCAAGCTAAGCAACCTAATGCTTGTGTTATGGTAACAAGATGGCTGATAAACTACTTATATACATTTTTTTTTGTAAATACATACATATTATAGATAGAAGTTCCTATGGCCACCTTCCGGTTCCATCATCAGATCAACTCCATGTCATAATAATTTTGCATTATTAAGACATATAGATTATAAATCGGTCATCCGATTTACACATGCATGCAAAATTTCAGCTGCTTCAAAATTGAGTTGCAAAAGTCCAGCCGGACACACATCGCAAGTTAAATAAAAGCGTGTTGTAGCGGTATCTACAACACCACATGCGAACAACGCGTCATACTGACGTAACGCAAATCCTGCATCTCGCAAGCAGAGTTTACCGCGCAATTAGCATAGATACAATTTCCCAACATCAATCGTTGGGCAATAGCCCGCCAGACACAACACCCGTCTGGTCGGAGGATCCTCCCCCTTTTCTATGGAGGTTGAGTGAACTTTACACCCTGTTCCTCATGCCTCTAAACTGGTGACCCCGAGTATGAACGTCAGCGCAGCCTTCGTGCAAACACTTCAGCGTGACGTCATCATCATCACTCCCGCAAGCTTCAGCGGCGAGTCACCCAGCCAGCCAGCATCCACGGCTTCAACGGGTATCCTGACCACCAGCATGCAGCGTCCGCGCATACCTGGTCATCACCCTCAGCCTCATCAGCAACCTTGGCACAGCACACTGCACCTTCGGCCGGTCAACAAGCAGAGCACCCTCTCCTGGTCGACGCAGCAGCCAGCCTCAACCCGGCGCTGTACGACATCCAACGCACTGGAATATAACGCAGCGCCACCCCTACTCACTGGGGACATCTCCGCAGACAGTTCCAACTCACCGTGAACTATGCGACAACCGGTTCCGACTCAATGGAACCTCAGCTGGCCTGGCAAGCGTCGCAAGATACAAGACTCAGCCCACTATCGACCTCCGGTCTCCGGAGGGGAGTGATGTAGCGGTATCTACAACACCACATGCGAACAACGCGTCATACTGACGTAACGCAAATCCTGCATCTCGCAAGCAGAGTTTACCGCGCAATTAGCATAGATACAATTTCCCAACATCAATCGTTGGGCAATAGCCCGCCAGACACAACACCCGTCTGGTCGGAGGATCCTCCCCCTTTTCTATGGAGGTTGAGTGAACTTTACACCCTGTTCCTCATGCCTCTAAAAAAATAATAAAAAAATAACAAAAAATAATCTTAAAAAAATCTAATAAAATCAAATAATAATCTCCAAATAAAAATCTCAAATAATCTAATAATAATAATAAAAAAAAAAAAAAAAAATCTCTAATATAATCTTTCTTTTACAGCTCCTGGTGCATAAAGCTGTGCCTCCTGTGCGGCAGTAGCGGCGCGCATGCCGCGTGCCCGGGCGGCGCGCCCGGCGTGCACGTGTGCGGCACGTGCACGCCGGCCGCGCCCGACCACATCGAACAGCTCGCCAGCTGTATTGAAGCAGGTAACTCTTACACCTCGTGGTGCATAGCGCGCCCGGCGTGCACGTGTGCGGCACGTGCACGCCGGCCGCGCCCGACCACATCGAACAGCTCGCCAGCTGTATTGAAGCAGGTAACTCTTACACCTCGTGGTGCATAGCGCGCCCGGCGTGCACGTGTGCGGCACGTGCACGCCGGCCGCGCCCGACCACATCGAACAGCTCGCCAGCTGTATTGAAGCAGGTAACTCTTACACCTCGTGGTGCATAGCGCGCCCGGCGTGCACGTGTGCGGCACGTGCACGCCGGCCGCGCCCGACCACATCGAACAGCTCGCCAGCTGTATTGAAGCAGGTAACTCTTACACCTCGTGGTGCATAGCGCGCCCGGCGTGCACGTGTGCGGCACGTGCACGCCGGCCGCGCCCGACCACATCGAACAGCTCGCCAGCTGTATTGAAGCAGGTAACTCTTACACCTCGTGGTGCATAGCGCGCCCGGCGTGCACGTGTGCGGCACGTGCACGCCGGCCGCGCCCGACCACATCGAACAGCTCGCCAGCTGTATTGAAGCAGGTAACTCTTACACCTCGTGGTGCATAGCGCGCCCGGCGTGCACGTGTGCGGCACGTGCACGCCGGCCGCGCCCGACCACATCGAACAGCTCGCCAGCTGTATTGAAGCAGGTAACTCTTACACCTCGTGGTGCATAGCGCGCCCGGCGTGCACGTGTGCGGCACGTGCACGCCGGCCGCGCCCGACCACATCGAACAGCTCGCCAGCTGTATTGAAGCAGGTAACTCTTACACCTCGTGGTGCATAGCGCGCCCGGCGTGCACGTGTGCGGCACGTGCACGCCGGCCGCGCCCGACCACATCGAACAGCTCGCCAGCTGTATTGAAGCAGGTAACTCTTACACCTCGTGGTGCATAGCGCGCCCGGCGTGCACGTGTGCGGCACGTGCACGCCGGCCGCGCCCGACCACATCGAACAGCTCGCCAGCTGTATTGAAGCAGGTAACTCTTACACCTCGTGGTGCATAGCGCGCCCGGCGTGCACGTGTGCGGCACGTGCACGCCGGCCGCGCCCGACCACATCGAACAGCTCGCCAGCTGTATTGAAGCAGGTAACTCTTACACCTCGTGGTGCATAGCGCGCCCGGCGTGCACGTGTGCGGCACGTGCACGCCGGCCGCGCCCGACCACATCGAACAGCTCGCCAGCTGTATTGAAGCAGGTAACTCTTACACCTCGTGGTGCATAGCGCGCCCGGCGTGCACGTGTGCGGCACGTGCACGCCGGCCGCGCCCGACCACATCGAACAGCTCGCCAGCTGTATTGAAGCAGGTAACTCTTACACCTCGTGGTGCATAGCGCGCCCGGCGTGCACGTGTGCGGCACGTGCACGCCGGCCGCGCCCGACCACATCGAACAGCTCGCCAGCTGTATTGAAGCAGGTAACTCTTACACCTCGTGGTGCATAGCGCGCCCGGCGTGCACGTGTGCGGCACGTGCACGCCGGCCGCGCCCGACCACATCGAACAGCTCGCCAGCTGTATTGAAGCAGGTAACTCTTACACCTCGTGGTGCATAGCGCGCCCGGCGTGCACGTGTGCGGCACGTGCACGCCGGCCGCGCCCGACCACATCGAACAGCTCGCCAGCTGTATTGAAGCAGGTAACTCTTACACCTCGTGGTGCATAGCGCGCCCGGCGTGCACGTGTGCGGCACGTGCACGCCGGCCGCGCCCGACCACATCGAACAGCTCGCCAGCTGTATTGAAGCAGGCTTAATGATGACGGACGATGGTGCTCACATATTTACAAACAAAAATAGTATAGTATATAGTAGTGTAATGTAGTGTGCATTTCGAGGGAGCGCCAATAGAATCCTTATCCTTTTTTTTTCTATTATTTGTATTTGTAATGATATGTATGTACGTGATTACTAGTTTATTTATAAGTATGCATTAGGAATCTGACACCCTGGATTTACACATGGGTGAAACCGCGGGGCGCAGCTAGTACTAATTAAAAATATAAATTTGTTTCAGTAATAACTCAGGAACAACAGAGATCAACGTCGCGCACTCGACGCGGGCCCGTCATGCCGTCGAGAATGTCGCTACGACGGACCAAACGACATATCAACAATCAGAACCTGTAAGTATACGAAATTATTGTATTTATGAAAGTATACTGATGTTATGTGGTGTTTAATAATATATTTTTTAGCAATTTATTTAGGGTAACCTAAAGTATAGCCGTCTGATTTTGTGTGTATTTATTATTTTATTTTATTTTTTTGTCTATTTTTAGGCCTTCGTGTTCGTCTTCAGGGCTTTCGACAGTCAAAACTGAAGTTGAGACAGAAAGTAAGTTGCACATAATAATAATAAAAAATCTAAAAATAAAATATGACCAGAAGGCTAATTCTTGTAATTTAAAATGTTCAAAATCTAGTAGCAGTCTCATCTCAGCGACAAACAAATGTCAAAAACTTGTCAAAATGTAGAGAAATTAAAGGTATTTTTTGACAGATTGAGACTGAGATCAGACTGTGAACGGTATTAAAATTACGGGAATTGCCCCTCTGGTTTATTTTGGATCAAACATTTACTTACTATAAAATTTTATAAACCCACAACAATGAGGGAACAGTGGTGTTCCACATCATTAAGCAGTTGCGGTCCAGTGGGAACGGCTGCAACTTACGAGTTCAAGGTCGTAAGTTTGAACCCAGACAGGCGGTTTACATTGTGTAAATAAGCTCGCAAAGCAATGACGGAAAACCATTAATTTACCAAAATTTACCATTGGCATGCATTTAAAAAAATATATATAATTGATTAATTATGTAATGATAAAACATTTAATTGATATTATTTACTTGAACGTGACTTTGTATAGTATAGATTCAGACTTATTACTGAAAAACTAATATTTGTACACCAATTTTATTGGTAGGACATAGAGCTCGAGCAAAATGTATACTAATTAAGACCTTATACCTTATGAAAACATCGAGAGGAAACCGTCATGTCCTAGAACCATCATCTACCAACATCTACCATCTACATCTACCAACTTTGTCCGCGTGGTGGATTAACATTCCCTGTAACCGAGAGGACTCCTGTGTAGGAACATTATAGGCTGAATACTTATGCTTATTTTTTTTTTTTCAGTCACCCTCAACACGTCATCAAGCCGCCAAGATCTAAACTTGAAAACCCCTAAAAAACAAAATAACATCTCCCCAAAATCGAACATTCTAGAAACTATCCTAAAAAACAAATCGACACCCACTAAAATAGACTTCAAATCGACTTCGAAAGTCTCCAACGACTTCAAGAGTCAGTCTCCTGGTAAAGCTCTGGATTTGAAGTTTATATCTCCCAGTAAGCTGTTGGAGGAGAGTTTGAAGAATAGGATGGGAGGTAATGATGTTGTCTTGGATAAAAAGTTGGTTGAAGATCTGAGGGTCAGGTTCAGGAAGCCGAAACCTTTGAGCGAGAAGAGGAAGATTGTAAAGTAAGTACTGTTTTTGTTCAACATAACATCACGCTTGTAATACCCAAAAGGTTTGGCAGAGGTACAGTCAGCAAAAAAAGTCATCATCTAAATTGATACAAAATGATGCGATACATTGGTTTTCACTATTTCATGTAATAGCAAAGAGTTAATTATTCTTAAATATTCTATTACTATTATGTTTTTTAAGAATATTTTGCTCAATAATTAAGATTTAAACAACTAAAGTGTTAACCGACTTTTGTTGCTGACCGTACCAGAGAGCGCCTATTGTACACCCACATTTAGAAAAACAAAAAAAAAGTAATAATATAATAATAATATATATTTTTTTTTTTATTGAAATTTCAATGATGATGCCAAAGGACGTCGCGGCATGCCTAAGGATACCGCGGCATCATTGCTGCCGATGAAATTTCAATTTTATTGTCATACTATTAAGTTATATTTTCTATTAGTCGCATAAAAATCCCTTGCCGTGCCATGCCGCCAGTGAGCGTCGGCCCTAAAGGAACCCAATATCACTTTGCCTGTCCATTGTATTTGTGTCAAACTCAAACTCAAAATATTTATTTCAAATAAACCAATTACAGGCACTTTTGAATTGTCAAGGTCGGTCAGTCAAAAAGATGAAGCTAGTTGCCCATTCCAAAGCGTGTTTATAAGCATACTTCTTTTTACAGTGACATCCTGAACGGCGTGTTCGACAGTTTATTGAAGGAGCCGAAACAAAAGGAGCCCGTCAAACAGTGGTGCTCGCCGAAGAAGTGTGACATTACTCAAGACGTTATAGAAATATTGGACGTAAGTGAACAACCACACTCAAATTATTCAGTGGGGCCAATGGGCATTAAAATTATTTTTATTGAGAGGAACAGCAAACAGTCACATTATGAAGACTTAAAACTAGTATAACAATATTTGCATTTTGCTAATAATGTGACCCACAACACTGTCCACGGGTTATCATAATAATATTTAAAAAAAAAAAAACAATAATTGCCAGAAATAAACTAGAAAATACACTAAATTATTCCCGTTCGTCCCACTAACAAAATCAGAGGGACGAACGGGAATAAATTTAATATTATTTATTTTTTGGCGTTGGTAAAATCAGCCTTTTTGGTAATAAAAACCACTGCCTGGTAGTTTTTATTAGAGATGTTATAGAGAGCCGTAACCGAAACTATCGGATGTCCGAAATAAAAATATATCCGTAACCGTTTCACAAGTTTCGGATAGTTTCGTATAAGGGCGGAGTCTAAAAAACACTGACTGGTAGTTTTGATTAGAGATGTTATAGAGCTCCGTAACCGTAACCGAAACTATCGGATGTCCGAAATAAAAATATATCCGTAACCGTTTCACAAGTTTCGGATAGTTTCGTATAAGGGCGGAGTCTAAAAAACACTGCCTGGTAGTTTTGATTAGAGATGTTATGGAGCTCCGTAACCGTAACCGAAACTATCGGATGTCCGAAATAAAAATATATCCGTAACCGTTTCACAAGTTTCGGATAGTTTCGTATAAGGGCGGAGTCTAAAAAACACTGACTGGTAGTTTTGATTAGAGATGTTATAGAGCTCCGTAACCGTAACCGAAACTATCGGATGTCCGAAAGAAAATATATCCGTAACCGTAACCGTTTCACAAGTTTCGGATAGTTTCGTATAAGGGCGGAGTCTAAAAAACACTGACTGGTAGTTTTGATTAGAGATGTTATAGAGCTCCGTAACCGTAACGAAACTATCGGATTACCGAAATAAAAATATATCCGTAATCGTAACTGTATCCGTTTCACAAGTTTCGGATAGTTTCGTATAAGGGCGGAGTCTAAAAACCACTGCCTGGTAGTTTTGATTAGAGATGTTATAGAGCTCTTAGCTCCGTAACCGTAACCGAAACTATCGGATATCAGAAATAAAAATATATCCGTAACCGTGACCGTTTCACAAGTTTCGGATAGTTTCGTATAAGGGCGGAGTCTAAAAAACACTGCCTGGTAGTTTTGATTAGAGATGTTATAGAGCTCCGTAACCGTAACCGAAACTATCGGATATCAGAAATAAAAATATATCCGTAACCGTGACCGTTTCACAAGTTTCGGATAGTTTCGTATAAGGGCGGAGTCTAAAAAACACTGCCTGGTAGTTTTGATTAGAGATGTTATAGAGCTCCGTAACCGTAACCGAAACTATCGGATAACCGAAAAAAAATATATGCGTAACCGTAACTGTATCCGTTTCACAAGTTTCGAATAGTTTCGTATAAGGGCGGAGTCTAAAAAACACTGATTGGTAGTTTTGATTAGAGATGTTATAGAGCTCCGTAACCGAAACTATCGGATAACCGAAAAAAAATATATCCGTAACCGTAACTGTATCCGTTTCACAAGTTTCGGATAGTTTCGTATAAGGGCGGAGTCTAAAAACCACTGCCTGGTAGTTTTGATTAGAGATGTTATAGAGCTCCGTAACCGTAACCGAAACTATCGGATAACCGAAATAAAAGTATATCCGTAACCGTAACCGTTTCACAAGCTTCGGATAGTTTCGTATAAGGGCGGAGTCTAAAAAACACTGTCTGGTAGTTTTGATTAGAGATGTTATAGAGCTCCGTAACCGTAACTGTATCCGTTTCACAAGTTTCGGATAATTTCGTATAAGGGCGGAGTCTAAAAAACACTGCCTGGTAGTTTTGATTAGAGATGTTATAGAGCTCCGTAACCGTAACCGAAACTATCGGATGTCCGAAATAAAAATATATCCGTAACCGTAACCGTTTCACAAGTTTCGGATAGTTTCGTATAAGGGCGGAGTCTAAAAAACACTGCCTGGTAGTTTTGATTAGAGATGTTATAGAGCTCCGTAACCGTAACCGAAACTATCGGATAACCGAAATAAAAATATATCCGTAACCGTAACCGTTTCACAAGTTTCGGATAGTTTCGTATAAGGGCGGAGTCTAAAAAACACTGCCTGGTAGTTTTGATTAGAGATGTTATGGAGCTCCGTAACCGTAACCGAAACTATCGGATAACCGAAATAAAAATATATCCGTAACCGTAACCGTTTCACAAGTTTCGGATAGTTTCGTATAAGGGCGGAGTCTAAAAAACACTGCCTGGTAGTTTTGATTAGAGATGTTATAGAGCTCCGTAACCGTAACCGAAACTATCGCATAACCGAAATAAAAATATATCCGTAACCGTAACCGTTTCACAAGTTTCGGATAGTATCGTATAAGGGCGGAGTCTAAAAAACACTGCCTGGTAGTTTTGATTAGAGATGTTATAGAACTCCGTAACCGTAACCGAAACCGTAACCGTTTCACAAGTTTCGGATAGTTTCGTATAAGGGCGGAGTCTAAAAAACACTGCCTAGTAGTTTTGATTAGAGATACTTAATTTAAGAGTTAAATATTAAATTGATTGATTTCTATAGACAAAATGCGACCAGTCAAGTTTAATTTGGACATTTTTTCATCAAGTTAATGTAGATTCTGCAAAATGTAAACAGTGTGATAAAAACTTCTTCCCGGAACGGAGGTGATATATTTTACTTCAATCTAATATTCGTAACCGAAACTTACGGATAATCCGAAATAATGATAAATCCGTAACCGTATCCGAAACCGATATAATTTTATTCCTATATCCATATCCAGATCCGAAATATCATATCCATAACGTCTCTACTTTTGATACTTGAAGTATGAGTTGAGATCTGTTTTCCTTTTTGGAACGAAGTTCTTTATCAGAGCTTGCGGTAGGGGTATACTGGGAGAAATGTAGCGAAAAAGCGGTGCGAGTTTTTGTTACATATAATAAAGAGAATCCGAGAGAGGGATAGTTTCCATAGTTTACGAGGGTGCTGAAGCCGACAGTGAGATCAAAATCATCATCATCTGCCTAGCCTTTTCCAACTATGTTGGGGTCGGCTTCCAGTCTAACCGGATGCAGGTGAATACCAGTATTTTAGAAAGAAAAAAAGAAGAAAGAAAGAAAAAATATTTATTGCGACTCGTACAGGATCATAACTAAACTAAACACAGTTAAAAATAAAACAAATTGTATAAATAAGTAACAAAAGGGAAAAAAAACAAAGTCCTATACGAGGCCAAAAGGCTCCTATCTCTGCATGATGCTTCGACATTTAAAAAATAAATTTTACATGGAGCGACTGCCTATCTGACCTCCACAACCCAGTTACTGGGTAATACGATACCCCTTGGTAAGACTGGTTGTCAGATTTTCGGGCTTCTGACTACCCGTAACGACTGTCAAAGATCCACGAATGAACGTCGGGACCAACGGCTTAACATGCTTTCCGAGGCACGGAGGGGTCTCGGTATGTAAAGATGGTCATCCATCCTCAGACCAACCGCGGCAAGTCTGACCGATCGAACTGTGCGGCTGTTATTATTTAGCCACACCCCACACAGTGAGATCAAAATGAAAATCCAAAATAGCAGGTGCAAAATTTTTTGGGATGGGTACCGGTTTCATGGTTTTCGAGGGTGCTGAAGCCGATAGTGAGGTCAAAATTAAAATCCAAGATGGCAGTTGCGAATATTTTCAAATTTTCGCAGCCGCCATCTTGGATTTTCATTTAGAACTTCGTCCAGCCGATAAAAACAAAAAATATCGTGTTTAGATATCGAAACCCATCACGTCTGTGAAGATTACACAAAAGAAAACTGATATTTCAAGTGACTACACTAACTGCGGTCGATGACACCATGAAATTAATGAATTTTTCGTTTTATGATGTTTTGATACCACCAATTACGTCTGCGGAGTTGTATAAACTACCTCAACTCAGCGTATTGCAATTCACTGCTGGATATACGCCTCACCCAGGCTGCGCCACAACACCCTGTCCTCCGCATCCAGTCTGTCCCAGCCATCATCTTTAGGTCGTCCGTCCATCTAGCATCTATAAACGTCTAGCGATATAAAGTACCTATGTTCTAATAAAAAAAACATTTTCTTTATTTCAGGATACGCCACCTTCAAATTCTAATAAAGAAAACACGGAAACACCGGCCAAGCAGGAAGTTAAAGAATCCGAAACTTCCTTCACAACACCTAAGCGGCCTCGCTCCACCGATGTAAGCCTTAAAATCAAAACGGAACTAGAAAATATCTACCCTATCTTCAAATCACCGAAATACCTCAAAACGGTAGACATACTAAAAGATTCTAGTCTAGAAATATCAGCCAAGGACGAAATTATAAACATTGATGTCATTAAAATCGAAAATAGTCAAAATGATGATTTTTTAAAGAAACTTGAACTGAAATCTCCGGAGAAAAGTAAAAAATGCGCTTTTAAATTCAGTCCGTACAACAAGGAGGTGCTGGACACTGAGAATATAGATATCGATATGGAGAGTTTTAAGGACCAGTATTTGAACGAGGTTGGTTTGCAAAGAGTTGTTAAAAAAGTCACAGCGGACGAGAAAGTCGCAGAAAAAAAGTTGTCAAAGAAAAGTCGTAAACGGAAACTCGATGACGACAAAGTCGTTTTGAAGTACGAGTCGAGAAAACGGAAAAGGGATCGCAAGAACATATCAATCAAGGATAAGAATATTAAATTGAAAATTAAATGGCGGAGAGAGCAGTTTAAATTGAAGATTACGGACTCAAAGAAAAAGAGAAAGAAGTCGCAGAAGTTCAAACAGTATATTCTAGAATGTTCGCCTCAGAATGGCTCTTCGATCAAACCAAACGAATTCATTACTCCAATAAAAAGGAAGAAGTCTAAAAAGCCGCAAAAAACTCCAGATAATCTGATACAGACTTCGATTCAAAAGTTTTTTCAAGTAAAGACTCCGTGCAAAGACTAAGGCCCGTACATATAACGCCATAATATATGGTGCTTGCATTAAGAAGCGGGTTTTCGATCGTGACTCTCGTACAACAGTGCGATTCTGTAACCATCTCACCGTGAAAACTAAGGTGAGTGTGGAGTGAGCTGTCATTCCAACCAATGCTAGGAATTGACACTATTGACAGCTCACTCTAAGCTCACTTCACTTAACTTTTCACGGTGAGATTTTTACAGAATCGATCGGCAGTTCTCTGCAGGTAGATCTTCGGAGGGAAACGGTTACATTTTGTACCTGTTTCTTTATGTGTGAGCGAGTAAGTTAATGTGGGACTATTTTACCCGCACCGACCGCGAACCCGCTTCTTTATGTAAGTACCCTTACTATGAAGACGGGCTCTTCTTCCTAATCGCTAGTGGTTACGGTACGGTATATAAACTATAGAGAAAACGTGTCTGTCAACAAGCTTCCATAGTGATCCATCCATCTGCGAATAGTGCCTACACACTGTGAATAAACCATAGTTTTGCACAGCAAAAAAAAACTTGAGAGGTGTCAAGGGACACCCGGATGGAACGAAGTTCAAAGAGAGAGAGACAAACAGAGAAACACGCGCACGCCGCACGGCTTACAACTACCTATAGCAAAAAGTGTCGTTCCAACTTTTGGTCTTAATTTTTTGCCGTCTAGCCCCCTTTCGCAACGCGCGATAAGGAACTTCGTTCCAAAAAGTGTGTGTTCAACGCTCCTAAGGAACAACTTTTCGAGTTATCTTCTGCCTACCATCTTTCTCTGTTACTGGGTAACGGGTTACGGGCCACGGCGGCCGGCACTGGTACCCTTCGGTACCGTATCGAACATCAATCAATGTTATCGTACAAGTCCTCTCAACGCTGTTCACAATGTACAAAATCCGAAAATTTTGTCAGTTTAAGGGCGCGTTCACATATACGTACGTTTTTACAGGATCCTTTTTAACGGATCCGTCGCTACTGGAGATAGTATTCACACAGTATTTATAGGATCCTTTTTAACGGATCCGTCGCTACTGGAGATAGTATTCACACAGGACTGATTTTAAGAGATCGGATCAGTATACTGGATCCAAAATACTGTATGTGTGAACTGGCTCATACAACTACATACGCTAATAACACATACGTTTAAACGGACCTGTAAAACGGATTGCTGCTTATTTTGTCGGATCGGTATTTTCTACTGGATCCGGAATACTGTATTAAGTGTGAACTCGCTCATACAACTACATAATCTAATAACATACACGTTTTAACGGACCTGTAAAACGGACGTTAAATGTGAACGCGCCCTAAGGGCTGGTTTTTCTAACGCCAGATAATTTTATCAGAGGAATAATTTCTAATTTTTGACATTTCTTCCATACAGAAACTGTCTGACGTCAATTTTATTCCACGAATAAAAATTATCTGTCGATTGGAAAATCAGCCTTATATCAAATAGACTATCGGTATTCTTCCCACAGCTGTTTGTTGTCGGGGGCGAGGCATAACAGAGGGGCAATTCTCGTAATTTTAACAACGTTCACAGTCTGATCTCAGTCTCAATTTGTCAAAAATACCTCTAATTTCCCTACATTTTGACAAGTTTTTGACATTTGTTTGTCGCCGAGATGAGACTGCGACTAGATTTTGAACGTTTTAAATTACGAGAATTAGCCTTCTGGTTATCGAAATGTGTCATTTTCGATACGATAGTCTGTCTGTCGGATGGTTGTGAATTGCTATGCAGAAGTAGAAAGTCTCCTAGTGTGTTTTTAAAACATCTGCAAAAGATCTGGGTTACACGAAGGTTTCTGTTTCCCAACTATGTTGGGGTCGGCTTCCAGTCTAACAGGATGCAGCTGAATACCAATATTTTACATGGAGCGACTGTCTATCTGAACTCTACAACCCAGTGGCTAGGTAACACGATAGGCCTTAGTGACACCGCGCAGTATAAATTAATAGAATAGAATACTCTTTATTGTACACCATACAAATTACAGAACATAAATATAAAACATTTTATAAAGGGTGACACAATGGGCGGTCTTATCGCTAAGAGCGATCTTTTAAAGACAACCTTTAATTATTAGATAACCCCACCCCCTCCCCCCCCCTAATTTATTAGATATGAACACTTTTTTTTTTAATTCTTTTATTTAGTCTCAAACGTTAGTAATTTATTTAATTGTCCACCTCCCGACTCATTTTAAACTTAGAAAATCCTTATTATTATTATTATTTCATACTTGGTTAGACACACTAGAAGCTAATTAGCTGATGCGTGTGTATCGAATATCTTGGAGATATTTAATCTGTCCAGTTGATTTTTGAAGTGGTTCAATGTGGGAGCCGTCACAACATTTTCCTGGAGCCTATTCCATGCTATTATAATTTAACTAGACATGAATTGCTTCTAGACTTCCTCTTATACAGGATTTTTTCAACCAGTGCGCTTTTAACACGAATTCAGTACATGATTCCGAAACCCACTGTGTTCCGAAGTTCCGATCCTACACTCCTACACTCTTTCGAATATTGACTATGGTCCCGACCCAACTGAGCCGATCCGATAAATTCCGACATCCTAGTTACTTATCATAAGCATCTGTAAAAATGAACTTGACGAAGCCGAGAGTCACTTGTCACTTCCCTATAATGATCTTTTTTTTCTACTGGATAATACATAAGAACCTTATGGTTACGGAGATATTGAAGGTCAAAATTACAACTTTTTCAATGGGAAATAAGTTTGTCAATTCGTCACACATAAAATAATGAGTGCCTTTTTATAAATATTCCTAGACAAATAATACTGTTACTATCTGTTTATTGGTATCATGGATATCTTTATCATGTTTACATCACAATGTAATTGAAAACCTAATCAGATCTTTGCTATTCCGAATGATATTTCGATTTTAAGGATTTTATATTTTACTAAATTATTTGCCTGCAAGATGATATTTCATGTATTTTTAGTATTGGATCGCTACAGTTTTTTAATAATATTTATTGATGTTACACATATATTTTTTGTCTTATTTCTTTATAAAATACATAAATCGGTCAAGGTCTAACCATGGCTGTTTCGATGCAGTGCTAAGTACTAAATATTCTACCAAAATGGTAGGTTTTTTTTTTTTGAGAAATGTATTTAATGATGCTTTTTACTGCCAACAAATGCGATCTCTTAGTGTTTTTATGCACAGATTTGAACAAAGTATGCAGTCTTATTATTTAAGTACATATTATATTAATTACTTGCTATGTATTATTGAAAGTGTTATTATTAGCTCACGTAGACCCATTAGAATCGAAGATGCTTCAATTTTCAAGACACCAGTTTTTTTAAAGTTTTATTCTTCTTTACAACACATTATTTTGCATGCTACATATAGATCGCTAATTTGAGTATTTTTTTTTTTGCAACCATTTATGTTTTTGTTATTAATAAGGATAAGTTTAGTTTTTTTTTAAGCAATAATGATATAGCTATTTACAAACCTATCATGTTTAGATGTAACTGAAAATAAATACAATTTCAAATTACTTTCTGAGTTTCATTTTTCTTTAAGCCACAGCGAAATCAGACATTTTTAACCAACTTCAAAAAAAGGAGGAGGTTCTCAATTCGGATGTTTATATATTTTTCTTATGTGTGTTCGGGCATAACTCCGTGATATAATAGACGGATAAGCAAAATTGTTTTTTTTTGTTCGAAAGAGGTATATTCCGAAATGGTTCAATTTAAATTTCGTAAAGGTCTGATGATGAGTTTCGGAGACGGACAACTTCAATAAATGCCAGGAAATCAACCCCGATTACTGCTATCGCTTACGTATTGTAGCGAAATAAAATCCTGTTCTTCACTAGTACACGTTTAATTTTGTATAAATCAAAAAAACTGTTATCAAAAATTTTATGAAGGGCACAGCACTATTCAAAGGATGGTAATAGCTCTGAGGCGACGTCCCTGGTGTTAAGCCCTATAAATTTCACAATTACGCAAAGAAAAAAAATTACAATTACGCGTCGGTCACGATACGTTTGCAAACGTTCCTAACTTCCGCAATAAATAAAAAATCGGTAATCCTAAATGGGTAACTGCGCACCAAGTCGATCTGTCAGGTAGCGAGGCAACAATAAAATTGATATAGCTGATTTACATAAAATACGACGATATTAGAGAATCTACTAGAAATTTAAAAAAATAGTCTTCAAAAAATACGTAGATCCGGTCCTAGCCTCCAGGATGTCAGTCAGAGGGCTCGCTGGCTGGCTGGTACTTGGAATCACCAGCGTAGGGTACGGATCCCAACACGCAGCTCGCAGTCGCCAGGTCCCAGGCTAGCGGGGGGGGGGGGGGGGGGGGGGCGAATTAAGATTCGCCTACAGTCTTCGGACAAATCTACAGACAATAACGAAAAATGATAACCCGAGATGCAGGCAGAATCTTTTATAACATAAGAGATGAAGTAAAGTTAAATTACATACCAAGTCCTCAAAGATGAAACCTGACTCGCAAGTTTTAGATGCTGTAAATTACGGGAACAGTTCCCTTTGGTCTGGTCGCACAACGGACAAACTCGGACGCTCAAATCTTTATAGTGGCAAATAATTAAATGATAAAACGGGAAAAAATAGTAATATTGACGTCCGTCCTGTGCCCAAATAAAAGCTTCCAATGAAAAACAAATTCCGGAGAAAAGACATGACACTTTTAGATTCAAAATTCAAAAAAACAATATGAAGAAAAAACCTTTCTGGTTACAGATAAGGTATGATTTGTTATAAAAGAAGGTTATTCGTGAAAAAAATTATAATGTAGCATTTGCCAATGCTACAGTACCCCCTTTCCAAGAAAAAAAAATTAAGTGATAGAAGAAAAAAATAATAATAATCAAAGGTAAGAACAAATCTTACAGGGTTCTGTAAGAATTTACCTTGCTAGGCCTAAGTAAATAAGTAAATAATCGAAATTAAACCTAAATAAACGACATCGTAGTGCAACGGATACAGAATAAATACGAAAACGTCTTCCATCAGTGCGAACTCCCGATGCGTTGACTAAAACTAGAAATCACATGAAAACTAGAGACTAATAAATCCAAATAAGACTAGCCTAACCTAATAAATAATCATCGCCAGGTTATTTCTTTACAAAATAATCAAGAAGTAAGAATAGAAGGCGAAGTAACAATTTCAAAAAAAGGAAATAACAATAAGCAAACAACATAATAATAGGGTACCTAATTGTTAATTAAATCGATGAATTAAAAAAATGTTTAATAACACCACACTATTCTTAAGTAATCGACAAGAGTTTATCGACAGTGTCCCAACACTAGACCCGTCATTAACTCTATGAAGGAATCTATGTCATCCGAGTGATATTATAACAGAACTGACAAGTACCAAAAAAAAGTTTGTTGACAAATATAGTTTCCATTTGGAACGACTAAATGTCGCTGTTAACTTTTTAGCTGTCAAAATGAGTTAAAGTTACTATTATGCGAATCTAAATCACAAGGGAACAAATGATACGTATAGTAACGTAATAAGTAAAAGTAACGTTCGGTATATAGAAAGATTTAATGGATTACTTGTTTAGAAATCATGGGAATTATTTAAGAATATCTTTAATATGATATTGCCCAGAATGGACAGATTCGCAGTCCTGAAGAACATATGTGGTCCTAGAGATAACCCTAGTTACACGACATTTAATAAAGCGTGGAGCAAGCTTTCCTGAAAAATAATCTGCCCCAGAGGATCTAGAAAAGTTTCGTCTCCATACAGTGTCACCAACGTTGAGAGTGACAGGGGAACGATTCCTATTATACGCTCGAGAATTACGGAGGAAAGCCATAGAAAGATTATCAGCGACTTTTGCGTAAACCTCGGCAAGGGAAGAAAGATTCGAGGCGTGTTGAACCCGACTTTCAGCTAAATTTACGCTTTGAGTCTGGTTACTGGCACGACCGGAAGTAACAACTTCCCTACCAAACATTAGGAAATTAGGAGTGAAACCTGTAGCTAAATTAATGCAAGAGTTTAGATAGAGTTTGACTTTGGGTAAAAGTTTTGCCCAGTTTCTTTGGTTTTCTCCGACTAATATGCTCAAACACGTAACGACACTTTGGTTATAGCGTTCAACCGTGTTAGCTTGAGGAGTATAATAGGGAGTGTACGTAGGGGAATCGATGTGAAAGGATCTTAAAAAACTAACAAAACGACTACTGCGAAAAAAGGTAGCGTTATCGCAGAGAATAGCACGCGGAACTCCGAAATTGAAAAATATTTCAGACTCCAAAGCTTTAATAACGGAACAAGCGTCAACTTTCTTAAGAGGAATAAGCCAAACATACTTTGAAAAAACGTCTACCATAGATAAAATGTATTTATAACCATAGTAAGCAACGGGTAATGGTCCAATGACGTCAATAGAGATCGACTGTAAAGGCAAGGATACATCCTTGGGATAGCACATCTGACCACGAGGTTGAGTATTTGCTATTTTATAAGCTTTACATACCTCACATTGTCTCAATGTCTCGGCAACATCACGAAACATGTTCGGCCAGTAGAAAATCTCTTTTACCTTAAGATATGTCTTAGTAATGCCAGGATGAATAGATGGGCAACTATTATGTACTTCCCAAATAGCGAGTGGAACCTTCTCTACTGGTAAAACTACACGCCAAGGATCAGAAGATAAAGGACAGGTGATAGGCATGCGTCTTAAAAGAACACCGTTCTGTATGGCGTATGCGGGAAAAATTTGGGGTGTATCACGAGCACCACAATAGACTTTCCTATACCATCTATCATTTGTATGCTCGGGGCCCTGATCAAACGTAACCGGACTTGCATAAATTCTAGATAAAGCATCCGGGACGACGTGTTGCGATCCCTTACGGTGCACAATATCAAAAGTATATTGAGAAATTATTGTAGCCCATCGAGCTAAACGTCCAGAAGGATTGTTCAGTGTAAGGAGCCACTTCAAAGCCATGTGGTCTGTAATAACTGAGAATCTCATCCCATCTAAATAACAGCGGAAATGCTTAACGGAATC
The DNA here is from genome assembly GCA_945859715.1 of Apamea sordens. Classification (NCBI taxonomy): domain Eukaryota; kingdom Metazoa; phylum Arthropoda; class Insecta; order Lepidoptera; family Noctuidae; genus Apamea; species Apamea sordens. Next base: position 4,752,546 of record OX244015.1, on the reverse strand, counting down.
AAGAACGGATAAAAGTTCACGTTCGGTAGTGCTATAATTGCGTTCTACCTTAGAAAAAAGGCGGGAATAATAGGCGATAGGATGTTCCACATCATCAATCTTCTGTGAAAGAACAGAACCAAGACCAACAGCTGACGCATCACATTGTAATATGAATGGCTTTGAAAAATCCGGACAAGCCATAACCGGGGTATCAATTAGTGCCTTTTTTAACTTGACAAATGCTTGTTCGGCAGCATCATCCCAATTTATAGGATCACGACCCTTTCTTTTACCAATAAGAGCAGTGAGTGGAGCAATAATAGAGGAGAAACCGTCAACAAAACGTCTATAGTAGGAACACATTCCAATGAAACCGCGCAGTGATTTTGCGGTGGAAGGAGTCGGGTAGTCCCTGATAGAATCAAGCTTGCTGGGATCGGTTTGCAAGCCTTTTTCGTTCACGATATAACCCAAATACTTTAACTCACTTTTACAGAACTCACATTTCTTTAAATTGATCGATAAACCAGCTTCCTTAAGGCGGTGAAGTACCTTCCTTAGGAGCGCGAGATGACCGTGAAAGTCTTTGGAAATTATTATTAAATCGTCGACGTACCCGAATACACAGTCGTCGCTGGTTGAGGTAAATTCAAAATTGACGATCATATCAGTAAGACGTTGCATCTCTGAGGCTGCATTTGTGAGACCAAATGGCATCCTAACAAATTCAAATAAACCCCGTTGAGGAACTATGAAAGCGGTCTTCTCACAACTCTCTTTATCAGCAAGAGGAATCTGCCAAAATGCACTCCTAAAATCAAGCGAGCTTATGTATCTTGCACCACGAAGATTGTCAAGAATATCATGTATACGAGGGAGAGGATAAGAATCTCTGATCGTAACGCTGTTTAATTTTCTGCTATCAACACAGAAACGAACAGAACCATCTTTCTTGGTAACCATAACCACCGGACTAGCCCATGGAGAACGAGAGGGGCGGATAACACCGACCTCTAACATCTTATCAATCTCTTCGTTGAAAATTTTTAATTTAACAGGAGAAAGAGGGTAAAACCTCTGTCTAATTGGCTGCCCCGTTGTATTTATTTTATGTGAGAGCCAAGTAGTCTTACCTAGTCCAATCTTGTCTGACGAAATATCCTCGAACTCGTCAATCACTTGTTGTAAACCATGCTCTTGATCCGCTGATAGTACGTTGCGAGGGTGTATATAACGTATCTCGCTAATACAGGGAGGTTGCAGAGGAGAGTGATTCATAGATGAAAGATACATGTTACCTTTGATATTCTTATCAAAAGCCTTACTAAAAACTGAGGTTAAACCAAATTTGTTCCAGAATTCAATCCCTAAGATAACAGAAGAGGACATACAACGTGCTACTAAAAACTCATGGACAAAGGTCGTTCCATTGAACTTAACCGGCAGATAAACGGTACCTAAAATATCAATAGGCGAGTTGTTAGCAGAAATGACCCGAGGATGCGCATCATTATTCTTCAATGAGATACCTAGCTCCTGGATCAAACCATCACTAATAAGAGACATTTGAGCACCTGAATCTAGTAAAGCTTTAATCAAACGATCCCGCAATAATATTTCAATAAAGGGGCGGTTATCTGTTGAATCGGACCTTATCACCGGTGACACTGTACGGAATGAGACGTGCCGCCGGCGGTTTAAACGTTTTTTTGGATTGCACTTTGGGCAATCACGTGTAATGAAGCCAGGCGTACGGCACCTGAAACACACCATACCCGGATACTCCGGGCAAAAACGATAGGCATGCCCGGTCTTGTTGCATTTGGGACATTGCTTGCTCGAATCACACATCGAACATAGTTGCGATTTATTAGAACTTGCACTTGGTTGAGATGGTACATTATTCACACTCGACACGGTTTTCGCGGATTCCTGTAAAAAGCTTTCAAAATGGGTAACCGTCTCGATCAGGGTATTAATATTGCTAAATCTGTGAATCGAAAGACAAGGGAAATACTTTTGGTGCATATTGTGTGTTATTATATCTAACAGTTTCGTCTCCTCAATGGGATTGCGGAGTGTTCTGTTTAAATAAGTTATATGAATTATGAATTGTCTTACCGACTGATCGGCTCTTTGTCTAAGATTTCGTACTTCTTGTTCGGTCTTGAATTCGAAATCCGCAGACCCGAATGTTTCTACGAACGCCTGCTTAACCTCTAGATAGGTTAAGTCAGGTCGCCGTATTGTCCGATGATATTGCAACGCGACCCCTGATAGAACCTCGTGAAACCTTTTTAATAAGTAAGAGTCAGTGATGTCATCTGCATCCTTTTGTTCCTCGATGCTGGAGAAAAACTCACGAACACACGTATCGCCAGAATATTTTATACCCCACTTCAAAAGGGAGAATTTTTTAAAATAATGTTGACCCTCCTCGGATTTGACCGGGGAAGGAACCAACGAACGGGAAGAGGCATATGATGCCCTAGACGGTATCGGAGGAGGTCTAGAGATGATAGGACTCATAATGCCAGGCGGGGTGTCACAAATAGGATCACTTTGTTCGGACATGCTCGCACACTATATGGACCAAACAAAATTAATTACGAAATCTGCTATTACGTATATAGTTAGAAATAATTTATGATAAGTCTGATAAAGAATTGTACGGCAATAGTATCAAAAAGGGGAAAAGAAATAGTTGGTCTAAAATCAAAAGGCAATCAGACCCTAACAAACTAACACAAAGCTAACACAGCTAGGCTGACAATCAAAAGCAATCCTAGACCGTGACAAAACCGAACAAATAAACTAACCCTAAACTGCCATGATAAAGACAGATCCAAAAAATATACGGGTCAGACTCCACGTAGCAGAAAAGTGTTAGATACCGAGTAATATGGCTGGTAGAGGAATAGTACAACGACGCGACATCACAGGAACGGCTGGGCTAAGAATCAAAAAAGAGACAAATAGATACTAGCAAACATCTGCGCAAAAAAAACGAACAGCTGGGCTAAGAATCAAAAACAAAGAACAAAGAGATACTTAGCAAACAACTGCGCAAAAAGAAACGAACAGATGGGCTAGAAATCAAAAATAAGTCAAATAGAAACTAGCAAACAACCGTGCAAAGAACGCTTACCTTCGTCACGACGCCTAAACGCATTCACACACCGAGCACACACTACAGGGTACTAACTACTACTAACTATTGGATTAAAATAAAACTCGGGAAAAAGATTATATTTTTTGGGGAGGGAAATAAGAGAGTAAATTATTTAGAATAATTACAAAGCCTTTTTTAAATTGCACAACAACACCACATTAAAAAAATAACTCCAACAGCATTGAAAAGGTTGACTACTCCATCGTATCCATGGTAACCATCTTGTTTGACGGAACGAAAAAAAATCCACCATTTGTCAAATTCTAGAACCTGAAAATGTCAACAAAGAAATGATGATTAAAATAATTTGCTCGGAAAGAGCAACCACACACGAAATAACGAAAAAAATATTTAAATCATTATTTAGGAATAAAGAAAAGTACTTACTTTAAGTTCGGGCGCCATATTGTAGCGAAATAAAATCCTGTTCTTCACTAGTACACGTTTAATTTTGTATAAATCAAAAAAACTGTTATCAAAAATTTTATGAAGGGCACAGCACTATTCAAAGGATGGTAATAGCTCTGAGGCGACGTCCCTGGTGTTAAGCCCTATAAATTTCACAATTACGCAAAGAAAAAAAATTACAATTACGCGTCGGTCACGATACGTTTGCAAACGTTCCTAACTTCCGCAATAAATAAAAAATCGGTAATCCTAAATGGGTAACTGCGCACCAAGTCGATCTGTCAGGTAGCGAGGCAACAATAAAATTGATATAGCTGATTTACATAAAATACGACGATATTAGAGAATCTACTAGAAATTTAAAAAAATAGTCTTCAAAAAATACGTAGATCCGGTCCTAGCCTCCAGGATGTCAGTCAGAGGGCTCGCTGGCTGGCTGGTACTTGGAATCACCAGCGTAGGGTACGGATCCCAACACGCAGCTCGCAGTCGCCAGGTCCCAGGCTAGCGGGGGGGGGGGGGGGGGGGGGCGAATTAAGATTCGCCTACAGTCTTCGGACAAATCTACAGACAATAACGAAAAATGATAACCCGAGATGCAGGCAGAATCTTTTATAACATAAGAGATGAAGTAAAGTTAAATTACATACCAAGTCCTCAAAGATGAAACCTGACTCGCAAGTTTTAGATGCTGTAAATTACGGGAACAGTTCCCTTTGGTCTGGTCGCACAACGGACAAACTCGGACGCTCAAATCTTTATAGTGGCAAATAATTAAATGATAAAACGGGAAAAAATAGTAATATTGACGTCCGTCCTGTGCCCAAATAAAAGCTTCCAATGAAAAACAAATTCCGGAGAAAAGACATGACACTTTTAGATTCAAAATTCAAAAAAACAATATGAAGAAAAAACCTTTCTGGTTACAGATAAGGTATGATTTGTTATAAAAGAAGGTTATTCGTGAAAAAAATTATAATGTAGCATTTGCCAATGCTACAGTATGCATTGTTTACGATCACGCCTGTACCCTCTAAAGAGGTACGCAGATGTGTTCTGTATACCACGGTACCCCCTCATTTCTGTCAAAGTTGGTTTGGGGTACCTCTAATCTTGAAAGTATATATGACTGTGTGGGGTAGGTACAACTAAAAATTGAAGATTGGTAATTTTAAAAAAAATATTGCTTTTCCTTACATTTTGACCACGTAGGTATTTTCAATGAAATAGAAGAAAAGGAGAACGAACGATATATTTATGTTAACAAACAAACGAGAGATTTCAGTAGAAAGGCATCCAATCCAACTGTTTGAACAAAATATAATTATATGTCGGAGAAGGTATGTCTGTCTCTCGTTAGCATCAGGCATGTTTTAATTACTGTGGGCGTACTATGGGTAGTGTTGGTTATAGGACAATAGAAAAACGGTTTGCAGTTCAAATCAGATTACAATTTACGAACAAGTCAGTCACACTAGCGAATCACACACTGTAGGTACATAACTCAACGATACATGTTGTTCGTACGATGTCCAATGTTTCGATGAATCTCGAGAGCTCTGTTCACACCGTTCTTGTAGCTGTTGCTCTCGTCTCACCATGAACTCAGGCTAGACTCTGTCTAGCGCCACGAGGTGGCGCTAACGTTCCGAATAGTCAAACAAATGACTCCGAAATATATATTGTATTATTCTATCACCTAATTATCGACAACGACGAAAATTGGAACTGATAAATCGAGAGCTTCATCAATCCGCGGAAAATCTTAACACTGCGATTCAGAAAAAATTCTATGAGAAATGGATAAAACATCTGCACAAAGCATATTATGATAGAGCGGTATGAACGAAAGTTGTATTCGTAAACGTTTTAGCGGCATTTTACGTTTTAGTTATATTATATTATCTCAGAAACTGCTGTCAAGGGCAAACCTGAAGGTACATACATATCCAATTTGGACCAGATCCTGGGAATTTAGATCACCAGATTTCTGTAATAACTTAATACTGAGAGTTTGAGTTATTTATGATAGAATGTTTTATTGAATGATAATATTCAATACAAAAACATTTCAGGATTTCAAAATTTCACAATATTCTCAAATTATTCCAACAAACAGCCATTGTTAATGGTAGAAACTATTTTTTATTGGACCGGCAACACTGACCCCTATTGTTTACAACGCCAGAACAAACGAAACAAAAACAAGTTCAAAGCGAGTCAGTTATTTTTGTACCTTGTCCCGATACGCGTCTAGAATTTTCGCCATTTAGTAACTAATTTATACAGTTATAGCATCGTTATCTCAATTGCTACTTGATTTTGTTAAATATTGCAACGTGATTTAGTAAATTAACTTCTAAATTAAGGAAGCCTTTGTTCCAATAGATAAAGCGACGTTGCCGTTCTTCTTCCTTACTTTTCTTACAAGAGAAAATCTGTTCCAGAGGATATTCTACATTAAAGTTTAGCATCATATGTTAAATCTGTGATAATTTCGTGCGTGAATATTATAAAGTAATGCCCCAGTGTATTGAAATGTGTATCTCTGAACGTTATACACTATCTGACGCAATAGCAATCTGGCAACAGCGCGAGGAATCGGAGTGAATAATTTACTGATGTATTAGCAAAAACCAATTGGATATTATTTATTATCACACATCTTTCTAATTTTTATGAGGTAAGTGATTTTTATTCATACATTTTGTAGATAATAGTGCTAAAATAACATAAAAAGGAAGTGTAACGGTCGTTTCAATTTTCCCGCGGAATGACGTAATTCGTCGTTTTTGGTCTGCCATCTTTGTACCATCAGTCATCTGTCAAGCATTCTCGGTTTAGTTCGTGAAGGGTGTGAAACAAAAAAAATCATCACATATAGGGTGGTTTTTATACAAAAACCCACCACGGAAGCATCCGGGTGAGTCTTTAAATATTTTATTTCATTGAAAACTGCGACCATTACGCTTTCTTTTTGTGTAAAATTTTCTTTGTTAAAGTTAACCTCACTTGGGTTGCTAAGCCAGTTTTTAGGTCAACCAGTGTCTTTTATGGCGAAATATCGTATTTGCATGTGTATTATTTCCATGTCCGATGTGTTTAGGCGCTCGTGGGAGAGAAATATGCGACTTTTATTGGTTTCTAAAAGTTTTTGAAACTAGAAAGTTGCAAGTTATAATCGTGGAATTTATTTTTAAAGTACATAAATGACCTTGATAAAGTCAGGATCCAATTGTCTCCTATTTTTATCAATTGTTTTAAAGTTTTTGTTGGAAATTCTCCGAAAAAAATATCTATTGCTAAAAGTTTTGAAATTACCTCCAAAAAAGATCTCAAAATGGTATAAGAACTTTATAAGAGCACTGTTCTAGATCTTTCTAGTCTTGTGCAGTTACTACATTATTAGGGAAAAGTAAAATTTCAGTTTAATAAAACCATTCTAAATTTAGCCCCACACATGTTGAAACTTGTGCCCATTGCATAACCATAATCTTTCTGTGAATAATCTTCAATTTAAAAGTATGGTGTAATATGTGATTTATAGAATATAAATTTAATTATACATATTAATTTTCATTCAGATAGTAAATTCGTAGTCTTTAGCATATTTTCAGTAGTAACAACCAGGAGTCGACTACTGAAGTATGGACAAGCTTTACAGATTCTGCTGACACCCCATATGGCAGCTAGGATTTTGATACCTATCATCAGTAGCAGGCCTGACATATTGTGATGAGGAGGGAGGAAACACATGTGTCTAAAAGAGAGATGAATGTTGATGGATACTGCGGGAGAGGAAGGTCAAAGAAAAGATGGATAGATTGTATAACAAATTATTTGAAAGAGAAGGGAGTGAATGATAGCGTGACGGTTGACAGGAAAGAATGGAAGAAGAAAATGTGTTGTGCCGACCCTGAGTAGCATAGGACAAGTGCAGGAAGATGATGATTCGAGTAGAATAATCAACAAGTGTTGACAATGGTCACAAGAATAAGTCGACTAAAATAACGTACATCTGAAATTACATACACACACACATATTTATAATATTCTTAAGCTTTGTTACATAGAGGTAAAAGTCTGCCTGTCTTAGGTCCATATTACAGAACCTCTCAAAACTCAAGCAGTATTAAAAAAAAAATGTTGAGAACCTTTTGATTGGTTGAAACTAGATTTAAGTAATGCTGGAGTCTTCAGTAAGGTTCTGTAATACGGCCTGCCGTGTGTGTAATCAATAACGATAAACGATAGGTTTGTAAGAGCTCAATGCTGGTAAAAAAGCAGGAAATAAAACTATAGTATTTTTGTGTGAGATTTAATAATGACCTGAACTTGAACTTTGAACCCATAGCCGTAAACCCAGAGGTCATTTCCGCAAGTTCAGACATAATCATGGTCAGATCACGTGAGGACCATGTAGATTAGTGTCTGAAATGGTCTTTTCAGAAAAGACCCACACAAGTTTTAGTGTACCTGTCTAATCATTGGAAGCATTTGTCAGAGATCATATAGGTCAACTCTGAAGATATTCATATGATTGATTGAAATTATTCTACATTGAATTTACACTTAAAATTGCTTAAAATAACCACAATTACTACCAAATAAGGAATGCAGTCTGCAGTGAGTCATAGTTTCAAAATGATTCATCGTAACTTTTTAAATCTATTTTTGACGGTTACATCAGATTTTAGGAGTGACTAAAGGCCCTTTGTACACAAGTTTTTCTTGTAGTGAAAAACTGTTTTATTCGCCGTGTGTAGGCTCGGTCGCCAGTGTTGTACGGATCAGTATGAAAGCTTGGACACGAACACGGACATTTTTTCTATGGCGTGGTTTATATGCCATGCCGTGTGCAAAGGCCTTTTAAAATGGTTATTAATTTAAATGCCAAAATTGACATTTTTATTATATTGCATCAGGATCCCTGTAATAATGAAATTCAGTTTACAATTACTAAATATTGGGATCTAATCGTTATTAGCGGTATTTACAACGCCACATGCGAAAAACGCGTCATACTGACGTCACGCAAATCCTACATCTCGCAAGCAGAATTCACCGCGCCACTAGCATACATACAATTTTCCAACATCAATCGTTGGGCAGTTTCCCGTCAGACACAACACCCGTCTGGTCGGAGGATCCTCCCTTTTCTATGGAGTATGTATGAGTGAACTTTACACCGTTCCTCATACCTCTATAGCGTCATTATCTGTCTAAATGTTATTTTAATTGGTTCCTGTAACGTTCGTTCCTGACTGGGGGTCCCCGAACGCACGTTTTTTTTTTTTTTACTTATTGAATTTCATAATCTGCGATTCAGATTTTATAAAAATAAATATATTATGCTGTGTCATGGTTGCTAGCTTATTTATCATAATTCTGCATATCAAATAACTGTGGCAACAATGTACTCTATAAACTTGTTTGTCATGACGTCACATCCAACAATAGCTATTTAAATTCATAATGCGTAGGTCCACGGCAATCTTCATAATCAATAAGTCGACGTTATATTCAGAAGTCTGTGCAATATTAAGAGTGGTTGCCCAGTGGTAACGGCCCGACTTCGTGACGTAGGTCGTGGGTTCGAACCCGGCCACGGCGGATTTTATTACACGTTTTTTTATTCGCCCTTTTGATTTGCAACTCTCGTTGTTGAACCGAGAATTAGAATTCAACAGCGCGCAAAGAAAACACCTTGTATTTTCAATTCTCGGCGCATTGCAAAGGGTTGTAAATCGAGTGCGCGAAATAAATCGCCCGCTTTAAACGTTTATCACAGCATGACATTGAAATTTAGTAAATACGTAATTTGAATTGACTAATTTTATAGCGTCTCAATCGTACAATACCTTTCTGTTATCATGTGTTGAGAAGATAGGGTTGCCACTTGCCAAACGTACTGTTCTAGCAGTATCCATACCAATATACCTACTATAAAGCCTGGTTTACACGGTGCGATTTATTTACCTGTGGCATACCACAAGTTGAAGCAACAATAGAAGTTGCACCGTTTGAACAGTGTTGAGACGATGCAAGCTATATGTTGTTTCATATTTATTGTATGCCATAGGCAAGAAACTTGCATCGTGTAAATGGAGCTTAAAGCTGAAGGGTTTGTTTCCCGGAACACGCTAATCTCTGAAACCACGCCCTTTGCATTTTATAGCCCAATTATTGAGGAAGGGTTATATGCGATTTAACAGCACGCTACGACCCTCAGGAGGCGAGCGAAAAAAGTCAGAAAAGCAAAAACGAAGTATTATAGCGGGCGGGCGAAGCGATGCTTTACATAATATTTTATGCTCAAACAAGATATTTCACGCGGACTGAAGCTGTAAAGGCATACCATTTTTTTTTAAAACGTTTCCCCGCACTGCGGCTACGGCACACATCCATGGCTACAGGCAAGAATATTTCTTGTCTCATGCTTCCAGATTACTTTTTCTACAGAAAAAGGTATTGGCGCCGATTCCCTTGTTCACAAACTAACCTAAATTAAAGTTCAGTGCATCTTTTTCTTTCTATTTTATTATGAAAAGGACAGAAGATAAAATATTAGTTTAGTCCTGTCAAATTAGTCAGCGCCTGACGTATATTGACGTATTTTTAGTAGTCATGTTTTTAATCACGTCTAAACTGTCTATGGAATATCTTAATTTGACAGGACTAAACTAATATTTTATCTTCTGTCCTTTTCATAATAAAATAGAAAGAAAAAGATGCACTGAACTTAAATTTAGTTTAGTTATTGAACAAGGGAATCGGCGCCATTAACAGTTTTAATCGCATCCAAATCTCATGTTTTTTTTTTTTTTTAAACATAGCCCTATTTCTTGTTCCTGATGATGAAGTGTTTATCCAAACGTACCGGACCGACTGACACAGTATCATTAAATAATTAAAGATTACTTAAATGATTTCCACATCGCACACGTGCCCGCGGTTTTTATTTCGGTTGTTAGATTATAATGATTAGAGGAACTCGTTTTGCGATTGTCTGAGCACGTTTTGCTGCACGAAGTCCTATGTCGCAGAAATTTGTGGGCTATTTATATTTAGAGGCATGAGGAACAGGGTGTAAAGTTCACTCATCCTCCATAGAAAAGGGAGGATCCTCCAACCAGACGGGTGTTGTGTCTGGTGCGCAACTGCCCAACGATTGATGTTGGGAAATTGTATCTATGTTAATTGCGCGGTAAACTCTGCTTGCGAGATGCAAGATTTGCGTGACGTCAGTATGACGCGTTGTTCGCATGTGGCGTTGTAGATACCGCTACATATAAATTGAGGATAATACAGGAAGGGACGATTCGGAGAGTCTTTACGGTTAAAATCTTAGCCCAGCAACAAGACAGCTCAAATACGGTTTGATATGAATATCAGATCAAGGGACGGGCTGGACTGTAGCTGGAGCTGCGGTTCAGCCTGTCCCTGGAAGTTTGAATACGGTCCGATCAAGCCAGTCCCCTGTTGCCCTCATCCAGCAACGCCCTGAGCCGAGCTCCGAACCCACAGGGGGTGTCTTTACCGTGTAGTAACTTTGTTTATAAGTTTTATGCTCTGGCTGAAGAGCCCGGTTAACCAGCCATGCCAAACACAAAAAAAAAAAACAAGACTGTTTAATTTACCAGAAAAATTTTCCACATGCGACTTTGATTACAGTCATATGACTACAACGAAAGGTGGTCATCCATTATTCATTAATTTTGCCATCAAAGTGCGCACTCGATGGTCTGCGCATATGGCAAGCGGCAGATTGTATATCGAATATCAGCTGCCCGATTACTTTTTAACGATTTTTTAAGGCTTTATTTGGCTTCCTGTCGCCCAGTGGTATCGGCCCCTACTTACGAGTTGTAGGTTGTGAGTTCGAAATTTCATAACCACTGCTCTCAAAACGGTGTAGGAAAACATCGGGAGGAAACTTCCTAGAACCAAAAATTCGAAGACATGTGACATTCAGCAACCCGCACTGGGCCTGCGTGGTGGTTAAGGTATTAAGTCCTATTCCCTCTCAAGGAGAGGAGGTTTGTGCCCCAGTAGTGGGAACATTATAGGCTAATTATGTATTTGGCTTCCTTGAATTGGCTATTTGAGCTTCCTATCAGAAAGGGTCATGATGGGTCGTGTTTTACTCAATTCTGCTAGAAGAATAACATAGCTGCATAGGCTGCCTCGTTAGTTTTTTAGTGGTCGCAAGCACCACTGATGAACATGAGGTCCTGGGGTTCGATTCCCGGCTTCGGCCAAGTTTTTCTGTCTAGAATTTCTCGGTAGAAGCCCGGAGACTGGGTTCACCCCCCTATTAAATAAGACTTAAACATAGCTGGCGATATGTGGCTACTATAGATAGGTGCACCTCTAGTGCCTAATTCTTTGGGGAAGGCAGGAGTGATGTTTTGTGCTGTTCTTAAATGCTTAATCCTCGTACTTCACGTTTCGAAACACGGCTAGGTATTTTCATAATCTTCACGTTTCTGACGTAGTTAGATGCGCAGTACGTTTCAACACAGCGTTATCTGCCCTAAATTGGGCTTATCGGTTTAAAACTCGGGCGTTCAACAAAATTTATGTTTACTGGCAATTCTGTAAACGTGACTTTAAAGAGGTTTCGTGTTATGTCCCTATGGTTTGACTCTGGTATAGGAGTAAAGAGGTTTTATTATCAATTTGTAAAGTGAGACTAAAGAGGTTTCGAGGTGGGGCCCGTGGCTAAATAATAACAGCCGCACAGGTCGATCGGTCAGGTTAAGCTACGCTTGCCGCGGTTGGTCTGTGGATGGGTGACCATCTTTACATACCGACACCCCTCCGTGCCTCGGAAAGCACGTTAAGCCGTTGGTCCCGGCTGTCATTCGTGGATCTTTGACAGTCGTTACGGGTAGTCAGAAGCCCGAAAGTCTGACAACCAGTCTTACAAAGTAACTGGGTTGTGGAGGTCAGATAGGCAGTCGCTCCATGTAAAATACTGGTATTCAGCTGCATCCGGTTAGACTGGAAGCCGACCCCAACATAGTTGGGAAAAGGCTAGGCAGATGATGACTAAAGAGGTTTCGCATTAAGATAATGTCTATGAGTACCCTGGGTCCTATTTCACTATGAACATTAAATGAGCCATTTCTTTAAAACCACGTCAATTTCTTAGCTATTCACGCCTGTTTCGCGCGGTTTTGTTCAGTCTGTCATAAACAATACGTTATTTGCGGGGTAGTTGCGTAACACACTATCAGTAGAAATGACTTTCATTTTGACAGTTCAACAACATTCATTGCGTTATTTACGTTGTTGAGTAGACAAACTTTTCGAACATAATATGAAGCAATGGATTAGCAATATCCTTCAAAATGATTCAAATTGTGATTGATAGTGTATCAAGTATCATTAAGTTTTGAATCTAGGGGATCTATCAGAAAGACGAAGATTCGAAGAATATAGATACAGTAGGTATTTTCTCAGTGTTTACAGACAAAAAAAGAAGAAAAACATTGTTATAACACCGAGGCTAGTATCGCCTTACATAAATTCATTTTAAAGATAAAACTTATTATTATTTTAGTAATATTTATCAAGTTTCTCGACAAATTCTGAAGCTGTATGCGTTAAGGCACGTAGTCATCTACAGGCGGCCGACAAACAGGTACGGCGCGTCTAAAGAGAAGCGCTCATAAAGGCAGTGTCCTCAATGGGATTGCGGCCAATGCTTTATGTGTTAACTTATTGGGAGTTTACTCTCTCAATAAAGATACCGGCCCGTCCGGTAAGTAGTTGATTCCTTAAAACAGCGACTAATTAAATTTTTCCGACAGGCAAAAACGTTTCGTGCGTAGGGATAACTGTCAAATTGTGTTGCCATCCGTTCTTAGTTTGGATACCGAAGTAATCTTATGTCCGTAACTGATAAGGCGTAGGAAAGGACTGTAATATCGGCCGATAATACGGACTTCGTGATTAGGGCGTAAACCCCCTGGTTCTGTGGGATCGTTGCGAAAATCGAAGTCAGTTTTCGTCGGTGAAAATAACTCTGAAGATTCTTTGTTACTTTGAAGATCTATAAAGTAAGCACGGGTAAATTTTTGCGCACTCGATTTTAGACGCTTTGCTTAGCGCCGAGAGTTGAAAATTCAACGATGTGTTCTATTGACGTAAGGGGATTCTCAATGCTCGGGTCGCGAAAAAAAATCGTTGCGTAACAAAATCGCCCGACCTTACCTGGGTTTACAGTCAATAGTCGCATATCCCATCTATTTCAACTGCGCAATAGCATAAATGATGACGATTATTTTCGCTTTAAAAACCACATTTTCTTATTGTAATGCGCAGAACGTGTTTGATCAGCTGGTGGATTAAATATCGCGTATTTTGCGCAAAACGCAGTCTCCTTGAAATCAACGTCTCAATAATAATCCGTTATAATATTAAAAGGGCCTTCATTAGCATTTGTGACGCAGTTGTTTAATTATAATACCAACCAATTATTATCCCACTGCAGAATTGTTTAATTAAGGCAATATATAGGTAATTCCATTTGTGTGAAAGAAGTTATGGCTGGACAGGGAGTGGCCACCGAGATGACGACTAATAAAGAAGTATAGAGGAAAAACACATGCTGCGCCGACCTCAAATAAATTGGGATAAGGGCGAGTGATCATGATAATACTTAAATGCATTTATAGGCTAATTTGTGCCTCTCTAATTGGAGGATATTTGAAGAAAAAATATACAATCTGCTACTCCTCAGACCACAAAAATCGAGTCATCGTTCACAAATTTTATTTTTCCTAAAGACAACTTGCTGATTCACAGATTCCTAAAAACTGAATGTTTTCCTATAGCAGCCTATTGAAACTTTGACCGAAGCAAAGTTGGCCTACCATGTATTAATTGCAATTAATTTAATTAATCCACTACGACCTACGTTTGAAGTTAATCGTGCTTACCTTCGAAAATTGGCTGTGGTTTCGTCCACATCAAGATTTGAGTTTGAAAGTGTTCATACACTGAACCTTGGATGAGTATTTTTTGAAAGTCTTCACATTATTAATAAGCAGTATCTATGCATACGTGTGTTGCCCAATTTATTTATTACAGATAGCATTTCATTTTATCGCTATAAAAGAGTATTTGATTCGCATCCCAATTGTTATGTAGCCTCGAGTCCCATTGCAGGTCAAAGGCATCCCTTCCATTTTTTCACCTCTGTCTAAGTATGAGTTTATTTCATCTCACTGTATTCCGGGCCTGCCGCGAAGCCATTCCAGCGGTTTTGAATATCGAGGTTTTGACCCAAAACTACTCAAAAATAAATTCTTCGCCACAAATTCTGGTAAAAAGAATTCGTTACCACAGTGAAATATGACGGTTATTTTTCTAACCAGTTGGCGACCGGCCGCCATAATTACTTGATAACCTATTTAGGTTACATGTGTATAGTGGAGGTTGTCGCTCTAAATAGGAAAGACCTTGTGATTGGTCTCCCCATGTAGGTAGATAGATAAAAACGATTGATAAAAAAGTGGCAGTTGGTCGTTGTCCAGCCTGTCCACTGATAATAATTGGACTTCGGGGTTTCCTAGGTACCTACGACTTTTTTCGCATTCAACGTCAGACCAATTGCGTAATACACTGACAGATGGCTTTCAGTTTGACAATTAAACAACATTTTTTGCGTTATTTACGTTTTTGCGCAGACAAATTTTTCGAGCATTATGAAGCAATGGATTAGCAATATCCTTCAAAATTATTCAGATTGTAATTGATAGTGTGTGTTACGCAATTAGGGTGCTGTTATAGTGTTCCAATGCCACTGGGTTGTAGAGGTCAGATAGGCAGTCGCTCCATGTAAAATGCTGGTCCAGCTGCATACGGTTAGACTGAAAGAGGACGGCAACATAGTGGGGAAAAGGCTAAGCAGATCATGAGGCTATTTCTGTCAATTAGTCACGAAACTATAAAAGAAGTCGGTTGAATAATAAAGCTATCTGCAATGCCAAGCACACTTAATGTTTCCTAAGCCTAGATGTTAAGTACAAAGGCACATACAAGAAAACGTGCGAGAATCAGGTCTCGGCAAACGTGCAAAGATATTGATACAGCTTCGAGTATCCGTGTCGGGAAGAAAAACATGACGGAATAATTTTACTTGTAGAAGAGACGAGAATTGGACAGAAACAGGCGAAAACTGTTGTGTTGGTCGGATAGGCACTATAGGCAGTCACTCCATGTAAAATACTGGTATTCATCTGCTGGTTGACTGGAAGCCGACCCCAAAATATTTAGGAAAGGGTTAGCCTGATGATGATTTTAATCCTTCGTCAACTACTATATCCTCCCCCTGTTCCTTCAAAACCTGTCCGTGTACTGTATTTAGTTCGGTAGTTTCCGCTCCGATTGCAGATACAATCGGATTTCCGTTAATCCACTGGGGAATTTGCCAAATTCCAGCTTAGGGATATTATTACGTCAGATGTACAATGTTAATGTTACTGACTAAAACTACGGCTGACGTAGTACGTAACGTTATGTAATACGTAGTACGAAAGGCCTTGTCCTCGTCCGTGTGCTCCCTACAAAATTCATTCACCGGGAAATACTAATGCTACACGGGCTCGTACATAAATAATAAAAAACTAGACAACCTTGTTTTCGTAGCTTGTTGTTTTTGTATGCTAATTATAGGGCTGTCTCTTTCACGCGTATACGCTAACTTTTTTTCGATTTGACGCAAAACAGCCCGAACTTTTCGGTCAGTACGAAATACGAAAGGTTACTTCGGAATTCTTTAAATTATAAACACCCTTTTCGCTTGAGAACCTTTTACCCGAAAGTTAAAACGCCCAAGACTATCGATCTGCGTAGCCTTTTCCCCAACGTGAGTTGGGGTGCTCTTCCAGTCTAATCGGATGCAGCTGACTACCAGTACTTTACGTGTGACGACTGCCAATCTGTGGGGCAATTCTCGTAATTTTAAGAGCGTTCACAGTCTGATCTCAGTCTCAATCTGTCAAAAAAACCTCAAATTTCCCTACATTTTGACAAGTTTTTGACATTTTTTTGTCGCTGAGATGAGACTGCGACTAGATTTTGAACGTTTTAAATAACGAGAATTGGCCTTCTGATCTCCACAACTCACTGAGTAACACGATACCCGATTGTAAAACGGTTGTCGGATTTGGGCTTCTGACTACCCGTAACGACTGTCAAAGATCTTAAAACTCCTAACACTATTGCCAAAAAATAAAAATAAACTTGAGATGTGTCAAGGGACACCCGGATGGAACGAAGTTCAAAGAGAGAGAGAAACACGCGCACGCCGCACGGCTTACAACTATAGCAAAAAGTGTCGTTCCAACTTTTGGTCTTAATTTTTTCCGTCTAGCCTCCTTTCTCAACGCGCGATAAGGAACTTCGTTCCAATATCTTTTCTAACCCTTTCCTCGCCTAAGTTGTTCTTTGTATAGAACAAGAATTCCTTTGAAACGGCCAACGTTCCTTTAAAAGGACATAAAGTAAACTCCAGCGAGACATGACCTATTTTCGTCCCCCCGTTTGATCACGTACACAAGCTTTGGCCTTGTTTCAGCTGTTTTTATATTGACTGTAATGAATTCACTTAATTATGCGTTTGAATTAGTAGTTTGTTTCGTTTGACTGTTGTTTTTGAATTATTATTGCTTTTGTATTTTTTTTGGAATGAGAGATATTCATTTGATGTTCTTTAGCATAGGTAGTATAGGTACGCACGGGCGATTTTTAGCGCACTGAATTTTGAACTCTAAGCATTGAACTGAGCATTGATAATCAAACACGAGACGTCCCTGCGTGTCAAAATACCCACTGTTGGATTTTCAACCTTCGGCGCCAAGCAGTGCGTTGAAAATTCAGTACGCGAAAAAGAATTGCCCGTGCTAACTTGGGCTTATATAGGACCCAAGTTCTTTATCGATTGCAATTTATACAGAACTTGGGTCTTGGGACTTTGAACTTTCGGATTTAGCAAACAGACACTCTTTCGCAATGATAATATATGTTCGCACGCTTATGTTTCCTGAACATAGAGGTGGATAGCACCTCCATATAACGCTAGCAGTTATGTAAAACTCCCGTCCCCTTTTGCCATCAACCGGGCACAACTCCAAGCTCTTTCTCAAGATAATCTATAACAGTGATGATGATGAATCGTGAATGCACTCCGTCAAGTCAATAAACTCTGTCCTAATCTATCGGCTATTTTGGTCTTGAATGAGACCCAGACACACGTACACTAATTACTATTGAATTAATTTGTAGTAGCATTTACATTCAGCCACTCGTAACGTTTTGAACCCTATCAGACACAATATGATCAATTGTTGCCTATTCTACCGTTAGTGCAATGGATCATATTCAAATATGCTTGTGCAAGGAGGAGCTATGCCCGTGTACCTACTTTTTCTATCGTCTGTGGATCTCCTTTGTGTTTGCATTAAAACAGCTACCACGACAAAGCAGATGCACTGGGGTCTAAAAATGCCACTTTAGTAGAATCACTTCATCATGATTCGCTTTCAGATGAATTGCTCAATGTGGCTAGACCCCTTGGGCACAGTTGGCGTACGAATATCGTGAATGAACAGCTAGTTTCAGACTGTGCGTTTCAGCGTCAACCGTTCGGCCAGTAGTCGCTTTAAATAAGCTTACATGTGCGCTCACAAACGCATTAGCATCGCCCGCGTCATAACTCTGTCGTTGACACGTCTGTTGCTAAGCAACGAACATACGTTAACGATAAGAACAGTGCTCTATGAAGCGGAACGAATGAGGTGACGCGGTTCTACGCGGGCTAGCTCATAGTGTACATTCAGTCGAACCTACGCATCCTGCATTAAAATAGCCTGCGAGAGGGGCGATACTTCTATAGCAATAGTAGTTTTGAACCATCCATTTAATCCTGCCGGTTAGTTCTGTAAAAATCTGACCATGAAAACTTAGGTGAAGAAGCTGTCGTTCATTCCATCTGATGCTAGGGATTGACACCATTGGCGGCTACTGCACCTTTACCTTTTTACTGAATACATCAGCTGGTATTCAGCTGCATCCGGTTAAGACTGGAAGCTGCAGCTAATATAGTTGGAAAACCTTGGCAGATGATGAACAGTAACGTGCCTATACTTAGGTGAATTTTGAAAAAGCCTGATTTCTACGACATGGCTTCAATTTGAACTACAAATAAGACCTTATTTAGTGAATCCAACCGTGACACAGCGTTGCCATTAAAGGAAATAACGCCATAGGATACGCTAACAATAAAAGGAAGGAAAACAAAGATTTAAGGTCGACTGCTCTACTGAAACAGATTGACCTCGTACCAAGGTGAAGAACGATTCAAAATCCCCGTATCTTAGTCTTATTACGAAATCTAACTTTAGTTCTAACCTAAACCTTTGAGCCAGTATTTGTACTTCGATTTTGGCTAAGTTTTAAATACTAAAATGACAACTTAGCATCGAACCAAGCTGTCATTGTTGTATAAAGAACTGCATTTCTATAACAGTTAGGTTCTTAATTCAATAACAGGCTCGGTGGGTTGAACTCATGAGACATGTCAGCTTTGTCTCAGGATAGCAACGGACCTTCGATGCTTCTGGTATTGCGGGTGTTCCTAGGCGACGTTCCTTTGTGAAGATTGCAGGAATCCACGGGATGCGAGAAACAAAAAAGCGGTTGAAGTAGAGATTCTTGGGTGAGGCCTTTGGTCTGCAGTGGACGTCTTTCGGCTGAAATGACGATGACATTGATGAGCGGCGTTGCCGACTTACCATGGTACATGGTATGGTTGTAGGTGGACTCCTTGCTATTTGCCAACATACAAAAACTTTTTCCATCAGATTGCATCAGGCTCAATGCGGTAATCGAGTATTTTTCCTCCCTCACATGCGATGTTACGTACCACTACCTACATACACAAAATTTCATCAAACCGCTGTACCGTTAGATATGGCGTGATAAAACCCATGGAAAGTGATATCGAAACATTTATGGCTGAAACCGCTTGGCAACAGTATGAGTAATAGTGTACGTGCAATAAAGTGCGCGTATAATAATTTTCATTGCCGATTTGTACCCTTGAATACAAGCAGTAATCATGTTTCAAGGAAAACTGCGGGTTTGATAGATGTTCCGATTTTTGCATCTAATCTGCTATTCGAAATCACGATTTCTGAAGGTCCGGTCAATCCTCTGATCAGTAATTCTTGTGCCCATATTGGTGATGTTGTTCAGAAAGGTCACGTGCGTATTGCTCGCAATCGGCGTGCGTGTATGACCAGATGTATGGACGTAACCGAAGCAAAGGGAGTATGTAAAAATCGTAGTAGTTGGCGTTCCGTAGTTTCTGCCTACTTAATGTAAGAAGGTATGAGTTTATGTATGTAGTTCTTGTGCTTGCTGTTGTGAATGATTAGGATCAGCATATAGCAGTTCTCTGCTGGACTTGGGCTCTCAAGTTGTACGCCATTGAATTAGATCTTCAGCCACAAATGGCCACCACTCAGTGATTGGTGGACGAAAAAAGCAATTCAAAGACATCTCCAGATTCGTCTGTATTCGAGTAGCATAAGAACAATTAAGAGTTCTTCCCGAAGGGCAGATGTGTGCCTAAAGTATACCCATATTTCCCCAGTTATGCTTAAGTCCCATGAAATAGGGAGCGACTCTATAGCCATCAATCGGGCACAGATCACAACTCATGGCTGCTACTGAGAAATTCCAAATCCAATAACACTTAGTCCTGGGAACTGGGAATTTAACCCAGGACCTCATGCTCAACAGTAACACTTGTGGCTCCTAGACCAACGAGGAACCTTGAATCTTGTAAAAAAAACCCGGCCAAGTGCGAGTCGGACTCGCGCACCGAGGCGAGGGTTCCGAACAATTTAAAATTATTAAAAATATTTTTATTATAATATAATTATGATGTAACAAAAAATAAAAGTAACGGTTTTCGCAATTTTTCCTTTATCTGTGCTATAAGACGTTGCTTCGTATCAAATTTTAAGACTGAGTTCCCTGTAAGTTTTGATTCCCTTGAGAGTGTCGAAAATATGCGGAAATTTGCGGCATACACGGCTGTATCTTTTGATTGCGTTGGCTTAGAACTTTGATTTTTTCACAGCTCCAAGGGTCAGTAGACCTGAGTATTTGATATAAATTCCAGCTTGATACCTCCACGTTTTCCTGAGAAAAAGGGTCTTGACAGACAGACGGACGGACAGACAAAAAAGTGATCCTTTAGGGGTTCCGTTTTTTCCTTTTGATGTACGGAACCCTAAAAACTCACAAGACTGGTTTTCCATGTTAGTATTTCTGTCGAAAAAGAAAAGTCTTGCATAGTTGATAACATCAAAACATCCTTGATATAACAATTTGAATAGTTTCCCAAGAGATCGAAAAACCAAAATAATAAAAACAATGCTTTATTGAAAACAAAGTAAGTACACAGTTACATAAGCGCATTGCCTCCTGAACTAGGTTGTAAGCCTGTATCTCAGGAGACAGTTCCGTTCCAGTGATTCTTACAGCGTTCTCAAGTAGTTAAAACTAAACACAAAAAAAGGTAAATTTAAATAAAAGTAAATTATACAGTACAAGGTTAACTGAGTGCGCACGTAATGGGGTGTTCATTGTTAAAAATGATGCAGGAATATGAGGAGGGGGGGTGCAAAGTGGCACTAAGAATGGTTTTCTGAGCCTCCACTACACTAGGTGGGTCAAACACAGTTAAAGTTATAGTATGGGAACACGGTCATAGTCAACAGCTGTTTGATTGTAAAAAAATTACATAGGAAAGCCTTCGAGCTATTCATTTTACGCAACACGGAAGCATCTGATGAATATTGAATAACTAATCAACCTTCAGAATCTAAATTATATTCCTTTAATATTTATTTTAAACAAAGTAATAATGCATACGAAAACTACCTTTTGGAAGGGGCGACTAGAATCAATTCTATGTTGTGGTAATTTTTGTCGTTCAATAGTGCCTTTTATGTGCCTATTTGAAATAAATGCTTTGACTTGACTTGCATTTCAACAAGAATCAATCTCTCAAGTACCTAGCCTTTTTCCAACTATGTATGAAGGGGTGACTTCCATCCAGTCCAGCCGATCGGTTCTGTAAAAATCTCACCGTGAAAAGTTAGGTGAAATGAGCGTAAAGTGAGCTGTCAATACCTAGTATTAGTGGGACTGACAGCTCACTCCACGCTCACTTCACCTAAGTTTTCACGGTGAGATGGTTACAGAATCGCACTGCAGTTCCAGTTTTTCATAGAGCGACTGCCTATCTGACCTCCACAACTACGGGGTATTACGATACCCCTTGGTAAGACTGGTTGTCAGTTTTGGGCTTCTGACTACCCGTAACGACTGTCAAAGATCCACGAATGACAGCCGGGACCAACGGCTTGAGTCGACAAAAATATTCCAGAAAAAAAAACCAGCGACAACATAATATGATTACAAACGTCATTTACAAACAAGAATATCTATACCCACACACACACTGACAACAGATCTTTCGAGAGCATGAGATCATTACAAGAAAACAAGTGAAGAACCTTGAAGTCTAAACCCAGGTCCACACGGGTGATTTTTACCCGCGACGTTTATTTTTCGCGCACGCGATTTACAACTCATTGCTCAGCGCTGAAAGTTGAAAATACAACACTGTGTTTTTTTGACGCGCTGGCATGCATGCAGTCTGTTGAATTCTCAATGCTCGGCTCAACACCGAGACTTGAAAATCCAGTGCACGATATTTTTACGCCCGTAGAAACGGGGGCTAACTGAAAAAACTAAACCTGGGCAAGCGGCCATGGCTTTGAAACAGTACATCGCCATTGGACATTACTGTTACGACATAAAGTATTACGTGTGAAAGCAAAAATATCTTTTCTGACGAGCTTTTCACTTGTTGTTATCTCCTGCCAAGGTTATTTGATAATGCTGTGTAAACATGCTAAATCTTCCTAAAATGGAGTGTCAACAAGTGTGTTTACGTCCTATACATAATATTATAAATAGAGATGGACTTCTAGCTAAGTAATAACAGCCGCACGGGTCGATCGATTAGGTTAAGCTACGTTTGTCGCGGCTGGTCCGTGGATGGGTGACCATCTTTACATACCAAGACCCCTCCGTGTCTCGGAAAGCACGTTAAGCCGTTGGTCCCGGCTGTCATTTGTGGATCTTTGACAGTCGTTACGGGTCTTCAGAAGCCCGAAAATCTGACAACCAGTCTTACCAAGGGGTTTTACCTCGTAACTGGGTTATGGGTGTCAGATAGGCAGTCGCTCCGTGTAAAATACTGGTACTTCAGCTGCATCCGGTTAGATTGGAAGCCCACCCCCACATAGTTAGGAACAGGCTAGGCAGATGATGACATAATATTATAAATGTTAAAGTCTCTTTTCGTGTCTGTCTGAGTGACCGCATTGTTCTTCTAAACTGCGCAACGGATGGATTGGATGAGGTTTTAATCATCTCTGACATTATGCTGAGCTGAGGCCCTTTTGGTATCTTTGTTTTCTGTTTTTATTTTGTTATGGGACGCTAGTTAAAATATAAACGTCTATTTCTTTTTGTCTTCTTTCGGCTTGAGCTATGGAATAATCCTTACAATAATATATGTTACCAGGCCTGTTTTTCCATGATGCAGCATCTACTTAAATACCGCCATTGAAGGCTCTTTTTTTAGCCCGACAAAATCTCTATACATACAAATGAGAAGCAAATTCGCTATCTCTAATACCAATAGCTACAGTTGACCCATTCTTACCTATTTAGTATGCCACACACAAACCAACAGTGTTGGATTCTAATATCGCAAATGGCATACCGTATTAGTTTGCTAAATCAACAACCAAGTTTCTAAACCGACTTATGTAGCTTAGCAAGGAAGTAATTAGGTAATCAGGCTAGGTAACACTGTAGCAAAGATGGTCCAATACCATCAGAATCAAAAGTCATTCAATAGGGACTTTTTGAACGGCAATATTATATGAGACAGTCCCTCAAAACGCACCAAGTAGCAGAGAGCATTTCCTAGTGCCATATATTGATATAAAAGAGTGTCCATGGAGTTTCTTGCCCGTTCTTCTCCATAGGTACCTACGGTTTGGAATGGGCAACTAGCTTGATTTTTCTGACTGACCGACCCCTTGACAATTCAAAAGTGCCTGTAATTGGTTTAATTGAAATAAATACTTTGAGTTTGAGTTTGTAATACAATTATCATCAACAACAATCATCAGATTGAAAAAGGTGAACAAATTGACGATGTAGAGTACTACTGCTTAAATTCTGCACTATGGGTGTCTAAGAGTACAAAAAAAGGAGACAAGTTTTCTCTCATAGGTTTGGTAGGTACACCTTGACCAGTATTTTTTGTTGAATACAAAAAACACGACCTTGATTCGTGTGTAACGTATACAAAACGCGATGGCTCGATGTTGTAACCTACCTCTGTACCAACGCTCACAATGCGAGGATTTGAGCATGTCTCGATTTCATCAGTTAACACTACAATACAAAATTTGTACGCAATGCCTTGAAAACGGCCGTGGGTTGCGTTTCCTATCTAAATAAGCAATAACCATAGCCGCGTATTATGTAAGGTCGTAGAATGGCAAACCTATTTGAGGCCTACATATATGATCCATCAATAGAGTGACCTTCTGCAGGCCACTTCAAGTGCTTCATCGTTTCCTTCCGGCAGAAAGGCGACTTCATTAAACTGGTTTTAGCTAATGCCTACCCTAGCCGTTTCTAGTTTCTTTCGCAGTAAAGGATTACCGTGACTTGAGGTTACTGTGAAAACAACAGCGTTTCTCGTTTCGACGTTATCCTTTAACTGAAATGATCCTTTTATGGCCAAATCTGCTTTTGCATAACAGACCTGCATTACTTCTTTGGCTAGGCTTTTTCCTAACTCAGGTGGGAGTTTGCTTCCAGTCTAACCAACACGCGTAGTGACCACCGTAGAAACCGGTTTTGTTGACGGAGAATAGACAAAATTACAGATTGTAGATAGATTTTTATTTTGGCTATTCTTCCGCGGACAAAACCCATTTCTATGTTGGTCATGCTATGCGTCCTGATGAGGTTAAATATTAAAACCGCTCATTGAGTCACCCTACATTTATTTCTGTAATTTTTATGCTTTACGTAGTATAGAGTATTCTATTCTAAGATTTCTGAAGAAGAAAGTGCTTTCTGACCTCAAAAACCATCATTCTAAATAACAACTTTTAAAAATCGGTTGTCAACAAATTTCCCTTCAAAACAAACCTATTCCTCGAATATTTTTGTTTACAACAGAATCCCTTGACCAGTTTCATTGACAACATTTAATATGCATGCGGGCCAAGGTGCCCAGTTATTTCTGAACGACCTCAGTTAACTTGACTGCGTTCATCTGTCTCCTGTCAGAACTATTACCGATCCCCCAGTCGGATTAGACGTGGATAAATGGGTCAACTAGTACTGAAGGATTCATGTCACGATACAATTGGGTTGGATTAGAAATCTAGATCGCCTGTCGATTACTTTAGCAGAACTTGTTGCTTCTATTTCTCAAAGTCCACTTTGTTCTGTCTCATTCTTCAAGCAAAAAACAGATTGATACTTTTTTCCAAAGGGACTATCATCTGCCCTATTTATTTTTTTATGTCTGTCTTTACTTAAAGTCGATTTTCGCTCTAATATACTGCTAGATTCGCTTTTCTATGTAGTTCCTTCTTCTCCCCTTTATCCTATGTTACCTGTTTTTTTTGCGTCCGTTTTTCGACATATTTAACTATATACTCTGTTATTTTTAGCAACCGTCTCCTCTTTCCCCGTGACTCATCTCAAAGGATTCCTTCAAACGAAACCAATCCTTATTCGGGCCAAGGTACCAGTTATTTGCGTGCCCCTTCTGAACTTGAATACGTCCGCTCGTCCGGCCCCTTAGTCGCGATTACCTGCTTCTAAAAATACAGGCACGTTAAAACTAACGTTTCTTGTTTGTGCCAAATACTTATGTAACGTCATCAACGTCTTGTCGTGGTTTAAACAACAATTTGTTTTGAGAGTCTTGTAAAAATGGTGTCTGGAAATACAGGCATACATAAACTATATAAACTCGCGCATTCTTCCCATGGGTGTAGGCAGGAACTACAGAACGCCACCTGCTACGACCCTTACATACTCCTTTTGCTTCGTTTACGTTCATACATCTGGTCATACTATCGCCAAAATCTATATCTGACCACCGCAAGGACTATTCCTGCTTGCAGCGCATATTACTAGTTGACCTAAAAAGGATCCTCTTTTGTTTTACTTACGGACGCAGCTGTGGTCATCATGTGCAAGGGATTTTGTTTTCAAAGTGGTCAGATATAGGTTTTGGCGATAGTACATGCACGCCGGTTGCGTGTACTACGCACCTGACCTTTCTTTTGAGGATAGGAAATCATCAAATGACTCCTCCCGCTCTGGGTGGAGCAGAAGGGAGTGTCAGACTCTTACTGACTAAAACCCACCCGTGTTCCTTCCTTAGCCCTTTATGTTCCAGGGCAGCGGTAACCCTTTCGGATGATCCCGCTACGCTGGCATGATCCCTGCCTTGAAATACCTTTTGCGTTTCATGTGCTTTTTCTATTGTTTCTCATAGTTCAGAAACAATGGAATTCGTATGGCTGTTGTAGTATACTAATGGTCGACTGAAGTCCTGACATGTCCAAAACCACTTAAAGGCTCTTCAAGGCTTCATGCAACTTCTTCATCATGTCATTTTTCTCTTGTTCTATTTTACGTTCATTTTATTCACACAATCTCGTCGTCGTCTCTTGTTCATACTATCTACAGTATCTACAAAGTACTTGTACGGAAATCAAAGTTAGTTGTTATAGTTTAGCGGCCGTATGATGTCATCGAGGTATATTTTTAACCGAAGCAAACGGCCGATGGTTCGCGATTATACTTATCTTTAATCTTGACGATTGTGTTCCGGTATCTAAAGTAGTGTGTGGATTTGTGAATAAAATTCCATGGAACATAATTATAACCTCACGCCTGTATGCCCCGAATGGGTCCCAGAGGTTCACCTACATATTGTACAGTACACTCACATTTTGCCAGATTTGTTGTAAGTCCCATGTAATTGGGGGTGAGTCCATGGAATTTTAGTAAAAAATGTATACTAGCAATATTTGACTGATTTTCTGTGTTAATTCTTTGCTTTTACATATTTCGTAAAATCGTATTCGAAAATAACGAAATATTTATCAAGCTTACACCGTTTCTTTAAAAGCCAAATGTCAGCTCGCGCAATTTTAAACGTTATTGTTATCGTCTTTTATTGTTGGTTATCTAAACCAAACAGCCTTAGTGGGAGATCACCAGTAAAAAAAACATGTTTATTACCAAAAACACATGCAAATCATAAATCACACAAGACCAACGGAACAACAATTATCTTCATAACAGTACCGGCCCAATTTCGCGCCAATATACTCCCGAAATAGACGTACGTTTGAATTTGGAACGCGTTGTCTATGACGGCGGCCATCTTGTAACGGTTAATTGTTGACATTGTGGCACTGTATGGTAATCATTTTTGAAAAGAACTGTTGTTTTGTTTAGTTTTTAGGTTCATACAGTTGAAGATAAAAAAAAAATAGGATGAATATTAATACTTTACTTGGTGCGATTAATTCTTGTCTGTAGTCGTTAACTTAGTTGTATATTATTTAAAATGGGTAGATTATTGCACAATACTGGCAATATGCTGATTAAAATATCAGTGTCATGAGTTCAAGTTTTGTCAGTGAATGAACAACCGGAGTTCATAGGTTTTGATGTTAACAGGAATACTGGTATAACAGCCAGTCTTACTAGCCTAAAAGTTGAAAGTTATTGAAGTTTTTTTTTTTTTTTTTTGAGGATGGGAAATCATCAAATGAGTCCCGCTCTGGGTGGAGCGGAAGGGAGTGTCAGACTCTTACTGACTAAAACCCACCCGTGTTCCTTCCTTAGCCCTTTATGTTCCAGGGCAGCGGTAACCCTTTCGGACGATCCCGCTACCCTGGCAGGATGCTATTGAAGCTAGCAGTAGTTTAGTTATAGCAACGGAAGAGTCCAATTAGAAATTCCATTAAATTATACGAAGTCGTATCGTTCGCCTCGTCGTTCTAGTGGTAAGGTTGCCAGGAAGTGTTTTATGGGTTTTTTCTTAGCAGCAGAGGAGTCGGGATTTGTGCCTGGTTGATGACAATAGATTCGCTCCTTATAGCATGGGGCTTCAACATAACTGACGAAATGTTTTGTCTCACCTCTGGCTAACCCTTGGGAATCGCAGACGTGT
This sequence comes from Apamea sordens, assembly GCA_945859715.1. Classification (NCBI taxonomy): domain Eukaryota; kingdom Metazoa; phylum Arthropoda; class Insecta; order Lepidoptera; family Noctuidae; genus Apamea; species Apamea sordens. The sequence continues at coordinate 4,724,590 of OX244015.1, read as the reverse complement.
TATGTATTCGATACGAGAATTTATCAATGACGTTTTTTTTCTATTCGAATGAATGTGGAATTGTGTCACAACAGTATGTTAATTTGTGTTTTAATTTACGTTAAAGGTGAAAGTAAAGAAATAATTAAAATTCCTTTTTGGAACAACAAATACTGAAGGCTTCCTGCTCGTAGTATGCTAGTAGCATGAAAATGAAAATCAAAAGTCATTTATTCAAATTAAGCTGAGAAACTCTTCTATCTCTATTCTACCAAGAATAGACAAAAGTTCTTTCTATCCAACTTGACATCTCTTTTGCCCGAGCACGGAGCGACTCGTAGACTTGCGCTTCTATAAAGACAAGACATATTTATTCTTTCATTAACTTTTGCCCGCGGCTTCGCTCGCGTTAATTTAGAATTTGACAGTCAATTCGTATGATTCGAAAGACGCGTGGCGCCATCTATTATCATCATAACGTTATTGTTGTTTTCATCGGGAACAGCACATTTTTCGGGATGAAAGCTACCCCTATGTCCGTTTCTGTACAACTGATAACGTATATGCAAAATTTCAGGATGATCGGTTCAGTGGTTTAGGCGTGAAAAGGTAACAAACAAACAAACTTACTTTTGCATTTTTATAATATTAGTTAGGATAATAAAGGGGGTCAAATTTTAAAATCAAAATAGATTCTTGTCCAATGTGATGAAGACTATTTGACACTTTTTGAAAAGAAATGTTTCCACCCTCAAGTGTTAAAAGTAAAGAACATTTTGTCGTTATGCTTGACAGTAGACTTTTGTTGACTGAAGAATAGAAACATTTCTTCTCTCCATGCCCATGCTTAAGCCGGTAGAAATTTTTCAACAATCAGTCATTTATATCTATTCTTCCGTCTACAAAACCTGTTCCTATGGTAGTCATGCAACGCGTGCCGATCCAAAATTTCAGTCAGAGACAAAAACCGGACTTGATGAGCCTCTGGCGTAAATCTATGGTATTTCCATAGATTTACGCCAGAGGCTCATCAGTCCAGAGATTACCGACATGGATTCGAAAAAATGTTTTTTAATTTTATAGCCCAATAAATTCATTTAACGTCGCGCTACAATCCTTGAGCCTAGTAGAACAAAAAAAATTGAAAGAATGCTAAGCGAATTCGAAGTAACAGCGTGGGCGGGCGATACGATGCGACTTGGTGGGTCGGGGGACCAAGAAATTTCACTGACAGAAGCTAGTGAAATTATAGTCTCTCGGACAAAGCCTTAAGATGCGTGTGCCCCCTTACATAAGTGTCATCTTCACCTTAAACGGGTGTCGGCGACAGACGTTGTGAGTTTGTGACGTCACAGTTGTGTAATTAAGTTGATGCCACACACGTTAATGTGCGTGCGAATAAGGACGGTGGCTTTCCAAAATGTTTTGAAACTGTGTATTGTTATCTTTAATTAAGTTTTTAACATAATTATATACAGGGTCAAGTTAAATTAGCTAGCGAAACTATGCAGAAGTAAAGTTAAACACGGTAAAATAAAAACAAAAAAAGTTTGATTTTTTTTTTGGGGTTCAGACCAGACTAGCTCTTGCGAAATTCTAGTTTAGCGGGTGTTCATGAATACATAGAATTTCCAACATGTTAATTAATTTATTATTGTAAAGGAAAATTAAAGACAAAATCGTTAGCGGATTTTGTTAATTTCGTTGGTTACTACCTAATCCCCATCAGTTTACCGGGAAACTGACGAATAATTAAAATCTATGACTAATTTTATCTACGTGACCAGTCAAACTTAGATCATCACAAACACGTATAATTTTAATTAAACCTACGTCATCATAATGCGTTCTTTTCCCACCTATGTTGGGGTCGACTTCTAGTTTAATCGTATTCAGCTGCATACGATTAAACTAGAAGTAGACCCCAACATACTGTGATATCTTTAAGTTGGTTTAAAAAAAAAAACAGTTTCGTGTAAATCGTGTATTTTCTGGTCCAAGCTCCGACATCAAAAAGCGACCAAGATGGCGGCAGACCCCATAGCTATGCCTCATCTATAATGCCCATTTCACACATGCATTATTATAGTAATGTCCGATCTACATATACTACAAATACCAGTATTTTTTATTAAACCTACATAATTAGTGACTGATTATACTAATCTGGGCGTATCATACGCCCTGATGCTATAGAGTAGTAGTTAAACGAGTTAGAAGCTGAAATTTTGCTGTTGTACGAAGTATTTATTTGTTTTTGTATGGCCTACGTTCTCTAGCCGTATTTTTATTGTTTACGAGGCCCTGTAAACATGGAAAACTGACAGTCCTATTATTATGAAGCTAAATCCGAATAGATGTATCACCGAGCATTGTCAGTGATCTTATTTGGCATCCATCAATGTTCACAGGAAAATAATCTGTGTTGTTTTGTTATCTAATCGCAGCCTATTATGTTTGAACAATGAGTTAATTTTGTCGCATTCCAATTATAATTATTATTATTTGTAACGGTCTAAAAGTATTACGCAGTTTCCTATTAAAACATAATTTTAAACAATATTTTATTTCGCTGAAAATCATAAAACATTCAAAATCTAGTTGCAATCTAAACTTGTCAAAAAAATTTAGAGAAATTAGTGGTATTTTTGACAGATTGAGACTGAGATCAGACTGGACGTTCTTAAAATTACGTGTATGTTTCCTCTGATGTCATCTTACGAATTCTTTTAAAGTAGGTCGGGTTGCCAGACACGCCCATTTTCGCTTGTAGGCCTGCCGCCTATTAATTGCGTAATACACTATTAATCTCAATATGAATAATTTTGAAGGATATTGCTAATACATTGCTGCATATGTTAGAAAAGTTTGTCTGCTCAACAACGTAAGTAACGCAATGAATGTTGTTGAACTGTCAAAATGAAAGCGAGTACTACTGGTGTGTTAAGCCACCGGCACATTACTGTGTTGTGTTGTGTCGTGACGCGGAATACACCAATCAAACGTATCTGTTCAGAGCTACGTCAAATGACAACGAGTTTTGATTGGTTAAAACTGCGTCAGAAGGCGACACAACACACCCCGACACAATAATGTGAACCTAGCTTTACGCATTTACCCAGCGGGCCACGCCCATTTTCGCTTGTAGTCCTGAAAAGATTGCTTTGTGTTCCCGTTGCCTTAAAAAACCAGAAATTAAATAATAGTTTTTTTCAATGAAAGAACTTGGTCTTTACTCGTTCAACGAAAGTACGCACCACCAATGCATACAGTTATTGATAATTAAGTATTTTTCCACACGCAGTGTGTGTATAACTTGAATTTCTCCTCAACAATGACTTACAATGCTAGTTGCATGAAGCATGTCCAGCCAGCCCAGTGAAAGTCGTATCGCGCCGCTTCGCAGTGCTACGCGACGTATTTCTCACCGTGCACAGGATTTTCTACGCTTGGCTTAGGGCTGAGAGTACAAAATCCAACAATGCGCATTTTCAACGCGCTAGGGATGTGCTCTGTTGCATTCTCAACGCTCCTCTCAACACCGAGAGTTGAAAATCCAGTGCGCGGAAATAAAACGTCGCGTTTAAAAAGAGTCCGTGCGTCATAGGTTAGTTAAAGAGGGGAAACTGTGCGAAACACTGCTTTATTGTTGTTTGTTTTTATTCGTGTGTCTGACGATTTATTGTCTACACTCAGACTACAGGGGAGGGGCCCGTGGCTAAATAATAACAGCCGCACAGGTCGATCGGTCAGGTTAAGCTACGCTTGCCGCGGTTGGTCTGTGGATGGGTGACCATCTTTACATACCGAGACCCCTCCGTGCCTCGGAAAGCACGTTAAGCCGTTGGTCCCGGCTGTCATTCGTGGATCTTTGACAGTCGTTACGGGTAGTCAGAAGCCCGAAAGTCTGACAACCAGTCTTACCAAGGGGTATCGTATTACCCAGTAACTGGGTTGTGGAGGTCAGATAGGCAGTCGCTCCATGTAAAATACTGGTATTCAGCTGCAACCGGTTAGACTGGAAGCCGACCCCAACATAGTTGGGAAAAGGCTAGGCAGATGATGATGACTCAGACTACAGGGAGGCAGATATCGACGCGCAATCTGCACCCTAATTGCGTAACTATTTTATGTGTTTAAAATAAATTCAGGAAATAATACTTTTAGCATACTCTTATATTAAAACGGTTTAGTGACATGCACTGCAGACGCTGCTGGTCAGCATGAGGTCCTGCACCTTAATTGTGTAACACCCTATCCATCTCAATCTGAATTATTTTGAAGGATATTGCTAATCCATTGCTTCATAATTATGTTCGAAAAATGTCGCTTAAAAACATACAGAACTGAATAAATGTTGTTGAACTGTCATGAACAATACTCAAATTCAGTCTTCACAAAAATAAATTGCTTCTAGAAAATTTAACGGTCATATCACACATTCACAATCGTTCGATTATTTCGCGTAAAGTTCATTGACTCGCGAATTTGAATGAAAACAAGCTATTATCGAAATTCTGATGTTTTTCAACGCCTACCCGCGTACTGTTTTTAGATTAAGTGTGTTTGCATTTCGGTCGATGTTTATGGTTCGACTATGAATAGCAAAATGAAAGCCATTGCTACTGTTGAGTGTGGTACACAATTACCCCGCTGGTTGATTTTTAAGGATAATTTATGTTGATCTTTGGTCAGATTCAGGTCTTGATGCGTAGTCAATTTTAGGTTTTCGCCGTAGTGTCGTGTCGTGATCGTGTCCTTAGCCTTAAAAGCTAATGCCATTGAACCAACTACATCAAAACATTTTTTTTTTTAGACGAAATACTGCTGGACATAAGGCCTCCCTATGTCCAGCAGTATTTAATCTGATATGACGATGATGAACAATATTCAAAGTCAGAGTGACTGCCATCTGACCTCTGCCAAAAACTATGTACAGACGCCAGCACATCAAGCTACTACAATCTGTCAAATTTCTTTAATAGATTTTCAACTTTATTCCTATAGCATTAAGGTTCAAGGTTGATTGGGAAAATTTGACAGCTTCGGGTAGCTTGACCTGCTGGCGTCTGTACAGTGGACTCGCAATTAAACCAGTAACAAAGTGTTACATCTCAATGCTACATAATATTTACGCAATGCATTTCACAAATCTTCTCTTGTTTGTCTTATAAATAGCTTGTTTTCAAACATTCGCTCTAATAGGACCGTGGGCGATGCCCGGTCGAAACTATCAAGGAATAAGAATGTTGGAACTGCACCCATTTTGAAGGATATTGCTCATCCATTGCTTTATACATATGTTCGAAAAATTTATCTGATCAACAACGTAAATAACGCAATGAATGTTGTTGAATTGACAAAATGAAAACCATTGAGCTGCTGTATTACGCGATTACCCCGCAGTTTAGTTTAGCCTTTAGCCTTCTTCAAGAGGTGAGCTATAACATATAAAAATATTTTTTTCAAATCCTCTCAGCTTTATTATTAGTATAGATGGGTTCCATCTTAATTATTCTGACATACTCAAGTCCTAATGCTGAGAAGCCGCTAAATTTTATATTGTTTGTTTTTTTTTAAAACATTGCCCCACACTAGGAATTTCTCATGTATCATAATTATGTGGGTGCGTTAACAAACATTCAAATATTTTTTTTTTTTTTCATTTATACTCACATACACAAACACCTAGAACCGGAACAACTATGTACTTGTAGGTCATACAAATATTGGTTCCCTGCCAGTCGTGAGTTCGATTCCCGCACGGATGCAATCAATGCACTCAGCAGTCAATCGCTTAACCACTGCGCCAACCGTGCCGTCAATTAATCTCTATCAATCTGTCACATTCTAATCTAATAACATAAAAACAGAATTCAATCTAGGTTGACGTATTTAGATCTAGATTCAAACAAACATAATTACTATGATCACGTAAAGGCCTCAGCGAAACGTGATAGTCATCAATTTAACATTGTACCTACAAACTCTGCTTATCACATACACGCGTAAAGATAACGAATGATATTATATTTTCTGACGAAATACTTTAAAAACAATGTAAATAGGATTCTTGTATTGTTTCACTTTAAATATTCATATTTGTACATAATCTGTACACTCGTGCAGGAAGGCTAGCTTTGTTGGAGCGCGTTCGGAGATAATTATATGGGGTAGTAAGTAGTAGTTGCATTTCAAAGTCGGGCGCTTGAGCAGCGCCGTTCAGTAAACACGCGCTGTTCGCCGGCGCTGCCGGTACGCACGGGCCCTGGTGCCCTTCTACGGCCAGTATGCATTTTATGGCGGCTCTCCATTTGCGCGGACACGTCGTGCGACGCGTCCGCGCACGCGTGTGTCTAGAAATCCGTCTGCCCTCTTCACTTCTGTCTGTGTCAGTGTGACGAACGCAACCCAAGAGGATGGACGTGGACCTGGTTAGTGCGGCTGCTGCTATTTATTTAATGAATATTACATATCACAGAATGTCTTTGGTACAGCTCAATAAACTTGAAAGTCTCTTCGTTCAACCACGCACTAGCCATAATTTATACAGTCAACACGTGTGAAGCGCTCGATGGCCCGGCGGCAACTGGACAGGCGGCGATAGTGAAGAGGCGAGACGCATTTCTCGGCAGATCCCTTTGATGCGTGCCCAAAAAACCGACAAATCACGGATTGCGGCAGGGACGGAGGCAGACGCGGACACGCAGGCAGAGCTCTCCATTTGCGCGGACACGTCGTGCGACGCGTCCGCGGATGCATCCGCGCATAGTGGAGAGGGCAAAATCTGTCGAGATCTGCCTGCGTGTCCGTGTCCGCGTCTGCCTCCGTCCCTGCCGCAATCCGTGATTTGTCGGTTTTTTGGGCACGCATCAAAGGGATCTGCCGAGAAATGCGTCTCGCCTCTTCACTATCGCCGCCTGTCCTGGACGCGTCGCACGACGTGTCCGCGCAAATGGAGAGCTGCCATTACAGTGACGACGACGTTGAGTCGCGCCGCCGCCCGCGCCGTAGAGAAAACTCGACTTGCAGAGTAATTCGTCAAAACTGATTGTTGATAGGCGAAAATATTGATACTATTTTCTCGTAAATCGGAGAAAGATGTTACGTGTTCGCCTCTCAGTAACCTTGTAGCGTTATAAGGATCAACTACTCTTCTTCGAAGTCGCTGCTGCCTTCTTTTCCATAAAAAGTTAATAGCTAGTACTCTACTGTCTCAGACGCAACTGTCTCACAGCAGCGGAACGCGCGGTACTAATCTCGTTTCACAGTGCAACGCTGTTCAAGCGCGCGCTGTTAGCAGCACGCTGCCCAGGCAGCGGCGCGTCTAGCGGCATAACTATAAAACCAGCCTAAAGACTAGGCAGCACGGCTACACATTAAGCTATATTATAACAGTATAAGCTGAATTCTGATTGTACGAAAAACCTATACAATGCGAGGTCAGCTAAAACTGGAAATGTATAGCTTGATGCGTAGCCGTGTTACTATGATGATGACGTCACTAATAGAGAGCTCTGGAAGAAGAAGATATGTCGCATAAACATAGCATAATCATCCTATAATGTTTACACTGCTATGAAACTGGGGGTCTACTCCGAAGTAGTATCGGCCGAATGTTAGGCCGTTTCCTCCTACGAAGTTACTATTTGGTTCGGTCTGTTCCGATCCTACACTCCTACACTGTTTCGAATATTGACTATGGTCCCGACCCAACTGAGCCGATCCGAACTTTTTTCGCATTTTTCAATAATATTCGGTTCGGTCATTTGTGTCGGTCTGATCCGAACATTCGCACTTTGCACTTCGGAGTAGGCCCCTGGTCTCCTCTCGGTGAGAACCCAGCATCTTACTTTGTGTAAATATTTTCATCACCACTGCTCTCAAAACGGTGAAGGAAATCTTTGTGAGGAAACCGGTAGAACCAAAAATTCGAAGACATGTAACATCTACCAACCCGCACTGTGCCCGCGTGGTGGATTGGGGGGTGTTTCAATGAGAGGAGGCTTGTGCCTCAGCTGTGGGAACATTATAGGGTTAATGACCCTATGCTGTGCGGGTTTTATTGTTTTGCAAAATTTCTTTATACCTTTGTTATTTTTTATTGTAGATAAAAGTATTTTTCTACTGATACTGCAACGTAAATCTAATCAGCTGTTTATATTGTGTGAACGTTTATTATGATTGGCTTTGTTTTTATCATGGACGAAGTTTTATTTATAAAAATATTATAATTTTATAAATATTATTGTCTAGTTTAGTTATCCATTTATGTGACGTTTTTGCTCTTTTTGCGATCCAATCTAATCTCACAGCATTTATTTCAATTCAAGAAATTACAGGCACTTTTGAACTGTCAAGGATTCGGTCAGCCAGAAAGATGAAGCTAGTTGCCCGTTCCAAAGCGTAGTAGGCCTATGACTGTTTTTGAACTGTCAAAATGAATGCCATTGTTACTGTCATTGTGTTACGCAATTAAAAAAAAAAATGTATATGTATAAGTAGTTTATCAGCCATCTTGTTACCATAACACAAGCATTAGGTTGCTTAGCTTGGGACTAGATGGCGCTGTGTGAAATGTCCAGGGATATTATTATTATTATTAATTACCCCACTGATGTATGAACGCAAACGAAGCAAAAGAAGTATGTAAGGATCGTAGCAGGTGGCGTTCTGTAATTTCTGCCTACCCCCATTGGAAGAAAGCGTGAATTATGTATGTATGACAAAACAGGGTCGACTATACGTAAATATTTCAAGTCCCGGGCTTGACCTACATAGTTTAACTGGGTCAGATTTTGAACTTACCTATTGATTTTGATTTGAACCTTGTAACCTTTTGACCGCCAACTTGTAATCCTGGCGGGCTATTGTCTATTTCAAACATTAAATTATAACAGCAAACAATACTATTGTTTGACACATTATAGGCTGAATATGCTATACGTACAATTTCAGTTGGCAGACAATTTACTTTACGATAAATTTCTCTGTACACACGGCTACACATCAAGCTATGCAAAACCAGTATTGGCTGACCGTTCATTGTGAGAAAATATCATACAAAGTGAGGCCAAGACAAACTGGTTTTGTATAGCTTGCCGTGTAGCCGTGTGTACATAAACTCGTCGCTCCCATCTAAATATAGGTCCCCAACGACTATACATTAACTGCAAAATACCCACATTATCCTACTAATATTATAAACGCGAAAGTTTGCATGGATGGATGGATGTTTGTTACTCTTTCAAGCAAAAACTGCTGAACGGATTAGGATGAAATTTGGCACACAGATAGTTTTTAACCAGGATTACCATATAGGATACTTTTTATCCCGATATTCCCACGGGATCGAAACTTATGCGGGTGAAACCGCGGGGGGCAGCTATTACAATTATAATAATAAGTAAAACAGTGATATTAGTACAAAGGTGAGTTTACCTAAACTACAGGGCATGCACACTCGTTCGGTCATCACCCCCGTGACTAGTGAACTCGGTAGCACGAACTAGGGAGATAGTAGAGTAGAAGGTAATACAGCCTTTATAGAGGGTAGTTTTAAATTAATTTGCGTTTACTGCGACAGAGGCAACTGCATCCGTCGATACGCGTCGACGGCAGCCGCTGACGCGCCACTCGTGAATTTGAATAAGTGCTCATACACATTGTCGACGGCAAAGGCACCTGCATCCGTCGACACGCGTCGACGGCAGCCGACGACCCGTCTACGGCAGACGTCGACAACGTGTCGCTCATGTATTTTGACTACGGTATTCAAATACACGAGCGGCATGGTTGACGGCTGAAAGAAAGTGAAAATACCCTACATAATATTAGTTTTTTTTTTCTGAACCAAATTATAATATCGTCTAGCCCGCCCAATGTTGTGTTGATAACCGGTTACGCCTCGTATAAACGATACTATTTATGCAACGCGTTAATTTCTACTTTAATTAGTAATGCTAATTTAACTTGGTAACTAGGCTCCTTACGATCAGCTGTTAAGTACGTGGTTAATTTGCATTTTAAGTAGTTGTGGCATCTGTGTTTAGTGCCTAGGTTTTAGTTCTTAGGTTAGATTGGAAAGGAGATGGCTAAATAGAAGTATGGACGACTTTTCAGAAATGAATAAACATGGTACCTAGCAATATGTAACGCTGAATAGCTGGATATTAGTATTTCATATAAAAAAAGATTCAGGAACTTTTAATATCTTTAAAATCCTGAAAATGAAATCGTGTAACACCTACATCAATACGCATACAAAAACTGCAAATAAATGACATTGCTATGAACTTTTACCTAGGCGTTTAGATGTATCTGCGATAATATTGATAATAATTGTATTTTTGCCTAACTACCCACCCCGATTTCGCACGGTGGTACTTGAGTAAATATCTACAAAGGGGTAATTGCACCAAAAACCGTGACACGATGAGCATTCTACAATCCGCGCAAAAATCACTCCTCACCCGCGTGTATTTACTCTTGTAAATCCTAAACTACTTATTCAAATGAGTTGAAATAAAGACAGTTTTTACAGACAATATAAGTAGTGGTTGAAGTGATGAAAGTATTTGGAAATAAAGATTAATATTAACTGAAAATAAATGGACTCGAGAGGCGGTTTCTGGGCGCTGCATGGGGGCAACGCGCGCAAGAATAATACTCAGGCGGCAGGATTTTTCTGACTTGAATTATATTGGTACTTACAACCTACACGAATGTATACCTAAACCTTCCGGAAGAACCAATCTACCTACTGGTGACAACCCCATCAAAATCTGTTTGATGATACATCCATACAGACAGACTGACAAACAAACGCGCCAGGGGGACTTAGTTTAATTAGTATGTGGTGATTTTTAAATCCTGCCTAAACTAGATAACGAATACACTGAGTAACCAAGGACATAAAAGATATTGAAATAAAACAACAAAAATGCGATTTATTTATTTATTCTGTGAATCTTATAAGAACATTGTCTAAAAAAGTTAGTTTAGGTTATCTGTCTGTCTGATCAAATCATTCTGGTTGGATATTAGCCCAATATTGAATCGTTTCTTTCCACTGCATGGCGTTGTATACTTCTCACAGAACGGCCACAAGTCATGCGCACCATTGTATGGCCAAATAAACGTACATCACTACTTGCTTCTGAATTCAGCAGTTCATAACAAGGATGACGAATGTTGGCATCCCTTGGAACCTAGAACAAACTTAATTACCTTAGTACCAACATGAATTATTTATAATAACTAAACATTTGATTATTATGACATCTAAAGCAACCAGTCTTGTGGTCGTGATGAGACGAGATGAGTCTTTCTGATTCATTGCCATTGAGTTCATTATGTATTTTGAAAACACGGTAAAGAGCTTGAAGTCACATTTGTTGGATGTTTCTTATATTTATTAGTTCTAGAATGATTCTAGCTGTAGATGACTTACCTCAATTGTTAACCATCGTGCTAAGATAGTGAGCAGAAAAGCAGGCAATGAAGAGGCGATATGCCGCCGCAGTCTTTGCGTGGTTACACCGCAGTTTATGCATCGCATGATGAATTGATTGTTAGTCAATTCCGTGTCGAGTAGCAAGAGGTCAGTAGGTAGGCGACACATACAATAAGTCCAATAAGCAAGCGAGGGTCAATGACAATTCAAAATGAAAAATCATAACGAACAAGCAAACGGCAGAGCGTTCCAACAATGTCTAACAACTGACGTTTGTTTTTTTCATAGAGATGGGATTGAACGTCAAGTGTAATAGAATCAATAAAATAATCGATAGGGTTGAAAGATAAAAATATAATTAGTTTTTGTCGCCCTCTGTTCAGTTAATATTTTTCGACACAAAATAGGTAGTAACATTAAACGTAGAAGCACATTCAGCTTTCAGTTATTTTTATTTGATTTTGATACGAAAAGAATGGAATTGACTAGAGTAGGTTGTCACTTTAAAAACCACCCCATTTCCTTGTGAAAACACAAGAAGCAACTAAACAGGACACCGAATTGAACACCATCGATTCCCGTCAAAAACTCTGATTGCCACTTCTTAGTTTCAGAAAATAAATCGTTTTGATACTTACCTGTTATCAAAAATCGATATAAGTATAGTTTTGATTTGACATTCTAGAAAAGCGACATGACCTGTCCCTAGTTTGCAGTACTGTATTTTTATTCCCCTTGAACTTGTCATGTCAATCAAAAAAAGCAACTAAGATACTTTTTTTATGTTTAACAGTTCACGAAAGTTCTAGGAAATTATTAAACGCTTAATAATTCATGAATTAATATTTAAATATTACGAGTTAATGTGAGGTTACTATTCATGCTTGGGGCAGTCATTTAGCCATGTCCTTGACACTGAAAAAAAAAACAACCGAATTGAGAACCTCCTCCTATACATAGGGGTATGGTGTAAAAAATACGAAAATATTTTAGTGCAATAAAATAAAAGTGACTACTGGCAAGTTCAAAATTGCACGAAAGAGAAGAAAACATAAAAGGACGAATTTAGAAAAAAAAACGAAGGATAAAAGAAAAAAAAAATAAGCTCTAAAATACGAGTATTTTATACCATAGAGAAACTGTAGCAGCTGTTAAAACTACTCTGAATTCTAGGCAATGGGACCGTGATAAATATTGTTATTTATTCGATTCTTTAGACCAGTAGGTGACAGACGGAAAATCCGTGTCAAACACGAGATTTTAAAGCCTTTTAAAGAGATTTTGAACTCATGACAAAATATTGAGATAAGAAATTATGATTTATCTTTTTGATAGTAGACTTTATCTTTTGGGTGAGTGAAATATTTTTTATTGATCTCTAAAATAAGAATGAATGAATGTGATTTTTCATTGGACTTATCTAGGTAAAAATATTCATGTATTCTTTTCTTTAATTATGCTTTCAATCGCTATCCGAGGATTTTAAGGATTCAATGGTTCATAGGTTTAAAATGAGGACTTGAAAGGAAACCAGCATGTCTTAAAACCAAAAATTCGAAGACATGTGGCATCCACCAAACTGCATTGGGCCCGCGTGGTGGACGGCCCACTCCCTCTCCCAGATTCTTGTACTCATCACTGTACCGGTTATCTCCCTACGGGTAGCGTTGCCAGGCGTCCGGATAAATAATAATAATAATAATTTATTTATTTCAGACCATTGATCCATATAGTGTTAGTAAAATCTTAACCTATTGTTAGTACATATGATGCGTGCATAAAAATAAAAAAAGCTTAAATTATAAAGCCGGACATAGGTAGGCTTTTTGATTGCGTGTCCGGCCAAAATAAACGGTGTCTGGCTTGTCCGGCTTTTGTTAGGCTTTTTACATTTCGCAAACGAGCGAGACCGATGACTGATTATGACAATAATCAAATAGCTTGATTTTATATACAGTTTTTTTGTCGTACCTATTAATACTGAGACACAAAATCCTCAATAATGTAGGGTGTCCGGCCTTTCTACCCAAATGTCCGGCCAAACTGGCTGGTCTGTCCGGCTAATAGGTTTGGCGACCTGGCAACCCTACTTACGGGTGAGATACATCTGAATGAACGCCAATTTAATCCAGCTTGGCGACTACTGGTTACCCTAGAGGCGACTGACCCCCTCCCTCTCCCAGATTAGGAACATTATAGTTTTAATTTTGCAAACGGAACCTAAAATGTATATGCAGATAGCTGCCTGAATACTTATCTCTGTTATTGACTGTATACTTTGAAGTACTTCATCTCATGATTATGCTATGACGTCAAACGGAAGCTTCGGTTACAAGATACAATAACACACACATACACAGCTATTGGATATCTGACAGGTCGTATTACTCAGTAAGAATATTGTTTTTATTATCATAATTAAAATGTGAGTACAACAAAAAATTCTGTAGGATCTACTTATAAAAAACTTCCTTTATGTATTACTAGTTGCTACCCGTGACTTGCTCCGCGTGAAATTTCTTGTTTCCCAGTCTCGTTTTCGGTTAGCGTTCTCTCAGTTTTTCTTTTGCACGGTTCCAAAGGGTCATTGCGTGATGCAAAATAGCCTAAAGCCTTCCTCAAGAATTGCGCTATGAAATGCAAAAATATTTTTTCAAATCTGACGTGTAGTTCCAGAGATTACCCGTACATACAAAAAGAAATTTTACCTACGATTTATGTATGATTTGAATTTGAATATTGGTCAAAATTTACGTCGAGTCGTATGATTCCGTCATCATTTAGCGAAGCCATCATAGACTACAAAAAAGACACTGGTTGATTTCATAATTATGGTCAGCAACGTTTACGTCCAAACTAAGCTCATTTCTCATATCAATCCATATGCCATATTCATTGTTCCAATTTTACAGGTAAACTTTAAAAGATTTTCTACTGCTATTTTAATCAATCCCCGTCAAGAAGCCAGAGTCGCTTGCTGCGATAGAACTGTCAAAGGTTCACATAAAAATAGTATAAAGGGTTATAACCAGGAGGTTTAACTCAGTGTATACTAAGGCTAAGGGGATAGACCGTGGCATTCTACTTGTGTTATTAAACGCTTGTGTCTTTGCGTCTCGTTAGAGCGCATTGTACGGCCTACATCAGTGCTCAACCACTGCTTGTAGCGTATCTGACCTGTTTGAGAGGCGCATTGGTGGCTGGGCAATTGTTTTTCAACAAGACATTGCTCCCGGTAACCTTGAGCTGAAGCTCCTGAAACTCCCATCCTGTAATCCTGCCTTGAAATCGTATAATTTAAAGTTCCTATTGATATTTATCAGTGAATTATCCCGTATTTGAATCTCGTGAAAGACTATCATCAAGTACCAATATCATATAATTGTATTATTTATTCTTGTTATAATTTGAACTTAGATATTCAAGTTCCAGTGTAGTTTTCTGATATTTGTTTAAAAGAAACTTCACTTTTATCTGAGACATATTCATCATACCACGTCTCAAATAAGACTCCTTTGACTCCCAAAGACTTTTGTCCTTAGCATCAAAGCTAGACCTTGAGTCCTATCCTCCTTCTCCATCACCCTGTATCATCGCTCAGCGGCCTACCCAGGCTGCCGTGCGTTGACCGCGCTCTCTCTTGTGTCAGGTACTAGGGCCCTCGCGCCCGGTCGCTCAAACCGTCGGGACGAGAGCTGTGGGCGGATCGGTGCGAGCATATACAACGACAACACGCCGCTGATTGCTCCTGCACTCGCTTAGGTAAGGGTTTTTGAAGTTTTTTGGATGTACACACGGCTACACGTCAAGCTATACAAAACCAGTATTGGCTGACCGTTCATTGTGAGAAAATATCATACTAAGTGAGGCCAAGACAAACTAGTTTTGTATAGCTTGACGTGTAGCCGTGTGTACAGACGCCAGTGCAGGTCAAGCTACCCGAAACTGTCAAATTTTCCCAATCAACCTTCTACTTGTAGTAGCTTGATGTGCTGGCATCTGTACAACAGAGAAATGTATAGTTTAGCAGATTGACCGTGTTCATACGATTGATGATGAGGAGTTCCAAGCTATACATATAAGTTGATTTTAATTTGTAAAACAATACGTTTCTCTGACTGTACAGATGCCTGGATTAATTACGTACCCTTTTGTCAGGAACTAAGGACGATTAGTCTAGGCGTCTGTTATCATTAGTAGCGGTGTGATGTCATCACGTCAACGCCGGCTGTCGCTGAAAACCAGCGCTGGGGCTCTGTCTCGCATAGGGTCTTAGCATTATGCTGAGCGATGGCCGTTTAGCGTGGATGTAACGCATATTTTCCCCCAACTCGTTATTTTTTGTGTTTGTGTTCTTTTCTTACTTTTTCTTTACCTCAGTAGGTAATTTAATTAATAGAAAACAAACAGTTCATTTATCAAATAAAATTTTATTCGAAAACAACCATCGGTTTATTGCTAAACATCAACTATATCCGACGACCCCGGTTACTTATCTCCTTTGGTGACTACGTTCGTGGAAGAACATAATTATATATGGGGCATGATTCAAACCCTCAACATGTATGAACTAGTCTGAAGTAAATCCGTTCTTACGCATCTGATTTATGAACTGCGTGCATTCGCTTTCAGTGTTTCTATATAAAGACATCACCCCGTTGAACTCCCATCTTTCAATTTGAACCCGAGAGGCAATTCTGGTAATTTTAAAAAAAGGTCGCAATCAAATCTCAGTCTCAACTTAGATGGGCAATCCACCGGGTTTAAACCCGGCGCTTTGGTAAACACCCGATGAACACCCAGAAAATGGATTTGGAATACGTGGATTATTGCCCATATAGTCTCAACCTGTCAAAAATACCTCTAATTTCGCCACTTTTTGACATTGGTTGTCGCTGATATGAGATTGCGACTTGATTTAAATTACTCTAACACTAGAGGTATCTTTGACAGATTGACACATATCAGACTGTGAACTTTCTTAAAAAAATACGAGAATTGCCCCTCTAGGCGTCTTCATGAAATAAAAACTAAAGAAAAAACTCGCCCTCAATTGAGAATTAAGATGCTTTTTTAAGAAAAATCGGATATTTAAAAAAAAATTTTTCGTCGTTTTCCTCATTTCGATATGTGCACATTCTGAAGACTCGCACTGTATTGAATGCCACAACGGGAACTATAGAGGACTTTATGATATATGAATAGTTAACTATAACAATGAACTCTCTACAGGTGCCGATTCACCCTCATCTCGCGCCAATAATCCCGATAATGCTGAGATCGGGCGCGGGGCACCCGGATGCTGGCCAATCGGTAGCGTCCACGTCGCGACAGCGCTCTCCCGAAGAGGAGGCGCACAGAATGTACGCGACGCTTAACGAGTATCTCCTACTCGAGCACAAGACGCAGCCAAAACTGTGCCTGCCTGCTGAATCTGAGGTAAGAAGTTGACAAGAATTGTAAAGTATACCATTAAATAACTGGGTTGTTGAAGTCAGATAGGCAGTCGCGTCATGTAAAATACTTGCAGTTACGTGCACCTATGTCTGCGCACACACTAATGTACTATAATACCTGCTGTCCCGAGAGCTGGTCTCCGCCGAGATTGGTCGAAATATTTTTTATAAAAAATATTTAGTTTATAAAGAAAGCTCCATTTGTAGAATACTTTTTAATACACTTAAAGAATCCTTTAACAAAGTGTTGGTTAAATACCTCTATATGCGCCCACGCAACGAACACGTGTGTAAGCCGATATACTGAGCGTTATTGGTCAAGGCCGTGGGGTTCCAATAAGGCGGCGGTTTTTATCTTAATCGTTCTGAATTAAGTATGCCATGTAGTAGGTATCTCTCTGGCATAGTAGGTAAAATATCCTTGTGAAATAAAAAAATAAGTAAAAAAACTTACCCACTCAACCCGCTTGGAATAAAAAAAAACTACAACACAACTACTTATGTAACATAATTAATTTAAAAATATACATACACATACAAAAGCATATTATAGTGACCAATACTTTATTTTTTAAAGCTTTGTGGAATAAAAAAGCTAACTACATATTATTATTAAAAAAAAAACACGTTAAGCCGTGGCTGTCCCGGCTGTCATTCGTGGATCTTTGTCGACAGTTCGTCAGAAGTCCGAAAGTCGGTTGTCAGACTTTCGGGCTTCTGACGAACCGTAACGACTGTCAAAGATCCACGAATTCTTACCAAGGGTTATCGTATTACCAAGTAACTGGGTTGTGGAGGTCAGATAGGCAGTCACTCCATGTAAAATACTGGTATTCAGCTGCATCCGGTTAGACTGGAAGCCGACCCCAACATAGTTGGGAAAAGGCTAGGCAGATGATGATATTATTATTAAGAAAATCGTGTTGACCCTAGCATTAATTTATGCATTAAAAATGGAGTCTTAATGTCTTAAAATAAGATTTAATTTTCTTTGTTCAATCGGCGGTCAGTATGGCAAAATGTTATAAAAAAAAACTTATTTTAAAAGTTACTGAAATCGATCCAGTAGTCAATTATGAACTAACTACTTTCAGGATTTTTTTTTAGTATTTGTTGTTATAGCGGCAACAGAAATACATAATTTGTGAAAATTTCAACTGTCTAGCTATCGCGGTTCTTGAGATGCAGCCTGGTGACAGACAGACGTACGTACAGACAGCGAAGTCTTAGTAATAAGGTCCCGATTTACCCTTTGGGTACAGATATCTAAAAATGAAACCATACCATAGTGTAATTTGAAAATAAAGTGAAAATCATTGAAATCTGACCTCCATTCGTATTAGGAATGTCGAGATACCTTCAAAAGATGTTAATTCGTCAACTCGTTGCTAAACTCGCGATAATTTTGTATTTGTACATATTGTGTACTTACTTGCGTAAGCACAGTGTTTTGTTAATCTTTATTTACTATTTACGAGATCTTGTTTTGCTACTAAAAGTAAGTAAATAAGTGTCATATAATGATACCAGAGGGGCAATTCTCGTAATTTTAAGAACGTTCACAGTCTGATCAGTCTCATTCTGTCAAAAAATAATTATCTTTTTCCCTACATTTTGACAAGTTTTTGACATTTGTTTGTAGCTGAGATGAGACTGCGACTAGATTTTGAACGTTTTAAACTTTTAAATTACGAGAATTGGCCTTCTGATTAATTCAATTGTTGCACAACGATCGGGATCGGAGGTGGAGCATGGTTTGCAAAATAGCACCAAAAACACACTCCCTCCACCTTTAAATAAATAATCATCTTTTTTTTTGTTTTATCGTGTTGATACAGGGTTATTTTTCAAAGACCAGCCAAATTTATGGATGTGGTACAGACCATCAAACTGAACAACTTTCTCCATGGGACAAATAGCGTAATCGCGAAAATTTTATCAACTGTCCCATAGAGTTCATGCAACCCGAATCTCTTCAAGGCGAGAGTGAATAGGCTTCTTCTGGGCAAGCTCGTTCCACCGTAGTAGATCTCATCCCTGCCTCTGGGCTGGATTGAGGTCAAGAGTGAGCCCATTGTCAATAAAAAAATAAATAAAAAGAAAATAGAAAACTTCAATACCTACTCGACGCGACGGCTGAATTTTTATTCGCGATTACGATGTTGGTCCTACGGAGAAAGTTGTTCAGTTTGATGGTCTGTACCACATCCTTAAATTTGGCTGGTCTTTGAAAAATAACCCTGTATATCGATTCCCATTGTCACGGTGTTCTTAACTACCCATCCGTTCGTCTCATGCAGGCGTGATGATGTGATATTAATTCGTATGTATTTGTCAACAGAATGGTGAAGTAACGACGGGAGCGCGCGACGGCGCGGCTCACGTGCTGAGATGTCTCAAAGTTTGGTTCGACCTCCCAGCTGACGTGCTCATCGATGCCATCAACTTGTTCGACCGGTGAGGAACTTTATCTTAACACTACACAGCTTCGACCCACCTTGTCGCATTGCATAGCCCGCCCGCACTATTACGTCGTTTTGTCTTAGCGTTCTTTCTGCCTTTATTTCTTCTTGCTCGGCTCCTGAGGTCCTAGCGTGATATTAAGTAGCCTTAAGCCTACCTCAAAAATTGTCTACCACAAGTACAACGCGCGTCGCTTCGTGAGACAAAATACTGTACTATATTTCTGTTAATCTCTCAACTGTGTTCATAAAAACTCATTCTAGTTATGTGTGCAGGAAATATTAAATAAAAATAGGGCCATAATAAAGTGCCTAAATAAAATGGTTTTCTCCTAAAAAGCTAACTGCTGATCCTATATATCTGTAGTTATGTCAATGGAGATATAGTAAACTTTCCAAAGACAACAATCTTTCTGGACTATTTCAGTTTAGACATAGACTATGGAATACAGTTATTTTTTAGGCGTACAACGAAAATGTTGAAAATATGTACTTAATTAAAAATCACATTTCATTTATTGAAATTAGCAGCAGTATAGAATTTTTTTTTTTCAAAATCAAAAGTCGTTTACTTATCCATATTAGGCTGAGAATCAGCACTTTTCTAATGTCAAAATTACAAAAGATAGTCCCCCGAAAACGCCCGCCCTTCACCTGTTCCTAGTGCTATCGCTGGGAAGAAGTGGTGCAACAAACTCCCCAGCAGCACAGCTGTCTGTTCAGTTAGAAAATACTTGATTGTATACGATACTAGGTATGTTAAGTAATTAACATTACAACATTTAATACTTTTTTTTACCATTTCACGAAGCGACGCCTGCTTTACTTGTGTCAACCGAGTGTACAAGCACGCTGTGAATGTGTGTATAAACGCAGGGCTCACGGTATCGTCCGAGATAATGGCGAAGTCGGAATAGGCTAGATGCCTAAAAAAATCTAATAAGTCCGTCAGTTAGATTATCAAAAAATATTGGACCCGTATTTTTTCTTTTGTCAATTATATAAAAAATTATGAAGATATCGCCCGTTAAAGTTCCGCGTGACGTCACGCCTTGCTATACTTTTTAGCAAGGCGTGACGTCACGACCCTGCTCCCAAATTTTGACGTGCTTTATCTTTGTAATTTTTTGTTTGATTGGCAAAATAAAAAATACGTGTCCATTATTTTTCGATAATCTAACTGACGGACTAAATATAATAATCATTTTTTTACCCAGCCAACTACCCTATTGTGTGTGCGTTATGTGCTGACGCTACCTGTCTTAATTTGATTTTTCTTTCTTTCTTGTCCCATGAGTGGGTTGTGGAGGTCAGATAGGCAGCCACTCCATGTAAAATACTGGTATTCAGCTGCATCCGGTTAGACTGGAAGCCGACCCCAACATAGTTGGGAAAAGGCTAGGCAGATGATGATTTGTCCCATGACTGCGGTAAACGAGTCCAGCCTAGTCTCACACACGCAGCTTGGCTGCTTTTTGGGTGACGTCAGCTATTTGTGTTTTCGTCATCATGTAAATGGAGACAGCCCGGAGTATGGAAGTTAGCGGTGTGATATCCCCGTGCCTTGGAAAGCACGTAAAGCCGTTGCTCCAGCGCCTGATCTCTCTCCGATCGTGACGGATTACGCGCCGTCCCATCTGACTATGAAAGTGAGGGAAGAGAGTGTCTGTATCCACTATAAAGCCCGGTTTCCACTGCGAAAGGGTAATGAGCGGGAAATGCTTAAGCGGAACGCATTAAATAGGTTTATATTTCCACCAACAAAGAGTTGGTCATTTGATTTCCACTGCAAAATGAAAATGAGATAGAGAAATGAGCGGAGTGAGCTGAACGGAAAATGAGAAATGAAAAACGAATAGTGAATTTCCACCGAGACCGAGTTCAGTTGAAGTTTTGAGCTGGTTGCGTGTGGTCGTGTTGTTGCGATGTTATCGAGTGACACGGAATCGAGTGATGACGAGTGATTATGTATACAGAAAAAAGAAATACATATTGTTGAGTCCGTTCTGAACTAGTCGGTGCAGGTCTTGTCGCAGCGGACTCTTTTCAACTTCTTTTTACTCGTTCAATCCGCCCCGCTCACCACTTTCTGTGTGGAAACGCTACTATGTAAATTGTAATTGCGAGTTGAGCGGAGTCCGTAAGTACTCCGCTCCGCTCCCTAGAACTGAGCGAGCTCATTTCTACTCTTTCTACACGCTCGGCTCTTTCCGTCCGACTATTTGTTGGTGGAAATAAAAGTATGCAGTTTGCGTTTGCGAGTTTAACGAAGTCATTAATGGGTCCGTTCCGCTCGCGGTGGAAACCGGGCTTAATATCTAGTCTCCATTAAGATTAGCCGCCATGGCGGAAATACAGTCTGGAGGACGATTAAACAGGCCTTAAGACTATTATCGTCCCCTAACTCTGTAATAACAATACAATTTCATTCTATTACAGGTTCCTAACTAAGATGAAAGTGCGTCCGTGTCACATACCATGCATCACCGTCACCTGCATGCACATAGCGATAGATGATTATGCTATCCACACTGACACCAAACGCAGGATCTCTATTGAAGAGCTGGGTAAGTCAGCATATTATTTCTTAATTTTGATTTTGAGTCTGTGGCACCAACCCAACAGATTTATTTTAAATATAATGTGTGGTGTAGTAAAAAAAAACTAATAAAACGTTTCTTTTCAATTTCAGTATCAATATCCCAGTCGGCGTGCACAGCCGGCGACGTGCTCCGCATGTCCCCAGTCATCACGGGCAAGCTGAGCCTCGCGCCGGGCTGCCGCGCCACCACCGCGCTCGACTGGCTGCGACTGTTCAGGGCCATGCTGAGCCTGCACGCGGAGCAGTGTGGCATCATACTGCCGCCGAGCTGCAAGGTAATATCCAAACTAATATTATAAATGCGAAAGTAACTCTGTCTGTCTGTCTGTCTTTGCTTCACGCCTAAACTACTGAACCGATTTGTGTGAAATTTGGTACAGACATAGTTTGGAACTTGAGGATGGACATAGGATAGTTTTTATTACAAAAAATAAAATAAAATAAAAAATAAAATTTATTCCGGACCGGACATACAGCGCCATCTATTGGTCAAGAGTCGGCATCAATTCAGTACTGAAAACATCCACGCGGGCGAAGCCGCGGGCAGAAGCTAGGAATAGGATTTTTTCATAGGAGTCACAGACAGTCCGCTGTGTAGGGCTTGCATAGAGAACGACGAGACGGCGGCACATGTGCTTCTAAACGGGCCGGCGGGCGCCTCGTGCGGGCTGCGCACTGCGGGGGCCCAGGGAGCCTGCGTGAGGCGGTCAGTAGCATCGAGGCGTTACTGACCTTTGAGGAGCTGGGGTGGATCGAATAATCGATTTTCCCATTTGTACCCAAAATACGCGCATTGACGTTGAGTTGTAGACACCGCCCGTATTACCTATTACCTAGGAATTTTATGAGTAGTACCTTGGTGTAATGTCATGGGGCTCGTGGCTAAATAATAACAGCCACACGGGTTCATCGAAGCTTAAGTTACGTTTGCCGCGAACGCTACACATAGACATCCGTGCCCTGGAAAACACGCTAACCTCAGCTGTCATCCGTAACTATTTGACAGTCAAAATCAAAATCAAAAGTCATTTATTCAAATTAGGCTGAGAGTCAGCACTTTTCGAACGTCAAAATTACAAAAGACAGTCCCCCAAAAACGCCCGCCCTTCACCACTTCCTAGTGCTATCGCTGGGAAGAAGAAGTGGCGCAACAAACTTCCCAGCAGCACAGCTGTCTGTTCAGTTAGAATATAGTGCATGTATACAATACTAGGAACCTATGTTCAGTCATTAACATTACAAGAAACTTAAATTATTTGCCATAAAATATGTCAGCTAGCCACGCCAATATACCAACAAATATAATAAAAACTATACGTACTCAAGCTGAAAAGTCGTTACGGGTAGTCAGAAGCCTGAAAGTTTGACAACCAGTCTTACCAAAATGTATTGTGTTACCCAGTAACTAGGTGTTATGGTATTAATAAAAGTATTTTTTTCTCCTAAAAAGCTAACTGCTGATCCTATATATCTGTAGTTATGTCAATGGAGATATAGTAAACTTTCCACAGACAACAATCTTACTGGACTATTTCAGTTTAGACATAGACTATGGTATACAGTTTACTTTTGCTCTATAAACATCTAAATTAAAATTTTGTTTGTTTCAAATTGACGTTATTTAAAGTTAAACAAATATCAACTTTATCTAAATGGTAATTAAGTTGATTTCAGAGTGACTATTGAAAAAGTTATAAAAGTGTTTAAAGTTGTAGCGTAAACTGAACTTTATTGTGTAGGAGTTATTAAGTTAAGTTGTTAAGTTATTTTCCCATAAACTCATATTTGTTCACATTTTTTGGTGAATATGTCGCGATTCAAAAATAGATTTTAGTAGTAGATTTATATAAGAAGTAGTATTTAGTAGGATTTAGTAGTAGTAGTAGTATTTTAGTAGTAGATTTTAGTAGAAGTATAACTGGCTTGCTTTCTATGAGAGAGAGAGAGAGAGACAGACAGAGAAACACGCGCACGCCGCACGGCTTACAACTATAGCAAAAAGTGTCGTTCCAACTTTTGGTCTTAATTTTTTCCATCTAGCCCCCTTTCGCAACGCGCGATAAGGAACTTCGTTCCAAAATGTTTGTTTGTTTATCTAAATTTTTATATTTCTGTTTGTCTCATCAGGAAGAGGAGCTAGTCCAGCTGCTCGAGATCGTGTCCTGCGACGCGGCCTGCGTCAACACTCGCACCAGTGAGCTAGCACTTGTGTTGCTGTACTATAAACTAGGTGAATATTTTATTTACATTAATGATCATCACTCTCCTGCCCTTATTAAATAATAATTATATTTAGTCCGTCGGTTAGATTATCGAAAAATAATGGACACGTATTTTTTTCTTTTGTCAATCAAACAAAAAATGACAAAGATAAAGCGGGTCAAAATTTGGGAGTCAAGTGACGTCACTTGCTTGCAAAAGTGTCGCAAGCAAGTGACGTCACGCGGAACTTTAACGGGCGATATCTTCACCATTTTTTATATAATTGACAAAAGAAAAAACACGGGTTCAATATTTTTTGATAATCTAACTGACGGACTAATTAGATTTTTTTAGGAAAATAGCCTATTTATTTCTAGTCTGTGCAACATGTCATCTTCTTCCATACTTCTCTATTAGTCGTCATCTCGGTAGTCACCCCCTTTCTAACCATATCATCATTCACACATTCCATCCATCGTTTCTTTGGTCTTCCCCTACTCTTATATCCCTGTAACACAGGTTCCACCTAGCATGGGGGTTATTGATCAAATCTCTGTGTACTTGTAAGTCCTCCTCTGTAAATGCTGCGCAAACCTACTCTGTACACAACATATGGAAAACAAATCATTTTATTATTATTATCCATCGTCATTAATATCCTACTAATATTATAAACGTGAATGTTTGTATGAATGGATGGATGGATGTTTGTTACTCTTTTACGCGACAAAAAATTTCAACGCTATGGGCTCTAGTATCATGTGCTGAATCCATGGTTACAGTTTGCGCGTCGATGTCCCTTCCACCCTGTATAGTCACAAAAAAAAAGAAAAACTAATCTATCGTCGTATCCTCTCACAGAACTTCAAACGTGTTAGACATACGTTTATCCATCTTGCGGCAAACAAATCACGCTCCTGTGTCGATGCCAGTAGTAGATTTAGGGCTGCACCCTAATTGCGTAACACGATCAATTGGAAATGGTTTAATTTTGACAGTTCAACAACATTCATTGCGTTATTTACGTGTTGAGCTGACAAATTTTTCGAACTTTTGAAGCAATGGATTTGCAATATACTTCAAAATGATTCTGATTCCGATTAATTGTGCGTTACGCAATTAGGGCGCTGATTGTTCCAACGCCAGATAACTTTCTCGGAGGAATAATTTTGAATTTTTGACAGTTCTTCCATACAAAAACTGTCAGACGTCAATTTTATTCTACGAATAAAAATTATCTGTCGATTGGAAAATCAGCCCTTTAAAACACTATAGTTTTTTTTTTTTGCTAACATTGTAATATTTTTGTTTGTAGAGCAACAGTTAGCGGAGTCTCTGGCTGCGGCTGAGGAGAGTGGCGCTATTCCAGATCACGCTTACTACCTGTACGACTTTGCTCGTCAACTACAGCTGCATTGCAATGTAAGTAGTATTTATATTGTTGTTACAAGTGTAGCGGTATCTACAACGCCACATGCGAACAACGCGTCATACTGACGTCACGCAAATCCTGCATCTCGCAAGCAGAGTTTACCGCGCAGTTAGCATAGATACAATTTCCCAACATCAATTGTTGGGCAATTGCCCGCCAGACACAACACCCGTCTGGTCGGAGGATCCTCCCTTTTCTATGGAGGATGAGTGAACTTTACACCCTGTTCCTCATGCCTCTAAACAAGTAATTAACTCAAAGGCGGTTAGCTTCAGGGATATGCCCATATTATGACAACTGATTTCCACACAACTTTTCAGTCACCGGTGCCAC
The DNA here is from genome assembly GCA_945859715.1 of Apamea sordens. Taxonomy (NCBI): domain Eukaryota; kingdom Metazoa; phylum Arthropoda; class Insecta; order Lepidoptera; family Noctuidae; genus Apamea; species Apamea sordens. Next base: position 4,698,669 of record OX244015.1, on the reverse strand, counting down.
TTTCAAACTTCCTTTTTTTGTACTCATTTCTTATTCTATCCGTTCGTTTAACCCCACACATCCGTCTTAGCATATAGCTGAGATGAGTCGTGATGTAACGCGGCCTTAAAATAATGTGTGAGAACGTGCTCTTAGGCACCTTACCTGTTTGTGCTTCTTTTTACGGAGTTCTATATTTATTATTTTACGGTTAAACGTGCGTTCGATTTCCTATAAATAGACCTAACATACCCTTTTTTTTTGGTTGGGAAATCATCATATGACTTCTCCCGCTCTGGGCGGAGCGGGAGGGCGTGTCAGACCTTTACTGACTAAAACCCACCCGTGTTCCTTCAGTTGCCTGTTCCAGGGGCCACGGTATCTCTTTCGAACAACTCGCGACCCTGGTAGGACCTAACATACCATGAGAAGTTCCCTACGAATGAATGCTAAGAGGGTAGTAGAGATATGTCAGACACTATTATAAAGATGTATATTGTTACAGATGTGCGACGCATCGCTAGCTCACGCCCGCGCGCGCGTGCGGCACGTGGTGACGCGCTACGAGCGCTGCGAGGCGCGTCGCGACCAGCGCCAACGCCTCGTGTGGCGCCTTTCCGAGCGCACCCTCAAGGTGAGCTGCATGCACTCGTCCTGTCGGCCTCTCCACCCTCGCTCGAGCCAGCCCGCGCCGCTGAGCCTGTAGCTTTCAATTCGTCCCTAAATCATTCCGATCCAGCCTGTCCCTTGCCGTCTTCTCCCAGCGACGCCCTAAACCGAGGTCCTTATCCCACAGGGAGTGCCCTTAGCCTGTAGTCGCTTAGTTTTTTTTTTTGTTTTTAAAGCCCCGGCTGGAGGCCTTAATTTATTAAGACAACCACAGGCAAGTGCGGTTAAACAGACGACAACCTAGGATGAACTGCGAAATGTCATTCCCAAAAAAAGCTACGTTAAGCTTTGGGTCCTGTACCTAATGTCTTTCCGGTGGTATCGGATCGCCGTCCCATCGGACTATGAGGGAGGGACGTGAGAGCACCTGTGTCTGCACACACATTTGTGCATTACAATATCTCCTGCGCCGAAGGCTAGTTCCTGTTGATACTGGCCGTATCATATTTAGATCAACATTGTTGGCTAAGCTTGCTTTCAATGAAAATATTTATATATATTTGTAACACAGTGGTTTAATAAAGTAGTTTATATTTTATAATTAATATAAAATTAAACTCGTCTATTTATGATGACATAACAGAACAGTTGCTAGGCAACAACATAAGAATATTACTCCTAGAACAGTGCATTAAAACCTTCATGGTTCAACAAACATACAACATAACACTGACCTATAAATTGCAAAAAGCGTAAGCAAATTTGAATTTCGCGGGCTCACAATAGTGCATTCACCTATATTAATCTCTAAAAAATTTTATGGGCTTCTAATGATGCATAATCAGCTTGTAATGTTCTCTGTGGGAGGGACTGGACCATAATGCTCCACGCGCTGGTCTAGTGCTTGTTGGTGGATCATGATCGGTCGTCGGTCTGTCTAGCCGGGCGGCGTCACACAATACGCTTGCCCACTCATACACAATATAAGTATAAATGTATTAACGTTAACATGATTGTCTCCAGGTGCTACGTCCTACGGATCGCCTCACTTCGTTGCTGCCAACCATTGAGGAGCAACACTTCGTAGTCGACGCCACGCCCACCAGGACCAGGTAAAGCTGACATTTCCTTGATATTTAATGTTAATGTTATTTCAAGTTAAACAGATATCAACTTTATTTTAATGGTAACTTAGTTGATTTCAGTGACTAGTGCTATTGTAAAAGTTTTTTTTTTTTGAAGTTTTTGTGTAAACTGAACTTCATTGTGTAGGAATTAGTTATTTTTCCATAAACTCGTTTATATTTTGTGCTAATTTGTACCTACAACCAATACTACGTGCTTAATGGGGAAGATGCCTTTTTTAAATTTTATACTCAAAAAATATATTAAAAATATTTTTTTTTGACCAAACTATTCCAATTCCTAACCAAAGCGTGACTTTACATAATCAGCCTATAATGTTCCCACTGCTGGGACACAGGCCTCCTCTCTGTGAGAGGGAGTGGGCCGTAATCTCCGCGGGCCCAGTGTGGAGTGGTAGATGTCACATGTCATTTCATTTTTGGTTCTAGCACATGCCGGTTTTCTCACGATGTTTCTCGTCCCCGTTTTGAGAGCAGCGGTGATGAAATAATACCTATTCTTAATTCTGATTAGGCTTGGGGGATGTGCGACTTAACACAGAATTTACAAACGCAACACACCAGAATTGTGTAACACACTCATCAGCAGCAATCGGTTTCATTTTGACAGTTCAACAACATTCATTGCGTTATTTACATTGTTGAGTAAGACAGATTTTTCGAACATATGAAGCAATGGATTAGCAATATCCTTCAAAATGATTCAGATTGAGATTTATAGTGTGTTACGCAGTTATGGGTCTGATTATAAAATAATAACATTCTTCCATTTTTTTTTTATCACCAGATCGGGTAGTGAGAGTAGCGAAAACGAGGAGACATCCGATTGGCCGCGCAGTCCTGTGCTTCCGGTGTACTGCGACAACTAATAGCGGCCGCGCCGACCTGGCAAGCATCCGGTACTTAAAGTGGCATCGCAGCCAGACACTAAACGGTACCAAACTGATTGTAGTAGCAGACATCCAGTACTGAAGAGTATAGCGGTATTTCTACTTACATCCTGAAGACAATTACATGATACATTCTAGTGTCAGTTTAGGCTAAAGGGTCGAATGGTACTTTAGGAGTTACGTAGTTACAGCTGTGGCTTATGTGGTACTTTTAGTGCTAGTTGAGGACTGAATTGAATCTCGATCTGCGCTTTTGGTTCCAACTGTGGCTTCAGTGGTACTTTTAGTGACACTGAGCTAAAAATATACATCTTAGCAGTATTGTAGCTAGACAGACAGCATCCTGCAATATTTGAAGTGGCCATTTGTTACAAGACTTCTTTATTTTAGCTGATGAATAGTCTCCAGTGGTACTGTAAACAAAAATTGTAACTTGTAACTGATTTCACATTTCAAGTACTACCTCTCTCATCTGTTACTATGTTAGGGCGGTAATTTTAGTGTTTTTAATATAAACCTAATTTGTACCTGGCAGCTGAATTATAAAAAAATGAGATCTTTTGGAATTTCACATCGGAAAATGTATACTTGTGTGTAAATCTATAATTTTAATTTAATTTAAAAAAAATATGACATTTGATTGAAGCATTTAATAACGAAAACTCTATGTTTGACATTATTATAGTTACTATTTAAATACAACTCGAATTCTGAAAGGTCTTATTAATATAATTATTGTAGTTAATTATAGTTACGACTTGAATTATAAATCTATAAAGATGACAAGCTGAACTCATAATAATAATGCCGGGTCTTAGCGGTCGTATTCAAAATGGCGACGAGAATGTAATATGGTTGACAGCAGTAAAAGCATTTAATTAAAGCATTCTTAGCTAGAGTCGCGAAAAATAATAAATCATCATCTGCCTAGCCTTTTCCCAACTTTGTCGGGGTCGGCTTCCAGTCTAACCGGATGCGGCTGAATATCAGTATTTTACATGGAGTTATTGCCTATCTGACCTCCATAAGCCAGTTACTGGGTAACGCGGAAATGATAGCTCAATAATATGATGTCTGAAATATTATTTTTCTACTCTCTAAGCATATTAATTTTCATAATTTTGTAGATCACTAGTAATTCTTACAATGTATCTGCCAAATATATGGCCTTAAAGCCAAACTGCTTGATCACATTATAATATCTCGTCTCCATATTAAAAGTTTTAAGTTTATTTTACTTTTAACATAAAAAAAAACAATTCTGTGTTAATTAATTTATATCTAAAAAAAAAAAACAAAAAGAAAAAGCCGTGGTTTTAAATTTTAGTTTTCTTTTTTTTTTCCAAGAAGGATTTATGTCTCTCGATCATCGCGTGATCCTAATTTTGAGAATGTCAAAATGTATGTGATCCGTTGTCTGTGGGTGTATTTGTGTGTAGAGGCCGGCGCAGACCTGGCGAAGGGCATTGTGGTTTCCAATGCCAAACAAATATCGACCTTGATCTTGTACAAATAAAGTTAAAAATGGATATACTTAGTGCGTAGAGGACCACGTCTAAGGTTATTTATTTTTACTTTAATTGAAGACACAATGTTGATATTTGCTTGGCAGTAAACCCGCTCCGCGCGGCGCTTCGCCAGGTTAACTCCGGCCCTAGGTGTGCGAATGGGGTGCGGTTGTGAGGTCGTTTCGTGATAGTACCTTGCTTTGTGGCAAGCAAAGTGGGGTGTTAGATGTTGAGGTTGCGATAAAGTTGCGCCACAGTCGCCCAACAGTTGGGTCTTGTTGATAAATTAGCAATAAGACTGCTTAATTACTATTAAATTGGCTTGAATTAAATAATACTTTTTCGTGCCAATTTTATCGCTAGTCTCAGTTATCATGACCAATTTTCTAAGGATAAACTGTCACGGAGTCGCCTCGCAGTCGCGCCACAGTCGCGCAAATGTATGTTTCTAAATAAAATTAAGTTTAATTAATAATTAATCAGAATAAAAGGACAAAAAAATATATAAAAAATGGTGCAATTTTAAAATTCAAAAAAATCTCGTTCAAAATTTATTTAATGGTAAATAAAAGTAATATTTGGAGTATTATTCAATGTGAAAAGTTGTTTTTATTTTAATTAAATGTTTTTGCATTGCGGTGGACAACGTTTCTTTCAGGTAGGCAGAGAAGTTTACAGTTGACTTTTGGAACCTAAAAATATTTCTGACTAGGTACTCCTCAAGAACTTAACTTTTATATCAGTCCCTAAGAGCTTTGATTTTGTTATATTAATATGTATGAATGAAGCGTTGTCCGTCATCCCGAAGCTTTTCCTTACTGTGATTTTTCTTAGAGAAAAAAAAAGTTCAAAAAAAAAGATGAATATTCCATATTTTTTACTAGTTTTAAGGTCTGGGGCGAAATCTGGGGTAGAGACTGTGGTGTTAAAATGTGGATGAAATATCAGTGGTGTTAAAAATGCATAGTATTAAATTTTATTAGGGTTAAATTAGCGAGCTTTAAAAACTGGTCGAGTAAATATTTTTTGTTGGCTCACAGTTGCCGCACAGTTGTGCAATAATCGTCCGACTGTTGCGCCGCAGTTGCTTCCCAAATCTCGCCCTTAGCGTTTTTAAATATAAGAATTTGAGTCACATAAAAACTGAGTGAATGTAACTTTTTTATATTGCGGAAAAAGTGAAAAAAAAAAATATCCACCGAACGTTTCTTTTTAAGTACATCTTGTATCTGTAATTTAAGTATTATAGGTATTGTAAAAAAAATATTTTTAATGAATAAATAATATATTTCCATTAATCCATTTTACGACTAACTCCTTCAGAGTTTCGAGAAAATCTGATTTAAAAAAAAAAAAACAATTTGGCATTATAATTTTCTTTATTTTTTTTTTTAGTAGTAGTAATCACTTATTTCTTTTTATTTTAGTAGTGTATAAACTTATAAATGACAAAAAAAAAATACAAATTTATGAAAAAATAGTAAAAAAAATGATCTCAGTTTGTAGTTTTCTTTGCATAAAAACGTGGAAATTTTAAGCAAAAGTTTTGAGTATTGTATGCGTAAAAATCATGGCATACTTTACATTTCTGTAAGACTCTGGAAATGTGCGCATTAAAAACTTCTGTGCTTTTTGAGGCTCATTTCACCCCGAGACAAAAGCTAAGTATGTATTTTATTCATATTTATATCTATAGCATTTGTTCTACGCATACTATACTTATTAAAAACAAAGCATTAAAAATAGTCTTTGAATATAAAAGCAATGTACATTTACGCTCTGTGATAAAGTTCAAATCGAGAAAGTATAGAAGACAATGCAAAAAATCGCTTAAATAGCTACCAGAAAAAGGACATTATAGATTTGTTAGTCGAGAATTCTAGCAAGTCTTTTTATAGTACGGTTGAATGAATCATGGCCTGTCCGAACTTAACGCAGAAGGCTGCGCAATCACACTTTTTACGAACAAAATGGTCACATGAGTGAGCGAAAGTTCGGAGAGAGCCTACGTTCAGACCGGTCTCGATTTATCAACCCTTCAGAATAACTTCTATTTGAGCGATATTTTTTCGCATTCTAACGAGTGCCTTCTAAACTGGTATCAAAGTTGTAATAATTAACATCTCGAAATATTTTAAGATCGTTTTTATAAAAGGTATAAAGATCGACTTTTTATAAATATTATAATTAGTACTGATTTTAAAGTTGTGGTGAATGTCTTCGACACTTTTCAACTTATATTAAGTCTGGGTAGTCGAATTTGTACAGTAAATAATAAGCATAAAGCCTTTATAATGTTATGTCAAAAGAAATATAGTAAAATCTGTTCGCACAATAATCTTTAGTTGTAAATATCTTTATACAGACGAGAAATATATACATAAATAACTAATAAGCAACTGTAATTAATATTATTTTTATAAGGAATACCGTTTACAATGTAAATATCAACTTATAACTAAATACAGGGGATTTGTCGAAGTCATACAATCCAAAATGGCGGTTTTGTTGTTTTGGCGCGAACATTTTAAATTCAGTACTAAATAAACGGAGTGATAACTGTTATTTTTAAGCTACTATTAGCGGCAACAGAAACACCAATTTACTGTTATGGTATTGACAATTTATAATCAAGTTATTTTCTATACGAAAATGAGCATTTTCGTTTTTTACAGCATGACCACAGCCTATCCAACACAGTCTTCCAACAAGCCTTCATCCATGCAAAACAAAATTGTTGAACCCCTGTAAGTTGGTAGACTGTGTCATTATTTTTTGTTAATTATTATAAATTGTCAATCTATTTAAACCTGCATTTAATGTTAAAATCAATAGATATGTATTCCCGTTATATAAGTGTGCGTGAATGTGAAGTGAATTTTGTAAAAAAAAATATGGGTGAGTCAAAAGAAATCTCGAATGATGAGAATAAACGTTAGGCTCTTATTTCTTTGTTTTATTTCATCTTAACTCGTCATCATTCTCCCTCTCTTATCCCAATCTATTTTAAAGCCCGGTTTCCACCGCGAGCGGAACGGACCCATTAACCTTTTCACCGCCAAGCACTTCTATAGAAGTTCGGGATTTTCGTGCCACCAGCGCCACAACTTCTATAGAAGTTGTTCATTTTAACTATCTTATTAAAATAAATTTACTGTGATTAAAAGCTTTGTTTCATTTTATTATTTAAGATAGCACTGTCTACTACCCTGTTTTTTATTTTTCTACACAAAATAAGCCCTAGTTTGTCCTAAAATCGGCAAAAACAGAAACTCCGAATTTTGTTACTTTCCTCAGAACGCCAATCACTTCATATCAAGTTGGCCAGTGATGTGCCGTGAAAGGTTGATTTCACCATTGAAATATTTATAAATACAGAAAGTTACGAATATCGAAAACAATTTGAGGTCAATAAAATATGAACTTAGTTATCTACTTCATTACAAAGGATAGTAGATGAATTTCGACCTTCAGGTAGATGCCGATACGTAATTATAAAGTTGTTACCAATTCTTGTCGATAGTTATTTTCCCATCTCTACAAAACAATTGCCCCTGTGCGCCACTGAGTGCCACGAACTACTATAGAAGTTGGTCAGTGACGTCATAGGCGTGCGGCTGTCAAGGTCACTTTGGCATAGTGCAGCACAAAATCGGATTCGCGCGCACGCATCTTTCTTTCTTTCACTACGAAACAAATAGAAAAATGAGTGAAGAACTTGATTCGGACGAACTTTTAAAATTTTTGCAAAGTGTGGAATCGGACTCGGATTATTTTGTGGAGAACATTGAACCAGAAGATAATTCTGAGGTATGTCTAACTGGATGATAATAATAATGTTTATTCATCAAAGAGTAGGAATTCCGGCACAGATTTACCGCGCACAGATGCGCGGGGTCCCCCGCGCACAGATGGGTAAACGGTACCGATACATGAGTTAAGAAAAGAACAGAAACAACACTTAAAAAACAATGCTTTGATAAGTACACGGCTACAAGCGTGATAGAATTTAAATATATACTTACTTTCCATTTCAAAAAACACTTTAAAAACAATTAAAAATTCTGCCACTTAGATACCTACGGTAAAAAACGTTGACTGAAGTTATTAAAAAAACACAGGAATAAACAAAAATAGAAGAAAGAAAGACCATAGACCCCATCCCTGATCAGAATCGAATTCAACGTGCCCTCAGTGCCAATAACTTGATATGAAGTTAAAGAATGAGATCATGAAACAAATAGAGATGTACCCCATTCCTTATAGTTCTAATTGAGTTATGTATTAGTTTCTTTGATACTCATAATTTATACTGTTTTTTCTTATTAAGGATACTGTGAAATGAAACAAATCTGGAAATATTTAATCAGTTTTTATTTATATTCGTAAAATCAACTTTAAATCTTAACTTTACGCGTACAAATCTTATTCATCGATATGACGATATTCCCATCACTACTGTTTACTGTATATTTAGTTATACATTTATAGCTTGGCGCTCGGCGAGGCATTGCGTTTTGTGTACGGACGCCAGCAGGTCAACCTACCCGAAACTGTCAGATTTTCCCAATCAACATTGAACCTAATGCTTTAGCAATAAAGTCGAAAATCTTTTAAAGAAATCTGACAGATTGTAGTAGCTTGATGTGCTGGCGTCTGTACGTTGTTCGGCGAAAAGGTTAAATGACTTCGTTAAACTCGCAAACGCAAACTGCATACTTTTATTTCCACCAACAAATAGTCGGACGGAAAGAGTCGAGCGTGTAGAAAGAGTAGAAATGAGCTCGCTCAGTTCTAGGGAGCGGAGCGGAGTACTTACGGACTCGGCTCAACTCGCAATTACAATTTACATAGTAGCGTTTCCACACAGAAAGTGGTGAGCGGGGCGGATTGAACGAGTAAAAAGAAGTTGAAAAGAGTCCGCTGCGACAAGGCCTGCACCGACTAGTTCAGAACGGACTCAACAATATGTATTTCTTTTTTCTGTATAAGTACATAATTACTGTCATCACTCGATTCCGTGTCACTCGATAACATCGCAACAACACGACCACACGCAACCAGCTCAAAACTTCAACTGAACTCGGTCTCGGTGGAAATTCACTATTCGTTTTTCATTTCTCATTTTCCGTTCAGCTCAGTCCGCTCATTTCTCTATCTCATTTTCATTTTGCAGTGGAAATCAAATGACCAACTCTTTGTTGGTGGAAATATAAACCTATTTAATGCGTTCCGCTTAAGCATTTCCCGCTCATTACCCTTTCGCAGTGGAAACCGGGCTTTAACCTAATTAGTAATAGCTAGCTGACCTGCAGGCTAATTGCGTAACACACTGTCTATTGCAATGGTTGGTATCATTTTGATAAGTAGTTCAACAACATTGCGTCTTTGTTGAGCAGACAAATTTTCGAACATATGAAGCAATGGGTCAGGTATATCCTTCAAAATGATTCAGATTGTGGCTAATAGTGTGTTACGCAATTAGGGTGCTGACCGACGTAGTCCTATCGTATTGAGTTCATACGTACAGTATTTCTCGATACTGAACATTTTCCGGGAAACCTTTCCAATTTTTCTTTCTGTAAGAACCTGGTTCAGACTATTAAGTACAGACGCCAGCACATCAAGCTACCCGAAACGGTCCAATTTTCCCCATCAACCTTGAACCTAATACTTGAGAAATAAAGTTGAAAATTATTAAAGAAAGAACATCAACCAAAATGGGCTAACCGTGAACAACCGTATTGGGAAAAAAGGAATTCGTAAATAATTGAGTACCTAATAATATTTACTGATCATTGGTCCCTATTCGGGAGTGTCAAAATAAATAATATTAAAAACGAATAAAAAAGTTTGTATTTACGTATGGTGACAGTTGCGGCGCGGCGTGCAGGGCACGTTGATTTAGGATTGTCTAAAGAATACAATCACAGAAAAAATAATATCGATATTTTTGATATTTCGATTCGAGAGCTTCGAAACATTAAAATATTTTCCTGGAAGACCGAGCTTTGCTCTGGCCGTTGGAGGGTTCATCATCAGCATCACCATCATCATCTTAACCTTACATAAATAAAAAGATATAGTTTACGTTGAACATTTTTTTTTTTTGAGTTTGTAAAATCATTCATTTACCATTCCATTCCATCATCATCATCATTTTTCATTCATTTCCATTTTTTTTTTCCATTAATTTTTTTTTTTTTTTTTTTTTTTTTTTTTTTTTTTTTTTTTCACCGCTCTAGGATGGAGCGGGAGGGCGTGTCAGACTTTTACTAACTAAAACCACACATGTGTCATTCAGTGGCCCCTTGCGTTCTAGAGCCACGGGTTTCCTTTCCAGAAATCCCCCGCGGCCCTAGCGAACATCGCTCATCTGCTGGGCTTCTACGGTTTTGCTGACATTTCTTTGAGGCGCGCGTGAAACACTACGCGCCGTCGACGACTTGGGTTCGGTCCGCACAGTTACAGTCAATGTCATTCGCTTTGCGTTTGCCGCTCTTTTTCGTATCGTATTGTGAATATTATTTCGACTTTAGCTATTTTTTACGACTTGTGCTGTTCTAAATGGATTCTGATGATTTTCTATCCGACGACCCCGGCTCACTCTCGGATTCAGTACCCGCTTCAAACGTTAACCCTGACATTTCTCCGTATAATGAACCCGCTTTACATAAAGGCTTGCGCGTGAACATGGACTTTCCGATTTTGCCTAGTGAATCTTTACATTAGGTATATAAATTGTGGAAATGAAATCACTCACAGGAAGGAGAAGGCACATAGTTAATCTTGTGAAAGTGCAGCGAGTTATACTGCAATGGATCGCACCGCAAGTGGTAAGTTTCTACTTCTGAGATGATTACGTACCTACATAATTGATTTGAGTTTGCTAAAAATCCATCACTTGTTAAAGGTTCTGGACGATCATTGTTTAATACTCTTTATTGCACATAAATAAAAAATACATTTTTACAGGGACGATGGTCAGTGGGTATCTTAGGTGCGGAGTTTACGAAGTTAAGCTTATCTCTAGCAGAGATCTCTCGCAGTCAACCTGTGGGTGTAAGATAGCGTACAAGCCCATTGTGGAATATAAAAAAATGTATGTAGGTATATGTCTGTTTCTTTTTTATTTTTTTAGACATTGCCCCACACTAGGAATTTCTCCTGTGTTATGGGTGCGTTTACAAACATTTAAACTCACATACACAAACAGCCAGACCCGGAACAACTACTTTTAGGTCATACAAATATTTTTGTTCCGTGCTGATTTTTTTTTCGAACTTTGGCACACTCTTTAGCTTTAACTGGCTTGGTTAATTAGAACATAAATGAGGTGTAGTATTGAAGTTTTTTTTTGTATTATTAACCAACTTGATACAAAACTTCAAATTCAAATTAATTTATTGGTGTGATTTTTGGTACATTTTACATGAGATATCTTAATAATAAAAAATCAGTTCCTCAAAAATCTACCTTAAAGGTGTACACTCTTTCACTTTCACGCAATTAGTATTATTATAAAAAAAAAGAACAATCAACATATTAAAATAAAATTATTACAACAAAACACAACATAACATAATTAATGGAAATAAAGATAATAATAATACAATGTCAAAATTAAATAAATATCAATGTCAAATAACTTACAATTTATCATTAAGGAATTCGTCATATAATAACATTTTTCCAATAATAGATGTCTTAATTTGTTTTTAAATTGAATATTATTTAAGTCCTTGATTCCATTAGGTAATTTATTAAATACTAGCTTCTGCCCGCGGCTTCGCCCGCGTGGATGTCGGAAATTTACCCACGGGAACGTGCTAACAGGATAAAATGTATGTGCTTCCCCAGAATGCCATCTATGTCGCGGGCCCTTTGTGGCAAATTACAATAGAAAACCAATTGTGTCTCATTAGTGGTGATTAAGAGGGTACCTATAATTATGATATCTTTACCTAAGTACCTAACTAATTAAAAAAAAAACTCAATTACAGAAAATTAAATACTACCTACCTAAATAAACCTATTTCTGATGATAACTAATCTAAACTCAATAAATAAGCAAAATTCCTAAAAAATAATATCTATACGAATGACTAAACCTACCTAACAGTATTATAAAATAACCGACGGTCACTACGTACACTATCAAATATACTACCTATATACTTTAAAATTAAAATCTATACCTACGACTTATATAAAAATAAACCTAAATAACTCTTAAAACTAAAAGGAATAAAAATGAACTCCACTGCGGGTGACCCAACCTACGACAAACTTAGTATTTGCGGTTGGTACAGTACAGACAGTGGTAATCGGGTATAGGGATCGAACCGCAAAATTAAGTTTGTTTTTTATTGTATATACTTTTCCGGGATAAAAAGTACCCACTGTGGTGCCCAGGATATTAAAGAATAATTATACCAAGTTTCATCGTAATCGAACCGGTAGTTTTTGCGTGATGCCTGAACAAACAGACAGACAGACAGACAGACAGACCGACAGACAGACAAAAATTTTTTTAATCACATTTTTGGGTTTGGTGTCGGTCTAGTAACACCCCCTGCCATTTATTTTTTTGATATTTTCAATGTACAGAATTTTCACTCCTACAGATTTATTATAAGTATAGATTTTTGGAGCCATGCAAAGTATGCTTTTGTGCATCAAGGCGGTCTTTGATTGTCGAAGGTATAATTCATGTCTTCTTATCTATATGTTTTCTTTGTACTGTAAACGACTCAATAAAATTAATAATAGTGCAATATTTTTATGTTCATGTTCAAGCCCAAACGCCATACAAAGTGGTTGATGTCCTTTGACGGATTATAGTAGCTTGATGTGCGCCAGTCTGTACGACGAATTGCACAACGACTCATGTCGGGAAGTTTGTATATATAAAAAAACTCAAGATGTGTCAAGGGACACCCGGATGGAACGAAGTTCAAAGAGAGAGAGAGACAGACAGAGAAACACGCGCACGCCGCACGGCTTACAACTATAGCAAAAAGTGTCGTTCCAACTTTTGGTCTTAATTTTTTCCGTCTAACCCCCTTTCGCAACGTGCGATAAGGAACTTCGTTCCAATCATTGCGCGGTAAACTCTGCTTGCGAGATATAGGATTTGCTTGACGTCAGCATGACGCTTTGTTCGCATGTGGCGTTGTAGATACCGCTACATCACTCCCCTCCGGAGACCGAAGGTCGATAGTGGGCTGAGTCTTGTATCCTGCGATGCTTGCCAGGCCAGCTGAGGTTCCAGCGAGTCGGAACCGGTTGCCGTATTGTTCAATGTAATATTTTTTTATTGTATTGAATAGGAACAACAAACAATTACATTATGGAATATTAGTAGTTTTTTATGTAATCACAACGTAATTATTTTGTAACAGCGTATTAACGTTTAGTGTTCTATTACATAATTACTTGCCGCTCATGATTCACCAACAGTAAAACAAAAGCAGCAATAGGTACCTAAAATAAATCGCGGAAACGAGAAATTCGAATTTCAAATATCGACACCTCCATGCAATAACATCGTAACTCACTTTTTGTGATTTTACAGGAGAGCGATTTTAAAGTTTGAAAAATTATAGCAAACTCAAAACACCCCGTACAATTTTTGAAGCTGGCTCTATTTAATATAGTTTAGGCGGACTATAAATAGGTATGGTTAAGTTGTAAAAGAAAAATTGTTTTCATGGGTTTTCATGACTTACGTGAAAAACAAAACAGTGAAATGACATATAAGTTACGAGGACAAACATTGAATGTCTGAGTTACAATTTAGTTTTTTTGTAGTTTAATTTATTTTTGTGGTCAGATAATTGTAACTCCAAGGTGTTAAGTTATATAAAATGTTTTTATATAGTAAAAATTAAGTTAATTCATGCAATCCAAAACAAATCTGTAAATACACATCTCATAATACGATAATGTATTATTATTATACCTATTTTTGTGTTTTAATTAATTAATTTGAAAGATAAAAGTACTACATTTTGTAGTACTTAAATATTGTTTAATGAGATCACAAAATCAGAATCAGAAATTACAAAATAGCAGAACTTAACTGAATACCTTCTTATATTATTCAACATAAAATTAAGACACTAAGTATGTATCTTACAAACGTAAGTAACAATTTTTTAAACATATTAAAAAAAAAACCTTATTAAAAATATTAATTTTCTTCATCACTGTCATTGTCTGTAGCTAGCTGAGTGGAATGTGGAAGATTTAAATAAAAACTATGATAAATATCTGGTATTCCCTTACATTGACTTCCCTTCCCTCACACTGAACAGTCTCTTGTGCTCTTTTCGTTCGTGTGATTCGTGAAGTAGGTTTCATAGCAAGTTAAAGCATAATGCAAGCAAGCATAATTTCTGAGGATCCTTTCTTGCCAATTGTCTCATTCCAGACGTACGAGTATCCTTTGGCCTTTCCTATATCTTAGATAGTAAAATTATACCGCAAACTTCCTTTTGTAGTAAAAGAGTGAAACTTCAGATTGGGGTGTAGTCAATACTTTCTATACTTTTACTAGTGCAACATCATTGTAACTCAACTTACAATGCAGTAACAGTACATTATTTATGATCATAAACCGTAATTTTATCATGTACATAGATTGTATCTAATGTTACAATTTTGTTGTACTTGATAAACAAGCTACTCATAATATTTTCTATAAATTGTAAATCAAGTTGCAATTATTTTGTTGACAAAAAATATTTTTTGGATTAGTTACAATACTTTGACGTTGGTTTATTTTAGAAACGAAAGGGAATAGAATTACAACGATAGTACAGAAAAAATGCATTTTTTTTTTACATAACAATGCCGTTGTAACTCAATTTTTGGAAAAAAGTGAGTTACGATGTTATTGCATGGAGGTGTCGATATATTTCCACTAAATTTTCATTTTTATGAATTAGGATCCTAGTCTTTTGAGATAGCCGGAACTTTTTTACATATATTTTTTAAGCTTTTTATTGCAATGGCATTGCATATTTCAACGGGGACATTAAATTTGAAAACAAAATATACACCAGGGTATATTAATATGGCAAAATTAAAGGTTGGCCATCACGAAAAATGCTCTGTGTAAGAAGGCGGTATGCAAAATAATGGCTCTTTCTAACATGTTTTTTTTTTCTGCTGACCTTAATACGATGAGCTATTCTGCCAGAATAAATAATAATATGATGTAGGTGATTGCTGTCAGAAATCATAGAGGAAAAAAATTCATACCAAACGACGTGTATGTAGAGAAGTATGGGCAATTCTCGTAATTTTAAGAACGTTCACAGTCTGGTCTCAGTCTCAATCTGTCAAAAAATACTTCTAATATTTTCCTACATTTTGACATAATGTTTGTTGCCGAGATGAGACTGCGACTAGATTTCGAACGTTTTAAATTACGAGAATTGGCCTCCTGATCTTTGTCTTTCTTTCATGTTACTTCGAATACTTACTTGTTCCGTTCCGAAGATAGGTAATACAATTAATTAGAGATGAGCTGATGCCGTGTCCAAAATTGTTGAGACACTAGGTACCTACCATCGTTTTGAAATTAAATGTAGACGCTGAGATTGGATAGCAGAAAGATATCATAACGAAAATCGAACAAAATTATCAGATATTATTAACATATTTTTATCAATATATATTAAAATTTGCTGGAAAACGTCATGTTTTTACAGAATAGTCATAATATTTCCCAAAAAATAAAACTTAAAACAAATAAAATAATTTCTGAAATAATGACTGACTGTTGGATTTGGGCGTTTATTTATTGTATTTTTATTTAAATGTTTGAACACAGTAATGATTTACAACAATTTAGTAAGAGGAATGCATGTTTTTAGATAAACCAGTGTGTCATTACGAGGGAAAACGCTTATGTTTATGAATTTAATCTTTTTGAGATTTTGTAAGTACCAACGTATGCATGTTATAGATTTTTGCAGATTTAAAAAAAATGCAAAGTAGGTAAAGGCATCGTAATATTTTTTCAATTCATTCACCTGCTATAAACATTGACAAGCATTATTTATATTTATTCCAAATTTCAAGTCTATAGCATTAGTAGTTCCTGAAATAAGCAGCTGTTACAAAAGAACGGACAGACAGAGTAAACGAACTCGCACCATGGGTGTTCATTTTTACCATTTTGATACGGAACCCTGAAAAGCTTCTAATTTTAAACTCTTCCTCGTAATTTATATTCTCAAAATAAATGTTTATTTTTAGTGAATATTTGTAACCGCAAAATGGTTGACCACCCCTGAAATACGGGCATCATAGCTCACAATTATTTTTGAAAATAAAAATGCTGGTATTTGAAAGCCAACGAGTATACTGATAAATCTTGTTGAAATATACGAGTAATTTTATTTTCATAGTTTATAATGCTGTATTCGCTAAGAAAAACGTAAATTTAATATGAGCCCTCCGCGAGGGCTCCCGGGATCCTATATGGGATTTGAGTGAGCCCTCCAGGAGGGCTCTCGGCACTGAACGTGTTAAGGATAAAAACGATCAAAATTTAACGGTGTATACTGTACTTACCTATTTTATAAAGAATCGCGAATCGCCTTTGGGATGCTCATAGGTGTCGCATAATATGACAGCAGTAAGAAACATTACGTAGGTACAATACTCAATATTTATTTACATTCCACAATGTGAACTTAGGTGGTAGGTTTTACAAAGATCATTACGGGACAATACGGGAGAAGCTGCTGGCTACCCTGAGCCGGCGAAATTCAAATTTTCTTACGATTTTTTGCAATTTGTAGGTCAGTGTCATGTTGATTAAAATATGACTTTACAGAAATAAAATCATTAAAATTATCAATACAACCCTCGAAGTTCATATAATTCTACTGAATGACTATTTCATGAAATCTTGACATTTTAGGATTATGCTAACTTATCAAGTTGTATTCCTGATTCTAATGATTATAATTCTGTAAATACATATTTGTTACGGTCGCGAATCATATTTTAATCAACGTACAACTTAGTACTGACCAGCAAATTGCAAAAAACGTAAGAAAATTTGAATTTCGCGGGCTACCTTGGAGCATCCACCTTAACAGGAATATGATTTGTTAACCCTTTAAGCGCCGACACCGTAATATCACGGGCTCTGAAAACAATGCCCGAATCGCCACACACGTAATATTACGTTATTTTATTGAAGAAGTTCTTAATGCGCACAAACTCCATAAAAACTGTTGTCAATTTAAAGATTTGGTGTGTATCTTTATTGATAAGTATATTTTTTAATGTTTCGAATGATAAATACTGTGAATTTTGAGGTTCAAATACAGTGTGATCACTGCGTGCCTTACCTGTATCGCCAATCACGTAATTTTACGGGTACTAGAGATGGGCGAATTCGGAAAATACTTAAAAAAGTTGCTAAGAATAAACAAGGCTCTATTGAAATTACTATCACCATTTGCAATGAAAGTGGATACTTTCATTACAAAATAACCATAGTATTACTCTAGTCCAAGTATCTGTATACAATAAAGTGGATTAAAGTTGGAAATTATTTGATTTTTACGATAAAAATATAGAAATCTCGACAATGCAGAACCTCACTAGTTCAGACAGTCACCGGTCGCCGTCACCGTAATATTACGTGCGGCCAAAGACATTCAAGGTTAAATCCCGCCATATTGTCAGTTGCCTCAGCGCCGTCACCGTGAAATCACGTTTAACTTTTATCGCTCTGAGTAACTAGTGTTGTAGGCCTTTTTCGTATTAGGTCTAATAATTGCAAAAAAATGCTGGAACACGAAGAATTATTAAATATTTTGCAATCCAATAATGAATTACCAAGTGACGACAGTTCTGCAGATAGTAATGTTGATTTGGTAAGTTTAATTTAATGTTTAATTCGATTATTCGACAAGAAGTTGTATTTCTTATACCTACTTACATGATGTGTATAAACCAAAATTAAAAAATACATTCATAAGCTGGAATTATTTAATTAAAATTTATCAGCTTAGTAATAGGTTAAAGATACCTAGGTAGGTACTTATTGTGTAATGAAAACACATTAGATTTCGAAGAAACTGTGCGGCCAGAAATTCGCTCATAAGTTTACATGAAGATAATTAATAATTACTAATTTAATACGACATGCTCGTGGAGAGTCCTCACCAACAGAAGAACGAACGACGTGCTCATCTCCTGAGTACTGATATTGTCACTCTATAAGCACGTGTAAGATTGATAATAAGTAAATAAAACATTGATTATGTTTCCGACTTTTATTTTATTAATAAATAAATAATGTATGCATCGATAGTAAGTATTCCCAACACTGTTCCATTTTATACCTAAAGTGACGTGGCGCTGAAGGTAAGCCAAAGGTAGCAAATCTTGGCGTTTAAAGGGTTAATTGCATTTGTCACCAAAACTACGCATACATCACACTTAAAAGGTTTTTCGACATGTATTCAAATATATTGTTAAATTACTCTATTGATTAAAACTAAGCTGATATAAATACATTAAACATATAAGGTCATTCGCCAGTCTGTATATGACGACGAATTCATTTCATTAAATGATTATTTCTACTAAGACTACGTAGACATGCATCACACTTTGTTTTTCACCAGTGTTTATAAGATAAGATAATGATTTATTGTCTCACCACAATATATAAGTACAGACGCCAGCAGATCAAGCTGCTACAATCTGTCAAATTTATTTAATAGATTTTCAATTTTATCGCTAAAGTTCAGACAGTTTCGGGTAGCTTGACCAAGCTACCCGAAACTGTAAAATTTTCCCAATCAACCTCAACTGTCAGTGTACGTTACCCCAGCAAGAAAGTGTCTCCTAGAGTTATATGAATAGAACGTATAATTGGTGCCTTATCTGCTGTAAATGTGCCCCCACATAAAAAATGTGTGCCCCCTGTTGTTTTGGAAAAAAACGGAAAAAACGATTCTTGCTGGGGTAACGTTTTTCTAGCAGGAAAATTCTAAACGAATGATCGGAGAGAGAAAAATTGTGCATGGCCAGAGAGGTTATATGTGTGCCAAAATGTGCCCCCAAAAATAAAATTTGTGCCCCTTCAGGTTTTCGAGATATTGCATTTCCTGCTGGAGTAACGTTTTGATGAATCGTATATCTCTAAAACCATTGCATGTGCCCCTGTAGAATAAACATACACGAGTAGCTCTTAATGTGTGCCCCTTAGTGCCCCAATTAGATTTAAGAAAATATTTATAGTTTTCAAGTTATCGCGGTTTTATGAAAATCTGAAAAAACATCGCAGCGCCTAAATGAGACAAGGCACAAGTTCGCTGAAAACTGTATTCGGTCCTTCTTGACGGTAATAATAAGCATACAAAGTTTCAAAACTGTTCATGCACGCGTTTTTGAATAATCTTGCTAAAAGTCAAAACGATAGTGTCATAACTTTGACGGCAAAATACAAGGAACCGGCTCAGTCCCAGATGTGTAGGTGTAAACCAAAATCTTGTGCCTTTAGTCAAAAATATATGGTGAAAATATTCAGCTTGGAATGTTTCGCATTAAGTAAATATTAACAAAAAACCAAAATATGTAAACAACGGCTGGTTATCCGACCAAATTTCAATGACTACTAAAAAGCGACGGATTCATACATATCGATGACCTTCTTTACTTTACTCACTAACCGGTTCACACGTGTTGTGCCTGAGTACACTGAAGTAGAAAAGTAATAACTAATAAAATAAAGTTGTTATTGGATTATATTCTACTAGCTGTTTCTATGACCTTACTCATGATTAAGTACACTATAAATAGTACCCTAAGTGCTATTCCAAGGTAAGCTATCTTCTCCATTCTAAATTTCATTAAAATACGTCCAGTAATTTATGTGTGAACGAAAGATATGGCAAATATCCAGATATTTGCCATTTGCCAGGTCTTTGACCCAAAATTTGATTGGTCCCGATGTTTAAAAAAAAAATAGTTCATGAAATGTGTGATGAATACCTACTACTAAAAAGAGGTAGCTCTTTTTTGTATATAAATAAAAAGCCCGTATTTGTCTTTATATATATATATTTATTGATAAGCCGTAGGTTAGATAAATTAACAGTAAGTTTTTCATCATACCAAGGGGAATGCTCCAACCAGCCCGCGGAATTCAAAATTTCTTACGTTTTTTGCAATTTGCAGGCCAGGTTGTATGTTGATTAAAATATTATTCGCGGCTGTAAGACGTATGTAGTTACAGAATTATAATCATCAAAATCACCAATACCACCCTCCAAGTGCATAAAAGCGTAGGAACAAAAAAAAACAGAAAAAGTCATTCCTACAGCTTTATGAACTTAGAGCGTTGTATTGATGATTTTGTGCAATAATTACTTTCAGAATTAAAATTAAGGGAATAAAAATAATAATTTCCACATCAACAAGCTGTTTCATTTAATATAGTCACAAGGTGCATTTAATATATTTTTTAATTAGCCCCCAAAACTTTTGAACGCGACTATACGGACAACAGCTTAGGTATAATACGTCTAATAAAGAAGGTCATCGATATGTATGAATCCGTCGCTTTTTAGTAGTCATTGAAATTTGGTCGGATAACCAGCCGTTGTTTACATATTTTGGTTTTTTGTTAATATTTACTTAATGCGAAACATTCCAAGCTGAATATTTTCACCATATATTTTTGACTAAAGGCACAAGATTTTGGTTTACACCTACACATCTGGGACTGAGCCGGTTCCTTGTATTTTGCCGTCAAAGTTATGACACTATCGTTTTGACTTTTAGCAAGATTATTCTATAACGCGTGCATGAACAGTTTTGAAACTTTGTATGCTTATTATTACCGTCAAGAAGGACCGAATACAGTTTTCAGCGAACTTGTGCCTTGTCTCATTTAGGCGCTGCGATGTTTTTTCAGATTTTCATAAAACCGCGATAACTTGAAAACTATAAATATTTTCTTAAATCTAATTGGGGCACTAAGGGGCACACATTAAGAGCTACTCGTGTATGTTTATTCTACAGGGGCACATGCAATGGTTTTAGAGATATACGATTCATCAAAACGTTACTCCAGCAGGAAATGCAATATCTCGAAAACATGAAGGGGCACAAATTTTATTTTTGAGGGCACATTTTGGCACACATATAACCTCTCTGGCCATGCACAATTTTTCTCTCTCCGATCATTCGTTTAGAATTTTCCTGCTAGAAAAACGTTACCCCAGCAAGAATCGTTTTTTCCGTTTTTTTCCAAAACGACAGGGGGCACACATTTTTTATTTGGGGGCACATTTACAGCAGATAAGGCACCAATTATACGTTCTACTCATATAACTCTAGGAGACACTTTCTTGCTGGGGTAACGTACACCAACTGTCAATTGTCAACTGTCAATTTTTCGCTATATTAAATAAAATCATAGGTTCCGTTGTTATATGTTGTTAATATTAGAGATTTTGTTGTTATATCATCTATTACTTACCCATATTTTTATAGTGTGTGATGTTGCACAGGATCATAATAAGTGAGTTGAGAAAGTTATTAATGTCTTTGAAGGCTGGCCGCGATATATAGCCGAAAGGATAGTGCTGCGTAGATTTTTATTAGTAAGCAATTAGCATCTTCAATCAATGGTTCCTCCACGGACACATTAAGATTCTTATTAACGTAAACAACAACACCCTCGGCTAGGCTACAACTACTTCCAAACTGATAGCAATCTTACACAAAAGTAAGATTGTTAACAGTTTTGAAGTAGGTAGTTATAGCCTTGGAGTACTGGGATATAGTTAGCATTAAGTAACTAGCATTCGGTTAACGTTACTAGGTCCCTTTCAACCTTTGTTCTGGCTAGAACAGTGTGTAAGCCTGCCATATTTTTTGTTATGAATGCTTCTAATATTTTGGTGAAGGATTTTAAGTGATTGATTAGGATTGAAGTTTGGTTGTATACAGTTATCTAAATCACAGGTAGATGACTCCGTCACGGAGATAGAATCTATGTTGTTTATATTATTATTTTGCGTATTATCAAATTATATTTTATTTTTATCAATATTTGCATTTGCATTTTTAGTGAACTACTAAGTTTTCGGAGAGACATTCTAATAGTAATATTATGGCATGTAAGGACGAGGTTAAATAGTGATACTAGGAAATAATTAGACGCACAGGCTCTTATTTCATATTTGTGTTGTGAATTTGAAGTTTAAACGAATATGGTTTGTTAGGGCTATTCCACAAATCCCCCATTGAGAATCCCCATTTAAAATTAAAATACAAACAACATTATAACCATGAAGTCTTTATTTCTCATGGAGGTTAGGATTCATTGATTATTTTTATAATCAGTTCATTAAAGTAATGGCTCATAACATAAAAACACAGTTTTAAAATAATTATGAATCATAAAGTTTTAGAATTATTAATAAAATCACAAAGTTTTAGAATTATTTTAGGATTCTAAATGAGGATTTGTGGTATAACCCATTTGTTAAAACATCCTTGTTGCCAAAACTACGCCTGCAAACATCACAGTAAGGCTTTTTACCAGAGTGAATTACGATTTTGGTTTCTTAAACTACTCTTGTCATTAAAACTACGTTACATATATCACACACACTTGTAAGGTTTAAGTTTTTTCATCATTTTTTGTGTGTATACGAATATGGTATGTTAAATGATGCTTTTGATTAAAACTACGTTCACATATATCACACTTGTAAGGTTTTTCACCAGTGTGTAGACGAATATGGTGTGTTAAATGCTGCTTTCGATTAAAACTACGTTCACATATATCACACTTGTAAGGTTTTTCACCAGTGTGCATACGAATATGGTGTGTTAAATGATGTTTTTGTTTAAAACTACACTCACATATATCACACTTGTAAGGGTTTTTACCAGTGTGTATACGGATATGGCGTGTTAAATTAATCTTTCGATTAAAACTACGTTCACATATAACACACTTGTAAGGTTTTTCACCAGTGTGTATACGGATATGGTCTGTTAACCTTGACTTTTGACTAAAACTACGTTCACATGTATCACACTTATAAGGTTTTTCACCAGTGTGTATGCGTGTATGGTTTGTTAAATTAATCTTTCGATTAAAAGTACGTTCACATATAACACACTTGTAAGGTTGTTCACCAGTGTGTATACGGATATGGTTTGTTAAACTTGGCTTTTGACTAAAACTACGTTCACATGTATCACACTTGTAAGGTTTTTCACCAGTGTGTGTGCGTATATGTGTTGTTAAATTTACCTTTTGACTAAAACTACATTCACATATATCACACTTATAAGGTTTTTCAGCAGTGTGTATACGGTTATGGGTTTTTAAACCACTCTTGTCTTTAAAAAACCGTTCACATATATCACACTTGTAAAGTTTTTCACCAGTGTGTATACGGATATGGCTTTTTAAACCATTCTTGTCTTTAAAACAACGTTCACATATATCACACTTGTAAAGTTTTTCACCAGTGTGTATACGGATATGGTTTGTTAAATGATGCTTATGATTAAAACTACGTTCACATACGTCACACTTGTAAGGTTTTTCACCAGTGTGTATACGGATATGGTTTGTTAAAGTACTCTTGGCAGTGAAACTACGTCCACATACATCACACTTATAAGTATTTTTACCTGTGTGTATACGGATATGGTTTCTTAAACTACTCTTATAATTAAAACTACGTTCACATATATCACACTTGTAAGGTTGTTCATCTTCTAGTTTTGTTCTTCGTCTGTCTAGTTTCGGTTTCTTCGCAACGGTCGCCCCTATGATTAAAAATCTGGTAAGTACAATGTTGTAAGAAGATTGACATGCACACTAATCAACATAATAGCGCTTTGAATGATTCACACCAGGACCGAAAAGGAGGATTTTTTGGTGACATTGAATAATACACTTAATTTTAAATCCTATGAAGTAGGTACAGTCGGCAACAAAAGTCAATTAACACTGTTACTTTTACAAATCATCTAAATTGATACAAAATGTTGCGATACATTGGTTTTGTCTATTTCATGTAATAGCAAAGAGTTCATTATTCTTAAATATACTATTACTATATGTTTTTTAAGAATATTTTGCTCAATAATTAAGATTTAAACAACTAAAGTGTTAACCGACTTTTGTTGCTGACCGTACATACAAAACTGTACTAAAGTCGACATATTGTGAGTTCCAAAACCATCTGTTCAAGGTTTAAGCAAACCCTTGGCACATTCATCTGAATTAAGAAGGTTTCAACTTTCTTTTTTGTTATTCAAACAACCATTGTTATCACCATGGCGGGACGAGCTGGATAGGTTCCGTCAAAACGGGAAGGCTGACACGCGGGCTTGCAAAATATGGAAGGGATGGACGGAGGCCTTTGCCCAAAAGGGGTGCTAAAACTTTCGACGGCATTCTACATTCTCATAGTTACCAGGGATTGCCTGCATAAGTCGACAGTGTAACATCTATTTCTGTTTGAAAATATAAAATAAAACGTATGTTTATTAAAAACTTTTGGTTAGTTTTTATTATAGTTTTGTTTTATATTTTAGGCGAGCCGAGGCGGGTTGATATAATTTTCGAGCTCGCTTCGCTCGCTCTCCCCAACCTTTATAATCTACCGTTCTAATACATACGACCAATTTGGCAACATTATTAAATAGTGGAGCTGGAGATGTACACGAACCTTAACATTACATCACGCCATAGTCCCCGAAGGGTTAGGCAGGGGTTCATGTGTGTCATTGTATTAATTACTCTTGTCTGCGCAACTGGCAGCAAGCTCGTCATGCTCCTACTTGTCACTGCTTGCGGTAGCGTCGGGGCACAAAAACAGCGAGGGGTAATGGCTGATCTTAGCGTTATGCTCGTGAATGAGTGCTACTTATGATGACTGGTCATCTTGCTGGCCGTGGTTTATTATCATTAACAGTTAATCGATTTAACAACATTTAATGGTCCTATTTGCTGATTAACTAACAAATACTTACTGATGGTCTCCCTGGCTCTTCGTTTCTTCCGTGTTACTTCTTCTTCCACTTCAGTTTTAAAATGCAATAGAGGTACATCATCTTTTAAATCTGATTCAGAACAGTGTGGTGGTGTATCTGCTACATCCAGGCAGCTAATGTCTAAATTTTCTGGTTCATGCTCTGTAAGTAAACAAAAACAGTCAAGAGTATTACTCACTTAATATTAATATTTGTTTTATTTCACAATATTTTTTATTTTTACTTTATTGGGACATTTAACACATTACAAATGTATGACAGAATAAGTTATGAACTAAATAAACGTGTGGGTACCAATATCCGCGAAATAATGATTAAAGAAAATAGTTAAATGCGTGCGTTAAAAACACAGACAATTAAGTAAGTACATACTCATATGTGATTTAGGGATAATAGGTATTGGATAACTACTTTAAGGATTCTATAGCCATCGTTTTGAACTTAAAGTGTGTAAGCGCGAAGATATCAAGTTCGATAAAATGTGTGTTATACGTATCTACAATGCGTCGGAGAGACGCCCGTGCGCCCGCGTGAGTTGTACACCTTGCAGTGTGGAACAGCCGGGGCACGCGCACCTCTCGGCGCATTACAGTTCTAGGTATAATGTAACATATGTTATAGTAATATCAGGACAATCGAATCTGTTGTTACACAGACCATGCAGCATCATGGCCATTAGTAAGCTGCGTCTATACTCCAAGCTTTGAATGCTATAAAGCTTTAATAATAGAGTGTATGGTAATTTTGACTTAGTGCATCTGTAGTGCATAACACGTAAAAATTTATTTTGAACCATTTCAATTCTTTTTACATAAACGTCAAAAATCGGTACTGCGAATTCCAATTGTGAGCGGACCAAAGCTTTGTATAGAAGTAGAAAAGTAGACGGTCTTTTAAAGTCATTAGACATGATCGCATGACAAAACCAAACATACGATACGATTTGTTAACAATGCTATCAATATGAAGATTAAAGTGCAATTTCGAGTCCATTAGAACCCCAAGATCTCGAATGTGGTTAACTCTGTGCATATGGATACCATGAAGACTATAATCAAATGTTATAATGTTTTTATTTTTAGTAAAAGTAGTTGCATTGCATTTAGGTAAGCTAGGGTGAAGTTTGTTGGATGAACAATATCGAGAAAGTCTATCAAGATCCTCCTGTAGAAGAAGGCAATCTTGTGTGCTTTTGCACGATTTATAAATCTTGATGTCGTCGGCATACATTAGAAATTGGGAATGAATGAAGCATTTCTTAATGTCATTGATAAACAGAATAAAGAGTAGGGGACCCATTATTGAGCCCTGGGGCACCCCAGAGGTGACAATAATTGAGCTCGATTGGAAACCATTAATAACTATTTTTGCGACCTGTTAAATATATAAGCCATGAACCATCGTAACAAATTGCCACGGATGCCATTGTATGCAATTTTATCTAGAAGCAGTTTGTGGTCCACCTTATGAAAAGCCTTCCAAAAATCTGTGTACACAGCGTCAACTTGAACTTGTTCATCCATTTTTTTTTAACAGGAAGTCGGTGAAATGCATGAGATTAGTATTCGTCGAACGTCGTTTTACAAATCTATGCTGCTCACCAACAATGAGGTTGTGAACTTGGGAATACACTTCGCTGTGTACAAGACTCTCGAAAAGCTTCGACAACACAGTGGACAGTATAGATATAGGGCGATAATTTTGTATGTTGTTTATGTCCCTACTCTTAAACACTGGTGTGATATGTGCCCACTTCCAAATATCGGGAAAAGCGCCTTCTCTTAAACACATATTAAATATAATATGAAGTGGTAGAACAATATTCTCTCCGGTTTTCTTTATAAAGACGGGTGGCAAGCCATAGGGACCAGCACCTTTATTTGTCTAATTGCTTTATTGCGTTATGTACAACGATTACTGGTAAATAGATTTCAGAGAGACAGGGAGAATTATATGCGTGTGTGCTAGGTAGGTGCTGCCACATCGCGGGGTTAAAGTTCGTAGGTTCATAAACTGAGGTGAAAAAAGTGGAGAACATATTACATATTTCAGTTGGATTATTTGAGTTATGATTTTCAAGAAACATGTTTGCTGGAATCTGCGCCTTGCCCTTCTTGTGTGAAACGTACGTCCAGAAATGTTTGATGCCAAGCGGAATACTGTCTTCGACTGATCTCATGTATTTTTCAAAACAATTGTCACACTCAGATTTAAAACATTTACGAGAAGTAGAAAAACTTACATAGTCCGAAGCATTACCGTACGTTTTCGATTTCAATCAAGCTTTTTCTTTGGTTTTGAAAATACGAATGAGAGAAGGTGAGAACCACAACGGAAAATAAGAGCTCCTGAGACGAGACAGCGGAACATGCCTTTTAATTACACTATAAATTTGATCGTAAAATGTATTAACCGATTGTTCAGCAGAAAGGTCGTAAAGCAATTGATTCCAGTCCAACATGCTTAGCTCGTTATTAATTCATTCATAATTGACTTTAAAAAAATTATGTCTCATGTTTAACTGACGACGTTTCATTGGCATACATTTCGTGATAAATGAAGTTACTACTGAGAAAGGCGGGCGCTAGCAATGGTGTATGTACATGAACCTTAACATAACATCACGCCTTAATCCGCGAAGGGTTAGGCAGGGGTGTACCTTCATACAGTACTTGCACCCACATTTCGCCCGTCATGTGTAATAAATAACACTTTATACCCGACCCAGGACCTCTCAGAAGTAACGCTTGCGACCACTAGATCAACAACGAGATGTCAAAATATCCCTTCAAATATTCCTCGGCAGCCATGGTGACACCCCCATCTCGGGCTGCGACCGCGCCTGGTTGTATGTTTTTCTTAAAGTTTTTTAAGTGTCATGCCGATTTGCTCCCGCACGCGGAATATGCCCGCATGCGTGATTGTATTAATTATTCTTGTCTGGGCAACTGGCAGCAAGCTCGTCATGCTCCTACTTGTCACTGCTTGCGGTAGCGTCGGGGCACAAAAACAGCGAGGGGTAATGGCTGATCTTAGCGTTATGCTCGTGAATGAGTGCTACTTATGATGACTGGTCATCTTGCTGGCCATGGTTTATTATCATTAACAGTTAATCAATTTAACAACATTGGTCCTAGTTTATCATTTGTGACTTCCAGTTACAGTCCTATGGATAGAATTCAACATTGCACATTTAAGCAAGATGTAATGCTAACTACGTACTTTCATTTGGACCATTGGCCTGTATGCTGACCTATAGATTAATAATACTTACTGATGGTCTCCCTGGCCCTTCGTTTCTTCCATGTTACTTCTTCTTCCACTTCAGTTTTAAAATGAATTAGAGGTACATCATCTTTTAAATCTGATTCAGAACAGTGTGGTGGTGTATCTGCTACATCCAGGCAGCTAATGTCTAAATTTTCTGGTTCATGCTCTGTAAGTAAACAAAAACAGTCAAGAGTATTACTCACTTAATATTAATATTTGTTTTATTTCACAATATAAGATGGTTACCGTTAAGTTGAATTAAACTAAATACTAACAAAGCTTTGAAGTAGTTTAAAACATTTTTATCAATATAAATAAATAGATTAAGTACCTACATATATCTTAATTTTATTATATGATATCATTTAATGAGCATATTACTTTTACATACAAAACATACCATCACTTTGATGTTCCTCCTTTATCTCAAAAATGTCATCTAGTCCCTCACAAACAGCTGGTAACTCTTCTTTGATAGCAATGGTGTCTGTTTGACATTCATCAACAATACTTATTTGCACTATTGAAGATTTAATAAACCCACTGTAAAGCTCTAAGCGGTCTTGGTTTAGTAAAGGATTGGGCTGTAAACAGATATTTATAGTATTAGGAAGTGCCAGTGATGTTAGTTGCACAAGCACAAACTTTTTACACAACTAAAGTCACTTGAAATAATGAAAGACAACTACTTAGTAATCAAAGAAAGCTTTTCAACACTAGCATCCTTCCTATCCTAACTTAAGGATGCCAAACATGGGCCTTGACCAAAAAACTAAAACGTGTCAGCATAACATGGAACGGATTATGACCCTTGAAAAGATGGCGAGATAATTTGGCGAGGACGGCTGGAAAGACAAGGACTAGACAGACAAGGAACAGGGAGAATTGGAAGGGGTTGGCGGAGGTGTTTGTCAAAGGCCACACAGGGACTCAGAACTGATATGAAATGTTTTGTACTACAGCTATCACTCGGAAAAAAAGGCTACAAATAAATATAGTATTTGAAAGAGCCACTACAGGTGAGGACACTTAAGTAGGTCCAATATACCCTGGAGTCAGCCATGCTACCAAGCTCACTGACCACTGCACAGGCTAGCGTTGCATAGCGCGCGAGCTATGCAATAATAGTTTGTGCTGTGACATGAGAGAGGGCTGTTAACAAACTGCCACATCTAGTTTCCTACAGAAGCTGTAGCAGTATTATGAGTGTTTTAACATGTAATAATTGTAAACCTACATATGACAAAAGCGTTCATGTCAACATTCAGTACTCGCTGGTATGGTTGGTGTGAAATCCAGACACAATAGGTGTGTGTTTGTAAGAAATCACTTCCACTTTATACTGAAATTATAAGAACAAATGTCTGTTCAAGAATACCTCACCTCATAATCCCCATTCATCATCTGAGCGAACTGCTCTTCGGCTTCCAGACATTTTCGCAGAAATCGGCTGCATTGCTTAAATTTAGTGCAGCAGACGAAACACGCAAGAATCGGTCTACTGTCTTCAGTTACAAACTGCAACAAAATTTGTCGTACACTAATTTGTTTATATGAAGAAAATACTTCCTATCTTACATTAAATTGTAAAGCCAACAGTTGGTGGTCAGTAATTCTGTCTAGATGTCTCATACATTACTCTCAAACAGCGCCTCAGTTCTCCAATCCTTAGGGGACAAATACTCATATACGTATACAGTGGCGTGCGGTTCATAAAGACAGAAAGACACTGCCTACCCTAGTTCTGATAATAGATCTAATATTATTTTATCAATAAACAAAACAACATAAAAATCTTAAATCATAAATCAGCTCCACCTATCGAGTGCCGGTGTTATCATTAAGATCGATACAGTTTACTGCACTAGCGCCACCTCGCCTATGCCACGGCAAAGACACAAACTATTCGTCTCTGAATATTTTGTATGTGTGCGCCGTGGAAACTCGTGGTCATGCGTATTTTTATGTGTGTGCGTTCCTATAGCTACGTGGGCTTTGCTGACACACAATGACAAAAATCACGCACACAACTGCATGAAAAGCCAGTGTCTTGTTCGAGTTGTCCTCTAAAGCTAACACGAAAAATTACGATCCTAACCGAACATTTCCGACGAAAGTTTGCTATGCAATGCGAATATTTTAAGAAGTAATATTGTTTCATTGAATTTTATATATGTAGATGGCCATCATTTTTTTGTCGTATTAATTTTCCTTTTTACTACGTAATTTCAATAGTCAATAGTAGCCATTATTGTTTGATGTGTGTGTTTGTGACTTACGCTATCCGATATTTAGGATTTTAACATTGTGATTAGAGTGAAAAATGGATAATATTGTTTGTGAAAGTTGTTCAGATGGTGTGTGTATTGATAAAATAAAATATGACGCGTTTTCAAAACTATCTTTTAGTGAAAAAAAAACAAGTTATCGAGTTATGTCGTCCTACACCGGATTTGCAATTATTACAAACTAAAGGTAAAGTCAATCGTAAATTCAATACAAAACAATATGATTCATATCATTGGCTGACAGGTTGCATACACAGTAATCGGTTATTTTGTTTCGTTTGTCTAGTATTTTCAAATAATAAAACCGTCTGGAACGACATCGGTTACGCTGATATTCATAATTTTCCTACCGCCGCGAGAAAACATGAACAATCTGAAAAACACTTAGAATCTTCCCTTCCCTTAATTATGCAAAAAAAGACATCAGATGTAACATAGTGCATTAAAAAAATTAGGGACTTTGAATCGTTTTTGGAATCATTCAGATCTAGGTTTGAATAAATTTTTGAAGGCGTAAAAATAATCACAGGGCCGCCAAAACAAAAACGTAATGTTGTGGACGCGAAAACCAATTTTAAGCGGATTTTTATTGAAATTATAGACAATATATCCATCGAATGTTGCGACCGATATAAAAATCTGAAAGAGTTAAAAATTTTTGGACTACTTTCATGCGAAAATTTCAATAAATATAATGACAATTTTCCGGTTGAATTAGTATCGCAATTCGTAAACTTTTACGATTCCATATTGCAGATATTCTTACAGAAAGATAGGCGTGTAGATTTCATATACAAATAAAACAATCCTATATACTTAGTATACTCACACCACCATCTTTTCAATGATTTTATTTAAATTTTGCAAATCACACAAAACATCAAACAAACGCGCTGAAAGGCCACTTCGAATATCCGTAAATTGATATGTCTATAAAATCAGTCAATCTATGGATATTTGAGTGGGCATTTGGCAATTACCTACATCATCAATCGACAAGACGACGAACCAAAACCAACGTGTAATATTTTTGGTGAGTACAATTTTCTGCCTACCCTGTCATAAAACTGTGTGCACGCCACTGTACGTATACTCTCCAACACCTCATACAAAGAACGCATGAGCACTGGTTACCACTCTTGCCCAAACTAGATTGGTAACTTATATTTTATGGTCCATGTTTCCCACATGGTTTTCTTGCATTGATATCGTTTCATTTCATTTTATTGTGATAGGTACTATTAAGTTGTATTCATATTCGTTGCCCAAAAATCCCCTACCGTGGCTACCAGCTAGGTGCCAGTTTCTCTAAGAGATTTTTTTAAAGATATTGGTATTCTCACGGTTGCATCACAATTCATCTTCGCCAACATTTTATATAATAAGCAAAATTTGCACTTGTACACTAAAAACAGTGATATTGACAGTGTTAACACTAGAAATAAGGACAAACTACGTGCCCCCTTTCACCGGCTTCATAAGGTTCGTAACTCATTTGTTGGGCTTGATATAACCTTTTATAACAAGATACCCTCTTCTTGGCTAGACTTGCCTTTTAATGCATTTAAAGCTCAAGTAAAATCCTACCTTTGTTCAAAGGGTTAGTATTCCGTCAACTACTACTTACACGATAAGAATAGTTGGGCGCCCTAATTAACTCAAGACAATGTTCATTTTTTCATCTGTCACTTCAAGTGACAGCTATGTGACCAAAACCCAGCAATGCATAAATATGTAAGCTGTCACGCCTTTTATGCCTGGAGGCTTTTTTTTATTTAGATAGTAAGTTTTTATTTACATTTTAATTAATTATTTTTGAGCTTGAGTATGTATAGTTTTTTATTATATTTGTTGGTATATACCAACAAATATAATATTTATAATATTGGCGTGGCTAGCTGACATATTGCAAGTAATTTATTTTTATGTTATGTGCCTTGTAATGTTAATTACTTAACGCCTAGTATTGTATACAATCAAGTATTAAGTATTTTCTAACTGAACAGACAGCTGTGCTGCTGGGGAGTTTGTTGCGCCACTTCTTCTTCCCAGCGATAGCATTAGGGAGTGGTGAAGGGCGGGCGTTTTTGGGGGACTGTCTTTTGTCATTTTGACGTTCAAAAAGTGCTGATTCCCAGCCTAATTTTAATAAATGACTTTTGATTTTGATGTCACTATGGAATTTAATAATAATAATACAAATTTTGATTTTGTATCGCCAGCAGGTCCTAAGACCTCTAAGACTAACCTCTGCCTGAAAGTTCATATGAATTTTTATCCTCATGTATGTACGATTCGCATAAATTTATAACCTATCATATTGGTAATTTAATTCTTATATTAACTTACTGGAATATTAGTCAGCTTCTCATAAAGCTCATGCAAGTTCCTGTTGGCCACTATATACATTCGTACATTCTCCACTAAACATATTCTACACATTAGCAGTTTTTCCATATTTGAAATCAAAACGTATCGCCTCAAGTTAAATGGTTCAGCTTTACATTAATTTATATGATTGAAAAACACTTATTGTTACGACTTCTAGTAATCTTCGAAAGTAAATACTGTGAGCTCTTCCTTTGTGGACCACGGTAAGACGGCAGCCGCTGGAGACTTATTGTCTAATAGATAGTCCAGGAAGTTCATAGGATTTAGTTTATTAGTCACCACACACCACACCACCTACGGCGTATATGCACAGATTACTATAAAGTACCGGTAGTTCAGTTTTTCACAAACAAACCAACGAAATTTTCAAAGCTACAAGCTACTTGAATGAAGACAGTAATGACAGTTGACAGTGACTCCGTATTATTAACTCTTTGACAGTGACAGAGAAGAGAACTCATGAGTAGGTACTCTTGACAGCATTGAGTTAAGAAAAAACATGGAGATGCCGCGTTATTCTATACATACATTTGCTTATACAAATATGAGTGAAATGTGATTCAGAATTTGAAATAACGTTATGTCTGGTCAGTGGGTCATCTTAGGGGCATTCTTTTTAGTGAGATAATCTTATTTGATAAAAGAGAACTATATTTTAAGTTGTTGCTAATTATGGCAACATTTTGTCTTGACGTAGTGACAGCTGTACAGCTTGGCAAAAAAGTCTAGAAACGGAACTAATTTTTTGTCTGTTGGCAACATTCCCAATATAATGACGTTTCATAATAAACAAAGTTCACGACTTCGTAGAATTTTTATTTCGACCATCCAACGGTGATTATTAGTGATTAATAAACGTAAAAAGTGAAAAACAATGAATAAAACCATTCGAAGTGCTGGCAGGGAGGTTATTTATAAGGTGTACAGGCGATGTCTGGCGGAACATGAGGCCCAAACTATTCTTTCCGATCCTAACAATGTTTACCAAAAAACCGCTAATATGACAGGTTTGTAAGAGTTTGTTTTGTTGTTTCTAGTTAAATTAAGTGTTAATTGATGAACTCAAAGCTGTTTTAATTGGCTTGCATACGGAATCAGTAGAAATTTTAAACAATAAACATCGAGCACATAGGTTATGTTTACATTTTGTTTGCATTACTCTGGTATAGCGCGCCTAGATTAATTGATACTTTGGTAACTTGAACTCTACCTAAAAGATAACTCAATTTCTACTTAACTTAAGCTTTGAGTTTGTTTACAAGGTAGTGATGTATTTGTTGTAACTTTTGCATTAGAAATTTAACAGAAATTATTGTGCCATAGACTAAATAACAAAATCTATTTATTCAATACAGGTAAATCTGTTAGCACTGTAAGAAGAGTCGTGCTGAAAGGAGATAGAAACAAAGGGGTATTTTCTACATCCGGA
The DNA here is from genome assembly GCA_945859715.1 of Apamea sordens. Lineage (NCBI taxonomy): Eukaryota > Metazoa > Arthropoda > Insecta > Lepidoptera > Noctuidae > Apamea > Apamea sordens. The sequence continues at coordinate 4,664,085 of OX244015.1, read as the reverse complement.
AAACACAGAAAAGGTCGTCGTCGCAGAGGAAGATTTTTTGGAATAAAAAAGAATAATATTATACAATGTCTTTTTATTTTATATTTCCAAAAAATGTTGTGAACTCAGGAGTATTTCTCAAAATACTTATTTTTAGGTAAAAAGTAATCAGTTGCGTATCGAGAAGACGTCCTTGTTCAATTTAACAATACTTACTGATTTGAAAAAGTAACGTAGTAAGTAACGAGTAAGTAAGAGAGAATACATTTGTCCAATTGAACAAAAAAATCAGCTAAGTATCAAGATTAGGTTGGTGCGCTATTCGGTTGCAGCGGGTTGCCATACGAGCAGCACAGTGGCGCCTCCATTATTTTCTACTCTTTTTTGCCAAGCTGTAGGTAAGTGCCGTAGCAGCCATCTTAAGCGACGAGTTTTGTGGTAGTTTTGCTGTCAAATGGTTGTTTGTTTTTTGTATTATTGAGATTTGCGAGAAAATTACGAGGATTTTACCTTTTAAAACTGCATGTTAATGTTGGAAAATAGAAGTTCAACATGCCTGTGTGTTTTATTGTGAAGTGTGGAGCAAGAAAGAATGAAAATCAAACTCAATTGTCTTTGCACAGGTTAGTACTCGGTTTTCATGCATTAATACATACAATAATACACAATCGATGATACAATTGTAACGCGATCATGAATTTATGGCTGAAGTATTGATATTTGGGCTCATTTCCATATAACAGGCCTTTTTATTATATTTGTTAATTCATTCGTTTGTTTACAAACAGATGTCATAATGGAATAGTGTTGTACCTTTGCCGACTTACCGTAATAGTTTTCGAAACTAGTTCCTCCGCTGAAACGATATCCGTATATTCTGCGATGTTAACATAAATAATCTTGCGTCTTATTCGGTCCGAGTGACCTAGCTAGGTCCTGCCTGTGGTTCACACTTCACAGCACCAAAATCCATCGTGATCCAAACGTGATAACTAGTAAAACTCGTATATAGTATCGTTACTCGTTATAGTAACAACGAGATAACAGTTGTTCCTTAATTGACACAACCCTAGCAATGGCAGCCATTTTATGAGACAATATGAGTTGTAGGTATGCACCCTTTTTTGTAGGTATTTCCAGTCCATACTTTTCTATGTCAATGCTTGACAGTGACTTGACTGTACAAAACAGTGTTACAAAAGTCATATTTAAAAGTACATTAGAATTGCCAGACTAAAAACGTAACAAATCATAAGATTTTAGTTCGTATAATTCATATAATATCTTTAACTTCTTTAAATAATCTTTACAAAAGTTTTAAATTGCATTACTGTAATAATGATAGTATTACATACATAGGTACATCATTAACCCAAGAGATACGCCCTTTGGCATTTTCGAGAACTAGGTCGGGCACATAGACGAGAACCCATGAAAATATTATGCCTGATTGATTCCCCCGGTCTGTCACAATAAATGAGATACATATTTTTAATTTACTTACTTATTAAAACGATGATGATTTTTCCACACTCTAACCGACTTGAATGCAAACTGAAAATGCTGTCCATTGAATAATAAAGAAAATTTTAAATGCAACTTTTTACAGTTGGTTAGTTGGTTTAAATCGCTAGTATTCAAACTACTCTGGGCTCGACAAAAAGACCCGGTCTCATTACAACACGAGCGATCTGCGATATAAATATAATATTCATTCCATGCCGATTTCGGCTACGGTGAGTGCTATTGTTTCCGACAACTATAGGCCACGGGCGTGAGATCTGATATGGCTAACGTAACCTATCTTCACTGTAAAGGTACGTGCACAGTGCGGACACGTTAGAATGCCATTGTGGTAATGGTATTGAATGTTGGAGGGTGGTTTACTCTTGAGGTGATCTCGCCTGCTGTTGAAATCTCTCCTCCGCTGATCTTCAAAGATAAAAACATTTTGTTTCACCAAACGCCTCCAAACATGACTATCCCTTGGCAACTCCTCGCAACGAGCGGGATCAATATTGCATCTCTTCATATGTCTTTTCTGAACGTCTTTGTATCTGAGGAACTGGCCTCCTTGTTTCCACTTGCCGTCCTTGAGTTCAGAAAATAAGATGCGCTTAGCTATTCCCTCGTCAGGCATCCTCACAACATATCCAGACCAGCGCAGCTGACGACGCATTAGATAGACCTCAATTCCGCAGACATTCACCCTTCTTAGTACATCCGTGTTTCTACGACGGTCGGACCTTTTGATGTTCAAGATATCGCGGAGGCACTTAAGGTGGAATCGGTCTAATGCGCATATGCATCTCCTATAGACGCACCACGTCTCAGAGGAGTACAGGACGTTTGACAAGACGATGGCCATGTACACGCTGACCTTGTTTTGTAGTTTGAGTTCGTGCGAGTGGAATACCTTGTCCCGTAGTCTGCGAAACACTGCTGAAGCAGCACCAATTCTGTAATTAATTTCCGGGTCTAGGTCACCTGTACTTGATAAGGTAATACCCAGGTATTTAAATCCGTCCACCTGCTTAAGGACGGCACCGTCGAGTCGCATATCAAGTGGGCCATGGTAAACTGTATCTAATGCCATGGCATCAGTCTTCGTGATGCTAATTTTAAGACTACGTCATGACTTGTCAAGTCTTTCCATCAACTCTTGCAAGTCTTCTGGGGATTCCGACACAAAACACAGATCATCAGCGTACATGACCTCGGTGATGAGGTCGTATGAGACTTTAGTCATCATCTTCCTGCCCTTATCCCATGTTACTTGGGGTCGGCGCAACACGTTTTCTTCTTCCATTCTCCCCTATCAACCGTCACGCTATCATTCACTCCCTTCTCTTTCATATCATTCCTCACACAATCCATCCATCTTTTCTTCGGCCTTCCTCTCCCTCTCCATCCATCAACATGTATATATATACGAAACATACACATTATTTTGTAAAGATGCTAATCGTGTAGGATTGTTATGTGTAAAATTGTAGCATAAAATAAGGCGGTGATATGTATACGACATCTAAAACGGCCGACCTCCGACTAACCAAGATACGAGCATGTCTCAGTTTGGGAGTCGTAGTCCTAAACTAAAATGCCTCTGTAGTACAGAACCATAAGCCGAAATCTTGCCTCTGCCCTCAGAATGCGTATAAAACAGAGACGCCTAATAATATCAGTATGCTTAGTGTGAGTTTGACAGCATTGTTCGAATGACTTAACCATCGCGTAAATCGAGTTAACGTCAAACGTATCGAGAACCGAATGCATGCGAGTGTGAGTTGCCATCGAAGCTAACCATCCAATACGCGTTTGGTCACCGTGAATTGCGAGCATTATTTTTCTTATGTTGGTGTCACGTAAGCGTCCTCCGATAAACCGACCAAATAGAATGACATTTATATTCAGTGTTCCTAATGAAAGCGGCTGTCTATCAAATTTGTGTTGGTTATAAAGACTTTGTTTATGTTTCGTGTTTGTGACTTGTGTGAAGTTATTGTGATTTAGATTAATATTGGATTCTATTAATTAAAAATGAAGACAAGTTCGTCCCAATTATGTTATGATGGTGACATTTATGGTGAAGTAAGTGGAATTTTAATTATTTGGTGATTAGCGAGCATATAATCCGTGAACTTTGCAGAAATAAAACAGTTTATTTTGGTCTTGCATGGATACCTCGGAAAGCTATCTGCAACACATATCATTGGTGTCCAAGTCGCTACGGGCTTGGCAGTAGAAGAAGCTGGGTTGTCATAGGTTTAAAATTCTTAAATAACACCATCCGGTAGTATAAAATTATGTTACTTTGTTGTGTCTCATAAATTGTATTCTCTTACAGGAGACAGCCCAATTCCACCTGTTACTTGTGCCCAACCTCTGAAGTGCTTTTGATGAAACTTGGAAAAGAGTTAGCCTGAAGTATGGTTATGTTGTGACGTGGCATCAACTGAAAAACTTTAAAGTCTGAAGAACATAAAGTTTTTATGTTCTATGTATCCAACCTAATTGGAATGAGCCAGGGCCATCAAGAGGCATTGCCCCACCACAGTTGCCACCTACCATGGCTCCTACACCTCTTTCTTTTGTGGAGATAAAGTGGAAGGTAAGAAAAACCTTTTTAAAAGGCTCTTTATGATGACAACTCCTAATATAAATAACTTTTATTATTTTTTCTAGAGATGGGCATGCTCTCCCCAACCAGACCTTCATCTCATGTCCGTGTAGTTCAGCCAGAGCCTGTTACATCTGTGCAAACTACTTACTCCTCGTCATGCAAGAATATCAAGCAGATTCGTTTTGGAGAAATTTTAAAGAACAGCAACATAAAGATTACATGGACTCGAGGAGAGAGCAGAAGATTAGAGAAATGGAGGTGCAGGCTCAGAGGGAGTGGCAAGCTGTAGGCCACAGAGGATTAAATCTTTTAGAGAAAATTATTGTAGATAAATTTTTTAAAGACTAATTAGATATATTTAGATAATATTAAGTACTACGACTGCCCACCACCTATTTTGGTATTATTCTTGTAAGTTAGTTTTAAGTTAAAAGTTGACATTTCATAAGAAGTTGTGTGATATAATAATGTGTTCCTATTTACTACTTGTTATATTATTATAATATGTACGATTGGTATCGTATTACCCAGTCACTGGGTTGTGGAGGTTAGATAGGCAGTTGCTCCATGTAAAATACTGGTATTCAGCTGCATCCGGTTATACTGGAAGCCGACCCCAACATAGTTGGGAAAAAGTCTAGGCAGATGAGGATGATGATATTATTATATGTAAATAGTTTGTGACACTAAAGTTATCTCAAATAACTAGAATTCGAAGAATTGTTATAATATCCAAATAAACTTCCTAGTTTGTGACACAATTTTATTTAGGACTGATTAATGATGAATAAAAGTACAGTAACCTTCTTTGTTGTTGATGTTTCATTACCTCTAATTAAAATTGAATAACTTCTCTTACTATGGTCGGATTCACTACTCAACCTTTCTAATTCTAATCAAATAATTCATAATTAGTTTACATGCATATTATACACTTTCTGTCTCGGACACTCACCACACAGAAAGTTAGCATGGTCTCTATGGAGAAACTGCCTATCTTGTCAGATAGGCAATTGCTCCATGTAGAATCCTACTGGTATTCACCTAAATCCAGTTGAGACAGAAAGCCGACCCAAATATGGGAAAGGAATAGCAGCAGGGTAGCTACCGCTGTATCAGCCGTATCAACGATACGGGGCCCCTGACAATGTGAACCAAACATTTTTTAAATAATATCCAGAACCTAAAATTCTTGTTGGTAAATGATATTTAATTCTGTAAATTGGTTCAAAAATATGTTTAAAAAGGGGTGAGTAAGTACCAAGATGACGACTAATAGAGAAGTATGGAAGAATCTAATGGTCGCAAGCGCTACTGTTGAGCATGAGGTCCTAGGTTCGATTCCCGGGTCGGGCAGTGTTATTGGGTCTCGGCTTCCAATCTAACCGGATGCTGAATTCCAGTATTTTACCTCCGGAGCGACTGGTTATCTGACTGGCTCAACCCAGTTACTGGGTAATACGATGTCTCAGTCCCTTGGTTGGGTGTCAGACTTTCGGGCTTCTAACGAACCGTAACGACTGTCAAAGATCCGCAAATGACAGCCGGGACCAACGGTATAACGTGCTTTCTGAGGCACGGACGGGTCTCGGTATGATAAGATGGTCACCCATCCACGGGCCTACCGTGGCAAGCGTAGGTACGCTTGCCGCGGTAGGCCCGTGGATGGGTGAGCTTCAATCGACTCGTGCGGCTGTTATTACTTAGCCCTCACCTTCTAAGTAAGTATGCTATATTCTTTATTTTGTAAGAACAATACCCTCTGTAGCTTCAGTTGGGTAAAAAGGGTCCCCAAAAAAATTTGATACAGGGCCCCATTAGGATGAGCTACGCTACTGAATAGCAGATGATGACTTTGTAAAGAAGATGCAATTAGTTAGATTTGATTTTGATTAGGAAAAACGTAAAGATTTTGTTACAAGTTTGCTAAACGAATTTATTAAAACAAAAGAACTTTCTTGACATTTATTTTAAAGTAACAACTACGAAATTATAATAATATTCTCAAACATCTTCCAAGCAAAATATAAACGTGATGCCATCTTCCAAGTAAAACATATTAGTTATAATAAACCCACACAACGTATTAAAATAAAATAACTTTGAAAATTCACCACACTCACAAGGCTCTCACGACAAATCCTTCAGTGAAAAATTAACGTATTCGAAAGTGAACGCGTTTCTCAAACGAGCTGTCAAAACTGTCAAAATTGCAACTTACACTCGCGATAACACAGAGTTACGCTAATTTACGAGCTCACTATCGAGTGGGACTCGATCGTCACCATCGACAAAGTAAAATAAAAAACTTACACTCGCATTTTTTAGTTCTCGCGTATGGCACCAGATGGCGCTAATTCAGCGCCATACAAATCAGAGTAAACTCTAACGCGATGGTGAAGTTAAAAAAACTCACACTAAGCATACAGGTGTTATTCAATACTCGCATGATGCCGAGGCTTTCTTTTCCGAAGAAGAGGATGATGTGTTTTCAAAACCAACCTCAAATGAGATTTACCGCGTCGTTGTGAACTTATTAAAGCGCGTCAAATTTTCGAATGCAGAGTCAAGACATGAACCTCACTCCACTGTTTCCATAGACAGTGACATTAGCGACGAAATTCCTTCATTGAGTTTGAGCATGCCCACTTATGTTGAATTGCCGATTGAAAAGCAACTAGAAGCAGACTAAACGGCAAGATTCTTCTAGCACTGATATTGATATTGTTTCTATTGTACGCGTTGAAATGGGTGTTTATGATAGTAGGTACTGGAGGTGGCCGAGAAATGTATCTTGATATGGCTTATAATTATTTGTTATGCATTCCGCCAACAAGTGTAGAAGCGGAAAGAGCGTTTTCCTCGGTCACATATTTATGCAATCGATTAAGAAGTTCGCTCTCTGATAAAAGCCTAGATGCTCTTTCTTTCCTTAGAACGCAATTTCAGGAAGAAAGAGCCGCAGCCCAATGATATCGTGCTTGATGTCAAATTGTGATTTAAGCTTTTTTTAGTCATTAGATTTTTTACTATGTTAATTTTTTTGTAAATTTTAACCAAAGTAAATAGGTAAGTATAAAAATTATATTATTAAGATACCTTTTGTTGGCTAGATATTATGTGTTGATTACGGAGTATGTACCTAAGAGTTTTTATTTTCACTGTTATTGTCGATCTTAGAAGTTAAAGTTAAAACCCAAATATCGTTGAAATTCTTATTACTTACAGAAATGTTGTTAGACAAGTTTTGTGAAATTCTATAATAATAAATGTGATTAGTCATAATTTTTATAACGCGAATTATCGTAAAAAAAAGACTGATCTAACTGACACTTAATATTATTGTTATACAATGTGTCACGGAAAGGGTATATTCATCCAAAACGCACTGCTTCTTTGGATGATATCAAACGATATTGGAAGAGTTTTTTAATCCTATCTCTACATGTTCGGAAGTTATGAGATTTTTTAATACACTGATACCAGATACCGAACTTTTCAAATTGAAATAAGCACATCACTAGCACTAAGTCAGCCGATCGGTGTCAGTGAACTATTTGTAAGTAAAAATAAACCTCTTACTCCTGGTAATTCTGAATGAAAGGTTCCGCATGTTTATTTTTTGTTTACAAAATATTATTACTTACTGACTTTTACTAAACTTTGATTATGTTTGTGAACTAGCTACAAATACAATACAATTAATTGGACTTGGTATCAAAATTTAACGAAATAATAATAAGATATCTACCTGCTTGTATGGAGACGTATCATTTACACACTTGTTGGTTTTGACCTAATTGCTCTTTTGTAGAAGATTACTTTGTAGATAATTATTATCTACATAGTAATCTTCCACCCACCTTGCCATAGTACCTACAACACAGTAAATACCTAATTCAAAAACAATATTCCTGTAAATTTCCTAATGTTATTCTTAACCTTTTATTTTGGTGGCCATAAGGATGAACGATGTTTTGCTTTAAATCGATGTTTTATTCGATTCACAGATCGAATCCAGTGCTCTTGAATAGATCTTTTAAATATCCATTCAAAAATCGTAATCAAAAATAAAATTTATTTTGTTTGCAGTTGCCAGTCAGGTAGGTACGTCTAAACTTTTAATAAATAATAATTTGACAACCTTTCCTGCGTAATTCAACGACTTTCATTCAGATGGTACAGATTCAGATGGTTCAATTACCTAATCGCTCGGCGTCGTATTCAGTATTCTGAATACGACGCCGAGCGATTAGGTAATATATAAAATACAGCTATGTCATTCAACTTCTATCAAACCGTCAAATGTTGCAAGCTTCGCTTAGTGCTAACATAAAAAATGCGGACAAGTTAAAAAGTGTCAGCATAAGTATGTAATTGATCTTGTTTGAAATAGATAAACCTACCGATTCGCTGTTTATGACTGTCACTTGTCAGCACAATACTTTGGGAAAATATGAACTTCAACTATTGTGAGCCCTTACTCGTATCATAATAATTTTTACACATACGATCCAGGAGTTGTTTCGAAAAATCGTCAGCTCGTACCAATGAACGTGAATTGATCATAAAAATCGAATCCTTACGTGCATTCAGGAATTAATTGCTTAAATAAACTTAGAATAAAAAAAGGATTTAGTAACAATTCACCAATTCACCTCTTCGGAACTTATTCACGTCCTAGTAAAAATAAAATCACAATGGGTTCCGTTCATAATTATTATTAAAATAAGGTTATTTTTTTTATTAATAAATAGGACGGCAGCTAACAACAAGTTAATAGTTTTTTTAATTACAAAATAATAGCAGGCACACATAATTTTGTCTGTAGGACTAACCAAAAGAATTATCGGAAGTTCACGGTTTGTCGGTGCTGTTGAGTGGTACATGGGTTTTATTGGTTTGAGCACGTTTAGTCTTTATTATAATTCAAATGAAATCAATAAAAAATGACGCAAAACTGCATCTAACTGTGGAAAGAAATTAATAAAGTACTAGGACCGCATGAGTCACAGGAATTATTGTTATTGCCGAATTGAAAATCGTTTGCTCACAGAACCCTGGGGTCTACTCCGAAGTAGTATCGGCCGTTTCCTGCTACGAAGTTACTATTTGGTTCGGTCGGTTTCGATCCTACACTCCTACACTCTTTCGAATATTGACTAAGGTCCCGACCCAACTGAGCCGATCCGAACTTTTTTCGCATTTTTCAATAATATTCGGTTCGGCCATGTGTCGGTCCGATCCGAACATTCGCACTTTGCACTTCGGAGTAGGCCCCCTGATTGTCGTTACACACACAATGAAGCATCTTAATGTGTGTGTTAGGCTACCCTGTAGTACCAGGATAGCAGAGAACAGGAGTTTTATTTAGCATTATTGTTATTGACATTGTTTTGCTCGTCAGTCGACTTCAGCCGGTCGATTCTGTAAAAATCTCACCGTGAAAACTCAAGTGAAGTGAGCTTGATGTGAGTTGTCAGTAGTGTCAATCCCTAGTATTAGTTGGAATGACAGCTCATTCCACGCTCACTTCACCTAAGTTTTCACGGTGAGATGGTTACAGAATCACACTGCTGTTCCGTGTCTACTGTGTCTAGTGCACTCGTTTTTATCAATGTGATACGCGCATCAGTTCAGTACGACTACCCCTAATTGACTTTTTGTTGTTGTGTTTGCAAAATGTTAAGTAATAGCGAATATTACGAAATGATGATGTGTGTCGGAGCAGAAGATGGTAATTTGCGAGCTGCACGAGAACTTTACCGTCGCCGTTTTATTGAGGGTAGACCAGATGCTGAGCGTCGGCAGCTGCCTTCGTCAGCATGTTTTAGTCGGATGGTACATCGTCTGCACCAAACTGGGTCATTCCACGCACCTGCTTCAGAGGGTCGCCCGAGTACTACCGATCCAGAATTTGAAGAAGCCGTATTGGAGCATTTTGAACTCAATCCACGCACTAGCACACGTGGAGCTGCATTAGCGCTGGGTGCCTAACCATATGCAGGTATGGCGAATGCTGAGCAATGACGGTCAGTACCCTTACCACTTCCGACGCACCCAGGAGCTGATACCGGCAGATTTTTTGCCTCGCGTGGCCTTTTGCGAGTGGTACCGAAACCAGTTGGAAGTTTCGCCAGATTTTGGTTCAAGAGTGCTATGGACAGATGAGGCATCCTTCACGAGAGCGGGAATAAGCAACATCCACAACGAACATGTTTGGTCTCACACGAACCCGCATGCGTCGACAGAGTCGTCATTCCAACACCAATGCACCCAGGAGCTGATACCGGCAGATTTTTTGCCTCGCGTGGCCTTTTGCGAGTGGTACCGAAACCAGTTGGAAGTTTCGCCAGATTTTGGTTCAAGAGTGCTATGGACAGATGAGGCATCCTTCACGAGAGCGGGAATAAGCAACATCCACAACGAACATGTTTGGTCTCACACGAACCCGCATGCGTCGACAGAGTCGTCATTCCAACACCAATGGCGACTGAACGTGTGGGCAGGTATAATTGGAGACGTCGTCGTAGGACCAGTCTTTTTGCCGCAAAGCCTAAGCGGCCAAAATTATTTAAGCTTCCTTTTTTTTTTTTGGGTGGGAAATCATCATATGACCCCTCCCGCTCTAGGCGGAGCGGAAGGGAGTGTCAGACTTTTACTGACTAAAACCCACCCGTGTTCCTTCAGTTGCCTGTGCCAAGGACCACGGTACCTCTTTCGAATATCCCGCAGCCCTGGCTGGCCTTGGCTGGCTTCCTGAGGAATGAACTAGACGATGTCCTCACAGTGCTACCAGTGCCAGCTTATGTTAATCGTGTGATGAGGAATAATCTAATTTTTCAACAAGACGGTGCACCGGCACACTGCTCGAGATGTGCGCCATTATTTAGATGCGCGCTTTCCTCAGTGGATTGGACGTGGTAGTAGAAGCGTGGCTTGGCCTCCGCGATCCCCAGACCTAACCCCGTTAGTTTTTTTTGTGGGGGACATTAAAAATGTAGTGTACGCAGTGCAGTGTGATACAATAGACCAAATGAAAGTGCGGATTGAGGCCGCTTTCCGGACAATAACACCAGACATGCTACGCAATGTTCAGGTGTCCATCAACAAGCGAGCGGCCCTGTGCATACAATACCAAGGTCACCACATCGAACCCCATCTTTAAAAATGTAGGTAAGTCAATTTACTAAATTAAGCAAAGCTTTAAGATTTTCCTGTTTATCGGTAATCTTCTATACTTATAATAAATCTGTAGAAGTGAAAATTCTGTACATTGAAAATATAAAAAAAATAAATGGCAGGGGGTGTTACTAGACCGACACCGAACCCAAAAATGTGATTAAAAAAATTTTTGTCTGTCTGTCTGTCGGTCTGTCTGTCTGTCTGTTTGTTCAGGCATCACGCAAAAACTATCGGTTCGATTACGATGAAACTTGGTATAATTATTCTTTAATATCCTGGGCACCACACTGGGTACTTTTTATCCCGGAAAAGTATATACAATAAAAAACAAACTTAATTTTGCGGTTCGATCCCTAGACCCGATTACTGTACCAACCGCAAATAATAAGTTTGTCTTAGGTTACGTCACCCGCAGTATTATCTGTGCGACCTTATTATTCCTTTTAGTTTTTAGAGTTATTTAGGTTTAATTTTATAAGTCGTAGGTATAGATTTTAATTTTAAAGTATAGGTAGTATATTTGATAGTGTACGTCGTGACCGTAGGTTATTTTATAATACTGTTAGGTAGGATTAGTCATTCGTATAGATATTAGTTTTTAGGGATTTTGCTTATTTATTTGATTTTAGATTAGTTATCATCAGAAATAGGTTTATTTAGGTAGGTAGGTATTTTATTTTCTGTTATTGAGTTTATTTTTTTTAAATTAGGTAGGTACTTAGGTAAAGATATCATATAGGTACCCTCTTAATCACCACTAATGAGACACAATTGGTTTTCTATTGTAATTAGCCACAAAGGGCCCGCGAGATAGGTGGCATCCTGGGGAAGCATATACATTTTATCCTGTTAGCACGTTCCCGTGGGATAATTTCCGACATCCACGCGGGCGAAGCCGCGGGCAGAAGCTAGTAAGTAATAATAAGGGATGAAACTAGATAACCTACCTAAACTTTGTTTCGATTTTTTACGTAAGTTTTGAATGTCAGTTTTACGTGCAATTTCTGGCTTGATAACTGTAAATCAATAATTACGCATTAATTTTTACATCACGGTAAAGTAGGTATGGTATAATATTGCGCGCGCGCCGCCGCCGCGCCGCCGAAATGCCGCCAAAAGGATTGCGTCCCTTTTTCGGCACGGGCGGCGGCAAAGACACCGCCTGCAATAGACTACTACGATATGATGATAATACGCACTTCCAAAACAGAATAAAATTAAGTCTGAAAAAAATAAGGTTTCTATTTTTTCAATACCATCCACCGGCATCCCGGAATCCCGGTATTAAAAAAATCCGGTATTCGAAAGCCCTAGTTTTTACCAGAGTGTAGACGAATATGGTTTCTTAAACTACTCTTGTCAATAAAACAACGTTCACATATAACCTACTTTTAAGTTTTTTCACCAGTGTGTATTCGAATATGGTTTGTTAAATAAATCCCTCGACTAAAACTAGGTTGACATATATCACACTTGTAACATTTCTCACCAGTGTGTATAAAAACATGGCTTATTAAATGACATTTTTATTAAAACTACGTTCACATATATCACACATAAGGTTTTTCACCAGTGTGTATGCGGATATGTTTTCTTAACTATTTTTGTCATTAAAACTACTTTCACATATATCACACTTGTAAGGTTTTTCACCAGTGTGTATACGAATATGGCGTGTTAAATTAATCTCGTGACTAAAACTACGCTCACATATGACACACTTGTAAAGTTTTTCACCAGTGTGTATACGGATATGGTTTGTTAAATTATGCTTTTGATTAAAACAACGTTCACATATTTCACACTTGTAAGGTTTTTCACCAGTGTGTATACGAATATGGCGTGTTAAAGTAATCTCGTGACTAAAACTACGCTCACATATGACACACTTGTAAAGTTTTTCACCAGTGTGTATACGGATATGGTCTGTTAAATGATGCTTTTGATTAAAACAACGTTCACATATTTCACACTTGTAAGGTTTTTCACCAGTGTGCATACGAATATGGTGTGTTAAATGATGTTTTTGTTTAAAACTACACTCACATATATCACACTTGTAAGGTTTTTCACCAGTGTGTATACGGATATGGTTTCTTAAAGTAGTCTTGTCACCAAAACTACAATCACATATATCACACTTGTATGGTTTCTCACCAGTATGTATGCGTATATGTCTTGTTAAATTTGCCCTTAGACTAAAACTACGTTCACATACGTCACACTTGTAAGGTTTTTCACCAGTGTGCAAACAGATATGGTTTGTTAAACTTGGCTTTTGACTAAAACTACGTTCACATGTATCACACTTGTAAGGTTTTTCACCAGTGTGTATGCGTATATGTGTTGTTAAATTTGCCTTTTGACTAAAACTACATTCACATATATCACACTTATAAGGTTTTTCAGCAGTGTGTATACGGTTATGGATTTTTAAACCACTCTTGTCTTTAAAACTACGTTCACATGTATCACACTTGTAAGGTTTTTCACCAGTGTGTATACGTATATGTGTTGTTAAATTTGACTTATGACTAAAACTACGTTCACATATATCACACTTATAAGGTTTTTCACCAGTGTGTATACGAATATGGCGTGTTAAATTAATCTCGTGACTAAAACTACGCCCACATATGACACACTTGTAAGGTTTTTCACCAGTGTGTATACGAATATGGCGTGTTAAATTACTCTTGTGACTAAAACTACATTCACATATATCACACTTGTAAGGTTTCTCACCAGTGTGTGTACGGATGTGGTTTCTTAAACTACTCTGTTCATTAAAACTACGTTCACATATATCACACTTGTAAGGTTTTTCATCTTCTAGTTTTGTTCTTCGTCTGTCTAGTTTCGGTTTCTTCGCAACGGTCGCCCCTATGATTAAAAATCTCGTAAGTACAATGTTGTAAGAAGATTGACATGCACACGAATCAACATAATAGCGCTTTCAATGATTCAAACCAGGACCGAAAAGGAGAATTTTTTGGTGACATTGAATAATAAACTTAATTTTAAATCACCATGAAGTAGGTTCATACAAAACTGTACTAAAGTCGACATATTGTCAGTTCCAAAACTATCTGTTCAAAGTTTAAGCAAACTCTTGGCACATTCATCTGAATTAAGAAGGTTTCAACTTTCTTTTTTGTTATTCAAACAACCATTGTTATCACCATGGCGGGACGAGCGGATATTGATAAATTGTGTTTTGATACCTTCGTTTGTTTTTTTTTTATTAATACATATTTCTAAAAGCTTTGATATAGTAAGAAATTGGTTTAAGTAATAATACTAATTCAAACATGTAATATTCTGTACTCTTTTCATTACTATTTATCGTTTCACACCATGGATCATTTATACTGGGATCGGATCGGAACACTATATTCAGACCCCGATAGACATATACAAAAACATTAGGAACATAGGCAGACATGGGGACTGCCAACAGAAGTAAAAGCTTAAAACTATGAAATAACGATGGGTTGCAGTTTAACGCACCTAAAAGGGTTTTAACTTCAAAAAGCCTGTTATAAAACATAGCATCTAGGCTGCAAGAGGCAAGAGCGAGCGAACTCGGGATATTGGGCACCCCTCTCGAACGTATGGTTCGAATGGTTTAAGGTCTAAACTGCTGTAAAACGACTTAAAGCTTTTCGTCATAATTTGATAAAGTTCTCTTTCTAAGTTCTATTGGTGAGTTTTGTAAGTTTTCTTCAAAAGAAAACAGAACCAATTCAAGGTGGGGTGCGAAAACTTTCGACGGCATTCTACATTCTCATAGTTACCAGGGATTGCCTGCATAAGTCGACAGTGTAACATCTATTTCTGTTTGAAAATATAAAATAAAACTATATACAGGAATAATTTTTATTCAGTGCGCAAACTTTGACAAATTAAACTTAACCTCTTGAATGCCGTAATTACAGACACAATTAAAAAGCCATTGTGTCTCGCGTAGATCTACGTTCCGGCATACGAAGGGTTAAATGAGTTTTATTAAACACCTATTTTTTATTTTGATAAGTCTTAGTACAAAAAAATAAAGTTATCGCTAACGAAAGATGTCTATTTTGAAATTGATTTTCTGGCTACTACGCGCCGCCCGGCGCGGCAGTGCTCGGAAGTTTTTCGTGCATAGGCGTGGGTAGATAGATATTTACGTGGGTTACATACAATGTACTGATCGCTGATTTTATCAGGTTCGAATTAGACTTTTTTAAGATTAGGCCGTGATCTGAAGTTATTTGAAGAGTAATTCCAATTTTTCCTTCATACTTTCATGGGCTTAGGACCATCAAAATGCAGAAAATAACGCATTATAATCAATTAAATTAAGGCACTTTTAAAAACTTGATACTTACATTTACCGCCAGTCGAGGTCTGCCAGACCCTAGTGCGTGATTTGGGGTCCTGAACTGACCGTGATCAAGCAGCCTCTGAGTGGCTGCTAAAATGGTCCTTTCATTAGGGACCGTGGGGTCCTTACCCCTTACCCCCTAGCATACATTCTGCGAGCTGCTCGTTGGCTTTCACCACATAATAAATAGACCCGCACCATCACATAGAACTCGCGGTTACTAAAATCCGACATCGTAAGTACGACACACGAGTACGCGCGGGTTGCGCACTGCGCGGGAAAGCGACTAGACGCGACGTAACTTCAGCGCAAGCGCATGCCTTGAACTGTCGAGCGCCCGGCCGGCCGCCGCCGCCTGGCGCCACCCTGCCGCCCGGAAGGGGGTTTCACCCCCAACATCACTCGTAAGCCGCACGGCGCCCGCGTTCATTGATATTATTACGAATAGATAGTGTCCATATTTTGCTGATTTAAAGTCGGATAAAAAAATATAAAAAAGTTTTGAACAAATAATGGAAATGTGTTCTATTACTGATACCGAACCACCAAAAAATTTTTGCGCTTTGCTTAAAAAATATTCCTGTATAATACAAACTGTTGGTTAGTTTTTATTATAGTTTTGTTTTATATTTTAGGCCAGCCGAGGCGGGTTGATATAATTTTTGAGCTCGCTTCGCTCGCTCTCCCTAACCTTTATAATCTACCGTTCTAATACATACGACCAATTTGGCAACATTATTAAATAGTGGAGCTGGAGATGTACATGAACCTTAACATTACATCACGCCATAGTCCCCGAAGGGTTAGGCAGGGGTTCATGTGTGTCATTGTATTAATTATTCTTGTCTGCGCAACTGGCAGCAAGATCGTCATGCTCCTACTTGTCACTGCTTGCGGTAGCGTCGGGGCACAAAAACAGCGAGGGGTAATGGCTGATCTTAGCGTTATGCTCGTGAATGAGTGCTACTTATGATGACGGGTCATCTAGCTGGCCATGGTTTTGTTTTTGTTATCAGAAATTAACAGTTAATCGATTTAACAACAATGGTCCTATTTACTGACCTATAGATTAACTAACTAATACTTACTGATGGTCTCCCTGGCTCTTCGTTTCTTCCGTGTTACTTCTTCTTCCACATTATCTTCTAAATCTGATTCAGAACAGTGTAGTGGTGTATCTGCTACATCCAGGCAGCTAATGTCTAAATTTTCTGGTTCATGCTCTGTAAGTAAACAAAAACAGTCAAGAGTATTACTCACTTAATATTAATATTTGTTTTACGAGTATTTCACAATATTACTTTATTGGGACATTTAACAGTTACACATTACAAAATGTATGACAGAATAAGTTACGAACTAAATAAACGTGTAACCCACACCAATATCCGCGAAATAATGATTAAAGAAAATAGTTAAATGCGTGCGTTAAAAATACAGAAAATTAAGTAAGTACAGACGCCAGCAGGTCAAGCTACCCGAAACTGTCAAATTTTTCCAATCAACCTTGAACCTTCATGCTTTAGCGATAAAGTTGAAAATCTATTAGAGAAATTTGACAGATTGTAGTAGCTTGATGTGCTGGCGTCTGTACATACTCATATGTGATTTAGCGATAATAGGTATTGGATAGCTACTTTAAGGATTCTATAGCCATCCTTTTGAACTTAAAGTGTGTAAGCGCGAAGATATCAAGTTCGATAAAAATGTGTGTTATACGTATCTACAATGCGTCGGAGAGGCGCCCGGCGCCCGTGCGCCCGCGTGAGTTCTACACCTTGCAGTGTGGAACCGCCGGGGCACGCGCACCTCTCGGCGCATTACAGTTCTAGGTACAATGTAACATAATATGTTATTAGTAATATCAGGACAATCGAATCTGTTATTACAGACCATGCAGCATCATGGCCATCAGTAAGCTGCGTCTAGCAAGACTCCAAACTTTGAATGTTATAACGCTTTAATAATAGAGTGTATGGTAATTTAGTGCATCTGTAGTGCATAACACGTAAAAATTTCTTTTGAACCATTTCAATTCTTTTTACATAAACGTCAAAAATGGGACTCAAATCGGTACTGCGAATTCCAATTGAGAGCGGACCAAAGCTTTGTATAGAAGTAGAAAAGTAGACGGTCTTTTAAAGTCATTACAGGATCGCATGACAAAACCAAACATACGATACGCTTTGTTAACAATGCTATCAATATGAAGATTAAAGTGCAACTTCGAGTCCATTAGAACTCCAAGATCTCGAATGTGGTCAACTCTTTGCATATGGATACCATGAAGACTATAATTAGTTTTGCGGCTTCTGTAATTGTTGCACACATTTTTAAATTTGTTGCGCTTATAGTTTTTTAATTATTTCACAAAAACATATCCTGCTGGGGTAACGTTACCCCAGCCAGATCTTTTTCTTTCTAATGGGAGTATTTAAATAAATACTAGCTATAAAATTAGTTCTCTATATGAAGTAAATGTATTTGTTTTTTTTTTCCTTATTTTGTATTTGTTCTTTCTTCGGTTGCGAAGTTATTCGAGATTTTGCTGGGGTAACGTTTTTGGTTTTGCTAGATCTTTGAAACGGTTAAGCGGATTCTTATCATATTTTGTACATGACTTCTTAGGAATTAGTTTAAATTTGTTCTGCAATAAAAATACCAAAATAATGCATAGCTTAAAGGTTATTTCATTAAATATAAAAACACTACAATTGGTCCCAGCACTCTCAATAAGAGGTTTAAAGACTTACTTTAAACGTTATTTTGAAGCTTGTAATTGCCTTCAAATGTATGTGAAGTTTCATTAGTATCCTGTAAGTATTTAAAAAGTTATGATTGATATTCAGTTCTTCACGAACACGGTCATGATGCGCGCGGTGTTATTTGGCCACTGATAAGCCTGTGTATGGATATATGAACTGAATGTTATGTCAATTATTAGTTGTTTAGTTCAGTTGTATATCAGTAAAATTTCAGCGTAATACATTGGATAATTAATGAGATAATACGATTAAAGTCATTAGGAAGTGAATGACCGTGGTAACCCGACCAAGTTTAGGTGGTTACGAAAAAGCGAAAATACTATATACTACTATACTCCATTTATAATAGCATTAGAAAAAAGAGGCTCGTAGAAGCAGGAATGCAAAACATTTTATTTCAAAGTTATGATAAAACAATTTTAAGGGAGATGCTTAAATTCTAATTTTCTTGCGTTTTTTGCAATTTGCAGGTCAGTGTAAGGTTGTACCTTAATAAAAATAATATGATGCGCAACAATAAGAAATATGTAGGTAATCTTTTATCTGTTCTGTGGGTAATAATACAATTTTAACCTTAAAAATCATCAATACATCCCTTTAAATTAGAATTGCTCCGAATTCGTCTGATTTCGCGGACTACTGCAGCGCCATCCACCTTAATTAAAATTGTTTTAACAAATATGGACGTACAATATAAACAAGTAGGTTAAAATTATGCTTTATTTATAGTAACGTCTTCATCACACATTACAAACTTACAACAAAATGAATGAATGAAACAACCGATCACAATGATGATTTAAAAATTAAGATTAATGGAAATAATAATCATGTTTTTAAAATATTTTATTTTAAATAACAACTTACAACTCAATACGTTGGTGACATTTCTTCGTCTTCATCATCTAATTTAGTCACTATCATCTGATGATGAAGATGAAGAAGTTTCACCAACGTTAATTTGTAAATTCGGTAGAATTATAGTGAAACGAATAACGTTCCAGGTATTGTTCACCCCTGCTTCTTTTAGGTTTTTAGCATTGACACTGTAATTTTAAATTGGAGTTAAATAATATAAATAAATGAAAGCCACATAATTTCATAAGATAAATAGTTATAATGGTTACAATTAAGTGTGACAGCTACTGTAAAAATAGATCATGATAAATTCGGTGTCTGTGTCTATCGTAATGTAACAATATTTATTGTACTTTTGTTACAAAGTGTGCATTAAAAATAACCTTTTTTAACTTCTTTCTAATGCTATTGTAAATGGACTATAGGTATATGCTAATAAAAAACTGACGTCCGAAAAATGGTCTGTATAATACACTGTGCGGGGTGGAAAAGAAAGGAAATTATAAATTCTGTCTGTATGTTACACTTTCACGCCTAAACCACTGAACGGATTTCGATAAAATTGCCTGCCAGCAGATGCCAAAGAGATAGTCATCCTGGGGAAGGACATACTTCTTATCCTTGCCGACATCCACGCGGGCGAAGCCGCGGGCAGAAGCTAGTCACACTATATTAAGTATCGTGTACCTAAAATCAAGTAATCATTACTTACGTATTAATTTCAGTTTGATCAGAATAACATAGGTTATTCGAAGTTCCTTATCACGTATGATTTAAAACAAAAACAAATTTTTGCAGCCGCCATTTCGGATTTTTATTTTGACCTCACTATCGGCTTTAAATCACCCTCGAAAAATATGAAAACGACACCCATGATGAAAAACTTGAAAATTTTCGCAGCCGCCATCTTGGACTTTTATTTTGATCAAATCCAATCTATTCTCATTTTAATATTACTTTAGATATGCATGCCTACTACTTGTATTACTATCGTAAGCGTCCACGCGCACAATAGAAATGGGCCATCTGCAGCGAGCTAGTCAATAAACGCACACAGATACAATTCGTTCGTAAATATTTGCACTAACACAGACAAACGCGCGTAGTCTTCCGATAGCCGGAGCGTAGCAGCGAGCGACACAGCCATCCCGTCTCAATGCTAACGCACGACTGCCGCCCGCGCCCGCGCAGAGCACCTCTGAAGCTCGATCCCAAAATGGGGACATTTTCTTTGCAAATGTGGATTGATTTACAAAAGCTGTTCGAAATCTGTAGTACTTAACCATAAATTTTTCAGTGTTAAAATATTTCCAAACATCAAAGCCGTTTAGAAGTAATATGGAATATTAGAAAAAAAATGCGTTTTGGTAAATATTTTTTTAAGACAAAAGTATTAGCCATACGAAAAACTCCTGTTTCAGAAATGTTGTACAGACGCCAGCAGGTCAAGCTACCCGAAACAGTCAAATTTTCCCAATCAACCTTGAACCTTAATGCTTCAGCAATGAAGTTGAGAATCTATTAAATAAATTTGACAGATTGTAGTAGCTTGATGCGCTGGCGTCTGTACTTACATCAATCTATAGCAACTTTTTTTTTTTCAGACCTAATCAAGCCTTTAATGAGAAATATTGTTCATAAAGTGACCGTGTTACGGTACTAAACGAGAGTAAGGTCCTTAAGACAATGTTACTCGTATGTCATGCAAATAACTATTTTGTTACAATTCAAAATTAAACTGGGCCCCCGAAAACGGTCGCTAACACATAGTGTCGTAGCAACAAGGGGGCAACATGTCCTGAGGTGCTTGTAAGGAGTGGAGAGGTATTCCACGGCTATCAGGACAATCCCGGAAGTACGGTCAAGATCCCTACCAGTATCTTACTGAAACACTTCCTTCCTCCGAGCACGTTTGCTCTTGAGAATCTCCACGCAAGCCAGTCAATAAAGGCAAGAAAGAGATGGGAGCTCTGTTCCTCGTCAGTGTTCACTCCAGCCGGCCAATAAAGGCAAGCCAGAGGTGAGGAACAAGACTTCTCCCGGGAGATAGGATCCGTGGGGTCGCTACTGCCCAACAGCTCGCCACATGCTGCCCTGCGGGTTCCTGTATCTCTCTTGATCTGGCTCCTCACCCTAGACCTGATCCGGTGAAGTAAACTCTTCCGTCACAGACCTAGAGTTTAGAGCGCGCAAGCCCCACCACGACGCCAACGTAGAGATACGGCAGTGGGGTCATTATTATTAGTATTCCTGTCTGAGCAACTGGCAGCAAGCTCGTCATGCTCCTACTTGTCACTGCTTGCGGTAGCGTCGGGGCACAAAAACAGCGAGGGGTAATGGCTGATCTTAGCGTTATGCTCGTTAATGAGTGCTACTTATGATGACGGGTCATCTAGCTGGCCATGGTTTTGTTTTTTTTATCAGAAATTAACAGTTAATCGATTTAACAACAATGGCCCTGTTTGCTTGCCTATAGATTATCTAACTAATACTTACTGATGGTCTCCATGGCTCTTTGTGTTACTTCTTCTTCCACTTCAGTTTTAAAATGCATTAGAGGTACATCATCTTCTAAATCTGATTCAGAACAGTGTGGTGTATCTGCTACATCCAGGCATCTAATGTCTAAATTTTCCGGTTCATGCTCTGTAAGTAAACAAAAACAGTCAAGAGTATTACTCACTTAATATTAATATTTGTTTTATTTCACAATATAAGGTAGGTACCAAAGCTTTGAAGTAGTTTAAAACATTTTTATCAACATAAACAAATGATTAAGTAATTATATCTTAATTTTATTATAAGATATTATTTAATGATCATATTATTTTTACATACAAAACATACCATCACTTTGATGTTCCTCCTTTGTCTCAACAATGTCATCTAGTCCCTCACAAACAGCTGGTAACTCTTCTTTGATAGCAATGGTGTCTGTTTGACATTCATCAACAATACTTATTTGCACTATTGAAGATTTAATAAACCCACTGTAAAGCTCTAAGCGGTCTTGGTTTAGTAAAGGATTGGGCTGTAAACAGATATTTATAGTATTAGGAAGTGCCAGTGATGTTAGTCGCACAAGCACAAACTTTTTACACAACTAAAGTCACTTGAAATAATGAAAGACAACTACTTAGTAATCAAAGAAAGCTTTTCAACACTAGCATTCTTCCTATCCCAACTTAAGGATGCCAAACATGGGCCTTGACCAAAAAACTAAAACGTGTCAGCATAACATGGAACGGATTATGACCCTTGAAAAGATGGCGAGATAATTTGGCGAGGACGGCTGGAAAGACAAGGACTAGACTGACAAGGAACAGGGAGAATTGGAAGGGGTTGGCGGAGGTGTTTGTCAAAGGGCACACAGGGACTCAGAACTGATATGAAATGTTTTGTACTACAGCTATCACTCGGAAAAAAAGGCTACAAATAAATATAGTATTTGAAAGAGCCACTACAGGTGAGGACACTTAAGTAGGTCCAATATACCCTGGAGTCAGCCATGCTACCAAGCTCACTGACCACTGCACAGGCTATTGTTGCATAGCGCGCGAGCTATGCAATAATAGTTTGCGCTGTGACATGAGAGAGGGCTGTTAACAAACTGCCACATCTACTTTCCTACAGAAGTTGTAGCAGTATTATGAGTGTTTTAACATGTAATAATTGTAAACCTACATATGACTAAAGCGTTCATGTCAACATTCAGTACTCGCTGGTATGAAATCCAGACACAATAGGTGTGAGTTTGTAAGAAATCACTTCCACATTATACTGAAATTATAAGAACAAATGTCTGTTCAAGAATACCTCACCTCATAATCCCCATTCATCATCTGAGCGAACTGCTCTTCGGCTTCCAGACATTTTCGCAAAAATCGGCAGCATTGCTTAAATTTAGTGCAGCAGACGAAACACGCAAGAATCGGTCTACTGTCTTCAGTTACAAACTGCAACAAAACTTGTCTTACACTAATTTGTTTATATGAAGAAAATACTTCCTATCTTACATTAAATTGTAAAGCCAACAGTTGGTGGTCAGTAATGCTTTCTAGATGTCTCATACATTACTCTCAAACAGCGCCTCAGTTCTCTAATCCTTAGGGGACAAATACTCATATACGTATACTCTCCAACACCTCATACAAAGAACGCATGAGCACTGGTTACCACTCTTGCCCAAACTAGATTGGTAACTTATATTTTATGGTCCACGTTTCCCACATGATTTTCTTGCATTGATATCGTTTCATTTCATTTTATTGTGATAGGTACTATTAAGTTGTATTCATATTCATTGCCCAAGAGTTTCTCTAAGAGATTTTTTTAAAGATATTGGTATTCTCACGGTTGCATCACAATTCATCTTCGCCAACATCTTATATAATAAGCAAAATTTGCACTTGTACACTAAAAACAGTGATATTGACAGTATTAACACTAGAAATAAGGACAAACTACGTGCCCCCTTTCACTGGCTTCATAAGGTTCGTAACTCATTTGTTGGGCTTGATATAACCTTTTATAACAAGATACCCTCTTCTTTGCTAGACTTGCCTTTTAATGCATTTAAAGCTCAAGTAAAATCCAATCTTTGTTCAAAGGGTTAGTATTCCGTCAACAACTACTTACACGATAAGAATAGTTGGGCGCCCTAATTAACTCAAGACAATGTTCATTTTTTCATCTCTGACTTCAAGTGACAGCTATATGACCAGAACCCAGCAATGCATAAATATGTAAGCTGTCACGCCTTTTATGCCTGGAGGATTTTATTTAGATAGTAAGTTTTTATTTACATTTTAATTAATTATTTTTGAGCTTGAGTATGTATAGTTTTTTATTATATTTGTTGGTATATACCAACAAATATAATACTATTGCAAGTAATTTAATTTTATGTGCCTTGTAATGTTAATTACTTAACGCCTAGTATTGTATACAATCAAGTATCAAGTATTTTTTAACTGAACAGACAGCTGTGCTGCTGGGGAGTTTGTTGCGCCACTTCTTCTTCCCAGCGATAGCACTAGGGAGTGGTGAAGGGCGGGCGTTTTTGGGGGACTGTCTTTTGTAATTTTGACGTTCGAAAAGTGCTGATTCTCAGCCTAATTTTAATAAATGACTTTTGATTTTGATGTCACTATGGAATTTAATAATACAAAATTTTGATTTTGTATGGCCAGCAGGTCCTAAGACCTCTAAGACTACCTCTGCCTGAAAGTTCATATGAATTTTTATCCTCGGGGCCTACTCCGAAGTGCAAAGTGCGAATGTTCGGATCGGACAGACACATGGCCGAACCGAATATTATTGAAAAATGCGAAAAAAGTTCGGATCGGCTCAGTTGGGTCGGGACCATAGTTAATATTCGAAAGAGTGTAGGATCGGAACCGACCGAACCAAATAGTAACTTCGTAGCAGAAAATGGCCGAACATTCGGCCGCTATACTTCGGAGTAGACCCCCTGATGTATGTACGATTCGCATAAATTTATAACCTATCATATTGGTAATTTAATTCTTATATTAACTTACTGGAATATTAGTCAGCTTCTCATAAAGCTCATGCAAGTTCCTGTTGGCCACTATATACATTCGTACATTCTCCACTAAACATATTCTACACATTGGCAGTTTTTCCATATTTGAAATCAAAACGTATCGCCTCAAGTTAAATGGTTCAGCTTTACATTAATTTATATGATTGCAAAACACTTATTATTACGACTTTTAATAATCTTCGAATGTAAATACTGTGAGCACTTCCTTTGTGGACCACGGTAAGACGGCAGCCGCTGGAGACTTATTATCTAATAGATAGTCCAGGAACCAGGAAGTTCTTATGATTTAGTTTATTAGTCACCACACACCACACCACCTACGGCGTATATGCACAGATTACTTTAAAGTACCGGTAATTCACTTTTTCACAAACAAACCAACAACCAACGAAATTTTCAAAGCTACAAGCTACTTGAATTGAAGACAGTACCTAATGACAGTTGACAGTGACTCCGTATTATTAACTCTTTGACAGTGACAGCGAAGAGAACAGTACTCTTGACAGTGACTTGACTGTACAAAACATTGACATAGAAAAGTATGGACTGGAAATATCTACAAAAAAAGGGTGCATACCTACAACTCATCTTGTCGCATAAAATGGCTGCCATTGCTAGGGTTGTGTCAATCAAGGAACAACTGTTATCTCGTTGTTACTATAACGAGTAACGATACTATATACGAGTTTTACTAGTTATCACGTTTGGATCACGATGGATTTTGGTGCTGTGAAGTGTGAACCACAGGCCGGACCTAGCTAGGTCACTCGGACCGAATAAGACGCAAGATTATTTATGTTAACATCGCAGAATATACTGATATCGTTCCAGCGGAGGAACTAGTTTCGGAAACTATTACGGTAAGTCGGCAACGGTACAACACTATTCCATTATGACATCTGTTTGTAAACAAACGAATGAATTAACAAATATAATAAAAAGGCCTGTTATATGGAAATGAACCCAAATATAAATACTTTAGCCATAAATTCATGATCGCGTTACAATTGTATCATCGATTGTGTATTATTGTATGTATTAATGCATGAAAACCGGCTACTAACCTGTGCAACTACAATTGAGGTTGATTTTCATTCTTTCTTGCACCACACTTCACAATACAACACACAGGCATGTTGAACTTCTGTTTTCCAACATTTACATGCAGTTTTAAAAGGTAAAATCCTCGTAATTTTCTCGCAAATCTCAATAATACAAAAAACAAACAACCATTTGACAGCAAAACTACCACGAAACTCGTCACCTAAGATGGCTGCTACGGCACTTACCTACAACTGTCACTACGTCAAGACAAAATGTTGCCATAATTAGCAACAACTTAAAATATAGTTGTCTCTTTTATCAAATGAGATTATCTTACTAGAAAGAATGAGACATAACGATATTTCAAATTCTGAATCATATTTCACTCATATTTGTATAAGCAAATGTATGTATAGAATAACGCGGCATCTCCATGTTATTTCCTATCTCAATGGTACAAAACAGTGTTACAAAAGTCATATTTAAAAGTACATGAGAATTGCCAGACTAAAAACGTAACAAATCATAAGATTTTAGTTCGTATAATTCATATAATATCTTTAACTTCTTTAAATAATCTTTACAAAAGTTTTAAATTGCATTACTGTAATAATGATAGTATTACATACATAGGTACATCATTAACCCAAGAGATACACCCTTTGGCATTTTCGAGAACTAGGTCGGGCACATACCTGCAGTACGGCACTTCTGATTCCACAAGCAAGGCTGTATTTCTGAGCAAGTTGCTGATCGATAATCCCGGCTACAAGGTTGTGTCTATGCAAGTAGGTACTCTTCGTTAGCTAGACGAGAACCCATGAAAATATTATGCCTGATTGATTCCCCCGGTCTGTCACAATAAATGAGATACATATTTTTAATTTACTTACTTATTATTACGATGATGATTTTTCCACACTCTAACCGACTTGAATGCAAACTGAAAATGCTGTCCACTGAATAACAAAGAAAATTTTAAATGCAACTTTTTACAGTTGATTAGTTGGTTTAAAACGCTACCATTCAAACTACTCTGGGCTCGACAAAAAGACCCGGTCTCATTACAACACGAGCGATATAAATATTCATTCCATGCCGATTTCGGCTACGGTGAGTGCTATTGTTTCCGACAAATTTAGGTCACGGGCGTGTGATCTGATGTGGCTAACGTAACCTATCTTCACTGTAAAGGTACGTGCACAGTGCGGACACGTTAGAATGCCATTGTGGTAATGGTATTGAATGTTGGAGGGTGGTTTACTCTTTAGGTGATCTCGCCTGCAGTTGAAATCTATCCTCCGCTGATCTTCAAAGATATAAACATTTTGTTTTACCAAACGCCTCCAAACAGGACTATCCCTTGGCAACTCCTCCCAACGAGCGGGATCAATATTGCATCTCTTCATATGTCTTTTCTGAACGTCTTTGTATCCGAGGAACTGGCCTCCTTGTTTCCGCTTGCCGCCCTTGAGTTCAGAAACTCACAACATGTCCAGACCTGCGCTGCTGACGACGCATTAGATAGATCTCAATTCCGCAGACATTCACCCTTCTTAGTACAGACGCCAGCACATCAAGCTACTGCAATCTGTCAAATTTCTTTAACAGATTGTCGACTTTATCGCTAAAGCATTAAGGTTCAAGGTTGATTGGGAAAATTTGACAGTTTCGGGTAGCTTGACCTGCTGGCGTCGGTACATCCGTGTTTCTACGACGGTCGGACCTTTTGATGTTTAAGATATCGCGGAGGCACTTAAGGTGGAATCGGTCTAATGCGTGTATGCGTCTCCTATAGATGCACCACGTCTCAGAGGAGTACAGGACGTTTGACAAGACGATGGCCATGTACACGCTGACCTTGTTTTGTAGTTTGCGGTCGTGCGAGTGGAATACCTTGTCCCGTAGTCTGCGAAACACTGCTGAAGCAGCACCAATTCTGCAATTAATTTCCGGGTCTAGGTCACCTTTACTTGATAAGGTACTAACCAGGTATTTAAATCCGTCCACCTGCTTAAGGACAGCACCGTCGAGTCGCATATCAAGTGGGCCATGGTTAACTGTATCTAATGCCATGACTTCAGTCTTCGTGATGCTAATTTTTAGACTACGTCATGACTTGTCAAGTCTTTCCACCAACTCTTGCAAGTCTTCTGGGGTTTCCAACACAAAACAGATCATCAGCGTACAGACGCCAGCACATCAAGCTACTACAATCTGTCAGATTTCTTTAATAGATTTTCGACTTTATTGCTAAAGCATTAGGTTCAATGTTGATTGGGAAAATCTGACAGTTTCGGGTAGGTTGACCTGCTGGCGTCCGTACATAACCTCGGTTATGAGGTCGTATAAGACTTTAGTCATCATCTTCCTGCCCTTATCCCATATTACTTGGGGTCGGCGCAACACGTTTTCTTCTTCCATTCTCCCCTATCAACCGTCACGCTATCATTCACTCCCTTCTCTTTCATATCATTCCTCACACAATCCATCCATCTTTTCTTCGGCCTTCCTCTCCCTCTCCATCCATCAACATGTATATTCATCGCTCTTTTAGTCACATGCGTTTCGTCCCTTCTCATTACATGGCCATACCAAGCCAAATGATTTCCTTTCAACTCGTATGGAACTTTAGTGAGAGCTTTTAATCGGGTCAGGTTAAAAAGTTTCCTCTTAGTTCGGAAACGGATATGAATGCCCCTCGCATTGTCTTCTAAAGCCTCTCCCACAACAACCGTGAAATACAGAGCAAAGAGGGTAGGCGCTAAAGACATCCTTGTTTTACCCCACAGTTGACACGGAAGAATTCCGACTGCTCACTCATAACTGCGACACAACAACGCAAATTGTCTTAAAGGAGACGAATCAATCTGATGAACTTATCCGTACACCCAAGCTTTTGCAGTACCAAACCACCTGTCCTTTGGGCTTATGTTAGCTTGCCGTAAGAGGCCACAAATTTTAATTTGTAACACTATCCTGAGCTGCTTGATCTTGGAACTTTCTGAAAATCCTGACTGGTCGAGGGTTGCTACTGGTCAGCAGCACAGCAGTACCTGGCTTGTTTTTGTCGTTAGTCCCCGCGTCGTCGGTCTGTTCCGGTGTGACGTGGTCATATGTAGTCGTCGAAATAGAAGTAGTTCTGGTTATAGGGGTCAATGTAAAAGTAGTCAGTCAGGTCGGGGTAATAATAGTCCTCCCCATAATTTGAAACACTCGTTCACATTAACATCGCGGGTTTTAAGATAGTTGGAAGTTGGTGGATTGCCTTGTAGTGCCTAATTCCAGCTGTTGGTAGCAGGCAGGAGCCTGGGCACAAAATGGCTCACGCCGCTCATCGGCTTGGGACCGTTATTCGGATACGGGTTTCTTGGGGGCATTCTGAATCCGGAACCACCTTGATTATTATCAGGCGGTGGTGTGCCGAATACTTGTCGCGTACGGGTCGGGCTACGTGGTGGCATTTTACTTAGATTAAACGGCATTCCGAATTGATGCTGAGATGGCCAAGGCCGTGGCATAAATAGCGATCCCTGCGGTCTAAACGGACCGCATGACCGCGATTGGGCTTAAATGGACCAAGCATATTATTTGAATGTATTTTATTATTAGCTTCATTCTGTTGATTAGGAGGCATTCCAGCTAAAGTTTTTTTACCCGACAAGTTGTCATTTCTGCTCTGCAAGTACATAGTGTTAGGGATGATTATCATTAGAGCGGGCCGTGTCAGGGCCGGGGCGTGGACGGGGCTCATCCCGTATTGAAGTGCGTCGAGCGGGCCCGGACGGGACACGGATAATGCACTGTGTAATATAAATTGATTCATACAAAATATATGTAACAGATTAAAAACCGTGCCCCGTCCGGGCCCCGCCCCGGGCACGGCCCGCTCTAATGAGAATCATCCCTTAGTCTCCTCATGCACGAACTCTAGAGCCTCCTCAATGGCTTCTGGTCTCATGCATCTAATACGCGCGCCTATAGGATCTTTCAAACCGCGGAGGTACCTAGGCCTGCAAAGTAAGTTTGCGATACAAATCGCGTTTGGCCGCAATGGTTGAATCTAGGGTATCGTGCAATGAAACATAATATGTCGTGACGGTGCTGCAAAGACTGGCAACGCTCATAAATTCCTGCAGCATGCCGGAACCTTGTGTAAGTAAAACCAAATCGTTGTAGAGAGCGGTCTCATCTCGCTAGTCGGCAAAATTATTAACAAGAGCACTACGTATGTAGCGGTATCTACAACGCCACATGCGAACAACGCGTCATACTGACGTCACGCAAATCCTGCATCTCGCAAGCAGAGTTTACCGCGCAATTAGCATAGATACAATTTCCCAACATCAATCGTGGAGCAGTTGCCCACCAGACACAACACCCGTCTGGTCGGAGGATCCTCCCTTTTCTATGGAGGTTGAGTGAACTTTACACCCTGTTCCTCATGCCTCCAAACGTATACCTGATGATTATCAGGTATACCGTTAGAGTTAATCATACGGGCGGCGGGCCCCGTAACTTTGTTCAATATGCCATTTAAAAGCGCTAATTTATTTAACGGTTGCTCCTCTCGGATGATCTCAGCTGCTAGCTGGTCACACAATTTGATGAACCTGTTAGTATGTAGCTGTACAACGTACGTTTGTACGTTCGGGTTCCCATCAAAATCGGGAACTAAGCCGAGGGCTTTAAATATACCGTCTAAATCGGCAATCTCGGGTTCAATTTCAGGGCTAATATCACGTCTAGAATCTAAAATTCCATTCCTACTACTATTTAACCTAAGTGTACTCGATCTACGTGGGTAAAAAATAGTGGATAAGGTATATGGAACTTACACACAAAAAGGAGCAACTACTAAGAAAATTCAGTAGACTTACATGAACATTCTGTTCTTCGTTGAGCATGAGCGGTATCGATATCTGGATCTCCGGCGTAGTCTCGTTGTTCAGGATCTCCCAGTGTAACGTTGAAAGTGTAACATAGCGAACGCGTTGCGATGTACTGGTACTCGTAAGCACGATCCGGGAATCCTACCGACTCACATACAGGTATTCCGCATTCCTAGCCGGGCGAAATTGGTAAAATCAAATTCCAACACAAGAGCAAAAATGAACACTTGTCAGAGAGCCAGGTAGCTACTGAACAATAGACGACCCTTTCTAAGCTCATGCGCCCGCGCCAGCCAGCCACAAACCAGTTGGAACTTGATCCACAGAGCACTTTATACTTGATCGTTGTCGCATGCGCTCACAAAGTGATTTTAGTTTTCCTTCCGAGTGCTTCCGACTAATGATTTCTGTTGTAACGCACGACAAAATCTGTCAGTTGATAGATATTTCACGAATTGAGTGCTACTTTATGCTACTTTCGACAAAACTTACGCGTTAGTATTAGTGTTACGTGGTGGCGTAGCTAAAAAAGTATTAACCGTTACTTTGAACCAATTTATGAAATGTTTCCTTTTTTATTGTTTTAGGGTTACCAGGGGGCTCTAACTACAAAGTTGTAACTAGAGAATACCTGTTCACTAAAATGCAACAACAAGAGTTACACACTTTTGACGATAAAATCGATTATTTGGAAAATTACCTTTTGTCGTCTGACAACTTTAATGAAGATCAATTATAGGTTTTGAAACATAAAATTTCACATTTTAAAAGTGAATTAAATAAAAGGTGGTTGATGGCGAATAGATCATAAAATTACTGCCAATGCTACGTGGCTTCAAGGAACGTTCGAGATCGGAGAAAGTGACGATGAACCCTGGCATTCTTCCTCATCAAATTAGATTTTATATATTTTTTTTATGTAATTAGTTGATCAATAAAACCTATTCCAAATCATGAATACTCCTTTATTTTATGATCATATCAGCCCATGGCGCTCACTGTTGGATAAAGGCCTCCCCAATGGTTTCTACAACGAACAGTGTAAACGCCGGTACTGAGCTTCACGTGGACTATGACGGGGTGGAAGAATGATGCAAACTTGATTTTTACAATTATTGGTTTAATGACCAAGAGAAATTTACAAAAAACAAATATCTATATGTCGGGGATGTTGAGGGATTCTTATCCGAAATTCCATCGGTATCCGTCAGGTTGCACGTGGTTGGGTAGAATCAGTGCGCACACCTGGCGCGGTCGAGCTCTGGATGTCCAATGTATGTCGCTAACACACTAGTCTCACCATGACATCTGACAGATGTCAAACGCCACACGCGACAAGACATTGACAACCCTGACTCGAACTACTGACTCAATGACAACTGTTTTCGATTTGGTTAATCGAGTAAGGTATCTTAAACGCTAATAGATGGCGCTACTAGTACGTAATCAAAACCTTTTACTTCACTGCTCCGACACGGCCATACTGACAGCGAGCGCGTTCTCGCGCGATCTTTTCCGACCGCTATAAGTTCAAAACATGGGGTTTCCATATTGGGACATTAAAGTTAAAAGCGTGGAGCTCAATGCAGCGTCACGAACACACAGCGTGGAGATTTAAACGATCAATCCACACAAGCACAAAGCGCGGAACTTTCAATGCTCAATCATCACAAGCAACAAGCGCGGAGCTTTCAATGTTCAATAGTCACGTGCACAACGCGCGGAGCTTTCAATGCTCAATCGTCACAAGCACAAAGCGTGAAGCTTTCAATGTTCAGTAGTCACAAGCATAAAGCGTGGAGCTTTCAATGTTCAATAGTCACATGCACAAAGCGCGGAGCTTTCAATGCTCAATCGTCACAAGCACAAAGCGTGGAGCTTTCAATGTTCAATAGTCACAAACACAAAGCGTGGAGCTTTCAATGTTCAATAGTCACATGCACAAAGCGCGGAGCTTTCAATGCTAAATCGTCACAAGCACCAGCGTGGAGCTTTCAATGTTCAATCATCACAAATAAAACTTGTAGGGTACCTTGCACACTACCATAATGGTTCCCTGTTATGTTGACAATATTATTTGCACTCTTGCCAATTCACTTTGACACAACGCAATCTTTGATGCATTCGATGCCAGAATCAAAATAAAACGGATATGACTCACCCAGAACTCATCAAAGCACTGCTCGGATTGCCGACACAGCAAACGCCAGCACAGCATTAGACATAGCACGCTGCTGCAGGTGCTGCTGGCCTGGAATGAAACATGCCCGCAAAGTATCACACAGCTCTGCCACTCCTGGTCACATTTGGTACAGGCAAAAACACAATGAAAATTCGAACAAACTAAAAATAGCAGAGTTCAGAGCATTACCCACTATTTGATTCCCAAATCTCAAGGTTACAATAAAAATAGTCAACTAAGATGCATGTGTCTCATACTATCTAGTAACCTCCAGTTACTCAACTCGTCAAATTCATTTGCGCATCCCCTTCGGATCGCCAAGTCACTTCTGGACTTTATGGTTTCTCACGAAACCCCACACAATACACACAACTTAATCTCTACTCTGTTTCATCAACAAAACTATTACTTGACTCTCCTCAAATTTGTTAGTAATACTCTGATCCAAACTATCATCGATAATAAAAGATTCCTCTAAGCCTCAGTAATAGCTGGTCAGGAACTGTATCAACTTACTCGTAGCTTACATACAACGCTCATGGCTCGGCTATCCTGACCCACGTCAGGGACATTATCACAAAAATAATTGGGTCAAATTAAACCGTCTGAGTATTGCGTTTAATGCTTAATTGATTGTGAACCAAACAGAACTAAAATGAAAGATTAAAGGCACTCAATTAAGACAGTATTTTGACTCTACCAAACAAATCCACAGCACTTAACCAGCACCATGCATCACTACTTACCCAGTAGTGAAATTCATTGAAGTACTTAACCAGTACTTAACATTTTAACGCTTAACTAGCGTTAAAAATCCTATCACTTAACCAGTGATAATAATAACGCTTAACCAGCGATATTAACCCACTAACGCTTAACCAGCGAAAGCACATCATAACACGCTTAACCAGCGATTCAACAGCTAACGCTTACCCAGTGATTAGACTACTAACACGCTTAACCAGCGATAGTCAACATAACTCGCTTAACCAGCGATAATGTATTGGGAAAGAGTAATGTAAACAAATCATAGCAGAGCCATGTACCATCGTTATCCACATTAACAATCATTTTTATCACTAAGAGCCTTAGACACCTAGAAACCCACACACGAGTAAACCACTCTAACGCCACGGCTCTCGAGCCGACCAGCAATCGCATTGCTCTCACACATCCAGCTCATGGATCCGTGTGTATCACCCTGTGACACCACACAACTTTACTACGGCCGATAGAGAACCCCTACTCGCGTGCTTCCCATAATGTAGGCTTGTTCATCACCAGTGTGATCACTATCTACTTCGACTGGTACATGACCTACTAGCATCTTTCTTTACCTATCGTGAGCATACTTATACCTACGCCTAGAGTTGAAGGCTTTTAGAGTATTGATTCAACCAGAGTATTGTAAACAAATTTTGATTATCTAATCATAATCATTTTAAATTTAACTTAATCCTTTATCAAATTAATCATTTAAATCCAAAATTAAGTTAAGTAACAATTGTAGGAATGCATGAGTGACCAAGTACCAATGTCATATCAACCTGCCATTAGCAGTTATCGTTAAGTTATCACAAAACAATAACACAAAGTGTGAATGCAGCCAGGCATACCATAAATTAGGGGATCACATCGCCGACAAAAATGCCTGGCCAAACGCTGGTCCCGCTCCACAAGGACGCACAAATAAATTGATTTGCACCTGAAAATACTGTTGGAGCTGCTGAAGATTATAAAATACTTCCTTGCATTACACAAATTCAATCTCCTAGTATTGTATAATTGTACAGCACATGTGTGAGCACTATGTACATACTATAAAGCTACCATACACTGGGCACGTCCCTCACCGACCCGAATGTGCCCCGGCAGCAGAGAGTATGTCATGCTCACTCAAATGCCCCGCCGATGGCGGCGCGTGTGTTGGACCACCTGGCTCCCCCCAAAATGGTTGAGCTGAACGGCGCCGATCCACACGTCATGCCCGCGAACGGGCGCCGCCAGCAGGGACCGGTCATCTCCTTGCTGCCACGGCCAACCTAACTTAATATTTGAATTGTACTTATTATTTTTTTTAACCTTTCATTACGCACGCTTTTAACGTTCTGCATCGTTCTCACATGCACAATTCACAACATAAATGATACAACCAACACTTTGTAACCACATATTGATTCAAAAGAGTGTCCATGGAGCCTCCCGCCCGTTCCTCTCCATAGGCACCCACGCCCTGGAACGGGCAACCAGCCTCATTCTTCTGACCGACCGACCCCTTGACAATTCAAAAGTGCCCGCAACCGGCCTAATTGAAATAAATACTTTGAGCTTTGAGTTTCTTTTTTTTTTTTTGAATCAATTTCGTGGCCTGTGGCTTTTCACTAAGCCCTCACACACTATTGCATTCCCTTGAACGCCGAGTCCCACGGACTCTGTGGTCTCTGCAAGACCCGACCTCCGCCAGAGTCACCCGCGCACCGCGCATCCACGGATTACATAAAGTAAATACCAACTTCTAACGGACTACGGCTACGAAATGGCTACTGGTACGGTCCGACCAGCCGAACTAAGATTCATCACTATCACTCAACTCAAACTCTTCTACTTCAAGCGGTACTTGTAAGGTTAGATTTTAAAGTTTTTAACGTATAGCGATCACCCGCCAAAACTTCTGCTTCCGTAAACGGACCTCTGAACTTCTGATCTAACTTAGTCTTATAATCTGATTTCACTTTTCGTTTTCTAATAACACGAAATCGTCAACCGAACATTTTGTTAGAGCTGCCTTTGTTCTATCAAATCTAACTTTCTGCTGTTGACCGTTTAAAACTGAATTTATTACAAGAGCTAAGCTAAGCTAAGCAACAAAAACTCTGTCGCCGACATGTTAATCGAAAAGCCTAGGTTCAATATTTCACATACTATCATAATATTACTTTGCAAGTAAATGTCGGGTAGATCATAGTAATCAAATCTCAAGCTGTTTCTCGCTAATTGCAACACTACATACGATTTGTTCTGTGCTGAATACACATGTTTGACCAATACCAGTCAATGCAACAACATTATTAACTCGTTTGCCACTTAATTTGGCTGCACAACTCGCTTTTACTAACGAGCATTCAGCACCAGAATCGTAAACAAAACAATACAGCTCACCTTTATTTTCCAATGTGTCTGAGGGTAGTTGTACGACTTCTACTCGCCGTTCATGACTTCCAGCACATTGTCCACCATCCGCTTAGCTGCCACTACTCATGCACCAGGCTGCGATATGTCCTGGTTTCCCTCACTTGCAGCACACAAAGGGCTTCGCTGACGGCTGCGGGGCTGCTTGGCTCAATTCTTAAAGTCACTCCACGTCACTGCGGTAGCTATTTGCGATAGCCATGTTGATGCTGCTCCTTTGTACGTCTTATTGATGGTCACAACAAGTTGACCACCTTTTTTTTTTTTTTTTTTGAGGATGGGAAACCATCAAATGACTCCCCCCGCTCCGGGCGGAGCAGAAGGGAGTGCCAGACTCCTACTGACCAAAACCCCCACCACCAGTTGACCACCTTGCAGTGAATTTTCGGCAAAACACAAATCAGCTGTTGTGCACTGTTATGTTTGCACACGCCATATACTGCGTTTTCTAAACACGGGAACGGGATACGTCAAACTCGAACGCCGGTTAGTCTTTTTTTTATCAAACATGGCGGTAGGCGTAACAGTCGCGTCACTCGGCAAAGGTACTTCTGCATACAGCCTATGCCCAAAACAACATGTACCATAATGGCACATCCGTATCTGACTTGTCTGGTTCCAACTTGAACAGATCCACACGATTATTTAATAAGCATTCGCATGTTTGCACTTTGTTTTTCAAATGTCAACGGTCACTTTCACTTTCAGCGTTCTTATTTTGAACACGTGGGTCGTTGAGGTCCAATCCCAATTCTGATGTCGGGGATGTTGAGGGATTCTTATCCGAAATTCCATCGGTATCCGTCAGGTTGCACGTGGTTGGGTAGAATCAGTGCGCACACCTGGCGCGGTCGAGCTCTGGATGTCCAATGTATGTCGCTAACACACTAGTCTCACCATGACATCTGACAGATGTCAAACGCCACACGCGACAAGACATTGACAACCCCGACTCGAACTACTGACTCAATGACAACTGTTTTCGATTTGGTTAATCGAGTAAGGTATCTTAAACGCTAATAGATGGCGCTACTAGTACGTAATCAAAACCTTTTACTTCACTGCTCCGACATATATATATAAAATTCAAAGTCCTGACTGACTGACTGACTGACTGATAGATCAACGCACAGCCTAAACCGCTGGTCCTAGAGACATGAAATTTGGAGGGTGTGTTCTTCGTGAAGAGTAGGCATCCACTAAGAAAGGATTTTTCGAAATTCCACCCCTAAGAGGGTGAAAAGGGGGGAATTCGTTTGTATGAAAAATCTTATTCCTTGAGTTAATAAACTTGAAACTTGGCACGAATACTTATCTAAATAAATTATGAAGATTGACAGTTTTTTTTTTCTTCTAAACTACCCCCTAATAAGGGATGGGGGGTTTCAAAGTTTGTATGGAAGAATTGTAGCGCGCAGTCCGAATTACTCGAAACTCAGTATTTATACCTAATATTGAAAGTTAAGTATAATGTGTATCAAGGTTTTTTGAAAATCTACCCCTGACGGGCTGAAATGGGGTAGTAAATTTTTCAGGGGAGGATTTTACTGCATGGCTTGATTAACTCGAAAATTAGTATAAAAAATCTTTGAGCCAAGTAATGAATACATCCCAAACGATTTTTTCTAAATTCCACCCCTGTGGGGGTGAAAAGCGGGGATACAGTTTATATGAAAAATCTTCTTCATTAGGTTAATAAACGTGAAACTTTTCAAGAATACTCGCCTAAGTAAGTAATAAAGTTTATCATTATAAGTTTTTCATAACTACCCCTCAAAGGGGGATATAGGGGTGTTGAAGTTTGTGTGGAATAATTTGAATGCGCGGTCCAATTAACTCGAAACTCAGTGTTTATACTTAAGACCAAAAATAAAGAGTAACATGTATCAGGGTTTTTCGAAAATCTTCCCCTAACGGAATGAAAAGGGGTAGTTATTTTTACAAGGGAGGATTATAATGCGTGGCTTGATTAACTCGAAAATTGGTATAAATAATCTTTGAATCAAGTTATGAATAATCCCAAACGATTTTTCAAAATTCCACCCCTGTGGGGGTGAAAAGCGGGGGATACAGTTTATATGATATCTGAGGTCATCGGAAAACCTGAGACTAGAGATGCCGATGCATTCCACCAGTTTCTTTGACAAATCTTTTAGTGTTCAAGCAGTACGGTTATGGAATGACTTGCCCGTGTCGATAAGGCGTGCTCAATCTTTGTCCGCTTTCAAAATCATGATAAAAAAGCACTTCCTCTCTCCTTAAACATCATCATTATTATATTATTATTATTTTCTTTGCTCTTGTTTCATGTTTATTATTATATGGATATATTTATTTAGGTAAGTAATAAAAAAATACTTTATGTATTATATTAATAGGACCTATAATGTAAATGGTACACCACAGACTACCTACTATATTTGTCTCTCCTTAATTTTTAATCCATCCAAAGGTTGTCTTTAAAAGATCGCTCTTAGCGATAAGACCGCCCATTGTGTCACCCTTTATAAAATTTTATATATTTATGTTCTGTAATTTGTATGGTGTACAATAAAGAGTATTCTATTCTATTCTATATGAAAAATCTTATTCATTTAGATAATAAACTTGAAACTTAGCAAGAATACTTGCCTAAGTAAGTAATAAAGTTTATCATTATAAGTTTTTCAAAACGACCCCTCAAAGGGGTAGGGGGGGGGGGTGTTAAGTTTTTATGGAAGAAATTTAATGCGCGGTCCGAGTAACTCGAAACTCAGTATTGATACTTATGACAGAAAATAATCAATAATAAGTATGTAAAGTTGTCGAAAATTTACCACTGACGGGACAAAAAGGGGTAATTCAGTTTTTAAGGGGAGGATTTGAACTTGAAACTGTATGTTACATTTTCACGCCTAAACCACTGAACTTTTGATTTGGCATAGAGGTAGATGGCATCCTGGGGAAGCACATACATTTTATCCTGTTAGCACGTTCCCGTAGGATAATTTCCGACATCCACGCGGGCGAAGCCGCGGGCAGAAGCTAGTGTATGCATATGGCGGTTTCAACGATCTATGGGCGAATGACGTGACATCGTCGCTCGCGGCTGTTGTCTTTTCGTGTCGTGTGCGTCTGTGCGTGAGACGTTGGTGAGCGCACACATGCTAGGCGTTAACATGTTGCCGCCCCAGGAACGCAGTTCTGGTCCATGAGAAGGTAAAGCTGTTAGCGTTCGTCCAATTAGAAAATGTGATGGAGTGAGCGCTGTAAGATCAGAAGGATCCGATGAAAACGGAGTAAGAGGCCTAGAATTCAAAAGACCCTCGATCTGTACAAGAACTGTATTTATCTCTTCGTACGTTAAGTTAGCGAAACCTAGAACCCTCTTTAAATGATATTTTACAAATTTTACGGAACCCTCAACTAATCCATTAAAATGTGGGCTATATGCTGGTGGAAATTTGAAGTTTATATGTGAGTTAGATGCTTGAGAGCTAATTTCGTCGGAATTTGACTTTAAAAATCTAGCCAACTCATTACATGCACCGACAAAACAGGTACCATTATCAGAGTAAATGGTTCGCGGTTGTCCTCTGGGGGCAATAAACCGGTCTAATGCAGCTAAAAATGTTGTGCTACTCAAATCGGTGACAAGTTCTATATGAACCGCTTTAATGGCCAGACAAATAAATATACAGAGATAAGACTTTATGAGTCTGCTTCCTCTGCCCTTTCGGTTCAGTATCATGACAGGACCGGCGTAATCGACTGCCGTGTTGGTAAACACATAGTCCGTATGCAGGCGACTGGAAGGAAGGTTCCCCATGATGGGTTGAATACTCTTTCCTGCAAAACGACAGCATTTAATGCATTTTTGAACAATCTGTCTGGCAAGGTTTCGACCATTAATAAACCAGAATTTGTGACGAAGTGTAAAAAGTAATAATTGCGGTGGTGCATGCAACAAAATTATATGATAATGCCTAAATATTAACCGTATAGTTCGGTAGCGCCCCCGAATGGACCCGAACACACGAACCTCCGCTGGCTCAGTAAGGGGTCCCATTGGACCTTGAAATGACGACATACGACACCCTTAATGATAATGTAAATATTGATTATGCTACCCATCAAATCTTATGAATGTGCGTTAATTAAGAGAGTTGGATAAAAAACTCATATGTTATCGCCATTCAATCTTCCATATTTAGCGCGCAAGTTTATTAATTTACCTTTATTAAATTCAAGTCTGTAAATGCGATAATCGCCATTTTGATGACAGTGGTGGTCGAGGCTATAAAACATAAAAATTGGGGATTTTGAAAATCCAAACTTCACCACAGGGGCAATGAATAATACATGATTTAATTATTTGACGAATTCATCCATTGTTCATGTTAAATAAGTAGTGGTAATGTAGTTTTTTGATATCTAAAGTCGAAGTTTCGCGCCAATCGTGCGTGTTTACATTTTTACTTTTCACAAAAGTCACACACACACATGTAGATAAGATGTAAAATGTGAAAAATATTATTACAAATATGATAAAAAACACGAAAATGCCCAAATCATAACGTAATATTGAAACACAGGTCCAATAACACGTATTATTCATTACCACTACTTAATTGGTGTTCAAAATCGCCGACCATTGTTGTTTTTTTTTATCGTAATGATGTGCGAAAGCGATTATGCCAAACGATTTTTTTTTTAATTTCGATTGACCCGAGTAATCCCGACCCGAAAAAAGACCCGAAAAATATGACGAATGTCAGAAATCGATTCTCAGAAATTGAAATAAAATTATTTTAAGCATTAAATACAATAAGCATTATTTATAATAATGATTTATGCTTTCCTAATGTAATTTTAATCGTTTTTTGGACATTATATTGAAACTGAGTCAATAACAGAGGACCTATGACCATAGATAGTCATTTATTCAATTTCGCGCCGAATTGTTTCTATATTTGAATTTATATTCGGAATGCGCTCGCTATTCAAAATTATTTTTATTTATTGTGCAATTATTAATTTTTGATACTTTCTAATAGTTTGCTACAGAATGCCCAGTATACATTTTTAGATAGGCTTAGCAAAAGTTTGGGAAACCGCAAACACTTTGCATGTCATTATGTTTTGTTAGCTGTATGAGCTTGGTAGTTTTTATTTATATTAGTTTACTTGAGTAATAGAAATTGTTTACTTATTGTGGTAGTTTCCCAACGAAATTTAAAAAATAAAACTGGCCAAGTGTTTGTCGGACCATGCACAGTGAAAGGTCCCGTACTTGGGATGAATATTTACGCATTCACAGCGCATATCATTAATTTGATCGACTGCAGAAATAAGTTAGTATTTCATAAAAGTTCTCGAAAAAACTGTAAAAAACCGAGTTAATTCTGCGGTTTTAAACGAAAATATCTCATATCTCAAAAACGATTGACTTTAAAAGTTAAAGTCAATTAGAAACATCTTTATAATTTTAATTATAAGTTCCAACAATTCCTCCCACACGCTTGTGTGCATAGATTTTTTTCAACCCTCGGGTACATGCATGGGGAATGCTACCTCTAATTATGTTTATCGTAATTTTACTACACCATTTTGCGTGCATAGAATACGAATACGATATAGTGTTATTAACACTCGTTAACGTCTACGAGTAAAATGGTTAATGGCATTAACATCCGAACGCACGCACAGACTGACATGACGAAATTATGGGTTCCGTAAAAGTATTTTCAGATCATTTAAATTAGAAATCAGACAATTAAAGTTCTTAAAATTTTATCCCAAGCTACAGAACGGCAGCTTGGGACAGGGAGTGCCTACTTTGTCCCACAACGCGCGTCCACGAAAACGCCCGCGTTAACCCTGTAAGAAAGGCTGGCCGTTGCAAATTGGTCAAAATATAGATTTTACGGTTAGTTTAGGTTTGTACAGACGGCAGAGAGGCAGACCGACCGGCACATAGACAGACGGCCACATAACTTTTGTTTTAGTTATTAAGCAAATATATTTAAAACCCCCACAACAAGCCCTTTCATTTGATATGTCACACAGAGGTACAGCAAACATTTTTTATTTTATTTTATAGTTTGCCCCCCAAGAGTGACCCCATTTTCAAAATTAATTTATTTACGTTACACGTCCGTCTTTGAGTCGCAGAAATTCATATGTGTACCAAATTTCAATTTAATCGGTCCAGTAGATTCGAAGCAAATAAGAAAAGACAAGACCCATAGACACGAGTGATCCTGCAAGGGTTCCGTTTTTTCATTTGGACGTACGGAAACATAAAAAATTACACACCTAACCACACCGTACGTGTACGTGTACATACACGTACGGTAATTAAAATGATTAATTTCAAAAATAAATTAATTCATGAAAAATATACCAAAGAGGATTATATATATAGTTTCCACACCTTTTTTATTTATTTTTTGCAAATTCCGATTATCGATTAGACTTTATGCAATTTTTGAATCGAAATAAGAAAACTGGACGGATGGTCAGCACTAAGAAGTGTCATGTCGAAACACAATTTTTTGTAATTTTTATCAAGACTTGATTGCGTTTTATAAGTAGTTTAAGTAAGAAAAATGGTAAAAGTAATAACGCGGAGAGAATGATAATATCTTTATTTTTCCCTTTTGCATATTTTCAGCAAGAGAATAGTTTGTATATGTACATATTTCCAGCGAGTTTAAGGTGCCTACCTTTTGGATAGGTGTAGTAATACCTATTTTATACAACTTTCGTAGTAGACTAACGAAGTTTGACCGACCTCAACAAATAATTAAAGATATTTGCCACAAATATATTGTATAAAATAAGCGCGGAAACATATTTTTCTTAATAAATTTGAATGCAGAAAGTTGATGTAATTTACTGAATTTCATGACGTAATTCGCAACATCCCGTCGACTCAGCTGATATGTCATATGTCAAAATCTAGTCGAGCAGAGTGGTTAATGTGACAAAATGATGCCGTGAATCGAGCAGAATAGGGTGTTTTGTATCTAAATCATAAGGTGAGTTATTAAGTCGACCACCTACTCGTAATAATGCATCATTTTCGTTAAAAAATGGAGTTAATTGAAGTAATTTATTTTTAACTGACAATTGTTTATTATTTTTTAGTAAGTTATATTCTAAGCTGAAGACTTCAAGTTGTACAAATCTACATAGTTTAAAGATGAATTTAATTCATGGATTTTTATGAAACCATTGCGTTTGTTTAGTGGGTGTAAACAATTGTGAATGAATCAATGAACGTATACAATCACACGTTGTAATTTATTAAAACTGGAGAAACTTTTTATGAAGTCAGAGTAGTAAGTAACATAATCGGTACAGTCAGCAGTCAGATGACATTTGACCTTGAACTCTGGTAATTCAGGCTCTTGTAGGTGTGACGGTTGTTTAGGCCATGACTGTTCGTCATGTAGAAGAAATGGTGGCCCTGACCACCATAAGCTACAATTTTGTAACTGTTTGGCATCTGTCCCACGTGACCCAATATCAGCTGGGTTACTTTTAGTGGGCACATAGCGCCATCTGCATGATTCAGTTTTCTCAGATATTTCACTGATTCTGTTAAACACAAACGGTTTAAGCAGATGTGCTTTAGGTGAATGTATCCAACCGAGGACAATTATTGTGGAGTCACACCAGTAGGTACATTTGTTTATAGGTACTTAATCTAAATGATGATTTTACTTTATCTGCCAGGCGGACGGCGAGGAGAGCCCCCCATTGCTCTAGCCGAGGCACCGTCATGGGCTTCAAGGGAGCCACTCTGCTTTTTGCCGTCACTAAATGAACAGACACTCGATTATTTTTATTGATACCTTTTATATATATGCACGCGGCATACCTAAGCTTGTGTGCTTGCGTCACTAAACACATGAAGTTCGATTAATGAAGGACAATCGCAGAGAATATATCTAGGAATTGGAATATTATTCAGATGCATAAGTGACGTTACAAATTTAGACCACATGTTTTCGATATCCGATGGCGCGGATTCATCCCACGTTATCTTTGAAGACCATAGGTTTTGTAAGATAACTTTAGCTAGGAGTATACATGGGCTTATGAGACCTAATGGGTCAAATATTTGTGACATAAGCGATAATATCGTACGTTTAGTAAGAATTTTATCTTCGTCAATATTGACTGAAAATAATAATTATCTTCTATAGACGACCAAAGTAGTCCTAACGTTTTAGAATATTCATCACTAGCTTCTGCCCGCGGCTTCGCCCGCGTGGATGTCGGAAATTATCCAACGGGAACGTGCTAACGGGATAAAAATGTATGTGCTTCCCCAG
The DNA here is from genome assembly GCA_945859715.1 of Apamea sordens. NCBI lineage: Eukaryota > Metazoa > Arthropoda > Insecta > Lepidoptera > Noctuidae > Apamea > Apamea sordens. The sequence continues at coordinate 4,619,606 of OX244015.1, read as the reverse complement.
GATGCCATCTCTCTCGCGGGCCCTTTGTGGCTAATTACAATAGAAAACCAATTGTGTCTCATTAGTGGTGATTAAGAGGGTATGGGTACCTTTATGATATCTTTACCTAAGTACCCACCTAATTTAAAAAAAAAAAAAAAAACTCAATAGGTAACAGAAAATAAAATACCTACCTACCTAAATAAACCTATTTCTGATGATAACTAATCTAAACTCAATAAATAAGCAAAATCCCTAAAAACTAATATCTATACGAATGACTAATCCTACCTAACAGTATTATAAAATAACCTACGGTCACTACGTACACTATCAAATATACTACCTATACTTTAAAATTAAAATCTATAAGTACCTACGACTTATAAAAATAAACCTAAATAACTCTAAAAACTAAAAGGAATAAAAAGGTCGCACAGATAATACTGCGGGTGACGTAACCTACGACAAACTTATTATTTGCGGTTGTAGGGACAGCAGTGCAGTAACCGGGTCTAGGGATCGAACCGCAAAATTAAGTTTGTTTTTTATTGTATATACTTTTCCGGGATAAAAAGTACCCAGTGTGGTGTCCAGGATATTAAAGAATAACTATACCAAGTTTCATCGTAATCGAACCGGTAGTTTTTGCGTGATGCCTGAATAAACAGACAGACAGACAGACAAAAAAATTTTTAATCACATTTTTGGGTTCGGTGTCGGTCTAGTAACACCCCCTGCCATTTATTTTTTTTATATTTTCAATGTACAGAATTTTCACTTCTACAGATTTATTATAAGTATAGATTACATAAGTTAAGTAACTCGTCGCTACTATTTTCACCGACGATTTCAGTGACAACGTGAGCACTATTTGAATGAAATTTACGTAGATGAAATTTACCATTCTCTAACTGTGCAATCACACCTTTACATATGTCTAGAAGTTCCGATTCAGTAGCGGCGCCTGTAATTAGATCGTCGACATAGAAGTCATGTAAGATGGCTGCCGAGACTGTTTGGTCAGGACATTCGTTTCCAAGCTGCGTCAAGCACCTTGTCGTGAGATAAGGAGCCGACGCCGTCCCGTACGTAACCGTGTGTAGCTTGTACTGCCTCAATTGTTCATGAGGTTCGAATCGCCATAAGATTTGCTGAAGCATTTGTTGTGATGTTTTGACATTCACCATCCTATACATTTTTTCAACATCTGCAGTAACGAGAAACCTATGCTGGCGCATTCTAATTAAGATACTGATAAGGTCATCTTGGACTGTCGCACCTACCATTTGAAGTTGATTGAATGAGACACCAGAGGTCGTCACCGCAGACGCGTCGTATACAACCCGTAATTTTGTCGATAAGCTTGAGTCACGTAAGACACTGTGGTGTGGTAAAATATAAGTGTGAGTATCATTTTCTGGATTTTCATTTAATGACATATGATTTAAAGAAATGTACTCTTTAATAAAATTGCAATACAGCTCTTTAAAATGTGGTTCACGCTTAAATCTACGTTCCAAGGACAAGAATCTGGACAAAGCTTGTTCGTAAGAATCGCCCAGCTTATCAGGCGAATCCTTTAATGGAATCGTCACTTCAAATCGCCCATCAGGCAACCGAGTGGTATTATGTATAAAGCTTTGTTCACATTCGAGCTCTTCCTTAGATATTTGTTTACGTGTAGAGACTGTTTCTAATTCAAAAAAATTAGATAAGGAATTGATTATGTAGTTGATCGTCGTTATTTTGTAAAATAAGATGATTGCAGTGGACTGTATTAATGAATTTTGTATGTTGTGTTGGCACTGGGCCTGATATTAAGAAACCCAGTTTAGATTTATTTAATGTTGGTTTATTTTTACCCAATGATATATTTTGAGAACCGCGCGAGTATTGTCCAAAATATATCAGCTCCAAGAAGCATATCAACTGGAGCAGGTATGTGGAATTTAGGGTCTGCCAACGTAATGTCTGGCGGTATATTTAATGTTGTGTAGTCAACTTTTGTAGTTGGCAATAACTGAGTGATGCGCGGAACGACAAGACAGGAGACGCTCTCGCTATAATTGTTAGATAATGACGATATGAGTACGTCACAACGCTTTGTTAAGCATGATATTTGGGAATTTAACCCTTCGACTACGGTTGAAGTAGAAGAAGTAGGTAGGTAAGTTAAGTTTAGCACATATGCTTTTAGTTAGAAAACTTGAGGTACTTCCACTGTCGAGTAGAGCACGTATTTGATGGCAATCACCATTGATGTCTGTCACATGGATTAAGGCCGTGGACAGTAGAACACAATTATTTTGATTGGTTGACAAAGCAATGTCTTGAGGAGGACTAGGAGGTTGACCGTTAACGTCAGGCTGTGGCAGAGTGTGTAACATGACATTACTTGTTGAAGGTACAGGCGCAGATGGCGCAGGAGCTTCATGCCCGTGTAACAAGCTGTCGCGCCGCAGGCCGCATGAGCGACACGGCCCTAACTTGCATACATCGTCAGCATGACCTTGAAGTAAACAATTTAAACACAATTTAAGTAATTTAGCTTTGTCAAGTCTGGTTTCTAAGGGTAATGATTGCATGAGTACCTTTGCAATATGGACAAGTGTATTTGCGAGCTGGGGGAGAAGACGACTTAGCCACAAATGTTTTTTGACGAACATGTGTAGTGTCACTTGACCTACGCTTTTTATGAGTATTATCCATTGTTTCCAAAAAATCAGCACGATCTTTTAGAAAGTCATTAAACATTTTGAGCGTAGGCAACTCTTTCAACTTATTTCGATATGATTCCCACTTAATGCTCGTGTCTGTGTCAAGTTTGTTTGAAATGATCTGAATTAATAGTAGGTACATCCCAGTGCTCAGTAGGGAGGTTAAGTTTTTTGAGTGCTCTGAGGTTTGCTGTCACAACTCTCGACGGTTTGCAAATAATTTTCAAATAGCGTAAGATTAGCTTTGTATGATGCACGTCTTTTGATTAAAGTTTTATCTTCCATGGTTAAGCAAGTAAATGGATATATTTACGTAAGAAATGAAATCTATGTTTAAAGTGACTATTGAATTCAAATGCAAGCTAAGTTAAGTGAAAATAAGAATATTATGTTTATTATACCAAACAACGCGATGAAATGAGTTGCTAGAAAGAATCACAAACAATTATTACAATGCAATTAGGTTAAAGATAAGAAAAATGGAACGATGACTTAAATCAGCATAATGACGCGAAGTGAGGGTACGCGTAAAATATGCAAAAAGCAAGCAGCGGGTGGTACGCAGAAACAGCAATCGCGCGACTAGCCGGTCCGGCCCGGGCCCGCTGTTAGCGCGGGCGATAGGCAGCGGTCAATCGAATGCACTAGAACATGCGAAATAACAATAGGTAGTTAAATACGCGATATAATACAGTTCCTATACACACCAATGGAATCTGGAATACCTGGATCCTCTGAAATGAAATTTACGTTAGATTACGAATAGGAGTTGTAGGTACTTAGGCATGTTTTTAAATAAGATTTTAATGAGTGTAATAAGTAATGCAGGAATAGATAAGAACAGCCTAACCTGTGTTTTTATGTATAGGTTGGGATGTTTATTGCGCAATGCAATAAATGACTGATCTTTAGGTCTATGAAATGGATCACAAAATGAAGGATTTGTGAATATGTTATGATATTAAACAGCACTAAATGAAGGATTAGTGGCCGTTTTAATGGGGATAAATATAAGAATCACAAAATAAAGGATTTGTGATTATGATTTAAGGCTCACAAAATGAAGGATTTGTGGAGAAATTTAGAAGATTTACGGGGCAAATAGACAAATTGGAACGAACTTACAGTAACGCTACCCTCAGGACTCACGTGTGACCTTCGTTGTAGGTGTAGTTCTCTTTGTCTTCAGCTCCCAACTCCAAGTAACTCGATGTTCACGAAATTCTTCTATAATGATGAGATTCCTTGTAGAAGAATCGTTTATATGATTCGTTGAATGTTGAATCCGTAGTATGAATCTTCCACGTGACGGCCGCCATCCATGTCAGCGCAGTACCTATTTCCTTTGTTCTTCTTGCCTGTGGGTGATTCAATAATCTGGGGCCGCAGGTCAATCCGGCATCGAGGAACCAAATGTAAACGCCGGTACTGAGCTTCACGTGGACTATGACGGGGTGGAAGAATGATGCAAACTTGATTTTTACAATTATTGGTTTAATGACCAAGAGAAATTTACAAAAAACAAATATGTATGCATATGGCGGTTTCAACGATCTATGGGCGAATGACGTGACATCGTCGCTCGCGGCTGTTGTCTTTTCGTGTCGTGTGCGTCTGTGCGTGAGACGTTGGTGAGCGCACACATGCTAGGCGTTAACAAACAGTCTTGTGTCTTTTAGGTCCATCAATGTCCTGCGATCCTCTTCAGATCAAAACGGTCTGTCTTTAGACATTTATTTAATTACTTCAACTTAATATCTAATACAACCGCTACAAAAGCCTCCCTCAGTATCACAATGAACGTACTTTAGCTTTCTGCGTCCCGCGCCGAGCTCTCGACGGGTCGTCTGTACATTTTAATAAGTCTTACCTACTTTACAGCAGAAAAAACCGCACAAATAATGTCGCCCGGCTAGGAATGCAAAATACCTGTATGTGCGACTGCGCCAATTACGCACGCTACTGCCGGAGGACTACAAAAAAACCGAGTTTATTACAAACTAATCTATTTTAATAAAAGAAATTACAATTATTGGAAAATCAAATTGACTCGATCGTTGGTGGATACGAAGTGCGCGGGCTCGGTCACGTAGACAGTGTCTTCGGGCCCCGTGTTCTGTGTCAGCAATTTCCCCTCGTAGCAACTGCGTCGATGATGCGCACGCGTTGTGCCTCGTGCCCTTGTGTCAGCGCTTTACTTAATAGTGATGCGCGTAACACACACATATACTTCTTTTAACTCTTCTCGACTAGACTCTTCTTTTAAAAACTGCAACAGTTTGGCAGTCCCTAATGACCAGTGATAGGAATAGGTAGTGCCTATTTGCCTAAACTTCGAAGAACAGAGACAAGAAACGGAGACCTCCTTAGGACTAATTTTTTTTCGGGGACATCTGTCCCGAAATTCGGGACAACGCTTAAATACATTAAAAAAATATGTTATTTGGAATAAGTAATTCGTCTATATTTACCTAAAGTTTGCGACTAGACATAACATTTATAATTTATAACTCCATAATAACAACTTATCCTCTATGGGCTCTAAAGGAAAAATAAAACACAGAATATTGTTGTAACAAATATATTTTATTATTATTTATTTATTTATTAAGTATGGATAACTTACAGCTAAAACAAACAGAATAAAAAATTGTATGTGAGACTGACAGCCAATTAAAAGTCATCACTTCTAAAAATAGATTGGAAAGAAAGAGTGTGAACAACACAACACAGCTACCTACTTAAAAAGAAAGAGAAGGAAAAAAAAACAATATAACATTCAAGCTTAAACTAAATATAAGAATAGAAGAATAAAAACCTGAACATACAAAATCTTAATTAAAAAAGCCAAGGCTCAGGCACTTCCTGGCCGAGGAGACACCCGTTAAAAAAGGATCAAAATCATGCTGTTTACACATGTCATTAAAGTTTCTACTTGCACGCACTGTAAATGAATTTTGCCTGTAGTTCGTAGAGGTAAATGGAACCCGCAACGGGGCGTTCCATCGCTTCGACCTTCCGGGAACGTTAAAATAAAATTTGGATAGAATATCGGAGTTATTGATAGAATTGTTGAAAATTTTAAATTATGATATACAGTCAGAGATTGCTCGCCGATTAATTAGGGGTAATATATGATACTTCTTACAGAGATCGAGGTAATCTTCAGACCGGTAGGGCACTTTCTGATGATAACACAAGTACTTGATGAACCTTTTCTGGATGCTCTCTATACGATCAATGTACTTGTGGTAACATGGATTCCAGATTTCAGACGCGTATTCCAAGTTGCTTCTAACAAAAGTACAGTAAAGAATCTTTAAAGTTTTGGCTTGAGTGAAGCACTTGGATAGCCGCATTATGAAACCTAGTGCTTTAGATGCTTTAGCAACTATGGCATCGACATGAAATTCAAACGTAAGCTTTGAATCGTGATATACCCCCAGATCTCGGATGCAATTCATTCTAGGTAGTACTTGATCACCCAAGATATATGATGAAGGTATAATTGAGCGCTTTCGAGAATACGTTAGGACCGAACATTTAGCAGGGTTAAGATCAAGCTTACTCCCACGACAATAAGCCTCCAGACGACGTAAATCATCCTGAAGTGCAATCACGTCCACATGTGATGATATTGTGGCATATACTTTCATATCATCAGCAAAACACAGCAGTCTGGATGAAGTCAAGCAAGAGTTGATGTCGTTTATATAGATAATAAAAAGTAATGGGCCAAGCAATGAACCCTGGGGAACTCCACTGGGGACAGGCACCCAACCAGCAGGGTTGCCAACTCAATGCCACGGTTGGGTGCTAAGTAACATCTCAAAAAGTGCTATATTGGTAGAAAATTTTAACAATAGTGCCAAATATATGAAATAAAAAAATAACGTGTAGAATAATAAGTTTTAATTTTCAAATTGTCATGACATTAATATCAAAGTTATGTTATGTTATATTTAAAAAAAAATAAAAAAAATATATAGTTAAATTGGAGGTTGTGACCATAAAAATTTACAAAATTCGAAATATTAAAAATTTTAGTATCGTTAAATCCAATCATCATCCTCACTACTTGTACCGTCTGTCTCTGCTGCGGTTCCTTGTACACAGCTGTTGAAGTGGAGGGCTGTGGCTCATTTTCACTTATAGCAGAGTTTTTCAATTTAAATGCGTACATATCTTTCTTGCCTATTTTTTTAAGGATATCTTGAGGTATATCATATGTATAACAAGTTTTGTTCAAATGTTTGAGTCCAGTTCGTATAAAAAAACCACTGGCAAGAACAGGCCTAAGCCACTTTTTGAGTTTTGGATCGTCCTCCCATTCTTTCCTATAACTTTGAACATAACTACCTTTTTTACTTAAAGGAACATCCATTTTCGTCTTACTGTCACCGTATAAAACACAAATTTATGTAAGTAAAGGAATAATAACTTTTAATTAGGTAATTATTCTGCAGCGCAAAAGAGAATAAGATATAATAAATCAAAAACACAAACGAACGAAAAACAAGCAAGGTAAGACAAAGAAGGAGTTATCTTATGAGAAAGAGACAAAAATAGCAGAGTCCGCGCCGTCCGCCATAATCGCTTTTATTTTCATGTTTACGGGAATCCCCTACCGAAGTGCAGCGGACTACACTAATTTGCGTTTTGTTATTGCATTTTGTGAGTAAACAGACATATATATAAAAATTAGTGCTAGATTTTGCGCTAGGTGCTGTTTCTTAAATTTCAGTGCTAGACACATGAAAATAGTGCCAAATCTAGCACTTTAAGTGCTGAGTTGGCAACGCTGCCAACCAGACATATAATTGCTTAATACTACTGCCTGGGACCTGTTTTCCAGGTAAGAAGAAAACCATCTGAGTAAATCGCCTCGTATTCCCATACCATTTAACTTTGATAGTAAGATCGCATGATCAATCCGATCAAAAGCTTTACTGTAATCAGTATAAACGACATCAACCTGCTTACCGTCATCCATGGCGTCGGTAATAAAATCATTGAACAAAATTCAAGTTGGTGACGGTAGACCTTCCTTTCAAAAAACCATGGTGAAAGGGACTAAAAGAATTGTTAAGAGCACTATACACCTGGTTATAGATGATCCTTTCAAATATTTTTGCCACAATACAGAGCTTGGATATCGGCCTGTAGTTTACAATTTCGGTTTTGACTCCTTTCTTGTGAATAGGCGTTATGAAAGCCGATTTCCAAAGTTCAGGTACAACACAAGTATCCAAGGATTTCCTGAAGAGAATCGAGATAGGATGGGCAATCGAAGTCGAACATCGTACAAGAAATTGGGATGAAATATTATCTGGGCCAGCCGCTTTGGAAGTATCTAACTTGCGAAGCAGGCTAGAAACCTCTTCAACGCTTACTACAATGCTACATATATCAGATAGGCTAGAAGATTCAGTAAAAAGAGGTGGTGAAGAAATTCCATGACTAGGGCTAGTATCTAGAAATGTAGAATGAAAGTACGTAGAAAACGCTTCGCATATTGTTTCTCCGGTACGCAACGCTTCGCTATTATAGTTTAAAGTGCTTGGAACTGCATTCGAGTTGTGTCGTTTTTTAACGAAGGTCCAAAAATATTTAGGGTTTTCTTTAATAGATTTTTCGGTTAAATTCAAGTAGTTTTCATAACATTGCGATTCTAATACCTTTACCCTTTCACGAAGAAGCTTAAACGTTGACTCATCAGCTATATTGCCGTAAGTCTTAAATTTTTTATAATATTTGTATTTTTCTTTAATTGTTTTAATTAATGCCGAATTGTACCAAGTTGGATATGTTTTGTTACGATGTACTTTTTGAGGAATGTATTTTGTGTGTAAATTGAGAATAAATTTATTGAAAAAGTTTAATGATTCATCAATTGATCGTGTCGCAAACTCGGATTCCCAGTCAGTCATGGAAATGTCTTTGTTGATAGAATCATAGTTGCCCTTGTCGAACAGATATTGCGTCCGTGGCGCGCACTCTAATAGAGGAGCTTCAACGAAATCCATATTAATTAATAGTGCTGGATGGTAGGCGTCGATGGGAACCAGCGGACTTGAACATTCAACCACATTAACTAATTGGTTTGAAAGTACCAAATCTAAAATTTTACCATACCTATTAAGAACACCATTGTATTGACCAAAATCTAGGGTACATAGTTCGTCACCAAGTAAAACTTCGTCAGGACCATTCGGGTTCATTGGGACGAGCGATAGATTGTCAGATAGGACCCAGTTTATACCGCTTATGTTAAAATCACCGATGATGAGAAAGGTATCAGAAGAGTTACTCATAACTGTTTGGTTCAATTTTGTGAGGTAGTTGCGAAGTTGTAAAGAAAAAGAGAGGCCTAAGTTTTGCTGACATAAATAAACAACACAAATATGTAAGGTAATATATTTACGTATATTAGAATTTTTCAGTCGTATGCCGGAGCCATAAATCCTCTGCTGTAGAATGGAAGGTAGGTTGGCATATAACTGAAAGTTCCCTACGTGTAGCAATAAGCACACCCCCACCACGCGATTGCCCGGTCAAAACATAATCTCGATCACGGCGCCACACAATGTATCGTTCATCAAAGAGTTCAGAGCTTAAAACTCCATCTAATAACCACGTCTCTGTAAGAACAATAATATCATACGAGTTTAATAACATTTGACGATAGAAAATATCACTTTTAGTTCTAAGCCCGCGAACGTTTTTGATGAAATAAGAAGCGAGGCAATATGAATGTTTTAACTATTTAATACATAATAAGGAAAATTACAACGTGACTGTCAGAGCACAAAACCATGGACAAGAGAGCGCCACTAGTTAGTACGATGACGACATACGCATCACACAACATTATGCTATTCATTTAAGCGCAGGCGTCCATACTCTCAACATCCTCTCCTGGACGCAGACGCTTTAAGATGAAAACCCATTGAAGAGGTGAAGTTTTCATGCAACGGTCGATGAAGTCCCTTTGTCAAAATATCAGCGACCATGTCTCCAGTGCATTTGTATTGAACCACGACTTGTTTGGCAGCAATCTTCTCTCGTACGAAGTGGTAGCGGACGTCAATATGTTTACTGCGTGCGTGGTAGACAGCATTACCTGAAAGACTAATCGCACTCTGATTATCACAGTAAACAGTTAAAGGTGTACCTTTAAGTTCTGGTTGCAACTCGTCTGTCAGTTGTTTTAACCAAATAGCCTCTTGAATGGCAGACGTTAGAGCCATATATTCCGCCTCAGTTGTAGAAAGAGCTACGGTCTGCTGTTTCTTAGAATTCCAGCTTATTGCTGCACCCTGGAACAAAAATATGTAGCCTGTGCAAGATCTTCTATCTTCAATATCATTTGCCCAGTCTGAATCGCAATAGCCTTCTATGTTCTTGTTATCCTTTTTAAATGTAAGTTTTAAATCAATAGTTCCTTTCAAGTAACGAAATATTCTTTTGACTGCAATCCAATGTTGCATTGTTGGATTGTTATTAAATCTACTGACAGTATTAACAGCATAGGCTATGTCAGGCCGTGTACATTGTGACAAGTACAAAAGACATCCTACAGCTTCTTGATAAGGTACATTTTTCAGTACTTCAGTTTCATTTTCAGCCTTTTTTAATTGAGTCCTGGGTTCAAAAGGGGTTGATACAGGCTTGCAATCAAACATTTTGAATTTCTGTAATATTTTCTCTATGTACAATGTTTGATCCAACGATATTTCCTCCAAATTAGTATTTTGTGTTATTTTAAAACCAATACATTGTCTGGCTGTACCAAGGTCCTTCATTTTGAAATTTTCTTGTAGTTTTTCTTTCACAAATGAATATTGTTCTTCATTATTGAACATACAAAGCAGATCATCGACATATACTGCTATAAACAATATATCATATTCATTTACAATTCTGTAATACAAGCAAGGATCTATTGTTGAGCGCTTCAATCCAATATCAATAAGAGCAGCATTGAGTTTCTTATTCCACTGCCGGCTGGCTTGTTTAAGGCCATACAATGCTTTGTTAAGCCGACATACTTTATTTGGAATTTCATAACAAGGTGGCAGTGACATGTAAATTTCTTCATCTACAACTCCTTGCAAAAATGCTGAGATAGCATCCATTTGATGAATTTTTAATTTGTACTTAGCTGCTAAACCAATCAAGTATCTAATAGATGAATAGCGTATAACCGGAGCATAAACTTCATGGTAATCTATACCTTTTGTTTGCTTGAATCCTTTTATGACAACACGAGCTTTGTATCGTGTAATGTTTCCAGAGTCATCTCTCTTAGTTTTAAAAACCCATTTGCAGGGAATTACCTTTTTGCCAACCGGTGAATCGATGACATTCCAAGTTTTATTTTCGATTAAAGATTCATATTCGGCTTCCATGGCTTGCTTCCATAACTTAGAATTCTCACTGTTTAGTGCTTCAGTATGATCTCGTGGATCATTATCCAATAATCTCATTGCAGATTCTGAATTAATGCACAAAAATGACTTAGGAACAACACTATTACTGTGTACTTGGCCTTTTCTTCTCTGTGAATCTCGACGAGGTCTGACATTTACATGACATACTTCGGGAGAACTGATTGAATCTGAAGGCACGTATGTCTCATCATTAGGATCCTCATAACAACTTGAACTATTAGAGTCTGATTCATAAATGTCTTCATTATGAGATTGTGTTTGATTTTTATCGGTCTCAAAATATACTATGCAATCATTCCCTTCACTGCAGTTCTTAGATTTGCTTGTAAATGTGTTTAGTTTTTCCTCTTCTATTTTATGCTTATCTTCCATTAATTCCTTGCACTTTGTATCTGTGGTTTCAGTACAACTGGTATTTTTCTTTATTTTATTTTGGTTGACAGTTTCTTCTAAAAATACTACATCTCTACTTATTAAAACTTGCTTGGTTTTCTTATCTATAAAGCGATATCCTTTAGAGCATTCGCTATAACCAATAAATGTCAACTTACGAGACTTAGCATCTAATTTGCGACGCTTTTCTTTAGGTATATGTACCATTGCTTGGCAACCAAAGACTTTCATATGACTTAGGTCAGGCTTGAATCCAGTCCATCGTTCCTCAGGGGTGATGTACGACAGTGAGCGAGTTGGTGAGCGATTGATGATGTAGGCAGCAGTAGCTACTGCTTCTCCCCAATACTCCTTCTGTAGTGAGGCATTGAGTAACATACATTTAGCTCGTTCTATAAGAGTACGATTCATTCGCTCGCTTACACCATTTTGCTGAGGTGTGTATGGAATAGTTGTTTGGTGCTTTATGCCAAATTTCTTTAGACATTTATCAAACTGACTGTTTATATACTCTCTACCGTTGTCGCTGCGAAGTATTTTTATTTTACAATCCAACTCGTTTTCTACTTTATTTTTAAATTCCAGAAATTTTTCTAATACTTCTGATTTACATTTGAGAAAGTAAACAAATACCTTTCTAGAGAAGTCGTCTATGAATGTTAAGAAATACCTTGCACCTCCAAGTGACTGGTTCTCCATGGGTCCACATAGGTCTGAGTGGATGAGCTCTAGCAAGCTTGTTGCCCGGGAGCCCTCATGTTTGAACGGTTGCCTGGTTTGTTTTGCCTCCAAGCAAGATGTACAAATGTAGTCCTCATCTTGTTGACATAACTTCACACCAAGAGTACATTCTGGAATCTTATTAATGTCACTAAAATTAAGGTGACCTAGCCTTTGGTGCCATAAGTATTTGTCTTCAGCTGTAGCTGCCATTGCCTGCCCACTTTGGTAGGTGAGTAATTTGTAAGTATTATTTACTAACTTTGCATTGGCCACTATCTGATTATTCCTGTTCATTATTGAGCAACCGGTACTGACAAATTCAATTTTATTGCCATTCATTATAATCTTGCTCACAGAAAGTAAATTTGTGGATAAATCAGGAATAAATAATACATTATTTACCTGAATACAGTCAGGTTTTCCTGTCTTTTCATTTGGTACCTGGATATTTACAGTGCCACAGCTCTGCACGGTTAGAATTTTGTTGTCTGCGATCCTGATACTTTGTACAGGCGGTGCAGTTTCATTTTCTAGCCAGTCACGGTTCATCGTCATGTGGGCTGATGCTCCGGAGTCCACATACCAGCTACTGCTATCATTCACCGATGTTGCTGAGAATGCTGCAACAAAACCATTTTTAGTACCTTTGTCTTCCTTGTTTTTAGTACCTTTTTCTTCCTTGTTTTTATTTTTAAACCAACATTGCTTGCCCAAATGCCCATATTTGTTACAGTTGAAACAACGGGGGCCTTTTGGTTTTTCGGAGTGACTGTCTTTATGTTGAGTATTGTTCTTGGTTTTCTTAGTCTTTGCATAAAAAGCGGTAGTGCTTTCTGATTTTGTTTTTACTTCTTGTAATAGCTTTGTTTTTATCAGGTCTGCACTAATTTTTATGCCTGAGCTTTCTATACCCATTATCATAGGTTTATATTCTTCTGACAACCCGGCCAACATTAGAGTTCCGAGCCACTCATCATCCACATTGAATTTTATATTCCTTAGCTTGTGCGCTGCTGTCATTACTTTGCTTACATAATCTTCTACTGATGTACTGTTTTCCAAATTTGTATTAATGAGGTCTTTCAATAAGCCTACTTTACGTGTTAAACCGCTGTCTTCAAATGCCCTTGCTAAATTTTCCCATACCTGTTTTGCGTTTTGGGCTTCTTGAATATGTACGTATAAAATCGGGTCTACTAATAGTATTAACTTTGACTTAGCTTTGGTGTCTTGTTTAACTGAGACAGGGTCAGAAGCCACAGGTTCTTTTAAAATGCAGTTATACATTTCTTCATGTTGCAGAAATGCTTTTACTGCAAAACTCCAACTTGGCCAATTCTCACGACCCTTTAGCTTTTCAATTGACATCATTGAATTACTTCCAGCCATATTTATTTCGTATATATTCAATCTGTCAGTAAAATAGCTGAAATGAAAAAAAAAACACTCGCGAGCCGGTAACCGAAAAGTGAGGTTATACTCGTGGTTTTTATTCTACTTTCTAAATACTGATCAAAACACAAAGATAACTTTAAACGGCAGGCTTGGGGCGGCCCATAACCTGATGAAATAAGAAGCGAGGCAATATGAATGTTTTAACTATTTAATACATAATAAGGAAAATTACAACGTGACTGTCAGAGCACAAAACCATGGACAAGAGAGCGCCACTAGTTAGTACGATGACGACATACGCATCACACAACATTATGCTATTCATTTAAGCGCAGGCGTCCATACTCTCAACAGTTTTGATAAAATATATTTAACTTAGGAGCCATTATAAGCCAAGACTAATAATTGTGTATAAATCTGTATAATTCATTAAAATGAAGCATTTATATTATTTTTTAAATATGACGTAATTGGAAAGCATGCAACAAAATGTACAGACGGACAAACTCAAATCATTTATTTTAATTAAACCATTTACACTTTTGAATTGTCAAAATTAAATAGTCGGTCAGTTAGTCAGAAAGTTGAAGGTAGTTGCCCATTCCAAAGCGTAGATCTCTATGGAGAAGAACGGGCAAGAAACATCTACGTTGAGGCATGCAATTCCAATTCCCGCGCCGCACAGATATGCGACCATGGATGGCGGTTTCTTTTTGTAATTTCTAAGAATAGATAACGAAATGCGCTGCCGTAAAAGTCGTATTGTACTTTCGGTGCAATAAAGATTAAATGATGTTTTTAAAGTTTAAGTATGTTACTAAACAATGTGATAAGGCCATTATTTTAATATCATGCACATTTTTTAATATACTTTAGAAATATATTTCATTAAGATAAAATACAAATACTTTTTGTTTTTTAAATGATAAATTCGTCCTACTATAGAGAATGCTAAAATGATAAAAATTACCGTTTTATTATTTTAAAAACAAAATGTCTTTTTTTTTCAAATATGCACTTGAACTTTAGAAATCTCATTAAACGTAGCCGAGAGTGAGCTAGAAAGAAGATATTTACTTCGAAACGTGTACGGGTCCTTATAAAAACATTGTGATTCATAGTATTAAGATCAACAAGTCATTTAAAAAATGATCTCAAAAAAAAAAATCAGAAAATTTTATGGATGTAACGACTGTGAATGTTCTTTATTATGTTATGTCTAGTCGCAAACTTTAGGTAAATATAGACGAATTACTTATTCCAAATAACATATTTTTTTAATGTATTTAAAAGTGTTGTCCCGAATTTCGGGACAGATGTCCCGGAAAAAATGTAGTCCTAAGGAAGTCTCCGTTTCTTGTCTCTGTTCTTCGAAGTTTAGGCAAATAGGCACTACCTATTCCTATCACTGCTAATGACAGGCGGTAGTGAATTCTACAACCGCACCGCGTGCACTGTGAAGGAGTGGGACTACGAGTCGCTGGAGTGGGAAACTACGCCTACATCACACTTACAAGGTTTTTCGACATGTATTCAAATATGTTGTTAAATTACTCTATTGATTAAAACTAGGCTGACTGATATACATTAAACATATAAGATTATTCGCCAGTGTCTATTTATGATGGCGACGAATCTACATATTCCGTTAAATGATTATTTCTACTAAAACTACGTAGACATGCATCACACTTACATGGTTTTTCACCAGTGTTTATACGAATATAGGTTAGAAAAAAAAGTGGTTCCGGTTTGTTAGGGTTATTCCACAAATCCCCATTTAAAATTAAAATACAAGCAACATTAAAACCATGAAGGCTTAATTTCTTATGGAGGTTAGGACTCATTGATTATTTTTATAATCAGTCCATTAAAGTAATGGCTCATAAACTCATAACATAGAAACACAGTTTTAGAATGATTAATAAAATCATAAAGTTTTTGAATTATTAATCTAATCGCAAAGTTTTAGAACTATTAATGTTTTATTAATAGTTCTAAAACTTTGCGATTAGATTTAAAATTGATGGGGATTCTCAATGGGGATTTGTGGTATAACCCATTTGTTAAAACATCCTTGTTGCCAAAACTACGCCTGCAAACATCACAGTAAGGTTTTCTACAAGTGTGAATTACGGATATGGTTTCTTAAATAACTTTTGTCACTAAAACTACGTTCACATATATCACACTTGTAAGGTTTCTCACCAGTGTGTATGCGGATATGTGTTCTTAATTTATTTTTTTCATTAAAACTACTTTCACATATATCACACTTGTAAGGTTTCTCACCAGTGTGTATGCGGATATGGTTTGTTAAATTTGCCCTTACACGAAAACTACATTCACATATATCACACTTGTAAGGTTTTTCACCAGTGTGTATTCGGATATGGCGAGTTAAATGTTGCTTTTGATTAAAACTACGTTCACATATATCACACTTGTAAGGTTTTTCACCAGTGTGTATACGAATATGGTATGCTAAATAATGCTTTTGATTAAAACTACGCTCACATATATCACACTTGTAAGGTTTCTCACCAGTATGTATGCGTATATGTCTTGTTAAATCTGCCTTTTGACTAAAACTACGTCCACATATATCACACTTGTAAGGATCTTTACCAGTGTGTATACCAATATGGCGTGTTAAACTACTCTTGTGACTAAAACTACGTTCACATATAACACACTTGTAAGGTTTTTTACTAGTGTGTATGCGTATATGGGATATTAAATGTTTCTTTTGATTAAAACTACTTTCACATATATCACACTTGTAAGGTTTTTCACCAGTGTGTATACTGATATGGTCTCTTAAAGTAAACTTATGACTAAAACTACGCTCACATATGTCACACTTGTAAGGTTTCTCACCAGTATGTATGCGTATATGTCTTGTTAAATCTGCCTTTTGACTAAAACTACGTCCACATATATCACACTTGTAAGGATCTTTACCAGTGTGTATACGAATATGGCGTGTTAAACTACTCTTGTGACTAAAACTACGTTCACATATAACACACTTGTAAGGTTTTTTACTAGTGTGTATGCGTATATGGGATATTAAATGTTTCTTTTGATTAAAACTACTTTCACATATATCACACTTGTAAGGTTTTTCACCAGTGTGTATACTGATATGGTCTCTTAAAGTAAACTTATGACTAAAACTACGCTCACATATGTCACACTTGTAAGGTTTCTCACCAGTATGTATGCGGATATGTCTTGTTAAATCTGCCTTTTGACTAAAACTACGTCCACATATATCACACTTGTAAGGTTTTTCACCAGTGTGTATTCGGATATGGCGTGTTAAATTTCTCTTGTGACTAAAACTACGTTCACATATAACACACTTGTAAGGTTTTTCACTAGTGTGTATGCGTATATGGGATATTAAATGTTTCTTTTGATTAAAACTACTTTCACATATATCACACTTGTAAGGTTTTTCACCAGTGTGTATACTGATATGGTCTCTTAAATTAAACTTATGACTAAAACTACGCTCACATATGTCACACTTGTAAGGGTTTTCACCAGTGTGTATACGAATATGGCGTGTTAAATTACTTTTGTGACTAAAACTACATTCACATATATTACACTTGTAAATTTTTTCACCAGTGTGTATACGGATATGGTTTGTAAAAGTACTCTTGGCAGTGAAACTACGTCCACATACATCACACTTATAAGTATTTTTACCTGTGTGTATACGGATATGGTTTCTTAAACTACTCTTATCATTAAAACTACGTTCACATATATCACACTTGTAAGGTTGTTCATCTTCTAGTTTTGTTCTTCGTCTGTCTAGTTTCGGTTTCTTCGCAACGGTCGCCCCTATGAGTAAAAATCTGGTAAGTACAATGTTGTAAGAAGATTGACATGCACACTAATCAACATAATAGCGCTTTGAATGATTCACACCAGGACCGAAAAGGAGGATTTTTTGGTGACATTGAATAATACACTTAATTTTAAATCACCATTAAGTAGGTACAACTTTGTTTTTTGTTATTCAAACAATCATTGTTATCACCTAATTTTGTATGACATAATTAAATTGAATCATTAGCGTTTTAACTTCAAAAAACCAGTTATAAGACATAGAATCTAGGATGCAAGAGGTAAGAGCGAGCGAAGCAAACTCGGGATATTGGACACCCATCTCGAACGAAGGTTCGAAAGGTTTAAGGTCTAAACTGTTGTAAAACGAGTTTAAGCTTTTCGTCATAATTTGATAAAGTTCTCTTTCTAAGAAAGTTCTATTCTTGTCTTTTGTAAGTTTTCTTCAAAAGAAAACAGGACCAATTCAAGTTGGGGAGCTAAAATTTTCGACGGCATTCTACATTCTCATAGTTACCAGGGCTTGCCTGTGTGAGATATGTTCTTTTAATATAATTATAATTTTGGAATATTGTTTATTGAATAATGGAATCTGTCACATTTACGAAGCTTGGGACCAACTTAGTAGTATCTAAGTTGACTTGATATTGTGTTTACAAAAAACAACAGTTTTAACTTGTAAAAAACCCTTTAATGTTATTACTATAAATTATTAATTAATATTTGATTATCCTTGTAGTATATCTTAGATTTTATATTGCTATTTTAATATAATAGGTTGTTTCATCGAGATAGATGGCGCTGCGCCAACGTAAAAAAAGCTCTGTGTATAAATAATTTGAAATTTAACAAAAAGTGAAAAATAAAAACTAAATTGACTATTATCTTATGGACAACAAAGTTATACTTGAGTGCAAATGTTATCTATTAAATCTGTGAACATTTCAGGGAGATATACCAGTGTAAATAACTTAGTGACTGTGAACCAAAAAACATCTTAGCCTGTAAATAATCTCAGACCAGATGTGACAGTACTCAACCGGAAATTCAAAGTAAGCATTCCCTTAACAACTTACAGTGAAAACAAATTGGAAACTACAAAACCTAGAATTTATGTGAAAAACGGTTACAACTTAAAAAAAAATCTTGCAAATCATCTCCGCATTTATTTGAATATAGCGACATCTAGTATCGAATCATAGAATCCAGTATCGAACAGTATTACTATACAACTCTTTTCAATAGATGGCGTGGAACGCAATTTTATAAACTAGAACAATTTAACCGATACTTTAATAAAACTAAACATCATAATTTTACAACGATGGATAGCTTGGAAAGGCGAATGAGTTACAATAATATTACTTTAAGAAAAACTAGAGCTAATATTTCTAATGACTCAGTAAACTTATCCTTCTCATCAATTACGTCGTATCCACATACGCGTAGTTTACCAGATCTGTCCGTAATCCATACAGAAGATGTAGAAGCATTAAAGGAGGAAATTTATAAACTCAAAAATGAACTAGAAAGCGCACACACGGAAATTGACACTTTAACGACTGAAAACCTTGAGCTAAAACAAAAGACGATTGAACAGGCCAGGAGAATAGCACAGTTTAAAGAAGTCTACCACGGGTCTCCAAATTTCAAAAACTCAGTTCGAAAGAGGAAATCCAAAAACAGCTGTAATGGTACTCTATTATAGTGTATTCACGGAGACGAGTTAGTAGAGCGCTATCTCACTCACACAATTTTTTAACTGCGATTGGTCAGTGATAAACGCTAAGGCGGTGTACACAGTACGAGTACTTTTTAGTCTACTCATACTTCCCGTACTGTGCAGACGTGCTCTTACTTGTGACTGTATGCTCAACTTGTGAACCGGCTGGTGTTTATTGTTCTTTTGTCATAAATGAGCATTATCATAATAAAATACTTTTTCCCAATTTTTGTATAGTAAACTGGCCCAGGTGCGCTACATCCATTGTTATTATTATCATTAAGTTATTGTTATATTCTCATTGTTTCTCATTTCGAAGAAACAAGGCGATTATCACAAGGAGATGAATGCCTAAGAATTTGAAAATTGGTTTAGAGAAGTTTTAAATAAGCTAGATGATAATTCTGTGATATTCATGGATAACGCTTCCTATCACTCTAGGAAAATAGAGCGAATCCCAACGGCCAAATGTAAAAAACAGGATATATTTAATTGGTTACGCGAAAAAAAAATTAGCTGTAACGCTGAAATGTTGAAACGTGAGTTATTAAACATCGTTAAAAATCATAGACAGCGATACGACGCTTGCATTATAGACGAAATGGCAAAATCACAAAACAAAACTGTATTGAGACTGCCGCCGCATCATTGCGAATGAGCTAGTGTGGGCTCAAGTTAAAGGAAATGTAGCTTCACACATGAAAACACACAAAATGGCAGAATTAAAAATTGTATTAAACGAATCAATTCAAAATATTGACGCAGAGAAATGGAAAAAATGTATAAAGCATGTCATAGAAATAGTTGAGCCCAAAATGGATGCCATGGACAGAAATGTGGAAGCAATGACTGAAAGATTCATTATAAATGTAGGAAACGACGACAGTAGTGATAGTACGGAGAGTGATGATGATGATGATGATGATGTTATAAAATTTATTATAATATAATAAAGAAAATTGAATCATTAACTCTCGATTTTATTTCTTTCCTTCATATCCATTAGATATATAAAAAAGTAAGGTACCCATAAAAAAATTCTATCAAATAAATGTCTCTCAATTTATACGACAGACGAAGCCGCAGGAATAAACTAAGCGAACTTTTAAGAAGCGCAGTGTGAACGCACATTTACATTTCTAAGGTATTGTTAACGCCCACTGACCCTAAAAAAGTTTTTTTTGTCTTTGTCATTTGTATGATAATGTGCGATAGAGAAGACGCTATACTAACTCGTCTCCGTGAATACACTATAGATGAGACTATCGCTACCAGTACCGACAACAACGACCAGGAATATATCAGTGCATCTCAACCGACAGATGTCGCTACGGGTACATTACAACAGCTGACCACAAAAAAGCGTTTACATTCCAAGTTCTACAGTAATGAAGACAAGACTGAATCATTAAAAATGACCAACAAGCACAATATATATATTTTTGGAGATCAACAAGCCCACGGGCTCAATAAAACTTTGACGAAGAGTAGGTCTAATAAATTGAATGACAATTACAACGTAAGATCTTTTATCAAGCCAGCGGCTACGAGTGCACAAATACTCAGTAGTTGCAACGATGACTTCATAAATGTATTAACCCCGGATGATATTATTATTCTAGTTTTAGGTTCTAATGACATAAGCCCTTACTCATTTATGACTGAATTATGTAATGTACTATATAAATTGCGTAACCAAACTGTATTTATCACCAATGTAAAATATAACCCGTACTTAAACGAAGATACACTCAATTATAATCTAGAATTGATAATACAAAACTATAAGAACTGTAAATACATAAAAATACACAAGTCAAACAAACATAGCTATAATGGTGGTCATACGAAAAGTTATCAACGGCACTATTTGGAATGTTTGTGTTTTGGGTTGAATACGCGGATTGATTATAAAAAATATCAAACAGAGTTCCTTACTCAGTATAGACAAACTATAATAAAACCAGCGAACACACATATACAACAACCTGAATGTGACACACAACCTATACCCCTAAAAACAAAAATCACATCTTATTTTAAAACAAATAACAAACAAATAAACATAGATAATAAGTTTTTTCGTCCAGCAAAATAAAACCACAATTACATTAATTCACCGAAATATAGCCGGAGTACTAAATAAGCAAGATTTAATAGAAGTAGCATTAAATGACTTAAAACTGGAATTGGGCTCCATTGATATTATTTGTCTGACGGAAACCTTTCTTAAAAGTGGTTCTGAATCAAATCTAACAATTGACAACTACAAAATGGCATCATTCTTCTCTCGACCAAACCAACGCCGGGGTGGTTCATGCATCCTAATAAAAAATAACCTACAATACAAGGAAATCAACCCTATCGCCCCCAACCCCCTTCAGTTCGAATATTGTGCCATTGAAGTTCTTAAACATAATTTAATAATAGTATGCATCTACAGAACACCTACACATGATGCTACGATTTTTTTGGAATAGTTTGGAACTCTTTACAAATAGACTATGTAAGAAAGTGAAGAAAAAAGTCATAATATGTGGTGACTGGAACATAGACATCCTAAAAAGAACTAAAATATCTAACGATTTGAATGCCATACTTAATAATAACAATCTGAAAAACTTTATTAAGCTACCGACGAGGAAAACATCTTGTTTAGATCTAATTGTAAGCAACATACATGACGCTAAGTCCGCACTGCACTACTTAGCACTCTCAGACCACGAAACAGCACAATCACTGACAGCTAACTTAGAAACGGATACTAAAGTTAAGGACATTCACAGTTTTTGGTTTAAAACTGTAAGGGACCTCAGTGATGACAACATCAATAAATTTAAGGACTGCTTGTCAAGCTTATCTTTCTCTGAGGTATACGAATACAACTCAACAAACGAGGCCTTCAATTGCTTACACGATACAATCATTCTTTTTCACGACTTATGTTTCCCCATTATTAAAGTTAAAAATAGCAATAAACAAGTGAAAAATCGGTGCCTAACAAAAAGTATTAAGCGATGTTGTATTAAAAAACGAACCCTATACCTAAAATACAGCCTTTGTAAAGATAACAAAAAACACAACAAAAAAAAATATAACGACTACACTCGAATATTAAAAAGATGCATACAAAATGCACAACAAATTAATAGTCAACAGTACATAAACAAAGCAAAAAATACAAGTAAAGCAGCATGGACTCTAATTAAATCAGACGTTAATAATAATACAAGTTACTCTGACATTGACACAATCCAAATCAATAATGACATTTATGAAAACCCTAATAAAATTTGTGACCTTTTTAATGACTACTACATATCCCTGACTAATACAACTGACATACCACAAGAAAATAATCACGATACAAATTTTACTATTCCTCAAAATCCCAAAAGCATTTTCCTAACCCCAATAGACGAAACAGATGTGTATAAAATAATTCATGCTTTAAAAAATACGAACTCGACTGGTTATGACGAAATAAATACCAAAGTGTTAAAAATATGCGCAGCAAGTTTAGCCTCGCCTCTATGCTACATAATAAATTTATCCCTAAGTGAAGGAGTCTTCCCAAAACGACTGAAAAAATCCATTGTCAAACCATTGTACAAGAAAGGCTTAAAATCGGACATGAGTAATTATCGACCAATCACTTTAATCCCCATATTATCAAAAATATTTGAGAAAGTAATGTGTAATAAAATAGAAAACTTTTTGACATCGTGTGACATCCTTAAAAAAGAACAGTTTGGATTTAGAAAGGGCAGATCCACTGCTTCAGCTTGTTTCTCTTTAGTTACACAAATAACCGAAAGTTTGAACCAAAAATCTAAAACAGGCTGTGTCTTTCTAGACATGACAAAAGCATTTGACTTTGTCTGTCATAAAATATTACTATCTAAACTTTCCCACTATGGAATCCGCGGAAAAGCCAACGATTGGATCAAAAGCTTTCTTACCGACCGACAGCAATGCGTAGAAGTAACAAGAATGTGTAAATATGAACAAAAACAATTCAGATCAAAATACACAACAAACAACTTTGGCACACCTCAAGGAGGAATTTTATCCCCGGTTTTCTTTCTAGTATACATAAACGACCTACCAGAGGCTATTAATGAAGAGTGCATACTATTTGCTGACGACACAACCTTGATTATTAAAAGTAATGACAACAAAGACTTAGAAAAACGAATTGTTATAGCATTGGATAAGGCAATCAAATGGCTAGAATTAAATAATTTAAAAATAAATATGACAAAAACAAATATAATACAATTCCAAGCATCCAACACAAACACAGATAATCCTAGTTATTCAGTATAACAATTCCGTCTTAAACACTGTGAATGAATGTGTATTTTTAGGTATAACCGTTGATAGAAACTTAAGCTGGAAACCACACTTAGATAAGATACTTAAAAAAATAGATCGATTTGTATATGTCCTGAAAAGAATAAGACAAACGGTTAACTTAAATACTGCAACGGTTGCTTACCATGCATATGTAGCATCTTTACTGAGATACGGTCTTATTATTTGGGGCAACTCAGTAGACGTGGAAAGAGTTTTTAAAGGACAAAAAAAAATGTATTCGGGCAATGTGTGGAGCTCACTTTTTAGATAGCTGTAAACCGCTATTCCAAGAACTGAAAATACTGTCTTTACCATGTCTTTACATATTTGAAACTTGCATGTTTGTAAAAAAAATATATAATTTATTTGAAAAAAGCAGTTACAAAATAAATAGTCGACTACGTCACAAAGACAAATTGAAACTCCCCCAAATAAAATTAATGTTATACAAAAGAAATATTTACTGCATGGCAATTATTATTTTTAACCATTTGCCAAATAACATTCAAGATTTGCCATCGTCGTTGTTCAAAAGGGTGTTATTTAGACTGTTATTGGACAAAAATTATTACAGTCTTAAAGAATATTTAGAGGATAAGTCGCTAGTAACATATTAAATAAAAATTATTCTACCATATCCCACACTAACATATCTTTAATATTATATTCTTGACATAATTATTCAATATTAATGACATGACTTATTATAAACACAATACAATTTCGATCTTTATTACAATAATATTTATATTTTATTAAGTGATTCATGTTTACTAATTCAAATATTAATAAATAAGACTTCATTTTACGAGAAACATTTGTACGCCATAGTATGGCAGGATATGCTGGAACCAAAATTGTAACATCTATTGTACCATATTCTGACAAATAAACATTTTTGATTTGATTTGATTTGATTCAAATGATTGGTACAATACTGTCAGTTGATGTTGATATACTTTTTGATGATGTCTAAGAATTAAGAATCGACTCTTATTAAATTGATTAATTACCTTATAATGTTTTAAAATGGTTTCACTATATAAGATTTGTTTGTTATTACCTGTGTTAGAAGATATTAAGCCAAAATATATGATAATCTGTGATTGTTTCAAAATGGAGGTAGATGTTTGACGTAAAAGACGTTGGTAGTGTATAAAAAGGATTGTAACGACGTTATCGAGTCAGTTGCTTGGTAGATGTTCAGTTGGTTAGTTCTAGTGCCGTTACTATATGGAATAGATCGACCAGATGTCACGTAAGTTAATTAATTTGATATTATACCTTAATTATTGCTTATTATGAAAATGTTGTTGTGTAAATCATATTATGGCCAATATTCCTAGCTATTGTTATTATGTTGCTATTATTTTGAATCCTCTTGGACCACTATTCTAGAGATAGAATAAATTGTTTTTAAAGATAACGATAATTTATGACAACGTAAGAAATGTATTGATAGAATACTTTGTTACTGTTTCCATGGAGTTTCTTGTCCTTCTTCTCCATGATGACCTAGTTTTGCGAACGGACGACTAGTTTTCTGATTAATTACTGACAAGCCTAAAATTAAATAAATGTTTAGCCTTGTCTGTCTGTGCTTTATTTCATAAAACCCTTTTCCTACAAACCATATTCAATAATAACTTTCATATACAGTAAATAACTAAATAGTAACCATTCTGATATTTAAAGCTTGTTATTTGGATAATATGTAGATACATATATACTTATAGTATATACTATACTAAACAAAATCTAACACCTGCATAAGTCAACAATGTAACATCTATTTCTGTTTGAAAATATAAAACACAACTATAATAAAACGGTTAAAAACCTGGGGGTGATCATTATAAGTCCCGATTGAGCCTAATCAGTTTGAAAATATAAAACAAAACTATAATAAAACGGTTAAAAACCATGGTGACCATGGCCTCCTACCTGTCGTGGACTGCTCATGTTGCTCAAGTCAATCCCAAAGTGCACTATATTTTCCATTCCTCGAAATGTCTCCAGGGCTTCTTGCCCTTGAACACCAAAATCGCTCTTGCTCAAACCCCCATTCAGCCCATTATTGATTACGCCGATGCCTGTTACTTGGATACCACGGAGGAGCTTTTAAATACACTTGAGCGTTTGCAAAATATCTGTATTCGTTTTGTTTTTAACCTTAAAAAGTGGCTCCCCATTCGACTTCGCAGGAACTCTCGGATATTGTATCTGCTATTCAACCTCCTTCACAATCCTAAACCATCATCCTATCTGCGGGAGCGTTTTTCCTACGCCCGTCCTTCAGATGCACCTTGCAGGTGGCATCTTAAAAACTTTCTCAAGTCCCCTTCCCACTCCACCGACTTCTACTCTTACTCCTTCACAGTGCACGCGGTGCGATTGTGGAATTCACTACCGTTAAGTGAATTGTTTTTTTGATTCTATGTATTATTTTTTGTCTCCTTTGCTCTATCACACGCTGTCTACATCTCTGTATCTATTGTCCTATGTCAGGTATGCTGGAAGAGATTTCTTATGAAATAAGCATCACCTCTGGACCTATTTTTTCTGTTCTGTTTTTCAATGTCTGTTTATGTGTGTGTACATAAATGGTAAAATAAAATTTAAAAAAATTGGTGAGTTTTATTATAGTTTCGTTTTATATTTTAGGCGAGCCGAGGCGGATTATTTAATTTTCGAACTCTCTTCGCTCGCTCTTCCCAACCTTTATACCGTTCTAATACATACAACCAATTTGAAAACATTATTAAATACTGTTAAGAGCTTCGGGTTCGTGACAATAAAAACTGCCGATAAAAATTACCAAAAGTTACACTTTAATTAAACAACACTAACAACAATTCAAACACACTAATTATAAAACACAATCGCCCTTAAATCGCACTTGAAGATCGCTTTCGATGTATTCGCTTCGAACGTAGAACCAAGTCTGATTGCAATGTGGAGGTCGCGTCACCCCCGTAACGGGGTGAGGCGAGCGGTGCCGGGGGAAGTCTGATTGCTCGCGGCTAATCCCGGCCTTATATAGTGCCGCAGATAGATCCAGAACCTTCTGTCGTAGAAACATCTAGAATGTTGGAGTACATACCGGCCCCGACTGACCAGATGTCGATAGTTCTAGTTAGTTCTAGCTTCGACATATCTACTCGTCAATAGATGGCGCTGACGGATGGCGTGACTATTAGTTCTACTATTCCACAATAGATGGCGCCAGTTAGTTCTGCCAATCCACAATAGATGGCGCCAGTGGTAACTAATGTCACCATGTATCAGGCATTAATTGTGGCGCGTAACACGGGCAGTGTTCCTAAGACATGCTGGTCCCGAGCATTATCGGCTCCAGAATAACGCGCCAAGCGATCCACATGGACGATCTTAGGAGTACCTCTTGCACCTTTCTGTATCCGGTAGGTTACGTCATTGATCTTTGTCACAATCCGGTACGGTCCATCCCATTTAGCTTGAAGCTTAGGAGATTTCCCCTTGCTGCGGACTGGATTGTGCAAACACACTAGTGAATCTTCGTCGAACCCTTTACTGTTCATTTTGCGGTCATAACGGGTTTTCATCTTTTCAGACATTTGCTGGCCCGATTGTCTGACGTGCTCACAAATGTCATTCATTTTGTTCCGCAAGTTATTCGCATAATCGGTTATACTGCGTGGGGCATCAGGTGGTATTCCGGTGATCAGGTCTGCAGGCAGCCGTAATTCTCTTCCAAAGTTTGCGAAAGCTGGTGTCACCGATGTACTTTCGTGAACAGCGCTTCGATATGACAACAAAAACGGTTGTGTGCTTGTCACAATCTCGTTGCCGATTTTCCACAACTTTTGCTAGGTACCTCTCCAGTGTCTGATTAAATCGTTCCACCATTCCATCCGATTGTGGGTGGTAAGAAGTTGTTCTTGTTTTATGAGTAAGTACCCATAACTCGACAAGTTTCCTGGAATATTTGGGACTCAAAATTCCTTCCTTGATCACTGTGAATCTCTAAAGGAACTCCAAAACGACAGAAGACTTCATAAACTAATTTATCTGCAACTGTCGAAGCTTCTTGATTTGGAATGGCGAAGACTTCCGGCCACTTAGTGAAGTAATCCATCACAACCATGAAATACTTGTTACCCCTTTCACTTTCCAGAAACGGCCCCGCAACGTCGAGGGCTATCCTCTCCCATGGTGCCCCAACATTGTACTATTTCAATGCACCTCTACTACGAATCCGAGGTCCCTTTACAGCTGCACAACTTGTACATTTGCGACACCAGTCCTCCAGTCCTCGACATCGTCCCGACAGTGGACCCAGTAAAACCGTTCTCGTATCTTCAGTAGAGTCCGTTTTACTCCCAGATGACCTCCTGAACAACCATTATGGTACAGCTGTAGAACATCCGGTACTTGAGTTTTAGGGACAACCATTTGCAAATGACAGCTGTCTCCCCGAGCATTTTCCCATTTGCGGCACAGGACTCCATCCTAGATCACCAAGCTGTCCTATTGGGCCCAATAGCTTTTTGTGATCGAACTCATCGCTGAGACGTCGCTCCACCTGGGCTTAGGAGCTCTGGCCTTCATCCATTCCAGAATCGGCTTGATGTCCGAATCTTCCTGCTGTGCACGTTGTAGGCTTTCCTTCCACTCGATGCTGAGGTCTGTCTTGAGCATCCTCACAGGTACGACTTCTTTGCTTTCTTGCCTAGTACAATGCTTGCAGTCTTCGGGGTCTTCTTGACAATGCATCTGCGTTGCCATGAGATTTTAGTGGGCGAGCGGGTATCTTGATTCAAAGACGTATTAAGATGATCTGTTTTTATTCGATAATTTGTCCTATTTATATATACATTTACTTTGGTACAAGTAGTGCTTAGCCTAAGATATTTACATAATATTAATCGTAACCAGTAACCGCCACATTCGTCAGATGTCGCTTGATGCGCCGCGCATGCGCGGTGCGCGCATAATAGCGCAGCCATTTAACGTCGCCCGGCGCGCGCCTCGCTCGCTAGACTGTAAGTAGAGGCGGGCGCGCCGCGCGCGTCCTTTGCTCCGGCTGCCGGCGTTGCGTGAAGATCTCTGCGTGTCATCGAGTCGTGTGTCGCCGTGTCGCGCCGCGTGGCTTCTACTGCGTCGTGTGTCCACCTCTGCTGCTACGATGATCTTCACGCATGTCGTCAGCCTTGAGCTCAAACCGTTCTTTTCAGAGCGAACTTCTTGTTTCTTAACGGAGTCACGTTATCACGTACGTCCTTTTCAGGGTGGTCTTCTTCTCTGTTTCTTTAACTGGTTTGTCAAACAACGCAGGGCAGGTATCGGTTTATGCAGGTGGTACGGTACTGAAGGTAAAGGTACGTGTTGGTTCTGGTACTGGAGGTAAAGGTATGCGTTGGTTCTGGTACTGAAGGTAAAGGTATGGTAAGTGACTGGCTTGCGTCACTACAAGATTTTCCGCTGCGATGTTCGACCACGAAGTCGTATTCCTGCAATAGTTCAATCCATCTCGCAACTTGTCCTTCTGGATTCTTGAACTGCAATAGCCATTTCAGTGCAGCATGGTCAGTTCGTAAGTGGAATTTCCGCCCCAGAAGATATTTGCTAAAGTGCTGCAATGACTTTACCACAGCAAGCAGTTCTAGTCTCGTAACACAATAGTTCCTTTCAGGTTTCGACAATAACTTGCTGAAGTACGCTATCACAAATTCTTGATCGCCATTCCGCTGGGACAACACACCGCCAAGTCGAACTGGAATAAAAAACTGGAATGCGATGTCGCAACTTCCATCCCAGCAGAAATGTCGCTTCTCCTCGGTTAGCTTATGCAGGGGTTTGGCTATATCTGCAAAGTTCTTGACAAATCGCCGATAGTAGGAGCACAAACCCAAAAATGCTCTGACCTGAGTCTTGTCTTTTGGAATTGGCCAATCCTTGACAGCGGCGATTTTCTCTGGATCCGTGCGGATACCTTCTTCAGACACTACATATCCCATAAAGCTAACTTGCCGTTTGAAGAGTGAACACTTCTTCGGACTTAACTTGAGTTTGGCACTCTGGATCTTCATGAGCACGCGTTCCAGGTTTTGAAGATGTTCTTCAAACGTACGGCCTACGATGATGATGTCATCCAAGTAGACCAGGCAGGCATCGCCAATAAGCCCGGTAAGTACAAGTTCCATCAACCTTTCAAACGTTGCCGGAGCATTGCATAACTTTAAATTGCCACAGACCCTTTCCTGTCGAGAATGCAGTTTTCTCCTTGTCCTTAGGATCAATTTCAACTTGCCAGTAGCCACTTTTCAGGTCCAGCGTGCTAAACCACTTTACTCCAGTAAGCATGTCCAGCGTGTCATCAATTGTTGGCAAAGGATAAGTGTCCTTTTTCGTAACGTCGTTCAGACGACGATAGTCAACACAAAACCTCATGCTGCCGTCCTTCTTTATTACCAGCCCTACAGGTGAACACCATGGACTAGATGAAGGTTCAATAACACCATCCTTCACCATTCCCTCAATCATGGTTTTCCACTTCCTTTTCGCGTGCTACCGGCAATCTCCTTGGCCGCTGACGGATAGGTAATTCTTCTCCTGTGTTTATTTTGTGTTGAACTAAGCCAGTCCTCCCGATGTCAGCATCGTTTGAAGAGAAAACATCTGCATACTTGAGTAACATTTTCTTCGCCTTAACCATTTCATTTTGGGGCAGAGCGCTGCGGCAGTCTTCTAAAAGTGTGGTCACTCTTGTTTGTGCATCTTTGCTGAGGGTCCCAGTCGAAAGATATTGGCATCGACGCAACCAATCCACTTCCTCGCAAGTACCAACTAATGTGCCTTTTTCTATAATTTGTTCCTGATCACAAAGGTTCAGCACACGTACCCCTGAGATGTCGGTGGCTCTGACCAAAGTTCGTGCCACTTTCCATGGAAGGTCATTGTCTACCCTCTCCACGAGTACACAACGATGAGTTTGCCCAGGATTCCGAGGAAGACTAACCGGCACAATCGTTTCCGATCTCGGCGGAAGAACAATCTTCTTAAGGCTGTACACATTCCCTGGTAACGCCCCTTCCACGAAAAGTTCCTCTTGTCCACATTTTAAAACACCTTGCTTGACGTCAATTTCGCAACAATTCTTCCTCATACAGTCAAGGCCCAGGATGCAATCGTCCATTATATCAGCCACGATGACATTATGCAGGTAGATTCTGTTGCCTAGCTTCAACCCCATCTTCTTCTCTCCATGGACGGGTATGCGCTGACCGGTGGCTGTTACCAAATGAATGTGTTCTCGGTTGTATGTGGAGTCCCCAAGGGACCGTCTTATGAGTAGGAAACTGACAACCGTGCGAGAGGCTCCAGTGTCTATGGTCAGCTTACATGGCGTTCCGTTGATTTCGCCCTTGATGACTAGGCTGTTCCTGTCTTGGGTTTGTGTGATCGAAACCCTTGGGGCTCTTTGAACATCAGCCAGCACCCGCCCCGCAGTCCTGGCTATTACTCGTTTCCCTGCTGCTGCTGCTGGGCGGTGCTGTTAGCTGCACTGCCCTCTGGAGATCGGCCGTCTTCTCTTTCTGCAGTTCGCTTGGGGCAACTGGATCGAAGGTGGCCCCTTTCCCCACAGCCGTAGCACCTAGGGCTGTATCCTTTATTGCGGTCGCGAACTGAGCCGCTGCAACCTCCCTGACGCGATGGGAACGATGATCCTGTCGTACGGCTTCCACCTCCAGTGCATGGGCCAAGGCGTCCTTAAGCGTCCCGTGGTGCCCGAGTCTCACAGCACCTCTAACTTCAAGGTCGCGGATGCCGTCGATGAATGCCTGCACCAGGTTCCCATCAATAAGCGCCGGTACGGACTGGTAAGCTTTACGCACCAGCTTCTCCACTTCAAGGGCCCACTGTTGCAGGTTTTCATTACTGCGTTGCACGCGATCCTTGAGCTGTGCACGAAACACGTGTTCCAGGTGAGCGTCGCCATACCGAGCCTCCAATGCCTCAAGGAGCTGCTCGTAAGTCACTTCCTTACCGAGAGCTTCCAGAACAGTTAAGGTCTGGTCGCGCAGACCTAGGGTGAGGGCAGTCATGGCCTGACTTGTATTCCAACCGTTCGCCTTCATGACAGCCTCAAACTGGATTTTGTAGGCCGACCAGGAAAAAGTTCCGTCGGACGGTGGCACTTTGAATCCACGTAGCGAAGGTGTTGTAGCTACGGGAGCTGCGATTCCATCCCCAAGTTTAAGGTAATCCAGCGTTTTCTTTACGTCAGCCATCACGGTTTTCTTCACGTCAGCCACCACGTTGTCAACCCGATTATTCACTTGGTCGATCCGGATTTCAGCTTCCGACGCGGCGGTTGTCATGTTGAGCAACCTTATCCTTCACCTCCTTCATGTCTTTCCCTAAGGTAGCATGTAGGTCCTTCATAAGGAGCATCTGCTCCTCCTTATCACGTTGGAGCTGTTCTTCCAACCGACGAGCCTGTTCCTCCTGTCGGCGAGCCTGTTCCTCCTGTCGGCCAGCCTGTTTCTCCTGTCGGCGGGCCTGTTCCTCCTGTCGGCGGGCCTGTTCCTCCCTGTCACGCAGCAGCTGTTCTTCCAACCGACGGGCCTGTTCCTCCTTGTCCCTCTGGAGCTGTTCTTCCAACCGACGAGCCTGTTCCTCCTGTCGGCGAGCCTGTTCCTCCTGTCGGCGAGCCTATTCCTGCAGCATCAACATCAGGGCAGCAAGGTCTGGTGCTGCTGATGCTGGAGCTGCTGCGGGCGGGTCGGCCTCCGTGCTTGGTAGCTGGCCCTCCGACCTCTGCGGCATAGCTCCACCAAAACTTCTCTGGTCAGTCTCCTGTTGGCGTTGACTCCGGGTACGGATACCCTCCGTGTCGTCTTTAGGTAAAATCGGCATGATTAATCCTTGCTTCTGACACCAATTGTTACGAGCTTCGGGTTCGTGACAATAAAAACTGCCGATAAAAATTACCAAAAGTTACACTTTAATTAAACAACACTAACAACAACTCAAACACACTAATTATAAAACACAATCGCTCTTAAATCGCGCTTGAAGATCGCTTTCGATGTATTCGCTTCGAACGTAGAACCAAGTCTGATTGCTCGCGGCTAATCCCGGCCTTATATAGTACCGCAGATAGATCCAGAACCTTCTGTCGTAGAAACCTCTAGAATGTTCGAGTACATACCGGCCCCGACTGACCAGAAGGTCAATTCTCGTAATTTAAAACGTTCAAAATCTAGTCGCAGTCTTATCTCAGCGACAAACAAATGTCAAAATTGTCAAAATGTAGGGAAATTAGAAGTATTTTTTGACAGATTGAGACTGCGATCAGACTGCGAACGTTCTTAAAATTACGAGAATAGCCCCTCTGATGTCGATAGTTCTAGTTAGTTCTAGCTTCGACATACCTACTCGTCAATAGATGGCGCTGACGGATGGCGTGACTATTAGTTCTACTATTCCACAATAGATGGCGCCAGTTAGTTCTGCCAATCCACAATAGATGGCGCCTGTGGTAACTAATGTCACCATGTATCAGGCATAATTTGTGGCACGTAACAATACCAATCCCCCCCCCCTCCCCCCATGTAAACGCTGCGTCCCTGAATAGCATAAGTAATGTGGAGCTGGAGATGTACATGAATCTTCACATAACATCACGCCTTAATCCCCGAAGGGTTAGGCAGGGATGTACCTTCATGTGTGTCATTGTGTTAATTACTCTTGTCTGCGCAACTGGCAGCAAGTGATCAGCACAGCAGAGTGCTACTTATGATGACTGGTCATCTTGCTGGCCATGGTTTATTATCATTAACAGTTAATCGATTTAACAACATTGGTCCTAGTTTATCATTTGTGACTTCCAGTTACAGTCCTATGGATAGAATTCAACATTGCACATTTAAGCAAGATGTAATGCTAACTACATACTTTCATTTGGACCATTGGCCTGTATGCTGACCTATAGATTAATAATACTTACTGATGGTCTCCCTGGCTCTTCGTTTCTTCCATGTTACTTCTTCTTCCACTTCAGTTTTAAAATGCATTAGAGGTACATCATCTTTTAAATCTGATTCAGAACAGTGTGGTGGTGTATCTGCTACATCCAGGCAGCTAATGTCTAAATTTTCTGGTTCATGCTCTGTAAGTAAACAAAAACAGTCAAGAGTATTACTCACTTAATATTAATATTTGTTTTATTTCACAATATAAGATGGTTACCGTTAAGTTGAATTAAACTAAATACTAACAAAGCTTTGAAGTAAAACTACTTCAAAGCTTAAGACATTTTTATCAATATAAATAAATAGATTAAGTACCTACTTATATCTTAATTTTATTATAATGATATTATTTAATGATCATATTACTTTTACATATAAAACATACCATCACTTTGATGTTCCTCCTTTGTCTCAAAAATGTCATCTAGTCCCTCACAAACAGCTGGTAACTCTTCTTCAATGTTGTCTGTTTGACATTCATCAACAATACTTATTTGCACTATTGGAGATTTGATAAACCCACTGTACAGCTCTAAGCGGTCTTGGTTTAGTAAAGGATTGGGCTGTAAACAGATATTTATAGTATTAGGAAGTGCCAGTGATGTTAGTTGCACAAGCACAAACTTTTTACACAACTAAAGTCACTTGAAATAATGAAAGACAACTACTTAGTGATCAAGGAAAGCTTTTCAACACTAGCATCCTTCCTATCCTAACTTAAAGATGCCAAACATGGGCCTTGACCAAAAAACTACAAATGTGTCAGCATAGCATAGAACGGATTATGATGGGGAAAAGAAAGATAGAAAGAGCCAGTCACCGTGTACTCACGAAGGCAACAAAAACACAAGATGTACTGAAACTGAGAAGATTAAAATGGAGATGGGCCGGCCACACTGTCAGGGGGAAAGAGAAATGAAACAAAAAGTAACCCTACAGGAAAACCCTCGAGGATGGCTGGAAAGTCATGGACTAGACAGGCAAGGAACAGGGAGAATTGGAAGGGGTTGGCGGAGGCATTTGCCAAAGGGCACACAGGGGCTCAGAACTGATTTGACTACACCTTGTTTTGTACTACAACTATCACTCTAAAAAAACGTTACAAATAAATAAATAAATTCCTTTGAAAGAGTCACTACAAGTGAGGACACTTAAGTAGGTCCAATATACCCTGGAGTCAGCCATGCTGCCAAGCTCACTGACCACTGCACAAGCTATTGTTGCATAGCGCGTGAGCTAAGCAATAATAGTTTGTGCTGTGACATGAGAGAGGGCTGTTAACAACTGACACATCCAGTTTCTTACAGAAGTTGTAGCAGTATTATGAGTGTTTTAACATGTAATAATTGTAAACCTACATATGACAAAAGCGTTCATGTCAACATTCAGTACTCGCTGGTATGGTTGCTGTGAAATCCAGACACAATAGGTGTGAGTTTGTAAGAAATCACTTCCACGTTATACTGAAATTATAAGAACAAATGTCTGTTCAAGAATACCTCACCTCATAATCCCCATTCATCATCTGAGCGAACTGCTCTTCGGCTTCCAGACATTTTCGCAGAAATCGGCAGCATTGCTTAAATTTAGTGCAGCAGACGAAACACGCAAGAATCGGTCTATTGTCTTCAGTTACGAACTGCAACAAAACCTGTCTTACACTAATTTGTTTATATGAAGACAATACTTCCTATCTTACATTAAATTGTAAAGCCAACAGTTGGTGGTCAGTAATGCTTTCTAGATGTCTCATACATTACTGACTGGACAGGTCCTCTCAAACTGTTTGGTTCTTTCTTCAAAAAAACCATCTCAGACATAAATCTACATGGTCTTCTCATGATCTGACCAAGATTATGTCTGGACTTTAAAAGAGACTGTGACGTCTGAGTTTGTTTCGGCCTTTCTTCTCAGACTAGTCAGATAGGAAACGCCGACCTCATCTAGTTTTAAAATATGATTGACGTGTAAAAGTGTTTGTACAAACCTACTTACAAAAATAAAATCATTTATCATTATCATTTACTCTCAAACAGCGCCTCAGTTCTCCAATCCTTAGGGGACAAATACTCATATACGTATACTATCCAACACTTCATACAAAGAACGCATGAGCACTGGTTACCACTCTTGCCCAAACTAGATAGGTAACTTATATTTTATGGTCCACGTTTCCCATATGGTTTTCTTGCATTGATATCGTTTCATTTCATTTTATTGTGATAGGTACTATTAAGTTGTATTCATATTCGTTGCCCAAAAATCCCCTGCCGTGGCGTATACCAGCTAGGTGCCAGAGTTTCTCTAAGAGATTTTTTTAAAGATATTGGTATTCTCAGTTCTCACTGTTGCATCACAATTCATCTTCGCCAACATCTTATATAATAAGCAAAATGTGCACTTGTACACTAAAAACAGTGATATTGACAGTGTTAACACTAGAAATAAGGACAAACTACGTGCCCCCTTTCACCGGCTTCATAAGGTTCGTAACTCATTTGTTGGGCTTGATATAACCTTTTATAACAAGATACCCTCTTCTTTGCTAGACTTGCCTTTTAATGCATTTAAAGCTCAAGTAAAATCCAACCTTTGTTCAAAGGGTTAGTATTCCGTCAACGACTACTTACACGATAAGAATAGTTGGGCGCCCTAATTAACTCAAGACAATGTTCATTTTTTCATCTCTGACTTCAAGTGACAGCTACCTATGTGACCAGAACCCAGCAATGCATAAATATGTAAGCTGTCACGCCTTTTATGCCTGGAGGCTTTTATTTAGATGGTAAGTTTTTATTTACATTTTAATTAATTATTTTTGAGCTTGAGTATGTATAGTTTTTTATTATATTTGTTGGTATATACCAACAAATATAATATTTATAATAATGGTGTGGCTAGCTGACATATTGCAAGTAGGTAATTTAATTTTATGTTATGTGCCTTGTAATGTTAATTACTTAACGCCTAGTATTGTATACAATCAAGTATTTTCTAACTGAACAGACAGCTGTGCTGCTGGGGAGTTTGTTGCGCCACTTCTTCTTCCCAGCCATAGCACTAGGGAGTGGTGAAGGGCGGGCGTTTTTGGGGGACTGTCTTTTGTCATTTTGACGTTCAAAAAGTGCTGATTCTCAGCCTAATTTTAATAAATGACTTTTGATTTTGATTTTGTATCGCCAGCAGGACCTAAGACCTCTAAGACTACCTCTGCCTGAAAGTTCATATGAATTTTTATCCTCATTTATGTACGATCCGCATAAATTTATAACCTATCATATTGGTAATTTAATTCTTATATTAACTTACTGGAATATTAGTCAGCTTCTCATAAAGCTCATGCAAGTTCCTGTTGGCCACTATATACATTCGTACATTCTCCACTAAACATATTCTACACAATGGCAGTTTTTCCATATTTGAAATCAAAACGTATCGCCTCAAGTTAAATGGTTCAGCTTTACATTAATTTATATGATGGCAAAACACTTATTATTACGACTTCTAGTAATCTTCGAATGTAAATACTGTGAGCACTTCCTTTGTGGACCACGGTAAGACGGCAGCCGCTGGAGACTTATTATCTAATAGATAGTCCAGGAAGTTCATAGGATTTAGTTTATTAGTCACCACACACCACACCACCTACGGCGTATATGCACAGATTACTTTAAAGTACCGGTAGTTCACTTTTTCACAAACAAACCAACGAAATTTTCAAAGCTACAAGCTACTTGAATGAAGACAGTAATGACAGTTGACAGTGACTTGACTGTACAAAACAGTGTTAAAAAGTCATATTTAAAAGTACATGAGAATTGCCAGACTAAAAACGTAACAAATCATAAGATTTTAGTTCGTATAATTCATATAACAATCGTAATAATTTCTTTAACTTCTTTAAATAATCTTTACAAAAGTTTTAAATTGCATTACTGTAATAATGATAGTATTACATACATAGGTTCATCATTAACCCAAGAGATACGCCCTTTGGCATTTTCGAGAACTAGGTCGGGCACATACCTGCAGTACGGCACTTCTGATTCCACAAGCCTGTATTTCTGAGCAAGTTGCTGATCGATAATCCCGGCTACAAGGTTGTGTCTATGCAAGTAGGTACTCTTCGTTAGCTAGACGAGAACCCATGAAAATATTATGCCTGATTGATTCCCCCGGTCTGTCACAATAAATGAGATACATGTAGAAAAGCACCATAATCTCAGCCTCGTTTACCAGTAGATGTTAGTTCTAGAATCATTCCTTACTGTTGTTGCTTAATGTTTACGAACACCTGTTATTGCATAATGATTGTGTAATATGCACAATACTATGCAGGTGACAGCTGCATGTCTGACGTCATCAATAGAATCAGATCTATGCAGGTGTCAAGTGCAAATGATTCGTCGTCTTTGGTCGACTACAACATAGCTGTATAAATAGACCCCGCTGTGGGATTCATGAGTGCCCCCGGCTCAGACGGAATTACTAACAGAGTGATTCAGCTCCTCCCTGCTCATCTAATAATGCTACTGGTCACCATCTTCAACGGTGCCATGGGCAATAACATTTTCCCACAAACGTGGAAAGAAGCCACGGTTATTGGCATGTCACGGGTATTGCAATGTCCTCGGCAAAATCTACGAGAGGCTCATTCTCAAGCGCCTCAGGAGCTATGCCGAATTCAAAGGCCTTATTCCCGATGAACAATTCGGGTTCCGAACCCAACACTCTTGTGTTCAGCAGGTCCACCGTATCACCGAACACATTCACGCAGGGTTCCTACGTGGTATGTTGACAGGTGTTATCTACTTCGACATAGCGAAAGCTTTTGACAAAGTCTGGCACAATGGCTTACTATACAAGCTATACCAACTCGGAGTGCCGGATAGGCTCGTTCTCATCCTTCGAGACTACCTGTCAAATCGTACCTTTCGCTACAAAATCGAAGGAGCGCTCTCCCCTCCTCATCCCATCCGTGCAGGAGTCCCCCAGGGCTCTGTGCTTGCCCCACTCATTTTCACGCTGTTTACTAGTGATATCCCTAGAAGCAGCAAAACCCACCTGGCCCTGTTCGCAGACGACACGGCCATCTATTTCACTGGTCGCAGTCACACCCAACTTCGGCTCCGCCTCTAAACCGCAGTCAATGAGCTGGCTGCATGGTTTAGGAAATGGCGTATTGAAGTCAATCCTGACAAGAGCCAAGCCGTCCTCTACTCGAAACCCAGATTAAAACCCACCCCTCCCCCACCTATCACCATGTTCGGCAAGCCAATCCCTTGGGCGAAGCAAGCCAAATATCTAGGTGTTATCCTCGACAGAAACCTTACCTTCTCAGAGCACATAAAGACGGTCCGTTCGCGAGCCGCTTACGCTCTCGGTTGCCTCCACTCCGTTTTCAATGCACGCAGTAAGCTGTCACTTAAGTGCAAATTGCGCTTGTACACAGCGTGTATTCGTTCAATAATGACATACGCTTGTGTAGTCTTCGCACACACAAAGCCCCGTCATATCCATAGGATGCAGACCCTTCAAAACCGCTTCCTCCGAAAGGCCACCAACTCCCCTTGGTTCGTTCGAAATGAGATCCTACACCTTGACCTCAAAATGCCCACTATCCAGCAGTTCATGAAACGCCTTTCAAAGCTTTTCTTTGACACAGCCGCTAAACATCGCAACCCTCTGGTTGTCGCGGCCGCTAAATACACTCCTTCCAAAATTAGCAAACTTCGCCGGCCAAGGCACGTTCTCGCTGACCCTGACGACCCCACAACGCTCCTTCAAGAGAGCAATAGGGAAACCAGCACAAAGTACAAAATCAAAAAACCGACATTCC
This sequence comes from Apamea sordens, assembly GCA_945859715.1. NCBI lineage: Eukaryota > Metazoa > Arthropoda > Insecta > Lepidoptera > Noctuidae > Apamea > Apamea sordens. Next base: position 4,580,139 of record OX244015.1, on the reverse strand, counting down.
GACCTCGCCGCCGAGGTCCATCGCGTAACCCCCAAGTAGAGTCACCCGCCCGATCCTTCTTAAGTGAAGTGCCAGCTCGCGCGGTAGCTGTGCTAAATGTAAATGTAAATTCATGACTGTGACCTCTGAGTTTGTTTCGGCCTTTCTTCTCAGAGATAGTCCTAGGAAAAGCCGTGCTCATCAAAGCACTAATAATAAAAATTCGATCCAGCCGAATCCCTTTTGCTGCCCTCTCTCAGTGATACCCTAAGCCGAGGTTCGTTCCCCACAGGGGGAGCCCTTAGCGTGTACTCACCTAAATAATTTTTATAATAAGCCCTGGCTGGAGGCTTTAAGTTTTCTTAAGGCAACCACAGGATAGTTCGGTTAAGTAGTCACGACCTCTCAGGGTCAACTACGAGAAGCCATAGGTAGTCAAAAAAAAAAAAAAAAAGATTCATGAGTCAGTCGTTACGAAACCACCAAGTGAATAATACCAAGCTAATAACGATGCTTGGTCAGCGGAATCCCTCGTAAAGTCGTGTGTATGTTATGATTATCAGTCCATATGTGTGTAAATTAGTGTTGTTAATGCGTAAGTCCTTATTCTACTGTATTGTGTATATTATAACTGTGTACGTGTACCCTTTTACAATATAACTCGTGTTTCCATTTTTGCTGGTTTAATTCAAGAAATATAACCCCCGCCTACACTGATAAACACCCCTTACGGCGCGCACTGATAGTTTCGCGTGCCGTAATTAACATTGGTCCTTCGAACCGGATAACCGTTTGTCCGGGCGTAGCCTTACAAACTAGCGTTCGGAATCGGATTACGTTAAGCCGGATAACCGATTGTCCGGGCGTAGCCTTACAAACTAGCGTTCGGAATCGGATTACGTTAATAGGCGAATTAACCAGCAAAAATGAGTGTTAAAAGTGCAGTAATTACGCGTAGCAAACTACGAAAAATTACTGAAGAATCAGGTACGCGGCGCGGGGACGCTGCCATTACCTCGGACTTGTGCTTACTGTCCGAATTAGCACCAGGTTCTCCATCAGTAGCACCAACGACAACATCCGCGGCTGCCCCCAATATACCGCTGACCGGAGATCGGGTAACCGATTACAGCGAAAGGCCGGCAGAGGGAGTATCAAGGCAGACAGTCGCAAGATCGTCGCGGAGCAGCAGAGTTTCGTCCAAGAATAGTCGCAAGGGCGTCGATTTCTTACGGAAAAGGGCCGAATACGAAGCTGAGCGCGATCTGGTGCACATCAGGGAGAGCCTGGTGAAGAAAAGGATGGAGGACACCGCGTTGAAGAATGGATAAAGACAACGCCCCAAGCGTCGCAGCCAGACAAGGCGTCGTTCGCAACGGCGGCGGGCGCCTTATGAAGCATCTAGAATTCAAGACCACGTAAGTACAGTGAATCTTGAATCTGATATGTACCGTGTGCCGACTACGTTAAGCGAGAATATCGTGACGCATTCGCATAGAACCCCAGTGAGCAATGCGGGGCCTATGCATACGTCAGCTCATGCTTAGCTGTCAGATCCCGTCTCCCCGACAATTATCCCGCTTTTACCACTCCGGTCGCAAGTGTACCTCGGTTATCGATACTCGAGTCGGTCACACAGCGGCACAGGAATAGCGGAGTGGATGAGATAGAAAGGCGGCGAATATCGTCAGGGGATAGAGACAAGAAGATTGACAAGCTGGCGGAGGCGATCACGAACATGGCACGTCCGCACCCGGTACCTAGACAAGCTTACGAATTGCCACATTTTAACGGTGACCCAGCGGACTGGATATCGTATAGAAATATGCACTGGGACACCACCGAATTGTATAACTTCAGAGCACATGAGAATATAGCTCGTCTGAAGTCTTCTCTACATGGAGAAGCCAAGATTTCAGTGGAGGATTTGTTGCGGTCTTCGAGAGACCCCAGTGAAATTATAAGCGCATTAGAGGAAGAATACGGTCATCCGACCGTCATACTTCAATACGCCTTAAAGAAGGTAAGAGACTTACCTAAAGTATCTGAAAATGGTCAAGAAATAAGAAAGTTTTCAGCAACTGTAAGAAACTGTGTGTCATTGCTAAGAAATGTCAAAGCAGACGGGTATCTGAATAACCCTCAATTAGTAAGCGAGCTGCTGAGCAAGTTGACACCAGTACAAAGAGCGCAGTATGGAGACTTCGCGATGGGCCTGGACAACTCACAGGGGGTGGATTTAAGAGTATCACCCAGCTTAGAAATGCTGTCACAATTCCTTATACACGTGACGCGCTCTACCTCATATTACCTGCCACCGACTGTGTATGAGCCTGAGCATTCTAAACCCTCTGTGAAGCAGCAGCAGACCAGCGGACGGACCCGACCTGCAAACGCTGCACGCCCAGTCTCCAACAAGCAGCTCCTTACTTATTAATACGATGATGATTTTTCCACACTCTAACCGACTTGAATGCAAACTGAAAATGCTGTCCACTGAATAACAAAGAAAATTTTAAATGCAACTTTTTACAGTTGGTTAGTTGGTTTAAATCGCTAGTATTCAAACTACTCTGGGCTCGACAAAAAGACCCGGTCTCATTACAACACGAGCGATATAAATATAATATTCATTCCATCATCCATGCCGATTTCGGCTACGGTGAGTGCTATTGTTTCCGACAACTATAGGCCACGGGCGTGAGATCTGATATGGCTAACGTAACCTATCTTCACTGTAAAGGTACGTGCACAGTGCGGACACGTTAGAATGCCATTGTGGTAATGGTATTGAATGTTGGAGGGTGGTTTACTCTTTAGGTGATCTCGCCTGCAGTTGAAATCTATCCTCCGCTGATCTTCAAAGATATAAACATTTTGTTTTACCAAACGCCTCCAAACAGGACTATCCCTTGGCAACTCCTCCCAACGAGCGGGATCAATATTGCATCTCTTCATATGTCTTTTCTGAACGTCTTTGTATCCGAGGAACTGGCCTCCTTGTTTCCGCTTGCCGTCCTTGAGTTCAGAAACTCACAACATGTCCAGACCTGCGCTGCTGACGACGCATTAGATAGATCTCAATTCCGCAGACATTCACCCTTCTTAGTACAGACGCCAGCACATCAAGCTACTGCAATCTGTCAAATTTCTTTAACAGATTGTCGACTTTATCGCTAAAGCATTAAGGTTCAAGGTTGATTGGGAAAATTTGACAGTTTCGGGTAGCTTCACCTGCTGGCGTCTGTACATTCTACGACGTGTTTCTACGACGGTCGGACCTTTTGATGTTCAAGATATCGCGGAGGCACTTGAGGTGGAATCGGTCTAATGCGCGTATGCGTCTCCTATAGACGCACCACGTCTCAGAGGAGTACAGGACGTTTGACAAGACGATGGCCATGTACACGCTGACCTTGTTTTGTAGTTTGAGGTCGTGCGAGTGGAATACCTTGTCCCGTAGTCTGCGAAACACTGCTGAAGCAGCACCAATTCTGCAATTAATTTCCGGGTCTAGGTCACCTTTACTTGATAAGGTACTAACCAGGTACCTATTTAAATCCGTCCACCTGCTTAAGGACGGCACCGTCGAGTCGCATATCAAGTGGGCCATGGTTAACTGTATCTAATGCCATGACTTCAGTCTTCGTGATGCTAATTTTTAGACTACGTCATGACTTGTCAAGTCTTTCCACCAACTCTTGCAAGTCTTCTGGGGTTTCCAACACAAAACAGATCATCAGCGTACATAACCTCGGTTATGAGGTCGTATAAGACTTTAGTCATCATCTTCCTGCCCTTATCCCATATTACTTGGGGTCGGCGCAACACGTTTTCTTCTTCCATTCTCCCCTATCAACCGTCACGCTATCATTCACTCCCTTCTCTTTCATATCATTCCTCACACAATCCATCCATCTTTTCTTCGGCCTTCCTCTCCCTCTCCATCCATCAACATGTATATTCATCGCTCTTTTAGTCACATGCGTTTCGTCCCTTCTCATTACATGGCCATACCAAGCCAAATGATTTCCTTTCAACTCGTATGGAACTTTAGTGAGAGCTTTTAATCGGGTCAGGTTAAAAAGTTTCCTCTTAGTTCGGAAACGGATATGAATGCCCCTCGCATTGTCTTCTAAAGCCTCTCCCACAACAACCGTGAAATACAGAGCAAAGAGGGTAGGCGCTAAAACACATCCTTGTTTTACCCCATAGTTGACACGGAAGAATTCCGACTGCTCACTCATAACTGCGACACAACAACGCAAATTGTCTTAAAGGAGACGAATCAATCTGATCAACTTATCCGTACACCCAAGCTTTTGCAGTACCAAACCACCTGTCCTTTGGGCTTATGTTAGCTTGCCGTAAGAGGCCACTAATTTTAATTTGTAACACTATCCTGAGCTGCTTGATCTTGGAACTTTCTGAAAATCCTGACTGGTCGAGGGTTGCTATACTGGTCAGAAGCACAGCAGTACCTGGCTTGTCTTTGTCGTTAGTCCCCGCGTCGTCGGTCTGTTCCGGTGTGACGTGGTCATATGTAGTCGTCGTAATAGAAGTAGTTCTGGTTATAGGGGTCAATGTAAAAGTAGTCAGTCAGGTCGGGGTAATAATAGTCCTCCCCATAATTTGAAACACTCGTTCACATTAACATTCCGCGGTTTTAAGATAGTTGGAAGTTGGTGGATTGCCTTGTAGTGCCTAATTCCAGCTGTTGGTAGCAGGCAGGAGCCTGGCCACAAAATGGCTCACGCCGCTCATCGGCTTGGGACCGTTATTCGGATACGGGTTTCTTGGGGGCATTCTGAATCCGGAACCACCTTGATTATTATCAGGCGGTGGTGTGCCGAATACTTGTCGCGTACGGGTCGGGCCACGTGGTGGCATTTTACTTAGATTAAACGGCATTCCGAATTGATGCTGAGATGGCCAAGGCCGTGGCATAAATAGCGATCCCTGCGGTCTAAACGGACCGCATGACCGCGATTGGGCTTAAATGGACCAAGCATATTATTTGAATGTATTTTATGATTAGCTTCATTCTGTTGATTAGAAGGCATTCCAGCTAAAGTTTTTTTACCCGACAAGTTGTCATTTCTGCTCTGCAAGTACATAGTGTTAGTCTCCTCATGCACGAACTCTAGAGCCTTCTCAATGGTTTCTGGTCTCATGCATCTAATACGCGCGCCTATAGGATCTTTCAAACCGCGGAGGTACCTAGGCCTGCAAAGTAAGTTTGCGATACAAATCGCGTTTGGCCGCAATGGTTGAATCTAGGGTATCGTGCAATGAAACATGTGTCGTGACGGTGCTGCAAAGACTGGCAACGCTCATAAATTCCTGCAGCATGCCGGAACCTTGTGTAAGTAAAACCAAATCGTTGTAGAGAGCGGTCTCATCTCGCTGGTCGGCAAAATTATTAACAAGAGCACTACGTATACCTGATGATTATCAGGTATACCGTTAGAGTTAATCATACGGGCGGCGGGCCCCGTAACTTTGTTCAATATGCCATTTAAAAGCGCTAATTTATTTAACGGTTGCTGCTCTCGGATGATCTCAGCTGCTAGCTGGTCACACAATTTGGTGAACCTGTTAGTATAGCTGTACAACGTACGTTTGTACGTTCGGGTTCCCATCAAAATCGGGAACTAAGCCGAGGGCTCTTTAAATATACCGTCTAAATCGGCAATCTCGGGTTCAATTTCAGGGCTAATATCACGTCTAGAATCTAAAATTCCATTCCTACTACTATTTAACCTAAGTGTACTCGATCTACGTGGGTAAAAAATAGTGGATAAGGTATATGGAACTTACACACAAAAAGGAGCAACTACTAAGAAAATTCAGTAGACTTACATGAACATTCTGTTCTTCGTTGAGCATGAGCGGTATCGATATCTGGATCTCCGGCGTAGTCTCGTTGTTCAGGATCTCCCAGTGTAACGTTGAAAGTGTAACATAGCGAACGCGTTGCGATGTACTGGTACTCGTAAGCACGATCCGGAATCCTACCGACTCACATACAGGTATTCCGCATTCCTAGCCGGGCGAAATTGGTAAAATCAAATTCCAACACAAGAGCAAAAATGAACACTTGTCAGAGAGCCAGGTAGCTACTGAACAATAGACGACCCTTTCTAAGCTCATGCGCCCGCGCCAGCCAGCCACAAACCAGTTGGAACTTGATCCACAGAGCACTTTATACTTGATCGTTGTCGCATGCGCTCACATCAGTTACTGGCTACATTAAAAACGTACCGTGTTTGAGACCTCAGTGCTTTTTTATAGTGAGTTAAGGATTATCATGATACAGATAAGAACAGTTTTATTTATTACGATACACTAATGTTTGCATGTATTTGTACGGTTCAAAATGAATTTATAATTGTCTCGATTTATAAGCAGTTTTTATCTAAATTGTATTCAAAGTGATTTTAGTTTTCCTTCCGAGTGCTTCCGACTAATGATTTCTGTTGTAACGCACGACAAAATCTGTCAGTTGATAGATATTTCACGAATTGAGTGCTACTTTATGCTACTTTCGACAAAACTTACGCGTTAGTATTAGTGTTACGTGGTGGCGTAGCTAAAAAAGTATTAACCGTTACTTTGAACCAATTTATGAAATGTTTCCTTTTTTATTGTTTTAGGGTTACCAGGGGGCTCTAACTACAAAGTTGTAACTAGAGAATACCTGTTCACTAAAATGCAACAACAAGAGTTACACACTTTTGACGATAAAATCGATTATTTGGAAAATTACCTTTTGTCGTCTGACAACTTTAATGAAGATCAATTATAGGTTTTGAAACATAAAATTTCACATTTTAAAAGTGAATTAAATAAAAGGTGGTTGATGGCGAATAGATCATAAAATTACTGCCAATGCTACGTGGCTTCAAGGAACGTTCGAGATCGGAGAAAGTGACGATGAACCCTGGCATTCTTCCTCATCAAATTAGATTTTATATATTTTTTTTATGTAATTAGTTGATCAATAAAACCTATTCCAAATCATGAATACTCCTTTATTTTATGATCATATCAGCCCATGGCGCTCACTGTTGGATAAAGGCCTCCCCAATGGTTTCTACAACGAACAGTGTAAACGCCGGTACTGAGCTTCACGTGGACTATGACGGGGTGGAAGAATGATGCAAACTTGATTTTTACAATTATTGGTTTAATGACCAAGAGAAATTTACAAAAAACAAATATCTATATATATAAAATTCAAAGTCCTGACTGACTGACTGACTGACTGATAGATCAACGCACAGCCTAAACCGCTGGTCCTAGAGACATGAAATTTGGAGGGTGTGTTCTTCGTGAAGAGTAGGCATCCACTAAGAAAGGATTTTTCGAAATTCCACCCCTAAGAGGGTGAAAAGGGGGGAATTCGTTTGTATGAAAAATCTTATTCCTTGAGTTAATAAACTTGAAACTTGGCACGAATACTTATCTAAATAAATTATGAAGATTGACAGTTTTATTTTCTTCTAAACTACCCCCTAATAAGGGATGGGGGGTTTCAAAGTTTGTATGGAAGAATTGTAGCGCGCAGTCCGAATTACTCGAAACTCAGTATTTATACCTAATATTGAAAGTTAAGTATAATGTGTATCAAGGTTTTTTGAACATCTACCCCTGACGGGCTGAAATGGGGTAGTAAATTTTTCAGGGGAGGATTTTACTGCATGGCTTGATTAACTCGAAAATTAGTATAAAAAATCTTTGAGCCAAGTTATGAATACATCCCAAACGATTTTTTCTAAATTCCACCCCTGTGGGGGTGAAAAGCGGGGATACAGTTTATATGAAAAATCTTCTTCATTAGGTTAATAAACGTGAAACTTTTCAAGAATACTCGCCTAAGTAAGTAATAAAGTTTATCATTATAAGTTTTTCATAACTACCCCTCAAAGGGGGATATAGGGGTGTTGAAGTTTGTGTGGAATAATTTGAATGCGCGGTCCAATTAACTCGAAACTCAGTGTTTATACTTAAGACCAAAAATAAAGAGTAACATGTATCAGGGTTTTTCGAAAATCTTCCCCTAACGGATTGAAAAGGGGTAGTTATTTTTACAAGGGAGGATTATAATGCGTGGCTTGATTAACTCGAAAATTGGTATAAATAATCTTTGAATCAAGTTATGAATAATCCCAAACGATTTTTCAAAATTCCACCCCTGTGGGGGTGAAAAGCGGGGGATACAGTTTATATGATATCTGAGGTCATCGGAAAACCTGAGACTAGAGATGCCGATGCATTCCACCAGTTTCTTTGACAAATCTTTTAGTGTTCAAGCAGTACGGTTATGGAATGACTTGCCCGTGTCGATAAGGCGTGCTCAATCTTTGTCCGCTTTCAAAATCATGATAAAAAAGCACTTCCTCTCTCCTTAAACATCATCATTATTATATTATTATTATTTTCTTTGCTCTTGTTTCATGTTTATTATTATATGGATATATTTATTTAGGTAAGTAATAAAAAAATACTTTATGTATTATATTAATAGGACCTATAATGTAAATGGTACACCACAGACTACCTACTATATTTGTCTCTCCTTAATTTTTAATCCATCCAAAGGTTGTCTTTAAAAGATCGCTCTTAGCGATAAGACCGCCCATTGTGTCACCCTTTATAAAATTTTATATATTTATGTTCTGTAATTTGTATGGTGTACAATAAAGAGTATTCTATTCTATTCTATATGAAAAATCTTATTCATTTAGATAATAAACTTGAAACTTAGCAAGAATACTTGCCTAAGTAAGTAATAAAGTTTATCATTATAAGTTTTTCAAAACGACCCCTCAAAGGGGTAGGGGGGGGGGGGTGTTAAGTTTTTATGGAAGAAATTTAATGCGCGGTCCGAGTAACTCGAAACTCAGTATTGATACTTATGACAGAAAATAATCAATAATAAGTATATGTAAAGTTGTCGAAAATTTACCACTGACGGGACAAAAAGGGGTAATTCAGTTTTTAAGGGGAGGATTTGAACTTGAAACTGTATGTTACATTTTCACGCCTAAACCACTGAACTTCTGATTTGGCATAGAGGTAGATGGCATCCTGGGGAAGCACATACATTTTATCCTGTTAGCACGTTCCCGTAGGATAATTTCCGACATCCACGCGGGCGAAGCCGCGGGCAGAAGCTAGTGTATGCATATGGCGGTTTCAACGATCTATGGGCGAATGACGTGACATCGTCGCTCGCGGCTGTTGTCTTTTCGTGTCGTGTGCGTCTGTGCGTGAGACGTTGGTGAGCGCACACATGCTAGGCGTTAACATGTTGCCGCCCCAGGAACGCAGTTCTGGTCCATGAGGAGAAGGTAAAGCTGTTAGCGTTCGTCCAATTAGAAAATGTGATGGAGTGAGCGCTGTAAGATCAGAAGGATCCGATGAAAACGGAGTAAGAGGCCTAGAATTCAAAAGACCCTCGATCTGTACAAGAACTGTATTTATCTCTTCGTCGTTAAGTTAGCGAAACCTAGAACCCTCTTTAAATGATATTTTACAAATTTTACGGAACCCTCAACTAATCCATTAAAATGTGGGCTATATGCTGGTGGAAATTTGAAGTTTATATGTGAGTTAGATGCTTGAGAGCTAATTTCGTCGGAATTTGACTTTAAAAATCTAGCCAACTCATTACATGCACCGACAAAACAGGTACCATTATCAGAGTAAATGGTTCGCGGTCGTCCTCTGGGGGCAATAAACCGGTCTAATGCAGCTAAAAATGTTGTGCTACTCAAATCGGTGACAAGTTCTATATGAACCGCTTTAATGGCCAGACAAATAAATATACAGAGATAAGACTTTATGAGTCTGCTTCCTCTGCCCTTTCGGTTCAGTATCATGACAGGACCGGCGTAATCGACTGCCGTGTTGGTAAACACATAGTCCGTATGCAGGCGACTGGAAGGAAGGTTCCCCATGATGGGTTGAATACTCTTTCCTGCAAAACGACAGCATTTAATGCATTTTTGAACAATCTGTCTGGCAAGGTTTCGACCATTAATAAACCAGAATTTGTGACGAAGTGTAAAAAGTAATAATTGCGGTGGTGCATGCAACAAAATTATATGATAATGCCTAAATATTAATGTGACAAAATGATGCCGTGAATCGAGCAGAATAGGGTGTTTTGTATCTAAATCATAAGGTGAGTTATTAAGTCGACCACCTACTCGTAATAATGCATCATTTTCGTTAAAAAATGGAGTTAATTGAAGTAATTTATTTTTAACTGACAATTGTTTATTATTTTTTAGTAAGTTATATTCTAAGCTGAAGACTTCAAGTTGTACAAATCTACATAGTTTAAAGATGAATTTAATTCATGGATTTTTATGAAACCATTGCGTTTGTTTAGTGGGTGTAAACAATTGTGAATGAATCAATGAACGTATACAATCACACGTTGTAATTTATTAAAACTGGAGAAACTTTTTATGAAGTCAGAGTAGTAAGTAACATAATCGGTACAGTCAGCAGTCAGATGACATTTGACCTTGAACTCTGGTAATTCAGGCTCTTGTAGGTGTGACGGTTGTTTAGGCCATGACTGTTCGTCATGTAGAAGAAATGGTGGCCCTGACCACCATAAGCTACAATTTTGTAACTGTTTGGCATCTGTCCCACGTGACCCAATATCAGCTGGGTTACTTTTAGTGGGCACATAGCGCCATCTGCATGATTCAGTTTTCTCAGATATTTCACTGATTCTGTTAAACACAAACGGTTTAAGCAGATGTGCTTTAGGTGAATGTATCCAACCGAGGACAATTATTGTGGAGTCACACCAGTAGGTACATTTGTTTATAGGTACTTAATCTAAATGATGATTTTACTTTATCTGCCAGGCGGACGGCGAGGAGAGCCCCCCATTGCTCTAGCCGAGGCACCGTCATGGGCTTCAAGGGAGCCACTCTGCTTTTTGCCGTCACTAAATGAACAGACACTCGATTATTTTTATTGATACCTTTTATATATATGCACGCGGCATACCTAAGCTTGTGTGCTTGCGTCACTAAACACATGAAGTTCGATTAATGAAGGACAATCGCAGAGAATATATCTAGGAATTGGAATATTATTCAGATGCATAAGTGACGTTACAAATTTAGACCACATGTTTTCGATATCCGATGGCGCGGATTCATCCCACGTTATCTTTGAAGACCATAGGTTTTGTAAGATAACTTTAGCTAGGAGTATACATGGGCTTATGAGACCTAATGGGTCAAATATTTGTGACATAAGCGATAATATCGTACGTTTAGTAAGAATTTTATCTTCGTCAATATTGACTGAAAATAATAATTATCTTCTATAGACGACCAAAGTAGTCCTAACGTTTTAGAATATTCATCACTAGCTTCTGCCCGCGGCTTCGCCCGCGTGGATGTCGGAAATTATCCAACGGGAACGTGCTAACGGGATAAAAATGTATGTGCTTCCCCAGGATGCCATCTCTCTCGCGGGCCCTTTGTGGCTAATTACAATAGAAAACCAATTGTGTCTCATTAGTGGTGATTAAGAGGGTATGGGTACCTTTATGATATCTTTACCTAAGTACCCACCTAATTTAAAAAAAAAAAAAAACTCAATAGGTAACAGAAAATAAAATACCTACCTACCTAAATAAACCTATTTCTGATGATAACTAATCTAAACTCAATAAATAAGCAAAATCCCTAAAAACTAATATCTATACGAATGACTAATCCTACCTAACAGTATTATAAAATAACCTACGGTCACTACGTACACTATCAAATATACTACCTATACTTTAAAATTAAAATCTATAAGTACCTACGACTTATAAAAATAAACCTAAATAACTCTAAAAACTAAAAGGAATAAAAAGGTCGCACAGATAATACTGCGGGTGACGTAACCTACGACAAACTTATTATTTGCGGTTGTAGGGACAGCAGTGCAGTAACCGGGTCTAGGGATCGAACCGCAAAATTAAGTTTGTTTTTTATTGTATATACTTTTCCGGGATAAAAAGTACCCAGTGTGGTGTCCAGGATATTAAAGAATAACTATACCAAGTTTCATCGTAATCGAACCGGTAGTTTTTGCGTGATGCCTGAATAAACAGACAGACAGACAGACAAAAAAATTTTTAATCACATTTTTGGGTTCGGTGTCGGTCTAGTAACACCCCCTGCCATTTATTTTTTTTATATTTTCAATGTACAGAATTTTCACTTCTACAGATTTATTATAAGTATAGATTACATAAGTTAAGTAACTCGTCGCTACTATTTTCACCGACGATTTCAGTGACAACGTGAGCACTATTTGAATGAAATTTACGTAGATGAAATTTACCATTCTCTAACTGTGCAATCACACCTTTACATATGTCTAGAAGTTCCGATTCAGTAGCGGCGCCTGTAATTAGATCGTCGACATAGAAGTCATGTAAGATGACTGCCGAGACTGTTTGGTCACGACATTCGTTTCCAAGCTGCGTCAAGCACCTTGTCGCGAGATAAGGAGCTGACGCCGTCCCGTACGGAACCGTGTGTAGCTTGTACTGTCTCAATTGTTCATGAGGTTCGAATCGCCATAAGATTTGCTGAAGCATTTGTTGTGATGTTTTGACATTCACCATCCTATACATTTTTTCAACATCTGCAGTAACGAGAAACCTATGCTGGCGCATTCTAATTAAGATACTGATAAGGTCATCTTGGACTGTCGCACCTACCATTTGAAGTTGATTGAATGAGACACCAGAGGTCGTCACCGCAGACGCGTCGTATACAACCCGTAATTTTGTCGATAAGCTTGAGTCACGTAAGACACTGTGGTGTGGTAAAATATAAGTGTGAGTATCATTTTCTGGATTTTCATTTAATGACATATGATTTAAAGAAATTTACTCTTTAATAAAATTGCAATACAGCTCTTTAAAATGTGGTTCACGCTTAAATCTACGTTGCAAGGACAAGAATCTGGACAAAGCTTGTTCGTAAGAATCGCCCAGCTTATCAGGCGAATCCTTTAATGGAATCGTCACTTTAAATCGCCCATCAGGCAACCGAGTGGTATTATGTATAAAGCTTTGTTCACATTCGAGCTCTTCCTTAGATATTTGTTTACGTGTAGCGACTGTTTCTAATTCAAAAAAAAATAGATAAGGAATTGATTATGTAGTTGATCGTCGTTATTTTGTAAAATAAGATGATTGCAGTGGACTGTATTAATGAATTTTGTATGTTGTGTTGGCACTGGGCCTGATATTAAGAAACCCAGTTTAGATTTATTTAATGTTGGTTTATTTTTACCCAATGACATATTTTGAGAACCGCGCGAGTATTGTCCAAAATATATCAGCTCCAAGAAGCATATCAACTGGAGCAAGTATGTGGAATTTAGGGTCTGCCAACGTAATGTCTGGCGGTATATTTAATGTTGTGTAGTTAACTTTTGTGGTTGGCAATAACTGAGTGATGCGCGGAACGACAAGACAGGAGACGCTCTCGCTATAATTGTTAGATAATGACGATATGAGTACGTCACAACGCTTTGTTAAGCATGATATTTGGGAATTTAACCCTTCGACTACGGTTGAAGTAGAAGAAGTAGGTAAGTTAAGTTTAGCACATATGCTTTTAGTTAGAAAACTTGAGGTACTTCCACTGTCGAGTAGAGCACGTATTTGATGGCAATCACCATTGATGTCTGTCACATGGATTAAGGCCGTGGACAGTAGAACACAATTATTTTGATTGGTTGACAAAGCAATGTCTTGAGGAGGACTAGGAGGTTGACCGTTAACGTCAGGCTGTGGCAGAGTGTGTAACATGACATTACTTGTTGAAGGTACAGGCGCAGATGGCGCAGGAGCTTCATGCCCGTGTAACAAGCTGTCGCGCCGCAGGCCGCATGAGCGACACGGCCCTAACTTGCATACATCGTCAGCATGACCTTGAAGTAAACAATTTAAACACAATTTAAGTAATTTAGCTTTGTCAAGTCTGGTTTCTAAGGGTAATGATTTGAATTTTTGACAAACATAAACGGTCTTATTACAAAAAATTGCTTAAGTACTGGTTTAAACCAAGACTAAAAAGTCTAGGATTGTGACGGTATTAAGATTAGTACCAGGATCAAAATGTGTCCTGATTACAAAACGAAGACTATCTGAGGATCTGTTAGTACCAAAGAAGGTCCATGGTTCAAATAATATCCACAGATAAGAAATAAAAATGGCATTCTTTCATTCGTTCGTACAGGCTTTATTTGAAGCAACGTTCTGTTTCTCTTAATATTGATATTATAATAACACTTGAAATGATTTAATAATTATTTATCAGTACAAAAATATGTCATAAATGGTTATTTGTTTGGATTACAATATAATGAACAAGAACAACTTGTACTTTTGGCGCGCTGATCATAATCAAGTTGTTATATTTTTAACACCTCTAGCGTGAAATGGAGCGAATTACATTCGGCGACAGCCCGCGTCATTTGAAGCGAATGTTTATCTTTTGAAGAAACAAATAATACAATTCTTATTTTTATTCGTTATGGTTTGTTCGTGAGTGGATGTGTCCGATTATGCCTCGTAATAGGCAACGAAACCGTTGGTTGCTTCATTAAACTAAAACACCTCTCCATCGTCTTCCGGGTATATATGGCTGCTGTTATACCTCTCTTCTTGTGGTGTTGTGGGGTTACGCAATGGTGTAAATAAATATGGAGTGCAGTGATAGCCACAGCCACCGAATAATATTCCAGATAAAGCGCCAGCCTCAAACCTCTGTTTCAATCTACATCCTCGGAATATTCTGGAGTCATGGTCCACGTCATCTGGTAACAATGTCCATGATTTTCAGGCCAGCATCACAAACCGCCTGAAAAGTGACCGCATATTAGATCTTTAGACTCGTACTCTGTTAATAATAATAATATTTATTTGCAAAAAACACGGTATTAAGAGATGTTACAGTATAAAATAAGTCCAAACATGTTTTGCCTAATATTAAAGCATGCAAAATTATAGGAAGTATTTACATTACAGTTTATGATCGAGAAATTCTTTAACACTATAGAAACTATTTTCAATCAACCAGTTATACAATTTAATTTTTAAAAGTCTATTATTTAGGTCTTTAAACGTATTTGGTAATTTATTAAATATACGTACACACATAGCTACACAGTTTTTATTATATTTAGCACATCGGGGCATCTCGTCTAGTACAAGCCTGAATTGGTCACGCCGACTACGTGAACATACATCTTCCGCTGTTTTGAACAATTCTCTATGTTTCTGTACAAACATACATACTTCATACACATATAGTGAAGGCAATGATAGCAAACCAAGCCTTTTAAATATTGGTTTACACGATTCATCTGATGGAATCCCGCATATGGCTCGTATACATTTCTTTTGTGCGATAAATGCTCTATTAAAATCGGTACCATTTCCCCATTCTATTATTCCATACCGCAACGAGGATTCTACATACGCTCGATATGACATTATAGCTGTTTTTATATTTGTTATCTTTTTAATCTTTCTAAGGGCATAGACAAATTTATTCGCTTTGCTACATACATGCTCAACCTGTGCCTTCCAGTCTAAATGTTCATCTATTACCACACCTAAAAACTTAGTTTTTGTCACCTGGTTAATTTTTGGTATGTCCATCTTAAAATTGAATTTATTATTATAATATTTATTAAATTGTATATACACAGATTTGTCAAGATTAATAGATAAATTATTGTTATTTAACCAATTAATTAAGTCAGCAATTGTTTTATTTATATCAATTTCATGGTCAGTAATCGATTTATGTTTCTTGTCAGCAGTTACAATTATAGAAATATCATCAGCGTAAAGAAAGGATTTGTGCTTAGTCACATTAACAATATCATTTATGTAGAGGAGAAATAAGATAGGCCCCAATATGCTACCTTGGGGCACACCGCGTTTTATATATTTATACTCAGAGGTATACAGTAACTTATCACCATTTCCGTCGACTTTGGTGACAGTGACACACTGTTGTCTGTCAGTTAGGTATGAAGATAACCATTGATGTGGCAGTCCCCTAATTCCAAGAGCCTCTAATTTATACACTCGAGAGCAATGAATCCGGGTCACTTAAAGAATGTTAAAAATCTCGGAAACTAAAAATGATAGGTTAATGCAATAAATTGTATTTAATACACAATGTAATACTCCTTAAATGAAAGTAAAAAAAATATGAGTCACCATACATTTTATTAACACAAAATTACATAAAGAAAAAAACTGCTGATCTCTCCTTAAAACAAAAATAGGAAACATGAAATTTTTTAACTTTATTACGATTTTCTTGAATTTTAATACTTTGTATTGCCTCCTCGTGCTTCCATTACTGCGTTTACGCGGTTTAGCATGCTGTACACCAAGTTCCTTATACGATTTTGGGGAATATTCTCCCATTCCTCTGTGAGAGCAATTTTGAGCTCACGAAGCGTGATTGGGGGAGGGTTTCGTTGTTTTACGCATCTGCCTAGCTCGTCCCAAGCATGCTCGATCGGGTTGATATCCGGGCTGCGCGCTGGCCACTCCATACGAGTAATGTTCATCTCTTGAAGGTAGTCATTCACAATCCTACCTGTATGAGGTCGGGCATTGTCATGCATAAATATAGCATCCTCACCTAAATTGACCATAAATGGACCAACGTGATCATTGCGGATTTCTTCCACATATCTTACGCTAATTAAAGAGCCGTTTTCTATGATCACCAGCTCTGTGCGACTTTCAGAAGAAATTCCGGCCCACACAAGTACAGACCTACCACCGTAGGCTACTTTTTCTTCGATGCATGCTTGCTTGAATCTTTCCCCTGGTCTTCGATACACTCTGTGTTTTCCATCGTGCTTGTAGAGCATAAATTTTGATTCGTCGGAGAACATAACTTTTGACCAATCTTCAATACTCCAATTTACGTGGCTCTGGGCATATCTTAGTCTTGAAATACGATGCCCACGCTCCAGTTTAGGGCCGTTTGCAGGTCTAAGGGGTTTTAAGTTAGATTCAGCAAGCCGACGTCTTACTGTCCATGCACTTGGGTTACTTCCTCCGAGGCGTCGAAACTGATTTGTGAGTTCAGTTCCTGTGAGAAAGCGATTTCGAAGCATGGTGTTCACCAAGTATCGGTCTTCTCGTGCTGTGTTACACCTGGTTCTGCCCGTTCCTGGTCTGCGTAGGTTAGAACCAGTTTCTTCGTAACGTCGGAGAACTCTTTGTACTGTTGACAGCGACACACCGACAGTCCTGGCTGTATCGCGCTGACTCCGGCCGGTTTCCAGCATTGTAAGTATTCTGGTGCATTCTTCAGGCGTAAGCGACATAATTTCAGCTTGAATAATGAATATAGAGCACTATCAACATGGTTTATGTACCCACATAAATGACAGATTACAAACAAAAGCAAAACCAAATGCTGTAATTTCGTAGTTCCATCTTCGAAAGTGGCCCTTTTTCAAATTTGATTTTTTAATGATATAACTTTACAATAACTAAGAAGTTTTAATACCTTCATTTAAGGAGTATTACATTGTCTATTAAATACAATTTATTGCATTAACCTAGCATTTTTAGTTTCCGAGATTTTTAGGATTCTTCAAGTGACCCGGATTCATTGCTCTCGAGTGTATAATAGGTTAACGTGTGAAACCAGATCAAACGCCTTTGATAAGTCAAAAAATAGTCCTGTTACCAGCTGGTTGTTATTTATACCATTTAGTATGGTTTTCAGAAGTGAAAAGGTGGCTAATGTAGTAGATTTACGTTTTTGAAAACCGAATTGATTTTTTTTTATGATATTAAATTTTCCGCAGTAGTTTATTAATCTATGGTACATAATTTCTCGTATACTTTTGACAAGATGGGTATTAGTGTTATAGGGCGATAATTGTTAACATCACATTTTCCACCCTTTTTGAACAATGGTTTAACAATTGACAATTTCAAAGCGTTTGGGAAAACACCCTGTGAAAAAGATAAGTTAATAAGATATGTCAACACTCTACTCACTTCATTGGCACAAGCTTTAATGATTTTGGTGTTTAATTCATCGTACCCTTCAGAGTTGGTATTATTTAATAATAGTATATGTTGCCTTATTATTTTAATATGACAAATAAAACAATAATATTAGGATATAATTTGGATTTTATTTAATGTAATGTTAGCATTGACCAAGGGTACTTACTTCATGGCGAGCCCAGTTGTGTAAGTGTTGGGTTTGGATCCTTGCGGAATAAGTGGACTGTATTATCAATAAGGAACTGGTTTATTTAATACAATAATGTTATAAAATAATATAATAATCCCGACAGCGTTATTTCGTTGTTACGCGGGTGCGCGTGTGTCCTATGCGTAAACCACTTGCACTTCAGGACTCAATGGGCATCCTCGAGGGTCGTGGAGTAAATCTTCACGTAAAACATCCACAATGTTTTCCCGAAAACGTTTTGTGAACCTATACTTATATTTAAAATCTTCGTCACTCAATTTAAAAGGATTTACATGATGACGACATCTGTAAGGTCGCCGAGACGTCTCCAGCATAACCAAATCCATCAAATCAATTATAACAATATCCATTTTTGACGATTTGTAAATAAAAAGACACAATAATAATCAATGCTAACCTCAAATAATTTAGTACCGATGTCAAATCCATGGCTAAACTAGGGGTCTCGGCGGACTAACTTTAGTACCTTAGTTAGTTCAAGAACTAGTGATAAACTTCATTTTGTAATAACGTTTTATTTAGTCATGGTTTAAACCTAGTAACAATCCCAGTACTAAAGTTAGATCGTGTTTTGGAATAAGACGGAAAGTGCATGAGTACCTTTGCAATATGGACAAGTGTATTTGCGAGCTGGGGGAGAAGACGACTTAGCCACAAATGTTTTTTGACGAACATGTGTAGTGTCACTTGACCTACGCTTTTTATGAGTATTATCCATTGTTTCCAAAAAATCAGCACGATCTTTTAGAAAGTCATTAAACATTTTGAGCGTAGGCAACTCTTTCAACTTATTTCGATATGATTCCCACTTAATGCTCGTGTCTGTGTCAAGTTTGTTTGAAATGATCTGAATTAATAGTAGGTACATCCCAGTGCTCAGTAGGGAGGTTAAGTTTTTTGAGTGCTCTGAGGTTTGCTGTCACAACTCTCGACGGTTTGCAAATAATTTTCAAATAGCGTAAGATTAGCTTTGTATGATGCACGTCTTTTGATTAAAGTTTTATCTTCCATGGTTAAGCAAGTAAATGGATATATTTACGTAAGAAATGAAATCTATGTTTAAAGTGACTATTGAATTCAAATGCAAGCTAAGTTAAGTGAAAATAAGAATATTATGTTTATTATACCAAACAACGCGATGAAATGAGTTGCTAGAAAGAATCACAAACAATTATTACAATGCAATTAGGTTAAAGATAAGAAAAATGGAACGATGACTTAAATCAGCATAATGACGCGAAGTGAGGGTACGCGTAAAATATGCAAAAAGCAAGCAGCGGGTGGTACGCAGAAACAGCAATCGCGCGACTAGCCGGTCCGGCCCGGGCCCGCTGTTAGCGCGGGCGATAGGCAGCGGTCAATCGAATGCACTAGAACATGCGAAATAACAATAGGTAGTTAAATACGCGATATAATACAGTTCCTATACACACCAATGGAATCTGGAATACCTGGATCCTCTGAAATGAAATTTACGTTAGATTACGAATAAGTTGTACTTAGGCATGTTTTTAAATAAGATTTTAATGAGTGTAATAAGTAATGCAGGAATAGATAAGAACAGCCTAACCTGTGTTTTTATGTATAGGTTGGGATGTTTATTGCGCAATGCAATAAATGACTGATCTTTAGGTCTATGAAATGGATCACAAAATGAAGGATTTGTGAATATGTTATGATATTAAACAGCACTAAATGAAGGATTAGTGGCCGTTTTAATGGGGATAAATATAAGAATCACAAAATAAAGGATTTGTGATTATGATTTAAGGCTCACAAAATGAAGGATTTGTGGAGAAATTTAGAAGATTTACGGGGCAAATAGACAAATTGGAACGAACTTACAGTAACGCTACCCTCAGGACTCACGTGTGACCTTCGTTGTAGGTGTAGTTCTCTTTGTCTTCAGCTCCCAACTCCAAGTAACTCGATGTTCACGAAATTCTTCTATAATGATGAGATTCCTTGTAGAAGAATCGTTTATATGATTCGTTGAATCCGTAGTATGAATCTTCCACGTGACGGCCGCCATCCATGTCAGCGCAGTACCTATTTCCTTTGTTCTTCTTGCCTGTGGGTGATTCAATAATCTGGGGCCGCAGGTCAATCCGGCATCGAGGAACCAAATGTAAACGCCGGTACTGAGCTTCACGTGGACTATGACGGGGTGGAAGAATGATGCAAACTTGATTTTTACAATTATTGGTTTAATGACCAAGAGAAATTTACAAAAAACAAATATGTATGCATATGGCGGTTTCAACGATCTATGGGCGAATGACGTGACATCGTCGCTCGCGGCTGTTGTCTTTTCGTGTCGTGTGCGTCTGTGCGTGAGACGTTGGTGAGCGCACACATGCTAGGCGTTAACAAACAGTCTTGTGTCTTTTAGGTCCATCAATGTCCTGCGATCCTCTTCAGATCAAAACGGTCTGTCTTTAGACATTTATTTAATTACTTCAACTTAATATCTAATACAACCGCTACAAAAGCCTCCCTCAGTATCACAATGAACGTACTTTAGCTTTCTGCGTCCCGCGCAGAGCTCTCGACGGGTCGTCTGTACATTTTAATAAGTCTTACCTACTTTACAGCAGAAAAAATCGCACAAATAATTTCGCCCGGCTAGGAATGCAAAATACCTGTATGTGCGACTGCGCAAATTACGCACGCTACTGCCGGAGGACTACAAAAAACCGAGTTTATTACAAACTAATCTATTTTAATAAAAGAAATTACAATTATTGGAAAATCAAATTGACTCGATCGTTGGTGGATACGAAGTGCGCGGGCTCGGTCACGTAGACAGTGTCTTCGGGCATAGTAAAAGCAATTATGTACGACATCTTCATACATTCGCACCGCGCACGGTTTGTATGTGAGCGCGCTCGTACGTATGCGTCGTCGCACGCACACACTGACAAAATTTATCGCTGCTAAAGGTGCGCCAGTCGTGGCTGTGACGCCGGTAATATCGCCCGCGTCCGCGTACGCTTCGCCGCTGCCCTTTTTTTTTTTTTTTTTTTGGGTGGGAAATCATCATATGACCCCTCCCGCTCTGGGCGGAGCGGAAGGGAGTGTCAGACTTTTACTGACTAAAACCCACCCGTGTTCCTTCAGTTGCCTGTGCCAAGGGCCACGGTACCTCTTTCGAATATCCCGCAGCCCTGGCGGCATCGGCCCTAGAGGGCCCCGTCAGTTCGTGCTGACATCTCTTTGAGGCGCGCGTGGAACACAACGCGCCGTCGACCCGGGCCTGGTCCTTACCGGGCGGCGAGCTGCCCGTTGCTCGCCGCCCGCAAGCCCGCGCCTACGGTGGCCGGGAGTCGGCTATTGACTCCCGTCCAGGGCGTCTCCTACGGCGGCTAGGGGCGTGAGGGCGCAGCGATTGCCTCTCCCTCACGCGCTCCGCCTCCTCCTTTGCGAGCATTACTGCTTCGCAGAAGGAGGTGACGGCCTCCCATTCACTCTCGCTCCGTACCATGGCCTGGACCAGGGCCGGACGCGAGAGATCGCTGCCGCCGATCGCCGCCACGAGGACACGGCGGTGCCCTGCCCAAGCCGGGCAGACCTCCACCGTGTGCTCCACCGTGTCCTCCGGGCGATCCACACAGTGGTGACACCCTGGCGTTTCCTCCCGCTTTATCCTGAACAGGAACCTCCCGAAACAACCGTGTCCGGTGAGGACCTGCGTCAGGCGGAAGGTGAGGGCGCCGTGGCGCCTCTCTAGCCACTCCTCAAAGAGGGGACTTATCGCCGCTATTGTGGCGTGCCCAGCACTGGGTTGCGACAATCGCACTCTCCATGCCGCTATGAGATCCCGCCGGAGCTCTGTCCGCTGTGCCGTGATTTCTCGCGGCAGCGGAGTTACGCCCCGGCGTTTTGCCTCCTCTCGCCACTCCCATATGTGGGCGAGGACCTTGGCCTCTAGATCCCATGGCGGCAATCCGGCAAGGAGGCTCGCCGCCTCAACGGAGACCGTGCGGTATCCTCGGATCAGCCGGACAGCCATGACCCTTTGGGACGCGTTCAACCGGCGGGCTGGTCGCTTCCTCAGGGAACGCGCCCACACCGGTGCCCCGTAAAGGGCCATGGACCGCACGACCCCCGCATAGAGCCTCCGGCAGGAAGCGTTTGGTCCCCCTAGATTGGGCAGGAGCCGCCTCAAGGCAGCCCCGGCCCGCTCCAGTCTGGGTGCCAAACGTCGGAAATGCTCCACGAAATTCCACCGGCTGTCGAGGACGAGTCCCAGGTACTTCATCGTCAGCTCGACGCCGATGTGAACCCCTCCCGCCATTATTTGTGAACCCGACGGTGGCACGTCCCGAGGACCATGAAAACACATGGCCTCTGACTTGTGCAATGCCACCTCGAGTCCCAGTTGCCGGATCCTCTCGACGATTGTCGCAACCCCGCGTGTCGCTGCTTCGGCCGCCGCCTGGTGCGACCTCCCCTGCGCCAGGACCAGCGTGTCGTCAGCGTAGCAAATCACGCTGACGCCGCTGGGGAGGTCAGCGCGCAGCACCCAGTCGTACCCGATGTCCCACAGATGCGGCCCCAGGACCGATCCCTGTGGGACACCGCACGACATCTCTCGCCGGTTCCACTCTCCCCGGTGACCGGGGTAGATGACGGCCCTGTCCGTCAGATAGGCCTCGACAGTGCGACAGAGGTAGGTCGGCATCCGGTGATACCGGAGTGCCTCCCTGACGCAGCTCCAGGGCAGGGTATTGAAGGCGTTGGCGATGTCTAGAGACACCGCCAAGACGACCCCACCCCGGGCCACAGCGTCCCCCGTCGTGAGGGCTCGCACGCGCATGATGGCGTCCACCGTAGAGCGCCCCCTGCGGAAACCAAACTGGCTTTCCGCCAAATCCGGCCCCACCCGCACCAGCTGCCCGACAAGGCGGTCTGCAATGACTCTTTCAAAGAGCTTGCCCACCTCGTCGAGCAGCACGATGGGCCGGTAAGCGGACGGAGAGTCCGCAGGGCGCCCCGGCTTCTTGATGAGGACCAGTTTCCCCGTCTTCCAACGAAGTGGGAACTGGCCCCTCTCCAAACATGCGCTTAGTAGCCCCCTCAGTCGAGGCCCGAGAGCCTCCAAGGCCAGGACCCAGGCTTTTCCAGGTAAGCCGTCGGGTCCTGGGGCGGTATTTTTGGCATTCAGCCTGCGTACCGCCACTCTCAACTCTACCTCGGTCACCTCCGGAGCATTGTCGTCGTCGTTGGCGTGGTCCGCATCTGGCACCGCAGGAGGCGGAGCCATGGGCGGGGGAGTATGTTCCCCTCGCGAAGGGAACAGAGCGCTCACCACGTCCTCCACGAGCTGGGGCCGAAGACTCTGCGTCAGCGGGGGAGCCCATGGTCGGAGTTTATCCCGAACCATTTTATAGGGGCGTCCCCACGGGTCTCTGTTCAGAGTCCCCAGCGACTCCTCGCGGGCCAGACCCCTGGCCCGCAGGATCTCCGCTCAGAGGGCGGTCTTCGCCGCTCTGTACCCCTCGTACAGCTCCGCCTGCATGGCTTCCGTATCCGGAGGGCGGATACGGAGCCTGCGGTGCCTTGTGTACCGGCGTCGCGCAGCCACGCACGCCTCGCGCAGAGACGTCAGCTCCGGCGACCACCAGTACACCTGGCGGCGGGCGCGTCCAGGTTGAACCCGGGGCATTGCCACGTCGCATATTTCGGACATGGCCTCCCGGAACCACTCCGCCTCGTCGTTGATGTCAGCAGGCCTGTCCGGTGGTGACACCCAGGCCTGCACGATCGAGGCTTCCAGGAGGAGCTCCCGGTCCAGCTGCTTCAGCGCCCACCGCGGACCACCCAGGGCCTGTCGGACCGGCGCGCTCGAGGGCTGGGCGGAGACGTCGAACCGGATGTACCGGTGGTCGGAATAGGTCTCCACCTCCTCCAAGACACGCCAGTTGACGACATGCGGTGACAGAGCAGGGCTGGCGAACGAGATGTCCACCACTGATTCACCCCGCATCCGCACGCATGTTGGGACCGAACCCCGGTTTAGGACGACCAGGCCTGTCTCCAGGGCCCAGTCCTCCACCATTCTGCCCCGTGTGTCCGTATGCCGGGAACCCCAAGCCACATTCTTGGCATTGAAGTCCCCGAGGACGAGCACGGGGAGGGAACGGAACCCGACGACGACGACTCTCAGCTCCGCAAGGGAGTTGTGGAACTCGGCGAGAGTTCGATTCGGGGAGAAGTATACCCCTACCACTACTATCTCCCCGAACCGTGCTGCCACGCAACCCCGTCCTCTCTTGACAGCCTCGAGGGACGGGGTTCGCCGCTGCCCTGCTGCTCGTAATAAATAATTTGTACGTGTACCTACCTACCTCCTTTAACTACAAAGACTTCATAATCATTTCATTTTATTTGAATAAATACAATATGATTCAGTAAAACCACGTTTTTATTAGTCATATTTCGATCGTAATTTTTCAAATAACTAAACAGATAAGATGACGTAGGCAATGAAAAAAATGTAGTCGGCTTCTGGTCTATGTACTTACACACGGCTACACGTCAAGCTATACAAAACCAGTTTGTCTTGGCCTCACTTTGTATGATATTTTCTCACAATGAACGGTCAGCTAATACTGGTTTTCATAGCTTGACGTGTAGCCGTGTGTAGAAAAAATAATTAAAAAAAACTTTGTATTAAAGGTCCCTGATGCTTACACTACAGGGGAACATTGTTTTGTATAGAGATTGACTATGCATTTTTGACGATTGAATAAAGTACAAGTGACAGCCCTACGAGTTTAGGCTATTATCGCTCGCTCGGGGCTTGAGTTGGCCTACTTATTTGCTTTTATTATGCTTCGGGCCTCGTGTTCTGTGTCAGCAATTTCCCCTCGTAGCAACTGCGTCGATGATGCGCACGCGTTGTGCCTCATGCCCTTGTGTCAGCGCTTTACTTAATAGTGATGCGCGTAACACACACATATATAGACAAGAAAAACAGAACAGAAAATTAGGTACAGAGATGATGCTTATTTCACAAGAAATCTCTTCCAGCACACCCGAGACAGGACAATGGATACAGAGGTGTAGACAGCGTGTGAAATAGTAGTAAGGAGACAAAAAAATAATACATACAATCAAAAACAATTCACTTAAAAAACAAAACAAAAATCTCGAGAATACACTAACATACATACAAATAAACATACAAACATACTTCTAAAATAAATAACACTAGAATGATAATAATTATATCATACTCAAAATAATAAAT
Organism: Apamea sordens; assembly: GCA_945859715.1. Lineage (NCBI taxonomy): Eukaryota > Metazoa > Arthropoda > Insecta > Lepidoptera > Noctuidae > Apamea > Apamea sordens. The sequence goes on along the minus strand of OX244015.1, from coordinate 4,554,582 downwards.
ACACACAACTATGATGAAGTGGACAAATAGTGTCCTTTTACTTTACTCTTCTTTTAAAAACTGCAACAGTTTGGCAGTCCCTAATGACCAGTGATAGGAATAGGTAGTGCCTATTTGCCTAAACTTCGAAGAACAGAGACAAGAAACGGAGACCTCCTTAGGACTAATTTTTTTTCGGGGACATCTGTCCCGAAATTCGGGACAACACTTAAATACATTAAAAAAATATGTTATTTGGAATAAGTAATTCGTCTATATTTACCTAAAGTTTGCGACTAGACATAACATTTATAATTTATAACTCCATAATAACAACTTATCCTCTATGGGCTCTAAAGGAAAAATAAAACACAGAATATTGTTGTAACAAATATATTTTATTATTATTTATTTATTTATTAAGTATGGATAACTTACAGCTAAAACAAACAGAATAAAAAATTGTATGTGAGACTGACAGCCAATTAAAAGTCATCACTTCTAAAAATAGATTGGAAAGAAAGAGTGTGAACAACACAACACAGCTACCTACTTAAAAAGAAAGAGAAGGAAAAAAAAACAATATAACATTCAAGCTTAAACTAAATATAAGAATAGAAGAATAAAAACCTGAACATACAAAATCTTAATTAAAAAAGCCAAGGCTCAGGCACTTCCTGGCCGAGGAGACACCCGTTAAAAAAGGATCAAAATCATGCTGTTTACACATGTCATTAAAATTTCTACTTGCACGCACTGTAAATGAATTTTGCCTGTAGTTCGTAGAGGTAAATGGAACCCGCAACGGGGCGTTCCATCGCTTCGACCTTCCGGGAACGTTAAAATAAAATTTGGATAGAATATCGGAGTTATTGATAGAATTGTTGAAAATTTTAAATTATGATATACAGTCAGAGATTGCTCGCCGATTAATTAGGGGTAATATATGATACTTCTTACAGAGATCGAGGTAATCTTCAGACCGGTAGGGCACTTTCTGATGATAACACAAGTACTTGATGAACCTTTTCTGGATGCTCTCTATACGATCAATGTACTTGTGGTAACATGGATTCCAGATTTCAGACGCGTATTCCAAGTTGCTTCTAACAAAAGTACAGTAAAGAATCTTTAAAGTTTTGGCTTGAGTGAAGCACTTGGATAGCCGCATTATGAAACTTTAGCAACTATGGCATCGACATGAAATTCAAACGTAAGCTTTGAATCGTGATATACCCCCAGATCTCGGATGCAATTCATTCTAGGTAGTACTTGATCACCCAAGATATATGATGAAGGTATAATTGAGCGCTTTCGAGAATACGTTAGGACCGAACATTTAGCAGGGTTAAGATCAAGCTTACTCCCACGACAATAAGCCTCCAGACGACGTAAATCATCCTGAAGTGCAATCACGTCCACATGTGATGATATTGTGGCATATACTTTCATATCATCAGCAAAACACAGCAGTCTGGATGAAGTCAAGCAAGAGTTGATGTCGTTTATATAGATAATAAAAAGTAATGGGCCAAGCAATGAACCCTGGGGAACTCCACTGGGGACAGGCACCCAACCAGACATATAATTGCTTAATACTACTGCCTGGGACCTGTTTTCCAGGTAAGAAGAAAACCATCTGAGTAAATCGCCTCGTATTCCCATACCATTTAACTTTGATAGTAAGATCGCATGATCAATCCGATCAAAAGCTTTATTGTAATCAGTATAAACGACATCAACCTGCTTACCGTCATCCATGGCGTCGGTAATAAAATCATTGAACAAAATTAAGTTGGTGACGGTAGACCTTCCTTTCAAAAAACCATGGTGAAAGGGACTAAAAGAATTGTTAAGAGCACTATACACCTGGTTATAGATGATCCTTTCAAATATTTTTGCCACAATACAGAGCTTGGATATCGGCCTGTAGTTTACAATTTTGGTTTTGACTCCTTTCTTGTGAATAGGCGTTATGAAAGCCGATTTCCAAAGTTCAGGTACAACACAAGTATCCAAGGATTTCCTGAAGAGAATCGAGATAGGATGGGCAATCGAAGTCGAACATCGTACAAGAAATTGGGATGAAATATTATCTGGGCCAGCCGCTTTGGAAGTATCTAACTTGCGAAGCAGGCTAGAAACCTCTTCAACGCTTACTACAATGCTACATATATCAGATAGGCTAGAAGATTCAGTAAAAAGAGGTGGTGAAGAAATTCCATGACTAGGGCTAGTATCTAGAAATGTAGAATGAAAGTACGTAGAAAACGCTTCGCATATTGTTTCTCCGGTACGCAACGCTTCGCTATTATAGTTTAAAGTGCTTGGAACTGCATTCGAGTTGTGTCGTTTTTTAACGAAGGTCCAAAAATATTTAGGGTTTTCTTTAATAGATTTTTCGGTTAAATTCAAGTAGTTTTCATAACATTGCGATTCTAATACCATTACCCTTTCACGAAGAAGCTTAAACGTTGACTCATCAGCTATATTGCCGTAAGTCTTAAATTTTTTATAATATTTGTATTTTTCTTTAATTGTTTTAATTAATGCCGAATTGTACCAAGTTGGATATGTTTTGTTACGATGTACTTTTTGAGGAATGTATTTTGTGTGTAAATTGAGAATAAATTTATTGAAAAAGTTTAATGATTCATCAATTGATCGTGTCGCAAACTCGGATTCCCAGTCAGTCATGGAAATGTCTTTGTTGATAGAATCATAGTTGCCTTTGTCGAACAGATATTGCGTCCGTGGCGCGCACTCTAATAGAGGAGCTTCAACGAAATCCATATTAATTAATAGTGCTGGATGGTAGGCGTCGATGGGAACCAGCGGACTTGAACATTCAACCACATTAACTAATTGGTTTGAAAGTACCAAATCTAAAATTTTACCATACCTATTAAGAACACCATTGTATTGACCAAAATCTAGGGTACATAATTCGTCACCAAGGAAAACTTCGTCAGGACCATTCGGGTTCATTGGGACGAGCGATAGATTGTCAGATAGGACCCAGTTTATACCGCTTATGTTAAAATCACCGATGATGAGAAAGGTATCAGAAGAGTTACTCATAACTGTTTGGTTCAATTTTGTGAGGTAGTTGCGAAGTTGTAAAGAAAAAGAGAGGCCTAAGTTTTGCTGACATAAATAAACAACACAAATATGTAAGGTAATATATTTACGTATATTAGAATTTTTCAGTCGTATGCTGAGCCATAAATCCTCTGCTGTAGAATGGAAGGTAGGTTGGCATATAACTGAAAGTTCGCTACGTGTAGCAATAAGCACACCCCCACCACGCGATTGCCCGGTCAAAACATAATCTCGATCACGGCGCCACACAATGTATCGTTCATCAAAGAGTTCAGAGCTTAAAACTCCATCTAATAACCACGTCTCTGTAAGAACAATAATATCATACGAGTTTAATAACATTTAACGATAGAAAATATCACTTTTAGTTCTAAGCCCGCGAACGTTTTGATAAAATATATTTAACTTAGGAGCCATTATAAGCCAAGACTAATAATTGTGTATAAATCTGTATAATTCATTAAAATGAAGCATTTATATTATTTTTTAAATATGACGTAATTGGAAAGCGTTTAACAAAATGTACAGACGGACAAACTCAAATCATTTATTTTAATTAAACCATTTACACTTTTGAATTGTCAAAATTAAATAGTCGGTCAGTTAGTCAGAAAGTTGAAGGTAGTTGCCCATTCCAAAGCGTAGATCTCTATGGAGAAGAACGGGCAAGAAACTCCACAAAACTTAAATTACAAATTTATGTTTATCTATCTACGTTGAGGCATGCAATTCCAATTCCCGCGCCGCACAGATATGCGACCATGGATGGCGGTTTCTTTTTGTAATTTCTAAGAATAGATAACGAAATGCGCTGCCGTAAAAGTCGTATTGTACTTTCGGTGCAATAAAGATTAAATGATGTTTTTAAAGTTTAAGTATGTTACTAAACAATGTGATAAGGCCATTATTTTAATATCATGCACATTTTTTTATATACTTTAGAAATATATTTCATTAAGATAAAATACAAATACTTTTTGTTTTTTAAATGATAAATTCGTCCTACTATAGAGAATGCTAAAATGATAAAAATTACCGTTTTATTATTTTAAAAACAAAATGTCTTTTTTTTTCAAATATGCACTTGAACTTTAGAAATCTCATTAAACGTAGCCGAGAGTGAGCTAGAAAGAAGATATTTACTTCGAAACGTGTACGGGTCCTTATAAAAACATTGTGATTCATAGTATTAAGATCAACAAGTCATTTAAAAAATGATCTCAAAAAAAAAAATTCAGAAAATTTTATGGATGTAACGACTGTGAATGTTCTTTATTATGTTATGTCTAGTCGCAAACTTTAGGTAAATATAGACGAATTACTTATTCCAAATAACATATTTTTTTAATGTATTTAAAAGTGTTGTCCCGAATTTCGGGACAGATGTCCCGGAAAAAATGTAGTCCTAAGGAAGTCTCCGTTTCTTGTCTCTGTTCTTCGAAGTTTAGGCAAATAGGCACTACCTATTCCTATCACTGCTAATGACAGGCGGTAGTGAATTCTACAACCGCACCGCGTGCACTGTGAAGGAGTGGGACTACGAGTCGCTGGAGTGGGAAACTACGCCTACATCACACTTACAAGGTTTTTCGACATGTATTCAAATATGTTGTTAAATTACTCTATTGATTAAAACTAGGCTGACTGATATACATTAAACATATAAGATTATTCGCCAGTGTCTATATGATGGCGACGAATCTACATATTCCGTTAAATGATTATTTCTACTAAAACTACGTAGAAATGCATCACACTTACATGGTTTTTCACCAGTGTTTATACGAATATAGGTTAGAAAAAAAAGTGGTTCCGGTTTGTTAGGGTTATTCCACAAATCCCCATTTAAAATTGAAATAAACATTAAAACCATGAAGGCTTAATTTCTTATGGAGGTTAGGACTCATTGATTATTTTTATAATCAGTCCATTAAAGTAATGGCTCATAAAATCATAACATAGAAACACAGTTTTAGAATGATTAATAAAATCATAAAGTTTTTGAATTATTAATCTAATCACAAAGTTTTAGAACTATTAATAAAACCCCAGTTTTAAAATTGATGGGGATTCTCAATGGGGATTTGTGGTATAACCCATTTGTTAAAACATCCTTGTTGCCAAAACTACGAACAATGGATCCGTTTTTTATGATATTTTGATGTTGACTTGAAAGAGCATGGCAGTTGAGAATATGTCATGCTCACTTAAATGTCTCACTGGTGGTGGCGCGTGTGTTGGATCATTCGGTTCCCTACGAAATGGTTGAGCTGGGTGGTGCTGATCCACGCGTCATGTTCGTGAACGGGCGCCATCAGTTGAGACTGGTCATCTCTTAACTGCCGGGGCTTATTTTTAATTTTATATTTTAATTTGTTTCTTTACATTGTTCTCACATATAGAAGCAATAAGAATAATGTACCCAGGATTTTGTAAAAATATCTTGATTTAAAAGAGTGTCCGTGGAGTTTCTTGCCCGTTCTTCTCCATAGAGATCTACGCTTTGGAATGGGCAACTAGCTTCAACTTTCTGACTAACTGACCGACTATTTAATAATTTTGACAATTCAAAAGTGCCTGTAAATGGTTTAATTGAAATAAATGATTTGAGTTTGAGTTTGAGTTTGACGCCTGCAAACATCACAGTAAAGTTTTCTACAAGTGTGAATTACGGATATGTTTTCTTAAATTACTTTTGACATTAAAACTACTTTCACATATATCACACTTGTAAGGTTTTTCACCAGTGTGTATACGGATATGGTTTGTTAATTGAATCTTTTGACCAAAACTACGCTCACATATGTCACACTTGTAAGGTTTCTCACCAGTATGTATGCGTATATGTGTTGTTAGATTTTGCCTTTGACTAAAACTACGTTCACATATATCACACTTGTAAGGTTTCTCACCAGTGTGTATGCGGATATGTGTTCTTAATTTTTTTTTTTCATTAAAACTACTTTCACATATATCACACTTGTAAGGTTTCTCACCAGTGTGTATGCGGATATGGTTTGTTAAATTTGCCCTTACACGAAAACTACGTTCACATATATCACACTTGTAAGGTGTTTTACCAGTGTGTATGCGGATATGGGATATTAAATGTTGCTTTTGAATAAAACTACTTTCACATATATCACACTTGTAAGGTTTTTCACCAGTGTGTATTCGGATATGGCGTGTTAAATTTCTCTTGTGACTAAAACTACGTTCACATATAACACACTTGTAAGGTTTTTCACTAGTGTGTATGCGTATATGGGATATTAAATGTTTCTTTTGATTAAAACTACGTTCACATATAACACACTTGTAAGGTTTTTCACTAGTGTGTATGCGTATATGGGATATTAAATGTTTCTTTTGATTAAAACTACTTTCACATATATCACACTTGTAAGGTTTTTCACCAGTGTGTATACTGATATGGTCTGTTAAATTAAACTTATGACTAAAACTACGCTCACATATGTCACACTTGTAAGGTTTTTCACCAGTGTGTATACGAATATGGCGTGTTAAATTACTCTTGTGACTAAAACTATATTCACATATATTACACTTGTAAGGTTTTTCACCAGTGTGTATACGGATATGGTTTGTAAAAGTACTCTTGGCAGTGAAACTACGTCCACATACATCACACTTATAAGTATTTTTACCAGTGTGTATACGGATATGGTTTCTTAAACTACTCTTATAATTAAAACTACGTTCACATATATCACACTTGTAAGGTTGTTCATCTTCTAGTTTTGTTCTTCGTCTGTCTAGTTTCGGTTTCTTCGCAACAGTCGCCCCTATGATTAAAAATCTGGTAAGTACAATGTTGTAAGAAGATTGACATGCACACGAATCAACATAATAGCGCTTTGAATGATTCACACCAGGACCGAAAAGGAGGATTTTTTGGTGACATTGAGTAATACACTTAATTTTAAATCACCATGAAGTAGGTACAACTTTGTTTTTTGTTATTCAAACAATCATTGTTATCACCTAATTTTGTATGACAAAATTAAATTGAATCATTAGCGTTTTAACTTCAAAAAACCAGTTATAAGACATAGAATCTAGGATGCAAGAGGTAAGAGCGAGCGAAGCAAACTCGGGATATTGGACACCCATCTCGAACGAAGGTTCGAAAGGTTTAAGGTCTAAACTGTTGTAAAACGAGTTTAAGCTTTTCGTCATAATTTGATAAAGTTCTCTTTCTAAGAAAGTTCTATTCTTGTCTTTTGTAAGTTTTCTTCAAAAGAAAACAGGACCAATTCAAGTTGGGGTGCTAAAATTTTCGACGGCATTCTACATTCTCATAGTTACCAGGGCTTGCCTGCATAAGTCAACAATGTAACATCTATTTCTGTTTGAAAATATAAAACACAACTATAATAAAACGGTTAAAAACCTGGGGGTGATCATTATAAGTCCCGATTGAGCCTAATCAGTTTGAAAATATAAAACAAAACTATAATAAAACGGTTAAAAACCATGGTGACCATGGACTCCTACCTGTCGTGGACTGCTCATGTTGCTCAAGTCAATCCCAAAGTGCACTATATTTTCCATTCCTCGAAATGTCTCCAGGGCTTCTTGCCCTTGAACACCAAAATCGCTCTTGCTCAAACCCCCATTCAGCCCATTATTGATTACGCCGATGCCTGTTACTTGGATACCACGGAGGAGCTTTTAAATACACTTCGAGCGTTTGCAAAATATCTGTATTCGTTTTGTTTTTAACCTTAAAAAGTGGCTCCCCATTCGACTTCGCAGGAACTCTCGGATATTGTGTCTGCTATTCAACTCAAACTCAAACTCAAATCATTTATTTCAATTAAACCATTTCAGGCACTTTTGAATTGTCAACATTTTAAATAGTCGGTCAGTTAGTCAGAAAGTGAAGCTAGTTGCCCATTCCAAAACGTAGATCTCTTTGGAGAAGAACGGGCAAGAAACTCCAAGGACACTCTTTTAAATCAAGATATTATTACAAAATCCTGGGTACATTATTCTTATTGCTTCTACATGTGAGAACAATGAAAAAAAGAACAATTTAAAATATAAAATTAAAAATAAGCCCTGGCAGTTAAGAGATGACCAGTCTCAACTGACGGCGCCCGTTCACGAACATGACGCGTGGATCAGCACCACCCAGCTCAACCATTTTGTAGGGAACCGAATGATCCAACACACGCGCCACCACCAGTGAGACATTTAAGTGAGCATGACATATTCTCAACTGCCATGCTCTTTCAAGTCAACATCAAAATATCATAAAAACGGATCCATGGTTCTTACATTTACAAAATTTTAAAAAAAATGCTTCTAATTTATACAAAACTATAGGAATAATCAGGAAGAGGTATTTAATATTTAAGTATTAAGAATTAAATCTTGATTGAATAAAATAAACATGACGTTCGTAATGTCAGAAACACAAAAAAAGGGGAAGCATCTCTTCCAAATATTGAAATTGTAATCAACTAGTGAGCCCAAGTGCCTGTGGAGCAGGACCAGCATTAAGCCAAGCATTTTTATCTACGATATACTCATCCAACTTATAATATGCTTGTCTACATAGTGTGCGTTTAATGCATGTTTTAAATTTCTTCTCATTTAATTGAAGAATATTGAGTGGTATTTTATTATAACATCTTACACAGTACCCCATAAAAGAAGTTTTTACTTTAGACAATCTGAAGCTCGGTTGATCTAGTCTGTTCCTATTCCTAGTGTTAAAATTATGCCTGTCACTTATCTTACTAAAAAGATGTAGATTTTTTCGAACGTACATAATGTTTTCGTATATATATTGACAAGGAACCGTCATGATGTTAATGTTTTTAAACAGTTCCCTTAGAGATTCGCAACCTCCTTCACAATCCTAAACCACCATCCTATCTGCGGGAGCGTTTTTCCTACGCCCGTCCTTCAGATGCACCTTGCAGGTGGCATCTTAAAAACTTTCTCAAGTCCCCTCCCCACTCCACTGACTTCTACTCTTACTCCTTCACAGTGCACGCGGTGCGATTGTGGAATTCACTACCGTTAAGTGAATTGTTTTTTTGATTCTATGTATTATTTTTTGTCTCCTTTGCTCTATCACACGCTGTCTACATCTCTGTATCTATTGTCCTATGTCAGGTATGCTGGAAGAGATTTCTTATGAAATAAGCATCACCTCTGGACCTATTTTTTCTGTTCTGTTTTTCAATGTCTGTTTATGTGTGTGTACATAAATGGTAAAATAAAATAAAAATAATTGGTGAGTTTTATTATAGTTTCGTTTTATATTTTAGGCGAGCCGAGGCGGATTATTTAATTTTCGAGCTCGCTTCGCTCGCTCTTCCCAACCTTTATACCGTTCTAATACATACAACCAATTTGAAAACATTATTAAATACTGTTACGAGCTTCGGGTTCGTGACAATAAAAACTGCCGATAAAAATTACCAAAAGTTACACTTTAATTAAACAACACTAACAACAACTCAAACACACTAATTATAAAACACAATCGCCCTTAAATCGCACTTGAAGATCGCTTTCGATGTATTCGCTTCGAACGTAGAACCAAGTCTGATTGCAATGTGGAGGTCGCGTCACCCCCGTAAGGGGGTGAGGCGAGCGGTGCCGGGGGAAGTCTGATTGCTCGCGGCTAATCCCGGCCTTATATAGTGCCGCAGATAGATCCAGAACCTTCTGTCGTAGAAACATCGAGAATCTTCGAGTACATACCGGCCCCGACTGACCAGATGTCGTTAGTTCTAGCTTCGACATATCTACTCGTCAATAGATGGCGCTGACGGATGGCGTGACTATTAGTTCTACTATTCCACAATAGATGGCGCCAGTTAGTTCTGCCAATCCACAATAGATGGCGCCAGTGGTAACTAATGTCACCATGTATCAGGCATTAATTGTGGCGCGTAACACGGGCAGTGTTCCTAAGACATGCTGGTCCCGAGCATTATCGGCTCCAGAATAACGCGCCAAGCGATCCACATGGACGATCTTAGGAGTACCTCTTGCACCTTTCTGTATCCGGTAGGTTACGTCATTGATCTTTGTCACAATCCGGTACGGTCCATCCCATTTAGCTTGAAGCTTAGGAGATTTCCCCTTGCTGCGGACTGGATTGTGCAAACACACTAGTGAATCTTCGTCGAACCCTTTACTGTTCATTTTGCGGTCATAACGGGTTTTCATCTTTTCAGACATTTGCTGGCCCGATTGTCTGACGTGCTCACAAATGTCATTCATTTTGTTCCGCAAGTTATTCGCATAATCGGTTATACTGCGTGGGGCATCAGGTGGTATTCCGGTGATCAGGTCTGCAGGCAGCCGTAATTCTCTTCCAAAGTTTGCGAAAGCTGGTGTCACCGATGTACTTTCGTGAACAGCGCTTCGATATGACAACAAAAACGGTGATATGTGCTTGTCACAATCTCGTTGCCGATTTTCCACAACTTTTGCTAGGTACCTCTCCAGTGTCTGATTAAATCGTTCCACCATTCCATCCGATTGTGGGTGGTAAGAAGTTGTTCTTGTTTTATGAGTACCCATAACTCGACAAGTTTCCTGGAATATTTGGGACTCAAAATTCCTTCCTTGATCACTGTGAATCTCTAAAGGAACTCCAAAACGACAGAAGACTTCATAAACTAATTTATCTGCAACTGTCGAAGCTTCTTGATTTGGAATGGCGAAGACTTCCGGCCACTTAGTGAAGTAATCCATCACAACCATGAAATACTTGTTACCACTTTCACTTTCCAGAAACGGCCCCGCAACGTCGAGGGCTATCCTCTCCCATGGTGCGCCAACATTGTACAATTTCAATGCACCTCTACTACGAGTCTGAGGACCCTTTACAGCTGCACAACTTGTACATTTGCGACACCAGTCCTCGACATCGTCCCGACAGTGGACCCAGTAAAACCGTTCTCGTATCTTCAGTAGAGTCCGTTTTACTCCCAGATGACCTGAACAACCATTATGGTACAGCTGTAGAACATCCGGTACTTGAGTTTTAGGGACAACCATTTGCAAATGACAGCTGTCTCCCCGAGCATTTTCCCATTTGCGGCACAGGACTCCATCCTAGATCACCAAGCTGTCCTATTGGGCCCAATAACTTTTTGTGATCGAACTCATCGCTGAGACGTCGCTCCACCTGGCCTTCATCCATTCCAGAATCGGCTTGATGTCCGAATCTTCCTGCTGTGCACGTTGTAGGCTTTCCTTCCACTCGATGCTCAGGTCTGTCTTGAGCATCCTCACAGGTACGACTTCTTTGCTTTCTTTGCTAGTACAATGCTTGCAGTCTTCGGGACAAGGTCTTCTTGACAATGAATCTGCGTTGCCATGAGATTTTCCCCTGCGATGTTCGACCACGAAGTCGTATTCCTGCAATAGTTCAATCCATCTCGCAACTTGTCCTTCTGGATTCTTGAACTGCAATAGCCATTTCAGTGCAGCATGGTCAGTTCGTAAGTGGAATTTCCGCCCCAGAAGATATTTGCTAAAGTGCGGCAATGACTTTACCACAGCAAGCAGTTCTAGTCTCGTAACACAATAGTTCCTTTCAGGTTTCGACAATGACTTGCTGAAGTACGCTATCACAAATTCTTGATCGCCATTCTGCTGGGACAACACACCGCCAAGTCCTATGTCGCTTGCGTCTGTGTCAACTATAAATTCCTTGCCCGCATCAGGGTACCCCAAAATAGGTGTTTTGCACAGACGGTCCTTTAGCTCCTGGAATGCGATGTCGCAACTTGGAAGTTGCGACATCGCATTCCAGGAGCTAAAGGACCGTCTGACCGTCCATCCCAGCAGAAATGTCGCTTCTCCTCGGTTAGCTTATGCAGGGGTTTGGCTATATCTGCAAAGTTCTTGACAAATCGCCGATAGTAGGAGCACAAACCCAAAAATGCTCTGACCTGAGTCTTGTCTTTTGGAATTGGCCAATCCTTGACAGCGGCGATTTTCTCTGGATCCGTGCGGATACCTTCTTCAGACACTACATATCCCATAAAGCTAACTTGCCGTTTGAAGAGTGAACACTTCTTCGGACTTAACTTGAGTTTGGCACTCTGGATCTTCATGAGCACGCGTTCCAGGTTTTGAAGATGTTCTTCAAACGTACGGCCTACGATGATGATGTCATCCAAGTAGACCAGGCAGGCATCGCCAATAAGCCCGGTAAGTACAAGTTCCATCAACCTTTCAAACGTTGCCGGAGCATTGCATAATCCAAACGGCATAACTTTAAATTGCCACAGACCCTTTCCTGTCGAGAATGCAGTTTTCTCCTTGTCCTTAGGATCAATTTCAACTTGCCAGTAGCCACTTTTTAGGTCCAGCGTGCTAAACCACTTTACTCCAGTAAGCATGTCCAGCGTGTCATCAATTGTTGGCAAAGGATAAGTGTCCTTTTTCGTAACGTCGTTCAGACGACGATAGTCAACACAAAACCTCATGCTGCCGTCCTTCTTTCTTACCAGCCCTACAGGTGTTTTCCTTTTCGCGTGCTACCGGCAGTCTCCTTGGCCGCTGACGGATAGGTAATTCTTCTCCTGTGTTTATTTTGTGTTGAACTAAGCCAGTCCTCCCGATGTCAGCATCGTTTGAAGAGAAAACATCTGCATACTTGAGTAACATTTTCTTCGCCTTAACCATTTCATTTTGGGGCAGAGCGCTGCGGCAGTCTTCTAAAAGTGTGGTCACTCTTGTTTGTGCATCTTTGCTGAGGGTCCCAGTCGAAAGATATTGGCATCGACGCAACCAATCCACTTCCTCGCAAGTACCAACTAATGTGCCTTTTTCTATAATTTGTTCCTGATCACAAAGGTTCAGCACACGTACCCCTGAGATGTCGGTGGCTCTGACCAAAGTTCGTGCCACTTTCCATGGAAGGTCATTGTCTACCCTCTCCACGAGTACACAACGATGAGTTTGCCCAGGATTCCGAGGAAGACTAACCGGCACAATCGTTTCCGATCTCGGCGGAAGAACAATCTTCTTAAGGCTGTACACATTCCCTGGTAACGCCCCTTCCACGAAAAGTTCCTCTTGTCCACATTTTAAAACACCTTGCTTGACGTCAATTTCGCGACAATTCTTCCTCATAAAGTCAAGGCCCAGGATGCAATCGTCCATTAAATCAGCCACGATGACATTATGCAGGTAGATTCTGTTGCCTAGCTTCAACCCCATCTTCTTCTCTCCATGGACGGGTATGCGCTGACCGGTGGCTGTTACCAAATTAATGTGTTCTCGGTTGTATGTGGAGTCCCCAAGGGACCGTCTTATGAGTAGGAAACTGACAACCGTGCGAGAGGCTCCAGTGTCTATGGTCAGCTTACATGGCGTTCCGTTGATTTCGCCCTTGATGACTAGGCTGTTCCTGTCTTGGGTTTGTGTGATCGAAACCCTTGGGGCTCTTTGAACATCAGCCAGCACCCGCCCCGCAGTCCTGGCTATTACTCGTTTCCCTGCTGCTGCTGCTGGGCGGTGCTGTTAGCTGCACTGCCCTCTGGAGATCGGCCGTCTTCTCTTTCTGCAGTTCGCTTGGGGCAACTGGATCGAAGGTGGCCCCTTTCCCCACAGCCGTAGCACCTAGGGCTGTATCCTTTATTGCGGTCGCGAACTGAGCCGCTGCAACCTCCCTGACGCGATGGGAACGATGATCCTGTCGTACGGCTTCCACCTCCAGTGCATGGGCCAAGGCGTCCTTAAGCGTCCCGTGGTGCCCGAGTCTCACAGAGCTCTAACTTCAAGGTCGCGGATGCCGTCGATGAATGCCTGCACCAGGTTCCCATCAATAAGCGCCGGTACGGACTGGTAAGCTTTACGCACCAGCTTCTCCACTTCAAGGGCCCACTGTTGCAGGTTTTCATTACTGCGTTGCACGCGATCCTTGAGCTGCGCACGAAACACGTGTTCCAGGTGAGCGTCGCCATACCGAGCCTCCAATGCCTCAAGGAGCTGCTCGTAAGTCACTTCCTTACCGAGAGCTTCCAGAACAGTTAAGGCCTGGTCGCGCAGACCTAGGGTGAGGGCAGTCATGGCCTGACTTGTATTCCAACCGTTCGCCTTCATGACAGCCTCAAACTGGATTTTGTAGGCCGACCAGGAAGAAGTTCCGTCGGACGGTGGCACTTTGAATCCACGTAGCGAAGGTGTTGTAGCTACGGGAGCTGCGATTCCATCCCCAAGTTTAAAGTAATCCAACGTTTTCTTTACCTCAGCCATCACGGTTTTCTTCACGTCAGCCACCACGTTGTCAACCCGATTATTCACTTGGTCGATCCGGATTTCAGCTTCCGACGCGGCGGTTGTCATGTTGAGCAACCTTATCCTTCACCTCCTTCATGTCTTTCCCTAAGGTAGCGTGTAGGTCCTTCATAAGGAGCATCTGCTCCTCCTTATCACGTTGGAGCTGTTCTTCCAACCGACGAGCCTGTTCCTCCTGTCGGCGAGCCTGTTCCTCCTGTCAGCGAGCCTGTTCCTCCTGTCGGCGGGCCTGTTCCTCCTGTCGGCGGGCCTGTTCCTCCCTGTCACGCAGCAGCTGTTCTTCCAACCGACGGGCCTGTTCCTCCTTGTCCCTCTGGAGCTGTTCTTCCAACCGACGAGCCTGTTCCTCCTGTCGGCGAGCCTGTTCCTCCTGTCGGCGAGCCTATTCCTGCAGCATCAACATCAGGGCAGCAAGGTCTGGTGCTGCTGATGCTGGAGCTGCTGCGGGCGGGTCGGCCTCCGTGGTTGGTAGCTGGCCCTCCGACCTCTGCGGCATAGCTCCACCAAAACGTCTCTGGTCCGTCTCCTGTTGGCGTTGACTCCGGGTACGGATACCCTCCGTGTCGTCTTTAGGTAAAATCGGCATGATTAATCCTTGCTTCTGACACCAATTGTTACGAGCTTCGGGTTCGTGACAATAAAAACTGCCGATAAAAATTACCAAAAGTTACACTTTAATTAAACAACACTAACAACAACTCAAACACACTAATTATAAAACACAATCGCTCTTAAATCGCGCTTGAAGATCGCTTTCGATGTATTCGCTTCGAACGTAGAACCAAGTCTGATTGCTCGCGGCTAATCCCGGCCTTATATAGTGCCGCAGATAGATCCAGAACCTTCTGTCGTAGAAACCTCTTGAATGTTCGAGTACATACCGGCCCCGACTGACCAGAAGGTCAATTCTCGTAATTTAAAACGTTCAAAATCTAGTCGCAGTCTCATCTCAGCGACAAACAAATGTCAAAAACTTGTCAAAATGTAGGGAAATTAGAAGTATTTTTTGACAGATTGAGACTGCGATCAGACTGCGAACGTTCTTAAAATTCCGAGAATCGCCCCTCTGATGTCGATAGTTCTAGTTAGTTCTAGCTTCGACATATCTACTCGTCAATAGATGGCGCTGACGGATGGCGTGACTATTAGTTCTACTATTCCACAATAGATGGCGCCAGTTAGTTGTGCCAATCCACAATAGATGGCGCCAGTGGTAACTAATGTCACCATGTATCAGGCATTAATTGTGGCGCGTAACAATACCAATCCCCCCCCCCCCTCCCCCCATGTAAACGCTGCGTCCCTGAATAGCGGAGCTGGAGATGTACATGAATCTTAACATAACATCACGCCTTAATCCCCGAAGGGTTAGGCAGGGATGTACCTTCATGTGTGTCATTGTGTTAATTACTCTTGTCTGCGCAACTGGCAGCAAGCTCGTCATGCTCCTACTTGTCACTGCTTGCGGTAGCGTCGGGGCACAAAAACAGCGAGGGGTAATGGCTGATCTTAGCGTTATGCTCGTGAATGAGTGCTACTTATGATGACTGGTCATCTAGCTGGCCGTGGTTTTGTTTTTGATATCAGAAATTAACAGTTAATCGATGTAAAAACAATGGTCCTGTTTGCTTACCTATAGATTAACTAACTAATACTTACTGATGGTCTCCCTGGCTCTTCGTTTCTTCCATGTTACTTCTTCTTCTACTTCAGTTTTAAAATGCATTAGAGGTACATCATCTTTTAAATTTGATTCAGAACAGTGTGGTGGTGTATCTGCTACATCCAGGCAGCTAATGTCTAAATTTTCTGGTTCATGCTCTGTAAGTAAACAAAAACAGTCAAGAGTATTACTCACTTAATATTAATATTTGTTTTATTTCACAATATAAGATGGTTACCGTTAAGTTGAATTAAACTAAATACTAACAAAGCTTCGAAGTAGTTTAAGACATTTTTATCAATATAAATAAATAGAGTAAGTACCTACTTATATCTTAATTTTATTATAAAGATATTATTTAATGATCATATTACTTTTACATACAAAACATACCATCACTTTGATGTTCCTCCTTTGTCTCAACAATGTCATCTAGTCCCTCACAAACAGCTGGTAACTCTTCTTTGATAGCAATGTTGTCTGTTTGACATTCATCAACAATACTTATTTGCACTATTGGAGATTTAATAAACCCACTGTACAGCTCTAAGCGGTCTTGGTTTAGTAAAGGATTGGGCTGTAAACAGATATTTATAGTATTAGGAAGTGCCAGTGATGTTAGTTGCACAAGCACAAACTTTTTACACACCTAAAGTCACTTGAAATAATGAAAGACAACTACTTAGTAATCAAAGAAAGCTTTTCAACACTAGCATCCTTCCTATCGTAACTTAAAGATGCCAAACATGGGCCTTGACCAAAAAACTAAAAATGTGTCAGCATAGCATAGAACGGATTATGATGGGGAAAAGAAAGATAGAAAGAGCCAGTCACCGTGTACTCACGAAGGCAACAAAAACACAAGATGTCGTACTGAAACTGAGAAGATTAAAATGGAGATGGGCCGGCCACACTGTCAGGGGGAAAGAGAAATGAAACAAAAAGTAACCCTACAGGAAAACCCTCGAGGATGGCTGGAAAGTCATGGACTAGACAGGCAAGGAACAGGGAGAATTGGAAGGGGTTGGCATTTGCCAAAGGGCACACAGGGGCTCAGAACTGATTTGAAATGTTTTGTACTACAACTATCACTCTGAAAAAACGTTACAAATAAATAAATTCTTTTGAAAGAGCCACTACAAGTGAGGACACTTAAGTAGGTCCAATATACCTTGGAGTCAGCCATGCTGCCAAGCTCACTGACCACTGCACAAGCTATTGTTGCATAGCGCATGAGCTAAGCAATAATAGTTTGTGCTGTGACATGAGAGAGGGCTGTTAACAACTGACACATCCAGTTTCTTACAGAAGTTGTAGCAGTATTATGAGTGTAATAATTGTGAGCATACATAAATGACAATAGCGTTCATGTCAACATACAATACTCGCTGGTATGGTTGGTGTGAAATCCAGACGAAGCAATGTCTATTGTAGGTATGAGTTTGTAAGAAATCACTTCGACATTAGACTGAAATTATAAGAACAAATTTCTGTTGAAGAATACCTCACCTCATAATCGCCATTCATCATCTGAGCGAACTGCTCTTCGGCTTCCAGACATTTTTGCAGAAATCTGCAGCATTGCTTAAATTTAATGCAGCAAACAAAACACGCAAGAATTGGTCTGCTGTCTTCAGTTACAAACTGCAACAAAACTTGTCTTACACTATTTTGTTTATATGAAGAAATACTTCCTATCTTACATCAAATTGTAAAGCCAACAGTTGGAGGTCAGTAACGCTTTCTATATGTCTCAGACATTACTCTCAAACAGCGCCTCAGTTCTCCAATCCTTAGGGGGAAAATACTTATTTATTTATTTATTTACTCTAAACCATTGGTTCCCAACCAGTGGTCCGTGGACCACTAGTGGTCCGCAGAAGCCAAAATGTGGTCCGCGAACGATTTTAAATTTAGCAGGCGGTGAGCCGTTGGTCGCCGTGCAGTGAGTGAGAAGAGCGCGGGTGGAGGGGGCGATACGTCGGGCCGCCGTATGTAATTCCTATTAAGTTTTTAATGAAAGTTTCAGTTGGATTATTACAGTTTATTTTTATTATACCTACATAGTGGTCCCTGCTAACAAGAATAATATAAAAGTGGTCCCTGAACAAGAAAAGGTTGGGAACCCTTGCTCTAAACATACAAATATCCTTACAGGCTAGACCCAATGCGATATTGTAGCACACTTACAATTAACATACACAGTTCAAATTATTTGTTTTTTAGCATAGCAAATTCTATACATAGCTGTTCTTGTAAATTCACCCAAAGCGCAACAGAATATATCTATGTCCTCAGCAATAAGATTGAGAGTGCGGAGCGCACTCGTGAGCGGCGGCTCGCGCAGCAAGTTAGTTCGCGCGCGCGGTTCCACCAGCAACCGCGGCTGACGACGTCGACCCACATACCCGTCAGGCACGACTAGCTCCACCCTTCGCAATACATCCGCATTGTGTATCTTCCCTCTAATTACCTTAAAGATATGTCACTAGTGTGAGTTGCCTCCTGACCCTTAGTTCATTATATCCGACCATTCCCAAGACAAATAGAGTTGGATACATCAATGGATAAAATGGATATACCCCATATTGCCTCATATATTTGTACCTAATCAATTTATTTTGTACTCGCTCCAACATGAGACTATATTACTTACTACTTATATATGTATACTCTCCAACGCCTCATACAGGGAATGCGCACTGGTTACCACTCTAGCCCAAGCCAGATTGGTGACTTATATTTTTATGTCCATGTTTCCTCACATGGTTTCCTGTCATTGATATCAGTACTTACTTTCGGTACTTATTTTGGCACGGTACGGCAGGGGATCCGTGGGTATCGTCACAATATCCTCAGGCACGCAGCGTCGTCCTTTTTAATTTGAAATTTCGATTTTATTGTGATAGATACTATTAAGTTATATTCATATGCACAAAAATCCCTTGCCGTGACGTATCGCCAGTGGGCGCAGGTCCTAAGACCCCTAAGACGACCTCGGCCCGAAAGTTCATGAGTTTTTATCCTCGTGAATGTATGATTCGCATTTAGAACCTATCATATTGGTAATTTAATTCTTATATATAATAACTTACTGGAATATTAGTCAGCTTCTCATAAAGCTCATGCAAGTTCCTGTTGGCCACTATATACATTCGTACATTCTCCAATAAACATATTCTACACATTGGCAGTTTTTCCATAGTTGAAATATAAATGTATCGTCTAAAGTTATTTAGTACAACTTTACATGTATTTTTACGATTGAAAAACACTTAATATTACGACTTCTAGTAAAATTAGAATGAAATTGAGAATAATTGTAAATAATGTGAGCACTTCCTTTGACCAAGGTAAGACGGCAGCCGCTAAAGAAACTTAGATAACTTATTATCTCTTTTATAGTCCAGGAAGTTCAGAGGATTTAGTTTATTAGTCACCACACCACCTACGCGACGGCGTATATTCACAGATTACTTTAGAGTACCGGTGGTTTTTCACAAACAAACCAACAAAATTTTCAAAGCTAGATTGATCATTCAATCATTGAAGAATGAAGAGTAAGCTCTAATCTAATACTCTTTGAGTAAGCTCATAAGCTGTTGCAGACAGTGACAGAGAGAGACTCTTGACACTTGACAGTGACTTGACCATAGATTATACAGTCTATTCATTGAGATAGGAAATAACATGGAGATGCCGCGTTATTCTATACATACATTTGCTTATACAAATATGAGTGAAATATGATTCAGAATTTGAAATATCGTTATGTCTCATTCTTTCTAGTGAGATAATCTCATTTGATAAAAGAGACAACTATATTTTAAGTTGTTGCTAATTATGGCAACATTTTGTCTTGACGTAGTGACAGTTGTAGGTAAGTGCCGTAGCAGCCATCTTGAGTTACGAGTTTCGTGGTAGTTTTGCTGTCAAATGGCTGTTTGTTTTTTGTATTATTGAGATTTGCGAGAAAATTACGAGGATTTTACCTTTTAAAACTGCATGTAAATGTTGGAAAACAGAAGTTCAACATGCCTGTGTGTTGTATTGTGAAGTGTGGTGCAAGAAAGAATGAAAATCAACCTCAATTGTAGTTGCACAGGTTAGTAGCCGGTTTTCATGCATTAATACATACAATAATACACAATCGATGATACAATTGTAACGCGATCATGAATTTATGGCTAAAGTATTGATATTTGGGTTAATTTCCATATAACAGGCCTTTTTATTATATTTGTTAATTCATTCGTTTGTTTACAAACAGATGTCATAATAGAATAGTGTTGTACCGTTGCCGACTTACCGTAATAGTTTCCGAAACTAGTTCCTCCGCTGAAACGATATCAGTATATTCTGCGATGTTAACATAAATAATCTTGCGTCTTATTCGGTCCGAGTGACCTAGCTAGGTCCGGCCTGTGGTTCACACTTCACAGCACCAAAATCCATCGTGATCCAAACGTGATAACTAGTAAAACTCGTATATAGTATCGTTACTCGTTATAGTAACAACGAGATAACAGTTGTTCCTTGATTGACACAACCCTAGCAATGGCAGCCATTTTATGCGACAATATGAGTTGTAGGTATGCACCCTTTTTTTGTAGGTATTTCCAGTCCATACTTTTCTATGTCAATGAGTCTATTGGACTTGACCGTAGACAGAGAATGCTATAGACTAATTGATATCTTTGGTCGCATTCACACAAGAAAAAGAGCGACTTACGCCGATGTCGTGTAAAGAAATGAAACAGAACGATGAGATTTTTTGTTTCACGGTGCGTGCCATGTTTTTCAAGGTTAGCAAACTACTTTGCTAAACAAAGTTTGACAGTTAATGTGCAGCTAGGTATCATCTTTCTTTAAAATACAGTTTTATGTGCTTTAAAGTTAAATAATGTATGGTATATTTTGTTGTGAACAATGTAGACATAGTCTAAAAACCATTTAAAAAAAAAACATGGTGCGTTGTAGCGTTAAAGGGTGTAAAAGTGATAGTGGAACGAAAATGCCAGACTTGTCTTTTCATTCGTAAGTATACCACTCTGTATCAATTTATATATGATGATAACATTTTATGGTGTTCATATATTGTATATAATGTACCATAAACATAAATTCATCGACAAAAAAGCACATTATTAACAATTATTAATTCTAACCTATGAATTTTAGTGTTGCCAATTTTTCTGTAAATTAATACCCAATATTATGGGCAATGTGTATTAATTATATAGTATCTGAAAGATTTAATGACTTGTTGCAGTTTTCCTGAACATGATAATTTACGTCGGATATGGATTGTAGCTACAGGACGAACAGATTGGACACCAAAACCGTCATCAAAAATTTTCAGCAGACATTTTGAAAAAAAATGTTAAACAAAAAGAAGAAGCTATTACCTAAAGGACAATAACGTGCTAAACCAATAAAAGCTCATTTAAAATAAACAATGTTGTATTATTGACTCACAAAGCCAGAACCTTCTATCACAAAATACACGCTTTGACGTGGAGTTGCGGACACCAGCCCGCTATACAATACAATACAATAACATCCATCGTCATCCTGCCCTCATCGCAATTTATTAATCGAGTTCGGCAGCACATCCATACACCTTTATTATTCCTCCGCCTATACCGATAATAATCTATAATTATAAGTGTTATTTTCAGGCTCTCTTACATAATAATTTCTAATTCTATCAATTCGTGGAACACCACCTTATTTAGAATCACACAAATTGTGGGGTAAATTTTTCCTCGCACGGTAACCCTAAATATGATGACGTTATTTTTTTTTGTCTCTTTCTGCGACACGCTTTGCAGGTGTCTATAGCATTCTCTGTCTACGGACTTGACTATCCATCCAGTGTTACAAAAGTCAATTCATACAAAAAATTCTAGCGTAGTTGTGGTCGTCGTCGACGAACCCAAGGCTGTAACCTCCCGTCGCTGTTTCGTAAAGTTTCGTGGACGAACGTAGGGCTTGAAACTAACTGTATAAATTACATTAGTGGGCACGCTCTTTAAGCTGCTTTTATTTAGGTAATTTTTTTATGTTGAGTAGTTCTCATCGTATTTGTTGGTATATTGGGGGTCTGCTAGTTGACGTATAGTAGATAATTTAATTTAATGTTCTTTTTCTCGTAATGTTAATTACTTTTGACCTAACTAAAGGTTCGTGAATAAAAGGTAAAGTGGACTGTAAACACTTATAATATGGTTCTACAAGACAGTATGTACAATGTTGGACTAAACTTTAACAATACAAGTAGGTAGATAATTATGCGCGCGCGTCTTCGACCGTGCTCGGTAATGGAGTGAGGTGCGGGCCTGCGGGCGGCGGCCGCCGCCGTCGCGGTGTAGTCCCGCGCCGCACCCTCCGCGCGTCCCCTGCCTTGGACTAAGACTCACGCCTTGTCTGCGTGAACAACTTTACATACCTACTATTGTATAGAATCAAGTTTTTCTAACTGAACACAGCTGTGCATTTCTTCTTCCCGGCTAAAGCACTAGGAAGTGGTGAAGAGTGGGCGTTTTGAGGGATTGTTTTATGTCATTTTGAATTTGTCGTTCGAAAAGTGCTGATTCTCAGACTAATTTGAATAAATGACTTTTGATTTGATTGATTGATTGTTTTTGATGGTAAATAAAAAAAGAAAACATTATTATGGAGATATCTATTTAATTTCTCATGCCCTTTAGCATACTGTATACACATTGATATTTTTTTTTAAATAGAGACAGGTTAAGACGCACATATCTAATAATTTTATGATATTATACCTACCAATAATATATGTACACCTTAAACACCACACTTTAAACACACACCTTAAATATTTATTTATTTATTTTATTATTTATGTATGTACAGACGCCAGCACATCAAGCTACTACAATCTGTCAGATTTCTTTAATAGATTTTCGACTTTATTGCTAAAGCGTTAGGTTCAAGGTTGATTGGGAAAATCTGACAGTTTCGGGTAGGTTGACCTGCTGGCGTCCGTACACACAGTAAAATACATAATGATATCACATAATCATAATATGAGTACAAAGGTACTGCTTATTTCTTAAGAAATTTCTTCCAGCAGACCTGCGAAAGGAGAAGTAAAAAAGAATTGTGTAATATATGACATAAGTAATTGTAATTGTCACATATATACATTAACATTCACAAATTATACTTTTATAAAAATTTTAAATACCGTAAAACCTGCTAGCTTTGCCAACGGTTGCCGAGTTTGCCATAGCCAACTTCTGAGGGCAAAAGTGTAGTTACATCTTAATAACAGTTTTTTGTCATGTACAGACGCCAGCACATCAAGCTACTACAATCTGTCAAATTTCTTTAATAGATTTTCAACTTTATCGCTAAAGCACTATGGTTCAAGGTTGATTGGGAAAACTTGACAGTTTCGGGTAGCTTGACCTGCTGGCGTCTGTACGTATGTAGTACGCTTTTATGGTAAAATTTATGAGTTAAATGGCAACACCGAATGAGATGTGGCAACCCAGCTTGTTTTTGAGATGTCATTTTCGGCGGTTACTTTTTTCGAATGTTGGTGGCGTAAAACTTAGTGCTCCGGAACTTTTACAAAAACAAACGGGAAAGGCATTGCCTACGTAAGTACTTTTCTGATATTATGTTAGCATAATGTTCTTTAGCTAAATAAAAGCTGATTTACTGTGCTACAAGCTACCTGTAGTTCGCAATTGGTGTTGGTAAATTCAACAACCCCAATTACAACGTGTGATGGTGACTTTGCCATGTTTTGTTGGAGGTTAGGGCTGCCACAAAATTTCTTATAATTATTTTAATTAAATTGTCGTTGTAAGTACCTACTTATAATATAAGTAGGTAGGTGTACCCAGATATGAAATACACAGTGCATGTGCTTAAATGAAGGTTGTTTTACAAAAGGTACACAGGGTGGTGGGTAATTTAAAATATATTTTTTATTATTTTGGGTCAGTAAGAATTAAATATGTGAAGTGATTTAGTTATTTGCGCAAATACTGTATAGCGTTGCAATTTCACAATACTTTCTATTACATGTTTTTTATTTCCTTTTCCATCTAAAATGTTGTTTCCATTGGAAATAATATTTTAGATCGTGGCAATTACTTCTTTTGACTTTCACAAGTCCCGTAAAAGGTTCAAAATAATTTGACTAGACACTTTAACATTGATGGGACGTGTATAAGTCATTAAATGTTGTAGTCGCTATCCAGTTTACCTTTAGGTTAATTTCATGAGTACCTTGTGTACAAAATATTGACTAAATAAACATTTAGTTTTCCTTTTTTAGAAGATGGAAAAACGACGCCGCCGACCGTTGTTATGGAACAGAGCATATAAGGAATATTTTACAGAAATGTTAGAAGTTGCTGTGGACTTAGCAGAAAAGAAATATCGTCCCTTGAAGCTGAAAAACGATTCCACATACCACGCAGAACTATAGACAATAAAGTAAAAAATAAGCATAGTAGGAAGCCAGGCGGACAGCAAAGACTTTCTGAATCAGAAGAACAAAATATTGTTAATGTCCTGAGAGCAGCAGGTGATTTCGGAGCTCCTCTATCTCGTTTCGATCTAAGTCTCGTTGTGTTCAACTACCTTAAAGGTAACAATAGAGAACATATTTTTAATAATAAACCGCCAGGAAAGTGGTGGATAAAAAAATTTCTGGTCCGACACAAAGATAAATTAACAGTAAGAGCTGCACAAAATATAAAAAGGGTTCGCGCTGCAAAAACGTCAGATGAATTTAACATTTACTTTGATAATTTAAGAAATACTTTATAAAACATACCCAAAAGTATGAGTAAGTACTCAATTACGACGAAATCAATCTATCGGATAATCCTGGATCGTCCAAGTGCATCTTCAAGCGCGAAGTAAAGTATCCTGAAAGAGTATTCAATCACACCAAAGGCAATATCTCAATAATGTTCGCAGCGGTGGCAGATGGAACACTCTTGCCTACGTATACTGTTTTTAAGGCAGAGCATTTGTGGACCTCGTGGTGTCAAAATGGACCAAACGATGCCTGATATAATCGGACAAAATCTGGCTGGTTTGATGCCACCGTGTTCGAAGATTGGTTTCAGAAAATTATCATACCATGGGCTGAAAAGCTTGAAGGGCCGAAATTAATCATTGGCGACAACCTTTCAAGCCATTTAAACATTAATATAATACGTCTATGCGAAGAAACAAATATAAGGTTCGCATTTTTGCCACCTAATTCCACACACATTTTGCAGCCATACGACATAGAAAAATGCGACATACAAGATGTCGCATTTTTCGGCCCGCTGAAAAAGCAATGGCGCAAAATTTTAACCACCTACAAACATGAGAATCCGTCAGAAACGCAACTCAATAAATCGCATTTTCCAGTGTTGCTTAAATCTTTAATACAGGCAATAGAGATAACCAGTAAAGAAAATATCATCGCTGGATTTAGGGCTACCGGGATAGTACCTTTTAACCCTAATAAAATATTACCAACAAATTGAATAAAATTATCAAATTCTACCAGTTAAATAAACACTCTTGCAAAAAACTTTTAATAACCTGGCTAAAATCGAAAACATATCTAGAAATTGAAAATTTACTTATTAACCTACAATAAGAACCTTTGAATAAATAAATGAAATAATAATAATAAACAATATAGAAATAATAAATAAAACAGTGATGTCCCTAAAACAATGAAATCAATTTAAGTAAAATAACATAATCAGAATACAAAAACAAAAAAAAAATGTAAAAAGTCGCAAGTTCATACATTCAGTGGTCAAACTATTTGTTTTTTTAAGTTGACGGTATTTGGAAAAATTGTACACACGGCTACACGTCAAGCTATACAAAACCAGTTTGTCTTGGCCTCACTTTGTATGATATTTTCTCACAATGAACGATCAGCTAATACTGGTTTTGCATAGCTTGATGTGTAGCCGTGTGTACAATGAATATGTCAACAAACTAGATATAATATTTCTATTACATTATACCCGCAGTAAGAGTACCCGCAGTTAACCTGTTTTTTTACTTTTTTATTATGTTGGTTGGTATTATTTATTGTATTGGTTTAATGTGCAAAAGCTGTTTACAATATACAATTGGATCTTAATGTACACGTCTGTAGATAGTTACCCGGGAAAGATCTAACGCCCAAGGGACAGGCTCGGCCTAGTTTAGGTGTTAGTGGTCATTCGAATTGTGTTCAATTGCAGAATTGTACCTACTGTTTACCAAAATCAACCTGTAAAATATTTTTGTGTCAATAAAGCTTTTTTATTTTATTTATTAAGGAAACTTCCTGACTACGAACAAGAAACCAAATATACCGTTGACAACGCGCTTCTAGACTATTTAAAAGAAAACCGTAAATCCTATTAGGAAAATAAAAAAGTCAACATTACACCCTGTGCTTCGGTTTCTTCCGAAGAAAGAGAACTGTTGATGTCGAATAAAAGAATTAACGCTAAAAATCTTTCTACTAAAACGGTACTCAAGGAAAAGCGTGAGTTTAAACTTTAAAGCTCTGAATCATCCTAAGTCTACAACTGAACCTGAAACGCCTATGGTTTTGATGTCTACACCAGAACCCGAATCGGAAACGATGCATCGTAAGTGTACACCAGAAAATGAAATTACTACTGCATTGTTACCTTCACCAGGACCTGAGACAGAAACTTATCATCCTTGGTTTGCGTCTGAAAATGAAACTGCCGCTACAACATCTACACCAGGACCTGAATCTACTGTAAAGTCAGGTGGAAAAAAAAGTTACAATATTATCTGAAATCAAGTATAGTCCACTGAATCGCGCTTTTTATTTGGATAAAAGTAATCTTAAATTGCACAAAATAGATAAAACCCACAATATATTTTCATCACTTAATCAGTGTAAACTGCCTGATAAAAAACTTGAAATTGGCCCAGAACCATCAGAATTTATTGATTATAATAATCCAGTACCATCCACCTCTGCAGAAATGTTTCGCTTGCCTTTAGCTTGTATTAGAAAAAGAAAATTAGTTCAAGAAACCGATGAAAGCAATGATGATTATTCTTTAAGAGATTCTTCAGATGAAGGGCCGTTCATTTCTGAATCAGAACAAAGTGATGTGGAGGAAGATACTGTACAAAAAAACTTCGAAAAAACAAAACAAATTGATACCTTAATGCATCAAATTGGCAGTTTCCTCTTAGTTAAATTTCGTGGACTAAAAACCAATAAGTTTTATGTAGGCAAACTTTTAGAACTGAAGGTTCCGGAATGCTTGTCAAATTTATGCGAAGGAAGAGGGATCTTTTTTACTGGCCAGACGTGAATGACATTAGTTTTATACTAGACTCAGATGTGGAGCTGGTATTGACTAACCCTCAAGAGGGTCGTCGAGGGATATTCAAATTTGACAAGATTGATTTTTCTAAGTACAATGTCCTACCGACATACAATGTACAGTACTAAGGTACAACAGTGTTTTATAGTTACTAGGTATTAATTAGGTTTAAGCTTTCCATTATTTTTTAATATTTTATATTGTTAGGTAGGTAATTCAAATTTCCTATATGAATAATTTACTAGGTCGTTGATTTGTTATAGGTAGGTACATATTTATATCTCTGACTGCCATGGAATGATTAGAGACTGATGTTCGATGTTGCTTCTCTGAAATAACTAAAAAATTGAAAGACTTACTTTGCTACGTGATAAATAGTTAATTTATATATTTTTTTTTGTTTTATAATGTAAAACACTTAACTAATTAGAAGTTAAATATGATGGTAGGCAGGTACACACGGCTACACATCAAGCTATGCAAAACCTGTATTAGCTGACCGTTCATTGTGAGAAAATAACATACAAAGTGAGGCCAAGACAAACTGGTTTTGTATAGCTTGATGTGTAGCCGTGTGTACGTACCCGCCTAGTTAAGAACCTATATTAATAAATACCTATAATAGTCACAATGAATAATAGTGCGAATTGATCTCATTAAAATTGATTGTTTTTTTTTTTAGTTTTATTAAAATTTTCCTACTGTGAAAACATTTTTATTTGACAACCCTAACTTCTTGTTACTATGAAATATTTTGGAAAGGTGAATTGCCATTGGTGAATTTGCCACCTTCTTAGAGAGTTAAATTACCAGTGCTAAATAATATAAAGTTTTCACTTTTATTTTACGGGATATAGGAAGAGTGCAAATATATTACTTTTAACCTCATAAACTCCAAAACTTTCATTTTTATTTTCATATGGCAAATTTACCAGAAGTGACAGCTGACTTTGCCATATTTGTTTTTATGCTTAAAAAATATTTTTATTTACAAAAATGAAATAGATATTTGGTAATAATATAAATTTTCATGAAATTTACTACATCTAGGTGTAGGTTACTCATTATGTTTTCATTTTTTTTTTTTGAAGCGGATGAAACTTTTTGCCACGTGAAAAAGTGGCAAAGTACGCAGGTTTCACGGTACCTGTTTAGTGATTCTTAGCTAATCAATAATGGTGAGTATGTTCTATCTAAACATGTTTTCGGAAAGAAAGAAAAGCATAATTATTATAATTTTAGATATGACATGCTTGCCATAATTGATTAACTAAATCTCGCCTACTTATCTGCCCACTGACTAAGTCATCATGTGTTGGAGCCGGATGTGTCAGGATTCCAAGTAACCTAGATTCTTCATCTAAATCACATTGGTCTAACATAGGAGCTGGTAACCCGGCTCGATTACACATGTTGTGTAATACACAGCAAGCTATGACAATTTTTCCCACTGTTATAGGATCATAGTGCAATACCCTATGAACTAACAAACATCTGAACCGCCCCTTCAGTATTCCAATGGTCCTCTCCACACTGTTCCTTGCACTGCTGTGTAAATTGTTGTAATGGCTCTCTGGGGTCCCAGTTTCTGGATTACTAAAGGGAGTCATTAAATAAGGCCTTTGAGGATATCCTGAGTCACCTGAAATCAATTAATGAAGGTGGAATTAAGCACAATCTTGACTTGTGTTTAATTACTGTAGGTATTGTAAATATAATAACTTACCAAGTAAGTACACTATTTCTTCTTTGTTTAAATTTTCCAAATGCTCCTTTAGTCTAGTGTTTGAAAAAACAAAACTATCATGTGTTGCACCCCCAAAAGTCACATCCACATGCAAGATGTTTAGATCAGCATCATTAATCTGAAATAAGTATAATAATTACATGCTTAGGGATTCTTTATAATTCTACATAATTTTAATTAAGAAAGACCAACAGTTTACCTACAATTAAAACGTTCCTGGCATAATAGCCTTTTCGGCAATAATATCTCTCCTCATGTTCCTTAGGACGTATCATGGAAATCAGGGTGCCATCAACGCAACCTAGCACCCCTGGAATTTTGAATTTCTCATAAAACCTGTAATAAGCATTCAAATTTAAAACAGTGGCTCTTGTTCAAACAAGACTTGAGAGACTAGCAAGAAAATGTAGGTACTTTTGATACCGGCTTTTTTTTTTTGTGGATGGGAAATCATAAATGACCCCTCCCGCTCTGGGTGGAGCGGAAGGGAGTGTCAGACTCTTACTGACTAAAACCCACCCGTGTTCCTTCCTTAGCCCTTAATGTTCCAGGGCAGCGGTAACCCTTTCGGACGATCCCGCTACCCTGGCAGGCTTCGGCCCTATTGGGCCCCGTCGCTTATATTGATACTTGCCTTGACTTTAGCACTTGTCGATCATTGTGGCTTTGCGGAAATCTAATATACTTATTAATTAGAGTCTTATTATTCAGAGCATCAACAACTTCGTGGATTGCCCTAGAAGCAGAAGTCTGAGATATGTATGTGTCTACATTCTTGCCAATGATTTTTTGGTAACTTCCATTAGCCAAAAATGATAGTGTGCATAATATCTGAAACATTAGGAATTCAGTAGGCTTTTGTTGCTGTGGTACCCATTATATCTCAAGAAACCTAGCTGTAAACAAACCTTTAGCCTCTTGGTTAAACCACTGGAACGAACTCGCGGACGCATATAGGGAGTTAGGTCATTTTCCAATATATTAATTAAATCCTCAGAAAGCCTGTAAATATGGATAAAGTCTATATCACGGGATATTGTTTTAAACTTTCTTATTTGTTTCGTCTGTCGAGCTTTCTTCAAATCATCACTTTTCTTAGCTTCTTCTAACAAATGTAGCTTTATAATTAACCGAGCTGCCATTTTTTCAAACAAGTATCAAAAGAATCGAAATAATTTAAGTACAGTTTATTAATTTTGTCAAGAATAAGCACGTACGCACGAATAATATTAACTTTTAGATTTGACAGTTAGAAGCGAGGCTGCGAGGCTGTACCTGTAACATTGACATAGAAAAGTATGGACTGAAAATACCTACAAAAAAAGGGTGCATACCTACAACTCATTTTGTCGCATAAAATGGCTGCCATTGCTAGGGTTGTGTCAATCAAGGAACAACTATTATCTCGTTGTTACTATAAGTTACCATTACCTTTTTCTTGGTAAGCTTTGCTTTAGGACACTGTTGCGGCGTTTGACCTGGGTCAGCCATTGCATTTTTCGCTTACGGTTATCGAAAAGAATCCACTTTTCATCACATGTCACAATTCGATCCAATATTCCTTTATTTCTGTATCGATTCAACAAGTCAACACAAGTTTCAACACGCGTTTCTTTCTGCAGATCAGTCAAATCACGAGGCACCAATTTCTCATATTTTTTTATTTTATTGATTTGACGCAAATGAGTCAATATTGTTGGTAAGGTAACGTTAAACTATGCTACTAATTCCTGGGTAGTTTGGCTCGAATCGGCTTCCACCATCTCTTTCAATTCAATGTTATTCACCTGTGTGGGCGGTCTTCCACGTGGAAGACTTCTTCTTCGTTCTTCAAATCAAAGTTTCCACCACGAAAGCGTTTAAACCAAAATCGCACGGTGCGTTCAAAAAAAAAAAAAAACTTGTCTAAGCTGAATAATAAAAACAACTGAAAGTCGATCATCGAAAGTTGCATATTTTTTAAAAGAAGAACTTCATAGGTAGGTAATTAGATATCATGTGAAAAAGTTTTACTCAAAAATCCCAAACCATGAAGGTTCTATGTCAATTCGAAGTACCTACTTATTACAATAAAACGGCAATTTCATACTTTAACCCCTATTAGTTAACTAAGTAATCATTTACAGTTTAATACACTTTAGTCTCTTAATTAAAAGTCCTAAAAATAATGTCCAAAGTTAGATGAATTACTAACATTATTTTTTGAAAATTTTATTTATGTGCAACGCCCATGACGACTATGGCCCTGATTCCCTTGTTTACAACTCCATAGACAGATTAGACGTGATTAACAACATGGCTACTAAAAATACGTCAATTTACGCCAGGCGCTGACTAGTTTGACAGGACTAAACTAATATTTATCTTCTGTCCTTTTCTAAATTAAATAGAAAGAAAAAGATGCATTCTGTTTTACATAGATGAATGTCATTCAGACCACTAGTTGAACGGCGCCTAGGCTAGGCAGTTAACTGAATGGTTAATTAACCAGTTGGCTGCGACATATATGTATTATAACATAATATTCTAATTGGGGTGTAATATTTTAATCTGGAATTAACGCTCAGCTATAGATGGGCAATCCACCGGGTGGTGGATTGGTTCCATCTATAGCGTGCGTTCATTTAAACACCCAATTTTCTGGGTGTTTACGGGTTTATCGGGTGTTTACCAAAGCACCCAGGCGGATTTCCCATCTATACACCATACACAGGGGTTCCCTCTATTTGGCAGAATCTTGATGCTCCGAAATTTATTTGGCATAACACACTTGGCATAATCTTCTTTAAACGAATATTTTAAAGGCATAAAAATGATTTAATATAATTATTGTTTGGCCGAATGTTTATATGTCCGAATTTACAATGGCATAGTTTTAAGATAGCAGAATTTTATTTGGCATAATTACCTTTGGCAAAGTTAAAATTTCGCATAATTTCGTTTAGCATAACGTTCACTTCGCATACTTATGAAAATGGCAGAATTTCGTTTGGAATAATTTTATTAGGCACTAGCTTCTGCCCGCGACTTCGTCCGCGTAGATTTCGGAT
This sequence comes from Apamea sordens, assembly GCA_945859715.1. NCBI lineage: Eukaryota > Metazoa > Arthropoda > Insecta > Lepidoptera > Noctuidae > Apamea > Apamea sordens. The sequence goes on along the minus strand of OX244015.1, from coordinate 4,522,362 downwards.
TTGTGACAGGATTGCGTATCTCAAAAGGAAATCAAAATAACCCATAAAAATACAAAATATATTTTTTAAGTAAATAGAAGAAGATGTATTTTTTAAACTTTGCGAAAAATGAAATCAAAATAACCCATAAAGATACATAATAATTTTTTTTAAAATAAATAGATGTAAGAAGATGATGTTTTTAAACTTTGTGAAAATTATGAAAACTTTATAACACTATACAGATCATGGATGTGATGTAAATAGTTATATTATGACTTGATTTTGTAAACTTATTCCTGCACGTGCACGGCCTTGGTGACGCCCACTTCGCAACGGGCCGTGCAGCAGAAATCGTAATATTTTAATTTCGCCATAACTTCAAAACCAAACGACCAATTTTAATCATTCAACGACCAAATATTATCTACATAAACTGTACTTACTGATAAAATAATTTATTTTGATAAGGATGAATAGCATGAGTAAAATAAATGCGTATAAATGTAGTCCAAAAAAATTCAAGATTTTTAAATAAAAAAATGGTTGTTGTGCCTCACTCGACATAGATAGGTATAGTGTGTCGCGGACTTTTTTGTAGATATTTATAAGATCTACAATTAATTTGAACATTTTATGGTTCTATCTTTTATAGTTTAGGCAGCGTACGCAAAATAAGTAACTTTTCTGGTTGATTTTTTACACCTTGCGTCCGAAAAACCCAAATATCTTACGGAACCCTATTTTTTTCCAAAATAAAATTTAGTCTATGTTACTCATGGATAATGTAGCTTTCGAATAGTGAAAGAATTTTTTAAATCGGTTTAGTAGTTTTTGAGCCTATTCATTACAAACAAACAAACAAAGTTTTCCTCTTTATAATATTAGTATAGATATAGATATTGACATTTCTATACAATAGCATTTTTAACCTTAAATTAAAACATTGTCGTGAAAAGTCAATAATACCTATGTTGTGCTACAAAAGTTAGTGACAGAAACGAATCGCTGTAAAACCGACTCCACGTAGTCTTGTCTGCCCTACCCCTAGAGTGTAATTTAAGCCCGCGTAGGCGCGGAGGGGCGAGGCGGCCCGCGAGTTGAGGAGCAGCTGGTATTAATGCTCGCCGCCGCAGCTGAGGCTGGCCGGCAAAGCCGGCCAGCAAGCCGAAGCTGCGGTGGTGAGCCTTAAAACCATCTGCGACGATAAGCTCGCGTGGGACCGCCGGAGCCCCGCAGCGCCGGAGCCGTGACAGAAACCATGCCTGCTGCATGTTGCATGCTTGCTTACATGCTTGCTTGTATGCTGCATGCTGCATGCTTGCTGCATGCATGGTGTATGCTTGCTTGCATGTTTGCATGCTCGCTTGCATGCTGCATGCTTGCTGCATGTATGGTGTATGCTTGTTTGCATGCTTGCTTGCATGCTGCATGCTTGCTGTATGCATGGTGTATGCTTGTTTGCATGTTTGCATGCTCGCTTGCATGCTGCATGCTTGCTTGCATGCTGCATGCTTGCTTGCATGCTGCATGATTGCTACATGCATGGTGTATGCTTGTTTGCATGCTGCATGCATGGTGAATGAATGAATTAATTTTCTGTAATGATTATGGATATGAAATGTATGCCAAAAGATGATTCTAACTCTAAACTATCTGAGATATGATAGTTCTGCCTTTTAATGACTATCGATATGAAATGTATGCCAAAAGACGATTCTGACTGTGAACTTTCTGCGATATGATGGTTCTACTTTTTAATTATTATGGATATGAAATTTATGCCTAAAGATGATTCTGACTTAAGTACAAAATTATGAATTTTGAATGTATGATAAATGACTGTCTGCCAAACGATTTTCTGCGAAATGAAGTTTATGCTATCCGCTGTTATGCAAAACAATAATATGACATAAAAAGTTCTGCTATAAAGGGTAGACCCCATACACAGCACGTGCGTTTTCCGGAACATGTTGTATAATGAAACACAGAAAATATTCAGTATGTATGTATTTCATCTTGTCAACAAGAGATCAAAAATTGAATAATTTGTATAATTTTTCAAGAAACTATTGTAATCAGAGCATTAATTATTAAATAGACAGACATAACAATAATAAACAGCGTTGTTTTAGAATAAAGCGTAATTCATCACATTTGAAAATATATACATTTATACTTAATAATATTTAGCGATTGTACTCATGACAGGCGGTCTTGAAAATAGATCATTTATCTTTTTTCAGTGCTTAGAAATCGTACAGCACTGTCTCTTTCTATAATTCCCAAAATATATTTGAGCACCTTCGCTAAATTGACATGTAGAATACGAAAAAAATTACTTAAAATAATAACTTTTGTAAACAAAACGAATTCGACTTAAAACTACTCTTAAAATCAAAGTGTTATTTTATTTCAAATAAAAATCTATAAAATCTATGTTATTCGTAACTTTACGAATAACTTTACTTTATTCGTAATTATTGTTTCAGTTTAAAACACTAAAACGGTTGTCTATGTCAAATTTTATGCTCCTTCCTCTATGGGCAGTCATAGTTTAAGATATAATATTTCGTATAAAAGTGATAATAGGCGTATCTTACGCTCCCTCCCACATATACATATACATGATATGACCAAGATTATCTTGGCCCCTGAGTTTGTTCCGCAATTTCTTCTCAGGGCTAGTCAGATGCACAGTAATCATGTGCTGCCTTGCACACTTGCACAGTCAGGTATCGGGGAGACCCCTTTACAGTCTCCCCAGAGATGTGCTTTAACAAGCGTTGCACAGAGGGGGCTCCGGATTGATCTTTTGAGAGGTAAAGGTGGATGATGAGATGGTGAACATCGGGGTGGCTTTAATGAGGTAAAAATCCCACACTCCATGGTTTTATCCCCCAAAGACCAGGCGCCTTTTGAAGGTTTCACCCCGAAAACAATAAAAAAAAAGGGCTAGACAGGAAATGTCGACTGGTTCTAGATTTTTTTTTTTTAATATGCCTTGTAAAAGTCATTCCGAAACAGATATCCTAATTACACTTATTTCATTTCCCTTAAGAAGGGCAGGAGTTTCACTTTGATACGAAGAATTATTTATTTTTCTATGACAGAGTACAGTTTAGCGTCTACAGAACGACTAGTCTATCTTGGCAAACGGCTAAATAGGTGACATGAATGTATGAAACAATTTCCGTAATGCATTGATGAAGTTACATTTTTGCAAACTGCCAAAAGTTACTAGGCATACTGTATTGTTGTTGATACAGCCTGCTACAAAATAAGACTTATATCCTAAAAGTACCTATTTCTGACTCTTTGATCATTTTAAAATTTAGCAAGACGTCAGATTGGACTTCATAATTTTTTACATTATCGAACTAAATCTATAAAACGTTTAAAGTATATTGGTACCAAAAAGGTATACATTTGATCGAAAAATAAGCCATTTTTAAGATATTTCAGATTTCAGAAAATCGATAGTTTTTTCCTAGGCCTAAAGTCTTAGTGGGCCCACTTTTTGTCTATGGTTTGGTGATTTATCTCAAAAGACAAAATAAGACAGCAGAAATTCTTTTAAATATCTTAAGAATGGCCTTATATCAACATATTTAATACATTTTTAACAATTTTTAAAATACTAATTATTAATCTTAGTGTATTTTCGCGCCATTAGAATTCCACAGACAAGTAAAATGTCAAAACTACATCAACCTTTATTTTGTCAGTTTCATTTCTATTACATTGATAGTTAACGTTTCGTTAACTTGTTAAATATTTTTATTGCATTTTATATCATTGGATATAATTTCCATTGCACTCATGTTCAAATAAGGCGCGAAATAATATCGTTAACATACACCTACGAATAATTAAAAAATAACGTGTTTAACGCACAACCATTGGAATATAACAATATATGTATAGGTATTTATCAAAAATATTCTTTTATCTATTAATTTTAATATATACAACTTGATTTTCGGTAATAAAGTATATTTCAGCTCGTATTGACTTTTTGGGAGCAAATTTGTCATATCATTCCATATAAAATAACGATTATTTTATGTTTAAAACTACTCTAAATACTATCTATTCTTGTCATTTTCATTTGAATGAAGCTGGATGGCTATAGATTAATAACACCGCTTAAAAATTAAAATACATTTACTGTATTGTGTGTCCTGGACCGCGTATCGGCAAGCGTGGTGTGGGACGCCTCCCAGCTAGATGGACAGACGACCTTAAGAAGGTGGCTGGGACAAACTGGATGCAGAAGGCGGAGGACAGGGTGTTGTGGCGCAGCCTGGGAGAGGCCATGTCCAGCAGTGGACTGCGATAGACTGTATTGTAATGTACTTATTTAAATGTAAAAATTAACTAATCGCTATCTATTGCAAATTTTTTCTCTGCGTACGCAAAACAAAAGAGAACCATTAAAAATACATATTTTTCTCTTTGCCTTTTACGAAAAAACACAAAGGCAAAACTTTACTGGGAATAATACATTTTATTTGGGAACAAAGGGATAGCAATATCCTTTAATCCCAGACGAAACAAGAAAGAGACGGAACGATATTAAAACTGTCAAATTCGACAGAAACTTTCATAGAATTAGAGACATTTCGGAAAATGGCGCCTAAAACCCTATTGTATTTCTGTGGTTTGACATTTCTAGACTATATCCGTGTCCGTTTCGTTCTGCCTGTTAGAAAAAGATAGTCATATGCTGATGTTAGTTTTGTTGGTACAGAAACAAAACTCTAAAGAAATTCGTTACTTCTTATTTTATGTCTGTATTTCCAGGGTTTTAGGGAGGGGAAGTCCTATTTAATAAGGGGCGATCGTATTGCTTACACGACTCGGAAGCAAATCCAGAACCTCACGCCCAGCAGTTGAACTCGCGACCAACAGACAACCAAGTAAACTTTTATCATGCCATAGACACAAACACATTCGGCCAAAACAGAGTTTTTTAGTATAAAACTTGCTTTCGAAATTGCCGGGTTTTCTCATAGAAAACCTATTGAAATACATAGTATTTATACTATTAGACCGAATTAAAAAAAAAAAAAAAAACGTTATCGTCTATTCCTGTGAGCGATCAAATCTGGGCCAGCCAATGCGGCATAACTACTGTCGCGCCATTTTTAAAATGGCAGCCACGCATGAGACCTGTATAATTGTATAAATCGATAGCTCGAAGACTCCGTATAAAAATCTCAAAACCCCTTTATCTGAACGGTAACTAACGAAGAACGTGGTGTTTGAGGGCACTATCGGAGTGTTTAACGGCATTTTTTGAGGAATTCCAACACTTCCTGCGGGTAGTTCTGCCTAGTGGATGTCTTCGCGGCCAGGCGGGCTAGGTCCAACGGAGTTTTTGTACTGGGGAAGAAAAAAAAAATGTTTAAATAAAGAAAGAAAGGAAATACGTCTTTTTGAAGTGAACATGAAGCAGAAAAAGGGTACACGCGTCATATCCACGCAAAACGGTCATCGCTCAGCATAATGCTAAGACACTATAAGAGACAGAGCCTCAGCGCTGGTTTTCAGCAACAGTCGGCGTTGATGTGAAATGTGGAATCTATCGATATCAATGTTTCTAGCCTTTTCCCAACCATTTTGGGGTTGGCTTCCAGTCTAACCGAATGCACCTGAATACCGCGACTCGCGAGCGCCTATCAGACCTTTTTTTTATTTGCAGATGGGAAATCATCACATGACCCCTCCCGCTCTGGGTGGAGCGGAAGGGAGTGTCAGACTCTTACTGACTAAAACCCACCCGTGTTCCTTCCTTAGCCCTTTATGTTCCAGGGCAGCGGTAACCCTTTCGGACGATCCCGCTACCCTGGCAGGCTTCGGGCCTATCGGGCCCCGTCACTAATGCTGACATCTCTTTGAGGCGCGCGTGGAACACATACGCGCCGTCCGGCACGGGCCTGGTCCTGATCGGACGGTGATACCCATTACTCTCCGCCCGCAGGCCCGCGCCTATCAGACCTTCAATTGCCTTTCATTCATCCCTTCCTGTGGGCCAACATTCTGGTCAAGGCAGCAGAGGGGCATTTCTGGTAATTTTAAGAACGTTCACAGTCTGATCTCAGTCTCAATCTTATCATTATCCCTACATTTGTTGTCAGGAAATGAATTCAATTGAATTTTTCCCTTTAGTTTTTGACATTTGTTTGTCGCCGAGATGAGACTGCGACTAGAGTTTGAACGTTTTAAATTACGAGAATTGCCCTCCAGGCCTTCTTCTAACCATCGTTTCTCCTGCATTTTATTTGCTGTACAGACGCCAGCGGGTTAACCTACCCGAAACTGTCAAATTTTCCCAATCAACCTTGAACCTTAATACTTTAGCGTTAAAGTTGAAAATCTATTAAAGAAATTTGACAGATTGTAGTAGCTTGATGTGCTGGTGACTGTACCTATCTATGTGAATGATGTGGTCTCCTGTAATTGGAAGCACACACTTGTATTTGTTCCTGTTCATAGTAACTTTCATGTGGGGAGTCTCTGATGGCGATACAAGACTGTAGAATCCTATAATTGTCTTCACAGGCTCACTACCACACCAAGCGCCATCGTATATAGCCTGCTTCACTTTGTCTGTTTCCCGCCATTCCTCGTGACAGATGACCTTAGTGACAGCAGCTACCGCTTGTGTGAATGAGACAGTGTTTACATATCTATTTAATAGATACACTAGCCTCCACAATGTATGTAAATAACAAAATGATTTCTTACCTCAAGTTAGCGTGGTGAGCCAGACTCTTCCACTCCTTGCGAGGTAGCTGGTTGAACATCATCAGCACCAGTTGCAGGTCGCAATTCGCCGAGTTGACGGCCAGGTGCAGCGCCGTGTCGCCGCCTTTCAGTTCCTGTTGATATATGATGTTTTGTTATTGAAAGAATCTAACAGCAACATTCAATGAAGTTATTTTTCATTCAGTTGAGGACAAGGAAGTTTGGCAATAATTTCTTCTGTACATGTTGCCTACTTGACACCTCATTAACGGCATAACTATGTAAATGTCTATTAAGTGCTCCCAAATTACAATGTTTATACAGGGTTATTTGTAAAACACCAGCAACCTCTAAAGAGGTCATTGTACTCATCATTATGAACAACTTTTACTATGGGACCAAAACTGAAATCGCAAAAAAAAAATCAGTTGTTCCCTACTTTTGAGTTCGCATAACTCGTCAAAATATAGGGAGCAGCTAATTTTTTTTTTCGCGATTTCAGGTTTGGTCCCATAGTAAAAGTTGTTCATAATGATGAGTACAGTGACCTCTTAAGAGGTTGTTGGTGTTTTACAAATAACCCTGTATACACAGTGTTCTTCACGTTATCCATAAACTATCGAAAACGCTTCTATAGCTTTTAAAAATCTATTTAAAAAGGCTTCGTTACATGGATATTTGTAATTTCATTTAATGAAATTTAATTGAGCTATGCAGTAAGAAAGGGTCTTAAGGTTCGTAAGAAACTTAGTTTTGACAAGTTTCAGCCCGCCAAATCTTACGAATGAAAATACGACGTTGCCAATTCGGTTAAAGAGGCATGCATATCGGGCAATTTACGTCAAGTTTGTATGAAAATTAACATAAAATAAGAATTTATTCATGTGTCCATAATGAAAAATGCTTATTGACATTTGAGAATGCGTACATGACACCGGTCAGTTTCATACAAACGAATAAGTGTTTTGCGAATTTGATGTTTATTAACTACTAGCTTCTGCCCGCGGCTTCGCCCGCGTGGATGTCGGAAGTTATCCCACGGGAACGTGCTAACAGGATAAAATGTATGTGCTTCCCCAGAATGCCATCTATCTCGCGGGCCCTTTGTGGCTAATTACAGTAGAAAACCAATTGTGTCTCATTAGTGGTGATTAAGAGGGTACCTATATGATATCTTTACCTAAGTTCCTACCTAATTTAAAAAAAAAACTCAATAACAGAAAATTAAATACCTACCTAAATAAACCTATTTCTGATGATAACTAATCTAAACTCAATAAATAAGCAAAATCCCTAAAAACTAATATCTATACGAATGACTAATCCTACCTAACAGTATTATAAAATAACCTACGGTCACTACGTACACTATCAAATATACTACCTATACTTTAAAATTAAAATCTATACCTACGACTCATATAAAAATAAACCTAAATAACTCTAAAAACTAAAAGGAATAAAAATGAACTCCAATGCGGGTGACCCAACCTACGACAAACTTAGTATTTGCGGTTGGTACAGTACAGACAGTGGTAATCGGGTATAGGGATCGAACCGCAAAATTAAGTTTGTTTTTTATTGTATATACTTTTCCGGGATAAAAAGTACCCAGTGTGGTGCCCAGGATATTGAAGAATAATTATACCAAGTTTCATCGTAATCGAACCGGTAGTTTTTGCGTGATGCCTGAACAAACAGACAGACAGACAGACAGACAGACCGACAGACAGACAGACCGACAGACAGACAGACAGACAAAAATTTTTTTAATCATATTTTTGGGTTCGGTGTCGGTCTAGTAACACCCCCTGTAAATTATTTTTTTGATATTTTCAATGTACAGAATTTTCACTTCTACAGATTTATTATAAGTATAGATTAGAACTGTCAATGTCAAAACGGGCCTTTTATTTTTTGACCACTTTATGTTATAGATGTTACTCACCCCGTCAGTGATATCGAAACCAGCATGTGCTAGCAATACGTGTACGGTGTGAAGTCGGGGGTTTGACGCGCTGTGTTGACTGCAAGCCACATGCAATGCTGTATATCCTGTAAAGAGAACATTATTATTAATAAAAAAAATAATAAATAATAATAATATCCCTGGACATTTCACACAGCGCCATCTAGTCCCAAGCTAAGCAACCTAATGCTTGTGTTATGGTAACAAGATGGCTGATAAACTACTTATATACATTTTTTTTTTATTATTGATAAAAATAACATAACTTTACGTCTAACGAAGGGTTGGGGCTACATTCGCGATTTGTTTGCCAAAAATGTAAACAAAATATGAGCTTATGGAAAAACAACTTTAATTCCTACGCGATAAAGTTCCATTTACGCTACAACTTCGAACATTTTTATAAAGTTTTCTATAATGCTCTTAAATCAAATTAATTTCCATTAAAATAAAGTTTATATTTGTTTAACTTGAAATAACATCAAATGGAAACAAATCTTGATTACGCCTTAGGACATCCACATTATTTTTAGAAAGTCAAGTTTTCACATCCAATACCACGACAACCATGTATAATTATGTTCCCTTATGAAATAAAATAAGATGCATTGAGGTCCTCACCATCAGCATTGGTGTGGTTCACTTTGAACAGCGGCGGCTGGTCCTCGTGTGTGCGCACTAGCTCTGCCAGCACGTCGGAGCAACGGTCGCCGGCGCGGGCGCAGGCGATCACTAAGTTGTCGCCGAGAGCGTCTACCTGTGAGCGATAGGAAATAAAAATATATTATAAGTGAACAGGCTTAGGGATGCTTTCCCCAGTCCTTTCCCTTTCCTTCCTATTTTAAATTTGCCGCCACGCGTACTCATCCAACGCTGTGCGCGGGCCAAAGACAACCCATTCGCTCCCGCCATCTGGCGGCATAAAGACGCAAAAACGAGTTCGAACGAAACGTAAGACCGGCCGGCAGCAAACGGCGCGCGCGGTGAAAAACCACCAAAATATCGTGAAATACGACTGCTAGTGATACAGTGAGGTGATCTCCTGGCTCCCAGTATCCCGTGAGTACCTGACCTCTTTCAATTTTATAGCCTCTAGCCTGTTTCTGAATAGGAACCTTCAAAAGCGTACTTGGCGATACGCGATACGCAATCATATTTTTGGTCCTTCGAGCCGGATACCTGTAGATACAGTTTTTTTCAGGCATTCACAGGTTCAATTTCAATAGAAAACTCTGAGAATTGCTAGATTTACGCATTTTTAAAGTATTATCCTACAAAATTGTGTTGGTCATACTCGCAGTGTAACCGATGCGGATTCAGAGGTCATCTTAATTAAGTCGGGTTATAGCACAATAATTCACGTAATTTACGGAAATTATTGTTTGTAATCTTATTATCTTTATCTATTCACGTTATTTATACATTAACAAACGTTATTAAATAACTATTTCACCTAAAAGTATTGATTTACACCTAATAAATCTCAACTTAGTGTCGTATTTTCATACCTACATTACTTTTTATAAAAATACAAAATGGAAGAGGGTAAACTTAGACTTCTTCAATCTCAACGCGAATATGTTTATCGTGATATTCAAATCCTTTACGACTTATCCAAAACTATGATTCAAGATCGTTCAAAGGTATCGTCGTTCAAGGCGAGATATACTCGAATACATTCAATTCGCGAAGAATTTATTGAGTTATGTAGTAAAATTCAAACTTTGGAGTTAGCCATGAAACCTGATGCACAAGTGTGTCAAAAGTCTTTGCGTTCGTTTGATGATTTGTACTATGCCGTAATCAGTGCAGCGGCTGACTTGCAGATCGCTGATAAGAGCGGAAACATCGACGGGACGTCGCAGGTGCCCGCGCGGGCGGGTGAGTCCGACTCCATGCAAACGGGACGTAACGTGCGGCTACCTAAACTTGAGTTACCTAAATTTGATAGTAAGATAGAAAACTGGCAAACATTTTATGATATTTACAAAACTTTAATTCACGATAATAATTCGATTTCGCAAATAGAAAAATTTCATTATTTAGCGTCTTGTTTACAAGGCCCGGCTTTGTCTATTATCAAAGGGGTTCCGATGACCGCCGATAATTACGAAGTAGTTTTTAATAGCCTGATCGAGCGTTATCAAAACAAGCGTATTATAGCTTTAACATATCTAGTCAAATTCTTTAACCAGCCAGTAATAAAATCGGGTAACTACCAAGATCTACAAACTTTAACAAACGTAATTTATGAGTCATACCATGCACTCCAAGCTTTAAAAATTGAAAATTTAGGTGATTTTATCTTATTTTGTTTAACGTCACGCGCGCTGGACTCGGACACGCGTAATCGTTTCGAATCTCAGAAAAACATTTCACAAATACCTACCTTTTGTGAATTGTTAAAGTTTCTTCAAGATTATGTTAAAATCTTAGAAACTAGTCATATATCTTCTAAATCTAATATCAATAACAATCCTATCCCCCGTAACCTTGAAGGGAAAAAACCTTCGCCCGCGTCTAGTAGGCAAAATAGCAGCGGATCCAAACGCTCATCTTATCTCGCAAAATCTATCCCACCTGCAAATGTGGCTTGTGCTCATTGCAGTGATGCGCACTCGATTTATCGGTGCCCTACCTTTCAATCCTTAGATTCTCGTGCTAGACTCGCGTTAGTACAAGGTAAAAACAATATGTGTACAAATTGTTTACGGACAAATCACGTCATAGAAAACTGTGTATCTAAAATGTCTTGTACGGTGTGTGGATCACGTCATCATACCCTATTGCATGTTGACCCAGCGTCATCCAGCGCCAGCGCAACCACTGGAGTGAACGTTACGGCTCATTCTCACGCCGCCGTTCCCAACCGCGATATGGTTTTACTAGGAACATGTCAGGCGCGCGCGTTCAACACCGCCGCCGGCACTCAATGTACCGTGCGTGCACTCGTAGACAGTGGGGCGCAGGATTGTTTTATAACCGCTGCGTGCGCGCGAACACTCGGGTTAAAACTCCGCCGATGTAATCTTCGCATAGCCGGACTAGGACAAAACTCAGTCACACAAGTAAGGGGGCTGACGGAATGCACTATACGACCTGTACATGGTGATGCTCCACACTTTAATATCAAGCCAGTCGTGTTAGATAACATCACTGCTCTAATACCTAGCGTTAAAGTACCATCAGTCGTTCGAGAACGTAGCAACCATCTAGTGTTAGCCGATCGCGACTACGATGTTCCCGCCAAAATCGATTTATTAATTGGGGCGGAGCTATTCCACGAAATCTATGACGGTCGACGTATCAATCTGGGGCCCGGTTTACCTACCGCTCTGCATAGCGTTTTCGGGTGGATTCTGTCAGGGGCAGTAAACTCTAATTCTGCACCTTTAAACACCGCGTGCTCGTTAGTGGCCACCACATTTAAATTAGATGAGCAAATTCAAAAATTTTGGGAAGTGGAGGAACCACCGCGCGCTGTTATCACCGTACCCGAGAATGATACCTGTGAACGCATTTACACTGATTTAACCTATCGCGAACCTGACGGACGATACGTCGTACCTATCCTCTTAAAGGACGGCGATCGTTCTTTGGGTGAATCCTACAATAGTACCTTGTCGCGTTTGACTCATCTTGAAAAGAAACTTAATCGTCAGACTGAACTTAAATCCGATTATGTTAATTTTATGCGCGAGTACGAGAATTTAAACCATATGTATCCCGTACCTAACTCTGCGGTACCTACTCTCAATCGTTATCTTATCCCTCACAGTTGCGTCGTTCGCCCAGAGAGCACGACCACTAAATTGAGAGTAGTTTTCGATGCCAGTTCTAAAACTACTAACGGTCTATCTTTAAATAATATTGTATTCACTGGCCCTAAGCTTCAAGTGGATATTGTAGATATCATAACCGGTTTCAGATTACACACAGTAGTTTTAACTTGTGACATCTCAAAGATGTATAGAGGAATCTTGATTAGACCGGAGGATCGGAACTTTCAACACATACTATGGCGAGAATCTCCTAGTGATCCAGTTAAAGAGTACGAACTTGCGACTGTCACCTACGGAGTTAGTAGTTCGCCTTATCTGGCTATCCGCACCCTCCACCAATTAGCAGCCGATCATGGCGCCGCGTATCCACGCGCAGCTGAAGCTCTTCTTCATGAGACATATGTCGATGATATTACGACCGGCGCGCCCTCTGTACGCGAAGCCATAGAACTAAAAGATCAACTTATCAGTTTATTAGGTTGTGCTCAAATTGAGCTCCGAAAAGGGAGTAGCAATTCACAATCCTTACTTGGAACTTTGCCTGTAGATCATTGTCAAACACCTAAACTTTTCTCTGAAGAAAGTGATAAACCAACGTTAAAAATCTTAGGAGTCCAATATGATCCTGTGAGTGACAATTTCAGTTACTCACAGTCCCCAATCGAGGACAATGAATGTACCAAGCGTTCCATCTTATCTAGCATCGCGCGTATTTTCGATCCTCTTGGGTGGCTCACACCTTTTATCTTAAAAGCCAAATTGCTCCTTCAAGATCTGTGGCGTCTGAATCTTTCATGGGACGAACCTGTGCCCAGAGACATAGCTCTAGAATGGCAGGGTTTTATAGCGGATCTTCATAACTTAAAAACAATAGAAATCCCTCGTAGAATTATACCTTCTCACTCTAAGGAATTTCAACTCATCGGATTTTGTGATGGATCCACTAAAGCCTATGGATGTTGTGTTTATCTTCGTGTCGTTACCTCTCACGACGTACAAGTTTATCTTTTAATTGCTAAGTCCAAAGTAGCACCTCTAAAAGTGTTGACTGTCAACCGCTTAGAGCTTTGCAGTGCTGTATTACTGTCCAAAGTAATAAATCGCATTCATTCTTTGCTTAGTTCAAAAATAATTTTGAATAAATCTATCTTGTTCACAGACAGCTCGACTGTATTGTCATGGTTGAACACTGAACCACATAAGCTTAAGACCTTCGTTGCCCACAGAGTGGTCCTCATTAACGACAGTACTGTGCCAACTGAATGGCGACATGTGTCCACCCATGACAACCCAGCCGACATCTGTAGTCGTGGCTTGTCTTGCTTATCTTTATCTTCTTCTCAAATCTGGTGGTCTGGTCCTCAGTGGCTGTCCAATGAACCATGCAACTGGCCTGTCTCAGCAGTTGAAGGGTCAGATACCGTGCCAGAACTTAAGCCCGCATCACGCGCATGTCTTACTGGTGTGACACGTGAAGCTGACTTGCTTGAGTCCATCATGGAACGCCACTCCTCTCTTTCCCGAGTGGAAAGAGTGGTTGCATGGATCTACCGTTTCATCAACAACGCGAAAGCTAAACGTTCTGAGCGTAACTTATTCCCTTATCTGACAGCCACTGAACTAGTCCAATCTCTAGATCATTTAACAAGATATGTTCAACATCAAAGTTTTAATGATGTCATATCTTTAATATCATCCAAGAAACCTTTACCCAAACATTTATCTAAACTCTCTCCTTTTCTTGACACTCGCGGAATCTTGCGAGTGGGGGGACGTCTCAAGCACGCGTCATTACCAGATCGCGTCAGACATCCATACCTCTTACCTAAGATTTCTCGATTGAGTACTCTTCTTATTGACCACTATCATACAACTTATCTTCATTGTGGGCCTCGCCTACTCCAATCTTTAATCATGCGTCGATTTTGGATACTCGGCGTTAGAAATCTTATCAGATCGCGTTTATCTAAATGCGTGACCTGTTTTAAAGTCAAACCTATTCCACTTCAACCTTCACAAGGTGATCTTCCATCTTCCCGACTACAACCGGGTCATTGTTTTCAAACAATCGGCATCGACTTTGGAGGTCCTTTTATGATAAAGGAAAGTAGACGTCGTAACGCTAAAACTTACAAAGCGTATCTTTGCCTCATAGTCTGTCACGCGACCAAGGCCGTTCATCTTGAGCTGGTTACTGAGCTCACATCTGAAGCATTCATAGCGGCCTTAGATCGTTTTGTATCGCGGAGAGGACTTTGTCACTCCATAGTCACAGATGGTGGTACTAACTTCGTGGGTGCCAGACGTTACTTGTCGGAAGTTAGCGAAATGCTCAACCGCGAAAGCGGTAGTATTTCCAGTCACCTCGCTTCTCGAGGAATCAAGTGGAAGCTCAATCCTCCTTCCGGCCCTCACTTCGGAGGCATTTTCGAGAGCGGTATAAAATCGACAAAATATCATCTCAAACGTATTATCGGTTCCCAGATTCTTACCTTTGAAGAATTTTATACCATCCTAACGAAGGTGGAAGCCATGTTAAACTCTAGACCCTTAGTGGAAATATCTTCCGATCCCGGCGAGGTTGACGCTCTTACAGCTGGTCACTTCCTCATCGGTCGACCTTTAGTATCTCTGCCTGAACCGAGGTATGCTGAAAACGAGACATTACGTACTCGTTGGCAGCTATTACAGCGCCTATCACAGAGCTTTTGGCGCACTTGGCAAAGGGACTATTTGCATACCTTACAACAGCGAATGAAATGGTTTAAACACGGCAACCGTCACCCAAAACTGAACGATCTTGTAACCATTTATGAACCTACCTTACCTGCTAACGAATGGAGGTTGGGACGCGTTGTACAGCTCCATCCGGGTAAAGATGACATTACTCGTGTTGTGACAGTCAAAACATTGAAAGGCTTACTTGTAAGACCTGCTGTCAAAATTTGTCCTCTTCCAATCGAACAAAATAATTAACTTATCTACACATATTTCTATACTTACAATTTAACGCACTTATAACATATCAACATTTTCAAGTATTTAGTATTATATCAAATTATGTATTGCATTTAAACTTATTTTGTTCTTATCAGCTTAACTTTAAACTTAACATCTTATCAGCATGATGACAAATGAATCTGCATAGGCCGTAAGTCTCGAACTTCATCTATCTTATCTTATGAAATCCCTGGGTGATTTCAAATGGGGGGATATGAACAGGCTTAGGGATGCTTTCCCCAGTCCTTTCCCTTTCCTTCCTATTTTAAATTTGCCGCCACGCGTACTCATCCAACGCTGTGCGCGGGCCAAAGACAACCCATTCGCTCCCGCCATCTGGCGGCATAAAGACGCAAAAACGAGTTCGAACGAAACGTAAGACCGGCCGGCAGCAAACGGCGCGCGCGGTGAAAAACCACCAAAATATCGTGAAATACGACTGCTAGTGATACAGTGAGGTGATCTCCTGGCTCCCAGTATCCCGTGAGTACCTGACCTCTTTCAATTTTATAGCCTCTAGCCTGTTTCTGAATAGGAACCTTCAAAAGCGTACTTGGCGATACGCGATACTCAATCAATAAGTAAATACAAAACGGTTTTAAGAAGGATGCTAGCCTTAATAAAAAAAACAGGTGTCTAGCAAAATGTATGGGTTACATGCCAACTGATCGGTTACAGGACGATGAAGACCTAGAGGGGGAAAGGTGGTTGGCAGTCCGCTGCAATATGTTGGCCCGCAGATTCGCACGACGCCAAAACCTATATCAGACTGTAGCGGTATCTACAACGCCACATGCGAACAACGCGTCATACTGACGTCACGCAAATCCTGCATCTCGCAAGCAGAGTTTACCGCGCAATTAGCATAGATACAATTTCCCAACATCAATCGTCGGGCAATAGCCCGCCAGACACAACACCCGTCTGGTCGGAGGATCCTCCCTTTTCTATGGAGGATGAGTGAACTTACACCCTGTTCCTCATACCTCTAAAAGACCATCTTGAAAACAAAATCCCGTGCACATGATACCACACCACACCACACCACAGCTGCGTCAGTAAGTAAAACAAATCAGGATCATTTTTAGGTCGACTAATAATATGCGCTGCAAGCAGGAATAGTCCTTACGGTGGTCAGATATAGATTTTGGCGATACTACAACAGATGTACGGTGTAGACAAGAATATTCAGCAGCTCCAACAATATTTCTGAATGCAAATCAATTTGTTTATGCGCCTTTGTGGAGCAGGACCAGCGTTGAGTCAGGCATTTTTGTCAGCGATATAATCCCCTAACTTATAATATGCTTGGCTGCATAGTCTGCGTTTAATACAAGAATTAAATTTCGTTTAATTCAGTTGGAGTATGTGGGGAGGAATTTTATTATATAAATGTGAAGGAGAAGCGCTGAGTGCGACTGATCGGGATATCAGTTCTGGAAATTAGCGCGTTCGAACAAACAAAACATTCTTCAGTTGTATTCTTGTGATAGACTAGCAGCGCCCCGCGGTTTCACCCGCATAAGTGTCGATCCCGTGGGAATATCGGGATAAAAAGTATCTTATGTGTTATTCTGATGTATAAGCTATATTACTGTAAAATTTCATTAAAATCCGTTTAGTAGTTTTTTGAAAGAGTAACAAACATCCATCCATCCATCCTCAAACTTTCGCGTTTGTAATATTTTTAACAGTTTCCCCGCATAAGTTTCGATTCCGTGGGAATATCGGATTAAAAAAGTATCCTATGTGTTAATCTTGGCAATAATCATCACCATCTGTATGCCAAATTTCATCTAAATACGTTCAGTCGTTTTTGCCTGAAAGAGTAACAAACATCCATCCATCCTCACCAACTTTCACGTTTTTATTATTAGTGGAATTGAGTACGATACTATTTGAAGTCGACTACGAATTTAGCTTACCTCATTATAAATTTGCTCCTTGTTAACCACGAGGGCGGCGTCTGACTTGATGGCCGTACGGACACACTGTACGAGGTAGCGAGTGAGGAGCGGGCGATGCGGACAGCGCAGGGCGGCTGACTTCAGCAGACTTAGGCCTCCTGTGGACGAGAATACATAATGAGTGGTGTCAGGTACATAGGGTGACTGGTAATTAGTGACCGATACTAAACACATGATTGTACACATATTATCTGGACTCACGAGGCTGATGAGTTTATGTGAGGACTATGCAGCTGATCACGGACTGCTGTATAATGTAAAAAAGAGTCAGTGTATGGTTTTTCAAGGTGGGTCCAGGAAAGTACTGGAAATGCTACCCATAAAGCTGAATGGCTCACCCTTGGAAAGGGTGGACCTTTTTACGTACTTAGGACATTTAGTGACTCCTGAAAAAAATCGATTGAGAAATCGGCCCTTAGTATTAGCAGTTTATCCATTTAGGGCTGGGGCTTTATTCGAGATGAATTTTGACAGTTATTTCATAGACAAACTGTCAAAAGTCAATTTTATTCCTCAAATAAAAGTTATCTGACGATGGAGAAATCAGCTCTAAAAAAGATAATTTGAAAGTAAATGAGAAAAACAAGTCCAAAAAAAAAATTAATCAAGGTCAGTTTAAAATATTTTCTTAGTTAGCTTAAATTAATCCCTACCATAAAAAAATATCAACATACCGTCTCCGACAAAGAGAGCAGGGTCCTGAGCCAGCATCCTCTCGCAGACGAGTCCGAAGAGTCCGAACTGCACGTCCTCCTTGTCCGAGCTAGTCGCCAGGTTGATCAGAATATGATGGAGTACTCTGGAATGAGCAATAAAAAGAGATGTTAGTTGATTCAATTAGCTTTCTGTCACAAGGTACATTTTTTTTTTGGAACGAAGTTCCTTATCGCGGGCTGCGAAAGGGGGCTAGACGGAAAAAATTAAGACCAAAAGTTGTAACGACACTTTTTGCTATAGTTGTAAGCCGTGCGCGTGTTTCTCTGTCTCTCTCTCTCTCTCTCTTATAGAAAGCAAGCTATACTTCGTTCCATCCGGGTGTCCCTTGACACAGCTCAAGTTTTTTTTTTTTGGGAATTACATCGCGCTGTTGAACCTCGGAGGTTGTCGTCTACTGTCTACTTAACCGGAATTGCCTGTGGATGCCTCAATAAATGAAAGCCTTCACCCAGGGCTTAAAAATTGGAAAAATAAGCGGCTAAACGCTAAGGGCACCCCCTGTGGGGTACGCACCTCTGCTTAGGGCGTCGCTGGGAGAGGGCAGCAAGGGGACAGGCTGAATCGGATTATACACAAGGTACAGTCAAGTATAAAACAAGTATAAAATATATTCTAGCTTCTGCACGCGACTTTGTCCTCGTGAAACGCCCCCATACCGCATCGCATCCTATCGCCCGCGCGCGCTGTTACCTCGTTTTTAAATTTTTTTTTCTTTTTGCTCGCCTCCTGAGTGTCGTAGCGTGATGTTAAATATCATATAACCTTCCTCAAGAATTGGGCTGTATACAGCGTGGCGCTTTAATGGCGACATTAATTTAACACACGTATACGGTTTCGCGTTTAAGTTTTATGAATATATTCTAATTTAATTAAACATTAATATTTATTTATTTATTAACAATTTTTTTAAATAGCATCTTAGAGCAACCTGACTTAAAGAACTGTAGCGCAGGGTTCATTTGCCGGGGTCACGGATCATAACATCGCGTCAATGTAATTAAAACAAATAACGTGCAAAGAGAAGTCGAATTGAAGGAAAGAGTGAGAGCCTATGTCGGCGAGCGGCGCAGGTGGAAGATTTCAAGTTACGATTTTTTTTATGTTGTTATAATTTTTATGATTACTGGCCACTAGCCCTACCCGTGTGTTAAATTAATGTCGCCATTGTAGCGCCACGTTATATACATGAAAAAAATATTTTCACATCCGACTGGTAGTTCCAGAGATTAGCGTGTTCAGATAAACTCTTCAGCTTTATTACTGGTATATAATTATGTACCTAGATAGATCTGCATTAGCGACATATTTCGCCAAAAATGTAAACAAATATGAGTTTTTGGAAAAATAAACATGTGGCCTGTCAAATTAGTCAGCGCCTGACGTAACCGACGTATTTTTAGTCGCCATGTTTTTAATCACGTCTAAACTTGATATGGAGTATCTTAATTTGACAGGACTAAACTAATATTTATCTTCGGTCCTTTTCTTAATGAAATATGTGTAGATAGAAAAAGATGCACGGAACTTAAATTTAGTCCAGTTCGTGAACAAGGGAATCGGCGCCAATGACGCGTTCAGAAGTCGACCATTTTAATGTTTTTAGCTTCTCATTTTATCTTTTTAACCGACTTCAAAAAAGGAGGAGGTTCTCAATTCGACTGTATTTTTTATGTTTGTTACCTAAGAACTCCGTTATTTATAAGTATTTTTTTTACTTTGTAAGGATATACTTTCAGATTGGTCCCATAGAAATTTCATCAAAACTGGTTCAGTAGTTACTGGTAAAAATTATAACTTAAAAGTGAAAAAAACAACCGACTTCCAAAAAAGACATTACCTACAAAGTGAAAAATAACTTTAATTTCGGAAGTCGGTGGCAAACAACGAAAATGCGAATCTAACGACACCGACTTCCGAAATTAAAGACTTTTTCACTTTGTAGTGTCTTTTTGGAAGCCGGTCGTTTATATCGCATTAAGATTAAAAATGACGCAATGGCGTTCCGTTATTCGTCCTTTAACTATAGAATTGCTTTTCTTTATTCTTTATAGATCAACCATAGAGGTGAATCATTCTATATTTTCCTCCCATCAAATTAAATTACACATGTTCATAATATGATTGACGCAATTCACGCAATTGTTCAAGCTACGAGGAAAATATGATTTAAACTCTTTCATTTGAGGCTAATTAATAACAGCCGCACGGGTCGATCGATCAGGTTAAGCTACGCTTGCTGCGGTTGGTCCGTGGATAGGTGACCATCTTCAAATACCAAGACCCCTCCGTGCCTCGGAAAGCTCGTCAAGCCGCTGGTCCCGGCTGTCATTCGTGGATCTTTGACAGTCCATATGGGTCGTCAGTAGCCCAAAAGTCTAACAACCAGTCTTACCAAGGAGTATCGTATTACCCACACAAGAATACTTTTTATCCCGATATTTCCACGGGATGGAACTTATGCGGGTGAAACCGCATGGCGCAGCTAGTACTATATAAAATAGATAATAGTGGTAATGCTGGGCACTTATCCCAGAGACAGCGATGCGGACGAATTGTTTGATGCCCAATGAGCTCCTCTTTTTTTTATTATATACTTGTATATAATATTTATATATATTATAAAAGAGATGTAAAATAGACAACTTACCCACACGCGTCTTTCAGATCTATCTTAGAGACCTCCAAGCACATATTTTTCTTTACAGAAGGATCAATCTTCTGCAAATGATCCTGAATCAACTCCTTGCACGTTTTCCTCGTTACCTGGCAACAGTCCCTCTTCGCGAAGCAGTAAGCGATATCTTTCTGCATATCCTTAAACTGCTTCATCGTCATTGAGGATATGGAGTTCGTGCGTTCCCGCGCTTTTTTGTTGGCCGCTTCTTTCTCCTCATCATAATGGGAGATCTCCTGGTACTTTTCGTAATCACTTATTGGAGATCTACCGGGAGAGAGGGTGTAAAAAGAAGCTGGAGAGGGAACGGTTTCAGAGCGAGGTGGGGTAGGGAAGGTATACTCAGCGCCGATGTACCCATCATTCGAAGTGTTACTGTAGTCTTTTTGTACATAATTATTGAATATTTGCGTAAATTCGTCTGGCCCAAACTGGTCAACCGGATTGGATAGACTTTCGGGTGACAACTGATGACAACTGTCTTGCAACAATTGCATCAGTTCGTTGTGTTGGACAGTTTTTTCTTCATAATTACTGAGGTAATTATTACCGCAAACCAGTTTCCTTGGTGTCAAATCGAGGTTTGTTTGTTCTTGGTTTTGTACAGATTTAGTGTCCTCGCTGATTAGTTCCATGACATCTTGCAGGTATGTTTCGCTGTCATTTTGTAAATATTGCGACTTCTGTACGCTTTCGAGGGCTAGTTTGACCTCGGAGAAGTTGTCTGTTGTTTGGACCTGGTTGACCAGCACCTGGCCTCCGGATAGCGTGTGCTTATTGATGGAGCTGATCTGAAAAACAAAAGAATATTGATTTTAGAAACATTTCATTTTTAACGTGTCATGCTTTTCTTAGCTTCACTTGTAACTCATCATCTGCCTAGCCTTTTCCCAACTATGTTGGGGTCGGCTTCCAGTCTAACCGGATGCAGCTGAATACCAGTATTTTACATGGAGCGACTGCCTATCTGACCTCCACAACCCAGTTACTGGGTAATACGATACCCCTTGGTAAGACTGGTTGTCAGACTTTCGGGCTTCTGACTACCCGTAACGACTGTCAAAGATCCACGAATGACAGCCGGGACCAACGGCTTAACGTGCTTTCCGAGGCACGGAGGGGTCTCGGTATGTAAAGATGGTCACCCATCCACAGACCAACCGCGGCAAGCGTAGCTTAACCTGACCGATCGACCTGTGCGGCTGTTATTATTTAGCCACTTGTAACTAACTAACAATATAGGTAATAAAATCTTTTAACCTAATTGAACCAACGACAAGTTTTTATGTCCTTGCGAATGTTGGCTAAATATCAGTAGTTTACATCAAGCGACCAGCATTAGGCCTTCGCGAACAAACCAGTATACCCAAAACTGGTTTTCTATGTAGCGTTTGCTACACAAACTACTATGTATATTAAGAGTTATGCAAGAGTGTTGAACACTGTTTTTTTCTGCCACATTTGGTCCAGATAGTACGATTTGTAACCGCAAGGTCCCGCTGTGTGTTATGACCTGTCTTACTAGCTGTACCCTGCGACTTCGTTTGCGATCCAGCGGGCTAATTGCGTAACACGCTAAATAAATAGTAGCAATGGCTTTATTTTTTCATTTTTATTTCCATTTTAAACTCCATTTTCTGTGATATTTGTATACTTAATGTAATTGTTGCCTATGGATCTTGAGATCTGAATTTGTTATTTTTTTTTTTGACAGTTCAACGACTTTCTTTGCGTTTTTTACGTTGCAGACAAATTTTTCGATTAGGTATATGAAGCAATGGATTAGCAATATGCTTTAAAATCAGATTGTGATTGGAAATCTGTTACGCAATTAGGGTGCAGGATATAAAGTTATGTCCGTACCCAGGTCTACCCATGTGCCAAATTTCATCCAAATCCGTGCAGCTGTTTTAGCGTGAAAGATTAACAAACAAATAAACTCACTTTCGCATTTATAATGTGTTTTAGTTAGGATGACAATTGTTTTAATCTAGATCTTTTGTGGTTGTAACGACTTGGCTTTTATGAGGAACGTGTCACGAAAATGGCAAAGTGGCTTGGTACTAAATGGGACTGTTTTTTGAAAAACATGTATAGAAAAAAAAAATAAGAAAAAACGGTTTAATGGCGGGGCGTGTGGCCAAGTAATAACAGACGCGATCGATCATTTATTAAAATTTGGCTGAGAATCAGCACTTATCGAACGTAAAAAATACATAAGACTGTCCCCCGGCACGCCCGGCCTTCACCACTTCCTACTGCTTTCGCTGGGAAGAAGAAGTGGCGCAACAAACTCCCAGCAGCACAGCTCGGCATCAGTTAAATACTTGCTTCTATACATTTCTTATTCCGTCCATTGGCATAATACACACATCCCTCTTAGCATTCTCATCTGTGCTGCATGCTGCGTCCTACTGTATGACCATAAAAACCACCATCTCAGGCAGATGGTGGTTTTTCTTTTCCCAGGTAAATTGGGGTCGGCTTCTACTCTAATCGGATGCGGCTGAATACCAGTATTTTACTTGGAGCGACTGCCTATCTGACCTCCACAACCCAATGACTGGGTAATACGATACCCCTTGGTAAGACTGGTTATCAGACTTTCGGGCTTCTGATTACCCGTACCGAATGTCAAAGATCCACGAATGACCCATTTTGATATCTATCAAAACATAATCTTTGCACGTATCAGGAAATAAAGGAAGTATGTATCGTATTTAGTATTTCCCATTTGTCGTTTGCGTCAAATATAAACAGTTTAAAATCTTTGTGTCCTTAAGGCATTATTTTTTATAGTACGTAACCGACGTAGATATGAGCAGGTAAAAGTGAATGACGTCTTAAACGAGTAAGGGATTACGTCAAAGCTTCAAGAGGTTGGTTCGCAAGCAGGGTTGCCAATTTATTTTTATATAAAAAACAAATTGAAAATGGAACATCCATTTTCAATTTGGTTCTTTTAACCAGCTATAGCAACGGACTGTCACACATACATACAAGTGACAGACGACGTTCTACAGAGTCGAACTTTAGTACACTTTCAAAATGGCTGCCTATGTTTTATTTATTTATTTATATATACTTTATTGTACACCACAAAAATACATGGCATAAAAAAATGTTGTTGATTGTTGTTAATATAATACCTACATAGCATAAAAATTTTTTGTTGATTTTATGTTTGTTAATTTATGACAAAACTTCCGCAAAAAAAATTAAATTAATGCCCAACTACGAGTAGACAAAAGACAACCAAAAATAGGAATGTTCCTACTGTGTCGTGCGCAACTTCGACCAATAATAGTACTAGATTCCCGATAAGCGCTTCAAAAACGGCCCGAAGAATAAGACCACAAATACTTTTGTCTTATTTCAAATTAGTATGTTTTTAACCTTATTACTTAGACTCTAAGTTTCATTTTAGAATAAACGACTGAAAATTTAAAAATAGAATGATTTTATTTTCAAGCGACATTTTTAATATAATATTTTGCAATGGTAATTAAACTTTATGTTTAAGCATTAAGGTTTATAATAAACCGAAGTTGTTAATATTATTAAACTTTTTTCTAAGAAATGTAGATGTTTACGTGTGTGCAAACGTGGCCACTTGAGCGACTGATTTTTGTTCCTGATCCTTAATCTAGTACTATTATTGATCGCAGGTGCGCAACGATACGTTGAGGGAATGCGCTCCTGATACCTGTCAGCTAATTAAAATTAAAAATTAAATTAAAAATAGTTTATTTGATAACTATATTTGTATAACAAATTTGAGATTGAAGCCTCCTTCTAAGCAAAAGATGCCTGTATTAGGGGACACCGCTCTTTCATAAACCAAAAGTGTCAATTGAACTATACTAATACGAGTAATAGTAGTTAATAAAGATCAATAATCACCAATTCGTTTGTATGAAATTGACAGGCGTCATGAACGCATTCTTTTGTTATGTATGCCACGGCGAGAAAGAAGGGAGAGCAAGAGAGATCGAGAAGAGAGTAGAAAGAGCGAGACAGCGAAGAGAGAGTAGAAAAAGCGAGCGCGACCGACAGCAGAGACTAGAGGGTGTCTAAAAGACTACTCACACTTATTCTATGCCCATAGAAAACACCGATTTTGTATGGAGACGCGTACGCATCCGTTCAGCTGTCCGTTTCTATTCAGCTTTCGCGGCAAACAAGTATAAAATGAGGACAAATGTGTTATTATCATGCGAGTGCTATAGATCGCTGTTCTGCCGCGTTCAGCGCTTTTTCGCCGCATTCAACGTCGAACGTGGCGAAACAGCGCTGTACAGGGGGTCTACTCCGAAGTAGTATCGGCCGAATGTTCGGCCGTTTCCTGCTACAAAGTTACTATTTGGTTCGGTCGGTCCCGATTCTACACTCCTACACTCTTTCGAATATTGACTATGGTCTTGACCCATCTGAGCCGATCCGAACTTTTTTTGCATTTTTCAATAATAAATATTTGGTTCGATGTGTCGGTCCGAACCGAACTGCATTCGCACTTTGCACTTCGGAGTAGACCCCCAGGATGGTTCTCGACTCCTTGTCGACAAGTTGCGACCTGCATAGTTCCTGCATACAGGGTTGCCAGACGAGTTCGAGTGAATTATCGTATCAATATTCGAAAATTATCGTACCAGATGAAAAATTATCGTACACCTACCAAAACCGCGCGAAACGCGCTATTTCGCAAAACTAGAAATAGGATAGGAATTTTAGAAAGTTGTGAAATTAGACAGAAATTGTAAAATAACTTACGGTATTTATTTTATATAAGAGTGGGATCATCGGTATCGGTATTTACTTCTACGGCTGCAGCAGCGCCAGCCGTTTTTGAATAAAGGACTGCTGAAGTCATTCGTGATATCATTTTATCAGTTGGTTTAAAACCATAACAGCATTCTTTTGATTGGTTTTTTACGCATTGCGCTGAAAGTAAAACCCCTTTAACAGTTTTTGTTGCAAGTTTGTTTCTTATTCTGGTTCTTATTCTGATTTTAAGGCACTGGATAATAGTCTTTTCACTCCACTTCGGAGGAAGGTTGGAAATTATCGTACTTTGGCGTACGATAATACATATTATATCGTACATCGTACGAGTGTCGAAATTATCGTACATGTACGATAATTATCGTACGTCTGGCATCACTGCCTGCATATATTTGATTTAATAATACGTTATCATTATGCACTTAGGATTGAGAGTTCGGACGTCGGACTTTAAAAGTAAAGTAATTGTAATTATTTTATTTTTACGAAATAAAATGAACGAAGAGACACTTATATTGCTAATGTAAAAATATTCTTGCTTGTACGATATTAGTTTGTCACATTATAGCGATCAACAGAGAAAAAATAATGCTTGGGAAGAGAGAAGCGTTTCAGCAGAGAGTATGACGGCTTTTCTCATTGTTAAGGTGCGTACAGACTATGAAACATATTATATAACTTGTGTTTTATAACACGTCCACATTATGTAACCTTGTTATTCAACATTACAACATAAAACAATACTGCCGATCGATTCTGTAAAAATGGCGGCGTGAAAAGTTAGGTGAAGTGAACTTAGAGTGAGCTGTCCCTAGCATTTGATTGTGATTAATCCCTAGCATTAGTTGGAATGACAGCTCACTCCACGCTCACTTCACCTAAGTTTTCACGGTGAGATGGTTACAGAATCGCACTGCTGTACACATTAGAATAACAATGCAATATAAAAATGTTATATAACCGTTGTCGTTTGTCGTTCTTCAGTGCTATTCACAATGTCGACACGAGAGGACGTTTTGCTGGCTGCGGCAGTTACATAACATTGTTGTACATATCAATAACATGTTATTATAACATGTTTTATAACATTCAGTGTCCACACTATCTGAAACATGTTATATAGCAATGTTGTTTAACATGTTATGTTATATAGTCTGTACGCACTTTACGGGGCTGTACGCGGCTGATATAAGCAGAACTGTATAAGGGCGCGTTCGCATATACGTACGTTTTTACAGGATCCTTTTTAACGGATCTGTCGCTACTGGAGATAGTATTCACACAGCATTTATAGGATCCTTTTTAACGGATCCGTCGCTACTGGAGATAGTATTCACACAGGACTGATTTTAAGAGATCGGATCAATATACTGGATCCGAAATACTGTATTATGTGTGAACTGGCTCATACAACTACATACGCTAATAACACATACGTTTAAACGGACCTGTAAAACGGATTGCTGCTTATTTTGTCGGATCGGTATTTTCTACTGGATCCGGAATACTGTATTATGTGTGAACTCGCTCATACAACTACATATGCTAATAACATACACGTTTTAACGGACTACAGGTCCGTCAAAACGTGTATGTTATTAGCATATTAAACGGACGTTAAATGTGAACGCGCCCTAAGTGTGATCAAAATCGTTCAGCGAAAGCGAATGGAGCTAAATAAGTGTGAGTAGTCCCTTAGAATGAATTCTAGTTTGTTTTACTCTTCTATGGCACTGATAAGGGAATCAACGCCATTGAAGAGTTCACAAACTAAACTAATTAAAACTAAATTTAAGTTCAGTGCATCTTTTTCTTTCTATTTAATTCAGAAAAGGACAGAAGATAAGTAGGTATTAGTTTAGTCCTGTCAAATTCATGAGTCTTTACATCATGTGATTTGTTTCACTAATACTTATTATCAGACATGTTATCGTACCTAACACTCTTTCTTAGAAAAGCCTGCTAAATATTTTTGATCACCCAAAAATACTACTTAAGTACGTCAAGTTTCTAAAAATATCCGTTTTAAAATTAATCTTAACTTCAAAATGTATACGTCAATAACCGATTATTTACGACAAGCTAATGAGAAGTTCAATTCTATAATTTTATTGCCTTGAACTTGCAAACCAATAATGTTTGGGAAATGACGCACCAACACATAATTCAATTTAACGCCATCTAGTGCAGATAAACCGCAAACTGCGAATGTAAATAAGCGCCATCTAATTTCGAATAAAGTAAACTGACTAACCGGCCTTGTAAGATAGTAGAGGTAGATTATGTAGTTTGTTTATTGCGAACTTGTTTTCCGCATAGAACGTGTTGTGCAAAAATCCAGCTTCACTACATGAATATTAACTCTGCGTGCTCATTGTTGAATCGATTGTGTGTCCGTTTAGAAACGAATTAACGAGCTGAGAATCGTTTTCGGCCTTCGCCATGTTCTATCTATGAATTTTCTGTTGTTTCGCGAGTTCGCGCGAAAATCGATACCGTTTTTTCTTGGAACACTGGCACTTACGTCACTGGTTGAACGTAAATAAAAATACAAGTTTAAAATGACGGTTTGTTTTGTGGTCGGGCTGTACCACGTATATTGTCTTCCACGCATATTATTGGGTCATTTTTATGACAGCTCTCCATTCATAATAATGACCTGTTTTTCTAACTGAACAGATAGCTGTGCTGCCGGGGAGTTTGTTGTGCCACTTCTTCCCAGCGAAAGCATTAGGAAGGGGTGAAGGGCGGGCGTGCCGAGGGACTTCTTATGTCATTTTGACGTTCGAAAAGTGCTGATTCTCAGCCTAATTTGAATAAATGACTTATGATTTTACCAAGGAAAGGCAAACCGCTTTTGAGAGAAAAGCCGCTACGCTACAGGTTGAATCATATCTCCGTATTTGCTAGGAGTTTAATTGAGTTTTATTTTTGTGTTCTGGAGTTTATACACAAGCTCCTATGGACCGGTAACGCCGGCGGGGTCGATGAAACAAAAAGGACAAACCTTAAGGCTTAGACAAAGTAACTAACTATCAGCAAAAGCGATGATGAGAAAGTCCTCATTCGATCTGAGTAGAAAGATTATAACTGGACTTTAAAAGAGCAGGACCTTTGAGTTTGTTTCGAAATTTCTTCTCCGGGGAAGTGAGATAGGAAATGTCAACTCAATGGCGCCGATTCCCTTGTTCACAAACTAAACTAAATTTAAGTTCAGTGCATCTTTTTATTTCTATTGCATTAAGAAAATGACAGAAGATAAATATTAGTTCAGTCCTGTCAAATTAGTCGCCCGACGTAAATTGACGTATTTTTAGGAGGCATGTTTTTAATCACGTCTAAACTGCATAAGGTGTTTCTTAATTTAACAGGACTAAACTAATATTTATCTTCTGTCCTTTTCTTATGTTACGATTTATATCTTATGACTGCGTCAGTGAGCGGAGTTCGCGCAGCTGAATTTTGGGACAAAAATATTCAAACTATTTGCCATCGATACTCTAAGGAAGGAAGGAACGTTTATATTCATCACTCTTCCTAATATCATCTACAATGACAATCATTGGTCTCTATTAAACTGCGAAAGACTACACATTTTGTTCGTCAATTACTTGGACTAGTGTGGACAAATTGAAATGGCCGCGTCGTTGTGGGTGAGTCATAGTCTCATTTTATCATTGAGAATAAACAAGCACAGTTCCAGAACTGTGCTTGTTCCAGAACTGTGCCCAGGCTCGTGGCTAAATAATAACAACCGCACGGATCACTCTTGCATCAGTTATATTTAAGTCCCAAAAAAAATAGAGGGCATTTTGACAGTTCAACAACATTCATTGCGTTATTTACGTTGTTAAGCAGACGATTTTCCCGAATACATGAAACAACGGATTTGCAATATCCGAACAGACTCCGGACCCAGGTTGGCCGAAGCAAGGAAAACCTGCTCAGCTGGATATTGATAGACGATACCGCTTTGGAGTGTAAATGTGGTGCTGTTCGTCACACGATGGGACAGTGAATATCGCCACAGATTACTGAATAGTTACTACATATCGCGTCCTACGTGTCCTATCAGCTACACGTTACAGGAACTGATGGACGCTAGTGATGGCGTCAAACAAGTAGCCAAATTCTGGGTCGAGTCCATTTAGATAGCCATCGACACGCTAAGAAGGATAAATTGTATCTAAAAATCAATATAACTCACCTTGCTGTATTTATCCTGTTCCTGTGTTGGGTATGGTAAAACTGATGATGCGTAGCAGCTGACTTTATTCCTTATAGGGGTCCTAGATACTACTACTGTCACGACTTTCTTTTCCTTCTTCTTTTTACCCTCATCATCAAGTCTTAACTTCTCTAGATCTTCGACTAACTCATCAGTTTGTTTAATATTCTCCGATTTTTCTTCATGATTCTCCAGTTTGTCATCATTCTGTGTTTTGTCAGGGTTCTCCGCGTCCTTATTGTCGGAGAATCCACTGTCCCCTGAGGTAGTGGATGACTGAGAGTGTATTCTTTCATTTCGTGATTCTTCTATTACTTTGAAAGTGAAGTTTTCCAATTCATCTGCTAGTTCATCATTTTTTTCTTGTTTTACGGGTTTTACCTCTTCCAAATTCAATTTCGTATTGAAGTTTTCTAAGATGGCGGCGACGGTGTTCGTTTCTTGTATTGGTTTCTCTTTTTTCGTATCTGGCTTTTCTTCAACAGTATGTTTCTCGATCTTTGGTTTTTCTTTCTTTTTCCCGAATATTGATCTTAATAAGGTTTTTATTGATTTTTTGTCTGTACCCTCCATAGGTTTTATATTATTGGCTACTCTGGCACTACCCATAGTATTTATTTTTGTCTTATTATGATCGACGTTTTAACATCTGTAACAATAAAAAAAATATTATTAGTTTATATAATCATTATCTTACAAGAGAAAAGAGGCAATATTATTGGCGAAATTTATTCGATGTATTTTCATAATACACCCCAAGGGCCTATGAAGAAGAACGGTCAAGAAACTCCGTAACTTAACTACGGAGTTTCTTGTTAAAAATAATAATTAAAATAAAAACAACCGACTTCCAAAAACGACACCACAAAGTGAAAAATAACTTTAATTTCGGAAGTCGGTGTCGCTGGTTCCGCATTTCCGTTGTTTGCCACCGACTTCCGAAATTAAAAATTTAGTGTCGTTTTTGGAAGTCGGTTGTTTTTTTTTTTTCTTAAAAGTTTTTATTTTTCACTGTTTAGTTGTACCTACCCAACACAAATTCGTATACCTACTTACAAGATTAGAGGTACCTACCTACTCCACTAACAACTTTGACAAAAATGAGGGTGTACCCTGGTATAACTTTGACAGAAATGAGGGTGTACCCTGGTATACTGAACACATCTGCGTACCCTTTTAGAGCGTACAGGCGTGATGTTATGTTGTATGATTGCGTAAACAATACATACATAAGCGATAGCAGCAATAGCCGTTGATTTGCTGGCATTTATTGAAGAGTTCCGTTGTCTGTCTCCGAAACTCATCATCAGATCTTGTCGATGTCTATGGGAGCATTTTGGGAAGTATACCCTTTCCAACAAAAAAATAATTTTTCAAATCGGTTGGCAAGCGACGGAGCTATGCGCGAACAAACATAAAAAAAAAATACAAACATCCGAATTGACAACCTCCTCCTTTTTTAGAAGTCCGTTAAAAAGGCTTTTATTTTCAAAAGCAATTACAAGCCTACGCGGTAATTCACTTTGACAGTTCAACAACATTCATTCATTATTTACGTTGTTGAGCCGACACATTTTTCGAACATATGAAGCAATAGATTAGCAATATCTATTTTTTACATTTCTATGGGCAATATCCTTCAAAATGATTCAGATTGTGATGTGTTACGCAGTAAGGCTGATGATTACATTCATCAGCCTTACTGATGAATGTAATCACTTCACCTAAGTTTTCACGGTGAGATGGTTACAGAATCGTACGGCAGCACCAGAAATCAAAGATTAATGATAAATTTCTCTCAGAACGCACAGTGCAATTTGACATGTAAATAATTGATACAATTCTGTTAAACCTGTCGCAGATCAGCCAAAACATCACTTTGTTTGTTTTAGACCAATTGTGTTTTTGGCTAACATCCAAGCAACATTTGCAGGCGATAACTTTAAATATAGATGGTAATATGTGTTGCGTAAACTTCCACGAATTGTGTTAACTTAAATTGTTTGTCCTTGGTACGGATTCCTGTCCTATATACATGTTTTATGGGTTTCGAGATGTGGTTTGATATAATATTTTGGTAGGTATATGGACCATTGTCATTTGGGAAGGTCATTTTAGAATTGCGAAAGGTGACGATCGACTGCCTATCTGACCTCCACAGCCCAGTTACTCTGGATAATACGATACCGCTTGGTAAGACTGGTTGTCAAGACTTTGGGGCTTCTGACTACCCGTAACGACAGTCAGAGATCCATGAATGCCAGCCAGGACCAACGACTTAACGTGCTTTTCGAGGCATGGAGGGGTTTCGGTTTGTAAAGATGGTCACCCATCCACAGACCAATCGCGGCAAGCGTAGCTTAAGCTGATCGATAGACCTGTGCAGCTGTTATTATTTAGCCACGGGCCCCTGTTACACCTCGTATACTTATAAAATAAATAACAAGTAAACTACTTTATAAATGCTACTACCAGATCGGTTGAGGAAATATCTACAAAGAAACTTAAACTACTTATTATACATATACATAGATAAATCAGTCCATTTTAACAAACAAGCTACGTATTTATAAACCTTAGATGACATCACCACCGACATTTTCTAAAAAACAAGTACCAACTTAAATAATTTAAGTGAATCCTTAAAACTGTTTTGGTCATAACATAACTGTTGTTTTTTTTATGCCCGCAGACGGGTGCGACGCGACTCTAGCAGAATAATTTTTATGATATTTTTTATTATTATTATGTCGTTTTTAAATTTTTTTGCCGCGTTTCCTGCCATTGGGAACTATGAAAACTTCATGGAAATTGTTTGACTAGAGTCGCGTCGCGTCTGTCTGCGGGAGCCTTTACACTGCTGTAAAGATCTTTTGGAGCTCGAATGACGTTGACAAAGGGGCGCTGTTGGTAAACATTCATAATCATACCTATTATAAAACAAAGTCCCCCGTCGCGAGTCCTCCCCGCCGCCGCCCGGCTGTCTGAATCTGAACGCGATAAACTCAGAAACTACCTACCGAACGGATTTTCATACTCAAAATCAAAAGTCATTTATACAAATTAGGCTGAGAAACAGCACTTTTCGAAATTCGAACGTCAAAATTACAAAAGAGAGTCCCCCAAAAACGCCCGCCCTTCACTGTTTTCGCCAATGGACGGAATGATTCTTGAGGAAGGTTTAGGTGTATAATTTATTGAAGGTTTTGTGTAGACTGGCTGAAATTAATATTTCTGATGATTGTTGAAGTTAACGGAAAAATCATGCCAACTGGAAACCAATGGAGTTATATGAAAACCCCGGTGAAAATCCCGGTAGCCGGTAGTACTTTCCCGTGGGATATTTTCCGACATCCACGCGGGCAAAATCTAGTACATACTAATTCCATGCATTTGAACTGTCACTTGGCAATAAACAAGATGGCGGCGCTAGTTTCGATTTTTGCCGCGCGAAGTTAGCGCTGTATAGCTGTTGTTATTGACATTGTTCGATTGTTGGCTGACAGAAGTCGATAAACAAACAAAAATCACTTCACAAGAGTTTAATAACACAGATAGACGCGGGTCACGCACGAAGACCGCGCGTCGATTGTTTCAATGATTCGAAAGTCACGCAACGAAGTATTTGCGCCGCGATTTTCTTCGCGTAGCCCGCGGGATTCGGTTCAGTTTGACCAGTTTAAATTGACGTAGAATACGTGATAACTGCGCTTGTCATACCGTATTTACTACGGTTGGTCTAAGGAAAAAAGGTGCCCTTTTAAACTGATGACTACCATGGCGGAAATATTGTCGATTTCCCTTGACTAATGGGAACTACAGGATGATTTTCAAGATAGTTATTTCCTCTCCAGTAATGTATCAAGTTATTATCCACATAGGGATTGTGGTTAAGTAATAACAGCCGCACGGGTCAATCATTTTGCCGCGGTTGGTCCGTGGATGGGTGACAATCTTGAAATATCAACACCATCGGAAAGCACGTTAAGCCGTTGGTCCCGGCTGTCATTCGTAGATCTTTGACAGTCGTTACAGGTCGTCAGAAACCCAAGTCTGACAACCAGTCTTACCGTACCCAGTAACTAGGTTGTGGAGGTCACTTGCAGTTGCTACATGTAAAATACTGGTATTCAGCTGCATCCAGTTACGACTGGAAGCTGACCACAACATAGTTGGGAAAAGGCTAGGCAGATGATGTAGTCCAATAATTCTTAGAACTAAGTATTAGGCAACGGCACTGATGTTTAGACAAAACACTATCGCGCATCTTCATTTAAATCCTACTAATATTATAAACGCAAAAGTTTGTGAGGATGGATGGATGTTTGTTACTCTTTCACGCAAAAAATACTGAACGGATTTTGATGAAACTTTGGCACACAGATAGTTTATAACCAGGATTAACACATAAGATACGTTTTATCCCGATATTCCTACGGGATCGAAACTTATGCGGGTGAAACTGCGGAGCGCTGCTGTTTGTAATAATATTATAAACGCGAAGTTTATGAGGATGGATGAATGGATGTTTGTGCCTCTTTCACGCAAAAACTACTGAACGGATTTCGATGAAATTTGGCACACAGATAGTTTATAACCAGGATTAACACATAAGATACGTTTTATCCCGATATTCCTACGGGATCGAATTTTATGCGGCAGAAATCGCGTGACGCTGCTAGTAGTATTTATAAACATGATTTTGGCCGTGAACTCGGAAGCGTCATGCGGACAAAGTCGCGAGCAGAATCTTGTCGATGATAAAGATAAAATTGATATTGGGATTTTACATAATACGATTTATTTTATAAATAAAAAATATCTTTCATTCAAACAACAAAGTTAATTGGCCATAATTATCTATGTTACATACGGGTTTTCCAAATATACAATATATTAATACTGCAAAATATTTGACTAGCTTTTACCAACGGCTCCGCCCGCCCACGCGGAGGTCGGAAATTATCCCACGGAAACGTATCCGGGATAAAAAGTATCCTATGTGTTAATCCGGGTTATAATAAACTATCTGTGTGCCAAATTTCATCCAAAATCCTATTAAAAGCATAATGATAATTATTGAAATACTATCGTGAATTCTTGCATGCCTAGTACTTTGCCTAGTGCTTTTTTATAGTTTAGAATACTGCTCAGAAAGTCGGGTCATATTTGAATCATGATTCGAAAGACATGTTTTTTTCCGCGGGAACAGTACATTTTTCTGTAAGTATGAAAGGTACCCATGTCCGTTTCTATACCCCTGACAACGTATACCTATGCAAAATTTCATTACAATCGGTTCAGTGGATTAGGCGTGAAAAGGTAACAACCAAAAATATTTTCGCATTTATAATATTAGTTAGGATTTTACAATTTACTAAAAACGTAAGTTAATTTGAATTTCGCGGGTTACCTTTTATGTGGTTAATTATTAATAGTAAAATACACATAGTTACTCAATATTATTAATAATGAATAGTTTCATTATTTCCTGCTTGATTCACCACTAAAAAATAGCCCGCGAAATTCAAATTTACTTACGATTTTTGCAATTTGTAATCTCCTAAACTAGGAGATTACAAATTGCAAAAATCGTATGTAAATTTGAAGCCCGCGAAAAATTCAAATTTGAATAAATCCAAATAATAATAATAAATAATAATAATATATTAATATTTATTATTATTTTTTATTTATTTATTATATATTAATATTTAATTTTAATGTAAATTTGAATTTCGCGAGCTATTTTTTATGTGGTCAATTATTAATAGTAAAATACACATAGTTAATCAATATTATTAATAATGAATAGTTTTATTATTTCCTGCTTGATTCTGTACCCCCTGAACTAAAATAACAGGATAAAGATTATATAAATAAAGTAAATTTGTTACTCCTGACATTTTAATAGCACAAGTAATAAATATTAATAGGTTTAATAGCACTAGGTAATCTACATTCAACTTTATTCAAACGGTCTCAAGGTAGACTTTAGAATGACATGATTCTTCAAAAAGTCACAGAATCAGGTTTTGATGGAAATTGAACTTTGTGACGTGTACTTAAGGTCGTATTTAAGGTATTAATGTACATGTGCTGGCGTCTGTACTATCACTCATTTCCTGCGTGTTTGTCATTGTCACTGATAAGAACGCGTCATTACCTCTTCAGATTATGAGTACTACTTGATTCATTAAAAAAAACCGGCCAAGTGCGAGTCGGACTCGCCCATGAAGGGTTCCGTTTTACGATTTATTACGTTTTAAAAAAAAACTACTCACTAGATCTCGTTCAAACCAATTTTCGGTGGAAGTTTATATGGTAATGTACATCATATATTTTTTTTAGTTTTATCATTCTCTTATTTTAGAAGTTACAGGGGGGGGGACACACATTTTACCACTTTGGAAGTGTCTCTCGCGCAAACTATTCAGTTTAGAAAAAAATGATATTAGAAACCTCAATATCATTTTTGAAGACCTATCCATAGATACCCCACACGTATGGGTATGATGAAAAAAAAAAATTTTGAGTTTCAGTTCTAAGTATGGGGACCCCAAAATTTATGTTTTTTTTTCTATTTTTGTGTGAAAATCTTAATGCGGTTCACAGAATACATCTACTTACCAAGTTTCAACAGTATAACTGTTATAGTTTCGGAAAAAAGCGGCTGTGACATACGGACGGACAGACAGACAGACAGACAGACAGACAGACAGACAGACAGACAGACCGACAGACAGACAGACAGACATGACGAATCCATAAGGGTTCCGTTGCCATTTGGCTACGGAACCCTAAAAAACAATAAAATTCAATTAAAAAAAATCAATCAATAGCTCACCATAATTTTTTGGTCCTTATCTAAAAAATAAATTGTTTATTTACACAAAAATTTCAACATTGGTACTAAAGTATGGACAGTCTTAGGATGTTTGTTACAATATATATGTACTGATGCTGAATCCCACTCAACTCAACTAGGCCAGGAGCCTTTATCTTGGGAGACAGTGTTCAGTCGCAGCAAAGGTACACACGGCTACACGTCAAGCTATACAAAACCAGTTTGTCTTGGCCTCACTTTGTATGATATTTTCTCACAATAAACGGTCAGCTAATACTGATTTTGCATAGCTTGATGTGTAGCCGTGTGTACACAATACTGTTTAACATAAGGTTGCTGATTATTAAGTTAATAATTACGCTATTCATTTTAAATTTGTG
Source organism: Apamea sordens (assembly GCA_945859715.1). Lineage (NCBI taxonomy): Eukaryota > Metazoa > Arthropoda > Insecta > Lepidoptera > Noctuidae > Apamea > Apamea sordens. The sequence continues at coordinate 4,485,284 of OX244015.1, read as the reverse complement.
TTAGTATATGTGAGTCTGTGGTTGTTGCAAATGGGTCACACTATCACGTCATGAAAGAAATACCTACATCAAATTACAAGTCCACCTTTACATTATAAATAAAGCCGAAGAGTTTGTTTGTTTTGTTTGTTTGAACGCGCCAATCTCAGAAACTACCAGTCGGATTCGAAAAATTCTTTAGCATTTGACAACACGGTTAGCGCAGTGGCTGAGCGATCGGACTGCTGCGCTGCGTGTCGCGGGTTCGATTCCCGCACAGAACAAATATTTGTATGACCTACATGTATTTGTTCCGAGTCTGGTTGTTTTTCTATCTATAATACGTACGTATTTACAAAAAAAAAAGTATATAAGTAGTTTATCAGCCATCTTGTTACCATAACACAAGCATTAGGTTGCTTAGCTTGGGACTAGATGGCGCTGTGTGAAATGTCCAGGGATATTATTATTATTTAATAGCCTAATTCTTGAGGAAGGTTATAGACTATTTAGCATCATGCGAGGACAGAGAAGCCAAGCAAAAAAAGAAAGTCTAAAAGAACGCTAAACGAAGACGAAGTCATAGCTCGGGCGGGCGATGCGATGCGACGCGGTGGGACGAGGGAACAGGAAATTACTATACTCTGACTACTAGGTTAACCGTTTTTTGACAGATCGAACTAGTGAGCTGTCAAAACTGATACACGTATAGTACAAAACTGATACACGTATACACGTATAGTATACGTAATGTCGTAAGAAGACATAATTAAGATAATTCAATATAAGATTAGGCAGTTTATATATTTATTTTATTACGCATTTTAAAATTAACTTGTACACACGGCTACACGTCAAGCTATACAAAACCAGTTTGTCTTGGCCTCACTTTGTATGAAATTTTCTCACAATGAACGGTCAGCCAATACTTGTTTTGCATAGCTTGATGTGTAGCCGTGTGTACGTAATCTGGAATAGTAACGTTCTAAGGCAGCTGTGTAAAAAACGGTTAACGTAATGGACAGGGGTATAATCTGTAAGATTATTTATTTACAGAGCCGGATCTAGGGGGGGGCAAGCCGGGGCCCATGCCCCGGGCGGCAAGTTCAGAGGGCGGCCAAATTCACACTTTACATTATAGACAACTCATCATTTACATAACTTTGACCACGGAATAAATAATAGTACAAGTACAGAAATTTCATGGCCATATCAACTCGACCGATACCCAGAGCGCGGAGTGAGACGTGCTGCACGAACATTTATTATTCGCGAGGCGCGTAGGCATAGTTACGCGCGGCAAAATACGCGCCCGCTCGCCCGCAGGAATCGCAGATCGCGGCAGCACGCGTCTGGTTACCGTGTTTGCGAAAGAGATGAAGCTATATTCGAAACCTCCCCTAGTTTTTCGAAAATTACCCCTGACGGGCTGAAATTTAGTCATTTTTACAGGGGAGGATGTTACTGCATGGCTTGATTAACTCGAAAATTAGTATAAATAATCTTTGAGTCAAGTTATGAATACACCCTAAACGATTTTTTTAAATTTCACCCCTGTAGGGTGAAAAGCGAAAAGGGATACAGTTTATATGAAAAATCTTCTTCAAGAGGTTAATAACTTGAAACTTGGCAAGAATACTCGCCTAAGTAAGTAGTACAGTTTATTATTATATGTTTTTCAAAACTACCCTTCAAAGGGGGATATAGGGGTGTTGAAGTTTGTGTGGAAGTAATTGAATGCGCGGTCCAATTACCTCGAAACTTCGTATTAATACTTTTGACAGAAAATAATTAATAAATTGACCCCTTTTTTTGGGTGGGAAATCATCAAATGACCTCTCCCGCTCTGGGCTGAGCGGAAGGGCGTGTCAGACTTTTACTGACTAAAACCCACCCGTGTTCCTTCAGTTGCCTGGGCTAGGGGCCACGGTATCTATTTCGAACAACCCGCAGCCCCGGCGGCATCGGCCCTAGCGGACCCCGTCAGTTCGTGCTGACATCTCTTTGAGGCGCGCGTGGAACACAACACGCCGCGGGCCTAGTCCTTACCAGGCGGCGAGCTGCCCATTGCTCGCCGCCCGCAAGCCCGCGCCTACGGTGGCCGGGAGTGTGAGGGCGTAGAGATTGCCTCTCCCTCACGCGCTTCGCCTCCTCCTTCGCGAGCATTACTGCTTCGCAGAATGAGGTAACGGCGTCCCATTCATTCTCGCTCCGTACCATGGCCTGGACCAGGGCCGAACACGAGAAATCGCCGCCGCCGATCGCCGCCACGAGGACACGGCGGTGCCCCGCCCAAGCCGGGCAGACCTCCACCGTATGCTCCACCGTGTCCTCCGGGCGATCCACACAGTGGTGACACCCTGGCGTTTCCTCCCGCCTTATCCTGAACAGGAACCTACCGAAACAACCGTGTCCGGTGAGGACTTGCGTCAGGCGGAAGGTGAGGGCGCCGTGGCGCCTCTCTAGCCACTCTTCAAAGAGGGGACTTATCGCCGCTATTGTGGCGTGCCCAGCACTGGGTTGCGACAATCGCACTCTCCATGCCGCTATGAGATCCCGCCAGAGCTCTGTCCGTTGTACCGTGATTTCTCGCGGCAGCGGAGTTACGCCCTGACGTTTTGCCTCCTCTCACCACTCCCATATGTGGGCGAGGACTTTGGCCTCCACATCCCATGGCGGCAATCCAGCAAGGAGGTTCGCCGCCTCAGCGGAGACCGTGTGGTATCCTCGGATTAGCCGGACAGCCATGACCCTTTGGGACGCGTTCAACCGGCGGGCTGACCGCCGCCTCAGGGAACGCGCCCACACCGGTGCCCCGTAAAGGGCCATGGACCGCACGACCCCCGCATAGAGCCTCCGGCAGGAGGCGTTTGGTACCGTAACCGGTGAGAGATGTCGTGCGGTGTCCCACAGGGATCGGTCCTGGGGCCTCATCTGTGGGATAAATTGACCCCTAACTGGGCAAAAAGGGGTAATTCGTTTTTTAAGGGGAGGATTTGAACTTGAAACTGTATGTTACATTTTCACACCTAAACCACTGAACTTCTGATTTGGCAAAGAGATATATGGCATCCTGGGGAAGGACATAGTTTTTATTTTGGTAGCATGTTCCCGTGGATAATTTCCGACATCCACGCGGGCGAAGCCGCGGGCAGAAGCTAGTGCAATAATATTTTTTATTTTTTTATACGTATTTTTATTTTAAATCCTATCCTGTGCTGTGTATAAAATATATATCCTACACGTTTATGTCTATATATTATCTGTAAATAAATAGGTTTAACACAAAGAACAGAGATAGATGCATTATTTCCGGAAGGCCTATGTAGGCTATGTCCAAATTTCAATAAATTAGTGGACATCTGATAGCTGAAATTATATGGATGATAAAGGTAAAAGTAAATGTAAGTGGGCGGGGGCGGCATTTTTCAGTTTATGCCCCGCCTAAATAAAATTGAAGATCCGGGGCTGTTTATTTATTTATTATTTATACAAATGAAATTGTTCCCTGCAGAACGATTGACAATATCAAATAATATAATAGATACATGATGAAAGTGTTGTTATCGCTGTGTTATCAAGCTATTAATTCGGTAGAAAGGATTACTAGTGTGTAGTACCTACTTATAGGTATGAATATGTCGATATCCGATAAATGTATGACTTGCCCGCAAGTTTGATATTTTGTAATTTTGACATAAGTTCTTGTTGCTGTCATGTAAATAAACTTATCAAAATCGTCATTTATTACAAACTGGGCTGAGAATCAGCACTTTTTGAACGTCAAAACTAAGGACAGTCCTCCAAAACTCTAACAAATATTTTGGCGCTCGAATGACGTTTACTAGAGGGCGCTGTTGGTAAACATTCGTGAAATTGTTTTGTGAAAGACATATTGACAATACATGATGGCGGGGTTAGGTCAGAGGGGTAGTTTTCGTATTTTTAAGAACGTTTGCATTTTAATCTCAGCCTCAAGACCCTAATTTACCTACATTTTTTAAAAGTTTTCTGACACTGATTGTCGCTTAGATGAGATTGCGAGTTGAATTTGAACAGACGCCAGCACATCAAGCTACTACAATCAGTCAAATCTTTAACTTTATCGCTAAAGCATTAAGGTTTAAGGTTGATTGGGAAAATTTGACAGTTTCGGGTAGCTTCATGTGCGTCTGTACAAGAATTGACCTTCTTGGCCACGTGCAATGCAACGAGATCTTTGTTACAGCTATAGTTGCGACGCTCTATATCCGCGGTCATGTTGGCAACACTGCCTACGTCAATTTAAAAAGTTACTGGTTCAGTTACCCGGAGACGGATGTAAAGTTACTTAATGCGTCTCATAGTGGCCAACTTGCCAAGTAATGAAGCTGTTATTACATAAGAGTACTATGTAATAACTATGTGAGAGATACAAAGCGCTAATTATAAAGTCTGTAACTGACAGTGGGGAAGGAGTTTGATTGTTGAGGTCAAGTTTTTGATAGTTTTTACTATGGAGGACGCGCTAGGTAGCAAGGTAAGAGGACCAGACACTGGCAATCTTCCCATGGATGAAGAGTAAGTATCCCTATTTCACAATAGGCAAATAATTTAATTTAATGTTCTGTGTCTTGTAATGTTAATTACTTTGCATGCCTAGTATTGTATACAATCAAGTATTTTTTCTAACTGAACAGACAGCTGTGCTGCTGGGAAATTTGTTGTGCCACTTCTTCTCCCCAGCGAAAGCACTAGGAAGTGGGCGTTTTGGGGGGACTGTTTTTTGTAATCTTGACGTTCGAAAAGTGCTGATTCTCAGCCTAGTTTGAATAGATGGATTTTTCCCGCGAAATTAATTTGAATTTTTTACGTTTTTTGCAATTTGCAGGTTGAAGGCAAGTTTTATATTGATTAAATTATAATTCGCGACCGTAACACATGACTATACAGAATTATACTCCTTAATAGAACCCAAGTTCATCTAATTTTATTGATTGATATTTCAAGAAATATAATTATTATGTTTTATTAAGACCTGCACCCTAATTGCGCAACACACGATCAATCGGAATCGGTTTCAGTTTGAAGCAAATTGCTAATCCATTGCTTCATAAGTTGGAAAATAAATAACGCAATGAATGTTGTTGAACTGTCAAAATGAAACCGATTCCGATTGATCGTGTGTTACGCAATTAGGGTGCTGAATTTGATTTTTATGTTTTGCATGACTATGTGATATTTAGTTATTTTATTTAATTAATATGATACCAAGGAGCAGACATTTTGAAAAAATTCGCCAGCTTTACAAACGGGTTTTAGATTTTTGGAACCGGAATTAGAAACACTATAATCAAGTACCTACATAACATGACTTTAAAAAAAAATATCCTAAAGCATATCCATAAAAAATAAATAATTGATCGAATGGTAATTCCATTCGATTAAATATTTAAATGTTAACGACCGATACTTGGTAAGACGCGTCGAAACCAAGATGGCGTCCTGTTTTGACATAACAGATGTGACTGAAGAAAACATTTATGTATGTTAAGAACGCATTTAGGACACGTTTTAAATTTTATAACCGGTATTGTTGTTTTAACACGCCTTAAAGTGTCTTGAGGAAAACGTATAGGTATTTGAGGACAATTTTAGTACAGTTGCCAGCACATCAAGCTACCCGAGAATGTTAAATTTTCCCAATCACTCAACATTGAACCTAATTGCTTTAATGATAAAAGTTGAAAATCTATTAAAGAAATTTGACAGATTGTAGTAGCTTGATGTGCTGGCGTCTGTCTACATTTGTTCCGAAAATAGAAATGGAGCTCGTGGCTAAATAGTTACAGCTGCTCGGGTCGATCGAAGTTTTTAGGTAAGCTACGCTTGCAGCGGTCGGTTCGTGGATCGGTGACCATCCATTACATATTGAGAATTCGAGACCTTGCGGCACGTTAAGCCGTTGGTCTCGGCTGTCATTCGTAGATCTTTGACAGTTGTTACGGGTACACAGAAGCCCAAAAGTCTGACAAGCAGTCGGGTATCGTGTTGCCCTGGGATGAGGAGGTCAGACAGGCAGTCGCTTCATGGAAAATACTGATATTCAGCTGAATCCGTTTAGACAGGAAGCCGACCCCAACATAGTTGGAAACGCAACGGAATCGGTAGCTTAATTGATAATTGGATGTTTGGTCCGCAAATAGAAAAGCTCGTGCCTTCTATTAATAGATTGTAAAATCTGTGGTCGTTAAGTGATCTTTTATAATCGTATACAACCACAAACAGCGAATAAATATGAAGTTACTGACTCATCACGGAATCACTTTCATTGAGTTGAATTCATGTAACAAACGGTAGTTAAAACCATTTTTATCGTGTGGTTCGGTGTTTGAAATACTTATGACGTTCGTTTTTTGTTTTTTTTTTTTACCAGCTCGCTCTTTACTAATCTGAGCGCTAACAGTAGAATGGCATGACATTTTAATTGACAGTTCAAAAACATTTATTGCGTCATTTACGGTGTTGAGCAGACTTTTCGAACATTTATGAAGCAATGGATTAGCATACGAAAGACGGGTTGGCGAACGAGATTAGTTTGGAAAAGAAGTAAAATTGCTGTCAACTGCTTGAAAAGTGTCGACAGCAATTTTCGGAGTCGAGACTTTCGTCATAAATTTATCAAAATACTCTTATGATCATTTTTGTTTTGCCGCAAAACCTCATAGATCTTTGTTACCTGTCAAAAAGTGCACAAAGACAAATAAAATACTTTACAAGTCAAAGACACTTCGTTCATAAATCCTAATAAAGTATGCCAGTATAAAACCTCTTTTCACAGAAGCAGTGCATGATTTCACGCAAAATAGTCATGTTCTTGACATAATAGGACTGAATTCTCAAGACATTTACTAATCTGTTGATCTGCGTTATGTCAACATGATGCGACAATGGAACTCGTGCAAGTGTTTAGATAAAAAAATACAGCTTATAATGTGGAGTAAAATGGCGCGTAGAAGTGACAAAGGAGTTCGAACATTTTTCTATGGAAGCTGGCATCTCCAGCCGCCGCCATTTTTTTTTTCAATGTTCCGCGCACAATGGAATTTTTACACTGCCAGCCGGTCAAAACTTTGAAGGTTTTTACACCGGCGAGACGATGCGTGGATGGAATGGACGAGGATTGAAGCTTGTATGGCAAAATTTCTATCCATGCCCTGCCCATCTTTGGTTAAAAGGTTTTGATGCGCGAGGATGTGCGAGGCGAAAACTGAAATATTTGTTAGTACAATATTGAACTTTATAGAATAGAGTATTTATTTACTTTGTAAAACGGATATACAAATCTCGCACCGGCCATCGAGGACGGTCTCTCTGTCTAGCGCTGCCTCGCGATGTCTAGCGCTGGTACGAGCTGGCTCGCTCCAGCCATCGCGAGACATCGCTGCATACTATACTCTTCAGCTCCCAGAGCTACTTTCAATACATGTTTCCCTTAGGGCCTTTTCACATGCACGGCACGGTCACCGTGCCGTGTACAGTAGAAATGTATGAGCCACATAGATTGCTTTCACAAGACACGGCGACCGTGCCGTGACCCGCCCGTGTTCAAATGTAAAAATATCTACGTTCAGACCACTTGTCTTATCTCTAACTTCTTAACTGCATAATATTGTATTAGTATTAAGGAATGTTTAAAGGTGCAATAAATGGGCTTTGTTTCAAAACATCAACGACTGCCGAGCGATAGCAGGTAAGGTAGGATCATTGTTATATTTTATGATTTCTTCATAACTAATAATTTTGGTTTTGATTGACATCATCTGCCTAGCCTTTTCCCAACTATGTTGGGGTCGGCTTCCAGTCTAACCGGATGCAGCTGAATACCAGTATTTTACATGGAGCGACTGCCTATCTGACCTCCACAACCCAGGTACTGGGTAATACGATACCCCTTGGTAAGACTGGTTGTCAGACTTTCGGGCTTCTGACTACCCGTAACGACTGTCAAAGATCCACGAATGACAGCCGGGACCAACGGCTTAACGTGCTTTCCGAGGCACGGAGGGGTCTCGGTATGTAAAGATGGTCACCCATCCACAGACCAACCGCGGCAAGCGTAGCTTAACCTGACCGATAGACCTGTGCGGCTGTTATTATTTAGCCACGGGCCCCTCGGTTTTGATTGACATTGAATGAAAATGTACCTATGATTGTTTTAGCTTCCTAAAATATATATTTTTTATTTATTAATTAAGATACATTTTTAAGAAAGTTACTCATGAACAATCTCACTTAGTTGGAACTAGTGGTTTCTACAGACAAGAATAAAGGAAAGGAAGGGCTGTTGAAAAACATGGTAAGTATGGCCACCTCAGAGTCCCGATCTCAACCCTATAAAACTTTGGGAAGAGCTCGATAGTAGAAATGTTTGTGATCAATGTGACTCTTCTTTACATGACGACATGTGGAAGGGTTTACAAGAGAGCTGGAACAAAATCTCACAACAGACAATCGATAAATTGATAGCTCGTAAGAACCAAAATCTATATCTGACCATCGTAAGGACTATTCCTGCTTGCAGCGCGTATTATTATTCGACCTAAAAAGGATACTCTTTTGTTTTACTTACGGACGCAGCTGTGCACGGGATTTTGTTTTCAAAATGGTCTCGTATATGTTTTGGCGATAATACATTACATACATACGCCATACGGGAACGCCACGATTGGTGATACTGACATCACACAAATCCTGCATCACGCAAGCAGAGTTTACCGCGCAATTAGCATACATACAAACTTCCCGACATCAGTCGTTGGGCAATTGCCCGCCAGACACAACACCCGTCTGGTCGGAGGATGCTCCCTTTTCTATAGAGAGTGATGAGTGGAATTTACAACCTGTTCCTCATAAGGATACTTTTCATCCCGATATTCCCACGGGATCGAAACTTACGCGGGTGAAACCGCGGGGCGCAGCTGCTAGTCTACTAATAATAAAGCTGAAGTGTTTGTGTGTTTGATTGAAAGCGCCAATCTTGAGGAAGGTTATGACTATTTAACGTCACGATAATACCTTCCGGAGCCGAGCAAAAAGAAAAAAAAATAAGAAAGACCGCTATCCGAAAACGAAGTAAGAGCGCGGGCAGGCGATGCGATGCGACGCGGTCGGTCAGAGGAACAAGAAATGTCACGTGGAAGAAATCGCGGGCGCAAGTTAGTAAACAAATAAACACAATAATATCTTGATAGATCTTGTCACTCGATAAGGTATGCTAAACGCGTTTAATATACCTAACACGTACGCCCACGTGTCAGTTTTAAGGTGAGTATAGACTAGCATTTTCTCGAGCATTTCTGTGTAATGTAACGTTCTCACGAATGGTACAATACAGGTAAAAGCTCAATTTCCGAAGCATTTCCATGTAATGTAACGTTCCTGCGAATGCTCGGCGCAACGCTCACAGCGAGTGTGCACTTAGGCTACGCGCAAATAGCGTTGCCAGGCGTCCGGATAAAGCCGGACATAGGTAGGCTTTTTGATTGCGTGTCCGGCCAAAATAAACGGTGTCCGGCTTGTCCGGGTTTTGTTAGGCTTTTTACATTTCGTAAACGAGCGAGCGCCGATGACTGATTATGACAATAATCAAATACCTTGATTTTACATACAGTTTTTTTTGTCGTACCTATTAATACTGAGACACAAAATCCTCAATAATGTAGGGTGTCCGGCCTTTCTACCCAAATGTCCGGCCAAACTGGCTGGTCTGTCCGGCTAATAGGTTTGGCGACCTGGCAACCCTACCGGCGCAAATGAGCCACCGGCCACAGCCACCGATAGCCCAGCGACAAGCAGTTCACATGCTTTTTCATACTTTTTGTATTGATTCAACGCACACGTGTGGCCGGTGGCGGCCACCCGCTACAGCAGTACTCAACACCGCAGCAAGAGGCGACGGCCACTGGTGGTTGTGGCCGGTGGCTCGTATGCGCTTACCCTTACCCATAACATTTCGTAGTACAGTCACCAGCACATCAAGCTACTACAATCTGTCAAATTTCTTTAATAGATTTTCAACTTTATCGCTAAAGCATTAAGGTTCAAGGTTGATTGGGAAAATTTGACAGTTTCGGGTAGCTTGCTCTGCTGGCGTCTGTACCTTGCGTTCATTCTTCCTTGAAATGTCGGACCTACAAGTTGCGTGTGCTCGTGCAAAGGCTCGACGAAATGTTACACCATTACGCTCGTTGGTTTGTACAATTATTGTTGTAACAAAACGGCGAGCGTGCTCGACGTCTGGTTCGTGAAGGGTGATACACTAAAACATATCATAGAGCGGCTCGTTGTTCTGTTACAACTTACAAGTAAATGCTCTAGAGTCTATACTCACCTTTACGTTATCGCTGTCAATATACCTACTTGATATCATTGGAGTTCCCCTTTGGCTAAATTCTCAGATCTTGGCAGTGCAGGCAGTTTCTAAATGGATTTTAAGTAGTTTGTATACGGTTCCTTAAGTATAAGTTATACTGAATTATGTACTTATAGTACAGTCACAAGCAAAAGTATGTTTACACTCGGCTTTATTCAAAAGCGATTTACTCCTTTATTTTTTAATGAAATTATATGTTGTTACGAACATAGCATTTACGAACCCATAGGTTTATGTAATGTGTCGTATTTCAACGTTGCATTCGTTATTTCTCGAAAAAATCAAGTGTTGACATATTGGTGCTCGTGACTGTACCTAGTTCAATGAAAACTAAAAACAAAGCATGTAGCATGATCAGCCTTTAATGTTCTCACTACTGGAACACAGGCCTCTCTTTGAAAGGCAGTAATTTACCACGTGAGCCTAGTGTGGGTCGGTAGATGTTTCCTGTTGATGATGATGATCACGTCATGTTTTCGATTTTTTGGTTCTAGGATATGCCGGTTCCTCACGATGTTTTCCTTCAACGTTTTGAGAAACACAGAGGGCTTGGTGAGTTTTGACCTTAAAAAGTTTGGTAGTTATAACTTAATTCAAATTTAAAAAGACATGGAATGGTGCACTTTTTCTCTTTTCGGAGTTTAAAGCACTAAAAATGTTTTTCATTTCAGTAAAACCATATGTTATTGACATACAAACAAGAGTCTTACTCAGCACGGTCATGATATCAAACTGGACTGGCTATGTGCGTCGTGCACTGACGCAGGACACCTATTTATAGCCATACTAAGCCAGTCTCATAGGCTGAACTGCGACTTATTTAATTAATTATTGCCATGGATAGGTAGGTACGCGCGGCTACATATCAAGCTAAACATAGCACCTACAATGCGACCAAAAACCTATACAATGCGAGGTCAACTAAAACTGGAAATGTATAGCTTGATATGCAGCCGTGTGTACCTACTTAAAATCATGCCGATTCCGAGGCTAAAGTTGTACTGAACCGCTTAAATAAGTACTTACTAATTTTATGCTGCGAACATCTATAGTTTGTACTACTTCACGTCTTGGGAACGAGGAGCTTAAGTACTTACTAATTCCATGCTTAGAATATCTATAGTTTGTAACTTTGTACTACTTCACTTGGGCGAGGACATTAAGTACATACTAATTCCATGCTTGGAACATTACAAAAGTGACTGCACACAGTTCGAAAGTGGAACCCATTTGTTTTTTTAAAGTATATCATGGCGGATTCAAAACGAGACTCCGTTCAAAGTGATGTCTGAAGACAGAATGCCAAAATCTTTTCGTTCATCCTTTTTCTTTGTCAACGATCGACTCAAACCCTCCGGTCTGCCAGAATACTGAGACTAAATAAACAAGGAAACCTCATGAAGAAGCCTCAATAATATTTACATTGTGGTCCCATAAAAATTTACGCACAAGTATTTACTTTTTAAATCCGTATCCAAGGCTGTAATGAAAGTTGACGCTCGACATACAGCTATCCTTTTCACACGTCTTAGTGTAGAAAGAGATGGAGTACTAGTTTGTATGCAACTGTAGTTGAGAATGCCAGATAAGTAGTCGATTTATTCAACTTGTCTGGGCCATACAATCTTGATTGTATTATCTACATGAAACGTTCATTTCAAAAGGAAAAAAAAAAACACTACAAAGTGAAAAATAACTTTAATTTTGGAAGTCGGTGTCTTTGGTTTTGTATATAATTTACGTTTTTTGCCATTTTTTAATACGCAAAGAGGATTCAATACGTGTTAGTAAAGCTAACTTAAAACTTATCCGAGCAAATTTAACAAAATCTATAATATGGGACTTCGTCGCACCCTTCCTCTACCAAATGAGAATAATGTAAAAAACTCGTCAAAACCATGACTTATTTTGAAGTCGCTTAAAAATGGAGCGAAATCGTCCTCTCCCACTGAGCAAGCGAAATAATTTATAGGGTCAAACTAAATTAGCTAGCGAAACTGCAGACGTGATGGGTATTGACATTTAAACACGATGACTACATTACAAGTGCGGACGATGAACCCACAAAAAAAGATCTTTCTTTCTTTTTCATCATTATTATTTACTTTTATTTTTTTGTTTTACCCTGCGGAGTTTCGCTAGCAAATTTAATTTGACCTGTTGTATACTCCTTCCTTCTCTGTATGAGAAGATAATTTATCATTACACTAACCTGATTTATCAATCATCGGATAACTTTTTTCAGAGAATAATTTTGAAATTTTGACAGTTATTTACATACAAAAACTGTCAAACGTCAATTTTATTCCTCGAATAAGAGTTATCTGGCAATGGAAACAATTAAAACCTCATTAAAATGATAATAAAACCAACCAGCCAGCACTATTAACACGGTAATTTGTTATATATTACGTCTTCCTTCCTCATTTGAACACATGATTTAATTTACGAAGTACGCAAGAAAAAAACAATTGAAGTCTATGTTGTTTATTATCGACAATTTGCAACACTGCATGAACACGAGTAGTTTGCGTGCTATAAAGATATAAGGCTAGTTGCACATTGCGGGAGCGACTGTCTATGGGCTAGGGACAGATCATCAACAGCGGCATAATCTTTTCCAAAACTATGTTGGAATCGGCTTCCGAAAGTCTGACAACCAAGGAGTATCGTGTTACCCAGTAACTGGGTAGTGGAGGTCAGATAGGCAGTCGCTCCATGTAAAATACTCACATATAGTATTCACAAGCCCAATAGCGAAGCCAATACTTAATCAATATTGCCAATATGGCTGCCAGTCTAATACCGGTTTCTGCAAAGGAAACTGCAAAAATCTTGATTATACGACACACATGCAACCCGCATGTGTGTCGTATAATCAAGATTATAAATCTAGACGGCTGGGCGGGTTTCAAAGCCGACGTTTTCTCCCTTTTGACGTAGTTTGATATTGTTTCCTATTTAGTTGAGGCGTTATTCCCATAATTAGAAACTTAATATTATAAACGCGAAACTTTGTGAGGATGGATGGATGTTTGTTACTCTTTCACGCAAAAACTACTGCACGGATTTGGATGAAATTTGGCACACAGATAGTTTATAACCAGGATTAACACATAGGATACTTTTTATCCCGATATTCCCACGGGATCGAAACTTATGCGAGTGAAACTGCGGGGCGCTGCTAGTGAGTCATATTCTCAACCGGGAGATCGCAGACTGTTGGCCGAGTCATTGGGGAAAGCCAGGAATGCAATGAAACAGATCAGAGTTGATTCAGAAGCATAGTTATGTCAATGGATCTTAGTTAAATAAATGAGGGAACGACGGAAGTGACGTGTTAACGCTCATTACGCGATTTCGCGTCAACTTTACTAGCATCAAGAGGGACTTGCAGGCCATCGCGCATCACCCTTAAAATATAGACGCCTTCCATTTGCAGAAGTAACAAAAAACGGTTAAAAAAAAAAACTAGCTAAGTGCGAGTCGGACTTGCAGACGAAGGGTCCGTGCCACTATACAATATTTAACACTACAATTTTTATTGGTTGCGGAAAAAATCACGTTTGCTGTACATAAAATAAAGTTAAAAATGTGTAGACCTGCTCAACAACATAAATAACGCAATGAATAATAATAATTTCCCTGGACATTTCACACAGCGCCATCTAGTCCCAAGCTAAGCAACCTAATGCTTGTGTTATGGTAACAAGATGGCTGATAAACTACATATACATAATACTTAGACATTTTTTTTGTTGTAAATACATACATATTATAGAAAATCAATGTTGTTGAACTGTCAAAATGACAGCCATTGCTACTGTTACGTAATTACTTCGCATTATTCTCTATGACACAATGAACGAAAGTAAGGAATCATAGTGAATTAAGAAACAAATAGTAAAAAAAAAACAGTATAATGGACTCAGCGATTGTGTATTAAATAAACAAAGATCACTAAATTGCCTTAAATTTAAACGGCGCCGACTCAACATTATTTAGGTATACTTACATTAGCTTAAGAACTTAGTTATTAAGGTTAAATAAAAAAGGTTTATTAGTTTTTGCTATTCTTTTTGCTATTTTTTTTTTTATTTTATAATTTTTTGTGGCTATAATCTACTAATTGTTTGCCAAAGGGCAGGCATATGTGGCACTGAGTAGAGTAATAATACACAACTCAGCATTCAAATCTGTGAGTGAACAATAAATCACCCCTATTTTCCCACCCTTAGGGTTGGAATTTTTTTCCAAATTTATATAGGAACAACTTTGGGGTACCCTTTCCAATAAAATAAAAATTTTATCAAAATCGGACTACTCTGTAAAAAGTTATGCGTGATCATATAAAAAAAAATATATATATACGCGTCGAATTGAGAACCTCCTCCGTTTTTTTTTTCGTCGGTTAAAATGTGTAGCTCTTTCGATATTATTTTTAGGTCGAAGCAATTAAGAATCGTTTATCGTATTTACAAATTAATCGTTAAATAATTCTAGATTTGTATATAATTATATCTCTTTGTTTACTGTGATTACCACGCAATATCTTCTCGTCCCGCATTCCGCAGTCTCAAGACGAAATCGTCTTTGATCGGGTCGCCAGTGATGACCTACGGCACTGAAACGTGGTCGCTCACATTGGGCCTTATTAGAAGGCTAAAGTTACTCAATGGAGAGAGGGTTATGCATGGAGTTCCCCTACGTGATCGAATTAGAAATGAAGAGATCCGCAGGAGAATAAAGGTAACCTACATAGCCAGAATTGCCAAACTTAAGTGGCAGTGGGCAGGGCACATTGCTCACAGAACAGTTGGGTGATGGGGCCGGAAGGTTCTGGAGTGTCGACTACGTACCGGAAGACGTATCGTAGTAAGGCCTTCCACAAGCTGGACCGATGAGCTTGTGAAGGCCGCAGGAAGCCGCTGGAAGCGGGAACCACGGAACCGGTCGAAGTGGAGGCGCTTGGAGCCAGCAGTGGACGTCTTCCAGCGGAAAAGAGATGATTTACTTTAAAAACAAATCAGTTCGCTTTTGAACGATGTCCGCTCACTTGAGTGGTTCCAAGTGAACACAACAGAATATCATATCTGTATTTGCGGATTCGACCAAGGGCATAGGGAATTGGACATGCTGTCAGCGATGTGTATACATATAGCGGACGCAACAGCCGAACGATTCTGTAAAATCTCACCATGAAAAGTTAAGTGAAGTGAGCTTAGAGTGAGCTGTCAATAGTGTCAATCCCTAGCATTAGTTGGAATGACAGCTCACTCCACGCTCACTTCACCTAAGTTTTCACGGTGAGATGGTTACAGAATCGCGCTGCTGATCAACGTACGATTTTCTTTTGTTTATTCACTGCTGGGACACAGGGTTCCTCTCTGTGATAGGGAATGGGCTGTGATCCACCACGCGGGCCCAGTGGTAGATAGAGATTCCAGAGAATAGCGCATTCAAATAAACAAACTCTTCAGCTACATTATATCTTCTTTAATATACATAATTCTTCTGTAAGTGTGTTCGTCACCTGAATCCTCCTAAATGGCTAGACCGATTTGGATGAAATTTTGTGTGTATATTTCAATGGATTCCTGGATGGTTTGAAAACACAATTGAACCCGGTAGGTGGCGCTGCTTTTCCGGGCAGGACGACGTCTGCCGTGTCTGGTAGTATTAGTATAGATTTGTCCTATCGCATAAGTAAAGTGATATTTTGATTAAAAAACTATCAACATTCCTTGTACACACGGCTACACATCAAGCTATACATAACCAGTATAAGCTGAATTCTGATTGTACGAAAAACTTACACAATGCGAGGTCAGCTAAAACTGGAAATGTATAACTTGATGTGTAGCCGTGTGTACATATTATTATCTACCAACACCGTTACAATTCAAGATAATAAATTCCTAAATTCTGCACAACGAACCTACAATACGGAAAAAACTAATGGACATTTTATACAATCGCATTTAATTTAAATTTATCTAACACTCGACAAAACATCGAGATATGTTTATGTATTAAGATAAAATAATAATCAGCCTATCTTGCCCTCTGTGTCTCAAAACATGGGGTCAAGGTGACCCCTGCGCTGCCACCGACGACGCCATTGAAGTGGCAAAGTTTTGGGCTAACAAAATCTAAAATACAGTCATGCCAAAGAGATGGAGAAGAAGATCAGGGGGCCTCCGAAGTGCAAAGTGCGAATGTTCGGATCGGACCGACACATGGCCGAACTGAACCATCATCTGCCTAGCCTTTTCCCAACTATGTTGGGGTCGGCTTCCAGTCTTACCGGATGCAGCTGAATAGGTACCAGTATTTTACATGGAGCGACTGCCTATCCAACCCAGTTACTGGGTAATATGATACCCCTTGGTAAGACTGGTTGTCAGACTTTCGGGCTTCTGACTACCCGTAACGACTGTCTAAAGATCCACGAATGACAGCCGGGACCAACGGCCGAACCGAATATTGTTGAAAAATGCGAAAAAAGTTCGGATCGGCTCAGTTGGGTCGGGACCATATCGATATTCGAAAGAGTGTAGGAGTGTAGGATCGGAACCGACCCGAACGAACCAAATAGTAACTTCGTAGCAGGAAACGGCCGAACATTTGGCCGATACTACTTCGGAGTAGACCCCCTGCTAATAATGTTCCGACTGCTGGGGGCGTCAGAACTGTGTGGCGTCGAAGTGATTCAAAAGTATGTGATTGTAAATTATACCAAACATTTACTACTAGTACAGCTGTCATATAGCTGCGAACTGCGTTCATTAGTAGGTATTGAATTTCTGATTTTGATCATCTACTTTTGCTGTTGGCTGTACACATAAACCTGCCAGAATAAATTATCTAAATTATGGTGAAAACCCTATCAAAATCCATTGCGTAATTTAGAAAAACAAAGCGGTCACACAGACAGACACGAAATATATACAGGGTCAATTTGAATTAGGTAGCTAGCGAAACTCCTCAGATGGGTATTGATAATCTAAACATGATAAAACAGAAGAGTAGTTCATTCGATGACTGTTTTTGTGGGGTCATCGACCGCAGTTAGTGTAGTCACTAGAAACGTCAGTTTTTTTGTGTGCACTTCACAGAAGTATCGATATCTACACAAAAGAAAACAGATTTTCTCAACTCACACTTCAAGTAACAACACTCCCAGCGGTTGTTGATCCCCAAAAAAAAACATCAAGCCTTTTATATTTTTATTTTATCGTATTTATTATGTATATCGATTACAATTGCAGTTTCGCTAGTTAATTTAATTTGACCCTGTTAATAGAATTATAAGAGGCAGCGATCGTATAAGCCGGTCAAAGAACTGCATTTCATGCAGTTCTTTGACCGGCCAGACGACAAACGACATTCAAAATGGCAGCGATAAAATTGACATTTGCAAAAAAAACGTCACGACTTGCACTATTTCTCCGTTTGTCAACCAACGGTTTTGTAGACGTCGAATGTGATATATATTGTATTTTTTTTTTAAACGTTGCCACACACTAGGAATTACTCCTGTGTCGTGGGTGCGTTTACAAACATTTAAACTCACATACACAAACAGCCAGACCCGGAACAACTACCTGTAGGCAATACAAATATTTGTTCAGTGCGGGAATCAGCCCGCGACACGCAGCACAGCAGTCGATCGCTCAGCCACTGCGCCAACCGTGTCGTCAAATGTTGTATATGTATATTGTATATCTAAAAATGTTGAATATCTAGAGCCAAATATTCATAAACTTATGCCCGGTTAGACGAGGGTAGTTTTTGAAGCAGGGTAGAAAGGACGGCACTAGACCACGCGGACGCTCACCCATGAGATGGATTGACCAAATTAAATCCGCAGTGGGCGACCCGGTATGAGTGCACAAAAATATCAGAAATCGGAGTAAGTGGCGAGAAATCGTGCGACGAATCACATTAGCAAGAAGCTACATGAGGACCACGACTGCTACGAAGAAGAAGGAGAGCCTTTGAAGCTAGTATCTGATCCTGGGTTAATTCCAAGGACGGCAAGACGAGATGTCGGTCATGAAAATCAAAATCAAAGCATTTATTGGAACGAAGTTCCTTATCGCGCGTTGCGAAAGGGGCTAGACGGAAAAAAATTATTAAGACCAAAAGTTGGAACGACACTTTTTGCTATAGTTGTAAGCCGTGCGGCGTGCGCGTGTTTCTCTGTCTGTCTCTCTCTCTCTCTTTGAACTTCGTTCCATCCGGGTGTCCCTTGACACCAAGGGACCAGTTTCTCTCAAGTTTTTTAAAATAATACAGGCACTTTTGAATTGTCAAGGGGTCGGTCAGTCAGAAAGATGAAGCTAGTTGCCCATTCCAAGGTGTAGGCGTCTGTACCTATGGAGAAGAACCGGCAAGAAACTCCACGGACACCCTTTTAAATCAAAATAATATGATTACAAAGTATTGGTAATGATTATGCATGTTAGAACGATGCTGAAAGTTAAAAGCGTCCGTAATGAAAAGATACAAAAAAAAAAATCAACGGGGCTCACTCCAGGAGTGCGAGTGATAAGCGAAAACTGTGACATTTTGGAATGCGGTCTACTCTCCCTCCGTCTTACGAATTTTCGATCAGGTCACGTGGCCTGACGCGAGCTTCGTCTTACGAATTTTTGATCAGGTCACGTGTCCTGAGTGTCCTGACGCGAGTTTAACATTTTTTACCCATCACAACAAAAGTGCACAGCGCCGCTAAAGAAGTTTTCACTTAAAAAAAAAACAATTATTAAAGAGATGCGTCGGAGAGATGGGCAGACGACATTGTTGCCATCGCGGGTAGAACCTCGATTGAGTTTGGCGCAGAGGCACTTGGGTGGTGGGGATTGGCACTTGAAAAGAGAGGCCTATTTTCAGCAGTGGCCCAGTTGGTGAGGTCGGGCTGTGGACTGACAGAAGACTGTTATTATCCTGGCATAGCACATACTAGAGCAGTGATTAAGTCTGTAGAGTAAAATGATCCGACTGGATACTAACTTTGACGGTCACACGAGGTTTACTTCCAAAGCTCGAAGTCTTGTAGTTTCGGACGAAAATACGGGCGTGTCCTAGTTAGTTCGGTTTTTGTCCCTAAACCCGATGTGTTATTGATAAAGACCAAATGAATGACTATTATTTTCGATCAACGCCACAAGAGGAAGTGTTATATTGAATTATAATCCCAGCTTTCACAGAGAGACCAAACCATAGACTAGAAATTCAACTGAGATCAGGCAAAGAGTTTGTAACACTGTTCGCCCACAAACCACCACCAGCGGATGACCACCCATCCACAAAGCGACAGCGGCAAGCTTAGCTTACCCTTTGATCGACCCGTCCGACTGTTATAATTTAGCCACAAATCGCACTGAAGAGTAACGAATCGAACAGAATATTTCTTTTCTTTTTTCAGTCAATTTAAAGCAAGGACTGAAAGCTCTTTTAATACCTACCTCTTGTATTATCTTGTCAAAAAGGTCTTTAAAAAAGCTTTCAAGTAATACAATGCAAAAAGCAATGTAATCAAAAACGTAACCCTAATTACATCGAAAAAAGCTAAAGCAAAAATGGCCGCAACATTTTTTTAAACCAAGATTCTGTGACTCTTGAGCTAAACTTGGAATTAAATAAAAAGTTTCGACACAAAATACGCTTTTTTCTTCTTCTTTGGCAACCGAGCCGTGTCGACTATTCTGCTAGCGTCATAAAAAATACGCTTTGATTTTTAATGATATTGCGTCGTCATTGTCAAACGCGTTGACCGCTGCTTGCAAATCTGCGAGATCACCATAGACAACGAATGACCTTTCAAATTCAATCAAAATATTTTATTTCAAATTAGCCTACATGGGCATTTACGGATCGAGGAGAGCGGATAGAAACTCAACAGTTACTCTTTAACTTTGCTTTAACAATATTTCAAAATACAGTTTTTAATAGATATGGTTAGGAATTTCGTAAGAGCTCGGAGTAGGGAAGTTGACGGTTGTGATACCCCCGTGGCTCGGAAAGCACGTTTAGTCGTTCGTCCTGCGCCTGATCTCTCTCCGGTCGTGTTGGATTGCCGTCCCATCGGACTATGAGAGTGAGGGAAGAGGGAGTGCTCCTGTGTCTGCGCACACACGCCTGCACTATAATATCGCCCGTGCCGATAGCTGGTCTTCGCTGAGACTGCCATGGCCGAAATTAGGTCTGGAGGATTTTAATTTATTGTTCCCCGACGACGCGGTGCAGTGGCGTCGCATTGAATCACATGCCCGCGCTGTCAGATCGCTTTCGCTAATCGTTCTTCCGTACTTTTTTTCTTTTTGCTCGAATCCTAATAGTCCCAGCGTGATGATATATAGCCTAAAGCCTTCTTCAATGATTGGGCTATCAATACTGATACTGTAGCGGTATCTACAACGCCACATGCGAACAACACGTCATACTGACGTCACGCAAATCCTGCATCTCGCAAGCAGAGTTTACCGCGCAATTAGCATAAATACAATTTCCCAACGTCAATCGTTGGGCAATTGCCCGCCAGACACAACACCCGTCTGGTCGGAGGATCCTCCGTTTTCTATGGAGGTTGAGTGAACTTTACACCCTGTTCCTCATACCTCCAAAATACTGTTAGTCTGCATCTTCCCAGTGCTGGGCAAAGGCCTCTCCCCATGACTTCCAGCTCTTTCAATCCAGGTCGAAAGTGGACCACTGGTAGTTTGTTTTGTCCAGCTCGTCCCGCCATCTTCTACGGGGTCTGCCGCGACGCCTTCTAGCTGTGTCAGGGCTCCACGTGGTTGTTATTTTGACGCACGGCTTATTAGGAATACGGCAGACGTGGCCAGACCGCTCCCGCTTCAGCTTAGCGGCTTTTTGAGTAACGTTAGTAATCTGTGTTTTGGAGCGCAGTGTGCTGTTGCGAATATGGTCTGTCAATTTGACGTCTAGAATGCTGCGCTCCATTGCACGTTGGTAAACCTTGAGTTTCGGCTATCAAATGTAAAACGAATTTACCAACAACTTGCGGATCATGTCTTTTTGCAAGCCTACTTCAAACGCAAATTAGAAAATTTTACAGGATAAAGATAACACCAAGTCAAAAATCTATGGCATGTATGTCATGCGGGTATTTAAAAAACATATCTTCAAGCCCCTATGTTGGTATGGATGGATACCTGTCCATCTCTAGAGTGTAGACTGAGTATATCATCATCTGCCTAGTCTTTTCCCAATTATGTTGAGGTCGGCTTCCAGTCTGAACGGATGCAGCTGAGTACCAGTATTTTACATGGAGCGACTGCCTATCTACGAGTAACTCCACAACCCAGTCACTGGATAATACGACACCCCTTGCCTTGTCAAGACTGTATGTCAGATTTTCGGGCTTCTGACGACCCGTAACGACTGCCAAAGATCCACGAATGACAGCTTAAACCAACGGCTTAACGAGACATTGCTAAACCATTGCATGATATGTTTGAAAAATTTGCCTGCTCAACAACGTAAATAATGCAATGAATGTTGTTGAACTGTCAAAATGAAGGCTCTACTCTACTGTTAGTGTGTTAGGCAGTTACCCCGCTGATATCTTCTGTGCTCCACCTATTAGATAATAGGATAAAAGACCAAGGGCATAGAGATAAAATATAGATACTATATCTTGCGAAATGTATCTATTGGTTGAGTGCAAATGATAAGGCGGATCTAAATATAACGCGGCGACAAACTAATCTGTTTTAGGGTTTTAAGAATAATTAAAATGGGTTGCAAAAATAATAGGTTGGCAGCTAAGGTGAAGTAGCATTTTAAGTTAAAGTAGCAGCTTTATTTTGAGTTGTAAGCTTTGTTATTTAAATTGGCAGTGATTTGTTGGTGTGGCAACTGAATTTATTGTTAGGCGGCAACTTGACGGCGGATAAAAAGTAGAAAATAGGCTTTCATAAATTATGTAACAATGTTTCTGGCACTCGCCGGCCGCTGCCGAGGCACCGCTCGCTTCGCTCGCTCGGCTCGTGCGTTGTGTAGTCACAGTTCTAACCTAACCTAGCTGTTTCGATTAGGATTCACAAAATCTTCTGCCTCTTTGAAGTTAGCCAATAATACAATGTTTGATATCCCACTGTTATTAGCCGCCAGTCATTATTTTTAATACCTCATCATTGGCCCTGTTTAATATATTTGCTATCTTATAGTAGCAGCCATTATTTAGTTTTTATAGATCCTTGCCTTTTGTAGCTCATATAATATAATAAAATTGTGCTAAAAATAATTAATCGCTACCAAGTTATTTTTTTTTTGTAACCTAGTAGTTAGTCGCCTAATAAGTTGTTATTCGCCTCAAAAATAATTAGCCAAAGTTAAGTAACTGGGTTGTGGAGGTCAGATAGGCAGTCGCTCCATATAAAATTCTGGTATACAGCAGTGCGATTCTGAAACCATTTCACCGTGAAAACTTAGGTGAAGTGAGCGTGGAGTGAGCTGTCATTCCAACTAATGCTAGGGATTGACACTACTGACAACTCACATCAAGCTCACTTCACTTGAGTTTTCACGGTGAGATGGTTACAGAATTGCACTGCAGCTCCGGTTATACTGGAAGCCGACTCCAATTTAGTTGGGAAAAGGCTTACTTGCGACTGCGCCCGCGTGAATTTTTTTGTTCCCCAACGCGTCGCATTGCTCGCACGCGCTATTACTTCGTTCTTTCTTTATTTTTGGTCAGCTCCTAAGTCTTAGCGCGATGTTAAATAGCCAATAGCCTTCATTCAAGAATTAGGCTATCAAATGCAAAAAGAATTGTTCAAATCCGTCTGGTAGTACCAGAGATAAGCGCGTTCAAACAAACTGCACCCTAATTGCGTAACACACGATCAATCGGAATCTGAATCATTTTGAAGCAAATTGCTAATCCATTGCTTCATAAGTTCGAAAAATTTGTCTGCTCAACACGTAAATAACGCAATGAATGTTGTGGAACTGTCAAAATGAAACCGATTCCGATTGATCGTGTGTTACGCAATTGGGGTGCTGTTCAGCTTTATTACTTGTATAGATAGATTTAATAAGTAATTGGAAGACAATAAATTGATGAGAGTGAAATTTAATGACGCGTCATAATTAGGCACATTTCGTTACACGAGAAAGAAGAAATACATAACTCTCTCTGTCTTTCACACTAAATCTCTTATATTATTTATTTTCAAGAAGTTTGACTTCTAATGGTTCTAACACATTGACGGTGCTGCACGCGCAATTTTCGTTTCCTTTTTTATTAAATTGCATCTGAATACCTCACGTAAACTACAAACTCGACTTAGGTCAACGCCAATGAACCACAGACAACCAAAAAAAGATTAGATAACCTCAAAATCTATTAACATTGCCGTGATGTGATGTTACTGTTATACCTTTTCTTGTCGTATACATTCAATCACGTAGGTTGCGGTTTATTTGGATGAGAAAACAGCTACAAATAATAAAAGCAGTTGTATTTTTAACCGACTTCAAAAGGAGGAGGTTTCTCAATTCGACCGTAATTTTTTTATGTGTGTTCGCGGATAACTACGTCGTTTATGAACTGATTTTGATGATTCTTTTTTTGTTGGGAAGGAGATATCCCAAGGGTGGTCCCATAATAAGGAAACCAGGATCTGATGATGGCATCCCAGAGAATTCGACGGGAATATTCGAAAATCTTAGGGGCGACTAGTGCATTTATTAATTTTTTCATTAAGTATTTTAAAGCACTACTTTACATTAATGAAGGCCTGGAGTCGATCTGATGATGTAGCCGAAAGTCAGTCGAGGGGACTCCTCAACAGTTTACAGTAGCTACCTTGTGTTTGGACTTAATTCATTTTTGGGGTACCTATAATCTAGCAAGTATATATGATTTTGTGTGGGGTAGGTAGGTTACAAATAAAAAGTGAAAAACCATAACGTTTTTACAAAAAAAAAAAAAACAACCGACTTAAAAAAAAAAACTACAAATTGAAAAATAACTTTAATATCGGAAGTCGTCGTCAAAAACCGAAAATACGGAACCAACGACACCGGCTTCCGAAATTAAAGTTATTTTTCAATTTGTAGCTTTTTTTTGGAAGTCGTTTGTTTTTTATTTTATTTTATCTGCGTGAAATTTGTTGTTCCCCCGACCCACCCCATGACCCATCGCATCGCGTCGCTCGCCGCGCTATTACCTACAGCTGTGTTATTGCTGATTTTTTGGAACGAAGTTCCTTATCGCGCGTTGCGAAAGGAGGCTAGACGGAAAAATTTAATACCAAAAGTTGGAACGACACTTTTTGCTATAGGTAGTTGTAAGCCGTGCGGCGTGCGCGTGTTTCTCTCTCACTCTCTCTTTGAACTTCGTTCCATCCGGGTGTCCCTTGACACCTCTCAAGTTTTTTTGTTATTGCACGGCTCCTAATTGTCTTAGCGTGATGTTAAGTAGCCTATAGCCATCCTCAAGAATTGGGTCAAATAAGTCAAATGCAAAAAGAATTTTTCAAATTCAACTGGTAGTTTCATAGATTAGCGAGTCGCGGACAGAAGCAAGTTCAAAATAAAATTATAAACGAATCATGTATTGTAGTAGATAAGTATTAAAGTAGGTATAATATGTTTATAACAAAACCACTTAGTACGACCACAGATAACAGCAAACAGCGACACATTGTTATTAATTATAATGAGTTTATATCGAGAATAAGGAGCACTCAGATGTATATTGTTTTATAAATAATAATCAATGGTTCGTGTCAATCAATATAAATGACATGTTGTAAATGACATAAAGGGGACGTTATTGCGTTTAATTATAGATTGTCTTGTTAGTCGATGTGCACGAATTTACTCGCCCGAAACAGGCGAATTGTAACTTTAAAATAATATTTTTTGTTTCTAGTAAGTATAGGCGACTCGCACGAAGTTAATTTGTTTGTGGGCGAGTCGACAACTCCAGGTGGCAATTGGCGCATTTTGAATTTTATGCAACAAAGTAAAGAAAAGAGGGACATTTTCTCGTAATTTTAAGACCGTTCAGTCTGATCTCAGTCTCAATCTGACAAAAAATACTTCTAATTTCCCTATATTTTGACAAGTTTTTGACATTTGTTTGTCGCTGACTTGAGACTGCGACTTTAGAAGGAAAAAAAAATATATACATATATGTAACGGAAATTGGCCTTCTGATTTGGCGCGAAATATTTTGCTAACAACTACGTGACGAGCAAGTGACGAGTCTATAATGTGTCATATTTGACAAGATTGAGATGCGTATGTACTATGTACATGTATATGCTTTGATTGGACATACATATAACTGTGCAATTAGCAGTAATTATTAAGGTTATCTGCTTCGTTATGTACGTTGTTAACTGTTTACATTATATAACATAATGACATTAAACGTTTTAATCACCAATAAACCAACTGTTGCCCGCGGTTTCACTCACATCCTAAAGGAAACTACAACTAAAAGAAAAGGCAAATATTTTATTTTGGACACACAGGAAATACAAATATGTAGTAAAAGAAGCATTTAAAACTAACAAAGTGCCATTCAAAACAACCAAAAAAAAGACTTGTGCACATTATTTATAGATGAAAGCCTTCATCATAAAAAAATAAATGTCATCTGTGGTCCAGTCGTTGGCGCACTCTCCTTACATCTGTCAATCCGTCTAAACAAAACGACTTTAATTGATAAAGAACTTAACTAAAGTCGACATAAGGTCCGAAATACGAAAACTCTGTTTGTCGCGAATCTAAAACAGCTATTGGCACGATTATATTTAAACGTGGAATATTATATAGTCGCAAAATAGAATATATCATTTTCTCTGAGTCTTCTACTGCCCCCATGAACGTCTCAAAAACCTAAGATGGGGCATTACCGCCCACGTTGAGAACTTACGGTTTAATACTAGCATTTATATCGTTTCTTTGCCCAACAACAATATTCGTACTTGCCGACTTCCAGCCTAACCAGCTGCTCGATTCTGCAAAAATCTCACCGTGAAAAGTTAGGTGAAGTGAGCTTATAGTGAGCTGTCAATAGTGTCAATCCCTAGCACACTCCACGCTCACTTTACCTAAGTTTTCACAGTGACATGGTTACAGAATCGCACGGCAGATGTTTCTGACAAATGTATATAAACACACGTCACATGTCATCTGACCCGTGAGAGTAATGAGAGATAGATAAATAGTTCAACCCACAGGTTCAACCGCGATGATAATATTAGCGACTTCGGAAAATCCGAAATGTAATAGATATTAGTATCATGCATTATTGTTGGAATGTGGAAGATTATTTAGGGACGGGAAGGTCACTTCCTCATCTCAATACACATGATAGAGATTTCATCTTCTGCCTATCCTTTTCCCAGCTAAGTTGGCGTCCGGCCTCAAGTCTGCTATTACTTATTATTGTCAGAATAGTCTATCATTGATTTCATGATTGTTGATTTTGACAAGTTTGGTAATCTACTAATATAATGGCGTCATTATGACTTTCCAGTGGTCAACCACTGACACACGGTCAACATTGAATGTTTAGAGGTATGAGGAACAGGGTGTAAAGTTCACTCAACCTCCATAGAAAAGGGAGGATCCTCCGACCAGACGGGTGTTGTGTCTGGCGGGCCATTGCCCAACGATTGATGTTGGGAAATTGTATCTATGCTAATTGCGCGGTAAACTCTGCTAGCGAGATGCAGGATTTGCGTGACGTCAGTATGACGCGTTGTTCGCATGTGGCGTTGTAGATACCGCTACATCACTCAGCGGCGGGTCACCAGTTTAGAGGTATGAGGAACAGGAAGTTCACTCATCCTCCATAGAAAAGGGAGGATCCTCTGACCAGACTGGTGTTGTGTCTGGCGTCGATTAGTCGCATAAAAATCCCTTGCCGTGCCGTGCCGCCAGTGGGCGCCGGCCCTTACTTTGTGTAAATAATTTCATCACCACTGCTCTCAAAACGGCGAAGGAAAACATCGTGAGGAAACCGGTATGTCCTAGAACTAAAAATTCGAAGTCATGTGACATCTACCAACCCGCACTGGGCCCGCGTGGTGGACGGCCCACTCCCTCTCACAGAGAGGAGGCCTGTGTCCCAGCAGTGGGAACATTACAGACTGATTATGGGAAGAAGGAGCGATGCAATGTTCTTATTAATTCTTGGCATGTAACAAATAAGGTATATAGCATTGTTTATTCCAAGAGAGACTTGTTAAACTTGTATTATTAGTAATTTATAAGCACGCTAGGTGCGGAGTTTTGCAATCAGTTTCCTCCTAATACTAATGGCAAATAACACACACACACAGAAATATAGTCTATATGTAATGTTTTTGTTGAATTCGATCCTTGATTCAATTGCCAAGTTCTGTACGTGCACTGACTGGACAGGTCCACTCAATCTGTGTGCCTCTTTCCTCAAAAGACCGTTTCAGACACCAATCTACATGGTCTTCACATGGATCTGACCAAGATTATGTCTGGATTTTAAACCAGACTGTGACTCCTGAGTTTGTTTCGGCCTGTCTTCTCGGAGTAATTAGATAGGAAACGCCGACCTAATCTAGTTAAAAAAAATATGATTGACGTGTAAAAGTATTTGTGCAAACCCTGTCTCATTGTGTGTATAAAATATTAAGCAAAATGGTATACAGGATCAAATTAAATTAGCTAGCAAAACTCTATAGACGTGATAGGTATCGATGTCTAAACAGAAAAGAAATCAATTTGATGATGTTTTTTGTGGGGTCACCGACAGCAGTTAGTGTTTGTTCACTTGAAATATCAGTTTCAAAGTCAGCTTTTTACTGTGTAAACTTCACAGACGTGATGAGTATCAATATCTAAACACGATAAATAATAATAATAATCGTAAATTTGCCTGAAATATGGTGCTTACAGATGTCATAATACAATTCATAGTACTTCATATTCCGCCTACTAAATTCAGCATGCAAATGGATGTGCCATGATTCATAGCTATTGAATGTATTCATTAAAAATTATGTTAGAAAATGTCAGTAAAAAAGAAATTACAAATGTCAAAATAAGAATACAGGCCAGTCAGAATTAATAAAAATACAGGAATGTCAAAATTGATTAAATTACAGAAATGTCAAAATTAATTGAATTACAGAAATGTCAAAATTAATTAAATTACAGGAATGTTAAAATTAATTAAATTACACTATTTATGTCAGTGCAATATTCCTATTCATATTATAATTCAAAAATTCATTAACAGTATAGAAGCAAAGAAAAGCAGTAAAACAAAAGAAAACAGATTTTCTCAATTAATTCTTCAAGTTATTGATATCCATCAGGCCTTCGGAGTTTCGCTAGCTAATTTAATGTGACACTGCATAATAGTGACTATTAATCATTCATCTAGTAACAGACTAACGTATTCTAATATCTCTCGTCTATCACAAATAAAGTTAATACATATATTCAAGCCATTTTGTACACCATTCTAATGTGTACAAAATGGCTTTAAAGGTTTAATTTGTTATAACATGAAACCACAAACATACACACAGTCGTGTATTACGGTGACTAAGTGATAATACTACATACCTAGCAAATATTAGCTAGTAACACCTTGTCATCAACATTGTTGATGGTCGAAAAAAAAAAGTATTATTCGTAAGACTTTTTTTCACGCTAGGACTCCTCGGAGCCGAGCCAACAGCTCGCCTCCTTATAGGTTTTGCGCGATGTTAGATAGCCTATAGCCTTCCTCAAGAATTGCGCTATCAAATGCAAAAAGAATTTTTCAAATCAGACTGGTACTTCAAGAGTACAGAGCGTTCAAAAAAAAAAAAAAAACAATCGTGTAGGGGTCGGGTCGGGGGCAGGAACGAAGTTCAAAATGAAAATCCAAGATGGCGGTGGCAAAAATGTCAAAATTGCGAAAATTTGTACATTTTTGCAGCCTTCATCTTGGATTTTCATTTTGACCTCACTATTGGCTTCAGCGCCCTCGAAAACCATGAAAACTATCTCTCTCTTTCTTTAAAATATAATAAAAAGTCGCATGGAGCTTCATGCTTAAGGGCAAAAACGCCTCAAGGCAAAGGGCATAATGCTATTTCGATACGTGACGATTTCTACCAGTTTACCTACTCCCACCGCAAGCCGCATTAAACAATTTCGTTCCAACAAACGCACTTTTCACCTTTATTACTAGTATAGATGTTTCGTGGAGGTTAAATGAATCCACGCCTCATTATTTGTCCGTGTCAGTGTCATTGAACACGCTACCGGTGTTGTGCGAAAAGATGGCCGCCGAAGAGAAAGCAAAATGACTGCAAGTTTTGACGTGACTTTACTTAAAACTGACCATTACTTCAACTCGCCAAATTGTTAAAATTTTAGAAAAATCATCTTTTACAGTATATTTTGTAAATATGTCACAATCTTGTATAAAAAAGAAAAAGCAAAAGCATAGTTGGGAAAAGGCTAGGCAGATGATGATGATGTCAGCATCTTGTATGTATCACATAATTCATTTACCTGTCATTGCTTTATTTTTAATTCTTTTTACCTTTTGTGTTATAGTTTTATTCTAGGGGCATCGTCTTCACATATCTATCTATCTATATATATATCTATCTATCTATATATATACAAATCAATTGCTGTTCGTTTGTCTCGCTAAAACTCGAGAACGGCTGGGCTGATTTAGCTGATTTGGGTTTTGAAATGTTTGTCGGTAGGGAAGGTTTAAACCGTGAGAAAATATGGCAAAATTGCGAGGAAGACAACAATTTCATTTTCCCATATAAACTGTTCTACCTACTTGCCTGTCAAACATTTGACGATCGTCCCTTCGGTACGGTAGACTCGGGTCCACTCGAATTGAAGCACGTATTTAAGTAAGTTTTAAGTAAGGGTTTTGTAAAAGTGTAGGAGTAGGTTATGAGTTGGGTAGAAGTAGGGTAGGAGTAGGGTTGGAGTAGGGTAGGAGTAGTGTAGGAGCAGGTTAGGAGTAGGATAGGAGTAGTGTAGGAGTAGGGTAGGAGTAGTGTAGGAGTAGGGTAGGAGTAGGGTAGGGGGTAGGACACCACGAGAACGAACCCCAAGATTCGCACTAGCCCCTGTAGTCATGTGTCATGGTGCTACAGCGACCATTGCATATCAAGAAGTAGACTGGGGGGCGCGGTAATGGTAGGGAAGACGTACCCGTAGGATAGGGAAGGATTCCGAGTCATACCGTATGTTGAGCATGTCCTGGGGTCCTGGATTCGATTCGAGATTACCGCCATTTTTGTCTAAGAAATTAAATCTCTAAACTCGTAAAACACGCATTCCTTTGTATTCAGTGTTAGCGGTCCGTTCACCGTTAATTTATTTTTATTACCCACTTCTGGTTTAGAAGCAATAAGAATAATGTACCCAGGATTTTGTAATAATATCTTGATTTAAAAGAGTGTCCTTGGAGTTTCTTGCCCGTTCTTCTCCAAAGAGATCTACGTTTTGGAATGGGCAACTAGCTTCACTTTCTGACCAACTGACCGACTATTTAAAATGTTGACAATTCAGAAGTGCCTGAAATGGTTTAATTGAAATAAATGACACACAATAATACACAATAATTACACTACCAGTGCACCACCATTTGCACTACCAGGTGATTTGAAACAATATTTATGCATTTGATAACCCAATTCTTGGCGAAGGCTGTATATCAGCACCCTAGGACTCTTAGCGAGCCGAAGCGAAAATAAAAAATAGTAAGAAAGAACGCGAAAACGAACTACTAGCGCGGGTAGGCGATGCGATACCATGGGATGGGTCGGGAATCCCGACCCATCCCAAAAAAAAAAAAAATCTATAATTTCTTGTATCCCGACTCGGGATACAAGAAATTATAGAATTTTTTCGCAAGCAGAAGCTTGGTGGCTGTTCATTTATTACGTCAGACGATTTGAGGGGGAGAGGGTCCGATCAAGTCTTATTTTTTCTTACATGGCGGTGGGAGGAGTCTAGATTATTCTTACGTAAGATCACAAAAGTCAGCAAAACTTAGTTTAAATTTTTTTTGCTACTGTTCTTTGCAATTTTTGTAAGTAGATACTGATCTTACGTAAGATCAGTAGAGGAAGTGGGTTCATTGAAGTCTTATTTCTTCTTAAGCAGGGGGGAGGAACGTCAGAAATTGGTTGAAATTGTCTTACGTAATAATAACAGCCCCTAGTGAAAAATATTCGCCGTGTGTAAATTCTGCCTTATGTATCAGATATAAATAAGTAAGGAATAATAACGATTCATTGTCTCTGCTGAATTTAAATAGGCGCAGTTGGGATTTCTCGCGCGCTGTGGCATTCAGCCAAGAATGTGTCGTAAGGAAAGAAACGTTTTACCGAAGACATCAACAATTTTGTCAATGTCGTTGCAACTTGAGTACTTTGTACTTCAGTAAAGATATCAGAAAGAAAGAAAAATGCATTTATTGGCATTACACAAAATGACACCTTAAAACTATAAAAACAGAAAACAAAGATTATAATGCCAAAAGGGGCTCAGCGCAGCATAATGTCAGATGACAACACAAGTGTACCACCTGACGCTGATTTTCAGCTGCAACCCACGAGTGCCATACGCTGGAATAACAAACACATAGGGAAGTGTGTGTCCGTTATAATAAATTGAGAGAGTTCATTTAAATGCTAGAAATTATAGAAAATCTCATG
The DNA here is from genome assembly GCA_945859715.1 of Apamea sordens. NCBI lineage: Eukaryota > Metazoa > Arthropoda > Insecta > Lepidoptera > Noctuidae > Apamea > Apamea sordens. The sequence continues at coordinate 4,453,166 of OX244015.1, read as the reverse complement.
CAAAATCAAATAAAATGTCGTGACATACATGTATGATGTGTGTGTGTGTGAGGGTTGTATTGTAATGAATGAAAAACTAAAATAAATACCCAATATGTGCGTATTACCTACACAAAAAAGAAAAATGAAATAAATAAATAGAAAGTACCCACCCACCTGTAAGAGAAAATCGTGTGACTGCATTTTCTTCTTAAACTACGAAACGGATTTTCATGCGATTTTCGTTCTCAATTAGAGTAAGGACAATTATATCACCTTAACACGCTCAGCGCCATGTGTATCTTTTGCGATACACACTGTCTAAGCACTTGTGTATCCTTTTTGATACACAAGCACCATTCCTGTCTAAGCGCCATGTATCGCTAACGCGCACACTTTCCATACATTTTGTATACTTACAAAAAATGTTGCCCTGGCCTAGGGAATTTTCCTGGTGTAGTGGTTTTGGCATATGGGGCTTGGCGCTGAGCGTGTTAAGAACTTGAGAGGTGTCAAGGGACACCCGGATGGAACGAAGTATAACTAACTTGCTTTCTATAAGAGAGAGAGACAGACAGAGAAACTCGCTAAAAAAGTGTCGTTCCAACTTTTGGTCTTAATTTTTTCCGTCTAGCCCCCTTTCGCAACGCGCGATAAGGAACTTCGTTCCAAAAAACTTAGGTGAACTGGTGAAGAGAATAGCATTACAGTACTCTGGGTTGGTGGGCTAGCGGTGGCCCAGTGGCAAACACGGCCACAGCGTGTTTGTTCATCATCATCTCAGCCGAAACACGTCCAGTGCTGGACATAGGCCTCCCTCAGGCACCTCCACTTCGACCGGTTCTGTGCTTCTCGCATCCAACGGGTTCCTGCGGCTTTAACAAGATCGTCGGTCCACCTTGTGGGAGGTCTTCCAACGCTACGTCTTCCGGTACGCGGTCGCCACTCCAGAACCTTTCGGCCCCATCGGCCATCTGTTCTGCGAGCAAATGTGGCCCACTGGCACTTATGTGAACTTGGTTACCACAAACAAAGAGTGCGTCGCTTCGTGAGATAAAAATACTGTACCAAGCTACCTCTTTGTATGTAACCTGAGTGTTTACTGAATAAATGCGAGAGTGAGGCTGACATTCTGTTTAAGGACAGCACTTTGCATTCATGTAAGCAGCGTGTCGGTATGTACAGACGCCAGCCCATCAAGCTACTACAATCTGTCAAATTTCTTGAATAGATTTTCAACTTTATCTCTAAAGAGTTAATGTTCAAGGTTGGTTGGAAAAATTTGACAGTTTCGGGTAGCTTGACCTGCTGGCGTCTGTAACATTTAGATACAAAAGTGGTGCCACGTTAGGCCACGTTAGCATGGATGTAAAAATTTCGCAGCGGGATTTTATCGTGCACTGGATTTTCTGGGATTTTATCGCGTTGAGAATCCAACACAGCGCATCCCAGCGCGTCTTAAAAATACACTTGGATTTTCAACTCTTAGCGGTAAGCAGTACGTTGAAAATTCAGTGTGCGAATAAAAATCGCCTCGGTAAATAAATCGCACGGGTGCGCGGCGCTTTAAGAACACTTGGGTTCGCTCTGTTGGATTTTGAACGCACGGTTCAACACCGAGAGTCGAAAACTCAGTGCGCGATAAAACCCCGCCGCGATATTTTTCCGTCTGTTCGAACGTGGGCTTACTGCGCAGAATTGAGTGCTCAAGTACTGCGGAGGATACGTGGAGGTGACCGTTTATTAAAAGTCGAGACCCCTCCGTACCTCGGAGAACACATTAAGACTGTACCGGTTGTCATACGAACATTTATTTCTTTTGCTTACATTAAAACTGTCCATTTTCCCGGTGCATTTAGGGTTATCAACCGTCCGGCCGGACTGATCCGAGTTTTTTGTCCTCCGTCCAAAGAAAGATTTTAAAAAGGTATGCTGAAGACCACACGATAGAATTGAAAACTTACGGCTGGCTCAATTTCGTTCACTGTTCAAAAAGAGCGCAAAGTTGGCCTCAAAAAAAAAAAAACTATTTTGTTCGCAACGCTTTTTGTCAAGACTTATCAGAATTTTAAATGGTAACCCTCGGTGCATTGAGCACTAGGCAGTCAGCCTTGCACCTTTGCAGCCTTTTACATTGTTAAGAATTTGAAAGAGTTGTGAAGGGCGGGTTTTGAGGGACTGTCTTTTATAATTATGACGTTTTAAAAGTGCTGATTCTCAGCCTAAATTAAATAAATGACTTTTGATTTTGAATGTGCAACTAACTAGCTTCAACTTTCTGACTAACTGACCCACTCTTAGATAATTCAAAACGACAAAAGTGCCTGTAAATGCGTTTAGTTGAAATAAATGCTTTGAGTTTAAGACGAGAAAAGATCTAATTCGTTCCGTACAGTTGTTTTATACCAAGTTAACCGCTATAGAGCTATTGGAACGAAAAAATAAATATAGATTTAGGATACAAAGATAAAAAGACATTGGATTGCAATTTTGTAACAACCGTATTCTTATAAGCGTGTCGATAGCAATCTAAATGGATTCGACCCAGAATTCGGCTAGGTACGTGTTTGGCGCCATCACTAGCGTCCATCAGTTCCTGTAACGTGCAGCTGACAGGACACGTAGGACATGATATTAAGTGTCCCATCGTTTGTGGAACAGCGCAAGACGGAGTCTTCTATGAATCTCAACCAGCAGTGTGATTCTGTAACCATCTCACCGTGAAAACTTAGGTGAAGCGTGAAGTGCGCTGTCATTCTAACTAATACTAGGGATTGATACTATTGACAGCTCACTCTAAGCTCACGTCACCTAAGATTTTTACAGAATCGATCGGCTGAACAGGTTTTCCTTGCTTCGGGCAACCAGGGTCCGGAGTCAGTTTAAATTCTTCCAGGCAACAACCGTGTAAAACAGTGATATTTTATTTGCATCTGGCTAATACTGGAAATTGAAATTGATCTGCGTCATCGCAGAGTGCATGCTAACGGATAATCTGCAACAGTTTTTATCATTGACGCATTCGTTCCCGAGATGTTGTTTAGCGCTTTCTATGTACCGCTTGACAGCAGGAATGACATTAAGAATTCAAGATTTATATGAACAGACTTTTAAAGACAAAGCATTAGCTTATTGTATCGTTATAATTTATGTATAAACAGATTACAAGAATGCATTTTATAGCATCATTATCTTTAGATCATCGGAGTGCGCGGCAAATTCCACAGATAATTATTTTTGTTGCAGCCAAGGAGGTTAATTTGGTTGCAGCTTACGTTGACAGTTGCTAGATGAAGATATTTATACTTGCCCCATAAGCCGATTAGAATCCGCATTGTCATAGTTGAAACTCAGTTTTTTTTAAGGCTTAAGTATTAAAATCATTTTCCGAATGTAAGTTATCTAAAAATGAGTCATCAGCGTTCTTAATAATTTAGACTAAGATCCAAGTGACATAACAATTTTCCCCGTTGCGTTGAGGACAAACAAACGGTTTTCCGGCTACGCTAAAATGACAGGAGTTAAGTAGGGACAATGTTGAAAACTTATCTGTAGTGGGCATTGGGTTTCCCAAAATAACACTATGTTGGAAGACGTATACCATAATATATGCGCTAAATATGTAGAACTTCATTATGGTGTGACTGACCGATCATTTAATTCTTCACTTTTTTCACTTCACAATTCACCAGTTAGTAACAGGTAAAGTAAGTTTTCTACCAACTCTTTTCTTCACAGCTAGGAATAACATGGCAACACCGTAATAGTAATGACATTTTAAATGATGTAATGATATGGTATGATATTTGTAATAGTAATGACATGATAATTATATAATCTTATGATACTAATTTATATTATCCTTTTATTACAAAAATATATTTTTAATTAAGTTGATGATTTAAGAATTTTATAATAGTAATTTATAAATTGATCTGAATAAGTGTAAAAATAGTGATATAAATAATTTCAAATGTTTGCATGCCGATTGGTAAAATGTGGCTGAGCTAAATGTAATCTTAAGAACTATTATGTATTACCCATATTTGCAAAATAAAATTCTATTCTATTCTATAATAGAACTGTCATTTGACAATAGCTGTCAGTGTCAATAAAACGCGGGAAAGTAACTGACTTTAGAGAAAGAACTGGAAAACTGAAGTATGCAAATATGACCGCCGAGTTATATTGTGTAATTGTGTATTCTAACTTAGTTATTATTCCACCATTTACAAGGATGTATTTAGATGCGAGGTACAAATAAGATTCAAAGATTGTGTATGAACCTTTGACTTTCCTTAACACAAGGGGACAATTTGCATTCTTTAAGAAAAATATATTTTTCGTCTCTGGCACAGGACAGAATTAATGAATGAATAATGTGTACACACGGCTACACGTCAAGCTATACAACACCAGTTTGTCTTGGCCTCACTTTGTATGATATTTTCTCACAATGAACGGTCAGCCAATACTGGTTTTTGCATAGCTTGATGTGTAGCCGTGTGTACGATCATCTTTTTAAATATTTATCTATGCCAGTGTCACTGAATGAAGAGGTTGTTTTTTATTTTTGAGCTCAAAATTAAACCAGAGTTGTATGAATGACGCATTTTTATCTTTATGTTACTTCTACAATGTTTCATTATAATCAGCGTATAACGTTCCCACAGCTGGGACACTAGTCTCCTCTCTGTAAGAGGGAGTGGGCTGTAATCCACCACACGGGCCCAGTGCGGGTTGGTAGATGTCACATGTCTTTGAATCCTTGGTTCTAGTACATGCCGGTTTCTTCACGATGTTTTCCTTCACCGTTTTGAGAGCAGTGGTGGTGAAATCATTTTTACGAGTGCCTGCCTGAGTTCGATCCTACGCCCTACACTTCCTAAAGTAAAGCGCTTGCTCATCATCTGCCTAGCCTTTCCCTAACTATGTTGGGGTCAGCTTCCAGTCTAATCGGATGCAGCTGAATACCAGTATTTTACATAGAGCGACTGCCTATCCGATCTCCACAGCCCAGTTACTGGGTAATACGATACCCCTTGGTAAGACTGGTTGTCAGACTTTCGGGCTTCTGACGAACCGCAACACGCTTTTATTTATAAAAAAATGGGTCTGTGATAAAAACGCAAAGATTTAATACAAGGTGTAAAGTTTTAGGGTTTGTGTTAATTATCGTTAAAGGTCGCAAAGGTTTAAATTATTTTTAACTTTTTAGTTCTTTTTATTAACAAGTAACAAAAGCTTATTTTTTCATATTTTTTTTAAGAATTATAAAAACGAACCGCGACATGAATTGTAATTGGAAAGTTTTCGCCGCCTTCAAAGAAAGGGACAATTCTAGTAATCTTAATTATCTACGTTCACCCTCTGATCTCAGTCTCAATCTGTCAAATATACCTTTAATTTCTCCACATTTTTGACATTGACTGTCGCTGAGGTAAGATTGCGACTAGATTTTGAACGTTTATGTATTACGAGAACTGGCCTTCTGGTGCAATACCAATGGTTTTGCCAATACGACACAGACAAACAATGTGAAGATGTCCCATGCCTGTATTTATTAATTTGTATGACCTACATGTATTTGTTCCGAGTCTGGGTGTTTTTCTATCTATAATATGTATGTATTTACAAAAAAAAATGTATATAAGTAGTTTATCAGCCATCTTGTTACCATAACACAAGCATTAGGTTGCTTAGCTTGGGACTAGATGGCGCTGTGTGAAATGTCCAGGGATATTATTATTATTACACACACCTATTCTTCTATTACTGTTAAACCGGAATAGTTAGATACCTACATGATTGCTGTTTGGCAACAGACATAGGTCCGGTTGTAGTACTTCCCCCGATAAGAACTACTATGCTAATTTTTAGTTTTCAAAGGAAGTCTGCATCGATTAGCATAGAATACCTATTACTTACTTATTTATTTGATTATACAAAAATTTATGCATAAGTATTTTATTATAATATTTCTAAATCACTACGCGAAAACGCAAAAAAAAACAAATGTGAAAAATACTGGCAACACCAAAAAAAAGAAAAGAATTCCATGGCAGTTGATTACCTAGTAAAATTATGCTGCCATCAATCGCTTGGCGCCATTTTTTGCTAGACAATCTGCCGTCCTTCTGCCATGCGTTTGATGTTTATATTATACCTTTGCCCCGCTCATACACGTATCAATATTGTATGTAAATTATCTAACGTTTTGCTATTTTGTTTGTTATGTCATTAGTCACAATAAGAGTTTCTCAAAATCTCAGTACCTACATACTTCATACTTTATTAAATAACTGCTGGGGAGTTTGTTGCGCCACTTCTTCTTCCCAGCGAAAGCACTAGGAAGTGGTGAAGGGTGGGCATTTTGAGGGACTGTCTGATGTAATGTTGACGCTCGAAAAGTGCTGATTCTCAGCCTAGTTTGAATTAATGTTATAAACGCGAAAGTTTGTGAGGATGGATGGATGTTTGATACTCTTTCACGCAAAAACTACTGAACAGACATGGATGAAATTTGGCGCACGGATAGTTTATAACCAGGATTAACACATAGGATAAATATTAATTAGGAGGAGAAATATTAACATTTTCAGCGCGAATTTTTCATTAGTCTAAATTAATATTAAGTATAAAGATTTGATTTTTTGTATGTGGTTACTAAACGGCTGAACGGATTTGGATGAAATTTGGCACATGGGTAAACCATGACCTAGATTAGGACATAAATTATGATACTTTTTATCGCGATATTCCCACGGGATCAAGACTTATGCAGATGAAAACGCAGGGCGCAGCTAGTATAACATAATTTAATTTTAATTGTAAAAACGGGCCATTCTGTCATGGCAGCTCGAGTGACTTCAATGTTTCCTTTAGATACATTTAAAATACTTCCATATTTTAACTAAAAAACCGTCAGTGGATCGTCTTAGGGGCGGAGTTTTTTTTTAAGTCAATATTTCGCGGTTTTTTTACATCATCTCATGGTTTTTGACTATAACAACAATTTCTTTCCAGGAAAGATTTTCATCTGAGCTACTATTTTATAAATACAGAGTGTTTTGTAAAAAAATAACTATAAATCTCCTAACTCGTAAATGGTGCGTCGTAGGGCTATGCTTCTCAGAACCATGGTTTTTATGGTCAACGTCACCCCGATACTGCAATCATCATCTGCCTAGCCTTTTCCCAACTATGTTGGAGTCGGCTTCCAGTCTAACCAGATGCAGCTGAATACCATTATTTTACATGGAGCGACTGCCTATCTGACCTCAACAACCCTGTTACTGGGTAATACTAATACCTCGATACTGCAATAAAATTGGCAAATTTTCGAAAAAAAACAAAGAAAAAAACCTAAAGTCCTGGCCGCCATAGACTACGCTCCAAAAAAACATTAAAAAAAAAATAGTAGCCCACCGCACTTGGTTATTATGCCAGGTTATTTTACAATGATACAGAGTGCAGACAGCCAGAGACAGCATTAAAAATAAACATGAATGGCATGTAGGTATGAGTCAATTCTGTTGCTACAATTTCCTATACTGTAGTGTGTAGAGCATACAATTTATTCTTCCTATTAATATCCTATTGTTGGCTACATTGTTGTACCGACGCCAGCAGGTCAAGCTACCTGAAACTGTCAAATTTTCCCAATCAACCTTGAACCTTAACTTTTAGAGATAAAGTTTAAAATCTATTAAAGAAATTTGACAGATTGTAGTAGCTTGATGTGTCGGCGTCTGTACAATACTATTGTAATGACCTTCAAATTGTTTATTGGCTTTTACATAATTATAATGCCAGCCTATGATTGTCCCACTGCTGGCCAAAAGCCTCTTCTCATACAAAGAAGGTACGAGCATTGATCATCCATCACGCTTGTTCAAGACAGGTTAGAGATTTCAGACTTATCTGTGCCCTGTAGTTTCACCTGCATAAATCTCGATCCTGTTGGAATATTGGGTTAAAAAGTATCCTATAGCCTAATTCTGGTCATGGTTTACCCATGTGCCAATTATTGTCCAAATCCGTTCAGGCATTGTGAAAATGTAAAATCAAAATCAAAAGTCATTTATTCAAATTAGGCTGAGAATCAGCACTTTTCGAACGTCAAAATTACAAAAGACAGCCCCAAAACCTCCGCCCTTCACCACCTCCTAGTGCTTTCGCTGGGAAGAAGAAGTGGCGTAACAAACTCCTGAGCAGACAACCTTTAAAATCTAATCTTTTCTCTTTATAATATTAGTTTAGATAAGTCGAGGTGTCCTTACTATGCTTTCCTTCAACAATATAAGTAATATCAAAGATAATCTCAGAAAGTACATGTTTGTACACAAAAGTGCCTAAAACAGTTGACAATCAGTTCATAGGCATCAAAAAAGGTAATGGCCGACCTTATGGGTAAGTTATCAACTCAGCATTGAGCATTGCAATTCCAGAGACATAACACAGGTAGATTGCCATCCCAGAGACAACGGTAGAATGTCTAGTGTGCCTGTATTATCAGTATGTTACTGAGAAAGTGAATCATTTGGCTACTTTTTACAGGTTTACCTCATTGTTCAACTCAGACTTGATAAATAACAAGTATTTTGTTTGTTATCTACTTTTCTTTATGTTATGGCTGTTCTAGAATGATGTAAGCTGACAAGAATCAAGAATAATATGATGTACCTATATAGTATGTATGGAGGAATTCAAGAAATAGGTTCTTAACAAGGAGTGTGTTGTAATTCATTTTGTCTGTTTCATTATGAAAGCTATGGCTTAGATATAATTATTTGTATAAAAAACATTTCATTTATCTTCGTAATTCTGCTAAAAATAGCATTATTCAGTTCTCAGAACTTTGTAAACGCACGCATCATACCTTTCACCAGTTTCACCTCCAAAACACATAAATTGACAATTCTTTTTTTAAATCAGTTTCTTTACCTTGCTAAAGCATCAATCCGTACAGCCAACAGTACGTTCTCTTTAGCACTTTAAATTGCAAATAAAAAGAGAAGGCCTATGTGAGGCACTCACCTCAGACAGGAATCGCGAATTGCAGCAAAAAATCCAACGATGTTATCCACAGTTAATTATTATATCACTACACACAAATCCAATGAGGCACCAAACTAAGTTCGAGTTCACTCGTCTGCACGTAATTCACCGATAATAAAAACAAACGCGATTGCCCTAGAATTACTATGTTGTTTTTATTTTAAGCCGTTTTCGCGAGTACAACACGATACCCGGTGCCAAATGTACTCTGTGCCCGGTGCGCACGAGTCGAAGTGATGAACAATCTGCCCAGTTGCCCACCTGCTCGGAGTTGCCAGTTTGCTAAATATAATTCTGCCATTAAAACGTTTTGAGTTTTGGCGAGATTTATTGCAAAATAGAATTATATGTTGGACTATTGAGTAGGACAGAATAAAAGGGCTTATATTTTGCCGTAGTTTTTATTCATCAACCACGCTTTCACTGCGATTTTACAATTGTGTAAATTAAGATTTATATCGCAAGGAGTTTATTGATCCTGTTATACAGTTTTTACATTTATGTTTGAAACGTCTGTAGCGGTATCTACAACGCCACATGCGAACAACGCGTCATACTGACGTCACGCAAATCCTGCATCTCGCAAGCAGAGTTTACCGCGCAATTAGCATAGATACAATTTCCCAACATCAATCGTTGGGCAATAGCCCGCCAGACACATCACCCGTCTGGTCGGAGGATCCTCCCTTTTCTATGGAGGATGAGTGAACTTTACACCCTGTTCCCTGTTCCCTGTTCGTGTGGAGGTATGAACCTCCAAACGTCAATTAGCTTCATTTAGTAGATTAATGATTTTGTTAGGCTTTCTTCCCATCGTGTCATCCTGAATAAGTAAATGATTTGCAGACAATCTACCATATGAACGTCAATGGTTATTTTTGAGACTAATAGAGAGGATTTTCTAACATGCCAAAGCGAGTTTTTTTTACTTAACCTTTACTGGCCCGTTGCTACTTTATATTTTATAAGAGAGTATTAGTTAGGTTTCATAATATGTATGTGTAAGTGTAACATTAATTTAAATTGTAAATACCTACTTAATTGAATGCCATTTTATGCAGCAGATGTGGTTGTCCTAAACTTAACTCTTTATTATTGGAATGAAGTTCCTTATCGCGCGTTGCGAAAGGGGGCTAGACGGAAAAAATTAAGACCAAAAGTTGTAACGACACTTTTTGCTATAGTTGTAAGCCGTGCGGCGTGCGCGTGTTTCTCTGTCTGTCTCTCTCTCTCTCTCTCTTATAGAAAGCAAGCCAGTTATACTTCGTTCCATCCGGGTGTCCCTTGACACCTCTCAAGTTTTATATTATTGATATTGTCTATGTCAAATAACAGATGCACATGTCAATGCGTAGTAGTCTTAGCAGAATCAGAAAACGAATTTAAAAAAATAAATTTAGACTCAATCGGTCTTATTACAAAAAATTGCTTAAGTACTGGTTTAAACCAAGACTAAAAAGTCTAGGATTGTGACGGTATTAAGATTAGTACCAGGATCAAAATGTGTCCTGATTACAAAACGAAGACTATCTGAGGATCTGTTAGTACCAAAGAAGGTCCATGGTTCAAATAATATCCACAGATAAGAAATAAAAATGGCATTCTTTCATTCGTTCGTACAGGATTTATTTGAAGCAACGTTCTGTTTCTCTAAATATTGATATTATAATAACACTTGAAATGATTTAATAATTATTTATCAGTACAAAAATATGTCATAAATGGTTCTTTGTTTGGATTACAATATAATGAACAAGAACAGCTTGTACTTTTGACGCGCTGTTTATAATCAAGTTGTTATATTTTTAACACCTCTAGCGTGAAATGGAGCGAATTACATTCGGCGACAGCCCGCGTCATTTGAGGCGAATGTTTATCTTCTAAGAAACAAATAATACAATTCTTATTTTTATTCGATAGGGTTTGTTCGTGAGTGGATGTGTCCGATTATGCCTCGTAATAGGCAACGAAACCGTTGGTTGCTTCATTAAACTAAAACACCTCTCCATCGTCTTCCGGGTATATATGGCTGCTGTTATACCTCTCTTCTTGTGGTGTTGTGGGGTTACGCAATGGTGTAAATAAATATGGAGTGCAGTAATAGCCACAGCCACCGAATAATATTCCAGATAAAGCGCCAGCCTCAAACCTCTGTTTCAATCTACATCCTCGGAATATTCTGGAGTCATGGTCCACGTCATCTGGTAACAATGTCCATGATTTTCAGGCCAGCATCACAAACCGCCTGAATAGTGACCGCATATTAGATCTTTAGACTCGTCTCTGTTATTTTAATATGACAAATAAAACAATAATATTGGGATATTATTTGGATTTTATTTAATGTAATGTTAGCATTGACCAAGGGTACTTACTTCATGGCGAGCCCAGTTGTGTAAGTGTTGGGTTTGGATCCTTGCGGAATAAGTGGACTGTATTATCAATAAGGAACTGGTTTACTTAATACAATAATGTTACAAAATAATATAATAATACCGACAGCGTTATTTCGTTGTTACGCGGGTGCGCGTGTGTCCTATGCGTAAACCACTTGCACTTCAGGACTCAATGGGCATCCTCGAGGGTCGTGGAGTAAATCTTCACGTAAAACATCCACAATTTTTTCCCGAAAACGTTTTGTGAACCTATACTTATATTTAAAATCTTCGTCACTCAATTTAATAAGGATTTACATGATGACGACATCTGTAAGGTCGCCGAGACGTCTCCAGCATAACCAAATCCATCAAATCAATTATAACAATATCCATTTTTGACGATTTGTAAATAAAAAGACACAATAATAATCAAAGCTATAAATAAATAAATTAGTACCGATGTCAAATCCATGGTTAAACTAGGGGTCTCGGCGGACTAACTTTAGTACCTTAGTTAGTTCAAGAACTAGTGATAAACTTCATTTTGTAATAACGTTTTATTTAGTCATGGTTTAAACCTAGTAACAATCCCAGTACTAAATTTAGATCGTGTTTTGGAATAAGACGGTAAATCTCCCCAAATTAAAAATATTCACAACAATCTGGCAACACTCTTCAGAATTACCTACCTGTTATTGAAATAGTCATGCGTCACTGAGGAGAAGAGATGGCAGTAACTCCGATAACAGTTGTGCGAAAGAGATAAAACGTAGACGCATAATATTATTATGTTACGATGAGAGAACGACCCGAATTTCTGCACAATTTAGTAATTCCAGCCTCTTTTTGCTTTTCACATAGACAATTTTCATGTCATTCATGCTGCAATGTTATGTAGAACATTCTCTTTTAAAGTAGGTCTACAAATTATCTAAGGGGGCATCCATAAATTACGTGAGGTGTTTTTTTTAATTTTCTGCCCCTCCCTTCCCCCCTGGTGAGATGTCGTGAGATTTTATTCAGCCCCCTCCCCCATCCCCCAATCTCACGTGAGATTTTTCAAAATGTGGGTTTCTTAAGTAAACGCGTTGGATTGTTACTGTAAAAAGAAAAAAAAAAATTCATGCTTTTATTTACGACTAGATAAGACTAGTATAAATCGATATTGCTGAGAATTTAAAGTTCAAAGCGAAAACAAAGGACGGGTTACACTGTACCGTAAATTCAGATTAAATTAAGCTATTTGGTATAAAACAAATATGGTGGTTTGACAGTCAGTAGATGTATGAATGAAATTATTTTCTTTCGAACTAATTAGTGAATGATCTTAATCGTATTACGATTACGCTTATGATTAAATCTTAAGCATGTAAAATCTGGATTAAATGGACCAAAACAGTATAATTTTTTTTTTGTTTCAATCAGAAAATAAATTGCGTGATATTTGCCGAGACCCCCCTCTCTCCAACGTAAGATTAGATGAGATTTGACTAGTGATGTGTCCCTCACTCATGAGGCACCTCGTTTGAGGTACTCGTGATCGCAAATTGAAAGAGTTACTCATATTTCAATATTGAACCACCTCATCCCTCATCACCTCACTCGTTCACTAAAAAATTGACATTGACAGACAATAGGAAATCGAGGCGAGCGAGTTCGTGACTCGCGAGTACTCGCGAGTGAGTATTGAGTGATGAGTGAGCTCAGTGAGCGAATGAACCGACTCAAAAATTGTATAAAGAATTGAGAATGAGTGAGGTGAGGTCTGGTCTTGAAATTTTGACAGCACACTAACACAGTAAACATTATGATTTTGGTATGTACTTATTGAAATAACGATGTTTGTTGTGTCATGTGTATGTGGTAAGTGTAGTACCTACTGATGTTTGGTAGGATATTGTTTAGATTAAGAAGAGATACAAAGAATGTGTGAAATGAAAATATTAAAAAAAAAATGTATGTATAGATATAATAAGTACAAAATATTTTTATTTCAGCTATAGTTCATTATTATGAACTCTAAAAGCATTAGCATTAAGTGTCATTGATTCGTTTATTTTGGCGGTTTAAAATTTATGAGCGAAAGAAAATGATGTGTGTGAGAGTGAAGACGTGAATAATCGGAGTCGTGACTCGTGAGTACTCGTGAGTCGTCGTTGCACCCACCCGCCTCGCTCCCTCGGAGCTTCGTCTGAGTTCGGCTCGGGCTCACGAGTCGTGAGGTGAATACGCCATCATACGATTCCTCGCCTCAAATGAGGGGTAACTCGTGAGGACCTCGCGAGGTACATTGAGGGGCTCCCTCATCCTCACATAAAATTGACGAGTTACCCATCACTAGATTTGACTCGACCCCCTCCCCCCCTTAAACACCTCACGTAATTTATGAACGCCCCCTAAACAAACAGGCCGATTCTACTAATTCGCAAAGTCATACGCTGTGCACCGTCTCATCAATGGTTTGCCCATAGACTATTATACATATAATTATATTATATAAATGAGATAGGGGGCGTAATGCCAGTAAAAAACGAAATTATAACGTTGGTTGAGCTTCTTTAAATTGAGGGAGGACCCTACCAATCCCATGAATTTGCCACGGGCCCCAAAGGGTCTACCTAGTTACGCCACTGCATGTACAGAATACATGGTAACGGGTTGCGCGTCGATGTCCCTGCCTGTAGGTGTGGATAGATCCTTCCAACAAAGAAATACCAGTTATGAAAAAAAGATTTAAAAAAAAAAAACCGGCTAAGTGCCTGTCGGACTCGCGCACCGAGGGCTCTACAAATTTTTAGTTTTTTTTTTTTTTTTGTAAATAATGTTACTACAAATTTTCGGTTATCGGTTTTTAGGGTTCCGTAGCCAAATGGCAACGGAACCCTTATGGATTCGTCATGTCTGTCTGTCTGTCTGTCTGTCCGTCCGTATGTCACAGCCGCTTTTTTCCGAAACTATAAGAGCTATACTGTTGAAACTTGGTAACTAGATGTATTCTGTGAACCGCATTAAGATTTTCACACAAAAATAGAAAAAAAACAATAAATTTTGGGGGTCCCCATACTTAGAACTGAAACTCAAAATTTTTTTTTTCATCAAACCCATACATGTGGGGTATCTATGGATAGGTCTTCAAAAATGATATTGAGGTTTCTAATATCATTTTTTTCTAAACTGAATAGTTTGCGCGAGAGACACTTCCAAAGTGGTAAAATGTGTGTCCCCCCCCTGTAACTTCTAAAATAAGAGAATGATAAAACTAAAAAAAAATATATGATGTACATTACCATATAAACTTCCACCGAAAATTGGTTTGAACGAGATCTAGTGAGTAGTTTTTTTTTAATACGTCATAAATCGTAACGTAACGGAACCCTTCATGAGCGAGTCCGACTCGCACTTGGCCGGTTTTTTTTGCTTTACTTGTGCTGCATGCCATTGTTTCTTACCAAATGTCATGATTCTATAGGTCAACGGGAAGTACCTTAGAGGTTTTGATTTCGGAACATAAACGCCCGTATCTTTTAATTGCGTTGACTTAGAAGTTTGATTTTTTCACTGTTTCAAGGGATTGCAGCCTTGAGTATTTGATATTAATTTCAACTTGATAACTCCACGTGTTTCTGAGAAAAAGGGTCTTGAGTTCTTGACTGCCGGACAAAGAAGCGATCTTATAAGGGTTCCGTTTTTCCTTTTGAGGTACGGAACCCTAAAAAGCGTGCACATCCTCGGAATAGTAGTTGAAGGTCACATACATGAGTGGAACTCGTTTAAATGTTCTGCCATTTTTTGCAAGCTTGTACAATATTAGTGCGATTGAAAAACAACCACCCGTTTACCTTGATTTGTTTTGCAGTTCGTTTATTTATTTAAGTACCTACTAGCTTTTGCTCGCAGCTCCGCCCGCGTGGAGGTCGGAAACTCCAATCCAAAACGACCTAAAAAAAAAAACTCAATCCTAAAATATCCTAAAAAGCATTTCTCGAGTCCTGAGTGTAGCGAGGGATTTAAGTTCACCCAAGACTAAGACAGCCTAGCTTTATCAACGAGGAAAATACTCTACTTTTCGTACCATTTGCGAAAAAATTTACACAATAATAATATGAGATAAGCATTTATTAAAAATAATGACAATTAAAAGTAGAACAAAAAAAAGTTAACATTCGAAACATTGGTCCAATTATTGATAGAGAGAGTTACGTTTTTGTTTGGTACATTTATTTTTGATGAGTTGATTTGAGTATTTCTCTGTTCTTGCGTCTGAGGAACTTGGCAAATCCCTAGACTAATATTTTTTTGTCGAAAAAGCAAAGGCATCAAGCTCATACGGCCTCGTCGGTTTTCGTAATTTTATTTAATAATCATAACTGCATAATAAATTCGTATTCCTTTTTCAAAAAGATGTATAATGCTTTATATACAAATTCAATGGTGTAAACACAGATGTAGTTCAGTATAAATTTCGGTAAGTATTCCAAATTTAAATCACATTCTCCCCCTAGACGATGAATGAAATTCAGTACAATTTTCTTTCCCTGTTTTTAACAGATTAAAAATGACTATTGTTATGTTCGCTTTTTGTGGCATAGAATGTCACTTTTTTGAGCAAGTGGTATGAAAAGCAGATTTTCACAACTCACACTTTAAATAACAATACTCCCGAAAGTCCCCCCAAAACTCTGACAACCAGTCTTACCAAGGGGTATCATATTACCAAGCAACTGGGTTGTGGAGGTCAGATCGACCTCGAGAGTCACTCCGTGTAAAATACTGGTATTCAGCAGCATCTGGTTAGACTGGAAGCCGACCCCAACATGGTTGGGAAAAGGCTTGGTAGATTGATAGACTACAAGTAGCAGCTGTTGACTCCAAAAAATCTAATCTTTTATTTATCGTGTTTAGTTTCGCTAGCTTATTAAATTAGACCCTGTAGATATCGATAAAGAAGATATATTATACATATTATGTCGCAGCCAACTGGTTTAATTAGCTGTTTAGTTAATCGCCTAGCCTTTAACTAAACGGCGGCCATTCAACTAACGGCCTGAATGATATTCAATAAATTATAGTTTAGGTTGGAACCAATCACGTGCGGGCCGAATTGGTCGCAGTAACTAAGCCAGGGCACCCCTACCAAGTGAATTAGGTTAGAACAGTGATCAACCGCGTGCGAGCCGAGAGAGCAAAGCGAGGCGAGCACTACTTCCAAAGGCCAGGCGGTTGACTAAACGGCTAATTTAACCAGTTGGCTGCGACATATACAGATATTTGATTTTTCATTTTATTTGGTGTGTATTTGCAAACCATTGTATTGGGGTCATCCTGTAAAGATAGTGAGTGTAAGTTTAATAAAAAAATAAATAAAAAAAATATTGATAAAATCAAAGCTCACAATGGTTTTTTCCATTTTCCAACACACGAAAGTAAAGAATTTGTTTTCTGACGTATTTACCTACCTTTTAATTTAGAACAACAAAGGAATTACCTTAGATATTAATTATCTTATCAAACATTTTGGCGTTTTTCGTTGTTATTTGCCAATATTACTAAGAATTCGCTTACTCACTGAGTCATCGGGTTATCATCATTTATACAATTACTAGCTTCTGCCCGCGGCTTCGCCCGCGTGGATGTCGGAAATTATCCCACCGGAACGTGCTAACAGGATAAAATGTATGTGCTTCCCCAGGATGCCATCTATCTCTATGCCAAATCAGAAGTTCAGTGTTTTAGGCGTGAAAATGTAACATACAGTTTCAAGTTCAAATCCTCCCCTTAAAAACTGAGTTACCCCTTTTTGTCCCGTAAGTGGTAAATTTTCGACAACTTTACATACTTATTATTAATTATTTTTTGTCAAAAGTATCAATACTGAGTTTCGAGTTAGTCGGACCGCGTATTCAATTTCTTCCACACAAACTTCAACACCCCTATATTCCCCTTTGAGGGGTAGTTTTGAAAAACTTATAATGATAAACTTTATTACTTACTTAGGCGAGTATTCTTGAAAAATTTCAAATTTATTAACCCAATGAAGAAGATTTTTCATATTAACTGTATCCCCACCTTTTCACCCCCACAGGGGTGGAATTTTGAAAAATCGTTTGGGATTATTCATAACTTGATTCCAAGGTTATTTATACCAATTTTCGAGTTAATCAAGCCATGCAGTAAAATCCTCCCCAGAAAAATTGACTACCCCGTTTCAGCCCGTCAGGGGTAGATTTTCAAAAAACCCTGATACACATTATTCTTTACTTTCAATATTAGGTATAAATACTGAGTTTCGAGTAAATCGGACTGCGCGCTAAAATTCTTCCATACAAACTTTGAAACCCCCCAATCCCTTATTAGGGGGTAGTTTAGAAGAAAAAAAACTGACAATCTTCATAATTTATTTAGATAAGTATTCGTGCCAAGTTTCAAGTTTATTAACTCAAGGAATAAGATTTTTCATACAAACGAATTCCCCCCTTTTCACCCTCTTAGGGGTGGAATTTCGGAAAATCCTTTCTTAGTGGATGCCTACTCTTCACGAAGAACACACCCTCCAAATTTCATATCTCTAGGACCAGCGGTTTAGGCTGTGCGTTGATCTATCAGTCAGTCAGTCAGTCAGGACTTTGAATTTTATATATATAGATAGATCATAATACGAAGTTGCAGAGTTGTCGTTTGCACCTGCGTCTTGTCTTGTAAACTAAATATAAGTAAATCTCGATAAGACTAAGTAGTTGACACTTCCCATGACCCAAGGGCTGGCTTTTACCTTGGCCAGAGGCTAAACATTGCCATACAACGTGGCAATGCCGCCAGTGTCTTGGGTACAGACGCCAGCACATCAAGCTACTACAATCTGTCAAATTTCTTTAATAGATTTTCAACTTTATCGCTAAAGCAATAAGGTTCAAGGTTGATTGGAAAAATTTGACAGTTTCGGGTAGCTTGACCTGCTGGCGTCTGTACATTACCAGTCGACAGCGGTGTGGATGAATTTTTCGACGCTATATTTTAGTTTGTAAATAGTTTTAGTTAATTTAGGATATTTTTTTGGTGTTATCTTGTAAATAAATTATATTAAACACACCAATAACAAAAAGTATATATATATATATATACTTAAATATATAATGTCATTAATTTAAGTTCAGTGCATCTTTTTATTTCTATTTAATTAAGAAAAGGACAGAAGACAAATATTAGTTTTGGTCCCATCGATCACTAATATTATTGGCGATCGATGTTTGGTCCTGTCAAATTAAGATAGGTACTCCATATTATACAGTTTAGGCGTGATTAAAAATTGGCAATATAAAATACGTCAATTTACATGACTAATTTGACAGGACTAAACTAATATTTATCTTCTGTCCTTTTCTAATAACGCAATGAATGTTGTTGCCGTCAAAATGAAACTCGTTGGTACATGACATACTGTTAGTGCGTTACAATCATTGAATTACTCCGCAATCCTGTGCAAGTTGATGATGATCATGAATTCAAGATACAGTGCTATTTAGTATGCAATACTTAAATTGTCATAAATCAATGTTTATAGTTTATGTGAACCTAATTGATTACTCACACATCCTTCCATTGTTCTAAGACTATAGGGATGCCAGAAGTGTCAAAAAGTATCGATATAATATGTCATTAGATATATCGTATCGATATTAAAAAAAATATTGATATCGATGTCGAGAAGGGCTTGTGGCTAAGTAATAACAGCCGCATGGGTCGATCGATCAGGTTAAGCTACCCTTGCCGCGGTTGGTCCGTGGATGGGTGACCATCTTTACATATCGAGACCCCTCCGCGCTTCGGAAAGCACGCTAAGCCGTTGGTCCCGGCTGTCATTCGTAAATCTTTGACAATCGTTACGGTTGACCATAAGCCCGAAATTTATGTTTTCTTATCAAGAAGTATCGTATTGCCCAGTGGGTTGTGGAGGTCAGATAGGCAGTTGCTCCATGTAAAATACTGATATTCAGCTGCATCCGGTTAGACTGGAAGCCGACCCCAACATAGTTCATATACTACTACCTACTATACTAGTTGGGAAAAGGCTGGGCAGATGATGATGATAATATCGATATAATACATATCGATGAATAATATCGATGTCTATTCATCGATATTTTTCTACCTACCTCAGACAACGTGACATTGAATCGAAGGTTTAATTGATGTCATTGAATTTAAATATAAATCGTTTCGTGGAGGATTATTTTGAGGGTAATGTCGTTTGTCCTTGGATATCATTGACATCGGTGAAGAAAAACATAATTAGGAATCCTGAACTTATACTATCTATATCTACAAGGGTTAAATTAAATTAGCTAGTGAAACTCCAAAGGCGTGATGATGCAAATTGGGCTATCAAATGGATAGCCCTGGTGGTAGATAATAAGTAGGAGGGGAAAGATTATCCTGCCACAATTTGCAATGGGCATCGGCCGGATTTCCTGACAGAGACGCTGTTGATTTCAAGAAGCTTCAAAGTTTTGGACCAAAAATATTTAAAATTCAGTCGTGCCATCGACACGAAGAAGGAGAACCCTTCTCCATATCGAAGGCTTCATAAAAAATGGGCGTAAACGTAAAACGCAACGAAAGTCTACGACTAACCCCCCGGCTGCTATTTGAGATTGAAAATGACAAAAATCATATTTTAATAACAAGTTTATTTAAGGTATTTTTTTAATGTTATGCTTAAAATTCTTCTCATATAGCAGCCGTAGGGTTAATTTTAGACTTTAACTACGAAAGTCAAAAATTAACCCCCCGGCTGCTATTATATAGCAGCTGCAGGCGGTTTATAATAGCAAAAAACCGGCCAAGTGCGAGTCGGACTCGCCCATGAAGGGTTCCGTTACGTTACGATTTATGACGTATTAAAAAAAAACTGCTCACTAGATCTCGTTCAAACCAATTTTCGGTGGAAGTTTATATGGTAATGTACATCATATATTTTTTTTAGTTTTATCATTCTCTTATTTTAGAAGTTACAGGGGGGGGGGGGACACACATTTTACCACTTTGGAAGTGTCTCTCGCGCAAACTATTCAGTTTAGAAAAAAATGATATTAGAAACCTCAATATCATTTTTGAAGACCTATCCATAGATACCCCACACGTATGGGTTTGATGAAAAAAAAAAATTTGAGTTTCAGTTCTAAGTATGGGGACCCCCAAAATTTATTGTTTTTTTTCTATTTTTGTGTGAAAATCTTAATGCGGTTCACAGAATACATCTACTTACCAAGTTTCAACAGTATAGCTCTTATAGTTTCGGAAAAAAGCGGCTGTGACATACGGACGGACGGACAGACAGACAGACAGACAGACAGACAGACATGACGAATCCATAAGGGTTCCGTTTCCATTTGGCTACGGAACCCTAAAAATGCTCAAGATGTACAAGAGGTAAAAAAACAGTTTCTTTTTTCTAGCTGACTTTAATTTTTTGGTACGAAATGACATGTCAATTTAGCCCACATTTACCATTGACATAGAATAGTATGGACTGGAAATACCTACAAAGAAAAGGTGCATACCTACAACTCATATTGTCTCATAAAATAGCTGCCATTGCTAGGGTTGTGTCAATCAAGGAACAATGTTATCTCGTTGTTACTATAACGAGTAACGATACTATATACGAGTTTTACTAGTAATCACGTTAGGATCACGATGGATTTTGGTGCTGTGAAGTGTGAACCACAGGCAGGACCTAGCTAGGTCACTCGGACCGAATAAGACGCAAGATTATTTATGTTAACATCGCAGAATATACGGATATCGTTTCAGCGGAGGAACTAGTTTCGAAAACTATTACGGTAAGTCGGCAACGGTACAACACTATTCCATTATGACATCTGTTTGTAAACAAACGAATGAATTAACAAATATTATAATAAAAAGGCCTGTTATATGGAAATAAGCCCAAATATCAATACTTTAGCCATAAATTCATGATCGCGTTACAATTCTATCATCGATTGTGTATTATTGTATGTATTAATGCACGAAAACCGGCTACTAACCTGTGCAAAGACAATTGAGGTTGATTTTCATTCTTTCTTGCTCCACACTTCACAATAATACACAGGCATGTTGAACTTCTGTTTTCCAACAGTAACATGCAGTTTTAAAAGGTAAAATCCTCGTAATTTTCTCGCAAATCTCAATAATACAAAAAACAAACAACCATTTGACAGCAAAACTACCACAAAACTCGTCGCATAAGATGGCTGCTACGGCACTTACCTACAACTGTCACTACGCCAAGACAAAATGTTGCCACAATTAGCAACAACTTAAAATATAGTTGTCTCTTTTATCAAATAAGATTATCTCACTAGGAAGAATGAGACATAGGTAACGATATTTCAAATTCTGAATCATATTTCACTCATATTTGTATAAGCAAATGTATGTATAGAATAACGCGGCATCTCCATGTTTTTCCTATCTCAATGACATTTACGAAACAAAAAATTCAGTTACGATCTAAACAAAGACGTTTAATGACCATATTTCAAAAACTACGCGTGCGTAAACTTGTAAAATCCTACCAGTATACGTATTTTACCTAGAAAGATAGGTACTTGTCCGAAATACCAGCCTGGCATACGAACTTGTTTCAATTTTATTCACATTTTTGTACCTATAATAACTATGATTAATGTACATACCAATTTTATTACCTAGCTTCATTTTTTAATTATAAAGATTCATGATATAATTCATTTAATCAATAATATTTTGCATGCTTGTTTTTGCGAATTGTTGTAGAAACTTAAAAAAAAAACGACCATCTGTAATGCAAGTAAATTTAATTTCCTGCAAAATTGCACTTTTGTCTATACGCCCATTTGGTATGAAACCGATACATACAAGATAAAATAAAAACTTCATTGAGGGATTCCCGCGCAAACAAGCTTGGTCGCCATATTGGATTTGATGTCATTAAGAATAGCGTGTCGTACCCATCACGGAATAGATAAATAAGGTTGGAATGGTAATGTGGGCGGGGCAAGCGCGCCACAGTTATGATTCGAAAATCATAACTCGACCGATTCACTCATTCACCGCGTTCAGTGCGCGTCGGAATACTTCGGAGAACAGAACTCTGCTTAATAATGCCGTGTTGTGCAATTATAACATGTAAGACAAAAAATCAGACCTCAAGTTTAAAGCGAGGAGGTATATCTTTCCATCGGCAAGTCCAAAATAACATTTAATTACAATATTATTTGTCAAAAACATAAAAATATACTGATCATTATGAAATACCAAACATTAACAACATTATTGCAACAGTTCAAAAAAATATATACATTGCCCGCTGTGTACTCGCTCAATCAACACAATGACCAAGTAAGCGTACAATGTACTGCATGCATTGCGTCCTCTACACTTCAACCGTTGACGTTTCGTCCTTTGCTCTGATTGGCTGTGATGCACGGCGCATGTTTATCGATAGTGAGGTAACCATGTGGTTTATGGTTAAATAAAGTCATCGATAGAATTCTCGACTATATTTACGTTTGACAAAGATATTTTTTAGATTATTTAATATTTAATTAATTATAGTATATTTTTATTTAAACGTATTATGAGTAGGTAAATTAAATATTATATTAATCATTGAATGAATCCTACCGAATGTTATGAAGGGACATAGACCTGTCATCTACTAGTATACCAATCTCTGATTTTTTATTTAAGTTTATGTGCAATGATATTATGTGTATTAATATTGTTATATTTAAATATTTACGTTTATATTCTTAAAACTTTTATTTACACCATTTAGTAAAATTAAATTGAGGAATTTGAATTATGCAATAAATTATAAATTTTAGGTTCCCTAAAGAACCTAACGCCAGGGAACAATGGATTGACGTGACAAGTAGAGGAAACTGGATGCCGACAAAGACGAGTACTATTTGCTCTAAACATTTTAGTGAAAATGATTTTATCATTAAAAAATCAGGTTATTGGTACTTAAAACCAGTTTGCAACCAACCTTTTTTTTTTTGGGTGGGAAATCATCAATTGACCCCTGCCGCTCTGGGCGGAGCGGAAGGGAGTGTCAGACTTTTATTGACTAAAACCCACCCGTGTTCCTTCAGTTGCCTGTGCCAAGGGCCACGGTATCTCTTTCGAACAACCCGCAGCCCTGGCGGCATCCAGTTCGTACTGACATCTCTTTGAGGCGCGCGTGGAACACAACGCGCCGTCGACCCGGGCCTGGTCCTTACCGGGCGGCGAGCTGCCCATTGCTCGCCGCCCGCAAGCCCGCGCCTACGGTGGCCGGGAGTCGGCTGTTGACTCCCGTCCAGGGCGTCTCCTACGGTGGCTAGGGGCGTGAGGGCGCAGCGATTGCCTCTCCCTCACGCGCTCCGCCTCCTCCTTTGCGAGCATTACTGCTTCGCAGAAGGAGGTGACGGCCTCCCATTCACTCTCGCTCTGTACCATGGCCTGGACCAGGGCCGGACGCGAGAAATCGCTGCCGCCAATCGCCGCCACGAGGACACGGCGGTGCCCCGCCGAAGCCGGGCAGACCTCCACCGTATGCTCCACCGTGTCCTCCGGGCGATCCACACAGTGGTGACACCCTGGCGTTTCCTCCCGCCTTATCCTGATCAGGAATCTCCCGAAACAACCGTGTCCGGTGAGGACCTGCGTCAGGCGGAAGGTGAGGGCGCCGTGGCGCCTCTCTAGCCACTTCTCAAAGAGGGGACTTATTATTTAATATTGCTTGATGCAGGTGGGACTCCTCCATTCTTCTTCTGTCCAACCTTCGTTTGCAATTAATAGCAAGCTCCAATTACTTAATAAATATGTTTAATTCCAAGGACAGTGATTATTTGTAATTAATCAAAGTAAAATAAAATTATTTCTTAATATTTATTTAATGTTTCATTTTTCCCCATAAATTCATCAGATATATAATTTATCGACAAAGAATATCGGCTTTGTCAAGCACTAGCGTGTATGAAAATTTTTATTGCATTTATGCTTGTTTGAGTGTCTATGCCTACGGGAGGTTATTGCTAGTGGGCGAACGAATATCTGCCCTGAAATTTATGTGTGTGTGATTTGGTTGTGTGCGAAATATTTGTAAACATAGTATTGCGTATGTGTAGAAATTAAAATAGTGGGGGTCAAGCGGCGACACTGGTCCTAGTACAAAATTGCAGCGAGGGCCTTTCCAACCTTATTATCTGTTCCGTGGTACCCATACTCGAGCAGTGTCGAACTCGAGGGTCGAGGTCGACGAGAAATATATATAAATCAAGATAGGTACTTACATAATACATATTTATAAGATGTGAAATGAAGTTTATTATTGTTTTTTTCGAGTTTTTTTTAAGGCAGTAATGGGTTCATGTAATATCACGCCTGTAATGCCCAAAAGGCGAAGTGTTAGTTTAGGTGCACGACGACATATCAGCGGGGCAATTGCGTAACACACTCAGTAGCAATGGGTTACATTTTGACAGTTCAACAACATCCATTGCGTTATTTACGTTGTTGAGCTGACACATTTTTCGAACAAAAGAAGCAATGAGCTTAGCCGTGTGTTCCTCTGTGGCCGGACCACATTTCAGTAGGTACTCAGATGATAGTTCGAAATAATACCTACCTAAAGTCTACTTTCATCGGAATATATATATATTTTTAGTACCTCAAGAGATATCTTTTTAATTAGCAATTTATGTGGTCCGGCCGCCAGGCAGTGCTCTCTGGCCGCACCACCTCAAATTGAATAGAGTATAATGAACTATTAATAAATCAATATTCCGAAAAAAAACTACCTAAAGAGTACCTTGCATACGACAAATATGTTAAGTTAAAACCCCTTTAGTTAAGGAGTTATTGGTCGTAGGGTGTGGTCCGGCTGAAAGGTATACTCTGCAGCAAGTCAATTTTGCAATATTTAATATTAACTATCCATAAATCAACTATTTAATAGTACCTTTTCTCTACTCTTCGTTGATATTTTTTTCTCATAAGAAACTATTCATTTTGATTACTTACTGTTTATTTTAAACCAAAATTTTCACTTACTTCGTCAAATTAACTACCTATTCTTAGGTAGTTAGGTAAACAAAAACCAAAAAGTGCACCTTTTTCAAAATCATTGTTGGTAATAAAAATAAAAGTTTATAGATGAAGTCTAGGTCTTTTTATAAAGTACCTACTTATTATGCAGTTTTCGTTGGCATAAAGAAATAAAGCATATTTCGTTATATTTGCTGAAAGTAATCCTCCCTAGCCGCGCCACATACTTTAAAGATTAATTAATCAAAATGAATAGTTTCTTGAGAGAAAAAAGTATCAACGAAAAGTAGAGTAAAGGTACTATTATATAATTGATTTATGGATACTGTAGCTTGATATGTCGCTGTGTGTATCTACAGTACAACCACATTTCTCCAGTTATGTTCAACCACCCCATGGTTGAACATAACTGGAGAAATGTGGGTGTAATAGGGGGATTTGGACCCGGATGATCATCATCCGGGTCCAAATCCAGATTCCGGGCTGCTACTGAGAAATTCCGGATGGGAAATAAAAACCCAATTACACTTTGCTCGACCTGGGGATCGAACCCGGGACCTTATACTCAGCAGTAGCGCTTTCGACCACCAGTTTAGTTGCGCTCAGGGCTTGTTAACGTTACCAAATAACAAAATAATTACCGTTAAGTAACGTTAATTTCAATTTGATACCTTAATAACGTTAACAAAAATGTAACGTTACTTGATCACATTACCAGTAAAATAACGTTAATTAACATTAACGCAAAATACATCAGTAACGGTATTTTTACCGTTAATTTAGCTGCGTTGCCGTTCCGTCTGTTTACATTTTTGTGCCCTCGCGCGGGCGCCTCGCTTAGCATTGGAGTAGATGCACTGTTGCCGCTCTGCCACGCGCTAACCGCGCCGCCTGCGCCGTCGCACTATGGGACAGAACCGTGCCGTCTAACCGTCTCAAAAATCTGTAACTTTTTTGTTGGTTGAAGTAAATAGCTGAAATTTAGCACGTAGTATCTCCAGAGTATATACAATCCAATAATGACACATTTATTGTCAAATGTTTAATTTATAATATTTAAAAAATAAAACAAAAATAAAACAATTAATGTATTTTTTTTTAAATAAACCATTGTTTGTTTAAATTATTGAATTATAATTTTACAGTTTTATGATATTAAACCTATTTTATGTTATTTTATATTACATATAAAAATCCTACATTTAAATAAATGACAAATATGATATAATAATCCACTCTCACTCTAAAAATATATTTTACAAATTAATGTACGTAATTACTTCTATTTAAATATCGAAGAGGTTCTTAGCTTCGTCTAACAATTCCTTGGAAATAGTGACTGATGGTTTTCTGATACTTGATATATAAGGATCTGACGTAAATAGAAGACAATGAAATACCGTCTTGATTCGTTGCGGACCTAGAGCATTTTCTAGCGGGATGCAATCTGATTTTTTTGTAATCTTTATTACGAAATTCTTGGGCATTCCCAGATAAATTACCAATAGGCAGAACAGCAAAATGTCTTATTATACTTTCCCCATGTATTAAGATTTGATGTACTAAAGAAGGCATATTATACCACAAATATATTTTGTTACGTACAGTTGTGCGGTTGCGCGAGTATATTCACCAATTTTTTTTCTGGATTTACAGCAATACCGGATGCCAAAGTTTGAAGAATAACATAGAACCTTTTAATAAGTTCCTCATCAACTCCTGTAATTTCTGAAGCGCAATAGTAGTTCTCAAAAAAAAAACGCTGAGCTGAGCGTACGCAATACGCTGTATTACCGTCGTTGCTGTTTCCACTTCCTTGTCGGGCATATCAACGTGTAACCCCATTCGGCTTCGAAACAAACTTTGTACAAGCTTTTGCTTGTCTTCTTTACTTTTTTATCTTCTGGAGTTCTCGCAGCCCATTTTTTAAATGAAAGGTTATATGAAATATGTCAAATTAAATCCATGCACCTGTCGATTCTGTAAAAATCTCACCGTGAAAAGTTAGGTGAAGTGAGCTTAGAGTGAGCTGTCAATCCCTAGCATTAATTGGAATGACAGCTCACTTCACCCAAGTTTTCACGGTGAGATGGTTACAGAATCGCACTGCAGATCCACGCGTGCTACGTAGACAAACCATATTCGTAAGGGATTCCATCTATCTGGCAGAATCTTGATGCTCCGAAATTTATTTGGCATAACACACTTGGCATAATCTTCTTTAAACGAATATTTTTAAGGCATAAACATGATTTAATATAATTATTGTTTGGCCGAATGTTTATATGTCCGAATTTACAAAGGCATAGTTTTAAGATAGCAGAATTTTATTTGGCATAATTTCGTTTAGCATAACGTTCACTTCGCATACTTATGAAAATGGCAGAATTTCGTTTGGAATAATTTTATTAGGCATATTGACATTTCTATACAATAGCATTTTTAACTTAAATTAAAACATTGTCGTGAAAAGTCAATAATATGTTGTGCTACAAATGTTAGTGACAGAAACGAATCGCTGCAAAACCGACTCCACGTAGTCTTGTCTGCCCTACCCCTAGAGTATAATTTAAGCCCGCGTGGGACCGCCGGAGCCCCGCAGCGCTGGAGCCATGACAGAGACCATGCCTGCTGCATGTTGCATGCTTGCATGCTTGCTTGCATGCTTGCTTGTATGCTGCATGCTTGCTACATGCATGGTGTATGTTTGTTTGCATGTTTGCATGCTTGCTTGCATGCTGCATGCTTGCTGCATGCATGGTGTATGCTTGTTTGCATGTTTGCATGCTCGCTTGCATGCTTGCTTGCATGCTGCATGATTGCTGCATGCATGGTGTATGCCTGTTTGCATGCTGCATGCATGGTGAATGAATGAATGAATTTTCTGTAATGATTATGGATATGAAATGTATGCCAAAAGATGATTCTAACTCTAAAATTTCTGAGATATGCCTTTAAATGACTATCGGTATGAAATGTATGCCAAAAGACGATTCTGACTGTGAACTTTCTGCGATATGATGGTTCTACTTTTTAATTATTATGGATATGAAATTTATGCCTAAAGATGATTCTGACTTACAAAATTATGACTTTTGAATGTAAAAATAAATGACTGTCTGCCAAACGATTTTCTGCGAAATGAAGTTTATGCTATCCGCTGATAAGCAAAACAATATTATGACATAAAAAGTTCTGCTATAAAGGGTAGACCCGAGACTAAGTTACTCTCATCTGTTAAAACTTGTTTATATTCACTTTGTCCCGATGAAGCATCACATCCCCACTTGGTAAAAAATTTAAGAGTTTTTCTTGTTGAGTTGTAAATATTTTCAATCTTTAAAATGCGAGCAGAAGTGTGATCCAGCAAATCTTGTAGATTTACTTTAGCACTTATATAGGTTATTTCAATGCTGGATGGTGGAGGATAACACAGTTTTTTGGCGTTCGTCAATATATTATATGATGGCAATATGTCGAAGTTTTTGTTGATCAGACTTGCTCGAAGTAATCCGTATTGTGATGTCGAAAGATCTAAATCTACAAATATACTTATAGCTTCATCCACCGTAAAATCTGTTGCATTGCGACTTTCATGCAATAATTTTTCCTTCATGATCCTTTTTTCTATCACAATTCCGCATCATTGAAACAACAGTAGCTTCTTCGACTTCTCCTTCAGACCGCAATCCTTGAACGTATGCATTATGTATATACTCGAGTCCATATTCTTGTACCACTCCACATTCTTACTTTTTTTCGATTTCTCTGATAGATCTTCATAAGACTTTGGTGGACGTCCACGTTCTCCAGATGTTGTAGGTGTAATATCCATCGGTGCTTCTTCGAATTGTACAGACGCCAGCAGGTCAACCTACCCGAAACTGTCAGATTTTCCCAATCAACCTTGAACCTAATGCTTTAGCAATAAAGTCGAAAATCTATGAAAGAAATCTGACAGATTGTAGTAGCTTGATGTGCTGGCGTCTGTACCTTAAATTCACCGCCTAACCAAGATGTACTTTTAATAAAGAAACGTTCTTTAGTTCGGTTAGATTTGGTCCACCGATCGTTAAACGCTGTTAAAAGTCATTTTTGAATACGTTTCACAACTAATTCACTTTTTTTAGACGACAAATGGTGGTGTTCTTCTAAGTATTTTTGAATATCTTCTTTGTTCCATGATCAGTGAAAAATTCGCATAATACTCGTCGAGGCACAACAAATTCACTCATTTTATTTTTACGGCTAACTACTACTTTTTTTACCGAGGTTGGTGAAGACTATATTATGTCAAAGCACACTAAAGTACTGGTAAATGACAATGTATATCCATAACTTTTATACTAAATTTCGTGTGAAAAAATATTATTATCTAGTGTCATTATCACGTTCCTAACCACTGTCTATGAAGGTGGTTAGTAGTACTGATATAATGTGCAATAACAACTTTAACTACCATTTCCTCCCTTTTACTTACTTTTACATGAGAAACATGTAATTCACAAAGTGATAACAAAACATTAACCACATCTGACTGAACGATGAAAAAATAAAATACCTTACCCAATACTCCTACCTTACCTAAAGATTAAGTACCTAAATAGATAATATTATTTAAGAAAAAAGGTTCAAAAGTAATCTACATATCCAAAAATCTCCTCAATCAGAACTAAAATATTTTATTGGGTATATTTTGTATTTTCCCCCCATCAGGCATTTTTCGTTTCATTTCAAAGGGGGCAGAGTCGGGCAATTTTTTTTTTGCCTTGACCTCTATATCGGCTGCTCTACTATATGGTGCTTTCAAAATTACGACATTGGCAGACACTGCTAAAATAAAAATTCTATACCTCTCCAGTTTTCACACAATTGTCCACTTAAATTATTTTTAAATAGAGTACTTCATAACCATTCTAACCATATCATACTTACAAATTAGCTGTGAAAATATGACCATGTAAACTGGTGGAATTGTGTTCTACATAATTGACATAATTCTGAGCGTCAACTTGCAAGCCTTAGTCTATTAGTAAAAATGAGAAATAGTGTATTTTAAATGCTATATAATATGCATTGGACATTCAGTTAGACATGTGCATTAACAAAATATTCAATATAGAACATTACGAAAACCTATTTTTGAGACGGTATGCACGGTTCTGGCCCATAGTGCAACGGCGGGTGGCCCGCCCCCGCGCACCTCGTCCCCCTCTACTTCAAAGTTCAAACTCACTAGATTAACCGTTCTAAAAGTAACGATAAAATTAACGTTATTAAACAAATAACGTTAATAATGATTACCGATAAAATGGAGCAAAAATAACGTTAAATCCATTACCGTTATTTTAATATTAACGGTAACGCTGTCAAATGAAGGTAACGTTATGAAAATTTTACCGGTATTTAAAGCCCTGGTTGCGCTATCGTTTAAGAACATTTAAGTTTTCGAATGTTATTGTGAGTATTGTGTGTTAAGCGAGGTTACTGCAGTAAATAGTTTATTGGACCAGTGAATTTGTAAACCTTATGGTTGTAAGCATTTTCAGACCGCGACTACACATGACAAAATATATTTCTAACTCACAAGCAGCGCCCGTAGCGCCATCTGTTGCCATCACCATCAAACCCCGCTACTGGCTGGCACGCGAGGTCCACAGTACATAGTTTATGATTAGTAGACTAGATGGCGGCAGTTGACACTGGTCGCCAACTATACCAGTATACCCTGTCCATTAAATTTGCCGTTTTTTAATCATTTACTCTGTGGAATGTGGATAGCTGTCTTAGAACGTACAGTCAACAAAAGAGATAAGTATGCAGGGTCGTCGGATATAGTTGAAGTTTAGTAAGAAACTGATGGATGTTTTCGAATGAAATTTAGTTTGATAAATTAACTGTTTGTTTTCTATTAATTAAATAAAATTTTATGCGCCAAATTCAACCTTCAGCACTACATTTAGAGCATAACTTAGGGGCACTGCACACGGCTAAGATACTGTGACGTAACCTATGACAAACTTATTATTTGCGGTTGGTACAGTAATCGGGTCTTGGGATCGAACCGCAACATTAAGTTGGTTTTTTATTGTATATACTTTTCCGGGATAAAAAGTAACCAGTGTGGTGCCCAGGATATTAAAGAATAATTATACCAAGTTTCATCGTAATCGAACCGGTAGTTTTTGCGTGATGCCTGAACAAACAGACAGACAAAAAATTTTTTAATCACATTTTTGGGTTCGCTGTCGGTCTAGTAACATCCCCTGCCATTTATTTTTTTTGATATTTTCAATGTACAGAATTTTCACTTCTACAGATTTATTATAAGTATACATATAGATAGATATTAAGGTTCAAGATTGATCGGGAAAATTTGATAGTTTCGGGTAGCTTGACCTGCAGGCTGGCGTCTGTACATATAGTAAAAATGAATGCCTATTTCCCTTGGCTACGTTATTTTTTTTTAAATTTTCTAGTACCTTGTAGAAGGTGCCTAAGGAAAAAATTGTAAGAAAGTTGCTTCACGCGGACAAAGTCGTGGGCCGAAGCTGGTATCATAATAAAACATCAACACAATTTTTAATACATATAAAATTTATTAATATTTTTATATTTTTTTCATCCTAACTAAGTCAGGGCTTTTTATTTGCTCGATATGATATAAATACATAAAATTATAGCAATACAAGTAAACATTGGCAAAAGCATCGAAAATCAAGATGGCGGCGTTATTTCAGATTTTGGCCACACACCAAAAGATCGTTGTGCAGCAACAGGTAGAGTGAAATGAGCTTTAAAATACAAGTACGCTGGTCTAAATAATATATATATCCCTGGACATTTCACACAGCGCCATCTAGTCCCAAGCTAAGCAACCTAATGCTTGTGTTATGGTAACAAGAAGGCTGATAAACTACTTATATACATTTTTTTTTTGTAAATACATACATATTATAGATAGAAACGAAGTGATAGTTGTTTTTATGCCGATTCAAAGCGCCCCCGCTCGAGCGTTTCAGGAACTAAATTTGACACATTGTTACAAATAGCCGTCGTGTTGTTTTGGTATTACGTCTCTGGTGATTTAGTAGGTCTATATCGTGGAATAAGACTTTTTTGTGTGTTTGTGTTTTTATTTAGAACATTTTTATCAAGAGAGTATGCGCAATTTGTAAACTCGTTATCAAAAATATTAGTTTCTAGGACGCTCGCGTTGCTATCAGCGCCAAAATGGCGAAAATCAAATGTCTTCGTTTTGTCATCGATAGTATGAAGTCCAGCATAGGTCGCGCGTTATATGTCATGGCGTATTTGGTCTTCTACACATTCTCTCTCTAAGTAAGTGGAAGTATGGAGGGCACGCACAGACTAAGCTTTTTACTGTTGTTCTCATCATTACTATAATTTTTGTTGTTAGTCATGTTGTCCGATTACGCCATGGATAATCAGGTCGAAACCTTAAATGTGAACCTACTGACGCACTGTGATTGTTACCTGTTGTAGTTGCCTTACGAATAAATAAATGAAAAAATTGTGGTCTTGAAATTTCACAGCTATAACCATGGACGTGCTTTAGTCTGCATGCGTAAGACTATATAGGAATACCCAAGCATCTGCGTACGTTTCGCGGTATATCTCTGATGCGCCTATAGCAAATGCATATAGATCCGAAGCATCTTCGGGGTATTATCATTGGTCGCTTGCTACCAACGTCCCAGTCGTCGACGGCCGGATCCATGTTATCATCATCATCATCATCATCATCATCATCATTATTAGACCAATCAATAACTTGTCCGTCCCATTCGCCTGGTGAATCATCTGTAGTGGTTCCGTCGTCGTAACTAACAGCAGCGGTACTGTCGCTTGTTGATGAGCTTGAACTGGAAGCATTTACCGAATCGACTGGAGCGCTTCCATTGCTACTAACGGCAGCGGTACTGTCGCTTGTTGATGAGCTTGAACTGGAAGCATTTGCCGAACCGACTGGAGCGCTTCCATTGCTACTAACAGCAGCGGTACTGTTGCTTGTTGATGAGCTTGAACTGGAAGCATTTGCCGAACCGACTGGAGCGCTTCCATTGCTACTAACTGCAGCGGTACTGTTGCTTGTTGAGGAGCTTGAACTGGAAGCATTTACCGAATCGACTGGAGCGCATCCATCGACGACATTGATAGAAGCGGTACTGTCGCTTGTTGATGAGCTTGAACTGGAAGCATTTGCCGAACCGACTGGAGCGCTTCCATTGCTACTAACAGCAGCGGTACTGTTGCTTGTTGATGAGCTTGAACTGGAAGCATTTGCCGAACCGACTGGAGCGCTTCCATTGCTACTAACTGCAGCGGTACTGTTGCTTGTTGAGGAGCTTGAACTGGAAGCATTTACCGAATCGACTGGAGCGCATCCATCGACGACATTGATAGAAGCGGTACTGTCGCTTGTTGATGAGCTTGAACTGGAAGCATTTGCCGAACCGTCGACGGCCGGATCCATGTTATCATCATCATCATCATCATCA
The DNA here is from genome assembly GCA_945859715.1 of Apamea sordens. NCBI lineage: Eukaryota > Metazoa > Arthropoda > Insecta > Lepidoptera > Noctuidae > Apamea > Apamea sordens. The sequence continues at coordinate 4,419,151 of OX244015.1, read as the reverse complement.
TCATCATCATCATCATCATCATCATCATTATTAGACCAATCAATAACTGGTCCGTCCCATTCGCCTGGTGAATCATCTGTAGTGGTTCCGTCGTCGTAACTAACAGCAGCGGTACTGTCGCTTGTTGATGAGCTTGAACTGGAAGCATTTACCGAATCGACTGGAGCGCTTCCATTGCTACTAACAGCAGCGGTACTGTTGCTTGTTGATGAGCTTGAACTGGAAGCATTTGCCGAACCGACTGGAGCGCTTCCATTGCTACTAACAGCAGCGGTACTGTCGCTTGTTGATGAGCTTGAACTGGAAGCATTTGCCGAACCGACTGGAGCGCTTCCATTGCTACTAACTGCAGCGGTACTGTTGCTTGTTGAGGAGCTTGAACTGGAAGCATTTACCGAATCGACTGGAGCGCATCCATCGACGACATTGATAGAAGCGGTACTGTCGCTTGTTGATGAGCTTGAACTGGAAGCATTTGCCGAACCGACTGGAGCGCTTCCATTGCTACTAACAGCAGCGGTACTGTTGCTTGTTGATGAGCTTGAACTGGAAGCATTTGCCGAACCGACTGGAGCGCTTCCATTGCTACTAACAGCAGCGGTACTGTTGCTTGTTGATGAGCTTGAACTGGAAGCATTTGCCGAACCGACTGGAGCGCTTCCATTGCTACTAACAGCAGCGGTACTGTTGCTTGTTGATGAGCTTGAACTGGAAGCATTTACCGAATCGACTGGAGCGCATCCATCGACGACATTGATAGAAGCGGTACTGTCGCTTGTTGATGAGCTTGAACTGGAAGCATTTGCCGAACCGACTGGAGCGCTTCCATTGCTACTAACAGCAGCGGTACTGTTGCTTGTTGATGAGCTTGAACTGGAAGCATTTGCCGAACCGACTGGAGCGCTTCCATTGCTACTAACTGCAGCGGTACTGTTGCTTGTTGAGGAGCTTGAACTGGAAGCATTTACCGAATCGACTGGAGCGCATCCATCGACGACATTGATAGAAGCGGTACTGTCGCTTGTTGATGAGCTTGAACTGGAAGCATTTGCCGAACCGACTGGAGCGCTTCCATTGCTACTAACAGCAGCGGTACTGTCGCTTGTTGATGAGCTTGAACTGGAAGCATTTACCGAACCGACTGGAGCGCTTCCAGTGCTACTAACAGCAGCGGTACTGTTGCTTGTTGATGAGCTTGAACTGGAAGCATTTACCGAATCGACTGGAGCGCCTCCATCGACGACATTGATAGAAGCGGTACTGTCGCTTGTTGATGAGCTTGAACTGGAAGCATTTGCCGAACCGACTGGAGCGCTTCCATTGCTACTAACAGCAGCGGTACTGTTGCTTGTTGATGAGCTTGAACTGGAAGCATTTGCCGAACCGACTGGAGCGCTTCCATTGCTACTAACGGCAGCGGTACTGTCGCTTGTTGATGAGCTTGAACTGGAAGCATTTGCCGAACCGACTGGAGCGCTTCCATTGCTACTAACGGCAGCGGTACTGTTGCTTGTTGATGAGCTTGAACTGGAAGCATTTGCCGAACCGACTGGAGCGCTTCCATTGCTACTAACAGCAGCGGTACTGTTGCTTGTTGATGAGCTTGAACTGGAAGCATTTGCCGAACCGACTGGAGCGCTTCCATTGGTACTAACAGCAGCGGTACTGTTGCTTGTTGATGAGCTTGAACTGGAAGCATTTACCGAATCGACTGGAGCGCATCCATCGACGACATTGATAGAAGCGGTACTGTCGCTTGTTGATGAGCTTGAACTGGAAGCATTTGCCGAACCGACTGGAGCGCTTCCATTGCTACTAACAGCAGCGGTACTGTTGCTTGTTGATGAGCTTGAACTGGAAGCATTTGCCGAACCGACTGGAGCGCTTCCATTGCTACTAACTGCAGCGGTACTGTTGCTTGTTGAGGAGCTTGAACTGGAAGCATTTACCGAATCGACTGGAGCGCATCCATCGACGGCATTGATAGAAGCGGTACTGTCGCTTGTTGATGAGCTCGAACTGGAAGCATTTGCCGAACCGACTGGAGCGCTTCCATTGCTACTAACAGCAGCGGTACTGTTGCTTGTTGATGAGCTTGAACTGGAAGCATTTGCCGAACCGACTGGAGCGCTTCCATTGCTACTAACTGCAGCGGTACTGTTGCTTGTTGAGGAGCTTGAACTGGAAGCATTTACCGAATCGACTGGAGCGCATCCATCGACGACATTGATAGAAGCGGTACTGTCGCTTGTTGATGAGCTTGAACTGGAAGCATTTGCCGAACCGACTGGAGCGCTTCCATTGCTACTAACAGCAGCGGTACTGTTGCTTGTTGATGAGCTTGTACTGGAAGCATTTGCCGAACCGACTGGAGCGCTTCCATTGCTACTAACGGCAGCGGTACTGTCGCTTGTTGATGAGCTTGAACTGGAAGCATTTGCCGAACCGACTGGAGCGCTTCCATTGCTACTAACAGCAGCGGTACTGTTGCTTTTTGATGAGCTTGAACTGGAAGCATTTGCCGAACCGACTGGAGCGCTTCCATTGCTACTAACTGCAGCGGTACTGTTGCTTGTTGAGGAGCTTGAACTGGAAGCATTTACCGAATCGACTGGAGCGCATCCATCGACGACATTGATAGAAGCGGTACTGTCGCTTGTTGATGAGCTTGAACTGGAAGCATTTGCCGAACCGACTGGAGCGCTTCCATTGCTACTAACAGCAGCGGTACTGTTGCTTGTTGATGAGCTTGTACTGGAAGCATTTGCCGAACCGACTGGAGCGCTTCCATTGCTACTAACAGCAGCGGTACTGTCGCTTGTTGATGAGCTTGTACTGGAAGCATTTGCCGAACCGACTGGAGCGCTTCTATTGCTACTAACGGCAGCGGTACTGTCGCTTGTTGATGAGCTTGAACTGGAAGCATTTACCGAATCGACTGGAGCGCATCCATCGACGACATTGACAGAAGCGGTACTGTCGCTTGTTGATGAGCTTGAACTGGAAGCATTTACCGAACCGACTGGAGCGCTTCCAGTGCTACTAACAGCAGCGGTACTGTTGCTTGTTGATGAGCTTGAACTGGAAGCATTTACCGAATCGACTGGAGCGCCTCCATCGACGACATTGATAGAAGCGGTACTGTCGCTTGTTGATGAGCTTGAACTGGAAGCATTTGCCGAACCGACTGGAGCGCTTCCATTGCTACTAACAGCAGCGGTACTGTTGCTTGTTGATGAGCTTGAACTGGAAGCATTTGCCGAACCGACTGGAGCGCTTCCATTGCTACTAACGGCAGCGGTACTGTCGCTTGTTGATGAGCTTGAACTGGAAGCATTTCCCGAACCGACTGGAGCGCTTCCATTGCTACTAACGGCAGCGGTACTGTTGCTTGTTGTTGAGCTTGAACTGGAAGCATTTGCCGAACCGACTGGAGCGCTTCCATTGCTACTAACGGCAGCGGTACTGTCGCTTGTTGATGAGCTTGAACTGGAAGCATTTGCCGAACCGACTGGAGCGCTTCCATTGCTACTAACGGCAGCGGTACTGTTGCTTGTTGATGAGCTTGAACTGGAAGCATTTGCCGAACCGACTGGAGCGCTTCCATTGCTACTAACGGCAGCGGTACTGTTGCTTGTTGATGAGCTTGAACTGGAAGCATTTACCGAACCGACTGGAGCGCTTCCATTGCTACTAACTGCAGCGGTACTGTTGCTTGTTGAGGAGCTGCTGATGCTTCCTCCTTTGGTAACTGCTTGTGATGGCACTATGAACCCAAAAAGTCTTAATAAGTACCATCGCCTGACGTTTTAAATATTTAGTTTGACGGAACGAGGTACAGACGCCAGCAGGTCAAGCTACCCGAAACCGTCAAATGTTCCCAATCAACCTTGAACCTTAATTATTTAGCAATAAATTGAAAAATCTATTAAAGAAATTTGACAGATTGTAGTAGTTTGGTGTGCTCGCGTCTGTACAATTCGTACCCAAGATTAAAACGAAATAATTTTTCATAATATTCAACTGTTATGGATTACCGTGCCTCGGTAAGCACGCTAAGCCATTCGTCCCGGCTGTCATCTTTGACTGTCGTTAAGGGTCGTCAGAAGCCCAAAAGTCTGACAACCAGTCTTACCAAGATGATGCATGAATGCATACAGAAAACATAATGGAACTAAACCCCGTAAAGCGCCACGTTTCCGAGATATCGTTAATATCTCGTTCAAAGTTGATCAAGTGACATCATCATCAACTTGGATCAAGTTTGAAATGTAATAACTGCGTGGCCGCCATTTTGAACAAAAATCAAAATGGCGGTCAACTGGACAAGTAATAGATTCGCTGCTTGCTTGCTTGCTTGTTACATAGATGACCTAAGCTATTAAATAAATTACCTGGTGTAGGTCTCGGTGGGCCGATGATGACTGGAGGTCGCGCCACTCTCGGTGACTCTTCAATCACTGTTGGTCCAACCCAAGGGCGCGGTCTTGGTACAGGTTGCACTCGTCCTATAATACAATTGAACATATAGCTTTAATTGAAAGCATAGGCCATTTCGCCAGAAGAGAATGGAATAGAATTATTCTTTCTACAGACGCCAGCACATCTAACCTACTACAATCTGTCAAATTTCTTTAATAGATTTTCAACTTTATCATCCCTAAAGCATTAGGTTCAAGGTTGAATGGGAAAATTTGACAGTTTCGGGTAGCTTAATGTGCTGGCGTCTGTACACCATATAAATTACAGGCATAATATAGAAATTTCAAAAGAGAAAAAAGAACGAAGGACAATGAACCCCATTGGTATACGATATACCAATGGGGTTCATTGTCCTTCGTTCTTTCGTTAGTTCTCTTCGTTCATTTTGATAGTTCAACAACATCCATTGCGTTATTTACGTTGTTATGTAGACAAATTTTTCGAACATAATGCAGCGATGGATTCCTTCAAAATGATTCATATTTGAGGTTGATACTGTGTTACGTAATTAGGGTGTAGATTTTCACAACCATCCGACAGGCTATCGTATCGAAAATGACACATCTCGATAACCCGATTTGTCCTACCCCCGACAGCTGACGGAAGAATAGCAGTAGTCTGGTATGATTTAAGGTGGAGGCTCCAAGGTAGCCCGCGAAATTCAAATTTTCTTACGTTTTATGCAATTCGCTGGTCAGTACTAAGTTATACGTTGATTAAAATATGATTCACGGCCGTAACAAATATGTATTTACAGAATTATAATCATTAGAATCAGTAATACGAAGTAAAAAACGTAAGAAAATTTGAATTTCGCGAGCTACCTTGGAGCATCCACCTTAAACTGACAAAATTTTTGGTTTTTGGTCTTGTGGACAGTGTTTAGAGGACTCTTACCATCGGTTCATCATTACTCTCTTTACTCTTACTCTTATCTTATATGGATTATGTGTACTTGTATGTGTAGTCCGAAATAAAGAATATTATTATTATTATGTCGTATATATATTTAGTTTTCTTATTTTGTTATATTTTTAAATATTAGTATATATTAAATATATAAATTATTATTATTATGTTTTTTTAAATATATTTTCTCAGATTCCTAGAACCTGGTATTTATTAAAATCTCACGGGTGTAAACCAAGGTGAGATTTTAAGTTTCAGCAGATAAGAACAGCAATAAGAACTAGCAGGGCATACAACTCGTTGTGTCAGAGTGTTGATGATCTTGATTTGTTCTCCACCAGCGTTCCTAAACTAAAAAAAAAACTGTGTAAAAACTTCTTTGAAGATCACTAAAACCTGTTCAGTCTTTTCTTGATTCTCTCCGAGTGCTTACTTATTCTTGCTTTCGCTTGCCTGTCTATTGTTTCTTGTACTACCCTAATATTGTCAGTGAAAACTTTTAATTGGCCTTCTTTCACTAACTGTCAACTATCTGTATCTTAGCTGTAAGTTTTCTTAAGAAATAAAATAAAATAAGTTGTTTTGTACTGCATTGAGATTATTGTCTAAATCTAATTGTAGGAATTTCCGAACTACTTATGCGACATGTGTTTAATATAGCTGCTTTCTGTAGTGTAAGATACGTATATTTTATTATTATTATAACATTGATTGATGTTCGATACGTTACGGAAGTGTATCGAGTGGTTGTGAAAGCTAATTAATAATAATAATAATAATATCCCTGGACATTTCACACAGCGCCATCTAGTCCCAAGCTAAGCAACCTAATGCTTGTGTTATGGTAACAAGATGGCTGATAAACTACTTATAAACATTTTTTTTTTGTAAATACATACATATTATAGATAGAAAAACACCCAGACTCGGAACAAATACATGTAGGTCATACAAATATTTGTTCCGTGCGGGAATCGAACCCGCGACACGCAGCGCAGCAGTCAATTGCTTAACCACTGCGCCAACCGTGCCGTCAATTGTAATGAATTGGAATGTAATTTTCTCAGCGCCCCATCCTGGATTTTTATTTTATCATTCTCGAAAACCATGAAAACGATCTCACTCTCTCGCTCTATTATAATGATAGAAAGTCGTATGGCATAACGCTTTTCGTTATGTGATGATTACTTCCATTTTACTACTACCGCATGCTCCGTTAAAGAACTTCGTTCTAACAAGAGACGTATTGACAAAAAAACTAACTTACCAACAGCTGTAGATTTTGAAGAACGATGGGAACTGCTATGAGCAGCCGAAGAAGAAGAACTCGAAATTGAAGACGACGTATAATCTAAAAAAAAAAAGATTTGTTATTTTAAACTATAGTTGCACCAGGATCTTTTGCCGCGTGGCCAAAATTGGAACTAACGCCGCCATCTTGTTTTTTTTAAACATCACAACTGTCATTAAAGCGCCGTCAGCACTGTGTTCAAATATACGAGGGGCATGTTGTCGACGGTTGCAGTGACCACTGTCGCCACAAAACCCAACACAAATCCAGATTCCTGGCTGTTACTGAGTTTCAATTGGAAATTTCCATATTAATCTTCTGTCCTTTTCTTATTGAAATATAAAGAAAAAGATGCACTGAACTTAAATTTAGTTTAGTTTGTGAACAAGGGAATCGGTGCCAGTGTATTAAGAAATTAGGGTGCTGGAAATCAAATCCGACCTCGCGCTCAGTAGTAGCGCTGGCGACCACTAGACCAACGGAGCAGTTCGAGTAAGTTCTTAACTATTAGCGGTACTAAAAGTGCCTCCACGTGGGTGGAACTCACCTATTGGTACTATTTTCATAGTGATGCACGGGCGTCCCCCTTCAATGGTTTCAGACCGAACCACCTGCCATTGTGATTCATCGGAACCTAGAAAAAAAAAATATTTTACTCTCACGTCATATGGCCAGGCCTCCTCTCGGTGAGAGAGAGAGAGAGAGAGAGCGGGCAGTGATCCACCACACAGGCCCAGTGCGGGTTGGTAGATGTCACATCTCTTCGAATTTTTGGTTCTAGGACATGCCGGTTTCCTCACGATGTTTTCCTTCACCGTTTTGAGAAAGGAAAGTAATAAAAAACTTGAGAAGTGTCAAGGGACACCCGGATGGAACGAAGTATAACTGGCTTGCTTTCTATAAGAGAGAGAGAGAGACAAACAGAGAAACACGCGCACGCCGCACGGCTTACAACTATAGCAAAAAGTGTCGTTCCAACTTTTGGTCTTAATTTTTTCCGTCTTGCCCCCTCGCAACGCGCGATAAGGAACTTCGTTCCAAAAAAAATAAAAAAAATGGTCAAAGAATCAGCATCAGCATTGCCATACAACGTGGCAATGCTGTCAGCGATTCGGGTGAATTTTTTGATTCCTTCCTTTCTATTTTTTTTTTTTTTTGTATATTATATATTATTATTCCGGGAGATATTTTAGTGCACAACTATGTGCGCAGACACAGGTGCACCCTCTCTTCCCTCGCTCTCATTGTCCGATGGGACGGCAATCCGTCACGGAGAGAGATCAGGCGCAGGACCAACGGCTTAGCGTGCTTTCCGAGGCACTGAGGTTTCACACCGCCAACTTCCGAATTCCGGATTGTTGCTAAGAAATTACCAACGGGAAAACCTAATAAGACTTTGGCCGACCCTGGAATCGAATCCAGGGGGTCTACTCCGAAGTAGTATCGGCCGAATGTTCGGCTGTTTCCTGCTACGAAGTTACTATTTGGTTCGGTCGGTTCCGATCCTACACTCTTCACTCTTTCGAATATTGACTATGGTCCCGACCCAACTGAGCCGATCCGAACTTTTTTCGCATTTTTCAATAATAATCGGTTCGGCCATGTGTCGGACGTGTCGGTCCGATCCGAACATTCGCACTTTGCACTTCGGACTAGGCCCCCAGGACCCTCAGCAGTGGCGCTTAAGACCACTAAACCAAGCAGGCAGTAAAGGTATAGATACTTTTTAAACAACAAATTTACACGTACCTGCAGGCAACTCGCAATCCATGAGTAAATGTTTCTCTGAAATAAAAATAAAATCGTTTTAAAATAGTAATTATTTTCTACTTCATCATGAGCCTAGTCTTTTACCAACAATGCTGGGGTCGGCTTCCAGTTTAACCAGATGCAGCTGAATACCAGTATTTTACATGGAGCGATTGCCTATCTGACCTCCACAACCTAGTTACTGGGTAATACGATATCCCTTGGTAAGACTGGTTGTCGGACTTTCGGGCTTCTGACTACCCTTAACGACTGTCAAAGATCCATTAATGACAGCCGAGACCAACCACTTAACGTGCTCACAGCCGTTAGCCTTGTTTCAGCCTTGCACGGAGGGGTCTTCGTATGTAAAGATGGTCACCCATCCACAGACCAACCGCGGCAAGCGTAGCTTAATCTGATCGATCAACCTGTGCGGCTGTTATTATTTAGCCACGGGCGGGTCACGGGACCAAGGTATTAACTTACTGTACATATACTGGCTACCTATGGACGCGCCATCGTAATTCGCGAAATTCAATTTTTCTTACGTTTTTTGTAGTTTGCAGGTCAGTGTCATGATTCATGAATATTGATTAAAATATGATTCGCGAGCGTGAATAAAATCTTTAACGTCATCAATACAACCGCCTAAGTTTATAATAATCCTATCACTGACCTATATTATACAAGTACGCTGGGCATCATTGTCGATGAAAAAACAAAGACATTTGATTTTCGCCATTTTGGCGCTGAGAGCGACGTGAGCGTCCGTGGAACTAATATTTTTGATAGCGAGTCTTACAAAATGCGCATATTCTCATGATATAAATGTTCTAAATATTTCGTAGTAAACACAAAATACACAAACAAGTTTTATTCCACGATTTAGACCTTAATCATCAGACGTACTAAAATAACACGACAACCATTTGCAAAAATGTGTCAATTTTAGTTCCTGAGACGCTCGAGCGGGGCGCTTTTAATCGGCACACGGCACGGCAAAAAGAAATGGCATTTTGTATTGTTTATTTAGTCCAACGTACTTGTATTTTACAGGTCAGTGAATCCTATTGAATGACTATTTCATGAAATATAAATCAATAAGATTATATTCTGAACTAAGGGGATTATATTGATGATTTAAATTAAATCATTGAATTGCGCGGGCTACCTAGCGCATTTTCCTTGTTTGGATTCAAAAACAAAAACTACTCACTCTGCTTTGGAGTATCACAAGGCCGCGGAGCAGGCTTTATCTCTGAAGTACTTTCATAAATGTTCGAAGAGACATCCTCAGATTCATTGGTTTCTTCAGCCTGTACCAGACTTCCGTCAGCACCCTCACGTTCGTACTTATTGTGGTCATAGTTGCCACTAGCTCTCACGCTCCCGGCAAAGAGGCTTCTTTTGTTTCCATTATCGGTGACTTTATCGACTGTGAAGTCATCGGCAGCATTTGAGAAGCGTTGGTCTCGGGAGCTTCTTTCTACACCTTTCTCATTGGCATTGAGCTCAGTGTTGTGTTGGGCGTAGTCCTGTCGGTCGCTTCGTGCAGACAGTCGTTCGGTACCGGAGCAGTCTTTGATTAGAATGTCATTTGCGCTGCTGTCGCTACTGTAGTCAATGTCCTGTGTTGATATGTGGATGTCTGGGTCTGGTCGTGGCGGACCTGGAGAAATAGATATGAATATAGATAGAATAATGGAATATAACATGCGGGCCGGAGATGTCCCGCGGGCCGTAGTTTTCCCATCCCTGTACTAGAGGGTCAAACTCAAACTATTTATTTCAAATAAACCAATTACAGGCACTTTTGAATTGTCAAGGTCGGTCAGTCAAAAAGATGAAGCTAGTTGCCCAGTCCAAAGCGTAGTAGGTATTGGAGAAGAACAGGCAATAAACTCCGTGGACACTCTTTTAAATCATAATAATATTGTTACTAAGTATTGGTTACATCATTCATGTTCAAAATTATGCATGTGAGAACGATGCAGAACGTTAAAAGCGTCCGTAATAAAAAGATTAAAAAAAGAACAATACAAATATTAAATTAAATCAAAATAAGCCATGGCAGCAAAGAGTTGACCAGTCCCTACTGACGGCGCTCGTTCACGAACATGATGCATAGATTAGCACCATTCAGCTCAACCATTTTGAAGGGAGCTAAATGATCCAACACATGCGCCACCATCAGCGAGACATTAGAGTGAGCATGACATACTCTCAGCCGCCAAGGCACATTCAAGTCAATGAAAGACGTACCCAGTAAATCGTAGCTTTATAGTATGTACAGACGCCAGTACATCAAGCTACTACAATCTGTCAAATTTCTTTAATAGATTTTCAACTTTATCGCTAGAGCGTTAAGGTTCAAGGTTGATTGAGAAAATTTGACAGTTTCGGGTAGCTTGACCTGCTGGCGTCTGTACATAGAACTTACGAACAGTAGCAACGGGTTTCAATTTGACAGTTTTACAACATTCATTGCGTTATTTACGTTGTTGAGTAGACACATTTTTCGAACATATGGAGCAATGGATTAGCAATACCCTTCAAAATGAGTCAGATTGAGATTGATTCTGTGTTACCCAATTAAGGAGGAGCAGGGGGCCTACTCCGTAGTGCAAAGTGCGAATGTTCGGATCGGACCGACACATGGCCGAACCGAATATTATTGAAAAATGCGAAAAAAGTTCAGATCGGCTCAGTTGGGTCGGGACCATAGTCAATATTCGAAAGAGTGTAGGATCGGAACCGACCGAACCAAATAGTAACTTCGTAGCAGGAAACGGCCGAACATTCGGCCGATACTACTTCGGAGTAGACCCCTGGTCTTCTCTCTGTGAGAGGGAGCGAGCCTTAATCCACACGCAAACACATTACGGGTTGATGGATGCCACGTGTCTTCGAATTTGGAGTTCTAGGACATGCTGCAGCCCTATGCCATGCATTATCACTGTTAAGATATTTACAACACTTCTAATATAAGATATTGGGACCCGTCGTTAAAGGGAACACTTTTCCAGCTACAAATAGTTAGGGCTACAAAAACGGGGAAGACTTAAAACTATTTAATTCTAAAAACTTACAAAGAGCCGCATTTGCATCGAGGATCTGGAAAAAAAGAAACACATTCAATTAAAATCCGAATCCTTAAAGCATCCTATGTCTTCCAAATCATCATTATCTGCCTAGCCTATCTTTGGTGGCGTCGGTTTCCAGTCTAACCAGATGTAGCTGAATACATTTTACATGGAGCGACTCAATATCGACGACGAATATCTGATCTCCACAGCTCATAAATTAGGAAAAGAATTGAAATTGTTTATTCCGTAAATAGGATATATCGGAATCACTTTTACACGTCATATTAAAAAAAGTAAGCTAAATGAAGTCGACGTTTCCTATCTGACCACTCTGAGAACGACGTCCACAAAAACCGACCGAGCCTCTTCAAAAATCCAGACATAATCTTGATCAGGCCATATGAGAGACATGCAGATTAATGTCTGAGCTGGTCTTTTGAGGAAAGAAGCACACAGATTTAAGTGGACCTGTCCAGTCAGTGCACGCATTTGTCAGTAATCGTGTAGCTCAACTCAAAACTTAAGGAGCTCAACGATTGGATGAACAATAGTCAATACGAGAGAAAGGACATTTTGGGTAAAGTACTCCAACTGCCAGATTATCATAACCAAACTTAAAGAAAAAAAAATGTTTAAATAGAAAAACATCATCATCAGCCTAGCCTTTTCCCAACTATGTTGGGGTCGGCTTCAGTATTTTACAGTATTTTACATGAAGCGACTGCCTATCTGACCTCCAGAACTGTCTGACAACCACAACTGTAAAGTCTGACAACCAGTCTTACCAAGGGGTATCCCCCTTGGTAAGACTGGTTGTCAGACTTTCGGGCTTCTGACTACCCGTAACGACTGTCAAAGATTCACGAATGACAGCCGGGACCAACGCCTTAACGTGCTTTCCGAGGCACGGAGGGGTCTCAGTATGTAAAGATGGTCACCCATCCACAGACCAACCGCGGCAAGCGTAGCTTAACCTGACCGATCGACCTGTGCGGCTGTTATTATTTAGCCAAGCGCCAAACATGAGGTACTTATTATGGTCCTTCGAACCGTATTTTGGCCATGGCAGCGAATCTCAACGGAGAATAGCCTTCGGCGCGGAAGATATTATAGTGCACAAATGCGCGCAGACACAGATGCACTCCCTCTTCCCTCACTCTCATAGTCCGATGGGACGGCAATCCGACAACTAGCTTCATCTTTGGGCAACTAGCTTCATCTTTCTGACTGACCGACCCTTTGACAATTCAAAAGTACCTGTAATTGGTTTAGTTGAATTAAATGATTTGAGTTTGAGTTTGACACGACCGGAGAGAGATCAGGCGCAGGGGGCTCACCATCAGCTCTTATAGAAGGACAGAAGTTGAACAGCGATTCTGTAAAAATCTCACCGTGAAAACTCAAGTGAAGTGAGCTTGATGTGAGTTGTCAGTAGTGTCAATCCCTAGCATTATTTGGAATGACAGCTCACTCCACGCTCACTTCACTTAAGTTTTCACGGTGAGATGGTTACAGAATCGCACTGCTGTACTGCTTTTTTGTACTAAGTCATAGAACAAAAAAGCAGTGCAGTTGCAACTTCTGCCCTGTTATAAGATCTGGTCGGAAGCCTTTAGGCCCAACTGCTTAACGTGCTTTCCGAGGCACGGGGATATCATACCGCCAACTTTCAAAGTCCGGACTACTTACACAGAGGGCGAAGACGCAGAGGAGAATCTTGGTGGCACCCATCTCAGCCGAAGACTGGATCGAATGATGATCAGCCTATACCTTCCTACAGTATTTATATGCAACCAATTCTATGGGTGCATAGAAATCGAATGCATCTGAGCAAACAACTGCGATATAGGCACCAGATATATAATTTATTGAAAGACCCTTTAAATGGTAAATCAAAAGTAAATATGAATAATGTATTGATTTCAGATTTTTATTGTCTTTGAGCAATACTTACTTAGTCTTTATTTAATTGGAATAAAGAATTTGCATAATTTATTAAGCTAACAGAGTAAAAAAAAAAAAACTTGTATGTATGTAATGTAAAACTCGTAGGTAAGTCGGAGACGATGATACCATTGCTCTTAAAACGGCGAAGAAAAACATCGTGAGGAAACTTTTTGTATATTTCTTTCGAGTCAGGGCTAACAAAGCATGCTCACATAGCGACATGTTAACTTCTTCATATTCTGAAAAAAAAAACAAAAAGTTAACTATCATTGGATCCCAGACAGGCGCTTTACTTTGTGTAAATTATTTCATCACCTCTGCTCTCAAAACGGTGAAGGAATACATCGTGAGGAAACCGGCATGTCCTAGAACCAAAAATTCAAAGACATGTGACATTCGCCAACCCGCACTGGGCCCGCGTTGTGGATTACGGCCCACTCCCTCTCACTGAGAGGAGACCTTTGTCCCAGCTGTGGGAACATACTACGTTGTCGTTGTGTAGGTTTTGGAACGAAGTTCCTTATCGCGCGTTGCGAAAGAGGGCTAGACGGAAAAAATTAAGACCAAAAGTTGGAACGACCCTTTTTGCTGTAGTTGTAAGCCGTGCGGCGTGCGCGTGTTTCTCTGTCTGTCTCTCTCTTTCTCTTATAGAAAGCAAGCCAGTTATACTTCGTTCCATCCGGGTGTCCCTTGACACCTCTCAAGTTTTTTTCTCCTAAGTTGACCAAAAATAACTATCGCGCAATATGTGTGTGTATCAGCAGCGAGAACTTTTTTTTTTAAAGACTGCCTCACACTACGAATTACTTCTGTGGGTGCTTTTACAAACATTTAAACTCACATACACAAACAGCCAGACCCGGAACAACTACTTGTAGGCCATACAAATATTTGTTCCGTGCGGGAATCGAACACGCGACACGCAGCGTAGCAGTCGATCGCTCAGCCACTGCGCCAAACCGTGTCGTTGTGTGCCGCCAAATTCGTCACATTATAGGCTGAATCTGAATGTGTGACAATCCTGGAGCTGCAGTCTCGACATTCATAGCGATCGCTTTACGACCGAATTCGGTCGCAAAGTCCTGTCACTCCATACATTACACCTATCAATCCGGGACTTTGCGACCGAATTCGGTCGTAAAGCGATCGCTATGAATGTCGAGACTGCAGCCCCTTTTTTTTTTTTTTTTTTTTTGTCGCTGAGAAATGCTTTATGCATCCCCGTCCCGCGGGGGACCGGGACGGGGTATGTGGGACTCCCTGTCGGAAAGAACAGTATACCCACTAAAACTCAGCGGTGTTCCTACAAACGCCGTAATGGGAGGGCTATGGGAATTCAATACTTCCACGGCCCTCCCGGCGCACGCCCGCCAAGATGGTATGGCGGGCCCCGCATGCCCCCCAGGTTGGGGGGCTACGGGAATGGCCGGGAACACCTGGCCATTCCCGTCCCACAAGGTGGAGGCCTGTGCAAAACAGGCAACGGAGCCCCCGCACCCGTTGCCTGCTGGCCTCCACGCCCGCCTAAAAGGTGGGCCCCGCAAGCCCCCCGCGTTGGGGGAGCTACGGCCGCAGAGGATAGGGAGAGCGGCAACGAAACACCGAACACTCCTCTTCCCCTGCGGCCCCGCCGCGTCCGCCATCATACGGTGGCGGCCCCGTCAAGGCCGCGGAAGGAGGGAGAACCCCTCCCGCCGCGGCCTCTGTCCTCAGCCGCAATGTCTCCCTCACGGGGGACATCGCGGCCCGCCTCAGGTAGGTCGCGATGTTGTGGCACCGCAACCTACCCGTGGGCCGCTACGACCCGGGCTAAACCGCACAGCCCGGACGAGCGGCCCCCGCCTGGGTCCCTCTTAGCTTCACCGTGGCTCGCGCAGCCACGGCTACTGAGCCCCCCCGCCTCGACAATGCGGGAACCCACTGGGGGGGGAGACTGCAGCCCCTGCCCGTAAGACAGGTTTTTTCTTTCTTGTTGAAACCATCATAACTGTTCCCTATACAGGGTTATTTGTAAAACACCAGCAACCTCTTAAGAGGTCATTGTACTCATCATTATGAACAACTTTTACTATGGGACCAAAACTGAAATCGCGAAAAAAAAATCAGCTGTTCCCTACATTTGTGTTCAATGTAGGGAACAGCTGATTTTTTTTTCGCCAAAGTTGGAACGACACTTTTTGCTATAGTTGTAAGCCGTGCAGCGTGCGCGTGTTTCTCTGTCTGTCTCTCTCTCTCTCTCTTATAGAAAGCAAGCCAGTTATACTAAACTTCGTTCCATCCGGGTGTCCCTTGTTTATATTTTTATTTTAATACTAGCTGCGCCCCGCGGTTTCACCCGCATACGTTTCGATCCCATGGAAATATCGGGATAAAAAGTATCCAAAATCAATCAAAAGTCATTCATTCAAATTAGGCTGAGAATCAGCACTTTTCGAACATCAAAATTACAAAAGACAGTCCCCCAAAAACGCCGCCCTTCACCACTTCCTAGTGCTATCGCTGGGAAGAAGAAGTGGCGCAACAAACTCCCCAGCAGATCCTATGTGTTAATCCAGGTTATAAACCATCTGTGTGCCAAATTTCATCCAATTATTATATCCATTAGTTAGGGATTAAAAGTTTGTCCATAATTATAATAAATATTAAATTAAAATAACAAACAATGAAACTCCTATTTATCACCTCAAACTCTGCCAGTCCCTTTCAAAGTAAAACAAATAAAAAACGAATAAATGAAAAGCAAAAATAAATCTTTCGAAACAATAAAACAAAGGTATAATTTGTTTGTTATCATGAATGCAAGCTTGCGCATTATTAATTGTTATTCCATTTTATTGTTTATATGTATTATTTTCTATGTACACAGCCGTTTCTGTGTAAGCTTTAAAGTGCATTCATTAAACTATTAATGAATTACTTTACATTTATTTTATACTAACAGCGACCCGCAGTTTCAGCCGCATACCTAGTCTCGTCCGTGAGTTTAAGGAGATAAAAAGTATCCTATGCGTTAATCCTGGTTATAAACTATCTGTGTGCCAAATTATATTGAAATCCGTTCAGTAGTTTTTTGCGTGAAACAGTAACAAACATCCATCCATCCATCCTCACAAACTTTCTAGTTTATAATATTACTAGCTGCGCCCCGTTGTTTCACCCGCATAAGTTTCGATCCCGTGGAAATATCGGGATAAAAAGTATCCTTTGTTTATTTATTTTATTACTAGCTGCGCCCCGCGGTTTCACCCACATAAGTTTCAATCCCGTAGGAATATCGGGATAAGAAGTATCCTACATGTTAATCCTGGTTATAAACCATCTGTGTGCCAAAGTTCATCCAAATCCGATCAGTAGTTTTTGCGTGAAAGAGTAACAAACATCCATCCATCCATCCATACAAACTTTCACGTTTATAATATTAGTAGGAAGTAGGATTTATATACACACAGTAATTTTCTGATGTATAAGCTATATTATTGTAAAGTTTCGTCAAAATCCGTTCAGTAGTTTTTGAGTGAAAGAGTAACAAACATTCATCCATCCATCCTCACAAACTTTCGCGTTTATAATATTAGTAGGGTTAGCAGGATAATAGGATTATACTAGCCTCTGCTCGCGACTTCGTCACGTGTTTATTACCACGACCCACCGCGTCGCATCGCATCGTCACCTGAGGGCCTACTCCGAAGTGCAAAGTGCGAATGTTCGGATCGGAATATTATTGAAAAATGCGAAAAACGTTCGGATCGGCTCAGTTGGGTCGGGACTATAGTCAATATTCGAAAGAGTGTAGGAGTGTAGGATCGGAACCGACCGTACCAAATAGTAACTTCGTAGCAGGAAACGGCCGAACATTCGGCCGATACTACTTCGGTGTAGACCCCCTGAGCTGTTACTTCGTCTTCGCTTAGCGTTCTGCCTGACTTTTTTTCTTTTAGCTTGGCTCCTAAATGTCCTAAAGTGATAGCCTTATAGCCTTCCTCAAGAATTGGGCTATCTAATTAAAAAAATATTTTTTCTTTTCAGACTGGTACCTAGTTCCAGAGATATAGCGCACAGACAAACAAACTAAAGCTTTATTATTAGTTTAGATTATTTACCTACCATTTAGACAGATGTGATATTTAAATAAAAGTGCAGTCATTATACTATTACTATTATAAATATCTATAATCTATGAATAAAAACGACATTAATTAATAATGTGTAACATACTGTATACAGTACAGGGTCGCAGGGACATCGACACGCCAACTGTTACCATGAATTCATTAGAGTGCAGATATTTTTCGTCAGTTACAAAAAAAAAAAACTGTTTCATAGAAAATGATACGCGATCAAAATGAACACCTAATTTTATTTCTAACTAGCAGACCCGGCAGGCGTCGCGTCGTCCTGCCTGGGTGAGTCATCATGACGGCAGCGCCACCTACCGGGTCCAATTGTGGTTTCAAATCATCCAGGAACCCGTTGAAATATACACACATCGGCCCCGCCGTTCTCGAGTTTTAGCGAGACAAATGAACAGCAATTGATTTTTATATATTATATAGATAGATAAACGGAGGGGCCCGTGGCTAAATAATAACAGCCGCACAGGTCGATCGGTCAGGTTAAGCTACGCTTGCGTCGGTTGGTCTGTGGATGGGTGACCATCTTTACATACCGAGACCCCTCCGTGCCTCGGAAAGCACGTTAAGCCGTTGGTCCCGGCTGTCATTCGTGGATCTTTGACAGTCGTTACGGGTAGTCAGAAGCCCAAAAGTCTGACAACCAGTATTCCCAATGGGTATCGTATTACCCAGTAACTGGGTTGTGGAGGTCAGATAGGCAGTCGCTCCATGTAAAATACTGGTATTCAGCTGCATCGGGTTAGACTGGAAGCCGACCCCAACATAGTTGGGAAAAGGCTAGGCAGATGATGATAGATAGATAACCGACGAAAAAAGTCAATACCCACCGCATCGCATAGCATCGCCCGCCTGGGCATTTACTTCGTTTTCGCTTGTTCTTTCTGAGTTTTTGTTTCTCTGTCTGTCTCTCCTTCTCTCTCTCTTATAGAAAGCAAACCAGCTTTTTTAGGGTTCCGTAGCCAAATGGCAACGGAACCCTTATGGATTCGTCATGTCTGTCTGTCTGTCTGTCTGTCCGTCCGTATGTCATAGCCGCTTTTTTCCGAAACTATAAGAGCTATACTGTTGAAACTTGGTAAGTAGATGTATTCTGTGAACCGCATTAAGATTTTCACACAAAAATAGAAAAAAAAACAATAAATTTTGGGGGTCCCCATACTTAGAACTGAAACTCAAAATTTTTCATCAAACCCATACGTGTGGGGTATCTATGGATAGGTCGTCAAAAATGATATTGAGGTTTCTAATATCATTTTTTTCTAAACTGAATAGTTTGCGCGAGAGACACTTCCAAAGTGGTAAAATGTGTGTAACTGTAACTTCTAAAATAAGAGAATGATAAAACTAAAAAAAATATATGATGTACATTACCATATAAACTTCCACCGAAAATTGGTTTGAACGAGATCTAGTGAGTAGTTTTTTTTTAATACGTCATAAATCGTAACGTAACGGAACCCTTCATGGGCGAGTCCGACTCGCACTTGGCCGGTTTTTTTTAATAATAAAAAAATATTATTATAACTTAAAAAAATATATATAATTCCTTCACTAATTAATCGAAAGGAACTTCGTTCCATCCGGGTGTCCATTGACACCTCTCAAGTTTTTTTTCTTTTAGCTCTAAGGTTCCTCGCCTATCTCGCCTGATGTTAAATAGTCTATAGCCTTCCTCAAGAATTGAGCTATCAAATGCAAACATATTTTTTCCAAACCGACTAATACTTAGCTCCAGAGATTAGCGAAAGGGGGCTAGACGGAAAAAATTAAGACCAAAAGTTGGAACGACACTTTTTGCTATAGTTGTAAGCCGTGCGGCGTGCGCGTGTTTCTCTGTCTCTCTCTCTCTCTCTCTTATAGAAAGCAAGCCAAGTTATACTTCGTTCCATCCGGGTGTTCCTTGACACCTCTCAAGTTTTTTTTTTCTAATTTTCGGAAATCGGCATGTGTGCGACACACATTTTAAAACGCGGTCTGTGTGAGACCGCACTGTAACTGCCCTTTTACACACACATAAAAACGCGGCCGTTTATACGATACTTACCATAACACGATTCTGTTCTTTGAAAGTGGGTGTATTCTGAAATCCTGTCAAACTTAGGGTTGATTTTTCGATCATCTGATAACTTATTTCGAGGAATAATTTTGAATTTTTGACAGTTATTTCATACAAAAACTGTCAAACGTCAATTTTATTCCTCGAATAAAAGTTATTTGCTAATGGAAAAATCAGCCCTTAAATAACTAAAAAAAAGAAAAACAAGTAAGTATGTATTCAATTCATTATTTACCAGGGATCGTAATTTTATTTGATTATTTATGTCTTTCATAACAGCCTCCTGAAATTTGACGAGGATGCAAAACAACAGCTTGTATGAGTTTAAACAATATTTTCTATTTACACAGCCGTTTCAATGTGTACTTTAAATAAAAGTGCATAAAAACCGTTTTCATTGTTTATGATAATTAATAATCATAAATGGGTGACGGTGTTAGTACAGGTGATTGAGTAACACACTATAAGTAGCATGGGCTTTATATTGACAGTTCAACAACATTCATTGCGCTATTTACGTTGTTGAGCAGACACATTTTCCGAACATACGAAGCAATGTTTTAAAATTTAAATGATAAACGATTTTTATTTTGTAAGTATGTTTGTACAAACACTTTTACACGTCAATCATATTTTAAAACTAGATGAGGTCGGCGTTTCCTATCTGACTAATCTGAGAAGAAAGGCCGAAACAAACTCAGAGGTCTCTTTAAAAGTCCAGACATAATCTTGGTCAGATCATATGAAGACCATGTGCATCGATGTCTGAGATGGTCTTTTGAGGAAAGAACCACACAGATTGAGAGGACCTGTCCAGACAGTGCACGCAATTGTCAGAAACCGTGCAGCTCAACTCAAAACTTAAGGAGCTCAACGATTCAACGAACAATACACAAGAAAGGCAATCATCATCATCATCATCTGCCTAGCCTCATCCCAACTATGTTGGGGTCGGCTTCCAGTCTCACCGGATTCAGCCGAGTACCAGTATTTTACATGGAGCGACTGCCTATCTGACCTTCACAAGAAAGGCAATATCATTCAAAATGTTATTTATGCAATTGTACACTGAAAACACCATAATTTAATTAACTTTAATCAAAGTATTTTGGAGTACTACTAATTAATTCATTTGTTGTTTGGCAACGAATTTGTTTCTCTTAATCTAACGCTAATTGAAATTAATGGTTACGATTGATTCGAAGTCGAGATAAAGAACAATTGCTTTGTACTATTAAAAAAACATAACATCACGCTTGTATTCCGCGAATGGTTAGGCAGGGGTGTACCTATAGTACCTACTGTAAAGGTTCTCCGCTAAAGCACTATGTAGTGCAGGCTGGCTATAATTTAGCGCGGGCTCCATTCGAACAGTCCAGCAAGTTTGTAAGAATGGACGGATGGATATTTGTTACTCTTTCACGCAAAAACTACTGAACGGATTTTGATGAAACTTTAGCCGTAATATAGCTTATACATCAGAATAATAATGATAATATCCCTGGACATTTCACACAGCGCCATTTAGTCCCAAGCTAAGCAACCTAATGCTTGTGTTATGGTAACAAGATGGCTGATAAACTACTTATATACATTTGTTCTTTTTTTTTGTAAATACTTACATATTAAAGATAGAAAAACACCCAGAATGATAAATAGGATAATTTCTATCTCGATATTCCCACGGGATCAATACTTATGCGGGTGAAACCGTGTGGCGCTGCTAGTTATTACATAAATATGGTATTTTAAAGTCGAAATAGGTCAGTTACAATCAAAACCTTCTTTTTCTTCGTCCGTAATGTTGTACATCGCTATGTATACTGCGGGGGTGTGCAGATTGACAGCTCACATTGAATTGTAATGGACTCAGCGAAACTAGATTTATTTCAATTTGGGTCTAATACTTTAATACGGAGAGGAGAATGGGGATGTTGGGCGTAGGGACTTTTTTATTTAACTATATATGTTGTACACACATAAACAGACAAGAAGTATCGAACAGAAAAAATACGTCTACTAATATATGGTCTCGTATCATTTTTACTGAGTACATAAATAAAAAATAAAAAACAAAGGTGAATATTTTTTTAAATTTCTTTTAGGCTTTTTGACGTCCGAATGAAAAAAATGAAACCCTTATACAAAACCTACTCTGAATAATATAATGTTTTTGATTTTTATTTTCAAACAAGATAACATTTACTTAAGTAATCATCATCTGCCTAACCTTTTTCCCAACTATTTACATAAGTAATATACCTAAGCTTAAAATAATAATATGTACAGACGCCAGCACATCAAGCTACTACACTCTGTCAAACTTAATTAGATTTTCAGCTATATCGCTCAAAAAAAAAAAAACAGCTGTTCCCTACATTTATGTTCGTATAACTCGTCAAAATGTAGGGAACACCAGATTTTTGTTTCGCGACTTCGTGTTTGGTCCCATAGTAAAAGTTGTTCATAATGATGAGTACAACGACCCCCTAGAGTTATGGGATATAAAAAAAAAAACACGTTGTATAGTAAACAGTGGGGTAATTGCGTAACAATTACCCCACTGACAGTAGCAATGGCTTTCATTTTGACAGTTCAACAACATTCATTGCGTTATTTACGTTGTTGAGCAGACAAATTTTTCGAACATAGGAAGCAATGGATTAGCAATATCCTTCAAAATCATTCAGATTGAAAGTGTGATATGCAATTAGGGTGCTGACACAACAGACGTAAGCCACAGTCGTGGGTAGTCCACACTTATAGCAAATTAATGGTATTGATGATTTCCCAAAGGCAATCGTAGTTCCTCCTCAGTATAAGTCTGCTCTAGACTGATAAGCAAGCATAGGTCGGAATTAGGTAGTGTTATTTGTGTACACACGGCTACACGTCAAGCTATACTAAACCTGTTTGTCTTGGCCTCACTTTGTATGATATTTTCTCACAGTGAACGGTCAGCCAATACTGGTTTTGCATAGCTTGATGTGTACTTGCATCGAAATGTTGATATTAATAAATGGATCTTCCCGGGATTTCTAATAGACAATCCCGTGTGGCTAACAATGTTACAAATAAATAATAAGACATATAAAACAAAGATAATTAACATACAATATTTATTAGTATTTACATGAATTCACAATAGAAATTATTAATAGTCATAAGCAAATTCTCATACCTATACTTCGCCTTTTTTATAAATACGAAAAAAATTATTTAATAAATCACGGGATTTGAGGCATATCCACTTTATTCTTTCGCTGTATGAAATCTGTGTATTTAAATAATACCTAATTCCGACCTCTGCTGATAAGGTAAATTTATATATTTAAATCTTTATAAAAACAACGTTTTTCTTAGCATAAATCAGCCTATAATGTTCCCACTGTTGGGACCTTCGGTCAATAATAGTACTAGATTAAGGATCAGGAACAAAAATCAGTCGCTCAAGTGGCCACGTTTGCACACACGTAAACATCTACATTTCTTAGAAAAAAGTTTAATAATATTAACAACTTTTTTTTTTTTTTTTTGAGGATGGTAAATCATCATATGACTCCTCCCGCTCTGGGTGGAGCAGGAGGGAGTGTCAGACTCTTACTGACTAAAACCCACCCGTGTTCCTTCCTTAGCCCTTTATGTTCCAGGGCAGCGGTAAACCCTTTCGGATGTTCCCGCTACCCTGGCAGGCTTCGGCCCTATGGGGCCCCGTCGCTATATTAACAACTTCAGTTTATTATAAACCTTAATGCTTAAACATAAAGTTTAATTACCATTGCAAAATATATTTAAAATGTCGCTTGAAAATAAAATCATTCTATTTTTAAATTTTCAGTCATTTATTCTAAAAAGTATAGATGAAACTTAAAGTCTAAGTAATAAGGTTAAAAACATACTAATTTGAAATAAGACCGCAAAAGTATTTGTGGTCTTATTTTTCGGGCCGTTTTTGAAGCGCTTATCGGGAATCTAGTATTATTATTGATCGAAGGTTGGGACACAGGCCTCCTCTCTGTAAAAGGTCACGTCTTCAAATTTTTGATCATGCCGGTTTCCTCACAATGTTTTCCTTCACCGTTTTGACAGTAATGGTGATGAAATAAATAAATAAAGTGCCTGTCTGGGTTCGAACTCACGACCTGCAACTCGTAAGTCGGGGGCGATCTGCTATTTTACATTACGATACGTGTGACTTAAGTAGTCCATTATTGCACTTAAGTCACACATATCGTATACTATTTTAGAGCTTATCTCTTAAGTCTTACGTATCGTATACTATTTTAGAGCTTATCTCTTAAGTCTTACGTATCGTATACTATTTTAGAGCTTATCTCTTAAGTCTTACGTATCGTATACTATTTTAGAGCTTATCACTTAAGTCAAGCTTATCTGTGACTTACGGGTAAACACGTAAGTCACAGATAAGCTTGACTTAAGTGCGGGGTTAGGTCACAGGAGCTATATGTAAAATAGTATACGATACGAGTTTATAATAATAATATCCCTGGACATTTCACGCAGCGCCGTCTAGTCCCAAGCTAAGCATCCTAATGCTTGTGTTATGGTAACAAGATGGCTGATAAAGTACTTATATACATTTTTTTTTTTTGTAAATACATACATATTCTAGATAGAAAAACACCCAGACTCGGAACAAATACATGTAGGTCATACAAATATTTGTTCCGTGCGGGAATCGAACCCGCGACACGCAGCGCAGCAGTCAATCGCTTAAACACTGCGCCAACCGTGCCGTCGCAGTTTAATGCACGGCGTTGTGTGTTAAATCACAATTTTCTGTGTAAAAATGGACTAGTAAGATAAGCGTTGGCTTAGGGTTTACGTCACAGAGTGCTATAAATTAAATATTAAAAATATCAGCGATATTAGAAGTTAGAAGCAAATAAGAATTGTCGTCATCGCGAGTACTTCTTCTTCCCAGCGAAAGCACTTATAGGAAGTGGTGAAGCGCGGGCGTTTTGGGGGACTGTCTTTTGTAATTTTGACGTTCGAAAAGTGCTGATTCTCAGCCTAATTTGAATAAATGACTTTTGATTCGGTTTTTTTTTTTACTTATTCTGTGAATTTATAAGTGATTATTGACAACAATACAAATATAACTTAACTAAATACTTCTTAACTTTAAACTTGTTCTTAAAAAACAAAATAAAACTCGACCGTATCAAAAACTAGTTGCAAACGAATGGAGTTTCCACCTACGGGGATAAACCTAGTCTATTTTAAAACATACAACGTAAATTCTATCATAAAAATATATACTTAAATAGCGTACTGGTTAATGGCGACATTAATTTACCACAAGTACCTAGACGGTTTCACGTTTTCGTTTTTTTTAATTTTCTTTTAGTAGCCGTTAATGTCCTATAGCTGGGCAAAATCAAAATTCATTTATTCAAATTAGGCTGAGAATCAGCACTTTTCGAACGTCAAAATTACATAAGACAGTCCCCCAAAACGCCCGCCCTTTTTTTTTTTTTTTGAGGATGGTAAATCATCAAATGACCCCTCCCGCTCTGGGTGGAGCAGAAGGGAGTGTCAGACTCTTACTGACTAAAACCCACCCGTGTTCCTTCCTTAGCCCTTTATGTTCCAGGGCAGCGGTAAACCCTTTCGGATGTTCCCGCTACCCTGGCAGGCTTCGGCCCTATGGGGCCCCGTCGCTTTTGCCGACATCTCTTTGAGGCGCGCGTGGAACACGTACCCTTCATAGCCACCCACCCACCCTTCCACCCCACCAACGCCCACCCTTCATAGTGCTTTTGCTGGGAAGAAGAAGTAGCGCAACAAACTCCTCAGCAGCACAGCTGTCTGTTCAGTTAGAAAATACTTGATTGTGGTATGCAAAGTAATTAACATTGTAAGACACAGGCTTCCCTACGCACTTTCCACCTCTCTTTGTCCAGAGCTGCCAAGGACCCTGAACCTGTAGTTAAAGAACTGTAGCGCAGCTAGCCTAGCCTTTTCCCAACTATGTTGGGGTCGGTTTTCAGTGTAACCAAATGCAGCTGAATACCAGTATTTTACATGGAGCGACTGCCTATCTCACCTCCACAACCCAGTTACTGGGTAATACGAAACCCCTTGGCAACTAACCCTACCCGGGTGTAAAATTAATGAAATGAAACTGTCACTTTGACACGTCATATTATATTTTAAAAAAATAAGCTAGATGCGGTCGGCGTTTCCTATCTGACTAGTCTGAGAAGAAAGGCCGAAACAAACTCAGAGGTCACAGTGTCTTTTAAAGTCCAGAAATAATCTTGGTCAGATAAAAAAACAATGTTGCCAATGTATCACCACGTGGTATCCCGTTCTATATCGAGCCTAGAAAGTTCACGTGTTGTATTTCCCCAGCCTCCCAATCATTAGCATAAGATTTCCATTTTGTTGAGTATATATAGCGTCCTTTACTATCAAGGGACATCAGTTGACTTCAGCATCTCTCTCCAACATGTACGGAAATACGGTAGTTATTGGGATTTTCATCTTCTCCATCAGTTGTGTGCTTGCCAATAATAATGATATGAAGGTGAGTTTGTTTATAGAATAGTACAGTAATCGTCATTGATTTTCTAAATGAAATACTTAACCATTAGATACATCATATTTTGAAAACCTAAAAAGTAAGCAATTGTTTGTTTTTAACATAAAAAAACGACGATCAAAAATCATCACGAATTTTATCTTCAGATAAGAATTATATTATGATGATTGAAAAATCAGCCCATATACAAGGTCAAATTAAATTAGCTAGCGAAACTCCGTGGGCGCGATGGTTATCGATAGCTAAACACGAACAAAACAAAAAATAAATGAATAAAAATGTTGGTGATGATGAGCCTTTTTGGAACCGATGATTATCTGAGCGTTTTTTTTTTTTTATAAAAACGTTTCCCCACACTAGGAATTACTCCTGTATCGTGTGTGCGTTTACAAACATTTAAACTCACATACACAAACAGCTAGACCCGGAACGACAACTACCTGTAGACAATACAAATATTTGTTCCGTGCGGGAATCGAACCCGCGACACGCAGCGATGATAGAGCAGTCTGCCACTGCGCGAACCGTGTCGTATCGTCGCTTTGCTCTGGCTCTAACTAATAAAATATTTATTTTTATTAAAATGTTATCTAATTACTTAAGTTTTATAATGACAATTAACTACCAATGTGAAATAGTGTTCGATTTGGTTAATTACATGAACAAAAAATTGTCATAAGAATATCCAAAAAGTCCCATTTCAGAATAGAATACTTACCTAGCTTATTATATCTTTAATCACGTAAAATCATGCATATTCCCCAGTCCCCAATAGGGTAAGCAGTGGCGTACTTCAACCACAATTATACATTTCGTTACTTATCTGTAAGTCATCATCTGCCTAGCCTTTTCCCAACTATGTTGGGTCGGCTTCCAGTCTAACCGGATGCGGCTGAATACCAGTATTTTACATGGAGCGACTGCCTATCTGACCTCCACAACCTAGTTACTGAGTAATACCCCTTGGTAAGACTGGTTGTCAGACTTTCGGGCTTCTGACTACCCGTAACGATTGTCAAAGATCCACGAATGACAGCCGGGACCAACGGCTTAACGTGCTTTCCGAGGCACGGAGGGGTCTCGGTATGTAAAGATGGTCACCCATCCACAGACCAACCGCGGCAAGCGTAGCTTAACCTGACCGATCGACCTGTGCGGCTGTTATTATTTAGCTTATCTGTAAGTACCATGTATTATGGGACCAGCCTTTGCCGAGATTGGGCAACGTCATCATCATTATCAGTCCACTGCTGGACATAAGCCTCTCCAATCACAAGCCATTCACCTCTCGGCAACTCTCATCCAGATGCTACCAGCCACCCTGTGAAGATCGTCGCTACACCTAGCCTGAGGCCATCATACCTTATGCCCTAACTCATATAGGCCTTGATCAGTTGGTTATGTGTAACCCTATTTCATTTTTTTTTCCTTGCAGGATGGTGGGGCTGACAGGGGGGCGCACAGCGACAGGGGAGGCATGTGGTTCGGGCCCAGGATAGGCAAGCGATCGCTGAGACTGGCTACTGAAGACAACAGGTATGGATATGTTTATTTTAAGTCTTAATTACGGACTTAGTGCTATTCTGTAAGTTCACTTGGAACAGTTGGAACCTCACGCAAGTGAGCGCACACAATTCGAAAGCGAAATCATTTGTTTTTAAAATCATCGCGGATTCACAACGAGACACTAGCGCCGATTCCCTTGTTCACAAACTAAACTAAGATAGTTTAGGCCTGTCAAATTAATCAGCGCCTGACGTATATTGACGTATTTTTAGTAGCCATGTTTTTAATCACGTTTAAACTGTCTATGAAGTATCTTAATTTGACAGGACTAAACTAATATATATCTTCTGTCCTTTTCATAATGAAATAGAAAGAAAAAGATGCACTGAACTTAAATTTAAACAAGGGAATCGGCGTGTTGTAGACTGGAGAAGTTATTGTTTTTTTTATAAAAGAGAATCATTAGGAAAATATTTTATCTGTAATTTTCTTCCCAGACAAGCATTCTTCAAGTTACTGGAAGCTGCGGACACGCTGAAATACTATTACGATCAGTTACCTTATGAGATGCAAGCTGACGAGCCTGAAACTAGAGGTAAGTACCCAACTATCATCATCATCATCATGACTATACCTGTTCCAGCTGGATAGTAGGAAACTGGACTCAAACTATACTCAATTTATTGTAACAATAGCAACGCCCCACGGTTTCACTCGCAAGTTTCGATCTCGAAGGAATATCGAGATAAAAAGTATCCTATGTGTTAATCCTGGTAATAAACTATCTGTGTGCCAAATTTCATATAAATCCGTGCAGTATTTTTTGCGTGAAACAGTAACAAACATCCATCCATCCATCCATACTTTCACGTTTATAATACTAGTAGAAAATAGGATTATAAATGTACTATAGAGCAGTGGTGTAGTGACCCAGTGGTTACGAGTCCCGACTTAGGGGTCGGAAGTCGTGGGTTCGATTCCACGACGATCCACTTTACTTTCTGTATTTATTTCATCACCTTTTTTAGAGCTCTATTTTTAGAAAAAAAACTTTAGAGGTGTCAAGGGACACCCGGATGGAACGAAGTATAACTGGCTTGCTTTCTATAAGAGAGAGAGGGACAGACAGAGAAACACGCGCGCGCCGCACGGCTTACAACTATAGCAAAAAGTGTCGTTCCAACTTTTGGTCTTAATTTTTTCCGTCTAGCCCCCTTTCGCAACGCGCGATAAGGAACTTCGTTCCAACTAGATGAGGTCGACGTTTCCTATCTGACTACTCTGAAACAAACTCAAAGGTCACAGTCTCTTTAAGTCCAGACAAAATCTTTGGTCAGATGAAATAAATTACACAAAATAAAGAGCCTGCTTGGGTCTGAACCCACGACCTACAGCTCGTAATTCGGGGTCGTCACCACTGGGCCCCTGGCTCTCAGAAAGTATTAAGAAGTCTTGGCCTAATGATATTTGGTGTGTACTAGGAATCGATACTGATCACAATGACGGCACGGTTGGCGCAGTGGTTAAGCGATTAACTGCTGCGCTGCGTGTCGCGGGTTCGATTCCCGCACGGAACAAATATTTGTATGACCTACATGTATTTGTTCCGAGTCTGGGTGTTTTTCTATCTATAATATGTATGTATTTACAACAAAAAAAAATGTAAGTAGTTTATCAGCCATCTTGTTACCATGTTGTGTTATGGTAACAAGATGGCTGATAAACTACTTATATACATTTTTTTTTCATTAGGTTGCTTTGCTTGGGACTAGATGGCGCTGTGTGAAATGTCCAGGGATATTATTATTATTATTACAATATCTTGTCCGCAGTGACAAAGAAGGTCATCTTCACCCCCAAGTTGGGACGCAGCGTGTCCTATGACGACAAAATGTTTGAGAACGTCGAGTTCACCCCCCGGCTCGGCAGAAGGTTAGCTGACGACATGCCCGCTACACCCTCTGACCAGGAGATGTAAGTCTTAATTAATAATAATAATAATTTTATTTTGAACCAAATACGTGTATACATTTTATAAACCTGCCAAACTGCGTGACAGTTTGTCGGCAGGATTAACGCTCGTCTTAAAACATACACAATCTGATCAACATCTAAGATACATAATTACAGATACATTAAATGGACGGTAAGAAGATTACAATAAATTACAGCAGCGCAACTAATTATTAATTATTGTCGCATGTTGCGACAATTTCATTAAGCAGTTCAATTTTTAATTTAGTCTTTAGTGTTCGCTTACTAATTCCACCATTATCTTTTCTTAGCCAGTCGATATTATTCAAAAGTGTAGGGGTCACATACTTATTGGTTCTTTTGCCATAGTAATTGTATCTAAAGGAGGATGTACTATCGCCAAAACCTCTAACTGATCATTTTGAAACCAAAATCCCGTGCACATGATGACCACAGCTGCGTTCGTAAGAAAAACAAAAGAGGATCCTTTTTAGGTCGACTAATAATATGCGCTGCAAACAGGAATAGTCCTTACGGTGCTCAGATATAGATTTTGGCGATAGTACAGTATGAAACTAGTATCGTGAAGCAGTAGCTTGACTCTTCTGTTTCTGGCTAGAGCTAACAGTAACTATTAACACCCGGTTTTAGAAAAGCTGATAAACTCAAACACGCTTCCATATCTCAAGAATCAGAAATCATTGACTGGTACCTTGTTGACAGGCCTACTGTCCCATAATACCTACTGTAATTCGAAAACATTGTAAACGCCAATTATTTTAAAAAGAGTAACCGTGGATTTTCTTGCCTGCTCTTCTCCATAGGAAACGACCAATTGGAACCGTGCACCTAGCTTCTGATGTACATAAGTGGTCATGTAGGTTTATGTGATTATTTTTTAATTGTTATTATTTCTCTATATGTGTGTGTGACTTAATTTACGGCACGAAATTCGTTTTTTATGTCAGACCTTTGACATAAGGATTGCAGCTATGAGAATATAATAAAGTCACTCTCAGAATAGTATGCATGCATCTGCTATCTCGTGAGGAGCTCAACGACCCGATCGCGATGTAAAACTGAATATTACTATTCTTCTGAACCTTTTCTAACCAACATTAAAAAAAAATGTATATAAGTAGTTTATCAGCCATCTTGTTACCATAACACAAGCATTAGGTTGCTTAGCTTGGGACTAGATGGCGCTGTGTGAAATGTCCAGGTATATTATTATTATTATTATTCTTCTTCAAAGGTACCGCCCCGACCCTGAGCAGATTGACAGCAGGACAAAATACTTCTCCCCCCGTCTCGGGAGGACCATGAATTTCTCACCACGACTTGGCAGGCAACTTGCGTATGGTAAGTAACACCAAGTCAGAATTAAAAAACTTGAGAGGTGTCAAGGGACTCCCGTATGGAACGAAGTTCAAAGAGAGAGAGAGAGAGAGACAGACAGAGAAACACGCGCACGCCGCACGGCTTACAACTACGTACTTATAACAAAAAGTGTCGTTCCAACTTTTGGTCTTAATTTTTTCCGTCTAGCCCCCTTTCGCAACGCGCGATAAGGAACTTCGTTCTAAAAAAAAAGTAACTCTGTTCGAATGTTACCTTTTCATGCCTAATCCACTGAACGGATTTAGATAAAATTTGGCAAGGAGATAGATGGCATCCTAGGGAAGGTTATAGGCTTTTTTTTAATCCCGGTAGCACGTTCCCGTGGCAAAACCGCGGGCAGAAACTAGTAATCCATAATTGGGGGCTTGTGGACTCTTTCTTGGTACACAAGACAAATATTAAGGGGCTTATGGGGGGAACCTGCTTCTAGCCTCTGGTTCACAATCACATTAAATATTTGTATTTTTTCTTTTCCAGAAATGCTACCCAGCAAAATCAGGGTCGTAAGGAGCACTAACAAAACGCAATCGACATAAAGCGGGACAAGAGCTAAACGCAAAACTAGTCTAACCTCAAAATTAATTAAATTTTTATAAAAATGTTATTTTGGACGAAATAATGTACTGTTTTATATTTAAGTAATATTAATATTAGTATTTAATGTGGAAATAAAGGATTTCAGCTAATATTTGTTACTTATTTATCATTTACAAAAACATGTAGCTAATCCATTCATTCTCCATCGGAGTAACTGCGTAACTCACTAGGTACCATAGCAATGAATTTCATTTTGACAATTCAACAACATTCATTGCGTTATTTACGTTGTTGAGCAGACAAATTTTTCGAACATATGAAGCAATGGATTAGCAATATCCTTCAAAATGATTCAGATTGAGATTGATAGTTATGCTTATCTTATCCCAATTTATTTGGGGTCTGCGCAGCATGTCTTTTTCTTCCATCATCTGCCTAGCCTTCTCCCAACTATGTTGGGGTCGGCTTCCAGTCTAACCGGATGCAGCTGAATACCAGTATTATGTCTTTTTCTTACATAGTTCTCTATTAGGTAGTTGTCATCTCTCCTTTCTAACCATATCATCATTCACTCAGTCCATCCATCGTTTCTTTGGTCTTCCCCTACTTTCATAGCCATCCACATTCATACTCAAAACTTTCCTCACGACATTTTTCTCATTCATACTTAATGATAATAACAATAATGATATCCTTTTTGCACAATAGTAATATCTCAGTTTACTCAAAAAAAAAAACAAACGAATTCAAAAAAAATAAAATTAAAAATAACTTTAATTTCGGATCGGTGTCGTTGGTTCCCTCCCGCATTTTCGTATTTTGACAACGACTTCCAAAGTTCTCCCTGCTTTTTTGAAGTCGGTTAAAAAGGAATGGGATCATGATTGGCAATAATGCAACACCAGAGGGGCAACTCTCGTAATTTTAAGAACGTTCACAGTCTCAATCTGTCAAAAATACCTCTAATTTCCCAACATTTTTGACAAGTTTTTGACATTTTTTTGTCGCTGAGATGAGACTGCGATTAGATTTTGAACGTTTTAAATTACTAGAATTGACCTTCTGAGATTCGAACTCACGTTTCCTGTCCTTTCAGTCTGCATTTCATGAAATAAAGAAAAGTAATTTCTTGCAATCTTATTTGACTCGTAAAAGTCAACGTATTTTATGTGAAGGTAACCAGTAAATGCTGCTTGCTTTAACCGATATTTTTCTTTACATTATTCAGTACCTATTGACTTGTTAAGTGAAATACTGGGTCAAATTTAATTCGCTAGCAAAACTCCGCAGACGAGATGGGTAACCTCAGTTATGGTCAATGTCAGGTTGTATGTGGTACAAACAGATTCGCGAGCGTGACGAGCGTGAAAATTTACAGAAATATATCATTAAAATCGTAAACAAAAATTTTTAGAAACCTCTAAGTTCATATACTCATTAAATGACTATTTCATGACATATCAATCAATAGTATTGTAGCGGTATCTACAACGCGTCATACTGACGTCACGCAAATCCTGCATCTCGCAAGCAGAGTTTACCGTGCATTTAGCATAGATACATTTTCGCAACATCAATCGTTGGGCAGTTGCCCACCAGACACAACACCCGTCTGGTCGGAGGATCCTCCCTTTTCTATGGAGGATGAGTGAACTTTACACCCTGTTCCTCATACCTCTAAAGTATTATATGAACCCTCTAAGTTCCATGGGCCAATACTAGTTCTTAGTTCTAGCTTGCAGCTAGCTAGCCTGTATTCCCGGCATTAGGCAGAGGTGTACTGTACAGACGCCTGCACATCAAGCTACTAAAATCTGTCAAATTTCTTTAACAGATTGTCGACTTTATCGCTGAAGCATTAAGGTTCAAGGTTGATTGGGAAAATTTGACAGTTACGGGTAGCTTGACCTGCTGGCGTCTGTACATTGTGGGTTATTAACGATCTTCGTAGTGAAGATCGATGTATTTACAGGTCATTTGAGTGAACTCGCAAAAATACTGCTGTTCCTTTTACGTTATAATGTAGATTAGAGTAGGCTATATATGTTGTTGTTTTTGTTTTATTTTTATTTTGTTTTCTTTTATTTAGGGAATTTGGTGCATACTTGTACTACTATTTTTTTAAGTTATTCATAGTTTTAAATTGTAAGTTAAGTTAATTTTAAGACCACGCTATCGCATTAGGTATACACTTGTATTATTATTATTATTATAGTACACACATATTTCTCCAGTTATGTTTGAGTCAAAGTCAAAACGTTTGTTGCAAACTAAGTGTACAATGTTGGTGTTATATTATGTTAGTAGATACTTATTATGACTTAGCAGCCTTTTACAAGCATTGCAATTTTATCATTCGCCTGCCCTTATCATCATAAATTAGCATGCATTAACATTATTATTAATTAATTATTATCTTTTATTAGTACAATTAAATTGAGAAATTACTTATGTCAAAATTAAATGTCAATAATAATGTTCCATGTGTGTGTTAATTAGTCCCATATAATGTACTGGAGTACTGAGCCAGTCCTGATGGAAAAAACCCGATAACACTTTTCCCGATCTGGGAATCGAACCCAGGAGCATAAGCAAAATCAGCCTATAATGTTCCCACTGCTGGGACACAGGCTTCCTCTCGGTGAGAGAGACTGCGAAGTAATCCACCACGCGTGTCACAGATGTCACATGTCTTCGAATTTTTAGTTCTAAGACATGCCGGTTTCCTCACGATGTTTTCCTTCACCGTTTTGAGAGCAGTGGTGATGAAATAATTTACACAAAGTAAAGCGCCTGTCTGGGTTCGGATCTACGACCTACAACTCGTAAGTGGGAGCAGCAGCACTGGGGCACTCCTTCACTGGGCAACCATTGGCACTGCTTCTTCTTAGCACGTCCCGGTGGAAAAAATGTTAACAACTCAAAATTCTGGTAAAAAATCTTCTGGTATTTTCAACCCAACTCCGCAGTTGAAGTGTTAAGAATAGTTCAATAAACGTATTCAGACTATATACGTATGAGGAACAGGGTGTAAAGCTCACTCATCCTCCGTAGAAAAACTAGAAACACGCGCGGTAAATTCTGCTTGCGCGATGCAGGATTTTGCGTGACGTCAGTATGACGCGTAGTTCGCGTGTGGCGTTGTAGATACTCAGATACCGCTACAAGACTTTATTTCCATAAAAACTAACAACTCAAAATTTTGTTAAAAATCTTTAGGTATTTTTGACCCTACTCCGCAGTTGAAATGTTAAGAACAGTTCAATAAACGAATTCAGAGTTTATATACTTAAAACAGTTACCTATGTAATAAAAATAATCATGTTTTTCGGCTTATGTACCTACGAATAGTTTATTCTAAGTAGCTTTAGTAGTACATAGGTATATAGTTTACATAATGTATATATTTTTATTTTAATCTGTACTAGAATCAATACGAACTAGTTACATAATGTATTTCTTATATCTACTTGTATTATGTAAGTAGCCATTTTTTTATTATAATTAAAATAACGGGTGTAAAAAGACACTTTACGAAGTCGAGAGTCACTTGTACTTCCAGTCATTGTGATCATTTTTTTGTATTGGACCATACCTGGGAACCTTCTGGTTACGGAGATATTGAAGGTCAAAGTTTTTAAGGTTATAAATTATAATACAACTTTGAATACACCCACGACCCCCTGTACTGTTGCATGCCCCCATAAGCACAAGGTTTTATATTGCGCACTATCGTAAACAGCGATTTTCACACCAAAAATAAAAGTCGTTTTCCAGTACCTAATTATTTTTGCACAATGTTAGGTACTTACTTTGATGTACTTACAAAATGCATAGTTGACGGCTAGGTATGTGATGAGTCTTTTTAAACCCTGTATAATATTATAAAGTAGACTTGGTTCGGCAAACATGATCAGCGGGGTAATTGCGTAACATACTGACAGTAGCAATGGCTGTTCAACAACATTCATTGCGTCATTTACGTTTTTGAGCAGACAAATTTATCGAACTTATGAAGCAATGGATTGGATAGTGTCTTACGCTATTAGGTTTACCATCTTCGTCGTGGTCTTCCTCGACGGCGGTGTCCTCTCTCAGGCATCGAATGAGTGACGATCTTTGCCCATCTCTCCGGTTGCATTCGTGCGACGTGGCCAGCCCACTCCTTGGGGGCTTCTAGCTAGGTAATAACAGCCGCACGGGTCGATCGATCAGGTTAAGCTACGCATTCCCCTGTTAGTCCGTGGATAGGTGACCATGTCTACATACCAAGACCCCTCCGTGCCTCGGAAAGCACGTTAAGCAGTTGGTCCTGGCTGTCATTCGTGGATCTTTGACAGTCGTAACGGAACAGAAGCCCGAAAGTCTGACAACCAGTCTTACCAAGGGGTATCGTTTTACCCAGTAACTGGGTTGTGGTGGTCAGATAGGCAGTCGCTCCATGTAGATTACCGGTAATAAGCTGCATCCAGTTAGACTGGAAGCCGACCCGAACATAGTTGGGAAAAAGCGACGCAGACTGATTGATCGATGTCGTAGAGCAAGTAGACGGTGATAACCGCTTACTCGTTCTTCGACACTGATGACGTGTAGAAACTGATGGCTTTGAATGCCGGTCCGTGACAGGAGCTGTGACACTTTCGGCACACGTTTATTTTATCTCTGACAGCAGCAATCCAATAGCAACCTTATTGCTATGACTATAAAGATCACTGTCATTTTGACAGTGATGCAAAATCAGAGGTGGAATAACTGTGAACGGAGTACCTATACAGCTGTCACTAGATGCTACCGATGTGATTCCGAGCTCTATGTAAATTGATATATGATTCATTTCAGGTTACACTTCAAGTTTACTAACACCGGCCAGCGCTTATGTCGTCCTAGCTGCAAATCTCAATGATTTCCGAAGTTTAGCAAAGAAATACGTCCCGAAAAACTTAGTCGGTCAAATCAAAGCTATGGTACTAGAAAATGGCCACAAATATTACAAAGAACCATTGCAGCATGATGAACAGGTCGACGGAACCGTTGAATACTTTGACGACAGTCAGCAAGATGATTCTTACGAAGTGACTAAAGAATTTACAACAAAACAGCAACCCAAATATCAGTCGAAAAAAGCACCAAAAATTGCACTTGCTGAAATTTCATCGCAGATAGCACCTACTGTTTTAACAATAGATGATATAGTGGAAAAAGTCAAACAGAGACTATTCCAACAAATTCTTGATAAAAGCGTTAATGCACAACCGCAAACAGGAGATTCCCTAGCCTACAAAAACTTTCCAAAGAAATCTATTAAAGTATCTGAAGCAAAATCCCAAGTAGCGAATCCAGTTTATAAATCAGTTCCAATGAAAGTCATAAAAGAAGAAGTACAATTTGAAGCTACTTACGAAGATTTACTAGACAAAGACTTACAGCCTCAAATCCAGTATTCAGGACAAAATTTACAAAGCAAACCAGTGTCACCTAAGAAGAAGTTTGTGAACACACAGTATGGAGGGGGTGTGAGAAAGGTAAGATTTGTAAAACAATTTCTAGTGCCTGCGAATTCAAATCAGGGACAGTCCGCCTATGCACCACCGTCAAGTATGGTCCTACAGCCAATGCAACAAGTAAGCATGGACGAACAGCCAAGCGTCGTTCAACATTCGAACTTAGAACCACAATTGACTTTGATGCAACAACCAAGCGTAGTGCAGAAGCCACTATACACACAGCTCGACCACCAAGCCAGTGTCTCCCAGTCAACCATTATGAAGCAGTTGGTCTTAATGCAACAACAAATAGAGCAACTTAACAGGACAATGCAACAGAGAGAGTTCAAAAAAAAACGGCCAAAGTCACCGACCGTCTCGGAAATCCCGCAATTAAACATTGAAGCGGTTGAAGCTAATTTTGAGAATGTACCATACCCTGCAGCACACGTCAAAACAAATGACGGTAACGAAGACCAAGTCAAACTATCGAAAGAAGAAGCAGATGAGAGTGTTATATCAGATGAAACAACTGAACCCAGTACCAAAGCGTTAACTGTACCAGGAATAGTCGACAACGAACAGTTCACAGAAGAAAATGAACTGGCGCAAGATTCCGCTAGAACAGTCGAAAATAATGAAGATAAATTATCTGCAGAAACAAAAATAAGTGTTTCAAACGAAAAGAAAGATGCCAAAAAAGATCCTGAAACAGTTAAAGATACTAAATTGGGTGCGAATATAAAGGTACATACTCAAGAGTTCGGTAATGCAGATGCAGGAGAGCCTATTGTAGCAAAGACATACAATTTCGATGGACCAAATGTGGAGGCTAACAAGAAACCAGTGAATTTGAAGTGGCCAGTTGAGAGTGCGAGGAAGGTGATGTTGTTTTAAACTAAAGTTGACTCTCAAATAAAATTGTACGAAGTGCATTTGTTTCTTTTTATAACTAGCTCAGTTGCGTAACTATACCCTTTGTGGCCCGTGGCAAATTCATAGGATTGGTAGGGCCCTCCCTCAATGTAAAGAGAAGCTCAACCAACGTTATAATTTTTTTTTTTACTGGCACTTCGCCCGCGAGTTTGTTCGCGTAGATTTCGTAATTTCCCCCTACAAAATGGAATACCTAGGACTGCTTCTTTGTTCTAGTGGTCGGAAAAAGTTTGCATTTCTGTACTTAGGTATGTTAGGTTATCCTCCTGTGCTCATATTATAGCCCTCTCGGGCCGGGGGCCCCCTCCGGGTAGGGGCCCGTGGCATTTTGCCACTCCTGCCACCCACTCCTGTTACGCCACTGAACTAGCTGCGCCCCGCGGTTTCACGCACCAGTCTCGATTCCATGGGAATGGTACGCTATCAGAACAACAGAATCACGGCAGCGTTCTCCAAGAAGCAGTGAACACTCGAATTTAGAAATAAAATTCTTAGAAGTTATGTTTCCCATTTATTTATAAACGTTATTATTAGTAAAATAAATATAGTCTAAAAACTACTTAATATTATCGAATCCTTAGAGCGTTTGCTGCAGATTTCTTCTGCATAGCTATTAACAACAATCCGACAGGGTATCTTATCGAAAATTACACATTTTGATAACCTGATTTGCCTTGCGCCCGTCAGCAAACAGCCCTCATCTAGTTGATTTAAACTGGCAAAATTTTCGAGTTTTGGACATGTGAACAGCGTTTAGAGGACTACGATAATATTGGTCGATGCGGTACAGAAGCGTATCTAGAGATTGTGAATAACCATTCAGCAGTGCGATTCTGTAACCATCTCACCGTGAAAATATAAGTGAAGTGAGCGTGGAGTGAGCTGTCATTCCAACTAATGCTAGGGATTGACACTATTGACAGCTCACTCTAAGCTCACTTCACCTAACTTTTCACGGTTAGATTTTTACAGATTCGATCGGCTGGCCCTAATTCACTATGACCACTTAATGATTCCTTACTTCGAATCCACGTCAATTCTTTAGCTAAACACGACATCTGCTAATAACGTATTCTCTATGACATAATGAACGAAACCGCGCGAAATGAGCGCGAAGTTGGCGCTTGGCGTGGCTTCAACTGTCAAAATACCTACATGTTGTCCGTACGGTTGACATTTCGATTCCGTTCCGTTACAGGGGTTTCGATATTGACGTGGTTTGCATGTGTTAAGTTTTAATTACGCGGGAAATAATACCATACAGAATTGGGGCCCAGATGCAGTGTATTATCTGTACAAGAAACTTTTGCCGCGTGGCCAAAATCGGAACTAATTTTGCTGCCATTTTGTTTTTCACAACAAAATATGTCATCGTCGTCACTAGGACGTGAATAATACTTTATTAAGAATTTTGGCATTTTTGGAACGAAGTTCCTTATACCCTGTCCATTAGATTAACCGTGATTTGACACCTGTCTTAGAATGAACTATACCTACCAGATTACGTAAAAGTTAACTTTAAAATGCGTAATTAAATAAATATTTAAACTGCCTTATCTTATTTATGGCTTCTTACAGACATTATAACACCGTACGTGTATCAATCAATGTATTGTGTGTTGCTGCAATCACAAGTTCCATCTGTCAAAAAACTGTTTACCTAGATTAGAGCTAGATCGAAAAATGTGTACCTATTAGTTTGACCTTCATGACACTTTTATTAGGAACAAAAGTGTGTAGCTCATCCGCCAAGAGTGCAAAAGCGAAAGAAACCATTTCAACCGTGAGTTAATTACGTAACAAACTAACAGTAGCAATGACTTTAATTTTGACACTTCAACAACATTCATTGCGTTATTTAGGTAGGTACGCTGTTGAGTAGACAAATTTTTCGAACATATGAAGCAATGGATTAGCAATATCCTTCAAAATGATTCAGTTTGTTACCTATTGAAATTGTGATACGCAATTTGGGTGCGGTGTCCTCTAGACTGTATTTTTATAATTTTTTTAAATTTTCTTGTATTGTATTCAAGATGATTTCAGTGTCGATTCGTTCCTTACGGTATGCAATGCGATGCGATGGGCATAGAGAATATAGGTACTAACAGTCATCTTCGCCATTTCTGTACACACATATATTTTGTTTTTCAGTTTTCGGCTTAGTATACCTTATCACCTTTGGTGTCACTGTTGATCCTGAAATAAGATAATTCATGGTTTAAATTCTTCGGCGATAACGGCCCGCTTGAGACTTTCAGTAATGCTCGCGACTGAGGAGGCGGAGCACGTGAGGGAGAGGCAATCTCTGCGCCCTCACGCCTCCAGTCGCCGCAGGAGACGCCCTAGTCTCAGCTCGGCGACAATCTATGCCAAAAACTGGTCAAAAATGTAGGAAAATTATAGTGGTATTTTTGACAAGTTTTTGAGATTTGTTTGTCGCCGAAATGAGACTTGGACTAGATTTTAAACGTTTTAAATTACGATAATTAGCCTGATGGATGAACCAAAGATAAAAAAAGATTAGAACCAAAGAACATCGGATGACCACTTTAGCGCCACCTTGTACAGACGCCCAGCACATTAAACTCCCCGAAACTGTCAAATTTTCCCAGTCAACCTTTTGAACCTAATGCTTTAGCGATAAAGTCGAAAATCTATTAAAGAAATTTGTCAGATTGTAGTAGCTTGATGTGCTGGCGCCTGTACTTATACGGACGAGCACCTTCACAATGAGCTCTTCTACTAATTAGTTACATTAATTTACCTCCGTAATTAGTAATTTGGATGCAAGGAGGT
Source organism: Apamea sordens (assembly GCA_945859715.1). NCBI lineage: Eukaryota > Metazoa > Arthropoda > Insecta > Lepidoptera > Noctuidae > Apamea > Apamea sordens. Next base: position 4,378,294 of record OX244015.1, on the reverse strand, counting down.
CGAAATATCCTGGATTGGGTCAGAACTCGGGTAAGATTTGACGTATTCAGTTTCCAAGTTGCAAAAAGGCTTTTTAAGCCATATTTGAGACCCTTGAAATCGTGTGGTCGACCTGTAAAACATAATATAAATGATTACGGTAGAAATAATTGTACGCAACATGCATACGCAACACAACACGCATTGTGTGTTGTTGATATGTTCTTGTGTGTGTTGTTGTTGGTGTGTATTGTTGTTGTTATTTTGTTGTTGTGTATTATTTTGTTGTTATTTTGTTGTTGTGTATTATTTTGTTGTTGTGGTTGTGTGTAGTAGTAATTGTAGGTAGTAAGTAGTCACAGAACAGATAAAATCTGTTCTGTGGTAGTAGTTATGCGTTTTGTTTGTGCAGAATAAACAATTTTTCTATCTCATTCTCATTTTGCTTTTTTACTTTTCCGAACTATGTTGGGATCGGCTTCCAGTCTAACCGGATGCAGCTGAATACCAGTATTTCATACGGAACGACTGCCTATCTGACCTCTACAACTAGGTAACACGATACCCCTTGGAAAGACTACTGGTTGTCCGGGATTCTGACTACCCGTAACGACTGTCAAAGATCCACGAATGACAGCCGGGGCCAATCGCTTAACGTGCTTTCCGAGGCACGGCGAGTATGAGGTCCTGGGTTCGAATCCCAGGTCTACTAGAGCGTTCGTTCTTATTCTTATTTTAACTGCTACTTGCAATTCTAAACCGTGCTTTTCTATGCGACCTTTTTATTCCTTTTAGTTTTTAGAGTTATATAAGTTTATTTTTATAAGTCGTAGGTATAGATTTTAATTTTAAAGTATAGGTAGGTAGTATATTTAATAGTGTACGTAGTGACCGTAGGTTATTTTATAATACTGTTATGTAGGATTAGTCATTCGTATAGATATTGGTTTTTAGGGATTTTGCTTATTTATTGAGTTTAGATTAGTTATCATCAGAAATAGGTTTATTTAGGTAGGTAGGTATTTTATTTTCTGTTATTGAGTTTTTTTTTTAAATTAGGTAGGGACTTAGGTAAAGATATCATTAGGTACCCTCTTAATCACCACTAATGAGACACAATTGGTTTTCTATTGTAATTAGCCACAAAGGGCCCGCGAGATAGATGGCATCCTCGGGAAGCACATACATTTTATCCTGTCAGCACGTTCCCGTGGGATAATTTCCGACATCCACGCGGGCGAAGCCGCGGGCAGAAGCTAGTCTATTCTATCTATACTTATAATAAATCTGTAGAAGTGAAAATTCTGTACATTGAAAATATCCAAAAAATAAATGGCAGGGGGTGTTACTTGACCGACACCGAACCCAAAAATGTGATTAAAAAAATTTTTGTCTGTCTGTCTGTCTGTCTGTCTGTCTGTTTGTTCAGGCATCACGCAAAAACTACCGGTTCGATTACGATGAAACTCGGTATAATTATTCTTTAATATCCTGGGCACCACACTGGGTACTTTTTATCCCGGAAAAGTATATACAATAAAAAACAAACTTAATTTTGCAGTTCGATCCCTATACCCGATTACCACTGTCTGTACTGTACCAACCGCAAATACTAAGTTTGTCGTAGGTTGGGTCACCCGCAGTGGAGTTAATTTTTATTCCTTTTAGTTTTTAGAGTTATTTAGGTTTATTTTTATATGAGTCGTAGGTATAGATTTTAATTTTAAAGTATAGGTAGTATATTTGATAGTGTACGTAGTGACCGTAGGTTATTTTATAATACTGTTAGGTAGGTTTAGTCATTCGTATAGATATTAGTTTTTAGGGATTTTGCTTATTTATTGAGTTTAGATTAGTTATCATCAGAAATAGGTTTATTTAGGTAGGTAGGTATTTAATTTTCTGTTATTGAGTTTTTTTTTTAAATTAGTTAGGTACTTAGGTAAAGATATCATATAGGTACCCTCTTAATCACCACTAATGAGACACAATTGGTTTTCTATTGTAATTAGCCACAAAGGGCCCGCGAGGCCGCGACATAGATGGCATTCTGGGGAAGCACATACATTTTATCCTGTTAGCACGTTCGCGTGGGTAAATTTCCGACATCCACGCGGGCGAAGCCGCGGGCAGAAGCTAGTACTTATAATAAATCTGTAGAAGTGAAAATTCTGTACATTGAAAATATCCAAAAAATAAATGGCAGGGGGTGTTACTTGACCGACACCGAACCCAAAAAAGTGATTAAAAAAATTTTTGTCTGTCTGTCTGTCTGTTTGTTCAGGCATCACGCAAAAACTACCGGTTCGATTACGATGAAACTTGGTATAATTATTCTTTAATATCCTGGGCACCACACTGGGTACTTTTTATCCCGGAAAAGTATATACAATAAAAAACAAACTTAATTTTGCGGTTCTATCCCTATACCCGATTACCACTGTCTGTACTGTACCAACCGCAAATACTAAGTTTGTCGTAGGTTGGGTCACCCGCAGTGGAGTTCATTTTTATTCCTTTTAGTTTTTAGAGTTATTTAGGTTTATTTTTATATGAGTCGTAGGTAAAGATTTTAATTTTAAAGTATAGGTAGTATATTTGATAGTGTACGTAGTGACCGTAGGTTATTTTATAATACTGTTAGGTCTGTTAGGTAGGTTTAGTCATTCGTATAGATATTAGTTTTTAGGGATTTTGCTTATTTATTGAGTTTAGATTAGTTATCATCAGAAATAGGTTTATTTAGGTAGGTAGGTATTTAATTTTCTGTTATTGAGTTTTTTTTTTTTTAATTAGTTTGGTACTTAGGTAAAGATATGATTATAGGTACTCTCTTAATCACCACTAATGAGACACAATTGGTTTTCTATTGTAATTAGCCACAAAGGGCCCGCGACATAGATGGCATTCTGGGGAAGCACATACATTTTATCCTGTTAGCACGTTCCCGTGGGTAAATTTCCGACATCCACGCGGGCGAAGCCGCGGGCAGAAGCTAGTCTATAATATAATAATAATAATATCCCTGGACATTTCACACAGCGCCATCTAGTCCCAAGCTAAGCAACCTAATGTTTGTGTTATGGTAACAAGATGGCTGATAAACTACTTATATACATTCTACAACAATCTATGGTAACAGGTCTCTTATAGTAGTAGTATGTACTTACTTTCAATAAGAGTGTTTAATATAGCCTTGACAGCGCCAGTATCCCATTGAAATATTCGTAACTGCAAATTACTAATTTCATACAATGTTGATCTGATTTCGTCGGTTGATGCATCCGTCATATCCAACGTCAGAAGACGCCTTAACCTGAAAATAAACAAAGTTGTCTTTTATTTCTGTAAATTAAAATAATGAGTAAGCAAATAACAACAAATACCTAATTAATTAATAAAAATAAAAAAAATAAACTCATTTATTACTGCAAGTAGGTATATCTATACATATAATACAAAAATAAAGAGAAAGGCAGGAGCTCATGGGGCATCAAAAAATTCGTCCGCATCGCTGTCGACTGGTAATGTAATAAATGAGTCAATTTCAACAACTCGATTTTTTACCTAATTTCCATGGACATTTTCATTTTCAGGTTTTGTAAAAAACTTTATTAATAAAGCGCAACATATCCACATTTTAGATACATTTTCTAAAAGGGGATTATATTATTATATTATATAGAGAGTTATTTGGGCCACCGAAATTGGCGAGCCACAGAAATTTTATTATTGCCACCGAAATTGTTCGTGTCCACTGAAATAGTGAATTACTAAACTTAAATCAGTCTTACAAAGTTAGCAATCAAGGAACTGATTTACCCCTATGATCCCCATCATAGGACTAAAAAATTGTTCTGTATTAATGGATTATATCAATAAAACACTGTAATCACATAGACTTGTGTAATGGCTGACAACCAACTGCTTGACAACCCACATATAGGATTATTAACAGATATACTACAAAAATATAATCAGTTTAAAATTTACTTATAATTTCTATACATGCAGTTAATCGGTTAGCATTAATTTTGATACCTTGTACGTATCAAAATGACAAATTAACAACTAATTTAATAATCATAAGAGTAGCTCAATAAAAGCTATCGCTCTGAAGATAAACTAAAAAAAATAATGATGTTAGACATCAATCAACATTAAGATAAGAAATATTCTTTAAACAAAGAATCACTAACATGGTGCAAATCTTCAGAAAATATTTTCATCATCACTATCAAAAATATTAAAATTATTTCTGGTAACTAATTCTTTGGAATATTCAATGTGAGCATCATTATCAGTCTCAATGGTTTTTCAAATTTTGGCATTATATCTGTATTAATATTTTGGAAAAATGAGGCTCTCAGCTTTGACAGGGTCGCTTTTAATTTTTTCTCTTCTTTTTTGCTCTACAATCCTCTTCTTTTTTAACCTTTCTTGGCTATCTTTTTTCTTTTTTGGATTACTAAAATAAAAAAGATATATAAAATACTGTTGAGTCAATTTAAACTCTCATATTTGATTATGAAAGCATGAGCAAAATCATGGGATTTATCAGACTGTAATGGATTGGATAATGCTATCTCTGTGTAATCTATAACTAGATATGTTAAATGAGTTCTGTAAAAGTAATTTCGGCATAAAAAATATTGTTTCTTTTCAAAAACCTTCATTAACATTAATACAATAATTGATAGGTACAATTTCTGTGGAGTCGTGTAATTTCCGTGGACACCCAGATGCCACGGAAACCACAGAAATTGGCCCACAGAAATTGGAAACGTGGCTATTTTTTTTAAATTACAAGAAACTATCAAGGCTATGACTATGTTTTCTATAATCTTAAATGTGTACCAAAGGCTACGTATCATGCATAAAAGTGATACCTTTATTTCTTGAAAAAAACCTTTTAATACCTGAACACCGAAATTGCAAAATTTCGTTCCGAGTAAACTGAAATCATGTATTTTCATTTTTGGCGGGAAGATGTGACGATATGATGCACTATCGTTCTCACTGCGCGTAAGTGCACGACTGTCTCTTGCCGGGCAGGTATTTATTGTTCGTTTAAACTTATTGGTGGAAGCTCAGGACGGCGAAACAAAATGACCATGGAAATTAGTCATTTCGCTCGGACAAAACTACCGTTGGCATGTATTCAATAACTATGAGTTTAAATATTCAAAAATAATTAGCTTCTTGTAGGTCAATTATTACTTAACGCAATCAAAATACTTTTTCCTATATATGTTGGAAATTATCTTCCTGAGAGGTAAATGCTGTGTATGAAAGTGATTATGGACAAGACACAGAAATTGATAATTCGTCATTTACAGATTTTTTTCTTAAAAAGTAATAGTCTTATAAATATAATTTAAGTGGCTTCATTTAGATTCACGTCTCTTTAATTCTGAGAAAAAAAATCGTTGCATTATCTGTAAAGGAGCACTACGTTTTCAGCCTAGACGCGTAAATTTTTCGCCTGAGAAATTCACTCAAATAAATAATAATAAAATTAATCTGTTCTGTCAGACTTAAAATAAAATAACTGTAAGTGCACATAGGCTGTTTTCACACGCAACGAAAGACACCGACATGTTGTATCGTCAGCTTTGACGAAAGCGATATCAGCCGACGATATCGAGACGATACCGGTATGTGACGCGATGTAACCAACAGCTTATTGTCATGCGGTATGCCACAGCAACCTCGAATAGTCGCCGTTGTGCCAGCAAAAGCTTACATCGCCACGCGATTCCAAAACTGTAATATTGTATTCGAGGTGGCAGTAGTGAATTTAATATTTGAATTGTTCTTATTATTATTTATTTTATTTTATCTTATTTTTATTTTTTAAACTTTTCATTATGGACACTTTTAACGTTCTGCATCGTTCTCACATGCATAATTTCTAACATGAATGATGTAACCAATAATTTGTAACCATATTATATTGATTTAAAAGAGTGTCCATGGAGTTTCTTGCCCCTTCTTCTCCATAGGTACCTACGCTTTGGAATGGGACACTATACTCCATCTGTTTAGGTAGTTAAATAAAGGTAAACAATCTTGATATGTCTTTTTATATAAAATAAATCGTATAAAAGACCAACAAATATTATTTAAATTTAGTTAATTACCTAACATCGGTTTAAGTAAATACCTAATTGTAAATATTTTTAGATTACATTTTTAGTCATTTTTTTAGATAAAAGACATGTTAAGATTGTTTACCTTTATTTAACTACCTAAACAGATGGAGTATAGCTTCATTTTGCTGACTGACCGACCCCTTGACAATTCAAAAGTGCCTGTAATTGGTTTAATTGAAATAAATAGTTTGAGTTTGAGCTTGAACAATTCAATTTTTTTAAAACAATAACGTCTTGTTGCAATTAAATGTATGCGGCCGTCCGGCGGCGCCTGCCCACGCCACTCCCAGCTTTCTGTGTCCGCCAATATCAGTACGATAATCAATATCGGCGACGATACCGTTGAATACAACAACATAGTGTGAAAGCGTTTAGTAGTACCTACTCGTAATTGTATGAAACTACCAGTCCGACGATATCGTGTCGTTATCGGCTGATGTGAAAACGGTCATACACACGAGCGACACGCGTCAACGTCAGAGGCAACTGCAGCCAAGTGTGAGTCGGAGTCGCACATGAAAGGTTCCGTACCTCATCATCATCTATCTTCCACAGCTTGACTTCATCTAATTCTAAGCCTAGGCCTCTCATTTCTTTGCCAATCCCCATTTTAACACTACGTATCTTTTTAAACTAGCTGCGCCCCGCGGTTTCACCCGCGTAAATCCATCCATCCATACAAACTTTCGCGTTTATGATAATAGTAGAATACTTTACTAAAGAACTCGTCTCTTGTATGGGAATCACCTATAATTTTTTGCTTTAATTTATAATACACACACTCTGTGGTTACTATTATACGGTGAAAAAAATGTTAAAATCCTGTGGCTGACAATGAGTCCTGCCGACCGATTCTGTAAAAATCTCACCATGAAAAGTTAGGTGAAGTGAGCTTAGAGTGAGCTGTCAATAGTGTCAATCCCTAGCATTAGTTGGAATGACAGCTCACTCCACGCTCACTTCACCTAAGTTTTCAAGGTGATATGGTTACAGAATCGCACCGCTGTTGGCTCCCTTTGGGTAGAAACTCTAAAACTTAGAAATTAATAAACTTGTACTAACCTCCTCACTGTATGATCAGTTGCAAAAACCTTTTTAGTTTCCGTAACATTCCTCAAGAATCCGTTCAAAAACGGCGACAACAAGTCCAAGCAATGCGTCCATTTCTGTGGTCTATCCCTCTCATTAGGATTAAAAGCCATTCTTCTATAAAAAGTTTCTATATTATTCTTTTTTTTCTGCTTTTTCGAACGCAACTGAGCTCCTTTCTCCTCAGTTTTCTCCGAGGATGCCACATACTTCTCCGTTGTCGTCGTTGTAGTTTTTAACTCCGGCTGTTTATACCTTTCATGGAGTTTCCGTTCATCGTCATCGCTTATAGGAACTATTGGTTTATTTGAATTGTCTACATAATCGTACATTTCTTTGTAGTGGTCAGATTCATATGGTGGTTTGTTCCCTAAGCCTTTTATTTCTTCAAATATTTGACGTTTTAGATGTTGTATTCTTAATTCTATGGGCTCAATTTCCTCTGCAGATTCTGTTGATTTATGATTGAGGATAGCTGAAATAATTATAAAAAAATAACAGAGATAAGTGTGACCAACAGTTAGAGACATTCAAAAAGCGCTAATTATTTTTTTTAACTTTTGCGTCTAGTTTATTCTTTATTAAGTTAATAAGTATAAAGTCAAAGAGTTGTGACAATTATAAGCTACTAGTAAACTCGAGCAGACAGTCAGAGTTATGACAATTAGAGGCTACTAGTAAACTCGAGCAGAGACAGTTAGAGTTATGACAATTAGAGGCTACTAGTAAACTCGAGCAGACAGTCAGAGTTATGACAATTAAAGGCTACTAGTAAACTCGAGCAGAGACAGTTAGAGTTATGACAATTAGAGGCTACTAGTAAACTCGAGCAGACAGTCAGAGTTATGACAATTAGAGGCTACTAGTAAACTCGAGCAGAGACAGTTAGAGTTATGACAATTAGAGGCTACTAGTAAACTCGAGCAGACAGTCAGAGTTATAACAATTAGAGGCTACTAGTAAACTCGAGCAGAGACAGTCAGAGTTATGACAATTAGAGGCTACTAGTAAACTCGAGCAGAGACAGTTAGAGTTATGACAAGTAGAGGCTACTAGTAAACTCGAGCGGACAGTCAGAGTTATGACAATTAGGGGCTACTAGTAAACTCGAGCAGACAGTCAGAGTTATGACAATTAGAGGCTACTAGTAAACTCGAGCAGAGACAGTTAGAGTTATGACAATTAGAGGCTACTAGTAAACTCGAGCGGACAGTCAGAGTTATGGCAATTAGAGGCTAGGTACTAGTAAACTCGAGCAGATATAGAGGCTACTACTAAAGAGAAGTGGTGGCCCAGTGGTAACAACCGTGACTTACGAGTTGTAGGTCGTAGGTTCGAACCCAGACAGGCGCTTTACTTTGTGTAAATTATTTCATCACCACTGCTCTCAAAACGGTGAAGCAAAACATTCGGACGAAACCGACATGTCCCAGAACCGAAAAATTCGAAGACATGTGACATCTACCAACCCGCACTGGGCCCGCGTGGTGGATTAAGGCCCACTCCCTCTCACAGAGAGGAGCTCTGTGTCCCAGCAGTGGGAACATTATAGGCTGAATATGAGTAAACTCGAGGGGGTTTACAAGTAGCCCCTAAAGAGTTTCACTATCAACCTCCAGGCTCCATCATCAGACCCTCGACACCAAGTGCAATATATTGGACTCATCAAAACGAAACATATGACCTCAAATTCGAGGGGTTTACGAGTAGCCCCTAGAGAATTGCACTATCCACCTTCTGGCTCCATCATCAGATCAGCTAGATATCAAATTATAGTTTTGTCATCCAAATTACATATACATACAAAGTTTTATTTCGATACGCCAATTAGAAGAAGGGTAAAAATAACTTCAAAGATTTTAGTACAGACGCCAGCACACCAAGCTACTACAATCTGTCAAATTTCTTTAATAGATTTTCCACTTTATCGCTAAAGCATTAGGTTCAATGTTGATTGGGATATTTGACAGTTTCGGGTAGCTTGATGTGCTGGCGTCTGTACTTTGATATACTCGTAGGTACTCACATATTGTTAAAATAAAGAAGGCAACACTTTTCATTGTACGTAACATCACACTCCAAAACGATTTTTGTAGAAAAAACGATAGAACGTAAGAAATTAGGATAATCTACATTTGTACTCCATGGACAATTAAATCTTCTTTGGTAATAGTAAATAAACAAAAGAAGGTTTTTATGTAAAAAGTTTATGTGAAAAACGTATCTTTAAGCAAAAATTCGATACTATTTTATTATTTCAAAAGGGTTTCAATTGTAAGTGTTTTAACATTTCAAAACATAATGATTAAATTATTCCAAGCGTTTGTAAATAAAATGCCGTTAAAGTATGTTACACATGCTTTCCTCACACTTACGTATTCTCTCAGGCTAACTCACAATTTGAATCAATCTTTTTCTGACTATGATGTCGTCTTCCAGTCTAACCACCTGCAGCTGAACATCAGTACATGGAGCAACTGCTCTGCCTATTTCAAAATCAAAATATTTGATTTCACATAAGCCTACATGGGCACTTATGAAACGTTAGAAGCTAGATGCACGGTCCCAATTGGGCGTTTCAGAGCCGGAAGAAAAACCACGGTTACACTTTTAAAAATAATTGGTTTTTACAATTTTTCAAATCTGACCTCCACAACCACAACCACACCACTAGTTACACACTACTAGACCATGTTACTAAGGGGTAACAAGTCGCCCAACACCAGAGAAAGTCAGATCTTTTGGCTTCTGGCTGCCCGTAACGACAGTCAAAGATCTACGAATGACAGCTGGGACCAACGGCTTAAAGTGCTTGCCGAGGCACAATATGTAATGGATGGTACCATTCACGAACCAATCGCGGCAAGCGTAACCACGAGTCCCTCTATATGTATATGTATATAGAATCATGAACTGAATCCATTGTAACGGGTTGCATGTCCTACACTTTGTGTAAATGTACTTAATACAGGGTGAAAGACCCTCCCTCCTGGTGGGTTCCCGCACTGTCGAGGCGGGGGGGCTCAGTAGCCGTGGCTTAGTCACCCACGGTGAAGCCAAGATGAACCCGAGGAGGGGTCAGTCGTCAGGGCTTTGCCAGTAAGCCGACGACGTAGCGGCCAAAAAAAAAGGGTGGCAGACCTTGAGTTCATAACATGAATCTTTCTTTATAACGCTATACGGAATATAAGCTTATTTTAATTGAACAATAATGCAAGTAAACCCAGGGTAAAACATGCCAAATATTTCTTAAAACAACAAAAAAATACAATCCCATACCATTGTGGCATAGTATTCTTATTTTTTTGTTGATTTTAGAGCAACCCACAAAAAATCTTCTAAAACAGAAATGGACCCAGTATTATTCCCTGGGGGATACCTAAAGGAATAGATACTCTGTTTCTTTTCCTGTAGTTCTTTTCAAATAAATATTGGTTCAGTTACCATTCTACTTTTTTTTTATAGGAAACTACTAAATAACTCTACTAAACATACTGGAACAACATTTCAGGTAATGTGGCTTTTTATAATGTTCAACAGAATCAAACGCCTAAGACTGAAATTTTAGTATGTTGTATCTGGGTTCTATTCCAGGTCGGGCAAAGCATTTACTGCATGTTTTGAGGCACAAGGACCAGGATAGGAAGGTGGAGCATAGTTTGTAACTCAGCTCCACATCCACATCCTGCTACCTATACGTTGAGGTAGCCCTACTTTACGAGGTCCGACTTACACCTTCCCACTTGGCTTCGGAAACGGTTCAGGGACTTCCAAGTGGATATCCCTGAACGTAATGATGTATGGCATAATCAGCTTACCATGTTCCCACTGCTGGGACACAAGCCTCCTCTCTATGAGAGGGAGTGGGCCGTAATCGACCACGCAGGCCCAGTGCGGGTTGCTGGATGTCATACGTTTCTTCGATTCTAGGACAAACCATTATATAGGGTGGCAGAGATATCAACGCGCAACCTGTAACCATGGACACGACAGTAATTAGAAAAAAAGCTTGAGAGGTGTCAAGGGACACCCGGATGGAACGAAGTATAACTGGCTTTCTTTCTATAAGAGAGAGAGAGAGAGACAGACAGAGAAACACGCGCACGCCGCACGGCTTGCAACTATAGCAAAAAGTGTCGTTCAAACTTTTGGTCTTAATTTTTTCCGTCTAGCCCCCTTTCGCAACGCTCGATAAGGAACTTCGTTCCAAAAATGAATTTCATACATTTTGACTGCGTAAAAACAGCAGATTTCTTTTTTATAACCGCAGTTAATTTTCAGCGCAGGCGGTTTTAGAATCATGTACTGAATTATTCATGGTTACAGTTTGACATATGTACAGACGCCAGCAGGTCAAGCTAAGCGAAACTGTCAAATTTTCCCAATCAATGTTAAACCTTAATACTTCAGCAATAAAGTTGAAAATCTATTAAAGAAATTTGACAGATTGTAGTAGCTTGATTTGCTGGCGTCTGTACATAAAACTGCCCCGTTGGTCTCGAGGTCGCAAACGCGACTACTGTACATGGGGACCTGGGTTCGATTCCCAGGTCGGGCCAAATGTTATTGAGTTTTTCCATTTCCATTAATTTCTCAGTAGCAGCCTGGAGTTTGGAAGTTGGTGGCGTGATACCCTCGTGCCTCAGAAAGCACGTAAAGCCGTTGGTCCTGCGCCTGATTTCACCCCGGTCGTGTCGGGTTGCTCATCTTGTTGGGGAGTTTGTTGCGCCACTTCTTCTTCCCAGCGATAGCACTAGGAAGTGGTGAAGGGCGGGCGTTTTCGGGGGACTGTCTTTTGTAATTTTGACGTTCGAAAAGTGCTGATTCTCAGCCTAATTTGAATAAATGACTTTTGATTTGATTGATTTGATTTGATTGGACTACGAGAGTAAAGGAACAGAGAGTGCACCTGCGTTTGCGCACACACTTGTGCACTATAATATCTCCTGCGAACCAGGCTAATCTTCGTTGAGATTGGCCACCGCGACAGAAATCAGTCAGGGCGATTATTATATGTAACAAGCTAAAGCATGAAAGCATTTTAACAACAACATCTCTGAAACGTATAGATTTTTTTACATTAACTATGTAAGCGAATGTTTATATAAAAATGCTTCAATGAATTTAATGTTTTTTCAATTCCTGATTGTATTGAAACCAGTTTTAATTTTAATAGTCGGAAAAAGGACTTGTGTTTTTCATGCTAAAATAGACTGTGAAAATGTTCGAAAGAAATCTACGTTTTAAAAATATTTTTAGCATTTTATCTTAAGTTAATTTAGTTTATATTCTTACTTAATATAAACAATATTGGAAAAAATGATTAAAAGTTACTTTGGATTACTGATATTTTTAGGTAAGAATGTTTTTTTTAGGGTTCCGTGGCCAAACGACCCTTTATAATTTCGTCATGTGATTCCATCCGTCGTCGGCCCGGATGTCACAGCCATTTTACTCGGAGACTATTTACACTTTATCAATGTTTTTTTTTTAAATCATAGTTGTGTTCTGTGCACCTCTAAACAATGGATTCTTTAAAGTATGCTATTTCTATATCACGAAGCGATACGCGCTTTACTTGTGTGTACTATTAGAAACATCATAATTATTATAGCTATGGAAAGACACTGCCCCATATGCTACATGTTACAAGTATGGGATTGGGGAGTGCCACGCCTAATTTTCTTTTTCTAATTCCACTACAGTGTTTTTATCTCATGAAGCGACGCGCGCTTTACTTGTGATAACCAAGTGCACAAACATGCTGTGCCCTTCACTGTGCGTGGTCCGACATGCCCATGGCCAGGTTTTGTTTTTGCCGTGAACTCGTGATTGTAATTATATGTGTGTATCCAAAATGGAATACCAGGAGGCCTAAAAAGGCCCCTTTGACAGAATCATAAGAGAGCGCCTACTCCGAAGTGCAAAGTGCGAATGTTCGGATCGGACCGACACATGGCCGAACCGAATATTATTGAAAAATGCGAAAAAAGTTCGGATCGGCTCAGTTGGTTCGGGACCATAGTCAATATTCGAAAGAGTGTAGGAGTGTAGGATCGGAACCGACCGAACCAAATAGTAACTTCGTAGCAGGAAACGGCCGAACATTCGGCCGATACTACTTCGGAGTAGACCCCTAGGATCATAGGATCATTATAGGATACATACACAAACTGACAATTCATAGTATGATCTGTGTGCAATTCATATAACAATGAAATAACATTTAAAAACTGTAGAAATAAAAAATAAAAAACCAATTTGATTAATAAAAACTGTAATGAAAAATTTACCGATAAAATTACGGTTTTTATTTTTTTCATGCGGCAATGTTTACACCGTATATGAAATGAAATTTTACGAAAATTAGAGGAATTGCTCATGATCAGCCGGGAATTCAGGAAATGAATAGCTTTTAGAGGTATTACTTAAAGTGGCCTTTTTAAGCCCCCTGCCAGATCTATTCTTATAAAAAACTCACCTAGAAAACTGAGGTGAAGTGAACTTGAAGTGACCCTGTCAACAGCTGACCAATTCTGTAAAAAACTCACCGTGAAAAGTTAGGTGAAGTGAGCTTAGAGTGAACTGTCAATAGTGTCAAACCCAAGCATCAATTGGAATGACAGCTCACTACAAGCTCACTTCACCTAAGTGTCACGGTGAGATTTTTACAGAATAGACCGGCTGTATCAATGTCATCGGGTGGAATGACAGCTCACTTCAAGGTTTTCATGGTGAGACTTTGACAGAACCGTCCGGCTGATATTACTTTCAGCCGTGCAACACCAAGCATCCCCACTGTCAGCCGACGCGGACCACAGGAAACACACACAAAAGATAAGAAAAGATATGATGAAAGAACTACAAAAAATTCAGCTAAGATCAGATATAAGACAAGACCCGATAGATAACTATGATTTAATAGTTACAGAGCGTTCAGAAAGTTTAACAAAACCTGTTTCACGGCATCGTCATGGTCATCATAAACTTCGTTCAGGTGAGAATATAACTATTAGCGAACAAGGCGATTAATACGATAGGGAAACGAGGGAGTATAATTATTTTAAGTATGCATATACAGGGTGTTATTGACAGCCCTCCGCAAACTGATAACCCTCAGTACATCATATTAAGATGACCGGTACATGTAATTCTTTCAGGAACATTAAGGGAATCCAAAAAACCAGATTTGTTTTATTACCTCATACGCAACGTATCGTTACCGTGGCAAAACGCACGTAGCGGACGGCAGCGCAGCGAGCTTGAGCGAGGCTGTTTTCAGCTGTTTTATTTACATAAATGGAGTGTTGCATACAGAGAACGTAATTTTACATTGAAATAAAGGAATATCAGCAGAAAAAACGGCATAAATTTTTTTTTCCTGAGAAAATTTCCAGTGGGATATGATTCAGAATAAGGAGCTGAATCAATCCTGTGTTTTTGTGGAGGGCTGTTAATAACACCCTGTATGTATACAGGGTCAAATTAGATTACCGAGCGAAACTGCACAGACGTGAAAGGTATCGATATCTTAAACCATGATAAAACAAAAAAAAAACAAATGATATGGCGATAATTTTTTTAGGGTCAACGACCTTAGGTAGTGTAGAAGGTACTTCAAACTCAAACTCAAAGTATTTATTTCGAATAAACCAATTACAGGCACTTTTGAACTGTCAAGGGGTTCGGTCAGTCAGAAAGATGAAGCTAGTTACCCATGCCAAAGCGTAGTAGGTACCTATGGAGAAGAACGGGCAAGAAACTCCACGGACTCTCTTTTAAATCATAAAATTGTTACAAAATATTGGTTACATCATTCATGTTGAAATTATACATGTGAGAACGATGTAGAAAGACGTGCAGCTTAAAAAATCAGTTTAAAAAATTAGTTTTTTTGTGTAAACTTCATAGACGAGATGTGTATCGATACTTATACACGTTAAAACGAGTCACTATACTACTTAGAGTAACTATAATAGAGCGGTTCAACAGCCCCAAAAAAATAAAATGATCAATTTTATTGTTTTTTGTTTTACTAAGCTTAGATACGGCAACCCATAACTTCTGTCAAGTTTCGCTAGCTAATTAAATTGGACTATGTATGTATCCAGGCTAGATGCCTAAAACAATCTAATTAGTCCGTCAGTTAGATTATCAAAAAATATTGGACCCGTATTTTTTCTTTTGTCAATTATATAAAAAATGATGAAGGTATCGCCCGTTAAAGTTCCGCGTGACGTCACGCCTTGCTACACTTTTTAGCAAGGCGTGACGTCACGACCCCCTACTCCCAAATTTTGACGCGCTTTATCTTTGTAATTTTTTGTTTGATTGACAAAAGAAAAAATACGTGTCCATTATTTTTCGATAATCTAACTGATGGACTAAATATAATAATATTTTTTTTACCCAGACAACTACCTTATTATACTCCTTCGTTTCGCTCGTTCTCTCGTATTAACTGCCTCGTTGGCTGATTTCCAGGTCAGGCAAAGTGTTATTGAGTTCTGTCATCTGGAATTTCTCAGTAGCAGTCTGGAGTCTGGGTTTGTGGCAGGTTATATACCCGGTATTCAATAGGGTCGTTCAACGAGGTAGCCAACTTCTTAATTATTCCTAGCTTAATACTTTTCTATCACATTCTAGGTACGGGCGCAAAGGTAACTAATAAAAGTGACAACGCTCATAAGCCACTTGAAGTTGAAAATACTCTACGAAGGAATTTCAATGTAACTGAAGATACTAATATGACACAAGTACAGGGAGATAAGAACGCTACAACAAAAAATGACCTTAGTAAACATCAGGGAGGAAGAGAAAATGAAACAGCATCGCAAACAGAGAAAGATAAATATGCTTCAACGAAAAATTATCATAATGAGAAACAGAGAGGAGCAGAAGATGTAGCGACAACGAAAATGCAGGGATATAAGAATGGTACAACCAAAAATGATCATAATGAGAATCGGAGTAGAAGAGAAAATGAACTGACAACGCTTATACAGAAAGATGAAAATATTACAACGAGAACATTCCTAAATAAGAATTGGGTAGGAGGAGGAAAAGTAGCAACAACGCAAATACAGGAAAGCAAAGATGCTGCAACGAAAAATGATCTTAATGAGCATCTGAATGGAAGAGAAAACAAAGCAACTACGCAAATACAGAGAGATAAAGATTCTACAATCAAAAATTACCTAAATGAGCACCGGAGACCAGGAGAAGAAGTACCAACAACGCAAATTCAGACAGATAAAAATGCTGCAATGGAGAATTACAATACTGAGCATCAGAGAGGAGTAGGAGAGGTAGCAACAACGCATATACAGAAAGATGAAGATGCTACAACAACAAATTACCTTATTGAGAGTTGGAGAGAAGGAGAAAAAATAGCAACAACGTCACAAAAACCAGTCAGAAAGAGACAACAAGTGACGCCTAAGGTTCCATTTTATAGGAGGGTAAATTATTTAGATGACCAGGAAAGAAATAAGCCACAGAAATGGGTACATTGCTTGGACTTGGTGGGGCCGCGCTTGAAGGGTTATAAAGATAATTGGCGCCCGAAAGAAAAAAATAACCGCCACAGTGATATCAAAAGGTTAGTGTAAGACATGGTGGGCACTATGCGACAAGCGACTGTGACAGCTCGGCAACTAGACGCAACGACATATTTTTGAAGTGAAAACTTCTTTAGCTGCGTTGTGCAGTTTTTTTGTGATGGGTCAAAAATGTTAAACTCCCGTCAGGACACGTGACCTGATCGAAAATTCGTAAGACGGAGTTCGCGTCAGAACACGTTACCTGATCGAAAATTCGTAAGACTTTAAAAAATAAGATAAGATAAATAAGAAAAATTTAATTAAGTAAAAATTAAATTGGGGTTTCCTTTCATTTCCACTTTATTAGTATACAAGAAACGTGTCCTATGGGGCAGTTCATTTATTACGAAACACAATTTTTACCACTTTCTGACGTAACTCTTTACGTAAGAAAAATTAAGACTTGGATGAACCCCTTCCTCCCCTTTTAATCTTACGTAACATCAGTATCTACCAAAATGGCAAAGAAAAAGTAGTAAAATAAATAAAACCTAATAATCTTACGTAAGAACAATCTAGACTCCTCCGTGGGGATGTCACGTAAGAAAAAATAAAACTTGTTTGGACCCCCTTCCCCTGAAATCGTCTTACGTAATAAATTACATCTTTTTTCTTTTTTTGGAACGAAGTTCCTTATCGCGCGTTGCGAAAGGAGGCTAGACGGAAAAAATTAAGACCAAAAGTTGGAACGACACTTTTTGCTATAGGTAGTTGTAAGCCGTGCGGCGTGCGCGTGTTTCTCTCTCTCTCTCTCTTTTATTTTTTTTTGACCTCGACGTTTTTATATTATTTTCAGGTTAGCGGAGTTACTGAACACAGATGTATCACAGTATACTGAAGCTGAAATAATTGCACTATTATCCCAGATAAGTAACATTGATCTTCGACTGTTTCAATGGGACTATACAGCTATAACTACCATTATAAACATTATTATAAGAGGTAAATAATCATCTCTATCTACGTGTAGCAACGTTTGTCCACCCTCCACCGTCGACGGGACGCTAAGGTGGAAGCTCTAGGACCAGGGTATCATTATCTGCCTAGCCTTTTCCCAACTGTGTTGGGGTCGGCTTCCAGTCTAACTGGATGCAGCTGAGTACCAGTATTTTACATGGGGCGACTGCCTATCTCCACGACCCAGTTACCGGGTAATACGATACCCCTTGGTAAGACTGGTTGACGGACTTTCGGGCGCGCTTCTGACCAGTAACGACTATCAAAGATCCACGAATGACAGCCGGGACCAACGGCTTGGTACGTGAATATGGTAATCATCTACTGATCGATCGACCTATGCGGCTGTTATTATTTAGCCACGAGTAAATAGAAATTAAAAAATGTTATTCATTTTTCAGGTACTATTCATAGTTTTAAGACGTTGAAATCAGGTGTGAAATATATGTTTAGCAGATGGCATCTGGATATTTCAATGATGAAAACATTCTTGGAGCAAATTAGGGTATTTCGTCCTCCGTGCATTGACATCTCTAGTAGCCCTGGTATGTACCTTCAATCATCATCTGACTGGCCATTTTTCGGAAAATGGCCAGTCATTCGCCTTCCGCATGCAGCATCCCTCCTGTCCCAGCCACCTTTTTAAGGTGATACGTAAAAAAATTGGTTGCCTGTAAAGTCGGTATACGGGCGAAAGTTTTACGTGACAACGACTTTGAAGGGACGCGTGCCTTTCACTTTTTATGTCTGTCTCTCTCGCTCTTAGGCGGGCTAACCATGCCCGAGTGGAAGGGACGCGTGCCTCTCACTCGCTCTCATTGTGAGCGCATAACGTGAGCGGAGCGTAACGCAGTTTCTTGAAGTGTCACCCGGCAAACCAATTTATAAGACGTTGTCACGTCAAAAATTCATACATAAGAAAGTGACAAAGTCAATTACTTCCACATGCAATAAAAGAGGGCGCTTCAATTTGCTGAAATTAAAATAAAACAACGTAAGCGCTAACCCAAATAAAAATTGCTTAAAACTAAAATAAGCTGTGTATCAAAAATATATTACCTAATACGCACATTTTTAATAGAATAGAATAAATTTACTTGCTTTGAATGCAATTTTGCAATGGCTTAGGATTTTAGAATTACAGAAAAAAATATAAAAAAGTAGAAGTTTTTCGGAACTAAATTCTATCGTGGAAATTTAACCCAATTGCGTTTTCCTTCAGCCAGAGTATTAATTAAATAGTCAATAAACATATAACCAAAAATTAAATCCATAGATGCTGTTGTGAAATAAATTGTTACGAAAAATCCCCCTGGGGGGCTTCCCACACTACGCTTGACGATACGCGGTCTCCACTCCAGGGGGCCTACTCCGAAGTACAAAGTGCGAATGTTCGGATCGGACCGACACATGGCCGAACCGAATATTATTGAAAAATGCGAAAATAGTTCGGATCGGCCCAGTTGGGTCGGGACCATAGTCAATATTCGAAAGAGTGTAGGAGTGTAGGATCGGAACTGACTGAACCAAATAGTAACTTCGTAGCAGGAAACGGCCGAACATTCGGCCGATACTACTTCAGAGTAGACCCCCAGGACTCGTCTGCTCCACCGTCCATCTATATGCCCAGTAGCTGGGTTGAATTGTGAAGGTCAAATTGGCGATCCGTGTAAATACTGGTATTTAGCTGCATCCGGTTAGACTGGAACCTGATCTAAATATTCAGGGTCAAATTAAATTAGCTAGCGAAACTCCGTAAACGTGATGGAAAAACCTATTGATTTGATAAAAAAAATTGTTTGGGGTCAAGGACCTTAGTTAACGTAGTTACTTGAAGTATCAGTTTTCAGTAGTCAGTCAGACCGCCTTCCAGTCTAACCGGATGCAGCTGAATACCTACCAATATTTTACATGAAGCGACTGCCTATCTGACCTCCACACACAACCTAGTTACCTACTGGGTAATACGATACCCCTTGGTAAGACTGGTTGTTAGATTTTCGGGCGTCTGACTACCCGTAACGACTGTCAAAGATCTACGAATGACAGCCGGGACCAACGGCTTATCGTCCTATTCGAGGCAAGGAGGGGTCTTGATATGAAAAGATGGTCACCCATCCACGGACCAATCGCGGCTAGCCTAGCTTAACCTGATCGATCAGCTCGTGCGGCTGTTATTACTTAGCCATAGCCCCTCCTAAAATAATCTTCTTTTTATTAATTTTTTATACTGTATGAGTATATTTTTTTATTTTTTATTTTCAGGTTACACGAAAAAAGCTGGCGGTATCCTCTTGTTTACGAAGCCTGATAAATCTACCAAAAAGCCTAGAGGAGGTGATGAATCCTGCCACAGTCGAGAAATTACTACTGTTAATAATAATAATTATTAACAGCCAATGGGTTAATAGCCAAGAGCCTCGACCAACACCTGAGGAGGCTCTCGTGTCTCGTTGGGCAGCTGGATCAAGGGCTTGATTCAGATAGCGGTACTTCTGGACACGGCTCGCATTATCAGGAGGTTCCTCTCTCTGGAGCCCTGACCGCCGGTAGCTTGGACCCTGTTCCCGATACCGCGGGCTACTATTTTTTTATATTTTTAAATATTTTTTTATCTTTTTGTTTATAAAAATATTTAAAAATGTGAATTATAAGTAGATATTTAAATGAAATAAAGGAAATCGTTATTAATAAGTAAATTGACAACTACCTATGCGATCCGTTCACAGTTAATTATTTTGACTTCTGACTGCAACAAGTTTCATTAAAATCCGTTCAGTAGTTTTTGCGTGAAACAGTAACAAACATTCATCCATCCATCCTCACAAATTTTCTCGTTTAAAATATTAGTAGGATTTTTAGTCACGCAATATTTTC
This sequence comes from Apamea sordens, assembly GCA_945859715.1. Lineage (NCBI taxonomy): Eukaryota > Metazoa > Arthropoda > Insecta > Lepidoptera > Noctuidae > Apamea > Apamea sordens. Next base: position 4,357,635 of record OX244015.1, on the reverse strand, counting down.
GACAATCAGGGGTTTAATTTATAAACGATGATTAAAGTTAAGTGACGTCCAAACGTCAAAAATTTATGGTTTTAAACAGTCGCTAATCCCTACTTAATTTTAAAAGCAACATTTATGAGTAAAGGGTTAAATGTTTAAAACTTGTCTGGCTTAATTGTCAATTGTTATCATGGAAGTGGGCATTTGTAAGCTAAATTTATTGTAAATAAATTATTATTTTATTAACAAGACTTATTTTTATTCATTTATTTTAACTTGTCAAACGAAAAGTCTGGAAATTAAATGCTGCTGGGGAGTTTGTTGCGTCACATCTCCTTCCTACCTAAAGTAATGTGGCGGCATCTACGTCGCGACATGCGAATTACGCATCACACTGACGTCACGCAAGAATCCTGCATCTCGCAAGCATAGTTTACCTCGCAACTGGTCTGCGCAAGTGTCACAAGTGTCTTTTTAGGGTTCCGTACCCAAAGGGTACAAACGGCTACCCGGACCCTATTACGAAGACTTCGCTGTCTGTCCGTCCGTCTGTCCGTACGTCTGTCTGTCACCAGGCTGTATCTCAAGAACCGCGATAGCTAGACAGTTGAAATTTTCACAAATTATGTATTTCTGTTGCCGCTATAACAACAAATACTAAAAACAAAATGAAATAAATATTTAAGGGGGGCTCCCATACAACAAACGCGATTTTTTTACCCTTTTTTGCTCGTTATCAATAATGGCAACAGGTAGGCACTTGAAATATTCACAAAATACTCAATTGTAGTTTTACTTTAATAATAAATAATAAAATTAAAATAAAATAAATATTTAAGGGGGACTCCCATACAACAGACATGATTTTTATAGATAATGGTACGGAACCCTTCGTGCGCGAGTCCGACTCGCACTTGGCCGGTTTTTTACGATTGATTTCGAGACGTTGTATATGTGACGACGTCCCGACATCAATGTAACGACATCAAAAAAGACAAAGTAGTTTATTTAAACAAAAAAGGACAAAGGCCAACCAATCTGCCTGCCTTTGGCGAACTATGTTGTGACGGCTTCCAATCTAACTGGATTCAGCTGAATACGTTGTCAAAGTCCCTGCCATTTCAAAATACAAAAAGAATTTAGCCACCGCAAAATAACTAAGTATATTATAACTATGTTACTTCTCTCTGAAATGTGAATTAATAATAATTATTATTAAACTAAACAATTGTAATATTAATGCTCAATCTTGATAATTATGTTAATTTTATTTTTTTCCTTCTAATTTTATAATTTGTATTCATAAATTAATTTCTCTATTTTCATCGTGTTTACACCTAGTTATATGTGCATGCTGTGGTCTTCTTTAATTGAAGGAGCACACGTAAAAGAACCTTTTTTATTATTGTAATTTTCTATTGTATATGTGTATCCCTTGTTGGAGATCCTCAGTAAATAAATAAAAATACCAATAAAATACATGAAGCGACTGCCTATCTGACCTGCACAACCCAGTTACTGGGTTGGGTAACACGATAACCCTTGGTAGACAAAAACATTTATTCGGTGGATATAAGGCAGATTGTCAGACTTTTGGGCTTCTGACTATAGTCGTAACGACTGTCAAAGATCCACGAATGACAGCCGGGACCAACGGCTTAACGTGCTTTCCGAGGCACGGAGGGGTAGAAAAGAAAGAGAGAAAATGAGTTAATTTGACCCAGGTTAAGTAAGGCGCACAATATAATGTAATGGATGGTCACCCGTCCACAAACAGACCGCAGCAAGCGTAGCTTAAGCTTAACCTTAACCCAACCTTTATTATAAGATAAGTAGTAAAAAATTACAAAAAAAAACTACAGTGTAAGTATATTTACGTTATTTTTATTATATCCTGATTTTTAAAAAGCGCGGACTTATAAATAAAATTATAAGTCCGCGCTCCACGATTTTTGAATTCAATTTAAGTCAATTTCATTATTTTATAATTTTTCATATTGTTATTTTTAACGTTTGCGTCTAGTATTCTTCAATAAGTTCATATTCATATTTTTTTTTTTTTTTATGTTAAGTAGTACCTACCTACGAGTCAACGCAGTCATGACTCAAACTGTTTCATGTTTTAGAAATTTTGGTTTCATCGAAAGGTTTGCTCAAGTTTATGGTGCCCAATGAAATAGCAGTGCTGTGAAGGCCATTCCATTTGCGAGTTTAGAGAAAAGTGATATTTAGTGACGAATTCTGGGAAATTTTCAAAAATACATAAAAAATTAGTTTTCTCGGATCCCATGAATTTTCACCTAGGCTTTATGGGGTGCTTAATTGTTGCTAATGGGTCATACTATCACGTCCTGGAAGGAATAAGTCTAAGCAACAACATCTCACGCCCATAAAACGCGCGGGTTTTCAAACAGCATTGCCTTTCATATGCTAGCAAATATTATTTCGGTTCTGTTTATAGTGCGTGAGATGTGATGCCCTAAGCAATTGCTTAATTTGCATAGGGGCTAATCCGGAACTGTTGACACCAAGTGCAATAGATTGAACTCGTCAAGGTGCTAAAAAAACAAAGTAGACTTTACATAGACTTACACACTCAATTATAATTATCTACGGAGTACCTAATTGCGTGACACACTAACAATATTGCAACGCTTTTCATTCTGAATTCGACAACATTCATTGCGTTATTTACGTTGTCAACCAGACGAATCTTTCGAACCTATGAAACAATGGATTATGAAATTAACTTCAAAACCGTTGGGTGCCGGTCATACGCGCCTCGCATATCAAATCATTAATAAATTATACTTTTGTTAATAACATTTTCTAATTATGTTAATTAAATTACTTACCTGGTTTAGTTAATGACAAATTTCATGGTAACTTTTATAACGGTACATTTTAGTTATAAATACTAGCAACCACACTTTTGTTTCTACAAAATGTAATTAAGTTTGACATAAGCAGACGCCATCTTGTTTTTTTTTAAATAAATATTTTGATAAAAACAGCGCGTTTTAAATGATGGCTTTAAGATTTATTTAATTGGTAATAATTCTACTTCTTCTTAAAATTAGTGAAGAATTTTCCTATAAAATGATAAAAATATATGGTTATTTTTTCGTCGTGTTTTTATGTAAGTATACACATACCCTACTAGCCCATCTATTTTGTAAAAACCTTACTGTGAAAACTTCAGTGCTGTTTTTAGCTTGCCTCAGGGTGCAAGCTTTACCTACTTTAACCAGCTGAATACCAGTACCTATTTTACATGGAGCGACTGCCTATTTAACCTCCACAAACCAGTAACTGGGTAACACGATACCTCTTGGTGTCAATGGTTGTCAGACTTTAGGGCTTCTGACTTTTTTCTGACATCTTTGACAGTCGATGGGTAGTCAGAACCCTAAAAGTCTGACAACTAGTCTTACCAAGGGGTATCGTGTTACCCAATTCAGTAACACGATACCCAGTGGTTGTGGAGGTCAGATAGGAAATGTCGTCGTGCGGTCCATGGCCCTATATGGGGCCCCGGTATGGGCGCGTTCACTGCGGCTTCGAGCCGCACACTACCTGAACGCGCCCCAAAAGGTGGTAGCCGTAAGGCTGATCCGGGGCTACCGCACGATCTCGGGCGAGGCAGCAAGCCTCCTTGCCGGACTGCCACCATGGGATCTGGAGGCGATAGTCCTCGCGCGCCTATATGATTGGCGCGCGGAGGCACTACGCCGGGGGGAAACTCCGCATCCGCGGCAAACCGCGGCGGAGCGGACGAACCTCCGGCGCGATCTCATGGTGGCATGGAAGGAGCGACTATCGCAACCCAGCGCAGGGCACGCCACGATAGCGGCGGTAAGACCCCTCTTTGAGGAGTGGCTAGAGAGACGTCACGGCGCTCTCACCTACCGCCTGACGCAGGTCCTCTCCGGACACGGATGTTTCGGGAGGTTCCTGCACATCATCAGGCGGGAGGAGACGCCCGGGTGTCACCACTGTCAGGATCGCCCAGAGGACACGGTGGAGCATACGGTGGAGGTCTGCCCTGCTTGGGCAGAGCACCGCCGTGTCCTCGTAGAGGCGATTGGCAGCGGCGGCGACCTCTCGCGTCCGGCCCTGGTTCAAGCCATGGTCCGGGGTGAGAGGGAGTGGGAGGCAGTCACCTCCTTCTGCGAAGCAGTCATGCTAGCGAAGGAGGTGGCGGGGTGGGCGAGGGAACGCGCCTTGCGCACCTCACGCCTCAGCCGCCGCGGGAGACGCTCCGGGCGTCGGGAGCCGCGTGACGACTCCCGGCCACCGTAGGCGCGGGCCTGCGGGCGGAGAGTAATGGGTAGCTCTCCGTCCGATCAGGACTAGGCCCGTGCCGGACGGCGTGTTCGTGTTCCACGCGCGCCTCAAAGAGATGTCAGCAAAGTGACGGGGCCCCACAGGGCCGAAGCCTGACAGGGTAGCGGGAACATCCGAAAGGGTTTACCGCTGCCCTGGAACATAAAGGGCTAAGGAAGGAACACGGGTGGGTTTTAGTCAGTAAGAGTCTGACACTCCCTCCTGCTCCACCCAGAGCGGGAGGAGTCATTTGATGATTTCCCATCCTCAAAAAAAAAAAAAAAAGATAGGAAATGTCGAATGTCGATGTCGAATAATACCGAATGTGTGTGTGTGTTATCAACACTTGGCAACTTTCAATTGTGATTTTTTCGTGGAATAACGAATGCAACGTTGAAATATGACACATTACATAAACCTATGGGTTCGAAAATGCTATGTTCGTAACAACATAAAATTTCATTCAAAAATAAAGGAGTAAATCACTTTTGAATAAAGCCGAGTGTATACATACTTTTAAGTTCGTGACTGTACCGACGCCAGCACATCAAGCTACTACAATCTGTCAAACTGACGACACGGTTGGCGCAGTGGTTAAGCGATTGACTGCTGCGCTGCGTGTCGCGGGTTCGATTCCCGCACGGAACAAATATTTGTATGACCTACATGTATTTGTTCCGAGTCTGGGTGTTTTTCTATCTATAATATGTATGTATTTACAAAAAAAAAAAAAAATGTATATAAGTAGTTTATCAGCCATCTTGTTACCATAACACAAGCATTAGGTTGCTTAGCTTGGGACTAGATGGCGCTGTGTGAAATGTCCAGGGATATTATTATTATTAACTTTATTAGATTTTCAAACTTATCGCTAAAGCATTAAGGTTCAAGGTTGATTGGGAAAATTTGACAGTTTTGGGTAGCTTGACCTGCTGGCGTCTGTACCTATGGATTTTGAGAGCTGTGGTGGCCATGTGGTAACAGACCCACGACTTACGAGTCGTAGATTCGAACCCAGACAGGCGCTTTACTTTGTATAATTTATTTCATCACCACTTCTCTCAAAAATGGTGAAGGAATGATGAGGAAACCGGCCGGTCCTAGAACCAAAACTTGAGAGGTTTCAAGGGACACCCGGATGGAACGAAGTATAACTGGCTTGCTTTCTATAAGAGAGAGAGAGAGAGAGAGAAACACGCGCACGCCGCACGGCTTACAACTATAGCAAAAAGTGTCGTTCCAACTTTTGGTCTTAATTTTTTCCGTCTAGCCCCCTTTCGTAACGCGCGATAAGGAACTTCGTTCCAAAAATTCGAAGAAATGTGACATCTACCAACCCGAACTTGGCTTCGTCGTTTAATCCTGTGTCCCTTCGATCAATAATAGTACTAGATTCCCGATAAGCGCTTCAAAAACGCCCCGAAAAATAAGACCACAAAATTTTGTGGTCTTATTTCAAATTAATATGTTCTTAACCTTATTACTTAGACTTTAAGTTTCATTTTAGAATAAATGACTGAAAATTTAAAAATAGAATGATTTTATTTACAAGCGACATTTTAAATATATTTTGCAATGTAATTAAACTTTATGTTTAAGCATTAAGGTTTATAGTAAACTGAAGTTGTTAATATTAATAAACTTTTATGATCTAAGCTAAGAAATGTAGATGTTAATTTTACGTGTGTGCAAACGTGGCCACTTGGGCGACTGATTTTTGTTCCTGATCCTTAATCTAGTACTATTATTGATCGAAGCTGTGTCCATACTTTTTCAGCGTTCCTTAAAATCACCAGCACATCACCCACGGACTACAATCCTGCTAAAGATGGAGCCATAAATCTTCGGGAAGCCATGTATTTGAAACAAGGATTATTGCAGCAAAAACAACGCTCGGAATCGAAAGACATTGCTCGAGGTTTGTGCAAGCATTTGTCAGTTCAAATCAAATGTCATTTATTCAAATTAGGCTGAGAATCAGCACTTTTCGAACGTCAAAATGACAAAAGACAGTCCCCCAAAAACGCCCGCCCTTCACCACTTCCTAGTGCTATCGCTGGGAAGAAGAAGTGGCGCAACAAACTTCCCAGCAGCACAGCTGTCTGTTCAGTTAGAAAATAGTTGATTGTATACAATACTAGGAACCTATGTTCATATTAATATTACAAGACTAGAACATATGATTAAACTATTTGCCATGTCAGCTAGCCACGCCAATACGCAATATACCAACAAATATACGAGTAATAAAAACTATACGTACTCAAGCTAAAAAATAATTAGTTAAAATTAAAATGTAAATAAAAACTACCCAAATAATAGCCTCCGGGCATAAAGGGCGTGACAGCTTACATATTTATGCTTTGCTGGGTTCTGCGGTGCGATTCTGTAACCTCAACGTGAAGACTTTGGTGATGTGAGCGTGGTCAGTGAGCCATTCCAACTAATGTTAGGGATTGACACTATTGACAGCTCGCTCTAAGCTCACTTCGCCTAACTTTTCACGGTGAGATTTTTACAGAATCGATCCCCTGTTCACATAGCTGTCACTTGAAGTCACAAATGATAAACTAAGACAATCGAAATAAAATAAATAAATAAGTTAATAGATATGTAGTTAACGTATAGCTCAACTTAGAACTTGAACTTGAAAGTCAAAGTTATCATCTGCCTAGCCTTTTCCCAACTATGTTGGGGTCGGCTTCCAGTCTAACCGGATGCGGCTGAGTACCAGTATTTTACGTTGAGCGACTGGCTACCTGATCTCCACAACCCTGTTACTGGGCTAATACGATACCCCTTGGTAAGACTGGTTGTCAGACTTTCGGGCTTCTGACGACCCGTAGCGACTGTCAAAGATCCACGAATGACAGCCGGGACCAACGGATTAACGTGCTTTCCGAGGCACGGAGGGGTATTGATATGTAAACCTGGTCACCTATCTGATCGATCGACCGTTTTGTGTGTAAACTTCACAGACTGGATGAGTATCGATATCTACACAAGATAAACCAAAATAAAACAGATTTCCTCATCTCATACTTCAAGTAACAACACTACTAGTGGTCATTGACCCCCAAAAAAACAAATTATATTTTATATTTTCGTGGTTAGATATCTACACCCATCACGTCTGCAGTTTCGCTAGCTAATTTAATTTGACCCTGTATTAGAGTGTTCAATAGAGAGAGGGGCCCGTGGCCAAATAATAACAGCAGCACAGGTCGATCGATCAGGTTAAGCAACGCTTGCCGCGGTTGGTCTGTGGATGGGTGACCATCTTTACATACCGAGACCCCTCCGTACCTCGGAAAGCACGTTAAGCCGTTGGTCCCGGCTGTCATTCGTAGATCTTTGACAGTCGTTACGGGCATTCAGAAGCCCCAAAGTCTGACTATCAATCTTACCAAGGGGTATCGTATTACCCAGTAACTGGGTTGTGGAGGTCAGATAGGCAGTCTCTTCATGTAAAATACTGGGCTGCATCCGGATAGACTGGAAGCCAACCCTAAAATAGTTGAGAAAAGGCGAGACAGATGATGATGTCTGTATGATGTCGTTTAATACTATTTCCATACATTTCCAGAACTCTTTCTATTTACAACCAGTACATCACCCCCGTACTACAATCCTGCTAAAGATGGAGCCGTCAATCTTCGGGAATCCATGTATCTGAAACAAGGATTATTGCAGCAAAAACAACGCTTGGAGTCGAAGGACATTGCTCGAGGTCGTATATTCATCTCTGAGGAATGGGACTATGATGAACAGAGACGTCCAAGGCATATACCAACTGGAAAAATATATACAAAAGAACCAAGGCGGCCTAGACACCACCCGTTTTCAGATTATATGACGAAGAGAAGGAGGCGTCGTCGTAAGCGTAAGAACCGAGAATAGATACAGTCTGATTTATAATTTGCTAGACTAAAATGACTGCTGCGTACAGACGGCAGCCGGTCAAGCTTCCCGAAACTGTAATTTTTTTGGAACGAAGTTCCTCATCGCGCGTTGCGAAAGGGGGCTAGACGGAAAAAATTAAGACCAAAAGTTGGAACGACACTTTTTGCTATATTTGTTAGCCGTGCGGCGTGCGCGTGTTTCTCTGTCTCTCTCTCTCTCTCTCTCTCTTATAGAAAGCAAGCCACTTATACTTCGTTCCATCCGGGTGTCCCTTGACACCTCTCAAGTTTTTTTAGCCTATACTGTCCCACTGCTGTCCAAAGGCCTCCCCCAAATCCTTCCAGGAAGTCTTTTCCCGCGCCACATTGAACCAGCCCTCGCGGTACGCGTCCAGATCATCTCGCCATCTCTTTCTGGGCCGGCCTCGGCGGCGACGTCCATCTTCAGGCACCCATTGTGTGGAGGCTTTTGCCCAGCGGTCATCGTGCATACGGCTGATGTGACACACCCGCTTAGAAGCCTTCTTTCCTATATCCATTATGCCTGTTTTGGAACGCAGCGTGGTGTTCCGAATTCTGTCATGTCTTTTAACACCCAGAATGCTGCGTTCCAAATGCTGCGTGCACTCTTTGGCAAACTCCAAGGAAATTTTGTTGCTCGGTGAGCAACCAGGTCTGAGCACCGTAGGTTAGCAGCCTTCTTTCCTACATCCATTAGGATGTTTGTTTTGGAACGCAGCGTGGTGTTCCGAATTCTGTCCTGTCTTTTAACACCCAGAATGCTGCGTTCCAAATGCTGCGTGCACTCTTTGGCAAACTCCAAGAAGGAAATTTCGTGGCTCGGTGGTTAGGACGGGCAGGATATACATGTCGATGAGTTTGCGCTTCAGGGAGATCGGCAGATCACCCTTCATTAGCGTCTTCATGGACCAGTAGCTTTTTCCAGGCGTTCTCAATTCGGCGATCGATTTCCCTACCCTGCCTGTTTTCGAAAGAAACTAACTGACCCAAGTAGATATATATATAATTTTAACGATAAAGTTGAAAATCTATTAAAGAAATTTGACAAATTGTAGTACCTCGATGTGCTGGTGTCTGTACATTGATATACACTGTGTTCTTCACGTTAACCATAAACTTTGGCAAACGCTTCTATAGCTTTTACAAATCAAATCTAACAAAGGAAGTAGTACTTAATAAAGCTTCGTTACAAAGATATTTGTAATTTCATTTAATGAAATTTAATTGAGCTATGCAGTAAGAAAGGGTCTTAATTTGGCCTATGTTACCGCTTAGTGCAATGAAATGATAAATGTATCAAAATGCTTCGGATAAAGAGATAAAAAGGCATGCATATCAGGTGATTTACATCAAGGTATTTAGTTTGTATGAAAATTAACAAAAAATAAAAAATAGGAATTCATTAATGTGTCCATAATGAAAAATGCTTATTTCCATGATCTGAACATCTGTTCGAAGTTTATGTATATCGTCCGGAATACAGTGTATACAACGTGGCGCTACAATGGCGACATTAATTTAACACACGGGTAGGGCTAGTGGCCAGTAATCATAAAAATTATAACAACATTAAAAAATCGTAACTTGAAAACTTCCACCTGCGCCGCGCGCCGACATAGGGCTCTCTCTCTTTCCTTCAATTCGCCTTCTCTTTCCTCGTTAATTGTTTTAATTACATTGATGCGATGTTATGATCCGTGACCCCGTCAAGTGACCCCTGCGCTACAGTTTTTAAGTCAGGTTGCTCTAAGATGCTATTTTATAAAATTGTTAATAAATAAATAAATATTAATGTTTAATTAAATTAAAATATATTCATAAAACTACTACGCAAAACCGTATACGTGTGTTAAATTAATGTCGCCATTAAAGCGCCACGCTGTATATATATCAATGGCTGTGTAGTAATAATTAATAGTCCTCCAGACAGAGAAACACGCGCACGCCGCACGGCTTACAACTATAGCAAAAAGTGTCGTTACAACTTTTGGTCTTAATTTTTTCCGTCTAGCCCCCTTTCGCAACGCGCGTTAAGGAACTTCGTTCCAAAAACATGAGGTACTTATGGTCCTTCGAACCGTATTTTGGCCATGGCGCCCAATCTCAACCGAGAATAGCCTTCGGTGCAGGGAATATTATAGTGAACAAGTGTGTGCGCAGACACAGGTGCACTCTCTCTTCCCTCACTCTGATAGTCCGATGGGACGGCAATCCGACACGACCGGAGAGAGATCAGGCGCAGGACCAACGGCTTTTTAAGCAACCTGCTTTCCGAGGCACGGGTGTATCACATCGCCAACTTCCAAACTCCGTGCTGTTACTAAGAAAGTTAATGGAAATCCAGGGGGCCTACTCCGAAGTGCAAAGTGCGAATGTTCGGATTGGACCGACACATGGCCGAACCGAATATTATTGAAAAATGCGAAAAAAGTTCGGATCGGCTCAGTTGGGTCGGGACCATAGTCAATATTCGAAAGGATCGGAACCAACCGAACCAAATAGTAACTTCGTAGCAGGAAACGGCCGAACATTCGGCCGATACTACTTCGAGGTAGACCCCCAGGACCTCACGCTTGGCAGTTAATATAGTAGTTATAAACACTGTCAATATGACATGAAAAGGTCGATCGCAGCTGTCATTTTGGTCCAGCAAGTTAAATATTAGATTTCAGCCAGTTTATTAATTTCTGGAAAAGCGGCATTTTGAGTCCTTTGGAATAAAGAAACCGTGATTCTTGCATCAAAAGCGGAACATAATAAAAATAAAGTAAACAAACTGTAGTTTTATTGTATTTTTTTATTACTATACAGCATTAGAGGGGCTTGTGGCTAAGTAATAAGAGGGGCCCGTGGCCAAATAATAACAGCCGCACCGGTCGATCGATCAGGTTAAGCAACGCTTGCCACGGTTGGTCTGTGAATGGGTGACCATCTTTACATACCAAGACCCCTCCGTGCCTCGGAAAGCACGTTAAGCCGTTGGTCCCGGCTGTCATTCGTGGATCTTTGACCGCCATTACGGGTCGTCAGAAGCCCGAAAATTTGACAACCAGTCTTGCCAAGGGGTATCGTATTACCCAGTAACTGGGTTGTGGAGGTCAGATAGGCAGTCGCTTCATGTAAAATATTGGTATTCAGCTGCATCCGGTTAGACTGGAAACTGGCCCCAACATAATTGGGATAAGGCTAGGCAGATGATAACGATACATCATTATCATCGTAGTAAACAACGCAACACGTTAAAACAAAATAATGGAATGCATGAGAGGCCTTATACCTCTCACTCTGACTTGATACTCGTACTAAGTGGACCTATAGCTTGACCAAAACCGCTGTACCGCGCCTTAGGTATGTGCGCGGCGAGCCGGGGGGGCAGTGCAGGCCGCTCATTCGTCATCGCTCACGGCGTCCCGCCCCCCGCCTCGCCGCGCTTTCCTCCCGCCTCGCCGCGCATACCTAAGGCGCGGTACAGCAGTGTCGGTCAAACTATAGTACGGCACATCCCTATTGTAATAATGGCGGACTCTTGACTGTTCAAAACACTGTTGCAAAAGTGAGATTTAGAAAACATGAGACATGCCAGCTAAAAAACCCAAGGAATCATGAGACTTTTTTACAACAAATGAAACCAGGTTTGTGCAAAATATATTTTAATATTCTTCGCTCATTGGTCTTAGATCATTGAAAGTTAATGATTATACTTCATTCGAGTCAGGGTTAGCGAACAAAGCATGCTCACATAGCGACATGTACACTTCTTCATACTCTGAAAAAAAAAAACATAACGTTAACTATCATTGGATCCCAGACAGGCGCTTTACATTGTGTAAATTATTTCATCACCACTGCTCTCAAAACGGTGAAGGAAAACATCGTGAGGAAACCGACGTCCTAGAACAGTGGTTCCCAACCAGTGGTCCGCAGAAGCCAAAATGTGGTCCGCGAACGATTTTAAATTTAGCGGGCGGTGAGCCGTTGGTCGCCGTGCAGTGAGTGAGAAGAGCGCGGGTGGAGGGGGTGATACGTCGGGCCGCCGTATGTAATTCCTATTAAGTTTTTAATAAAGGTTTCAGTTGGATTATTACAAATTATTTTTTTTTATACCTACATAGTGGTCCCTGCTAACAAGAATAATATAAAAGTGGTCCCTGACCAAGAAAAGGTTGGGAACCCCTGTCCTAGAACCAACAATTCGAAGACACGTGACATCTACCAACCCGCACTGGGTCCGCGTGGCAGGTAATAAGCCCACTAGCAGCTCTCGATAAGAGGCGGCCCGTGTCCTAGCAGTAGAAACTGTGGCTTTGACAATTGCTGTGGCGTCACCAAAACCAGAAAGACGAAACTCCGACCACTAGTCTTACCAAAGGGTATCGTACCCAGTAACTGGGCTGTGGAGGTTAGATAGGCAGTCGCTCCATGTATAATTCAGCTGCATCCGATTAGACTGGACCCCAACATACTCGTAGTTGATAACGATCACTTTATATGAACTTTAAAAAATCGCTATTTGTTTTACAAAACTGCTACTAGCTGTTTTACAAAACTGCTACTAGCTGTTTTGTAAAACAGCGGTTTCGGCAAAACATCTGCGACATATACACCGTTAAATTTTGATCGTTTTAATCCTTAAAAGGGCATTGTACTCATCATTATGAACAACTATTACTACGGGACCAACCCTGAAATCGTGAAAAAATAATCAGTTGATCCATAGATTATGTTCGCTTATCTCGACTTAATGTATAGATCAACAGATTTTTTTTCACGATTTCAGGGTTGGTCCCGTAGTAAAAGCTTTTAAGGATTAAAACGATCAAATGTTAACGGTGTAGATTATATTAGTTTTAAAAAAAGCGCACATCATTAAAAGGTAAAAGGAAGGAAAAAGGAGAAAAGAAAGGGAAATGACGAAGAAGAAAGAAGAGTAGGAGAGAAGGTTAACGGAAAGTAAGGTAATTTGTTTGAGGATCAGATAAATATTTCCCGTTTATTTTTTACCTTGCAAAGTGGAATTCCTGCAGTTGACGGCATCCATGAAACATTTATTTTGGAAGAGAACGAAGTGGCCATCTATTGAGCTCATGGCACACAGCGGATGTAGCTTGTGGTCGTCACAGTCATTGTATTGAGGGCATCCTCCGCGCAAGAACATGACGTATGCCTGGCAGAACTTTGTTTCGATCTGGTCATATTCTGAAAAATACAACAAAACATCACGCCTTGGGGAATACTCCCCGTACCGAAGGGTTATCCAGAGGTGCACTAAATACTCCCTGAAAGATTATCCAGAGGTGCACTAAATCAAAATATTTTATTTCACATAAACCTACATGGGCACTTAGGAAACATCAGAAGCTAGGTGCACAGTTCTAATTGGTCGTTTCCTATGGAGAAGAGCCACTGACCTATACATGGCGTCGTTTTGCATCCTCGTCAAATTCAAGGAGGTAACTAAGCTACTGATTCTCGACACGAATCAATAATAAAATAAGTAGGTTTTATTTTAAAACGCGGCTTGTGCGAGGCCGCACTGTAACTCCCTTTTACACACACATAAAAACGCGGCCGCTTATACGATACCTTAACGCGATTCTGTTCTTTGAAAGTGGTGTATTCTGAAATACTGTTAAAATTAAATAACTAAAAACCAAGTACGTATTCATTATTTACCAGGGATCGTAATTTTATTTGATTATTTATATGTCTTGCATAACAGCCTCCTGAAATTTGACGAGGATGCAAAACAACAGCTTGTATTAATATACAAGTACGCAGGACTTCATACTATGGTTAATAAAATGAAGAAATTTAATTTTCGCCATTTTGGCGCTGATAGCAACGTGAGCGACCGAGAACTTATAATATTTTTGACAGCGAGTTTTTCAAAATACGTTCTAAATATCTCGTAGTAAACACAAAAAAAGTCATAAATCCACGATTTAGACCTAAATCATCAGAGACATACCAAAACAACACGACGCGACGGCCATTTGCAACAATGTGTCAATTTTAGTTCCTGAGACGCTCGAGCGGGGCGCTTTGAATCGGCACAAAAAACAACTGTCATTTCGTATAGTATATTTTAGTCCAGCGTAGTTGTATAATATAGGTCAGTGATGAATGATGATGACATCCTGCACTAATCGCAATTTATTTGTGGTCGGCGCAACATGTCTTTTTCTTCCATACTTCTCTATTAGTCGTCATCTCGGTAGTCACCCCCTTTCTAACCATATCATCATTCACACATTCCATCCATCATTTCTTTGGTCTTCCCCTACTCTTATAGCCATCGATATTCATACTCAAAACTCTCCTCACGACATTTTCCTCATTCCTCCGTATCACATGCGTTTCAGAAAATGACAATCGATTTCCACACAACTTTAGTACATGAGAATGATGGTGGGAATGGTGTACACCAAAGGAAAGGCGGTTCTAAGGATTTCAATAATACGTTTAATATCCATTTATTTAAATATTGGAAGGTGTGTTTACTAATATTACGTGAGACGTGTGATAACACAAGGCTAAAAGAGTAGTATTAGTAAACACACCTTCCAAACCTACTAATATTATAAACGTGAAAGTTTGTATGGATGGATGGAAATTTGTTACTCTTTCACGCAGAAACTCCTGAACTGATTTGGATGAAATTTGGCACACAGGTGGTTTATAACCAGAATTAACATATAGGATACTTTTTATCCCGATATTCCCACGGGATCGAAACTTATGCGGGTGAAACTGCGGGGCGCAGCTAGTATATATAAATAAAAGGATAATAAACATTATTGAAAGCCTTTCCTTTGGTGTTCCTCCTTAATACATACTTAAATGTCCTCTATAATCCGAACATTGGTTGTTAAGTATCAGATGGCAGATGCTTTGGAACCACTTGAATCTCATCGTCCTTCTGTTAAGCCCGCACGCTCTTCTGTGGTAATCATTGCAATGGTAGGGGTCACAGTAATCCATCCAATTTGAGTCGTACACCTGTTTGTGACGATTTGTCCAAGTCGGAGGCATCTCTGGCTTGACAATTATTTCTGAAAATTATAAAGCAAACATCGTGAGGAAACCTGAACTTATCTTCTGTACTAATATACTTATAGATAGAGGTATGAGGAACAGGGTGTAAAGTTCACTCATCCTCCATACGAAAGGGAGGATCCTCGGACCAGATGCGTGTCGTGTCTGGTGGGCAACTGCCCGACGATTGATGTCGGCGTATAAATGCTAGTCGCGCGGTAAACTCTGCTTGCGAGATGCAGGATTTTGCGTGACGTCAGTGTGATGCGTAGTGGCGATGTAGATGCCGCCACAGACATATGGAGTCTCGCTAGGTAATATAATTTTACCCAGCATAGGATCCATGTCTATGGCAGCATGTCTGGTCTGTTAAGAAAATCTGTGTAAGATCTAGGTGCCCCAAGGGTTTCTGTCCTAATCTGGGTGACGCCTGTGAACTCAAAGAGCCCATACGCAACGGTTTCCTCAACTTTCATGCAAGCCCTGCATAGGCCTCTCCCAGACTGTGTCACAACACCCTGTCCTCCGCCTTCCGCATCCAGTCTGTCCCAGCCACCTTTGTAAGATCCATCGGTCCATCAAACTGTGGAGCGTCCCACACTACGCTTGCCGATACACGGTCTTCACTCCAAGACTCGTCTACTCCACCGGCTATTGGTCCTTCGACAAAAGTGCCAGCCCACTGTCACTGCCACTGCCAATCAGCCTATAACGTTCCCACGGCTGGGACGCATGCCTGTCTGTGAGAGGGAGTGGGCCGTAGTCAACCATGCAGGCCCAGTGAGGGTTGGTAGATAGGGTAGCGGGATTGTCCGAAAGGGTTACCGCTGCCCTGGAACATAAAGGGCTAAGGAAGGAACACGGGTGGGTTTTATTCAGTAAGAGTTTGACACTCCTTTCTGCTCCACCCAGAGCGGAAGGAGTCATTTGATGATTTCGCATCATCAAAAAAAAAAAAAAAGGGGGTTGGTAGATGTAGATGTCACATGTCTTCAGATTTTTGGTTCTAGGACATGACGGTTTCCTCACGATGTTTTCCTTCACCGTTTTGAGAGCAGTGCTGATGAAATAATTTACATAAAGTAAAGTGCCTATCTGGGTTTGAGCTTACGACCTACAACTCGTAAGTGGCGGTCGGTCCACTGATAACCGTTGCTCTCAAAAGAAAAAAGAACTTATTCAAGAGGAACTTACTTCTTAAGCGGTCTCTAATAAAATTGGGATTGTCTCTGGATGCAGACAATCTGCAAAAAAAAGATAGGGTATGGGCTTATGAGATGAAATTATTTATTTACCAGCAGCGCCCCGCGGTTTCACCCGCATAAGTTTCGATCCCGTGAAAATATCGGGATAAAAATTACGCTAAGTGCTTCGATCAATAATAGTACTAGATTCCCGATAAGCGCTTCAAAAACGGCCCGAAAAATAAGACCACGAATACTTTTGTGGTCTTATTTCAAATTAATATGTTTTTAACCTTATTACTTAGACTTTAAGTTTCATTTTAGAATAAATGACTGAAAATTTAAAAATAGAATGATTTTATTTTCAAGCGACATTTTAAATATATTTTGCAACGGTAATTAAACTTTATGTTTAAGCATTAAGGTTTATAATAAACTGAAGTTGTTAATATTATTAAACTTTTTTCTAAGAAATGTAGATGTTTACGTGTGTGCAAACGTGGCCACAGCGACAGATTTTTGTTCCTGATCCTAGTAATAATCTAGTACTATTATTGATCGAAGCTAAGTGCTTCGATCAATAATATTGATCGAAGCCTAAGTGTTAATCCTGGTTATAAACTGTGTGTCAAATTTCATCCAAAGTTTTTGCGTGAAAGAACAAAGTAACAAACATCCATCCATCCTCACGAACTTTCGTATTTATAATATTAGTAGGATTCTGTAAATAGGATATTGGAATCACTTTTACACGTCATATTATAAAAAAGCTAGATGAGATTGTCGTTTCCTATCTGACTATTCTGAGAAGAAAGGCCGAACAAACTCAAAGGTGACAGTCTCTTTTAAAGTTCTGACATAATCTTGGTCAGATCATGTGAAGACCATGTAGATTAATGTCTGAAATGGTCTTTAGAGGAAAGACCACACAGATTTGAGTAGGCCAGTCAGTGCAGTCAGTGCAAGCATTTGTCAGTAATTGTGTAGCTCAACTCAAAACTTGAGGAGCTCAACGACTCGACGAACAATACCAAAGACAAGACACTTGGGTATGCCGTAATAAAGAACTCAAACTGCCAGATCAACATTACAACATACTAACAGAAAAAGAAAAAAAATATCCTTATAGTCCTCTCACTCACAATTATTATTAAACGACGAATATGACCACGTGATACAAGTGAAAAGGTGTGTTGTTGTTGCGCGTGTCTGTTGTTTGTTGTTGTGTGTCTGTTGTTTGTTGTTGTGTGTCTGTTATTTGTTGTTGTGTGTCTGTTGTTGTTGTGTGTGTCTGTTGTTATTGTGTGTGTCTGTTGTTGTTGTGTGTGTCTGTTGTTGTTTCGCGTGTCTGTTTATTTATTTAAACTTTTCCCAAAAAAGGTACAAAGGCGGCCTTAATGCCTTAATGTCTGTTTTTGTTGTTGTCGTGTGTGTCTGTAGTTGTTGTGTGTGGGGGGGTGTGTGTGTGTGTTGTTTTTGTGTGTGTCTGTTGTTGTGGTGTCTGATGCTTGTTCTTATTGTGTGTGTCTGTTGTTGTTGTGTGTGTCTGGTGTTGTTGTGTGTGTGTGTTGTTTGTTTTCAAATATTACTTACGGCAGTGGTACCTTCTGCGTTGGTTCAGAAGCGTTTGCTTCGGTTTTTGCATCTAAAATAGATTTTATCTTTAGTCACCAAAAAAAAAAATTACATGTATTTAGTCGCACCTCTAATAATTCTCATTTTGCTTTCCTACAAATATTATTGAACACTCTAATCGTCTGTTTAGCCTTTTCCCAACTATGTTGGGGTCGGCTTCCAGTGTAACCGGATGCAACCGAGTACCAGTATTTTACATGGAGCGACTGCCTATCTGACCTCCACAACCCAGTTACTGGGTAATACAATACCCCTTGGTAAAACTGGTAGTCAGACTTTCGGGCTTCTGACAACACGTAACGACTGTCGAAGATCTATGTACGAATGTCAGCCAGGACCATCGGCTTAACGTGCTTTCCGAGGCTCGGAGGGGTCTCGGTATGTAAAGATCACCCATCCACAGACCAACCGCGGCAAGGGTTGCTTAACCTGATCGATCGACCTGTGCGGCTGTTATTATTTAGCCACGAGCCCCTCTATTGAACACTCTAATACAGGGTCAAAATAAATTAGCTAGCGAAATTTTGCAGACGTGATGTGGTCATTAAGCGTGTTGGTCATTTAGCGATTGGTCATTTAGCGATTGGTCATTTAGCGATTGGTCATTTAGCGATTGGTCATTTAGCGATTGGTCATTTAGTGATTGGTCATTTAGCGATTGGTCATTTAGCGATTGGTCATTTAGCGATTGGTCATTTAGCGATTGGTCATTTAGCGATTGGTCATTTAGCGATTGGTCATTTCACGTATTTATGACGGTAACCATCGTTGGTCATAATGCGAATTAGTCAAAATGCGTCGCAACGATGGGTTATCATGGGTAAGTAGGTATAGAAACTATAACCACGACAAATAAAATAAAAATTATATTTGTTGTTTTTTGGGGGTCAACGACCGCTGTAAAATACTGGTATTCAGCTGCATCCAGTTAGACTGGAAGCCGACCCCAACATAGTTGGGAAAAGGCTAGGCAGATGATATGAGGTTACATAAATTCTGACAAATAAATAAAATTTCATTTCATTTTGGGCTGATTTCTCCAACGTCAGATAATTTTATCGGAGGAATTATTTTGAATTTTTGACAGTCCTTCGATACAAAATCCGTCAGACGTCAATTTTATTCCATGAATAAAAATTACCTGTCGATTGAAAAAGCCCTTAACTGCGTTCAATGACCCCACAGAATAAACGTCATATTATGGCGAGACCAACTCTTGTAAATAAAAGATTCTACCACGTATAATATTTAGTACCCATTTAGTACTATTTTGTACATGTCCTGAATTTGTTGTATCTCACACGACATACACGGAATTTCACGATAACACTGGTCCCGCCATTATGATGCGTTTTAATGACGAAACATGCCTGTACTCCAAAACTACAACGAAATAGGTACACACGGCTACACGTCAAGCTATACAAAACCAGTTTGTCTTGGCCTCACTTTGTATGATATGTTCTCACAATGAACGGTTAGCTAATACTGGGGACCTACTCCGAAGTGCAAAGTGCGAATGTTCGAATCGGACCGACACATGGCCAAAACCGAATATTATTGAAAAATGCGAAAAAAGTTCGGATCGGCTCAGTTGGGTCGGGACCATAGTCAATATTCAAAAGAGTGTAGGAGTGTAGGATCGGAACTGACCGAACCAAATAGTAACTTCGTAGCAGGAAACGGCCGAACATTCGGCCGATACTACTTCGGAGTAGGCCCCCTGAATTTTTTGTGAGTCAACAAAAGAGATAAATATGCAGGGTCATCGGATATAGTTGAAGTTTAGTAAAAAACCGATGAATGTTTTCGAATGATAAATGAACTGTTTGTTTTTTATTAATTAAATAAAATTTTATCCGAAAACATCAATCCGTTTCTTACTAAACTTCAGCTGTATCGGACGACCCTGCATACTTCTCTTTTGTTGACTGTACCTCACACGACATAAACAGAATTTCACGATAACACTCGTCCCGCCGCCATTATGACATAGTATCTATGATTATGATGCGTTATAATGACGAGACATGCCTGCTGTACTCCAAAACTACAACGAAATACATCATTCTGATCAAACCAGTATTAAGTTAGTATGTACAGACGCCAGCAGGTCAAGCTACCCGAAACTGTCAAATTTTCCCAATCAACCTTGAACCTTAATGCTTTAGCGATAAAGTTGATAATCTATTAAAGAAATTTGACAGATTGTAGTAGCTTGATGTGCTGGCGTCTGTACCTCCAAAAATTAGCAGTGGGTGACGGAGATCATAATACTTTCTTTACAAAATTAATTTTTCATTGCCACAAATCTAGATGCCGAGCTGTTACTGAAAAATGCCTGATGAGAAAAACCAATAACACTTTGTCCGACCTGGAAATGGAACCCAGAACCTTGTTATTTCATTTAAAACAAGGTACAATCGCCAAAACTATACCTATCTGACCATTTTGAAAACAAAATCCCGTGCACATGATGACCACAGCTGCGTCCGTAAGTAAAACAAAAGAGGATCCTTTTTAGGTCGACTAATAATATGCGCTGCAAGCAGGAATAGTCCTTACAGTGGTCAGATATAGATTTTGGCCATATTACAGACGCCAGCACATCAAGCTACTACAATCTGTCAAATTTCTTTAGTAGATTTTCAACTTTATCACTAAAGCCTTTAGGTTTAAAGTTGATTGGGAAAATTTGACAGTTTCGGGTAGCTTGATGTGCTGGCGACTGTACATCCTAAATTCAGATGTTTTATGAATAATTTAAACAGGTTTACTTACATACAATTGCAAATAATTGGCAAAGAATTAATAATTTCATCTCGGCGAAGTAATTTCTAACTGAACGAGGTATATGGGCTCGTAAAAGTCGTATACCTACCTGCTATAATTGCACAGTCCAATAACATTCAATTAATTATCTTTAATGAGTGCAGTTTAATTGTTCTTTCATTAATTAACTCTTGGCCGATTGACTAGGTAGGGAGAACAGTATAGTGGCACAGTTGTAACGGCCGCGAGTTCTAGGTCGTAGGTTCGAACAGGCAGGCAAAGCCCTCCCCTTTTTCCTTCCAAGCCTGTCTTGTGCAATTCTCTGGCTATGTTGGCCCTGCGAACGTTATCAGATCGTCGCACCACTGTCGCGGCGGTCTACCTCGACGGCGATGTCCTCCCTCAAGCGTCCAGTGAGTGACATGACTATATACGAACTTCAGTCTAGTGTCTAAAATATTGTTACGCGCCACAATTAATGCCTGATACATGGTGACATTAGTTACCACTGGCGCCATCTATTGTGGAATAGTAGAACTAATAGTCACGCCATCCATCAGCGCCATCAAACGACGTACGCACGGCGGCACAGCGTGCGCGTTTCTATTGACGAGTAGATATGTCGAAGCCCGAACTAACTAGAACTATCGACATCTGGTCAGTCGGGGCCGGTATGTACTCGAACATTCTAGATGTTTCTATGATAGAAGGTTCTGGCTTCGACATATCTACTCGTCAATAGATGGCGCTGACGGATGGCGTGACTATTAGTTCTACTATTCCACAATAGATGGCGCCAGTGGTAACTAATGTCACCATGTATCAGGCATTAATTGTGGCGCGTAACAATATGTAGGTACGTATCGTAGAAGGTATGTCTGTCTCTCGTTAACATCAGGCATATTTTAATTACTGTGGGCGTACTATGGGTAGTGTTGGCTATAGCACAATAGAAAAACGCATTTCAAGTCAGATTACAATTTACGAACAAGTTAGCCACACTAGCGAATCACACACTGTAGGTACTCAACTCAACGATACGGAACGCGACACAATTTCTAAGCACATATTGTTCGTACGATGTCCAATGTTTCGATGATCTCGAGAGCTCAGCTCACACCCTTCTTGTAGCTGTAGCTCTCCGTCCACCCCCACGAACTCAGGCTAGACTCTGTCTAGCGCCACGAGATGGCACTGGCGTTCCGAATAAACGAATAACTCCGACATACGAAAAAATGTAAGTACTATAAAGACTTCGCAGAAACAATAGGTAATCAACATGTCACCGCCAGGAAGTAATCTTTCTAGCGAGCGTATATTTATTTCACTAAGTACTATTCCATGTCACCGCTAGAAAGAGTGACACGATCTTTGCCCATCTCTCCGGGTGCATTCGTGTTACGTGTCATGTCCACACTTGGCTGTTTTTTCTCCAACATCGCTACTTGAGTTAGGTACCTACGGCATTTTACATTGTATACTTCTTCATCACCACTGCTATCAAAACGGTGAAGGAAAACATCGTGAGGGAACGGGCCTGACAGCGCCAAAAAATCAAAGACGTGACATTACCAACCCGCATTGGACCCGCGTGGTGGATGTAATATGCCGCGGGGTGTAATATTAATTATGTACGGACGCCAGCAGGTCAACCTACCCAAAACTGTCAGATTCTCCCAATCAACATTGAACCTAATGCTTTAGCAATAAATTCGAAAATCTATTAAAGAAATCTGACAGATTGTAGTAGCTTGATGTGCTGGCGTCTGTACTTTACATGCAATAGGCTAGTTTCCTATAAAAAAATAATTAGTCCGTCAGTTAGGTTATCAAAAAATATTGGACCCGTATTTTTTCTTTTGTCAATTATATAAAAAATGATGAAGCTATCGCCCGTTAAAGTTCCGCGTGACGTCACTTGCCTGCCTTGCCTTGCTACACTTTTTAGCATGGCGTGACGTCACGACCCCCCGATCCCGATCAGCGAAATTTTGACGCGCTTTATCTTCGCCATTTTTTTGTTTGATTGACAAAACAAAAAATACGTGTCCATTATTTTTCGATAATCTAACTGACGGACTAAATATAATAATATTTTTTTTTTAACCTAGGAAACTATCCTATATATACAATAATGTATTTTCTAACTGAACAGACAGCTGTGCTGCTGGGGAGTTTGTTGCGCCACTTCTTCTTCCCAGCGAAAGCACTAGGAAGTGGTGAAGGGCGGGCGTTTTGGGGTGCTGACTTTTGTAATTTTGACGTTCGAAAAGTGCTGATTCTCAGCCTAATTTGAATAAATTACTTTTGATTTTGATTAAGGCCCACTCACTCTCACAGAGAGGAGGCTGATTATGCTTTTTACTTCTACAGGAAAGGGATGAGTAGTTATCACCAGACTTGCGCTAGTGCGCAAGTCTGGTGATAACTAAAACATCTCTTTTACTGGTGTAGTCTCCAGTAAAAGAGATGTTTTAATAAATTAAAAAAGAAAACATAGTTTAAACACATTTTATTATAAAAATAGCACAGTCAAAAAAATAGAAATAACTAAACTTATTATAACATAGTTTCAAAAACATTTTATTAAAAAAATAGCACAGTCAAAAAAATAGAAATAACTAAATTTATTATAACATAGTTTCAAAAACATTTTTAACCGACTTCTAAAAAAGGAGGAGGTTCTCAATTCGGATGTTGGTTTTTTTTTTTTTTTTTTACTTTTGTTCGCGCATAACTCTTTCGCTTGCCAACCGATTTGAAAAATTCTTTTTTTTCTTTTGTTGGAAAGGGTATACTTCCCAAATGGTCCCATAGAAATTTCATCAAAAACGGTTCAGTAGTTTGGTTTTTAAACCAAAATTACTGGTAAAAATTACAACTTAAAAGTGAAAAATAAAAACTTTTTTGCAAAAAAAAATCAACCGACTTCCAAAAACGACACTACAAAGTGAAAAATAACTTTAATTTCGGAAGTCGGTGGCAAACAACGAAAGTGTGAACCCAACGACACCGACTTCCGAAATTAAAGTTATTTTTCACTTTGTAGTGTCGTTTTTGGAAGTCGGTTGATTTTTTTTGCAAAAAAGTTTTATTAAAAAAATAGCACATTCAAAAAAATCGAATACTTACGTAAGTATGTATTACCATTACATTATTTTGAAGACATTTGGCATATTAACATTTTTTACAAGGTCAAATTAAATTGGCTAGCGAAACTTTGCAGACGTGATGGATATCAATATCTAAAATATAAATACATATATATATCTAAATATCTCTTTGCATGCCTTAGGGTAGTTAGAATAAGGATCATTTTAAACTTAACATCTGTAACTTGCACCTACTTTCTGTGCAATAAAGAACTTTTCTATTCTAACCACGACAAAATAAAAATAAAGATTTGATAATAAATTATTTGGGTCAACGACCGCTGGTAGTATTGTTACTTGCAGTGTGAGTTAAGAAAAACTTTTTAATTTTTTCACATCTGTAAAATTTACAAAAATAACTGATTTTTAAACTGATATTTCAAGTCAAATTATTTTTTTTTTGTTTTATCGTTTTTATGTAAATCAGTCACGTCTGCGGACACGGGCGTAGCATTGGCAAGGGTGGACAATGCCTACCTACTATATCTGACCATTTTGACAACAAAATCCCGTGCACATGATGACCACAGGTGCGTCCGTAAGTAAAACAAAAGAGGATTTTTTTTAGGTCGACTAATAATATGCGCTGCAAGCAGGAATAGTCCTTACGGTGGTCAGATATAGATTTTGGCGATAATACTTTACATACCTATTACCTACATGAAAAATTTTGGTGGGATTATTTATAACGAGGTGTCATTTATGATGTCTCATTAAATGACAGTAATTAGTTTAGCTAGGTAAGTTTATAAAACATTTTATTAAAAACAGCACACAAAAAAAAATAGAATAGGTAGAGACGCCAGCACATCAAGCTACTACAATCTGACAAATTTCTTTAAGGTGGATGCTCCAAGGTAGCCCGCGAAATTCAAATTTTCTTACGTTTTTTGCAATTTGCTGGTCAGTACTAAGTTGTATAAAGTGTTGTAATAAATAATTATAATCATTAGAATCAGTAATACAACTTGTTAAGTTAGCATAATCCTAAAATGTCAAGATTTCATGAAATAGTCATTCAGTAGGATTACTTGATCTTAGAGAGTTGTGTTGATGACTTTAATGATTATAATTCTGTAAATACATATTTGTTACGGCCGCGAATCATATTTGAATCAACGTACACACGGCTACACGTCAAGCTATACAAAACCAGTTTGTCTTGGCGTCACTTGGTATGATATTTTCTCACAATGAACGGTCAGCAAATACTGGGTTTGCATAGCTTGATGTGTAGCCGTGTGTACAACTTAGTAATGACTAGCAAATTGCAAAAAACTTAAGAAAATTTGAATTTCGCGGGCTACCTTGGAGCATCCTCCTTAATAGATTTTCAACTTTATCGCAAAAGCATTAAGGTTCAAAATTTGACAGTTTCGGGTAGCTAGATGTGCTAGCGTCTGTATTTACATATTAAGTAATAACAATGCATTCTTTTTTAAGCCATTTTGGCTTATTGACATTTTTATATGTAACATACTTTTTTTTCTGTCATAAACTGACGTTCGGACGTAAAAATATTGCAGCGGGAATTTATCGCGCACTGGATTTTCAACTCTCGGTGTTAAGCCGAGCATCGAGAATCCAACAGAGCACATCCAAGCGGTCAAAAAACTCAAATTCAAAGCATTTATTTCAAATAAACCAATTACCGTTACTTTTGAATTGTCAAGGGGTGGTCACTCAGAAAGATGAAGCTAGTTGCCCATTCCAAAGCGTAGTAGGTACAGTCAACAGCAAAATCAGAAATTCAATACTAATGAACGGAGTTCGCGTCAGAACTGTGTGGCGTCGAAGTGATTCAAAAGTATGTGATTGTAAATTATACCAAACATTTACTACTAGTACAGCTGCCATATAGCTGCGAACTCCGTTCATTAGTATTGAATTTCTGATTTTGATCATCTACTTTTGCTGTTGACTGTACCTATGGAGAAGTACGGGGAAGAAACTTCACGGTCACCCCTTTTTAAAATGGTTATAAAATATTGGTTACATCATTCATGTTGAAATTATGAATGTGAGAAAGGTGTAAATCGTTAATAGCGTCCGTAATGAAAAGATTTAAAAAAAAAACAATTCAAATATTAAAATAGCCGTGACAAGCTATGGGTTGACTAGTCCCTACTGACGGCGCCCGCTCACGAACATGACGCATGGATTAGCACCATTCAGCTCACCCATTTTAAAAGGAGCTAAAAAAAAAACACACTTTTCGATAATCAACTTTCGGCGCTAAGCAGTGAGGTGAAAATCCATTGCGCGTACAAATCCCGCCGCGATATTTATACGTGGCAGACGTCAGCTAATAATCCAATCAGTCAATTTTTTAGCCTAATATCACAAAAACCACGACAAATATTCGTCGCCTGACTAATAATTTCATTTTCCAAAAAATAAGGGACACTTCATTAAAAAAAATAAACCGGCCAAGTGCGTGTCGGTGATTATTTTTAACATTTACTCTTAAATAAAAATATTTAATCGTAATAAGTACCTACTGTAAATAGAAAATAATTGACAATATTTCAATTTATATGAGTAAATACCAAAATAAATAGTGTACATAAATTAGTATAATGTAAAATAGTTAGTATTTAAATTTGTATATTATTATTATTAAAAATACATTTTTAATAATAATAATATACAAATTTACAAATACCAACGATCTAGCACTTTGATTTAAATTTATTAAAGAATTCACGAAAAACCACGAGAATTACGACTTTGCCAACCCGCGTACGACAAACGCTCTTAATAGGCGACGCCAACTCGCACTTGGCCAGTCTAAAACCTATCACCATTCAAAAGCCTCCTTCAACACACTAGCAGAAACCTTCTTCCCAACTCGAACCTCTCTTTCCCTCGCCACCTTTCTCTTTCTCGGAGAAATTTTAAAGTCTTCCATTGGTTCTTGAATGAAGATGTCATCTTGTAAAATATTCATATTACAACCAGTGTCAAATTCATTAGGAAATCCTACAATTTTCTTGGGTTTAAGATAATTGATGAAATTTATGAGTTCATCGCGACCGCAGTGTGTTGAAAAACATGCTTCGATACGGTTTCCTTTAAAAGATAAGAAATCTTCTTGTATATTTACTTTGTCTCCCCATTTCAATGCTGAGAAGTATATTTGTAGGTGTGAAGCGGATGGTTCTTGCTTGTAACGGTATTTTGTGCTGAGATGAATGCGGGACGAAGAGTCGTTGGTCATACCGTAGATCTCTTTAGGAAATTGGCTGCAAAACAGAAATTTGTTGTTAGTTTTTAGGGTTCCGTAGTCCACAAGGTACCCTTATAATTTCGCCATGTCCATCATTTTTTAATCAGGGAACCGCTTGTGAAATATTAAGCTTTAAAGTGCTAATTCTAACACTTTAACACCTGCCTAGCCTTTGGCCAACTATGTTGGGGTCGGCTTTCAGCGTAACTGGATGCAGCTGAATAACAGTATTTTACATGGAGCGGCTGCTTGTCTGACCTCCACAACCCAGTTACTAGGCAATACAATATGATAAGACTGGCTGTCCGTCTTTCGGGCTTCTTACTACCCGTAAAGACTGCCAAAGATCCTCGTATTACAGCCAGGACCAACAGCTTAACATGCTTTCCTAGACACGGAGGGGTCTCGGTATGTAAAGATGGTCATTCATCTACAGACCAACCGCGGCAAGCGTAGCTTAACCCGATTGATCAGCCTCTTTTCACCGTGATAACTCCACCCGTTCCTGAGACCTTATAGAAAGTGATCTTATAAGGGTTCCATTTTTCCTTTTGAGGTGCAGAACCCTAAAATTAAGTGCATACTACTTACCTATAAATATTCCAATAGGATTCACCAATGCAGGTCTTTATTCCTGTCTCATCATAAATCTGATTGCAGACGCACTCATATCCATAACCAGCTGACGTTAACACTATGACTTGATGCTCCTCACTAAGATTCAACCAATTCTCAATATGAAACACCACGTTCCGTACCACATCAGACCGCTTTGGAAAGAAAGGAACGTACTGGAAGGTCGTATCCACATATAACACATCTAAGCGAATTGGCTCTCCTTTTGATTGTAAATGGTTGTATTTTGCAACGCTGTTCCGTGAAATCCTGAAGTCTCCAGTATATAGGATGTTTTGTTTGTTGTATTCGAAGAGGTACATCACGGAGCCTAGAGAGTGGCCAGCGGGTAATGCTGTTACGTTGAGAAAGACTTCTTCTCCGTCTGCATTTATTGATATCGTGTTTTTGCCTGTAAATAATATATTGAGGAATGTGAATAAGTTGTAAGCCAGGTATTAGGAACAAGACTTCTCACGGGACAGCTCCCCACATGCTGCCCTGCAGGTTTTTGTATATCTCTTGGTCTGGCTCCTCACCCTAGACCTGTCTCCGCAAAGTACACAGACCTACAGTTTATAGCCAAGCCCCACCATGAGATTAAATAATAAATAAATAAATTTCTTTATTGGCATAAAAACAGGTTACAGAAAAATTGACACCCTGGCTCCAGAGCTAGGTTAGAGTACCTGTATTTCAGGAGTCAGAAGATTAACGTAGAGATACTGCGGTGGGGCTATTATTATGATGTCACAACATTTTAACACTATTGCTACTTGTAAACTGGTTTTTGTGGTGATGTATATTTCTTATAAGTAGTTTATAAGCTAGTTGAGTCCTTGATGACATATATCACACAGGAATAAGGCTATTAAAAAGAAGAAAAAAAACAAATTAATATTAACTTACCCAACTCCAAAGTTTTAAGATACGGTGCCAATCTAGGACATTCTTCCCGAATAATCGCAACAGTAACTTTAGAAGCATAGATAAAGACGTTATTTTTTTTAAGTTTTCTGCGAAAGCGGTCTTCTGCTAAGCCGATAACGTGATCTCCGTGGTAATGGCTCAGAAAATAAGCACTTTTGTTCAATTCATTTTCGAAATTGTCGACCAGTATAAAAGGTATTTCGTCTATGTGTCCGTCGAAAGCGCTGCGCATTTTTAGTTTTGATCTGTTCAAATGCAACTGAATACGTTTTATTTTAATATTTCATTAAGATAATCAACTTTCTGTTTGTAAACCACTTGGTACTTGCTGTTGCCAAAATCCAAAACATGAAATGAAGTTGTCAACATGTTGTCAAAAAGCTGTCAACTTGTCGTTGACAGTCACGTGATTAGTGTTGCTTCTTTAAAACTTAAAGTACCGCACAATCATAAACCAGAGCGGGCAAGTGCTTTTCTGACGACGCACTTTGATGGGTTCCGTAGTTGGGATGACTATTCATGCATGCACAGTATTGATTTATTAACCGGAAAAATCAGTTTGTATTTTATAATATTTCTCCAAAAAACTATGAAAAACAAAGTTTTTACTGCGGCTGTAACTGAAAATCGAGTAAAATAACCGTGTAACATCCGGGCGAAGGGTTCCATTACTGCCCTTAGGCCACAGAACCCTAAAAGAGCACTATCAAATCATAATAATTACCTGTTAAAAATAACATAATGTAATAACATAATAGCTCCATGAGAGTAGCTTTCCAAAATCTTTAAGTATTACCATTCGCAATGCCTGCAATTTTATCTATACATATAAGTTTTGAACATAATTCAGACTTGGTTTAGTGATCAATAATTATGCTCTACAAAATTAAACTTCTAAAAAATATTATGGGAAATACCTTAATGCTGGCAATACTTTTAGTTAATGTCACAAGACTTTTTTTCACCGCCTTCATTTTCTAAGACTCGAATACTAGCCTTTTAAACCCTAACACAAAATGGATAAACAGCTGCCGATTTTTTTGAAGCGCCTCATTTCAGTTTATTAGTTATTTTGGTTGATTAAAAGTACTGTCCATCAAACATGATTTAAGTAAAGGTATGGATGCATTCTACATCAAGCATTGGCTATTACTGGGTTTGATACAAAAATGTACAGACGCCAGCACGTCAAGGTACTACAATCTGTCAAATTTCTTTAATAGATTTTCAACTTTATCGCTAACAAATTAAGGTTCAAGGTTGATTGGGAAAATTTGACAGTTTCGGGTAGCTTGACCTGCTGGCGTCTGTACAACAGTACAGTAATCGGCGGAAGTCTATGGTAACTAAATGTCAACGACTTTATTTCGTAGCAGTAAAATCGACATTCGGCAAAAAAAGTAGAGATGGCCGAACGATCCGATTTTTTTTTTTGCCGATTTATAGTTGTTATAGTCCGGCCGTCGAAAGAACCCGTTTCTGACACCTTTCAGTGCGACAATTCTAGTACCTAGCTAATAAAGACCAAATTCGCAAAACACGTATTTGTCTGTATGAAACTAACAGGTGTCAAGAAGGCATTCTCTTGTTGGTTGGTCGCACTGTAACTCTACTCGCTTCTCGTTTAATCGACGGCGTTGGGACAGGTGCCTTGTAGTTTTTTTTTTTTTTTTGAGCGACGAGCTTTTCTAGAATTTTATTTTTACCTAATACTTTTCTAGGGTTCGTATTAGGTTGGTTTAGGTCGGTTTTGGGTGACCTGTCGCTGCCGGCCGTGGTCGAGTCGATGGTCGGCAGCGAAGAGTCCTGGGACGCGGTGGTTTCCTTCTGCGAAACGGTTGTCTGCAGAAGGAGACTGCGGAAAGGGATAGGGAGATCTCGTCCACTCACCCGGCCCGCAGCAGGCGCACCGGGCAACGGCGGAGGGCGGACAACGCCCTCTTCCAGCCCCCCTAAATGGGTCCTGGGGCGACGGACTCGGGGACGTCTGTTGCCCCCCACATATTAGGACTCGAGGTGGCGGCGCGTTGTGTAAGTAAGTACCACGCGCACCCCTCTCCCCTGACCCGAGGAGGCCCGCGGTGGCGGGACCTGTCGGGGGTTGCGGAAGGATCGTACGTTCCCGCGACCCCCGGTGTAGGTGTGAGATGGAACACCGGGGTGGTTTGTAGTCAGTAAGAGTCTGACAGACCCCGTCGCCCGCCCCAGGGCGGCGGACATCCATGAGGATTCTCCACCCCGGAAAAAAAAAACGTCAGGTTTGGGTCGTGGCCTTTAAGTTAAGTGAAAAAAAGACATGCATAGGTATTACCTGTGGTGCCAATTTTCACTGAGAGGTTATAGATCTCTGATCTCTGTCGTTACGGGTCAGAAGTCAGAAACCCGAAAGTCTATTAAACTAACAACATTTTTGGGTTTTAGACAGTGGCGTAATATACACTTTGGGGCCCGTGACAAATTCATGGGATAGGGCCCTCCCTCAATGTAAAGAAGCTCAACCAAGGTTATAATTTTGTTTTACTGGCACTTCGCCCGCGAATTCCTCCGCGTCGATTTCGTAATTTCCCCTACAAAATTGGACACCTGACTGCTTCGTTCGTCTAGTGGTCGAAAAAAGTTTGCATTTCTATACTTAGGTGTGTTAGAATCCTCCTGTGCTCATGGCCTTCTCTGGCCCCCTTCGGCTGGGAGCCCGTGGCATTTTGCCACTCCTGCCACCCTATTGCTACGCCACTGGTTTGGACTTGTGAACAGCGTTGAGTACTCCTACGATAACATTGATTGATGTTCGATACGGTAGGTACGGAAGGGTATCGAGTAGTTATGAATAGCTATGCTGATGAATTTTTAAAATAGGCAAAGGAAGCTATACGTAATTTGAAGGTAAAGAAGAAGAGTGAGTGAGTGGAGTGGGTTTGGGATTTGAAGGTGGTTGGTAGGTGGGTTTGGGGAATAATCAGACTGCAGGTGTCAGGTGCATAGTATTGTTCATATTACGCAATCATTATGCAATAACAGGTGTTCGTAAACATTAAGCAACAACAGTAAGGAATGATTCTAGAACTAACATCTACTGGTAAACGAGGCTGAGATTATGGTGCTTTTCTATTAACTAAGGGCTGATTTTCCAATCGACTGATAATTTTTAAGTATCTAAAGAATAAAATTGACATTGTAAAATACTGGTATTCAGCTGCATCCGGTTAGACTGGAAGCCGACCCCAACATAGTTGGGAAAAGGCTAGGCAGATGATGATGATAGAATAAAATTGACGTCTGACAGGTTTTGTATGGAAGAACTGTCAAAAACCGGCCAAGTGCGAGTCGGACTCGCGCACGAAGGATTCCGTACCATTATCTATAAAAATCAATCATGAGTTGATTGAATGAAAGGTAAATTGCGGTTTACGATTTATGACGTATAAAAAAAAACTGCTCACTAGATCTCGTTCAAACCAATTTTCGGTGGAAGTTTACATGGTAATGTACAGACGCCAGCACATCAAGCTACTACAATCTGTCAAATTTCTTTAATAGATTTTCAACGTTATCGCTAGAGTATTAAGGTTCAAGGTTGATTGGGAAAATTTGACAGTTTCGGGTAGGTTGACCTGCTGGCGTCTGTACATTATATATTTTTATTAGTTTTATCATTCTCTTATTTTAGAAGTTACAGGGAGGGGGAGGGGGGGATACATTTTACCACTTTGGAAGTGTCTCTCGCGCAAACTATTCAGTATAGAAAAAAATGATATTAGAAACCTCAATATCATTTTTGAAAACCTATCCATAGAAACCCAACACGTATGGGTTTGATGAAAAAAAAAATGTTGAGTTTCAGTTTTAAGTATGGGGAACCTCCAAAATTTGTTGTTTTTTTTCTATTTTTGTGTGAAAATCTTAATGCGGTTCACAGAATACATCTACTTACTACAAGTTTCAACAGTATAGCTCTTATAGTTTCGGAAAAAAGTGGCTGTGACATACGGACGTACAGACAGACAGACATGACGAATCTATGAGGGTTCAGTTTTTTGCCTTTTAACCCTAAAAATTCAAAATTATTCCTCTGATAAAATTATCTGGCGTTAGAAAAATCAGACCTAAGTAGTATTTAACTAGGATAGCACTAGTTAGGAATAAATCTTATAGAGAAATCAGTGTTGTGACAAACTAGAAAAAATATCCTGTTTGTCATACTGTTGTGATAATGTGTGACTACGAGTCGGCAAGGAAAGGAAGTATCCTACTAATCCTGTCTACTAATATATTGACGGCACGGTTGGCGCAGTGGTTAAGCGATTGACTGCTGCGCTGCGTGTCGCGGGTTCGATTCCCGCACGGAACAAATATTTGTATGGCCTACAAGTAGTTGTTCCGGGTCTGGCTGTTTGTGTATGTGAGTTTAAATGTTTGTAAACGCACCCACGACACAGGAGAAATTCCTAGTGAGGGGCAACGTTAAAATAAAAAAAATATATAAACGTGAAAGTTTGTATGGATGGATGTTTGTTACTCTTTCACGCCAAAACTACTGAACGGATTTGAATAAAATTAGGATCGTAATTTATGTGGGTGAAACCGCGGGGTGCTACTAGTCAATAATAAATAAAAAAACAAAACTCAAGCAAGAATATTTATTCAAACAGCAAAACTATTTATTGCTTCACATCTTTTTTATTTTCGTCTTTCTCTAACTCATATTTGATGGAACGATAGACTACTGCGGCTTCTTTCGTGAAATGTTCCATTAGTTTGTGAACCGTCTTAGATCGTAACAAGTCTTTGAGACCGTTAATGATTGATTCCGAATTAATCTCAAGCAAAAGCGAGGGTTTATCGTCCTTAATGCGAATTAATTCAGGCTCTGAAAGTGTTTAAAATTAAAATTCTAGTCCTCCAGATAGCGTTGCCAGGCGTCCGGGGATAAAGCCGGACATAGGTAGGCTTTTTGATTGCGTGTCCGGCCAAAATAAACGGTGTCTGGCTTGTCCGGCTTTTTACATTTCCCAAACGAGCGAGCGCCGATGACTGATTATGACAATAATCAAATAGCTTGATTTTACATACAATTTTTTTGTCGTACCTATTAATACTGAGACACAAAATCCTCAATAATGTCCGGCCTTTCTACCCAAATGTCCGGCCAAACTGGCTGGTCTGTCCGGCTAATAGGTTTGGCGACCTGGCAACCCTACCTCCAGACCGTATTTCAGCAATGGCGGCCAATCTCAATGGAGACTAGCGCTGGGACGGGAGGTATTGTAGTGAAGGCGTGTGCGCAGACACTGGTGCACTTCCTCTTCCCTCACTCTTACAGCCCGATGGGATGGCAATCCAACACGAGTTGCAGGACCAACGGTTTGAGGTGCTTTCCGAGATACGGGGGTATCACGGGGTATGATAGTAGGTACAGACGCCAGCACATCAAGCTACTACAATCTGTCAGATTTCTTTAATAGATTTTCGACTTTATTGCTAAAGTATTAGGTTCAAGGTTGATTGGGAAAATCTGACATTTTCGGGTAGGTTGACCTGCTGGCGTCCGTACTAAGAAATTCGGCTGTTACTAAGGAATTCCTATTGAAAAAAAAACCAATAGATAACAGTTTGCCTGCACCGGGAATCGAACCCAGGACCCCACTTGTGACTACGAGACCAACCGGGAAGTTAAGCGGTAACAACAAAACAAGCTACTGATATAAGGCAAGAGCCGCGTCAGGATAGGCCGCAAAATTAAAATTTTCTTACTTTTTTTGCAATTTGCTGGTCAGTAACAGGATGTAGGTACGGACGCCAGCAGGTCAACCTACCCGAAACTGTCAGATTTTCCCAATCAACATTGAATCTAATACTTTAGTAATAAAGTCGAAAATCTATTAAAGAAATCTGCCAGATTGTAGTAGCTTGATGTGCTGGCGTCTGTACCTATTTCGATTTTTATAGGCTTCATGCGTAGCTGCCATTTTGATTTAAAAAAAACAAAATGGCGGACAGGAGTCCATATAAAAATCTCCAATCCCCTTTATATTTCGCGTGCTAACCTACGGTTTTCGTGTAGGTGTATGTACCTATTTATAAACTGGACAAAATACTTACTAATATCATATTCCTGCCGCTTACTCCTGTAAACAGGATTAATAGCGTTCTTCTTAGCAAAATCAACTAAAGTTTTGGCAAGATTGTCAACGATATCTGGCTTATTTTTACTAGCCATAAAGTTCTTCACTCCAGTATCGATGGCCAGGACAACACTCTCCAAAGAGTTCTCCTTCGGACTGTCACTTTTATGCTCAGATTTTTTCTTAAAGTCTTCATAGTAAATTGATCTTCTTGCGTTTTTGGAATGTTTATATTTAGAACCTAATGTGGTGTCATTTCTTCTCGAGGTTGGATAAGCATATACTGCTTCGTAGATTATGAGACCTGAAATTGCATGGTATTGTATCGCTTTTTTGTGATGGTAGGTAGGACTGCATCGTCATCGAAGGGCTCGCGGCTAATGGATGGAATGGATGGGTGATCTTTACATACCGAGACCCCACCGTACTTCGGAAAGCTCGTTTTAAAGCCGTTGGTCCCGGCTGTCATTCGTGTATCTTTGATAGTCGTTATGGGTTCTCAGAAGCCCAAAAGTCTGATAACCAATGTTTTACCAAGGGGCATCGTGTTAGTAACACGATACTCCTTGGTAAGACTGGTTCACCAACTTAGTTACTGGGTAACACGGTGTTACCCAGTAACTAGGTTGTGGAGGTCAGTTAAAAAAGGTTCAAAATCTAGTCGCAATCTCATCTCAGCGATAATCAATGTCAAAAACGTGTCAAAAATGTAGAAAAATTAGAGGTATTTTTGACAGATTGAGGCTGAGATCAGAGGGGCAATTCTCGTAATTTTAAGAACGTTCACAGTCTGAGGGGCAATTCTCGTAATTTTAAGAACGTTCCTGTCAAAAAATCTAGTCTAGTAACCCCCCCTGCCATTTATTTTTTTGATATTTTCAATGTACAGAATTTTCACTTCTACAGATTTATTATAAGTATAGATAGAAAAACACCCAGACTCAGAACAAATACATGTAGGACTTACAAATATTTGTCCTGTGCGGGAATCGAACCCGCGACACGCAGCGCAGCAGTCCGATCGCTCAGCTACTGCGCTAACCGTGTTGTCACCTCAGAAAAGACCTGCAGATCTGTCTCAATCTGTCAAAAATATGTCTAATTTTCCTACATTTGACGAGAGAATTGCCCCTGTGATAGGCAGTCGCTCCATGTAAAATAGGTACTGGTATTCAGCTGCATTCGGATAGACTGGAAGCCGACCCCAACACAGGCAGGAACAGGCTAGGCAGATGATGATGATTATTTATTATGAAAATTAAAAGATATTTACCAATAAAAACGAAGAATAAGCCGTATTTTATCATTGTCAAATAACAATGTTCAAAGATTTAGTAAACTGTGTACAATCTGTTAATAAGAAATTTTATGTTAATAGTTTTGTTTTTTAATTTAACACCTCCAGGTATTAATTGTGTAATAAAATATTAATTAATTTAGGTACCTACCTAATACTTTTAGTTGATATCCAGTAGGTATGATTTATTGGGGTAATTACGATAGTGGGTATATTCCGTTTGATGATCATTTCTATAAAACGCAGTGGCATTGATTATAATTATGTACATACGCCAGCACATCAAGCTACTACAATCTGTCAAATTTCTTTAATAGATTTTCAACTTTATCGTTAAAGCTTTAAGGTTCAAGGTTAATTGGGAAAATTTGACAGTTTCGGGTAGCTTGACCTGCTGGCGTCTTGCTCAATGCTTTAGCGACAAAGTTGAAAATTTATAAATTTCACAGATTGTAGTAGGTAACTTGATTTGCTGGCGTCTGTATAAAGAAATAAACATTTCATTTCAAAGCAAAAAAACAAACTGCAGTGCAATCAAGTAGATAAGTAACGTTAAGCTAATTATCACAGCAAGTAAATTTAGATACCGCCGGCCGGCTTAGTAATGGGGTCCCCATTACTAAGCCTCCGCTGTCAGTCCATCCGGTCCGCATATAGACAGTTAAAATTTTCACAGAGTGTGTATTTCTATTGCCGCTAAAACAAGAAAAATAAAAACTGAATTAAAGGGGGTCTCCATCCATACAAGAAACGTATTTTTCCGGCGTTTTTTTGTGCGAGTCCGACTTGCATTTGGCCAGATTTTTTCTCACTAACCGACTTTCGTTGTTCATCTATAAAGAAGGGGTAACTTAAACAGGAAAATCTCGCTACTATATTCACTTAACAGAGATACAGCATAATGAAAAACCCCAACAGATAAATAAGGATAAAAGTTCCTAACTCAGGGTTGCCAATAACAGACTAACACCGGCGGCGCAACATTTTAAAGTAACAATGGCTTTCATTGACAGTTCAATAACATTCATTGCGTTACTTACATTGTTGAGGAGACAAATTTTTCAAACATATGAAGCAATGGGTAGCAATTTCCTTCAAAAATTTTCAGTTTTTTATTGTAAGTGTGTTAAGTACACAGTTGCGGTGCGTGATGAATGATCAATTCAAAAACTATCTGACGCTGTCCAACTAAAGTGCCGCATAGCATATTTTACAGAGCTACAAGAATCTTTCGTCGCCTGGATGAGAGCTACCTTTTTTAACCGACTTCAAAAAAGGAGGAGGTTGTCAATTCTATTTTTTTCTTTTTTTTATGTTTGTTACCTCAGAACTCCGTTATTTATAAATCGATTATCAAAATTCTTTTTTTATTTGTAAGGGTATAGGTAGATACTTTCAAATTGGTCCCGTAGAAATTTCATAAAAAATGGTTCAGTAGTTTGGTATTTAAACCGAAATTACTGGTAAAAAATACAACTAAAAGTGAAAAAAAAAACTCTTTTGCAAAAAAGAAAACAACTGACTTCCAAAAAAGACACTACAAAGAGAAAAATGGTGGCAAACAACGAAAATGCGAACCCAACGACACCGACTTCCGAAATTAAAGTTGTTTTTCACTTTGTAGTGTCTTTTTTGGAAGTCAGTTGTTTTCTTTTAGAATACCTAGAACAGAATAATTACTAGTTATATTTAAAAATTTAAAAAAATTGTGGAACTTCATACCGCCAATTAAAGTTGTCATTAAGTACTAGTACTTTCATTGAACTTAATGAACTTTATATTTTTTTTTTTTTCACCTTTTAAACCTTCTTTGTACTTCAACAAATATTTCAAAACCAAAATTAGGCAAACCGGTTCAGCCGTTCTCGAGTTTTATTTTAATTTTATGAGACTAACAAACGTCATTTCATTTTTATATAAATATAATAATATAGATAAATTATGTTAACATTACTATTATGTTGAACTTACTTATATTGTAACATCGAAATGTACACATGAATGCAATAAAGTGTTTGAGTTTGAGTTTTTATTTTTTTGCAAAAAAGTTTTTTTTGTCCTCACCTGTTGACGCCACTGTCGAGTGAGGTCCTGAAGTATAGCTCTCAAAGTTTGATTTGTTTAAGGGCGTGGAAACAAAGTTTACATTTAAATCATGTTTAATACCTTAAAACCATACCGTAAAAATATCGAGTATTGTGTACAGTGACTACAGTGTTGCGCAGTCCCGTTTTGTTCGGGGGAAAAAAAGAAGACATGAGTTTCCGAAAGATAAAACTGTCTCAAAGCACTGACATTCATTGACATGTAACTCATATTTGCCATAATTAATCTTAGGTATTGCAAAATATTAACACCATTATTCTAATTCTACTAATATTATAAATGCGAAAGTTTGTATGGATGGATGTTAGTTACTCTTTCACGACAAAACTCCTGAACGGATTTGGATGAAATTTGGCACACAGATAGTTTATAACCAGGATTAACACATAGGATATTGTATTGTACAGTCAGCTTCATAGTAAAGGTACCACTCCAATACTTAAAGATTATCGCCCGAGCGACGGCGGGCGCGCCACGTGACTCTGTCCCCGAGTAGCTCCCTCCCCCGCCGCCGCACCCGCATCTGCCCGAGCATCCATCGATCCCATTCAAATATTATTTGCATGTTTTTAATAATATGGTATTTTTTCGGCTTCTGGCCGAACCGTATACCAAGAATAACTTACAAAAAGACACTTACTCACGGTTGAGGATACGAACCCGCATCATCCGACGCCAGCCGATCATTTAGACCGTGCCTTATACCACTAGGCTATTAGCTCAGTTAACAATCTCAACGAAAATTCGAATAGCATTACTCCTTTTATCGAACAAGGTTGATAACGGTCTTATCTTCGAGATATTAAGGTTTAAGTTTCAACTTCCACATAACTCCTCAATTAACTAAAAGATAAGGTTGAAATTAGCATAGATAATCTTGTTTGGTTGAATAGAATGTGCTTGATTCCGATTGTTGCACTACCGTCATTTTACTTCAGAAACCTAACTGCTGTATGAACTGCGAGTTAAGGTTGAATTTAGAATACTTCTTCGCCTTATTAACTAAACTGTGATTGAGGGTATAAATACTTTACAAGTCGTTTCGTTTTCGTGCCGATCCGCTTGTGTGTAATATCTTCGTCGTAATATTATCCGATTTATTAAGTTTTAGAACAGTCGATTTTATTAACCGATAGTATGGATCAATTAATAACTTTTTTGAAGACTAAAATTGTTGTTCTCTGGGAACAGGAACAAAGCGTAAAGAAAATAGCACGAGATATGGGCATAACGGTAAGATTTATTGCACTATTACTTACAAATTGATTTTTTTAATGTATTTCTAATATTATCATTTTCATTACAGAGAAAAACAGTTGGATATAAAGGTATCAAGCGATGGGTGATGTGAAATGTGATCGCCAAGGCCCTCGCCCAATTGCTTACACTAATGAATCGGAGTGACACCGTAACATTGTGGAAGTTCACTCGGTGGAATCCTTCAAAACTTCGCGTTCAAGTGCTGAAACTTTTGGAGTGTCGCTTAGCACTATTCGGCGACATCTACAATATGCTTTCGGACATGAAAAGTCGACTTCAAGAAGTGATAGACAGTGACGGTCATCCTCTCCGTTATTAATAGGAATTTTACTCAGCAGATTCATTGTGTAACTTATCTGATAAAATTTCATTGGAACATTAGCAAGTGTTAATAATTCCCAATATCAATTGTGGGAAAACATAAACAACCTTTATTATTATCAATCCAGTTACTCCTGTTTACAAGTAGTCTTATAATGTGTTAACGATGCACCATCTGACCTCACATATTTTTCTAATGTTGTGTTAAAAGGGTTATCAGAAAATGTGATAAAAGAGAAAGATGTATATTGCTATACTGTATAGTTTAGCATGTTGGTTCTTCCTCTGTAATTAACCGGCACGAATGACAACATTTCTTTTTTTTTTAACAAGGGTTTTTGTCCCTTAAGATCATACAGAGTATAAAAAATTAATGTTTTCACAACTTTAAATAAATAAATATTGTAGTTATGTTTCTAGAAATATCTATAAACGAACCGTTATCTAATGTTAAACGTTCTAAACCTCACCCAGGGTATCTATTTTGTGTTTAGTTAATATTCTTGTTACCATAACACAAGCATTAGGTTGCTTAGCTTGGGAGTAGATGGCGCTGTGTGAAAAGTCCAGGGATATTATTATTATTATTATTCTAAGTAAATAACCCCAATTTAACACAGATCGAAAACTGTATAGTCAACCAGGAAGTGGATTCCATGAAGTCCTAGAAATGTAATTCGAGAAATAAATGATTATTGTTTGCAACATGCCTAGTTTTTCTTACAAACCTCATACCAAATTTAACATTTGATTTCTTAAATAATAATTAACGAAAATCACATAATCACCTAATAAAAAATAATAAAACAACCAAAAAAATAAATAAATAAAGAATTAAAAAAAAAGGAAAAAAGAATCGTCATTCGCGGATTTGAACTCGTGACCACCGCATTGCTAAGCCGCAGTCTTAACCATTAGACCAACGCGCCATTTACGATATTTGACAAAAAACATAACCGTTTTAAACGTCTTTAACAAAGGGGGTCCTTTACTCTGAAGCAGACTGTACTTTTTGTCCCGATATTCCCACGGGATCGAAACTTATGCGGGTGAAACCGCGGGGCGCTGCTAGTTAGAAATAAACCCGCGTAGCTCACCCACAAGCAGTGACATTTGACATTTCGGTAACCTCACGCTACGCTAGCGCCACTTGCGGCGAATTCGTATGCGGTAAGTAGCCCTCATTTCGGACAAAAGAGCGTTGTTTGTATAAAAATAAGATAGTGACGTTGGTTTCGATTTTTGGCACAGCCCTCGATTCTGCAGTGCGATTCTGTAACCATCTCACCGTGAAAACTTACATAGGTGAAGTGGGTTGCCAGGTCGCCAAACCTAATAGCCGGACAGACCAGCCAGTTTGGCCAGACATTTGGGTAGAAAGGCCGGACACCCTACATTATTGAGGATTTTGTGTCTCAATATTAATAGGTACGATAAAAAAATTGTATGTAAAATCAAGCTTTTTTTATTATTGTCATAATCTGTCATCGGCGCTCGCTCGTTTGCGAAATGTAAAAAGCCTAACGAAAGCCGGACAAGCCAGACACCGTTTATTTTGGCCGGACACGCAATCAAAAAGCCTACCTATGTCCGGCTTTATACGGACGCCTGGCAACGCTATGAGCGTGGTGTGAGCTGTCATTCTTTATGATTTAAAAGTCCTGTCGAAAATTTCTAAAAATTTCTGTCATGTGTCCATGGAGTTTCTTGCCCGTTCTTCTCCATAGGTACCTATTACGCTTTGGAATGGGCAACTATACTCCATCTGTTTAGGTAGTTAAATAAAGGTAAACAATCTTAACATGTCTTTTATCTAAAAAAAATGACTAAAAATGTAATCTAAAAATATTTACAATTAGGTATTTACTTAAACCGATGTTAGGTAATTAACTAAATTTAAATAATATTTGTTGGTCTTTTATACGATTTATTTTATATAAAAAGACATATCAAGATTGTTTACCTTTATTTAACTACCTAAACAGATGGAGTATAGCTTCATCTTTTTGACTGACCGACCTTGACAATTCAAAAGTGCCTGTAATTGGTTTATTTGAAATAAATAGTTAAGTTCGAGTTTGAGTTTTGAAATTGACGCTATATTGACAGCTCACTCTAAGCTCACATCACCTAAGTTTTCACGGTGAAATTTTTACAGAATCGATCGGTTGTTCTTGCAAACCGGAACACGGCAACGAGCTCCTTCAGAAAGACCTCTACTACAACTA
Organism: Apamea sordens; assembly: GCA_945859715.1. Lineage (NCBI taxonomy): Eukaryota > Metazoa > Arthropoda > Insecta > Lepidoptera > Noctuidae > Apamea > Apamea sordens. Next base: position 4,315,521 of record OX244015.1, on the reverse strand, counting down.
CTCAATTTCCCAACTACATAATGAGGCCATGAGAGCCACAGTGGCCTAACTGAAAAAATTGAACTAATTTTTAGGCCACTGTGGCGCTATAACTTTTACAGTTTAGGGCAGAGAGCCACAGTGGCCTAACTGTAAAAAATTGAACTAAATTTTAGGCCACTGTGGCGCTATAACTTTTACAGTTTAGAGCAGTTTTTTCAAATAAAGTCAGTATTGAAAAAATTACAGTTAGGCCACTGTGGCTCTCATGGCCTCATATTATATTGGGATCGGCTTCCAGTGTGACCGGATGCAGCTGAATACCAATACTTTACATGGAACGATAGCCTATCTGACATCCACAACCCAGTAACTGGGTAACACGATACCCCTTGGTAAGACTGGTTGTCAAACTTTTGACTACCCGTAACGACTGTCAAAGATCTACGAATGACCGCTTCTACTACTACTAAAAAAATATATTCAGCCAACGAGCAATGGAGCGCAGTATACTAGGCGTTGAATTAACGGATCGTCTTCAAAACAAAATACTACGTCCTAAACAAAGATAACAGCAGTGCGATTCTGTAACCATCTCACCGTGAAAACTTAGGTGAAGTGAGCGTGGAGTGAGCTGTCATTCCAAATAATGCTAGGGATTGACACTAGTGACAACTCACATCAAGCTCACTTAACGGTTAAAAGATTTTTACAGAATCGACCGGCTGATGTGGCTCAAAAGGCTGCCCAACTTCAATGGGACTCGGCCTTGTTGGCCGCCTGTCGGGGGAGCGGTGAATGCTTGTGCGAATCCCGGTCCCCGGCCATAGGCAGAAGTAGAACACCGCGGTGGTTTTAACCGGCAAGAGTCCGGTATACCCCTCTATCCCCCCCACGATGGAGGAAGTCCATAAGGATTTCGACAGTTAACAAAAAAAAAACCATGTTTGCCGTATGCAGTCAAACTGTGGGCCCAAATAGCACAGAACCGGTGCTCTGAGACAGTGAGGCAGGGTCCCGGCAGACCACGTCGGAGATGGCGGTACGAGCTGGATAGGTTTCGTCAAAACTGGAAATAGGACGCGTGGGCCCGCAATGAAAGGAGTGGTCTTTGCGCAGATGTCAGACAGCGTAATGCCGTCGAGTAAGGTTGATTTTACCATAGATAAATATCTTTTATCCATGGATTAAAATTGACGTCTGACAGTTCTAGTATGGAAAAACCGTCAAAAATTCAAAATTTATACTCAGAATAAGATTTATTCTAGGTATAAAAGCTTGGTAGAATTCGCCCTTATACGATTATACTAACTAAGATTAAGTTGCCACCAAAACGTCTACTCAACGTCGTAAATAATTATTGGGTAGTGTAATAAAAAAATTATACTCGGATTTTTATAGCCATACCACCCGCACTATAACCGAGGTACTTCATGAATGTGTGGCTAATTTCTCACACCTACCTAAATACTCTTTGAATATAATCTATAAAATAATGTAAATATTAAACATCTAAAACGTATTCTTTTGTTTTAGATGACCCTGGCAATAATAATCTACATTATTTTATATTACAACAATAGAATTGATTTTACACTCCACAACGTACAGAATAAATATAGGTAGGTATGAATATGTAGAATCGAATCATTCACCTAGCGTTCTTTGTTCTTGTAGGTTTAAAAAGAAAATGGAAATATTTTTTGTTTTTTTTCTCGTGTTTTTGACATCTAGTCTTTCTGCCTTTGCAACTGAGAACAGTACTTGTGATTATTCATTCGGTAAGTAATTTGCTACTATATTTTCTACAAAGATCTTTTAGCAGGTATTCAGCTGCATCATTCATCTGCATGGTTAGACTGGAAGCCGACCCCAACATAGTTGGGAAAAAGGCTAGGCAGATGATGATGATGAAAGATCTTTTAGCACCAGCATAGCTACGCACGATACGCTTACGTAAGTACCGCATCGAGCATCAATCAACGTTATCTATAGTCCTCAGAACACTGTTCACAAGACATAATCAAACTGGCTTTTTTTTTAGACATTGATTCATTCTGTAATTAATTTAACGCACACACTGACTTATTACTTACATGTGAAGTGTCTATTTTCAATGTTTGTAAATATGTGAACACCATAATCTGTCATGGCTGCATTTTTAATTCTTTTACCTATTGTGGTATAGTAATTTTATTCTAAAAAACAAGATGGCGCCGTTAGTTTCGATTTTGACCACGCGCCAAAAGATTCTTCTAGCGCTATAAAAACAGTAAACCTAACTTCATGCATATTTTCCCTAATGGGGAAAGCAGGGGTGTATACTACACCCATATTTCACCAGGCATACATACTTAGCTGATGAAATCTCGGATGAAGTCTGAATGTGTGCCTAGGTGGCACACAATCAGACTCAGAGTTGCGAACAAGAGGCATACCTATGTCGCGCCATTTTGATTTTTTTCAGATGTTTGATTACTTTAAACATTCAGAGTGATTATTTTAAACATCTAAGCTACAAGAAGTAAGCAAGTTCAGATAATGTGGATGTCATGTGATCAACTTTGAACGTTAATAGGTATCTCCTGAAAAGTGACACTTAACACGGGGTTTGGTCTTATTAAGTCTTCTATTTGCATTGATGTCAGCTATCGATTTATATAGGTAGGTATCAAGCGTGCCCGCCATTTTGAAAAAATATCAAAATGGCGGACAGTATGCCACGAACCTTAAAAACTCTGCCATTGTGTTCTGTTTTGAAGGATAAGTGTACAGGAGGCTCTTATAGCAGGGCAGAAGTTGAACTGCACTGCTTTTTTATACAGACGCCAGCAGGTCAAGCTACCCGAAACTGTCAAATTTTCCCAATCAACCTTGAACCGTAATGCTTTAGGGATAAAGTTAAAAATCTATTAAAGAAGTTTGACAGATTGTAGTAGCTTGATGTGCGTCTGTACTTAGTCATAGAACAAAAAAGGAGTGCAGTTCAACTTTGCGGCTGTCCTGGTGGTAAGCCCCCTGGCGGCATTACATTACAAGACATAATATGAGCAATAGAGAGAGTTGCAGATTGCGACCCCCTCAACCAACCACCCTTTCAATCATCATATCATCATCTGCCTAGCCTTTTCCCAACTATGTTGGGGTCGGCTTCCAGTCTAACCGGATGCAGCTGAATACCAGTACTTTACATGGAGCGACTGCCTATCTGACCTCCACAACCCAGTTACTGGGTAATACGATACCCCTTGGTAAGACTGGTTGTCAGACTTTCGGGCTTTTGACTACCCGTAACGACTGTCAAAGATCCACGAATGACAGCCGGGTCCAACGGCTTAACGTGCTTTCCGAGGCATGGAGGGGTCTCGGTATGTAAAGATGGTCACCCATCCACAGATCAACCGCGGCAAGCGTAGCTTAACCTGAATCATAGCATAATCAGCCTATAATGTTCCCACTGTTGGGCTAATCCACCACCCAGGCCCAGTGCGGGTTGATGGATGTCACTACGTGTCTTTGAATTTTTGGTTCTAGGACATGCCGGTTTCCTCACGATGTTTTCTTTCACCGTTTTGAGAGCAGCGGTGATGAAATAATTTACACAAAGTAAAGTGCTTATCTGGGTTCGAACCCACGACCTACACTCGTAAGTCACGGCCGTTACCACTTGGCCACCACTGCTCTGCTCTCTCAAAACTCAAACTCAAAGTATTTATTTCAATTAAACCAATTACAGGCACTTTTGAATTGTCAAGGGGTCGGTCAGTCAGAAAAATGAAGCTAGTTGCCCATCTCTGATAATGCTAATCCATTGCTCTGTACCTTCTTGCATAATACACTACCAATCTCAATCTGAATCATTTTGAAGGATATTGCGTGTAGCGGTATCTACAACGCCATATGCGAACAACGCGTCATACTGACATCACGCAAATCCTGCATCTCGCAAGCAGAGTTTACCGCGCAATTAGCATGGATACAATTTCCCAACATCAATTGTTGGTCAATTGCCCGCCAGACACAACACCCGTCTGGTCGGAAGATCCTCCCTTTTCTATAGAGGATGAGTGAACTTTACACCCTGTTCCTCATACCTCTAAACGCGAATCCATTGCTTCATATGCTCCAAAAATTTGTCTGCTCAACAACGTAAATAGCGCAATGAATGTTGTTGAATTGTCAAAATAAAAGCAATTGTTACTGTGTGTTACGCAATTACCCCGTTGATTATGTGTTACCTACATAATGATACATTTATATTTGACAGGTGACCCAACGTGGAATTATTCAAAAGTATTCTATAACCAAGATGTCAGATTCCCAGCTGGAGCCAGAGAGCACAAACTTATTTTACCGGTAATTGTATATTTTGTATACTTATTTCTTTTGTATACCTACTTACCTTATCATCTGCTGAGCCTTTTCCCAACTATTTTGGTGTCGGCTTCCTGTCTAACCGGATGCAACTGAATAATACCGCCATTTTGATTTTTTTCATAGATGTTTTATTATCTACTTTAACCTTTCAGAGTGATTATTTCAAAAATCTAAGCTACAAGTTAAAAAAAAATATGGATGTCACGTGATCAACTTTGAACCTTAATGGCGCCGATTCCCTTGTTCACAAACTAAACTAAATTTAAGTTCAATGCAACTTTTTATTTCTATTTTATTAAGAAAAGCAAAAAAAAACAAAAATAAAATAAAAAAATAAGTAAAGTAAAAAGTTATAGGTAGTAGTTGTAGTTTCATGGTAAAATAAATAAATAAAAGGACAGAAGATAAATATTAGTTTAGTCCCGTCAAATTAAGATACTCCATAGACAAATTAGACGTGATTAAAAACATGGCTACTAAAAATACGCTAATCTACGTCAAGCGCTGACTAATTTGACAGGACTAAACTAATATTTATCTTCTGTCCTTTTCTTAATGAAACAGAAAGAAAAACATGCACTGAACTTAAATTTAGTTTAGTTTGTGAACAAGGGAATCGGCGCCATTATCTCGGAAACTCTGTTTGCATTAATGTCAGCTATGGATTTATATACCTACATAGGTTTCATGCGACGCACCAATTTTGAAAAAACAAAAACAAAATGGCGGACTGGCAGGTATGCCACGGACCTTTGAAGTCCTTACTACGCTAGGGGTTAAAATCAATGTGCATGGTAACAGGTTACGCGTCGATGTCCCTGCCACACTGTATATAGGTAATATAAACAGCTGAGGTACAGATCCCAGCACATAAAGCTACTAGAATCTGTCAAATTTCTTTAATAGATTTTCAACTTTATCGCTAAAGCATTAGGTTCAAGGTTGATTGGGAAAATTTGACGGTTTCGGATAGCTTGGTGTGCTGTCTGTACAACGCGTTGTGTAAATAATATTTATCATTGTTTTTTAAGTGAAAACTTCTTTAGCGGCGTTGTGCACTTTTTTTGTGATGGGTAAAAAATGTTAAACTCGCATCAGGAGACGTGACCTGATCGAAAATTCGTAAGACGGAGCTTGCGTCAGGACACGTGACCTGATCGAAAATTCGTAAGATGGAGGGAGAGTAGACCGCATACCAAAATATCAAAAATGCACAACGTTAATATTCAAGTTTTCACTTCTGGCGGCACTCCCGGAGTGCAACCCATTTTTTTAGGTATATATTTATAGCACTTTGTGAGCTAAACCTGCACTTAAGTCAAATGACAGTTAAAAGATTAAATGATTTATAAATGATTTTATTTTGTAAGTGAGTTTGTACAAAAACTTACACGTCAATCATATTTTAAAAACTAGATGAGGTCGGTGTTTCCTATCTGAGTAGTCTAGGCCGAAACAAACTTACACGGAGAAGCGTGACTTAAGTGCGGATTTAGGTCACACTAGTTATAAAATAGTATACGATACGTGTGACTTAAGTAAGTCTATTAAGGGACAGTGTTAGCACGTACAATAGTGGACCACTTAAGTCACGCGTATCGTAATGTAGGTACTGTAGCGGTATCTACAACGCCACATGCGAACTACGCGTCATACTGACGTCACACAAAATCCTGCATCTCGCAAGCAGAGTTTACCGCGCAACTAGCATATATACAACGGCCCGACATGAATCATCGGTCAGTTGCCCGCCAGACACAACAGCCGTCTTGTCGGAGGATCCTCCCTTTTCTATGGAGAATGAGTAAACTTTACACCCTCCCTTAGTTCCTCATACCTCTATAGTACTATTTTTTTCAAGTTTTTTCTTTTTCAGGCTCAGAGAGGACTCATGATAAGCTACGTCTGCATTAACTTACCAGATATATATATCAATAAGAATACTACGACAGCTGCTTACAATCCACTCGAACGAGAAGTGTCCATAGTATTAGCCAACAAAGCACCGGAACATTTCGATTATCATGTATACGCGAAACGACACGGATATTAGATAATAAAAGTTTTTTTTTATAACAGGTATTTAATTTGACTCATACGGCACGTTAATCACGTATTTTCGAATGAACGCTATCCCGAATCAGTCTATTCCGAATGAACGATATCCCGAATCACGTATTTCCGAATGAACGCTATCCCGAATCACGTTATTCCGAATGAACGCTATCCCGAATCACGTTATTCCGAATGAACGCCATCCCGAATCACTCTATTCCGAATGAACACTATCCCGAATCACGTTATTCCGAATGAACACTATCTCGAATCACGTTATTCCGAATGAACGCCATCCCGAATCACGTTATTCCGAATGAATGCTATCCCGAATCACGTGAGCCCGACATAACGTTATCTCCAACGAACGCTACCCCTAAAACGATATTTAACCCTCGCCCTTCCTCCAGGACACACGTTACCATGGCCAACGAAGTTGAGTTCGAAGCTCGAACTCAAGGTCTCAAGTCGGAGCAAAAACAATCTTCACTGTTCAATTATGTTGTGTAGGTTAGGGTTCAATTTAGTTTGGCGAATAGTTTACTCAAGGAAACAAGCGTCTGTCTTTGATGGTGTTTATTGGCAACTAACTTAAAAATATTCACACATCCCTATTTAATACGGTCGGCGGCTAGCTACTTACTACTATAAAGAAATGTGGACTGTATGTTTGTTTGTACCTTTTACTTTTAAACTATTATAAAGCTATTGAAATGAGCTTCAACAAATTAGTAACTTTAATCAACCAATTTGTGGAGGTCAGATAGGCTGTCGCTCCATGTAACGGCTTAACGTGCTTTCCGAGAAATAAGTCACCTTGGTATACCTAGTATTTTTGTCTCACGAAGCGACGCGCGCCTTACTTGTGGTTACCAAGTATACACACACATGAATGATATAAGTCACCTTGGTATACCTAGTATTCTTGTCTCACGAAGCCACGCGCGCCTTACTTGTGGTCACCAAGTATATACACACGCTGTGAATGTGTGTGTAAGCGCAAGAACTGCCCCGTTGGTTTTGGGGTCGCAAGCGCGACTGCTAAGCGTGAGGTCCTGGGTTCCATTCCCGGGTCGGGCAGTGTTATTGAGTTTTTCCATCAGGAATTTCATAGTAACAGCCCGGAGTTTGTAAGTTGCTGGTATGATACCCCCGTGGCTCGGAAAGCACGTAAAGCCGTTGGTCCTGCGCCTGATCTCTCTCCGGTCGCGTCGGATTGCCGTCCCATCGGACTATGAGACTGACGGAAGAGAGAGTGCACCTGTGTCTGCGCACACACGCCTGCACTATAATGGCGCCGATTCCCTTGTTCACAAACTAAACTAAATTTAAGTTCAGTGCATCTTTTTCTTTCTATTTCATTAAGAAAACGACAGAAGACAAATATTAGTTTAGTCCTGTCAAATTAAGATATTGGCGCCGATTCCCTTGTTCAAAAACTAAACTAAATTTAAGTTCAGTGCATCTTTTCTATGGAGTATTCTAATTTGACAGGACTAAACTAATATTTATCTTCTGTCCTTTTCTTAATGAAATAGAAAGAAAGAGATGCACTGAACAATCGGCGCCAGTATCTCCCGCGCCGAAAGCCGGTGTCCGTTGAGATTGAGCGCCGTGGCTGAAATACTGTCTGGAGGACTCGGTCGATTCTGTAAAAATCTCACCGTGAAAACTCAAGTTAAGTGAGCTTGATGTGAGTTGTCAGTAATGTCAATCCCTAGCATTATTTGGAATGACAGCTCACTCCACGCTCGCTTCACCTAAGTTTTCACGGTGAGATGGTTACAGAATCGCACTGCTTGGAACCCCATCCGAGACACTGGCGAAGTCGGAAGTGCGTGTGTGTGTTATATATTGACGCTACTCGCTTCATGCACACATTCACAGTGTGTTTGTACAATAGGGTAGTTTCCTGGGTAAAAAAATAATTATTATATTTAGTCCGTCAGTTAGATTATCGAAAAATAATCGACACGTATTTTTTCTTTTGTCAATCAAACAAAAAATGACAAAGATAAAGCGCGTCAAAATTTGGGAGTAGGGGTCGTAACGTCACGCCATGCTAAAAAGTGTAGCAAGGCGTGACGTCACGCGGAACTTTAAGGGGCGATATTTTCATCATTTTTCTAAAATTTACAAAAGAAAAATACGGGTCCAATAGTTTTTAATAATCTACCTGACGGACTAATTAGATTTTTTTAGAAAACTAGCCTATTGGTTAGCACAAGTAAAGCACGCGTCACTTCGTGTGATAAAAATACTGTACTCGACCGGATTTGAACCCACAACCTCGTGCATGAAAGGCGAATATGCAAAAGAACAATAGGTACAGACGCCAGCACATCAAGCTACCAATCTGTCAAATTTCTTTAATAGATAGATTTTCAACTTTATTGCTAAAGCATTAAGGTTCAAGGTTGATTGGGAAAATTTGACAGTTTCGGCTAGGTTGACCTGCTGGCGTCTGTACATTAAAATGTAAAAGTAAGAAAAAAAATGAAACAAAAATATTCTTTGTTTAAAAATACTCTTTATTTTATACAAATGTTTTATCCACACTTTATTTTAAAATCTCGTAGATTTTTATATATTATTTTATACATTAATTTTTTTGCAAGAAAATGGTTGACTGAAGGCCAATTTTATTCTCGTTCAAAATCTAGTCGCAATCTCATCTCGGCGACAATCAATGTCAAAAACTGGTCAAAAATGTAGAGAAATTGGTATTTTTGACACATTGAGACTGAGATCAGACTGTGAACGTTCTTATAAATGAGGCCATGAGAGCCACAGTGGCCTAACTGGCATTTTTTCAATACTGACTTTATTTGAAAAAACTGCTCTAAACGGTAAAAGTCATAGCGCCACAGTGGCCTAAAAATTAGTTATATTTTTACAGTTAGGCCACTGTGGCTCTCATGGCCTCAAATACGAGAATTGCCCCTCAGATTATAATAATATATAAACATTCCAGATTGTTGTATGCCCCAGTACCGAACGGGCGAATTTTTGTTAAGCATTCAATTTTCAACGCACAGTTCAACGCTTAGAGTTGAAAATCCAGCAAAGGGATACACGTTATTGCAGATCACCTTTTAAGCAAGGAATTGCTTGTGATAGGAGAAACAACAGTGTTTCTTTTTTCACGCGCTGGAATGCGCTCTGTTCGATTCTCAATGCTCGGCTCAACATAGAGAGTCGAAAATCCAGTGCCTTGCAAATGAGTAAATTCAAACAGAAGTTTGTTTAAAAAGTACACATTTCAATTATTCTCAGTTAATAACCATTTTTGATCCGATATGAGACGCTTCTATTTTCGTTCATTTTTTATTACCTTTCATTTGGCATCATATAATAAACCTATAATGTTCCCACTGCTGGGACACAGGCCTCCTCTCTGTGAGAGGGAGTGGGTAATCCACCACGCGGGCCCAGTGCTGGTTGGTAGATGTCACATGTCTTCGAATTATTGGTTCTAGGACATGCCGGTTTCCTCACAATGTTTTCCTTCACCGTTTTGAGAGCAGTGGTGATGAAATTATTTACACAAAGTAAAGCGACTGCCTGGGTTCGATCCCATGACCTACAACTTGCAAGTCGGAGCCGTTACATCTTTGTGAATAAAAGACTTCTGAACACAAAATGAATTAGTTAGTGAACCTATCCAACGATGTTAGATTTCTGCACTGGGGGTCTACTCCGAAGTAGTATCGGCCGAATGTTCGGCCGTTCCGTGCTACGAAGTTACTATTTGGCTCGGTCGGTTCCGATCCTACATTCCTACACTCTTTCGAATATTGACTATGGTCCCGACCCAACTGAGCCGATTCGAACTTTATTCGCCTTTTTCAATAATATTCGGTTCGGCCATGTGTCGGTCCGATCCGAACATTTACACTTTGCACTTCGGAGTAGGCCCCCTGGTCTACCGAATGATCGCAAAATTAAGTGAAAGGAGCGGTTGAACGTTCATTCCTTTGTTATTTTGTCGATGTCATGTGAACGTTGGAATGAAGCACAAATGAACGGTTCCATTCACTAGAGTCAAGCATCTGATATGGGCTTGTTATAAAATATACTGATCAAATAACATTTAGCAATTCAAAGATATTGGCTAAAGGACTTCAGTTGCATAATTCAGGCGTTATGACGACAGTCTTTCATTTTGGCTAGAGGTATCTACGTGTATGACCGGAGGGTCAATTCCCATAATTACTTTATACGTTAAAAATCTAGGCGCAATCTCAGCTCAGCGACAATCAATGTCAAAAATGTAGGGAAATGAGAGGTATTTTTGACAGTTGGACAGAGACTGAGATCAGACTGTGGACGTTCTTAAAATTACGAGAATTGCCACTCTGATGGCAAAACCCAATATTTTTGGAACGAAGTTCCTTGTCGCATATACTCTCAGAATAAGAGTTAGACCAAAGGAAGTCTAAGCTCAGGGGGTCTACTCCGAAGTAGTATCGGCCGAATGTTCGGCCATTTCCTGCTACGAAGTTACTATTTGGTTCGGTCGGTTCCGATCCTACACTCAGCTACACTCTTTCGAACATTGACTATGGTCCCGACCCAACTGAGCCGATCTGAACTTTTTTCGCATTTTTCAGTAATATTCGGTCCGATCCGAACATTCGCACTTTGCACTTCGGAGTAGGCCCCCAGGTTCGTGGTGGCACATTTTTTCGATAGCACTAGGACACTGTGGTGAAGGGCGGGCGTTTTTAGGGGACTGTCTTTTGTAATTTTGACGTTCGAAAAGTGCTGATTCTCAGCGTAATTTGAATAAATGATTTTTGATTTGATTTGATTTGATTTTGCGCACTGGATTTTCAACACACCGACCATGCTTAGCTCCGAGAGTTAAAAATCCAACAGCGTGGTTTTTGACACGCTGGAATGCGCTCCGTTGGATTGTCAGCGCTCAGCTTAACACCGAGAGTTGAAAATCCAGTGCGCGATAAAAATCCCGCCGCGATATATTATATATATATATATATATTAGTTAAATACTCTCAAACGTTGTTAATTTATTTAATTGTGCCTGTTATTTAATACATAATATTAAACAGAAGGAACTTCGCTCCAACAGCTACCGGGATCGGGCTGCGAGTTCCACGATGCCTCTCGACTTAAAAAAAAGACCTATTGACGATGAAATAAAAACACAATTTACAAAAAACAACAAATTATTTGATCAGAATATATATTATACAATTATTTATAATTATACATATTATACAATTGTTTCTACACAAGTTTAGTCGAGAAATATAATTCTCACATCGTATCGTATAAAATATTTAAAGTACGATAACATAAATTAAATATAATTTCACTTAATAAAATAGGAATGAGAACTTATACATTTTTAAAGCACCAAATGCCTTAAGTACTATATTTACAAAAGCAGATCGGCAGGACATTACGGCAGGAACTTTCATTTTTTACTAGCGACTCGTCCCTTTTTCGCGCGGTTTTACAACTTGACAAAACATGGAGATTTCTTTGTTATACAGGAAAAAGCTATAGTAAAAAATCATTTTTTAAAAACAAGCTTTTATTTAAATGCTCTAAAAAAAAAGAAAATATTTTAAATTGAATTTATCCCGTCCATTTATTACACTACCTACACAATTTATATGATAATAAAAGCTTGTCGCGCCAACTTGGAGCGGCGGCCATATTGAAATTATAATATTGAGTACTGAACATTATATTGTCAACAGAACTAAAACTTCAGCTCAATCGGATACCAGGAAATGGTAAAAAAATGGTTTGAAAATTTTGACGGACAACTTATAAACTTACGAGTATATAAGAACATTGCAAGTTAAATAAAAGCTTGTAAAAAAGTTAACTAGTGCGAAAACTGTAACCATAAAGTCAGCGTATGATTCTAGAACCGCGTACAAGTTATTCGTAGGTATTAAAAAAATGAGTTGTTCCATGCAACTTGACCGCGTAGGTATTGCACTTTTCTATGAATCAGAAGATTTGTCTAATAACCGTCGAAAAAAATTTACGCCTAAAATCATATGCTGAAAAAAAATCCTGTATTTAAGTTTAATATTAATGTATATTATACACGACCTTTCGAAATAAATTCTCTAAATAATATTAAAGTTACGTATTATTTTAATTTCGGCTATTAAATAAAAACTCGGTCGGAGGCGCATTGCAAGGTATTCATAATCTAAACTAAGTTGTATCTGCCTTAAATGTCTTGCATTAAAAGTTATAAAATATAAAGTAAATCTTAAACCTCATTTGCTGGTCTACTAATAAAAATATAAAACAAAAGCTTTACAAAATCAGCACAATTTTTTGTAGTCGAGGAACCTTACAGCAATGATAATAAAGATCAATGTGATGCGAAATCAAACGTTAAATAACTGTGAAAGGTACTGACTGTACTACTGTCGAATTTATTTTGTAAACTATGGTTTACTCCGCATACAACCATAGACAAAGATGTAGTACAGACGCCAGTACATCAAGCTACTACAACCTGTCAAATTTCTTTAGTAAATTTTCAACTTTATCGCTAAAGTATTAGGTTCAAAGTTGATTGTATTGGGAAAGTTTGACAGTTTCGGGTAGCTGATGCACTGGCGTCAGTACCTTCTTCTTGAAAATCAAAATGCTGGTTTTAAATGCGTTCAAAATCGCCATTAAGGGCGAATTTTATAAATTAAATTGAACGCTTTCAACATCTAAACCGCGCTCAAGTGTAAAAATGGACAGTACCTAACATTTAACATTAAAATATTTTTACTAGTAGACCAGCAAAATTAAAAGATTATTTTGACTCATTAAAAATAAGTATAATTTTAAAAAGAATAATTTAAATTATGGCATTTAAGTTCAAGATAAGTAATTTTAAAGGTTTTTTAAAGTATTTATTTAATATCTTAGATGACTATTTACAATCCTTGGTCCGGAAGGTTTATTTACCGATTGAAGTATTGTTGTATCGCCAAAAACTTCTGAATTGATGCCAAAGTTCAAAGCTCTGGCCCAACTCAAGTAAGCCCGCGCGGGATGCGGGACGCGACTACTCAAACTCAAACTCGCATTTATTTCAACTAAACCACTCAACTCCGAAGAGTGGTCGGGTTAAACAGGTCAATGATTCACACACAGAGCACGGAGTCTACGCGCCGGCAGCGTCTTAGAGCAAGATTCACATATCACACTTTGACTTTACTTTGCTGAGTAAAGAAAGTGTTGTATACGAATTAACGTTCATACTCGTTTGCGACGCTTGCTGACATTCGCTTATACGAATATAAACCTTATAGTCATAAGAATATGGTTCATAATCAAATGAAATGCTCACATAATAAAGTCAAAGTGCGGTGTTTGAATCTTGCCCTTAGGGACCAACCACCCTTATTCAGCTCCGTTCAGCTTTTGTCCATACAAAATCCTGCAGTCAGCGCCTGACGTAAATTGACTTATTTTTAGTAGCAATTTTTTTAATCACGTCTAAACAGTCTATGGAGTATCCTAATTTGACAGGACTAAACTAATATTTATCATCTGTCCTTTTCTTAATGAAATAGAAAGAAAAAGATGCACTGAACTTCAATTTAGTTTAGTTTGTGACAATGGAATCGGCGCCAATGTTGGCTTTAACAGCGGTCTTCGAGCTCTGCAAGTACATATTACGTAAAAGAAATACGATGAAGTATAATTACAGACCATAATTTTACACGCCAATATATTATACAATTTGTAGCAATACAAAACTTTAAAAACGTATTCAGGGTCAAATTATAATAGCCAGCGGAACTCCACAGACGAGCGAAAGAACCTCGTTCCAAAAACAGTTTTTTTTTAAACTGATGTTTCAAGCGAATACACTTAATGCGGTCGATGACCCCACAACTTTTTTTTTTTTTTGAGTTGTCTATACCCATGTTGGGTTGTGGAGGTCAGGTAGGTAGTCGCTCCGTGTAAAATACTGGTATTCAGCTGCTGGTTAGACTGGAAGCCGACCCCAAAATAGTTGGGAAAAGTCTAGGCAGATGATCAATACCCATTACTTCTGCGGAGTTTTGCTAGCTAATTTAATATGACCCTGTAGTTATACATATTCGTACATTCACTTAGATTTAAACACATAATCACAACTATCACACACTTATACAGAAATATTACAGTAATAATATTCACATTCGACAAATGACAATCGACCATTCATCATACGATATTCGTACAAACACTTTTCGTACAAAAAATCATTAAAAAGTCATTAATTTTCAATACGAAATTGAACTAAAAGATTATGATTTTGTATTGTATTCAATACAAGTACATTGCAAAAAAATAAAAATTATATTTTTGATATTAAAATCACATTTTTTAACCTACCATCTACATTAGGGCTGTTCATTTATTACGTAAGACAACTTTACCCTATTTCTGACCCCCCTATGTAAGACAAAAATTGACTTAAATGAACCCCTCCCCCTTTGAATCTTACGTCAGATCAGTATCTACCAAAATTGCAAAGAATAAGAAGCAAATTTTTTTTAAACTTTAATTTTTCTTTGTTTGTGATAATCTAAACCCCTCCCACCTCCATGTAAGAAAAATAAGACTTGTTCGGACCCCCACCCCCCTCAAATCGTCTTACGTAATAAATGAACAGCCCGTATTCGTCTTAAACTGCTGCCGAATATCATGTAAGCTGTTTTGATAACAGAAACCATCGGAAAAGTTGACATGACACTTGACAACGTTAAATTGCAGCTTCTTAAACTAGAAAGCCAATTCCCGCATTTAAAAACGCTCAAAATTTAGTCGCAGTCTCATCTCAGAGACAATCAATGTCAAAATCTAGTCGCAATCTCATCTCGGAGACAATCAAACTATATAACTTGGCAAAAATCCAGTTAAATTAGAGATATTTTTGACAGATTGAAACAGAAATTAGACTGCGAACGTTCTTAAAAATATGGAAACTGCCTTTCAGCGAAATATTCGGTATTTTTTAAAGATAACTAAGCAACTAAATAAATAAACAGTTTCATTTCTGCATGACGTTCAATATTAAAACCAAGATGGTGGCTATCAAAATGGCGGGAGCTGTCAAACTGACAGCTGAACATGTTAGCACGTCGTTGGGGTATAAGTTCGGTGGTAAAGGCTCTTCGCCACCTTTACAGTACTCGTTTCTAGACTGTGGGAAACAAAAAAAAACATTATTATTTATGAATACCTATAGTAACAATCTACTTTCTTACTGTCATAATAAAATAGGCTGTTTCGTATCGGGTCATATATTAAAAAAAAAAAACTATTATAGCCTGGATAATATGGACCAAAGGCCATCAAAAATGGACAACAGGCCATTAAATATAAATCACGGGTTGTTCCAAGATTGACCACAGGCCACTAAAAGACGGACCGTAGCTCAAAAGTTGAGCTGCACGATTTTTGACCAATTCGTGCTCTGACTGGACAAGTCCACTCAATCTGTGTGGTTCTTTCCTCAAAAGACCATTTCAGACACCAATCTACATGGTCTTCACATGATCTGACCAAGATTATGCCTGGACTTTAGAAAAGACTGACCTCGAGTTTGTTTCGGCCTTTCTTCTCAGAATAGTCAGATAGGAAACGCCGAACTCATCTAGTTTAAAAGAAATATGATTGACGTTTAAAAGTGTTTGTACAAACCTAGTTACAAAAACTTGAGAGGTGTCAAGGGACACCCGGATGGAACGAAGTTCAAAGAGAGAGAGAGAGAGAGACAGACAGAGAAACACGCGCACGCCGCACGGCTTACACTGTACAACTATAGCAAAAACTGTCGTTCCAACTTTTGGTCTTAATTTTTTCCGTCTAGCCTCCTTTCGCAACGCGCGATAAGGACCTTCGTTCCAAAAATAAATCATTTATCAAGATAGACAACACTACGAAACAAGAAAAAAAATATGTCTCCAAAATGGATGGAAGTGAAACTAAGGGATTTGGATTCGTTCTATTTTGGATATTACTTGGCTGAAAACAGCAGGCAGCGATAGCACTAGGAAGTGGTGAAAGGCGGGCGTTTTTGGAGGACTATCTTTTGTAATTTTGACGTTCGAAAATTGCTGATTCTCAGCCTAATTTGAATAAATTTCTTTTGATTTGATTTGAAAACATTATCTATAGTGCAGCCAGCTTATCTGGCCTTGTGGCTTTTATGCCAGCTTTTGACTGCGGTTTGCCCTCGTTGAGTTCGAAAATTATCCCACGGGAACGCACTACCGGGATAAAACGTCTTATATTCAAACCCAACACCCTAATCGCGTAACACACTATGAATCTCAAACTGAATCATTTTGAAGGATATTGCTAATCCATTGCTTCATATGTTCGAAGAATTGGTCTGCTCAACAACGTATATAACGCAATGAATGTTGTTGAACTGTCAAAATGTAACCCATTACTACTTGTTAATGTGTTACGCAATTACCCCGCAGGTCATAGCCACACCGGAGCAGATGGGGTTACTGCACTAATAATAACAATAATTACTATTTATTTATTTAAGTAACAAAGACTCATTGCATTAGTAAACTTAAGAACTATATTAGTTTATTGTATTTAAAAATCACTTCATCCCATGGGAGATGACACTGCAGTGATTGATGTACATGCAATCGAGCCTGCTAGCGATCATATTAAGGATATTGTTGGAGCTGGCCCGTACTCTGCGCACCAGAGATGCACATCTAATTCGCATAGTTGCGTAAAAGCAATGTATATGTGCGTCCGCGAACATTCCCGATGCGCTACAAAAACGGGGCAGCCCCACCAACACCCTGAAAGTGTTGTTGTATTGGACACGAAGGGCGTTGTACGACCGTTGGGTATATCTAGCCCACAGGGTGCACGTGTAAAACGTTGTACAATAAGCTCGAAACAGAGTATTCTTGAACTAAGAATGGACTATAGCTTGACCAAAACCGCTGTACCGCGCCTTAGGTATGTGCGCGGCGAGACGGGGGGGCAGTGCACGCCGCTCATTCGTCATCGCTCACGGCGTCCCGCCCCCCGCCTCGCGAGCTTTCCTCCCGCCTCGCCGCGCATTCCTAAGGCGCGGTACAGCAGTTTCGGTCAAACTATAATTAAGAATTACTTACAGCAAATTCTGCTCCACACAGTTCCCTGCAAGGAGGGCACACCACCCCTCCTTTGTGGAGCCATCCTCGTTTGATTATCCTTATCTGCAACACTTGACTCGCGTGGAAGCATGTGTAGGAATAGTTGCCGACCTAAAACAGATTATAATGAAGTCAAAATTAAAAAAAAAACAATTATTTTGACATTAAGTATTTAATTTGTATGACAATATTTTAAATTTTAAATTGAGAAAAACGGGAAAGAAACTCCAAGGACACTCTTTTAAATCAAGATATTACAAAAACCTGAGTACATTATTCTTGTTGCTTCTATATGTGAGAACAATGTAAAACAAACAAATGAAGAAACAATTCAAAATTAAAAATTAAAAATAAGCCCTGGCAGCTGGCTTTCACAATGGCGGCCACGCTTGATACTTATCTATATATTCAAATAATCACTCTTAATTTTAAAGTAATCAAACATCTAGTTACAAGATGTAATTAAAAAAAATATAGATGTCACGTGATTAACTCAGCTATCGATTTATATAGGTTTCATGCAAGGCCGCTACTAAAAAAAAAAAAAACAATAGCGGAGAGGTAGGTAGCCAGATTTCATATGAAAATCTTCAATCGACCATCTCAGACATCGATCGACATGGTCTTCACATGATCTGACCAAGATTATGTCTGGACTTTAAAAGAGACTGTGACCTCTGAGTTTGTTTCGGCCTTTCTTCTCAGACTAGTCAGATAGGAAACGCCGACCTCATCTAGTTTTTAAAATATGATTGACGTGTAAAAGTGTCTGTACAAAATAAAATCATTTGTCATTTATTTATCATAATCTCCTTTTCAAAAGAACTATTATAAATTTTGAAAATAATTATCCTGTGTGAAAACCTTTAGTGAAATTGTGTCATATGTATTAAAACGTACCACTATGTGCAAACGACCGCTTTCGCATTTATATTTGTAGCAACCGGAACCCCAGTGTTGCCATTCTCTTATCTGAAAAAAAAAAGCCACGAAATCAGCTCCCAGAAAAACTACATAACCTTGGGAAGTACGTTGACCGTCGTTACGGTCAGAAGCCCGTAATCCTGACAACCAGTCTTACCAAGGGGTATCATGTTACCCAGTAAGGTCCAGCGTTTCAAAATTTGCCAAAGATGTAAACAACAATGGCCGCTCGAAATTGTCTATAGTTTAGTGATGTAGTCGTATGAATTTTATGTTTTGGTGCTATCGATGTTAAGATTTTTGGGTGGATATATTAACTGAGTTGTGGAGGTCAGATAGGCAGTTGCTCTATGTAAAATACTGGTATTGAGCTGCATCCGGTTAGACTAGAAGCCGACCCCAACATAGTTGGGAAAAGGCTAGGCTAGATTGATTTTTGGCATTCCAAATTGAAAACGACCAATTGGAAACGTGCACCTAGCTTCTGACCTTTCAAAGTGCCCATGTAAGTTTATGTGAAATAATATATTGGATTTTGATTCCAAAGAATGGAGATAATTAAAAATAATGTACCTGTCTACAAGATTTCTGCTCCCAAACCCTGTCACTGTGGTCGAAACATTTTGAGTGAGCACCATAATTTTCTAAAGCGAAGTTCACATCCGTTTCTGTAAAATAAAACATTTAATTAATTTTAATACGCTTGTAGACGTATCTACAACGACAACAACGCGTCATACTGACGTCGCGCAAATCCTGCATCTCGCAAGCAGAGTTTACCGCGCAACTAGCATACATACATACAACTTCCCGACATCAATCATCGGGCAGTTGCCCGCCAGACACAACACCCGTCTGGTCGGAGGATCCTCCCTTTTCTATGGAGGATGAGTGAACTTTACACCCTGTTCCTCATACCTCTATACGCTTAGCCAAACTATTGGACTCGTCAAAACAAATCATACGAGTCCAAACTCGAGGGGTTTACTATTCGCCACTGAGGACTCCACCTCCTGGCTCCATCATCAGATCAGCTCCAAGATGCCAAATTATAGTATTGTCATCCGAACTACATATACATACAAAGTTTCATTTCGATACGACAGTTAGAAGGTTAAAATTGAGTTCTAAGATTTTATTACATTGTGTGTTAGTTAGTTACAAGTGAAGATAATAAAAGCGTGTTAAAATACGTACTAGGAGTGTTTTCTTCATAAGAACAGCGGCTGCCCCTGACTAGGACACTCTTGTGTCTCCATGTGAACTCCTGGAGGTAAGGACAGTAGTCTGCCAGGGACACTGAGCCCCCGTAGTGAGCCTCTTCACCGGGGGCTACGTTTGGTAGAGTGTCGAAATGCTGGAACAAAAAATATGGGAAATATTTTATCGATCCTCTAAAATCAAATTGACCAAATGATGTACGCTTTTTTGAATAAACGAGCCTCTAAAAACTTTTTCGTGGTTCTAATTTTGTACGCTTTTTTAAATAAATGAGCCTCTAAAAAATAGATGAGGTTGGACATTGAAAAAAAAAACCAGGAGAACCGAAAATTGGGTTTTAGGAACCGGCATTAGACATGGCCTATCCCCAATGATAAGCAGAACCCAATGTAAGCATAATTTTCGCAACATCATGCTGAGATAGGATCCTTTAGGCGTTGTACAGGACTTTCTTTTTATATAATTTTGTTTTTTATTTTTATTTATGATTGTGTTTAGTTTAGTATCTTCCTGTACGAGTCACAATAAATACTTTTTCTATCATAGTAACCTTCCAAACTCACCTGATATGCCCTCGGCAGTATAGTGTCATGGCGTATAAGATTGCACAGCACCACCGCATTCCTCCGCGGAGAACACTCTGTCCTCAATGGATTGCCCTTTATCCTCTCACAAAACGGAGCTGGATTCTTTCGTCTGTAAAAAAGATGTATTTAAGTATAAAGCTCTTTGCTTGGTGGTCGCTCACAATGGCAATGGGCCTTATTAGAAGGCTTAAAGTCACCCAAAGGGCAATGGAGAGGACTATGATTGGAGTTTCCCTGCGTGATTGAATCAGAAATGAAGAGATCCACAGGAGAACCAAGGTAACCGACAAACCCGAAGAATTGCCAAACTTAAGTGGCAGTGGGCAGGGTACTTTGCTCGCAGAACTGGTGGTCGATGGCGCCGAAAGGTTTTGGAGTGGCGACCGCGTATCGGAAGACGTAGCGGTGGACGGCCTCCCACAAGGTGGACCGACGACCTTGTGAAGGCCGCAGGAACCGGTTGGATGCGAAAAGCATAGAACCGGTCGAAGTGGAGGTGCCTATATCCGGCAATGGACGTCTTTTGGCTAAAATGATGATGATGAAAGCTCTTTGCTTATCAGTGGTAGTGGCTCAGTGGTTACACTGGTTTCGAACTCAGGCAAGCACTTTACTTTGTATTACCTACATTTAATATCATCAAAGCTGCTGTCAAAACGGTGAAGAAACAACATCGTGAGGAATCCGGTCTTGTCGTAGAACCAAACATTCAAAAACATGTAATAATAATAATATCCCTGGACATTTCACACAGCGCCATCTAGTCGCAAGCTAAGCCACCTAATGCTTGTGTTATGGTAACAAGATGGCTGATAAATACTTATATACATTTTTTTTTTGTAAATACATACATATTATAGATAGAAAAACACCCAGACTCGGAACAAATACATGTAGGTCATACAAATATTTGTTCCGTGCGGGAATCGAACCCGCGATACGCAGCGCAGCAGTCAATCGCTTAACCACTGCGCCAACCGTGCCGTCAACATGTGACATCTACCAACCCGCACTGGACCCTCGTGGCGGATTATTGTCTACTCCATCTTGAAGACAGGCTTAGTCCCAACAGTGGGAACAGTATTGGCTGATCATGTTCTTTGATTGGCTGTGACCCACCTCCGAAATGAAGTCGGAAGATGCCACTACAACTTCGCAAAGAGGGGGTATCTCGATGGTACGCCAACAGGGTGTGGATATTCGCCTGTGCATACATTTTGACTGTGTCGGTATTGCACTTTCTATGTTTTTTTTTTTTTTTGATATCCTCAAAAAAATCTGCCTATCCTTTTCCCAACTATGTTAGAGTCGGCTTCCAGTCTAACCGGCTTCAGCTGAATACCAGTATTTTACAAGAAGCGACTACCTATCTGACCTCCACAACCCAGTAACTGGGTAACACGATACTCCTAGGTAAGATCCATAGTTTATGAACAACTGCCAGATAAATTAAAAGTAACAGTTTTTTATGAATTTATCTGCCAGATAACTTAATCGAGACTTATCCAAATGTGGTAAAAACACAAATAACAAATACTCACTCTTTCAAAGCAGTCCCGTTAGTAAAGCTTGTAAAATTATCAGAAAAGTGTTAGTTAATGAAAAAAAAATTGAATCACAATTTTCAAAGTAAGACAAATATGTATGTACACACGGCTACTCGTCAAGCTATACAAAACCAGTTTGTCTTGACCTCACTTTGTATGATATTTTCTCACAATGAACGGTCAGCTAATACTGGTTTTGCATAGCTTGATGTGTAGCCGTGTGTACATTTATACAGCACATACCCCCAAACAATATTAATTGATATTTAAGATTAATTAAACTATTTCAAGAACCAAAATGATGCAAAAACACACTTTTCATTAAAAAAAAAAAAAAAATCTTAACACAAGGGTTTTAATTCGTTATACAATGTGGAGACAACAATATAATGAAAACACTGGTATTTTGAAACTTTCAAATAAATCCCAACATCGAAATGAATAAAATATTTTTGGAACGAAGTTCCTTATCGCGCGTTGCGAAAGGGGGCTAGACGGAAAAAATTAAGACCAAAAGTTGGAACGACACTTTTTGCTATAGTTGTAAGCCGTGCGGCGTGCGCGTGTTTCTCTGTCTGTCTCTCTCTCTCTTTGAACTTCGTTCCATCCGGGTGTCCCTTGACACCTCTCAATTTTTTTTTTATACCAACTAAATATTAGGTATAGCCCTTTGGTGCGGGAGATATTATAGTGCACAAGCATATGCGCAGATACAGATGCACTCTCTCTTCTCTTCCCTGCTTCTTTCACACGGCAGTCCAGTTTTGCAGGAGCGACTTTTTACTGTATCCTGCAAAACGGGACGCTGTGTTCACATGGCAGTTCAGTTTTGCAGGATCCAGTAAAAAGCTGGTCCCGCAAAACTGGACTGCCGTATGAACACGGTTGCATCCTGTTTTTCCGCAAAAGAGCAATGCGCGAGCGTTAAACACGCGCTGGGTGGCGTGGCGTGCGCGGGGGGGGCTGCTACCACTATCCCGCAAAAAACCGCACGCAGGAGGCCGTGTGGACACTGCTATTGAAATATATGTGTGATTAAACGGGATCCCGCTTTATACTGGATGACGGATCCAGTTTCTAGTGACAAACCTGAATGGCACAATCGACCGGATCGGTTTTTTGCAGAATCCCGCATGCGGAATGCTCGTGTGAACGCTAGCATATAAACACATTCGCCATCATCAAACGGGATCCTGCAAAAAACTGGACTGCCGTGTGAAAGGGGCGTCACTCTCATTGTCGGATAGGACGGCAATCCGACACGACTGGAGCGAGATCAGGCACAGGACCAACACTTACACCAAATAATAGTAGCTATAGACTCTATAGGTACTATTATTTGGTGTTCCTCATACCTCTATAGTATAGAGGTATGAGGAACAGGGTGTAAAGTTCACTCATACTCCATAGAAAAGGGAGGATCCTCCGACCAGACGGGTGTCGTGTCTGGCGGCCAATTGCGTGACTGATGTCGGGAAGTTTGTATAATTGCGCGGTAAACTCTGCTTGCGAGATGCAGGATTTGCGTGACGTCAGTATGACGCGTTGTTCGCATGTGGCGTTGTAGATACCGCTACAGTAGTGATGGTCCGACTGTGAGTTTTGCCGATCTTTGACTAGCTAATGTGACTAAACTATTGAATATATTTGATTGCATTTTTGTGTACAGACTGGGAACGTCATTAGATATACGCAGTTTAATTTATTGTCGTATTGTTTTCTCCATCTTGTATACAGGGTCCCAGAGACATCGACGCGGAACCTGTTATATTGATTCGCTGCTTATACCCTGTCCATTAGGTTGACCGTTTTTTGACAGCTGTCTTAGAACGTACAGTCAACAGCAAAAGTAGATGATCAAAATCAGAAATTCAATACTAATGAACGGGGTTCGCGTCAGAACTGTGTGGCGTCGAAGTGATTCCAAAGTATGTGATTGTAAATTATACCAAACATTTACTACTAGTACAGCTGCCATATAGCTGCGAACTCCGTTCATTAGTATTGAATTTCTGATTTTGATCATCTACTTTTGCTGTTGACTGTACGTAATAAAATAAATTTATAAACTGCCTTATCTTATTTATGGCTTCTTACAGATATTTACAACGTCTGTAAGAAGCCATACCGTACGTGTATCAATCATTGTATTGTGTGTTGCTGCAATCACTAGTTCCATCTGTCAAAAAACGGTTTACTTAATGGACAGGGTATTATCATGATTTTCCTTTTTCGTGCCAAAAAGTTTTGCTATCCAAATTATTAATCTAAGTTTTTTCTACCATTGTGTAAAAAAATAATTAATTTCTAAAGTAACACTTACTCCAAACTCGAATTATCCGAGATATAGCTTGCAAGAAAATTCAAAATTCAATAATAATATTTACAAAAATAACTAAATTAGCAAATTTACAAGCGAAATATGGTTGCCAGACCATAGATTAGCTACAGTACCTGCCAGTCTATGTATTCTGCAAAATCTCACCTTGAAAACTTAGGTGACGTAAGCTCTCTATAGTATCAATAGATCATCATCTGCCTAGCCTTTTCCCAAGTATGTTGGGGTCGGCTTCCAGTCTAACCGGATGCAGCTGAATACCAGTATTTTACATGGAGCGACTGCCTATCTGACCTCCACAACCCAGTTTATTGTTTTTTTTTTTGCCCCAAGCTAGGAATTTCTCCTGTATCGTGGGTGCGTTTACAAACATTTAAACTCACATACAAAAACAGCCAGACCCGGAACAACTACTTGTAGGCCAGACAAATATTTGTTCCGTGCGGGAATCGAACCCGCGACACGCAGCGCAGCAGTCAATCGCTTAACCACTGCGCCAACCGTGCCGTCAAATACTGGGCCGTGCGTTATTGGGTAATACGATACACCTTGGTAAGACTGGTTGTCAGACTTTCGGGCTTCTCACGTCCCGTAACGACTGCAAAGATGCGTGATTGACAGCCGGGACCAACGGCTTAACGTGCTTTCCGAGGCACGAAGACCCCTCGTCTTGGTATGTAAAGATGTCACCCATCCACGGACCAACCGCGGCAAGCGCAGCTTAACCTGATCGGTCGACCGGTGCGGCTGTTATTATTTAGCCACATGCCCCTGAATCCGTGTCAATCGGTAAAATCAAGTGGACTGACAGCTCACTTCATGTAACTTTTCACGGTGAGATTTTTACAGAATAGATCCACTGGTATAGTATTTAAAATCTCACGAAGCGACGCGCGCTTTACTTGTGGTAACCAAGGAACGCGTGAAGACGACAAGCGTCATCACATAACACACACGTATACTTCCAACTTCGCTATTGTCTCGGTGTCCGTTCACACAGGAGAGTACATTTTTATCGCGTTTAAAAAAGAGTTTTGGGTCATTGAAATAAGGTTGATTTTTGCATGACATTTCTTTTTTAATTGAGAATGCTTAATACCGATCTAACGCGCAGTGACATGAAAAAATCAATCTTATTTCAATGACCCAAAACTCTTATTTAAACACGATAAAAATGTACTCTCCTCTCCGACCCGCACCCTAATTGCGTATGCGTAACAAACGATCAATCGGAATCAGTTTCATTTTGACAGTTCAACAACATTCATTGCGTTATTTAGGTGTTGAGCAGACAAATTTTTTGAACTTATGAAGCAATGGATTAGCAATTTACTTCAAAATGATTCAGATTCCGATTGATCGTGTGTTACGCAATTAGGTTGCGGGTCGGAGAGGAGAGTACATTTTGATCGCGTTTAAAAAAGAGTTTTGGGTCATTGAAATAAGATTGATTTTTCATGACATTTCTTTTTTAATTGAGAATGATTTAATTAATTAAAAAATCAACCTTATTTCAATGACCAAAGCACTTTTTTAAACGCGGTAAAAATGTACTCTCCTCTCCGACGGTCTGTGTGAACGGTCACCGAGACAAAGGCGAAGTCGGAAGTATACAATGTGTGTGCTAAGTGATGACGCTTCTCGTCGTTACGCGTGTCTTCAGCGTGTTTTGTACACTTGGTTACCACAAGTAAAGCGCGCATCGCTTCGTAGGATAAACATACTGTACAGACGCCAGCAGATCAACCTACCCAAAACTGTCAAATTTTCCCAACAAACCTTGAACCTTAATGCTTTAGCGATAAAGTCGACAATCTGTTAAAGAAATTTGACAGATTTTAGTAGCTTGATGTGCTGGTGTCTGTAATTGATTATTAATTAATATAACGCACACACCCGTTTTGGAAGCAGCCAGGGGAGGTAATCATTTGTAACAATTTAGTGGAGCGCCTGGAGGTATCAACCTCGGGACTTTTGTAACATACCTTGTGAAATATTGCAATTAAATGAAAGAAAATTTAAAACTTATATTAAAATTACACTTTGTAAGCAAGGATATTACAAATTAGAGGATTATATCCAAGATAAGAATGCTTGGAAACATGCTGGTCCTGCTCCATAGGACAATCTCTAGAGTCTAGACAAAATCAAACTGGTTGCTAATGTAATTGTATAATTTATTCTTTTTTTTTTTATTCTCTTTGACATTAAATTTACATTCTGTAATTACTTAAAGTCACACCCGGACTTATTACTCCTTATTTATTTATGAAAATAGTCTACTTTTGGAATGTTTGTAAATATGTGAGCACCATGTATCTATCACCTAGTCAATTTATATGTCATGGTTTCATAAATTCATTTTAATTCTTTTACCTATTGTGGTATAGTAATTTTATTTTTAGGTGCATCGTCTTCACATATAATTATATAATTAATGTATGCCAAGTATTGTAAAACATTTTTTTAAAAGAGTAACGGTGGAGTTTCTTGCCCATTCTTCTCCATACGAAAACTACCTTTTGGAAGGGGCGACTAGAATCAATTTTATTTTAATTTTAATTTTGACGTTCAAAAGTGCCTTTAATGTGCCTATTTGAAATAAATGATTTGACGTTGACTTTGACAGTGAATGAATTGATGTGGTCGAGGTAGGATTTCGTTTTTTAAACTATAAATTGCAAAGTTTAGCAATTTTTTTTGTACTTTTTATTTTTTTAGTTATTTGAACAAAAAACTGTAAAAAAAAATATTTGAGTATATATTCAAATCAAATCAAATCATTTATTGGTTTGCAAACATGGGTATTTTTACATACAAAGATGTTTTATTATAAGAGTCCTCCATGCTCTGCCGTCACATGGGGATGCAAAACATATTATCATTTTAATATTTAAATATATTTTTTTACATGTCGACATCTGCCTAGCCTTTTCCCAACTATGTTGGGGTCGGCTTCCAGTCTAACCAAATGCAGAGCAATTCTCGTAATTTTAAGAACGTTCACAGTCTGATCTCAGTCTCAATCTGTCAAAAATACCTTTAGTTTCCCTACATTTTTGACAAGTTTATGACATTGATTGTCGCTGAGATGAGATTGCCACTAGATTTTGAACGTTTTTAATTTTGTTGTTACTAAATGAATGTATGAAATATCGCTTTATAGTGTAAAAATATTGACTACGAATTCCCCTGGCTTTTCCCACAACCCATAATACAAAATTTACCTGAACCTTTGTGTATTAAGCCACTGTTTGCAGGAGACCATGGAGAACTTGCAGCCCAGGCCTTTGCCCCAGTCCAGAGGCGTCGCATGGTCGTAGTTGGCCCTGTACCAGCCAGTATCTTCCATTAAAGCGAAAGTGATACGGCTGAAGACTGAGTTTTGAGTGTGGGTGCCTGTCATTGCTTCGTTCTGGGGAAAGAGATGGGGGGTTTTTAGTAGGGGGAAGAAAGAGAGAGGGAAGTTATATATTTTTTTTTTTATTGTAACGGGTTTCCTTATCGCGCGTTGCGAAAGGGGGCTAGACGGAAAAAATTAAGACCAAAAGTTGGAACGACACTTTTTGCTATAGTTGTAAGCCGTGCGGCGTGCGCGTGCTCTCTCTCTCTTTGAACTTCGTTCCATCCCGGTGTCCCTTGGCACCTCTCAAGTTTTTTTTTATTGTAAAATAGGACTGCCCTTGACCTCGATCTCGTCTGATATGGCCATGACTATAATCCTCCCGACCGATTTCGGTCACGCTGCCCAATACCAACGCAGATTATCCAGGTACGCAGGAGATACTATAGTGCACAAGTGTGTGCGTAAACACAGGAGCACTCTCTGTTCCTTTACTCTCATAGTCCGATGGGACGGCAATCCGACACGACCGGGGAGAGATCAGGCGCAGGACCAACGGCTTTACGTGCTTTCCGAGGCACCACCAACTTCCAAACTCCAAATGAACCCAATAGCCCTTCGCCCGAACTGAGAATCAAACTCAGGGTCCCAGGCTCAGCAGTCACGCGACCACGAAATTAACGGGGCAGTCAGTTGGCCATGAACTAGTCTCGTCGAGCCTGTCACCTGGGGGCCTACTCCGAAATGCAAAGTGCGAATGTTCGGATCGGACCGACACATGGCCGAACCGAATATTATTGAAAAATGCGAAAAAAGTTCGGATCGGCTCAGCTGGTTCGGGACCATAGTCAATATTCGAAAGAGTGTAGGAGTGTAGGATCGGAACCGACCGAATCAAATAGTAACTTCGTAGCAGGAAACGGCCGAACATTCGGCCGATACTACTTCGGAGTAGACCCCCTGGTATTGTCTAGAATAAGAACTAACTACGGCAAAAATAACTTAACCTATACGGGAGCACAACTCTATAAACTTCCCAAGGATGTAAAAGAAGTGACTTCACTCAAAATATTCAAAAAGAAAGTATTTACTTTTTATTTGGAACGACGAAACGCTATATTGATTGTTTTGTGTTTATTTTAGTCTAAAACAGCAACGTCTTTTAACTTGGGTCATCGCCTTGGGAATGCAGTGAACTCGTTTTTGTTGACAAAGATCTTACCTACTTTTCTATTTTTTTTTTCTTTTTTGTTTTCTTCTACCCGCACGGAATAATATAATTAGTAATAAGATTTATTGTTCTCATGTAAGTGATGATTGTCTTAATGAGAAATAAAGTTCTTTAAACCGAACTAGTGTTACTAGTGGAGGCCACTTACTTCAAAAATTCTTTTCTCCCAGTGTGTAAGCGCTGTACCATCGCCGCCCTGATCTTCTAACTCGGCACCTTCCAGCTCCGAACAGTTGAAGTGTTCTCGCACCTGCAAACAAATAATAATAATAAAAACTTGAGAGGTGTCAAGGGACACCCGGATGGAACGAAGTATAACTGGCTTGCTTTCTATAAGAGAAAGAGAGAGAGACAGACAGAGAAGCACGCGCACGCCGCACGGCTTACAACTATAGCAAAAAGTGTCGTTCCAACTTTTGGTCTTAAATTTTTCCGTCTAGCCCCCTTTCGCAACGCGCGATAAGGAACTTCGTTCCAATAAAACACGTAATCAATAAAAGAGAGCAGTTGTGCCCAGTGATAAGTCGCGGGTTCGAACCCAGACAGGCGCTTTACTTTGTGTAAATAATTTCATCACCACTGCTCTCAAAACGGTGAAGGAAAACATCATGAGGAAACCGGCATGTGCTAGAACCAAAAAATCGAAAGCTTCTACCAACCCGCATTGGGCCCGCGTGGTGGATTACAGCCCACTCCCTCTCACTGAGAGAAGGCCTGTGTCCCAGCAGTGGGAACATAAAAAAGGCTGACTCAAAATAATAATGTAAACAGTGTTCATTATTATTTTTAGGAAAGTAAATTGGGAATTATTTGGTATTCAATTAAACACATGCATCAAGTTTTTGGAACGAAGTTCCTTATCGCGCGTTGCGAAAGGGGGCTAGACGGAAAAAATTAAGACCAAAAGTTGGAACGACACTTTTTGCTATAGGTAGTTGTAACAAACTGAGCAGACAGCTGTGCTGCTGGACAGTTTGTTGCGCCACTTCTTCTTCCCAGCGATAGCTCTAGGAAGTGGTGAAGGGCGGGCGTTTTGGGGGGCTGACTTATGTAATTATGACGTTCGAAAAGTGCTGATTCTCAGCCTAATTTGAAAGAAAGACTTTTGATTGGAAAAAAAAATACATGCCATTTTCATTTTGGTAGTTTTTGATACGTACCTCTTTAACGACTCTAGGCGTAACGATCATATGGAAGGTCCTGTCCATGTAGCCACCTCGGATCATCCAGTTCTTCCTTGTAATGTTCTTCACCACGCGGTCTGACCATTTGTGGATTTGTAACCTGTAATCATAGCATTGACGTTTTAGCATACATAACGCTTATTTTCCCCGAAGGATTAGCCAGTACATATATAACACCCACATTTCAGTTATATATACAGTAATCTGCAATCGCGACAAATTTGCCAAAAATGTAAACAAATATGGGTCTTACTATAAAAACTTAAACACATGTTCAATGTGTGTCTAATGTCAGTGTTATGTCAAAGTCAATTAGGTATGTCGTGTTTAAAAGGTGTTTAGCCTAAACAACTGATAAACACTGTTTTGTGGTAGTCAAGTATAAGTTTATGGAAAAATAACTTTAACTCCTACATAATAAAGTTCAGTTTACACTAGAACTTCAAACATTATTATAACTTTTTAAAGAGGGCTAGTCACTCTAAAATCAAATTAATTTCCATTGAAATAAAGTTGATATTTGTTTAACTTGAAATAACATGAATTTGAAACATTAGTTTGACTAGACTTTAGATGGAGTGTTATTTTAATAAAATATTTAAATGGTATTACTAACTCTTCATCCATGGGCAACTGATAAACACTGTTTTGTGGTAGTCAAGTATAAGTTTATGGAAAAATAACTTTAACTCCTACATAATAAAGTTCAGTTTACACTAGAACTTCAAACATTTTCATTTTAAAAAGTGCTAGTCACTCTAAAATCAACTTAATTTCCATTGAAGTAAAGTTGATATTTGTTTAACTTGAAATAACATGAATTTGAAACATTAGTTTGAATAGGATGGAGTGTTATTTTAATAAAATATTTAAATGTTACTACTAACTCTTCATCCATGGGTGGATTACCGGTATCTGGTCTTCTTTCAGTTAATGGTTCGCCATTTTCATCTCTGGAAAAGGAAATGCACAGTTATTTTTTGGAACAGAGCTTTTTTTTGTTTTTTTTTATTGACAATGGGCTCACTCTTGACCTCAATCCAGCCCAGAGGCAGGGATGAGATCTACGGTGGAACGAGCTTGCCCAGAAGAAG
Organism: Apamea sordens; assembly: GCA_945859715.1. Classification (NCBI taxonomy): domain Eukaryota; kingdom Metazoa; phylum Arthropoda; class Insecta; order Lepidoptera; family Noctuidae; genus Apamea; species Apamea sordens. Next base: position 4,284,476 of record OX244015.1, on the reverse strand, counting down.
CCTATTCACTCTCGCCTTGAAGAGATTCGGGTTGTATGAACTCGGGAATGCAGACGCAGGCAGCTTGCGGTAAACTGAAGAAATCGTCACATAACGAAAAAAGCGTTATGCCCTATGACTTTGAGAGAGAGAGAGAGAGAGGGAGATAGTTCTCATGTTTTTCGAGGGTGCTGATAAAATGAGAATCCATGATGGCGGCTGAGAAAATTTTCAAATATTTTGACATTTTGTAATTTTTGCAGCTGCCATCTTGGATTTTCATTATGAGCTCTATTCCTGCCGGGGATCCCCCGACACCGCACGTTTTATTTTATTTTAATGTCTAAACATAAAACCGCTTAATCCATCTGCCAGGTCAAGTGTCTGCTCACTTTAAAAACAGGTACAGTCAGCGTCAATAATATCGGGACGAACAGACTGTTAAATGTCATTCTGACAAGAACTTTATCCAATTGAGACAAAGTTTAGTTTTCTTAGTTGTTGAGATCATTTTGAACAGTCTGTTAGTCCCGATATTTTTGACGCTGACTGTACTCATGATATGAACCACTTTTACTTACAGTTTGGTCGACGAGAGAATGCGTTCTTGACAACGGTCAGTTTCATAAAAACAAATATGTATTTTTCAAAGGGGGTCTTGCTGATTAGATGTTTAAAATCACTGGATCTAAGCACCAAAATGTAAAAACGTTAAAAGAATATGGATGTCACGTAATCAACTTTGAACATTAATATCTCGGAAACGTGACGCATTACAGGGTTTGGTCTTATTCTGTTTTCAGTTTGCATTGATGGCCGCGAGGCCACCATTTAAAAAAAAATCAAAATGGCGGAGAGGTAGGTATGGCACGGATCTTCAAAGATCTTTGATCTTTATTAGCTACTAATATTGGCGCATCGACAGGTGTCAGAACCGCATTCTCTCGACAGTTGGACTCTATTGACGAACAACAACGGAAACAATAGTCTTGGTCGTATTCTTTAATAAAAAAGTAGATATCATAATTGAGTTGTATTCATCTATCGTCATACATACCTATAAAACGCGAATAAGGACACACTGAAGCCCAGCGCGTGTAGCATCTCGTGTTTGACAGTTGACAGCACTGACGGAAGATCTCTGTACTTCGTTGACAGCTCGCCCGGGCAGAAGTTCGCGTGACCAGCTACAGGCCTAGTAAAGAAAAAAAAATTGTAAATAATGCACATCTATACAAAAAAAAAAAAACAAACAAACTTCAGTTTCGACGACACGGTTGGTGCAGTGGCTGAGCGATCAACTGCTGTGCTGCGTGTCACGGGTTCGATTCCCGCACGGAACAAATATTTGTATTGCCGGTTATTGGTAGTTGTTCCGGGTCTGGCTGTTTGTGTATGTGAGTTTAAATGTTTGTAAACGCACCCACGATACAGGAGAAATTCCTAGTGTGGGGGCAACGTTTTTATAAAAAAAAAAAAGTATTTAAAAAAGCTGAAGAGTTTGTTTGAACGTGCTAATTTCTGGAACTGCCAAAGCACCTGCCATCTAATCTCTTCACCACCCTTGGTTGACTGGTAGAGAATGCCTAAGGCATTAAGTCCGCCTTTGTACATTTTTTGTGTGCGAAAGGATAAATAAATAACTGCCAGTCGGATTCAAAAATAAACTCTGCATTAGACACACCAATTCTTAAGGAAGGCTATATGCTATGTAACATCACATTAAGACCCTTCAGAGGGGTAGCGGGGTCGTCCGAAAGGGTTACCGCTGCCCTGGAACATAAAGGGCTAAGGAAGGAACACGGGTGGGTTCTAGTCAGTAAGAGTCTGACACTCCCTTCCGCTCCACCCAGAGCGGGAGGAGTCATTTGATGATTTCCCATGCTCAAAAAAAAAAAAAAAAAAGACCCTTCAGAGCAGAGCAAAAATAAAAAACCTCAGAAAGTCCGCTAAGCAAATACGAAATTATAGCGCTGGCAGACGATGCGATGCGACGCGGAATTCCCGAAAGCACTTGACACAAACAAAACAATACGTTCTGTATTCACGACCTATTTGTATTGATCACTAGTAATTATAAAAAAAAAACAGGAATCAAATAACTATGAATTTTACAAAAGTTAAGCAACACTCCTCAAGGTATAGAACAAGATGGGTGACCTGTCTAATGCCGACTCCTGCTGACAATGAGACGCGTATGCTACCGTCTGTCCTCGCCGACATCGCTCCGTCTCGACCGCACTCACGTATAGCACGAAGTCTGTGTCTTCCACCCCTTGGAAGTCTTCTTCATTTGCTGTGGCTGAGAATACAGAAGAAAATATAATTAAATGGTGTTTATCGGTGGTCTTCACGTAGACAATCCATAGAAGATCTACTTTCAACCATTGTTATAACATACAGACGCCAGCAGGCCAAGCTTCCCGAAACTGTCAAATTTTCCCAATCAACCTTGAACCTTAATGCTTTGGCGATAATGTTGAAAATCTATTAAAGAAATTTGACAGATTGTATTAGCTTGATGTTCAAATCAAATCAAATCAAATCATTTATTTGCATAAAACAGGTTCAGAGGATGTTTCAGAAGGTCGAGCGGTACACTGTTAATAACCATGTGAGGTGTGCAAACATATACAAGAATTTTACAGTTAATTTAAAAATTAAAGTACAATGCCATTGAAAATAAAAACTATCGTTAATACAGATCAGTCAACAGAATAAGGAATTAAAAATAATAATGTCATGCTAATAAAATACAGTCCAAAAATTATATCTTATTCATCATCAAAATTATGTATGTCCAATATTATATTAAATTTACAATGAATTAAATTTGAAATTATGTCCAATATCTATATATATATTACATTATTTACTATCCAGACCTTTGCTGTCATTAAAATAACATATTTTTGTCCCCCAAGTAATCTTTGACATCATAATAACATTTATTTATTAAGAATGTTTGTAATTTCTTTTTAAATTGGAGAATAGGTAATTGTTTTATGTCATCAGGCAATTTATTATAAATCAACGATGTCATGCATAAAATACTTTTATTTAATAGTGCCGTTTTACCATAGGGTATTTCTACCTCTAATCTTTTTTTGTCTCTTAACTTTCGATAATAGCTTTTGAATGCAGTCTTATAGTACTCTGGATTCGATTTTACAAAAATATTAGCTTCATAGATGTACTTACAGGGAGGGTAATGTAAGAATTTTGAGATTTTGAGATTGTAAGAAGTTCTGGCATAAGTTAGGCAGAGCTGCTGGGGAGTTTGTTCCGCCACTTCTTCTTCCCAGATAAAGCACTAGGAAGTGGTGAAGGGCGGGCGTTTTGAGGGACTGTCTGATGTAATGTTGATGTTCGAAAAGTGCTGATTCTCAGCCTAGTTTGAATTTGATTGTTGTCAGTTATCGATTTATATAGGTAGGTTTCATGAGTAGACGCCATTTTGAAAAAAAAAACAAAATGGTGCGACATTAGGCCAGGCTCCATATAAAAATCTTCCATCCCCTTTATCTCCTTACCTGGTACATAAGTCCCATCGGTGATAGTATTCCTATCAATATCTGAAGGCACCTCGTCATCCAACCTGATCTGTCGCGGTAAGGCTCTGCAATTATGACCAGTACTGTTGCACACGTAGCAAAGCTGGAAAACAACGAAACACAGTGTTAAAATAACGTAGTGCCATTCTGAAGTTCACTTGGAACCTCACTCAAGTGAGCGCACACAGTTCAAAAACGAACTCATTTGTTTTTAAAATAAACCAAACCCAAAACATTTATTTCAATTAAACCTTTAAACAGGTACTTTTGAATAGTCAAAATTAAATACTCGGTCAGTTAGTCAGAAAGTTGAAGCTAGGTGCCCATTCCAAAACGTAGATCTCTATGGAGAAGAACGGGCAAGAAACTCCAAGGACACCCTTTTAAATCAAGATATTTTACAAAATCCTGGGTACATTATTCTTGTTGCTATACGTATATATGTGAGAACAATATAATAAAAAAAATAGTCAAAATTAAATACTCTGTCAGTTAGTCAGAAAGTTGAAGCTAGTTGCCCATTCCAAAACGTAGATATCTATGGAAAAGAACGGGCAAGAAACTCCAAGGACACTCTTTTAAATCAAGATATTTTACAAAATCCTGGGTACATTATTCTTGTTGCTTCTATATGTGAGAACAATATAGGAGGAAACAATTCAAAATATAAGATGAAGAGCTGATTTTTTAATCGATAGATAATTTATATTCGTGGAATAAAATTGACGTCTAACAGATTTTGCATGGAAGAACTGTCAAAATTCAAAATTATTCCTCCGATAAAATTATCTGGCGTTGGAAAAATCAGCCATAATTGGCCAGTCTCAACCGACGGCGCCCGTTCACGAACATGACGCGTGGATCAGCACCACCAGCTCAACCATTTCGTAGGGAACCGAATGATCCAACACACGCGCCACCAACAGTGAGACATTTAAGTGAGCATGACATATTCTCAACTGGCATGATCTTTCAAGTCTATAGCAATAAATCATCGCGGGTTCACAACGAGAGAACCAGACGGGCAGTTCTCGTAATTTTAAGAACGTTCACAGTCTGATCTCAGTCTCGATCAGTCAAAAGTACTTTTAATTTTCCTACATCATCATTTCAGCCGAAAGATGTCCACTGCTGGACACAGGCCTCCCCCAGGCACCTCCACTTCGACCGGTTCTGTGTTTCTCGCATCCAACGGGTTCCTGCGGCTTTAACAAAGTCGCCAGTCCACCTTGTGGGAGTTTTGCATTTTCCTACATTTTTCCATTCTTGACATTGATTGTCGCTCAGGTGAGATTGCGAGTACATTTTTTTAATTACGGGAACTGGCGTCCTGGTGAAGGCCGAAGGAATCCGCTGGATGCGAGAAGCACAGAACCGGTCGAAGTGGCGGTGTTTGAGGGAGGCCTATGTCCAGCATTGAACATCTTTCGATTAAAATGTTGATGATTATGATTCCTACACAAATAAAGACTCTATAGAGGTATGAGGAACAGGGTGTAAAGTTCACTCATAAACCATAGAAAAGGGAGGATCCACCGACCAGACGGGTGTTGTGCCTGGCGGGCAACTGCCCGATGATTCATGTCGGGCCATTGTATCCTACTAATTAATATTATAAACGTGAATGTTTGGATGAATGGATGGATGTCTGTTACTCTTTCACGCAAAAATTTCTGATCGGATTTAGATGAAATTTGGCACACAGATGGTTTATAACCAGGATTAACATAAAGGATACTTTTTATCCCGTTATTCCCACGGGATCCAAACTTATGCGGGTAAAATCGCGGGGCGCAGCTAATATGCTAGTGGCGCGGTAAACTATGCTTGCGAGATGCAGGATTTTGCGTGACATCAGTATGACGAACTCCAAAGAAATCGAAACAGGGAAGATTTCAATTCGACTTTAATTTTTTACGTAATGAAAATTATTTTCAACGAGCCAACCAAGGAAACTTCGCTTGTTAACGTTCTAATAATAAAACGCCAAATAAACTTGTTTGCAATAAACTTTATAACAATCACAAACAATTTCAAAAATAATTCAATTTATTTTTATATTTTACACAACTTTTGTGTTTTCCTTAAAATGTTGATTTCATGTAGATTTTCTATCGTTGGTAAGTTAAAATATATGTTTTAACCAAATAGAACTACACTTAAGGGTCTGAAATAAAACATTTTGATTTGATAACATCACACAGTAGGACCGTCTTGGTCCTACTGTGTGATGTTCTCTTCTCATATACAGAAGGAACGAGCTAACCTAACCTAACACTCTTTTCTTCACCGAATTAGCGCTTAGCTGAGCTAAAGCTTGGATTTACTTACTATATTTACATGATGAATGCCATGTAGAAAGTCACGTATTATACGATTTAAACAGGGCATTAAAGCGCGTTAAGCCGTTGATCTTTGACAGTCGTTACGGGTAGTGAGAAGCCCGAAAGTCTGACAACCAGTCTTACCAAGGGGTAGCGTATTACCCAGTACCTGGATTGTGGAGGTCAGATAGGCAGTCGCTCCATGTAAAATACTGGTATTCATCTGCATCCGGTTAGACTGGAAGCCGGCCACAACATAGTTGGGAAAAAGCGAGACAGATGATGATGATATAGGATTTACACATAACTGGGGAAATGTGGAAGAAGTTACTAAAAAGGTACACCCCTGCCTACCCGTCGGTGAATACAAGCGTGATGTTATGTTACGTAAACTGTAACCTGCACCCTAATTGCGTAACACACAATTCATCTCAATTTGAATAATTTTGAAGGATATTGCGAATCCATTGCTTCATATGTTAGAAAAATGTGTCTGCTCAACAACTTAAATAACGCAATGAATATTGTTGAACTGTCAATATGAAATCCATTGCTACTGATTGTGTGTGCAACTACCCCGTTGCTCTACACTTCGTAGTATTAAACCCGTACCCGCTCAGATACAGGATCTCACGGTCTTTTAATGTCTACAGCACATATAGGAATTATTCAGGCTGAAAACCAGCAACACTGTTTGGCTTATGCTGGTAGTACTTCCCGGGGCCTGTCCTCTGACGCGCGTCTATTATCATTAAACTGCTGAATCTAGCTGAAGAGTCCAACGAACCTCTGCGACTGGCTTCGGCTCCGTCCTCTCGAACGCCTTCCAAAGGTCCAGCACCCTAATTGCGTAACACACAATCAATCGGAATCGGTTTCATTTTGATAGTTCAACAACATTCATTGCGTTATTTACGTGTTGAGCAGACAAATTTTTCGAACTTATGAAGCAATGGATTAGCCATTTGCTTCAAAATGATTCAGATTCCGACTTATCGTGTGTTACGCAATTAGGGTGCGGGACCCCAGTTTCTGAGATATCTATGTCCAAGGCACTTGAAATAATAAGACACCATTTATTTCAGGTAACAAAGACCTATAAACATAAATACTGGAAAGACTAATAATACTTAGTATGCAAAATTCTTTTATAACTGCTTCCTATAATATATTACATTGTTACAGGCCTTCACCTCCTACTTCTAACCCACATCGCACACTCATTCGTCCTACTGACAGCTAATGTTGACGATGTCAAGAAAATAGCCCGAAAGTTCGTCTCAGACTCACTGGCCGAGAAGATAGCCGATTTCATAGCCAGAGCCACTGAAACCATGGCCCAAAACAAGAAGGTGTCAGAAGAAAATGAGAAAAGCGCCGACGGTCAAGAAAGTTCCCAAGTATCAGCTGAAAATAGAATGTATAACCTAGAAAGACATGTTCTTGATACTCAGGCTGCGGAAACGAAGTCGAAAGAAGAAATCGTTTCAGGAAAAGTGACGGTGAAAATACCGAGAAAAATTGCGGAAAAGAAAAAACATAAATTTGAAGAGCAAAGCACACATAAGCATAAAAAGGAACCCAAACCATTACACGGAAGAAGCCGTTACATTGTCCAAAGAGAAAATAAGGATTCTATAGCAACTGCGAAAGCGCTATCTAAAGAAGATAAATACAATAAGATGAAAGAATCAATTCAATTAATCGAAGATAATTTGTTTAGTACTCCAGGTGGCAGTACGAAAACTAAGAAACAAAAAAAGAAAAGTAAAGGAAGGCCTTACAAACTCCTTTCTGCTTTTGACACGATTGAGAATGATGCAGCGAAAGATGGTACTCCGTATAACAAAGGAGCCAGCGATTACGATAGACTGTTCAGTTTAAGGGCGAGAGACGATGAAAAAGTGTTGTCTTTGCCAACTGAGGAAGCTGCTACAGAAATTGAACAGCATTTTAATGAGAGTGAGAGAGAAACTGATAAAGCAGTCAGTGTACTCGACCAGCGCGAAGTTACGGATGAGAATAACACTGAAAAGGTTGCTACCAATGAGCCTTTGCATGTCAAAGGAAAGGATGAATTTGATCACGACGAAAACAAGATTATTGAAAAAACTGAAAAGGTACCGACGACTGGGTCCCGGGATGTGACGGAAAAGGATGTTGAAGAGGAGAATTGGTGGGAGAGAGCGTTACCTGCTCATGCTCATGAGGTGAACGGTAAAGGGAAGTCTTGGTTTTGAATATATTGTTTTTTTGGATTGTTTTGAGGTTTTATTTGTATACTGGATTCTGGATGCTGCCAAAGACTACGTTCGCGTGGTAGTCGTAAGTTACAAAAAAAACCTGCCTAGCCTTTTCCCAACTATGTTGGCGTCGGCTTCCAGTCTAACCAGATGCAGCTCAATATCAGTATTTTACACGAAGCGACTGCCTTCCTGACCTCCATAACTCTGTTACTGGGTAATACGACACCCCTTGGTAAGACTGGATGTCTGACTACCCGTAACGACTATCAAAGATTCACGAATGACAGCCGGGACTAACGGTATAACGTACTTTCCGAGGCATGGATTTTTATTATTTCTCTTTGCTCTTGTTTCATGTTTATTATTATAATATGTATATATTTATTTAGGTGAGAAAAAAAAAGAAAAATACTTTATGTATTATATTAATAGTATAGTGTAAATGGTACATCACAGACTACCTACTATATTTGACTCTCCTTAATTTTTAATCCATCTTTAGTTCTAGTAGAAAATGTAGGTACGGACGAACAAGAAACAAAAGTCAACTTAGAATTTAAAGAAATATAATGTCCGTACACAACACGATATAAATATATACACAGAAGGAGTAAAACATAAGAAACACAATCGAAAGGGCGAGAACACAATACAACAATAATAATAATATTAAATTAAATTAAATTACTGAAGAAAAGTCTAGAGGCGTCTGTCTCAACCATGACAGGAGGTTGACATCAGAGCAGCGCCACTAGTGGCGTATTTCTGAACCAGGGTTTAGGAGTGAAACCTACATCACCCCCCTCCAGAGACCGTCAAGGGCGATAAAAATCAGGAAACCTGACGTGACGACCAGAGCGAGTGGTGTACTCTCTGCTACTGCAAGGTGGAGTGACTTCTTTTGGGTCAGCTTTGTCTGCCAAAATGTAAGCTGGCTTAAGGCGGTCAATTGAGACCGTGACCTCTCTGCCCTTAAATAATATTTTGAAGACCTTGTCTCCCCTTTGCAGAACTTTGTGAGGACCTGTGTACGCTGGTTGTAGCGAACCACGTAATGCGTCTTCACGAAGGAACACGTGATCAGTGGTCTGCAGATCCCTAAAAACGAAAATGCTGGACTTGCTGTGACGGGATGCTGGAGTAGGTTGCAGATTTTGAGCGAATTTGCGAATGCGCGCAGTGAAATCTGTGACGTCGGTCGTTCCTTCGTCTCTAGGAGTGAAAAATTCTCCCGGGAGCCTTAGCGGTTCGCCGTATACAAGTTCGGCTGAAGACGCTTGGACATCCTTTTTGAATGCGCTCCGTATACCAAGCAATACCCACGGCAAAGACTCTGTCCACTTGTCATTTGCATGGCACATGATGGACGCCTTAAGTTGCCGATGAAATCGCTCCACCATGCCATTACATGCCGGATGGTATGCAGTTGTCCGCTTGTGCTGAAAACCAGCCAATTTGGACAATTGATCGAACAGGGCCGACTCGAACTGACGACCCCTGTCCGTGATAATGTCTGCGGGACAGCCAAACCGGGAAATCCATCCGGATAGCAGCGCTTTAGCTACTGTCTCAGCAGTTATGTCGACAATAGGTACGACCTCTGGCCACCTGGTAAAACGGTCGACTGCCGTCAGACAGTACCTAAAGCCTTCCGAAATGGGAGCGGGCCCACAAGGTCGATGTGGACGGTGGTGAACCTTGCACGTGGGAGGTGATACGACCCTAATGGCGCAGAAACGTGTCGGCTCACTTTGGCCCGCTGGCACTCAAGACAAGCTCGTGCCCACTCCCTGCAGTCCTTCCTAATACCTGGCCAAACGAAGCGTTCTGCGATTAATTTGGCAGAAGCTGAGACACCAGGGTGGCTGAGGGTATGCAGGCTGTCGAAGACTTGCTTTCGCAGCATTACGGGCACAAATGGTCTGGGAGGCGTTGTACTGACGTCACAGTACACAGATGAACGCTCCCCTGGGACCTGCACCTTCTCCAAAATCAATGATGATCCTTCCTGGAGTAGCTTGGACAGCTCCGGATCCGCAGCTTGCGATTCCGCGAGAGTGTCAAAGCTGACCGGTACCTGAAGCGCTTCCACGCGAGATAAGGGGTCGGCTACGACATTGTCCTTGCCGGAAATGTGCCTTATGTCGGTGGTGAACTGGGCAATGAAGTCTAGGTACCGGAATTGCCTAGGCGAGCAGTTTTTCTTCCTCTCGTGGAATGCAAAACTGATCGGCTTGTGGTCCGTGTACACGACGAAGTGTCTGGCCTCGAGCATATGGCGAAAGTATTTGATGGCCTCGTAAATGGCCAGTAGTTCCCTGTCATAGGGAGAATACTTTGTTTGCGAAGGGCTGAGCTTCCTGGAAAAGAAAGCTAATGGCTGCCAGCCATCATCGCTAAGCTGCTGTAACACCGCGCCGATTGCAGTATCCGACGCATCAGTAATCAACGCGGGTTTGGCATTGCAATCGGGGTGAGCTAATAGGGCAGCGTTAGCTAAGCTTGCCTTGCAGTCTTCAAATGATTGCAAAGTATTCTCCGCAAGACATATAGGCTGCGAGCCCTTTACGTTGCCAATCAAGAGATTGTGCAGCGGCGCCTGGATCTGAGCTGCGTGGGGTATGAAACGCCTGTAAAAATTAATCATACCCAGAAATCGGCGCAACTGACGGACATCCTTGGGCGGCGGGAAGTTGTTGATGGCATCGACCTTAGAATGAAGCGGTTTGGTGCCTTTCTCGGAGATGTGGTAACCTAGGAAGGTTACCTCAGGAACACCGAAAACACACTTGGATGTGTTGATCAGCATACCGAAATCCTTCATCCTGCCGAAGATAATGCGGAGGTGCTCCTCGTGCTCAGCCTGTGACCTTGAAAAGATTAAGAAGTCATCCAAATAGCAGTAGCAAAAGTCCAGTCCTCTCGTCAGCTCGTCGACAAAACGTTGGAAAGCCTGGCCTGCGTTGCGCAAACCAAACGTCATGTACGGAAATTCGTACAGGCCGAACGGTGTGGTGATCGCCGTCTTCGGAATGTCGTCTGGACTGACAGGTATCTGATTATAGGCTTTCACTAGGTCTATTGTACTGAAAATTTTACAACCAGAGATACTGTGTGAGAAGTCGTGGATGTGCCTAATCGGATACCTGTCAGGGACGGTCCGGGCGTTCAGCATCCGGTAATCACCACAAGGTCGCCAACTGTTATCCTTTTTAGGGGCCAGGTGCAGTGGTGATGCCCATGGGCTCTCCGACGGTCTAGCAGTTCCATTGGCCAGCATCAGCTGAAACTCCTGCTGAGCAATTTTCAATTTGTCTGGCGCTAGTCGCCGAAATGAAGATGAAACTGGAGGGCCTGGGGTGGTGCGGATGTGGTGTACGGTGTTGTGCGGTGTAGTGCGTAGTATACCGGCTGGTCGGGTGATGTCGGGAAACCCGTCCAAAATTTTGTGGTACCTCGAATCACCAGAAGAAATTTTCACAGAGAATATAGATGAGTCTGAGTGATTCGAGGCCACAGAGTAAATGTTCGTATTATTGTCGACTAGTCGTTGGTTACGACAGTCAACAACTAGTGAATAAAAAGATAAAAAATCCGCACCGATAATTGGTTTGGATACCTCGGCAACTACAAAACGCCAATTAAAGTCTCTACGGAGTCCTAAATTTAAATTTAACTGCACGAAACCAAATGTCTTAATGGGCGTCCCATTCGCGGCCGTAAGTTGGTAGTTTGTGCACACACGACGGTCGCTTAGCAAACGACGAGGGTAGACGCAGAGGTCGCTACCAGTGTCGACCAAAAACTGCGTCTTGGTGCTCCGCTCCGTGACGAACAGGCGACCAGTCGAGCGAGGGCAATCGTATGTCGCCATTACCGACTGCCCGCGGCATTTCCCTGCCTGTAGTCGCAGGGCTTGACGCAGCGCTTCGCCTTCTCGCCGTGCATCGCGTGGTACCAGCACACAGGTTGCTGCCGGTAGCTGGAATCCGAGCGAGTTGATGAGCGATTGCGTGAGTGCTGTCGCGCGTCTCGACCACGGCTGTGGGAGCGGTCCCGCGAACGGTTGTCACGCAGCTGTAGCATAAGGTCCTTCATGGCGCGCTTCAGCTCTGCGATTTCGGCTGCCATCTCACTAGCCGAGGGTCCTACTGCTGAAGTTGCTGCGACGTGGCTTGCCGGCGCGACGATGTCGTGCACGCGATCAGCCAGTTCGGCTAGCACCTCCAGGGTGCTGTGGGCTTGCGATGCCAGAAGGGGTTGGATGCTGGTGGGGAGTCGGCTACACCAGATGGTGCGCACAAAGTCCTCGGGGATGGTTGGTCCTGCCAATCCCTGCAGGTGGCGAAGGAACTGTGACGGCTTCCGGTCCCCTAGCTCCTCGTGCATCAGCAGCTGTTTCACCTTCCGTTCCTGGGACGCCGAGAGCCGCTTCACTAATTCGGTCTTCAGCTTGACGTATCGGTTGGTGGCAGGAGGGGACATGATGACGTCCTTCACCTCCTTTGAAAATTGCTGGTCGAGATGACCGACCACATAATTAAATTTGGTGACGTCATTCGTCACCCCTGAATTCTCAAACTGAGCCTCTATCTGCGCGAACCAAATATCGGGCTCCTCGGGCCAAAACGGCGGTAGGCGCAAAGCGAGGCGGTACGCCTCGGCCGCCTCGACCTTTGGATCCGCTGGGCGCTTGGTCCTGCGCGCACGGTGCGCACCGTGGTCGGCGGGCTGCGACGACGCGGTGTGTTCCGAATCACTGTCACTCATTGTCTCTCCGTGTTCTTTACGGGGTCACCAGTTTAGTTCTAGTAGAAAATGTAGGTACGGACGAACAAGAAACAAAAGTCAACTTAGAATTTAAAGAAATATAATGTCCGTACACAACACGATATAAATATATACACAGAAGGAGTAAAACATAAGAAACACAATCGAAAGGGCGAGAACACAATACAACAATAATAATAATATTAAATTAAATTAAATTACTGAAGAAAAGTCTAGAGGCGTCTGTCTCAACCATGACAGGAGGTTGACATCAGAGCAGCGCCACTAGTGGCGTATTTCTGAACCAGGGTTTAGGAGTGAAACCTACACATCCAAAGGTTGTCTTTAAAAGATCGCTATTAGCGATAAGACCGCCCATTGTATCACCCTTTATAAAATTTTATATATTTATGTTCTGTAATTTGTATGGTGTACAATAAAGAGTATTTTATTCCATGGAGGGGTCTTGGTAAGTTACACAATATACTAAAATACAGTCAAATTTTATTAAACTCCCTCGGCCCCCTCCGTGTGACCGTGCAACCCCTGAAAATCTCTGCTCGAAAATCTCTCTTGTTCCATACATTTGACGTGGAGTAAAGTAATTTTTTTTACACTGAATGATTTTGGGAGCTATCGTCATTATCTTTATCATTAATATGCTGTTTGGCAGTTCCCGTGACCCAAGGGCTGGCTTTTACCTTGGCCAGTGGCTAAGCATTGCCATACAACGCGGCAATGCCAATGCCGCCAGTCTCTTGGGTACAGCGATGCCGAGGAATATTTCGACGCAATCTTTTAGTTTTTAATTTATTATACTTACATTTAAATGTTCTTCAGGAACCCTGACTTCACCGCACATAGTTTCAACGTTGCACTGATCTATACAGTGTGTTCTGCCATCTCTGACGAAGACTTGACGAGTGGGACATTTTCTGTAAAAAAATAATCAGACATTAATAAAAATAGCAGTAGGTGAGCTAAGGAGTATCGTGTTACCCAGTAACTGGGTTGTGGAGGTCAGATAGGCAGTCGCTCTATGTAAAATACTGGTAGTCTGCTGTATCAGGTTATACAGGAAGCCGACGTCAACAACTATGGCAACGCAGACGAGAAGGGCAGGAAGATGATGTTAATCCTAAAGGTTGTATTATTTCCTACGCATACATACAGTGGCCTCCAAAATTTAGTTGACATTTTTTCACTTCAGCTGTGACACGCCACATTATGATTTAAAATTCAAGTGATCCAAATGTTGGAACTGCTACAACGTCTTTATTGACTAATTCAACTACCTATGACTTATCATAAAAAATAATCAAGTAATCCCTTTTTTTTGCGGATGGGAAATCATCAAATGACCCTCCCGCTCTGGGTGGAGCGGAAGGGAGTGTCAGACTCTTACTGACTAAATCCCACCCGTTTCCTTCCTTAGCGCTTTATGTACCAGGGCAGCAGTAACCCTTTCGGACGATCCCGCTACCCTGGCATCAAGTAATCCCTTATGTTTAAATCATAATGTAGCATCAAAAAAATTAAAAATGTCAACTGACTTTTGGAGGCCAATGTATGTATACCTACAATGTGGAGACAACAATACGACAATAAATGAAAACACTCGCAATACTAATGCCTAAGAGTATTTTAGAACTATCAAATGAATCCTAGCATCGAAATTAAAAAACTGATTTTCAGTAGATTAATAGTAATGAATTAATGATGGTCCGACTGTGAGTTTTGCCAATCTTTAACTAGCAATGGTGACTTGGATATATTAGATTGAATTTTCGTATGCAGACTGGGAACATAGATATACGCAGTTTAATTTATTGTTGTACTAGCTGTGCCCCGCGGTTTCACCCGCATAAGTTTCGATCTCGTGGGAATATAGGGATAAAAAGTATCCTTTGTGTTAATCCTGGTTATAAACTACCCGTGTGCAAAATTTCATCCTAATCCGTTCAATAGTTTTTGCGTGAAAGGGTAACAAACATCCATCCAAACAAACTTTCTCGTTTATAATATTAATATAATATATGTATACATGCAGAAACTCGCGCATTCTTCCCGCGGGAGTACCTAAGCAGAAACTGGTGGTGGGAGTATTATTTCCTCTATTCATAAAAGGTTTATTGTAACTCCATCCTCATTCTGACGTTTAATAAATGATAGAAGATAAGATACAATCCTATCGCAATTTATCAGAAATCAAAATGTACGGAATTATCTATGGTGAATAAAAAGCATCATAGAGAATTATCTTTACAACAGGTACGTTGAGTTTCCCTCGTAATAATTAGGTACAGACGCCAGTACATCAAGCTACAACAATCTGTCAAATAGGTATCTTTAATAATAGATTTTCAACATTTCATTTCTTTTTTTTTTTTTTTTGTCAACATTTTTTTTTTTATTTTTTTTTTTCTTTTATTTTTATGACTGAGTACGAGTTTTTTGACTGTGTATCGTCTTTTTTTTTTTTTTACTATTATTATTTTTTTTAGGTGTAATTGTGCAGAATAAAATATTTTTCTTTCCTTTATTTTCAATTTAATCGCTAAAGCATTAAGCTTCAAGGTTGATTGGGAAAATTTGACAGTTTCGGGTAGCTTGATGTGGGCGTCTGTACTTGACACCTCAACGCCAAAGGCACGCGTCGACGCGTCGGTAGGCCGTCGACAATTGCACCAAATGAAATAAAAAGTAATTTATTCAAACTAGGCTGAGAATCAGCACTTTTCGAACGTCAAAATTACATGAGACATTCCCCCGACACGCCCGCCCTTCACCACTTCCTAGTGCTTTCGCTGGGAAGAAGAAGTGGCGCAACAAACTCCCCAGCAGCACAGCTGTCTGTTCAGTTAGAAAATACTTGATTGTATACAATACTAGGTATGTAAAGTAATTAACATTACAAGACACAGAACATTAAATTAAATTATATGCCATATGTCAGCTAGCCACGCCAATATACCAACAAATACAATAAATATATACTTACTCAAGCAAAAAAAAAAACGGGTTGCACTCCAGGAGTGCCGTCAGAAGTGAAAACTTGAATATTAACGTTGTGCATTTTTGATATTTTGGAATGCGGTGTACTCTCCCTCCGTCTTATGAATTTTCGATCAGGTCACGTGTCCTGATACGAGTTCCGTCTTACGAATTTTCGATCAGGTCACGTGTCCTGACTCCTGACGCGAGCTCCGTCTTACAAATTTTCGATCAGGTCACGTGTCCTGACGCGAGCTCCGTCTTACGAATTTTCGATCAGCTCACGTGTCCTGACGCGAGCTCCGTCTTACGAATTTTCGATCAGGTCACTTGTCCTGACGCGAGTTTAACATTTTTTACCCATCACAACAAAAGTGCACAACGCCGCTAAAGAAGTTTTCACTTCAAAAATACCCACACAGGGGGTTTATTTATAAAAGATGATTAAAGATTTGATGTTTTTTTTTTTCAGGGGTCAACGACCGCTGATAGTTTTGTAACCTGAAGTATAAGTTTTTTTTGTAAGTAGTTGTATCGTGTTTAGATATCGATACCTGTGAAGTTTTTAAGTGACTAAACACAACTGCGGGTGATGACCCCAAAACCAACTCATCAAATAAATTTAATTTTTGACGTCTACGGAGTTTTGCTAGCTAATTTAATTTAACCGTGTATACGGCCATAGCACCCCGTGTTCCGAGCCCCGATACCAACCTTGTTGATTGACTTACTTTGAACGTTATGACCTATTCTCATAATTACAATGAAAATCGTGCAGCACGATTTACAATCCTATAGACTACAGAAGATGCAGTAGGCAATGTGATTCTCTAAACATCGCTTGGAAATTCGAACGGTGTCTCGTTGTGAATCCGCGACGATCGATTTTAAAAACAAAATAACTTCGCTTCCGAATTGTGTGTAGCGGTATCTACAACGCCACATGCGAACAACGCGTCATACTGACGTCACGCAAATCCTGCATCTCGCAAGCAGAGTTTACCGCGCAATTAGCATAGATACAATTTCCCAACATCAATCGTTGGGCAATTGCCCGCCAGACACAACACCCGTCTGGTCGGAGGATCCTCCCTTTTCTATGGAGGTTGAGTGAACTTTACACCCTGTTCCTCATACCTCCAAATGTGTTTTACTTTTAAAAACAAATGAATTCGATTTGTGTCATCATCATCATCATCTCAGATGAAAGACGTCCACTGCTGGACTGTGCTGGACATAGGCCTCCCTCCCCCAAGCACCTCCACTTCGACCGGTTCTGTGCTTCCCGCACCCAGCGGATTCCTGCGGCCTTCACAAGCTCATCGGTCCACCTTGTGGGCCTTCCAACGCTACATCTTCCGGTACGCGGTCGCCACTCCAGAACCTTTCGGCCCCATCGGCCATCTGTTCTGCCAGCCATGTGCCCTGACGATTTGTGTGATCGACTTAAAACCAAATAAATTCGTTTTCGAATTGTGTGCGCTCACTCAAGTGAGCTTCAAGTGATCTTTACAGGATAGTACAGTCACGAGCAAAAGTATGTATACACTCGGCTTTATTAAAAAGCTATATTTACTCCTTTATTTTTTAATTAAATTTTATGTTGTTACGAACATAGCATTTCCGAACCCATAAGTTTATGTAATGTGTCGTATTTTAACGTTGCATTCGTTATTTCACGAAAAAATCGCAATTGAAAGTTGCCGAGTGTTGACATATTGGTGCTCGTGACTGTACAAGGGTTGGTGCGCGGGCAAAATCGCGGGGCATATCGCTATCTTCATTACATCTGAACTGTGTACATTGACACAATGCAGTGTAAATGTTATTCTTCAAAGGTACTAACGTTTTCGTATTTATCTTATCGCGGATTCAGATAACCAGTCATTTCGATATGAATGTGTCGCAAATATGGCGGCTGTGACAAAACAGAAAATTTGAACCGAAATATTGTGTTTTTTTTAACGAAATACTAGTTGTTGTGCTGTGAAAAGTGTTTAACTGTGGATTGTTACTAAAGGAAATGGTAAAGTATGATTTTTTCTAGAAATTTGTGTGTTTTTGTACGTATTTTATTTAAGGGGACTCGGTCAACAATGACGATGGCGCCCCGTAATTCTAATTATAATATAACTCTTGTGGCTAAATACATCTTATCTCTCTAAAATCTTATCAATATTACAACAATGTAGTGGAAGCAGAGCTGAGAGTGAGGGGCCCGTGGCTAAATAATAACAGCCGCACAGGTCGATCGGTCAGGTTAAGCTACGCTTGCCGCGGTTGGTCTGTGGATGGGTGACCATCTTTACATACCGAGACCCCTCCGTGCCTCGGAAAGCACGTAAAGCCGTTGGTCCCGGCTGTCATTCGTGGATCTTTGACAGTCGTTACGGGTAGTCAGAAGCCCGAAAGTCTGACAACCAGTCTTACCAAGGGGTATCGTATTACCCAGTAACTGGGTTGTGGAGGTCAGATAGGCAGTCGCTCCATGTAAAATACTGGTATTCAGCTGCATCCGGTTAGACTGGAAGCCGACCCCAACATAGTTGGGAAAAGGCTAGGCAAATGATGTAGTGGAAGCAGAGCCCAGCTATTGCTGGGTGGTGCTTCCGCTGCGTAAATGGCACATGTATGTATAATAAGTACACATAACTTCCCGGCCCCTTCCGAAAAGGGGAACGCCAAGAAGATGCTACATAACCTTAGGTTGTACTGCGAATCCCCAAGTGCCTGTCGCCGCTGACCCTCATTCCGGACGTGATTCAAGCAAAATATTACGTATTTTTGTGTGCGTAATAAGTTAGATTGCGTGTTGTTAGTTTTGTGAATGATACTGTCAAAAAAAATGATTATTTTGTCATCATCCAGCGAAATGCTCATAGGTAAATTTATTATCATCTGCCAAGCCTTTTCCCAACTACATGTATGTTGCGGTCAGCTCCCAGTCTAACCGAATGCAGCTGAGTACTAGTATTTTACATGGAGCGACTGCCTATCTGACCTCCACAACCCAGTTAGGGTAATACGACACCCCTTCTGGTTGTCAGACTTTCGGGCTTCTGACAACGAGATCTAGTAAGTTTTTTTTTTTTTAATACGTCTTTGCTCGATATCAATAATGGTTAGTTGTATTTTTACTTTAATAATAAATCATAAAATTTAAATAAAATAAATATTTAAGGGTGGCTGCCATACAACAGACGTGATTTTTATAGATAATGGTACGGAACCCTTCGTGCGCGAGTTCGACTCGCACTTGGCCGGTTTTTTAATCAATAAACTATTCAGAGTATGTTTTTTATTTATTTATTGTTTTTTTTATGGTTTTTTATCTAATCTATACTTATAATAAATCTGTAGAAGTGAAAATTCTGTACATTGAAAATATCAAAAAAATAAATAGCAGGGGGTGTTACTAGACCGACACCGAACCCAAAACTGTGATTAAAAAAATTTTTGTCTGTCTGTTTGTTCAGGCATCACGCAAAAACTACCGGTTCGATTACGATGAAACTTGGTATAATTATTCTTTAATATCCTGGGCACCACACTGGGTACTTTTTATCCCGGAAAAGTATATACAATAAAAAACAAACTTAATTTTGCGGTTCGATCCCTAGACCCATTACTGTGTCAACCGCAAATAATAAGTTTGTCGTAGGTTACGTCACCCGCAGTGGAGTTCATTTTTATTCCTTTAAGTTTTTAGAGTTATTTAGGTTTATTTTCATATAAGTCGTAGGTATAGATTTTAATTTTCAAGCATAGGTAGCATCCGTAGCATATTTGATAGTGTACGTAGTGACCGTAGGTTATTTTATAATACTGTTAGGTAGGATTAATCATTCGTATAGATATTAGTTTTTAGGGATTTTGCTTATTTATTGAGTTTAGATTAGTCTGTTATCATCAGAAATAGGTTTATTTAGGTAGGTATTTAATTTTCTGTTATTGAGTTTTTTTTTTTTTAATTAGGTAGGTACTTAGGTAAAGATATCATATAGGTACCCTCTTAATCACCACTAATGAGACACAATTGGTTTTCTATTGTTATTAGCCACAAAGGGCCCGCGAGATGGCATTCTGGGGAAGCACATACATTTTATCCTGTTAGCACGTTCCCGTGGGATAATTTCCGACATCCACGCGGGCGAAGCCGCGGGCAGAAACTAGTAATAAATAATAACAGTCCCACTGCAGGGTTTGTCCTCTTGTTTTTCTCTGTATGAGAAAATGAAGAAGGCAAACCAACCAACCTTATTTATTTATTTTATTATTTATGTACACACAGTAAAATACATAGGGATATGACATAGTTAAAATATGAGTACAAAGGTACTACCTTCATACCCATCATGTCTGTAAAGTTTCACTAGCTAATTTAAATTGACTCTGTAGATTGCCATCGACACGGTTAGAAGAATCAAGATTAAAACCTATAATGACATGTGGCTTTTGCCTATCAGTGGGATAATACAGACTGACAATCCTACTAATATTATAAATGCGGTATGGATGGATGGATGGATGGATCGTTGTTACTCTTTCACACAAAAACTACTCAACGGATTTGGATGAAATTTGGTACAGTTTATAACCAGGATTAACATATAGGATACTTTTTATCCCGATATTTCCACGGGATCGAAACTTATGCGGGTGAAACCGCGGAGCGCAGCTAGTAACTAATCATGATAAACTATTTCAGAAACTAGTTAAAAAGGTAACGCTTTTAACAAAATATCAGCAACTATACAGTATTATTTTGGCTCACAATAGATGCAAGCACTTGAAATGTTGGCACAGACCCCGTTAGGGTATATAATTATGTTCTGTGGCACAGACATAGATCATGCTTGCAAGCATGCATCTGTTTCTAGATTAAGATAAAACGCTTTTATATACATTAGTAAATAGATTATTCTAATAGAAAGATTATTCTAGAGCAGTGGTGGCCTAATGGTAGAAGCCCCGGCTTACGAGTTGCAGGTCGCGGGTTCGAACCCAGTCAGGCGCTTTACTTTGTGTAAATAATTTCATCACAACTGCTCTCAAAACGGTGAAGGAAAACATCGTGAGGAAACCGTCATGTCCTAGAACCAAATATTCAAAGACACGTGACATCCTCCCACCCGCACTGGGCCCGCGTGTTAGATTACGACCCACTTCAATTAAGATGTGGGTACTTTTACCACCTTATAATATACGCGCCGCGCTAGGTACCATTTTGTAAATATTTGTATGCAAATATTTGTATGACCTACAAGTAGTTGTTCCGGGTCTGGCTGTTTGTGTATGTGAGTTTAAATGTTTGTAAACGCACCCACGATACAGGAGAAATTCCTAGTGTGGGGCAACAATTAAAAAAAAAACTTGAGAGGTGTCAAGGGACACCCGGATGGAACGAAGTTCCTTTCGATTAATTATTATTTTTTATTATGTACAAAAAACCTGTATACCAAGTGTCCGAGCAGTGGGAACATTATAGACTGATTATGGGTGTTGTTGTATGTATCATCAACAGACACATCAATCAGTATGCCTAGCTTTTTCTTAACCATATTCGGGTCGGCTTCGAGTCTAACCGGATGCAGCTCATTCAGTTCACTCAACCTCCATAGAAAAGGGAGGATCCTCCGACCCGACGGGTGTTGTGTCTGGCGGGCAATTGCCCAACGATTGATGTTGGGAAATTGTATCTATGCTAATTGCGCGGTAAACTCTGCTTGCGAGATGCAGGATTTGCGTGACGTCAGTATGACGCGTTGTTCGCATGTGGCGTTGTAGATACCGCTACAGCGGTACCCCTTGTTAAGACTGGTTGTCAGACTTTCGGGCTTCTGACTACCCATAACGACTGTCAAAGATCCACGAATGACAGCCGGGACCAACGGCTTAACGTGTTTTCCGAGGCACGGAGGGGTCTCGGTATGTAAAGATGGTCACCCATCCACGGACCGACCGCGGCAAGCGTAGCTTGAAACTAAGCGATCGATCCGTGTAGCTATTATTACTTAGCTACAAGCCCCTTTTGGACATTCTTTCAAGAAAAACTTGAGAGGTGTCAAGGGACACCCGGATGGAACGAAGTATAACTGGCTTGCTTACTATAAGAGAGAGAGAGAGAGACAGACAGAGAAACACGCGCACGCCGCACGGCTTACAACTATAGCAAAAAGTGTCGACTTTTGGTCTAAATTTTTTCCGTCTAGCCCCCTTTCGCAACGCGCGATAAGGAACATCGTTCCAAAAATAAAATCGATTGATTTTTTTTTCAGACAATGCAGTCCTCAAGCCAAAGCCGCAATGGCTACCTAGGGTACCAAGGCTATCCCTATGTGAACCCTGTGGTCCATGATGTACCCAGCGTCAGCGCAGAAACGGCTTCAAGGTGGGCCAACCTGCCCAGAAGGCCCATGCAAGATGGACCAACTGTGGTGATTGCAGGATCTAGCAGCGAAGGTGGAAGGAACGCACAGGTATGTGTTCATAATTACCAGTATTAGCTACGCTAGCCGAGGTTGATCCGTCTTTACATATCCAGACCTCTCCGTGCCTCGGAAAGCACTTTAGAGTCGTTGGTCCCGGCTGTCATTCGTGGATCTCTGGCTGTCGTTGCGGGTCGTCAGTCACCCGAAAGTGGACAACCAGTCTTACCAGGGGGTATCGTATTACCCAGTGGCGCCGAGCCCCTTGTTCACAAACTAAATTAAGTTCAGTGCATCTTTTTCTTTCTATAGGGTGAAATTGTTTTCATGTGCATCCTTTTAAGGGGTCATTGTAATCATCATTATGAACAACTTTTACTATGGGACCAAACCCGAAATCGCGAAAGAAAAAATAGCTGTTCCCTACATTTTAACGAGATAAGCGAACATAAATGTAGGGAACAGCTGATTTTGTTTTTCGCACCCCACCCCGCCCCTTAAAAGGATGCCCATGAATTTAATTTCACCCTGTATTTCATTAAGAAAAGGACAGAAGATAAATATTAGTATAGTCCTGTCAAATTAGTGAGCGCCTGACGTAAGTTGGCGTATTTTTAGTAGCCAATGTTTAATCACGTCTAAACTTGTCTATGGAGTATCTTAATCTTCAGTCTTTTGTTTCAGACAACGCAACGCTACCAAGGATATCAAGGATATCCTTATGTAAACCCGGTGTACACTGATGTGTCAGGGTCTATGAGCTCAGGGACCAGCGGTGGTGGATCTAGTGCCAATAGTTCACAGGTTTTCAAATTAATTTCAATTTAAAAAAAATCCATCATTATTTTAAGCTTTTGTTATTTGGCGTGCGGGCCCAGTGGCTACGGCGGCGACTTATGTGTTGTAGGTCGTGGGTTCGAACCCACGCACTTTACACACACACACCACCCTCTCACTTTGCATTTACTTTGTGTAATTATTTTCATCAAAACTGGTCTCGAAACGGTGAAGGAAAACATCATGAGGAAACCGGTACGTCCTAGAATGAATGAATTGCGCCGATCCCAGCGTGGTTTGACCAGACTCGATTAATCGAATGAACCCCAAGATTCGCACTAGCTCCTGTAGCCTCATGTTCATGGTACTACAGCGACCATTCCATATCAAGAAGTAGACCGGGGGGCGCGGTTTTTGTAGGGAAGACGTGCCCGTAGGAAGGGGTAGGATTTAAGAGCCTACCGGATATACATCCTAGAGTAAGCATTGGACTAGTGGAGAGATGGGTGATATTTGTCTATGGATTGGCATCTTTGGTTCATCATGGGTTCGGACCCAACCAGGCGCTTTACTTTGTGTAAATAATTTCATCACCACTGCTCTCAAAACGGTGAAAGAAAACATCGTGAGGAAACCGGCATGTCCTAGAACAAAAAATTCGAAGACATGTGACATCTATCAATCCGCACTGGGCTCACGTGGTGAATTACGGCCCACTCTCTCTCACAGAGAGGAGGCCTGTGTTCCAGCAGTGGGAACATTATAGGCTGACTATGCATGAGCGCCGAGCCACCGACGGTTCAAGGACTGCCACACATGAGCGCTTTTTTAACGTGCATGAAAAGGCACTGTTTCTTTTTGGAACGAGGTTCCTTATCGCGCGTTGCGAAAGGGGGCTAGACGGAAAAAATTAAGACCAAAAGTTGGAACGACACTTTTTGCTATAGTTGTAAGCCGTGCGGCGTGCGCGTGTTTCTCTGTCTCTCTCTCTCTCTCTTATAGAAAGCAAGCCAGTATACTTCGTTCTATCCGGGTGTCCCTTGACACCTCTCAAGTTTTTTTACATTTTATACCCCTTTACTTATAAATGTTGCTTCAAGTTAAGAAATGATTCATCATCATCATTTCATCCGAAAGACGTCCACTGCTGGACATAGGCCTCCCCCAAGCACCTCCACTTCGACCGGTTCTGTGCTTCTCGCATCCAACGGGTTCCTGCGGCCTTCACCAGAAGGCCAATACCCGTAATTAAAAACATTCAAGATCTAGTCGCGATCTCATCTCAGCGACAAACAACGTGATCGGTCCACCTCGTGGGAGGCCTTCCAACGCTACGTCTTCCGGGTACACGGTCGCCACTCCAGAACCTTTCGGCCCCATCGGCGATCTGTTCTGCGAGCAATAGGCACATTGCCTACTGTGTGTTTAAAGTACATATTGACCCATCCTAGTTATTTATAATGTTTTCAGACCCTTCAGCAACCACAAACACCTAGTAATAATGACACATTGCCACCCAAGAGGGATATAGATAAGAACCCTGTAGTCTACGTTGATATGCCGGAAGCTGGGAGTGAAGTATCAAGGAGTATAACCACACCGGGCGACGAAGAACCAGAGTTTGTTCAGGTAAATCCTACTTCTGCAAGCTCAATTTAAGAGCAGGGATGGCCCAGTGGTAACGGTCGCGCCTTGCGAGTTGTAAGGTCGTGGGTTCGCAACCAGACAGGCGCTTTACTTTGTGTAAATTATTTCATCACCACTGCTCTCAAAACGGTGAAGCAAAACATCGTGAGGAAACCGGCATGTCCTAGAATCAAAAATTCGAAGACATGTGACATCTAACAACCCGCACTGGGTCCGCGTGGTGGATTACAGCCCACTCCCTCTCGAAGATAGGAGGCCTGTGTCTTGTCCAGCCTTACTACCCGTAACGACTGTCATAGATCCACGAATGACAGCCGGGACCAATCGCTTAACGTGCTCGAGGCATGTGCTCTGTGGATGGTCACCCATCCACAGAGCAACCGCGGTAAGCGTACTTAACCTGATCGATCGACCTGTGCGACTGTTATTATTTAGCCACGGGACCCTTGTTTTACTACGTGTCAGTTATATGTGCATGTATTTTGGTGACAGTGACACAATTTTTCAAACTCTAAAGAAACATAATATATTTTTTCAGGACACAATCTTGTACAATCCGTTTGAGAACCGTAGGATCGAAATGCCGAAGGATGGAGAGAAATCAACAGAATCCATATTGTCAGAGGTCACTGCAGAGTCTGTTCTGCAGGATCGAATCGACAATGCTCGCCCGCCTGGCACTATGAACTTAGGTAGCGCTTCTGGATCTAGTAAGTTTATATTAATTATACTAGCCCATAGGTTCTCGGTAGCGAGCAGTGGTGGGCGACTTACGAGTAGTA
The DNA here is from genome assembly GCA_945859715.1 of Apamea sordens. NCBI lineage: Eukaryota > Metazoa > Arthropoda > Insecta > Lepidoptera > Noctuidae > Apamea > Apamea sordens. The sequence continues at coordinate 4,258,975 of OX244015.1, read as the reverse complement.
GGTCGTAGGATCGAACCCAGCCAGGCGCTTTACTTTTTGAAAATGATTTTATCACCACTGCTCTCAAAACGGTGAAGGAAAACATCGTGTGGAAACCGCCGTGTTAGGCTACGCGCAAACGAGCCACTGGCCACAGCCACCGATAGCCCAGCGACAAGCAGTTCACATGCTTTTTCATACTTTTTGTATTGATTCAACGCACACATGTGGCCGGTGGCGGCCACCCGCTACAGCAGTACTCAACACCGCAGCAAGAGGCGACGGCCTCTGGTGGTTGTGGCCGGTGGCTCGTGTGCGCTTACCCTTACATCTACCAACCCGCACAGGGCACCCGTGGTAGATTACAGCCCTCCCACAGAGAGGAGGCCTGTGTCCCAGCGATGCGAGCCGTTTGGTGGAAATCATCCTTTAAAAATGTGAATAGAATTATTATTACCAATAAAACGATTTTCTTATCTAAGTCTTCAAGAAGGTACTTAGAGATGAATTAGTAATTAGTAACTTTAGTTCATAGAATATTTTGGATGCTAGGCAGAGTACAGACGAGCAGCACTTTGCTGTCAACAGAGCGAACTTCAGCTGTCAACAGTGGCGACTGCAGCCGCCGCTATTGGTTTGCCGTCGACACGTAGACAGCAAACGCCGACCAATGGCGACAGCTACAGGATGAGCGCGCCTCTGTCAACAGCTGAAGTTGGCACTGTCAACAGCAAAAAAAAAAACTTGTGAGGTGTCAAGGGACACCCGGATGGAACGAAGTATAACTGGCTTGCTTTCTATAAGAGAGAGAGAGACAGACAGAGAAACACGCACACGCCGCACGGCTTACAACTATAGCAAAAAGTGTCGTTCCAACTTTTGGTCTTAATTTTTTCCGTCTAGCCCCCTTTCGCAACGCGCAATAAGGAACTTCGTTCGGTTCCAACAATGCTGTCGATTATCGACATGGTGGGCAGCAGTCGGCGTATCGAATACTGCAGCAGTTGCTTTTGTCCACAGTAGCAGTAGCCTGTCGATAGCTGAAGTTGAGTCTGTGGACAGCAAAGTGCTGCTCGTCTGTTTGACGCCTTAGAGTTATAATGTATGTACAGTCACGAGCACCAATATGTCAACACTTGGCAACTTTCAATTTCGATTTTTTCGTGAAATAACGAATGCAACGTTGAAATATGATATATTGCATTAACCTATGGGTTCGAAAATGCTATGTTCATAACAACATACCATTTCATTCCAAAATAAAGGAGTAAATCGCTTTTGAATAAAGCCGAGTGTATACATACTTTTGCTCGTGACTGTACATGAATTATTATTACCAACTAAACGATTTTCTTATCTAAGTCTTCAACAAGGTACTTAGAGATAAATTAGCAAGCTTGTACTTCACAGAATGTCTTTGGATGTTCGAGTTATAAGAAACTTATAACGTGACCTTTACTTGTTGAAATTGAATAGTTCTAGTCTAGGTAATGTATTTATTCAATTCACAACAATAACAATTTACAAGCTTACACTGAAATAACAAAAAGCTTGAGAGGAGTCAAGGGACACCCGGATGGAACGAAGTTCAAAGAGAGAGGGAGAAACAGACAGAGAAACACGCGCACGCCGCACGGCTTACAACTATAGCAAAAAGTGTCGTTCCAACTTTTGGTCTTAATTTTTTCCGTCTAGCCCCCTTTCGCAACGCGCGTTAAGGTACTTCGTTCCAATTATATCCTAACTTAACTAAAACTATTCACAAACTAAAATATAGCGTCGAAATATTTCTCCACATCGCTGTCGACTGGTAATGTACCCAAGAGACTGGCATTACCTCGTTATATGGCAATGCTTAGCCTCTGGCCAAGGTAAAAGCCAGCCCTTGGGTAATGGTAATGTTGATTGAAGCCCTTGTGTATTAAATATTAGATTTCATGGATATATTCTACGAGAGTCGGCTGTAAGACCTAATGTTTCTTGGTGAAATTTTATCTTTAACATTGACATTCAGTCTATGAGGGGCCCGTGGCTAAATAATAACAGCCGCACAGGTCGATCGATCAGGTTAAGCTACGCTTGCCGCGGTTGGTCTATGGACGGGTGATCATCTTTACATACCGAGACCCCTCCGTGCCTCGGAAAGCACGGGCTGGCATTCGTGGATCTTTGACAGTCATAACGGGTCGACAGAAGCCCGAAAGTCTGACAAACAGTATCTCTTTCGAACAACCCGCAGCCCTGGCGGCATCGGACCTAGCGGACCCCGTCAGTTCGTGCTGACATCTCTTTGAGGCGCGCGTGGAACACAACGCGCCGTCGACCCGGGCCTGGTCCTTACCGGCATTGCTCGCCGTCCGCAAGCCCGCGCCTACGGTGGCCGGGAGTCGGCTGTTGACTCCCGTCCTGCGGCGGCTAGGGGCGTGAGGGCGCAGAGATTGCCTCTCCCTCACGCGCTCCGCCTCCTCCTTCGCCAGCATTACTGCTTCGCAGAAGGAGGTGACGGCCTCCCATTCACTCTCGCTCCGTACCATGGCCTGGACCAGGGCCGGACGCGAGAGATCGCCGCCGCCGACGACTCAGAACCCCTGACGTTAAAATTTTACATTTTGATAACCGACGAATAATTACTACGCTAGGGGGTCTCCCAGGGTAGCGGGATCGTCCGAAAGGGTTACCGCTGCCCTGGAACATAAAGGGCTAAGCAAGGTACACGGGTGGGTTTTAGTCAGTAAGAGTCTGACACTCCCTTCCGCTCCACCCAAAGCGGGAGGGGTCATTTGAAGATTTCCCATCCTCAAAAAAAAAAAAAAAAGCGGGGTCTCCCAGAGAGCGGTGGTGGACCAGTAGTATCGGCCATGACTTACGAGTTTTAGGTCGTGGGTTCGAACCCAAGCAGGCTACTTTCCTTTAGGTTTACTTTGTGTAAATAATTTCATCACCACTGCTCTCAAACCGGTGAAGGAAAACATCGCGAGGAAACCGTCATTTCCTAAAACCAAAAATTCGAAGACATGTGACATCATTCTACCAACCCGCACTGGGCCCGCGTGGTGGATCACGGCCCACTCCCTCTCACAGAGAGGAGGCCTGTATCCCAGCAGTGGAAAAATTATAGGCTGATCATGTATTATATTATATAGGGGGTCTCCCGGGTCTCCCTGTATTGTTAGAAGCTTAAATATTTTATCTTTTTTCAGGTTCACTATCCCCGGCATCACCCTCCAGACAAACACCAGGGGTTCCAAGCTTCATGTCGAAGGAAAGCCAAATATACGGCAGCACCGATGGAGCTGATGGATTCCCTTTATCACCCATACCTATATCAGAGTTCCCTGTACCACCTCCACCATATACCGAGGTAAATGATACATGATTTTATATCTGCAAGTAGGTTTGTACAGACGCCAGCTGGTCAAACTACCCGAAACTGTCAAATTTTCCCAAGCAACCGTGAACTTTAATGCTTTAGCGATGAAGTTGAAAATCTATTCAATAAATTGAATAGCAGAAATAATTCAATAGATTGGTTTGGTATATTCAGATTGTAGGAACTGCACATTCAGCTACTACAATCTGTCTGTACAAACACTTTTACAAATCAATCATATTTTTAAAAACCAGCCGATCGATTCTGTAAAAATCTCACCGCGAAAAGTTAGGTGAAGTGAGCTTAGAGTGAGCTGTCAATAGTGGCAATCCCTTAGCATTCGTTGGAATGATAGCTCACTCCACGCTCACTTCATCTAAGTTTTCACGGTTGGTCACAGAATCGCACTGCAGATGAGGGCGGCGTTTCCTACTGACTACTCTGAGAAGAAAGGCCGAATCAACCTCAGAGGTCGCAGTCTCTTTTAAAGTCCAGACATAATCTTGGTCAGATCCACGTGAAGACAATGTAAATTGGTGCCTGAAATTGTCTTTGGACCTGTGTTCACTCAATCTGTGTGGTTCTTTCCTCACAAATGCGTGCACTGACTGAACAGTCAGTCAGTGCACGCATGTGTCAGTAATCGTGCAGCTCAACTCAGAATTTAAGGAGCTCAACGATTCAACGAACAATACCAAAGAAAGGACATTTGAGTAGGCCGCGTAAATTACTAAAACTGCCAGCTCATGTATAAAACTGACTAAGAAGGAAACAAAGCACAGAAAAAAAGCAATGACCCACATAGTCCCCACATTCACAATAATTCAAAAAAATATATAATACTCTACAAAGTAAATATCATTGTGTGTACAGGGTTATTGGTAAAACATTAACAAGCTCTCAGGATAAACAAAAACTTTTGTTCTATGACATTTATTAATTTTTAAAAAAACGCTAGTGCCGTACAAAATGCAGCGGAGGGGAGCGGGGGTTAGATAGAACAACGAAATCTTAAAGGTTTGTTTTTGGTAAATGTTTTGTAAAAAGTCATAGACCAAAAGTTGTTGATTATGATGTTAGCAATCCAGTCCTGCAAGGTTGTTAACCTCAATTAATCCGGCTCGAAGGACCAAGTTTATACGTAGATAAAGTTGCAATACAGAGCTCGTGTACTAAACCTGCGTTTCATTTCTCTCGCTCCTAATTGAAATCCTGAGCAGTCTATAATCAACCTTATCTACATATAAACATAACCCTGTATAAAATTCATAAATGTCTAATGTGTTTATAAAAATCCGGATATAATCTCTTACTAGGTAGATGAAACACAAGCAAGGGAACCGCCAAGAGTGGATGAACCAAGGGTAGTGGCCACTCCACAGCCGCCAAGGACTCAAGTTATTGTGAATGGTAAGTATCTGTGTTCTTAATCCCAGTACTCCGCAACAAACACCCTTAGAGGAATAACTAACATAAAAAGAGATGGAGGTCACTGCAATATATCCGTCTTTCTCTTTTTTATGAAAAAACGTGAGTTAGTAAGACTTCGCTCATGACTTCTTTTTTCATGGGACAAGCTTTGGTTTGGGAATAGTGTAAGAGCCAATGGCGCTGATTCCCTTGTTCTTAAACTAAACTAAATTTAAGTTCAGTGCATCTTTTTCTTTCTATTTCATTAAGAAAAGGACGGAAAATAAATATTAGTTTAGTCCTGTCGAATTATCCAGCGCCTGACGTAAATTGACGTATTTTTAGTAGCCAATTTTTAATCACGTCTAAACTTGTCTATGGAGTATCTTAATTCGACAGGACTAAACTAATATTTATCTTCTTTAACATAGGTTAGTTATAACTCTGAGGACTGCAAACTACACGAACGCTTTTTTCTTTTAATTTAATAGACACACCTATGATTCCTGACGCGCAAGGTGATAACGGAGGATGTCCTCAATGCTGCACGATTATGTAGAACAGCAAAAATGAAGAAAGAAGAATGTGCTCTTAAATGACAAACAATGAACGCCTAATATACTCACAAATTTCATAAATGATATTTGAATAATAAATATTTAAACACTCATAAATAATGATACATTATGATACGTGGGATTTAAGTAGTACATTATTAATAATAATAATCAATTTATTTCAGACCAGGTCCATAAACAACACACATTACAATTTTATACACAAAACATACATACATACATACATGAAAACGCATACCTACACAAAAAAATACACCAATACAACTTATTAAATATTGGAATGACGCGCGATGAGTGGTCATCCATTGCCACATCATTGGACTGTCTATCCTGTCGGATACTATAGCCACCAAGCTGTTGGAACTGTCGCGCACTCGCCGCATCAGGGATGCTATCCGCGTCCGCATCAGTGCGTAAAAATCTGGCACGCCATTCTCCGCGAACATCCCCGATGCACTGCGTGAAATTAGCGTTAGCGTTAGCTGTTTTAGGGTCAGCGATGCCAGATGTCCCGATTTTTAGCCTAAAATTAAATGTCCCGCGCGGGACAGGCTCAGTCCCGCTTTTCGGGGATAGAAAAATAAACAAGTTATTCGTAAGTGTATTAATTACTTATTTATCATCATTCTCCTGCCCTTATCCCAATTTATTTGTGATCGGCGCAACATGTCTTTTTCTTCCATACTTCTCTATTAGTCGACATCTCGGTAGTCACCCAATTTCCCTTTTGTATTACTTATTTATATAATACTAGCTGCGCCTCGCAGTTTCACCCGCATAAGTTTCGATGGAATATCGGGGGAATATCGGGATAAAAGTATCCTATATGTTAATCCTGGTTATAAACCATCTGTGTATCAAATTTCTTCTAAATCCGTACGTTAGGTTTTGTGTGAAAGAGTAACAAACATCCATCCATCCATACAAACTTTCACGTTTATAATATTAGTAGGAAGTAGGATTAATTCCTCTGTACAGGTTAACCAGACAGTTATTATTAATTGAATAGTAAATAACATATTTTAATTAAAATACAATTTCTACAACTATCTATCATCATTGTAAACTTAATTTGAAACTCAAATAATAGTAGTAAAAAATAACTAATCTACCTATCCTACCTAATCTATAACTAACGTGCTTTCCGAGCCACGAAGAGGTCTCGGTATGTAAAGGTGGTTACCCATCCACATACCAACCGCGGTAAGCGTAGCTTTACCTGATCGATCGATCTGTGCGGCTGTTATTATTTAGCCACGAGACCCTCCTAATAAGCATTAATAGACTACTTAAGTCACATGTATCGTATACTATTTTATAGCCCGTGTGACTTAACCCCTCTTAAGTCACGTTTTTCTGTGTAAAAATGGAGCACTCAAGCTTGACATAAGTGCGGATTTAGTTCACACCGTTCTGTAAATGATATTTTAATATTAAATATATGAACGCTCATAAATAAATGATATTTTCAATATTAATTAAATGAACGCTCATAAATAAATTATATTTTCAATATTAAATATATGAACGCTCATAAATAAAATATATTTTCAATAATAAATATATTACCGTTTTTGTAATACAAATACTGTTTAATATTACTTTTCTTTCCCACCCAAAAGACTATGTAAATGGCGTCAGGCGACAGTTTATCAATGGGCCTCTTCAATCTGGAACAAAACAACATACTTGATGGCAAACATAAGTATGGCAGCTGGGGACATTTTTTTTTTTTTCGTTACGGGCTAATCCTTCAAAAGGCACGTGACCTCCGGGGATCCGGTCGGGGAGTGTGGGATTTTTACCTCACTAATACCACCCCGGTGATCACCATCAGCGCATAGGGGTGGTCCCGGTTCCTCTTAAAAGACCAATTCCGGAACCCCTCCTGTGCAACGCCTGTAAGGCACAACCCTGGGGAGACTGTAAAGGGACCGTCCCTGAGCCTCGCTATGCACGGCAGCATATGACCACTGTGCCACAGTCTTCCCTGGGGTCACTTGATGGGGGCAGCTGGGGACCTACTCTCAAAGTCTGTCAACGAAGATCCAAACCGTCCGAAAGTAGTTCAAAACTTCGGAGCGACCCCTACACCCGGTTAATTAACTTTTTCAGACGGGTGAAAACACATCGGGAGTAGAGACAGCTGCCAAATTGTGGTATCATTCTTTCTCAGGTCGGGCTCAACTAATGTTATGTCCGTAGGTGTCACCCGTAACTTAGAAAGAAAAGAAAAAGAAATACAATACATTTATTTGTGGTAAACATGACGACAGAGACAGAACATAAACATAAAAACCGGCCAAGTGCGAGTCGGACTCGCGCACGAAGGGTTCCGTACCATTATCTATAAAAATCACGTCTGTTGTATGGGAGCCCCCCTTAAATATTTATTTTATTTTAATTTTATTAGTGAAGTAAAAATACAACTGAGTATTTTGTGAATATTTCAAGTGCCTAACTGTTGCTATTATTGAAATCGAGCAAAAAAGGGCAAATAATCTCGTTTGTTGTATGGGAGCCCCCCTTAAATATTTATTTTATTTTGTTTTTAGTATTCGTTGTTATAGCGGCAAAAGAAATATATAATTTGTGAACATTGCAACTGTTTAGCTATCGCGGTTCTTGAAATACAGCGAAGTCTTAGTAATAGGGTCCCGTTTTTACCCTTTGGGTACAGAACCCTAAAAAGAACAAGTTGGAGGAAAATATGCGTCACATCCACGCAAAATGGCCATCGCTCAGCATAATACTACCACCCTATACAGCGTGTAACGGAAGGGGGGTATCAACCCTGAAGGAGGTGAATGTGCTCATGAAACTCAACAACTTTCCCCAAAGAACATAGATCGAAATATGAAAAAAAAATTTGGCCCTCCCTTACAAAACTGACTACCAGCTGATTGATTTACTATGGGAGGGCCAATTTTTTTTTCATATTTCGACCTATGTTCTTTGGAGAAAGTTGTTGAGTTTCATGAGCACATTCACCTCCTTCAGGGTTGATACCCCCCTTCCGTTACACGCTGTATAGGGCCCAGCGCTGGTTCAGCAGAAACTACATACAAATTTCGTGCTTATATGCGTGCCTGTCCAGTAACTGTTTTTGACAGGTGGAACTAGTGAAATTAATTTAATTTTGAAAACGGGACATAGGTATTTGCCATGTTTTGGAGACTATCCTAGTACCTATTTGAGAAGCGAGGTCCTCAACTTCCAAGATACCATGTAAGACAGCATGTGACAGCCGTGGAGGCCCAGTGTCAACGGCCGTGACTTACGACTTGTGGGACGTAGGTTCGAACCCAGACAGGCGCTTTACTTTGTGTAAATAATTTCATCACCACTGCTCTCAAAACGGTGAAGGAAAACATCGTGAGGAAACCGGCATGTCCTAGAACCAAAAATTCGAAGACATGTGACATCTACCTACCCGAACTGGGCCCGCGTGGTAGATTATAAGCCCACTCCCTCTCACAGAGAGGAGGCCTGTGTCCCAGCAGTGGGAACATTATAGGCCGATTGTGATGATGTAAGACGCTATGACGTCATCAGTTCATCACCCGCAGCCTCTCGCCCTCTTGCAAGGCGTTAAAGTGCATGACGCGTGCAAGACTTCCCGTTTACCCTTCTCAACTTTATGTTAATCTTGTCTGGACCTCCCGACAAGCTTATGTAACTCTTCTTCGACGGTCCCTGCTGAGGATCGCCACCACAAACGACATGGCATCGAGCTATGCGGTCTTCCCACTGACCTATATTATACAAGTACGCTCGACTAAATATACTATTCGAAATGACAGTTGTTTTTTGTGCCGATTCAAAGCGCCCCGCTCGGGCGTCGCAGGAACTAAAATTGACACATTGTTGCAAATGGCCGTCGTTTTGTTTTGGTACGTCTCTGATGATTTAGGTCTAAATCGTGAAATAAGACTGTGTTTATAATTTTGTGTTTACTACGAGATATTTAGAACATTTTTATCCTGAGAGTATGCGCATCTTGTAAAACTCGCTATAAAGAATATTAGTTCCACGGACGCTCACGTTGTTGCCAGCGCCAAAATGGCGAAAGTCAAATGTCTTCATTTTGTCAGGTCAGTGGGTGTTCCCAAGCGCTACCAGCATTCTTAATGCCATCTAACCATCTCGCCGAGGCTTTTTCTTTGAAGCGCATTTTCTTCCAGTCCGAACTATGTATATCCTATTCCCTACCCTACTCATCATCAGCTTGGGCAGCTTTTCCCCAACTATGTTGGGGTCGACTTCCAGTCTAACCGCATGCAGCTGAATACCAGTATTTTACATGGAGCGACTGGCTATCTGACCTCCACAACCCAGTTACCGGATAATACGATACCCCTTGGTAAGACTGGTTGTCAGACTTTCGGGCTTCTGACGACCAGTAACGACTGTCCACGAATGACAGCCGGGAACAACGGCTTAACGTGCTTTCCGAGACACGGAGGAGTCTTGGTATGTGAAGATGGTCACCCATCCACGGACCAACCGCGGCAAGCGTAGCTTAACCCGACCACTCGACCCGTGCAGCTGTTATCACTTAGCCACAAGCCTCTCTATGTATATTCTATGCTACTATCGTACATAATTTTATTTTCAGAACCAGGCAGCGCAATGAATGCTATGCATATACCTGGGCCTATCGTAGGTCATCGAAACATTGACCAGAAGAACCTGGTTTGTCATCATTGTGGCGCGAGGGTTCACACGATCGTGCACAAGGAGGCCGGCGTAATGACACATTTAATAGCTTTCCTTGTCTTCTTCATTTTGTAAGTAAAAGCGTAAGGACTATGGCATAATAATTATACCGGGTGTAAAAAGACACTAAACCGAGTCGAGAGTCACTTGTACTCCCAGTCATTGTGATAATTTTTTTGTACTGGACCATACCTGGGAACCTTCTGGTTATGGAGATATTGAAAGTCAAAATTCATCATCGTCGTCATTCATCAGTCAGTTTTTTTTTTTACGAAAACAAGTTTTTAATGTTGTATTACAATTTTAAATACCCATGTACCGTTACAGGCATCCATAAGCACAATTTTTTGCGTGTGTTACATTGCGCACTACAGCAAATGTTATAAAAGTCATTTCCCAGCAATTATTTTTGTGTAATGTTACTTAGTTTGATGAACAGAATGCGTAGTTGATGGCTATGTGTTGTGTCTTTTTACACACTGTATAAATACACAGCAACGCGGATCTTTTGGTGCTTGAACGACATTTACAGCTCGCATAAACCAATTCTATCTCTATTCTACCAAGAATTGACAAAGTTCTTTCTGTCCAACTCGATATCTCTTCTGCTGAGCACGGGGCGACCCGTAGACTCGCGTTTCTATAAAGACAAGACATATTTATTATTTCCATAGCAACGGGGAACAAATGGTTTTGAAGATCTGTGGCAAACCTACTGTCGCGCCATTTTAGAAATGACAGCCACACTTGAAAATATTTCATGAAATATCAATCAGAGAGTTTTATTGAGAATTTCAATGATTATAATTCTTTAAATAAAACCGCGTGTCGCGGAAGACGCCCGCGGTCAAGCTGCTGTGCGCGGCTTGGTAATATAGACTTTAAATACTGTGTACACACGGCTACACATCAAGCTATACAAAACCAGTTTGTCTTGGCCTCACTTTGTATGATGTTTTCTCACAATGAACGGTCAGCTAATACTGGTTTTGCATAGCTTGATGTGTAGCCGTGTGTACACGATTTAATATCGTTTAAAGATTGTAAAATCCGTTCCGATCCGATGCGATGCGATCCGTTTGGTGGAAATCATCCACTAAACTATAATTCCTTTTGTTTCTTATTGCTGTCACCTATAAACCTGTTCTTTTCTGTTTCAGCGTGCCGCTCGTGTTAATAGTATATTTATCAGACTACTTTAAATATAAGAATCATTATTGTCCTTATTGCTTTAAGCTGATTGGTTATGAGACACCAATCATCGGTCAGAAAGTTACCTATGCAACTTAACACTGTACTAAGCACTTGTAAGAATATCGGGGTAATTGCGTATCATTCTAACACTAGTAGCGTAGCACATAACCCGGGAGTGCTGCGTCAAGTGGAACTTAGAGTGCCAGACCGGTACGTGTGGAGGCGACGACGCCCGCAACTACTAACCGTGCCCGCGGCCAGAAGCAATCTACTGGCGAAAACACCCCTCACCCGAACAATCCGTGTGGTAAACGAAGTCCATGAGAGACTGGATAATTTTTCGTGCTCTTTGAGTGAATTCGCAAGTTTAAATAAATGTAGTTAGTCATGTAAGGTAAAAAGTTATATTATTAAGGTTAGATAAGTTGTTTTTTTAAGTTGATAACTACACTTTCGCATTAGGGTAAGACCTGAGGGCCTACTCCGAAGTGCAAAGTGCGAATGTTCGGATCGGACCGACACATGGCCGAACCGAATATTATTGAAAAATGCGAAAAAAGTTCGGATCGGCTCAGTTGGGTCGGGACCATAGTCAATATTCGAAAGAGTGTAGGAGTGTAGGATCGGAACCGACCGAACCAAATAGTAACTTCGTAGCAGAAAATGGCCGAACATTCGGCCGATACTACTTCGGAGTAGACCCCCTTTAATGATAGTTGTAAGTATGATAAACTAGCTTTTGCCCGCGACTTCGTTCGCGTGGAATAGTGACTTCCGGCAGATTTTTGGTTTAACCCAAATAGTTCTTACTATTTATTTACATTTTTCCGATTAATTTTCAGTACTGAATTGATGCCGACTCTTGACCAATAGATGGCGCTGTATGTCCGGAATAAATTTTATTTTTTATTTGATTTTTTGTAATAAAAACTATCCTATGTCCATTCTCAAGTTCCAAACTATGTCTGTACCAAATTTCACACAAATCGATTCAGTAGTTTAGGCGTGAAGCAAAGACAGACAGACAGACAGACAGACAGAGTTACTTTCGCATTTATAATATTATAGTTTGGATAAATAAATTATCAGTCTATAATGTTCCCACTACTGGGACACAGGCCTCCTCTCTGTGAAAGGGCTGTAATCCACCACGCGGACCCAATCGGGTTGGTAGATGTCACATGTCTTTGAATTTTTGGGTCTAAGACCGACAGTTCCCGGTTGGTTCTCCGTTTTTGAGAGCAGTGGTGATGAAATTATTTACACAAAGTAAAGCACCTGCCTGGTTGCGAACCCACGACCTACAACTCGTAAGTCGCGAACGTTACCACTGGATCTGGACAACCACTGCTCTCAGATAGATAGACAACATACAAGGTGTCGTTTTGCATCCTCGTCAAATTCAAGGAGGTAACTATGCTACTGATTCTCAACACGAATCCAAACTAATATTATAAATGCGAAAGTAACTCTGTCTGTCTGTCTGTCTGTCTTTGCTTCACGCCTAAACTACTGAACCGATTTGTGTGAAATTTGGTACAGACATAGTTTGGAACTTGAGAATGGACATAGGATAGTTTTTATTACAAAAAATAAAATAAAAAATAAAATTTATTCCGGACATACAGCGCCATCTATTGGTCAAGAGTCGGTGTCATCTATTGGTGAAGTCACTATTCCACGCGAACGAAGTCGCGGGCAAAAGCTAGTCAATAATAAAATGAGTAAGTATTTTTTTTTCTAATTTTCGGCAATATGTGGGGCACGCATTTTAAAATGCGGCCTGTGTGAGACCGCACTGTAACTGCCCTTTTACACACACGTAAAAACGCGGCCGCTTATACGACACCATAACGCGATTCTGTACTTTGAAAGAGGTGTATTCTGAAATACTGTCAAACTTAAATAACTGTAAAAAAAACAGGTATGTATTCATTATTTACCAAGGATCGTAATTTTACGTTCGAATAATCAAATAAAATTACAGGAAATTACGTCAAATTTCAGGAGGCTGTTATCAGCCTGGTATTTAACGAGGATGCAAAACAACAGCTAGTAGATTTTTTTAAATGTCAAACGATATATCCAGTCCTTCCAAAGTTATTTTAACGCTGACAGCAACCAAACATCAACCTTATGTTAACGAGAATAAAGATCACTGTGATGCAAAATCAGAAGTAAAACAACTGTCGAATGACAGCGGGGTAATTGTGTACCTGACACACTATCAGTAACAACGGGTTTCATTTTGACAGTTCAACAATATTCATTGCGTTATTTACGTTGTTCGAAGAAACATTTTCCAGACATATGAAGCAACGGCTTAGCATGGTTTCCAAGGCACGGAGGGGTCTATATATGTAATGGATGGTCACCCATCCACTAACCGACCTCGGCACGAGTAGCGTAACCTTCGATCGACACATCTGGCTGTTGTTACTTAGGCCCTCTCACACAAGATACTATATTCACAAGGCCCTCTCCAAATGTAATAATTATATGTACTTAGTTAAATTGATGTTTTCACAGAATAATTTATTTGTAAACTGAAGTGTCGAGTCTTAACAAATAATTATATATACACAATCTGTCAGTCTCGACGTATCTAATTTAAGAATAATTTGTATACACACTGTATACAAATTAAATTAGCTAGGGAAACTCCTCAGACGTGATGAGTAGTATCTAAACTCCATTCGGAATAAGATTAGACATTAAAACAAACCTTTTTTACAGTCCGTTCAACCGATTTTGACTTCTATTGCGTTGTTGGCATGACAAATGGCAGTTGCAGTAAACAGTTGGTATTGTAACCACTTTTTTTTGTTTTTAATGCCATCCTTATGCCTACTGAATAGAAGTTAAAATCGGTTGAACGGACTGTAAAAAGGGGTTTGTTTAATTGTCTGATCTTATTCCGAATGGAACATACATACGATAAAACAAAAAAATAATTAATTCGATAATCTTTTTGAAAAACTAATGTCTTAGAAAGGTCTTGGTACCATAAACTCGAAGACATGTGACACAGCACTGGGCCCGCGTGGTGGATTACGGCCCATTCCCTCTCACAGAGAGGAGGCCTGTGTCCCAGCATTTTGAACATGGGCTAATAATTATGCTTTTGCTAATCTTTTTTGTGGGGTCATCGACCGCAGTTAGTAAGTTCATTAGAAATTGAAATATCAGTTTAAAAAATCAGTATTTTTTTTGTGTAAACTTTACCGACGCGATTAGTACCTATCGATATCTAAACTGAATAAAACATACTTTCTCAACTCATACTTCATTTAACGAAACAACAAGCTGGCGTTGACCCTAAAAAAAATCATCAATTCTTTATTATTATTATTTTATCGTGTCTCGATATCGATACTCATGCCGACGTCGGCCGGCAGAGTTTCGCTAGCTAATTTAATTTGACCCTGTATTAATAAATGAATAGATAATTAATTCAATAATAATACATACATGTACAGACGCCAGCACATCAAGCTACTACAATCTGTCACATTTCTTTAATAGATTCTCCACTTTATCGCTAAAGCATTAATGTTCAAGGTTAATTGGCAAAATTTGACAGTTTCGGGTAGCTTGACCTGCTGGCGTCTATACATAAGAAAAAAAAAAAACAAGCAAAAGAATCATAGGGCATCATACCCTGTATTTCAATTATGTATATTTTGTCATGTTTGTGATGTTTATGTACCAACATAATAAATGTATCCTAAAATATATGTATTTTAGAGGTTACTGATTTGTTTCATTCAACAGACATCTCCAAAGATGTTTTTTTTCCGTATCTTACTTACCGTACCGTACTTATATGTCCCACTCCTGGGCAAAGCCCCCTCCATATTCTTCCACCTCTCCTTCGCTGTGCCTTCTCCGTCCAATCACTTAGGAACGAGTCCAAATCGTCACGCCAGCGTTTCTTAGGCCTGCCTCGGTGATGACGCCTGTATTCAGGCACCGACTGTGTGATGGCTTTGGCCAATCTGTCTGGATGTATCCTATAGGTGTGACCCGCCCAGTCACACTTTAGCCTCGCAGAATTATCAAATCACCAACATCGGCGATACCTGTCTTGGAGCGTATTGTGGTGTTGCGAATTTAATAATAATAATAATAATATCCTTGGACATATCACACAGCACCATCTAGTCCCAAGCTAAGCAACCTAATGCTTGTGTTATGCAACCTAATGCTTGTGTTATGGTAACAAGATGGCTGATAAACTACTTTTTTTTTTAAATACATACATATTATAGATAGAAAAACACCCAGACTCGGAACAAATACATGTAGGTCATACAAATATTTGTTCCGTGCGGGAATCGAATCGGAGAGTTTAATTTTTTAACCGACTTCTAAAAAAGGAGGCGATTCGCAATTCGGATTCTGTATTTGTTTTTTTTTTATGTTTGTTCGCGCATAACTCCGTCGCTTGCCAACCGATTTGAAAAATTCGTTTTTTGTTGGAAAGGGTATACTTCCCAAATGGTCCCATAGAAATTTCATCAAAAAAGTTTCAGTAGTTTGGTTTTTAAACCAAAATTACTGGTAAACATTACAACTTAAAAGTGAAAAATAATAACTTTTTTTCAAAAAAAAAAACAACCGACTTCCAAAAACAACACTGCAAAATGAAAAATAACTTTAATTTCGGAAGTCGGTGTCGTTGGGTTCGCAGTTTCGTTGTTTGCCACCGACTTCCGAAATTAAAGTTATTTTTCACTTTGCAGCACTTCGCTTTTAAAGTTTTTATAAAATACTACGCTCCATCGCTCTTTGGCAAACCTTGAGTTTGGACTTCTGAGCCTCTGTCAAAGACCAGGTCTGGGCGCCATAGGTTGGGACAGGCAGGATACACATGCCGACGAGCTTGCACTTCAATGAAATAGGAAAGATGTAGCGACAAAAATTTTAAAGAGTAGGTATAGAGGTATGAGGAACAGGGTGTAAAGTTCACTCATCCTCCATAGAAAAAAGAGGATCCTCCGGCCAGACGGGTGTCGTGTCTGGTGGGCAACTGCCCGATGATTGATGTTGGGACGTTGTATACACAATTAATAAAAATCAGTTGATCCATACATTATGTCGAGTTATGCGAACATAAATCTATGGATCAACTGATTTCTTTTTTCACGATTTCAGGGTTGGTCCCGTAGTAAAAGTTGTTCATAATGATGAGTACACTGAGACCTTTTAAAGATTAAAACGATCAAAATTTAACGGTGTATATTTACATGCTAGTTGCGGTAAACTCTGCTTGCGTGATGCAGGATTTTGTGTGACGTCAGTGTGATGCGTAGTTCGCATGTGGCGGTGTAATGGATGCAACGGGGTGGGTCGGGGAAACATGAAATTTTACACGGACGAAGTCGCGGACAAAAGCTAGTATATTTAAAAAGCTTATGTCTATCTAAATCTGAAACGCTTTGAAAACGATTGCCACTTGTACACCCTCAGATACGCGTCCATTTTCGGATGAGTGAACATTACAAATACATAAGTTTCTTAAATGATTATTGACTTACCTATTCAACTTAATGGGCCCACCAGTTTTTCTGACTTTTAAAGCTTGCTCCCAAAACTTCACAGCTTCAGGCAATATTGTATTCTGTAAGAAAATCAAATCTTTTGTTTACAAAATATTACAATCAACATCTTTTTTTTTTTGTACTCATATCTTTTATACTCTGAAGGAAGGTTCGTAAAACATAGCATGACGAATGTATCTATATATATAAAAATGAATCCCTATTTCCCTTGGTCATGCCATAACTTGAGAACGACTTTACCGATCTCATCCATCTTTTTTTTTAATTTTTCTAATACTTTGTAGAAGGTTCTTACGGAAAAAAAAATAAGAAAGTTGCTTCACGCAGACGAAGTCGCGGGCAGAAGCTAGTTATTAATATAATTAATGTATTACTTAGGCAGAGGTGGCAGGCCATCCAGAATAAACTACATAATGAGAGAAGCAAATTGTGGGAAGAAAAGCATCCACCACCGCCTGAGGAACATTTGCCTCTCCGCCTAGGGCTTTGTCTCAACATTCATAGCGATCGCTTTACGACCGAATTGTTATTAGTATTAACTTATTTATTTATTTTACTTCGATGGTCCTAGTTTTTTCATCTGTGACTTCAAGTGACAGCTATGTGAACAGAATGCATAAATATGTAAGCTGTCACGCCCTTTATGCCTGAAGGCTTTTATTTAGGTAGTAAGTTTTTATTTACATTTTAATTAATTATTTTTCAGCTTAATGAGTACGTATAGTTTTTATTATATTTGTTGGTATATTGACGTGGCTACCTGACTTATTGCAAGTAATTTAATTTAATGTTATGTGCCTTGTAATGTTAATTACTCAACGCCTAGTATTGTATACAATCAAGTATCAAGTATTTTCTAACTGAACAGACAGCTGTGCTGCTGGGGAGTTTGTTGCGCCACTTCTTCTTCCCAGCGATAGCACTAGGAAATGGTGAAGGGCGGGCGTTTTTGGGGGACTGTCTTTTGTAATTTTGACGTTCTAAAAGTGCTGATTATCAGGCTAATTTGAATAAATGACTTTCGATTTTGATTTTTTGAATTCGGTTGCAAAGTCCTGTCACTCCATACATTACACCTGTCAATCTGGGACTTTGCGACCGAATTCGGCCGTAAGCAGCCCCTGGCCTATATGCAAAGCTCTCAATCGATTGTGTACCCAAGTAGGGCACTGCAGACACAACTTGTCGAAATGGGGGCTTACTGACCCATCCAATACCCAGTGCGAGTGCGGTGCCTCTAATCAGGCTATGCCCCACTTGCTGGAGTGCCCGAAGTGCCCGTTCACCTGCACCTTGGATGACTTAATGGATGCCACTGATGCCGCATGACGTGACGTTCACAGTCTGATCTCAGTCTCAATACATTTTGACAAGTTTTTGACATTTGTTTGTCACCGAGATGAGACTGCGACTAGATTTTGAACGTTTTAAATTACGAGAATTGGCCTTCAGACTGTGAACGGTCTTAAAATGACGAGAATTGCCCCTCTAGACTCCGGGCTACTATTAAGATATTCCGAATTATAAAACCCAATAACACTGCCGGACCCGGGAATTGAACCCAGGACCTTTTACTGAGCAATAGCGCTTGCGACCTCTAGAACAACGAGGCATCAAGTATGTTGAAGTAGTCCTTCATAATTTTTTTTTTTTTATATTGACAATGTGCTCACTCTTGACCTCAATCCAGCCCATAGGCAGGGATGAGATCTACGGTGGAACGAGCTTGCCCAGAAGAAGCCTATTCACTCTCGCCTTGAAGAGATTCGGGTTGTATGAACTCGGGAATGCAGACGCAGGCAGACGATTCCACTCCTTAGCTCTTCCACTTCCAATTAACATAGATTGTGGCCGGAGACGGTTCAGGGACTTCCAAGTGGACCAAGGAAGGTTACACCCTGCAGGGAGATGCTCCTTCGGTGGCCTCGTAGATAGGAGGTATTCCACTTAGAGCACAGATTTGAACGGCACTTCCGCGAACGGCACATGAGCACTTCCACTAACCGCACTGAAACCAAATTTCGTAACGTGCGGTTCGGAGGAACCGTTTATCGTTATTGGTTTCAGTTCCCGAACAGCACCTACGTAAAATATTGTTTTAGTGATGGGATGTACTTTTTTGTTCAAGGTAAGTAAGAAGTCTCTGGACAAGTGGGAAGATGTAAGTCCAACCTGGTAAAGTGGGGCTACCTTGACGGAACGGCAGTCGGGTATCGAATCCCGCACCACCGGCCATAGACAGAGGGAACAACGCGGTGGTTTTAGCCGGTAAGAGTCCAGCATACCTCTCTATCACCCTCTCATGATGGAGGAAGTTCATGAGGATATCCACCAAGCAACAAAAAAAACTTGAGAGGTGTCAAGGGACACCCGGATGGAACGAAGTTCAAAGAGAGAGAGAGAGACAGACAGAGAAACACGCGCACGCCGCACGGCTTACAACTATAGCAAAAAGTGTCGTTCCAACTTTTCGTCTTAATTTTTTCCGTCTAGCCTCCTTTTGCAACGCGCGATAAGGAACTTCGTTCCAAAAAAAAAGTAAGGATTGTAGAGCTACGTCGTAAACCATGCTGCACCTCCTATCCTGTCCTCTGTGTCCCAAAAAAACATGCAGGTAAAGTGAAGTGGCAAATTTTTGGGCTAAGAAGATATCAAATTCAGTCGTG
Source organism: Apamea sordens (assembly GCA_945859715.1). NCBI lineage: Eukaryota > Metazoa > Arthropoda > Insecta > Lepidoptera > Noctuidae > Apamea > Apamea sordens. Next base: position 4,239,495 of record OX244015.1, on the reverse strand, counting down.
CCAGCGACACGGAGAAGAACATACATTTGTGATATTTTCTTGTATATTTCTGTGCCTACAAATACAGGTAAAAAAAAATATAAATTCTTATATTAAATACTCACATTTATCATGTCAAATTTTTCTGGTTCTAACCTGGAAAACAAAAAAAAAACAACAATTAAAATAAAGTTATGTTAAACACGCGCGGTGGAGATGATAGAAGAGTAGAAATGGAGAGCAGTGGGGGCACAGCTCCGACTTGCGAGATGTCAGTCGTAGGTTCAAACCCAAAAAAAAAAACCCAACCCGCGGCAAGCGTAGCTTAACCTGATCGATCGACCTTTGCGGCTATTACTACTTAGCCACAAGCCCCCTGACACACGCTGTTTGATATCAAATCAAATCAAATCAAAAGTCATTTATTCAAATTAGGCTGAGAATCAGCACTTTTCGAACGTCAAAATTACAAACGACAGTCCCCCAAAAACGCCCGCCCTTCACCACTTCCTAGTGCTATCGCTGGGAAGAAGAAGTGGCGCAACAAACTTCCCAGTAGCACAGCTGTCTGTTCAGTTAGAATATAGTTGCATGTATACAATACTAGGAACATATGTTCAGTAATTAACATCACAAGAAACTTAAATTATTTGCCATAAAATGTCAGCTAGCCACGCCAATATACCAACAAATATAATAAAAACTATACGTACTCAAGCTGAAAAATAATTAATTAAAATGGAAATAAAAACTTACTACCTAAATAAAAGCCTCCAGGCATAAAGGGCGTGACAGCTTACATATTTATGCATAGCTGGGTTCTGGTCACATATTGATAAGATAATATGTTAGAAGCAGCAATCTTCAGTCAAAACGTGGTGAGATTCTCCATTCGTACGCACGGCTACACAGTGCTTAAAAACTGGTTATGTGTAGTTTGATGTGTGTACTACACACATCAAACTACACATAACCAGTTTAAGCAGTACTCTAATTACACACACAACACACACACACTATCAATCTCAACCTGAATCATTTTAAATGATATTGCTAATCCATTGCTTCATATGTTTGAAAAATTTGTCTGCTCAACAACGTAAATAACGCAATGAATGTTGTTGAACTGTCAAAATGAAACCATTGCTACACACTTACGGAATTACCCCGCTGACTTCTAATTGTATGAAAAACCTAAATAATGAGTCAGCTAAAACTGGAAATTTATAGCTTATATGTATAACCAGTATTGGCTGACCGTTCATTGTGAGAAAATATCATACAAAGTGAGGCCAAGACAAACTGGTTTTGTATAGCTTGACGTGTAGCCGTGTGTACTACACTAAACTAGCGCCACGAGCAGTTAGGAAGCTATGTAATTAAAAAAGTAATTAACTACGAATCAATTCACTAATTATGAACTAAGCGTAATTAGTCATTAACCTCAAGCATAACGGACGTGTTTTAGCCAAATCCAATTACATTTTGAACCATTCAATGTCACGAAAGAAAGAGCGCTTTTTGACGTCAAAGAGGGCTTTCTTTTTTTTTATAATGTGATAATGTCGACCTAGATACACATTCATAAAATATAAAAGAATTTCTAAGAAAGAACTAAACGATAAAAACCTATTTAGACCAAATGACATGATTGCTATTAGATTGGGTGTTGTTACTTAAAGTATGAATTGACAAAATGTCATCATCTGCCTAGCCTTTTCCCAACTATGTTGGGGTCGGCTTCCAGTCTAACCGGATGCAGCTGAATACCAGTATTTTACATGGAGCGACTGCCTATCTGACCTCCACAACCCAGAAAAAAAATGAATGAATGAATGAAAAAAAAATGAATGAATGAATTGACAAAATGTGTTTTATCGTTTTTAGATATCGATACCAATAACGACTGTGCAGTTTACACAAAAAGAAACAAATTTTTAGACGAATACTTCTTTCTTTTCTTTTTAAAAAAAAACGTTGCCCCACACTAGGAATTACTCCTGTATCGTGGGTACGTTTACAAACATTTAAAATCACATACACAAACAGCCAGACCCGGAAAAACTACCTGTAGGCCATACAAATATTTGTTCCGTGCGGGAATCGAACCCGCGACACGCAGCGCAGCAGCCGATCGCTCAGCCACTGCGCCAATCGTGTCGTCGTCGTGGATATTTCAAGTAAATTCACTAACAGCGGTCGATGACCCCACAAAAAAGTTATCAAATTTATTTCTTTTTCGGTAATTACTGAGTTCCTATGGCCATCTTCCAGCTCCATCATCAGACCCTGGTTACCATCTAGCACCAAAGTTCTCGTCTAGACGGATCAAACGAGTCCAAACTCGATGGGGTTGCGTCGTTTAACTACCAAGTTCCTATGGCCACCTTCCGGTTCCATCGTCGGATCAGCTCCATGTCATAATAATTTTGCATTGTCATCCGATTTACACATGCATGCAAAATTTCAGCTCAATTGGTTGAAGATATCTGCTTCAAAATTGAGTCGCAAGAGTCCACCCGAACATCTATATATATAAAATTCAAAGTCCTGACTGACTGACTGACTGACTGACTGACTGACTGACTGACTGATAGATCAACGCACAGCCTAAACCGCTGGTCCTAGAGACATGAAATTTGGAGGGTGTGTTCTTCGTGAAGAGTAGGCATCCACTAAGAAAGGATTTTTCGAAATTCCACCCCTAAGAGGGTGAAAAGGGGGGAATTCGTTTGTATGAAAAATCTTATTCCTTGAGTTAATAAACTTGAAATTTGGCACGAATACTTATCTAAATAAATTATGAAGATTGTCAGTTTTTTTTCTTTTAAACTACCCTCTAATAAGGGATTGGGGGGTTTCAAAGTTTGTATTGAAGAATTTTAGCACGCAGTCCGATTTACTCGAAACTCGGTAGTTATACCTAATATTGAAAGTAAAGAATAATGTGTATCAGGGTTTTTCGAAAATCTACCCCTGACGGGCTGAAATGGGGTAGTCAATTTTTCAGGGGAGGATTTTACTGCATGGCTTGATTAACTCGAAAATTAGTATAAATAATCTTTGAGTCAAGTTATGAATACATCCCAAACGATTTTTTAAAAATTCCACCCCTGTGGGGGTGAAAAGCGGGGATACAGTTTATATGAAAAATCTTCTTCATTAGGTTAAAAAACTTGAAACTTTTCAAGAATACTCGCCGAAGTAAGTAAGTAATAAAGTTTATCATTATAAGTTTTTCAAAACTACCCCTCAAAGGGGAATATAGGGGTGTTGAAGTTTGTGTGGAATATTTTGAATGCGCGCGCGGTCCGATTAACTCGAAACTCAGTGTTTATACTTAAGACCAAAAATAAAGATTAACATGTATCCGGGCGTTTTCGAAAATCTACCCCTAACGGGTTGAAAAGGGGTAGTTAATTTTACAAGGGAGGATTATAATGTGTGGCTTGATTAACGCGAAAATTGGTATAAATAATCTTTGAATCAAGTTATGAATAATTCCCAACGATTTTTTAAAATTCCACCCCTGTGGGGGTGAAAAGCGGGGGATACAGTTTATATGAAAAATCTTATTCCTTGAGTTAATAAACTTGAAACTTGGCACGAATACTTACCAAAATAAATTATAAAGATTGTCAGTTTTTTCTTCTTCTAAACTACCCCCTAATAAGGGATTGGGGGGTTTCAAAGTTTGTATGGAAGAATTTTAGCGCACAGTCCGATTTACTCGAAACTCAGTATGTATACCTAATATTAAAAGTAAAGAATAATGTGTATCAGGGTTTTTTGAAAATCTACCCCTGACGGGCTGAAAGGGGGTAGTCTATTTTTCAGGGGAGGATTATAATGCATGGCTTGATTAACTCGAAAATTGGTATAAATAATCTTTGAATCAAGTTATGAATAATGCCAAACGATTTTCCAAAATTCCACCCCTGCGGGGGTGAAAAGCGAGGGATACAGTTTATATGAAAAATCTTATTCATTTAGTTCATAAACTTGAAACTTGGCAAGAATACTAAGTATTCTTACTTAGGCAAGTCTTGCCTAAGTAAGTAATAAAGTTTATCATTATAAGTTTTTCAAAACTACCCCTCAAAGGGGGATATAGGGGTGTTAAGTTTGTGTGGAAGAAATTGAATGCGCGGTCCGAGTAACTCTAAACTCAGTATTGATACTTTTGACTGAAAATAATTAATAATAAGTATGTAAAGTTGTCGAAAATTTACCACTGACGGGACAAAAAGGGGTAATTCAGTTTTTAAGGGGAGGATTTGAACTTGAAACTGCATGTTACATTTTCACGCCTAAACCACTGAACTTCTGATTTGGCATAGAGATAGATGGCATCCTGGGGAAGCACATACATTTTATCCTGTTAGCACGTTCCCGTGGGATAATTTCCGACATCCACGCGGGCGAAGCCGCGGGCAGAAGCTAGTACATACATATCGCAAGTTAAATAAAAGCTTGTAAAATATGATTTGCGATTATAATCGTGCGATATACATCGGTTTCGGTTTTGTGATCGGAGTCACACGTAATCTGTGATTATCTGTATGATTTATGCACTAACTACATGTCATACTTATTTTGTAACTAGTTTATGCCTGCGACTTCGTCCGCGTGAAATTTCCGTCGCATCGCATCGTCTGCCTAGCATTCACTTCACTTTTGCTTAGTGTTCTGTCTGGCACCGAAAAGTCTTAGTGATGTTAAAAAAAAAATCTGACTGGTAGCTCCAGAGATTACCTCCTACATACAAATTTGCAAACATACGAATTTCACGTCTTTATAATATTAAGTATCTAAGATGCGCCATCGACCATTTCGCGGAAAATCCATGTCACACACTGAGCTACACGTTAGGGTTAATGGATGAACACCAAAGGACAGGCTGTTATAAGGATTTATATAATACGTTTATTATCCTTTTGTATTTATATTTTGGAAGGTGTGTTTACTAATATTACGTGAGACGTGTGATCCCACATAAGGCTAAAATAGTATTAGTAAACTAAGATCAAACCATGATTCCTAGTAAAATCTATAATGACATCTAAATACGCTTTGCTAGCCTATACAGACGCCTCCTACCCCCGTAAAATGACTCGATTAGGCTGAAATTCAGGTTAAATCTAACTTAGTTACTTACCTAACCTAACTAGACAGTAACAAGGTGACCTAATTATGTCTGGCATAAACAAGGGGCTTGTTATATGTATTTCTATACAAGGTGAAGATCTAGACAGCTCTATTCAGTTCATAACATAACGCCTGTAACCCCCGACGGGTTAGGCAGATATATGAAGGGTGGAAACTTGGACCGAGCACGTAATCTATATATACATACGCCGTATTCGTCACGTTCTCCTTATACAAACGCTTCTATAGCTTTTACAAATCAAATCTAACAAAGGAAGTTAGTACTTAAAAAGGCTTTGTTACAAAGATATTTGTAATTTCATTTAATGAAATTTAATTGAGCTACGCAGTAAGAAAGGGTCTTAATTTGGCCTATGTTGCCGCTTAGTGCAATTAAAATGATAAATTTATCAAATGCTTCGGATAAAGAGGCATGCATATCGGGTGATTTACGTCAAGGTATTTAGTTTGTATGAAAATAAATAGGCAGTCGCTCCATATAAGATACTGGTATTTCAGCTGCATTCAATTAGACTGGAAGCCGACCCCAACATAGTTGGGAAAAGGCTAGGCGGATGATGATCTGATATTGTCAGAGTTGTCGACTTCGGCACTAATTATAATAGAGAACAAATTGAACAGACTAGAACAATTTTCGCGCGAACTGTCATGGCGGCTAAATATTCATCATCATCATCATTTCAGTCAAAAGACGTCCACTGCTGGACATAGGCCTCCCCCAAGCACCTCTACTTCGACCGGTTCTGTGCTTCTCGCATCCAACGGGTTCCTGCGGCTTTAACAAGGTCGTCGGTCCACCTTATGGGAGGCCTTCCAACGCTACGTCTTCTGGTACGCGGTCGCCACTCCAGAACCTTTCGGCCCCAGAGGGCTGCCATGTTCTGCGAGCCATATGCCTTGCCCACTGCCAGTTAAACTGCCAGCAATTCTCCGGGTTATGTCGGTTACCTTGGTTCTCCTGCGGATCTCTTCATTTCTGATTCGATCACGCAGGGAAACTCCAAGCATAGCCCTTTAGCCATTGCCCTTTGGGTGACTTTAAGCCTTCTAATAAGGCCCATTGGCTGCTAAACACTTACTGATAACTCAAGAGGAACCTAATAAATTACTTTTTCTATTGATATCCGAGGCACACACCCATATTTTATCCTTTTTTTCCAAGTCTAGACTGAACTGATTTATATTCAACGGAACGAGTATTCATTTAATTTGTATTCTATGTAATACGTATTTAGAATACATTTTATTGAAATGTCATGGTTCCAATATGTAAAACGAGTCATTTTTAGGGTTACGTACGTCAGAAAGAAAAACTGAAAAGTACACTTCGTTGTCCGTCTGTCCGTCCGTCTGTCTAGACCCTTTTTCTCAGGAACCCGTGGAGTTATCAAGTTGAAATTAATATCAAATACTCAAGGCAGCAACCCTTTGAAGCAGTGAAAAAATCAAACTTCTAAGTCAACGTAATCAAAAGATACGAACGTTTATGTTCCGTTTATGCCGCATATTTTGACACTCGCAAGGGAATCAAAACCTATAGGATAATGACCTAGAATCATGAAATTTGGCAAGAAGCAATGTCATTTAGCACAAGTAAAGAAAAAAATCCAAAATTATCCGGAAAAGAACCGGAGTTACCGACATAGCTTGCAGAGTAAGCAAACTGAAGTGGCAGTGGGCTGGCCATGTTTGTCGAAGGACCGATGGCCGGTGGAGCAGACGAGTCCTGGAGTGGAGACCGCGTATCGGCAAGCGTAGTGTAGGACGCCCCCCAGCTAGATGGACGGACGACCTTAAGAAGGTGACTGGGACAGACTGGATGCAGAAGGCGGAGGACAGGGTGTTGTGGCGCAGCCTGGGAGAGGCCTATGTCCAGCAGTGGACTGCGACAGGCTGAGTTGATTGATTGATCCTACAAGTGTGACCAGCCCAGTCCCGCTTCAGCCTCGCAGAATTGTGTTTTCATCATCATCTGCCTAGCCTTTTCCCAACTATGTTGGGGTCGGCTTCCAGTCTAACCGGATGCAGCTGAATACCAGTATTTTACATGGAGCGACTCTATCTGACCTCCACAACCCAGTTACTGGGTAATACGATACCCCTTGGTAAGACTGGTTGTCAGACTTTCGGGCTTCTGACTACCCGTAACGACTGTCAAAGATCCACGAATGACAGTCGGGACCAACGGCTTAACGTGCTTTCCGAGGCACGGAGGGGTCTCGGTATGTAAAGATGGTCACCCATCCACAGACCAACCGCGGCAAGCATAGCTTAATCTGACCGATCGACCTGTGCGGCTGTTATTAGTTAGCCACGGGCCCCGCAGAATTGTGTTTTATTAAAGAAATTTCTCTCTAACTTACCTATAGACGGAATGGTCATAAAAAATGCTAATTCTTAACGGCTGATCAATACTCCTTTTCTTGACCATATGTGCAGGTTCTATGTGGACCCCTCGAACCACCTGGAAACAAAAGAAAAACAAACATTTTAGTCAAACTCAACCAAAACTCAAAGCATATATTTCAAATAAACCAATTACAGGCACTTTTGAATTGTCAAGGGGTCGGTCAGTCAGAAAGATGAAGCTAGTTGCCCATTCCAAAGCGTAGTAGGTACCTATGGAGAAGAACGGGCAAGACACTCCATGGACATTCTTTTAAATCATAAAATTGTTACAAACTATTGGTTACATCATTTCTGTTGAAATTATACATGTGAGAACGTTAGAGAAAGACGTGCACGTTAAAAGCGTCCGCACCAAAGAGTATAATAATAATACGGGATAAGAGAGCCCTCTTGTGCCATTTCGAAGCATCCAGATTCGAAATGCCATCTGCAGTTCTTAACTGGAACTAAGGCTCTATAGGTGGCTATAGATAGGCATGAATGTATGTGTACCTACGTACGTATAGATATAGATAAGTAAGTTTGGTTAATAAGTGATCATTCAAATTTTTTTAGCTGTTGTAGTCATATGTTGATCAATATGCGACTGGCGAATAATAATAATGATACATTTACTAAAATACAATAATTAAAATTTGAATGATGGTGATTGAGAAATAAAAGTGTCCTAATATAAATTGACCGCATATTGATCAACATATAACGCAACAACAGCTAAGAAAATTTGAATGATCACTTAAATCAAACGCTAGATTTCGCCAGAATTGGCAGTAACACAATAATGAACCATTTTGCTTTAATTTATTCTAATTTGTAACCGTGTAACGGCTAAGAGTATATTAATAAACGGTACCGGCGACCATAGACTATGCACTTATAAACTGAGACCGGCGACCATATTGTGTGATGTTGCCAGAATATGTCAAACAAAAAGGATTTCCGTGACACGATTGCAATAATTGATGATGCCGGTCAGATATGAAATACATATAATAATGTGATAATCTTGATGTAAAATGTTACAATTATTGTTTTAAATTATAGAGAACTCTTTCATTTGATTTTCTTATTTGCATTTAATTTGGTATCACAGAGACATCTATCGATGATTATTAAACTAATAGCTTCTTCGTTAGTAAAAGTAGATGGCGACTCTTTCTTTACTAAAGTTGTGCATGTTCTAACTGTCTCCCCCCTGGTCCGCACTAAAAAAGATAAAAACAATAGTATATTCTGTGATATGAAGTGAACATCATGAAATTCGTCTGAGAATCAGCACTTCGAACGTCAAAATAACATAAGACGGTCCCCCAGCACGCCCGCCCTTCACCACTTCCTAGTGCTTTCGCTGGGAAGATGAAGTGGCGCAACAAACTGTCCAGCAGTACAGCTGTGTGTCCAATTAGAAAAACTTGCTTCTATACAATAGTAGGTATGCAAAGTAATTAAAATTACGAGACACAGAACACTAAATTAAATTATTTGCCATATCATATGGCAAATATTTTTTTATATTATTGGTATATTTGCGTGGCTAGCTGACATATGGCCCGTATGTCAACTAGCCACGCAAAATATACCAATAAATAAATCGCATTGCATTGGCAACCCGTTTCTAAAAGGTTCAGCACAAAAAAATTGCAGCATGATCAGCCTATTACGTTTCCACTGCTGGGCACAAGCCCCCTCTCTTTGAGAGTGGGATGTAAGCTGTAATCCAGCACGCGGGCCCAGTGCGGGTTGGTAGATAATAATATAATAATAATATCCCTGGACATTTTCACATAGCGCCACCTTGTCCCAAGCTAAGCAACCTAATGCTTGTGTTATGGTAACAAGATGGCTGATAAACTACTTATATACATTTTTTTTTGTAAATACATACATATTAGATGTCACATGTCTTTGAATGTTTGGTTCTAGCACATGCCGGTTTCCTCACGACGTTTTCCTTCACCGTTTTCACAAAATAAACCCGCACTGTCTACCAAGCAGACCCGCGTGTACAGCCCTCCCTCTCACAGAGAGGAGGCCTGTGTCCCAGCAGTGGGAACATTATAGGCTGTATATTCCATGAGACAGTATTGACGAAGTTTTTCATTATCCTCTAAGGAAAACTTCGTGAAGAAACCTAGCCTTTACGGTCTGAAACCTCTACAAGCAGCACTCTAATAGGGTTAGTTGCCTGGGTAAAAAAATGATTATTATATTTAATCCGTCAGTTAGATTATCGAAAAATAATGGACACGTATTTTTTCTTTTGTCAATCAAACAAACAATGTCAAAGATAAAGCGCGTCAAAATTTGGGAGTAGGGGGTCGTGACGTCACGCCTTGCTAAAAAGTGTAGCAAGGCGTGACGTCACGCGGAACTTTAAAGGGTGATATCTTCATCATTTTTTATGTAATTGACAAAAGAAAAAATACGGGTCCAATATTTTTTATAATCTAACTGACGGACTAATTAGATTTTTGTAGGCATCTAGCCTCACACTATCAATCAGAATCCGAATCATTTTGACAGATATCGCTAATCCATTGTTTGATATGTTGGAACAATTTGTCTGCTCAACAACGTAAATAACGCAATGAATATCGTTGAACTGTCAAAATGAAAGCCATTCCTACCGATCTATTCTATAAAAATCTCACGGTGAAAAGTTAGGTGAAGTGAGCTTAGAGTGTGCTGTCAATAGTATCAATCCCTAGCATTAGTTGGAATGACAGCTCACTCCACGCTCACTTCACCTAAGTTTTCACGGTGAGATGGTTACAGAATCGCACTGCTTACCAGATACGCGACAAGCGAGAATTCCCGTCGTACCCTCAGTTGGTTGTACCCGACCAACTGAGGGTACAACGGTAATTCTGCTCAACAACGTAAATAACGCAATGAATATCGTTGAACTGTCAAAATTGAAGCCATTCCTACTGTCAGTGTGTTACGTAATTACCCCGCAGTAAAATAATAATAATAATAAAAAAAAAAAAAACTTTATTGTTCAGAAAAAAACATTACAATATTTGAATAACACTAGCCTCCACACTAGGATTCCCTGTGTCGTGGAGACTAGTCTCCTTCGTCTTATAAGATTATCATGGTAGGTTGGCTTCATACATAGCATTGGTCGGTATGATTTCTGAGACGACAATAATCAGGTGTTTCTCCAAACAAAAAAAAAATAAGTAAGTATATTATGTAGTTATGTTATGTAGTAGATTCTCGGTAATTGCTTCTTACCGAATGTTTTTGCTCCATTTCCTTGTTGTTCTTGGAAAACCCTATTAGTAATTTAATAGGTCTGTACCCATACACTATTACTAATACGTATCATCATCATCATGAGGAAAAGGCAGGCCCTTATAATATCATATTCGACGGTTGAAAGGCTAATTGGTCTAAGCGACATTTTTTTGCAATAATGAGTTATAAGTATACATATTCGGAATCTGCAAATTTTTCTCCGTCGTTTGAGTCAGGTTCTATTTTTTTTTTTTTGAAATGTCGCTTAAGCCAATTAGCCTTTCAAGTTCAACCGTCGAATTATATACACACGCACAATGGTCGACCTGAAGGACTAAGTGCGGAAACTAAATCCGTAATATTGAACATAGAAGGCAGGCCCTTTTCCCAACTATGTCGGGTCGGCTTCCAGTCTAACTGGATGCAGCTGAGTACCAGTATTTTACATGAAGCGACTGCCTATCTGACCTCCACAACCCAGTTACTGGGTAATACGATACCCCTTGGTAAGGCTGTGTTGTCAGACTTTCGGGTTTCTGACGACCCGTAACGACTGTCAAAGATCCACGAATGATAGCCGGGACCAATCGCTTAACGTACTTTCCGAGGCACGTAGGCACGAGGCTCGGTATGTAAAGATCACCCATCCACAGACCAACCGCGGCAAGCGTAGCTTAACCTGATAGATCAACCTGTGCGCCTTTTATTGTTTGGCCACGGGTACCTATTACTAATTAATTTAGCTAACAGATAAATCTTTAAAGTACAGTATTTTTATCTCACGAAGCGACTTGCACTTTACTTGTGATAACCAAGTGTACCATAAGGCTGTGTGTATGCGTGCATACGGGTAGCGTCAGCAATAACACACACACCTTCGATCAATAATAGTACTTTTGATTTTCGCCATTTTGGCGCTGATAACAACTTGAGCGTCCGTGGAACTAATACCTTATAATAATTTGATAATGAGTTTTACAAAATGCGCATACTCTCATGATAAAAATGTTCTAAATATCTCGTTTACTACGAGAGAACGAAGAGCACAAAATACACAAAAAAACTTGAGAGGTGTCAAGGGACACCCGGATGGAACGAAGTTCAAAGAGAGAGAGAGAGACAGACAGAGAAACACGCGCACGCCGCACGGCTTACAACTACCTATAGCAAAAAGTGTCGTTCCAACTTTTGGTCTTAATTTTTTCCGTCTTTCTTTCCCTTTCGCAACGCGCGATAAGGAACTTCAGTAAAAAAATTCAGATTCAGATCTAAATCATCAGAGACGTCCCAAAATAACACGACGACCATTTGCAACAGTGTGTCAATTTTAGTTCCTGAGACGCTCGTTCGGGGCGCTTTGAATCGGCACAAGTAACAACTGTCATTTCTTATAGTATATCTAATCCAACGTACTTGTTTACTAAAAGTCAGTGGCCACAAGTATAGCGCTCGTCGTGTCGTGAGATATTAATACTATATCACCAAGATGGCCGCCACAAAAGTAGTTAAAACGGGGAAAATCGTTGATAGTGAACTCACACAAGGTTCCACAATGCGGAAGGCTTTGCTTCCATCTCGGTCAGGGCTTCAGCCTTACATCTTACTTCTTAGTTCTCAAGGTAAGAACCTTATAAACATGCTATTTTTAGCAATTCAAAGATATTGGCTAAGTTGCATAACTCAGTCGTTACGACGTCATTAATTTCGTTTTGGCTAGAGGTATCTACAGAATAGAATATATTTATTTTTCCACACTTAATTACAGCTTCAAGTTAAATTAGTGTACAGATACAATATTAACAATTTATATATTTCTAGATTTTCAAGTATTGACTTGAAGACGTTTTGTTTGAAATCACATTAGTATTAATTAATTAATTATTATGTAATTTATTTAAAAAATCCTTAATTTATAAAATTTCTCTAATATCTACCTACCTGCGTATATGACTAGAGGGCCAATTCTCACAACTTTAACAACGTTCACAGTCTGGGGGGTAATTCTCGTAATTTTAAGAACGTTCACAGTCTGATCTCAGTCTCAATCTGTCAAAAATACGTCTAATTTCGTTACATTTTGACAAGTTTTTGACATTTGTTTGTCGCCGAGATGAGACTAGATTTTGAACGTTTTAAATTACGGGAATACGGGCCCTGATCTCAGTTTCAATCTGTCAAAAATATTACTTCTAATTTGCCTACATTTTTGACAAGTTTTTGACATTGATTGTCGCTGGGATGAGATTGCGACTAGACACATAAATTATACAACCCCCCGACAGGCTATCGTATCGAAAATGACACATTTCGGTAACCTGATTTGCCTTACCCCCGACCGGTAACAGCTGTCGGAAGGAGAGCAGTCGTCTAGCTGGGGAGTGATATGAAGATTCGAATGACGTTATTACGACGCACGCTATTTCGAAAAACTTTACGAGTGGTACGCCAGTTCGAAAACACATTGGGTCGAAAACTGTTATATCGAATGACGTTATAGCGACGCACGCTATTTCGAAAAACTGTTTGAATGGTACGCTAGCACGAAAGTCTTGGTAACAATGGATTTTGATACCAAGACTTTCGTGCTAGCGTACCATTCAAACAGTTTTTCGAAATAGCGTGCGTCGCTATAACGTCATTCGAATCTTCATATCACTCCCGTCTAGCTGATATAAACTGGTTATCAGCATTTAGAAGACTCCTTGTAACATAATGTACATACTCACAGTTACCTTCATTCATTTCTCCAGGTCAGAACAAGCATTCTGTGACCATTAGGCGCTGATCTGATTATTCCTCACGACACGTTCTATCCACAATCGGTACACAGACACAGCTTCCAACTTTAACATGAGACTATGACGATTTAGTGTCATCCAAGGGTTGGTAGTTTCGCCCACATTGATGGATATCATTTTTCCTATAAACACTATACTTCTAATGCAAAATAACTATAGATTTTATTGTATTTTATTATAATATATTTTATTATGACAGCTTTGACAACGACGTTTAATACGTCGTCATGGCAACGTACCTTTCAAATTCTTACCGGCCTGTATCTTTTTAGTGGATTAGATATGCAAACTCACGCAAAAGAATTACTGGCTACGTTCCTATCTCAAATTCATATTTTCTACATGATGTTATTCTACGAGTTTTCTTTATTGATCCACGCAATACAAGGATCAGTTCTGGCTTCGCCTCTAAAGCGAACACTACAAGGAGCCTGATACTCCAGGGTCTCTTATCCCGGAAATACCCAGCGTACCTCTCTGCTGCGGTACCTGATGGACCCTGCCTACGCCTCCGCCCTCCGTCCTCCGTGAAGAGGGTTACTACATCTATTGGGCCGCGCCTCACCTGAGGGCCGCCTCACCTGAGGGCCGCCTCACCCGAGAGCCGCCTCACCTGGCGGGCTGACAGCGTCTTCGCCGTGCCTCTCTCTCCTGCTGCCGTGCTGCGTCCTGGCCTGCTGCGTGGGCCCTCCTGTCCTCACCTGACGGGCTGACAGCGTCTCCGCCGTGCCTCTCTCTCCTGCTGCTGTGCTGCGTCCTGGCCTGCTGCGTGGGCCCTCCTACGGGTGTCCACCGTATTGCCACGCCCTGGCACCTGTCTTCACCTGTTCCTGCTCCTGATCCTGGATCGGCAGCTGTACCTGCCCCTGTCGCCAGCACCTGCCTCGCGACTACCTCCTCAACCCACCTGAATCTTCACCTCAGCCTCCTCAACCCATCTATCACGCATCCTCACTCATACACCCCACCTCTACATACTACACACCACTCTTCAGTCCATCTCCATCCTTTTCTTATAAATATATATCTTTAATTGTCTTCTATCTCCCTTTCTTTTAATCCTTAACCTATAAGCTTAGCTTTCCTTGTCGCTACACAACATCCTACGATACGGGAGCGTATCGAGTGGTTGTGAATAGCCATGCTGATGTATGAATTGGTCGCAGGAACTAAGCTAGGGCACCCCGACCAAATGGGTTAGGTTAAGTTAGAACTGTGATACAACCAACCCGAGGAGGCCCGCGGTGGCGGCACCAGTCGGGGGTTGCAACAGTCCACACTTACTCCAAGACAGACGAGAGTGGAAAGGAGAAAGGGAGGCCTTTGCCCTGCAGAGCGACAACATAGGCTAAAAATAAATCCTACTAATATTATAAACGTGAAAGTTTGTATGGATGGATGTTTGTTACTCTTTCACGCAAAAACTACTGGACGTATTTGGATGAAATTTAGCACACAGATGGTTTGTAACCAGGATTAACATATAGGATACTTTTATCCCGATAATCCCACGGGATCGAAAGCTATGCAGGCGAAACCGCAGGGCGAAGCTAGTAAATAAATAAATTAAAGTCTTAGGAAATGGGTATCATTCTTAAAGTGAATAATTAATTTTCCTTACTGCTTTCACTAACGTTGTAGGGACGTTTTGTGACTAAAAGGGTGTATTGGTCCCTTCTCCGCTTTATGGATGACGAGAACAAACAGAATTTTCAAAGGGTTTACAAAATGTCAGACTTTAATGGAAAATGAACCCCTTTTAGGTTTTAACAGTCTAAAAGGGGTGAGAACGAGGTTGTTATTTTCGTTTGGATAAATATTTGTACAGTAAATAACAACATGTATACTCCATCTGTTTAGGTAGTTAAATAAAGGTAAACAATCTTGATATGTCTTTTTATATAAAATAAATCGTATAAAAGACCAACAAATATTATTTAAATTTAGTTAATTACCTAACATCGGTTTAAGTAAATACCTAATTGTAAATATTTTTAGATTACATTTTTAGTCATTTTTTTAGATAAAAGACATGTTAAGATTGTTTCCCTTTATTTAACTTCCTAAACAGATGGAGTATAGTATGTTATTGTTTAGTTTTTGGAAACAGTTAGGCTCAATTTACACTGCCGCGAAACGGATTGGAGGCTATTTTTTTTGTACAAAAGCATAATGAACTTAATGTCAAAAGTGTAACGCACTTATTAGATACACAAATACGCACAGGTCGCGCATCTTCTGGAGAATTATCGCGCATTCTCGGGAATTCCGGCAGTAATATTAGTGTCCGTTCACACAGACAGACAGGCAGGAGAGTAAAGAAAAGAAAGAAAGAAAGAAAAAACATTTACACACACATATTACACACATTTTTTTTTTTTTTAGTACATTTTTGACTGACTGACAGACTGATGCCTCCTCCGCCATAATAAGGCAATTTGTGCTAAGACTTGTTCCTTAGTCTCTGGTCTTCGCTTTCATTCGTCTTTAGTTTTAAATTACTAACAATAGTATTTTAAGTGCAAAACTGTTTACTAATAATTTATGGATCTCATAGTTGTCCGAAGGTGAAACGTTCTATCGACGAATCTCTCAAAAACTAAACGCCCTGTCAAACAAACGTCGGTGATCAGACCAAATGAGAAACGACTGTCGGAGAACGCTTGCAGAATCCGAAATAAAATTATTGGAACGAAGTTCCTTATCGCGCGTAGCGAAAGGGGGCTAGAAGGAAAAAATTAAGACCAAAAGTTATAACGACACTTTTTGCTATAGTTGTAAGCCGTGCCGCGTGCGCGTGTTTCTCTGTCTGTCTCTCTCCTCTCTTTGAACTTCGGTCCATCCGGGTGTCTCTTGACACCTCTCAAGTTTTTGGAACGAAGTTCCTTATCGCGCGTTGCTTTAGGGGGCTAGACGGAAAAAATTAAGACCAAAATTTGGAACGACACTTTTTGCTATAGTTGTAAGCCGTGCGGCATGCGCGTGTTTCTCTGTCTGTCTCTCTCTCTCTCTCTTATAGAAAGTAAGCCAGTTATACTTCGTTCCATCCGGGTGTCCCGTGACACCTCTCAAGTTTTTTTACTATCATTTCAGCCGAAAGACGTCCACTGCTGGACATAGGCCTCGCCCAAGCGCCACTTGGACTAGTTCTGTGCTTCCCGTATCCAGCGGATTCCTGCAACCTTCACAAGGTCATCGGTCCATCTTGTAGGAGGCTTTCCAGCACCCCCCTCCCCGTGCCCCGTTGATCTCGTGGCTGCAAGCGCGAATGCTGAGCATGGGGTCTTGGGGAACGGGTCGGACAAAATTTTATTAGGTTTTCCATCAGGAATTCCTTAGTAACAGCCCGGAGTTTGGAACTTGGCGGTTTAAGGCCTACGCAGACCGGGACAGCATGGCAAGGGATTTTAATTTTTACTAATGGACATTCAACCGTACTGTTACAGACATACGACATAAATTGCTATGCTTTACAATGATGCCGTGGCATTGAAAGGGATTTTATCGCACGGCATTAAAAGACGCGCCGCAGGCTCCCGTGGCGGGATGCCGTGGTATACTGGCAACGGCATACCACGGACTCCGGCGCTCGTAGTGATATACTGCAGAGTGCGGCGGCGGGGGTATAGAAGCGGGCATGCCGTGGCAAACTGCTGGAATGCCGCGGTATCTAATCGGCCAGTGTGCGCTGACTCACGGCAAAATCCCTTGCCATGCCGTCCCGGTCTGCGTAGGCCTTTAATACCCACGTGCCTCCGAAAGCACGTAAAGCCGTTGGTCCTGCGCCTGATCTCTCCCCGGTCGTGTAGGATTTCCGTCCCTTCGGACTATGAGAGTAAAGGAACAGCAGTGCAATTCTGTACCCATCACCGTGAAAACTTAGGTGAAGTGAGCGTGGAGTGAGCTGTCATTCCAACTAATGCTAGGGATTGACACTATTGACAGCTCACTCCAAGCTCACTTCACCTAATTTTTCACGGTGAGATTTTTACAGAATCGATCGGCAGAGAGTGCACCTGTGTTTCTATAATATCTCCTGCGTACCTGGCTAATCTCCGTTGAGATTGTCCACCGTGACTGAATCGGTTGGAGGCTATTTTATTATTAGGCGTCCCTGAATATGATAACATTTCATCCGTGCGTGAAATAAGATATGATCTCTTGTTCTTAACATGCCAGAGAGCTATTAGCACTTGACATTGCGATCTCCGCTCGTAATAAAAATAAATTAATGAAGATCTTATGATATGGTACGCTAATGATATGTAATAGTCTTAAATTCTTGTGCCTACTGTTGGAGTACAGCAAAAACAAATCGATTCTACTTCAACACTATCGTTTTTCTCTTTCTAACTCATAGTAGAATATAGAAAGTAAGGATTTCGAACCGAAATCCTTACTTTCGCAAAGTGACGGTACTACCCTTTTAGTCTAGTGTGGGATCACACATCATCTGCCTAGCCTTTTCCCAACTATGTTGGGGTCGGCTTCCAGTCTAACCGGAAGCAGCTGAGTACCAGTATTTTACATGGAGCGACTGCCTATCTGACCTCCACAACCCAGTTACCGGGTAATACGATACCCCTTGGTAAGACTGGCTGTCAGACTTTCAGGCTTCTGACGACTGTCAAAGATCCACGAATGACAGCCGGAACTACATGATCAACCTATAATATTCCCACTGCTGGCCTTATATGTCCTATGTCACGTGATCACGTCGTACGTCAAAACTGCTCATAAATTGTATAGGAAAGCAGGAAAGCCAAAGATCCTTGGAGCAAACTATTTCTGGCGAATTTAATGTTTTTGACGTTCAAAAGGGTTAGATCACGCGCCAAATTGAAAAAAAAACTTGAGAGGTGTCAAGGGACACACGGATGGAACGAAGTTCAAAGAGAGAGAGAGAGACAGACAGAGAAACACGCGCACGCCGCACGGCTTACAACTATAGCAAGTGTCGTTCCAACTTTTGGTCTTAATTTTTCCGTCTAGCCCCCTTTCGCAACGCGCGATAAGGAACTTCGTTCCAAAAATTGCTTTGATTTGCATAACATAAGCATGATCACCCATAGCGTTCCCACTGCTGAGACACAGGCCTCTTCTCAGTGAGAGAGAACTTTGACTTGGTCTTTCTCATATTCAACCATAGACAAGGCAGAAAGACTTATTCATCAGTGCGTCAAGGTAACAAAAGCTGAAAGGAAAAAAAATGGCGCCAATTCACAAGAAAAATATCTCACAACAAGGCAAAATAAACAACTCTTTCGTCGTATATTTTCCAGGAATAATGGAAAGTCATGTCTTGTGTTAATATTTTCTAACAATACGTCGCCTGAAGCTAAATAATGGCTAAAACAATAGAAATACTACTATCCTACTTAAATACTATATTATCCTTATATTATAAACGCGAAAGTTTGTATGGATGGATGGATTGATGGATGTTTGTTACTCTTTCACGCAAAAACTACTGAACGGATTTGGATGAAATTTGGCACACAGATGGTTTATAACCAGGATTAATATATAGGATACTTTTTATCCCGATATTCCCACGGGATCAAAACTTATGCGGGTGAAACCGCGGGGCGCAGTCAGTAGAATAATACAGGGGACTCGTGGCTAAATATAATAACAGCCGCACGGGTTGAACTAAGGTTATGCAACGTCTGCCGTGGGCGGTTCGTAGGTGTGACCATCCATTAAAAAAATATTTATTCAAAATAAAATAATGTTATTCTTTCTTTCTTACTTTCATAAAATTTAGACCCCTGCGTGCCTCAGAAAGCACGTTAAGCAGTTGATCCTGTACCCTAATTGCGTACCATACTAACAATCTCAATCTGAATCATTTTGAAGGATATTGCTAATCCATGCTTCATATGTTCGAAAAATTTGTCTGCTCAACAACGTAATAACGCAATGAATGTTGTAGAACTGTCAAAATTAAAGCTATTGCTACGGAGAGTTTGTTACGAAATTACCCCGGCTGTCATTCGTAGATCTTTGACAGTCATTACGGGCAATCAGAAGTCTTATAGTTATATTACATAATTATATTTTTTTTTAAACTTGAGAGGTGTCAAGGGACACCCGGATGGAACGAAGTATAACTGGCTTGCTTTCTATAAGAGAGAGAGAGAGACAGACAGAGAAACACGCGCACGCCGCACGGCTTACAACTATAGCAAAAAGTGTCGTTCCAACTTTTGGTCTTAATTTTTTCCGTCTAGCCTCCTTTCGCAACGCGCAATAAGGAATTTCGTTCCAATACGTCTAGCCTAGACTTCACAACATAAAAGTTTATCGACAGACTAAAATCAACATCTAGCAATTTTTATAGATATTTCTGCAATAACATTATGTTTTATATTCCTTGTTAGCTACTCAAAGTTTATTTTACTGCGTTATGTTTTCCATTCAGTCCTGTGTTTATTTTTATGCGATATTGTGTAAGTAAGATCACAAGATTTACTTTTTTAAGGCTAGACAGATGATGAGCTTGTTAAAAGATCACTCGAGGCTAACATGATTCTTTGTTTAGTTGAATGAGGTCTTGTTGTAAATAATAACAATATAACTTTTGTTTAAATTAGCTTGTAAGTAAATGCCCTAAGGGAATGGAGGGAGCAACCCGTGTAAGGGGGAAGTTTAAAAGTAGTGTGGTGGCATCTACATCGCCACATGCGAACTACGCATCACACTGTCGTCGCGCAAAATCCTGCATCGCGCAAGTAGAGTTTACCGCGCAACTAGCATAATATACACATTTATACAAGGTCCCGACATAGTCGGAGAATCTTCCCTTTTCTATGGAGGATGAGTGAACTTTACACGCTGTTCCTCATACCTCTACAGTGGCGTCAGTGACAGAAAAAATTAAAGGAAATCGTTAGGTTTGGTATGGGCATGTGATGAGGAGGGAGCAAACGCATGTTACTGAAAGAGTGATGAATATAAATATTGATGGAGGATAGCCAAAGAGAAGATGGATGAATTGTGTGACGAATGATATGAAAGATAAGGGAGTGAATGATAGCGTGATGGTTGACAGGGGAGAATGGAAGAATAAAACGTGTTGCACAGACAACAAGTGACAAGGACAGGAAGATGATAATGATGAAGTAATTGTCCTAGTCATAAAATCCCATGGAGTCATATTTTTCCCACAAACCTGAAAAGCTTATTAATAATATATTATGTTTAATTTTCAGATGTCTGCCACTGTCACTTTACTGGCAAAATTTATGAGAATTGCACCCAAAATAATGAAATGAAATTGGATACCAATTTGGATATAAAAAATAGACATGAAAGAAACATTGCTCAAACCAAAACTAAAGTACAGCATCTGGCTAACAATGTATCAAAAATATATGCACGCATAGACAAAAGACTAAAAAAAATCATTCCAAGAAAGAAAAAAAGAACAGAAAAAAGGAAGTCCATAGATAATATAGACAAAGGCATAATAAAGAAAAATTACAATATATTTGGGATAGATTTGACACTGTACAAAAAACAATTCGTTCCAAAGAGAACGATTAATTCTGATGATTATATAGAAAATGGCGTTGATAACAGAAACCATAGCGAATTAATTGAAGATACTAGGGCTTTTACTATTCCCAAAAATGATACAGTTGAAGAACAAAGAACTATAATTAAAAATGAAAACATAACTGAAAATGTGACTGAGATTTTCCAAAACAATGCTATGGATAAGACTGTCCAAAAAGATGATTTGCCTAAGAATGTGAAGCAACAAAGCGAATTGATTGAAGATACTAAAGAATTTACTATTCCCATAAATGAAATAGCTAAAGAGAAAAACACTATAATTAAAAATGAAAATGTAACTGAAAGTGTGACTGAGATTTTCCAAAACGATGGAATGAATAAGTATATGAATGTCCAAAACTTTGATTTGACTAAGAATGTGAAACAACGAAGGGAATTAATTGAAGATACTGGAGAATTTACTATTCCCACAAATGATATAGCTGAGAAGAAAAGCACTATAACTAACCATACAAATATAACTGAAAATGTGACTAAGATTTTCCACAACAATGATATGAAAAAGAATTTACAAAAACGTGATATTAGTCTACCAGACAATGTGGTACACAATTATAACCCTGAAATTATCCAAAACCACAACGCAAAAAATGACCAAAGGTATAATTTCCACAAAAAAATCGAAAACTATGCTACACCAAAGAATATCAACCCCAATTTCAACGACGATTTTCCTTATAATTACCAAAACGATGAGATGAATTACAAAAATTTAATTAACAAAAACAATATGCTTAAAAAGGATAAACTTATCAGAAGATATGACGATAATGTCAGTCAAAATGTCAGACCACAATATCAAACCAGACTAAACAATGATTTAGTCAAAAAGAGTCTCGACGAATTCAAAATGGTTCGACGAAAAACACATTACACTATGCCAGACGTTGATTTTAAAACTGACATTGATAAACAAGATATAGATTACTACCAAGATCTAGGTCATCCAAAATTCCAGGAATTCGATAGTGAAGTTACATTGAACGGAGCCAGGAACCACGTAAAGCCAGTTCATCACGTCGAACATATTCGAAATAACATGTATCCAACATATGGGGAAATGAACCACATTTACAACAGTTACGAAATACAAAATGAGATCATAAATTTCCAAGAATTAAATAATTTAATAGCACGACAAAAACAGTTAATCAAACAGCTAGCAAAAAGACAAAAGGATGGACGAAAATCGACCACACGACATGACTTCGATATACTTATGTCTGAAGTCGCAGCCAAGCAGAAAATCTATAGAAAATGGCCGAACTACACGGACTTCGCTTTCGAAACGACCACGGCAAAGACAACTACAAAACTAACGACCACAGAGAAACCAACAACAATTCTGACTCTTTTCGACGAAACAGAAGTTAGGCACGCGTTGAAGAATGACCCTCATGTCAAAAGGATTTTAAAGATGGCGAATTTAAAGCGGGAAAAGTACTTGAATAATGTTCGGAGGTATTTAAATCGGCACAATTATACCCATGACACAGAATATGCTAAGAACTTAGCGGAAAGCTCAAATGAGCATGGAGCTGATGTAGAAGAAACTACTTCTTTCGTAGATAGAGTTTAGCGATAGAGAAATCACTTAATACTCTCTCTTTATACTCTGTCCATTAGGTTAACCGTTTTTTGACAGCTGCCTTTTTTTTTTTTTTTTGAGGTTGGGAAATCATCAAATGACTCCTCCCGCTCTGGGTGGAGCAGGAGGGAGTGTCAGACTCTTACTGACTAAAACCCACCCGTGTTCCTTCCTTAGCCCTTTATGTGCCAGGGCAGCGGTAAACCTTTCGGATAATCCCGCTGCCTTAAAACATAACTATTTCAGATTACGTAAATGTTCACTTTAGAATGCGTATTAAAATAAATAAATAAACTGCCTAATCCAATTGAATTAAATCTCATTTATGACTTCTTACTGACATTATAATACCGTACGTTTATCAGTTTTGACAAAAAAAATACAATTGCTCACTAGTTCGATCTGTCAAAAAACGGTTTACCAGAGACGGTTTACAAAAACGGTTTAGACAGAGTATACTCGTAATAGGTGATATGGGCTGGTGTCCGCTCACTAAAGCTACGGGTACACTACGGCAGCTGTGAGTCTGTGACCGCCACATAACAGCCCCAGAGACTACTATCATAAAAAAAATGCCAGCGTGATTTGACTTCACGGTGTCAAAAAACGCCCTCTAGCGAAACATACCAACTTACTTTCATGAACAAGTCACAACTCAGTCACGTCATTCGCCGGTAAATTGCGGACGATATGTGGCGTCACTGTTCTTCTAGAAAACCATAGCTTTAGCTGCTTTTCCACCAGAGATGTGCTATGCAGCTATGCTGCGAGGATGTGAAAGCTAAGCTACAAAACGATGTGACCATTTCCCCTAAAGGTAAGTTGTGTAGCGGAGCGAGTAAGATGTGCTATGAAGATGCGCCGCCGCGAGGTAGCTGTGCGAGGAAGATGCGATGCATAGCGTAGGGAACGCACGGGGAGTATGCTCTGCATAGCGACACCACTCGCGCATCCATAGCTCCCATCCATAGCACGCATCCTTCCATATAAAAAACATAGCTTAGTTGAACCCGTTTCCACCAGTGCTTGACTTGGTGGGTTTGACTTTACGCTGTCAAATACTGTGTAGAAAAACACACCAACTTGTGACGTCATTCGCCGATAAATTCCGGACGCTATGACTTGTCTCCATTCTTCTAAGAAACCGTAGCTCTACGGAACCCTAAAGCCATCTTTAAGAAAACAAATCACGTTTTCAATTTATCTTAGCCAATAAAATCATGTAATAAAATATCTTTGTACATCAAAAAGCTGGCACGTTAATTAATATTTATAAAGATTACACAACTGGGAGCCATAGATTCAAGATAGGTAAATTATGCTTTTTTTATTTATTTATTTAAATTATATACAACACACCCGTTCCTTAAAAGAAAGTAAAGAGTCGATTTTGTAATATATTGTTATGTATTTTACATATTATGTCATCATCTGCCAGTGTTTTCTCAACTATGTTGGGGTCGGCTTCCATTCTAACCGGATGCAGCTGAGTACCAGTATTTTACATGGAGCGACTGCCTATCTGACCTCCACAACCCAGTTACAGGGTAATACGATACCCCTTGGTAAGACTGGTCGTCACTAGACTTTCGGGCTACTGACGACCCGTAACGACTGTCAAAGATCCACGAATGACAGCCGGGACCAACGGCTTAACATGCTTTCCGAACACGGACGGGTTTTGGTATATAAAGATGGTCACCCATCAACAGACTAACCGCGGCAAGTGTAGCTTAACCTGATCGATCGACCCGTGCGGCTGTTACTAGTTAGCCACACGTCCTTTTTTTAAATTGCTATCTACGTATTTATTATGAAACAAAGTCCTCGTCCGCGTCTGTTTGCCTGTCTGAACGCGATAAACTCAAAAATCATTACATAGCGACATCTGCGTAGTTTCGATAGCTGTATTGGTGTTTTTTATATCCTATAACTAGGGTATGAATGAGACCATTATCAAAGAATCAACTGGCATATGAATTATTTTTCAATTATAATTTTTTGTTGTAATTTTTCATACAAAATAATTCGACAAAATCACGATTACTAATATAAAACAACCTTTTTTTTTTTTGGTGGGAAATCATCAAATGACCTCTCCCGCTGAGCGAAAGGGCGTGTCAGACATTTACTGACTAAAACCCACCCGTGTTCCTTCAGTTGCCTATGCCAGGGGCCTCGGTATCTCTTTCGAACAACCCGCGGCATGTAAAACATCCTTACGTGAAATATGACAACGAAGCATTTTCTTAGCTTTAACTACGAATGATTGGTTTGAATGGAAATGAATTACTCGTATTTATCAATGAAACTTTGGCGGCACGGTTGGCGCAGTGGGCTGCGCTGCGTGTCGCGGGTTCGATTCCCGCACGGAACAAATATTTGTATGACCTACATGTATTTGTTCCGAGTCTGGGTGTTTTTATATCTATAATATTATGTATGTATTTACAAAAAAAAAAAATGTATATAAGTAGTTTATCAGCCATCTTGTTACCATAACACAAGCATTAGGTTGCTTAGCTTGGGACTAGATGGCGCTGTGTGAAATGTCCAGGGATATTATTATTATTAAACTCAGATACCTGCACACATATCTTATATCTTAGAAACTAGGTATGCATTTTTGGACCACATTTCTAGGACTTTTTGTATTATTTTGACTTATAGAATATAACCATAGAGTTATTGGATATAAAAAAAAACACGTTGTATATCGTATCCTTATGGTACTCAATTGTTACGAGTTTGCGACCGTCCTTATGAACACAAGTCCTTGTCGAAAAGAATAGTTTTTTTTTTGTGGCTTTATTTATTATACTTCACCAAATACAGCAGTGCGATTCTGTAATCATCTCACCGTGAAAACTTACGTGAAGTGAGCGTGGAGTGAGCTGTCATTCCAACTAATGCTAGGGATTGACACCGTTAACAGCAGTGCGATTCTGTAACCATCTCACCGTGAAAACTTAGGTGAAGTGAGTGTGGAGTGAGCTGTCATTCCAACTAATGCTAAGGATTGACACTATTGACAGCTCACTCTAAGCTCACTTCACCTAACTTTTCACGGTGAGATTTTTACAGAATCGATCGGCTGCTCACTCTAAGCTCACTTCACCTAACTTTTCACGATGAGATTTTTACAGAATCGATCAGCAGAACCAAACGAATGAAACTGAACCTCACTCACAATAGATTGAACTTTATTAGAAGATAAAGGTCAAACAAGGCTATATGGTTTGCAATCACACCCACGCCATGATACGAGTTTGTAGTGAATTCACAAAGATATTTAATTTTACGCTCGATCGCGATTGACGTGTGCGGCTGCTAAATAATAACAGCCGCACGGGTTGCAACGCTTGCCGCGGTTGGTCCGTGGATGGGTGACCATCTTTACATACCAAGACCCCTCCGTGTCTCGGAGAGCAAGTTAAGCCGTTAGTTCCAGCTGTAATTCTTTGTCCTTTGACAGTCGTTACGGGTCGTCAGAAGCCCGAAAGTGTGACAACCAGTCTTACCAAGGGGTATCATATACAATGTGTTTCAGAGGGGTGTGACTAAACTTGGGGGTCTGGTTCAGGCCATCAAACTGAACAACTTTTTCCCGGGGACTAACATCGTAATCGTCAAAAAAACAGCAGTTTGGTCACACCCCTTTGAAACACATTGTATTATTACCCAGTAACTGGGTTGTGGAGGTCAGATAGGCAGTCGCTCCATGTATGGCTCAGAGGTAGCCAGTTAGTTAAAGTTCAGTTGTTGGATGTGAGTCGACGAAAACCACTGACTTCACGATAACTTAGTTTATTTCCAAAAGTTCCGTTGAATGCTAATCCGCGGTAATAGCGCTAGGGCAGCTAACAATTATAATAAATTATAAAAGTAAATAAAACGCGTAGCGAAAAGTAGGTCGCGGCGTTAGCAATTTGCCTGTACGTGAACCGTACACTCCATGTAAAATACTGATATTCAGCTCCACCTGGTTAGACTGTAAGCCGACCTTAACATAGTTGGGAAAAGGCTAGACAGATGTTGATTTAATTTTACACTTCCGCGAGGTAATTGTGTAACAAATAAACAGTAGCAACGGCATTTTGACAGTTCAACAACATTCATTGCGTTATTTACGTTGTTGAGCAGAGCACAAAGTAAAACGCCTGCCTGGTTCGAACTCACGACTTACAACGCATAAGTCGGGGCCCGTTACCACTGAGCCACTGCTCTTAATTCTTCACGCATAAAATCAATGATAACATTTAAATAACCATGAAACTGTGACATGTATTGTTTTAAATTGCAGTAAAGCGAAATGGTTATGATTCATCGCCTATTCGAACCTAGACCCAGTGCGATTCTGTAACCATCTCACCGTGAAAACTTAGGTGAAGTGAGCGTGGAGTGAGCTGTCATTCCAACTAAATGCTAGGGATTGACATTATTGGCAGCTCACTCTAAACTCACTTCACCGAACTTTTCACGGTGAGATTTTTACAGAATCGATCGGCGATTCTTTACTTTGTGTATATTATTTCATCATCGCTGCTCTCAAAACGGTGAATGAAAACATCGTGAGGAAACCGGCATTTCCTAGAACTAAAAATTCGAAGACATGTGACATTGCCCAACCCGCACTGGGTCCGCGTGGTGGATTACGCCCACTCCCTCTCACAGAGAGGAGGCCTGTGTCCCAGCAGTGGGAACATTATAGACTGATTATGATAAAGGAGTTAAATGGGGATACAAGTTTGTAGGGAAGTTCGTAATTTTTGCAGAGGGGTGTAGCGGTATCTACAACGCCACATGCGATCAACGCGTCATACTGACGTCACGCAAAATCCTGCATCTCGCAAGCAGAGTTTACCGCGCAACTAGCATAATACATTTCGCAGCCAACTGGTTTAATTAGCCGTTTAGTTAACCGCCTAGCCTTTTAACTAAACGGCGGCCTTTCAACTAACGGCCTGAATGATTTTCAATCAATTATAGTTTAGGTTGGAACTGTAACCAATCACATGCAAGCCGAATTGGTCGCAGTAACTAAGCCAGGGCACCCTGACCAAATGGGTTAGGTTAGAACTGTGATCAAACGCGTGAGAGTCGAAAGAGCGAAGCCGGCTAATTTAACCAGTTGGTTGGTTGGTTAAGGTATATATCTATGGGCCTGCGTCGCCTGAAATAAATTAGTAAATAAATAAATATACATATAAGCATCACCTCTGTACCTATTTTTTCTGTTCTGTTTTTCAATGTCTGTTTATATGAACATAAATGGTAAAATAAATAATACAATATGAATCTTCGGGACCAGACACAACACCCGTCTGGTCGTAGGATCCTCCCTTTTCTATGGAGGATGAGTGAATTTTAGACCCTGTTCCTCATATCTCTATAGGGGAAATCCCACCAGGCAAGCCATGTTAAGTATGACGATGATGATTGGTTAGATGTCTTACATCAGTACCTTACATAGTTGTTACGTAGTACTTTTAAAGCGTATTTTTCCCAGAACTGTATTATCTGAGCATTTCCTTCCTTGTGATAATTGTTTGCACCAGTTCAATGAATGTTATGTAAAAGTGTAGTTAACATCACGCCTGTGTATTTACCCAAGGGTTAGGGAGTAGTGCACCTACTACACTCACAATTCACCAGTTACAGGGGCGAACCCGGGAACATCACCCGGGCACAAATCTGTGGGCAGCGGGGTAATTGCGCAACACACAGTCGCAATTGTTGCGATTGTTGTTGTTGTTGATTGTTGTTTTACCCCCAACTTGTTTTTTTTGTGTGTTTTTGTCCTTTTTTTTATGCGTCATGTTTGCCGCAAATAAATGCTTTTTCTTTCTTTCTTTCTTTCTTAATTGCTATAATTTTGACAGTTCAACAACATTCATTGCGTTATTTACGTTGTTGAGCAGACATTTTCATTCGAACATATGAAGCAATGCAAGCAGTGGCGCCGATTCCCTTGTTCACAAACTAAACTAAATTTAAGTTCAATGCATCTTTTTCTTTCTATTTCATTTAGAAAAGGACAGAAGATAAATATTAGTCCTGTCATATTAGTCAACGACTGACGTATTTTTAGTAGCCATGTTTTTAATCACGTCTAAACTTGTCTATGGTGTATCAACAATTTCACTTGGGAGTAACGCAGTACTCTCCTGGCTCAGCCTGGTGTCAGTTGTGACGATGACCGCAGCGGGTGTGCCACGCTGCATACGACACGACAGGGAAGGTGACGGGCGACGGATGAATTCGCCAAATTTATAACTTTATTCGTAAACCATATAACAGCCGCACAGGTCAATCGGTCAGGTTAAGCTACGCTTGCCGCGGTTGGTCTGTGGATGGGCAATCATCTTTACATACCGAGACCCCTCCGTGCCTCGGAAAGCACGTTAAGCCATTGGTCCTGGCTGTCATTCGTGGATCTTTGACAGTCGTTACGGGTAGTCAGAAGCCCGAAAGTCTGATAACCAGTCTTACCAAGGGGTATCGTATTACCCAGTAACAGGGTTGTGGAGGTCAGATAGGCAGTCGCTTCATGTAAAATACTGGTATTCAGCTGCTTCCGGTTAGACTGGAAGCCGACCCCAACATAGTTGGGAAAACGCTAGGCAGATGATTTGTAAACCATTCGCAGCAACGACATACCATATTCTTTTCTATTAGGTATGTGTGCTGTAAATAAGGATAAGTAGAAAAAAAAGCAAAGTCATGCGATCTATGCCAGCAAATAGCTAGCGAATCACGCTATCTAATGACGGTAGGAAAAATACGTGTTACGTGATCAAAATCACAGCAAATGTCTATTATATAAACCAGGAAAGTTCACATCAAGTCGTACATAGACACCGCATTAGTTTTTTAGCACGCAATCCGTGCAGTATGCGTTCTAGGAAGTCGAGTGTTGATGATTCGCGAGTTTTTTGATAGTTCGATATTCCCGCGGTTTTTTTTTTTGACAGATGTCAAAATGAAAAATGGTGGGTTCGGTTAGAATTGGGCATGGAATTAGTATGTACTATAATTTGAGCTTCATGGAATTTGGTAAAAACCCCTATTAAAACTATAATGACAAACTTGACAATTATTAACTACATAGCATAATAATTAGCTTAATTTATTTAGATTCTGCATTTGTTTTCTCTCTTAAGCGCTTACATAATCAATAAACATAAATATTGTCATTCGTACTTTCAAAAATGCATCTGATCAAATACCTTTCATAGTGAAAGTGTTTTTTTTATCCGGCGCCGGCCGAATAAGCATTTGACCTTTGCCTCGCGTAATAGTTAAAAATACCACCACTAACGAGATATAACAATGATGTGTTGAATATTAATTCAATCATAATCGATCGATTATGTAAAGAAGTAATCGATTTTGGCTAGCTTACGGTTTTAAAGAATTTTGTTAGGTAATGGTTTTATTATCAGACTGTGTCTAAATGTTAGCTTTTTTTATATCATTTTTATCAGAGGGGTAAAAATCGTACCAAATTTTTAAGAACGTTCACAGTCTGATTTCAGTCTCAATCTGTCAAAAATACCTTTAATTCCCTACTTTTTGACAAGTTTTTCACATTGATTGTCGCTGAGATTAGACTAGATTTTGAATGTGCCCTGGCAGCTGTGAGTATGTCATGCTCACTCAAATGTCTCGCTGGTGGTGGCGTGTGTGTTGGATCATTAAGTTCCCTCCAAAATGGTTGAGCTGAATGGTGCTGATCCATACGTCATGTTCGTGAACGGGCGCCGCCAGTAGGGACTGGTCATCTCTTAGCTGCCTCGGCTTATTTTAATTTTTAATTTCTGAATTGTTTTTGTTTTTTTATAACGGACGCTTTTAACGTGCACATATTTCTACATCGTTCTCACATGGTTAATTTCAACACGAATGATGTAATCAAATATTTTGTAACAATTTTATGATTTAAAAGAGTGTCCATGGAGTTTCTTGCCCGTTCTTCTCCATAGGTACCTACGCTTTGGAATGGGCAACTAGCTTCATCTTTCTGACTGACCGACCCTTTGACAATTCAAAAGTACCTGTAATTGGTTTAGTTGAATTAAATGATTTGAGTTTGAGTTTGAACGTTTTTGGAACGAAGTTCCTTATCGCGCGTTGAGAAAGGAGGCTAGACGGAAAAAATTTCTTCCCTTCTGTAATAAATATATTTTGTAGCATTACCAGCCTATAATGTTCCCACTGCTGGGACACAGACCTCCTATCTTTAAGAGAGAGCAGCCGTAATGCACCACGCGGGCCCAGTGCGGGTTGGTAGATGTCACATGTCTTCGAATTTTTGGTTCTAGGTAATGTTCATACTCACGATGATTTCGTTCACCGTTTTGAGAACAGTGTTTGTGAGCTATAACAACCATAATATCATCATCTCCCTAGCCCTTTCCCAACTATATTGGGGTTGGCTTCCAGTCTAACCGGATGCAGCTGAATACCAGTATTTTATATGGAGCGACTGCCTATCTGACCTCCACAACCCAGTCACTGGGTAATACGATACCCCTTGGTAAGACTGGTTGTCAGACTTTCGGGCTTCTGCTTCTGACTACCCGTAACGACTGTCAAAGATCCACGAATGCTAGCCGGGAAAACGGCTTAGCGTGCTTTCCGAGGCACGGAGGGGTCTCGGTATGTAAAGATGGTCACTCATCCACAGACCAACCGCGGCCAGCGGTAGCTTAACCTGATCATTCGACCTGTGCGGCTGTTATTATTTAGCCACGGGCCCCCTATACCAACCATAATAAGAAAGATACGACCGGACAATGACATAACATCCAGACTCTGTGTGGTGCTGAGGAGGCATCTCTACTCTTTTTCGTTACGGGACGATTTCTACCAGTTCACTCTTACTCAAAAGTCTAACACTAAGTGTTGTCACTATCCTCGTTTAAAAGCAATGTCATTGTCCAGAACCTTCAAATTAAGGAAAACTAAGTATCAATTAACTTAATCGAAGAAACCACGCAATAAGTAGATGAATTAAATATCTACCAAAAGTTTTTGCCGCCATTCCAGTCACGTTTCTTTAAGTCTGGGCTGAATTCTAAGTGGAATCAAAAATCGAAAGTCATTTATTCAAACTAAGCTGAGAATCAGTACATTTTGAACAAGCATTCTATAATGTTCACACTGCTGGGACACAGGCCTCCTCTCGGTGAGAGGGAGTGGGCCGTAATCCACCACGCGGGCCCAGTGCGGATTGGTGGATGTCACATGTCTTCGAATTTTTGGTTCTAGAACATGCCGGTTTCCTCACAATGTTTTCCTTCACCGTTTTGAGAGCAGTGGTGATGTAATAATTTACATAAAGTAAAGCGCCTGTCTGGGTTCGAACCTACGACCTACAACTCGTAAGTCGCGGTCGTTATCACTGTGCCACCGCTCTCATTTTTTTAACAAAATCAGAATATTTTATTTCACATAAACTTACATGGCACTTATGAAACGTCAGAAGCTAGGTGCACGTTTCCAATTGGTCGTTTCCTATGGAGAAGAGCCGGCAAGAAACTCCACGGTTACTCTTTTATAAATTGGTTTTTACAATGTTTCCAGATTACAGTAGGGAGGAACGTCAAACGCCTGCCCTTTATCAGTTCCTAGTACTTTAGCTGGAAAGAAGAAGTGGCGCAACAAACTCCCCAGCAGCACAGCATTTGCTGTCTGATCATTGAAATAAATGCTTTGAGCTTGAGGTTAACTTTATGCCAATCCTGATGAAAAGTGCTATAGAAGATATACAAATACGAAACCTACGAAACGCTTTGAAAGCGAGTCTATTAATAACAAAACAAAACTCACACACTCAGATAAAGTTGAAAATCTATTAAAGAAATTTGACAGATTGTAGTAGCTTGATGTGCTGGCGTCTGTACTTGCCCAGATCTGAACCCACAACCTCGAGAAAAGCTCCACTACCTAACTAATAATACT
Source organism: Apamea sordens (assembly GCA_945859715.1). Lineage (NCBI taxonomy): Eukaryota > Metazoa > Arthropoda > Insecta > Lepidoptera > Noctuidae > Apamea > Apamea sordens. The sequence continues at coordinate 4,206,762 of OX244015.1, read as the reverse complement.
CAATACTTTATTGCATTCCATAATGTGTACACACGGCTACACATCAAGCTATGCAAAACCAGTATTGGCTGACCGTTCATTGTGAGAAAATATCTTTGTATGATATTTTCGTGTAGCCGTGTGTACATATTATGATAATTGGTCAAAACATCGAATCAATTATGGACCCTGTCGTACACAGCAAAGTTAGTTTTTAATAGGAGAGAGGATGCGCTTTTTGTTAATTAAAAAAAATATTAAAATAGTATCATTTGCTTTTAGGGTATTTATATTTTATATATAAGTATTTATATATTTGGTTTTAAATTATATTTATGTATTGCATGATTTACATTATTCTTTATTTTTCATTATTATTATAGACTATAAATAATAATAAACTAAATATTTACAATTTTATTGAGTCTTGTAGAATTTTATTATTATTAATTCTAATAAAGAGTTATTACATACGCTATTAATTGTTATGACTAGTCAATTGCATCGGCTCATTGCAGCCAATCTGCTTCATGTTACATAACGATTGTCAGGGAGATGACGCACTGGGAGGGTTAGCTGCTATACGAGTACCCTGTCCATGATAATTTAAATATATAAACTGCCTTATCTTATTGAATTTTCTTATTAATGGCTTCTTATAGACATTAGAATACCGTACGTGTATCAATCAATGTATTGTGTTTTGTTGCAATCACTAGTTTCATCAGTCAAAAAACGGTTAACATAGAAAAAAAAAAGGACAAGAGAACGCTAAAAGATTCTTTAGGCGCGTGGCCAAAATCGGAACTACCGCCGCCATCTTGTTTTATCAATGCAATTTCACAAATGTTTCCCAGCATGTAACAACCCCATGTCAATGTTATTCAGGTGACAGAAGGTTCTAGATGCACTTTACGTTTCACCACCAAATAGATGAAAGTTGCCACAGAAGAAATAAGAAGAAAGTAGGTATCACGTTCATCATCATCGACTGTGTAAACAGCGGTTTACGGTAGTGCGCAATGTATCGCACACAAATGGAACGGTACAGGAATCGTGGGAGTATTTAAAGTTTAGGTAAAATATAACATTTAAAAATTATTTTCAATAAACTATTTCCGTTAAGGGTATTTTTATACAAAGAATACTTCCATGTTCTTCTCCGTTGTAATCTACGCTTTGGAAATGACACCTAACTTTGCTTAAGTGACAGATTTCTTCACATGCAATGCAGTAATTAATAGCTAGTAGTAGCAGTTAGTAGTTTATTTGTTTTTCCAGCGGGCTACAATTTTTAAATGTTTTTATATTCTAATGATGAAAATTAGCCTATGTCCTTCTCCAGATCATGGTCACATGGTTACATGTGCCAAATTTCATCCAAATCCGTTCAGCTGTATTAGCGTAAAAGCGTCATTCTTAAATTTTCTAATTTTCTGCGGACTTTCTTAATTTTTTTTCCGTAAGAACCTTTTCCAAAGTATTAGAAAACTTAAAAAAAAAAAAGATAATGAAGTCGGTAAAGTCGTTATTAAGTTATGGCGTGACCAAGGGGAATAGGGATTCATTGTTATACAAGGTGTCGTTTTGCATCCTCGTCAAATTCAAGGAGGTAACTATGCTACTGATTCTCGACACGAATCAATAATAAAATAAGTAGGATTTTTTTTCTAATTTAAAAATTCGGAAATCGGCATGTGTAGGACACGCATTTTAAAACGCGGTCTGTGTGAGACCGCACTGTAACTGCCCTTTTACACACTCATAAAAACGCGGCCGCTTATTCGATACCATAACGCGATTCTGTTCTTTGAAAGTGGTGTATTCTGAAATACTGTCAAACTTAAATAACTAAAAAAACAAGTATGTATTCATTATTTACCAGGGATCTTAATTTTATTTGATTATTTATACAGTCTTTCATAACAGCCTCCTGAAATTTGACGAGGTTGCAAAACAACAGCTTGTATATGATTTTAAAAGTAACATAAATGTGTAAAGTAAAAAAAAAAAAATTCAGCATTGTAGTCTTATTTTATTTTATTTATTTATTGGTCTACCAATTATTATATTCTGGATCACCTTCAGTTAGTCAAACACAGCGGAAATGCTTCCCAGTGCGTTCTCTCGACTTGATAAATGGTCTATTAAGGAAGGCAAAGCCCTCGAACTGCGATCTAATGTATCGTCGTCACTGGACACGCAATGGTGACTGTTGCAATATGCTATTATAATTTGCTACGTGGTATGTACAATTGTGTTTAGGTCACATGCGCATCGATGGTGAAGCCTAGAGTAGCCAACTTTTTTTATAACGAATATAGTATTTTCGAAGCTAATGCCTGTAACAAATATAGATGTCGAAAAAAAATAGTAAAGATTTTTTTTTTTTGCTTAGTTTTTGCTATTTTAAACATTTATTAACAATTTTTTTAAATAAATCTTTAATTTAGAGTGACATAAAAATAATGTGACATTATTTTTATGTCACTTTAAAGTTACAAAATACCATTACTTCAGCTTTTATGAAATGAATACTGGCTATTTTGAGCTTATCTCGCCATCTCGTCTTCCAACTATGTTGGGGAATACCAGTATTTTACATGGAGCGACTGCCTATATTACCTTCACAACCGTAACCCAGTTACTGGGTAATACCACGCACAATGGTTCACCTGAGGGACTAAATGCGGAAACCAAACCCGTAACATGGAACATACTCCTTCGTAAGACTGGTTGTCAGACTTTCGGGCTTCTGACTACTCGTAACGACTGTCAAAGATCCACGAATGACAGCCGGGACCAACGGTTTAACGTGCTTTCCGAGGCACGGAGGGGTCTTGTAGTGTAAAGATGGTCACCCATACACAGACCAACCGCGGCAAGCGTGGCTTAACCTAATCGATCGACCTGTGCGGCTGTGATTCGAAAATGAGACCATTCGTTACGGGCAGGCCCCATTTTCAGATTCAGCAATTATTTTAGGTTTCTTTCTTTGACATTGTCGGAGGCGTGACAGTTGCCTCCATCCGTGTCGAGTTTTCATTGCCAATAGCGTGAAATGAGGGTTTGCTTCGTTGCTTAGTAACGCTGTTGTACGTCAAACGGTCGGCCAGTCACCTTCGGGTTTCGTTTTCACTTGATTTTTTAAGACGTAGCTGTCCGATACCTCTTATATTGCTTTTCGATAAAGGTTATGTAGAACGGAGGGTAGTTGTCGAGAAAGGGGATTGCAGATTTTTAACCGACTTCTAAAAAAGGAGGAGGTTCTCAATTTGGATGTTTGTATTTTTTTTTTTATGTTTGTACGCGCATAACTCCGTCACTTGCCAACCGATTTGAAAAATTCTTTCTTTGTTAGAAAGGGTATACTTCCCAAATGGTCCCATAGAAATTTCATCAAAAACGGTTCAGTAGTTTGGTTTTTAAACCAAAATTACTGGTAAAAATTACAACTTAAAAGTGAAAAATAAAAACTTTTTTGCAAAAAAAAAAAACAACCGACTTCCTAAAACGACACTACAAAGTCGGTTGTTTTTTTTTTTTTTGCAAAAAAGTTTATGTCTTTTAACTGTCCGCAATTCGCCATTAGCCAGGTACGCTGGAGATATTATAGTAAACACAGGAGCATTCTCTGTTCCTTTACTCTCATAGTCCGATGGGACGGCAATCCGACACGAACGGCGAGAGATCAGGCGCAGGACCAACGGCTTTACGTGCTTTCCGAGGCACGGGGGTATTAAACCGCCAACTTCCAAACTCCGGACTGTTAGGTACTAAGATATTCCTAATGGAAAACGACAACACTTTGTCCGACCTGGGAATTGAACCCAAGAACCCACTTCAGCAGTCGCACTTGCAACCAAGAAATTAATGAGGCAGTTAAAACTCTATTCCTAATATTCTGAAACCTAAAGTCATGACGAGGCATCGTTCTAAAATACGAACCAATGTTAATAACCAAACTAAAATCAAGTAAGTAATAAAAAAGATAATCGCAAGTAGGGTTGCCAGGTCGCCCAACCTAATAGCCGGACAGACCAGCCAGTTTGGCCGGACATTTGGGTAGAAAGGCCGGACACCCTGCATTATTGAGGATTTTGTGTCTCTGTATTAATAGGTACGACAAACAAATTGTATGTAAAATCAAGCTTTTTTGATTATTGTCATAATCAGTCATCAGCGCAGCGGCGCTCGCTCGTTTGTAAAAAGCCTAACAAAAGCCGGACAAGCCAGACACCGTTTATTTTGGCTGGACACGCAATCAAAAAGCCTACCTATGTCCGGCTTTATCCGGACGCCTGGCAACGCTAATCGCAAGCAACTTGAGCATAGCAACTGGTAAGCGAGTAACGGTGAGTAAACGCAGCGCGGTGTTAATGACCTTTCAAATGTCACTTTTACGCGAGTACCCGAACTGGGTACAGGCGTACAGAGAATTGTTTTGAAGTTAAATTTTAAGAGAGTTAATTTTCTCGACGTCATATTTTAGTTTTTTAATAGTTTTTAGTTGGGAAAAAACTTGGCAGATGATGATGATTTAGTTAATTTAGTGTAAAAAGTTTATGCAGTGTATATTTATGTTTATTCTATTTAAATAATAAACGGCATACATTAGGTATAAGTAGTCATTTATGTACAGTTAATTTTAATTCTGAATAAAAGGTAGGGTAGTTGCCTGGGTAAAAATATTAATAATTATATTTAGTCCGTCAGTTAGATTATAGAAAAATAATGGACACGTATGTTTTCTTTTGTCAATCAAACAAATAATTACAAAGATAAAGCGCGTCAAAATTTGGGAGTGGGGGGTCGTGACGTCACTTGCTTGCAAAAGTGTCGTAAGCAAGTGACGTCACGCGGAACTTTAACGGGCGATATCTTCATCATTTTTTTATATAATTGACAAAAGAAAAAATACGGGTTCAATATTTTTTGATAATCTAACTGGCGGACTAATTAGATTTTTTTTAGGAAAATAGCCTATTGTGCAGAGTTGATTGGCAATAGGCTCCAGCTCACACAGCTCCAGTTACATGGGATTTGAACATAACTGGCCAAGTGTGTGCCGACCCCTTCGGGGCACAAGGCGCGATGTTATGTTATGTTTTTTTCCGCAAAGATATTTAATGCGGTGTGTAATTAATTAATTATAATTACTAAATCAATAACAAGTTACCACTATCAATAAAATAATAATATTATGCAATAATTTATTTTCCTGTTAAAATATTATAATAAAGTCCTTACTATTTATTGCATGCATGCAAAAACAATAATTATTATTTCTAAGCACGAGTATTATTACGTGAAGAGAACGTAAATCGTTAATTTACTTAAATATCATGAAAATAAGGAAATATAATTAAATCTATTTGTTGTAACCATTGTTTAGTTAGTTATTTTCCGTATTTAATTATTGTTTTTAAAAGTATGCGTTGGTAAGTTTACAATATTTTTGTATTCTTTTTTTCAATACTATCTCTTAATACCGACGTCATAAACTGACGCAAACTGACGCACGGAACAAATATTTGTATTGCCTACAGGTAGTTGTTCCGGGTCTGGCTGTTTGCGTATGTGAGTTTAAATGTTTGTAAACGCACCCACGATACAGGAGTAATTCCTAGTGTGGGGCAATGTTTTAATTATTAGAACTATTTTATTCATCCGCTTATAAAGACTAAAGAAACGATAGATTGACTGTCTGAAAGATATGGTTAGAAAGTGGGTGACTACCGAGATGACGACTAATAGAGTAGTAGAGTAGTAAGTATGGAAGATAAAGGCATGTTGCGTAAGGGCAGAAGACGATTATCAGCATCTTACATAATAAAATGTACTATCTTTATCTCGTCTTCTCAACGTCCGTGTGTCACAGCAGGGATCCAGCAGAATATCAGCGTTAGGTACATTTGCCTGACACATGCTGAGCTGGACTCCCATTTGGTGCAACCTTGAGACGCACACCGCACTGTGTATGTTTCGTTATTAATTTAATTCGTCATAGTGTCACTTTGACTTTGATATTTGTATGTTTTTCATTTTATCTTTTTTGTCGGCACCTTGTTTTATATTATTAATGTGGGTAGTTCTCTAATAATGTACTTTTGTGTGTTGCGCTGTCTTTTTTGTGTGCGCCAAATAAACGATTTATCTATCTATCTATCTATCTATCTCAATTTAGAAAGAAAGAAAATACGTCTATGTGGCTAATATGTCTTTGTGGCAAACATGACGCAATTTCCGATACACATTTTCCATCCATTGTTTTTCATTTTTCCTCAATTATTCTATTACTAGCTGCACCCCGCAGTTTCACCCGCATAAGTTTCGATTCCGTGGGAATATCGGTATAAAAAGTATCCTATATGTCAATCCTCGTTATAAACCATTTGTGTGCCAAATTTCATCCAAATTTGTTCAGTAGTTTTTGCGTGAAAGAGTAACAAACATCCATCCATCCTTACAAACTTTCACGTTTATTTATAATATTAGTAAGATCAATCAAACCATACACAACACTTTGTATTTTTATAATTTAACACGTGTTGTGTCTGGTATTTCCAATTGAGAAAATTATAATTCATTTGCAATGATAAACATGCAGAAAATAAAATTATGCTTATTTATTATATTGTATCCTTGTTTATACAATATACATATACATATTTTTCCTTGTAAAGTTGTTGGCTGAAACCACAGTCATTATTCGCGGGGATTTTGACATCTGTCAGGGTCTAAAAATCCCCGCTAGTTTATGGGTTCTTGTTGTCTATGGCTACCACTGCTCTACTCAAGTAAACTATGGTTTAAGAACTATTTATTTCTCATTAAAAACTAACAATAATTCACTTACTGAGAAACTAAATTTACAGAAAATGTTTACGAGCGCACAATAACGTCGTTAAAAGTAAATCTACAATAATGAATAGGAAGATAGTTTTAAAAAAAAAGTAGATATAAACTGCTCTGCTGGCATAAATAAACAACAGCTAATCAAATCACATGACCTAATGTCATGTGATTTGATTTGATTAGCTGTTGTTATTTTATTTTTATATATTATTATTATATTTTGTTATTATTATATTTTAGAATTTTATTTGTTGTTAAATCTTAATTAAAAAACAGATAAAATTCACAGAAACCAGCTGCGTTTTCCGCGGCTAATCCGAGGATGGGTGGCCTTTTTTCTACATATCGATTCCCCTCAGTTTATCTAAGTTCTCATGTTTCATATAGTGGTGCAATAAATTTTAGTTAGTCATCTCATACATTATTATAATATTGTACATTTTTCCTCATATTTTACCATTGGGGGTTAACCGTCACGACTTCGTACTTTTTATCAGAAGGTAATAATACTTACAGCGTTTAGTCATCATAAATGTATTTTTTTTTCAATTATGTATTGGTAACTAGTGGACATGACTATACCCGTTTGAAACGAGTTTTTTTTTTCTTATATTATCTAAAGCCAGAAAAAAACATCAGAAAACATAAGTAACATCGCGCCTGTAATTCGCGAAGGGTTAGGCAGAAGTGCATGGTCTAAAGTAGGTACACCCACATTAGGCCATTTTTTTTAAGTCTATAGGGTGCGAGCCTTTTGCCATCAACCAGGCACATAACCAGACGGAGAACTTCCAGACGTTTGGAACCCCAATAACAATTTGCCCGACCCGAGAATCGAACCCAGGACCTCATGGTCAGCAGTAGCGATTACAACCACTACACCATTGAGGCAGTTCTTATTATTATTATTATCAGCCTGAGATGTCCCACTGCAGGGTAAACGCCTCCCTACTCTCTTTCCACTTCTCTGTTCAAAGCTACCAAGGACCAGTTCTTGTTGAAGGAGTCCAGCTCATCCCGCCATCTCCGTCTGGGCCTACCGCGATGTCGCTTGTCATTAAGAGGGACCCATTGCGTCGTAAGTTTTGCGCATTGGTCGTCTGACATGCGGCAGATATGTCCAGCCCAATTCCATTTTAGCGTGGCAGCTTTCCAAGTGACATCAGTTATTTTTGTTATGGAACGGATGGTCGTATTCCTAACCCGGTCTGTTAGTTTGATACCCAGAATACTCCATTCCATAGCCCTCTGGCAAACCTCGAGCGTGGACCTCTGCTGATTTGTCAAAGATCATGTTCTTACCGGCAAAAAATCTAAATCTAATCAGAAATCATAATCAAATATTCAATGATGGCGCTGTGTGAAATGTCCAGGGATATTATTATTATTAATCAATCAATCAAAATTTTTAATTTACATAGGTAATTTAAAAAGTCTTAAAATAACGAGACATCGCCAAGCGGTCGGTCGACTCTTCACGTGACCAGACGAAAAAATCAGCATTGCCATACAACGTCACAATGTTGTCAGCCTTTTGGGACGTTTCCTATTGACAGCGATGCGGATGAATTTTATGATGCCCTTTTATTTCTTTTTATAACACTTGTACATATTATTAATGTACGCGTCATTTAAAAAAAACTTGAGAATTGAATGTGTCCGTGACTGTACCTACACGACATCCTAAGGCAAAGGCAAACCGGTTACACAGCCTCCACACACAATCATAATACCATATTTGAATAAAATCTTTAAACGCACTCACGATGCAATGACATTCCATGCAGATTTAAAAAAAAGAACATTAGTCGATGTTCAGTAATGCTGAGGTCACACTGTAGGAGTCTGTTTTTATATTTCTATGGTTGGAGTAGTGTGTCGCTGTAGTGCAGGTGGCGAATTAAGGAACTAAGAACTAATCTGCACTACAACTAAAACTGTTTATATGTAAAGAAAGAGAAAAACAAAAAAAAAAAAAATATATAAGTACGTGAAGACATGCGTCACATCCACGCTAAACAACTGTGATTTGTGTGACTATGTTACTCATTGACACAAGGTACAGCCTAAGCAGGAGGGAGTAGAGGTACACACAAGGACTGCAGGCTGTGCAGGGTACCATCCGCACTTGGTTGATATCCCGACCAGCACGCGTAGCATGAGCACCATAGAGACGGGTTTTATCGACGGAAGAATAGAGAAAATGACAGATTGTTGACAAGAAATCTGTCATTTTATCTATTCTATTTGTCATTTTGTCTATTCAATTTGCCATTTTGTCTATTTTATTTGTCATTTTGTCTATTTTATTTGTCATTTTGTCTATTTTATTTGTAACTTCGTCCATTCTATTTGTCATTTTGTCTATTCTTTCGTCGACAAAATCAAACCCGTCTCTATGGCGGTCATGCTGCGCTTGCAATCGTACTAACACTTCTACTCAACACTTATTATGCGCACAGCCAAAGAGTGGAACTCTCTACCAGCATCTGTGTTCCCTTCCACCTTTAACCTCTAATGTCTGCCTTCAAAGCAAGAGTGAGCAAGCATCTTGTAGGTACGCTCGTTCCGTCATAAACCTCATCCATCGCTTTCTATCAGGCATGATCGATCCATTCAGCACTAAAATTAAAATAAAAAGTGCAACTGCTGAGGAGCTGAAATGGAGCGTAAACTTTTTGAATAGAAAACAAATTTATGCCCGCTATTTGAAACTATTCTTGTTTTCCTGTCTTTTTGCGCCCTAGCGTGCAAACAGGGGGGCAATTCTCGTAATTCTAAGAACGTTCACAGTCAGATCTCAGTCTTAATCTGTAAAAAATACCCCCAATTTTTGACAAGTTTTTTACAATTTATTGTTTGTCGCCGAGATGAGACTGCGACAAGATTTTGAACGTTTTAAATTTCGAGAATTGATTGGCCTTCAGGACTACTTGACTTCTAGATGGTGAAGTTAACCAGTCAGTTATCATAACTGAGGTTGACAGACGTCGCCGCAGGGCAAACTCTAGTTAAGACATAATTTGTTGACATTTCCTTTGCAAGAATAACACAACACTGCCATTAACATAAAGTAATAATCATAATTCATGCGATGTTTGATGTTTTCATATTTGAAAAACAATCATATTTATGATGTGACCTTTAGCTAGACGGTTGAATTGCTAAGGCTTGAAGAATTGTTACTACTACTAAACAAAAACTCAAAGCATTCAATCCAATAAAACAATTTACAGGCGCTTTTGAATAGTCAAAGAAGTCGGTAATTGGAAAAGATGAAGCTACTTGCCTATTCCATAGCGTAGTAGGTTCCTATCACTGAACTATATTATACAAGTACGTTGGACTAAATATAGTTATACTATACGAAATGACAGTCTCAGGAACTAAAATTGACACATTTTTTTTTTTTTTTTTGACATTTCACACAGCGCCATCTAGTCCCAAGCTAAGCAACCTAATGCTTGTGTTATGGTAACAAGATGGCTGATAAACTACTTATATACATTTTTTTTTTTGTAAATACATACATATTATAGATAGAAAAACACCCAGACTCGGAACAAATACATGTAGGTCATGCAAATATTTGTTCCGTGCGGGAATCGAACCCGCGACACGCAGCGCAGCAGCCAATCGCTAAACCACTGCGCCAACCGTGCCGTCGAAAATTCGACATTGTCGCAAATGGCCGTCATTTTGGTTTGGTACTGTGACGATTTTAGTCTAAATCGTGGAATAAGGCTTTTCTGTGTATTTCGTGTTTATTATGAGACATTTAGACCATTTTTAACATGAGAGTATGCGCATCTTGTAAAACTCGCTATCAACAATATTAGTTCCGCGGACGCTCACGTTGCTCTCAGCGCCAAAATGGCGAAAATCAAATGTCTTCATTTTGTCATCGATGGTATGAAGTCCTTGTTTATTAAAGGTCAGCGTTTCCTATAGAGAAGAATGAAGAACGGGCAAGAAAATCCACGGCCTCTCTTTTAAATGATATTGTTTAAAAATTCATGTTGTTTTCAAAATGGTGCGTCAGTAGATATGCCACAGATCTTCAAAACTCTAGGAATAACTGGCGAAATGTGGGTATACTAGGTGCATCTCGGCCTTACCCCTCGAGAAAAACAGACGAGATTGTATGTTATCGTTGAAATTGATGTCCATGTTTATCGCGACATGATGTCCCGAAGCCAGATAAGTGCAACCTTAGAACAAAAGTTGGAACAACCTTTCAATTCTGTGTGTTTTTGTTATTTTTTTGCATCTCTTGTTTGTTACTTCGCGCTCGTTGGTAAACTTTTTTATTTTTCACGATAAATCATGGCATGTTTTTTTGTTTAATTCGCGTGATAAATTACTGACGTCGTTCGCATAAATTACAAAACCACATTAAGAGGAAAGAGGGGAAGGCACAGACGTCAGCAAAAACCCCTTAAAATACTAATTGCTGCTTGCGACTTCAACGGTGTGCCGAAAAAAAACTTGAGAGGTGTCAAGGGACGCCCGGATGGAACGAAGTATAACTAGCTTGCTTTCTATAAGAGAGAGAGAGAGAGAGACAGAGAAACACGCGCACGCCGCACGGCTTACAACTATAGCAAAAAGTGTCGTTCCAACTTTTGGTCTTAATTTCTTCCGTCTAGCCCCCTTTCGCAACGCGCGATAAGGAACTTCGTTCCAAAAACTTCTTTGTTTACCAAATCAATTTAGGTAAAATATTTGTTTGCTATGTAGCATAATGTCCCCACTCTGGGACACAGGCCTCCTCTCAGTGAGAGAGACTGGGCCGCGCTCCAACACGCGGGCCCAGTGCGGGTTGGTAGATGTCACATGTCTTCGAATTTTTGGTTCTCGGAAATGCCGGTTTCCTCACGATGTTTTCCTTCACCGTTTTGAGAGCAGTGGTGATGAAATTATTTACAAAGTCCCTTGTCTTGCTTTATTTATTAGAAGACTAACTGTTGCCCAAGACTTCATCTGTGTAAAGTATTATGTGAGTGTATTTTGAAAAGTAGCCTATAGATGTCCTTCTCCGGGCCCCAGACCGGCGCCTTGCATAACGATCGGCACCCTCACTGCGTAAAACTCTATCGATCTTAATCTGAATAGTTTTGAAGAATATTGCTAATCCATTGCTTCATGTGTTCGAAAAATATGTCTGATCAACAACATAAATAACGCAATGGATGTTGATGAACTGTCAAAATTATACCCATTGCTTCTGATAGTGCGTATTACGCCGCTGTGAAGTGTTTTAGGCGTGACATAGCTTCTACGACATCTCACCCACTGTATTTAAGTGTTTTCACAGACCAATTAAAAAACCAGGCAAAAAAAGTTGAATGTCAAAAGCCAAAACCATAAATTTCAAGTAAAACTCGCGTCTGCATGACTAATAAACATATTGTTATGAAACATATGAATAATATTATAACGTGTCTTGCCATTTAAATAAGACACTCGTTAATTTAGACAAGTTTTTTTAAAGACATTCGCTTACTGACTCGTAACAGCAACCGGCGTAAGTGAAGTGATCTGTCATTCTCTCTGATGCTAGGGATTGACACTGTGGTGGCATCTATATCGCCAAATACGAACTACGCATCACACTGGCGTCACGCAAAATCCTGCATCGCGCAAGTAGAATTATAGAGCATAAATACACCGTTAAATTATGATCGTTTTAATCCTTAAAAGGGGTCTTTATGAACAACTTTCACTACGGGACCAACCCTGAAATCGTGAAAAAAAATCTGTTGATCCATAGATATGTTCGCATAACTCGACATAATGTATGGATCAAGTTTTTTTTTTTTTTTAACAAAAAACATTTTTAATTTAATGGTGTATACAACGTCTCGACATTGATCGTCGGGAGTCTACCCCACAGGGGGTGCCCTTAGCGTGTAGTCGCTTAGTTTTTAAGTTTTTTAAGCCCTGGCTGGAGCCTCCACAGGCCCAAGCCCGGTTCAGCAGACGCCACGCCAGGCACCACAGCCGCCTGGTTAGAGGATCCTCCCTTTCTTCATCATCTGCCTAGCCTTTTCCCAACTATGTTGGGGTCGGCTTCCAGTCTAACCGGATGCAGCTGAATACCAGTATTTTACATGGAGCGACTGCCTATCTGACCTCCACAACCCAGTTACTGGTTAATACGATACCCCTTGGTAAGACTGGTTGTCAGACTTTCGGGCTTCTGACTACCCGTAACGACTGTCAAAGATCCACGAATGATAGCCGGGACCAACGGCTTAACGTGCTTTCCGAGGCACGGAGGGGTCTCGGTATGTAAAGATGGTCACCCATCCACAGACCAACCGCGGCAAGCGTAGCTTAACCTGACCGATCGACCTGTGCGGCTGTTATTATTTAGCCACGGGCCCGGGCCCCTAAACGGGATCCTCCCTTTCTTAATTCATAATATCGCCACTCAAGTGGACTCTTATTTTATATATACGATCCACGATCCCACGATCTACAACAGTAAGTCACAGCCGTTACCTCTGGGCCAACGCCGCTCTCAAAATAACTAAATTATATTTTCTCAACTTTTGACGTTACACCCCAATGGCCGCCGACCCGCAACCAGTTGTCAAACGCGTAAAATTACCAAATGTCATATTTTGTCATGTACCGAAGCTAATTTCTGTTAAGCCGACCTTCATGCTATATCATTTGTTATTCAAATACCTTTGCCAATTGCTGTTACAGTTTTAAAAACAAATGTAAATGTTATGGTTTGTGCGGAGCACGGTAGTCCAGTGGTAATTATGGCCCGGAATTACGAGTTGTAGGTCGTAAGTTCGAACCCAGACAGGCGCTTTACTTTGTGTAAATAATCTCATCACCACTGCTCTCAAAACAGTGAAGGAAAATATCCTGTCCTAAAACCATGAACCAACCAACATATGAAGCAATGGATTAGCAATATCCTTAAAAATGATTTGAATTTGAATGAGGCTTTTGTCCCGGCAGTGGGAACGGTAAAAGCTGATTAGCGTTGGTCTAGTGATCGCAAGCGCTGCTGCTGAGAATGTGGTCCTGGGTTTGATTCCCAGGTCGGACAAAGTGACATTGAGTTTTTCCATCAGGAAACGAAACTGGGGAAATGTGGGTGTACATAGTAACAACTCTGCTTAACCCTTGGAGGAATACAAGCGTGATGTTATGGGTGTCATATTGTGTGTGTCCGTTCTGACTTGAAAACTTTTTCGACAACCTGAAGACCAATTTTCGTATAAAACGTTCAAAATTAAGTCGCAGTCTCATCTCGACGAAAATCAAATGTCAAAATCAAAAATGTAGCGAAATTAGAGGTATTTTTGACAGTTTGACACTGATATCAGACTGTGAACGTTCTTAAAATTACGAGAATTGCCTCTCTGAATTTTTACTTCGAAAAATATTGCTGGGATCCGTCTGGATGTCCCAGGGCCAATTAAAATATTAAATTAACGAATATCTGTTGCATTAAAATTGGAGTTTACACTAACGAAATCCCAATTATTACTCTATGCTTCAATGGAGTTTTCATTGCAATATTTCATGGCCTTGGATTTGTCTTCATTCATTCATTCATACAGCCTAGTTTCCACATCAATAGTATGCTGAATACCAAATCGCTGGTCTTTAGCAGCCAACATTATTTATTACTGGCAGCGTCCCGTAGTTTCACCCGCATAAGTTTCGTTTCCGTGGGAATATCGGGATAAAAATTTCCTATCTGTTAATCCTTATTATAAACTATCTGTGTGCCAAATTTCATCCAAATCCATTCAGTAGTTTTTGCGTGAAAGGATAACAAACATCCATCCATCCTAACAAACTTTCGCATTTATAATATTAGTAGGATTATTTATTTTTAGCCCGTTTTGTCCCACTGCTGGGCAAAAGCCCCTTTCTTCTTTCCACTCCTCTCTGTCTTGAGCTAGTGCGGACCAATCCTGTCAGCAGGTGTCAAGCTAATCCCACCATCTTCTTCTTGGTCTGCCTCGATTTCGCCGGACGTTTTCTGGGACCAACATGGTTGTTAGTTTTGGTCAATGACCCGTTCGACATGCGGCAAACGTGTCCGGCGCAGTCCCACTTTAGCTTCGTTGCTTTTTTGGTGACGTCGTGTGTTTTGGAGCGCAGCACTGTGTTCCTAACACGCCAATTAACATCAAAACGCAAAAAACTAATTCGCATCTTGTTAAAATATACCCTGTCCTGTCATTATTTTCAACCATGGAATTAGTATCATGTACACACGGCTACACGTCAAGCTATACAAAACCAGTTTGTCTTGGCCTCACTTTGTATGATATTTTCTCACAATGAACGGTCAGCTAATACTGGTTTTGCATAGCTTGATGTGTAGCCGTGTGTACTATATTTTATGGTCCTTCTTTCAACTTTACCGTCGTTTTATTGACGTTTTTGCCGAAAATAGATGGCTATTTTTATATTGGAGCGTAAAAATATCCTTTGATCAATCAATATGGTCCTCCTAATGTACGATAATTGGACGTACGTGATGGAATCATTTGGTTTCCCACACCTAAGAAACGGAGTGGCCTACGTTGCTGTTTGTAGTTGTACTTACTAATCTTATACAAAAAAGGATGTATTTATAAATGATTATAGCCTGTCCATTAGGTTAACCGTTTTTTGACAGCTGTCTTAGAACGTACATATTCCAGATTACGTAAAAGTTAACTTTAAAATGCGTAATCAAATAAATATATCAATTCCCTTATCTTATTTATGGCTTCTTACAGACATTATAATACCGTAAGTGTCATCAATCAATGTATTGTGTATTGCTGCAATCACTAGTTCCATCTGTCAAATAACGGTTTATCTAATGGACAGGATAGGATGATGCAACATAACGATAGTGTGAACAGATCCTTATAAAGAAGCGTAGCTGTCAAACGGACTGTCAGTGTCACTGGCATTAAATTCGTTCTATGTTACGCAAATCATAATTCATAGACAAATTATCACCGGCCAGGGTTAAGTTTCTAAAGAAATCTAAACGCCACAGATCAATAAACTTTCAGAGAAAATTTAAGAGACCTATCTCGCTTTCAACATCGTTAACATAAATTAAGGATGATCGATATTGAAATCGAGTAATTAATCGAGAGATTTTTATCGATAAATCATGTTTATTTATGTCCTTGCGCAACATGGCGGTTGGTTATCGTATTTGCGTGCGAATTTATAATTATAGTTTGTAACTTCTTTATTTGATGGCCGTTTTTATTAGAATTTATAAATGTTTCAAACTAAGTTAAAAGGGGACTAATTACAGTTTTCTTAATTAGGTACTGGATTTAATTTATTTTTTATTTAATTAATCAAAAGTTTAGTTGATGAAAAAATAACAGAATTAACGTTTTCCGGAAACACTGCAAATGGCAATTGTTGGGCTATCAAAACGCAAAACAAATTTTTCAAATTCTATCCGTAGTTCCAAATATTAGCGCGTTCAAACAAATAAACAATTTCTTCAGGTTTATTATTAGTATATAGATATGCAAATAATACGCAAACGGAGTAAAACTTACCAAAATGGCGCCGATTCCCTTGTTCACAAACGAAACTAAATTTAAATTCAGTGCATCGTTTGCTTTCTAGAAGATAAATATTAGTTTAGTCCTGTCAAATTAAGATACTCCATAGACAGTTTAGACGGGATTAAAAACATTGCTACTAAAAATACATCAATTAGTTTTGTCAAGAATTGGCGCCAATGTCAAAAAGTAGTAACTAAATCTTCAACCTGTCACTAAATTTTTGCCGCGCTTTTCCGACGTAACGCGAAGACATTCTCATTCATTTAAGATTAAATAATTATAAAGATACGCATACGCATTTATTAAAATACATAACGCAACATTGCAATCACCTGTAAAGCAAGATGGCGGGCGCTGCATATTAATTAAATCGTACGTTTTCATCGCACGTCATGTGGAGCGTAGACTGCAATATAATAAATGCCTGGGAGCTACTGGACCGTGCCGTATCTAGTGTGGATTTCACGCCTTTGTGACTGGGTTCTGTGGTATATGTATTTGTTGAATGAGAACCCTGATATTGCATTTTCTATACAAATGGATGCGGAAAGCGGAGGACAGGGTGTTGTGGCGCGTTGTAATAATCGCTAATAAGCGAGTTGTCGTTTGCATCTACGTCCGTCGTCATTGCGACCAGAAGCAGAGCTGTTGTTAGCATTTAGGTCTTGTCACTGCGACTAGATGCACTCATATACCTTACCTGGCAGTAGCTACGCTACGATTGGAGCCGACCCCAACATAGTTGGGAAAATTATAAAAACTAAATACAAACATTAATTGGGCGGGAAAATTGACTTTTGCAGCGTTTCCGGAAAACGTTAATTCTGCAATTTTTTCCTCAATTAAAGTTCGACTAATTAAATTCAATGTCTAATTAAGAAAACGGTAATTAGTCCCCTTTTAACTTAGTTTGAAACGTTTATCTTAAATGACGTAATTACCTTTAGTCTACCCATACGACAATCTATAGCAACACAAACACAACAAAGCTGAAGAGTTTGTTTTTTTTAACATCGGATCCGAGCCAATAGAAAAAAAGTCGGAAAGAGTGCTAAGCGAAATCGAGGTCACAGCGTGGGCAGGCGATGCGATGCAATGTGACAGGGTGGGTCGGGAGAGCAAGAAATTTTACGCAGGCAAAGTCGTGGGAAAGAAGCTTGTAATCTATTTAGATCTATACTATACTAATAATAAAGCTGAAAAGTTTGTTTGTTTGAACGCGTTAATCTCTGAAATTACCGGTTCGATTTGGAAAAATCCAGTTTGCATTTCATAGCCCATTTCTTGAGGAAGGTTATAGGCTATTTAACTACACGCTACGACCTTTAGGAGACGAACAGAAAGAAAAAACTTGAGAGGTGTCAAGGGACACCCGGATGGAACGAAGTATAACTGGCTTGCTTTCTATAAGAGAAAGAGAGAGAGACAGACAGAGAAACACGCGCACGCCGCACGGCTTACAACTATAGCAAAAAGTGTCGTTCCAACTTTTGGTCTTAATTTTTTCCGTCTAGCCTCCTTTCGCAACGCGCGATAAGGAACTTCGTTCCAAAAACAGTCAGAAAGAAAAGAACGCTAAACTAAAACGAAGTCCTAGCGCGGGCGGGAGATGCCACGCGGTCGGGGACCGAGGGAGTTTTATAAAAATGTGGCTGTTATTGTAGCATATTTTGTTGCTTACACCCGAATGAAGTCGCGGGCAAATGCTAGTATTTTACATATCGAAACGACAATTAAAACTAATAGATACAAATGACAATGGTGTTTTTTGTGTTTGCAAACATTTCTATCTAGAGGAGGGAGAGGGGCGCTAGATAAGTTATAACCAGTGATCGGAGTAGGTAGATTGATTTTTGGTACTTGTATCATAAATGCACACAGAAAGAATAACATGGATAAGTCATTTTTCCGGAAAGTAATTCCGGTATTTCCGGATTCAATTAAATATTGCTCATTTTATTACAATTCCTACCTTTTTTTTGAGGATGGCAAATCATCAAATGACTCCTTCCACTCTGGCAGAATACAATTCCTACATAAGTTCCGGTTTTTTTTTAATAATCCACCAATTCCGGAGGAATGTCCATAGTAATATATACGTTTCGGATCAATGACCCCAGTTCAATCTACCTACTCCGATCACTGGTTATAACAACCGCACGGGTCGGTCGAGCTACCCTTGCCACGGTTGGTCCGTGGATGGGTGACCATCTTTATATACCAAGAACCCTCCGTGTCTCGGAAAGCACGTTACGCCGTTGGCCCAGGCTGTCATTCTTTGATCATTGGCGGTCGTTACGGGTCGTCTAAAGCCCGAAAGTCTGACAACTAGTCTTACCAAGGTGTCGTATTACCCAGTAACTGGGTTGTGGAGGTCAGATAGGCAGTCGCTCCGTGTAAAATACTGGTATTCAACTGCATCCGTTCAGACTCGAAGCCGACCTCAACATAGTTGGGAAAAGGTTAGGCAGATGACAGTTGACCTAGATCGCAGTGCAAGATGAAATTAAGATACGGCACGCGTTAATAATCAACTTGTTAATAAAATGTAAAATCTAATTATGACTGCTGAGCGAGTTGGCGCGAAAGTTGACGTCTGTCATTTTTATTCAATTCTGCAACTTTTTTCGCGTGTTCCATTTTTTGAATTGAGGTTTTTCTTTATTTCGTCTAGACTTTTTTCTGTGGTTACATTGCGTTCAGAATAATTTAAAATTATAATTTTGAATGGTATTGTATTGTTCGTCGAATCGTTGAGCTCCTCAAGTCTGAGTTGAGCTGCACGATTTTTGACAAATGCGTGCACTGACTGGACAGGTCCACTCAATCTGTCAGGTTCTTTCCTCAAAACCATTTCACACACCAGATTATGTCTGGACTTTAAAAGAGACTGTGAGTGTTTTTCGGACTTTCTTCTCAGAGTAGTCAGATAGGAAACGCCGACCTCATCTAGTTTTTAAAAACATGATTGACGTGTTGTACAAACCTACTTTCAGAAAATAAATCATTTTATCATAGAGCCAAGATGACAGGAGAAATACAAGTTCCCGGACAAAACAACAACGACAGGACCAATGACCAGGAAAATGACTGTCCATTCCAAGGTTGCCTGAAAGAGATCAGGCGGGTAGGAAAGCGATATGGCCACCCATTGTAGGTATATTTTGTAGCGTTTGATGTTTTTTTTTGTGTACAATAAAGTAATAGTAGCAATAAATAAATAGAACCAGTGTTGCTAATGTTAATAATTGTTAAGGTGAAAACACACTAAATACATTACAAAATGGAATAGGAATTTACCTAGATTTAAACTTCGGCTGTATAAAAAGTAAAACTTTTGTTTTAGTAAGATGAATGCGCTAAGGTAGCCGGTGAAATTCAAATGTGATCCGCGGTCGTAACAAATATTTATTTATAGAATTATAATCATAAAAATCATCAATACATCTTAATCATATCAATGTTGATACTGGCCTGCAGATTGTAAAAAACCTAAGAAAATATATAGTTTATATATACCTTAATGATTTTCATGAAATCATGACATTTGAGGCCAATTCTAACTCAAGGAGTTGTATTGCGGATTCTTATGATTATAATTCTGTAAAGCCATATTTGTTACGACTGCGAATCATAATTTAATCAACATATCACCTGACACTGACGCCGATTCCCTAGTTCACAAAGTAAACTAAATTTAAGTTCAGTGCATCTTTTTCTTTCTATTTCATTAAAAAAAGGACAGAAGATAGATATTAGTTTAGTCCTGTCAAATTAGATACTCCATAGACAAATTAGACGTGATTAAAAACGTGGCTACTAAAAATACGTCAATTTACGTCAGGCGCTGAGTAATTTGACAGGACTAAACTAATATTTATCTTCTGACCTTTTCTTAATGAAATAGAAAGAAAAAGATGCACTGAACTTAGTTTATTTTGTGAACATCGGCGTCACTAACCTGCGAATTCCAATTTCGCGGACTATACCCGGACGCTATGTTAACTCAAAGCTAACGCATTTTGACTTCCAATGTTTCATTAGTAGCTTTCAGAGAAATAAGTTATTTAATTCCCTTTCAGTTTTCAGCAAATTCTTTCAATTCAGAAATTTCTTCGAGCTTGGGATTTTAGTCAGTAAAACTTATTTGTTCAGAAATTAATAACCTTTCTCGCAGTTAGGACGCTTCTGAAAGTGGTTAAATTACATATCAAAACATCGCGCATGTTTTCCCCGAAGTGTTAAGCAGAGTTGTACCTACAGAACAGACGCCAGCTGCACATCAAGCTACTACAATTTGTCAAATTTCTTTAATAGATTTTCAAGTTCAATGCTAAAGCATTAAGGTGATGCTAACTCTAGGATGCATATCCGGTAGGCTCTTTAATCCTACCCTTTCCTACGGGCACGTCTTCCTTACAAAAACCGCGCCCCCCGGTCTACTCCTTGATATGCAATGGTCGCTGTAGCACCATGAACATGAGGCTACAGGAGCTAGTGCGAATCTTGGGGTTCATTCGATTAATCGAGTCTGGTCAATCCATTCTGGGATCGCATCGGCAAATCATTCATTCAATCATTCATCGCTAAAGCATTAAGGTTCAAACTCTTGGGCTAAACTTTACTAATGCTTTATTATTGACATTTCTTGTATACACGCGTGGTTGACGCAATTATCTTTTTAATCTGTGACTCGTTACTGCTTGATGCTTTAATGAGACGAGTAGAAATTGTAGACAGGCTACGTGTGCGCGCCGTCAGACGATTCATGGTTGAAAGCGCATGTAATTGACGTTTAACGGTTAAAACAACCTCTTAATTAATTTTCTAGTAGCTTTACTACTAAGATACCAGAAAAAATAAAGATATTGGATCACCGCCTAGAAAAATGGCTCCTGGTAAAGTGGGGCTACCTTGACGGAATGGCAGTAGGGTGTGATTGTGGTGCTATGTCACAAACCATGCTCCACCTCCTATCCTGCCCTCTGTGTCCCAAAACATGCAATCAAAGTGACATCTGCGCTGCCACCGACAACGCCGTGGAAATGGCAAAGTTTTGGGAAATCAGCATTTTAAATAAAGTCGTGCCAGTAGCGACACCAAGAAGGCCTCCTAGAATATATATTCTTATTTCTATGCATAACCTTGAGGTAAGGTGGCCCGCGAAATTCAACGGGATTGAAGATTTTTATATATAGAGCCTGGCATACCAACAACTGAAACGCCATTTTGTTTTTTTTTTTTCAAAATGGCGGCCACGCATGAAACCTTAGATATAAATCGAGAGCTGCATCCTAATTGCGTAACACACGGTCAATCGGAATCGGTTTCATTCTGACAGTTCAACAACATTGATTGCGTTATTAACGTGTTGAGCAGACATTTTTTTCGAACTTATGAAGCAATGGATTAGCAATTTGCTTCAAAATGATTCAGATTCCCATTGATCGTGTGTTACGCAATTAGGGTACTGACATCAATGCAAATCTTCTGTTTTTAATTGACAATTGAAGTTAATTTTATAACCTCAATATTTGTCGATGATTTTTCAATTACAATTTAGAAACAGTCAGTCCAAAGAATGACTTCGAAAAGATAGTGCCAACTCCACTGCGAGCGCCCCACATGCCAACAGAACCATCACATCTGCTCATGGTCTATAAGACTGATCGCATGATGAAACCGAGAAAAAACGTATTATTGTGAAGCTCTTTACGAACTTCAAAGTACGGTTTATCTCGTTCAAGATATTTTTTCCTACACTACATTGTGTCCCAACACTTTGAAAAAACTCGCGGAGGTTGCGTGTAAACACCAAATAGGCTATAGTTTCTACATTACCAGAAACTTTTGGAACAGATAGTACACCTATTCCTGCCAAGCAAAGCAAGCAACATTATAGTTTGACCAAAACCGCTGTACCGCGCCTTAGGTATGTTCGCGGCGAGACGGGGGGGCAGTGCAGGCCGCTCATTCGTCATCGCTCACGGCGTCCCGCCCCCCGCCTCGCCGCGTATTCCTCCCGCCTCGCCGCGCATTCCTAAGGCGCGGTACAGCAGTTTCGGTCAAACTATACCTACCTGCGTTTCATTTTGAAGGGCATAACTGCTGCTGGTGACAGCATTGTCTCTTGTTGACAAGCGCAATTCAATGCGAACGAGATCTTTGTAAACGTGACCCACCAGAACTGAATAGATCTAAATAAACATGCCTAACTAGAGAACTATGTTGAAATGTGCTGGGTTTGACAGCTGACATCTTCCTTCACAGACAGCGCCGCCATTCACGTTTTAGATTCATGTCGGACTTTATGACAAAAACGTTAAAATTGGAACTAACGTCACCATCTTGTTTTGTCAATACAATTTCTGTGACAGTTTCACTAATGTTTACCAACAACGCCCCCTTCCCAAATGTGATTCAGCATAGCTGTTTACAACCATCCGACAGGCTATCGTATAGAAAATGACACATTTCGATAACCTGGGGGTCTACTCCGAAGTAGTAGCGACCGAATGTTCGGCCGTTTCCTGCTACGAAGTTACTATTTGGTTCGGTCGGTTCCGATCCTACACTCCTACACTCTTTCGAATATTGACTATGGCCCCGACCCAACTGAGCCGATCCGAACTTTTTTCACATTTTTCAATAATATTCGGTTCGGCCATGTGTCGGTCCGATCCGAACATTCGCACTTTGCACTTCGGAGTAGCCCCCCCCCCCCCCCCCCCCCCCCCGACAACAAACAGCTGTCGGACGGAAGGTCGAATCAATTTGATTTAAACTAACAAAGTTTTCGTGTTTTGGACCTGTGAACAGCGTTTAGAGTACTCCTACGATAACATTGATTGATGTTCTACGAGTATACGATACGGAAGCGTATCCAGTGGTTGTAAATAGCCATGCTGGTGAAAACTCAAAGCATTTATTTCAAATAAACTAATGTTATACGAGCTTCGGGTTCGTGACCATAAAAACTGCCGATATAAATTACCCTTTAATTAAACAACACTAATAACAGCTCAAACACAATAATTATAAAAAACAGTCGCACTTGAAGATCGCTTTCGATGTATTCGCTTCTATCGCAGATCCAAGTCTGACTGGTCGCGGCTAGTCCCAGCCTTATACATATAGTGCCGCAGATAGTTCCAGAACCTACTATTGTAGAGACATCTAGAAGGTTCGAATACATACCGGCCCCGACTGACCAAAATTTCTAGAAGGATCTATTAGTCCTGCTACTTGATACTAGATGGCGCCAGTGGTAAATTAGTTCTGCTGTTCGATACTAGATGGCGCTAGTGGTAAATTAGTTCTGCTATTTGATACTAGATGGTGCTAGTGGTAACTAACCAGGCATTAATTGTGGCGCGCAACACTAACTACAGGCAATTTTTAACTGTCAAGGAGTCGGTTAGTCAGAAAAATGAAGCTAGTTGTCCATTCCACAGCGTAATATGTTCCTATGGAAAACAACGGGCAAGAAACTCCATGGACACTCTTTTATTTCATCAATTCATTTCACAAAACAATAATACACAAATGTTTACTGTTACTAACAACGCCACCTGTCAATGTCATTTACGCGCCAAAAGATTTTTGTAGCAGTGTAAATCCATGTCGAACGTTGCACGAAGATCGAGCTTCTGATCACAGTTTTAAAATGCAAAGGTTAGTCTGCCACTTCTGTCACTTACACAAAGAAATACCAAATTATTATTTTTTTAAATAATGTAAACTAAGCAAAGGCCAAGTAGGCTATAAGGCCAGTTCCGTCAAATAAAAAAACCGGCCAAGTGCGAGTCGGACTCGCGCACGAAGAGTTCCGTACCATTATCTATAAAAATCACGTCTGTTGTATGGGAGCCCCCCTTAAATATTTATTTTATTTTATTGTTTATTTTTAAAGTGAATATACTACTAAATATTCTGTGAATATTTCAAGCGTCTACCTGTTGCTGTTATTAATATCGAGCAAAAACCTGCAAAAAAATCACGTTTGTTGTATGGGGCCCCACTTAAATATTTATTTTATTCTGTTTTTAGTATTTATTGATGTAGCGGCAACAGAAATACATTATCTGTGAAAACAAATGTCTAGCTATCACGGTTCATGAGACAGCCTGGTGACAGACAGACAGACAGACGGACAGTGGAGTCTTAGTATAAATAGAGTCCCGTTTTTAACCTTTGGGTTGGGAACCCTAAAAAACGGGTTTAATAAATCCAGTAAGTTAACAACCGTGGTTACAGTTCAACAATAACAAACTACTTTCGTTCAAACCACGTGCTAGCAATACTTCACAAGTACCTGCAACCTGCAAGGTTGTGTTGCCCAAGAGAAAATAACTGTACTAAGGAACAATGGCGCGAAATATCGAAGTTCCGTAATAAAACCTTTTGCACAAGGTTATGGTAGAAAGACACGTGTGAAAATATTTTAATTGTGTTAATTAAATTATAGGCGACCTCTTTTCTAGAATTTTACGCATTTCATCGGATCTATGGTGGCTGGTTTTTGGCGGTTAAACAGTTCTTGAAAATGGAATGCCTGGTTTACAGGGCCAGTTTTAAGCACTAGATACTATTTATTAATGAGACCAGCGAGGTAACTGCGTAACACACAGTATTTTGCATAATTGCGTGCAAAAAACTTGTCTGCTCCACGACGTAGGGTACATAACACAATGAATATTGCTGAACTGTCAAAATGAAAAAGTTTTTTTTGCAAAAAAAAACAACAGACTTCAAAAAAAGATACTATAAAGTGAAAAATAACTAATTTCGAAAGTCGGTGTCATGGGGTTCGCATTTCCGTTGTTTGCCACCGAAAAGTTTTTATTTTTCACTTTTAAGTTGTAAGTGTGTACCAGTAATTTTGGTTTAAAAACCAAACTACTGAACCGTTTTTGATGAAATTTCTATGGGACCAATCTGAAAGTATATCCTAACAGAACGGAGTTCTGAGGTAACAAACATAAAAAAAGAAAAAAGTCGAATTGAGAACTTCCTCCTTTTTTGAAGTCTGTTAAAAACCATTGTTACCGATAGTGTCTTACCGTGTTACGCATCCGGTAAACTCCTAACTACCAAACTATATTTCTAAAGAGCGTTCTTGTCTGTTCGAACTCCTGGGGGCCTACCACCATCTCTTATAACAGTATTAATATAACCTTACTCTGTCTTTTCGTACCATGACGTCCTTAAAATAAGCTTATAACGTTCTTGAAACAAAGTCGTTTTCTTAGCAGTTTTGGTGACGTCACCTCTAAAAGTTCATTCAATTCGTACCACGACGTGACTTTTGACAGCACGCGATAGTGTTTTAACGTCAAATTTAGCAATCTTATAAAAGTTACTCGAACGCCACGGATTTATTACGGTTTTGCAAATTTATGTAATAAAAAGGTGTTGTAGTGTAATTTATAGTAAGTAAATGTGTATATTTACGTAAACTTATCAAATGAATTGTGTTTCTGGCGATTTTAATACCTACGGGAGTAATAAATTCTTATTTGGTTCTAGATGGCTAATGTGCATGAAATATTCGAGTTTTTGGAAGCTGATAACGCACAAGCCAATATTACACGAAAGCGGCGTCGTATGCAGCTACGTGGAGAATGTGACCCCTTTGATTTAGACGACGCGGAATTTATTAAAAGTTAAAGACTCACAAAGGAACTAGCACTTATCATAAGTGATGAGTTGAGGCCACTGATGAAGAACCCTAAAAGATCAACCGACTTGTCTGTAGAGAAGAAGGTAAATATCCTTATATAAACTGCAAATATCACTACATGAGCCATATAACCACTTTTATATAGGTACAGTAAGTAATAAAAGTACTAATTTACTTACTATTTTCTAGGTGTTAATTGCATTATCATTTTATGCAACTGGTTCATACCAACGCCCTATAGGCAGTAGTGAAGGTCATTTTGTGGCTCAACAGACTGTTTCTTCAGTCATCGCACAGGTTACAGCGTGTCTTAACTCACTGCAGATGCGACAGAAATATATAAAATTTCCAGTCAATGATCAAGAACGCAACAGAATTAAAATGAAGTAGGTATTTATTTTTATTGCAATAATATTAATGATTAGTCATAGGATATATAGTACTATAGTACGCCCAGTACTTCATGAGGAGCGCTACTTCTGTCGCAAGCATTACCATTCCTTGAATGTTCAATTGGTAAGTTAAGTTTCAGTAGGAGTCTAGCCATTTACAATGAAATTGAACATCATCATTTCAGCCGATAGACATACACAGGTGGACATAGGCCCCTTCTTCTTCCTTTTCTTTCTTCTTCTCCTTCTCCACATAACCAGTCGAAGTGGAGGTGCTTGAGGGAGGCCAATGTCTAAATTGAACATAAGTAAAAATAAAAACTTCCTTACAAATAAGTAAAAATGTCTTCATAAAAAACTTCTTTATTCACTTACTGAGAAAAGCATCATACAATTCTTAAGTTTTTATTTACAATGAATGAAACTAAAATACTAACAAACACAACAAACAATCTTAATATGTATCATAAAAAAAGGAAAGTGATACATACCTAATATTTATCTATTCTTAGGTTATTTAAACAAATAGTACTTTACAGTCTTTCAGATATTGATTCAATTTTATTTTTCAGATTTGTGATGCGGACATGCAAATAATAAGTTATGGTGGTGCAACTCATGACTCTTTTATATGGGCTACTCATCCACTAAGAGCTCACTTGGAAGATCTTAGCAACACAGAAGATACTTGGTTTCTTGGCATGTATTACATCCTTTTGATTTTTGATAAATATAAATATTTTGCATTGAAATTGTACCTACTTGTAACTTTGGTGAAAATAATTTTTTTTTATTATTATAATTAGGGGATTCCGGATACCCTTTGAGAAAGAGCATGATGACATACTGAATGCAGCACCTGACTCACCGGAAGCACACTACACCGACTTACATGTCCATGCAAGGAACATTATAGAGCGCACTATTGGGCTTCTCAAAGCACGTTTTCGCTGCTTACTTGTTCACAGAGTGTTACATTACTCACCAGAAGTAGCTGGCTCTATTGTAAATGCTTGTGTTATATTACACAACATTTGCAATAGGGCTAACATACCTGTGCAACAGTTAAACAACGAAGATATGATTCAAGAAGCCCAATTACAGCCACAACACAATGCAAGTGAACAACCGCACAGCAATAACATCGCTCTGCAGCAGGGTGTGGCTACTCGGAATTCCCTTGTTCAGCAACTGTGGGGAAGGCGGCATTTAAGATCCTGAAAACGAAAAAAAAAACATTTTTTAATAATTTTATTGTAAATAAATCTGTGTGATAGTTGGAATTGTGTATCTTTAAATAGTATAGTTCTAATGTTCTTACTTAATTAAAGTAAATTGTTTTTTTTTAATGAATATTGTTTATTTTTAATGTCTTATAGTTTTTACCCCACCTGAGAGGAACCAAAACTATAAGATTATTCTATTAGTTTAAAAATCAAATTCACTCTGGGTATTGCACTTCTTCAGGGATTTAAAGAAGGTGAGCAACTGAGCATAATTATTTAATAATTTTGTACCTTCCAATCCTGCAATCTCTCTCCACTTTCTTTGTGAGTACTCCTTGGCTTGTAGAGCACGATTGTGGCCGGTAGCGACGGTTCTGTTGGAATTTAAAAATTCCCAGAGTGTCTCTAGCTGACGCCAGGAAACACGGTGAACTCTTCGGCTGCAAAATGAATAACAAATCACTAGGTAGCTAAAACTTAAGTACACAAACAAACAACTGACACTTTTCTGTTACAAATTAACTCAAAATATTAACATTAAAATATTTCTGTTACAATATGTATTCACTGACTAACAGTGTTTAACCTTACCTTGATTCCATGTCGACTGAGTTAGCTAGTGAGATCCTTATGCATTTAAGACAAAAATAAGTTCAATCACTTAGTTATCCACTTGAAAGCCCACTTTAACAAAAATATCGCCATACCGAGTTTAGAATTTCGTTCGCGCTACACAGCTGATAAGTATTTTATGTAAACAAAACATTTTGTTCCGATTCATATCGTCACATTTAGCCACAGCTTATTTTTTATGTTTTTCAATTGATTTCCTTACTTACTACAAAACAACATATTTAAGTATTTGTAATAGTATGCATTTTATGGAAATTACTCGTACAAATTATGTTTTCTTTTGAAAATTAATATTAAATTTGGTTTCAAGATCAACTCGTAAAAACGAATCGGACCAAACGATTGAAAGAGATAGCGCTATAGAGTTCATATAGCGATGTTTCTTTTCTATTATAGTAATCAATAGACAAATTGTTCGTTCTTTCCCAGCACTAAGCAGGAATAAAACAATATTGAATGGTTAAGGTCATGGTACGAATATGAGCATTGTTATTATAAGATTGAAACAAAACTCTCTTGAAATAAGATTGTTTTGCTAAAGATGGTGGTAGGCCTCCTGAAGGGTATCTGAAGGTATTGGTGACGCTACAGGCAGCACGTGATACTTTATAACTACAGGGTTGTTCATTTATTACGTAAGACGATTTGAGGGGGAGGGAGGGGATCAGAAATTGGTCAAAATTGTCTTACTTAATAAATGAATAGTCTCTAACTAGTTTGCAACTTTCATAATCTAAGTTGTAATTGGCTGAGTTAAATAATAAAAATGATAATGTTCTTCAGGAGCGTAGTACTCGCCACGTGCGTGTATGACCTACCGGTCTATTCTGTAACCATCTCACCGTGAAAACTTAGGTGAAGTGAGCTGTCATTCCAACTAATACTAGGGATTGACACTATTGACAACTCACTCTAAGCTCACTTCACCTAACTTTTCACGGTGAGATTATTAAATTACAGAATCGATCGGCAGTAGGCCAATTCCAGGTGTTATCTATTATGCCTGTATTGATGATTTTTATGATTATATTTCTAGAATATTTGGTATGGCCGCGCATCATTTATTTTACCTATATCAACATTCAACCTGAGAGCCAATTCCCGTAACTAAAAACGTTCAAAATCTACTCGCAATCGTCTCAGCGACAATCAATGTCAAAAATTTAGGGAAATTAGAGGTATTTTTGACAGATTGAGACAGATCAGACTGTGAACGTTCTTAAAATTACGAGAATTGTATGCAATAAATTGTCCTAGAACCAAAAATTCGAAGACACGTGACATCTACCAACCCGCACTGGGCCCGCGTGGTAGATTACAACCCAACCCCCTCTCGAAGCGAGGAGGCCTGTGTACCAGAGTGGGTTGATTAAGAAATGAAGCAAAGAGTACATAAGGATCGTAGCAGGTTCTGTATTTTCTCCCTACCCCCATGGGGAGAAGGCGTGAAGATATGTATGTACAGACGCCAGCGCATCAAGCTACCGGAAACTGTCAAATTTTCCCAATCAACCTTGAACCTTAATACTTTAGCGATAAAGTTGAAAATCTATTAAAGAAATTTGACAGATTGTAGTAGCTCGATGTGCTGGCGTCTGCACATAGTTCAAGTTATTTATTTTTTACACTATCCGTAATCGTTGTATCGCCGTCTCTTTCGCACTAATGCAAATTTATATAGAATATCCCTTTCTTTTGACATTTGGTCCGCCATATTGGTTTTGCAACTTGAATGACAAGACTCGCTAAAGGTGATTTGTTTTTGTCTAAAATACTTTGTAGGTGTTTTCAAGAACATAATTTGAAAACGTGAATGGAGTTGTTGGTATAATTATTATGTTTTTTTCATGGTAAGTGTTAAACCGTTTTACCAACATATTTATTATCCTTCTTTAGAAGAACATATTTATTTTTACCCCAAAAATTACCTCATCTATGAATGCATCTGAAGCTTAACTTCAGTTACTACTGGAATCTATCAATCTCCCTGCCTTTTTCTATCTATCTTGGGGTCAGCTTCTAGTTTCACCGGATGCATCTGAGCTCATAGTACAATACCAGTATTGCACATAGAGCGACTGCCTATCTGACCTCCACAACCTAGTTACTAGGTAACACGATACCCCTTGGTAAGACTGGTTGTAAGACCTACGAATGAAAGCCGGGAGCCACAACAGGATATGAAATGGTTGGTCACCCATCCATGAACCGACCGCAGCACCCGTGTGGCTGTTATCATTTAGCCACGAGCCCCTCTATTGCACACTAAGTTGTTTCATCTATCTATACTTATAATAAATCTGTAGAAGTGAAAATTCTGTACATTGAAAGTATCAAAAAAATAAATGGCACGTGTTACTAGACCGACACCGAACCCAAAAATGTGATTAAAACATTTTTTGTCTGTCTGTGTGTGTTTGTTCAGGCATCACGCAAAAACTACCGGTTCGATTACGATAAAACTTGGTATAATTATTCTTTAATATCCTGGGCACCACACTGGGTACTTTTTATCCCGGAAAAGTATATACAATAAAAACAAACTTAA
Source organism: Apamea sordens (assembly GCA_945859715.1). Taxonomy (NCBI): domain Eukaryota; kingdom Metazoa; phylum Arthropoda; class Insecta; order Lepidoptera; family Noctuidae; genus Apamea; species Apamea sordens. The sequence goes on along the minus strand of OX244015.1, from coordinate 4,175,875 downwards.
TTTTGCGGTTCGATCCCTAGACCCGATTACTGTACCAACCGCAAATAATAAGTTTGTCGTAGTGTTGTCTAAATGTAGTGCTGAAGGTTGAATTTGGCTTGCACCGTTCACAGCACACGCGTGGCGCGCGGCCGCCACGGATCGGTACCGTATATAAGGACGGAGTCTGAGCGCGTTGGATTTTTTGAACTTTGATTTGAACGGACGTGTCGAGTGGCGAGCGTTCGTTCTTATTTTAACTGCTACTTGCAATTCTAAACCGTGCTTTTCAGTGCGACCTTTTTATTAATTTTAGTTTTTAGAGTTATTTAGGTTTATTTTTATAAGTCGTAGGTATAGATTTTAATTTTAAAGTATAGGTAGTATATTTGATAGTGTACGTAGTGACCGTAGGTTATTTTATAATACTGTTAGGTAGGATTAGTCATTCGTATAGATGAGTTTGGATTAGTTATCATCAGAAATAGGTTTATTTAGGTAGGTAGGTATTTTATTTTCTGTTATAGTTTTTTTTTTATTAGGTAGGTACTTAGGTAAAGATATCATAATGGGACCCTCTTAATCACCACTAATGAGACACAATTGGTTTTCTATTGTAATTAGCCACAAAGGGCCCGCGAGATAGATGGCATCCTGGGGAAGCACATATATTTTATCCTGTTAGCACGTTCCCGTGGGATAATTTCCGACATCCACGCGGGCGAAGCCGCGGGCAGAAGCTAGTAGTTTAATAAAATCCATTACCATTTTAATATCACGGTAAGTCTACGACTAATACAAAGACACTGCGAGTTAATAAATAATGTATTATTATGTAAATGAACGTCTGTTACATAGTTACATAAAGCATTTATGTTATATTATGTTTTATTCAAATAAGCGAGCGAGCATGTGAGTAATTTTGGTTTTGAGGAGCTAAGTAATAACTGCAGCTGCAGTGTCTTTGTGTTAGTCGTAGACTTACCGTGATATTAAAATGGTAATGGCTTTTATTAAACGAAAATCAGAGAAAAGAAATACTATAGAAAACCACTACTACTACTAACTACTACTACTTGCCATAGAAATACTATGTCTAATACCTCTATCACAATCAAATGATAATGTTTTTCAAATGTAAGTATATGGCATACAAAATAACTAGGGAATGTTCGCACGGCTAATAATATTATGTGTAACGCTATGGGAACTTTGATAAATATCACAACCTGTCAAATGTGTATGTGTCAACGTACTACAGACCAAGGACAAAGTCTAGTGGTTCTATTTTGTTTTTCAATCTGTCAAAAATACCCCCGGCATGTTCTAGAACGAAAAAATTCGAAGACATGTGATATCTACCAACTCGCACTGGGCCCGCGTGGTGGATTATGGCAAACTCCCTCTCACAGAGCTGGCCTGTGTCCCAGCAGTGGCTAATTAAGGAGAAATACCGCCATCACATGACGATATGAAATGAGCTTACCAAACTCGATACGATACGAAATGAGCACAATTTGTAGCAGTGCGATTCAGTAACCATCTCACCGTGAAAACTTACGTGAAGTGAGCTGTCATTCCAACTAATGCGGATTGACACTATTGACAGCTCACTTCACCTAACTTTTCACGGTGAGATTTTTACAGAATCGATCGGCAGGTCAGTATCAGAGGGGCAATTCTCGTAATTTTAAGAATGTTCAGTCTGCGGGGTACTTTTTAACACACTAACAGTAGTAATTGCTTTCATTTTGACAGTTCAACAACATTCATTGCGTTATTGACGTTGTTGAGTAGACAAATTGTTCAAACATTAGAAGCAATGGATTAGCAATATCCTTCCAAATTACGCAATTAGGGTGCAGATCACAGACTCAATCTGTCAAAAATACCTCTATTTTCTCTACATTTTTGACATTGATTGTCACTGAGTGAGATTGTGACTAGATTTTGAACGTTTTTAATTACGGGAATTGGCCGTCTGGTTGTATTTTGATAGAAATAAAATATATGATGCCCGGCAATATAAAATCTTTATTTATAGAAATATAATCATAAAAATCATGAATACAGGCATTAGAGATACCACCTACAGATCAAATCTATTTCGGAAACAGTGAAATAACTTCAGATTTCTTTGCATTGTTGTCCAAATGCTCACACATAACAATAAGCAATCCATTTGAGTAAAAGTACCTAATTCACGTCAATTCGTTTAAGGGCCTTACTCTCGTTTAGTACCGTAATACGGTCACTTTATGAAGAATATTTCTCATTAACGGCTTGATTAAAAGATCTGTAAAAAATATATGTTTGCTATAGATTCATGAACAACATTTCTGTAGAAGGATTTTTTTGTATGGCTAATACTTTTGCCTTAAAAAAATATTTACCAACACGCTATTTTTTTCTGAAATTCGATATTACTTCTAAACGGCTTTGATGTTTGGAAATATTTTTACACTGAAAAATCGATGGTTAGAGGTACTACAGATTTGTCTTAGCTTATGTAAATCAATTAACATTTGCAAAGGAAATGTCCCCACTTTGAGATCGAGCTTCAGAGGGGCTCTGCGCGGGCGCGGGCGGCAGTCGTGCGTTAGCATTGAGACGGGATGGCTGTGTCGCTCGCTGCTACGCTCCGGCTATCGACCGACTATGCGCGTCTGTCTGTGTTAGTGCAAATATTTACGAACGAATTGTATCAGTGTGCGTTTATTGACTAGCTCGCTGCAGATGGCCCATTTCTATTGTGCGCGTGGACGCTTACGAATACTTACGATAGTAAAATACAAGTAGTCATATATAAACTAATATTAAAATGAGAAAAGATGGATTTGATCAAAATAAAAGTCCAAGATGGCGGCTGCGAAAATTTTCAAGTTTTTCATCATGGGTGACGTTTTCATATATTTCGAGGGTGACAAAACCGATAGTGAGGTCAAAATAAAAATCCAAAATGGCGGCTGCAAAAATTTTCAAATATTTCATCATGGGTGTCGTTTTCATACTTTTCGAGGGTGATAAAGCCGATAGTGAGGTCAAAATAAAAATCCAATATGGCGGCTGCAAAAATTTTCAAATATTTCATCATGGGTATCGTTTTCATACTTTTCGAGGGTGATAAAGCCGATAGTGAGGTCAAAATAAAAATCCAAAATGGCGGCTGCAAAAATTTTCAAATATTTCATCATGGGTGTCGTTTTCATGCTTTTCGGGGGTGATAAAGCCGCTAGTGAGGTCAAAATAAAAATCTAAAATGGCGGCTGCGAAAATTTTCAAATATTTCATCATGGGTGTCGTTTTCATGCTTTTCGGGGGTGATAAAGCCGCTAGTGAGGTCAAAATAAAAATCCAAAATGGCGGCTGCGAAAATTTTCAAATTTTTCATCATGGGTGTCGTTTTTATGCTTTTCGGGGGTGATAAAGCCGCTAGTGAGGTCAAAATAAAAATCCAAAATGGCGGCTGCAAAAATTTTCAAATATTTCATCATGGGTATCGTTTTCATACTTTTCGAGGGTGATAAAGCCGATAGTGAGGTCAAAATAAAAATCCAAAATGGCGGCTGCAAAAATTTTCAAATATTTCATCATGGGTGTCGTTTTCATGCTTTTCGGGGGTGATAAAGCCGCTAGTGAGGTCAAAATAAAAATCTAAAATGGCGGCTGCGAAAATTTTCAAATATTTCATCATGGGTGTCGTTTTCATGCTTTTCGGGGGTGATAAAGCCGCTAGTGAGGTCAAAATAAAAATCTAAAATGGCGGCTGCGAAAATTTTCAAATATTTCATCATGGGTGTCGTTTTCATGCTTTTCGGGGGTGATAAAGCCGCTAGTGAGGTCAAAATAAAAATCCAAAATGGCGGCTGCGAAAATTTTCAAATTTTTCATCATGGGTGTCGTTTTTATGCTTTTCGGGGGTGATAAAGCCGCTAGTGAGGTCAAAATAAAAATCCAAAATGGCGGCTGCGAAAATTTTCAAATTTTTCATCATGGGTGTCGTTTTTATGCTTTTCGGGGGTGATAAAGCCGCTAGTGAGGTCAAAATAAAAATCCAAAATGACGGTTGCGAAAATTTTCAAATTTTTCATCATGGGTGTCGTTTTCATGGTTTTTGAGGCTGCTGAAGCCAATAGTGAGGTCAAAATGAAAATCTAAGATGGCAGGTGCGAAAATTTTCAGAATTTTCGTCATGGATGTCGTTTTTATGCTTTTCGGGGGTGTTAAAGCCGCTAGTGAGGTCAAAATAAAAATCCAAAACGACGGTTGCGAAAATTTTCAAATTTTTCATCATGGGTGTCGTTTTCATGGTTTTTGAGGCTGCTGAAGCCGATAGTGAGGTCAAAATAAAAATCCAAAATGGCGGCTGCAAAAATTTTCAAATATTTCATCATGGGTGTCGTTTTCATGCTTTTCGGGGGTGATAAAGCCGCTAGTGAGGTCAAAATAAAAATCTAAAATGGCGGCTGCGAAAATTTTCAAATATTTCATCATGGGTGTCGTTTTCATGCTTTTCGGGGGTGATAAAGCCGCTAGTGAGGTCAAAATAAAAATCTAAAATGGCGGCTGCGAAAATTTTCAAATATTTCATCATGGGTGTCGTTTTCATGCTTTTCGGGGGTGATAAAGCCGCTAGTGAGGTCAAAATAAAAATCCTGCACCCTCGAAAACCACGAAAATGACACCCGTGACGAAATGTTTGAAAATTTTCGCACCCGCCATCTTAGATTTTCATTTTGACCTCACTATTGGCTTCAGCAGCCTCGAAAACCACGAAAATGACACCCATGACGAAAATTTTGAAAATTTTCGCACCCGCCATCTTAGATTTTCATTTTGACCTCACTATTTGCTTCAGCAGCCTCAAAAACCATGAAAACGACACCCATGATGAAAAATTTGAAAATTTTTGCAGCCGCTATTTTAGATTTTCATTTTGACCTCACTATTGGCTCCAGCACCCTCGAAAACCATGGAAACGACACCCATGATGAAAAATTTGAAAATTTTTGCAGCCGCCATTTTAGATTTTCATTTTGACCTCACTATTGGCTCCAGCACCCTCGAAAACCACGAAAACGACACCCATGACGAATATTTTGAAAAGTTTTGCTGCCGCCATCTTGGATTTTCATTTTGACTTTATAATCGGCTCCAGCACCCTCGAAAACCACGAAAACGACACCCATGACGAATATTTTGAAAAGTTTTGCAGCCGCCATCTTGGATTTTCATTTGGACTTTATAATCGGCTCCAGCACCCTCGAAAACCACGAAAATGACACCGATGACGAAAATTTTGAAAATTTTCGCACCTGCCATCTTAGATTTTCATTTTGACCTCACTATTGGCTTCAGCAGCCTCGAAAACCACGAAAATGACACCCATGACGAAAATTTTGAAAAGTTTTGTAGCCGCCATCCTGGATTTTCATTTTGACTTTATAATCGGCTCCAGCACCCTCGAAAACCACGAAAATGACACCCATGACGAGGTTTATCTACTAAACGGCCGTAGGTAATTATTTCAAGGTCACTGCCGAAACTATAACATCGTTCGATTGGCTACGGAACCCTAAAATGCTATTTAGGTACAGTGCTAGTTAGGTAGGTTTATTACTGATTTATAATAATTCAAATTGGTGAAACAGGATCACATTTTTTATAAAATCTCATTTTTATGTACTTATTAAATCCTCCTACCTACAGTATGCAAATAAAATGTTATTCGATTCCTAAGAAAAGTTTTACCCCCGCAGGAACTAAGTTCTGATTTTAAATAAAATCGAAATTTCTAAATGAAAAATGCTTAAAATATACGTAACATACGTATCAATCTATACAAAATATATCAGACTTGCAACCGCAATTCCCTTCTGGAATCGTTGGCAAAAATAGCGACCTGCGGGCGGCATGTCTGTGCCTCTGCATACTCTTTGATCGTCGTTTTAGTTCAGCGCGCCACCGCGCGCGTTTTACGTTTTCGGGAGTAGAGCGTTTAGCTCCGCCCACATGCACAAGGTCAGCGAGCCCTATATACACCTTAAAAAGCTTTTTACCGTTAGTAATGTCAGTCTATAAGATAAAATGGAGGTCACTTAAAATGGCGGTAAATTGTGAAATGACAAAATGGTCAGTTTGGAAAAAAGTGATAAGTATTTAGTGACGAATTCTGGGAAATTTTCAAAAATACATAAAAGATTAGTTTTCTCGAATCCGTCAGAGAGATCGCTAGGCGAAAACAAAGTCACAGCGTGGATATATTATGTGATGCGACGCGACGTTTCACGCGGGTAGATGCTAGAGTAAATTATTGAGCCTAAACAAACATGACACGAAAGTGGGTAAACCAGATTTACTGGCGGCAGCGATAAACAAACAAATATCATTCTGCCTAACCTTTTCCCAGCTGCCCACATGAGGAAAAGGTTTTTTTGTATGGCTCCGAAAATATACAACAAAATACCACAGTCATTCAAAGCTATGACAAGAAATCAATTTAAAAACAAGGTTCTAAATCTATTCACAGAAGTGTTATTATAATAATTATGTATATAAATGACTTTTTGACAGATACCTTTTGACATGCTAGAAATTTTATATTATATTATTATGTATTTCTATAGTATTAATATTCGCATAAAAATTTAATAATGAATGTTAGTGAACCAGTCTTTAGTTCATTGAATTAATTATATTTTTGTTATAAGTATAAAAACATTTTGTACGCCTCGTCGGGTAAAACATGTAAATTCTTTCAACCTATATTATTTAAGATCTTGCATGCTTGATTTGTATATAAACGCATGTTTAACAAACAACTTGAGAGGTGTCAAGGGACACCCGGATGGAACGAAGTTCAAAGAGAGAGAGAGAGACAGAGAAACACGCGCACGCCGCACGGCTTACAACTATAGCAAAAAGTGTCGTTCCAACTTTTTTTTTCGTCTAGCCCCCTTTCGGAACGCGCGATAAGGAACTTCGTTCCAATAAAGCAATGATATTTTACTAAAATATCATTGCAATAAAGTATCTTTAACTTTATGCTGGGGTCGGCTTCCAGTCTAACCAGATGCAGTTGAATACCAGTATTTTACTTGGAGCGACTGCCTATCTGACCTCCACAACCCAGTCACTAGGTAACACAATACCCCTTGGTAAGACTAGTTGTAATACTTGGGTTTATAGTGCCCATAACGACTGTCAAAGATCTATGTACAGTCACGAGCACCAATATGTCAACACTTGGCAACTTTCAATTGCGACTTTTTCGCTTTTCGTTTCGATTTTTGTTGAAATACGACACATTACATAAACCTATGGGTTCGAAAATTAAAAAAAAAAGTTCTAGGACATGCCGGTTTTCTCACGATGTTTTCCTTCACCGTTTTGAGAGCAGCGGTGATGAAATAATTTACACAAAGTAAAGTGCCTGCTTGGGTTCAAACCTACGTCCTACAGCACGTAAGTTGCGGCTGTTAACACTGGGCCACCACTGCTTCAAAATAAAGCAATATGACAGCTAAATTAATTATGTGATAAATACATGGTTCTCACATATGTAACAAGGAACAAGTGTGTCAGTTATCAGAATATGTAAGAGCATCTTAATACGCTTTACAACGAATTAATTCTCCCGATTTGAAGGTGTAACTAATCTCATTGAAGTCTATCTACCCCTTCTTGATTCCCCGTATTCATAAACAACACAAATTAAAACCGTATACACAAATTTAATCATTTCCATTGAGACTTTGTTGCTTCATATGTTTGAAAGAGGACATCATTTATTTAGTAGGTAGGTACCCAAAAATTAAAGTGCCCGCCAGAAAAAAAAGTACTGTTTTCTAATGGGAAATGACCTCATGTTAAGCTAATTAATGTTATTAAATAAATACTTTAAATTACCAACTTAAAGTTGGTAAATTACCAACTTTAATTTTTTTCAAACTCAAATAGCAGCCGGGGGTTAATTGTGGACTTTCTCTGTAATAGTAAAAAATGCTCAAGATGTTATTTTCCATAAGAAAATAGTACTTTTTTATTCTGGCCGGCACTTTAATTTTTGCGTATAAAATGTTCGACACTTGAATGTTCTTTGTCTGCTCAACAACGTAAATAACGCAATGAATGTTGTTGAACTGTCAAAATGACCGTGTTACGCGCATCACTATTAAGTAAAGCGCTGACACAAGGGCACGAGGCACAACGCGTGCGCATCATCGCTACTGCTGATATGTTACGTAACTACCCCACATCTCTCCTTATTTAAATGAGTAACTAATTTAAGACCGTATTGAAGTCTACCCCTCCTTGATTCCCCGTATTCATTTAACGCTACACAAGTTTAATAAATTACATCGAGACTTTGATCAATCAGGGATAAATTGCGAATGAATTTGTTGCTAGGATTCTGTGAATGTAGATTAGATCTTGAATGACCCACTACAGGCCAATGGCCTCAGAAAAGGAGAGAGTATTGGAACTATTTTACTAGAAATAAAAGAATGAAAAAAAAATTATGATAACCTTAAAATGACAATAACGGTATGAGACTTTCAATTTTCAATGCACGGCTCAACATCGAGAATTGAAAATCCAATGAAAAGAAAGAAAGAAACATGCGTTTATTGGCATTACAGCAGAATAAATATGACCTTAAAACTATGAAAACATAAACAAGATTTATAATGCCAACAGGGCCTCAGATCAGCAGTGCGATTCTGTAACCATCTCACCGTGAAAACTTATGTGAAGTGAGCGTGGAGTGAGCTGTCATTCCAAATAATGCTAGGGATTGACACTACTGACAACTCACATCAGGCTCACTTCCCTTGAGTTTTCACGGTGAGATTTTTACAGAATCGACCGGCTGCATAATGTCAGATGACAACAAAAGGTGTACCACTTGACCCACCATAAAAAAAAAATCTCGTGCCTATAAAAATCATCCGTGCGTACATACCTGTGCTTAGAGTTTTCTTACTGCCTAACTGGTTTTTAGTTTCGGCCAACGTTACGGGCATTTCCTACACAATATCACTAATAGTTTGGGTTTCTAACTAATCTTATGTCCGTAACATAAGATTAGTTAAAAACCCAAACTAAAAATGAATGACGATAAGATTTGACAGTTGTCCCTAAGTATAGAATTTTTTTATAGTTTTTTTTTTATCCATTATTAATAAGAACCAGGGGGTCTACTCCGAAGTAGTATCGGCCGAATGTTCGGCCGTTTCCTGCTACGAAGTTACTATTTGGTTCGGTCGGTTCCGATCCTACACTCCTACACTCTTTCGAATATTGACTATGGTCCCGACCCAACTGAGCCGATCCGAACTTTTTTCGCATTTTTCAATAATATTCGGTTCGGCCATGTGTCGGTCCGATCCGAACATTCGCACTTTGCACTTCGGAGTAGGCCCCCAGGTTCTTAACAATTAATTACAATCGAGCCTATAATACTAATAAGCAATTTTTATCTAACTTAATTTTATACGTAATAATTATTTTAAAACTTAAGAGTAGTGTTGATTGTGCTTTACACAGGTCCGTTCCACTTTCGAGATACACATTTTTTTTTAAGTTTTTGTTTGTCACTAATGTCCTGATGTGTTTTTGCATGTCCGTCAGGAACAGAAGAAAGAACAACTAATTTCGGACGGTCCCGTATCTTCGGTGTACCCACGAGGATCGCTATGTAATAGTAAAGATAGCTAACAAAGTAATTGAAGCCTCAATTACGATCAACAATAGCTTAAACTTTCACTCTCGTCGTTGAAAACGTAATATTACGCAATACCAATGTGAGTTACGGACGGCCATCTTACAAGCGTTATTCACAGCGAAAGTGATTTGGCGTTGATAAAAAAATGTGAAATGATTGCGGAATTATGCTTTGATTTTTTTGGCGCGCTTTTTGCTGTCAAACGAAAATTTTACATTGTCAATGGTTTCTGAAATATTGATGTTTGCTTGTTTTTCAATCGCTATAAACTGGGTGAACCATTTTATAGAAATATGTTTTTTTATATCTACAGGGCGATTTATATCACTGAGATGACGGCTGATAGAGATTTATGACACAAATAAATTGAGATATTAGGGCGGGAAAATGATTATTGGTATTCAGTGACAGCTTTGATTTTTTGCCGCGCTTTTCACTGTCAAATGAAAATTATTTTTAACCGACGAAAAAAACGGAGGAGGTTCTCAAGTCGACGCGTTTTTTTTTTGTGTATGACCACGCGTAACTTTTTACAGAGTAGTTAGATTTTGATAATTCTTTTTTTATTGGAAAGGGTGGTCCTATATAAATTTGGAAAAAAAAACCAACTCTAAGGGTGGGAAAATTGGGGTGATTTATTGTTCACTCTCAGATTTGAATGCTGAGTTGTGTATTATTACTCTACTCAGTGCCACATATGCCTGCCCTTTGGCAAACAACTAGTAGATTATAGCCACAAAAAATTATAAAATAAAAACTTTTTAACAAAAAAATTAAACCGCCGAAAAAACTGAAAAGCAAAGAGTAATACTTAAACCTTTTTTATTTAACTTTAATAACTTTTTATTTAACTTTAATAACTAAGTTCTTAAACTAATGTATCTAAGTATACTAAGTAATTTTGAGTCGGCGCCAAACAAATTGCCTTAAATTTAAACGGCGCCGACTCAAAATTATTTAGGTATACTTAACTTAGATACATTAGTTTACATTAGTTAGTGGCTGTTTGTGTATGTAAGTTTAAATGTTTTGTAAACGCACCCACGATACCGGGGAAATTCCAAGTGCGGGGTAAGGTATAAAAAAAAAACTAATATTATAAAGACGTAAAATTTGCTTGTATGTAGGGGGTTATCTCCGAAACTACCAGTCGGATTTGAAAAATTCTTTTATCATTTGATATCCCAATTCTTGAGGAAGGATATAGGCTATATGACATCACGCAAGGACCCTGAGGAGCCGAGCAAAAAGAAAAAAACTTGAGAGGTGTCAAGGGACACCCGGATGGAACGAAGTATAACTGGCTTGCTTTCTATAAGAGAGAGAGAGAGAGACAGACAGAGTTTCTCTGTCTGTCTCTCTCTCTCACGCGCACGCCGCACGGCTTACAACTATAGCAAAAAGTGTCGTTCCAACTTTTGGTCTTAATTTTTTCCTTCTTTTTCTAGCACCCTTTCGCAACGCGCGATAAGGAACTTCGTTCCAAAAAGTCAGAAAGATCGGCGAAAACCAGTGAACGAAAAAAACAACGAAGAACGCGGGCTGGCGATGCGATGCGACATAACAAACAGGCAAACGAGGTTAAATAAATAAATATCCCTGGACATTTCACACAGCGCCATCTAGTCCCAAGCTAAGCAACCTAATGCTTGTGTTATGGTAACAAGATGGCTGATAAAATACTTATATACATTTTTTTTTTTTTGTAAATACATACATATTATAGATAGAAAAACACCCAGACTCGGAACAAATACATGTAGGTCATACAAATATTTGTTCCGTGCGGGAATCGAACCCGCGACACGCGGCGGCACAGGTTGGTAGAAGCGAATGTTGTTATAAGACTGACTGTGACAGACAGAAAGGTATCACAGTTATTTTTTAAGTCATTCATCACTCATCAGTCATTTGAATAATAAATTATTATAATATATGAAAAGTAGTCGAGAAACTCCATTTTATTTTTGTGAAATTACCATAAAAATAACACATTTTATCATATTACGGTAGCTGTCACTTTATCCCGAGTTCAATCTAATTTTAGTAAAAGCTACACGTGTAGCATTAACTGGAGATACTTTTGAGTACCTAAGTCAATAAACATATTTGAATATGTACTATTATCTCTGGTTGTTCTCGTCTGGCTAACGGCGGCGGCGAGTACTTGCACAGGCATAACCAAGTAGCCAGGATTATTCACCAGCAACTTGCTTTGAAATATAAACTTGTGGATTTTGAGGTACCGTATTACAAGTATGTGCCCGACCCAGTTAGTGCACGCGTTGCGTGATAGTGTCACGCAATCAGCGTACTGTTCCTGTTCCTGATGAAGTCAAACTCAAATCATTTATTTCAAATAAACCATTTACAGGCACTTTTGAATTGTCAAAATTAAATAGTCGATCAGTTAGTCAGAAAGTTGAAGCTAGTTGCCCATTCCAAAACGTAGATCTCTATGGAGAAGAACGGGCAAGATGCCGATGGGCCATTATTTTTTTATATTTTTAAATTATGTTCGAGTCGCTGCGCAGTAAATAATTCACGTGTCAGCGGGGGTGAGGGGTGGGGTTCTGCTGCACAGTGAGTAGCGCACTTCAGAGCGGACATCATCATCTGTCTAGCCTTTTCCCAACTATGTTGGGGTCGGCTTCCAGTCTAACCGGATGCAGCTGAATACCAGTATTTTACATGGAGCGACTGCCTATCTGACCGCCACAACCCAGTTACTGCGTAATACGATACCCCTTGGTAAGACTGGTTGTCAGACTTTCGGGCTTCTGACTACCCGTAACGACTGTCAAAGATCCACGAATGACAGCCGGGACCAACGGCTTAACGTGCTTTCCGAGGCACGGAGGGGTCTCGGTATGTACAGATGGTCACCCATCCACAGACCAACCGCGGCAAGCGTAGCTTAACCTGACCGATCGACCTGTGCGGCTGTTATTATTTAGCCACGGGCCCCTCTTCAGAGCGGACATAAAAGATGAAAAAAATCACAGCCGGACTAAATAAAATTAATTGAAGTAGGTACTTACCTACACCATATAATTCACTCAATGAGTCGGAAATTAATTAATTTCGAACTTCAAGCAGATAATGGTATAATTAATTTCATTAATTTGGGGGCCATAACTTTAACACGTTCCTGTCGTAAAGGCTTCTTTCGTCGTTCTTGCGTCGATACGCACGAATTTACTCACCCGAAATGGGCGAATCGTCACTTAAAAATAATATTATTTTTTCTACATATAGGCGACTCGCACGAGTTGGCACATTTTGAATTTAATGAACTAAAGTATAGAAAAAACGAGACTAGCGCACAGAAGTGATAAGCGTTAAATATTATAAGACGTGTAATTTTTTTGTTAAGTTCATCAAAACCATCATCATTTCATCCGAAAGACGTCCACAGCTGGACATAGGCCTCCCCCAAGCACCTCCACTTCGACCGGTTCTGTGCTTCTTCTTGTTTTAAGTCCATTGCATAAAATTCAAAATGTAACAATTCGAGGGAGTCGCCTATACTTAGAAAAAAGTAATAAAGTGACAATTCGCCCGTTTCGGGCGGGCAAATTCGTGCGAATCGAATAATAAGCCATCATAAACAACTGTTGGTGAGTTTCTGAACTAATTAATAAACTTCACAGATGAATAAGTATACTGTTGGCAGTGAGATTAACTTTCTTTTGTCTGCTTACAAAAATAAATGTAAAGTCCCAACTATGTTGGGGTCGGCTTCCAGTCTAACCTGTGTCCCAGTAGTGGGAACATTTTTTTTTAAAAAAAACGTTGCCCCACACTAGGAATTTCTCCTGTATCGTGGGTGCGTTTACAAACATTTAAACTCACATACACAAACAGCCAGACCCGGCACAACTACTGGTAGGCCATACAAATATTTGTTCCGTGCGGGAACCGAACCCGCGACACGCAGCGCAGCAGTCAATCGCTTAACCACTGCGCCAACCGTGCCGTCGCAACATTATATGCTGATTATGTTATTATTATATTATGTGTATGACGGAGATGGCGGGATGAGCTGGACTTCTTTCATAAAGATTGGTCCTTGGCAGCTCTGGACAGAGACAGGTGGAAGGAGAGTAGGGAGGCATTTGCCCAGCAGTGGGACATTAACGGCTAATAAAACTTGAGAGGTGTCAAGGGACACCCGGATGGAACGAAGTATAACTGGCTTGCTTTCTATAAGAGAGAGAGAGAGACAGACAGAGAAACACGCGCACGACCCACGGCTTACAACTATAGCAAAAAGTGTCGTTCCAACTTTTGGTCTTAATTTTTTCCGTCTAGCCTCCTTTCGCAACGCGCGATAAGGGACTTCGTTCCAATAAAAATAAAATGTGTATTATAATGCCAAAAGGGTCTCAGCTCTGCAGTGCGATTCTGTAACCATCTCACCGTGAAAACTCAGGTGAAGTGAGCGTGGAGTGAGCTGTCATTCCAACTAATACTAGGGATTGACAGTATTGACAGCTCACTTCACCTAACTTTTCACGGTGAGATTTTTATAGAATCGATCGGCAGCATAATGTCAGATGACAACACAAGGTGTACCACCTGACGCTGATTAGCAGCTGCAACCCACGACTGCCATACGCTAGAATAACAAACGCATAGGGAAGTGTGCGTCCGATATAATAAATTAAGAGAATAATTAATTAAAAGTGATAATTTAAAAAAACTCATACAAAATCAATTAAAATGTTCTCAATTCTCAATTCTCAATTCTCAATTCTTTATTGCGTACCATAATGTATATTCATAGTTAGTAGGAAATAATTAAATTAGTCACAATTATGGACCCTGTCGGGCACAGCATAGATCAAGTAGGAGAGAGGAGGAAGAACGCTGTGGTTTTTTAATGCGGTGAATTTTTTTATTAATAGAATTATATTTAATTATATGTATATTATTTATTTAGTAATATTGTAATTTATTATTATTATTTTTATTGATTACGTAATTAATATTTATGATCCCTAAGGTAAGTTATTTTTTGGAAGTTTACATATTATTTATTTAAACATTTTATATCCATACTATGAGTTGGTAGGCGTATCTATAATAGAGTATTTGTGATAGTTATAATTTATCATTTAAGAATTCGCTTATACTGTAGTAGCATTTGCTTACAAGGAAAAGCTTCAATTTATTGATGAATATGTTATATTTATTTGAATTTTTTATTATTATGTTGTGACATACATGTGGGTGGGTTGTGTTGTGATTAAAGAAAAAATAAAATAATTACCCAATATCTACGTAGTTGTTTGTAACACTCTGTGAATATTTCAAGTGTCTACCTATTACGGTTCAAAAGATAAAGCCCTGTGAGCTGTGACAGTCGGGCGGACGACGGGACCCTGTTACTAAGCAGAAAGAGCATGGCAGTTGAGAATATGTCATGCTCACTTAAATGTCTCACTGGTGGTGGCGCGTGTGTTGGATCATTCGGTTCCCTACGAAATGGTTGAGCTGGATGGTGCTGATCCACGCGTCATGTTCGTGAACGGGCGCCATCTGTTGAGACTGGTCATCTCTTAACTGCCAGGGCTTATTTTTAATTTTATATTTTAATTTGTTTCTTTACATTGTTCTCACATATAGAAGCAATAAGAATAATGTAACCAGGATTTTGTAAAAATGTCTTGATTTAAAAGTGTGTCCGTGGAGTTTCTTGCCCGTTCTTCTCCATAGAGATCTACGCTTTGCAATGGGCAACTAGCTTCAACTTTCTGACTAACTGACCGACTATTTAATTTTGACAATTCAAAAGTGCCTGTAAATGGTTTAATTGAAATAAATGATTTGAGTTTGAGTTTAAGGCTCCGTCGCGACGGAGCCTTAGTAACAGGGTCCCGTTGGCCCTTTGGGTACGGAACCCTAAACAGGAAGAGGTTCTCAATTCCTCAGAATCAATTTTATGTTAAAAATGTCGTTGCCAAAAATATTTCGCCCAAGGTCTTTTCCCGAATCATTCTCATATTTAACACTGAATTCTAAAAATGAGGAGGGTCTTCGACGGAATCGTTTTATTATATGTAAAAAATTGTGCTTTCAAAATTTTTTCGCCCAAGTTATGAAGGTACTGTCGCCAAAACCCTGACCATTTTGAAAACAAAATCCCATTTAGTTCAATAGTTTTTGCGTGAAAGAGTAACAAACATTCATCCATCCATCCATACAAACTTTCGCGTTTATAATATTAGAAGGATAAATAAATCACTAAAATAAAAATAGACGACGAGGAAAATCCAATTAATACGGCAAGAGTTCAAAGAAGTCATTACAACAGTTAAAACTCAAGAATAACTTGTCTTAATTAGTAGCAAAAAAAAAAGTTGTGTCTAAGGTCAAAGAGTTATACAACAACATGATTGTCTATGATTATAATGGCTGTTGCCACAAAAGAAAGTGTTCACAGAAGGTTCAATTTTTGCTGTAAAAAAAACCTATTAAGTATCTCTATCACCGAATATACATTCGCTGTTAATAATAATAATAATAAAGAGAAAGAAAGTGCTGCATGGACGGCACCCCCATGATCTAGAACAATCTCATATAGATACAATAGCGTCAAATAAATGGCTTAAAATCGGTCATTTATTACCGGAAACCGAGGGATTTATTATTGCAATACAGGATCAAATCATAAATACTAAAAACTACAGGAAATTCATTATAAAAGACCCCACAATAACAAACGATAAATGCCGCAAATGTCACAGCCAACCAGAGACCATACAACACATAACAGGGGCATGCACAACACTCACACAAACAGACTATACACACAGACACAATCAGGTAGCAAACGTCATCCATCAAAAATTAGCACTCAAATATAAACTCATACAAGATACAAACACTCCTTATTACAAGTACGTACCACAAACAGTTCTAGAAAGTACCACACACAAACTCTACTACGATCGCGCCATACTAACGGACAGGACCGTTCACTATAATAGACCAGATATAACCCTTCAAGATAAAGTTAATAAAGTCACATACCTCATAGATATTGCAGTCCCTAATACACATAATTTACAAAAAACAATAAGTGAGAAAATCAGTAAATATGCTGAACTGAAAGAAGAAGTGACCAGAATCTGGAGCCAGGAAAAAGTCTACGTAGTTCCCATTGTTGTCTCCACGACGGGTGTTATACCCAATCACCTCCACCACAGCCTTAAACAAATAGACCTAGAAGACTCAATTTATATAACACTCCAAAAAGCCGCAATTTTAAATACCTGTAGAATCGTTAGAAAGTTCATGCAAATTGACGAAAATGAAATCACTCCTCATAATAATTCTTCTTAAAAAAAAAAAATAACACCACACACGCTACATTGACTTGGCTTGGGCCCGTTAATGTAGCTTAAACTAGCTGAAGAGCTAAGAAACAAAAGTTTACCAAAATAATAATAATATCCCTGTTGAATGAACGTTTGCCAAAAAAAGAATATTGCTTTGACAATCAGTTTATAAATTACACAAAACGAATAGATGAATGCTGGGGTCTAACTCTCTATGCACGATATCCGTAGTTTCGACCGAAGTTACGGGCGATTCAAACGCCGTATCACTTTTGGACGTAAGATTAGTTCGGGACTAGGGCTTTCAATAGGTACCGGGATGCCGCTGCCCTTACACCCGCTTTGTTTTTGGCCGTCCGAAAAAGTTCTTTCAGTGGTATCAAGCTACTTTCGGTCGGGCCCGTATCTTCGTTGACGGTCTTAGACTAGAAATATTGCTGAAACAACCTTTCGAATTAATAATGTAAGGATTGGCTTTTGTTAAGATTTTGTCCATATCCTTGGTATGTGGCCTCCATAGTGCAAACTTCTTCATAAATACGGCTAGAACTTCTGCCCTCTCTTAGCCAGTCCACTTAACTTTCAAGCCATCTACGGATGGAAGTACAAATCCGACTTCATTCCTTCTTCCGCGTCATATAAATATATAACTACAGTTAAACGACGCTGTTTACATAAGTTCACTAGATCATTTCCTTTGCCTGCGATGCATAGATAATAAAGCGCAGTAAAAACAACATGGCCGTTTCGATAAAAGTGCGGGAAAATTGCGAATAAAATGTAATTCAGACATTCTTGTTAGATTTACGAGACGTTAATATTTTTGTGGAGGAATTGCAATAAAGCTCGATTATGATGTTTTGTGGCTCGTGGGCGTCGTAAAGTACGACTAAGGTATTTATTATGCCAATAGGATGGGCTGTGGCGTCTTTCTGCCTTTTATTAACGGGGAAATAACCGCGAAATTCAAATTTTCTTACGTGGCAAAACATCAACCTCTGTAGTCAGCGAATTGAATTCTACTCTTGTAGTAGAATTCAATTCGCTGACTACAGAGGTTTATCAAGTAAAACAAAACAGTTATCAGAATTGTGATTGTAATCGTTTCAGAAAGCTCAAGTTCTATTTAATTAAAGTAATAGATTTTCGCAAGTTCAACGTTAATATCTATTGCAGACTCTTCATTTATTACTAGAATATACATAGAAATGATGTTATTCAATACGGCAATTTGAACTTAGTGTACTCTCCAAGTTCAAATTGGTATAAGTAAATATTATAATTCTGTAAATACATAAATTTAACAGTCGCGAATCATATTCGAATCAACAGGTGAAAGCGTCAGACAACTCCGCGAAATTCAACATTCAACCTGAAGGCCAATTCTCGTAATTTAAAACGTTAAAAATCTAGTCGCAGTCTCATCTCAGCGACAAACAAATGTCGAAAACTTGTCAAAATGTAGGGAAATTACAAGTATTTTTTGACAGATTGAGACAGATCAGACTGTGAACGGTCTTAAAATTACGAGAATTGCTCCTCTGATACTGGCCTGCAAACTGCACTGCAAGAAACATAAAATTTGAATTTCGCTACCCTGACGTTTCCCTTTAAATGAAATCATCCATATAAACCACATAATAGTTACACTTGATTGCTTTTGTTTTTTTGCGCGTGTGATGCGGAGGAATGAGGAAAACTTCGTGAGGAATGTTTTGAGTATGAATGTGGACGGTTATAAAGAGTCCAATTCTTGAGTAAGGCTACTTAACACCACGCTAAAACGCTAAGAAAGAAAGAAAGAAAAAACTTTATTTGGACACAGTTCGTGAAACACAAAAAAACAAAATTAATAAAATAAAATATAATGTTTCAGACAACAATAGTGTGTGCCTCACGGCTGCGCCAAAAAGGTTCATTTCAGCATTAATGCCAGACAGATGCTGTCTCAGCTGTCTGACGCTGGTTTTCTAATGAACCTTTAGGGAAAAGCGACGGGGAGTACACACAGTTTCAACATACCTAATACAACTAAGGAGCCGAGCAAAATAAAAAAAGTCTGAAAGAACCATAGATATCCGTGGAAAGAAAGCTAAGCTAAAAGGAATTGTTACGACGCCGCCGCGCCGACGACGACGCGGTGAGTCGGGTCGGGACAACAAGACATTATACGCGGACGATGTCGCGGAGATCAGTGGTGTGGCCCAGTGGTAACGGCCGGGATTTACGAGTTGAAGGTCGTAGGTTCGAACCCGGACAGGCGCTTTACATTGTGTAAATTATTTCATCACCACTGCTCTCAAAACGGTGAAGGAAAACATTCGGACGAAACCGACATGACCCAGAACCATTGATATATAGGACGCAGGAGAGTCAGGAAGGCCGAACTGATAACGATAATTCCCTGGTTGTCACAACCCTATACATATCAGGGCGGGCAGCACTAGCGATCGACACAACAACGATCGATAGTCGTATTGTATTCGGGAGTGCGCGGGAGAGTGACGTGTTGTGTTGATTCCACTCAATATACGTGTGATATTATTACAAGAATCCATGTTTTAATGTGAAGCCTCTCTAACAGAATTCATATATCAATGCCCAGAACCAAAAATTCGAAGACATGCGACATCCATAACGCGCACTGGGCTCGCGTGGTGGGTTACGGATTTGCGGCCCACTCCCTCTCACAGAGAGGAGGCCTGTGTCCCAGTACTGGGAACATTATAGGCTGTTAATGTATGTTTTGTTTTTTTTACTTTTTATCTGTCACCTGTCAGGCAGGATGACACCTCAAAATTTTCCGTGTTTTTCAATTTTAATGTATTTACTTTGAAAAATCATTGAGTTTCAAAAATTCGCAATTAATGTGCGCTATATGGAAGGAGTGATGGGGCTATGGAGAAATGCTGCACTTGCACGCTGCGTGAGCGTGCCTGATCCATCGCCACTCGTTCGATGTCCACCGCGCACAGGATGGATCGTAAGCAGCACATGACGAGATTTTTTGCTCCATTGGTGTAATTGCCGTATGGCGTTCCAGTGTGAGGATAAATAAATAAATGTATAAATCGCGGGCTCGTAATTATTGTCTTTTTTTTTTTTTGAGGATATGAAATCATCAAATGACTCCTCCCGCTCTGGGTGGAGCAGAAGGGAGTGTCAGACTCTTACTGACTAAAACCCACCCGTGTTCCTTCCTTAGCCCTTTATGTTCCAGAGCAGCGGTAACCCTTTCGGACGTTCCCGCTACCCTGGCAGGCTTCGGCCCTATCGGGCCCCGTCAATATTGCTGACATCTCTTTGAGGAGCGCGTGGAACACGTACACGCCGTCCGGCACGGGCCTAGTCCTGATACTCCTGATCGGACGGAGAGTTACCCATTACTCTCCGCCCGCAGGCCCGCGCCTACGGTGGCCGGGAGTCGTCAAGCGGCTCCCGACGCCCGGAGCGTCTCCCGCGGCGGCTGAGGCGTGAGGTGTCTGCCTGCGTCTGCATTCCCGAGTTCATACAACCCGAATCTCTTCAAGGCGAGAGTGAATAGGCTTCTTCTGGGCAAGCTCGTTCCACCGTAGATCTCATCCCTGCCTCTGGGCTGGATTGTGGTCAAGAGTGAGCCCATTGTCAATAAAAAAAAGGTGCGTTCCCTCGCCCACCCCGCCACCTCCTTCGCTAGCATGACTGCTTCGCAGAAGGAGGTGATTATTATAAGTCTAAAGCGCAATACACACTGAGCCCGCCGGGCCGCCGACACAGCCCGCCGACACAACCCGGCGGCCTATATGAAAAGAATCATGTCGGCAACATGCGCCCACGCGTGTTGCCCACCGACATGTTGGCGGCTTGCGTACGCCTGCGCTCAGTTGCCCGGCGAAGCTCGACCCGTAGTGACCCGCCGACAAATTTTTCCGACTTGCAATAAGTGAAGCCGCCAACTAGCCCGACGACAAAAAGTTGCCGACATAGGCCGGCGGCCCGGCGGGCTCAGTGTGTATTGCGCTTGACTCTGACATCGCCGACCCGTCTATGTTCTATGTTATGGGTTTGGTTTCCGCACTTAGTCCTTCAGGTGGACCATTGTGCGTGAGCCATGGTGGCCGTCGGTGGTTATTCCAACCACTGCAGTGGCGTGCACACAGTTTTAAGACAGGGTAGGCAGAAAATTGTACTCACCAAAAATACTACACGTTGCTTTTGGTTCGTCGTCTTGTCGATAGATGATATAGGTAATTGCCAAATGCCAACTCAAATGTCCATAGATTGACTGATTTTATAGACATATCAATTTACTTATATTCGAAGTGGCCTTTCGGCGCGTTTGTTTGATGTTTGGTAATGTTTGTGTGTTTTGCAAAATTTAAATAAAATCATTGAAAAGATGGTGGTGTGAGTATACTAAGTACCTATATAGGATTGTTTTATTTGTATATTAAATCTACACGCCTATCTTTCTGTAAGAATATCTGCAATATGGAATCGTAAAAGTTGGGAAGGCGTTTTATTTCCGTAAGAAGGTTTTTTTCTATTGAAATCGTGGAAAGATCTGTAAGTCGTTGCTGGCCTTGTGTATTTCTTAAGTAGGTGTGTATACGTTTTAGCGACGAGAATGACCTTTCGGTTGAAGCACTGCTCGCGGGAACTGTAACAATTAATTTTGCCAAACGCAGTACTTCGGGAAAAACTGTATTTATGTTATTTTCGTAAAAATATTCTATAATTTTGTAAATACTAAGGTTTAAGAATTCGGCAGATTTATAAACACATTTGAGCTATTGATAAGGCGATCTAAGTTAAAGTCGTATAATTTATAAACATTTACGAATTGCGATACTAATTCAACCGGAAAATTGTCATTATATTTATTGAAATTTTCGCATGAAAGTAGTCCAAAAAATTTTAACTCTTTCAGATTTTTATATCGGTCGCGACATTCGATGGATATATTGTCTATAATTTCAATAAAAATGCGCTTAAAATTGGTTTTCGCGTCCACAACATTACGTTTTTGTTTTGGCGACCCTGTGATTATTTTTACGCCTTCAAAAATTAATTCAAACCTAGATCTGAATGATTCCAAAAATGATTCAAAGTCCCTAATTTTTTTAATGCAATAAGCCACATCTGATGTCTTTTTTTGCATAATTTCGTAAAGCACATCAGTTTCTGCGAATATTTCGTTAAACACATGAAGTAAAAACTGGAATTGAAAGTCTTTTAAATTGTGTAACAAATACGAAACTTGACTTAATGTCTCACCATCCCAAGAGTCTTCGTTTTCAGCCATATCCTCAAATAAATCAACTAAATGTAAATAAGAATTGAAAATTACATTTACAGTACGCGAATTTGTAAGTCCATCGAGTGTCAACAAACGAAACAAAATAACCGATTACTGTGTATCATGTGTACCTATGCAACCTGTCAGCCAATGATATGAATCATATTGTTTTGTATTGAATTTACGATTGACTTTACCTTTTTTTTTATTAATTGCAAATCCGGTGTAGGACGACCTATCTCGATAACTTGTTTTTTTTTCACTAAAAGATAGTTTTGAAAACGCGTCATATTTTATTTTATCAATACACACACCATCTGAACAACTTTCACAGACAATATTATCCATTTTTCACTCTAATCACAATGTTAAAATCCTAAATATCTGATAGCGTAAGTCACAAACACAACACACATCAAACAATAATGGCTACTATTGACTATTGAAATTACGTAGTAAAAAGGAAAATTAATACGACAAAAAAATGATGGCAATCTAACTATATAAAATTCAATGAAACAATGTTACTTCTTAAAATATTCGCATTGCATAGCAAACTTTCGTCGGAAATGTTCGGTTAGGATCGTAATTTTTCGTGTTAGCTCTATAGAACAACTCCAACAAGACACTGGCTTTTCATGCAGTTGTGTGCGTGATTTTTGTCATTGTGTGTCAGCAAAGCCCACGTAGCTATAGGAACGCACACACATAAAAATACGCATGACCACGAGTTTCCACGGAGCACACATACAATATATTCAGAGACGAATAGTTTGTGTCTTTGCCGTTGCAAAGGCGAGGTGGCGCTAGTGCAGTAAACTGTATCGATCTTAATGATAACACCGGCACTCGATAGGTGGAGCTGATTTATGATTTAAGATTTTTATGTTGTTTTGTTTTTGATAAAATAATATTAGATCTATTATCAGAACTAGGGTAGGCAGTGTCTTTCTGTCTTTATGGAACGCACGCCACTGCCAGTGGCGTGCACACAGTTTTAAGACAGGGTAGGCAGAAAATTGTACTCACCAAAAATACTACACGTTGCTTTTGGTTCGTCGTCTTGTCGATAGATGATATAGGTAATTGCCAAATGCCAACTCAAATGTCCATAGATTGACTGATTTTATAGACATATCAATTTACTTATATTCGAAGTGGCCTTTCGGCGCGTTTGTTTGATGTTTGGTAATGTTTGTGTGTTTTGCAAAATTTAAATAAAATCATTGAAAAGATGGTGGTGTGAGTATACTAAGTACCTATATAGGATTGTTTTATTTGTATATTAAATCTACACGCCTATCTTTCTGTAAGAATATCTGCAATATGGAATCGTAAAAGTTGGGAAGGCGTTTTATTTCCGTAAGAAGGTTTTTTTCTATTGAAATCGTGGAAAGATCTGTAAGTCGTTGCTGGCCTTGTGTATTTCTTAAGTAGGTGTGTATACGTTTTAGCGACGAGAATGACCTTTCGGTTGAAGCACTGCTCGCGGGAACTGTAACAATTAATTTTGCCAAACGCAGTACTTCGGGAAAAACTGTATTTATGTTATTTTCGTAAAAATATTCTATAATTTTGTAAATACTAAGGTTTAAGAATTCGGCAGATTTATAAACACATTTGAGCTATTGATAAGGCGATCTAAGTTAAAGTCGTATAATTTATAAACATTTACGAATTGCGATACTAATTCAACCGGAAAATTGTCATTATATTTATTGAAATTTTCGCATGAAAGTAGTCCAAAAAATTTTAACTCTTTCAGATTTTTATATCGGTCGCGACATTCGATGGATATATTGTCTATAATTTCAATAAAAATGCGCTTAAAATTGGTTTTCGCGTCCACAACATTACGTTTTTGTTTTGGCGACCCTGTGATTATTTTTACGCCTTCAAAAATTAATTCAAACCTAGATCTGAATGATTCCAAAAATGATTCAAAGTCCCTAATTTTTTTAATGCAATAAGCCACATCTGATGTCTTTTTTTGCATAATTTCGTAAAGCACATCAGTTTCTGCGAATATTTCGTTAAACACATGAAGTAAAAACTGGAATTGAAAGTCTTTTAAATTGTGTAACAAATACGAAACTTGACTTAATGTCTCACCATCCCAAGAGTCTTCGTTTTCAGCCATATCCTCAAATAAATCAACTAAATGTAAATAAGAATTGAAAATTACATTTACAGTACGCGAATTTGTAAGTCCATCGAGTGTCAACAAACGAAACAAAATAACCGATTACTGTGTATCATGTGTACCTATGCAACCTGTCAGCCAATGATATGAATCATATTGTTTTGTATTGAATTTACGATTGACTTTACCTTTTTTTTTATTAATTGCAAATCCGGTGTAGGACGACCTATCTCGATAACTTGTTTTTTTTTCACTAAAAGATAGTTTTGAAAACGCGTCATATTTTATTTTATCAATACACACACCATCTGAACAACTTTCACAGACAATATTATCCATTTTTCACTCTAATCACAATGTTAAAATCCTAAATATCTGATAGCGTAAGTCACAAACACAACACACATCAAACAATAATGGCTACTATTGACTATTGAAATTACGTAGTAAAAAGGAAAATTAATACGACAAAAAAATGATGGCAATCTAACTATATAAAATTCAATGAAACAATGTTACTTCTTAAAATATTCGCATTGCATAGCAAACTTTCGTCGGAAATGTTCGGTTAGGATCGTAATTTTTCGTGTTAGCTCTATAGAACAACTCCAACAAGACACTGGCTTTTCATGCAGTTGTGTGCGTGATTTTTGTCATTGTGTGTCAGCAAAGCCCACGTAGCTATAGGAACGCACACACATAAAAATACGCATGACCACGAGTTTCCACGGAGCACACATACAATATATTCAGAGACGAATAGTTTGTGTCTTTGCCGTTGCAAAGGCGAGGTGGCGCTAGTGCAGTAAACTGTATCGATCTTAATGATAACACCGGCACTCGATAGGTGGAGCTGATTTATGATTTAAGATTTTTATGTTGTTTTGTTTTTGATAAAATAATATTAGATCTATTATCAGAACTAGGGTAGGCAGTGTCTTTCTGTCTTTATGGAACGCACGCCACTGCCAACCAGCCCACCTCCCTCCAGAAGCTTATTAGGTCCCCTGGTCTGTTGAGAACGTCTGTGTAGGATCCGGGTGTCCCGAGGGTTCTTGATCTAATCTGGGTGACGCCTGTGCACTCAAAGAGCACATGCGCAACGGTTTCATCAGCCTCCATGCAGGCTCTGCACAGGGGGCTGTCCGTTATGCCTATCGTATGGAAGTGTTTGTTCAGTGAGCAGTGTCCCGTGATGGTCCCCGTCACCAGGCGGAGGCCTTTCCTGTCCAGACGTAGCAGTCTTTTGGTTAGCTTGCCATCTAATGATGGCATGGCTTCCTTGGACTGCCTACAGCCCGGTGACGAGGACCACCAGTTCTCTGCTTGTGTGTGGGTGTGCATCTGTAGCCACCTGCGTAGCTGATTGAAGGGGATGGGCACGACTGGTTCCGGTCCGTAGACTGGCGTGCTTGATGCCCTTCTGGCCAGCTCGTCAGCCGCGTCGTTACCTAGTGATCCACTGTGTCCTTTTATCCATTGTAGTGTCACTGTGTTGCGGTTCGATACAGTTACCTGTTCAAGCGCCATGTGACATTCTAGTATTAAGTTTGATGTGATGCATCCCTTCTTTAGGGATTGGAGGACTGAAGCGCTGTCAGAGAGTATACGAACGTGGGTGTCCGCAACTCCCCTGGCTGCTATGGCATGGGCCGCCTGTATTATACCCACACACTCGGCTTGGTAGACCGTGTTGAGCATTCCTAGCGGGCTGCATATGTTTATGTTGAGGTCGTGTGAGAAGACTCCGACTCCAGTTCCGCAGTCGGTCTTTGATCCATCAGTGTAAACTCTCAGCTCTTCCGGGCCTGAGTAGTCGCACTGCTCTTCTTTAAGCACTACGTTGTAATGCTTTTGAAAGCAGTATTGCTTAGGGGCTTTGTCGCAGGGTGATGCCATCATTGGCTGTCGTTTAATTGCCTCGTCCTTTAGGCGTATGTGCTTGATCCTCGAGTCTTTGCTTAGGGTTCCTGATAGCTGGAGCCTGAAGGCAGACAGGGCCGCCTCCTCTCTCACAACGAGGTGTAGGGGAGGCAGTCCAAGCATGGCCTGTAGGGCAGCGGTGGGTGCAGTTCTCATGCAGCTTGTGATTGCCACACAAGCAAATCGTTGCAGCTTTTCGAGATCTCTTTGGGCTGTGCTCAGGTCTGTTCTGGGCCACCAGACTAGTGAGCCATATGTGATGATTGGTCGGATAACTGTGGTATAAAGCCAGTAGGTGATCCTGGGGCTAATCCCCCAGTTTTTCCCAAGCATTCTCTTGCATTGCCACAGGGATATGCTGGCCTTCGTGGTGATGTGTTTAGCCCAGTTCAGCTGTTTATCCAAAAAGATGCCCAGGTATTTGGTTTCAGTTGAAAGACTTAGGGTAGTGCCAAAGAATCGTGGAAGTTGTAGTGTAGTTAGTTTCCTCTTTTTTGTGAAGAGGATCAGTTCTGTTTTTGTTGGGTTCACTGATAGTTGGTGTATACTACACCAGTTCTCTACTATTTTCAGTGCCTGTTGCATTAGGTTGCATAAGGTGTTTTCATGGGTGCCATTTATTATTATGGTTAAATCATCGGCGTAGCCTACCGTAAAGTAGCCTTTATTGTTTAGTGTCTTTATCAGGCTGTCTACGACCAGATTCCATAGGAGCGGCGAAAGGACGCCCCCTTGTGGGCAGCCCTTTGCCACGACGGCCCTTGTGGTATCATTTACGGTCACCTGTACGGCTCTCTGTTTCAACATATTGGTAATCCAGCCGCTCAGAGACGGATCTATGCCGTGTCTGTCTAGAGCCGTGCTGATACTTTTGAATGTGGTTTTGTCAAAGGCGCCCTCGATATCAATGAAGGTGGCCAGTGCTGAGCATTTGTGGTCCACTGCGCATTCAATCTTGGATACGACGCTGTGCAGCGCGGATTCTGTTGATTTGCCTGTGGAGTACGCATGCTGTTGTTTGTGGAGTGGTTTTGCCCTAAGGGGACCGTCTCGGATGTGTCGATCGCATAGTCTCTCCAGGGTCTTTAGTAGAAAAGATGTGAGGCTTATTGGTCTGTACGCCTTAGGTTGTGTGTAGTCGGTTTTACCAGGTTTAGGTATAAAGATGACTTTCACTTCGCGCCAGGCTAGGGGTATATGTCTGAGTGCTATGCAGGCCCGGTAGATCTCCATCAGGCATGGTGTGATATATTCGAGCCCCCATTGTAGTAAGGCTGGGAAGATGCCATCCAGTCCCGCGGACTTGTACGGCTGGAAGGTGTTGATGGCCCACCTTAACCGGTCCTCCGTTACCAGCCCGCGGGCACAGGTCCAGTCCCGTTCCGTTGGGGTCCGATCTGGTGCTTCTTCCCAGGTCCTGTCCTCTAGGAGTTTGCAGTCTGGGAAGTGGGTTTCGAGAAGGACCTTGCTGGTCTCATGGTCCGTTTGTGTGTATGTATTGTCTGGTTTTCTCAGCGCGCCGAGGGTTCGGTCCTGGTCAGTTGATAGGATCTTCCTCACCCTTGCGGCTTCATTGTTGGTTTCTATGGATTCACAGAATTTCCGCCATGCTGTCCTCCTGGCAGTTCTGATTTCCTTTTTGTATGTGTGTCGGGTTTCAGTGTATATTTCCCAGTCTTCCGGGAGTCTGTCGCCGACCCGTCTTGAGCAGCCTTCTCTGTATGAGAACTGAGAAGAGGGTTGTGCATTGCAGTGGGACATTCACAGGCTGGTATTATTACCCACATGGTCACACATCGTCACACTTGATCGCTTCAGTTACGCAACAAGTCCTACTTCGTTAATCGATCATCAGACACGCCACGTACTGGTATCAATTAGTTAGTTTGCCATGTCGAACTCGATTGGATGAGCTTGGCTAAACTGAGCTGTTATTTTTAGTTTAGCTATAGTTTTGTCATAGATGGTGCTGAAATCAGGGGGTCTACTCCGAAGTGCAAAGTGCGAATGTTCGGATCGGACCAACACATGCCCAAACCGAATATTATTGAAAAATGCGAAAAAAGTTCGGATTCGGCTCAGTTGGGTCGGGACCATAGTCAATATTCGAAAGAGTTTTTACTAGGTAACACATTATGGACCAATGTCTGAAATAAAAAGATTTTATTAATTTTATTACTTTATTTAATTTATTAATAAAAAACAAATAAAAATGGAAAACCAAAAAAACATGTTCTGCTCGTTCAATAGAATAGAACATGTTTTTGTTGGTTTTCCATTTTATAATGTAGTACTCCTCACAAGAATACAATGCAATCCAATTTTCTTAAAAAAATATACACGTGAACGAAACACAAGAAGCCAAGCTTTCCAAATGTCACAAGTGACGTTGTCAATTTTGTCAATCTTAATTTTTTCATGCGTTTTTTGGCCGTGGACACCAATGGTTTTGGCATTTAATCTATGGATTCATCAGAACGACAACATATAGATTATAATAACAGCCTCGTACTCAGCGCTTCTCCTTCACATTTATTATGCGCACAGCCAAAGTGTGGAACTCTCTGCCAGTGTCTGTGTTCCCTTCCACGTATAATCCGTCAGCCTTCAAAACAAGAGTGAAAAGGCATCTTCGGGGATTGCTCATTCCATCATAGAACTCATCCATCGCTTTCAACCAGGCGACATTGAGGTCAAGAGCAGGCCAATCCTACTAATATTAAAAACGCGAAAGTTTGTGAGAATGGTTGGATGTTTGTTACTCTTTCACGCAAAAACTACTGAACGGATTTGGATGAATTTTGACACACAGATAGTTTATAACCAGGATTAACACATAGGATATTTTTATCCCAATATTCCCACGAGATAGAAACTTTTGCGGGTGAAACCGCGGGGCGCAGCTAGTAAAATATAAAAAAGAAGTCTTATACCTTCTTGTTAGCTCTAACAACGTGAGATAAGGAATGTCGTTCCAATAAGGTTGCTAAGGAAAGAGGCAAGAGTTATGCTCGAAGTTTCTTTATAAGGGAAGGATCCGGATCGAAGAACCAATAGTCGTTGAAGGACACGTGTCCTTGATTAGCAGTGATAGGAATAGGTAGTGCCTATTTGCCTAAACTTCGAAGAACAGAGACAAGAAACGGAGACTTCCTTAGGACTAAATTTTTTCCTTAGGTAGGTGGTGTCAGTAAAATCATCCGTCAGTCAGGAGGAATGGCGGGAAACAGACGAAGCTGCGGGGTTATTGCGTAACACATTAACAGTAGGAACGGCTTTCATTTTGACAGTTCGACAACATTCATTGCGTTATTTATTTACGTAATTGAGCAGAATTTTTTTCTAACGTATGAAGCATTGAATTAAATCCTTCAAAATGGTTCAGATTCTGATTGATAGTATGTTACTCAATTAGGGTGCAGGTCTGCACGATAGTGCTTGGTGTGGTAGTCAGTAAAGTGAGAACAGGATTCTTAGAGTTAGGATCCGGATCGAAGAACAGCTTATTGGTCGATTCGCATAAAGATATTATGCAATAAATTATAGAAAAAAGGACACTAGCGCACAGAAGTGATAGGAGTTAAATATTATAAAGCGTGTACTTTTTCTTAACTTCATTGCATAAAATTCAAAATGTGCCAGTTCGTGCGAGACGCCCATTGAAAAAAAAAAAAAAATTATAAGTGACGATTAGCCCGATGCGGGCGAGTAAATTCGTGCGAATCTATTAGTGCCCGAAAGACCAACTGTCGTTAAAGGACACGTGGCGCGTGAAAAGCTAGAAAGGTTTAAATGCGTATCTTTATATTTAAAATTTTGATTCCTCAATTTTCATGATTGCACCTACCACTGTTTGTCTCTGAATCACCCATAGGTTAACTGGTAGAAAATGCCTATGGCATTAATTAGTTCGCCCCGTACATGCATGTGCTTGAAGTATTAAATAAAAATAAATAAATAAATAAAAAATCTTGAGAGGTGTCAAGGGACACCCGGATGGAACGAAGTTCAAAGAGAGAGAGAGAGAGACAGACAGAGAAACACGCGGACGCCGCACGGCTTACAAATATAGCAAAAAGTGTCGTTCCAACTTTTGGTCAGCCTCCTTTCGCAACGCGCGATAAGAAACTTCGTTCCAAAAGATTTTATATTTAGAAAAAATGGAAATTCGATTTGTCTCATAGTGTTCGATTAGTCTCCTTAATCAAATTCGCTCAAATGTCAAAGTAAAAAATCAAAATGTGTAGTCGTCAAAATAGCTTTAAGTTACACAAAAGATAAGAAATTATGTTATTAAAAAGATCTGTCAGGCATTTTATTACGACAGCCGTTATCTTTTATCTTTTTTTAAGCCCTCAGGTGTCTTATAACCGTCGTATTAGATTTTAATTTAGATTATTAAAATATTGGCGGGAATTTTCTTCCGTCCGCTATCTTGTCTAGGAAAATGGAAGCCATTTCTTAGATTGTTTCTAAGAAAAGTAAATACTTTTGATAAAAACATTATTTATTGTGAATTTCTTAGTTTTTGTTTAAAGAATGGAGTATTAGGGAATGTGGTCCTCAAATTCTTGATTAGTGCCTTGATTAGTGCCGACTTCCAAAAAAGACACTACAAAGTGAAAAATATGTCGTTGGGTTCGCATTTTCGTTGTTTGCCACCGACTTCCGAAATTAAAGAGACACTTTGTAGTGTCTTTTTTGGAAGTCGGTTGTTTTTTTTTTTGCAAAAAAGTTTTTATTTTTCTTTTTACCAGTAATTTTAGTTTAAAAACCAAACTACTGAACCATTTTTGATGAAATTTCTATGGGGCCAATCTGAAAGTACGAGTTACATATCCTTAGAAAAAAAAAGAGAATATTGTGTCCTGGCTAGTCCCATTTAAGTTTGACAGCCTTTTTAATTTAGCAAACAATATTTTAATCAGAAATATTTAATTTAATTGTTAAGTAGCTACAGACGCCAGCAGGTCAAGCTACCCGAAACTGTAAAATTTTCCGAATCAACCATGAACCTTAATGCTTAAAAGAAAAGAAAGAAAGAAAAATGCATTTATTCACATTACACAGAATGACTCCCTAAAGCTATTAATGCCAAAAGGGCAAGGGCTTTATGCTTTTGCGATAAAGTTGAAAATCTATTAAAGAAATTTCACAGATTGTAGTAGCTTGATGTGCTGGCGTCTGTACATACGGTATAATACTCAGTAAATACTTGAAACGAGGGAGTCGATTGAGAATCGTGGAACCATCTTGTTAACGTTACAGACGAATAAATTATCGTCAAAGAAAACATACTAGTTTACATTTCGAAATTGGAATTGTATTTTGATTTTGACACGTGTTGACTGGGAATAGACAACTTGTTTTTTTAAGGTCTAGGTAAGTGTTTTCGGAGAGATTTTTGCCTAAGTAATAACGCCCGCACTTAAATATTTATTTTATTCTGTTTTTAGTAGGTATTTGTTGTTATAGCGGGAACAGAAATACACCATCTGTGAAAATGTCAACTGTTTAGCTATCACGGTTCATGACAGACAGACAGCGGAGTCTACATAACTAATAGAGTCCCGTTTTTACCCTCTGGGTACGGAACCCTAAAAAAACGATCGCCTTTTTGGTGGATATATAAAAGTTTGCATTACCAGCTTATTGCCAGCAGTGTCTTTCTGTCTGGACTGCTGCTAACAACATGCTGCAAATCCTGAGTGCTGAGATCCGCAATTTCTTTGCATCCCTACTATTGTATAGAAGCAAGTTTTTCTAATTGAACAGACAGCTGTACTGCCGGGGAGTTTGTTGCGCCACTTCTTCCCAGCGAAAGCACTAGGAAGTGATGAAGGGAGGGCGTTTTGGCTGACTGCCTTATGTAATTTTGACGTTCGAAAAACTGATTCCCAGCCTAGTTTGACTTTGATTTTTATTTTGCTAGTTAAAATGTATGATGTCTGCGAAACAAATGAAATCTATTAATATAACAGACTAGCTGACCCGGCAAACGTTGTTTTGCCATATAAATTATTTCTAGCTGCCCGGCGCTACTTCGTTCGCGTGGTGTCCTACCCCCTACCCTACCCCTACCCTACTCCTACCCTACTCCTACACGTCTACTACCCTACTACTACCCTACTCCTACCCTACTCCTACACTACTCCTACCCTACTACTACCCTACTCCTACCCTACTCCTACCCTACTCCTACACTACTCCTACCCTACTCCTACACTACTACTACCCTACTACTACCCTACTCCTACCCTACTCCTACCCTACTCCTACCCTACTCCTACACTACTCCTACACTACTCCTACACTACTCCTACTCTACTCCTACCCTAATCCTACACTACTCCTACCCATCCTACACTACTCCTACCCTACTCTTACCCTACTCCTACACTACTCCTACCCTACTCCTACCCTAATCCTACACTACTCCTACCCTAATCCTACCCTACTCTTACCCTACTCCTAACCCACTCCTACCCTACTCCTACCCTACTCCTACCCTACTCCTAACCCACTCCTACCCTACTCCTACCCTACTCCTACCCTACTCCTACACTACTCCTACCCTACTCCTACACTACTCCTACCCTACTTCTACCCTACTCTTAACCTACTCCTACACTATTCAAAACCCCAAAATTAATTTAATACGTGCTTCAATTCGAGTGGACCCGAGTCTACCGTACCGAAGGGACGATCGTCAAATGTTTGACAGGAAAGTAGGTAGAACAGTTTATATGGGTAAATGAAATTGTTGTTTTTACTATCTTCCTCGCAATTTTTACATATTTTCTCACCATTTAAACCTTCCCTAGACCTCCACGAACATTCCAAGACTAAGATCAGATAAATCCGTTCAGCCGTTCTCGAGTTTTACTGAGACTAACGAACAGCAATTCATTTTTATATATATTATTGTGAAGAAAACCCATGCGGACTTTCAGGGACTAAACTGTCATTCCAATAATAACTAGGTTAATAGCATAGTATAATACTATGTTAATAGTGTCTTTACACGAGTTCAGGCACACTAACACACCTACTCGTAACTCGTACACATCAACCAGTATATCTTGACATTTCAGAGGAACGCTGTTCGTTTAAAAAATTAGATACAAGAAAGAAGGTTGTCATAGACATAGGTTCTCAACCTTATTTGGCTTTTCTAGAGCCCCCCAATTTTTTACCTTTGTCGCGAATCTGAAACAGCTATTGCCACGATTATATTTAAACGTGTAATATTATATAGTCGTAAGATGGGATATATAATTTTCTCTGGGTCGTCTACTGCCCTCTGAAAGTTTCAAACGCTAAAAAAATCAGCTGTTCCCCCCTACCATTTATGTTCGCATAACTCGTCAAAATGTTCCATACATTTTGACGAGTTATGCGAACAGCTGTTTTTTTTTCGCGATTTCAGGTTTGGTCCCATAGTAAAAGTTGTTCATAATGATGATTACAATTACCCCTTAAAAGGATACCCATGAATTCAATTTCACCCTGTATATATACAATGTGTAACTGAATTAATGCACATTATGAAAATAGTTTGTTCAGAATCGTTTACTGAATCGATTCCTGTAATTTTTAATATAGGTAATATTTTATCCCAAAAATAATTAAAACTACGTAAACTGCTGTCACACTTCCGCTATACAGAGAAAACAAACAAAAATGGATGAAATACCCACAAAGCTAGACCCTTATACGAGTGCGACTATGTGCAAGCGTAGATTTGTAATGTGAACATAATTTTCTCCTTCAATCAGTATAACTAATTTATTAAAAAAACAATGATTTTTACATAATAATAAAAATTCAGTGTATGTATTATGATTATAAAATAATATTCTAATTGGGGTGTCTGGTGGTGTGCGTTAATTCTGGGACATGTTGTATAAAAATGAATCCCTATTTCCCTTGGTCACGCCATAACTTGAGAACGACTTTACCGATTTCATCCATCTTTTTTTTTAAGTTTTCTAATACTTTGTAGAAGGTTCCTACCGGAAAAGAAATTAAGAAAGTTGCTTCACGCGGACGAAGTCGCGGGCAGAAGCTATATATAGCTCTGAAATAAATGCTTTGACTTTGACTTTGATGAAACATGCTTACCCAGACGAAACCAACTCCCTCTTGACTTCTCGAGACTTGAACACTCCAGTCCTAGAGTTGACATCAAGAAACACAGATTCGTATGCAGCCGTGTCTTGATATTCTGGACACTCTAACGAGGATGTCGTGTTTACAGCTACATCTACCTACTAAGCATATTCATGTCCTCATTATAAGCGAGTCTGTTCTGTGACGTCACGGATTTCTAGTTAACAGCGGTAACCTCTGGCCCTTGAAAACTGGTTTTAGATAATACTAGCTTCGCCCGCGACTTTGTCTGCGTGAAATTTCTTGTTCATTCGACCCGCCGCGTAGCGTTCGTTTTCGCTTATCTTTCTGTAGGCCAATTCTCGTATATTATTATTATTATTAGCCGTTAATGTCCCACTGCTGGGCAAACGCGTCCCTCCTCTTTTTCCACCTCTCTCTGTCCAATTATCGTACCTAATTAAAACGTTCAAAATCTAGTCGCAATCTCATCTCAACGACCATCTATGTCGAAAACTTGTCAAATATTTAGGGAAATTAGCTTCGATCAATAATAGTTCTAGATTAAGTATCAGGAACAAAAATCAGTTGCTCAAGTGGCCACGTTTGCACACACGTAAACATCTACATTTCTTAGAAAAGGTTTAATAATATTAACAACTTCAGTTTATTATAAACCTTAATGCTTAAACATAAAGTTTAATTACCATTGCAAAATATATTTAAAATGTCGCTTGAAAATAAAATCATTCTATTTTTAAATTTCAGTCATTTATTCTAAAATGAAACTTAAAGTCTAAGTAATAAGGTTAAAAACATACTAATTTGAAATAAGACCACAAAAGTATTTGTGGTCTTATTTTTCGGCCCGTTTTTGAAGCGCTTATCGGGAATCTACTACGATCGAAGGAAATTAGAGATATTTTTGACAGATTGAGACTGAAATCCGTTCTTAAGATTACGAGAATTGCCCCTCCGATTTTTTTTTTCTTTTTGCTCGGCTGCTAGGAGTCCTAGTTTGATGAGAAGTCTTCCTCGAGAATTGGGCTATCGAATCCAAACACAATTTTTCAAATAAGAGCGGTAGTTCCAGATTAGCACGTTCAAGCAAACACACTCTTCACCTTTATCATATTATTAGTATTAGATTATGTCACCTGTGTTATATGGGCGCTTTACTGGGCTATTCATGCTTTAAATATTTGTTTTTTATGTAACTGGCTGGCAACATGGAAAGTGGTTTTCGTCGTGTCT
Source organism: Apamea sordens (assembly GCA_945859715.1). Classification (NCBI taxonomy): domain Eukaryota; kingdom Metazoa; phylum Arthropoda; class Insecta; order Lepidoptera; family Noctuidae; genus Apamea; species Apamea sordens. The sequence goes on along the minus strand of OX244015.1, from coordinate 4,140,113 downwards.
ATGATTAATCCATAAATTATAATAAATGAATGCGAAAGTGTGTTTGTATTGTTGGTCTGTCCATCATAAACGTAGTGAACAGATCGAAATGATTTTATGCATAGTTTTGGCTATACTGGAATATCTCCCATATGGGACCGAAACCGTTGGCGAAAGTTAGTTTTTTGTATTAGTAGTAAATGGGTTGTGGAGGTCAGATAGGCAGTCGCTCCATGTAAAATACTGGTATTCAGCTGCATCTGTTTAGACTGGAAGCCGACCCCAACATAGTTGGGAAAACAGGATTTTTTTCGAAGTCGAACAACATGGCGCCTTACCTCCAGGCTATCACGATTTTGATATTCATGACAATAACATATAGAAATCAGATAGTTTTATCCAATATAGTCATTGTGTATGCAAAAGCCGAACCTTTTCGCTTTTCACACGTGCAAGTTATAGATCGCACGTCGCCACTGGATTTTCAACTCTGTGTGTTGAGCCGAGCATTGAGATACCAACGGACCGCATTCCAGCGCGTCAAGAAAACACTATGTTGGATTTTGAACCCTCGATACTAAGCATAGAGTTGAAAAGCGAGTGAGCGAACAAAAATTTCGATTCGCATTTTTTCTAGCCGATATAGTGTAGATATAATTGATGTTCTCATGAGGAAGTGGTATCCTAATCGCGTAACAAACTTTCAGTCTCAATCTGAATCATTTTGAAGCATATTGCTAATCCATTGCTTCATATGTTTGAAAAATGTGTCTGCTCAACAACGTAAATAACGCAATGAATGTTGTTGAACTGTCAAAATGAAAGCCATTGTTACTAATAGTGTGTTACGCCATTACCCCGCAGGTTATCTAAATTCAATTAAGTAAAAACTTAGTATGTTGGTATAGTTAGTCAGTCATTTAATTTAGTAAGTACCTTGTGTAAATAGTAAGTTGTGTTACTTATATTTTAATGTGAGTAGATAAATTTATTATAAACTAGCTTTTGCCCGCGACTTCGTCCGCGTGAAGCAACTTTAAAAAAAAAAAACCGTAAAAACCTTCTACAAAGTATTAGAAAACTTAAAAAAAAAGATGGATGAAATCGGTAAAGTCGTTCTCAAGTTAGGACGTGACCAAGGGAAATAGGGATTCATTTTTATTTATTAAACATACAAGAATTCAATTAATTAAAAGTTTAGTTCCGCATTTAGGTATAAAAAAAAACAAATTTAAAACTACAATATTCATCCTTAACACTGGAAATAAAAATCTGGTTAGGCAGAATGCACTATGATATTTTTTTTACTTGTTACAAAAAGAAAGAAAATACATGTTATTGCAAACAAAACTAACAATTTTAAATTACTGACATAACATCTTTGACTAAGAAAGATCACACGAACACATACACACCTTTTTACTTTTAATAATTAGCTTCATCTTCTCACGAAACCATTCATTTCATTCGTTCTTCCATTCATTGTTACCCGCGCAGTAGATCACATTATGTAATTAATTCGCTTTCCTTATTTGGTAGACATTCTTTTATTATTATGTTATAAATAAAGGAAAGAAAGCATCGAATTATACGGTCTAGTTTTTGGCCGGAAGGTGCAACAAGCGATATTTTAGCGTTTCACGAGACATTGGCGCCGATTCCCTTGTTTACAGAACTCTTTTTCTTTCTGATAAAATATTAGTTTAGTTTAGAAGTAAATTGACGTATTTTTAGTAGCCATGTTTTTAATCACGTCTAATTTGTCTATGGGGTATTTAAGATACCCCGTAAACAAATTAGACGTGATTTGACCGAACTAAACGGAAACGGAAAGTCAGATTGGAAAAATATTTTTGCATATGATAGCCAAATTCTTGAGGAGGGTTTATAGGCTCGACATCCACGCGAGCGAAGCCGCGGGCCAAAGATAGTTCTAATTGCAATTAAGTATAGGAAGAACCCCCAAAATTAAAAGAAATATTAAATGTAATGCCAATAACAAAAGAATATATATATATAATATATAATATAATATCCCTGGACATTTCACACAGCGCCATCTAGTCCCAAGCTAAGCAACCTAATGCTTGTGTTATGGTAACAAGATCGTATCAGACACTTTTGAGACGTTGACAATTTTCACACTTTTCTTTAGCAAAAGTCGATATTGGATGTTCAATGCCGTCCATCATTCCATAGTCCATAGACAAGAAAGAATTTTTCTTTTATCCACGAGAAAAATGAAGCGAAATATTTGAAAATAGAGTAATGGAACAAAGGATATTCTTGTCACAAACAGAGGTAAATCTATTCTAATACAAATCTAAATACTAATAATAATGCTGAGGAGTTTGTTTGTATAACATAACGCTAAGACCCTTAGGAGCTGAGCAAAAAAAGTCAGTAAGCTAAGCGACAACGAAGTAATAATAATAGGCAGACGATGCGAACGGATGGGTCGGCGAAGCAAAACAATTCACGAGGACGAAGTCATGGACAGAGGTTATTCGAAAGAGATACCGTGGCCCCTGGCACAGGCAACTGAAGGAACACGGGTGGGTTTTAGTCAGTAAAAGTCTGACACTCCCTTCCGCTCCACCCAGAGCGGGAGGGGTCAGTTGATGATTTCCCAACCAAAAAAAAAAAAATGCTTCAACTAAATGAAGAGTTTCTTGTGTTGTGTTTGTGTGTTTGTTTGTTTTTTGTGTTTGTTTGAGTTTGTTGTGTTTGTTTGAGTTTATTGTGTTTGTTTGAGTTTGTTGTTGTTTGTTGTGTTTGTTTGTTTGTTTAAACGCGCTAATCTCTGGAACTACCAGGCGGATTTGAAAAAATCTTTTTGCATTTGATAGCCCAATTCTTGAGGAAGGCTATAGGCTATTTAACATCACGCTATTACCCTTAGGAGCCGAGCAAAAAGAAAAAAACACAGAAAGAAAAGAACGCTAAACTAAAACGGAAGTACTAGCATCTAGCGCAGGCGGGAGATGCTACGCGGTCGGAGACCGGACCGAGGGAGTTTTCTTGTAGTCTTACATTACAGTATTATCTAGACAAGGACGAGCCAAATTGAAAGCATTGAGATTTGAGATGCCTACTTACAACAAACAAAGACAATGCTAGATGGTTGTCCTCAGTCAGAGTATCGCGAATTTACATAACATTTTATACTAGCTGTTTCTGCGATCCAGGATGAAAATAAACCTATGTCCTTCTCCAGATCATGGTCTAATCATGTGCCAAATTTCATCGAAATCCGTTCAGCCGTTTTTGCTTGAAAGCGTAACAACCAAACTTACTTTCGCATTTATAATATTAGTAAGGATGTTTTTTTCGAATGGAATACTAGCTTTTGCCTTTTGTGGTTGGATATTATCCCTAGGGCTGCAATCTCGACATTCATAGCGATCGCTTTACGACCGAATTCGGTCGCAAAGTCCCGGATTAGGTGTAATGTATGGAGTGAAGCGATCGCTATGAATTTCGAGACTGCAGCTCCTGGCCTTCTTACTACAGGAATAAAAGTATCCTATGTCAAAACACAAGGGGTATTGTAATTCCTTGGTAAGAAAGACTGGTTGTCGGACTTTCGGGCTTCTGACGACCCGTAACGACTGTCAAAGATCCACGAATGACAGCCGGGACCAACGGCTTAACGTGCTTTCCGAACACCGAGGGGTTTTGGCGTGTGAAAATGGTCACCCATCCACGGAACAACCGCAGCAAACGTAGCTTAACCTCGATCGAGGCCCCTCTCGTTTTGAGAGCAGTGGTGATAAATTAAAATCAATTGTTATTTGTATAATGACCTACACGGTTCATGATCCTGACAGCATGGCGTGGGTGGCGTAAAAGCAACTAAAGCTTAAAACAAGAAAGAGCTGAACGTTCATATTCATACAACAATGGCTGTCTGTCCAAATACATAGGTAGTCATTTTGACAACTTAATGTCAAAACGTGTCGGTAAATGTAAGGTAGGACGCCTTCAGGCTAGGTGGAGCGACGATCTTCGCAGGATGGCTGATAGCAGCTTTCTTTAAAAAAAAAAAAACGTTGCCCCACGCTAGGAATTTCTCCTGTATCGTGTAAAAACATTTAAACTCACTACACAAACAGCCAGACCCGGAAAAACTACTTGTAGGCCATACAAATACTTGATCCGTGCGGGAATCGAACCCGCGACATGCTGCGCAGCAGTTAGCCGTCAGCTGGATGAGAGTTGCCGAAAATCGAGTTGAATGGCTTGTTATAGGAGAGGCCTGTTTCCAGCAGTGGACTGCCGTAGGTTCATGATGATGTTGAATGTCAAATCCTGATGAAAATAACAGATTTTCATGATGGCCGATGATATGACGGAATCGCTTCAAGGATAGCCAGCTAAAAGGATCTATACTTCAGTTAACGTCCATGTTCAGATCTATAATCCTACTAATATTATAAACGCGAAAGTTTGTGAGGATGTATGGATGTTTGTTACTCTTTCACGCAAAAACTACTGATTTGGATGGGCACACAGATAGTTTATAACCGGAATTAACACATAGGATACTTTTTATCCCGATATTTCTTCGGGATCGAAACTGATGCGGGTGAAACCGCGGGGCACTGCTAGTTGCTTATAAATATTATGAAATTCAATGATATTCTAGTAAAAAATATCATTGATGAAATAAAATTGAAGTCGCTTTTCGTGTCCGTCTGTGTGATCATGATGTTTTTCTAAACCACGCAACGGATTTTCATGCGGATTTCACCACAATTCTGGGAATAACGAAATCTCAATATTTTGTCAAGTCGAAAAATCGTGAGAAGCAGGGGTCGCTTCTTTTTTAGCGTGTCGATGGATCTCAATCTAAATGGACTCGGCCTAGTATTCGGGCTACGTGTTTGGCGCCATCACTAGCGTTTTTTCCATCAGTTTCTATAACGTGCAGCTGACAGGACACAGATATATGATAATAAAAGTCACTAATATACCCTGTCCATTACGTAAACCGTTTTTTGACAGATGGAACAACACACATCCAACTAGTGAGCAATTATACTTATTTTGTCAAAACTGATACACGTATGTACGGTATTATAATGTCTGTAAGAAGCCATAAATAAGATAATTCAATAAGATAAGGCAGTTTATATATTTATTTTATTACGCATTTTAAAGTTAACTTGTAAGTACGTAATCTGGAATATGTAAGTTCTAACTGTTCTAAGACAGCTGTCAAAAAACGGTTAACCTAATGGACAGGGTATAATCATTTATAAATCCATCCTTTTTTGTATAAGATTAGTAAGTACAACTACAAACAACAACGTAGGCCAATCCGTTTCTTAGGTGTGGGAAACCAAATTATTCCATCACGTACGTCCAATTATCGTACATTAGGAGGACCATATTGATTGATCAAAGGACATTTTTATGCTCCAATATAAAAATAGCCATCTATTTTCGGCCAAAAACGTCAATAAAACGATGGCTAGTTGAAAGAAGGACACTAAAATATAGTACATACTAATTCCATGGTTGAAAATAATGATGATTCATCGGCGCCATTTTTATTCGTACCTAGATTCCAATTTCAAAAGCAGGCTTGTTCGATTTCACGACTTCACGTTCAAAGTTAAAATGGTTGAATAAACTGCATAGGATAAGTTCGCGTACTGGTTGATGCACATAAAACCTGTTTGGTATGACCTACCTACAGTTTGATACTGGCTTTACAAAAGATCTTTGTGTTATTGAACTTTGGTGATTGTGATACGCGCCGTGAGGAGTATAATACATTATTTGTTCAAGAGTTTCGTCGGTGAATTTTGCAGTTGTAACAATTGCATCATAGATGTTTGCGTAAAAACCAAAAAATATTACCCAACTACGACTAAAACGCCAACTAAAAAGGTAGAGTAGTAAACAAGACATCACACACAGACAAATTAAAAATCCACGGCCACACGTCATTGTAATTAAGGCGAATCGAACAGAGGGGCAATTTTAAGAACGTTCACAGTCTGATCTGTCTCAATCTGCAAAAAATACCTCTAATTCCCTACATTTTTTACATTGATTGTCGCCGAGATGAGATTGCGACTAGATTTTGAACGTTTTTAATTACGGGAATTTATCTTCTGATTACGTGTGACTCCGTATTTGTCCTATCTTGGCTAGCCGTAGTCGGTTACCTAATAAATTATTTGTTCAAAAGTTTAATAGGTAAAGTTTAGTAAAGGTTGTCTGCGCCAACGGATAACTCACCGGGATACATCGCGGGCTGCCTGGGCCTCAAGTCTGCTATTACAATAGTGTCAGAATGGTCTATCATTGATTTCATAATTGTTGATTTTGACAATTAGTTTGGTAATCTACTAATATAATGTACTGTTGCACACTCCATGTCACCTATTCCTCGGACATTAGCCGCTATTAACGCTCTCCTGGACTCAAACACAGAACTTGATATGTTTGCGAATGAATGGAAGATGATATTGTCAGAATGTTTGAATTTCTGTGAGAAGAATGCATGAATGTGTTAAATAAATAAATTATATTATTATGTTTTAATAGTGTAATTGGCTTCGGCCGTTCTATTTAAAATAAAAATAAATAAATAAATAATGGCGTCATTATGACTTTCCAGTGGTCAACCACTGACACTCCATTGAAGGAAATGGCATAGAATGGTAATCTCGTACATAATGATAGATGAATGACTGACTTACATAAAACACTTTGACTTTGTTTAGAACACTAATAAATAATATTTAAAAATATATATAAATGAAATCTGGCATAAATAAAGTAGTGTGTTTTTCGAAAATCTTCTACTAAGGGTTTTATAATAAAGGCAATACGACAATGTCATTATGACACAATTCTATTACGAGACCATTGGCCGACCAATGTTCGCCATTAAGTATTTAGCAGATTACGAACTTTAAGAAAAATGACAATGTGATGGGAATGGGATTGTTTTGGAATGACGAATTTATAAAAATAGCAGAATTGGGGCCCTGGGGTTTTACCTCAATGTCTAGCAGTAGCATGTGCGTGCGTGTCTATTAGCAAGCATTTGTTTTACACGGAGGTGACATCGTGGTAGCGAACTAAACCGCGGCATGTTACTACCCTTCATCAAATGACCTCTCCCGCTCTGGGCTCAGCGGAAGGGAGTGTCAGACTTTTAATGACTAAAAGTCACCCGTGTTCCTTCAGTTGCCTGTGCCAGTGGCCACGGTATCTCTTTCGAACAACCCGCGGCCCTGGCAGGCATGTTACTACCCTTATTCTCATTTTAATTAGGTTGGCTGTTGGATTGCTGCCACTGACAGGTCTGTCCAAATCACTGTGATCTCTATTATAGTTGCAATAAGGTTGCTGCTATCAGAGGTAAAATGACTGTGAACAGACTGTAGGCTATGGGAAATATATGGATTCACGCAATGTCATCTTTGCTGAATAATTGATGTCATCGGTGGTCACATTGAAAAAAGCGGGTAAATAGGTACAGTCACGAGCAAAAGTATGTATACACTCGGCTTTATTCAAAAGCGATTTACTCCTTTATTTTTAAATGTATGTTTTTACGAACATAGCATTTTCGAACCCATAGGTTTATGTAATGTGTCGTATTTCAACGTTGCATTTGTTATTTCACGAAAAAATTGCAGTTGAAAGTTGCCAAGTGTTGACATATTGGTGCTCGTGACTGTACTGGAAATTGTTCAGTTGGATGCTAAAGTATAGTGACTGCTGACACTGTAAATAATGAATTCTTCTGCACTCTAATGACGTCATTAGCAGGCTCAATCTGAATCATTTTGAAGGATATTGCTAATATTGCTTAGCGGTAATTTCCGTGTGACGTGTTGCAAAATCAGAGAAACCATAACTGCGTAAGAACTGTACTTACTTGCCTATTCTGTGGTATTCTGCGCTATTCGCTAAGTCATCATCATCTGCATAGAAATGTAATATCTATGATCATCTGCCTAGCCTTTTCCCAACTATGTTGCGGTCGGCTTCCAGTCTAAACGGATGCAGCTGAGTACCAGTATTTTACATGGAGCGACTGCCTATCTGACCTCGACAACCTAGTTACTGAGCAATACGATACTCCTTAGTAAGACTGGTTGTCAGACTTTTGGGCTTCTGACGACCCGTAACGACTGCATCCATGAATAAGAGCCGGGACCAAAGGCTTAACGTGCTTACCGAAGCACGGATGGGTCTTGGTATTTAAAAATGGTCGCCCATCCACGGACCAACCGCGGCAAGCGTAGCTTAACCTGATCGATCGCCCCGTGCGGCTGTCATTACTTAGCCACAAACCCCTCCTCCGCTATTCGCAAACACAACATAATAGGTAAATATTAGCTAGTTACTGCACATCATACATAACTTATGAAAGGCTTGTTGTTACATAATTTGCATATTTATCTATGGAATAGGTACTTAGCGGGACTGTAATCAGATTCGCGATTGCCTTCAGACCCAGGTAAGTACCTACTTCATGAAATTATGCTGGATGCTCCATGTTAAGTTAATCCTTAATCATTTTGATAAACATTTCTTGACATTCCGATTTGGTGTCCTCAAAGAATTTCAATTAAAAATTTTATTAGTTGAGTTAATAATTATTCTTTATTATATAGTAAAACGTTGATACAAGATAATACATGTATTGTATATTATCTTGTATCAACGTTCAATATAAACATAACAAGATTACAAATAAACAATCGTTTGTTGAATATTTGTGAGTAAAGTTGACATTAATGAGCATAGTCAGACATCTTTGTTTAATGTTTTTTTTTTATACCTACAGATTATGGCAAAGGAATTCCGTGTGTAATGCCACTGAGTTTATTATGCCTACATTTAATTAATTTTACATAAACATCGGTAGATAGGTATTTCTTGCGTTTTTTAGGGTTCCGTGCATCCTAATGAAAAACTGAACACTATCACTCGTGTCGCATGTCGGTCTGTGCGTCTGTCACAGCGAATTTGCGCCAAATCTACTGGATCGATTAGGTTAAAATAGGCGTATAATGTAAATGAATGAATGTTTAATATGATTCAGTAATGGCCGTAATGGGGGACGTATTAGAAAAATAAACGTTAAAATTTGCAAACTTTTTTTAAATCTTTCTAAAATACAAAGCTTTAAAGTTTTTCTCTAAAGATTATAATTACCTTACAAAAAAAAAAAAAATAGAAAATAGTTCTTTTGATGGCAGGAAAACCTGTAAGAAGTCTGGAACCCTCTCTACGCGAGTTCACCTCGCACTTGTCCGGTAAGTAACAAGTTTTAAATACTTACGTAGTCACGCAAGGCAAATGTACCATGAAAGAACGCAGGCATCGTAATTTGAATAAATTGCACGCGAATTGCATTATTTTGCGTGCTACGGGCAATTATATTGTCATATCCAATAGTTACAGAAGTGTGCACAACGTATAGTTTGTAATTAAAAACTGTTTTTAATTTCTTTTTTTAATTTCCGTATGTCTATCCACAGCCTTAAGTCGTCTATGCTTTATGTATATATATAGTTTAGATGTAAATATTACACCATAGATTGGCTGTCTCACATTCTCCCAAAGGTTGTCTATAAAAGGTCGCATTTAGTGATAGATAAGACCGCCTATTGTGTCACTCTACATTTAAAAAACTTCTACATTCCTATCTGGAATTTGTCTAAATAATAAAAAGTATTCTCTTTTACGTATGTACAAGATTTGTTATAAAATAGATTACATATAACGCGATAATTACGAGCGGTTTATTTCAAAGATCAATGAGTTCCGAGTTTAGAAAACGCTAAACAAATCACTCGATCTAATTTGTCTATTGATCTTGGTTTAGTGTATAAAAAAAATGAGTAAGATCTACCTACCTTCTTAGTTAGTTACTAGGCTATAAGTATATGTTTTTATCTAACTAGGTAGGTACCTAGTTACGAAATGAAAACATTGATAAGTCATGCATAAGTAGATACTCATTTTAATAATAAGATTAAAACTAGTAAACAAAAGAAGTATCAAAAACTGAAACCACAACAATGATTTAAAAAGTATCTTGGCTGAATGTCGTAAACTTTGCCCAAAATAAAACAAAACTTTGTCTATACAATACTTTCGTTCGTTTCGTATTTCACGTATTCATGACTTCGAAGCTTTATATATCCGTGCAAACGCTTAGGAAAATAAACAAAGCGAATTAATCACAGCCAATAGGATTTAATAACCACGCCAAGCTAGTTATCTAATTAGAAATGAACAGTAAACAAAGGTAAGTTGCTAAAACAATTGATCCGATTTCGACGACGTTAGTTACAGACTTACGGGAGGGGTTTATGGTTTCGTTTTGACATAACCTCTAAAAAGTTCGCAACACATATTGAAAAACATTATTCCTAATTACTCACTTGGTCAGCCTTTGGGTGTTCATGTGTACATTGAACATGTTTATGTACACTTATTGTTTCGCAAAAAACACTGTTTAAACACTGCAACACCACAAAACACAACACTTTGCCTATGTTTAGGTACATTTTCGCTTATAAAAGAGATCTTTCACTCAGTAAAAGTAATAAAAACTGTTTGTTTACATTTTAAAATTAAGTGAACGTAATTACACGCGCACACTCCGAGAAATTCGCGAGGAAACTAAATAATAATAAATGAATGAATAGCCGCGCTGAGTGAAGTCAGTTACATTACAACAGCTGATGTCAATCGGACGGCCATAATACTTCCTATTCTCTGTCCCTTTCTCTCGCGCAGCTTATGAATACTATAGATAAAGATGGATATATACGTACGCGTGAGATTGTCAAGTCAATTGATTTACTAGAAGTATTTCAAGTCTTCGCTGACTAAATAAAATGTTTCAAGTGTTTGGGTATATGAAACGACTGTCTTCTTTTTAATCAGTAACGTTAAAATCCTTACTATTTACGCCATTTTTGGTACGATATGGATCAATATCGATTTATTACAGTTTTGATAAAAAAAACATTGGCAGAACTGGCTTTTCATACTATAAACAAAGCTGCAAACTTTGCATTTAGAACATGGATAGGTAGGTACCTATATCGATTGTTTTGCGGCACGAACATGGCTACGACTCCTTCACACGATGGCCGATGGGCCACGCTCGCGTTTAAAAATCTAATAAGAATTTTGCCGACTCAGTAAACGTTTACCTACCTATTTGTTTACGAAATAGATGTTACTAAGACAAATGACAACTCAATTTATTTTGCCCTGGAGGACAGGACATTCTAAATGTCAATGGCAGGAATGAGCGTTGATCACCACGCTTGCTCACTGCATGTTGGTTGGCGATTTCAGAGCTGTTTTCTTCACCAAGTTGTAAGCGTACCTACCTGAGTTTGAGAATAGGTCTTTGCCCAGCCGTGGGGGAAAGAACAGGCTGTTTATCACCTACTACAGTTTTATATTGCCTAACGGGGGGTGAGTTTGGAGGACTAGGCATGTAGGGAATGCCTAGGGTGTTGCTAAGTGACCAAGCCCCGATACTTGTATCTTTAAACAAGTATGTAAGCACTTATACGTATGCTCAAGAGCTGACTCAGCAAATTGCTGTTCACGTAGGCATTTCCAATCCAGTAGTTAAACGACTTAAAATTTGAAATTACATGAGCGTAAGTAACATTTTAAAAATATTTCTTCATTATTTAAAAAAAGGAAGAGGGGTTCGTGGCTAAGTAATAGCAGCCGCACGGGTCGATCGATCAGGTTAAGCTACGCGTGCCGCGGTCGGTCCGTGGATGGGTGGCCATCTTTACATACCAAGATCCACACACGTAAAGCCGTTGGTCCAGGCTGTCATTCATAGATCTTTGACAGTCGTTGCGGGTAGTCAGAAGCTTAAAAGTCTAACAACAAGTCATCAATGGGGCATGTTACATTGTCAATAATATCACGATACCGTGGTAATATTGATGGTATAATAGGCCGTATCACGGTATCGTGCTCAATAATTGCGATATCGCGATATTAGGATCGTGATAATATTGACAAATGTAACATGCCCCAATAGGTATCGTTATTACCAAGTACCTACATAACTGGGTTCTGGAGGTCAGATAGGCAGTCGCTCCTGGTGAAATACTGGTATTCAGCTGCATCCGGATTCCGGTTAGACTGGAAGCTGACCCCAACATAGTTGGGAAAAGGATGTTGACGCTAGCATTTTTATTCGTAAGTGTTCAAGTAGGTGCTACAAGTACAAATAGCATAATCATTAATCTGCCTATAATGTTCCCACTGCTAGGACACAGGCCTCCTCTCTGTGAGAGGGAGTGAGCCGTAATCCACCACGCGGGCCCAGTGCGGGTTGGCGGATGTCACAGGTTGGCGGATGTCACAGTCATGTCTTCGAATGTTTGGTTGTAGGACATTCCGGTTTCCTCACGATGTTTTCCTTCACCGTTTTGAGAGCAGTGGCGATGAAATAATTTACACAAAGTAAAGCGCTTATCTGGGTTCGAACCTACGACCTACAACTACTTTGAGGGGGTCGATACCACTGTTCTCAAAATCAACATACATAGTTGGAAAGACAGGCAGATGTGACGCTATTAAACATACTTCTTTTATTCGTAAGTGTAGTACATAGGTGCTTACTACGAGTACAAGTACAAATAACTTTCGCTTATCTCATTGACAGCTCGGACACGTACCGTTACGTCAACTGGTCAATAAGTCACACGCGCGCTAAATATGTAATCAGTAGTTTAGCATGTGTTGAGGATGTTGTTTCATCATCAGATTTTGGTAATGGCTGAGAATTCTTTTCAAAGTATGATCCATCCTTTGTCTCTCCTTAATTTTAATCCATCCAAAGGTTGTCTTTAAAAGATCGCTCTTAGCGATAAGACCGCCCATTGTGTCACCCTTTGTAAAATTGTATATATTTATGTTCTGTAATTTGTATGGTGTGCAGTCATGAGCACCAATATGTCAACACTTGGCAACTTTCAATTGCGATTTTTTCGTTAAATAACGAATGCAACGTTGAAATAATACGACACATTACATAAACCTGTGGGTTCGGAAATGCTATGTTCGTAACAACATAAAATTTAATTAAAAAATAAAGCAATAAATCGCTTTTGAATAATGCCGAATGTATACATACTTTTGTTCGTGACTGTACAATAAAGAGTATTCTATTCTATTCTATCCACTAAAGAAAATTCTAAAATTAAATAACACGTAGGTATACTATCGCCAAAACCTGTACCTATCTGACCATTTTGAAAACTAAATCCCGTGCACATGATGACCACAGCTGCAGTGGTGTAGCTAAGTGACCAGGGGCCCCGGTGCGAAAACAAAGTTGGGGCTCTATCTAAGCAGCACCCTAATTGCGTAACACACGATCAATCGGAATCAGAATCATTTTGAAGCAAACTGCTAATCCATTGCTTCATAAGTTCGAAAAATTTGTCTGCTCAACACGTAAATAACGCAATGAATGTTGTTGAACTGTCAAAATGAAACCGATTAAGATTGATTGTGTGTTACGCAATTAGGGTGCTGGTTAGGTTTTATTTTTTGTAACCTAACCTCTACATTATTTTTTTGGTCCGGGTTGGTAAATCCTCATGTATATCCTCCGCCCTATTAGGGGAATACTCTTTTTGACTAAAAACCACCCCGGTGGTCCATCTCACACCTATTGTTTTGTTTGCACATTTTGGCTAATAGCCTGTTGGACGCGCGTGAGTTGCGCGCATCCATGTGAGTGGTTGCTATGTGTGTTTCTGTAGGCACGCCGCGGCGCCGACTCACAGTCACAGCGCCGCTTTCTTCTTCACGACACCTCGGCGGTCTGTCCCCGCCAGGTGAGACCCCCAGTTACCTGGGGGAGGCCCGGCGTGGGACGACCAGTGACAGAGGTGCCGACTGCCGAAGGAGCAGCCGTGTGTGTGTGAGCGGTATTGTGTTGTCTAACACCGCCCAGTGTCTATGTGTATCGCGGCCCGCGCTACGCCTACACGTGTGATGTGTGGGGGGTGACGGATGTCCCCGAGTCCGTCGCCCGTGGACCAATTTAGGGGGGCTGGAAGAAGGCGTTGTCCGCCCTGTCCGTCACGTCTGCCGCACTCGTGAGACGAGGGCGCGGAGCGGCTCCTTCCAAGCTCACTCTGCCAGCGTATGCCACGCCGTGGCCGCCCGGCAGTCGACGCAATGGTGACACCGGACGTCGGGCTCCCTGTTTATACGACACAGGTACTTCCCGAAGCAACCATGCCCCGAGAGCGCCTGCGTCACCCGAAACGACAGGGAGCCGTGCCTCCTCCCGAGCCAGCGCTCGAGTACCGGCCGGACTGCCTTGATGGTGACGAGGCCGGGTAGGGCGTGAAAGCCTGTCCCGCCATTCCGCCACCAGGACCCCGCGAAGCTGAGACCGACGCAGCTTCATGTGTCGCTGCATCGCTATATTATATTGTAGTCTGTGCTGCATCGGTTCCTCGCACTACTGATACAACGACGCTAGTACTTTCGCCTCGAGGTCCCAGGGCGGTACTCATATTATGTCATATCAATATTTATTTTACTGAGTCTACATAAATCTATACTTAGACCTATAATAAATCTGTAGAAGTGAAAATTCTGTACATTGAAAATATCCAAAAAATAAATGGCAGGGGGTGTTACTTGACCGACACCGAACCCAAAAATGTGATTAAAAAAATTGTTGTCTGTCTGTCTGTTTGTTCAGGCATCACGCAAAAACTACCGGTTCGATTACGATGAAACTTGGTATAATTATTCTTTAATATCCTGGGCACCACACTGGGTACTTTTTATCCCGGAAAAGTATATACAATAAAAAACAAACTTAATTTTGCGGTTCGATCCCTATACCCGATTACCACTGTCTGTACTGTACCAACCGCAAATACTAAGTTTGTCGTAGGTTGGGTCACCCGCAGTGGAGTTCATTTTTATTCCTTTTAGTTTTTAGAGTTATTTAGGTTTATTTTTATATGAGTCGTAGGTATAGATTTTAATTTTAAAGTAAGTATAGGTAGTATATTTGATAGTGTACGTAGTGACCGTAGGTTATTTTATAATACTGTTAGGTAGGTTTAGTCATTCGTATAGATATTAGTTTTTAGGGATTTTGCTTATTTATTGAGTTTAGATTAGTTATCATCAGAAATAGGTTTATTTAGGTAGGTAGGTATTTAATTTTCTGTTATTGAGTTTTTTTTTAAATTAGTTAGGTACTTAGGTAAAGATATCATATAGGTACCCTCTTAATCACCACTAATGAGACACAATTGGTTTTCTATTGTAATTAGCCACAAAGGGCCCGCGACATAGATGGCATTCTGGGGAAGCACATACATTTTATCCTGTTAGCACGTTCCCGTGGGTAAATTTCCGACATCCACGCGGGCGAAGCCGCGGGCAGAAGCTAGTAATAAAATAAATTAATAAACAAGAACCCTTTAATACTTTTAGGTATACCGAGACTAGTTTGTATGGGATGCATCTACATATTTGGTAGTAGAATCAAGATTTTTGTAAAGGAACTCTTCCAGGGAACTACTGCTACCATGACTTATAGACACTTCAGCATTGTCTCTCGGATTGATCAACACCTGCAACGACTCTGGAATTTTAGATATCCCTAGCCTGCCCACTTACTATCAGGACGACCTGTTTTTTGAAGTTCTTTAATATAAAATGATAGGGGTGACATTTTTGAAAAGGTAAATAAATACAGTAAAATAAATAAGAAATAAAAACATTTATTAACACAAAAACACCATGCACCTCTATTTACAAATAATCACACATTTCTGTAAAATCATTACATTATATAAAATAAAATGCTTGAATTCATTTTCAATTCGTGAGGTTCACAAATCATGAAAATCTATGTATATTGCATTATTTTGTCTATGGTCTTGGACACCAGAGAGAAATAACTAACATAGAGCATCTAAGCTTTATGTCAACCATAGAGAACTTTAGTATAGTTATAGTATGATAAAGATTAGCCGTCTGCGTATGCATTATGCCGCCGATGCCGCGCAACGGCAAGCGTAATGTAGGACGCCCCCCAGCTAGATGGATCGACGAACTCGAAAAGGTGGATGCAGAAGGCGGAGGACAGGGTATTGTGGCGCAGCTTAGGAGAGGTCCAGCAGCTGCATTGATTGATTGACAATGCCTGATGATAGCGATAGACTTCGAAAATCGCTTGCAAACTGGTACTATCTAATTGTAGTCAGGAGTCGGGTAACTTTCGAAAGAAATCGAACGGTGACAGCCGCTTTGTTGGGCTCCAGTTGTTAGCAGCCAGACAAAAAGTTTGCATACACGAAGGAGATAGAGAAAAAATATTTCTGTCTCGTTCACGCTTACTGCTGGATCTATAAGTATATCCTTGTTTCGTTTTATCTATTAATAATACTACGACTGATATAGTTTACAAGACAAGACAATAGAACTTTTACAAAACAATGGCGCCCATTCCCTTGTTCACAAACTAAACTTAATTTAAGTTCAGTGCATCTTTTTCTATCTACTTCATTAAGAAAAGGACAGAAGATAAATATTAGTTTGGTCCTGTCAAGTTAAGATATATATATGGAATCAGTTTAGCCGTGATTAAAAACATAGCGACTAAAAATACGTCAGGTTGACAGAACTAAACTAGTATTTATCTTCTGTCCTTTTCTTAATGAAGTAGAAAGAAAAACATGCAATGAACATAAATTTAGTTTAGTTTGTGAACAAGGGAATCGGCGCCACTGTCGACCAAATGTCAAACGAAAACTGTTTGGTTTTCCTATAAAGTTATTTTAAGTCTGATTTCGCTTATAAGATGGCTGGGACATCGACGCGCAAACTGTAATTATGGTTGAAAATGATTCTAGACATTTTTCGTAGGTTATCAACAAAAAAAATATGCTGTTACATAAAAAGTGCTATTAAAATGTATGAAACAGCAATTTTTTTTTAATAGCTGATGAAAAAAAATCGTCTAAAATGACTGGGATGTTTCGTAAGTGTATTTTTTATTTCACTCCCTCTATGTCAGTTATTCCTCCGAAAGATAAACATAATATTAAGCTTCCCAAATATGCTATTGAAAAAAAAAATCAGATAAAAACTCTACACCTAATGAGGTTTTACTGGTTTTAGGAGTTATATTAAAATGTCGTCATGTCCGTTTGTTATAACTAATGCTGCACCAAGAAAAACATCGTGAGGAAACCGGCATGTCCTAGAACCAAAAATTCGAAGACATGTGACATCTACCAACCCGCACTGGGCTCGCTTGGTGGATTACAGCCCACTCTCCAATAGAGGAGGCCTCTGTTCCAATAGTGAGAACGGCTCCTATCCTGCCCTGTGTCGCAAAGCACGCAGTTAAAGTGACGTCTGCGTTGCCTCTGACAAGAATACAACAACACATTTCAGAAATCCATCTCTATAAATTAACTAGTATTTGATTACACCAATTAAATAATAATATATAGGATACCCCAAGCAAGTTTTTCTCTAAAATATTGTAAAACGTAGCGATTTTAAATTTTATAAACTACGGAATTTGAAACCCTACCATTGCTTGCAGTACAGATTTGACCGTCATAAAATTTTGTGTTGAACTTTATGTTATAAAAAAATCAACTCTGTTGATATATATTTTATAAAAGCACCATTTTGTGCAAACTGAAATACTTCAGGTAGTTAGAAGCCAGAAAGTCTGACAAGTTTTATTGAATCAAGCGGTATTGTGTTCCCAGTAACTGGGTTGTGGAGATCAGATAGGCAGTCGCTCCATGTAAAATACTGGTATTCAGCTGCATCCGGTTAGACTGGAAGCCGACCCCAACATAGTTGGGAAAAGGCTAGGCAGATGATGATATATGTATGTCGCAGCCAACTGGTTTAATTAGCCGTTTAGTTAACCGCCTAGCCTTTTAACTAAACGGCGGCCGTTCAACTAACGGCCTGAATGATATTCAATAAATTATAGTTTAGGTTGAAACTATAACCAATCACGTGCGAGCCGAATTGGTCGCAGTAACTAAGTCAGGGCACCCCGACCAAATGAGTTAGGTTAGAACTGTGATCAACCGCGTGCGAGCCGAGAGAGCGAAGCGAGGCGTGCACTACTTCTAAAGGCCAGGCGGTTAACTAAACGGCTAATGTAACCAGTTGGCTGCGACATGTATAAGTTATTTTGACACCGGTAGCATCTCTTTATATGATAATTTCTATTTAGCTCAGGTTTTCAAATTTATGCAGGATATTGGTGGTATCTTTCTTCAAGTCACCGCAGAAGGTCTTGAAGAACTCCTTCGATTGTAAACATCTTGGGCTCACACAATGGGGACACCTGAAAAAAAATTTTTTTTTTTAGTTATTTCATCACCGCTGCTCTCAAAACGGCGAAGGACAACATCGTGAGGAAATCGGCATGTCCTAGAACAAAATATTCTAAGACATGTGACATCTACCAACCCGCACTGGGCCCGCGTGGTGGATTATGACCCACACCCTCACAGAGAGTAGCTGTGGGAACATTACAGGTTGATTATGCAGTGACGTTACGAGACACATTGCCCTTACTTTACCTGATAAATGTTCAGTAGTAACACTAAATCTGGATTTGTGGCATTACATGTGACGTCAACATAACTGAGGGGCAATCCTCGTAATTTTAAGAACGTTCATAGTCTGGGGGCCTACTCCGAAGTGCAAAGTGCGAATGTTCGGATCGGACCGACACATGGCCGAACCGAATATTATTGAAAAATGCGAAAAAAGTTCAGATCGGCTCAGTTGAGTCGGGACCATAGTCAATATTCGAAAGAGTGTAGGAGTGTAGGATCGGAACCGACCGAACCAAATAGTAACCTCGTAGCAGGAAACGGCCGAACATTCGGCCGATACTACTTCGGAGTAGACCCCCAGATCTGTCTCAATCTGTCAAAAATATCTCTAAGTTCCCAATATTTTGACATTTGTTTGTCGCCGAGATGACACTGCGACTAGATTTTGAACTTTTTAAATTACGAGAATTGGCATTCTGGTTACCGACGTAACTTGCAGAGTAAATAAACTGAAGTGGCAGTGGGCTGGTCATGTTTGTCGAAGGACCGATGGCCGGTGGAGCAGACGAGGCGTGGAGTGGAGACCGCGTATCGGCAAGCGTAGTGTGGGACGCCCCCCAGCTAGATGGACGGACGACTTAAAGGTGGCTGGGGTAGACTGGATGCGGAAGGCGGAGGACAGGGTGTTGTGGCGCAGCTTGGGTGACGGCTATGTCCAACAGTGGACTGCAATAGGCTCAGTTGATTGAGGTATTGCACTTTTCTATAAAACAGCTGTACACTTCTGCCTATCTCCTTTCTCCCCGTGGAATATAAGTGTGATGGTCCGCTTACCTTGTTAGGAACTGCTTAGACACTTTGTTTCCAAAATCAAGATTCTGTATCACGATGTCTGTTAACGCATCTATGAAAGTGGGGTGAGCGTTCGGTGTGGCTGCCCTCTCTATTTGTTTAATACCAGCCTGAAATTAAAAAAAAAAACGTATTACAGTCACTGACAGTTATACAAGTACGCTGGACCTCCTACTATTGATGACAAAACGAAGACATTTGATTTTCGCCATTTTGGCGCTGATAGCAACGTGAGCGTCCGCGGAACTAATATTTTTGATAGTGAGTTTTACAAAATGCGCATAATCTCATGATAGAAATGTTTTAAATATCTCGTAGTAAACACAAAATAAGTACACAAAAGTCTTATTCCACGATTTAGACCTAAATCATCAGAGACGTACCAACACAACACGACGGCCATTTGCAACAATGTGTCAATTTTAGTTCCTGAGACGCTCGAGCGGGGCGCTTTGAATCGGCACAAAAAATAAGCACAAGTAGGTATTGCACTTTTCTATGATAACCGAAGAGAGAATATGATAATATTTCTACACTAAGGGGTATAGAATCATGTGCTGAATTCATGGTTACAGTTTGTGCGTCGATGCCCCTGTCACCCTGTATATCTTTCATTCGTTATCATAACTTTATTTTACCTCTTTAGCAACTTCGTAACAGTATTCAATGTCCAATTCGTGTAGAGTTTCAATATGTTCGTTAACAAATGCTATGGGAACTAGCAGGAGGTACTTGTAGCCTTGTTTCGCGTATGCCTGTAAAAAATAAACTAGTATTAACAAATTATTAGTATAAAAAGTACACCCGGATGGAACGAAGTTCAAAGAGAGAGAGAGACAGACAGACAGAGAAACACGCGCACGCCGCACGGCTTACAACTATAGCAAAAGTGTCGTTCCAACTTTTGGTCTTAAATTTTTCCGTCTAGCCCCCTTTCGCAACGCGCGATAAGGAACTTCGTTCCAAAAATATATACTAGTATGCTGATGATCAGATTTTTCTTCGTTTTCTGGCTGTACCTCAGATGGCACTTGAGCCATTAATAAATTGTATTTATTTATTTAAGTAGGTTTATTCAAACACTTTTAGAAAATACTAGATGACTTTGACGGCACGGTTGGCGCAGAGGTTAAGCGATTGACTGCTGCGCTGCGTGTCGCGGGTTCGATTCCCGCACGGAAAAAATATTTGTATGACCTACATGTATTTGTTCCGAGTCTGGGTGTTTTTCTATCTATAATATGTATGTATTTGCAAAAAAAAAAAATGTATATAAGTAGTTTATCAGCCATCTTGTTACCATAACACAAGCATTAGGTTGCTTAGCTTGGGACTAGATGGCGCTGTGTGAAATGTCCAGGGATATTATTATTATTATTATTGTTGGTGTTTCCTATCCGATTGCTCTGAAAAGAAACGCCAAAACAATTATAGGATCACTTAGTTGTCCGTCCATCTGTCGATCTGTTAGGACCCTTTTTCATGTCTTACCTTAATAGCATCATCAGTATAGGGCTCTAACCACGGCAGAGGTCCCACCTTAGACTGCCACACCAGTCTGTAGGGGTTCACAACATCTAACTGCAACATAGTGTTTGAAACTGTTGCTGCAACCTCGTGGGGGTAGGTGTCGCCTCGTGATACAGCCTGTAACGTGAAAAGATAAACAATTTAACCTATTAAAGGAAACTGAACGAGACACAAAAGAAGTTTTATTGTATTTTTTATTTTATTTAAATAAAAAGAGTGAGGAAGAGAGTTAAATTAAAAAGTAAATGAAGTTTCTCTTAAGAAATTTATCATTCTACTTATTAGCATTGCGTAAAAAATATTCTTGAATTTCTGGAAATTAATTTATCATGAGACATCTACCAGCTAGCACTGGGCCCGCGTGGTGGATTACGGCCATAGAGAGGAGGCCTGTGTCCCAGCAGTGGCCATATTAAAGGCTGATTATGTATTAAATAATTACTTACCTTCAAAGGCAAGCTATGCGCAGTGAACAATATCAGGACATCATCTCTAACATGTGGGTCAAATAAATCCAATTTCTCTTGGATTCTCTCTGCAAACACTTTGGCCAGTAACGGATGAGTCGCCCATCTCTCTATCAAGCTGAACTGTATGTTTTTTGGTACAGGCCTGTGGAAAAATAAGTATTACAGATTCCTCTCTGAGCCTCGGAAATTGTTAAAACGTTGGTCCTAGCTATCAAACGTGGATCTTTGACAGTCGTTACGGGTCGTCAGAAGCCCGAAAGTCTGACAACCAGTCTCACCAAGGGGTTTTATTACCCATTAACTAGATTGTCGAGGTCAGATAGGCAGTCCCTCCATGTAAAATACTGGTATTCAGCTGAATCCGGTTAGACTGGAAGCCGACCCCTACATAGTTGGGAAAAGGCTAGGCAGGTGAGGAAGTCTTTACTAATAGTATAACTCGCTTGCAAAGATTATCATCATCATTTCAGAAGATGTCCACTGTTGGGCATAGGCCTCCTCCAAGCATCTCTACCTGTTCTGTGTTTCTCGCATCCAGCGGATTGCCGAGACTGTTGTGAATAATAGCGCAGTAAGGGGATTTTACCCAACTTGAGTGGTAATGTTATTTTATTATCGAATTTCTTGAATGGAGATCTCCCAGTAATTTGGAGTTTTTTTGGAACGAAGTTCCTTATCGCGCGTTGCGAAAGGAGGCTAGACGGAAAAAATTAAGACCAAAAGTTGGAACGACACTTTTTGCTATAGTTGTAAGCCGTGCGGCGTGCGCGTGTTTCTCTGTCTGTCTCTCTCTCTCTCTCTTTGAACTTCGTTCCATCCGGGTGTCCCTTGACACCTCTCAAGTTTTTTTTTTATACAAGGTGGCCGGGATGTCTTTCTATGAAACTGCAGATTTTTTTTAAGAAACCGACGAATATTTTCTACTCTAGCGGATCTAGAATCATGTACTGAATTCATGGTTACAGTTTGCGCGTCGATGTCGTTGCCACCCCACCCTGTATAATATTGAATGAATATGTTGTAGGTATTTACCTTTTTTTGTAAAAGTCTGCAATGGCGTTCAAACTCGAGCCTGTGGTCGCACAACTGTACTGTGGATACTGTGAGAATATCACTGCTCTATCTACACCATCCCTGTAATCGAGAAAGAAATAAATTTAATTAATTATATTGCTAGAAATAAATGTCAGAAAACTGGTACGGACGCCAGCAGGTCAAGCTACCCGAAACTGTCAAATTTTCCCAATCAACCTTGAACCTTAATACTTTAGCAATAAAATTGAAAATCTATTAAAGAAATTTGACAGATTGTAGTAGCTTGATGTGCTGGCGTTTGTACCTGACATTAGTTGTCTGAGATTTATGCTGAACTGGGCTTATTTGGCGCAGCCATGAGGCACACAATGTTTTATATAAATTACACAGACAAAATGGCAGGGAGTGACTTGCTTTCTTTTATTATATATTATTAATTTTTTATTATTCGTAGATATATTATACTTACTCCTCAAGCTCAGTGAAGGCATCCTCCGTGAACGGAGGCACATATCTGAAGCTCACATAGTGCTTGTGCGGCGCCGTCGAGGGATGCATCCTGTCCAGGGCTTCTACTAGTAGTTGACCTGAATAACATGAAAAATAATTATGAGAAGACCTTTTTAGCATAATATCTTTGTGAAATTGTGTGCAAGTGCAATTTATGTCAAAACTTTCGAATCTTAGAATCATATTTTTATTGTATTAAATTATTTAATCATTTGTATGCCCTAGTGGCTGATCGTGGTATGAACTTTATAAGTTTTTAATTAATGTAATGAACACATGCATCCTTAGTACAGTCAGCGTCAATAATATCGGGACGAACAGACTGTTCAAAATGATCTAAGCAACTATGAAAATGAAATATTAACTCAATGACACAAGGAATGTTTCAGAATGAAGACAGTACACGACAACTGTCATTCTGACAAGAACTTTAACCGATTGAGACAAAGTTTAGTTTTCTTAGTTGTTGAGATCATTTTGAACAGTCTGTTCGTCCCGATATTTTTGACGCTGACTGTACTTACAGGAATTAGTTGTAGTTAAATAAGAATTTAATAAGGTGCGGATCAAAAAAACCGGCTCTAAGTGCGGTCGGTGACCGAACTGAAAGAAATTCGTAATTTTTTTTTTGTGTTATTGTGTTGATATCTATCACGTGTGTGGAGTTTCGCTAGCTAATTTAATTTGGCCCTGCATATGTAGGCTACGAGCCTTACCTTGACTATTAGTCCACTTAAGGATGGGTGAGCCGCCTCCAATCTCCATGTACTTCTTCTGCACTTCCTCTGTCCTTCGGGAAGCTATCCAGGGTCCCAACTTACTCTGCATAGGAAGCTGGATCATGTCCCGATCCGTCATGATACGGAGCAGGTAGTCACCAACCTGGAACAAAAAAGAAGGAAATTACTACCTTTTTCTTTAAAATTAAGAAAAATACAAGGCGTCGTTTTGCATCGTCGTCAAATTCAAGGAGGTAACTATTCTACTGAATTACTGATTCTCGACTTTCGTCTTTTTTTTTTCAGGATGGGAAATCATCAAATGGCCCCTCCCGCTCTGGGTGGAGCAGAAGGGAGTTTCAGACTCTTACTGACTAAAACCCACCCGTGTTCCTTCCTTAGCCCTTTATGTTCCAGGGCAGCGGTAACCCTTTCGGACGATCCCGCTACCCTGGCAGGCTTCGGCCCTATCGGGCCCCGTCACTTATGCCGACATCTCTTTGAGGCGCGCGTGGAACACATACGCGCCGTCCGGCACGGGCCTGGTCCTGATCGGACGGTGAGCTACCCATTACTCTCCGCCCGCAGGCCCGCGCTTACGGTGGCCGGGAGTCGTCACGCGGCTCCCGACGCTCGGAGCGTCTCCCGCGGCGGCTGAGGCGTGAGGTCCGTTCCCTCGTCCACCCCGCCACCTCCTTCGCTAGCATGACTGCTTCGCAGAAGGAGGTGACTGCCTCCCACTCCCTCTCGAATAGCGTAATCGCGAAAATTTTATCAACTGTCCCATAGAAAACTTCAATACCTACTCGACCTAAATGTATGGGACGGCTGAATTTTTATTCGCGATTACGATGTTGGTCCCACGGAGAAAGTTGTTCAGTTTGATGGTCTGTACCACATCCTTAAAGGACATGGCTAAATGACTGCCCCAAGCATGAATAGTAACCTCACATTAACTCGTAATATTTAAATATTAATTCATGAATTATTAAGCGTTTAATAATTTCCTAGAACTTTCGTGAACTTTTAAACATAAAAAAAGTATCTTAGTTGCTTTTTTTGATTGACATGACATGTTCAAGGGGAATAAAAATACAGTACTGCAAACTAGGGACGGGTCATGTCGCTTTTCTAGAATGTGAAATCAAACTATACTTGTATCGATTTTTGATAACAGGTATCAAAACGATTTATTTTCTGAAACTAAGAAGTGGCAATCAGAGTTTTTGGCGGGAATCGATGGCGTTCAATTCGGTGTCCTGTTTAGTTGCTTCTTATTGTATTTTCACAAGGAAATGGGGTGGTTTTTAAAGTGACAATCGACTCTATTCAATTCCATTCTTTTCGTATCAAAATCAAATAAAAATAACTGAAAGCTGAATGTGCTTCTACGTTTAATGTTACTACCTATTTTGTGTCGAAAAATATTAACTGAACATAGGGCGACAAAAACTAATTATATTTTTATCTTTCAACCCTATCGATTATTTATTGATTTGACGTTCAATCCCATCTCTATGAAAAAAACAAACGTCAGATGTTAGACATTGTTGGAACGCTCTGTCGTTTGCTTGTTCGTTGTGATTTTTTATTTTGAATTTTCATTGACCCTCGCTTGCTTATTGGACTTATTGTGTGTGCTCGCCTACCTACTGACCTCTTGATACTCGACACGGACTTGGCTAACAATCAATTCATCATGCGATGCATAAACTGCGGTGTAACCACGCAAAGACTGCGGCGGCATATCGCCTCTTCGTTGCCTGCTTTTCTACTCACTATCTTAGCACGATGGTTAACAATTGAGGTAGGTCATCTACAGCTAGAATAATTCTAGAACTAATAAATATAAGAAACATCCAACAAATGTGACTTCAAGCTGTTTACCGTGTTTTCAAAATACATAATGAACTCAATGGCAATGAATCAGAAAGACTCATCTCGTCTCATCACGACCACAACAGACTGGTTGCTTTAGATGTCATAATAATCAAATGTTTAGTTATTATAAATAATTCATGTGGGTACTAAGGTAATTAAGTTTGTTCTAGGTTCCAAGGGATGCCAACATTCGTCATCCTTGTTATGAACTGCTGAATTCAGAAGCAAGTAGTGATGTACGTTTATTTGACCATACAATGGTGCGCATAACTTGTGGCCGTTCTGTGAGAAGTATACAACGCCATGCAGTGGAAAGAAACGATTCAATATTGCAGAATTTACCAACGTCACATCCAGCTTTCCATCAAATAAATAAAATGTTTTTTAAACACAGTGTGTTCTTTTATATTTATGTACATGCCCATCCGGTAGCATGGATCATCTTCCTCTTCAGATATTCAGTTTCTCGGCCTATAAATCGTCAGGACTACTGTTCCTGACCTCTCTCTCTCTGGTTGTGTTAATGGGCTAACATCCAATCAGAATGATTTGATCAGACAGACAGACAGATAACCTAAACTAACTTTTTTAGATAATGTTCATAAAAGATTCACAGAATAAATAAATAAATCGCATTTTTGTTGTATTATTTTAATATCTTTTATGTCCTTGGTTACTCAGTGTATTCGTTATCTAGTTTAGGCAGGATTTAACAATCACCACATACTAATTAAACTAAGTCCCCCTGGCGCGTTTGTTTGTCAGTCTGTCTGTACGGATGTATCAACAAACAGATTTTGATGGGGTTGTCACCAGTAGGTAGATTGGTTCTTCTGGAAGGTTTAGGTATACATTCGTGTAGGTTGTATTGACCAATGTAATTCAAGTCAAAAAAATCCTGCCCCCTGAGTATTATTCTTGCGCGCGTTGCCCCCATGCAGCGCCCAGAACCCGCCTATCCGAGTCCATTTATTTTCAGTTAATATTAATCCTTATTTACAAATACTTTCATCATTTCAACCACTACTTATATTGACTGTAAAACTGTCTTTATTTCAACTCATTTGAATAAGTAGTTTAGGATTTACAAGAGTTTAATACTTAAATACACGCGGGTGGGGAGTGATTTTTGCGCGGATTGTAGAATGCTCATCGTATCACGGTTTTTGGTGCAATTACCCCTTTGTAGATATTAACTCAAGTACCACCGTGCGAAATCGGGGTGGGTGTCTAGGCAAAAATACAGTTATTATCAATATTATCGCAGATACATCTAAACGCCTAGGTAAAAGTTCATAGCAAAGTCATTTATTTGCAGTTTTTGTATGCCTATTGATGTAGGTGTTACACGATTTCATTTTCAGGATTTTAAAGATATTAAAAGTTCCTGAATCTTTTTTTATATGAAATACTAATATCCAGCTATGCAGCGTTACATATTGCTAGGTACCATGTTTATACATTGCTGAAAAGTCGTCCATACTTCTATTTAGCCATCTCCTTTGGCTGGTCTTTGAAAAATAACCCTGTATATTATAGTAATAGTATGTATGTGTATATAACCTATTTATGTCTTTGCGTACCTAGATTTAAGAGTTTTTTATCATTGTTCCCCTCAACCAAAGCACCGGCCATCTAATCTCTTCACCACCCTTGGTTGACTGGTAGAGAATGCTTTGTACCTTTTTGTGTGAAATGTTTAAATAAATAAAAAAAAAACTTGAGAGGTGTCAAGGGACACCCGGATGGAACGAAGTTCACAGACAGACAGAGAAACATGCGACGCCGCACAGCTTACAATAGCTTACTATAGCAAAAAGTGTCGTGACAGCTTGTCGTAAGAATTTTTTCCGTCTAGCCCCCTTTCACAACGCGCGATAAGGAACTTCGTTCCAAAACTTCGTTCCAATAAAAATCTTCTATAAATCAATTTACGTTGTTGAGCAGATAATTTATTATGTAGCTCTGCGACGACGTAGCTGCGTAGCGGATAATCTACGCATCGGCTACGGCGTAGCACTCGTAGCGATTGTGTCGTGACAACTTTTCGTAAGAATTTTTTCCGTCTAGCCTTTCACAACGCGCGATAAGGGACTTCGTTCCAATAATACCCTTGTCGAAAAAGGTTATCAAAATATAATTTTGGTTTATCATGTATACTACAAAAACAGGGCAAAGTAAAATAAATAAATTGGTAGGTAACATAAATACTGTAGGGTCATGCTATAAGTGATAGTGTAATCATCAGCAAGTTTCCAATAAAGCAGTGGTGGCTCAGTGGTAACTGCCGCAACTTACGAGTCGTAGGTTCGAACCCAGTCAAGCAATTTACTTTGTGTAAATAATTTCATCACCACTGCTTTCAAAACGGCGAAGGAAAACATCGTGAGGAAACCGGCATGTCTTAGAACCAAAAAAATCGAAGACATGTGACATCTACCAACCCGCACTGGGCCCGCGTGGTGGATTATGGCAAACTCCCTCTCACAGAGAGGAGACTTGTGTCCCAGCAGTGGGAACATTATAGGTTATGAATTTGTTTTTATAGTAGAAATAGACATACACACTCTGTGAAAATTTTAAGTGTCTACCTATTATGGTTCATGACATACAGCCCGCTGACTTACAAGACGGATGGACAGCGGAGGCTTAGTAAATAGGTTCTGTTGGCACCCTTTGAGTACAGAACCTTAAAACACATTTAAATAACAATGTTTAAATATAAATAAATAGCAAAGTTTACACATAAAAAGCTAAATTTACATTAAAACAGTTAAGTTTACCTGATTAGTATCTGTAGGTCCACCCATGTTGAGCATAACAATAGCAGTTTTAGGTTTTTCCTGACCCGCCATAGTTTTTTTAAGTGAGTAACATGCTGTCCGGGACTTCCGAGTGAAGGCTGTGCGACCTGTAACCATAAGATTGTAAAAAATGCTATATAGACCAACAACCTAAAGATAATGGCTGGGACAGACTGGATGCCAAAGGCGGAGGACAGGTGGTTGTGGCGCCTGGGAGCGGCCTATGTGCAGGGGTCTACTCCAAAGTGGTAAATGTATCGTATCAGCCGAATGTTCGGCCGTTTCCTGCTACGAAGTTACTATTTGGTTCGGTCGGTTCCGATCCTACACTCCTACACTCTTTCGAATATTGACTATGGTCCAGACCCAACTGAGCCGATCCGAACTTTTTTCGCATTTTTCAATAATATTCGGTTTGGCCATGCTTTCCGTGCCTTGAAAAGCACGTTAAGCCGTTGGTCCCGGCCGTCATTCGTAGATCTTTGACAGTTGTTACGGGTCGTCAGACGCCCGAAAGTCTGACAACCAGTCATACCAAGGGGTATTGTATTACCCAGTAACTGGGTTGTGGAGGTCAGATAGGCACTGGCTCCATATAAAATACTGGTACTCAGCTGCATCCGGTTAGGCTGGAAGCCGACCCCAACATAGTTGGGAAAAGGCTAGGCAGACGATGATTTGGTTTAGCCATGTGTCGGTCCGATCCGAACATTCGGCCGATACGATACATTTACCACATCGGAGTAGACTCACAGGAGTGGACAGTGTTAGGCCGAGTTGATTGATGTGAAGTAATTATCATTACAGAACAAAGAGGGGGGGGGTGTGGGTGTACTATAGGTACAGACGCCAGCACATCAAGATACCCGAAACTGTCAAATTTTCCCAATCAATCTTGAACTTTAATGCTTCAGAGATAAAGTTGAAAATCTATTGAAGAAATTTGACAGATTGTAGTAGCTTGATGTGCTGGCGTCTGTACATACACCTCTGCCAACCCCTTCGGGAATTACAGGCGTGTTGTTATGTTATTGATATTTTCTGGGCCTAGCCTCTTAGAATTCTTAAATTGTAAAAACTATAAAGTTATAGAAATAATAAAAAAAAACAG
The DNA here is from genome assembly GCA_945859715.1 of Apamea sordens. Lineage (NCBI taxonomy): Eukaryota > Metazoa > Arthropoda > Insecta > Lepidoptera > Noctuidae > Apamea > Apamea sordens. Next base: position 4,110,605 of record OX244015.1, on the reverse strand, counting down.
ATATGATCATTGTTTAGGAGTTAAAAAGTCATATTAAAAAAGTACCCCATTACTTGCAAAAAAAAAAAATACCTCAAAACTTTCCACAACAAAAATAATGATTAAAGATTACGAAATTTTTACATAACTACAATTTTTATGGGTCATATTTATTTATCGCTTTTCATACGTTTTTTAATAAGTTATTGATACAGTTGTGACCAACATTAATCGGTGATAAATATTGAAAGTAAAAGTATAGACTTAGGGTACAATTTAATGTTAATTAACTTATCATGTAAAACTCGGACGTAAAAATACAGAAACGTGAGGTTTGTACTTACATATTGAGGTAAGCATTTTAATGACTGACACTGATACGGAATGTTTTAATTAGTTCGTAAAATTACGAATGCTTCCAAATAAATGCAATACGTTTATATTTTTAATTTATATTTGAATTAATTATTTTCACGCATCATCACTAGCCGGAATATTGACAAGTTTGACAACTGACAACCATAGACAAGATAACTGGCTGAATGAATGATGAACAATTGAGCTGCATTCTTATCATATCATTCGTTCAATCAGTGATGTGCCAATAAAACGGCTTTCGCCAATTAAATCGACTTAACCATGTCTTAGTCTAGAAAATCTTTTTTCTTTTTACAACTTTTGTAGTCTATATTCCATACGGTCAAGTTTTGTGGCTGTACTAATCTAGATAGGAGAAAGCTGACATGATCAGATTGTTTGCATTTTTCCTTTTGGCCACCGCGAGCAAAATCTCGCATATCAAACAACAGCATGTGAGTGCTTCTTTTTATTCTTTATGGGACGGCTACTGCTGATGCTAAATATTCAATATTGTTTTTTTTTTATTAGTTGTGTTTGGACACTTGTCAGTGTACTACAGGGTGGGGATGTTACAATGATATTATAAGTAAAACTTTACTACTTATAATATCATTGCGATGTTATGATGTGGGATGGACGGTCGAAATTGACACGCACATTACGCTCTAAACGCTTTAGAACTCCGCGTGAGCAAATAATGATTGCATTATCACAACAGTACTAGGAGGACAGTCTTTACTGTGAGTGAATGTCTTTCTGCTGGTGTATTTTACACTGCCCACTCGTATGCGTGTCGTCAACATTTATGTTTTTACGGAGAAACGATATAAACGAAACGATCGCAAAAATAAATTGACTAAGTTTTAAAGCTGGCTCCGCAAACGCATAGTTGAATAAAAAAAACAAACAACTCGTAAAAATTGTCTGTGGTGTATTTACATCAACGTCAAAGTATTATTTTTGTGATTGTGAAAGTTATCGTTTAATTATTTATTTACTTAATTTTTAACAATCATTTAATCAATTATTCAGAAAAATACGAAGATGACTTGTCGCAACGCTTCGCACGCGGGCAGCTGGTACACGGAGAATGGTATGTAAACTAAAATTAAGTTTTTATTATCATAATCTTAACTGGATTATTTGATAAATACCTGTAAAAATTGAAAAGGCTTTTTTATATGCTTTTAAAGAGGTTTTTGGTATCAAAGGGGATAAAGAAAAGTCTAAGGGTGTCTTTAAAAGTCAAAAGGTTATTGACCTTTGTTTTGAAACCTATAATTAAAAGTCTTTTGTCTTTCTCGAAGTGAATTTACAAAGACCCTTTGTAAAACATTTCCGGTAACAATGACTGTCTTGAAGGTATGAGAAAAATAAAGATTGTTTCTAACCTAACAAGCAAAACAAATAATGAAGCGAGAAAATGGATTAATAATAAATTATAAAAGTTTAAAAATGTATGATATCATAAAACAACTTCAAATATTGATTTAAAAGAATAATAAATTGACCTGTTGACCTACCTAGGTCTAAAAATAAAAAGTCAATTGATTTTTTGACTTGAGTGTTTTTGCTTTCGTTCGGAAATAAAACTGTACATAATGATATTAACTTTTTAAAAATAAAATAAACGCCTGAAACTGGTGTATTATTATCATAATTATCGTCTTATAAGTGTTTTCAACTTTTCGAGTGCGTTTATAAATAATTTGTGAGTCATTGTTTGCAATATCATAAAGCTAGATGATATTGCAAGAATGAGTGTGACTATTACTCTTTTAACTATAAATAGGTAAAGTACAGACGCCAGCACATCAAGCTACTACAATCTGTCAGATTTCTTTAATAGATTTTCGACTTTATTGCTAAAGCATTAGGTTCAATGTTGATTGGGAAAATCTGACAGTTTCGGGTAGGTTGACCTGCTGGCGTCCGTACATACAATGAAGGTGATAATCAGTTCAGGCGAAGTTTTGGGCCAACAAAAATACAATGACATGCCATCGACACGACGAAGAAGTTTAATGATATTATAACTAAAAAGAGGTAGATAGGTTATAACGCGATGAATCAGATGTTAATTTTAAAATCTAACATTTTTATTTTCTTAATGAAGCCATGTTGAAACATTTTATTTGTAATAAATTATCGTTCTTCCAAGTTTCCGAACGAAAACGAAAATCGCGGTTGCCATGACAATGACAGCCATTTCAAACAAACGTCAGTTCAATTCAACTGATAATCGCATTGTGAAATTGTAAACACTATTCCAATTAACTAAAAAATGTCTGATAAAACGAAAATATCTGCCGCATCATCTAAAACGTCGATAAAAAGTAAACGGCCATCAACAGTTAGCGTGCAACCTACTTCGTCACGAACAAAATTCGTTCCAACAAAAGACAAAAACGTTCCTCGTTCGAATCCGAAGAAAAATAATGCAAACACAACTACACTTGATGCGGATACCACAATTTTGAAACAAGAACAGCTGGGATTTCCGGATTTTGAAGCAGAAAACCGCCAAGTCGCATACGGGAAATTTCTACGTGCGATGCTTGAAGAATGTCTGATTGACGAGAAGATCGAACGTGAAGAAACAATAATGGATATACATATGACCGAATTAGCTGATAGATTTCAGAAAACTATGGATCAATTGGACAAAACTAATAAGAGAATGAAAAATATATCGTTTGTTGTAGAACAAAAAAGGTTGGTATTGTATTCCTTGTTTTTTTAGTCTTAGGAAGTCTGTTGATCTGATGGGTACAGTGACTTGGCTTTCTGTGATACTGCTTCCTGGTTTATCTGTGAAGGGGCATCAGATGAACTCTTAGTTCATTCTTCTTGGTCACCTAAATGTCAACAAAAAATTAAACTAACTCCTGAATTAGTTGTTGTCTCAATAGTCACCTCCTTTCTAGCCGTATCTTCTTTCACACAGTCCAGGGGCTCTACTCCGAAGTAGTATCGGCCGAATGTACGGCCGTTTCCTGCTACGAAGTTACTACTTGGTTCGGTTGGTTCCGCTCCTACACTCTTTCGAATATTGACTATGGTCCCGACCCAACTGAGCCGATCCGAACTTTTTTCGCATTTTTCAATAATATTCAGTCCGGCCATGTGTCAGTCCGATCCGAACATTCGCACTTTGCACTTCGGAGTAGGCCCCCAGTATTCCTCTACTCTTATAGGCACACACAACATTTTGCTCATTCCTCTTCATCACATGCTGCATTGCTGCCTTCATAAATGTGGTTAAATTAAACAACCTAACCTTTTATCTTCTTCCTTTTCAGACTACTTGACCTCAAAACGCAGATCAACACACAATTCTTTGAAACAACAGACAAGTCAAATGCAGAAACAACTCTCCAAGATCTACACTCCACAGAACAAGCATACCTCGACAAAATACACCTCAAAGATGTTGACTTTGGTTACAACCAAAACTCGGGCCACAAGCAGCTGTTGGAAGCTGTCAATGATGCTATCGAAGGGCTAGAACAGATAAAAAAGGAGTCTAATTTAGACTTAGACAAATTCAAAGAGTATGAGAAGTCACAAACAAGTATTGAAGAGTTGGAGAAAGAAAAATTTGACCTTGAAAGCCTGAAAGCAGAGTTTGAAGCGAAGTTCCCACAATTCAGTGAACAATTGCTGAAGGAAGCATCAGAAAAGATTGCTAAGATCATTGAAATTGATGACAACGACGATGGTGATGAAGATGCTGATGATTGATGATGGTTTCCTGATATAGTTTAATCAAATTTTATTAACGGTGCATAATCTATGGCTGGTTGGGGGGCCTATGAATACCATGACCATACTGTGATGTCATGGTATTCATAGATGTGTGATGGCTGCGACATAACATCTGTTAGTCACTGCCGTCATGTCAAACTCAAAGTATTTATTTCAAATAAATCAATTACAGGCACTTTTGAATTGTTAAGGGGTCGGTCAGCCAGAAAGATGAAGCTAGTTGCCCATTCCAAAGTGTAGTAGGTACCTATAGAGAAGAATGGGCAAGAAACTCCACGGACTCTCTTTTACAATGATGGTTTGACTTTACAGTTTCAAAAAACGCTCTAAACGCACCAACTTACTGTCATAAATAACCTTCAAGGAAACCATGAATTAAAAACCTTATTTGTATTGCGACATCGAACAAAGTAATACATAAATTACAGCTACATCCATTGACTCTTAATGAGTTTAATGTCGCATAGTCCAAAGGCACCAGTCCCACTGCTAATGAGGAAGCTACAAGCTATCAAGGATTTTCTCGCTCAAGAAACGTGCAAAAGTTTGTCGTATGTGTGTTAGTAATTAAAGAGACTACTTCTCACCGCCGGCGAGTAGTCGATTGTCGCAGCGACAAGGATAGCCCTTGTCGATCTCGCACCGCGGCGCTTTAATGGCGACTATAACTTAACACACGTATACGGTTTCGCGGTTTCGTTTTATGAACTAGCCCTGTGTGTTAAATTATTGTCGCTAATGTAGCAACATAAAACAAAGTCTGGTTAGTTACACCATTTATAACTCTACATCGACTGAACCGATTTTTATCCGGTCTCGGTATCTTTGATTTGTTGGATTTGTCTCCGCTCCGAATAGCAGAATAAAGGTCTATTCACACATATCAGGGCAGTGTCCGGGACGTGGACGGACCGTGCTCCGTCAGGGGCTCAAAAAAATATCGCTGTATACATTTTATATGAACTCGTTCACATACGTCCGTGTTCGGGACGGCGACGGAGCTTCAGTGCCTGCCTTGTGTGTGCCACGGCCCTGTCACGTCCCGGACACTGCCCTGATATGTGTGGATAGACCTTAACTATTAAAACGTGGAAAAATTTACGAAAAAATAATAATTAAAGGTTGAAAGCATTTGTAAAAATTTAGATTTAACCTGTCTCGATGTTTACACTTTTTATTTGTATAAAGTTGGTCTTTGACTCATAATAAATGATGTATTTTAATGTAAGAGTGATTTTATTTTATTACTAGCTAGCTTCTTCCGACTTCGTCCGCGTAAAATCTCTTATATTAAAAGCAAAGGGCAAAGGCTTCCCTACTCTCCTTCCACTTCTCTGAAGGGATAGGCAGAAATCCCAGCCGCAGTTGGTGGCAATAGGGGGTCCCCCCCTCAGGGCCATCTCTAACCTATTGGAGGCCCTGGGCGCATAAAGCCTCGTCCCCACTAGGAACATTTTGTCGAGCGACATGTGTCCCCGGAGACATCGGGGGATGTCGGGCGACGTCGGACGACATCGCCGCGACATTGTTGAAACTATTCCTTGTCGCACAGTCGATGAAGAGTAGTGATAAGGAACAGTTTCAACAATGTCGCGGCGATGTCGTCCGACGTCGCCCGACATCGCCCGATGTCTCCGGGGACACATGTCGCTCGACAAAATGTTCCTAGTGGGGACGAGGCTTAAGGATCACGGGGCCCCTGTGTAGATAAGAGTATTATGAACAGTTTTCAAATATTCTGCTACAAAACCAATAAAAGAAACAATAGGTACTAATATTTCATATGTTTGGGACTAGAAACTTACTGTAAATTTGCGGATCAATTATTTTGCCAATGAATGCGTAGAATGAAACGGCGGTTGCAAAGAATTATTTTTTTGAGGGCAGCCCGGAACCACACGAAGTTATACATAAAAAAACTTCATGCGGGGGGGGCCCCGTCGATCGCGGGGCCCTGGGCAATGCCCAGAGTGCCAAATGAATAACAAGGGCCTCCTACCCCTATTAGAAATGTGGGTGTACCTACAGTAGGTACACCTGCCTAACCCTTCGGTTAATACAGGCTTGATGTTATGTGTGTGTATAAATATGACATACTTTTTTTTTTTTTTTTGAGGATGGGAAATCATCAAATGACCCCTCCCGCTCTGGGTTCTGGCTTCTTCTTCCCAGCGATAGCACTAGGAAGTGGTGAAGGGCGGGCGTTTTTGGGGGACTGTCTTTTGTAATTTTGACGTTCGAAAAGTGCTGACTCTCAGCCTAATTTGAATAAATGACTTTTGATTTTGATTTTGATTGGTGGAGCGGAAGGGAGTGTCAGACTCTTACTGACTAAAACCCACCCGTGTTCCTTCCTTAGCCCTTTATGTTCCAGGGCAGCGGTAACCCTTTCGTACGATCCCGCTACATACATTTACTCACACCTTCCCATGAGGAAGACAGAAACTACAGAACGTCACCTGCTACGATCCTTACATAGTCCTCTTGCCTCGTTTATGCTCATACATGAGAAGGCCAATCCTCGTAATTTAAAACGTTCTAAATCTAGTCGCAGTCTCATCTCGGCGACAAACAAATGTCAAAAACTTGTCAAAATATAGGGAAATTAGAAGTATTTTAGACTGAGATCAGACTGTGAACAGTCTTAAAATTACGAGAATTGCCCCTCAGAAGGCCAATCCTCGTAATTTAAAACGTTCAAAATCTAGTCGCAGTCTCATCTCGGCGACAAACAAATGTCAAAAACTTGTCAAAATGTAGGGAAATTAGAAGTATTTTTGTGACCGTTCTTAAAATTACGAGAATTGCCCGTCCGACTGTGAACGTTCTTAAAATTACGAGAATTACCCCTCTGGTCATACACGCACGCTGGTTGCGAGTACTACGCACCTGAACTTTCTGAAGAACATTACTGATAAGGTCACATGTCCTTCTAGGTCCTCTCCAGGCGTTTTCACTCGCAGCATAATTAGCTTACTGTTCCCATTGGTGGGACACAAACCTTTCTATGAGAGGGAGTGGGCCATGTCACCACGCGGGCCCAGCGCGGGTTGGTGGATGTCACATGTCTTCGAATTTTCTGGTTCTAGGACATGCCGGTTTCCTCACGATGTTTTCCTTCGCCGTTTTGAGAGCAGTGGTGATGAAATCCAATCACATCTGCCGTGTAAATATCTTTTGTTTGTTGTTTTGTGTGTGTATAACAAAATCTCCTATATCTTTGTTTAGGTAACGAGCTGTCCCGCCAACTGGATCTCTGGCTGTCCAAAGCCGACCTCACCCATGGACCTGCGAGGGCAATTATTGCGCCGTAAGTTTTACTGATGAAGACTTTTACTGACTAAAACCACCCCGGTGTTCCCTCTCGTACACCTGCATCGGAGGCTGTGGGTGCGAATGCGACTTTCGCTGCCCCGGACTGGTGACGACCCGCGCTATGTGCCCCCCCCCCCCCCCCCCGTTACGTGTTAGAGAGGTGCGCCTGAAACTCTTGGGTCCTGGAATGGAGGCGACGGAAGTCAGTAGGTACACCAACATTTGTAGTTTCGTATAAGAATACTTGCAAGCTTCCTTGTTACTAATCCTGTGTTCCTCTTGCCGATTAGTATTGCCGAGGTCGTTCCGTGGATGGGTGACCATCCATTACATACCAAGACCCCACTGTGCATCGGAAAGCACGTTAAAGCGTTGGTCCCGGCTGTCATTTGTAGATCTTTGACAGTCGTTACGGGTAGTCAGAAACTAAAAAGTCTGATAACTAGTCTTACTAAGGAGTATCGTGTTGGTCACATAGGCAGTCGCTCCATGTAAAATGCTGGTATTCAGCTGCATCCGGTTTGACTGGAAGCCGACCCCAACATAGTTGGGAAAAGGCTATGCAAGTGTTGGACGGCACGGTTAGCGCAGTGGCTGAGCGATCGGACTACTGCGCTGCGTGTCGCGGGTTCGATTCCCGCACGGAACAAATATTTGTATGGCCTACAAGTAGTTGTTCCGGATCTGGCTGTTTGTGTATGTGTGGGTTTAAATTTTGAACCCACGACACAGGAGAGATTCCTAGTGTGGGGCAAAGTTAAAAAAAAAAAAAGTGTTTTGTTAGTTTTATAGATATTGGGATCCGCTGGCCATGGGCAGCGCAGGTCCAGTCGGTATGGCCATGCTTGAGAAAGGACAATGTCTAGCAGTGGACATCTTTGAGCTGATATATGATGATTATGGAATTTATGGATGCAAGTTATCAAAGTGTTAGTATGACGCTATATAAGCTCAACTACTGCTAAATTATGATCTCGTATGTTAATGTTACAGTCACGCGGGCTATTCGTACTGCGGCGCCTGCGCAGCGTTCGCCTACAGACAAATTAGTCCTGTTGTTGTGTGAGTATATTTGATTAGACATTTAATATTTTACTCGACTGCGCGACAAAGAAAGGGTGATGTTTTTCACGCGTATCTATGTACAGTGGCCTCCAAAATTTAGTTGACATTTTTCCACTTCAGCTGTGACACCACATTCATCATCATCATCATCATTCTCCTGCCCTTATCCCAATTTATTTGTGGTCGGCGCAACATGTCTTTTTCTTCCATACTTCTCTATTAGTCGTCATCTCGGTAGTCACCCCCTTTCAAACCATATCAACATTCACACATTCCATCTATCGTTTCTTTGGTCTTCCCCTACTCTTTTAGCCATCGACATTCATACTCAAAACTCCTCACGATATTTTCCTCATTTCTCCGTAACACATGCCCATACCATGACAACCGATTTCCACACAACTTTTCAGTTACCGGTGCCACTTTCAGACTTCCTCTTATGTACTCATTTCTTATTCTATCCATTCGTGTAACACCACACATCTCTCTTAGCATTATGATGTGAAACACCACATTATGATTTAAAATTCTAGTGATCCAAATGTTGGAACTCCTATAATGTTTTCATTGACTAATTCAACTACCTTTTTATGATTTATCATAAAAAATAATCTAGTAATCCCTTACCTGCACCCTAATTACGTAACGCACTATAAATCACAATTTGAATCACTTTGAAGAATATTGCTTATCCATTGCGTAATCAGCGCTTCTCCTCCACATTTGGAGCACAGCCTAAGTGTGAACTCTCTGCCAGCGTCTGTATTCCCTTCCACATTTAACCCGTTTGCCTTCAAAGCAAGAGTGAACAGGCATCTTCTGGGCACGCTCGTTCCATCATAGACCTCATCCATCGCTTTCCATCAGGCGTGATGGAGGTTAAGAGCTGCCAGTCGATTCTGTAAAAATCTCACCGTGAAAACTCAAGTGAAGTGAGCTTGATGTGAGTTGTCAGTAGTGTCAATCCCTAGCATTATTTGGAATGACAGCTCACTCCACGCTCACTTCACATAAGTTTTCACGGTGAGATGGTTACAGAATCGCACTGCAGGACCATTCACCGATAAAAAAAAATTACAAGTATACTTTTGTTTCAGTAAGCGTATATTCATCCTGGGTCCCTCTCACCACGTGAGGCTCGGAGGCTGCGCCCTGTCCTCCCTGGACAAGTACCAGACTCCCCTCTACGACCTCACGATTGATAAACAAAGTAAGTTCTTACCACTATCTTTTTTTTTACCCCTTTTGGCATTATAGTCTTTGTTTTCTGTTTTTATAGTTTTAAGGTGTATTTATTTTACTGTAAGCCAATAGTCACCTCACCTCCTTCTGCGAAGCAGTCATGCTAGCGAAGGAGGTGGCGGGGTGGGCGAGGGAACGCGCCTTGCGCACCTCACGCCTCAGCCGCCGCGGGAGACGCTCCGGGCGTCGGGAGCCGCGTGACGACTCCCGGCCACCGTAGGCGCGGGCCTGCGGGCGGAGAGTAATGGGTAGCTCTCCGTCCGATCAGGACTAGGCCCGTGCCGGACGGCGTGTTCGTGTTCCACGCGCGCCTCAAAGAGATGTCAGCAAAAGAGACGGGGCCCCATAGGGCCGAAGCCTGCCAGGGTAGCGGGACCATCCGAAAGGGTTTACCGCTGCCCTGGAACATAAAGGGCTAAGGAAGGAACACGGGTGGGTTTTAGTCAGTAAAAGTCTGACACTCCCTTCTGCTCCACCCAGAGCGGGAGGAGTCATTTGATGATTTCCCATCCTCAAAAAAAAAAAAAAAAAAAGCCAATAGACGCATTTTTCTTTCCTTATTTCTATACGTACTATTTTTTTATTATAAATGTCCTTCTGTTATTACGTCCTTTTCACGTATTTCGATAAAGGGCTTTGAAGGTCCGTGGCATACCCACATATCCACCATTTTGTTTTTTTTTTCAAAAAGGCGGCAAAAAGAAAATAATTTTAATGTCATTTTCATGTGAAAATTGTTTATATCAAAAACTTACTTCTTGCAGTTTATGCTGAGCTGGAAGCAACGCGTCAATTTGAATGGATGGACGTCCAAACAGATGAGGACGAGCATTCTATTGAGATGCACCTGCCTTACATAGCTAAAGTTATGGAAGAGTACGTATTTACCGCATACTTTAGCGATTATATTCTGTTTCACACAAAGTAACTTACAGCAACTTACGAGTTGTAGGTCGTAGGTTCGAACCCCGGCAGGCGCTTTACTTTGTGTGAATTATATCATCACCATTGCTCTCAAAACGGTGAAGGGAGACATCGCGAGGAAACCGGCATGTCCTAGAACCAAAAATTCGAAGACATGTGACATCTACCAACCCACACTGGGCCCGCGTGGTGGATTATGGTCCATTCCCTCTCACAGAGAGGAGGCCTGTGTCCCAGCAGTGGGAACATTGTAGGCTGATTATACAGGGTTATTTGTAAAACACCAACAACCTCTTAATAGGTCATTGTACTCATCATTATGAACAACTTTTACTATAGGACCAAACCTGAAATCGCGAAAAAAAAATCAGCTGTTTCCTACATTTATGTTCGCACAACTCGTCAAAATGTAGGGAGCAGCTGATTTTTTTTTTCGCTATTTCAGGTTTGGTCCTATAGTAAAAGTTGTTCATAATGATGAGTATAATGACCTCTTAAGAGGTTGCTGGTGTTTTACAAATAACCCTGTATATTATATTTAATTCATATTATTATTTTATATGTAATCGCATGCTGTACTGGTTGACGTCATGACGTCAATGCCGGCTGCCGCTGAAAACCAGCGCTGGGGCTCTGTCTCGTATAGGGTCTTAGCATTATGCTGAGCGATGGCCGTTTTGTGTGGACGTGACGCATGTTTTCCCCAACTTGTTATTTTTTTGTGTTCTTTTTATGCGTCATGTTTACCGCTAATAATAGTATTTTCTTTCTATCTTTCTTCATTGCCGTTTTCTTTTCAGATATCAAACAGGCTTCACAATTATCCCAATCCTAGTTGGTTCCCTGTCTCCTGAGAAGGAGGCAAGGTACGGTGCCATCCTAGCGCCGTACCTGGCGGACCCTCAGAACTTGTTTGTGATATCTTCCGACTTCTGTCACTGGGGGTCCCGGTTCCGGTATACGTGGAAGGATAACTCGAGGGGACAGATTTACCAGAGTATCGAGTGGTTGGATAAACAGGTGAGGAAAAATAAGGATAGCTTAATTTTTGGGCTTTACCCATCGATAAATAATAGTACCAGATTCCCGATAAGCGCTTCAAAAACGGCCCGAAAAATAAGACCACAAATACTTTTGTGGTCTTATTTCAAATTAGTATGTTTTTAACCTTATTACTTAGACTTTAAGTTTCATTTTAGAATAAATGACTGAAAATTTAAAAATAGAATGATTTTATTTTCAAGCGACATTTTAGATATATTTTGCAATGGTAATTAAACTTTTTTCTAAGAACTGTAGATGTTTACGTGTGTGCAAACGTGGCCACTTGAGCGACTGATTGTTGTTCCTGATCTTTAATCTAGTACTATTATTAATCGAAGGTTTTACCTATTATTTAAATATAATTTTTCCTTTATTTCATTACTGTAAGTACATACAAATTACATTTTTAAATATTAGAATATAAAAAAAATAGTAGCCCACCGGTATCGGGAACAGGGTCCAAGCTACCGGCGGTCAGGGCTCCAGAGAGAGGAACCTGCTAACAATGCGGGCTGTGTCCAGAAGTACCGCTTTCTGAATCAAGCCGTTGATCCAGCTGCCCAACGAGAGCCTCCTCAGGTGTTGGTCGAGGCTCTTGGCTATTGGCTATCACGACTATCGGCACAATGTTCGCTGAGTCCACATTCCACATGTTTGCGAGCCACGGCACAATGTTCGCTGAGTCCACATTCCACATGTTTGCGAGCCAAGTCAAGATACTTGATGTGCTTATCTTTCTCGGCTTTCAGAAGGTTCCCATCATGTGAGACGGATAGGTCATTTGAATTTTTTTTTTTTTTTTTTTTATTAAGATTATTCTTTTATTTACTCAAGTAAAATCTCCACTTATTGCGTACGTAATTCCTGAGGCATATTTTGTGACCAGAAATAATTCAGATGCCAATACCTTCTTTATCATAAATATAATTAATAAATATTCTCTTCTTTATCATAAATATAATTAATAAAATAAATAAATATTATTATTATTATTTTGGTCTATAGCGTTAACACAAATTTTGCTGATAGTTCTTTATTCTCAGAAACAAAAAAAAAATTGTTTTAAACGCACGAGTGAAACTGATTCAATCTTAATGGCCTTCAAAACATGGAATATTTCAGGGAATGGACTTAATAGAGAAGATGGACCCGCGCGTGTTCACGGAGTACCTCAACAAGTACGGGAACACGATATGTGGCAGACATCCTATAGGAGTGCTGCTGCAGGTAAGACATAAACGAAGATCCTCCCTTTTATATAGAGGATGAGTAAACTTTTTGTTCCTGTTCTCATACCTATGAGGTACCTATTTCGACTAACCACTGAAAATCAGCGCTGTGCTGTGGGTCCCCTGAGTGGAAGCTTTCTTGTTACAGTCATGACGTCCAGCCGTCGACTAATTCTGCTTTCTGCTCGTGATTATATATACAGGGTTATTTGTAAAACACCAGCAACCTCTTAAGAGGTCATTGTACTCATCATTATGAACAAATTTTACTATGGGGCCAAAACTGAAATCACGAAATAAAAATCAGCTGTTCACTACATTTATGTTCGCATAACTCGTCAAAATGTAGGGAGCAGCTGATTTTTTTTTCGCGATTTTAGGTTTGGTCCCATAGTAAAAGTTGTTCATAATGATGAGTACAATGACCTCTTAAGAGGTTGTTGGTGTTTTACAAATAACCCTGTATAGTTTGTTTTTATTTTTCTTTATTCTTTGAATTCATTATTCATTTATTTATTCACACCAATAAGTACATCTTACAGTATTCCAAGACGATGTTATACACACTTTTTAAACTATCTATAAACTATACAAACATAAAATTCAACAATAAAACTAAAATAATAAAAATTACAATATTATGCCTTTTTCAATGCATGTAATAGATTATTCAGTATAGTATAGTATATACTATAAGTATATGCACCTACAAATTATCCAAATAACGAAGCTTTAAATATCAGAATGGTTACTATTTAGTTATTTACTGTGTATGAAAGTTATTATTGAATATGGTTTGTAGGAAAAGGGTTTTATGAAATAAAGCACAGACAGACAAGGCTAAACATTTATTTAAATTTAGGCTTGTCAGTAATTAATCAGAAAACTAGTCATCCGTTCGCAAAACTAGGTCATCATGGAGAAGAAGGATAAGAAACTCCATGGAAACAGTAACAAAGTATTCTATCAATACATTTCTTATGTTATCATAAATTATCGTTATCTTTAAAAACAATTAATTCTATCTCTTGGACAACGGTCCAAGATAATTCAAAATAATAACAATAGCTAGGAACATTGGCCATAATATATGACTTATACAACAACATTTTCATAATAAGCAATAATTAAGGTATAATAAAGGTAAATTAAGGTATAATTAACTTACGTGACATCTGGTCGATCTATTCCACATAACAACGGCACTAGAACTAACCAACTGAACATTTACCAAGGAACTATATTGATAACGTCGTTACAATCCATTTTATACACTACCAACGTCTTTTACGTAAAACATCTACCGCCATTTTGAACCAATCACAGATCATCATACATTTTGGTTTAATATCTTCTAACACAGGTAATAATAAACAAATCTTATATAGTGAAACCATTTTAAAACATTATAAGGTAATTAATCAATTTAATAAGAGTCGATTGTTAATTCTTAGACATCATCAAAAAGTATATCAACATCAACTGACAGTATTGTACCAATCATTTGAAACAACCTATTATATTAAAATAGCAATATAAAATCTAAGATATACTACAAAGGTAATCAAATATTAATTATTCATTTATAATAATAACATTCAAGTGTTTTTTTACTAGTTAAAACTGTTGTTTTTTGTAAACACAATATCTAGTCAACTTAGGTACTTCTAAGTTGGTCCCAAGCTTCGTAAATGTGACAGATTCCATTATTCAACAAACTATATTCCAAAATTATAATTATATTAAAATGAAATATCTAATACGGCCATACTGACATGTACTTCGTCCTCGAAGTACCTACCTATGAAAAAAAAATTTTTTTTTTGTTTTTTTTTTCTGTTGTTTTTTTTTTGTAAACACAAAATCTAGTCAAGTTAAGTACTTCTAAGTTGGTCCCAAAGTTCGTAAATGTGACAGATGCCATTATCCAACAAACAATATTCTAATATTATAATTATATCAAAATGAAATATCTAATACGGCCATACTGACATGTACTTCGTCCTCGAAGTACCTATGAATCTACAATTTCATAAAAACAACAGCGTTTCATATAGACTAATTCAACAAGAAGTGGTTACATATTTTAGTATTATTATTATACAGTTAGTTATTAAATAACAATCTTATTTAAGTTGCTCAGAGCCAACTTTTTTTTTTACCAATGTATCTAAATATCTTAGCACCTTCTGCTAATGTAATAGAAAAAGTTAAGTACTTAGGACATTTATCAAATAATTCAAATAAATCATCGCTCGGCCAATCTGACAATATAACTATTCAACAAACATTTTCTGTTAACATATTTAACAAATATTTAACATGGCCATTCTGATATGTATTTGATCCTTGAAGTATTGCCAGGTGATGATAATTTTGCATTAAAAAAATCTAAATATTCTTATTTAGAGTATTTACATACACATGGAGGTCCACATTCAATTCGCTGCCATTGAGATAGACCAACCACAAAACAAATGGGTAAACCAGCGTACATTAGCCAACTACATAGATATGCCAGTCACATTCACCCGCTGCCCGTGAGATAACTTGACACCAAATAGGAGGCTACCAGCGGATAATAAACTTTAGCCAACTACATAGATATGCCAGTCACATTCACCCGCTGTCCGTGAGATAACTCGACACCAAATAGGAGGCTACCAGCGGATAATAAACTTTAGCCATCTACATAGATATGCCAGTCACATTCACCCGCTGACCGTGAGATAACTCAGCACCAAATAGTAGGCTACCAGTGGATAATAAACATTAGCCAACTACATAGACATGCCAGTCACATTCACCCGCTGACAGTGAGATAACTCGGCACCAAATAATTAATAATAATAATAATAATTTATTTAATAAAAACGATTACAAAAAGGTGTACATTTATCAGGAGTGGCAAATTTTCCATACATTTATAGTGCTTAAAAATAAACTACAACTAAAATATATATATATATATATTATTTTTTTTTTAATAACAGATGTAAGTAATAATAGTTCGGAATTCGAGTGTTAGGTAGCGACCCACCCGAACTAGGTTTAATTCAAACCTGTGTTTCAGGCCATCACTTTACATTTCAATTATATTAGGGAATTAAATTTTTAAATAAAACTGGTGTATAAAAATAATTATTTAACAACTCTGCGAAAAAGCAAAATAGTACATTAATACCTAATACTAAGCCTATGTAAACATACAAAAGTAAATACTTACAATGGAATAAATTCAATCAATAGGAGGCTACCAGCGGATAATAAACATTAGGTACATGATATTTTAAAAATAAATTTCAAATAAGTAATTTCAATATTATCTCTACAGCACTATCAATAATTAGAGATCACATGAAACAAAATGCTTAATGGAACGTTATGAACCACATTTCATTGTGATTACGATAAAAGATGGATTGATATTGATAGATGTTTTAAGTACTTCATAATGTTTCTTATTTCAAAATTAAGTGAGGTTATCCTACTCCAGAAAATAATTTATAAGAAAATATAGCTTAACATCAGGAATCACTAAATTCCATTTTTGAACATTATTCCACTCTTTATATTGTTGTATTCTCAAATTATATTTTAAAGCAATTGGTTCAATGATTATCACGTAATTAACATAGTCAAAACTGTTCGTCCTTTATAAGCCAAGCGTAAACTAAATGTTACATAATAATTATCTAAAAGTATTTTGCAATATGTAACCTTTCAATGTAATTATCTTATCCAATTGCATTTCGTTTTGATGTAAAAGAGCCTCTAAGGGCCTTACCGATTTCAGATACTTCTTACTGCCGGAAAGCTTCTCGATATACTTACAGCAGATTGAGGTTCCGTATTTTCAAGGCTCGTAAAGTAATAAGCAGCTCCGCAGCTCCAACGTCACAGGTGGCAGTGCGATGTCATCATTATGGTGTGAGTGGAGTCAGCGACCCACCGACCAACGGCTTCCAAAAGATCGTCAAAGCTCCAACATCAATCATGAAAATAGAAAAATAAAATGCATTAGCAAGTGGTTTTAAAGGCCAGAGAACAATCCCACTTCTGATAATAGATTATTCAGTATAGTATAGTATATACTATAAGTATATGCACCTACAAATTATCCAAATAACGAAGCTTTAAATATCAGAATGGTTACTATTTAGTTATTTACTGTGTATGAAAGTTATTATTGAATATGGTTTGTAGGAAAAGGGTTTTATGAAATAAAGCACAGACAGACAAGGCTAAACATTTATTTAAATTTAGGCTTGTCAGTAATTAATCAGAAAACTAGTCATCCGTTCGCAAAACTAGGTCATCATGGAGAAGAAGGATAAGAAACTCCATGGAAACAGTAACAAAGTATTCTATCAATACATTTCTTATGTTATCATAAATTATCGTTATCTTTAAAAACAATTAATTCTATCTCTTGGACAACGGTCCAAGATAATTCAAAATAATAACAATAGCTAGGAACATTGGCCATAATATATGACTTATACAACAACATTTTCATAATAAGCAATAATTAAGGTATAATAAAGGTAAATTAAGGTATAATTAACTTACGTGACATCTGGTCGATCTATTCCACATAACAACGGCACTAGAACTAACCAACTGAACATTTACCAAGGAACTATATTGATAACGTCGTTACAATCCATTTTATACACTACCAACGTCTTTTACGTAAAACATCTACCGCCATTTTGAACCAATCACAGATCATCATACATTTTGGTTTAATATCTTCTAACACAGGTAATAATAAACAAATCTTATATAGTGAAACCATTTTAAAACATTATAAGGTAATTAATCAATTTAATAAGAGTCGATTGTTAATTCTTAGACATCATCAAAAAGTATATCAACATCAACTGACAGTATTGTACCAATCATTTGAAACAACCTATTATATTAAAATAGCAATATAAAATCTAAGATATACTACAAAGGTAATCAAATATTAATTATTCATTTATAATAATAACATTCAAGTGTTTTTTTACTAGTTAAAACTGTTGTTTTTTGTAAACACAATATCTAGTCAACTTAGGTACTTCTAAGTTGGTCCCAAGCTTCGTAAATGTGACAGATTCCATTATTCAACAAACTATATTCCAAAATTATAATTATATTAAAATGAAATATCTAATACATGCTATTATCTTATTGTATGCACGTGTTTCTGTAATAAATAAACCTATTTTTAGTTCTATATACCTAATAAAAACATAATAAAAAAAATATTTCGCTATAAGCCGCCATCTTGGTTTTTTGAGACGTCATACAGCTTATAACTCGCGGCAAACATGACGCTACCAACGCTTCCTTGTTTGTCAAAATACAACGATGAGTTATGAGTGAGCAGATGAACATTCATACAATCATAACCTTCCTTTGATTTTGGTAAAAAATTAAAAATTTTCTATTATCTTTTTCAGGCCATAGAAAGACTTCGCAGCCAATCGAATACCCCTCGAATGGCGTTGAAGTTCTTGAAATACGCTCAGTCATCGCAATGTATGAACATGCAAGATTCTTCAGTCTCCTACGCTAGCGCATCCCTTGTCATGGAGTAGAACAACTACTTGAAGCAGGCAGGTTTCTTAAATAAAGTCATCATTTAAGACTTGGGCTTTTACCCAACTAGGTCAGCTTCCAGTCTTACCGGATGCAGCTGAATAGCAGTATTTTACATGAAGCGGCTGCCTATCTGACCTCCACAACCCAGTTACTGGGTATACGATACCCCTTGGAAAGACTGGTTGTCAGACTTTCGGGCTTCTGACTACCCGTAACGACTGTCAAACATCCACGAATGACAGCCGGGACCAACGCTTTAACGTGCTTCCGAGGCACGGTGGGGTCTTGGTATGTAAAGATGGTCACCCATCCACAGACCAACCGCGGCATGCGTAGCTTAACCTGTTCGATCGACCTTTGCGGCTGTTATTATTTAGCCACGGGCCCCTCTCCCAACTGGGTAAAATGAATGACATGTATATTTAAGACATTTGCCTGCAAATAGCAATAAATATAGTAACACAAAAAATATCATAATTTTCATCCATTTTTAGTGCTTATATATTAAGTTAATTCTATCTATAATTTTTATACCTTTTTATAATTTTTAAGTAGATAGCTTTAGTAAAATATGTGAAAATGCAAAAAAAAATATAACCAAAAGATTTTATTGTTATAGCTGTACCCTGTCCATTAAGTAAACCGTTTTTGACAGATGGAACTAGTGATTGCAGCAACACACAATACATTGATTGATACACGTACAGTCAACAAAAGAGATAAGTATGCAGGGTCGTCGGATATCGTTGGAAGTTTATTAAGAAACCGATGGATGTTTTTGAATGAAATTTTGTTTGATAAATTAACTGTTTGTTTTCTATTAATAAAAATAAAAAAATATCCGAAAACATCAATCCATTTCTTACTAAACTTCAACTATATCCGTCGACCCAGGGGGTCTACTCCGAAGTAGTATCGGCCGAATGTTCGGCCGTTTCCTGCTACGAAGTTACTATTTGGTTCGGTCGGTTTCGATCCTACACTCCTACACTCTTTCGAATATTGACTATGGTCCCGACCCAACTGAGCCGATCCGAACTTTTTTCGCATTTTTCAATAATATTCGGTTCGGCCATGTGTCGGTCCGATCCGAACATTCGCACTTTGCACTTCGGAGTAGGCCCCCTGCATACTAATCTCTTTTGTTGACTGTACGGTATTATAATGTGTGTAAGAAGCCATAAATAATTATGATAATTCAATAAGATAATGCAGTTTATATATTTATTTTAAAGTTAACTTTTACGTAATCTGGAATATGTACGTTCTAAGAGAGCTGTCAAAAATCGGTTAACCTAATGGACGAGGTATAAAAGGCATCTATTAGTTTTTGTTAAACTGAAAGAGTTTCCCTATCCTACCTTATCATATCATAAAAATTATAAAGACTTATGCTTTATAATCTCTATTACACTGCCATCGAGTGTAGTGCTCTGTCATTAGCAGTGATAGGAATAGGTAGTGCCTATTTGCCTAAACTTCGAAAAACAGAGACAAGAAACGGAGACTTCCTTAGGACTAAATTTTTTCCGGGACATCTGGCTGGTATGCGACAATGGCGGTTTCTTTTTGTAATTTCTAAGAATAGATAACGAAATGCGCTGCCGTAAACCGGACCAGGGTCCAAAGTAACTAACCAGGAGGCGGACCAGCATAGCTACTCCATCTGACAGGCTATCGTATCGGAAATGACACAATTCGATAACCGGATTTTCCTCGCCCCCGAAATTTTTCTGGTGTTGGAAAAATCAGCCCTTAATATTTATTATTTAAAAGTTTTATTCGACAGTATTAAGTCCCAACCTGGCTTCGCTTAAAACCTATGAATTTAACTTTTTAAGTAGAAATAACAAATTGGAAATATATTATAATAAACAAGTATTGTATGTCTAAAGGACTTGTAATCAGGTTGAAACCTTAATTCGATTTATACTAAAGTACCGATATATATTCTCGCCCCGATATCGGTACTTGTATCGGTATCGACGACGATATCAGAATTGGTATTGGTATTGACGATGATATCGGTACTGGTATCATAGATATCGATGATGATAACAGTACTGGTACCAGTATAGATGATGATATTGGTATTGGTATCGGTATGGACGATGATATCGGTACCAAATATTTTATTACCGCAGTGACGATATTAGCCAGTCAGCGATTTATTTTATCATCTATAGATCGTCAATGTATTAAAATAGCCTACGCTAGTGCCGATACTTAATAATCCCCCGACCGATATCGGTCACGGTGGCGAAGGCCAATCTCAACGGAGATTAGCCAGGTACGCAGGATATATTATAGTGCACAAGTGTGTGCGTAAACACAGGTGCACTCTCTGTTCCTTTACTCTCATAGTCCGATGGGACGGCAATCCGACACGACCGGGGAGAGATCAGGCGCAGGACCAACGGCTTTACGTGCTTTCGGAGGCACGGGGGTCTTAAACCGCCAACTTCCAAACTCCGGACTGTTACTAAGAAATTCCAAATGGAAAACCGACTTAACAATTTTGCCCAACCTGGGAATCGAACCCAGGACCCCACGTTCAGCAGTCGCGCTTGCAATCACGAGACCAACGGGGCTACTGACATGACGGGGCTATTACGCGGGTCTGGCTAATATCGATACCACGGCATGAGGTGTTCTCATAAAACTGCCGATACGAGAGCAAATCGGAGAAAGTATTTTAATATCGATACTATGGTATAAATCGTCTACAAAATACATATAATCGAGGTTGTTATTTTTGTAATAAAAATACTACGTAGTGTCCAAATATGTACAGTACTTGGAATGTAAATATGGCATAACGAGTTTTAGAAAAAGTTCGTCTTTGAAAAGAATCGCGCCCGTTGCTCATACCTGCGAAACACCATAGAAACGGGTTTTGTCGACGAAAAAATAGACTAAATGACATGAAATGTGTGTTACGCAATTTACTGGGTCTCTTTCTAATGCTCGATATATCATGTATACGGTGTTTACGTATAGCATTTTTGTTTCACGAAGTGACGCGCGTTTTACTTGTGGTGGTCAAGTGTACAGACACGCTGTGAATGTGTGTGTAAGCGCAGGATCTCTCGGTACCGTCCGAGACAATGGCGAAGTCGGAAGTGTGTGTGCGTGTTATGTGCTGACGCTACTCGTCTTCACGCACACATTGACAGCGTTTGTACACTCAGTTATCACAAGTAAAGCGCGCGTCGTTTGGTGAAATAAAAATACTGTAAGTACTGTAATTAAATATTGTAGTGTTTAGATAAACCTTATGTAAGTATACGATTTTTTTATTAGTGTTGAAAATTATTCTTAAAATTTTGAAATGCCTGGTTTCTATGTCTGAAAACGGATTAAGCTTAAGTAAAATGAGCCTTGTGTTGTACTTATACCTTAGAATTTTTGATTCTGTGGGTCACAAATCTGACGTTCACAAACACATACAGCACAGCCTAAACCGCTGGACGTAGAAGTATGAAATTTTGCACAAGAGTTCCATATGTAAGCAAGGAATTTTGATAATTAAGTGCTAAATCGCATCAGATCAGGCACATTGCTCGTCTCTGACAAAATTTTCATCTTGTGCGAAAAAGAGATATAGATATACAAGACATAGTGCCATCTCTTTTTCGCAGTCCCTTGTAGTTTTAACAAGTAACAATTAACAAGATATAGGAATCAGGTTTGAACTTGTATTAATTAGTTCGAAATATCTGCCGCTTTTATTAAAATATTGTTGTCATTATAATTGTGAATACTTTGTTGAAGTGTTGGCATCGAATCGGTCTCAAAAGGCATTTATTTTGTAAGAACTAGCTGTCTCATTAAAGTTTTAATTTGCTACTATTTTTGTTGTTTTTTTTTTTTATTGACAATGGGCTCACTCTTGACCTCAATCCAGCCCAGAGGCAGGGATGAGATCTACGGTGGAACGAGCTTGCCCAGAAGAAGCCTATTCACTCTCGCCTTGAAGAGATTCGGGTTGTATGAACTCGGGAATGCAGACGCAGGCAGACGATTCCACTCCTTAGCTGTGCGCATCAGAAAAGATGACGAGAAGCGCTTAGTGCGTATATATGGTATATTAACCAAATAGGGGTGGTATCCCGCAGTGCGTCTGGACTCTCGATGGTAGAAAGGTGAAGGCGGGATGAGCTCATGTAGCTCTTGAGCACACTCCCCGAAGTACAGTCTGTAGAAGACGGACAGACAGGCGACACTTCGCCGGTGAGCCAAACTGTGAAGCTTTGCCTCCACCAGCTTTTTATCTCCAATGAGTCTCTTAGCTCTGCGCTCCACTGAGTCTAAAGTGGCGAGTTGGTATTTAGCTGAGCCATCCCACAGGTGACTGCAGTACTCCATACACGATCGGACTTGTGCCTTGTGAAGGGTCAAAAGCTGTCCCGGTGTGAAGTACCGTTTTATTTGAAAACTAACAGGTGGCTTACACCACTCTTATAGCAGGGCAGAAGTTGAACTGCACTGCTTTTTAGGGTTCCGTACACAAAGGGTAAGAACGGGACCCTATTACTAAGACTCCACTGTCCGTCTGTCTGTCTGTCACCAGGCTGTATCTCATGAACCGTGATAGCTAGACATGATGTATTTCTGTCGCCGCTATAACAACAAATAGACTAAAAACAGAATAAAATAAATATCTAAGTGGGGCTCCCATACAACAAACGTGATTTTTTGTCGTTTTTTGCTCGATATTAATAACGGCAACGCTTGAAATTTTCACAGAATAGACAGCACACACAGTTAGTCTTACAAACACGAACAGCGTTGGTTTTGGTAACCCTACCTGCGCGAGTCCGACTCGCACTTGGCCGATTTTTGTTTGTACAGACGCCAGCAGGTCAAGCTACCCGAAACTGTCAAATTTTCCCAATCAAAATTTAACCATAACGCTTTAGCTTTAAAGTTGAAAATATATTAAAGAAATTTGACAGATTGTAGTAGCGTGATGTGCTGGCGTCTGTACTTAGTCATAGAACAAAAAAGCAGTGCAGTTCAACTACTGCCCTGCTATAAGAACTGCTGGTAAGCTCCCTGATCCGTCAGACGTTGTCCTGTCAAGTCTTTATTCTCATTCTTATAAGGTCCCTGTTGGGTTGCGCCACTGAAAAGTCTGACAAAATCATTGTGATCTTTATTTACGTTTTAATAAGGTTCTTGTTAGTTTGCTCTTGTCAGAAATAAAATAACTTTGAACAAACTGTAGTAAATACCTATTGACAGCGATGCGGACAACTTTTTTGATGCCCTATGATTATTTTTCCCCTCCATTTTATATACTTGTACAGACGCCAGCACATCAAGCTACTACAATCTGTCAAATTTAATAGATTTTCAACTTTATCGCTAAAGCATTAAGGTTCAAAATTGATTGGGAAAATTTGACAGTTTCGGGTAGCTTGACCTGCTGGCGTCTGTACATATAATTATTTTAAAATTGTTAGCTTTCAAAATTATGTAAATATTTCGTTTAATAAGTAAATACTAATTCCATGCTTTCGACCCAAATGTATTAAGGCGGAAACACATTATTAAAACGTGACGCGACCCGATGAAAGGCGATGCGTGTTGTAGAGACCTCTAAGGCAGAGACACATGTAATACTTTTTTCAAGAACCCTCTACTTCTTTTAGTAACACTATGCTAATTTTGAAAAAAAAACCGTCATGCCAACCCAAAAACCTGTTCCTCTGTCAAAATTTGTCATGTGAAAATCCCACGCGTTTTTAAATTTTAACCAAATTTTTTGTCGTTTCCACTTAAAATACACAACAAAACATGATTCCGCTTCATGAAAAAGAGAGTAGAATAATCCTTTTCGACAAACACAAATCATGGTACAAAATGGACATCGACGGGGAATACATTACGAGACCTAGCAAGACAGATCTTCTGGCGAATTTATCAGAGAAGAAATACTCGAATAGATCTGACAATAAAAACAAGTTTTCGAAGCAACTCTGCTTACGGAGATCCAGCAAATTACACGTGGCTAAAGTTGATAGAAGGAAAAAACCCGAATTTTTGAGTAAAACTCATGACTTTATCTTTAAAACAAGCCGGAATGTATGCGTTTCTATTATTATGACACTAGCTGCATACTGTGGGTTCTCCTATATGACACCGTATATCATTTTGAATAATCTTCGACCAATTGAGGGAGTGTTTTAGTCAAGAAGAGCTGTTTATGGGAAAAATCCAGTGATAAACAGAGTAGGTTCGCTTCGCCCGCGTGGAAGTTGGAAGGCGACGTCTTATCGTAAAACTCTCCCGCGGCAATGTACTATGTACCGGGATAAAAAAGTACCCTATGTGACTATATATGTCCTAATCTGTGTGCTAAATTCATCCAAATCCGTTCAACCTTTAGGGCGTGAAAATGTAACATACAGGCAGACTTACTTTGGCAATTTGTAGATATGTACAGACGCCAGCAGGTCAAGCTACCCGAAACTGTCAAATTATCCCAATCAACCTTAAACCTAATACTTTACCGATAAAGTTGAAAATCTATTAAAGAAATTTGACAGATTGTAGTAGTATGGATTAAGTCATCATCGTTCTGCTGCCCAATTTATTTGAGGTCAACGTGTCTTTTTCTTCGATATTTCTAAAGTATGGTTTAAGTAGAAATTTGAATTTGAGTAAAGTAAATCTTTATTGAATCAGTGTTATGTGTAACTTTAATTTGAAAAAGAGTGTACAAAAAAAAACATTGCTTACTGCTTTTGCTAGTGGCGCCATCTATGATAGGGTTGGAGTGCAGGGTGACGCAGGGAGGGCTCAGCTCACCCCGGCTCTTCAACCTTTACTTGAACCAGCAGATCCTTGACCTCAGCAGCACCAAGTTCCGATATCATATTGACGGGGTGTGCATTAACAATATTAGTTATGCTGACGATATGGTGTTGTTGGCGACTGATCGCTGTATAAATCTGAATATATGCGGTGAATCATGGGCACAAAATAACGTCACAAAGAGCGAACTAATGGTTTTTAACCAGGCATTTTGACATATTCGTGTATTCCTCATGTCGTACAGTGTGGAGAACCTCTTTGAAGGGTGGACAAGTTTAAGTATCTGGGCCACTGGGTCACTGAAGATCTATCTAAAGATAATTGTGACATTGAAAGGGAACGTTGGTCGCTGGCTGTCCGTTGTAACATGCTGGGCCACAGGTTTCCACGATGTACGAAGACTTTTCAAAGCTTCCTGTCAGTCCATCTACACATATGCAGCCGGTAGGTCAATTTCACTCAGCGGGCATACAGTTCAATATAATGACTGGACAGGTCCATTGAATCTATGTAGTTCTTCCCTCTAAAGACCATTTCAGACACCACTCTACGTGGTCTTCACATGATCTGACCAAGATTATGTCTGGACTTTAAAAGAGACTGTGACCTCTCTTTAAAAGAGTTTGTGTTGGTCTTTCTTCTCGGAGTAGCCAGGAAACGCCGACCTCATCTAGTGTTAAAAATATGATTAACGTGTACAGACGCCAGCAGGTCAAGCTACACGAGACTGTCAAATTTTCCCAATCAACCTTGAACCTTAACGCTTTGGCGATAAAGTTAAAAATCTATTAAAGAAATTTGGCAGATTTGGAATTTGGTAGCTTGATGTGCTGGGCGTGCTGGCGTCTGTACAAACCTACTTACATTTAAAATCAAATCATTTATCATTGGAATAATTCAATGACCAATTTGTAACTGGAACTATCTGAATAATTCGGGCTATGTCAGTTGGGCAATAGGCTAGCTGTCTAAAAAAATCGAATTAGTCCGTCAGTTAGATTATCAAAAAATATTGGACCTGTATTTTTTCTTTGGTCAATTATATAAAAAATTAAGATATTACCCGTTAAAATTCCGCGTTACGTCACGCCTTGCTACACTTTTTAGCATGGCGTGACGTCACGACCCCCTACTCCCAAATTTTGACGCGCTTTATCTTTGTCATTTTTTGTTTGATTGACAAAAGTAAAAATACGTATCCATTATTTTTCGATAATCTAACTGACGGACTAAATATAATAATAATTTTTTTACCCAGGAAGCTACCCTATTCAACAGTTACTGTGAATTATTTCAGGGAAGAGGGAACTAGTATTTAAAAAAAAAACAAAATTTAGTAAAATATAAAGTTTTATTTTAATGTTAACAATTTTGTTTACATGATTGTTTACATAAATAATGATGGAGAAAAACTTAGAAACAAATTATTATAACAACTCTCTTTTTAATAAAATAAATAGCTCTGTGTCTTGGAATCCATTTATTTGTAACTTAAATTAGTTAGGAGAGTGGCAACACAAAATTGACATAACTTCAAAAGTACCTACTCCAACATTTTGTAAAAAAAAACCATAGATACTTAAAAGTATCCCCCACGAATTTCATATAAAATTCTCGGGAAAAACCGTTTACAATAGAAAGAAGAAAACATTTATATTAAATAATAATCCGCTTTTAGAAGAATTATTTGACAAAACCAACCAGCACTGGGCCCGCTGGTGGGAATACGGCCCACTTCCTCTCACAGCGATGACCCTGTGTCCCCGCAATGGGGACGTTATAGACTGATTATGTTTATTTACCAAAAGTTGCTGGAAAATGTTTTATAAAGAAAAATCTGGCGTCACCTTAGTCACCTTGCAGAGTGGCTAATATTTTTGCCAAGAGCTATTCCTTGTAGTACTATGTCAAACTTTGAATTAAACTTATTCCTAGAAAAGCCTCATATTGTAACGGACTTCACAAAAATCTGTCATTAACTTCAGTATTTGACATTAAGGGTTAATTTTCCCTTCGCCAGAACTTTTATTCGAGGAATAAAATTGACGTTTGACAGTTCTTGTATGAAATATCTGTCAAAATTTATTAATAATTACCCCGCTGCCTAAAGATTTAAATCGCTAGATTTGCTCTCTTCGTTTTAAAGGGGGTCAGTTAATACAGAGTTCTGACCGTACGAAAGAAAATCAAAAATATAACACAAGAACGTTATGTCAATTTTGCGTAAACAGCTTTAATAAAGATAGTAAAGTATTTTCTTTTATTTAATATTACGGAAGAAAATATTTAGTTAAGATTATTCATAAATTGACTTTTCAGTAATCAATTAATTTAGACATATTCAATCAAACGTCAACATACAAGTTTTATTTTATGGGGTATGTAGCTAAAATGTTTCACTTTAGTAGATAAATACGGTCTCATTCCGACGAGTACAGTGACAGATAACATTAGTGACAGCTACCACACTAGCTGCCGTCATTAATGTTATCTGTCAGTCTCCACGAATGGCGGGAAAAGCTACAGAAGTGAAGCGGGTCTGGGTCCTACTCTCTAAGTCTGTCAACGGCTAGTCTGGCCCATCCGAAAGTAATGAGAAACTTCGGAATGAACCCTACACCCAAATAATTAACTTTTATGGGTGAGCAAAACACATCGGTAGTAAGGACAACTGTTAAATCGTGGTGTCATTCATTCGGTCGGGCCCCCAACTAATCTTATATCCGTATGTGATGCGGTGTTAACATCGCCCGTAATATCCGCCGAAACTACGGACTTCGTGCATTGGGAATAGACTTTCTGCATGAATTTTAGGTGTGGCAGTGAGCCAGTGTCGTAGAATCAACTTATATACGGAATCAGCAGGATTCTGAAGGCCGATTAAAGTAAATCTGTCATTAATTCTGATGTGAAATGTTCTGGCTGGCTGTTATTATTTCAGTCAGCCAACCACAGCACTTAACATGTCTTTAACAGTTTGTTAGTTAATTTCTATGTTGATTGGCCTTTCAGAACCTGCACCCTAATTACCTAACACACTATTCATCATAACCTGAATATTTTTGAAAGAGACTGCTAATCTATTGCTTTATATGTATGTTCGAAAAAATTGCCTGCTCAACAACGTAAACAACGCAACGAATGTTGTTGAACTGTTGTTGAAATGAAAGCAATTCCTACTGTTCGGTTTTAAGTTGTTTCAGATAAGTCTGTAAATTGAAAAGACGCCTTTGAAGTTTCGAAAAAATATTTTGTGAGAACTGATTCTGTCAATTTATCAATAAAGTTGCCGACCTGTCCCTCCGACGACGAGGAAGCGACTATTTCCTCTCTCAAGAAACGTGCAAAAGATTGTAGGACACACGTCAGTAAAATAGATGCTTACAGGGTTATTTGAAATTGGCTAGCTAAACTCCGCAGACGCGATGGGTAGGTATCGATATCTTAACACGATTAAAAAAAAAAAATATTTGATTGTTTTTTTTTTAGGAGATCGACCGATCGACCGCTGTCAGTGAAGTATCGAGTCCAGAAAAACTATTTTCTTTTGTTTTTTACAAGTTTAGATATCAATTTCCATCACATTTGTGAAGTTTACATTAAAAAAAAAACAGTTTTCTTTAAACAAATATTTCAAGTGACTACAATAACTGATAACTGTTTATGATTTTATGTATTTTTTTATTGTCTCATTTACTCTTTCAAACGCTGTCTACATCTCTCTATCTGTTGTCCTATCTCAGGTATGCTGTAAGAGATTTCTTATGAAATAAGCATCACCTCTGTACCTTTTTTTCTGTTTTGTTTTTTCTTGTCTGTTTATAAATGGATTTATATAAATGGTAAAATAAATAAATAAATGGTAAATAACTGCGGTAGATGTTTTTCTGTGGGGTTACCCACAAAATACCTCTCACTATTTTTTTTTTAAATCGTGTTTCGATCGATCCATCGCGTCTTCAGAGTTTAGCTAACCAGGCGAGGATTCTGTCAAACAACCAATTCGTTTTAGGCTGCTAGCTCCATTAGCTTCTCGCTAACCGGAGATGGGACAGGTAAACTATAGTATATTAGGCAAAAGATAATTATGTAGTCCTACATAATTATGTAGCATTTTAAGAAGTTATGCGAATTTGAAGTAGGAAAGTCCTGCACCCTTACCACGCCAAAAAATAAAAATAAATAAATAGTACTAAACAGACACGAAACGTAGAGACATACACAAAAAAAAACTTGAGAGGTGTCAAGGGACACCCGGATGGAACGAAGTTCAAAGAGAGAGAGAGAGAGAGATAGACAGAGAAACACGCGCACGCCGCATGGCTTACAACTATAGCAAAAAGTGTTGTTCCAACTTTTGGTCTTAATTTTTTCCGTCTAACCCCCTTTCGCAACGCGCGATAAGGAACTTCGTTCCAAAAATTTCGTGTCTGTGTAATCGCTCAGTCCTTCTAAACCACGCAAAGAATTTTGATGCGATTTTTACCTTCATTTAGAGATTTTTTCCGGAAGGTTTATGTGTATCATAGCCTATAATGTTCCCAATGCTGGGTCACAGGCCTCCTCTCCCCTCACTGGGCCCGCGTGGTGGAATACGGCCCACTCCCTCTCACAGAGAGGAGGCCTTTATTCATATTTAACTTAACTTTGGACGCCCTAGAAGGACATATTGAGTGACTTTATTGGTGATGTTCTTCAGGAAGGTCAGGTGCGTAGTACTCGCAACCAGCGTGCGTGTATGACCAGATGTATGTACGTAAACGAGGCAAGAGGACTATGTAAGGATCGTAGCAGATGGCGTTCTGTGTTTCTGCTTACCCCAATGGGGAAAAGGCGTTGGTTTATGTATGTTAACTTTAAATGTGTGTTGAGCTGCACAATTTCTGACAAACGCGTGCACTGACTGGACAGGTCCTAACTGTTTGATTCTTTCCTGAAAAAACCATCTCAGACATCTACATGGTCTTCACATGATCTGACCAAGATTATGTCTGGACTTTAAAAGAGACTTGTGACCTCTGAGTTTATTTCGGCCTTTCTTCTCAGACTAGTCAGATAGGAAACGCCGACCTCATCTAGTTTTAAAATATGATTGACGTGTAAAAGTGTTTTTACAAACCTACTTACATAAATAAAATCATTTATCATTTAATGAATAGTATCTAGTTTGTAGACGCATAGATGTTTAAATTTCTTGGCCATTTCCTACTTTGTTAAGTACATAGTACTTGTTGACAGGCCTACACTGCCCTCCCATACCTACTGTAATTTGAAAACATTGTAAAAGCCAATTATTTTTAAAATAATAACTGTGGAGTTTCTTGCCGGCTCTTCTCCATAGGAAACGACCAATTGGAACCGTGCACCTAGCTTCTTCTAGAGCAGCGGTAGCCAAGTGGTAACGTCGTGGATTCGAACCCAGGCAGTAACTTTACTTTGTGTAAATAATCTTATCACCATTGCTCTCAAAACGGTGAAGGGAGACATCGGGAGGAAACCGGCATGTCCTAGAACCAAAAATTCGAAGACGTGGGACATCTACCAACCCGCACTGGGCTCGCTCGCAATGGGAACATTATAGGCTCATTATGCCTAGTTTCTGACGTTTCATAAGTGCCCATGTAGGTTTATGCGAAATAAAATATTTTGATTTTGAAACCGTTTGTGTGCTAAGGGTACTAAACTAAATAAATACTTGCTAACAATACCTTACTATGTTGCCATCAAAATAATTATTACATACAAAAAAATAAATTAGACCTTTTAATTTTAAAGCTAAATTCTCTTTAATAAACAAAATAAATTTTTATTTTAATCACTCTTCGCTAGTCAACAGCTGTTCGGAGAAAAAACTAAAAATCGATTTTAGTTTGCATATAAAGTGACAACGGACAATTTTTTTTTTTTTTTGTGAACTAACTATATTTACCTAACTCTTTAATATAACTTTTAAATTAACGTTTTTTTTTTTAATTTTTAAACGTAGAGAAATTAGGTCCAACCAGATAGGTAGATCGACGTCCATAAGAAGGTAGCTGGGACAGACTGCATGCAGAACGGCACGGTTGGCGCAGTGGTTAAGCGATTGACTGCTGCGCTGCGTGTCGCGGGTTCGATTCCCGCACAGAACAAATATTTGTATGCCCTACAAGTAGTTGTTCCGGGTCTGGCTGTTTGTGTATGTGAGTTTAAATGTTTGTAAACGCACCCACGATACAGGAGAAATTCCTAGTGTGGGGCAACGTTTTTTATAACAAGAAAAAACAAGAAACAAGTAGGCGGAGGACAGGGTGTTTTGGCGCAGCCTGGGAGAGACCTCGAGCTATGTCCAGCAGTGGACTGCGATAGGCTGAGCTGATTAATTGTTTATCAAATTGACAACCTACTTCGACTGGCCGTGTTTTAGCCTTTTCATACAATTGTCACGGATGACAGTATGTGATTTGAATATACGGACAATTTGAGTTGATAGTTAATTTGGTAAAGAATTCATTTCGCTGTCCTTACGTCTAGTGCAGGGATGGGGAAACTACGGCCCGCGGGCTATCTCCGGCCCGCGAAGGCTTGAAATCCGGCCCGCGACCATCAAACAAAAATCAAGAGAATATTTCGTATTGTTAGTAATTTCATTCTCATTGGCAATGGCCAGCTTGCATAGAACAGTTCACATGTCACGTGTCCCCACAAAGACCAGCGCTCCTCAACCTTCTACTTCGCAGCTAACTTAAAAGTTTAATTTAATTACAATTTCCAATTTCTTTTTTACTCCAATAGTTATTTTGTAATATTGCACAATAAATTAGTGTTTCAAAAATACATATCAATATTTTTATTTCAGTAATTAACATAGCCTAAAATGAAACAACTTGGCCCGCCATATAATTCGTTAGTATTATATTGGCACGCGAAGCAAAAAGTTTCCCCATCCCTGGTCTAGTGCAAACGTTTTCATTAGAAAGTTATAAATATTAGCCTGGAGTTGGTTATTGGTCAAGGTGAACAGACAGCTGTGCTGCTGGGGAGTTTGTTGCGCCACTTCTTCTTCCCAGCGATAGCACTAGGAAGTGGTGAAGGGCGGGCGTGCCGGGGGGCTGTCTGACGTATTTTTGACGCTTGAATAGTGCTGATTCCCAGCCTAATTTGAATTTAATATACACATCTACCGAATACAGACGTGAAAAAAGTTATATTAAAGAGTTCCAAACCTTATATTAAATTTATATTAACACAGTTTAATTAAGATATTTCTTAATTTAACAAATATCTTTTGTAGATAATTTACAATGTTTATATCTTTTTTTTTTTTGCGTATTTTTTATATATTTTTCTCTTTTCTGGTGAAATACTGAACTTATTCATAGTTTTTTTTTTCAATGTGGTTCGATACGATTTTTGGTAACTTTCGACTGATATATTACTTCAATTCTTTTTTTATAGCTTTCTTGCCTTTTATAGTCTCGTTTCAGTCCCGCTTTTTTAAATATTTCCTCAGTAGAAACAGTCAAAAATCAAAAAAAATCATATCCTTTATCCCGAAACTTAAAAACCTATACTAGTATAATGTCAATCGTCTCCGATAAACTACGTTACATGTCCATCTACGGGAGCTTTTAGGTTATAACCGACCAAGACATTTTGACAGCTGTCAGATGACGTCATTCGGTACTATACTCTGTCCACTTGGTTATCCGTTTTTTGTCAGCTGCCTTAGAACATAACTTCCAGATTACGTAAAAGTTTATGTTCTTATCGTTTATTACATAATTCCAAAATACAATATTGGAGTTTTAGCTCATAATAGTTTATACATATACATACAAATATATAAAATTAAAGTGTCTGTTTGTAATGTCAAACTAACAGCTTCAAAATAACAGCTTTTTACTAAATGCATTTAAAAGTATACAAGGTGTCGTTTTGCATCCTCGTCAAATTCAAGGAGGTAACTATACCTCCTTGAATACTTTGACTTGTAGTACTTGACTATTTTGAAAACTCTGAAAGGACATAGGCTACTATTTATCGACACACCACGCGGGCAAAGCCGCGTGTGGAAGCTAGTGTATAATTAATGGAGTATATTGTCTTGGTCGGCTAGTTATGGGAATAATTACTATAATAACTAATTTAATTATTAATATTAGACACAAATATGGAAACTAATTGAAACTGTACATTGATAATATCTTGGTTCCTGTACAGGGTGGAAGGGGACATCGACGCGCAACCTGTTAACATGGATTCTGAAGCCCATGCGATTACATTTATTGTCAGTTATTTTAGAAAAAAAAAAAACTGAAAAAAACAACAATTTTTTTTGGTCAGCCTTCGAGGTTTGACAGTCATTAAGGGTAGTCAGAAGCCCGAAAGTCTGACAACCAGTCTTGTCAAGGGGTATCGTGTTGTCCAAGTAACTGTGTTGTGGAGATCAGATAGGCAGTCGCTCCATGTAAAATACTGGTATTCAGCTGCATGTGGTTAGACTGGAAGCTGACCCCGACATAGTTGGGAAACGGCTGGCAGATTGATTGGCTATTCCACGTTTCGATGAAGCTGCATTTTTTTTTTTTTGATAACCGACTAACGACTTTACGCTAGGGATCTAGTATCATGTGCTGAATTCATGGTTACAGTTTGCGCGTCGATGTTCTTGCCACCCTATACAAACCGGCCGTTCTCAATCAACTTACGGCTCAGGTAATGCTTTTACATGGATTCCTATATTTTAGCGACCGTGAATAAACAACTGAAGCCTTGGTGTCCTAAGAAAGCGGTTCCGCCATATTAAAACGACTGTCATGAAAATCTTATTTTTTTTTTTGACATTAAGTTGTAAAAATCTATTTTTTTTGACATTAAGTTGAAAAAATCTGTGATTTTTTGTGACATTAAGATGGAAAAATCGACATTTTGACCAGAATTTGACATTAAGTTGTCAAAAAACACTCAGCCTTATTAAAAAAACAAGGGTTTATCTTTAGAGCCAAGTTTAAACCATCGAGCCCATTTTTAAATTTCGAACTTTAACCGACAAAGATATAGTTCTTATTACAAAAACTGACGTTAAACCCGAGACTAAGTTGTACAAACAAATACGAGTTTATGGAGAAATAACTTTAATTCCTACACAATAAAGTTCAGTTTACGCTACAACTTCAAACATTTTTATAACTTTTCAATAGTTATAACGCGAACCTATTTGTAACTACTCCCGCCACAATCTACGCGCTTCTGGCGAAAACGCCTCTCGTTCCCGCCCGGCCAATGAGAGCGAGTCGAAGCTCCTAGAACATTCTAGAAGCTTCCTTAAGAAAACATACGACGCGCGCCCCTTTTTGACAGAGTCGTGTGACGTCTGTCAACTGGGTGCTGCGCACTGAAAGCGTATATATTTTAGTAACCTTATAAAGCATACATCACTGTGTGTATGTTAAAAGTTGATATTTGGTTAACTTGAAATAACATCAATTTGAAACAAGTTTTAATAGACTTTTAGAGGTATGAGGAACAGGGTGTAAAGTTCACTCATCCTCCATAGAAAAGGGAGGATCCTCCGACCAGACGGGTGTTGTGTCTGGCGGGCAATTGCCCAACGATTGATGTTGGGAAATTGTATCTATGCTATCTGCGCGGTAAACTCTGCTTGCGAGATGCAGGATTTGCGTGACGTCAGTATGACGCGTTGTTCGCATGTGGCGTTGTAGATACCGCTACAGACTTGTAAGTTATCAATTTTGCATTAAGAACGTTACATTCGTTGGAACAAAGTTTAAAATACAGTAACTGTGTCGCAGGTTTCGACTAGGTCGAAAGTTAGAACTCGTTTTGTATAATAAGACGTAATTGGACAGCTGTTGTTGTGTTTTATCGCTTTCCTAGGACATCGTAGCTTAACGGCCTGGGTAAAGTTTTTTACCTGGATTCCTGTAACTTAGCGGCCGTTATTCATCATATTACTGTACCGTAACGTTAAGAGCATTATTACAATTAAGTTTTAACCCAAAATGTATTCCAATACATTGTATATCTATGTATAAATCCATAATATTTTACATTTTTTTTTTCTATCTCCGTAGAAAGACATATCCCAAATTTTGAGAAAAAAATAAGGCTGCACCTTACCATAAGCGGTAGCGGGTTTCAAAATCGCTTTCGCTACGCAAACCACAGCCTTATACAAACAACCGAACATTTGAAAGAAATGCATTTTTTTTCTAAACGAGTATATAATAATATAAAAATTAAACTATTTTGTTATCTATGCTACACATCATATCGCACCGCGGCTTGTCGATGGGAAGTCTGTAAAAAAAAGAAAAAAAAATTGACACAATTCTTGTCTGTGGTCCGGGTTTGATTCCCAGTTGAGGCAGTCTTATTGGCTATTTGATTTCCCTATAACAAAGTTTTTTATAAAGCTTGAGTATACAAGTTCAAAATACATAACCTCTTACTTGCTAGAAATCGGTTAATTAAACATTCAAATGCTTGATTTATTTATTATTTTTGTTCAAGTCTTCTCTCTTTTCTATGTAAAAGTCATTTTAAAAAAAACCTGTCAAGTTCAAGTTAGACTCGCGCACCGAGGGTTCCGTACAATTTTTTTTTACGGTTTTAATTTTTTTTTCCTTTTTGTGCTACATGACATTGCTTCTTGCTAAATTTCATGATTCTAGCTCAACGGGAAGTACCCTATAGGTTTTGATTCCCTTGCGAGTGTCAAAATATGCGGCATAAACGGAACATAAACGTCCGTATCTTTGGATTACGTTGACTTAGAAGATTGATTTTTTCACTGATTCAAGGGATTGCAGCCTTGAGTATTTGGTATCAATTTCAACTTGATAACTCCACGCGTTCCTGAGAAAAAGTGTCTTGACAGACGGACAACGAAGTGATCTTATAAGAGTTCTGTTTTTCCTTTTGAGGTACGAACACTAAAAAAGACTTGAACATAGGAAATTATACCAACTTCGAATAGAAATCAAAATTGGGAGTTTTAAACGCCTCGAAGATGTTTGCAATACTGGGCGTTTCGAAAGCATTCGGAGTTTAATTACATTTAATATACTTTTATACCAAGTTACAACACATATGAAAAAGACGGGTTGCACTCCGGGAGTGCCGGCAGAAGTGAAAACTTGAATATTAACGTTGTGTATTTTTGATATTTTGGAATGCGGTCTACTCTCCCTCCGTCTTACGAATTTTCGATCAGGTCACGTGTCCTGACGCGAACTCCGTCTTACGAATTTTCGATCAGGTCACGTGTCCTGACGCGAGTTTAACATTTTTTTTACCCATCACAAAAAAAGTGCACAACGTCGCTAAAGAAGTATTCACTTACAAAAATATTACAAAGAAAATGTATTTTACCTGTAGCGTTACAGACAATCGGGTCATCCTGAAAACAAAAGAAAATAAGGGTTATTACTTATTTATAATATTAATTTAGAAGGAGCAGTGGGTAGGGCACATTATAATAATAATAACATCCCTGGACATTTCACACAGCACCATCTAGTCCCAAGCTAAGCAACCTAATGCTTGTGTTATGGTAACAAGATGGCTGATAAACTACTTATATACATTTTTTTTTTGTAAATTCATACATATTATAGATAGAAAAACACCCAGACTCGGAACAAATA
Organism: Apamea sordens; assembly: GCA_945859715.1. Taxonomy (NCBI): domain Eukaryota; kingdom Metazoa; phylum Arthropoda; class Insecta; order Lepidoptera; family Noctuidae; genus Apamea; species Apamea sordens. The sequence continues at coordinate 4,073,611 of OX244015.1, read as the reverse complement.
CATGTAGGTCATACAAATATTTGTTCCGTGCGGGAATCGAACCCACGACACGCAGCGCAGCAGTCAATTGCTTAACCACTGCGCCAACCGTGCCGTCAAACACATCATGTCCATCGTGTCCGACATTGCTCGCAGAACAGAAGGAAAGTTGCTGCAGCGGCGACTGCGTACTGGAAGATATAGCCTTCGTGACTCGAAGCTCGCTTCGAGCTTCGTACTTCGAGGTATGGGTGACCATATGTAAAGATGGTTACGCAATTTATTTGTGGTCGGCACAACATGTCTTTCTCTTCAATACAGTCACACAATTCTTTCTCTATTAGTCGTCATCTCGATAGTCACCCCCTTTCTAGTGTAGGTGTCATTCCTACCAAATATTTAGTTCAGAAATACGCCACTAGTAGCGCTGCTGGGATGTCAGCTTTCTGTCAACGATGGATGGATTGTGGGGCCTCCCTTCCAAGAGGGAAAGGAGGCTTTTTTTCCACTGTTCCCGCTCTACTGCTTTATCATTTATGATTACTTTAGTAAAAACTGTTTGAAGGTCATAATTTATAATTTTTAGCTGTAATAATTTAATGATCTGATGTACTACTTATTTCAAACACAATGCGAATTGTTTCATGAATAAAATAAATAAAAAATAATAAAATAAAAAACTGCGATTGTGGGCCAATCCTCTGAGGAGTCCAGCTCATCCTGCCCTTACAGAAATAAAATCGTTAATCATTGTTAACTTACTGGTTTCGCTGTCCTGGTCCTTTGCACCGTCATATTCTGCTGCGGCACGGTGGAGTCAGGCTGGACTCCTAGCGCGGAGTATATCTCGCGCAGCATCAGTAGCATGGTGTCTTCTGACTCCCTGAGGGGCGTAGAAAAAGATGCTTTGTGTATTGGGCATAAGATTACAAATAACTCCCATACGGAAGCAGCCTAATAGCGTAGTGCACTCAGAATGACAATCACTTATTTGACAACTAGCTGCGCCCCACGGTTTCACCCGTATATATTTCGCTCCCGTGGGAATATCGCGATAAAAAGTAGCCTATGTGTAAATACAGGGTGTCAGCTAAGTCCATACCAAATTTCATCAAAATTGGTCCAGCCGTTTGAGCGTGAAGAAGTAACAAACATACACACACACACACACTCACTCACAAACTTTCACCTTTATAATATTAATATGATTCAATAATAAATTAATTTTGACGTATATCGAAGTATAGTGACGTGCGATAAATCAATGATTTTGTATTATATACTATTTAAGATTATCATATATCTGCGGAGACTCCTAATACAAGCAATGCTTTGCTTAAAAGGAGATCTCCAAAATACTAGTATCTAAATGCCCATTGTAATTGAAATAAACATTTTTATTTTATTTTTTATTTATTTTATACTAGCTTCTGCCCGCGGCTTCGCCCGCGTGGATGTTTTCAGTACTGAATTGATGCCGACTCTTGACCAATAGATGGCGCTGTATGTCCGGAATAAATTTTATTTTTTATTTTATTTTATTTTTTGTAATAAAAACTATCCTATGTCCATTCTCAAGTTCCAAACTATGTCTGTACCAAATTTCACACAAATCGGTTCAGTAGTTTAGGCGTGAAGCAAAGACAGACAGACAGACAGAGTTACTTTCGCATTTATAATATTAGTTTGGATATCGTAAAAGTAGTGACGTCACTCACCAGTATCCAACATGGCTGCTCATCGCGAACAGATATTCGTTGATCATCTCCAGAGGCGCTTCCTGTAGCACGTAGTCTACGCGACGACCGCTGTTCAGGCGACCCAGCATATCTGGGGTTGCCTGTGGATAAAATATTTATTTTATTCTTCATTTTCTGAAAAAACTATCTTTGCATTGTATAAACTCAATTGTTTAGAATTGTATAATTGCATAGCACACGTGTGAGCACTATGTACTTTCTATAAAGCTACCATTTACTGGGTACGTCTTTCATTGACTTGAATGTGCCCTGGCAGCTGTGAGTATGTCATGCTCACTCAAATGTCTCGCTGGTGGTGGCGTGTGTGAATGGTGCTGATCCATACGTCATGTTCGTGAACAGGCGCCGCCAGTAGGGACTGGTCATCTCTTAGCTGCCTCGGCTTATTTTAATTTCTGAATTGTTTTTGTTTTTTTATAACGGACGCTTTTAACGTGCACGTATTTCTACATCGTTCTCACATGGTTAATTTCAACACGAATGATCAAATATTTTGTAACAATTTTATGATTTAAAAGAGTGTCCATGGAGTTTCTTGCCCGTTCTTCTCCATAGGTACCTACGCTTTGGAATGGGCAACTAGCTTCATCTTTCTGACTGACCGACCCTTTGACAATTCAAAAGTACCTGTAATTGGTTTAGTTGAATTAAATGATTTGAGTTTGAGTTTGAGTTTGAGTTTGACTTTTTTGTTTTTGCATGGGCAAAAAAGGCTAGGCAGATGATGATGATCAATCGGATAAAATATATTCTTACCAGTTCAATTTCCTTCGCTAATTCTTCTTTGCAGTCATCATTGAGCTCTTCCTTCCCCATTTCTTCTTCAACAACCTGAAATAAAAAAAAAGTAATGTTTGACATTGAAAACTTTCAATGTAAAAATGTACCTACTGATTTTCATTTTTTCTGACTGAAGGTGGATGCTCCAAGGTAGCCCGCGAAATTCAAATTTTCTTAAGTTTTTTGCAATTTGCTGGTCAGTACTAAGTTGTACACACGGCTACACATCAAGCTATGCAAAACCAGTATTGGCTGACCGATCATTGTGAGAAAATATCATACAAAGTGAGGCCAAGACAAACTGGTTTTGTATAGCTTGACGTGTAGCCGTGTGTACGTTGAATATGATTCGCGGCCGTAACAAATATGTATTTACAGAATTAATCTTGTAAACGGAGTCTTTAATCTTGAAGTTAATATATTAATATATTCCCTTTGTAAGCAATGAATAACATTGCTTACAAAGGGAATTTTATTTTGCACCCTATTTAGTTACCCTACGCAAAGGCGTTAACAAGTGGCAAGTTCGGAAATCGGCATGTGTGGGACACGCTGCCCTTTTACACACACATAAAAACGCGGCCGCTTACACGATACCATAACGCGATTCTGTTCTTTGAAAGTGGTGTATTCTGAAATACTGTCAAACTTAAATAACTAAAAAAAAAAAAACAAGTATGTATTCATTATTTACCAGGGATCGTAATTTTATTTGATTATTTATGTCTTTCATAACATCCTCCTGAAATTTGACGAGGATGCAAAACAACAGCTTGTATAATTTGATTTTTATTTTTCACTGTGTTTAGTTTAGTTAATGATCTTCATATACAAGTCGCAATAAATACTTTTTCTTTCTTTTCGCGCACTGGATTGCAAATACAAAAAATAAGATGTAAGAAAAAAGCGCCGAGAGTTGAAAATTCAACAGTGTTCCGTATTTATAAAAATCACGTCTGTTGTATTGCCCCCTTAAATATTTATGTTATTTTAATTTAATTATTTATTTTTAAAGTGAATATACAACTAAATATTCTGTGAATATTTCAAGCGTCTACCTGTTGCCGTTATTAATATCGAGCAAAAAGTGGCAAAAAAATCACGTTTGTTGTATGGGAGCCCCACTTAAATAATTATTTTATTCTGTTTTTAGTATTTGTTGTTATAGCGGCAACAGAAATAGATCATTTGTGAAAATTTCAACTGTCTAGCTATCACGGTTCATGAGATACAGCCTGCTGACAGACAGACAGACGGACAGTGGAGTCTTAGTAATAGGGTCCCGTTTTTACCCTTCGGGTACGGCACCCTAAAAACCAAAGTTTAAGGAATAATAAAGTATTTTATCCTGTGCAGAACAAACACAGAATTTCACCATGAAAAAAATAAATATCCAGTCACCCACCTTCTCAAGCTGCCCCTCAGGAGGAGGCGCCGCCTTCCACTTGTTCCAGGTACTCTTGAGCGACTCCAGCAGCTTCTGCTTCAGGTCAGCGCCAACCCGCGCCATGGTGTCCTTCAGCTCTGTGGCAGTGTCCAACAAATCATCTATTTATGTATGTAAGGCTGCTCCCCGACTTAATTTAATGAATACCATGGTAAGCCCAGCAGAGCGTTTTTTACGCGAGGATTTTTTTCGAGAATGGATTTTCAACGCTCTGTTTAGAGCTGACAGTTCAAAATCCAACAGCGTGTTTTCTTGACGCGCTTTGATGGATTCTGAATGCAAGGCTCAGTGCCAAGAGTTCAAAATTCAATGCGCGGAAAAAGTTTTCGCTTAAAAAAGCGCCCGTGGTCCTGGGCTATGTTGGTGAGGATTAGTAGGTACTTATCGTATTAATAAATTATTTTAGATCTCGACATGTCATAAAGCTGTGTATGATACGAAACATTTTCATTTTTTTTTTCGTATTGTAAGTGATTAAATAAATAAATAATAATAAATTTTGAGAACGCAGACATGCATATGTCAAAGTTAAAGTAAAAGCATTTATTTCACTTATATTATAAACGCGAAAGTTTATATGGATGGATGGATGGATGTTTGTTACTCTTTCACGCAAAAGCTACTGAACGGATTTGGATGAAATTTGGCACACAGATAGTTTATAACCAGGATTAACATATAGGATACTTTTTATCCCGATATTCCCACGGGATCGAAATGTACGCGGGTGAAATAGCGGGGCGCAGCTAGTATATTATAAACGCGAAAGTTTGTATGTATGGATGGATGTTTGTTACTCTTTCACGCAAAAACTACTGAACGGATTTGGATGAAATTTGGCACACAGATAGTTTATAACCAGGATTAACATATAGGATACTTTTTATCCCGATATTCCCACGGGATCGAAATTTATGCGGGTGAAACCGTGTGGCGCAGCTAGTAGATAAATAAAATAGTATTTCGGGCTGCAAAAGCAGTAAGTACATACCTAAATGCATCCTCTTCCGACCTTTGTGGTGTGGGATGAGATGCGGCTTCAGGTCCCGCAGTAGAGGGTTGATCAGGGGTTCGATTCTGTAAGTGGAATGATTAAATCAACGGATATGTGCGAGTAAATAAAAAAGAGCTTGGCTAAGTTTCATTTCTTTAATTTAAAAAAGAATAAAAAGAGTAAAAAGAGGAAAAGAGGAAAAAGAGGGGCCCGTGACTAAATAATAACAGCCGCACAGGTCGATCGGTCAGGTTAAGCTACGCTTGCGGCGGTTGGTCTGTGGATGGGTGACCATCTTTACATACCGAGACCCCTCCGTGCCTCGGAAAGCACGTTAAGCCGTTGTTCCCGGCTGTCATTCGTGGATCTTTGACAGTCGTTACGGGTAGTCAGAAGCCCGATAGTCTGACAACCAGTCCTACCAAGGGGTATCGTATTACCCAGTAACTGGGTTGTGGAGGAATTTCCCCTCTGGTCATACACGCACGCTGGTTGCGAGTACTACGCACCTGAACATTCTGAACAACATTTCCAATAAGGTCACTATATTTTCTTCTCGGTCATGTTTAATATTGAAGTACACTTACCTATAGGCAATAGGATCATATGGATGGAAAATATTAAAGAAATTCTTGCAGGTCGGCAGTGAGAAGTTCATTCCCAGAGAATCAACGCCGCGTATGCACTCGAATATGGCTGCGAATAAAGAAAATGATTTTTATTACTTACATGACGAAAGAGTAAATACATCATATCATATCTTGTGGTCATCTCATGTCATGTGGTGTTCTCATGTCGTATCGTGTTATGTGGTCATCTCATGTCATGTCATGTTGTCATTTCATATAACGGTGTCATGTCATTTTCTTATGTCATGTTATCATCTCATGTCATGTCATGGTGTCATATAATTTCATGTTCTCATATCATGCCATGTTCATGTTGTCATCTCAAGTCATGTCATAATATAACGTCTTTTCATTTTGTCATCTCATGTCATGTAATGTTATTTTGCTTTCTCGTAGTTCTAGCGATGATACATACTACAGGCGAGCTGTTTTGTTATATCATCTTGTCATGTTGGGGTATGTTATGTCATATCATGTTATGTTGCCATGTTTCATGTCATGACATATTATGTTGTCATATCATCTTGTCATGCTGTCATGTCATGTCATGTTGTCATAATAATGTTATATTTATATTAATTTATAGGGTTATCTTACATAAAGAACTGCCCAGTGCATACATGACGTCGGGCGCGAATGCTAAGCTCGGCTACCATTTGAATGGCTGCCCAGTGCGTAGCGATGATACAAACTATGTAACTATGTATGGCGTGATGTTGTGTCACGTCACTGTATCATTTCATGTCATGTTATGTCATGCCATGTTATGTCATGCCATGTTATGTCATGTCATGTTATGTCATGTCATGTTATGTTATGTCATGTTATGTCATGTTATGTCATGTCATTTCATGTTATGTCATGTCATGTTATGTCATGTCATGTTATGTCATGACAATCTATACGGGTTATCTTACCTATAGGGCTGCCCAGTGCATACATGGCGTCGGGCGCGAACGCTAAGCTCGGGTACCGCACGAAGGGCTGCCCCGTACCAGCGGGGCCTTTCACGTAGGTCTTGTCTGCTAAGGTTTTTGTGTCATCTGTTGCTACCTGCAAAGTTAATGAATTAATTAATACAAAATGCCAATACACCTTCCTTATCCCACGCTTACACCCTATATAAATTGTGAATCTTGTTTTCGAGAATTCATTATCTGCCTAGCCTTTTCCAACTATGTTCGAGTTGGCTTCCAGTCTAACCGAATTCAGCTGAGCGACTGCCTATCTGCAGTGCGATTCTGTAACCATCTCACCGTGAAAACGTAGGTGAAGTAAGCGTGGAGTGAGCTATCATTCCAAATAATGCTAGGGATTGACACTAGTGACAACTCACATCAAGCTCACTTCACTTGAGTTTTCACGGTGAGATTTTTATAGAATCGACTGGCAGATTTCAGCAGCCCAGTTACTGGGTAACACGATACCCCTTGGAAAGTCTCGTTGTTAAACTTTCGGGGTTTTTCAGGCTAGCTACACACTTGTTCGGGTCACATTCGATTCAGCAGTATTTATTGAAGAACAAGGTCGACCCAATGCAATTACTGCGTTTACGGCTTTTATCCGGCCCGTGCCAATCGGCAAACTCCGTTCGGGATGTATCTTCGCTGAATTGGTATATTGTAGTAAATTTTTGGAACGAAGTTCCTTATCGCGCGTTGCGAAAGGGGGCTAGACGGAAAAAATTAAGACCAAAAGTTGGAACGACACTTTTTGCTATAGTTGTAAGCCGTGCGGCGTGCGCGTGTTTCTCAGTCTGTCTCTCTCTCTCTCTTTGAACTTCGTTCCATCCGGGTGTCCCTTGACACCTCTCAAGTTTTTACACAGCGTGTGTTTAAACCGCCCGGCTATGCCGATTAATACCGACCTAAACAAGTCTGTAGCACACACTTCTTCTTTCTTCTCTCTTAGTCTTTCTTCCGCTTTATCCTTCTATTTTCCTGTTATTTGGGGGTAAAAGTGAGGAGCCCCTCCTCCGTTTTATGCGCCAAGACACTGTCTTGGGTTGTCCATTCATGTATTTGGGCTTGCAAAACTTGGTAATTTGGTGGTCAAATATAAAAATTGGTGGTCAAATATAAAGAGAGACCCTTTTTATATTTGACCACCAAATTACCAAGTTAGCACACCTAGCTAAAATAATATACAAACAGAGTACTCACATCAGCCTGATGACAAAGCAGGTCGAAGAGTATGACGCTGCCGAGAGAGTGGCCGCCTAACGACACTCCTCCCGTAAAAGTGGGGTTCCTCTGTAGAAACGTGTCGTAAATACGATTCATTTCCTTGCACACCGTGTCGAGGATTGTCTGTGGAAGAAGAGAAGATTTTATAGACACGAAAATATGGTAGCTCCTAGCTATTCTCCACTGTTGGCAATATTATCCACTCATGGCTATATTACCCACTCTTGGCAATATTACCCACTCATGACAATATTACCTATACTTGGAATATTACCACATTTGGCAATATTACCCATACTTGTCAATATTACCCACTCTTGATAATATTATCCACTCATGTCAATATTACCCACTCTTGCCAATATTACCCACTCTTGATAATATCACCCACACTTGGCAATATTACCCACTCTTGATAATATCATCCACACTTGGCAATATTACCCACTCTTGGTAATATCACCCATACTTCGCAATATTACCCACTTTTGGCAATGTTACCCACATTGGGCGATATTACCCACTCCCTTGGCGATATTACTCAAGCTTGGCAATATTACCCACTCATTGAAATAATACTCTTGGCAATATTACCACATTTGGCAATATTACTCACTCTTGGCAATATTACCCAATCTTGGCAAAATTACCCACTCATGGCTATATTACCCACTCATGGCAATATTACGCAATCTTGGCAATATTACCAACTCACGTCGATATTACCCAGGTTTGGCAACATTACTCACTCTTGGCAATATTACCCACATTGGGCGATATTACCCACTCCCTTGGCGATATTACCCAAGCTTGGCAATATTACCCACTCATTGAAATAATACCCGCGCTTGGCAATATTGCCCACCCTTGGCAATATTACCCACACATGAACTGGTCACTATAGCTGACACATACCTGACAATACACAGGGCTTGTGTAAAACAGTACATCGAGCACGGTTTCGTTTGTAAAGCTGCGCAGTCTTGGAATGCTGTCCAATGTGATCTGAGCTAGGCGCCTGTCGACGCCTGTCTCACCTGAGTGAAGCGTCGAGTGCCAGGATACGGGGAGCACCTGGAAATAAAGATTAACTATAAGCCATCGAATGAGGAAAACGTCGTGAGGAAAGTTTTGAGTATGAATGTCGATGGCTATAAGAGTAGGGGAAGACCTAAGAAACGATGGATGAACTGTGTGAATGATGGTATTGATGTGGTTAGAAAGAAAAATGAGTTTATTGGCATTATCGCAAAATAAATACACCTTAAAAATGAGTTTATTGGCATTACACCAAAATAAATACACCGAAAAAAAATTAGTTTATTGGCATTACAGCAAAATAAATACACCGTAAAAAAATGAATTAATTGGCATTACAAAATACTTTTCGGGCAGGACGACGTCTGCCGGGTCCCTAGCGGACCCGGCAGACGTCGTCCCGACGTGTTAAATAAAGGAACTTGCTGGATCAGGTTTGAATTGGCGCTTATCGCGACAAGCGCACCCTATTATTACTGTTAGCGACGCAATAAACAAAATAACATAAACGAAATACGTAATGTGGCGGAGTAAATTTATTCTAGGTGTATCGTCGTCATATATAATTAATGTATACATTTTGTGTCTATTTGAAATGAATGATTTGACCTTTTACAATATAAACAATTTTTTTTCCCAGACAGCGCGCGCTTCTTAAACTCAAAGATTTGTTGTATAACCTTACAGTTTTATTAAATATAAACCTTTAGCTCAATACGCGTTGTTTTACCTGGATCCACAACATTAACTATTACTTTAATAGAGATTTGTGCTTACCTCAACTCTGCTAACGATTCCTTGGTCATAGGAATTCCTGTAGTGTGACTGTACCAGTTGTAAGCTGGTCGATCGGAAGTCTTCAACTGTAAACAAAATTATACACAGAGGTCTTAGACTTATAATAAGTTTGTAAGCATCACCAGGAGAGTTACCCCACACTGGGCCATATTACCCAATACCCATTACCCACACATCGTAACATTGCCAATATTTAGAAACATAACCCACACATGTTAGTATTACCCTTCAGCATAAAATATTGGGTCATTTTGTCTGATGTTTAAGCTTAGTATTATATTGGGAAATATAAATATTAACTTACCGACTTCCTCGACGGACCGGAAACGCATGTCACAGGCGGATCCGACGCCATGACACAACAGTAACAAATGATCGATACTCGACGGTTCTGTGTCTTCGATTTCTGATTCGTCATGACCCCTTCGGACAACGCGGGGACGGGAGCTGGATTGCTGAAATTTGGAAATATTATAAATTAATATGACGTCATGTCTGTATTTCCGAGGTAGAGAGAGATGTATAATGCTACAAACATTAGGGAATCTACTCTCGTAAGTCCGTCAACAAAGATACGTACCCATCCGAAAGTAGTTTGAAAATACGGCGTGAACACTACACCCGATTAATTAACTTTTTCGGACGGGTAAAAACACATCTGGAGTAGGGACATCTGTCAAATTGTGGTGTCATTCATTCTTTAGTCGGGTCCCAAACTAATCTTATATATGCAAGTGATAGTAGGAACAGCCCGTAACTTCGGCCAAAACTACGGAGTTCGTGCTTCTAATACTTCTACTCCCAAAGCATGAAATAGTAATAAGCGTAGCTTCCAATTAAAACTACCTACTCCCTGAGCCGGTGGTTTTAATTGGAACTAACGAATTCTAGAACATGCCGGTTTCATCACAATGTTTTCCGTCAACGTTTTGAGAGCAGTGGTGATGAAATGATTTGCACAAAGTAAAGCGTCTATCTGGGTTCGAACCTAAGACCTACAACTCGTAAGCCGCGGCCGTTACCACTGCGCCACCACTGCTCTTTTTGATGCGCTCATCGGGAACTACACCATACTATTTGTTAATCGGTGCATCCACAGGGTTTTCTTATCCGTTTACATTTTCATCTCATATTTTTCGAACAGATTGTAGCGGTACCTACAACGCCATACTACATACTTATTCTTATGTGTGATAAGATCTATCATCATCACCACCATCAGCCTATAGCAGTCCACTGCTAGACATCGGCCTCTCCTATTGGTCACCATTCAACTCTCATCCAGCTGCTACCAGCCATCCTGCGAAGATTGTGGCTCCACCTAGCCTGAGGGCGGGCCTCGCGGCGCGGCGTGGGTCATCATCATCTGCCTAGCCTTTTCCCAACTATGTCGGGTTCGGCTTCCAGTCTAACCGGATGCAGCTGAATACGAGTATTTTACATGGAGCGACTGCCTATCTGACCTCCACAACCCAGTTACTGGATAATACGATACCCCTTGGTAAGACTGGTGATTGGTTTTGTGGCGTGGGTGGCGGCTGATAAAATCTATAAATTCTGACAACTAACAATTTTTTCCTTCTGGCAACTAAATTCTCCAGCTCCGTGCACCAGTAGGATGAGATGATCGATCTTCACCGGCTGGTCTCTTGACACTCGAATCTTGGGTGGATTGCGGTACACACGCTTACCGAATGAGAATAACTGGAGGGGTAAGGATTGGATTAGGGTAATAAAAGGATTAGGGTAAGGCCCGAATTCCTCTGTCGCTGATGTCGGTCGCGCGTACGAATATACGTTGTGTTCTATGAAGCACCACACTGTAAAGCTGACATCAGCGGCGCGCGAGTTGCTACGCGCCGCTGATGACGCGCGTCGGTCTCGCTCGTCAGCGCCGCGTTCGTCGGTCGACTGACGCGCTATAGAACGCTATGAGCGTCCTCACTCTGTTCCCGACCGTCGGCACGCGCGCGTACAGTCGCCCGCCACCATGAACATTGATACCGAACGTGTGATTGCCGCATTCATGCATTCTAAAATAATTAAAAAACTTTTCCTCGTCCTGACGTAGCTTTTCAAATAAAGTAGAAAATTCACCATTCGTCACCCTATCAGTAACAATTGGGTGAATGTGATATCTTTTTTTTCTATATTGACGCCGTCTCCGCTTGCGTAAGTATGCTGCAGCAACTAAACAATTTATAAACGGGTTCATAATAATATCCCAAATTCAAACTCCGCTTCACAAATCCACAACAAATCCACTTGGAGACGCCTGTACCGTGGAGCGGTCAGTATCGCACTACGGATGTTTTCATTGGCGCTGATGGTCAGCGCGCTACGCGACTGACGGTACGCGACCGACGTCAGCGACAGAGGAATCCGGGCCTAAGGGTAATAAGGACGGTGGGGTAAACTGACCAGCACCCTGATTGCGGAACACACTATCCACCTCAATCTGAATCATTTTGAAGGATATTGCTAATCCATTGCTTCATAAATGTTCGAAAAATTTGCCTGCTCAACAACGTAAATGACGCAATGAATGTTGTTGAATTGTCAAAATGAAACCGATTGCTACTAGTGCAGTGAGTGTAGTACAAAATTACCCCGCAGAGAAATTAAATGTCTAGCTTAACACACTAGGTTGATTCATCGTTTTATAGCCACTTTGTAAAAGTGCCAAAGACACTATAGAGGTATGAGGAACAGGGTGTAAAGTTCACTCATCCTCCATAGAAAAGGGAGGGTCCTCCGACCAGACGGGTGTTGTGTATGTGATGATGTGAATGATGGATGGAGTGTGTGAATGATGATACTGTTATAAAGGGGTTGACTACCAAGATAAAAATAAAATAAATAAAACTTTATTGCATAAAAGGTGTTGCAGTAAAGACAACGACGGTGGTGCAGTAAGATGACGTCTAATAGAGAAGTATGGTATGGTAGTATGGCTTACCGGGGGCGTACTGAAGGCGTCACTGTGTAGAAAGTGGACCATCACACTGGGCCCATGCATGACCACTACCTCGCCATTGGGGAGGACCAAACGTCTGTGCCATTCCGCTGTCGTCATGCCGTGGCGGTATTCCTCCTGGAAAAAGTTGCGAAATCATATTTAGATCAACTTACTTTTCCGATTCTGACCTGCAAATTGCAAAAATCGTAAGAAAAGGACATAATTCATTTCGTACCCAAAAATAAGTCATACAAGCCAGAAAAAAAAATGCCGTTTGCTTATGGGAAATGACCTCTTGAGCAATTTTAGGGTTCCGTACCTCGAAAGGAAAAAACGGAAACCTTATAGGATCACTTTGTTGTCCGTCCGTCTGTCTGTCAAGACCCTTTTTCTCAGAAACGCGTGGAGGTTTCAAGCTGGAATTTATATCAAATACTCAGGTCTACTGACCCTTGGAGCTGTGAAAAAATCAAACTTCTAAGCCAACGCAATCAAAAGATACAGCCGTTTATGCCGCAAATTTTCGACACTCGCAAGGGAATCAAAACCTACAGGGTACTTCCCGTGAACAGAATCTTGAAATTTGGTACGAAGCAACGTCTTATATCACAGATAAAGGAAAAATTGCGAAAACCGTAAATTTGTAGTTACATACCTACTTAGTGTACGGAACCCTCGGTGCGCGAGTCCGACTTGCACTTGACCGGTTTTTTTACTAAATTACAACGTTATAAAAAATATTTTTGTCATTTTCAATCTCAAATAGCAGCAACGGGGGTTAATTTTAGACTTTCGCTGTAATAGTAAAAAATGCTCAAGATGTTATTTCCCATAGGAAAATAATACTATTTTTTCTGGAACTTTAATTATTGGGTATAAAATGTTCGACACTTGAATATCCTTTGAATTTTGCGGAATACCCTGACGCTTTTGCCTTTAGACGTTACATGTAATATGTTGGTGTACATGTGGCAACATTTAATACTGGTGTGAGGTTTGAGTAACGACAAAGAATGGTGCATACCTCTAGTTTTTCAGCCACTGGTTCCGTATATGGCACATATCTGGCGTCTGTGGTGCCTTTGTAAAACCAACTGCATCTGTAAATGGGTAAATAAAAACATGATTATAAGGATTTCTATTGTCTTCGAACAAGTCATTAAAATAGATACAGAAGGAGAGAAGGGTGAAAACCAGTCTTTTTATGTATTTTTTGTAAGAATTAAATATGTTTCTGTTCGGTAAACAGATAACCAAATAAATAGATTTTTAAGAAATTTTGCAGGAACTTGAATACCCGGGAGTATCCTATGACTTACGGAGCCGAAACGTGGACACTCACGGTACGGCTGCTCCATAAATTCAAGGTCGCTCAGCGAGCTATGGAATGGGCTATGCTTGGAGTCTCTCTAAGGGATCGAATCCGCAACGAGGTGACCCGGCAGAGAACCAAAGTTGTCGACATAGCTCACAGAATAAGCAAGCTGAAGTGGCAATGGGCCGGCCATATTAGCCGTAGCATCGATGACCGTTGGGGTAGACGTGTTCTTGAGTGGAGACCGCGAATTGGTAAACATAAGGTTGGACGCCCTCAGGTTAGGTGGAGGGACAATCTTCGCAGGATGGCTGGTAGCAGCTGGACGAGAGTTGCCGAAAATCGAGTTGAATGGCGTGCAATAGGTGAGGTCCGTTACCCGGGACATTACAGGTAAACAAAATACCTATGTTCTGACCCAGGTCATGGTGTACCTGTCAGCCAAGTCCGTTCAGCCGTTTAAGCGTGACAAGGTAACGACAGAGTTACTTACGCATGTATAATATTATACATAATATATGGTATGGTATATGGTCAGGGGTCCGTGGCTTATAACAACAGCTGCATAGGTCGATCGATCAGGTTATGCTACGCTTGCCGCGGTTGATCTGTGGATGGGTGACCATCTTTACATACCGAGACCCCTCCGTGCCTCGGAAAGCACGTTAAGCCGTTGGTCCCGGCTGTCATTCGTGGATCTTTGACAGTCGTTACGGGTAGTCAGGAGCCCGAAAGTCTGACAACCAGTCTTACCAAGGGGTTTCGTATTACCCAGTAACTGGTTTGTGGAGGTCAGATAGGCAGTCGCTCCATGTAAAATAGTGGTATGCAGCTGCATCCGGTTAGACTGGAAGATGCCCCCACATAGTTGGAAAAAGGCAGGCAGATGATGGTATGGTTTATTATACATTATTTGCACGTACCTCCTAACGTTTGTAGGCTTATCTTCCCAGTAAACAGGTATCCTAAGCCTGCCGATGACGTTGACATCGTATCGGCCGCCGTCAGTCGCTACCAAGGTTTGCTCGTTCAGGTCCGCTAGAAAGAACAGGTATCTTTACAAGTTACCGAATTTGTTAGGCATGCTACACACAGATTTGACACAAGTCGGGCGGCAAACTCAAACGTATATTTTGCTTCCCCGCTGTGCTGAACATGTCGTAATGATAAATTACTTTAAAAAAATAAAACAATCGTTTTTTTTTTATTTGACGGAAATATAATATGGTAAAGTAAAAAAACAAAATCATATTTTTTTTCTCTAAAATAAACGTTGCCCCACACTAGGAATTATACAAACATTTAAACTCACATACACAAACAGCCAGACCCGGAACAACTACCTACACGCAATACAAATATTTGTTCCGTGCGGGAATCGAACCCGCGACACGCAGCGCAGCAGTCGATCGCTCAGTCACTGCGCCAACAGTGTCGTCTAAAAAAAAAACCTACGTCTTCGTTTGAAGTCTTTTTACCCAACTGCGTGATAGTAATTTTATTTTATGTTAGGCAGTATTACCCTACGGCTGGTAATATTACCCTACAATGGACAATTTGGAGAATATTGCTAAGTGTAGGGTAATATTGCTAATTATTATATTTAGCAATATTAGCTTATCGACTTTCTCGACGAACTGATAGCCATTGCCCTGGTCGTCATTCGTAGACTTTTGTCAGGCGTTACAGGTAGTTAGACGCCCGAAAGTCTAACAACCAGTCTTACAGCGTGGTTCCTGTTACCCAGTATTTGGATCGTGAAGGTCAGATAGTAAATTATTGGTATTGCGCTGCATCCGGTTAGAATGGAAGCTGACCATATTAGTAAATGAAATATACTCACGATTTAAATAAGCAGCCTCCAGACTCCTGGAGTCTACGACGGAGAAACCTCTCCATATGGACTTGTCCTCAATATCCACTCTGTAGAACCAGTGATGTCTTACTGGAGTATACTCCGTCGCTGACCGATTCTGAAAATATTACGATATGAATTAAAAATACTACATTACATTCATTATTTTAGAGACAATATAAATAATAGTCCGCATGTACAGTGGCCTCCAAAAGTTAGTTGACATTTTTTGTTTGATTGACAAAAGAAAAAATACGTGTCCATTATTTTTCGATAGTCTAACTGACGGACTAAATATAATAATCATTTTTTTACCCAGGCAACCACCCTATTCTAAGGAACATCCTGCCAGCCTGACATTAGGGACTGTCAAACTGTTGCAGTTTTTAAAAGAAGAGTAAAAGAACACTATCTGTCATAGTTGTTTATGTATTTATAATTTTGAGTATGATATAATTATTATAATTCTAGTGATATTTTTTTAGAAGTATGTATGTATGTTTATTTGTACGTGTTTTAGTATATTCTCGCGATTTTTGTTTAGTTTTTGAAGTGAATTGTTTTTGATTGTATGTATTATTTTTTTGTCCCCTTTTCTACTATTTCACACGCTGTCTACATCTCTGTATCTATTGTCCTGTCTCGGGTATGCTGGAAGAGATTTCTTGTGAAATAAGCATCACCTCTGTACCTATTTTCTGATCTGTTTTTCTTGTCTGTCTATATATGTGTGTACATAAATGGTAAAATAAATAAACATCGACTATTATTAATTAATTTCTCACTTCCTTTTGCTTAAAAACAAAAAAAAAAGTATAAAAAATACGTAAATTAAACAAATATCAGTACCTCAGTCATCGCGGCTACTTCTTCATTAGGCTCCTCCTGTATCGTCATCCCATCGAAATTAACCGTGACCGTACCCCGTCCACTTTCCTTATGAGGGTCCATTTTAGAATTATTCATCGCTCCCTGCTCCCCGTTCTCATTAACAGCCGTCCTAACCTTAAAATTGGCTTCGAATATCTTCGCGCAGTGCCTACAATTCGTTAGAAGACTATCTAGATCTATCGCTTCAATATCGTCCACGAATTCGACTCTGTCTTTGCTAGCGTCTCGTTTGTTAAATTCCGGTAATGCGGAGTCATACTCTACGGTGAAATAGTTTACGTGTTTAACAGTTTGATCTTTAGATATAGTTATATTGTTAACTGAAGTTAGATCGTTCATTAAATCGATGATTTTGGTCTTTTGTTCAGAGGAGGCGTGCCTATAATGGTTTTGACTCTGGCTTAACTCAAAAAAAGATTTGGCGTGGTCTGTTTTTGGGGGGGAGCTGAAGTAGCTAGCTAAGCGGCTGAAGCTTTCTGGGGGATTGTTCGTGGCTGTGTCGGCAAAGAAGTTTATCGGGTCTGGTAGTTTTGGTTCGGTAGATATTTCTTCGGATTTTGGAGTTGTGAAGGCTGCAAATGGCGGCATAATGGTTGCTGGACTTTCTTCGGGTTTCGATGCAGTAAATGCTGCAAATGGCGTCGGAATTGGTTCAGGTACTTCGTCAGGTTCCCCAGTAGCAAAGAGTCCAAATGGTGGCAAAATTGTTGCAGGATTTTCTTGAGTTTTTGAAGCAGCGAATGGAGAAAACGGCGGTAGCGTCGTTTGATCCGGTTTCGACGTTATAAAGGCTCCAAATGGCAACATCGTTTCAGATTTTCCATCAGGTTTTAAAGAAGTAAATGGTGAAAATGGTTGCAACATTGATTCGGGTTGCTCTTCAACTTTTGAAGCTATGAAAGCTGCGAACGGAGGCAAAATAGATTCAGATTTTTCATCAGGTTTAAGAGAAGTGAAAGGTGAAAATGGTGGCAACATTGATACAGGATTTTCTTCAGGTTTCAAAGAAGTAAAGGCTCCAAACGGTGTCAATAGCGGTCCAGGAATATCATCAGCTTTGGAAGCTATAAAGGGTGCAAGCGGGGGCAGAATCGGTTCCAATTTTTCATCAGCCTTAGAACTGAAGGCTGTTATCAGTTCTGGCAATGGCGTTTCTTCATCAACTTTAAAGCCAGGAGCCAAAGCATATTCTGGTAATTTCGTTTCCTTTTCAACGGGCTTAGGATCAAAAACGTTTGGAATCGGCGGGAGCTTCAGTTTTTTCTCTTCTGGCTTCACAATTGTGGCCTTTGTGTCTTGTGACTCCGAATTATCGATCTTTTTCTCGAAAATTTTACCAAGTATCGGAGGGGTCGGGAAGTCTGGTAAAGGTTCACTTTGCTCGTCAACTAGGCTGGTTATGTTAGCTTCAATATTGAACCCTACTGGCACAATAGGTTGGACTTTTGTATAGCTAGGTGCTATACGGGATGAGCAATATGTAGCAACAGATGTTGTTCTAGTCTGTGTTGATGTATCCGGTACTGTTTTAAACTCATTCCTGATTTTTTCTTCCCTCTGTTTCGCTAAGGCAACCCTTCTCTTGAATTCTTCTTCAAAACCTGGTGGGATGCTTGGAGTGGGTTTTGTGTTAGTGTTTCTGTAGTGAGCTTCGACAGCATAGTTTCCCGTGTCGAAGTAAGATACCATACTTATCGGTTGTGGTGCGATATCGTAAAACAGCGACTGGTGGTCTATGCCATCGGATGGTTCCTTTTTCTTGTATTTCTCTACTCTGTTTGTGAACGAATCTAGATCGTTTTCTGACTTCTGGTCATCATCATCCTTATCAGAAGGCTCTATAACGAACTCCTCGAAGAGTGGAAAGTCTTTATTTGCGTCCCGCTCTATTGAGTTTACGTCTATTGTTCCAGCTTCATCAGACTTCGCATCTTCTTCCTCTTCTTCTTCTGCCGGCGGGGCAGAAGGCACGGTCATTTGTCTAGCTAACCCATCTTCATGCTTTTTAACTTCGTCAGCGGTTGTGGGTACTTTATCGAAGAAGAGAGTATTGCTCCCATAGAACCCTATAGCATTTGGGTCGACATTGAAATTGTAATCTTCCTTTAGGGCGCTTTCTGTCCATCCGTACTTCATAGCTTTCATTTCATCTTCAAGTAGTTCTGCAGCTGATTGGACTTGTATTGTCTCGATAGTTTCTTCAGTTATATGTGATATCTCGTCAAACTGTCCAGCATCGTATTTCACTTGTTCGTTATTGGTCGGTTCGCGTTCAGTTGGTTCTGTTAGAGTCATCTCAACTGGATTCGACAGCTGTATTTGTGATGTCATGTTTTCTATAAGTTGGTTGGTGACATCCTGGTCATCATCCTTTTCATCTGCTTTATTTACTTCTCGGCAGGTCTCGCATATGCTTAATTCAGTATCATTTTCATCTTGAGCCTCTGTATTAATGTTTTCAGCATCATTTGCACTCTGATTTATGTCGTCTTTGTCTTGATTATCAGGAGTATTATCTTTCGTATCTCCGTTACTAGCATCCGCGTTTTCAAAGAAACTTGCACTAGATTTGCCAGATAATTTGTCTAAGTTTTTGTCATTAGCGTTTTCCTCGTGTGTCGGTGGGCTCACGTTTTCAAAAAAACAAAAGCTCGAATGTCGACCTAGCTCATCCGTGTGCATAGCACCATAGTCTTCCAGTTTCTGTGTATGATCGAAAAAGCTCATGCTCGAATTTCTATCCGAGAGACTTGTGACCAAGTCAGCTGGAATATGTTCTTTAGATTTCTCAGCAAGTATAGTGCTTAGGCCAAATAATGGTAACGATGACACTCCAAGTATAGGGACATCGGGTTTAGTTAGAGAATCTAGTAAACTGTCCTTAGGGATAGTAGTTCCTTTACTATCATAAATTATCGGGCTTGCGAATAAATTATGCGATTTAATCTCATCGTTTATTTTTTCTTTGTTTTCTTTCTTATCAGCAGGCTTATTGGAGAACAATTTGGATTGGATATCTTCAACTATATCATTATTGGCTTGAATCTTTGCGAATAAGTCAGCACTTTGTGGACTACGACTTGATATGTTTTTATTTTCTGTCTCTTCAAAGTTTTTGTTAGCGAATGCGCCTGATGTTTTTTCTTTATTCGATTCTTTGATATCTATTGTCATTTTAGCAAATAGATTAACAGTGTTGGGGTCAAACATTGCTATCGGCTCTGATTTAGGTTCTTGCGTCTCATGTTGAATCTGTTCAAACGATTCACTTATAAAAGTCCTGTCCTGTGTAACTAGTGGAGCGACGGCATCGCGAGTTGGTGCTACCTTAGCTGCTGGCACTTTTATAGGCTTCTGTGCCAAGTTATCCAAATCACCGAAATTCGCAAATCTTTCCTCGATCATAGTTCTACTTTGTACTAGTCTAGCAACTTCAGGACCAGCTCTAGCCACGTTTTCATCCATTTTTCTTTCAGCATTATATTCTTCATTCTCCTTGAAAGTTCTTGGTCCCTCATTAACGTTAGCAAGAGCAGGATTTCCGGTAGATTCGTGCTTAGATATATCAGCTGACGGTTGTTGAAACATAGTCGTATTTATATTTTGTTCTGGGTAGACTCGCTGTGTGTTGCTATTATAGGGCTTAGGATGCGTAGAATGGCTCGGATAGTCATGGCTGTTAGAACAATGTCCAGCCAATGGCTGACCCTGATTTTGGAAGTTCGGATACTTGTAGTATTCGTTATTCAGATAAATAGCATTCTGATTTTGGAAATCATAATTGTACTGCTGGGCGTTTGGCACAAATATTTCTAGATTTGTTTGAGCCGCTTGTGCTTCATACGGCACATTCGAATAAGGCGCATTTTGCTGTGCAATCTGTGCAGCTGATTCCTCCTTTGTGGGGTCTTTGTAAGCCGGATCAAAGAAAGTGGTCACGCTATGTTGAATCTTATTGATGTCAATGCTGCTGAGCTTCGATTTCAGCGACCCAATAATGCCAAATCCTTTGGATTCTTTCGAATCTTCTTGCTGTTCGTAACTGTTAGTTGTAGGTCGGCTCAAATCAAATACTGTACCATATTGTGATTCGGGATTCTGGATATGATGAGTGATATCAAAGTGTGGATATCCTGCGGCTGGTTGGCTGATATCATACTCGTCTGGAGGTTGTACATTGACTGCAGAATTAGCTATATTATATTGGGGAATCAAAGGTACAGTTTCTGCTGGTTTACTTAGATCAAACGGCACAGCAGATGGCACGTTTTGGCCAGCTTGCGGCTGCTCAGGTGTAAACAAAGCACCTTGGAATGTTCCAGACTCTGCGGATGGTATAACAGGTTTGATGCTGTTGCTAATAGGACCAATTCCTTCTATAGGCCCAGAGTAATATTGGGGTCTTTTCTTATTCATCCTAAAGTTAATAGCTACTGTAGCCTTTGGTGGTTCGATTAAAGGTTTTGGTGGCTCTGATGCGAAAGCTTGACCAAGTTTCGGTTGATCTTGCACTATTGGGCTATAAAATGATGGCGCATCATCACTAGCAGGGGGTGGTGGAATGAAGTATGACGTTGGCCCAATATTTGGAGTAGATTCTATTGGTGGATGAATTGGTCCTGGAGGTGATATCGTTTGGGCAGCCGGTGATGTTGGTGAAAATATATTGCTTAAAGGCGGCAGTGATGATCCAGGTGCGGAGTTTGATTTTCCATCTACCGGTACAGTAGATGGTACAAACATTGTTGGAGCATTTGATAGCAATGTTGGAGCAAACATTGGTGGAGCTGCTATGTTTGTTGGTGGTGAAGTAAATTTCTGTGGTGGCAATCTGGTTGGTGCTTTACTTGGTGGTGCTATAACACTTGTGGAAGGTGCCAATGGTGGAGCTGCAAATCCGAGTGAAGGTTGCTGTGTAAATTGTGCTGGTGGTGGTATGCTTGGCATGTTAGCAGCCTGTATGTCTTGATGCTGAGGTGTTGGCTGTTCAGTAACCAACATTTGTGTACCAAACGCAGATTGGGAATGTATGTCGCTGAAAGAAGATCCAATTGGCTGTACTGGTGCTCCAACTGGATAATTCATTGGGTCAAATGTCGGAACGAATATGTTCTCTGTGCTCATTGTTTGTATGGGTTGTTGTTTGATTACCGGGTGATTAGAACCAATGCGCCTAGCCACAGATGGAGGTAGGACCGACTTTCCAGTCTGACCCGCTCTTTGAGTCGAAAACATCGGCGGTGGTGGTATTGCATTATTCGAAGGATTTGCACCATGTAACTCATACGTAGCCAGAGGCGGTGGCGGTAAACGTTCTTCAAACGGTTTCGGTTCCATTTCTTTCGGAACATTAATCACTGAAGGTTGAAAGTCGCTTGCTGGATTTTGAGAATCACCTATTGGATTGAAAATGTTATAAGTTTCCTGAATATTTGGAGGAGTTTGTTCCGCGATATTATTAGTTTCTTGAGCTGGAGTCGATATTGTTTCGGTAAATATATTGTCGTCATTTGACGGTACAAAATAGTTTTTAACGTTTTTAGTTAGAGGGTTGAGTTCTATTTTTTGTGCTGTTTCGAAATTAGTGCCTGAACTGAGTCCTGGTATCTGGGCGTATTTCTTTTTGGTTGTTATTCGGAAGTTCGATGAACCTGTAACAATAGAAAACATATCATTAGCAAAGATATAGAGTAACCTAATATTTTAAGGGTAAATAATAACTGCCGCACGGAACGATCGATCAGGTTGCCGCGGTGCGTCCATGGATGGGCGACTATCCATTCGTATCAAGACTCCTCGGTGCCACGGAAAGCACGCTAAACCATTAGTCCCGGCTACCATTCGTAGATCTTTGGCAGTCGTTACGGATCGTCAGCAGCCCGAAAGTTTGATAACCAGTCTTAGTCTTACCAAGAGGTATCATGTAAAAGTTCGAAGACATGTGTCATCTACCAACTCGCATGGTAGATTACAGCCCACTCCCTCTCAAAGAGAGGAGGCCTGTATCCTAACAGTGGGATCATAGTAGGCTAATTATATGCTGAAAATCCACTGAGGATGAGTTCAGAAGATCACTTCGCTGGTTGGCGTCATCACGTCAACGCCGGTTGTCGCTGAAAACCAGGGCTGGGGCTCTGTCTCGTATAGGGTCTTAGCATTATGCTGAGCGATGGCCGTTTTGCGGGGATGTGACATGTTTTCTCCCAACTTGTTATTTTTTTTGTGTCTTTTATGGGTGATGTTTGCCGTAAATAAACGTATTTTTCCTTCTTCTCTTTCAGCGATCACACAAACAGACACGAAAAGCGACTTTGTTATATATGTCGCAGCCAACTGGTTTAATTAGCTTAGTTAACCGCCTAGCCTTTTAACTAAACGGCGGCCGTTCAACTAACGGCCTGAATGATATTCAATAAATTATAGTTTAGGTTGGAACTGTAACCAATCACGCGCGAGCCGAATTGGTCGCAGTAACTAAGCCAGGACACCCCGACCAAATGGGTTAGGTTAGAACAGTGATCAACCGCGTGCGAGCCGAGAGAACGAAGCGAAGCGAGCACTATTTCCAAAGGCCAGGCGGTTGACTAAACGGCTAATTTAACCAGTTGGCTGCGACATAATATGTACACCGTATATGATTCTACCGATCTAACAGTCTAAGAAAAACCAGTCACTATTAAATGACAGACAATTTTCTTTAGTTTTCCGACAAGCTGCGTAAACCAGTTCTTAAAATATGCATGTTAACAATATTCCTTAGTTAATTGGTTCCTAGTTATACTGGTTATTATTGAAACCACCTGTGCTAGTAGAGATCGTAGGCCTATCGTCCACGGCGCTATGGTCTCAATGTTCGAAGGTTTGGTTTCCGCATTTAGAAAGAAAGAAAGAAAAAAAAAAATCCTCCTTCAAGTCCTTCAAGTGGACCATTGCCACGACGCTATGGTGCGCGGTGCTATTCAGTAAAAATCTCACCATGAAAAATATACAGGGTTATTTTTCAAAGACCAGCCAAATTTAAGGATGTGGTACAGACCATTAAACTGAATAACTTTCTTCAGGGGACCAACATCGTAATCTCGAATAAAAATTCAGCCGTCCCATACATTTTAGGTCGAGTAAGTATTGAAATTTTCTATGGGACAGTTGATAAAATTTTCGCGATTACGCTATTTGTCCCATGGAGAAAGTTGTTCAGTTTGATGGTCTGTACCACATCCTTAAATTTGGCTGTCTTTGAAAAATAACCCTGTATATGAATAGACCGGCTGTTCCAAAAGTCATCATCATCTGCCAAGCCTTTTCCCAACTATGTTGTGGTCGGCTTCCAGTCTAACCGGATGCTATCTGACCTCCACAACTCAGTTACTGGGTAATACGATACCTGCCCCTTGGTAACACTGGTTGTCAGTCTTTCGGGCCTCTAACGACCCGGAACGACGGTCAAACATCCACGAATGACAGCTGGGACCTTTAAAAAACCTAAATGTTTTTATTTAATGGTGCCCAAGATACGGGCTGTGCCTATTTTGGGAACCAACTCTATTTCTATATTACAATTTTCATATTGAAAAAAAAAGAAGGTTTTTTCTTCACTTTATGTCATGGTTTCTTCTCTTTCAGCGATCACACAAACAGACACGAAAAGCGACAGTGTTATATATGCTGCAGCCAACTGGTTTAATTAGCCTTTTAGTTAACCGCCTAGCCTTTTAACTAAATGACGGCCGTGGTAAAGTGCTAGGCCGTGGCAGCATTCCGGCTACTCATTGGTGATTTGAGTTAGAAACACGTTTATTTAAGATTTCTTTAAAACGTCACACGCTACCGACAGCGCACGATGACGTCACGTTGGATGACCGACACGACGCCGGTTGCCAAAACGTGCGTTGCCGCGTTCGCACGTGGCCGTCGCGGGCGGCGTGCGAGC
Organism: Apamea sordens; assembly: GCA_945859715.1. Lineage (NCBI taxonomy): Eukaryota > Metazoa > Arthropoda > Insecta > Lepidoptera > Noctuidae > Apamea > Apamea sordens. The sequence continues at coordinate 4,049,050 of OX244015.1, read as the reverse complement.
GAGATCACGCCCGTTCATGAACACAGCATTCGGCCGTCGTCGGCGACGGACGGTTACAGGTCTCCGGTCGCGGTGAGCGTGCGGTTAGATAAGCCGCAGCCTAAGAGTAGTGTCGTGGACGACGGGTCTAAGTGGCCGGGATGACTGCGGAGTGATAACAACAACTTTCCCTGTCTAGCTATCAGTTTAGTGATAATTAGCGCCAACTGAGACTAGGATCGGGTTACAGCACAATTTCTACATGCTGTCTGAGTATCTGAAATGGAGCGATGATATGACGCAAAGAACAATGAGTAATTTCTTATAGACCAGAACAAAAAAAAAAAAAAAAACTTGAGAGTTGTCAAGGGACACCCGGATGGAACGAAGTTCAAAGAGAGAGATAGAGACAGACAGAGAAACACGCGCACGCCGCAAGGCTTACAACTATATCAAAAAGTGTCGTTCCAACTTTTGGTCTTAATTTTTTCCGTCTAGCCCCCTTTCGCAACGCGCGATAAGGAACTTCGTTCCAAAAACTGTAGCATTGTAAACTATGTCTATCTTTTATGCTCAATCCCTCAGGGTGTAGTTTAATTAATCCTAAGAAAGCATGTCTGAATACACTTGGAAACAAAAGATATGTGAGGAATTAAGATTGATTTCAGTCAATCAACTCAGCCTGTCGCAGTCCACTGCTGGACATAGGCCTCTCGCAGACTGCGCCACAACACCCTGTCTTCCGCCTTCCGCATCCAGTCTACCCCAGCCACCTTCGTTAGGTCGTCCGTCCATCTAGTTGGGGGGCGTCCCACACTACGCTTGCCGATACGCGGTCTCCACTCCACGACTCGTCTGCTCCAGCGGCCATCGGTCAAACATGGCCAGCCCACTGCCACTTCAGTTTGCTTACTCTGCACGCTATGTCGGTAACTCCGGTTCTTTTCCGGATAATTTCATTCCTGATTTTATCCTTCAAAGAGACTCCGAGCACAGCTCGCTCCACAGCGCGCTGAGCGACCTTGAATTTGATTAATTTAATAAAGGGAAATATTTAACTTACCCTCTAAAAACTTCGAAAGAGAAAGAGCTGCTAAATGTTCATTCATATCGTTGACCACAGCCAAGAAAACCCACATTGGATAGCAAGTTATGATAAGTCTGAAGTAGATGCGTGCGGGCAGTTTTCTAACCTGCGCCCAGCTGTCTGGCAATTAAGTTGGCAATCGACTACGGACCGGCAATGTTGCGTGTTTCCATTGTTATATACGTCACGTCAATAATTTTTGAATAGGATACAAAAATGGTAGACCACGGCGAAGTTGGTGTGACGGCCAGAGTTCGCACAAGACAGGGAGCTTTGGAAGGAAAAAGGGGAGGCCTTTGCCCCTAGCGGTAGGGATTGGCATTACACAAAATGACTACACCTTAAAACTATAAAAACAGAAAACAAAGATTATAATGCCAAAAGGGCTTTTTTTTTTGAGGATGGGAAATCATCAAATTATCCCTCCCGCTCTGGGTGGAGCGGAAGGGAGTGTCAGACTCTTACTGCCTAAAATCCATCCGTGTTCCTTCCTTAGCCCTTTATGTTCCAGGGCAGCGGTAGCCCTTTCGGACGATCCCGCTACTCTGGCAGGCTTCGGCCCTATCGGGCCCTGTCACTCGTGCTGACATCTCTTTGAGGCGCGCGTGGAACACATACGCGCCGTCCAACCCGGGCCTGGTCCTGATCGGACGGTGAGTTACCCATTACTCTCCGCCCGCAGGCCCGCGCCTACGGTGGCCGGGAGTCGTCACGCGGCTCCCGACGCCCGGAGCGTCTCCCGCGATGCCAAAAGGGCCCCAGCTCAGCATAATGGCAGATGACAACACAAGTGTACCACCTGGCGCTGATTTTCAACTGCAACCCACGAGTGCCATGAATTGGTAGATGATAAATCCCGTGTTATATAGGACACGCACATTCAACTATAACCTCGGAGCTATAATTTCACGCGTCAAGCTATTACTCATAATAAGCTGTACCAAACACGTAGCGAAGGGAAATGTCGCCTGTGATTCAAGTAGTCTTTATGATTTAGTAAGTCGGAACGGGGAAACTGAACAGCCGGTCGATTCTGTAAAAATCTCACCGTGAAAACTCAAGTGAAGTGAGCTTGATGTGAGTTGTCAGTAGTGTCAGTGTCAATCCCTAGCATTATTTGGAATGACAGCTCACTCCACGCTAACTTCACCTAAGTTTTCACGGTGAGATGGTTACAGAATCGCACTGCAGGGCTTGTTTTGAAAGAAAGAAAATTCTGACTGGCTCCTTGGTCTCCAGCGCTACTGCTGACCATGGAGCCCTGCGGGGTAATTACGTAACAATCTAACTGTAGCAATGGAGGAGCTTGTGGCTAAGTAATAACAGCCGCACGGGTCGATCGATCAGGTTAAGCTACGCTTGCCGCAGTTGGTCTGTGGATGGGTGACCATCTTTACATAACATCCCTCCGTGCCCCGGAAAGTACGTTAAGTTGTTGGTCGCGGTCAGTTAGAAAGTTGTTGCCCGAAAGTCTGACAACCAGTCTTACCAAAGGGTATCGTATTACCCAGTAACTGGGTTGTGGAGGTCAGATCGGCAGTCGCTCCATGTAAAATACTGGCATTCAGCTGCATCCAGTTAGACTGGAAGCCGACCCCAACGTAGTTGGGAAAAGGCTAGGCTAGATGATGACTAACCGAAGCCATGGCTTTCATTTTGACGAATGCTAAGAGGGATGTGTGGTGTTACACGAATGGATAGAATAAGAAATGAGTACATAAGAGGAAGTCTGAAAGTGGCACCGGTAACTGAAAAGTAGTGTGGAAATCGGTTGTCATGGTATGGGCATGTGTTACGGAGAAATGAGGAAAATGTCGTGAGTCATTCAGGTCACGTGTCCTGACGCGAGCTCCGTCTTACGAATTTTCGATCAGGTCACGTGTCTTGACGCAGGTTTAACATTTTTTACCCATCACAACAAAAGTGCAAAACGCAGCTAAAGAAGTTTTCACTTCAAAAAAAATAAGCTGCACTTATAGGCATAAATCGACATACAGGTTCATGCTTCCTGATTTAACACCTCCATTATTTAAATAATATAACTTTTTGACCTTACGTATCACTAGTAAACGGACACGGCTTTGTTTGCGTATGTTAATTATGTTTAATGATGTTTATTATGTTTAAATGCAAACAGGTATCGCCGATGTTGGCGATAAGTCTGCGAGGTTTAAGTGTGACCTCCGGGGACAGGGGTCGGGGAGTGTGGAATTTTTACCTCACTAAAACCACCCCGGTGATCACCATCCGCACATAGGGGTGGTCCCGGTTCCTCTTAAAAGACCAACTCCGGAACCACCCCTGCGCAACGCCTATAAGGCACATCCCTGGGGAGACTGTAAAGGGGCCTCCCCCAAGCCTCGCTATGCACGGCAGCACGTGACCACTGTGCCACCGTCTTCCCTGGGGTCACTTGGAAGGCGGACAGAGTCCCCACTCTATGCGCCCGCGACCCCATAGGTCCTCCTACCTTAATTGGTAAGCGGGTTTTGGCGTATTAGGCGCCAAGACCTCCCCGGCGCCTCCTTCTCCGAGCAGGATCAGCCCTCTCCCGATCCCGCTCGGTGGGTCACACCTATAATAGGTTGCATCCAGACAGATTGGCCAGGATCGACACAAATCCAGTTTTGACCCCTAGTTCACTGGACTTAATTTGTTGCTAATGACCTCTAGTATAACCCCTGTCAAGGAGAGATCCCTGGCATAAGTTTCAGTGTATAAGTTTCAACCAGAGCTCAGCCACGTTGACAGCGTTAGCAGTACAGAGGTAGGAGGAACAGGGTGTAAAGTCCACTCATCCTCCATAGAAAAGGGAGGATCCTCCGGCCAGACGGGTGTTGTGTCTGGCGGGCAATTGCCCAACGATTGATGTCGGAATGTTGTATATATGATAGTTGCGCGGTAAAATCTGCTTGCGCGATGCAGGATTCAGGTGACGTCAGTGTGATGCGTAGTTCGCATGTGGCAATGTAGATGCCACCGGGTGTTGTTGCATAGAGAATAGAGATCACAAAAAGAAGTGGGACATTGTTTGAAATACAGCTCTTCAATCCTGCTGAGAATATACCCATGGAAATCCCTAATAACACCTGGCCCATCGCTTGAACCCAACAGTACGAGTACAAATAATTACCGAGTTATTAGAAAACATATATGTACATACAGACAAACTTTCGCACGTAACATTAGTGTTTATCGAAACCACGAGCGATGGTTCCCATTGACCTTTGAAAGGTCATGGCGTTTACCGTGAGAACAACACACCATGCTGTGGAAACTGTGGCTTAATGTTGAAGATGGGATTTGTACGATGTATATATATAATATGTGGAAATTGAAAAACTTTTATGGTAACCGTTATATGAGGAGCTCGTGGCTAAGTAAGAGCCGCACGGGTCGATCGATCAGGTTAAGCTACGCTTGCCGCGGTCGGTCCGTAGATGGGTGACCATCTTTACATATCGAGACCCCCGTGCCTCGGAAAGCACGTTAAGCAATTACTACACTACTACTCTGCTACTTTTGTCTTAAAACGACATGAAATCTAGCAATTATCGCGAATATCAAGAATGTTTTAAAAATAAACCAGCTACATATTTTAAAACCTGTCCCACATCCTTGTTGATGCACTAGTTCAAGCAAATAAAAAGCTTTTGATTCATACTACGCTTTGGATGACAACTAGTTTCATCTCTCTGACTGAGCGACTCCTTGACAATGCAAAAGATCCTGTCATCATATGCATCATTTGCCTAGCGTTTTCCCCACTATGTTGGGGTCACCGGTGGCTGCTGAATACCAGTATTTTACATGGAGCGACTGCCTATCGGACCTTCACTGACTGGCTGAAGACTGGTTGTCAGACATTCGGGCTTCTGTCGACCCCTGAAAACTGTCAAAGATCCAAGAATGACCACTGGAACCAAAGGCTTAACGTGCTTTCCAAGACACGGAGGGGTTTTGGTATGTAAAGATGGTCACCCATTCACGGACCGACCGTGGCCAGCGTAGCTTAACCTGATCGATAGACCCGTGCGGCTGTTATTACTTAGCCACAAGCCCCTATTCTACTTAATAAAAATCTATAATTCATTAATTCACTGACAGACAACGCAGAGCCTACCAGGTGCAGGTCCTGTAGTACCTGCCAGGTCCTGTAGTACCTGCCAGGTCCTGTAGTACCTGCCAGGTCTAGAAGTATGAAATTTGCACAAGAGTTCCTTTTATAACAAAAATAAGCAATAGAGATGGATTTTTGACAAGTATTTATTCCCTGAATAGGTTAAATTGAAAAAAAAAATAGTAAGAAAATTAAAAGAAAATACGTTAATTGGCGGTAAACATAACACACACACACACACACAATCGAGACACACACTAGGCAAACGAGATATGTAATATGTTTTGTCTTTTTAATATTGTATGTGTTTTTATTGTGTGTTTTTGTTTTTGTATTTTGAATTTTTGTATATGATCCACTGTTGGTCGAAATAAAAGATTATTATTATTATAAAGCAAAGAAAGAACATGAAAACGAATAATCTGGGGGAAAATATGTGTCCCATCCACGCAAAATGGTCATTGCTCACCATAATGCTACGACCCTATGCGAGACAGAGCCCCATTGCTGGTTTTTAGCGACAGCGGAAATAGGAGATGAAAGTATGTAAGCAAGTACTTCAGTAAGACCGATGATGGAAAATCCGACGGCTTAAATGTAAATAAGTATAAAAAGACAACTCACCAGAATTCGGAAGCTCCTTCGGCGGTGGTGCCACTTCCTTCACCACGTCTTCAGCCATCAATGGCGTATCCACCGCAAAGTTCTGTTGTCCTATGAACCCAGGTGCGGACACAGGGCTCTGGAAAGGCACATCTTGGGTCTGATACCCTGACATCCTGTCATCGGGGGTTTGCTCCCTACTCTTGTAGTTCAGCATATTAGAAAATGAGCTGAATACAGCGCTAGCTACGTGAGGCAGAACCGTTGGCAGCTGAGAGAAATTCTGAGCTATATCAGCTGTCAAACTCTGCTGCACTTCAACGTTCTTTTCATCGTTTAAATTAATCTCTTCTAGACTTTCTTCTGTAGCTGCTAAATTAGCATTCTGGTCAGGATTACTGTTGATAGGTGCGCTCACATATCTCGTCCCTTGTAATCTTGCGAAATACTCGTTTACGTCAAAATCGTCTTCGGATTTCATTGAAGCCTTTGACACGGTTGATGTCGTAATTTCGGGTGTTTTATCATAGTGCGGGGGTTGTGGTTGGTCTAGTGGAGGGGGGTAAGCAGATAAAGTGGTAAGAGGTGAAAAAACGTTGGTGTTTGAGTCGCCTGATGGGAAATTCGTAAATTCATGTTCGGAATGCCGCAGGGTTTGGACGTTGGACCCGATTTGATGATCTGTAACAATGAAAGGGATTTCGTTAGTTATGTTGATAAACTTAGCGAATATGACAACGACGACTTTGGTACAATTGAAAAACAAAATGCAATTGCGACGCACATAACAATACTTTGTCATTTTATTTTCCCTATAAAAAACGCCCCGTAACAACTTTTTCCGTGTTCTTTGTGCAGAATACAATAATAAATGTCGCCTGCAAAAAACCCAAACACGGATTTGCATCAGCGTTTCAGACAACATAGTCTATGATACTGACGTAAAGTGCACGATTTATGGATACATGTAGCGACCGCAAACACCGCAAAAATAGCAATCAAACCATATATAAAAACGGCAAGGTTTAATTAATAATAATTATAATCGTCTCCTTAGCGTGTCGATAGCAAACTAAAATGGACTCGGCCCAGAATTCGGCCACTTGTTTGGCACCATTACCAGCGTCCATCAGTTCCTGTAACATGCAGCTAACAGGACACGCAGGATATTAAGAGGAAATGCGGGCGGAAAGACTTTTGAAAATTAGGTATTCGAAGAAACTATCGCTGTCGCTCTGCCCTCTCGCCTCAGCCTATCGCCCTCTAATTCTTGCGATAAGGACAACTGCAGATCCGACTGAATAGCCTAAGTAAAAAGTCACATTTTCGAGGTTTGGCTCTCGCCAATTTTCTCCACTAATATTGAACCAATTTAAAAGATATTTCATAAACTGGATAAGAAGGATATATACTGTGTCGCCATGTTTTCCTTTTTTCATTAATAGTTGTCAAATTTGTACCCTAGGCCTCTGTTAACAGCGGTCTAAATAGGCAATTTTGAGCATTTTTTGAGGGTTCTAGTGCTTATAAAAATAATGTATTATCAAAAAGGAAAACATAGGGACACACAAGTAACTAACATTTATTATTCTGTAAAAAATCATAGCCACATATATGGTCATTAACCAGAAAGAAAACAGGCGAGAGCGTCTCTATAGAAAAAACACTACCCGCGTTTCCTCTTAAGTGTCCCATCGTTTGTGGGATTATAATACCAGCCTATGATTGTCCCACTGCTGGCCAAAGGCCACTTCTCATACAGAGAAGGCAAGAGCACTGATCACCACGCTTGCTGAAGACGGGTTGACGTTCTCGGACTTACATTGATGATCAAGTCCAGCGAGGTCATTGCAGAATACACTATCAGTAGCAATGGGATTCATATTGACAGTTCAACAACATTCATTTATTTATTTATTTACCATTTATGTACACACATATACAACATGTCCCGGAATTACGGGACATGTTGCGCGGAATGCGGGACACGCACACTACTGGACACCCCAATTAGAATATTATGTTATAATCATAATACATACACTGAATTTTTATTATTATGTAAAAAACTTTGTTTTTTTAATAAATTAGTTATACTGATTGTGGGAGAAAATTATGGTCACATTACAAATCTACGCATGCACACAGTCGCATTCCTATAAGGGTCTAGCTTAGTGGGTATTTCATCCATTTTGGTTTGTTTTGACAGTACAGCGGAAGTGTGACAGTAATTTACGTAGTTTTAAGTATTTTTGGATAAAATATTACCTATATTAAAAATTACAGAAATCGATTCAGTAAACGATTCTGAACAAACTACTTTCATAATGTGCATTAATTCAGTTACACATTGTATAAACAGACATTGAAAAACAGAACAGAAAAAATAGGTACTTATAGGTGTAGGTGCTTATTTCATAAGAAATCTCTTCCAGCATACCTGAGATAGGACAATAGATACAGAGATGTAGACAGCGTGTGATAGAGCAAAGGAGACAAAAAATAATTGCGTTATTTACGTTGTTGAGAAGACGAATTTTTCGAACATAGAAGCAATGGATTAGCAATATCCTTCAAAATGATTTAGATTAAGATTGCTGGTGTGTTACGCAATTAGGATGCTGTTTCCTCACAATGTTTTTCCTTCACCGATGTCAGAAACGTCCAAGATAAACTCAGAAATAACATATGATTTGAAAAAGTTATATTAGAACTTGCCCGGATTTAAATCCACAACCTCGTGCATGAGAGGCGAGGCCTTAACTGGGCCATCACGACATCTTTCGGTTTACGGTCGTTACAAGGGTATTGGTAGCGACCGAAAACCTCGCAAACATCAATCCCATCGAACCTCAAACAATTCTCACTTTTCTTTCCTAAAAATAACATTTTGACGGCACGGTTGGCGCAGTGCGCTGCGTGTCGCGGGTTCGATTCCCGCACGGAACAAATATTTGTATGACCTACATGTATTTGTTCCGAGTCTGGGTGTTTTTCTATCTATAATATGTATGTATTTACCAAAAAAAAAAATGTATGTAAGTAGTTTATCAGCCATCTTGTTACCATAACACAAGCATGAGGTTGCTTAGCTTGGGACTAGATGGCGCTGTGTGAAATATCCAGGGATATTATTATTATTATTATTTGACACTCCTTCGACTGGTTTGTCACAGTTCTAACCTAACCTAACCGGTTTGGTCAGAGCATCTGAGCTTAGCTTTTCTGTGACCGACTGTAAGAAAAGGCAAGACAGTTCAAAAGAGGTTCATTAATTTAAAAAAGTGTGCATCAATAGAAGCTCAAAAAGTTTTTTAGAGCTTCATTCATTTAAAACAGAGCTGTCCAAACCAAGGGCCGCGGGCCACATGCGGCCCGCGGCTTGAATTAATGCGGCCCGCCAAATCTTTGTGAAAGTGCATATTCAACAATGAAGTTTATAAAATCGAAATATAGGTCGTCATTAACAGACCATCACTTAAGCATGCACTGCGTCTAGCTACTACCAATATTGATGTTGATGTTGACAGAATTGTAAAAGATAAATTAATGAAAAAGCAATAAAACTAATGATACCTGTATTTGACGGCACGGTTGGCGCAGTGGTTAAGCGATTAACTGCTGCGCTGCGTGTCGCGGGTTCGATTCCCGCACGGAACAAATATTTGTATGACCTACATGTATTTGTTCCGAGTCTAGGTGTTTTTCTATCTATAATATGTATGTATTTACAAAAAAAAAATGTATATAAGTAGTTTATCAGCCATCTTGTTACCATAACACAAGCATTAGGTTGCTTAGCTTGGGACTAGATGGCGCTGTGTGAAATGTCCAGGGATATTATTATTATTATTTTGTTTTTAAAAATATTTTGCGGCCCCCTAATGTATTTAGTATTTTTATTGGCCCTAGATCCTATCTAGTCTGGACAGCCCTGATTTAAAACATCTTACAGCATTTGAAGTTCAATATGCTTTAAGAGGAACAGTTAAATATTTCTCTTTAAAAAACAGCAAAGATTTATTAACTCAATGAAAATTAAGACGTATTTCATCTCACAAGAATTAAGGATAAAGTCAAAACATTTACTATATGCAACAGCCTTGAAAACAAGTAATTTAACTGTCGCAAAGTCCTTATAAAAACGGAAATAAAAATATGTAGTCAAGGTACGTACGAATATTATGCTCAATTATCTTTGATATACATAATAATTATATTTTTCCGTCTTGGACTATTGAAGCAAGTACAGTCACGAGCACCAATATATGTCAACACTTGGCAACTTTCAATTGCGATTTTTTCGTGAATTATCGAATTAAACGTTAAAATACGACACATTGCATAAACCTATAGGTTCGAAAATGCTATGTTCGTAACAACATAAAATTTCATTAAAAAATAAAGGAGTAAATCGCTTTTGAATAAAGCCGAGTGTATACATACTTTTGCTCGTGACTGTACGACTGTTAATATTCTGCCTAGCCTTTTCTCCAACTACGTTGAGTTTGGCTTCTAGTCTAACTGGATGCAGCTGAATACCAGGATATATCTAAATACAAGTATTTTACATGGAGCGACTGCTTATCTGAACCCCACAACCCAGTTGGTAGGTAACACGATACACCTTGGTAAGACTGACTACCCGTAACGATTGTCAAAGATCTACGAATGCACAGCAGGGACCAACGGCTTATTTTACATAGAGCGACTGCTTATCTGACCTCCACAACCCAGTTGCTGGGGTAAACGTTACCCCTTGGTAAGACTGGCTACTCGAGTAGCCAGTCTCCGTCAGTCAGAGCCAGTCTCAGTCTCCAGTCAGTCGTATTCGTGGGAATGACAGCCGGGACCAACGTTCCGAGCCACGGAGGGGTCTCAGTATGTAAAGATGGTCACCTATCTACGGACCAACCGCGGCAAGCGTAGCTTAACCTGATCGATCGAAGCGTGCGGCTGTTGTTTCTTAGCCATTGACACCATATTATTGGTATACAGCGTGGCGCTTTAATGGCGACATTAATTTAACACACGTATAGGTACGGTTTTGCGTTGTAGTTTTATGAATATATTTTAATTTAATTAAACATTAATATTTATTTATTTATTAACAATTTTATAAAATAGCATCTTAGAGCAACCTGACTTAAAGAACTGTAGCGCAGGGGTCATTTGCCGGGGTCACGGATCATAACATCGCATCAATGTAATTAAAACCATTAACGAGCAAAGAGAAGGCGAATTGAAGGAAAGAGAGAGAGCCCTATGTCGGCGCGCGGCGCAGGTGGAAGTTTTCAAGTTACGATTTTTTTTATGTTGTTATAATTTTTATGATTACTGGCCACTAGCCCTACCCGTGTGTTAAATTAATGTCGCCATTGTAGCGCCACGTTGTATAAAAATCATGACAGTCATATAAAAGTAACCTTAGTCGCGTATCTTACATACACAGATGCTTCTCATAAAGTACACGGTTACCTCATTTGGGCAAACCGCTTCGCAATTCCTACAAGGTGATGTTGCGTTTGGTAAAACTGTGTCTCTTATATTACATACATAAATATCACCGGGCTTGCGACTATATGGCATAGCTTTTTGGTCTGTAAGGTTAAGCGTGTCTTGGTGCGGTTAGGCAGAGGATGGGTGACCAATTGTTACAAATAGCTACATAAGATCAACGGACTTGCGACTAAATGACATCGTTTTTGGGTCTGTAAGGTTAAGCGTATCTTGACGCAGTTAGGCAGAGGATGGGTGACCTTTTGTTACAAATGCGACATTACTCTAGTGACGACTAAATGACATCGTTTTTTGTAAGGTTAAGCGTATCTTGGTGCGGTTAGGCAGAGGATGGATGACCTTTTGTTACAAATAGCGACATTACTCTAGTGACGACTAAATGACATCGTTTTTTGGTGTGTAAGGTTAAGCGTAACTTGAACCGGTTAGGCACAGGATGGATGACCTTTTGTTACAAAATAGCGACACTACTCCAGTGACGACTAAATGACATAGTTTTTTGGTGTGTAAGGTTAAACGTATCTTGGTGCGGTTAGGCAGAGGATGGATGACCTTTTGTTACAAATAGCCACGTTACTCTAGTGACGGCTAAATGACATCGTTTTTTGCTGTGTAAGGTTAAGGGTAACTTGAAGCGGTTGGGCAGAGGATGGGTGGTGACCATTTGTTAAGTCCAGTCCAGTCCAGTGAGGCTAGACAATAGACATGTTGCCACAGGGTAACATACATAGTCTTGAAAAACATTACCCATATCTCTGATGTCCTCATCTGCTTAGCCTTTTCCCAACTATGTTGGGTTCGGCTTCCAGTCTAACCGGATGCAGCTGAATACCAGTATTTTACATGGAGCGACTGCCTATCTGACCTCCACAACCCAGTTACTGGGTAATACGATACCCTTTGGTAAGACTGGTTGTCAGACTTCCGGGCTTCTGACTACCCGTAACGACTATCAAAGATCTACGAATGACAGCCGGGACCAACGGCTTTTTTTTTTTTTTTCAGGATGTGATATCATCAAATGACTCCTCCCGCTCTGGGTGGAGCGGAAGGGAGTGTCAGACTCTTACTGACTAAAACCCACCCGTGTTCCTTCCTTAGCCCTTTATGTTCCAGGGCAGCGGTTACCCTTTCGGACGATCCCGCTACGGGACCAACGGCTTAACGTGCTTTCCGAGGCACGGAGGGGTCTCGGTATGTCGAGATCGCCACCCATCCACAGACCAACCGCGGCAAGCGTAGCTTAACCTGACCGATCGACCTGTGCGGCTGTTATTATTTAGCTACGGGCCCCTCTTGATCAATGTATCAACTTTTGATACTGAGTCGAACGTTGAAAATGAAAATGAAAAACAGCACGTTATTACTTTTTCGTACCCGTCTTAGCACCCGCGCATGTTCCTCACCCTGGATGAGGTCAAAGAATATGACACAAATTGAACATCTGTTCATTAAGAAGAACAGTGTCATATTCTTTGTAATACTATACTAGTAACATCACGACGATGTAGTAAGGGGGTTAGCAAATAGGTAGCATGGCATAAATATATAACCTGTCACGCCCTTAATTTTTTTTGCTTGAGTACTTATAGTGTTCATTCGTATATTGGCGTGGCTAGCTGACATATGGCAAATAGTTTATTTTAATGTTCTGAGTCTCGTAATATTAATTAATTTCCATGTCTACTATTCTATAGAAGTAAGTATTTCTTACTGAACAGACAGCTGTGGAGCTGTGCAGGGAGTTTGTTATGCCACTTCTTCTTCCCAGCTGAAGCACTAGGAAGTGTTGTAGGGCGTGCTGGGGGATTGTCTTATGTAATTTTGACGTTCAGGCGTGCAAATGTAACTGCTACAAATACAAAGTTCATGGCAGTTTGATGACGCAACGCAAAATCCTTGAACTATTTTCATTAACAAATCCATTAAAAAAACACATTCTATTCATTCATGAAAGAGAACATTAACTTAACCAACTGCAAACATAACTTTGTTGTTGACTCATCGATATATTGACCAACATTCACCAAATATTCAAAACGGACTCTACCATGCTGTAATAAGGTACAATTTTGTACTAGACTTTGTAACATATTTACCAACGCACAAGCTACATCTAAAACCGACTGTATCACGCTGTGATAAGGTAGAATTTTGTACTACACTTAGTAAGATAAAGTTCGTAATCGAAGATCGTATGTGAATTTATGTGACATAGTTTAAAGAGAATTTATAGTATGACCTTTTACGGTTATGTGTGATTTTATTTAACATTTTACGTAATTTGAAGGTATGGACATCTCCGAAAATGTCCATACTGCAATATGACAACGATTTCGTGAGGAAACGAATTTGAGCATATACTGACTATATCACTGATTTTGTGAGGAAACCGTCATCCTATAAACAGAAATTCGAACACATGTGATATCCATCAACCGTGCATTTATAGCCCACACTCTTTCATAGAGAGAAGGCCTGCGTCCCGGCAGTGGGAATATTATAGGATGATTATGCTATACTGCTCGGGGCCCGTGGCTAAATAATAACAGCCGCACAGGTCGATCGGTCAGGTTAAGCTACGCTTGCCGCGGTTGGTCTGTGGATGGGTGACCATCTTTACATACTGAGACCCCTCCGTGCCTCGGAAAGCATGTTAAGCCGTTGGTCCCGGCTGTCATTCGTGGATCTTTGACAGTCGTTACGGGTAGTCAGAAGCCCGAAAGTCTGACAACCAGTCTTACCAAGGGGTATCGTATTACCCAGTAACTGGGTTGTGGAGGTCAGATAGGCAGTCGCTCCATGTAAAATACTGGTATTCAGCTGAATCCGGTTAGACTGGAAGCCGACCCGGCTGCAAACCATGGATTCAGCACATGATTCTAGACAGTCAATCAGTAGTAAATTAGCAAAGAATGTGTTTTGCAAGTAACAAGCCGTTTCATATCAACACTAGTTTGCAAGGCAGGCTTATCAAGTCAATCGGGTATAGTCGGGGAGGAAATGTCTTTACATTTCACTAGTTTTGGCATTGAAGCAAAAATTCTTCAATTCCCTTTCGATGATTTGATAAGTCGCCATTGCACCCGTGCGGTGCTGAGGTAGCACCTTAATCAATCTGAAACATTTTGAAGTATATCGCAATGTCAGCACTAACTGATGGGGTCCGCTAGTTCCGATACCTGCCAGGTTCGCGGGTTGCTCGAAAGAGTTACCGTGGCCCCTGGCACAGGCAACTGAAGGAACATGGGTGGGTTTTAGTCAGTAAAAGTCTGACATGCATCCCTCCTGTTTTAGTTATGTATATGTAGTTATTTGATGATTTTCAATCCAAAACAAAGGACATCTCTAATCCATTGCATATTCCAATGGGTTCCTGGATGATTTGAAAACACAATTGGACCCGGTAGGTGGCGCTGCTTTTCCAGGCAGGACGACGTCTGCCGGATCCGTTAGTTGCTTCATAATGTCCGAAAAATGTTTCTACTCCACAACGTAAATAACGCAATGAATGTTGTTGAACTGTGGCTAAATAGTAACAGCCGCACAGGTCGATCGGTCAGGTTAAGCCACGCTTGCCGCGGTTGGTCTGTGTATGGGTGACCATCTTTACATACCGAGACCCCTCCGTGCCTCGGAAAGCACGTTAAGCCGTTGGTCCCGGCTGTCATTCGTGGATCTATGACAGTCGTTACGGGTAGTCAGAAGCCCGAAAGTCTGACAACCAGTCTTACCAAGGGGTATCGTATTACCCAGTAACTGGGTTGTGGAGGTCAGATAGGCAGTCGCTCCATGTAAAATACAGGTATTCAGCTGCATCCGGTTAGACTGGAAGCCGACCGCAACATAGTTGGGAAAAGGCTAGGCAGATGATGAATGTTGTTGAACTGTCAAAATTTAACCCGTTGCTATTGATAATTAATAATAATTATTACGCAATTAAGTTGCTGGTCGTCAGTATAATAATTTATTTATTTATTTAAATATAATACTCTCATACTTTCCGTAAGCAATACGTCTGCGACAGTACTAATATTATGAATTTGTAGTAGTTATAGTAGAAAGTGAACCTTTCCATCATGTCGTTAGTCGTTTCACCGCGTTAATGTACTAGTAACATCACGACATAGGTAGCATGGCATAAATATATAACCTGTCACGCCCTTAATTTTTTTTGCTTGAGTATAGTGTTTATTGGTATATTGGCGTGGCTAGCTGACATATGGTAAATAGTTTATTTTAATGTTCTGAGTCTCGTAATATTAATTAATTTCCATATCTACTATTCTATAGAAGTAAGTATTTCTTACTGAACAGACAGCTGTGGAGCTGTGCAGGGAGTTTGTTATGCCACTTCTTCTTACAAGCGAAAGCACTAGGAAGTGATGTAGGGCGGGCGTTTTGGGGGACTGTATCATGTAATTTTAACGTTCGAAATGTTAATAAATGACTTTTGATTTTGACTGATTGGTAGGCTTAGCTTTGGAAATGATGAGTCAGACATATCATAGGTTGATTCGATGCTTAAAACATAATCTTTTGAGAGTCATTTCGCTAGGCAGTATTGTATAGAATCAAGTTTTTCTAACTGAACAGGGCCCCAACTCCTTATGGCAATTATTATTTCTCGCGTAATCTCACCACGTGCAGAGCACGTACGGTTGTCAAGCGTGGTACAGACGCCAGCAGGTCAAGCTGCCCGAAACTGTCCAATTTTCCCAATCAACCTTGAACCTTAATACTTTAGCTATAAAGTTGAAAATCTATTAAAGAAATTTGACAGATTGTAGTAGCTTGATGTGCTGGCGTCTGTACTTTCACAGTTTAAACCACGCAATCTTCGTGTTTTTTCGCGCAGTTTCGTTCGTTGGGTCATCCTACTATTTTATTTGCTACTAATCTTACTAATATTATAAACGCGAAAGTTTGTGAGAATGGATGGATGTTTGTTACTCTTTCACGCAAAGGCTACTAAACGGATTTGGATGAAATTTGGCACACAGATAGTTTACAACCAGGATTAACTCATACATAAGATACTTTTTATTCCGATATTCCCACGGGATCGAAAGTTATGCGGGTGAAACCGCGGGCTGCTGCTAATAGAGAATACGTTATTAGCAGGTATCGTGATAAGCTAAGGAATTGACGTGGTGTCAAAGTAAGGAATATTGCTGGAAATATTGCTGTTCCATACATTTGCACTGCCACTGCCGTTGACGCGTGCCGCTCGTATGTGACACTAAAGCACAAGCTCTAGGAAGTGGTGAAGGGCGGGCGTTTTGAGGGACTGGCTTGTGTAATTTTGACGTGCTGATTCTCAGCCTAGTTTGAATAAATGACTTTTGATTTTGATTCATCTCTGGAGCCATATATAACATAACATACCCAGCCTATAATGTTCCCACTTCTGGGACACAGGCCTCCTCTCGGTAAGAGGGATTGGGCCATAATACACGGTTGGTAGATGCCACATGTCTTCGAATTTTTGGTTCTAACACGTGCCGGCTCTGGCGCCATATCGATCATTAATAGCTAAAGCATAGATTACTAAATAGTTACAGCTAAAGCTTCTACAATCTACTAACAGTCCTCATAGATATCTGTGTCACCACATTCCTATGAGCTGTACACTCCGGACAGGACGTAGGCGCAGTATAGATAATACAGAGCTTACCGCGTTACTGTAACTTAAACAATTGAATCATTGGGTACCTGGCAGTTATTGAATCATATGTGTTGAGGATCAAGTGTGATGTTTGTGTTTTTGGGAAATGGCTAGCTTCAGCATGCTGGCTGGCTTGCATCAGTATAATCAGCTTATAATGTTCCTTAGGACAAAGACCTCCTCTCTGTTAGAAGCAGTGGGCCGTAATCCACCTAGCTTCATCAAAATCAAAATACTTTTATTTGACATTAAAGAAAGAAAGAAAAATGCATTTATTGGCATTACACAAAATGACACCTTAAAACTACAAAAACAAAGATTATAATGCCAAAAGGGCCTTAACCGACATGGGCGCTTATGAAACGTCAGAAGCTAGGTGCACGGTTCCAATTGGTCGTTTCATATGGAGAAGAGCCGACAAGAAACTCCACGGTTACTCTTTTACAAATAATTGGCATTTACAATTATACCTTTATGCCCTTTAGCTCCGAAGGGTAACACCCACATGTCGCCAGACATATTCAAGAATAGAATAACCTTCATTGGGGAGGAGTGGTAAAGGCCGCGACTTTGTGGGTTGAAGGATTGAACCTATTCTATTTCTATCTATAATATGTATGTATTTACAAAAAAAAAAAAATGTATATAAGTAGTTTATCAGCCATCTTGTTACCATAACACAAGCATTAGGTTGCTTAGCTTGGGACTGGCGCTGTGTGAAATGTCCAGGGATATTATTATTATTATCTCCTTTATTTCAATGTAATCATATACATTATATTTTTAAATATTAGAATATAAAAAGTATAAAAAAAATTAAAAATATAAAAAATAGTAGCCTACCGGTATCGGGAACAGGGTCCAAGCTACTATTATTATTATTATTATTCAGGTGCTTTATTTTGTGTAAATAATTTCAACATCACTGCTCTCAAAACGGCGAAGGAAAACATCGTGAGGAAACCGACATGTCCTAGAAACATGAAGACATAATGACATCTACCTCCGCCGATACGACCACGCGGGGGCGCTCCTTCTCACAAACAGGAAAGGTCAATAAGTTAAAAAAGAGGCTCAATCATTTAAAAAACTGTGTTTCAATAGAAGGTCAATGTTTTTAGAGAATCAGTTAAATATATCCAAAAACAAATTTTGACAACACGGTTAGCGCAGTGGCTGAGCGATCGGACTGCTGCGCTGCGTGTCGCGGGTTCGATTCCCGCACAGAACAAATATTTGTAAGTCCTACGTGTATTTGTTCCGAGTCTGGGTGTTTTTCTATCTATAATATGTATGTATTTACAAAAACAAAAAAAATAAATGTATAAGTAGTTTATCAGCCATCTTGTTACCATAACACAAGCATTAGGTTGCTTAGCTTGGGACTAGATGGCGCTCTGTGAAAATGTCCAGGGATATTATTAAATGTGGCATTGAGCATGCGTAGGATTCGACAAAATTCGTGGCACATTTCATCGACATTAACCAAATCAACCAGTTTCTTTATCTACCAACAACATGAACAAATTTTCACCGTACCCCTGCTTATCTGTCCACGCCTTTAGGCGACCGCTTTGAAGTTACATACGATTTGTTCTAATTACACAAGACATACTGACATAGTCCACATAACTATATTTTGTAACTTTTTATCGTTTTTCAAGTAAACACTTGAGTATATTTTAAAAGGGTGGGCTCTTCGGTGGGAAATTGACACATAACATATAAACATCACGCCTCTAATATATGGGTTACGCAGAGGTGCAGCTGTAGTACAACCACATTTCTCCAGTTATGTTTTAACCACAAAAAAAAAAATCCGATTTTTTTTTTATTAAAAACCGAAAAAATTAAAAAAAAAACTTGAGAGGAGTCAAGGGACACCCGGATGGAACGAAGCATAACTGGCTTGCTTTCTATAAGAGAGAGAGAGAGACAGACAGAGAAACACACGCACGCCGCACGGCTTACAACTATAGCAAAAAGTGTCGTTCCAACTTTTGGTCTTAATTTTTTCCGTCTAGCCCCCTTTCGCAACGCGCGATAAGGAACTTCGTTCTAAAAAAAACGAAATTAATTAATTACTGTTACGGGTGTATAACCGTTGCAATTAATAATAATAAGTAAATAAATTAATAAAACAGGCTCAAATCCAGACACATGTCAGCTACTGAGAAATTCTTGGATTCGTTTCCTATGGAGAGGAGCCGGCTAGACATTTTTTGTTTAGCCTGTACTGTCCCACGGCTGGGCAAAGGCCTCCCCCAAGTCCTTCCAGGAACTCCTTTCCCGCGCCACCTCGAACCAGCCCTCGCGGTACGCGTCCAGATCATCTCACCATCGCTTTCTGGGCCGACCTCGACGGCGCCGCCGTCCGTCTTCAGGCACTCATTGTGTGGAATCTTTTGCCCAGCGGTCATCCTGCATGCGGCTGATGTGACCCGCACAATCTCACTTGAGCCTGGCAACCTTCTTGCCTATGTCTATTATATCAGCACCCTAATTGCGTAACACACAATCAATCGGAATCAGAATCATTTTGAAGAATCAAATTGCTAATCCATTGTTTCATAAGTTCGAAAAATTTGTCTGCTCAACACGTAAATAACGCAATGAATGTTGTTGAATTGTCAAAATGAAACCGATTTCGATTGATCGTGTGTTACGCAATTAGGGTGCCGTTTTGTAACGCAACATGTGTTCCGTATTTTCCTGTCTTTTTACGCCCAGGATGGCGCTCCATCGCTCTTTGGGAAACGCCAAGGCGGAACTTTTGCAACTCACAGTACCCTTTTAAAAATAAATTGGCTTTTACAATGTTTCCATATTACAGTTGGTATTGGGATGCCAGCGTAAGCCTGTCAACAAGTATACCAGAGGGGCAACTCTCGTAATTTTAAGAACGTTCACAGTCTGATCTCGGTCTCAATCTGTCAAAAATACTTCTAATTTCCCTAAATTTTTGACAAGTTTTTGACATTTATTTGTCACGACGTGACGTTTTAAATTACGAGAATTGGTCTTCAGGTATGGGAGGACAGCGTAAGCCTGTCGGCTGTTAACAAAATAGAAAATGAGCTACAAATCTACAGTCTACAAAGCCGGTAAGTCGTGAAAAGAAGCTAGTATAACAATGGTATCCATCTTATTTATTCATTCATCAACAAATTTACTTTGTGTCGAACAGTGGTTTTAACAATAACAATAAATAATAATAATAATAATATCCCTGGACATTTCACACAGCGCCATCTAGTCCCAAGCTAAGCAACCTAATGCTTGTGTTTTGGTAACAAGAGGCTGATAAACTACTTATATACATTTTTAAATGTAACACAAAATTAAGCAAACATCGTAAGAAAAGAGAGAAAAAAAAATACATTCGACGTTGGTCTTTCCTTAAGAAATCCCCAAATGATCTCAAAATGATTTTACAGTTAACCCCGAATGAAATTATGACTAAGAAACAGAACTATTCTACGTGGGGACTTTCCTTGGTGCACTAAATGATTTTCCTTGGAATTTGTGATGATTGAACAAAAGCTTTTTTTGTGCTATCATTATTTTTTTTTTCTTGTTAAATATCGAATCCCGTTACAGTCCATTCGCAGTTATTATCCCTCTGATTTTGTAAATTCAAAGTATTTATTTTAAACTAGCAGCGCCCCGCGGTTTCACCCGCATTAGTTTCTATCCCATGGGAATATCGGGATGAATAGTACCCTATGTGTTAATCCTGGTTATAAACTATCTGTGTGCCAATTTTCATCTAAATCCGTTCAGTAGTGTATGCGTGAAAGAGTAACAAACATCCATCCATCCTCACAAACTTTCGCGTTTATAATATTAGTGTGACTAGCTGCGCCCCACGGGTTCACCCGCATTAGTTTCTATCCCATGGGAATATCGGGATAAATAGTGTCGTATGCACAGACTTGTGGTCGTATGTGTTAATCCTGGTTATAAACTAATATGTGTGCCAGTTTTCATCCAAATCCATTCAGTAGTTTTTGCGTGAAAGAATAACAAACATCCATTCATCCATCCATACAAACTTTCACGTTTATAACATTAGTAGGAAGAATATATGTATATTGAAGTTGTCAAAAAATAAAAGGCCGGTTTTGACATTGACAGTTCTAGTACCTAGTTATAAAGATCAAATTCGCAAAACACGTATTCGTTTGTATGAAACTGACAGGAGTAAAGAACGCATTCTCAAATGTCAAAAGGGCCTTTTATTTATTTAAAACTTTAGTAGGATAGTACGAAGGATAGGCACATGAAAGGCACTTTTGAACGTCAAAATTTACAATAAAATAGAATTGATTCTAGTCGCCCCTTCCAAAAGGTAGTTTTCGTATGGAGAAGAATGGGCAAGAAACTCCACCGTTACTCTTTTAAAATGTTTCACTATATTTTGTATACCTACATTAATTCATCATCTACCTGCCTTTTCCCAACTATGTTGGGGTCGGCTTCCAGTCTAACCGGATGCAGCTGAATACCAGTATTTTACATGGAGCGACTGCCTATCTCCACGACCCTGTTACTGGGTAATACGATACCCCTTGGTAAGACTGGTTGTCAGACTTTCGGGCTTCTGACTACCCGTAACGACTGTCAAAGATCCACGAATGACAGCCGGGACCAACGGCTTAACGTGCTTTCCGAGCCACGGAGGGGTCTTGGTATATAAAGATGGTCATCCATTGGCGGACCAACCGCGGCAAACGTAGCTCAACCTGCACCCTAATTGCGTAACACACGACCAATCGGAATCTGAATCATTTTGAAGCAAATTGCTAATCCATTGCTTCATAAGTTCGAAAACTTTGTCTGCTCAACACGTAAATAAAGCAATGAATGTTGTTGAACTGTCAAAATGAAACCGATTCCGATTGATCGTGTGTTACGCAATTAGGGTGCTGATCGATCGACCCGTGCGGCTGTTATTACTTAGCCACAAGCCCCCTTTGTATACATTAATTATTTAATTATATAGCGGTATCTACAACGCCCCATGCGAACAACGCGTCATACTGACGTCACGCAAATCCTGCATCTCGCAAGCAGAGTTTACCGCGCAAATAGCATATATACAATTTCCCAACATCAATCGTTGAGCAATTGCTCGCCAGACACAGCACCCATCTGGTCGGAGGATCCTCCCTTTTCTATACAGGATGAGTGGACTTTACATCCTGTTCTTCATACCTCTATAGTTCATCACTGTCAATATCACAGTTATCTTTAATCTCGTGATAATAAGGTTGCTGTTGGGTTAAGTTAAGTACCGTATGGGAAAAACCAAATAACCTAATATTTTGTTTTTTTCCATACTTAACTTAAACTTGACCGCTAAGTGAGTAAAATGCAGACAAGTCAATTAAAAATATCGATTGAATCTTTCCTGTGAATCCCTTACTTTATGCCACATGTTTTTTCCCTACTTAACTTTAACTTAACTGTTAAGAAAAGGATTTTTTTTTCTTCTTTTTGTCTAAGTAATCAATATTAAAGGCCGTAATCCACCTCGCGGGCCCAGTGCGGGTTGGTAGATGTCACATGTCTTTGAATGTTTGGTTCTAGGACATGCCAGTTTCCTCACGATGTTTTCCTTCACCGTTTTGAGAGCAGTGCTGATGAAATAATTTACACAAAGTAAAGCGCCTGTCTGGGTTCGAGCCTACGACCTACAACTCGTAAGTCGCGGCCGTTACCACTGGCCCACCACGGCTCGACTGCACCACTGCTGTACTGGTATATTACAGCCCACTCCCTCTCACCGAGAGGAGGCCTGTGTCCCAGCAGTGGGAACATTATATGCTAATTATGATGATACTCAATACTCAAATCTTTATTGCATTCCATATGTGTTACATAGATGGTATTACAAAGTAAAAGATCAATATGGTCCCTGTCGGGCACAGCAAAAATTAGGAGGAAGAGGGTGCTGATGAATCAATATCTCATCTGAAGATTCAACTCAATGAAAGACAGAAAAAGAACAAAATGCTTATTTGCTTAGTACTGAATTGTTTGTTTTACCACCTAACTTAACTCTCCCAAGAGTCTCAACTGCCTTACTTAATAATAACTTAAGCGGGAAGCGCCCGAGTATTCCGCTTCTTATGTACGGTCGCGAATAATATTTGGTTCAACTTGAACCTCACCAGCAAATTGCAAAAAAAAAATCAAACGGGTTGCACTCCGGGAGTGCCGGCAAAAGTGAAAACTTGAATATTAACCTAGCTGTTTCGATGTACCGAACCGAACTATTTATCGAACCGCTCATTCCATCATTTTTACCGCTCATTCAGTTATTGGACTGCTCAATTATTTTTAGAATTGACACTGTATGATAAAATAACCGACTAATTGATTTTTTATTACTGTCCATGTTTTACTGTCGCAATAATTAATCAACCGCCATTAAATTAAATAACCGCTCAATATGTTTTTCAACTGATCATAATAACATCTCGAATATTTAAATAACAGCTCAAAAAATTAGTTCCCATATAATAATAACATACACCGTAAAAATGTAACTATCTAGATTGTTCTTTATATGTACAGCCCAACTTGAATCTACTGGGTGTTTCCTTTCCCTAACTTAACTCCAACTTAACTGCATGACTAATGTTTAAACAATTTCAACACTTGGTCAGCGGAAATTCTTATAAATTGTTATTATGTATAATGATTATTTCCGGTACTTACATAGTTATTACGAGTTTTTTTCTTTAAATGTCCGAGGACCTATTATTATCAAATTAAACTATTTTTTGTTAGCTATTTATTATAATATGTTTTTTACTACATAAAAGCTTGGCATTTTGATATAAATGCTTTGTTAAAAGTTGTTGAAATGACAATATAGGCTCGCCATATTACTTATGCTATTCTTTCTCAAGAGTGTGTAAACCATGTCTGTTTATTTATTACCTACTTTATAAGGTTATTAGTGGGAATTAAGTGTCCGCACTTGTAAATCTGGTTTTCTTTTTTGTACTGTTTCACAGACAAACCGTGAAAACGGTTTTGTGGGGCATAGTTTATAAGCAAGATTTTTTGTAAACTTACCATTAATAAAGAATGATAATAATGGGTCATCATCTGCCTAGCCTTTTCCCAACTATGTTGGGGTCAGCTTCCAGTCTAACCGGATGCAGCTGAATAGCAGTGCTTTACATGGAGCGTCTGCCTATCTGACCTCCACAACCCAGTTACTGGGTAATACGATACCCCTTGGTAAGACTGGT
This sequence comes from Apamea sordens, assembly GCA_945859715.1. NCBI lineage: Eukaryota > Metazoa > Arthropoda > Insecta > Lepidoptera > Noctuidae > Apamea > Apamea sordens. Next base: position 4,024,805 of record OX244015.1, on the reverse strand, counting down.
TGTCAGGTTTTCGGGCTTCTGACGACCCGTAACGACTGTCAAAGCACCCACGGAATGACGAAATGTGAGAGCACAATCAGCATTATACACCCTGCCTACCGCTTCGGGGAATACCTACAAGCGTGATATTCCCCCTTACTTTCAAATGGTTTCATATACTCATTATTACGAAAGAATTGATGATTTTGATTTGTCTCTTAAAAGCCGTGTCTCCTGAGCGTTTTTTCGAAACATTACACCAAAACGTCAAAACAAAGAGGCGTGGCTATACACAAACGTGTAACGTGTATAGTCACGCCACGTCTGAGGTGACAGACACAACTACATATAGGACTAGAAATAGGGACCAATTAGTTCAACCAGGTTTCAGACTAGCTAAAGTTGACTCTTCCTTCATGGGGTACTGTTTAAAATGTTACAATAAAATTCCTCCCCACATACTCCAACTGAATGAAATGAAATTTAAATCATATGTGAAACGCACACTATGTAGCCAAGCATATTATAAGTCAGGGGATTACTTCGCTGACAAAAATGCTTGGCTCAACGCTGGTCCTGCTCCACAAAGGCGCATAAACTAATTAGCATTCGGAAACATTGTTGGACCTGTTGAACATAGGATAAACTATCTTTGCATTGTATAACTTCAATCTCCTAGTATTTTTATAATTGCATAGCACACGTGTGAGCACTTTGTACAGACGCCAGCACATCAAGCTACTGTCTCTCAAATTTCTTTAATAGATTTTCAACTTTATCGCTAAAGCATTAAGGTTAATGGTTGATTGGGAAAATTTGACAGTTTCGGGTAGCTTGACCTGCTGGCGTCTGTACTTACCAATTATTATATTTGTTGGTATATTGGCGTGGCTAGCTGACATTATGGCAAATAATTTAAGTTTCATGTACCTAATGTTAATTAAAAGGAGGGGCCCGTGGCTAAATAATAACAGCCGCACAGGTCGATCGGTCAGGTTAAGCTACGCTTGCCGCGGGTGGTCTGTGGATGGGTGACCATCTTTACATACTGAGACCCCTCCGTGCCTCGGAAAGCACGTTAAGCCGTTGGTCCCGGCTGTCATTCGTGGATCTTTGACAGTCGTTACGGGTAGTCAGAAGCCCGAAAGTCTGACAACCAGTCTTACCAAGGGGTATCGTATTACCCAGTTACTGGGTTGTGGAGGTCAGATAGGCAGTCGCTCCATGTAAAATACTGGTATTCAGCTGTATCCGGTTAGACTGGAAGCCGACCCCAACATAGTTGGGAAAAGGCTAGGCAGATGACTATGTACCTAATGTTAATTACTGAACATAGGTATCGTATATATGCAACTATTTTCTAACTGAACAGACAGCTGTGCTGCTGGGGAGTTTGTTGCGCCACTTCTTCTTCCCAGCGATAGCACTAGGAAGTGGTGAAGGGCGGGCGTTTTTGGGGGACTCTCTTTTGTAATTTTGACGTTCGACAAGACGCTGATTCTCAGCCTAATTTGAATAAATGATTTTTTGAATTACAGGCACTTTTGAATTGTCAAAGGATCGGTCCCTTTGATAATTCAAAAGTGCCTGTAATTTTTTTAAATTTAATAATTGAAATAAATACTGGACGATGTCTGATAAGATGGGAGAAAGATGCTGGTGTTGTGTTAGTAAAGTGTTTTGTAAAGCACCCATCTTATGAGACGAAAAATGTTAGTCTATTTTAGTTTCTGAAAACACAATGTTTTTATTTTCCTAGCTGCATGGAAACAAGCGCACTGCGCGTTTTGTGAATAGTTGACACTAATCTAAATATATTTTATTTATTTATATAAACGCTTATTTATATAAGCTTTTTTTTTAATACACAGGAGACAGCTTGTGAATAAAAACAAATGTTTTTGTGTAAAGTTATTTATGTGATGTTTCGAAAAAATACGCGCAGTAGTAATAAACGTAATTAGTATGAATATAAGAAACATTTGAGAGTAAGGTAAGTAAATATTACGCTTGTATAATGTTATTGCCTATAATGTTCCCACCGCTGGGCCATGCTACTTTTTATCCTAGATATTTGCATTTAAAAAACACATTTTTTGTATGGATACCCTTTAATTATTAACTTTATTCCATTTTTATATTATTTGTTGTCATAAGCAGGAATCAAAATAAGCAATCTGGAAATAGGTAGACAATTGAACTACCTAATACGGTTCATGGGATACAGCCCGGTGACAGACAGACGGACGGATGGATAGATGGAAAGACTGACAGCAAGCGGAAGCTTACTAACGGGTCCCGTTGGCACCCTTTGGGTACGGAACCCTAAAAATGATAAAAACACGCAGAAGAAGTAGGGGGCAACAAGTAGTCTTTTGGAACGAAGTTCCTTATCGCACGTTGCGAAAGGGGGCTAGACGGAAAAAATTAAGACCAAAAGTTGGAACGACACTTTTTGCTATAGTTGTACGCCGTGCGGCGTGCGCATGTTTCTCTGTCTGTCTCTCTCTCTCTCTTTGAACTTCTTTCCACCCGGGTGTCCCTTGACACCTCTCAAGTTTTTTTAATATGTTCTTGCTCAAGATCACCAGTAATCTTTACAACATAATCCACTAACAAACAGTACTCCATAAACACATAAATCCCAGCGTATACACATGTCGCACAGCCTGCGCAAACGCAGCACACATAATTACGTGTCTATTACGCATGGGTCAGTGACCTCGCACTTTCTCAACTAATGATCTATACTTTTGACGGAAGTAACATAACATAACATCACGCTTGCAATCGTCGAAGGAAGGCAGGGTTGTATTGTATAGTACAGCTACACATACATTATATGTATTCAAATTTTATTTGTTTCAAATTAAAGTTATTTCAAGTTAAACAAATATCAACTTTATTTTAATGAAAATTAAGTTGATTTCAGAGTGACTAGCATTATTGAAAAGTTATAAAAATGTTTGAAGTTGTAAACTGAACTTTATTGTGTAGGAATTAAAGTTATTTTTACATAAACTCATATTTGTTTAAATCGCGAATGCAGATTATACAACTTAGAGAAAAATCAGCTGTTCCCTACATTTTTTTCGTATAACTCGTCAAAATGTATGGAACACCAGATTTTTGTTTCGTGATTTCGGGTTTGGTCCCATAGTAAAGTTATTCATAATGATGAGTACAATGACCCCCTAGAGTTATGGGATATAAAAAAAAACACGTTGTATATGTAAAACTAGCTGACCCGGCAAACGTTGTTTTGCCATATAAATTATTTCTAGCTGCCCGGCGCTACTTCGTTCGCATGGTGTCCTACCCCCTACCCTAGCCCTAGCCTACTCCTACCCTACTTCTACTCTACTCCTACCCCACACCTACCCTACTCCTAACCTACTTTAATATAAATGTAATATGTACGACAAACATTTCAAAACCAAAATCAGCTAAATCGGCCCAGCCGTTCTCGAGTTTTAGCGAGACAAACGAACAGCAATTGATATATGTATATATACAGGGCGTCCCACGGCTATCCCACATGGAGAGAAAGTACTTTGAATATTGTAGATGGAATATTTTACTGAAAGGAGACATTATTTTAATTTAAAAAACAATTTAAACTGCATTCTTAGATTTTTAAATAATTACATGGTTGAACCGGGAATCGAACCTGCTACACGAGAAAAAAAATTCCCTGTAGCTTTATCATACCGATCTAAAGGCTTCATCATAAGGATTATTTTTTGCTAAATAACATAGTGTCAGAAATAAAAGAAAGACCATAAATTTTAACATTTTTTCATTTCGGAGATTTATTTTTATTTATATAGAACTAGCTTCTGCCCGCGGCTTCGCCCGCGTGGATGTCGGAAATTATCCCACGGGAACGTGCTAACAGGATAAAATGTATGTGCTTCCCCAGAATGCCATCTATCTCGCGGGCCCTTTGTGGCTAATTACAGTAGAAAACCAATTGTGTCTCATTAGTGGTGATTAAGAGGGTACCTATATGATATCTTTACCTAAGTACCTACCTAATTAAAAAAAAAACCTCAATAACAGAAAATTAAATACCTACCTAAATAAACCTATTTCTGATGATAACTAATCTAAACTCAATAAATAAGCAAAATCCCTAAAAACTAATATCTATACGAATGACTAATCCTACCTAACAGTATTATAAAATAACCTACGGTCACTACGTACACTATCAAATATACTACCTATACTTTAAAATTAAAATCTATACCTACGACTCATATAAAAATAAACCTAAATAACTCTAAAAACTAAAAGGAATAAAAATGAACTCCACTGCGGGTGACCCAACCTACGACAAACTTAGTATTTGCGGTTGGTACAGTACAGACAGTGGTAATCGGGTATAGGGATCGAACCGCAAAATTAAGTTTGTTTTTTATTGTATATACTTTTCCGGGATAAAAAGTACCCAGTGTGGTGCCCAGGATATTAAAGAATAATTATACAAAGTTTCATCGTAATCGAACCGGTAGTTTTTGCGTGATGCCTGAACAAACAGACAGACAGACAGACAGACAGACCGACAGACAGACAGACAGACAAAAAATTTTTTAATCACATTTTTGGGTTCGGTGTCGGTCTAGTAACACCCCCTGTAAATTATTTTTTTGATATTTTCAATGTACAGAATTTTCACTTCTACAGATTTATTATAAGTATATAGATAGATAAGATAATTATCTAATCAGCGTATAATGTTCCCACTGCTGGTACCCTGCAGTACGTCTGGTAGTCCGGTAATAAAAGGGCGATGGTGGAATCAGTAGGCTAATTCTCGTAATTTAAAACGATCAAAATCTAGTCGCAGTCTCATCTCGGCGACAAAAAAAGTTTAATGTAAAAACTTGTCAAAATGTAGGGAAATTTGACGTATTTTTGACATATTGAGATTGAGATCAGACTGTGAACGTGCTTAAATTTACCAGAATTGTCCCTCAGGTCGTGGAGCATCTGCGCACACTCCGAAGTACAGTCTGTAGAATTGCAATTTCGTCCGGAAAAAAACACAAACAGCTTTTATAAGCCCCTACATGATCTAAGCCACACATACCACTCGGCCTCGCTCGCTCACACGGTCAAGTACAGCGGTAACTCGCTCAACTTGACTCGCATCGGTACAACAAAGCTTCTCTGACTGCTGATGGTCAGTTTGATTAATTGAACAGCGTACACGATCTTCTACCTGAGATTGTAAGTTATCGAGGCAAAATGTTGCAGCTTCCCGATGGTAAATTACTCTCAATATAACATAATATATCTTATGCAAGTAATAACAGCCGCACAGGTCGATCTATCAGGTTAAGCTACGCTTGCCACGGATGTTCCGTGGATGTGTGACCATCTTTAAACAAGACCCCTCGTGCCTCGGAAAGCACGTTAAGCTGTTGGTCCCGGGTAGTCAGAAGCTCGAAAATCTTACCAAGGGGTATCGTATTACTCAGTAAGTCAGTAACTGGGTTGTGGAGGTCAGATAGGCATTCGCTGCATGTAAAGAACTGGTATTCAGCTGCATCCGGTTAGACTGGAAGCCGACCCCAAGGCTAAGCAGATGATGACATATTATGCCAGTATTCTCCGTGTGGCGGTGGACCAGTGGTAACGGCTCAGATTTTCGAGTTGTAGGTCGTAAGTTCGAACCCAGACAGGCGCTTTACTTTGTGTAAATAATTTCATCACCACTAATCGCAAAACGGTGAAGGAAAACATCGCGAGGAAACCGGCATGTCCTAGAACCAAAAATTCGAAGACGTGCCATCTACCAACCCGCACTGGGCCCGCGTGGTGGATTACGGCCCACTCCCTCTCACAGAGAGGAGGCCTGTGTCCCAGCAGTGGGAACATTAGTGGGGGGGGGGGGGTTCACCAGTTTGTTTGCAACAACTTGAATACTATAAAGTTACAAGTTACCCTAAATAAGCTGACAATGACTTGTTTAAGTTTCCGCTTAAACAAGGTGTGTTATCTCAAGGTAAATTTTAACTACTTGTCGAAATAAGGGCGCGCCACACACAGCCGGAATAAGTAAATAGAACTTTATTTTTCAAGCGGGGTTATTACGTAGCACAGTAACAGTAGGAATGGCTTTATTTTTGATAGTTCAACAACATTCGGCACGGTTGGCGCAGTGGTTAAACGATTGACTGCTGCGCTGCGTGTCACGGGTTTGATTCCCGCACGGAACAAATATTTGCATGACCTACAAGTAGTTGTACCGGGTCTGGCTGTTTGTGTATGTAAGTTTAAATGTTTGAAATCGCACCCACGATACAGGAGAAATTCATATTGTGGGGCAACGTTTTTTTTTGAATAAAAATGAACTAATAAATATTCATTGCGTTATTCACGTTGTTGAGTAGACAAATTGTTCGAATATATGAAGCAATGGATTAGCAATATTCCTTCAAAATTATTCAGGTTCGAATATATGAAGCAATGGATTAGCAATATTCCTTCAAAATTATTCAGATTATAATTGATAGTGTATTACGCAATTAGGGTGCTGACCTCTTTTGTCCGACGACAACCAGCAGCTTGTACGGCTCTAGGCTATTCAGGAAAATACAATTATCTAAGTTAAATCGAAAGTTTCTAAAACAACTTTTTCCTTTTAAAGCTGAGGGGGCAATTCTCGTAATTTTAAGAACGTTCACAGTCTGATCTCAGTCTCAATCTGTCAAAAAATACTTCTAATTTCCCTACATTTTGACAAGTTTTTGACATTTGTTTGTCGCCGAGATGAGACTGCGACTAGATTTTGAGTGTTTTAAATTAAAGAATTGGCTTTCTGTTATTTAATCCTAGCAACAGTCAAGGATGTGTGATGACATCGTCTACGAGTCGATAAATCCGTTATTAAATTTCCTGTTAGTTTCCTATTACACACTCGCATATCAATCAAAATTTGAATAATTTTGAAGGACATTGCTAATCCATTGCTTTATAAAAAATGTTCGACAAATTTGTCTGCTCAACAACGTAAATAACGCAATGAAAGCTGTTGAACTGTCAACATGAAAGCCACAGACATGTACAACCGCCAGCAGGTCAAGCTACCCGAAACTGTCAAATTTTCCCAATCAACCTTGAACCTTAATGCTTTAGCGATAAAGTCGACAATCTGTTAAAGAAATTTGACAGATTGTAGTAGCTTGATGTGCTGGCGTCTGTACGTCTAAGTGTAAAACATTACTTTAACATAACAAAATATCATGCCAATATTCCCCGAAGGGATAGGCAGAGTTGCACCTATATTACAACCACATTTCTCAAGTCCCATGAAACAGGGGGTGAGGCTATAGCCATCAACCGGGAACAGACCCAGGGGCTGCAGTCTCGACATTCATAGCGATCGCTTTACGACCAAATTCGGTTGCAAAGTCTAACCGGATTGACTGGTGTAATGTATAGAGTGACAGGACTTTGCGACCGAATTTGGTCGTAAAGCGATCGCTATGAATGTTGAGACTGCAGACCCTGGCTCCAGCACCCTAATTGCGTAACACACAATCAATCGTAATCTGAATCATTTTGAAGCAAATTGCTAATCCATTGCTTCATAAGTTCGAAAAATTTGTCTGCTCAACACGTAAATAACGCAATGAATGTTGTTGAACTGTCAAAATGAAACCGATTCCGATTGATTGTATGTTACGCAATTAGGGTGCGGGCTGCCACTGTGAAATTCCATACATTTCTTTAAAACACACCTCGGGGCCTAAAAAGGTAGAATCATATTAGGATAACAATACGAATCATATTAAAAATCGTAAAATGGTCACAAACTGACAATTCACAATATGATCTGTGTGCAATTCATATCACAATGAATTAACATTTAAACTGTAGAAATAAAAAATAAAAAAACCAATTTGATTAATAAAAACTGTAATGAAAAATTTACCGATCAAAATTAGGTACGGTTTTTATTTTATTTCATGCGGCAATGTTTACACCAAATATGAAATGAAATTTTACGAAAATTAGAGGAATTGCTAATGATCTGCTGGGAATTCAGGAAATGAATAGCTTTTAGAGGTATTGCTGATAGTGGCCTTTTAGGCCCCCTAACTACTAGTCCCCTCCCCACTCCACCGACTTCTACTCCTACTCCTTCACAGTGCACGCGGTGCGATTGTGGAATTCACTACCGCCTGACATTAGGGACTGCCAAACTGTTGCAGTTTTTAAAAGAAGAGTAAAAGGACACTATCTGTCCACTTCATCATAGTTGTTTATGTACTTATTAATTATTTTAAGTATGATATAATTATTATCATTCTAGTGATATTTATTTTAGAAGCAATGAGAATGTATGTTTATTTGTATGTATGTTAGTATATTCTAGTAAATTTTGTTTAGTTTTTTAAGTGAATTGTTTTTGATTTTATATATTATTTTTGTCTCCTTTACTCTTTCACACGCTGTCTGCATCTCTCTATCTCTTGTCCTATCGCAGGCATGCTGGAAGAGATTTCTTATGAAATAAGCATCACCTCTGTACCTATGTTTTCTATTCTGTTTTTTCTTGTCTGTTTATATATTTGTGTACATAAATGGTAAAATAAAATAAAACACACCAATATTTTGCTGTTAAGTGTGTTCGGCCCTGAAGCTTACGAATGGTGAATATTTCTGCGTGCTTATGTTTTATAGTATAAACAAGAAATTACTCAGTTCATGCTATAAATATAATTTTTGTTTACTTTGCCTGCCGCCGACTGTGATGCAGTTTCAAGATAAATACCTACGTACTTAGATTGTGTTTCAAAAACTTAACTTTATTCATTTTATTACTTAACATACCAGCTATTGTATTAGAGGAGCTTGTGGCTAAGTAATAACAGCCGCACGGGTCTATCGATCAGGTTAAGCTTCGCTTGCCGCGGTTGGTCCGTGGATGGGTGACCATCTTTACATACCAAGACCCTCCGTGCCTCGGAAAGCACTCAGACAGGTCGACTTCCAGTCCAATCAGATGCAGCTGAATACCAGTATTTTACAAGGAGCGACTATCTATCTGACCTCCACAACCCAGTGACTGGGCAACACGGCCCCTTGGTAAGGCTGGTTGTTAGACTTTCGGGCTTCTAACCACCCGTAACAACTGTCAAAGATCCACGAATGACAGCCGGGACCAACAGCTTAACGTGCTTTCCGAGACACGGAGGGGTCTTGGTATGTACAGATGGTCACCCATCCACGGACCAACCGTGGCAAGCGTTGCTTAACCTGATCGATCGACCCGTGCGGCTGTTATTACTTAGCCACAAGCCACCCCAAATATATTTGAATAACAGGAGAATGATGAATGTTATAGTAACTAGCGAAATGTGTATGTACCTAACCTACTGTGTACAACTCTGCCTAACTAACCTTATTATCGTTAAACGCGTAAAGGTGAATTGTTTACTACGAGTGCAACGATTCAGTTCAGATATAATTTAAAGTGAGTGAGAGAGTGGTCGTAGTACGCGAGGTCGTGTTAATGTAAGAGGGAGGCAAGAAGACAGTTTACGTATTAATATTTGAAGGCGCGTCCCTAGCACCATCAGTCCCTAGTTGGATTAATTGAAGACTTTTTAGCGGTACTTACTTAGAACGCCACATGCGAACAACGCGTTATACTGACGTCACGCAAATCCTGCATCTCGCAAGCAGAGTTTACCGCGCAATTAGCATTCATACAAACTTCCCGACATCAGTCGTGGGGCAGTTGCCCGCCAGACACAACACCCGTCTGGTCGGAGGATCCTCCCTTTTCTATGGAGTATGAGTGAACTTTACACCCCGTTCCTCCAAAACCTTATTTTGACATCGGACGAGAGTGGCATGGCAACGGTGGTGTCACTCTAGCGGAACGTCAAGAATGTCAACCAGCCATCTGCCATGTGCAGTTTTTGAAACGAACAATGGCGACGGTCACGACCGGATGGCTTACGTCCTGAATCTTAATCTATGATCATCCGAGTTTCAAAGTCTCCGAGTCTCCGAAGTGCAAAGTGCGAATGTTCGGATCGGACCGACACATGGCCGAACCGAATATTATTGAAACATGCGAAAAAAGTTCGGATAGGCTCAGTTGGGTCGGAACCATAGTCAATATTCGAAAGAGTGTAGGATTGTAGGATTGGAACCGACCGAACCAAATAGTAACTGCGTAGCAAGAAACGGCCGAACATTCGGCCGATACTACTTCGGAGTAGACCCCCTGATTATAAAGCTGACCGAAGACCTGTCTACTTATTTCTAGAATACCTCGCACGATTACCCACTTTAAGATGAGAGATTCTGATACAGAACCCACGTGCCTATATATTGTTTAGTCAAAGTCGCCGGAACTGTTGACACTAGTTTCTGAAAGTTTCGTGAAGTTGACAACAGATTTAATTGAATCAGTGGTCTCTTTTCTGCAGTACTTGTATCCTACTGTAGATCTTTACAAACACTGCAAAGTCTTGTCAGTGGTCCATCCAAAGGTTGTCTTAAAAAGATTGCTCTTAGCGATAAGACCGCCCATTGTGTCACCCTTTGTAAAATTTACTTATTTATGTTCTGTTATTTATATGGTGTACATAATAAGGAGTATTCTAATCATCATTGATTAGAAACAAACAAATAGTTACCCCATGGTAACTTTTTGTTTTATATACTGTTCTTAAGAAGCACTCCTCCTTAATATTTGATCCCTCCTCTATGTCAGGAGAAAATACTCTGTTTGCAATACGGTTAAAGATCTAAGAATGAGTTCCTCTCAAAGGTTTTATACTAAGGTTCCAACTTATATATCAAAATAAATCGTATTACAACGATTTTTCACCTAACAACTAAGGCTTGTACGATTGCTGTAGTTGAATGGCTCCATAATTTAGATTATAAAGCAACTGAGGATTTTTCCTTTCTCTAACTCATCCAACATAGTCCACCCTACTACGTTCAAATTCAAATTTATTTATTTGCAAAAACATGTGTAGATAATATACATGGTATGATGCTTATTATAGGTCTCACAAGATATTTTTTTGGTTCAACATGTTTGACCATGGCTGGTGTACAAATTAGGTCAAAAGACAATAATTCCCTACACATATTAGATCACCTTCTTGCCACTTCTCTGTTTGTTTTATTGTTTTTAATCTGTGTGTTTATCATTGATTTTAGATGTAAGTCCAACCTGGTAAAGTGGGGCTACCGTGACGGGACGGCAGTAGGATGTGATTGTGGAGCTATGTCACAAACCATGCTCCAGCTCCTATCCTGCCCTCTGTGTCCCAAAACATGCAGTCAAAGTGACATCTGCGCTGCCACCGACAACGCCGTGGAAGTGGCAAATTTTTGGGCTAACAAGATATCAAATTCAGTCGTGCCAGCGACACGGAGATAAAGAAGAAGATTGTTTTTATGTTATGCCCTATATCCCTTAACATTGACTAAATAACTAATTGGAACGAACGAGGTAAGTTGTAAGCCGTGCGGCGTGCGCGTGTTTCTCTGTCTCTCTCTCTCTCTCTTTGAACTTCGTTCCATCCGGGTGTCCCTTGACACCTCTCAAGTTTTGGAACGAAGTTCCTTATCGCGCGTTGCGAAAGGGGGCTAGACGGAAAAAATTAAGACCAAAAGTTGGAACGACACTTTTTGCTATAGTTGTAAGCCGTGCGGCGTGCGCGTGTTTCTCTGTCTGTCTCTCTCTCTCTCTTTGAACTTCGTTCCATCCGGGTGTCCCTTGACACCTCTCAAGTTTTGGAACGAAGTTCCTTATCGCGCGTTGCGAAAGGGGGCTAGACGGAAAAAATTAAGACCAAAAGTTGAAACGACACTTTTTGCTATAGTTGTAAGCCGTGCGGCGTGCGGGTGTTTCTCTGTCTGTCACTCTCTCTCTCTTTGAACTTCGTTCCATCCGGGTGTCCCTTGACACCTCTCAAGTTTTGGAACGAAGTTCCTTATCGCGCGTTGCGAAAGGGGGCTAGACGGAAAAAATTAAGACCAAAAGTTGGAACGACAAACTCAAACTCAAAGTTTTTATGTTTACATACCGTGTGGTGGGACCCTGGTGATCTGCTATACAGGTATTTCTAGTGCAGACAGCAGTGTTTCACAAACTAGTTGTTACAAAAGTATGAAGCAATAATATTCATCATCTGCCTAGCCTTTTCCCAACTATGTCGGGGTCGGCTTCCAGTCTAACCGGAAGCAGCTGAATACCAGTATTTTACATGGAGCGACTGCCTATCTCCACAACCCAGTTACTGGGTAATACGATACCCCTTGGTAAGACTGGTTGTCAGATTTTCGGGCTTCTGACTACCCGTAACGACTGTCAAAGATCCACGAATGACAGCCGGGACCAACGGCTTAGCGTGCTTTCCGAGGCACGGAGGGGTTTCGGTATGTAAAGATGGTCACCCATCCACAGACCAACCGCGGCAAGCGTAGCTTAACCTGACCGATCGATCTGTGCGGCTGTTATTATTTAGCCACGGGTCCCTCATATGAAGCAATAATATTCTTGTTACTTAACAAAACGTATTTTATTAGTAAATACGGATCGTGTCTGATAAGGGGTCGGGTAGTGATAGAGACGTTAAAAAAAAACACGTTCAAGATGAATCATTTTGTAATTTTAATTGGATAATTGAAATACAAAGAATTAATAATAATCTATCAAGAACCATTTAAATTCCTTATAGCATAATCAGTCTATAATGTTCCCACTGCTGGGACCCAGGCCTGCTCTCGGTGAAAGGGAGTGGGCCGTAAACGACCGCCGTCTGCCACGTGAGCCCAGAGAGAGAGCAGTGGTGGCCCAGTGGTAACAGCCACGACTTACGAGTTGTAGTAGGTTCGAACCCAGACGACGTCCGTTGCCCCCCACACATCAGGACCGAGGTGGCGGCGCGTAATGTTCCACGCGCGCCCCTCTTAGACGTCGCGGGGGGAGTCTTACACCTCACTCCCCCCCCTGACCCGAGGAGGCCCGCTGCGGTGGGCCGGCACCAGTCGGGGGTCGCGGAAGGATCGTACGTTCCCGTGACCCCCGACGTAGGTGTGATATGAAACACCGGGGTGGTTTTTAGTCAGTAAGAGTCTGACAGACCCCGTCGCCCGCCCCTGGGCGGCGGACATCCATAAGGATTTTCCACCTCGGAAACAAAAAAAAAAAAAAATTTTGAACCCAGACAGGCGCTTTACTTTGTGTAAATAATTACATCACCACTGCTCTCGAAACGGTGAAGGAGAACATCGTGAGGAAACCGGCATGTCCTAGAACCAAAAATTGAAAGACATGTGACACCTACCAACCCGCACTGGGTCCGTGTAGTGGATTACGGCCCACTCCATCTCACAGAGAGGAGGCCTGTGTCCCAGCAGTGGGAACATTATAGGATTACTATGCATGCCCTTTGTTAGAAGTCTTCGATGGACTCTTTCTATTAACAAACGTTACACCTTTGACTTATCTCGGTAAAATTAAATATCTAACCTTAATCAAATTAAGGGCGTTTTAGTACAGACGCCAAGCATATCAAGCTACTACAATCTGTCAAATTTCTTTAATACATTTTCAACTTTATCTTTAAATCTTTAAGGTTCAAGGTTGATTGGGAAAATTTGACAGTTTCGGGTAGCTTGATGTGCTGGCGTCTGTACAAATAGCACATTTCATTATGTTTATTGTAGGTATATGTTTTTTATGCCTTTTAAAATTGATACAACGTCTTAGGAATTTACAATAAAAAGTATTATAGTCTTACAGTTAAGTGCTATTGTATAATAATAACAACTGTATAAATAAATAATGATTATAGATCATTCATTAATCATTATGTATACAGGATAAATTTTTAACCGGCGCGCAAACTGTAACGGTGAATTCAGGGGGCCTAAAAAGGCCACTTTAAGCAATGCCTCTAAAAGCTATTCATTTCCTAAATTCTCAGCAGATCATTAGCAATTCCTCTAATTTTCGTAAAATTTCATTTCATATTTGGTGTAAACATTGCCGCGTGAAAAAAATAAAAACCGTAATTTATTCGGTAAATTTTTCATTACAGTTTTTATTATTCAAATTGGTTTTTTATTTTTTATTTCTATAGTTTAAATGTTATTTCATTGTGATATGAATTGCACACAGATCATATTATGAATTGTCAGTTTACAATTTTTAATATGATTCATATTGTTATCCTATTATGATTCTGCCAAAGTGGACTTTTTAGGCCCCCAGTTCATGATTCTGAACACTACTGCGTTGAAATTATTGGACGGTTATTAAAAAAAAAAAAAAAAAAAACAATAAATTGAAGCTTTTCCTTGTAAGCAAATGCTACTACAGTATAAGCGAATTCTTAAATGATCAATTATAACTATCACAAATACTCTATTATAGATACGCCTACCAACTCATAGTATGGATATAAAATGTTTAAATAAATAATATGTAAACTTCCAAAAAATAACTTACCTTAGGGATCATAAATATTAATTACGTAATCAATAAAAATAATAATAATAAATTACAATATTACTAAATAAATAATATACATATAATTAAATATAATTCTATTAATTAAAAAATTCACCGCATTAAAAAACCCCAGCGTTCTTCCTCCTCTCTCCTACTTGATCTATGCTGTGCCCGACAGGGTCCATAATTGTGACTAATTTAATTATTTCCTACTAACTATGAATATACATTATGGTACGCAATAAAGAATTGAGAATTAAAAAAGAATTGCTCTGCCATACATTTTTTATGAAAAAGCGATTTTTTTTTATAATCGATGGAAAGTTTCTACTCTAGGGGTTCTACAATCATGTGCTGAATTCATTGTTTCAGTTCGCGCACTGGTCGAAACTTCTCCTTTATATAAATTATCGGCATATAAATGATCGGCAGTTCTTGACGTAATGCTATGCATTTCATTAAAAAAAAAAAATATTCTAATGATTATAATTCTGTAAATACATATTTTTTACGGCCGCGAATCATATTTTAATCAACGTACAACATAGTACTGACCAGCAAATTGCAAAAAACGTAAGAAAATTTGAATTTCGCGGGCTACCTTGGAGCATCCACCTTAAGGAACTTCGTAGATAAAAAAAAAATAGTGTAATAAAAGTTTAATCCAAACCACATCACAGTCACCAACCTGCACTCAAGCCTACCTTCATTTTAGTAACATTACGTGTCACACAATGACTATGTCTAATGTCTATTGACAAACTAATGACTCCACTTAGATAAGTGTCACACCTATACGGGCAGATAACCATATCCAGTGGGTTTCAGTGAAAATAACACTTTCACTTCTTAGCCATTTTTGGGAGTGTTACTAAGCCCTTTTTGAAGGTTATTGGGTCATCTTTATTGAGTACTAGCAGCACCCCGCGGTTTCACCCGCATGAGTTTCGAACCTGTGGGAATATCGGGATAAAAAGTATCCTATGTGTTTATCCTGGCTATAACTTATTTGTGTGCCAAATTTCATCCAAATCCGTGCAGTAGTTTTTGCGTGAAAGACTTTGAGAAGAACGTGAAAGTTTGTATGGATGGATGGATTGATGTTTGTTACTGTTTCACGCAAAAACTAATGAACGGATTTGGATGAAATTTGGCACACAGATGGTTTATAACCAGGATTAACATATAGAATACTTTTTATCTCGATATTTCCACGGGATCGAAACTTATGCGAGAGAAACCGCGGGGCGCAGCTAGTTGTCAATAATGTTGAATCTTGCATTCCTGACTGGTCATCATCTGCCTAGCCTTTTCCCAACTATGTTGGGGTCGGCTTCCAGTCTAACCGGATGCAGCTGAATACCAGTATTTTACATGGAGCGACTGCCTATCTGACCTCCACAACCCAGTTACTGGTTAATACGATACCCCTTGGTAAGACTGGTTGTCAGACTTTCGGGCTTCTGACTACCCGTAACGACTGTCAAAGATCCACGAATGACAGCCGGGACCAACGGCTTAACGTGCTTTCCGAGGCACGGAGGAGTCTCGGTATGTAAAGATGGTCACCCATCCACAGACCAACCGCGGCAAGCGTAGCTTAACCTGACCGATCGACCTGTGCGGCATTACTGACTGGTAGGAGCTCAAAATACAAATTTTTCTCCTCAGACTGATTGGAGAAAACTCAGTAATGCTGTTCGATTCGGAGATCGATAGCACGGCCGTCCCGACCAGCGGACACGCTACAAGCAATAGACAAAAACCCTGCCTAATTTGTATGAGAAGAAATAGGGTCTGGATGTTTTAACGGCTGAACGCATTTGGATGAAATCTGGCATACGGACAGGCCATGACCTGTATTAGGACATAGCATATTATTTTATCACGTTTGTACGTTCTCGTGGAATAACTTCCGACACAAATGCAGGCGAAGCCACGAGCAAAAAGTTAGTCAAACTTTATTGAATTACATAGAATTCAACTAGATTTTGCCAGGGCTAACGACGGGGGGTTTTAACGATAAAAAACTTATATGATTTTCTAACTAATATTATAAACGTGAACGTTCGTATGGATGGATGAATGGATGGATGTTTCTTACTTTTTCACGCAAAAACTACTGAACGGATTTGGATGAAATTTGACACAAAAATACTTTATAACCAGGATTAATACATAGGATACTTTTTATCCCGAATATACACACAGGATTGAAACTCATGCGGGTGAAACCGCGGGGCGCAGCTAGTATAATTATACAGTTGAGCAGAGTATACGCGATTCAGCGCCGAGCATACCACATTCAGCGTCGCCGACCGACTGGAGTCGAGTATACTCGATTCAGTGTCATCGACCCGAGCGTGACGATTTAGATCCGTTCACAGCTCGGAAAGGGCGCAAAGTGAGTCTAAAGAAGTTTTCACTTCAAAAAAACCCTTCGCACCCCTTTTTTTGGTGGGAAATCATCAAATGACTTCTCCAGCTCTGGGCGGAGCGGGAGGGCATGTCAGACTTTTACTGACTAAAACCCACCCGTGTTCCTTCAGTTGCCTGTGCCAGGGGCCACGGTAACTCTTCCGAACAACCCGCGACCCTGGCAGGCATCGGCCCTAGCGGACCCCATTACTTAGTGACTCCTTAAAATCTTATCATACGTAGTTAAAGTGCACACATAAGTTATCTGCATCCGGTCGGTTTCACTGAAAATGACTAACTTTCTCTAGATACTTAGAAATATTCGGGAGTGGTACTTAGACCCTTTTAAGGTCATTAGGATAGGACCTCATCATGGAGCAAGAACAACTTCACAGGCAGTATTCTAGGCAAGCCATTAAGTATGATTATTTAGATTAGTATAATATACTTTATGTATGTATTTTTCGTATTAAGTAAATGGTACACCACACACTACCCAAAGTCTATTCAAAATTTCAAACTAATGTTTCAAATTGATGTTATTTCAAGTTAAACAAATATCAACTATATTTTAAAAAACACAGAAAAACTTCTAGAAATTTTGTCATGATTGAATTTATTCCCTTGTAAGTATTTACTTATGTATGTTTACATAGGCTTAGTATTAGGTATTAATGTACTATTGTGCTTTTTCGCAGAGTTGTTAAATAATTATTTTTATACACCAGTTTTATTTAAAAATTTAATTCCCAAATATAATTGAAATGTAAAGTGATGGCCTGAAGCCCAGGTTTGAATTAAACCTAGTTCGGGTGGGTCGCTACCCAACACTCGAATTCCGAACTATCATTACTTGCACCTGTAATTAAAAAAATATATTTTAGTTGTAGTTTATTTTCAGGCACTATAAATGTTTGGGAAATTTGCCACTCCTGGATAAATGTACACCTTTTGAAATCGTTTTTATTAAATAAATTATTGTTATTATTATGTCGTTTATTAATTTAGTTTTCTTATTTTATTACATTTTTAAATATTGGTATAAAAAAAGACATTTAAAAATATTAAAAAAATAGTGATCCACCGGTGTCGGGAGCAGATTATTATTATTAATGCTGATCAAGTTGATTTCAGTGACTGTGCTAGTCACTCTAAAATTGAAAAAGTCTTAAATTTTTTTGAAGTTGTGTCTTAAACTGAACCTTATTGTGAAGGAATTAAAGTTATTTTTCCATAAACTTATATTTGTTTACATTTTTGGTAAATAAATCGCGAATGCAGTTTTACAGTATTTGTCTCTCCTTTCCCTGAATTCATCCAAAGGTTGTCTTTAAAAGATCGCTCTTAGCGATAAGACCGCTCACTGTGTCACCCTTTGTAAAATTTCTATATGTATTTATGTTTAATTTTCTTTGCAATTTATATCATTTTTAGTTTTTAATATTTTGACATTTTTATAACATTTTACAATTTGACATTTTATTTTTAAATTATTCTGTCATTTTTATAATTTTTTTGACAATTTTAATTATTATTATTTATGAATATTTTAATTTAATTAGTCATAATTTTATTTTGGGTTTTTATCTGTTTAGAATTTTAAATAGTTTATAAGTAATGTAAATGTACGAGTTTAAAATATAGACTAGCTACAGTTGTCTGACATAAATAAATTATTATATGTATATATTATTATTATAATGGTGTACATAATAAAGATTATTTCTATTATATGTATTCATGTGTTTTTTTTTTCAACTTGAGAGGTGTCAAGGGACACCCGGATGGAACGAAGTTCAAAGAGAGAGAGAGAGACAGACAGACAGAGAAACACGCGCACGCCGCACGGCTTACAACTATAGCAAAAAGTGTCGTTCCAACTTTTGGTCTTAATTTTTTCCGTCTAGCCCCCTTTCGCAACGCGCGATAAGGAACTTTGTTCCAATAAATAAACCTACCCTAGCCTTTTGCTAACTATGTTGGGGTTGGTTTCCAGTCTAACATCCTGCAGTCGAATACCAATATGATACCCCTAGGTAAGTCTGATTGTCAGACTTTCGGGCTTCTGACGACCCGTAACGACTGTCAAAGATCCACGAATGACAGCCGGGACTAGGAGGCAGGGAGAGGTCTCGGTATTTCAAGATGGTTCACCCATAAACGGACAAACCGCGGCAAGCGTAGCTTAACCTGATCAATCGACCCGTTGTACCAACAACTTAACGTTTTTTCGAAGCACGGAGGGGTCTCGGTATGTAAAGATAACCCATCCACGGACAAACCGCGGCAAGCGTAGCTTAACCTGATCGATAGACCCATGCTTCTGTTATTACTTAGCCACGAGCCCCTGTGACATTCTCTGACAGGACACATTAATAACAATTACTTCATCGCATCGTGACGAAAAAATAAAGAAAAAAACCCGATCGGAAACCACAAAAAACGAACCGGAATATCTTCCAAAAACGAATCTAATCATTAAATTATCACAAAAAGGAAATACTGATACTAAAAATCAGACCGGAATGCTAATTCACAAACTACTAAAAACTACAAAAAAAAACTTAATAAAAACACATATGGCACCACCGCGCGAGCTTCCTCCAAATGTTTTTTTTCTCATTACCTATTTATTACGATGTTTGTTTAACAGTTTGTTTTTCCGAATTAAATTAATAAAGCATAAGCATATCATAATCAGCCTATAATGTTCCCACTGCTGGGACACAAGCGTCCTCTTTGTGAGTGGGCCGTAAACTACTACGCGGGCCCAGAGTGCGGGTTGGTAGATGTCACATAATTATCTTCGAATTTTTGGTTCTAGATGCCGGTTTCCTCACGATGTTTTCCTTCACCGTTTTGCTTTGTTTTCTCACTACCTGTTTATTACGATGTTTGTGTAACTGTTTGTTATCCCGAATTAAATAAATAAATAATTGTAAAAGAATTTTCCAAATCGGTACAAAATTGATTAAAAAAGAAAAACTATCAAAATCAAAAGTCATTTATTCAAATTAGGCTGAGAATCAGCACTTTTCGAACGTCAAAATTACACAAGACAGTCCCCCAAAACGCCCGCCCTTCACATCGATGCAAATACAAAAAAAAAGTATACACACAGTCGAACATAGTACCTCATCCTTCTTTGAAATCGGTTAAGGAGATTCTAATCATCAAATTACCACAAAAATAAAGAAAACACTGATTACTAAAAATCAGACCGGATAATATAACAAAAATGGCAATAGCAAATAATACCTTACTGCATGACACCATCCTTCATTGATCTTATACCGGACACCTGCGCCAGCGCAGCCAGTTAGTCTGCGGCTCTCGCAGGAGACGGACGTCACAGAAATATATTTTTATTTTTTATTAACAAATTTTATCGTGTTAAAATAGTGTTGTGTTTGTGTTTGAAAGATTTTGATAGAGAAGTGAATTTTAGTGATTAAAAAGTTTTGTGTAAAGTGAATAAAAGTTGGGTTTTAAAGCTACTAAAGTTCTGTTGTAAGTTGATAATGTTCCGTGTTAAGATTGTGCTTTTTTTTAAATTAAAATTAGGTACCTATCTACTTATTGGCCAATGATATCATATCAGTGTCCACAAATTTATTTTGGCGGTTTTTTTAGTGTTGTGTCGTTGCTGGCATAATAACTTTACGACTACGAGTCTGAATTGGTATATTTCGGCTTTTAACACCAAATACACATTATGTTTTTAGTTGACAAACTTGTAGGTTTAAAAACTACCAAACTATTTCGTCCTAGACATTCAGTTTTTCAGTGTTGTGTTGTTGCTGGCACAAGAATCGTATTTTAGGTGGGAATTTTATGGCTTTTCAAACTAAATACACATATTGTTTTTAGTTGACAAACTTTTAGGTTTAAAAACCACGAACTGTTTTCGTTCTAGAAATTCAGTTTTTTAGTGTTGAGTCGTTGCTGGCATAAGTCTTAGTTTGCATAGGAATTTTTCAACTTTCCATATACCAAATGCACATTTTTTTTAGTTTACACGCTTGTAGGGTTTAATACCACAAACTATCTTGTTATAGACATTCATTGAAAGCTGCAATACAGAAAAATCTAGGTCCTGTAGTATCGTTGCTGCTATAAGAATATTAGTTTATTGGGATTTTTTTAGCTTTTGATACCAAATAGACACAATTTTTTGTTTGACAAGCTTGTATGTTTAACTATCTCGTTCCAGACATCATTTAGAGTAAGCTGTAACTCTAGAAAAACTTAGGTCCTAACTATGATCGAAATAATCTATACCTATGTATATAAAAATGAATCCCTATTTCCCTAGGTCATAACTTGAGAACGACTTTACCGATTTCATCCATCTTTTTTTTTAAAGTTTTCTAATACTTTGTAGAAGGTTCTTACGAAAAAAAAATCAAGAAAGTTGCTTCACGCGGACGAAGTCGCGGGCAAAAGCTAGTTTATAATATAAGAAATGAAAAAACTTTTTGGTAACCTTTATTGAATCCAATCAATATACAATGTGGAGATGGCTATATAAATAGGAGAAGACTCAAGAGACGATGGATGGACTGTGTGAATGATGATGTGGTTAGAAAGGGGGTGACTACCGAGATGACGACTAATAGAGAAGTATGGAAGATACAGACATGTTGCACCGACCACAAATAAATTGAGATAGAGGCAAGAGAATGATACAATGTGGAGACAACAATACGACAATACATTAAAACACTGATAAAACTAATGCATTTCGTAGGAATATCATTAATATTATTCGGTTTTAAATGTAGTTGCTTTATAGCCTTATAACTGTTTATTTTATTTTGTCACCTATAGTCCCTTTGGTTACCGTACGTCCTTTTCGGGTGTATCCAGGATTTTGTCATATTCTACGTTTTGGAATGGGCGACGACTAACTGATGGACTCTGACAGTTCAAAAGTGCCTGTGGTAAAAATGGTTTAATTGAAATAAATGCAATATTTAACACGATACAGTTTGCGATTACCACTGAAAATCAGTGCTCTGCTGTGGGTCCCCCTTTAGCACACTATCATACTCAATGGAAGCCTCCTGGCCAGTCATGACGTGCTCTGCAGCTGTCGACTATTTCTGGTTTTACTCGTGAATATAGATCGTTTTTTTTTTTATTTATCTTTATTGTAAGATCTTTTAGTATGTACGTGTTTCTGAGACAAACAAACCTATTACCTATTATTTCTTTATTTTCAAAATTAAAAAGTGATTTTTTGTAGAGAAACTAAATATGTAGTGATTATGGGATGGCTTTTGCCGATCTTTGACTAGCTATAGTGACTATACCCTGTCCATTAAGTAAACCGTTTTTTGACAGATGGAACTAGTGATTGCAGCAACACACAATACATTGATTGATACACGTACGGTATTATAATGTCTATAAAAAGCAATAAATGAGATAATTCAATAAGATAAGGCAGTTTATATATTTATTTTATTACGCATTTTAAAGTTAACTTTTACGTAATCTACAATCTACTAACTACCTAATCTACCTTGTCCATTAGCTAACCCGTTTTTTGACAGCTGTCAAAAAACGGTTTACCTAATGGACAGGGTATATTGGATATATTTGACAGTTTTTTTGTAAGCAGACTGGGTCACAGAACTTACGAAGTTACATTTATTTTTGTCTACACCTTGTACAGGTATTGGATTGAAGCTTGTCTGATTAATGATTTTAAGATAATTTTATCGTGGCCCTTGTCAACATATATTTACGATCACGAAACCTCTTTTCTTCAATGCATCGACCAGCCATTTTATCATAAGAAATTAAATATTATAAGGAGGTAAAATTTCTGATTCTGTATGTAGGGTAATCTTCGGAACTGCTGATCGGATTCCGGAAATTCTTTATTCTTACAGTATTGCCGAGTATTATAGGATATGTCACCTGCACACTTGAGGAACGCGAACGGTATTCGAGGTGCTGAACCTTTAAGCTAAACAAATAAAAAAAAATTACCGACATATATTTTTTCGTGTTATTTTTGCCATCGAAACGCTAAGATGTTAGGATATACTCGTATCATCATCTGCCGAGCCTTTTCCTAACTATGTCGGGGTCGGCTTCCAGTCTAACTGGATGCAGCTGAATACCAATATTTTACATGGAGCGACTGCCTATCTGACCTCCACAACCCAGTTACTGGGTAATACGATACCCATTGGTAAGATTGATTGTCAGACTTTCAGGCTACTGACGACCCGTAAAGACTGTCAAAGATACAAGAATGACAGCCGGGACCAACGGCTTAACGTGCTTTCCGGGGCACGGAGGGGTCTTGTTATGTAAAGATGGTCACCCATCCACGGAGCAACCGCGGCAAGTGTAGCTTAACCTGATCGATCGTACTATAAAACCGGTCGACCTGTTATTACTTAGCCACAAGCCTACTGTTATGTGAAACTTACATATAATAAAAAAACCTTTCTGTTTTGTCAGACTTCGTGAAGCAGAGGCGAGTCGCTAGTTAAGTTCAAACTCATTGAAACCCGAAGGCCAATTCTCGTAATTTAAAACGTTAAAAATCTAATCACAGTCTCATCTCGGCGACAAACAAATGTCAAAAACTTGTCAAAAACTAGGGAAATTAGAGGTCATTTTGACAGATTGAGACTGAGCTCAGACTGTGAACGTTCTTAAACTTACGAGAATCGCCCCACAGATTCATCTTGTCAATCGAGATAATATAAATAATAAAAGGCTTCGAACCGACATTGAATAAACAAAACAAAAACTTGAAATATTTACGACAGGAGGTCAGGGCGGTTAATATAAAAACTATAATACATACTCGTATATTGCATAACAACATGAGCAAATAAACTGGACGACAATATGGCACCATAATTATGTCATCATCATTCACAGCCCGACATCACCTAATGCTGGGCATAGAAAGAAAGAAATAAAGATAATACGTTTATTTGAGGTAAACATGACGCAAAAAAGAACATAAAACACAAAAAAAAAGAAACGCGATTTTTTTTTTCTTATACAGCGTGTAACGGAAGGGGGCTATCAACCCTGAAGGAGGTGAATGTGCTCATGAAACTCAACAACTTTCCCCAAAGAACATAGGTCGAAATATGAAAAAAAAATTTGGCCCTCCCTTACAAAACTGACTACCAGCTGATTGATTTACTATGGGAGGGCCAAATTTTTTTTTCATATTTCGACCTATGTTCTTTGGGGAAAGTTGTTGAGTTTCATGAGCACATTCACCTCCTTCAGGGTTGATACCCCCTTTCCGTTACACACTGTATAATACCTTGCCCCACTCTAGGAATTTCTCCTGTATCGTGGGTGCGTTTACAAACATTTAAAACTCACATACGCAAACAGCCGGAGCCGGAACAACTACTTGTAGGTCATACAAATATTTGTTCTGTGCGGGAATCGAGCCCGCGACACGCAGCGCAGCAGTCAATCGCTTAACTACTGTGCCAACCGTGCCGAATTATGCTGCGACCCTATGCAAGATAGAGCCCCAGCGCTGGTTTTCAGCGACAGCCGGCGCCGACGTAACGACGTCGTCCGGTGCAGCAAGCAATTATTAGGAAACTGTAACGGTACAGCGTACTTAAAGAAAAATAATATAATTTAATTTAAATGTGATAGAAACAAACAGGAATATAAAAACTTGAGAGGTGTCAAGGGACACCCGGATGGAACGAAGTTCAAAGAGAGAGAGAGAGACAGACAGAGAAACACGCGCACGCCGCACGGCTTACAACTATAGCAAAAAGTGTCGTTCCAACTTTTGGTCTTAATTTTTTCCGTCTAGGCCCCTTTCGCAACGCGCGATAAGGAACTTCGTACCAAAAATTATAACGTTGGTTATGCTTCTTTAAATTGAGGGAGGGTCCTACCAATCCCATGAATTTGGCACGGGCCCCAAAGGGTATAGTTACGCCACTGCATAGGCCTTTCTTTTCTAGTGCCAATCACGACGCTCCTACGCCAGCCTCATCCACGTTTTGCCCGCGATGGCAACAATGTTATCTGCCCATCTCACCGAAAACAAAAACTTAGCACCGTATGACATGAATTGTAGGAGATTTTAGAAGCTGCCTTGAGATCAATTATCTAACTTTACTATATACTCGTAACATTACGCCTGTAATGCCCGAGGGGTCAGGCAGAAGTGCAACTGTCATAACCAGCCTATAATGTTCCCACCGCTGGGACACAGGCCATCATCTCTACGAGAGGGAGTGGGCTGTAATCCACCACGCGGGCCCAGTGCGGGTTAGTAGATGTCACATGTCTTCGAATTGTTGGTTCTAGGACATGCCGGTTTCCTCACGATGTTTTCCTTCACCGTTTTTAGAGCAATGCTATTAGCATTGCTCTCAAAACGGTGAAGGAAAACATAATTTATGAAATAAAAGGACATAATTTATGTACACAACCATAGTTACACGCTAGGCTTATACTAGTGAGTACATGACCCTGTTAGGGCGCAGCAAGATAACTTAAAACTAACAGTATTGTAGTGGGTATCCATTATCTAATATTAGGAACTTTCACAATTAAAGTATAATATAATTTAAACTTATATCTAGCACAAAGTAAAGCGCCTGTCTGGGTTCGAACCTACGACTTACACTCGTAAGTTGCGGCCGTTACCACAGTGTACCTATAGTACACCAATACTATCATCTTTCTAGTGGTCGCAATCGGTACTGCTGAGCAGAAGGTCCTTGGTTCAATTCCCGTGTCGGGAAACTGGGAAAGTGTCATTAGGTATTTCCATCTACAAGTTCTCAGTAGCAGCCGGGACCCTGGATGTGTGCCCAGTTGATAGCAATAGGGTCGTCGAAGGTCCTTGGTTCGATACCCGTGTCGGGAAAGTGTCATTAGGTATTTCCATCTACAAGTTCTCAGTAGCAGCCGGGACCCTGGATCTGTGCCCAGTTGATAGCAATAGGGTCGTCGAAGGTCCTTGGTTCGATACCCGTGTCGGGAAAGTGTCATTAGGTATTTCCATCTACAAGTTCTCAGTAGCAGCCGGGACCCTGGATCTGTGCCCAGTTGATAGCAATAGGGTCGTCGAAGGTCCTTGGTTCGATACCCGTGTCGGGAAAGTGTCATTAGGTATTTCCATCTACAAGTTCTCAGTAGCAGCCGGGACCCTGGATCTGTGCCCAGTTGATAGCAATAGGGTCGTCGAAGGTCCTTGGTTCGATACCCGTGTCGGGAAAGTGTCATTAGGTATTTCCATCTACAAGTTCTCAGTAGCAGCCGGGACCCTGGATCTGTGCCCAGTTGATAGCAATAGGGTCGTCGAAGGTCCTTGGTTCGATACCCGTGTCGGGAAAGTGTCATTAGGTATTTCCATCTACAAGTTCTCAGTAGCAGCCGGGACCCTGGATCTGTGCCCAGTTGATAGCAATAGGGTCGTCGAAGGTCCTTGGTTCGATACCCGTGTCGGGAAAGTGTCATTAGGTATTTCCATCTACAAGTTCTCAGTAGCAGCCGGGACCCTGGATCTGTGCCCAGTTGATAGCAATAGGGTCGTCGAAGGTCCTTGGTTCGATACCCGTGTCGGGAAAGTGTCATTAGGTATTTCCATCTACAAGTTCTCAGTAGCAGCCGGGACCCTGGATCTGTGCCCAGTTGATAGCAATATGGTCGTCGAAGGTCCTTGGTTCGATACCCGTGTCGGGAAAGTGTCATTAGGTATTTCCATCTACAAGTTCTCAGTAGCAGCCGGGACCCTGGATCTGTGCCCAGTTGATAGCAATAGGGTCGTCGAAGGTCCTTGGTTCGATACCCGTGTCGGGAAAGTGTCATTAGGTATTTCCATCTACAAGTTCTCAGTAGCAGCCGGGACCCTGGATCTGTGCCCAGTTGATAGCAATAGGGTCGTCGAAGGTCCTTGGTTCGATACCCGTGTCGGGAAAGTGTCATTAGGTATTTCCATCTACAAGTTCTCAGTAGCAGCCGGGACCCTGGATCTGTGCCCAGTTGATAGCAATAGGGTCGTCGAAGGTCCTTGGTTCGATACCCGTGTCGGGAAAGTGTCATTAGGTATTTCCATCTACAAGTTCTCAGTAGCAGCCGGGACCCTGGATCTGTGCCCAGTTGATAGCAATAGGGTCGTCGAAGGTCCTTGGTTCGATACCCGTGTCGGGAAAGTGTCATTAGGTATTTCCATCTACAAGTTCTCAGTAGCAGCCGGGACCCTGGATCTGTGCCCAGTTGATAGCAATAGGCTTTTCCCTTAACACATGGGAATTAGGGACAATTTACATTGCCGCGGAAAGTAGTGGAATCGAGTTTTCGTACATAGCAAAATTAACTTTATGTCAATGGTCCAACATACAAACTAGATATGAGATTATTACTGCCGCAATTCCCGAGAATGCGCGATAATTCTCCAGAAGATGCGCGACCTGTGCGTATGTGTGTATCTAATTTGTGCGTTACACTTTTGACATAAAGTTCAATAAGATTTGTACAAAAAAAATAAACGCTTCCATTCCGTTCCACGGCAATATAAATTGAGCCTTATACATAACTGGAGAAATGTGAGTGTATTATAGACACTCCTTTGTCTAATCCTTCGGGGATTAAAGGCGTTATGTAGGTTAGATACAGTGACCAACTAGTAATATGCTGTTTATAAATAAACCTATTGTTCTTGTGATCAACACGTTGAAACTGTCGCACCTAATTCGGGACGAAATGTTTACAAACATGCTTAAATGAAATTCT
The DNA here is from genome assembly GCA_945859715.1 of Apamea sordens. Taxonomy (NCBI): domain Eukaryota; kingdom Metazoa; phylum Arthropoda; class Insecta; order Lepidoptera; family Noctuidae; genus Apamea; species Apamea sordens. Next base: position 3,997,141 of record OX244015.1, on the reverse strand, counting down.
GGTCACATGGAGACAATAATTCATCATCTGTCTAGCCTTTTCCCAACTACGTTGGGGTCGGCTTCCAGTCTAACCGGATGCAGCTGAATACCAGTATTTTACATGGAGCGACAGCCTATCTGACCTCCACAACACAGTTACTGGGTAATACGATACCCCTTGGTAAGACTGGTTGTCAGACTTTCGGGCTTCTGACGAACCGTAACGACTGTCAAAGATCCACGAATGACAGCCGAGACCAACGGCTTAACGTGCTTTCCGAGGCACGGAGGGGTCTCGGTATGTAAAGATGGTCACCCATCCACAGACCAACCGCGGCAAGCGTAGCTTAACCTGACCGATCGACCTGTGCGGGTGTTATTATTTAGCCACGGGCATCAAATAGTTACGAAAGATTGGAGATCGGTCACTTTCGAGCGGAACTGAAGGTTTTAGGGGCTGGTCATGAACTGAGGGGCTGGTCATGCTTTATGTGACACAACTTTAAACCAATTTCTGACATTATGTGGTGGCCCAGTGGTTCTACAACTACTTGTAATTCGATTGAGTAATGTTATATATAAGCATAAACATATAGCCTAATCGGCGTATAATGTGCCCACTGCTGGGACACAGGCCTCCTCTCTGTGATAGGGAATGGGCCGTAATTCACCACGCGGGCCCGGTGCGGGTTGGTAGATGTCACATGTCTTAGAATTTTTGGTTCTATGCCGGTTTCCTCACGATGTTTTCCTTCACCGTTTTGAGATCAGGGGCCTAAGAAGGCCACTTGACGGCACGGTTGGCGCAGTGGTTAAGCGATTGACTGCTGCGCTGCGTGTCGCGGGTTCGATTCCCGCACGGAACAAATATTTATATGACCTACATGTATTTGTTCCGAGTCTGGGTGTTTTTCTATCTATAATATGTATGTATTTACAAAAAAAAAAAACGTATATAAGTAGTTTATCAGCCATCTTGTTACCATAACACAAGCATTAGGTTGCTTAGCTTGGGACTAGATGGCGCTGTGTGAAATGTCCAGGGATATTATTATTATTATTACTTTGGCAGAATCATAATAACCCCTAAAATAATAAGCACTCGTCAATATATCCTAAAACCTGACTTGAAAAGGCAATCAATGAAACTGGACACTTCGGTACGGATTCATATTATTACAATAACTTATCTACAAAAAATTCAGGTAAAAAATACCAATTCTTTTCCAAATTGATATCCGGGACAAAGAGGCTCAATGATACTGTATAAAAGAAAAAAGATATATGGCCCGTGAATGGTGGAACTGCTAAAAAGATAATAATATTTTGGCGCTCGAATGACGTTGAGAAGGGGAGCGATGTTGGTAAATATTCGTGCAATTGTTTTGTGAAAACATCATCTGCCTGCGTTTTCCCAACTATGTTGGGGTCGGCTTCCAGTCTTACCGGATGCATCTGAGCACCAGAATTTTACATATAGCGACTGCCTATCTGACCTCCACATCCCAGTAACTAGGTAACACGATAACCCTCGATCTATTCAAGTTTATAAATACCTAGCTTTTGCCCGCGACTTCGTCTGCGATCCAGGATGAAAAGTAGCCTATGTCCTTCTCCAGATCATGGTCTACCCGTGTGTCAAATTTCGTGTAAATCCATTCCGCTGTTTTAGCGTAAAAGCGTAATTCTTAAATTTCATAATTTTCTGCGCAAATTTCTTAAATTATTTTTCCGTAAGAACCTACAAACTTAAAAAAAAAGATGGATGAAATCGGTAAAGCCGTTCTCAAGTTATGGCGTGACCAAGGGAAATAGGGATTGATTTTTATATGTATATATTATATATATAGAAGATACATTAATTACAAATGATGTAAGGACCTACTTAAAACAATTTTTTTTGCAAATATAATTTATAATACTTAGAAAAAACGCGAAAAACATAGCTTTAGTTAAAAAAATATGATAATGATCGATAGCAACAAAATGATTTCGTAACTTATTTAAAATGGCTAAATTAATCAACGAATTAAGTTTGATTTTAATAAATTACAATATTAAACAACAAATTGATCAGGTCGACGGATTGACATTGAATATATTTGTATTAATTATATAATTAATTGTCGGTAATATAAATTAGGTACTTATTACAAAAACCTTTGCGAATTAATATTGTACATGTAATAGGGAGCGAGCCTATATCCATCAATGGAGCACAAATCCTGGGGACCGACTCCGAAGTGCAAATCGCGAATGTTCGGATCGGACCGACACATGGCCGAACCGAATATTATTGAAAAATGCGAAAAAAGTTCGGATCGGCTCAGTTGGGTCGGGACCATAGTCAATATTCGAAAGAGTGTAGGAGTGTAGGATCGGAACCGACCGAACCAAATAGTAACTTTGTAACAGGAAACGGCCGAACATTCGGCCGATACTACTTCGGAGTAGACCCCCTGACTCCGCGCTGCTACTAAGATCCTGATAGACAAAACCCAATAACACATCATGTATGATCTCAAGCTTTAATAACACCTACTAAATAATCGCGACATATACGCCAAAAATGTAAACAAATATGTGTTTATGGAAAAATAACTTTAACACCAACACAATAAAGTTCAGTTTACGCTAAAACTTCAAACATTTTTATAACTTTTTCAATAGTGCTAGTCACTCTAAAATTAACTTAATGTTCATTGAAATAAAGTTGGTATTTGTTTAACTTGAAATAATGTCAATTTGTAACAAAATTTGAAAATATGTATACCATGTTTTACGCAAATAAATTGTCTTATCTAAACACTGCTGAACTGGGAATCGGACCCTGGACCTCATGCTGAACATTAGATCAACGAGACAGGCTATTATTTTTTGTTTATATTGTTATTTTCTTTAAAATAAAGCCGCACCTCTCTTGTTTTTTTAATAAGTGTAAATAAAAACAAGCATTTGTAATATTCGCAAGGACAAATTCTGGCGAAGGACATTTGTATCAAATTGACATCTGTTCATTCATATTCAAATATGTTATACCTATTTGCATTATTTTTGAATAAATATTCATATTTTTTTTATAATGATGATTACCTTGATGGTTTTATGGTAACAAGCGCGAGTACTGACCCGGGTTCGATGTCCGAGTAGGGCTAGAAAATTTTCTTTACTTTATATTATAAGGGCTGATTGTTCCATCGCCAGATAGAATAGAATAGAATAGAATACTCTTTATTGTACACCATACAAATTACAGAACATAAATATATAAAACATTTAACTTTTATTCGAGGAATAAAATTGACGTTTGACAGTTTTTGTATGAAATAACTGTCAAAATTTCAAAATTGATCTGCGAATAAAGTTATCAGATGATTGAAAGATCAGCTCTAAATCGGACTGGGCAGGACATGTCTGCCGCATGCTGGACAAACTGTGTGCTATTTGGGCACTTCCCAAATAGCACCAATTCCGCGAGCCCGCGCGTCCTGCTTCCAGTTTTGACGGAACCTATCCAGCTCGTCCCGCTACCTCCTACGTGGTCTGCCGCAACCCCGCTTCACTGTCTCAGGTCTCAGGGTACCAGCAGTGCAATTCTGTAACCATCTCACCGTGAAAACTTAGGTGAAGTGAGCGTGGAGTGAGCTGTCATTCCAACTAATGCTATGGATTGACACTATTAACAGCTCACTCTAAGCTCACTTCACCTAACTTTTCACGGTGAGATTTTTACGGAATCGATCGGCTGGTATTCAGCTGCATCCGATTAGACTGGAAACCAGCCTCAAAATAGTTGGAAAAAGGCTAGCCAGACTAATATTGGTAAACTAAAATATTTAATAAAATAATGATGCAAGATAATAATGTAATGAGGAAAAATCGTGTCAAGGTCTTGTACAGTACGTGGGCAATTTTTTTTTTTATTAAAGTCTGTAAATGTTTAGAAAAGGATATTAGTTTTGTAGTTATTTCTGACCTACCGGTCGATTCTGTAAAAATCTCACCGTGAAAACTCAAGTGAAGTGAGCTTGATGTGAGTTGTCAGTAGTGTTAATCCCAGCAGTGCGATTCTGTAACCATCTCACCGTGAAAACTTAGGTGAAGTGAGCGTGGAGTGAGCTGTCATTACAAATAATGCTAGGGATTGACACTACTGACAACTCACATCAAGCTCACTTCACTTGAGTTTTCACGGTGAGATTTTTACAAAATCGATCGGCTGGCATTATTTGGAATGACAGCTCCCTCCACGCACACTTCACCTAAGTTTTCACGGTGAGATGGTTACAGAATCGCACTGCTGACACGTGTTTTTGGTGATTAAATATACAGGTATTCTAGTTTAGAAGCAGTTTTGAGGCAGGGCTGGCCCAGTGGTAAAGAAAGAAAGAAAAAGTATTTATTGTGATGCGTACACGAAGATCACAAACTAAACTAAACAAATTCATATCCTACTTCTTACTAATATTATAAACGCGAAAGTTTGCGAGGATGGATGTTTGTTACTCTTTCAAGCAAAAAAACTTAAAGAGGTGTCAAGGGACACCCGGATGGAACGAAGTATAACTGGCTTGCTTTCTATAAGAGAGAGAGAGAGAGAGAGAGAGACAGAGAAACACGCGCACGCCGCACGACTTACAACTATAGCAAAAAGTGTCGTTCCAACTTTTGGTCTTAATTTTTTCCGTCTAGCCCCCTTTCGCAACGCGCGATAGGGAACTTCGTTCCAATACTGAACGGATATGAATGAAATTTGGCACACAGATAGTTAATAACCAGGATTAACACATAGGATACTTTTTATCGCGATATCCCCACGGAATCAAAACTTATGCGAGTGAAACCGCAGGGCACAACTAGTAAAAATTAAATTATAATACGGTAACGACCACGACTTACGAGTTGTAGGTCGCAGGTTCGAACCCAGACAGGCGCTTTACTTTGTGTAAATTATTTCATCACCACTGCTCTCAAAACGGTGAAAGAAAACATCGTGAGGAAACCGGCATGTCCTAGAACCAAAAATTCGAAGACATGTGACATCTACCAACCCGCACTGGGCCACCGTGGATTACGGCCCACTCCCTCTCGAAGAAAGGAGGCCTGTGTCCCAGCAGTGGGAAAATTATAGGCTGATTATGTATGTATTATACATATAGTTTAGAATATGTAGTGACATATAGATCTAAACAGAACAAACTTCTAAGTCAACGCAGTAAAAATAATACGACCACTTATATGCAACATATTTTGATATTCGCAAATAAATCATCATTTTATGATTCTAGGTCAATGGACCCAGAATCATAAAATGATAACTAATGATCTCTCACTCATTAAATGACTGTGGTTAGTTCAGCTGGCTGCCTCCCCTAGACAAAATCCCTAGCTCCGTGAATGGTCAATAATAATAATATCCCTGGACATTTCACATAGCGCCATCTAGTCCCAAGCTAAGCAACCTAATGCTTGTGTTATGGTAACAAGATGGCTGATAAACTACTTATATACATTTTTTTTTTGTAAATACACACATATTATAGATAGAAAAACACCCAGACTCGGAACAAATACATGTAGGTCATACAAATATTTGTTCCGTGCGGGAATCGAACCCGCGACACGCAGCGCAGCAGTCAATCGCTTAACCACTGCGCCAACCGTGCCGTCAAAGTTAAAGATAGTTAAAGACTGGTGACTAACTGAATAAAATTATTTTGAAATTCTAGCCACGAATAAGTCTTACAATATACTTGTAATAAATAGATAACATTTTAAAATTTCGTAAACATGCTCACTCCAGGTCGGTCACAAAATGTAATTGTCAGAATAATTGCCAGTCAAAAAAACTCTATTATGCATACAAGCAATTGAAATAAGTTTATTGTTATACATAAATCAGGTTTTTATTATAACGAAACTATTGCAGTACTACGAAAGAGTTATTTTAGATAGGTATACGATTGAATTTATTATTTACTAGCACTGCCCCGCGGTTTCATCCGCATAAGTTTCGATCCCGTGGGAATATCTGGATAAAAAGTATCCTATGTGTTAATTCTGTTTATAAACTATCTGTGTGCCAAATTTCATCCAAATCCGTTCAGTAGTTTTGGCGTGAAGAAGTAACAAACATACAATCACACACACACAAACTTTCACCTATATAATATTAGTGTGAATGTCACACAATCGTCCAGTCAATTTTTGAGAAAATCTTTGACCTTAAAGAATCTACACTTCTCACCATCTGCCTAGCCTTTTCCCAACTATGTTGGGGTCGGCTTCTAGTCTAACCGGATGCAGCTGAGTACCAGTATTTTACATGGAGCGACTGCCTATCTGACCTCCACAACCCAGTTACTGATAATACAATACCCCTTGCCATGACTTGTTGTCAGACTTTCAGGCCCGTAACGACTGCCAAATATCCACGAATGACAGCAAGACCAACGGCTTAACGTGCTTTGCGAGGCACGGAGGGGTGTCGGTATGTAAAGATGGTCACCCATCCACGAACCAACCGCGGCAAGTGTAGCTTAACCTGATCGATCGACCTGTGCGGCTGTTATTACTTAGCCACAAGCCCCTCAACAATCTATAGTATATCAATAATCATATAATACAGCTGAAGACTGTCAATTTATTTGAACGCGTTAATCTCTGGCTAACTACCAGTCGGATTTCAAAAAACTATTTTTGATTTGATAGCCCAATTCTTGAGGAAAGTTAAAGGCAACAATCATCAACATCACGCTACGACCGTTAGGAGTCGAGCAAAATGAAAAGGGACACCTGGGGGCCTACTCCGAAGTGCGAATGTTCGGATCGGACCGACACATGGCCGAACCGAATATGCGAAAAAAGTTTGGATCGGCTCAGTTGGGTCGGGACCATAGTCAATATTCGAAAGAGTGTAGGAGTGAAGGATCGGAACCGACCGAACCAAATAGTAACTTCGTAGCAGGAAACGGCCGAACATTCGGCCGATACTACTTCGTAGTAGACCCCCTGGATGGAACGAAGTTCAAAGAGAGAGAGAGAGAGAGAGAGACAGACAGAGAAACACGCGCCCGCCGCACGGCTTACAACTACCTATAGCAAAAAGTGTCGTTGCAACTTTTGGTCTTTTTCCGTCTAGCCTCCTTTCGCAACGCGCGATAAGGAACTTCGTTCCAAAAAAGTCAGATAGAACGAAAACGAAGTAATACCGCGGGCAGGCAATGCGATGCGATGCAGTGAATCGGGGGAACAAGAACTTTCACAAGGCCAGAAGCTAGTGAATAATAAAAAAAACTTCTACATCAACCAAAACTCGTTCTGCATGATCTTCCCAAATTTGCTAAACATAATAAAAGCTGCTTATATAGTTGTGTTCGTATATATAATAAGATACCGAGTAACATAAAAAACTTAAAACTCTAGATTATTTAAGGGAAAATTGTTTGATTGGTTGAATTCTAATCATTTCTGTAGTCTTAAAGAATTTATGGAAAAGAAATTCTCATGTTAGTTTTAAGTAAAAATTTGCATGCTAAGTACAATTCTGGCAAAACATGTAAGCTCTTTATTGTAATTATTGAAACACCATGTATACCATGTTTTTTTGCAAATAAATACTTTATTTATTTTAAAAAAAACAGACCAACAGTTTCCGAGAAACTCACACACAAATGGACGCATAACAATAAAGACAAGTTTATTCATTTAATTTACATGAGCGATCCGGTTTCGCGATATGAGTAGTGAAATAAAACAAAAGATTTACGCTGAATTTCGCGCTTATCTCAGAGTGTGACGTAAACAAAGTTGTTATTTTAGTTGTGATAACATAACATGCCTTCTGCATCTTCAAGCAAGATTTCTGATCTGCATAATCTCTCTAGATCTATGAAGTATGCATGTGTGTTAAAAAGCATAATGACTTGTTTAAAAATGCAGAGGATGTATATCCTCGAAACCGGCGAGATCCTCACAGGCTCATATTAAATGATTTGCCCAGACAGGCTAAATATAGTAAAAGCTGTTTAACCATGTCATCAACTGCCTAGCATTTTCCCAACTATGTTGGGGTCGGCTTCCAGTCTAACTGGATGCAGCTGAATACCAGTATTTTACATGGAGCGACTGCCTATCTGACCTTCACAACCCAGTTACTGGGTAATATGATACCCCTTGGTAAGACTGGTTGTCAAATTTTCAGGCTTCTGGCGACTGTCAAAGATCCACGAATGACAGCCGGGACCAATGGCTTAACGTGCTTTCCGAGGCACGTGAGGTATGTGAAGATGGACACCCATCCACGGACCAACCGCGGCAACTGTAGCTTAACCTGATCTATCGACCCGTGCGGCTGTTACCTAGCCACAAGCCCCTCAATTAGATAGAAAAGAGCCTGTATCAAAATCTATCAGGGGCGAACAGAATATAAGAAAGTTATTAACGATTCTGTCATTCTCTGATAGAATGCGTAGCCCCATAGATATAAAACAGAACCTAAGCCCCGATGCTTCGGGACCCGGAAAGCCAAAAACCTGATGACGACCAATAAAATTCTAATCAGCCTAAAATGTTCCCACTGCTGGGACACAGCCCTCCTCTCTGTGAGAGGGAGTGGGCTGTAATCCATCACGCAGGCCCAGTGCGGGTTGGTAGATGTCAAATATCTTTGAATTTTTGGTTCTAGGACATGCCGGTTTCCTCACGATGTTTTCTTTCACCGTTTTGAGAGCAGTGGTGATGAAAAAATGAAGACAAAGTAAACCGCTGGTCTGGGTTCCTACGATCTACAACTCGTAAGTCACGCCTCGTACCACTGGACACCAAACTAGCTCCAAACAAAACATCAGAATCTATTTAAAAATAATCAAAACAACACAGGAATGAGGATATAGTACCAGTATTTTCCCAGACATGAGTCTTACGTTCTGCATTATATTAGTACATAGATTTATGATAGCTGTGACAGCATTTGGTTCGCCGCGACTCGCTGCGAGCATACTAATAGAGGACCAAGGACATGCTTGTTTATGCTGGTACCGTCTGTTCCGGGAATGAGCTACAGTTTTAATGTTGTGAGATTTTTTTGTTCGTTCGTCCCACCAACGAATAAATACATCACAAGCATACGCTTTGTGTATTTTAGTTTATCAGCGCTGCTCTTAAAGAACCGGAGTTACCGACATAGCTTGCAGTGTAAGCAAACTGAAGTGGCAGTGGGCTGGCCATGTTTGACCGATGGCCGGTGGAGCAGACGAGTCCAGGGGGTCTACTCCGAAGTAGTATCGGCCGAATGTTCGACTGTTTCCTGCTACGAAGTTACTATTCGGTTCGGTCGGTTCCGATCTAACACTCCTACACTCTTTCGAATATTGACTATGGTCCCGACCCAACTGAGCCGATCCGAACTTTTTTCGCATTTTTCAATAATATTCGATTCGGCCTTTGCACTTCGGAGTGGAGACCGCGTATCGGCAAGCGTAGTGTGGGACGCCCTCCAGCTGGATGGACAGACGACCTTAAGAAGGTGGCTGGGACAGACTGGATGCAGAAGGCGGAGGACAGAGTGTTGTGATGTCCAGCAGTGAACTGCGATAGGCTGAGTTGATTGACTGTTCTTAAAGTGGTGAAGAAAAACACACCAATCTATATGGTCTTCACATGATCTGACCAAGATTATGTCTTGATTTCTTAGTTAGTTTTGAATCATGATCCGACAGTTTAGAGTAATTTTTAAAGCCTACCCAAATGTCCTTTCTTTGGTATTGTTCCAAGTTCCTCAAGTTCCGAGTTGAGCTGCACGATTTTTAACAAATGTGTGCACTGAGTGGACATGTCCACTCAATCTGTGGTTCTTTCCTCAAAAGATCATTTCAGAAACCACTCTACATGGTCTCCACATGATCTGACCAAGATTATGTCTGGACCAGACATAATCTTGGTCCTCTGGGTGACCTCTGAGTTTGTTTCGGCCTTTCTTGTCAGAGTAGTCAGATAGGAAACGCCGACCTCATTTAGTTTTTAAAACATGATGAACGTGTAAAAATGGTTGTGCAGTCAGCGTCAATAATATCGGAACGAACAGACTGTTCAAAATGATCTAAGCAACTATGAAAATGAAATATTAACTCAATGACACAAGGAATGTTTCAGAATGAAGACAGTACACGACAACTGTCATTCTGACAAGAACTTTATCCAATTGAGACAAAGTTTAATTTTCTTAGTTGTTGAGATCATTTTGAACAGTCTGCTCGTCCCGATATTTTCAAACCTACTCACAAAATAAATATTTATCATAGTGAGGAAACGGCATGTCCTAAACCATAAATTCGAGACACGTGACATCTACCAACCGGCACTGGGCCCGCGTGGTAGATTACAGCTCACTCCCCCTCTCAGAGATTAGGCCTATGTCCCAGACTCCCAGCAGTGGGAACATTATAGGCTGATTGTGATGATGATGACTAGTGACCTCTATAGCACTTCCCAGAAGATGCACTGATCCATTTGAAGATAAAGACACGATTAAAGAAATATGCAAATGATGATCAATAAATCATGAAATGATTAATGGTGTAGTGTTACCATCAATAATAATATTTAAGTTAATTTTCCTGCTAATACGTTTAAAGGTAGGTATTCAAGTCACGATATTTTTTTAAATTTAAAGATCATGTTTTATGCCATAGCAGAAGTAACGTTGACTTTAAGACGCATGTACCTAATCTGTAGAAAAATAACTTTAATTACAATCCTACACATAAAGTTCAGTTAACTTCAAACATTTTTGATTTAGTTGAAAAGCATGTAATGTAATGCGGGCGGAGAGTAATGGGTAGCTCTCCGTCCGATCAGGACTAGGCCCGTGCCGGACGGCGTGTATGTGTTCCACGCGCGCCTCAAAGAGATGTCAGCATAAGTGACGGGGCCCGATAGGGCCGAAGCCTGCCAGGGTAGCGGGATCGTCCGAAAGGGTTACCGCTGCCCTGGAACATAAAGGGCTAAGGAAGGAACACGGGTGGGTTTTAGTCAGTAAGAGTCTGAAACTCCCTTCTTTTCGACCCAGAGCGGGAGGGGTCATTTGATGATTTCCCACCCTCAAAAAAAAAAAAAAAAGCATGTAAATACTGCCCAACTAAGCGCAAAAGGTACCTATGTTAATGAAAGCGATAGCGCTAAAAGGCTTAGTTCATTAGATGCGTATTTTTTAGAGCTATCCGACGATGGTATAAAAATCAAGTTTATGATTTTTTTTTGAGATACCGCTTTTGCGCTTAGTAGGGCAGTATATACACATATTGGAAGGATAACTTTAATTGCTCCAAAATAAAGTTCAGTTTACGCTACAACTTCAAACATTTAGTTACCAAACATGTAAACAAATATGAGTTATTGGAAAAATAACTTTACACGCATACATTACTTTTCTAGATACATTATTCTTGTTGCTTCTACAAGGTCACATTAAATTAGCTAGCAAAACTGCAGACGTGAATGGTATCGATATCTAAACACACTCAACTATTGGGGTTTCGATTAGGAATTTCTTAGTAACAGTCCGGAGTTTAGAAGATGGCGGTTTAATACGATGGTGTTTTTCTATCTATAATATGTATGTATTTACAAAAAAAAAAATGTATATAAGTAGTTTATCAGCCATCTTGTTACCATAACACAAGCATTAGATTGCTTAGCTTGGGACTAGATGGCGCTGTGTGAAATGTCCAGGGATATTTATTTATTATTTATTTATTTAATACCCCCGTGCCTCGGAAAGCACGTTAAGCCGTTGATCCTCCGCCTGATCTCTCCTAACTGACCGACTATTTAATTTTGACAATTCAAAAGTGCCTGTAAATGGTTTAATTGAAATAAATGATTTGAGTTTGAGTTGTTTGAGTTTTTAATGGCTTTCATTTTGTCAGTTCAACAACATTCATTTCAAACTCAAACTCAAATCATTTATTTCAATTAAACCATTTACAGGCAATTTTGAATTGTCAAAATTAAATAGTCGGTCAGTTAGCCAGAAAGTTGAAGCTAGTTGCCCATTCCAAAGCGTAGATCTCTATGGAGAAGAACGTGCAAGAAACTCATCTGCGTTTGTTTCAACTCACATTGCGTTATTTATAATATTGCGGGTCTGGCTGTGTGTATGTGAGTTTAAATGTTTGTAAACGCACCCACGATACAAGAGTAATTCCTAATGTGGGGAACGTTTAAAAAAAAAAAAATTTTTACGTTGCTGAGCAGACAAATGAATAAGCAATATGATAGTGTGTTACGCTATTAGGGTGCTGGGAATCGAACCCAGGACCTCGTGGTCAGCAGTAGCGCTTGCGACCACGGGACCAAAACGCGGCAGGCTTAAATTTTTTGGTCACTATCGGCAAAGAACCGAGAAAGCAGTAGAACCCCGCCAAAAAAAAAAAAAAAAAATCACGGGCTCGACCAGCAGCACCTGGCCGTGAAGTATTTCAAAGATGCCCAAGATGCCCATCTATAGACAAATATCACCCATCTCTCCACTAGTCCAATGTTTACTCTAGGATGCATATCCGGTAGGCTCTTAAATCCTACCCTTTCCTACGGGCACGTCTTCCCTACAAAAACCGCGCCCCACGGTCTACTTCTTGATATAATAATAATAATAATATCCCTGGACATTTCACACAGCGCCATCTAGTCCCAAGCTAAGCAACCTAATGCTTGTGTTATGGTAACAAGATGGCTGATAAACTACTTAATATACATTTTTGTTTTTTATGCAATGGTGGCTGTAGCACCATGAACATGAGGCTACAGGAGCTAGTGAGAATCTTGGGGTTCATTCGATTAATCGAGTCTGGTCAAACCACGCTGGGATCGGTGCAATTCATTCATTCATTCTAATAAATATTCTATCGGCAAACTAAAGAAATACGTCAATATATTGTTTTAGAACAACCGCAAAACATGCGATATGTTTAAAATTTATGACCAGATCTACGTCATTAGGTACTTAATAGAAATACATGAGCGGAATAAGAATCATGTATCTCTGTTACCATAGATATATATAAAAGTTCGTACGTCTGGGGCTCATGGCTAAGTTAAATAACAGCCGCATGGATCGATCGGCCAGGTTAAGCTACACTTGCCGCGGTCAGTCCGTGGATGGGTAACCATTTTTTGATTGGGTGTTGATTAAGCCGTTGGTCCCGGCTGTCATTGGTGGATCTTTGACAGTCTTTACGGGTCGTCAGAAGCCCGTAAGTCTGACAACCAGGCTTACCAAGGGGTATTATCAAGTAAATGGGTTGTGGAAGTCAGATAGGTAGTCGCTCCGTGTAAAATACTGGTATTCAGCTGCGTCCGGTTAGACTGGAAGCCGACTCCAACATAGTTGCATGCTGATGTTGTTACCATGGGAGTCCTCCATGTGCGCATTATGCTGAGCGATGGCAGTTTTGCGTGGATGTGACGCATTTATGTTTTCCCCTAACTTTTTTTTTTGTGTTTTATGTTATTTTTGCGTCATGTTTACCGCAAATAAACGTATTATTTTTATTTCTTTTCTTTCTAGATCTTTACCTACGCACAAAACAGAGAGAATGAAAGCTTGTGTGTGGCCTGCAGTGAAACTAAAGAGGCAGTGTTATGTTCGTATGTATTACTAGCTACGCTCCGCGTTCACCCGCATAAGTTTTGATTCTGTGGGAATTAAAAACCATCTGTGTGCCAAAGGACATTGTCCGGAATCGCCCTGTGCAAAAAAATATCGGACATACACGATAATCAATTGTCTATTTTATTATATTAGTTGCAAATACTTTTGTAATACGGACTAAGTAGATGAATGCCAATATTTTTAAAAAAAACTTGAGAGGTGTCAAGGGACACCCGGATGGAACGAAGTATAACTGGCTTGCTTTCTATAAGAGAGAGAGAGAGAGACAGACAGAGAAACACGCGCACGCCGCACGGCTTACAACTATAGCAAAAAGTGTCGTTCCAACTTTTGGTTTTAATTTTTTCCGTCTAGCCCCCTTTCGCAACGCGCGATAAGGAACTTCGTTCCAAAAAATACGCGACTAATAACATTAATCGCCGCCATCTTCGCCAAACGTCATGTCGTATCGAAAAAGATTAGGGATGCCCAATCGATCGATCGATTTTTTAATTAATTGTTGCATGTTTTTGAATCTGAATCACTAGAACATTCACTCAAAAGCGCTCAGCCATAATTATCAATGCAATGCACCAATGCGTCATCTATCTACCGCGCTACATCACCAGTATAATCCAAGGAGACAGCATTATTTTTCAATTAATACACACAAACATTTTATCTCATTTCGAAACCAATGCTAAGCATACAGCTATCTATGTTAATTAGATTCTATGCATTTAAACGTTGCAATAACATACACTTAGGCTTTAGAAAAAAACTGCATAGATACCTAATTATCTAGGTAGGTACAAAAAATAGCTAAATGTATTGTTTTTGTTTATTAGTTTCTTAAAAATCACTCGGAGCTATGGAAAACTATACCTAATATTCGTTGCTATGGCTTGATTATTATAACCTCAAAATCTGATACTTTTTGTGAAATATATCTATTCTGCAGCTAATCCGCTATACAAATAAGATCATATAGGAGTTAACTAATGATCGACAATACAACACATAATTTTCCGATGCTCTTGGTTCCAGGGCGAACAATGTATGGGCGCAGAGCAATGTCCTTTCATCCAAATCCGTTCAGTAGTTTTTGCGTGAAAGAGTAACAAACATCCATCCATCCATCCATCCATACGAATTTTCACGTTATAATCTTAGTAGGATTATAAAAGTCCTACTAATATTATAAACGCAAAAGTTTGTGAGGATGGATGGATGTTTGCTACCCTTTCACGCAAAAACTACTGAACGGATTTTGATGAAACTTTACAGTAATATAGCCTTTACATGTGAATAACACATATGATACTTTTTATACCGATATTCCCACGGGATCGACACTTATGCGGGTGAAACCGCGGGACGCAGCTAGTAAAGAAATAATTACTTAATTAATTAGTTTAATCCAAGAAAAAAAAACAAAATTTATTACATTCATTAAAAACTTTGCTGAATAATAAATTATTTTTAACGCCAATTTAATCTCCAAATCATATACCACGGTCCACAGTCCAACAACAACAAAAATAATAATAAAAAAAAAACAAGTTTTTAAAGTGAAGAGAAAGTTGGCATTACTTCGTAATGCCCTATGGGTTACAAAACTGCCTTTAACTTATTACGTAACTGTATAATAATATCTTAAAGTTGTATTATTTATCGACCAACATTTTTAACACCCTTTATATTAACACTAGCAGCGCCACGTGGTTTCACCCGCATAAGTTTCAATCCCGTAGGAATATTGGGACAAAAAGTATCTTATGTGTTAATCTTGGTTATAAACTATCTGTGGGCCAAATTTCATCCAAATCCGTTCAGTAGTTTTTGCTTGAAAGAGTACCAAACATCCATCTATCCATCCTCACAAACTTTCGCGTTACTAATATTAGTAGGATTTCACCCAGGATATTTCTATACAAAATTTGAAAAAAACAAGTGACTCTTGGTTTCGCTAAGTGTCTTATACACCCGTAATTTAATCTCTCTCCGATTCGCGCCAACAACTGTGCTGTCATGTCACCTTTCGTGTTCGCGTCAACCAACAAACGTTTATGCAATGTTTACAACCAAAATCATTGGTAATTTATTACGGGAACTAGGTTGTTTTAACCAACCAACCGGCCGCTGCTGTAACCTTTATCACAGTTGCTCAAGCAGTTTCGACATTGAGTCAACTGTGGACCTTAGGTGATGTGTTGCTGGGGAGAATATAATAGAAATGGACTTTGTTGTACATCACCTATACTTTAATATCGTATGGCACTTTTGGGCTGAAAATCAGCATCAGGACCCTAATTCATTCATCATCTGTCTAGCCTTTTCCCAACTATGTTAGGGTCGGCTTCCAGTCTAACCGGATGCAGCTGAATATCAGTATTTTACATGGAGCGACTGCCTATCTGACCTCCACAACCCAGTTACTGGATAATACGATACCCTTTGGTAAGACTGCTTGTCAGACTGTCGGGCTACTGACTATCAGTAACGACTGTCAAAGATCCAAGAATGACAGCAGGGACCAACGGCTTAACGTGCTTTCCGAGACATCTCGGTATGTCAAGATGGTCACCCATCCTCAGACCAACCGCGGCAAGCGTAGCTTAACCTGACCGATCGACCTGTGCGGCTGTTATTATTTAGCCACGGACCCCTATGAGTGTATGGCACTCGTGGGCTGAAAATCAGCGTCTGGGCCCTAATTCACTATTAATGATTCCTTACTCGAAACCACGTAAATTCGTTAGCTAATCTCGCGTTGATTTCGCGCGGTTATTCTTTGTGTCATAGAGAATAAGGCCCCAGATGGTACACCTTGTGTTGTCACCTGAGCTGAAGCCCTTTTGGCGTTATAATCTTTGTTAGTTTTCTTTCTTATCTTTAATATTATAACGGAAACGGAAAACATAGTGAGGAAACGGCATCTCCTAGATCCAAAAATTCTAAGACATGTGACATCTACCAACCCGCATTGGGCCCGCGTGGTGCAGCCCACTCCCTTTCACCGAAAGGTGACTTGTGTTCCAGCAGTGGCAACATTATAACTGATTATGTATAATGTAGCCCGGTAAAGCAACCGCCAACCTCGACTTGCGATATGGCCATACACAAAAAAAAAACTTGAGAGGTGTCAAGGGACACTCGGATGGAAAGAAGCATAACTGGCTTGCTTTCTATAAGAGAGAGAGAGATAGACAGACAGAGAAACACGCGCACGCCGCACGGCTTACAACTATAGCAAAAAGTGTCGTTCCAACTTTTGGTCTTAATTTTTTCCGTCTAGCCCCCTTTCGCAACACGCGATAAGGAACTTCGTTCCAAAAAAATTGACAGCTGTTTTTCTCACACACACATTGGATTCGGTTTGTGGTACTACAATCTGTCAAATTTCTTTAATAGATTTTCAACTCTATCGCTGAAGCATTAGGTTCAAGGTTGATTGGGAAAATTTGACAGTTTCGGGTAGCTTGACCTTCTGGCGTCTGTACATAATAAAGAGTTATTTAATCTATCTCGTTCATAGTATGTCAGATTCTACACCTATCTCCAACAACTCAATGGAAATAAACACCTATTTAAACGACTATTTGTATGCGTATTTTATAATTGCTTACATCGTTTGAAATCAACATAACCAGTCCAGTCCAAGCAGTGTCCTACTGACATTAATTATGTGTGAGAAGAGCAAATTGAACACTCTTCTGTTTATTTACTTAGAAAATAATGAAAAACTCAAACAGGGTCTTATTTTTGGAACGAAGTTCCTTATCGCGCGTTGCCAAAGGGGGCTAGACGGAAAAAATTAAGACCAAAAGTTGGAACGACACTTTTTGCTATAGTTGTCAGCCGTGCGGCGTGCGCGTGTTTCTCTGTCTGTCTCTCTCTCTCTCTCTCTCTCTTATAGAAAGCAAGCCAGTTATACTTCGTTCCATCCATCCGGGTGTCCCTTGACACCTCTCAAGTTTTTTTTAATATCCATTAATGTCCCACTGCTGGGCAAAGGCCATCCTACTTTCCTTCCACCTCTCTCTGTCCAGAGCTGCCAAGGGCCAATCTTTATTAGAATCCAGCTAATCCCGCCATCTCCGTCTGGGCCTGCCGCGATGAAGTATGCCATTAAGCGGGACCCATGTGCAACCATTAAGCATAAGCCTAGGTGAAAATTCATGGGATTCGAGAAAACTCATTTTCTTATTTATGTATTTTTGAAAATATCCCAGAATTCGTCAAATTACAATCAATAGTCATTCTGTATAGTGTGTTTTCAGGAAATTATCGGGGCTATTATCGAAGCAATTCAAATGATTTTATTCGTATCAAAAGGCCTTTGAAATACTTTCCATTTTATAAAAAAACACAGTCAAAAAAATCGTGAACGTCCTAGTGATTAACTTGATTAAGCCCAATTATGTAGTTATACAGTAGAAATAAACAAAAATATAAAAAAATATATTGAATCATCAATTCATCACATAACTACGTAATTGTTCTAGTAGTTTTTTTGGTTACGATAATTATGCAACAAAGGGGCTTGCGGCTAAGCGGCTAAGTAATAACAGCCGCACGGATCGATCGATCAGGTTAAGCTACGCTTGCCGCGGTTGGTCCGTGGATGGGTGACCACCTTTACATACCAAGACAACCTTCGTGCCTCGGAAAGCACGTTAAGACTCGTCAAAACCATGTGACCCCAAACTCGACAGGTTTACTAGTAGCCACTGAAGAATTCCACTATAGACCTCCTGGCTCCATCATCAGATCAGCTCCAAGATACCAAATTATAGTATTGTCATCCGAACTACATATACATATAAAATTTCATTTCGATACGACAGTTAGAAGAAGGTTAAAATTGAGTTCTAAGATTTCATTTCATTGTTAGTTAGTTGTAATAAAAATATTGTATCATCTTATATCTAGATAATTTGTGTAGTCGTTTTATGGCTACAATAATTGTGTAAATATTGGTGTTAGTTGCCACGGTGTTTTTAGGAGAAAGGCGAGGTAAAAGATTGCTTCAATCACCGTATAAAAGATGTTATGGTAAATTTGATTACTAATAGCTATTTGTTTGGTTACTAATGAGAAGAGTAATTAACGCTTCATAATATCTTACAGTTTTTGCAATGAAAGTTAATGGGGATGCCGCTAAGGTAGTCTTACGTTTTTATGTTATTTGTAGTACAGCGTCAGGTTGTGTTGATTAAAATATGATTGGTGACCGTAACAAATATGACTTTACAAAATTATAATCATTAGAATCAGCAAAAAAAACTCCTTAAATTCATAATTTCATGAAATAGTTCAATAGGGTATGAAGGAAAATATGGAAACGGTGAATGACAACATCGTGAGGAAACCGGCATGTCCTAGAACAAAAAATTCGAAGACATGTGACATCTACCGACCCGCATTAGGCCCGCGTGGTGGATTATGGACCATTCCCTCTCACCGAGAGGAGGCCTGTGTCCCAGCATGCGACCCCAACATAGTTGAGAAAGGCCAGGCAGATAATTATAATGAATTTCATATAGATTTTTTTAAAAAACACAGCCCTTCTGGGGATGGGCTTCTGGGGATAAGGGGCCCGTGGCTAAATAATAACAGCCGCACAGGTCGATCGGTCAGGTTAAGCTACGCTTGCCGCGGTTGGTCTGTGGATGGGTGACCATCTTTACATACCGAGACCCCTCCGTGCCTCGAAAAGCACGTTAAGTCGTTGGTCCCGGCTGTCATTCGTGGATCTTTGACAGTCGTTACGGGTAGTCAGAAGCCCGAAAGTCTGACAACCAGTCTTACCAAGGGGTATCGTATTACCCAGTAACTGGGTTGTGGAGGTCAGATAGGCAGTCGCTCCATGTAAAATACTGGTATTCAGCTGCATCCGGTTAGACTGGAAGCTGACCCCAACATAGTTGGGAAAAGGCTAGGCAGATGATGAGCCCTTCTGGGGATGTAGATGAAGGCAAATTCCTTACACGTTAAAACATACAGTATCGTAACGGCATAGGGAATCTTAGGTACAACAGGCTGTTATGAATAACACTAACTGCAAACAAAGGAAATCGTCCGTTAATGACTGCAATTGATGGACTTATTAATTGTTCATCTAATTAACTATAACGTGAAATCGAATACAATACCTGCAATTAAATTTATGCGTTACAAGCTGTTGTCCGCGATTTCGTCTGCGATCCAGGATGAAAAGTAGCCTATGTCCTTCTCCAGACCATGGTCTACCCATGTGCCAAATTTCATCCAAATCCTTACAGCCGTTTTAGCGTTAAAAGTGTACTTCTTAAATGTTCTACGCTAAAGCGCAACTTTCTTAAAAAAAATCCGTAGGAACCTTCTACAAAGTATTAGAAAACTTAAAAAAAAAAGATGGATGAAATCGGTAAAGTCGTTCTCAAGTTATGTCTCGTGACCAAGGGAAATAGGAATTAATTTTTATTATATACTAGCTTCTGCCCGCGACTTCGTCCGCGTGAAGCAACTTTTTTAATTTCTTTTCCGGTAAGAACCTTCTACAAAGTATTAGAAAACTTTTTTTTTAAATTGATGAAATCGGTAAAGTCGTCCTCAAGTTATGGCGTGAGCAAGGGAAATAGGGATTCATTTTTATATACAGGGTGACAGGTAAACTCGACGTGTTCCTTCCAGGGCGTGATAGTGGGACCCATTTGCAACAATTAAGCACCCCATAAAGCCTAGGCGAAAATTCATGGAATCCGAGAAAAACCGATTTTAATGTTTTTTTGGAAATTTTCCAGAATTCGTCACTAAATATCGCTTATCTCTAAATTCTCTAATTGAGTGGCTATCATAGCTATTCCATTGGCTACGTAATACTTTAACACACCTATTGATGATACCAATTTTTCTAAAATATCAAACAGTTAAAAGTTAATGTAAGAAGTTTATTAACTATTTTCAAAAATCATCTACGTACACGAACTTTGACACCAGTTATCTCAAAATTTTACTAATACAATAAGCGTACAAATTACGAGGAAGACATCATCATTTAATCAGCTATGCAGTGAGGTACTACAGTTTCATAAATGTTTAAAGGTGCCGATGAAACAGTCGATAATATTGGCAAAAATCGAATTTGCAAATTGTTGAAATATTTAAAATTATGTGATAATCGAATTAATTAACTGGTTTATGTTATCCCTTTTCCTCCTCACCACCCAGCAATCATTTCTACGTCATGAAGCTAGATCTTCGCAACCAGGTGGCAAGCTGAGACGCCACTTTCGAGTGGTTAGTATTACTCGTAGTTGATGAGCTAATCCCCGATCACTTGTCGCTTGGTTCGCCTGTGATTAAGCTGCTGTGCACGTACAAACTCTTAATTCTATAATAAACATAAACTTTGAGACTTCTGTAAAGGAAATAACTGTTTACTAAAACGTGCACTGGCAGTACCAGACGAGTTAAGATACTCTAAAGTAACCAACAGAAATGATTGCTGCGTGGTGAAGAGGTAAAGGGATAACATAAACCAGTTAATTAATTCGATTAACACATAATTTTAAAATATTTCAACAATTTGCAAATTAGACCTTTGCCAAGATTATCGACTGTTTCATCGGCACCTTTAAACATTTATGAAACTTTAGTACCTCATTGCATAGCTGATTAAATGATGATGTCTTCCCCGTAATTTGTACGCTTATTGTTTTAGTAAAATTTTGAGATAACTGGTGTCAAAGTTCGTGTACGTAGATGATTTTTGAAAATAGTTAATAAACTTCTTACCTTAACTTTTAACTGTTTGATATTTTAGAAAATTTGGCAACATCAATAGGTGTGTTAAAGTATTACGTAGCCAATGGAATAGCTATGAAAGCCACTCAATTAGAGAATTTAGAGATAAGCGATATTTAGTGACGAATTCTGGAAAATTTTCAAAAAAACATGAAAATCGGTTTTTCTCGGATTCCATGAATTTTCGCCTAGGGTTTATGGGGTGCTTAATTGTTGCAAATGGGTCACACTATCACGCCCTGGAAGGAACACGTCGAGTTTCCCTGTCACCCTGTATTATATAGATTTGCGTACCAGAAAATTGTTCTACTCCAGGACACAGGGCTCTTCTCATAAATAGAAGGAACGAGCATTGATTATTGCGTGTTGACTGGTTCAGTTGAAATACATACATACATCATAAACTCACGACTTCCGATGGGTCAGGCAGAAACTACAGCCGGTCTATTCTGTAAAGATCTCACAGTGAAAAGTTAGGTGAAGTGAGCTTAGAGTGAGCTGTCAATAGTGTCAATCCCTAGCATTAGTTGGAATGACAGCTCACTCCACGCTCACTGCACCTAAGTTTTCACTGTGAGATGGTTACAGAATTGCACTGCTGAACGTCACCTGCTACGATTCTTACATACTCCTTTTGCCTCGTATAGGTTCAAACATCTCAGGGGGGAATTCTCCTAGTTTTCAGTCTGATCTCAGTCTCAATCTGTCAAAAATACCTATAATTTCCCTACATTGATTTTCACTGAGATGAGATTGTGACTAGATTTTTAACGTTTTCAATTACGCGAAGGCCTTCAGGTCATAAACGATTACACGCACGCCGGTTGCGAGTACGCACCTCACCTATCTGAAGAACATCACCAATAAGGTCACTAGGGGTCACGAGCAGCATAGTCACACCACACATGCTTCACAAGGAACGCATGCGCATCTGCCCTTCTTGCAGCCAGCCATCCGTCATATCAAAACCATCTAATGATTATCAAGCAAACTCTTGCTACAAATCTAGTCGTTACTCTCGAACAGGTGTAGTAACTGCATCTATTACGTAATGCGCATGCGCAACTGGTTGCGTGACAAATGTAAGGTCGTTGATACAATGTCATAGAAATGTGAATTGTGTTGTCGTTTTAGTGGTTCTCAGTTGCAAGTTTAAGGTGTCATGTAGACCTGCACCCTAATTGCGTAACACACGATCAATCGTAATCTGAATCACTTTGAAGCAAATTGCTAATCCATTGCTTCATAAGTTATAAAAATTTGTCTGCTCATGTAAATAACGCCATAAATGTTGTTGAACTGTCAAAATGAAACCGATTCCGATTAATCGTGTGTTACGCAATTAGGGTGCTGTTCTAATTGCGTAAAACGCTATCAATCATAATCCAAGGGTTTCGAATGAAATTCCGAATCCATTGCGCGTCATCATCTGCCGAGCCTTTTCCCAACTATGTCGGGGTCGGCTTCCAGTCTAACAGAATGCAGCTGAATATCAGTATTTTACATGGAGCGACTGCCTATCTGACCTCCACAACTCAGTTACTGGATGGATAATACGATACCCCTTGGTAAGACTGGTTGTCAGACTTTCGGGCTTCTGACGACCCGTAACGACTGTCAAAGATCCACGAATGACAGCCGGCACCAACTGCTTAACGTGCTTCTTGTATGAGCACTTCTCAAATATCTTTGAAGGACAGCAACGTGAATTCGTGAAGAAACCTACTGCTGCTGAGGAGATGCGCCACTTCTTCCCATCTAAAGCACTAGGAAATGGTGAAGGGCGGGCGTTTTGGGAGACAGTCTTCTGTGATTTTGACCTTCAAAAAGTGCTGATTCTTAGCCTAGTTTGTTGGTTTTTCATTTTGAAAATCTAGTTAGTGATATCGTCCCTTCGTAAACGAGGTAGGCTGCCCCGTTGGTTTCGTGGTCAAGCGCAACTGCTGACCCTGGGGGTACAAAATGATATTGTGTTTTCCAGTCCGGAGTTTGGAAGTTGGCGGTTTAATACCCCGTGCCTCCGAAAGCACGTAAAGCCGTTGGTCCTGCGCCCGATCTCTCCCCGGTCGTGTCGGATTGCCGTCCCATCGGACTATGAGAGTATAGGAACAGAGAGTGCACCTGTGTTTACGCGCATACTTGTGCACTATAATATCTCCGTTGAGATTGATCACCGTAATCGAAATTAGGAGGCTATTACCAAACCAGGTCTGGCAACTCCACAAGAAACGTCTTTCGACGAAGTATTGGAACGAAGTTCCTTATCGCGCGTTGCGAAAGGGGGCTAGACGGAAAAAATTAAGACCAAAAGTTGGAACGACACTTTTTGCTATAGTTGTAAGCCGTGCGGCGTGCGCGTGTTTCTCTGTCTGTCTCTCTCTCTCTCTCTTATAGAAAGCAAGCCAGTTATACTTCGTTCCATCCGGGTGTCCCTTGACACCTCTCAAGTTTTTTATTTAATTACAGATAAATTAGCAACTATATCATTATGTTTCCACTGCTGGGACACAGGCATCCTGTCTTCCAGAGGGAGTGGGCTGTAACTTACCACGCGGGCCCATTGCGGGATGGTGGATGTCACATGTCTTCGAATGTTTAGTTCTAAGACGGTTTTTACACAAAGTTTTCTTTCACCGTTTTGAGAGCAGTGATGATAAAATTATTTACAAAAAGTAAAGCGGTTGAGCTGAATGGTGCTAATCTATGCGTCATGTTCGTGAACGGGCGCCATCAGTAGGGACTGGTCAACTCTTTGCTGCCCTGGCTTATCTTGATTTAATTTAATATTTGAATTGTATTTTTTTTATTTTCATTACGGACGCTTTTAACGATCTGCATCGTTCTCACGTGCATAATTTTGAACATGAATGATGTAACCAATACTTTGTAACAATATTATTATGATATAAAAGAGTGTCCATGGAGTTTCTTGCCCGTTCTTCTCCATAGGTACCTACGCTTTGGAATGGGCAACTAGCTTCATCTTTTTGACTGACCGACCTTGACAATTCAAAAGTGCCTGTAATTGGTTTATTTGAAATAAATAGTTTGAGTTTGAGCGGCAGCTTGAGTTCGAACCCACAACCTACAACTCGTAAATCGAGGCCAATGCTATTGGGCCACCGCTGTTCTCCATGCCAGAAACCAGTATTACTGACTAAAATCTACGTATGCTCTAGCTAGAAGATCTCATAGCTTTTTTCGAGGTAGACAGCTCCGCAAGAAACGTCTCTCAATGAAGTATCTATGTATTTAATTACAGATAAATTAGCAACTAACATCGACTAATAAACAAAAGTTCAAGGTTTGGTTCCTAATGAGACATATGTATTATGTATCATTTATGTATTCCGTCACCGACTTGTCAAAATATATGGCGAGTATTTATATTTTGGATGCATTAGTTTAAAGTAGGACATAGCGATAATCACACTAATATTATAAATGCGAAAGTTGGATGGATCTAAGTATAGATGGATGGATGGAAGTATGGATGGATGGATGTTTGTTACTCTTTCACGCAAAAACTACTGAACGGATTTGGCTGATTATGCTAAACAGGAAAAATCTGCCTACAAAACTATTAACATCAAATAAATGTAGACTGTTTACACTACAAATAAATGGATAAAAGAATGAGAAAAAAAGAACTAAAACCGCCCGGCACACGCGGTTCATTAAGATTGCAGATAATGGTAAAAACTTAGGCAGGTAATAACTTGGGTTGGATGCTGTGGGTTCCGCGGTTAGAAGTTTTTGATGGTTTAAAATTATTGTATATACTTATTTATTATTTTTTGCGTTATATGTGTAGACCGTATACATATTTAATATTTTAGTTTTACACTTCACACATTCATATTTTTCTCTTCTTGTTCTCACACACTATTGTCTAAATTTCTTTATTTACTTCTCCTTGCGCAGGTCTGCTGGCAGAAATTTCTTAAGAAATAAGCAGTACCTTTGTACTCATATTATAATTATGTCATATCAATTTGTATTTTACTGTGTGTACATAAATAATAAAATAAATAAAATAGTGACTAAAAATACGTGAATTTACGTCAGACGCTGACTAATTTGACAGGACTAAACTAGTATTTATCTTCTGTCCATTGCTTAATGAAATAGAAAGAAAAAGATGCACTGAACTTGAATTTAGTTTAGATTGTGAACAAGGGAATTGGCGCCATTATCAATATCATAAGCATAATTAACCAATAACGTTCCCACTGCTGTTCTACCTCTCTGTAATAGAGAGGTAGAACAGCAGCGCCACGCATGCCCAGTGCGGGTTGGAGCTGTCACATGTCTTCAAATTTTTGGTTCTGTGACATGCCGATTTCCTCAAGATGTTTACCTTCACCGTTTCAAGAACAGTGGTGATGAAGTCAAGCGTCTGCTGGGTTATCAATATCTATAGTTACAAAATGATAATCTATTTTACACCTTAGAGATCATAACAGACAAAAACTTGAGAGGTGTCAAGGGACACCCGGATGGAACGAAGTCCAAAGAGAGAGAGAGAGAGAGAGACAGACAGAGAAACACGCGCACGCCACACGGCTTACAACTATAGCAAAAAGTATCGTTCCAACTTTTGGTCTTAATTTTTTCCGTCTAGCCCCCTTTCGCAACGTGCGATAAGGAACTTCGTTCCAATATTAATTAAATGACATGACAAAAGTTTGACAATTAACCGTTTTACTCTCACAAAAGCGGAACCCTAAATATATGGGTCCCCAAAAAACAGGGTTCCACATTCTGACATAATGAGTAGTGAGTCATCGCCTTGAGGGTCTAAATTGTTACGTTAAAGAAGTGTACACACTGACCGAATGACTTTTACATAATGATTTTAAGAGCAAACATTTATTTTTATTGTTAAAATGTGCCTCCATCTACAGTCATCATCATCTGGTCAGCCTTTTCCCAACTATGTTGGGGTCTGTTTCCAGTCTAACCGGATGCAACTGAATACCAGTATTTTACATGGAGCGACTGCCTATCTGACCTCCACAACCCATTTATTCGGTAATACAATCACTGGTACGGTTACTGGTGCCTACTGGTGGTTAATTTTTCAAACCGGTTGGCAAGAGACGGAGATATGCGCGAATAAATAAAAAAAAAATACAAACATCCGAATTGAAAACCTCCTCCTTTTTTAGAAGTCGGTTAAAAATAAGGGCAGAGCTAAGAAAAGATCACTTTATGAGGAAAGGGCTTTGCCCTTCAGTGGGACAGTTACAGCCTGGTATTATTATGGACCATTAAAACGAAGATTACGTTACCAAATCTTCGTCCACCGACAGATGTGAAGCTAACAAAACCAATCAACATAATTGAGATGCAATCCTGCATCCGAATTATTGAGGAAACGAAATTATACCCAAATTCTAAAGACTGGTTTACATAGAGCAAGTTAACAAACGGGTTAGTCTCGCCAGTTACAGCCCCGTATGACTGCATCATGCCTGCAGTTACCGTCTAGTATAAGTCTGTCAGTATTCGCATTCGAGTTGCTATAACAACACAGAACATAGGAGTTTGCATATCACTAGCATCGTTTGAAAGTGTTCCGCAGTAGCTCGCAGTAAACTACATCTAACCAATATATGTAATGATGATTGGTTACAAAGGTAGACTACCGAGATGATGAATTATGGAAGAAAAAGACATGTTGCAGCGACCCCAAATAAAATTGGTATGATGACAGGAGAATGGTGATGAAAATGAATGAACCAGTCATCACTAAGCTCGCAATGACTAAGCATCTTTTATCGTTACGTGAACAGCCAAGACAACCCGACCTTTTGAAATACGATAACACATTCGAGTGCGGAGATTAGCACAAGCTAATATAGAACTCATACAACTAAGCGACTGCACGCTAAGTGCACGCCCTGTGGGGTACGGATCTCAGCTTAGGTCGTCGCTGGGGGGACAGCAAGATGGGACAGGGTGGCTCATATTGGATTATTATTGGATTGGCCACGGGGCGGGCTGGCACTTCGTCGAGCAAGGGTTGAGGGGGAGCCGACGATTGATGTCGGGACTAGTTGCGCTGTAAACTCTGCTTGCGCGATGCAGGATTTGGCGTGACGTCAGTATGATACGTAGTTTGTATGTGGCGATTTAGATGCTGTCACAAACACATTGCAAGCAAGTTCACTGTCTGAGTATCAACTCGGACCGTGTAAACCAGGCATAATGCATCTCGTGTTGTACTAATAACTAATGATATAGTGACAAATGACTTTGATATGTAACAGCTAATTTTGACGATGGAAAGAAGGATCGTATGAATAATGATGTAATTGATCCTAAGGACAACATTGAGGAAATATTATTTTGATGAAATACGCGAGGTCTCTGACGTATGAAAGACCAAACAATTATAATACAAGAGGAAAGGGAACTGAGTGATGAAACCGGTTGTTTGGTGCAAAAATATTTTAATTCTGTTTTAATAAACTTTAAGTAAGGCTACGCTCAGGTGATTAGATATCAATGTATGTTATGATCCTTACAACCAACTAACCAGTCTTACGAACGGGTATCGTATCATCCAATAACCGGGTTGTGGATGTCCGTAAGGCAGTCGCTGATTGTGAAATAGAGGTGCCGTAATATGACGGTTTAATGCCATCATAATTACAGTATAAGAGAGAGACGGAGCTATACATGACCGATGGCACTATCCCTTTTTCGGACTGGAATCATGATGGCGTCAATACTTCGTAATACGGCCCAAGATCATGATAATGATTACAGAGAGGATGAATGAAAGGCAACTAACAAAAGGCAGATGTGAGTAACTGTGCTCTAGGAACACATACACATATAATATTAGCGACTGCCTAACCTGCGACCACAACCAAGTACACATTGTGAATAGGGTAGTTGCCTGGGTAAAATAATAATAATTATATTAAGTCCGTCAGTTAGATTATCGAAAAATAATGGACACGTATTTTTTCTTTTGTCAATCGAACAAAAAATGACAAAGATAAAGCGCGTCAAAATTTGGGAGTGGGGCGTCGTGACGTCACTTGCTTGCAAAACTGTCACAAGCAAGTGACATCACGCGGAACTTTAACGGGCGATATCTTCATAATTTTTTATATAATTGACAAAAGAAAAAATACGGGTTCAATATTTTTTGATAATCTAACTGACGGATAATTAGAATTTTTTAACAAAATATTTTTAGAAATATATTGAAATAAATGATTGCACTTGCAACGGAAGCAGAACGACGCTAAGCAGGATTTCCCATATGATATAACTTTCAATTGGCGAGTCGCAATTCTATCAATATTTCGTCATTATATACGTACAAGTGCACAGTAGTGATACAATTTATTATTTTATTAGACCAATGGCATATAATTAGCGGTCACATTGCAACCAATTACATTGCCTTGCTCATAACATAACAGAACTAATAATATTATGCCTTCGAGCTAGTACATGCAACTATTAAACTAGATTACCTAAGCATTTTATGCGGAGTAGGAATTGTCAACACTAGACTACGTGTTTGCAAAAACTAGCTCTAAGGAAGTGTTAAGTCAATAGATCTGCAAAAACTATGATGATTCTTGTCATGCGATTGTATTTGCATGCAGAAATAACTTGCTACACATTGAATTCTTCGTCCTGTGGAGTCTCGGTAAAAAATATACGTCGTCAGAAGCCCGAAAATCTAGCAACCAGTCTTACCAAGGGGTATCGTATTACCCAGTAACTGGGTTGTGGAGGTCAGATAGGTAGTCGCTCCATGTAAAATACTGGTATTCCGCTGCATCCAGGAAGCCGATCCTTGTTGGGAAAAGGCTAGGCAGATGATGAGTAGCTAATAATTCCCACTGCTGGGACACAGGACTCCTCTCTTTAAGAGGGAATGGCTCATAATAACCACGCGGTCCAGTGCAGGGAGTAGCTCATGCTGTGTTAAGAATATTAGCCAGGGTGCATCATCTCAAACTCAAAGCATTTATCTTAATAAAACCATTTACAGAAACTTTTTAACTGTCAAGGATAGTTAGAAAGTTGAAGCTAGTTGCCCATTCCAAAACATAGATCTTTATGGAGAAGAACGGCCAGGAAACTCCAAGGACACTCTCTTAAACGAAGATATTACAAAATCCTGGGTACATTATCCTTGACATCCGAGGAGGCTTTCAATATTCCCCTATCATATAAATATTTTACACCTGTTGAAAAGATATGCTACAGAGATGTACCGTCTATACGAAAAGATAAAACAATTGAAGAGTGCTCCTAACCAATTTCAGATTTCTGAATACCAATTTAATTTGTTTTCAAATTCAAATAAGACACACGATATCATTGACTATTATTATTTCATATAAGAAACAAATCTCTATGAGATGTGTGATCAGGAGCTGTACTATGACTTAAAGGAAGTTTTTTTTTGGAGTCATCATTGTTTATGTAAAAGAGAGATGGAGCTATATAAGACAAAAAACACCATCCCTTTTTTCGCAACGAACCACTGATGGCTTTAAAACGTCACAGTAAAGCCCTAGATCATATAACTACACAACTAACCAAACACTCCTTTGTCCACAGAGCAACCCACCAAAGAATGCCATAAGAACCAAAGATGGCAGCATCAAAAACGATCCTTCTCCTCCTAATCATAAACTTCATAATCGCTAACACACAAGACTTAACATCCGAAGAAATAAAAACAGTTAAAGAAAGTGAAGAACTAACAGAGGACGCAACACTCCCCGTCGAAGAAGAAGAATTCAGTACTACAACAGAATACAGTATGACTGATGAAGATGTAGAAGCCAAAAATGCTGAACAAGACACTATAGAAACTGCAACAGATGAAACCAGTCTTGATATCACAGGATCAAGTGCAAACAACGTGGTCGATGATACAGAGAAGAACATTCATTCTAATTTGAGCAATAATATTGACATTGTCTCGAAGGTAAATGAAAACATACAGGGCTTGTTATTTAGGTTGAGATTCCTATGAATAGAGTTGTGATACTTATTGGGAATTTTCTCAGAAGTGGGTCGAGTAGTGAAAATATTATGTGGATGAGTGATAATATTTTGTTTGATATTATGTCTTCTTTTATTTTATCATGGTTACGATATTGTTTGAATAGGCCATCAGAAGTGTTATAATACTATGCGTCGGCAGCAGAGCCGTGTCTTTAGCCTAGTGTCCCACCCGTCTACTAGTGTAGTACCCGTCTGCCTTCAAAGCAAGAGTGAACAGGCATCTTCTGGGCATCGCTTTCTATCAGGCGTGATCGAGGTCAAGAGCAGGCCGATTTAGCTATTTAAAAAAGAAAAGTGTTGAGATGCAATGTGTCCAATATTTGGTTTCTCCCTTCATCATCATGACAGCAAAAGTTAGGAGCGAAGACCTAACGCCTGGGCCGGAGGCAGGAGGGGCGGGGGGGGGGGGGATATGCCTTCGCTCCTAACTTTTGTCAGTCTACCAGACTCCCGCACCGAAAGATGTCAGTCACCTCACCCAAAGTTGAAATGTTTTCAATCTTTCATTGAGTTTTTGACTGGCAGCGTTCCAATGTATATGTGTCAAAGTTAATGACGAATATTATACGTCTCTGAGTGCATCCCAATTATTAAAATAACGTTGCGACATTATTCCGGGAGCAATAAGATTTCAAAAGAACAATGAATTTAAATCTTAAGCTAAACTGTATGAGGATGATGTTTGAATGACTACAAATAAAGTAATAATGTTTATCAACGCAATTTCAGACTGAAACGGTGCCAATGCAAGCCACAACGAGGGCGATGGAGGAGGAACCATCACCAAAAATGCAAGAGTCAGAAGAAGAAGAAGAGGAAGAAGCTGAAGTTCCTGGTCAAAGAAACCCTAAAGCTGAGACTGGTAAGTTAAAGCAGTTCCTTACAAGACAATGTTCCTCCAAAGACCATTGGCGTAGCTAGGGATTTTGTCTAGGGGCCACGTCCAGCTGAACTAACGACAGTAATCTGATGAGAGATTATAAATGACGGTAGTAAATTTAAAATCTGTTTTGGTAGTAAAAGAAAAGGGGTTTGTCGGTCTGTCCGCCTGTTTCTAAAGCCGTGTCTCCTGCGCGTGGTTTTGCGAACATTACATAAAACGCCTTACACATACACAATCTGTCTCCTGTGTATTCAAATATTTTTAGGTGTCAACTATTCACAAGACAATCATCATTCTCCTGCCCTTATCCCAATTTATTTGGGGTCGGCGCAACATGTCTTTTTCTTCCATACTTCTCTATTAGTCATCATCTCGGTGGTCACCCCCTTTCTAACCATATCAACATTCACACATTCCATCCATCGTTTCTTTGGTCTTCCCCTCCTCTTATAGCCATCGACATTCATACTCAAAACTCTATAAACTATTCACAAGACAATATAACCTCAAAACCTGTGTCATCAGTTGGAATTAAGCTTTCAAAATGCCAAACGCTAGATGTGTGCGGTGCGCGTGGCGGTGGAATATGAGACAAACCTTTCCACTCTTCACCGGCGCGGCGCGGGGAATGTTTTCCATGTAGCTCGGAAAACAAAAACATCGTGTTTGCGTACACAAATGTTTATTTGCCACGCCTTTTTGTTTTGACGTTTTTGGCTAAGAACTCACGGAGCGATTTTCGCCCGCAACCGCCGCGGTCGTGGATCTGCGGTTTTATTTCAAAACTCACGAGACCGGTTATTCGCGCGGTTACGCGGCCCCCGCGGTCGCCCGCCAACCGATCGCAAAGCGCGCGGGCGCCACCCGCCGAGGCTGCGGGTAACCGTGGCCCGCGCGATTCTACTAGTTGCCCGCCGGTACAACGGGAGCCGCATACAACCGCGTACACCACGGGCGTAAAACGCGTCGTGAAATGTGCTTTAATTTTTTATATAAATATTTGCATTCTACAGAAGCTGCGGGCCCGCAACCGCAGCGGACGCGGGCGAAAATCGCTCCGTGAGTTCTTAGCCTTTGTGTACTGTTTATGACACGGCTTTAGTTCTTGGCAGTTCTCTGACCGATGCTGGTTAGTTAAATGTAAATTAAACGCCGCATCATGGTGTTTTGGTTAATCTCGTACACGGTACTACAAACTCTCTTTAACTTTCTACTAAACTTTAAATTGCTAATCAAAAACGATGTAAGTAGGCAAGGTTTGACTGCATAGATCAATCGGACACGAACGAAAAATAATTATCTAATTCGTAGTGCGCTCTCTACTGATTAAACTTAGGATTTGAATAAATAAATAAAATATTTTTTTTTATTAAAAGTTATAACTGTAATGTAGACCTGCCTGATCTAGGTTTATGAAAAACCAGTGTTTCAGGCCATCAAATTACATCAAACATTTAAAAAGAAGACAACAATAAATGTATTAGAAGCTAAATTGAAAAGAAAGTATAATATTTTCAATGACTTAAACAGTTACTATTTGGATATATTATTTTAAAACTAGATTATGTAAGATATACAGTAATGTTTAAATAAATTAACGAATAATATTAAAGTACATAAAGTGGAGACTATTAATAATTAGGTAAAGGAAGAGACTTAGGGTGCTACGCTACGTTGCTATGGATGCGTTTGATATCCACCAATCATATTCATTGATGCACATAGCTTAGCACTGGTGGAAACGGATTCAACTAAGATTTATGTTTTTTATATGGAAGGATGCGTGCTATGCTATGGTTGCGTGCTATGGATGTGTGCTATGGATGCGTGCTCTTCGCTTCCCTACTATCACATAATACAAAATAGGAAAAACAAATCGGCGTATTTCTTGGAGTGATATTTCGCCTTCGACGGAAGAAACTTTCTGCCGCCCCATTTATAAAGTTTAAATCATTAAAACGACCCTTATTCTTTCCAGATTCAAAACCACCAATAGACAAACGCAACTTCGACTCTCATACCCCTAACCTAAAACCCCAGACTACCCGCTCAATCGTCAGAGGATGGTTACAAGACTGCTGGGTGCGTCCCCCTGCTGGGATCATGGTGCCTCTAAGAGCCGAAGCTCTGGCGAGGGCGTTGGCTGTGTGGAGTGACCTGACTGTCCCTGCGCTGAACCTGACGCATGTGCTGGTAATGGGGTATGATTCAAATGGTAAGTGTAGACATGTAAATTAATGGCTTTTAACTATGTTGATAGATAAAGTATACTCTTTAGTGCATGATAAACAGCGGAAAAGAAAACAAACATTTAAAAAATCGGTTTATACGTTCGGAAGCTACGATGCCACAGACAGACACCCCCCCCCCCCCCCCCCCACACACACACACACACACAGCGAGAGAGAGAGAGAGAGACGTCAAACTTATAACACCCCGTCGTTTTTGCCTCGGGGGTTAAAAAAAAAGGGAGTCATAACGGGCAATATTTTCGCAATCTGCGATTACTGCCAGGCATTACTGTTCGCATTTTTATCGGCAATGTTGACATAGTACCCAATGACCATGCAACAGTTGACCCTATACCCAGAAGGAACCAAAGACCATATAAGACCCTATGCCATCCGCAACCGTCAACGGGACGTCAACGAGGAACGAGATTATTCGAACCGAGCGTGACGTCCCGGTGACGGCGTGCGGTGGTCACGCGACCACATACGATATACCCAAAAGGAACCAAAGACCATATAAGACCCTATGCCATCCGCAACCGTCAACGGGACGTCAACGAGGAACGAGATTATTCGAACCGAGCGTGACGTCCCGGTGACGGCGTGCGGTGGTCACGCGACCACATACGATATACCCAAAAGGAACCAAAGACCATATAAGACCCTATGCCATCCGCAACCGTCAACGGGACGTCAACGAGAAACGAGATTATTCGAACCGAGCGTGACGTCCCGGTGACGGCGTGCGGTGGTCACGCGACCACATACGATATACCCAAAAGGAACCAAAGACCATATAAGACCCTATGCCATCCGCAACCGTCAACGGGACGTCAACGAGGAACGAGATTATTCGAACCGAGCGTGACGTCCCGGTGACGGCGTGCGGTGGTCACGCGGCCACATAGGACGTCCCGTCGACGTGGCGGTAGACAATAACGGCCTATCCATACACGAGAGTGTTCATGACAATCACTATTAGACTGAAGAAGAAGGAGTCTTCGTCTTCACCTCAATCGAAGCGAAGACTTAGTGTACCTACTTCTTCTCTTGCATAGGCAGGAACCATAATAAGAAGACCTCATAATGAGGTTAAAAATATTAGTCAGTCAGCAAGGTAATGGCAGAGGTGAGTGGACTAAAGTATTTCAAAGTACGACGACTTATGAAGAACATTCACTTCTAGAATGCTTAATCCGTAATGGAAAGGGATGGGGAGGAAATAGATATGAAATTAAAGACTATTTAGTTCATGAACAAAGTACAACGTGTTTTTTTTTTCTTATCCCATAACTCTAGGGGGTCATTGTACTCATCATTATGAACAACTTTTACTATGGGACCAAACCCGAAATCGCGAAACAAAAAGCTGGTGTTCCCTACATTTTGAAGAGTTATACGAACATAAATGAAGGGAACAGCTTGATTTTTTTCGCGCTTTCAGGTTTGGTCCCATAGTAAAAGTTGTTCATAATGATGAGTACAATGACCCCCTAGAGTTATGGGATATAAAAAAAAAACACGATGTATACCTACCTACTACATATTATTGCCATAACACACAGATCAAGTGCCCTCATCAAGGTTATATTCAATCTTTTGCACATACAGGCACTTGTAGAGTTCAAAACTAAAGAAAACTCTTGGAAAATACCCAACAAACATATATGTTTTTTATAACCTTCACCTTAAGTGTCAATTAGTTGAGTAAATAAACATTATTGGTATACACTAAGTTTGTGTAAGCATCTAATTAGGATGACCGAGTGATATAAAAAACATAATTCTCTAAATGAATTGATAAAACCCCGGATTTGACTTTACGAGTGGATGTCTCTTTTCCATCTTGCATTAAAATAGCCTTTCCACGACCACATACGTAATGAGTCTATAATGTTCCCACTGCTGGGACACAGGCCTCTCTTCGAGAGGGAGTGGGCTGTAATCTACCACGCGGGCCCACTGCCGGTTGATAGATGTCACAGGTCTTTTTTTTTTTTTTGAGGATGGGAAATCATCAAATGACTCCTCCCGCTCTGGGTGGAGCAGAAGGGAGTGTCAGACTTTTACTGACTAAAACCCACCCGTGTTCCTTTCTTAGCCCTTTATGTTCCAGGGCAGCGGTAAACCCTTTCGGATGGTCCCGCTACCCTGGCAGGCTTCCGCCCTATGGGGCCCCGTCTCTTTTGCTGACATCTCTTTGAGGCGCGCGTGGAACACGTACACGCCGTCCGGCACGGGCCTAGTCCTGATCGGGCGGAGAGCTACCCATTACTCTCCGCCCGCAGGCCCGCGCTTACGGTGGCCGGGAGTCGTCACGCGGCTCCCGACGCCCGGAGCGTCTCCCGCGGCGGCTGAGGCGTGAGGTGCGCACAGGTCTTCGAATTTTTGGTCCCTAGGACATTCCAGTCGTCTGCATGTTCACTTATATTTTCTTTCCTTGTCTCTCACTGAATTGGATTATTCTTTTGCTAAGCCAGAGAAAGGCGGGCAAATTCGAATTTTTGTAGAAAAAGAATCCCAGTTTGAATTCAATTAAAATCAAGTAATTTATTCAAATTAAGCTGAGAATCAGCACTTTTCGAACGTCATTTGTTCACAAGATTCAATAGTTAAAACTGTTCTTTCAAATCCGTTCTTATAATATCACACACACACAAATAAACTTGCATCAATAACCATACATAAAATAAACCTGACTTTGTGCTATGACCCACTTAGTTACAGTTACAAAGTAACGACTCTGACATCGAACCCGGAACTCTACGTAACACCGACAGGACATAAAGTGTCCTTCACAAATAAAACAACAAAGGTTTATAGTTTTTGTTGTATTTCTTAGTGTTTTAATTATAGCTTGTGACAAATATATTTTATGGAGATTGTATTCTATTAACATTACGGAGGTAAAATTTGCGAGTTTATATTCAGGGGGAAATCTTCGGAAATATATTGATCCGATTCTGAAGATTCTTTCAGTTATGGGAAGCTACAGTATAGTCGTAAGCTTTGGGTATGCCGGACTCCTGCCGACTAAAACACACGTTTCTCTCCAGTAGGTACCATGAGTCAGGACCAGTTCAGTCACTGAAATTGGTTAACAGTAGGTACCTGTTACTACAGTATCAGTGTTGTTACTGGTTTAGTCACTGTTACCAGGACCAGTTCGTGTTGAAAGAGTCCAGCTCATCCCGCACTCTCCGTGTGGGCGTGCCGCGATGTCGTTTACCATTAAAAGAGTCCATTCGGTCGTAAGTTTGGCCCATTGATCGTCTGACATGTGGCAGATGTGTCCAGCCCAATACCTTTTAAGCGCGACGGCTTTCCATTTTTTTTTTTTTTTGATAGCCGAACGCAAAGTTTCAACTTAAGAGGGTCTAGTCGAATCATGTACTGAATTCATGGTTACAGTTTGCGCGTCGATGGCCCTACCACCCTTATAGTATCTGGGTTACGCGTACACGTCCCTGCCACCCTTATACCTGGTGCGTAGAGTGTGGGGCAGCCCCAATGCTGTACTGGCGATGATCGCGGACCGGATGGACTGCCCATACATACGGCACTGCTGTGATAGGCAATATAGGCATGTTGCCGTCAGCAGGGCCCGTTAGATGTTGCCTTTTTATATTATTTATTTTTATTAGCCTTTGTATGTTGTCTGTATTTGTATTTGTGTGCACTCCACATATGAGTTAATGTTGCTCGAAATAAATGTATTTTATTTTATTTATTTTTATAGTATCTGGGTTAATTATTTCTTGCTTGCATACCAATCTCTTTTATCGCCTTAACATGGTGCATCTGACTTTAAGAATAGCGCAGAATCTAAAGTTTTTAAAATTTCACATGTTAATAATTTAATTTGACTTACCTAAGTTACGAGTAGCAATATCCAGAAAATAACATCAACACTTACCTGAAACAAAAATAATAAGAAAACTGAATGAGAGGGCAATAAAATTTAACATACACACATTATAAATTAAATTAATTCATGCACAAAACGTATTATTTTTTTACACAAAATAAAAACCATTGTAGCTGTGTTAAAAAAATACTGTGAACATTTTGGAAGTCATGCAATATTTTAGGTAGGTACAAAATGTTATAAAGCTTTAAATATTATTAATTTATTATGTATTTTGTTGAAAACACAAAACTATACAACATACAAATTCAAAATTCACACAATTTTTAATGAAAGCCAAGCTAAGCCCACATTTGCCGAAATTCGGAGATATTAACTA
Source organism: Apamea sordens (assembly GCA_945859715.1). Taxonomy (NCBI): domain Eukaryota; kingdom Metazoa; phylum Arthropoda; class Insecta; order Lepidoptera; family Noctuidae; genus Apamea; species Apamea sordens. The sequence continues at coordinate 3,959,303 of OX244015.1, read as the reverse complement.
CACTCCGGGAGTGCCTGCAGAAGTGAAAACTTGAATATTAACGTTGTGCATTTTTTATTTTTTGGAATGCGGTCTACTCTCCCTCCGTCTTAGGAATTTTCGATCAGGTAACGTGTCCTGACGCGAGCTCCGTCTTACGAATTTTCGATCAGGTCACGTGCCCTGACGCGAGTTTAACATTTTTTACCCATAACAAAAAGGCCGCAAAAGAAGTTTTCACTTCAAAAAACAAAATGGCGGACAGGTCGGTATGCCAGGTTCCATTCCACAAAAATCTTTATACAAAGTTATATCAATCCCCTTTATAATACTACACGTGGTGAAGTCTATTTATCAGATGAAAATGTATAGAAAAACAAACAGTTTAAACTTAGGTATAATAAAACGATGTAAACTAGTAATAAATAACTAAATTAATCCTTACAAACTTAGCGTATATTTATAAAAACAATGACGTGATTATGATAATTAGCGATCACATGCAAGCGATCATATGTCGTTTCTTCTCGTATAAATTGCTTACAAACCTATCCTAAGTACTAATATTATAAACGTGAAAGTTTGGATGGATGGATGTTCGTTATCTTTCACGCAAAAACTACTGAAAGGATTTGGATGAAATTTGGCACACAGATATGTAGTTTATAACCAGGATTAATATATAGGATACTTTTTATCCCGATATTCCCACGGGATCGAAACTTATGCGGGTGAAACCGCGGGGCGCAGCTAGTATTACTATACTCCGACTGTAATGGTCGACCGGGGTCTATTTGGTTCGGTCGGTTCCGATCCTACACTCCTACATTCTTTCGAATATCGAATATCGTCCCGACCCAACTGAGCCGATCCGAACTTTTTTCGCATTTTTCAATAATACTCGGTTGGGCCATGTGTCGATCCGATCCGAAAATTCGCACTTTGCACTTCGGAGTAGGCCCCAAGGTTCTGACATTGATTGTCGCTTTTATGAGATTGCGACTAAATTTTGAACTTTTTAATTAAATTGGCCTTCAGGTCTTTGCCTTGCCGTGGGAAAATAAAAACCTACACTAGTACAGAACAATAGCTTTTCCGATTAAACTTTACAGAAGAAAAAAACTTGAGAGGTGTCAAGGGACAGCCGGATGGAACGAAGTATAACTGGCTTGCTTTCTATAAGAGAGAGAGAGAGAGAGACAGAAAGTGAAACACGCGCACGGCTTACAACTATAGCAAAAAGTGTCGTTCCAACTTTTGGTCTTAATTTTTTCCGTCTAGCCCCCTTTCGCAACGTGCGATAAGGAACTTCGTTCCAAAAGTTTACACCAGTCGCGATATTTAAATGTACGTATGGCGCACCCAGGAGAGTCAACCCACGTTACTACTTTGTTGATTGGTTAATATTGCTACCACGGCATGAGCTGTTCTTTTATTTTTTAACCGACTTCAAAAAGGAGGAGGTTCTCGATTCGACTGTATTTTTTTTTTCCTTTTTTTATGTTTGTTACCTCAGAACTCCATTATGTGTAAGCCGATTTGCAAAATTCTTTTTTTATTTGTAAGGATAGGTATACTTTCAGATTGGTCCCATAGAAATTTCTTCAAAAACGGTTCAGTAGTTTGGTTTTTAAACCAAAATTACTGGTAAAAATTACAACTTAAAAGTGAAAAAAAAAAAATCAACTGACTTCCAAAAATTACACTACAAAGTGAAAAATAACTTTAATTTCGGAAGTCGGTGGCGTAGTCTTTTTTGGAAGTCGTTTTTTTTTTTTTGCAAAAAACTTTTTTTCCAATAATTGATATGGAATGGACGACTTTGTTGTATTAAATTATTACAGTGCCCTCCAAAGTAGTTGACATCATTTCCACTGCAGCTATGATGCTAGATCATGATTTAAAAAAAAAACAACAGGTAATCCTAGGGGATTATCTGATTATTTTTTATGATAAGTCATAAAGTCACAGTTCAAACATTTGAATGCATACATATACATATAAACTCACGCCTTATTCCCACGGATGTAGACAGAAACTACACTCCGCCACCTGCTCCAATCCTTACATAGGAGTATGTAAGGATCGATCGCAGGTTTCCTTCATAAACGTTCTTTTAAAGAATATATCAATCATGAACAAAATATTACCAACGTCGTAATGGAATATTTACGTATATCTGCATTTATATGGTATTGAACTGAGTACAAACAATTGGTCATGCACAATTGTCATTTAAATCATACACAGACATATTTTTACAGACAATGTGTATTATTCTGCCTGTCATAATTCGTTAGGGTGGTGTTACACTTGATGAGTAGGCTTGGCTAGGCTAGAGGCCAGTTAGACCAGGAGCGGGCCTAAAATTAATTTCCTGAATTCTCAGCAGATCATTAGCAATTCCTGTAATTTTCGTATAATTCAATTTCATATTTGGTGTAAACATAGCCGCATGAAAAAAAATAAAAACCGTAATTTTATCGGTAAATTTTTCATTACAGTTTTTAATAGTCTGTTGTCTTCTAGTTTTGTTTACTTTTTTTTGGCAAAGTTACCAATGTGACAGTACCCTAACACATTGGCAGAATGTCTATATTGACAAACGAATACAATTCTTTACAATAAAATAATTAGCTTGAAGAATTTTCCAGGCCATTTTTCAGTCTTTTGCACCCAGTGACAAGCGTCACAAGATCATGAATACCTACCGTTGTTGATTTAATTGCGACTGTTTTATTTTTACGAACAATAACTGACAAAAAAATGTGCCCAGTTATTTTATTCTTTATGGACGAGAATTTTATATCTCAAAACTCAAACTCAAATCATTTAATTCAACTAAACCAATTACAGGCACTTTTGAATTGTCAAAGGGTCGGTTAATCAGAAAGATGAAGCTAGTTGCCCATTCCAAAGCGTAGGTACCTATGGAGAAGAACGGGCAAGAAACTCCATGGACACTCTTTTAAATCATAAAATTGTTACAAAATATTTGATTCATCATTCGTGTTGAAATTAACCATGTGAGAACGATGTAGAAATACGTGCACGTTAAAAGCGTCCGTTATAGAAAACAAAAACAATTCAGAAATTAAAAAACTTGAGAGGTGTCAAGGGACACCCGGATGGAACGAAGTTCAAAGAGAGAGAGAGAGACAGAGAAACACGCGCACGCCTTACAACTATAGCAAAAATGTCGTTCCAACTTTTGGTCTTAATTTTTTCCGTCTAGCCTCCTTTCGCAACGCGCGATAAGGAACTTCGTTCCAAAATTAAAATAAGCCGTGGCAGCTAAGAGATGACCAGTCCCTACTGACGGCGCCCATTCACGAACATGATCTCTTATACAGGATGGCAGGGACATTGACGCGCAAATTGTTACCATGGATTCGATACATGATTCTAGACCTATTTACCGAGTTGTAGGTCGTGACTTCGAACCCAGACAGGCACTTTGTGTATTTAATTTCATCATCATCATCATCAAAACGTTGCGGCAGGTCACGGGAACAATCTGCGACTCCCGCATTCCCCTTAAACTTAAGGGGAAGATATATAAAACCATGATTAGACCTGCTGTCTTGTATGGATCAGAATGTTGGGCCACAAAAGGGATGAATGAAAGGCAAATGCATGCAGCTGAGATGAGAATGCTAAGAGGGATGTGTGGTGTTACACGAATGGATAGAATAAGAACTGAGTACATAAGAGGAAGTCTGAAAGTGGCACCGGTAACTGAAAAGTTGTGTGGAAATCGGTTGTCATGGTATGGGCATGTGTTACGGAGAAATGAGGAAAATGTCGTGAGGAGAGATTAGAGTATGAATGTCGATGGCTATATTATAAGAGTAGGGGAAGACCAAAGAAACGATAGATGGATTGTCTGAATGATGATATGGTTAGAAAGGGGGTGACTACCGAGATGACGACTAATAGAGAAGTATGGAAGAAAAAGACATGTTGCGCCGACCCCAAATAAATTGGGATAAGGGCAGGAGAATGATGATCATCAAAACGTTGAAGAAAAACAATGAGACGAAACCGGTACGTTAAAGAACCATAAAATCAATAACATGTGACACATCTACCAACCCGCACTCGGCCCACTCCCTCTCACAGAGAGGAGGCCTGTGTCCCAGCAGTGGGAACATTATAGGCTTATTATGCTATTAAATAATTATAAATACATTATCTTGAGAATATTAAAGGGAAAACTAAACACAGAACGAACAGATCTTGGGAAAGGCAAGACACCGACCTTGTATATAAAATAATTATGTAATGTATCCGTCACGCCCCAGTTGGTGTTAACCCAAGCACCTGCAGCAAAAACTCGCTGATTGCTAAGTAAAAAACTACTCTGTAAGCGTAAGTCGACCGGTAGAGAGATAAACTATAATTAATTTAAAGGTTGAAATATGCTTGTAGTGGATAGGTGACGACAATCCATCACCTATAGAGACGATCAAAATCAATACTCATTTATTCAAATTAGGCTGATTTTCGTTATTGCTAAACTTGTCTTTAACATTTTGCATGCTATGTTTTATCCTAGCTAAACATGCTTGTGCCTCATTTTGTATTTAACACCCTAGTATACCATGTTTAACGGATTTTTTTTTAAATACGTTGCCCCACACTAGGATTTTTTCCTGTATCGTGGGTGCGTTTACAAACATTTAAACTCACATACACAAACAGCCAGACCCGGAAAAACTACTTGCAGGTCATACAAGTATTTGTTCCGTGCGGGAATCGAACCCACGACATGCAGCGCAGCAGTCAATCGCTTAACCACTGCGCTAACCGTGCCGTCAATTACAGAAGACAGTCCCCCAAAACGCCCGCCCCTCACCACTTCCTATTGAGAAGTAGCGGCGCAAACTCCCCAGCAGCACAGTTGCAAAAAGTTGCCCGGTTTTTTTTTTTTTTTAAATAAATCTGTCTGTTTATGCAATGAGCAGAGGTGCCCCGTGGTAACAGTCGCGACTTACCGAGTTCTAGGTCGTAGGTTCGAACCCAGACAGGCGCTTTACTTTGTGTAAATTATTTCATCACCACTGCTCTCAAAACGGTGAAGGAAAACATCGTGAGGAAACCGGCATGTTTTAGAACCAAAAATTCGAAGACATGTGACATCTAACTACCCGCACTGGGTCCGCGTGGTGGATAACAGGCCTGTGTCCCAGCAGTGGGACCATTAAACGCTGATTATGTATTTGTACTTTAGAGGTACGAGGAACAGGGTGTAAAGTTCACTCATCCTCCATAGAAAAGGGAGGATCCTCCGACCAGACGGGTGTTATGTTATGTCTGGCGGGCAATTGCCCAACGATTGATGTTGGGAAATTGTATCTATGCTAATAGCGCGGTAAACTCTGCTTGCGAGATGCAGGATTTGCGTGACGTCAGTATGACGCGTTGTTCGCATGTGGCGTTGTAGATACCGCTACAGTACGTTATGCAATGAAAGGAAACTTTCATTACAAAAGTACGGAACCTTCGAATCGATAACAATATGTGGCAATCCGTTGAAAAGGAAATAGATTTAATTAAAGTTTTATAATTGATTAACTTTTTGCTATGTATTATTTAGAGCGGACTATTCATAACCGAATAGTAGATGGGGATTATGTAAGGAGGGACTTGTGGCTAAGTAACAGCCGCACGGGTCGATCAGGTTAAGCTACGCTTGCAGCGGTTGGTCCGTGGATGGGTGACCACCTTCACATACCAAGACCCCTCCGTGCCTGGGAAAGAACGTTAAGCCGTTGGTCCCGGCTGTCATTCGTGGGTTTTTGACAGTCGTTACGGGTCGTCAGTAGCCCGAAAGTCTGACAACCAGCCTTACCAAGGGATATCGTATTACCCAGTAACTGGGTTGTGGAGGTCAGATAGGCAGTCACTCCATATAAGATACTGGTATTCAGCAGCAGGTTAGACTGGAAGTCAACCCCAACAGAGTTGGGAAAAGGCTAGGCAAATGATGAAATGGGGATTATGTAAATAGAAATCTTTCTCAATAGAAAGCGATCTCCTAATAATATGTTAAACGTGCTGATTATTAATATCCTCATTACCTGCACCCTAATTGCGTAACACCCTATCAAACATAACCTGAATCATTTTAAAAGATATTGCTAATCCATTGCTTCATATGTTCGTTAACATTGTCTGTTCAACAACGTAAATAACGCAATGAATGTTGTTGAACTGTCTAAAAGACATTCCTACTGTTAGTGTGTTCTCCAATTACGCCATTATTGTATTTGTCCATAAAATGTCCCAAATGGCCTTTTGAAGGTCTGTGGCAAACCTACCTGTCCACCATTTTCTTTTTTTTTTAATGGCGGCCTCTCATTAAACCTATGTAAACCGATAGCTAACTTCAGCTATCGATTAATATAGGTTACGTGAGGGTCCGCCATTTTGAAAAAGAAAAATCAAAATGGCGCGACAGAAGGTATTCCAGGTTCCACATAAAAATCTTCAATCCCATTTTGATTGTATGTATTTTTTTAAAAGTCGCGGCTTTTTTTGAATAAATGATTATTTTGTCTGCAGGTGTAAACTGGAGATCAAGACATAACCTGCAGCCTACAAGTTCTGCAAGCGGTGAGAAAACTGTAGCCGAGGCTTTGTCGAAGCTTCTGCTTAAATATCAGGTAAATTAGACAATTTCTATAAGACATGTGACAGAATCAGCACAATACATGAAAGTAGTTTTATCAATTAGAGAATCTGTTTTTGCAGTTACATTAAATAAATCCATACTTCTCTATTAGACGTCATCTCGGTAGTCACACCCTTTCTAACCATATCATCATTCACACATTCCATCCATCGTTTCTTTGGTCTTCCCCTACTCTTATAGCCATCGACATTCATACTCAAAACTCTCCTCACGACATTTTCCTCATTCCTCCGTAACACATGCCCATACCATGACAACCGATTTCCACACAACTTTTCAGTTACCGGTGCCACTTTCAGACTTCCTCTTATGTACTCATTTCTTATTCTATCCATAGCTCCACCAGACAAAATCAAAATTAATTTATTCAAATTAGGCTGAGAATCAGCACTTTTCGAACGTCAAAATTACAAAAGACAGTCCCCCAAAAACGCCCGCCCTTCACCACTTCCTAGTGCTATCGCTGGGAAGAAGAAGTGGCGCAACAAACTCCCCAGCAGCACAGCTGTCTGTTCAGTTAGAATATAGTTGCATGTATACAATACTAGGAACCTATGTTCAGTAATTAACATTACAAGAAATTTAAATTATTTGCCATATGTCAGCTAGCCACGCCAATATACCAACAAATATAATAAAAACTATACGTACTCATGCTAAAAAATAATTAATTAAAATTAAAACAAAAACTTACTATCTAAATAAAAGCCCCCAGGCATAAAGGGCAAGGCAAAATAAGAAAAAAAAAATTAAATTATATATGTTTTAGAAGACTGTTTATGATTGTTGCTCAACGTTCAACGGTTCAACTGTGGCTACATTTAAACCTTGCATCTTTTGAAAACCACAGAAGATTTGATTTTAAAATCGTACAGACAAACTTCACATGAAAAAAACGTAATAATCCTTAACATTTCCACAGGGAGTGAACACAGACACATCAGTCGACGGTACAATGAGGGCTTTAGCAACAGCTGCAAAACTGGTGCCATACGACAGTGCGCTGTTCGTGATCACTGACAAGGGACCTGGAGATCCTCAGAGGCTGCCTTTAGCATTGAGGGCGCTGGTGGAGAAGAGGTTGAAGGTAAGAGTCATTTGATTGTAAATACAGATGTATAGGGAGTGAACACGCCCACTACAAATGGTGGTACGGTGAGAGCTTTAGCCAGAGCTGCAAAGCTGGTGCCATACGACAGTGCGCTGTTCGTGATCACTGACAAGGGACCTGGTGATCCTCAGAGGCTGCCTTTAGCATTGAGGGCGCTGGTGGAGAAGAGGTTGAAGGTAAGAGTCATTTGATTGTAAATACAGATGTATAGGGAGTGAACACGCCCACTATAAATGGTGGAACGGTGAGAGCTTTAGCCAGAGCTGCAAAGCTGGTTCCATACGATAGTCCGCTGTTCGTGGTGACGGACAAAGGATCTGGTGATCCTCAGAGGCTGCCGTTAGCATTGAGGGCGCTGATGGAGAAGAGATTGAAGGTAAGTATCATTTGAACTGTATAGAAAGATGAAACAATACAGATGAATTGAAGAAGAATCAGACAAGCTGCGCTTTAGTTAAGTTAGGATAGAGAAAGGAAAATGATGAAGACATAAAACAGCACCCTAATTGCGTAACACACAATCAATCGTAATCTGAATAATTTTGAAGCAAATTGCTAATCCATTGCTTCATAAGTTCGAAAAATTTGTCTGCTCAACACGTAAATAACGCAATGAATGTTGATGAACTGTCAAAATGAAACCGATTCTGATTGATCGCGTGGTACACAGTTAGGGTGCTGTTCTAAGACATGACTGTCAAATAAAATACAACGTACGTCACTGGAGATAGAAACATGAGAGAAGATACTGCACCAAAGCATATTCTAGTAAAAAAGAAACCATTAAGATTAAAGTTTGCCGAACAAAGTCATTCGCAAAAGATACTGTATGACAAAAATAATTATACCGATACCAATTGATTTCATCTATTTATTTTAAGAACCAGCTAAATATCTCTTTTGTATATAATATTATTTCATTACCAGGTCTACACAATATGGACGGATCCCAACCACCCATCAGAGGAATCTGAAGAAGCTCTTCAGGAGTTGAGGAATGTCTCCAAGCACACTGAGGGAGAATTGATGCCTTATCCTTTACAAGTTATGGTAAGTTCTTAGAATCTTTATTGTCCTTTTTTTGTCTTTAACGTACTATGCCATTGCTGAGAAAGCACTCTTCCAAGTCCTTCCAGAAACTCTCTTCTCGTCCAGGGACACGTTTATTTTTATTCTTATATTTAAAAACTTGAGAGGTGTCAAGGGACACCCGGATGGAACGAAGTTCCTTTCGATTAATTAGTGAAGGAATTGTAATAATTTTCTTTTTTTTTAAGTTATAATAATATATAATTTTTTTTTTAAGTTATATTTTTTTTTTTAAATTATTATTAAAAAATAAAAAAACAGACAAAAAAAACTGGCTTGCTTTCTATAAGAGAGATAGAGAGAAAGACAGACAGAGAAACACGCGCACGCCGCACGGCTTACAACTATAGTAAAAAGTGTCGTTCCAACTTTTGGTCTTAATTTTTTCCGTCTAGCCCCCTTTCGCAACGCGCGATAAGGAACTTCGTTCCAAAACTATTAATTGTACACGCAGCTTATACTGGAAATGTATAGCTTGATATGTCGTCGTGTGTACAGTGTAAGAAGTGGTTGGTCCTTTTACATCAAATTTGACTGTAAGGACCAAAAGTGTAAAATTGTCACTGATTGCTACTTTTAATGTTGGTAGATGAGACTCCTGGCCTGACTATGAATTTGTCTAGTCGGCCACAGCATAAAACCTAGTAGCTAAGTTCAGGACAATTTTTCTAATAGTTGTTAAAATTTGGCTCGTGAAAAACAAGACTATATCTAGGGACCATATTTAGTCTTCAATAGGACTGTCATCGTAATCGTCAAAAAAACAGGGGGCCTACTCCGAAGTGCAAAGTGCGAATGTTCGGATCGGACCGACATAGCCGAACCGAATATTATTGAAAAATGCGAAAAAAGTTCGGATCGGCTCAGTTGGGTCGGGACCATAGTCAATATTCGAAAGAGTGTAGAAGTGTAGAATCGGAACCGACCGAACCAAATAGTAACTTCGTAGCAGGAAACAGCCGAACATTCGGCCGATACTACTTCGTAGTAGACCCCCAGCAGTAGTCTCATACAAAACTTCAATGCCTACTTGTCCAAATGTATTGGGACGACTGCTGTTTTTTTGACGATTACGATGTTAGTCCCCGGGAAAAAGTTGTTCAGTTTGATGGCCTGTACCCCACACCCCCAAGTTGAGTCACACCCCTCTGAAAAACATTGTATTTGCATTATAATAGTAGATGACTTAAAAATACATATAGATACATCGACCTTTACATATTATTATCAGTGATGGGAATAGGTAGTGCCTATTTGCCTAAACTTCGAAGAACAGAGACAAGAAACGGAGACTTCCTTAGGACTATATTTTTTCCGGGACATCTGTCCCGAAATTCGGGACAACACTTTTAAATACATTAAAAAATATATTATTTGGAATAAGTAATTCGTCTATATTTACATTTTTAACTCCATAATAATAACGTTATTATTATGGAGTTATAAATTATAAATGTAAATATTGTTTTGTTGTTATGTCTAGTCGCAAACTTTAGGTAAATATAGACGAATTACTTATTCCAAATAACATATTTTTTTTAATGTATTTAAAAGTCCGGAAAAAATTTAGCCCTAAGGAAGTCTCCGTTTCTTGTCTCTGTTCTTCGAAGTTTAGGCAAATAGGCACTACCTATTCCTATCACTGATTATTATACTTGAAAATAAACACAAATGACTATGAATATGTTCTATGTTATGGGTTTGGTTTCCGCACTTAGTCCTTCAGGTGGACCATTGTGCGTTAGCATGACTATGAATATCAACACACTTGTAGAGCCACAAGAAAGAACATGAAACCCTCCTTGAAAAACCTATAAAAACACAATATTCTAACAAACCAAGAAATATTATCTGCTAACGATAATCTTGTAACACTAAAACGAGAGATAATGACAGAAAATAGCTAGAAAGTTGCAGTATACATAGAAAATAAGTGCCTTCTCAAGGAATTTGTTAAAGAAACGTGTGAACTGTAAAAAAGAAAGTTCAATAACAATAAACTAAATAAATTTATTGTATTTAACCGACACATACATGAGGGGCCCGTGGCTAAATAATTACAGCCGCAAAGGTCGATCGGTCAGGTTAAGCTACGCTTGCCGCGGTTGGTCTGTGGATGGGTGACCATCTTTACATACCGAGACCCCTCCGTGCCTCGGAAAGCACGTCAAGCCGTTGGTCCCGGCTGTCATTCGTGGATCTTTGATAGTCGTTACGGGTAGTCAGAAGCCCGAAAGTCTGACAACCAGTCTTACCAAAGGGTATCGATTACCCAGTAACTGGGTTATGGAGGTCAGATAGGCAGTCGCTCCATGTAAAATACTGGTATTCAGCTGCATCCGGTTAGACTGGAAGCCGACCCCAACATAGTTGGGAAAAGGCTAGGCAGATGATGATACATATACTCGCACCTTCTCCCCATGGGGGTAGGCAGAAGCTACAGAACGTCACATGCTACGATCCTTACACACTCATCTTGCCTCGTTTACGTACATACATCTGCAGTGCGATTCTGTAACCAAATCCCTGTGAAAACTTAGGTGAAGTGAGCGTGGAGTGAGCTGTCATTCCAACTAATGCTAGGGATTGACACTACTGACAGCTCACTCTAAGCTCACTTCTAACCTAACCTAACTTTTCACGGTGAGTTTTTTACAGAATCTATCGGCTGTACTTAAGTGTAGTTTTTATATTTGTAAGTCCTTTCTGCATCGGAGCAACTCTTGTACAGTCTGCGTCAATAATATCGGGACGAACAGACTGTTCAAAATGATCTCAACAACTAAGAAAACTAAAGTTTGTCTCAATAGGATAAAGTCCTTGTCAGAATGACATTTGTCGTGTACTGTCTTCATTCTGAATCATTCCTTGTGTCATTGAGTTAATATTTCATTTTCATAGTTGCTTAGATCATTTTGAACAGTCTGTTCGTCCCGATATTATTGACGCAGACTGTACAAGCATCCTAAATTAGATTGCCAGTCCGGTAAAGATTAAAAGCTCCATTACGACATTCCTTTTCCAAATCGTGAATACCACCCTCATATAAAGTTGGGATCAACAAAAAAAAAAGTAGATAGCCAGCGAAGGAATTCCAATGGCTGATTGGATGGAATCTAATAACTTTTTATTAACATTATCATTACCCTCGTTCATAAACAATTTAGGATCGAAAGTAAATATTTAGTGCCCATTCTAACTTGTTAACATACATAGAATTTAGAATATAAATATTTATTAGGTCTTAACGAGAACAGAGTCGAAATCGAAACTAGAAACCCAATTCCAAAACTACTAGATATTGTGAAAGACGTCAATAATATAAACACATGTCAATTTGCCTAGCCTTTTGGCACATGGAACGACTGCTTATCTGACCTCCACAACCCAGTTACTAGGTATAACGATCGCCCTTGGTAAGACAGATGCTTTAAAAAATTCGACATTCCATATCGACGTTTTTGCAAACTTGCGGTCACAGACATACTTATATATAAGTATCAACATCATCTGCCAAGCGTTTTCCCAATGGCTAACCGGATGCAGGTGAATACCAGTATTTTACATGGAGCGACTGCCTTCCCAGTCACAGGGTAACACGATACCTCTTGGTAAAACTAGTTGGCAGACTTTTGGGCTTCTGGCTACCCGTCACGACTATCAAAGATCTACGAATGACAGCCGGGACAGACGTATTAACTTGGTTTCCGGGGCGCAGAGAGGTCTGGAACTCTGGATATGTATTGGATGGTTACTCATTCACGAATCAATCGCGGCAAGAGTAGCCTAATCTCGATTAACCCGTGCGGCTGTTATTAATTAGCCATGAGCCCCATACATACAGCAGACAAACACGTGCCAAATCGAAAAAAAAAATATGTCATGCCCTGTGACAGGTCATAAGGCAGACAGCAATGGGAGGCAGTCACCTCCTTCTGCGAAGCAGTCATGCTAGCGAAGGAGGTGGCGGGGTGGGCGAGGGACCGCACCTCACGCCTCAGCCGCCGCGGGAGACGCTCCGGGCGTCGGGAGCCGCGTGACGACTCCCGGCCACCGTAGTCGCGGGCCTGCGGGCGGTGAGTAATGGGTAACTCACCGTCCGATCAGGACCAGGCCCGTGCCGGACGGCGTGTATGTGTTCCACGCGCGCCTCAAAGAGATGTCAGCACGAGTGACGGGGCCCGATAGGGCCGAAGCCTGCCGGGTAGCGGGATCGTCCGAAAGGGTTACCGCTGCCCTGGAACATAAAGGGCTAAGGAAGGAACACGGGTGGGTTTTAGTCAGTAAGAGTCTGACACTCCCTCCTGCTCCACCCAGAGCGGGAGGAGACATTTGACGATTTCCCATCCTCAAAAAAAAAAAAAATGCAGACAGCAAAAAAACTTGAAAACATGGAGTAGACACAGAAGGATTGAGGATCACACTAGGATGATGGGAATCTTAACAAGGAATCTTGCAAGGAGGAAATGGATGAAGGACTTATGGACGCTGATGATAACAATGCTAAATTCGAAGCTTGCTATCATCTTGCTACCCTTATAAGAACGATATAATCTATTGTTGTAAAAGAACAAAATAATTTTGTTTCAGGACGTAGAAGGATCCAGTAATTTGGCTGCAGAAACTGAACTTGAACAGTGGAATCCCCTGGACCCGAAACAAGGCAGGCGGGGAAGGCTTAACAATGATCTGGTAATGGAGAAGTTTGATGTGAGTATGAATGATGAGCCTTTAAATTTGAAAGTATTATATGCATGTACGATTTTGAATTCGGGCTACACACGCCATAGGAGGAATTGACAACGGTATACCAATAATATTATATATAATATGGAAGAGCAGGTAGCATTGCTGGTATTTTTAGATAAAAGCTCGCCTTTCCCTTGTTTGTTTTCAAATGCGCTTTCCAGCTCTCTTTTTGAATAAGGTAGGCTTCGTTTATCAGTTCCATCCAGGAGACTAGCGGTAACTTTACAATTTAGAACTCTTTTAGTCGTTTCAATCGTTATTTGTGTAAGATATGTCACTTATAATTAGCTTTTTTTTTTATTTCTCTCAACAGTTGCTCCTAGTACGTCGCGGAGGTGGTCAAGCAATATCCCTGGGAGTTCCAGTAGAGAATGGAGTAACTGCGCTGAGGGTATTCATCGAAGGTGCCGTGGAGCATGCTGTCCTTTACCCTCCTAACGATGGTCAGTATTTGTTGTCTCTTTCCCCAAATCAAATTACCTTGTGACCATGATATGTTAAAATAACGTGGGACCGAAATGGCCTTATTGGATAGCGTTATTTAAACGTACATCTGACGGACCCTGGACAGTATAATCCGATCCAGCCTATCCCTTACTGCCCTACTCAGCGCCACACTAAGCCGAGGCCAGTAATGCGGGTATTACCAATAATACGGTCTTTATGAAAAATCATAAACATAATTTTCCATAATCAGAACCAACTACCTGTAACCTTCATATTTATGGTATATATGAAGTCATTATAAACTATATACGTCGCCTAACAAAAGTTTTTTACAAGGTAGATGTGAGTGGAGACGCCGCCGGGTAGGGCGCCCTAGTATAATATATAGTGACCTTATTGGTGATGTTCTTTAGAAGGGTCAGGGAGTCTAAATCCGTCAACGAAGATATGGCTCCGTTCGAAAGTAGTTGCTTCGTCAAACAAGTGACAAATATATTTTTTTCGGACTTGCAATAAACACATCGTGATTTGGGACAACTGTCTAATCGTATTGTCAGTCAGTCTTAGTTTTGGCTCCGAACTAATCTTCATTCCGTAAATTATAAGAGTAGAAAAGGCTCGTAACTATGACCAAAATTACGGGATTAGACGCCAGGGGCTGAAGTCTCGACATTCATAGCGAACGCTTTACGACTGAATTTGGTCGCAAAGTCCTGTCACTCCATACATTACACCTGTTAATCCGGGATTTTGCGACCGAATTCGGTCGTAAAGCGATCGCTATGAATGTCGAGACTGCAGCCCCAGGTGCGTAGTACTCGCAACCAGCGTGCGTGTATGACCAGGGGGTCTACTCCCAAGTAGTATAGGCCGAATGTTCGGCCGTTTCCTGCTACGAAGTTACTATTTGGTTCGGTCGGTTCCGAACCTACACTCCTACACTCTTTCGAATATTGACTATGGTCCCGACCCAATTGAGCCGATCCGAACTTTTTTCGCATTTTTCAATAATATTCGGTTCGGCCATGTGTCGGTCCGATCCGAACATTCGCACTTCGGAGTAGGCCCCCAGATGTATGAACATAAACGAGGCAAAAGTGGTATATAAGAATCGTAGCAGGTGACATCCTGTAGTTTTTGCCTATCTCATGGGAAGAAGGTGTAAGTCTATGTATATATGTATCTAACAACCTGTAACCTTCACATTTGTGGTACTATACGTAGTCATTATAAACACAATACAAATTACAACGAAAATGGCGATGTTCCAATGAAATAATGACGACTATTATTATGAAATGACCAGGTTCCGGCTGTCACAATCTGTTGTGTTTTGACAAGAAGATTGCTAGTAAAGTTGGGAGGAAAAAAACTTGATAACACGCCGTTTATGTACTGGACATGAGTCTTCCAGGAATGGACGTAGAAGGAATAGTCGAAAGAACAGAGTTGAGAAAATAGATTCATGATCGCAGGTTCTTGTTTTTGTAAGATCATGTACTGAATCATGATTCTGAACCCCCCACTGAAATTCTACGTCAGTTATAAAAAAAAAGAAAGCTGTTCCATGAATTTTTTGCACATATTGCACTTTTGTAGGAAAGAACAGATTTTCTTTTTAATAAACTACAAAAAATTTCGCGCGTCAAGTCCCTGCCGTCCTGCCGATCGATTCTGTAAAAGTTTCACCGTGAAAAGTTAGGTGAAGTGAGCTTAGAGTGAGCTTTCAACAGCGTCAATCCCTAGCATTAGTTGGAATGACAGCTCACTCCACGCTCACTTCACCTAAGTTTTCACGGTGATATGGTTACAGAATCGCACTGCTGTACAGTAACACGAAAATAGGTCGTACTGAAGCATAAACCAGTCAGCAGGATGGCAGCAAGGTTTACTGTCCAGGTTACACCAGACATTATATGGACATATATTGTTAACGTACCGTCGCTACTAAGCACCAGCCTTTCATGAGCTACTTCTCTTGGAGTTGCTCATGATGGCACAACATTAAGATATGCATAATCATGTTCTTATATATCCTCTCTTTCTGCCTAGTTCCTCAAATCGACCTATACAACGCGACATCGGTGGCTTCCTTCTCTTCCTCCTCCAGGACTGAGGGTTTGTCTCCAAGAGATGTGTACCTGATATTCCCTGGTACCATGAGCATGTAAGTATTGAAACAAGTTATTTAATTTATCTTTGCACCGCGAAGGAAACATTAACTAACTCTTTGAGAAGTGATTTTAAAGTTTTAATATGTTCAGTTAAGAGCAGTCTGCCTGCGCAGGCGGCCTACTGGTATCAGCTCCAACTTAGCAAGTTGCAAGTCGTAGGTTAGAACCCAGCCAGTCGCTTTACATTGGATAAATAATGTCATCACCACTCCTCTCAAAACGGTGAAGGAAAACATCGTGAGGAAACCGGCACGTCCTAGAACCAAAAATTCGAAGACATGTGACATCTACCAACCCGCACTGGGCCCGCGTGGACTACGGACCACTCCCTCTCACAGAGAAGAGGCCTGCGTCCCAGCAGAGGGAACATTTTAGGCTGGTTATTATGATTGTGATGATGATGATGTGTTCAGTTTTATGAAATACGCTATTTGGTTCAATATGTTGAAAGACATCTAGGTCAGTTATATTAATGAGAAAAGTGAAGCCAAAAAACTTGCGTCTTTCCTTGACTTCGAAATGGTCTTTTGAGGAAAAAACGAAACAAATTGAGTGCACGCATTTGTCAGTAATCATCCAGCTCAACTCAGAATCTTAGGAGCTCAACATCATTCTCCTATATCCCTTTCTCCCACAGGTTATCAGTCCTACCAGCCAGTCCGAACAGGCCAGAGGTCCAGGCTGCCTTCGTCGGTATGTGGCACTTGAGTGTCCGTTGTGACACCTGCGACTATCGCTTATGTGTATCTGCAAGGGCCCATATACATTTTGACGTGGAAACTGATACGCCTGGTAAGTCCAGCATTAGTATAACACGCTTTTATTAGCTTCACTTGTGACTAACTTACAAAGATTGTAATAAAATCTTAGAAGTCCACTTTAACCTACTTTTAACTGTCGTATCGAAATGAAACTTTGTATGTATATGTAGTTCGGGTGACATAAAGTTCGGATGACAGAAAAACTTTTTTACAAAAAAAAAAAAAAAACAACCGACTTCCAAAAGTAACCACTACAAAGAGAAAAATAACTTTAATTTCGGAAGTCGGTGTCGCTGGTTCTGCATTTTCGTATTTTGACACCGACTTCCGAAATTACGCGTGCGCGAGTCCGACTCGCACTTGGCCGATTTTTTGTGTACCTACCTATGTGTATATACTATTTAAGTTTTGTAGTTGGTTTTAAACCGTTTTAATTAAAGAAATAAATAGTAATAATTAATAAATAAATAAATAGTAGTAATTATTTACCGACAATTTTTAGCGATATTTCATCAAAACAGTCCATTTACAGATGTGCTAAAATTTAAACCCAGATATATTCATAACTAGCGGACTCGGCAGACGTCATCTTGCCCGGTTGAGTCATCATATACCGACAGCAGCGCCACCTACCGGGTCCAATTGTGTTTACAAACCATCCAGGAACCCGTTGAAATATACACACAAAATTTCATCCAAATCGGCCCAGCCGTTCTCGAGTTTTAGCGAGACAAACGAACAGCAATTGATTTTTATATATATATAGGAGATAGGAGACAACTGACCTTGCAAACGTTGTGCCATATAAATTATTTCTAGCTGCCCGGCGCTACTTCGATCGTGTGGGGTCCTACCCCCTACCCTACTCCTATCCTACTTCTACCCTACTCCTATCCTACTCCAAACCTACTCCTACCCTACTCCTATCCTACTTCTACCCTACTCCTAACCTATTCTTACCCTACTCCTACCCAACTTCTACCCTACTCCTAACCTATTCCTACCCTACTCCTACCCAACTTCTACCCTACTCCTAACCTACTCCTACCCTACTTTTACCCTACTTCTACCCTACTCCTAACCTACTTCTACCCTACTCCTAACCTACTCCTACCCTACTTTTACCCTACTCCTACACTATTCAAAACCCTTAATTTAATACGTGCTTCAATTCGAGTGGACCCGAGTCTACCGTACCGAAGGGACGATCGTCAAATGTTTAACAGGAAAGTAGGTAGAACAGTTTATATGGGTAAATGAAATTGTTGTTTTTACTATCTTCCTCGCAATTTTTACATATTTTCTCACCGTTTAAACCTTCCCTAGACCTCCACGAACATTTCAAGACTAAGATAAGATAAATCCGTTCAGCCGTTCTCGAGTTTTAGTGAGACTAACGAACAGCAATTCATTTTTATATATATAGAAGATAGATAGATAGATAGAAGAATAGAAGATAGATGATGAGCAGTGGTGGCCCAGTGACAATGGCCCCGACTTACGAGTTGTAGGTCGTGGGTTCGAACCCAAGCAACCGCTTTATTTCACGACTGCTCTCAAAACGGTGAAGGAAAACATCGTGAGGAAACCGGCATGTCCTAGAACCAAAACTTCGAAGACATGTGACATCTACCAACCCGCACTGGGCCCGGGTGGATTACGGCCCACTACCTCTCACAGAGAGGAGGCCTGTGTCCCAGCAGTGGGAACATGGTAACATTATAGGCTGGATATGTATGTTATGAAAATTCATAATCATCCATCAGACACTACAGAATACCACATGTAAAAAATCCCTCAATAAGAACCCCTCCTAACAAGCAGACAAGTTTTTTTAACGTTTCAAAATGAGTCAAGCAGTTTTCGAGACAGCCTTTCAACACACACACACACACGACCACCATAATAATAATCATTACATAATGATACGAAGCGTCAAACCCGTTCGTGTATTGAACTCATTAAGCCCAGGTGCGTCCGAGCAACGTTTTAACACGACGATTTTTAAAATGCGCTGGATTTTCAACTCTCTGTCTTCAGCCGAGGATTGTAAATCCAACAGCGCATTTGAGCGCGTCAAAAAAACACGCTGTTGGATTTTTAATTCTCGGCGTTTAGCATTGAGTTGAAAATAGAGTGCGAAAAAAAATCGTTGTGTTTTTGTTCGGTAGTCGCAAAAAAAGGCTTCACTTTGCATTTCTTCTGATGGGACTTTAAAAAAAGGTATAAATCTATTGAGATACGGTTATTGAAAGGCAAAAAGTTTGTAACTCATTATTGGGTGTGTTCCGTACTATATTATCATATCATCTGCCTAGCCTTTTCCCAACTATGTTGGGGTCGGTTTTCAGTGTAACCAAATGCAGCTGAATACCAGTATTTTACATGGAGCGACTGCCTATCTCACCTCCCCAACCCAGTTACTGCGTAATACATTACCCCTTGGTAAGACTGGTTATCAGACTTTCGGGCTACTGACGACCCGTAACGACTGTCAAATATCCACGAATGACAGCCGGGACTAACGGCTTAACGTGCTTTCCGAGGCACGGAGGGGTCTTGGTATGTGAAGATGGTAAGCATCCACGGACCAACCGCGTAGCTTAACCTGTTCGATCGACCCGGAAACGGTGAAGGAAAACATCGTGAGGAAAACGGCATGTCCTAGAGCCAAAAATTCGTAGCCATATGACATGTACCAGCCCGCACTGGGCCCGCGTGGTAGATTACAGCCCACTCAAGAGAGGAGGCCTGTGTCCCAGCAGTGGGAACATTATAGGCAGATCATATTATGGTACAGACGCCAGCACATCAAGCTACTACAATCTATCAAATTTCTTTAATAGATTTTCAACTTTATCACTAAAGTATTAAGGTTGAAGGTTGATTGGGAAAATTTGACAGTTTCGGGTAGCTTGACCTGCTGGCGTGTGTACATTCCCAAACCACTATTACCTAATATACAAACTTATTACACACAATGTTAAAAACTATTTTGTGAACGTAAATAATCATTAGTTTGATTATAAAATTACAGTCATTTAGAAGAATACTCGCATCGCCTGAGGGTATGACCGCTTTGTAGTATCATAACATAACATCATGCATGTACCCCCCAAAGGTTTAGTCAGAGGTGTACCGTAAGGCTCAATTTACATTGCCGCTGAACGGAGTGGAAGCGAGTTTTCGTAGCGATAATAAACATAGCAAAATGAACTTTATGTCAATTGTCTAACGTACAAACTAGATACGAGCTTATTACTGCCGGTATTCCCGAGAATGCGCGACAATTCTCCAGAAGATACGCGACCTGTGCGTATCTGTGTATCTAATTTGTGCGTTACACTTTTGACATAAAGTTCATTATGCTTTGTACAAAAAGAAATAGCTTCCACTTCGTTCTGCGGCAGTGTAAATTGAGCCTAAAGGTTGTCCACCAAAGTCAACCTTATGTAATGCAGGCTGGCTATAATTTAGCGCGAGTTCCATTTGAACATTCAAGCATGTTTAGAACGGGGTGTCAAATATTTTATTAGGTTTTTTTGTCAAGGAAAAGTCAGTGCTAGCTTTGGTGGAAAATATGAGAAGATGTAAAGACGTTCTGTCAATATAAACGTAAAGGAATCGTATCGTTGCGTTGTTTGATTCTTACCGGTACAGTCAACAGCAAAAGTAGATGATCAAAATCAGAAATTCAATACTAATGAACGGAGTTCGCAGCTATATGGCAGCTTTACTAGTAGTAAATGTTTGGTATAATTTACTCACATACTTTTGAAACACTTCGACGCCACACAGTTCTGACGCGAACTCCGTTCATTAGTAGGTATGGGATTTCTGATTTTGATCATCTACTTTTGCTGTTGACTGTACCTTGAAGGACTCATCTAGACCTTCACAGTGCTTATAGTAACACCCCCTTTTATTTTCGCCTGTTACGATCAAGTCCCGTGTAATACCCGCGAGTCTATTGGAACTTTGGAATATTTACAACATATTTATTTTTTATTGGTTATGTAAGTACCGGTCTTAGAATTTTTAAACGGTACCCTAAAAATAGGAGTATTGTACTTATAGAAAGCTTTGAGAGTAACTAATTAAATTGAGATTCATTTAATAAATAATAAAAATAAACGACGTTACAAATTGTGGTCTATAAAATATGTAATTATATTTTTGTTGTCTTGTAAGTACTTAAAATTTTGACAAAATAACATCATCATCTGCCTAGCCTTTTCCCAACTATGTTGGGGTCGGCTTCCTGTCTAACCGGATGCAGCTGAATACCAGTATTTTACATGGAGCCACTGCCTATCTGACCTCCACAACCCAGTTACTGGGTAATACGATACCCCTTGGTAAGACTGGTTGTCAGACTTTCGGGCTTCTGACTACCCGTAACGACTGTCAAAGATCCACGAATGACAGCCGGGACCAACGGCTTAACGTACTTTCCGAGGCACGGAGGGGTCTCGGTATGTAAAGATGGTCACCCATCCACAAATAACATAACCTGTATATTTTAAAAGTGTATACAAGGTGGCAGGGACTACCACGTCAACCTGTTAACATAGATTCGGTTCATGATTCTTCTCTGCGTTGAGATTTTTTGGCGTTTATTATTTTTTTTTTGTAGGTACCTACTTGTCAAAATTTTCTACGCTTGGAGTCAATAATCGTCTGCTGAATTAATAGTTTCAGTTTTCACATCGATGTGCCGCCCTGTATACGCCGTATATTATTATTTAAATAGAGGACCACAAATTATATATTGTCTTTAAAAAAAAAAACAAAACCCATGATGATTTCAGAACAAGTGTTCAATTAATAATTAGTTTGAACATTTTAAAATACTCAAGTTGGCACTCATGGCGTCCTAAATCAAATAAGTAAATAATATCACGATAAATATCTTTGTATGACACTTCACACAAGTACACAACCACACTACCTACAAGGAACAACAAACAATCTCGTTAATTATTTATGAATACATAGAAACGTCTTGAATATTTAAAACGTAGATATAGGTACAGCGGGGTAATTTCGAAACACTATCAGTAGCAATGGGTTACATTTTGACAGTTCAACAACATTCATTGCGTTATTTACGTTGTTGAGCAGACACATTTTTCGAACATAATGGAGCAATGGATTAGCAATACCTACCCTTCAAAATGATTCAGGTTGAGATTGATAGTGTTTTACGCAATAGGGTAGTTGCCTGGGTAAAAACATAATGATTATATTTAGTCCGTCAATTAGATTATCGAAAAATAATGGACACGTATTTTTTCTTTTGTCAATCAAACAAAAAATGACAAAGATAAAGCGCGTCAAAATTTGGGAGTGGGGGGTCGTGACGTCACTTGCTTGCAAGTGTCGCAAGCAAGTGACGTCACGCGGAACTTTAACGGACGATATCTTCATCATTTTTTATATAAATGACAAAAGAAAAAATACGGGTTCAATATTTTTTGATAATCTAACTGACGGACTAATTAGATTTTTTTATGAAAATAGCCTATTAAGGTGCTGATCCCATCATCATTCTCCCGCCTAGAAAGAAAGATAATACGTATCATCATCTTCCTAGCCTTTTCCCAACTATGTTGGAGTCGGCTTCCAGTCTAACCGGATACAGCTGAATATTTGCAGTATTTTACATGGAGCTACTGCCTATCTGACCTCCACAACCCAGTTACTGGGTAATACGATACCACTTGGTAAGACTGGTTGTCAGACTTTCAGGCTTCTGACTACCCGTACCTAACGAATGTCAAAGATCTACGAATGCTTTCCGAGACACGGAAAGATAATTCGTATTTTTGCGGTAAACATGGAGCAGAGAAAGAACACAAACACAAAAAAAAATCAAATTGGGGGAACATATGCGTCACATCCACGCAACACGGCCATTGCTCAGCATAAATGCTAAGACCCTATGCGAGACAGAGCCCCAGCGCTGATTTTCAGAATAACATCACAAATTGAAGACTAAAAGTCGTTAGTTGTTTTTATCTTTTCTATTTCCTGGTAAAGCGGTTGTTTTGGATTTATTAATTATACCCTGTCCATTAGATAAACCGTTTTTGACAGATGGAACTAGTGATTGCAGCAAAACACAATACATTGATTGATACACGTACGGTATTATAATGTCTGTAAGAAGCCATAAATAAGATAATTCAATAAGATAAGGCAGTTTATACTATATTTATTTTATTACGCATTTTAAAGTTATCATTTACGTAATCTGGAATATGTACGTTCTAAGACAACTGTGTAGCTGCTAAAGCGATCTATAATTTGTTTCAATTTGTACCTAAAACATTATAAAGTTTGCACAAAATCCCGCGCCAGAACACAAAACACAGCATGCAAAACAAAAACCAGAAATCATGCAATAATAATAACAAGGGCATACACAGTAAACCAATTAAAAGACACTACATTAACTTTTAAAATAATACTAAAACTTGAATTTATCGATTGCCTGTATAAACCCTTGCGATGCAAAAAAAAAGTAACCTCTAAATGTCAAGTTGACAGCTCCCGCGTTCAAGATCCAACATGGCGCGCCTTAACTGAGTCAAGGACAGTCTTGCATACAGCCAGATGCCGAATTTAAATGTCGTATACAGCCAAACATAGTCTAACCAGTTTTTTTTTTTAAGTTACGAAAGGAATCGATTATTCAGCCAAAACCATCGTATCTAATTATGGTGTTTGTGTTTTTTTTTTATTGCACGCATCTTTCAATTTCTGCAACGCGTTGTTTCATAAAAAATCTTGTAAGGGTTTTTTTTTTTCGAATAAGGAAACTGGATTTACGAATGTCGAATTAAATCTTTTTAATTGTCTTAGTTTTTCAAGACATCGCCAAGAGGTTGGTCGACTCCTCACGTGACCGCTGGCCTATTTTTTCGCCAAAGAATCAGCATTGCCATACAACGTGGCAATGCTGCTAGCCTTTTGGGAACTTTTCCCATTGACAGCGATGCGGACGAACTTTTTGATGCCCTTTGATTATTTCTCCTCCTTGTTCTTTTTTTCATGTTTTAACATCTCGGTACCATAGGGTCCTTCGGAAGGCGTACAAGGGGCCGAAGCCAACTCCAGAGACCCAGAAATTTAATGAAATTATTATATTATTTAAGACTGTTAACTTTTTAAATTATGTAAATATACAGCTCCTATAATGATATTCGTGGCAGCATTATTGGCATATTTTGCAATGGCATACGCCAAATAACTTAGGTCAACGTATTATGAAATCAAATCATCAAGAATAAATATAGTATATCTAATTAATATCACAAAGATAACTGAGGGGCAATTCTCGTAATTTTAAGAACGTTCACAGTCTGATCTCAGTCTCAATCTGTCAAAAATATCTATAATTACCCTAGTTTCTTGACAAGTTTTTGACATTTGTTTGTCGCCGAGATGAGACTGCGACTAGATTTTGAACGTTTTAAATTACGAGAATTGGCCTTCTGATGTCACTTGGAAAGCTACCACGCTGAAATTGAATTGGGCTGAACACATCTGCCGCATCTTAAACGACCAAAGGGCCAAAATTATCCAATCGCCCAATGGCTCCCTCTTAATGGCAAGCGACATCGCGGCAGGAAAAGACGGAGATGGCGGGATGAGCTGGACTCCTTCAACAAGAACTGGCCGTCAGTAGGATTAAACAGAGAGAAGTGGAAGGAGAGTAGAGAAGGCCTTTGGCCTGCAGTGGAACATCACAGACTTTTAATAATAATCCACGTTATCAGCTGTTGGCATACAAACAAAAAACGATAAAAAAAAAGCGATACAGAATTTATTTGTCCATTTGTCATCATCTGCCTAGCCTTTTCCCAACTATGTTGGGGTCGACTTCCAGTCTAACCGGATGCAGCTGAATACCAGTATTTTACATGGAGCGACTGCCTATCTGACCTCCACAACCCAGTTACTGGGTAATATGATACCCCTTGGTAAGACTTTCGGGCTTCTGACTACCCGTAACGACTGTCAAAGATCCACGAATGACAGCCGGGATCAACGGCTTAACGTGCTTTCCGAGGCACGGAGGGGTCTCGGTATGTAAAGATGGTTACCCATCCACAGACCAACCGCGGCAAACGTAGCTTAACCTGACCGATCGACCTGTGCGGCTGTTATTATTTAGCCACGGGCCCCTCTGTCCATTTGTAATTGTCAAAAAAAAAGCGACTAAGTGCGAGTCGGACTAGCCTGTATTGCCCTACTGCAGAGCAAAGGCCTGCTCTACCTTTTTCACACAATTATTTCTTTTACGAGTGCCAGCCAGTCCTGTCGGAGGAATCAAGCTCGTCCAACCCTCTTCGTCTCGGCCTGTCGCGATGGCACTCCAAGACCATTTCACCTAAATTCGATGAGATTTTTACAGAACAACGCTACTAGTGACGTCAAGCATTCCCAAGTCGAATTGGTGGACAAGATACATTAGTGAAACAATGTACTGTTGTTTACATAAAAAAACAAAAATACCGTTTTCTCGAATAACCGAAAAAAAATACTGTTAAAATGAGCTATTCATGTTTTGTCCCACAGTTCCGTTGTAGCAGTAAATCAACTACGAAATAACAATTTAATTTTTGTCATTTATATGCAAGTTTTATTTTTTGTGTTCTACTTTTTTGTCATCTTAATTCATGTTAAGTTTTAATTTGGCCCAGTGTGCTCCGACTTAGCACTTTACTTTGCGTATTTAATTTCATCACCACTGCTTTCAAAAACGGTGGTTGTCCTTATACTTTACATACCTAGTATTGTATACAATCAAGTATTTTCTAACTGAACAGACAGCTGTGCTGCTGGGGAGTTTGTTGCGCCACTTCTTCTTCCCAGCGATAGCACTAGGAAGTGGTGAAGAGCGGGCGTTTTTGGGGGACTGTCTTTTGTAATTTTGACGTCCGAAAAGTGCTGATTCTCAGCTTAATTTGAATAAGTGACTTTTGATTTTGATTTTAGTGGACATAGGATACTTTTTATCCCGGCAGTTCGTTCCCGTGAGATAATCTCCAGCCTCCACGTGGGTGAAGTCGCCAGTGAAAGCTAGTTAGTTTATACGTGAGATAAAAATTGCCTTTTCTTAGTATGCTTAGAATAGTATTCAATGTATGATTTAAATATATGATGTAAGATTACTGAGGAACTCTGGGTTATTCTTGGACATCATTGACATCGATGAAGGAAAATCGTCGTTAGAAAACCGGGGGGTCTACTCCGAAGTGGTAAATGTATCGTATCGGCCGAATGTTCGGCCGTTTCCTGCTACGAAGTTACTATTTGGTTCGGTCAGTTCCGATCCTACACTCCTACACTCTTTCGAATATTGACTATGGTCCCGACCCAACTGAGCCGATCCGAACTTTTTTCGCATTTTTCAATAATATTCGGTTCGGCCATGTATCGGTCCGATCCGATCAAAGTCAAATCATTTATTTCAAATAGGCACATAAAAGGCACATTTGAACGTCAAAATTGAAATAAAATTGATTCTAGTCCCCTTCCAAAAGGTAGTTTTCGTATGAAGAAGAATTGGCAAGAAACTCCACCGTTACTCTTTTAAAATGTTTTACAATATTTTTAATACATTAATAATTTAATTACATGTGAAGACGATGCACCTAAAAATAAAATTACTATACCACAATAGGTAAAAGAATTAAAATGAATTAATGAAACCATGACATATAAATTAACTATGTGATAGATACATGGTGCTCACATATTTACAAACATTCCAAAAGTAGACGATTTTCATAAATAAATAAGGAGTAATAACTCCGGGTGTGACTTTAAGTAATTACAGAATGTAAATCAAGTTCAAAGAAAAAAAAAAAGAATAGATTATACAATTACATTAGCAACCAGTTTGATTTTGTCTATGGTCATTCGAATGTGTCACTTCGGAGTAGACCTCCAGGACTTATAGTTAACTAGCTTCTGTCCGCGAATTCGTCTACGAGAAATTTCTTGTTTTCCCCCATCGCATCGCATCATCTGCCCGCGCTAACGGCTCCTGAGGGTTCTAGCGTGATACTAAATAGCCTATAGAGTTGGGCTTCCTCAAGAGTTAGGCTATCAAATGCGAAAAAAATACATTAACATTTTCATAGAAATTAGCAATAGCCTACCTACTATCAGCCTGTAATTAGTTAGGCATAAATATTCAGCATATAACGTACGGTCCCACTTCTGGGGCATAGGCCTCCGCTCTGTGGAAGGGACTTGGCTATAATCTAGTGTTATGGGCATGTAACATACAAAACGTAAACTTTTTTACAAAAAAAAAACAACAGACTTCCAAAAAAAAAACACTACTAAAAGAAAAATAACTTTAATTTCGGAAGTCGTTTTCGTTTTTTGACACCGACTTCCGAAATTAAAGTTATTTTTCTCTTTGTAGTGTTTTTTTGGAAGTCGGTTGTTTTTTTTTTTTTGTAAAAAGGTTTTTATTTTTCACTTTTTAGTTGTACCTACCCACACAAATTCGTATATACTTACAAGATTACAGGTACCCCAATAACAACTTTGACAGAAATGAGGGTGTACCGTGGTATACTGAACACATCTGCGTACCTACATCACATCTGGGTACAGGCGTGACGTTATGTTGTGTGATTGCGTAAACAATACATACATAAGCGATAGCAGCAATAGCCGTTGATTTGCTGGCATTTATTGAAGAGTTCCGTTGTCTGTCTCCGAAACTCATCATCAGATCTTGTCGAAATTTTAATGGGACCATTTGGGAAGTATACCCTTTCCAACAAAAAAAGAATTTTTCAAATCGGTTAGCAAGCGACGGAGTTATGCGCGAACAAACATTTTAAAAAAAATACCATCATCCGAATTGAGAACCTCCTCCTTTTTTAGAATTCGGTTAATAAATAGTCCACACAAGTCTTTGTTTGTTTATTTTTGCCGTCACAGCTGACCTTTAGGCTCGATCTAACCCAATATCGGCGCCGCAATGTTTACGTCCATGAACTAGCACCCTACAGATAACGCCTATCTCTTTTCCGGGATTTGTAATCTAACATGCGTCCGATATGACAACACGGTTAGCGCAGTGGCTGAGCGATCGGACTGCTGCGCTGCGTGTCGCGGGTTCGATTCCCGCACAGAACAAATATTTGTAAGTCCTACATGAATTTGTTCTGAGTCTGGGTGTTTTTCTATCTATAATATGTAGGTATTTACAAAAAAAAAATGTATATAAGTAGTTTATCACCCATCTTGTTACCATAACACAAGCATTAGGTTGCTTAGCTTGGGACTAGATGGCGCTGTGTGAAATGTCCAGGGATATATTATATTATTATATATTTCATTCTATATGCACTATATGATCATGATAAATAAATGAATGACGATTTCTAATGCAAAGTTCAGCCGGGATTGACACTGTTGACAGCTCGCTTCACCTAAGTTGATGATGATTTGATTTGAAGTTTACGTTGACAACTCGCGTCAAGCTCACGAGGGGCCGTATGGAAATGACAGGACACTCATGCTAAATGCTTATTCTAAGACCCGTGGCAGAATAGGTATAAATCGAAAGGTTATTTGATTATCTAGATATTAATTTTATAAAGAGATAAAATTTCTGAGTTTATTCTCTAGTTCTTTTACTAATAGGAAGCTACAGTATTGCAGTGTCATAGGATATCTCATGCTAAATGCTTATTTTAAAAGCTGTGGCAGAATAGGTATAAATCGAAAGGTTATTTGATTATCTAGATATTAATATATATAATATAGAATTTATATTCCTAAGGAGCCTACATTAACCTATAATCTTAAGTTCTCAGTCGTTTTGTTGCTGTACGGGTCACAGGAATGAGGAATAATACCCTACTGTAATACAGTATCAACTAGTACAGGGGGTATTGTGACTGTTACTGGCGGCCTTATGTATTGTAATGTCAACAGTATACTTAAGCTAATAATTGTGTGTAAATAAATAAATTAAAAATATATATATATATGTGGGAAGGTTTTCTGTAAGGCATTTGTGTGTTCTAAGTAAATATTATTATTATTATTAAAATATTATAAACAGATAAAATTTCCGAGTTTATTCTCTAGTTCTTTTACTAATAGGAAGCTACAGTATTGTAATGTCATAGGATATGAGTCGCGAGCAAAAGCTTAGTAAGAGCCTGCGCGCACTAGCGACTTTAAGTTGGCCGATAGTTGATCGGTCAGAGGATCAGTATAGAGTTCAATGGCAGTGTGCGCACTTGAAGATTAACAGTTGT
This sequence comes from Apamea sordens, assembly GCA_945859715.1. Lineage (NCBI taxonomy): Eukaryota > Metazoa > Arthropoda > Insecta > Lepidoptera > Noctuidae > Apamea > Apamea sordens. The sequence goes on along the minus strand of OX244015.1, from coordinate 3,929,991 downwards.
ACGACCATTACGACTATCGGCCAACTTAAATCGCTAGTGCGCGCAGGCTCTAAGTATTAAAGAAATCTTGGTCCATCGTTGTACAATATGTAAAAAAACGTATAAGCTATATTTGTGTATGTGTCAAAGCGTTCCCACTGCTGGGACACAGGCCTCCTCTCTGTGAGAGGGAGTGGGTCATAATCCACCACGCGGGCCCAGTGCGGGTTGGTAGATGTCACGTCTTTAAATTTTCGGTTCTAGAACATGCTGGTTTTTGGTGGTATAGTAATTTTATGTTTAGGTGCATCGTCTTCACATATAATTATATAATTAATGTATGCAAAATATTGTAAAACATTTTAAAAGAGTAACGGTGGAGTTTCTTGCCCATTCTTCTCCATACGAAAACTACCTTTTAGAAGGGGCGACTAGAATCAATTTTATTTTTATTTTAATTTTGACGTTCAAAAGTGCCTTTTATGTGCCTATTTGAAATAAATGATTTGACTTTGACTTCTCAGGATCTTTTCCTTCACCGTTTTGAGAGCAGTGGTGATGGAATAATTTACACAATTATTTGTTATTTCATCATAAAATGCACACGAGTATAGAATGATCTAAAACAATTATCTAGCTATGACTAAACAAAGTATCAACTAGACTCGAGCAAAGTTCATTCTGATGTAAAAAAAATATTAATCTAACGCACAATGATTTATGAAAATTACTACACTACTACGTGTCATTACAAACAATACACAAAAATAACTTTTATAATCTTTATAACAACGTTTATAATCCTTTAATCGCTCGATAGTACCTTTGGCCTGTAATCAAGAACAAAGTTCGTACCTGTCTTTACTAATAATAAACAAAAATAACTGCTAAAATCTTTACGACAAGGTTTATAATCCTTTAATCGCTCGATAGAGCCTTTAGCCTCTACTCAAGAGCAAGGTTCACGAAAACAATCCAAAGTCGTTTTTATAACCTTTATCATATTCAGCCTACTCGTATAATGTTCCCACTGCTGGGACACAGGCCTCCTCTCTGTGAGAGGGAGTGGGCCGTAATCCACCACGCGCGCTCGGTGCGGGTTGGTAGATGTCACGTGTCTTCGAATTATTGGTTCTAGGACATGCCGGTTTCCTCACGATGTTTTCCTTCACCGTTTTAAGAGCAGTGGTGATGAAATTATTTACGCAAAGTGAAGCACCTGTCTGGGTTCGAACAAACGCCCTTATAATCGTTACTATAAGGTTTATAATCCTTTAATCGCTAGAAAGAGCCTTTAGCATGTACTCAAGTGCAAAGTTCACAAAAAATAAACAAATGAAACATGTTTGACCTTCACAGGCCGGATCAATAGGATATACCAAAACTACTTTAATATTCAAACCAAGCCTATCGATCGAACCACTTATAACATTGCAAGTTCACAAGGTTTTAACGACAAACATCACGTAGTTATATCTCCCCGAAGGGTTACGGAGAGGAGTACCTATAGTACACACACATTTTGCCAGTTATTTTTAACCGACTTCTAAAAAAGGAGGAGGTTCTCAATTCGGATGTTTGTATTTTTTTTTTTTTATGTTTGTTCGCGCATAACTCTTTCGCTTGCCAACCGATTTGAAAATTTCTTTTTTTGTTGGAAAGGGTATACTTCCCAAATGGTCCCTTAGAAATTTCATCAAAAACGGTTCAGTAGTTTGGTTTTTAAACCAAAATTACTGGTAAAAATTACAACTTAAAAGTGAAAAACAAAAACTTTTTTGCAAAAAAAATCAACCGATTTCCAAAAACGACACTACAAAGTGAAAAATAACTTTAATTTCGGAAGTCGGTGGCAAACAACGAAAGTGTGAATCCAACGACACCGACTTCCGAAATTAAATTTATTTTTCACTTTGTAGTGTCGTTTTTGGAAGTCGGTTGATTTTTTTTGCAAAAAAGTTTTTTAAGTTCCATTTCAAAGGGGGGCTAACCTATTGACCTCAACCGTACACATATCCAGACTCCTATTTAGAAATCCCTGACGGAAAGATCCAAAACTTGAGAGGTGTCAAGGGACACCCGGGTGGAACGAAGTTCAAAGAGAGAGAGAGAGAAGAGAGAAACACGCGCACGCCGCACGGCTTACAACTATAGCAAAAAGTGTCGTTCCAACTTTTGGTCTTAATTTTTTCCGTTTAGCCCCCTTTCGCAACGCGCGATAAGGAACTTCGTTCCAATAACACTATGCCCGACCTGGGAATAATGCTATTATATTACCCTTTGACAATAATTACTATGACTATTTATTGATTTTATTTTGAATTTGATGTTTTTTTTCTCTCTCTTTTCTGTTCAAGTAGGTATTTAATTAATTTAAAATATTTTTTTTTTCTGAGTTACATAATGTATACGTAAACGTAAGTACACCTAATGTGTCACTTATAAATTTGTATGTCTTAATAATATGACAAAACATAGCACACCTATTTATGTAAACACCTATGTTTCATAAATAAACTGATTGATTGATTGAATCGAAACCAGGACCCATAAACTAGATAAAATACGACATCAATACTTTAATATTCAAAACTACTAACGCTACGAACTACAAACGCTATTGATCGAACGAATTATGATATTGCAAGTTCACAACGTTGAAGGTTTTAATATAAGCAAGTTCGTCAAAACGCTGTTCCAAATTCCAAAACCCGATTTTTTTTAATTAAGAAAAAAAAAAAAAAAAAAAATATATTCCTCGGATATAATTATCTGGCGTTGGAAAAATCAGCCCTTATAGATGACCGCTATTCTTCCGATAGCTGTTTGCTGGCGGGGTAAGTCAAATCAGGTTATCGAAGTGTCAGTATCGATACGATAACCTATCATATGGTTGTGAATTGCTATGCTGATTCCCGGTTCATTAAGTATGTTTCAGTTATTTTTGAGTGGTAATGGGTATTCTAAACACGGTTTTATAAAAAAAATTGGACTATTTGAAGTCATATTTTTTATCCAGTACCTAATAAAGTTCCATAAATAAGTAACAGAATTACTACAATGGATTTTAAATAATTTATAATAAATACTAACAGACCGGCCTTCGAAGCCTGATAATAAAGTTAATTCATTCATTATTATTTATAAAGGACGACGACAGTTGATTTACTGCTTAAACAAACTATACTGTGGCTACACAGGAATTCATTTTAACGCGATTTTTTTTTATACTCCGTTATTTAAAAATCCTAAATCCTAATTTAACGTTTGTTTTCAACCTTTTTTACGACAGAAAACACTGTAAAACTAAAAACTTCACTATAGACTCAAAGTCAAAACATCACTTTAGCACACGCACTGAATAATAACGTCGTAATAATTATTATAATAATTCACTATGACACGAGCGCACTTCACAATATTTTATTATCAACTAAATGATATCAAACAAATGCTGTCGGTATCAGTAGATAGGTACCTATAAAGGCGCGTACTGATGAAAACATATTATTATTTACTAGCAGCGCCCCGCGGTTTCACCCGCATAAGTTTCGATCCCGTGGGAATATCGGGATAAAAAGTATCCGATGTGTTAATCCTGGTTATAAACTATCTGTGTGCCAAATTTCATACAAATCCGTTCTATAATTTTGGCGTGAAAGAGTAACAAACATCCACCCATCCATCCATCAATCCATACAAACTTTCACGTTTATAATGTTAGTAGGATTTACTAGCAGCACCCCGTGGTTTCACCCGCATAATTTTCGATCCCGTGGGAATATCGGGATAAAAAGTAGCCTATGTGTTAATCCTGGTTATAAACTATCTGTGTGCCAAATTTCATCCAAATCCTATTAAAAGCATACTAATGATTGAAATACTATCGTGAATTCATGCAAGCCTAGTACTTTTTGTTAGAATACTGTTCAGAAAGTCGGGTCACATTTCAATCATGATTCGAAAGACACTTAGCGCCACCTAGCGTCCTAAGGCAATGGTGATCGTCGAAATTTATTGTCTGAATCTGAATCAGTATTTTTTTCTGTACGAAATGTACAGACGCCAGCACATCAACAAGCTACTACAATCTGTCAAATTACTTTAATAGATTTTTAACTTTATCGCTAAAGCATTAGGTTCAAGGTTGATTGGGAAAATTTGACAGTTTCGGGTAGCTTGATGTGCTGGCGTCTGTACCCTATATCCTTTTCTATACCCCTGACAACGTACCTATAGGCAAAATTTCATAATGATCGGTTCAGTGGATTAGGCGTGAAAAGGTAACAAACAAACAAACAAACTTACTTACGCATTTATATCATTAGTTAGGACGATTATTATTTTTTTAAACACCGATTTTTAATCAATGCGTAATGTGTCATTCATTATTATGAAATAAACAAATACACATTGAGAGGTGATTGTCCTGAACGAGGGTCATAATCTATCCTGTCTTCTCTTGATTCTGCCTAGCCTTTTCCCAACTATGTTAGGGTCAGCTTCCAGTCTAACCGGATGCAGCTGAATACCAGTATTTTACATGGAGCGACTGCCTATCTGACCTCCACAACCCAGTTACTGGGTAATACGATACCCCTTGGTAAGAACGGTTGTCAGACTTTCGGGCTTCTGACTACCCGTAACGACTGTCAAAGATCCACGAATGACAGCCGAGACTAAGGGCTTAACGCGCTTTCCGAGGCACGGAGTGGTCTTGGTATGTGAAGATGGTTACCCATCCACGGACCAACCGCGGCAAGGGTAGCTTAACTTGATCGATCGACCTGTGCAGCTGTTATTACAGCCACAAGCCTTACACCCTGTATGTAGTTACCATTAAAAACTAACAATCCGTATCCGAACAAAAAAATCCGATTATTGCATTGCTTATCTAATGATAAGCCATAATCGGAATTTTTATTATTATGTATGAATTTTGTAATGTTTTGAGTTCAATGAGCAAGAGGTGAACGAACGGATTGAACGAATGAGTTTGGAGGGGTCATGTATAATGCACCGAGTTTATTTATTTGACAAGGAAATAGGGACCTTAATATTGCTGTTAATACAGACGCCAGCACATCAAGCTACTACAATCTGTCAAATTTCTTTAATAGATTTTCAACTTTATCGCTAAAGCATTAAGGTTCAAGGTTGATTGGAAAAATTTGACAGTTTCGGGTAGCTTGACCTGCTGGCGTCTGTACATTCTGAACTCATCCGTTCTTGTTCCTGTAACCTTCCGATTGCAATTGAGTACTTTTTTTCTGTTTTTTGTCGATTCTGCCCCTCTCCTGAGCAAATGCCTCCCTTCATTCCATAACTAATTTACTTTTTAATTTCTTTAAGACACCTGTTGCAGGCTTCAGTCACAAACATCCATAAAATTTGCGCATGGCCGCTAACCGTTTCATCTATATAGAATTTTATTTATTTATTTCTTCATGTAGGTACATAACGTGATACATAAGGCGCACTTAATGTCACCTATCAGTCACAAACATCCATAAAGTAATATTGAAATGTGTTTCATGGATGTTTGTCACATCGAAAGCTCCATAAAATTCGGACATTAGCACGAACCCTAATCTAACACATGCCAGCTCGTCACTTGTAAATAGGAATTGTGACGTCAGTAAAGTTAATAGGTTATCAATGATATCTAGTGGGACTTGATTAGAGATTGAATTTACTTGTTTTTATAACTAACCTACCGTTGTTAGTTTAAATTACGACAATATTAATGTAAGTCAATGAGAAGTCGTTCCAAATGAAGTAATTTATTCAATATAGGCTGAGAATCAGCACTTTTGAACATCATAATTACATAAGTCAGTCCCCCAAAATGCCCCGCCCTTTATAGTGCTTTAGCTGGGAAGAAGTAGCGCAAAAATCTCCCTAGCAGCACAACTGTCTGTTCAGTTAGAAGAACTTGGCTGCGTCTATAGACACTAATAACAATACAAGGTGTTGTTTTGCAACCTCAAGGAGGAAATTCAAGGAGGTAACTATGCTACTAATTCTCGACATGAATCAATAATAAAATAAGGAGGTTTTTTTTTTCAAATTTTTGGAAACGTTTTTGGGACACGCATATTAAAACGCAGCCTGTCTGAGACCGCACTGTAACTGCCCTTTTACACACACATAAAAACGCGGCCGCTTTTACGATACAATAACGCGATTCTGTACTTTGAAAGTGGTGTATTTTGAAATACTGTCAAACTTAAATAACTAAAAAAAAAGTATGTATTCATTATTTACCAGGGATCGTAATTTTATTTGATTATTTATGTCTTTCCTAGTAGCCTCCTGAAATTTGACGAGGATGCAAAACAACAGTTTGTATATTCCTCTAAATTGGTCTTTCAGTCACTAACATCCAGACCGTCATAGCATAGAACTTTCATCCACACCAACATTTCAGTCACAAACATCCATAAAACAAAATCAACGACGTGTTTCATCCGCAAACATCCATTAAATGCTCCACATTAGCACAAACCCTAATCTAACACATGCCAGCTCGTCACTTGTGTATGTTTAAATAGGAAATGTGATGTCAACCAAGTTAATAGGTTATCAAAAGTTTAGCTATCAATGGATATCTAGTGGGACTTCATTAGAGATTGGCAGTGATTTGAAGGGTATTCAAATTACGCGTATTACGCTGTATCTAACCGTAATCCACGGAATTATTTAGCACAGACTATACTATACCCTGTCCATTAGGCTAACCGTTTTTTTGAAAGGTGCCCTAAACCAACCTTACTCCAAAAAATAATAAAACAAACAATTATAATAACTGAAACAAATATGTTTACGTTATGAAAAACCTGATACCTACTGAACTTTGGACCTTTCTCTGACGGGGTACACATTGACGTAGGTACAAAAGATGATATAACCAAAGTACTAGATGATAACAATAAATAGTTATAGTAAATAGAGAACTACACGGCCATACAGACATAACATGATGTGAATGTGAATATAATCTAGAAAAGGTTAATTACAAAGATTTTCTTAGAATCGATAAGTAAGATAATAAACATTTAAGCTTCGATCAATAATAGTACTAGATTAAGGATCAGGAACAAAAATCAGTCGCTCAAGTGGCCACGTTTGCACACACGTAAACATCTACATTTCTTAGAAAAAAGTTTAATAATATTAACAACTTCAGTTTATTATAAACTTCAATGCTCGAACATAAAGTTTAATTACCATTGCAAAATATATTTAAAATGTCGCTTGAAAATAAAATCATTCTATTTTTAAATTTTCAGTCATTTATTCTAAAATGAAACTTAAAGTCTAAGTAATAAGGTTAAAAACATACTAATTTGAAATAAGACCACAAAAGTATTTGTGGTCTTATTTTTCGGGCCGTTTTTGAAGCGCTTATCGGGAATCTAGTACTATTATTGATCGAAGCATTTAAGAGTTAATAAAGATGATGTAAGTAAGTGTTTCGTCTGCCCATCGCATCGGCGAGATGGACGGAGATATTGTGTCCATCGCAGGCAGAATCTGGATGAGGCTGGTACAAGAGCGTGGGGATTGGCACATGAAGAGAGGCCTATGCGTTGCGACGGTGGATCCGGGGGACGAGAAAGGACAATGCTCATGGATGTATGGAATCCCGTACCATACTGCATCAAAGTCAAACTTTGTTTTTTATAGACTACTCTTATCATAACAACTCCTACAAAAGTTATTTTTGTAAACAAAACCCGGGTTTCGGAGATTTTCAATAAAATCTAAATAACCTGAAAACTATAGGTAGGTACTTTATTTTTTTGACATGTCATACACGAACGGCCATTATTGCTCTTAAAAACGATAATTGTTTAAATAAAAATTATATTCTATTTTATTCTAGTTATGGCAAAGTACAATTTTTTACATGTTTTTTGAAAGACGCGATCATGACAATTTTAAAATTCAAGGTTATATTAATCATATCATAATAAAAGCTTAATGTCGTAAACAATTATAAAAATAATTACTATAATAGGTTGATTTTGATGCATGAGACTTCTTAGTACCACTTTTGGTCATTGTCTTTTCACGCGGACGAATTCGCAGGCAAAAGCTAGTAGACTATATATACAGACATAACACGATGTGAATGTAATCTGGAAAAGGTTAATTGCAAAGATTTACTTAGCCTCAGTAAGATAATAAACACTTAGGAGCTGAATAAAGATGATTTAAGTTAGGGTTTTACTAATGTTAATATATCCAGCGAATTTTAGGCTACGGTGACTGTTTTTGTTGAGTTTCTGACGACTAAAGGTTACGAGAACGTTACGAGCTCGTGCTCCATGATGTGGCTAATGTATTCCAGGGTTTAATTACCCCCTACACGATCTATGCATCGATGAATTGATCAACGTCGACCGTATCGTATATAAAGCTCGGACCATCGAACCTTTTCACCACTGTATGGTCTTTTCCCAAATAAATATGTCATGACATCACGAGAGGATAGTAGCAGTAGATTTATCAAAAGGCTACTTTTTAGCCATATGTTTTTTTTATCACAGTCCACTGCTGGACATAGACCGCTCGCAGACTGTGTCACAACACCCTGTCCTCCGCCTTCCGCGTCCAGTCTACCCCAGCACCTTCTATAGGTCGTCCGTCCATCTAGCTGGGGGGCATCCCACATACGCTGTCTCCAATCCAGGACAGGTTTTTTTTTAAATTTGTAACTAATTATGGTGTTTTAATTTGCAGATACCCTCAAATTCCGAGTCACTGGTCCTGTAGCGAGCGTCCGAGAGTCACAATTGGTTGACGAATACGGCACCGAATTAGCCAAGTTACCGTTCAGGTGTGTATTGCATTTTATAGAACTTCTATAGAACATTTTCCCGTCCGATTATAATTTAAGTGTCTTCAAGGCTAGAGTGAATAGGCTCATAATAAATTAGTGCGCTTTACCATCTAAGATTGTATCACTGCTTTCCATCAGGTTTAAAAAATACGGGTTTAAGAAGTAATAATAAAAAACTACTAGCTGCGCCCCGCGGTTTCACCCGCATAAGTTTTGATCCCGTGGGAATATCGGTATCATATATGTTAGTCCTGGTTATAAACCATCTGTGTGCCAAATTTCATCCAAATCCGTTTAGTAGTTTTTGCTTGAAAGAAGAACAAACATCCATCCATCCAGAGATACAGTACATATAGACAGACATGAAACGTTATCATGTAATATTTCGCAATATATATGATCAATAACTTAAAGTGCGTTTCCACTGAGGAGTAAAAGTGACGTGCAGGAATCGACCAATCACAGACGAGACACAAGACGCGATGTGGATTTCCACTAGAGTGATTGGTCTAACCCTGCGCGTCTCCCCTTGTATCCATCTCGGTGCAAACACACCCTAATTTTATCATCAATCTTTTCTATAGTGCTTTTACATGTTGAAGTTTTGGTTGCGAGCTCTGTGATCATGGGTGTAGCTGGGGGGGGGGGGGGGGCAAGGGCGGCAGTACCCACTCTAGAAAAATCGACAGTATTGAAGAGTTAGTTAGAGTCGCTAAGAGTTACTAGCTTCTCCTTATAAGATCACTTCGCTGTCCGTCAGTCTATCTGTTAGTCAAGAGTCTTGACTAACAGATAGACTGACGGACAAAAAGGGTCTTGACTCAAGACAAGACCCTTTTTCTCAAGAACGCGTGGAGGTATAATGTGAAATTAATATCAAACACGTCAGGAATTCTAAAAAACATGATGAACATGGGATTATTTCTTACTAGGCGTCATATAAGATCTCTCATGAAATGGTTAGTTCAGCTGGAAGGCTGCCCCTCCTAGACAAAATCCTTAGCTACGCCAATGGCCAAGGCCGTTGGCATGAATTCACGATAATTTTGATAACCAATCTCTTTCCTTTCTCTTACAGCTACCAACCAATAACAGGAGACGGTCAGAACGAAGAGATAGATCCCATAGTGGAGCTGGTTGCTGATGTCGCATTACCAACAGTCAAAGGGTCTAAGATCTACGCCAAGATCGTTGGGAGAGACTTGAGAGGTGAATAAATAAAGTAAAAAAGTAAAGAATATACATCTGCATGCTATTCAAAACCATCGGACAGGCTATCGTATAAAAAATGACACATTTCGATAACCAGAAGGCCAATTCTCGTAATTTAAAACGTTCAAAATCTAATCGCAGTCTCATCTCGGCGACAAATAAATGTCAAAAACATGAAAAAATTTAGGGAAATTAGAAGTATTTTTGACAGATTGAGACTGAGATCAGACTGTGAACGTTCTTAAAATTACGAGAATTGCCCCTCTGGTTTGCCTTGCAACCGACAGGAAGCTGCTGTTGGTCTGAATAGCGGTCGTGTATTTGATTTAAACTGACAAAATTTTCGAGTTTTGGCGTTTAGAGGACTCAGTCCTACGATAACATCGATGCGGAATCGTGTCGAATGCTTGTGAATAGTTATACTATGCTGGGTTAGGAAAATCTTGAACTAACGGGAAATAACTGGAGACTAATCAGTCAACATCATCATTTGCCTATCCTTTTCCCAACTATGTTGGGGTCGGCTTACAGTCTAAAGGGATGCAGCTGAATACCAGTATTTTACATGGCGCGACTGCCTATCTGACCTCCACAACCCAGTTACAAGATGTATTAGTTATAGATGCCTTCTGTATCTTCAAGCAAGATTTCTGATCTGCAGAATCTCTCTAGATCTATGAAGTATGCATGTTTATTAAAAACCATAAAGACTTGTTTAAAAATGCAGAGGATGTATATCCTCGAAACCGGCGAGATCCTCACAGGCTCATATTAAATGACTTGCCCAGACTGGCTAAATATAGTAAAAGCTGTTTCGCCATGTCATCAACTGCCTAGCATTTTCCCAACTATGTTGGGGTCGGCTTACAGTCTAACTGGATGCAGCTGAATACCAGTATTTTACATGGCGCGACTGCCTATCTGACCTCCACAACCCAGTTACAAGATTTTATAGTTGTAGAGGCATTGAATTCGGAAAGATGAGATATTAAATGCAGTTGTAGACGAAACCCATTATATAACAACACCCTAATCTGTGCCCTAATTGCGGAACACACTATAATCACAACAAAATATTGCTAATCCATTGCTTCATATATGCGAAAAATTTGTCTGCTCAACAACGTAACCACTCCGTAAACCCCCGCTGGCTGTCGTGTGCATTCGATTCGAAAAAACCAAACAATTAAATTATACAAGAATTTAGACTCGAATCTAAAAATACCCACAATGGAACAAACAGGTTGTTGGGCATCAAAACTTGAATATCAAGTTCAAAAGTTTTTTGGAAACCGCAGTGCTTTAAAAAATTCGACATTCCATATCGACGTTTTTGCAAACTTGCGGTCACAGACATAGTTATAATGTAAGTTTCTACATCATCTGCCAAGCGTTTTCCCAATGGCTAACCGGATGCAGCTGAATACCAGTATTTTACATGGAGCGACTGCCTACCCAGTCATAGGGTAATACGATACCTCTTGGTAAAACTAGTTGGCAGACTTTTGGGCTTCTGACTACCCATAACGACTGTCAAAGATCTACGAATGACAGCCGAAACTATAGCGGATTAACGCGCTTTCCGAGACACGGTGTGATCTCGATATCAGCCTATGATGTTCCCACTTCTGGGACAAAGGCATCGATACTCCTTGGTAGATACACTAGTTTGAAGACTTAGAAATAATGCCATGTCGTTTATTTTCCAGGAGAACCGTTCATCCGACTCTCTGGACCACTAAACCAGCCAGAGATCCGCATGGGCAGATCAGCAAACATACTCTTCTCCGACTCCTCAAATGATTTAGAGAGAACAGAGGATATGGATTCCAGGGCTTATAAGGCACAGCTGTTTTATAATGACAGCGCTCAGCCTTATAGTAGTCGAGCTGTTTCACAGGTACGACAAATCTTGTATTTATATTTCTTGACTTATCTTTTGTTATAAAATTGCGTTACCTATTGAATATTATTATGTCTACCTAAGCCAACCGGCACTAGGCTCGCGTGGTGGATTATGGCCCACTCCCTCTCACAGAGAGGAGGCCTGTGTCCCAGCAGTGGGCAAATCATAGGCTGATTATGCTTTCGTCTATCTAAGTGAGTTCAAAAGAGTAGTTACTTAGTATCGCAGTGATGAGGAGTTGCGAATCCAAGTTTGTCAGTTTGATAGGTTTTTCAAAGCTATTTATTTATTTATTTATCCTCACACTGGAACGCCATACGGCAATTACACCAATGGAGCAAAAATCACTTCATGTGCTGCCTTCAATCCGTCCTGTGCGCGCTGGACATCGAACGAGTGGCGATGAAACCATTAGCCATTGACTATTTATTCCGATCCAGCCTGTCCTTGCGCCGTCTCCCAGCGACGCCCTAAGCCGAGGTCCGTACCCCACAGGGGGTGCCCTTAGCGTGTAGTCGCTTAGTTTGTAAGTTTTTTAAGCCATGGCTGGAGGCCTTAATTTATTGAGGCATAGCTACAGGCAAGCTCGGCTAAGCAGACGACAACCTCATACGTTGAGCTGCAGGATGCCATATAACAAATCCTGCATTCGCAGAAAACAGAATGATGTCGAAAAGGGAAGCCCTCCTGTGGGAATACAGCCAATACAATTTATGTAGCTTTCCAACATTTGAAGAGCATAAATTTGGATTTTTCTTCTAAATATGAGACACTAATGAGATTTGTATGTTTGATCCATATTTATTCACCCATACACCCATTTTGTTCAACATTTTATCTAACTACATCCTTTTTACAGGTGGTGAACCAACAAGGAACATTGCTGACAGCAGTACAAATTGGTCTAGCCAGCAGGTTATACGGAGCTCCGGGCGAAAGCTTACAGGTAATTTCAAATGGCATGAACATGGGAACCCTTTGTGTCATTTATGTATTTATTTATTTATTTAGGATCTCTAACAAAAGATATATACGAGACATGTCACTTAAATAATGTTCAACATCAGGAGACCGATTCCCGTAATTAAAAACGTGTCAATCTCAGCGACAATCAATGTCAAAAACTTGTCAAAAATGCAGGGAAGTTAGAGGATTTTTTGACAGATTGAGACAGATCTGAAGGCCAATAACTCGTAACATAAAACGTTCAAAATCTAGTCGCAGTCTCATCTCAGCGACAAACAAAAGTCAAAAACTTGTCAAAATGTAGGGAAGTAAAGTAAAAAAACTTGTCAAAATGTAAGGAAGTAAAGTAAAAAAACTTGTCAAAATAAGTATTTTTGGACAGATTGAGACTGAGATCAGCGCCCTAATTGCGTAACACACGATCAATCGTAATCTGAATCATTTTGAAGCATATTAGCTAATCCATTGCTTCATAAGTTCGAAAAATTTGTCTGCTCAACACGTAAATAACGCAATCAATGTTGTTGAACTGTCAAAATGAAACCGATTCCGATTGACTGTGTGTTACGCAATCAGGGTGCAGACTGTGAACGGTCTTAAAATTACGAGAATTGCCCCTCTGGTATTAAATAGGTGTACTCTTTCACTCAAACTCAAACTCAAATCATTTATTTCAATTAAACCATTTACAGGCACTTTTGAATTGTCAAAATTAAATAGTCGGTCAGTTAGTCAGAAAGTTGAAGCTAGTTGCCCATTCCAAAGCGTAGATCTCTATGGAGAAGAACGGGCAAGAAACTCCACGGACACTCTCACTTATAAGAGACCACAGTATGCTCAATAAAATTAATGGCGATTCGGTCATGGCGGATTAGCGTACACACGGCTACACATCAAGCTATGCAAAACCAGTATTGGCTGACCGTTCATTGTGAGAAAATATCATACAAAGTGAGGCCAAGACAAACTGGTTTTGTATAGCTTGACGTGTAGCCGTGTGTACAAGTCAAAATTATCATGTTTTATGTTTGTTTACCTTTCAGCTACACTTCGAAGTCACTAACTACAGGGAACAATCAGTCAGGTTCAATTTCGGGGCATCAGGAGAGCTAAGGTTCCTGACTGGCATCAATCCTACCGCGTAAGTAAATTGCTACCACATATTTTACGTCATGTTTTTTTACGAGTATGTTCATGTCAGGCCGTTGTACTTGTATATATGCTAGTTGCGCGGTAAACTCTGCTTGCGAGATGCAGGATTTTGCGTGACGTCAGTATGACGCGTTGTTCGCATGTAGATTTGTAGATACCGCTAAACACGTAATATGAAAATAAGCTAATTCAATTTTAATTATAGGATATCAACCAATACTTAGGCATTAAATCAACAAAAAAAGTCGTATAGCATGCTGGATAAATGGTTTGAAATCGAGAATATCGAGATCGTACGAGAAGTGGCGTTTTCTCTATAATGACACAAGAAAGAAGAAAGAAAATAAATTTATTTGCGTCAAACATGACGCATTAAAAAAGAACATAAACACGCAAAAAAACGATCACAAGTTGGGGTAAACATGTGTCATATTCACGCAAAACGGCTAACAATTACAATTTATTATCATGGATTTCCTTTCTTGTCAGACTTAACGTAGCATCAGGGCAGACGGTCAACGTGATAGTCAGCCTGCTGGTACCAGCTAACGCGCAGCCAGGGTTGAGAGACACCATCACATTCACTGCCTATGGTAAGCTATGTTACTTTTAGATCTTTACTTAAAAACTGCTATAAGTAAGCTTGGCCACAGGTGTAACACAGCTGTTCTCAATTCAGAAAATGTGTTAATTGTCCCTTTGTTCAGATTCCCTACTCCTTTCAGATTACAAACATTAAACCATAACCACACATTTGCAACCATATTACTTGGATTTAAAAGAGTGTCCGTGGATTTCCTTGCCTGTTCTTCTTAATAGGAAACTACTACGCTTTGGAATGCTAGCTTCATCTTTCTGACTGACCGACCCCTTGACAATTCAAGTCTCTGTAATTGGTTTATCCTACTTCTTACTAATATAATAAACGCGAAAGTTTGCATGGATGGATGTTCGTTATTCTTTCACGCCAAAACTACTGAACGGATTTGGATGAAATTTGGCACACAGATAGTTACCACCACAATTTATTATCCTTTCCTTTTTTTCCCCAGGTAATGAGCAAGTCTCCCTAGCCGCATTCGTCTACGTGGCGAACTCAGCCGAACCCACAGACACCTGGGCTCCTGATATCCGTCACACCTTCCAAGGAACCTGCCTCGGTAGGACTGGTGATGACTGCTCGCAGCATTCCTGGTCAACCACTATTGTGGCGCGGGATGCGCTATCAGGTAAGAAGCCATCATTGGATTTATAAACGTCGGGTGATTTTAAACACCATAAAAGTTAATTAAAGTCCCTTGTAACAGGGGGGCGAGCATATTGCAACAAGCGGACGTAAATCTAGAGTCCGGTCTACGACTGAGAAATTCCAGATGGAAAAATTCAGTAACACTTAGCCCGTACCTGGAAATCCAACCCAGGACCTGATGCTCAGCAGAAATTAGAATAGAATAACTACTCTTTATTATGTACACCATAGCTAAATAATAACAGCCGCACAGGTCGATCGGTCAGGTTAAGCTACGCTTGCCGCGGTTGGTCTGTGGATGGGTGACCAACTTTACATACCGAGACCCCTCCGTACCTCGGAAAGCACGTTAAGCCGTTGGTCCCGGCTGTCATTCGTGGATCTTTGACAGTCGTTACGAGTAGTCAGAAGCCCGAAAGTCTGAGAACCAGTCTTACCAAGGGGTATCGTATTACCCAGTAACTGGGTTGTGGAGGTCAGATAGGCAGTAGCTCCATTTAAAATACTGGTATTCAGCCGCATCCGGTTAGACTGGAAGCCGACCCCAACATAGTTGGGAAAAGGCTAGGCAGATGATGATGATGACTTTATTATGTACACCATATAAATGACGGACATAAATATAGAAATTTAACAAAGGGTGACACAATGGGCGGTCTTATCGCTAAGAGCGATCTTTTAAAGACAACCTTTAGTAGATCTTTAATATGTATATATACATAGATATTTTCTCCAGAGAGAAACGGCTGGGAAGTTTGTTGCGCCACTTCTTCCCAGATAAAGCACTCTTTTCAAGCGGTTATTCGACTCTTCACGTGACCAGAGGGCTGGCCTGTTTCTTGGCCAAAGCATTAGCATCGCCATACAACGTGGCAATGATGCCAGCCTTTTGGGCACTGTTCCTGTTGACAGCGATGCGGACGAATTTTTTGATGCCCTAATAATTCTTTTGCTTGTTTTTTCACATATACGCACGGCTACACATCAAGCTATACATAACCGTTATAAGCTGGCTTCTGATCGCACGAAAAACCTTATACAATGCGAGGTCAGCTAAAACTGGAAATGTATAACTTGATGTGTAGCCGTGTGTACATATGTATTATTATTTAAAATGTTAGCTTATATAATGAAAATAAATTGACATAATATGACTTTTCATATTAATTTTGATAGAAGAGCCCAAAACAGAACGTACCAGAATCCCTAGATGCTAGGAATGCACATGATGCCTGACATGTTCAAACAAATATTCACATAACCCTCAATCTTCAAAACAAAAGACATCCATCACCCACACGCTATCAAAAAACTCTTTCTCTCCACAGGTCTTCTCCGCTTAACCTCCTCTCCAATCGGAGTCATGTACACCGGAGACTTCACCTCAGGAACCCGGCAGGAGGTGGTAGCCACATACAGGGCTACTTGTTGCGCGCCCAGGGTGCTGCTCAACGCGGTGGACGCTTATGGGAATACTAACAGCTATACTATTGATATATCCAGTAAGTATGGTGATATATTTCGATCTATCTTAAGGTAAAAGTCCAAAATTAACTTTTAATTTCTTTGTAAAAAAAAAATATATAAATAATAACAAACGCACAGGTCGATCGATTAAGTTAAGCTACACTTGCCGCGGTTGGTCTGTGGATGGGTGACCATCTTTACATACCGAGACCCCTCCGTGACTGGGAAAGCACGTAAAGCCGTTGGTCCCGTCCGTAGTCAATTGAAGATACCTCAGAAATTGCCATGAGTTTGCTAGATACGATTTTGCTTAAAATCAACTTCACGTTTAGAGCACAATTCAACACTCATTCGCCAATCCGATGGCTTAAAAACGCTATCGTCACTTAAAATGTACATTCTAATCGCCTCCAGAATTAAAATAACGCAAATCCACAATGCAGTTACTTCCAAAGACGCAAAACAAAACATTATTCACTTAAAACAAGTCCACCTAACTATCATTACATCAAACCTTGACCCAACCCACCTGTTCTCACCCCTAAGCGTTCGACCTGATGTAATGTCAAGCCGCATGCGTTTCGGAGTGCACCGGTATTGATTTATCGGTGCCTAGATGTAGCTACAGGCAAACTGAATCTACATTGCCGCGGAACGAAGTAGAAGCGGAAATGTGCATGGCATAATGAACTTTATACTTTTCCCGTCAACCTTGGGATGGACAGTACTCAATACTCAATATATTTATTTGCATTCCACAATGTGAACTTAGGTGGTAGGTACATTACAAAACACACACACAGTGAATTTAAAGGATTTTGAACTTAAAAAAATATACTCTTGCTTGACCTATTTTAAAACTACAATTTCCACATACTAAAGTATCTTTTTTCTGTTTCAGACTACCTATCAGAGACAGCAATAGCAGCCATCGTCCTCGGAGTATTCTTAGCCATAGCCCTGATCGTTCTGTTCATATTCCTCATAGTCTGGTGCGTGAGGAAACGAAGAGAATCCAGGGAACTTCCCTCTTATAACACATCAAGAACTAACTAAGGCGTGGGTGCAAATATTATAGGATTTTTTTTGAAGGCTGTACAGTAGTCTAAGTTTTTAATGAAGAAGGTTAAAATAGTATGGATTTATGGCCCAATAATTTTTTGAGGTTACAGGCCAGAGACGAACGGGGCTAGCTAAAGAGATATTGGAAGTTCCAAATCTAGTTAATAGATGGATGTAGTTAGCGGGAAAATCGAGTTATTGGCTAAAATTAATAGTAGTTAAAACCGCCATTTTGTTTCTGTTTTGTGCTTGTCTATTAGCAAGCTGCCAATAAGACAAATTTTATTGATTCTATACCTTATTAAAGACAAGATACTTCTATTTTGCCTCCGAAATTGTACTAGGCAGAAGTTATCGCTATTCGCTTAACGTGAGGTGGGCCATCTACCAGCATATCGAACCAAGACACAGGCAACGTCTATGTGAGAGACTAGGCCGCAGTAATCCACCACACGTGCCCAGCGCGGTTTGATAGATGTCACATGTCTTAGAATTATTTGGTACAGACGCCAGCAGGTCAAGCTACCCGAAACTGTCAAATTTTCTCAATCAAACTTGAACTTTAATGCTTTAGCGATAAAGTTGAAAATCTATTAAAGAAATTTGACAGATTGTAGTAGCTTTATGTGCTGGCGTCTGTAATAGGACATGGCGGTTTGCTCACGATGTATTTTTCGTCATTCTTGAGAGCATTTACCAGTAAGTTACTTAAAATGGTGTTGTTTTACTTAAAAAAACAATAATTTAAACTACTGTACACCTTACTATGAAAGTCGAACGTATTATTAAAACAAGTGAAACAGCATAACTGTATGTGATTGTAAGTTAAAGTGATTAAGTTAAAATTAAGTTACCTTTAGAATAAGTTAAGTTATACTATATTTAGGTCATAGATATTGATATGGGCATCTATAGATGCGATATTGACGAAGATATAAAGCGGCCTTGCTTACTTGACCGGCTGAACGCCGTAATTACAGAACCAATTAAAAAGCCATTGTGTCTTGCGTGGATCCACGTTCGAAAGGTTAAATGTTTCGCGTGGATCCACGTTCGAAGTGTTAAAAGAAAAGATCCATATTTTTTACAGAAACAATTAAAAAGTCATTGTGTCTCACGTGGGTACACATTCGATGGGTTAAAAGTATAAGAGATCCATATTTTCATGATAAAGATATGAAGTTATGAAGATGTAATGGTTAGAAGCCGAAATTTGACCCATGAATGCTATATCAGTTATGTCACTCAGCGAAGGATTTAATTTTGTAACTGTGTTACGACTCAAAACTACACCCACACCTGTAGATACGATATTGTTGACATGACAATAAGTGCAGGGAACCCTTCTTTTCTCTTTCCGAAGTCGTGTTGCCTTGACATTTTTTTTTTGTGTATACATCAAATAACTTCTCCCGTTCTGGGCGGAGCGGGGCATGTCAGACTTTTACTGACTAAAATCCATCCGTGTTCCTTCAGTTGCCTGTGCCACGGGCCACGGTAACTCTATCGAACAACCCGCGACCCTCGCAGGCATCGGCCCTAGCGGATCCCGTCAGTTAGTGCTGACATCCCACTGAGGCGCGCGTGTAACACAACGCGCCGTGGGCCTGCCTTGACAAACCTGGCATTTAGTAAACTTCAATGAAGATAATTTGAACTCATCTTCCAGACAAGTAAGTCTAAAGGATGATTTCCAGCAAACGGCTCGCATCGCAACGGTTCGGAACGGATTTTACAATCTTTAAACGATATTAAATCGTGTACACAGTATTTAAAGACTATATTACCAAGCCGCGCACAGCAGCTTGACCGCGGGCGTCTTCCGCGACACGCCATTGTAGCCGAAAGTATGCTGCAACGCAAGATCGGCTCCGTTCGCCTGTCGTCGTATCCGATCGAATCCTTTCGGCATTAGAACACGTCAACACGGTAGGAATGAAACTATTTGGCTAGGCGCAGAAACGGATACGTTCGCAAGCGACGGTACGGAGCCGATCGTATGCGTCGACATCCTGCCGGACGCGATCGGCTGTCGCCGCATCCGTTCGTATCCTTTCCGATCAGATGCGATGCGACCCGTTTGGTGGAAATCATCCTTAAGAATCCGACAGTTTCAAGGCTCCGTCAAAAATTGCAAATACTGTTTAAGAATGCTCCGAGGGAATGGAGAATCCCACATAAAATACACGCGAAAACAACCCTTCTTTGCAGTGGGTAAAAAGAGGTAATTGTACCAATTTTCATATCAGAGAAGTCGACAACATCAAGATCAGGCGATACCTCGGTCACGGTTTTTAATCCAATAATTTTCTATGAATCATCAGTAATTTGTTCGGTGCGGGTTTCAATATTTAAATGGCGGATTTCCGCACTTAACAGAGCCCTTCCCAATGTCGATGATCGTGGATTGCAACTAACATATTGGATGAAATCGACACTTAACGAAATAGGGACTAATTTACTACGCAACTTTGGTAATAACAAAAAAGGCGAGAGGTCTCGTGGGACACCAAAGGGGTAATTGCGTTACATACTTAGGCATGTAGCTAAGTAATAACAGCCGCACGGGTCGATCAATCAGGTTAAGCTACGCTTGCCACGGTCGGTCCGTGGATTGGTGACCATCTTTACATACCAAGACCCTGCGTTGCTCGGAATGCACGTTATGCCGTTGGTCCCGGCGTTGGAGTCGGCTTCCAGATTAACCAGATACAACTGAATACCAGTATTTTACTTGGAGCGACTGTCTATCTGAACTCCAGAAACGAGTTACTGGGTAAAACGATACCCCTTGGTAAGACTGGTTGCCTAAAAGGTTGGTACAGCCGATGCAAATTGAATGGCGGTCCGATGCAAATCGGAACATGAGGCGAGTCGCTGCGCAGTAACAAATTCTCGTGACAGCGGG
Source organism: Apamea sordens (assembly GCA_945859715.1). Taxonomy (NCBI): domain Eukaryota; kingdom Metazoa; phylum Arthropoda; class Insecta; order Lepidoptera; family Noctuidae; genus Apamea; species Apamea sordens. The sequence continues at coordinate 3,909,242 of OX244015.1, read as the reverse complement.
GGTGAGGGGTGAGGTACATTTTGGCCATTTTGGCGCGAAGCCCGTACCTGTCAAGATCCTTCTGGGTGGTCTAGGTGGTCCAGCTCGATAACGGCGCGTGGGATTAACCCACGCGCCGTTATCGAGCTGGACCACCTAGACGATGGCCACCAATGACGATATCTCTAAAGTTATGTACGAAAAATGTCTACGCTAAAAGTCTAGAATCATGTGATGAATACATGGTTACAGCCGATCTATTCTGTAAAAATCTCAAGGTGAAAACTTAAGTGAAATGAGCTGTCAATAGTGTCGGTAAGCTCACTTCACCTAAGTTTCCACGGTGAGATTTTTACAGAATAGATCGGCTGTTTGGCCGTCTATGACCCTGCCACCCTGTATTAGTCCACAAGTACTTAAAGAGACAGGAGGTACTTAATAAATGTATGCTAGAATTACAGTTAGAATCAGTTATAACTAGTTTTTAGCTGTTTCCGCCATGTTTGTTTTATTATTTAATTTAAATTTTGACAAATATTGTGTTTTTATTTATTAGCATTAGTTTTAGATGTTAGAATAACACGTGGGGTGAAGGTTTTTAAAAATGTAACTGAAATTATTGCCAAATTATTTTTTGTGACGCCGAATTTTTTTTTTGCATTTTCCTTTTTTTAAATATTATTCAGCAGCTATAATAATCAAAGATTAGTCTCAAAACTTTATGTTTTTTTTTAAATTCATAAACAAAAACTGTCACCCTACAATTAAAAATTAAGTATTTTTAGTTAATTATTTACTAATACGGGTAGTACAATAATTTAACATTTCGTTTATAAAAGAAAAAAAAAGCCATATTTTGTAAAAAGAAAATCTAAGATTTTTATGAAATAAACATTGAATTGAAATATGTTAGTTTTTTTTTTTATTTCTTAACACAAAAGTATTGCAACACTAATTCAATAATCTTATTCTTTCTTATAATAATTTATACTTTATACTAATATTATAAAGAGGTAAAATTTGTTTGTATGTACGGGGTAATCTCAGGAACTACCTGGCGGATTTGAAAAAATCTTTTAACATTTTATAGCCCAATTCTTAAGGACGGTTATAGGCTATTTAACATCACACTATGACTATGACCCTTACAAGCCGAGCAAAAGGAAAAAAAGTAGAATTAGTAGCACGAGGCGAGCGATGCGTTGCGACAAACTTTACGCAGACAAAGTTGCGAGCAAAAGCTAGTAATATTATAAAGAGATAAATTATGTTTGTTTATGTGTATAGAGGTATGAGGAACAGGGTGTAAAGTTCACTCATACTCCATAGAAAAGGGAGGATCCTCGGACCAGACGGGTGTAGTGTCTTTTTTTTTTTTACTCTTGACCTCAATCCAGCCCAGAGGCAGGGATGAGATCTACGGTGGCACGAGCTTGCCCAGAACTGGCGGGCAACTGCCCCAATGACTGATGTCGGGATGTTTGTATGTATGCTACTTGCGCGGTAAACTCTGCTTGCGAGATACAGGATTTACGTGATGTCAGTGTGACGTGTTGTTCGCATGTGGCGTTGTAGATACCGCTACAATATGTATGTTTGTCGGGGGTAATCTCCGGAGCTAATAAAACAATTTTAAAAAAATTCACTGGTTGCAAGCTACATTATTCCTGAGTGCTGTTAACTTCTATGTATATCTTGCAATTTAGCTGAGCTATCACAACTTTTGTCTTGCAAGTCGGAAAGAAATACCTCTTAAGAGCCTGTACAACGGTCCACTAGCGCCACTCCTTTAAAAAAATATTATCTCTTGACTGAGAAGGAGTTATGAAAATCTGCTCAATCAGCGACCTCGGTAAGTGTGTCTAGAATTTTCTAATACCTATTATTAAGTTTCATATTGAGACACGAAGCAACTAAATACGACTTATAGGAATGTGGCCGCTTTTCTTTAGATCGAATTTTGTTGCTTCGTGTCTCAATATGAAATTTTATAAATTTTTTTGTTTGTTTATTTGAACGCGTTAGTCTCTCGAACTCGAAGCACCGGTCGGATTTGAAAAAATATTTCTGCATTTGATAGCAAAATTCTTGAGGAAGGCTATAGCTTACTTAACATCGCGCTAAGGACCTTAGAAGTCGAGATAAAAAAACAACTTGGAGAGGTGTCAAGGGATACCCGGATGGAACGAAGTATAACTGGCTTGCTTTCTAATATAAGAGAGAGAGAGAGAGAGACAGACAGAGAAACACGCGCACGGCTTACAACTATAGCAAAAAGTGTCGTTCCAACTTTTGGTCTTAATTTTTTCCGTCTAGCCTCCTTTCGCAACGCGCGATAAGGAACTTCGTTCCAAAAACTTGAGAGGTGTCAAGGGACACCCGGATGGAACAAAGTATAACTGGCTTGCTTTCTATAAGAGAGAGAGAGAGAGAGAGAGAAACACGCGCACGGCGCACGGCTTACAACTATAGCAAAAAGTGTCGTTCCAACTTTTGGTCTTAATTTTTTCCGTCTCGCCTCCTTTCGCAACGCGCGATAAGGAACTTCGTTCCAAAAGTCGAAAGAGATCAAAAGATAAAGGATGTTACTGCAGACATACGTAAACTGACGCCATTCCCGTGGGGGAACTATAAAACGCCACCAGCCGATCGATTCTGTAAAAATCTCACGGTGAAAAGTTAGATGAAGTGAGCTTAGAGTGAGCTGTCAATAGTGTCAATCCCTAGAATTAGTTTGAATGACAGCTCACTCCACGCTCATTTCACCTAAGATTTCACTGTGAGATGGTTACAGAATCGCACTGCTGCTACGACCCTTAATATTCTCGTTTTAATCCTTCCTACTAATATTATAAACGTGAAAGTTTGTATGGATGGATGGATGGATGTTTCTTACTCCTTCACGCAAAAACTACTGAACGGATTTCGATGACATTTGGCACACAGATGGTTTATAACCTGGATTAACATATAGGATACTTTTTATCCCAATATTCCCACGGGATCGAAACTTATGCGGGCGAAACCGCGGGGCGCAGCTAGTGATACCATAACTAACATATTTTTCTGGTTAAAAACAGTATTTTCTTGAAAGTCAATCATTTCCTTCTGTAGTTTTGTCAAATAAATTAAATTACTCAAAAATTTTATTTTAATCTATTTTAGTTTTAAATACTGTTACTTAAAGTCAGCGCAAAATCTGTTGGCGGTCCGGATATGGACCGCAGTCCGCTATTTTTTTTTTCTTGCTTAAAAGGCCTGCTCTTGACCTGGATCACGCCTGTTGGAAAGCGATGGATGAGATCTATGATGGAGCGAGCGTGCCCAGAAGATGAATGATGAGAAGCCTGTTCATTCTTGCTTTGAAGGCAGACGGGTTAAATGTGGGAGTGAACACAGTTGGATTTGTTGACTCCAGACAAACTATTATGTAAAAATCTTGCCGTGAAAACTTAGGTGAAGTGAGCTGCCAATGGTGTCGACCCTAGCATCAAGCAGCTCACTTTACCAAATTTCTATGGTGACATTTTACAGAATAGCAACACTGGTCTATAACATTGTGGAGAAGTAAGGTTTATTCTTGTATATTTAAAGGACCATTAGTCCGCTTTAGCCCAGGATAGAAAGAGCTGGAAATCATGGGGAGAAGCCTTTGCCCAGAGAAGTGGGACAGACAAGGCTACAAAAAAAACCTAATATTTTCATCACAGCATAATATTTTATAATTAGTAATTATGTGTTTTTAGAGCTGAGAGAAATGGAGGAAGACTTTTGCCCAGAAGTGGGGCACTGTGGACATAAATAAAAAACTTGAGAGGTGTCAAAGGACACCCGGATGGAACGAAGTTCAAAGAGAGAGAGAGACAGACAGAGAAACACGCGCACGCCGCACGGCTTACAACTATAGCAAAAAGTGTCGTTCCAACTTTTGGTCTTAATTTTTTCCGTCTACCCTCCTTTCGCAACGCGCGATAAGGAACTTCGTTCCAATAATAATTACTAAGATCAAGATGATAATAACTTAATCTTGGCTTTAGCAGTTATATTTAAAACTAGCTGCACCCCGCGGTTTCACCCGCATAAGTCTCATTCTTTGTACTAATCCAGGTTCGTTCAGCCGTTTTATCGTAAAAGAAACACAAACAATCTAACATTTTCCTTTTAATATTATATTAGTTTAGACTGATAAATAAATAACTAATTTAAAGTTTGCAATTAATATAAAAACTCAGGTGGATATAGGACTGCTTTGTTGAGGAAAAGTGTTTTTGGTATGGCACCAGCTATTTTTAACCACATTCCTAATTCCATAAAAGAGGAACCAGTAAAAACTTTAAAAAAGAAACTAACTGCACTTCTATTGAATAAATGTTACTACTCCGTATCGGATTTTCTAGCTGAAAAATTTTAGTTGCATCAATGTCTGTATGTTTGTTGATGAACTGCAACAATGTTTGCACGCCAAAATGGTAGAATGTACAAGGATTCTTTCATATTATTGTAACCACCTTATTGTAAATACCTACATTCTGAGCAAATAAATGAATATTCTATTCTATTCATGATTAGTATTGTTTATTAACCATATGACCCGTAATGGAAATACACCATCGTTATGTTGCCAAGTTGAAATGTTAAGAAGAAAGTTTTCTTTTAATTTTCTTTCTTTCTTTCTTTACCTTTGTACAGAGTGGCAGGGCCACTGCGTTGTATAATTCCATCGGTTGTTTGACACATTGACTGCCAGACAACAGACACAATAGTAAATCTATTGTTGACGGACACCGGTGACCGCGCTGGCAGTCAATGACTTAAAAAAATATAGTGGTTCCATACATTTTGACCGCATATACATATTGCACTTTTCTATGAAACAGCTGCCTGACAAAATATTCTATTCATGATTAGTATTGTTTATTAACCACATGACCTGCACTGGAAATGCACCATCGTTATGTTGCTACGTTGAAATGTTAAGAAGAAAGTTTACTTTTTCCTTTGTACAGAGTGGCAGGGCCACTGCGTTGAATAATTCCATCGGTTGTTTGACACGTTGACTGCCAGACAACAGACACAATAGTAAATCTATTGTTGACGGACACCGGTGACCGCACTGGCAGTCAATGACTTAAAAAAATATAGTGGTTCCATACATTTTGAGCGCATACATATTGCACTTTTCTATGAAAGAGTTGCCTGACAAAAAATCCGCACTTGGGGGTCTGGAATCATGTGCCGAATCCATTAACAGTAACAGTTTGCCCGGCCACCCTGTATAGTTTCAGCTCACAACTTACAAGAACATCAAAAAGGTGATACTCAATGGAAAGAGCTGGATGGTACTGCACCCACAATAGCTTATCTTTAACTTGTAGAAGAAAATACAATCTATTTGGTTATATATTATTGAGGAAATAAAAAGCTACATCAAGTCATACAAAGAAAGAATTCGAGAAAAAAAAAAACTCGTCACCCAATCATCTCGGCAAACCATCTCATGGATAAAAAAGGAATCCGCAGGCTAAAACACAAAATTCCACAAGATATTATCGGACAATCTTAGCATTATGCTTTTTAAGTAAGAGGTTGTGTCATAGGACGCATACCAGGCAAGCCATCTAACACGCCATAGAAATTACTTAATGTCCTAATGAATAGTGACAGATTGTATTATGATGGCTAGAAAGGGGATGGATACTGAAATGATAGCTGATAGTCATGTATAGAAGACTTGGTTTGGCTGTGCCGTATCCAGATAAATTGGGATAACGGCATAACTGAGTATTTAAAACGGTACATGGGTCATGGGGTTATATAATTAAAAACTTGTGACAGTAAAAAAACATCTGTAAAATTCAATATCTCCGTAACAGTACAAAAATCATCACAATGACAGGGAGGGAGTATAAGTGACTCTTGTCTTCGTTAAGTGTCTTTTTACACCCGTTAATTTCTGCCATCCTATGTCTTAAACATAATTTTTCTTTTTTGTAGGGGTATTCAAATTACTACTATCATGCTTCGCAACGGTAAGTAAATACTAAATTGTTGGGTTTCCAATATTCACTATAAGAGATAAAATATTTTATGATTTGTATAAGGCCTACTATGACTTAAACTAAGCTCAGCAATTTTTATGATCAATGTCATAATTTATAAAAAATATTATGTAAACATATAAGCTCTATTGCATCACCATCTTCTATTACATAAATTCATATGGAATTTATTAATGTAGCATTTCGATAATATCTAGAAGCAAAAACTGGCATTGCATCTAATCATACAAGTTTGTAATCAAACCTACTTGGTCAAGCAACCAAAGACAATTTGGCATTATTTTTATTTATTTACTCACAAGTGTAGCATCATAAAAGTATTTCTCCATCCTTTTGAATTTAGAACGAAATGAAAACCGCATCTCCGGCGTAAAACCATATTCAAAAGGCGCATTATTGTATGATTTATAAAGAAACGACATCATAAAAACTTATAGTTTTGTAACAAATTATACACTTCTCACGACACTAACACAGTTTATTTAGCAGTCAATTGCATCCACGAGCCATTCAACACTAAAGCAAAGATTGAAAAACGTTTAATAGCCAAGAATTCGCGTGAAAATCGCGAATTATGACATTGAGATCGCGAAAAACTATGTCGATTATTTTGGCTTCTTTCGCCGCACAACGTCACGAAAAACGTGCTTGTAGCGTACAAATAGGATAAAAATAAATAATAGTACTCACCTGATCCCGTGATCATTCCCTGGGTAGCCGCAACGGGAACCAGAACCGCGTTATGCGTCAAATCCTCAATGGAAAGCCCAGTCACGGCAGTGGAGAGAAGCGGGTTTTTAACAATGTTCCTGCTCGGGCAGTCGCCGAAACTTTTATCTGACATGTTGTATACTATATTAATGACCGGTTGATGAGAAAATTTTCACGTTTTCACACATTTGGAGGTCATAAATAGGTAATTTAATTATATAAAGTTACGTGTCACTTGCATATTTTGACAATTTGACAGATGACAACACGTTGATCGTGTGATTGTTTGACAGAAAAATTGCAATTTTGCATTCAAGTTCCTACAATTAAATTCTTTCGAAAGCAGAATCAATTTTGATCTGTATATTCATTGAATAAGTTACATAAAACACATAACTTAGGTACAATTATAGGTTCAAGAGCTTTAATTTAAGTAATTGTTCAGAAGAATGTGGGTATTACGTAAAATTAAGTTGCTGTGTAAGTGCATCAAACAAACTTTGTAAACAAAACAAATAGTTTGAACCTGCGAGTTCGATCGATTGATCCGTAATTAATTTATTATTATTTCACATAATTAAGTTTTTTTAACCACATTCAAATAAATAAATTGTAATCTCTGGACGAGTGCATGAATACTTATCATACTGGTTGAAAATACCCAAGGCATAACAAGGCGCGCCGCCTTTGTATGACATACGTTATTTTTTTATTGTGCTTATAGATTTAATAAATAAATACATGTATTACAGAATATAAAATAGCACAAAAAGTTAGTTTCTTCAATAATAATTAATTGTTTTTTTTTTTTAATAAGTAGGCGATATTTGTACTTATTATAACGGAACGTACTTAAAGAAACTGTTGTGCTGGTGCGTCTCAATGTCAATTGTCAAATAAATTTGACATTTGTTATCTATGGTAAATATTTACGAATTTCGTTGTGTTTTGGTTTTTCACAATAATAATATTGCATTGTTTTAAACTAAATATTAAAAACAACAATGGAAGACAAAAAAGACAATCCTCCACCTGTAAAGCGTTATAGACGTGAGGAAAACTCGTCAGCATCGGAAGAAGATATAGATAACTATGAACCTTACGTTCCTGTGAAAGAGCGAAAAAAACAACAATTGATGAAATTAGGAAGGCTTGGTCAGCTAGCTGCTGAAATTGCTGCAGAGCCCAAGAGTTCTAGTGACAATGATCCTGATGATGAGAGTAAGTTTACATATTTTGTAGGTTATAACAATCTGTTTGTTTGTTTTGTTTTGCCCAAGGCTGGCTGGCATCCAAAGGAACACCAATACAAGGTCTATTAGCTAAATGATAAATGCTTTTATTTCTGTAAGTTGAAAATATTAAGAAAAATGTTTATATAACAGCAGCACCATCAGGTAGGCCAGTAGAAAACCCGTTCTTAAGGCCCCCCAGAAGCTGTTTGATTCTATCATTCTCGTGGGCATTCTCACCTTTTAACTATAAATTAAATAAGATGATTTATGTTAAAGTTGTTGAGATGACTACTAATAGAGAAGTATGGAAGAAAAAGACGCTACGCCGACCACAACACATAAATTGGTATATCTCCTGCCCATCATCATCTGCCTAGCCTTTTCCAACTATGTTAGGGTCGGCTTCCAGTCTAACCGGATGCAGCTGCATACCAGTATTTTACATGGAGCGACTGCCTATCTGACCTCCACAACCAAGTTACTGGTTAACACAACACCTCTTAGTTAGACTGGTTGTCAGACGTTCAGGCTTCTAACTACCCGTAACGACTGTCAAAGATCCACGAATGACAGCCGGGACCAACGGCTTAACGTGCTTTCTGAGGCACGGAGAGGTCTCGGAATCTAAAGATGGTCACCCATCCACGGACTAACCGCGGTAAGCGTAGCTTAACCTGATCAACCGCGGATAAATACATGAATATTCTAAAAACAAATAAGACAAACAATAGGCAAATATTTCGGTTGTGATGATACTGCCCACCTTCTTGATAAACTTTGATAAATAAAATGATAAATGATTTTATTTTGTAAATAGGTTTGTACAAACACTTTTATACATCAATCATCTTTGAAAACTAGATGAGGTCAGAGTTTCCTATCTGACTAGTCTGAGAAGAAAGGCCGAAACAAACTCAGAGGTTACAGTCTCTTTTAATGTCCAGACATAATCTTGGTCAGATCATATGAAGACCATGTATTCATAATATGAATACATGGTCTGCTTGCGTTTCATAAAGACAGAAAGACACTGCCTACCCTAGTTCTGATAATAGATCTAATATTATTTTATCAATAAACAAAACAACATAAAAATCTTAAAACATAAATCAGCTCCACCTATCGAGTGCCGGTGTTATCATTAAGATCGATACAGTTTACTGCACTAGCGCCACCTCGCCTATGCCACGGCATGACGGCAAAGACACAAAACTATTCGTCTCTGAATATTTTGTATGTGTGCTCCGTGGAAACTCGTGGTCATGCGTATTTTTGTGTGTGCGTTCCTATAATACGTGGGCTTTGCCGACACACAATGACAAAAATCACGCACACAACTGCTTGAAAAGCCAGTGTCTTGTTCAACACGAAAAATTACGATCCTAACCGAACATTTCCGACGAAAGTTTGCTATGCAATGCGAATATTTTAAGAAGTAACATTGTTTCATTGAATTTTATATATTTAGATGGCCATCATTTTTTTGTCGTATTAATTTTCCTTTTTACTACGTAATTTCAATAGTCATAGTAGCCATTATTGTTTGATGTGTGTTGTGTTTGTGACTTACGCTATCAGATATTTAGGATTATAACATTGTGATTAGAGTGAAAAATGGATAATATTGTCTGTGAAAGTTGTTCAGATGGTGTGTGTATTGATAAAATAAAATATGACGCGTTTTCAAAACTATCATTTAATGAAAAAAAACAAGTTATCGAGATAGGTCGTCCTACACCGGATTTGCAAATAATACAAACTAATGGTAAAGTTAATCGTAAATTCAATACAAAACAATATGATTCATATCATTGGCTGACAGGTTGCATACACAGTAATCGGTTATTTTGTTTCGTTTGTCTACTATTTTCAAATAATAAAACCGTCTGGAACGACATCGGTTACGCTGATATTCATAATTTTCCTACCGCCGCGAAAAAACATGAACAATCTGAAAAACACTTAGAATCTTCCCTTAAATATCACACCTTTGGTCGTATAGAGACGCGTTTAAACTCTCAGATACAAATCGACATCGATAGACATAACGCGAAAGTCGATCGGAACCGAAATATTTTTCAGCGACTTATTGACATAGTTTGCTTTTTGGGGAAACAAGAGCTCGCTTTTCGTGGACATGACGAATCTGCTTCGTCAGTGAATAAGGGCAATTATTTAGAAATGGTCGAAGTGCTCGCGAAATACGACGGAGTATTGGAAAACCATTTACAAAATTGCACTAGCTCATTTACGGGTTTATCAAATCGTATTCAAAATGACCTGATCTCTAGTGTAGCGTCTGTAATGATCGAAACAATAAAACAACAAATCGCTTCCACTGATTTTGTAGCTGTGATGGTCGATGAAACACCAGACGTAAGTGGCAACGAGCAACTAGTACTGGTTTTAAGATATTTTCATAAGTCAGAAGTTTTTGATCGATTTATAAAATATATTGACGTAAGTTCCAACCGTACCGCGAAAACTAGTGCCATCATACTGCAGACTTTATCAGAATTTAACTGTTTGTCGAAATTAGTAGCTCAGACATATGACGGTGCAGCTGTCCTGTCATCTGAACGGAACGGCGTTCAGTCGCTGGTTCGCCAGCAATGTCCTCTTGCTGAATACGTTTGGTGTTCCGCCCATGTCCTTAATTTGGTACTTTCCAAATCGTGCGAACGTATCCCGGAAACTAAACGTTTTTTCAATCTTATAAAAACATTAGCCAATTTCTTTAATAATAGTACCAAAAGGCTAAACCACTATAATAAAATGGCTGATATGAAAAAATTGCCTCGCGTTGCTGACACTCGATGGACTTACAATTCGCATACTGTAAATGTAATTTTCAATTCGAATTTACATTTAATTGATTTATTTGAGGATATGGCTGAAAACGAAGACTCTTGGGATGGTGAGACATTAGGTCAAGTTTCGTATTTGTTACACAATTTAAAAGACTTTCAATTCCAATTTTTACTTCATGTGTTTAACGAAATATTCGCAGAAACTGATGTGCTTTACGAAATTATGCAAAAAAAGACATCAGATGTGACTTATTGCATTCAAAAAATTAGGGACTTTGAATCGTTTTTGGAATCATTCAGATCTAGGTTTGAATTAATTTTTGAAGGCGTAAAAATAATCACAGGGCCGCCAAAACAAAAACGTAATGTTGTGGACGCGAAAACCAATTTTAAACGGATTTTTATTGAAATTATAGACAATATATCCATCGAATGTCGCGACCGATATAAAAATCTGAAAGAGTTAAAATTTTTTGAACTACTTTCATGCGAAAATTTCAATAAATATAATGACAATTTTCCGGTTGAATTAGTATCGCAATTCGTAAATGTTTATAAATTATACGACTTTAACTTAGACCGCCTTATCAATGAGCTCAAATGTGTTTATAAATCTGCCGAATTCAAAAACCTTAGTATTTACAAAATTATAGAACATTTTTACGAAAATAACATAAATACAGTTTTTCCCGAAGTACTGCGTTTGGCAAAATTAATTGTTACAGTTCCCGCGAGCAGTGCTTCAACTTCAACCGAAAGGTCATTCTCGTCGCTAAAACGTATACATACCTACTTAAGAAATACACAAGGCCAGCAACGACTTACAGATCTTTCCATGATTTCAATAGAAAAAAACCTTCTTACGGAAATAAAACGCCTTCCCAACTTTTACGATTCCATATTGCAGATATTCTTACAGAAAGATAGGCATGTAGATTTAATATACAAATAAAACAATCCTATATACTTAGTATACTCACACCACCATCTTTTCAATGATTTTATTTAAATTTTGCAAATCACACAAACATTACAAAACATCAAACAAACGCGCCGAAAGGCCACTTCGAACATCCGTAAATTGATATGTCTATATAATCAGTCAATCTATGGATATTTGAGTTGGCATTTGGCAATTACCTACATCATCAATCGACAAGATGACGAACCAAAACCAATGTGTAGTATTTTTGGTGAGTACAATTTTCTGCCTACCCTGTCTTAAAACTGTGTGCACGCCACTGCATATTCATATATTTATTTGCATTCCTTAATGTAGATCGATGTCTGAGATGATCTTTTGAGGAAAGAACCACACAGATTGAGAGGACCTGTCCAGTCAGTGCACGTGTTAGATTTTAGAGTATAGGTATATACTATAAGTATATGTACCTACATATTATCCAAATAACAAGCTTTAAATATCATATATGGTTACTATTTAGTTATTTACTGTGTATCATGTGTATGAAAGTTATTATTAAATATGGTTTGTAGGAAAAGGGTTTTATAAAATAAAGCACAGACAGACAAGGCTAAACATTTATTTAATCTTAGACTTGTCAGTAATTAATCAGAAAACTAGTCGTCCGTTCGCAAAACTAGGTCATCATGGAGAAGAAGGACAAGAAACTCCATGGAAACAGTAACAAAGTATTCAATCAATACATTTCTTACGTTGTCATAAATTATCGTTATCTTTAAAAACAATTTATTCTATCTCTTGGACAATGGTCCAAGAGAATTCAGAATAATAGCAACATAATAACAATAGCTAGGAATATTTGCCATAATATGACTTACACAACAACATTTTCATAATAAGCAATAATTAAGGTATAATATCAAATTAATTAACTTACGTAACATCTGGTCGATCTATTCCACATAGTAACAGCACTAGAACTAACCAACTGAACATCTACCAAGCAACTCCCTTGATAACGTCGTTACAATCCTTTTTATACACTACCAACGTCTTTTACGTAAAACATCTACCGCCATTTTGAACCAATCACAGATCATCATATATTTTGGCTTAATATCTTCTAACACAGGTAATAATAAACAAATCTTATATAGTAAAACCAGTTTATAACATTATAAGGTAATTAATCAATTTAATAAGAGTTGATTCTTAATTCTTAGACATCATCAAAAAGTATATCAAAATCAATCAAAATCAAAATCAAAAGTCATTTATTCAAATTAGGCTGAGAGTCAGCACTTTTCGAACGTCAAAATTACAAAAGACAGTCCCCCAAAAACGCCCGCCCTTCACCACTTCCTAGTGCTATCGCTGGGAAGAAGAAGTGGCGGAACAAACTTCCCAGCAGCACAGCTGTCTGTTCAGTTAGAATATAGTTGCATGTATACAATACTAGGAACATATGTTCAGTAATTAACATTACAAGAAACTTAAATTATTTGCCATAAAATATGTCAGCTAGCCACGCCAATATACCAACAAATATAATAAAAACTATACGTACTTAAGCTGAAAAATAATTAATTAAAATGGAAATAACTACTTACTACCTAAATAAAAGCCTCCAGGCATAAAGGGCGTGACAGCTTACATATTTACGCATAGCTGGGTTCTGGTCACATAGCTGTCACTTGAGTCACAGATGAAAAACTAGGACCATTGAAGTAAAATAAATAAATAAGTTAATACTAATAACAATAACCTGTCAGTAAGCTGATTCTGGAGAAAGAACATGAACATTGTCTTGAGTTAATTAGGGCGACCAACTATTCTTATCGTGTAAGTAGTCGTTGATGGAATAGTAAGCCTTTGAGCAAAGGTTAGATTTTACTTGAGCTTTAAACGCATTGAAAGGCAAGTCTAGCAAAGAAGAGGGTATCTTGTTATAAAAGGTTATACCAAGCCCAACAAATGAGTTATGAACCTTATGAAGCCGGTGAAAGGGGGCACGTAGTTTGTCCTTATTTCTAGTGTTAACACTGTGAATATCACTGTTTTTAGTGTACAAGTGCAAATTTTGCCTAATATATAAAATGTTGGCGAAGATGAATTGTGATGCAACCGTGAGAATACCAATATCTTTAAAAAAATCTCTTAGAGAAACTCTGGCACCTAGCTGGTAAATTGCTCGAACAGCTCGTTTTTGAAGGACAAATATATTTTGTATATCAGCGGCTTTGCCCCACAGCAGAATACCGTAGGACATAACACTGTGAAAATAACTAAAATAGACTAAACGAGCTGTGTCAACGTCAGTGTATTGTCTTACTTTCCTGACGGCGTAGGCAGCCGAACTGAGCCTTCCTGCTAGACTTGATATATGAGGTCCCCACTGAAGTTTGGCATCTACTGTTAGTCCTAGAAAAATTGCCGAGCCTACTGTTTCAAGCACCTCTTTATTTAAGACGATGTTGGGTCCTAGATTTCTGACATTCGGTAAGGCAAACTTTACACATTTCGTTTTCTTGGCATTGAGAACTAGGTTATTTGACGTAAACCAATCTGTAACTATTGAGAGTGCACTGTTTACGTCGTCAAAATCTTGTCTATTCCTGTCTACTTTAAAAATAAGAGAGGTATCATCTGCAAACAGTACAACGTCACAGATGCCCTTCAAATGGAATGGTAAATCATTGATATATACTAAGAACAAAAATGGACCCAGTATTGAGCCTTGCGGAACACCTAACTGAACTGGTAGCCCGGAAGATTTCGCGCCATTAACATCTACACATTGGACCCTATTATGTAAATAAGAAATTATTACGTTGAGAGCCACGTTTCGGACACCGTAATGACGTAACTTACGCAAAAGCGTGTCATGGTGCACGCAATCAAAGGCTTTGGAGAGATCACAGAAAACTCCAATAGCATTCTGTGATTTCTCCCATGCGTCAAATATGTGTCTCAGCAGAGCAACACCCGCGTCTGTAGTTGAACGACCCTTTGTAAAGCCATATTGCTCATTATGGAGGAGGCTGTTTAAATTAAAATGTCTTAGCAACTGCTTGAGTATTAACTTTTCAAATATTTTGCTAAACGCAGGTAAAATAGAAATAGGCCTGAAATTGCCAACGTCATTCTTATTACCTGATTTAAATAATGGTATGACTTTGCTACTCTTCATGAGGTCAGGAAAAGTTCCTAAATCAATACATTTATTAAAAGTAACAGCTAGATAGGGGGCTACGATGTCTATTATATTACTTAAAAGTTTAATGGAGATGCCCCAATAATCACCGGTGTTTTTAGACTTAAGTGTATTAAAAATATTAACTACATCACGCGGGGTTACATGTTCGAAACTAAATAAAGGACTACATTTAGGTACAGACGCCAGCACATCAAGCTACTACAATCTGTCAGATTTCTTTAATAGATTTTCGACTTTATTGCTAAAGCGTTAGGTTCAAGGTTGATTGGGAAAATCTAACAGTTTCGGATAGGTTGACCTGCTGGCGTCCGTACACTACTATGCAAAAGGTCTTCAGCTTTAGACGGGGACGAATTTAAGGAGCGAGTCGTAGTTATCGGTATGTTGGCAAAAAACTCATTAAATGCCTCAGCTACATCAGCTGCATTATTAACTAATTTGTTGTCGACCATAATCTCAAGTTGTTTTTCTTGTTTAACAGATTTACCCGTTTCATTGTTAATAATTTTCCAAGTGGTTTTTACTTTATTATTAGAATTTTTAATTGTATCGCCTAAAAATTTTGATTTAGCAAAAGCACTAATCTTTTTGAATAATTTTGAATAATTTTTGACATACTCTAGGAAAGGAGTATCAAACCTGTATTTTTTCAAACCATATAACTCGTATAGTCTCGCTCTACTTTTATAAATTCCCGGAGTAGCCCATTGATTAAAGCCAACAGAGGAACCATTAACGTTAATAGTTTTGGTCTTAAAAGTGGATTGGTACTCTTTTTGCACAACATCAAAAAGGGCACCATAAATTTCATTGGGATTCTCGTATTCTACTATAGATGGTGTAATTCTATGAGCTATATTATTTTTAAACATTTTGCAACGACTGGCTGTATAAGGCCTGCATTCAAGTTTATGCGGTTTTTTATGTACTGGCATGGGGAAGCTAGCTAATAAACCACAGTGGTCGGACGTTAAATCAGTTAACACTAATTTATGTTTGGCATCACAATCACTAAATACATTATCAAGACAAGTTGACGAAGATGCTGTGATCCTAGTAGGTTCAAAAAACAAGTTAATTAAATTATAAGACCTAAAAAGATTGAGAAGTCTAATACTTAATGGAGTAACATCTAAAATATTAATATTGAAGTCTCCACATAATATAATGCTTTTGTTACTTGATTTCAACCTATTGAGAGAATCTTCCATTACCGATTCGAAACTAACAAAATCCCCAGAGGGGGGTCGATAAACGCAAATTATAACATATCGCTCAAGTTCAACACAAGACAACTCTATAGTGCGCTCGATTGAAAGATTAACTAAATCTAAACGTTGTTTACATTTTAACTTGTTTGAAACAAGAACTAAAGAGCCACCGCGAATAGCACTTTTTCTTACAAATGCACTCTGTACGGTAAAGTTTTCATCATTAATAAACACTACTTCATGTTCCTTCAACCAGTGTTCAGTCAAACATAACACCTGAACATCATAGAACTCCATAAATAAACTTAATTCTAGCTCTTTGCCGGACAGACCCTGCATATTTTGATGTACAACATTCAACATATGCGGCTGACCCGTTGTCTCACCTAATAGTTTAAACTACAAGGCGTATCAAAAGTAGTGTTAGTATCAGTACTAACAGTAATCAATGGTACACTACAAGTACCAGTGTCACTGAGTATATTGTATGCTAAAAGATTAGCAATTTGTCTCCTACAACTAGGTGGCAAATACATAGTATAATTTGTCAGTTTGTAATCAGTAATGAATTGATTACAATCAAAATATAAAATAGCATCACTGTGACGACAAGTCCTATTATAAATGAACATATTTAAATTATAAATATGCTTATTTTGCTCATCAGTTAAATGATAGGAATAAGGCAAGGCACAAAAAATAAATTTACAGTTATTAGTCTCATTAAGATGCAACATCAAATGGACACATTCAATTAAGTCCTTTTTCCTTACATTTAAACTATCCCCATATAATAATATAACAGTTGAACTGGGGTTTATTTTTGTCAATTTGATATTACTAATTAATTGGCTAATACTGGCACCGGGTAAACAATTATTAATTATATATTGTTGCGAACACTGATTTAGTAAGCTACCAAGATATCAACATCAACTGACAGTATTGTACCAATCATTTGAAACAACCTATTATATTAAAATAGCAATATAAAATCTAAGATATACTACAAAGATAATCAAATATTACTTAATCATTTATAATAATAATAACATTAGTGTTTTTTTTACAACTGTTGTTTTTTGTAAACACAATATCTAGTCAAATTAGGTACTTCTACGTTCACGTTCAATCTGTCACAAGCTTCGTAATTGTGACAGATGCCATTATCCAACAAACAATATATTATAATTATATCAAGATGATATATATGTAACACACGCATTTGTCAGAAATCTTGCAGCTCAACTCTTTAACTTACAAGGATAATTATTTACTTACTCGTACATAGTTTTCTGTTTATCCTATCCAAATTAAACTATTATTTTTATTTATTTTTCTTATTTCTTCTCTTTATTTCTTATTATTGTACAGCCTAGAGATACTTTTTTGGTAACATTGTCTCTAAATAATATAAGTACAAATACTTATTATCAAAACTGACTAACAAACCCACAAACATCATCATCTGCCGAGCCTTTTCCCAACTATGTTGGGGACGGTTTCCAGTCTAACCGGATGCAGCTGAATACCAGTAATTTACATGGAGCGACTGCCTATCTGACCTCCACAACCCAGTTACTGTGTAATACGATACCCCTTGGTAACCGACAAACATAAATTATTATTACTTAACAATCATTTTGTTTATCTCCACAGCCTCGCAAGAAGAATGGGGTCGTCGCTACAACGTCTCCCTGCTCGACCAGCACAGCGAGCTCAAAAGAATCGCAGAGGCGCGCGCGCTGTCTGCTGCAGAACGACAAGCTAGGGAGGAGGAGCATATCCTGGAGAGTGTGGCGCAGAGCAAGGCACTGATGGGAGTTGCTGAGCTGGCTAAAGGTAACTTTATTTAGAACAACTGTCTTGGTTCAATTTTAGATGTGGTGGTGACAGCACTCCCTCATCGAGCTATTTTCGATATGCAAGGTTAAGCAACAATGCTATGGCATAAATAAAAACTTTTAAACACTAAACTGGGTGTATGACGCCCGAAGCCGGCGAAGCCGAAGCAATATTTAAAATAATTCAAAATTATATGGTTCCAATTGAGAATAGAGTAGAAATCTAATTAGTATAGTGAAGCTGAGATCTAATAAAGTTAAGTCTTAATTAAGTGATTTGTTTGATACAGCCTGCTTTTTCCGATGGAGGAACGTAGCTTTTGCATTGAACTTTGCGTGTACGATGTAAGAATCTGTGTCGCAAGTTCAACAGAATTCGTGTGTCATTTTCATGGTATTTATTTAAACAAGACGCCATTTCTGCGCTGTTTTTTTTCTATATTCTATTCATGCGCAATTTCTATTGAAAATAAATCTATTTTTGCGCATGAATGGATCCCACGAACCTTTATTGGACAGTGTTTATTGCGCAAAACATGATTGCGCAGCGGTCCATTCTTGCGCACTCAACACCATCACGTGACTATTTTTTCTCAGCTTTCCAGCCTCGCGAAGTCTATTCTTGCCCAGTATCTTCTTCCTCTTCTATATAAAATGACATGACAACACGGTTAGCGCAGTGGCTGAGCGATCGGACTGCTGCGCTGCGTGTCGCGGGTTCGATTCCCGCACAGAACAAATATTTGTAAGTCCTACATGTATTTGTTCCGAGTCTGGGTGTTTTTCTATCTATAATATGCATGTATTTACAAAAAAAAATGTATATGTCGGAGTCATTCATTTGACTATTCGGAACGCTAGCGCCATCTCGTGGCGTTAGACAGAGTCTAGCCTGAGTTCGTGGTGGGAGCGACCGTTACAAAGGACGGTGTAAGCAGAGCTCCGGGGATCATCGAAACATGGAAATCGTACGAACAACATGTGCTGAGAAACTGTCGCGTTCCGTATCGTTAAATGTGTACCTACAGTGTGTGATTCGCTAGTGTGACTGATTTGTTCGTGAATTATAATCTGATTTGAACTATAAACCGTTTTTCTAATGTGCAATAACCAACATTACCCATAGTACGCCCACAGTAATTAAATTATGCCTGATGCTAACGAGAGACAGACATACCATCTCCGACATCAGAAGTGGGATTCGTGTTGGTTCATGCACAAAATGAGAACGCTTAAAGTGAAAGTGACCGTTGACATTTGAAAAACAAAGTGCAAACATGCGAACGCTTAATAATCGTGTGGATCTGTCCAAGTTCGACCTTGACAAAGCTCATACGGATGCGCGAGCATGATACATGTTGTTTTGGGCATAGGCTGTATGCAAAAATACCTTTG
This sequence comes from Apamea sordens, assembly GCA_945859715.1. Lineage (NCBI taxonomy): Eukaryota > Metazoa > Arthropoda > Insecta > Lepidoptera > Noctuidae > Apamea > Apamea sordens. The sequence continues at coordinate 3,889,856 of OX244015.1, read as the reverse complement.
CCGAGTGACGCGACTGTTGCGCCTACCGCCATGTTTGAAAAAAAGAAGACTATCTCTAACCGGCGTTTGAGATCGACGTATCACGTACACGTACACGTTGAACACGCAGTATAAGGCGTGTGCAAACGCAACAGCTGATTTGTTTTGCCAAAAATTCACTGCAAGGTGGTCAACTTGTCACAACAACAACAACATCAGTAAGACGCACAAAGGAGCAGCATCAACGTGACTATCGCAAATAGCATACCATGGAATTACGTGGAGTGACTAAGGATCGAGCCAAGCACCCTCGCAGCCGTCAGCGAAGCCTTTCGTGTGCTGCAAGTGAGGGAAACCAGGACATATCGCAGCCGGGTGCACAAGTAGTTGCAGCCAAGCCAAGCGGATGGTGGACAACGTGCTGGAAGTCGTGAACGGCGAGTGGACGTCGTACAACTACCCTCAGATACATTGGAAAATAAAGGTGAGCTGTATTGTTTTGTTTACGATTCTGGTGCTGAATGCTCGTTAGTAAAAGCGAGTTGTGCAGCCAAATTAAGTGGCAAACGAGTTAATAATGTTGTTGCATTGACTGGTATTGGTCAAACATGTGTATTCAGCACAGAACAAATCGTATGTAGTGTTGCAATTCGATCAATCAATCAATGATGATGATTTGTTCAATCTCAAGCTGTTTCTCGCTAGAAACAGCTTGAGATTTGATTACTATGATCTACCCGACATTTACTTGCAAAGTAATATTATGATAGTACGTGAAATATTGAACCTAGGCTTTTCGATTAACATGTCGGCGACAGAGTTTTTGTTGCTTAGCTTAGCTGAGCTCTTGTAATAAATTCAGTTTTAAACGGTCAACAGCAGAAAGTTAGATTTGATGGAACAAAGGCAGCTCTAACAAAATGTTCGGTTGACGATTTCGTGTTATTAGAAAACGAAAAGTGAAATCAGATTATAAGACTAAGTTAGATTAGAAGTTCAGAGGTCCGTTTACGGAAGCAGAAGTTTTGGCGGGTGATCGCTATACGTTAAAAACTTTAAAATCTAACCTTACAAGTATGCTCATGATAGGTTAAAGAGAGTGCCTGAGTGCCAAGTACCGCTTGAAGTAGAAGAGTTTAAGTTGAGTGATAGTGGTGAATCTTAGTTCGGTTGGTCGGACCGTACCAGTAGCCATTTCGTAGCCGTAGTCCGATAGAAGTCGGTATTTACTTTATGTAATCCGTGGATGCGCGGTGCGCGGGTGACTCTGGCGGAGGTCGGGTCTTGCAGAGACCACAGAGTCCGTGGGACTCGGCGTTCAAGGGAATGCAATAGTGTGTGAGGGCTTAGTGAAAAGCCACAGGCCACGAATCTGATTCACACTTTGTGTTATTGTTTTGTGATAATTTAACGATAACTGCTAATGGCAGGTTGATATGACATTGGTACTTGGTCACTCATGCATTCCTACAATTGTTACTTAACTTAATTTTGGATTTAAATGATTAATTTGATAAAGGATTAAGTTAAATTTAAAATGATTATGATTAGATAATCAAAATTTGTTTACAATACTCTGGTTGAATCAATACTCTAAAAGCCTTCAACTCTAGGCGTAGGTATAAGTATGCTCACGATAGGTAAAAAAAGGTGCTAGTAGGTCATGTACCAGTCGAAGTAGATAGTGATCACACTGGTGATGAACAAGCCTACATTATGGGAAGCACGCGAGTAGGGGTTCTCTATCGGCCGTAGTAAAGTTGTGTGGTGTCACAGGGTGATACACACGGATCCATGAGCTGGATGTGTGAGAGCAATGCGATTGCTGGTCGGCTCGAGAGCCGTGGCGTTAGAGTGGTTTACTCGTGTGTGGGTTTCTAGGTGTCTAAGGCTCTTAGTGATAAAAAAGATTGTTAATGTGGATAACGATGGTACATGGCTCTGCTATGATATGTTTACATTACTCTTTCCCAATACATTATCGCTGGTTAAGCGAGTTATGTTGACTATCGCTGGTTAAGCGTGTTAGTAGTCTAATCACTGGGTAAGCGTTAGCTGTTGAATCGCTGGTTAAGCGTGTTATGATGTGCTTTCGCTGGTTAAGCGTCATTATTATCACTGGTTAAGTGATAGGATTTTTAACGCTAGTTAAGCGCTAAAATGTTAAGTACTGGTTAAGTACTTCAATGAATTTCACTACTGGGTAAGTAGTGATGCATGGTGCTGGTTAAGTGCTGTGGATTTGTTTGGTAGAGTCAAAATACTGTTTTAATTGAGTGCCTTTATTCTTTCATTTTAGTGTTCTGTTTGGTTCACAATCAATTAAGCATTAAACGCAATACTCAGACGGTTTAATTTGACCCAATTATTTTTGTGATAATGTCCCTGACGTGGGTCTGGATAGCCGAGCCATGAGCGTTGTATGTAATCTACGAGTTAGTTGATATAATTTCTGACCAATTATTACTAAGGCTTAGAGGAATCTTTTGTTATCGATGATAGTTTGGATCAGAGTATTACTAACGAATTTGAAGAAAGTCCAGTAATAATTTTGTTGATGAAACAGAGTAGAGATTAAGTTGTGTGTGTTGTGTGACGTTTCGTGAGAAACCATAAAGTCCAGGAGTGACTTGGCGATTCGATTGGAATGCGCAAATGAATTTGAGTTGAGTAACTGGAGGTTACTAGATAGTATGAGACACATGCATCTTAGTTGATTATTTTGATTGTAATCTTGAGATTTGGGAATCAAATAGTGGGTAATGCTCTGAACTCTGCAATTGTTAGTTTGTTCGAGTTTTCATTGTGTTTTTGCCTGTACCAAATGTGGTCAGGAGTGGCCGAGCTATGTGATACTTTGCGGGTATGTTTCTTTACAGATTAGCACACGAGGACGTGTGTATAGCAGGATGGCCGTGTCGGAGTCATTCATTTGACTATTCGGAACGCTAGCGCCATCTCGTGGCGTTAGACAGAGTCTAGCCTGAGTTCGTGGTGGGAGCGACCGTTACAAAGGACGGTGTAAGCAGAGCTCCGGGGATCATCGAAACATGGAAATCGTACGAACAACATGTGCTGAGAAACTGTCGCGTTCCGTATCGTTAAATGTGTACCTACAGTGTGTGATTCGCTAGTGTGACTGATTTGTTCGTGAATTATAATCTGATTTGAACTATAAACCGTTTTTCTAATGTGCAATAACCAACATTACCCATAGTACGCCCACAGTAATTAAATTATGCCTGATGCTAACGAGAGACAGACATACCATCTCCGACATATATAAGTAGTTTATCAGCCATCTTGTTACCATAACACAAGCATTAGGTTGCTTAGCTTGGGACTAGATGGCGCTGTGTGAAATGTCCAGGGATATTATTATCTATATCTATACTTATAATAAATCTGTAGAAGTGAAAATTCTGTACATTGAAAATATCCAAAAAATAAATGGCAGGGGGTGTTACTTGACCGACACCGAACCCAAAAATGTGATTAAAAAAATTTTTGTCTGTCTGTCTGTCTGTTTGTTCAGGCATCACGCAAAAACTACCGGTTCGATTACGATGAAACTTGGTATAATTATTCTTTAATATCCTGGGCACCACACTGGGTACTTTTTATCCCGGAAAAGTATATACAATAAAAAACAAACTTAATTTTGCGGTTCGATCCCTATACCCGATTACCACTGTCTGTACTGTACCAACCGCAAATACTAAGTTTGTCGTAGGTTGGGTCACCCGCAGTGGAGTTCATTTTTATTCCTTTTAGTTTTAAGAGTTATTTAGGTTTATTTTTATATAAGTCGTAGGTATAGATTTTAATTTTAAAGTATAGGTAGCATATTTGATAGTGTACGTAGTGACCGTCGTTTATTTTATAATACTGTTAGGTAGGTTTAGTCATTCGTATAGATATTAGTTTTTAGGGATTTTGCTTATTTATTGAGTTTAGATTAGTTATCATCAGAAATAGGTTTATTTAGGTAGGTAGGTATTTAATTTTCTGTTATTGAGTTTTTTTTTTAATTAGTTAGGTACTTAGGTAAAGATATCATATAGGTACCCTCTTAATCACCACTAATGAGACACAATTGGTTTTCTATTGTAATTAGCCACAAAGGGCCCGCGACATAGATGGCATTCTGGGGAAGCACATACATTTTATCCTGTTAGCACGTTCCCGTGGGTAAATTTCCGACATCCACGCGGGCGAAGCCGCGGGCAGAAGCTAGTTATAAAATAAAGTCGCTTTCAAGACTGTCTGTGGGGTCCGCGTTGTTCTTCAAAAATTATAAACTAAGCCACGGATTTTGTTGCGATTTTGATCGGTTTTTGTTGCGATTTTTGCCATAATTTAGATAATTTATTGCGGGAAGTTTATGTATGTAACACGTTTGTATTATACTTAATGTAATAAAGAAATCTCGTTGTTTTGACAAGCCTTAAGAGGGTGCACACAGGTCCACTAGCGCCACTCCTTTAAAAAAATATTATCTCGTGACTGAGAAGGTATTATGAAAATCTGCTCAATCAGCGACCTCAGTAAATGTGTCTAGAATTTTCTAATACCTTTTATAAAATTTCATATTGAGACACGAAGCAACAAAATTCGATCTAAAGAAAAGCGGCCACATTCCTATATTTCGTATTTAGTTGCTTCGTGTCTCAATATGAAACTTAATAAACGGTATTAGAATATTCTAGACACACTTACCGAGGTCGCTGATTGAGCAGATTTTCATAATTCCTTCTCAGTCACGAGATAATATTTTTTTAAAGGAGTGGCGCTAGTGGACCGTTGTACAGGCTCTTAATAAGCGTGCGGAGCAGTATTCTTGAACTTATAAAACTTTTTTTCCAGGTATACAGTACGAAGACCCAATAAAAACCTCGTGGCGTCCACCTCGCTGTATCCTGGAGCTGTCAGAGGAACGCCACGAGAGGGTCCGCAGACAGCTGAGGATATTGGTGGAAGGAGAAGACGTCCCGCCGCCTATCAAGACGTTCCAGCATATGAAGTTTCCTAAAGGTAAGAGAGAGGGGAACATTTTTGGTGATACTTTTGTTGCGTGAATAAATAATGATACATCTTACTAAAGAAATACAATAGTCCTAGAACTGCACCGTAATTGCGTAACACACGAACAATCGTAATCTGAATCATTTTGAAGCAAATTGCTAATCCATTGCTTAATAACTCATAAGTTATAAAAAATTGTCTGCTCAACATTTAAATAACGCAATGAATGTTGTTGAACTGTCAAAATGAAACCGATTCCGATTGATTGTGTATTACGCAATTAGGGTGCGGGTATTTTTCTACGCCATCTCAAAACAGCCGTAGTTAAACTACATTTAATAAAAACAACAGAGTAAACATGAAGTGCTATTACACCAATTACGCTCATACGAATATTGTCAAAAGTCTTTAAAACATATAGTAAATATATCTATGAACAAACTTATATATATATTTTTTAAATATACTTTAAGCTGGCCAGCAGTGGGTAGTGGGCAGTACAGGCTAAGAAAAAAATAAATAAAATAAAGTTGGCACTTTTTTAACAGGCTCCAGAAAAAATACAACCATTTAATGTTAAGGGCCTGTAATACCTCAGATTGCGAAAATTGTCTTAGCATTAATGACTCTAGTTTCAACAATACTGCAGTATTCTCTTTGAAATTAATATACAATAAAGACGAGGACTGCTGCGAGGTGTCGTCTGTTTCGAAAACACGATTGCATACAATTTTCTCGATACAAATAAATCTCAAAGTTACCTCTAAACCGTACAATAAAAGAAGAATTATCAATGAAAACTTTCAAATTAGGTCATGAAACTTTGCAGGCTAATCGATCTATGCATAAAGCAGGTGTCATCTGTTCGTTTTTTTTTTTTTAATCTTTACTTTTAACGTAAAAAGATGGGATTGGAAATATCAAGCTTTTTAACCACTCACACCTTGAACCGATCTGCCGCCCGGCCCCCGACAGGACCCCGATTCAGTACTTGTCAGTACCGCTTCGGCTATCGGACGGGGAACCCGTGTCACTTCGCTTGCGCTCAAAAGACCCGATTGACAACGTTTTATGTTCTGAAGAAATTATATGATAATGTAAAATTAAATTTAGATGTTAGAATAAGGCACCCGTATTTTAATTTTATCCAAATTTTGTAGTTTTAATTTATAAAATCATCTTTGAAATGGTTCAAAATCGTAATCTCACGTCAATGTCAAAATATTGTCAAAAATTTAGGGAGGTAAGCGTACCTATTTTAGACAGTTCCCAAATTTTTATGGTGTTTTCAATATTCAGCAAAACTTTTTTTATAAATAATTTTATTTGAGATAGAAAGAAAGAAAAAAGTTTATTGGGACACAGTTCGTGAAACACAAAATACAAAATTAATAAAATAAAGAATAATGTTTCAGACAACAATAGTGTGTGCCTCACGGCTGCGCCAAAAAGGTTCATTTCAGCATTAATGCCAGACAGATGCTGTCTGACGCTGGTTTTCTAATGAACCTTTAGGGAAAAGTGACGGGGAGTACACACAGTTTCAACATACCTAATACATACTTATAAATAAATAAACTAGTAATCACGTACATACATATCATTACAAATACAAATAAGAAAAAAAAAACCAAAACCAAAACAACCAAGTCTCAGCAAAACCTGTTTTTCTCGATCAATCTACTTACATATGTTTGTGGTAATGGAACTATATTTCAATTACCACAAATGTATAGATACAGGTGGATTTTTGAAAGGATTTTTGAGAAATCACGGTACAGCGGACAGAGCTGAGTATCTAAATTTGAAAGGACTAAACTAATATTTATCTTCTGTCCTTTTCTTAATAAAATAGAAAGAAAAAGATGCACTGAACTTAAATTTAGTTTAGTTTGTTAACAAGGGAATCGGCGCCATTGCCATGTCCAGGGATATTATTATTATCTCCTTTATCTCGTTTAAATACTTACAAAATACATTTTTAAATATTTTTATAAACAAAAGGATAAAAAAACATTTAAAAATATAAAAAGTAGTAGCCCACCAGTATCGGGAACAGGGTCCAAGCTACCGGCGGTCAGGGCTCCAGAGAGAGGAACCTCCTGACGATGCGAGCCGTGTCCAGAAGTACCGCTTTCTGAATCAAGCCCTTGATCCAGCTGCCCAACGAGAGCCTCCTCAGGTGTTGGTCGAGGCTCTTGGCTATTAAGCCATTGGCTGTCACAACTATCGGCACAATGATCGCTGAGTCCACATCCCACATGTCGACAACCTCGCGAGCCAAGTCAAGATACTTGATTTGTTTATCTTTCTCGGCTTTCACGAGGTTGTCATCATGCGGGACGGTTATGTCAACAATCATTGCGCGTCGCTCTGATCGATCCACCACCACTATATCAGGCTTATTGGCAACAATAGTCCTGTCAGTGATGATGGATCGATCCCAGTACAATATGATATTACCATTTTCGAGAACTGGGTCGGGCACATACCTGTAGTACGGCACCTCCGAATCCACAAGGCTGTATTTCAGAGCAAGTTGCTGATGGATTATCCTAGCTACAAGGTTGTGTCTATGCAAGTATTCTCCATTAGCTAAGCGAGAACACCCGGAGATAATATGCCTGATTGATTCCCCCGGCCGGTGGCATGCCCGACAGATGTCAACCGTGCCGTCTTTTACAATAAATCTCCGGTAATTGTTCGTCATGATAACTTCGTCCATAATTGCACAGACAAAACCTTCGGTTTCTCCATAGAGGTCACCGAAACGCAGCCAGGCTACGGACGCTAATAGATCTACATCGGGCCCATGCAGGGCCCGGAAGAAGCGTCCGTGAAGCTCCTTACTCTGCCATACCTCCATGCGTTCATTAGTGTCAAGCACTACTGGTTTGCACCAGTTCTCTTTACCCAAGGAAAGCGGGGTGAGGCCCTTGTCCACCGCGACTACATCTCGATGCATCCCCACGTCGGTATCTAGGAAATATTCCCTGAGACTGCATATCTCGCGATTGTGGAGGTTCTTAGCGTTTAAAAATCCTCGACCTCCACATTTTCGCGGGATATATAGCCTCATTACCGATGACCGTGGGTGATGCATTCGATTTGCAGTCAGCAGCGTACGGACTCTCCTATCCAGGGCATCGAGTTCGGTCTGAGTCCATTTGAGTATGCCGAAAGAGTACATCAAAACTGGCATGACCCAACCGTTGAAGGCGCGCACCTTGTTTCCACCTGATAAAAGACTATTAAATACTTTTTTAAGGCGGCTAAAGAATTATTATTATTATTGTCTTAGATGTAATGGTACTTATTAATATTATCGTATGACAAAAGTTGATTTAATTCAGTTTTAACGTATGGCCATAGTAGGGGAAGGTGGGGGGACACTGGATAGTTAAGAAAAAGACACGCTAAATAAATCACTATGTTATTTATTGAGGTAATCAATGTCATAAATGTTTAAGTATACCTTAGGCATAACTTTGGCATAAAAATGTTTGAGATCAATCTTAGTAACTATAAAATATATATTTTTTTAATAAAAATTATAAATCCGAATTCACCCCATACCTATGGGTCAAACCGGATAGGCATTTTGTATTCAAGGCGTGAATACAGATACTAAAAATAAAACTAAATAATCAAATTATTCGCAATTTTTGCATACAAAAAATAATAATTCTTGCTCAGAACAACTGATGCAACTTTCGTGAGCCCATTTATGACAAGCAGTGCATTGGTACCATACATCTGTGGACTTAGTTTGACTATACTTTTCGCCACAACCCAAACACTCCGAATCCTCCTGATAGTTTTCTTTAAGCGTCTTTTTACCAATACCTTTACCTTTGCCTTTTTTTGTTTTAATTACTGATGACATAGCCTTATCTGCCAGTTCATTTTTATACGGTGATTCAGTCAAAATTGCGGTTTTTCCTCGACGCGCTGATGGCCGCATGTTCTTATTAAAATGAGGAATCGGCATGATATCTTTCGGTGATACTAGACTTAAGGAATCTGAAAAGTTTTGTCCTCCTGTAGATGATGTAAAATTAATTAAATATTAAATGAAAAAATTGATTAAACCTGAAATATTAATTAAACAGAGGAATAAAACAAACGCCCGCAATACCTACCTATAAAATCAATCGGGGTGAAACCGGATAGTCGAAATCACCCCGTCCGCTTGTACCCCACAGGTGCCATGTTTGAAATTGTAATACTAACAGAGATTATGTTTAGACTCATAGCAACAACAAATACCGGTTTAAAGGGTTAAATATGTATTACTTCATAAAAAATACAACTGTATATGATAGCACATAGCTAAACTTAATGATAACACTTTAAAAAAGTCAAAATATTAGTTATCTTACCTTTGTTTACAATTTTCGTTTATAGACGCACGCGCTGAGATGTTACCGTCACCGCCATTTGCAACTGCACTGAGTAAGCGTTCGCGCGTATTTCACCGCTAGCTAGAGCGAGACAGCTGTACGCGGAGTAATGAAATAGCAATTATCTGGTTTCACCCCCTGTCCGGTTTCCCCCCTCATTCCCCTAAATCTTAGGAAATATCGATAAATCGTATCAAGTTTGCCACCCTTATTTTTGACGTGACTAAATGGCGGTTTTCAGTATCTTACCTAACCTATGCTCTCACTGCGTCGATTGCTCTTTGTAATAGTATTGAATATTACGACTTGGCTATTTTAACGGACTCTGATTGCTTTAAAAAACGACTTACCTGGCTGTGATTTTCGGAACTGTGTACCGCTCAAACGATAACATGGCACTGTTTCTATTTTTACATTAATACACACAAACATTTTATCTCATTCTAAAACCAATGCTAAGAATACAGGTACCTATTTTAATTAGATTCTGTGCATTTAAACGTTGCAATGATAATATACACTTAGGCTTTAGAAAAAAACTGCAAAGATACCTAATTATCTAGGTAGGTACAAAAAATAGCTAAATATATTATAAATGTTATTGTTTTTTAGTTTCTTAAATATCACTCGGAGCTATGAAAATCTATATCTAATATTCATTGTTATGGTTCGATTATAACCTCAAAATCTGATGCTTTTTTTTTAAATATATATATTCTGCAACAAGTCCGCTATATAAATAAGATCTTATAGGAGTTTACTAATGATCGACAATTCAACACATAATTTTCCGATGCTCTTGGTTCCAGGGCGAACAATGTATGGGCGCAGAGCAATGTCCTTTGCTGTTTGCGCAAACAGGCTTCGTAAGTCATAAAAGACAGGACACACTGATTGAAGATCTTAGTCTTATGAAAGTGAAATACTCAATGAAAAGACTCGGTGAAGTTTCCTAAACGCTGCGCTGCCCAGCCCAGCTAAATGCTTTTGTTCACCTCTCAAAGTTGTTCTTACCAAACTGCAGAATTTTTCGTGGGTAAAAGTATTCTCGGACAACTTTGAAAGCATTAACATTGACAGCAATCGTTGAACATAACCTGGGTTTTCTCCAAGTTCATCCGGAGACCAATACGTATGAATCAACTAGGCTGTACAGCATCTGCTGCAAGCTATGAAGCGACTCAGCCGCTATGATAATATCATTTGCAAATATTAAGTGTGCGATGTACTCGCCGTTGATGTTAATGCCGCGTCCTTTCCAGTTCAGCGTCTTAAATAGATCCCCCCATAATATTAGAGAACAATTTCGGGAAAATTACGTCCCCTTCTCTCACCCCTTTACATGGATATGTTTAGTTCAATGCAGCGTCTCCAAAACAGACCAGGTCTCGATAGAGTCAAAAGTCCTACTTGTAGAAGTACCTACATGTCTTTTTGACAACCAATTTGAGAGTTGTCAACTGATCGATCAATTTGAGAGTTGTTACAAATCTATATTAGATCTCATCATCGCGCGTTCGTATTTTACAAGATAGACGATGATTTCCGAAGCGCCTATTTTTTGTTGGACAATGACATCAGAAGACCAATTCTCGTAATTAAAAACGTACAAAATTTAGTCGCAATCTCATCTCAGCGAATCAATGTCAAATACTTGTCAAAAATGTATGGAAATTTGAGGTATTTTTGGCAGACTGAGACTGAGATCTGAGCTTTCTTAAAATTTCGAGAATTGCCCCTCTGTACGTAGGTTACCTTGGTAAATTAGCTAAATTATTTATTAGTACATTATAAATTGACAATTTGCTAGCTAATTTATAATGTAGGTACTAATGAATAATTTAACTTTCAATATATTTTCTTTTTATTCTATACAGAAGACATCGATTTCGCATAATAATATAATCATAATTTAATCAATTATTACCAAGCCTACGTCCATCAACAGTTTAGTTCACCCTAACTGAATCAGTTTAACAGTGTGAGCGGGATAGACTGATACATGGCGCGGGGAAGTGGGGGCAAAATATGAATTTCAGCTGAGGTATTACAAGCCCTTAATATGACCGTCGTATTTTGACAGAAAGATACCCGTGTGTTCCGTATATTGCGATATGACCCAAGCCTTCGACTAAGTGGATCATAAGATTTTGCTTTAGAAGTTAGAAGCTTATGGAATTCGAGGAACTATATTAAAATTGATAGAATCATATTTAATGATTAGAAATTAATACGTAGATATTTTGAAAGTAGATCCAAAATCTGAATTTAAATTTATCAAACTAATGATTAATTACGTGTGGTGTCCCATAAGGGGGCGTGCTAGGTTCCCTGTTTATTATTTATTTTACTTTTCCATACTATAATATTATATAGAGGTAATATTTTTGTGAGTTTGTATATAGTAATATGTGGGTAATCTTCGGAACTACTGATCCGATTCCGGACTATCGTACTTGAAACTTTTGTCTATGCTTTACTCCAGTTGACTGACACCCCAAACGTTTTCCAATTCTCAACTCACTCTTTTTCATAATTCACTAAACCGTATCTTTCCAGGAATCCTCAGAGGTCTAGAAGCTAAAGGCATTAAGGATCCCACGCCAATCCAAGTCCAGGGCATCCCAGCGGTACTGAGCGGTAGAGACATGATAGGCATCGCCTTCACCGGCTGCGGAAAGACGCTGGTCTTCACGCTGCCCATCATCATGATGTGTCTCGAGCAGGAAGTCAAGATGCCTTTCATCAAGTGAGCTTTGTGACATTTTAGACTTGCGATTAGTTTATATATGTGATTTTTTGTCATGTGACGTGTTTTTTCTGACTTTTGCCGACTTGGGATTTATCATAATTTGTTAATTATGAAAAATATATACATATTTGTTTGTTGACTTTCTTGACAGGAATGACAAGTTTTGTAACGTAACATGAACTTTATGTGTAGTCACATTTATATACACACAGTCATCACATTTTTATTAGGTTTTTTACTAATCATTCTGAAATCAATTTAATTTACAATACTTTAAAGTTGATATTGGCTCAAAATCAGAATCAATCAAAATCAAAAGTCATTTATTCGAATTAAGCTGAGAATCAGCACGTTTCGAACGTCAAAATTACAAAAGACAGTCCCCCAAAAACTCCCGCCCTTCACCACTTCCTAGTGCTATCGCTTAAGTGCAAAGCCCACACATGTACTGTAACTACCTACACAAAAATAACTTAAATTATAAATTTTATTACGCTATTATATTTGCGGAATGTGCCCTGTCAAATTGAACAACTGTCCGTTACGAGGCTGCTAAGAAAAACATAAATAATCAAATAAAATTACGATCCCTGGCAAATAATGAATACATACTTTTTTTTTTATTTATTTAAGTTTGACAGTATGTATTTCAGAATACACCACTTTCAAAGAACAGAATCGCGTTATTGTATCGTAAAAGCGGCCGCGTTTTTATGTGTGTGTAAAAGGGCAGTTACAGTGCGGTCTCAGACAGACCGCGTTTTAATATGCGTGTCCCACAAATGTTTTCGAAAATTTGAAAAAAAAAATACCTGCTTATTTTATGATTGATTCATGTCGAGAATCAGTAGCATTTGTACCTCCTTGAATTTGACGAGGTTGCAAAACATCACCTTGTGTACTAACTAAATTATTTCCAGAAACGAGGGTCCCTACGGCCTCATAATATGTCCGTCACGAGAATTGGCGAAACAGACTCACGACATCATACAACACTTTATAAAGCAGCTCAAAATGACTGGTAACCCTGAGATTAGGAGCTGTCTGGCTATTGGAGGTGAGTTATCTAAATTCATCATCATATGGGCAGGAGATATATACAGAGAAGCCCGTGGCTAAATAATAACAGCCGCACAGGTCGATCGGTGAGGTTAAGCTACGCTTGCCGCGGTTGGTCTGTGGATGGGTGACCATCTCGACATACCGAGACCCCTCCGTGCCTCGGAAAGCACGTTAAGCCGTTGGTCCCGGCTGTCATTCGTGGATCTTTGACAGTCGTTACGGGTCGTCAGAAGCACGAAAGTCTGACAACCAGTCTTACCAAGGGGTATCGTATTACCCAGTAACTGGGTTATGGAGGTCAGATAGGCAGTCGCTCCATGTAAAATACTGGTATTCAGCTGCATCCGGTTAGACTGGAAGCCGACCCCAACATAGTTGGGAAAAGGCTCGGCAGATGATGATGGGCAGGAGATATACCAATTTATGTGTTGGGGTCGGCGTAGCGTCCTTTTCTTCCATACTTCTCTATTAGTCGTCATCGCGGTAGTCACCCCCTTTCTAACCACATCATCATTCACACATTCCATCCATCATTTCTTTGGCCTTCACCGACTCGTATAGCCATCCAGTTATCTAAATTATTATGTCGTTTATTTATTTAATTCCTTATTTTATACATTTTTAATTTTTTCCTACTGATCTAGATCGAGCATTAGCAAAAAATTAATTATTCCTCAATTTTCATGATTGCACCTACCACTGTTTGTCTGTGCGTCACCCAAAGGTTGACTGGTAAAAAATGCCTATGGCATTAAATCCGCCCTGTACATTTGTGTGCTTAACACGCTCAGCGCCAAGCCCCATATGCCAATACCACTACACCAGGAAAATTCCCTACGCCAGGGCAACATTTTTTGTATACAAAATGTATGGAAAGTGTGCGCGTTAGCGATACACGGCGCTTAGACTGGAATGGTGCTTGTGTATCAAAAAGGATACACAAGTGTTTAGACAGTGTGTATCGCAAAAGATACACATGGCGCTGAGCGTGTTAAAGTATTAAAATAAATTAGCGGTCTAGATACGGGGAATTACAGCAGGCTAAATATGGCAGTACTAAACACCCTGCCTTCCCTTCTTTCCCTTTCTTCTTTTCCTTCTTAGTTCCTTTGGGAAGTGCGGGTTAAGTTACGATATATAAAAACCCTTTTTTATCACTTCCAATTCACCATACACTTAAATAGCACAGTTCTACATATTTGTACATTGTTTTGAACAGGTGTGGCGGTCTCAGAATGTATGGAGGTGGTACAAAGAGGGGTGCATATCATGGTGGCGACGCCTGGACGACTGATGGACATGCTCGACAAGAAGATGGTGAGTTGAACATGCAAATAATACTACATTCAAGTGTGCTTGAGAAAATATAGTCAGCCAATTACTGCCTCTTGTGTTTTCTGACTTCTTTTCTTTTTGCTCGGCTCCTTATGTTCAGTTCTATGTTATGGGTTTGGTTTCCACACTTAGTCTTTCAGGTGGACCATTGTGTGTGTGCAAAAGTAATGTTTCAATTCAGATTAGTTCCAGATATTAGCGCATTCAAACAAACAGCCTCATCAGCTATTTCATTAAGAAAATGACAGAAGATAAATATTACTTTAGTCCTGTCAAATTAAGATACTCCATAAACAAGTTTACATTTGATTAAAAACATGACTACTAAAAATACGTGAATTTATAATTTGACAGGACTAAATTAATATTATCTTCTGTCCTTTTCTTAATGAAATATAAAGAAAAAGATGCACTGAACTTAAATTTAGTTTAGTTTGTGAACAAGGGAATCGGAGCCGTTGTGTGATAATTATTAATTACTATACTACTAAATAGGTACTAAGTTAGCAAAAATAAGCAATGACAGACGATTAGACGATTTTTCTTAACATTTCAACAAATAATGATTCAGTATGTGTGTTAAAGTAATCACAGAATGTAGACAGTTCGCATTTTCCTTCCAGGTCCGCCTCAACGTCTGCCGCTACCTCTGCATGGACGAAGCTGATCGTATGATAGACATGGGTTTCGAAGAAGATGTGCGAACTATATTCTCTTACTTCGCCGGACAAAGGCAGACGCTACTGTTCAGTGCCACCATGCCAAGGAAGATCCAGAATTTTGCCAGGTAAGATCATCATTCACCTGTCCTACACCATCGTCATCTGCCAAGCCTGTGGCGACATCTACATCGCCACATGCGAACTACGCATCATACTGACGTCACGCAAGATCCTGCATCTCGCAATCATAGTTTACCGCGCAACTAGCAACGTACCGACATCCATCGTCAAGCCCGTCTGGTCGGAGGATCCTCCCCTTTCTATAAAGCATGAGTGTTCCCTGTTCCTCGTACCTCTATACTGGTGGAACATGGACATAAGCGCAGTCTTCGAGCAGCTACTTCAGCGTCAGTTTTAGCTTTGTCTCTAGGAAGCCTTTGGTAACCACATACCATCAGATGAACCTTTAGAGGTATGAGGAACAGGGTGTAAAGTTCACTCATCCTCCATAGAAAAGAAAGTATCCTCCGATCGGATGGTTGTTGTGTCTGGCGGGCAATTGCCCAACGACTGATGCCGGGAAGTTTGTATGTATGCTAATTGCGCGGTAAACTCTGCTTGCGAGATGCAGGATTTGCGTGACGTCAGTATGACACGTTGCTCGCATGTGGCGTTGTAGATACCGCTACAAACCCTTTGCTTGCCACCCAAAAACGGACTCAAAATACTTACAGGTCTCTTTACCAGGTCCATTTTCATTATTCACCAGGTCAGCCCTTGTAAAACCAGTGACGGTGAACGTAGGCCGCGCGGGCGCCGCGTCGCTGAACGTTCGACAGGAATTGGAACCTGTCAAGGCTGAAGCCAGGACAGTACATCTGCTGCAATGTCTTCAGAAGACACCTCCTCCGGTCCTGGTGTTCGCTGAGAGGAAGCAAGATGTGGACGCTATACATGAATATTTGTTGCTTAAAGGTGAGATGTCAATCATTAGTTTGAAACATTCACACACATGCGTTCACATACATTCACACACGAGCACTGCTGGCGCAGTGGTAACGGTCACGACTTACGAGTTGTAGGTCGTACGTTCGAACCCAGACAAGCGCTTTACTTTGTGTAAATTATTTTATCAGCACTGCTCTCAAAACGGTGAAGGAAAACATTGAGAGGAAACCGGCATGTCCTAGAAACAAAAATTCGAAGACATGTGACATGTACCAACCCGCACTGGGCCCGCGTGGTGGATTACGGCCCACTCCCTCGATTTTTAATCTTGTCTCGTGTCTCGACCCCTTTCGGGTCGAGACACGAGACGAGACAAGATTGTCGAAATTGTTAGATTAGATACTAGAATTACTGGTTAATATTAAAGTTATTAAGAATTAGTATGATTTTTGACTAAGTTCGTTTTATAACTATAAGATTTAACTGCTTAAAAGTGAATCTGTGTGTGATTAAAAGAAATAAACAAAGCAATTATTAAGAAAATTAACGTTAAAGTTATTAAGATTTAAATTTCTGTTTAAAAAATTACCTTTTTTTAATATGTTTCACCAGAAATTAACTCAATTAAAATTCTTCAAAAAAAGCGTACACAAACCTCTTATAAAAAAAAAAAACTTAAATGTCTCGAAGTCCCGGGAATTCCCGAGACTTTGATTGTAGGCTGTCTCGTGTCCCGGGACTTTGAAATTGTCGGGAATTCCCAGACCCTAGTAATCACTTTATAAGTGATTAATAAAATTCCTTTACAGCTCGTCACATTTACACATGCATAAAGTTGTTAATTTATTCAAAGCCTGTGTTGTCCCACGGCAGAGCAAAGCCCCCCATCCCTCCTTCCATTTTCCCCGGTCTACTGCGATTGTGGGCGAATCCTTTAAGGAGTCCAGCTCATCTCATCCTGCCATTTCTTTCTGGGCCTGCCGCGCAGTCGTTTCCTGCCATTTGGGAGCCATTGAGTGGTGGCTTTTGCATATTGCTGCTTCGACCTGCGTCAGATATGGCCAGCCACGTTCCACTTCAGTCCAGCAGCTGTGCAGCCAGCGTCTACTATTTGTGTTTTAGAACGAAGTATAGAGTTCTTAATGCGGTCTGTGAGTTTGACACCTAGTATACTTCGTTTCATAGCCCGTTGGCAGACTCCAAGTGCGGACTTTTGGCGCTTTGTCATGACCATGTTTGAGCACCGTAGGTGAGGGTGGGAAGAATGCACATGTCCATGAGCTTTCGTTTTAGTTAACCTTTTGAACGCCAGAGCATAAACGCACGCGCGTGCCCTCCACGCCAAGCCACAATTTCACCGCAAATGCCTACAAAAAGAATAGGGATTCCAAAATGACTTAATTGTTTATTTCGTGATAAAGTGCACCGCAACTTTTTGTCACATATTTGTGTCGTTGGCGTACAGGGAGCTTGTCACGTATATGTGACAATGGCGTCAAAAAGGTTAATAAAGTTGTTAATACTGTTTTTTTTTTAAATTCCAGGTGTAGAAGCAGTAGCCATCCACGGTGGGAAGGACCAGGAGGAACGATCCCGCGCTGTGGAGGCTTTCAGGAGGGGAGAGAAAGATGTGCTGGTCGCTACTGATGTAGCTAGCAAAGGTATGTCCAGAAAGATTTAATATTAGTTTTTATCTTTAGAAGAACAAAGTTCACGGAGGAGGACCCGTTAGCCCGTGGCTAAATAATAACAGCCGCACAGGTCGATCGGTCAGGTTAAGCTGCGCTTGCCGCGGTTGGTTTGTGGATGGGTGACCATCTTTACATACCGAGACCCCTCCGTGCCTCGGAAAGCACGTTAAGCCGTTGGTCCCGGCTTGTCATTCTTGGATCTTTGACAGTCGTTACGGGTAGTCAGAAGCCCGAAAGTCTGACAACCAGTCTTACCAAGGGGTATCGTATTACCCAGTAACTGGGTTGTGGAGGTCATAGACAGTCGCTCCATGTAAAATACTGGTATTCAGCTGCATCCGGTTAGACTGGAAGCCGATCCCAACATAGTTGGGAAAAGGCTAGGCAGATGATGATCTTTAGAAGAACAAATAGTTTTTTTATTCGAACGAAGTTCTTTAATTTCTTAAATATCGTATGAACCAGGGTTTATAGGAAAAATACACTTGACGATATAATCGTAAAAATTGCTAAGAGCTTATCATGCTAACGGTTTCTAGTAGGTCTTTTGCGGAGCTTGCAGTAGGAGATTAAACTGATAGAACCTCCACCATACAACATAGGGAGAAAGTTTTCATGGTTCTTGAGGGTGCTGAAGCTAATAGTGAGATCAAAATGAAAATCCAAGATGGCGGCTGCTAAAATTTAGATAGTTTTCGTCATGGGCGTCGTTTTCATGGTTTTCGAGGGTGCTAAAGCCGATAGTGAAGTCAACATAAAAATCCAAAATGGCGGCAACTTCATGAGAGTGTCTCAAAACTTATACAAGACGGCTCTGTATTAAAAACGCGTATTAAATTCACACCTCTCTCTCTGTCTCTTTCATCATGATATGAGGCCATGAGAGCCACAGTTGCCAAACTGTCATTTTTTCAATACTGACTTTATTTGAAAAAACTGCTCTAAACTGTAAAAGTCATAGCGCCACATTGGCCTAAAAATTAGTTCAGTTTTTTTTCAGTTAGGCCACTGTGGCTCTCATGGCCTCATATATGAGTGTGTTTGCGTGCTAGTATCGCGTGATAGGGATCCCCCGACCACACACATTTTTTTTTATCAGTGTCCTAACGTCACTCCTATATTTAATTCCCAGGGCTAGACTTCGCCAACATCCAGCACGTAATAAACTACGACATGCCGGAAGACATAGAGAACTATGTGCATCGCATCGGACGTACAGGACGCGCTGGTGGCGAGGGCGTCGCCACCACGCTGCTGGGCCGCGCCGCGGACGACAGTGTGCTGCGGGACCTGGCGCATCTGCTGAGAGAGGCGCAGCAGAAGGTAGGTCCCAGGGTCCTAGAGTCCTCATATCATTACAGACGAAAGACGTCCAATGCTGGACAAAAGCTTCCACCAAGCGTCGCCACATGCGAAGCCCGACGACGGGGCCCGATAGGCCCGAAGCCTGCCAGGGTAGCGGGATCGTCCGAAAGGGTTACCGCTGCCCTGGAACATAAATGGCTAAGGAAGGAACACGGGTGGGTTTTAGTCAGTAAGAGTCTGACACTCCCTTCCGCGAAACGAAGACTACCTGAGGATCTGTTAGTACCAAAGAAAGTCCATGGTTCAAATAATATCCACAGATAAGAAATAAAAATGGCATTCTTTCATTCGTTCGTACAGGCTTTATTTGAAGCAACATTCTGTTTCTCTAAATAGTGATATTATAATAACACTTGAAATGATTTAATAATTATTTATCAGTACAAAAATATGTCATAAATGGTTCTTTGTTTGGATTACAATATAATGAACAAGAAAAACTTGTACTTTTGGCGCGCTGATCATAATCAAGTTGTTATATTTTTAACACCTCTAGCGTGAAATGGAGCGAATTACATTCGGCGACAGCCCGCGTCATTTGAAGCGAATGTTTATCTTTTGAAGAAACAAATAATACAATTCTTATTTTTATTCGTTATGGTTTGTTCGTGAGTGGATGTGTCCGATTATGCCTCGTAATAGGCAACGAAACCGTTGGTTGCTTCATTAAACCAAAACACCTCTCCATGTTCCGGGTTATTCTAAGGCTGCTGTTATACCTCTCTTCTTGTGGTGTTGTGGGGTTACGCAATGGTGTAAATAAATATGGAGTGCAGTGATAGCCACAGCCACCGAATAATATTCCAGATAAAGCGCCAGCCTCAAACCTCTGTTTCAATCTACATCCTCGGAATATTCTGGAGTCATGGTCCACGTCATCTGGTAACAATGTCCATGATTTTCAGGCCAGCATCACAAACCGCCTGAATAGTGACCGCATATTAGATCTTTAGACTCGTCTCTGTTATTTTAATATGACAAATAAAAAAATAATATTGGGATATTATTTGGATTTTATTTAATGTAATGTTAGCATTGACCAAGGGTACTTACTTCATGGCGAGCCCAGTTGTGTAAGTGTTGGGTTTGGATCCTTGCGGAATAAGTGGACTGTATTATCAATAAGGAACTGGTTTACTTAATACAATAATGTTACAAAATAATATAATAATCCCGACAGCGTTATTTCGTTGTTACGCGGGTGCGCGTGTGTCCTATGCGTAAACCACTTGCACTTCAGGACTCAATGGGCATCCTCGAGGGTCGTGGAGTAAATCTTCACGTAAAACATCCACAATTTTTTCCCGAAAACGTTTTGTGAACCTATACTTATATTTAAAATCTTCGCCACTCAATTTAAAAGGATTTACATGATGACGACATCTGTAAGGTCGCCGAGACGTCTCCAGCATAACCAAATCCATCAAATCAATTATAACAATATCCATTTTTGACGATTTGTAAATAAAAAGACACAATAATAATCAATGCTAACCTCAAATAAGTTAGTACCGATGTCAAATCCATGGTTAAACTAGGGGTCTCGGCGGACTAACTTTAGTACCTTAGTTAGTTCAAGAACTAGTGATAAACTTCATTTTGTAATAACGTTTTATTTAGTCATGGTTTAAACCTAGTAACAATCCCAGTACTAAAGTTAGATCGTGTTTTGGAATAAGACGGTTTGAGTTCGTGTAGTGTAAAAAGTGTAGAAATAATAGTGCCAATGACACACATAATAACACATGAACAAAGTGCTTATATCATCATATCAGACTCTAAGAAAATGGAACGGACTTGTGTAAAGTACAGGCGCCAGCAGGTCAAGCTACCCGAAACTGTCAAATTTTCCCAATCAAGTTTGAACCTTAATGGTTTAGCGATAAAGTTGAAAATATATTAAAGAAATTTGACAGATTGTATAGTAGGTTGATGTACTGGCGTCTGTACACACGGCTACACATCAAGCTATGCAAAACCAGTATTAGCTGACCGTTCATTGTGAGAAAATATCATACAAAGTGAGGCCAAGACAAACTGGTTTTGTATAGCTTGACGTGTAGCCGTGTGTACAATAAACACTATTCTAAATTTTAAAATAATTATCACGTAATAAATTAAGTTTGATTAAAATTGCTTATTAGTCTTATAGGCTAGATTGAAATTAATTAATAAGAACCTGGTTCTTTTTATAAAGGATAAAAAAAAAATAGGTGCCGTATTCATGGTCATCAGCCTATAGCAGTCCACGGCTGGACATAGGCCTCTCCTATTGCACGCCATTCAACTCGATTCTCGGCAACTCTCATCCAGCTGCTACCAGCCATCCTGCGAAGATCGTCGCTCCACCTAGCCTGAGGGCGTCCCACCTTACGTTTACCGATTATGACGGTGCCGTATTATGACGGTTGAATGTCATCATGATTCCAGTGTAAGAGAGAAAGGGAGCTATACATGACTGATAGCACCATCCCTTTTTAGGATTGGAATCATGATGGTATTAATACTTCATAATACGGCCACAGAGCAGATGTGGAGAGTGAGTTAATAGTTGCACTCTGCTGGGACACAGGCCTTCTCTCTGTGAGAGAGAGTGGGCTGTAATCCACCACGCGGGCCCAGTGCGGGTTGGTAGATGTCACATGTCTTCGAATTTTTCGTTTATAGGACTATCGAAAAATGAATTTCTAGGGTCTCCCTTAGCGCAAACCCGTTAAACAGTCTTATATTATTATTTTACTATTTATGTACACACATAATTAAATAAACAGACAAAAACAAAACAGTACAGAAAAAAAATAGGTACAGAGGTGATGCTTATTTCATAAGAAATCTCTTACAACATGCCTGCGATAGGACAACAGATAGAGAGATGTAGACAGCGTGTGAAAGAATAAACGAGACAAAAAAATAATACATTAAATCAAAAACAATTCACTTAATAAAACTAAACAAAAATTATGAGAATATAGTAACATACATCATCATCATCATGATGATGTTGTATGTTACAATATAGTAACATACATTCTTCTAAAATAAATATCACTAGAATGATAATAATTATAACATACTCAAAATAATAAATACATACACAACTATGATGAAGTGGGCAGATAGCGTTCTTTACAAACTGCAACCTTATCATACGCCAGTGTTAATATTTATAAATAAATACTTGTTTCAGGTACCCTCATTCCTGCTGGATATGATCGGCGAGCCGGATGTGCCCGTACCAGACGGACAAGGGTGTTCATATTGTGGCGGTTTGGGACACAGGATTACAGGTAAAAACATATGTTTTATAGACTTTATTAAGACTTCTTACTTCTTCTCATTCGTAGCGGGACGATGGCAAATATCAAAAAATCAAAATCAAAAGTCATTTATTCAAATTAGCTTGAGAATCAGCACTTTTCGAACGTCAAAATTACAAAAGACAGTCTTCAAAAAACGCCCGCCCTTCACTACTTCCTAGTGCTATCGCTGGGAAGAAGAAGTGGCGCAACAAACTGTCTAGCAGCACAGCTGTCTGTTCAGTTAGAAAATAGTTCCATGTATACAATACGACATACGATAAAAAATAAATTACGATTAACGGGGTAATTGCTTAACAGACTATCAGTAGCAATACCTTTCAGTTTGAAAGTTCAATAACATTCATTGCTTTATTTACGTTGTTGAGCAGACAAATTTTTCGGAACATATGAAGCAATGGATTAGCAAGTAAGGAATATCCTTCAAAATGGTTCAGATTGTAATAGAAAGTGTGTTACTTAATTAGGATGCAGTACGATAAAACCCATAATTCTATCAATTAGCAGGCAGAAAAGGACTGAGGCTTTCATTTTAAATTATCGTAGGTAATTGTTGCGACGGCACGGTTGGCGCAGTGGTTAAGCGAATGGGGCATGTTACATTTGTCAATACTATCACGATCCTAATATCGCGATATCGCAATTATTGAGCACGATACCGTGATACGGCCTATTATACCATCAATATTACCACGGTATCGTGATATTATTGACAATGTAACATGCCCCATTGACTGCTGCGCTGCGTGTCGCGGGTTCGATTCCCGCTCGGAACAAATATTTGTATGGCCTACAAGTAGTTGTTCCGGGTCTGGTTGTTTGTGTATGTGAGTTTAAATGTTTGTAAACGCACCCACGACACAGGAGAAATTCCCAGTGTGGGGCAACGTTGTTTAAAAAAAAAAATTGTTCTCATATGGCGATTTTACGTCCGGGGTACCATATTACTTGACAGTTTTTGTTTGTATTGTGCCGCTACCTATTCTGCATTCGGGATTTATTTGCTAAAAATGTAAACAAATATGAGTTTATGGAAAATTAACTTTAAATCCTACAAAATAAAATTCAGTTTACGTTACAACTTCTAACATTTTTATAACTTTTTCAATAGTGCTAGTCACTCTGAAATCAACCATTTAAATAACGTTACTATGTATTTGTTTAAATTGAAATTGAAGTTGTAGCGTAAACTGAATTTTATTTTGTAGGATTTAAAGTTAATTTTCCATAAACTCATATTTGTTTACATTTTTGGCAAATAAATCGCGAATGCATAAGTTTGAAAAGACTTTATAATCGTGCGCGGATACATTGAAAAAAAAAAACTTGAGAGGTGTCAAGGGACACCCGGATGGAACGAAGTTCAAAGAGAGAGAGACAGACAGAGAAACACGCGCACGCCGCACGGCTTACAACTATAGCAAAAAGTGTCGTTCCAACTTTTGGTCTTAATTTTTTCCGTCTAGCCCCCTTTCGCAACGCGCGATAAGGAACTTCGTTCCAAAATGGCGGCGGGTCGATATGCCACCTTCTATAGAAAATTGGAACCCCTTTTAGTGCCCCATAAAGGCTTATTTTCAAATTATCTTGTTTCCAGCGCTGTGACATGTATTTTTTAAATGTCGCATCATCTTGCTGAGATAGGAGCCTTTTGGCCTCGTATAGGACTTTCTGTTTTATTTTTCTTTTTGTTACTTTTTTTTATAAAATTGTTTTTTTATTTTTGACTGTGTTTAGTTTAGTTTATGATCTTCATGTACGAGTCACAATAAATATTTTTACTTTCTTTTTATTTTGCAATCATTAATATATTCTTTTCTTTTTTACAGAATGTCCAAAACTGGAGGCGGTTCAGAACAAGCAAGCTTCGAACATCGGACGAAGAGATTATTTGGCGAACACTGCAGCTGACTATTAAATACATAAAGCAAACATGTGTGAAATATAAATCAATACTGTTAGAGGGCTGATTTTTCCAACGCCAGTGAATTTTATTCGAGGAAAAATGTTGAATTTTTGACAGTTCTTCCATACAGAGACGTCAATGTCATTGTCAATGTCGGTGAGACGTCAATGTCATTCCACGAATGAAATGTTTTCTATCGATTGAGAAATCGGCCCTTAGAGCGTTGAATTGATGATTTTAATGATTATATTTCTCAGTGGCGTAACTATACCCTTTGGGGCCCGTGGCAAATTCATGGGATTGACAGGACCCTCCTTCAATGTAAAAAAGCTCAACTAACTTTTTTTTTTTTACTGGCACTTCGCCCGCGAGTTCGTCCGCGTTGATTTCGGAATTTCCCCTACAAAATGGAATACCTGACTGCTTCTTTGTTCTAGTGGTCGAAAAAATTTGCATTTCTATACTTAGGTATGTTAAGATCCTCCTGTGCTCATGGCCCTCTCGGGCCGGGGGCCCCCTCCGGCTAGGGGCCCGTGGCATTTTGCCACTCCTGCCACCCTATTGTTACGCCACTGATATTTCTGTAAATACAAACTTGTTACGGTCGCGAATTATATTTTGATCAACATTCAACCTGTCACTGACCTGCAAATTACAAAAACTGTAAAAAAAAGAAGAATATCGCATTGTATCCTGGGGGCCTACTCCGAAGTGCAAAGTGCGAATGTTCGGATCGGACCGACACATGGCCGAACCGAATATTATTGAAAAATGCGAAAAATGTTCGGATCGGCTCAGTTGGGTCGGGACCATAGACAATATTCGAAAGAATGTAGGATCGGAACCGACCGAAACAAATAGTAACTTCGTAGCAGGAAACGGCCGAACATTCGGCCGATACTACTTCGGAGTAGACCCCCTGGCGCTCCCGCTTGGTTCGCTACCGATCACCTTACACACAGTTCGCCAGTCATATTTCACGTTACCTGAGAGCCTATTGCAATCAACCGGGTAAAATTCATTTACAAGTAGATATTATTGCTGACGATATTCATGACGTTTCCAAGTATAAGGCTGCTTTTCCACCAGATGTGCTATGCAGCTATGTTGCGAGGATGTGAAAGCTAAGCTACGAAACTGTGCGACCGTTTCCACTAATGCTAAGCTGTGTAGCGGAGCGAGTAAGGTGTGCTATGAAGATGCGCCGCCGCGAGGTAGCTGAGCGAGGAAGATGCTCAACTCGAGCAATGCGATGCATCGATAGTAGGGAAAGCACGGGGAGTATGCTCTGCAAAGCGACACCACTCGCGCATCCATAGCTCCCATCCATGGCACGCATCCTTCCGTATAAAAACATAGCTCAGTTGAATCCATCACAATGCTATGCTATGTGGACCAATGAATATGTTGGTGGATAACAAACGCATCCATAGCAACGTAGCATAGCACATCTCTTTTGGAAAACAGCCTTATACTTGAAGCATGTAATATAAAAACTTGAGAGGTATCAAGGGACACCCGGATGGAACGAAGTATAACTGGCTTGCTTTCTATAAGAGAGAGAGACAGACAGAGAAACACGCGCACGCCACACGGCTTACAACTATAGCAAAAAGTGTCGTTCCAACTTTTGGTCTTAATTTTTTCCGTCTAGCAACGCGCGATAAGGAACTTCGTTCCAATAATGCACTGAGTGTACTGCTGCGGCTGCCGTGGCGTTGTAGTGCGTCAGGGATGTTTGCAGATAATAATTTTAATGGTTTTGCCGCTATTATTAGGAATAGATGTGCTTCCCTGTTGACGCGTGTTCACGGCGACACCAACAGTATTCTCAGATCAGTGGGATTCTCCGATGTTGTGGAGCTGGATGCAGCTCCACGACTGAGTTTTAATTGTACAGACGCCAGCACATCAACCTACCACAATCTGTCAAATTTCTTTAATAGATTTTCAACTTTAATGCTATAGTATTAAGGTTTAAGGTTGATTGGAAAAATTTGACAGTTTCGGGTAGCTTGACCAGCTGGCGTCTGTACATCTGTCTGTAACCTACTAACATTAGAAGTAAAATTGTTACTAACCCTGTGGATAAACAGAAATATTTATATAATAAGTTATGTTTTAAGATGTAAATAAATAAATATATTTTTAAGAAAGTTGTTTTTATTTAAGTAAACTAGAATACTCATCAATGATTGCAGTTCAGTAAAACGGGGTGAATCGGGACGAAACTTTAAAATGGATTTGTACTTTAAAATAATATATGTAGTTTGTTGCTAACAAGGACACTTAATCTTTAATTAAAAAACAGTAAACACATTACAGTCTTTTCTGGCAATAAGCTAAAATTTCAACGTTAAAATCCATTTTTTTACGACACGGTTGGCGCAGTGGTTAATGCGTTAAGCGATTGACTGCTGCGCTGCGTGTCGCAGGTTCGATTCCCGCACGGAACAAATATTTGTATGACCTACATGTATTTGTTCCGAGTGGGTGTTTTTCTATCTATAATATTATGTATGTATTTACATAAAAAATTATATAAGTAGTTTATCAGCCATCTTGTTACCATAACACAAGCATTAGGTTGCTTAGCTTGGGACTAGATGGCGCTGTGTGAAATGTCCAGGGATATTATTATTATTTTAAAGTTTCGTCCCGATTCACCCCGTTTTACGGTAGTTGTTTTAGATTTTCCTTTTAATCTATTATATCTACTAATAATAAAGCTGAAGTCTTTGTTTTTTTGAACGCGCTAATCTGTCGGATTTGAAAAAATATTTTTGCATTGATAGCCTAATTCTTGAAATCGTCACGCCAGCGTTTCCTAGACCTGCCCCGATGACGACGCCCGTCTGCACGAGCCAACTGTGTGACCAAGTGTTGCATCCTATACGTATGCCCCGCACATTCCCACTTCAGCCTCGGAGACTTATCATCAACATACCTGTCTTGAGCCGTATTATGGTGTTGCAAATTTGGTCAGTGAATTTTAATTTTTAGGGTTTTGTACCCAAAGGGTAAAAACGGGACCCTATTATTAAGACTTCGCTGTCTGTCCGTACGTCTGTCTGTCACCAGGCTGTATCTCAAGAACCGCGATAGCTAGACAGTTGAAATTTTCACAAATTATGTATTTCTGTTGCCGCGATAACAACAAATACTAAAAACAAAATGAAATAAATATGAAAACAAAATGAAATAAATATAAGGGGGGCTCCCATACAACAATCGCGATTTTTTTGCTCGATATCAATAATGGCAACAGAAATATTCACAAAATACTCAGTTGTATTTTTACTTTAATAATAAAATTAAAATAAAATAAATATTTATGCGGGGCTCTCATACAACAGACGTGATTTTTATAGATAATGGTACGAAACCCTTCGTGCGCGAGTCCGACTCGCACTTGGCCGGTTTTTTTTAAAATACTACGGTCAATCGCTCTCGCACCACTTTGGACTCGCTTGCAAATCGCCAGTATGATAAATTCCTATGAGTTCGTTCGTTTCGAGTTTCGGGGATGTGTCAGATGTCACCTCACATAAGGTAAAAAAGAAAACCAAACGTATAAAAAGAAAAGTTTTATTTTTAAAACACTGTTTTATTCATGGTTCTTAAATTATACAACAATATACACCATGATGCTAAATCTATGATCGAATGTGATGGGTTAAAAAAATATTTCACAAAAAACTTTATTTCTTAGCAATACAGAAAAATAACATATTATTTCTTTTACACTTCTCATTCCGAATTGGTATCACAAGAAAAGTATGAACTTCGGGAATCATCGTGAATCTCCGGAAATACGAACGCGCTATGAGATTTAATATAGAGCTGTTAAAACCATGAAAGTACTTGCTTATTTTGTATAGACATGATTACAAAACTATGAATTAATAACTCTAACCAATTAACTGCGGCTGCTCCTGAGAAATTCCATATAGAAAAACCCGACCCGGGAACCGAACCCAGGACCTCGTGTTCAGCAGTAACGCCTGCGATTACTAGACCAACGAGGCAGTCGAGGAGTAAGCAAAGAGATAGGTAATAAGTTTAATAATAATATAATATTTTTTTAACCCATCACTAAAAAATAATGGTGATAATATGTTTGTTAGGGCTAATTTTTTAATTAACAGATAATTTTTATTCGTGGAATAAAATTGACGTCTGACAGTTTCTGTATCCAGGGTTAATGTCAAAAATTCAAAACTATTCCTCGGATAAAATTACCTGGCGTTGGAAACATCAGCCCTTCATAACGTAATATTTTTTTAACCCATCACTAAAAATTAATGGTCAAACAAATATACATGACAGGAATAGATATCTGATTTATTTCGCTAAATTTTCTTATATTTCATGAAAAAAGAAAACCATAATAGGTAGGCACTCAACTCCGTTACATATTTGACTGCGAGCTTTAGGAAAAAAACTAGCCACT
Organism: Apamea sordens; assembly: GCA_945859715.1. Lineage (NCBI taxonomy): Eukaryota > Metazoa > Arthropoda > Insecta > Lepidoptera > Noctuidae > Apamea > Apamea sordens. The sequence goes on along the minus strand of OX244015.1, from coordinate 3,860,958 downwards.
TATTTTTTTTATTTTGTTCTTTTCCTATGAAATAATATTTCGTGTACAACGTGTATCAGAAAGATGTGGCTTGTGGATATCTAAGTCCTTGACTGCCACCGCGGTCACCGGTGTCCGCCAACAATAGATTTTCTATCATGTCTGTGGACGAAAGCGTCAGGGTTGCCAACGAAACTCAAGTTTCTTACATTTTTTGCAATTTGCAGGTCAGTATCAGATTATATGTTGATCTAAATATGATTCGCGGCCGTAACAAATTATTTATAGAATTAAATTACTTTTGCGCGACCCCCTTAAGGGTAATGACCATCGAACTGAACCACTTTCTCTATCGCGAAAAAGTTATCAGCTGTCATTGGAATTGGGTAGGAATTGCAGTTTTGTATGGAACAGCGGATTATTATTCGTGATTACAATGTTGGTCCCATGGAGAAAGTTGTTCAGTTTGATGGTCCGTGCTTCATCCTTAGATATGAACACACTTTCTGATATACGCTGCAGAAGGCGTCGCACTAGAGATTGTATGGATCAACTGATTTTCTTTCACGATTTCAGGGTTGGTCCCGTACTACAACTTTTACTACGGGACCAACCCTGAAATCATGAAAAAAAAATCAATTGATGCATACTTTCTCCGAACATCTTCGTAAAATTAACCTAATTACTTACTTTCCGGCAATTTCCGATTTATTTTAAAGCTCAATCAAGCCAGCAATCAAATATTTAACTCTTATACAGTTGAACCAAAAAACAAAGCACAAGAATGCATAAAATTTAAACAAAATCTTAATATTATGATGTCGACACTTGATTTTGAATTCTATACAAATTATTTAGGAATATATTGGGACCTAGTTACCTAATTATAGTTATTAAATAATATGCAATGATGGTTTATATAAATAATAGTGTACAATATTTGAAGTAATAATAGTACTCGTGAACATAAACAATTTTTACTTTGGGACCAACAGACTCTGAAATGATGAAAAAAATAAGGAGTGTGTTCGTGTAACCACACGATCGAAGCGAAAACTTACGACTGGAGCCGAGGCTACACGATTCAGAGATTTTTTCCTTAGTAGAAGCCGTTCATATTCATGACGACTTTTACCCCAAATACACTACGCTATTATTGCTAAATGTATAACGTAGTAGGAATTTAATTAGTCAGAGACAAAACTAAGAAATATTGCTCTCTTTCTAGCACATAACACATGATACAGATCGACACTGCAGTGCAATTCTGTAACCATCTCACCGTGAAAACTTACGTGAAATGAGCGTGGAGTGAGCTGTCATTCCAACTAATGCTAGGGATTGACACTATTGACAGCTCACTCCAAGCTCACTTCACCTAACTTTTCACGGTGAGATTTTTACGGAATCGATCGGCTGTTCCTTTCTAGCTGTGTGTTAAAAAGAGATACATATATTTGGTTTTTCATAGTCGTAAATGAACTAACACTGTGTTAATTTATTTAGCTAAAATAATAGGAGACTGGCCATGATTTTTAATTGCGAAAATATTATACAGAGTAACGGCGCGTTCACATATAACGTCCGTTTTACAGGATCCTTTTCAACGGATCCGTCGCTACTGGAGATAGTATTCACACAGGACTGATTTTAAGAGATCGGATCAGTATACTGGATCCGAAATACTGTATTATGTGTGAACTGGCTCATACAACTACATACGCTAATAACACATACGTTTAAACGGACCTGTAAAACGGATTGCTGCTTATTTTGTCGGATCGGTATTTTCTACTGGATCCGGAATACTGTATTATTTGTGAACTCGCTCATACAACTACATACGCTAATAACATACACGTTTTAACGGACCTGTAAAATGGACGTTAAATGTGAACGCGCCCTAATCCAATGGTTTGATAGATTGGTTAGTAAGGACAGATACCATCCCAACAGGATAGCTATTCACAACCACGCGATACGCTTCCGTAGCATATCGAACATCAATCAATGTTATCGTAGGACTGAGTCCTCTAAACGCTATTCACAAGTCCAAAAGCCGAAAATGTTTTCAGTTTGAATAAAATTGTCAACCGCTATTCCTCAAAGCAAATCAGGTTATCTAAATGTGTCATTTTTGGTACGATAGCCTGTCGGATGGTTGTTAATAGCTATGCAGATCACCCTGTATTTTTGTTTAGTTTCATTTTAAAAACTCATTTTTTTTATCGAGTTTTCAACAACCGAAGTATGCATACTGAATTTTACTTAGAAACATTTTAGAATATTCCGATTATTTGGCATTTTTATTTTATGATTTATTGATGAATTTGGTTTGTGCGTGTAATGTGGTGTAGTAATGATGACTTATGTCTATTGAGTTGTGAAGAAATACCAGCAAGTTTAAACAGACGAACTTCGCTGTGTTAGAATACTGACTACACTTCATGTGAATGTTTTTTCTGAAAAGTGATCACTGAGCACGGCTCCGCGTCACGGGTATCTGCCCTGGGCCAAAGCGCCACGCTCGAGCGTCTTAGGAACTAAAATTGTCTGTTGCAAATCGTATCGGGACGAACAGACTGTTCAAAATGATCTCAACAACTAAGAAAACTAAACTTTGTCTCAATTGGATAAAGTTCTTGTCTGAATGACAGTTGTCGTGTACTGTCTTCATTCTGAAACATTCCTTGTGTCATTGAGTTAATATTTCATTTTCATAGTTGTTTAGATCATTTTGAACAGTCTGTTCGTCCCGATATTATTGACGCTGACTGTACATCTCCGATGATTTTGGTCTAAATCGTGGAAGACTTTTTTGTTTATTTTGTGTTAACTACGATATATGTGGAAAAAAATAAAATTATGAGAGTAAGCGCATTTTGTAAAACTCGCTAACAAAAATATTAGTTCCGCGGACGCTCACACCATTTTTCAGAATTGAAAAATGTTTTTTTTTTTTGTCTCAGCTATTTGGGTTAGGTATAACAGAAATAAGGGGGCCTAAAAAGGCCACTTTAAGCAATACCTCTAAAAGCTATTCATTTCCTGAATTCCCAGCAGATCATTAGCAATTCCTCTAATTTTCGTAAAATTTCATTTCATATTTGGTGTAAACATTGCCGCATGAAAAAAAAATAAAAACCGTAATTTTATCGGTAAATTTTTCATTACAGTTTTTATTAATCAAATTGGTTCATTTTTATTTTTTATTTCTAGTTTAAATATTATTTCATTGTGAGATGAATTGCACACAGATCATATTATGAATTGTCAGTTTGTGACCATTTTACGATTTTTAATGTCATTCATATTGTTATCCTATTATGATTCTGCCAAAGTGGCCTTTTAGATCCCGAGCCCAACATTTATTTCGGCTATAATATAACAAAACATATCATCACTCCCTCCCTAAAGGGTTATGCAGAGGACGTACTATCGCCAAAATCTATATCTGACCACCGTAAGGACTATTCGTGCTTGCAGCGCATATTATTAGTCGACCTAAAAAGGATCCTCTTTTGTTTCACTTACGGACGCAGCTGTGGTCATCATGTGCACGGAATTTTGTTCTCAAAATGGTCAGATATAGGTTTTCGCGATAGTACCTATAATACAGCCACATGTCGTCAGTTATGTTCAATTGAGATATTTAAACGATCGAGATCTAGAATTCTATAATAACCAAATTAAAATATGTTTTGATGCCAAAAAAATGTTTAATTAATAATATATTTTTTACACATTGGAAAGACTTTAAAAAAACTAACTCGCCTTTTTATATTATCAAGCTTTTTAAATAAAAGGGTAGGTAGGGTTGTAAGTTCTATTAAAACTTGTATTCACCAAGCTTGGTGATCATTGCTCTTGTCTTCTGTGTTTGAGAAGAGGCCCTTAACTTGCAATGGTACATTTCATCATTGACCTTTTCTGAACCATTTTTGGGGTCAGCTTCCAGTCTAACCGGTTGCAGGTGAATATCAGTATTTTACATGGAGCGACTATCTATCTGACGTCCACAACCCCGTTACTGGGTACCACGATACCCCTTTGTAAGACTGGTTGTCATACTTGCGGGCTTCTGACGACCCGTAACGACTGTCAAAGATCCACGAATGACAGCCGAGACCAACGCCTGATATTATGTTGACAGTTTAGGTATATTAAAATATTACCACTTACGATATTTTGAGCGAGATATGCCCAATGCACTGGGCAACAAGAATAAAATAGGTTAAATACACCATGTTTTTTATTTAATTGGAAGAACTTTTGATCGCGAAAATACATCAATTTTTAGAGATTTTTGTAAATGAGAAACTTGAAATCAATTTCATTTTAGTCTTTTATTTTGTTTAACTAGACGAGAGACGAAAATTCTTCTACCAATTAAAAAAAAAAAACAACTGGAGCCCAGTATACCTGATTCAGCGTCACCGAACGACTGGAGCCGAATTTACCCGATTCAGCGCCGAGTATACGCGATTCAGCGTCACCGAACGACTGGAGCCGAATTTACCCGATTCAGCGCCGAGTATACGCGATTCAGCGTCACCGAACGACTGGAGCCGAATTTACCCGATTCAGCGCCGAGTATACGTGATTCAGCGTCACCGAACGACTGGAGCCGAATTTACCCGATTCAGCGTCACCGAACGACTGGAGCCGAATTTACCCGATTCAGCGCCGAGTATACGCGATTCAGCGTCACCGACCCGCGTGACAGTTAAGTTCACTGTTCAGAAAGAGCGCAAAGTACGCCTAAATAAATTTAACACTATGTATAAGTATTTATAGCACTATGTGACCTAACCCGCAGTTAAGTCATGCTTTTCTGTGACTTAATTAGTCAATTTTTATACAGAAAAGCGTGACTTAAATGCGACTGTAGGTCACACGAGCTATAAAATAGTATACGATACGTGTGCCTTAATCTATTAATGCGTGTGACTTAATTAAGTCACACGTATTGTAATATACTATTTTAAACTTAGAATCCCACCTACCCTCAAAAAGCGAGAGCCAAAATCAAATGCCGACTCAAATAGAAATTCTTAAGTAACAAAATCATAACCTAAATATTTCTTATTTTTTCTTCTAACACGGGAGGCCACTTTCTTGGGATCATCATAATCCTCATCCTGCTCATAGACAATATTGTTCTCAATCACCCAGTCTCCTGGTTCTTCTTTCACCGGTGGGTTAGAGGACAACCGTTTCTTTTTTTTCCGTCCCGAATCATCTTTAGACCTCTTTTTTGGTCGTTCATCTAGGACAAGATGTTGATATTCTTCAACAATATAGTTTTCTGGCTCATAACTGGTTGTGATTTCAACGCCAACTGAAGGGTCCACATCTGGTAAAATATAGTAGTTCTCAAAGTCTCCTTGTAAAGTGATTTCGTTCATGTCTGCGGTGAAGTGCCTCTTCTTTTTGCCTGAGGAGCAGTGTTTGATGTACGCATATTTTGGCTTAGTATCGTCTGGTAAGATGTTGACGGTCCATTCGGGATTTTCTGAACTGGTTGCAGGTATTTCTTTGACCTCTTCCATAGTAATCTCTTGTTCTTCAGCTATCTCGTAGATAAAGTTGTCAGAAATTGTGTTGTCGTCCATGATTTGTAGAACTTCAGTGTTTTGCGGCTCGGCGGTTGATGTTGATGACGTTTGCGGGATTATCTGTGGGTAGGGTAGTTTGATATTATACTTACGAAGTAGGAAATTCATGGTCTTGTAAGCACATAGTATCATGTATTGCTTGGAAAAAATATGCAAAAATAGACAATCTAGTTTTCAGGGGTGTATTTGAAAAGCGACTAAAACTCTATGGAGAAAAGGAAATGAGTATGGTCTTTAACAAAATACTGCGATCAGAAATCTGGGGGCCTACTCCGAAGTGCAAAGTGCGAATGTTCGGATCGGACCGACACATGGCCGAACCGAGTATTATTGAAAAATGCGAAAAAAGTTCGGATCGGCTCAGTTGGGTCGGGACCATAGTCAATATTCGAAAGAGTGTAGGATCGGAACCGACCGAAACAAATAGTAACTTCGTAGCAGGAAACGGCAGAACATTGGGCCGATACTACTTCGGAGTAGATCGACAGAACTGCTGACAGAAAATATTCTACTGTACTTTCGGCTGCATACTTAATTTTTAACGTCCACAACAAATAGAATTAGTAAACTAAGTGACTCCTTAGTGTGATGCCCTCGGGCGATAGTTTTATACACAAGGTAGAATTGCACCGTCTATTATTAATTATGCGAAAAACGCTATAAATCCAAAAAACATTTAAAAATAAATCAGCACCTTTTTAGGTTCAAAATGACTAAAACTGGGAAGATTTTTTTTCTACTCAGTTTTATTGGTGATTGGGCTTGTTCTAACTTCGCCTGGCTAGCTACCACCATCTTATCTAAACCTATTGCACACCAATATTAACAGCATTGTAGTATTTCGGAGTGAAGTGTATGATTGTTATTTTAAACAATCGTTATGTTAAAATATTTGTATGCTGTAATGGCAAAACATGGCGACCTATATATATGTGTAATGCAAGAACCCAATGTAGACGCCAGCACATCAAGCTACTACAATCTGTCAAATTTCTTTAATAGATTTTCAACTTTATTGCTAAAATATTAAAGTTCAAAGTTGATTGGGAAAATTTTACAGTTTCGGGTAGCTTGACCTGCTGGCATCTGTACCTATGTTTGACAAATAAAATTCTGATTCTGAAGCTCGCTTCCACCTTCGGCCTGATAATCACTTACCATGAGGTGAGATGTATGCCAAGAGATACCCCGTTACAGGTAAAAAAAAGAGGTGGCGGAAAAACTCGAATATTTTTTTTATTTTTTTATTTACAATGGGCTCACTCTTGACCACAATCCAGCCCAGAGGCAGGGATGAGATATATATATATATATATATAAGTCTTACCTCAATAATCTGCCTCGGGTCAGGCATCTTGGTGATGACCTGTTCTGACTGGGTGATTGAAGCCTCAGCCTTGTCTGTCTCCACCTTCACAACCCACAGTTGCTTGCGCTGTAGGTTCTTCATGGATCTGATGACAAAATTAAATTAGTTAAATAGTAGTTATGTCATCATCTGCGTAGCCTTTTCCCAACTATGTTGGGGTCGGCTTCCAGTCTAACCGGATGCAGCTACCAATATTTCACATGTAGCGACTGCCTATCTGACCTCCACAACCCAGTTGCTGGGTAATACGATACCCCTTGGTAAAACTGGTTGTCAGACTTTCGGGCTTCTGACCACCGTACCGTAACGACTGTCAAAGATCCACGAATGACAGCCGGGACCAACGGCTTAACGTGCTTTCCGAGACACGGAGGGGTTTCGGTATGTAAAGATGGTCACCCATCCACGAACCAAGCGTAGCTTAACCTGATCGATCGACCCGTGTGGCTGTTACTACTTAGCCACGAGCCACATCTTTTTTTGCACAACTCATAGTAATAATAATATCCCTGGACATTTCACACAGCGCCATCTAATCCCAAGCTAAGCAACCTAATGCTTGTGTTATGGTAACAAGATGGCTGATAAACTACTTATATACATTTTTTTTTTGTAAATACATACATATTATAGATAGAAAAACACCCAGACTCGGAACAAATACATGTAGGTCATACAAATATTTGTTCCGTGCGGGATTCGAACCCGAATAGTATGGATATTACTTGTCCGAAATAAAGGTTATTGGAACGAAGTTCCTTATCGCGCGTTGCGAAAGGGGGCTAGACGGAAAAATTAAGACCAAAAGTTGGAACGACACTTTTTGCTATAGTTGTAAGCCGTGCGGCGTGCGCGTGTTTCTCTGTCTGTCTCTCTCTCTCTCTTTGAACTTCGTTCCATCCGGGTGTTCCTTGACACCTCTCAAGTTTTTTTTATATTTTATTTATTTTTTATAGTATTATCATATTTTTCAATCTATCTATACTAATAATAAAGCTGAAGAGTTTGTTTGAACGCACTAATCCCTGGAACTTCCAGTCGGATTAGAAAAATTCGCATGTCGCATTTGATAGCCCTATTCATTAGAAATGTCGCATTTGATAGCCCTATTCATTAGAAATGTCGCATTTGATAGCCCTATTCATTAGAAATGTCGCATTTGATAGCCCTATTCTTGATAGCCCTATTCATTAGAAATGTCGCATTTGATAGCCCTATTCATTAGAAATGTCGCATTTGATAGCCCTATTCTTGAGGAAGGCTATAGGCTATTTAACATCACGAAAGAACACTTAGGAGCCGAGCAAAAAGAAAAAAGTAAGAAACAACGCGAAAACGAACTAATAGTGCGGCAGGCGATGCGACGGGGTGTGGAACAAGAAATTTCACGCGAACAAAGTCGCGGCCACAAGCTAGTCCTTCAATAAAACTTAACATAAGCCATAGAATACGTGACGGGAAGTGACGGGGCCCGATAGGGCCGAAGCCTGCCAGGGTAGCGGGATCGTCCGAAAGGGTTACCGCTGCCCTGGAACATAAAGGGCTAAGGAAGGAACACGGGTGGGTTTTAGTCAGTAAGAGTCTGACACTCCCTCCTGCTCCACCCAGAGCGGGAGGAGTCATTTGATGATTTCCCATCCTCAAAAAAAAAGCCATAGAATACTCACAGATATCCCAGAGTGTCCACCAGCTGTCTGACATTGAGCCTGGAGACACTTTCCTGCGACTCCTTCACTGGCTCCACACTGTAATTGTGCTCCATACGGATTATCTCAGCCACTGCGGACAAAAAGATAATTGCTGTTGTATAAAAGATAGATTTGAATAGTGGAAAGAATAGCATAGACACGCCTATCCCCGGTTTTTAATTTTTTTAATTTCGAGCCTAAATCGTCCTATATATATGACTATAAAATCCTATTCTCAAAATTTAAATCAAATCCTATTATAAAAATAAAAAAGTTCAGCGATACTCAATATATTTATTTATTTTTAATTTAATTATTTAATCAAGTATACCAGCGTGGCAAGGACATCGACGCGCAACCTGCTAACATGGATTCTGAACCCTCCTACATTGACAAGGCTTTGAAGATCCATGGCTTACCTCCTGCCACGTCATTTAGATTTTTTTCAAAATGTCGGCCATGTATATATCCTATATAAAACGATAGCTGACATTAATGCAAACAGTATATAAAGGACCAAACTCCGTAAAGAGTCAAGTTTCCGAGATATTAAAGTTCAAAGTTGATGTGGATGTCACGTGATAGTTGTATTGTGTGGCCGCTATTTTGAAAAAAAAAAACAATTGCGCGACGGGTATGCCTGCTCTATATAAAAATCTTCAATCCCCCTTTTCTAGGGGGTCTAGCATCTTGTGCTGAATTCAAGATTACAGTTTGCCCGTCGATATCCCAGCCACCCTGTATAGACCATTTTATTAAGGAAATCCTACATTGACCAGCACCCTAATTGCGTAACACACAATCAATCGTAATCTAAATCATTTTGAAGCAAATTGCTAATCCATTGCTTCATAAGATCGAAAAATTTGTCTGCTCAACACGTAAATAACGCAATGAATGTTGTTGAACTGTCAAAATGAAACCGATTCCGATTGATTGTGTATTACGCAATTAGGGTGCTGTTCTTTTCCGTGTCTATCAAATACATATCGGGCCGCATAAAATGGCTCACCGAGCCGCAGTAAGGTGCTCGACGGGCCGCATTTCAAAGTTGATGGGCCGCAAAAGAAAGTATATTCTTTCAGCTAGATTATAGGTTCTCAATGTAGGCGATAACGGCCCTTTGTGGGCGTTGGAGACTTTCAGGAGGCAGTAGAAGTTCCAGAGAAAATATATATATCCTACCTTTGGCATAAACAGCCTATAATGTTCCCACTGCTGGGACGCAGGCCTCCTCTAGGTGAGAGGGAGTGGGCCATAATCCACCATGCGGGCCCAGTGCGGGTTGGTAAATGTCACATGTCTTAGAATTTTCGATTTTACGACTATACTATAATATTACATATGAAATTCAATCGTGGGAGCTGTTTCAGACTCCCTGATGGAAAGTAAAAAAAATAGGGCCTTTAGAAAAAAAAAAAATTGTGTGGCAGTGGACTAACTTATGAGCTACATGCCAAGTACCACTGGCAAAATCGACTGTACGCTCCTACCAATTCAAAAACATCTTTAATTTCTAACTAATTCGTCTTTTTTATAAAATTAAAACTGATGTCTGTTTGTAACAAATGGCAGTACCTTTGGGGACTCCTCCTATGAACTTTTCGAATAGACTCTGATAGGACGGTCCCCTGCCAGCGCCTGCAATAAGGCAGAAATGTCACAAACTAACTATAGCGCTACAATGACATACTTCTTCTTCCCAGCGATAGCACTAGGATGTGGTGAAAGGCGGACGTTTTGGGGGACTGTCTTTTGTAATTTTGACGTTCGAAAAGTGCTGATTCTCAGCCTAATTTGAATAAATGACTTTTGATTTTGATTTAGTGGCGCGTGGCCAAAATAGGAACTAACACCGCCATCTTGTTTTTTTGGAACGAAGTTCCTTATCACGCGTTGCGAAAGGAGGCTAGACGGAAAAAATTAAGACCAAAAGTTGGAACGACACTTTTTGCTATAGGTAGTTGTAAGCCGTGCGGCGTGCGCGTGTTTCTCTCTCTCTCTCTCTCTCTTTGAACTTCGTTCCATCCGGGTGTCCCTTGAAACCTCTCAAGTTTTTTTTTTAAATACGTTTCAAGTGACATTACACAAAAAAGTAAGTGTGTTAACCTAACGTGCTTACCTACTTAAAACGCTCGAGGGTTAGACAGGCTCACCAGGCCGCATTGAAATATCTTTGGGCCGCATGCGGCCTGCTGAATATTGACTGTCTTTGGGCCGCATGCGGCCCGCTGAATGTTGAATATCGTTAACACTCAAGAGCTAAACAAGCTGACCAGGCCGCACGGAAATATCTTTGTGCCACATGCGGCCCGTTGAATGTCGTTGCTTACACAATTTTGATCGTTCATTCTTGCAGGATGTCTTTCTAAAGCGCTAATTACTAATGTTCTTACGAACTTTTCCTATTCAAAATTGGTATCCTTTACCTACATGCTAAATACTCTTAAAAAATCGGACCATCGTTTTAACAGCATGTCCATCAACGCGATTGCGCTCGCACGACTGTGTCTGGTCGTATCACTGTCCTTGTCTATCTGTAAGTATGCACCTGTGATCACAGATGTGCGTGAGTTTCGTTGCATGTACTTAGTTGTGCACTGTGCACCCAGGTTTAGTGATTGCGATGTTAGAACGTACCGTACCTGTCCCTTTAAGTTAAATCTATCTATATACATAAAAATAAATCCCTATTTCCCTTGGTCACGCTCACGCCATAACTTGAGAACGACTTTACCGATTTCATTCATCTTTTTTTTTAAGTTTTCTAATACTTTGTAGAAGGTTCTTACGGAAAACATTGACACATGGGTAGACTGGATTGGAGAAGGACATAGGCTACTTTTCATCCTGGATCGCAGAAGAAGTCGCGGGCAACAGTTTGTGATAAATGATTTTATTTCTCAAAGAAGGTTTGTACGGACGCCAGCAGGTCAACCTACCCGAAACTGTCAGATTTTCCCAATCAACATTGAACCTAATGCTATAGTAATAAAGTCGAAAATCTATTAAAGAAATCTGACAGATTGTAGTAGCTTGATGTGCTAGCGTCTGTACAAACACTTTTAAACGTCAATCTTATTTTTAAAACTATATAAGGGGGCCTAAAAAGGCCACTTTAAGCAATACCTCTAAAAGCTATTCATATCCTGAATTTCCAGCAGAACATTAGCAATTCCTCTAATTTTCGTAAAATTTCATTTCATATTTGGTGTAAACATAAATAAAAACCGTAATTTTATCGGTAAATTTTTCATTACAGTTTTTATTAATCAGATTGGTTTTTTATTTTTTATTTATACAGTTTAAATGTTATTTCCTTGTGATATGAAATGCACATAGATCATATATTATGAATTATCAGTTTGTGACCATTTTACGATTTTTAATATGATTCATATTGTTATCCTATTAGGATTCTGCCAAAGTGGCCTTTTTAGGCCCCGAGGTCGGCGTTTCCTATCTGACTACTCTGAGAAAAAAGGCCGAAACAAACTCAGAGGTCACAGTCTCTTTTAAAGTCCAGACGTAATCTTAGTCAGATCATGTCTAAAATGGTCTTTTGAGAAAAGAACCACACAGATTGAGTGGACCTGTTCAGTCAGTACACACATTTGTCGGTAACAGTGCAGCTCAACTCCGAACTTCAGGAAACTTAAGTTTATCTAAGACTTGACTGGACCATTCAATACTGGGGGTTACCTATTGCAATTCATTGCACTCAACCCTGTAAATGAACAGCCATGCATAAAATATAAGACAGGGTTGTTCGTGTCGAATTTTATGCCCGGGTACTGCACAAATTTATTCATATTTTGATCATGTTTTTGTAAAAAAAGAACTTACATTTCTTATCATTCGGCGACTGTATAATCGGAGCCGGCTTGTCCTGATGAGTGAGGAGTTCAGGCAGCATGGGCGAGTCGATCCATAGCCCTTGGTTGTCCAACTCGAAGTGGTAACTGGTAGACAAAAAAAAAGTACATTAATTTTCATGTTTGTGTGGTTGTTATATGTGTTGACGGCACGGTTGGCGCAGTGGTTAAGCGATTGACTGCTGCGCTGCGTGTCGCGGGTTCGATTCCCGCACGGAACAAATATTCGTATGACCTACATGTATTTGTTCTGAGTCTGGGTGTTTTTCTATCTATAATATGTATGTATTTACAAGTAAAAAAAATGTATATAAGTAGTTTATCAGCTATCTTGTTACCATAACACAAGCATTAGGTTGCTTAGCTTGGGACTAGATGGCGCTGTGTGAAATGTCCAGGGATATTATTATTATATTATTATTATTATATAACCAACTTCAAAGAGGAGGTGATGTTTTTTGCGTGAGTGTTCTGTTTGTTGCCCAAGATATTATGTTGATGAATATGTCTTACCCGCACAGCTGGAGACTGACATGTCTCCACAGGCACTCGCTCTCCTCGTGCATAGCACCCTCGATCCAGTCCTGGCGTTTAGTTTCATTGTCGGTCGATATATTTGCACTGTGGACAAAAACAAAAATGGTTTAATAAACATATCTTGAAAAGGATATTAAATACTAGGTTTTTGCCAGCGTGGATCTCGGAAATACGAAAAACGGAATAACCATCTTTTAAAGGACGCCCGGTCTCGCGAAAGTTGGAAGGAGGCCTTTGCACAGGAGTGGATCAGCGTGGGCTAGCATAAAAAAGGAATCATCTTGAAGAGGATATTTAATATAAGCTTTTGCTGGCGGCTTTCGGCGGATGTCGGAAATGATCCCACGGATCCGTCGTATATATCATTTTTGGCATTTTCAATCTCAAAATATCTGACGGCACGGTTGGCGCAGTGATTAAGCAATTGACAGCTGCGCTGCGTGTCGCGGGTTCGATTCCCGCACGGAACAAATATTTGTATGGCCTGCAAGTAGTTGTTCCGGGTCTGGCTGTTTGTGTATGTGAGTTTAAATGTTTGTAAACGCACCCGCGATACAGGAGAAATTCCAAGAGTGGGCCAACGTTTGTTATAAAAAAAAAAATAGCCGCCGGGGAGTTAGTTGTAGACTTCCGCTGTAATAGTAAAAAATGCTCAAGACGTTGTAACGTCTTGAGCATTTTTGTCCCATAAGAAAATAGTACAGACGCCAGCAGGTCAAGCTACCCGAAACTGTCAAATTTTCTCAATCCATCTTGAACCTTAATTCTTTAGCATTAAAGTTGAAAATCTATTAAAGAAATTTGACAGATTGTAGTAGCTTGATGTGCTGGCGTCTGTACTTTTTCTGGCTGGCACTTTAACTTTTCGTATAAAATGTTCGACACTTCAATGATGCCCTTTCTTTGATCACGTGAAGAGTCGACCAACCGCTCAGCAATGTCTTGAAAACCCAAATTGGCACTCTGTCGGACCCCATATGGTTTTGATATTTATTTCAGATGATGTTTAATGGTTTTTTATCACCAACTCTGCACAAGTGCCGGTTAACTTATCTGCTAGATAATTTCATACAAATTACCTATACTGATACTATTGCTCGTATGCTACGAGTACATTTTCGCGATAAAGCGAACTACACTTCGCGCATTTGCTCTGACACACACACAGCGCTCGCAGCTCTGATTACAGCGTGGAATGGTGTGCGTGAGAGAGCACGCGAACTGTAAAGTGTGTTTCACGAAAGAATTCCCTTCGCCGTAATGGCAAAATTACTTTTCATTGAAGAAATGGGTTTTGCAAGCAATTCTGCAATGAAAAGCAATGGTGCCAACATTACGACAAAGGGAATTCTTTCGTGAAATGCTGCGAAGTGCGAACACATTGTTGCTACATTTCAGTGTTGCCAGGTCAGCGTCTACTGTTTTATAGAAGATTACAAATTTTATTAAACTATTTTCCTATTTTTATCAAATTTTGCCGTATAACCAAGTCTGTGAAAAGCCTACACTATAAAAATTGTGATTAGGTAAGATAAGTAACCTAACCTAATTACTGTACCAATGTTTATAATATGATCAACAGAGTTTATCAGTTAAATAGAACTTGAGAGTTATATCATATTAAAATATGTTTTAAAACTCTTTGCAGTGAATGAAGATGATGTGATTGTTTATAAAATCAATAAATCGAGGAACAAAATAAATACATCTTGTATTTAGGTATGTTTTTGGAATAAATTGATTCTACTTTTTTTATTTAAAATTTCCTGTTTTTTAGGTATAGTATCTTCTGATTTTTCAGATTGGACCTGGCAACACTGCTACACTTCGCGCGCTCGACATCTCGCTGTAGACCAAAGAATATTCTCTATTCTGTTTTTTTCTTTATTTTGTTTTTTATGTTCTTTTTTGCGTCATGTTTACCGCAAATAAACGTATTTTCTTTCTTTCTTTCTATGCTGTAGGCCGAGAGCGCACGAAGTGCGTATTGTTGCGATAATACGTCTTATCGCGACAATGTAGCCGTAGCATTTTCGCGATAATGTGGCTGGAGTATTACACTACCAACATTTTACACCTAACTTACAAATAACGTAGTGTCAATAATTAATACATGCCAACTAACAATAGAATGCCATAAATAAATACAGTAACCAATATTAAACATATGTGTTGGCAATTATTTATAACAATTTATGTAATATTGATAACGTATCACATACTAGATAGGTATGATAGTTAAAACTGTTGTTCAATTGTTTCTAAGCCCTTGTATAGCTGCAGTGAGTGCCTTTCACACCTAAGTATTTTTATTTGAAACTATAGCTTCTGCCTGCAACTCCATCTGTGTCTCATTAGTCTCTCATTATGTGTGAACTGGCTCATACAACTACATACGCTAATAACACATAAGTTTAAACGGACCTGTAAAACGGATTGCTGCTTATTTTGTCGGATCGGTATTTTTTACTGGATCCGGAATAGTGTATTATGTGTGAACTCGCTCATACAACTACGTATGCTAATAACATACACGTTTTAACGGACCTGTAAAACGGAAGTTAAATGTGAACGCGCCCTAAGTTGAATAGGCCTTCTTTGAGAAGCCCAGTTAGAGTCATAAGTTTCTATGGAGAAGAGCCAGTAAAAAACTTGTGTAATCATCATTGATAATTATGATTTTATTTTGCAAATAGGTTTGTTACAAACACTTTTACACGTCAATCATATTTTTTTTTAAACTAGATGAGGTCGGCGTTTCCTATCTGACTAGTCCTGAGAAGAAAGGCCGAAACAAACTCAGAGGTCACAGTCTCTTTTAAAGTCCAGACATAATCTTGGTCAGATCATGTGAAGACCATGTAGGTCGATGTCTGAGATGGTCTTTTGAGGAAAGAACCACACATTGTATAAATTACTTCATTGCAGGCATAGTTAAAAAGCTAATCAGCACTCTCAATCAAAGAATATGCTGTCACCAATCAATATTGGTGATTATGAGACATGATGATTTGATTCCCAGCGAAAGCACTAGGAAGTGGTGCAGGGTGGGTGTTTTGCGGTACTGTCTTTTATAATTTTGACGTTCGAAAAGTGCTGATTCTCCGCCAAATTTGAAACTTTAGATTATGATGGCATGACACAAGGCAACCACATCTAAAATAGTTTCTTAAAATACAAAAAGTAGTTTATTTTTTAGAAATCACAGTTGTTCATACATTCAACAACTTTGATATTACATACAACATTCACCCCCTTATTAAACATTGCTTAAAGTTAAGCACATGTTTAACAATACATTTTTGACATTTAAACCTTTACTTAACTTTAATCATTGTTTATAAATAGACCCCTTATAGTTTTCCAATTTCAGTATCATATTTATATCCAAATAGAAACAGAGAGCGAAATTTCTTTCCATAACTGATATTTCTAACAAAAATACAAAATTTTGTCAACATAAGTGTTGAACCTAGCACTTCAAATTCCACAGCAATGCTTACAATAACTAAACCTAAGGTGGATTTCAATATGATGTGCCAAACACATGTTAAATAGATATGTAAGACTGCCAAACTTGGCTTAAGGGGCCGTCTCCACGAGCGAGAGAATCGCGGCGATAATTATTATCGTCGTGCCACGTATTTCTACACACTCTCTTAGAACGTGTCTCTACACGGCGATATCATCGCGGCGAGAATTTGATGGCACGGCGAGACTATCGCCGCGATTCTCTCGCCCGTGGAGATAGCGCCTAATAATAATGTAGAATGATTTAGCAGGTTTAAATAGTAGATATTTTGACATGTTTTGTACAACATGATGTACATACAACATGATATACAACATACGACAACACGGTTAGCGCAGTGGCTGAGCGATCGGACTGCTGCGTTGCGTGTCGCGGGTTCGATTCCCGCACAGAACAAATATTTGTAAGTCCTACATGTATTTGTTCTGAGTCTGGGTGTTTTATAATATGCATGTATTTACAAAAAAAAAAATTATATAAGTCGTTTATCAGCCATCTTGTTACCATAACACAAGCATTAGGTTGCTTAGCTTGGGACTAGATGGCGCTGTGTGAAATGTCCAGGGATATTATTATACATTTTGAGGTTTTTTAAAAGGCTTGTCCCAGTCATGTGGGTTAAATTTAATTGGCTAAATGTGCATGATTTTGAATCATATTAATCTTTTTATTCAAAAGGTATATGTTGTTTCTCTATGTATTTCACTGTGCGTATTTAATTTAATTTAGTAATTGATTTATTTCTCAATTAAGTGTGGTTCATACAGTCTGTTACTTAAATAATAAAATAAATAAACTCTTATGTATTTTTGATAAGTAAAAGTTTTTTTTTTTGTTCAATTTTACGTAATTAATATCAGTTAAGAAAAAAGTGATGAGCTGGACCAAACAAACCACCAGTGGTCCATTTTAGCCCTCGATCAGCAGAGCTGGAAGTAATGAGGAGAAGCTTTTGCCCAGCAGTACATTTGACTTTACACTTTTATTTTTATTTTTATATTGTATGTGTAGAGGGGCCCGTGGCTAAATAATAACAGCCGCACAGGTCGATCGGTCAGGTTAAGCTACGCTTGCCGCGGTTGGTCTGTGGATGGGTGACCATCTTTACATACTGAGACCCCTCCGTGGCTCGGAAAGCACGTTAAGCCGTTGGTCCCGGCTGTCATTCGTGGATCTTTGACAGTCGTTACGGGTCGTCAGATGCCCGAAAGTCTGACAACCAGTCTTACCAAGGGGTATCGTATTACCCAGTAACTGGGTTGTGGAGGTCAGATAGGCAGTCTCTCCATGTAAAATACTGGTATTCAGCTGCATCAGGTTAGACTGGAAGCCGACCCCAACATAGTTTGGAAAAGGCTAGGCAGATGATGATCTTGTATGTATCTTATGTATCTGGTGTACTGTCTTTTAGTCTGTGCTAAATAATTAATGTATTTTCTTTCTTTCTTCAGTGGGATGAAGCAGGCTAACAGTAACATTAATGTCAGTTACAGTATTTTTTCACTTTTTACACTAAGAAAAGGTAAAAGGCAGGTGGCCTAAAAAGGCCACTTTAAGCAATACCTCTAAAAGCTATTAATTTTCTTGAATTCCCAGCAGATCATTAGCAAATCCTCTAATTTTCGTAAAATTTCATTTCATATCTGGTGTAAACATTGCCGCATGAAAAAAATAAAAACCGTAATTTTATGGGTAAATTTTTCATTACAGTTTTTATTAATCGAATTATTATTTTTATTTCTACAGATTAAATGTTATTTCATTGTGATATGAATTGCACACAGATCATATTATGAATTGTGAGTTTGTGACCATTTTACTATTTTTAATATGATTCATATTGTTATCCTATTATGATTCTGCCAAAGTGCCAGGTCTTTTTGATATTTAAAGTTAGATTTGTTTTGTCTCTTCAAAGTATTTTAGTAAAGAGATGAACGAACTTGCAAAGAAGTAATGAGCATCTACATACTTGTAATGTTATAGTATCTACATACACAGCTGTTTTGAACTTAGTAATACCGTTTTTTATTTAGCTTTTTAGTTGCTTTAGATTTTTTACATGGTTAATTTTAAAATACAATTTAATTCAAAATTCCAGATGTTTATTTTTGGGAAATTTGATAAGGTATAGGTATTAAATTATAAGTTTGGACTAAGTAATAATTTGTTAATATTGATCTTTTTGGTATTTATCTTTTTAATCGCTTTTAAGTAGCCAAGAAAAAAACACAAAGTAATACATACCACATGGTATTTTACTTGGTTAATTTTAAAATAGAATTTTATTCAAAATTCCAAAGTTGGTATTTTATTTTATTTTTTGGCAATTTGATTGATAAGGGATAATCATAAATACCTCTGTGTGTGGAGTCATTTCAGCTCATGTCGATATTAAAATATTAAACCTCTAATCACACTGGTTACTGATAAGGTTACAAAATGTTGCTGATAGGCATTTTGCCAACCACCAGACATTGCTTCAGACAGTTGCATGGTAAAAAACCTACTAAAGACATGATATTCCTTATGATAATGACTTTTAAGGTTACATTAGTTTAGAAAAAGAAGCATACTTGTTATTTTGATTGAGATTCTGATAACAAAGATGTGTTTGTATGTATGTAGAATTACAGTAATTTTATTATGCTTGATTTCTTGCATGACTTATCCCCACCAAATGGAAATAATACTGATTACTGATTGAAATTTGATCTCTAAGGGTATCAATATTAGTGTTTATAATCAATATTACTGAGGTTTTCACCATGTAAATGATGAAATATGTGTTAGGTGAGGTTTTTATGGGCAAAATAAGAATTTTAATGGAAAAATACTGGATAAAACTAAATAAAGCTAATTATGTTTACAATCATTTTACCACTTCAATTTTTTCGAGGTCACACGAACAGACCATAGACACTATGTTGGTGGCACAAAAGATATTTATAAATCTTATTAGCTAGAAATAATATCATCATAACAAACTCACTTGTAGAAGGAGAAGCTGCAGACTACATCATACTCTAAATCGCAGCCTTCAACCACACACTTTAGAGCACTCATTATGGAATGGAAGCGCGCAACCAAAAATGGACACCTCACGATCACATCATAGTATTAAAAGTAAAACAGCGAAATAATAACATTTAGCGCCCAAACCAACTTTCAAACAAACTAATTTGATGGATCTTTAGAAAATTATCAATCAAATGTCGAAATTGACGTGCTGTCACGAAAAGTCGAAAATTTTAACAAATGCGTCAAACGCGTGCCATGAAATGGTGATGTAATTGCGCGGCAAAACGTACTGGCAACACTGGTTTGAGCATCGATTAATCGATTCAGATGTAATATTTTTAATTAATTTATTGACGATATTTAATCGAAGTTTTATTAATATTTTCAAAAAACTACTGGTTAGTATTCTTATGTTAACAATCCTGAAATGAGTAACCAGCAGCTATTGTAATGATTTCTCAAAGTAGATTTTAGTATTCAAAGGTAATTAATATGTAATTAATAAAATACTTCCAAAACAGATTTTTTAATGTGTAAATAAGTCTTGATCCATTATCGTAATGGTTGAAAGCTGAAAATTCATAATAACAATAATACAATACCTTAAAACAATATTGAAAGCGATGTTTTTTTATTCAAAAAACAAATTATTCAAAATCCACTATAATATTCAGTGTATAATTTTAAGCATTCAGATTACTGTACAAATTGTCTTAAATGCTTAAAGAATTGTGTATAAAAATAATGTTTTAAATACAAATCGATTCTAATATTGTTAAACCGATTTTCGATTGTTAATGTTACCTGTTACAATTATCGACCATAAATAGCATGATTTACTCTTCGTTCCGATCTGGTCTATGGGACGCTGTGTTGGAAGAGGACAAAATAGAAAATTAACAAAAATTGGTATTATTTTCTTTAATAAAATTAATATTAGAAGACTCAAAAATAATATACGAGGATATTAAAAGTAATCAAATATTAATTTAGTCATTATAACAGAAAATGAGGTCACCATCGACAATCTTTGGCAGCTACCGGATGTTACGTAACTTCTAGTTCATTGTACGACGGCATATTGATTGCTTCTATTTTCAGGATCTTCAGTAATGTTGTACCTAACAAAAATGTAGGCAAAAAGTTTATTCATCATAATTTGTCAAAATGACACTGGATTAGGAGGCATGTCATATGCCAATGATGCCGTCATCCGTGACATTATTTTGTCATTTTATTTGACTTTATTATGTCATTGATTGAAGACATCTCGAAGTCAAAACAAAGCCGAGTTTGCTTTGATTGTGCGCATTGGCGCACAAGTTGCGCAATTCTTCCAAATATAGAATTACTATATCAGTATCGATTAAAGTAATGAATTTTGATGGAATTTACATTCATTTTATTTATTAAGTAGGTACCTATGTATTTAATCTACATACTTTTTAACCGACTTAATTAAAAGAGGCTCTATCCGTCAATTAATGCAACATTGCAAATTCCTTCAATTATTTGAAAATAATGGATTATGTGGTTCCTTTGTTTTTATGATAGAAAATATATCTTTATATTTTTCTTTCTTTTTGTTGGATCTTTGAGTGAAATATGTGCTTGCACTAAAATCCCTTTGTTCCCTTAATTGTTTTTTTCCATCCTGTAGCCTGTATATTCATATCATAGAACTAGTACTGCAGTATAGGTACTAAGGTAGTAACTCTGTCTGCATGTTACCTTTTCACCCTTATACCACTAAAGAGATTTCGATATTTGGCAAGGAAATAGATGGCGTCCTGGGGAAGGACAAAGAAAGAAAGAAAAATGCGTTTTTTGGCATTACACAAAATGAATACTTACCTACCTTAAAACTATAAACACAGAAAACAAATTATAATGCCCTAAGGCAAAGGCTACTTTTTGTCCTGCTAGCACGTTCCCGTGGGATTATTTCCGACATCCATGCGGGTGAAGCCACGTGCAGAAGCTAGTGTACATATAGAAGATATTAGAGGTAGGTACTTACGAAGTGACAAAAATTTATAGGTAACCACTCAAATTTGTTGTATTCAATAATCATTAATATGGAATGCAGCTGCACAACAGCAAGACAGCAGGCCAACCGGACACGGATGAACATGCTGAAATAGAGCTTCAACCAGTTGGACCAGAACAATTGCTGGTACCTCAGCAAGCAATACCCGTGCCTCCACCACCACCTCTAGACCAAGAGGTTGCAACAGCATCAACTGATGGAACAATTCTAGTCATACTTTGTTATTAGGATAGGGACTGGCCTTAAATAAGTAGTTTCTGTAATCGCAGAATGCCCTCGTAAGGATAGTACTTTCCGGGGTAGCGGGATCGTCCGAAAGTGTTACCGCTGCCCTGGAACATAAAGGGCTATTTTATTAATATTTAAGGGGGGCTCCCATCAGCTCGCCGCCCGGTAAGGACCAGGCCCGGGTCCACGGCGCGTTGTGTTCCACGCGCGCCTCAAAGAGACGTCAGCACGAACTGACGGGGCCCTCTAGGGCCGATGCCGCCAGGGCTGCGGGTTATTCGAAAGAGGTACCGTGGCCCTTGGCACAGGCAACTGAAGGAACACGGGTGGGTTTTAGTCAGTAAGAGTCTGACACTCCCTTCTGCTCCACCCAGAGTGGGAGGAGTCATTTGATGATTTCCCATCCGCAAAAAAAAAGATACCTAGTACTTTAATAATAACACATCAATAATTTATTTTAACAATAAACTGCACCTAACCAATGTCTTTTAGATTTAAACAGAAACCGCAAGTTCTACAGGCATTCGGACAAATATGTAGTTATCAGTAATATAAAAGCAATAAGATGATGCATATTGCATGCTTGCAAATCAATTATATTGACTGGGGCAAAGTTCTATAGAGTTTCTGGCATTGTCCTTTGTAATCGTCTTCGGTTGAGACCCGAAGTATAATGATAAATACCGAATGCAGATGACATTGGAGAAACGACTTTTTAAGAGCGTGCAACCCACAGAACAGAAAAAACTTGAGAGGTGTCAAGGGACACCCGGATGGAACGAAGTATAACTGGCTTGCTTTCTATGAGAGAGAGAGAGAGAGAGAAACACGCGCACGCCCCACGGCTTACAACTATAGCAGTGTCGTTCCAACTTTTGGTCTTAATTTTTTCCGTCAAGCCCCCTTTCGCAACGCGCGATAAGGAACTTCGTTCCAAAAACAGTAGGTCCAACCCTACAAGAAAAAACTTGAGAGGTGTCAAGGGACACCCGGATGGAACGAAGTTCAAAGAGAGAGAGAGAGAGACAGACAGAGAAACACGCGCACGCCGCACGGCTTACAACTACCTATAGCAAAAAGTGTCGTTCCAACTTTTGTTCTTAATTTTTTCCGTCTAGCCTCCTTTCGCAACGCGCGATAAGGAACTTCGTTCCAAAAGCCTGCCTCCTGAGGCCCCGGGTTCGATTCCCAGGTCCGGCCAAGTTTCATTGAGTTATTCAATTAGGAATTTCTCGGTACCAACCCGGAGTCTGGGATTTAATCCCGATGATGGCACTAGCACAGTATTACAATATTTCCATTTATAAATATTGTAATACTGTGGCACTAGGTTCGCTCCATGGAACTTAACATATACGTTGAAATGTAGGTGTAGGTACTATCGGTAGTTGGTACAGTACACCTCTGACTAACCCTTAAAGGTAAACAGGGGGTCTACTCTGAAGTAGTATCGGCCGAATGATCGGCCGTTTCCTGCTACGAAGTTACGAATAGGTTTTATTGTAATAGGTACTTCGAATTGACATAGAACCTTCTTGGTTTGAGATTTTTGAAGTTCTTCTTTTAAAAAATGTGCAACATTTATTTTGATTATTGACTTTCAGTTGTTTTTTTTTTTTATTCAGCTTAGACAAGAAAGATGGATACTTACTTCGAAAATTCGAGTTATTTTTGAATACGAGTTCCGACGCGGAACTAACGCGGCAGAAACAGCTCGCAATATCAATGTTGCGTTTGGAGAGGGAAGGGCTAATGAACGGGAGTGATATGAAGATTCGAATGACGTTATTGCGACGCACGCTATTTCGAAAAACTTTACGAGCGGTACGCCAGTAGTTCGAAAACACATTGGGTCGAAAACTGTTATATCGAATGAAGTTATAGCGACGCACGCTATTTCGAAAAACTGTTTGAATGGTACGCTAGCACGAAAGTTTTGGTATCAAAATCCACTGTTGCGAATAGCTTATTCCAATCTGAATTTGTCTGGGGATCGAACTCGCGACCCCGATAAAGCCTTATCTTTGTATTGGAGTTGGGAAACAAGAGCCATGAGAAGTATTATTTTAAGTCAACTTTTTAATTTCCTTAAGTATAATAATAACAACGAAATCAACAAATCAAAATTATAGGTGGTACTTATTACCAAAAGTAATGAGTACCTACCACCATAATACTTCTCATGGCTCTTGTTTCCCAAACCCAATACAAAGATAAGGCTTTATTGGGGTCGCGAGTTCGATCCCCAGACAAATTCAGATTGGAATAAGCTATTCGCAACAGTGGATTTTGATACCAAAACTTTCGTGCTAGCGTACCATTCAAAAAGTTTTTCGAAATAGCGCGCGTCGCTATAACGTCATTCGATATAACAGTTAGTGTTTTCGAACTGGCGTAGGTACCACTCGTAAAGTTTTTCGAAATAGCGGGCGTCGCGATAACGTCATTCGAATCTTCATATCACTCCCCTAATGAACGCACCGTGCGAGTTAGTGATGGAAACTTTGATTTGAAGAACGAACCACGTGGAAGACCGCCCACACAGGTGAATAACAATGAATTGAAAGAGACGGTGGAAGCCGATCCGAGCCAAACGACCCAGGAATTAGCGGCATGGTTTAACGTTACCTTACCAACAATTTTGACTCATTTGCGTCAAATCAATGAAATAAAAAAATATGAGAAATGGGTGCCTCATGATTTGACTGATCTGCAGAAAGAAAAGCGTGTTGAAACTTGTGTTGCCTTGTTGAATCGATACAGAAATGAAGGAATATTGGTTCGAATTGTGACATGTGATGAAAAGTGGATTCTTTACGATAACCGTAAGCAAAAAATGCAATGGCTGACCCCAGGTCAAACGCCGCAAAAGTGTCCTAAAGCATAGCATAAGCATACCAATAAAAAGGTAATGGTAAATGTTTGGTGGTCTCAACATGGCGTTATTCACTATAGCTTTCTCCGATCTAGTAAAGCAATAACGGCAGATGTCTACTGTGCCGAACTCCGAACAATGATAGCAAAACTAGCAGTGGAACAGCCCCGACTCATGCTCTCATCTTCACCATTATTGCTCCATGATAACGGGAGACCTCATACAGCACGAGAAACCGTTTTAACTCTACAGGAACTGCGATTAGAAACCATTCGTCACCCTCCGTATTCGCCAGTCCTTGCCCCAACGGACTACCATTTTTTTCGTGATTTGGACAATTTTCTACGTGATAAAAAGTTTTCTTCTCAGGGCATCTTTTTCTTTTTATTTCATTAAGAAAAGGACAGAAGATAAATATATAGATTTATTTATTTTATCTATTAATAATACATATGTACATGAGAAAAAAAAAATTAAGCAAAAGAATCATAGGGCATCAAAAAATTCGTCCGCATCGCTGTCAACAGGAACAGTGCCCAAAAGGCTGGCGGCATTGCCACGTTGTATGGCGATGCTAATTCTTTGGCCAAGAAAAAAAAAAAAAAAAGATAAATATTAGTTTATAGTCCTGTCAAATTAAGATACTCCTTATGTCCATACACAGTTTAGACGTGACTAAAGACATGGCTAGGTACTAAAAATACGTCAATTTACGTCAGGCGCTGACTAATTTGACAGGACTAAACTTTCGTGCTTTAAATTTTATCGCAATGCTGAATTTACTCCAACACTCTGTACGTTTGATGTGAAAGCGCCCCCAAAGGAGATTGGCGTCAAAAAATAGATAGTAATGTTCTAACACAAGGAGTTCTTATGGAGGAGCTGCACCCTTATTGCGTAGAACAGCCTATCAATTAATCTGAATTATTTTGAAGGATATTTCTAATATTCATTGCTTCGTATGTTCGAAAAATGTTCAACAACATTCATTGCGCTATTTACACGGTTGAGCAGACATCAACCGTGTAAATAGCGCAATGAATGTTGTTGAACTGTCAAAATGAAAATCATCGCTACTGATACTAGACTTGGAGTGTAAATGTGGTGCTGTTCCACAAACGATCGGACACTTTATGTCGTGTCCTGTCAGCTGCACTTTACAGGAACTTATGGACGTTGGTGACAGTGGCGTGCATTGGTTTTCAGAATAGGTAGGCAGGAATGTAATTTCGTCGTATTAAGAGGGTGCACACAGGTCCACTAGCGCCACTCCTTAAAAAAATATTATCTCGTGACTGAGAAGGAATTATGAAAATCTGTTCAATCAGCGACCTCGGTAAATGTGTCTAGAATTTTCTAATACCTTTTATAAAATTTCATATTGAGACACGAAGCAACAAAATTCGATCTAAAGAAAAGCGGCCACATTCCTATATGTCGTATTTAGTTGCTTCGTGTCTCAATATGAAACTTAATAAAAGGTATTAGAAAATTCTAGACACACTTACCGAGGTCGCTGATTGAGCAGATTTTCATAATTCCTTCTCAGTCACGAGATAATATTTTTTTAAAGGAGTGGCGCTAGTGGACCGTTGTACACGCTCTTAACTTGAACGAGTAAACACCAATGACAATGTGCGAATAGTACGGGAGCCGAGTAGGCCGTCTGGCGACTGTCTACTGCCGGGAAGTTTGTATGGTGTCACAGACTCTGGCAGGGCCACCATCAGGGATTTTTATTTTGATTACACAAAAAATTTGTCGCTCATCATCATCTGCCTAGCCTTTTCCCAATTATGTTGGGTTCGGCTTCCAGTCTAACCGGATGCAGCTGAATACCAGTATTTTACATGGAGCGACTGCCTATCTGACCTCCACAACCCAGTTACTGGGTAATACGATACTCCTTGGTAAGACTGGTTGTCAGACATTCGGCTTCTGACGACCCGTAACGACTGTCAAAGATCCACGAATGACAGCCGGGACCAACGGCTTAACGTGCTTTCCGAGGCACGGAGGGGTCTCGGTATGTAAAGATGTTCACCCATCCACAGACCAACCGCGGCAAGCGTAGCTTAACCTGACCTATTATTTAGCCACGGGCCCCCCGGGAGCCCCACGGGACAAAAAATTAGTCGCTAATTAGTAGAAATTTGTCGCCAAATATCAGAATTTGTCGGTCACTGGTTAAAAAATATAAGGGTTTATAGGTGGCCGATCTGGAGAGTCTCCCCAGCAGGGCCACATTTATATCTCAAAAACTAGGGCATCTAGCAAAGATCTGTTTTCTCCCATATTTTGTCGCTATTAGTCGCAATTTGTCACCAAGTTACAGATTCAGTCGATGTGTAATTAAAAAGATAAATTAAAGAATTCAAATCCCCATACAGTGGTACAAGATGGTTCGATCTAGCTCTTGGACTATACCTTACTAATTGAACTCATTATATCTCCTAAACTAAGACCCGATTAAATCTGTGACTTGGTGAGAAATTGCGACAAAATATGGGAGAAAACACATCTTCGCTAGGTGCCCTAGTTTTTGAGATATAAATGTGGCCCTGCTGGGGAGACTCTCTCCAGATCGGCCACCTAAAACCTTATAAATCTTTTGATCCAGTGACCGACAAATTCTGATATCTGGCGACAAATTTCGACAATTTTTTTGTGTTATCAAAATTAAAATCCCTGTTGGTGGCCATGCCAGAGTCAGTGACACATTTGTATGAACATTTTATTAGGTATGATAATTTAGTGAGTTTCTTTATTGTGGGGCATAATAAATCACCATAAGCCTGTCAAAACATTTTAGTGTGTGCTAAAATGTTTTGACAGGCTTATGGTGATTTATCGAGGTAGGCACTGCTTATATGCCTTTATGCAATGCACGCCACTGGTTGGTGATGGCGCCAAAATGTAGAAATCTAGATGTAGAATTCTGGGCGGAGTCCATTTAAGGTGGATGCTCCACGGTAGCCCGCGAAATTCAAATTTTCTTACGTTTTTTGCAATTTGCTGGTCAGTACTAAGTTGTACCATAATTAAAATACGATTCGCGGCCGTAACAAATATGTATTTACAGAATTATAATCATTAAAGTCATCAACACAACTCTCTAAGATCAAGTAATCCTACTGAATGAATATTTCATGAAATCTTGACATTTTAGGATTATGCTAACTTAACAAGTTGTATTACTGATTCGAATTCTGTAAATACATATTGGTTACGGCCGCGAATCATATTTTAATCAACGTACAACTTACTACTGACCAGCAAACTGCAAAAAACGTACGAAAATTTGAATTTCGCGGGCTACCTTGGAGTATACACGTTAAGACGAAGTTGACTAGTGTGTTACGCTATTACTTGCAGGTTCTACCCGCGATGGTAACCATGTTGTCCGCCCATCTAACCGCCGGACGACCGACACTTCGTCTTCCAGTCCCTGGAGGCCTCTCGGTCACAGCTAAACCCACATTCTTAAGGAGGTAAAAATATCGCGGCGGAATTTTGACGCGCACTGAATTTCCAACTCTTTGTGTTGAGCCATCGCATCCCAGCGCTTCAAAAAAACTGCAGTGCGATTCTGTAACCATCTCACCGTGAAAACTTAGGTGAAGTGAGCGTGGAGTGAGCTGTCATTCCAACTAATGCTAGGGATTGAGACTATTGACAGCTCACTCTAAGCTCACTTCACCTAACTTTTCACGGTGAGATTTTTACAGAATCGATCGGCTGTTGGATTTTCAACTCTAGGCGCTAAGCAGAGCGTTGGATATTCAGTGCGCGAAAAAAGTTACCGCGGGAAAAACGCGCCCATGTACAGATGCCAGCACATCAAGCTACTACAATCTGTCAAATTCCTTTAATAGATTTTCAAGTTTATCGCTAAAGCATTCAGGTTCAAGGTTGATTGGGAAAATATGACAGTTTCGGGTAGCTTGACCTGCACCCCAATTGCGTAACACACGATCAATCGGAATCGGTTTCATTTTGACAGTTCAACAACATTCATTGCGTTATTTGACGGCACGGTTGGCGCAGTGGTTAAGCGATTGACTGCTGCGCTGCGTGTCGCGGGTTCGATTCCCGCACGGAACAAATATTTGTATGACCTACATGTATTTGTTCCGAGTCTGGGTGTTTTTCTATCTACAATATGTATGTACTTACAAAAAAAAATGTATACAGGGTGTTATTGACAGCCCTCCACAAAAACACAGGATTGATTCAGCTCCTTATTCTGAATCATATCCCACTGGAAATTTTCTCAGGAAAAAAAAAATTATGCCGTTTTTTCTGCTGATATTCCTTTATTTCAATGTAAAATTACGTTCTCTGTATGCAAAACTCCATTTATGTAAATAAAACAGCTGAAAACAGCCTCGCTCAAGCTATTATTATTATTATCTTAATATGATGTACTGAAGCCACCCTATCAGTTTGCGGAGGGCTGTCAATAACACCCTGTATAAGTGGTTTATCAGCCATCTTGTTACCATAACACAAGCATTAGGTTGCTTAGCTTGGGACTAGATGGCGCTGTGTGAAATGTCCAGGGATATTATTATTATTATTTACGTGTTGAGAGAAATTTTTCGAACTTATGAAGCAATGGATTAGCAATTTGCTTCAAAATGATTCCGATTGATCGTGTGTTACGCAATTAGGGTGCTGCTGGCGTCTGTACCTGGGCGAAGAAAAGTATCAGGGTAAAAAAATAAAAGTCAAGCCAAACTGTGGTTTTATTATTAATTTATTTACTTCAAATATAATATGTATATTTAACTTACAGCCTTACTTACCGCGTCTCGCGACAAGACAGTGATAGCTAAAATGCAAATTTCTTTTAAAAATCGTGAATTAATACATACAACTGTCTACGTCACTCGACGAAGCAAATCTTAGAAAAACAATTTTTACTTAATTTCTGAACTAACCCTACCTACATTGACTAATTTTTTTGAAACGTCTACGCAATTATTTTTTTTTTCAATATTATTTTACAACCAAAGTTATACCGAAAAAAAAATTGACAACAAAAAATTGAATGCACTGGAGATATTGAACCTACCTTAAAGTTTCTCTACACAATGGCAAATAGACAAATAGAGTTTTAACATTTTCCAAGTATCAAAATTGTTCGTCTATCCGCCATTTTGCACAGTTACAATAATAATAATTATTACCAAGCCTTAGTTTATTAGCAAGATATTTTTTTTATATTTTTCATTTATACAGTAAATCTAAGTGTCCTCTAACACTTGTCTTCAACACCTTTGGCGCGCTTACAATAAGAAAAAAAATTGCAACGAATGAACTAAAAAAACAACTTAACGTTTATTTATCCCGCCATAAAAATGTCATGGCGTTATAGTTATACGCGGGGGAAACTGTAAGAGACACTCTTGGGAATAACTCCGAATTATATTTCTCCTCCTTAAAAGGAGTACGCAATACCATCTCCTATACTGCCCTTTGTGTCGCAAAACATGCAGTAAAAGTGACGGCTGCGCTGCCACCGGCGACGCCGTGGAAGTAGCAATGTTTTGGACCAAAAAGATCTAAAATACAGTCGTGCCAGCGACACGAAGCCGAAGATCATGGCTGGTTTGAATTTATGCTCTCCGAACTTTCGTCTCATGTCGCTATTTAGTTCCAAAAAACGTTACTGCGCAGCTTTCTGCACAAAGTTCGGAACAGCCATAATTCATCATATTCTACCTCGTTTACAAATCAAAATAATCACACCATGCAAGCACTATATAGTCTTAGTCACAGTTGACATAACATCATGCCTGTATTCCCCAAAGGGGTAGGCAAAAGTGTTTTCCAACACCAACATTTCGCCCGTTCCCATGTAACAGGGTTCGAACTTGATTGACTGTTATAAAAGTCTCACTACAGCTCATATCGTGGTATCAATATGTGCCAGTCAGCAGTGGTGTCAGGGCTGACTGTCCATGAAGCGCTCCACGTACATTTAAATATCGTCATTTATGGAGGATATTTTCCTCCTGAACGAAGCTACATCTAGACATCTATATACTACAGCTCTATTGTGAAACGAAACGCTAACTAAAATTATTACAACTGACAGCGCCATTTTGAAAACATGAACGGTGATTGTCGGAACTAATCGAGTCATTGTTTTCGTAATGAATATTATTTGGCTTGCAGTGAATAACGAGTACAGGTAAGCTTGTCCAGTAACCGTTGAGTATTAATAGAAAATAGCGCTAGTGTCGCTTTTCGATAAAACTGGAAAAGTTCCAATATGTGCAGTTCGAAATTATTCCCAAAAGTTCATCCATTCGGTCTACAATGACAGTCGCTTCGACGAGAAAAAAAATACATATTTAATGATGACATTTAAAATCGTAAATAAATCACAAATTAGAATACGATTTGTTTTAAAAGAATCATCATCGTTTTGCAGTCATTTTCTAAGAGACTACGAGACTGAAGAATTTCATTTCATGTCGTAAGTTTTCGGCACCGAAGACCAATATTGTGCCCGCGTATAAATATAACACCTCGGCTCTTGATCGCTTCAATTCTAATTTGTTTCGATACAATGTAATACAAATTTATCTATGGTAAACATTAATAATAATGCATCTAATTTTAAGGACGGGAAAAAAAGAAATGGATCCGCATTGACACAAAAACCTTGAAAAGCAAGCAATTCAACTATTCCATAGCATTTTTAGTCAAATATAATAACAAAGAGTCATGAATTCTTTCTCAGAAAAATACATACAAAATGAAGCTGGAAAAACGTCATTTTGAATTTCAGGTTTGACTAAAAATAAAATACATGTCCAATTTGAACATTCAATCCAAGCAATTGCTCAGCAGTTGCGTTAACTACTACTAAAACGGTTATTTAAACCAGATTGTAGAAAAAAAAATACATCAAATTTTTTTCTTGCTGCCGTTCCACACAATCTTGCCCCTAACTTCAGATGGGTGTGCCCAAGGTTTTCGTGTCAATATTGTTTAGTAAAACCTTAAAAAACATTAATCAATAATCGTATAGGAACTATCTCGTCGGGTTTCGAAGCGATCTAAGCAAACTACTTGTATTTTTTTTTATTTTATTCATAATTCTAATGTAGTTATATATATAATTAAACAGGATACGCTCCGAGTACGCGGTATGCCTTATAAAAATATTAATAATAATAATAAACACAAGCATCAGTTTAGGTCGTTAATTTTATTTAATTAAAAAAAGCTGTATTTTTAGTAGGTACTTTACACAATATTTTATTTTGGAAGAATTACGGACAAAGCTGAAGTACTATCGACGTGATCGACAAGAAGCAGCCATTTTTTTTTTTTGTATAGACATACCACGTACACAGTGCACAACAAAAAAAAATAAAAATAAAAGCACACTTAAACACTAGAAAAAAATTAAAGGAGCCATTTCGCAAACCAGCATTCTTATTTATGAATCCTATACACAGTATTTTAAATATATATTTTAATATTTATTGGCTAGTAGATATTAGATCCGAAATGAATGCACACAGACAGTCTATCTGTACATATAGCAATGTCATTGTTGGTTTTTGAATATCATCGGAACGAAATCACCGCGGTTGGTCTGTGGATGGGTGACCATCTTTGCATACCGAGTCTCGCCCCTCCGTGCCTCAGAAAGCACGTTAAGCCGCCCCGGCTGTCATTCATGGATCTTTGACAGTCGTTACGGGTCGTCAGAAGCCCGAAAGTCTGACAACCAGTCTTACCAAGGGGTATCGTATTACCCAGTAACTGGGTTGGGATGGCCAGAGATCGCATAAAACTTGGAAAAAAGTGGAGGCCTTTGCCCAGCAGTGGGCCACAATATAGGATTTAAAAAAAACGAGAACAGGAAATATGAATAAAACATAAAATATCTGGCAAGATTTTCAAAGCACTTATCATCAGTCTCCATTTTTGTTTCGATGCTCGGTAGTTCGGTATTTCACCGCCAGGGGAGCTGTCTGTCGGTACTATTAGTTCAGTATTCTACCGCTAGGGGCGCTGTCTGTCGGTACTATTAGTTCTGTGTTCCACCGCTAGGGGCGCTGCCTGTCTGAACGATAAGTTCGGTATATCACCGCTAGAGGCGCTGTCTGTTACATTCAATTCGGATTAACAACGTTGAACATACCACAAATACACACTCATACATAAAAAAAAACTTGAGCAAGTTAGTGATTAATTATCGAATTGTCTATAACGGAACGATTTTCAATCGATTCTGTATTTTTATTATTATTACTTCCCGGGCAATTCTGCGGGGTGATTGCGTAACACGCAACAATGGCAATGCATTTTGACAGTTCAACAACATTCATTGCGCTATTTACGTTGTTGAGCGGACGAATTTTACAAACATATGAAGCAATGGATTACGAATTTCCTTCGCATTTTGAGTGAAAGTTTAAAGCTGATTGATTCACAATATCACCTGTATAGCCTGTATTCCCCGAAGCAGTAGGTATATAGTGCACCCGCAATCAGCATTCAATGAAGAAAAATATTACTAACTTCATTTACATAAATATACTTACATATTTTTTCCACAGCATGCGTTAGCATTTACAATTTATAATAAGATGTTTATATCAATATTATTGCTTCAAAATTATCTCATAAGCTTCAAAATCGCAAATTCCACAAAACCCAATTATCAAGTAACAAAAAAAAAAAAAAAATACACCAATCAATTGAATACCGCCCCAAAATCATTGGAACGCAAATAAAACGGTTGTTTAAAACATTTTTTTTTTCTTAAATAGCACCAAAATTATGTTTTTAAAGACTGACATTATTGCTATTCATTTGACAGTCATGATCTGTCATAATGTAATACCACGCCTCTATCTCCCAAAGGGACTCGCAGAGGTGTATCAACACCCACATTCCGTCAGTTATGTTCAGGTCCCATGGAATAGGGGGGCGTAAACTGTCAAAAACGGGGTCATATTAAATTATTTAGCGAAACGCCGCAGGGGTGATGGATTTAAACATGATAGACCCAACGTGTTGTCACTTGAAAGACATGTTCCGCCGACCCCAAATAAAATGGGGGAAGGATAGGGGAATGATGAATGTCACTTGAATTATCAGTTTAAAAAATCTGTTTTTTTTTTGTTTGTGTAAATTTCACAGACGCGTTGGAAATTGATATCTAAATACGATAAAACAGATTTTCTCAACTCATACTTCAAGTAGTAAAGCTACCAGGCGCCCCGCAAAAAACAAAAAAAAAACATTATTTTTATCATGACTTATGAAACCGGCTTGTAGAACCAAAAATTCGAAGACATGTGACATCTACCAACCCGCACTGGGCCCACGTGGTGGATCACGGCCCACTCCCTCTCACAGAGAGGAGGCCTGGGTCCCAGGAGTGGGAACATTATAGGCTGAATATGTTCTGTTATTATGTTTCGATATCGATATACGTTTACTCTCATGAAACTCTCGACTAAGAGCAATTTATGTTCACGAGTATTCCAACTGGTACCCATCACGTGTACGAAGTTTCGCTAGTTAATCTAACTTGACCCTATAGTGACAGATTGCAAATATAAGGCAGTAAAGACTTATTAATATTAAGGCCGTGCACTAGTATGATATTTTAATGTATTTATGACATCTATGAAATACTGAAATTCAGCCATTTTTACCTCATTTATTCTTCACATTCTCCAATACGATTATTTATGAGACTGTAAATACTTTGTTCATTTTAATGCGACTGTTCTGACATTTCGTAAATACTGTAGCATACATAGCATTATTAGGCAGCTGGTATTCAGCTGCATTCGGTTAGACTGGAAGCCGACCCCGACATAGTTGGGAAAAGGCTGGGCAGATGATGACATAACATTAGCAAAGAGTTGGTTATTTAATATTCTTTAACTTATTAAGTCGACCGTTCACTGCTACTAATGCCGGCTTTACACAGGTGACTAAAGACGACTGTCTAAATGACAATTCGGCTAGGCCGCCAGTGACTAAAATCAGAAATTCCAAAGTAGATATCAACTTTTGTAGTGCGGCGACAGGTCGCATGCGGCGGATAACTAAAATCGAACGCGAAAATGCTCAGTCGTAGGCGATCCCACACGCATGATGGTTGTCACCTACGACTGTTATCGACCTGTGTAAATGGGATGGCTTCGGCTTGTGAGGCGACCTAGTGTAAATCTCACAGTAGGATGTACAAGCAGAGGCTTGCCACGTTAGCTGCGAGGTTCATTTGTTTGCTAGCCACATATCTGTGCGTAACGTGGCTGTGGGTCGCAGTGGACGAGAGCCCACATTTTCATACAAAGTGAAGCTAAGTACACGCTAAGTTTAACCTTGGGCTGTTGTAGAGCGTTGCCTTTACAGTATAAGTGAGTTTTTTTTGACATGTCATATTGGCCACCACAAAATGAACACAGTATAACAACCGTTTTATCTGTACCCCAATGTATCGATAAGGTCTATGTACTAAATTAACTGTGTGCTCAGTTTAAATATTATAAATACAAGTGGCAGTATCTTGCAAACCGTTTATCTAAGATTTAAATGATGGCGGATTTTTTGTTTAAGATTTTTTTTTGCATGTTTTTGGGCAATACAATTTCAAACAGGCCGTTTTTTCTGAAAGCCAAATATTTATGTGAACTCATATTTATTATTACAAATATTCTTAAATATATTGTAGCGAAATAAAAACCAAATCTTCACTTGTACACGTTTAATTTAGCAATAATAAAAAAAAATTAACGTGTACAAGTGAAGATTTGGTTTATATTTCGCTACAATATGGCTACAATAATCGTCAATATCGTCGTATTTTATGTAAATCAGACATCATTAACCATAATGTAGCGAAATAAAAACCAAATCTTCACTTGTACACGTTCAATTTTTTTTATTATTGCTAAATTAAACGTGTACAAGTGAAGATTTGGTTTTTATTTCGCTACAATATTGTAGTTGATAATTATACTGCTTACATAAAAAATATGTGTCGATGACTTTTAGAAAATAGGACGGCATTTTTCATTAGTTGTATTTTTGGGTACCCAGTATTTAATCGTAGTCAGTATTCAGCTGCGTCCGGTTAGACTAGAATGATTTTTTTGAAATTCTATCAGCCAAAAACATGACTCAAAAAAAAAACCCCAAACCACACAAACACCGCCAAAACCAAACGGTCTACATAAAAAATAAAAAGAGTATACTAAAAATTCATTAAGTATTTTCAACATCGAGTTAGCATTACCCAATCTCTTATTTTCTCAACACTTGTAATTTTTTCTCGCAAATTCAGAATTAAATTCCAGTCTTCTGTCATTTATACATTTTTTAAACTATTTTTATACATGACATGACACTACGAGGCTGTACAATTATACAAAACATTTTATTTTTATGATTGCAGCATGCAGTCCTAGTACATATTTAATTTTTCTAGAGATCCAAACAATTGAATTTGGGGTAACTCGAGTGGGAGTACCTCGAGTGTGAGTGTAACTCACTTTCAACTCGAGGTACAGAATATTCAGGCGAATTTTCTCGAGTGCACAAAATAAATAATCTTTGATTAAAAACTTGAATGAGTTACTTAATAATGAGTTCATATTACATTAAATTCAACCCGACTTATACATACAAAACCTTATTAACACCCAAATTCACTCATAAACACCCACCCAAGTTTTATTTAATAGAAATTATTGCTAATAACTCGAGACACATCACTCGAGTTCCCAAAACGGAGGATGAAAAAAAAATGCGAGGATAGTCGATGTCGCAGCACCATAGTCGCCACAGATAAAAAATACTTAACCTACCAAAGACTACGACAGAATAGTTTTTTTTTTATGTCATTTTGAATTTTCTCAAGATGAATGTCGTTTTTTTATACAATGTCAAAAATATATAAATATATATTGTTATATGGTAGTACATACTTACTCTAGCTATATAGATGTCAAATTGATAACGCGGTGAACATACGAGCGTAGCGTTGCTTATTGTCGATGCATATAAGCTGGAAAGAAAGAAAAAATATTGTTAGAAAATTGTTCATACTTTAACATTGTTCTTCAAGATCAATTTTACATCGGCCAGTAAATCCGTTCACTTCCGTTTCTAATCGCCAGTTATAATTATGTTCCACGAAAATGGGGTGAACTATTGAGGGTGTGGGCAGATGAATACTTTCACCGACCCGGGAATCAAACCCATGACCTCATGCTCTGCAGTAGCGTTTGCGACCACTAGACCAAAGAAGCCGTCTTACTAACTTCCTTTTCCTGTGCAAAATTTGCTCAAAATTTATCCGAAAACTAGTTTCGAAAACTATCCATTTTAAAAAAAAGGGCTGACTTTTCCAACGCCAGATAATTTTATCCGAGGAATATTTTATTCCAATAAAAAAAAAAACTGTCACTTGAAAAACCAGCCTTAAGTTACGTAGACTTAGAAAACGGAAATACAAAATAAGCATACAATCGAACTTCAGGGCAAAGTTTAAAATCCATAATATGTACACACGGCTACACGTCAAGCTATACAAAACCAGTTTGTCTTGGCCTCACTTTGTATGATATTTTCTCACAATGATCGGTCAGCCAATACTGGTTTTGCATAGCTTGATGTGTAGCCGTGTGTACTGAGTTAAAAAAAAACATTAAATATTCGTTTAAATAGATTCAAAGCAGATCTTTTATGTACTAAGACCCACTCAGTATACTTACTTGCACTGGCTCAGTGCAAATATACTGAGTGACTCAGTAACACAAAAAATCAAGCTGTTTACAAAATATGGTATTCCTGAGTCTCCTAAAAATACAAGGCGGAGACGACAATAAATTAAACTGCGTATATCTAATGTCGTTCCGAGTCTGCTTAAAAATTCAATCAAACATATCAAATTGGTTTTAGTCAATAGTTACATAGTCGGCTCATCATGTCCATTTAGTTTGTTGAAAAAAAATCAACGGGTTGCACTCCGGGAGTGCCGGCAGAAGTGAAAACTTGAATATTAACGTTGTGCTTCTTCTTCTTCCCAGCGATAGCACTAGGAAGTGGTGAAGGGCGGGCGTTTTTGGGGGACTGTCTTTTATAATTTTGAAGTTCGAAAAGTGCTGATTCTCAGCCTAATTTGAATAAATGACTTTTGATTTGATTTGTGCATTTTTGATATTTTGGAATGCGGTCTACTCTCCCTCCGTCTTACGAATTTTCGATCAGGTCCCATGTCCTGACGCGAGCTCCGTCTTACGAATTTTCGATCAGAGGGCATAGTGCGAGTTTTTCTACCTACTCGATGGCGTTAACGTAAACTCAGATTTGTATGGAGTGACAGCAGTGCTATCGAGTTTCCACTAGATGGCGCTGCTCTAATACCGTACAAATCTGCGTTTACGTTCACGCGATCTAGTAGGTAAAAAACTCGCACTACGCCGTCAGGTCACGTGTCCTGACGCGAGTTTAACATTTTTTACCCATTAGAACAAAACTGCACAACGACGCTAAAGAAGTTTTGACTTCAAAAACACTTTTTTAATTTCTATGCTAGGATTTATTTGATAGTTTCAAAATAATCTTTTGCATGAGAGTATCGCTAATGTTTTCAATTATTGTCGTATTGTTGTCTCCACATTGTATAAGGGGGCGTCCATTAATTACGTAAGGTATTTTGTGCGATTATCCGACCCCCCCAGCCCCTGGTGAGATGTCGTGAGATTTAGCTCGACTCCCCCCCCACCCTAATCACACGTGAGATTTTCAGAATGTGAATTTATAGTGTAAATGCGTTGAATTTATTCTGAACGAAAAAAAACAATAATCTATATTATCATTGTATAAGATTTGGCCATATTTTAGTGAAGGAACATGCTTTACTACATTTAACCCAAATTTCTCGCAGATTTACTGTTTCTTGACGAAAGAAAATTAACGTGATATTTACCCCCACTCCCCAAAGTAAGATTAGATGAGATTCGGCTCGACCCCCTCCCCCCTAGAACACCTCACGTAATTAATGGACGCCCCCTAAGTAAATAAAAGTATTAAACACAACGTGAACTCACCTAGGCTCCGTAAATAACCATCCAGTATCGCCATAACGAACCACATAGTGTCACAGCACTCACTATTAATATTAATAAAAGTATATATAGAAATGAAAATGCATCTGAATAAACGTTGTAACTCTACACTCGGTGATTAAGCACAATGCACTCTAGTCTTTATGTACAACAATCACTGCTTCGCTGCGAGCTGCTTCAGTTCCGATTCTGGTTTCGTTTTTGGCGTTGCTGCGGACGTAAATTGATATTAGTATTTTGTTCTGGACTGTAATTTTCTATAAAAAAATGGGGTCAGCATTGATCTGAAGGGCAATTCTCGTAATTTAAAACGTTCAAAATCTAGTCGCAGTCTCATCTCGGCGACAAACAAATGTCAAAAACTTGTCAAAATGTAGGGAAATGAGAGGTATTTTTGACAGATTGAGACTGAGATCAGATTGTGAACGTTCTTAAAATTACGAGAATTACCCCTCTGGACTGTAATTATCTATAAAAAAATGTGGTCAGCATTGATCTGAAGGGCAATTCTCGTAATTTAAAACGTTCAAAATCTAGTCGCAGTCTCATCTCGGCGACAAACAAATGTCAAAAACTTGTCAAAATGTAGGGAAATGAGAGGTATTTTTGACAGATTGAGACTGAGATCAGACTGTGAAAGTTCTTAAAATTACGAGAATTACCCCTCTGGACTGTAATTTTCTATAAAAAAATGTGGTCAGCATTGATCTGAAGGGCAATTCTCGTAATTTAAAACGTTCAAAATCTAGTCGCAGTCTCATCTCGGCGACAAACAAATGTCAAAAGCTTGTCAAAATGTAGGGAAATTAGAGGTATTTTGACAGATTGAGACT
This sequence comes from Apamea sordens, assembly GCA_945859715.1. Classification (NCBI taxonomy): domain Eukaryota; kingdom Metazoa; phylum Arthropoda; class Insecta; order Lepidoptera; family Noctuidae; genus Apamea; species Apamea sordens. Next base: position 3,821,230 of record OX244015.1, on the reverse strand, counting down.
GAGATCAGACTGTGAAAGTTCTTAAAATTACGAGAATTACCCCTCTGGACTGTAATTTTCTATAAAAAAATGTGGTCAGCATTGATCTGAAGGGCAATTCTCGTAATTTAAAACGTTCAAAATCTACTCGCAGTCTCATCTCGGCGACAAACAAATGTCAAAAGCTTGTCAAAATGTAGGGAAATGAGAGGTATTTTTGACAGATTGAGACGTGAGATCAGACTGTGAACGTTCTTAAAATTACGAGAATCGCTCCTCTGGTTTCGGTAAGGGATCGTTAAGTCATCATCATCATTTCAGCCGAAAGAGGTCCACTGCTGGACATAGGCCTCCCCCAAGCACCTCCACTTCGACCGGTTCTGTGCTTCTCGCATCCAACGGGTTCCTGCGGCCTTCACAAGGTCGTCGGTCCACCTTGTGGGAGGCCTTCCAACGCTACGTCTTCCGGCACGCGGTCGCTCCAGAACCTTTCGGCCCCATCGGCCATCTGTTCTGCGAGCAATGTTCTCTGCTCACTGCCACTTAAGTTTGGCAATTGTTCAGGCTATGTCGGTTACCTTGGTTCTCCTGCGGATCTCTTCATTTCTGATTCGATCACGCAGGGAAACTCCAAGCATAAAGATATATTTATTTGTAAACATGTGTAACATTAGTAACATAGCCCTCTCCATTGCCCTTTGGGTGACTTTAAGCCTTCTAATAAGCCGTTAATAGGTCATAGTGAATTAGGGCCCAGTAGTTCCGAAGATTACATGCTACTAATATTATAAACGTGAAAGTTTGTGTGGATGGATGGACGGATGGATGGATGGATGGAAGCCGGTTAGATGGATGGATGGACGGATGGATGAATGAGATAGACGGATGGATGGATGGATGGATGGATGGATGGACAGATGGATGGACGGATAGATGGATGGATAGATGGATGGACGGATGGATGGATGGATGGATGTTTGTTACTCTTTCACGCAAAAACTACTGAACGCATTTGGATGAAATTTGGCACACAGATGGTTTATAACCACGATTAACATATAGGATACCGGGTGAAACCGCGTGGCGCAGCTAGTACGAACATTTAATTAGTATGGATAAAAGTTGTACTCACGTCTGGGCCTAGCATTGGCGACGACGCTCTGCGCGCCGCAGGAGCCGGCGCGGCCGCGGTTGTTGTTGTTGTTGCTGTTGTTGTTGTTGGGGCGGTTGCCGGCCACGTACTTACTGCTGCACAGATAGTATGCGTGAATGGTGGGTGGGTAGGGACAGCGGTATAATACAACAGGGCACTGAACATGAGACAATAGGGAAGATTACTGTCAATTAGATCTACAACGCTGACATCTTGTTTTTTCATTACATTTCGCAAAACAATAGGCTATTTTCTAGGTTTTTTTCTTTTACATTCAGCTGGTGTGGTCTTTGAGCTAAAGGATTGCCATGATGAAGATATATTAGTGTTATTACATACGTGTTGTTCCTGCTGGCTGCCGCGGCCCGGTCGGACTCGGACACGGAGCGCGTGCGGTCGTACGGCCGCGCGTGCGGCCCGCGGCCCGGAGCCGACGGGCCCTGAGCTGCTAGGAGCTCGTTCAGTTGCGGCTGTACAGAAAGATACTGTTGTTAGTCAATTCCTTTTTTTTTTTTACAAACTAATGAGATCGGAAAAAGAAATGAACTATCATCATCTGCCTATAAAATGTTCCCACTGCTGGGATGGGGCTGGGAGTGGGCCCTAATCCAGCACGCGGGCCCAGTGCGGGTTGGTAGATGTCACATGTCTTCGAATTTTTGGTTCTAGGACATGCCGGTTTCCTCACGATGTTTTCCTTCACCGTTTTGAGAGCAGTAGTGGTGAAATAATTTACACAAAGTAAAGCGCCTGTCTGGGTTCGAACCTACGACCTACAACTCGTAAGTTGCAGCCATTACCAATGGGCCACTACTTAAGCCATACAGAAGATGCAGCTTTTAGAAGTTATAAGTCAGAAATTGAATGGAGTGAGGCAGGTGTAGAAAAGCTTTGGACTCTCCAACATATGGGACATGGTTTGGTTTCAACTAACCTCCAGCACTCTAAAGTCTTCGATGCTCTGGAAGTTTTCTAGGTAGCCCATTAGTTTGGGCTCCACCTGCAGGGCTCCGGTGTGCTTGTAGTACTTCAGGAACGCCCAGAACTTCTCCAGACCGTATAGTTGACCTGTGGAAATTATGTAAACTTGTAAAAATAGTTCTGAGAATTCTCAGCGTAGACCGTAGCGAAGTGCCTTTTACAATGTTCAATTATAAACTTTATTTTCAATGATAAAAATTTAAGAATCAGTGAATACTCAAGTAAAGTAGTAATCTTATTGTTTGTCGTGAGAAAGATGAATGAATTGGACTTTTGTTGCGACCAACAAAGGCTCATAGGATCAAAATATACAGAAATTAAAAAAAAACCTACAATTAAAAATACCAATACATAAATCAAATGAATGTTGGAACTCTTAAAAAAATACACACGGAAAGTACACGTTTTCAGAGCATAATAAATAACTGATAATTTAAGTTTGCAGATTAATATGGATACGTAAATGAGTTTTTATGTAATCAACATAATATGTCCCGATAATGGGCAAATTTTTTGCTTTACCTCATATTATTGGAACGAAGTTCCTTATCGCGCGTTGCGAAAGGGGGCTAGACGGAAAAAATTAAGACCAAAAGTTGGAACGACACTTTTTGTTATAGTTGTAAGCCGTGCGGCGTGCGCGTGTTTCTCTGTCTGTCTCTCTCTTATAGAAAGCAAGCCAGTTATACTTCGTTCCATCCGTGTGTCCTTTGACACCTCTCAAGTTTTTTTTTTTCCTAAAGGAGTTCTATTAATTCTAGGTCCGGCAGTGGCCGCCTTACAGTTGCAATGATGCTTATACCTTTACCTTTTTCGTAGTCAGCCATGGTCTCAATCTGGAAGTGCTGGTACAGCTCGGGGCGGAACTTCCGCTCGAGCCCGTACGAGTAGAAACGGAACAGGCATTCCAGGCCGTAGCGGAAGCCGGCGGAAGCGTCCTCGTTGGCTAGTGTTCTGTAAGTAATTAAAAATTATTAGTTAAATCATCATCTGCCGAGCCTTTTCCCAACTATGTTGGGGTCGGCTTCCAGTCTAACCGGATGCACACCACCACAACTCAGTTACTGGGTAATATGATACCTCTTGGTAAGACTGGTTGTCAGATTTTCGGGTTTCTGACGACCCGTAACGACTGCCAAAGATCCGCGAATGACAGCCGGGACCAACAGCTTAACGTGCTTTCCGAGGCACGGTGGTCTTGATATGTAAATATGGTCACACATCCACGTACCAACCGCGGAAGCGTAGCTTAACCTGATCGATTGACCTGTGCGGTTGTTATTACTTAACCACAAGAACCACAAGCTGAATCAAAAAGATTACCACAGATTTTTGTTGCTTTAATAAAATTATACGCAAGTTCATAAACTGAAACTTGAATAAGTTTATCGAAGCATTATTGTACCCACTTTAAAAAGTAAGAAACAAACTTCTATGTTTCCTCTGTTGCGTAGTGGGATTCCTTTGCAAGTAGTTAAATTTTATTGGAACGAAGTTCCTTATCGCGCGTTGCGAAAGGGGGCGGAAAGAATTAAGACCAAATGTTGGAACGACACTTTTTGCTATAGTTGTAAGCCGTGCGGCGTGCGCGTGTTTCTCTGACTGTCTCTCTCTCTCTCTTATAGAAAGCAAGCGAGTTATACTTCGTTGCATCCGGGTGTCCCTTGACACCTCTCAAATTTTATTATTTATATATTAATACATAGGTTGACTTGCAACTAAGTGCTTGTAAACTCGACCGACACACGACAATGGCAGGGACCACGTGATGCTCGTGTATTTGAGCATCGTACTCAAATATACGAGCGGAGAGCTTGATGTGTTTAAGTATGTATACAGGGTGAAATTTAATTCATGGGCATCCTTTTAAGGGGTCATTGTAATCATCATTATGAACAACTTTTACTATGGGACCAAACCTGAAATCGCGAAAAAAAAACGGCTGTTCCCTACATTTTGACGAGTTATGCGAACATAAATGTAGAGAACAGCTGATTTTTTTTTCGCGATTTCAGGTTTGGTCCCATAGTAAAAGTTGTTCATAATGATGAGTACAACGACCCTTTAAAAGGATGCCCATGAATTTAATTTCACCCTGTATATGTAATTGGCGAGCCTGTTGCCATTCATCCCGGCACAAATCCAGCCTTCGGGTTGCTGTAGATATTCCTAATTAAATTACATATTGCCTGACCCACCGATCAAACCCAGGACCCGAGGGGGCCTACTCCGAAGTGCAAAGTGCGAATGTTCGGATCGGACCGACACATGGCCGAACCGAATATTATTGAAAAATGCGAAAAAAGTTCGGATCGGCTCAGTTGGGTCGGGACCATAGTCAATATTCGAAAGAGTGTAGGAGTGTAGGATCGGAACCGACCGAACCAAATAGTAACTTCGTAGCAGGAAACGGCCGAACATTCGGCCGATACTATTTCGGAGTAGACCCCCAGGTTTAGAAGTTGTGCTTGTGAGCAGCAGTCAAATCCTACTAATATTCTTAAACGTGAAAGTTTGCATGGATGGATGTATGTTTGTTACTCTTTCACGCAAAAAAGATTGAACGGATTTGGATGAGATTAGGCAGACAGATAGTTTATAACCAGGATTAACATATAGGATACTTTTTATCCGGATATTGTCATGGGATCAAAACTTATGCGGGTGTAACCGCGGGGCGGAGCTAGTGTAAAATAAATGTATTGTACCTGAATTCATTATACATGTTGCGGTTGAAGTGATCTCGTAGGAAAAATGACCAGAATCTGAACAGGGTGTTCATTTCTTGCGACTGGCCGATACCAAGCTTCTTGCGCTCTGAAAAAAAAAAACATAAAATCACGCTTTGTTTCCACAAAGTGGGTTGGTTGGGGTGTACCTATAGTAACACCCACCTTTCACCAGTTATGTTTAAATTCCATGTAATGTCTTCCTTCACCGTTTTGAGAGCAGTGGTTATGGCATAATTTACACAAAGTAAAGCGCCTGTCTGGGTTCGAACCTACGACCTACAACTCGTAAGTCGCGGCAGTTTCCACCGGGCCACCAGAGCTCCGACACAACTTAGCCACAAGCCCCCTTTAACCCCCCCCCCCCCCCCCCCCTAAAAGAAAAACTGCTGGATTCTAATGGAGTGGAGTGCCTTTAGACACTTTAGCCGGCTATTCGTTTATTTTATTTATTTATTTACTAGCTTCTGCCCGCGGCTTCGCCCGCGTGGATGTCGGAAATTATCCCACGGGAACGTGCTAACAGGATAAAATGTATGTGCTTCCCCAGAATGCCATCTATCTCGCGGGCCCTTTGTGGCTAATTACAGTAGAAAACCAATTGTGTCTCATTAGTGGTGATTAAGAGGGTGCCTATATGATATCTTTACCTAAGTACCTACCTAATTAAAAAAAAAAAACTCAATAACAGAAAATTAAATACCTACCTAAATAAACCTATTTCTGATGATAACTAATCTAAACTCAATAAATAAGCAAAATCCCTAAAAACTAATATCTATACGAATGACTAATCCTACCTAACAGTATTATAAAATAACCTACGGTCACTACGTACACTATCAAATATACTACCTATACTTTAAAATTAAAATCTATACCTACGACTCATATAAAAATAAACCTAAATACCTCTAAAAACTAAAAGGAATAAAAATGAACTCCACTGCGGGTGACCCAACCTACGACAAACTTAGTATTTGCGGTTGGTACAGTACAGACAGTGGTAATCGGGTATAGGGATCGAACCGCAAAATTAAGTTTGTATTTTATTGTATATACTTTTCCGGGATAAAAAGTACCCAGTGTGGTGCCCAGGATATTAAAGAATAATTATACCAAGTTTCATCGTAATCGAACCGGTAGTTTTTGCGTGATGCCTGAACAAACAGACAGACAGACAGACAGACAGACAGACAGACAGACCGACAGACAGACAGACAGACAAAAAATTTTTTAATCACATTTTTGGGTTCGGTGTCGGTCTAGTAACACCCCCTGTAAATTATTTTTTTGATATTTTCAATGTACAGAATTTTCACTTCTACAGATTTATTATAAGTATAGATTTGGGACAAACAAACAGTAACACATTATATCTGCGCAAATAACATAAACAAAGATATTATATAAATGTGAAACTCACACCGTTATCCGCAGCATATACAATTCATATAACTTTACTAATGAACAATCCATGCGAGTAAGACTACAAGACTGTTCAAGTAACTATACATCGGAATCCTTAAGTTTCTTTAACAAAGCAGAACGAAATCTATTTGCTGACACTGAGAATAGTTTACTTTCAGCTCATAAATGGCTGAATCGAATGGCTCGAGAATCGAGCTGAATGGCGTGAAAATGGAGAAGCTTATATCTAGCAGTGGACTGCTGTAGGCTGGCGATGAATGAATGTAAAGCTTTTGACAAAATAATGAATAGGTTACCTTTGAGACAGCGCGAGTAGTACTTGTGGTAGGCTTGTTGCGTGAAGTGGTTCTCGCGCAGCAGGCCGTGGCTGGGGTGGTGGAACGTGGGCAGCGAGCCGGGGGCGGAGCCGCAGGACGAGCCCAGTGTGGGCGACGTGCCCAGGGACGAGCTGCGGGGGAGACATTACAATTGTCAAAATATACAGTTTATAAGCCTTTACATGTTGATCTTTTTAATCCTTAAAAGGGGTCATTGTACTCGTCATTATGAACAACTTTTACTACGAGACCAACCCTGAAATCGTGAAAAAAAATCAGTTGATCCATAGATTTATGTCGACATAATGTATGGATCAACTGCTTTTTTTTACACAATAAACAGCTACAATATAAAATGTTACAAATAACAATAATATAGGCTCATAAATAGTATAAACAATATTGCAACCCACTACATTATCCGCATGTTAACAAAATTGAAACAAGGTAAAAAGTGCCAGTAGATTAAGCATTACTCACATATACAGGGTTATTTTTCAAAGACCAGCCAAATTTAAGGATGTGGTACAGACCATCAAACTGAACAACTTTCTCCGTGGCACAGTGTATTATAGAGACCATTTTTCGGACATCAGTTTTTTATTAGAAATACAGATATAATTAGTCATTTAAAACGTCAGAGTAGAACTCCCGAGTGACAAATATGCATAATTTTGTAGATTTTTTATTTTTAAATCTCACAAATTTTCGTCTGGATAAAGTTTAAAAAAAATGTACACCTAAAACTAATTGCAATAAAAAGTAATTAATTAGGTAGTTCAAAAGTGTATTTTAAGATTCATTTTATAGAGCTTAAAATAATCGCGTAAGTTGCTTAGAACCGGAGAAATCATATTTTTTTAATTTTTAATTTTTATTTTTTTTCTCAAGTAATCCGCTATTTTAGGAAAAGATATTAATACTAAAATTCAGATCTGTTATTCTTCTATTACTCACAAAAAAACTATGTCCTAATCTCGTGGAGTCTAGGTACTACAGCCGATTTTAGTTTTATCCGGATTTTTCCTCATTAGGGTTGTCACTCTTTTAATTAATTAAATATCCGGATATGAATAAAACTGACAATAAAATTGGTGTTAGGTTATTTCAGTGATACGTTTTATGCGGCATGGGAAGGGTCACTGAAATAAACAAAGCAAAAACAAAAGCAAAATGCCTTCCAAGGGTGGACCCCTGTCCACCCTTGGAAGGCATTTTGCTAAAACCCCATGTCGATGCATGTAACGTTGAGGAACGGGGGTGAGGCATCATGGAGCCGTACCAGACCCATGATGCTACTTTGCCTCAGCAGAATCTGACCCGCTCTGCTGGGGGATGTCCTTCTGGGCTCCGACCAGAGGACTTAATGCTAGGAGGGCATGAGGGCACCAACCCTCAAGCTGGTCAGCGAGAGGCATTTGAAGCTGTGGATACCGCCGCAGCCGGCTCTCTTCATCCTCCGGGAGTGTCCGCAAGTTCACAAGGAGATGAACTCAGAAAAACATTAACTCGATTGGACGTTTTTAAAATGTTTACAAAGAATACAGCCTTAGAATTTAGCCTTAGTTTTGAAAAGCAATTTAATATATTAGTTTTAAAAAAAAAGTGGTCCCATCGGATAAAGTGACAACCCTAAAAAAACGAATTTTTGACTATAACTTCTAAACTCCACGATATTAGGATGTGATTTTTTTGTGAGTAATAGAAGAATAACAGATGTGAATTTTACTATAAATATCTTTTCCTAAAACAGTGGATTACTTGAGAAAAAAAATAAAAACAAAAAAGTGAAAAATAAATATTTCTCTTGCTGTAAGAAAGTCACACAATTCGTTAAAGCTCTATAAAATGAAGCTTAAAAGACACTTTTAAACTACTTGATAAATTATTTTTTATTCCAATTAGTTTTTGGTGTAGATTTTTTTAAAACTTTATCCGGATGAAAATTTATGATATTTAAAAAAAAATCTACTTGATTAAGCATATTTGTCACTCGGGAGTTCTACTCTGACGTTTTAAATGACTAATTATATCTGTATTTCTAATAAAAAACTGATGTCCGAAAAATGGTCTCTATAAATACACTGTGCGTGGGAGCAACATCGTAATCTCGAATAAAAATTCAGCCGTCCCATACATTTAGGTCGAGTAGGTATTGAAGTTTTCTATGGGACAGTTGATAAAATTTTCACGATTACGCTATTTGTCCCATGGAGAAAGTTGTTCAGTTTGATGGTTTGTACCACATCCTTAAATTTGGCTGGTCTTTGAAAAATAACCCTGTATAAAAAAAATATAAAAAATAATTGATTATTAAGATACAATACAATAAAAATTATATCAATTTTTGGATAAAATTTAAAAATTTGGGATTGTTCCATAATATCACAAATAAGAATGAAGATTATAGAAAAAATATATGCATTTGGGTTGTTGTAACTTACCCAGTACTGTGCGTCCTCACTCGATGTTCACGTATGTCCATGATCCAGCCGACGTGATGCTCCACGGGCGGGTTGAGACTGTGTCGAGTCTTGTGTTTTCGGCTGCTACTGTAATTTAATAATAATTATTTATTTATTTTCACTTCAAGACACAACCATCAGTGTAGCCCTGGCTCTTGTACTAGGAGGTCCTGTATCACAAGAGCCAGATCTCTCAATTTACAGACAATATGTAGAAGCGCGATAGACAAAAATGAGATTCGTTATAATTATGGCATGCATTAGAAGGTAAGTTTACCGTAATGGTCAAATACAGGGTGTCAGGGACATCGACGAGCCAACTGTAACCATGGATTCAGCACATGAGTTTAAACCCCATAGCGTCGAAATTTCGTTACGGGTCGTCAGAAGCCCGAAAGTCTGACAACCAGTCTTCCCAAGGGGTATCGTATTACCCAGTAACTGGGTTGTGGAGGTCAGATAGGCAGTCGCTCCATGTAAAATACTGGTTTTCAGCTGCATCCGGTAAGACTGGAAGCCGACTCCAACATAGTTGGGAAAAGGCCAGGCAGATGATGAGCGTCGAAACATTTTTCATAGGTTATTAAAAAAAAAAATATTGCTGTTCCCATTTTGACCGCGTAGGTATTGCACTTTTCTATAAAACAGAAGATTATTTTTTTGATAACCGACGAAAAATTTTGACGCTGTGGGGTCTAAACTCGTGTTGAATCCATAGTTACAGTTTGCGAGTTCATGTTTCTACTACCCTGTATAATAACTTAGTTACGATACCTGCTGGGTAAACGTAATATTTGAAACACATAGTGTCTAGGCTTTATCTAGTAAAGGTCAAGCTTAGTCTCCCTTTTTTTTTTTAGGGTGGGAAATCATCAAATGACCCCTCCCGCTCTGGGTGGAGCGGAAGGGAGTGTCAGACTCTTACTGACTAAAACCCACCCGTGTTCCTTAGCCCTTTATGTTCCAGGGCAGCGGTAACCCATTCGGACGATCCCGCTACCCTGGCAGGAGCTTAGTCTCCCCTTTGGCTAGTTTTAAAGGCGATTCCACTGTGTTATGACGAAAGAAAATAACAGAAAACTGGCAAAACGCAGTTTAAATTAAAGGCAGCCGACAGCTGTTAATCGTGCTTTGGTACAGCTGGCCACAAGGGGTATAAAAGTAGAAGACCACTCAAACATTAAGGATTAAATTTTTTAAAGCTTGGCTGATGGCCTTAATTTATTAAAGTGGATGCTCCAAGGTAGTCCGCGAAATTCAAATTTTCTTACGTTTTTTGCAATTTGCTGGTCAGTACTAAGTTGTACGTTGATTAAAATATGATTCGCGGCCGTAACAAAATGTATTTACAGAATTATAATCATTCAAGTCATCAACACAACTCTCTAAGATCAAGTAATCCTACTGAATGACTATTTCATGAAATCTTGACATTTTAGGATTATGCTAACTTAACAAATTGTATTACTGATTCAAATCCGTTCAGTAGTTTTTGCGTGAAAGAGTAACAAACATGCATCCATACAAACTTTCAAGTTTCACGTTTATAATATTAACAGAATTAACAAACGCCTATGAAGTCTTCATTACTACACACTACTTTTTAGTTGATAATGCCAAATATAAAGTCATTAATAATTTTGTAACTCACATAACATCAGTAGCATGAGGGTCCTTGTTGGCTGCATAGAATCGTGCGGTGCGCCGCGGCCGCTTGTATTTGTTATGCGAGTCCGATTGATGATCAACCTGTAGAAAGAATAACAACGTATTATTATACAATTCAATTCCATTCGTCTTTATTGTGGATCATAGGATAGTGTACATAATACAGCTGGTGTTAATTTAGTGTTTTGCGAACAGCTATGTCCTGCCCTTAGGGCGTACAATGCCTGCCAGGGTAGCGGGAACATCCGAAAGGGTTTACCGCTGCCCTGGAACATAAAGGGCTAAGGAAGGAACACGGGTGGGTTTTAGTCAGTAAGAGTCTGACACTCCCTTCTGCTCCACCCAGAGCGGGAGGAGTCATTTGATGATTTCCCATCCTCAAAAAAAAAAAAAAAAGGGCGTACAATGAAATGTAGGTACATAAAGTGAGTTTACATGCATGTCAACAATAATATTACTTATAACAAATTACTTTACATTACAAATTTTAGACCATTAATTATTTGTTGGGATAAAAAATTTCAATAAATAAACAATTCGTTAATGAAAGGACTCTCTTCATCACACAAAATTCTGTGTTCGTCTCGGCACGAAGTTGCCATGCCTTAATAAGCAGATTAGGGTGGTATGGTATCCACCAGGGCTGCGGGTTGTTCGAAAAAGTTACCGTGGCCCTTGGCACAGGCAACTGAAGGAACACGGGTGGGTTTTAGTCAGTAAGAGTCTGACACTCCCTTCCGCTCCGCCCAGAGCGGGAGGGGTCATTTGATGATTTCCCAACCAAAAAAAAAAAAGGCTGGTATGGTATTCTATAGGGGAAGCGGCTTTTGCTTTGAGTTGGCTAACAATGATGCCGCCACACCACCATACCACCTTTAGACAGTTAGGTCAGTTAGCATAGTGTAAGGCGCCATCTCCGCGGGCGAGTGAATCGCGGCGATAGTCTCACCGTGCCAACAAATTCTCGCCGCGATGATATCGCCGTGTGGAGAAACTTTCTAAGAGTGTATAAAAATACGTGGCACGACGATAATATCGCCGCGATTCTCTCGCTCGTGGAGACGGTTCTTAAGCGAGACTGTGTGTCAAGAGTAGCCATTCAACCCGCACCCTAATTACGTAACACACAATCAATCGGAATCGGTTTCAATTTGACAGTTTAAAAACATTCATTGCGTTATTTTCGTGTTGAGCAGACAAAATTTTCGAACTTATGAAGCAATGGATTAGCAATTTGCTTCAAAATGATTCAGATTCCGATTGATCGTGTGTTACGCAATTAGGGTGCTGGCCCTGATGGATAATGGCTAGGCAGTAGAAAGGTTTATAGACTATGGTGCGTTTGTTTTGGTGACTAAAAAAAGGTAAACAATCTTGGTATGTCTTTTTATATTAAAGTAGTCGTATAAAATACATACGAAGGATAATTAAATTTATTTTATTACCTAACATTAATTTAGGTAAATACCTAATTGTAAACATTTTTAGATACAATTTTTAAACAACTTTTAGATAAAAAGACATACCAAGATTGTTTACCTTTTTTTAATCACCTAAACAAACGCACCATAGTTACACTCCATTCGGAATAAGATAAGATATTTAAATAAACCTTTTTTACAGTCCGTTGAACTGATTTTGACTTTTATTGCGTTGGTGGTATGACAAATGGCAGTTGCAGTAAATAGTTGGTATTGTAATCACTTTTTTGCTTTTAATGCCATCCTTATGCTTACAGAATAGAAGTTAAAATCTGTCGAAAGGATTGTAAAAAAGGTATGTTTAAATGTCTAATCTTATTTAGAATGGAGCATAGGTATATTTTATGTGACTTTTTCAATGTCACTTGTGTAAAATACTAAGTTCCAAATCTTTTTCTGATAATAAATGGAATAGTATATTAATCTTGTCGCGTCAACAATGCACCCGTTCTGTCTAAGCCGACAACACGGAACGCCTAGCCGACTCTGTTCATGTAGCACTTACATTCGCAGTAACTGAGTACAATATACTTATTGTATTCAGTGGACATAGAGTGCAAAGTTAGCGATTTGTTACAATGATGGCTTCGATCAATAATAGTACTAGATTAAGGATCAGGAACAAAAATCAGTCGCTCAAGTGGCCACGTTTGCACACACGTAAACATCTACATTTCTTAGAAAAAAGTTTAATAATATTAACAACTTCAGTTTATTATAAACCTTAATGCTTTAACATAAAGTTTAATTACCATTGCAAAATATATTTAAAATGTCGCTTGAAAATAAAATCATTCTATTTTTAAATTTTCAGTCATTTATTCTAAAATGAAACTTAAAGTCTAAGTAATAAGGTTAAAACCATACTAATTTGAAATATGACCACAAAAGTAATATAATAATATCCCTGGACATTTCATACAGCGCCATCTAGTCCCAAGCTAAGCAACCTAATGCTTGTGTTATGGTAACAAGATGGCTGATAAACTACTTATATACATTTTTTTTTGTAAATACATACATATTATAGATATAAAAACACCCAGACTCGGAACAAATACATGTAGGTCATACAAATATTTGTTCCGTGCGGGAATCGAACCCGCGACACGCAGCGCAGCAGTCAATCGACTAACCACTGCGCCAACCGTGCCGTCAAAAAGTATTTGTGGTGTTATTTTTCGGGCCGTTTTTGAAGCGCTTATCGGGAATCTAGTACTATTATTGATCGAAGAATGCTAGCAGTAGTGGCGGCGTGTACTCACGTGTGCGGCGCGCGGCGGTGGTGGCGGCGGCTCTGCGGGGTTGGCGTGCCGCTCGCTGGGCACGGCCGCCTCGAAGGCCGAGCGGCTGATCAGCGACACGGTGCGGTACTGCTGGGTTTGGCTGCCGTATGACTGGGGATAAAAAGTTACGTACATTTAGTCAAAATCACACCAAAAAAAAAAAAACTTGAAGAGGTGTCAAGGGACGACGGATGGAACGAAGTATAACTGGCTTGCTTTCTATAAGAGAGAGAGAGAGACAGACAGAGAAACACGCGCACGCCGCACGGCTTACAACTATAGCAAAAAGTGTCGTTCCAACTTTTGGTCTTCATTTTTTCCGTCTAGCCCCCTTTCGCAACGCGCTATAAGGAACTTCGTTCCAAAAACAAGAGTGGTCACGCAATATTCTAAAAAGAAACCCCAATTTGCCAACTTAAACTCATCCGTCAATAAATAAAAATTACAAATCATTTATAAATATGAGTAACAAAGTTAGTCCAAAACTACTGCCTTGAGGCACCCCAAAAAGGACTTGTTCTTGATGATTTGTGAAGCCCTTCATTCTCATATACTGCACTCCTTTTGGCAATTCACGAGCAATGGAATTCAGAGCAATATACGAGAATGTGAGACCCTCAAATTTTCTTTTGAATATGGACACAGAAATTGTGTCAAATGCCTTTGCACCAACTCAAATATACAAGTAGTTGTTAATTTTTCTCGTTTATTCTCACTTGATAAATACATTTTAAATATTTTTATAATCAATATTTAAAAATAGTAGTCCCCGGTATCGGGAGCAGGATCCGAGCTACCGGTGGTCAGGGCTCCAGAGACAGGAGTCTCCTCACGATGCGAGCCGTATCGAGGAGTACTGCTTGATTTTATTATAATTTAGATTTTTTCATTAGAGAATTCAACTCACCGATGGATAATGATCCGTATCATTCCATAAGTCTTCTTCATATCGTCTCAGGCCATCTGTGATAACCTGAAAATAAACATTATTCCGTTAAAATCAAATCTTATATCAAAGCTTGCATTTCTCGAAGGATTCTTTTTTTAGTATCAAGTTGCTCTACCGCACTAAATAAAGCCAAATAATGACGTCAATGATAGTGGTTTTTTAGAGGTATGAGGAACAGGCTGTAAAGTTCACTCCTCCTCCATTGAAAAGGGAGGATCCGGTGAGCTACTGCCCTACGATTGATGTCGGGACGTTGTATATATGCTATTCGCGCGGTAAACTCTACTTGCGCGATGCAGGATTTTGCGAGACATCAGTGTGATGCGTAGTTCGCATGTGGCGATGTAGATGCCGCCACAGATTCATAACATTATTAATACCTACCGGTAATTACCTAGATGTCTAGGTATGAATTCTAACAATGGAACTGAAGGCGATCAGCACTCCTAAGCCACATTCAGAAGCTGTCAGTATGTGTCACCTATGCCCACCACAGTGCGGTCTTTTAAAACTCAAAAAGAGCTGATTCTATGCCTAATTTGAATAAAAGAGTTTTGAATTCACCACACACCTGTTCTAAGTCCTGTGTGATCTTGGTACGCGTGTTCCAGTCGCCCTGTCTGTCGTGTCCGTCATGTTTAGGCTGGCGCGCCGGCGTCTGCGTCACAATCAGCAGGCGCCCGACATCTTTGTCCGTGAATTCGGCGTCGGATTCTTCGTCAGACCTGAAGGAAGAATGAAAAAAATGAGAAACATGGTTGGTAGGTGTTGTTTTTCTTGCAGGTTTAGAGGTATGAGGAACAGGGTGTAAAGTCCACTCATCCTCCATAGAAAAGGGAGGATCCTCCGACCAGACGGGTGTTGTGTCTGGCTGGCAATTGCCCAACGATTGATGTTGGGAAATAGTATCTATGCTAATTGCGCGGTAAACTCTGCTTGCGAGATGCAGGATTTAAGTGACGTCAGTATGACGCGTTGTTCGCATGTGGCGTTGTAGATACCGCTACACAGGTATAATTGACAAACATAACTTCAGAGCAGAGAAGCATAGCGTACCCTTATTTGACCTGGCATATCCATCATCTGCCTAGCCCTTTCCCAACATTGTTAGAGTCGGCTTCTAGTCTAACCGGATGCAGCTGAATACCAGTATTTTACATGGAGCGACTGCCTATCTGACCTCCACAACCCAGTTACTGGGTAATACGATACCCCTTGGTAAGACTGGTTGTCAGACTTTCGGCCTTCTGACGATCCGTAACAACTGTCAAAGATCCACGAATGACAGCCGGGACCAACGGCTTAACGCGCTTTCCGAGGCACGGAGGGGTCTTGGTATATGAAGACTACGGACCAACCGCGGCAAGCGTAGCTTAACCTGATCGATCGAACCATGCGGCTATTATTACTTAGCCACAAGCCCCTCATTGGCCTGGAATATTATTATATACTTATATGTATACTTATTCTTCTCTGTTACTTGTTAACGCCAGATCTAATTTAGATGACATATAGCACACAGGTAGACTGTGACCTGAGTTAGGACATATGACATTTTTTATCCCGGTAGTAAGTTCCCGTAGGATAATTTCCGGCCTCCACGCGGGCGAAACCGCGGGCTAAAGCTAGTAGTATATTTTTGCATTGACATTGAAATAACAAACATTTGTTTCAAATTGACTAACTACAATCACAATTGGTTTAAAACCATATTCAGACGGGCAATTCTCGTAATTTTAAGAACGTTCACAGTCTGATCTCAGTCTTAATCTGTCAAAAATTCCTCTAATTTCCCTACATTTTGACAAGTTTTTGACATTTGTTTGTCGCTGAGATGAGACTGCGACTAGATTTTGAACGTTTTAAATTACGAGAATACGCCGTCTGGTGTGTATTAAAAATCTTGTCGCGTCAACAATGCACCCGTTCTGTCTAAGCCGACAACACGGAACGCCTAGCCGACTCTGTTCATGTAGCACTTACATTCGCAGTAACTGAGTACAATATACTTATTGTATTCAGTGGACATACAGTGCAATATTAGATTTTTATTAAAGTTGTCAAAAAATAAAAGGCCCGTTTTGAAATTGACAGTTCTAGCAGAACACGTATTCGTTTGTATGAAACTGACAGGTGTCAAGAACACATTCTCAAATGTCAAACCGGGCCTTTTATTTTTTGACAACTTTAATTGTCAAACAGGTTATTTTCCCAATCAACCTTGAACCTTAATGCTTTAGCGATAAAGTTAAAAATCTATTAAATAAATTTGACAGATTGTAGTAGCTTGATGTGCTGGCGTCTGTACCTAGATTTCACCAGCACCAGTTTCTTTTATGTCATCAAAAATCAAGGTCTATTTTAGCTTTAAAGACCAATGTGAGTTACTCTTTTAATTTTAGCTATATTACTTTTAAAAGTATTTGGATTATGAAATAGAATGCCGATTTCACAGTAGTTTCTTATAGCTATGAAAAACTGTGTTCAGTAACTCACCATGCGTCAGTGAAGGTGTTCTGCCTGGGCGGCGGCAACTCAAGTTCCTCATCGAGTTGAAAGTGAAGCTCTTCGCGTTGCTCTTCATCTGTGACTGCGGGAGCTCTCTCACGGGAACCTGCCTTTGTACGGCGTTTTACCTGAGGAGAAAATTTAAGATTGATTACTTTGTGTGATAATCAGAGGTCGGAGTAGGTAGATTGAACTGGGGTCATTGATCCGAAACGTATATATTACTATGGACATTCCTCCGGAATTGGTGGATTATTAAAGAAAAAACCGGAACTTATGTAGGAATTGTATTCTGCCAGAGTGGAAGGAGTCATTTGATGATTTGCCATCCTCAAAAAAAAGGTAGGAATTGTAATAAAATGAGCAATATTTAATTGAATCCGGAAATACCGGAATTACTTTCCGGAAAAATGGCTTATCCATGTTATCTTTCTGTGTGCATTTATGATACAAGTACCAAAAATCAATCTACCTACTCCGATCACTGGTGATAATTGAATAAAAGGTTTAAGTCCATAATGATAAGTTTTATTTTTGAAAATAAAAGGTGTTTTTAAGAAAAAAACTAGTTACTCTTTTGATGTTGATGGTACAGACGCCAGCAGGTCAAGCTACCCGAAACTGTCAAATTTTCCCTATCAACCTTGAACCTTAATGTTTTAGTGATAATGTTGAAAATTTATTAAAGTTTGACAGATTGTACTAGCGTGATGTGCTGGCGTCTGTACTCTCTTTCGTTGTTTTTATATTGTTTGAGCCCAGTAGGTTGGTACCTTATTATACCGTCTTTACTAAAAATAACCTACAAAGCTCCTCTTTTTCATCTAACCTCCATAATAACCACAGAACATACAACTGTCAACTGAATTGTTACTGAAAACCAAATATGTACAGACGCCAGCAGGTCAAGCTACCCGAAACTGACCAATTTTCCCAATCAACCTTGAACCTTAACGCTCTAGCGATAAAGTTGAAAAGTTGAGTAGCTTGATGTGCTGGCGTCTGTCTGTACTATCGCTAAAACCTATATCTGACCATTTTGAAAACAAAATCCCCTGCACATGACCACAGCTGCGTCCGTTTAAGATTTAATCTTGTCGCGTCAACAATGCACCCGTTCTGTCTAAGCCGACAATACGGAACGCCTAGCCGACTCTGTTCATGTAGCACTTACATTCGCAGTAACTGAGTACAATATACTTATTGTATTCAGTGGACATAGAGTGCAATTTAATATTGATATTACTATAATTACTATCAAACACCACCTAAATGATTTTGAAGGATATTGCTAATCCATTGCTTCTTATGTTCGAAAAATTTGTCTGCTCAACAACGTAAACAACGCAATGAATGTTGTTGAACTGTCAAAATGAATTCCACAGAACCAATTCATTTTTTACTAAACCAGCTGAATTAGGCGGTGTCTTAACCGAAAGCGATTGTCGCGCGAATACGCGATCGTTAAATATGAATATGACGTACACGTGCAATCAATCAAATTCGCGCGAAAGTCGCTTTTTTTATTATTTTTTATTGACAATGGGCTCACTCTTGACCTCAATCCAGCCCAGAGGCAGGGATGAGATCTACGGTGGAACGAGCTTGCCCAGAAGAAGCCTATTCACTCTCGCCTTGAAGAGATTCGGGTTGTATAAACTCGGGAATGCAGACGCAGGCAGACGATTCCACTCCTTAGCTGTGCGCATCAAAAAAGGTGACGAGAAGCGGTTAGTGCGTACATATGGTATATTAACCAAATAGGGGTGGTATCCCGCTTTTGGTTAGAACACAGGGTTAGTTGCATTAAAATCAAAAGGCATTTATTCAAATTAGGCTGAGAATCAGCACTTTTCGAACGTCAAAATTACAAAAGACAGTCCCCCAAAAACGCCCGCTCTTCACCACTTCCTAGTGCTATCGCTGGGAAGAAGAAGTGGCGGAACAAACTGTCCAGCAACACAGCTGTCTGTTCAGTTAGAAAATAGTTGCATGTATACAATACTAGGTATGTTCCGCAGTTCCCGAGGGATGTGCCTCACAAGCGTTGCGCAGGGAGGTTCCGGAATTGGTCTTTTAAGAGGAACCAGGACCACCCCTATGAGCTGATGGTGATCACCGGGGTGGTTTTATTGAGGTAAAAATCCCACACTCCCCGGTCCCTCTCCCGGGAGGTCGGGCGCCTTTTAAAGGTTTCCCAACGAAAACAAAATTAAAAACTTGAGAGGTGTCAAGGGACACCCGGATGGAACAAAGTATAACTGGCTTGCTTTCTATAAGAGAGAGAGACAGAGAGACTAGCGCACGCCGCACGGCTTACAACTATAGCAAAAAGTATCGTTCCAACTTTTGGTCTTAATTTTTTCCGTCTATCCCCCTTTCGCAACGCGCGATAAAGAACTTCGTTCCAAAAAAAAAGATATGTAAAGTTTACTAATCATCGATCGATCGATCGCAATAACTCACTCTTGAAGCACGTTTTCCATCTTTTAAAACATTCTTGTTGATTCTTCAGTATTTCAGGTATTTATTTAAATCATAGAGCAAGGCAAGGGTGAAAAAAGAAAATAAAGGATGAAAATACAATTATTAATAGTAGTAAGTAATACCATAATAAAAGCAAACAAGTAGGCCAACTCAAGCCCCGAGCGAGCGATAATAGCCTAAACTCGTAGGGCTGTCACTTATACTTTATTCAATCGTCAAAAATGCATAGTCAATCTCTATACAAAACAATGTTCCCCTGTAGGGTAAACATCAGGGACCTTTAATACAAAGTTTTTTTTAATTATTTGTTCGCTAGGTAATGTGAAGAAAGACAATTCTCGATTTGACAAACTGCTATTAAGACATCCATAAACACAGCAATATTTTCTATAGCTACTCGAATTTGTAGCCATCTTTGTAGTTAAAGGAGGTAGGTAGGTACACGTACAAATTATTTATTTCGAGCAGCAGGGCAGCGGCGAAGCGTGCGCGGGCGCGGGCGATATTACCGTACCATTAGTTACTATACTCTTTGTACCGTACGGCGCGCGGCGTCACAGCCACGACTGGCGCACCTTTAGCAGCGATCAATTTTGTCAGTGTGTGCGTGCGACGACGCATACGTACGAGCGCGCTCACATACAAACCGTGCGCGGTGCGAATGTATGAAGATGTCCTACTTGTTTGCTTTTTCTATGGTAATACTATTATTCAATGTGCTTACCTCAGTCCAAACTTGTTCCGAGTTGGGACTGGCGTTGCCTGAGCGTGGTCTGTCTTGACTGTCAGATTTGTCGTTACATTCTTCTGAAAAAATAACAATAAATAACATTATTGATTCAGAAAGCGGTACTTCTGGACACGGCTCGCATTGTCAGGAGAGTCCTTTCTCTGGAGCCCTGACCATCGGTAGCTTGAACCCTGTTCCCGATACCGGTGGGCTACTATTTTTAAATGTTTTTATACTTTTTGTATAGGCAGTCGCGCCATGTAAAGTACTGGTATTCAGCTGCATCTGGTTAGACTGGAAGCCGACCCCAACATAGTTGGGAAAAGGCTTGGCAGGTGATGAACCTCTAGTTGGAAGGAACAAGAGAGCTGCTCACCGTGCCTGTTGGCGACGCGCGGCACGAACTCGGGCACGTCGGGGTTGAGCGGGTCGTGGGGCACCGCGCCGCCCGCCAGCCCGCCGCGACCCGTGCGGAACATTCTGCAACCACAACACTAGTTTGTCACCACACCTTACAGAACACACATATACAAGCTGTTGTTTTGCATCCTCGTCAAATTTCAGGAGGCTGTTATGAAATACATAAATAATCAAATAAAATTACGATCCCTGGTAAATAATGAATACATACTTGTTTTTTTAGTTATTTAACTTTGACAGTATTTCAGAATACACCACTTTCAAAGAAATGAATCGCGTTATGGTATCGTATAAACGGCCGCGTTTTTATGTAAAAGGGCAGTTACAGTGCGGTCTCCCACAGGCCGCGTTTTAAAATGCGTGTCCCACATATGCCGATTTCCGAAAATTAGAAAAAAAATACCTAATTATTTTATTATTGATTCATGTCGAGAATCAGTATCATAGTTACCACCTTGCATTTGACGAGTATGCAAAACTACACCTTGACTATACAGGGTGACTGGGACATCGACGCGCAAACTGTAACCATGGATTCAGCACATGAGTTTAGACCCCATAGCGTCGAAATTTTTCGTCGGTTATCAAAAAAAAAACCTGTTTCATAGAAAAGTGAAAACCTACGCGGTCAAAATATATGGAACAGCAATATTTTTTTTTTAATAATCGACTAAAAATTTCGACGCTATGGGGTCTAAACTCATGTGCTGAACCCATGGTTACAGTTTGCGCGCCGATGTCCCTGCCATTGTTGGAGAGAGTAGTAAGAACAGTTTCTAGAGTTGATCCCATTGAAATTTCCACTAAATCAGTAAACCAATTCCCGTAATTAATAACGTTCAAAATCGCAATCTCATCTCAGCGACAACCAATGTCAAAAAAGTAGGGAAATTAAGAGATATTTTTGAGCGATTGAGACTGAGATCGACGATGACGACACGGTTGGCGCAGTGGTTAAGCAATTGACTGCTGCGCTGCGTGTCGCGGGTTTGATTCCCGCACGGAACAAATATTTGTATGACCTACAAGTAGTTGTTCCGGGTCTGCCTGTTTGTGTATGTGAGTTTAAATGTTTGTAAACGCACCCACGATACAGGAGAAATTCCTAGTGTGGAGCAACGTTTTTAAAAAAAGAAAAAAAAAAAGGAAAAAATGATCAGACTGTGAACGTTCTTAAAATTACAAGAATTGCCCCTCAGAACTCAAGAAAGAAGGACAAGACAGAGAAACAAACTTTTTCATGTGAAATATGATTGATACTATTGACAGCTATATAACAGAATATTTCGGCTGATCTGGGGGCCTAAAAAGGCCACTTTAAGCAATACCTCTAAAAGTTATTCATTTCCTGAATTCCCAGCAGATCATTGGAAATTCCTCTTATTTTCGTAAAATTTAATTTCATATTTGGTGTAAACAATACTGGTATTCAGCTGCATCCGGTTAGGATGAAAGCCAACCCCAACTTAGTTGCAAAGGCTAGGCAGATGATGATGGAGTAAACAATGCCGCACGAAAAAAAAATAACTGTAATTTTATCGGTAAAATTTTCATTACAGTTTTTATTAATCAAATTAGTTTTTAATTTATTATTTCTACAGTTTAAATGTTATTTTATTGTGATATGAATTGCACACAGATCATATTATGAATTGTCAGTTTGTGACCATTTTACGATTTTTAATATGATTCATATTGTTATCCTATTATGATTCTGCCAAAGTGCCCTTTTTAGGCCCCCAGATGTGAACTATAAGAATAAAAAACGAACCTCGTTTTTTATTTCCAGTTCTGTCCGAGCCCGGATAAAGGAGTGTCCAACGTCTTAATGGCCAGCAAAAGATATTATTAACGTCTTTTAGAAAGCTGGGTATATACCTGGGTAGCGGTGGCGGAGGTACAGCCCTGAGCAGACAGGACACTGGAGCTACGAGGGGACCCCCCATCGTGGGCAGTGGGAAGATACCAACCATCTGCTTCTTGCGGCTGTCACACAAAATACAATACATAAATACAATATTTTGTTTCGATCGTTGCTGTTCATGTATAAATACAATAAATTTTTTATTTCAGTTTTGAGGTACAGTCACGAACAAAAGTATGTATACACTCGGCTTTATTCAAAAGCGATTAACTCCTTTATTTTTTAATGAAATTTTATGTTGGTACGACCATAGCATTTTCGAACCCATAGGTTTATGTAATGTGTCGTATTTCAACGCTGCATTCGTTATTTCACGAAAAAATCGGAATTGAAAGTCGCCATGTGTTGACATATTGGTGATGGTGACTGTACAACCGAATTACTAAGGCCGAAATTACAAATAACAAGGGCAAATTTTACAGTAATTCTTACCGTTTCTCTCCAGGCTTATCATCACCCCCTTCAGACTGTAAAGGGGGGTCGTCAGCGGAGTCAGTAGCCTTATCCTTATCAGCCTCGCCTTCTGCCTTTTCTTCTGCCTTCTCTTCTGGTTTCTCTTCAGGCTTCTCTTCTGTTATTTCTTGTATTTCCATCGGTTTGTATTCATCGTCTCTTGTCGGTTGAGTCTGTGGAGTGAGAAGGTAATTAGATGCAGTCCTGTCGTTTTGGTGCTGTAACATTGAGAGTGATTCCTCGGAAAGCGGTGCTGATATGTTAGTACAGCAGGCGCGTGAGTTTTTTTTTTTAAGTATTAGTTCGGGGTTGAGGCTAAATGCTGACATTTCATTTAAATAATATGAACTGATACTGGTATTCAGCTGCATCCAGTAAGACTGGAAGCCGACCATCTTTCTTATTATTACCAACGATTTCGTACTTGGCTGAAAAAAAATAGTACTTTAGTTTAAATTTAATAAAATAATCACGAAAACCCACTAGAAATGCGCCGTTGCCAACCGCGCGGGATGAACTCTCTTAAGATTATATTTAAATAAAATATCCAATAAATTATTGATTACTAGTCAAAAAAATGTTACGAGTTCTAAACTCGCGCACATCCTGTACTAACATTACTGCAAAAGCAAATAATGAAGTGTTCATGCACTATTTACTTATTAAAATTGTATTTCTATTTGATCGAAACGTCTATCTACAGAATATAGGCGTCCGCGACAGTAAGAAAGTTATTGTACCCTGCCGTAGTGACCCTTCTCAGTATTATGTACTGAAGAGGTAAGAAAACAGGGTTAGCTTAGGCTATGTTTACAAAAGTTCAAGTCTTAAGCCTTGTTTGTAAACACAAGTTTGAATATTGGGTGGCAGCGATATCGACGACCATGACTACCATAGAGACGGGTTTCGTTGATCGAAAAATAGACAAAATGACAGATAGAATAGACAAAATGACAGATAGGATAGACAAAATGACAAATAGGATAGACAAAATGACAGATAGAATAGACAAAATGACAGATAGAATAGACAAAATGTCAGATAGAATAGAGTAAATGACAGATAGAATAGAGTAAATGACAGATAGAATAGACAAAATGGCAGATAGAATAGATAAAATGACAGATAGAATAGACAAAATGACAGATAGAATAGAGTAAATGACAGATAGAATAGAGTAACTGACAGATAGAATAGACAAAATGACAGATAGAATAGACAAAATGACAGATAGAATAGACAAAATGACAGATAGGATAGACAAAATGACAAATAGGATAGACAAAATGACAGATAGAATAGACAAAATGACAGATAGAATAGACAAAATGGCAGATAGAATAGATAAAATGACAGATAGAATAGAGTAAATGACAGATAGAATACAGTAAATGACAGATAGAATAGACAAAATGACAGATAGAATAGACAAAATGACAGATAGAATAGACAAAATGACAGATTTATTTAGAAATTTGTCTACAATCTGTCATTTTGTCTATTTTTCCTTCGAGAAAACACATTTCTATGGTGATCATGCTACGCGTGCTGTTACCATGTAATATATTCAGTAGATGATTCTAGAGCCCCTGGAGTTAAGATTTTTCGTCGGTTTTAGGAACTGCACTTTTGTATGGAACAGCTATTGTTTTTTTTTTATAACTGACGTAAAATGTCTACTCTAGGTGGCCTAGAATCGTGCTGAAGTCATGGTTACAGTTTGCGCGTCAATGCCACCCAGTATTATAAAAATATGTATGTATAGGTTAAGATATTTATTTATGAGAATATGTCACCTGAAATATGTGTATATAATTATTTAAAAATTATCTTTACATATTATATTATATTGGGACCATCGGGTCTGGTCCTTTGGAAGGCATACGAGGGGCCGAAACCAACTCGCAGAGGACCTTTTGATAGAATTTTAAATGTAATGAGGCACCAACCGACGATCATCCCTGTATGCACTATGCTAAAATTTGTCGTTTATGGATGAAAAATGTACTGCTTGGTACATAGACAATTACGATGGTTTTTTGTTATGTGAACATAGCCTAATTAACATTTAAAAAGTATAGCGGCTAAGCTCTCGCGTAAATAAAGAAAAAACCTAGCGAATTTCATAACTTCCACAAAAAGCTGTCGTCTTTAAAAAAAATTATAGAAAGAGCAACTAAAAGCTAAACATACATATATTATCTATCTGAAAAGATTATATCTACCAACGGACAGTTTCGAATAGATGTTTAAGCACAGTTACCACTTTGTCGTAACGACAGACCGCCTATACAGGCTGGCAGGGACATCGACGCATAACTTGTTACCATGGACTCAGGACATGATTCTGGACAACCACTTTTTTTTTTTTTTGAGGATGAGATATCATCAAATGACTCCTCCCGCTCTGGGTGGAGCAGAAGGGAGTGTCAGACTCTTACTGACTAAAACCCACCCGTGTTCCTTCCTTAGCCCTTTATGTTCCAGGGCAGCGGTAACCCTTTCTGACGATCCCGCTACTTCTGGACAACCATGCGTTGATACTATTAGCCGATTATTAAAAAAAAAAAAATTGCTTTTCCATACTATTTGACCGCGTAGATTTTGCAGTTTTCTATGAAACATCGGATTTCTTTTTTGATATCCGGGGAAAAATTTCTACGCTAGGGGATTTAGAATCAAGTTCTGAATCCATAACAGTTTGCGCGTCGATGTCACATAAAAATATGGCTGTCCTATTTTTTTATGTTTTTTTAATTTAAGTTCATAATAAAAGCCTCCTTCAGTTTCTCGAACAAAAGTTATATCAAAATGAATATGACAAATTTTCAGAGGCGCGTCAACTGCTGTAATTGGCTGTTGATAAATCATTTACAGCAAAACAAATTACAGCAATTTTCGTTCTCTTGACAATTAGTCCCATTCATTTTCGTTCGAGAAACTGGTCCTAAGAGTGCATACACACGAGCGACATGCGTTGACGACACAGGCAACTGCACCCGTCGACGCATGTCGCCGACAACATGCAGCTCGTGTATTTGAGCACCGTACTCAAATACACGAGCGACACTTTGTCGACGGCAGCTGCCGACCGCGTTGCCGGCAGTCGCTGACACGCTTCGACGGTTTCAGTTTACTCCTTCGATCAATAATAGTACTAGATTAAGGATCAGGAACAAAAATCAGTCGCTCAACTGGCCACGTTTGCACACACGTAAACATCTACATTTCTTAGAAAAAAGTTTAATAATATTAACAACTTCAGTTTATATAAAGTTTAATTACCATTGCAAAATATATTTAAAATGTCGCTTGAAAATAAAATCATTCTATTTTTAAATTTTCAGTCATTTATTCTAAAATGAAACTTAAAGTCTAAGTAATAAGGTTAAAAACATACTAATTTGAAATAAGACCACAAAAGTATTTGTGGTCTTATTTTTCGGGCCGTTTTTGAATCGCTTATCGGGAATCTAGTACTATTATTGATCGAAGGTTTACTCTGTCTTCGACGTGCGTCACTCATCTGTATGCACACTAAGGCCCTAAGTGACCCTGAGCAGCATTTAGGCAGTTTTTTTTTTCGTATAAAATTCTGTCATCACGACCTAGTGGGAACCGTTTCGTATGCCATCGCCTCGTCTCACCGCATACGGCAGCCAACATGCCACCTAACAGAACATGCGACATATCTATACCACAAAATCAGATGTTATGTTCAAGGTGGGTGTAGACCAAACGAACATATAGAATTTTAGTATCGGTAAGCCACCGAAAGAAGACCCAGTCGCTGGAGGTGATATATATACTATTGGTTATATATATTACCTACTAGTAACAGTAGTACTCCGTAAGCTGGTAATCCGTGCTCTCCATTTGAGAGTCATAGTAAAGTCTCAAAAATTGTAATGAATATACTTTATTATGCTATATTGTGTGAAGGTATGGCAGGTACAGTCACGAGCACTAATATGTCAACACTTGGAAACTTTCAATTGCGATTTTTGCGTGAAATATCGAAAACAATAATGAAATACTACACATTGCAAAAACCTATGGGATTGTAGCAAAATAAAATTTCATTAAAAAATAAAGGAGTAAATCCAAGTGTATACATTCTTATGCTCGTGAATGTACAGTTTATTTGCAAATCTATACTAATATTATAAAGAGGAAATATTTGTATTTTTGTGTGTATGTTTGTAATGAATAAACTCAAAAACTACTGTACCGATTTCAAAAATTCTTTCACTATTGGAAACCTACATTCGCCCTAAGTGACATAGGCTATATTTATTGCTAGAAAAGATTAGGGATCCTTACTAAAACTTAACCACCCATGCGAAGCCGGGACGGGCCGCTATCTAGTACACTACCTATATTTTGATAAAAGCAAGATCGACTCGGTTTTTCAAATGTCCTGATCGCTCACTTTTTCTCGGAAAAAATGTGCGTAACATTTTTCGTCAAAAGAAATTGCTTAATTTAACAAAAGCTTAATTTTGGTTATTTCTGTTCGTTTAATGAAAATCAATCTTGATTTTTTAACGGACTTAAAAAAAAGGAGTCTCTTTATTCGACCTCCATGTTTGTAAGTTCGCGATTTTCTCAAAAACGAATGAATCAATTTTGTTAATTGTTTCACTATCGCAATCTACATTCTTTCAGAAAGGTTTTAGCAATATATGAAGTTATAGTTAGTAAAACTTATTGAATTATTTCGTCTCAACTCGAAGAGCACGGAGTGGCTAGTGTATAAAAATATGACAGGCCTATTTTTTTTAAGTTTTTTTAATTTAAAATTGTAACAAAACTATGAAATATGGTAGATAGACTTGGTCTAGAATCTAGATTCTCTCGTTTGGTCTAACCCGACCTTTTAAAAGTGACTGACTGACGTACATAATCCGTAATATTCGAGTACAAGCGTAGACAATCCGCGGCATGTATCCACATGAGCCCCGGTGTTGCCATGTCGCACGAGTGTCTCATCGTACGCCTTTGAAGCAGGCACTGGGCAACACCGCACACGTTGCCGCGTTGGTGAATAGTCGTCTTTACCTTGCGATTTCCATTATTTATATACATACCATACAAATGTTACATGGCTCGTGGCTAAGTTTGAATTGCCACTCGGAGGTTAAGCTACGCTTGTATCCATTACATATCGAACCCATCCGTGCCTCGGAAAGCACGTTAAGCCGTTGGTGTCGGCTGTCATTCGTAGATCTTTGACATTCGTAATTTCGAAAGTCTGACAACCAGTTTTACCAAGGTGTATCATGTTACATACCCAGTCATTGAGTTGTGGAGGTCAGGTAGACCATCGCTCCATGTAAAAAAACTGGTATTCAGCTGCATCTGGTCAAACTAGAACTCGACTCCAACATAGTTGGGAAAAGGCTAGGCAGATGGTGATGATGATGGTGATTGTACCTTATTATTATTATTAATAACCTAACATTATACAGGGTTATTTGTAAAACAACAGCAATCTCTTAAGAGGTCATTGTACTCATCATTATGAACAACTTTTACTATGGGAGCAAAACTGAAATCGCGAAAAAAAAATCAGCTGTTCCCTACATTTATGGTTGCATAACTCTTCAAAATGTAGGGAGCAGCTGATTTTTTTTCGCGATTTCAGGTTTGGTCCTATAGTAAAAGTTGTTCATAATGATGAGTACAATGAACTCTTAAGAGGTTGTTGGTGTTTTACAAATAACCCTGTATAAACTATATTTGTACATTAGTGACAACTTTAGAACCATATGTCCGTCTCACTCCATAGAAATGTTCTCTGTGAATGCGAAACCGTCAGGATAACCCATGAAATATAAATTTACTTACTTTTTTGCAATTTACAGGTCAGTATCAGGTTGTACTTTGGACTAAATATGATTCGCGGCCGTAAAAAATACGGGTTGCACTCCGGGAGTGCTGGCAGAAGTAAAAACTTGAATATTAACTTTGTGCATTTTTTATATTTTGGAATGTGGTTTACTCTCCCTCCGTCTTACGAATTTTCGATCAGCAGTGCAATTCTGTAACCATCTCACCGTGAAAACTTAGGTGAAGTGAGCGTGGAGTGAGCTGTCATTCTAACTAATATTAGGGATTGACACAATTGACAGCTCACTCTAAGCTCACTTCACCTAACTTTTCACGGTGAGATTTTTACAGAATCGATCGGCAGGTCACGTGTCCTGACGTGAGTTTAACATTTTTTACCCATCACAAAAAACTCCCTCCGTCTTACTAATTTTCGAACAGATCACGTGTTCTGACGCGAGCTCCGTCTTACGAATTTTCGATCAGGTCACGTGTCCTGACGCGAGTTTAACATTTTTTACCCATCACAAAAAAAGTGCACAACGCCGCTAAAGAAGTTTTCACTTCAAAAAATATTTATAGAATTATAATCATAAAAATCATTAATACAACTCCCTAAATTCATTATGACATTTGAGGCCAATTCTAACTCAAGGAGTTGTATTGCTGATTCTATACCCTGTCCATTAAGTAAACCGTTTTTTGACAGATGGAACTAGTGATTGCAGCAACACACAATACATTGATTGATACACGTACGGTATTATAATGTCTGTAAGAAGCCATAAGATAATTCAATAAGATAAGGCAGTTTATATATTTATTTTATTACGCATTTTAAAGTTAACTTTTACGTAATCTGGAATATGTACGTTAAAAGACAGCTGTCAAAAAACGGTTAACCTAATGGATAGGGTATGGTGATTATAATTCTGTAAAGAAATATTTGTCTATGTCTATGTATGTTATACGTCAATGACCTGTAAATTGCAAGAAACGCAAATTTCAATTTGGTTGGCTAACATAGCGCGTTACCATGAAGGTTTAAAAAAAATATTTTAGTCACTGCGAGCAAAGCCTAACTATAAAAAAAATAATTCTAAACCTACCTCTATCTTTTCCACTATAGAAGTAGTAGTTATAGCACCAACTCTAACGCTCTCTCCCTTTATCTCAACAGTTTTCTCCACAACCGCAACACTTTTCTGCTCATCTCTCTTCTCCGATTCTATACTCGGAGCCTCCTCTTTCACGATCGTCGGCTCTTTCTCTTTGACGTCGTCATCTTCGGAAGGCTTCGGCTTGTCCTCGGGAGACTTCGGCTTGTCTTCGGGGGCGGTCGGTTTGTCGGTTTTGCCTTCTTCGGCGTTCGTGCCTGCTGTTATGTCGAGGAGCGGCCATTTTGTTGGTTCGAAGGCTGTTCGGACCTGTTGATAGAGTTTTTTGTGATTAGTAAAGTTTATGAGTACGAATAGTAGATCAGATAAGGAAAGGAAGTCTGTTTAGTCGCTAATATAATAAATTATTAAACACTTGTATCTGTATTCACTTGGAACCTCACTCAAGTGATTGCAAGCGATTGGACGGCGGGCGTCGAACCAATCAGTCAGAAGCCCGAAATACTTAACAAGGGTATACTCAGTAACTGGGTTGTGGGGGTCAGGAAAGCAGTCGCTCCTCGTCTTCTTCTTTTTAGCGTCGACGGCAATTTTTTTCTTTTTTAATTTGTTTTGCCCAAAATTCAGCAACGCAGATAGCATTCGCTGACGCAGTCAGGTCCTCATCTGTGCAGGTGACAGTGCATATGGTGCAGGATGGGAGGTAAACAATTGTCTGTGGAGACACCGCATACACACCAGAGGTCAGAGCCTCCCAGGACCCCCCACCTGCGGAAGTTGTCTTTGCTGCGGCCTACTTGGGTACGAGGGTATCTATTTAAGGTTTTCCACGTAGGCCATGGCAACTTATGCCTGGATGAGAGACTCTCTGGTGGTTTAACAAAAAGATAAGGAGGATTATGTTGTTCTTTCCAAAAATCACATATTTCCGTGGAGGGGTTGGCTCCTCGTAAAATACAGGTATTCAGCTGCATCCAGTTAGACTAGAAGCCGACCCCATACAAGGCTGAAAATGATGCCTAGTTATAGTTACTTTATCTTACCTTGAACCCTCCAATGACCTGCAGCTTGTCCGAGTCCCTGATGGCGTCGAGCACGAGCTGCACGTCGGCCGTGAGCGCGCGCACGCGGTGGAAGGACGCGATCAGCGTCACGGGGATGGTTCCGTCGGCCGCCATCTTGCGGCGAAGGAAGAAATCGCGAGCGAGGTTGTCTGGACTGAAGTAGTATTCACTGTGGATGAGAGAGTAACGATTATAAATATGTACACACATACAATCAGTGTCAAAACTATCGCGACGAACACACTGTTCAAAATGATCTCATCATCATCATCTGCCTAGCCTTTTCCCAAATATGTTGGGGTCGGCTTCCAGTCTAACCGGATGCAGCTGAATACCAGTATTTTACATGGAGCGACTGCCTATCTGACCTCCACAACCCATATTATATTATATTTCGTATTACCCAGGATCTGGGTAATACGATACCCCTTGGTAAGACTGGTTGTCAGACTTTCGGGCTTCTGACTGAGGCACGGAGGGGTCTCGGTATGTAAAGATGGTCACCCATCCACAGACCAACCGCGGCAAGCGTAGCTTAACCTGACCGATCGACCTGTGCGGCTGTTATTATTTAGCCACGGGCCCCTCCAAAATGATCTCAACAACTAAGAAAACTAAACTTTGTCTCAATTGGATAAAGTTCTTGTCAGAATGACAGTTGTCGTGTACCGTCTTCATTCTGAAACATTCCTTGTGTCATTGAGTTAATATTTCATTTTCATAGTTGCTTAGATCATTTTGAACAGTCTGTTCGTCCCGATATTATTGACGCTGACTGTACATTCAGGGGGGGCTTGTGGTTAAGTAATAACAGCCGCACGGGTCGATCGATCAGGTTAAGCTGCGCTTGCCGCGGTTGGTCCGGGGATGGGTCATCTTTCCATACCAAGACCCCTCCGTGCCTCGGAAAGCACGTTAAGCCGTTGGTCCCGGCTGTCATTCGTGGATCTTTGACAGTCGTTACGAGTAGTCAGAAGCCCGAAAGTCTGACAACCAGTAATACGAAATATGATATAATATGGGTTGTGGAGGTCAGATAGGCAGTCGCTCCATGTAAAATACTGGTACTCAGCTGCATCCGGTTAGGCTGGAAGCCGACCCCGACATAGTTGGGAAAAGGCAGGTAGATGATGATGACACATACATTCAGGACTTTCATCTGTGGCGGTTGATAGAATGAAGAGAATATCCTATCGGGTAATAAAAAGGCTATTACGACAAAACTTAAAGATTTGCTGGGACACAGGCCTCCTCTCTGTGAGAGGGAGTGGGCCGTAATCCACCACGCGGGCCCAGTGCGGGTTGGTAGATGTCACATGTCTTCGAGTTTTTGGTTCTAGGACATGCTGGTTTCCTCACGATGTTTTCCTTCACCGTTTTGAGAGCAGTGCTGATGAAATAATTTACACAAAGTGTCTGCTTGGGTTTGAACCCACGATCTACAACTCGCAAGTCGCGGCCATTAGCATTAGGCCACCACTGTTCTGTTTATTCAGTGGTAGAATGCTCGCCTGTCATTCTTTCCATAAAAGAGCGTACAGTCACGAGCACCAATATGTCAACACTTGGCAACTTTCAAATGCGATTTTTGCGTGAATTAACTAATGCAAAGCGGAAATACGACACAGTACATAAACCTATGGGTTCGAAAATGCTATGTTCGTAACTGCATAATATTTCATTCAAAAACAAAGGAGTAAATCGCTTTTGAATAAAACCGAGTGTATACATAATTTTGCTCGTGACTGTACCTATCTAATGTTCAGCATCCACTAGCCACTTTTATTGCACAAGTTTGTGATTCTTTGTCCGGGCTATTTTCGATTTTGTTGACAAAACTGGAAGCAATCGGCAACTTTATCACAGAAATATACTCACATCTGTTTCTTAATCAAATCCTTGAGCGTGGCATGGTCCAGCCCCATCCCGTAGGGCGCGGCGGTGGCCTGCGCGGCGCCGTAGTAGAAGGCCTGCGCCAGCGGCGGCGCCAGCGGGGCCCCCAGCGCCGCCAGCCCGCCGAACGGCACCACCACCTGCGCCACGCCAGCCGCTGATACTCGGAGCTGCGCGGGAGGGGGGAGGGGGAGTGAGCTTGGTCGGGTGGTTTTAAAACCACGATTTTTGGTGTGAACATTCATAAATTTTTATTATGCACTCGTAGGTTTGTTCGTCTGACAATGTTCTGTTTTTGGTTTACAATATCTAGTAAGCTAACTTTTGTTTTCATCCAATGGTTATCCAAAGGAAAAAATGGTTGTTAGTCTATGAATTATAGTTTTATTATAATAAATATGTGTAACAGAACATAGAAACTTGTTTATTACAATTATTTCTGAGCTTCTAGTTAAAACAGGCTCTTAGTTTTTTTTTATATTTTACTTTACATAAAATATCAATCAATCATGAATAAACAACTTTGTAAAGTTTCTTCAAGCGATATTTTTTCACAACCAAACTCACATAATAAATAAATAATAAAAATGAAAATGAACACCAATAAACTACACACACCACTATTAGTATTAAAATGCATTAATTAATATTAATGAAATAAATCATAGATAAAAAAAAAACCTATAAACTTTATAACAACCATATTTGTTAAACATGCTTTGTCTAAGGGCTGGTTTTTCAATATTCTGATAACTATTATATTTAAAATAAATGTGGCATAATCAGTCTAAAATGTTCCCACTGCTGGGACACAGGCCTCATTTCTGTGAGAGGGTGTGGGCCTGGGTGTGTAATCCACCACACGGGCCCAGCGCGGGTGGTGATGTCACATGTCTTCGAATTTTTAGTTCTATGACATGCCGGTTTCCTCACGATGTTTTTCTTCACCGTTTTCATAAAAGCAGTCGAACCGCAATTTTTTATTTATTCTTTAGACAAAAATGATCTTAAGATTGAACAATCAGCCTTATAGAAACTAGTAAGTATTGAATAGATATTCTTCTCAGACACCTAAAAGATAAAAAATTAACATCTTAATAATCCTATTAAAATGCAAAATTTTGTATCTTTTTGGTGAGAAATTTTGAGTAATTTTCTACCTAAAAAATACTTAAAATAATAAAAAAAACTACTAAGGAAAAACCTACTTATTGTGTACCTACATTAATTATAAAATTTGAATCGTTTTATTAACATTATCACAAATGCATGGTTATATGCACGCTATAACAAAATATATCAAAAATTTAATACAGGGTGTAAATAGACCCATCACATAGCCGTCAACTAAGCATTCTGTATATCAAACTAAGTAATATAATATTGTACAAAAATAATTGCTGGTAAACGACTTTTTATTTTTGTAACATTGTGCTTATGGGTGCATGCAACGATAAAGAGTTCGTGGGGGTATTTAAAGTTGTATTATTAGAACATTAAAAAGTTTTCGTAAAACAAAAAACTTTTTTTTTTATTGACAATGGGCTCACTCTTGACCTCAATCCAGCCCAGAGGCAGGGATGAGATCTACGGTGGAACGAGCTTGCCCAGAAGAAGCCTATTCACTCTCGCCTTGAAGAGATCAGTAAAAGTTGAAACTTTGACCTTCAATATCTCCATAACCAGAAGGTTCCCAGGTATGGTCCAGTACAAAAAAAATATCACAGTGACTGGGAGTACAAGTGACTCTCGACTTCGTTAAGTGTCTTTTTACACCCGTTATAATATAAATATGCAACATTTATATTTAAATGGTTAGTAAATACATAAATACAATGTCCCATGAACGTCGAACACCGAAATAAATGAACGAATGTTATTTTGAGTACCATGTGACTTTTTGTAGGTTATGTTATCCCAGCATGGTGACAAAGATTTAAAACCTATTAAAAGAGGTTTTATTTATACTGAGCGGATTGTATGTGGCTTGTACACACGGCTACACGTCAAGCTATACAAAACCAGTTTGTCTTGGCCTCACTTTGTATGATATTTTCTCACAATGAATGGTCAGCTAATACTGGTTTTGCATAGCTTGATGTGTAGCCGTGTGTACAAAGGTCCATTTTTCACGTATTTACTTTTATTGGTAAGCAAAGCATGGCCTATTTTATCGAAAAATATAGGTTAGGTTTCCGACGTGTTTTTTTTTTCTTCAATTTGATAAAATTCACATCAGAAGGTTAGCCATATAAATGTGCAGGTAACAGAAGAGGTTCTTACGAAATATCACGCTTGTATATTCTCGAAGGGAGAGGCAGAGGTTTATAGCCATAGCCATATTTCGTATTTAGTTGGAAATAACCCTAGATAGACAATAAGCCACCACCTCCATTAATTAATTAGGTGTACTAAAAATACGTGAATTTACGTCAGGCACTGACTAATTTGACAGGACTAAACTAATATTTATCTTCTGTCCTTTTCTTAATGAAATAGAAAGAAAACGATGCACTGAACTTAAATTTAGTTTAATTTGTGAACAAGGGAATCGGCATCATTGACGTTTTCTATGTGACAGTTGTCCTAATCGTATGGGACGGCTGAATTTTTACTCCCGATTACGATGTTGGTACCATGAATAAAATTGTTCAGTCTGATGGTCTGTACCACCATCTTAAATTCTACTGGTCTTTGAAAACTAACCCTGTACAACGTTTTTTTTTTTTATATCCCATAAGTCTAGGGGGTCATTGTACTTATCATTATGAACAACTTTTACCCGAAATCGCGAAACAAAATCTGGTGTTCCCTACATTTTGACGAGTTATACGAACATAAATGTAGGGAACAGCTGATTTTTTTTTCGCGCTTTCTGGTTTGGTCCCATAGTAAAAGTTGTTCATAATGATGAGCACAATTAACCCCTAGAGTTATGGGATATAAAAAAAAAAACACGTTGTATATCCTATCTTACGAATTTATGATATACACGTTTAAAATTATAATCGTGGCAATAGCTGTTTCAGATTCGCGACAGATGGTAAGTAAAAGAAATTGGGGCTGTAGAATAAAAAGGCTCGTGGACAATACAAGGTGTCGTTTTGCATCCTCGTCAGATTCAAGGAGGTAACTATGCTACTGATTCTCGACACGAATCAATAATAAAATAAGTTGTTTTTTTTTCTATTTTTTTTTTTTATTTTTTCTTATTTTCGGAAATCGGCATGTGTGGGACACGCATTTTAAAACGCGACCTGTGTGAGACCGCACTGTAACTGCCCTTTTACACACACATAAAACGCGGTCGCTTATACGATACCACAACGCGATTCTTTTCTTTGACAGTGGTGTATTCTGAAATACTGTCAAACTTAAATAACTAAACAAGTATGTATTCATTATTTACCAGGGATCGTAATTTTATTTGATTATTTATGTTTTTCATAACAGCCTCCTGAAATTGGACGAGGAGGATGCAAAATAACAGCTTGTAAAAGGTTGAGAACCAATAGCTTAAACTACACACATATAATGATGACTTATAACTACTGGATAAGCAGTAAAGCAGCCAGTGATAAATGAAAAATGGAAGGTACTCAAAATGAAAAACGAAATGAAAAATAATTTAGGTTTTGGGATAAGGACTTCATTCTGGTAAACATATCTATACATTTTAATGTATAATATGTATACCATGGACAAGACGCGCGCAGCTAGCACGTCTCGCCCGTACACAGAGAAAAATACATATTTTGTCAATGGTTAAACACAATATTATAAATTATGGTATATTAGAATAACTAAAAACGTTTACAGGTTCGAATTAAATTAGCTAGCGAAACTCAGAAGACTTTATAATATGATTTATTGATTTATCACTATTTTATCTAAACATAATAAAAACAAAAATACATTTTTGATTTACATAACACATAATCAGCCTATAATGTGCCCACTGCTCTTTGAGAGTTCGAGAGGGAGTGGGCTGTAATCCACCACGCGGGCCCAGTGCGGGTTGACAGATGTCACATGTCTTCGATTTAAAAAAAAAAAAGATTTTTTTTTTATAAAGTGTCACTGTCTGTGATACTTTATTCACATTACAAACTAGCCTATTTTCTAATAAGTAACTTAAAACTACTAAGTAACTCGTCATCTGCATAGCCTTTTCCCAACTATGTTGGGGTCGGCTTCCAGTCTAACCGGATGCAGATGGATACCAGTATATTACATGGAGCGACTGTATACCTGACCTCCACAACTCAATGACTGGGTATGTAACATGATACACCTAGGTAAAACTAGTTGTCAGACTTTCGGGCATATGACTGTCAAAGATGACAGCCGGCACCAACGGCTTAACGTGCTTTCCGAGGCACGGATGGGTCTCAATATGTAATGGATACAAGCGTAGCTTGTAACTGTAACTGATATTTCAAGCAAATACACTACATACGGTCGTTGACCTTCTTTTGTTTCATCGTGGTTAGATATCGACTCAAATCGGGTCTGCTGAGTTTCGCTAGCTAATTTAACGTGACCCTGTAGTATCTGTCATTTTAAGTCAATGATGCATTCTGTATTGATATTGAAGCAGGTTGTAAGTAGTTATGAGTTCACACAAATACAATATAATTCACACACATTTTTTTATTTGTATGGAACAATAATCTGTTTACAAATATTTGTTTTGTATGGGAATCGAACCCATGGCATGTTTGAGAAAAAGGGTCACTAGCATCAATGGCTTAGGTTCTTACCTAGTGTAGATATAATATAATTAATTAAGCTTAACAAAAGCTAATATTTGTAACAAGACCACATTGATTCGTTTGTAAACATTTTGGAGGCGTTAGTGCAGTCCTCTAGTTCTGGGTTGAGTTGAGCTACACGATTACTGACAAATGCTTGCACTGACTGGACTGGTCCACTCAAATCTGCGTGATACTTTCCTCGAAAGACCATTTCAGATATCAATCTACATGGTCTTCACATGATCTGACCAAGATTATGTCTGGACTTTAAAAGAGACTGTGACCTCTGAGTTTGTTTCGGCCTTTCTTTTCAGAGTAGTATAGAGGCATGAGGAACAGGGTGTAAAGTTCACTCATCCTCCATAGAAAAGGGAGGATCCTCCGACCAGACGGGTGTTGTGTCTGGCTGGCAACTGCCCAATGATTGATGTTTATATAATATGTTAATTGCGCGGTAAACTCTGCTTGCGAGATGCAGGTTTTGCGTGACGTCAGTATGACGCGTTGTTCGCATGTGGCGTTGTAGATACCGCTACAGTAGTCAGATAGGAATCGCCAGGTCAGTAATTGATGAATGTGTAAGCCCTTCTCGTCATGGTGGTTACCTGTGCCAAGTCCGGGTGGTGCGGGAAGTCGTGCGCGTGGTGGTAGAGCGTGTGGTGGTGCGGCGCGGGCAGCGCGGGCAGCGCGGAGGCGGGGCGCGGGGCGGAGCGCCGGGCGCCGCGCGCGCCGCCGCGGGAGCCGCGCGAGCGGGGGCCGCCGCGCGAGCGGGACTCCTCGCCGTTTAGCGACACTGTGTCTGTTGGGGGGAAACATTCATTAACAATTTTACTATCTGTATTTAGAACCGGTTAATTGAGTAAGAGGAAGACTGTCCTACCGTGATACAGTTTCGACTAGTACGGAGGACAGTGTGAATCGAATGCTACAACCTAAATAACGATATCAGTTGTAAATAATTTTTAGTGAGTGATTAGTGCTTAAATGCTAAATAATTATCACGTGACGTAAGTACTTAACAAGCAACATTTATAAAACATTAGAAAGGTGAGAAATATAATATCACAGTATTGGTTAATATTTGAGTGAGGGACGTGCGTTTGCAGTGTCTATCTACTAAAATGTTAAAAATACCTAATTATATGGTTGTACTTTTATGATGCAAATAAAGTTATTATTATTAATTAACATACATGTTAAGATAAACTAGTGCTTTTTCTACAGGTAAGCCGAAACTTGGAAACGTCACTTTCGTAAGACCACAAGACTGGCATATACCTTTTGCCTCGTCTCATCATGATCATCATCAGCCTATAGCAGTCCACTGCTGGACTTAGGCCTCTCCTATCGCACGCCATTCAGCTCGATTATCTCATACAGCTGCTACCAGCCATCCTGCGAAGATCGTCGCTCCACCTAGCCTGAGGGCGTCCCGCCTGACGTTTACCGATTCGCGGTCTCCATTCAACTCGGTTGCCTCGTCAACCTTCATATATTTTGTCATATGTAAAAATAGCATAAAGCTCATGTTTACGTTTTCTAACCCTTTTCTACTCTTAGTAGGTTTCGTTGAGGAGGACCAAGTATTTATATTAAGTGTAAGTAAAAAATAGTAATTAATCTGTGTATGTTATATAAATTAAATACTGGAAAAAAAATCCTTAAAAAATTTTTTTTCATACTGTGATCACCAATTTATTCACCAAGTTGATATCAATTGTTTTCAACAATTTTTTGGTTATTTTCTTAGATTAGACATAAGTAAACAAATGTTTTTTCTCAATAAGTAATCAAAAACATCGCAACAACGTTCTCAATAAAATCTACTTACTGTTAAATATTTACTTTACCCGTATTGCGTAACCCAGCATCTCTATAATGAAGAGATATGAGGCCTAAAATACGGGATGAACTATGCAAACCATAAATTATTATAGTAGAAGCTACTACACGCTAAGGTAAGTCTTTAGTCTTTACCCCAGAATTTTTAAATGACGAACTGAAATAATTTTGAATTTGTAATATTAAATCTTGGATAATTATGATTTGGTTCTAATTTAATTTGATTCTAATTTAATTTTGACTTGATTTTGATTTAATTTTTAATTTAATTTTGATTTGACTGATTTAATTTATTTACATAAAATTGTTGTGTTTAATTTATAACCCTATTTCTACTCATCCATATTTATATGTCTTGATGGCACAACATAGCGCACTATCTACTTATATTATATTTAAGATCCTCAAATGCTTACCTATGTTTCACAAATAAATTATTTTGATTTTTAAATGTAACGTTTTGCTATTTAAATTCTACTAATATTATAAATTTTAATGTGAAAGTTTGTATGGATGGATGTTTGTTACTCTTTCACGCAAAAACTACCCAACGGATTTGGATGAAATTTGGCACACAGATGGTTTATAACCAGGATTAACATATGGGATATTTTTATCCCGATATTCCCACGGGATCAAAACTTATACGGGTGAAACCGCATAAGTTAATAAGTTTTCGAACGAAGCAGAGCTCGCAAAAAAAAGTTACATACCATTTTCTGGTCGTGATGAATGCTGTGGTCCGTGCTTCCCGGGCCTGGCAGCTTTGACATCAATGTCTAGAGGCACCCATTTGTGCTTGCCAGACTTGCTGCCACTCTTGCCTGCACCTGAAGATAACAGTTACATAGTTTTAGTATTTTTGTCACTGCAGGTCATCAGTTAACGAAGATAATGGATGTATTTATAGGCTACAAAATATGTAAGCATCTATACGGGTATTTCACAGAGAGTAGTAATTTTATTTTTAGGTGCATCGTCTTCTCATCTATATATATAAAAATCAATTGCTGTTCTCGCTAAAACTCGAGAACGGCTGGGCCGATTTGTATAAAATTTTGTGTGTATATTTCAACCAACGGGTTCCTAAATGGTTTAAAAACACAATTGGACCCGGTAGGTGGCGCTGCTGTCGGTACATGATGACTCAACCGGGCAGGACGATGTCTGCCGGGTCCGCTAGTATAATTATATGTATGCAAAATATTGTAAAACATTTTAAAAGAGTAACGGTGGAGTTTGTAGCGGGAACATCCGAAAGGGTTACCGCTGCCCTGGAACATAAAGGGCTAAGGAAGGAACACGGGTGGGTTTGAAACTGCAATATTTTTCTAGAATCATGTGCTGAATTCATGGTTTCAGTTTGCGCATCGATTTTCCTGCTACCCTGGATTATGTGTATACAACTATTTTTAGATCCATGGCATGAAGTTTGATCAATGCTGGTTCCATTTCTGTATGAGCAGGTCTTTACCTCGCAGTGACAGGATGCAGGGTGCAGCTTACGATGAAGCTGCGGTAGGACCTCATCTCATCATCTGCCTAGCCTTTTCCCAACTATGTTGGGGTCGGCTTTCAGTCTAACCGGATGCAGCTGAATACCAGTATTTTACATAGAGCGACTGCCTATCTGACCTCCACAACCCAGTTACTGGGTAATACATTACCCCTTGGTACGACTGGTTGTCAGACTTTCGGGCTTCTGACTACCCGTAACGACTGTCAAATATCCACGAATGACAGCCGGGACCAACGGCTTAACGTGCGTTCCAAGGCACGGAGGGGTCTCGGTATGTAAAGATGGCCACCCATCCACAGATCAATCGTTGCTAGACCAATGAACATTTTTCACTGCACTATACTTCATTTTATTACCAACACTTTTCTGGTCTACCTTCCCAGAAACTGTTAGCAGATTTACTGATTTCATTGACAAAGACTCATAATCATCTTCCTAGCCTATTTCCAACTATGTTGGGGTCGGCTTCAAATCTAACCGGATGAAGCTGGAGCCATTGTCTATCTGACCTCCATAACCCAGTTACGGGGTAACTCGATACCCCTTGGTAAGAACTTCCCTCTATTAGTAGCTTTCTGGTCTATCTTGCCAGAAATTTTGACGGCACGGTTGGCGCAGTGGTTAACCGATTGACTGCTGCGCTGCGTGTCGCGGGTTCGATTCCCGCACGGAACAAATATTTGTATGACCTACATGTATTTGTTCCGAGTCTGGGTGCTTTTCTATATATAATATGTATGTATTTACAAAAAAAAAATGTATATAAGTTTATCAGCCATCTTGTTACCATAACACAAGCATTAGGTTGCTTAGCTTGGGACTAGATGGCGCTGTGTGAAATGTCCAGGGATATTATTATAATTATAAATCGTTGGAGGATTAAAAAGACTGCACCGACCTGAGCTCTTAGCCTTGTCAAAATGTTTATCATGGTGCCTGTCGTTGTGCTGATGGTTGTGCGTGGGTTCCACCCTCTCTGGCTTCGAGGGCTGCTGATGATGAGGTTCTTCTGGGGGTTTGCGGTCTTGGTCCTGTAACGTGATGAAAATATTATCAGTTATGTACGGCGCAGGAAATGGAGAGGTAAGATAATGGAGAGCACTAGTGACCCAGTGATAATGGCTCCGACGAAAAAAAAAGTCTGAGCAAAAAGGGGAAGGCCTTTTTTCTTTACTAGTGCGAACCGTCTCTTGGTCTGGCGCGACTGTTGAGCTTAGTCTCCCGGCTTCGTTTCCTGGGTCGGGCAGTGTCTGAACCCCGTCCCCTCATACATAGGACCCACCTCTTCGCATATTACCAGCGTGTGGGTTAAGTTTTGTAAAATACATGTTTTTCTCAATAAGTAATCAAGAACATCGCAACAACGTTCTCAATAAAACCTACTTACTATTAAATATTTACT
This sequence comes from Apamea sordens, assembly GCA_945859715.1. Taxonomy (NCBI): domain Eukaryota; kingdom Metazoa; phylum Arthropoda; class Insecta; order Lepidoptera; family Noctuidae; genus Apamea; species Apamea sordens. The sequence goes on along the minus strand of OX244015.1, from coordinate 3,778,842 downwards.
TTACCCGTATTGCGTAACCCAGCATCTCTATAGTGAAGAGATATGAGGCCTAAAATACGGGATAAATTCATGCATAAGGTTAGACTACCGCAAAAAAAAACAAAAAAAACCAGGTGAAAAACCTATTTTTTTTTGCCCAACCTGGACATCGAGCCTACGACCTCATGCTCAGCATTAGACGCTAGCTACCACAAAACCAACGAGGCAATTTTATTAATATAATTCACATGTTGAACTGTTTGTTTAAACCTACTTTAAACATCTGTATATGAAAAACTGTATCTAAAATTTAAACAAACATCTCGCTGAGCGCAAACTTGTGGCCGTGCGCAATCAGGTAACCTTCCCAAGGTCATCTCTATGCCGATTTCAAAACCTTACATAAACAATGCAAGCAGCCTCTTATCTTGCATTCTGATTACTTGCTTTGCCATGTTATTCGATATTGCGGGTTGAATTGATAATAGAATTCTTTTCACTTGGTTGTGTTTTGTTTTTCGATATTTTAGACCAATTTTACGCTGTAAATTCAGGGCTGCATAATGGATAAGCCTACAATGTTCCCACTGCTGGGACACAGGCCTCCTATCTTCGAGAGGGAGTGGGCTGTAATCCACCACGCGGGCCCAGTGCGGGTTGGTAGATGTCACATGTCTTCGAGTTTTTGGTTCTAGGACATGCCGGTTTCCTCACGATGTTTTCCTTCACCGTTTTGAGAGCAGTGGTGATGATATTATTTACACAAAGTAAAGCGCCTGTCTGGGTTCGAACCCACGACCTACGACTCGTAAATCAGGGCCACCACTGCTCTCCAATTCAGGGTTAATTCAGACAAATAGTGTTCAAATTTGTCTAATAGTTACGCATGTGTTCGCACGCTACACGCTCTGTTGAGCATGATAAGCAAAGTTTTGGGTTCGATTTGTACGCCAGATCGGGAAAATAGTTTCTTTCAATTTGCATTTTTTCAGTAGCAGCCTGCACCCTAATTGCGTAACACACAATCAATCTGAATCGGTTTCATTTTGACAGTTCAACAACATTCATTGCGTTATTTACGTGTTGCGGCAGACATGTTCGGCCCAGTCCCACTTCAGTTTCGCGGCTTAAACTGAAGTGGGACTGGGCTGGACGTGTCTGCCGCATGTAAGATGACAGTTGGGCTAAGAGAAACACCGATATGGTCCCACTAAACGCACGACGCCATCGAGGCAGGCCGAGACGAAGATGGCGAGACGAGGAGATAATAGTAAGAAAAAAACGGGTCGCACTCCGGAGTGCGACCCGTTTTTTTCTTAAATGCATAACGTTAATATTCACATTTTCACTTCTGACGGCACTCCCGGGAGTGCCGTCAGAAGTGAAAATGTGAATATTAACGTTATGCATTTTTGATATTTTGGAATGCGGTCTACTCTCCCTCCGTCTTACGAATTTTCGATCAGGTCACGTGTCCTGACACGAGTTTAACATTTTTTACCCATCACAAAAAACTCTCCCTCCGTCTTACGAATTTTCGATCAGGTCAAGTGCCCTGACGCGAGTTTAACATTTTTTACCCATCACAAAAAAGTGCACAAAGCCGCTAAAGAAGTTTTCACTTAAAAAAAAAAGAAGTATCTTACCGCAGTTCCATTGTGATGTGCTGGATCAGCATCATGAGGAGGCGGCGTTGAGTGACACCTCGCTCCTCCAGAGACGGCGGCGCCGAGGGTCGGCCAATCGCCTATATCCGTCAAGTCTGATGCCTGGAGACAAAGAAAAAGTGATGTTTAGTCACAAGACATACGAGTTTGATATGATGTATATGCCGTTTCGCGTTAAATTACAAGCACGTCAAGTCCAGCTTTGAGGATGAGGGTTCCTTAAGATTGAGATATTATTTCTACGCCAAAAGCTGGTAAATAACCAGCAGGATAATTGCGTAACACACTATAGTAGCAATGGGTTTTGTTTCGACAATTCAACAACATTCATTGCGTTATTTGCACGGTTGAGCAGACACATTTTTCGAACATATGAAGCAATGGATTAGCAATATCCTTCAAAATGATTCAAAATGAGATGGATAGTGTGTTACGCGATTAGGGTGTTGGTATCAATGGTACAGATGCCTTTAGCGGGCAGTCTTAAACCAGCATCTTTAGAAAAGATACATCGCCGACGACGGAATATGTCTCTCTTATACAACGTGTTTTTCTTGTATATCCCATAACTCTAGGGGGTCATCGTACTCATCATTGTGAACAACTTTTACTATGGGACCAAACCCGAAATCGCGAAACAAAAATCTGGTGTTCTCTACATTTTGACGAGTTATACGAACAAAAATGTAGGGAACAGCTGATTTTTAATCGCGCTTTCAGGTTTGGTCCCATAGTAAAAGTTGTTCATAATGATGAGTACAATGACCCCCTAGAGTTATGGAATATCGAAAAAGAACACGTTGTATATCCCGTCAGGAAAATATTCCATATTGGTTGTAAGCTTCCACATCCGTAGCTCAATCAAAAATATAATGCTGAAAAGGTGAAAACACTTTAAACTACATTTAGCCCAAACACCGTCAATCATTTTCCGACAAGAGCCCATAAGACCATAAAACGTGTGTTGCTTGGAATCCTTAGGGCTTTCTAAGCATTGAATCTACTCTAGGCTCCATCGTCGTTACAAACTATCCTATAAAATACAAACTTAAACAACACCCATTCACCATAATATTTTCCTTATTTCTTCCACAATACGATAGGAAATCATCAAATGACTCCTCCCGCTCTGGGTGGAGCAGAAGGGAGTGTCTGACACTCCCTTCTGAGAGAGAGAGAGAGAGTCTGACTCTTACTGACTAAAACCCACCCGTGTTCCTTCCTTAGCCCTTTATGTTCCAGGGCAGCGGTAAACCCTTTCGGATGGTCCCGCTACCCTGGCAGGCTTCGGCCCTATGGGGCCCCGTCTCATACAAACTTAAACAACACCCATTCACCATAATATTTTCCTCATTTCTTCCACAATACCTGTCCATCGTGCTCCACTTTGGCCCAGCTTCTCCGAGGCCTGGACTTGCGCCTCGCTGCCACTCCTGCCGTCATTGCGTCCGTCACTATGTCTGCAGTTACTGTATCATCTTTGTGAGTCAACAGTTTGGTACTTTTTGGCACTTGGTCTGGTTTTTTACGAGAAATGGGTAGTTTAACTGTCACTTGGTGCTTTTCAAGTTGTAAGTTGTTCACTTTCCACTTGATACAATGCTTTTGAGTCTATGACACTATAGATTTGATGATTTTCGGCAGTGCCCTTGGAATGTTCCTTTTCGAATTTTGCGTAGTATTCTTTTTGTATTATAGTTTGCTTATCACTTAAATCTGTTACGTTAATGAGTAATTTAGTTATGGTTGTTTTGAGGTTTGAGTTTTGCTTAACGTTCTGGTGGTACAGGTTTTTATTTAGAGATGCTGCGCTGCACGGTAACTTCAAGAAGCTTGCAGTTACGGTGCAGTAAAGCAAGTCATTTTTGCAGTTTGTCGTCTTTTAGTTATTTTAGTACGAAGTAGAGATAAACATTGTATTTTCGCAGTGGTTGACCTAAAAGTTGTATCTCTATCCCTATATCGAGCTAAATAGGTTTGTTACCTAAGTTCATTGTTACTAGCTTAATGTCGAATGCAAATGCGAACATGATAGAAAGTTTAGTTATAGTAATACTAATATTCCCATCATCATAGTAATTCTCTTGCCCTTATCCCGATTAATTTGGGATCAATACCATATCTGCCTCTTCTTCCATACTTCTCTATTAGTCGTCATCTCAGAAGTCACCCCCTTTCTAACCATATCATCTTTCACACAGTCCATCCATCGTTTCATTGGTCTTCCCATACTCTTATAGCCATGCACACTCATACTTATAATTTTCCTCACGACATTTTCCTCATTCCTCCGCATCACGACGACACTCGATGTCGATAATAATAAAATATCCGTATATCTGCCTAGCCTTTTCCCAACTATGTTGGGGTTGGCTTCCAGTCTAACCGGATGCAGCTGAATACTAGTATTTTACATGGAGCGACTGCCTATCTGACCTCCACAACCCAGTTACTGGGTAATACGATACCCTTTGGTAAGACTGGTTGTCAGACTTTCGGGCTTCTGACTACCCGTAACGACTGTCAAGAATCCACGAATGACAGCCGGGACCAACGGATTAACGTGCTTTCCGAGGCACGGAGGGGTCTCGGTACGTAAAGATGGTCACCCATCCACAGACCAACCGCGGCAAGCGTAGCTTAACATGACCAATCGACCTGTGCGGCTGTTATTATTTAGCCACGGGCCCCTCAATAATAAAATATCCGTATAGATAGATCAAATCACTAAAACGTTAAAGACGTAGTCTGATCTGACATTTCTCAATCAGTGTTACGTATGGAAAAAGAATGATACTATTTTGTATGTACTTTACAATAAATAAATGTCAAGGTCTTGTAACAATAGCGGTTATGATAAGTTTCCTAAGAAAATAATCAATTTAATAATGTTGTCCAACATGCTTACCACCGAGTAGAAGAGTATAGCACTACTCAAGCCACGAGTGTGACGGAGAGAGGTGATTTTCGTTAGCTTTCATCACCATAAAAGGCAATAGTTGGGAATCAGGCAGAATCGAGGCCACGCCCCAAAACGCGCCCTTAAAACAGGTCGACCGCGCGAGAGACCCCAGTTGTTTTTCTAACTCCAAGACATGCGCATGACGTAAGCTGCGCCCGCGTTCGCGCGCCAATTTGTTACAAGACCTTCAATGTAATGAAACTGAATCATTCTCTTTTATTTTTCACAACGTTCCCTATAAATCGTCGTCGAGTGAGTCGTGTACGCGACATTAAGCTGGTCCTATCGAGTCGGATCTCGACCTAGCGATCTACGCGCGCGTTATAGGGACACCAAAACCTGTGTTGCAGGGATGTCGCTGCTTCGCACACCCCCGAAGGGTGTTAGTGTAAAAACACGTAGTCAAACACGTGCTACGGAGCAGTTGACTAACAAAAGTGAAAAATTATCAGTGATGTCAGTTAAAAGCGAAAAAACCGCTTGTTCCTCGGCGGCAGCACGCAGAAAGTTGGAGTTCGAAGCAGCTCAAAGGCAAGCTCAAATTGATCTAGAATTAGAAACGACCCTCCTCCAAAAAAGAGCTCAAATAGAGAAAGAATTACTCTCAAAAAAATTGGAAGTCGATTTAGCCGACTTAGAAGAAAATGATCGCCGATCGGTGTCACAAAGTTCGAGAATAGTCGAATCGTGGTTTGACAAACAAGAGAGCATCGCATCGTGTACCCGAAACCAACGCGCAGAAGATGTCTGCCAACCGTCATACACGATGCCAGACGATAAGCATCACCAGCGTGACTTAAATGCCGAAACCGGGAATCACAACAAGTATCGCCACGACTTCGTTTCCGAGCGTCGGCCGCACGACGACGGTATCACACAATTGACGGAGGCGCTACACCAGGTACTCAACAGAAACAATGTTCGCGATAATAACAGAGAGCTTCTTACACGCCTGGCAACATCTAAAGATTTACCAGTATTCGACGGCGACCCCATGCAGTGGCTGCAGTTCAAGGAATCGTATAAAGAATCGTCACAACTATGCAATTATAGCGACGCTGAAAATATCTGGCGATTACGGAAGTGTCTGCGGGGCGAGGCGAAAGAATCGGTGTCGTCGCTTCTTATCGGCAACACAACACCGCAAACAATAATTGACACCTTGGAATTACGATTCGGTAGGCCCGAATGCATAATAAATAAAATATTTACGCAACTAAAGAAAATCCAACCACTTCCAACTGCGTACCATACCGACATAGTGAATTTTGCCATTAAAATAAAAAACTACGTGACAACCGTTAAAGCTATCCAGCTACCAGAATATTTACAGAGTCCCGATACGACTGCATTAATACTTGCGAAGTTACCGCCCACGCTTATCAACAAGTGGGCCGAATACAGCTACGAAAAACGGGACAACTGCAACATACCTAAACTGGAATTATTATCCGAATTTTTATACAGAGAAGCAACGATCGTCGCAACTTCAGGAATAAGCTATGTCCATAGTCAGAACGAGAAAAAGAAATTTGACCACAATAATAGATCACAGTCAGTGTTTACATTCACTAACACCGATAACAATAACAAATGTATGTTTTGTCGTGCCTCTGCTCCGCACACACTAGTAAAATGCATCAAATTCCAACGCGCCATGAGACGCGACCGCTGGAGATTCGTAAAAACAAAACACCTATGTTACAAGTGTCTGGGCGCGCGGCATAACGAAACTACCGCGTGCAGCGCCCCTAACTGCAGCGAGTGTGGACATCCACATCACTCCCTGCTTCACTGGACGAAACCTACAGCTTCTACAACACTACCAGCCATCGCGCAGCCGGATACGGCGCGCCCAGCAACGGACGCGGCCTGCGTGCTTCAGTCGGCGCCCGACGAACAGCGCGCCGAGCACACAGTTGCCCACGCCCACACCAAAGCGTCTACTAGTGTCAGTGTACCGTCAGTGCCCAAAGTGTTGTTAAAAATAGTGCCGGTTACCGTTCATGGACCTAAAGACAATATTCACACACACGCGTTGCTGGACGATGGTGCTACAGTGACGCTGATCGCAGCTGACCTGGCGGACCAGGTAGGCCTCCACGGTAAGGCCGTCACAATGCGTGCGCAGAGCGCGTGGGACTCCGGTACGCTCGTATGCCAAACGGAAAATGTAAGTTTTGAAATTTCTAATAAGAAAGGAGAACGTTTTAATTTGTGTGCCCGTAAAATGAAAGAACTTAATTTACCTGTTCAACGTTTATCGTGTGTAGATTTTACTAATTATACAAATTATATTGACTACGACCTGTGCAAATGTGACGCACAACCTAAATTGTTAATCGGTCAGGATAATTACGATCTTATTGCCCCAGTGATGTGTTTAAAGGGCAACGGGAAAAATGAACCATATGTAACAAAAACACCACTTGGTTGGTGCGTACACGGTGTTGTCAATAACATACATATTACGAACATGTCAGCTGATTGTATTACTAGTGATAACAGCGCGCAACAGTGTCGCGATTCTGAGTTGCACGAAATTGTTAAAAAATCATTCGAGTTAGATTCTATAGGCATTTCAAATCAGCCACGGCCGAACAAAGACGATTTGCGTGCTGTTACCATATTAAATAACTCATGTGAATTAATAGATAACCAATGGTTTGTAGAGTTGCCTTGGAAACACGATAACTTTGTTATGCCCGATTCTTATCAGAATGCCCACAATCGATTAAAATCAGTCGAGAGAAAAATGTCAACCGACAACGCTTACGCGTCGCGCTATCAGGAACGTATCCAGCATTTATTTTCTAACGATTACGCTAGGAAGCTGCACGAGGGGGAGGTTAACGACCGAGTTTGGTACCTACCACATTTTGGGGTCGATAACCCCAATAAGAAAAAATTACGTTTAGTGTTCGACGCGGCCGCGAAAACACAGGGATATTCCCTTAATGATTTTTTATTAACAGGGCCGGATTTGTTACAATCATTATTTGGAATTATGTTTAGGTTTAGGGAAAATAAAATCGGAATTATTGCAGACATTAAGGACATGTTTCTGCGTATTAAAATTAAAGAAAAGGATCAACATACGCTTAGGTTTTTATTTAGAGACAAAAATACTAAAGAAATTAATAAATACGCTATGACGTCATTAATATTTGGCGCGAACTGCTCACCGTTTATCGCGCAATATATTAAAAATCAAAACGCATTAAGATTTAAAAATACCTACCCGGCGTCTGTTGATGTTATATGCAAGCAGCACTATATGGACGATTACATTGATAGCTTATCTGACGTCGAGTTTACGAAAAACGTCATAAAGGAAGTCTCCTTCATCCACAAACAAGGCGGTTTCGAAATACGAAACTGGGCTAGCAACGTGCCAGACGCGCTGGAAAGCGTGCCGAAGGAAGAATTAAGCGACAACGTCTGCTGCGCTTTAGATAAAGACCGTTCAGAAAGGACGCTTGGTTTGTTATGGTACCCAGTTACCGACGAGTTAGGTTTCGATCTGTCATTAAAACGTATCCCAGAAGAAGTTATAAATTTAAAAAGGAGACCCACTAAACGCGAATTGTTATGTATCGTCATGTCTATTTTCGATATACACGGTTACCTTATACCTTTTACAATTAAAGGAAAAATAATAATGCGCGAAACTTGGAAAACAGATATGAGTTGGGATGATAAATTAAACGACGAGCTCAACAATATGTTTAAAAATTGGATTAATCAGTTAAAACAAATAAATAATATAAGAATACCGCGCTGGTATTTTTCCCACGGTGATTCGGACGCCATTATTGAAAATTTAGAGCTACACATATTTTGTGACGCGTCACCGACTGCGTACGCGACCGTCGCGTATTGGCGTAGGGAAATGAGCGACGGACGGATCAATGTGGCATTTATTGCCAGCAAATGTAAAGTCACACCTACGAAGTCAATATCCATACCCCGACTGGAACTACAGGGTGCTCTATTAGGATGCAAATTAGGGAAAAACATAAAAAAAGAACATCGTTTAAAAACAAATTCAGTTTATTACTGGACGGACTCAACAACCGTTTTACACTGGATAAGAAATAATTGTAGAACATATAAAGTATTTATAGCCAATCGACTAGGCGAAATAGATGAACTAAGCAGCGCCACCGAATGGCACTACGCGCCGACGGATGTCAACGTAGCAGACTTTGGCACTAAAAGTACCGATCACGTGCTTAGCAGCGATTCATCATGGTTTACCGGTCCGACGTTTTTACACCAGCCACGCTCTTGCTGGCCTCAGGAACCCGAAAATAAAACAAGAATTAATGACGAAATATTAGAAAAAATAAATATAGTTAGTGAAAACAATAGAGTAAATATCCTACCTGTACCTGAACCGACTCGCTTCTCCAGTTGGTTGAGGTTACTTCGAACAACTGCGACTGTTTTATTATTCGTAGAGAAATGCAAGAAGATAAAAACGAACGGACTTACAGACGGTTTAATGAAACGAGCTGAAATGTTATTGCTGAAGCACTCGCAAGCCACGTTTCATAATGACGTTGAATTGTTAAAACAAAACAAAGGAATAAAACGTGATAGTAGACTTCGCGATTTAACACCTGTAATTGATGATGATGGACTACTTCGAGTTGGGGGCAGAATCGGAGTAGCTAAAGACGTGGCAACGGATACAAAGTCACCCGTGATTCTCGATGGACATGATCACGTGGTTCGACTTATTGTTAAATTTTACCACATCCGCGCACACCATGGATGTAACGAGCTGGTGGTTAATGAACTACGACAAAAATATTGGATATTACGCCTACGTCCTACGGTCCGTACAGTCGCGACGCAGTGTCTATTTTGCCGCATTAGGAAGGCTCACCCAAAGCCACCGCGACTAGGAGACTTGCCGGAGGGTAGACTTACACACCACCAGAGACCGTTCACCGTTACTGGAGTTGATTTATTTGGACCAATAGAGGTCACCGTCGGAAGATCGCGACCAAAACGCTATGGCGTTTTATTTACGTGCTTGACCGTACGCGCTGTACACATTGAGGTCGTACCGTCTCTCACCGCAGACTCTCTCATAATGGCTTTACGCAGAATGGCTGCGCGCAGAGGTTGGCCAAAAAGAATCTACTCAGACAATGGAACCAATATGCGTGGCGCAGAGGTCGAGTTAAAAAGGGTATACGATGCGGTAGACAAAGATACCGTCACGAGCGAAGCTCTAAATAACGGCGTTTCCTGGAGTTTCATCCCGCCGGCCAGTCCGCACATGGGAGGATCGTGGGAACGTTTAGTACGCAGCGTTAAGACCGCTCTAAAAGTAGTGCTGAAAGAAAGAGCTCCCCATGAAGAGACTTTGATCACCCTCCTAGCCGAAGTGGAGAACATCATTAATAGCCGACCCCTCGGTCATGTTTCAGTGGATCCTCGAGATGACGAGACATTAACGCCAAACCATTTTCTTATCGGTTCGTCATCTAACTTACCTACCGCGGAAGTGTTTACAGACAAAGATTTGTGTTTGCGGAAGCGATGGCGAGTTTCGCAGCGCCTAGCTGATTATTTTTGGTCCAGATGGGTGAAGGAAATACTTCCCGATCTAGTACCGCGCCGCAAGTGGAGAGAAGAGGGCGCGCAACTGAAGATCGGTGACATGGTAGTAATAGTTGACCCTAACTCCCCTCGTAATTGCTGGCCTAAAGGTATCGTACAAGCCGTGTATCCCGGAACTGACGGACGCGTAAGAGTTGTCGACGTTAGGACTAAAAATGGGCTACTGAAACGTCCTGCAGCTAGGATAGCAACATTTTAATTATTACTACATAGATTGGCATAGGCGTACATGCGTTTGTCGGCGATACGCTTTCCATTTGTACCTTTATTTTTTATGGCGTCGTATGTCTGGATACTGTGGACCCTGAGGGGCGATTATTGTTTTTGCAGAGTAGGCCGGGCATACTGACTACCCTTAGATATAAAATTGTTTATTTACTTATGAGAATTTAAAGTCGGGCTGTACTAACAGTACCGCAGATGAAGCTGGAAGCGATACTTATTGTATTAAAGTGATATGCTTTCCATTTGTATGTTTATAGTGTAAGTTGGGTTTTGAGTGTCGTCATCATAACGACACTGAGGGGGAGAATGTTACGTATGGAAAAAGAATGATACTATTTTGTATGTACTTTACAATAAATAAATGTCAAGGTCTTGTAACAATAGCGGTTATGATAAGTTTCCTAAGAAAATAATCAATTTAATAATGTTGTCCAACATGCTTACCACCGAGTAGAAGAGTATAGCACTACTCAAGCCACGAGTGTGACGGAGAGAGGTGATTTTCGTTAGCTTTCATCACCATAAAAGGCAATAGTTGGGAATCAGGCAGAATCGAGGCCACGCCCCAAAACGCGCCCTTAAAACAGGTCGACCGCGCGAGAGACCCCAGTTGTTTTTCTAACTCCAAGACATGCGCATGACGTAAGCTGCGCCCGCGTTCGCGCGCCAATTTGTTACAAGACCTTCAATGTAATGAAACTGAATCATTCTCTTTTATTTTTCACAACGTTCCCTATAAATCGTCGTCGAGTGAGTCGTGTACGCGACAATCAGGAAACGCTTTACTTAAATGGAAACTAGTTTAGTGACATTTTAATGTTACAACTTTACAAGTTAAATATACATTTGAGGTCAGTTGGCCCTAGACGATTAAAATACATATTTTGATATTCTTTATCTTTAATTTACTTGAGATTGTATTCTACGTTTTGCATTCTGCCTAGCCTTTTCCAACTATTGGGGTCGGCTTCCAGTCAAACGGGATGCAGCTGAATACCAATATTTTACATGGAGCGAATACCCTTGATAAGACCCGTAACGAATGTCAAAGACCCAAGAACGAAAGTCAGGACCAACGGCTTAACGTGCTTTCCGAGACTCGGGAGGGTTCTCGGTATGTTAAGATGGTCACTCATACACGGACCAACTGCGGCAAGCTTAGCTTAACTTGATCGATCGACCCGTGCGGCTGTTATTACTAAACCACAAGCGAAATATCACGGATGAAGAAACGTAGTTTGACTAATAAATGCTGATGTTAAATGTCTCCGCGATGCAGCAACAAATCTAGAGAATTCAGAAGTTCATGAGAGTTTAAGAGGTGAATCTATAACAATGATGATGGGGTCGACGATGATTCACGCTTGCCTATAAGAAGCCTATTCACTCGAGACCTGAGTGGCCATTCTCGTAATTTTAAGAACGTTCACAGTCTGATCTCAGTCTCAATCTGTCAAAAATACCTCTACTTTCCCTATATTTTCGACTCGCTGAGATTTCGACCAGAGTTGCAACGTTTTTAATTACGGGATTTGGCCTTCTGAAGACTCCCAGGTTATTGCTATCGAACAAGGCATTCGACTCCTTAATGCATTAGGGAAACGCGTTGGGAATTCGTGTAGGAGGAATACCAACAGCGCTACCACTTTGTTGACTGGGTATTATGTTAATAACGACACGAGCAGTGCAAGAATATAGCTGTTCCACAAACAATGGGACACTAAATGTCTTGTCCAGCGTGTCCTGTTATTTGCACGCTACAGTAACGGATGGACGCAGAGGGGTACTTGGCTAAATAATAACAGCCGCACAGGTCGATCGGTCAGGTTAAGCTACGCTTGCCGCGGTTGGTCTGTGGATGGGTGACCATCTTTACATACCGAGATCCCTCCGTGCCTCGGAAAGCACGTTAAACCGTTGGTCCCGTCTGTCATTCGTGGATCTTTGACAGTCGTTACGGGTAGTCAGAAGCCCGAAAGTCTGACAACCAGTCTTACCAAGGGGTATCCTATTACCCAGTAACTGGGTTGTGGAGGTCAGATAGGCAGTCGCTCCATGTAAAATACTGGTATTCAGCTGCATCCGGTTAGACTGGAAGCCGACCCCAACATGGTTGGGAGAAGGCTAGGCAGATGATGAGTAACTGATGGACGCTACTGAAGGTGCCACACTCATAGCCAAATTCTAGGCCGACTAACTAGATAGCCATCGACATACTAAGACAACGGCGAGAGAAGATTGTGCAATTCCAACGCATTCTCCTAAAGTGTCTCATAGGATGTGAGTTCATAATTTACGTAGTCAATTAATCAAAATATAATTACTATGTCACGTCTCTTATCAAAACCATATCTGAACTGCTATAAGAGATTTCTTCACAACTTGTCTTGCAAGCTGCAAGTGGCGAAACTAGTCATTTTAATGACATACTAGTCTGTCACTGGTAATGCAATAATTTGAATACCAATATACTAATTATGTGTGGCTCAAGAGGCACTATGACACTCTTGGTGGCACAAGAGATTTAATACTCCTTTCTGTTGCAGTAACTGCAGGAATCTCTTGTGTGAACTGCGAAAGACTGGATGTTGGTTGCTCAAAAGTTGTTAATTTAGAAGCTACTAGCGACTGTCGGCTTCGTTCGGGTGATTGATAAGATATATCTTTGTTTACTGTACTATTATCTCAAGAAATTATCAAAGTGATAATACTATCAAGTGTGTTTTTGCAAATAAATTTTGTTTTTAGCAGGCTTGTACCTTAGGTAATGCTAGAGTTTGCTATTTCTCAATTTCCTGTTCCATTCGTAAGCATAATAATTCAGGAGTGTCACAGGGCACTGTATCAGGAATACTCTTGTTCCCATTAAAAGTTTACTTATATAACAATGTGCGTTATCATGCGTTGTTAATAGTGGAGAAGTTTTGGGCAAACTAAATTTGAAATACTGTCGTGCCAGCGACATGAAGAAGAGGTGGATTGAGAACTTTTTATTGGTGAGTGGTGATTTATCAATGGTAAGAGCAAGCAAACATTAAATTAAGTGCAGTAACATTTTGGTCCTTAGGTACGGGTTTTTAAAAACCCTTAAAATAACACTTTTGGAGACGAGTTTTCTTTTCATATATTGTATTGTTTACTCCTGCGTCCCTTTTATCCAACTAAAAACAAATGGCGACAGTAAATAGGTCAATAGTTCTTAGTTCTTACAACGATTATAGAAAACATATTATCCACAAACAGCTGTGTCACCGTTTAGCCAATAGCTAAGACCCCTTTCTGTCGTTTCCATACTGCATTAGCATGATTAATAGATTATAATGATATTGAAGAGTCATTTGGGTTGGAAACTATACTAATATTATATATAAAGAGGTAAAATTTGAGAACTTGCATCATGTAGGGGTAATCTGATTCAGAAAATTCTTTCAATAATGGGAAGCTACAGTTTTACATTATTATAGGATATAATTTATGTTAGATTAAGAAATTACATGTGGATGAATTCGTGGATTATTTTCATAAACATTAGCTTCAGACCGCGACTTCGTCCGCGTGGTCAACTATACCATAAACCATATCCAGAAATAATGTTTGTAATTGGATCAGTAATTTCAGAGATTATCTCTTACCAATAAAGCAACAACTTTTTATCTTTGTAATATATATATAACAGTCTTTTGGGCACTTTTTCTGTTAACAGCGATGCAGACAAATTTTTTGATGCCCTGTGATTCTTTTCCCTCTTTTTTTTAGATATTTGTAGATATTATTAATATTATTTTAAGTCCGTTAGCGTATATATCCTGTAAATATTATAGTTATAACTTAGTAATACCAGTTTAGAAGATAAATCGATGTACAAAAAGAAACATTTTTATTTTGGGACCAAACCAAATTGACATTATTACAATGGAAACGATGATAGCTACAAAATTTGTATTACAGAAATGTAAATATTACATTTGCCTATCAGTGGCATTAGTAGTATTAGTATAGTATAATTCAAAGTTTCAAGTTTCAGTCAACGTCAGTGTTAATTAAATAAGTAAATTGTTATTCACAATAGTGCTAATTCAACAAGCTCCTAATACATATTTCTTGATTCAACATTTTTTTCCAAGACGACAATGCGCATTGCATTTTGCCTAGAGTAATTTTTCAATAGGGAATGAGGACAATGTATTTTTTTTGGGAGTTTTTCACCCCTAAGCAACACAGCTGTTCTTGAACGAATTCTCTATGAAAAAAAAAACTTTGGGTCTTTGGGATTTTGGGTATATGGAACTTTGGGTCGATCTTTTAACTTGTGTACCGAAAATTCAATAATTTGGTCCTTAGAGTAAAACCAAACAAGTAGGTAAACTTTTTTTTAATAGATAAGTATAATATGTTTTAGGTATCATGTATATATTTATTGTATACTAGTTGCGCCCCGCGGTTTCACCCGCATAAGTGTCGATCCTGCGGGAATATCGGGATAAAAGTATCCTATGTGTTATTCTGATGTATAAGCTATATTACTGTTAAAGTTTCATCAAAATCCGTTCAGTAATTTTTGCGTCAAAGAGTAACAAACATCCATCCATCCATCCTCACATTTATAATATTATTAGGATTTATGTAAACGGTACACCACAGACTACTTTCAGTACTTACTATCTCTCCTGCCTTAATCCATACAAATGTTGTCGTGAAAAGATCGCTTTTACCGATAAGATGGTGCCACTTGTAAAATTTCTACATTTATATCTGTGTAATTTTGATGGTGTATATTACAAAGAATATTCTATGTGTCTGCGGACACGCAGTCGGTGTTAAAATGAGACCACGAGATAATAATCAAGTATCAATGCCAAAGCAATATACCTAGTACTTACATATAGACTAAACAATGATTCTACACCTTAGTGTAGAATCATTGGTTGCTAGGTATTTTACTTATAAAATAAAAATACAAGAAGCAATTATTGAGCATCGTGCTTACCCCTCTCCGGACACCTGTCATCCAAACATCCATCCATACACACTTTTAAGCAACCACTTAAAACATCACTCAAACTTAGAGGTCAACCACAAAACGACCTAACACTAAAAAAAACAACAATCAACTCCTGCGCAGCGCAGCACCTTAGAAAACTGGCAAAAACACTAAAACAACGATATTCCAATGAGAAACGACTGACAAACAACGTGTTCGTATCACTATAACCCGTCAAATGGCGATGTCCTATAACACCATAAACAAAAAATAGAATCACGTGTTGAAATAAGGTTATAAATAAAAATGTCCTCGAAAGTGTTGCAACCATGGAGACATCGAGCTGCTTCGAAATCCGAAATTTATTTAAAAAAAGATACACGTAATACTCTGGTTTTAAAATTCGAGTGTTCTGTGTTCGAAAAGCACATGACATAACCTAGCAAGCATAACCTAACTTGGCCGCGTGGCGAGCACGCCGCGCGCCGGTACCGTTGTCTCTTTCTAACTTAAAGAGGACATGTTGTCGTCTCGCTCACGCGCTGTAGGGGTCCGCTCGCCGATTATGCCAAGGTTAACAAAACGGCACAATAAGACCTACGTAATTCTGGTCTATTTAATGTATTATACATCTTTATCTATAGACATAGTTTTAATTTAACACAAAGTGGATGTTCGTGTCTGCCTGTGTAACCGCTGAGATCGTACTTATTCCGTGAATGACGTAGGTAGGTATTAATATTTAACTAAGATATGGCACAGAAAACCTTGATGTTTCGACATGTCGCCATGGCACCCGTGTTGATATTGTAGTCTGAAGGAAATTAACAACGCAATAGGCAGAGGCGAATTTATTTTTGTTTGAAGCGTCACAGTGATTATATCATAGTTACTTCATTTGGAGTGTTAGGTAAACATACAGCGTTAATTTAGTAGCAAACCTGATTCAGAATGAGTAATAGAACTTGGCCCTAATTCACATAACGAATCCTTACTTCGAAACCATGTCAATTCCTTCGCTAATCCCGGCAATCTCGCGTTCATTTCGCGCGTTTTCGTTCGTTGTGTCATAGAGAATGAGGCCTCTCGAGTTTTTGGTGTTGTATCCGGCCCCTTATTTTTTTTTTTTTAATGCTAAATGGGCCTGCCCCTGACTTCAATCACGCCTGATGAAAAGCGATGGATGAGGTCTATGATGGAACAAGCGGGCCCAGAAAATGCCTGTTTACTCTTGCTTTGAAGGCAGACGGGTTAAATGTGGAAGGGTTTTAACTAAACATTAATGATGAAATTCTGGGAAAGAACTGGACTTGGTATTGTACTATTACTAGTGTATATATCGCACCCCCGGTGCGACACTGCCACTTTTGAAAAAAATGCAAAATTGAGTTAAATATCGAAAAATGATCCTAAAGTACCCCTTTACTTGGTGCAATAACGTTACTCTTGTAGTACGCATAGTGTCCGTATGAGGGCGTGAGTTTCATTGCCGTTTTCGTTTGTTTTGGTGAGGTGTCAAAGTTTTAAATGCTTCTCCTGAAAAGCTACATTTTTGCTTATGTGACAGTGTCGCACCGGGGGTGCGATATGTATAATAGTAAGTACTATTAGTTATTCTGTGGTATTTTACAGTAATTTTTTACTATTTTCCTTATCGATACGATTATACATGTATGGGCTCGTTAATTTGAATAGGCTGATTATGCCTCTTATCTCTCTCTATACTGAGTAAAAATAGCGTTGTATAGGTGGGTACAGACGCCAGCAGGTCAAGCTACCCGAAACTGTTAAATTTTCCCAATCAACCTTTAACATTAATGCTTTAGCGATAAAGTTGAAAATCTATTAAATCATCATCTGCCTAGCCTTTTCCCAACTACGTTGGGGTCGGCTTCCAGCCTAACCGGATGCAGCTGAATACCAGTATTTTACATGGAGCGACTGCCTATCTGACCTCCTCAACCCAGTGACTGGGTAATACGATACCCCTTGGTAAGACTGGTTGTCAGGCTTTCGGGCTACTGACGACCCGTAACGACTGTCAAAGATCCACGAATGACAGCCGGCACCAACGGCTTAACGTGCTTTCCGAGGCACGGAGGGGTCTTGGTTTGTGAAAATGGTCACCCATACACTGACCAACCGCGGCAAGCGTAGCTTAACCTGATCGATCGACCTGTGCGGCTGTTATTACTTAAATTTGACAAATTGTAGTAGCTTGACCTGCAACTGGCGTCTGTACATTAAATAAATTAGTTCTTTTATAATTTGGGACCCTTTTGAAGAGCAATGAACAGAAGGCCAATTCTCGTAATTTAAAACGTTCAAAATCTAGTCGCAGTCTCATCTCGGCGACAAGCAAAATGTCAAAATGTAGGGAAATTAGATGTAATTTTTGACAGATTGAGACTGAGATCGGACTGTGAATGTTCTTAAAATTACGAGAATTGCTCCTCTGATGTCAGATAGTCAATGCTTTTGCGAATATTTATATTCATGATAAACATTTCATTAACACAGTTGTTCACTCATACATAATAATCCAATTACCTACCTAGGTAATAGAAGCAAACAAGCCTAACATTTTTTTTTATTTGCCGCCTACTTGCACACTGTTCAAGTGTACCAAAGGACCAAAAATAACATATTTAAAGTTAAAATCAAATGGACAGTTTAAATTTGTCTGCAAACCAAATTGCTGACAAAAGCTTGTTATCAAATACTAATATTTTATAAATAAAGAGGAAAGATTTGTATTCTTGTGTGTATGTTTGTAATGAATAAACTCAAAAACTACTGCGCCGATTTCAAAAATTCTTTCACTATTGGAAAGCTACATTCACCCTGAGTGAAATAGGCTATATTTATTGCTATAAAAGATTAGGGATCCTTACTAAAACTTAACCACCCGTGCGAAGCCGGGACGGGCCGCCGCTAGTGTTATACATAAAGCTATTATAAAAACGGTTATAAACGTTACTCAATAAAAAGGTCGAGGAACGCCTGAGGCGATGTTAACTCGGACATATCAGTTACACAGTTCAAACAGATATAATCAATTCCGTAACTATGTCTGTCTGTCTGTAACCTTTTCACGCCTGAACGGCTGAACGGGTTTCGATGGAATTTGGCACACGGGTAGACCATGACTTTAGTTACGACATAGTATATGTTTTATACCTGTAGTACGTTCCCGTGGAATATCTAATCTAAACATAACCAGCCTATAATGTTCCCACTGCTGGGACACAGGCCTCCTCTCTGTGAGAGGGAGTGGGCCGTAATCCACCACGCGGGCACAGTGCGGGTTGATAGATGTCACATGTCTTCGAATTTTTTGTTCTAGGACATACCGGTTTCCTCACGATGTTTTTCTTCGCCGTTTTGAGAGCAGTGGTGATGGAATTATTTACGCAAAATAAAGCGCCTGTCTGGGTTCGAACCTACGACCTACAACTCGTAGGTAAGTCGCGGTCGTTACCAGTGAGCTACCACTGCTTTTTCTAATCTATACGCGGGCGTAAATTTTGAAATAGCCCAGTGGCTAACCACCGGCAAGGAATCGCCTCTTATGCACAAGGTTGTGGGTTCACATTTGGGCAGGAACCAATAGGATTTTTTCAATTCATATACGTACTTTCTGAGTTTCTGGGGTCGCAGTCGCTCCATGTAAAATACTGATATTCAGCTGCATCTAGTTAGACTGGAAGCCGACCCCAACATAGTTGGGAAAAGGCTAGGCAGATGATGATGTACTTTCCGAGTTCGTCTTGGATATTACTAACATCGGTAAAGGACAAACTTCGTTAGAAAACCTACACCGTAAAATTTTGATCGTTTTAACCTTTAAAAGGGGTCATTGTACTCATCATTGTGAACAACTTTTACTACGGGACCAACCCTAAAATCGTGAAAAAAAAAATCAGTTGATCCATACATTATGTCGAGTTATGCGAACATAAATCTATGGATCAACAGATTTTTTTTTCACGATTTCAGGGTTGGTCCCGTAATAAAAGTTGTTCATAATGATGAGTACAATGACCCATTATAAGGATTAAAACGATCAAAATTTTACAAATAATAACAGCCGCACAGGTCGATCGGTCAGGTTAAGCTAAGCTTGCCGCGGTTGGTCTGTGGATGGGTGACCATCTTTACATACTGAGACCCCTCCGTGCCTCGGAAAGCACGTTAAGCCGTTGGTCCCGGCTGTCATTCGTGGATCTTTGACAGTCGTTACGGGTAGTCAGAAGCCCGAAAGTCTGACAACCAGTCTTCCCAAGGGGTATCGTATTACCCAGTAACTGGGTTGTGGGGGTCAGATAGGCAGTCGCTCCATGTAAAATACTGGTATTCAGCTGCATCCGGTTAGACTGGAAGCCGACCCCAACATAGTTGGGAAAAGGCTAGGCAGATAGTTACTTAATAAAAGTCTGAAATCGCCAACCCGTCTTGAGCAAGCGTGGTGTTCAATGCTCGTGCCCTTTCTGTATGAGAATAGGGCTTTGCCCTGCAGTGGTACAGACACCAGCAAGTCAAGCTACCCGAAACTGTCAAATTTTCCCAATCAACCTTGAACCATAATGCTTTAGCGATAAAGTTGAAAATCTATTAAAGAAATTTGACAGATTGCAGTAGCTTGATGTGCTGACGGCTGTACAATGATAGGTTAGTATTACATATACGCGGGCGAAGCCGCTGGCACAATGTAGTTGTTTTTTTTTTTTCTTTTTATAATTGCGAAATGATAATGCCTGAGGCTAGCACGTTATAAATGCCATTGCACTATTGCAGCTGTCTGATGTATTAAGAGATAACGGTTAATAAACGGCGATAAATGTAAATATGTAACTGTAGTTTTAATATCAGGCTGTAACTGTCCCGCTGCAGCGCAAAGGAATCTACGGATACAAAGGAAGGAGCATTGATCTCGCTCGCTCTTGCTATCAAAATCAAATGTCATTTATTCAAATTAGGCTGGGAATCGGTACACTTAGTAAACTAAGTTTAAATGTCAGCGTGATCGCAATAATAGTCGCAGTCTTACAGAATGCGGTATTAAGATGTAAATACTGCGGGCTTTAGGGTTCCGTATCCTAATACCCATCTAGTTTACCAAAATTACTATTTTACCAGTAATTTTGGTTTAAAAACCAAACTACTGAACCGTTTTTGATGAAATTTCTATGGGACCATTTGGGAAGTAAACCCTTTCCAACAATTTTTCAAATCTGTTGGCAAGCGACGGAGTTATGCGCGAACATAAAAAAAAAATACAAACATCCGAATTGGGAACCTCCTCCTTTTTTAGAAGTCGGTTAAAAACTTAACCAATTGATATAATACACAATAGATAGAAGATGAAAGAAAACATCGTAAAGAAACTTGAAATATAATCATCTGCCTAGCCTTTTCCCAAATATGTTGTGATCTGGTTCCAGTCTTACCAGAAGCAGCTGAACAAGTACATGGAGCGACTGCTTATACGGTGAAGGAAAACATCGTGAGGAAACCGGCATGTCCTATAACCAAAACTTCGAAGATATGATACATCTACCAACCCGCACTGGGCCCGCTTGCTAGATTACGCTTACAGCCCTCTCGAAGAGAGGAGACCTGTGTCCCAGCAGTAGCTACATTATAGGATGATTATGGACCTCCAAAACCCAGTTACTGGGTAACACGATAGCCGTGCGGCTGAAGACATAGAAAACGTCGCAAGAAAACCTGAATTGTCTGGTCTCCAAGTTCACCAACAGGACCAGAAAAATGTTCACATCACAAATTGTTTGTGTTCGTTAACAGTTAAATTAGTTTATGTTGCAGCCATTAGCGTGTGCCCCGAGAGTGGAGACGTCGACGTTCCAACATTCATAATACCGTCTAGACTCTAAGAGCAATAAAATAAAAAATAATTAAGATAAGATAAGAAAAAATGCTTCAATGGTAGGTCATTCTCTACATGAGTAATCACATTTGCCCTACAAGAGGTATAGCACGCCGTGAGACAATATACTATACGGTACTTAGGAAATCCGCCAACATGACGTAGACCAAAACGTTTTACAAAACCGCTAAATCAAACCAATTTAGCATTAACAAATGACGTTAGTATGGCAAAAGTAATTAAATTGCAATAAGACGTCAACAATCTATTGTTTTCTAATAGTTTTTAAAATAAAAACAAATTGTGTGGTAACTGACCCAATAGGCGAGAAAAAGATGATAAACTATCTATCTATTGATAATGTACCAAACTAACAGAGTATATGAACGCGTTTCCAAAACGTAATTTTAAAAAATTAAAAGGAGGTATGAGGAACAGGGTGTAGTTTACTCATCCTCCATAGAAAAGGAAGGATCCTCTGACCAGACTGGTGTTGTGTCTGGCGGGTAACTGCCCGATGATTCATGTCGGGCCGTTGTATATATGCTAGTTGCGCAGTAAACTCTGCTTGCGAGATGCAGGATTTTGCGTGACGTCAGTATGACACGTTGTTCACATGTGGCGTTGTAGATACCGCTACAAAACAAAGGAATATGGTATATATTTAAACCAACGCGTCTTCTCATGCAGAAAAGGAATGATCATCACCCATTCGTCATGCTAGCTCATAACGTTTAGGACATAATAGTTCTGACATAAAAAAAAAAACGTGTTGCGCTGACCCCAAGTAACATAGGACGTGGGCAGAAAGATGATGGTAAGTCCTGAATTCACAGTGAGCGAAGCGCAAGGCATAAGGATCCCACTGCTAGACAGATAGGCTTCCTCCCTGTGAGAAGGAGTGATCCAACATCCACCTCGTGGGTCCAGTGCGGGTGTAAAAATGCCACGTGACTTGGAATTTTTGGTTCTAGGACATGACAGTTAGCTCACAATCATTTACTTGCTTCACCGTTTTGAGAGCAGTGATGATGAAATAAGTACTACAAAGCGTGGTGAATAAGTGCTAAGTAACAGGCTTATGTTAAGTCCAGGCTTTTACGATAAACAACTTACAGAAGCATTTTTAACAAAACCCGAAATGACAAATCCGGCTCGCGCTTGACATTATTTTTTTGCTCGACAGCGCAGCGTTTGGCAGAATGCCAGACGGCACGACCAGGTCGATGCAACTCAATAAAATGTCAAATTGAATTGTTGTATTTGACAAGTTTAAATTCTTATCTAGTGATAAGTAATTTGCTATTCATCAACGATGAGAAACCGTCCAAAAATCAATTTTCCCGACACTAGATTATGGAAAGGAAAAGAAGCGGAGTTACAGACATAGCTTGCAGAGTAAGCAAGCTGAAGTGGCAGTGGGCTGGCAATGTTTTTCAAAGGACCGATGGCTAGTGGGGCAGACAAGTCCTGGAGTGGAGACCGCGTATCGGCAAGCGTAGTGTGGGACGTCCCAAGCTAGATGGACAAACGACCCGAAAAGGTGGCTGGGACCGACTGGATGCGAAAGTGGGAGGAGAGGCTGTTGTGGCGCAGAATGGGAGAGGCATATGTCTAGCAGTGGACTGAGACAGGTTGAGTTGATATATTATGAAACAATCACAAGGCAGCGCAGTGCAGACTCAGTGTCCTCATAATGCAAGAATGTCCCCAAAATATTCATATGCCAACTCCAGTTTGAGGTTTAAACTGCGAGACAGACGTTCCCATTTCTATAAATACTAGGAAAAACACATTCTTAAACTAAATTCAATGAGTTTTAGTAATCGGCAAAACAAAGTTGTTTGTTTTTAATCTTCTTTGTCTGGTCTTGGTGGTTGTTTCGATTAGTTAATCATCTTCTCTCTATATCTGACCTCCACAACCAAGTTCCCGGGTAACGCGATACCTCTTGGATAGACTGGTTTTAAGACTTATCTGCCTTAAATTCAGTCCAGAAATTCCATCGATTCTCCAAAAACTCTGCTCTAGCAACAGACTAGATACGAAACACGAAAATGACCGTACGAACCGGTCTGCGCTTATCAACTGACATAATATAATTATATAAGTTAGCTATATAGGTGGACGGCGGCGATAGGAAGACCTTGACACGTAGGTGCGCCGATTGAGATTTTAGCTATCTATTTGAATATATTACTCTGGATATATAGGTGTCGGATTTCTGATAAAATTTTGACTGATTTCAATTAAAAGTCAGCTTATTGATGAATTTACTGTTTGTGAAGAGACCGCCGACCACGACCCGACCGACACGGGTTACAGTCAACTTTGACCACCTACAAACAGCAGATCCATTACTGACTTTAGGGAAACCCTGAAGTCTAAAGAAAAGGAAAAATATATAAATTTAGCCCAGGTTAAGACACACAATAGGGATCTAATTGGTGACGTCTTTTAAAAAGGTCAGGAACGTAAAACTTGCGTATGACCTTCTTGTTCTCCTTCTCCTACGCTAGGGGAAGGAGCACAAAATCATTAGTTTCGGCAGAAGTAATGGGCATTTCCTACTTCCGTGTTACCTCCATATGACTATTTCGGGGCTCGAACTGAGAATGAATGACAAAACAATTTGTCAGGTGTCCCTACTCACAATGTGAAGAAAAGAAGAGTTCCTACTCATGATATGTCCGAAAAAATTAATTTGACACTTATTATGGCGGATCAACAACCTTCGAATAGACCGTATCTTCGTTGACGGACTTCGAGAGTAGACCCCCAGATGTATGAACGTAGACGAAGCAAAATAAGTACAGCGTGAATAGCGTCCTATAATTGTTTCCTTAGGAAAAAGCCTGCCCGTCACTGACGCAGAACAAAAACAATATATTTCTCAGACATTCCCGTCAACCCACAAGTATCAGAGCTTCCACAACACAGTGTTTCAACATGACGATACATTGTTTATAATATCGGCGTGCAGACAGCATTGTTCACGGAACAATGGTAAATATTTTAATAACTTTTGTCTTATTGGTTCAGACTCCGTCTGAATGGTTTTATCATTCTTTAGTTCAGTAGATTAAACGGTTCTGGTACTACTTACATAACCTTTGCACGTCTTGGCTAGAATTCTGTATTATTCCCCGCGAAATCTTACCACGTCAATAACGTGTCTTGTAACGGCATGGCATCGAAATGTAAACGTACTGACAACATGCGTTTTGACAGTTCAAACCACGCCATTGTGTCATAGAGAATACGTTAATAGCAGATGTTATACTTAACCAAGGAATTGAAGGTGTGAGTAGTTTCGAAGTAAGGAATCGTTAAGTGGTCATAGTGAATTAGGGCCCTGAAAGGAAACGCTGACCTTATCTAGTTTTTAAAATACGATTGACGTATAAAAGTGTTTGCACAAAACTACTTACAGAAATAAAATCATTTATCACGGTTTTGCTAAAGTATATTGCGTAACATAATAGCCTATTCCCACTGCTGGGACTCAGGCATCCTCTCTGAGGGTCTCGGAGAGATCAGAGTGGGTCATACGTAATCCACCAAGCAGGCCAGTGCGGGTTGATAGATCTCCATCAGTCAACTGGAAAACCTCTTTTTGAAATGTTGTCATATTGTCAACTTCGCCAGAGTACTAGTTGGTAAAGCCACTACGTGTGACCCCGCAACCGCACTATTTCACAAAGCCAATAGCCCTCAAAAAGGTATACTCTAACAACAAACGTATTATGTAAATACAAAACGGGACCGAGCCCTACTGCCACGATTGTACGCATTTTGATGTGACGTAACATGCAAAACAAAAACTTTCCAACGGCATACTATGGATTCTCATTCGCTTCCTATTCTATTGTGTCGGAGTCTGAGTTAATCAATAAGTCTGTCGGCTTAGCTTTTGACCTGATGACCTCATGGCTCTTATGAAGGAAGTTCTTGGTTCATAAATTAAGATGGAAGCCGTGGAAGACCTTTTTTGCAACACAACTTTGCATGGAAACGACCATCGTGGATGGGTGAGAAGCCTTTGGTCCCGTGGTCCCGGCTGTCAAACGTAGATCTTTAACAAACGTTACGAGTAGCCAGAAGCCCAAAGAGTCTGACAACGAGTCTTTACAAGGAGGTTTCGTGTCACCTAGTACCTGGGTTGTGGAGATCAGAGGGGAAATTCTCGTAATTTTGAGAACGTTCACAATCTGACCTCAGTCTCAATCTATCAAAAATACCTCTAATTTCCCTTCATTTTGACAAGTTTCTGACATTATTGTCGCTGAGATGAGATTGCGACTAGATCTTGAACGTTTTTAATTAAGGGAATTCGCCTCCTGTTCTTAGCGATTAGCTACATTGATCAGTGCATGATGCAACTCTTCTGAACTACCTAAGAATAACTCTTAAACACGAACCATTTCCCGAGCTGCTACCTCCAAAATGACATTTATAATCGTCTTTCATTTGACATTCAATCGACATATCCTATTGCTATCAAAACTGATGAAAAAAAAACACCGACCACTATGAAAATCTAGCCAGATATAGACAGGGGCAAAAAAAAAAACAGTAAGAAATCACACGACCAAAATATTTCACGTCTGGCAAGTTTTTAAATGGTTTGGACACACAAATGTCACCGGAATCGAGTGGCGAAGGCCGATTGAGATAACTGAATGGAATTTATTGAAAAAAGGTGTTGTTATTTCAACATATTTTGTGGTGAAAGGGTAGGTAGAAATGAAAATGGGTTTATACATCTTCCTATTATGGTTTGACTGACGCATGCACTCATTTAATGTGATCAGCTTATAATGTTCACACTGCGCGACACAAGCCGCTTTTCTGTGAGAGGGCGTAGGCCGTAATACACCACGCGGGCCCAGTGCGGGTTGGTGGTGGTGGGTGGTGACATGTCTCTGAATTTTAGACTCTAGGACGTAGCTACAGGGGGCCTACTCCGAAGTGCAAAGTGCGAATGTTCGGATGGCCGAACCGAATATTATTGAAAAATGCGAAAAAAGTTCGGATCGGCTCAGTTAAGTCGGGACCATAGTCAATATTCGAAAGAGTGTAGGAGTGTAGGATCGGAACCGACCGAACCAAATAGTAACTTCGTAGCAGGAAACGGCGGAACATTCGGCCGATACTACTTCGGAGTAGACCCTCTGGTTTCCTCACGATGTTTTCTTCACCGTTTTGAGATCAGTGATGAGATAATTTTCACAAAGTAAAGTGCCTGTCTGGGTTCGAACTTCGAACACATCTATAGCTCGGAAGTCGTGGCAGTTTTAACTGGCCGAAAAAAAAAAGTTGAGGAGAGAAAATCAAGTCATTTATTCAAACAAGGCTGAGAATCATCACTTCTTGATCGTCAAAATTACTTAAGACACCCCCCTAAAACGCTCGCCCTTCTCCACTTTCTAGTGCTTTAGCTGGGAAGAAGAAGTGGCGCAACAAACTTGTCGGCACGGTTGGCGCAGTGGTTAAGCGATTGACTGCTGCGCTGCGTGTCGCGGGTTCGATTCCCGCACGGAACAAATATTTGTATGACCTACATGTATTTGTTTCGAGTCTGGGTGTTTTTCTATCTATAATATGTATGTATTTACAAAAAAAAAATGTATATAAGTAGTTTATCAGCCATCTTGTTACCATAACACAAGCATTAGGTTGCTTAGCTTGGGACTAGATGGCGCTGTGTGAAATGTCCAGGGATATTTATTATTATTTATTATTAAACTCCTCAGCAGCACAGCTGTCAGTTATGTAAGTTAAAGGACTTGATTTTATCGAATAACTAATGTAGATACTACAAAAGATATCAAGACAGTATTTTGATCCTTCTGGCTCTAAAAACCATTTGATAATATCTATGACGTGACGTATTTAATACTAGCTCATGCCCGAACGTTCTTTCTTACTTTTTTTCTTTTTGCTCGCCTCATAAGGATCGTAACGTGATGCATACACCGTTAAATTTTCCTTAAAAGGGGTCATCGTACTCATCATTATGAACAACTTTTACTACGGGACCAACGCTGAAAACGTGAAAAAAAAATCAGTTGATCCATAGATTATGTCGAGTTATGCGAACATAAATATATGGATCAACTGATTTTTTTTCACGATTTCAGGGTTGGTCCCGTAGTGAAAGTTGTTCATAATGATGAGTACAATGACCCCTTTTAAGGATTAAAACGATGATTTAACGGTGTATATCCTTCCTAAAGCATTGGACTATCAGATGCAAAATTATTTTTTCTCTAGAGATTAGCCGCGTTCAAACAAACAAACTCTTCAACATTATTATTAATGTAGAAGATATAGATTTCAATTTCATTCGCAACTTGTTATAAAACACAAAAATTATCGTTGCAGAAGCCATCACCTCAGACGATAAGTTTTTTTCTTAAAAAAATATCCCCAATCACACCGTTACAGTGCTATAGATAAAGATATTTATAACGCGTGCGTAGCAACAACTGCAGTATAACCGTCTTGCTCTAACTTAGAGCTTGTATGAAGTGCGGTCTCGCTCGCACCGGCCACGCGAATGCGTTGCATCGAATCGTGCGCATTTTTATTTAGTTATTTTTATAACAGGCCAAAGAAGAAAAATCCCGTTCAGGTTTTTTGATTGTCGTAATATCTTTGGCAAAGTAAGGTGTGTTTTCGCAATATCAGGTTTTATTAGTCAAGTTTTGACCTCCAAAATGATATTAAGATTATAATTAGGTAGTTCAGAAACTATCTGAATGGTCGTGTTGCCAAGAGCCTGAGTCCCACTTGCACCACAAATCACTAAATTAATTTAACGCTAATCGAATTTGAATGATCGTTATATTTCTGTTAATTTTTTGAATATGACAAAGTCTGAATTATGTTTTATACAGGGTAAATTTTTCAAAGACCAGCCAAATTTAAGGATGTGGTACAGACCATCAAACTGAACAACTTTCTCCGTGGGACCAACATCGTAA
Source organism: Apamea sordens (assembly GCA_945859715.1). Taxonomy (NCBI): domain Eukaryota; kingdom Metazoa; phylum Arthropoda; class Insecta; order Lepidoptera; family Noctuidae; genus Apamea; species Apamea sordens. Next base: position 3,750,512 of record OX244015.1, on the reverse strand, counting down.
TCGCGAATAAAAATTCAGCCGTCCCATACATTTAGGTCGAGTAGGTATTGAAGTTTTCTATGGGACAGTTGATAAAATTTTCGCGATTACGCTATTTGTCCCATGGAGAAAGTTGTTCAGTTTGATGGTCTGTACCACATCCTTAAATTTGGCTGGTCTTTGAAAAATAACCCTGTATATGCCTAGTGTTAAATAGAGAGCAGTACTGGTCCAGTGGTAACGGCTCCGACTTAAAGAGTTGTAGGTCGTAGATTCTAACCCAGACAGGCGCTTTACTTTGTGTAAATTATTTCATCACCATTGCTCTCAAAACGGTAAAGGAAAGCATGGTCAGGAAACCGGCATGTTCTACAATAAATTTTTCGAAGATATGTGACATCTACCAACCCGCACTGGGCCCGCGTGGTAGATTATAGCCCACTGCCTCTCGAAGAGAGGAGGACTGTCTCCTAGCAGTGGGTAAATTATAGGCTGGTTCGTTTTAAATGCAATAAGTGATTGTAGTGCAAGTGAGCCTAAATGTAGAATAGTATTATATCCCAGAGAGTTATATCATGGAAACCTGAATGAGCATACTGGAATCGATCGATGGTAAACTGATCCTCTAAAAGCTATTCATTTCCTGAATTCCCAGCAGATCATTAGCCATTCCTCTAATTTTCGTAAAATTTCATTTCATATTCGGTGTAAACACTGTCGCATGAAAAAAAATAAAAACCGTAGTAATTTTATCGATAAATTTTTCAATACAGTTTTTATTAATCAAATAGGTTTTTTATTTTTTATTTCTACAGTTAAATGTTATTTCATTGTGATATGAATTGCACACAAATAATATTATGAATTGTCAGTTTGTGACCATTTTACGAATTTTAATATGATTCATATTGTTATCCTATTATGATTCTGCCAACGTGGCCTTTTTAGGCCCCCGACCACTGTAAGGACTATTCCTGCTTGCAGCGCATATTATTAGTCGACCTAAAAAGGATCCTCTTTTGTTTCACTTACGGACGCAGGCAGCTGTGGTCATCATGTGCACGGAATTTTGTTTTCAAAATGGTCAGATATAGGTTTTGGCTATAGTACATCTTTGCCAAACCCTTTGGGGTTTACAGATAGTACGTGTTATTATTGTATATCGTGCAGTTTTCGTAACTACAATAAACCTAGACTTGTGCTAGTAATTACACGTGGTGGTGGCTGTGTTGCGGTCCCTTTCTTTCGTGTGGGGTCAGTATGTCCATCTCTGTCTACGGCCTTTAACGTCTTGATTAGATATATCGCTTTACAGTTTCTTGGATCGCGTAATTGTGATTTGGTCAGTTCGTTTTTATTAGAAAACTTCGATGTTTAAAGGCAAACGTAAAAAGTTAACTTTTGCCAATGATATTTTTTAAGCAAAAGTCAATGATATTCTAATAAATATATACTATATTTATTAGAATATCATTGACTTTTGCTTCACTACACTCTTTTGTTTCACTTACGGACGCAGGCAGCTGTGGTCATCATGTGCACGGAATTTTGTTTTCAAAATGGTCAGATATAGGTTTTGGCTATAGTACATCTTTGCCAAACCCTTTGGGGTTTACAGATAGTACGTGTTATTATTGTATATCGTGCAGTTTTCGTAACTACAATAAACCTAGACTTGTGCTAGTAATTACACGTGGTGGTGGCTGTGTTGCGGTCCCTTTCTATCGTGTGGGGTCAGTATGTCCATCTCTGTCTACGGCCTTTAACGTCTTGATTAGATATATCGCTTTACAGTTTCTTGGATCGCGTAATTGTGATTTGGTCAGTTCGTTTTTATTAGAAAACTTCGATGTTTAAAGGCAAACGTAAAAAGTTAACTTTTGCCAATGATATTTTTTAAGCAAAAGTCAATGATATTCTAATAAATATATACTATATTTATTAGAATATCATTGACTTTTGCTTTCAAAATCATTCGCATATAATATTGAAACAATTTCGATTTTTTCGATGGACTTTTCGAAACTCTACGAATTATCTGTTACTAGTTCCATATATATTTGAACGCGGTATGTTAGAGAGCTGATTTTGGTTTTTGAATAATCGACGAAAAATTTTAACCCAGGGGGTTCGAGAATCATGTACTGAATAAGGTAACAAGTTGTGCGTCGGTCTCCATGTCGTCCTGTATACTAGCTAGAGTCATCATCATCTGCCTAGCCATTTCACAACTATGTTGGGGTCGGCTTCCAGTCTAACCGGGTGCAACTAAGTACCAGTATTTTACATGGAGCGACTGCCTATCTGCGACAACCCAGTTAGCCAGTTACTGGGCAATACGATACCCCTTAGTAAGACTGGTTGTCAGACTTTCGGGCTTCTGACTAAACTAATATTTATCTTCTGTCCTTTTCAATAGAAAGAAAAAGATGCACTGAACTTAAATTAGAACGTTGTTAGATTATCGGATCATAAAATTAGTGGTGTCAGGATTAATTAGGAAGAAGTAGTCAAGAAGTCCATTTATATTATTAGGTACAAAAAGCGAAAAGATTTGATTACTTGTATGTTTTTTTGATACGCTAAAACGTCTGAACGGATTTGAATGAAATTTGGCACAGGGGTAGACCATCACCTGAATTAGGACATACGAATTTTTTATCCTCATATCCCCACGGGATCGAGACTTATGCGGGTGAAACCGCGGAGCGCAGCTAGTTATTAATATCGCAAAGCGACTGATATTTGAGCTTTATTAGATTGAAGGAAACCATTGAGTTTCCTTTCGAGACGGCTCATTATAACTGTCTGAAGAATATAGATATAAGAATAATGTACCCAGGATTTTGAAATAATATCTTGATTTAAAAGAGTGTCCTTGGAGTTTCTTGCCCGTTCTTCTCCATAGAGATCTACGTTTTGGAATGGGTAACTAGCTTCAACTTTCTGACTAACTGACCGACTCTTTGACAATTCAAAAGCGCCTGTAAATTGAAATAAATGATTTGAGTTTGAGTTCTGTGTTCCGAAGTCGATGTTTGAGGTGCATTTACAAGTCTCCAGAGGTAATGAGGTAAGTACGTCCACGCATATATAAATATTTATCTTGTGCGGGACTGGAACCAGAAACACTTTCATAAAAAGAAACCTATTTGAAAAGTGAACGTTTTGAGCGTTGACGGTATGAGAAGTGGACTTTTTGGGCATTGTAGATTTGTGGTCGTTTTGGGAAAGTGGACGAAGTGGGAAATAGACATTTAGGGAATTACCATTTTGGGAAGTGGACGTTTTGGGAGAGTGAACGATTTGGGAAATGTACGTTTAGGACCTAAAGGCTTCGGTCGTCACTGATGTCAGTGCCGCTATCTTCTCGTATAGTACCGACGAGTAGTTGTGGATTTTTGCTATAGCATAATCAGTTTATGTTCCCACTGCTGGGACACAGGCTTCCTAACTTCGAGAGGGAGTGGACTGTAATCTACCACGCGGGTCCAGTGCGGGTTGGTAGATGTCACATGTCTTCGATTGTTTGGTTCTAGGACATGCCGGTTTCCTCGCGATGTTATCCTTCACCGTTTTGAGAGCAGTGGTGATGAAATAATTTACATAAATTAAAGCGCCTGTCTGGGTTCGAACCTACGACCTACAACTCGTAAGTCGCGGTTGTTACTACTTGGCCACCACTGCTATCAAACAGCAGTGACAACAAAAAAGCAGTTGTTTTCAAAAGAAAGCTTTCGAAACAAGGTTGAAAATCACGATTACCTTGAAAAAACTGTAGTAATCTACAAAGATCACGGTAGTTCATTAAACTATTGCGCGACCTTTAAAAAAATGTTCTCAATATTAAAATTCCATAATTTCATACTACTTAAAGGTATGCTGACACTGAGGTGTTTTGGTAAGGCGCGATTTTTCCGCATAAAATATTTTTTTGTAGCATTCTCACGACTTGTAACAGGTAACTGCAATGTGAGAACTTTTCGGAAGAGACTATATTAGTGATATTCAGCCCGAAAGTCTGACAAGCAACCTTGTCAACGGGTATCGTGTATCCAGCGTTGCCAGACGTCCCGATTTTGGCGGAACGTCCCGATTTTTAGCCAAAAATAAAATGTCCGGCGCGGGTCCCGCTTTTCGAGGATAGAAAAATAAATAAGTTATTCGTAAGTGTATTAATTACTTATTTATCATCATTCTCCTGCTTTAGCCCAATTTATTCGTGGTCGGCGCAACATGTCTTTTTCTTCCATACTTCTCTATTAGTCGTCATCTCGGTAGTCACACCCTTTCCTCTTTTTTATTTTTTGATAACCAACGAAATTTTCTCCGCTATGGGATATAGAATCATGTGCTGAATTCATGGTTACCGTTCGCGCGTGGATGTCCCTACCAGCCTGTATATTCGGTAGCCAAGTAATAGGCTTAGAAATACTTATCTACTACACCATCGAGCAGTTTACACATAAAATGCTATCTTTAAGTAAACTTGTATGATTAATTAATCAAATAATCAGATAACACGAGTAGCAAATCGTATTAAAATAAAAAAAAAACAGACTCACGCCAACATTTTCCTCAAAAGAAAGCGATACAGTAATTATATCAAGTGCCATTTTATCAATTAGAACCTTGATAGTACCATTCAAAGGTTGATAACTCTCACTTCTTATCATCGTCCCGTTTGGAGCAGTTTTTTTTTCAAATTTATACTTTATCACAACAAGGTAAGCGATACATTGCTTATAAAAATATTATGAATTTGCTCTTTTAGCATAATCAGCCTATAATGTTCCCACTGCTGGGACACAGGCCTCCTCTCTGTGTGAGAGGGAGTGGGCCGTAATCCACCACGCGGGCACAGTGCAGGTTGGTGAATTACAGCGTGAAGTGGTGAAGAGTGGATGTTTTGAGGGTACTGTCATAATGTAATTGTGCGTTCGAAAAGTGCTGATTCTCAGCCTAATTTGAATAAATGACTTTTAATTTTGACAAGTCAGTTTTCGAATATTTGGATATAGATGTTTTCCTTCACCGTTTTGAGAGCAGTGGTGATGACATAATTTACACAAGAGTGTGCCTTGACTGCCTAGGTCCGAACCTAATACTAAACTCCAAAGTCGCACCTTTCCATTAAAACACTAGTGCTCTTTTCCTACAAAAAGACTTTATTACCATCTTATAGTTTATTCAGTAGTTTGCATGCAAATTCTGTATTAAATTACGATAATAGTAACGGTTTAACGTAAACTTAACCGTTTGCGTGTAATGTCACCTTATTTTTTTAGATGCGTAAACTTGAATACACAAAAAATATTGACAATTCCTTACTCAAGTTACTAGCTAGGGTTATTTTTACTGACTCATAATTCTTAATTAAGAATTATGAGTAATAATAATTTTCAAATTAAATAACTGCCAAGGATTTTTACGTTTAAATTCGATAACTGTGAATGTAAGTCATATTCAATTTAATAATCTCAATAAATATACCCGCAAATTAAAACTATACTACGATGGCAAATTGTCAGTTCGCCATTTTTTCTAAACTAATATTTAATTATAAAAAGAAAAGATTTGATTATTTTTTATGTTTGCTTTAACACGAAAACGGCTGAACAGATTTGTATGAAATTTGGCACATTGGTAGACCATCGCCTGGATTAAGACATAGGATACTTTTTATCCCGATATTCCCACGGGATCGAGACTTATGCGGGTAAAAACGCGGGGTGTAGCTAGTAGTAAATAAAACTGTCAACACTTTCGTATATACAGTAAAAATTGCCAGTTGTCATTGTGTTATATAGAATTTAAAATTACACCAGTCATAAAAATCACGACGTCAATTTATTCGCCTCAAATCGCGCAACCGCGCTAAAGTAATAAAGCAACTTTGTATTTGATTAGTGGCAGTTAGTTGCAGACGTTAACACATGCAATCATAAATATGCCGCCACAGTGACTTTTGGCATTACGTTTTACATTTATATGACATAGGTCTTAAAGCCTTACTACATTACACAACACGATATTCAAGGACCCCTTTCCCTAAATCTGGATGGTGTCATAAGAGAAAGGGAGGAAGGGTCCGTATTAAAAAAACACATCCCCTGAATATCGGGCACTACATATCGTGTAGTGTAATAGGGGTTTTAATCTGCATTCGCGGTTTATTTGCCAAAAATGTAAACAAATATAAGTTTATGGAAAAATAACTTTAATTCCTTCATAATAAAGTTCAGTTTACGCTACAACTTCAAACATTTTTATAACTTTTTATTAGTGCTAGTCACTCTGAAATCAACTTAATAACCATCACAATAAAGTTGATATTTGTTTAACTTGAAATAACATCAATTTGAAACATACATTTGAATAGAATTTACGTGTAATGTTCGCCACAAAAATCAATTCGATAAAACCGCGCGTCCGTTACGATATAGTTGGCGGCAAACCTTACTCCTCATACCCACTTAAGGTCAGAATCCATTTAAAACTTCACTATTGCGTCAACCAAGTTAGCCATAAAACAAAATCAACTTGATACAAAACTTACACAATACGTTAAGTTGCGAAAAACTTAAAAACCTGTCGAACTTGAGTATGTTGAACTTATAAGTTATGAAAGTGGAATAAAACGGAATAATCAGCTGTTTTTTTTAATAAATTGGTTTTATATAAGGACGGTTTTTCTATAGTGGTGTTTGAAAAAGTAGTTTAGTGCCAATCTATGTATTGTCAGTCTACTAAGCCTTTTCCGAACTATGTTGGGGTCGGATGCAGCTGAACACCAGTATTTTACATAGAGCGACTGCCTATCTGACCTCCACAACCCAGTTACTGGGTAATACGATACCCCTTCGTAAGACTGATTGTCAGACTTTCGGGCTTCTGACGACCCGTAACGACTGTCAAAGATCTACGAATGAGATATTGACGGCACGGTTGGCGCTGCTGCACTGCGTGTCGCGGGTTCGATTCCCGCACGGAACAAATATTTATATGGCCTACAACTAGTTGTTCCGGGTCTGGCTGTTTGTGTATATGAGTTTAAATGTTTGTAAACGCACCCACGATACAGGAGAAATTCCTAGTGGGGCGTTAAAAAAAAAAAACGATAAAGAGTTTGTTTGAACGCGCTAATCTCTGGAACTTCCAGTCGGATTTGAAAAATTCTTTTTGCTATGCTATGCTATTTAACATCACGTTACGACCCTTAGGAGCCGAGAAAAACAAGTCAGATAGAACGCTAAGCGAAAACGCGCGGGCGGCCGACGCGGTGCAGTGGTTCGGGGGCCAAAATGTCATACGGACGAAGTCGCAGGCAGGATCTAGTTAGCTATAAAACAAAACTTACATAATATGAGAGTTGCGAAAAACTTGAAAACCTGTCGAACTTGAGTATATTGAACTTTTAAGTTATGAAAGTGGAATAAAATCGAATAATCAACTGTTTTAATAAATTAATTTGGAGTAACAAGGACGGTAACTATGGTGCTTGTTTGCGAAAGTAGTTTAGTGCCAATTTATTTATTAGTCACAAGCCAGATGTGAGTGGCAACGCCAGGAGGGAACGCCCTTAGAGGACATACAGTGACCTTATTGGTGATGTTCTTCAGAAAGGACAGGTGCGTAGTAGGTACTCGCAACCGGCGTGCGTTTCCCTGAAAGGGTTAGTCAGAGGTGTACCTATAGTACTGTAGCATATTTACACCGCCACATGCCAACTACACATCATATTGACGTCACGCAAAATCCTGCATCGCGCAAGTAAAGTTTACCGCGCAACTAGCATAAAAACAACGTCCCGAAACCAATCGTCGTGCAGTTGTCCACCCGACGCGACTGGTCGGAGGATCCTCCGTTTTCTACGAAGTTTGAGTGAACTTTAACTCATACATAGTACTCCCACATTTCACCAATTATTCTATTATATTAGCCCACTTTATGACACAGATACAAACAGCTGATAAATATTACAACAGTAGCAAGCTAGTGGCTATATAAATAGTAAATACACTGTATGTATACAAACACATATATTTACCGTCCTCTATAAGTGACAATAACAATTATAGCGAGCTTGGTAGCTTGCCAGATCTAAATTTGTTTATCGTCTAGACAACAGTTGTCATGGACACAGATATCTTTTTCTGGTTAATTCCTCAGCTGGTTTGGAGGTTTTTTTTTTATTGACAATGGGCTCACTCTTGATCTCAATCCAGCCCAGAGGCAGGGATGGGATCTACGGTGGAACGAGCTTGCCAAGAAGAAGCCTATTCACTATCGCCTTGAAGAGATTCGGGTTGTATGAACTCGGGAATGCAGACGCAGACAGACGATTCCACTCCTTAGCTGTGCGCATCAGATAAGATGACGAGAAGCGCTTAGTGCGTATATATGGTATATTAACCAAATAGGGGTGGTATCCCGCAGTGCGTCAGGACTCTCGATGGTAGAAAGGTGAAGGCGGGATGAGCTCATGTAGCTCTTGAGCACACTCCCCGAAGTACAGTCTGTAAAACTGTACAGGAGGTTAAAAATTAACTTGACCGAAAGGGCCTCTGAGCAGAAAAATGCGGAATTTCGTGCGTGTAATCGTAGCAACTAGAAGAAGACCTGGATGAGACTAGCACAACCCAGAGGAGCAAGGTACAAAAGGGAGGAGCCACCACCCGCGGCCAAGGCTGCCAATAATGACGGTAATGATGATGAATCGTAGCAAGTCAAAATTTTCTTAGCTGTTATAACAGGGCGAAAGAAAAGTGGGTATACAGGCTGTTAGTGTAAACACCGTTGTCACTAAAACCATAGGTAGTTGACTTAATTATAAAAATGTTTATCTGAATTTAAAAATAAATAAACGTTATTTTATTTCAAAAATGTAAGAAAGTTTCTGTCCGACACCGTCCGTAAATTCATGCGCTTGCCGGCTTGCGGGCACTTGCGGCACGCCCTGCATAGATAAGGGAAGTACTGACGACGCGCTGTTTCCCGCGCTCCGTCTACTTTGCCCTTGCGTGCACTTGTATAGGGTGAAATAATTTTGAAGAAAAATTGAGACTTTACTTAAAAAAAAAAAAAAAGATATTTTTTTTCATTGAATTTACGTTCTATTAGTGAAACCAAACCACTGGTTTCAAGGATAACGGTGTTTACACTAACAGCCTGTATAACATCAGTCAGATTTACCCCAAGCCTAACAAATGCTTGGAACTACATTCGCAAAAACTTGGGAACAAACTAACCTTTTTATTGCTGTTCTATGTATAATAGCAAAAACCAATATCTGACCATTTTGTAAACAAAAACCCGTGCACATGATGACCACAGCTGCGTCCGTAAGTGAAACAAAAGAGGATCCTTTTTATGTCGACTAATAATATGCGCTGCAAGCAGAAATAGTCCTCACGGTGGTCGGATATAGATTTTGATGATAGTACATCCTCTAAAGCTAGATGAGCCGAAGATTCTAAAAAGGTGGCTGGCCACAACATCCTTGTTGTGGCGCAGACAAGGACAGGGCCTATGTCCAACAGTGGACTGCGATAGACTAATTTGACATTCTCTTAGGAACATATCTTCCACATACAAAATATTTTGTCTCCATCATAGAAATATAAATCTTATTTCTATGACCCACTAAGGAAGATCTTCCAAATGACACCTATTTATATTAAGCCGTACGACTGTCAGTCAATCAATCTGTCACGGAACTGATTGATATGTATACCAGACAGTCTGCATTACCTCACTTAGTTCAAGAATAAATAATAAATGCGAGGTTTCGATCGACCTCTACCGCGGTCTGTCTTTAGGTTACAAACTATTTATTTTATATTAAGAGTTTGCATCTAAGTGAGCCTCTTTTCTAACACTGCCACAGCAGTCTGTGTTCTTTCTTCAAAAGAACATTTCAGACACCAATCAACATGGTCTTCACATGATCTGATCAAGAATATGTCTGTACATAAAAGAGACTGTGTCCTCTGAGTTTGTTTCAGCCTTTCTTCTCAGAGTAGTCAGATAGGAAACGCCGACCTCATCAACTTTTTAAAATATGATTGACGTGTTAAAGTGTTTGTACAAACCTACTTAAATAAATAAAATCATTTATCAGCAAAGACTTACTATAGCAGACTATCCCATCATCATCATTTTCCTGCCGTTTTCTCAATTTATGTGGGGTCCGTGCAACATAATCTTGCTCTTCCATACTTCTCGATTAGGGACAGCGCCCACTGGCGGCACGGGCCACGGCATGGCAAGGGATTTTTATGCGCCGAATAGAAATATAACTTAAATGTATGACAATAAAATTGAAATTTCAATGATGATACCAAAGGACGTCGCGGCATGACTAAGGATACCGCGGCATCATTGCTGCCGATGAAATTTCAATTTTATTGTCATACTTTTAAGTTATATTTTCTATTAGTCGCATAAAAATCCGTTGCCGTGCCGTGCCGCCAGTGGGCGCCGGCCCTTAGTCGTCATCTCGATAGTCACCCGCTTTCTAGTCATCATCTTGCTACTCCTGCCCCTATTCCAACTTATTTGGGGTCGGTTCAACATTTTTTTTTTTTATTGACAATGGGCTCACTCTTGACCTCAATCCAGCCCAGAGGCAGGGATGAGATCTACGGTGGAACGAGCTTGCCCAGAAGAAGCCTATTCACTCTCGCCTTGAAGAGATTCGGGTTGTATGAACTCGGGAATGCAGACGCAGGCAGACGATTCCACTCCTTAGCTGTGCGCAACAGAAAAGATGACGAGAAGCGCTTAGTGCGTATACATAGCTTATATACATAACATAGCTTCTTCTTTCATACTTCTCTATCAGTCTTCTTGGCAGTCACCCCCTTTCTAACCAAATCATCTTTCACACAGTTCAGCCATCGTTTCTTTGGTCTTCCCCTACTCTTATAGCCTTCCACGTTCATACAAACACAGTTTTCTATTGAAACCATTATTTTAACCGCATACAACGGGTAATTTTCATATTTTATTCATACCTAGACCAATAATCTCGCACTACATACGTATTTATGACGTATATGTTACTCAAGGCTGTTGCCGACATTAGCATGAAGGCACATATCTACCAAAGATAATGTTATCTTTATCTATAGCGCATAATCGTCTTATTATGCTGATAATAAGGTTGCTTGTTGGCTATTTTGTATGGTCAAGAAAAACCTATTTTATGAAATTTTGTTACAGTCAGCCAGCACGCTGATTTTCATTTCGAGTTGATACTAATGCGAAATAGTGTTGATCAGACAAGGACCATTTTACATTTACAGCTAAAACTGGCTCCAATGTTGAGGCGTCCAGCGGGCCACTAGCTTCCACGTATCGTATTCCCTTTGACACAATGAACGATACAGCACGGAATGAACGCGAAGTTGGCGTAATTAGCTAAGGAAATGACGTGGTTTCGAAGTAAGGAATCGTTAAGTGGTCATAGTGAATTAGGGTCCTGAATAGTTTAAAAAAGATACTATAAAACTTAGCTAGTATTGATACAATTTTATATCTAGCTAGATCATTCAAGGACATAAGTACATTTTAATAGTAAAAAAAAATAATAAACACGCAAGCGACGTCGCTTAGCAGCCATCACAAAATAATTGACATACACTACACAGTCACATGCAAAAACATGTGGGAACCGTTGAAAAAAAAAACAATTGATTTGTTCTTTCATTGTACAGTAAAATAAATAATATGTTTGAAGAACCAATCAATCTGCAAACTCAAAACTCAAATCATTTACAGGCACTTTTGAACTGCCTAGCCTTGTATGTTGGAGTCGGCTTCCAGTCTAACCTAACAGCTGAATACCAGTATTTTACATGGAGCGACTGCCTATCTGACGTCCACAACCCAGTTACTTTTTAGGCTTCTGACTACCGTAATGACTGTCAAAGATCTACGAATGACAGCCGGGACCAAGCCACGTAGGGGATTCGATAAGTAATAAAGTAATAGTCAGTCACCCATGCACAGATCGACCTCGGCAAGCGTAGCTTTACCAGTGCGACTGTTATTATTTGACGGCACGGTTACTGCTGCGCTGCGTGTCGCGGATTCGATTCCCGCACAGAACAAATATTCGTAAGTCCTACATGTATTTGTTCAGAGTCTGGGTGTTTTTCTATCTATAATATGTATGTATTTACAAAAAAAAAATGTATATAAGTAGTTTATCAGCCATCTTGTTACCATAACACAAGCATTAGGTTGCTTAGCTTGGGACTAGATGGCGCTGTGTGAAATGTCCAGGGATATTATTATTATTATTTAGCCACGAACAGTTAGCAAACATGGTATGTTTGTTCCTTCTCTGTATGTGACGAAATAATATCTAAAGTGAAACTTCTACAAGCTGTAATTTTTATATGACGCACACACACACGTCTCATGACACGTGTTTAAATAACTATTTTTATCATTCTGCCAACTCAACGTTTGCTAATCACATACCTGACGTAATCCATTTAGTAATATGTCTTTTATCGTACATTATCTCAAGATTGCATGTTTTGTATCAAGTGACAGACTGACTTACTTTCCTGTGGAGTTTTCTTGATATCTTTTTGCGAATAACGTCGTTAGATTGCGGATAATTTTTGTTATTCATTAATGAATCGCTCATTTATATTGAACCTAATATCACGCCTGTAACTCCCAAAGCGGTAGGCAAAGGAACAGCTATATTACACCCAGATTTCGCTAGTTATGTTTAATGGCCGATTCCTATAATTTACAGACCGTTCATCATCATCTGCCGAGCCTTTTCCCAACTATGTTGGGGTCGGCTTCCAGTCTAACCGGATGCAGCTGGATACCAGTATTTTACATGGAGCGACTGCCTATCTGACCTCCACAACCCAGTGACTGCGTAATACGATACCCCTTGGTAAGACTGGTTGTCAGACTTTCGGGCTTCTGACTACCCGTAACGACTGTCAAAGATCCACGAATGACCGGGACCAGCGGCTTAACGTGCTTTCCGAGGCACGGAGGGGTCTTGGTTTGTGAAAACGGTCACCCATCCACGGAACAACCGCGACAAGCGTAGCTTAACCTGATCGATCGACCAGTGCGGCTGTTGTTACTTAGCTACAAGCCCAATTTACGGACCGTTATAGGTCAAAATAAAGACTCTTTACTAATAATTAAGCTTTGCATAGTAGACCCTCTCATATGGAAGTAGCTATCACAGGTAAAATTAGCTTAAGAATCTTTTTATATGCCAAGTTTGGCAATAAAACATGCTTTGGTAACCAAAACGATTCGTTTTTGTTTATGGGAACCGAGCAAAGTGTCACGTTATTGGGGGCAAGCGTATTTGCCATCAACTGTGCGCAAATTCAGCCTCCGGACCCCGGATTGCTGCTAAGAAATTCCTGATGGAGAAACCTGAGAATCGAACATTAGTCCTCATGCTTACCAGTAGCGCTTGCGACTGCAAAACCTATTATATTGTCTCGAAAAGCTCTTGTTATGGTAGAAATAAGCCAGTTTGCAAGATCATAGTGGGAACAACAGCCTAAGAAGAAATCTAATTACAACAGAGAACGAAATTAATAAAGTTAATAAAATAATTGTCGCGTCAACAATGCACCCGTTCTGTCTAAGCCGACAACACGGAACGCCTAGCCGACTCTGTTTGAATAGCAATTACATTCGCAGTAACTGAGTACAATATTGTTATTGTATATAGTGGACATACAGCGCAAATCTTGGTAAGTAAAGTTCACATTCTTATGAGCCCCTAGTTCCCAGGAAGGTTGTGGTCGAACATAACTTGAAATAACGATAGATACAATAAATGCTCAGAAGAAGTCTAAGAAAAGGTATTTACAAGGTAGGTAAGTGGAAACGCCGGGAAAGAACGGACATATGGTGACCTTATTGGTGAGGTTAGGCAGATGTGAATGGAAACGCCGGGAGAGGAAGCCCTAGAAGGACTCATAGTGACCCTTATAGAAATTAAAATAAATTTTAAATATAATTATCTAAAAGTGGAGTTTCTTGCCCATTCCTCTCCATACGAAAACTACCTTTTAGAAGGGGCGACTACAATCAATTCTATTTTACTGTAAATTTTGACGTTCAAAAGTGCTTTTTATGCGTCTATTTGAAATAAATGCTTTGACTTTGAATATCGTGAAGAAACCGGCATGTCCTAGAACCTACAATTCGAAAACACGTGATATTCACCAACCCGTATTGGGACTTCGTGGTAGACGAACGACTTGATCAAACCGAGAGGAGGCCTGTGTCCCAGCAGTGGGAACATTATCGCCTGATGAGTTGTACACACGGCTACACATCAAGCTATGCAAAGCCAGTATTGGCTGACCGTTCATTGTGAGAAAATATCATACAAAGTGAGGCCAAGACAAACTGGTTGTGTATAGCTTGACGTGTAGCCGTGTGTACGAAGGACAAATGCCCCAAGAAAAATGGTTTTGGTATGTATGTAAGTAAAAAATAAACCAAATTTTCAATCGCGGTATCACGACGGTAATAATAATTTTTATATCTACCTGGCGCCAACTTTTTGTAACTACTATAGATCTTAAAAAGAAGTTCAAGGTAGTTTCGAGACGAGATAAAAATGAACCTGAATTTCGGACCGCAAAAACTGACTAATCTTGAGCTTACAAAATATATTTAAAATAATCAAGTCAGTTTGCAAATTAGGCTGAGAATCAGCATATTTGAACGTCAAAATGACATTAGACAGTTCGGAAAAACGCCCGCCCTTCACCACTTCCTAGTGCTTTCGCTGGGAAGAAGTGGCGCAACCAACTCCCCAGCAGCACAAAAATACAAAACAATGAATTCAATTTATTACTATACTAGCTTCTGCCCGCGACTTCGTCCGCGTAGATTTCGGATTTGTGACAGGATTGCGTATCTCAAAAGGAAATCAAAATAACCCATAAAGATACAAAATAACTTTTCTGGTTGATTTTTTACACCTTGTGTCCGAAAAACCCAAATATCTTACGGAACCCTATTTTTTTCCAAAGTAAAATTTAGCCTATGTTACTCGTGGATAATGTAGCTTTCGAATGGTGAAAGAATTTTTTAAATCGGTCCAGTAGTTTTTGAGCCTATTCATTACAAACAAACAAACAAAGTTTTCCTCTTTATAATATTAGTATAGATGTCAGCCAGCACAATATACCAACAAAACAATATTTATATATGAGCTTGCATTATACAACAGTAGGGGGAGACCAACGAACCGATGAATGGAGTGTGTGAAGAATGATATGGCTAGAAAGAGGTGATTACCGAGATGACGACTAATAGAGAAGTGTGGAAGATACAGACATGGTTCACCGAATCCAAATAAATTGGAGATAAGAGATTTTTAACCGACAAAAAAAAACGGAGGAGGTTCTCAAGTCGACGCGTATATTTTTTTATGTATGACCACGCATAACTTTTTACAGAGTAGTCCGATTTTGATAATTCTTTTTTTATTGGGAAGAGTATACCCCAAAGTTGGTCCCATATAAATTTGAAAACTCTAAGGGTGGGAAAATAGGGGTGATTTACTGTTCATTCACAGATTTGAATGCTGAGTTGTGTATTATTACTCTACTCAGTGCCACATATTTACCAAAGGGCAGACCCCATTGGTAAAAAAATTGTAGATTATAGCCACAAAAAATTATAACATAAAAACTTTTTAACAAAAACTATATAGCAAAAAATAATAAACCTTTTTTATTTAACCTTAATAACTAAATTCTTAAACTAATGTAAGTATACCTAAGTAATTTTGAGTCGGCGCCAAACAATGAATAAACAAAGATCACTAAATTGCCTTAAATTTAAACGGCGCCGACTTAAGAACTTCGTTATTAAGGTTAAATAAAAAAGGTTTATCATTTTTTCTTTTCAGTTTTTTCGGCGGTTTAATTTTTTTGTTAAAAAGTTTTTATAACGCTTCATAATTTTATTCTTATAAGGAAAATGGGAGCAAATCTTACTCACATTATTACTTATATTTCTTGGTATCAGAATAATTAATTATTATATTATATCAATAACCTTATCATTTTACGCAATATGGTGCTTATACTTATAAGGAAAACATGAAAAATAATTTAATTATTATTTAATGATGAAGTAACTGGTGGAAGCAAAATTAATGTCGAAACTGCCTAAAAAACAAATTATAACACCGTTCAGAGATGATTTTGTATCAATTGATGTGCTGAGTGCTGAGTGCAGGGGTCTGTGGCTAAATAATAACAGCCGCACAGGTCGATCGGTCAGGTTAAGCTACGCTTGCCGCGGTTGGTCTGTGGATGGGTGACCATCTTTACATACCGAGACCCCTCCGTGCCTCGGAAAGCACGTTAAGCCGTTGGTCCCGGCTGTCATTCGTGGATCTTTGACAGTCGTTACGGGTAGTCAGAAGCCCGAAAGTCTGACAACCAGTCTTACCAAGGGGTATCGTATTACCCAGTAACTGGGTTGTGGAGGCCAGA
Organism: Apamea sordens; assembly: GCA_945859715.1. NCBI lineage: Eukaryota > Metazoa > Arthropoda > Insecta > Lepidoptera > Noctuidae > Apamea > Apamea sordens. The sequence goes on along the minus strand of OX244015.1, from coordinate 3,734,004 downwards.
CAGGCAGTCGCTCCATGTAAAATACTGGTATTCAGCTGCATCCGGTTAGACTGGAAGCCGACCCCAACATAGTTGGGAAAAGGCTAGGCAGATGATGATGTGCTGAGTGCAGTCATCCCATAATATGCCCATGACTACATCGTGAGAAAACCGGCATAATTTCCTAGAACTAAGAACTCGAAGACATGTGACATCTACCAAACCGCACTGGGCCCGCGTGGTGGATTACAGCCCACTCTCGTGAAGAGAGGCCTGTGTACCAGCAGTCAGAATATAATAGGCTGTTAGGATGCCCATGACTTGCTTAACGAGAGATGATCAAATAAATATCGTCCTTCGAGACGGTGTTTCTTATGAGGTCGGAGTAGGTAGAGTGATTTTTGGAACTTGTATCATAAATGTTCACAGAAAGAATAACATGGATAAGTAATTTTCTCGGAAAGTAATTCCGGTATTTCCGGATCCAATTAAATATTGTTAATGTTGGTAGTGATATTATTTACTGCTCAATTAATTTAAAAGAACGAGTGAGCTACCGGGCATGTCGTCGCTGGGCGTACGCATTGTTTTGATAACCGGGTAGTGCACCACCCATGATCCTTTGCTCTGATTGGTCGTTGGGTTGTGTCAAATGGTGACTGGGTAACGTTAAAAAATAATATGAACAATATAATATTGCTCATTTTAATACAATTCCTACCTAAGTTCCGGTTTTTTTTTAATAATCAACCAAATCCGAAAATCCGGAAGAAGGTCCATATTAATATATACGTTTCGGATCAATGACCCAATTCAATCTACCTACTCCAAACTCGCCTTAATATAATTTCCAAAAATACGACTACTAGTTTAGGAGTTATGTTATGAGGAAAAAGATGAACATACATACATCATCATCTGCCTGCCTTTTCTCAGCTATTTTGGGGTCAGCTTCCAGTCTAACCAGATGCAGCTGTGTACCAGTATTTTATATGGAGCTACTGCCTATCTGACTTCCATAACCCAGTTACTGGGTAATACTATACCCCTTGGTAAGACTGGTTGTCAAACTTTCGGGCTTCTGACTACCCGTAACGACTGTCAAAGCTCCACGAATGACAGCCGGGACCAACGGCTTAACGTGCTTACCGAGGCACGGAGGGGTCTTGGTATGTGAAGATGGTCACCCATCCACGGACCAGCCGCGGCAAATGTAGCTTAACCAGAGCGATCGACCTGTGCAGCTGTTATTATTTAGCCACAAGCCCCTCCAAAATACATACATAGTCTGTTAAATCCTTTGGCTTTGTCGAAGTCAGGTAAAAATATAACAGTAAAATCGCAAAGTTAGTTAGGTCTTTCAACACAGCAAATACCCGCATTTAAAAACCACACTACCTACTGACAAAATGGTTTTTACCTGAACCAAAATCGTATTGTAAATGTTTTTTCCTTATACGAGGCAAACATCAAGATCAAATTTATACAAAAAAAAAACTGAATTCGTGTCGAAAATTTATCCAGTCTTCTTGAAGAATTGATTATGTAATAAAATACTTTATCAAAATCTTTTAAATCTAACTTTTATCTACATCTACACTCATGATTTTTTCACTATTTATCTAAGTACACACGGCTACACATCAAGCTATGCAAAACCAGTATTGGCTGACCGTTCATTGTAAGAAAATATCATACAAAGTGAGGCCAAGACAAACTGGTTTTGTATAGCTTGACGTGTAGCCGTGTGTACTTTACGTTTCCTTCACCGTTTTGAGAGCAGTGGTTATGAAATAGTTTACACAAAATTCGAAAATATTTGACATCTACCAACCCGTACTGGGCCCGCGTGGTGGATTACGGCCCACTCCCTCTCACAGAGAGCCTGTGTCCCAGCTGTGGGAACATTATAGGCTGATGATGCTATTGTCCCACTGCAGCCTTCTCAGAGAAGGCACGAGGATTGATCACGACACTTGCTCAAAACTGGTTGGCGATTTCAGATTAATGTTTCTATAAGTCCAGATATTTTTGTTACTACCTCATCATCATATGCCTAGCGTTTTCCCAACTATGTTGGGGTTGGCTTCCAGTCTAACCAGATGCAGCTGAATACCAGTATTTTACATGGAGTGACTGCCTATCTGACCTCCACAACCCAGTTACTGGGTAATACGATACCCCTTGGTAAGACTGGTTGTCAGACTTTCGGGCTTCTGACTACCCGTAACGACTGTCAAAGATCCACGAATGACAGCCGGGACCAACGGCTTCACGTGCTTTCCGAGGCACGGAGGGGTGTCGGTATGTAAAGATGGTCACCCATCCACAGACCAACCGCGGCAAGCGTAGCTTAACCTGACTGATCGACCTGTGCGGCTGTTATTATTTAGCCCGGGCTTTTTTCTTACTACCTACCTAATACAATTATTTGAATTATAAAATAATTTCATATAGCCACGCCGTTTAGTACTTTTAGAATCTGAATTAAAAAGGCACCCCCTAAAAACAGCCACCCTTCACCGCTTCCTAGTATTTATATAAAGGGGGAGCATGGTATGACCCTTTCTTTTAGGCAAAATGAAAAAAAAAAATTAAACTACCCAACACCAAAAAAAAGTTTTTGTATATCAATGACCAGTTGGACTAACATCTGTGGTTCATCATAATTAGCTTATATTGTTCCCAGTGCTGGGACACAGGCCTCCTCTCTTCGAGAGAGAGTGGGCTGTAATCCACCACGCGGCGCCAGTGCGGGTTGGTAGATGTCACATGTCTTCGAATTTTTGGTTCTAGGACATGCCAGTTTCCTCACGATGTTTTCCTTCACCGTTTTGAGAGCAGTGGTGATGAAGTAATTTACACAAAGTAAAGCGCCTGTCTGGGTTCGAACCTACGACCTACAACTCGTAAGTCGTGGCCATTACCACTGGGCCACTACTGCTCTCATCACATCTGTAGCTAATGCTAGCTAACTATAACATTTCGTCGTATAGTTTACAAGTGAAATCGACAAGCAATAATACCTAAAACCAACCAACGATCAAAATCAATGTCTCCTAAACCCTAACATATAGAAAGACTCCATACCTCATCATCATCAGGCTCCCGCCCTTATCCCAATTAATTTGTGGTCAGCACAGCATGTCTTCCTCGACCACATCCTCGGCACTTTTGAATTGTCAAAATTAAATAGTCGGTCAGTTAGTCAGAAAGTTGAAGCTAGTCGCCCATTCCAAAACGTAGATCTCTATGGAGAAGAACGGGCAAGAAACTCCAAGGACACTCTCTTAAAACAAAATATTAAAAAATCCTGGGTACATTATTTCTTGTTGTTTCTATAAGTGAGAACAATGTAAAATAAACAAATGAAGAAACAATTCAAAGTTTAAGAAGTCCTGGCAGTTAAGAAATAACCGGGACAATGCTGTTGGTAACAAGAAAAAGTTAGTTGCCATTATAACTAACTTTTTCTTGTTACCCACAGCATTGTAAGAAAAAAATATTTGCGCATCTACTACTAACTAGTTTATTACCGAGTACCTAACGCTCTTCACAAGTTCGTGTACCAAGTATTAAGATTACCTCCAATTCATCTCATGATAATTGAATTGTGTTCTTTTTGAGAAATAAATCTGTCTTTAACAGTACACGATTCGCATAAGCCATTTGCTACAATAAACTTGTTTCTATTTTCGCTTACTGAACGCCTAACCCAGTGATCTGACCTTGGCCGTCATCTTCGTACCCTCATTTCTATATTATACTTCCAGTCTACCCAGTACTGCCCTGTAAAGTTCCAAGCAAACTCATTTGTTTTTAAAGTAAATCATCGCGGATTCACAACGCGACACCGTTCGAATTTAAATGATGTGCTTGGAGAATATCGCTAAGGTAGCTTAGGCTTCACTGCTCAAACCACAAGCGCGCATGCGTGAGCATACGCTGTAAAACCACGACCATCGAATGCGCAATACGAAATTATAATGTTTAACACCACTCTTAACGTAGTTTCAATTTTATTAATCACACGAAGACCGGACAACGTTGCATTGTTGAAATATTCGAAAAACTAAAGTAATAACAATTAAAACCGCGATATGTGTCACCAGAACGAATTTAAGCAATAAAAACCACGTACAAATTGTTTATTTAATTATTCAAGTTTTTTTTTTTACGCACTAAACACTTCAGAAGTAACTTTGATTCACAGAAGAAAATCACTCGATGTCAAAAAAGTTCGTTAAAGAATTTCTATAGAAATTTAAAATAGAATGTAGTTTTATTCGCATATAAAATTCTGTTTATTTTTTTTTTAATAATTCGCGCCGAGCGCGCGACCGCCCGATACGACGATTGCCGAACAACTAGTAGTGAGGCGACATGTTGTTGTGGACCGCGAATCGAATCATATCGATTATTCTCGGGTGGCTGATTGGCATTAATTTTGTTTGTATTGCAGCGATTTTGAGGCGATATTTTGTAACATTCTTATTTGTCTACACTACATAAAGAGGTAAAGTTTTCATAAGTTTGGATGTAGTTTGGACATACGATTTCAAAAATTATTTCACTGATAGAAAGCTATATTATATACTATTGCCGAGTGCCATAGGATATTTTATTGTATAGTTGGCTTCCATACTGACGCAGTCGCGAGAGGAAGCTAGCGTAACATACAATTAATTGAAGTAAATCAATAATTAAAACTTTTTAAATAGATTCGATCGTACAAGAAACCATACACATTTCAAATCGAAAAATCTAGATCTAAAACCGTTGTGAAGAAAGTATTGTGTATGAATGTGGCTATAAGAGTAGGGAAAGGCCAAAGAAACGAGGGGTCGATTGTGTAAAAGATGTCATGGCTAGAAAGGGCTACTAGTGCATTCGCTGGGAAGAATAAGTGGCGCAACAAACTCCCCAGCATTACAAAACACGAAAAATTTAATTACATTTATTGCTACGAGTATATAATATACCAGCACCATATTCCAAAAAACAATATTTATATATAAGCTTGCATTCTACAACAGTAGGGGAAGACCAAAGAAACGATAGATGGACTGTGTGAAAGATGACATGGCTAGAAAGGGGTGACTATCGAGATGACGACTAAATAGAGAAGTATGGAAGAAAAACACATGTTGCCCCGACCACAAATAAATTCGAATAGAGGCAGGTGAGTGATGATAAATGATAAACGAAAAACTAAACACATCAATCAAAAAATCTAAATAAAGATAAATATTCTATTTCAATAACGTACGAAACTACGGTCATCCGTGCTGCGTACATCTTCAAGGCAGACATTTGCATATGATTGCATTGTTTCTAATTATAGTCTGGCCTTATGAACTAGATCTTGAGCGTTTCCAATTTAATTTATTCGTTACATAAGCGAATATACAAAGGGTTATTGTGTTAATGTTCGTAAATAACACTTTCACTGTGATTATGATTAGAGTTTGACATTTTCTTTAACAATAAAATTAATCTAATGAAAACATTTATTTTTTGTTTAATGAAAACTAGGTTAATATTAATTACTCACAATATTTACTGGGTAAAACCACTTACACTAATGAATGAGGTTTTTTTTGGATCTGACACACTTTCGATATGCAATAAACATTTAAACATAGATATACTTTGTTATTCCATCTCTAAATAACCAAGAACTTTACAATATCACAGTTACATGGGAAATAACACCAGTTTTGCTCATGTGCTTAATAAGAAATCGCTACATGTTACTTAAATCATGGGTAAAGAGATCAATCATCATTTGGAAAACCATTAAGCGTAATCCAATCCTTAAAACACTGACCGATTTCAAGCCCATTCAATCATTCGACAAAAACATCGATTACTTCAACTATCGACTCGTACAATCGATACGGCGCATCACTACTTAACAACAACATGTACGACACATAGCTAAATTGAAACCTGTTTTTGCGCAGCAAACCGCGGTATGGCCTTGATTCTCAGTAATTGAGAGACAGTCTTTAGAGTTTTATCCTGAAGAATTTTGTACAATTTACAACATATCACGCTTGTGTTCCCTAAGAGCGTAGGCACAGGTGTTAGTGTTTACTGTATGTCGGTATAGTACATCCACGTGGTTTAGCCGATTATATTTAAGTACTATGTGACAGGGGTCGAGCCTAACGCCATCAACCGGGAATGTACAGACGCCAGCAGGTCAAGTTACCCAAAACTGTCAAATTTTCCCAATCAACCTTGAACCTTAATGTTTTGGCAAGTTGAAAATCTATTAGGGAAATTTGACAGACTGTAGTAGCTTGATGTGCTGGCGTCAGTACTAATCCTGACTCCGGGAGTGACAATGAGAAACGATTGTATAAACTTGTTTTTTTTTTTCCAAACCGCTATCCAGCTTAAAAGCCCATTCTCCTAGCAATCACAAAAAAACCCTATTTTACTACGCCCGACATGGAGATTGAACCCAGCGGGGTAATTGCGTAACACATTAGACAGTAGGAATGGCTGTCACTTTGACAGTTCGACAACATTCATTGCGTTGTTTACGTTGTTGAGCAGACATTTTTTTCTAGCATTATGTATATTACAACTCTCATTCATAGATTCATATCGTAAGGAGTAAGCTCCTCCTGCCAGGGTAGCGGGAACATCCGAAAGGGTTTACCGCTGCCCTGGAACATAAAGGGCTAAGGAAGGAACACGGGTGGGTTTTAGTCAGTAAGAGTCTGACACTCCCTCCTGCTCCACCCAGAGCGGGAGGAGTCATTTGATGATATCCCATCATAAAAAATAAAAAAAAGGAGTAAGCTCCTTCCAGGCAAGACATTTGCCACGTGTTGGTTTTGGAAAACGGCGATTTTGGGAGGCCTGCCTACGCCTAGCTACGGTCCTGTTCGGATATGGTATTTTGTTTGCATAGCTCATATAAATAGTTAACTGTAATTAAAAGTTAGAAAAAAAATATGTTAAATTGTTGTGCACCACTGTCCTGTCAATTTGACAGTGACATTTCTTTGTTTACTTAAATTATCTGACTTGATGATTTAGGGTTTAGCAATGGATTAGCAATAATATCCTTCAAAATTATTCTGTTTCTAATTGATAGTATGTTATGCAAATAGAGTGCAGTACCTCAAGCTTATCAGTCAGGCTTGCTGCAACTTAAAATAAGGAATACTTTTTTTATTTTAAAATCCAGTTTTAAAAAAGGGACATACAGGACCCTTTTTGCTCACCACTGAAAGGTAAGCCTCTTCTAAAGAAGACAAGGAACAAGCATTGATTGATCACCACGCATGCCCACTGCATGTTTTCAGTTTCCTCTATATCATTATTTCTCGTAAAGGCACCTTGATGTGACATCTAAATTATGACGATGGGAAGGCAATTGTCCATGAATTTATTGATGCCAATCATAATTCCGATTGCATGGACATTACTATTAAGAGAAAAATTAATGTCGCCCTACAATGGAATAATGAGCATATAAATCGAAGAAATTTCCAACACGTGAAATTCAACTCTATTTCTGTTAGAATAAAGTACATTCTCTTTTCTCAATAGGTCTACTTATCATACAAACATTTTTATACAGATTGGGACTGGAAAATGTATTGGTACACAAATATTTAATTTTGTTTAGTAACGTGTTAATGTAAATATTCAACCATCACGCTAGTGTTTTCTTAAGGTGAGCACATCATTTCCTTAAAGATAATATGTCCGAAAAAATCTTGCAAACTAATTTTGAACAACTTCCTCTTGGTATATATATTTAGTTGAAACTTAGTATTTTCGTTTCCATCAGATGACAATACATTTATTTGGTACAGATGACTTGATGCTGCAACCAGGATTGCTTCTACATGAGGGAATGTCGCCCTACAGTGGAATAATGAGCGTGTAAACCGAAGAAGAGATTTCTAACAAACGAATATAAACTCTACTGATATAGAAATAAAGTCCATTATCTTTTCTCAATAGGCCCACTTGCCATACAAACATGTTTATACTTAAGTATACAAAAAGAATGAATATTGAAAATGTGTTGGTAAATATTTTGTTTTGATTAGTAACACGTTGATGTAAATTTTCAACCATCACGCCACAATTTTCTTAAGGGGTAAGAAGCACATTAGGTCGTTGGTTCGAACTTCGACCCCATGCAGGCGCTTTACTATGTGTCAATTATTTTATCACCACTGTTCTCAAAACGGTGAAGAAAAACATCGTAAGGAAACCGACATATCCTAGAATCAAAAATTCGAAGACATGTGGCATCTACCAACCCGCACCGGGCCCGCGTGGTGGATTGCGGCCCACTTCCTTCTCAGTGACGAGGCCTGTGTCCCAGCAGTGGGAACATTATATACTGATTATGCTACATCATTTCTTCAAAGTTAGTATGTTTGGATGAAATCTTGAAAGTTCATTTTGGACAACTACCTCTTATCCGATCAAGTTGAAACTTTCCATACTTGTTCCCTTCCGATGACAATACAGTTATTCGAAAGAAACGACCTGATGCTGCAGCCAACATTGTCTCCACAAGAGGTGACTCTTTAACTGCTACTGGTCATCTGCCTAGCCTTTTTCCAACCATGTTGGGGTCGGCTTCCAGTCTAACCGGATGCAGCTGAATACCAGTATTTTACATGAAGCGACTGCCTATCTGACCTCCACAACCCAGCTACTGGGTAACACGATACCCCTTAGTAAGACTTGTTGTCACACTTCTGACTACCCGTAACGATTGTCAAAGATCTACGAATGACAGTCGGAACCAACGGCTTAAAGTGATAGTTTTTAGATATTTCTAGGGTTCCGTTAGTTCCGTACCCAAAGCCTTCGGGACACAATTACTAAGCTTCCGCTGTCCATCCGTCAGCAGGCTGTATCTCATGAACCGTCACACAGGTAGATAGTTGAAATGTTCAGTGTGTATTTTCTATTGCCGCTATAATAACAAATAATAAAAAAATATGAAGTTAAGAAATCTCCATACATTCTTGTATGGAGATTTGGGCTGAAAAAAGAAAAAGAAATGCATTTCTGTGTTTCTTTTTCAGCGTTTTTTGTGGTAGACCCTTCATGTGGCCGCTTTTTTTAACCGACTTCAAAAAAGGAGGAGGTTCCCAATCTCTTCAGATGTTTGTTTTTTTTTTATTTAGATGTATGTTTATTTATGTGTTTACTAAGTTTTTCCGTTATAAATTACCCTCCTATGACACAACCTAAATTAAAATTATATAAAACGAAACGGCTAGCGTTACACAAGTTGGTACGATTACATGGTAAACACATTATTAGTAGCGTAGCATTATATTATTATGCTGGAAGGAAAACGAAACCGTGTTTAATTTGTTTACTTATTATTATAATGCAAAGAAAAATAATTGTTATTCGAGACTGTTGCTAAGCTTAGGTATTTTATTTGTTATTCCTGAAATACCTAATAATAGCCGCACGGGTTGATCTAAAGTTAAGCTACACTTGCCGAGGTCGGTTCTTGGATGGGTGACCATTCATAACATATCGAGACCATTCCGTGGCTCTGAAAAGGTGAGGGTGTCCTTTATAGATCTTTGACAGACGTTACGGGTTCGAAGGTTAAGCTACGCTTCATGTAAAATACTGGTATTCAGCTGCATCTGGTTACACTGGAAGCCGACCCCAACATAGTTGGGAAAAGGGTTGAGGCAGGAGATGAGATGAAATGTTCCCCCCCAGTGGGTTCCCGCATTGTCGAGGCGGGGGGGCTCAGTAGCCGTGGCGAGCTGGGCCACGGTGAAGCTAAGAGGAACCCCAGCGGGGGCCGCTCGTCCGGGCTGTGCGGTTTAGCCCGGGACGTAGCGGCCCACGGGTAGGTTGCGGTGCCGCTTGCGCGACATCGTGACCTACCTGAGGCGGGCCGCGATGTCCCCCATGAGGGAGACATTGCGGCTGAGGATAGAGGCCGCGGCGGGAGGGGCTCTCCCTTCCTTCCGCGGCCTTGACGGGGCCGCCACCGTTAGATGGCGGACGCGGCGGGGCCGCAGGGGAAGAGGAGTGTCGGTGTTTCGTTGCCGCTCTCCCTATCCTCTGCGGCCGTAGCTCCCCTAACGCGGGGGGCTTGCGGGGCCCGCCTTTTGGGCGGGCGTGGAGGCCAGCAGGCAACGGGTGCGGGGGCTCCGTTGCCTGTTTTGCACAGGCCTCCACCTTGTGGGACGGGAATGGCCAGGTGTTCCCGGCCATTCCCGTAGCCCCCCAACCTGGGGGGCATGCGGGGCCCGCCATACCATCTTGGCGGGCGTGCGCCGGGAGGGCCGTGGAAGTATCGATTTCCCATAGCCCTCCCATTACGGCGTTTGTAGGAACACCGCTGAGTTTTAGTGGGTATACTGTCATTCGGACAGGGAGTCCCACATACCCCGTCTCGGTCCCCCGCGAGACGGGGATGCATAAAGCATTTCTCAGCGAGAAAAAAAAAAAAAAAAAGGAGATGAAATGTTCCCCCCCGGTGGGTTCCCGCATTGTCGAGGCGGGGGGGCTCAGTAGCCGTGGCTGGGCGGGCCACGGTGAAGCTAAGAGGGACCCAGGCGGGGGCCGCTCGTCCGGGCTGTGCGGTTTAGCCCGACGTAGCGGCCCACGGGTAGGTTGCGGTGCCGCTTGCGCGACATCGCGACCTACCTGAGGCGGGCCGCGATGTCCCCCGTGAGGGAGACATTGCGGCTGAGGATAGAGGCCGCGGCGGGAGGGGCTCTCCCTTCCTTCCACGGCCTTGACGGGGCCGCCACCGTTTGATGGCGGACGCGGCGGGGCCGCAGGGGAAGAGGAGTGTTCGGTGTTTCGTTGCCGCTCTCCCTATCCTCTGCGGCCGTAGCTCCCCCAACGCGGGGGGCATGCGGGGCCCGCCTTTCAGGCGGGCGTGGAAGCCAGCAGGCAACGGGTGCGGGGGCTCCGTTGCCTGTTTTGCACAGGCCTCCACCTTGTGGGACGGGAATGGCCAGGTGTTCCCGGCCATTCCCGTAGCCCCCCAACCTGGGGGGCATGCGGGGCCCGCCATACCATCTTGGCGGGCGTGCGCCGGGAGGGCCGTGGAAGTAATGGATTTCCCATAGCCCTCCCATTACGGCGTTTGTAGGAACACCGCTGAGTTTTAGTGGGTATACTGTCCTTCCGACAGGGAGTCCCACATACCCCGTCTCGGTCCCCCGCGAGACGGGGATGCATAAAGCATTTCTCAGCGAGAAAAAAAAAAAAAAAAAAAAAGGAGATGAAATGTTCCCCCCCGGTGGGTTCCCGCATTGTCGAGGCGGGGGGGCTCAGTAGCCGTGGCGAGCTGGGCCACGGTGAAGCTAAGAGGAACCCCAGCGGAGGCCGCTCGTCCGGGCTGTGCGGTTTAGCCCGGGACGTAGCGGCCCACGGGTAGGTTGCGGTGCCGCTTGCGCGACATCGTGACCTACCTGAGGCGGGCCGCGATGTCCCCCGTGAGGGAGACATTGCGGCTGAGGATAGAGGCCGCGGCGGGAGAGGCTCTCCCTTCTTCCGCGGCCTTGACGGGGCCGCCACCGTATGATGGCGGACGCGGCGGGGCCGCAGGGGAAGAGGAGTGTCGGTGTTTCGTTGCCGCTCTCCCTATCCTCTGCGGCCGTAGCTCCCCCAACGCGGGGGGCATGCGGGGCCCGCCTTTCAGGCGGGCGTGGAGGCCAGCAGGCAACGGGTGCGGGGGCTCCGTTGCCTGTTTTGCACAGGCCTCCACCTTGTGGGACGGGAATGGCCAGGTGTTCCCGGCCATTCCCGTAGCCCCCCAACCTGGGGGGCATGCGGGGCCCGCCATACCATCTTGGCGGGCGTGCGCCGGGAGGGCCGTGGAAGTATTGATTTCCCATAGCCCTCCCATGACGGCGTTTGTAGGAACACCGCTGAGTTTTAGTGGGTATACTGTCCTTCCGACAGGGAGTCCCACATACCCCGTCTCGGTCCCCCGCGAGACGGGGATGCATAAAGCATTTCTCAGCGAGAAAAAAAAAAAAAAAGGAGATGAAATGTTGATTTGCAAGTAAAAGAATTACCGTAAATATATTCTTATACATAATATTATAGTGGGTACAATAATAAGGAAAGCTTTGAATATAAATGTATATCTAGGTATATGCAGAAGCAGGGGAAAACCAAAGAAACAATGACTTCATTGTGTGAAAGATAATATGGCTAGAAAGGGGGTGACTACCGAGATGACGACTAATAGGGAAGTATGGTAGAAGACATGCTGCGCCGATCACAAATATATTAGGATTTGGGATAAGGACAGAAGGAGGAATGAGGAAAATGTCGTGACGAAAGTATTGAGTATGAATGTCGATGGCTATAAGAGTAGGGGAAGACCATAGAAACAATGACTTCATTGTGTGAAAGATGATATAGCTAGAAAGGGGGGGGGTGACTACCGAGATGACGACTAATAGAGAAGTATGGAAGATGACATGCTGGGCCAATCACAAATACATGGGGATAAGGGCAGACGGATGAATGGAGGAGAAAAATTAATCTTGCAGTAAATAAGCATGTAATGTAACGGTATTTTTTTAAATATTTTTACAAAATATCCAACAAATATTTGCGGTTGCCAAAAATCGAGTTGAATGGCGTGCAATAGGAGAGGCCTATGTCCAGCAGTGGACTGCTTTGATGATGATGACTTGTGGTACCAGGGAAGCATGGTATAATTAGGCCTATATCAGTATTGGGTGGAACAGGGCTACCGCTAATGACGATGATGATTCCACAAATATTTTTTACGCAAAATCCTTTGCCTCTACAAAGTCGAAACGCAGGAAGGGGACGCCCTACGAGGACATAATTATAGTGACCTTTTTTTTTAAACGTTGCCCCACACTAGAAATTACTCCTGTATCGTGGGTGCGTTTACAAACATTTAAACTCACATACACAAACAGCCAGACCCGGAACAACTACCTGAAGGCAATACAAATATTTGTTCCGTGTGGGAATCGAACCCACGACACGCAGCGCAGCAGTCGATCGCTCAGCCAGTGCGCCAACCGTGTCTTCATCATCACTGAGGACTTCTTCAGAGAGGTCAGGTGCGTAGTACTCGCAACCAGCGTGCGTGTATGACCAGATGTATGTACGTAAAGGAGGCAAGATGAGTATGTAAGGATCGTAGCAGATGATGTTCTGTAACTTCTACCTACCCCCATGGGAAGGTGTGAGTTTAAGTGTGTGTCTAACGAAAAGTTGTCTGCTTCTACAAATTATTTGGTATTGTAAAAATCAATCGTAAAAAGTCGTTAGCACCACTATCAAAAATCTTGTTAAATAAAACAATTCGTCACCGTAAAATTCCACGCAAATTATAATAGTTTCCGTACTTTCAGCTGATTATAATTATAATATAATAACTGAATTTCTTCCGTCCAACCTTCGTGAACAAAAGTTCCACAAGGTTAGGGGTCAGTAAAAGTGTTAAAGTAGAGCCCGATTCAAACGTTAAGAGACTAACCATTATTCAGCTCTGTTCAGCTTTTGTCCATATAAAAAGGAAACGGTTGGCCTGCCGATCGATTCTGTAAAAATCTCACCGTGAAAAGCTAGGTGAAGTTAGGGTTACCATATCTCCGGATTTTTCCTGAGATCTCAGGATTTTTGGACTCTTCTCAGGATTGCGGCTGGATTTTATTAAATATCATAAAATATCAGGATTTTTTAAATTTTAAATAAAATACAGCTTACATTTTAAAGATCTCTTTAATAAAAAGTTAAACAAACTAAAAATAATATTCCTTTGGTAATAATTGCACAATCAGTTTTATCATACTTAATATGTGAAGATACATTTTTAAGTACGGTTTTTTCTTTAATTACTTATGGATTTTAAAAATGCCCCAGGGGCGGTGCGTGGGAGGGGGTGCCCCCACGCTTTGAGTGCGACGTGCAACGCGAGCTAGATCCGCAGTGTATAAAAACGATAATATTACGACTTTTTAAATTGTTAAGCACGTTTGAGAGAAAATTCTCAAACTGTAAAAAATCTCAGGATTTTTCAATGGAAATCAGGCCTTTTCTCCGGACTTTTGATTTTTTCATCTGGTAACCCTAGGTGAAGTGAGCTTAGAATGAGCAGTCAATAGTGTCAATCCCTAGTATTAGTAGGAATTACACCTCACTCCACGCTCCCTTCACCTAAGTTTTCACGTCGAGTTGGTTACAGAATCGCACTGCTGTAGTCAATTAGATCGCAGCCTTAGATATTCCTCCCGGATCAATTCAGCGAACATAAGACAAGTACACAGAAGATATTATAGTCCACAAGTGTTTGCGCAAACAGAGGTGCATCTCTCCTCACTCTCATAGTCCGATGGGACGGCAATCCGACACGACCGGCTAAATATCTGACGCAGGACGGCTTACGTGGTTTCCAAGGCACGGGGGTGTCACACCACCAGCTTCCAAGCTCCGAGTTCCTTCACAAAGAGTACAAGCAGACAATAAAGATATGAATCTTACCTTTTGATTAATTTTCGCATTCTTGGGGGCCTTGACTATAGCTGGCTTCGGGGGCGGAGGGACTGTCACAACCGGAGCCGGTTCTGCGAAAGAAAACAAAGAGTTTTAGTGGTTTGACTTTCAAAAGATCAGCGCCATTCTCCTGCCCTTTTTTTTTGCGGATGGGAAATCATCAAATGACCCCTCCCGCTCTGGGTGGAGCGGAAGGGAGTGAGAGACTCTTACTGACTAAAACCCACCCGTGTTCCTTCCTTAGCCCTTTATGTTCCAGGGCAGCGCTAACCCTTTCGGACGATCCCGCTACCCCGGCAGGCTTCGGCCCTATCGGGCCCCGTCCCAATTTCAGTCGGCGCAACATGTTTTTTTCTTCCATACTTCTCTGCTAGTCGTCATCTCTCTCGGTAGTCACCCCTTTTCTAGCCATATCATCTAGACATCCATATTTATACTCAAAAATTCCTCACGACATTTTCCTCAATCCTGCGCAACACATGCCCATACCAGGACAACCGATTGTAAACTTTTTAACAAACAACATTGAACCGTCCCAGTATGGAAAAGATCAGCATATTCCTGTTATTGTACTACAGCACCTTTCCATACACTAAACCTTCCTTGTCATCTGACATTATGCTGAGCTGAGGCCCTTTTGGCATTATAATCTTTGTTTTTGTTTTTGTAGTTTTAAGGTGTCATTTTGTGTAATGTCAATAAATGCATTTTTCTTTCTTTCTTTCTCCTTCCTTCCTTTCTTTCATTTCTAAAGAAACGAGCGGTAATCGTATCTCTTGCTCAGTTCGGATGGGGATTTCGGAATACAAAAATGAGCAATAGGGGTGGCAATTCGCTGAATGCATGTAGGATTTCTAAGACATAAATTGTAGAGTCAACACTGCACCCGTTTTGTCAAGAATGTCGACAAATCGGTCCGCCTAGCCGAGTTCTTTTATATAGCACTTACATTCGCAGTGACTGAGTACAATAATGTTATTGTATACAGTGGACATACAGTGCAATTTTCCTCTACGCTGCATAACTACGCAGGGTTTAGACAACCAAATAATACCGCTATTGTGTTTTCTGTTTGCCATGGTTCATAATGGTCAAACACGTCTTCTACGCTATGAAACTTGACACATCCACGCAAGTATTCCTCGGAGAAGGAAGGCAGAGTAGCACAGTCACATTTTGTCAGTAATGACAATGATATGTAAAAAAGACAATTCAATCATTTCTCCGAAACTTGACGTTTTTGTCTTGGCACTTTTCTGGTAGTCGCCATGTAGCGGCATCTACACCGCCACATGCCACATGCTAGCTACGCGTCATACTGACGTCACATAAAATCCTGCATCGCGCAAGCAGAGTTAACCGCGCGACTAACAATATACAACAGCCCGACATGAATCATCAAACAGTTGCCCACTAGACAACAGCCTAGGTCGGAGGATCCTCCCTTTTCCATGGAGGATGGCTGAACTTTACACCCTATTCCTCATACCTCTATAGCCACTAAATATCCTGAAAAGTTGCAGTGGATCGGCTTGACTCAAATAAATATACCCAACAAAGCAAGAAAGGAGAATGTTTATACCTGGCGGCTGCACCCTCCCCTGCTGCTGTGGCTGTAATGGAGACCTCTTCTCTTGTTCAATCATGGCTGGAGCCGCCGGGGGCGGAACACCTGTGCTGCCACCTCGAACCTGGAGACAAGAGACAGTACATTAGTATTTTCGACGATAGGTTTCGGGAAGTAAATGAATTTAAAACATGGTGTTGTTTCTGACAATCGTTTGAAGATGACAGAGACAGGATTATGTTTTAAATACGTTTATTAGCGCTAATGATTGTTAGTGTTAATGATTTAGTTATTTGTGGTGCGAACGGGCCTAATAGAACTAAATATTGTTGTACACACTTCTTAGTTCCTAATTTGAAAACTGTAGCCCAACGGTAACGACTCCAACTTGTTGCCCCGAGTTGTAGGACGTGGGTAGGGGTTTCGAATACCGGATTTTTTCAATAGGTACCGGTATTAATACCGCATACAAAATTACCAATACCGGGATTCCGGGTATCAGACCCTATTTTGATCCGAAATTGTTTAAAAAAAAATTAAATAACTAATCAGATTCGGCACAAATAAAAAAAAATACCGTTTTTTAAATATAAAATCACTTTTTTAATATGAATATACTTTATAGGCCAATCACCGTAGACACAAACATCGCGTTAGATCGCAAAAAATTACACTGTACTGATTTTTTGGGATGTTGTTAGGATAGATACCAATAGTGTAAAACTAAGTTTGCAGTTTCGAAAAACCTGTGCTAACTGCGTGGTGCTCGAAACTAGCATCCTACGGAAGAGTAACCCAATACATTTTGAAAGTATACAAAACGTGTATCTCGAATTTTATTGGACTTACAGAGTTATGGCTGCGCTTAATTTTGTATACTTTAAAAACGTATTGGGTGACTTCTCCGTAGGATGCACCTTTTAGCGCATGGGAGATTACTCCGCGCTGTTCAACAAAAAATGTCCGGGATCCCGGTATTAGCCAATACCGGGATCCCGGGGGGGGTCTAACCCAGGTAGGCGCTTTACTTTGTGTAAATAATCTCATCACCGCTGCTCTCAAAACGGTGAAGAACAACATCGTGAGGAAACCGGCATGTCCTAGAACCAAAAATTCGAAGACGTGTGACATCTATCAACCCGCAATTGGCCCGCGTGTTAGATTACTCTCTCTCTCTCTCTCTCTCTCTCTCGAAGAGAGGAGGCCTGTGTTCCAGCAGTGGGAACATTGTTAGCTAATTCATCATCATCTGCCTACAGTGGCGTGCACACAGTTTTAAGACAGGGTAGGCAGAAAATTGTACTCACCAAAAATACTACACGTTGGTTTTGGTTCGTCGTCTTGTCGATTGATGATGTAGGTAATTGCCAAATGCCAACTCAAATGTCCATAGATTGACTGATTTTATAGACATATCAATTTACTTATATTCGAAGTGGCCTTTCGGCGCGTTTGTTTGATGTTTGGTAATGTTTGTGTGATTTGCAAAATTTAAATAAAATCATTGAAAAGATGGTGGTGTGAGTATACTAAGTACCTATATAGGATTGTTTTATTTGTATATTAAATCTACACGCCTATCTTTCTGTAAGAATATCTGCAATATGGAATCGTAAAAGTTGGGAAGGCGTTTTATTTCCGTAAGAAGGTTTTTTTCTATTGAAATCGTGGAAAGATCTGTAAGTCGTTGCTGGCCTTGTGTATTTCTTAAGTAGGTGTGTATAAGTTTTAGCGACGAGAATGACCTTTCGGTTGAAGCACTGCTCGCGGGAACTGTAACAATTAATTTTGCCAAACGCAGTACTTCGGGAAAAACTGTATTTATGTTATTTTCGTAAAAATGTTCTATAATTTTGTAAATACTAAGGTTTTTGAATTCGGCAGATTTATAAACACATTTGAGCTATTGCTATGGCGGTCTAAGGTAAAGTCGTATAATTTATAAACATTTACGAATTGCGATACTAATTCAACCGGAAAATTGTCATTATATTTATTGAAATTTTCGCATGAAAGTAGTCCAAAAAATTTTAACTCTTTCAGATTTTTATATCGGTCGCGACATTCGATGGATATATTGTCTATAATTTCAATAAAAATGCGCTTAAAATTGGTTTTCGCGTCCACAACATTACGTTTTTGTTTTGGCGACCCTGTGATTATTTTTACGCCTTCAAAAATTAATTCAAGATCTGAATGATTCCAAAAATGATTCAAAGTCCCTAATTTTTTTAATGCAATAAGTCACATCTGATGTCTTTTTTTGCATAATTTCGTAAAGCACATCAGTTTCTGCGAATATTTCGTTAAACACATGAAGTAAAAACTGGAATTGAAAGTCTTTTAAATTGTGTAACAAATACGAAACTTGACTTAATGTCTCACCATCCCAAGAGTCTTCGTTTTCAGCCATATCCTCAAATAAATCAACTAAATGTAAATAAGAATTGAAAATTACATTTACAGCACGCGAATTTGTAAGTCCATCGAGTGTCAACAAACGAAACAAAATAACCGATTACTGTGTATGCAACCTGTCAGCCAATGATATGAATCATATTGTTTTGTATTGAATTTACGATTGACTTTACCTTTTTTTTTATTAATTGCAAATCCGGTGTAGGACGACCTATCTCGATAACTTGTTTTTTTTTCACTAAAAGATAGTTTTGAAAACACGTCATATTTTATTTTATCAATAAACACACCATCTGAACAACTTTCACAGACAATATTATCCATTTTTCACTCTAATCACAATGTTAAAATCCTAAATATCTGATAGCGTAAGTCACAAACACAACACACATCAAACAATAATCGCTACTATTGACTATTGAAATTACACAGTAAAAAGGAAAATTAATACGACAAAAAAATGATGGCAATCTAACTATATAAAATTCAATGAAACAATGTTACTTCTTAAAATATTCGCATTGCATAGCAAACTTTCGTCGGAAATGTTCGGTTAGGATCGTAATTTTTCGTGTTAGCTTTAAAGAACAACTCGAACAAGACACTGGCTTTTCATGCAGTTGTGTGCGTGATTTTTGTCATTGTGTGTCAGCAAAGCCCACGTAGCTATAGGAACGCACACACATAAAAATACGCATGACCACGAGTTTCCACGGAGCACACATACAATATATTCAGAGACGAATAGTTTGTGTCTTTGCCGTTGAAAAGGCGAGGTGGCGCTAGTGCAGTAAACTGTATCGATCTTAATGATAACACCGGCACTCGATAGGTGGAGCTGATTTATGATTTAAGATTTTTATGTTGTTTTGTTTATTGATAAAATAATATTAGATCTATTATCAGAACTAGGGTAGGCAGTGTCTTTCTGTCTTTATGGAACGCACGCCACTGTCTGCCTAGCCTTTTCCCAACTATGTTGGGGTCGGCTTCCAGTCTAACCGGATGCAGCTGAATGCCAGTATTTTACATGGAGCGACTGCCTATCTGACCTCCACAACCCAGTTACTGGGTAATACGATACCCCTTGGTAAGACTGGTTGTCAGACTTTCGGGCTTCTGACTACCCGTAACGACTGTCAATCCGATCGACCTGTGCGGCTGTTATTATGTAGCCACGGGCCCCTTGTAGGCTAATTATGAGGTGTAATATACAGACTATCGATATCGATAATGTTTCTCTACTCAGAACTAAAATACTTTACAATGCACGTGCACTGAGCATACATCAGAATCGGTAATTCCCAATAAGCAAACACAAGTAATAAGTTTTTAACATTTTCCTTGAAGCCATAAGCATTATAGTCATAACGACTTAGTATTTTCTTGTTTATACGAGTATGTTCTTGAGGAATATCTTAGAATTACTCTTGGGTGTATTTTTTTTAATTATTGGTTGGCAACTGTCTTTTGTTTCATCCTAACATATTGTAAAACCGATTATGAATGTAGATGGAGTACTGGTGGGCCAGTGGTAAAGGCCGCGACTTTCGAGTTCTAGGTCGTAGGTTCCCAGACAGGCGCTTATTTTGTGTAAATTATTTCACCACCACTGCTCTCAAAACGGCGAAGGAAAACATCGTGAGGAAACCGGCATGTCCTAGAACCAAAAATTCGAAGACATGTGACATCTACGAACCCGCACTGGGCCCGGGTGGTGGATTATAGCCCACTCCCTCTCGAAGAGAGGAGACCTGTGTTCCAGGAGTGGGAACAATATTGGCTGATTATGGTGATGACTTGGGGATAATCTTGGAATTACTCTTGGGCGTTTTTTTTTTTTGAAGTGAAAACTTCTTTAGCGGCTTTGTGTACTTTTTTTGTGATGGGTAAAAAATGTTAAACTCGCGTCAGGACACGTTACCAGATCGAAAATTCGTAAGACGGAGCTCGCGTCAGGACACGTGACCTGATCGAAAATTCGTAAAACGGAGGGAGTTTTTTGTGATGAGTAAAAAATGTTAAACTCGTGTCAGGACACGTGACCTGATCGAAAATTCGTAAGACGGAGCTCGCGTCAGGACACGTGACCTGATCGAAAATTCCTAAGACGGAGGGAGAGTAGACCGCATTCCAAAATATCAAAATTGCACAACGTTAATATTCAAGTTTTCACTTCTGCCGGCACTCCCGGAGTGCAACCCGTTTTTTTTTTTTTTAATAATTAGGAGGCAACTATCTTTTGTTTCATCCTAGCATATTGAAGTAACGATTATGAATGTGGATGGCTATGTGTAGGGAAGACCAAAGAAACGATGGCTGAACTATGCGAAAGATAATAATATGGCTAGAAAAGGGGTTGCTACCATGACGACTAATAGAGAAGTCATCATCTGCCTAGCCTTTTCCCAACTATGTCAGGGTCGGCTTCCAGTCTAACCGGATGCAGCTGAATACCAAATTTTACATGAAGAGACTGCATATTTGAACTCCACAATCCAATTATTGGGTAGCACGATACTCCCAGGTAAGATTGGGGCTGCAGTCTCGACATTCATAGCAATCGCTTTACGACCGAATTCGGTCGCAAAGTCCCGGATTGACAGGTGTGATGTATGGAGGGATCTTGATATGTAAAGACGGTCACCAATCCACGGACCAACCGCGGCAAGCGTTGCTTAACCTGATCGACCGACCCGTGCGGCTGTCATTACTATCTTTATAAAATATCGCCACACGTGGAACCAATTTTTCGCTAGACCAGTTTTTTTTACCTTATTTGCATTCGCTATTTTATCTAATGCATATAAATTGTCGCTTAGCTTCAAAAACTTATCACTAACAGAATGATATACAGGATGAAATCGAAAACTTGCACCAACTCGAAATAGGGGGTTCAGTAACTGTTACTTCAAATCAACTCAGCCTATTGCAGTCCAAGGCTGGACATAGAGCTCACCCGGGCTGCGCCACAACAACCACCGCCCTCCGCATCACTATCCTGAAGACTAAGGTCCTCAACCAGTGCGTCCTGTCATGGCTGTTACTTTTTCATTAAAAATTGTCATTTCCCAAATCCTACGTTTTGGCAATGACAATTATAAAAAGGCTTTTTTAGTAGAACAATCAAAATTAGGTAAATGACCGCTAGCTCAACGCGTTACCAACTTGCAACATGTTGCGAACTCTGCGATAAAAGGGTTGCTTAGCGAGCGAGCGCTTTTAAAATTGTTTTTTTTTTTAATTAGCCAGTAACGGGGACATTACTGAGTAATAAAATCATCAGTGGGAACTGATGGTCAAAAGACTCCCTACTCTGCTTTCACCTCTCTCTGTCCAGAGCTGCCAAAATTGCTAATTACTTCAATTTACTTTTCTTTTAATTCAATGCCGATAATTCGTGTCTACTAAGGGCCTTATCACACTAGCGATTTGCGAGCGGCTGCGTGGCGGGGCGGGCGCGCTGCGAATGCGTCGCGATCACGCCGCGGCTGCACAGCGAAGACATCGCGGACGCGTGGCAAATTCGCAACGTTTTCGTCACGTAATTGACCGCGCTCCACATTCGCGCCGTGAACACCCGTGAAAGCCGCGAACCGCGAATGTGGATGGCTTTCGCGCCCGTTCACGGGCTTCACGCTTTTCACGCCTTGTTCCCCGTTCAGTGTCGGTATTTTGCGCCCGCGTCAAAGGGTTTGCGAAGCGCGAACCTCCCGTGAACGCAAACGCATCCACACTCACGCGTGAAAGCGCATAGCGTCACGGCGATAGCACTACATTCGGCGTCCATTCTCGGCGAGCGCGCGTACTAAACTGAACGATAGCGAATGTGGAGGGACATGTTTTTCGCGACGACTTTGCGGCAAAATTACGGCGTGAATTCACGCCGTGAGTCACACAGGAGTCTGGAGCCCGCATAACAAGTTAACGACGTACAATACACTCAGTAACAAAATGGATTCCGACGAGGAGACACTGCTTTTGGCTTTGTTACTTCGAAAACGCCGTAGACGAAAACGAAAGCATCGAATTCGTTGCCGTCCGCAACGTATTCGCTGCGCATGCGCAGCGTGTTTGTTGCGCGCCCGCTCCGCTTTGACGACGCTCGCAATCCACTAGTACGATAAGAAGGCCCTACTAAGGCAATAATCTGCATTCGCGACATACTTGCCAAAAAATGTAAACAAATATGAGTTTACGGAAAAATAACTTAATTCCTACACAATAAAGTTCAGTTTACGCTACAGCTTCACAACATTTTTATAACTTTTTCAATAGTGCTATTTACACTCTGAAATCAACTTAATTTCTATTAAAATAAAGTTGATATTTGTAACTTGCAATAACATCAATTTGAATAAACTAGTTTGCACTATCTAAGTAGATAATTACACGATTTTTCATTAGACTTGTTTTTTACCGTTTTGGATTAATTGTTACACAATGCATATAAATTGTCACTTAGCTTAAAAGTAATCATTAACAGAATGATATATTAACATTTTGATAAAATCGACCAGCAAATACAATGTAATATTCCTTTACCATTAAGAATTTAAGATAGGTACCAGACTGCAGAAATATTTTTTTTTTAAATACCGCTACCAAACCGAGTTCCGATATCGAAACTAGTTTACTGCATCGAAAAACGTGTTTGTTTTGTCTAAGTGAGAGGATGTCGCGATTTTGAAACAGTAACAAGTTTTGCAGAACTTTTTACAGCCCAGCACACAATACTACTTTTTTGGAACGAAGTTCCTTATCGCGCGTTGCGAAAGGGGGCTAGAAGGAAAAAATTAAGACCAAAAGTTGGAACGACACTTTTTGCTATAGTTGTAAGCCGTGCGCCGTTTCTCTGTCTCTCTCTCTCTCTCTCTCTTATAAAAAGCAAGCCAGTTATACTTCGTTCCATCCGGGTGTCCCTTGACACCTCTCAAGTTTTTTGTTTTTCTTTGAATTTTGTGTGCCTTTTTTTTTTGAGGATGGGAAATCATCAAATGACTCCTCCCGCTCTGGGTGGAGCAGAAGGGAGTGTCAGACTTTTACTGACTAAAACCCACCCGTGTTCCTTCCTTAGCCCTTTATGTTCCAGGGCAGCGGTAAACCCTTTCGGATGGTCCCGCTAAATTTTGAGTGCCTTACTTCATCATCATCATTTCATCCGAAAGACGTCCACTGCTGGACATAGGCCTCCCCCAAGCACCTCCACTTCGACCGGTTCTGTGCTTCTCGCATCCAACGGGTTCCTGCGGCCTTCACAAGGCGGTCTTTGCCTTACTTAACCTGGGTTAAATAAACTTTCTTTGCCCTGAAGCTGTATATGACATTTTTAATAACCCGACGACGCCCATTTTCATCACATTATGTCGAATTCGTTTTGATTTCCAGAGTTCTCAAGTGGGACGGAGTACTCTTATTAACTTTCTTTTTAGATAGTAAAAAATCAACCACACGTGAGACGTGTTAGTTGTATTAACATTACAACTACAAAGTAACTTAAAGTGTTAGTTAGTTATTATGCAAATACATGCAATTTTCCTTTTTTATTTGCTAAGATAATTATCATCCTACAAGCCGTGCGCCCGATGGAACGGGCCGCTAGTTAAAGATATTTACTTTAAATGCGGCATTGGAACCGTTTTA
Organism: Apamea sordens; assembly: GCA_945859715.1. Classification (NCBI taxonomy): domain Eukaryota; kingdom Metazoa; phylum Arthropoda; class Insecta; order Lepidoptera; family Noctuidae; genus Apamea; species Apamea sordens. Next base: position 3,709,868 of record OX244015.1, on the reverse strand, counting down.
TTCGCGACCCATTAATTAGTTAACAATTGCATCTGTGAGACCAGACAACATAATTACTTGCACTTCAGCCGATCGATTCTGTAAAAAACTCGCCGTGAAAAGTTAGGTGAAGTGAGCACTAAAGCAGCTAAAATTATAGCAAAGGTAGGAAATAGTAGATTAATGGTATTATTTTTTTATATATGTATGACAGAGATTGGAGATTTGGTCCCTTCATTTTGACGCTCACAGAAAAAGGGTCTTGACAGACAGACGGACGGACGGACAACAAAGTGATCCTATAAGGGTTCCGTTTTTTTCCTTTTAGGTACGGAACCCTAAAAATCTACCAAAAAATCAAATCGCTCCGCTTATCCATTTGTACCACACCCAACGAACCAATATGTCAACACTAAACCGCACGAGTACACTCGAAACGCTCTCTACAGCTAAAACAATAGAGTTTAAAATAGCAGAGCAAGAACCAAATGAAAATTGAATCAACTGGTTTTTAGCATACGCCTGGAAATGTCAACGGGGGTAATATTAAGAAATTTCTTGTTTTATTGGCTTTTCATCGATTATGGTTATTTATTGCTTGGTACTGTTTTAGGTTTAAAAACTCGAAATGGTAAGTAAGGGTTATTATATGCCGAAGATGCCTCAATACGGTACCTCGCTACCTCGATGTCACCTCTACCATAACCACGCAACCACATGCCGAAGGATACCTTACTGCGATACATTGCGGGCTGCTTAGGAGTTTAGCTCATACATAATCAGCCTCGTTCCCACTGCTGCGAACACAGGCTTCATCTCTGTGAGGGGAAGTAGGCCGTATTACACCACGTGGGCCCGGTGCGGATTGGTAGATGTCAAATGTCTTCGAATTTTTGTTCAAGCTCATAACCTAGTAAAAATATTGGCCAGTCAGCAAGGTGGTTGCAGGGATGGATAAATACTGCTTGTTATAATAAAAATGACCCTGTGGTAAAAGCGGTTAAAAAACTTGAGAGTGTCAAGGGACACTGGGATGGAACGAAGTATATCTGGCTTGCTTTCTATAAGAGAGAGAGAGAGAGAGAGAAACACGCGCACGCCCCACGGCTTACAACTATAGCAAAAAGTGTCGTTCCAACTTTTGGTCTTAATTTTTTCCGTCTAGCCCCCTTTCGCAACGCGCAATAAGGAACTTCGTTCCAAAAACAACATGCTGTGTGCTTTCTCATAAACCTTTGATTGTAAGAAGAATAAGGATAAAAGTGAGCTGCGCACATTATCCAAGCTACGGTGCATAGTCAGGCCACTGCTGGGACCAAACCTCGGAAAGAGGGAGCGAGCCGTAATCCACCACGTGGGCCCAATTAAGCCATTTCTGCAAGATGCAAGCCAGACTGTTGACAAGACGGGATCTATAACCCCGACATACCATACAGTGTAACGGAAGGATTGCAGTGAGGCCTTTGCCCAGGATCCCACTCCTCCTTCACTACAGAATTACAAAAAACTTGAGAGGTGTCAAGGGACACCCGGATGAAACGAAGTTCAAAGAGAGAGAGAGAGACAGACAAGAGAAACACGCGCACGCCGCACGGCTTACATACAACTGTAGCAAAAAGTGTCGTTCCAACTTTTGGTCTTAATTTTTTCCGTCTACCCCCCTTTAGCAACGCGCGATAAGGAACTTCGTTCCAAAAAAAACATTGAAAAATGGGTCAAACATAAACAGCAATATTAGCATCAAGATATCTTGTGACGTCTTTGGAAATGAAACTGTTTATTAAACTGTAGAACTGCTTGTAAACAAACTGTTATTACTGTGCAAAAATCTAAGCTATGTTGCCAGCAAACTGTCAGATTCTCGTTAGTCTGTGACTCAGTGGATCACTGACAATCACGTCTGAGATCTGGATTATTCAAATATCATCTGCACTATGGCTGCCTGGTGCAGGAAAACATCGAGAGGAAACCGGCAGGTCCCAGAGCAAAAGCTTTGAAGACATGTGACATCTACCAACCCGCACAGGGCCCGCGTGGTAGATTATAACCCCAGAGGCCAGGCAAACATTAGCCAATAGAATTTCACAAAAATGGACAGGGAGGGACACTCCGCTATGATACTGGTCTGCAGTACTACCTCGTTCTTCTTCGCTAAACCTTGGGATTCCTAGGACATGGAAACCTCGTGGCTCTCTTTAAGCAGTTTACCTAGTGCCCAAATGTAAGGACATAACTCAAGCTAAGGAATCACACGGGAGTATAACATAAACAGTCTATAATGTGCCCACTGCTGGGACTCAGGTCTCCAGGACATTTATTGTTCTTGGACATCTGTTTCCTCACGATGTAAAGGTTTAGTTTAGAGTATAGGTAATCATCAACTGCGCTAGCATTTTTCCAACTATGCTTGGTCAGCTTCCAACTTAACAGGATATAGCAGTGGTTTAGAGTATAGATGAGCTAGATCATCATCATTTTTTTTTTATGAACTGTGACGCCAAAAAGCCGTTCATCAATTCACATCCGAAATACAGTATTTCCATAACCAATTACAATATACTAAACGTTGCTGCTCAATCGCGTGTAGAAACTGAAATAATCAACTTCACGGATCATGGCATCGCTGAATAATAGCGTGTGAAAGAGATGGCAATGGTAATGAAGTAACAAGCAAGCGAGATAGCAGTATGATGAATAAAAGAACAATTTCAGGGTACCGTACTACATCCGTACCTAAAGAATGCCAACGCGAACGGGACTCTCTGTTACGTCTACTAGGTCTGTCACAAGACTGTATCTTTACAGTCTGAAATTATATGGCGGCTATCACGAAAAATAATAACAAACTATGAAAAGTTTAAACCCAAGGGGGTCATACAACTGCCAGGGCCGCGGGTTGTTCGAAAGAGTGGCCCCTGGCGCAGGCAACTGAAGGAACACGGGTGGGTTTTAGTCAGTAAGAGTCTGACACTCCCTTGCGCTCCGCCCAGAGCGGGAGGGGTCATTTGATGACTTCCCAACAAAAAAAAGGGGGGTCATACAACTGCCAGGGCCGCGGGTTGTTCGAAAGAGTTACCGTGGCCCCTGGCGCAGGCAACTGAAGGAACACGGGTGGGTTTTAGTCAGTAAAAGTCTGACACTCCCTTCCGCTCTGCCCAGAGCGGGAAAGGGTCATTTGATGATTTCCCACCAAAAAAAAAAAAAGGGGGTCATACAACTGCCAGGGCCGCGGGTTGTTCGAAAGAGTTACCGTGGCCCCTGGCGCAGGCAACTGAAGGAACACGGGTGGGTTTTAGTCAGTAAAAGTCTGACATGCCCTGAGCTCCGCCCAGAGCGGGAGAAGACATTTGATGATTACCCAACCAAAAAAAAAAGGTGGATCATACAAGGATACCACAAAAATATTGTTTTTTTTTTTCATGGTCTAGGGTTGATTTTTCTATCCACAGATAATTTTTATTCGTGGTATAATAAAATTGACGGGAGAGAGGGGCCCGTGGCTAAATAATAACAGCTTGCCAGCTGCAACGCTAACACATGAACAAAGTGTTTTATCAATTATCAGACCCTAAGAAAGTGCTACGAAACTGTAAAAGTGCAAATTGACACTATTCTTAGTTATAACATAATCTATCTCGTAAAATATTAAGTTAGAATTAAATTGCTTATTAGTCTGTTAGGCTAGATTGTAATCCATTACTAAGAACTTTAGTTCTTATTAATAAAGAGAAAAAAAAAAAAAACTTGTAATCCCCGAAGGAAGATATGTAGGTACCTAAACTACACCCACAATTCGTCAAATAAACGTCTAATGATAGTGCGCAAATTATAAGACGAGACGTGTCACGGAACCTTTAGTACGCAAGTCTGACTAACAATTAGCCAAGTTTTTTTACAGGACAACGTTCGGCGTTCGAAATAAAAAGCGATGCGCACTTCGGTTTTTGTCGGGTTTCGTCGGAGGCCACGAGGTGGGAGTCGACACCTGCGCCGGAGACGGTTAGCGGTTAATTATGAAACTGTATTAATTTCTACTGGTTCCAGAAATTAAATTTTAACGGTTTATGCGTTGGTCTAGTAGTTATATGTAACTGATGCGACTTTTATCCTGCATTTCCTAGATTGTTGTTCTTATTTTTTAACCGACGAAAAAAGACAGAGGAGGTTCTCAAGTCGACGCGTATATACTTAGACGCCACTTTCGAGTGGTTAGTATTACTCGTAGTTGATCTACGAGTAATACTAACCACTCGAAAGTGGTGTCTCAGCTTGCCACCTGGTTGCGACGATCTAGCTCCATGACGTAGAAATGATTGCTGGGTGGTGAGGAGGTAAAGGGATAACATAAACCAGTTAATTAATTCGATTATCACAGCATTTTAAAAAAATTCAACAATTTGCAAATTCGACCTTTGCCAATATTATCGACTATTTCATAGGCATCTTTAAACATTTATGAAACTTTAGTACCTCATTGCATAGCTGATTAAATGAAGATGTCTTCCCCGTAATTTGTACGCTTATTGTTTTAGTAAAATTTTGAGATAACTGGTGTCAAATGTCGTGTACGTAGATGATTTTTGAAAATAGTTAATAAACTTCTTACTTTAACTTTTAACCGTTTGATATTTTAGAAAATTTGGTAACATCAATAGGTGTGTTAAAGTATTACGTAGCCAATGAAATAGCTATGGAAGCCACTCAATTAGAGAATTTAGAGATAAGCGATATTTTGTGACGAATTCTGGAAAATTTCCAAAAAAACATTAAAATCGGCTTTTCTCGGATTCCATGAATTTTCGCCTAGGCTTTATGGGGTGCTTAATTGTTGCAAATGTGTCACACTATCACGCCCTGGAAGGAACACGTCGAGATTCCCTGTCACCCTGTATATTGTTTATGTATTTTACAGAGTAGTCCGATTTTGATAATTATTTTTTTATTAGAAAGGGTTTACCCCAAAGTTGGTCCCATGAATTTGGAAAAAAAAATCCTACCCTAAGGGTGAGAAAATGGGGGTGATTTATTGTTCACTATCAGATTTGAATGCTGAATTGTGTATGATTACTCTACTCAGTGCCACATATGCCTGCTCTTTGGCAATCAATTATTAAATTATAGCCACAAAAAATTATAAAATAAAAACGTTTTAACAAAAAAAATTAAACCGCCGAAAAAAAAAATTATTTAACCTTAATAACTAAGTTCTTAAACTAATGTAAGTATACCTAAATAATTTTGAGTCGGCGCCAAACAATAAACAAAGATCACTAAATTGCCTTTTAAAGGGCGCCGACTCAAGATTATTTAGGTATTCCTTCCATTCTCTATTAGTCGTCATCTCGGTAGTCACCCCCTTTCTAACCATATCATCATTCACGCAGTCCATCCATCGTTTCTTTGGTCTTCCCGTACTCATATAGCCACCGACATTCATACTTTCCTGAAGACATTTTTCTGATTCCTCCGTTCTCCGAGTAGCCCTGGGTTTGATGCCCATCATGGTTCGTCCCCTGTCATGTTCAACTATTACTGTTAAGACAAAATGAATTTGATATTTTATTTAGTGTAAATAATATCAATAAAACTATAGTAAATCTTAATAAATAAAAAAGCAACATTTTCTTAGATATTGCTATTTAAATTCTGCGATATTTTTTACCTAGTAGCGTGTATTCGTGTTTGTAAATACTTAGCGAGTGCTGGCGGGGACTGTCACCTTGAGCTGCCCTGCACATCACCTACCCTACAAATTAGGGTAAACGGCCTGCCTATATTGATATCCGATGCTCCACAAAAAGAAACTTCCTCAATTAGATGTTTGACGACAAATAACTGTAGCACTCTGTTTAAGTAGTTAAGGTAATTTCATCAAGGTAGACAGCGAAATTCAAAATTCCTTACGTATTTTGCAAGCTAAAACACATTTGGAGGTATGAGGAACAGGGTGTAAAGTTCATTCATCCTCCATAGAAAAGGGAGGGTCCTCCGACCAGACGAGTGTTGTGTCCGGCGGGCAATTGCCCCAGACTGATGTCGGGAAGTTTGTATGTATGCTAATTGCGCGGTAAACGCTGCTTGCGAGATGCAGGATTTGCGTGACGTCAGTATGACGCGTTGTTCGCTTGCGGCGTTTGAATTTCACGGGCTACGCTGACGGACTACTTCATCATTATTATCACCCACAGCCCGACTTCACCCACGGCTGAGCATACAGGGTGGTTCACGGGAACGTCCCCAAAAGTAGGGGGCTGTTTCTCCGAATAGGGAGAGAGTAGGGAGATGGGGAAGGGCTCGTTGGATCCGTTAGGTGATGCAGTTTAGTTGCCATAGAAAGAAAAGAAAGAAAGAAAAATATTTTATTCTGCACAAACAAAACGCACAATTACAAGTAAAAAAAATAAATAATAATAATAAAATAAAATAAATAAAAACGGGAACTATGCTTCGAAACCTCGGACCTTGGACGATCTAAAAGATGCTATCAGAAGGGAAGTGGCGTCCATTGACGAAGCCTTACTGGAGCGCGTACACCAAAACTTCTTGAATCGACTTGCTTCATGCTACGAGCAAGATGGACAACATTTGACGGACGTGATTTTCAAGACATGATATTGCATGTATTTCCCTACAGAAAAATTTAAATAAAATGGTTGTACGACTAAAACTTTCATTTCTACGACTATTTGATTTTGAGGACGTTCCCGTGAACCACCCTGTAGGTCTCTCTTTTTATGTGCCAATACCCTCGCTCCTGTGCTAGCCTCATCCAGGTTCTACCCGCGCTAGTAACAATGTCGTCCGCCCAGCGAGCATGTCGTCATTTTGTATCGTAGCGTAGATGTCACATATTTTCCCCCAACTTGTCTTTCTTTTTAGAGTTTTTTCTCTGCGTCATGTTTACCGGTAATAAACGTATTTTCTTTTTTTTTTTTTCTATCTTTATCTTGATCACTTAAAGGGGGTAGGTAATTAACGTACCGTCTAACTAAACTATAAATGTCTTTGATGCCCTTAGCTCGAAGCGTTTGGATTGGTGCCCAAAAGCGCGGTGCTGTGTATAAAACACTCAACGTATTTCGTCGCGCCGAGTTTATTCGGCCTCGAACGGAATAACCGAGCAATGAATATCTCCCAAGCTGTCTGGGAGTTACCTAGAAGAATGCCTGAACTATTTATTGCAGATGCAGGCCGTTAAAGCTTTTCAAGCAAACATAGATGACGAAACATAGACTAGTGTGTGGTGGCCTAGAGGTAACGGGCGCGACTTATGACATTTAGGTCATAGGTTGGAACCCAGACATTCGTTTTACTTTGAGTAAATTATTTCATCACCACTGCTCTTAAAAACGGTGAAGGAAAACCCCGTGAGCCAATGTCAGAACCAAAACGTATAATGTTCCCACTGCTGGGAGTGGGTCACAGACCTCTCTGTAAGACGGATTGGGCGATAAATGCCATAATCTACCACGCGGCCCCAGTGCCGATTGGCTTCGAATATTATTTTTTTTCCTTTTCTAATACTTCTTCATCATCATCTGCTTAGCCTTTTCCCAACTATGTTGGGGTCGGCTTCCAGTCTAACAGGATGCAGCTGAATACCAGTATTATACATGGAGCGACTGCCTATCTGACCTCCACAACCCAGTTACTGGGTAATACGATACCCCTTAGTAAGACTGGTTGTCAGACTTTCGGGCTTCTGACTACCCGTAACAACTGTCAAAGATCCACGAATGACAGCCGGGACCAACGGCTTAACGTGCTTTCCGAGACACGGAGGGGTCTCGGTATGTAAAGATGGTCACCCATCCACAGACCAACCGCGGCAAGCGTAGCTTAACCTGACCGATCGACCTGTGCGGCTGTTATTATTTAGCCAATACTTCTTAATAAAGTTAAATAACTATAAGATTAAAAGATACTCTCATAGATCCTCTAATAAGAAAAAAACATCACACGCCACAAAAATATTCAACAATACTCCAATGAATTCAAAATCTAGACGTTATACCGGACAAAAAACGGACCCTAACATTTGCAATACGATCACTGGCGTTCCGTTGCTAATAATAATCCCCCTTGAACAAAGGGGGAAGGGTTAGCTACCCTAGTACGGCTACAGGGGCCCATGTGACCTACCCCATGCAATTCGATTACTCGAAATATGCGTATGTATTGATCCGAACTTCGTTTAGGGTTAATTTTTGGTCTAACTAAATGTCGTTCGTTTAAAATTTTTGGTTGTTCTTGAAGAATTATTTTTTCGTAATATGTTCGATTGATTAGAACAGATGAGTCTGTTCTGCACTTATTGAGCGTAAAAAAAGCTTTCTTTTAATTGTAGATGAAACAGTTGAAAGAAATATGAGAACGTTGTAATAAGGATGCACCATCGCTTTGCAGTGTAGCTGGCTACTACAGGAATACATTTTAAACGTAAAAGATTAATAAAGTACACGCGCACAGCCGACAACAGCCGCATGCGACAGGTCAACACGACCGTCTCTCTCGAGTTCTCTGAAGAAAATGATCGCTTCCTGGGGCCGTATTATCTATGACACAATGAACGAAACCGCGCGAAAGTTAGCGTGCCTAGCTAAGGATTTGACGTAGTTTCAAAGTAAGGAATCATTGAGTGGTCATAGTGAATTAGAGCCCTGCACGAAGTCTGTCGTAAAGACTAGTGACAGATGCGAACGATAGCACTGCATCTAGTCGCAGATGCAAACGACAACTCTGCGTCTTGTTGCAGTGACTAAGGCAGTGCGGAATACACGAGTTAGTTAACTTTGAATTTCATACTATGTCATCATTTAGGATAATTTGCGCAATATATCACAACAACTAACAAGGTATTTTTCAGTTGATTCACTGGTTAGAACTCAAATTCAAAGCAAACATTTATTTCAATTAAACCATTTACAGGCACATTTGAATTTTCAAATAGTCGGTCAGTTAGTCAGAAACTTGAAGCTAGTTGCCCATTCCAAAACGTAGATCTCTATGGAGAAGAACGGGCAAGTAACTCCAAGGACACTCTTTTAAATCAAGATATTACAAAATCCTGAGTACATTGTTCTTGTTGCTTCTATACAAGGTGGCAGGGACATCGACGCGCAAACTGTAACCATGGATTCAGCACATGAGTTTAGACCCCATAGCGTCAAAAATTTTCGTCGGTTATTAAAAATATTGCTGTTCCATACATTTTGACCGCGTAGGTATTGCACTTTTCTATGAAAAAGAAGATTTTTTTTTGATAACCGACGAAAAATTTCGACGCTATGGGGTCTAAAATCATGTGCTGAATCCATGGTTACAGTTTGCGCGTCGATGTCCCTGCCACCCTGTATGTGAGAACAATGTAAAAAAAAAACAAGAAAAGAAACTTGATTTATGAACCCATTACCAACCCAGATTTTAAATGACTAAGAAACAACAAAAGTCCATCATGCTTAACAGTTCAGTCGCCCATTTTATATCGTCCAAATTCATGAATATTTCTCACACGCGACTGCGAGTAGCCACGCACTTGATTTTTGAAGGACATCCTCAATACGGACGTTGACCTCATTCGTGCTTGTCCTTCAGAAAAGTCAAGAGCAAAGTTACCTTATAAGGATAGGAACCGGCCGGTTAGGTGCGACTTTAAAGGGTACTTAGAGAATGTTTTTAAAGGATCATTTAATACGATCTTCTTGGCACACTTTTGGAGATATTTTTTGACGCACCCCAAGTTTATGTAGGGTATATGTCATGCAACATTTTGGAACGAAGTTCCTTATCGCGCATTGCGAAAGGGGGCTAGACGGAAAAAATTAAGACCAAAAGTTGGAACGACACTTTTTGCTATAGTTGTAAGCCGTGCGGCGTGCGCGTGTTTCTCTGTCTGTCTCTCTCTCTCTCTTTGAACTTCGTTCCATCCGGGCGTCCCTTGACACCTCTCAAGTTTTTTTTTTAAATAACGCTTTTTATATTTTTTTTATATTTTTTATATTTTTTTAAATAACGCTTTTTAATAAATAAATAAATAAAAAAAAAAAAAAATAAAATATTGTCAGACAACCAGTCCCAAGGGGGTATTAAATTACCCAATAAGTGGGACTACTACTGTGGAGGTCAGATAGGCAGTCCTTCCATGTAAAATACTGGTATCCAGCTGCATCCGGTTAGACTGAAAGCCGACCCCAACATAGTTGGGAAAAAGCTAGGCAGATGATGATGATGATGATGAACTTTTATTATATTGTGACTGAATCATTAGCAGCCCGCAAACATGTATTCATAGTACGGACGCCAGCAGGTCAACCTACCCGAAACTGTCAGATTTTCCCAATCAACCTTGAACCTAACTCTTTAGCAATAAAGTAGAAAATCTATTAAAGAAATCTGACAGATTGTAGTAGCTTGATGTGCTGGCATCTGTACCATATCATAATAATCAGCCTGTAACGTTAGAATGCTGTTGGGACACAGACCTCCTCTCTGGGGGCATAAAAAGGCCACTTTAAGCAATACCTCTAAAAGCTATTCATTTCCTCAATTCCCAGCAGATCATTAGCAATTCCTCTAATTTTCGTAAAATTTCATTTCATATTTGGTGTAAACATTGCCGCATGAAAAAATATAAAAGCCGTAATTTTACCGGTAAATTTTTCATTACAGTTTTTATTAATCTAATTGGTTTTTTATATCTTTTATTTCTACAGTTTAAATGTTATTTCATTGTGATATGAATTGCACACAGATCATATTATGAATTGTCAGTTTGTGACCATTTTACGATTTTTAATAGGATTCATTTTGTTATCATATTATGATTCTGCCAAACTGGCCTTTTTAGGCCCCCTGTAAGAGAGAGTGGGCCAGAATCCACCACGCGGGCGCAGTGCGTGGTGCTGGATGACACATATCTTCGAATTTTTGGTTCTAGGACCTTCCGCACGATGTTTTCCTTCACCGTTTTGAGAGCAGTGGTGATGAAATAATTTACACAAAGTAAAGCGCCTGTCTGGGTTCGAACCTACGACCTACAACTCGTAAGTCGCGCCCGTTACCACTGGCCCACCACTGCTCCTACACCAATGGACCTCTCCTTTAGGCAGCAGTAGATGGAATGGCTGCCAATGATGACTCAGATTTCAATAAAAAATCCAAGTAGCTCCGTTTCTTATCGCAAATTCTAAGGCCCAACAAGATAATCTAAAATGGTCTTGTCAAATAAAGATGGCGGACATTTTTTGCCGCCAAATATCGCAATAGGTTATTGACTTGAGTTTGTTACTTAACAGTGGTTATGGTATACGTTTTTATGCATCCTGGTGATATTGAAAAAAGGCACCCTCGGTTTAAACTTGTTTTGAAACCTTATTACGCAAAACTACTTTCTGCGTTTACCTTGGACTTTACTGACATCGGTGAAGGACACACGTCATGACGAAACCTGGACTTAATTTAAGCATAGCATAATGGGTAGCGGGATTGTCCAAAAGGGTTACCGCTGCCCTGGAACATAAAGGGCTAAGGAAGGAACACGGGTGGGTTTTAGTCAGTAAGAGTCCGACACTCCCTCCGCTCCACCCAGAGCGGGAGGGGTCATTTGATGATTTCCCATACTCAAAAAGCATAGCATAATCAGCCCATAGTGATCCCACTGGTGGGACATGGGCCTCCTCTCGGTGAACTTGTCTTAACTAATTTTATACATAGAGGTAAAATGTGTTTGTTTGTATGTAGGGGGTAATCTCTGGAACTGCCAGTCGGATTTTATAGCCCAGTTCTTGAGGAAGGCTATAGGCTATTTAACATCACGCTAGGGAGACGAGCAAAAGGAAAAATCAGAAAGAACGCTACGCGTAACAGAAATAACAGCGCGGGCAGGCGACGCCATGGGTCGGGGGAAAAGCAGTCAATATTATAAATCTGACATCGCCAACCCGTCTTGAGCAAGCTTGGTGATCAGTACTCGTGCCTTCTCTGAAGGAGACGAAGTCTTGGGCCCTGCAGCGACAGCTGAAGAACTTCACACTTCAGCTACAGAATGGATAGGTAAAAAGTTTCGAAGCCACTATTATAACAATTCTTCATTACCGTGGCAACCTTTTACAAGTTTTGTCAAGATTGTATTATTGAACGAGATGTACGAGTTATTTCTAGGAGAACCTGGAGTAGTTTCAGGCTCGGTGAGAGTTTTAAGTTTTTCATAAGTTCAGGGGGTGTACTCCGAAGTAGTATCGGCCAAATGTTCGGCCGTTTCCTGCTACGAAGTTACTATTTGGTTCGGTCGGTTCCGATCCAGCACTCCTACACTCTTTCGAATATTGACTATGGTCCCGACCCAACTGAGCCGATCCGAACATTTTTCGCATTTTTCAATAATATTCGGTTCGGCCATGTGCCGGTCCGATACGAACATTCGCACTTTGCACTTCGGAGTAGGCCCCCAGGATTAAGAAGTTTCACGCGAACAATCCAAAAACTTTATTCTTGAGTTTTTGAAATACTTTAGGGGCTAGTAAAAGTCAGAAGCTTGGAAAATCCGAATAAAGGTCTGCATAGCACTAATCTACACAAGTCATTTTGGAGTGTCAGGCGTGGGTCGATCGTAATATTAATTTTACATAATTATGGGTTTTTTTTTAAGAGAGCCTTTTTGCTAAGTAATAGCAGCCGCACGTGCCTTGGTTTATAAGTAAATGGGTGATCATCTTCACATACCAAAACCCTACCGTGACTCGGAAAGCACGTTAAGCCGTTGGTCCCGGCTGTCATTCGTGGACCTTTGACAGTCGTTACGGGTCGTCAGAAGCCCAAAAGTCTGACCAAGCAACCAGTCTTAGCAAAGGGTATCCCCAGGAAATCCCAGTAACTGAGTTGTGGAGGTCAGAGAGGCAGTTGCTCCATGTAAAATACTGGTATTCAGTTGCGTCTGGTTAAACTGGAAGCCGACCCCAACATGGTTGGGAAAAGGCTAGGCAGATGATGATGTATAATAAATCAAAAAGCGAGCGAAGATAATGTTACTAACACAATGACTTTGACCTGTCAGCACCAAGATAACTCGATAGGAATTGTTCTGACATACTTATCTATCGTAAACAACGCACTACCAACTTATAAAACATTAACAATACGAAAAAAAGTACGGTTACTAACGTGACAACAGGGAAACAGAAAAAAAAGTTCGCCCATAATTTTCCCCACTGCTGGTACACACGGCTATACATCAAACTATGCCAAACCAGTATTGGCTGACCGTTCATTGTGATAAAATATCACACAAAGTGAGGTCAAGACAAACTGGTTTTGTATAGCTTGACGTGTAACCGTGTGTACACAGGCCACCTCTCTGTGAGAGGGAGTGGGCCGTATACCATCACGCGTGCCCAGTGCGGGTTGGTAGATGTCACATGTCTTCGAATTATTGGTTCTAGGAGATACCGGTTTTCTCACGATGTTTTTCTTTGCCGTTTTGAGAGCAGTGGTGATGAAATAATCGATCGGCTGGGGGCCTAAAAAGACCACTTTGGCAGAATCATAATAGGATAACAATATGAATCATATTAAGAATCGTAAAACGGTCACAAACTGACAATTCATAATATGATCTGTGTGCAATTCGGCTGCAAGGCAGGTTTCTAACTGCCCATCATAATCCATAATCAGCCTATAATGTGCCCACTGCTGGGACACAGGCCTCCTCTCTGTGAGAGGGAGTGAGCCATAACTCACCATGCGGGCCCAGTGCGGGCTGGTAGATGTCTCTTGTCTCCGAAAGATTTGTTTCTAGGACATGCCGGTTTCCTCACGATATTATCCTTCACCGTTTTGAGAGAAATTGATAAAATAATTATAGTAATTTAACTGCCTAGAGTCATAGTATAAAGAGAGGAAGTACGTTATCTTAATACAAACGCACCGCGCGCGGCTTGTATGTGTGCGCCAAAGTATCTATGCGTCGCCGCACGCACACTTAGACAAATCTCGGCCCGTTTCGCAGCGCGCCAGTCGGGGCTAACATCGCACGAGGTTCACGCGTCACGGCTTTTCGGCACCGCTAAATGAATGAAAAATGTGTGATAATCGCAGGAGAACGTATTGTTGTGTGTTTGGGTGTTTATTTTATTGGTTTATTTTATCCTTTTTTTTATAAATAATACTACTATGAATCTTGAATACATTTCTGTCTTTGTTAGGAAAACCATTGTTGAACTTTATTGACTAAAGATCACTGAATTAGTTATACAGAGATATGTGTTATCTTTGGCAAGGGCCGGGCTTTAAACTAATGAATTGGTGACAGTACTATCAGTAACCTACCGTTTACTCGTGCTCATCACCGCCCCGCGCCGCCCGTCTGCTGGCCCGTCGCTCTTTCTTTCATCGTGAAAGGTTTCATCATCGTTTAGGTACCCAGACAATACAAGTAAGAAATACAACTTCCCGACCCTTGCCAATTTATTGGCACTGAATTAAAATTTAACTAAAAGTGACAACCCTGAGACAGTAGGCAATTATATCGCGGATTGTGCCGGAGATAGCCTACCTCCTCTCTTTATACTATGCTAGAGTGCCCCAAAAGTATCTTCATTTTTAGAAGCTCGAATTTTCTTCTGCATACCTACCCTTCTAACATTCCCAACTGCAGGAGATGGTGCAATTAAAATAATCTTAATAATGCACTTTGCATATTCACATGCTTGCTAACTAATTTAGCATGACACGCTTCGTAGCACTCTAGTTATTAAAATGAACGTTATTTTTTTAATTATTATTTATTTAAGTAACGGAGTTCATATGAGATTGAAGGTGGTTTTACACGCGATAGATTCCAGTGTATCCGACATTTAAATAACTGTTTACGTTAAAAAAATCTGAATCAAGTATCTGCTATGTTGGAGCTGCCCGGTCGTGTCGGATTGCCGTTCTACCGGACTTTTGAGAGTAAGGGCGCGTTCACATTTAACGTCCGTTTTACAGGTCCGTTTAAACGTATGTGTTATTAGCGTATGTAGTTGTATGAGCGAGTTCACACATAATAGAGTATTCCGGATCCAGTAGAAAATACCGATCCGACAAAATAAGCAGCAATCCGTTTTACAGGCCCGTTTAAATTTATGTGTTATTAGCGTATGTAGTTGTATGAGCCAGTTCACACATAATACAGTATTTCGGATCCAGTATACTGATCCGATCTCTTAAAATCAGTCCTGTGTGAATACTATCTCCAGTAGCGACGGATCCGTTAAAAAGGATCCTATAAATGGTGTGTGAATACTATCTCCAGTAGCGACGGATCCGTTAAAAAGGATCCTGTAAAAACGTACGTATATGTGAACGCGCCCTAAAGGAACAGAGAGTGCACCTGTGTTTACGCACACACTTGTGCATTATAATACCTCTCCGTTGAGATTGGCCATCGTGACTGAAATCTGTCGGGAGGCTATCACAGATGGAGTTGACCTTCGGCGTCTTATGTTAAAGTAAAACAAATAGTTTTTTTTTTTACCGAGGGGCCCGTGGCTAAATAATAAAACCCGCACAGGTCGATCGGTCAGGTTAAGCTACGCTTGCCGCGGTTGGTCTGTGGATGGGTGACCATCTTTACATACCGAGACCCCTCTGTGCCTCGGAAAGCACGCTAAGCCGTTGGTCCCGGCTGTCATTCGTGGATCTTTGACAGTCGTTACGGGTAGTCAGAAGCCCGAGAGTCTGACAACCAGTTTTACCAAGGGGTATCGTATTACCCAGTAACTGGGTTGTGGAGGTCAGATAGGCAGTCGCTCCATGTAAAATACTGGTATTCAGCTGCATCCGGTTAGTCTGAAAGCCGACTCCAACATAGTTGGGAAAAGGCTAGGCAGATGATCAGCCTTTGATGTCCTAGTGCAGGACAAAGGCATCCCTACTCTCCTTCCACTTCTCTCTGTTCAAAGCTACCAAGGACCAGTTCTTGTTGAAGGAGTCCAGCTCATCTCGCCATCTCCGTCTGGGCCTGCCGCGATGTCGCTTGCCATTAAGAGGGACCTATTGGGTCGTAACTTTGGCCCATTGGTCGTTTGTCGTAAAGTAATAGTATTAGCAATAAATCTATGCCTAGAAACAGTAATAACGAAAAATTGTCGACCATTAAAAAATATAAGTATTTCTTATAGCAATAAATTGCTAGTACATAACTTGCTGATTAGAAAGTCCTTGGCTGATATAAACTAGTGATAAGTGCGAGGTATCGATCACAGACGTTACAAAACTTTAGAATGTAGGCTTTATTGGTTGAGCGTGTAAAACGAGCTGTAATTAATTTATTAGCCGAACTTCCTTCTGCAGTGCGATTCTGTAACCATCTCACCGTGAAAACTTAGGTGAAGTGAGCGTGGAGTGAGCTGTCATTCCAAATAATGCTAGGGATTGACACTACTGACAACACACATCAAGCTCACTTCACTTGAGTTTGCACGGTGAGATGGTTACAGAATAGACCGGCTGGTTTATGGCCAAGTAATATCAGCCGCTACGGGTCTATTATTATTCGTCACCTATCCACGGAAGAACTGCGGCAAGCGTAGCTTAACCTGATCGATCGACCCGTAGCGGCCATAACTTTATTCGAGGAATATTTTTGAAATTTTGACAGTTATTTCATACAAAAGGTGTCAAACGTCAATTTTATTCCTCGACTAAAAGTTATCTGGCAATGGAAAAATCACTACTTAATATAAAAAAATAAGCTATATGAGGGCGGCGTTTCCTATCTGACTACTTAAAGAAGAAAGAAGTCCACACATAATCTTAGTCAGATCATGTGAACACCATGTAGTTTTGGTATCTGAAATGGTCTTTTGAGGAAAGTACTACACATTTGAGTGGACCAGTCCAGTCAGTGCAAGCATACGTTCCCTTAGTACATTATCTACTAAAAATAATCCCATAAACGCTGCAAACAGTTAAGAAATGTACTACTATACTAACATGCCGGAAGTGTGAGGCTTATCAGCGCTTATCATAACGGGCGATTGTGAATCGATGCTAAGGAAATAGTAAGTACACATTATAAGGAGTTAGGATGGCAACAAGACTGGTATGTTACCATAGTAATTATGCCTTTAATAAAACATTACGTATTACGGTCGTATTCCTTGTACAATAAAAATAAAACTAATAATTCTGCAATTTTTCATCCAAGTTACTTTTAGCAATTTTATTACGACTAAATATTGAAAATCTAGTCGTAATAAAATTTTATGGCCAAAACGTAGTATATTTCCTTAGGATAAGATAGTACATAAATAATCACTTTTTTACGATGAACAGAAAAATTGCAAAAGATCTTGGATAAGACCTGAGGAAGTGAGGACCTAGACAAAATGACATTATATCAGCAATAACGATGAATCCGATGAGCCGCACAGGTCGATCGGTCAGGTTAAGCTACGCTTACCGCGGTTGGTCTGTGGATGGGTGACCATCTTTACATACCGAGACCCCTCCGTGCATCGGAAAGCACGTTAAGCCGTTGGTCCCTGCTGTCATTCGTGGATCTTTGACAGTCGTTACGGGTAGTCAGAAGCCCGAAAGTCTGACAACCAGTCTTACCAAGGGGTATCGTATTACCCAGTAACTGGCTTGTGGAGGTCAGATAGGCAATCGCTCCATGTAAAATACTGGTATTCAGCTGCATCCGGTTAGACTGGAAGCCGACCCCAACATAGTTGGGAAAAGGCTAGGCAGATGATGATCAGCAATAACGATGAATGAAATTCACCGATCCTAGCGAGGTTAAACCAGACTCGATTAATCGAATGAACCCCAAGACTCGCACTAGCTCCTGTAGCCTCATGTTCATGGTGCTACAGCGACCATTGCATATCAAGGAGTAGACCGGGGGGCGCGGTTTTTGTAGGGAAGACGTGCCGTAGGAAAGGGTAGGATTTAAGAGCCTACCGGATATACATCCTAGAGTAAGCATTGGACTAGTGGAGAGATGGGTGATAATTATGTATGGACGGGTATCTTTTAACGACAGCGCCACACGGCAAAACAAACTGTGACCTCTGAGCATGTTTCATTCTTCCTTCTCAGAGTAGTCAGATAGGAAACGCCGACCTCATATATTTTTTTAATAACATGACGTAAGTGATTTCAATATCCTATTCACAGAAAGAAAGAAAATACACTTATTTAGCACAGACTAAAAGACACAATACATCAGATTCAAACACCAGATAAAAATAAATAAAAAGTGTACAGTCTGATGTAATAAACTAGCAGGAAAGTGTGCCTCACGGCTGCGCCAAAAAGGCCCAGTTCAGCCAAAAATGCCAGACGACTAGTGCCTGACATATGCTGGTTTACAGAATAAATCATTTCATCAGAGAACTGCGGTAGCAAGTCTATCAATGAAAAATAGTTACAGCACAATGACCGAAGCCATTGAAAAGCGTTAATGATTTGACACATGTCATGTATCGCGCGATTCACTTGAAACGAATCGTTACGACGCATATTGACTAATTCGCATTATGACCAATGATGGTTACCGTCATAAATACGCGAAATGACCAATCCCTACATGACCAACACGCTTAATGACCAATACGCTAAATGAACACGTGAAATGACAGGTGAAACGACCAACTAATGCAATCCATAGCCTACAGCAAAAAGATTCAAGGTCACATGTCTTTGATATTTGAGTCAGTGTGCTAAAACAAAAACAATGGGATTTTAGGCGTATTGAAATCTGCTGAACGAAACGTTACAATTAGCATGATCTGATCAGCCTATAATGTCCTCACTCAAATCAAAATCAAAAATCAAAAGTCATTTATTCAAATTAGGCTGAGAATCAGCACTTTTCGAACGTCAAAATTACAAAAGACAGTCCCCCAAAAAACGCCCGCCCTTCACCACTTCCTAGTGCTATCGCTGGGAAGAAGTGGCGCAACAAACTCCCCAGCAGCTCACTGCTGGAACTCAGGCCTACCTTCTGTGTGAGAGTCAGCCATAATCCACGGAATCCACCAAGCGGTTGACGCGGGCCCAGTGCGGGTTAGTGGATGTCTCGTCATCCAATTTTTTGGTTCTAGGACATGCCGGTTTCTTCACGATGTTTTCCTTCACCGTTTTGAGAGCAGTGGTGATGAAATAATTTACAAAAACTAAAGCGCCTGTCTGGGTTCGAACCTACGACCTAGAACTCGTAAGTCGTGGCTGATACCACGGGGCCAAAACTATTCCCTGCTGCACCCTGCTCCACAATTAGTATATAAATGTATAGTTTTTAATGACACAATATGTTAATGTAAAAAGAACCTAGTTCTCGGCTCAAGTTTTATAAGAAACGCTCATGTCATGGTAAATTGTATTTTTTTTTTGTATTTTTTAAAAACGTTGCCCCACACTAGGAGTTTCTCCTGTATCGTGGGTGCGTTTACAAAAATTTTAACTCACATACACAAACAGCCAGACCCGGAACAATTAGGTCATACAAATATTTGTTCCGTGCGGGAATCGAACCCGCGACACGCAGCGCAGCAGTCAATCGCTTAACCACTGCGCCAACCGTGCTGTCGCTGATTGATTAGTCAGTGAGCAAGGTTGACATCGAGGACTGACCAGCAGGCGTAGCATGACCACCAAAGAAACGGGTTTTATCGAAGGAAGAGGAGAAAAAATGTCAGATTGTAGAACGATTAAAACCTTCTTTAGCATGGCGATGACGAGAAGAAATGTTTCTATTCTTCAGCCGACAAAAGTCTACTACGTCAAGCATGACGACCCATTTGTCTCTACTTTTGACACCAGGAAAGATTTCTTCTCAACAAGTGTCAAATGGTCTTACATCACATTGGACTTGGCAAGAATCTATACATTGTTTCTTAGCAGCGCGCAGCGTAAGGCTGACAAAAAATAAGCTTAAAACAAATTCAGTCCAAACAGAAAAACGGTACATTTCGATACAAATGCCGCAACTCAAACAAATACAAAAAAAAACAAGTTCAGAGGAGCGTTCGTTTCAGATATTTCTTTACCACTATTGGCATCTGGCTTTTAGCCAAGACGGTTCCGTTGTAAAACTGCGAAACGTAAATGAATTACATCATTTACGTTTCTCAGTTTTATAACGATTTTGACGTAAACTAAACATCCTGCTTGTTTTTTTAAATTTCATCTACGTACTTTGTATTTTGTTTTGAATTTTGATATCATCATCCAGATTATCTCTATGATGTAGGAATGGGTTGCTTTTGATAATAAACACACCATTGAATGCTTTATTAGGTTGTGATGAGCATGATATGATAGGTGGACCGACGACCTTGTGAAGGCCGCAGGAACCCATTGGATGCGAGAAGCACAGAACCGGTTGAAGTGGAGGTGTTTGGGGGAGGACTATGTCCAGGAGTGGACGTCTTTCGGCTGAAATAATGATGATGAGCAAGAGCATGATATAATCATTATATCATCATTTTTTTTTTATTGACAAATGCTCACTCTTGACCTCAATCCAGCCCAGAGGCAGGGATGAGATCTACGGTGGAACGAGCTTGCCCAGAAGAAGCCTATTCACTCTCGCCTTGAAGAGATTCGGGTTGTATGAACTCGGGAATGCAGACGCAGGCAGACGATTCCACTCCTTAGCTGTGCGCATCAGAAAAGATGACGAGAAGCGCTTAGTGCGTATATATGGTATATTAACCAAATAGGGGTGGTATCCCGCAGTGCGTCTGGATATTATAAATCATTATCATAAATGATCATGACATGACAGGCACGTGGTCAAATGACTTGCGTAGGTACATCATGAGTTAAAGCTACGTTTTCAATAGTCATTTCCTCGGATGGGTGATCGCTGATTTGAACATTCTAACCGCTTTGGGTAAAGCACTATTCCACAGTTGTGATTGTGTTTAGTGATTCTTCGTCATCATTAAATTCGTGCCAAAGGAGACTTGATATGAGCAGGCTGCTCATATGTTTAGAAATCCTGAAATTTTCTGCATCTTTCTAATTTTATTTCTGTTAGTCTTTTCTATTTTCCAACCAACAGACTTCTTCAACAGATTTCTTTATAGATTTTCAACTTTATCGATAAAGCATTAGGTTCAAGGTTGATTGGGAAAATTTGACAGTTTCGGGTAGCTTGACTTGCACAAGGATCGACAATAATTGCAATAGTGATAATTCTACACTATTCTCGGAAATAGACTAAGTTTGTAATTGTGTATGTAGGAGGTAATCTCCTACAAAACTACTCATACAATTTCAAAAATTAACTCACTGATAGATACACTATTACTAAGGCCCGTATTAATAAACATCCCTCAACACCGTACTCAAGTGCGTTATCATTTGATTCGCCATTATGACGTCATCAGCATCTCAAGATTGTTGCTAATTAATAGACACATAAGTACACTATCTCAGTAACCAAGATCAGCTCCTCACCTATCTGTACTTGAGGACTTGACCTCGTGAACGATGACGTCACATTGAGCGAAGTTTTGAATGAGACTTGTCGAATTTCGTTATTGCTATGTCAAAAGATGTGAAACTTTTGATTGAAATACTTTTATTTCATTAAATCTTTAATGAATAGCGCTAATACACGTTTTATAGTTGGTTGTCACCCAAGAAAGCGTTAAAGTGTTAAAAAGGTTGTGTATTTATTTCCCAATACGACATAATTGTTTACTTAACTCAGTAAGCATAGATAACAACATAACGCAATGTAGCGTCAGTGTCAAAAAAAGAGACGCCAAACATAAACATCTGTTTGTTTACCAGCTCGTCTTCTCGCATTTATAAATATGCTTAAAATGGAAAATAGGAAGCATATTTTTACTCCAACCGAGAAAAAGTATTTTTTAGAAATTTAAAAAAAATATAAGACTGTAGTATATTATGTCACCACAAACAAGCTGAAACATAAATTAATTAAGTACGTAAGGTACATTATCATATGAAATAATGGATTTTCGTTCGTAATAAGTACCTAGGTAGTTAATTACATTACAATATTACATACTAACCTGAAATGATGCTGTTGCATAAAACCTTAAAGTTAAAAGGACGGCTATTTCCGGGGAAATTGGAAGACCTCTGTTATTATATTTTACGGATGAGTTTTTGATTAATGTTACTATATACAACACTGATTCTTGAACAAATCTGAATCGTTTTTTTAAATTTTCAGTAGGAAATTGAAAAGGATTTGAAGCATCCCTTATATAAACTTTTGGTAAACGAAATCGCAAAGGCCACAAAATATCGTCATAGTAATCTATTTCATCGTAATAATTAATTTCACTCAAAATATTTTCAAACTCCTTGTTTCGCGCCACGCTAATCGCACCTCAAGTCACGGACTATCTGCACTCACGATATAGCATCTCAAGAACCCGCGCCCGATGTATACATAAGGGTCGAGTTTCGTTTATTAATCAGTCCATCACTCAGTTGATGACGTAAACCTAATCCGCAACTTGAGAACATAAACAATCGCGTTTATTAATACGTTCAGGATCTCAACATTCATATCAAGTGCGGTCTCTTGGGCTGAGTAACGTTTATTAATACGGGCCTAAGTGCTATGGGATATTTTGGAACGAAGTTCCTTATCGCGCGTTGCAAAAGGGGGTTAGACGGAAAAAATTAAGACCAAAAGTTGGAACGACACTTTTTGCTATAGGTAGTTGTAAGCCGTGCGGCGTGCGCGTGTTTCTCTGTCTGTCTCTCTCTCTCTCTCTCTCTCTCTTATAGAAAGCAAGCCAGTTATTTTCGTTTCTATATTTCGTTTGTTTTAGTTATATTTAATATTTAAAAAAAACTATTACAATTCCTTCACTAATTAATCGAAAGGAACTTCGTTCCATCCGGGTGTCCCTTGACACCTCTCAAGTTTTATAGTCTATAGTTGATTTCCACGCGGACGGAGTCGCAGGCAGAAGCTAGTCTTGTATAAAAGATCAATATGTTATTTTGAGAGCAGTGGTGGCCTAGTGCTATCAGCCATGACTTACGAGTTGTAGGGCCTAGGTTCGAAACCAGACAGGCGCTTTACTTTGTGTAAATTATTTCATCATCACTGCTCACAAAACGGTGAAGGAAAACATCGTGAGGAAACCGGCATGTCCTAGAACCAAAAATTCGAAGACATGTGACATCCACCAACCCGTACTGGGCCCGCGTGGTGGATTACGGCCCAGTCCCTTTCACCGAGAGGCCTGTGTCCCAGCAGTGGGAACATTATAGGCTGATTCATCATCATCTGCCGAGCCCTTTCCCAACTATGTTGGGGTCGGCTTCCAGTCTAACCGGATGCAGCTGAATACCAGTATTTTACATGGAGCGACTGCCTATCTGACCTCCATAACCCAGTTACTGGTAATACGATACCCCTTGGTAAGACTGGTTGTCAAACTTTCGGGCTTCTGACTACCCGTAACGACTGTCAAAGATCCACGAATGACAGCCGATTATGGTATGTTATTTTAAAATCAATACAATTATCACGAGACACTTTCAAGCCGTGAGAGTTAGGAGTTAGCATAGTTTAATTTTTTTCCATACATTTTCTCATCGACAACTCTTTAACAAAGTTATGTCATACCGTCGTGCTTATTATGTTGTTTATAGGACGTTATTTACATATTTTAGCACGTCATTTCCGCGATGGATAAATAATTTAATATAGTACAGTTTATATTGATAGGATCTAGTTACATTTTAAAGATTATCCTTTGTGAGAGCTGGAGTCTATACTGGGTTCGGGACCTGTATGACAGATCTCCAGGCTCACACCCTTAAAATTACAATATTTAATGACACTTACGTATTACAACATTATAAAAGCTCCAACTACTGAGTGGAAGAGAATTAATAGAAAAAAAAATATGATTAACTTGTAAGTGAAAATTCATATGCGGAAATAATTCAGAAGTTCTAACACCAATTGACATACATGGTGTGGAGGGGCTAAGTTATAACAGCCGCACGGGTCGATCGATCAGGTTAAGCTACGCTTGCCGCGGTTGGCCCATGGATGGGTGACCATCTTTACATACCCAGACCCCTCCGTGTCTCGGAAAGCACGTTAAGCCGTTGGTCCCGACTATCATTCGTGGATCTTTGACAGTCGTTACGGGTCGTCAGAAGCCCGTAAGTCTGAGAACCAGTCTTACCAAGGGGTATCATATTACCCAGTAACTGGGTTGTGGAGGTTAGATAGGCAGTCGCTCCATGTAAAATACTGGTATTCAGCTGCATCGGCGCAACATATCGATCTCTGTCAGTTGTCTTCGCGGTAGTCACCCCTTTTCTAGCCATATCATCTCTCACCATCCATCGTTTCTTTGCCTCTCACGACATAATACTGACAAAAATCAGATAGATGAGCATCGAAGACTCACGAACCGAATCATCTACATAGCGGCGACACATTTGGTTAATATTACGTAGTTGGCTTCGTACAAATTGTCCGTATGAATCATTTGTACAATCAGACAAGCACAAGGCTATATTTAGCTTGAATATGTTTTGTTATATAATACGGCATTACGCGAATGTCAAGGATGCTTTCGCTGGTTCGAAGTTTTTCAGTATCAGCGAACTGTAATTGTTTTACTGGGTAATAGAGAATTTTGTAGGGCCACTCAACTAGGTGAGGTAAGGTGATTGGTGGTGAGGGGACCTTTAAGCGGCAACTGGATTTACCGACATAACTTGCAGGTTTAGCAAGCTGAAATGGCTGTGGGCCGGTTAAGACTATCGAAGGACACTGGGGAGTTTGTTGTGCCACTTCTTCTGTCCAGCTAAAACACTAGGAAGTGGTGACAGCCACCCTTCGCGTTGCGGGGGACTGTCTAAGTTTGACGTTCAAGAAGGCTTAATATGAATAAATTATTTTTGATTTTGATGGTAGTTAATGCGCGCGAGACCTTGAGTGGAGTCCGGGAATCAGAAAGCGTAATTTGAAAGGCGGAGGACCGGGTGTTGAGGCACTTAGGGGAGTCCTATGTGCTTTCTTATTTTATCTGGAACAGCACAGACTACGAAGGAAAACATCCTAAGAAAACCTGGAATTGGATTTGTTTTATTTTTAACTGTGTTTAGTTTAGTTATGATCCTGTACGAGTCGCAATAAATACTTTTTCTTTTCTTTCTTTCTTTCTTTCTTTCGAATTATAACCGTTCGAAATCTCCAACATGCAGTAAACAACCGTGGAGACAAAAGCTTCTTCCTTCTTTCTCTGTATGAGGAGACTTCCCCTCTACAATGGGTCAGTAATAGCTAAACTCTAATTTTTAATTTTCAAGACTAAAATGACAACTGCGATCGGCCTTTTTTTGTCATTTTTTTAATCCGTTATCTATAATTATTCAGTTTTGAGTATGAATGTCGATGGCTATAAGAGTAGGGGAAGACCAAAGAAACGATGGATGGACTGTGTGAATGATGATATGGTTAGAAAGGGGGTGACTACCGAGATGACGACTAATAGAGAAGTGTGGAAGAAAAAGACATGTTGCGCCGACCCCAAATAAATTAGGATAAGGGCAGGAGGAGAATGATATCTTTATTCATCAACTAACATGACTTAGCTATGTTAGTAACTTCGATCAATAATAGTAATAGATTCCCGATAAGCGCTTCAAAAACGTCCCGAAAAATAAGACCATAAATACTTTTGTGGTCTTATTTCAAATTAGTATGTTTTCTAACCTTATTACTTAAACTTTAAGTTTCATTTTAGAATAAATGACTGAAAATTTAAAAATAGAATGATGTTATTTTGAAGCGACATTTTAAATATATTTTGCAATGGTAATTAAACTTTATGTTTAAGCATTAAGGTTTATAGTAAACTGAAGTTAATATTATTAAACTTTTTTCTAAGAAACGTAGATGTTTACGTGTGTGCAAACGTGGCCACTTGAGCGACTGATTTTTGTTCCTGATCCGTAATCTAGTACTATTATTGATCGAAGGTTAGTAACAATATTCCTTAGCCCTATGTCAGTATTCCTATTCTAAGCACTTAGCCTAAAACCATGAATACATGTGAATCACTGCCACACGCCTAACACCGCGGTGGACAGCTTGCAGCAGCGACCCACATAATTATAACCAATCGAGTCTGCTCGCCACACAGCACAGAATAAGGATGGGGCTGGCTCACACTGGCGCACCAGGGAAGCGTATCGTTTTCCCAGCGTTGTATAAAAACAGACGACTCTAGCTTCAGCAAACATCCATGACGCACTACAGAAGCGGGGCAACCCCATCAATGAACGCATTATTATATTGAACGCGATATAGCAGGGCTTGTTAACGTTACCAAATAACAAAATAATAACCGTTAAGTAACGTTAATTTCAATTTGATACCTCAATATCGTTCACAAAAATGTAACGTTACTTGATCACATTACCAGTAAAGTAACGTTAATTAAGATTAACGCAAAATACATCAGTAACGTTATTTTAAAAAGAAGAGGAGAGTATCTTAATAATAATTACAATCTAGCCTGTAAGACTAATAAGCAATTTAATCTAACCTAATGTTTTACGTAACAATTATTTTAAAACTTAGAATAGTGTTTGTACAGACGCCAGCACATCAAGCTACTACAATCTGTCAGATTTCTTTAATAGATTTTCGAGGTTGATTGGGAAAATCTGACAGTTTCGGGTAGGTTGACCTGCTGGCGTCCGTACTTTACACAAGTCCGTTCCACTTTCTTAGAGTCTGATAAACACTTTGGTCATGTGTGTCATTGGCACTATTATTTCTAATATTTTACACATGATTTTATAATCGCCAGATAACTTTTATTCGAGGAATAAAATTGACGTTTCACGTTGTTATATGAAATAACTGACATTTATTCCTCGAATAAAGTTATCAGATGATTAAAAAAAAAACGACAAAAACGGGTTTAATTGAGTTAAGGCTGAAACTCAATTAAACCCGTTTTTGTCCACATGACATTAATGTTGCTCGCAACTGCCATTTTGGTCTAGCAATTTAAAATCAGAGTTTAGTATTTTTAGTAACCATCCTAATCCTAAAAAACTCATGAAAAAGACCTTACTCTTGGCCGGGCAGCGAAGCAGGACGCCGTAAACTGTCATGGCCACACACTAATATTATTACACTCATATATTTAGCTGGGCAGTCTATTTTCATAACCAGCCGTATTCTGGCAAGATATTAAGATACGAGATGTTGACAAAATAGACTGTGTTGTTAAAAGTCGTGTTTTTAGGAAACCATTTTTTTCTGCCTGACTGTTTGGAAGCTATGTTTCTTGGAGGCCGTAGAGATGCACTAAGAATTTATTTTTCTAACTTCTTCCCTTACCGGATAGGAAGGGCTTTGAAGGTCCGTGGCATACCTATCTGTCCGCCATATTGGATTTTTTTTTTTCAAAATGGCGGCCACCTGTAATCTATATAAATCGATAGCTGACATCAATGCAAACAGAAATCATTAGAAGACTAAACCCCGTAAACTGGCACGTTTCCATGATATTCACGTTCAAAGTTGATCACATGATTTTGAACTTGCTGCACAGATCTTGTTGCATAGATTTATGATTATTTTATACTTTCAGAGTGATTATTTCAAACATCTAAGCGACAAGATGTACGCCAGTTTAAAAATTGTGGATATCACGTGATCAACTTTGAACGTAAATATCTCGAAAACGTGACGCATAACGGGGTTTGGTCCAATTATATTTTTCGTTTGCATTGATGTAAGCTATCGATTTATATAGGTATCATGCGTGGCCGCCATTTTGAAAAAAAAAAATATGCCAAATGGCACGACAGTAGTTATGCCATAATAAAAATCTTCAATCCCCTTTTTTGCTAACAAAGGCTTGTGTTTTGTGGGTAGTCAGCCCCATTACCTATATGCAGACTGATTAATATGTTTTACCACGGCAAAAGCTGTTCTCATATAGGTCATAGCGATACGAGAGAAGCATTGTGTTAGTTAAAAGATTATCCTGGCCAAAAAAGTATGGCAATTATTAATACAATTTAAAAAAACCACCAAAATGAGGGTAGAAATAAAACATACCTGCAATGGAGCCTCTGAGGTCTGAAACAAATGAATTTTGAAGTTTAGATTCAAGCTAACTGTATTTTTTGTAATATTGGATAGGCTAGATTTGCGTTAGACCATCATATGAGCTGATGGTAAGCAATGATGCGCTTGATGGTGCATGCTAGGTTTAACATAACCTATTCGTATCCTGCTGATACAGCCGTCAATTTTTTTGAGACCAGTTAAATCCTGGATTGAGTATACTAAACAGTTTTTTTTTTTAAATCAGGAAAGTCATTTTTAACTCCAATACTCCTGCTGATTTAGCTGTTCTATTGAGACCAGCCACAATCGCAAGTGGAAAGCATATATTATTTAATGAGGCAATGTATAAGGTTAATCATGATTAAATCGATGGTTAAAAGCTAATGAAGGTTAGAACACTGAGGATAAAAAGTCCCAATGCTGAAGTCACAAGCCTAACTCAATAGGGAAGAGTAGAAGACAAAATCTACAGTTATTTAATTGAAAATAACGAAGAAAATTAATAAGGAAGAGAAACAAATGACGTCGGTAGTGCGGGCTTTACACAGGTGACTATAGCCAGCCTGTTTACATGGCAATTCCGGTAGGTCGCAGGAGAGTGAAATCGCAAGTTTCAAAGTAGAGTATGTTTCGACTTTTGTCGTGCGGCGGGTGACTAAAATCGACCGCGAAAATGCTCAGTTATAGACGATCGCCCGCCGCATGAAGGTCGACATTTCGACACAAAATGAACTAGTCACCTGCGATTTTTATCGACCTGCGTAAATGGGGTGGCGATTCGGCTTGTGAGGCGATTTGGTATGAGACCAGCCGCATGGCGAAAATCGACCTAGTGTAAATCCCCCATTAGACGTTAGATGATACAAAAGCGCATTGTCATCTACACTATTATTAAAAAGAGGTAAATTTTTTGTTTGTAAGTAAAGGAGATGTTTCAAAACAGGCCCAGTATATACAGTACAGTACCTCGAAAAATCGAGAAAAATCCCTGGTATTCGGGAAAAATACAGATAAATTGCATAAGTGCATATTTTTCTTATAATCATTTGATATTTATCAATTATTTTTATCGACTTTCAATATGGCGTCTCGCCAATTTAGGTACTCTGTGGTTAAAAAACAATGACAGTATACCATAGATCGACCATTGATCATAAATCGTGAACAGTCTACTGTCACATATTGTCAGACTAAAAGTACGGTAACGTAGTGATTCTCTTTGACAATGTAATATGACAGTAATAAACATATCAAACGTCAATAATCAATGAACATGAATGACAGCTTACCGCCATGACGGGTTTTTATTGTGTGTTGCAATTTCAAGTGTACATTCTTGTGCTTTACTACCAAACAAAGCCAATTTCTAGTAATTGGATGATTGAAAACTGTTTTAATTATGTTTCCCCATTTTTAAGTATGGTGTACAAAGACCTGGCCGGGGCTCCATACTTTTTGAAACATCTCCTTTGGATGTAGGGGGGTAATCACAGAAACTACCAGTAGAGTCTTGAGGAAGGTGAAAGGTTAATTAATTTCACGCTAGGACCCTTGAGAGCCAAGCAAAAAGAAAAGAAGTCGGAAAAAACGCTAAGCGAGACCGATGTAAAAAATAGCGCAGGTAAGTGATGCGATGGAACAGAAAACGCAGGGGAACAAGAAATATCACGCGGACGAAATCGCGGACAGAAGCTTGTTGAAATTAACGAAGAAATATGAAGACAAACCGCAACAAAAGACATCACTTAGTCGTTAGATTATAGGTTCTCAACGTGTGCGTCAGACTTTCAGGGGGACAGTAGAAGACCCAGAGACAATTATATATCCTATCTTACGAATATATAATAATACAAGTTTAAATAAAATGATGGCAATAGCTGTTTCAGATTCGCGACAGATGGTAAGTAAAAAAAAATTGGTAGGCTCTAGAAAAAAATTATACTCATTATTTTAAAACAAGCTTGAGAACATATGCGTTAGATGATACAAAATCGCATTGAAATCGTAACGATATAGCTACAAATAACCAGAATAAAGTCCCTAAACACACACCGCCTGTAGCCAAGGTTAAAAACTAGAATGTCGGCAATTTGTTTGTATTATACCCCATTTACTATCTACATATTATTCGGGCGGTTAACTGGGGAGGGTTTCAGAGCAAATAGCATTGTTATTAAGGTCTATATTGCGCTGTTAGTGAGCTGGGATCGTCTAATTAGCTGTGGGCCAAAATTAACTGTATATGAAACCCTGTATCAGCCAGAGGGCATTTCGACAGGCCACGAAGAAGTTAGCGGTAAGAAGTGTAAGAACTGGAGAAAACATACGAGCAATGTTCATGTAGCGATATCTACATGGCCTCATGCGAACTACGCATCATACTGACGTCATGCAAAATCCTGCATCGCGCTAGCAAAGTTCACCGCGCAGTGGAGCAGTTGCCCACCTGACATGACACCGTCTAGTCGGAGGATGCTCCCTTTTCTATGGAGGATGAGTGAACTTTACACCTTGTTCCGCATACCTCCAAAGTCACTAGCCCTGGACCGAAGGGGAGGCTTTTGTCCAGTCATACAGGGTGACATCAACCATTTGTGATGTCTCAACGATATTCTACGAGTACTTCTGGCAGCCAGAACACACAGAAGAACAGACACTGCAGAAGTCTGTGGCAAACTGTACTCTTAGGCACAATATGCTTAGTATAAGCGATTAGCGAGTTAATTGCGTGACACACTAACAGTAGCAATGACTTTCATTTTGATAGTTCATCAACATTCATTGCGTTATTTACGTTTTGAGCAGACACATTTTTCGAACATATGAAGTAATGGATTAGCAAAAACCTTCAAAATTAATTCAAATTGTGATTGATAGAGTGTGTGTACTTATCATGACCAGTTTTCTCGTCACAAGCTGTGAGCTTTAGACCTAGCAGTTTAGATAGTGCGTTTTTCTTTCAATGAGCTTAAGATTTTTATTAAGTAAATAGCCAATGTAGACACTGCAGAACTCTGCGTCAAAGTCCTAGACACAATATGCTAAGTATAAGGGGCTATTTTCGATCTACGGATATCACTATTGAAAAAATGACGACACGGTTGGCGCAGTTTTTTTTTTTAATATTTACTCGAACTACAAGTAGTTGTTCCGGGTGTGGCTGTTTGTGTATGTGAGTTTAAATGTTTGTAACCGACGATACAAGAGAAATTCCTACTGTGGGGCCGAGTTTTATAAAAAAAAAAAATATTCGTAGCCACGACAATATTCTGCTCAATCCTTTAGTTCAAAGGCGTGATCGCCAACTCTTTCGTGTAAATAATGTGACCAAATTAACTTTGATGTAGGTAGAGTACCTGAGTGACCTCCTTTCCTTTTTATAGAGCCCTACATAGTTCCTAAAAGATTCCTGAGTCTAGAAAATCGATCCCTTGGTCTGTAACGTAATTTTTTTCACATCATTGAGAAACATTCCGCATCCAATTAAATCGCAATCTGCTGCCATCAGCAGATTACGGTTTAATTGTCCAAACTGGTTCAAAAAAGAATATCCTCCCCTAATACCGGGTCACACGGTTCGATTTTAGTTGATCAACTGCTAAGTCGAAAGCGATTAGAACCGTCTGAACAGGCTTTCAATCAAATTGAAATTCAAATTCGAAGGGTTTTTAAAGTGGATACTTGTGAAGT
Organism: Apamea sordens; assembly: GCA_945859715.1. Lineage (NCBI taxonomy): Eukaryota > Metazoa > Arthropoda > Insecta > Lepidoptera > Noctuidae > Apamea > Apamea sordens. Next base: position 3,678,094 of record OX244015.1, on the reverse strand, counting down.
AATAAACTAATGAAACTTAATTTTATGATGAATAAAAAAAATAAAAATAAAAAATAAATATCCCTGGACATTTCACACAGCGCCATCTAGTCCCAAGCTAAGCAACCTAATGCTTGTGTTATGGTAACAAGATGGCTGATAAACTACTTATATACATTTTTTTTTTTTTGTAAATATATTTTTTTCTTTCTTCCAAGGTCTTACCCAGCGATGACATAAGATTTGATAGGATTGCGTCACGATTTGTAACAACCAAGTTTGACATCGACGTCAAAATCTGGATCAGTAACTTTGGCGGAATTGAGCCAATCACAGCACGGTCGGTTTATTCTGTAAGAATCTCATCGTAAAACTAGGAGGAGTGAGATTCAAATGACCTGTCATTCCAAGTCATATTGCAGGAATTGACACTATTGACAGCTCACTTTAACTATACAGAATACATCGGCAGGAAAAGAGTGCTTCTAGCAGCTAATGATGACAACGAAGAAAAAATTCTGTGCTGAACAGTCAGCAAGCGTGGTCATCAATGCTCGTTCCTGGTCTATATGAGAAGAGGGTTTTGCACTGCAGTGGGACAAATATAGACTAATATTACGATGCAGCATCTTTTTATACCTTCTGCTTTAACCCGTAAAGCAAGTTTGTAAGATAGAATACGACGCAGTGCCGGGTTGGCAGTTTGGACTGAGTCCAACGTCATTAAGAGTTGCCGACTTGCTGTTAAAGCTACGGGCAAATAGCATTGAAGGACGGAAATTAGACGTAGGTTATTGGTTCTACAAAGGCATGAAGAAAAGTCCATTCATCCTCTATAGAAAATGAAGGATCCTCCGGCCAGACAAGTGTTGTGCTCGACGAATGATATCGGAACGTTACACATATGCTAGTCGCGCGTTGAACTTTGCTTGGGCGATGCAGGATTTTGCGTGACGTCAGTGTGATGCGTAGTTCGCATGGGGCGTTGTAGATGGCATAGGAATCCATAGGAACCTACTACGCTTTGGGATGGGCAACTAACTAGCTTCATATTTCTGTCTGAACAACTCTGTGACAATTCAAAAGTGCCTATAAATGTTTTCATTGAAATAGAGGTTCGAGTAGAATGTTTGAGCAGTGGTGATGGTGACCCAGTGGTAACGACCGTCAATTACGAGTTGTAGGCCGTAGGTTCGATCCCAGACAGGAACTTTACTTTGTTTATTGAATTTCGTCACCACTACTCTCATATGGTGACGGAAAACCTCGTGAGCAACCCGGTCGGTATGTCCTAGAACCAAAAATTCGAAGACATGTGACATCTACCAACCCGCATTGGGAAAGCTATAGGCTGATTATGTAGCCAGAATACACGACACAAATAATCACAAACCAGTTAATAACACGATGTGTACTCTTGAGAAGCGTCGTGGACTATAGGCCGTAAGGTAAAAGGAACGCGAAGGTGAAACGACTATTTTTGGCAAACCGACGCCTGCTGTAGTAACAGAAACTGACCAAAAATAACGCCACTCCAATGACAATCAGGGTTCTAACGTCACCGAGGCGTTGACACCAGGTGACGTATTTCTGGAGCAGTGCCAACCTTCAGGTGATATTATCAAACTTCGAAATGATTCAGCCGTAAAGTTTTTTATTAGAGAAGTTCTATTTTATTACCTTGATGATATTCTTAGTGTATTTCTGAATGAATGAATTTCTTGGCTTTTGATTGAACGTGTACGCAGATCAAAGCACATTTTGTTTAGGGTGATCGAATGCGTTTGATTTTTGGTTTGGAATATGGAGTTAAGAATTCCTCAAATAATACGTAATTGCAATGTCTGTGGGCGAGCATTGGTGGCCCAGAGACCGCAACTTACGAGATGAAGATCGTGGGTTCGAACCCAGGCAGGCACTTTGCTTTGAGTAAATAATTTTATCTCCGCTGCTCTCAAAACGGTGAAGGAAAACATCGTGAGGAAACCGGCATGTCCTAGAACCAAAAACTTCAGACATCTACCAACCCGCCCTGGGCCCGCGTGGTAGATTACATCCCAGCCCCTTTCGAAGAGAGGAGGCCTCTTTCCCAGCAGTGGGGACATTATAAGCTAATTATTCAATGTAAAGTCCTAAATAAGTAAACTAATTTGTTTTTGTCAAGAATACTGATTCACTATTCATACAAGTCATATTTTCACAAGAAACATTCCTTTCGATCTAATATAATTCTTAAGCTATCAAAGACGACATGACAAGACCTACATTCTGATCGAGATCCAACCCAGAAAACATGACTTCACACTTTTCTTTATACGTCACCCTTTTAGACAATAATAACTTTTCGAAGGCACAAATATGTTTCCAGTCCACACTAACCTTTCAGTATAGTACAGTCGACCAAAAGTAGGTGGTAATTCTTTGACCTTGAACTGGCCTATTAAACCACGGTGTCAATAGAGAGCAGCTTATAGATACTGTGTATTTCTCGGAAAGCACGTTGAGCCGTCGATTTCGGCTGTCATTCGTAAATCTTTGACAGTTATGACAGGTCAGAAGACCAAGTCTGACAACCAGTCCTACCAAAGAAAATCGTGTTATCCAGTAACTTGGTTCTGGAGGTCAGGTAGGCATTCACCATGTAAAATACTGGTATTTAGCTGCTTCCGAATGAACTGGAAGCCGACCCCAACATAGTTGGGAAAAGACTTGGCAGGTTGCTTTTATACTGAGTTTGTTATTAGTGACGACACAAGTGCAAAAATATGAGTACGACCAAGGCTTAAGTCCCGTCGTACGGCGAGTGTCAACCCTTACGTTGTTGACACCGCTACGGTCCGGACGAAGCGTTTCGCCTTGTCGTACCCCCTACATCGAAGGACTGGAACAATTTGCCTGTAGCGGTCTTCCCGTCCGATAATGATTTAAATGTCTTTCAAGGCTAGATTGAATAGGCTCATAATAAATTAGAGCGCTTTACCATCAACGATTGCATCACTGCTTTCCATCAGGCGGGATCGCAGTCAAGCTGTTCGGTGTTTTCACCGAACACCTTAGTTAGCAATATCGGCGCAAAGCGTTGACCTAATTTTATTACTTATTATTTTATATTAGATATTATATTCAGTGCACTTTTGTCTAACGCGTTAGCCGGGTGTATTCAAACATTCCATCAACATTTTATCACTAAGAACAGTTTATGAGTGAGTCAATAAATAGTGTTCAACATACGTGTGTTTTGGGTTTTTATCTGTTTATAATTTTAAATAGTTTAAAGTAATTTTAATGTATGAGTGTAAAATATAATAATAATAATAATATCCCTGGACATTTCACACAGCGCCATCTAGTCCCAAGCTAAGCAACCTAATGCATGTGTTATGGTAACAAGATGGCTGATAAACTACTTATATACATTTTCTTTTGTAAATACATACATATTATAGATAGAAAAACACCCAGACTCGGAACAAATACATGTAAGGACTTACAAATATGGACTACAGTTGTCTGAGATAAATAAATAATTATTATTATAAACATTTTTTTCTCCTCAAAAACAACGACACTTCGCTACGTACCCCGAAACAAGCACTAGTTTACATCATTAAAAAAAATAAAAGTTGACTAATATTTTGTGGAAGCCAGAGGTTACCATGTGGGCTGAGGTGGACGAACTGACGTCTTAAAAGGTGGGTAGCGGTGACTGGACACAAAATTCCTGCTGACGTTATTGGACCAGATATTTCTGCTTAGTAATCTCTTGCGTATTTCCTGGCATAGTTTATGCTGTTCTCTGTCGCAACTGACAACGCAGATGTTGAAATATATGAAAATAATATAGTAGAAAGAACAGTGGAATTGAGCAAGTGAAGATCATGTCACAAGAGGATGGGAAATCATCAAATGACCCCTCCCGCTCTGGGTGGAGCAGAATGAGTGTCAGACTCTTACTGACTAAAACCCACCCGTGTTCCTTCCTTAGCCCTTTATGTTCCAGGGCAGCGGTAACCCTTTCGGACGATCCCGCTACCCTGGCAGGCTTCGGCCCTATCGGGCCCCGTCGCTTATGCTGACATCTCTTTGAGGCGCGCGTGGAACACATACACGCCGTCCGGCACGGGCCTAGTCCTGATCGGACGGAGAGCTTGCACGAAGGCTTCGTTAACGTTCAAGTTCGCGGTCAATATTATGGAGATATGAGGAACAAGGTAGAAAGATCATACTCCATTGAAAAGACCAGAGGGGTGATGTGTCTGGTGAGTTAATACCCAATAGTTTTTGTCGGGCTGGCGTATCATCATCACATCTGCCTAGCCTTTTTCGGGGTCGGCTTCCAGTCTAACCGGATGCAGCTGAGTACCAGTATTTTACATGGAGAGACTGTTGTATATATTTATAATGTAAATAAATCTGCTTGCGCGGTATGTGGTGTGATGCGTAGTTCACATGTGGCGTTGTAGATGGCACCACAGAGGAAATTTTGATGTAAAAAGGTCTTTGCTAAGGTGTGGGACATATTAGGCTTGTAATAAATGTAGAAGGTTTGCGTTTGATCACTATCTCGCCTGATGGTAACTGATGAAGCGGTTGATAATGGTGCATGCTTGCCTGAACCTAACCTATTCACTCGAGAATACGAATATTTACTTTAGTTTTGATATTCTGAGCCCGTAGTATACAACGTACATCAAACTTAAGTATTGACACTGAATGCCGCAGTGGCCTTCTGTGTTTAAAGGTCATCCCCGCCTCTAAATGTTTCATAAATCTTGAAAATATTAGTAACAAGTACAGATTAGGTCCGCCATTCGGATTTATTTTGGTTCTGTCAAAGTTTTTAGAAAGGCGATTGAAGACTTATATGATACCTACAGCGTCCGCCATTTTCCTTTTTTTTTTCAAAATGGCGACCACTCATGTGAAATCGATAACTCACATTAATGCATTTTTTGGGGTTTGGTCCTATTGTTATATGCCTGGCAGCGATTTTGAAAAAAATAATTGCGGACAGTAGGTATGCCATGGACCTGCAAAGCCCCTTGACCGAGTTTTTTTTAATTGAATGCTGGTTACCTTGTTAGAACCAGATAGTAGGAATTTTGGGGTAGGTATAAAGACACGTAGACCTAAATTCGCTCGCGTTTCGACCTCATTCCCTTTCCTCCCAGGCACTAATTTATTAATTTATAATCTACTTATTACACCAACAAATGCTTAACGTCAGGCAAATTACAAATGAACATATTTAATGTCAGAAAGTTTAGAGGAAGTGACAGTTTCCTGCAGAATGTTAGGTTGGGCGTAATCCTATGACGTCAGTTTGGATTTAGGTATTGCGAATCCGACCTAGATATTACATCAGCTTTTGTATTGTGACGACAATGGAGGCATTTTAATTAAGAACGCTTAAAATCGTCCACCCCTAAGGTTGAATGCCACTTTGTAAGTCATAAAACGAACAAGGTGTATTTAATAATATAATAATAATAATAAAAATCTTTATTTATACGAAGTCTTACCAAGGGGTATCGTATTTAGGCGCGGGCCTGCGGGCGGAGAGTAATGGGTAGCTCTCCGTCCGATCAGGACTAGGCCCGTGCCGGACGGCGTGTTCGTGTTCCACGCGCGCCTCAAAGAGATGTCAGCAAGTGACGGGGCCCCACAGGGCCGAAGCCTGCCAGGGTAGCGGGACCATCCGAAAGGGTTTACCGCTGCCCTGGAACATAAAGGGCTAAGGAAGGAACACGGGTGGGTTTTAGTCAGTAAAAGTCTGACACTCCCTTCTGCTCCACCCAGAGCGGAAGGAGTCATTTGATGATTTCCCATCCTCAAAAAAAAAAAAAAAAAAAAAAAAAAAAAAAAAAAAAAAAAAAAAAAAAAAAAAAAAAAAAAAAAGGGGTATCGTATTACCCAGTAACTGGGTTGTGGAGGTCAGATAGGCAGTCGCTCCATGTAAAATACTGGTATTCAGCTGCATCCGGTTAGACTGGAAGCCGACCCCAACATAGTTGGGAAAAGGCTAGGCAGATGATGATTTATACGAAAACCTTCAACATTGTTTAAAGACTAGGTCACATGATCAGTGAATTAAAGGTAATACAGATAGAGTAACCCTGACTCCCAAACTAGGAGATCCTGTATCTTGGTAGTCAGTGTTCTGCTGTCACTGTGATACAAAAACCTTTTACTAAAAAAAATTTGTCTCTGTCAGTTAGATATTATCCAACTTAGTAAAGTTTTTAGAACAGTGGTAGCCAACAGGCTATGCTAGGCTCGTTGGTAACGACAGCGACTTACTAGCAGTAGGTCGTAGGTTCCGAACCCAGACAGGCGCTTCACTTTGTGTAAATTATTTCATCACCACTGCTCTCAAAACGGTGACGGAAAACATCGTGAGGAAACCGGCATGTCCTAGAACCAAAAAACTTGAGAGGTGTAAAGGGACACCCGGATGGAACGAAGTACAACTGGCTTGCTTTCTATAAGAGAGAGAGAGAGAGAGAGACAGACAGAGAAATACGCGCACGCCACACGGCTTACAACTATAGCAAAAAGTGTCGTTGCAACTTTTGGTCTTATTTTTTTCCGTCTAGCCCTTGCCCTAGCCCTAGCCCTTTCGCAACGCGCGATAAGGAACTTCGTTCCAAAAATTCGAAGACATGTGACATCTAGCAGTTCGCACTGGGCTCGCGTGGTGAATTACGGCCCCTAAGTGAGTATGGTGAGTTACACTCCCTCTCACCTGAGGGAGAGGTCTGCTTCCCACTGCTGGGTCACAAGCCTCCTCTCGAGGAGAGGGAGTTAGCCGTAATCCACCACGCGGGCCCAGTGCGGGTTGGCACATTCCACATGTCTTCGAATTTTTGATTCTGGGACATGCCGGTTTCCTCACGATAATTCCCTTCACTATTCTGAGAGCAGTGGTGATGAAATAGTTTACGCAAAGCGTCTGCCCGGGTTCGAACCTACGGCCTACAACTCATAATGGACGGATTTTACCACTAGGTCATCACTGCTTCAACTGCTCGAGTCTGCCCCGCTAAAAAGCAATTGTAATTCTGTCGAATTGATATTTGTAAACGCCTTAGTGAAAGTAGAACATGTCAAGTAAATAATTTGACAGATTAGGAGCACAATTGCATAACCAACCATCAGACATCGATTGTCTTATTTTCTGAACTGGTTCTAGCGTTTCCGGTGCATTCGATAAATTGTTTAGCGCCTTACAATCTACATACTTCGTTTTACAAAAGGTGTTTACATGGCACAAATGTGTGTGGCTTGTGGCTAAGTAATAACAGCCGCACGGGTCGATGTTGCCGCGTTTGGTCCGTGGATGGGTGACCATCTTAACATACCAAGACCCCTTCGTGCCTCGGAAAGCACGTTAAGCCGTTGGTCCCGGCTGTCATTCGTGGATCTTTGGCAGTCGTTACGGGTCGTCAGTAGCCCGAAAGTCTGACAACCAGTCTCATCCAGGTCTTAATGATGATGATGAATGAAAGGTACCAAAGGTACTACGCAGATGTAAGTGGAAACGCCGGGAGTGGACGCTCTAGGAGCACATATTGGTGATGTTCTTCAGAAAGGACAGGTGCGTAGTACTCCCAACCGGCATGCGTGTTTGACCAGAGGGTTGATTCTCGTATTTTATTATTCGTCGGTTATAAAAAAAAAAAAAACTGTTTCATAGAAAAGTGCAATACCTACGCGGTCAAAATGTATGGAACAGCAATATACAGGGTTATTTGTAAAACACCAACAACCTCTTAAGAGGTCATTGTACTCATCATTATGAACAACTTTTACTATAGGACCAAACCTGAAATCGCGAAAAAAAATCAGCTGCTCCATACATTTTGACGAGTTATGCGAACATAAATGTAGGGAACAGCTAATTTTTTTTTCGCCATTTCAGTTTTGGTCCCATATTAAAAGTTGTTCATAATGATGAGTACAATGACCACTTAAGAGGTTGCTGGTGTTTTACAAATAACCCTGTATATTTTTTAAAAACCGACGAAAAATTTCAACGCTTTGGGGTAACTCATGTGCTGAATCCATGGTTACAGTTTGCGCGTCGATGTCCCTGTCACCCTGTATAAAGCTACTGCCATAAATATTTGTCAGTCAGGATAGACGGTCTACCGCGCAGTTTTAAAACATATAATTTATTAACTTATTTTTCGATAAGTAAAAACGTGTGCCATGATAATCTGTCATGAAGGCTTTTCGATTAAGTACTAGGATTTTCTAATCGAACAGTATCGTAATAAATTAATATCTTATCGAAACAGTAATTTTATTTTCAACACAGGAAGCTACTTACAATTAATTATTTAAATTCATTATCTTTTTTTTATGTGATAAAATTTTGGTGACGTATTTTTAACCCCCGACGCAAAAACGACGGGGTGTTAGGTCCTTGGTCGTTACATCCTTTCGCAACCGGCTTTATTACAAAACTAGCCTCCGTTCCCGGCTTCGCCGTGCTATGTCATCGAAAATAACTCATATACTTCCTCAGGGTTCAAAGTATCACCGTACCAAAATTCATTAAAATTGATCCCGCTGTTTCGGAGATTAGCCGGAACAAACAGACAGAAACAATTTTTGAAGTGAAAACTTCTTTAGCGGCGTTGTGCACTTTTTTTGTGATGGGTAAAAAATGTTAAACTCGCGTCAGGACACGTGGCCTGATCGAAAATTCGTAAGACGGAGGGAGTTTTTTGTGATGGGTAAGAATGTTGAACTCGCGTCAGGACACGTGACCTGATCGAAAATTCGTAAGACGGAGCTCGCGTCAAGACACGTGACCTGATCGAAAATTCGTAAGACGGAGGGAGAGTAGACCGCATTCCAAAATATCAAAAATGCACAACATTAATATTCAAGTTTTCACTTCTGCCAGCACTCCCGGAGTGCAAACCGCTTTTTTTTTAAAGATTAAAATACAATAACTGGCTCGAATCTTTGGGATTGGACTTTAGTACTTATTTGGTAATAAAACAGAACGTGTCTGTTTGTCTGTCCATTAGGCAGCTTTCCACAAGAGAGAGCTGTGTGAGGTAGCGAAACGGTGAGCGAGGAAGCTTAGTGCACTTGGGACCCAAGTGACATGTGACATCTACCAACCCGCGTGGTGGATTACGGCCCACTCCTTCCCATAGAGAGGAGGCCTGTGTCCCTGCAGTGGGAGCGTTATAGGATGATTATGCCATTCTGATGATCATTAAAGATGCATTCTCTGGGAAAGAGGGCGTTCTAATATCGCTTAAAATTCCCAACATCAGTATTTGAAGAATTTACAACACTAGAACACTCTTTTTAAATACTGGTTTTTCAACACTTTTGGAACGAAGTTCCTTATCGCGCGTTGCGAAAGGGGGCTAGACGGAAAAAATTAAGACCAAAAGTTGGAACGACACTTTTTGCTATAGTTGTAAGCCGTGCGGCGTGCGCGTGTTTCTCTGTTTGTCTCTCTCTCACTCTTTGAACTTCGTTCCATCCGGGTGTCCCTTGACACATCTCAAGTTTTTTTTTTAAATACTGGTATTCAGCTGCATCCGGTTAGACTGGAAGCGGACCCCAACATAGTTGGGAAAAGGCCAGGCAGATGATGAGTATTTGAAGAATTTTCCTTAATGCCATGACACAATCTACATATAGAGGAAAATTCTTTAAAAACCGGTGTTGGGAAATTTCACTACGGAGACTTCCTCGTATTCCATGCATACTTAATATTATGAATGAGAAAGTAACCCTGTCCGCCTGTTACATTTTCAGCATAGCCCACTGAACCGATGGTTCCTACACCCAAATTGCGAAATCATTTTTAATCTTGGGTGAAATGTTACAATTGCCCCGCTGGAGAAGGCTCCAGAGGAAGCGGGGTAATTGCGTACACACTAACAGTACCAATGGATTTTATTTTGACAGTTCATCAACATTCATTGCGTTATTTACGTTGTTGAGCAGAAACATCTTTCAAACATATGAAGAAATGGATTAGTAATACCCTTCAATATTATTGAGTATGTGATTTAAAGTGTGTTACGCAATTCTCTGGACCCTAATTGCGTTTTAATGAAAACCTACAGTATCGCCAGCCGAGTGTCAGAGGATATATTTTATGTTGATACAAGAAATTTCACGAGGACAAATTCGCGGTCAGACGCATTGTGTCATAATTTTCCTATACAAGGTGTCGTTTTGCATCCTCGGACCTCGTCAAATTCAAGGAGGTAACTGTGCTACTGACTCTCGACACGAATCTATAATAAAATAAGTGGGTATTTTTTTTCTCATTTTCTGAAATCGGCATGTGTGGGACACACATTTTAAAACGCGGCCGGTGTGAGATCGCACTGTAACTGCCCTTTTACACACACATAAAAACGCGGCCGCTTATAACGCGATTCTGTTCTTTGAAAGTGGTGTATTCTGAAATACTATCAAACTTAAAACTAAAAAAAAAAACAAGTATGTATTCATTATTTACCAGGGATCGTAACTTTATTTGATTATTTATATCTTTCATAACGACCTCCTGAAATTTGACGAGGATGCAAAACAACAGCTTGTATAAGCAAGCGATTCTTACCAATAATTTTCCAATCACATGTACAAGATACCATATCTAGCAGCAAGTTGATAAATAGGACTGTAAGATTACAACAATGAATCGAACAGCTAGGTTGTTAACCCATCCAGACTACATACCTACAGTTCCACTTAGTAAATTGATTAAAAAAAAACGTTTTTCTGCAAGTTAATCTTCAAGTCTCGAGTTAATAGGTTTGTGGCGACATCTACATCGCCGCATACGAACTACGAATCATAATGATGTCATTCAAAATCCTGCACCTTGCAAAGAGTTTACGCGACTAGCAGATATACAACGTCCCGACATCAATCGTTAGGTAATTCCGATGCAGCCTGTCCCAGCGACGCCCTACGCCGAAGTCCGTACCCCACAGGGTGCCCTTAGCGTGGAGTAAGTTTTTTAAGCCCTGGCTGGAGGCCTTAATTTATTATGGCATCCACAGGTAAGCCCGGTTAAGCAGAAGACCACATCATAGGTTAAGCTTTGAATGCCATTTATAAAAATAAAAAAATCGTGGGGTATTAGTCCACCACCAGACACTCCACCCGTCTGGTCGGAGGATCCTCCCTTTTTTAACAGACTTTTAAAAAAGGAGGAGGTTCTCAATTCGGATGTTTGTATTTTTTTTATGTTTGTTCGCGCATAACTCCGTCGCTTGCCAACCGATTTGAAAAATTCTTTTTTTGTTGGAAGGGTATACTTCCCATAGAAATTTCATCAAAAACGGTTTAGTAGTTTGGTTTTTAAACCAAAATTACTGGTAAATATTACAACTTAAAAGTGAAAAATAAAAACTTTTTTGCAAAAAAACCCAACGACACCGACTTCCGAAATTAAAGTTATTTTTCACTTTGTAGTGTCGTTTTTGGAAGTCGGTTGATTTTTTTTGCAAAAAAGTTTTTATTATGGAGGTAGAGTGAACTTTACACACTGTTCCTCATACCTCTATAGGTTACTTCTAGGCAAGCGTGCAGCAGCTGCATCATTGCTTACTGTCAGCAGAGATAGTGGTCAAATGGAGAAAAAACTGGCTAGATTTGCTCTAAAAACGAGACAGGGGCCAGCATACTTGAAGCCAATTGTATGTTTTATGATTTTTTGTTTTGGGTCTGTAGCTCACACAAAACTTCTCTTATTCTTTACTTTTTAAGAATTTTCACTGCTATGACGTGGACGGTGTTTTTTTTTTTCCTTCATTTATCTAAGGGAATCTACGACAGGCTCAGAATTTCGGCACGAAGTACAGACACATTCCTTGTCGGAAGATTTCCAATTGTTCACTAGAAATTCTTATGGACATAGAACAGTTGACGTTCGTGATATCATCATCTGCCTAGCCTTTTCCCAACTATGTTAAGGTCAGCTTCCAGTCTAACCGGATGCAGCTGAATACCAGTATTTTATATGGAGCGACCGCCTATCTGACCTCCATAACCCAGTTACTGGGTAATACGATACCCCTTGGCAAGACTGGTTGTCAGACTTTCGGGCTTCTGACGACCCGTAACGACTGTCAAAGATCTACGAATGACAACCGGGACCGACTGCTTAACGTGCTATCCGACGCACGGTATGTGAAGAAGATGGTCACCCATCCACGGACCAACGGCGACAACCGTAGCTTAACCTGATCAATCGACCCGTGCGGCTGTTATTACTTAGCCACAAGCCCCTCAACGTTTGTGATACGTTAAATCTATTACTAATGTAGACAATACTAATACGATACAGATTTAATATGCAAATTAATGATAATATGAATTCATTTGACGTAACAACTAACGCCATCTACTAAAAGTTACGTGAACTAACAACTTTTAGACACGTGCGTTCAACACATCAGTTTCCTTATTTCTTTAAATGTTAAAAACAAGCAGTATGGTTGCTTAAAAATGCTATTTGTACCTCAAACGAGGGATGTAGCATAAATAAGAAATTCCAGAAAAAACAAAACGAGTTAAAAAGTAGGTATCTAATATAACCAGGATTTAAACCTCTCAAGAGGACGTCAATGTTCTTGATAAGATCTCAAGGATAATTTATTAATGGCTCCATCGATATCTCATTGTTATTTATTTACTTAATTAAAATCTTCGTCAATAACAAACCATGGGCTTAGAACTGGCAATGTTACGACAAAAAAATATGAATATGCATCTAGTTCCATTCCAACTTCAAAATCCGCGCCATCTTGCGCAATCAAAAGTCAAAATTCCCGCGCGAAATCTAAAAATACAATTTAAAAAGTGCTACCGTAGTCTATGTTAAATGTACTACATCGTGATTACGGATCACGAAATCGTATCGTTGCTGATAACACATAACCTAAAATTGATCACATGTTATGTCATGCTGTATCAGCTGTATGACGTAAATTTATAGGTAGGTACAATACATTTAAACAGTGGCATTTATAGTCGCGCGCGACTTTATTGCGTCGATTTTTTAATTTACATTGGCACTATAATTTTGCAATGAAAGAATTTTGATCAGCTGTTTTTTACGACTGCCTGAACAGTGCTAGGTTTGTATTAAAAAAAAATGGTATTCTGGAGCACTGGGTCAAAATATAATATTCTTTATTTATCATACACAACATCAGGCCTACCCCGAAGGTTTAGCCAGAGGTTAGATATGAGCGCCGCGCCGGCGCGCCGCCGTCGCCGTGAGTTCACGTCGACGCGTCGTCGCCGAGTGGCGCACGCGGCGCGCCGTCGCGCGTCTTCGCGACGAGTCGCAACTAGCTTTCCCGCACGCACGCGCGGCCTTTACGTTCACGACTAAATCCTTTGAGGCTAACTAAGATAGTATTTATCCATGACAGCTATGTATTTATTATTATTATTTTTAACATATCTCGGGACCATAGGGTCCCGGTCCTTTGGAAGGCGTACGAGGGGCCGAAGCCAACTCGCAGAGGCCCCTTAGGAAATTTTATTGTAATGTGGCACCACCCGACGATTATCACTGTATGCACTGCAAGTGCACCCAAGGACAACCCCCGGTTAGTGTACAACTATTACAGGCAGTGGCGTGCACACAGTTTTAAGACAGGGTAGGCAGAAAATTGTACTCACCAAAAATACTACACGTTGGTTTTGGTTTGTCGTCTTTTCGATTGATGATGTAGGTAATTGCCAAATGCCAACTCAAATATCCATAGATTGACTGATTTTAAAGACATATCAATTTACGGATATTCGAAGTGGCCTTTCGGCGCGTTTGTTTGATGTTTTGTAATGTTTGTGTGATTTGCAAAATTTAAATAAAATCATTGAAAAGATGGTGGTGTGAGTATACTAAGTATATAGGATTGTTTTATTTGTATATTAAATCTACACGCCTATCTTTCTGTAAGAATATCTGCAATATGGAATCGTAAAAGTTGGGAAGGCGTTTTATTTCCGTAAGAAGGTTTTTTTCTATTGAAATCGTGGAAAGATCTGTAAGTCGTTGCTGGCCTTGTGTATTTCTTAAGTAGGTGTGTATACGTTTTAGCGACGAGAATGACCTTTCGGTTGAAGCACTGCTCGCGGGAACTGTAACAATTAATTTTGCCAAACGCAGTACTTCGGGAAAAACTGTATTTATGTTATTTTCGTAAAAATGTTCTATAATTTTGTAAATACTAAGGTTTTTGAATTCAGCAGATTTATAAACACATTTGAGCTCATTGATAAGGCGGTCTAAGTTAAAGTCGTATAATTTATAAACATTTACGAATTGCGATACTAATTCAACCGGAAAATTGTCATTATATTTATTGAAATTTTCGCATGAAAGTAGTCCAAAAAATTTTAACTCTTTCAGATTTTTATATCGGTCGCGACATTCGATGGATATATTGTCTATAATTTCAATAAAAATCCGCTTAAAATTGGTTTTCGCGTCCACAACATTACGTTTTTGTTTTGGCGGCCCTGTGATTATTTTTACGCCTTCAAAAATTAATTCAAACCTAGATCTGAATGATTCCAAAAACGATTCAAAGTCCCTAATTTTTTTAATGCAATAAGTCACATCTGATGTCTTTTTTTGCATAATTTCGTAAAGCACATCAGTTTCTGCGAATATTTCGTTAAACACATGAAGTAAAAACTGGAATTGAAAGTCTTTTAAATTGTGTAACAAATACGAAACTTGACTTAATGTCTCACCATCCCAAGAGTCTTCGTTTTCAGCCATATCCTCAAATAAATCAATTAAATGTAAATAAGAATTGAAAATTACATTTACAGTACGCGAATTGTAAGTCCATCGAGTGTCAGCAACGCGAGGCAATTTTTTCATATCAGCCATTTTATTATAGTGGTTTTGCCTTTTGGTACCTACTATTATTAAAGAAATTGGCTAATGTTTTTATGAGATTGAAAAAACGTTTAGTTTCCGGGATACGTTCGCACGATTTGGAAAGTACCAAATTAAGGACATGGGCGGAACACCAAACGTATTCAGCAAGAGGACATTGCTGGCGAATCAGCGACTGAACGCCGTTCCGTTCAGATGACAGGACAGCTGCACCGTCATATGTCTGAGGTACTAATTTCGCCAAACAGTTAAATTCTGATAAAGTCTGCAGTATGATGGCACTTAAAGTTTTCGCGGTACGGTTGGAACTTACGTCAATATATTTTATAAATCGATCAAAAACTTCTGACTTATGAAAATATCTTAAAACCAGTACTAGTTGCTCTTTGCCACTTACGTCTGGTGTTTCATCGACCATCACAGCTACAAAATCAGTGGAAGCGATTTGTTGTTTTATTGTTTCGATCATTACAGACGCTACACTAGAGATCAGGTCATTTTGAATACGATTTGATAAACCCGTAAATGAGCTAGTGCAATTTTGTAAATGGTTTTCCAACACTCCGTCGTATTTCGCGAGCACGTCGACCATTTCTATTTCTAAATAATTGCCCTTATTCACTGACGAAGCAGATTCGTCATGTCCACGAAAAGCGAGCTCTTGTTTCCCCAAAAAGCAAACAATGTCAATAAGTCGCTGAAAAATATTTCGGTTCCGATCGACTTTCGCGTTATGTCTATCGATGTCGATTTGTATCTGAGAGTTTAAACGCGTCTCTATACGATTTTTTCCAAAGGTGTGATATTTAAGGGAAGATTCCAAGTGTTTTTCAGATTGTTCATGTTTTCTCGCGGCGGTAGGAAAATTATGAATATCAGCGTAACCGATGTCGTTCCAGACGGTTTTATTATTTGAAAATAGTAGACAAACGAAACAAAATAACCGATTACTGTGTATGCAACCTGTCAGCCAATTATATGAATCATATTGTTTTGTATTGAATTTACGATTGACTTTACCTTTAGTTTGTATTAATTGCAAATCCGGTGTAGGACGACCTATCTCGATAACTTGTTTTTTTTCACTAAAAGATAGTTTTAAAAACGCGTCATATTTTATTTTATCAATACACACACCATCTGAACAACTTTCACAGACAATATTATCCATTTTTCACTCTAATCACAATGTTAAAATCCTAAATATCTGATAGCGTAAGTCACAAACACAACACACATCAAACAATAATGGCTACTATTGACTATTGAAATTACGTAGTAAAAAGGAAAATTAATACGACAAAAAAATGATGGCCATCTAAATATATAAAATTCAATGAAACAATGTTACTTCTTAAAATATTCGCATTGCATAGCAAGCTTTCGTCGGAAATGTTCGGTTAGGATCGTAATTTTTCGTGAACAACTCGAACAAGACACTGGCTTTTCATGCAGTTGTGTGCGTTATTTTTGTCATTGTGTGTCAGCAAAGCCCACGTAGCTATAGGAACGCACACACATAAAAATACGCATGACCACGAGTTTCCACGGAGCACACATACAAAATATTCAGAGACGAATAGTTTGTGTCTTTGCCGTGGCATAGGCGAGGTGGCGCTAGTGCAGTAAACTGTATCGATCTTAATGATAACACCGGCACTCGATAGGTGGAGCTGATTTATGATTTAAGATTTTTGTGTTGTTTTGTTTATTGATAAAATAATATTAGATCTATTATCAGAACTAGGGTAGGCAGTGTCTTTCTGTCTATATGGAACGCACGCCACTGATTTACAGGATATGGAAAAATACAAATTTGGGCTAGTGGACTGGTTACCAATAACTATGAAAGAACTATGGCCCCTGCCTGATCATTATTATTGGGCTATGGGTTTGGGTGGCTAAAGTGGACTGGTTACCAATAACTATGAAAGAACTATGGCCCCTGTCTGATCATTATTATTATTATTTTGCTTTTTGGTGTAAGTATGTAGGAATTAAAGTTACGTCCGTCATATCTTATTATAATTATGTGGTTGTTATTGAAATTTTGATATTTTATTTTTTCTATATCAAGAGCCAGCAATACCTAGTCACCTACTCACTTAGATGATACTACTTTAATTACTTATAAGTATATGATTGTTTTATGTTCTTAGTTTTTTACATTATTATAGAATTTACTTAATTATACATATTTAACAGTTATGTTGATAAATATTTTTTTTTTTTAGTTTTTATTATAGATAGATAGTGATGTGATTAAAAACGCTCAGTGTCTCTTCAACTGAAAATAATGAAATTATTATTTTTCACTAAACGTGATCTCCAATTAATTAGAAGACTGTTAAATTGTAATTAACAAATACGTTCCTTTATCAAAAAATATAAATCTCTCCGTGGTAAAAAAATATCTAAGACCCACGGCCTGCCACGCCGCGCCGCCGTGACGCCGCCGCCGCCGTGGAAATTTTCAGGCCACGCCGCCGTCGTGGAATTGGCTATCGGCGCTCATATCTACCAGAGGTGCACTTAAAGTACACCAAGTTTGCGCCGGGTAGGAATAGGGTAGTTTCCTGAGTAAAAAATAATGGACATGTATTTTTTCTTTTGTCAATCACCTGTCCACGTTATTACTTCGTTTTTTTGCTTGGCTCCTAAGGCTCATTGCGTGATGTTAAATAGCCTATCAAATACAGAAATAGTTTTTCAAATCCGATCGGTAGTTTTCGAGATTAGCGCGTTCAAAAAAACTTTTTTTTTTTTTTTCAGGATGGGAAATCATCAAATGACACCCCCGCTCTGGGTGGAGCGGAAGGGAGTGTCAGACTCTTACTGACTAAACCCACCCGTGTTCCTTCCTTAGCCCTTTATGTTCCAGGGCAGCGGTAACCCTTTCGGACGATCCCGCTACCCTCAAAAAAAAAAAACTCTTCAGCTGTATTATTAGTTTAGATATAGAAATGTATTGTATAAACAATTGTTGGCTAACCTAAATAAATAAAACATAGAGATCTCTGAACCTATATTACTTACAACATCTATTATTATTTAAATCCTATGTTTAACAAATAAAACTTAGATTAATTACCTTGAGGTCTATCGGTTGACTGCTCAGGTACCAATTCTCGTAATGAAAAAACGCTCAAAATCTAGTCGCAATCTAATCTCGGCGACAAACAAATGCCAAAAACTTGTCAAAAATGTAGGGTAGTAGGAAGTATTTTTGACAAACTGAGCGTTCTAAAAATTACGAGAATTGACCCTCAGATTTGGGCATAGCTGATTCCTTCCAGAAATTATCTTCGTGAAGATGTTTATTTTATTATTATAGCAACGTTGCAGATAATCAACACAATGCACTGGTTCATCATCATCATTCTCCTGCCCTTATCCCAATTTATTTGGGGTCGGCGCAACATGTCTTTTTCTTCCATACTTCTAGTGCACATGCTTTTAATGCACTGGTTAAGCCTAGGTATTCCATTGTATATTTTGTTTATAATTTTTTTGAACTGTCAAGTTACTGAATACAATTAAAACTCGAAGTCTAATTATTATGTATCATGTCAACTTATAAGTTTTTTTTGTTATTTTAGTCCACCAATCATTACAGTTAAAAAGAGATTTGACAGTAGGTCAACTGATCAGAGATTTGCCAACGAATGATTTTTTATGAGTATGACTGAAGGTTTTGCAAATTTTAATCAAAAAATAAAATCTAGAAATTATCGACGGTTTTCCGATATACAAAAAAAATCGTTCGCAGTCGGGTAAAAATGATGATATTCACAATTACCTATGAAAAACCCAGTTACAAGTTGTAAAGCAATAATATTCTAATTTAAAACATTTACCTAATACCTATAATTATGAGGAAGGAATAACAAACTATGGTGAACGCAATATGATAATAAATTAAAAATACCGTCATATTATTATGAATGTATTGATTAATTAATTAAATTTTATTAATCATGTATTGTTAATTAATAATTATCTCCTTTATTTAAAATTAAACATATCAATTATATTTTTAAATATTAGAATATAAAAAGTACAAAAGCATTTAAAAATATAAAAAATAGTAGCCCACCGGTATCGGGAGCAGGGTCCAAGCTACCGGCGGTCAGGGCTCCAGAGAGAGGAACCTCCTGACAATGCGAGCCGTGTCCAGAAGTACCGCTTTCTGAATCAAACCCTTGATCCAACTGCCCAACGAGAGCCTCCTCAGGTGTTGGTCGAGGCTGTTGGCTATTAACCCATTAGCTGTCACGACTATCGGCACAATGATCGCTGAGTCCACATCCCACATATCGACAACCTCGCGAGCCAAGTCAAGATACTTGATTTGTTTATTCATAATTAATTATTATAAATATAATATTATAATAATATTAAATTATTAATTAACATCTATTATCCATAAACCTATTGATTGCCGTAAAACAAGGTAAGCCGCGGCTGTCATTCGTAGATCTTTGACAGTCCTTACAGGTAGTCAGTCTGTATTAGACATTACTTAATTATTAAAACATTATTACTCTGAAATTACCTACTTATTAATTTGAATTTATGAAATTACTTAATTATTTATTTATATTTATGACATTGTATACTTATTGATTTCAAGTTATGACATTGCTTATGGTATTATTTTTAATTAATGAAATTGTATAACGTATTAATCTGAATTTATGACATAGTATAATTTTAATGATAATTTTGCATGCCTGAATTGGTGCAACACAGTGGACTGCGCATTCACTTCACATCTAGAAATGTATATTATGTACTGTGTTGAGCAATAAACAATTGAATTTGAATTTAGTCAGAAGTTCTGACTACCTGTAAGGACTGTCAAAGGACTTTCGGGGTTCTGACTCAGAACCCCGAAATTTCACTGACAACCAGTCTTTCCAAGGGAAATGAAAAGAAATTGTTGGGAAAAGGCTAGGCAGATTCAGAAAGGATAGGCGGATAAATGTCACTTCCACGTCATAGGTCATAGAACGACAAGGTATATTTGGCAGATGAGGCCCTAAGAGGACACTCTTATTGGTGATGTTTTCCAGACGGGTCAGGTGAGTAGTACTCGCAACTGGCATGCGTATATGACCAGAGGGGCAATTCTGGTAATTTTAAGACCGTTAACAGTCTGATCTCAGCCTTAATCTGTCAAAAAATACTTCATTTTGACAAGTTTTTGACATTTGTTTTTCGCTGAGATGAGACTGCGACTAGATTTTGAACGTTTTAAATTACGAGAATTGGCCTTCCGATGTATGAGCATAAACGAAGCAAAAGGATATGTAAGGATCGTAGCAGGTACGTTTTAGTTTCGATTTACCCGCATGGGAAGAAAGCGTGAGTTTATGTACAGTCACGAGCACCAATATGTCAACACCTGGCAACTTTCAATTTCGTTTTGGTGAAATAACGAATGCAACGTTGAAATACGACACATTACATGACATCATCTGCCTAGCCTTTTCCCAACTATGTTGGGGTCGGCTTCCAGTCTAACCGGATGCAGCTGACCAGTATTTTACATGGAGCGACTGCATATCTGACCTCCACAACCCAGTGACTGGGTAATACGATACCCCTTGGTAAGACTGATTGTCAGACTTTCGGGCTACTGACGACCCATAACGACTGTCAATGATCCACGAATGACAGCCGGGACCAACGGCTTTCCGAGGCACGGAGGGGTCTTGGTTTGTAAAAAAATGCAAAAATGAAAATGCAACGTTGAAATACGACATATTACATAAACCTATGGGTTCGAAAATGCTATGTTCGTAACAACATAAAATTTCATTCCAAAATAAAGGAGTAAATCGCTTTTGAATAAAGCCGAGTGTAGACATACTTTTGCTCGTGACTGTATGTATTATTTGTCTTTGTGACAAGTTAGATAATATCAACCTTAGTTTAGTAATAACGAGGTAGACTATACTTTGATTCCGGCTTGTTATAAGAAAAAGGGCGTAGGTTTTTTTTATTGATAACAATATTCTTCACAGTCCTCGAATGACGAAATATATCAGTAATTGAGTATACATAAAAAAAAAACTATTTCTTGTTTAATCAAGTGTTTACAAAATTTATTGAACACACTGATAAGGATAATTATATGTAGATATATTTTTCTCATGTAAACAAGTGCGTATTAAAACGTCTACGTCTAATCTGTGAAGAAAAACATTGTGAGTACACCTGACTTTGTTAATTGCGCGAAAGACTATGCTAATTGCGCGGTAAACTCTGCTTGCGAGATGCAGGATTTGCGTGACGTCAGTATGACATGTTGTTCGCATGTGGCGTTGTAGATACCGCTACATCACTCCCCTCCGGAGACCGGAAGTCGATAGTGGGCTGAGTCTTGTATCTTTCGATGCTTGCCAGGCCAGCTGAGGTTCCAGTGTGTCGGAACCGGTTGCCGCATAGTTCACGGTGAGTCGGAACTGTCTGCGGAGATGCCCCAGTGAGTCAGGGTGGCGCATAGTTCGCGGTGAGTCGGAACTGTCTGCGAAGATGTAGGATTTGCGTGACGTCAGTATGACGCGTTGTTCGCATGTGGTGTTGTAGATACCGCTACACATATCATCATTCACACATTTGTTAATACATATAAGTCTGAAATCGTCTTGAGCAAGCGTGGTGATCAATACTCGTGTCTTCTCTGTATATGAGGCCTTTGCACCGCAGTGGAACCATAGAAAGCTGGTATTATTATTTATGTCAAAAAAGCGACAAAGAAAGAAAGAAAATACATTAATTTAGCACAGACTAAAAGACACAATACACCAGATACATTGGACTATTGGAACGAAGTTCCTTATCGCGCGTTGCGAAAGGGGGCTAGACGGAAAAAATTAAGACCAAAAGTTGGAACGACACTTTTTGCTATAGTTGTAAGCTGTGCGGCGTGCGCGTGTTTCTATGTCTGTCTCTCTCTCTCTCTCTTATAGAAAGCAAGCCAGTTATACTTCGTTCCATCCGGGTGTCCCTTGACACCTCAAGTTTTTATTATTTTAAAATGTCATGTAGTTCAATATAGTTTGATGGTTAGATAGGCTCGCTCCATGTAAAATACTGGCGTTAAGCTACATCCGGTTAGACTAGAAGCCGACCTAAACTTAGTTGAGAAAAGGCGTATATATTATTATCAAAATCAAAAGTCATTTATTCAAATTAGGCTGAGAATCAGCACTTTTCGAACGTCAAAATTAGATAAGACAGTCCCCCAAAACACGCGCCCTTCACCACTTCCTAGTGCTTTCACTGGGAAGAAGTGGCGCAACAAACTCCCCAGCAGCACAGCTGTCTGTTCAGTTAAAAAATCTTGCTATGTACTTAGTTTAATGTTTAAAAATGCAATTATACCTCATCAAAACCGTCTCAAGAATGTCAATTAGCTGAACGTAATATATAACAAATGTAAAACCATTAAACAAACATTAGTTGAAAATTATTTCACTATTTCAGGAGTTGTAAGTATTATATTTCGGATGAGGCCTTGATTGAGGGGCCCGTGGCTAAATTATAACAGCCGCACAGGTCGATCGGTCAGGTTAAGCTACGCTTGCCGCGGTTGGTCTGTGGATGGGTGACCATCTTTACATACCGAAACCCCTCCGTGCCTCGGAAAGCACGTTAAGCCGTTCGTCCCGGCTGTCATTCGTGGATCTTTGACAGTCGTTACGGGTAGTCAGAAGCCCGAAAGTCTGACAACCATGTTGGGGTCGAATTCCAGTCTAACCGGATGCAACTGAGTACCAGTATTTTACATGGAGCGACTGCCTATCTGACCTCCACAACCCAGTTAAGGGTAGTACAAAAATGTTTCCCGCCAACAAATTCTTGAATTACTAATAAAATTCTCATTCTTTTTAGGAAGTGTTAATCTATACAAAATTAATCACCGAAATGTTTGCACGCGCATAAGTTCCGATCGACTGCACCAAATTGGATAATTCTTTTGTTTTGTGTTTGTTATTGTCAGGACAATGTTTGTATACAATTGGACCCGGTAGGTGGCGCTGCTTTTTCTGGCAGGACGACGCGACGTCTGCCGGGTCTGCTAGTAATTTATAACTAGACTGCATAATTTAAATATTCTAATTAGATTACTATTAATATATTTTGAAACAACCTTCTATTACTTATCTGTCATTAAAATAAATTCAGAAAAATAACTTCTGTTAACATAAAGAAGTAACGTTTAAAAACTTAAACAATAGGGTGATAAACACAATGTTTCACACCTTTAATAAGGCACAATACATTGTTTTTACAACTATTTTATAAAATGTATGGTGTAAAACAAAATCCCTTTTTAATTTTTTTTTTTAATCCTTTGATTTCTAAGACAGTAATTAGATAGCAATCACTATAATTTATATTAGACGTCTTTTAAGTTTGTCCTGCAGGGGGCAGTAATACTACCTCCTGCAGGTCAAGGGCCTCTTTTTATTTAATGATCATCATGCTTGCTCAAAGCAGATTGGTGACTTCAGTCATAGTCCAATGTAAAATGTTACTATTTGATACAAAAAATGTATTCATGCTCCACCGACTGTGATTTTAATTAATGCCAATTTTCTGAATTAAGTACTTGAAAAGCCTGTGTCAACATTATAATTCTGTAAATACATATTTGTTACGGCCGCGAATCATATTTTAATCAATGTAAAACTTAGTACTGACCAGCAAATTGCAAAAAACGTAAGAAAATTTGAATTTCGCGGGCTACCTTGGAGCATCCCCCGTAAGAAAAAAAAAATAAGCGTAGTAATATTGTCAATGCATGGAAGAGACAAAAATATAATTATCCTCCGTCTTACAGAAAGAGGAGGCCTATGTCCCAGCAGTGGGAACATTATAGGCTGATTGTGCATGAAAGAGACAAAAATATAATTAGGCTCTGATTTCCCAACTAGATATTATTTAAGAAAACCAGTTCTAGGCTAGTCAACTTCACAGAAATTGTTGTGTAATAAGTTGTAAGAGGGTGTAAGAGGGTGAAATCTATTGCACCATAAGACCTTGAAGGCTTCCAATTACTTTTTATAGAATATAGCTCTATATCTAGTGCTGGGTATAGTGGCGTACATTGGTTTTCAGAATAGGTAGGCAGGAATTAAATTTCATCGTATTAACTTGAACGAGTCAAGACTAATGACAATGTGCGAATAGTATGGGAGCCGAGTAGGCCGTCTGGCGACTGCCTACTGAGAAGAATTTGTTTTTTGTTAGGTATGATAATTGAGTGAGTTTCCTAATTGTGGGGCACACACACTAAAATGTAATTGACATGATTATGGTGATTTTTCAAGGTAGGCACTACTTATTTGCCTTTATGCAATGCACGCCACTGGCTGGGTACCTTCAATAATGAATTATGCAGCCTGATATCATCTTAGGAGTATGTAAATTCAATCTAGAATAAAGAAATGATAACTATATAGTAAGATAGGTACCCCAACATAGTTGAACATACCTAGTTGGGAACAGGCTAGGCAGGTGTTGGATTTACAAATGATAGAAGTCGAAGATACTAAGAAGATCGTCAATTTTATAAAGAAAGAGAAGAATAGTTTACCAATATGGATAGTGCTAAAATAAAAATCATGTGTTGATAGTAAAACGGGAAGCGTGTTACCAAATTAAATGCCCTCAAAAGAAGCCCTACTTTCTAAAAGTTTCTTCGGAATGTCTTCACAAATTTATAATAAGCTTCCTAAGCAAATAACAGAAATTGAAAACATTAAATATTTTAAGAAAAAATTAAATGACTTCCTAATAAACAGACCATAATAATAATAAACAGTACATAAATTTTTATCCACAGATTAGTGATGAGTTAGTGCTAAACTGTTTATATGTTTTCATGCAAAATAAAGCTCTATTACAATTGCAATGTTTATTTGAATTAATATAATATATTACATAAACTTAGGTTTAATATAAAAAATTGTAAACTATTGTATGCCTAACATGGTGGAGCAGTGCAAAAGCACACCAATTAACTACTCTGTAACCACTGTCGTACAATAAAGATCTATGTCTCGGTGAATGTGTTAAACCGTAAGTTACACTACAGTATTCAAATCATATGAATAACATCTTCTTCGCAAATGCTAATAAAAATATTGAAAAACAATAACAACATCACTAGGCATAACATGCGAATGCCACAGTCTAAAGTCAATGTAGCCTGAAAAAAAGTAATATGAAGCAAAGACCAACGCGCATAAGTCATAGATGGAAAAAGTGTGTACAATACATAATATAAACAATTTCATGATTGAACTATTAGTAGAAAAGAATTGCATCATTAATGTTATGACATTGTTTTGTTTACATAATACCACTCACCTGCCAAGGGTTCACTTTGGGTATTGGCGCTTCTACAAACTTCTTCGGCTGGCTCTCAGACGACTGCTGCTGCTGCTCTGGCGTTGGCTGCGGCTCCGTATGCGGTGCGGGGGCCTTGTGAGGGCGAGGCGGAGCCCTACGCTCAGGGTGCCTTCGCCCCTTCCCAGGACGGCGGCCGTGCGATATGACAGGCACGAACCCCTCCTCCTCCTCATCATCCTGCTTCGTCGGAGGCGCGTCAGACACTTCGCCCGGCGCGGCCTCAATGTTCTCCTTGTTGCTATCACCCCCTCTAAAGTTCAACACTGACGCGTAAGAGGGCCCTGCGCCCTCGGCGGACACGCGGGCGGCCATGCCGCCGCTGCCCTCGTTATGTAAGCCCGGGCGCGCGCTCCGCGCCGACAGACGATCACGAGCGCGCCTCCATGCCCCTCAACACGACGGCATGATGGGGTTAACCCACTAATCGTGAACGAACTTTCCCGATGAAAACGGCCCGATCGAACAGTACGAAGGTCGAATTATTCACGAGTAACTCACACGTCCCAGTGGCGCGCACACACGGCCGGTCGCTGGGAAATATGCGCGAACCTCTCGTACCACACCGGACTGACCCTGGTTGGACCGTATTTACATCGAAAAAAATGCACTTCCGTCGTCTTGTTCCAACTTTTCTGGCACACTGAACGATCCGTACGCACTTTATCTATCGAAGTCGTGTACCGATCACTATGAAATACGCTTCTATTAACATAAAATCATAACAGAACCATATTTTGTTCACTATTCACACATGTGGTCGGACGCCCAAAAAGGGATTTTTCCGCAACACACACGGAACTTACGGAAGGCTGTGACTTCTAATTTTACACAGAACATTTTGACGCTAGAGGGCGCTGAAACTTCATTGACAGTGGAAACGTTCAGAATTAACAATAAATAAATGCAATTTTAAAACATAAGCTTAATGTTTAGGCTTTCTAAATACGTCCATGAAAATGAAGACATCATTCTCCGTTTTTTCATGTATAATTGAATATGTTTTTAAGTCAGTTGATCGATAGTTTTCAATGCTCGTTGACTAATAAATAGGAACGCACCCTTAAAAAATCACATTTTGGATCTTTGCAAAATGTTTGCGAATCACTATTGTTCCGTGCAACACCAGAAAATAATATATGATATTTATCAATAAAATAGTAATTAAATATGATATGCAATAAAACTTCGAATGTTAATTTAAAATTAAAATAAAATCTGAAAAATAAAAACAGAAATCCATGATCCATTCAAAAATATTTATTGTCTATGGCTTATCATTTGATTTCGTTTTGAAATCGATTGCCAATCAAACATAAATCTAGTAAGAAAACTAAAAACTTTCTAAAGTTACACTTACTAGAAAAAACGTATTAAAAATATATTAAAATTAAAAATGGTCAAACCAACTAATTATTACAAAAAGTAACGCTATGGAACATTCGGAAATGCTGTACTATCGGGATTAGTTGGACAATACATGCCCAAGAAACTTCTACAATTTCTACAATAATGATAAACGTCCTTACATGACCTTAATATATATGGTAAGGGGGCACATACCCAACAGCAGAGTAAACATAAAAGAAATGCACATAAATGCGTGCAAATAGTTGTATGACTTGTGACTACTGTCATGCCCGTATATCCGCATTCGGGGCAAACAATAGGCATTGAAGTGAATCCGAAGGTGTAAACCCTCGCAGGAGGCGGAGGAAGAGCAGGCTCGATGTACACATCAAAAGCACCAGTATAAGTAGGTGGAGGAGCATGTTGAACGAAAGAGGGCGACGGAAAAAAAGTCCCCATAAACCTGGGCCTCCTTCTAACTGCCAATTGGCGTAATACAAACGAATATGTCGGCGGTGCACTTGACAAAGAGTCGGGTGGCGTTATTTCTCCAGATTCAATTTTGAAGACTTTACTGAAGTTAGAGGATGATTGCAGTCTAAAATGACTAACAACTGCAAGAGTTAAAGAACTTTCGTTTAGTTTGGATAATGCTTGTAGGAATAAACTAAGGGGTTGACTTGGAATGGTCACTGACGTTACGAGTGGCGACCGGGACACAGGTGGAGATGTAATTGGGCTTTGAACGGAAGAACTGATTTTTAAAGGTGCATTGGAACTTAAATAACTACTATTTATGTTATAAGAAGGGGTTGATGAACCCCTAGTAGCACACAAAGAGATTCCTGATTGAAACTTTTTCGAATAATTTTCCACTAAAACTTCCACTAGATTTTTTGGGGTAGCCGTCATGGCTGATTTATTCTTCGTTGGACCAGCTTCAGTTGCCAGTATTTTTTTTTCTTTTGAAAAAGATGTTTCATCCTTTGTTGAGGCAATTTGAATTTTTGGTGTGATTGTTAGTTCTCTTGATGAAGCAGATCCGTCTTTCGTTGAATCTGTATGAATTCTCTTTAAGCTTGTTAGTTCTTTTGACGAACGCGATTCATCTTTAGTAGAATCAATGTGAATTGTTGATGTAGCTGTGTGTCCTTCCAACGAAGACGATTTAATTTTTCTTGATGCAATGTGAATTTTCGGAAAACTTGTTTCAACTGATGTTACGGCCGGTTTATCGGTCGTCACAAAATTTTGAGTTTTCAAGACATTCGAAAGAATAACTGGGTCTTTCGAATATGCCGCCGGTTGATCTATCGAAAAGGCATTTTGACTTTTACAGTGAGCCAGTTGGTGTTTCGAATGTGCCGCTGATTGGTTTTCGGCTAAAGCATTTTGACTTTTCGAATAAGCTAGTTTACTTTTCGAATATACCGCTGGTTGGTCTTTTGGATGAGCCAGTTCCTCTTTCGAGTGAGCCGTTAGGTCTTTCAAAAGCGCGGGTTGGTCTATTGAAAAAATGGTTTGGTCTATCGTTAATACAGTTTGAATATTCGGTACAGTTGTTTGGGCTTCCAAATAAACCGGATGCTCTTTTGTTATTACGGTATGACTTTTTGTTGCTGAGGTTTGCTCTTCTGGCGGAGTCGTTTTGCCTTTTTGAGCTGCAGATTGATCTTTTTGTTTTGGCTGTTGTGTTATTGGGTCTACATCGTGACTGCATTTTGGTTTTTCATCCATTGAAGCTGTTGAAAAATGAGTACATATTACAAACATTTGCATAACGATTATGAAGACTTGAATAACAAGCTAGGGGCAAAAATTACAACCACAAACGTACTAGGTATGTACA
This sequence comes from Apamea sordens, assembly GCA_945859715.1. Classification (NCBI taxonomy): domain Eukaryota; kingdom Metazoa; phylum Arthropoda; class Insecta; order Lepidoptera; family Noctuidae; genus Apamea; species Apamea sordens. The sequence continues at coordinate 3,649,574 of OX244015.1, read as the reverse complement.
TAACATTTAGGTTTGTGAATTCATATGATACCCAGTAGCGCATTTATTTTTAGGAAGCATTGAAAAGTTTGGCTTTATTTGCAATATAAATGCCTGTAAAGGTCTATCCACGCATATCAGGGTCATGTCCAGGACGTGACAGGGCCGTGGCACACACAAGGCAGGCATTTAAGCTCCACGTCCGTGTCCAAATGTCACAAACTTGGTAAGGCATGTGTTCTGAGCGTAGCTAGCTCGCGAAACGCTAGCCAAAGTGTGAGGCAATATTCTGAAACACTGCTGCTTTTAACGCCGTGTTGCCTCACTAAAACATGGGAGCAGCTTTGGTAGTGGGCATATGGTTGTTATTAAACTAGCGATAAGTGGTTCAGCTACCTGTTCAAGGGAGTTTCACAGGTTTAATTTACCATCCACGAATGTTTGAAACACACAATATTTTGTGTGCACTTTATGGGTTTGAATACTGGAATAAGTTCGGTACTGTTTCAAAATTCCTTTTGTTGTATTTAATAATAGCTTCACATACAAAATTATTATTTCTAAATGCTTGAAAATAATAATAATTCGTGTTTACTAAAATGTCATTTATTTGTCAATATTCGACTAAAGTGGCTTTACAGAAAATGTCTTGGCCCAGTTGTAAGCATTACGCTTTTTGTCTATCGTTTGCTGTGTTTTGCTGAATATGCACTTAATAAATGAAACATATATTTTATTACATCTTTCGTTTTAGGAGCATATTATTATAGAAATCCATGGATTAGTTATTTCACAAAGCAATCAAAGATAATATTTAATAAAATCAAGTAATTTTTTGGGCTGGTCACTGCCTTTTCGTACTGTCAAAAAACCATTCTAATTTCCGGTCTTTTTACTCCTCCGTGGCATGGCGGATGGTCTTTACCGCCGCCTATAGTGTTTTTTGGAGGAATAACTTCGCTTAAATAGCGAAATGGTAAGTCTAATAGAAACTGATGTGATTTTCTAATGTTTAATATTGTTAAGTGAATCAATCCGATTAAGTGAAAGTGTATAGTTGAAAGTATTATGTTGCCGTGCTCGAAACACGTGTTTGCTTTTGCATTTCGCAAAATAACAAGAATATGATGGTGTTTCGTAAGTTATTTGTGTTAATTCAACATCCATATGGGATAAGCTATTGTTATAAAGTTATATTACTTCATCAGAGTGTGTACGAAAATGACTTCTCGATCGATCTAAACCACACGCCATCGATGCATCCCTTGTTTATTTTCCGCAAATCATTAAGAACATTGTTACAAAACGATGTTCAGCCCTTATCATCAATATTCTGCTTTAAAATAACTTATGAAAAAGCCTTAAAACAAACTTTTTATTGTTTTGCAAATGCGTGAAAATTTTGAGGTTATGATAGTTTGGTTGCCAAATGATCGCCGGAATCCCTTGACTTTTTCATGGAAAACATCCTCTTAACATCTCAATATGGCTTCATAACCTTTCAACTGCACCTCTCGCTGTAATGACTTCAGTGAAACACGAAAAATGTGGTAACTTCCGCTATTTTTCTTGTCGCCCTCAAGATTTTTTTTAGTCTGTTCAAAGGCCAAGTTCCCCTATACTCTTCCTAGTTGCACTACCATAGTCTTCTAGGTACATTTTTAAGGGGTATAGTAAAGTTCCCGTAGGAAACAGGACTAGTAAATACTGGTTGTGTGTCGACTTGTGGAATACAAACTTTAATTAGTCACATTATTGAAAGTAAATAGGGAAAGGTGTGCTTTGTCTTATAATGTACTATGTAATGAATTTGAATGGTTTCCAAGGGAAATAAGGTCATATGTATAAGTAACAAAGTGATTACTTTTACACGGCATGAGAGGCTTCAACAAAAAAATAAATAAGTGTTTTGTTAATTTATGGCACGGTTGGTACATTGGCTCAGTTATCAACATTTCAATGCGAGGGTCTGTGGGATCAATTCCTGCAGATGACTAATATTTGTACGACTTGTCTGTAAACACACATGACAGGTGAGGGTCAGAGGGTCACCTGGTGAATTCCAGTGTCATCATAAAAAATAAAAACTTGTCTAATTGAAATAAGATCCAGACATTTTAGGCTCTTTTGAGATCAACCACCTTGCCAGACTTTCGAAACAACCTTGAATAGAAATCAAATAAAACATTCACTTCACACTCTAAGAGACACTGCACGCTAAACTAACTTCAACACAATAGGCATAACAGACAGTCCTGTATGCAAGTTTGCACGAAGGCTGAGGAAACAATTGCGGATGTGCTTTTTGAATGCACAGGCGACACCCAGATTAGGACAGAAACCCTCGGGACACTCAGATGTTATTAACAGACTGTGGGTGGTGGGCTGGTTGGAATAACCACCGACAGCCACCATGGCCCGCGTATAATGGTCCACCTGAAGGACTAGGTGCGGAATCCAAACACTTTACCCAAACGTAGAATAACATAAATGCATACACTTCCTTTATTACTTTCTATTAAATATTCTCTACAGGTCTTGAAACAACTACCCGAGTTCCAAATACTGACTTTCCCCTATATTACAGAGTCTATCAGTCGCCCGACCGCTTGTGTCGGTCTACACGGAGAAGAGTGAGGCAGTCGCTGGCGCCTCCCTCCCTCTCCCGTTCGTCTTCAAGGCCCCCATCCGGCCTGACCTCGTCAACGATGTGCACGTATCCATGTCCAAGAATGGCAGGCAGCCTTACTCAGTCAGCAAGGAGGCCGGTGAGTTACCTTATCATTTAAGTTCAATTGCAGGGATCCGTTTAGTTGGAATAGGTCCAAGTATTGGGCCTGTGGAGTAGATGTCGGCTCTACGATTTTCTAAAGGACTTCAATTTTCTTAACTTACTTGAGATTCAGCCAACTTGGGTAAAAACCAGGTTACTGCTTTTGACATTGTTCTCCAAAAAAATTATGATACTAACATTCTAGTCTTTACTCAATGTTTTTAAGGAAATACTGCATGTACTAAAAAAAAACTATAAACTTTAACATTAATTTTCGAGAGAGAGTTTTTTAAGAGAAGCCTATATTTATAGGCTTCTCTTAAAAAACTCTCTCTCCTGAAATCCTGAGATCCTGATCACCTAAAAATCTAGGAAACCATTTGGTTTCCTAGATTTTTAGGTGATCAGGATCTTTGAGTTCCAGTACTGTTGACATTTTATAAAGTGCTTGACAATTATTTGTCATTATGCTTAATAAAAAAATTACCCAACTTCAAATCTACATTCCTCATTAAAACATTATCTACTTAGCACTAAATGTCCACACTCTCGGATGATATTGCCGTGGAGCGTTACTGCGGATTAGTGCAACATCAACGTAAAGACATGGCGTTCTGGACCCACTCTATAGCGGGGACGGGTGCAGAGTTTTTACTACACACAACCCTTTAAAATAATAGATGAAAATCTAATTATAGAATTAGTTAGCTTCAATAAGGTATACATAATTATCATCACTTGAATAGATTAATTCCTTACCAAAAAAAACAACAGAAGCTAGTTCATAATAATAGCTTAGTAAAGTGAACAGTAAATAAAACGCATATTTCAAATCCGAAGAAAAAAAAGTTGACCTTGACACCAAGTCAAGGTCAAGTTTACTAACAAAACTTAATGAATTTATCAGAAGCTTTTATTTATTTATTTCCAATTACATTTTATTAATAGAAAAACTAAACAGTATTTCACCATAGCTCACACCAAGGTCAAGGTCATTTTTTTAACTTTGTTATAACAATTTTTTGTCTTTGTTTACCAGGTCACCAGACCAGTGCCGAGTCATGGGGTACCGGACGTGCTGTAGCACGTATCCCCCGTGTCCGTGGTGGTGGTACCCACAGGTAAGATAATTACTACTTGATTAATTCGATCATTTAATTTTATTCAGATTATTGTCTCACGTCCTTAGCACGTGAATTCCGAAAAGTGTATAGCATCACTAGGAAATAGACGTTTTCAAGGTCAAGCTGTTACCGTGCGCTTGACGGTACATGCATTATTTATATCTTCTTTATCTATACTAATAATAAAACCAAAGAATCTGTTTGTTTGCGCTAAATTTCTGAGGGGCAATTCTCGTAATTTTAAGAACGTTCACAGTCTGATCTCAGCCTCAATCTGTCAAAAATACCTCTAATTTCCCTACATTTTGACAAGTTTTTAGGGTTCCGTTGCCAAATGGCAAAAAACGGAACCCTTATAGATTCATCATGTCTGTCTGTCTGTCTGTCTGTCTGTCCGTCCGTCCGTCCGTCCGTCCGTCCGTATGTCACAGCCACTTTTTTCCGAAACCATAAGAGCTACACTGTTGAAACTTGGTAAGTACATAGATGTATTCTGTGAACCGCATTAAGATTTTCACACCAAAATAGAAAAAAAAACAATAAATTTTGGGGTTCCCCATACTTAGAACTGAAACTCAAAAAAAATTTTCTTCAAACCCATACGTATGGGGTATCTATCTATGGATAGTTCTTCAAAAATGATATTGAGGTTTCTAATATCTTTTTTTTCTAAACTGAATAGTTTGCGTGAGAGACCCTTCCAAAGTGGTAAAACGTGTGTCCCTCCCCTGTAACTTCTAAAATAAGAGAATGATAAAACTAAAAAAAATATATGATGTACCATGTAAACTTCCACCGAAAATTGGTTTGAACGAGATCTCGTAAGTAGTTTTTTTTAATACGTCAAATCGTATACCGCAATTTACCTTTCATTCAATCAACTCATGATTTATTTTTATAGATAATGGTACGGAACCCTTCGTGCGCGAGTCCGACTCGCACTTGGCAGGTTTTTTTTGACATTTTTTTGTCGCCGAGATGAGACTGCGACTAGATTTTGAACGTTTTAAATTACGAGAATTAGCCTTCTGATATTAGGGATTGACACTATTGACAGCTCATTTTAAACTCACTTCACCTAAGTTATCACGGTGAGATTTTTTTACAGAATAGCATTACTGATCAAGCTGCTTGTTGGCTTTTGTTTAATAGTTTTTAAAATAGCGCAATAACAACCCCGTTTAAACACTGTTGCAGTACCAGTTACTGTGAACAGTGACAATGGCGGGGTACATCAGAGTTCTAATAGCGCGGACGTCTACTCCCTGTGGGTAGACGCATTCGATATGTTAGAATACATCTACATTACTATAACATAACGCCTGTAGTCCACGATGGTATTATGTAGGCAGAGGTGGATAGTACAGATGCCAGCAGGTCAAGCTACCCTAAACTGTCAAATTTTCCCAATCAACCTTGAACCCTAATTCTTTAGTGATAAAGTTGAAAATCTATTAAAGCAAATTTGACAGTTTGTAGCTTGAGGTGCTGGCGTCTGTACAACCGCATTGTGATCAAGAAACCCCACTAAGTTACAAACACCAGCAACATCCACTGCATTAATATATAAAAAAAACTGGATACACAACAATGCAATTTTTTTTTTATAAAATACCAAAATCTATTCGTGAATTGCCCCTTACGCGTTTAAGACATATTTATATTAAAGAAATGGCTTATTGAAAAACATTATTCCCACAACCATTTTTTTTTTTTTTTAATTCCTAATTCCATAAAAGAGGAACCAGTAACAGCTTTCAAAAAGAAATCTATTGAATAAATGTTACTACTCCGTATCGGATTTTCTAACTGAAAAATTTTAGCTGTATCAATGTCTGTATGCCAAAATGGTGGTAGAATGTACAAGGATCTTTCATATTTTTGTAACCACCTAATTGTAAACACCTACATTCTGAGCAAATAAATGAATATTCTATTCTATGTAATATAAATTTTACCTCATATTTCCCTTTACCCAGGTCTGGCCAGGGTGCGTTCGGAAACATGTGTCGCGGAGGACGCATGTTCGCGCCCACCAAGCCGTGGCGTCGTTGGCACCGTCGCGTGAATCTACGTCAGAGGCGCGCTGCCGTCGCCGCTGCCGTTGCCGCAAGCGGAGTTCCTGCTCTCGTGCAGGCTAGAGGTATGTACTTGAGACTGTAGTTGATGTTGTTGGGAAGAAATGTAGCGCCTGGCTGGTTTGGTCACGGGATCACCCTAAGGTTCACTGATAGTAAAGATTAAGTCCGCTTTTTAACCGACTTCTAAAAAAGGAGGAGGTTCTCAATTCGGATGTCTGTATTTTTTTTTTTTTTTTTTTATTCATCAAAAACGGTTTAGTAGTTTGGTTTTTAAACCAAAATTACTTGTAAATATTACAACTTAAAAGTGAAAAATAAAACTTTTTTGCAAAAAAAAATCAACCGACTTCCAAAAACGACACTACAAAGTGAAAAATAACTTTAATTTCGGAAGTCGGTGGCAAACAACGAAAATGTGAACCCAAAAAAGTTTTTTACGTATGTATGATGAGATGCCAGCACATCAAGCTACTACAAGTTTTCTGATGAAAAAGGTAACACCACCCAACTGTGAAGAATGTGGAGTAGTCGAAGATGTGCAACATGTTTTGATGGAGTGTGTGCGGAAAGGGGCTTTGAGATTTGGTTTACTTGGCTCTATAAATAAGTATGATGTTGGAGAGTGTAATGCTATCCTGGCATATCCTTTATCGGAACAAGCTAGGATACTGTACAAACTAGCTTTCTTTGTTTTAAAATAAGTGTTATGTGTTTTTAGGTTAATCGATTGTGCTGATGTTACAGGGCGACGTTATCGCCCAGCGATAAAGCCCTTAAAATAAAGAAAAAAAAAAAAAATTATTGTTAAAGTATTACAGTCTTATTCATAAAACTTTAATCAATTGCTAAGCAAGTGATTAGCAAAATTCTTATTCATAATAGCTATTTAGCGCTAAGAGGATGCTAAGCAATTGATTAGTAGCTGTCAAAATTAAACACCACCGGACCACTGCTAAGAGGATGCTAAGAGGCAACATGGCGGATTTTATTTGAATCAGCTGATCGGATCATTGCACTTCGAGGTTATTTTGGTCATAGTATCGAGTAGTGCGTAAATATGGATTTCGACAATCTTTTACTGGATTTCCAAAACGATGTAGCATGTTAAATAATTTTGAAACGACGGAGGGAAGTAACAGAAGGAAGACCTACAAAGCTCGTACAAAACCGCTACGAGAATGATTACCTATTGCATATTCTACATTTCGAGTACATATGATGAAAGGATTTATAGGGAAAGCTCAATGAGGTGGCTCAGTAGGTGCTCAGGAGGTTTGAAGAGAATAAATTCGTGAACAAGCTTATCACAGATAGTGATTATTCAATATGTTATCCCATGTGCCCATGTGTTATCCTATGACGCCAGTTCTATGGTACACAACTAAAGAAAAACCACGTTGTGGCAGTCACACACAAATAATAAGAGACATTTTGTAGAAATAATTTATTTTGATTCGTAATAAAACTACATTTTTGTTCTATATAGGTATTCATTGTTTTTGTTTTCCAATACTCTTCCTCCAAAGACATGGGTGTCATTCTTTACTCATGCCACTCTCATTCCTCATCTTTTTCACGTAGCGTGGGCTCATCCATCGCCGTCTTTGCGAGGTTGAATGGTATTAGTGCTAGGTATTAATAGTGGTTTTCATAGCAGTAGTCAAACTTGTATCTGTAAACAAGTATAATAATTTTTACTAAAAGACACTGAAACCCCGTTACAAAAACAGTAGGAAGTAATATCCTATAGACACAAGTACCCACTTACATTTCTAAAAGAGCAAATTGATGTTAACAATCCTAAAGGACATGAAAATACAAGTTATTATCGGCTACTGCTCTCACATTCATTTGGTCAGTTTTTATTAGTAAGTAGATATAAATTCAATGATAAATACCTTTTCCTGTTTACTCCAATTATTGGAGCTTATTATTTTCATTGCTACCACCGTATTTACAATGATTTAATTATAAAAAAATATTTTATTTATATTCAAATTATCCGATGAAATTTCTGACATTTATCTGCCAGCTGCCAGTCACGACAGATAAAAAATCGTAGTTTTGACAAGTTTATTCTAAAAATTCCGTTTTTTAGTCGACTATTTTGATTATAATCTGTGCCGAACGCATAATTTCTCCTCTATTTCGTTTCGCTACTAATCACCTGCTAACTAGTGTTTATGAATAAAGAAAAGTTAAGCACTGATTAAGAGCTAAATAAATGGTTAGCTAAACAGTAGCTAATGAGTGATTAGCGAGATTTTTATGAATAAGGCTGTTAATGTTTAAGGTTGATTGCGAAAATTTGTCATTTTCGGGTAGCTTGACCAGCTGGCGTCTGTAGATAAAGTTTTAATAAGTAAATAGGCATTACAGCATGTGAAGCTGTCATTGAGGAATGTAATATATGATAGAGGGGGGCCCCTATCAGAATACCAGCGCTACGACATTTATTTTTTAAATGTCGAAGCATCATGCTGAGATAGGAGCCTTTTGGCCTCATATAGGACTTTGTTTTTTTTTCCTTTTGTTACTTTTTATACAATTTGTTTTATTTTTAACTGTGTTTAGTTTAGTTTATGATCCTGTACGAGTCGCAATAAATACTTTTTCTTTCTTTCTTTCTTAGGGATACAGGAAAATAAAAGACTGCCTATACTACAATTCACATGTTTACCAACTTGGTAACTGCCTAGACACTTGCTTCTAGCTCAGTCAAGTTTCTAGTTGATGACTGAACAGGTCATTAAAATTAACTTGAGATTTGCAATCATAAAACTGTAAAGGGAAAGAGTAAAAAAATTGTCTTATATTCGTAGGAAAAGTCCACCAGATAATATATCCTCTTATATGTAGATCCATCGCTGATCCAATACTAAACACGTCGACAAGTGAATTCTCCTTAAAAGCTAATTACTGATCTATATATCTGTCGTTATGTCTATGGAGATACATTAAACTTCCAAGCCAACCATCCGGCTGAATATCATTGTTCAATGCGGACGTAAACTGTGGAAAACATTTGAATTCCTATCTTCCGTATGAAGTCAAACTAGAAAAAAAAGGAAAAGATTTTTTAGTAATTTAATTTGAAGAACACATACTAGCCTTTCAAGGCAAGTTCATGTTTTCATCTCGTTTATAAATTCTAAATCCTGATGGTTTCGCTCACTGATAACCATTTGAAATGTCTAAGATTTTGAGGTAAATTTTTCCCTAAATTATAAAAGGTTTACTAGGCTATAAACATAACTACCGGTAAAACGGGGTTAATAGGGATGCAGGGGTGAATCGGGACGAAACTTTAAAATGGATTTGTACTTAAAAATAATATAGTTGATTGCTAACAAGGACACCTAATCCTTTAATTAAAAAACAGTAAACATATTATTAGAGTCTTCTCTGGCAACAAACTATATTATTTCAATGTTAAAATCCATATTAAAGTTTCGTCCCAACTCATCCCTGCATCCCTATTCACACCGTTTTACGGTACCTAAAGTACCCCAAAGTTCTCCTCGTGTTAGAAAACTAAATATTCTCATGTTCTGTTCAGGTCACATCATCGAGAAAGTACCTGAGCTGCCCCTGGTGGTCTCCGACAAGGTCCAGGAGATCAACAAGACCAAACAGGCAGTCATCTTCCTGAGACGCATCAAGGCCTGGTCTGATGTCCTCAAGGTTTGTTGAAAGAACATGTTTCATACTTAATTTCTCCTTAAAAGCTAATTACAGATCTATATATCTGTCGTTATGTCTATGGAGATACATTAAACTTCCAAGCCAACCATCCGGCTGAATATCATTGTTCAATGCGGACGTAAACTATGGAAAACATTCTCTTAAATTATAAAACTATACTCAGATTTTTTCTAATGGTCTTTTGTTCGCAAGAACAACTGTTAAGCGTGGGGACTTCGGTTTAATCCCCGGGTTATTTTGCATGCACTAGTAAAAAAAAATATTTAGAACAACAACGATTAATATCCCACTGCATTTTTTAGCCCAGTATCAACCTTTTTGTTGACATTACTATAAAAATGTACAAGGAAACTTGTAATAAAATATCATTCTCTTTGTCTAGGTATACAAATCCCAGCGTCTCCGCGCTGGTAAGGGAAAGATGCGCAACCGTCGCCGCGTGCAGCGCAAGGGACCCCTCATCATCTACCACAAGGACCAGGTAAGGATCTACAACATCAACACTGTCTTTAGCAGACGAACATCCTTCTGTCCTCATTCCAAGTTATTTGGGGTTGTCGCAGCAACCCCAAACAACATATTATTATCAGGGTAATAACATATTATTATCAGGGTAATAACATATTATTATCAGGGTAATAACATATTATTATCAGGGTAATATAACATTATTATTATCAGGGTAATAACATATTATTATCAGGGTAATAACATATTATTATCAGGGTAATAACATATTATTATCAGGGTATGGGAAACTTCGTTTTATCTTTTTCTATGTAATAAATAAAATAATAAGTACGCTTTTTATAACCCAACCTATTTGTGGAGTCTTGTGTTTCATTATGAATACTGTTTGGTTGGGACTATACTTGGTGGTCGGGTTTTTTAATTTATTTATTTTTTATAAAACATTGCCCCACACTAGTAATTTCTCCTGTATCGTGGGTGCGTTTTACAAACATTAAAACTCATATACACAAACAGCAATTTTTAAATCGCTTGAGAACACACAGAAATACGACATTAATATAATATATAATATAATATAATATCCCTGGACATTTCACACGGCGCCATCTAGTCCCAAGCTAAGCAACCTAATGCTTGTGTTATGGTAACAAAATGGCTGATAAACTACTTATATACATTTTTTTTTTTTGTAAATACATACATATTATAGATAGAAAAACACCCAGACTCGAAACAAATACATGTAGGTCATACAAATATTTGTTCCGTGCGGGAATCGAACCCGCGACACGTAGCGCAGCAGTCAATCGCTTAACGACTGCGCCAACCGACATTAAAAATATACTATTCTTGGAGGATGTAATAATGCAATAATAAGGCTATGAAAATTTTCACCACACATTTTACAGCCATGTGTCTTCAAACCGCGTAGGCTTCTTGTCCCGTCGAAACTAGAAAAAAAGGGTGTCCTGTTGCCTGCACGTTACAGTAACTGATGGCGCCAAACTCAGATTGATTATTTATTTTATATTATTAAAGTCTGACAACCAGTCTTACCAAGGGGTATCGTATTACCCAGTAACTGGGCTGTGGAGGTCAGATAGGCAGTCGCTCCATATAAAATACTGGTATTCAGCTGCATCCGGTTAGACTGGAAGCAGACCCCAACATAGTTGGGAAAAGGCTAGGCAGATAATTATTATTAAAGTCAGATTGCCATCATAATCAACCACTAATGTTCCCACTGCTGGAACGCAGGCCTCCTCTCTTCGAGAGGAAGTGGGCCGTAATCTACCACGCGGGCCCAGTGCGGGTCGGTAGATGTCCCATGTCTTCGACTTTTGGAATAAAGTTCCTTATCGCGCGTTGCGAAAGGGGGCTAGACGGAAAAAATTTAGACCAAAAGTTGGAACGACACTTTTTGCTATAGTTGTAAGCCGTGCGGCGTGCGCGTATTTCTGTCTGTCTCTCTCTTATAGAAAGCAAGCCAGTTATACTTCGTTCCATCCGGGTGTCCCTTGACACCTCTCAAGTTTTTTGTTCTAGGGCATGCCGGTTTCCTCACGATGTTTTCCTTCACCGTTTTGAGAGGAGTGGTGATAAGATTATTTTACACAAAGTGAAGCGTCTGGCTGGGTTCGAATCCACTCGTAAGTCGGGGCTGTCACCACCTGGCTACCATGACTGCTCTCAAGTTGCTATCGACACGCTCAAAAGATTTCCTGGCGATGACTAGTAAAACTTCTTTCATTACTAACGTTCTCACAAAATGATCATTTATCTCATTTTTAGAGTTCCTTACCCAAAGGGTAAAAACGGGTCCCTATTACTAAGACTTCGCTGTCTGTCCGTCCGTCTGTCTGTCACCAGGCTGTATCTCAAGAACCGCGATAGCTAGACAGTTCAAATTTTCTGTTGGCGCTATAACAACAAATACGAAAAATAAAATAAAATAAATATTTATTACCCCATACAACAGACGTGATTTTTATAGATAATGGTACGGAACCCTTCGTGCGCTAGTCCGACTCGCACTTGGCAGATTTTTTTAATATTCTGTGTCTTGTAATGTTTAATTACTTTGCATACCGTATTGTATACAATCAAACATTTTCTAACTGAAGTGAACAGAAGTGGCGCAACAAACTCCCCAGCAACACAGCTGTCTGTAGCTGTGCTGCTGGGGAGTTTGTTGCGCCACTTCTTCCCAGCGATAGCACTAGGAACTGGTGAAGGGCGGGCGTTTTGGGCGACTGTCTATGTCATTTTGACGTTCGAAAAGTGCTGATTCTCAGCCTAATTTGAATAAATGACTTTTGATTTTGATCTTCGATAACTAACCTCATGTTCTCACCCCGGCAGCGTTCGGCTGAAGCGTTACACAGCTTCAGCTTCGTTTAGGGGTCATATCGACGCGGCACAACCGAACTGCGCGCGTTTGTACGCACAGCGGATCATAAGTGACGCTACACATTTACTAACACACTTATATTACGGTTAACAAGCATAAGGGTAAGCGCACACGAGCCACCGGCCACAACCACCAGTGGCCGTCGCCTCTTGCTGCGGTGTTGAGTACTGCTGTTGCGGGTGGGTGGCCGCCACCGGCCACACGTGTGCGTTGAATCAATACAAAAAGTATGAAAAAGCATGTGAACTGCTTGTCGCTGGGCTATCGGTGGCTGTGGCCGGTGGCTAGTTTGCGCGTAGCCTAAGACTGCTCTACGAGCTGAGCAAAGACTTATTGGTTTTTTTTATTGTATTTTTAGGGTTCAGTAACTCGAAAGGAAAAACTGAACCCTATTAGGATCACTTTGTTGTCCGTCCGTTGTCTGTCTGTCTGTCAAGGCCCTTTTTCTCAGGAACTATAATCATTAGAATCAGTAATACAACTTGTTATGTTAGCATAATCCTAAAATGTCAAGATTTCATGAAATAGTCATTCAGTAGGATTACTTGATCTTGGAGAGTTGTATTGATGACTTTAATGATTATAATTCTGTAAATACATATTTGTTACGGCCGCGAATCATATTTTAATCAACGTACAACTTAGTACTGACCAGCAAATTGCAAAAAACTTAAGAAAATTTGAATTTCGCGGGCTACCTTGGAGCATCCACCTTAAATCACCATGGTCAAATTACCAAAGAGTAATATCTTAACAACAACACATGACACTTAACCTCGGCAGCACTGTTCTTTTCGTGTCTAAAAATCACTTTCCTTTCCCCAGGGTCTGACCCGCGCTTTCCGCAACATTCCCGGCGTTGAGATGCTGAATGTGGACAAGCTCAACCTTCTGAAGCTGGCGCCCGGTGGTCACCTCGGACGTTTCTGCATCTGGACCCAGTCCGCCTTCGACAGGCTCGGTGAGTACACACGACGAAACATCATCGTCATATTTTAGCCGAGAGATGTCCACTCCAGGACATACGCTTGCCCGCGCGTATGCCCTGGGGGCCTACTCCGAAGTGCAAAGTACGAATGTTCGGATCGGACCGACACATGGCCGAACCGAATATTATTGAAAAATGCGAAAAAAATTTGGATCGGCTCAGTTGGGTCGGGACCATAGTCAATATTCGCAAGAGTGTAGGATCGGAACCGACCGAACCAAATAGTAACTTCGGAGCAGGAAACGGCCGAACATTCGGCCGATACTACTTCGGAGTAGACCCCCTGGACTACATGAACCGGTCCTGTGCTTCTCGCATACAGCAGATTCCCGCGCCTTTACTACGTCAAATAAGTGTAGGAATAGAGTCGGCAAAGAGTACAAAAAAGCTATCGGAAATCCGTGGTAAAAAAAAAAAATACAATCATCCGAATTGAGATGCCACAAAAAAGGTAATGGCGCGAACGAGAGCTACGTTTCTATACAATGTAATTAACCGTAGTTTTAGATAGCTATTTGCATGTGTTGCTATGTTTTAAAGAATGATGATGGCTACTTCGTGCCTGTGTCCCAGCATTGGGAACATTATAGTGTTGTTATGTGTTAGCTATTTGACATTGGTTCCTTGGAGAGTATTTGAGTTCTGCTATTACACGGATGAGGATAAACAGTTCCCCTATAAGCCTTACCGGTTTTGTTCCATACAAAATCGAGTTACGAATATCGAGGGGTATATTATAGTTCCCTTAGGAAACATTGACAAAGACATCTAGTCTGTCAGTGTGTCGACCTGTGGAATACATTTATTTTACTTTAATTAAAATTTTAATAACATATCTAAAAGAAAAACATTTATACTGAAAAAAAAGCAAAGTTTACCAAATACAACTCTAGTTATCTCAAGTATTTCTTAAAGTAATTAATTTAGAAGAATGTGTTGGTCCCAAAAATCAAACTATTTACCAAGATATCATGTTATTAAAACGTTCAACACTGCATTCAACAGCTCTTAGGTCATAAATAATTAAAAAAAAAAAACTGCCAACAACTCTCAAGTGCATTTAATTTTATTGATGTTATTTTACAAAAGTCCACTTTACTGAAACTAAATTTCTTGAAAGTCGAAATATGTGAGTCCATATTCCTTAAGACAGTTTCTTCCTTATCTATTTCTTATTTAACCAATCACATATCCACAGACTCCCTGTTCGGCTCATGGAAGACACCCTCAAAGGAGAAGAAGAACTTCAACCTGCCCCAGCCTAAGATGGCCAACACCGACCTGAGCCGTCTGCTCAAGTCTGACGAGATTAGGAAGGTGCTGCGCGCGCCCAAGTACGTATACCATTTCTTTTATATCAAACCCCAACTCTTAGGAACTTGAGAACTAGCCCCTAGGGGTACCGTGTTACCCAGCATATGGGTTGTGGATATCAGGTAGGCAGTCGCTCCATGTGAAAAACTGGTCCGGCTGCATCCGGTTAGATGGGAATCCGACCCCTACACAGTTATTTATTTATTTATTCATGTAACAATTCTCATTGTTTGAAATAAGTAGTACATTAATGAATTCAGCTCAAAACAATCAGTAATACAACTTGTTAAGTTAGCATAATCCTAAAATGTCAAGATTTCATGAAATAGTCATTCAGTAGGATTACTTGATCTTAGAGAGTTGTGTTGACTTTAACGATTATAATTCTTTAAATACATATTTGTTACGGCCGCGAATCATATTTTAATCAACGTACAACTTAGTACTGACCAGCAAATTGCAAAAAACGTAAGAAAATTAGAATTTCGCGGGCAACCTTGGAGCATCCACCTTAAAGCAACTGCAGTAAAATATCATTAGAATGGTTACATAGTGGCAATCTACCATAAATATTTTCATGATGATACTCTCTTTCAGAGCATTGGGTTATGACAACCATGATTACTCACACGTTGACACTTTCTGAACCACCTTTCCCCCCTCACAACACCCCCCCTCTTTTTACACCAGCTAACCCCCTCAATTTTCCTTACAGCAAGCGTGTAGTCCGTGCGACCAGGAAGCTGAACCCGCTGACCAACACTAGGGCTATGCTGAGATTGAACCCGTTCTCGGCTGTGACCAGGAGGAAGGCTATCCTTGATCAGGATAGGAGGAGTAATGTCAAGGCTCTGGCTTTGGCTGAGAAGCGCGGAGTAAGTCTAAGACTTTGATCATGTAGAAGTTTGATTGTGTAGTTTGTTTTTAGGTTATTTTAAAAGTTACAAAATACAAGCTGTTGTTTTGCATCCTCGTCAAATTTCAGGAGGCTGCTAGGAAAGACATAAATAATCAAATAAAATTACGATCCCTGGTAAATAATGAATACATACTTTTTTTTTTAGTTATTTAAGTTTGACAGTATTTCAAAATACACCACTTTCAAAGAACAGAATCGCGTTATTGTATCGTAAAAGCGGCCGCGTTTTTTGTGTGTGTAAAAGGGCAGTTACAGTGCGGTCTCAGACAGGCCGCGTTTTAACATGCGTGTCCCAAAGACGTTTCCGAAAATTAAAAAAAAAAAATACCTACTTATTTTATTATTGATTCATGTCGAGAATCAGTAGCATAGTTACCTCCTTGAATTTGACGAGGTTGCAAAACAACACCTTGTATATCCCCCTAAAAGCAGTTTTTGAGCTACGATGTGGTTGGCGTAAGCGGCCGTTCACAAAGCGCTGTACGATATTTTACAGTAATAATTTGGGATCATGTCAAAACACTGTAAAAAAAATGCAGTATGAAACAAAATTGTACAGTAAGATATCGTGATGATCGAGCCTGGGTTCGAACCCCAGTAGATATACAAAGTCAAATTAAATTACCTAGCGAAACTTGTTTGACCGTTTATCCACTCTAAGGTAGATTTTTTGCGCGGAAACGCATGTGTAAATCCACCCTAACCCTATAAATTTCGTTTCTTCAACTAACCCGCGTATCCACCCTAGGGTGGATTTTTTGGGGTTGATAAACTGAATAACCCAGTTTCGCAAATAAATTTAATTTGACTTTGTGTGATTCGCTCCCTATTACTTAGACTCTGCATGTCCTTAACTGGTTCAATATGGACGTTCTATGAACCTAGAAAAGTAGTTGAAACAATTTATAAAACTCCAAAATGATGATACGCTTTATCAGAGCATTGGGTTATGAAAAACCATGATTACTTACACGTTGACACTTTCTGAACACACCGCCTCATCTCCTCCCAAACCCCTTCATTATTCTTCCACTAACAATATACCCTCTTCACAGATCAAGCTCTCGGAAGCCGACCCCGCCGTGAAAGCTCAGAAGCTCCGCCTACGTAGGGTTAAGGCCGCCAAGGCTGCTGCTGCGAAGAGACCCAAGAAGCCAGTAGCTAAGAAAACTGCTCCTCCTCCACCCAAGAAAGCGAAAGGTGTCAAAAAAGCCGCAGGTGTTAAGAAAGTTAAGAAACCCGCTAAGCCTGTCGCTAAACCGGTCGCTAAGTAAAGGAGTTAATAAATTTATATATTGACACAGATTTGGGTTTTATTTTTGGTTGCTCGTTACTGTTACATAGCATCAGCCCACTGCTGGGCAACGGCCTCTCCCCATGACTTCCAGCCACTGGCGCCGATTCCCTCGTTCACAAACTAAATTTAAGTTCATTGCATCTTTTTCTTTCTATTTTATTAAGAAAAGGACGGAAGATAAATATTAGTTTAGTCCTGTCAAATTAAGATAATATTCAATAGACAAAATAGATGTGATTAAAAACATGGCTACTAAAAATACGTCAATTTACGTCAGGCGCTGACTAATTTGACAGGACTAGACAAATATTTATCTTCTGTCCTTTTCTTAATGAAATAGAAAGAAAAAGATGCACTGAACTTAAATCTAGTTTAGTTTGTGAACAAGGGAATCGGCGCCATTGTCCTTTAGTATACAAGTACGCTGGACTCTAAATATACGATACGAATAACAGTTGTTTTTTGTGCCGACTCAGGAACTAGAATTGATACACTGTTGCTAACGGTCATCGTGTACTTTCATGTTTACTACGAGATATTTAGAACATTTTGATCATGAGAGTATGCGCATTTTGTAAAACTCACTACCTACTAAAAATATTAGTTCCACGGACGCTCACGTTACTATCAGCGCCAAAATGGCGTTTTGTCATCGATGATAACAAATATGATGTCCAGCGTACAGTATAGGTCAATGGCTCCATTATTTTCGGTAATGTGCCGAATTGTCCCTTCATCGTATGATGATATACCATAACTCAGGCGCTTTCTCCGGTCATGTCGGATTGCCGTCCGTCCATCGGACTAAGAGAGTCAAGTACGAGAGGCGCCGGACACGAAGCGGGAGCACCAACAACGCGAAACTTGACGTGAACACCTGCGCGACTACTGCGGTCGCGTTTAGGTGTGCAAGACACCATAGATAAACACGAGCAGCGTCCGTCGCGCGACTGACTCGCTCGCGCAGGCAGTGCACCTGCTTCTGCTGTCGGCCCTACGCGTAGACTAATATGTATATATAAAACTAGCTGTCCCCCCGGTTTCACCCGCATACGTTTCGATCACGTGGGAATATCGGGATAAAAAGTATGCTATGTGTTAATTCTGGTTATAAACTATATGTGTGCCAAATTTCATCTAAATTCGTTCAGTAGTTTTGGCGTGAAAGAGTAACAAACATCCATCCATCCAAACTCACGTTTATAATATTAGTAGGATTGTGACGTTCAAAAGTATGTGGGACGTAGACTCTGTCTACGATGTGGGAACATAGGTACAGACGCCAGTACATCAAGCTACTACAATCTGTCAAATTTCTTTAATGGATTTTCAACTTTATCGCTAAAGCATTAAATAAAATTGACAGAGCACATCAAGCTACTACAATCTGTCAAATTTCTTTAATGGATTTTCAACTTTATCGCTAAAGCATTAAATAAAATTGACAGATTCGGGTAGCTTGACCTGCTGGCGTCTGTACTTTCTTTTTTTATACGGTTTTTTTTCGTCAAACAAAACGGAACCCCTATCTAAAACAAGTACCTACCTAAAGTATTACCAATACCGAAGAATCAAGTTTTTATGTGCTTCAATAAAATTTTCACAATAAAATAACTCATAAAGTTAACATTGAATCGAAATCTTTTCCTCTCATGCGAGGGAGACTTTGGACAATGTTGGAATACTTTAATTTATTAATCCTATTATTTAGTGGTTTTATATCAAAATGCGTCAGTGAAAAAGGTACGCAGTATAACTGCAAGTTCTTTTATCTTCAAAAATCAAATCAAAAATGTTTGTCAGAATATGGTACAATAGATGTTACAATTTTGGTTCCAGCATATCCTGCCATACTACGGCGTACAAATATTTATTGTTCGATTTTTTTTTTGTTATGTATTTTGTGGTGTACAATAAATAAGGGCACCTCCTGTGGGGTACGGCTTTGGGCATTGCTGGGAGATGACAGCAAGGGACAGGCTGGATCGGAACTCTCAGGCTCAACGGCATCATGATAACACTGAACTAAAATACGTACACGTGGAGGTATTTTTTTAACGTTCATTTTTTGCAGTTATTATGCAGATATCAATGAAAACGTTTGTGTATTGGCCAAACGCAACCGTGCCGTTTTACATAAACCCTGACCATTTCGGTAAGTATTTATCGATTTTTGCCTTCATTAGTTCATAGGCTAAGGGCTGATTAATGGGTAACTCACTGTCCGATCAGGGCCAGGCCCGTGCCGGGCGGCGTGTATGTGTTCCACGCGCGCCTCAAAGAGATGTCAGCACGATTGACGGGGCCCGATATGGCCGAAGCCTGCCAGGGTAGCGGGATCGTCCGAAAGGGTTCCCGTGCCCTGGAACATAAAGGGCTAAGGAAGGAACACGGGTGGGTTTTAGTCAGTAAGAGTCTGACACTCCCTTCCGCTCCACCCAGAGCGGGAGGGGTCATTTGATGATTTTCCATCCGCAAAAAAAAAAAGGGCTGTTTTTTCAATCGACAGATAATTTTTATTCGCGGAATAAAATTGACGTCTGACAGTTTTTGTATTGAAGAACTGTCAAAAATTACAAATTATTCCTCGGATAAAATTATCTAGCGTTGGAAAAATCAGCCATTAGTATTATTATTTTAACTGACTGTATGGTCACACTGGTCAATGTAGGTACTGTATGGTGGACTGACACTGGAGGTAGGGTTGCCAGGTCTCCAGACCTATTAGCCGGACAGACCAGCCAGTTTGGCCGGACATTTGGGTAGAAAGGCCGGACACCCTACATTATTGAGGATTTTTTGTCTCAGTATTAATAGGTACGAAAAAAAAATTGAATGTAAAATCAAGCTATTTGATTATTGTCATAATCAGTCATCGGCGCTCGCTCGTTTGCGAAATGTAAAAAGCCTAACAAAAGCCGGACAAGCCGGACACCGTTTATTTTGGCCGGACACGCAATCAAAAAGCCTACCTATGTCCGGCTTTATCCGGACGCCTGGCAACGCTAACTGGAGGGGTTTGTGGCTAAGTAATATAGCCACAAACCCCTCTAGTGTCAGAGTCCACCATACAGTACATTCAGTGTGACCATACAGCCGCACGGGTCGATCGATCAGCTTAAGCTACTCTCTCAATTTGCTGGTCAGTACTAAGTTGTGCGTTGATTAAAATATGATTCGCGGCCGTAACCAATATGTATTTACAGAATTATAATAATTAAAGTCATCAACACAACTCTCTAGGATCAAGTAATCTCATGAAATCTTGACATTTTAGGATTATGCTAACTTAACAAGTTGTATTACTGATTCTAATGATTACAATACTGTAAATACATATTTGTTACGGCCGCGAATCATATTTTAATCAACGTACAACTTAGTACTGACCAGGAAATTGCAAAAAACGTAAGAAAAGTTGAATTTCGCGGGCTACCTTGGAGCATCCACCTTATGAAAATATGTTTTCGTTTTGTTTCATTATGTAGTGTTAAATTTATATCACCTCTCTCTGCGGAGTCTACGGAGTTTCGTTAGCTAATTTAATATGACCCTGTGTTTTTTTTTTCTAGACAACGAACAAGCGACCGCCATTATGAAATCTCTAGCCATGTTTGCGTTCAAGACTTGCATTAAATTCGCCCCCGTAATGTCTGCTCCTAGCGAGAGCCAGCATGTGATGACCTTTATCAACCCCGAGGGCGTCAAGAGATGCAGGATTGAGACGAAGGGACACTCTAATTTTACTCCTCATGTAAGTTGCTTTTTTAGGGCTCCGTAGCTACCCAAAGGGTGGGTCCCTATTACTAAGGCTTCCGCTGTGAGTCTGTCACAGGGCTGTATCTTTTGAACCAACTACATTCCGACGCGCAAACTGTAACCATGAATTCAGCACATGATTCTACAACCAGACGGGTGTTGTATCTGGTGGGCTACTGTACAGATGCCAGCACATCAAGCTACTACATGTTATTACGGACTAACTGAACAGAGTGGTTGTCTGCACTGTGAAGCAAATGAAGAGGTGGCTATGCTCCTACGGGCAGTCTAGGTGGCATGCGGTGAGATTAAAACAAGATGTTCCGGTAACTATTTCTGTATTTCTTGGTTATCAAGCAGTTCACGAATAGCGAGTCATCATTTATATTTATATACTATCACAAAACATATTAGGCACATAAAGATAGGAGTAAGAAAAAACCGGCCAAGTGCGAGTCGGACTCGCCCATGAAGGGTTCCGTTTTACGATTTATTACGTATTAAAAAAAAACTACTCACTAGATCTCGTTCAAACCAATTTTCGGTGGAAGTTTATATGGTAATGTACATCATATATTCTTTTTAGTTTTATCATTCTCTTATTTTAGAAGTTACAGGGGGGGGGGACACACATTTTACCACTTTGGAAGTGCCTCTCGCGCAAACTATTCAGTTTAGAAAAAAATGATATTAGAAACCTCAATATCATTTTTGAAGACCTATCCATAGATACCCCACACGTATGGGTTTGATGAAAAAAAAATTTTTGAGTTTCAGTTCTTAGTATGGGGACCCCCAAAATATATTGTTTTTTTTTCTATTTTTGTGTGAAAATCTTAATGCGGTTCACAGAATACATCTACTTACCAAGTTTCAATAGTATAGCTCTTATAGTTTCGGAAAAAAGCGGCTGTGACATACGGACGGACAGACAGACAGACAGACAGACAGACCGACAGACAGACATGACGAATCCATAAGGGTTCCGTTGCCATTTGGCTACGGAACCCTAAAAAGGATTAGAGAATAAACGTGTTCTCACCTCGACGACATTTTGACAAGAGGAAGATTCGAGACATTGTCTTTGTATTGAGGGAAATGCTCTATGGTAACAGATAATTAAAGCGTAGAACTCACATGTTTCATCACTACAATCTGTCAAATTTCTTTAATAGATTTTCAACTTTATCGCTAAACTATTAGGTTCAAGATTGATTGGGAAAATTTGACAGTTTCGGGTAGCTTGACCTGCTGGCGTCTGTACTTACAACGATTGTTGTCTGGATGTTTTATACAGGGTGACAGGGACTGTATGATTCTAGACCAGCAGTGCGATTCTGTAACCATCTCACCGTGAAAACTTAGGTGAAGTGAGCGTGGAGTGAGCTGTCATTCCAAATAATGCTAGGGATTGACACTACTGACAACTCACATCAAGCTCACTTCACTTGAGTTTTCACGGTGAGATTTTTACAGAATCGACCGGCTCTTCCTCATAGTTCTATAGTAATAGGTATGTATTTTCTTCCCACAGCTAATTTTATTGGGATATGAGTGTCTTAACACGTCAGATCTCGACATGATCATCGCGAGGGCTCTCGGCTTGCCTTTCGAGCACAACCGGATGAGCAGAGATGTCTATATCGATGTTCTGATCGAAAACATTGAACCAAGTAAGTATGCTTTCATTTAATTCCTTAATGTTAATAAAAGAGCATAAGGATTGTTTTTTTTTTTTCAAACGTTGCCCCCACAGAACAGATAAAATATCTGTTCTGTGGTTGCCCCACACTGGGAATTACTCCTGTTTCGTGGGTGCGTTTACAAACATTTAAAGTCACATAAACAAATACCTAATAACACCCGGGACAACTACCTGTAGGCAATACAAATATTTATTCCGTGCGGGAATAGAACCCGCGACACGCAGTGCAGCAGTCGATCGCTCAGCCACTGCGCCAACCGTTGTCACCGTGCTCGTGGTCGTGGTTTAGCTAGCTACCTTGGTGTCACCTCACCACCATGTAAAACAAATGCATGCTAATAGACACGCACCTATGATATAGAAGTACGCTAGACTTCACATTATCGATGACAAAATGAAGACATTTGATATTCGCCATTTTGGCGTTGATAACAACGTGAGCGTCCGTGGAACTAATATTTTTGATAGTGAGTTTTATAAAATGCGCATACCTACTCTCATGATAAAAATGTTCTAAATTTATAGTAAGACACAAAATACAAAAAGAAGTCTTATTCCACGATTTAGACCTAAATCATCGAAACGTCCCAAAACGGCACGACGCTTCCTGAGACGCTCGAGCGGGGCGCTTTGAATCGGCACAAAAAACAACTGTCATTTCGTATACTATATTTTAGTCCAGCGTGCTTGTTTTATATAGGTGCGATTCTGTAACCATCTCACCGTGAAAACTTAAGTGAAATGAGCGTGGAGTGAGCTGTCATTTCAACTAATGCTAGAGATTGACACTATTGACAGCTCACTCTAAGCTCACTTTCACTGTGAGATTTTTACAGAATCAATCGGCTGGTATCGAGGTAAACCCCCAAGCATCCCGCGATGTATTACGGTTACCCTATCGTAATTAGTAATTAACCTACGAAATCCATCGCTACAGGGTTGTTTTGGAACGTTGCCAAAATTGGAACCAAAGCCGCCATCTTGTTTTGTCAGTAGAATTTTTGTGACGGTCAGGGAGGGCGCTCACGAGCAACTTAGTTGCCTAGCAACTTTTTGGTCTCTGTAGCTGTCTCCTCGCCGAGATTTGGACGATACGCACACGGGAGCGACAGCAACGCTACTTTTTTGTTAAATTTTCTGTATTGAGAGGAGTGCAGGTGACCCAGTGGTAACGGCCGTAGGTTCGAACCCAGTCGCTTTACTTTGTATAAATTATTTCATCACCACTGCTCCTAAAACTGTGAAGGAAAACATCGTGAAGAAACAGGCATGTCCTAGAACCAAGAATTCGAAGACATGTGACATCTACCAAACCGCACTGGGCCCGCGTAGTGGATTACTGTCCCTCTCATTGAGAGGGGGCGTGTGTCCCAGCAGTGGGAACATTAAATAAGCTGATTATGCTATATACTTTCTAGACATATTACAAAACAACAACCTTCATTAAAATATGATACATCATTAAAACTGATAACACACAATATCTTCACAAATAACTCTGATAATAGACTTCTATATAGGTAATAACAAAGATAAATTAAATATTTAATTCTCTGATAAATTGTTACAACAAATTAATCAGTATTGTCACGACTCCAGTAAAATCAACATGGCTGCTATAGACTTAAAGTTATACGATAATGTGTTCATTGAAACTAATATACAATCTATTGATTATGACGCTGTGATCCTTATTTTGTATCCGGAAGATCAAAAGGTTCCTTTACCAAGACATATTGGCAGCTTCATCGATAAGATTTCTAAAGTTGATAAGCATGTGCACAATGTAGCTACAGTGTGGAATTGTGATTATGTTTCTGGTGGAAGATTGGTGCTGTCACCTACGGGGAAGATTTCTCCTTATCATGATGCAAGAGTGGTAAAGGATGCGGCGTATAAAGGTATGGTGAGAGCCCTAGAGGCAGGAGCGAAGAAACCACTGCTCGTCGTTCAAAACGTTGTCAACTTTCCCGATGGACAATTGGTCTGTATTCTTGGAGCTCTGGAAGCCTTGTATATACCTCTACAAACAAGAGAGAGAGATAACACGAAGAATTTCCTAAAAATTGGATTCCACTCCGAAGAAAAATTAAGTGAATCGTTTGAGAAGACCGTTCGCAACGCTATCGCTTTAGAAAAATCTAGAGTATTTGCCAGGGACATCGCTGGGGGAGATCCTGAGAGGATGACACCGGCAAACATCGTCAGCTTCGTCCAAACGGAGTTTGCTGGCGACAGCAATATCTTCATAAAAACAATTGACGATCAGAACATTATTCTACAAGATTACCCTTTGTTAGCAGCTGTGTCAAGAGCTGCTAATCAAATTGACAGACACAAGGCTAGAGTTGTCGAAATTGAATACAGACCATCAGACAACGCCAGAGTTACTCAAACTCTGCTGCTAGTCGGCAAGGGAGTGACTTACGACACTGGCGGCGCCGATTTGAAGATCTCAGGCAAAATGGCGGGCATGTGTCGCGATAAAAGTGGTGCGGCGGCAGTAGCAGGCTTTTTGAAAGCCTGCTCATTGCTAAAACCTCCACATTTAAAGGTTATAGGAGTCCTTTGCCTCTGCAGAAACTCCATCGGAGAAGATTCGTACGTTCCAGATGAGTTATTAGTTTCGAAAAGCGGGAAGACTGTTCGTGTTAGCAACACAGATGCAGAAGGGCGATTCGCAATGGCAGATGCGTTGTTCAAAATGGGAGAAATTGCTGAGAAAGAGCTGAATCCTCATCTATATACTATAGCGACATTGACAGGTCATGCAAGATTGTGCTACGGTAACTACTCAGCAGCTTTAGATAACTACAGCGCTCGAGGCACTAATCACGCAAGTGCTTTACAATTCAGCGGAGCTAGAGTTGGTGAAGGATTTGAAGTGTCATTTATACGTCCTGAAGACTTAGCTGTGAACAATGGGAAATGCAGAGGAGACGATTTGATTCAAGTTGATACGGACTCTAAGGCTCGCCACCATCAGTTAGCCGGAGGGTTCCTTATCAAAGTTGCTGGTTTAGAGGAGAAGAATGTGAAGTATACTCACTTGGATATTGCAGGAGGGGCCGGGTCGCCGCCCTGTGAGCCCACTGCTACGCCAATTTTGACTTTGTGTCATGTACATAAGGTCTTAATGTGATTATTTTTGGTATCAATATTAATATTAATAGAATAGGATTAGCTGATAATGTTGATTGTTGCTATACGTGTAGTAGGCATGTAGATAATCGTTAAGAAGCTACAGTTTTTGAATAAAAACATTCACGACTTTTTCTAATGTTTTATCCACGTGATCATAAGTAATAAAAATACATATTTAACTATTTGGTTAATATATATTATATGCACTAAGCGCTTCTCGTCATCTTTTCTGATGCGCACAGCTAAGGAGTGGAATCGTCTGCCTGCGTCTGCATTCCCGAGTTCATACAACCCGAATCTCTTCAAGGCGAGAGTGAATAGGCTTCTTCTGGGCAAGCTCGTTCCACCGTAGATCTCATCCCTGCCTCTGGATTGAGGTCAAGAGTGAACCCATGGTCAGTAAAAAAAAAAACTGCACTTACGTAATTTTTTTTTTACTTTTTTATTTGGCTTCCTTTGGACCCGGCTGTCATTTGTAGATCTTTGACAGTTATTATGGGTAGTCCGAAGCCCAAAAGTTTGACAACCAGTCTTACCAAAGGGGTAC
Organism: Apamea sordens; assembly: GCA_945859715.1. Taxonomy (NCBI): domain Eukaryota; kingdom Metazoa; phylum Arthropoda; class Insecta; order Lepidoptera; family Noctuidae; genus Apamea; species Apamea sordens. The sequence goes on along the minus strand of OX244015.1, from coordinate 3,623,355 downwards.
CATGTTATCTAGTAACGGTCAGATAGTCGCTCCATGTAAAATAGTATTCAGCTGCATCAGGTTAGACTGGAAGCCGACCCTAACATAGTTGAGAAAAACATGGGCAGATTGATATTATTATTTGGCCTGGAAAAACAGTGAAAACAATACTTACTTATAATAAATAATTAATATTAATTTGATTGAAGTTAAGTGGTCTTTTTTATAAATACTTTTTTGTAAGAATAGGTATTTTATTGTATTTTGTTTTGCTCAATTTATTATCAAACTGTTTGATTGTTACTTGTTATTGTAGACTTTCTTATCCATAGTTAAATAAACAATAAAATATGTAAGTAACGTATTTGTTTTAAATCCGTACACACATAATTCCGACCGGTTTTGTCGGTCAAAATTTAAAAAAACACAATATTTCAATTAAAGTGCAATGTATGCTTAACATTGCAATAATCTAACTTATAGCATTACACTACATCAGGGATGTTATGGAGCTCCGTAACCGTAACCGAAACTATCGGATATCCGAAATAAAAAAATATTTACGCCGTAACCTTATTATAAGTTTCACAAGTTTCGGATAATTTCGTATAAGGGCGGAGTCTAAAAAACGACATGGTTCGACAGGTTTTTGTAACATCTCTAAATAATTACTTAGGTACCTATATGACTGATTAATGATTATAATACCAATGATAATCTAGACTAGATAAAACCTATAAATAAAACCAAATTATTACATACTATTGGTGTTTATATTTTACTTCAATCTAATATCCGTAACCGAAACTATCCGAAACTAACGGATAATCCGAAATAATTACATATCCGTAACCGTATCCGAAACCGATATAATTTTATTTCTATATCCATATCCGTATCCAGATCCGAAATATATCCATAACATACACTGCATATTATACGTTATCAATATAAGTATGCTAATACGTACGTAAGACAATAATTCTCTACTGTTCAATGTCCCTTTCTACTAATCCCGAAACTGCTACGAGATGATATTGCTACGCCGTAGCAATGCCGTAGCCCCTAGCAACATCATAACAGGGTAGGTAGTTGCCTGGGTTAAAAAAATATTATATATTATTATTTAGTCCGTCAGTTAGATTATCGAAAAATAATGGACACGTATTTTTTCTTTTGTCAATCAAACAAAAAAATGACAAAGAAAAAGTGCTTCAAAATTTGGGCGTGGGGTGTCGTGACGTCACGCCATGCTAAAAAGTGTAGGAAGGCGTGACGTCACGCGGAACTTTAACGGGCGATATCTTCATCATTTTTTATATACATAATTGACAAAAGAAAAAATACGGGTTCAATATTTTTTGATAATCTAACTGACGGACTAGTTAGAATTTTTTTAGGAAACTAGTCTATTCTACTGCCCTTACTCGTATTCCAATTTATTTAAGGTCGGCGCAACATTTTTTTTTCCTCCATAGCAGTGTTTATTTCTTGGTGAAAAGCTTCTTAATTTTTATTAGACTTTTTTTTAAAATCATTGCCCGACAGAATTACTCCTGTATCGTGGGTGCGTTTACAAACATTTAAACTCACATACACAAACAGCCAGACCCGGAACAACTACCTGTAGGCAATACAAATATTTGTTCCGTGCGGGAATCGTACCCGCAGCAGTCGATCGCTCAGCCACTGCACCAACCGTGTCGTCTTTCGGTAATGTCCACTGCTGGGCAAAGCCCCCCTCTACTCTCTTTCCACCTCTTTCTGTCCAGAGCTGCCAAGGACTCTTGGTTAAAGGAGTCCAGCTCATCCCGCCATCACCGTCTGGGCTTGCCGCGATTTCGTTTGCCATTAAGCGGGACCCACTCTGGGTCGTAAGTTTGGCCCATTGATCGTCTGACATGCGGCCGGTGTGTCCAGACCAATTCCATTTAAGCGTGGCAACTTTCCGAGTGACATCAGAGGGGCAATTATTCTCGTAATTTTAAGAACATTCACAGTTTTATCTCAGTCTGTCAAAAGTACCTATAATTTCCCTACATTTTGACAAGTTTTTGACATTTGTTTGTCACCGAGATGAGACTACGACTAGATTTTGAACGTTTTAAATTACGAGAATATGGCGTCTGGTATTTTAGTTAGTTTTTTATGGTATCTAAACATTAAAAAAGAAATTGTTTTTGTGGGGTCAACGACAGCAGTTGTTATTTGTTGTTGAAACTTCACTGACGTCATGGATATCGATATCCAAATACGATAAAACATAAGAAAACAGTTTTTATTTATTGGAACGAAGTTCCTTATCGCGCGTTGTGAAGGGGGCTAGAAGGAAAAAATTCTTACGAAAAGTTGTCACGACACTTTTTGCTATAGGTAGTTGCAAGCCGTGCGGCGTGCGCGTGTTTCTCTGTCTGTCCCTCTCTCTCTCTCTTTGAACTTCGTTCCATCCGGGTGTCCCTTGACACCTCTCAAGGTTTTTTTTATATGAGTACTTCAAGTACAGTCACCAAAAGAGATAAGTAACCAAGGTCGTCGGATATATTCGTAGTTGAAGTTTAGTAAGAAACCAAACGATGTTTTCGAATAATATTTATTTTGATAGGTACTTAAATTAACTGTTTGTTTTCTATCTTACTTACTTTTATCTTACTAAAATTCAACTATAATTAATTAACATGATGCATTTGTTTATTTAAATACAAACAGCGTGACGACCAGCACCGTGATATTGATAAAATTTATTTAAAAACAAATTAAATTATCGGGCTTGTGGCTAAGTAATAACACCCGCACGGGTCGATCGATCAGGTTAAGCTACCCTTGCCGCGGTTGGGTGACCATGTTCACACACCAAGACCCCTCCGTGCCTCGGAAAGCACGTTAAACCGTTGGTCACGGCTGTCATTCGTGGATCTTTGACAGTCGTTACGGGTCATCAGTATCCCGAAAGTTTGACATCTTACCAGGGGTATCGCGTATTACCCAGTAACTGGGTTGTGGAGTCTGTTAGGCAGTTGCTCCTTGTAAAATACTGGTATTCAGCTGCATCCGGTTAGACTGGAAGCCGACCCCAACATAGTTGGGAAAAGGCTAGGCAGATGATGAAATATAATTATTGGCGCCATTTGTAATATTTAGACCTGTTGACATGACAAAGGCGTTAACGCGCGCAGCCAATTGATCAATAATCATTGTTTTAAAATAATAAGCATAATCAGTCTATAATGTTCCCACTGCTGGGACACAGGCCTCCTCTCTGTGAGAGGGCACTCCCTCTCACAGACTGAGACTGAGACTCCCGCACTGGGCCCGCGTGGTAGATTACAGCCCACTGGCTGTAATCTACCACGCGGGCCCAGTGCGGGTTGGTTTATTTGAAATTTATGCTTTGAGTTTGGCTTTTCCGCACGGGGACGGTGCGCGCCCAATCGCTTGGCGCGTTGTAGAGTGTGGTCCTCTCATACTTTGCCAGATTTTTTTTTAAAGTTGGTTTATAAGAAGACCTCTACTGACCAATATGATCTGTAGGATCTTTACACCCTTTAATGATGATAATTGAGTGATACGCAAAACACGTAATAATAGATTTTATTGATGAAATTAATTGAATGCTAATGAGTGCACGCGATTTGGATGATATTTATGTACTGAAGTATAGGCCACGCGTAGCAAGTAAAGTGCTGACACAATGATGTCAATTTTGTACGTGCTTACACTGTACATGATCTTCTTCATCTCCGTATGTCGCTGGCACGACTGAATTTTATATCATGTTGGGCCAAAACTTTACCACTTCCACGGCGTTGTCGGTGGCAGCGCAGATGTCACTTTGATTGCATGTTTTGGGACACAGTGGGCAGGATAGGAGCTGGAGCATGGTTTGCGACATAGCACCACAATCAGACCCTACACCCTTTACACCTGCTAAAGTGAGGCTATCTTGACGGAACGGCAGTAGGGTGTGATTGTGGAGTTACCAATATGATTCAAATGCTTCTTATTTTCTTCCACCAGGCTACATACAGCTGTTCACAAAAGACAATATCCTACCCGGATTGTTGCGTACGTTAAAGTACGACCAGGACAGCATTATGCACTTTCGTGAACGAGATTACAGCAAGAATGGGCATAGGACTATAATATTTAAGGTAAGGCTGATAATAGTATCAACTGGCTTTGGCCTTCGACTTCATCCACGTTTTTGCTCGGCTCCTAAGCGTTCTAGCGTGATGTTAGGCTTCCTCAATAATTGGGCTATCAAATGCAAAACGAATTATTCAAATCCAGACGGATTTGAATGATTCTTTCGGACGCTAAGTGGAAAAAAGTAAGTTGGGCATGGAGGGGTCTCACTATGTAAAGATGTTCACCCATCCACGGACCAACCACGATAGCGGCGTGCGGCTGTTATTACTTAGCCACAAGCCACTTACAATATCCAACATTTTATCTTCCAGGATCGTAAGTTTCGCCAGAACAGAAACGGTCTAACAGCCACAGATGTCAAAAAATTCTCACTGATATACGGGCCCGAATGTCTGGCCCGAGATCGTGCTGAAAAGATCTCTATATGCCAGTCTTATCCTGGAGTAAACAGAAGAAAGAGGGAGATCATGGAACCTCCTGCAAACATGAGCTTAAGGGTCAACCCTAATATCACTCCACCTCCGCACATGTTGACGGAAGCTGGGATTGTTAAAGACACTGAAAAACCTCAAAAAATAGTTGCAGAAATTAATGGCTCCAAAGACATATCAGAGAGTCTAAATATTCTAGGCATAGTTAAAGAAACAGACAGAATAATAGAATCGGTTTACCAACTTTCTACACTAGCACTAAATAACGCTAGAAAAAAATATTGCAATGTTACAAGGAACACGACATCTGAGTTCGAATTTAATTATGAGAAAACTGAAAATAAAACCAAAGCTTCTGATCTACTGGGAATTCATAAAATCATAGCAGGTTTCGCTAAATCCATAGTTGAAGACGCTGCTAGTAACTTGACGGAGTTCTGTCAGAATTCAGGTACTGTAGAAGCTTATCAAAGTCAATGTAAATTAGAAAACGATGCTCGATGTCCTAAGGCTTATAAGTCTTCTAAATCTGGAGCAGTAAAGGTTTCTAGTAAACAAAAGCTTGAAGACAAAGATTCAGACAGTTTAGATGTCAAAAAGAAAATTGTAGATGATGTTGTTACGACAACATTGAAGCCAAACAGAAGGAAGAGAGAAGCAAATGATACAGTTAAGACACCTAAATCTACGGAAGAAATAAAAGTGACAGAAATAAAGAATGAAGGAAAGAAAGAAAATAATCTTAAAGAAAAAGTGAAAGCTATGAAGGTGGAGCGACTCAAAGAGATTAAACATGATGATACGACAACAAAATCGGAGGTGGCATCGTCAACGACTGGTTCTAAAGTTAAAAATGGTAAAAAAGGACCTACTAGAAGGAAGTTTAGTGAAAAACGGTATAAGTAAGTTGATTTTTTGTTTACTTTAAGTTATATAGAGGTATGAGGAACAGAATGTAAAGTTTACTCAACCTCTATAGAAAAGGGAGGATCCTCAGACGAGACGGGTGTCGTGTCTGGTAGGCAACTGCCCGATAGTTCATGTCGGGCTGTTGTATACACGAGTGACACACGTCAATGGTAGAGGAAACTGCAGCCGTCGACAACAATTCGCTCGTGTATATGAGCACCGTACTCATACACAAGCGGCACGTTGTCGAAGGCAGCCGCCGACGCGTCCACGGAGGGTGTCCACGGATGCAGTGCCTCTGTTGTTGCCGCGTGTCGCTCGTGCGTATGCACACTGAAAATGAATGCCACTTGCTTGTCTTGAAATGACAAGGGATATTTTTCTATGTGACATGCAAATAGTTTCAAGGTGATGCTAAGTGATCGCGACGATAGGTCGTGGTGGAGCAAAATGACATTATAGCGGACTTATAACAAGGATAATGAATAAAGACATAAAATTACAACGGTCGGTGGAAAACAAGAGGTATTAAGACGCGCAAGCGCAGCCGTGCACGAAGGAGAGCAACAGCATAGACTTGTAGATTTTAATATATATAAAATAAGAGCGGTGACACGCGGGGGCCCGCGCTCGGCCTTCGGCCGGCTGACTCCCCGCTGTCCCCGCACCCCTCGTTCACAGCCGCCAGCGCGCGGCGATGTTGAGTGGAGCGCGAGTGGTCTCAACACTAAGGTTTCCTAGAAATGAAATTGTTTATTCTGTAAATACGATCTCGGAATCACTTTTACAGGTCATATTATAAATAAAAAATAAGCTAGATGAGGTCGGCGTTTTCTATCTAGTACCACTCTGAGAAGAGTAAGTAGAAAGTAGTAGAGAAGGCCGAAACAAACTCAGAGGTCACAGTCTCTTTTAAAGTCCAGACATAATCTTGGTCAGATCATGTGAAGACCATGTAGATTGATGTCTGAGATGGTTTTTTGAGAAAAGAACCAAACAGTTTGAGAGGACCTGTCCAGTAAGTGCATGCTTAGTAATCGTGTCGCTCAACTCAAAACTTGAGGTGCTCAACGACGAACAATACCCAATAGGTAACGCTTTATCCGACCCGTGAAACGAACCCACGCTCAGCAGTTGCGCTTGCAACCATGAGACCAACGGGGCAGTTACGTTAGTAAAAAGCTTGTGAAACCGGTACTGAAAATAGAAATCTTAAAACAACTTAACCACTTGTCCCCAGAGTACAAAAAACACAAGATAACTCAGATTGGGAGTCCGATACATCTTTAGACAAACAAATCGAACCACAAAAGACACTAACTAACAAAGAATTACTTAAAAAAGTCTTAAAACTAGGAGCTGGCTCAATATTTGAAACTGGGGAGGCTAAGAAAGAATCTGTTGAAGAAATAAATGATGTTCAAAGAAAAGACAAAACAGCAGAAACCTCAGCGGAGAGTGCAAAGACGGATGAGGACCATGAAACAACAGAAGAAGAAGGAGTGACAGCAGTAACTAAAAGTAGAAAGGAATATAAAGCAACTAAGGAATCATCTTCAGAACAAGTTGAACGAGAAGAAAAGGAAGAAACGTAAGTCACCATTCTCCAACCCTTCTCCAAATTTATTTGGGGTCGGGGCAACATGTCTTTTTCTTCCATACTTCTCTATTAGTCGTCATCTCGACAGTCACCCCCTTTCTAACCATATCATCATTCACACAGTCCATCCATCGTTTCTCTGGTCTTCTCCTACTCTTATAGCCATCGATATTCATACTCAAAACTTTCCTCATGAATTTTTCCTCATTCTTCACTGCTGCAGCCTATGATGTTCCCATTGCTTGTATATCACCTTGTGTATCGACCTTGTATATCATTGTGTCCTATCTAGGTATAAATATTATAAGGCTTATTATATCCATGCATAATTTTGAAGGTACACTGACTTCTAAGATACAGGTTTTTTACCTAGTTTACAGGTCAGGGTCTTTTTTACAGTGAATCACTTAGCTTAAGCTAATTTTGTTTCTTGTTCAATGTAATGTTCGTGCATTTCTGGGAGTAATAAAAGACTTTATTATTATTTATTATATTATATTATTATTGCTGAAATACAGGCCTCTTTTTTGGAGAAGGAGTGGCCCATAATCCACCGCGCGAGCCCATTGCGGGTTGGTGGATGTTACATTATACACCGTTAAATTTTGATCGTTTTAATCCTTAAAAGGGGTCATTGTACTCATCATTATGAACAACTTTTACTACGGGACCAACACTGAAATCGTGAAAAAAATCAGTTGACCCATAAATTTATGTTCGCATAGGTAACTCTACATAATGTATGGATCAACTGATTTTTTTGAAGTGAAAACTTCTCTAGCGGCGTTGTGCACTTTTGTTGTGATGGGTAAACAATGTTAAACTCGCGTCAGGACACGTTACCTGATCGAAAATTCGTAACACTGAGGGAGAGTAAACCACATTCCAAAATATTAAAAATGCACAAAGTTAATATTCAAGTTTTCACTTCTGCCGGCACTCCCGGAGTGCAACCCGTTGATTTTTATGATTTCAGGGTTGGTCCCGTAGTAACAGTTGTTCGTAATGTACAATGACCCCTTTTAAGGATTAAAACGATCAAAATTTTACGATGTATACATAATTATATATCTTCGAATTTCAGGTTCGAAATGGCTGGTGTTTCCTCATGATGTTTTTCTTCACCGTTTTTAGAGCAATGGTCACGACATAATTTACACAAAGTAAAATGGCTGTCTGGGTTTGAACTTACGACTTACAACTCGTAAGTCACGGTCGTTTCCACTGAGCCCCCACAGCTCCTTTTTAATTAACCATAAACAATTTCTCCCATAGGCCCCAGACGAGAATCAAACATAAAAGCAAGAGGACGCATAAGCGCGACATACCAAAGACTGTAGAACTCAATACGTTGAATAAAGAGTTCTACACTGAAAGAAAATGGCCGGACGGTGTCGTCATCTATGTCATTGCAGAGTTACCGGATTGTAAGTACCTACCTTGTACTCATCATCAACACCATTTCAGTTGAAAGACGTCCAATGCTGGACATATGCCTCCCCAAAGAAGTACACTTCGACAGGTGAGTATACACTAGAGCAGGGCTGCCCAACCAATTTCGAAGGTGGGCCATAATTTTAATACCGTGCCAGCAGGCGGGCCATCTAGTGAATAAAACTTGCCTACGGTTATGGTAGATACTAAATAAATAAATACCCAGATATTAAAATGAAACAAAAGTTTAAGTTACTAAAAAACTTCACTGACTATGAAGAGGTTTTTATGCTAATGTGTTGGTGGACCGCGGGCCTGGAGTTGAGCAGCCTTGCACTAGAGCATTTTCTCGAGCATCTCCATTAATAAGAATAAAAAAATAATTTCCGTAACTGTAAGTTATCTAAGAGAGGGGCTTGTGGCTAAATAATAACAGCCGTACGGGTCGGTCGATAAGGTTAAGCTACGTTTGCCGCGGTTGGTCCGTAGATGGGTCTCCATCTTTACTTACCAAGACCGCTTCGTGAATCGGACAGCACGATAAGCCGTTGGTCCCGGCTGTCATTCGTGGATCTTTGACAGTCGTTACGGGTAGTCAGAAGCCTGAAAGTCTGACAACCAGTCTTACCAAGGAGTATCGTATTACCCAGTAATTGGGTTGTGGAGGTCAGATAGGCAGTCGCTCCATGTAAAATACTGGTATTCAGCTGCATCCAGTTAGACTGGATGCCGACCCCAACATAGTTGGGAAAAGGCGAGGCAGATGATGATGATTTAAGTTTTAATTTCCATATCACCATAATTCCAGACGACCTTGAAGATCTTCGCAAAAGGTTGGCTGCTGTGAACGACATTTTGATGGAGAAGACATGCGTTAAACTTCGAGAGGTTGACGCCAAAGAAGCGCCGGGTTTCGATGATTACATGATTCTGGATACAAGTCCGGATTATGTCACAGGCAGGGTGGGGGGAAAGCAGGTAAGTCTACGAAGTTTTGTATCATTTTAACACGTTGCGGGACGCACTGCATTAGCAGTAGATTTGTCGGTGTTGAAAATGACAGTACGGGCACCACTAATTCCTGGTAAAGTTTCATCCAATTTTATGAGTTGGCCGCGCGGTTGAAATGGACACCCGCCGGAACTGAGGTACGGGCATTACAGCGAAATTTTGTATATAGGAACAAGGAAACCCGTTTTTACTGTCATACCACATCAATGCGGCTATGAAAGTACTGTCATCGTATATTATTCTTTAGTATTGCTCTAGGGCGGTACGGATAAAGAAAGAAAAAGAAAGAAAGAAAGAAAAAAGTTTATTTGGACACAGTTCGTGAAACACAAAATACAAAAATAATAAAATAAAAAATAATGTTTCAGACAACAATAGTGTGTGCCTCACGGCTGCGCCAAAAAGGTCATTTCAGCATTAATGCCAGACAGATGCTGTCTGACGCTGGTTTTCTAATGAACCTTATGGAAAAGTGACGGGGAGCACACACAGTCTCAACATACATAGTACATACCTACTTATAAATAAATAAACTAGTAATCACGTACAATATCATTACAAATAAGAATAAGAAAAAAAAAGAATCAAAAACAAAACAACCATGTCTCAGCAAAACCTGTAAAAAACCAGAAAAAGATAAACCAGTACCTGATAAAGCAGTGGTCGGAACTTGTATGGACAATTTTACTGTCATATCGCATAATTGGAAAAAGACAGTACCGTCCCGCAACGTGTATAATAGGCGGTTGGATTAAATATGATTCGCGGCCGTAACAAGTATGTATTTCTTACAGAATTATAATCATTAAAGTCATCAACACAACTCTCTAAGATCAAGTAATCCTACTGAATGACTATTTCGTGAAATCTTGACATTTTAGGATTATGCTAACTTAACAAGTTGTATTACTGATTCTAACGATTATAATTCTGTAAATACATACTTGATACGGCCGCGAATCATATTTTAATCAACGTACAACTTAGTACTGACCAGCAAATTGCAAAAAACGTAAGAAAATTTGAATTTCGTGGGCACATTGGGCGCTCGGCGTTGCGTTGAGCGCGCGTTGATAGCATACATACAGCGCGCTTAGTACGGCGTTTAACGAGCGTTACCAAGGTGTCCATTCTCGGCTCGATTGCTTGTGTGTGGCTTCTATACCGTCGCTACAGAAGACGACGGCAGAGACAAAGAGAATTTTGGGTGCACCCAATACTACGATTTTTTTTGTTTTTATATTCTGGACTTTCCATGTCCCATATAGCTGGACGCTTTTGGATTTCGTCGATAAATAAGTCTGTATCGAAGTATTCGGTCTCCATTTTGTTGAATATGCGTCCACTCTACACGAAAGCGCGCGCTCAAATGTACAACAAAATGGCAGCTCATATATCTCGAAGCGCGCGGCTGACCCCCTCCCAATGCGCGTTTGGACGAAAATCTCAAAGCGCGCGTTCGACGCGCGCTTCATCAGAAACGTGCGCTTGCATGTGTACACCTAGATAAGAACTACTGGTTCTCAAAACGCGCGTTACCAAAGCGCGCGCTTCAAAACGCCTAATGTGTACTCGCCTTAATTCAAAAGGCAGTACTTCTCGATGCGGCGGTAAGGAGGTTCCTGCCTCTGGAGCCCTAACCACCGGTAGTTTGGACTCTGCACCCGACATCGGTGGATCACAATTTTTTAAATGTAATAAAATAAGATAAGTAAATAAATAAACGACATAATATTATATAGGGTTATTTGTAAAACACCAACAACCTCTTAAGAGGTCATTGTACTCATCATTATGAACAACTTTTACTATAGGACCAAACCTGAAATAGCGAAAAAAAAATCAGTAAGTATATCACAATAACTACGCGTAGTATCTAGGTAAAACATAAATGCAGATATATTCTAGATACCTAGAAAATGCAAAAACTGCTTTAGCTTTAGCGGCAATAAAACCATTTTTAGACCTGAAAATCAGCCTGGAATGTTCCCACTGCTGAGACACAGGCCACGTATCTTCGAGGAGTGTGCTCTAATCTACCACGCGGGCCCAGTGCAGGTTGGCAGATGTCACGACTTCGAATTTAAAGAAAAAAAAATTAAGAAGAAAATAAATTAAAGAACCAAAGTGTGGAACTCTGCCGGCATCTGTGTTCCCTCCATTGATATATTAAAAGGACGCTTTTAATGCATCAATGGTTCCCTCCCACATTTAACCCGTTTGCCTTCAAAGCAAGAGTGAACAGGCATCTTCTAGGCACGCTTGTTCCATCATAGACCTCATCCAACGCTTTCCATCAGGCGTGATCGAGGTCAAGAGCAGGCCCTTTTAGCAATAAAAAATATATTTAATTACCTACCTACTAAATATTATTTTCATTCCTTTATAACTGTTCTTAACAATAGTATTTGTTCTTATAATCTCATTTATTTATCCTCTGAATATAATTTGTGTAAGTATGTCAAGCTATTAATAAGAAAATTATTTATTTCACTCAACCTCACGCAAAAACATACGGAATAACGTTAATATTTCACGATAAATATAATTACATCAATAAATAACTCGAATAATAGTCAAAATAAAGCCCATCACAAACTCGCGTGGTCGACGTAAACATTAGAAAGAGACAGCGCTAGAAAAGTTCCGAAGGAGTGCAAAGGACAGAAATATAATGTTTACGGTGGGGGGCCGCAAGTGCGTGAGGGACGGAGAAATGGCTCGGTAGTGACGTCAATGGAAAGTTTGTGAATAGGGTTGCCCGGGAAAGAAAATTTCCTTTTTTTAAGGGTAGTTTTGGTACATTAAGGACAGTCTTTTCTTTAAACGGCTCATGTGTTCTGTTCCATTATAAATAATGTAGTCTTATTATTTATAATTTAGAGCAGTTTGAGATAATTTTTTTAAATCATCATTTGCTCTTGAATATTCAGGGACCATACACATTTATCACTGTTTATGAGGATAAGAATATTTTTTTTATCTGTAATACAAATAATTAATTTAGTTCAACAACTTTTCCTTCATAAGATTTAAATTAACTTGTGTAGGTTGATAAACAATTCTGTTGTCTTAAATTAATAAGTTTGCTTTCAAACTTTATTTTTCTGGCTATTATTTTATTATATTTATAGGATTTTGATAGGTAATCATATCCATACACTCCTGAAAAACAAAACAAAAATACAATAACACAAAATATTATTAAAATAAACAATAATTTATATCACACGTCCACCAAATAATTCTTTCAACATAGGGTGATTATCACTCTAAGCGCTGGACACCCCATTCCGGAACATTCTCCCGCTTTCGCGTTCTGATTGGTCGAGGCTGTCGAAAATTCTGGACACCCATTGGCCGAGCGTATAAATACAACCGACAGCGCGGCAAACGCAGTACTTTCAAAGTTAGTCGACGAAAATAATATTTTGATAAGTTTTTCAAACTGCTTTTAAAATGGTTGCTATCGGTATTGATTTGGGCACCACGTATTCTTGTGTAGCTGTGTGGCGACATGGAACTGTTGAAGTGATAGCAAATGGACAAGGAAACAGAACAACTCCGTCTTACGTCGCATTCACACCTACCGAGCGCCTCATCGGCGAAGAGGCGCGAAATCAAGCCGCTTTCAATCCCTGGAACACGATTTTTGGCGCGAAACGTCTTATCGGTCGACGCTATGACGACATTGGCGTACAAATGGATTTGCGTCATTGGCCGTTTCAGGTTTCGAATCAGAATGGTAAGCCAATGATTTTAGTTGATTATCGCGGTGAGAAAAAGTCTTTTGCGCCCGAAGAGATCAGTAGTATGGTGCTTTTTGAGTTGAAAGAAATAGCTGAGAGTTACCTTGGTGCTAAAGTTAATAAGGCTGTGATAACTGTTCCTGCTTATTTCAATGATTCTCAACGACAAGCTACGAGGACAGCTGGTTCTATAGCCGGGTTGGAAGTTCTTCGAATCACGAATGAACCAACAGCAGCCGCTCTTGCGTATGGTTTAGATCGAAGAGGGGACAAAAATGTCCTAATCTACGATCTGGGTGGTGGAACTTTTGACGTTTCAGTGCTATCCATCAATGGTTCCGTTTATGAAGTGAAAGCGACTGCTGGAAATACTAGACTGGGCGGTGAAGACTTCGACAATCGTCTGGTCGCGTATTTTGCAGAAGATTTTCGTAAAAAGTATCATACGGATATCGTAGGGAATGCTAAAGCTCTGCGGAGGTTGAAGACCGCTGCAGAACGAGCAAAGAGGTCTCTCACTTCGTACGCTGAAGCTACGGTCGAAGTAGAATCTCTTTGCGATGGTATAGACTATTTAGGAAGAATCTCACGAGCTCTCTTCGAAGAGTTATGCTCAGATTTATTTAGGGACACACTGGGCCCTATAGAAAAAGCGTTAGCCGATGCTAAACTTCAAAAGACAGATATTCAGAAGATTATTTTAGTTGGAGGCAGCACTAGGATACCAAAGATACAGAGCATGCTAAAAGAATTCTTTGGAGGGAAGAAGTTAACAACCAGTTTGAACCCTGACGAAGCTGTGGCTTGCGGAGCAGCTATACAAGCCGCCATATTGTGTGGTCAACGCCATGAAAGAATCAAAGACTTATTACTAGTCGACGTTGTGCCTCTATCGTTAGGAGTGGAAACAGCTAGAGGAATGATGTTTAAAGTAATAGAAAGAAATACTCCAATACCTTGTCAGAAGACCAAAGAAATCACTACCTTAGACGACTACCAAAACAGAATGACTATTGAAATATTTGAAGGGGAAAGGAGTTTGACTAAAGACAATAATTTACTGGGAGTTATTGAGCTGACTGGGATACCACCAGCTCCCAGAGGCGTTGCTAAAATCGACGTGACTTTTGGCATAAATGTCAACGGTATTTTAAGCGTCTCTGCCAAAGATCGAAGCACAGGAAATACAAGGAGTGTTACTATCAGAAATGAGCATAGACTTAACCAACTCCAGATAGGACAAATGATAGTCGATGCTAACACCTACCAGGAAGACGATATCGAAAGCAAACGACGTTTAGAAGTAAGAAACCAACTGGAATCCTACGTTTACGAAGTCAAAAGAAATGTTGCAGAGAAAAGTGAAGTATTGACTGAAAAAGAGAAGGAATTTATGAAAGGAGAATGGGAGACTGCGATAGAATGGTTGGACTCTAACATGGATTGTTTGAGAGAGGAGTTTGAACGGCAGATGACGGAGTTGATGAGGAGATGGTCAGGGGTCATGAGGAAGATCTATGATCAGCCGTGGATGCACAGAGCGAAACGTCAGAGAAGTGAGAATTATGAAGAGTTAGAAGAACTTGAGATAACTACTATTGAAGAGGTTCATGATAGTGAAGAATGAGGAAAATGAGATGGAAGAATGGTGAAGGAATTCGGAAGCATTTCTTTTGAAGAATTTCTCGAATACTTAGTACATTTTTTAAATGTGAAATTTTTAAATGTGCTCCTTAATTTAAAATGTATCTACCTGCAGGTACATAATTGCGTACCACACCATCAGTAGCGATCGATTTCATTTTGACTATTCAACAACATCCATTGCGTTATTTACGTTGTTGAGCAGACACAATTTTCGAACATATGAAGCAATGGTAGCTAGCTTTATCCTTCAAAATGATTCAGATTGTGTGTTACACAATTAGGGTGCAGGTTTTTGTAATATCAATTTACCTAGGTCAGGAAATTGGTACTGATTGTTATATTTTTTTCTTAATAAATGGAGAACAATATTGTATGAAAAGACTTTTTTATTTCCGATACCTTGCCTCCCGCTCCGTTAGCTCCGTCCATCCATGCTGCACGGCAGACGGTCGTGTAGTTTTTGTCTGCTGATGCTATTTGATCTATCTGCTCTTCAGCCCCTGCGAATCGACTAGCACATGTGCTCGGGTGATGTCAAGGGCCCTCTATTATATATGCGACTTAAACTTAACTGGCTAAATGTAGGTGATTTATAGGTACACGTCTGCCAAGGCCCTTGATGCGTGATGTTATGTTATGTGGTAAATCGGCGATTTCCAGCAGTGCGATTCTGTAACCATCTCACCGTGAAAACTTGTGAAGTGAGCGTGGAGTGAGCTGTCATTCCAAATAATGCTAGGGATTGACACTACTGACAAGTCACATCAAGCTCACTTCACTTGAGTTTTCACGGTGAGATTTTTACAGAATCGACCGGCAGAATCGTTTTGACGCGTTTATTTGTTTTTTTTTACTGCATGCACATTAACCTGCATGATCCTCAATATGACCTGACCAAGATTATGTCTGGACTTTAAAAGAGACTGTGACCTCTGTGTTTGTTTCGGCCTTTCTTCCAGTAGTCGGTCAGGAAACACCGAACTCGGACTTAGTTTTAAAAAACATAACTTCATTTTGATGTGTTAAAATGTTTTTTGAACTAATTTACAGAAATTAACTAATATCATTTGTATTATTTATCTTACGAATTGTAGGTCGTAGATTCAAACCCAGACAGGCACTTTACTTTGTGTAAATTATTTCATCACCACTGCTCTCAAAACGGTGAAGGAAAACATCGTGAGGAAACCGGCATGTCTTAGAACCAAAAACTCGAAGACATGTGACATAGTCTACCAACCCGCACTGGGCCGGCGTGGTGGATTACGGTCCACTCCCTCTCACAGAGAGGAGGCTGGAGGTGACCAGTAGGAACTAGGCTGATTACGTTATGTCAATATCATTTATCATTCTTCTTCTCGTGTGCTGACGTTTTAACGCACATTGCACGTGCAGATACAAAAGAAGTATTTACTTAGATTGAATGGTCAAATGAGGGCTCCATCAGCCACACCACCTGTCTTTCATCCTCCAACCAAAATTGTGAGGAAGAACCCGTTTATAAACAATTGTTTATGATGTCGGTTGACCCGGTTGAGGTCAGTCATCATTTCAACGCCGGCTGTCGCTGAAAATCAGCGCTGGGGGCTCTGTCTCGTATAGGGTCTTAGCATTTATGCTGAGCGATGGCCGTTTTGCGTGGATGTGACGCATATTTTCCCCCAACTTGTATTTCTTTTTTGTGTTTGTGTTCTTTCTCTGCGTCATGTTTACCGCAAATTAACGTATTTTCTTTCATAAATGACAGAAAGATAGTATTAACAAATAAAAAAAAATTGCACCTTACAGAATACCTATAGCCTCAAAAAAAAAACATGAATAATAATACTTTCGTTTCTCTCCTTTCAGAACTTCGGCTCCATAGAGCTCTTCGAAGGAGGTCATCACAAGCAGCATACCGCTATGATGGTGATGGCAATGCTGGGATTCTACTTCGAGGTCTCGCGCCATGACAGGGATAAGCATATCCGAGTGCATAATCGGCATATTCGGGCAGGTATGAACTCAAAGAGGCAGTTCCCGTATTTTTAAGAACGTTGGAATTCTAATCTGTGCCAATCAATCAACGAATTCAGCCTATCGCAGTCCTTTGCTGGACATATGCCTCTCCCAGGCTGCATCACATCACCATGCCCTGCACCGTGCACCTCCGCTTTCCGCATCTATTACATACGGTACACGGTACCTTCGGCGCGGGAGATATTATAGTGCACAAGTGTGTGCGCAGACACAGGAGCACCCCCTCTTCCCTCACTCTCATAGTCCGATGGGACGGCAAACCGACACGACCAGAGAGAGATCAGGCGCAGGACCAACGGCTTAACGTGCTTTCCGACACACAGGGTTATCACACCGACCACTTCCAAACTCCGGGCTGTTATACTAAGAAATTCTTACTATAGGTACTCCCCTGCCTAACTCTTCAGCCCCAGCAGTCTCGACATTCATAGCGATCGTTTTACGACCGAATTCGGTCGCAAAGTCCTGTCATTCCGTACATTTCACCTCTTAATTCGGGACTTTGCGACCGAATTCGGTCGTAAAGCGATCGCTATGAATTTCGAGACTGCTGGGGCAGGGAAGACACGTGTCATTGAGTCATAAATTATTGTCTTTATTTCACCCAGATAAGCTCCATCATTTCGAGAAAATTCGTAACGAGGCTACGCTACACCTACCTTATGACTACAAGAGTGCAACCCACCCCTCTTGGCAGTTCTGGAGAAGAGTCGGCAAGAAAGGGATTTCAACCGTTGCCACTTACAAAGAACAGGTACCTACTGTGTGTAAATACTGAAAAAGTCACCATGAGTGGGAAATGCATCATCTGCCTAACCTTTTCCCAACCATGTTAGGGTCGCCTTCCAGTCTAGCCGGATGCAGCTGAATACCAGTATTTTACACGGAGCGACTGCCTATCTGACCTGTTACTTGGTATAGTTTGACCAAAACTGCTGTACCGGGCCTTAGGAATGCGTGGCGAGGCGGGGGGCGGGACGCCGTGAGCGATGACGAATGAGCGGCCTGCACTGCCCCCCCCCCGTCCCCCCCCGTCCCGTCCCGTCCCGTCCCGCCGCACACATACCGAAGGCGCGATACAGTGGTTTTGGTCAAACTATAACACGATACTCCTTGGTAAGAGAGTTTGTTAGACTTTCGGGCTTCTGACTACCCGTAACGACTATCAATGGTTTAGCAATGCCAGTCAGGACTAACGGTTTGACGTTCTTTCCGAGGCACGCAGAGGTCTCGAGTCTCGATATGTAATGGATGGTCACCCATCTACGGACTGACCTGGGCAGGCGTAGCTTAACCATCGAACGACCCGTGCGGCTGTTATTATTTAGCCACAAGCTAAAGTTTGACAACCAGCCTGGTTGTACCTACCAAGGAGTATTGTCTTACCCAGTAACTAGATTGTGGAGGTCAGATAGGCAGTCGCTCCATGTAAAATACTGGTATTCAGCTGCGTCCGGTTAGCCTAGAATCTGACACTTTTTTTGGTTTCGCGGTGGATATCCTCATGGACTTTCTCCATCGTGGGGGTGACAGAGGGGTATGCGGACTCTTACCGGCTAAAACCACCGCGGTGTTCCAACTCTGCCTATGGCCGGGGGTGCGGGATTCGCATAAGCATTCACCGCGACCCCGACAGGCTTTGGCTGTTCCTCAGCGGGTCCCATCACCCCGTGCGGCCATACACATGGTCGCACCCACTCTCTAGTGGCGCGCATGGAACACTGCGGTGCCAGAGACTAGAATCTGACCCTAAGATACTTGGGGAAATGCTAGGCAGTTTGAAGCAGATTAATTGTAGAGTTTGATGATCACAGATTTCCTGGATCCTTCTGAAGTCACTACATTCCATTTTTTTTCCAGGACCCGGACGGCTCAATAATGCGGGCGTTAGGTCAGAACCCTGAATTGTTATCAGAAACTGATATCATTAAAATCAACAGTGTGTACGGAGTAGAATGCTTCCAAAGTAATCGCGCTTCAAGCAAGAAGGAGAGTGCGCGTATGATGAAAGAAGAAGATGATGTTATACAATAAATTATAATTTAAAAAAAAAACTTTTTTTTTAGTTGACTACTTGAAGCAGTCACCTTAAGGTCAGTCGGTTCACTTAAGGTGATTGCTCCAAATTATAGAAATTTAAAATACAAGGAATGTTTTTTTGTGAGGGCCTAGAGACATGCTTGCCACAGGTATACTTGCTTGAACAAGTTCATATAAAATGTTTGTTCCTGACTCTTACAGAAAGCGAATAGGGCCGTGAACCTGAATGTGTAGATATTTGTGTAAAACCATAGACTCCAACACGCCGATAGCCTGTGTTGCTCTATGAAAGCACCCTTAGAAGCTTCATGGCGGCAAGCGCGGCAAAGTAAAATAAAAATCAATGATATATTTAGAAATCTATAATATCATGCTGAATAATTATACAATTTATTTGATAAAAAAAAATCACTTAAAATAGAACTATTTACTGTACCTGTACCTTTCTAAACTGGTTATTATGACTTATATCGCTTTTGCTGATCATATTGTAAATGACTATGTTCGCTGAATATTTACGTTTTTTAACCACGCATTTTCCTATATATATCATCGCACCAACGGCTGAAAGAAAAAAAAAAGAAAATAACTCTATGAACTGAGTAGGTAAAGGATGATTTCCACCAAACGGCATGCATCGCATCGGATCGGAACTGATTTTAAAATCTTTAAACGATATTAAATCGTGGACACAGTATTTAAAGTCTATATTACCAAGCCGCACACAGCAGCTTGACCGCGGGCATCTTCCACGACACGCGATCGTAACCGAAAGTATGCTGGAGTAAATTTATGTTCCTTGGTATGCTGCGACGCGCGATCGGCTCCGTTCGCCTTTCGTCGTATCCGATCGAATCCTTTCGGCATTAGAACACGTCAACAAGGTAGGAATGAAACTATTTGACTAGGTGCAGAAACGGATACGTTCGCAAGCGACGGTACGGAGCCGACCGTATGCGTCGATATCCTGCCGGACACGGTCGGCTGTCGCCGCATCCGTTCGTATATTTCCGATCCAATGCGATGCGAACTGTTTGGTGGAAATCATTCTTTAAGGTGATCGCTTCGACGCTTAAAAACGCTTGAAAGAGGATGAAGCAATGGCCAGGCCATAAAGGAGAAGCGCTAAATATATCCCGCGAAATTCAAATTTTCTTATGTTTTTTACCAATTGCAGGATAGTGCCAGGTTATATTGATGATTTCTGTTATTTTAATTCTGTATATAAGTACATACATGCCTATTTGTAACGGTCGCAAATATTTTGATTAACATATAACCAGAAGGCCCATTCTCGTAATTTAAAACGTTCAAAATCTAGTCGCAGTCTCATCTCAGCGACAAAGAAATGTCAAAAACTTGTCAAAATGTTCTTTGTCGCTCAGATGAGACTACGACTAGATTTTGAACGTTTAAAATTACGAGAATTGCCCCTCAGACTGTGAACGTTCTTAAAATTACGAGAATTGCCCCTCTGATACTGCCCTGAAAATTGCAAAAAACTTTAGAAAATTGAATTTCGCGGGCTAAACTGGCGTCTTCGCCTTAAAAACCAGCTGCATTAAGCACAGCAAAAGCCCCGCGGGGCCCGAGGGGGACGCACTTTAAGTCTCCTTTAGCCCCAGGGGTACGGTACAAGTTCTGTTGGGACTGTTTCACACCATTTCACAGACTGCTAAAATATACTAAGCGCATTGTATCTAGTTGACTGCAAGACGCAAGACAACCACTCAAAAGTATTGATTCCCATAGTCCATAGTATCATTGGTACTACTCAATACTTGCATTACATGAACGCCTAAATAAGCATACATATAAGGCGTTGTCCACACTTTTATCTTTTTGGTGTATCAAATTCCGTTGCGCGGCACCGCCTTGTATCATCGTCGCTAGTGTGTATGCAAAATGATACGCTATCATGCGTTGTGTGTGTACAAGGCCTTACATTATTGACCTCTGGGTATATCTATAAGCAAATTATAGTGCCTTTAAACGGCGTCTATTAAAAATTTAGAGTACTAACCCGGTCTCAGCACTGTTGTTATTGTCATTCTCTCAATCTTATGATCTTCTTGCCAATGAAAAAACATCTTTCTTATAATGGCGAGGACCAGAGCTATCAAAAATATACTTAGACCGAACAGTATCGTGTAAAGAGCCATTCATGGGCGTAGATAAATACATTTTGTTGTAATTATTGTAGTTTCTATGTTGATTTAACTTGACATGATTTTGACAAACGGTATTGTTTGTATGTATCCAAAAAGGTTTATGAACCTTAAAACCTCTTTTAAGTAGGTTTTTTTTATGGTTTGGCTCTTTGTAGTTTAATTAAAATCTACGCAACCGGATGGTTATTAAATAATGATCTCATATTATTATTTAAATAATACGTTTATATCATAATCATATTAAAAAAAAAACTACATTAAAATTCGGCACTCCATAGTCCTTAGAGCGTTTTATACAATTAAGGCACAATGCAGAAATACCAATGCGAAAATGTCAGATATTAAAAAAATAACTTCTGTAAAGAAAATCTGTGGCGCCGTGGCGCGAAATTTAATTTCACTTTACAAATAAATAAACTATATCGTGCATAGATATAGCATAAGTTAATAACAATGTTATTTAAACATGTTCATTGTAGTTAATAATTTGTAAACAGGATGAGTTTCGATGATTATGGTAAGTTTTTCCATAAAGTATTCAAGAACTTTCGAAAATTCTAGAAGTTAACTTTTAACATAAAATTCCACTAATTAAATCGTATTTTCAGCCAATCACATTTATCAAAAACATCGTTTAGCTGTAGCACTAGCTATAATAAAAACGAAACCAGCAAATGTAAAAACTGAAAAATATTTAAAAGAACTAAAATCCAAAATTGATCACAAAATGGATGATGACGATTTTAGTGTTTGTAGTGATGACTTTCTAATGGGGGGAGACGATGATGAAATGAATGATAGTGTTACTATTTTAAAGGACTTTGATCCGGAATTTTACAATAATGATGATAACTTGCTGGGTGACAACAATGCGGCCAGAGAAAAGGTATTTTTGAGGAAAATAATAAGTATTTTTTAGATATTTGTAAAATTTTTGTTAGGTTATTGGGTGGCAATGAAGCAGGCACCCCACATGGTGGTAAGTGGTCACTGCCACCTATGGTAATAATCACCTATACAGTCAGCCCCAAAAAGATGTATACAGTGACAGGACACTAAACGCCCCCAGACGCATAAAAATAAAACTTCTACTGTGTCTCGTAGAAACTCAAATGAAAACTTTTTGAGGCTGACTAAACCTTGAGTTGCAACTTGAAAGACAAACTCCAGCACCCTTACGTAACTCACTATCATTATTACAATCTGAATAATTTCGAAGGATAATGAAAATACATTGCAAGAAAAAAAACGCAGTTATTAAATGTTTTAATAATTCACAGCGTCTTCTCCTTTCATTATTTTAACCCGACTGCGGCGAAGCTCAAGAGTCATGTTTTTAATAACCCATTAACCAATAATCACATTAATTTCAAAATTACCTTTCCAGCCACCCAATATACCTGAAACTAAAAACAGCAGAATATCTGAAAACCTATCACAAATAACGTACTATGATAGTTCACAGACTGAATGTTCTGCTAACATTACCGATATAATTCTATCCGAAGACAAACACAATCAGGAATCTAACATCGAATCAACTACACATAAAAATGTTCTTAGCGAAGGATTCAACGATAGAAAAAGAACTGTTGATCAAAATACTGTCATTGAAAATACATATATAACTTGTTCTAAAGAAAATAATAATAAAACTGTAGATTTCAACTATAAACCAGTCGCTACATCGAATGAAAGCATAGATAAAACATACTATGATTCTCAAAAAACGCAACTTTATACAGTGCATGGTTTCACTCAAAATTATACACATTTCAGTCCAAGTCAAACCGATATTGTAATACCAAATAAATATTTGTATGGTTTAAACAATAAGAATACTAGTACTGTTCCAAATAAATATATAACTAAAGAAAACAATACTGCAACCGTTAATGTAAACGATTTTGATGATAATGAGACTCAATTTGTTAAAGGAAATAGTTTAAATAGTAAAATGGTTGATAAACCTAAAAATAGAGAAGAATTTGAATATTTACAAACTATGAATAAGTTTTCTCAGAATAATGATGACAATTTTGATGAAATTCAGTATAGTAATGCGGATTTAAATAGTGGTAGTGATAAAACTATGAATGATATTACTATTACTATAAATAAAGACTTAGAAAGTATTCAAAATATAATTCAATTTACACAAAATGTCGATGAAATACAAACCATTGAAGATAATGTTTTAAGAAACAGTTTTCCTAACCAAAATGATACGAATAAGATTGGACAAAACTCCGTAAATATGGAAATAAACGATGAACCTATTCGATTCAGTCAAAATATTGACTATTTATCTCTCACCAAAGAAATCAATTACAGCAAAAACAAATTTGAGAAAGCCATAGATACATCGAAAGCTAATGATATAAATCAATGTACAGATACAGAAAATCTGACTCGAAATTCTGATAAAGATTCTCAACCAGCAACTTTCGCTTCTGGAAACGATTCTTCTGGTCAAAACAAAGACAGAAGTGAAGAAGAAGAATACGAGTCGGAAGAGATTATATCGTATAAAGTTTTAGAAGAATTCAATAAAGTCAAGTCGTTTTTGAAGAGACAGAACAGGAGAATGTCTTGTGATGGATATTCCACGGATTCTGGATACAGAAGTGACTCACAAAGAAGCAATAGGAGCGGTAAATATCCTACTAATATTATAAATCCGAAAGTTTTTGAGGATGGATGGATGTTTGTTACTCTTTCATGCAAAAACAATTGAACGGATTTGGATGAAATTTGGCACACAGATAGTTTATAAGCAGGATTAACACATAGTATAATTTTTATCCCGATATTCCCACGGAATCGGAACTTATGCGGGTGAAACCGCGGGGCGCAGTACCAAAAATACGTCAATTTTTCTTTCCTTAGTCTGAGAAATTGACGTATTTTTGGTAGCCATGTTTTTAATCACATCTAAACTGTCTATGGAGTATCTTAATTTGACAGGACTAAACTAATATTTATCTTCTGTCCTTTTCTTAATGAAATAGAAAGAAAAAGATGCTCTGAACTTAAATTTAGTTTAGTTTGTGAACAAGGGAATCGGCGCCAGTAACTCCCTTTCTAACCATATCATCAGTCACACAGTCCATGCATCGTTTCTTTGGTTTTCCTCTACTCTTATAGCCATCCACATTCATACTTATAACTTGCCTGTATCCCGATTCTTCTTCTTCCATACAAAATCCTAGCCGAGCCTTATCCCAACTATGTTGAGGACGGTTTCCAGTCTAAACGGATGCAGCTGAATACCAGTATTTTACATGACTGCGACTGCTTATCTGAACTCCACAACCCAGTGGGCCTACTCCGAAGTGCAAAGTGCGAATGTTCGGATCGGACCGACACATGGCCGAACCGAATATTATTGAAAAATGCGAAAACAGTTCGGATTGACTCAGTTGGGTCGGGACCATAGTCAATATTCGAAAGAGTGTAGGAGTGTAGCATCGGAACCGACCGAACCAAATAGTAACTTCGTAGCAGGAAACGGCCGAACATTCGGCCGATACTACTTCGGAGTAGACCCCCAGTTTCTGGGTAATACGATACCTTTTTACCCGACATCAAAATAAAAGCTTGGTTACTTACAAAAAAAACGGCTTCCAAAAAATACACTAGGTACAAGAAAGTGGAATAACTTTAATTTCCTCCGGCGAAACAAGGTATGATGTTGTTTATGTAAAATCAATTGCTTCTTTCAGCTCTACAATTATCAGGGAACTGGCTGAACCAATCCGGATGCTGTTTATTTAACTATATCATGCAATGTCCTTTAGTGGCTGGCAACAGAGATATTACTAACGAAATTGCACAGGTAAGCATCATCATCATCTGCCCAGCAAAGGGGCTCGTGGCTAAATAATAACAGCCGCGCGGGTCGCGCTTGCTGAGGTCGGTCCGTGAATGGGTAACCATGCTTTTCTTCACAGTTTTGACAGCAGTGGTGATGAATTATTTAATAATATAATAGTAATAATAATATCCCTGGACATTTCACACAGCGCCATCTAGTCCCAAGCTAAGCAACCTAATGCTTGTGTTATGGTAACAAGATGGCTGATAAACTACTTATATAATTTTTTTTTTTTGTAAATACATACATATTATAGATAGAAAAACACCCAGACTCGGAATAAATACATGTAGGTCATACAAATATTTGTTCCGTGCGGCAATCGAACCCGCGACACGCAGCGCAGCAGTCAATCGCTTAACCACTGCGCCAACCGTGCCGTCAATTTACGCAAAGTAAATGTGCCTGCTTGGGTTCGAACCACGACCTAAGTCGTAAGTCGCGGCCGCTACTAATAGCTACTGGACCACCACGGCTCTCAATGATGAATGATTACAATCGTGATGTTATTATTTTTTAGGTGTTAAGCGAATTAGTAGACAGACTGCATGAAGAGGAGAAATATCCATCGTTCTTAGAAGATTTACTGGAAACTGTAGACTTACTATTACGGCAAGTATATGAGGGAGAGAGCAGTGAAGACAGTGAGGTAAGAACAGCTTAGGCAACTTCAAAAAAGGACGAGGTTGTAGCGCGTGTGACCACACGTCAGGAAAACTATGATAGTTTTGGTGGTACGGAATCCTTAGTGCGCAGGACCGACTCGCACTTGGTCAGCTGCCAGTCTTACCAGCGGGGTAATTGCGTAACACACTATCAGTAGCAATGGCTTTCATTTTGATAGTACGTTGTTGAGCAGACGATTTTTTCGAACATATGAAGCAACTAGCACCCCGCGGTTTCACCCGCATAAGTTTCGATCCCGTGGGAATATCGGGATGAAAAGTATCCTATGTGTTAATCCTGGTTATAAAGCTTCTGTGTGCCAAATTTCATCTAAATCCGTTCAGTAGTTTTTGCGTGAAAGAGTAACAAACATCCATCCATCCAGACAAACAATCACGTTTATAATATTAGTAGGAAGTAGGATAAATTAACAATATCCTTCAAAATGATTCAGATTGTCATCGATAGTATGTTACGCAACTAGGATGCTGGTGCAGCAGAATATTTTTTTTCTTCTATTTTTTAAATTATTTGTTTGTTACAGTTCCTGAAAAAAGACGAGAATATCCAAAGAATATTACTCCTAAACAAATCAATACACATACAAAAACACACTATCGAGAAAATGACGAACATTCTAGAAACTTTTCATTCAAAAGTTACCGAAACAGATTCAACATATGAACTAACAAATATAGACCAAATTGAAAATATAACATACATTTTCCATCTACTAGAAATTTTATTAAAAAGATATTTGAAAAACCGAGAGATACTTAGCCAATGTAGCACTCAGAACTCTCAGGACGACGAAAAGGTCTTCAAAAAGAGTTCCATATCAGATATTTGGAGGAAAAAATGGAATCCAAGTCAACAAGTCTTGGAGGGTAGTCGTGAAAAAAAATGTTTTTTGAAGACTTGCAGTGAAATTTTGAATAGGATTGTTGTAGATTGCGTTAGTAGTTATAGCTTAGTCGCTTATTCTGCGCTAAAATGTTTTAATTCTATGCAAACTTAATAAAATCTGTATCATTACGCCTGTATTTCCCGAAGGGTTAAGCAGAGGTGCACCTAAAGTACAGACGCCAGCAGGTCAAGCTATCAGAAACTGTCAAATTTTCCCAATCCAGCTTGAACCTTAATGTTTTAGCGATAAAGTTGAAAATCTATTAAAGAAATTTGACAGATTGTAGTAGCTTGATGTGCTGGCGTCTGTTCATCCTCATTTCGCCAGTTAAGGCGAAAGAGTCAGGAAAACGGAGTCCCTTGGTAATATTGAGTGTCAGACTTTCGGGCTTCTGACTACCCGTAACGACTGTCAAAGATCCACGATCCACGAATGACAGCCGGGACCAACGGCTTAACGTGCTTTCCGAGGCTCCGTAGGGGTCTCGGTATGTTAAGATGGTCGCCCATCCACGGACCTACCGCGGCAAGCGTAGCTGAACCTTCAATCGACTCGTGCGGCTGTTATTATTTAGGCACGAGCCACTCACCTTCTAAGTCAGTGTGCTAAATTCTTTATTTTGTAAAAACAATACCCTCTGTAGCTTCACAGTGGGGTAAAAAGGGCCCCCAAAAAAATTTGGTACAGGGCCCCATTAGGACGAGCTACGCCACTGGTTATGTTGTATAAGTTAGTTAGAAGATTATTTTAGTTCCAAAATCCTTTCTAAAGGAATCATGTACTTATAGGTAAATTGTAAAAAGTTTGCATATTTAAATATTGTACAAATACATAGGTACCTACATAATAAAATAAATAACTATTATTAATACTGTTTAATTTCAAACATCTACTTAATAAATCAATCTGCCTTGCCCTTTCCTATGTTGGGGTAAGCTTCCAGTCTAACTGGATGCATGTATTAATAATGAATACTTTTTCCAACTATGTTGGAGTCGACTTCCATCCTGACAGCATAATCAACGTTCCCACTGCTGGGACACAGGCCTCCTCTCTGTGAGAAGGAGTGGGCCGTCCACTACCACGTCACGTTGCAGTATAAAACTGATTTACATCTGTCACCTCACACATCCGAAGGCCAATTCTCGTAATTTAAAACGTTCAAAATGTAGTCGCAGTCTCATCTCAGCGACAAACAAATGTCAAAAACTTGTCAAATGTAGGGAAATTAGAAGTATTTTTTGACAGATTGAGACTGAGATCAATCCGTGAACGGTCTTAAAATTACGAGATCTGCCCCTCAGGAGACCTAATCAACTTCTGGAGGGAGGTGGGCTGGTTGGAATAACCACCGGCAGCCGCCATGGCCCACGCACAATGGTCTTCTTGAAGTACTAAGTGCGGAAACTGAACCCGTAACATAGAACACTGACGAACAGTGCCTACACAGGCGAATAAAACGTAGTTTTTCATGGCAAGGAAAACGTCTGTACCTTTACAGTCACCAAAGGAGATAAGTAACCATAGTCGTCAGGTAGGTATAGTTGAAGTTTAGTAAGAAACTGATAAATGTTTTTGTCATGTACATGATTGCAGTTTGTTAGTACGGATATGTGTATAGACTATTGAGGGTACTTGTTTCTCTTGTTGACATATAAGATGAACTAAATTAGGGGTAGGTTTGAATCTACACATTGTGTCAGGCTACCTAGCTGAATAAACATGCAGTTACCTAATTTCGTGTTTTAATGATATTTCTGGACATAATAGTTTTAAAGTAAAATTAAATTAATAGAAAACAAACAGTTCATTTATAAAATTAAATTTCATTCGAAAATATCCATCAGTTTCTTACTAAACTTCAACTATATCCAATGACCCTGGTTACTTATCTCCTTTGGTGATCGTACAAAAGGCTGTAACTTGATTAAAATACCAACGTACCTACTAATTACACTTTATTGTACAAATAACTTAAACTACTTTCTTTGCCGGCAAACCAAACAATTTTCTCACCGCTTCTCCATACTTCTCCACGGTCGCTTCACTTTCTCCATCATTCAACAAACTGGATACCGCATTCTTATATCCTTCAGCGTGTTCGACTCCAGAAACATCAAAGTTTTTATACTCATCATCGGTCAACTCTCTGCTTTCATTTTGAGTACGTAGATACCAATTGACTAGGCTTTTTTTAGATGCGTTATTATTCCAATCGTAGTATTCCATATCGTCTTCCGTTTTATCCTTCTCCCATTCCTCAACATTCCATGCTTCATGATAGCATGCGGTCAGTAAATAGTTCACGTAATCCAAGTTCTGTGCTCTTGCCGGACACCGATCAGCAGTTATGGTTACCAAGTCTGTCTTACTGTCATACCGGTCTCCAACTAAACGCACAAACTTGTCCCTCGAATGTTTGTCTAAGTTCAATGCTGATAATTTAATACGGAGGGTCACGATTCTTGCTAATGGGTTACGAATAGTCGGACTGGCATGGCAGTAGTCTGACGTTATGACTTCTACGGGATAGTGCTTTTCAATCGCTTCTTCAGAGTTTAATAGTGTTGGCCATTCTGTGCAGAACTGCTTGATGGCTTCACATTGGCTCTTGATGACCGGCGGAGTGAGGTGCAGGAAGTTTGGTATCTTCATAAGTTCTGCGTTCGCTTTTTTACCGGGCGGTGCCTGTCCTTTAGGGACATAGCCTTGGCGAAGAGGGAGTGGGACGGACGATGGATGAAAAGTCTTCGGTCCTGGCCAGACGTTGCCCCAATTCTGGAATAGTGGAAAGTGTTTGTGTTAGTGAATTTTTATATTATACTGACTCATGACTGTGCCCGCGATTTCGTTTGCGTGGATGTCGGTAAACAAATAATGTGTCTTTACTGGTTGTTAGACTTTTGGGCTTCTAACTACCCATAACAGCTACCCGTACCAAGAGCAATGGCTTGAAATACATTTTTTTATTCCTGTTTCATGGGTGCGTTTACAAACATGTAAACTCACATACACAAACAGCTAGACCCGGAACAACTACCTGTAGGCAATTCAAATATTTGTTCCGTGCGGGAATCGAACCCGCGACACGCAGCGCAGCAGTCGATCGCTCAGCCACTGCGTCAACCGTGTCGTCGTACATAAGGCGCACGGAGGGTTCTTGGTATGTAAAGATGGCCATCCATCCATTGAGCACCCTGGGCAAGCATTATTCTTTGATTGGCCCGTGCCACTGTTATTATTAATTTAGCCACAAACTCAAACTCAAAGTATTTATTTCAATTAAACCAATTACAGGCACTTTTGAATTGTCAAGGGGTCGGTCAGTCAGAAAAATGAAGCTAGTTGCCCATTCCAAAGCGTAGGTACCTATGGAGAAGAACGGGCAAGAAACTCCATGGACACTCTTTTATATCAATATATGGTTACAAAGTATTGGTTACATCATTTATGTTATAAATTATGCATGTGAGAACAATGCAGAACGTTAAAAGCGTCCGTAATGAAAAGTTTAAAAAAATAAAAATAAGTTAAATTAAAATAAGCCATGGCAGCAAAGAGATGACCAGTCCCTACTGACGGCGCCCGTTCACGAACATGACGCGTGGATCAGCACCATTCAGCTCAACCATTTTGAAGGGAACCAAATGATCCAACACACGCGCCACCATCAGCGAGACATTTGAGTGAGCATGACATACTCTCTGCTGCCAGGGCAAATTCAAGTCAGTGAAAGACGTACACAGTATATGGTAGCTTTATAGTATGTACATAGTACTCACACATAAATAATACTACTCCTCCCAAAAAGATATCCTCTCCAATACGTAAAACGCGACTAAGGTTATATTTAATTTAGAGAAAGGACATCATTAAACAACAGTAACAAGAAGTTTAGAATTATATTCTGATACAATTATTCTGCTGCCACAGTGTTGTGGCAACCCCAAATGATCTTCCATAATAATTCTTTGTCATATTCTGATTCTAAATTAAACTATTCAAATACTTTATTTAACTAAACAAAGGCATAATTTGAACGTGTCCATACAACATCGTTTATTAAAAAAATGTATTCGTAAATTATTACGAAAATAGGTAGTCAGCAGCTGATGGTTTTGTACCGCGCTAAAATAACCTTTTAGAACTTAGCACTGATGAAATACCTGGTCTGTGGCCATCCTATCAGCCCTATCAGGCTGTATATCAGTCCTGCGAATGACTCTCCTTTGGAATCTTTCCCTTTTCTTCAAAATATCGAGCACTCTAAATTCTTCTTCTGCCTCATCCTTTTTAAGAGCACTGTCGGCTGTTGTTGAGTTTAAGCGCCATAATTTGGCATTGTAAACTGTTGCCAAGCTATTAGGCTTATAATTTCTGATAAATAAACTCATTTTAATTACTTTAAATGTAAATATTGCATCGGTAGTTAGAACTTCATTCTGAACGTAGACAGAGGATACTAGCAGATGTTTTTTTGAGGTTATGTGTCAAACACACAGATAATACAAAAACAAGGTGATATTAACGTTTCGTTACATGTTTGAGTCGATCGATGCTTAATGTTAGTTAGCAGAAGAATGCTTGGGGCCTACTCCGAAGTGCAAAGTGCGAATGTTCCGATCGGACCGACATCGACACATGGCCGAACCGAATATTATTGAAAAATGCAAAAAAAGTTCGGATCGGCTCAGTTGGGTCGGAACCATTGTCAATATTCGAAAGAGTGTAGGGGGCCTACTCCGAAGTGCAAAGTGCGAATGTTCGCATCGAACCGACACAATGACATGGCCGAACCGAATATTATTGAAAAATGCGAAAAAAGTTCGGTTCGGCTCAGTTGGGTCGGGACCATAGTCAATATTCCACAGACATATAAAGAGTAGCAATATTCGAAAGAGTGTAGGATCGGAACCGACCGAACCAAATAGTAAATTCGTAGCAGGAAATGGCCGAACATTCGGCCGATACTACTTCGGAGTAGGCCCCCAGGAGTGTAGGATCGCAACCGACCGAACCAAATACCTAGTAACTTCGGAGTAGACCCCCTGTGTCGAAATTACTAAAGGCAATACATTAATTTTTGGTTTTCCTACTAGAATTTGGTGTTGAGCTTTTAAGCTTTGCATTATCGGAAGAAAATGTCAGACTGACAGACTTGCTACTCTTGTAACACCTTATCTAAATAAATTAATCAGGAAAATAATAGGTCACTGGCTTGTGTGTATTGTTCCTTGAGATAGGAAAATGACAATGGTATTGTTACATATCCACAGATCTACATAGTAGTAGGAGGTACAGACCCCAGCAGGTCAAGCTACTCGAAACTGTCAAATTTTCCCAATCTACATTGAACCTTAAAGCCTTAGTAATAAAGTTGAAAATATATTAAAGAAATTTGACAGTTTGTAGTAGCTTGATGTGCAGCTAGCGTCTGTACATAATAACGAAGTTGAAAGAAAAAAACTTGAGAGGTGTCAAGGGACACCCGGATGGAACGAAGTATAACTGGCTGGCTTTCTATAAGAGAGAGAGAGAGAGAGACAGAGAAACACGCGCACGCCGCACGGCTTACAACTATAGCAAAAAGTGTCGTTCCAACTTTCGGTCTTAATTTTTTCCGTCTAGCCCCCTTTCGCAACGCGCGTTATGGAA
Organism: Apamea sordens; assembly: GCA_945859715.1. Lineage (NCBI taxonomy): Eukaryota > Metazoa > Arthropoda > Insecta > Lepidoptera > Noctuidae > Apamea > Apamea sordens. The sequence continues at coordinate 3,591,114 of OX244015.1, read as the reverse complement.
CTTCGTTGCAAAACTAACAGCCAAATAATTTTCGGTTACAACCGGTCAACCGCAGAAATAATTTTGTTTATCATAGTTTTTTAGAAATGCACAATGAAATACAAACTTTTTATTGCGGTCAGACTACTCGTACTTGGTCGGTTTTTCTTTGCCTCAGGTGAAAAACAGTAAAATATGATATTTACATTAATTTTAAGATCGTAAGTTTTGAGCATTTATTATTTTAATCCGTAACGAAACGTTTTGTACAGAGAGTTTGTCACCGACTACCCGACATGCGTCCATAACCTAAAGTGTCAAACAATAAAATACGGAGAATTGAAAAACATTGGCACTAGTGTCTACGCGCAAACTTATGTGTCAAACAGAGAGGTCCGATGCAGACATGATCCGTTGTAATGACATCTAACTTTGGTACGGTCTTTTAATGTTTTGGAAATTATTTCGCATTTTATCTTGGTCGTGTATCGTCTACCATACGAATTTGAACAGTTTTTACCATAATTTTGTTGTATAAAGGTGCATGTGGGATGTATAAAGTGTAAAAATGGCGGACACATCAAGAAAAAGGTCGAGAAAGTCAAAATTAGTGCCTCGAGAGTGTGCTGTTGACGAAGATGATCTTGAATTTCAGGTAGGAAATACTACTACCACCATTTTGACTAAAAGTTTGCACGCGTAACAACTTGAATGCCTACCTAGTTTTTATGCCGTTATTGTTGTATGGTCTTTGTTAGAAACTCCGTTATTAAAGCGCAATTGATGTTCAAGTACATACAAGCTGTTATTATAGATAAATTATGTCATTATTTAACAATATTTTTGTGGGGGTAGGTGAAAGCCATGCGCGAAAATCAGAAGAAATCTACCTACGAAAAATGTTGTTTTCGTTAGCAACTGACATCATTCTTGTCAATACTATTGTTGAGGCGGTATTACACAATTTTAAGATGGTATTAGTAAATAATCTACATAATTATAAAGACTTTGACTAATTATACATTCAGATAATGTCTAATCAAAACGCGTTATCATAAAAAATGAAACAACTTGAACTTAAATTTATTTACTGATTACTATCAAGCTGAACACTTTTACAAGTACATACATAGAAAACTATTCAGCCCACAATCAATTGTACTCAAACATCAAGACTTCAAGAGAGTTTATTATACTCCACAGGGTTTAAAAAAAAAACAATTCGCATTTTGGTACTGTGAACGTGGAATGTTGGATGGTTGATAGAGGACAGGTCGATATTGATGAACCAAAGTTTAAACGTACCTACATTTAGAACAACAACATTGACAAACACTAATTTTATTTGTTACTGAACTAGTCTCGAGGAGTTTTCTTAACTATCCAAAAACACATTTCTTTTTGTGTAGGTAATGTACATATTGGGTTAATTTAGTTTTTCATTAATAACAATACAACACACACATACATGTATGTAACAACATTTTATTTGATTTTGCATGAGCTTTTCTATAATTTCTAGCATTTAAATTAATTCTCTCAATTTATTATAACGGACACACACTTCCCTATGTGTTTGTTATTCCAGCATATGGCACTCGTGGGTTGCAGCTGAAAATCAGCATCAGGTGGTACACTTGTGTTGTCATCTGACATTATGCTGAGCTGAGGCCCTTTTGGCATTATAATCTTTGTTTTCTGTTTTTATAGTTTTAAGGTGTATTCATTTTGTGTAATGCCAATAAACACATTTTTCTTACTTTCACATGAAATCATACCAGTTTCACTTCTAAGGGTTCAATATCAAAATTACACTTGCACTTATGAAACGTAAGAAGTCGGGTACATGGTTCCAATTATGGAGCAGAGCCGGCAAGAAACTCCATGGATACTCTTTAAAAATAATTGGATGTAGTATAGCAGAAAGGACTCAACCCACAAAAAGTAATTATCGAGTTATCTAGGTTTTAAGTTTAGGTGGGTACTGCTGCAATGAGGTTGTATATGGAATTTAGAAATATTGCCACTTATGGGGAAATATAGGTACCAATATTTTTATGAGTCAAGTTGTATTACATAGACTAACATAATTTTCGAGTTAATGGGAAGAATGTGGGTTGAGTCCTTTCTGTTTAACTACATCCAATTGCTTTTCAAATTACAGTGTTAATGGGTATGGGAGGATTGTGTAGGCCCTTCAATAAGTACCAGGTACTTAATAAAGTAGAAAATGGTCTTCAAATCTACAGTCTACGAGGCCTACAACATTCTCACATTTGCAACATATAAAAAAAATCTATCAAAAAGACAATAAAATATTAAAACCAAATGATATGATTGGTTAGGCTGAGTTGTACCTATAGTACTACCATCAGTCATGTTTAAGTTAATATGGGGTGAGCTTATTGACATCAACTGGACACAGTCCAGACTCTATTACATGCAACTTAAACATTTTATTTTTTTTATCCAATAACTGCCATAAGTCCCTTCTGGACTATTATCAGTTTTGTTGCGTGAATAAAGTGGCGTTTCAGTTACAGGGGCCATTGCCCACTGCTACAGCTACCTCTTCATTTTACTTTTTTCTTTTTCCTTTCTATAACTGGCATCAGTCCTTTCTCGACTATTATCAGTTTTGTTGCCTGAATAAAGTGGTGTTTCAGTTACAGGGGCCATTGCCCACTGCTACAGCTACCTCTTCATTTTACTTTTTTTTTCCTTTCAATAATTGCTATAAGTCCCTTCTGGACTATTATCAGTTTTGTCGCTTGAATAAAGTGGCGTTTCAGTTACAGAGGAAATTGCCCACTGCTACAGCTACCTCTTCATTTTACTTTTTTTTTTCCTTTCAATAATTGCCATCAGTCCTTTCTGGACTATTATCAGTTTTGTCGCTTGAATAAAGTGGCGTTTCAGTTACAGGGGCCATTGCCCACCGCTACCTCTTCATTTTACTTGACTTCTCTTAAGTCGATTGACAGATTCACTGCTGTCCAGCAATTTAACAGCCAGGGGATTTGGGTGGGTGGCTAGACGATCAGCATAACGCCTTTTATGTTTATCAATTTCCTCAAGAATGATAGGATTGTTGAGATAATAATGGATTTCCTCATTCCGTGTGAACCATGGTGCATCTACAATATCCCTCAAGATGGCGTTTTGAGCTCTTTGGAGGCACATTATGTTAATTTTGCTGGCCACTCGCAATAGTTGGATGCCTTATGACCATAAATATAATAATATGGTGTGGTATGGTACATGGTCATGCGGCTTAAACATAACTAGCGAAATGTGGGTCAAACTCAAACTCAAATCATTTATTTCAATTAAACCATTTACAGGCACTTTTGAATTGTCAAAATTAAATAGTCGGTCAGTTAGTCAGAAAGTTGAAGCTAGTTGCCCATTCCAAAGCGTAGATCTCTATGGAGAAGAACGGGCAAGAAACTCCACGGACACTCTTTTAAATCAAGACATTTTTACAAAATCCTGGTTACATTATTCTTATTGCTTCTACTATAAGTTTACCCCTGTCTAACGTTTCGGGGAAACAAGGTGTGATGTTATGTTACGTAAATACGTAATCCTACTAATATTATAAACATGAAAGTTGGTATGGATGGATGGATGTATGGATGTTTGTTTGTTACTCTATCACGTAAAAACTACTGAACGGATTTGGATGAAATTTGGCACACAGATGGTTTATAACCAGGATTAACATATAGGATAATTTTTATCCCGATATTCCCACGGGATCGAAACTTATGTGGGTGAAACTGCGGGGCTCAGCTGGTAATAAAATAAATAATTGACTGATAGAGTTTAAAAGTACATTTTGGCTAATAACAGTGACAGATTACACTATGTTTTGTACTTACAGAAACAGTACTTTCTTAAACTATCCAAAGACACTATTTTTATTTAATTTGAAGCTTTTATGAATAGTTTCACTTTATAGTTCTGAGGCTCTTAAGTTCTGAGTTGATGACTACTGACAAATGCTGGCACTGGCTGGACTGGTCCACTCACATCTGTATGGTACTTATAGTACACCCACATTTCGCTAGGTACTTATGTTTAAACCCCATGAAACCCAAACTCCGGACTACTACTGAGAAATTCTTAATGGAAAACTCCATATCACGTTGTCCGACATGGGAATCGAACCCAGGACCTTATGCTCAGCGGTAGCGCCTGCGACCACTACACTACGAGGCGGTGTAATGTGTTTCATAATACTACAAGTTACCGTTGACAACAACAGTACCCAATGAAAATTCTGTGGCTGATTCTAGCTCTGCTTGTAAGAATTTCTGTTCACATACTGAAACAGATTCTCTTTCACTTTTTGATACTGATCCTTCTTCCGGTACGGATTCTTTTTTACACATGTATTTTTCTTGCAGTCTTCTCTATTAGTCGTCATCTCGGTAGTCACCCCGTTTCTAACCATATCATTGTTCATACATTCCATCCATCGTTTTGTTTCGTTTTCGCCTACTTATTCAACTTTCCTCACGACAGTAAAATAAATTACTTACTGTAATTTTATTTGACATTTGTCACCTTTCCAAATCAAATTAATTTAAAACTTAATATTTTCAGGTTTCAGAGCCGAAGGTACCTAAAACCATAAAACAGCCCACAAACAGAGAATCAACAAAAAATGTGATAGTAACACCACCAGAGCCAACCTGCTCAAAAACAGAAGAGGTCGACACGAGCGTCCTGAAAAAAATTAACGCGGCAGCTAGGGAAGGTAATGAGACACAAACCAGGATATCGCCAAGAAAATTCGAGATTAACATTGAAGTAGAATCATGTGATGATGACGATGAATTTGAAGGACTTGTTGACGAAAATCATTTATCACCGCATGTTAAAGAAACGACAAAAGTAAGGACCGAACCTATTGAACTTTCTCGAGAAATCATTCTCGATGCTGCCGACAATATACTCCAAAATTCAACAAATATTGCTGATAAAATTCTAAATATGTATGTTAGGAACACGATAGGGTATAATGAGAAGACGAATCTGGTGTTAGACTGCCATGAGAAGCGAATACAAAAGACCTTAGATGAATGGCGTACGTGGCAGTTCCGTAGTTTCCACAGAGAAGACCCTCTATTCTACAAATGCTATATCTGCACGAGGTCCTGGTGGTATTTAACAGACTTCCGCAACCATTTGTCTACAAAACACCCTGGTGATTTATTTATTAGAATAGCTTTGGAAAAATATGAAATGCATGAAGCCAATTTGATAGCGTACCACGAAAGGCTTGTTGTGATAAAAGATATATATACAGAAGGACTTTGCTACCGATGCGGTAAGGATTATGGTGCTCATGAGTTAGAATCGAGGTTCCAGGAGAAATATTACAAAACGGAAGGTTGCACAAAACAGTTTTTTAGCTGTATGGGTCTAAGAGACCATTTTGCTAGCTGTCCTGTCTGTAAAAAAGAGGGTAAACTGTTCAAATGTGATATATGTAAGTCAAGATTTAATACAGATGAGGAGTTAAACAGTCATTTAGTGTTGTCTCATTCCGTTCGGTCTGATATACCGATAATGTCTCACTATAAGAACTGCAAACGCTGCTCGGAGAGGTTTTCTTGTCAATATTTACATAAATGTGGACAAAAGGTACCCCATAGCGAGTGTCCTTACTGTCCACAGAGCTTCTCAAATGTCATGTCTTTGGAAATACATTTGTTACGGTCAAATATGCCTTACAAATGTGAAGTCTGCCAAGAGGTGATGGTGTATAGCTGTAAAAAGTATGAACATATGTTGAAACACACGGACAAGTATATGATAGTAAGGAAATGTGTGACGTGTGAGGGTTTGAACGTGTTTTTGAATTACGAAGATGCAGTGGCACATCGATTATTGAAACATGAGGTCAAAGAAACAAAAAATCAGAGCTATTTTCCTAAAGTGAGTATATTTTGTAATATAAAAGAATTTCTTATTTGGGCTCTTGGCTAAATAATATCAGCCGCACGGATCGAGTTAAGCTACATTTGTCGCGGTCGGTCCGAGGATGGGTGACCATCCATTATCATTTGTTGATGCCAGAAGCCCAACAGTTTTCTTTTTAATTTAAACTAGTTATAAACTCAATACATTTTTAGCAAGCTTGTCTCTGTGATGGCATTTCAGATAAAAAAAGACCCATAGGTGTCAGTATTTATTTATTTTGAATCACATCTAATAAAACATCACACAGATAAGCGATATTACTTTAAAAAATCCTTTGTAAATCTCTTGTCCTCAATGTTTTGAAATTTCTTTCCAGATTTTAGTACCGTCATCCTGTGTTTATGAAAGTTTAGCAGAATCAGAATGGAATGAACAAGAATCCGCATTGGAAGAACAAGAATTGTTACTGGAAGACCAAGAATCAGAACAGGAAGAAAAAGAATCGGTCCTGGAAGAACAAGAATTAGTACTGGAAGGAACAGAATCAATACCTGAAGAAGAAGAATCCTTACTGGAAGAAGAATTAATATTAAAAAGTGAAAGAGAATCAGTTTCAGTATGTGAGCAGAAATTGTTACAAGCAGAGCTAGAATCAGCAACAGAATTTATGTTGGGAACTGTTGTCAAACGTAAGTTTTTAATTATTTAACACTTCCAGCACACAATTGTACAGACACCAGGCTACAGGCAGGCTACTACAATCTGTCAAATTTCTTTAATAGACTTTCAACTTTATCGCTAAAGCATTAAGGTTCAAGGTTGATTGGAAAAATTTGACGGTTTCGGGTACCTTGACCTGCTGGCGTCAGTACAGAGTGTAGCAAAATAAAAAAGGGAAATCTTCTCTTGAACACATTTTATCTTTGTAAGTAAAATAAGATAACACCAACTGATAACACATAAAATAGAAAAACTTAGCAAAAGACAGAACGAATATTATTATTAAAAAGGTTTATGAACGTCTTTGGTTTTAGAGCCCCATATTCAATTTTGTGTATTCTTGTTACGCGTCGATTAAGATACGCTTGCAAACGTTCCTAAACGTACGTAACTAAATAAATACAAGTACATCTTAAATGGTTGATTGGCACCAAGTCAATTCGTTATTAGGAAGCGAGATGATAATTTAAATTACCTTTTGATCAAAATTGTAACAATGGTAATGTACGGCTAATTGGTAGTATATCAAGTAATAGGCTCTACTAAAAACTAAACTACAAAATATATGAAAATCCGGTCCTAGGCTCCACGCTGACAATCGGAAGGCTCCTCGCTGGCCGGAATCTGAATTTTCTTAAACGTGCAGGCCGCGCTCAAGGTGTGTTGGGTTCGATTCCCATGTTGGGTTCGGTACTAGGGTGGCGGGTAAGGCGAATTTTATATCGCCCTACAGTCTTCGGATAAATCTACAAAAAATAACGAAAAATGATGATCCGAGACGCAGACAGAATCTTTTATAACAAGAGCTGAAGAAAAGTTAAATTACATACAGAGTCTTCCAGAAATATGAGTCGCCTCGAGACAAGTTTTTAGTGATGTATATTTCAGTAATACAATTCGTTTATTTTCGGGAACACTGCCTATTACAAAGAAAAGAATGGAATTGTAGCGGTATCTACAACGCCACATGCGAACAACGCGTCATACTGACGTCACGGAAATCCTGCATCTCGCAAGCAGAGTTTACCGCGCAATTAGCATAGATACAATTTCCAAACATCAATCGTTGGGCAATTGCCCGCCAGACACAACACCCGTCTGGTCGGAGGATCCTCCCTTTTCTATGGAGGTTGAGTGAACTTTACACCCTGTTCCTCATACCTCCAAACTGGTGACCCCGAGTATGAACGTCAACGCAGCCTTCGTGCAAACACTTCAGCGTGACGTCATCATCATCACTCCCGCAAGCTTCAGCGGCGAGTCACCCAGCCAGCCAGCATCCACGGCTTCAACGGGTATCCTGACCAAAATTTAGGAAACGATAAGAACTTTTGAATAATCAATAGAAAAGCAAGCATACCCTTAGATCGAGTGGATGACCGCACAGAACTGGGTCGTTCTAACCGTTATAGTTAAATATTTATCGACACAATTTCATTGTGTGCTATAGTCGTAACGTGATGTCATGCCATAAACTGATGTTCGGACGAAATATTGTTGTTTGTGAGCATACTGTAAATTGCAAGTTCGTAGAATGAACGCGATGCTGAAATGTCGCAGTTCTGCGCCATTGCATAATCAATTTAATTCAATTCATTTATTGCATCAAATATGGTAGGTACATGATACATAGATATACATACACAGGTCTTTACAGTTAATATAATAATTACTAAGTAACTACATTTTGTCAATTTATGTCTACTTAACAGTTCAATATGTCTGTGCTTCAAAGTATAAGATTTATAGGGACACTTTTGAAAGAACTCATCTATCGAATAAACACACTCTTGTAACAACGACTTCCGTAACGCAACACAAAACTTATTGAAGGGTAGTTGAGTAATTGACCTAGGCAAACCATTGTAAATTAGGGGAGCCATATAAACGCAGCTTCGCCGAAAAAGTTCTAGCTTTGGAACGGGCATTTCAAAATCAGCCTACAGCATCCTATCACGGTACGCAGTGAGGTTAGTTCCCCCCTCTGTAGACCTGTAAAATGCGCGCATGACGTTCTCGTTCATAGACTGAGTCCATCTTATGCGCTGCACACAACGACCGGCAGCGGGGACCCGGCTCGGGGCCGGATGGCCCCTAAGTCCCAAGCTCCTCGGTGGACGGCCTCTCCCCTGCCGACGTACAGGTGTTGGCGACGTCGGCGGGGAAAAATATTCATCGCTCGAGCTCGACGCAACTGCTACGGCCGGTGTCACAGCACTCTCGATGGGGCTAGGGGGTCTACTCCGAAGCAGTATCGGCTGATTATTCTGCCGTTTCCTGCTACGAAGTTACTATTTGGTTCGGTCGGTTCCGATCCTACTCTCCTACACTCTTTCGAATATTGACTATGGTCCCGACCCAACTGAGCCGATCCGAACTTTTTTCGCATTTTTCAATAATATTCGGTTCGGCCGTGTCGGTCCAATCCGAACATTCGCACTTTGCACTTCGGAGTAGGCCTCTGGGTTCCGGTGGCGGCGGGGCGGGGCTGAGCGACGACTCCGGAGGTGGTAGGCGTGCACGGCGAGCTGCTCATCTCGTCAACGTCTTCATCATTTAATTTTTGTCGTCATTTTCAAATTTTCCCTCTGCTGGGACACAGGCTTCCTCTCTGTGAGAGGGAGTGGGCCATAATCCACTACGTGGGCCCGGTGCGGGCTGGTAGATGTCACATGTCTTCTATATTTTGGTTCTAGGACATGTCGGTTTCCTGCGCCATTGCCTGAACAACATTTTTGACGTGTAAATTTGTTTAATAAAACTAATTTACAGAATAACTCATTTATACAAAAAAAAATGGCACTTAGGACAGCATCTTTGTGTCAAAAAAGTTAACTTAATAAATAATTTATATAGGCAAATAAAAGTACAAGAGGGACTCACAAAGTATGCATTATTGATGTGACGACACCATGTACGTACAACGAATTTTTGGGTGAAGCACTGCTCTCCTAGCCAGATCACTGAGTAATATCTGTATTTAGACGAGACTGTGCATCCATCCATAGCCACGAGCCCCCTCAAATATTAATAAATTATTTTACCATTTCCAGAAGAACCAGAAGACTTAGAAGACAGCCCAAGACTTGTTATCAAAGAAGAACCATTCGAAGAATTTGAAAACCAAATGCATGAAGAAGAGAATCCTACCGAGAATTATGAACACGAAATAAGTGTCAAAGAAGAATACGTAGAGGAAGAAGAATATGAAGAAGATATCATCAAACTGAACTTCAATATAGAAGACTTATTAGCAAAACAAGAATCAATTCAAGAAGATGACGATTATAGTGTAGAACAGACGGAGACCCAAGAATCAGAAGATGATGATTCAGAAGAATTTCCACAAAAATTGAAAGAAGATTCCATGCTGGAACCAGAAGTTATTATAGATCGGGATGATAGAAAGAACAAAAAACTATACAGATGTACTAAATGTGGATTTACAGCGAAGCATAAACAATATAGAAATCACGTAGACTATGACTGTGGCACCAACCCAATCAAACATAAAACGTATACGTGCACAAAATGTCAAAATACATTTGCGTCTATGAAAAAATATTTGACACATTTCAAGGAGCATGGCTATAAACACCTCTCCTGTCCCGATTGCCTGAAAGTATTTGACACATACACACATCTAGGTCAGCATCTACAACAGCACATCAAACAAAATTTTGTCCGAGTAAAAATGATCACACACGCAGGCAAGGCTATGACAAAACCTGACTATCAATGCAAAAAATGCGGAAAAATCATAGTTTCTCGTTATTTTTTTGAGCATTGGGAACTGCATGTAAATGCCCAGCCTACGCATCCTATTAAAGTGACTTCGAGGCCGAAGCATAAACATGGAGAATTGCATGAAACTATTATAAAGGAGTGTATTGGTGAGTATTGCATTTCATATTCACTTAGGCCCCTCGCCCACGGCGATTTTTTGTAGCGATGCAGTAGCGATGCTGTCGCGCGTTCGCATGGATACAGTCGCGATGCGGTCGCTAGCTGTTTACCCTCGCCCACACTACGATTCTCAGTCGTGATGCAAATGCGATACTGTCGCGCTTCTGTCGCGATGCGAGTTGCACTGATGCTCGGTTCTCCGCTCATGCGGCCACCCTCCCTCAGTTCTCTCCCCGATGTCGTCCGAGACGGTCGCGCGTTTGCATCGATACAGTCGCGTTGCTGTAGCGCGTTGGCAGCGCTTCTGCGACTAACGCGCGTTAGTAGGCGACTTTTTCACGCGACTTCATCCGCGTGAAATCTTCCGTCGCATCGAATCTCTTGTCCGCGCTATTATTTTGTTTCGTTTAGGGCGGGTGTTTCACGTGCACTTGCACGAGTATACGTCAAAAATGGCGCTAACTATTGTCAAGCCAAAAAAGCGTTGTTTCAAATTACAATTACAAAGTTATGTCCTTGCCGTATGTCAAATAATAACGATTGCGTAGTCGTTTATTTGACGTACGTATGTTACGTAGTAGGTTCGGCAGGACTGCCCGGGTCGGGCAGGATTATTCCATCTCGAATTTCTCAATAGCCTGGATTTGTTCGTGTCTTTCACCACAAAATCCTCACCAACCTATGGCTATAACTTCGGAATCATAACGCGACAATTTTTTTTGACCTTGGTGACTATTTTTTGGCGTTCTCAAAATTGATTTTCATGAAGTTTTCAAAGGTGAGGATTTTGTGGTGAAGGACATATTTGTACCTGGTTGACGGTGATAGGCTCGTCACCCATTGACATAACTGACGAAATGCTTGGGAACAATAAACAGCTCTCAGGGCCATCTTTCCCATTAGTCAATTGGTTCACAAGTGCCCAGGGCCCCGAGATCCATTGGATCCCCTAGTTCCTGCCAGCGTGATAGCTGAGAGGCTGTCAAAAAAAACCTGACTTATCCCGGTCGTAAAAAATAAACGTATACCTATTTCTTCTTTTTAACCGACTTCTAAAAAAAGGAGGAGGTTCTCAATTCGGATGTTTTTTTTTGTTTGTTCGCGCATAACTCCGTCGCTTGCCAATAGATTTGAATAATTCTTTTTTTGTTGGAAAGGGTATACTTCCCAAATGGTCCCAAATAAATTTTATCAAAAACGGTTCAGTACTTTGGTTTTTAAACCAAAATTACTGGTAAAAATTGCAACTTAAAAGTGAAAAATAAAAACTTTATTGCAAAAAAAAAAATCAACCGACTTCCAAAAACGACACTACAAAGTAAAAAAAAACTTTAATTTCGAAAGTCGGTGGCAAACGAAAATGTGAACCCAACGACACCGACTTCCGAAATGAAAGTTATTTTTCACTTTGTAGTGTCGTTTTTGGAAGTCGGTTGATTTTTTTTTATCTCGTCATCAGCCTATAGCAGTCCACGGCTGGACATAGGCCTCTCCTATTGCACGCCATTCAACTCGATTTTCGGCAACTCTCATCCAGCTGCTACCAGCCATCCTGCGAAGATCGTCGCTCCACCTAGCCTGAGGGCGTCCCACCTTACGTTTACCGATTCGCGGTCTCCACTCAAGAACACGTCTCCCCCTACGGCCATCGGTTCTACAGCTAATATGGCCGGCCCATTGCCACTTCAGCTTGCTTATTCTGTGAGCTATGTCGACAACTTTGTTTCTCTGCCGGATCACCTCGTTGCGGATTCGATCCTTCAGAAGGACTCCAAGCATAGCCCTTTTCTATGCAGTGTAAAACAGATTTTTTAATAATAATAATATCCCTGGACATTTCACACAGCGCCATCTAGTCCCAAGCTAAGCAACCTAATGCTTGTGTTATGGTAACAAGATGGCTGATAAACTACTTATATACATTTTTTCTTTGTAAATACATATTATAGATAGAAAAACACCCAGACTCGGAACAAATACATGTAGGTCATACAAATATTTGTTCTGTGCGGGAATCGAACCCGCGACACGCAGCGCAGCAGTCAATCGCTTAACCACTGCGCCAACCGTGCCGTCAACATCATTTCAACATTTACATCCGTACCTCACACATCAGGTCCAGTTGAAAACCTGGTCAGGCACTAGTTGTCTGGCATTTTTGCTGAACTGGACCTTTTTGGTGCAGCCGTGAGGCACACTTTCCTGCTAATTTCTTACATCGGACTTTACACTTTTTACTTGATCTTTATTGTTTTTTGGCTAAATAATAACAACCGCACAGGTCGATCGGTCAGGTTAAGCTACGCTTGCCGCGGTTGGTCTGTGGATGGATGACCATCTTTACATACCGAGACCCCTCCATGCCTCGGAAAGCACGTTAAGTCATTCCCGGCTGTCATTCGTGGATCTTTGACAGTCGTTACGGGTCGTCAGAAGCCTGAAAGTCTGACAACCAGTCTTACCAAGGGGTATCGTATTACCCAGTAACTGGGTTGTGGAGGTCAGATAGGCAGTTGCTCCATGTAAAATACTGGTATTCAGCTGCATCCGGTTAGACTGGAAGCCGACCCCAACATAGTTGGGAAAAGGCTAGGCAGATGATGTATGTATTTGGTGTATTGTGTGTCTTTTATTCTGTGCTAAATTAATGTATTTTCTTTCGTCTTCCTAATGTTGTAATATTTATTTTTTACAGCCCGCTTGTACAAACAGCCAAAAGAGTGCAACCATTGTCACCGTTGGTTCAAACGGGTCAACGAATGCAAGCGCCACATTATAGAACATCTATTAAATGATGCATACAACCAAAAACACATCTACAAGGAGCTCAAATGCCAGGTCTGTGAGCAAGGGTTCGCTGTACCAGAAAAATATAAACAACATATGCGGGACCATGCGTCCCTACCTGTGTACAAGTGTGAACTGTGTGATCGTACCTTTAGTGACTCAAGCAACTTTACAAAGCATAAAAAAGTGCATAATTTGAAAGTGATTGTTTGTGATTTGTGCGGTAAAAAGTTTCAATCAAAAGTGTCTTTGCAGAAACATATTGAGGTGAGCTGGTTTCTTTTTTATGCTCATTTATTTATTTAAACTTTTCACACAAAGAAGGTACAAAGGCGTATTTAATGCCTAAGGGACTACTCACACTTATTTAGCTCCATTCGCGTTTCGCTGAACGATTTTGGTCACACTTATACAGTTCTGCTTCTATCAGACGCGTACAGCTTCGTAAGAATGTGAAAAGCCGTCATAGCGTGTTATCTCCGCTGAAACGCTACTCTCTTCCCAAGCATTATTTTTGGAACGAAGCTCCTTATCGCGCGTTGCGAAAGGGGGCTAGACGGAAAAAATTAAGACCAAAAGTTGGAACAACACTTTTAGCTATAGGTAGTTGTAAGCCGTGCGGCGTGCGCGTGTTTCTCTGTCTCTCTCTCTCTTTGAACTTCGTTCCATCCGGGTGTCCCTTGACACCTCTCAAGTTTTTTCTCTGTTGATCGCTATAATGTGACGAACTAATATCGTACAAGTCCCTTAGGCATTCTCTACCAGTCAACCAAGGGTGGTGAAGAGTGGCAGGTGCTTTGGTTGAGAGGAATAATGATAAAAAAAAACTTTTAAATCTAGGTACACAAAAATGGTAAAAATGCTGAGGATCGCGACCTTATACGACGCGTCTCCAAGTTAGGCTCTCCCCTAGAGGCAGGTTATTATCGTTCGATAATATCGAATGCGTTTATTCTTTTTTTCACCAGGCTTTTCTATGCTATGTATTACAAATAAGTTGAAACACCACCAGAGCCGCATTTCATGTCATGACTGAATGTTCGGCGCGTAACAAAAGCTCGCGCAACGAATGTTTACAAAACAAATTCGTGAAGCGAATACTCGCGGAGAGTACCGTACAGTTATGTAACAAAGTTTTGGGCCAATACAATTTAATTCATTGTCATGCCATCATAAAAAAAACTTGTTTATAAGTCGCAGATGGATTGTCGAATCGGCTGTTTTACATAACCGCTAGCTGTTTTACAAAACAGTTCCGTTATGTAAAACAGCTGGATTGCCATTGCGTATTTGCGTTTAACAAAACTGCTACCGGAGTTTAGACGTAATACAGGTTATCTGCAGTCACAATATGCATTTAGTGTGGCTCAAATGTCGAACAGGAAATTAATAGCTGCTTATAAAAAAAAAAGTCCTTATTCCATACATTTTGACCGCGTAGGTATTGCACTTATGTAGGGAACATATACATAAGTGCAATACCTACATAAACCGACCAAAATTTTTTTATATAGTAAATTATAACGGTACAACACCAATTACATTAATTGAGGCCATGAGAGCCACAGTGGCCTAACTGTAATTTTTTCAATACTGACTTTATTTGAAAAAACTGCTCTAAACTGTAAAAGTCATAGCGCCACAGTGGCCTAAAAATTAGTTAAATTTTTTTCAGTTAGGCCACTGTGGCTCTCATGGCCTCAATTAACATGGAGACAATAATTACGTTGGAAATTATATAATTTAAAACTAAAATGAAACACTGGACTCCCTTGCATACTTTCTCTCACAGAACACGAGACATATACGCAAAATTTTCAATTAATTCATCCGCAAACACATCACATTCAGGGTTGGGAGCCAGAAGAATATTCAGAACCTATAGAGTACGACAGACTGGGGATTCTGCTCTGGGGGCCTACTCCGAAGTGCAAAGTGCGAATGTTCGGATCGGACCGATACATGGCCGAACCGAATATTATTGAAAAATGCGAAAAAAGTTCGGATCGGCTCAGTTGGGTCGGGACCATAGTCAATATTCGAAAGAGTGTAGGAGTGTAGGATCGGAACCGACCGAACCAAATAGTAACTTAGTAGCAGGAAATGGCCGAACATTCGGCCGATACTACTTCGGAGTAGACCCCCTGGCTACAGTTTTGAAAACTACTTAGTAAAAATACAAATTTCTCTTCCACAGAAACACATGGACTCGGAGCCGATTACCTGCAAGATCTGCAACAAAATCTTCTACTTCGATACATCTTACCGTCGCCATGTAAGGTACTTCCACGAGAAAACCATCATTGGGTATAGGTGCGTTATCTGCGGTGAACGCTTCGATAGTCTTAAACTTAAATGGAACCATATGTGGGAGGTACATAACGAAAGGAAGCAGAAAGCTGACTGTCCTATCTGCCACCAGTCCTTCAGGAAGTACTCCGATGTCCGTCTCCATGCAAGAGTACACCATATGACGGAGGTTTCAGTGTTAAACGTCAAAAAACAAGCTTCGAAGTCAAATATAGATATTGATAAATACTTAGGGGATCCTGCTAAGATCAAAGCTGGGAGGATGGAGACTTTGGTTGTGTATGATTCTGATTGATAATTTGTAATTGGCAGGGTTTAAAAATACCCTAAAGCGGAAATTCAAATTTTCTTATGTTTTTTGCAATTTCCACGCTTGTGTCAGGTTACAGGACTGTGGCAGGTTGAATGTTGATTAAAATATGATTCGCGAGCGTAACAAAAATATGGTTTTACAGAATCGTAATCATTAAAATCATGAATACAACCCTCTAAGTTCATCAATCCTATTGAATGACTATTTCGTGGAAAATCATTGACTTGTAAATTGCAAAAATCGTAAGGAAATTTGAATTTCGCGGGCTACCTAGCCCCTCAATGAAGCCGAGAGTCAAACTCAAAACATTTATTACAATGAAACCTTTTACTCGCACTTTTGAATTGTTAAAGGTCAGTTAGGGCCGGTGGTTTTAAACGGTTGGTTAATGTAACATCCGTACGTCAAATAATAACGATTACGATGATTATTTGCCTAGCTAGTTGCCTATTCCAGGACGTAAATCTCTATGGAGAAGAATGGGCAAGACACTCCAGTCATTTGTTCTTCCCGTCATTGTGATCAAGTGCACAAAAAAGTCCTGATATTTTAGGAGATATTACGATTTAAAGAAATTGACATGTTCGTGTAGCGTCGGTGATTTCGATTACTATACAGGGTAGATTTTTGAGTGCCCCATCTCAAAAATAAATTTTTGAGATGGGGCACTCAAAAATCTAACCTTTAAGGTGGATGCTCCAAGGTAGCCCGCGAAATTAAAATTTTCTTACGTTTTTTTGCAATTTGCTGGTCAGTAGTAAGTTGTACGTTGATTAAAATATGATTCGCGGCCGTAACAAATATGTATTTACAGAATTATAATCATTAAAGTCATCAACACAACTCTCTAAGATCAAGTAATCCTACTGAATGACTATTTCATGAAATCTTGACATTTTAGGATTATGCTAACTTAACAAATTGTAATACTGCATCCACCTTAAAAATAAAAATGAAATGCATGCAGAATGAGGTTTTTGGTGGGGAAAAGTTGCCGCGAAAATTGGAAAATTCGTTAAAACGGAACGTCTTTTCTTCTATGGAATTTGTATGAATGATTGAAATTTTGACAGGACAACGTCGAAATGTATAGTTATTAAATGTTAATTTTCTATGACATTCTTCAATCATTACAAACTTTTGTTTGGAAACTAATCTTGGAATTTTGATTTACTAGACATCGAGACGTCTGTATACCTTTTGTATTCAGGCAAGGCATGATGTTACATCAGGGTGGCAGGGACATCGACGCGCAAACTGAAACCATGAATCCAGCACACAATTCTAGACGCAGGGTAGACATTTTTCGTTGGTTATCAAAAACAAATTTGTCGTTTCATAGAAAAATGCAATACAATGCAGTAGGTATTGCCATTTCTATGTCATATATTTTTGGAACGAAGTTCTTTTACGAAGCTTGCGTTAGGAGTAAAATGGGAGAAATCGTCACATAACGAATATGCGTTTTGCGACTTTTTATTTATGTAATAGAAAGACACACACACAGAGAGAGAGAGAGACATAGTTCTCGAGGGTGCTGATGCCAATTGTGAGCTCAAAATGAAAATACAAGATGACGGCTGCAATTTTCTAAAATTTTTCGTCATGCATGTCGGTTTTGTGGTTTTTGAGGGTGTTGAAGACGATAGTGAGGTCAAAATAAAAATCCAAAAAGGCGGCTTCAAAATTTTTATACATTTTCGTCATGGGTGTCGTTTTCATGGTTTTTGAGGGTGTTGAAGCCGGTAGTGAGGTCAAAATAATAATCCAAGATGGCGGCTTCAAATTTTTTTTAAATTTTTCGTCATAGGTGTCGTTTTCATGGTTTTGAGGGTGTTGAAGCCGATAGTGAGGTCAAAATGAAAATCCAAGATGGCGGCTTCATTTTTTTTTAATATTTCGTCATGGGTGTCGTTTTCAGTGTTTGAGGAAACTGAAGCCGATAGTGAGGTCAAAATAATAATCCAAGATGGCGGCTGCAAAATTTTTATATACCTATTTTCTTCATGGGTGTCGTTTTCATGGTTTTCAAGGGTGCTGAAGCCGATTGTGAGGTCAAAATGAAAATCCAAGATGGCGGCTTCATTTTTTTTTAATATTTCGTCATGGGTGTCGTTTTCATAGTGTTTGAGGAAACTGAAGCCGATAGTGAGGTCAAAATAATAATCCAAGATGGCAGCTGCAAAATTTTTATATACCTATTTTCTTCATGGGTGTCGTTTTCATGGTTTTCAAGGGCGCTGTAACCGAGACTGAGGTCAAAATGAAAATATAAGATTGCGGCTGCAAAAATTTTCAAATTTTTCAGCATTTTGAACTTCGGGGCACTAAAAATTTCAGCGCAACGGATTCAGAATCATGTACTGAATTCATGGTTACAGTTTGAGCATCTGTATGTCTCTTTCACCCTGTATTATTATTATTATTATTCAATAGCTTTTAGTTTCTTTTAAGCATTTTTAGCTTTTTGACAATTTTTTATTTAATTTAAGTTAGTGTACTTTTTTAAGTTAGCCTTGAAGATGGAAAAATGTACTTGTACTTGATGTGTAATGCTTTTTATTATTTTTTTAAAAATATGCATGCAAATGAAATGTGAAAATGTGTATAATACTGCCTACCCCCTACGGGGATATTGGTGTGAAGTTATTTTTTTAAGGCATGATTTAAACAACGTAAAATACCATGGTAACAGCCGCGACGTACAAGTTGTAGGTCGTAGGTTCGAACCCAGACAGGCGCTTTACTTTGTGTAAATTATTTCATCACCACTGTTCTCAAAACGGTGAAGGAAAACATCGTGAGGAAACCCGCATGTCCTAGAACCAAAAATTCGAAGACATGTGACATTGCCCAACCTGCACTGGGCCCGCGTGGTGGATTACGCCCCACTCCCTCTCACAGCGAGGAGGCCTGAGTCCCAGCAGTGGGGACATTATAGGCTGATTATGTTATAGATTGTATAGTCCTGGGTTCAATTCCCGGATTGGACAGTGATATTGAGTTTCATCATCATGTACCTAGCCTTTTCCCAACTATGTGGGGGTCGGGCTCCAGTCTAACCAGATGCACCTGAATACCAGTATTTAACCGACTTCTAAAAAAGGAGGAGGTTGTCAATTCGGATGTATTTTTTTTTTTTTTTTTTGTTTGTTCGCGCATAACTCCGTCGCTTGCCAACCGATTTGAAAAATTCTTTTTTTGTTGGAAAGGGTGTACTTCCCAAATGGTCAACCGACTTCCAAAAACGACACTACGAAGTGAAAAATAACTTTAATTTGGGAAGTCGGTGGCAAACAACGAAAATGCGATCCCAACGACACCGACTTCCCAAATTAAAGTTATTTTTCACTTTGTAGTGTCGTTTTTGGAAGTTGGTTGTTTTTTCTTTCAAAAAAGTTTTTTACATGGAGCGCTGCCTATCTGACCTCCCTCAATCAGTTACTGGGCATTGTTATTGAGTTCATCTATTGATAAAATTCTTAGTACTAAAGATTTTTTATTTTTAAGTAAGTTATAAGAGCGTCCCCATAACCTGGGATTTAAATAATACTTCGATCTAATGAACTTTTTGTAATGTGGCAATACCATGCTATGGTACGCACACACGGCGACATATTAAGCTATACATTCACCAATATACGGGATGGTAACAGTTTTCGCGATCGTGTCCCTTCCACCCTGTATAAGTTTGTAAACTGTTATCAAAGGTTTGCTATCCCTGACTTAAAAAATATGTATTCTAAATTAATGGCCAAGGGTATTGTCAACTTCAATGTTTAATTTGGGATAAAAACTGGTAGTTATCTTTATCTCAATTTTTAAAAATCTGTTTTAAGTAAGTTCGATGTGATGCGCCAGGTGCGTCAATGGCTTCCCGTGATATTTGCTTATGACGCGCCTGGGGCGTCATTGGCCATGAGTCGGTTAAAAACTGACTAGGTTGTGGATAGTGCCTGGTACTTGTTGACAGGCCTACGCTGGCCATACCAATACCTACTGTAATTCGAAAACATTGTTAAAGTCAATTGTTTTTAAAAGAGTAACCGTGGAGTTTCTTGCCGGCTCTTCTCCATAGGAAATGACCAATTGGAACCGTGCACCTATCTTCCGACGTTTCATAAGTGCCAATGTTGGTTTATGTGAAATAAAATATTTTGATTTTGATAAGTTTTTCGTACAATGAAGTTGTACGAAAAACTTGCGAGGTCTTAATCTGGGAATATGTAGATAGATATGTCGCCGCGTGCACATCTAATAATTCTCTTTTTGTCTATGGCAAGAAAAAGTGTTTTTTTTTCTGGCAATTTTATTAACCCACCTAAATGAATTTCTACATAATTGTAAATTTTATATTATATGTAAATTATAATAAAATGTTAACCTCGGGTTTTCGAATCAAAATATATGACTAGTTTTTGTTGTTCAATAAAGCAGACTGCAAATTTCCTGATCAGGCTTACAAAAGATGTATGTATGACAACGGATTTCTGAAAGATAGAACTATTTTTATATCAGAGGTAGTAGCCTCCCCGCGACTTCGTTCGCATGAAATTTCTTG
Source organism: Apamea sordens (assembly GCA_945859715.1). NCBI lineage: Eukaryota > Metazoa > Arthropoda > Insecta > Lepidoptera > Noctuidae > Apamea > Apamea sordens. Next base: position 3,570,604 of record OX244015.1, on the reverse strand, counting down.
TTTAACCGATTGACCGCCCCAGTCGGCTTAAGCGACTAACCACACTTATTCAGCTCTCAAGACAACGATTTTGTATGGAGATGCGTACACATTCGTAAAGCTGAACGGATGCGTACGCATTCCATACAAAATCGTTGTTTTCTAAAAGCTGAATAACTGTGGTTAGTCCTTAATACGACAATGTTTTCGTGCCCGTGCCGCCTCCTGTTAGTTTTTTAACACGCTTTTATTAGCTTTACTTGTAACTAACTAACAATGTAATAAAATCTTAGAAGTCAATTTTAACCTATTTCTCATTGTATAGAAATGTTACTTTGTCTGTACACGTAGTTCGGATGATGAAACTATAATTTGGTATCTTGAAGCAAAATCAAAATCGAAAGTCATTTATTCAAATTACGCTGAGAATCGGCACTTTCGAACGAATTACAAAAGACAGTCCCCCTAAAACGCCCGCCCTTCACCACTTCCTAGTGCTATCGCTGGGAAGAAGAAGTGGCGCAACAAACTGTCCAGCAGCACAGCTGTCTGTTCAGTTAGAAAATACTTGATTGTTTAATAGGTATGTTAAGTAATTAACATTACAAGACACAGAACAACAAATTAAATTATTTGCCATATGTCAACTACCCACGCCAATATACTAACAAATATAATAAAAACTATACGTACCTACTCAAGCTAAAAAATAATTGATTAAAATTAAAATGTAAATACAATTAAAAATAAAGATCAGGCTTTTATTTAAGTAGTAAGTTTTTTTCTACTTAAATAAAAGCTGATCTGATGATGGCCAGGAGGTGGATAGTGGAACTCTTCAGTGGCTACTAGTAAGCTCCTCGAGTTTGGACTTAAATGATTTGTTTTGAGTCCAATAGCTTGAACAAGCGTGTTTTTTTTAAAACTACGTTATTCCTTTATTAATTACAATTAAATACTTACTTATTATAACTACGTTATTATTTTATTGCACGACCCTATTCGTCGTAGATAATTATTTGTCGATTTATGAGCTGGTTGCCGAGGGCATCCCAATCGATATAAAACCAAGTGATCAATGGATTAAACATAAAATATATTGTATGACATTACAATACTTTAGCTTCCCATTATACCCTGTCCATTAAATAAACCGTTTTTTGACAGATGGAACTAGTGATTGCAGCAACACACAATACATTGATTGTTACACGTACGGTATTATAATGTATGTAAGAAGCCATAAGTAAGGTAATTCAATAAGATAAGGCAGTTTATATATATATATATATATATGAGTTTTGTTATTTTTATTTTATTACGCGTTTTAAAGTTAACTTTACGTAATCTGGAATATGTACGTTCTAAGACAGCTGTCAAAAAACAGTTAAACTAATGGAGAGGGTATAGTTAAAAAAAAATTGGAATCGGATCAGAAATTCCGAAGATAACAAATTTTACCTCTCTATATTAGTACCTATGGTGTAAATTTTTTGCCATAACTGGATATGTAATAATGTTTAATGAAGTTATATAAAATTGAATCTGTAAACTTTTGTTAATATAATAAAATATAATAAAGAATGTACTTGTTACAAGGAAATAATACTTTTTCGTATAAATATTGTGTTTTATTTAATACATTCTTTACGTAACGACATTTAACTTTACATGGAGCGACTGCCTATCTGACCTCAGCGGTCAGCGGGGTGCGTAACATACTACTAGCAGCACATGAGTTTAGACCCCATAGCGTCGAAATTTTTCGTCGGTTATTAAAAAAAAACTTGAGAGGTGTCAAGGGACACCCGGATGGAACAAAGTATAACTGGCTTGCTTTCTATAAGAGAGAGAGAGCGCCGCACGCCACACGGCTTACAACTATAGCAAAAAGTGTGTCGTTCCAACTTTTGGTCTTAATTTTTTCCGTCTAGCCCCCTTTCGCAACGCGCGATAAGGAACTTCGTTCCAAAAATATTGCTGTTTCATTCATTTTGACCGCGTAGGTATTGCACTTTTCTATGAAACAGAAGATTTTTTTTTTGATAACCGACGAAAAATTTCGACGCTATGGGGTCTAGCATCATGTGCTGAATCCATGGTTACAGTTTGTGCGTCGATGTCACTGCCACCCTGTATAGGTACTATAGGTCAGTGGTGTAGGGATAACGACCAGTAAAACGAATATACAAAAGATAAATAGTAACATTTAATGCAACAAAACAGTATTTAAATAACATTGTTTTCATAATAAGATGATAATTCTTCTTCTAGTTTATCCTTCTCACAAACTTCTCGCAAATGCCTGTTGAGTTTACTCTTGCCCTGAAATAATAGAAAAATGTAAGCGTTATTACATTAAAAGAGCCAGCGACTGTCCAACCCGCACTGGGGGCCTACTCCGAAATGCAAAGTGCGAATGTTCGGATCGGACCGACACATGTGTACGTTACCCCAGCAAGAAAGTGTCTCCTAGAGTTATATGAGTAGAACGTATAATTGGTGCCTTATCTGCTGTAAATGTGCCCCCAAATAAAAAATGTGTGCCCCCTGTCGTTTTGGAAAAAAACGGAAAAAACTATTCTTGCTGGGGTAACGTTTTTCTAGCAGGAAAATTCTAAACGAATGATCGGAGAGAGAAAAATTGTGCATGGCCAGAGAGGTTATATGTGTGCCAAAATGTGCCCCCAAAAATAAAATTTGTGCCCCTTCAGGTTTTCGAGATATTGCATTTCCTGCTGGAGTAACGTTTTGATGAATCGTATATCTCTAAAACCATTGCATGTGCCCCTGTAGAATAAACATACACGAGTAGCTCTTAATGTGTGCCCCTTAGTGCCCCAATTAGATTTAAGAAAATATTTATAGTTTTCAAGTTATCGCGGTTTTATGAAAATCTGAAAAAACATCGCAGCGCCTAAATGAGACAAGGCACAAGTTCGCTGAAAACTGTATTCGGTCCTTCTTGACGGTAATAATAAGCATACAAAGTTTCAAAACTGTTCATGCATGCGTTTTTGAATAATCTTGCTAAAAGTCAAAACGATAGTGTCATAACTTTGACGGCAAAATACAAGGAACCGGCTCAGTCCCAGATGTGTAGGTGTAAACCAAAATCTTGTGCCTTTAGTCAAAAATATATGGTGAAAATATTCAGCTTGGAATGTTTCGCATTAAGTAAATATTAACAAAAAACCAAAATATGTAAACAACGGCTGGTTATCCGACCAAATTTCAATGACTACTAAAAAGCGACGGATTCATACATATCGATGACCTTCCTTATTGGACGTATTATACCTAAGCTGTTGTCCGTATAGTCGCGTTCAAAAGTTTTGGGGGCTAATTAAAAAATATATTAAATGCACCTTGTGACTATATTAAATGAAACAGCTTGTTGATGTGGAAATTATTATTTTTATTCCCTTAATTTTAATTCTTAAAGTAATTATTGCACAAAATCATCAATACAACGCTCTTAAGTTCATAAAGCTGTAGGAATGACTTTTTCTGTTTTTTTTTTGTTCCTACGCTTTTATGAACTTGGAGGGTGGTATTGGTGATTTTGATGATTATAATTCTGTAACTACATACGTCTTACAGCCGCGAATAATATTTTAATCAACATACAACCTGGCCTGCAAATTGCAAAAAACGCAAGAAATTTTGAATTCCGCGGGCTGGTTGGAGCATTCCCCTTGGTGATGAAAAACTTACTGTTAATTTATCTAACCTACGGCTTATCAATAAATATATATATATATATAAAAAGACAAATACGGGCTTTTTATTTATATACAAAAAAGAGCTACCTCTTTTTAGTAGTAGGTATTCATCACACATTTCATGAACTATTTTTTTTTAAACATCGGGACCAATCAAATTTTGGGTCAAAGACCTGGCAAATGGCAGATATCTGGATATTTGCCATATCTTTCGTTCACACATAAATTACTGGATGTATTTTAATGAAATTTAGAATGGAGAAGATAGCTTACCTTAGAATAGCACTTAATACACACTATACTTATAATGTACTTAATCATGAGTAAGGTCATAGAAACAGCTAGTAGAATATAATCCAATAACAACTTTATTTTATTAGTTATTACTTTTCTACTTCAGTGTACTCAGGCACAACACTTGTGAACCGGTTAGTGAGTAAAGTAAAGAAGGTCATCGATATGTATGAATCCGTCGCTTTTTAGTAGTCATTGAAATTTGGTCGGATAACCAGCCGTTGTTTACATATTTTGGTTTTTTGTTAATATTTACTTAATGCGAAACATTCCAAGCTGAATATTTTCACCATATATTTTTGACTAAAGGCACAAGATTTTGGTTTACACCTACACATCTGGGACTGAGCCGGTTCCTTGTATTTTGCCGTCAAAGTTATGACACTATCGTTTTGACTTTTAGCAAGATTATTCAAAAACGCATGCATGAACAGTTTTGAAACTTTGTATGCTTATTATTACCGTCAAGAAGGACCGAATACAGTTTTCAGCGAACTTGTGCCTTGTCTCATTTAGGCGCTGCGATGTTTTTTCAGATTTTCATAAAACCGCGATAACTTGAAAACTATAAATATTTTCTTAAATCTAATTGGGGCACTAAGGGGCACACATTAAGAGCTACTCGTGTATGTTTATTCTACAGGGGCACATGCAATGGTTTTAGAGATATACGATTCATCAAAACGTTACTCCAGCAGGAAATGCAATATCTCGAAAACCTGAAGGGGCACAAATTTTATTTTTGGGGGCACATTTTGGCACACATATAACCTCTCTGGCCATGCACAATTTTTCTCTCTCCGATCATTCGTTTAGAATTTTCCTGCTAGAAAAACGTTACCCCAGCAAGAATAGTTTTTTCCGTTTTTTTCCAAAACGACAGGGGGCACACATTTTTTATTTGGGGGCACATTTACAGCAGATAAGGCACCAATTATACGTTCTACTCATATAACTCTAGGAGACACTTTCTTGCTGGGGTAACGTACACCCGACACATGGCCGAACCGAATATTATTGAAAAATGTTCGAATCGGCTCAGTTGGGTCGGGACCATAGTCAATATTCGAAAGAGTGTAGGAGTGTAGGATCGGAACCGACCGAACGAAATAGTAACTTCGTAGCAGGAAACGGCCGAACATTCGGCTGATACTACTTCGGAGTAGACCCCCTGGGCCCGCGTGGTGGATTACAGGCCACTCCCTCACACAGAGAGGAGGCCTTGTCCCAGCCGTGGGAACGGCTTATTATGCTACTACAAAATATCATAACTGGCTTCAAAAAGATGGAGTCTGCATCTACGAAGTTACTAAACCAATATTGCTGACAATTTGTCAAAAAAAAAAATTCTTATCGGTTTTCGGATTTTTGGAACGAAGTTCCTTATCGTGCGTTGCGAAAGGAGGCTAGACGGATAAAATTAAGACCAAAAGTTGCAACGACACTTTTTGCTATAGTTGTAAGCCGTGCGGCGTGCGCGTGTTTCTCTCTCTGTCTCTCTCTCTCTTTCGACTTCGTTCCATCCGGGTGTCCCTTTTTCGTTTACTTATGCTACATGACATCGCTTCTGGAAGTACCCAATAGGTTGTAGCGGCATCTATAACGCCACATACGAACAACACAAATCTATGCTAGATACAATTTCCATCAATCGTAGGGCAATTGCCCGCCAGACACAACACCCGTCTGGTCGGAGGATCCTCCCTGTTTCTATGGAGGTTGAGTGAACTTTACACCCTGTTCCTCATGCCTCTAAAAGGTTTTGATTCCCTTGCGAGTGTCAAAATATGCGGCATAAACGGAACATAAACGTTCGTATCTTTTGATTACGTTGACTTAGAAGTTTGATTTTTTCACTGCTTCAAGGGATTGCAGCCCTGAGTATCTGATATTAATTTCACTTGATAACTCCACGCGTTCCTGAGTAAAAGGGTCTTGACGGACGGACAACGAAGGGATCTATAAGGGTTCTGCTTTTCCTTCTGAGGTATGGAACCCTAAGGGTTAACTCACACCGAAAGAGCGGCGAAGGGCAGCGAAGCGGAGCGCAGTTTCAGTTTCATATGAATTTTAACTTTATTATCATTACCATAATACTTATTATCGCATGAATATCAATTCCCCGGAATTCCTGCGGCGCCGCGGGCATCCGCGCGACTCGTTCGAGTTTCTTATGCGATAATAAGTATTATGGTAATGATAATAAAGTTAAAATTCATATGAAACTGAAACTGCGCTCCGCTTCGCTGCGCTTCGCCGCTCTTTCGGTGTGAGTTGACCCTAAAAGTGAATCAAGCAATATCATACCTTAAAACTATTCCCACAAAGATGGCACACAGCAAGTTTGATCTGCGGCGGCGTGGTGTGCGCACGGGCATGTCTTGTTAACGACTTGCGACTGCTGTACCGCGCGTTACATGTTTGACAGCGGAACGGTTTCGTGGCGCTATGCACAGTTGATATGTGGGAGGTTAGCGAACGTTCGTTCGGGCAGGATCGGTTGCAGATCGGGCATTCGTATCTGTGAAGAGAGAGGGAGTATTCTATATGTATAATCCAGAAACGAAACAAAAAAACATTTTTACAAAAAAAAAAAAAAACAAATAGGTTTTAGGTTTAGGTTTTTTTTTTTTGATGATTGGGAAAAGGCTAGGCATCTGCCTAGCCTTTTCCCAATCATGTTGGGGTCGGCTTACAGTCTAACCGGATGCAGCTGAATACCAGTATTCTACATGGAGCGACTGCCTATCTGACCCCCACAACCCAGCTACTGGGCAATACGATACTCCTTGATAAGACTGGTTGTCAGACTTTCGGGCTACTGACGACCCGTAACGACTGTCAAAGATCCACGAACAAGTTTTGTATGTCCAAAAAAAAAAAAAGTGAAAAATAACTTTAATTTCGGAAGTCGGTGTCGTTTTCATTTTTTGACACGAGTTATTTTCACTTACTTAGTGTAGTGTTTTTTTTTAAGTCTGTATTTTTTTTTTGTTGTAAAAAAAGTTTTCTCCTCATTTTTTGAAGTCGGTTATAAAATAAACCAATTAAAGCCGATTTTTCAGTCTTCATATAACTTATATCTGAAGAATGAAAGAACAATCTTGCCCATTCTTCTCCATACGAAAACTATCTTTTGGAAGGGGCGACTAGAATCAATTTTATTTTAATTTAATTTTTGACGTTCAAAAGTGCCTATAATGTGCCTATTTGAAATAAATGATAGGGGTAATTATAATTTTAAGAACGTTCACAGTCTGATCTCAGTCTCAATCTGTCAAAAATACCTCTAATTTCCCTACATTTTGACAAGTTTTTCTGTTTTTGACATTTGTTGGTCGCCGAGATGAGACTGCGACTAGATTTTGAACGTTTTAAATTACGAGAATTGGCCTTCAGAAATCTTAGTTGAATTGACTTTTATCCATTGCACAGCGGGGTAAAATAATTGCGTAACACACTTAGTAGCAATGAGTTTAATTTTGACAGTTCAACAACATTCATTGCGCTATTTACGTTGTTGAGCACATATATGTTTTGAACATAATGAAGCAATGGATTACCAATTTCCTTCAAAATGATTCAGATCTAGATTCATAGTGTGTTACACAATTAGGGTGCAGTTCTATTCTCCATATCCGAAGATATACTAGTAAGAAAAAGAAAATATTGTTTCCATAGAAAAACTTATAAAATTAATAGCATTTTGTTCTGAAAAAATAACAGCTTTTTATTGATAAAAAGTTGTTAAAGCACACAAGTGCTTTGATATAGCATTTATAGCTATAATACATTATTAACAAAAATATTAATTAACAAAAAGAATCGCCCGAACAGGGACTTGAACCCTGGACCCTTGGATTAAAAGTCCAATGCTCTACCGACTGAGCTATCCGGGCCTCACTATACCTGTCGAAATTAGCCAATGTATGTAAGTATTGATACAGGCTCTAATACCAGAGTGGCATTTCCCGTAATTTTAAGAACGTTTAGTCTGAGGGGCAATTCTCGTAATTTTAAGAACGTTCATAGTCTGAATTTCCCTACATTTTTGAAAGTTTTTGATTGTCGCTGAGATATGATTGCGACTAGTTTGAACGTTTTTAATTTTGGGAATTGGCCTTCTGATCTCAGTCAAATTGTAGGGAAATTAGAGGTATTTTTGACAGATTGTGTCAAAAATACCTCTAATTTCCCTACATTTTTGACATTGGTTGTCGCTGATAAGATTGCGACATGATTTTAACGATTTTTAAGTACGAGATTTGAACTTCAGTTTTGGCCAATATTTTATTTATATTGTTTGTTTATTGAACAAAGGCTTATTATATTTTCACAGCTGAACTTTCTCCAATACAGACCCAAAATAAAGACCCGTCACTGTATTTGTACAGCTAATAAAATATTAACAGGCTGCAACTGCAACACGATGGGCTGTATTCGTATTGTGCCACTACCACTACAAGATGGGCCATTACAATACATAATGGACCAAGCTGGACCACTACAGTACACGATGGTGCTAGCTGGCTTGCTAAATTACAAAGTGTTGCAAGTTGGCCCACGACATTACCCAATGTGCAAGCTGGGCTACTTCATTATGCATTGGGCTAAGCTGGCCCACAGCAATACACAATGGCCGAAGGTGGCCAACAGCGGCCCACTACATTACACAATGGTGCAAGCCGGCCTGTTATATGTATTACAAAATGGGGCAAATCGACCCAAAACATTATGAAATGGCCCAAGCTGGCCCACTACATTACGCAATGGACTAAGCTGGCCCAGTACATTAAAATGTCGTAAGACAATTACAATAAACAATGGTCCATGCTGGCCATCTATATTACACAATGGTCCAAGGTGGCCTACTACATTACACAATGGTCCATGCTGGTCCACTACAATACACAATGGTCTTCTAGATTTTATAGTTTTATTAACTTACGCTTACACAGATTGTCTCTGGTGAGCCAATAAACTCTTCCTACTAGAATACCCGATGCCACAAGTTGAGTAGTGTTCTTTGATTGCGCCTGTTATTGTTTCTTTTTATGCTGGGTTAGTGAGTATTGGCTACGACTGGTCCGAGCTGGCCCAAAGCAACACACAATGGTTCAAACTGGCCCACTACATTACACAATGACCTAAGCTGACCCACTACACTACACAATGGTCCAAGCTGGCCTACTACATTACACAATGGTCCAAGCTGGCCCACTACATTACACAATGGTCCAAGCAGACCCACTGTGGCCTCTAGAATTTTATAGCTATTAGAACTTACGCTCTCTGCTGATGGGTGACAGATTGTCTGTGGTTTACCAATAAGCCCTTCTTACTAGAATAGGTACCCGACGCCACACGCTGTGCAATAGTGTTCTTTGATTTCATCTGTTATTGTGCGTTTCTTTTTCACAGATATGCACAATGGTTCAAGCTAACCCACTGCATTATACAATGGCCTAACCTGGCCTACTACACGATGGTCCATGCCGGCCCAAGCTGGCCCACCACATTACACAATGGGCCACAACGGGGTAGGTACTGCAACACACAATGGCCCAAGCTGGCCCACTATGCCTTCTAAATTTTTATAACTAACTTACGCTCTCTGCTGGTGGTTGACAGACTGTCTCTGGTGTGCCAACAAACTCTTCCTACTAGAATACCCGACGCCACACGTTGTGCAGTAGTGTTCTTTGATTTCGTCTGTTATCGTGTGTTTCTTTTTATGCTGGGTTAGTGTGTAGGGGCTACTGAAGATGGACGGGCACTGGTCGCAGCTGAACTTCCGATGGATGTGTTTACTGAAAAAAGAAAAAGAACTTCTTAAAAACGTTGAATAAAAATTTGATATAGTTTGACCGAAACTGCTGTACCGCGCCTTAGGAATGCGCGGCGAGGCGGGGGGCGGGACGCTGTGAGCGATGACGAATGAGCGGCCTGCACTGCCCCCCCGTCTCGCCGCGCTCATACCGAAGGCGCGGTACAGCGGTTTTGATCAAACTATAGTATACATTGCTACAGGGATTTTTCGGCGCTCGAATAGCGTTGACATAAGCATAGTATAATCAGCGTGCCCACTGCTGGAACACAGGCCTTCTGTCCATGATTTTCTTCACCATTTTGAGAGCAGAGGTGATGCAATAATATACACAATGTAAAGCGCCTGTCTGGCTTCGAACCTACAAAACGTAAGACGCGGCCGTTACCCTGCTTTCATTCATTATTAAATTACAGCCAAAGAAAATCAAAATCAAAATATTTTATTTCACATAAACCTACACGGGCACTTATGAAACGTCAGAAGCTAGGTGCACGGTTCCAATTGGTCGTTTCCTATGGAGAAGAGCCGGCAAGAAACTCCACGGTTACTCTTTTAAAAGTAATTGGCTTTTACAATGTTTTCAAATTACAGTAGGTATGGGAGGACAGCGTAGGCCTGTGAACAAGTACAGTCAGCGTCAATAATATCGGGACGAACAGCCTATTCAAAATGATCTAAACTGACTGTGATGACTGTATAACAGTGACATATTATGATAAAATAAAAAATGGTCAACAGATCTTAAGAACATCGAGTGACATCTTTTGCGTCACCTTGTTTAAGTTAAATGACGTATTAATTTTTTTTTACTTTGTAATTTATTTATTTGTAAATATTATTTTTTAACATACTAACACTAATATATACAATTATATAATACGAAAAAATATACAAAAAGGCAGGAGCTCATTGGGCATCAAAAAATTAAATTAAATACCTACTTACATCATATGCGTCCTTACGGCTGCTTGGTTATTATAACTCTTCCCACAAACGCTGCAAGAGTATGTCCTGCTACTCGTCTTGGTCATATGGAACCGTTTCAGATGCTGCTGCAAGCCGCTTGCATCCCTGTAATAATAATAACAGTTTATTTCAGGTATTAACCCATAGCAAAGTCATCTTTTCTGATGCGCACAGCTAAGGAGTGGAATTGGAATCGTCTGCCTGCGTCTGCATTCCCGAGTTCATACTCCCGAATCTTCTTCTGGGCAAGCTCGTTCCACCGTAGATCTCATCCCTGCCTCTGGGCTGGATTGAGGGCAAGAGTGAGCCCATTGTCAATAAAAAAAAATTACATTAATACACACAATAAAATCAACACAAAAATCTTCATAAAAACAAAAACAAAATTATCATCAAAATTAAATCATATAAAAACACAATTAAAATCATAAATTAAAATGATAAAATAAACAATGTCAAAAATAAATAAAAATACGATAAACATCTATTCTATACATAAAATAAATCTGTAGAAGTGATAATTCTGTACATTGAAAATATCAAAAAAATAATTTACAGGGGGTGTTACTAGACCGACATCGAACCCAAAAATGTGATTAAAAAAATTTTTGTCTGTCTGTCTGTCTGTCGGTCTGTCTGTCTGTCTGTCTGTCTGTCTGTCTGTTTGTTCAGGCATCACGCAAAAACTACCGGTTCGATTACGATGAAACTTGGTATAATTATTCTTTAATATCCTGGGCACCACACTGGTTACTTTTTATCCCGGAAAAGTATATACAATAAAAAACAAACTTAATTTTGCGGTTCGATCCCTATACCCGATTACCACTGTCTGTACTGTACCAACCGCAAATACTAAGTTTGTCGTAGGTTGGGTCACCCGCAGTGGAGTTCATTTTTATTCCTTTTAGTTTTTAGAGTTATTTAGGTTTATTTTTATATGAGTCATAGGTATAGATTTTAATTTTAAAGTATAGGTAGTATATTTGATAGTGTACGTAGTGACCGTAGGTTATTTTATAATACTGTTAGGTAGGATTAGTCATTCTTAAAGATATTAGTTTTTAGGGATTTTGCTTATTTATTGAGTTTAGATTAGTTATCATCAGAAATAGGTTTATTTAAGTAGGTATTTAATTTTCTGTTATTGAGTTTTTTTTAATTAGGTAGGTACTTAGGTAAAGATATCATATAGGTACCCTCTTAATCGCCACTAATGAGACACAATTGGTTTTCTACTGTAATTAGCCACAAAGGGCCCGCGAGATAGATGGCATTCTGGGGAAGCACATACATTTTATCCTGTTAGCACGTTCCCGTGGGATAATTTCCGACATCCACGCGGGCGAAGCCGCGGGCAGAAGCTAGTTCAAACTAAAATTCAAAGCATCTATTTCAAACTAATTGTGCTTGCGTCTCCGTACGCGTGCATTTAGGAAAACAATATATTAGATTTAAAAAAGATAAATTGTTTATCCTGCACAAAAAAAAATGCACATTACAAAAAAAAATACAAAAAATACACAAAATAAATTCCTCCAGACAGTATTTCGGCCACGGTAGTCAATCTTAACGGAGACTAGCCTTCGGCGCGGGAGACATTAGAAATAAAGAAAGAAAGAAAAAAAGTTTACTTGTTCGTGAAACACAAAATACAAAATAATGTTTCAGACAACAATAGTGTGTGCCTCACGGCTGCGCCAAAAAGGTTCATTTCAGCATTAATGCCAGACAGATGCTGTCTGACGCTGGATTTCTAATGAACCTATATTAAAGTGCACGCGTGTGTGCGCAGACACAGATGTACTCCCTCTTCCTTCACTCTCATAGTCCGATGGGACGGCAATCCAACACGACCGGAGAGAGATCAGACGCAGGACCAACCAACGGCTTAACGTGCTTTCCGACACACATACAAAGTAGCCAAAAGCCTCGTACTCAAACCATTAAACAAAAAAAAATATTTTTCACTTTTAAGATGTAATTTTTACCAGTAATTTTGGTTTAAAACCCAAACAAATGAACCATTTTGTTTGTGCAGAATAAAATATTTTTCTTTCTTTTTTTTCTTTCATTTTTGATGAAATTTCTATGGGACCATTTGGGAATTTTTCAAATGGGTTGGCAAGTGACGGAGTTATGCGCGAATAAACATAAAAAAAAATACAAACATCCGAATTGAGAACCTCCTCCCTTTTTAGAAGTCGGTTAAAAAGGTTGACAATTTTTTCAATTGCATTGATTTCATGGATTTAATTTTTTTGCGCGGACCCTAATAATTTTTCATAAATAAAAGTAACCAGTAACTCCTTATAACATCAGCTATCTGCTAGTGAAACTTCCATCAAATCCAAACGGTTCAGCCGTATCGAACAATAGCCGGAACAAACAGACAGACAAAAAAAATAAAAATTGTTTTTTTGTTAGAAGTACCGTATATACTTTCATATGCATTTAGTAAAAAGCTGTTTAGCTGTTATATTGACATTACAAACAGACACTTTAATTTTATTTATTGTTATAGATCCTACTAATATTAAAAACGCGAAAGTTTGTATGGATGGATGGATGTTTGTTACTCTTTCATGCCAAAACTACTGCACGGATTTGGATGACATTTGGCACACAGATAGTTTATAACCAGGATTAACATATAGGATACTTTTTATCCCGATATTCCTACAGGATCGAAAATTATGCGGGTGTAACCGCGGGGCGCAGCTAGTTATAGATAAACCAATTACAGGATGAGCAGTCCTTATTGATGACGTTATTATCCACGTCATTACAAAAATTCTAACTTTCGAACTTTAAACCGATTAATTTAAAGTTCAACTTACAAAAACTGGCGTTTAACTGGAGTCTGAATTATCAATTTTGTATAAAACTTTACCGTACTCAGAATAAAGTTCATAATACAATAACTGGTTCGAATTCTAAAGAATTTCTGAACGGAAATCGAACCCAAAATATTTTTTGTAAAAAATAAGATCGGTAATAATAGTTGAGTTGTATTTAATTTACTTGTCGAAACTAAAACAAAGAAATTAAAATAATATAAATCAACAAAAAGAATCGCCCGAACAGGGACTTGAACCCTGGACCCTTGGATTAAAAGTCCAATGCTCTACCGACTGAGCTATCCGGGCCTTGGGAAGGGAGATGAAATAAGTCAACGCAAAGTACCTACTTATTTAATTAGGCCCTTAAGGACTTTGTGGCTAAGGAATAACAACACACAGTTCGATCGATCAGGTTAAGCTACGCTTGCCGCGACTGGCCCGGGGATGGGTGACCATCTTCACATAAATGATAAATGATTTTATTTTGTAAGTAGGTTTGTACAGTCAGCGTCAATAATATCGGGACGAACAGACTGTTCAAAATGATCTCAACAACTATGAAAATGAAATATTAACTCAATGACACAAGGAATGTTTCAGAATGAAGACAGTACACGACAACTGTCATTCTGACAAGAACTTTATCCAATTGAGACAAAGTTTAATTTTCTTAGTTGTTGAGATCATTTTGAACAGTCTGTTCGTCCCGATATTTTTGACGCTGACTATACAAACATTGGCTTGTGTTATGGGTTGGATTATGATTATGATACTTACTGAAAAACTCTCCCGCATAAATGACAAGTAGCGGCTAACGCCTTCTCATGGCAGTATTTCGCGTGCGTCTGAGTCTGTCGTGCACGAATGTGTTCGGAACAACGGGAGCACCGGTATCGTATGGAGTGGAGTGCGGCGTGAGACCGAAGGACGGCGCCCGTCGCAAAGCGGAGAGAACATAGCATGCAGCGGTATTCTCCGTTCGACTGGAAAAAAAAAGTTGTTGTGAATAATAATAATATCCCTGGACATTTCACACAGCGCCATCTAGTCCCAAGCTAAGCAACCTAATGCTTGTGTTATGGTAACAAGATGGCTGATAAACTACTTATATACATTTTTTTTTTGTAAATACATACATATTATACATAGAAAAACACCCAGACTCGGAACAAATACATGTAGGTCATACAAATATTTGTTCCGTGCGGGAATCGAACCCGCGACACGCAGCGCAGCAGTCAATCGCTTAACCACTGCGCCAACCGTGTCAATGCACAACCTCCTTTTTTACATCGGTTAAAAATAAAGATTATAGCTTTTTTGTGTTCCGTACCCCTAAAGGAAAAAGCCGGTCAAGTGCGTGTCGGACTCGCGCACCGAGGGTTCCGTACTTTGTAGGTATGTACGCACGGCTACACGTCAAGCTATACGAAACCAGTTTGTCTTGGCCTCACTTTGTATGATATTTTCTCACAGTGAACGGTCAGCCAATACTGGTTTTGCATAGCTTGATGTGTAGCCGTGTGTACAAAACGGTTTTTGGATTTTTTTTCTTTACTTGTGCTATATGACATTGCTTCTTGCCAAATTTCATGATTCTAGGTCAACGGGAAGTATCCTATAGGTTTGATTCCCTTGCGAGTGTCAAAATATGCAGCATAAACGGAATATAAACGTCCGTATCTTTTGATTACGTTGACTTAGAAGTTTGGTTTTTTCACCGATTCAAGGGATTGCAGCCTTTGCCAGAAATTGCCAGTATTTGATATTAATTTCAACTTGATGACTCCACGCTTGCCTGAGAGAAAGGGCCTTGATTGACGGACAACGAGGTGACCTTATAAGGGTTCCGTTTTCCCATAGGGCCGAAGCCTGCCAGGGTAGCGGGAACATCCGAAAGGGTTTACCGCTGCCCTGGAACATAAAGGGCTAAGGAAGGAACACGGGTGGGTTTTAGTCAATTGATGATTTCCCATCCTAAAAAAAAAAAAAAAAGGCCGACGCGAATTAATCCTATAAGGGTTCCGTTTTTCCTTCTTTTTTCTCGGGAACGCGTGTAGGTATCAAGTTGAAATTAATATACACATCAAAACTGACAAATATTTCACAGCTGTTTACGACGTTGGCAATTTTGAAAAAGCACCCTCGTAAGCATTATCAGCCTATAATGTTCCCACTGCTGGGACACAGGCTTCCTCTCATTGAGAGGGAGTGGGCCATAATCCACCACGCGGGCCCTGTGCGGATTGGTAGATGTCACATGCCTTAGAGTTTTTGGTTCGACATGTCGGTTTCCTCACGATGTTTTCCTTCACCGTTTTGAGAGCAGTGGTGATGAAATAATTTACACAAAGTAAAGCGTCCGCTGGGGAGTTTGTTGCGCCAGTTCTTCTTCCCAGCGATAGCACTAGGAAGTGGTGAAGGGCGGGCGTTTTTGGGGGACTGTCTTTTGTAATTTTGACGTTCGAAAAGTGCTGATTCTCAGCCTAATTTGAATAATAATAATAATATCCCTGGACATTTCACACAGCGCCATCTAGTCCCAAGCTAAGCAACCTAATGCTTGTGTTATGGTAACAAGATGGCTGATAAACTACTTATATACATTTTTTTTTTGTAAATACATACATATTATAGATAGAAAAACACCCAGACTCGGAACAAATACATGTAGGTCATACAAATATTGGTTCCGTGCGGGAATCGAACCCTCGACACGCAGCGCAGCAGTCAATCGCTTAACCACTGCGCCAACCGTGTCGTGAATAAATGTCTTTTGATTTCTTTTTTGCTTGCGTTCGAACCTTCGACCTACATTTGCAAGTCGCAGCCGTTACCACTGAGAAACTATTGCGTAAAAAATATCAATCGCAACCTAAATTTTCGTCCATAATGCTACAGGCCTGATAATACATTATCACCTAGTGATAAAGTGAGGCAATAATCATAAGATATTGCAAATAATAATCTTAATATATATCGGCACGATTGGCGCAGTGGTTAAGCGATTGACTGCTGCGCTACGTGTCGCGGGTTCGATTCCGGTACGGAACAAATATTTGTATGACCTACATGTATTTGTTCCGAGTCTGGGTGTTTTCCTATCTATAATATGTATGTATTTACAACAAAAAAATGTATATAAGTAGTTTATCAGCCATCTTGTTACCATAACACAAGCATTAGGTTGCTTATCTTGGGACTAGATGGCGCTGTGTGATATGTCCAGGGATATTATTATTATTATAATTCTTATGTACGTGTGTTTGTTACCTAACTCCTCCTACACGGCTGGACCGATTTGGATGAAATTTTGTGTGTATATATCAACGGGTTCCTGGATGGTTTGAAAACCCAATTGAACCCACTAGGTGGCGCTGCTGCCGGTATATAATGACTCAACCGGGCAGGACGACGTCTACCGGGTCCGCTAGTTACTAAGTAGGTATATAATAAATATTTTCATTACAATCACTATGAATAAAAGGCTTTATCAATGAATCAATCTGCGTAGCCTTTTGGCAACTATGTAGAGGTCGGCTTCCAGTCTAACCGGATGTAGCTGAATACCAGTATTTTAGAGCGACTGCCTATCTGACCTCCACAAGTGTCCACAACCCAGTTTATATGGGCAACACGATACCCCTTGGTAAGACTGGTTGTCCGACTTTCGGGCTTCTGACGACTCGTAACGAATGTCAAAGATCCACGAATGACAGCCGGGACCAACGGCTTAACGTGCTTTCCGAGACACGGAGGAGTTTCGGTATGTAAAGATGGTCACCCTACCACGGACCGACCGTGGTAAACGTAGCTTAACCTGATCGATCGACCCGTGCGGCTGTGATTACTTATCCACGAAATAAATAAAATAAAGATAGATAAGTATACTCAGGTATAGATATCTATACTTATAATAAATCTGTAGAAGTGAAAATTCTGTACATTGAAAATATCAAAAAAATAAATGGCAGTGGGTGTTACTTGACCGACACCGAACCCAAAAATGTGATTAAAAAAATTTTTGTCTGTCTGTCTGTTTGTTCAGGCATCACGCAAAAACTACCGGTTCGATTACGATGAAACTTGGTATAATTATTCTTTAGTATCCTGGGCACCACACTGGGTACTTTTTATCCCGGAAAAGTATATACAATAAAAAACAAACTTAATTTTGCGGTTCGATCCCTAGACCCGATTACTGTACCAACCGCAAATAATAAGTTTGTCGTAGGTTACGTCACCCGCAGTATTATCTGTGCGACCTTTTTATTCCTTTTAGTTTTTAGAGTTATTTAGGTTTAATTTTATAAGTTATAGGTATAGATTTTAATTTTAAAGTATAGGTAGTATATTTGATAGTGTACGTCGTGACCGTAGGTTATTTTATAATACTGTTAGGTAGGTCATTCGTATAGATATTAGTTTTTAGGGATTTTGCTTATTTATTGAGTTTAGATTAGTTATCATCAGAAATAGGTTTATTTAGTTAGGTAGGTATTTTATTTTCTGTTATTGAGTTTTTTTTTTTTAAATTAGGTAGGTACTTAGGTAAAGATATCATATAGGTACCCTCTTAATCACCACTAATGAGACACAATTGGTTTCCTATTGTAATTAGCCACAAGCCAAGGCCCGCGAGATAAATGGCATCCTGGGGAAGCACATACATTTTATCCTGTTAGCACGTTCCCGTGGGATAATTTCCGACATCCACGCGGGCGAAGCCGCGGGCAGAAGCTAGTAACTAAAATAAAGATAGATAAGTATACTCAGGTACCTATAGATATAAATATAAACACAGATTATTTATTTATCTACGTTCATTGCTACGTTCTAAGTGTTCGAGTGACGTTGACATGACGGCGCGTTGAAAAAACAAGATGGCGTCATCAGTTTCGATTTTGTCCAAGTGCCTTGAAGCGCGCATACGAAGCATCAATACAATTTTAAAGTGCCAGTTATATTTACACTCGCTGACTTCCAACTTGTTACAGACATGAGCAGGATAGAAACGTACGTATTCCTTGATATGGGATTTACTGGACCTATTAATAGATTTGGTGATGCTTGTATGATGCCAGAGATCACGGAATTGAGTATGTTAGCGGTGAAAAGAAAACATCTGTTTGACATCGCACCGAACGAAGACCCGCGAGTGATATCGAAGTTCCAAATGTGCTTTAAACCTGTCAGCGAAATCGTGCTTGAAGAGAGTGTCGAGATTACCGGGTTGAACGATTTTTTACTCGAGCAGGAAGCAGTATTCGACCAGAAGGCTTTCAATGCTATGAATGCGTTCATCGAATGCTTAGCAAAACCCGTTTGCTTGGTCGCTCATGACGGATTTATAATGCATTTTACAGTACTCAAATATCATTTTAAGAATATCAATGTGCAGCTGTCAAGTGATATTATGTGTGCAGATAGTCTTTTAGCGTTTTATGATTTGATAGAAGGCTATCGCTGGGGGGTCTTCAGTTACACTAAATTTGGGAGAGATTTAATGAGCGGTAATATTCAAGACAATGAAGGAGTTATTGCTAAAAATAAATCTTATTTAAAATTAGTGAGATGCCCTTTTTATGCCCCTGACCGCCGTACTTACGATTCATACAAATTGGATGATATTTACTATCGAGTTGTGAATTATGACTCAGTTTTGGAAAATTACCGAGTTGGGGAAGCTGACCGAGTTGGGGACGATGGCCGAGTTGGGAAACATGACCGATTTGGGGAACATGAGAGAGTTGGGGAAGGTGACCGAGTCGGGGAAGGTGACCGAGTTGGGGACAATGATCGAGTTGGGGAAGATGACCGAGTTGGGGAATATGACCGAGTTGTGGAAGATGACCGAGTTGGGGAAGGTGACCGAGTTGAGGACGATGACACAGATGTGGACGATGACCGAGTTGGGGATGATGACCGAGTTGGGGAAGATGACCGAGTTGGGGAAGATGACCGAGATGTGAAAGATGACCAAGTTATGGATGATGACCGAGTTGTGAAAGATGACGAAGTTGGGAAAGATGACAGAAATGTAAAAGGTGACCGAGATTTGGAAGATGACACAGATGTAGACGATGACCCAGATGTGGTATATATTCGGGTCCCACTTGACTCAAAAGCGGCGGGGAATCGATGTCATTACATGATGAAGATAGCACAAGCCAAAAAGGGCTTTGAACGCTATGTCCAGGAGAACCACTGTCCTTTCTCAGAAGTACCCACTGCACCCTCTTTTGAGATAACAACGTATAAAGAAGACGACTCTTCTGAAGAAGAAACAGAAGTAAAAGACTCTTCTTGTGAACAGAAAGAAGACACATCTCTGTCGTCACGGTGGATTGCCGTTTTTAATTTTTTCTGGCCGCAATTTTAATGCAGGTTCATCATGCTAAGATGCTGGAGTATCTTAATTTGACAGGACTAAACTAATATTTATCTTCTGTCCTTTTCTTAATGAAATAGAAAGAAAAAGATGCACTGAACTTAAAGGACCATGCGTTATTTTGGGCCCACTTTTTCAACATTGTTCAACAGTGATGAAACCTATGTCATATGAAAGGTCTTGGCGTGTACTTTATTTCATGAAAATGTTTTTTTTGCGGTTTTTTTTAATCTGTTTCATTTTGATATTAAATTATAATAAGCTGTCAGTCAGTAGCTAGGATTATAGATAGCTCGTGTTTGACTAAAATACACTAAACACATAGACTATTTATTGCCCTGGAACGTTTTATTTTGATATCATGATGATCAAGTTTGCACGATTGATAATTACAATACCTACACTTTAAAAACGAATTTATTTACCCACAGAACGCGTACTTCCGTAGGGTCTTTTTCAAACATCTCGAGGATTTCTTCCTCTCGAGTCCTCAGTCTTCCTGCGTCAATACGATGTTGGTCTCGACGACCGCGCACAGACCCGGTGTTGAACGTTCCTTTGTGAAGACGTTGGAAAGCCATCGTCGACGCGACGGCAATGTTATGTTCCTTGGAGTTGCGAAACGTTCTTGGTACAGCCTACGTGCATCTGCGTACTTAATTGCAGTCGCATCTTCCGAGGCACATCAACATAAATTAAAATATTTTGAAGAAAACGCACACACAGAATTCACTTACAAAATCACAATAATTTGGTTCTTTTTCTAATGTTGTCAACGGAGTTCAACGATACATCCGTCCGGAAGTAAGTTGCGCAGGCGACTGAGGGGCAGTGAGGGGAAGAATCGGCAAGTGGCGGTCCTACAAAGGGTGCACCACGTGCCATCAAATGCGGCGGCGCAGGCGGCCTGCTTTGTGTTTTTGGCGCCAAACTGTCTAACTACCGCGAATCAAAGGCGCCGCCGCCGGCGGCTTATTTTTAACGACCGTAGGCTAGATCGATTAGTACTTGTAAGTTCAGATGTTAAAAACATTTTGTAACAATGTATCGAATTGAAAAACTATGTGATTATGGACAAAGTTCGGCCATCACTTGTTTTTTTTTAAATTATATCTTCATTAATGGTAAGCCTATAGGTATATATATACGCTCCTACAAGGAACAACAGGGTTTTTGTTACATATTGTATATGTAGTCAAATATTATTTATGTTTCAAATTGACGTTATTTCAAGTTAAACACATATTCACTTTATATTAATAGTAAGTAAGTTGGTTTCAGAGTGACGTGCTAGTCACTCTGAAATATAATAACGTCAATTTGAAATGTTTTAAATTGACGTTTTTTCAAGTTAAACAAATATGAACTTTATTATAATGGCAATTACGTTGATTTCAGAGTGACTAGCACTATTGAAAAAGTTATAAAAATGTTTGAAATTGTATTGTAAACTGAACTTTATTGTGTAGGAATTAAAGTTATTTTTCCATAAACTCATATTTGTTTACATTTTGATGATTTTTTTAAAGAAGTTTTTATTTCTTACCTCTTCATGCCTCATCATATGTGCCTGATAAGTATCTTTGAACAGAAACCCTAAAGCACAGTTATAGCATTTAAACTCTGCCTCTAGATACTTCTTGCTCCTTCTTTGTGCTTCTAACTCTGCCTTCTGCTCTTCTTTAGACAGAAGAATCTTCTCGAAATCATTTTTTTTACTCTTCTTAGATTTTTTCTTTTTTGTTGTATCTGGAATTTGTTCAAATGAGGTTTTAACCAAGTTGATAAGTTTAAAATCTATAAAAATAAATAAAATTGAAGTGTCTGTTTATAATGTCAAAATAACAACTTTTTACTAAATTCATATAAAATTATACAAATAAGGTATTAAAAAAAAATTGTCAGTCTGTCTGTTCCGCCTAATCTCCAAAACGGCTGGGAAGATTTTGACAGGACTTTCATTGGCAGATAGCTGATGAATTAAGTAAAAACACCATCGCAAAAGGCAACCTTGTAATGATAAATCATCATCTACCTACCCTTTTCCCAACTATTTTTGAGGCCAGCTTCCAGTCTAACCGGATGCAGCTGAATACCAGTATTTTACATGGAGCGACTGCCTATCTGACCTCCACAAATCAGTAGCTCGGTAATTCTATATCCCTTGGTAAGACTGGTTGTCAGACTTTCAGGCTTCTGACGACCCGTGACGACTGTCAAAGATCCACGAATGATAGTCCGACCAACGGCTTAACGTGCTTTCCGAGGCACGGAGGGGTCTTTGTATGTAAAGATGGTCACCCATCCACGGACAGACAGCGGCAAGCGTAGCTTAACCTGAGCGATCGACCCTTGCGGCTGTTATTACTAAGATGGAAAAATAAATAAATGTCACATACATATTATGTTCACCGCCCGCCAATATGTTTTGCAATAAATAAGTTTTTACCTAATTCTTCAGCAGTTTCCTCATCCCCACATTCATTTCTAATGTAATCTAAACATTCATTGCGTTCATCTTCATAATATTCATAATTAACATCATCTTCTTCTTCACTCTGTACTTTAGATTCCAATTCACCTTCTTCGTCTTTATTTAATTCATAATCAAACATAGTTTGATCACCAGAATTATGAACATCATTATTTTCAAAACTTTCATCGTTATTCACAAATTGTTCGTCATTATTCACAAATTGTTCGTTATTATTCACAAATTGTTCATTATTAGTCACAATCTGTTCTTCATTATTCACAAACTGTTCATCACTTTTCACAAATTGTTCATCATTTTTCACAAACTGTCTATCACAATCATCAAAACTTTCTATTCTATCAATTTCCGTTTCTACAGCTTCCTTAACCGTATTATCTCGGAAATAATCATCGAAATCGTTATGACTTTCTTCAAGTTTTGTGTAATCATTACTGTTTATACTATGATCTCTGTCATCAACGAAGAGTTGGGATACATTGGTTGGTAGACAAGTTTCTTCTGAACATATTATAACTGTGTCCATTTCATTGCGTTGTAGGTTTATTGTGCCCTTTTCGCTGTAAATGTAAAGCAGTTTTTTTTTTAATCTATATCTAACTATCTGCCTAGTCTTTTATCAACTATTTTTTGGGGTCAGCTTTCCGTCTAACCGGATACAGCTGAATACCAGTATTTTACATGGATCAACTGCCTATCTGACCTCCACAACCCAGTTACTGGGTAACACGAAAAGCCACCTTTGCTCAGACTGGTAGTTAGACTCTTTGCGCATCTGACTACAAATAACGACTGTCAAAGATTTTTTATTTATTCATTCATCAACAAATTTACATTTGTGTCGAACAACACAAAATTAAGTACCTAATCATCGTAAAGCCAGAAAAGAGAGAAAAAAAATACATTACGGCTTGGCCGGTTTTTTGTTTGCTGTAAGGCCAATAAACATTTCTTTTAATTAATTATTTCTTTCTTTCTTTAGGTTAGCTTTCTATCTAACCGTGTGGTGCGGCTGTTATCATTTAGCCACATGTAAGGGGCCGTCTCCACGAGCGAGAGAATCGCGGCGATATTATCGTCGTGCCACGTATTTCTATACACTCTCTTAGGACGTGTCTCCACACGGCGATATCATCGCGACGAGAATTGGATGGCACGACTATAGTATCGCCGCGATTCTCTCGCTCGTGGAGACGGCCCCTTAAGGGGGATGCCCTAGGTTGAACGCGAAATTTTCTTAGGTTTTTTACAATTTTTTATAGAGGGTTGTATTGATAATTTTAATGATTATAATTCTGTAAATACATACTTAATCATATTTTGTTCAACGTCAAACCTGATACTGACCTGCTAATTGCAAAAAACCAACCGTACAAAATTTGAATATTGCGGACTACCAAGCGCATCCCCCGTAAGTGAAAATTTAATAATTTGGTAAATGCTAGGTTACCTAAAATACTTACCTAAACAGTACTGGATATTCCAAACTCCTTTTTAGACATACAGATTTAAATAGCCACAGTTTATTTAGCATGTGGCAACAAATATAGCACAACTGAGAATCAGGACACAGCTGAAACAAACATTATTATTTTTAGCTGGTGTTACATTTGGGCAAGTCCTTCAGACCGCATTTCAGCCATGGCGGAGACTAGCCTTCGACCCAGGAGATATAATAGTACACAAGTGTGTGTACAGACACAGGTACAGTCACGAGCAAAAGTATGTATACACTCAGCTTTTTTCAAAAGCGATTTATTCCTTTATTTTTTAATGAAATTTTATGTTGTTACGAACATAGCAGTTTCGAACCCATAGGTTTATGTAATAAATAAATAAATATCCATGGACATTTCACACAGCGCCATCTAGTCCCAAGCTAAGCAACCTAATGCTTGTGTTATGGTAACAAGATGGCTGATGAACTACTTATATACATTTTTTTTTTTGTAAATACATATGTATTATAGATAGAAAAACACCCAGACTCGGAACAAATACATGTAGGTCATACAAATACTTGTTCCGTGCGGAAATCGAACCCGCGACACGCAGCGCAGCAGTCAATCGCTTAACCACTGCGCCAACCGTGTCGTCGCCGTCGTAATGTGTCGTATTTCAACGTTGCATGCGTTATTTCACGAAAAAATCGCAATTGAAAGTTGCCAAGTATTGACATATTGGTGCTCGTGACTGTACACTCTGAATGTCTGGACTGTTTTTTATGATCTATAATTTGTTGGATTTGTCTCCGCCCCGACAAGCAGAGTAACTATAAAAAAATGGAAAAATCCAAAAAAAATAATAAGATAAATCATTTTCTTTTTGCACGGAATGGTTTTTTTCATGTAATCTGAATTTAATTCAACTAGGTAATAAGTTAACACAACATTTATTGATTCTGAGGCGGTATGAAGTTCGCGGGGTCAACTAGCATTTGTATTAAAGAAAAATTTTAGAGAAAATATTCTCGAATTTAAAAGAGATAATTTATTAATAAAGTTATTGTAGCATAAATATTTTAAATAATTAATTGGGAGTGAAATATTAATATTAATTGTATTTGTTTATGTTATGTATTTTTTGGTATACAATAAAGTACTTATACATAAATAAAGCTGAACGACTCGACGAAAAATATCAAAGAAAGGACATTTTACGTCAACGTTGTTATGATAGAGGAGCTAGATAGCCATGGCCTAATAGAAAAAAAGCAATTTTTAAATTTAATTTTCAGAACTACTGCCTTTATCTTAAAGCTGAGTTGCGTTCGACTAATCATTTAATGATTTCTACATATACGAGAAGTATGTCTAGCGATGGACTAGAAACGGCGTAGAAGCAGTCAAAAGTGGGGTAGAACTTAATGTAAATAAATAAAATATCATATCGTAAACAAGAGAGTATATTTACGTTAATTCCGACGATTTCTCTGTATTTGTCTCGCGTCTCCTCATTGTTATCCGAGTTCACGGTGTTGTGGCAAATAAAACATAGAAATGAAGACATTTTTCATTTAGATATTTTATGCTTCAATCTTTCCTGTTTTCATGATTTTGTAAACAAATCCGGTCCCAATTATCCCGTGCGACAGATGACAGTCATGACAGCTTTCCAACCAAATCGATCGATCACCTGATTTGACCTGATTCCTTCAAAAATATTGTTTATGGTTTTATCGGTGCAGTCATAAAAATCGGAATTTAGTGTCGGAATTTAGTAATTCTTCGCGTTTAGGAAAGGTACTACATGGCACAACTTAAACATGCTCGATGGTTACAAGCATGCAACAAAATTATCAAGTAAATAGAGTTAAGGTATTTAAACGGTATAATTAAAGTAAAATCATTGAATTTTATTTAAAATTATCAATTTATGAATGCATTCAAAACTTGTTTGTTTCTGTTGTCTTTGGAAATTGCGTCTTCTAGGGTTGCGTTTTACGTTTCTTTTAGTATATGGTTTAGAATGAACTTCAACTAATAAAGATTATTCAACTATTTTTCGATTTCCCTACCAAATAATCTGGGTTATTTGCGTTATAATAAATTGAGCATGTTTTCCAATGAGTTAAACGTGTGAAGTGTAATGCTTCTGTTTCGTAATTACAAATATTTAATACCGATTCAGTTGGTATAAACTTTTTCTTAATCGACTAAAATCGATTACAAAAAACAAACTAAAAAGGGGCAGCGCCACAACACAACGTCACGTCAGAATCAGAAAAAGGATAAATTTTGTGCCTTGAAGCATAATATTTCAATAAAAATTAATATTGTTTCGACATAGTTATAAACAATACGGCGACCGTAATTAGGGCAATAAACTGTGCATTCCCTGTAAAACTTTTGTGTTGTGTGTGCGTTCTTCAGTTTTTATGTGTTCGAAAACGGTTTTGATGTTTCGCAAATAAGCGGTTGTATTGTATGAATTGGCATAGGACTTTATAATTAGCCGTCTGCGTCGCCTACTACATTGTGCGTGCGACAATTGCCGGACATTTAATCCGCTAGACTGTTATTTATTAGACAATCGTTTCAAGAAATGTGTGCGGCTGTAATCAAAACGATTTTTTCGCATTCAAAAGAAATTTGATGAACAGTTTCTGGGAGAACATCAGTGATATTCACAGTAAGTATTATTTTTTTGAATAATTGGCTTCTTTTTTTAGTGATGCGGTAATATTATATCACAAGGTTTTTTTTTAATTCAATTAGTGAGTAGGTCAGCTCATGGAGAATGGAATAAGATTCATAATGGACTGTGTTGAATTTATATAAAATGTTTTTGCGCTAGTATTATGCATATTATTATTTAAAGTATTCTTCAACTGTCATGCAGCTTTATATTGTTAAATAAATGACTAGAACATGTAAAGAAATACATTTAAAAATTTTGTGCAGAATAAATAGGTGGAACTTTTTGCAGATTACCTGCATGATAACTACAATCTATAATATAAAAAAGTTAAATAACATGTTGCTATCATTTCAATTGTTCCTTTATTACATTTAAATACTTATAAATTACATTTTTAAATATTTTTATAATAAAAAAGCTACAGATACATTTAAAAATATATTAAAAAAAAATATTGTTATTATAATTTGGTAAGACACTGGCAGCTAATTTTATTAGCTGAAGCATGTGTTTCAATGATTGGAGACATTTCTGTCCAGCGGTTTGTGGTTATAAGAAAACCATAGGCTTATCAGCAATGAAGATTAAGCATTCCATCTAAAGTAATCATACTAATAATATTATAAACGCGATAGTTTGTGAGGATGGATGGATAGACGTTTGTTACTTATTCACGCAAAAACTACTGAACAGATTTGGATGAAATTAGGCACACAGATAGTTTATAACCAGGATTAACATATAGGGTACTTTTTATCCCCATATTCCTTCGGGATCGAAACTTATGCGAGTAAAACTGCAGGGTGTGCTAGTATTATAAATAAAGAGAAAAGATTAGATTATTTTTGTATGTTTGTTTGTTATGCTTTTACTTTGAAACGGCTGAATGGATTTGGATTAAATTTGGCATGTGGGTAGACCATGACCTGGAAAAGGACATAGGATACTTTTTATCCTAGATCGCAGACAAAGTCGCGGGCAACAGCTAGTTATAAATAAAGAGAAAATATTAGATTATTTTTGTATATTTGTTATGCTTTCACTCTAAAACGACTGAACGGATTTAGATGAAATTTGGCAAGTGGGTAGACTATGAACTGTATTAAGACATAGGATATTTTTATCCTGATATACCCACATGGTCAAGACTTATGTGGGTAAAACCGCTGGGCGCAGCTTGTGTTTGATACAATGATAACAATCACTCTATAAAATTAAGTATAGGTTGATACTTAGAAGAAGCTTCATAGAGTACCATAATCAGGCTATAATGTTCCCACTGCTGGGACACAGGCCTCCTCTCTGTGAGTTAGAGTGGGCCATAATCCACCACGCGGACCCAGTGCGGTTTGGTGGATGTGACATGTCATGTCTTCGAATTTTTAGATTCTATCTAGGACTATCGGTTTCCTCACAATTTTTTCTTTCACCATTTTGAGAGCAGTGGTGATGAGATTATTTACACATAGTAAAGGGTCTGACTGGGATTGAACCCACAACCTTTATGTACTTATAACTTACAAATAAATATTTCTGATTTCTGATGTATTAACTTGAAGTCGAACTTTATTATTAATATTGACATTTAATAATTTGTGACATTTTCAATTATTCTGACTTAGATTTTATTATTTAATTTTTTCGACATTTTCTAACCTAACCTAACCTAATTCCTCTTATATTATTTTTTTGAAAAATAATATTATGTAATTGTTGTAAATGATTTTGAAATTTTAATTGCTCACTCCTCACAGAGAGCTGGTCTGTGTCCTGTGTCCCAGCAGTGGGAACAGAATAGGCTGGTTATGCTAATGTGCTGCAATGTCTTTTTCATTATACATATTGGGGTTATGGGGAGGAGGGGCTTGTGGCTAAGTAATAATAGGTCGTCAGAAGCCCGAAAATCTGACAGCCAGTCTTACCAAGGGTTATCGTATTACCCAGTATCTGGGTTGTGGAGGTCAGATAGGCAGTCGCTCTATGTAAATTCTGGTATTCAGCTGCATCCGGTTAGACTGGAAGCTGACCCCAAAATAGTTGGTAAAAGGCTATTTTACATAGAGCGACTGCATATCTGACAACCCAAGCACTGCGTAATACGATGAGAGTGGGGATGACATTATTTACACCCTGTTCTGTGATTTACACAGAGTAAAGCGCCGACCTAGGTTCGAACTTCGAACCCACGACCTGTGAGTTAGGGCCATTATTACTGGGCCATCTCTCTCCTTTTTACGGCGATATTTCTACAGAATAGATCGGCAGTTTTACATTCGTTTGGCGACGTAACTATTGTTCATAACACCTGTCATACTCTCAACCGTGAGCCGTCCGTAACATAAACAAGAGAACAATTTCTCTAGAGTCTATGTCAACAACAGATTTGTGCACCCTATTTATATCGGAGGGAGCTATTGTGAGTGTGTGACGTCACCAATTAGCCTAATTGGACTACACAGTAATTCTAATTGAAACTAATTGTGTGGTAACGAGTTTTTCTTTGTGTCTATGAATTGTTTTTTTTTATAGAGAAAGATGAATGAAGGATCATACAGAGTGGCAGGTTCATATGCACTAAATCATTTCACTTCATATCACTAAATCCATGGTAACAGTTTGCGCGTCGATGTCCCTGTCACCCTGTATAGCTTCGATCAATAATAGTACTAGATTAAGGATCAGGAACAAAAATCAGTCGCTCAAGTGGCCACGTTTGCACACACGTAAACATCTACATTTCTTAGAAAAAAGTTTAATAATATTAACAACTTCAGTTTATTATAAACCTTAATGCATAAATATAAAGTTTAATTACCATTGCAAAATATATTTAAAATGTGGCTTGAAAAAAAAATCATTCTATTTTTAAATTTTCAGTCATTTATTCTAAAATGAAACTTAAAGTCTAAGTAACAAGGTTAAAATCATACTAATTTGAAATAAGACCACAAAAGTTTTTGTGGTCTTATTTTTCGGGCCGTTTTTGAAGCGCTTATCGGGAGTCTAGTACTATTATTGATCGAAGCTGTATAGTAACCTTGTTGGTGATGTTCTTCAGAAAGGACAGGTGCGTAGTACTCGCATTCGGCGGGCGTGTAAGCCCTCCCCATACCTCCTCATCATATGCCGAGCGTTTTCCCAACTATGTTGGGGTCTGCCAGTCTAACTGGATGCAGCTGAGTACCAGTATTTTACATGGAGCGACTGCCTATCTGACCTCCACAGCCCATTTACTGGGTAATACGATACCCCTTGGTAAGACAGGTTGTCAGACTTTCGGGCTTCTAACGACCCGTAACGACTGTCAAACATCCACGAATGACAGCCGGGACCAACGGCTTAACGTGCTTTCCGAGACACTGAGGGGTCTTGCGCTCGCGAAGCTATTGATATACCAAACCTTGCTCTCTTGTATGATGTATGCTTCAAAAAGCATGCGTTGATGTGTTTAAGAGCCCTGTCAGCAGCGCAATGAGTCCTGGGTTGTCAGATAGGCAGTCGCTCCATGTAAAATACTGGTATTCAGCTCGATCCAGATAGACTGGAGGCCGACTCCAACATAGAGGAAAGGCTAGGCAGATGGATTGTATTTTGGTATTTCTTTGGTGGTGAAACTGGCGATGGAAGCTGAAATCTCCCTAAGGGTTCATTAGAGAACTAGCGTTAGACACCATCAGTCTGACATTAATGCTGAAATGAACCTATAGAGGTATGAGGAGCAGGGTGTAAAGTCCACTCATCCTCAATAGAAAAGGGAGGATCCTCCGACCAGACGGGTGTTGTGTCTGGCGGGCAATTGACCAACGATTGATGTTGGGAAGTTTGTATATATGCTAATTGCGCGGTAAACTCTGCTTGCGAGATGCAGGATTTGCGTGACGTCAGTATGACGCGTTGTTCGCATGTGGCGTTGTAGATACCGCTACAAAGCTTTTTGGCGCAGCTGTGAGGCACACACTATTGTAAAGTCTATTCAAGTCCTTGTTTCCAATAGACGTTATTGCCACTGGAACGAATATCAACTTTATAACAGTATCGTTTAAATTGATTTCAGAATGACTAGTACTATTGAAAAAGTCTTGAAATTGTTTATTGAAATAATTGATTTTACATACATTTGTACAAAATAGGGCCTTAAACTAGAGGAAATATTATATAACTAGCTTCTGCCCGCGGCTTCGCCCGCGTGGATGTCGGAAATTTACCCACGGGAACGTGTTAACAGGATAAAATGTATGTGCTTCCCCAGAATGCCATCTATGTCGCGGGCCCTTTGTGGCTAATTACAATAGAAAACCAATTGTGTCTCATTAGTGGTGATTAAGAGGGTACCTATATGATATCTTTACCTAAGTACCTAACTAATTTAAAAAAAAAACTCATTAACAGAAAATTAAATACCTACCTACCTACCTAAATAAACCTATTTCTGATGATAACTAATCTAAACTCAATAAATAAGCAAACTCCCTAAAAACTAATATCTATACGAATGATTAAACCTACCTAACAGTATTATAAAATAACCTACGGTCACTACGTACACTATCAAATATACTACCTATACTTTAAAATTAAAATCTATACCTACGACTCATATAAAAATAAACCTAAATAACCCTAAAAACTAAAAGGAATAAAAATGAACTCCACTGCGGGTGACCCAACCTACGACAAACTTAGTATTTGCGGTTGGTACAGTACAGACAGTGGTAATCGGGTATAGGGATCGAACCGCAAAATTAAGTTTGTTTTTTATTGTATATACTTTTCCGGGATAAAAAGTACCCAGGTGGTGCCCAGGATATTAAAGAATAATTATACCAAGTTTCATCGTAATCGAACCGGTAGTTTTTGCGTGATGCCTGAACAAACAGACAGACAGACAAAAAATTTTTTAATCACATTTTTGGGTTCGGTGTCGGTCAAGTAACACCCCCTGCCATTTATTTTTTGGATATTTTCAATGTACAGAATTTTCACTTCTACAGATTTATTATAAGTATAGATTGGATTCTACCTGAACTAGGAATAAACCTGTCTCAGGTATCTCACTCAAGTCCATAATACACAAGTATTATCTAAAATTCTTACAAATAGTAAATAATTTATCTAATTATGGTTATAACTGAAGTTTATGCGTGGGGTAGTGAAGCTGATTTTTGAAAAACACATTGATGTTTACATGTTTGGAAACTAAATAGCGAACACAGTGTAGTTAAAACATTATTTTCACTTTTTTACTTGTATTTTGTGTTTCATGAACAAAATCAAAAGTCATTTATTCAAATTAGGCTGAGAATCAGCACTTTTCGAATGTCAAAATTACAAAAAACGCCCGCCCTTCACCACTTCCTAGTGCTATCGCTGGGAAGAAGAAGTGGCCAACAAACTTCCCAGCAGCACAGCTGTCTGTTCAGTTAGAATATAGTTGCATGTATACAATACTAGGAACATATGTTCAGTAATTAACATTACAAGAAACTTAAATTATTTGCCATAAAATATGTCAGCTAGCCACGCCAATATACCAACAAATATAATAAAAACTATACGTGTCCAAATAAACTTTCTTTTTTTATTATTTCTAATTACAGGCTGATGTTAGCGGTTTCGACAGAATTACAGCGTTTATCTTCATTTGTTTATCAGACTAGAGGCTACCCTTGACCCGAGTTAGATGAGTTGCCCAATCTTATCAGACGAATTGACACAAAATATTCGATTTATCAAGTCCATAGCCGGATCGATTTAACCACTCTGCTCGACTAGATTTTGACATATGACATATCAGCTGACTCGACGGGATGTTGCGAATTACGTCATGAAATTCAGGAAATTACATCAACTTTCAACATTCAATTTTATTAAGAAAAATATGTTTCCGCGCTTATTTTATACAATATATTTGTGGCAAATATCTTTAATTATTTGTTGAGGTCGGTCAAACTTCGTTAGTCTACTACGAAAGTTGTATAAAATAGGTATTACTATACCTATCCAAAAGGTAGGTACCTTAAACTCGCTGGAAATATGTACATATACAACCTATTCTCTTGCTGAAAATATGCAAAAGGGAAAAATAAATATATTATCATTCTCTCCGCGTTCTTACTTTTACTATTTTTCTTACATAAACTACTTATAAAACGCAATTAAATCTTGATAAAAATTACAAAAAAAATGTGCATCGACATGACACTTCTTAGTGCTGACCATCTACCCAATTTTCTTATTTCGATTCAAAAATTGCATAAAGCCTAATCGATAATCGGAAATTGCAAAAAAATAAATAAAAAAAGGTGTAGAAACTGTATAAAAACTCTTTGGTATATTTTTCATGAATTAATTTATATTTGTTTTTTTTTAAATTAATCATTTTAATTACCGTACGTGTATGTACACGTACGGTGTGGTTAGGTGTGTAACTTTTTATGGTTCCGTACGTCCAAATGAAAAAACGGAACCCTTGCAGGATCACTCGTGTCTGTGGATCTTGTCTTTTCTTATTTGCTTCGAATCTACTAGACCGATTAAATTGAAATTTGGTACACATATGAATTTCTGTGACCCAAAGACGGACGTGTAACGTAAATAAATTAATTTTGAATATGGGGTCACTCTTGGGGGGCAAAGTAGGAAATTTAAAAAAAAATCCTTGCTGTACCTCCGTGTGACATATCAAATGAAAGGAAAGGAATATATTTGCTTAATAACTAAAACAAAAAATTATGTGGCCGTCTGTCTATGTGCCGGTCGGTCTGCCTCTCTGTCCGTCTGTACAAACCTAAACTAACCGTAAAATCTAGATTTTGACCAATTTGCACCGGCCAGCCTTTCTTACAAGGGGTTAACGCGGGCGTTTTCGCGGACGCGCGTTGTGGGACGAAGTAGGCACTCCTTATGTCCCAAGCTGCCGTTCTGTAGCTTGGGATAAAATTTTAAGAACTGTAATTTTCTGATTTCTAATTTAAATGATCTGTAAATACTTTTACGGAACCCATAATTTCGTCATATCAGTCTGTGCGTGCGTTCGGATGTCAATGCCATTAACCATTTTACTCGTAGACGTTAACGAGTGTTAATAACACTATATCGTATTCGTATTCTATGCACGCAAATGGTGTAGTAAAATTACGATAAACATAATTAGAGGTAGCATTCCCCATGCATGTACCCGAGGGTTGAAAAAAATCTATGCACACAAGCGTGTGGGAGGTATTGTTGGAACTTATAATTAAAATTATAAAGATGTTTCTAATTGACTTTAACTTTTAAAGTCAATCGTTTTTGAGATATGAGATATTTTCGTTTAAAACCGTAGAATTAACTTGGTTTTTTACAGTTTTTTCGAGAACTTTTATGAAATACTAACTTATTTCTGCAATCGATCAAATTAATGATATGCGCTGTGCATGCGTAAATATTCATCCCAAGTACGGGACCTTTCACTGTGCATGGTCCGACATACACCTGGCCAGTTTTTTTTTTAAATATTGTTGGGAAACTACCAAAAAAAGTAAACAATTTCTATTACTCAAGTAAACTAATATAAATAAAAACTACCAAGCTCATACAGCTAACAAAACATAATGAAATGTAAAGTGTTTGAGGTTTCCCAAACTTTTGCTAAGCCTATCTAAAAATGTATACTGGGCATTCTGTAGCAAACTAATAGAAACTATCAAAAATTAATAATTGCACAATAAATAAAAATAATTTTGAATAGCGAGCGCATTCCGAATATAAATTCAAATAAAGAAACAATTCGGCGCGAAATTGAATAAATGACTATCTATGGTCATAGGTCCTCTGTTATTGACTCAGTTTCAATATAATGTCCAAAAAACGATTAAAATTACATTAGGAAAGCATAAATCATTATTATAAATAATGCTTGTTGTATTTAATGCTTAAAATAATTTTATTTCAATTTCTGAGAATCGATTTCTGACATTCTTCATATTAATTACTCCGGTCAATCGAAATTAAAAAAAAAATCGTTTGGCATAATCGCTTTCGCACATCATTACGATAAAAAAAAACAACAATCGTCGGCGATTTTGAACACAAATTATGTAGTGGTAATGAATAATACGTGTTATTGGACCTGTGTTTCAATATTACGTTATGATTTGGGCATTTTCGTGTTTTTTATAATATTTGTAATAATATTTTTCACATTTTACATCTTATCTACATGTGTGTGTGTGACTTTTGTGAAAAGTAAAAATGTAAACACGCACGATTGGCGCGAAACTTCGACTTTAGATATCAAAAAACTACATTACCACTACTTATTTAACATGAACAATGGATGAATTCGTCAAATAATTAAATCATGTATTATTCATTGCCCCTGTGGTGAAGTTTGAATTTTCGAAATCCCCAATTTTTATGTTTTTTAGCCTCGACCACCACTGTCATCAAAATGGCGATTATCGCATTTACAGACTTGAATTTAATAAAGGTAAATTAATAAACTTGCGCGCTAAATATGGAAGATTGAATGGCGATAACATATGAGTTTTTTATTCAACTCTCTTAATTAACGCACATTCATAAGATTTGATGGGTAGCATAATCAATATTTACATTATCATTAAGGGTGTCGTATGTCGTCATTTCAAGGTCCAATGGGACCCCTTACTGAGCCAGCGGAGGTTCGTGTGTTCGGGTCCATTCGGGGGCGCTACCGAACTATACGGTTAAGAAGATAGCGCCAGGGTAGGCAGCGATTTTTAAAATTTTCGTACGTTTTTAGGGTTCCGTACCCAAAGGGTAAAAATAAAAACGGGACCCTATTACTAAGACTTCGCTGTCGGTCCGTCCGTCTGTATGTCAAGAACCGCGATAACTAGACAGTTGAAATTTTCACAAATTATGTATTTCTGTTGCCGCTATAACAACAAATAGGTAATGGTACGGAACCCTTCGTGCGCGAGTCCGACTCGCACTTGGCCGGTTTTTTGCACTTTGCAGGTCAGTGTCATGTTGAATCCGATTCATTGATATTTCATGAAATAGTCTTGGACTCATTGTCAAACGATTACTCTTTTAAAAATAATTAATTGACTTTTACAATGTTTTCAAATTACAGGAGATAGGTATGGGAGGACAGAGTAGGTCTGTCAACAAGTTCCAGGTACTTAGTAACATAAAAAATGGTCTTCAGATCTAAAGTCTACAACGTCTCACATTTACTTTATTTACACAGGTGTGCTGCTGGGGAGTTTGTTGCGCCACTTCTTCTTCCCAGCGATAGCACTAGGAAGTGGTGAAGGGCGGGCGTTTTTGGAGGACTGTCTTTTGTAATTTTGACGTTCGAAAAGTGCTGATTCTCAGCCTAATTTGAATAAATGACTTTTGATTTGACCAAAACTTTTTTACAAAAAGAAAAAAACAACAGACTTCCAAAAAAGACACTACACAGTGAATCATCATCTGCCTAGCCTTTTCCCAACTATGTTGGGGTCGGCTTCCAGTCTAACCGGATGCAGCTGAATACCAGTATTTTACATGGAGCGACTGCCTATCTGACCACAACCCAGTTACTGGGTAATACGATACCCCTTGGTAAGACTGATTGTCAGACTTTCGGGCTTCTGACTACCCGTAACGACTGTCAAAGATCCACGAATGACAGCCGGGACCAACGGCTTAACGTGCTTTCCGAGGCACGGAGGGGTCTCGGTATGTAAAGATGGTCACCCATCCACAGACCAACCGCGGCAAGCATAGCTTAACCTGACCGATCGACCTGTGCGGTTGTTATTATGACACTACACAGTGAATAATAACTTTAATTTCGGAAATCGGTGGCAAACAACGAGAATGCGAACCGTTGTACTTACCCACGCAGATTCGTATTTAACACTACTTGAAAAGAAAAAAAAAAATACGTTAATATCAAAGTTAATATTTATTTAAGTTTACTAGCGGTGCCCCGCAGTGTCACCCGCATAAGTTTCGATCCCGTGGGAATATCGGGATAAAAAGTACCCTATATGTTAATCCTGGTTATAAACTATCTGTGTGCCAAATTTCATCCAAATCCGCTCAGTAGTTTTTGCGTGAAAGAGTAACAAACATCCATCATATATTTTTTTTAGTTTTATCATTCTCTTATTTTAGAAGTTACAGGGGACACACACACACACACACACACACATTTTACCACTTTGGAAGTGTCTCTCGCGCAAACTATTCAGTAAAAAAAAAATGATATTAAAAAACCTCAATATCATTTTTGAAGACCTATCCATAGATACCCATGTATGGGTTTGATGAATTTTTTTTTTAGTTTTTGCTAAGTATGGGGAACCCCCAAAATTTATTGTTTTTTTTCTATTTTTGTGTGAAAATCTTAATGCGGTTCACAGAATACATCTACTTACCAAGTTTCAACAGTATTGCTCTTATACTTTCGGAAAAAAGTGGCTCTGACATACGGACGGACAGACAGACAGACAGACAGATATGACGAATCTATAAGGGTTCCGTTTTTTGCTTTTTGGCAACGGAACCCTAAAAAACAACCGAATTAAGAACATCCTTATTTTGAAGTCGGTAAAAATATAAAAGAATCTTAGAAGAACTTCTAAGTGGACGTTTTGCTTGATATACCAACTACCGCCCATCCAATATAGGTCAAGAATGAATGAGTAGCTACCTAACGGTTAATGATAACTGCACTAACATGGTTAATTATGCCAGTTTCATCAATAAATTGTGTTTCTAGTCCAAATGTTCTCATAGTTGCTAACTTTTTTTATCGGCATATTGGTTTGCATACTGAATAGGATACGGAGGGGCCCGTGTTTAAATAATAACAGCCGCACAGGTCGATCGGTCAGGTTAAGCTACGCATGCCGCGGTTGGTCTGTGGATGGGTGACCATCTTTACATACCGAGACCCCTCC
Organism: Apamea sordens; assembly: GCA_945859715.1. Taxonomy (NCBI): domain Eukaryota; kingdom Metazoa; phylum Arthropoda; class Insecta; order Lepidoptera; family Noctuidae; genus Apamea; species Apamea sordens. The sequence goes on along the minus strand of OX244015.1, from coordinate 3,533,020 downwards.
GTGCCTCGGAAAGCACGTTAAGCCGTTAGTCCCGGCTGTCATTCGTGGATCTTTGACAGTCGTTACGGGTAGTCAGAAGCCCGAAAGTCTGACAACCAGTCTTACCAAGGGGTATCGTATTACCCAGTAACTGGGTTGTGGAGGTCAGATAGGCAGTCGCTCCATGTAAAATACTGGTATTCAGCTGCATCCGGTTAGACTGGAAGCCAACCGCAATATAGTTGGGAAAAGGCTAGGCAGATGATGACGGGGTGGCTCGGGATAACATGAAATTTCACGCAAAGTCGCGGGAAAAGTTAGTAGGTCATAAAAACGATAATATTTATAATCTTGACAGATTATTTGTAAACTAATGAAAACATGAAAGAATTATCCAGATTTAGGTAACGTAAACAGTTTATCAAATACGTGACTCACGTATTTAATGTCGGATAACATATTCAGTATAGTTACGACGTAGATTGATTTAGAAGGTTGATAAAATGAAAAGAAGGAACACAGATAGTTAAGTAATTACGTCTTCAACAATAATCAAAATATTTTATTTCACACTAGCTTTTGCCCGCGACTTCGTTCGCGTGGAATAGTGACTTCACCAATAGATGACACCGACTCTTGACCAATAGATGGCGCTGTATGTCCGGAATCAATTTTATTTTTTATTTTTTGTAATAAAAACTATCCTATGTCCATTCTCAAGTTCCAAACTATGTCTGTACCAAATTTCACACAAATCGGTTCAGTAGTTTAGGCGTGAAGCAAAGACAGACAGACAGACAGACAGAGTTAGTTTTATTTAGTTTTATAGTATTAGTTTGGATAAACCTACATCGGCATTAATGAAACGTCAGAAGCTAGGTGCACGGCTCCAATTGGTCGTTTCCTATGGAGAAGAGCCGGCAAGAAACTCCAAGGTTACTCTTTTAAAAATAATAGGCTTTTACAATGTTTTCAAATTACAGTAGGTATGGGAGGACAGCGTAGGCCTGTCAACAAGCACCAGGTACTTGATAAAATAAAAAATGGTCTACAGATCTAAAGTCTACAAGGCCAACAAAGTCCTCACATTAACAAAATATAAAAGAAATCTATCAGAAGGATAATCGTCATATTTCACCCAATTTACACAAAACCTTCATGAATACATGTAAACCTTCCCCATGAATCACTCCGCCCATTGGTGAAAACCATAGGAGAATGTGATCGATAGTTTTTGAGTTAATCGCGCAATTAGGGTGCGGTCAGGCAGACTCGGCGACTTTGTTTATAAGTATAGTAATAGTTTGACGGCACGGTTGGCGATTGACTGCTGCGCTGCGTGTCGCGGGTTCGATTCCCGCACGGAACAAATATTTGTATGACCTACATGTATTTGTTCCGAGTCTGGGTGTTTTTCTATCTATAATAATTATGTATGTATTTACAAAAAAAAAAGTATATAAGTAGTTTATCAGCCATCTTGTTACCATAACACAAGCATTAGGTTGCTTAGCTTGGGACTAGATGGCGCTGTGTGAAATGTCCAGGAATATTAAATATTATGAAAAAATTACATTCCTGCCTACCTATTCTGAAAACCAATGCACGCCACTGAATGACATTAGGATGGATTCTTCGAACTTTCGATTTTCGAGGCGTTTTTGAGCCATCTTGCATTGCCATTTCCATGGCCATTTTATAACATTAAAGAAGTGAGCCTTTTGCATTCTATTCTATCACAACGCTCATTTTTTATCGATTTTAACGACTGTCATAAATTACACTATAAAACTATACACTGTAATGTATCTAATGCATGTAGAAAGATTATTAAATGTTTATGATTTTCTTATCTAAAGCCCATCATCCACGACGCCACTCAGACGTCAATCTAACCGGATGCGGCTGAATACCAGTATTTTACATGGAGCTACTTTCTATCTGACCTCCACAACCCAGTAACTGGGTAACACGGTACCCTTTGGCAAGACTGAATAGAATATTCATTTATTTGCTCACAATGTAGGTATTTACAATAAGGTGGTTACAATAATATGAAAGAATCCTTGTACAATCTACCATTTTGGCATGCAAACATTGATGCAATTCATCAACAAACATACAGACATTGATGCAACTAAAATTTTTCAGCTAGAAAATCCGATACGGAGTAGTAACATTTATTGACCAAAAGTGCAGTTAGTTTATTTTTGAAAGTTGTTACTGGTTCCTCTTTTATGGAATTAGGAATGCGGTTAAAAATAGCCGGTGCCATACCAAAAACACTTTTCCTCAACAAAGCAGTCCTATATCCGCCTGTGCGTAGCAAGTTTTGGTATTGAGATCGCAAAGTTACATCTCGGTATCTGCTTTCCGATAAAGTTAAAAATAGCCGTCGATTACATTTAACAAAAAGAGCACTGATTGTCAGACTTAGGCTTTTGAATACCCGTAACGACTGTCAAGGATCTATGAATGACAGCCGTTTCCGAGGCACGGAGAGGTCCCGATATGTTAAAAAAAAAAAAAAAATAAATGAAAAAGTGTTTATTCACATAACTAATTTTGACCACAATTTTGAATTTTGATTTTGACTAAGGATGACCACATCCATACCATCCAAGCATTAGCTTGCGAAGAGAAATGGTTGAGCTGAATGGTGCTAATCCATGCGTCATGTTCGTGAACGGGCGCCGTCAGTAGGGTCATCCATTCTAGGCCATCTCTTTGCTGCCATGGCTTATTTTAATTTAATTTAATATTTGAATTGTTCTTATTTTTATTTTTTTTTACTTTTCATTACGGACGCTTTTAAGGTTCTGCATCGTCTCACATGCATAATTTCTAACATGAATGATGTAACCAATACTTTGTATTGTAACCATATTATATTGATTTAAAAGAGTGTCCATGGAGTTTCTTGCCCGTTCTTCTCCATAGGTACCTACGCTTTGGAATGGGCAACTAGCTTCATTTTTCTAACTGACCGACCCCTTGACAATTCAAAAGTACCTGTGAAATAAATACTTTGAGTTTGAGTTGAGAGAGTGCACCTGTGTCTGCGCACAGACTTGCGCGCCGGATGCTGGTCTCCGCTAAGTTATGTCGCCATGGCCGAAATTCGGTCTGGAGGATTTTATTTCCTACTAGCTGCGCGTCGCGGTTTCACCCGCGTAAGTTTCGATCCCGTGGGAATATCGATCGATTGATATTATAAGTAATGCATAAGTGTGTGCATTACTTATAATATCTCTATATTATATATTATGTGGGTTACCATTTTGCCTCACGGTTTTATAAACAGCTACAATGGTATTTGTTCACAAATAGTGCTATACAAAAAGCCAGCTTAACAAATAAACTTTAATCCAAGGTTGTGAGCTAGGTCGTCGGGCCAGTGGTTCCCAACCTTTATTAACCGGCATAGCTAGTCACAACCACTTGACACGCTTCCGTCCGTACCGTCATAAACAGCCGATGATGTTCCCACTGCTGGGACACAGGCCTCCTGTCTTCGAGAGGGAGTGGGCTAATAATCTACCAAGCTGGCCCAGTGGTAGATAAAATAAATAAATATTCCTGGACATTTCACACAGCGCCATCTAGTCCCAAGCTAAGCAACCTAATGCTTGTGTTATGGTAACAAGATGGCTGATAAACTACTTATATACATTTTTTTTTGTAAATACATACATATTATAGATAGAAAAACACCCAGACTCGGAACAAATACATGTAGGTCATACAAATATTTGTTCCGTGCGGGAATCGAACCCGCGACACGCAGCGCAGCAGTCAATCGCTTAACCACTGCGCCAACCGTGCCGTCAGATGTCACATGTCTTCGAATTTTTGGTTCTAGGACATGCCGGTTTCCTCACGATGTTTTCCTTCACCGTTTTTGAGAGTAGTGGTGATGACGTAATTTACACAAAGTAAAGCGCCTGTCTGGTTGCGAACCCCCGACCTACAACTCGTAAGTCGCGGCCGTTACCACTGGGCCACCATCGCTGTCCGTACCCTATCTTTTTTTTATTTTTTTTTTATTGACAATGGGCTCACTCTTGACCTCAATCCAGCCCAGAGGCAGGGATGAGATCTACGGTGGAACGAGCTTGCCCAGAAGAAGCCTATTCACTCTCGCCTTGAAGAGATTCGGGTTGCATGAACTCGGGAATACACACGCAGGCTGACGGTTCCAGCGCATCAGAAAAGATGACGAGAAGCGCTATCGAACATCAATCAATGTTATCGTAGGAGTACAGTCACGAACACCAGTTTGTCAATACTGAGCAACTTTCAATTGCGATTTTTTCGAGAAATAACGAATGCAACGTTGAAATACGACACATTACATAAAACTATGGGGTTGAAAATGCTATGTTCGTAACAACATAAAATTTCATTAAAAAATAAAGGAGTAAATCGCTTTTGAATAAAGCCGAATGTAGGTATACGCTTGTGTGTACGAGTGTGTATGCTTTTTGGCAACACGGTTAGCTCAGTGGCTAAGCGATCAGACTGCTGCGCTGCGCGTCGCGGGTTCGATTCCCGCACAGAACAAATATTTGTAAGTCCTACATGTATTTGTTCTGAGTCTGGGTGTTTTTCTATCTATAATATGTATGTATTTACAAAAAAAAATGGTATAAGTAGTTTATCAGCCATCTTGTTACCATAACACAAGCATTAGGTTGCTTAGCTTGGGACTAGATGGCGCTGTGTGAAATGTCCAGGGATATTATACTTATTATTATACATACTTTTGCTCGTGACTGTACTCTAAACGCTTTTCACAAGTCCAAAACCCAAAAATGTTGTCAGTTTGAATCAAATAGATGACCGCTATTCTTCCAACATCTGGGGGCCTAAACAGACCACTTTAAACAATACCTCTAAAAGCTATTCATTTCCTGAATTCTCAGCAGATCATTAGCAATTCCTCTAATTTTCGTAAAATTTCATTTCATATTTGGTTTAACATTGCCGCAGGAAAAAAATAAAAACCGTAATTTTATCGGTAAATTTTTCATTACTGCTTTTATTAAGTAATCAAATTGTTTTTTTTTAATTTCTACAATTTAAATGTTATTTCATTGTGATATGAATTGCATACAGCAGTGCGATTCTGTAACCATCTCACCGTGAAAACTTAGGTGAAGTGAGCAGCAGTGCGATTCTGTAACCATCTCACCGTGAAAACTTAGGTGAAGTGAGCGTGGAGTGAGCTGTCATTCTAAATAATGCTAGGGATTGATACTACTGACAACTCACATCAAGCTCACTTCACTTGAGTGTTCACGGTGAGATTTTTACAGAATCGACCGGCTGTCATTCCAACTAATGCTAGGGATTGACACTATTGATATCTCAGCATGATGCGTTGCAACATTTAAAAAAATTAATGTCGCAGCGCTGGTATTCTGATGTCACCGGCAATTACAGTAATAATATTATTAATATGTAGTATCTATTTGTATATTAATTGACAGTTTAAAAAAAAAAAACTGATATGCTGTTCGTTGGACTCCACTTTAGAACGGCTAGATCGATTTGGCAAATTTTTCTCTTTCCCAGAACATAATTTTGTTCAAAGTGAAAGCATTTATTTCAAACCAGCTGCGCCCCGCGGTTTCACCCGCATAAGTTTCGATCTCGTGGGAATATCGGGATAAACAGTGTCCTATGTCTTAATCCTGGTTATAAACTATCTGTGTACCAAATTTAATCAAAATTGGTCCAGCCGTTTGAGCGCGAAGAAGTAACAAACGTACAAACACACACACTCACAAACTTTCGCTTTTATAATATTAGTGTGATTTCAAATAGGCACGTAAAAGGCAGTTTTTATAGTCAACATTTACAATAAAATACTGCCGTTTAAATTAAAAAGGGCACAACTAACATTTTTCATGGAATTGAGTTATTATATATCCGGATAGGCGTTTTTTTCCTGATTCCAGATATATATAACTCAATTTCATGATAAATGTTAGTTGTGCCCTTTTTAATTAAAACGGCAGAATAGGTTTGATGGGGCCCCCGTCTTAGTCAGATAGGCAGTCGCTTCATGTAAAATACTGATATTCAGCTGCATCCGGTTAGACTGGAAGCCGACCCCAACATATTTGGGAAAAGGCTAGGCAGATGATGATGATGAGGTTTGATCGCCCCTTCCAAAAGGTATTTTTATTCCACACCGTATTAATTGCGGACCGCCCTGGTTGGGAACCAAAGGGCTAGCCGTTAGACCAGGGGTTCCCAACCTCTTCTTGGTCAGGGACCACTTTTATATTATTCTTGTTAGCAGGGACCACTATGTAGGTATAATAAAAATAAACTGTAATAATCCAACTGAAACTTTCATTAAAAACTTAATAGGAATTACATACGGCGGCCCGACGTATCGCCCCCTCCACCCGCGCTCTTCTCACTCACTGCACGGCGACCAACGGCTCACCGCCCGCTAAATTTAAAATCGTTCGCGGACCACATTTTGGCTTTTGCGGACCACTGGTGGTCCACGGACCACTGGTTGGGAACCACTGCGTTAGACGGATTTATCATAAAACAGTATACAACCCTCAAACACGCTAGGCTAGCCCATTTAAACCGTCTGGAGTCATCAAGGTCGAGGTAGAATTATTTATAAGGCTCTTTCCAAAAATAACATATTCATATGCGTTCCACAAGATGTTAACAAAATGTTTAGAGCTAAGAGCCATTAGATAAGATCATGATAATTCCACCAGCGCATCTCTCTTGTATCTTAAAGGTATTCATGCCTACGTGATCCATCATTTCCTAGGCAGACGCGTGCTATCGTACCTGTCCTTATCTCATGCTGTTTATCTTACTTTTAGGTAACCGAGTTTGAAACGATCGATGCATCAAGTTAAAGAATTAAACGTTTATATAATATTACCAGCTGCGCCCCGCGGTTTCACCCGCATAAGTTTCGATCCCGTGGGAATTTCGGGATAAAAGTATCTTATGTGTTAATCCTGGTTATAAACCAACTGTATGCCAAATATTATCTAAAACCGTTCAGTAGTTTTTGCGTGAAAGAGTAACAAACAAACATCCGTCCATCTATACAAACTTTCGCGATTATAATATTACTAGCTGCGCCCCGCGGTTTCACCCGCATAAGCTTCGATCCCGTGGGAATTTCGGGATAAAAAGTATCCAATGTGTTAATCCTGGTTATAAACCATCTGTGTACCAAATTTCATCCAAATCCGTTCAGTAGTTTTTGTGTGAAAGAGTAACAAACAAACATCCATCCATCCATACAAACTTTCGCGTTTATAATATTACTAGCTGCGCCCCGAGGTTTCACCCGCATAAGCGTCGATCCCGTGGGAATTTCGGGATAAAAAGTATCCTATGTGTTAATCCTGGTTATAAACCATCTGTATGTCAAATTTCATCCAAATCCGTTCAGTAGTTTTGGCGTGAAAGAGTAACAAACATCTATCCGTCCATCCATACAAACTTTCGCGTTTATTATGTAAGTAAGATACAGTAAATACTTTTACCCATATCTACCTAGCTGTTCTAACGACTTCATTCGCACTCAATGATTCTACCCTCATTTCACGTCTTTAGGTGTAACATAAGCATAATGATAATGTTCCCACTGCTGGGACACAGGACTACTCTGTGAGGGTGTGGGTTACAATCCACCACGTGGGCCCAGTGCGGGTTGGTAGATGTCACATGTCTTCGAATTTTTGGTTCTAGAACGTGCCGGTTTCCTCACGATGTTTTCCTTCACCGTTTTGAGGCAGTGCAGAGTAGTTACACAAATTGGTGGCCCTGTGGTATCAGCGCCAACTTACGAGGTTTAGGTTGTGAGTTCGAACCCAGCCAGGCACTTGGCTGGGTTCGAACTCACAACCTACCAGTATTACCCAGTAACTGGGTTGTGGAGGTCAGATAGGCAGTCGCTCCATGTAAAATACTGTTATTCAGCTGCATCCGGTTAGACTGGAAGCTAACCCCAACATAGTTGGGAAAAGGCTAGGCAGATATATATGTCGGTCATATAACATCATACCTCTATTCCTTGAAGCGTTTGGCAGAGGTGTGTCTTTTATAGTACAGACGCCAGCAGGTCAAGCTACCCGAAACTGTCAAATTTTCCCAATCAACCTTGAACCTTAATGCTTCAGCGATAAAGTTGAAAATCTATTAAAGAAATTTGACAGATTGTAGATGCTTGCTTGATGTGCTGGCGTCTGTTCACCCACATTTCTCCAGTTATGTTTAAATTCCATGTAAAAGGTGACGAGCCTATTGACAGCAACCCCGGCATAAATCTAGACTCAGGGGGTCTACTCTAGCGGGATCGTCCGAAAGGGTCACCGCTGCCCTGGAACATAAAGGGCTAAGGAAGGAACACGGGTGGGTTTTAGTCAGTAAGAGTCTGACACTCCCTTCTGCTCCACCCAGAGCGGGAGGGGTCATTTGATGATTTCCCATCCTGAAAAAAAAAAGGGTCTACTCCGAAGTAGTATCGGCCGAATGTTCGACCGTTTCCTGCTACGAAGTAAGTTACTATTTGGTTCGGTCGGTTCCGATCCTACACTCCTACCTACACTCTTTCGAATATTGACTATGGTCCCGACCCAACTGAGCTGATCCGAACTTTTTTCGCATTTTTTAATAATATTCGGTTCGGCCATATATTATTTATCAGTATTTTTTATACTGTTCGTACGATGTCCAATGTTTCGATGATCCCGAGAGCCCTGCTCACACCGTTCTTGTAGTTGTAGCTCTTCGTCCATCCCCACGAACTCAGGCTAGACTCTGTCTAGCGCCACGAGATGGCGCTAACGTTCCGAATAGTCAAACGAATGACTCCGACAAATATATCTATGATGAATGAACTCAGGACTGTTCAGCAGGCGCGTTTGAAACCACTTGACCAACGACAGTTTTTGGAACACATCATAATCTCTGGTCGAGACCTAGCTGCCGATTGACTCGGAACTTTAGTGGCTGGGATGACGTCTCTCGGGTGACGGACGTGCAGTGGACACGCGGCTATAATAGATGCATGTATCCCTATTTCAGGGCCGTCAACTCGGTCTCGGTGACGTTCCGGTGACGGCCGCGGTGGACAAGCTTTCTTAGGCTACCTGTATATGACGCTGGAGCCGCGCCGGCGCCGGACAGCATGTTCAGTCAAGAGCACCAATATGTCAACACTTGGCAACTTTCGATTTTTTCATGAAATAACGAATGCAACGTTGAAATACGACACATTACATAAACTTAGGGGTTCGAAAATGCTATTGTTACGAGCTTCGGGTTCGTGACAATAAACACAATAGATGGCGCTAGTGGTAACTAATGTCACCATGTATCAGGCATTAATTGCGGCGCGTAACACTATGTTCGTAACAACATAAAATTTCATCTATACTTATAATAAATCTGTAGAAGTGAAAATTCTGTACATTGAAAATATCCAAAAAATAAATGGCAGGGGGTGTTACTTGACCGACACCGAACCCAAAAATGTGATTAAAAAAATTTTTGTCTGTCTGTCTGTCTGTCTGTCTGTCTGTCTGTCTGTCTGTCTGTTTGTTCAGGCATCACGCAAAAACTACCGGTTCGATTACGATGAAACTTGGTATAATTATTCTTTAATATCCTGGGCACCACACTGGGTACTTTTTATCCCGGAAAAGTATATACAATAAAAAACAAACTTAATTTTGCGGTTCGATCCCTATACCCGACTACCACTGTCTGTACTGTACCAACCGCAAATACTAAGTTTGTCGTAGGTTGGGTCACCCGCAGTGGAGTTCATTTTTATTCCTTTTAGTTTTTAGAGTTATTTAGGTTTATTTTTATATGAGTCGTAGGTATAGATTTTAATTTTAAAGTATAGGTAGTATATTTTGATAGTGTACGTAGTGACCGTAGGTTATTTTATAATACTGTTAGGTAGGTTTAGTCATTCGTATAGATATTAGTTTTTAGGGATTTTGCTTATTTATTGAGTTTAGATTAGTTATCATCAGAAATAGGTTTATTTAGGTAGGTAGGTATTTAATTTTCTGTTATTGAGTTTTTTTTTTTTAATTAGTTAGGTACTTAGGTGAAGATATCATATAGGTACCCTCTTAATCACCAATAATGAGACACAATTGGTTTTCTATTGTAATTAGCCACAAAGGGCCCGCGACATAGATGGCATTCTGGGGAAGCACATACATTTTATCCTGTTAGCACGTTCCCGTGGGTAAATTTCCGACATCCACGCGGGCGAAGCCGCGGGCAGAAGCTAGTTAAAAAATAAAGGAGTAAATCGCTTTCGAATAAAGTGTATACATACTTTTGCTTGTGACTGTTCGTGTATACGAATGAATATCGTGCATGTACCGCACGGCCGCCGCACCGGCGACGCCGCTGCGCTGGAACCGCGTATGTGCCGCAATGATGCGATATTCATTCGCATACACAAACTTACGGTCCAGCGCCCGTGTGTCTCGGGCGTCATGTACAGGAAGCCTTACTTGTGAGCCACGACCCCCTCTGGACAATTAACCGCTGTTACAAAACAACTTAAGTGGATATATTAATAAACCTATCCTTATCTATCCATTATCATTTATCATAATTATCAGTGTTAGGTACTGCAGAACATAAGGCTCTCCATAGATAACCCACTATCGACCTGATTCGGCTAATTATAAAAAAAAAATAGCCCTGGACATTTCACACAGCGCCATCTAGTCCCAAGCTAAGCAACCTAATGCTTGTGTTATGGTAACAAGATGGCTGATAAACTACTTATATACATTTTTTTTTTAGACTATTTTTTTTTTTTTTTTAATAGCCTAGTAGGTCTTGTGATCGCAAGTGCGACTGCTGTACGTGGAGTCTTGCGTTTGACACCTTAGTTCTGGGATGATGCTACGACATTTAAAAAATAATAATAATAATATCCCTGGACATTTCACACAGCGCCATCTAGTCCCAAGCTAAGCAACCTAATGCTTGTGTTATGGTAACAAGATGGCTGATAAACTACTTATATACATTTTTTTTAGACTATTTTTTTTTTTTTTTAATAGCCTAGTAGGTCTAGTGATCGCAAGTGCGACTGCTGTACGTGGAGTCTTGCGTTTGACACCTTAGTTCTGGGATGATGCTACGACATTTAAAAAATAATAATAATAATATCCCTGGACATTTCACACAGCGCCATCTAGTCCCAAGCTAAGCAACCTAATGCTTGTGTTATGGTAACAAGATGGCTGATAAACTACTTATATACATTTTTTTTTGTAAATACACACATATTATAGATAGAAATACACCCAGACTCAGAACAAATACATGTAGGACTTACAAATATTTGTTCCGTGCGGGAATCGAACCCGCGACACGCAGCGCAGCAGTCAATCGCTTAACCACTGCGCCAACCGTGCCGTCAAAATAAATGTCGCAGCGCTGGTATTCTGATAGGGCCCGCTGTGAATAATTGAATATCTACTTTTTCAATGACTCAGGTAGTAACTGATAAGTTTAAATCAATCACCCGTTCTTATCACAGTATTGATAAAAATCTTTTGACACCGCTTATCATATTATCAGCGGTCTACTAATACACAACAACATACTACGAGCGGCTAAAGAAATGCCATTTTTCTAACCATGAGATCCCTGGTTTCGGCCGATGTTTCCGATTCTACTCTAGGTACTTAGTTCGGGCCCCGAACTAATATTACAATGAAGGAAAACATCGCGAGAAAATCGGCATGTCCTAGAACCAAAAAATCGAAAACATGTGACATCTACCAAACCGCACTGGGCCTGCGTGACGTCAAAAATCACGTATGACCGCACAGCACGGAGGGGTTTAGATATGTAATGGATGCAGGTCACCCATCCATGAACCGACCGCGGTAAGCGTAGCTTAACCTTCGACCCGTTCGGCTGTTATTATTTAGCACGACACCGATATATGGGACTTATACATAACTGAAAAAAAAGCAAGAGTTAACAGGCATCTTCTGGGCACGCTCGTTCCATAGATCACATCCACATCCATCGCTTTTCATTAGGCGTGATCCAAGTCAAGAGCAGGCACATACAGCAATAAAAAAAACTTGAGAGGTGTCAAGGGACACCCGGATGGAACGAAGTTCAAAGAGAGAGAGAGAGACAGACAGAGAAACACGCGCACGCCGCACGGCTTACAACTATAGCAAAAAGTGTCGTTCCAACTTTTGGTCTTAATTTTTTCCGTCTAGCCCCCTTTCGCAACGCGCGATAAGGAACTTCGTTCCAAAAACTGGCCAAATGTGGGTGAACTATACACCTCTGCCAACACCCTTTTGGGAATACTGGCGTGATGTTATGTTTGTATGTTTGCTAGTTCGTTTCTCACTTCCTGCCATAGAGTAACTGAAGCGGTATTTTTTTATAACCTGTGGAATTATCTGACTGCTTTAGATAAATGTCACGCACGGTCCATGTCGTAAAGTGATTATAGTGTAGGAGCTAGTCACTATTTTATTAAGGCATTCGCTGTGCCTCGCGATTATCGGTTCCGTAGGAATATGGGGATAAAAAGTATACTATGTCCTAATTCAGGTCATGGTCTACCCATGTACCAAATTTCATCCAAATCCGTTCAGCCGTTTTAGCGTGACAGCTGCAGCGTAACAAATACAAAAAAAAATCTCTATAATATTAGTTTAGATGTATTTAATCGAACTCGAGCGTCCGTGGCTAAATAATAACAGCCGCACAGCACCCTAATTGCGTAACACACGATCGATCTTAATCTGAATAATTTTGAAGCAAATTGCTAATCCATTGCTTAATAAGTTCGAATATTTTCTGCTCAACACGTAAATAACGCAATGAATGTTGTTGAACTGTCAAAATGAAACCGATTCCGATTGATCGTGTGTTACGCAATTAGGGTGCATGTCCATCGATCAGGTTAAGCTACGCTTGTCGCGTTTGGTCTGTGGATGGGTGACCACCTTACATACTAAGACCCCCCCGAGCCTCGAAAAGCACTTTAAGCCGTTGGTCCCTGCTGTCATTCGTGGATCTTTGACAGTCGTTACGGGTCGTCACTAGCCCGAAAGTCTGACAACCAGTCTTACCATGGAGTATCGTATTACCCAGTAACTGGGTTGTGGAGGTCAGATAGGCAGTCGCTCCATGTAAAATACCGGAATTCAGCTGCATCCGGTTAGACTGGAAGCTGACCCCAACATAGTTGGGAAAAGGCTAGGCAGATGATGATGTTTTGACATGTCGCCACATTAGTAGATTGGACTCGTGTGAAGTAAAAGCGTGTCACTGGTATAAAAATACTATATTCTTAGAATTATCGTGGAAATCCGAGGTCACGCCGTAGAAGGACACGCACTGACCTTATGGCTGATGTCCTTCGAAAGGGTCAGTGCTTAGTACTCGCAACCGGTATGCGTGTATGTCCAGTAAAGCTATTCACAACCATTTGATACGCTTCCGTACCGAATGGAACAACAATCATGTTAAATGATAAATGATTTTATTTTGTAAGTAGGTTTGTATACACGGCTACACATCAAGCTATGCAAAACCAGTATTGGCTGACCGTTCATTGTGAGAAAATATCATACAAAGTGAGGCCAAGACAAACTGGTTTTGTATAGCTTGACGTGTAGCCGTGTGTACAAACACTTTTACACGTCAATCATATTTTAAAACTAGATGAGGTCGGCGTTTCCTATCTGATATCTGTTATCGAAGGAGTCTTCTAAACACAGTTCAGATATCCAAAATAATTTCGGTTGGGGGCAAGGGAAATCAGGTAACCGAAAATTTGTCATTTTCGATAAGATAGCTTGTCGTATGGTTGTGAATAGCTTTACAGATGTATGAACGTAAAGGAAGCAAACAACATCCTACTAATATTATAAATGTGAAATTTTTTTTTTAAACGTTACCTCACGCTAGGTCTTTACAAACATTTAAACTCACATACACAAACAGCTAGACCCGGAACAACTACCTGTAGGCAATACGAATATTTGTTCCGTGCGGGAGTAGAAACCACGACACGCAGCGCAGCAGTCGATCGCTCAGCCACTGCGCCAACCGTGTCGTTTGTATGGATGGATGGATGTTTGTTACTCTTTCACGCAAAAACTACTGAACGAATTTGGATGAAATTTGGCACACAGATGGTTTATAACCAGGATTAACATAGGATCCTTTTTATCCCGAAATTCCTACGGGATCGAAACTTATGTGGGTGAAACCGCGGGGCGCAGCTAGTACTCCTATATGTAGAATCTTAGCAGGTGGCGTTCTTTAGTTTCTGCCTAACCCCATGAGAATTCAAGGCGGAGTATTTTCTCCCAGATACGGAACAGCACCGTAATTGTGTGACACTATCTATCGAATCTCAATTGAAGGGATATTGCTAATCCAATACTTCATATGTTCGAAAAACATTGTATACATCACGCTATGACCGTTAAGAGCCGTGCAAAAAGAAAAAAAAGTCTGAAAGAATGCTAAGAAAACGAAGTATGGAGCAGGTGGGCGAGAGCTTTTGGAGGCAATGATTTAGAATACCGTTGTAAGGAATAAGGAAATGTCTTAATATTATACAAAGGAGGTGAACTTTGTATTCCTTTGAAGATCCCAGATCAAATAGCCTTACGACCCTGACATTATGCTGAGCTGAGGCTATAGTTTAAAGGTGATTTTTTTTCGCTGTTCCCACCATTTTAATTTCTCTCTTTTATACGAAATCCTCTATTACATGAGGCTTTAGAGGGGCCCGTAGCAAAGCAATAACAGCCGCACAGGTCGATCGATCAGTTTAAGCTACGCTTGCCGCGGTTGGTCTGTAGATGGGTTACCATCTTTATATACCGAGCGAGACCCCTCCGTGCCTCGAAAAGCATGTTAAGCCGTTGGTCCCGGCTGTCATTTGTGGATCTTTGGCAGTTGTTACGGGTAGTCAGAATCACCAAAAGTCTGACAACCAGTTTTACCAAGGGGTATTGCATTACCCAGTAACTGCTCAACAACGTAAATAACGTAATGAATGTTGTTGAACTGTCAAAAGGAAAGCCATTGCTACTGTTAGTTACTGTGACTGTTAGCCTGCACCATCCCACTGCTGGGCAAAAGCCTCTGCTCATGACTTCCAGCTCTTTCGATCCACGGCTAAAGTGGACCACTGGTCGTTTGTTTTCTCCAGCTCGTCCCTCCATATACCGCTTCTGCTGCGACACCTTCTAGCTGTGTTAGTGCTCCACGTAGTGGTTTGTGTGTTATGCAGTTACCCCGCTGAACATGATAACTTTTAAATCACTTATTCTTACCAACACCATTATCTCGCGATGACATTATTTTTAACCTCCCTATCTCCTAGCCTACATAGCTATAGTTCAAGTATGTCATATACGGCAGGTGATATATTACCTGTTAATTAAGTAGCCTTGGAGTCTTTCAGTTTTGTTTAGTCATCGCGTCAGTGCACAACTATGGAAGATTTCCTATAGTGCTTAAGAAAATTATAGAGTAATTTTATATCTTGTGTTAAAAATGATAGTGCTGCCATAATTGGTGTAGAAAATTTGCTAGAGTGTGTGAAAGTGTTATGTAGTGTTAATTTTCTTGACTGGTCTGTTGCGTTGTGTTGGAATATTTTCAGCAGTGATTATTAGAACTGATTAGGATTCTTGGTTCACTTATTGCTTGATCGATTCAAAGTCAAAAGCATTTATTTCAATTAGGCAAATAAAAGGCACTTTTGAACGTTAAACTTTACAGTAAAATATAATTGATTTCAAAGTTATACATATAGCGTGTATGAGAAATGTGAAATGTGTTCAGGGGAAATGTGTGTTGGTCCCACATGGAGAAACTTGTTCAGTTTGCTGGTCTATACCACATCATTAAATATGACCACACACTTCTAATATACCTATCTATAGAGAGCTGGGGTGGGCCAGTGGTAACTGCTCCGACTTGCCAGTAGGTGGGTCGCTTTACTTTGTGTCAATAATTTCATCACCACTGCTCTTAAAACTGTGAAGGAAAATATCGTGAGGAAAGCGGTATGTCATAGAACCAAAAATTCGAAGACATGTGATATCTACCAACCCGCACTGGGCCCGCGTGGTAGATTACAGCCCACTCCCTCTCGAAGAGAGACCTGCGACCTAGCACTAGGAACATTATACGCTTATTATGCTTACGCTCAAATTAAAATCTCCTTTGGCAGTAAAAAAACTAGTTTAACAATATATTTAAAAGGCAATTTTGAACGTTAAACTTTACAGTAAAATATAATTGATTTCAAAGTTATACATATAGCGTGTATGAGAAATGTGTTCAGGGGTGTAGTACAGATTATCGAGATGACGGTGTTTGTCCCACATGGAGAAACTTGTTCAGTTTGCTGGTCTGTACCACATCATTAAATATGACCACACACTTCTGATATACGCTGTATATTCCCTAACTGGCTTTTACCTGCGACTTCGTCCGTGTAAAATTTCGGCCCCGACCCAGCCTGTGGCATCACCTACCCGCGCCATGACTTCGTTTTTGCTGGCCCCCAAGGCCATAGCTTGTTGTTAAATAGCCTATAGCCTTCCTCAAGAATTGGGCTATCAAATACAGAAATATTTTTTCAAATTCGACCGGCAGTTACAGAGATTAGCGCGTTCAAACAAACAAAATCTTTAAGTTTATTATTTGAAAGAAAGAAAAAGTATTTATTGCGACTCGTAAGTACAGTCACGAGCACCAATATGTCAACACTTGGAAACTTTCAATTGCGATTTTTTCGTGAAATAACGAATGCAACGTTAAAATACGACACATTACATAAACCTATGGGTTAGAAAATGCTATGTTCTTAACAACATAAAATTTCATTAAAAAATAAAGGAGTAAATCGCTTTTGAATAAATCCGAGTGTATACATACTTTTACTCGTGACTGTACACGATCAAAAACTAAACTAAACACAGTTAAAAATAAAGAGAGAGAGATTTATTAGTATAGATTCGTTTAAATAATCACTGAAGAAAATATTTCAACACAAAAGATGACCTCGAAATCCATGAAGCAATAAGTGAACAAGTATTTGGGTCAAATTACTCAAGCAAACACCTTTGATACCATCTAGAAAGAATTTTAATAAAATCTCCATTTCTGGTCTTAAAGACACGGCCAAGCAAGCAGCCAAGGAAATAAAACTAAGAAGGATTTAACCATCAACCAAGGAACGACATACCAACAAAGAACCAGCCAGCATTTCTTAAATCTACGAAGCAATAAGTGAACCAAGAATTTAGGTCAACTTAATCAAAGACCACTTTGATACCATCAAGAGAGATCTGTGATTAAATCTCCTCTTTCGGTCACAAAGAGACAACTAAGGATATAAAACCAAGAAGGATTTAACCACCCACCAAAGAACCACGTACCGTCTTTTTAAGCAAACCAACAAAATGTCCACCAATATATTCAACCGCTTAGCCCAAATAGGTATAGGACTTACCTTAGTAGGTGGAGTAACAAACAACGCCCTTTACAACGTTGATGGAGGCCAAAGGGCAGTCATATTCGATAGATTCACCGGCATAAAGAAGGAAGTAGTCGGAGAAGGAACACACTTCATCATTCCATTGGTACAGAAACCGATAATCTTCGACGTCAAAACAAATCCGCGCAACGTGTCCACGGTAACGGGCAGCAAAGATCTACAAAGAGTCGAGGTCACGCTAAGAATCTTATTCAGACCTGTAGCAGATGAATTAACCAAAATCTACACGACTTTGGGCGAGGATTATGATCAGAGAGTCTTGCCGTCAATTACTGGAGAAGTTTTGAAAGCTGTTGTAGCGCAGTTCGATGCTAGCGAGTTGATTACACAGAGAGAAATGGTGTCTTTCAAAGTTAATGAGAGTCTTACTGAACGGGCTAGGCAATTTGGTCTTATACTAGACGATATAGCCATAGTCCATATCACATTCGGCAGAGAGTTCCTTAAGGCAGTTGAATTAAAACAAATAGCTCAATTAGAAGCTGAAAAAGCAAGGTTCACAGTCGAAAAAGCAGAGCAGAAGAAGAAAGCAGCTGTGATATCAGCAGAAGGAGATACTCAGCAAGCTGTTCTACTGGCTAAAGCTTTCGGGAATGCAGGAGAAGGGCTGGTGGAGTTGAGGAGGATTGAAGCAGCGGAAGATATAGCGTATCAGCTCTCGAAATCGAAGAATGTGACGTATCTGCCTGACGAAGGTGGATTGGTTAATTTTAAGCATTAGTAGAGGTAATTTATAATGTTTCTCTCTTCTTTTGTCACTAATTTTGGCAAGATAGCAACAGTTGCTAATGTCGTGGTGGAGATGAGCCTGTTAGGTTGGGTGGCTATAAGGCTTTCTGTCCAGGAGTATTCATTTTACGTTTTGGACGTAAAATTTTCAAAGAATACCAAGGCAATGAAAGGCTGTTATGATGATAAGATAACACTATCGACTTCGTTTGAGCGTATATTCAACCCCCGACGCAAAAACGACGGTGTGTTATAAGTTTGACGTGTCGTGTGTGTGTGTGTCTGTGGCATCGTAGCTCCCGAACGGATGAACCGATTTTTTTTTCGTTTTTTTTGTGTATTTAATTTTTTTTTATACAAATATGTTCTACAGATCACAAGCTACATAAAGTATCTGGCAAATAAAAGATCCGTTCGGATTTATTACGCGTGAAAAGGTAACAGACTTACGATACCATAACGCTATTCAGCCGGTCGATTCTGTAAAAATCTCACCGTGAAAACTCAAGTGAAGTGAGCTTGATGTGAGTTGTCAGTAGTGTCAATCCCTAGCATTATTTGGAATGACAGCTCACTCCACACTCACTTCACCTAAGTTTTCACGGTGAGATGGTTACAAAATCGCACTGCTGTTCTTTGAAGTGGTGTATTCTGAAATACGGTCAAACTTAAATAACTAAAAAAAAAAACAAGTATGTATTCATTATTTACCAGGGATTGTAATTTTATTTGATTATTTATGTCTTTCATAACAGCCTCCTGAAATTTGACGAGGATGCAAAACAACAGCTTGTATAAATCCATATTTTACACATTGCTTCAAAAAATTATACACCAATTTTGCGGCCAACGTAGATAAAGTATTAAAAAATTGGATGTTATATTAATCTCAAATTGTTGTGTTTTTAACGATTGTTTATCATTTGATATCATTATTATTTGATAACGTTGTATAGGCACGGGTAAGAACATGTTCACATTTGGCGAAATTTAGTTGCAATTTACTCCTGAAGTATCAATTAAAACAATAGAAAATATTAGGCATTTCTGCTTCGCCTCGGGGATGGCAGATGTATTTTGATTTAAAAGAGTTTCTTACCCGTTCGTCGCTATAGGAATGTACTACGCTTTGGAATGGGCAACTAGCTTCATATTTTTTACTGACGCATACATAATGCATAATCTACCTATAATGTTCCCACTGTCCTCGGACAAGCCAGTTTGCGAGGTTTTCCTTTACCGTTTTGAGAGCAGTAGCCATGAATGAAACGAACGAATGAGAGGCTTTTTTTTTTTGGATGGGAAATCATCAAATGACCTCTTCCTCTTCCTTTCTTCTTCTTATATCGTCTTGTTGTATTGTCAATGTCAAATTGACAATTAATGTGAGTTGTCATTGGTCCCTGGCCTTGACATCAACCAATAGGCAAAAGTGTCAACATTATTTTTTCTACGCTTGACTACGAGTCTTTTAACTAAGTGTGTCTTATGTTTTATTTTTTTTTATTATTATTTCTATTTTATTTTATTTGTAACTGTGCGTTCTGTTTGTGCAGAATAAAATATTTTTCTTTCTTTCTTTCTTTCCGCTCTTGGCTGAGCAGAAGGGCGTGTCAGACTTTTACTGATTAAAACCCACCCGTGTTCCTTCAGTTGCCTATGCCAGGGGCCTCGGTATCTCTTTCGAACAACCCGCGGCCCTGGCGGATGAATGTGGGGCTTGTGGCTAAGTAATAACAGTCGCGCGGGTCGATCGATCAGGTTAAGCTACGCTTGCCGCGGTTGTTCTGTGACTGGCTGACCATCTTTACATACCAAGGCCCCTCCGGAGACGCTCCGGGCGTCGAGAGCCGCGTGACGACTCCCGGCCACCGTAGGCGCGGGCCTGCGGGCGGAGAGTAATGGGTAGCTCTCCGTCCGATCAGGACTAGGCCCGTGCCGGACGGCGTGTACGTGTTCCACGCGCGCCTCAAAGAGATGTCAGCAAAAGAGACGGGGCCCCATAGGGCCGAAGCCTGCCAGGGTAGCGGGACCATCCGAAAGGGTTTACCGCTGCCCTGGAACATAAAGGGCTAAGGAAGGAACACGGGTGGGTTTTAGTCAGTAAAAGTCTGACACTCCCTTCTGCTCCACCCAGAGCGGGAGGAGTCATTTGATGATTTCCCATCCTCAAAAAAAAAAAAAAGGCCCCTCCGTGACTCGGAAAGCACTTTAAGCCGTTGGTACCGGCTGTCTCTCGTGGATCTTGGACAGTCTTTACGGGTCGTCAGAAGCCCGAAAGGCTGACAACCAGTCTTACCAAGAGGTATCGTATTACCCAGTAACTGGTTTGCTGAGATCAGATCGGCAGTCGCTCCATGTAAAATACTGGTATTCAGCTGCATCCGGTTAGACTGGAATCCGACCCCAACATAGTTGGGAATAGGTAGGCAGTTGATGATGGTGATCAAATAGATTTCAAGAAAGTAAAGCGCCTGTTCGCTGCTGGCAGCTGTAGGTACTAGTAGTAAATGTTTGGTATAATTTACAATCACATACTTTTGAATCACTTCTACGCCACACAGTTCTGACGCGAACTCCGTTCATTAGTATTGAATTTCTGATTTTGATCATCTACTTTTCTGTAGACTGTACGCCCAAAAATATCACATTAAATTTTGTAAACATGCTTATCAGTGTATATATAAGGTACTTACATAACGTTAAATAATATTTTTGTTGTCCTCTATCCTTTTTCCGGGTGGGGATAAATTCAATAATAATGATGACTAATAATACTATTTTTGTTTCAGGAAAATCCTAATTAAATTCCATTTCCTTAATTATACTTCCTTACCATTCCAAATATTAATAATAAAATAAATCTTCCACAATTATTATTATTATAATAAATATATTTAATTATTCTATCCTATTCCTTTATTCATTCCAATTTAATTTTTAATTGTTGAATAAACGAATGAATGTCTTAATAAATAATTGATTAGCAATAAATATATTTTTATAAAATAGAATGTATTTTAAATTACGATAGCAAACTCGCCTTGAAGAAATATTATTCAATCATTAAAAAAAAGCAATCACAACGAATATTTATCAATCACAATTAAAGAAACAACGATTGTCTCATCTATACAATAAAAAAAAAAACTGTAATAATTATCCCCCATTTTGCAATCACGCCGATACTCCCAGTTATGTCGTTCCTATAGCCCTTATAACCCCCGTATATCCCCACTAACGTCGTCCGCAATGTTCTAACCCCTTCCCACGATGTCGTCGTCCCCAGCTGTCGAGCCTTCATCGCCGTCCACGACCCCCTCGTCCCCAGCGCTTCGAGCTGAGAGTGCGCAGTTTCAGACGTCCACACCCTATTACACTGGACGGGTAAGATATTGTGTTTATCTTGTTTACACCAGCCTATAAGAGCAGGGGAAGACCAAAGAAACGGATGGACTGTGTGAATGATGATATGGTTAGAAAGGGGTTGACTACCGTATAGTTAAATAGCTACTCTACGCCGAGATCAACCCAGATAGAGATGGCGAACCAGCCCTCGCGGTACGCGTCCATGTGATGACTTGACGAGTGCTGGTTCGAGGTGGCGCGGAAAAAGACTTCCTGGAAGGATTTGGGGGCCTTTGCTCGGCTGTGGGACAGCATAGGCTAACAAAAAAAAAAGATAACGCTGGATCTTTGAAACCTTTCATGCTTGTGAAAGGCTAAGGTAATGGCTAGTAGAAACTACAGGTCTTCTTCCTTTCAGAAGCAGCCACAACCGCCCCTGAACGTCATACTACCAGTCACTGCACCAGCCACACCCCCTACTTACGGTAAGTGTTTGGAGCACCTCTTGGATTAAGAGCACTCGAGGGTAGATAAAACTGGCTTGATTAGATAAGATATTACAGCAACGGTTTTTATTATTATTAAATTCAATATGTTAATAAAGATATATAATAAAAAGTAAAAAAAATAATCTCCTAGAATCCCACTGTTGGGACACAGGTCAGTGAGAGGAAGTGGGCAGTGATCCACCACGCGGGCCCAGTACGGGTTGGTAGATGTAACATGTCTTCGAATTTTTGGTTCTAGGACATGCCGGTTTTCTCACGATATTTTCCTTTGTAGCAGCTCATACTTACGACAAACAATAATAGACATACAAATTAAAAGGAGCGCATACAGCCGTGCGCCACCATGCGTTCGCGCGTACTAAGCTAGCCAAGGTTAAAGGAATGTGGCGTGCCGGCTATATCATCGCGCTCGCTCGATGTTTTTCCTTCACCGATGTCAGTTAGGTCCAAGATGAACTTAGAAAGTACATTTTGAATTCAAAGGCAAATTAAATCAAACCTAATGTCATTAGAATCATCATCATCATTATTTCAGTTCGCAATCATCTACTGCTGTGTAGCCTCCCCTTTCTCTTTCTTCTGCCATACTTCCCGGTTCCGTGCGTCCCTCATCCACTGCTGTGTAGCCTCCCCTTTCTCTTTCTTCTGCCATACTTCCCGGTGCCGTGCGTCCCTCATCCACTGCTGTGTAGCCTCCCCTTTCACTTCTGCCATACTTCCCGGTTCCGTGCGTCCCTTATCCACTGCGGTGTAGCCTCCCCTTTCTCTTTCTTCTGCCATACTTCCCGGTTCCGTGCGTCCCTCATCCACTGCGGTGTAGCCTCCCCTTTCTCTTTCTTCTGCCATACTTCCCGGTTCCGTGCGTCCCTCATCCACTGCTGTGTAGCCTCCCCTTTTTCTTTCTTCTGCCATACTTCCCGGTTCCGTGCGTCCCTCATCCACTGCTGTGTAGCCTCCCCTTTCTCTTTCTTCTGCCATACTTCCCGGTTCCGTGCGTCCCTTATCCACTGCTGTGTAGCCTCCCCTTTCTCTTCCTTCTGCCATACTTCCCGGTTCCGTGCGTCCCTCATCCATTGCTGTGTAGCCTCCCCTTTCACTTTCTTCTGCCATACTTCCCGGTTCCGTGCGTCCCTCATCCACTGCTTTGTAGCCTCCCCTTTCTCTTTCGTCTGCCATACTTCCCGGTTCCGTGTGTCCCTCACCCACTGCTGTGTAGTCTCCCCTTTCTCTTTCTTCTGCCATACTTCCCGGTTCCGTGCGTCCCTCATCCACAGCAGTGTAGCCTCCCCTTTCTCTTTCTTCTGCCATACTTCCCGGTTCCGTGCGTCCCTCATCCACAGCAGTGTAGCCTCCCCTTTCTCTTTCTTCTGCCATACTTCCCGGTTCCGTGCGTCCCTCATCCACTGCGGTGTAGCCTCCCCTTCTCTTCCTTCTGCCATACTTCCCGGTTCCGTGCGTCCCTCACCCACTGCTGTGTAGCCTCCCCTTTCTCTTTCTTCTGCCATACTTCCCGGTTCCGTGCGTCCCTCACCCACTGCTGTGTAGCCTCCCCTTTCTCTTTCTTCTGCCATACTTCCCGGTTCCGTGCGTCCCTCACCCACTGCTGTGTAGCCTCCCCTTTCTCTTTCTTCTGCCATACTTCCCGGTTCCGTGTGTCCCTCATCCAAGAGTTTCCCGCGACATAGACGATATTGTCAACACAGCCCGCTTTTGGACGACCCTGGTTTATTTGGCTGAACCTTGGCCACCATTCGGTCACAGCTTTACTCCATCGGACATCTCTTTGTCCAGCTAGATATCCTGCGCGACTCCACTTGAGGCGCACCGCCCTCTGCCAGGGTCGCGGGTTGTTCGAAAGAGTTACCGTGGCCCCTGGCACAGGCAGCTGAAGGAACACGGGTGGGTTTTAGTCAGTCTGCTCAACCCAGAGCGGGAGAGGACACTTGATGATTACCCAACCAAAAAAAAAAAAAACTTGAGAGGTGCAAGGGAAACCCGGATGGAACGAAGTTCAAATAGAGAGAGACAGACAGACAGAGAAACACGCGGACGCCGCACGGCTTACAACTATAGCAAAAAGTGTCGTTCCAACTTTTGGTCTTAATTTTTTCCGTCTAGCCCCCTTTCGCAACGCGCGATAAGGAACTTCGTTCCAAAAAGGCGCACCGCCCTGTCCCCGACGTCGCGGTCGTAGTCTTTCGAGCGACGTCGGATTTCGGTGTTACGCACTTGGTTCTAGTAGGGTTATGTCAAGCATGACTCGTTCCAACGCCCTTTGTGTTACTCGTATGCGGTGCACAGTCTCCATTAGAATCATATTACAATAAATATGACAATAACATAAAATCTAAATCCAGTATATTTAGGGCTGACTTTTCCAACGCCAGATAATTTTACCCGAATAATTTTTGACAGTCAATTTTATTCCACGATAAAAAAAACCGGCCAAGTGCGAGTCGGACTCGGGCACGAAGGGTTCCGTGCCATTTTCTATGAAAATCAATTATGAGTTGATTGAATGAAAGGTAAATTGCGGTTTACGATTTATAACGTATTAAAAAAAAACTACTTACTAGATCTCGTTCAAACCAATTTTCGGTGGAAGTTTACATGGTAATGTACCATCATATATTTTTTCCCTAAAAATATCTGTCGATTGAAAAATCCGCCCTTAATCTTATATTCACATCTCTATAATCGTTCTCCTTTAAAATTCCAGGTGAAGCAACTCTAACCCCACCACCGCGCTCGCCAGGTGTACCCACAGCTGCGAGCCCACTCTCTGCATCCGGAGACGGTAGATCACACCCACCTGACGGCACATCTTCTGATAAGGTAAGCTTTTCACTATCCCAGGGACGCCCTTAGGCTAGGTGGAGCGACGATCTTCGCAGGATGGCTGGTAGCAGCTGGATGAGAGTTGCCGAAAAAAGCGTGCAATAGGTGAGGTCTGAGGTCTATGTCCAGCTGTGGACTGCTATAGGCTGATGATGACGATTCACTACCTCATCCCCGGATTTAGGGAAGTATTATCAATTTTGGTGATCTACAGATTACACAAATTTTACCAATTACATACCAACCTATATGTTAATTTTAATCTTTTATGACAAAATAAATAAAATATGTAATGTAGTATTTGAGGGGCCCGTGGCTAAATAATAACAAATGAGTAAAAGTCTAGCATCAAGCCCTTATAAGTTTGATTTAAAGAAATCTCCGATACTTAAATGTCTGGAACTGCCAAAGATTCCTTTAAGGTGAGTATGCAGTAGAGCATTTTCTTTCGAGGAGGCTAAGTAATAACAGCCGCACAGTCACAAAAGTCGATCGGTCAGGTTAAGCTACGCTTGCCGCGGTTGGTCTGTGGATGGGTGACCATCTTTACATACCGAGACCCCTCCGTGCCTCGGAAAGCACGCTAAGCCGTTGGTCCCGGCTGTCATTCGTGGATCTTTGACAGTCGTTACGGGTAGTCAGAAGCCCGAAAGTCTGACAACCAGTCTTACCAAGGGGTATCGTATTACCCAGTAACTGGGTTGTGGAGGTCAGATAGCTGCAGTCGTTCCATGTAAAATACTGGTATTCAGCTGCATCCGGTTAGACTGGAAGCCGACCCCAACATACGAGTAGTTGGGAAAAGGCTAGACAGATGATGATGATGATGTAATTTAGTATTTCCTATAAGGGGCCCTAAAAAGGCCACTTTAAGCAATACCACTAAAAGCTATTCATTTCCTGAATTCCCAGCAGATCATTAGCAATTCCTCTAATTTTCGTAAAATTTCATTTCATATTTGGTGTAAACATTGCCGCATGAAAAAATAAAAACCATCATTTTATCAGTAAATTTTTCATTGCAGTTTTTATTAGGTAATCTAAATTGGTTTTTTATATTTTTATTTCTACAGTTTAAATGTTATTTCATTATGATATGAATTGCACACAGGTTCATATTATGAATTGTCAGTTTGTGACCATTTTACGATTTTTAATATGATTCATATTGTTATCCTATTATGATTCTGCCAAAGTGGCCTTCTTAGGCCCCAAGGACCGTACCTCACTGGGATGCTATGACGACGCATCCAGTACCCTAATTGCGTAACAGGCTATCACTATTAATTTCAATCTGAATAATTTTGAAGCATATAGCTAATCCATTGCTTCGTATGTTCGAAAAAATGGTCTGTTCACCAACGTAAATAACGCAATGAATGTTGTTGAACTGTCAAAATTACTCCGCGGATCTATTAAAAACATCGTGAATTCTCAGTAATATTCCGTTTCCCAGTGGCGCTTAAAACGGAAGGGCCCGTCGGCAACTGATAATGTTTTGATAAGGGATTCTGGGTGAAAGGCCATTATTTGTATTCTGTAGATTCTACCCCCCCCCCCCCCCCCGACCCCTTTAAGTGGTTCCCAACCAGTGGTCCGCAGAAGCCAAAATGTGGTCCGCGAACGATTTTAAATTTAGCGGGCGGCGAGCCGTTGGTCGCCGTGCAGTGAGTGAGAAGAGCGCGGGTGGAGGGGGCGGTACGTCGGGCCGCCGTATGTAATTCCTATTAAGTTTTTAATTAAAGTTTCAGTTGGATTATTACAGTTTATTTTTATTATACCTACATAGTGGTCCCTGCTAACAAGAATAATATAAAAGTGGTCCCTGACCAAGAAAAGGTTGGGAACCCCTATCTACAGTGTAGATAAATGAGCTGCCTGAATGGTTGCTAGGTAGTAATTGGTAGACACAAAATCGCCTGGTGAAGGTCGCTCAGCGCGCTATGGAGCGAGCTATGCTCGGAGTCTCTTTGAAGGATAAAATCAGTTATGAAATTATCCGAAAAAGAACCGGAGTTACCGACATAGCTTGCAGAGTAAGCTAACTGAAGTGGCAGTGGGCTGACCATGTTTGTCGAAGGACCGATGGCCGGTGGAGCAGACGAGTCCTGGGAGTGGAGACCGCGTATCGGCAAGCGTAGTGTGGGACGCTCCCCAGCTAGATGGACGGACGGCCTATAGAAGGTGGCTGGGGTAGACTGGATGTGGAAGGCGGAGGACAGGGTGTTGTGGCGGAGCCTGGGAGAGGCTTATGTCCAGCAGTGGACTCCGATAGGCTGAGTTGATTGATTGAGATTCAAAATGGAAAATAGTTGGCTCATTGGTTGGCTTGGCCACTGCTGAGTTGAGCTGAAAGCTATTGGTTTTATCCACTGCTTAACTCTTTGAAAAATAAGAGCGTCATATTAACTTGATACTTTGAAGAGAGTAGACTTTTTAATACTACACTATACTCCATTTATAATAGCATTAGAAAAAAGAGGCTCGTAGAAGCAGGAATGCAAAACATTTTATTTCAAAGTTATGAATTTATGATAAAGCAACTGGCGAAATTCAAATTTTCTTGTGTTTTTTACAATTCGCAGGTCAGTGTAAGGTTGTATCTTAATCAAAATAATATGATGCGTGACAATAAGAAATATGTAGGTAATAATACAATTTTAACCTTAAAAATCATCAATACATCCCTTTAAGTTAGAATTGCTCCGGATTCGTCTGATTTCGCGGGCTACTGCAGCGCATCCACTGTTTTAACAAATATGGACGTATAATATAAACAAAATAAAAATAATATTTTAAAATTATGCTTTATTTATAGTAACGTCTTCATCACACATTACAAACGAATGAATGAAACAACCGATCACAATGATGATTTAAAAATTAAGATTAATCTAAATAATAATCATTTTTATTTATATTTTATTCTAAATAACAACTTACAACACAATACGTTGGTGACATTTCTTCGTCTTCATCATGAAATTTAGTCACTATCATCTGATGATGAAGATGAAGAAGTTTCACCAACGTTAATTTTTAAATTCGGTAGAATTATAGTGAAACGAATAACGTTCCAGGTATTGTTCATCCCTGCTTCTTTTAGGTTTTTAGCATTGACACTGTAATTTTAAATTGGAGTTAAATAATATAAATAAATGAAAGCCACATAATTTAATAAGATAAATAGATAAAATGGTTACAAGTAAGTGTGACAGCTGCTGTAAAAATAGATCATAATAAATTCGGCGTCTATCGTAATGTAACAATGTTTATTGTACTTTTGTTACAAAGTGTGCATTAAAAATAACCTTTTTTAACTTCTTTCTAATGCTATTGTAAATGGACTATAGATTTCATCAAAATGATGAACTTCTTAGAAATCATATATTCATTTATTTACTAACTAATAGCGCCCCGCGGTTTCACCCGCATAAGTTTCAATCCCGTGGGAATATCGGGATAAAAGTATCCTGTATGTTAATCTTGGTTGTAAACTATCTGTGTGCCAAATTTCATCCAAATTCGTTCAGTAGTTTTTGCGTGAAAGAGACACAAACATCCATCCATCCTCACAAACTCGCGTTTATAATATGTATTAGTACCTAAGAGTAGGATAAGCGACCCCTGGTTTGCTCGGGTGCGATCTACTGCAAAATGGTGACATATCAAAACATCTTCATTTCTGTGTTTTATCTATCTTATTAAGCCTATAATGTTCCCACTGCTGGGACACAGGCCTCCTCTCTGTGAGAGGCAGTGGGCCGTAATCCACCACGCGGGCCCAGTGCGGGTTGGTATTTTCGAATTTTTTGTTCTAGGAAATGCCGATCTCCTCACGATGTTTTCCTTCACCGTTTTGAGAGCAATAGTGATAATTTACACTTGCAAAGCTTTATCTAAATTAAATGTTAATTTATTATACACATAAATCTTCCGTAATAAATTCTCTAAATCGTGGCAAAAACCGCATCGAAATCCTTTGTGACATGACAAACGAGTTTCATTTGAAATTAATATTTTGTTTTATTTGCTAATATTTTACATGACGTATATATTTTATAACTAACTAACGTCTCGTGAAATTACAGCGGGCCCCTATTAGAATACCAGCGCTGTGATATTTACTTTTTAAATGTCGCAGCATCATGCTTCCTTTGTCCTTTGGAGGCTTGAGGAACGGGATGTAAAGTTCACTCAACCTCCATAGAAAAGGGAGGATCCTCCGACCAGACGGGTGTTGTGTCTGGCGGGCAATTGCCCAACGATTGATGTTGGGAAATTGTATCTATGCTAATTGCGCGGTAAACTCTGCTTGCGAGATGCAGGATTTGCGTGACGTCAGCATGACGCGTTGTTCGCATGTGGCGTTGTAGATACCGCTACAGTCCTTTGTCTTTCTTCCTGTGTCCCTTCAGAGGAGACTCATTGACGTGTACATACTTCCCATCCTCACATATGGTAGACAAACATGGTCTTTGACAAATCAGCAGAGGTCCACGCTCGAGTGTTACCAGAGGGCTATAGAACAGAGTATTCTGGGTATCATACTAACAGACTACTACAGACAGGGTTAGGAATACGACCATCCGTTCCATAACAAAAATAACCGATGTCACTTGGAAAGCTGCCACGCTAAAATGGAATTGGGCTGGACACATCTGCCGCATGCCAGACGACCAATGCGCCAAACTTACGACCCAATGGGTCCCTCTTAATGGCAAGCGACATCGCGGCAGGCCCAGACGGAGATGGCGAGATGAGCTGGACTCCTTCAACAAGAACTGGTCCTTGGCAGCTTTGAACAGAGAAGTGGAAAGGAGTAGGGAGGCTTTTGCCCTGAAGTGGGACATCATAGGCTTTTAATAATAGCATCATGCTGAGATATTTATTTATATTCCTGTTTGTTTCTATCACACTTAAATTGGATTGTGTTATTTTGCTTTATGTACGTTGTACCAGTACAGCGTCCTAATAACTGTTTACATAAAAATAATCGTTTTATACTTGTTGATGAATAATTGTTTTCTGCACCGGACGACGTCATTGAAAACCAGCGCTGGGGCTCTGTCTTGCATAGGGTCGCAGCATAATGCTGAGCGATAGCCGTTTTGCGTGGACGTGACGCATATCAACCATTACTTATTGTTTTTTTCTTTATTTTGTTTTTATGTTCTTTTTTGCGTCATGTTTACCGCAAATAAACGTATTTTCTTTTTTTCTTCAGATAGGAGCCTTTTGGCCTCGTATAAGACTTTGTTTCATTTTTCTTTGTTACTTTTTTTAAATTTGGTTTTTAATTTTTAACTGTGTTTAGTTTATTCTATGATCTTCCTGTACGAGTTACAATAACTACTTTTTCTTCCTTTCTTTGTTTGTACTATTTTATTTAATATTACTCTTCTCTTTCAGTCTTCAGAAACAGCAGTTGGCGGCATTTCCCGGACGGCAAGCACGGCACTCTCTCGAAAAGAGAGTTACAAAGCACAGAGACAGCACTACAGAAGAGAGAAGAAGAGGGCCGCGTCCGCTCTCCTGCACTCCATCGAGGACCCTTCTGTGGTCGTGCTCGCTGACTGGCTCAAGGTAAGAGATTACAGAAGTAGAGATAACACTAAAGAGGAGAGAAGAGAGTTGTGAGAAGAATTAAAACAAAGCAGAACGGCAAGAGCATTGGCAGAATGATTTAAGAAAAAAGCCGAGAGTGAAAAATGAAACAAAATGCGTCTTTTCTTCACTTTTTCAAAAAAAAAAAATAAGAAAAACGACATTTTGAGGATTTCTGGTAGTGTTATTATGATTGAAGCACTCAGCATAGTCCACCTAGTTCATGCTTTTCGACTGTTATCAAAAACTCTTAGTAAATTGACGGCATAGTTGGCGCAGTGGTTAAGCGATTGGTTGCTGGTTCGATTCCCGCACGGAACCTAAAAATAGTTGTTCCGGGTCTGGCTGTTTGTGTATGTGAGTTTAAATGTTTGTACACGGACCCACGACACAGGAGAAATTCCTAGTATGGGGCAAAGTTTAAAAAAAAATACAAACTTACATTTTCAGTTGGAAAATTGACCGTGACGTATATCGATGTATGAAGAGAACATGTTTTCAACTACAAAGTTATGTTTGTTCTTGGGATAAATTAATCCCAACTACGGAGTCCTTCATTCTGCGTGGGCCAGCACTTGCCAGGTGCAAGAATTCTTTTACGTTGTATTGATGAACTAGCTGACCCGGCAAACGTTGTTTTACCATATAAATTATTTCTAGCTGCCCGGGGCTACTTCGTTCGCGTGGTGTCCTACCCCCTACCCTACTCCTACCCTACTCCTATCCTACTTCTATCCTACTTCTACCCTACTCCTAACCTACTCCTACCCGACTCCAAACCTACTCCTACACTAATCCTACCCTACTCCAACCATACTCCTACCCTACTCCTACCCTACTCCTAACCTACTTTTACCCTACTCTTAACCTACTCCTACACTATTCAAAACCCTTAATTTAATACGTGCTTAAATTTGAGTGGACCCGAGTCCACCGTACCGAAGGGACGTTCGTCAAATATTTGACAGGAAAGTAGGTAGAACAGTTTATATGGGAAAATGAAATTGTTGTTTTTACTATCTTCCTCGCAATTTTTCCATATTTTCTCACCGTTTAAACTTTCCCTGGACTACGACAAACATTTCAAAACCCAAATCAGCTAAATCATCCCAGCCGTTCTCGAGTTTTAGTACAAACGAACAGCAATTGATTTTTATATATACAGCGTGTAACGGAAGGGGGGTATC
This sequence comes from Apamea sordens, assembly GCA_945859715.1. Lineage (NCBI taxonomy): Eukaryota > Metazoa > Arthropoda > Insecta > Lepidoptera > Noctuidae > Apamea > Apamea sordens. Next base: position 3,501,215 of record OX244015.1, on the reverse strand, counting down.
AACTCTGAAGGAGGTGAATGTGCTCATGAAACTCAACAACTTTCCCCAAAGAACATAGGTCGAAATATGAAAAAAAATTTGGCCCTCCCTTACAAAACTGACTACCAGCTGATTGATTTACTATGGGAGGACCAAATTTTTTTTTCATATTTCGACCTATGTTCTTCCGTTACACACTGTATATTGATGATAGATTTGATATATAATTATGTAGTTGATTTATAGATAGATTGATGAATGATTTTTTTGCTGCAAGTCACGGAATGTTCTTATTAGCATCAAATATAATTTCGAGAGCTATATTTATGTTTTAAATTATTATAATTAAGTATTTATTTTTATTATAATAACCGCGAATCGAATGTTGGTCAAAATACAATCTAAGACTTCCAGGTTATCCAAGGTAACTCATGTCCAGGTGGGGTCCTTTACAGTCTCCCCAGAGAGGTGCCCCAACAGGCGTTTCTGAGAGGGGGAGCCCCTCTCAGAAACGCCTGTTGGGGCACCTCTCGGATTGGTCTTTTGAGAGGTAACGGTGACCAACGGGGTGGTTTTAGTGAGGTAAACCCCACACTCCCTGGTTTTATCCTCAAAGACCAGGCGCCTTTTGAAGGTTTCCTCCGGAAAAAAAAAAACGTGTTGCACTCCGGGAGTGTCGGCAGGAGTGAAAACTTGAATATTAACGTTGTGCATTTTTGATATTTTGGAATGCGGTCTACTCTCCCTCGGTCTTACGAATTTTCGATCAGGTCACGTGTCCTGACGCGACCTCCGTCTCACGAATTTTCGATCAGGTCACGTGTCCTGACGCGAGTTTAACATTTTTTACCCATCACAAAAAACTCCCTCCGTCTTACGAATTTTCGATCAGGTCACGTGTCCTGACGCGAGTTTAACATTTTTTACTCATCACAAAAAGTGCACAACGCCGCTAAAGAAGTTTTCACTTCAAAAAAAGGTGGTAAGTCTTCAGCAGGTGGGACGAATGGTTTGAGTAAGGAAGCACTGTCTCGCCACAGCTTTAGTCTTGTTATTAATATAAATGTTTGTTCCAGGTTCGAGGCTCACTCAAGTCATGGACAAAGCTATGGTGTGTGTTGAAGCCCGGACTGTTGCTGCTCTATAAAAGTCCTAAAGCGAAGGTAAGGCATACTTTATTACATACTCATCATCATCTGCCTAGCTTTTTCCCAACTATGTTGGGGTCGGCTTCCAGTCTAACCAGATTCACCTGAATACCAGTATTTTACATGGAGCGACTGCCTATCTGATCTCCACAACCCAGTTACTGGGTAATACGATACTCCTTGTTAAGGCTGGTTGTCAGATTTTCGGGCTTCTGACTACCCGTAACGTCTGTCAAAAATCCACAAATGACAGCCGGGACCAACGGCTTAACGTGCTTTCTGAGGCACGGAGGGGTCTCGGTATGTAAAGATGGTCACCCATCCACAGACCAACCGCGGCAAGCGTAGCTTAACCTGACCGACCGACCTGTGCGGCTGTTATTATTAAGCCACGGGCCCCTCAACGTACCGCTCGTGTATATGTCCTTTAAATCCACACACACAATCCACTCTGTTGACCATGATTTTAACCTAATATTATTTCTATCTCATTTGCAGAGCAGTCACTGGGTAGGCACAGTCCTACTGACATCGTGCCAAGTTATAGAGCGTCCCAGCAAGAAGGACGGCTTCTGCTTCAAGTTGTACCATCCGCTGGAGCAGAGCATCTGGGCGCCGAGGGGCCCGCACAACGAGACCATCGGTGAGTATTCTGGCAAAATTCCCTTTTTTTTTTGTTTTCGGGGGAATACCTTCATAACGCACCTCCTGGAACCTCTGGGAAGGGAAGTTGGGGAGTGTGAGATTTTTATTAAAACCACCCCGGTGATCACCATCAGCACATAGGGGTGGTCCAGGTTCCTTTAAGACCAATTCCGGAACCTCCCTGCGCAACGCCTGCAAGGCACATCCCTGGAGACACAGTATCGGGCCCGGCCCTGAGCCTCGCTACGCGCATAGCATGTGACCCCTGCGCCGTGCCCGCTGGGGGCGCGCTGGGCGGACAGAGTCCCCACTGCACGCGCCCCCAAAGCTCCACCAAATCTCTTCAAGGCGAGAGTGAATAGGCTTCTTCTGGGCAAGCTCGTTCCACCGTAGATCTCATCCCTGCCTCTGGGCTGGATTGAGGTCAAGAGTGAGCCCATTGTCAATAAAAAAAAAACCTACCTTGGTTGGTAAGCGGGTTTCGGCGTATTAGGCGCCAAGGAGGTTGCCTCCCCGACGCTTCCTCCTTCTAGCAGAATCAGCCCTCTCCCCTGGCAATATTCCCATAGCCCACGTGCAAAAACTTGGCCGCTTTAGTGGAACATCTACTACCACAAACGGAATGTTAAAATATGATCGGTGAAATACCTTTAAAGGTCCGTGGCATACCTACCTGTCCGCCATTTTGCTTTTTTTCAAAATGGCGGCCACGCATGAAACCTATATAAATCGATAGCTGACATCTTCGATCAATAATAGTACTAGATTCCCGATAAGCGCTTCAAAAACGGCCCGAATAATAAGACCACAAATATTTTTGGTGATCATTTACTATTTTTGTCTGTTATATGTTACTATATCAGAAGGCCAATTCTCGTAATTTAAAACGTTCAAAATCTAGTCGCAGTCTCATCTCGGCGACAAACAAATGTCAAAAACTTGTCAAAATGTAGGGAAATTAGAGGTATTTTTGACAGATTGAGACTGAGATCAGACTGTGAACGTTCTTAAAATTACGAGAATTACCCCTCTGGTGGTAAGTTAAACATAAGCCTATTGTATTTCTCCCCAGGAGCGGTAGTCCAGCCGTTGCCGACCGCACACCTGATCTTCCGCGCGCCGTCGCAGGCGGCTGGGCACTGCTGGCTTGACGGGCTCGAGCTAGCCTTACGATGCAGCAATGCTATGCTCAGGTAAATCACTCATCTCTTAATTAAATTGCAAACTATAGTTTTGTATAATTTAGAAGTTCCCTACGAAATGGTTGAGCTGGGTGGTGCTGATCCACGCGTCATGTTCGTGAACGGGCGCCATCTGTTGAGACTGGTCATCTCTTAACTGCCAGGGCTTATTTTTAATTTTATATTTTAATTTGTTTCTTTACATTGTTCTCACATATAGAAGCAATAAAAATAATGTAACCAGGATTTTGTAAAAATGTCTTGATTTAAAAGAGTGTCCGTGGAGTTTCTTGCCCGTTCTTCTCCATAGAGATCTACGCTTTGGAATGGGCAACTAGCTTCAACTTTCTGACTAACTGACCGACTATTTAATTTTGACAATTCAAAAGTGCCTGTAAATGGTTTAATTGAAATAAATTATTTGAGTTTGAGTTTAAACATTACATACAAACTTAACACGTTCACGGCACGGACGGCACGGTTGGCGCAGTGGTTAAGCGAGTGACTGCTGCGCTGCGTGTCGCGGGTTCGATTCCCGCACGGAACAAATATTTGTATGGCCTACAAGTAGTTGTTCCGGGTCTGGCTGTTTGTGTATGTGAGTTTAAATGTACTTGTAAACGCACCCACGATACAGGAGAAATTCCTACTGTGGGGCAATGTTTTTATTTAAAAAATAAATAAATAATAATAATAATGCCATAAATTGGTAATATTGTCTCCAGTGGGTAGTATTGCTACAAAGCTGGTAACCTGGGGGCCTACTCAGAAGTGTAAAGTGTGGATGTTCGGATCGGACCGACACATGGCCGAACCGAATATTATTGAAAAATACGAAAAAAGTTCGGATCGCCTCAGTTGGGTCGGGACCATAGTCAATATTCGAAAGAGTGTAGGAGTGTAGGATCGGAACCGACCGAACCAAATAGTAACTTCGTAGCAGGAAACGGCCGAACATTCATTCATTTATTCATTTATCAAACAATTTACATTGTATTCAAACAAAAATAAAAACAGTACTATATCATCAATCAAAAACCGTTACCTACATGTCAAACCATAAAAGCACAAAAACCACCTTAATTTATCAATTTTACTTAAATCAACTGAGAATTAAATTTCATTAAAATTACTGTTTGTATGTCCAACCATAAAAAGCTCAATCACAGCCATGTCCAACCATTAAATGGCAAATAGATGTCAATTAAATTACCATTTACATAATTATCCCAACCACATCTGCCTGCCTAGCCTTTTCCCAACTATGTTGGGGTCGGCTTCCAGTCTAACCGGATGCAGCTGAATACCAGTATTTCACATGGAGCGACTGCCTGTCTGACCTCCACAACCCAGTTACTGGGTAATACGATACCCCTTAGTAAGACTGGTTGTCAGACTTTCGGGCTTCTGACTACCCGTAACGACTGTGAAAGATCCACGAATGACAGCCGGGACCAACGGCTTAACGTGCTTTCCGAGGCACGGAGGGGTCCCGGTATGTAAAGATGGTCACCCATCCACGCTGAAACATTTCGGCCGATACTACTTCGGAGTAGGCCCCCAGATTGAAGGTAATTTTGCCAACGATGTAATTATACAGGGTGTAAAGCCCATCATCACGTAGTCGTTATCTACGACAACAGGACTCGCTAGACACGCATTTTTTATAGAAACACTTCATTTTTGCCATCGATGTAATTATACAGGGTGTAAAACCCATGATCACGTAACCGTTATCTACGACAACAGCACTCGCAGGACACGCATTTTTTATTGAAACACTTGCATCTCTTTTGAACAGATGTTCCCGATCCCGCCCAGAGCAGACGGTAGCGGCGGATTCCCCTGCGACTCAGACGAACCTGTCGCATGAAGACCTTGAGAAGCACTTCAATGAACACGGTTAGTGTAGACTAAGTCTTATTATTTATTGAGAACTGTCCTGAAGGCCAATTCCAGCCGGTCTATTCTGTAAAATTTCAAGTGATGATTGAAGTGAGCTGTCATTACACCTGCAGTGCGATTCTGTAACCATCTCACCGTGAAAACTTAGGTGAAGTGAGCGTGGAGTGAGCTGTCATTCCAAATAATGCTAGGGATTGACACTACTGACAACTCACATCAAGCTCACTTCACTTGAGTTTTCACGGTGAGATTTTTACAGAATCAACCGGCTGATGTTACGGATTGACACTACTGACAGCTCACTTCACCAAAGTTTTCACGGTGAGATTTTTACAGAATAGCGCCGTTAAAGGCCAATTCCTGTAATTAAAAACGTTCAAAATCTAGTCGCAATCTCATCTTAGCTACAATCAATGTCAAAAGTTAGGATTGTTTTTTTTTGACAGATTGTGAATTAGATTAGAATGCGAACGTTCTTAAAAATACAGGAATTCCCCGTATTTCGGGAATTAAAATCGGAAAGGTGCCGTATTATGGCGGATTAATGACATCATGATTCCAGTGTAAGAAAAAGACGGAGTTATACTCGTATGTACAGTCGCACGCACATCAAGCTACTACAATCTGTCAAATTTCTTTAATAGATTTTCAACTTTATCGTTAAAGCATTAAGGTTCAAGGTTGATTGGGAAAATTTGACAGTTTCGGGTAGCTTGACCTGCTGGCGTCTGTACAGTCACGAGCACCAATATGTCAACACTTGGCAACTTTCAAATGCGATTTTTTCCGATTTTTGTTGAAATATGACACATTACATAAACCTATGGGTTCGGAAATGCTATGATCGTAACAACATAAAATTTCATAAAAAAACAAAGGAGTAAATCGCTTTTGAATAAAGCCGAGTGTATACATACTTTTGCTCGTGACTGTACATGACCGATAGCACCGTCCCTTTTTCGGACTGGAATCATGATTGCATTAATACTTCGAAATACAGCCCCTGTTTTCGTAAAAATTAATTATGGAATGAACGTCACGTTTATGCCGAGGATTTTTCTGCCACTTTTGGTACCTATTTGTTGTTGTCAAAACGGAGTGGATAATTAAATTTAATAGAATGTTAATGTGTTGTGTGAGCCTTGTCGGGGCTTTTTAAATCTTGCCGCGATCGATATTCAACCCGTCTGCCTCCGAAGCAAGAGGCCTACTCCGAAGTGCAAAGTGCGGATGTTCGGATCGGACCGACACATGACCGAACCGAATATTATTGAAAAATGCGAAAAAAGTTCGGATCGGCTCAGTTGGGTCGGGACCATAGTCAATATTCGAAAGAGTGTAGGAGTGTAGGATCGGGTCCGACCGAACCAAATAGTAACTTCGTAGCAGGAAACGGCCGAACATTCGGCCGATACTACTTCGGAGTAGACCCCCAGGAGTGAACAGGCATCTTCTGAGCAGGCTCGTTCCATCATAGATCTCATCCATCGCTTTCCATCAGGCGTTATCGAGGTCAAGGGTAGGCCCACGTAACAATTTAAAAAAATATCATGATTCGTGATGAAAGGTTCACACGCATATTTTTTCTATCTATTTGTTTTTTACTCCGTGGCAAGACAATTACCTACGAATATTCTATTCTGATTGAAATATTGGTGTCTAAAATTTTATGACAATGTTTTTTTTTGTAATTTATTGGTTATAAAAATTTTACTCACAAAATTATTTTTTAAGCATCTATTTAGATATCTAACCAACAACAACGCAAGGTAAAATTTTTAATATTTTTCTCCAACTACCCTCCTTTGCACGTTAACGCTAAATAGTGCTAAAAATATCCGAGCCCTCATCCTGTAGCTCACCTCTAATGTCGATATCGGACTACTCCCCTAAAAGGTCACATTGTATCGATAGAAAAGTCGTGTACCAAGTGCCGAAGAAAACAAAAACGCGTAAAACAAAATGGGCGCAATTTATGGAGTCAATCGAAATTTTGTCTAAAGATCATGATTCTAGCGACCCGCCTACGCCAGAAAGAGATGGCGGATTCTTAGATTTTTTGCGAAAGAAAGAGACGCATTTAGGTCGTAATACTGCGTCCACTTCTTCGATGAGAATGGAGAAAGAGCCAGCAGTTAAAAAACAAATGAGTAAAAGTCTAGCATCAAGCCCTTATAAGTTTGATTTAAAGAAATCTCCGATACTTAAATGTCTGGAACTGCCAAAGATTCCTTTAAGGTGAGTATGCAGTAGAGCATTTTCTTTCGAGGAGGCTAAGTAATAACAGCCGCACGGTCACAACAGTCGATCGTTCATGTTAAGCTACGCTTGCCGCGGTTGGTCCGTGGATGGGTTACCATCTTCACATACCAAGACCCCTCCGTGCCTCGGAAAGCACGTTAAGCCGTTGGTCCCGGCTGTCATTCGTGGATCTATGACAGTCGTTACGGGTCGTCAGAAGCCCGAAAGTCTGACAACCAGTCTTACCAAGGGGTATCGCCGTATCGTATTACCCCTGCCAAAGATCCACGAATGACAGCCGGGACCAACGGTTTAACGTGCTTTCCGAGGCACGGAGGGGTAAAGATGGTCACCCATCCACAGGCCAACCGCGGCAAGCGTAGCTTAACGTGATCAATCGACTCGTGCGGCTGTTATTACTTAGCTACAAGCTTCTCTACTTAGCCACAAGCCCCTCCATCATCGAGGGGCTTGTGGCTAAGTAGAGGCGGAGTTGGAGGGGCTTCTATAAATTATAAAGGGTGAATGTTCGATGCTCTGTTAAAAGTAAATGCTCTATTCTGTACACACCTTCCAGAGACCATTCGAAGGAAAAAATGTCACCTACATCGTTGATTGAGGAGAATTTCATGAAATTCATGTCGACTTTCCCAAAACGGAGAAGTTCTACTCCGTTGACGTTCAGTCAAAAACGCATCGGAGAGTTAAGAGAGTCAGGTGTCAAAACTGATTCGGAAAATGATGACGTTTTTATAAAGTCTAAAAGGAGGCTTTATAAAGGATCTGAGGTTATTTGTGATACACCTGAGAATATCATTATTAAGACAGCGCCATCTGTTGAGAGGATGCGGGGGGAATATACTTCGTCGTCCTCTGATGAAGCTAGAGATGAATATAGGTTGGTTTTTATTATGAATATGTTTAAGAAATATAATCAGCCACCTTAGAAAGACTGCTGCGTGCCGAAGGACGCGCAAAGCTGGGAATTTTTTGATGACATTGAACAATACACTTTATTGTTAGTGTAAATAAAGTGCAAAATTAACCATCGACGCAGCTATTTGAATATCAGGAGGCTCATTGGAAATCCAAGAAGGCACCTAGGCTCATCTAATTTGCACTTTAAACCATTGATGATAAAGCTTGGTATTCAATGTCCTCAAAAAATCAGCTGTTCATGATATTATATATATAAATGAAATGAAGCTTTGAAAGACTAATAGCATCAACTCTTTTTGGCAACACAACGATGTTGGCTTTTAAACTTCATAATATCTGTTTCCGAGTTCCAAAATCTATTCGGTATTGTCTATTGTAATGGACAAAACTATAGCTTTTTCATAAATTAAAACATATTTGTATGTATGTATATGAACCGATTAATTTTTGACATAATTTCTGATCAATTAATATAACTGTTATAGGAAAACTCTGTATCCTCAACTAATAATAACACCAGACAAGTACTCAGTGATAGACTATGACAAACTACCCTCCGCGAGTTTTAAAGCGAGTAACTTGGAGCGGCGAGACGAGAGGTTTACATCACAGAATGTTTATGTTGCTGGCAAGATCGTGAGGACCGGTGAGGAAATTTACCATTTACAGCACCAATTTGAAAAGCACCAAAGCGAATAGCATCCGTATTATTCCATATTGCGCACCAACGGTTACGAAGAAGACGGTTATAGTGGTAGTTAAAACTGTTAAAAACATTGATAGAAAAAACAAAATGTTATTAGTCTCACAATTGTTTTGAGGTGTAGGAACAATATGCTATAAAAGAATTCTGTCGCTTTTATTTCTAACTAGCGGACCCGGCAGATGTCGTCCTGCCCGAAAAAGTAGCGCCACCTACCGGGTCCAATTGTGTATACAAACCTTGCCTGACAATAACAAACACAAAAAAAGTATTATCCAATTTGTTGCAGTCGGAAGTTGTGCGCGTACATACATTTCGGTGATTCATTTTTATTTATATTATATAGATAGATAGCATTGCAAACAGTTTCATTACTATACTATCTATACGTCGCGTAGATTCCTACTCAGTCGATTCACAAAACAAAAAAGACACTTGTTGAAGTATCGGCTAGTTACCTACCACTAAAACAGTTGGTGCGCAATGTGGAATGTTATGGGTGGTAGTCGGATTGATGCTTTTAAAATTGGTGCTGTAAAAGGCATGCCACCTTCGGAAGTTACTGGTGTGATGTTGAGTAGCAGCTACTGTTTTTTTTTTTTTGTTGTTTATTGAGTCAAATAAAACTATCATAGGTCAACATGAAAATTCGTTTGGGGGAGTAGTCTACTTGCGTTTAAAAAGTACTGTATTTTGCCAGACTATTTCCAATGTTGTTATTCGTGGTATTTCTTAAGCTAAAATGTGTGTGTTGGTAACGCTAGAATAAATTAAATTAATCTTTATTTATTTTAACTACGTGAGAAAATATTTCTTGCTTTTACCCAACTGGGATTACCCGCGGATTGATGTTTTTGAAGAGTTTTTTTCGCGAGTTACCTCTGTTCCATAAAGGCCATTAATCTGTTGTCAAATCCAATGTCAACTTATACGTTTGGTTGCTGTTATTTGTCAACCACACAATAACTAAAATGGATAGCAATCAACGATTTTAAAACGTGAAAGTTATAAATATTGTTCCTGAAGCTATTAAGCATTACTGAAAGTGTTATCCAGTGATAAATCCTACAAACAAATACATAGAACAATAAAAATAAAATTTTAACAACAACCAGTGACCAATTAACTATACCTACTCATTATAATTATTAGATAAACATTACAGCAGACAAAACAATAGTGCTACGGGAATCGGCGCCAATAGGTACCAACTAAACCAGTGATAAACAATAAAGAGTGTTGTGACAGCGAGTTCGTAACCGAGCACAGTTGGAACTTCTGTGAGTTTTTTTTTTCTTTTGTTTTTACCACATACAACATGGATTTTGAAAATATAACTCTACGAAGACATAAAACATTAATTAGCTCTCCTAATTCTTCTTTCGATTCCACAAATTCGGATTATCTTTCGAAGAGTCTACCACAAACTTCAACTGGCTTAAGTTGCGAAACGTTTGAAAGACTAAACGAAGAAATTGAACAGTTGAGAATGCAATTAAATACCGCTAACAACGAAATAGATAACCTAATCATGGAAAACAGCACTTTGAAAAAACAAACAGTTGAACAACTAAATACCATAGCGCAATTAAAAAACCTATGTAGCGGACCAACTAGTAGTTCAAAAAAGTATTCAACTTCGAAAAGGAAGAACTGTAAGGTACGAAATCTTAATCTTACTTACAAAAAGAAACTTGAGACAAGTTTAATTGATCTCGAGACAAAATCGGGTGAAGTTGAAGAAAACATAACAGAGGGCGCTGCAAGTAACACGAGCCCGAGCGGGTCACCACAACACAACATTAACTTAAACAAGTGCGATCAGGGCATAACAGATGGCGCTTTACGAAATCAGCACAGAGAAACAGAAGTAAACAATATCCAACATCAACTATCTAACACCACAGAAAATAAATCAAAATCCCAGCTAACTATAATTGGAGGTCAACAATTCACAGGGCTTGCTTCACTTCTCATACAATCTAGAAAAGACACAAAGTGCAAGAATTATCACATCTCTTCCACTACAAAACCATATGCCACCACAGAGGAAATTCTTAAACCTATTAATGAACTGGAAGATTCCGAAGATAATTATATAATTATATGTATAGGAGAAAACGATACCAACCCCAGTAAAGTAATAATAGAATTAGTAACCATCCTGAAATCCTTCCAAAAAAATAACTTGTTAGTGTTTAGTGTTTTACAGAACAGATATTTAAATCAAAGTATGTTAAATAACAACTTAAAAACTATATGTGACAACTTTAAAAATTGCTCATTTATTAATTTAAAATGTAATTACCCGTACAATAAATACTATTATTTATTAGATGTATGTAAATTAATTAACTTCAGGATTGACTCACATTATTATGACAAAACATTTCTGAGTTATAAAAATCTTATGTTATTCAGGAACAAGGCTAAAGTAGAAAGCACAAACATTCATAAGAAGGGCACAATTCCATTCTACTTTAAGTCGTGTAAAAATATACACCCAGGGTGTAATAATAATACTGCCTCTTTGAGCAAACTGAAGGTGATAACCACCGAAACTCACAAGAAAGGAACCATACCCTATTATTTTAAAAAAACTACACCATGTACACAATCTGATGCACTGTTGCCGTCACAAGCGAATAAATGTTTTCGCCGCTAATCCGGAATTTAATTTTAGAATATTTCACCAGAACATTGCCGGCGCCATAAATAAAACTGAGGAATTAACATTTGCAATCGACGAGCTGTCGCAAAATGGTACAAGAATAGATGTGGTGTGTTTGACTGAAACTTTCATGAAAAAAGGTACAGAAATGCTTTTGAAAATTTCCGGTTATAAATTAGTTGCATCATATTCACGAGACACTAAACGAGGAGGGGTATGCATATTGATAAAAAATAATATAAAATATAAAACTTTGACTAATATTAATGACTTGGCAAGTAAATTTCATTTTGAGTGTTGTGGCGTAGAAATTAATAAAATTATGATTATTTGTTTATATAGAACACCTAATAGTAACCCACAAATGTTTCTAGAGAAACTTGAACAGTTACTAGTAAGTCTTACAAGGAAACATAGAAAAATTATTCTTTGTGGTGACTGGAACTTGGATATTTTAAAGCCAAACAAGAGTAGCGAAGAGTTGAAGAGTATGCTTAAAAATTTTAAAATCGAAATGCATATTAAAACACCAACGAGACAATTGTCATGTCTTGATCAGTTAGCAAGCAACATCGGGCAGGTTAAAGCGGAGGTGCATCACCTAGCTTTGTCTGACCATGAAACAGGACAAACGCTATCGCTGAAAACGAATAAATCAACCGAAATATACAGCTGGTATGAGAATGTCAGAGATTTTAGTAAAGAAAACATGGACAAGTTCCATAATTGTATGTCATCTCTTACCTTCACAGACGTATACGAAAAAAAAAACCTACAAGAAGCGTTTACCGAATTTCATGCTCTGTTTAAATTGTTCTTCAATCTATGTTTCCCAATAAACACAATAAAGAAGACAAATAAAAAAGGGAACTATAAATGGTTGACGAAGGGCATAAGAAGATCCTGTATAAGAAAACGGTATCTCTATCTAACCCAGCAACACAATAAAACAAACAGAAAAAATTCAAATAAACAATATAAATCGTACAGCGACATACTCAAAAAGTGCATATATAAAGCTAGACAACTACAAAGTAAAAAATATATTGACACTAATAAAAATAAATGTAAAGCCACATGGGCAGTGATTAATGAAAACATTGCTGACATTAGTATGATAACACAAATTGACAAAATAATCAAAAATAATCGGACATATGAAGACCCTAAGGAGATAAGTGACAAATTTAATGAGTTTTATATACAATTGACAAATAGCAAAAAATTTAAATATACTATAGACGAAATAAATAAAACTATCGATACTAATAACGAACATACAATATTCCTTAAACCTACTGATGCGATGGAAATATTTCGAACAATTAAAAATCTTAATAACACAAACGCAGCAGGAGTAGATGACATAACAACCAATGTAATTAAACTATGCGCACCATATATAAGTCAACCGCTGTGTTATTTAATAAACTTGTCATTTGAGGAAGGTACGTTTCCACACATATTGAAAAAATCTGTCATTAAGCCACTTTTTAAAAAAGGAGAAAAAACTGACATGAATAATTACAGGCCAGTGACACTGATACCAATCATGTCAAAAATCCTTGAGAAAATTATGCTGAAAAGGCTTCAAGACTTTACAACAAATCTTCAGGTACTTAAAGATGAGCAATTTGGGTTTAGACAGAATAGTACCACTTCATTGGCATGTTTCAATTTGATCAAAATTGTCACCCAGGCTATAAATGATGGCTTACCAATTACTGCGATTTTCCTAGACATGAGTAAGGCATTCGATTTTGTGGACCACAAATTGCTCTTGCACAAACTGGAAAAATATGGAATAAGAGGTAAAGCGAACGACTGGTTGAGAGACTACCTATATGACAGAAAACAATGTGTAGAAATCTCTAAAATTCATAATAACAAAAAGGTTTTATATAGAAGTGACTATCGACTAAATAATTTTGGAGTGCCACAGGGCAGTGTATTGGGGCCTTTCTTATTCCTCATATATATTAATGATCTCCCAAATATCACTTGCCATAACACAATCTTGTTTGCCGATGACACAACTCTCATTGTGAAACGTGAAAATGCAGACACATATGAACAAGATATAAACAAAGCAGTAGACGACATAATACACTGGTTACATTCTAACAACTTACAAATTAATATGGAGAAAACTAAAATGATTCAATTCCAAACCCATAAAAGAAAGCCATTGACGTTAAATGTTAAATATAATGATACTATTATCGAACAAGTTGCAAGTACTAAATTTCTGGGTATAATGTTGGATCAGAATTGCGACTGGAAAACACACGTCGATTACGTTTGTGATAAACTCGACAGATTTGTCTACGCAATAAAAAGATTAAGAGTCACGGTATCAACAGAAGCGGCTCTTTGTGCATATCACGGGTACGTTTCGTCCGTACTCGCTTATGGGCTCTTGTTGTGGGGTAATTCGGTGGATCTTACAAAAGCGTTTAGAGTACAAAAAAAATGTGTACGTGCAATCTGTGGAGCCTGGTATACGGATAGTTGTAAGCCCTTGTTTAAAAAGTACAATATTCTGCCATTGCCGTGTATGTACATCAGAGAATTATGCCTATTTGTAAAACAACATCCAGAATTTTTCATTAAACACAAAGATGTAACCAAACGAAATGTAGCTCCTAGAAATAAAAATAAATTTAACCATGAGCTCTGTTTACCGCAATGCAGGCTCGAATTGTATAAGAGGAACTCGTACGTAAATGCTGTAAAGGTATACAACAAATTACCGGACGCTTTTAAAGATTTACCTTTGACCATGTTTAAAAAAAAGGTAATACAATGGTTAAAGGAAAAATGCTTTTATAACCTTAATGAATACATGTCAGATCGCGGACAAGAAAACCGAAATGAATAATATTGGGACCTTGTAATAATTGATTGATGTTGGAATTTCACTATATCACAACTTTGAATTTTTAATAGTTATGACATTAGCAATTACAATTTGCAATTATTTATGTTTCTTAATCTGACATTTTATTAAAACTCTTTATTAATCTCTTGAACTGACATATGTATAACTTTGACATCAATTAATTAATTTGTTCATATAAATCCGTAAGCATGATATCTTATTGTTCTTGCCGTCTATTTTGATTTGATTTTTTTAAATTATATTAACAAGATTGTACAGGCTAAAATTAAATATTTGCATACCATATGTAATGGTAGAATGTAAATGGGCCATTATAGTTTTAAGATACATTGTAAACCTACATTCTGGCAAATAAATGGATTTGATTTGATTTGATTTTGGACTTTGGGAGCAGATTTACTGATCAGGCTTTTACGAACCCGGAATAAAACCTTGACTTGCACAATAGGCATAACAGACAGTCCCCTATGCAGGGCCTGCATGGAGGTTGAGGAAGCCGTTGCGCATGTGCTCAGGCGTCACCCAGATTAGGTCAGAAACCCTTGGGACACACACACACAGATGTTCTCAACAGGCCAGGAGACTTAATAAGCTTCTGGAGGGAGGTGGGCTGGTTGGAATAACCACCGACGGCCACCATGGCCCACGCACAATGGTCCACCTGAAGGACTAAGTGCGGAAACCAAACCCGTAACATAGAAATTGACAACTCTTGACTGGCGTCTATTTCTTTACGATAACAGTTTTTTTTACATTAATGACTTAAGCTGGACTGCACATCAAGCTACTACAATCTGTCAAATTTCTTTTGTAGCGGAATCTACAACGCCACATGCGAACAACGCGTCATACTGACGTCACGCAAATCCTGCATTTCGCAAGCAGAGTTTACCGCGCAATTAGCATAGATACAATTTCCCAACATCAATCGTTGGGCAATAGCCCGCCAGACACAACACCCGTCTGGTCGGAGGATCCTCCCTTTTCTATGGAGGTTGAGTGAACTTTACATGATGACTTATCAACGGTTACATTTCCCAGCCGCGCTATCACTACGTTTTCGCTTAGCGCTCTTTCTGACTTTTTGTCTTTTTACACGACTCCTAAGGGTCGTAACGTGATGTTAAATAGCCTATAGCCTTCCTCGAGAATTAGGCTATCAAATGCAAAAAGAATTTTTCAAATCCGCCTGGGAGTTTCAGAGATTAGCGCGGACAAACAAACTCTTCAGCTTTATTATTAGTATAGATTCATCACTTCTAATCTTCGATCAATAATAGTACTAGATTCCCGATAAGCGCTTCAAAAACAGCCCGAAAAATAAGATCACAAATACTTTTGTGGTCTTATTTCAAATTAGCATGTTTTTAACCTTATCACTTAGACTTTAAGTTTCATTTTAGAATAAATGGCTGAAAATTAAAAAATAGAATGATTTTATTTTCAAGCGACATTTTATATATATTTTGCAATGGTAATTAAACTTTATGTTTCAGCATTAAGGTTTATAATAAACTGAAGTTGTTAATATTATTAAACTTTTTTCTAAGAAATGTAGATGTTTACGTGTGTGCAAACGTGGCCACTTGAGCAACTGATTTTTGTTCCTGATCCTTAATCTAGTACTATTATTGATCGAAGCTTCTAATACTAATCTATTTTAATTTTCATTGTAACAAATGTACAATATTTTATTTATTTAAATGATATAACATGCTATTTCTAAACAATTTTGTAACAGATTAATCACTGTAACAAACTATTGGTGGAACTCAAAAATAATATGATAATGATTTCTGCCTACATCCTGGATTATATCATGTATGTATGATGTTTTCAAGGATTTTTCATAATCATTCCGGAATGAGCGATAGATCGAGCTAAACGCCTATTGCCTTCATTTTAAGTATTCATAAAAAATATATTTGTACTACATAAAAAGTGAGTGATATTTGGATAAAATCGAAATATGTAAGTATTAAAATTAAGCTACACTAATTATAATTATTAGAATAAGTAATACAACTTGTTAAGTTAGCATAATCCTAAAATGTCAAGATTTCATGAAATAGTCATTCAGTAGGATAACTTGATCTTAGAGAGTTGTGTTGATGACTTTAATGATTATAATTCTGTAAATACATATTTGTTATGGCCGCGAATCGTATTTTAATCAACGTACAACTTAGTACTGACCAGCAAATTGCAAAAAACGTAAGAAAATTTGAATTTAGCGGGCTGCCTTGGAGAATCCACCTTGAGGATTGTATAAGTATACAATGTGGTTCCGGACTTACGACATTAAATTAAAACGGGCACAGTACTAGTCCATTGAAACATTTTAAAACAAGAAGATTAGTAGTTAATGGCTAATTTAAAAATTGCAATTTTCAAAAAAAAAAAATAACATATTCAACTGCATAAAAAGTAAGCACATTGAGACGTAGGGACTAGAATCGTACGTTTTGCACAGGTTCTTGACCTTACAATGTTTACATATTATTATGGACTCAGATCTACATCATGTTGAAAAATATGAAAATCTAAAATAATTTCCTGTGGCTAAAGTACTCATTGGATTTGATTGATTTTTTTGTATATGGGTTAAGATCATGACACTCTTTACGTGGTTTAAAGGATTGTCAATCGTCCTGCTCCACTTTGTATACAATATCTTGTCGAAGTAAACTAACCTTATATAATTATAAACGCAAATTGGAATAGGGGTTTCATCGACATTGGTTGCTGCGTTTGACAGCTGTCATCGATATTGGTATGACAGCCGCAACCTTCAGCTGTACTACCGTGCTACGTAAGGGTTTAGGGTATAGGTAGATTGCGAGGTTACATAGCCCTTGAAATCCTACCTGACTACCACAAAACAGTGTTTATCAGTTGTTTAGGCCAAACACTTTTTAAACACGACATAATTATTTTATATGGACTTTGACATAACACTGACAGTAAACACTCGTTCAACAAGTGTTTAAGTTTTTGTAGTAAGACCCCTAGTGTTTAGAAAAAATACTTACTCTGCTATCGTATCGGTTCCGGCAAAATATAGTCGTTGCCTCATTATTTTTTAATAGAACATCACAATCACTCCTAACTTAATTTTATATTTATGCGAAAGTAAGTTTGTCTGTTTGTTACATTTTCACGCCTAATCCACTGAACCGATCATCATGAAATTTTGCATATACGTTGTCAGGGAAAAGGACATAGGGTACATTTCGTTCAGAATTCGTAATAAATTAATTTAGATTAAATTTGCTTATTAGTCTTATAGGCTAGATTGTAATTAATTATTAAGAACCTGGACCTTCCTAAGAAATTTCGAACAGCAAAAAAAAAAAAAAAAAACCGATGAAAATAACAATTGCTTTAGGACGCTAGATGGCGCTACGTGTCATTCGAATCATGATTGAAATATGACCCGACTTTCTGATCAGTATTCTAACAAAAAGTACCTACTACTTAGCCTTGTATGAATTCACGATAGTATTCCAATCCAATCATTTGTATTATGCTTTTTATAGGATTTCGAATATTATTACCTTGACTACCGCGGTTTCACCCGCATAAGTTTCGATCCCGTGGGAATATCGGGATAAAAAGTATCCTATCTGTTAATCCTGGTTATAAACCATGTATGTGCCAAATTTCATCCAAATCGTTCAGTAGTTTCTACGTGAAAGAGTAAAAAACATCCATCCATCCAAACAAACTCTCACGTTTATAATATTAGTAGAATTAATACAGAATACTTTTTATCCCAGTAATAAGTTTCCGTGGGATAATTTCCGAAATCCACGGCAGAAGCTAGTGTATGTATAATTTGACATCATTCATGCTGGTATGCATTAAAATCGTAATAACAACTTCAAAGCGGAAGTCATTTTGTTAAGTCACATAATATAATTATTAATTACTAGCAGCGCCCCGGGATAAAAAGTATCCTATGTGTTACTCCTGGTTATAAGCCATCTGTATGCCAAATTTGATCCAAATCCGTTTCGTGAAAGAGTAACAAACATCCATCCACCCATACAAACTTTCACGTTTATAATATTATTAATTACGTGATGGAGATTATCTACAACTAGTTTTTTTGCCAGCGGATTCGCCCGCATAAGTTTCGATCCCGTGGGAATATCTGGATAAAAAGTATCCTATGTGTTAATCCAGGGTGTCAGCTGCGTCCGTACCAAATTTCATTAAAATTGGTCCAGCCGTTTGAGCGTGAAGAAGTAACAAACATACAAACACACACACACACACACACAAACTTTCGCCTTTATAATAATGATTGATTGATTGCATCGCCACTGCTCCCAAAACGGCAAAGGAAATCGACATCTCCTAGATCCAAAAATTCGAAGACATGTGACATCTACCAACCCGCACTGGGCCCGCGTGGTAGATTACGGCCCACTCCCTCTCACAGAAAGGAGGCCTGTGTCGTTATAGGCTGACTATACTACACAGATTACTTAGAAGAACAGTTAATTTGACCTTAAACATTGTAATAAGTTAATAACTCAGGTAACATGTATTTACAAAGTTAGCTTTAAAACAAATATGAAATTACCTTGGCAAGACTTGTAACAAAAACATGGCTGGCCTTGTTTGTGTTCTAAAGGTCGTGTTAACACAGTATTGAGCTGAGAGTATTGCTATTGTAGTGTTGGTTTTTAGGGTTCTGTACAGTCACGAACTAATATGTTAACACTTGGTAACTTTCCATTGCGATTTTTGCGTGAAATGTCGAAAACAACAATGAAATACGACACATTGCAAAAACCTATGGGTTCGAAAATACTATGTTCGTAGCAACATAAAATTTCAATAAAAATAAAGGAGTTTTAGAGGTATGAGGAACAGGGTGTAAAGTTCACTCATCCTCTATAGAAAAGGGAGGATCCTCCGACCAGACGGGTATTGTGTCTGGCTGGCAATTGCCCTACGATTGATGTTAGGAAATTGTATCTATGCTAATTGCGCGGTAAACTCTGCTTGCGAGATGCAGGATTTGCTTGACGTCAGTATGACGCGTTGTTTGCATGTGGCGTTGTAGATACCGCTACAGAGTAAATCTCTTTTGAATAAAGCTAAGTGTGTAATTACTTATGCTCGTGACTGTACCTAATAAGGACAAACGGAACCCTTATTTATAAGATCACTTCGTCGTCCGTCTGTCTGTCCATCTGTCAAGACCCTCTTTCTCAGGAATGCGTGGAGTTATCAAGTTAAAATTAATATCAAATACTCAGGGCAATCCCTTGGAGCAGTGAAAAATCAAACTTCTAAGTCAACGCAAGCAAAGTACGTTTATGTTCGTTACGTAGTTTATGTTCCGGAATCAAAACCTAATAGGGTACTTTCTGTTGACCTACAATCATGAAATTTGGCAAGAAGTAATTTCATGTAGCACAAGTAAAGAAAAAAATCCGAAAACCGTAATTTTTTAATTACATACCTACAAAGTACCCCTAGGTGCGAGAGTCTGACTCGCATTTGACCGGTTTTTTACCTTTTCATGTACAGTCGAAGGCAAGAATTTGTGTACACTTAGCAAACCTCAAAAGTGAGTTTCTTGTCTAGTTTAAATGTGACAAGAAAGTGCAGGTGGCGTTCTGTAGATTCTGCTTACGCCCACGGGAAGAAGGCTTGAGTTTATGTATGTGACAACAATTCATAAAAATATACAAGGTGTAATTGATATAACACTGACTGGACAGATCCTCTCAATCTGTGTGATTCTTTCCTCAGAAGACCACCTCAGATCGATCTACATGGTCTTCACATGATCTGACCAAGATTATGTCTGGACTTTAAAAGAGACTGTGACGTCTGAATTTGTTTCGGCCTTTCTTCTCAGACTAGTCAGATAGGAAACGCCGACCTCATCTAGTTTTAAAATATGATTGACGTGTAAGTTTTTGTGCAAATCTAGTAACCTACTTACTGAAATAAAATGATTTATCATTTAACAGTTCTTTAAATTCTCTAATCTAAACAAATTATAAAGAGAAAACAAATATTATAAAGAGAAAAGATTTGATTTTTGTATTTTTGTATGTTTGTTAGTCACCCTTTCACGCTAAAACAGCTGAACGGATTTGGAAGAAATTGGCTCCTGAGTAGACCAGGACCTGGATTCGGAAATAGGATACTTTTTATCCCGATATACCCACGGGATCGAGACTTATGCGGGTGAAACCGCGGGGCGCGACCATTATAAAAATTATCCAGATTCAAATAAATTATTATTTTTAAACTTATAAAGAGAATTTTTGCCATAGTAATTCCGGTCAAAAACCAAATCTATGATAATTAAAACCAGTCCGTTTTTGAATAAATCTGCATTTATTTTTTTACCTACCTACTTACAAAATAAAATCTTTTATCATTTTATCACTATTTTATAGTAATAGGGTCCCGTTGGCATCCTTTGGGTACGGAACCTATAAACAGACACAAAATAATTGTTTCGTCGAATTGTGGGAGTTTAGAACTTTAGAGTTTCGAGTTTCGTCTAAGGTAATTATGAAAGTAAATTGATTAATAATAATAACAACTTTTTTCTTTTCTTACGAAGCGTGGGAGTAAAAATATATTGTAACAATATCAAAAATTAAACTTGTCTGGCGGAGTCACCCACGCCATTGTTTTTGTGTCTAAATTCTAAGCTTTAACTCTCAACTTTAGTTTAATTATTTTCTTAGTTTTACTATTTCTGCATTATATAAATTAAACCTCCTAGGTATTGTATAATTGCATAGCACATATGTGAGTACTATGTACGTACTATAAAGCTGCCGTTTACTGGCTACGGCTTACAACTATAGCAAAAAGTGTCGTTACAACTTTTGGTCTTAATTTTTTCCGTCTAGCCCCCTTTCGCAACGCGCGATAAGGAACTTCGTTCCAATAATTTCGCGGTCTATACTGGCGCTTTTTAACTTTAAAAAGCGCCAGCCTTTAACTTATGCAAATGTAAATTAGTCATAATTTATAACAACGTTTTATTAACGGAAAACTCATCACTGATGTCACCACATTCTAATCTACCAGTGATCCAGAAATAAAAAGAGTAACAAACATTTATCCATCCTCACAAACTTTCGCGTTTATAATATTACTACTAGCAGCACCCCGCGGTTTCACCCGCATAAGTGTCGATCCCGTGGGTATATCGGGACAAAAAGTATCTTATGTGTTAATTCTGGTTATAAACTATATGTGTGCCAAATTTCATCCAAATCCGTTCAGTACTTTTTGCGTGAAAGAGTAGCAAACATCCATACAAACTTTCGCGTTTTTATAATTAGTAGGATGGTTGGATAATTCATCAGTGAAGTCATCACATTCTCAATTTCAACAAACCAATCGAACAGTCCCGAAATAGTGTGTAATTTATGATCTGTGAAATCTACCAGCGATCCAGAAATAGGTGTATGACAGATTTACGAGACCAATGATTTTGATTAGTTTACGATATACAATCCGTTCACAGTTATTTTACCTCTGGGGGCTTTGTTCTAGTACAAAAAAACTTTTTTGCAAAAAAAAAAAAATCAACCGTCTTCCAAAAATGACACTACAAAGTGAAAAATAACTTTAATTTCGGAAGTCGATGTCGTTGGGTTCACATCTTCGTTGTTTGCCACCGACTTCCGAAATTAAAGTTATTTTTCTCTTTGTAGTGTCATTTTTGGAAGTCGGTTGATTTTTTTGCAATAAAATTTTTATTTTTCACTTTTAAGTTGTAATTTTTACCAGTAATTTTTGTTTAAAAACCAAACTACCGAACCGTTTTTGATGAAATTTCTATGGGACCATTTGGGAAGTATACCCTTTCCAACAAAAAAAGAATTTTTCAAATCGGTTGTCAAGCGACGGAGTTATGCGAGAACAAACATAAAAAAAAAATACAAACACCCGAATTGAGAACCTCCTCCTTTTTTAGAAGTCGGTTAAAAAGCAGTGCAGTTCAACTTCTGCCCTGCTATAAGAGCTGTTGGTAAGGCCCCTGATTTTGCATCACAGTCCAAATCACAGTGATCTTTATTTACATTATAGTAATGGGCCTACCAGACGCACAAGCTTCACCACAGTTCTGCCTGCGCAAGCCGGTTTGTACACACGGCTACACGTCTAGCTATACAAAACCAGTTTGTCTTGGCCTCACTTTGTATGATATTTTTCACAATGAACGGTCAGCTAATACTGGTTTTGCATAGCTTGATGTGTAGCCGTGTGTACACGGAACACCGTGCGTGCGGCTGGTAAAACTGTATCACGCGCCAACCCCACAGCGCGGCCTGCGCATTTTTCGACTTTCTTGAAATGTTGCGTTTACGCATTGACTTTTGCATTGTCTTTTTTTTCACTAGCAAACACTTGAAAAATAATAGCAGAAGAAATATTTCTTCACTGGGAAACATTGTTTCCAAGCCGACGATTTCGATAAGAATGTGGCCCGCGCGTACTTAACTGTGCCGTGTGGTAATGCCGCATGCCGTCCGTGTCAGTTTTTTCATGCGAGAATCTTGCGCAGGCAGAACTGTGGTGAAGCTTGTCCGTGTGGTAGGCCCATAAGATTGCTGCCACTGACAAGTCTGTCAAAATCATTGTTATCTTTATTCTCGTCACAATAAGGTTGGTGTTAGGTTACAGCTGTTAGAGGTAAAAAATAACTCTTCGTTAACCAACCTGTCTTTTTTTTCTGCCAACACTCCTACCGTTTTTCGGCAATCATTTTGACAGTTCGACAACATTCATTACATGACTTACGTTGTTGAGCAGACAAATTTTTCGAACAACTTCACCAATAAGTTCACTATACAGGGTGGCAGTGTCATCGACGCACAACCTTATATTGTAACAACTAAATGTACACATGAATGCAATAAAGAGATTTGATTTGATTTGATTTGACCTTAGATTCTGTTCATGATTGTGAAACCCTTACCGTTAAAGATTACCGGCGATAGGCTAGATGCCTAAAAAAATCTAATTAGTCTGTCAGTGAGATTATAAAAAAAATATTGGACCCGAATTTTTTCTTTTGTCAATTATATAAAAAATGATGAAGATATCGCCCGTTAAAGTTCCGCGTGACGTCACGCCTTGCTACACTTTTTAGCAAGGCGTGACGTCACGACCCTACTCCCAAATTTTGACGCGCTTTATCTTTGTCATTTTTTGTTTGATTGACAAAAGAAAAAATACGTGTCCATTATTTTTCGATAATCTAACTGACGGACTAAATATAATAATCATTTTTTTTACCCCGGCAACTACCCTATTTGTTGTTCCGTATATT
This sequence comes from Apamea sordens, assembly GCA_945859715.1. Lineage (NCBI taxonomy): Eukaryota > Metazoa > Arthropoda > Insecta > Lepidoptera > Noctuidae > Apamea > Apamea sordens. The sequence continues at coordinate 3,477,570 of OX244015.1, read as the reverse complement.
TTGACCCTGTAAGTCTAGCTAAGCACTAATCTATAAAACAGTTGATTTTATTTTGATAACCGACGAAAAGTGTCTATTCTAAGGCGTCTAGAATCATGTGCTGAATTCATAATAATAATAATGTTTATTCACAGAAAAAATTGTACATTGTTTCAAAAATTGAGTGCTTAGTCTACAGTTACTTACACAAAAGTATTAGCATTTGGGGCCGAAAGGCATTAGGCATAGCCTGTATTTCAGCCCTCAACGCTGATCCCCCTGAGTAACATATAAGTGTTGAAGTTATGTATTTTAATGAGCCCATGTCTGAATGTACGAGCCTAATATCATCATCTGCCTAGCCTTTTCCCAACTATGTTGGGGTCGGCTTCCAGTCTAACCGAATGCAGCTGAATACCAGTATTTTACATGGAGCGACTGCCAGCTGACCTCCACAACCCAGTTACTGGGTAATACGATACCCCTTGGTAAGACTGGTTGTCAGACTTTCGGGCTTCTGACTACCCGTAACGACTGTCAAAGATCCACGAAAGACAGCCGGGACCAACGGCTTAACGTGCTTTCCGAGGCACGGAGGGGTCTCGGTATGTAAAGATGGTCACCCATCCACAGACCAACCGCGGCAAGCGTAGCTTAACCTGGCAGATCGTCCTGTGCGGCTGTTATTATTTAGCCACGGGCCCCTCGAATGTACGAGCCTAATATAATATAGAAAAAAGAAATGAAATGAATTAAGAAAAAAACTTACAAGTTAGGTAACATAGCATGGCAAGTGTGAGAACAGTCCTCTCTTTTATTCATGGTTACAGTTTGCGCGTCGATGTCCCTCCCTGCCAACCTGTAATGTCCTAGGGCGTCCCGTCCGTTTCCATTCACCATTTTGACTGTACTGTAACAAAAAAGGATATAATACTAAACTGGCTGATGCCATTCATAAATCTAACACACAAATTAAATTATTCATGACCCTATCATCCGGCTGATCATTCAATTTTTTAGTAATCTTGCATAATATGCAATGAACAAAAAAAGTAAAAAAACAACAACATTGCGAATTCGTGACTGTACGGCATGATGTCATATGCAACTTATGTAGGTACGTGAGGTTTTGACACTGACACCGATATCAAAAATATATGCTCAGAAGATTCACCTAAAATAAATCAAAAGGGAAAATTAAAAAAAAATAAAACTTGAGAGGTGTCAAGGGACACTCGGATGGAACGAAGATCAAAGAGAGAGAGAGAGAGACAGACAGAGAACACGCGCACTCCGCACGGCTTACAACTATAGCAAAAAGTGTTGTTCCAACTTTTGGTCTTAATTTTTTCCGTCTAGCCCCCTTTCGCAACGCGCGATAAGGAACTTCGTTCCAAAAACTGTGCCATCAGCCGGTCGATTCTGTAAAAATCTCACCGTGAAAACTCAAGTGAAGTGAGCTTGGATGTGAGTTGTCAGTAGTGTCAATCCCTAGCATAATTTGGAATGACAGCTCACTCCACGCTCACTTCACCTAAGTTTTCACGGTGAGATGGTTACAGAATCGCACTGCTGGTGACCCCGCGATACTCACACGCACACACACTCGTAATCGAGGCAGACAGAGAAAGAAAGTGTGAACTTAAGGAACTAACCACACTTATTCAGCTCTCTTCAGCTTTTGTCCATAGAAAACAACTATTTTGTATGGAGATGTGTACGCATCCATAAAGCTGAACGTTGGTTTCTATGGGCAAAAGCTGAACAGAGCTGAATAAGTGTAGTTAGTCCCTAATACGCGTTTTAATACAGAGCCATCTAGTATAAATTTTTAGAAGTTCTCATAAAGTTGTCGTCGCCATCTTGGGTTTTTATTTTGACCTCACTATCGGCTCAATCACAATCTGAATCACTTTGAAGAATATTGCTATTCTTTGAACTGTCAAAATAAAAGGCGTTGCTACTGTTAGTGTGTTACGCAGTTACCCCACTGGTAATTTTTTTGCTAAACAGTTCGAGTTCGATTCCTGGCTAAGGCTAAAGTAGGAGTGTTTTCATTAAAAAATTAATGCAGATTTATTCAAAATCGAGCTGGTTTATAATATCCCTGGACATTTCACACAGCGCCATCTAGTCCCAAGCTAAGCAACCTAATGCTTGTGTTATGGTAACAAGATGGCTGATAAACTACTTATATACATTTTTTTTTTGTAAATACATACATATTATAGATAGAAAAACACCCAGACTCGGAACAAATAGATGTAGGTCATACAAATATTTGTTCCGTGCGGGAATCGAACCCGCGACACGCAGCGCAGCAGTCAATCGCTTAACCACTGCGCCAACCATGCCGTGGTTTTAATTATCATAGATTTGGTTTTTGTCCGGAATTACCATGGCAAAAATTCTCCGTGTAAGTTTAAAAATAATAATTTATTTGAATCTGGATAATTTTTATAATGGTCGCGCCCCGCGGTTTCACCCGCATAAATCTCGATCCCGTGGGTATATCGGGATAAAAAGTATCCTATTTCCGAATCCAGGTCCTGGTCTACTCAGGAGCCAATTTCTTTCAAATTCGTTCAGCTGTTTTAGCGTGAAAGGGTGACTAACAAACATACAAAAATCAAATATAAATAAATATTTGTTTAGATTAGAGAATTTAAAGAACTGTTAAATGATAAATCATTTTATTTCAGTAAATAGGTTACTAGATTTGCACAAACACTTTTACACGTCAATCATATTTTAAAACTACATGTGATCGGCGTTTCCTATCTGACTAGTCTGAAAAGAAAGGCCGAAACAAACTCAGAAGTCACAGTCTCTTTTAAAGTCCAGACATAATCTTGGTCAGATCATGTGAAGACCATGTAGATCGATGTCCGACATGGTCTTTTGAGGAAACCAGAACCACACAGATTGAGTGGACCTGTGTTTAAAGTAGACCTTCTGTCAATGTTCATTTTGACATGACTTTGCATACACATAAAGTATAATATATACTCGTTTATATGCAAATCACTGGTTTTGCAAAATTGTTGTTATAAAGGCAAGGTACTATCACGGACACTTCCGCCTGATCACCACTAAGTTCATTTTTGCTTGCACTCAAAACATAGAAGCGCTCTCTAGCCCCGCCCCGTTGACCTTGAATAGACGAATAAAAGATAAGACGGGCCGACTGCACTGTCGACGCGGTGACGCACGCGCCGTTCGAGATTTATTTTTATTTTCAAACTACTGCTATTACCTATTTATTATATTATGGACTAGCTTCTGCCCGCGACTTCGTTCGCGTAGATTTCGGATTTGTGACAGGATTGCGTATCTCAAAAGGAAATCAAAATAACCCATAAAAATACAAAATATTTTTTTTTTAAGTAAATAGAAGAAGATGTATTTTTTAAACTTTGCGAAAAATGAAATCAAAATAACCCATAAAGATACATAATAATTTTTTTTTAAATAAATAGAAGTAAGAAGATGATTTTTTTAAACTTTGCGAAAATTATGAAAACTTTATAACACTATACAGATCATGGATGTGATGTAAATAGTTATATTATGACTTGATTTTGTAAACTTATTCCTGCACGTGCACGGCCTTGGTGACGCCCACTTCGCAACGGGCCGTGCAGCAGAAATCGTAATATTTTAATTTCGCCATAACTTCAAAACCAAACGACCAATTTTAATTATTCAAAGACCAAATATTATCTGCATAAACTGTACTTACTGATAAAATAATTTATTTTGATAAGGATGAATAGCATGAGTAAAATAAATGCGTATAAATGTAGTCCAAAAAAATTCAAGATTTTTAAATAAAAAAATGGTTGTTGTGCCTCACTCGACATAGATAGGTATAGTGTGTCGCGGACTTTTTTGTAGATATTTATAAGATCTACAATTAATTTGAACATTTTATCGTTCTATCTTTTATAGTTTAGGCAGCGTACGCAAAATAAGTAACTTTTCTGGTTGATTTTTTACACCTTGTGTCCGAAAAACCCAAATATCTTACGGAACCCTAATTTTTTCCAAAATAAAATTTAGTCTGTTACTCATGGATAATGTAGCTTTCGAATAGTGAAAGAATTTTTAAATCGGTTTAGTAGTTTTTGAGCCTATTCATTACAAACAAAACAAACAAAGTTTTCCTCTTTATAATATTAGTATAGATAGATCTGGGATTCGTTATTCGTTAATTCGTTGAGTTAATAATACATTTTGTCTTTATTTTTCTAATTAGAAATTTGATTTGATAAATCCTATTGTCGGTTAGTCATTAATTAAAAAGTAAAATACAATTTTGAAGTTTTATCAGTTTTATTTATTTATTAACTGAACTGAACAAAGATATTCATAAAATATTGGACATAGTAAGTAGGTAAAACACACAATTAACAATATTCAAATTTTCTTAGGCTTTTTGCAATTTTCAGTTCAGTATAAGTTTGTATGGTAATAAAAAAATTCAAGACATGCCCTTCAGAACATATAATTGAACGCGTTAGAACGCGGGTTTTTTAAATTTAGAACTAGGAAGTTGGTGTGGCCTAGCCTTCATTTCATAAGCCGTTGGCGATAAAGTCGCTAAAAACTTAATGAGAAAAACAATGTCCTGTATAAAAATAAATTCCGGGAGCTCTGCACTCGGATAAACTGTGAGCACAGTTGGCACCATTACGTTTTGTAATAGTTCGCAGTAAGTTTCGCCATTTACTCGCCCTGGGAAATGGACAAGCTCTCCGGGACCATCAGCACTCATCCAGCCCCACATATTAGCGCATATCCTTCCAGAATCATGATTAGGAATCACGTTTCTAGGTAGGCATGTTTGAGTAATGCGAGTGATGCATCACGCGTAATATCACCCGAGCGCGTACTGTAACATCACACATTACTCGACTAAAATAAGCATCACACCATCACACTAAACATTACGCGCGCGGTAGCAGCGCAGTAGCTCGTGACATGACTCGCAGATTCGCTCGAACCGAGCCCTCCCGAACGCATCGCATCGGCAATGTTCGGTTTATATCGGAAGTCCGGAACTAGGCGCGTGCGATTTCGTATTTCGCCCGGTCAGGTGACTTATTATGTTATTTAGAACTCTATTTTTATTATTAAAGGGTTTATATTTCCTTGACACCATGTCTTATTACACTAGAACATTGCATTACATTAGAACGCGCGATGGTGTGCTATCGCATGGCGCGACATCCTATCATCACGCGTGATGTTTGAAGTGATGGTGTAATGTAATATTACTCGGCACGAAATGTAATGACATATCACATCACTTCGTGGTGCACTGTTTTGCACATGTCTATTTCTAGGTTCGTAGCGTGTATTCATCACGCGCCACAAGTGTCGACGACAATGTTGGCTCGACGTAAAACATTTCTCATCTGAGAATATAGCGCTTGTGAAATAGTGTCTACCATACGTTGGAGGTTATCAGATATGGACGTGGTGCCCGCGGCCTATCCTCTAAGACACCCTCTTCTTCATGGCGTCTGATCCACAGCCGGACAGTGTTTCTCTAGAAGGAATAAATAGTCTAACAACAAGTGGCTTCATAAAAAAAAAAACTGACTTGTTTCAAAAAACCCGACCGCAACAAACGACGAAATAGTTCTAAACAAATCAGTTTTCAGGTTTCGTCCATACTAAACCCTAGTCCCAACTTTCTCGGTCCGTATATATCTACCTCCATGTATAGCTAGAAGGCGCAAAAGTACTGATGGTAAGAAAAGTGCTTGTATGGTTTGTATTTATTTTTATTCAGTCATCAATTCATCATTCAGTTGTAAATCTGCACCATTTTTATAAATAAACGTTATTATTATGATCTCCTTTATTTCATTTAAATACTTACAAAATACATTTTTAAATATTTTTATAAACAAAAGGATAAAAAAACATTTAAAAATATAAAAAGTAGTAGCCCACCGGTATCGGGAACAGGGTCCAAGCTACCGGCGGTCAGGGCTCCAGAGAGAGGAACCTCCTGACGATGCGAGCCATGTCCAGAAGTACCGCTTTCTGAATCAAGTCCTTGATCCAGCTGCCCAACGAGAGCCTCCTCAGGTGTTGGTCGAGGCTCTTGGCTATTAATCCATTGGCTGTCACAACTATCGGAACAATGATCGCTGAGTCCACATCCCACATGTCGACAACCTCGCGAGCCAAGTCAAGATACTTGATTTGTTTATCTTTCTCGGCTTTCACGAGGTTATTATTATTATATCATAAATCACAGTCTATATATAAATTAATTTAAACTCTCGTCTGACATGTTGCTGACACACATGTTACTGATACATAAAATGACTTGTTATCAGTTGCACTGGGGCATCATTGTAATGTCAAACAAAGAGATGCTTCTTATCTTATCTTATAAGTGATGAGAGAAAGACCTCTATGTAATTACCGAAACCCGCTAGGTATAACAAAAGTATCAAAGGATGCCACCGACTTTTGCCCATTGCGGTTATTGAATTTTATGACTCTTTTGTTCGGCTTAGGCTTATTGTAAAATTTCTTGAAATGAATTATTTAATAATTAGTCACTACCTACTTATTTGCACGGAATTTTAAGTAGGTTATTATTAACCAACAAAATACTTTTTACACAACAATGGCAAGCATTTTTTTAATTAAAACCAACTATTTTTATTTATTTATGCATATAAAAATTCGCATTGTGTTTGAATTATGCACATTCATTAATTTATAACGGCTAAAAATATAAATTATGAATTTCAAATAGTAAATTTCACTGCAAATAATTGTAATCAATAACATTGAAACAAATAGTGCGTGTGTGAGCGAGAAAGTATTCCGAGTCCGCCCGTCACAACAAAGCAGTAATACATACCACTCTCATAAAGGTATAAGTAATTGCTTTACCAAGTATATAGTGATAAGTATAACCAAGATGTAAAATCTAAATATTTGCACGGCAGAAATGCCGAATATAGTAAAACCGATCTTATGTTAGCTACCTATATTCTTGCAAATAAATCAGTCATTCATTCAAGTTTAAAAACTCTAAATATTTTTTCTGCTTGTTCCTCGTTTAATTATTTTAATTATTGTCATGGTAAATTGTGTGGTTTAAAAATACCTTCATTTATAAATAAAACTTTATTAACGATGCACAGTGCAAAGTTTATCATGCAAATGTTATCTTGTGTAACTTTTATTGATGTAAAACAAACTAGAAAGTATTCAATTACTTACACAAGATAACATTTTCATGATAAACTTTGCACTGCGCATCGTTAATAAAGTTTTATTTATAAATTAAGGTATTTTAAAACCACACAATTTACCATGAAAATAATTAAAATAATTTACTCAAGTAAACAGCTCAATGGTCAATATTCAAAAGGTCCGGTAAGCGCGCCCATGTCAAATAGTTCGTCCGTAAAATTAAAAAAAGGAGTACACGTGATACGTCACTAAGCTGCGCAGTGCAGGTTGCAACTAATTGCGTTATCGCTTTCCTAATAGGCCAAAACTTTTAGGGGGCGTGGTTTGGCGCCGCCGCAGGATTTAGGCAAAAAAATTTTTAAGTGAGCAGGCGGAAAAGACCGCGATAGTACGGTCACATTGCTGTTATTTTTGTAGCGATTATAGTCTTCACTTTTTTAAATCAACATTCTTTTTTTTATCCTATACTGTCCGACTGCTGGGCAAAGCCCTCCCCCAAATCCTTCCAGGAACTCTTTTCCCGCGCCTCATCGCACCAGCCCTCGCGATACGCGTCCAGATCGTCTCGCCATAATCTTTCTGGACCGGCTTCGGCGGCGCCGTCCATCTTCAGGCACCCCATTGTGTGGAGGCTTTTGAACATTTATTCTCTTTTCAACGCCTAGTATTGTATACAATCAAGTATCAAGTATTTTCTAACTGAACAGACAGCTGTGCTGCTGGGGCATGTCGGTTTCCTCACGATGTTTTCCTTCACCATTTTGGGAGATGAGCGGTGATGAAATTAAATTCACAAAGTAAAGTGTCTGTCTGTTCAAACATACGACCTACAACTAGTAATTCGGGGCCGATACAGGCCGATTCAAAATGTCAAACTTTGTGATGACTCTGAACATGAGGCGAGTCGCTGCGCAGTAACAAATTCACGTGTCAGCGGGGAGAGGGGTGAGGTTCTGCGCAGCTAGGAACGCATTTCAGAGCCGCCATAAGGTTTGGATCAGACTGTACCACTGACTGGGTGACCAGATAAAAGGTATCCTTTTATCTGGTCTTGTATAAACGTATTATATAAATCCTTATAACAAGCCTTTTCTTGGTGTTCCTCCATTAACCCTAACAAGTTATGGGCCCAGAGCGCTAAGCCAAAGTGCGATTAAATAATATAAAGTGAAAGTGATTGGACACTAAATAATTCATAAAAGTAATTTTAGTGCACGTGCTTAAAAATGGACTTAAGATCTAAAAGGAACACTGACCACTGCTCACCGATCCGTGCGGCTGTTATTACGTCACTCAGTCAATCACCTTTTATTTCTACACGATGACATTGATAACATGAATTGTGTATTGCTATCCAAAATACGGCACTCACGATAAACAAAGGCATGTCGCGATAAGAGTCTGTTATATGTGATAAATAACGTTGCTAATATTAATGATAATTATGTTTAGAACTGTATATTCAGAGCATTTAACGCTCAGTAACCGCTATTTTTTGTCTATCAGAGAAATTCAGAGACGAAACTTCATAAAATCCTGCTAATAATATCCAATTAATATTATAAACGCGAAAGCCATCCATCCAGATGGCTGTTTGTTACGGATGGCCGTTTGATGGTTGTTGTTAGATGACTTCTATGCTATTGTTCGAAAACGTATCGCATCCCTGATATGGCGGGTGCGTGGCAGCGCCAACAGCCTCTTGATGACCGTATCGGATAGGGCTGATGGCCTAATATGGATACACTGGACGAGGACGATAGTGTTGCCGTCAAACCGTGCCCAGAAGTAGTGTGTTAATGTGTTATTATGAATTATTATTATTATCGTATCTGACATGTTTTAGAATTCATTAATTAATTGAGGTATATGTACTAACACTAGCTTTGTAAGTTGTTTATGTCTTTACTAACAGAAGTGGATTGTACTATCTGACAAATAAATTATTATTATTGTTATTCTTTCACGCAAAAACTACTGAACGGATTTGGATGAAATTTGGCACACAAATAGTTTATAACCAGGATTAACACATAGGATACATTTTATCCCGATATTCCCACGGGATTGAAACGTTTGCGGATGAAACCGCGGGGCGCAGCTAGTTACTCAATAGATTTGCATGAAATCCATCGTCTTTGAGGGCTAATGGCTAAACATCTGGGACATTTTGTGGAATAATCTATTAATTAAATGCTAAGGAATGCATTAGCATTCATTATTATTGGTGGGGGTTAATTTCCGAACGACTGATTCTGAATATTCTTTCATTCACGGGAAGCTACATACAGTATTACCGGGTGTATATTTGATTTTAAAACAACGCGTACGGTACTAACCTTTCGGTCGGCTTTCAGTCTAATCGGATGCAGGCGATGCAGCTGAATACCAGTATTTTACATCGTGCGACTGCCTATCTGACCTCCACAACCCAGTTACTGAGTAATACGATACCCCTTGGTAATACTGGTTGTTAGACTTTTGGGAAGTCTATGAATGACAACCGGGATGCTTCCCGAAGAGGTCTTGATACGTAATGGATGACTGATCACGGCAAGCATAGCTTAACCTGAAGGCCAATTTCTGTAATTAAGAAAAACGGGTTACACTCCGGGAGTGTCGGCAGAAGTGAAAACTTGAATATTAACGTTGTGCATTTTTGATATTTTGGAATGCGGTCTACTCTCCCTCCGTCTTACGAATTTTCGATCAGGTTACGTGTCCTGACGCGAGCTCCGTCTTACGAATTTTCGATCAGGTCACGTGTCCTGGCGCGAGTTTAACATTTTTTACCCATCACAAAAAAGTGCCCAACGCCGCTAAAGAAGTTTTCACTTCAAAAACGTTCTAAGTCGCAATCTCATCTCAGCGATAATCAATGTCAAAAACTTGTCAAAAGTGTAGGGAAATTAGATGGATTTTAGACAGATTGACACTGAGGACGTTCTTAAAATTACGATAATTCCCCTGTGATCGATCGACCCGAGCTGCTATTCCCGTTTAGCCACGAGCCCCTCCAAGCCCTGCCTTACTTTATATTTCCCTGTACACGCAACTTGCGTCTGGGTGCTCTGTATTTTCCATCGCAGTTTCAGAACGCGCGTTTACCTTATATATCAACAATACGCACATACGCTAACCAACACCCTTTTTTTTTTTTTTTGGATGGGAAATCATCAAATGACCTCTCCAGCTCTGGGCTGAGCGGAAGGGCGTGTCAGACTTTTACTGACTAAAACCCACCCGTGCTCCTTCAGTTGCCTGAGCCAGGGTCACGGTATCTCTATCGAACAACCAGCACCCTAATTGCGTAACATACGATCAACCGGAATCGGTTTCATTTTGAAAGTTCAACAACATTCATTGCGTAATTTACGTGTTGAGCAGACAAATTTTTCGAACTTATGAAGCAATGGATTAGCAATTTGCTTCAAAATGAATCAGATTCCGATTAATCGTGTGTTACGCAATTAGGGTGCAGCTAATATTGTTGTATGGACAGGTCCACTCAATCTGTGTGGTTCTTTCCTCAAAAGACCATTTCAGACACCAATCTACAAGGTCTTCACATGATCTGACCAAGATTATGTCTGGACTTTAAAAGAGACTGTGACCTCTGAGTTTGTTTCGGCCTTTCTTCTCAGAGTAGTCAGATAGGAAACGCCGACCTCATCTAGTTTTTAAAATATGTTTGACGTGTAAAAGTGTTTGTAATACAAACCTACTTACAAAGATAAAATCATTTTACGACGATATGCATGTCGCAGTTGGATTGTAGAATCCAATGTTTTACAAAATCGCTAGTTGTTTTACAAAACAGCTCCGGTATATAAAACAACTGAACAACGTTCAGCTGGATTGTCATTGCGCTTAGTAATTACAAAACGGCTACCGACGTTTAGACGTAATGCAGAATGGCTTATCTGCGTCACATTGTGCGTCTTTCATAAAACTCGATAACTTTTAATTCATATTGTCCTTAAAATCACCGTTTACACTTGAGTTACGGTATTTTTTACTCGTTTTATTTATTTCTGTTTCGGACGGCATTATTTTTACCACGACACACAGAGCCACGGGTGAAAATTAGCGAAATTTAGAACTAAAATCTACAATCTGACGTTTCATTTCACGCTGTTTTACAAAACCGCTAATCGTTGACCCGCTGCATTGATAAATACAAAACATTTATGTAATTCTGCATGTTCAAGTTAAATAATTATGGAAAACCGCTGAACGTTGTTTAGTTGTTTTACATAACGGAGCTGTTTTGTAAAACCACTAGCGTTTTTGTAAACCAGCGGATTCGACAATCCATCTGCGACATGCACATGACTTTGCTAGCCAATGTTGTGTTAGTGCCTCAGTCCGACATGGTACCGCGCGCGAAGCGGTTCCGTTTATCTAAAAATATTATTTTCCTTACTATATAATTTCGCGATAAGCTAACCATTGTTGTCTATAACTAATTATTACGAGTAAATTATTAGTTTTTGTGATGTGGTAATAGGTTTTCGTGTTATGCAGTGGAAAAGGAAATAATTCAAATAGTGTTTTTGTTTTTAAAATGTGTTTTGTTGGTTAAATTGTGCTGACGGCTTTAGATGTGTTGGTTTGATTAATTAAATTAAAATTAATCGATGGTATAGTAAACAAAAAAGTGTTTTTTTTTATTATTTTAATGTTAGGTTAGTGTATCTTTTAAAATTATGCTGAGGCTTTCAGAAGTGTTGTTTAATTCAATTAATATTAGTAGGAATAGGTGGTAAACGAAATAAATAAAAAATAGTTACGATATTGTATATTGTAAAGTTATGCTGGGAGGTTCAGAAGTGATGGTTTAATTCATTCAATTAGGGGCTGATTTTTCATACATCTGATAACTTTATTCGAGGAATAATATTGAAATGTTGACAGTTACTTCTTAGAAAAAACTGTCAAACGTCCAATTTTATTCCTCGAATAAAAGTTATCTGGCGAGGGAAAAATCAAATCCCTAAAAGTAATCGATGGTAAATGGAACCAAAATAGTGATAATTTAAATGAATATCTTAGGATATTGGCGCCGATTCCCTTGTTCACAAACTAAACTAAATTTTAGTTTAGTGCATCTTTTTCTTTCTATTTCATTAAGAAAAGGACAGAAGATAAATATTAGTTTAGTCCTGTCTCAGCCTGGACCAAAGGCCTTTCCGAACACTTAAGGCTCTTGATACTTAATGGATGGTCACCCATCCACAAACCGACCGCGGAAAGCGTAGCTTAACCTTCAAGCCATGCGGCTGTTATTTTTAAATAACCATACGAAATGTAACATAACAATAATGTTAGCTAAACAATCAGTCAGATTAGACTATCAGTCTACTTTTTCAGATAAGCATGTTGATTGCATACTAGTGCTGCTGTTATTACTTAGGTACACACGGCTACACATCAAGCTATGCAAAACCAGTATTAGCTGACCGTTCATTGTGAGAAAATATCATACAAAGTGAGGCCAAGACAAACTGGTTTTGTATAGCTTGACGTGTAGCCGTGTGTACTATAAAAAGGACGAGGTTCTCAATTCCGTCATATTATAGACGAATTTGCAAAATTTTTCGAATTATGTCAAAGTCAAAGTCAAATCATTTAATTCAAATAGGCACATTAAAGGCACTTTTGAACGTCAAAATTAAAATAAAATTGATTCTAGTTGCCCCTTCCAAAAGGTAGTTTTCGTATGGAGAAGAATGGACAAGTAACTCCATCGTTACTCTTTTAAAATGTTTTACAATATTTTGCATACATTAATTGTGTGATGTTTATTCAGAAATGGTCCCATGTAAATTTCGTGAAGATCTGACGATGAGTTTTGGAGACAGACAACGGAACTCTTCAATAAATGCCAGCAGATCAACCGCGATTGCTGTTATCGCATATGTATGCATTGTTTACGCAATCACATCACGCCTGTACCCTCTAAAGGGGTACGCAGATGTGTTCAGTATGCCGCGATACACCTTCATTTTATTCTAAAACATCCTTCGGTTTCTTACCAAACTTCAACTATATTCGACCACCCTGGTTGGTTACTTGTCTCCTTTGGTGAACGTACCATACTTTGAATATGTCGCAACTCTGACTCCCAAGAAGTATCTTGGGAGTCAGAGTCAAACTCAAACTCAAATCATTTATTTCAATTAAACCATTTACAGGCACTTTTGAATTGTCAAAATTAAATAGTCGGTCAGTTAGTCAGAAATTTGAAGCTAGTTGCCCATTCCAAAGCGTAGATCTCTATGGAGAAGAACGGGCAAGAAACTCCACGGACACTCTTTTAAACCAAGACATTTTTACAAAATCCTGGTTACATTATTCTTACTGCTTCTATATGTGAGAACAATGTAAAGAAACAAATTAAAATATAAAATTAAAAATAAGCCCTGGCAGTTAAGAGATGACCAGTCTCAACCGATGGCGCCCGTTGTCGAGAACCCAGTTACAGGATAACACGAGACCTCTTGGTAAGACTGGTTGTCAGACTTTCGGGCTTCTGACTACCCGTAACGACTGTCAAAGATCTACGAATGAAAGAAACAAGTTTATTTGAACACAGTTCATGAAACACAAAATACAAAAATAATAAAATAATGTTTCAGACAACAATAGTGTGTGCCTCACGGCTGCGCCAAAAAGGTTCATTTCAGCATTAATGCCAGACAGATGCTGTCTGACGCTGGTTTTCTAATGAACCTTTAGGGAAAAGTGACGGGGAGCACACACAGTCTCAACATGCCTAATACATACTTATAAATAAATAAATAAACTAGTAATCACGTACATATCATTACAAAATACAAATAAGAAAAAAAAACCAAAAACAAAACAACCAAGTCTCAGCAAAACCTGTTTTTCTCGATCAATCTACATAGATAAGATTGATCCGTGCACTCCAATTGGCTGAATGAATGGCAGCCGGGACCAACGGCTTAACGTAGTTTTCGAGGCACGGAGGGGTCTTGACATGTAAAGATGGCCACCCATCCACGGACTAACCGCGGTAAGCGTAGCTTAACTTGATCGATCGACCCGTGCGGCTGTTATTACTTATCCACGAGCCCCTTCATACGTATTGACTTAATTCCAATTAATTTTCAAAGTACATACTGTTATATTATGTATTAAAACTTACTACATATGTTTTCTATGTTTATTTATAAAGTTTTCCTCAATTCGACAGGCAAATACGGTATTGTTGTTATAATTATGTAATGTAAACATTTCGTGGAATTATTGTGTAGACATCTTCGATCAATAATAGTACTAGATTCCCGATTTCAAAAACGGCCCGAAAAATAAGACCACAAATACTTTTGTGGTCTTATTTCAAATTAGTATGTTTTTAACCTCATTACTTAGACGTTAAGTTTCATTTTAGAACTAGCTTCTGCCCGCGGCTTCGCCCGCGTGGATGTCGGAAGTTATCCCACGGGAACGTGCTAACAGGATAAAATGTATGTGCTTCCCCAGAATGCCATCTATCTCGCGGGCCCTTTGTGGCTAATTACAGTAGAAAACCAATTGTGTCTCATTAGTGGTGATTAAGAGGGTACCTATATGATATCTTTACCAAAGTACCTACCTAATTAAAAAAAAAAACTCAATAACAGAAAATTAAATACCTACCTAAATAAACCTATTTCTGATGATAACTAACCTAAACTCAATAAATAAGCAAAATCCCTAAAAACTAATATCTATACGAATGACTAATCCTACCTAACAGTATTATAAAATAACCTACGGTCACTACGTACACTATCAAATATACTACCTATACTTTAAAATTAAAATCTATACCTACGACTCATATAAAAATAAACCTAAATAACTCTAAAAACTAAAAGGAATAAAAATGAACTCCACTGCGGGTGACCCAACCTACGACAAACTTAGTATTTGCGGTTGGTACAGTACAGACAGTGGTAATCGGGTATAGGGATCGAACCGCAAAATTAAGTTTGTTTTTTATTGTATATACTTTTCCGGGATAAAAAGTACCCAGTGTGGTGCCCAGGATATTAAAGAATAATTATACCAAGTTTCATCGTAATCGAACCGGTAGTTTTTGCGTGATGCCTGAACAAACAGACAGACAGACAGACAGACAGACAAAAATTTTTTTAATCACATTTTTGGGTTCGGTGTCGGTCTAGTAACACCCCCTGTCAATATTTTTTTTGATATTTTCAATGTACAGAATTTTCACTTCTACAGATTTATTATAAGTATAGATAAATGACTGAAAATTTAAAAATAGAATGATTTTATATTTAAGCGACATTTTAAATATATTTTGCAATGGTAATTAAACTTTATATTTAAGCTTTAAGGTTTTTAATAAACTAAAGTTGTTAATATTATTAGACTTTTTTCTAAGAAATGTAGATGTTTACGTGTGTGCAAACGTGGCCACTTGAGCGACTGATTATTGTTCCTGTCATTTGCTTATCCTTAATCTAGTACTATTATTGATCGAAGGTAGACAGGGGTAAATAACAGCCGTATGGGTTGATCGATCAGCGGGGTAATTTCGTAACACAATATTAGTGGCAATGAGTTTCATTTTGACAGTTCAACAAAATTCATTGCGTTTTACGTTGTTGACCAGACACATTTTTCGAACATATAAACCGACTAGCTGCGCCCCGCGGTTTCACCCGCATAAGTGTCGATCCCGTGGGAATATCGGAATGAAAAGCATCCTATGTGTTATTCAAAATCAAAATCAAAAGTCATTTATTCAAATTAGGCTGAGAGTCAGCACTTTTCGGACGTCAAAATTACAAAAGACAGTCCCCCAAAAACGCCCGCCCTTCACCACTTCCTAGTGCTATCGCTGGGAAGAAGTAGTGGCGCAACAAACTGTCCAGCAGCACAGCTGTCTGTTCAGTTAGAATATAGTGCATGTATACAATACTAGGAACCTATGTTCAGTAATTAACATTACAAGAAACTTAAATTATTTGTCATAAAATATGTCAGCTAGCCACGCCAATGTACCAACAAATATAATAAAATTATAATATAATATTCTGATGTATAAGCTATATTACTGTAAAGTTTCATCAAAATTCGTTCAGTAGTTTGAGCGTGAAGAAATAACAAACATACAAACACACCCCCCCACACACACACACACACTCAAAAACTTTCGCTTTTATAATATTAGTGTGATGGATTAGCAATATCCTTCAAAATGATTCAGAGTTTGATACGCAATTAGGGTGCAGGTTAAGCTACGATTGCTGCGGTTACTCCGTGGATGGGTGACCATCTTTACATATCAAGACCCATCCTTGCCTCGGAAAGCACGTAAAGCCGTAGTCCCGGCTGTCATTCGTGTATCTTTGACAGGCGTTACGTGCCGCCAGAAGCCCGAAAGTCTGACAACCAGTCCTACCAACGGATATCGTATTACCTACCTAGTACCTGGGTTGTGGACGTCAGGCCTAGCTAGGACTATGTTGGGGTCGGCTTCCAGTCGAATCGGTTGCGGCTGAATACCATTATTTTAGTCATATCGTACAGGCGTATTTCTATATTATGTTGTATACGTATGTATATGTGTTGTGTGTTGTTGTTGACTACATACAGAAAGCACAGCCAATAGAAATCTCTATACCTAGACAGCACGTTTCGCCGTAAACTTTGTTGTTAGAAAACATTGTTTGTAGACTTTTTCATAGATAGAGATTTCTATTGGCTGTGCTTTCTGTATGTAGTCATATCGTACAAGCGTATTTCTATATTAGGTTCCACGCTCCTATCGGGAGCCTCCAAAACCCAGTCACTGGGTAATACGATACTCCACGATTTTGATGTAAGACTTCCGGGCTCCTGAAGTCCTGTCTACCCGTAACGACTGGCAAAGATCTACAAATGATAGCCGGTACCAACGGCTTAATGTGCTTTCCGAGGCACGGAGGGGTCTTGGTATTTGAAAATGGTCACCTATCCCCGGACCAACCGCGGCAAGCGTAGCTTAACCTGATCGATCGACCCGTGCGGCTGTCATTACTTAGCCATGAGCCCCGAGCCTCGTGTTTGTACCTGATAAGATTCAAAAGCGGGAGATTAAAGTCTTAAATCAAAACGTTCCAAGTTATAAAATATTTTATCTTATACATGTTAAGAATGCAGATTAACTGATAATTACATTTTAATCTTTAAATCTGTAATCTGAAGGTCTTACGTCACGTGTCTGTGTGGTGGATTACGACCAGGGATGTTATGGAGCTCCGTAACCGTAACCGAAACTATGGGTTATCCGTAATAAAAATATATCCGTAACCGTATCCGTTTCACAAGTTTCGGATAGTTTCGTATAAGGGCGGAGTCTAAAAAACGACATGCTTCGACAGGTTTTTGTAACATCTCTAAATAATTACTTACCTATTTGACTGATTATAATACCAAATGATAATCTAGACTAGATAAAACCTATAAATAAAACTAAATTATTACATACTATTTGTGTTTATATTTTACTTCAATCTAATATCCGTAACCGAAACTATCCGAAACTAACGGATAATTCGAAATAATTACATATCCGTAACCGTATCCGAAACCGATATAATTTTATTCCTATATCCATATCCGTATCCAGATCCGAAATATCATATCCATAACATCTCTAATTACGACTCGCTATCTCTCACAGAGAGGAGGCCTGTTTGAAGTTCGATATCGTGGAGTATCCTCCAGGAGTTGTCATCTTCCTGCCCTTCTTGAACGTCGCTCTTAGCGACAAGACCGCCCATTGTGTCACCCTTTGTAAAATTTCTATATTTATGTCTGTAATTTATATGGTGTACCATAATAAAAAGTATTCTATTCTATTCTTATCCACAATTGCCGGGCGTTCCGTAAAAAAGAGTTCAAAGTCAAAAATCAAAAGTCACTTATTCAAATTAGGCTGAGAATCAGCACTTTTTGAACGTCAAAATTACTAAAGACAGTCCCCCAAAAACGCCCGCCCTTCACCACTTCCTAGTGCTATCGCTGGGAAGAAGAAGTGGCGCAACAAACTCCCCAGCAGCACAGCTGTCTGTTCAGTTAGATAATACTTTCGAATGTATACAATACTAGTTGTCAAGTAATCAACATTACAAGACACAGAACATAAAATTAAATTATTTGCCATATGTCAACTAGCCACGCCAATATATCAACAAATATAATATCCATTCACCTTCAAAACTAACTTAAAGAAACAGGTTTACAATAAAATAGGCCAAAAGGTAGTTACATTATTTTACATGTTGAGTTGCTACTAATACCACAGATTACTAAATAGTTACTACGTAACTAATACTCGTACCTAAGCTAACTTGATATCTTGTGATATAGGTATCAGCGCCCATCCTCATTTGCATTCAAATAATATTAAATATACATCGACGGCGAAGTGCCAATTACTCCTAACTAACAATTTTCACAAAATTCACTTTTATGGTTTTGTTAGTAATTTACCAAGAGATTAAACGTTCTTTTCAGTTTGTGTAAAATTTGTGTTTTGTAACTTAGGAGTTATTTGCACTTCGCCGTCGACATTATAGTCAGAAAGCTTAATATTATAATTATAGTTTTATAATTTAAATTCCCGTTTTACAATTTTATTGATACAAAAGAGACTAGCTACAGTTTTTTTAGTCCACTAAGCGACGCGTGCTTAACTTGTGGTAACCGAGTCTACAAACACGCTGTGAAGGTGTGCTTGAAGACGAGTAGCGTCAGCACATAACACACACACACACACACACACACTTCCGACTTAGTCATTGTCTCAGACGGTACCGACGGTGTCTCAGACCCTACGCTTACACACACAGTCACAGCATGTTTGTACACATGGTCACCACAAGTCAAGCGCGCGTCGCTCTATGAGATAAAACAAAATACTGTGCCTATCAGTACAAAATATACTAGCTACTTTTTATAGCCTGTTCGTTTGAAGGTCAATTGAATCATAACACACCTTGGTACTGTTTTGTCTAAGAACTGTTTGGCTTACAACAGGTGTAAACTTGCTACTGTTTTTGACCTTCTAGCGGAAGCGCTAGAAGGTCAAAACAGTAGCAAGTTTGACTGACTGATAGGCATGACTGATCAGCGCTTTAACCTTGCTGCTGGAAGCAGCAGCAAGGTTAAAGCGCTGATCAGTCATGCCGCTCAGCCCAGAGCGGGAGGTCATTTGATGATTTCCAACCCAAAAAAAAAACTTGAGAGGTGTCAAGGGACACCCAGATGGAACGAAGCTCAAAGAGAGAGAGAGAGAGAGAGAGAGACAGAGAAACACGCGCACGCCGCACGGCTTACAACTATAGCAAAAAGTGTCGTTCCAACTTTTGGTCTTAATTTTTTCCGTCTAGCCCCCTTTCGCAACGAGCGATAAGGAACTTCGTTCCAAAAAAAAAAGTCTGACGACAAAGAGATCGATCTCTGAAGTCCTGAGATCGATCCTCGAAGACAGCCACAAACGAGATTGTACTGTGTCAGGTCCTGACCCAGGACCTGACGAACTAGTTTCGGTTGCAACCACAAGATCAAAGAGCGTTTAGTTTTAACAGGTAAAACAACAAAAAATAAAATTAACGTAGTGTTTCCAAGTCTCAAGTGGTTCCATGTACAGACGCCAGCACATCAAGCTACTACAATCTGTCAGATTTCTTTAATAGATTTTCGACTTTATTGCTAAATCATTAGGTTCAATGTTGATTGGGAAAATCTGACAGTTTCGGGTAGGTTGACCTGCTGGCGTCCGTACCAAACTAAATCACATACATAGTTTCAGACTTCAATATTAAGTCAATTGTCTGCTGACCCACGTTAATAACCCGTATCATACCTACATAAACTTGGCCAGAGAACATCCTAATAATATTATTAACGTGAAAGTTTGTGTGGATGGATGGATTGTTGTTACTCTTTCACGGAAAAACTACTAAACGGATTTGCATGAAATTTGGCACACAGATAGTTGAGGCCATGAGAGCCACAGTGGCCTTACTGAAAAAAATTGAACTAATTTTTAGGCCACTGCACTGTGGCGCTATGACTTTTATAGTTTAGAGCAGAGAGCCACAGTGGCCTAACTGAAAAAGATTGAACTAATTTTTAGGCCGCTGTGGCGCTATGACTTTTACAGTTTAGAGCAGTTTTTTCAAATAAAGTCAGTATTGAAAAAATTACTGTTAGGCCACTGTGGCTCTCATGGCCTCAGTTTATAACCAGGATTAAAACATAGGATAATTTTTATCCCGATATTCCCACGGAATCAAAACTTAAACCGCGGGGCGCAGCTAGTAATCTATGAATTTAAAAACACTTCGCTTTATGGCTGACTAGCAGGATTCTGCAAGCGTTCTCCGACAGTCGTTTCTCCTTTGGATTGATTATCGACAAGACGTTTCGTTTTTGAGAAATTTCGTCGATTCGTTTTCTTTTACTCACGTAAATTATTAACACATATTAGCGTTGTTTCAGACATGTATTGTTTAAAGAGTTTTGCGGGGTTTTTGCGAAATACACTAACAGAAGTAATGGCTTTCATTTTGAACGTTCAACAACATTCATTGCGTTATTTACGTTGTTGAGCAGACATTTTTTTCGAACATATCATCATCTGCCTAGCCTTTTCCCAACTATGTTGGGGTCGGCTTCCAGTCTAACCGGATGCAGCTGAATACCAGTATTTTACATGGAGCGACTGCCTATCTGACCTCCACAACCCAGTTACTGGGTAATACGATACCCCTTGGTAAGACTGGTTGTCAGACTTTCGGGCTTCTGACTACCCGTAACGACTGTCAAAGATCCACGAATGACAGCCGGGACCAACGGCTTAACGTGCTTTCCGAGGCACGGAGGGGTCTCGGTATGTAAAGATGGTCACCCATCCACAGACCAACCGCGGCAAGCGTAGCTTAACCTGACCGATCGACCTGTGCGGCTTTTATTATTTAGCCACGGGCCCCTTTTTTCGAACATATGAGGCAATGAATTAGCAATATCCTTCAAAAGGATTCAGATTGTGGATAGTGTATTACAAAGTTAGAGTGCTGGACATATTATCTAGTTTTCACAACTTGTTTTAGGAGTACACACGGCTACACATCAAGCTATGCAAAACCAGTATTAGCTGACCGTTCATTGTGAGAAAATATCATACAAAGTGAGGCCAAGACAAACTGGTTTTGTATAGCTTGACGTGTAGCCGTGTGTACAGTACACTATAAACAAAACTAGTCGACACAACATGTAGAATGCATGTGTTATACCTTGGTGTAAACGCGGGGTAATTCCGAACATAAACCTTGCAACACTGTGGACGTTCAAGGGCTCATGTGATAACAGAACTACACAATCTTATCACTTCCCATGAATGTTATAGGCGTATCGTTATAATAAAGCGTGTCTTTCACGATAGGGCAAAAGAGATAGAAAACTGTTTAAACTTACCAATTACAGTTAATAATCTTGAAACAGCTAAACCGATTTTCTTGGATCATAGCTAAGAACACTCCCGATCAAGTCACTATTCAAAAAAAAAAAAAATCGGTTCACCCGTTTGGGTGCTACGATGGCGCATACAGACACACAGCACAGATACACACGAAACTTATAACACCTCTCTGTTTTTGTCGGGGGATTAAAAGACCCGTGACAGACGGGCAGGGAGACAGCATAGGCTTTGTAATAGTGTTCCGCCCGTTGTCATTCGAAGACCCCCGAAAGTCTGCCAAGAAGTCTTACCAAAGGGTGTCGTGTCACCCAGTAACTGGGTCGTGGAGATCGGATAGGCTGTCGCTCCATGTAAAATACTGGTGTTCAGCTGCATCCGGTTAGACTGGAAACTGACTCCAATATAGTTGGGATAAGGCTGTGCAGATGATGATTTAGAGGCATGAGGAACAGGGTGTAAAGTTCACACATACTTACTCTATAGAATCTACCATATTGTCTCATTGTGTATCTGTGGAGAACGTGGTTGATTTCACATTTGTATCATTTTTGCATCCTATCTTTTTGTAATTCTTAATGTGTAATTGTTTGTTCTCCCGAATAAATAAAATAAAATAGAAAAGGGAGGATCCTCCGACCAGACGGGTGTTGTGTCTGGCGGGCAATTGACCAACGATTGATGTCGGGAAGTCTGTATGTATGCTAATTGCGCGGTAAACTCTGCTTGCGAGATACAGGATTTGCGTGACGTCAGTATGACGCGTTGTTCGCATGTGGCGTTGTAGATACCGCTACAATGATGTCGTTGAGCGGGAGCCGCGACGATTCCTTGGTAAAATCTAGTAGTTTGAAAAAGATCCGATAACAACACATAATGTCGCGGTTGTAATACCTGAAGGCTTAGGTAGAGGTATTCGTGTGTGAGCAATGGCAGCCCAGAGGGAACGGCCACGACTAACGGGTAAGTCGTGGGTTCGAAGACAAGCAGGCACTTTACTTTGTGTACATTTTCTCATCACCACTGCTCTCAAAACGGTGAAGGAAAACATCGTGAGGAAACCGGCACGACCTAGAACAAAAAAATCGAAGACATTGTGACATCTACCAACCCGCGCTGGGCCCGCGTGGTAAATCAGCCCACTCCCTCTCGAAGAGGGGGCCTATGTACAGACGCCAGCACATCAAGCTACTACAATCTGTCAAATTTCTTTAATAGATTTTCAACTTTATCGCTAGAGTATTAAGGTTCAAGGTTGATTGGGAAAATTTGACAGTTTCGGGTAGGTTGACCTGCTGGCGTCTGTACTAGTATTGACAACATTATTGGCTGATTATGCTTATGCTACACCTAAAGAGAGGTGAAATGAGGGTAGAAACATTGAATGTGAACGAAGTCGTTAGAACAGCTAGGTAGATATGAGTAAAAGTATTTTACCAACCCGCACTGTGCCAGCGTGGTGGGTCATACTGCCGGTCGATTCTGTAAAAATCTCACCGTGAAAAGATAGGTGAAGTGAGCTTAGAGTGAGCTGTCAGCAGTGTCAATCCCTAGCATTAGTTGGAATTATAGCTCACTCCACGCTCACTTCACCTAAGTTTTCACGGCGAGAAGGTTACAGAATCGCACTGCTGATGGCCCACTCCTTCTCACAGAGAGGAGGCCTGTGTCCCAGCAGTGGGAACATTATAGGCTGATTATTTTTTTGCTGTTATTTTATTGTCAAGAAGTCTTCACATAATTGTTTTTACAGAACTCAAGGCCATTGATAAAATGGCATATCTTTTGAAACGTTTCATTAACAACTATGTCCACAACAGGACCGGTTTTAAGTCTTTATGTGCTTCGTCAATATATGAGCTCATTATGACGTCACTTATGTACTAAAAACGGATGGAAATGATCCGGTAATTAACATGTTATGCTGTGAAGTCGGTAAATCAGAGTGTAGAAATTTTTTGCTTATGAACTTTTTGGCTGATTTTAGTGAAGGTTTTTAATTATTCATACTATGGACTATGGAGTCAATACTTATACTACAGGGTGGCAGGGAACATCGACGCGCAAACTGTAACTATGGATTCAGCATATGAGTTTAGACCCCATAGCGTCGAAATTTTTCGTCGGTTATTAAAAAAAAATATTGCTGTTCCATAAATTTTAACCGCGTAGGTATTGCACTTTTCTATGAAACAGAAGATTTTTATTTTTATTGGAAACATAATTAAAACAATTTTCAATCATCCAATTATTAGAAATTGGCTTTGTTTGGTAGTAACGCACAAGAATGTACGGACGCCAGCAGGTCAACCTATCCGAAACTGTCAGATTTTCCCAATCAACATTGAACCTAATGCTTTAGCAATAAAGTCGAAAATATATTAAAGAAATCTGACAGATTGTAGTAGCTTGATGTGCTGGCGTCTGTACACATGAAATTGCAACACACAACAAAAACCCGTCATGGCGGTAAGCTGTCATGTTGATTGATTATTGACGTTTGATATATTTATTTCTGTCATATTACATTGTTAAAGAGAATACCTATAGCGTCGGTGGAGGTTCAACGCATACTTCAAGCAACTACACTACCAGCGGTTAGTGACCCCAAAAAAAGAACATCATTTAGATATAGACGACACAGTTGGCGCAGTGACTGAGCGATTGACTGCTGCGCTGCGTGTCGCGGGTTCGATTCCCGCATGGAACAAATATTTGTATTGCCTACAGGTAGTTGTTCCGGGTCTGGCTGTTTGTGTATGTGAGTTTAAATGTTTGTACACGCACCCACGATACATAATTTGACCTTGTATACTATCAATACCTTTACTATTACTTAAATATTATAAATTCAAAAGTTAGTCTATTTATCCGTCTGATACCTTTTCACTCCTAAACCCATGAACCAATCATTATGAAAGAGAGATAGGGAGTTGGACCTGGAGAAGGATATAGGCTACTTTTCGTCCTGAATATTTGTCATCATCTTTATAGCTTTTTCCCAACTATGTTGGGGTCGGCTTCCAGTCTAACCAGATGCATCTGAATACCAGTATTTTGCATGGAGCGACTACCTGTCTGAACTCCACAACCCAGTTACTGGGTAATACGATACTCCTTGGTAAGACTGGCTGTCAGATTTTCGGGCTTCTGACTACCCGTAACGACTGTCAAAGATCTAGGTTGACAGCCAGGACCAACGGCTTAACGTGCTTTCCGAGGCACGGAGGGGTCTCGATATGTAAAGATGGTCACCCATCCACATACCAATTAATGGTATTAAAAATATACATCGCGTGTAACAGCTACTTTTATTACGAAGGACACTGCCCAAAATATAAAAAGATGAAACACATGAAATCGAATGCAGACGGCCAAATTAATGTTGAAATCAAGTTTGACCGCCGAATCTGACGCCTACATGACTACATCGTTCATCGACAGCAGCTTTTTTTTTCATTTCGAGTATGATTGTATTTATTTCTCGTGGCTAAGTAATAATAACAGCCGCACTGGTCAATCGATCAGGTTAAACTACGATTGCCGCGGTTGGTCCGGGCATGGGTGACTATCTTTAGATACCAAGACGCCTCCGTGCCTCGGAAAGCACGTTAAGCCGTTGATCCCGGCTGTCATTCGTGAATCTTTGACAGTCGTTACGAGTCGTCAGAAGCTCGAAAATCTGACAGCCAGTCTTACCAAGGGGTATCGTATTACCCAATAACTGGCTTGATGGCGGTCAGATAGGCAGTCGCTCCATGTAAAATACTACCTCGTCGCATCGCATCGCCCGCCCGCCTGTTACCTCGTTTCCATATGCTACAACAAGAGATACTTGCAGAGTATGTTTTCACATCATAGTTTTTCGGTATATTTGTACATCCGAATGTTCTGTTATCTGAGAGATAAGCTCGTGTGTTAATGTAGCAGGTACCCTTTATTATTTGAATTCGTGTTTGTATACTGTGATTGCGAATGTCGGATATGAAAACAACTATATTACAAAAAAAAAACAACTGACCTCGAAAAAAAACTACAAACGGCTTCGGCTTCCAGTCTAACCGGCTATAGTATAACATATTAAAATTAAGAATATATTTTACATAGAGCGACTGCCTATCTGACCTCCACAACCCAGTTACTAGGTAATACGATACCCCTTGATAAGACTGGTTGTCAGACTTTTCGGACTTCTGACGAAAGAAAGAAAAGAAAGAAAGAAAAATGCATTTATTTGCGGCAAACATGACGCATAAAAAAAAGGACATAAACACACAAAAAAAAAACAACGACTCGTAACGAGTGCCAAGGATCTAGGTTGACAGCCAGGACCAACGGCTTAACCAGCGCTGGGGCTCTGTCTCGTATAGGGTCTTAGCATTATGCTGAGCGATGGCCGTTTTGCGTGAATATGACGCATGTTTACCCCCAACTTGTTTGTATTTTTGTGTTTTTTCATGCGTCATGTTTGCCGCAAATAAATGCATTTTCTTTCTTTCTTTTTTTCTTTCTTTCCGAGGCACGGAAGGGTCTTGATATGTAATGGATAAACCCATCCAAGAACTGACTACAGCAAGCGAACCTTACCTTCGACCGACTCGTGCAGGTGCAATGAGACTACGCAAATATAATAGGTGTTATCATTTAGCCACGAGAACTTCCTGCTTCAAAATTATATTTGCGCAGTGTCATTGTCTGTCTGCCCAGATGTTTAAATATTCTCATAATAGTACAATTTCACATAAGAATGTGTACTTTACATTATCTTATAGATGATGAAGCGTATTAATATATGCTTAATGATAAGATAATTAGAGAATTGCCGTGTTCTATCTTTGTTGAGGCGTAATTGTATTATTTAAGTAACTAAGTATCTGCGCCCCGCGGTTTCACCCGCATAAGTTTCGATCCCATGGGAATATCTTGATAAAAAGTATCCTATATGTTAATCCTGGTTATAAACCATCTGTGTGCCAAATTTCATCCAAATCCGCTCAGTAGTTTTTGCGTGAAAGAGTAACAAACATCCATCCATCCATGCATTCGAACTTTCACGTTTATAATATTAGTAGGACATATAGTACGAAAGGAAAGGATTATAAGATGTTCCTGCCGATCGATTCTGTAAAAATCTCACCGTGAAAAGTTGGGTGAAGTGAGCTTAGAGTGAGCTGTCAATAGTGTCATTCCCTAGAATTAGTTGGAATGACATGACAGTTCACTCCACGCTCCCTTCATCTA
This sequence comes from Apamea sordens, assembly GCA_945859715.1. Classification (NCBI taxonomy): domain Eukaryota; kingdom Metazoa; phylum Arthropoda; class Insecta; order Lepidoptera; family Noctuidae; genus Apamea; species Apamea sordens. The sequence continues at coordinate 3,450,611 of OX244015.1, read as the reverse complement.
AGTTTTCACGGTGAGATGGTTACAGAATCGCACTGCTGGAGATAGGAGAAAGGTAGATATCAGTTTATCATAGGTAAATAATTAATCTTGCCTTTTCAGCCTCGTATTGATCTGAAGCATGCCTCGCACATTCTCAAATTAAATCAGCTGTCCAAACTTTAAATTCAATTAATTGAAAATAAAGGTTAACAATAATTATATGTGGGCGTCCAGGAAAAAAGGGTCCGAGGGTATTGAGTTAAGACTAGATTCGGTATCTAGAATAGTCAATTGATAGTAAAGATTGAAAAAGTATTCAAAAACTGGCACATATTGTTTTTTATCACACATTTGAAGTTGAAATTATGAAAAAAAAAAAATACTATATGAAATTGTAGCATTTATTAATAATCAATTAAAATCGCGAAATGCAATTTTTTCACCCAACTTTACAAAACTTCTTATACATATGTATATTATTATTATTAGTTCCCGAGATAACTAAATGCCGAGAACTGCACCCTAATTGCGTAACACACGATCAATCGGAATCTGAATCATTTTGAAGCAAATTGCTAATCCATTGCTTCATAAGTTCCAAAAGTTTGTCTGCTCAACACGTAAATAACGCAATGAATGTTGTTGAACTGTCAAAATGAAACCGATTCCGATTGATCGTGTGTTACGCAATTAGGGTGCTGGACCCTTTTTGAGCAAACCAACCGGGATTGCTGGCATTTATTGAAGAGTTCCGTTGTCTGTCTCCGAAACTCATCATCAGATCTTTACGATATTTCAATGAGACCATTTCGGAATAAAAAAGACCGAACACAAATTTAAAAAAAAAACTTCCGAATTGAGAACCTCCTCCTTTTTTAAAAGTCGGTTAAAAACAACTGTCTCTGTAACGAGTCAATCAGCTGTACTTCGGTACTTTAAATTATTTAGTTTAGAAACTCATTTCTCCCTTGTTTTACTTCCATCAATAATAGTACTAGATTCCCGATAAGCGCTTCAAAAACGGCCCGAAAAATAAGACCACAAATACTTTTGTGGTCTTATTTCAAATTAGTATGTTTTTAACCTTATTACTTAGACTTTTAAGTTTCATTTTAGAATAAATGACTGAAAATTTAAAAATAGAATGATTTTATTTTCTAGCGACATTTTAAATATATTTTGCAATGGTAATTACACTTTATGTTTAAGCATTAAGGTTTATAATAAACTGAAGTTGTTAATATTATTAAACTTTTTTCTAAGAAACGTATATGTTTACGTGTGTGCAAACGAGGCCACTTGAGCGACTGATTTTTGTTCCTGATCCTTAATCTGAAGTGGTTTTATCTTCATTAGAAAGACATCTGAAAATTCCACCCATTAATTTAACTGGCCTTGTATATTTTGCAATGACTAGAGTGATTGTGAAGAATGGACAGCCTTCAATAATACGGAAGAACACATCATTTTATCAATACAGACAATATGATAAACGGTCATTGGACATTTGTCAACGAGTATCTAAATAATATCATTGATAATAGATAAGTTTTTTACAGTCATCGTTGTATCCTTCAATGAGAATAGAGATAGATACGTAAGTCATCCGTATACACGTGAGGGGCTTGTGGCTAAGTAATAACAGCGGGTCGATCGACCAGGTTAAGAGGGTGCACACAGGTCCACTAGCGCCACTCCTTTAAAAAAATATTATCTCGTGACTGAGAAGGAATTATGAAAATTTGTTCAATCAGCGACCTCGGTAAATGTGTCTAGAATTTTCTAATACCTTTTATAAAATTTCATATTGAGACACGAAGCAACAAAATTCGATCTAAAGAAAAGCGGCCACATTCCTATATGTCGTATTTAGTTGCTTCGTGTCTCAATATGAAACTTAATAAAAGGTATTAGAAAATTCTAGACACACTTACCGAGGTCGCTGATTGAGCAGATTTTCATAATTCCTTCTCAGTCACGAGATAATATTTTTTTAAAGGAGTGGCGCTAGTGGACCGTTGTACACGCTCTTAGCTACGCTTGCCGCGGTTGGTCCGTGGAAATCACATCATATCAATCTTCATCATGAATGATGAAGGAAATAATAATAATATTTTATTCAGTATTAAATTGGTAAAATATTTACATAAAGTCTATAACTAGGACTATTCCGCTACTTTTCAAGTTAGCCAACGGAAAATACCCATTTATGTATATACTTTTATTACGCGGTATAATACTCGTATCTAATGGTCTAGTTATTAACTCAGCCTGGCCTTACGTGGAAGACCGTGACCTCAAACCCAGCACATGTAAGGCTAAGGTTAGACAATCTACTGACAACTTTAAAGCTTATGTTTCAAAGAAAACTGCGGGGTTATTGCGTAAAACACTAACTGTAGCAATGTTTTTCATTGTGACAGTTCAACGTCATTCATTGCGTTATTTACGTTGTTGAGCAGACAAATTTTTCGAATCTAAGAAGCAATGGATTAGCAATATCCTTCAAAATGATTCAGATTGCGATTAAAAGTGTGTTAGGGTACTGCTTGTGATAATGTCTAGCTATACATAATTATGTCTACGTTTTATAATTTTACTAGCCCTGCTTCGCATGGTTTGAGTAATTTATGTGGCCTACCCAAAATGTCCTTTCTTTGGTATTGTTCGTCGAATCGTTGAGCTCCTTAAATTTCAAGTTTAGCTGCGCGATTTCTGACAAATGCGTGCACTGGCTGGACAGCTCCTCTCAATCTGTGTGGTTCTTTCCTCAAAAGACCATCTCAGACATCGACCTACATGGTCTTCACATGATCTGACCAAGATTATGTCTGGACTTTAAAAGAGACTGTGACCTCTGAGTTTGTTTCGGCATTTCTTCTCAGACTAGTCAGATAGGAAACGCCGACCTCATCTAGTTTTAAAATATGATTGACGTGTACAAGTGTTTGTACAAACCTACTTACAAAATAAATCATTTATCATTTACTGTTATATGTTATGGCTAATAACAGCCGCACAGGTCGATCGGTCAGGTTAAGCTACGCTTGCCGCGGTTGGTCTGTGGATGGGTGACCATCTTTACATACCGAGACCCCTCCGTGCCTCGGAAAGCACGTTAAGCCGTTGGTCCCGGCTGTCATTCGTGGATCTTTGACAGTCGTTACGGGTAGTCAGAAGGCCGAAAGTCTGTCAACCAGTCTTACCAAGGGGTATCGTATTACCCAGTAACTGGGTTGTGGAGGTCAGATAGGCAGTCGCTCCATGTAAAATACTGGTATTCAGCTGCATCCGGTTAGACTGGAAGCCGACCCCAACACAGTTGGGAAAAGGCTAGGCAGATGATGATGGATGATACATATGAACGTAATTTAAAACACCACCACAGCACTGACTTATGCAAGGAAACGTTATAAAGATATCTAGGTCTTCATTATTTTAAGATCGCCCACAGTGAGCTAACGGAAATGTTAAAATATTTGACAGGTTTCAGTTTGTATTGTTAGGATAGTTACTGAAAACATATCTGTCAAATTTTGACTTAGCCAATGTCATACTCCAATCTATTTATATTGTTTTATACAAGGTCAAATTAAATTAGCTAGCAAAACTCCGTAGACGTGATGTTTATCGACATCTAAACATTTTATCTATTTTTTTTTGTTTTATCAAACAAAAAAATAAATAATTTGATGTGTTGTTTGAGGGGTCATCGACCACAGGTAGTGTAGTCACTTAAAATGTCAGTTTTAAAACTTTGTTTTTTTTTTTGTGTGTAAACTTCACAGACGTTATAGGTATCAATGTCTAAACACAATAAACCAAATGACAATGACACCCCCCCCCAAAAAAAAAAACAATTTTTTTGTTTCATTTAATCGTGTTTAGACATCGATACTCGTTACGTCTGCGGAGTTTCGCTAGCTAATCTATTTTGACTCTGAATTATATAAATAAAAATCGAACAGCATTTATGCTGTTCGATTGTAAGCGCGTCACTTGAGAATGGCTGGACCGATTTTATATATTTTTAATAGTAGGTTTATTGTTTGATCTTTTCCATTTTTTATGGAAATAAAAGTTGGAAAAGATTTCCGGAAAACTTTCGAATCCGGGATAAACGGAACGTCCTTTTTTCTATGAGATTTTTTTGTATGAAGTATTGACATATGGATAGGGCAACGTCTCGGGCAGCTAGATTTTAATAAAAAGCAAACAGCAGCTGCACGATTTCTGGCGTGCACTGACTGGACAGGTCCTCTGAAACTGTTTGGTTCTTTCCTCAAAAAACCATCTCAGACATTAATCTACATGGTCTTCACATGATCTGACCAAGATTATGTCTGGACTTTAAAAGAGACTGTGACGTCTGAGTTTTTTTCGGCCTTTCTTCTCAGACTAGTCAGATAGGAAATGTCGACCTCATCTAGTTTTAAAATATGATTGACGTGTAAAAGTGTTTGTACAAACCTACTTACAAAAATAAAGTCATTTATCAAACACTTCTGAGTCTCAGCATAATTTACTAAAAGTTAATTATTAATAGGAACTTCAGACTCATTGAAACTTAGTGCCAACTAAACAAATTGTTACAAAGTACAAAACTAGCATAAAAGAAAAATATAAACATTTATAAGTGAAAACAATTCAAGAATAAATAAGCAAAAATCACCACAGCCATATCATTAGAAATATCACCAGCGAAGTATACGAAAAAAAATGTAAGGAAATTACTACTCTATACGCACAATATAAGGACTACAAAAACAAGCCAAACCCACCACTATGTGTACAATATAAGAGCTATATCATTGCAAAGATCACCAGCGAAGAACATACAAAAAACAAATTCAAAGAAATTTGAACTCTGTACGCACAAACTCTGTAAGGACTACAACAGCACCAAAAATCCAAATACCCACCTTCTGATTCCCAGCGTATATACAAAAACAAATGCATAGAAATTTAAACTCTATACGCACAAAATAAGGACTACAACATCACCAAAAATGCAACTACCCACCTTCTAAATCCCTGCAATGGAAATAGAAACAGATATAATACTAACAGCAAAAATGAAAGACAAGACAGAAAGAAGAAGATCGAGCATATTCTCCCTTCTCTCACGAAAGAAGAAATTGACGAGGCAATTTTCCGAGCCTGGCATCTTTACGCTCAATCGGAAGTATTCGGCGGATTCCGCCATCTTGTCGGATTTTACGAAAACGGAAGACGGCAGTTACAAAATGTGCTTGGTGCAACAGGCTGATCACAGACATTCTTGTGTTTCAAATGGAGGTTTGTTTATAATACTTTTTTTTGGGAATCTCCCAGTTCAGCCTAGGAGTGTGTCTTGTATTTAACCAGACTTGCCTGTTTTTGCCTCAATAAATTAAGGCCTCCAGACAAGGCTTAAAAAACTTAAAAACTAAACGACTGCACGCTAAGGGCATTTCCTGTGGGGTACGGACCTCGGCTTAGGGCTGTCGCTGGGAGAGGGCAGCAAGGGGCAGGCTAAATTGAGGCCATGAGAGCCACAGTGGCCTGTCATTTTTTCAATACTGACTTTATTTGAAAAAACTGCTCTAAACTGTAAAAGTCATAGCGGCCACAGTGGCCTAAAAATTAGTTCAATTTTTTTCAGTTAGGCCACTGTGGCTCTCATGGCCTCAATTATGGTTTGATTTATCAAAAATGAGGCATCCAGCTAATAGCAGGGGATTTTTTTTTATTGTATAGCGTTGGGGATGCTTAGGGCAGCCTTCATACTCTAGTCTGTCATATTGTTTACAACAAATAAAGATTTTTCTCTAAGACATTAATTCGGTTTTTCTCGTAAGACATTAATACGGGTTTTCTCTAAGACATTAATACGGTTTTTCACTAAGACATTTATACGTTTTTTCTCTATGACCTTAAAACTGCTTTTCTGTAAGACAAAGGAAACGTAATTAATTTGTAAAAATGGTTTCATAACTTTTTTTTTTTGGTAAGTTAGCAATAGTATTGTTAATATTATGTTTTATCTTTCCTCTGTACCAACACATATTGTAGCTGTTTATTGCCCCTGAATAAATTAAATAAAATAAAAATAAAACCGTAACTCACAAACATCTAAATGTAAGATTCTTAGTAAAAAAAATTCGTTCCTACGTCACTGATCTTTCTACTCACTCAACTACGTTTGATTGTTGAATGGTTCGTCTGAAATATATCAATCAGTATTTAATCCGGTCGGTCTTCGAAGAAATTCCTAATGTACAATCGGTTATAATATCGCTCGATGCACTTGAAAAGTTGAAATCACTCCCATACAGTTTATTATTAAATCCTATGTAGTCATGGACACTCATGGAGTAGTACAGAAGATCGGCTCCATACAACTATATTTAGAGAAGGGAAGCGGACTGTCATCTCCGCAGACTGACACGTCTTAAGAATTTACTACCTTGTCGGGATTTTCGGGTAATGCTGTAGGCGGGCAAAGTCAAAGTCAAATCATTTATTTCAAATAGGCACATTAAAGGCACTTTTGAAAGTCAAAAATAAAATTGATTCTAGTCGCCCCTTCCAAAAGGTAGAGTTTCTTAAACGGTGGAGTTTCTTGCCCATTCTTCTCCATACGAAAAATGGAGAAGAATGGGCAAGAAACTCCACCGTTACTCTTTTAAAATGTTTTATAATAGTTAGGTAGGCAGCCCTATCGCGTGTTTACATACCGCGCGGCTGTAAGTAATTATTTCAAGAACAGGGCCAAATCACAACACTGTTAGATAACATTACCGTGCTTCAGGAGTACATCTTAAGGACCGCCTGACCAGCTATCTAGAACTGACTTCCCTTGAGAACACCTGGGAGCCTTTTTGGCCTCACAGAGTTTTTTTTGTTTTATGGCCCACTGCCTCTCACAGAGAGGAGGCCTGTGTCCCAGCAGTGGGAACATTATAGGCTGATTATGGTAATGCTTATTTTTTTTTAATTATCCTTTTTTTACTATTTGTATTTCCTGTACACACGGCTACACATCAAGCTATGAAAAACCAGTATAGGCTGACCGTTCATTGTGTGAAAATATCATACAAAGTGAGTCCAAGACAAACTGGTTTTGTATAGCTTGACGTGTAGCCGTGTGTACGTACGGATATTTTTTCTATGCACTTTTGGTAGATACTGATCATACGAAAGATTAAAAGGGGGGGAGGGGGTTCATCCAAGTCTTATTTTTTCTCACGTAGAGGGGCTGGGGGGGGGGGGGGGTAAAAAAGTGGGCAAAATGGTCTTACGTAATAAATGAACAGCTCCAAACGAACTATACGTGTGCCTGCGTAGGTTTTTTCTCGTCGGAGCCGACCTTCTGTCTGTAATATTCTGTTGTACGAGTTCAATAAAGTAGATCTAGTAAGTGATAATATAAATAGAGCTGGACAGCCATTCGTCTGGATATGACGTGGTATTGCTGTGATACATACCGACTGACTTTGAAATCATTGGCTTTTTAAGGGGTGAAAGAACTCATGAATTTGAATCACTTTTTTACTATGCAGCTGAATACCAGTATTTTACATGGAGCGACTGCCTATCTGACGGAGTTCACATAAGCAGTCACTCGATGTAAAAATACTGGTATTCAGCTGGGCTGGCTAGCTTCTGGGTTGTGGAGACAACCCAGTTACTGGATAACACGACACCTTTGGTAAGACTAGTTGTCAGACTTTCGGGCTTCTGACTACCCGTAACGACTGTCAAAGATCTACGAATGACAGCCAGGACCAACGGCTTAACGTGCTTTCCCAGGCACAGAAGGGTCTCGATATGTTACGTATAGTCACCGATCCACGGACCGACCTCGGCAAGAGCTGCTTAACATTGAAGACCGACCAGTGCGGCTGTTATTATTTAGCCATGAGCCCCTCTGTCCATGCAAAGTCGGATTCATGAGTATCCTCACCTCCCGGAAGGAGGAACTTCAAAGTCAGTACGTTTAATATTCTGTTTCATATCATTGTCGGGTTTCGCGAGCTGTTTGTAAACAAGCCACTTCAAAATTAGCCAGGTTTGGTGCCAAACCAAATAAACACTTGGAATTGATTGACATGCTGTTTGTGGAGTTACAATAATAATTATAGTACCTACGTGATATGACTATTATTGTCGGTAAAATCAAAATCAAAAGTCATTTATTCAAATTAGGCTGAGAATCAGCACTTTTCGAACGTCAAAATTACAAAAGACAGTCCCCAAAAAACGCCCGTCCTTCACCACTTCCTAGTGCTATCGCTGGGAAGAAGAAGTGGCGCAACAAACTCCCCAGCAGCACAGCTGTCTTTTTCAATTCCCGTAATGAAAAACGTTAAGAATCTAGTCACAATCTCATCTCAGCGACAATCAATGTCATAAACTGATCAAAAATGTAGGTAAATTAAAGATATGAGGTATTTTTGACAGATTGAGACTCAGATCAGACTGTGAACATTTTTAAAATTACGAGAATTGCCCCTCTGAGGGCTTTAGAATGTTAAATTTTTAATTGAGTGATAAAAATGTCGTCGGTATTGTATTAATGAAAAATCATGAAATTTATTCATGATTTGATGATAGGTCAATTACTAGAAGGAGGTGAACATACTGATATCGAAAGCAGATAAAAAAAGTCTTTCGATCCTTTTTAATGTTTTTTTTTAATATCCTTCCTACCCTATTGCGCAGTCTGTTATAAAAAAAAAGAAAAAAGAAAATAATTTTAAGCGTTTATGTAGTAATACTTGCTTGTCTTAATAAATCTTCTATTTGTTATTATAAGTCCAATTTAAAAATTATTTGTATACGCTAACAGTAATGTAGTCTCTTTGAGCCGACTTCAAAGAAAGATCATAGTTTGAGTGCTGCTAAAACACCTGTAATAATAAAAGCTACAACTGCGTTTAGTTTTGAAAGAAAATGTGTTTTTTTCTTCTAAAGAATATACTTACCTTTTATGTAAAGCAAATCTAGTACCTACCCAGCTGTAAACCAGGGATGTTATGGAGCTCCATAACCGTAACCGAAACTATCGGATATCCGAAATAAATATATATCCGTAACCGTAATCGAAACTATCGGATATCCGAAATAAAAATATATCCGTAACCGTAACCGAAACTATCGGATATCCGAAATAAAAACATATCCGTAACCGTAACCGAAACTATCGGATATCCGAAATAAAAATATATCCGTAACCGTAACTATCGGATATCTGAAATAAAAATATATCCATAACCGTATCCGTTTCACAAGTTTCGGATAGTTTAGTATAAGGGCGGAGTCTAAAAAACGACATGTTTCGACAGGTTTTTGTAACATCTCTAAATTATTTAGAGATGTTACAAAAACCTGTTTTTTTTTTTGTTAATTCATGAAAAATATCTAGGCTTAGACATTTTTCGTGGGTTTCTAGAATCATGTGCTGAATTCATGGATACAGTTTGCGCGTCGATGTATACCACCCTTTTTTTTTTTTTTGAGGATGTGAAATCATCAAATGACTCCTCCCGCTCTGGGTGGAGCAGAAGGGAGTGTCAGACTCTTACTGACTAAAACCCACCCGTGTTCCTTCCTTAGCCCTTTATGTTCCAGGGCAGCGGTAACCCTTGCGGATGATCCCGCTACCCTGGCAGGGTCCCTACCACCCTGTGTATCAAAGTCTATAAGACTATGTCGTGTTCAATGTAGCAATATCTATTTAGCTACCAATCTAAGCTAGCAGTATTTCAAGCTAAAAAACAACGCCTAATACAATGCTAATAAAGTTCACAGTAGCGCAGCTAACTCACACACACACCCCTCTCTGCTTACCCACAGAGCTAGCCGGTGCCGCGTCCGACTCGGATAGCGAAGGCTCCCGAACCGGCATGCAGAGCGCCCGACCTTCTGAAATCAAGAAGCAGGAGATTATAGCGGATATCGAGGCGAATTATGTTGCGGATACCAATTTTGATATTGGTGTGGTGAGTGGACTCTTTATTTATTTAGATTAGCTGGTTTTAGTGCACTAGAATAGAAAAGAAGATGGCGAGTAAAGAGGTATTTTCATTTTTTTATTTATTGGAACGAAGTTCCTTATCGCGCGTTGCGAAAGGAGGCTAGACGGAAAAAATTAAGACCAAAAGTTGGAACGACACTTTTTGCTATAGTTGTAAGCCGTGCGGCGTGCGCGTGTTTCTCTGTCTGTCTCTCTCTCTCTCTTTGAACTTCGTTCCATCCGGGTGTCCCTTGACACCTCTCAAGTTTTTATTTATTTAAACTTTTCGCACAAAAAGGTACAAAGGTGGACTTAATGCCTGCATTCTCTACCAGTCAACCAAGGGTGGTGAAGAGATTAGATGGCAGGTGCTTTGGTTGAGAGGGACAATGATAAAAAAAATCTCTTAAAACTAGGTACACAAATACATAAATAGGTCATATACACATACATACTATTACTATAATATATACCTACTTATAATATATATATATACACAAAATCAAGGGAGAGAAGTGTTGAGATGACTCTACGCTTATTTATTCATTTATTTCAGGCATCAAAGCCCATATAAACACATAAAAAACAATATTAATATAACTTAAAAATACTATAAATACATACAACATTATAATTATACTAAAACACTAACTATTTGCCCTACAGTGGGCAAATACAGACTTCGATCTAGTAGAGCAGGAGTAATTAGATAAGAGTGGCTGAGGGTCTAGTAAAATTGTGTGATAGGAGAGACCGACGTCCTTATGTGGCTGATGATGATGAAGTTTGGCAAGCGATGCTAAGAGAACAAGCTGTAGCGGTATCTACAACGCCATATGCGAACAACGCGTCATACTGACGTCACGGAAATCCTGCATCTCGCAAGCAGAGTTTACAGCACTCGTACATACATACAAACTTCCCAACAACAATCGTTGGGCAATTGCCCGCCAGACACAACACCCGTCTGGTCGGAGGATTCTCCCTTTTCTATGGAGGATGAGTGGACTTTACACCCTGTTCCTCATACCTCTAAAAGCTTATGTCCAACCGTAGATATAGATAATATTTAGTCGAAGTCTGTATTTTCCCACAAACTTAGGACAAAGGCATTGCTTTTCTCCATACACTTCTCTTTACCACATCTAGATGTTACTATCTTGGGTCGAATCTTGCACAATAATATTATTTTATTAACATGAAAGGATTTTTTCATAAAAATCATCCTTTTGTGATACAAAAATGTAAAAATTGGTACCGAGGCTCTGTGCCTAAGGTGCAACACCCATCATTAATTCCCCACTTTCAATCGATTACAAGACATTTTCACCCTTATTTCAAACCGCGACGGTTGCTTATATCCTTGAGTTTTCTAAGACAGCGGTTAAACCTTTAACAGCAGAAATAGGGACATCCAGCAGCACGTACATACGGCTACACATCAAGCTATACATTTCCAGTGCGAGCTGACCTCGCATTCTATAGGTTTTTCGGACAATCAGAAGTCAGCTTATACTGGTTTTGTATAGCTTGATGTGTAGCCGTATGTACATCAGTGGTATCAAGACCAGCATTACCTGGCCCCTTTTTCTATTGAAACTCTGTACTAATCTACATGTATTTGTTCCGGCATCATTCTTCTATTGGCACTGCTGCGCTGCGTGTCGCGGGTTCGATTCCCGCACGGAACAAATATTTGTATGACCTACATGTATTTGTTCCGAGTCTGGGTGTTTTTCTATCTATAATATGTATGTATTAACAAAAAAAAAAAAAAAATGTATATGTATAAGTAGTTTATCAGCCATCTTGTTACCATAACACAAGCATTAGGTTGCTTAGCTTGGGACTAGATGGCGCTGTGTGAAATGTTCCACGAATATTTATTATTATTTAACTATTTATACAAAAATATCTGACCGATTTTTTTTCTGTTTTACAGGCTGGGGAGCTCGTGGAAGAGGTAGCAGAAGAGAACAAGTCCCTCCTCTGGTTCCTGCTGAAGCAGGTTCGACCCGGCATGGACCTCAGCAAGGTGGTGCTGCCCACCTTCATCCTGGAGCCGCGCTCGTTCCTCGACAAGCTGTCTGACAACTACTACCACGCTGATATTCTGGGGCAGTAAGTACCGCCGTACTAGTGAACAGGAGCCAAGGGTTACAGATCAAGGTCTGAAATGACTTGCCAGGGTAGCGGGATCGTCCGAAAGGGTTACCGCTGCCCTGGAACATAAAGGGCTATGGAAGGAACACGGGTGGGTTTTAGTCAGTAAGAGTCTGACACATCCTCAAAAAAAAAAAATGGTTACAGCGACAGTGGCAATATTCCCCACTAATTGCTATAATGCAGTGGGGCTTATGGCTAAGTAATAACAGTCGCACGGGTCGACCGATCTAGTTAAGTTAAGCTTGCCACTGTTGGTCCGTGGATATCGCGGGATCTTTACATTCCAAGACCCCTATATACCCCTCCGTGCCTCGGATAGCATGTTGATGACGACATGCGGATAGCATGTTGTTGTTGTTGTTGATGACGTCACGCAGAAGTGTTTGCACGAAGGCGCTGACGTTCATACTCGGGGTCACCAGTTTGGAGGCATGAGGAACAGGGTGTAAAGTTCACTCATCCTCCATAGAAAACGGAGGATCCTCCGACCAGACGGGTGTTGTGTCTGGCGGGCAATTGCCCAACGATTGATGTTGGGAAATTGTATCTATGCTAATTGCGCGGTAAACTCTGCTTGCGAGATGCAGGATTTGCGTGACGTCAGTATGACGCGTTGTAGATACCGCTACAAGCCGTTGGTCTCGGCTATCATTCCTGAATCTTTGACATTCGTTACGGGTTGTCAGAAACCCGAAAGTCGGACAACCAGTTTTACTAAGGGGTATCATATTGCACAGTAGTATAATACTACCTATACATACATATTATGTACGTAGTACCTAAACTAGGTATAATATTGAACCATTTTTTTTTTAAATCCACTCTTGTGAAGTCTGATGAACAAAGTTTTTTCCCTATAAGTTTTTGAGACCATTCAAAATTATTTTGATTTTTTGTTATATTTGTCGGAGTCATTCGTTTGACTCTAGACAGAGTCTAGCCTGAGTTCGTGGGGAGACGAGAGCAACGGCTTCAAAAGCGGTGTGAGCAGAGCTCTCGGGATCATCGAAACATTGGACATCGTACGAACAACATGTGGATAGAAACTGTCGCGCGTTCCGTATCGTTGAGTTGTGTGTGTATGTGATTCGCTAGTGTGACTAACTGGTTCGTAAATTATAATCTGATTTGAACTGCAAACTGTTTCTCTATTGTGCTCCAACCAACACTACCCATAGTACGCCCACATTAATTAAAATATGCCTGATGTTAACGAGAGACAGTCATACCTTCTCCGTCATATTTATGTCATTCCATGTCTCTATTATTTATTGATTTTCGCCGGTTTTTTATTTTCGGCGCATGCGACCCTTCACTTGTCACAACAATGCCACAGAGTGCTTCTGACACTCAAGGCATAGACAAGTAATGAGGTTACGTCTAGCGCGGATTAAAAATAAATAATATTTATTTTATTGCTAATATTTTACATAATATTATATCTATTTTATTATTTATTTATTACTGCCCGTGACATCACAGCGGGCCCTATCAGAATACCAGCACTTCGACATTTATTTTTTAAATGTCGAAGCATCATGCTGAGATAGGAGCCTTTTGGCCTCGTATAGGACTTTCTGTTTCATTTTTTTTTCCTTTTGTTACTTTTTTTTATACAATTTGTTTTATTTTTAACTGTGTTTAGTTTATCATCCTGTACGAGTCGCAATAAATACTTTTTCTTTCTTTCTTTCTTACCAGTAATTACAAACATCACCTCTCTCTCTCTCTCTTTCCAGAGCCCAACTAATAGAAGATCCATACCAAAGATTCGTGGCCGTCGTTCGCTGGTACCTGTCTGGCCTGTACCGAAAGCCTAAAGGTCTGAAGAAGCCTTACAATCCTGTGCTGGGAGAGACCTTCAGATGCTGCTGGAGACATGGACCTGAGTCTTATACTTACTATTTAGCTGAACAGGTGAGCCAACTTTAATAGCCAAAGATTAGCCAGGTACAATCACGAGCAAAAGTATGTATACACTCGGCTTTATTCAAAAGCGATTTACTCCTTTATTTTTTAATGAAATTTTATGCTGTTACGAACATAGCATTTGCGAACCCATAGGTTTTTGTAATGTGTCGTATTTCAACGTTGCTTTCGTTATTTCACGAAAAAAACGCAATTGAAAGTTGCTAAGTGTTCACATATTGATGCTCGTGACTGTACACAGGAGATATTATAGTGCACAAGTGTGTGCGTAAACACAGATGCACTCTCTGTTCCTTTACTCTCATATTCCGATGGGACGGCGGTTTTAAACCCAACTTGACTGGATTTAATTAATTGCTAATGACCTCTAGTATAACCCGACCCGACCCGTATACGTCGAGTTTCCCTGTCACCTTGTATATGTTAGTTACGTGGTACACTTTGCGTGCACGATGTAGAATTTTTGTCTGACGTCAGTGTGTCGCGTAGTTCGTATGTGGCGATGTAGATGCCGCCACAGTGTTGAGCGTTCTGTGAAGGAGCTCGTCCGGGGAAGTACTACCGTCATAGATATTTCTGCCGCCGAGCGTTGCTTTTCTATATTTTTTATTCCGGTTGCTTTTCTATTCTATTGTTACGACAGTTAAAACTGCCGATATAAATTACCAAAAATTACACTTTAATTAACAACACTAATAACAACTCAAACACACTAATTATAAAACACAATTGTACTTAAGTCGCACTTGAAGATCGCTTTCGGTGTATTCGCTTGTATCGCTTATCCAACTCTGACTCTGTCGTGGCGCATCCCGGCCTTATATAGTGCCGCAGATAGTTCTAGAACCTTCTATTGTAGAAACAACTAGAAGGTTCGAACACGTACCGGCCCCGACTGACCAGATGTCGATAGTTCTAGAAAGATCTAGCGTCGAAATTTCTAGAAGGATCTTGAATCTATTAGTTCTGCTACTCGATACAAGATGGCGCTAGTGGTAACTAATGTCACCATGGGCATTTATTGTGGCGCGCAACACTATCTTACGCTAAATAATTGCTGTTTTGACCACCAGCTTATGTTTACATAATAACAATATGCTAATTTTATTTGCAGGTATCCCATCACCCTCCCGTGTCCGCCTTCTACGTGACGAACAGAAAGGAGGGGTTCGTCATAGAGGGTAGTCTGTTAGCTAGGTCCAAATTTTATGGTAAGTCCCCTTTTTTTATTTTTTTTTTTAATTGACAATGGGCTCTCTCTTGACCTCAATCCAGCCCAGAGGCAGTGATGAGATCTACGGTGGAACGAGCTTGCCCAGAAGAAGCCTATTCACTCTCGTGAATAAGCTTCGCCATCATTGTCTCCATCGTTTAGCCAAAAGACATCCACTGCTGGAAATAAGCTTCCCCCAATCGTCTCCATAACGACCAGTCTTTGGATCCCCTTAAAAGAATTTTAGTACAAAAAAAAAAACAACGGACTTCCAAAAAACACACTAAAAAATAACTTTAATTTCGGAAGTCGGTGTTGTCGGGTTCGCATTTTCGTTGTTTGCCACCGACTTCCGAGATTAAAGTTATTTTTCACTTTGTAGTGTCTTTTTTGGGAGTCTGTTGTTTTTTTTTCACTTTTAAGTTGTATTTTTTACCAGTCATTTTGGTTTAAACACCAAACTACTGAACCGTTTATGATGAAATTTCTATGGGACCAATCTGAAAGTATATCCTTACAAATAAAAAAAGAGTTTTACAAATCGGCTATAAATAACGGAGATCTGTAATAAAAAAAAAATACAGTCGAAATGAGAACCTCCTCCTATTTTGAAGTCGGTCAAAAATGCAGACACACACTGCCTGATTAATATCTGCTAATGATATTAATCAGGCAGTCTGTGTCTGCATGACTTTATATAACAAAATGCCGGGATCTTATTCAAAACAGCACAGAAATATCCGCCTTTAGGCTACCTGTCCATTGAAGTGAAGCAAGGCTGCGGAGAAACGGAGAAATATTAACCAATAGGATTGCGTAAAATCTCCGCTCTGCTCCTATTGGTTAATATTTCTCAGTTTCTCCGCTCCGCAGCGTCGCTCCGCTTCAATGGACAGGCAGCCTTAAAAACTTTCCAAGTGAACTTCCTCTTCTCATCGTTTAACTCAATACTTTTATTGCATTCCACCCCAAACCCACCACCAAAACCAAATAAACGACAAACCCACCCACCCCAACCTGCAAATAAAGTTCTTGAATAAAACCAAGATATATTTTGATATACAACGTGGCGCTACAATGGCGACATTAATTTAACACACGGGTAGGGCTAGTGGCCAGTAATCATAAAAATTATAACAACATAAAAAAAATCGTAACTTGAAAACTTCCACCTGCGCCGCGCGCCGACATAGGGCTCTCTCTCTTTCCTTCAATTCGCTTTCTCTTTGCTCGTTAATTGTTTTAATTACATTGATGCGATGTTATTATCCGTGACCCCGGCAAATGACCCCTGCGCTACAGTTCTTTAAGTCAGGTTGCTCTAAGATGCTATTTTATAAAATTGTTAATAAATAAATAAATATTAATGTTTAATTAAATTAAAATACATTCATAAAACTACAACGCAAAACCGTATACGTGTGTTAAATTAATGTCGCCATTAAAGCGCCACGCTGTATTTTCAAGCAGAACACTAATTTATTCACCATTCTCTTCCAGGTAATTCCACATCAGCGATCTTAGAAGGATGCGCTCGTATCCACCTTCTGAACTGGGGAGAGACGTACGTCACAACTGCGCCGTACGCGCACTGTAAGGGCATCGTCATCGGCACGTTGAGCATGGAGCTCGGAGGAAAGGTACGACTAGATTTAAAATGACTTTTCAAATCTGAAGTCAAAAAATCTCATACTGTAGTTTATTTTTCATCTCTTGTAGACGTGGTTTTTTTTGGAACGAAGTTCCTTATCGCGCGTTGCGAAAGGGGGCTAGACGGAAAAAATTAAGACCAAAAGTTGGAACGACACTTTTTGCTAAGTTGTAAGCCGTGCGGTGTGCGCGTGTTTCTCTGTCTCTCTCTCTTTGAACTTCGTTCCATCCGGGTGTCCCTTGACACCTCTCAAGTTTTTTTCTTCTGTATACGGCATGAGTTTTATATTTGAGGTCATGAGAGCCAGAGTGGCTTAACTGAAAAAAATTGAACTAATTTTTAAACCACTGTGGCGCTATCTTTTACAGTTTAGAGTAGAGAGCCACAGTGGCCTAACTGAAAAAAAATTAACTAATTTTTAAACCACTGTGGCGCTATGACTTTTACAGTTTACAGCAGTTTTTTCAAATAAAGTCAGTATTGAAAAAATTACAGTTAGGCCACTGTGGCTCTCATGGGCTCATTTCGTCTCGTGACGGTCCGAGTCGTACTCTAAATTCATTATCTTCATTTTATTAACGAACTTGTTGCTTCAACTCTTCAGATTTTGCTGAAAATCTGTTTTATTTTACAAGAAGCGACGGCCATCTTTATCCAAAATGATACCAGAAGGCCAATTCTCGTAATTTTAAGACCGTTCACAGTCTGATCTCAGTCTCAGCGATAGCACTAGGAAGTGGTGAAGGGCGGGCGTTTTTGGGGGACTGTCTTTTGTAATTTTGACGTTCGAAAAGTGCTGATTCTCAGCCTAATTTGAATAAATGACTTTTCATACCACTTGCTCAAAAAAGTGACATTCTATGCCACAAAAAGCGAACATAACAATAGTCATTTTTAATCTGTTAAAAACAGGGAAAGAAAATTGTACTGAATTTCATTCATCCTCTAGGTCCCAGAATGTGATTTAAATTTGGAATACTTACCGAAATTTATACTGAACTACATCTGTGTTTACACTATTGAGTTTGTATATAAAGCATTATACATCTTTTTGAAAAAGGAATACGCATTTAATAAGCAGTTATGATTATTAAATAAAATTACGAAAACCGACGAGGCCGTATGAGCTTGATGCCTTTGCTTTTCCGACAAAAAAATATTAGTCTAGGAATTTGCCGCGTTTTTGTTTTCTTCAAATACATAAACGTTAAGTTTATTTTTTCGCAAATGGTACGAAAAGTAGAGTATTTTCCTCGGTGATAAAGCTGTCTTAGTCTTGGGTGAACTTAAATCCCTCGCTACACTCAGGACTCGTCTTAAATCCCTCGCTTCGCTCGTGATTTAAGTTTTTAACACCCTCGCTACGCTCGGGAGTAAACCTCGAGTCCTTCGTTACGCTAGCGATTTAAATCGTCACCCGCGACAGAAGACACTGCTTTATCCCCTTGGTTAATAATCTACTATTTGATATGATTTTGATTTGATTTGACTTAAGCTGTCAAAAATACCTCTAAATTCCCTACATTTTGACAAGTAGTTTTTGACATTTGTTTGTCGCCGAAATGAGACTACGACTAGATTTTGAACGTTTTGAATTACGTGAATTAGGCTTCTGTTATAAACGTTATGTGATTACTTAGACGACACGGTTAGCGCAGTGGCTGAGCGATCGGACTGCTGCGCTGCGTGTCGCGGGTTCGATTCCCGCACGGAACAAATATTTGTAAGTCCTACATGTATTTGTCCTGAGTCTGGGTGTTTTTCTATCTATAATATGAATGTATTTACAAAAAAAAATGTATATAAGTAGTTTATCAGCCATCTTGTTACCATAACACAAGCATTAGGTTGCTTAGCTTGGGACTAGATGGCGCTGTGTGAAATGTCCAGGGATATTATTATTATTATATTACTTAGCAATATCAGAAATCTCGGACACGTTAAAATAAATTAATATTGTATTTTTCAGGTGCATGTAATGTGCCCAGAAACTGGCTACCAAGCGGACGTAGAATTCAAACTAAGAGTGAGTAATAAGTCACCGATCTATAATAAACAAAGTACAGTCACAAGCAAAAGTATGTATACACTCGGCTTTATTCAAAAGCGATTTACTCCTTTATTTTTTAATGAAATTTTATGTTGTTACGAACATAGCATTTTCGAACCCATAGGTTTATGTAATGTGTCGTATTTCAACAAAAATCAAAACGAAAAGCGAAAAAATCGCAATTGAAAGTTGCCAAGTGTTGACATATTGGTGCTCGTGACTGTAAGCTGGACTTCATACTATCGATGACAAAATGAAGACATTTGATTTCCGGCATTTTGGCGCTGACAGCAAGCTTAGCGGCCGTGGAACTAATATTTTTGATAGCGAGTTTTACAAAAGGCGCAAAATCTCACAATAAAAATGTTCTAAATATCTCTTAGTATACACAAAATACACAAAAGTCTTATTACACAATTTAGACCTAAATCATGAGAGATGTACAGACGCCAGCAGGTCAAGCTACCCGAAACTGTAAAATTTTCCCAATCAACTTTGAACCTTAATGCTTTAGCGATAAAATTGAAAATCTATTAAATAAATTTGACAGATTGTAGTAGCTTGATGTGCTGGCGTTTGTACCAAAACAAAACGACGGCCATTTGCAGCAATGTGTCAATTTTAGTTCCTGAGACGCTCGAGCGGGGGCGCTTTGAATCGGCACAAAAATCAACTGTCATTTCGTATAGTATATTTAGTCCAGCGTACTTGTATAATTATCAGTGATCGGAGTAGGTAGATTGAACTGGGGTCATTGATCCGAAACGTATATATTACTATGGACATTCCTCCGGAATTGGTGGATTATTAAAAAAAAACCGGAACTTATGTAGGAATTGTATTCTGCCAGAGTGGAAGGAGTCATTTGATGATTTGCCATCCTAAAAAAAAAAAGGTAGGAATTGTAATAAAATGAGCAATATTTAATTGAATCCGGAAATACCGGAATTACTTTCCGGAAAAATGGCTTATCCATGTTATTCTTTCTGTGTGCATTTATGATATAAGTACCAAAAATCCATCTACCTTCTCCGATCACTGATAATTATATATAGGACAGTGGATAAAGTTCATCTCCATATTATGTTTGATGCTGACAGTACTATTTCAAGTTATATTTGGTTAGAACTACTGTCTATTTCACTGTTCTAACTCAATAGGAAAAACGGATCCCTTATAAGATGACTTCATTGTTCGTCTGTCAATACCCTTTTTCTCAGGAACGCGTGGAGTTATCAAGTTGAAATTAATATCAGATACTCAGGGCTGCAATCCCTTGAAGCAGTGAAAAAATCAAACTTCTAAGTCAACGCAATCAAAAGATACGGGCGTTTATGTTCCGTTTATGACGCATATGTTGACACTCGCAAGGGAATCAAAACCTATAGAGTACTTCCCGTTGACCTAGAATCATGAGATTTGGCAAGAAGCAATGTCATGTATCTTAAAACCGTCGGACGGCGCGTATGTGTTCCACGCGCGCCTCAAAGAGATGTCAGCACGAGAGACGGGGCCCGATAGGCCCGAAGCCTGCCAGGGTAGCGGGATCATCCGAAAGGGTTACCGCTGCCCTGGAACATAAAGGGCTAAGGAAGGAACACGGGTGGGTTTTAGTCAGTAAGAGTCTGACACTCCCTTCTGCTCCACCCAGAGCGGATACTTTTTTTTTTTTGAGGATGGGAAATCATCAAATGACCCCTTCATTTGATGATTTCCCATCCTCAAAAAAAAAAAAGTATCTTAAAACCGTAAATTGGTACGGAACCCTCGGTGCGCGAGTCCCGACTCGCACTTGACAGGTTTTTTTTCTTCTAATAATTATCTATTATCCTTTTTCTACAGTCATTCCTGGGCGGTGCAGATCAAACGAACTCGATCCAGGGTAGGATTAAGCGTGGCAAGGAAACTATAGCGGTGCTCGAGGGTTACTGGGACGGCAGGATTGATATTAAGGATAAGAGGACTGGGGTAAGCAGAGTGAATGGAATATTATCATAACCAGCCTATAACGTTTCCACTGCTGGAAGACAGGCCTCCTCGTCAGGGAGTGGGCCGTAATCTACCACGCGGGCCCAGTGCGGGTTGGTAGATCTCACATGTCTTCGAATTTTTGGTTCTAGGACATGCCGGTTTTCTCACGATGTTTTCCGTTTTGAGAGCAGTGGTGATGAAATAATTTACATAAAGTAAAGCGCCTGCCTAGGTTCGAACCTACAACCTACAACTCTTTTTTGCGGCCGTTACCACTGGGCCACGTGGCTTGGTTTTTTGTTCTGTGGTGCGGAACCGCGGTCTATGAGTCCAACTCGCACTTGGCCGGTTTTTCTAAGCTACATAATTAGCATACAACGTTCCCACTGTTGGGACACTGGCCTCCTCTCTGTGAGAGTGAATGGGCCGTAATCTACCACGCGGGCCCAGTGCGGGTTGGTAGATGTCACATGTCTTCGAATTTTTGGTTCTAGGAGATACCGGTTTCCTCACGATGTTTTTTTTTATTGCTAAATGGTCCTGCTCTTGACCTCGATCACGCCTGATAGAAAGCGATGCATGAGGTATGATGGAACGAGCGTGCCCAGAAGATGCCTGTTCACTTTTTTTAAACGTTGCCCCACACTAGGAATCACTCCTGTATCGTGGGTGCGTTTATAAACATTTAAACTCACATACACAAACAGCCAGACCCGGAACAACTACATGTAGGCAATACAAATATTTGTTCCGTGCGGGAATCGAATCCGCGACACGCAGCGCAGCAGTCGATCGCTCAGCCACTGCGCCTTGCTTTGAAGGCAGACGGGTTAAATGTGGGAGGGCACAGACGGGATGACCGACGAAAAATATCGTCGCTATGGGGTCTAAACTCATGTGCTGAATCCATGGGTACAGTTTGCGCGTCGATGTCCTGCCACCCTGTATATGTGATTAATTACTTTTTTTTTCTTTCTACTCCAGGAGGAATCAAACCTCTTCGACGTCGCACTACTTAAGGAACAGCGACTCCCACGCTACCTCATGAACATGGACCGCCAACAAGAGTTCGAGTCTGCCAAGCTGTGGATCAAGGTGTCTGAAGCCATCGCCAATGAGGACCAGGTAAACATTCCCTCCTTTAAACCAATCTGCGTAGCCTTCTCCCAACTATGTTGGGGTCGGCTTCCAGTCTAACCGGATGCAGCTGAATACTAGTATTTTACATAGAGCCACTGCCTATCTGACCTCCACAACCCAGTTACTGTGTAACACGATACGATACCCCTTGGTAAGGAGAGACCATCTCAGACATCGATCTACATGGTCTTCACATGATCTGACCAAGATTATGTCTGGACTTTAAAAGAGACTGTGACCTCTGAGTTTGTTTCGGCCTTTCTTCTCAGACTAGTCAGATAGGAAATGTCGACCTCATCTAGTTTTAAAACATGATTGACGTGTAAAAGTGTTTGTACAAACCTACTTACAAAATAAAATCATTTATCATTATCATTTATCCTACTAATATTATAAACGTGAAAGTTTGTAAGGATGGATGGATGGATGGATGGATGTTTCTTACTCTTTCACGCAAAAACTACTGAACGAATTTGGATGAAATTTGGCACACAGATAGTATACAACCAGGATTTACACATAGGATACTTTTTATCCCGATACTCCCACGGTATCGAAACTTATGCGGGTGAAACCGCGGGGCGCAGCTAGTGGGTTTATAAGTATCAAAATATTGAAGGGATAGCGCGTATTTTCATAACCTACCATTATTTCTTCTTTACAGATAGCAGCCACAGAACAGAAGACAATAATAGAAGAGGCTCAGCGATTGCGCGCGCGCAATCTGTTGAACCCCTGGGTGCCCCGACTGTTTCACAGGAACTTGCAGCCTACACCACCTGAAGGTCAGTACTATCATCATCATCTGCCTAGCCTTTTCCCAACTATGTTGGGGTCGGCTTCCAGTCTAACCGGATGCAGCTGAATACCAGAATTTTACAGTCAGCGTCAAAAATATCGGGACGAACACACTGTTCAAAATGATCTCAACAACTAAGAAAACTAAACTTTGTCTCAATTGGATAAAGTTCTTGTCAGAATGACAGTTGTCGTGTACTGTCTTCATTCTGAAACATTCCTTCTGTCATCGAGTTAATATGGCATTTTCATAGATGTTTAGATCATTTTGAATAGTCTGTTCGTCCCGATATTATTGACGCTGACTATACATGGAGCGACTGCCTATCTGACCTCCACAACCCAGTTACTGGGTAATACGATACCCCTTGGTAAGACTGGTCAGAACTATCATTATTATCGTTAAATTACAGATTGTTCTTTACTGGAACAGTATGGAGACATCCCGAACACATAGTAGATACGGAGAGAGTGGTGGTTGCTCAGTGGTAACGGCTCCGACTTACGAGTTGTAGTTCGTAGGTTCGAACCCAGACGGGCGTTTTACTTAGTGTAAATTATTTCATCACCACTGCTTTCAAAATGGTGAAGGAAAACATCGTGAGGAAACCGGCATGTCCTAGAACCAAAAATTAGAAGACATGTGACATCTACCAACCCGCACTGGACCCGCGTGGTGGATTACAGCCCACTCCCTCTCACCGGTTCCAAACGAGTACTGGTACTCCACTTAACAAGTACCGGTACCGGTCAAATTTTGGTACAGTCAGCAACAAAAGTCAATTAACTCTGTTACTTTTACAACTCATCTAAATTGATACAAAATGATGTGATACATTGGTTTTCTCTATTTCAGGTAATAGCAAGCAAAGAGTGAATTATTCTTAAATATGTTACTACATGTTTTTTAAGAATATTTTGCTCAATAATTAAGATTTAAACAACCGAAGTTATAACCGACTTTTGTTGCTGACCGTACCCGCCGCGTACCACATAATCTAGAAAGAAAGAAAGAAAAAAAAGTATTTATGTGTGTGTGTGTGTGTATTTGTGTGTGTTTTTAAGTATTTATGTGTTTTAGTTTTTGCGTGTGTGTGTGTGTATCTCGTTTTTTTACCTTGGAGTTATTTTTCTAATGGCTAAACAACTATCCTTTTTACTTACTTTAACTGTTTTCTCCCTCCAAATTACGGATTATTATTAAATTATATCCTACTCTAGTATTCTTGTAATATTATAAACGTGAAAGTTTGTATGGATGGATGGATGGACGGATGGATGTTTGTTAGTCTTTCACGCAAAAACTACTGAACGGATTTGGATGAAAGGCATACAGATGATTTATAACCAGGATTAACATATAGGACACATTTTATCCCGATATTCCCACGGGATCGAAACTTATGCGGGTGAAACCGCGGGCTGCAGCTAGTACGAAATATTTGTTTGGTACCGGTACAGTACCAATACTGATTAGAAATACCAATAGTACTGGTATTACGTCTTGTACCGGTATCGCACCAAGGCCAATTTGTTTTTTGTCCCACTGCTGGGCAAAAGTCAGCTGCATCCGGTTAGGCTGGAAGCCGACCCCAACATAGTTGGGAAAAGGCTAGGCAGATGATGATGATGATGATGCTGGGCAAAAGTCTCCACCATATTATCCAATTTTCTTTGAGCTGTGCCTCCACCGTGCAATCAGTTAGGAACGCGTCCAATTCGTCACGCCAGCGTCTCTTAGGCCTGCCTCAGGGACGTTTATTTATATAGTTATTTTTAATTACAGGTATTACTGACCAAGGATGGGTGTACAATCACTTAAATACGCTGTAAGTACTTAATTTCCTTATTAATTCTTTGTTTAATCATTTTTTTTAAATTGAAAGGCTTTTTCCTTATGCTCATATCGGACGTCAAAAAATCAAAAGTCATTTATTCAAATGAGGAGATTATTCAAATCAGCACTTTTCGAACGTCAAAGTCACACAATGCGGCCTTACGTGACGTCTGTTAAGGGTGGACGTACACCACGAAATACACCAAGTAAACACACCAAGTAAACAGGTAGGTACTTCGTCATGTATCAATCAATCTGAGAGTCGCGCCACGCCCGCCCTTCAGCACTTCCTACTGCTGCAGCTGGGGAGAAGAAGTGGCGCGATAAACTCCTCAGCAGTCGAATCAATCCGTCAACAGACAGTGGCGCCGATTCCCTTGTTCACAAACTAAACTAAATTTAAGTTCAGTGATTGTTTTTCTTTATATATCATCTTCGATCATTAATAGTACTAGATCCCCGATAAGCGCTTCAAAAAACGGCCCGAAAAATAAGACCACAACTACTTTTGTGGTCTTATTTCAAATTAGTATGTTTTTAACCTTATTACTTAGACTTTAAGTTTCATTTTAGAATAAATGACTGAAAATTAAAAAATTGAATGATTTTATTTTCAAGCGACATTTTAAATATATTTTGCAATGGTAATTAAACTTTATGTTTAAGCATTAAGGTTTATAATAAACTGAAGTTGTTAATTTTATTAAACTTTTTTCTAAGAAATGTAGATGTTTACGTGTGTGCAAACGTGGCCACTTGAGCGACTGATTTTTTTGTTCCTGATCCTTAATCTAGTACTATTATTGATCGAAGTATTTCATTAAGAAAATTTATTCAACCCGTTTTGTTTTAAATTTTTCAAAAATGTAATCTTAATCTTAAAACTAATATTGTAATGTATTGCAATTTTATTTTGTTCTTAAATTGGAAATATCTGGCATTCGTCCGTTTGCATGTATATAACCCAGTTATACAAGGATACCTATAATTGGCCATAATAACTAAGTCTGTAACACGCATATTTTGTAAAATATTTTTATGAAGGTATCGCTGTTGGTTACCTAAATAAACAAAATTAAAAAAAAAATAGAAAAGGACAGAAGATAAATATTAGTTTAGTCCGGCTATTTTATAGATAGAACCAGGGTGCCTACTCCGAAGTGCAAAGTGCGAATGTTCGGATCGGACCGACACATGGCCGAACCGAATATTATTGAAAAAATGTAAAAAAATCGGATCGGCTCAGTTGGGTCGGGACCATTTTCAATATACAGGTTGTCCCAAAATTTTTTTAAATACCCAGAGGGGATTTATTTTTTTATTTTTCTGGTGACCCTTGTGACCACCCCTATCAACCCCCTTCCCAGCTACGTAACCTTTTGGGACACCCTGTATATATATTCGAAAGAGTCTAGGAGTGTAGGATCGGAACCGACTGAACCAAATAGTAACTTTGTAGCAGGAAACGACCGAACATTCGGCCGATACTACTTCGGAGTAGGCCCCCAGTTTGATTATAGGTAATTTGTTTCAAATAGGCAGAAAACTCAGATTTCTATTACCGTCTATTTCCCCAGGCCATGGCAAACAGACGAGATACTCGAATACGAGGAGGAGTTCGTGGTGAAGACGCTGAGGGAGGGCGCGTCCTCTGTGAAGCCTCCCGTCGAACTGCGGAGGGACCTCGGCAGGAGGATGTCTGACTCCGACAGCCATGACGAGCTGACAAGGCCTAAGACTTCCGCGTGAGTATAGGAGCTTTTTTTAACTTTATAATATTGTGTTTTATGGTCAGATTAGCTAGCGAAACTTCGCATACGTGATGGGTTTTTTAAATTTGAAGATAATAATAAATAATAATAATATCCCTGGACATTTCACACAGCGCCATCTAGTCCCAAGCTAAGCAACCTAATGCTTGTGTTATGGTAACAAGATGGCTGATAAACTACTTATATTTTTTTTTTTTGTAAATATATACATATTATAGATAGAAAAACACCCAGACTCGGAACAAATACATGTAGGTCATACAAATATTTGTTCCGTGCGGGAATCGAATCCGCGACACGCAGCGCAGCAGTCAATCGCTTAAAAAAAAAAAAAAAAAAGGGATTTGATTGTTTTTTTATAGTTAATTAGAACGGTACAATACCAGTTTCATTAATTAACATAGACACTATTAATATAATATTGATAATGGCGCCGTTACTGCGACTTACCGAGTTCTAGGTCCGAAACCAAACAGGCGCTTTACTTTAAAAAAAAAATGCAAATAATTTCATCACCACTGCTCTCAAAACGGCGAAGGAAACGTTTTGAAACGTGAAGAAACCGGCATGTCCTAGAAACAATAATTTGAAGACGTCTACCAACCGGCACTGGGCCCGTGTGGTGGATTACGGCCCACTCCCTCTCACAGAGAGGGAGGCCTGTGTCCCAGCAGTGGGAACATTATAGGCTGATTAGGCGTTTGACTGCTGGCTAGTTGTGTAGTTACTTTAAACATCAGTTTCAAAAATCTGTTGAGTGTAAACTTGAGACTTCAGAGATCTACAGGTTTATTTGTAAAACACCAGCAACCTCTTAAGAGGTCGTTGTACTCATCATTATGAACAACTTTTACTATGGGACCAAAACTGAAATCGCAAAAAAAAAATCAGCTGTTCCCTACATTTGTGTTCGCATAACTCGTCAAAATATAGGGAGCAGCTGATTGTTTTTTCGCGATTTCAGTTTTGGTCCCATAGTAAAAGTTGTTCATAATGATGAGTACAATGACCTCTTAAGAGGTTGCTGGTGTTTTACAAATAACCCTGTATAACTAAATACAAGAAAATATTTATTTTCTCAGCTCATGCTTCAAGCAATATACTATACCAGTGGTGTTACACCAAAAAAGGAAGAAAAAATCTTTTTTTTTTTTTTTTGTCATTCTTAGATAAGTATTAATACCCATCACGTCTGCGAAGGCTCGTTAATTTTTTTTACAGCAATAATGGCCGTTCGTGTATGACATGTCAAACAAAATAAAGTACCTAGTTTTTTAGGTTATTTAGATTTTTTTGAAAATCTCCGAAACCCGGGTTTTGTTTACAAACATAACTTTTGTAGGAGTTGTTATGATAAGAGTAGTCTATAAAAAACAAAGATTGACTTTGATGCAGCATGGTACGGGGTTCCATACATCCATAAGCATTGTCCTTTAGAAAACGTTTACGTTACTGCGTTCGTGCTAGGCCTGGAGGCCTAGGGCGTCATGAGTATAGAGCTTCTAGCTTTCTACCTAATCCTTTATAATTCCCATACTACCTTCCTTTATCCGTTCGACCTGAATGGGGGAAAATCGACTCTATTACTACTTAATTTGTCATCATTTTTCAACGAGTGAGACTTCAGGGAACCGACCGCCGCCTCTTAAAGCAGTATTGTTTTAATATGACTACAGTGGGAAAGAGATGGAGCTATCCGTACTTTATAGGTCCGTCTCATTCGCATACTAAAGTAATACTGCTGTAGCGGTATCTGCAACGCCACGTGCGAACTACGCGCCATACTGACGTCACGCAAAATCCTGCATCGCGCAAGCAGAGTTTACCGCGCAATTAGCATTTATACAACAGCCCGATATGATTCACTGGGCAGTTGCCTTCTTGCGTCTGGTCGGAGGATCCTCTCTTTTCTACGGAGGACCCTGTTCCTCATACCTCTATACTGGTGACCCCGACGTGATACTGCTATAAGAGGGGGTGGTTCAGTCACAGAAGTCATTTTGGAGCAAAACAATATGGCTATAATGTTTTAGGTTTTAATATCGCATGCCCTTCAATTCTCTTAATTTGCCACTACACGATAAGCGAGGAATACACATACCAGGGGCCATACTTTCTAAGTCCGACAACGAAGATACCGACCCATTCGAAAGTCGTTTGTAAGTCCCGAGTGAACCCTACATCCGGTTAATCAATTTTTTTAGCACTGTGTGACCTAAATATGACTACTCCGAGAAGAAAGGTCGAAACAAACCCAGTGGTCACAGTCTCTTTTAAAGTCCAGACATAATGTTGGTCAGATCATGTGAAGACCATGTAGATTGGTGTCTGAAAGGTCTTTTGAGGAAAGAACCACACAGATTGAGTGGACACTGTCACAAAGTGTGAAAACTTAATCTTTAAACAGAAAGCCAATTCTCGTAAATAAAAACGTTCAAAATCTAGTCGCAGTCTCATCTCAGCGACAAACAAATGTCAAAAACTTGTCAAAATGTAGGGCAATTAGAATTATTTTTTGACAGATTGAGACTGAGATCAGACTGTGAACGGTCTTAATATTACGAGAATTGTCCCTCTGTTCTCCTGTAATTGTCGTGGTCCCGATGTCGCTTAGGCAATTTTGCCTGTCAATGGCAATAAAAATATGGCCGTAAGTGATACGGCCCGTAACTTCGGATTTTGTACTTAGGGACTAGACCCCCTGTACTGGTATGTTTATTCCAAGGTTAAGTGAAAGCCCCCCCGTTTGCAGGCAAGAATTCAAAGCTACCCCCGAAGCGTCGGATAGTCGTATAGATCATCGTGCGAGGCGTTCCAGGTGAGCTTATGTCAAAGTCAAATAATTTATCGATGTAGGCCGAAACAAACCCAGTCCCAGTCTCTTTTAGAGTCCAGCCATAATCTTCGTCAGACCATGTGAAGGCCATGTAGATTGGTGTCTGAAATGGTCTTTTGAGGAAAGAACCACACAGATTGACTGGACCACAAAGTGTGAAAAGTTAATCTTTAAACTGTTCTCCTGTAAAAGTGTCGTGGTCCCGATGTCGCTTAGGCAATTTTGCCTTTCAAGCGCCGATATGGCCGTAAGTGATACGGCCCGTAACTTTGGATTTCGTACTTGGGGACTAGACCCCCTGTACTGGCATGTGTATTCCAAGCTTAAGTGAAAGCCCCCCCGTTTGCAGGCAAGAATTCAAAGCTACCCCCGAACCGTCGGATAGTCGTATAGATCATCGTGCGAGGCGTTCCAGGTGAGCTTATGTCAAAGTCAAATAATTTATCGATGTAGGCCATTAAGGCTCACTTGCACTTCAAATCCCTAAATGCGTTTAGCGCTAAACACCCGCCTCGTGTCTCATTGGTCTAGTGGTCGCATCGCTACTGTTGAGCATGAGGTCCTGGGTTCTATTCCCGGGTCGGGAAAAGTGTTATTGGTAATTTCTCAGTCACAGCCCGTTGTCTGGATTTGAGTCGGGTTGTTGGCAATAGTCTCGCCCCCCTGTTACATGGAACTTAAATATAACTGGCGAAATGTGGGTGTACAACAGTGACACCTTTGTCTAACCCATAAGGGATTACAGGCGTGATGCTGTGTTCAACCACATTGAAAGAAACAGAACGATGTTTTTAATTGTTTAGCGCTAAACACATTTAGTGATTGATTGTGAAAGTGAGCCTTATAAGGCACTTTTGAACCTTAACTTTTGCAAGAAAATTGAATTGATGTTAGTGGCCCCTTCCAAATTTATTGTTGTCGTGTATCTGTGTCAGATGTAGTTAGGGGGTCTAAGGGAGGCTTACAGCATTATGGGGTTTAAGCGAGGCTTACAGCAGTATATGTGTCGCAGCCAACTGGTTTAATTAGCCGTTTAGTTAACCGCTTTGCCTTTTAACTTAACGGCGGCCGTTCAACTAATGGCCTGAATGATATTCAATAAATTATAGTTTAGGTTGGAACTGTAACCAATCCCGTGCGAGATGAATTGGTCGCAGTAACTAAGCCAGGACACCCCGAACAAATGGGTTATGTTAGAACTGTGATCAACCGCGAGCGAACCGAGAGAGCGAAGCGAGGCGAGCACTACTTCCAAAGACCAGGCGTTTGACTAAACGGCTAATTTAACCAGTTGGCTGCGACATATGCATGGAAGTTTTATTAAAGAGATTTTGAAACAAATGCGGGGATTTCCATTTTTTATCGTATAATAGTGGATTTCACACATTCCTATTTTGGCTGATTGCATTCCTCATTTGGGAAATTCCATTCATAATTTGAGGGATTATACATTTAATTTAGGAGATGCATACCTTATGTGCGGGATTGCACATCAAGGACAACATTCAAGTGTTGAATATTTTATACCCAAAAATTGAAGAGACGGCCAGAAAAAGTTTTCTTTTTTAAATTTATTTACAAATATATTCGTTGTAATAGTAAAGAATGCTCCAGGTGCTATTTCCCATAAGAAGACAACACTTTTTTTTTCTGGCCGACGCTCTAATTTTTCGGTACAAAATGAAGGAGACATCATCATTCATTTTGTACCGAAAAATTAGAGCGAATCTTTGGGAGATACATACCTAATTTGAGAGCTTACGTTGATACGTAAGGCCTATTATGAAATCTCCACCATATGGGCTTTTAATTTAATACATAATATGAGAGGAAAAAGATCTACTAAATCGAGAAGATACTTTCTCATTTGTTTTGTGTCCTAAGTTATAAGGTCCAATCCATCCCCCATTTACTTTTTCTGTCCTGTTCCACGCATGCAGGCTAGAATGGCTAGAGAAAATCACAAACCACAAACATTTTGGGTGATCGCAAAATACCTAATATATGAACAAGTCAACATATTGCTGTACAAGGATATTTTGGCGCGTGGCCAAAGGACATCATTCAACAGTCGAATATAATTATACCCAAAACTTAAAGTAGCCAGAACCGGCCAGAAAAAATTAGTACTATTTTCTTATGGAGAATAAAGTTTGAGCATTTTTTACTATTACAGCGGAAGTCTACAACTAACCCCCGGCTGCTAATTTGAGAATGATTTCGCATTTGGGTTCGCACTTTCATTGTTGCCACCGACTTCCGAAATTAAAGTTATTTTTCACTTTGTAGTGTCTTTTTTGGAAGTAGGTTGTTTTTTTTTATTGCAAAAACGTTTTTATAGTTAAAACATGTTCGGGATGTTAAATTCAATTAAAAGTTGGTATTTTTTTATGTTGCGCTTAAAACACCTGTTATAAAAATATGATTATTGGCATTTTCAATCTCAAATAGCAGCCGGGGGGTTAATTTTAGACCTTCATTGTAATAGTAAAAAATGCTCATAAGTTGCTTCCAAGAGGAGGGCTGCCATAAGAAAACATTTTTCTGGCCGGCCATTTTAATTTTTGGGTACGACATTAATGATGTCCTTTGGAACGAACGCCGCCATCTTGTTGACAATGTCTTGTCAATGCCTTGACAATCTCATTCAAGCGCCATAATATCCTTGAAGCACTTTATACAGGGTGGCCGGGACATCGACCATGGTTTCAGCACATGATCCTGAGCAGCGTTGAAATTTCCATAGGTTATTAGAAAAAAAAAATGGCTGTTCTGTGCATTTTTACCGCGTAGGCCTTGCTCTTTTCTATGTAACAGCAGATTTTATTAACCGACTTCTAAAAAAGGAGGAGGTTCTCAATTCGGATGTTTGTATTTTTTTTTTATGTTTGTTCACGCATAACTCCGTCGCTTACCAACCGATTTGAAAAATTCTTTTTTTGTTGGAAAGGGTATACTTCCCAAATGGTCCCATAGAAATTTCATCAAAAACGGTTCAGTAGTTTGGTTTTTAACCACAAATGACTGGTAAAAATTACAACTTAAAAGTGAAAAATAAAAACTTTTTTGCAAAAAAATCAACCGACTTCCAAAAACGACACTACAAAGTGAAAAATAACTTTAATTTCGGAAGTCGGTGGCAAACAACGAAGATGTGAACCCAACGACACCGACTTCCGAAATTAAAGTTATTTTTCACTTTGTAGTGTCGTTTTTGGAAGTCTGTTGATTTTTTTTGATAAACTTTGAAAAATGTCTGCATTCTAGAGGGTCTAGAATCGTGTGCTGGATTCATGGTTACAATTCGCGCGTCGATGTCCCTGCCACCCTGTATTTTTTCACTGAATCACAGTCGCTGTCATAGTCTCAATTCTTCTTTCCCCATATTACCTGCCCTCGTCCCCGCTTGCAGAATAGAATCACTAATCCTACTCACACCGCAGACGTCGAAACACGTTATCTTACCCGACAGTCGAAGAAGTAGTAGCGTTGAACAAAGAAACAAGAATTTGACGTGAGCAGGATTTTAAGCTGTCTAAAGCAGTTAGTCTATTATTGTGGTTCAAAAGGCTTATCATGCTACTCTTAAAAGACCATCTTGCACCATATGTCACTAAAGGGAAATATTTAATTCATCATCAAAAAAAAAAATGCCGTTTAAATAAATGAGGCACGCTTTTAAAAAAAAAACAAACGCTTTACTTCGTGTTAATGTTTCACCACCACTAATCTCAAGACGGTGAAGGAAAACATCGTGAGGAAACCGGCATGTCCTAGAACCAAACATTCGAAGACATGTGACATCTACCAACCCGCACTGGGCGTGCGTGGTGGATTACGGCCCACTCTCTCTCTCTCTCTCACAAATTTCACGAATTTTTACCGTCGATCTTTGACAGACGTGTCTTATCGTATCCTGTAACTGGGTTGTGGAGATCAGATAGGCAGTCGCTCCATGTAAAATACTGGTATTCAGCTGCATCCGGTTTGACTTGAACCCGACCCTAACAAATATAGTTTGGAAAATTTTTCTTTTTTTAAATTTTTTAATTCATAAAATCTATAGTTGATAATAGAAAGATAAATAAGTCATTTTCTATAGTGTCTACACATTTAACTGCCCCATTGGTCTCGTGGTTGCAAGTACGACTGTTAAGCGTGAAGTCCTAGGAAATAGGAACTTTCCTAACTGCCTAAATAGGTTCCTAACCGTCCCGACACTTTCCTAAACCCTAATTAGGATTCCTAATTACAGAGTGGTGTAATAAGCCTTTTAGTTTAGTTTTAGTCTCGTGTTTTAGTTTAAGGCACTCTTGCACCACGATTCACTAAATAAATTTAGCGCAAATTTTTTTGAAAACATCTTTTCTGTCTGTCATTTTCAAACGATTGGCAGAAATAGAACGATGTTTCAAATTGGTTTAGCACTAAATACATTTAGTGTTTTGTAGTGCAATTGGGCCTTAATAACCACAGTGCGGCCGACGAGAGAATGCGTTCTTGACACCTGTCAGTTTCATACAAACGAATACGTGTTTTACGAATATGATCTTTGTAGCGGTATCTACAACGCCACATGCGAACTACGCTCATACTGACGTCACGCAAAATCTTGCATCGCGCAAGCAGAGTTTACCGCGCAATAAGCATGTATATAACAGCCCGAAATGATCGGGCAGTTGCCCGCCAGACACCCGTCTCGTCGGAGGATCCTCCCTTTTCTATGGAGGATGAGTGAACTTTACACCCTGTTCCTCATACCTTGACATCTTTATTAGTTACTAGAATTGTCGCAATGACAGGTGTCAGAAACGCATTCTCTGGACGACGGCCAGACTGTAGCTGTATATTATGGTTTTAATGTAATGCAATGCGAAATATGTATTTGTAATTTATTTTAATTTTTAGTTTCTGTACTTTGAGTTCAGAAGACCAATTCTTGTAATTAAAAACGTTCAAAATGTAGTCGCAATCTTATCTCAGCGACAGTTAATGTCAAAAATTTTGGGAAACTAGAGGTGTTTTTGACAGATCAGACTGGGAACGTTCTTAAAAATACGAAAATTGCCCCTGAGATCGTATTTATCGTTTTATTTTTCTTCCAGTTTTAGTTGTACTTTGTTGTATTGTAATATTTATTTTAACAATGTTTTCACACTTTAGTTAAAACTAGTTTACCTACCTATAATATTTTGTTTTTCTAATATGTATTTTTTTTTTGTTTTTACAGGCGGACCCTGAAACAAAACCTATTTGCCATAGACAACGCACTAAGAGAGCAAACGTTAGCCATAGAACGACTTTCAAAAAGCGTAGAAGTCTTAACGGAAGGTCAAAGACAGGTTTCCTCCTTTAGACCCCAAAATGTGGGAAGGGTACCAAGTTCAAGCCACTCTTGGGACCTCTTCGGAGGATTCGTCCTAGCGATGGTGTTGCAAGCATTATTAAACTGGATTTTCTACCAAAAAGACTGAACAGTGTTGCCACTATAAAATCTTCAATGTGATTGATAAAAATTTGAGTATTTTTTAATACTAAGGGATTATGAATTTTTCGATGCTCTGACTATTATTGCTTGGCTTTCGACGAGTTTGGCTGTGAGAGGAATTAATTACGGAAATATGTTTTATTTGGACTTCTACCGGAAGGTAGTCATGTAGTTATAACAAAAATATTTTTTTCTAAAAAATAATAATTCTTCTCGCAGGTAAATCTGTGTCTTAAAAAAGCCTTTAATAAAATAAATATCATTAAGATGAATTATTTTCACGGGTTATTTCGCACTTTAGCCAAGTCGGTCATTTTCGATAATACCTGAATTGGTAAAAATGAATTATCCGTGCAAAGTAATTCATTTTAAAATGCGTTGATAGCGAAAAAATAACTATAATTATTATGAACAATAAATAATTAAATATTACACGGGACGTTTTACGAAAATAATAATTATTACAATAATGTATTTTGCGTTTTAAATTGAATTGCAGTGTTGCCAGTTAATTTTAGTTTAGCATGTACTGTACATCGACCAATTATTTAGTTTTAATTGTCATATATGTATTGTGAAGTAGCAGTGGTTTGCTTGGCACTATAGTAAAAACCAGAAGGCCAATTCTCGTAATTTAAAACGTTCAAAATCTAGTCGCAGTCTCATGTCAGCGACAAACAAATGTCAAAAACTTGTCAAAATGTTTTTTTGACAGATTGAGACTGAGATCTGACTGTGAACGGTCTTAAAATTACGAGAATTGCCCCTCAGATCTAGACGTTGCGAGTTAATTATCTGTGGCATACCATAAGACACCAACCCGCACTGGGCCCGCGTGGTGGATTGTCGCCCACTCCCTCTCACAGAGAGGAAGCCTGTGTCCCAG
This sequence comes from Apamea sordens, assembly GCA_945859715.1. NCBI lineage: Eukaryota > Metazoa > Arthropoda > Insecta > Lepidoptera > Noctuidae > Apamea > Apamea sordens. Next base: position 3,414,895 of record OX244015.1, on the reverse strand, counting down.
CAGTGGGAACATTGTAGGCTGATTGTGATACCGTAAGTTGAAGCAACAGCAAGCCCACGTTTGCACGAAGGTAAAAATTTAGCACCGGGATTTTATCGCGCACTGCATTTTCAACTCTCGGTGTTGAGCTGAGCGTCGAGAATCCAAGAGGGCGCATTCCAGCGAGCCAAAAAAAAAAACTGTTGGATTTTCAACTCTGAGCGCTGAGCCGTGCGGGAAAAAATTCTCCGTGGGAAAAATGCGTCCGTGTTTATCTGGGCTAAACGTTGCATCGTCTAAACAGTTTATAGACATTAGACAATGCAAGTTATTTGTTGCTTAAATTTTACTGTATGCCATATGCAAGAAACTTGCATAGTGTTAATTGGGCTTCAAATACTGTGGGGTAAAGTAAGAAGGGTAAATGATGGGTAAAACCGGGGTATCTTATGATGGAAGTGTCACGTCGACACTCACGTCGCAGGGTAATTAATGTATGGAGAATGTATTTATAGAAATAACTACGACTTTATGTTGTACTAGCTGCGCCCCGCGGTCTCACCCGCATAAGTTCCGATCCCGTGGGAATATCGGAATAAAAAGTATTCTATGTGTTAATCCAGGGCGTCAGCTACGTCCATACCAAATTTCATCAAAATTGGTCCAGCCGTTTGAGCGTGAAGAAGTAACATACAAACACACACACTCACAAACTTTCGTCTTTATAATATTAATGCTTAGACGTTGCTTATTTGACAGCGTAAGGGTCACATGCTGAAGATGCCTCACAGCGATGCCTCGTGGTCGCAGTTTAGCTCGCTACCTCGATGTCACCTCCATGTAAAACTAATCAAAATCAAAAGTCATTTATTCAAATTAGGCTGAGAATCAGCACTTTTCGAACGTCAAAATTACAAAAGACAGTCCCCCAAAAACGCCCGCCCTTCACCACATGCTAGTGCTATCGCTAATGCATGCTAATAGATAATAATAATAATATAATAATATCCCTGGACATTTCACACAGCGCCATCTAGTCCCAAGCTAAGCAACCTAATGCTTGTGTTATGGTAACAAGATGGTTGATAAACTACTTATATACATTTTTTTTTTTTTTGTAAATACATACATATTATAGATAGAAAAACACCCAGACTCGGAACAAATACATGTAGGTCATACAAATATTTGTTCCGTGCGGGAATCGAACCCGCGACACGGAGCGCAGCAGTCAATCGCTTAACCACTGCGCCAACCGTGCCGTCAAAAGATGCGCACGCACTTGCACAGGCATCGAGGTAAACCCCCAAGCAGCCGCGATGTACTACAGTAAGGTATCCTTCGATCACTCACTCAACGTACACGAAATCAAAATGGCGGCAGGTCGGATATGCCACAAAGGTTCGAACACCTTTTACCCCTAGCCGCCATTTTAAAATTGTTCTATTATTAGTGCTTCGTTGAAATTGGATTACTCCTAGTATGTACTTTTGGTTTTCATAATAATTCGTGCGTCAAATAGTGTTCAAGCACACTACTGCCACTAGCGGGGGATTTTGGAACTAAACTATAAGCGGCTGTTATAAAAGACATGTGTATAATTATTTAATTAATTAAAATTTTAATGTTGAAGTGATATTTCTGGTCTCTGTTTGTACTATCGTGTTTATCTCGTGTCGGCACGAGCTGTACGAGGTAACTCATGTCGTGGTAACAATATTAGCCCGTCAGTAAGGTGGCAGCGGGGTTCACTTTCGAGGGTGCGCCCAACGTACTTTTAAGCATCGTCGTTTGTGGAGACATTTCTTTTTACATATTTCTGTACTATTTTTTTCTCACAAATCTCTTTCATGATGGGATGGGAAATCATCAAATGACCCCTCCCGCTCTGGGTGGAGCGGAAGGGAGTGTCAGACTCTTACTGACTAAAACCCACCCGTGTTCCTTCCTTAGCCCTTTATGTTACCCTTTCGGACGATGCCCCCTGGTTATGTTATACCTGACCTTTTAACCCGACTGTCACAGAAGTAAGGTTATGTTGTTCATGGACATCTTTGGGTATTTTTCACACACTCTACACAAGGCCTGTATTCCTCGAAGACAGAGGAGTACCTCTACATGCTATTGTCGACCTGTTTTCAATTTTATTAATACAAATTCACGATTGTACGAACAAGAGCAATTGTTGCCTAACTTTATCCGATTAAGCGATAAAATAAGTAATAAAAATTCTATAGGAAATGCTTTGGCTGACATATTTAAATATATAAAACAAATTTCTGAACAAATATGTAAGTCAACGCTAGACATAAGCTTCAAATTTGCATTGGACTAAGCCCCTTCCCGTGGCGCAAGATATCGCGGCAGGATTTTGTAGCGCACTGGATTTTGAACTCTCAGTGTTAAGCCGAGGGTTGATAATCCAACAAAGTGCATCGTAGTGTGTTAAAAAATCGGATTTTCAACTCTCGGCGCTACGCAGGGGGTTGAAAATCGCTTCTGCTAACCTGGACCCTAATTGCGGAACAAACTATCAATACAACCAGAAGGCCAATTCTCGTAATTTAAAACGTTCAAAATCTAGTCGCAGTCTCATCACAGCGACAAACAAATGTTAAAAACTTGTCAAAATGTAGGGAAATTAGAAGTATTTTTTGACAGATTGAGACTGAGATCAGACTGTGAACGTTCTGAGATCAGACTGTGAACGTTCTTAAAATTACGAGAATTGCCCCTCTGATTCATTTTGAAGGATCCATTGCTTCATATGTTCGGAAAATTTGTCTGCTCAACAACGTAAATAACGCAATGAATGTTGTTGAACTGTCAAAATGTAACCCATTGCTACTGATAGTGCTATTATGCTATTGCCCTGCTGGATTTTATTCGCGGGTTTTTGAGCATGTATGCAAAGGGAACATATATTTATAATAATATTAGCCTATCCTACTGCAGGACAAAGCCCTTTTCTCATACAGAAAAGACACTAGCTTTGATCATCACGCTTGCTCAAGACGGGTTGGCGATTTCAGAAGGCCAATTCTCGTAATTTAAAACGTTCAAAATCTAGTCGCAGTCTCATCTCAGCGACAAACAAATGTCAAGAACTTGTCAAAATGTAGGGAAATTTGAGGTAGGTATTTTTGACAGATTGAGACTGAGATCAGACTGTGAACGTTCTTAAAATTACGAGAATTAACCCTCTGACTTATACTAACTAAGTCCAGGTTTTCTCACGACGTTTTTCCTTCACCGATGTCAGTAATTTAAATTAGGAAGTTAATGAGGTTTTAGAGGATCGGTAAAATATTTGCCGTAATTAATTTCATCACCACTACTCTCAAAACTGTGAAGGAAAACATCATGGGGAAACTGACATGTCCTAGAACCAATAAATTCTAAGACATGTGACATCTACCAACCCGTATTGGAGCCGTGTGGTGGATTACGGCCCACTCCCTCTCACAGAGAGGAGGCCTGTGTGCCAGCAGCGGGAACATTACAGCCTGATTATGCTTAATAAGTATTCCAATTCTTGAAGCTAAGTCTGGCGTTGGCTTTCGAATAATTACGATCAAAATATTTTAAAGAAATCGGGAGAAAGTTACAGGTATTGTTTTTTTTTAAGGAATATAATAAAAAAGGTCCCTTCTGTAATTATTGTGTATTTTTGAAGGCTACGAAATAATAATGTAGTTGTTTCGTATATTAACCGGTCAAAGTTTGTTAAAATGCCTAATTTGGTTACTAATCAATGAGGATGTTTACTCGACCACGTAATGGTTTGCTCACTTTTGACAACAATTCCTAGTTTCATAATTGTGTAATACGCTGTCAATCACCATTTGAGGGTCTTTAATGATATTTCTAATCCATTACTTGGTATTTTTGAAATATCATCTGCTCAACGACGTAAATAATGCGTAAATGAGCGTGGATGAACTGTCAAATCAAAATGTAAGGCATTGCTACCAATTGTCATTTTCGGTGTGTTAGACAATGACTCCTCCACAGGTTAATACGTTGCGGGACGCACTGCATTAGCAGTAGATTTGTCGGTGTTGAAAATGACAGTACGGGCACCGCCGGAACTAAGGTACGGGCATTACAGCGAAATTTTGTATAGAGGAACAAGGAAACCCGTTTTTACTGTCATACCACATCAATACGGCTATGAAAGTACTGTCATCGTATATTATTCTTTAGTATTGCTCTAGGGCGGTACGGATAAAGCAGTGGTCGGAACTTGTATGGACAATTTTACTGTCATATCGCATAATTTGAAAAAGTCAGTACCGTCCCGCAACGTGTTAAAACTATCGAGCCGTCACATTGATATAGACCTTGTCGCTTTACGACGTGTAATGCTCGGTTCCTATAAATAAAAATTTGACTGTTTTGCATTCCAACAAAACAGGTATTATGTGTGAATAAAACACACAGTGTTGCTAGGTGAAGAAGCTGATGTAAATTTGCCTTTATATTGATATCTATGGTTAAAACTTACTGAATTATCCATGGTTTTATACCTATCTCTCTCTCTCACCAGCATGCGTCCTTTTCTAATCAAGAATGACGCTTGGCGCGAAGCTGTCAATGTCATAGCGTTTGTAAATTTTGCCGCTAAAACATCGAATTTTTTTAAATCGTTTGTTTTCCAACGGTAACATTCTTTATTACCAAACTGGGCATTTAAATAGATTTGTAAGCTAATTTTACTTGTGATAGCTACTTCCATAGGAGAGGGTCTACTCTGCAGAGCCATGAGGTCTTTGCTTCATTATTGATAACGGATACAATAGTCATTTTAAAAGCGGTCCGTAAATTATAGGAATCGGCCATGTGACATTCAACATAAGGGTGATAAAGGATTTACGAGTTCGACTACACAGTTAAATTACAAGTTAACCGGTTAACTGCCTAAATATTGACAACTTTTACTGGCTAATGTACGAAATGACGTAATTTAAATATTGAAACGCTTGAATATTCCTTTTTAATATAAAATATTACGTACTTTGCCCAAAAAAGCTGATAATTTTTAAATAAAAAATAAATAAAAATTGTGAATAGAATAATTTTTAAATAGCTAGTGATATTAATATTTGATCACAATTTGTTTTCCGTAGGGTGAATGGGGCAGTTGTTGTCCTAGCTACTTATAAATTTTTATTTCTTGTAGATTTTGATTGCAATTATTTTTTTGTTATTGTCCCACCGGAAACAACCTCCGGTAGTTAAAGTTTACTTCTTGTTGTGTTTATATCTAAATCAAATAGTTTTTCAATCAATTTTCAAATATAATTTTAATTTAATTAAAATTATTTTCTAAAATTTATAGTGATTGTGTACTTCCAATTGCTAGATAAAGTAGCGTATTTTATGCTTGCGGGGGACGAGGACACAACAAATAATATTTTTTTAAATCTCTAAGGCCCTTTGTACACGGTACGGGTTCTCTATGGTATATGTCGCAGCCAACTGACAACTTAAATTAGCCGTTTAGTCAACCGCCTGGTCTTTGGAAGTAGTGCTCGCCTCGCTTCGCTCTCTCGGCTCGCACGCGGTTGATCACAGTTCTAACCTAACCCATTTGGTCGGGGTGCCCTGGCTTAGTTACTGCGACCAATTCGGCCAACCTAAACTATAATGTATTGAATATCATTCAGGCCGTTAGTTGAACAGCCGCCGTTTAATTAAAAGGCTAGGCGGTTAACTAAACCGCTAATTAAACCAGTTGCGACGCGACATATACACCGCGCCGTAGAAAAATCGTGTCCGTCAACAAGCTTCGATAGTGATCCATACAATACTGACGAACCGTGCCTGCACATGGCGAATAAACCGTAGTAATTCATGGGAAGAAAAACATGTGTGTACAAAGTGCCTCAGGTCTACGGGTCAAATCAAATCAAATAAGCTAGAGAAACCCCGCAGCCGGGTAAAGCAGCAGAGCCTGTAAATATTTTTTGTAATTTTTTTTTTCAATTTATATTTTTTAACCAAAATATTTTGGCCATCACTGGTTTTATCTGTCTATAGCAATAATTTGTTTTGTTTAATTTGTTCCCTGCAAGCTAAAAGCTACATGATTATTTTTTTGTTATAAAATCATTTTTACAACCAAAATGTTGCCAGACGAAATATTTTTAAAGGAATCTCTGTATTTATAGAGACTGAGTTCCATTTAAATATACGATGTTGCCATTCTCCTAAGTATTATTTCTGTATGTAGATACTTTTAATTTTATTTGTTTTGAAGGTTACAGCTTTAAGACATTTCAATTGAATTCTTTTTAAAAACTGGGGGTCAATTTACAAAAGTAAGAGGGGCCCGTGGCTAAATAATAACAGCCGCACAGGTCGATCGGTCAGGTTAAGCTACGCTTGCCGCGGTTGATCTGTGGATGGGCGACCATCTTTACATACCGAGACCCCTCCGTGCCTCGGAAAGCACGTTAAGCCGTTGGTCCCGGCTGTCATTCGTGGATCTTTGACAGTCGTTACGGGTAGTCAGAAGCCTGAAAGTCTGACAACCAGTCTTACCAAGGGGTATCGTATTACCCAGTAAATGGGTTGTGGAGGTCAGATAGGCAGTCGCTCCATGTAAAATATTCAGCTGCATCCGGTTAGACTGGAAGCCGACCCCAACACAGTTGGGAAAAGGCTAAGCAGATGATAGATGCATATTTTTAAACAACACAGAACGTAACATCGAACTCGAAACTAAGCATTTATTTCGAACTAGCTTCTGGCTCCTAAGGATGCTAGCGTGATGTTACGTATAGACTACCTCAAGAATTGGGCTATCAAATGGATAACAAAAAATTCAAATCCGACTAGCAGTTTTGTAGATTAGCACGTTCAAACAAACCAACTCTTCAGTTTTTTTTTTAAATTTATTTTTTATTATTATTATTTTTATAACTTTGCCCCACACTAGGAACTATATGGAACTAGGATATTATTTATTTATTTATTTCATTAACAATTTTTACATTGTATCGAAATGTAAAACATTTAAATCTAAACTAACAAGAAACACAATTTAAAGATATTATTAGTATAGATATAGAAAAGTCATTTACAGACACTTGAATTGTCAAGGAGTCGCTCAGTCAGAAAGATAATAATAATAATATCCCTTGACATTTCACACAGCGCCATCTAGTCCCAAGCTAAGCAACCTAATGCTTGTGTTATGGTAACAAGATAGCTGATAAACTACATAGATACATTTTTTTTTTGTAAATACATATAGAAAAACACCCAGACTCGGAACAAATACATGTAGGTCATACAAATATTGAAGATGAAGCTAGTTGCCCATTCCAAAGCGTAGAAGAACGGGGAAGAAACTCCACGGACACTCTTTTAAATCAAAATATTGGTTACATCGTTCAGGTTGAAATTATCTCGTCTGAAGACATCAACTTCCACCTACCCGCACTGGGCCCGCGTGGTGGTTTACGGCCCACTCCCTCTCACAGAGAGGAGGCCTGTGTCCCAGCACTGAGAACACTATGACTGCCTATCTAACCTCCAAAACCCAGTTACTGGGTAACACGGGTAGTCGGTAGTCTATGAGAAAAAATGTTGCCAGTAAAAAAATATTAAGCTGTAATCTCCAAAATGATTATTGTAATTTAATAGATTATAAATAAATATAGAATTTTATTCGAAACATTTATATTTTAAATGATTATGTCTCGTAGGTTTGTTGATATTTTTGTTGTTACTCCAGTGGAATTATATTATTATTTTCACCATTATTTTGTGTTTTTTATTTTCGTTTACGCTTTTTCTTAACCTTTTTTGACTTATTAGGTGTGGCAACTCTTGCAAGTTTTAATTCGTTCCTGAAACATACAAAAAGGGCAATGGAGCAATTGCCTACAGTACTTTCAGTTATTTTACCGCTGACAACTGCTACCCAATAGCAAGCTTATCGTAACGAGAATAAGGATTACTGTGAATTTGATAGATTTATCAGTACATCATCATCTGCCTAGCCTTGTCCCAACTATGTTGGGTTTGGCTTTCAGTCTAACCGGATGCAGCTGAATACCAGTTTTTTACATGGAACGACTGCCTATCTGACCTCCACAATTTAGTTACTGGGAATTACGATACCGCTTAGTACAGCCCTACTAAGCGGTATCGCAATTGCTGTCAGACTTTCGGGCTTCTGACTACCCGTAACGACTGTCAAAGATCTACAAACGACAGCCGGGACCATTGGTTTAATAGGGTCTCAATATGTAATGGATGGTCACCCATCTACGGACAGGCCTCGGCAAGCGTAGCTTAACCTTTGACCGATACGTGCGGCTATTATTATTTTGCCACGAGCCCCTCACTGTCATTATGATATTGATGCAAAATCAGAAGTGAAATAACTGAAAGGACAACTTATTTCCAATGGGAATGTTACTTTCCTACTGCGAGTAGGTATGGGATATTAACTAGTATAATTATGAGTTGACAAAAATCACTGCTACTACATACTCAAAAAAAATCCACCTATACCTTGTTTATTAGGTTAACCTTAGCTGTTTTAGAACGTAGGTACATTTTTAACTTTAAAATGCGTAATAAAATAAATATATAAACTGATTTATCTTAAATAAGGTTTCTAGAAATCATAATACCGTACGTGTATCAATCAATGTATTGTGTGTGGCTGCAATCACTAGTTCCATCTGTCAAAAAATGGTTTACCTAATGAACAGGGTATAGTATATGACTTATAGAACCAAAAAATCACTGCTTCTACTCAAAAACAAAAACGAATCCACCTAATGATTCAATTTTACACAAATCTACATTTTGACGTATCTTTTTAGGACCTCTACAGACTTATGACTTTTGACAACCTGTGCCAATCAGATTAGACCTTTTTAAAGCATTCTAAGTTTATTAATTGCTTACTCGCTCCTGCCCGCGATTTTTTCTGCGTGTATTTTGTATGTCATATTTTTTTTTGTTTCAATATCCAGGATTAAAAGTAGTATAATAAGTCCTTATCTACCTATCTGTCAAATGTCATAACAATCCGCTCCCTAATTACGTGACACACTATCAATTACAATCTGAATCATTTTGAAGGATATTGGCGCCGATTCCCTTGTTCACAAACTAAACTAAATTTAAGTTTAATGCATCTTTTTCTTTCTATTTAATTTAGAAAAGGACAGAAGATAAATATTAGTTTAGTCCTGTCAAATTAGTCAGCGCCTGACGTAAATTGACGTATTTTTAGTAGCCATGTTTTTAATCACGTCTACTCTGTCTATGGAGTATCTTAATTTGACAGAACTAAACTAATATTCTATCTTCTGTCCTTTTCTTATTAAAATAGAAAGAAAAAGATGCACAGAACTTAAATTTAGTTTAGTTTGTGAACAAGGGAATCAGGGCCATTGCTAATCTATTGCTTCATATGTTCGATAAATTTGTCTGCGCAACAACGTAAATAACGCAATGAATGTTGTTGAATTGTCAAAATTTAAGCCATTTGCTGCTGTTAGTGTATTACGCAACTACCCCGCCGCGCGTTGTTTAGTGATTTTAGCGTGAAAAGATGACAGACAGACTTTTACTATTTATTATATGGATTTATACAATGTACAGTCACGAGCACCAATATGTCGACAGTTGGCAATTTTCAATTGCGATTTTTTCATGAAATAACGAATGCAACATTGAAATACGACACATTACATAAATGTATGGGTTCGACAATGCTATGTTCGTAACAACATAAAATTTCCTTTAATAAATAAATGAGTAAATCGCTTTTGAATAAGGCCGAGTGTACCTATACATACTTTTGCTCGTGACTGTACAGACGCCAGCTACTACAATCTGAAAGAAAGAAAGAAAAGAAAGAAAAAAAATGCATTTCAATCTGCCAAATTTCTTTAATAGACTTTCAACTTTATTGCTAAATCATTCAGGTTCAAGGTTTATTGGGAAAATTTGACAGTTTCAGGGTAGCTTGACCTGCTGGCTGGCGTCTTTACTTTACCTATGGATTTCACATTACAAAATTTAACAGTTGCATGTTTAATTTTTCACAAACAGCATTTTAAGTTGACCATAATGATGTCCTCCTCTACTATTTCTCACTGGGAAATGTCCGATTGCACATTATATTACTGAATGCAGAATTTGGAATATACAGGAATAAAAATCTGGTGTTTAATAATCAGAAGCACTTAAAATATAGCTTTTTTAACAGTAATGGAAGCACAATAATATAAATATTATCTAATGGGAATTTCCCATCTTATGATATACGCCTTTATTCCAGAGTATACTTAAAATAAGAAAATTTAATAATAGGGTAGCTTCCTGGGTATAAAAATAATTATTATATTTAGTCCGTCAGTTAGATTATCGAAAAGTAATGGACACGTATTTTTTCTTTTGTCAATCAAACAAAAAATGACAAAGATAAAGCGCATCAAAATTTGGGAGTAGGGGGTCGTGACGTCACGCCATGCTAAAAAGTGTAGCAAGGCGTGACGTCACGCGGAACTTTAACGGGCAATATCTTCATCATTTTTTATATAATTGAAAAAAGATAAAATACGGATCCAATATTTTTTGATAATCTAACTGACGGACTAATTAGATTTTTTTAGGCAGCTAGCCTATTGGGTAAGTACCTAAAATGCTAAAAAAAATTATAAATGATACTTTTATTTCGAATCGATGTCATTAGCGCCGATTCCCTTGTTCACAAACTAAACTAAATTTAAGTTCAGTACATCTTTTTCTTTCTATTTCATTAAGAAAAGGATAGAAGATAAATACTAGTTTAGTCCTGTCAAGTAATTCGTCAGCGCCTGATGTAAATTGACGTATTTTAGTAGCCAATTTTTTAATTATGTCTATCTTGTCTATAGAGTAACTTAAATTGACTGGACTTAACTAATATTTATCATCTTTCCTTTTCGTAATGAAACAGAAAGAAAAAGATGCACTGAACTTAAATTTAGTTTAGTTTGTGAACAAAGGAATCGGCGCCAATATCTAAAGAGCGTTTAAAATGGGTTAAATATTTGTATAACATGATGCGTCGATTATTTTCGTTCTGGGTTAATTAATTAATACAGGCTGTTAGTGTAAACACCGTTGTCACTAAAACCATAGGTAGTTGACTTAATTATAAAAATGTTTATCTGAATTTAAAAATAAATAAACGTTATTTTATTTCAAAAATGTAAGAAAGTTTCTGTCCGACACCGTCCGTAAATTCATGCGCTTGCCGGCTTGCGGGCACTTGCGGCACGCCCTGCATAGATAAGGGAAGTACTGACGACGCGCTGTTTCCCGCGCTCCGTCTACTTTGCCCTTGCGTGCACTTGTATAGGGTGAAATAATTTTGAAGAAAAATTGAGACTTTACTTAAAAAAAAAAAAAAGATATTTTTTTTCATTGAATTTACGTTCTATTAGTGAAACCAAACCACTGGTTTCAAGGATAACGGTGTTTACACTAACAGCCTGTATATAGTAATTCCTGTGAAAGTGGCACTCTAATTGCGTAACACGCTATTAATCTCGATCTGAATAATTTTTTAAGATACCTATTGCTAGGTGATCCATTGCTTCATAATTATGTTCGAAAATCCGTTCAACAACGTAAATAACGCAATGAATGTTGTTGAACTGTCAAAGTGAAATGCTACTGACAGTGTATTACGCCATTACCCTGCAGTTCTGTCATAATTATAATGGCTGCCATGACAATCTGTCATGCTTTGACTGTTCACCACTTTCTTAGGAAATCAAAGTTTTAGTTCAGCTCAAGGTTTGGCCAGACTTGAAGCGAATCAGATGCGGGATGCGACTGCGCGTGTCGATTGTTTTAATGCATAGGAAGTTACACGACTATATTGATGTCAGTTTAAGCAACTCCATATAAATTAATTGACACAATCGTCGCGAGCGAAGTTCCCCCCGCATCCCCGGGATGCGCCTCAGTTCGACCAATGCTCTAGTAGGTTTCAGAAAAAGTTTGATTTAAGTTCTTTTTTATCATAATATGTATTATCTGTGTAATATAAATGCACACGAAAAGTGAGAATTGTAAGCAAATTATGTCTCAGAAAAATGTAGTCATATTTAAGAGTGTGGACACAGACCATAAAACTGAACAACTTTCTCCATGGGCCCAACAGTGTAATCGCGAAAAACTGAGCCGTCCCATACATTTACACGACGGCCCTTTGTACACCACACGGTTTCATTAAGGGGTATAAACCGCGCCGTAGAAAAGTTGGGTCCGGTCTACAAGCTTCTATAGTGATCCAAGCAATACTGACGACCGTGCCTACACGGCGAATAAACCGTAGTTTTTCACGAGCACCAATATGTCAACACTTGGCAAATTTCAATTGTGATTTTTTCGTGAAATAACGGATGCAACGTTGAAATACGACACATAACATAAACCTATAGGTTCGAAAATGCTATGTTCGTAACAAAATAAAATTTCATCAAAAAATAAAGGAGCAAATCGCTTTTGAATAAAGCCGAGTGTATACTTTTGTTCGTGTCTGTACAAACGCCAGTAGTGCGATTCTGTAACCATCTCACCGTGAAAACTTAAGTGAAGTGAGCGTGGAGTGAGCTGTCATTCCAACTAATGCTAGGGATTGACACTATTGACAGCTCACTCTAAGCTCACCTCACCTAACTTTTCACGGTGAGATTTTTACAGAATCGACCGGCAGCACATCAAACTACCCGAAATTGTCAAATTTTCCCAATCAACGTTGAAGCTAATGCTGTAGCGATAAAGTTGAAAAAAGATTAAAGAAATTTGACATATTGTAGTAGCTTGATGTGCTGGCGTCTCGCGTCTGTATAAAGGGCCTTACATTGAGTAGGTATTGAAGTTTTGTATGGAACTGTTGATATTTTTTTCGCGATTACAATGTTGTTCCCATGGAAAAAGTTGTTCAATTTGATTGTCTGTACCATACCCCTTTAGATATGACCAGACATTACTGAAACACGCTGTATTGTAATAAAACTGCTTATATTTTATTATTAATAAAACATTGCAGTAACTATATAATGATAATAATGGTTAGCAATCGTATTAATAAGAGTTGAAAGACTTCCAATGAATGCAACAATAGTTTTCCATTAGTGAAAGGAATTGTTAATTAATTATTTTTAATTATAATTGTAATTAAATACGAGAGGTGTCGTCGGACACCAGTTTGGAACGAAGTTTCTTTCATTTTGGCATACCTACCTAGTTAGCGACGCTTTTGTAGATTATTCTGTTTATCAACCCAAAAAAATCCACCCTAAGGTCTAGTTGAATAATATGTAGTACAGACGCCAGCACATCAAGCTACTACAATCTGTCAAATTTCTTTAATAGATTTTCAACTTTATCGCTAAAGCATTAAGGTTCAAGGTTGAGTGGGAAAATATGACAGTTTCGGGTAGTTTGATGTGTGTCTGTACATTACGATAGACTACTTAAGTCACATATACTATGTTATAGCTCGTGTGTCCTTTACCCGCACGTTTCGCTTTTCTGTGTAAAAATGTACCACTTAAGTCACAGAAACGCGTGACTTAAGTGCGGGTGTAAGTCACACAGTGCTATACTGCCCTGATAACAAAGAATGGAGTAATCGACATTTTTGAGATTTTCACTTTTTTCCAGAAATGGCATCCCAAGAGGTTCATCATTACATGAAAATAAAATATTTACTTGTAACCACCATTTTGCGATTACTGCATTCTTAGTTATGACGGCAGTATAAACAGCGCCCTAGTTGCGTATCGCACTATCAATCTGAATCATTTTGAAGGATATTGCTAATCCATTGCTTCATATGCTTCAAATATGTGTCTTCTCAACACGTAAATAACGCAATGAATGTTGTTGAACTGTCAAAATGAAACCTATTGCTACTGTTAGTGTGTTACGTAAAAATCCGGCGGAATTTACAGGCTTAGGGTGGATTTTTGGGCCTTCCTTTTCGCGTATCCACCTTAAGGTGGATTTTTGGGCCTTCCTCTTCGCGTATCCACCTTAGTGTGGATTTTTGGGGGTGGATAAACGGAATATAACCGTCTTTTGTTAGGTACGGACGCCAGCAGGTCAACCTACCTGAAACTGTCAGATTTTCCCAATCAACCTTGAACCTAATACTTTAGCAATAAAGTCGAAAATCTATTAAAGAAATCTGACAGATTGTAGTAGCTTGATGTGCTGGCGTCTGTACGTTACAAAAGTGTCGTGATGTTTAAATTGCTATACTATTTTTTCGGTGTAGCCCTCATTTGCCAAGTGTTCAAAGTAGGTATAACGTTCGATATGGAACTTCGTTCCAAAAGTTAGTAAAAATTACTTGAAACTTATTTTTTAATTTTTCGTCCTAATAGTTGAATTTATAGTTATTTGGGGACAAAAAATGAGATATTAACTTAACATCGCGCTGTATCCTCTAATATATTATGCAGAGGTTACAATACATTTACATTTCGCTAGTTATAATTAGAAAATTTCATGTAAATGCGAAGCGTACCTATTAGCAATTTGTCTGGCCTTATATTCAGACTCCAGCTTCTGAGAAATTTCTAATGGTAAATACTATCTGACCTGGGAATCTAACCCAGAGCCCGTCTGATCGTAAGTTATTACATGTTTTGTTCCCAAATAAGAAACGCGAAAGTTTAGCTTGAAAATTATAGTGTACATTGATATTAATGTAAAGAAAACTAAATTTATTTTTAAGCACTTGAAATATTTATATGATAATAAAATTTATTAATGATTATATTGTGTTTTTCTTATTACTGCACCCGTTGGCGAAAGCACTAGGAAGTGGTGAAGGGCGGGCGTTTTTGGGGACTATCTTATGTAAGAAGAAAAGTGCTGATTCTCAGCCTAATTTGAATAAATAATAATAATGTTTATTTCCAGTAAAATGTTCACAAAGGTTACAAGTACAGTAATATGGTACAACAACATAAGGTGCATTGACTATTAACTCCTGGCACCCAAACTAGGTTTATAGCCTGTGACATGGGGACCAGTGATTCCATAAAGGTAGATAGATGATCAAAATGTTTTAGTAAAACTGTTTTCACCAAACATAACTTTTGATTGAAATGACTTTCGATTTTGTTACTTATTTATGCTTAAATTATGTCTCAGGAAGACGTGTTCATATTTAAGGGTGTGGGTACAGACCATCAAGTTGAACAACATTCTCAATGGGACCAACATCGTAATAGAAATCCAAAAAACAAAAGACTCAAAAGACAAAGTCTAAAAGACTGGTTGTTATCCGAAAGTCGGACAACTAGTCTTACCAAGGGGGTATGGTATTACCCAGTAACTGGGTTGTGGAGGTTAGATAGGCAGTCGCTCCATATAAAATACTGATAGTCAGCTGAATCCGGTTAGACTGGAAACCGATCCCAACATAGTTGGGAAAACGCTAGGCAGATGATGATAACCCGTTGCATATGCCCGGGAGGGATTTTTTTTTATCGCGCATTGTATTTTCAACTCTCGATGTTGAGCTGAGCATTGATAATCCAACAGAGCGCACCCCCCCGCGCGTCAAACAAATACACTGTTGGATTTTCAACTCCCGGCGATAAGCAGTCCGTTGATAATCCAGTGCGCGATAAAAATCGTCTGTGGATACGAGGGCTAAGAGAATCACACCATCATCAATCTATACTACGTTCGCTATTTAGTTTACAAACATGTAAACATCAATAAAGTTCAGTTTGTGCTCTACAACCTAACATTTTTATGACTTTTTCAATAGTAGCTCACTACTACTACGTAGTCATTTTAAATTAACTTAAATTACACTAATATAGAGTTGAAATTCATTTAACTGGAAATAAAATTAGTTGAAAACAAGAATTTGTTTTACGTAGACTTTGCAGCAGTCCACTGCTGGATATAGGCCTCTCCAATCGCACGCCATTCATCTCGAATTCTCGATCCTTGGCAATTCTCATCCAGCTGCTACCAACCATTCTGTGAAGATCGTCGCTCCACCTTGCCAGAGGGCGTCCTACTTTAGGTTTGCCAATTCGCGGTCTCCACTCAAGAACACGTCTACCCCAATGGTCATCGATTCTACGCACGGAGCTCGGAGACGCCACGGTAGCCGCTGCAATACGGGGTGGCAGGGACATTGACGCGCAGCCGGTTACCATGGTTTAGTACATGATTTTGACCGCGTAAGTATTGCACTTTTCTATCAAACAGCTATTTTTTGTAAGAACCAATATAAAATTTCTAAATCATGTGTTGAATGTGCGTGCGTGCCTATTAGCATGCATTTGTTTTACCGACTGCGAGGTATCGCAGTGAGGCATCTTCGGCACGTAATTACCCTTAAACAGCTCACTTCACCTAAGTTTTCGTCATCATCATCACCATTTCAGCCTAAAGACGTCCACTGCTGGACATAGGTCTCCCCCAAGCACCTCCACTTCAACCGGTTCTGTGCTTCTCGCAACCAACGGGTTCCTGCGACCTTCACAAGGTCGTCGTTCCACCTTGTGGGAGGCCTTCCAACGCTAAGTCTTCCGGTACGCGGTCGCCGCTCCAGAACCTTTCGGCCCCATCGGCCATCAGTTCTGCGAGCAATGTGCCCTGCCCACTGCCACTTAAGTTTGGCAATTTTTCCGGCTATGTCGGTTACCTTGGTTCTCCTGCCTCCTCCTAAGTTTTCACTGTGAGATTTGTACTGAAAAGAAAAGGTATTTAATAGACAAAACATAACTTTGCTCACTGTAATCTTATTTATTTTTTCTAATTAAGCAATTTCGGTGCAGCATAAGAGCCTTTCGGTCCGTTAAACCAATAATATCCTAGTTCATGTATGTCTGATGGATCCCAGTGATACCGCTTCGGTAAAAAATGTTCTAAGCGCCTCCGTCTATCGAAATCATTGTGTTTTTTCTTACGTTTCTCTTTAGTGTGAAAGATCTTGTTCCCTTGCATGAAAAAATCATTTTCATCTGTAAATGTTTTTCGTGTCGTTTCATCGGATGCTTCGTAATAGGTTGACTTCTTTTTTTTCTTCTTTTTATGAAAATCTTCGTCGCTTTTCGAGTCGTCGCTGTCTTTCTTCATCTTTTCGACGCTGGCGTCAGTAGAATCGTCATCGTTGTGCTTCTTTTTTGGTTTTCTTTTAACGTGAACCCTTTCCTCTGAACTTCTTTTGTCCTCTTTCGGTGGCTTATATTTTTTTTGCGTTTTCTTATGGGACCCCCAACTTTTCTCTTCCGAACCCGATTCTTTTGACTCTGTGGATTCAGAAGAATGCTTCTTTTTCTTCTTATTCCTTTTATTTGACTTATGTTTCTTCTTCTCATGGTATTCTTCTGAAGAATCATCGTGCGTTTTAGATTTATGCCTGTTATCAACGACCTGAAATCTTTTCATTCCTCCGAATTGCGTTTTTTTACGTTTCCAATCTGTTTCCTTATCGTTTTTATGTTTGCTAAACTTCCTTAGATTTTCGTCGCATTGCTCTCCTTGACAAAATTGTACTGGTGTATTGGAAAATATGACAAGATCCTTTAGATAATCTCCTACACTGTTTTTCGCCGAATCCCTCTCTCGGAAAAGATCATCAATATCAACATAGTCATACGATACGGAATCCGGTTTTCGTTGTGTCATTTCAGACCTTAATTCTTTCATATCTTTAAAATGATCTAAATGGTATATATGTCTGCCATATTGTAGAATTGTTTTTTTTGCATGAAACCTTTTTGGTTTGTAGTTGGAGCTGGCTTGGTGCTTATGTTTGACATCTTCGTCACTTGATCTGTCCATGTATCCTAGGACTAAGGGCTCATCATAATCGTCCCGGAGGATTAGTACGCGGCTTTCTGTTAGCTGAGCTGCAATTTTAGAGAATAATATTAGTTCATTATCTTACATTGGCGCCGCAGGACTAAACTAATATTTATCTTCTGTCCTTTTCTTAATGAAATAGAAAGAAAAAGATGCACTGAACTTAAATTTAATTTAGTTTGTGAACAGGGGAATCCGTGCCATTAGCTGCACCCTGCGGTTATCTCGTGGGTATATCGGGATAAAAACTATCCTACGCCCTAATTTATTTAGCCACGAGCCCCTTGGGAGTCAGGTAGACAGTCGCATCATGTAAAATACTGGTATCCCACTGCATCCGGTTAGAAACGAAGCTGACTCCAACATAGAGGGAACAGGCTAGGGAAATAATGGAGTGCGTCAATTGCTATTAACCGGGCTTAAATCCACCGCAATACTACTGTAGGTTTATAATGAAAAACTAACAGTCTGCCCCACTGGGGATTGAAATACAAAAACCTACGCTAGGGAGTCACGCTTGCGACCACTAGACCAACTGACTTGTCTAATGATCAATCAATCAATCAACTTAGCCTATCGCAGTCCTACTGGATAGGCTTCTCCCAGGTTGCGCCACAACAACCTGTCCTCTGCCAGGCAGTCTGTTCCAGCCACCTTTTTAATGGCGTTGATCCATCAAACTGGGGGGCGTCCCACCCTACACTGGCTGATATGCGTTCTCTAGTCCAGGATTCGTCTACTCCAGCTTTGCGGCCATCGTTCCTTTGACAAACATGAACAGAGCACTGCTACTTCAGCTTGACTCTGCAAGCTATATTGGTATTGTCGGTTTCTACCATACATGATAAATTTTTAACCAGTGCGCAAACTGAAACCATGAATTCAGCACATGATCCTAGACTCCCTAGCGTAGAAATAACGCAGTCATAATGTATGACAGAGCTAAGTTTTCTTTAATAACCGACAAATCTTTTCAACGCCTCCTGAGTTGAAATTATCAGTTTTGGGGATTCAGAATCATGTACTGAATTCATGCTTTCAGTTTGCTAACTGGTTAAAAATTTATCCTGTATTAATTGTTAAAATAATTTCATTAACTTACCAAAAACAATAAACATACATAAACAGCTAAAATCAATTAATGACATGTTCAACTTTTTACGGACACAAACATTTTTTTTTATGACAAAAAATTTCAATGTCCCGCTCGATCCATCGCCAATTTGAAAAAGAAATGATTACTTTCTCTCATGGTAATGAATTTTTAATAAAGATGTCATTGGTTTTCAAGCGGAAAATACACTGCGGTTGTGTCAAATTTTAATTGAAATTTTAATTGAAACTGACTACGTTTTTGTAATTGAATGTGAATACTAACTGCATTCCTTGTAATGTGTTATCATTTGGAGATCATGCCGTATTGAGAGGTTTTGCGCGATTGACGCTTTATTAGTTTTAAATACATATTCTGCACTAGTGCACATACACACACATAGTGTACATATTGCCGCACAATATGTACAGTCGCCAGCACGTCAAGTTACCCCACTTTGACCTTGAACGCGTTATGAGCAACAACAGCGAGAATCGTGCGAAAGAGATGTATAGCTTTTTGTCAGTTCTTACTGGTAATATTTCGTGCTGCAGCGCATACGTGAGGATGTGTGCGTGTGAGCGTCGTGGTGTACTTACTGTACTATGCGATAAGAAATGCGTAGCAGTTGGGTTGAATGAATACTTTTGACTTGAATCGAATCGAAATAATGGCATGGTAATAAAAACAGGCGGCCCGCGCAATGCCTCAAATACATACGAAAGCTTATAATCAATTTGTTTTATTTAAATGATATCTTCTTTTTACATATTATTATTTGTTTCTATTACCTATAAGTATTAAGTAGGTATTAGTATACTCATATTACCTACATTTTAACAGGTAGGTAGGTACGGTATACACCGTTACACAATTTTATTACTTAATTATAATCCGATGTGAGAAAAACATTTTTTTTTTTAATTTCAAGCAGGTTTAAATAACCTTTTGCGGGTTTTGTTACCTACTTACTGGCGGGCTGGCGGTCAACTGTTTTCGTGCATTCCTTGCTCTTCTATTCTAAGTATTTTTACGAAATTTAATGCTGAAAACCCATAACACAATCTGCGTGAAATTTTGAAAAAAAAATATGGATACCTACTTACCCCATCACGAACCTGTGTAAGATTTAGCCAATTAATTATACCCATAAAGTCTCTTGTCAGTCCGCCGCCGGCCGTGTTTGAGATTAACGTTACGTCCGCGACACGATCTTATTACTAAAATAATAAGTTTGAACTTAGTAACGGAATTATCTATACCTACCGAAGTTTGCTTTTACATGCAAGTTCTAAGTAAAATAAGATACGATTTCGAAGATAATGAATTTTCAAATAAAATTAATCTAATCTATTATTATCGTTACTTCATCATCATCATCAGCCTATAGCAGTCCACTGCTAGACCTATGTCCAGCCGTGGACTATGCCGCCTCTCCTATTCCTATTGCACGCCATTCAACTCGATTTTCGGAAAGAAAAGGCCATGGGTTCTCGTAGGAACCTATTCCAATGGGAACTCGGGCGGGGTTAGGAAATTTACCCACTGGCGGCATGGCACGACAAGGGATTAGCGCAAATGATTTGGGATCTTATTTTAACATGGATAGCATTCACATTTCGGGATGCCACGGCATGCCAGAACGTCCCGAAGGATGCCAAAGCAGGCTCTGACATATCAATGAAATGGTCGTGCCGTACCGCCTGTGGGTACCGGGTCTTATACAGCCCAGTCCAATTATATTAATCTAGGTAAAAGCTTACTTTTGTTTGGCGGCAGCATTTGATTGGGTGCGTCTCATAACGTATAAACTCATTTGGTCTAATTTCATTTTATTATCGTTCATAAGATATAATCAACGTGAGATATACCAACTGTTGATATAATTTCTTTACATATAACATTTATTTATTCTAAAACTTAATTAGTATAACGTTGTTTGATATAACGTTTATGCCAGAAACATATTAATCGCGGGAACGTCGCCGCTCTTTGGGATTTCATCGATTTGGTCAATAGTGTAATAAATAATTTAAACATTGATATTCCAGACTTTGGTCAGCTGAACTTTTGATCAAATGACCATCGTTATTTTAAACTTTGTTGATTTGTACGTTGTTCTTTTGAAATTTGCTCAGGAAAGTTTTGATTTTCTAATATGCAACCTTATTAAACTAACCCGTGTCTATGCAATTTTGCTTTGTGTTTTTAAGTGGCGTTAAGGCGTTTTCATCATATTAGACCAAATAAGTTTTATATCTTTTGAGTGGTATGTCAAACGATTTTATATTTAATGTATGTTATGTCAAACGATGTTATATTTAATGTATGTTATGCTTATAAAAATTAGTTACTTTAAAATTATATCAATCGTTCATTATATTAACTAATCGTTATATTAAATAAAATTATAGGTTCCGTTGTTATATGTTGTTAATATTAGAGATTTTGTTGTTATATCATCTATTACTTACCCGACTCAGAGTACCCCGACTCGGATAGGTTAGGTCAGAAGGCTAAGGCGGGAGCGAAGCGGAGCGGAGCTCCCGCCTTAGCCTTCGTGGTTATTTTTTTTAAAACCACCCAGAAACAGGAGCCCCGCTGAGCGGGGCTCCGTCGACCTATCTTAGCACAGGTGGTAATCAGTTACTAGTTATGTTTAATATCTACTTAGGTTACTATTACCTACCTACAACTACGATAGAATTTACAAAGAATAAAACAAAGAAAAAATACTTTTAAATATTTATTAAAGGTTGCATATTAGAAAATCAAAACTTTCTTGAGCAAATTTCAAAAGAACAATAAACGAAATAACAAAATTTAAAAGACCAAATGTTTTATTTAGAAAAAATTTAAAATCCCAATGTATGTGACATCAAATGAACGACTGATCAAAAGTTTTTACATCGAAACAGCTAGGTTAGGTTAGGTTAGAACTGTGACCACACAACGCACGAGCCGAGCGAGCGCAGCGAGCGGTGCCGCGGCAGCGGCCGGCGAGTGCCAGAAACATATTAATCGCGGGAACTACGTCGCCGCTCTTTGGGATTTCATCGATTTGGTCAATCTATATCTATTCTATACTTATAATAAATCTGTAGAAGTGAAAATTCTGTACATTGAAAATATCCAAAAAATAAATGGCAGGGGGCAAATACTTGACCGACACCGAAACCAAAAATGTGATTAAAAAAATTTTTGTCTGTCTGTCTGCCTGTTTGTTCAGGCATCACGCAAAAACTACCGGTTCGATTACGATGAAACTTGGTATAATTATTCTTTAATATCCTGGGCACCACACTGGGTACTTTTTATCCCGGAAAAGTATATACAATAAAAAACAAACTTAATTTTGCGGTTCGATCCCTATACCCGATTACCACTGTCTGTACTGTACCAACCGCAAATACTAAGTTTGTCGAAGGTTGGGTCACCCGCAGTGGAGTTCATTTTTATTCCTTTTAGTTTTTAGAGTTACTTAGGTTTATTTTTATATGAGTCGTAGGTATAGATTTTAATTTTAAAGTATAGGTAGTATATTTGATAGTATACGTAGTGACCGTAGGTTATTTTATAATACTGTTAGGTAGGTTTAGTCATTCGTATAGATATTAGTTTTTAGGGATTTTGCTTATTTATTGAGTTTAGATTAGTTATCATCAGAAATAGGTTTATTTAGGTAGGTAGGTATTTAATTTTCTGTTATTGAGTTTTTTTTTTTAAATTAGTTAGGTACTTAGGTAAAGATATCATATAGGTACCCTCTTAATCACCACTAATGAGACACAATTGGTTTTCTATTGTAATTAGCCACAAAGGGCCCGCGACATAGATGGCATTCTGGGGAAGCACATACATTTTATCCTGTTAGCACGTTCCCGTGGGTAAATTCCGACATCCACGCGGGCGAAGCCGCGGGCAGAAACTAGTAGTGTAATAAATAATTTAAACATTGATATTCTAGACTTTGGTCAGCTGAACTTTTGATCAAATGACCATCGTTATTTTAAACTTTGTTGATTTGTACGTTGTTCTTTTGAAATTTGCTCAGGAAAGTTTTGATTTTCTAATATGCAACCTTATTAAACTAACCCGTGTCTATGCAATTTTGCTTTGTGTTTTTAAGTGGCGTTAAGGCGTTTTCATCATATTAGACCAAATAAGTTTTATATCTTTTGAGTGGTATGTCAAACGATTTTATATTTAATGTATGTTATGTCAAACGATGTTATATTTAATGTATGTTATGCTTATAAAAATTAGTTATTTTAAAATTATATCAATCGATTAACTAATCGTTATATTAAATAAAATTATAGGTTCCGTTGTTATATGTTGTTAATATTAGAGATTTTGTTGTTATATCATCTATTACTTACCCCATTTGATTTTGCTTGGCAACCATTGGTGACAGATGTAAAGATTATCCTACTACCTAATATAAACGTGAAAGTTTGTATGGATGGATGGATGTTTGTTACTCTTTCACGCAAAAACTACTGAACGGATTTGGATGAAAGGCACACAGATGGTTTATAACCATGATTAACATATAGGATAATTTTTATCCCGATATTCCCACGTGATCAAAACTTATGCGGGTGAAACCGTGGGGCGTAGCTAGTATATTATTATAATTAACACACAGATACCTATATATATTTGAACACTATTTTAACATTTTATCTTCCATAAGTTCCATTTCATTCAATTTATAACATTAGTAGGATAAGATCTAGGTACGGACGCCAGCAGGTCAACCTACCCGAAACTGTCAGATTTTCCCAATCAACATTGAACCTAATGCTTTAGCAATAAAGTTGAAAATCTATTAAAGAAATTTGACAGATTGTAGTAGCTTGATGTGCTGGCGTCTGTACATCACGACTAAGGAATCGAAACCACTTTAAACTGGTTAAACTGCTACCTGGCGGCCAAAGGTCAAGGCTCCGGCTAGGTGATAGGTCAGGCTAGGACATTACTCGGCACGTGATTGCAGATGCTAATATTATGTAGTTGAGTTCGAACTGGTACTGCCGGTAATAACTTGAATTATTAAGCTGGAAATCAAAATGAGATTATGGTAATTTGATTTCAATTGAATTCATAATATTATTTTGGTTTATGAATAGTGATAATATGTTCTTAACTAGCGGCGCCCTGCGGTTTCCCATGCATAAGTCTCGATTCCATGGGAATATCGGGATGAAAAGTAGGTATACTTCAGCCTATAATGTTCCCACTGCTGGGACACAGGCCTCCTGTCTGTGAGATGGAGTGGGCTGTAATCCACTGGTACCATTGTTGGTAAAATCAAAAGTCATATATTCAAATTAGGCTGAGAATGAGCACTTTTCGAACGTCAAAATTACAAAAGACAGTTCCCAAAAAACGCCCGCCCTTCACCGTAGATGTCACATGTCTTTGAATTTTTGGTTCTAGGACATGCCAGTTTCCTCACGATGTTTCTGTTTCTCCTTCACCGTTTTGAGAGCAGTGGTGCTGAAATAATTTACACAAAGTAAAGTGCCTGCTGCAGCATTGTCAAATGCTACATTATAATTTTTTCACGAATAACCTTCTTTTATAACAAATCCTACCTTATTTGTAACCAGAAATGTTTTTTCTTCATATTGTTTTTTTGAATTTTGAATCAAAAAGTGTCGTCTTTTCTCTTACAGTGTTTTTTTTCATTTGAAGCTTTTATTTGGGCACAGGACGGACGGACGGATATATTACTATTTTTTCCCGTTTTACCATATAATTATTTGCCACTATAAAGATTTGAACGTCAGAGTTCGTCCGTTGTGCGACCGAATTAAAGGGAACTGTTCCCGAAATTTATGTACAGCATCTAAAACTTGCGAGTCATCTTTCAGGACTTGGTATGTAATTTTACGTTACTTCATCTCTGTTGTTATAAAAGATTCTGCCTGCGTCTCGGATTATCATTTTTCGTTATTTTCTGTAGATTTGTCCGAAGACTGTAGGCGAATCTTGAATTCGCCCCCCCGCTAGCCTGGGACCTGGCGACTGCGAGCTGCGTGTTGGGATTCGAACCCTACGCTGGTGATTCCAAGTACCAGCCAGCCAGCGAGCCTTCTGACTGACAGCCTGGAGACTAGGACCTGATTTACGTATTTTTTGTTGTATTTTTTAAATTTCTAGTAGAATCTTCAATATCGTCGTATTTTATGTAAATCAGCTATATCAATTTTATTGTTGCCTCGCTACCTGACAGATCGACTTGGTGCGCAGTTAGCCATTTAGGATTACCGAATATTTATTTATTGCGGAAGTTAGGAACGTTTGCAAACGTATCGTGACCGACGCGTAATTGTAATTTTTTTTCTTTGCGTAATTGTGAAATTTATAGGGCTCTAACACCAGGGACGTCGCCTCGGAGCTATTACCTAATCCTTTGAATCGGGCTGTGCCCTTCATTAAATTTTTGATACCATTTTTTTGATTACTACTAAATTAAACGTGTACAAGTGAAGACCGTGGTTTTTATTTCGCTACACTGCCCAGGTTCGAACAAACGACTTTAGAACTCGTAAATCGGGGTCCACTGTACCACTGGGTGACCACTGCTCGCAAAAAGGTCAGAAAGAACGCTGAGTGATAACGGTGTAATAGCGCGGGCAGGCGATGCGATGCGATGCGATGCGACGGGCGGACGAAGTCGCAGGCGGAAGTTAGTTATCATAGTTGTAATGACAATCATGTCACTTGGTTTAATAGGTTTTTATATTTTATTTTATCCTTTTGATAGTCTTCTATATTTTGTAAGTGGACTTTATAGGCCTTGTAGATTTTAGATCTGTAGACCATTATTTATTTTATCAAGTACCTGAGGGGCAACTCTCGTAATTTTAAGAACGTTCACAGTCTGATCTCAGTCTCAATCTGTCAAAAATACCTCTAGTTTCCCTACATTTTGACAAGTTTTTGACATTTGTTTGTCGCCGAGATGAGACTGCGACTAGATTTTGAACGTTTTAAATTACGGGAATTGTCCTACAGGTATTTGTTGACAGGCCTACACTGTCCTCCCATACCTACCGTAATTTGAAAACATTGTAAAAGCTAATTATTTTTAAAAGGGTAACCGTGGAGTTTCTTGCCGGCTCTTCTCCATAGGAATATTAGGAATCGTCCAATTGGAACCGTGCACCTAGCTTCTGACGTTTCATAAGTGCCCATGTTGTTTTATGTGAAATAAAATATTTTGATTTGATCAATAATAGTCTTATCATCAGTCAAAATAGATCGATCACACTGCATAAATTATTATAGATTATACCTGTGCCGATCCTCAAAACGTGATCAATGTGTTACTAGAAAAAAAAACAAGTTTACATTTAAACGTTTAAATAATTCATAGATCGTTCAAATTCACTTGTCACCTAAATATTAGAACTACGACACACGAATTTTTATTGCCTCAAAGCTGATTTTTAAGTCCGAAACGACGTATGTTCGGCTATTTTGTGTGGAGTTACCTTTCATCCTTTCGAAGTAAAATATAGTATACTACTTTTGCACGATTTCTTTAAAACTCTAAAAGGCAGTAAGAGCATAGAGTTTTAGCAAAAGGATAAGACGTTCTTCATTCAAAAAGGTTTTATTCCAGTTTAAGAAATGGTTTATTACTTTCCGCGCTAATTGTCTTTGGTTATTGTGACCACAGAACATATACCCTAACGGGATTGTGACATAGTATTGAACAAAGAGAAACTAGAATTCGTCGATAAAACTGTTTTCCTGGGGATCACGCTCGACTCAAAGCTGCAATGGGGTCCTCATTTAACATCTCTTGCAGGACGGCTAAGTTCAGCAGCTTATGCTGTAAGAAAAATCCGTCAATTTACTAATGTAGATACCGCGAGGCTAGTCTATTTCAGTTACTTTCATAGTATCATGTCTTACGGTATTTTACTATGGGGACGGGCTGCAGATATCGAGTCCATTTTTATTTTGCAGAAAAGAGCCATCAGAGCAATATATGGCCTCCGCAGGCGCGATTCTTTAAGGGAACTGTTTAAAGATATTAACATCATGACGGTACCTTGTCAATACATTTATGAAAACATCATGTACGTAAGAAAAAATTTAAATCTTTTCAATAAAAGAGGTGAAAGACACAACTATAGGACTAGAAATAGGGACCAATTAGTTCAAACAGGTTTCAGACTGGCTAAAGTAGACTCATCCTTCATGGGGTACTGTTTAAAATGTTACAATAAAATTCCTCCCCATGTGGGGATTTAAATTTCGTTTCATTCAGTTGGAGTATGTACTCCAACTGAATGAAACGAAATTTAAATCTTGTATTAAACGCACACTATGTAGCCAAGCATAGTACAAGTTAGGAGATTACATCGCTGACAAAAATGCTTGGCTCAATGCTGGTCCTGCTCC
This sequence comes from Apamea sordens, assembly GCA_945859715.1. Lineage (NCBI taxonomy): Eukaryota > Metazoa > Arthropoda > Insecta > Lepidoptera > Noctuidae > Apamea > Apamea sordens. The sequence goes on along the minus strand of OX244015.1, from coordinate 3,387,519 downwards.
ACAGAGGCGCATAAACTAATTAGCATTCGGAAACATTGTTGGAGCTGCTGAACATTGGAAAAAAAAATCTATCTTTGCATTGTATAAACTCAATTGCTTAGAATTGTATAATTGCATAGCACATTTGTGAGCACTATGTACTTTCTATAAAGCTACCATTTACTGGGTACGTCTTTCATTGACTTGAATGTGCCCTGGCAGCTGTGAGTATGTCATGCTCACTCAAATGTCTCGCTGGTGGTGGCGTGTGTGTTGGATCATTAAGTTCCCTCCAAAATGGTTGAGCTGAATGGTGCTGATCCATACGTCATGTTCGTGAACGGGCGCCGCCAGTAGGGACTGGTCATCTCTTAGCTGCCTCGGCTTATTTTAATTTTTAATTTCTGAATTGTTTTTGTTTTTTTATAACGGACGCTTTTAACGTGCACGTATTTCTACATCGTTCTCACATGCTTAATTTCAACACGAATGATGTAATCAAATATTTTGTAACAATTTTATGATTTAAAAGAGTGTCTATGGAGTTTCTTGCCCGTTCTTCTCCATAGGTACCTACGCTTTGGAATGGGCGTCTAGCTTCATCTTTCTGACTGACCGACCCTTTGACAATTCAAAAGTACCTGTAATTGGTTTAGTTGAATTAAATGATTTGAGTTTGAGTTACAAAATGGCGTATCTTCTTAGCAAGTGTTGCGAAAAAACGATGTTTTTCTTCTATGGAATTGGCGGTTTTTTGAAAGCGTAACAGATAGAAAAATGCTTCCGTTTACGAGTTTACAATATTTATAATCTGTTTGTTAGGATTCGTTTTCATTGTAGGTATGTGTCAGCTTTCTACTAGGGTGGTGACTTTTTAGTAGTCATGAGCATAATCAGAGGGGTAATTCTGGTAATTTTAAGAACGTTCACAGTCTGATCTCAGTCTCAATCTGTCAAAAATACGTCTAATTTCCCTACATATTGACAAGTTTTTGACATTTGTTTGTCGCCGAGATGAGACTGCGACTAGATTTTGAACGTTTTAAATTACGGGAATACGGGCCCTGTTTATAATGTTCCCACTGCTGAGATTCAGACCTCGCTTCGAGAGGGAGTGGGTTACCACGCGGGCTCAGTGCGGGTTGGTAGATGTGACAATGTCTTCGAAGATTTGCTTCTAGAATTTGTCGGTTTCCTCACGATGTTTTCCTTCAACGTTTTCAGAGCAGTAGTAATGACATTATTTACATAAAGTAAAGCGCCTGCCCGGGTTCAAACTACAACTCGGGGTCGTTACCACTCAATCAAAATCAAAATATTGGAACGAAGTTCCTTATCGCGCGTTGCGAAAGGAGGCTAGACGGAAAAAATTAAGACCAAAAGTTGGAACGACACTTTTTGCTATAGGTAGTTGTAAGCCGTGCGGCGTGCGCGTGTTTCTCTGTCTGTCTCTCTCTCTCTTTGAACTTCGTTCCGTCCGGGTGTCCTTTGACACCTCTCAAGTTTTTTTATTTCACATAGATCTTTTGAAACGTCAGAACCTAGGTGCACGGTTATAATTGGTCGTTTCCTATGGAGAAGAGCTGACAAGAAACCTCACGGTTACTCGTTTCTCACGTTCAAAGTTGATCACGTGAGATCCATATCAATTTTGAACGTTAATATCTCGGAAACGTACAAAAACAAAATGGCGCTACAGGAGCTATGCTAACCTTCATATAAAAATCTACAATCCTGTTAAATTTTAGTCAAAATTAAATGATCAAATCTACGAACGCTAAACTTGCATGTATCCTAGAAGTTCTAGAACAGGGTTAACTTTTTTGCATGGTTTTTTTAACATATTTAAATTATTAGAAAAAAAAAACATAACGTTTCTGATACATTATGTACCTACGTATATACACTTTGCTATTAATTAAATATTTTTTTGATGGATTTAACTGTTAAAGCTTTATTGTATGTTTAGATAAATAACTACTTACACGAGGTACTAAATTAAATGACTAGCTATCTAACTACCTATACAAATAAATACAAAAATAGCTATTAAATTAAGGAGTGATTGTTCTACGCCAGATAACTTTTATTCGAGGAATAAAATTGACGTTTGACAGTTTTTGTATGAAATAACTGTCCAAATTTCAAAATTATTCCTCGAATAAAGTTATCATAATTACAGCTCTTACTATCTCACTCTTCCTGCAAATATGTATCCATTTTTTATATGGGTGTCATAAACCATTTTATTCTTTTTTTTATGGTATAATCTAGTACTTGACTGCGATCCAGCAAAAAAAAGCAGAGATGCAATCGTTGATGGTAAGCGCACTAATTTATTATGAGCCTATTCACTCTAGCCTTGAAAACACCCAAATTATAATCGGACGGGAAGACTGCTGCAGGCAAATTGTTCCAGTCCTTCGATGTACGCGGTATAAACGACGAGGCAAAACGCTTCGTCCGGATCGCGGCGGTGTCAACGCCGTACGACGGGTTGTCCGATGATAGAACGGTGATGGCGGAATTAAATCATGTAATTCCCGCGCACACTCTCCAGAATGCATCCTGTAGAATACCGAGAGGCTGGCTACCTTACGCCTGTGCTCCAGGCTCATTTGTTGAACATAGGTACAACAACATTATTAATGGTATACAAAAATAATAAACAGTGCGCTATGTTATGCCAGAGGGCGTTCAAATGGTAATCAAGTCAGCCAAGTCTCTACAGTAAAATAAACTAAAACTAAGCCTGGACAGTAAAAAAAAAAACAATTATAAAGAATGACATATTATTTCATAATACAAAATTAATAAAAAATAACAATAGAAAACAATGTCAATACACAATAATATTGTCAATATACAATACTAATGTCAATATATACAATACTATTGTCAATATACAATACAGAAGTCAATCCTACTAATATTATAAACGCAAAAGTTTTTATAGATAGATGGATGAATGTTTGTTACTATTTCACGCAAAAACTACAGCACGGATTTGGATGAAATTTGAAACACGGATAGTTTATAACCAGGATTAACACATAGGATACTTTTCATGCCGATATTCCCACGGGATCGAAACTTATGCGGGTGAAACCGCGGGCCGCTGCTAGTAGATGTCAATATACAATACTAATTTCAATATACAATACAGATTTCAATATACAATGTAAATGTCAATATACAATTTTATAAATTCTGTACATTATAAATTCCGAAATACTGTAATATATGCTTTAAGAAAAGACAGAAGAAAATAAGAGAGTTACACCTTATTTAATAGACTATTAAATTACATCCTGTTGCCTATTGTCTTTTTGAAATGTTGTCAATTAAACCTGTATATCAATCACTACGGCGGCACGGTTGGCGCAGTGGTTAAGCGATTGACTGCTGCGCTGCGTGTCGCGGGTTCGATTCCCGCACGGAACAAATATTTGTATGACCTACATGTATTTGTTCCGAGTCTGGGTGTTTTTCTATCTATAATATGTATGTATTTACAAAAAAAAATGTATTTAAGTAGTTTATCAGCCATCTTGTTACCATAACACAAGCATTAGATTGCTTAGCTTGGGACTAGATGGCGCTGTGTGAAATGTCCAGAGATATTATTATTATTATTATATTATATTACTACCGTCACTTCCAGCTGGCTGTTAGAAGACTCTTGCGAATATCTCTCTTGTATGTTGATATCGGGATGCCTCTGCGTTGCTGATGATAACTTTTGTTTTATGTTTACATACAACTTGTACCACATGTTTCGATTACTTTTCACAACAACCAAAAAAATTGACAATAGGATTGGATTTAGTAATTCGAATATATTGTATATTATATCTATGTCGAACCATGTATCGAGAGTATAGAAAATCAATACTCCGACGTCACCCAATAAGAATATCAACGTTGCGATGTACAAGCGACGCCATTTTTTAATAGCTGTAGGAGCGCTCGCTTCGGAACCACGAAAAAGTGAAAATACAATAACAATGTAAAGTAAAATGTTTAGTAACAAGGGTAAAATGAAAATGCTAAACTGTAACGATTTGGAAATCTCCCACATATTTTCGAATTTTTCTATTTGAATGAACACAAAAAAAACTGACACTTGAATACCGGTTGCTATTAAAGACACACCCCAACCAAAGAGGCTGCTTTTCAAATACTTCCTTTTGAAACGCACATTAAACACTTTAACAATAGCAGCGTAAAACAAATGACTTGTGATGACCAACCAATGATTTTTTGCCATTGTTATGTAACTTAGTAAAATGTAATAAATTTCAGCCCTTAACTTATCATGTTTTGTCAGAGTTTCGACCAAGAAGATATAGAATGTCTTATGATGTATAGTTGAAATGTATAAAAGGTTTGCTAAAATTGTGTTAAGGCATACGAAGTTACTGTAATTGCGAAATTTCGGTATAAAACACCATGACGTCACTCCGTATAGCAACATTGCTATTCCTAGCGCATTCGTAATGTATACTAAAGTTAAAACAATAGTTTCTGTCAGGGGCATGTCAATGTCCGCCATGTTGAATTTCACTGGTACAGTTGTGAATGATTCACTTTATTCGTTCCCACTGCTGGGACACGGGCCTCTTCTCGGTGAGAGGGAGTGGGGCGTAATCCACCACGCGGGCCCAGTGCGAGTTAGTAGATGTGTTGGCCACCACTGCTCACTTGTCCACCACTGCTCACTTGTCCACCACTGCTCGCTTGTCCACCACTGCTCGCTTGTCCACCACTGTTCGCTTGGCCACCACTGCTCACTTGTCCACCACTGCTCCCTTGTCCACTGCTGCTCGCTTGGCCACCACTGCTCACTTGGCCACCAGTGCTCACTTGTCCACCACTGCTCACTTGGCCACCACTACTCACTTGGCCACCACTGCTCGCTTGGCCACCACTGCTCACGTGGCCACCACTGCTCACTTGGCCACCACCGCTCACTTGGCCACCACTCCTCACTTGGCCACCACTGCTCGCTTGGCCACCACTCCTCACTTGGCCACCACTGCTCACTTGGCCACCACTGTTCGCTTGGCCACCACTGCTCACTTGTCCACCACTGCTCCCTTGTCCACTACTGCTCGCTTGGCCACCACTGCTCACTTGGCCACCAGTGCTCACTTGTCCACCACTGCTCACTTGGCCACCACTACTCACTTGGCCACCACTGCTCGCTTGGCCACCACTGCTCACGTGGCCACCACTGCTCGCTTGGCCACCACTGCTCGCTTGGCCACCACTGCTCACTTGGCCACCACTGCTCGCTTGGCCACCACTGCTCACTTGGCCACCACTGCTCGCTTGGCCACCACTGTTCGCTTGGCCACCGCTGCTCACTTGGCCACCACTGCTCGCTTGGTCAATCAAAAAGATTCACTTTACGGTTCAGGAAATAGTTTTTGTGTACATGTTGCCACTAAGCACTGCAATGTCCTCAACGTATCTGAATGGTGTTGTCTCCCAAGCTGTCGATGAAAGAATAATGTCTAAGTTTCATGCAAACGCTCCAAAATGAATGAATAAAATTTTATAATAGCACTTTAGTCAAAACTTGTTTGGAGTTTCCTGTTTTTTCTTCTAGGTAAGTATACGAATAATCAACATAATATACAAATTAATAAAACTGTAGTGTCTATTATTAATGCCATAATAACCGGCCTGATAAAGGAATCCACCGGAAAACTTGGCACTTGTACTGGACATGTGCAGCTTGTTTGTGAAAATAAACTTTTAATGTGAAATTGAAATATAATTGAAATTGTAGGGCTCGTGGCTAACTGATAACAAGCGCACAGGCCGATCGATTAGGTTAAGCTACGCTTACCGCGGTTGTTCCGTGGATGGGTGATCATCTTTATATACCTACACCCTCCGTGTCTCGGAAAGCACGTTAAGCTGTTGGTCCCGGCTGTCATTCGTGGATCTTTGACAGTCGTTACGGGTCGTCAGAAGCTCGAAAGTCTGACAACCAGTCTTACCAGTGGGTATCGTAGCTATCAATTGGGTTGTGGAGGTCAGATAGGCAGTCGCTCCATGTAAAATAGTACTGATATTCCGCTGCATCCGGTTAGACTGGAAGCCAACCCCAACATATCTGCTAAGCCTTTTCAATCAGGATGGTGATGTGAAATTGAAATTAAAAAAAATTGGTTGCCTGTAAAGTCGGTATACGGGCGAAAGTTTTACGTGACAACGACTTTGAAGGGACGCGTGCCTTTCACTTTTTATGTCTGTCTCTCTCGCTCTTAGGCGGGCTAACCATGCCCGAGTGGAAGGGACGCGTGCCTCTCACTCGCTCTCATTGTGAGCGCATAACGTGAGCGGAGCGTAACGCAGTTTCTTGAAGTGTCACCCGGCAAACCAATTTATAAGACGTTGTCACGTCAAAATACAAAATATTCGAGTTTTGAGTCAAAATCCGCGAATAATATAGGTACCTATCGCAGTGGCGCGTGGTGTGCGGTGCGGGCGTAAGCCGCTGCCTTGCGGCAGCTTCAATTCCTTGCTCCTTTGACCGCGCCGCCTGCCGCCAAATCCATTAATAAGACATCGCATTGTAACTCTTGACACATTGTAATACACTAGAATGATCGACATGTGCAAGGACTCTTTTAGTTTTAAACGTTTGATGGTTTGGGTTGAAGTTAATTCCATCAAACATCCTAATTTATACCTTAAAGCAATGAGATAAGAGTCACTTAGCAGTTAGCATGTCCGAATTCGTCAGTTTCGCCGTTCGTGTTCGTGTGGTCAAGCTAGGTAATTAGATTATGTCGACCGACCGGAGAATAGAACCTAGGACACGCTCAGCAAACATGTACAGAACTGCCTTCGTCCTCTGATGAAAAACGTCTACGAAACAAATAGCGCAGAGTCATCTCAACACCTCTCTCCCTTGAATTTGTATGTGTATACATATAACCTATTTATGTATTTGTGTACCTACCTAGTTTTAATAGTTTTTTTTTACATTGTTCCTCTCAACCAAAGCACCTGCCATCTAATCTCTTCACCGCCCTTGGTTGACTGGTAGAGAATGCCTAAGGCATTAAGTCCGCCTTTGTGCTTACCGTTTTAAATAAATAAATAATTAAAGTTGTAAAGTTGTTGTCTTAGGTTAGAACCCTGACTTTATTTTGTGTAAATTATTTCATCATGACCTAGAACCATAAATTCAAAGACATGTGACATCCACCAACCCCCACTGGACTCGCGTGGTGGAAATTATTTCATCACCACTGCTATCAAAACGGTGAAGGAAAACATCTTGAGGAAACCGGCATGTCTTAAACCAAAAATTCAAAGACATGTGACATCCATCAAACCGCACTGGGCCCGCGTGGTGGATTATGGCCCACTCCCTCTCACCGAGAGGAGGCCTGTGTCCCAGCAGTGGGAACATTATAGACTGATTATGCTGATGCTATGTGTAATTATGCTATATGTAATTGCCAAAAGAGCTAAAAAGTCTACATATATATTAACTTATTTAAACCAAAACTGAGAAGTTTGCTGTGTCAAAAATGTTATTATAGTGTATCGGATTTTTTATCAGATAAATTTTGACATTTTAATGTAATTTTTGTAATGTAATGTAATTTGCTTCTTTGACTATATTGTAATCACAAATCATAATTAATTATTTAAATCTGAATTATTTTTTGACATTTACCTAACAAATTATTTTGACATTTACTTAACAAATTATTTTGACGTTTATATAACAAATTATTTTGACATTTAACTAACAAATTATTTTGACATTTAACTAACAAATTATTTTGACTTTTGTTCCTATAGTAATCAAATAATACAATCATTTATGTGATTAATTTGTAGTTTAGTACGAGTAAGCTCTTTATTTGCATGTAAAAATTGTAATTAATTCTTTTTGTATGCCTATTATAAGCTGATCATAGCGCACATTAATCTAAAACATGTCCAGCCACTGTACCTACCTATGTATCATCACAAATAAATATTTCTGATTTCTTTGTTTGCATGTTTGGAAGCTAAATCGCAAACACAATGTATCTAAGCTGTTCGTAGAAGGTGTTTTACCGCTATACTACCGGTTTAGGACTCGTTCGAAACACAACCAGTTGTATCCTTACGTAATTACGATTCCAACCGGTTTCTGACCTACCTCAACAAGCTATATGAAGCCCTTGCTACTGGTAAGTATTGGCGAATGATTTGGCTAGATTTTAAAAGCAATGAAGATAAATTAATTCCCAGTCTCCACGAGACAGGTAATCCGAGTGTGGAGGCTAGTGCTATTCAAATATGGCAACGTTTTTCCTGAACAATAAAGTTTTTATTATTATTATTTACTAGCTGCGCGCCGCGGTTTCACCCGCATAAGTTTCGATCCCGTAGGTATATCGAGATAAAAAGTAACCTATATGTTAATCCTGGTTATAAACCATCCGTGTGCCAAATTTCATCCAAATCCGTTCAGTAGTTTTTGCGTGAAAGAGTAACAAACATCCATCCATACAAACTTTCACGTTTATAATATTTGTAGGATTTCATGTTTCTTGGACCCCAGGGTCCCGGACCTTTGGAAGGCTTACCAGGGGCCAAAGCCAACTCACAGAGGCCCCTTAGACAATTTTAAATGATAAGGCCAACCAACCGACGATTATCACTGTATGCACTATGCACCTAAGTACCCCAGTTGGTGCAGGACTATTGCAGAACATGAAAACAAAATAGTCGGCCACGGGTTTGGGCGGCTTATATTGGGTCGGTTACCTTGAACTATGGAAGGACTACATCCCCTGCCTGACTAATGATAATATTTATTTTTCCTTTATTTCAATAAATACATATAAATTATATTTTTAACCGACTTCTAAAAAAGGAGGAGGTTCTCAATTCGGATGTTTGTATTTTTTTTTTTAATGTTTGTTCGCGCATAACTCCGTCGCTTGCCAACCGATTTGAAAAATTATTTTTTTGTTGGAAAGGGTATACTTCCCAAATAGTCCCATAGAAATTTCATCAAAAACGGTTCAGGAGTTTGGTTTTTAAACAAAAATTACTGGTAAAAATTACAACTTATAAAAGACATGAAATTACAATAAAAACTTTTTTGCATAAAAAAATCAACCGACTTCCAAAAACGACAGTGAAAAATAACTTTATTTCGGAAGTCGGTGGCAAACAACGAAGATGTGAACCCAACGACACCGACTTCCAAAATTAAAGTGTAGCGGTATCTACAACGCCACATGCGAACAACGCGTCATATTGACGGCACGCAAATCCTGCATCTCGCAAGCAGTCTAGTAGACTAGTGCGACACTAGCCGGACTAGTGCGACACTAGCCGGGACTAGTGCGACACTAGCTGGACTAGTGCGCCACTAGCCGGACTAGTGCGACACTAGCCGGACTAGTGCGACACTAGCCGGGATCAGAGCGACACTAGCCGGACTAGTGCGACACTAGTCGTGACTAGTGCGACACTAGCTGGACTAGTGCGCCACTAGCCGGACTAGTGCGACACTAGCCGGACTAGTGCGCCACTAGCCGGACTAGTGCGACACTAGCCGGGATCAGAGCGACACTCGACACTAGCCGGGACTAGCGCGACACTAGCCGGACTAGTGCGACACAGTGCAAAATAAAATAAATAAATAAATAAATAAATAAATAGTCCGGCTAGTGTCGCACTAGTCCCGGCTAGTGTAGCACTAGTCCGGCTAGTGTCGCTCTAAACCCGGCTAGTGTCGCACTAGTCACGACTAATGTCGCACTAGTCCCGGCTAGTGTCGCACTAGTCCGGCTAGTGTCGCACTAGTCCGGCCAGTGTCGCAATAGTCCCGGCTAATGTCGCAATAGTCCCGGCTAATGTCGCACTAGTCCTGCTAGTGTCGCACTAGTCCGGCTAGTGTCGCACTAGTCCGGCTAGTGTCGCACTAGTCCAGCTAGTGTCACACTAGTCCGGCTAGTGTCGCACTAGTCCCGGCTAGTGTCGCACTAGTCCGGCTAGTGTCGCTCTGATCCCGGCTAGTATCGCTCTGATCCCGGCTAGTGTCGCACTAGTCACGACTAATGTCGCACTAGTCCCGGCTAGTGTCGCACTAGTCCGGCTAGTGTCGCACTAGTCCGGCCAGTGTCGCAATAGTCCCGGCTAATGTCGCACTAGTCCTGCTAGTGTCGCAATAGTCCGGCTAGTGTCGCACTAGTCCGGCTAGTGTCGCGCTAGTCCGGCTAGTGTCGCACTAGTCAGGCTAGTGTCGCACTAGTCCGGCTAGTGTCGCACTAGTCCGTCTAGTGTCACACTAGTCCGGCTAGTGTCGCACTAGTCCGGCTAGTGTCGCACTAGTCCGGCTAGTGTCGCACTAGTCCGGCTAGTGTCGCACTAGTCCGGCTAGTGTCGCACTAGTCCAGCTAGTGTCGCACTAGTCCGGCTAGTGTCGCACTAGTCCGGCTAGTGTCGCACTAGTCCCGGCTAGTGTCGCACTAGTCCGGCTAGTGTCGCTCTAAACCCGGCTAGTGTCGCACTAGTCCCGGCTAGTGTCGCACTAGTCCGGCTAGTGTCGCACTAGTCCGGCTAGGGGCGCACTAGTCCGACTAGTGTCGCACTAGTCTGATTAGTGTCGCTCTGATCCCGGCTAGTGTCGCACTAGTCCGGCTAGTGTCGCACTAGTCCGACTAGTGTCGCACTAGTCTGATTAGTGTCGCACTAGTACGGCTAGTGGCGCACTAGTCCGGCTAGTGTCGCCCTAGTCCGGCTAGTGTCGCACTAGTCCGGCTAGTGTCGCACTAGTCCGGCCAGTGTCGCAATAGTCCCGGCTAATGTCGCACTAGTCCTGCTAGTGTCGCAATAGTCCGGCTAGTGTCGCGCTAGTCCGGCTAGTGTCGCACTAGTCAGGCTAGTGTCGCACTAGTCCGGCTAGTGTCGCACTAGTCCGTCTAGTGTCACACTAGTCCGGCTAGTGTCGCACTAGTCCGGCTAGTGTCGCACTAGTCCGGCTAGTGTCGCACTAGTCCGGCTAGTGTCGCACTAGTCCGGCTAGTGTCGCACTAGTCCAGCTAGTGTCGCACTAGTCCGGCTAGTGTCGCACTAGTCCCGGCTAGTGTCGCACTAGTCCGGCTAGTGTCGCTCTAAACCCGGCTAGTGTCGCACTAGTCACGACTAATGTCGCACTAGTCCCGCTAGTGTCGCACTAGTCCGGCTAGTGTCGCAATAGTCCCGGCTAGTGTCGCACTAGTCCCGGCTAGTGTCGCACTAGTCCGGCTAGTGTCGCACTAGTCCGGCTAGGGGCGCACTAGTCCGACTAGTGTCGCACTAGTCTGATTAGTGTCGCTCTGATCCCGGCTAGTGTCGCACTAGTCCGGCTAGTGTCGCACTAGTCTGATTAGTGTCGCACTAGTCCGGCTAGTGGCGCACTAGTCCGGCTAGTGTCGCCCTAGTCCGGCTAGTGTCGCACTAGTCCGGCTAGTGTCGCACTAGTCCGGCTAGTGGCGCACTAGTCCGGCTAGTGTCGCACTAGTCCGGCTTGTGTCGCGCTAGTCCGGCTAGTGTCGCACTAGTCAGGCTAGTGTCGCACTAGTCCGGCTAGTGTCGCACTAGTCCGGCTAGTGTCGCACTAGTCCGGCTAGTGTCGCACTAGTCCGGCTAGTGTCACACTAGTCCGGCTAGTGTCGCACTAGTCCGGCTAGTGTCGCACTAGTCCGGCTAGTGTCGCACTAGTCTGGCTAGTGTCGCACTAGTCCGGCTAGTGTCGCACTAGTCCAGTTAGTGTCGCACTAGTCCGGCTAGTGTCGCACTAGTCCCGGCTAGTGTCGCACTAGTCCGGCTAGTGTCGCTCTAAACCCGGCTAGTGTCGCACTAGTCCCGCTAGTGTCGCACTAGTCCGGCTAGTGTCGCAATAGTCCCGGCTAGTGTCGCACTAGTCCCGGCTAGTGTCGCACTAGTCCGGCTAGTGTCGCATTAGTCCGGCTAGGGGCGCACTAGTCCGACTAGTGTCGCACTAGTCTGATTATTGTCGCTCTGATCCCGGCTAGTGTCGCACTAGTCCGGCTAGTGTCGCACTAGTCCGACTAGTGTCGCACTAGTCTGATTAGTGTCGCACTAGTCCGGCTAGTGGCGCACTAGTCCGGCTAGTGTCGCAATAGTCCCGGCTAGTGTCGCACTAGTCCCGGCTAGTGTCGCACTAGTCCGGCTAGTGTCGCATTAGTCCGGCTAGGGGCGCACTAGTCCGACTAGTGTCGCACTAGTCTGATTAGTGTCGCTCTGATCCCGGCTAGTGTCGCACTAGTCCGGCTAGTGTCGCACTAGTCCGACTAGTGTCGCACTAGTCTGATTAGTGTCGCACTAGTCCGGCTAGTGGCGCACTAGTCCGGCTAGTGTCGCCCTAGTCCGGCTAGTGTCGCACTAGTCCGGCTAGTGTCGCACTAGTCCAGCTAGTGGCGCACGAGTCCGGCTAGTGTCGCACTAGTCCGGCTAGTGGCGCACTAGTCCCGGCTAGTGTCGCACTAGTCACGACTAGTGTCGCACTAGTCCGGCTAGTGTCGCACTAGTCTGATTAGTGTCGCACTAGTCCCGGCTAGTGTCGCACTAGTCCGGCTAGTGTCGCGCTAGTCCCGGCTAGTGTCGCACTAGTCCGGCTAGTGTCGCACTAGTCCGTCTAGTGTCGCTCTGATCCCGGCTAGTGTCGCACTAGTCACGACTAATGTCGCACTAGTCCCGGCTAGTAGTACTTAACTCAATTACAAAACTTCCACCATAAACTTAACTACTTAATATCCGCCCATCCTTTAGACACATTTATAGTTAATAACAGGGGATTTTAACTTCGGTGGTGATGTGGAATGGCGGCAGTCTGACGATGGCTCTGGATTATATCCTGAGAATGTGTCTGCTCGGTGTATTTTGGATTTCTTTGACACAATAAATGCGTGTAACTTGTCCCAGTTTAATGGTGAGCGTAACCATAACGGTAGATTGTTGGATCTGGTTTTCTCAAATGGCGCAATAAAAGTGAATTACTGTGGTGACCCCCTGGCGGTGCCTGTTGATTTACATCACAAACCGTTGATTATTAACGCGGATTTCGTTGAAGTTCACAAACTCATTGAGAAACCTAGCTCAAAATACATTTTTCATCGAGGCGATTACGCTGCAATTACGTCTGCACTAGATCTTACAGACTGGAACACGTTGCTGTCTGATAGACCCCTGGACCAAGCCCTTAGCCTTTTCTATACCAAACTATACGAGCTCAGGGACTTGCACATTCCCGTTAAACCAATTAAAAAATCAATACACCCCCCCTGGTACACTGGTGCTTTAATAAAAATACTAAAAGAAAAATACAAATACCATAACAAATACAAAAATTACGGCAACTTATCCGATTACCACTCTTTCTCTCTCTTGCGAAACCGAGCTAAGGATCTAGAGGCGGTCTGTTTTGATGCTTATATGGAAAAAATAGAATCCTCTATCGCCAAAAATCCTAAATGTTTCTGGTCGTACATTAAAAGCAAAAGAAGTGGTAATACATTACCTAACGTTTTACATTATATGGACGCGTCCGCTGACACCGGCGAGGGTATCACTGAGCTTTTTTCATCTTACTTTCAGTCTACCTTCCAAGAACCTGACTCAGAATATGACTATCTGGATGTTAACAAAGACATTCATTCTGCTAGCTCAGTGAACCTGAGTACGGTCAGCGTGTGTCCGGAGATGGTATTAAAACTACTTAAAGGTTTGGACCCATCTAAATCTGGTGGGCCAGATTTGATACCCCCCATTTTTATAATTAATTGTGCAAAGAGCTTGGTGGCGCCAATCTGTGTGCTGTTTGAGCGGTCTTTGAGAGAGGGTATCGTCCCTAAAATGTGGAAATCGGCATTCATTACACCGATTTTTAAAAAGGGGGATAAATCTAACATAGAAAACTACCGCCCCATTTCTAAATTGTGTCTTCTCTCCAAGGTTCTTGAACGAGTAGTACACACGGAAGTTTACTCAGCTATGCAACGCCATTTTGGTAACGAACAACATGGTTTCCTCAGAAAACGGTCAACTGCCTCCAACCTGATACTATCCAATGAAATTATAACCACTGGGATGGAAGAACGCTGCCAGGTTGATGCGATATACACGGACTACAGCAAGTGTTTTGACCGCATAGATCATCGGGTGCTTCTTCAGAAGCTATATTCGGCAGGAATTCACGGTGATCTATTCCGGTGGTTTTCGTCATATATAGATAATCGAACACAGGCTGTGGTTTTGCGTGGATACGCGTCTGTATGGAAATCTGTCCCATCAGGAGTGCCCCAAGGCTCAATCTTAGGACCGTTATTGTTTACAATATTTATTTCGGACATAAAAAACTGCTTTAGAAACTCACATATCCTACTATACGCAGATGATATGAAGGTCCTTAAGTCCGTACGCACATTATCTGATACTGAGCTACTTCAGTCTGATCTTGACTGATTCGTACAATATTGCAAAACCAACAAACTGGAACTAAACGTATCTAAGTGTTTTCACGTAGTGTTCAGTCGCCAGAAATCTATCATTGGCCCAGGGTATACACTGGATGGTACTTACATAAGTAAGGAAACCAGTATTAGAGATCTTGGTGTAGTGCACGACAGCAAGCTACTTTTTGATGACCATATAGAAACCGTTGTCAACAAGGCGTTCAAAGCATTGGGCTTTATTATTAGAACTTGTTCTAGCTTTCATTCCCTAAAACCATTGAAAGTTCTATACTGCTCCCTAGTGCGTAGCCACCTTGAGTACGTTTCCCAGGTATGGAACCCTCAATATGAGATCTACAAATCTCGTATTGAGTCTGTTCAGAGGAAATTTTTGCGGTACTTGGACTTCAGGGCTGGGCAATTTTCAGACGACTATGAACACCGTTGTAAGCGTTATCATTTCTTACCGCTGGAAGTAAGACGTAATATCAGTGATATCTGCTTTTTAGTGAACATCGCAAATGGCTCGGTTGACTGTCCCGAACTACTCAGCAAAATACTTCTTCGCACTAATCTAAATAACCTGAGAAAACGGCCGCTACTCCATGTACCATTCGCGTCGACAAAGTACAGGCGCAACGCTTTCTGCATACGTAGTGTTATAGCTTTCAATAGTTTACCAACACACCTGGAAATCGACTTATTTTGCACCAGCGCACATAAATTAAGAAAGATTTTGAACAAGGAGTATTTTGGCATCAACCATAAATAAGCTTTTAATTTTGATTTTGATATTGCACGACTTGACTTACCTAATATCTCGACACACCCAATATGTTTACTTTGTACTTTTTGTTTATTTACTCAAATCGCTGTAACTGGTCAACACAATTATTATGTAACTCTTAATTATGTAGATGTGTACATGTGGAAGCTTGTAATTAGCAAATGTCCCTACTTATGCATGATATTTAAGTTTTTTATTAGTCTGTAAGCTTTCTTAAAATAAAATAAATAAATAAATAATAAGGGATTGGGGGGTTTCAAAGTTTGTATGGAAGAATTTTAGCGCACAGTCCGGTTGACTCGAAACTCAGTATTTATACCTAATATTGCAAGTAAAGAATAATGTGTATCAGGGTTTTTTGAAAATCTACCCCTGACGGGCTGAAATGGGGTAGTCAATTTTTCAGGGGAGGATTTTACTGCATGGCTTGATTAACTCGAAAATTAGTATAAATAATCTTTGAGTCAAGTTATGAATACATCCCAAACGATTTTTTTTAAATTCCACCCCTGTGGGGGTGAAAAGCGGGGATACAGTTTATATGAAAAATCTTATTCTTTTAGTTAATAAACTTGAAATTTGCCTAAGTAAATAATAAAGTATATCATTATAAGTTTTTCAAAGCTACCCCTCAAAGGGGGATATAGGGGTGTTAAGTTTATGTCGAAGAAATTGAATGCGCGGTCTGAGTAACTCGAAACTCAGTATTGATACTTTTGACAGAAAATAATTAATA
Organism: Apamea sordens; assembly: GCA_945859715.1. Classification (NCBI taxonomy): domain Eukaryota; kingdom Metazoa; phylum Arthropoda; class Insecta; order Lepidoptera; family Noctuidae; genus Apamea; species Apamea sordens. Next base: position 3,371,525 of record OX244015.1, on the reverse strand, counting down.
ATAAATATGTAAAGTGGTCGAAAATTTACCACTGACGGGACAAAAACGGTTAATTCGGTTTTTAACTTGAACTTTGAACTTGAGGATTTGAACTTGAAACTGTATGTTACATTTTCACGCCTAAACCACTGAACTTCTGATTTGGCATAGATATAGATGGCATCCTGGGGAAGCACATACTTTTTATCCTGTTAGCACGTTCCCGTGGGATAATTTCCGACATCCACGCAGGCGAAGCTGCGGGCAGAAGCTAGTAGTTAATAAACTTCTTACTATAACTTTTAACTGTTTGATATTTTAGAAAATTTGTTTACATCAATAGGTGTGTTAAAGTATTAGGTAGCCAATGGAATAGCTATGAAAGCCACTCAATTAGAGAATTTAGAGATAAGTGATATTTAGTGACGAATTCTGGGTTTTCAAAAAAACATGAAAATCGGTTTTTCTCGGATTCCATGAATTTTCGCCTAGGCTTTGGCTTTGAATGGGGTGTTTAATTGTTGAAAATGGGTCACACTATCACGCCCTGGTATCACGCCCTGGAAGGAACACATCGAGTTTCCCTGTCACCCTGTCAATGTAAGGGGAAATGCTAAACAAAAATATCTGCCTGCAATTATTGTCCCTGTGTAGGACAAAGGCCTCTTTTCATTAAAAAAAAAGAACGAGCATTGATCACCACGCTTGTTCAAAATAATAATTGGCAAGTTCAGACTAGTACGTATCGCTTACGGACATAGTTAAACGACCGGAAAAAAGAAATTATAGACTTGGACTGGACTTGGACTGGACTTGGACTGGACTTGGACTGGACTTGGACTGGACTTGGACTGGACTTGGACTGGACTTGGACTGGACTTGGACTGGACTTGGACTGGACTTGGACTGGACTTGGACTGGACTTGGACTGGACTTGGACTGGACTTGGACTGGACTTGGACTGGACTTGGACTGGACTTGGACTGGACTTGGACTGGACTTGGACTGGACTTGGACTTGGACTGGACTTGGACTGGACTTGGACTGGACTTGGACTGGACTTGGACTGGACTTGGACTGGACTTGGACTGGACTTGGACTGGACTTGGACTGGACTTGGACTGGACTTGGACTGGACTTGGACTGGACTTGGACTGGACTTGGACTGGACTTGGACTGGACTTGGACTGGACTTGGACTGGACTTGGACTGGACTTGGACTGGACTTGGACTGGACTTGGACTGGACTTGGACTGGACTTGGACTGGACTTGGACTGGACTTGGACTGGACTTGGACTGGACTTGGACTGGACTTGGACTGGACTTGGACTGGACTTGGACTGGACTTGGACTGGACTTGGACTGGACTTGGACTGGACTTGGACTGGACTTGGACTGGACTTGGACTGGACTTGGACTGGACTTGGACTGGACTTGGACTGGACTTGGACTGGACTTGGACTGGACTTGGACTGGACTTGGACTGGACTTGGACTGGACTTGGACTGGACTTGGACTGGACTTGGACTGGACTTGGACTGGACTTGGACTGGACTTGGACTGGACTTGGACTGGACTTGGACTGGACTTGGACTGGACTTGGACTGGACTTGGACTGGACTTGGACTGGACTTGGACTGGACTTGGACTGGACTTGGACTGGACTTGGACTGGACTTGGACTGGACTTGGACTGGACTTGGACTGGACTTGGACTGGACTTGGACTGGACTTGGACTGGACTTGGACTGGACTTGGACTGGACTTGGACTGGACTTGGACTGGACTTGGACTGGACTTGGACTGGACTTGGACTGGACTTGGACTGGACTTGGACTGGACTTGGACTGGACTTGGACTGGACTTGGACTGGACTTGGACTGGACTTGGACTGGACTTGGACTGGACTTGGACTGGACTTGGACTGGACTTGGACTGGACTTGGACTGGACTTGGACTGGACTTGGACTGGACATGGACTGGACTTGGACTGGACTTGGACTGGACTTGGACTGGACTTGGACTGGACTTGGACTGGACTTGGACTGGACTTGGACTGGACTTGGACTGGACTTGGACTGGACTTGGACTGGACTTGGACTGGACTTGGACTGGACTTGGACTGGACTTGGACTGGACTTGGACTGGACTTGGACTGGACTTGGACTGGACTTGGACTGGACTTGGACTGGACTTGGACTGGACTTGGACTGGACTTGGACTGGACTTGGACTGGACTTGGACTGGACTTGGACTGGACTTGGACTGGACTTGGACTGGACTTGGACTGGACTTGGACTGGACTTGGACTGGACTTGGACTGGACTTGGACTGGACTTGGACTGGACTTGGACTGGACTTGGACTGGACTTGGACTGGACTTGGACTGGACTTGGACTGGACTTGGACTGGACTTGGACTGGACTTGGACTGGACTTGGACTGGACTTGGACTGGACTTGGACTGGACTTGGACTGGACTTGGACTGGACTTGGACTGGACTTGGACTGGACTTGGACTGGACTTGGACTGGACATGGACTGGACTTGGACTGGACTTGGACTGGACTTGGACTGGACTTGGACTGGACTTGGACTGGACTTGGACTGGACTTGGACTGGACTTGGACTGGACTTGGACTGGACTTGGACTGGACTTGGACTGGACTTGGACTGGACTTGGACTGGACTTGGACTGGACTTGGACTGGACTTGGACTGGACTTGGACTGGACTTGGACTGGACTTGGACTGGACTTGGACTGGACTTGGACTGGACTTGGACTGGACTTGGACTGGACTTGGAATGGACTTGGACTGGACTTGGACTGGACTTGGACTGGACTTGGACTGGACGGTGATTAGCTCATCAAAGTGCAAGTAATATTTACCACTTGAAAGTGTGGTCTTAACTTGCGGAGCGGAGGTAAAGGGATAACATAAACCAGTTAATTAATTCTTGTACCTCGTTGCACAGCTGATTAAATGAAGATGTTTTCCCCGTAATTTGTACGCTTAGCGTAATATTAAAATTTTGAGATAACTGGTGTCAAAGTTCGTGTACGTAGATGAATTTTGAAAATAGTTAATAAACTTCCTACTATAACTTTTGACCGTTTGATATTTTAGAAAATTTGGTTACATCAATAGGTGTGTTAAAGTATTAGGTAGCCAATGGAATAGCTATGAAAGCCACTCAATTAGAGAATTTAGAGATAAGTGATATTTAGTGACGAATTCTGGGAAATTTTCAAAAAATATGAAAATCGGTTTTTCTCGGATTCCATGAATTTTCGCCTAGGCTTTATGGGGTGTTTAATTGTTGCAAATGGGTCACACTATCACACCCTGGAAGGAACACGTCGAATTTCCCTGTCACCCTGTATTCTCTCTTCTATCTGTGAACTTGTAATTGACCTTATTTTTGTTACTCTCAATCGTGCAAAAGTTCTTAGCTGTAAGTTTTCCAAAAACTGTAAAAAAGAAAAATTAAAAATAAAAAAAAGTTATTTTTCACTTTGTAGTGTTTTTATGGAAGTCGTTTGTTTGGTTTTTTAAGAGTGATCAGACTGATCAGGCATCTTCTGGGCACGCTCGTTCCAATAGACCTCATCCCTAGCCGTAGTCATAATCGGAATAGTTTCATTCTTCCAGTTCCTATTTTACATCACCGAAGTTCAATGGTGCTAAAACAGACTTGCTATTCTCTAAACATTACTTCGAAATTCGAAAGGTGTCGTTGTGAATCCGCGATGATTTATTTTAAAAACAAATGAGTTCGCTTTCGAACTGTGTGCGCTCACTTGAGTGAGGTTCCCAGTGAACTTTACAGAATGTCACTTGTATTGAACCACTACGCAGTGAGCCTGAGCAAGTGTGGTTATCAATGCTCGTCTCTGTATGTAGCTCATACTACCTATACATACATATGTACGTAGTACAGTCAACAGCAAAAGTAGATGATCAAAATCAGAAATTCAATACTAATGAACGGAGTTCGCGTCAGAACTGTGTGGCGTCGAAGTGATTCAAAAGCATGTGATTGTAAATTATACCAAACCTTTACTACTAGTACAGCTGCCATATAGCTGCGGATGCCGTTCATTAGTATTGAATTTCTGATTTTGATCATCTACTTTTGCTGTTGACTGTACCTAATCTAGGTATAATATTGAGCCATTTAAAAAAACGGGTTGCACTCCGGGAGTGCCGGCAGAAGTGAAAACTTGAATATTAACGTTGTGCATTTTTGATATTTTGGAATGCGGTCTACTCTCTCCCTCCGTCTTACGAATTTTCGATCAGGCCACGGGTCCTGACGCGAGCTCCGTCTTAAGAATTTTCGATCAGGTCACGTGTCCTGACGCGAGTTTAACATTTTTTACCCACCACAACAAAAGTGCACAACGCCGCTAAAGAAGTTTTCACTTCAAAAATCCTCCTTTTACCCGAAAGTCTGACAACCAGTGTTACCAAGGCGTGTCGTGTTACCCATTAACTGAGTTTTGGAGGTCAATTAAGCAGTCGCTCCATGTAAAATATTGGTATTCAGCTGCATGCAGTTACACTGGAAGCTGACCCCAATATAGTTGGGAAAAGGGTTGGGTGGATGATGATGATCATTTTAAATGAAACAAGTGTCTACAATGGGAAAATTTATTACAAAAGCGAATACAAAATTTATACACAGTAGGTAGTCTTAGGTTTATATGTATAATACAGATACACTTCTCAGCACTCACCGGGCAATGTGCGTAATGCGGTCAATTCTCAGAGAGGTTATTGCTGATAATACCGTATTTTTTTATTGACCAAATATTTGGTAACTTGTTTTGTTTTTAAATATTTGGACTATACCCTGTCCATTAAGTAAACCATTTTTTGACAGATGAACTAGTGATTACATCTACATACATTCATTCATTGATTGTTACGTAGGGTAATATGTCTGTAAGAAGCCATAAATAAGATAATTCAATAAGCTAAGGCAGTGTGTATATTTAATTTATTACGCATTTTAAAGTTAACTTTTACGTAATCTGGAATATGTACGTTCTAAGACAGCTGTCAAAAAACGGCTAACCTAATGGAGAGGGTATAGTATCATTAACCAGGGAGAAAACAGAGGAATACGTTAGTATGAAATGAACGCCAACGACCACGTGACCACGTTTTCTCTTACAGGCCGATTCAAACTTTCTGGTGGCACTGAAGTGCGCTGCTCGCTGCGCAGTACCTCACCCCTCACCCCCGCTGACACGTGAATGTGTTACTGCGCATCGACTCGACTCATGTTCCAAGCTGCCATAGAGCAACATGGTCCGCCGGTGGCCTGTGTTGCTCTATGGCCATAAAGTTCGCATCGGGCTTTAGTAGAAAGAGATGGAGCTACTCGTACTGGATAGCTTCATCTCGTTCCCTAAAATATGTTGCTATAAGATGTGGTGGTAGGCTCCAGATATGAACATGACAGTTAACTGTATATTTTTAGATGAATAGATAAAGTATAGTTCCTTTTTAAATATTTGGATGTGAATATGAATGAAAGAATAATCGGACAATGGCGCCGCGATTCCCTTGTTCACAAACTTAATTAAATTTAAGTTCAGTGCAGCTTTTTCTTTCTATTTCATTAAGAAAAGGACAGAAGATAAATATTAGTTTAGTTCTGTCAAATTAAGATACTCCATAGAGTGTTTAGACGTGATTAAAAACATGGCGGCTAAAAATACGTCAATTTACGTCAGGCGCTGAGTAATTTGAGAGGACTAAAATAATATTTATCTTCTGTCCTTTTCTTAATGAAGTAGAAAGAAAAAGATGCACTGAACTTAAATTTGGTTTAGTTTGTGAACAAAGAAATCGGCGCCATTGTTAGTAATGACCACATTATGCAAATTGCTCGTAAATAATATTGAATTTGGTTTCATATAAGTACAATGCGATGAAAAGAATAGGTAACATAGAGGAAGTAGATGAGCACCTACTACCACCAAGTCAGCTTGACATCTGAAGTTCCTACCTGCGGGGTAACTGCGTAACACACTATTAGTGGTAATGGTTTTCATTTTTAAAAATTCAACAACATTCATTGCGTTATTTACGTTGTTGAGCAGACACATTTTTCTAACAGATGAAGCAATGGATTAGCATTATCCTGAAAAATGATTCAGATTAAGATTAGATAGTGTGTAACGCAATTAGGGACTGAAATCTGCACCTTAATTGCGTAACACACGATCAATCGTAATTTGAATCATTTTGAAGCAAATTGCTAATCCATTGCTACATAAGTTCGAAAAATTTGTCTGCTCAACACGTAAATAACGCAATGAATGTTGTTGAACTGTCAAAATGAAACCGATTCCGATTGATCGTGTGTTACGCAATTAGGGTGCAGATAGGGAAGTTGGTAGGTATGTCACAAAACCTAATACAGGCTGTCAAAAGACCCATCACGAAGCCGTCATCAACGCATTCTAGGTACAGACCCCAGCACATTAAGCTACTACAATCTGATAATAACACCCGCACTGGTCGATCGGTCAGGTTAAGCTACGCTTGCCACGGTTGGTCTGTGGGTGGGTGACCATCTTTACATACCAAGACCCCTCCGTGCCTCGGAAAGCACGTTAAGCTGTTGGTCCCGGCTGTCATTCGTGGATCTTTGACGGTCGTTACGGGTAGTCAGAAGCCCGAAAGTCTGACAACCAGTCTTACCAAGAGGTATCGTATTACCCAGTAACTGGGTTGTGTAGGTCAGATAGGCAGTCGCTCCATGTAAAATACTGGTATTCAGCTGCATCCGGTTAGACTGGAAGCCGACCCCAACATGGTTGGGAAAAGGCTAGGCAGATGATGATGAAACAATGGATTAGCAATATACTTCTAAATGATTCAGATTTAGGTTCATAGTGTGTTACGCAATTGGGGTGTAGAAGGCTCCAAGGAATGGTTCATTTATAACAAACAAGTGACTCTCGGCTTCCTTATGAGTATTTTTATACCCGTTATGATGACGACAGATATATTCATTTGATCGCATAGTATTTTTTAATAGGTATTAGAACTGAATAGATTTAATATTGACTAAATACATGTTTTTTATTTGGTTTAAAAAGGGTTTGACAATTAAATATACACAATAAAATACATTGACTTATTTTTAGTTATAATATAAATTTTATGCGCGATTGGAAATACTCAAGAAACACTGTTTTTTTTAAAAAAATCACACTGAGATCAATTTATTGCTTAATTATAATGCTTAACGCTAAAATTTCAATAAATAATATTGATGGACAATACTGGAAATATCCGGACAAAGTAATTAATACATTTTTATGATAATTTCCACAAAATAATTTCTAATTTATAAAACATAGGACAAATTGTTCTACAATTAAGGCGAAAGCGGCAGCCCTTGAGATTCTAAATTTTCTTTGATAGAAAAATGAATCTCGCAGGCTACGTCGACGCATCCCCCTTAAGTATGGCAACACCAAACCTATACACAACCCATTTTTTCCATTTGCAACACTGACAATAAACTACTGGTCGGATCTTTTCCAAAATTTTGACAAAACATGTAAAGTTTTTTATTCTAGAAAAATAGAAAATTATTTTCTTTATACTTTGGTCAAATACAATTTTTTACGGACTACTGAATACATTGAAAGCATTCTTTACATTGACCAACACTCATTCATGATTAAACCTCTAGGCGCCATTTTTTTCCAATTTTACAAACAACAATAATGATTTCGACAAGACGAAGGGGTGGTTAAATAATAACAGCCAAAGCAAAGTTCAGCTACGCTTGCCGCAGCCAGTACATAGATGGGTGACCATCCATTACATATTGATACCCCTCCGTGACTCGGAAAGCAGGTTTATGGTCCTGGCTGTCATTCGTAGATTCTTGACAGTCGTTACTGGTAGACAGAAGCCCAAAAGTCTGACAACCAGTCTTACCAAGGGGTATCATGTTATCCAGTAACTGGGTTGTGGAGACCAGGTAGGCAGTCGCATTCGCATGCAGCTACATTCGATTAGACTGGAAGCCAACCCCAACATAGTTGGGAAAAGACTTATGTTGACTTACTTGCCTTGTTTAATGTATTTTTGGATACCATTAAGGTTTTTAGTTCCTTATAAGTAGGTATTGTAGATGAATTAGCTAAAATAAATTTTTTATTTGATCTAATGTCTGCGGGCAAAGCGGTCAAAACCACTTTGTACAAGTACTGCAGTGCGATTCTGTAATCATCTCACCGTGAAAATTTAGGTGAAGTGAGCGTGGAGTGAGCTGTCATTCCAACTAATGCTAGGAATTGACAGCTCACTCTAAGCTCACTTCACCTAACTTTTCACGGTGAGATTTTTACAGAATCGATCGGCTGTTCACAATGATATAAGGATTCATACATACATTTAAATGATATTCATACATTATGACTACCGGGATGACGACTAATAGAGATGTATGGAAGAAAATGACATGTTGCACCGTCCCCAAATAAATTTGGTTATGGGCAGGTGTATGACGATGCTGATGATGACATTATCAACTAAATTATATTCTAACATTGACCGGGCAAAGTTGATATCAACACTTTACTCGTAATATTACATATTTACATTGCACTATACACCGACTAAATGCTTGTATTATACTATCATAGAAAAGTTTTGATTAGAATTCGTTTATTACAAAATGTAGAAAAGTTTTTTTGTCTATTCTGTCAATTACAAAATGTTTACCTACTTTTACTTTTTCTAATTTTAAAACCGACTCCCAAAGTCTTGAAATATGCTACCTAAGCTTTTTTTCGGCGTTAAATCGGCAAAATTAATACTTAAAGTCGTTTTGAAGTCGGTTATTTTTTTAAGTCTTCTCATTTTATGTCGTGAAGCTGCAAAATAAATTCTAATCAAGATTTTTTTTTTTTTAGTTTAATGTTACGTTTAAGTCTATGGATAATTTCTTTAAAAAGCTATGCATATATTGTTAATATTAACTCTCTTGGAAACCAAATAGGCACCATTTCTCTCAGTGTTATCATAACAGTTATTATACTCAAATTTTAAAACAATAGTTGCCCTAAAAAATTGCTAACGCACGACTATTACAAATGTTGGAATAAAAAATGTAATTTCAAAGAAGGCATTGTATAAAATAAAGTAATCGATCTGTAAAATCTATGGAAATCACTTTTTATAACATTGCAAGAACTAAAAGAAAAAAAAAAATATTCTAAAAAAGAAATTGCGTCATATTTATTGTTGACTAGTGTTGCTTCATGTGGCGTCTAAGTTGCCCAGTGTTGCGCAAGTTTTCATGTTGTGATAAAAAATATCTGGATTTAATGCTGCCAATAGCTTGAAAGATACCAACTTGAGGTTGAAAAAGAAAGAAAGAAAGAAAAATGCATTTATTTGCGGCAAACATGGCGCATAAAAAAAAGGACATAAACACACAAAAAAAACAAGTTGGGGGTAAACATGCTGTTTAAAGAGTATTTTGAGGGGCGAAAGTTTCATGTTTCATGATGAGAGAACGTGGTGGCTTTAATATTATAGTTAATCAATATTAAAAATATATGACAAATAAATAATACATTCTGTGCGCAATTAACTTTGTGAATATATAGGTTTTATTTTTATAATATTTTTTATTTTTAATACTGTTTTTCTTTAATATAGGAAACTTAAAACTAGTATGGCTTGGTAGGATGCATAATTTTTAAAGGGTTACATATGTAATCATTTAATTATAACATAATAGGTAGGTAGACGTTGGAATACAAATAAACCATCACGACATGCTTACAATGTATAGTTTAGTTGCAGTTGCCCTGCAATTGCAACGCAGTCGCCCCGCAGTTGCCCCGCAACTTACTGAATGCCATGAAATCAAGCTTACGGTACCAGTTAGGTCGCCAATAGCTTTGGAAAAATAATTCATCGAACAAGAAAATAACCACACCAACATAGATATTTTTGTTTTGAATTTTTGTATAAAGAAGTAGGTAGTGTGGCAACCAGGAGATTAGTGTTAAGGTGGAGGAAGGTTCAACCTTATCTGTTGCACTATGTATTCACGTGAACCCACTTTTAGAATAGTTTAGCCCAAAGTAATATTTGAAAAAGAAGCATTTGGCATGTTAAATTAAAATAAAGATTTACAGAAAACGAATATTACAAAAAAGACCTAAATTATGACGTAGCAGCTTTTTAGTTGCTCGCACACACTCACTTGTATCACTCACACACTCAATACACACCGAAGTCTTTATTTATAACATCTTCTTAATATTGTTCACTACAGTAAAGGTACTCAGACACAAGTATAAATCACTATAGGTAAATAATACCTAAGAGGTATTGATAATCCCGTATTTCTAGTAAATATTTCAATTTTTGTTAAGACTGCAACGATATTCTTGTCCTGTGAGCTATTTTGTAACACGAAAATAGCTCCATTTTAATAAAGAAATAGCTCATGCTATTTTATAACTTGGAATAAACACAAGCCTTGTAGCATGAAAATAGCTCATGCTAGTTCGTATTGTGGAAATGGCTCTAGCCATTTAGTAACGCGAAAATTGATCCTTTTTGATATTGAAATAGCTCAAGCTATTTTGTAGCAGGATACTAGTTTATGCTATTTTATAACTTGGTATTAAAGCAAGCTATTTTTTAGCATGGAAATAGATCCGGCTACTTTGTAACGTGAAAGTAGCTCCAGCTAACTTGTAGCATGAAAATCGCTCATGGTATTTCGCATCATGGAAATAGCTCCAGCTTTTTTGTACCGGGAGTGTAGGTCATGCTATTTTATAACATGGAATATACTCAGGCTATTTTTTTTCATGAAAATAGCTCAAGATATTTTGCATCAAAAAAATTGCTTCAGCTATTTTATAGTTTCAAAATAGCTGCAACTATTCTATAATTTGAAAATAGCTCATTCTATTTCTTTTTTGAGCTATTTTATAATACGAAAATAGCTCATACTGATAGAGATTCGCCAGTCAGATTAAGTGACAGCACGACGATTTTAAACACTTTAAGTTGGTATCAAAAAGTGGCCTTGTGTTTCTCTGTAGTTGCCCCACAGTGGCCGATTACCTTTAATACATGAATGTTTCACTGTTGCATAACAGTTGCGCTACAAATGACCAATTTCACTAAAAAGAAACTTCTGCGCCGATTTTACTCTTTAGCTACGCCACAGTTGCGCCATAGTTGCTAAACAGTTGCGCCACAAATTACAAAATTCACTACTACGAGTCTATAAATCCTGTTACTTCTTAATGTTGTGCTAATGCATTGAAGTACCGTTGTAAGTCGCTGTCGGCTCGAAGGACCCAAGCAGAGTTTAATGCGATCGTGTCGAGTGCTACTGACGCGCCGCGGTAGTCGCTGAATAGCTCTTTGAACTGTTGGGGATATAGAAAATTATTATAATATTATAATTATTAAAAAAAAATACCTTGTAAATACCACTGCTGGCTCAAGTGGCGCCTACCGTTCTAGGAGTGTGACTCTGTTAATAACTGGGTTAATTATTAGACACATGTAAACAAAAAATATTGTTGGTAGTGCAATCATCACAACACACCTTCAAACATTAGATACCTAGATATAAAGAATACTCATTATTGTATTCCTTAAAGATTAAGTACAAATAAAGTAATATGTAGTTTCTGCCTATCCCCTTGGAAAGAAGACATGTGCTTATGTATGTATTTATAAGCACTAATGTACTTGTACGTTTTTGTAGCCTAACTGTCGGCCCACAGTTGCCTAACTGTTGCGTCACAATCGCCCAACAGTTGCTCACTCCAAACAAAAATATAAAACCTTACCCGATAATAATCGTACGGTTGATGTAGACATCTTGCGGCTGCTTGCAGAGCGGATGGCGGTAGTACAGGCTGTGGGCGTAGGATACGCCATACACCGGCCGCACCACGCCATCTAGTAGAAACGGAAATAGGTTAATGAGTGATTTTTTAATTTAAAATATAACAATAATAAAATTAACCTCTCAACGAACGCCTTTCTTAACGTTCAAAGTTGATCACGTGACATTCTTATTTTGAACTTACGTCTATCTTTTTGCTATTTGATTATTTTAAACATTTAAAGTGATTATTTCTAATATCTATGCAACTAGATGTAAGCAAGTTAAAAAAATATGTTTTTTTTTGACGTGACAACGTCTTATAAATTGGTTTGCCGGGTGACACTTCAAGAAACTGCGTTACGCTCCGCTCACGTTATGCGCTCACAATGAGAGCGAGTGAGAGGCACGCGTCCCTTCCACTCGGGCATGGTTAGCCCGCCTAAGAGCGAGAGAGACAGACATAAAAAGTGAAAGGCACGCGTCCCTTCAAAGTCGTTGTCACGTAAAACTTTCGCCCGTATACCGACTTTACAGGCAACCAATTTTAAACGTTTTTTTTAAACGGGTCACTACGAGATTTAGTCTTAATATGTTTTCTGTTTGCATTGATGTCAGTTATCGATTTATGTTTCATGCGTGGCCGCCATATTGAAAAATAAACAAAATGGCGCGATCGTACATAGGGATGTTAGGCTCCTTATAAAAATCTTCAATCTCCTTTGTGAATGTGTATGGTTAGTTCCAGCTTGAAAGATAGGATAGTTTTGGACCCGATAGGCTGTTGTCGAGCGTGAACGAAGTCGCGGTCGAAGTGCTAGTAAGTAAAAGAGTATCATCGGAGTTCACAGTTTTTATTTATTGTTTGTTTTATCTAATGTATGTATCTGGTGTATTGTGTGTCTTTTAGTTTGTGCCAAATAAATGTATTTTCTTTCTTTCTTTCTATAATTTTTACCTGCAAGTAGCAGAACACAGAGCGGTCACCCACAGCCGCCAGTCGCGACTTCTTTGTGCTTCGTTTGACAATGTTGAGAACGCAAACCTAGAACAGAAATGATTAAATTATGCCTAGCTTTTCTCCAACTATCTGAAGGCCAATTCTCGTAATTTAAAACGTTCAAAATTTAGTCGCAGTCTCATCTCGGCGACAAACAAATGTCAAAAACTTGTCAAAATGTAGGGAAAGTATAGATCAGACTGTGAACGTTCTTAAAATTACGAGAATTGTCCCTCTGATCTCCACAACCTGGAGTACAAGATACCCCTTGGTAAGAGACAACCAGTCAGACTTTCGGGCTTCTGACTACTCGTAGCGACTGTCAAAGATCCACTTGACAGCCGAGACTCTCCGTACCTTGGAAAGCACACTGTTGTGCTTTCCAAGGTACGGAGTGTCTTGGAAGGTAATGGATGTATCCACAGACCAACCTCAGCCAGCACACCTACGATCCATCCATGCGGCTGTTATTCAAAAGTCATTTATTCAAATTTGGCTGAGAATTAGCTCACACTTTGCATAAGACGGTACCCAACGCCCGCCTTTCCCCACTTCCTAGTGCTGTAACTGGAAAGTGGCGCAAGTCGACAAGTGGCATATGGACTCAGCAATCGTTGTACCGATAGTTGTGACAGCCAATGGCTTAATAGCCAAGAGCCTCGACCAACACCTGAGGAAGCTTTCGTTGCACGGCTGGATCAAGGGTTTGATTCAGAAAGCGGTACTTCTGGACACGGCTCGCATTTTCAGGAGGTTCCTCTCTGTGGAGCCCTGACCGCCGGTAGCTTGGACCCTGTTCCCGATACCGGTGGGCTACTATTTTTTTTTATTTTTGAATGTTTTTATATATTTTTGTTTACATATAAAAATATTTAAAAATGTAATTTATAAGTATTTAAATGAAATGAAGGAAATAATAATATTACTTAGCCAATCCACTCCTGTGGTATAGTTTGACCAAAACTGCTGTACTTACCGCGCCTTAGGAATGCTTGCGAGGCGGGGGGCGGGGCGCCGTGAGCGATGACGAATGAGCGGCCTGCACTGCCCCCCCGTGACCCGCGCACATACCGAAGGCGCGGTACAGCGGTTTTGGTCAAACTATAGTCTATACGTACCTATAGAAGAGCCAGTCGTCAGTAGGAGACGCTAGAGCGACCAGCAAAGCCCTGTGTGAGTACATTGGTCTGGGGGCTGAGTATGAAGCTGTGAGAGCTCTCCAGCAGGCCTGCCATGCTGAGAGGCCGTGGGTTCGGACACCGGCTGTGAAGGCTGCCTGTGGAAAGAGAGAAACGTATGGATAACAGACAGGCTGCAACTATAGAACTAGAAAAAATTAGGTACACATGACACAGTCCAGTTCTAAGATTGGTTTGATTAACACAGGCTTTCAACATAGGGAATGCAGCGGATTTGCGCTCTATGTTGTTGGTGCGCAGTTGCATCACAGTTGCCCTACAGTTTCCATACAGTTACTAAAAATACAACTAACAAACAGTTGCTTATGATCCAACATAATTATTCTAAGCTAGTCTAATATATCGAAAGTTTCTCCTACAATGGATTTGCTACTGCACTGTTATTGCTGCATTGCTCTGCTCTTGCACTGCTATTGCACTGCTACTGCACTGCCATTGCATTGCTATTGCTCTGGTATTGCACTGCTATTGCACTGCCATTGCATTGCTATTGCACTCTTATTGAACTGCTAGTGCACTGTTATTGCACTGCTATTGCACTGCTACTGCACTGCTATTGGACTGCCATTAGTCTGCCATTGCACTGCTATTGGACTGCTATTGCACTGCTACTGCACTGCTATTGGACCGCCATTGGTCTGCTATTGCGCTGCATTGCACTGCTATTGCACTGCTATTGGAATGCTATTGCACTGCTATTGAACTGCTAGTGCACTGCTATTGAATAGCACTACTATTGCATTGCATTTTTGGTTGAAGGACGCCGGTTTCCTCACGACGTTTTCCTTCACCGCCTTTATCATTAACTTACCTCCTGGTATATATCTGGTATAGTCTGGTTCGATTCGAGCCATGAGTCAAATAGGTCCACTGCTTGCTTGGTCACTGAAGGATTCTCCCATTCAACGCCTGCTGTTAATAGAGCCCCGCTTAACCATCTGTGGACGAAAATAACATATTGAGTTATATGACAAAAAAAAATGGACATGTTTGCCGCTTGTCAGATGACAATAGCTTAAAGAGCCACCGATTAGGTCCCACTATACGCACGACGCCATCGCGGCAGGCCGAGACGAAGATGGCGCGTGGCGGGACGAGCTTGACTCCTACCGCAAGGACTCGCAAAAGACAGAATCGCGTGGATAAGGGAGTGGGAGGCCTTTCTCCTGCAGTGAGCCAATACAGGCTAGTTAGATTTAGATTAGAAAAAAAATTACGAGAGATATCCAAGAGGAGATTACAAAACAGTAAGAAAATACAGGGTGGCAGGGACATCGACGCGCAACCTGTAACTATGAATTCAGCACATGAGTACCCCTTAGCGTAGTAGTTTTTATGGTTTAATTGAATTTATAGATAAAAACCGTTGATGTTTTTAAAAAAAAAAACGATTGCTAATAATAATAATAGTCGACATGTGGGATGTGGACTCAGCGATCATTGTGCCGATAGTCGTGACAGCCAATGGCTTAATAGCCAAGAGCCTCGACCAACACCTGAGGAGGCTCTCGTAGGGCAGCTGGATCAAGGGCTTGATTCAGAAAGCGGTACTTCTGGACACGGCTCGCATTGTCAGGAGGTTCCTCTCTCTGGAGCCCTGATCGCCGGTAGCTTGGACCCTGTTCCCGATACCGGTGGGCTACTATTTTTTATATTTTTTAATGTTTTTTTTACATGTTGTTTATAAAAATATTGAAAAATGTAAATAATATGTAATGAGATGAAATAAAGAAAATAATAATAATAATATCCCTGGACATTTCACACAGCGCCATCTAGTCCCAAGCTAAGCAACCTAATGCTTGTGTTGTTGCTAAACTTGTCTTTAAAATTTTGCATGCTATGTTTTATCCTAGCTAAACATGCTTGTGCCTCAATTTGTATTTAACACCCTTATACCATGTTTTACGCAAATAAATATTCTATTCTATTCTAAAACTTTTTGTTGGTTATCAAAAAAAATATCTGCTGTTTCATAGGAAAATGTACTGTAATGTAATGTAAATGTAATGTAATGTATGTAATGTACATACCTACGCGGTCAAAATGTATAGAACAGCTAACTTTTTTTTTATAACCGATGAAATCTATCGACGTGCGGGTGTTTAGAATCATGTGCTGAATCCATGGGAACACGTTGCCCGTCGATGTCGATGTCACCCTGTATAAAATTGTGGAATGATTTGCTGGTTTTGAACATATTTATGTTATTTGATGGCGAACAAGCATATCATCTGCCTAGCCTTATCCCAACTACTTTGGGGTCGGCTTCCAGTCTAACCGGATGCAGCTGAATACCAATAGTTTACATGGAGCCACTGCCTATCTGACCTCCTGACCTGCCTGACTGGAAGCCGACCCCAACACAGATGGGGATTTGCTCGGCAGATGATGATGATTCGCGGTCTCCAGTTACGAACACGTCTGCTCCAACGGTAGCTTATACGGTCCATTGTCTCTTCAATTATGTAGACCATCAGAAGATATAAAGCTACTCACAGTAAATCCTCTCCAAGTCCTGCAGCCTGCAGCTGTTCAGTAGAGTACACGATCACTTGCGAAGGATGCAGCGTCTTCAGTAGCCGGCTGAGGTGAGGACCTGAGCTTGCCACCAGCAGCAGTTCTCTCCACCAGGATAAGTGGTTGAGGACTACTCGCCAAGGTGCCCAGTGGGTTTCTGTGCTGAGTCGAGCTGAAAGTAAAACAAGGAAGTATATGATAAAAATATACAACGAATTTCAGTCACGGCGGCTAACCACAACGGTGGCTAGCCAAGAACGCAGGAGATACATATTATACCGCTCAGAGCAAATTTCATCAAACTTTTATAGAAAGAAGAAAGAAAGAAAGAAAAAACATTTATTTATAACTTGAATTTTTACAACTTTTCCATACTAGAACTGTCAGATGTCAATTCTATTCCACGGATAAAATATATTTGACTTTCGTATAAAAAAAAAATCAGCTCTTAAGCGTGTGCAAGAGTGTCACACTGGTGTCATTGTTTGTCGAAGTAGTGACAAATGGGTGTCAACGTGTGATGTCATGAATTTCAAAGAATGTTACGAGTGTCAACGAGTCCGAGAGTATCACGAATTTCAAATACAGTGCCAACGAGAACGTCACTACGAGTGTCGATGACAATGTCACTAGAGTCGAAGAAGTGTCGCGAATCACCATCATATTCGCCCTTACACCAATTTATGATCGGCACAGCATGCCTTTTTCTTCCATACCTACTTCTCTATTAGTCGCGTCATCTCGGTAGTCACCAACTTTTTTTTTTTTTTTTTGAGGGTGGGAAATCATCAAATGACTCCTCCCGCTCTGGGTGGAGCAGAAGGGAGTGTGAGACTCTTACTGACTAAAACCCACTCGTGTTCCTTCCTTAGCCCTTTATGTTCCAGGGCAGCGGTAAACCCTTTCGGATGTTCCCGCTACCCGTAGTCACCCCCTTTCTAACCATATCATCATTCACACAGTCCATCTATCGTTTCTTTGGTTTTCCCCTACATTCATGAATGTCACCGAAAATTACACGAGTGTAGTCGAGAAAGACAAAACCCGGCCAAGTGCGAGTCGGACTCGCGCACGAAAGGTTCCGTACCATAATCTATAAAAATCACGTCTGTTGTATGGGGGCCCCCTTATAAATTAATTTTATTTTCTGTATTTGTTGTTATAGCGGCAACAGAAATACATAATTTGTGAAAATTTCAACTGTCTAGCTATCGCGGTTCTTGAGATACACCCTGGTGACAGACAGACGGACAGACAGCGAAGTCTTAGTAATAGGGTCCCGTTTTTACCCTTTGGGTACGGAACTCTAATAAGTGTCTTTTTTTTTTTGAGGATGGGAAATCATCAAATGGCCCCTCCCGCTCTGGGTGGAGCAGAAGGGAGTGTCAGACTCTTACTGACTAAAACCCACCCGTGTTCCTTCCTTAGCCCTTTATGTTCCAGGGCAGCGGTAACCCTTTCGGACGATCCCGCTACCCTGGCAGGCCTAATAAGTGTCTTAGATGAAATAGTTCTTACCAGCAGCGGCTATTGCCCTACTAGCCGGCAATCTTCCAGCGCGGCTCAGTACGAACGCATCATCTAGTAGTAGCGCCCTTTCAGCCGCTGCACCGCTTGCGTATAGCTCTGCAGCGCGTTGAGCTGCTGATTCTGCTGTCTGAGAATAAACAAACACGCTTGTCAGATAAAAACCAAATAGCGGGGTTCTTATGTATAGACGCCAGCACATCAAGCTACTACAATCTGTCAGATTTCTTTAATAGATTTTCGACTTTATTGCTAAAGTATTAGGTTCAAGGTTGATTGGGAAAATCTGACAGTTTCGGGTAGGTTGACCTGCTGGCGTCCGTACATAAGGGGGACAACGGTAAGGAATTATATGACGTTCTGTTGTCCCCGTGACGGGGACACAGATTACGGGGACAACGGGAATACAGGGACGTTTCGTAGGGATATTCAGGACTGTCTTTACTGAGATACTATCATCTCTTCTTATTACGTGGCCGTACCATCGAGCCTGCTTTCTTTTAGTATGTCCGGTCCAATAACGGACATACTGGCCCCAATGGGCTGGCTACTTTGGCCCCAATGGGCCACTCCGAAAGATCCTCTCTCCTTTTTATTGCGTATTCTGTTCAGATGTGTTACAAGCCCGCCCATCTTCATTGCAGCTGTGTGCACGGTTGGCGCAGTGGTTAAGCAATTGACTGCTGCGCTGCGTGTCGCGGGTTCGATTCCCGCACGGAACAAATATTTGTATAGCCTATAAGTAGTTGTTCCGGGTCTGGCTGTTTTTGTATGTGAGTTTAAATGTTTGTAAACGCACCCACGATACAGGAGAAATTACTAGTGTGGGCCAACGTTTTATTTAAAAAAAAAATGTTACCTCTCCATCAGTTCTATCCTGTGGCGCCACTCGGTACAGGCCCCTCGCTCCAACGTTGTATCTCACCCACTTGTGTTTACCAAGGTCTGGTATCACCACTGAAAGGGAATAAACATTTTATACGTGTTATCTTGTTCTTCATGCGTGTCGATACGAGTTAGGGCGACACATAAACACGATACGACGTCGCGTCGTAAAATCCTTCGATTTACATAACAAAGGTGCCACTATTCATTGTCAGATGGTGACCGATGATTGTTCGGACGGTTGCTAGTGATAGACTTGGCATGTATCATGCTGTCTTGTATATGCTTGAAGGCGAGATCACAACGTAATGGCATTGTCTGATATTGGGGTCTACTCCGAAGTAGTATCGGCCGAATATTCGGCCGTTTCCTGCTACGAAGTTACTATTTGGTTCGGTCGGTTCCGATCCTACACTCCTACACTCTTTCGAATATTGACTATGGTCCCGACCCAACTGAGTCGATCCGAAGATTTTTCGCATTTTTCAATAACATTCGGTTCGGCCATGTGTCGGTCCGATCCGAACATTCGCACTTTGCACTTGGGAGTAGGCCCCCTGGCATTGTACCACGCGACGTCGTATTGTGTTTATGTGTGGGAGCCCTTAGCCCATGTTCGTAAAAATATCGCAGCAGGATTCTATCGGGCACTGGATTTTCAACTCTAAGTGTTAAGCCGAGCGTTGAGAATCCACCAGTGCGTCCCAGCGCGTCAAAAAACACACTGTTGGATTTGTAACTCTCAGTGCTAAGCAGCAGTGAAAACTTAGGTGAAGTGAGCTTATAGTGAGCTATCAATAGTGTCAATCCCTAGCATTAGTTGGAATGACAGCTCACTTCACGCTCACTTCACCTAAGTTTTCACGGTGAGATGGTTACAGAATCGCACTGCTGTAGTCATGTGTGATGTCTTTTTAAAAGACATCACAAAGGGTGAGATTGTTAGCACATAAATAAACATATTAAGTTACTTACTTTCAGTATCATTCATCCAGATCAAATGCGTGACGTTTTCTACCCACCGAGATATCCGAGTTTTATTGTCAGTGTCGTACCTGAAACACGATGAGGACATAGAAATCGTCACGCTGGTTTTGTTAATGCTTGGCATCTCGTAGTTGATTTAGAGAGGTCGTGACTACTTAACCAGACCATTCTGTAGTTGCCATAAACAAACTCAAAGCCTCCAGCCTATGTATATCACTACTGTTTTATCTAAGCAGTATAATATTGTTTCTGCCAGGGCTTATTTTTAATTTTATATTTTAATTTGTTTCTTTACATTGTTCTCAGATATAGAAGCAATAAGAATAATGTACCCAAGATTTTGTAAAAATATCTTGATTTAAAAGAGTGTCCGTGGAGTTTCTTGCCCGTTCTTCTCCATAGAGATCTACGCTTTGGAATGGGCTACTAGCTTCAACTTTCTGACTAACTGACCGACTATTTAATTTTGACAATTCAAAAGTGCATGTAAATGGTTTAATTGAAATAAATGATTTGAGTTTTTGAGTTTTTTGAGTTTTGATACACTCTGAAAGCGGCTGCGCTGTTGGAGTGTGTGCTGTTACAGGTATTTAATTTAATAATAATAATAATAATAATCATTTATTTGCAATAAGTATTGGTACAGTGTTGGTCTTAAATTTAAAAATAAGTTTCCTAATACATAGTCAGACATCTGACATGCAAATTAGTTATTTATTAGTTAAGTAATTTAATGTTATACTTAGTGTTATAGTTGACCTATTCATTAACTATTTTTATTTCATTAGTCAATTTGAAAATGTGTACAACAATACTCTATTGCTAACTGTGGAGGCTTGTAAATAGCTTGTCGTCAATTACCTCATTACTACTTCTGCATTTGGTAGATGTAGGCCACCCAAAGACAATAAAATAAAATATTAATAAGCAACTGCAGGCTAAGGGCACCCCCTGTGGGGTATGAACCTCGGCTTAGGGCATCGCTGGGGGAGCCAGCAAGATGGGACAGGCTGGAACTACGGGCTCAGCTACGGCGAGAGCTGGCACTTCATCGAGCAAGGGTCGGGGGGGACAATTACGTTGGGGTCGTCGCGAAGGGCCTCGGTGGCGAGGTTGGAATGTTGTTTGCTGATTGCAGCGTCTCCTTATATAGATTTTTATGCCTGGAGTCTTTTAATAATAATAATAATAGTAATAATATCCCTGGACATTTCACACAGCGTCATCTAGTCCCAAGCTAAGCAACCTAATGCTTGTGTTATGGTAACAAGATGGCTGATAAACTACTTATATACATTTTTTTGTAAATACATACATATTATAGATAGAATATATTATAGATAGAGATAGATTATTATAGATATTTTATTTAGGTAGTAAGTTTTTATTATATTTGTTGGTATATTGGCGTGGCTAGCTGACATATGGCAAATAATTTATGTTTCTTGTAAAGTTAATTACTGAACATAGGTTCCTAGTATTGTATACATGCAACTATTTTCTAACTGAACAGACAGCTGTGCTGCTGGACAGTTTGTTGCGCCACTTCTTCTTCCCAGCGATAGCACTAGGAAGTGGTGAAGGGCGGGCGTTTTTGGGGGACTGTCTTTTGTAATTTTGACGTTCGAAAAGTGCTGATTCTCAGCCTAATTTGAATAAATGACTTTTGATTTGATTTGATTTGATCATACCTCAGTTTAGGAGCTTTGGGACAGAAACAAATTGGTTATTTCGACAGCTGTCACTTACCAAGTAGCGTTATGATAATTATGCGTGACATTCTTCCACGCTGTGATATTGTCTCTCTCGTCCTCCTCAACATCGAGTGGTCCCACCACGAAGGTGACTGGTATTATCCACTTGTGAGGTGGTAGTTTAGTGGTCTTGGCTGCAGGGCGCCGCGTGGTGGGCGCTGGGGTTGTGGTAGTGGTAGAGTTGAGGTCTTCTTCCGAGTCGGTTAGATTTTCTGAAAGAGTATTTTTTTTTAATGTTTCAAACAAACGCACAGCCTAAACTGCTGGGTCTAGACGCATGAAATTTCGCACAATAACTCCTTTATAAAGAACGTCAGCATAAAGAAGTATTTTTGAAACTTCGTCCCCTCATCATCTGCCTAGCCTTTTCCCAACTATGTTGGGGTCGGCTTCCAGTATAACCGGATGCAGCTGAATACCAGTATTTTACACGGAGCGACTGCCTATCTGACCTCTACAACCCAGTTACTGGGTAATACGATACCCCTTGATAAGACTGGGTGTCAGACTTTCAAGCTTCTGACTACCCGTAACGACTGTCAAAGATCCACGAATGACAGCCAGGACCAACGGCTTAACGTGCTTTCCGAGGCACGGAGGGGTCTCGGTATGTAAAGATGGTCACCCATCCACAAACCAACCGCGGCAAGCGTAGCTTAACCTGACCGATCGACCTGTGCGGCTGTTATTATTTAGCCACGGGTCCCTCGAAACTTCGTCCCCTAAAGGGATTTAATAGGGGGTGAAAGTTTGCATGGAAGGAGGAATTCTGCTGGTAGGAATGCCATCGGCTTGCCTACCAATATCCTTTAACCGCTTGATTTTATATTAATTGCCGTGCCCCCAGCGCCTAGTTTTTTTTTCTTCTGTAAATGGCATCTCTCAGGTCAACCTAGGAGGTTGTCTGCTAGCCTGTGGGCACTTCACTAGATTAAGGCCTCCAGCCAGGGCTTCAAAAACTTAAAAACTAAGCGACTGCACGCTAAGGGCACCCCCTGTGGGGTACGGACCTCGGCTTAGGGCGTCGCTGGGGGAGGAGCAAGGGAAAGACTGGATCGGATTTTTAACCACCGCCCAGTTCATAAATCGATTAAATATAATACCTACGACGAATAGGGTCGTGCAATGAAGCAAAAAACGACCTATGTTAGAACCTATGTTCTTAGTCGTATAAATACGACTAAGGCATTTGTCGTATTAATCCGACTAAGGCATTTGTCATATTAATCCGACTAAGACATTTGTCGTATTAATCCGACCAAGGCATTTGTCGTATTAATCCGACTAAGGCGTTTGTCGTATTAATCCAACTGGGGCAGTCAATAGCTGATAAAGAAAGAAGTAGAAGATTCCTTACCAGGCTCATAGAACATCTCGTCCAAATCAGCTCGAAGTTCCTGCGTGAGGAGATAGTTCACCATCGGAGGCTCCGGATCTGGTGGCTCAGCAGTCATCAGAAATCTGAGGACAAACAATTTGTCTTTCATATTTATAGTTCCTTTTTCTTCAACTTAAATACAAGGTTTTATTCGGCACATATTAAACTACAATACCCAGTAACTGGGTTGTGGAGGTCAGATAGGCAGTCGCTCCATGTAAAATACTGGTATTCAGCTGCATCCGGTTAGACTGGAAGCCGACCCCAACATAGTTGGGAAAAGGCTAGGCAGATGATGATGATGATGATATTAAACTACAATACAGGGTGGTACAGACCGACGCGCAACTGAAACCATGAATCAAGACTCCCTAGCGTAAAAAAATTTCGCCTTCTCAAGGTCATCTGTCCACCTTGTGGCAGGCTTTCCAACACTACATCGCTAGCTAATGTGTCTTACCAAATAATAATAACCTGCGATAAGAGATTTCAATCATTAGCGATGTAGAAACCGTCTGTTAAAGTAGAAAACTAAATTAAATACATTATGATATAAAAATTTGAAGGACAAACAAAAAATGCTTATGAATACTCTCACTCGACGCTTCTTCAGGTCATCGGCAGCCGATGATTGGCGCATAACTTGAGAGTAACTAGCTGTATCGGGTGTACCGCACAGCTAATTAGTCCCACACTGTGCTATATCGAAGTGTTGACTAATGGCGCCCAACACGGGACTTCTTCAATGTTCATTAAAACCTTGGTTTCATAACATTTTCTTTCTCTTTCTACCCTGGAGTACTCTTAAGACGAAGAAATTAGATAAAATGGTTGCTTAGTCTTTTTCTGAGTGCATATACTTTCGTTACTATTATGTTTCATTACAAGCATTTATTTAAATTAAATCATTTACAGGCATTTTCGAATCGTCAAGGAGTAAGTGAGTCAGAATTACAATACATACCTAGTTGCCAGTATCAAAGCGTAGGTACCTAGGGAGGTGAACGGGCAAGAAACTCCACGAACACTGTTTTAAATTATATTGTTACAAAATATTTTTTACAACATTAACTTTGAATTTATAATAGGGTAGTTTCCTGGATAAAAAAATAATTATTATATTTAGTCCGTTAGTTAGATTATCGAAAAATAATGGACACGTATTTTTTCTTTTGTCAATCATACAAAAAATTACAAAGATAAAGCGCGTCAAAATTTGGGAGTGTAGCAAGGCGTGACGTCACGCGGAACTTTAACGGGCGATATCTTCATAATTTTTTATATAATTGACAAAAGAAAAAATACGGGTCCAATATTTTTTAATAATCTAACTGACGGACTAATTAGATTTTTTTAGGAAACTAGCCTATTATAAGTAGGAATGATGTTAAAAACACGTGCACGTAAAAATCGACCAGAGTACAGCAAAAAAAAAACAAAAGAAAACAATTAAAACATAAAATAAACCATGGCATCTAAGAGACGACTAGTCCCAACTGACCAGGGCTTGAAATACTGGTATTATTGGAAACTGGTACCATTGGCCTTGGTGTGATACCGGTACCAGCGAGTAGTACCTGTTCTATTGGTACCGGTACCACACGTAGTACCTGTACTATTGGGACTGGCACCAGACGTAGTACCTGTACTATTGGTATTTCTAATCAGTATTGGTACTGTACCGGTACCAAACAAATATGGAAAAACGTAAGAAAATTTAAATTTCACGGGCAACGGGTAAGGGATGCCCGTGAAATTCAAATTTTCGAAAAATTCAAAATTCGCCTTAACGGAAAGGAGTTTAAAATTCGTTTAGCGATAAATGGCTTGTTGCGGTAAACAGTCCTTCTCTTTTTTTTTGCGGATGGGAAATCATCAAATGACCCCTCCCGCTCGGGGTGGAGCGGAAGGGAGTGTCAGACTCTTACTGACTAAAACCCACCCGTGTTCCTTCCTTAGCCCTTTATGTTCCAGGGCAGCGGTAACCCTTTCGGACGATCCCGCTACCCAACAGTCCTTCTCTTAAGTAAGATAGAACTAACAAGACCTACCTCTCTTGCTTCAGGAGCACATCATTTCCCATAGAGGACGCACACAGCAGCGGATAACCAGGTCGTTCGCACCAGCCGTCCCACGCCGTTCCACTAACACCGTCATCTGTGCCGTCTCGTTCCAACGCGCGCCAGAGGTCCCTGGATAGAGGGAGACAGCATTAGTGTCTAGCGTCATTTTTTTGTGGTCAACCATCGTACATAGTATACTTAATTACATAAAAAATCTGTTTTTTGTTAGCATAACAGGCCTATAATGTTCCCACTGCTGGGACACTGGCGTTCTTTCTGTGAGAGGGAATGGGCCGTCATCCACCACGCGGGTTGGTGTAGTTTTCTTATTTTGTTCTATTAATAGATAGTTTACCTGGCATCAGCACTCGCAAAGCGATGGTCACGCAACAGCCTCGCGAGTGCAGCCCGACCGGCCGCTTCACCAGCAGCTTCAATGGCCATGCTTACTATTGCAGCACCCTGGAAACATATATAACAAACTCTAAGTAAACTTCTTCGTCTTTACGTGGTGGGTTGGGCATTGTCAGTAGGGTTGTCAACTCTTTTTAAGTCAAAAATAGTAGTTTTAAAATAATTACCCAAAAAATATAGTAGATAGCGGAAAAACAAATAGTAGGTTTTAAAATACTTTGTTTCCTAAAAGAATACATTTTTTGCTACTTTGAGCCTTCATAGCTATTGGTGCAATTTAAATTACTAAATACTATTAGCTCAGCTTTAATTAATTTTATACTGGCCCTATTGCGCTCATCTCGCCATTTATCATTTCTTACAGAAAATATACGCTCCGTATAGGCGAATGTTGCTGGAATTGATATTATTATTTAAATATTTGAAAAATCTGCATCACTATTATGCTGATAATTATTATCTGACAATCCGACTAACCTGTCGGAACTTTTCAGAAGTGGTGAAACTCAACCCCATATAATACTGTGTTAAATAAGTATTCAAATAAAAAAGGGCCGTAGTTATGATGATTATTAATTAAGCAAGTATAGTATTGATTTTACGGACCGCAAAAATAAGTTTGTTTTTCATAGTATATCTCGAAAAAACTATTAAAAAAAATAACTGGCTTGCTTTCTATAAGAGAGAGAGAGAGAGATACAGACAGAGAAACACGCACACGCCGCACGGCTTACAACTATAGCAAAAAGTGTCGTTCCAACTTTTGGTCTTAATTTTTTCCGTCTAGCACCCTTTCGCAACGCGCGATAAGGAACTTCGTTCCAACAAGGCTAGTGCTACCCCTAATTATTTTTTGCGATGCACATCTCTCCAATTTTCATCGATGTAGTGTCAATAGTCTTGGTAAAATGGTTGCTTGACTCCCTGACAGACGGACATGACGAAATTAATAGATCCATTTTGTTTTCGTCGGATATCAAAAAAAAAATCTTCTGTTTCATAGAAAAGTGCAATACCTACGCGCGTAGAAATAATAGTGCCAATGACACACATAATAACACATGAAAAAAGTGCTTATATCATCATATCAGACTCTAAGAAAGTGGAACGGACTTGTGTAAAGTACAATAAACACTATTCTAAGTTTTAAAATAATTATCACGTAATAAATTAAGTTAGATTAAAATTGCTTATTAGTCTTATCTTATAGGCTAGATTGTAATTAATTATTAAGAACCTGGTTCTTTTTAATAAAGGATAAAAAAAATGAAAAATACCTACGCGGTCAAAACCACAGAACAGATAAATTATCTGTTCTGTGGTCAAAACGTATGGAACAGCAATTTTTTTTTTTTTAGTAACTGACGAAAAATTTCGACGCTATGGGGTCTAAACTCATGTGCTGAATCCATGGTTACAGTTTGCGCGCCGATGTCCCTGACACCCTGTATTAAGTAACTGCTGTGATTTATAAAGATTTTCAAAAACCAGGGGTTAAAATAAGAAGGTCAAATTCCACGTTACCTTATGCAAAGACAGTTCGTCAATAGCGCCTTCTATGTCAGCGCGCTCTAGTCGCGGTGATGCAACTGCCCGAACTGAATTGCTTGAGTCTAGCCTGAAATTAAAGGTTTATTTATACCCTGTCCATTACGTTAACCGTTTTTTGACAGCTGTCTTAGAATGTAACTAACTTTCCAGAGTACGTAAAAGTTAACTTTAAAATGCGTAATAAAATAAATATAATCTAAACTGCCTTATCTTATTACTACGGTTGGGGCAGTGGTTAAGCGATTGACTGCTGCGCTGCGTGTCGCGGGTTCGATTCCCGCACGGAACAAATATTTGTATGACCTACATGTATTTGTTCCGAGTCTGGGTGTTTTTCTATCTATAATATGTATGTATTTACAAAAAAAAATGTATATAAGTAGTTTATCAGCCATCTTGTTACCATAACACAAGCATTAGGTTGCTTAGCTTGGGACTAGATGGCGCTGTGTGAAATGTCCAGGGATATTTATTTATTTATTTTACTTTATTTATTTAATTATCTTATTTATGGCATCTTACAGACATTATAATACCGTACGTGTATCAATCAATGTGTTGTGTGTTGCTGCAATCACTAGTTCCATCTGTCAAAAAACGGTTTACGTAATGGACAGGGTATAGAAGCTTTTTATAGTAATTATTACATGACTAACGTTACAAGTCTAACAAATAACAGAAAGAAGACTAACTCTCCACCAAATTTTGTTTAAATTACTTACAAATATTTTAGTTACTTTTGGTCTAGATCTTGAAGTCTAAAGTTCCAAAAAAGGAACTACTAATGGTAAAATGTATAATTTATTCATCATTTATACATGCGTCTCGGAGTTGTAAATAATTATAGTCACAAATTCGTAGAAAGCAGAGTGTAGACTACAGCCTAGCCCTTCCCAACTATGTTGGGATCAGCTACCAGTCAATCCGAATGCAACTGAGTACCAGTATTTTACATGGAGCGACTGCCTATCTGACCTCCACAACCCAGTTACTGGGTAACACGATACCCCTTGGTAAGACTGGTTTTCTAAGTCTGAAAACCAGTCTTAGAAAACCAGTCTTTCCGATTTGAAAAATCCAACGTGGGATTTTAAAAAATGTCCTTTACTAGTTGCAATGCATGTACCGTCACGACCATAGATAGATAGATAAATCATTTATTTGGCGCACACAAAAAAGACAGCGCAACACACAAAAAAGTACATTATTAGAGAACTACCCACATTAATAATATAAAACAAGGTGCCGACAAAAAAGACAAAATGAAAAACACACAAATATCAAAGTCAAAGTGACACTATGACGAATTAAATTAATACCATAAGTATGTATACACTTGGCTTTATTAAAAAGCGATGTACTTCCTCATTTTTGTATTAAATTGTATGTTGCTACGAACATAGTATTTTCTAACCATAGGTTTGACAATGTGTCGTGTTTCATTGTTGTTTTTGTTATTTCAACTAATTTCAAGCAAAAATCGCTTGGTATTGAAAGTTTCCAAGTGTTGACATATTAGTGCTCGTGACTGTACCTACTTATATACTAGGCAGTCTATGGTCACCTGTTCTTACCTCAAAGCCGGCAGCACATGATCTAGGAGCAGTGCATCAGCAGGCGGCTGTGCGTCGGTGTGTGGGGGTGCGGGAGCCTTCTCCGCGAGCACTGACGTCAGAGCTTCCAAGAGCCACTGGGCGGACCACCAGCGAGGGGATACTGTGCCGCCGAACCACTGGGGAGTCGATATAGTACTGATTATATAAGTATAAAACTGACATAAAAGTACAAATAAATGTTACACAGTATCAAACTTGTTCTTGTGTTTGTTTGTGTTTTCTTGTGTTTTTTGGGTTATGTTTACCGCAAATAAAAGTACTTATTTTCTTTCTTTCTAGTATTTTAAGGCCTCTATGGCCCTATTTTACCACCTCTAAAGCCGGGTATTCATTAGGCAACATTTGTTAATAAACACTGTTTATAAACCGTTTATAAACAGTGTTTCACTATGTTTCATCACCTCTAAAAACAGTTTATAAACAAAGTTGATGAAACGTTGTTTCTTAAACATGTTGCCGTGTTCCCCACTTCGAGCGGAGAGCAAGACGAAACATCTAGTTTATAAGCAAAAATCAACAGGTGTGGACGTGTGTTGCGCGAGTTTATAAACAGCACAGAGCATCACTACCTCCTCGAGCGACATCCTAGCAACAACTGACACGTGTGGTCTGCCAAGTTTCAGAAACAGTGTTTAGGGTAAACTTGTTAATAAACACGTCATAAACAGTTTATAAAACAAATGTTGCCTAATTAATACCCGGCTTTAAAGCCGGGGTATTCATTATAAACTCACGCAAAACACATCTACACCTGTTGATTTTTGCTTATAACTATAACTAGATGTTTCGTCTTGCTCACCGCTCGAAGTGGGAAACACGGCAATATTTTTAAGTAACAATGTTTCATCACCTTTGTTTATAAACTGTATTTAGAGGTGATGAAACATAGTGAAACACTGTTTATAAACAAATGTTGTCTAATGAATGTTACCTAATGAATACCCGGCTTTAAACTCATTTAGCTCTAAACTTGTGTGATTTTTCGTGCTGGACGTCTTAATAAGATTAAAATTTATGAAAGGTAATATTTAAAAAACATCTGCTCCAGAGAATGAATTTTTGGTGGTTTAGAAACAGTGAAACGGAGTTTAATCAGCAAAGCCGCCGCCATTTTTGTTTTTGACATACAAGTAGATATCACTTGCATGCAAAACCTATTTATTCTCGAAGTGGTTCTTCGAGAATAAATAGATTTTGCAAGTGTACTTTGAATTCGAACGGTATCTCGTTTGTTGTGAATCCGCGATTATTCACTTTAAAAACAATTCAGTTTCGAATTGTGTGCGCCAACTTGAGTGAGTGAGGGTCCAAGTGAACTTAACAGAATAGCAGAACATAATTAAATTCTATTAAAACTACCACCTTTTTGTCATCTGTGACTTCAAGTGACAGCTATGTGACCAGAACCCAGCTATGCATAAATATGTAAGCTGTCACGCCCTTTATGCCTGGAGGCTTTTATTTATGTAGTCAGTTTTTATTTACATTTCAATTAATTATTTTTCAGCTTGAGTACGTATAGTTTTTATTATATTTGTTGGTATATTGGCGTGGCTAGCTGACATATTGCAAGTAATTTAATTTTATGTTATGTGCCTTGTAATGTTAATTACTTAACGCCTAGTATTGTATGGTATCAAGTATTTTATAACTGAACAGACAGCTGTGCTGCTGGACAGTTTGTTGCGCCACTTCTTCTCCCCAGCGATAGCACTAGGAAGTGGTGAAGGGCGGGCGTTTTTGGGGGACTGTCTTTTGTAATTTTGACGTTCGAAAAGTGCTGATTCTCAGCCTAATTTGAATAAATGACGTTTGATTTTGACCTTTTGTGTAACTTGAATGATTAATTAGAACAAATCTCTCACCTGTTGAGCCAGTAATCTTGCTATCGTCTTGGTATCGGAAAGTGTTGAAGGAGACAGTGTGATTAAACCCCAGCCTTCGGAGTAAGGGTTTCCACCTTCCACCACCACGATATCTGGAAAAGGTGTTACAATGTTCATTTTATTGTGCATGCTATGGTCTCCTGTAATTGGAACGAAGTTCCTTATCACGCGTTGCGAAAGGGGGCTACACGGAAAAAATTAAGACCAAAAGTTGGAACGACACTTTTTGCTATAGTTCTAAGCCGTGCGGCGTGCGCGTGTTTCTCTGTCTGTCTCTCTCACTATCTCTTATAGAAAACAAGCCAGTTATACTTCGTTCCATCCGGGTGTCCCTTGACACCTCTCAAGTTTTTTTTTATTATTTATTTTTCGGTCAACAGTGACGATGTCGACCCGTAATTCTAATTATAATATAACTCTTATGGCTAAATACATCTTATCTCTCTAAAATCTTATCAATATTACAACAATGGAGTGGAAGCAGAGCCCAGCTATTGCTGGGTGGTGCTTCTGCTCCGTAAATGGCACATGTGTAATGCACCATGTCTCCTGTAATTAAAGGAGTACGTTCTTTAGTGGATCCAACTAAATACTTTGTCGTCCATTAACTATATGTAATGTTTAGTGTATATTTTATGTTGGAGATCCTAAATTAAATAAAATAAAGTTACACCCATGAATTACACAAAATTAAGACTGGTTTACTTTTGCATTTTACATTAGTTAAGTACAGCAAGTTAGGTACCTAGTAAGTTGACGAATTGACGATTTAGTAGAACAAAATTGAAATCCGTTCTATTTTTTTGTCGATTTAAGTGAGACAAAAATTTTACGTCTATTCTATACAGTATGACACTTTTCAAACTTAACTTACAATTTAACAAATTTAACATTCCCGCCTCGGCACTCGAGCGGACTAGTCGCGTTATTGTGTCGGAGAACGACCACTCGTGTTCCCCTTGCGCGCGCGCACTCGCTCGTCACTTCGCCGTCGTCGCGCCACGAGTGACCGCGTGCGCTTGCGCCGCGCGTCCACCGGGGCTTCTCGGCTGCGTGCTTAGATATTTATTTTCGCTATGGCAGATAACGATATTAGCGCTCCGGCGCGCGGTGATTCGCCCATTTCAAATAACTTGCATGACCTATTGAATGATCTGGATACGATTGATGTTTGCGAGGAGGAAGAAAATTTAATAAGAACATCGAAACGACTACGAGAACGAACTGACAGTAGTGAGGAAGAGAGGTGGACTGAAGTTAAGGGAAAAAAGTCTCGTCGTAATAGTCAGACAAAAGAGGACAAATTTGAAGTTTACATTTCTTCCAAAGATCAACTTCCTAAACAATTTTCAATGGCCCGGATTTTAAAAGAAAATAAGATTGGTAAAATTTGTCAAATTAAATATGTAAGCCCATTTAAAGTTCGCCTGCAGTTCGAAAATGAAGCAGCGTCTAAAACCCTATTCGATTGTGAAAGTCTCATTACAAAAGGCTGGAGGTTTCAAAAAGCCCTGGAAATTTCAACATGCTATAGTCTTATAAAATACGTAGATCTAGACCTCAAAGATGAAGAAATCATGGATAACATTTCATGCCCCTCTCCTGCTAAGCTGTTATCATTTAAAAGGTTAAACCGTCGCAATAGGGATGAAGGAGTTTCTGGTTGGTGTCCGAGTGAAACTATCCGGTTGTGCTTTGATGGCAACTTTATACCAGCGTTTGTACGTGTGTGTGAAATAGAGGTTAAGGTTCTGCCATATATTCACCAAGTGTCTCAATGCTCTCAATGTTGGAGATTGGGGCATACGCGGAAGATGTGCCCGGATAAAAAAACGAAATGCCCCAGATGTGGGGGACCTCATGAAAGATGTGACACCGAATCGTTTACTTGCGTTAACTGTGGTGGCGATCACATATCTATGAGTAAATCCTGCCCTATCTATAAGAAGGAAAGAAGGCTACGAGAAATTATGGCTGAGTTTAGGTGCACGTACCGGAAAGCCCTAGAATGCTATGTACCCCCGGAATCTACAAATCCCCCTGATTGTACTGCCCAACAAGATCCGATAAGAACCGATAATCGAGATTTATTTCCCCCGCTTTCCCATGACCCTTCAAGTTCTATAATCCCACCCTTTGAACACTCGATTCGCTCGTCATATGCACAAAGCGTTAAAACAAAGTCTACAGTACATAATGAAAAGACTCAACAGCTTCCATCGAAAAATCGTTCGAAGACTCAAAGGAACAAAAATCGCCCTGATCAAGATGACTGGATATTTCTGAACACCAATAATGAGGAAGAATTTACACCCCAGGATAATAAGGAACAAGAAAACCAGTGTCCGCCTTTTAACGAACTATTGACTCGCATAAAGGAAATTATATTCCTCCGGCAATTCAGCATGTCAGAAAAAATTAGCTCGGTTATTAAATTGTGCCTAGAATGGTTTACGTTAGTGGTGGTAGGCTTTATTTCAGAATGGTCGTGGATGAAAGCATTGTTTAATCTAATCCAATCACAATGACTAAGCTAAATATACTTCAATGGAATGCTCAGAGTATTCGACCCAAGAGCGCTTGTTTTTTAGAATTACTACGCCAAGAAAAAGTCCATATTGCTGCTCTTAGTGAAACATGGCTCGATCCAGAATCTTTATTCAAACTTAGTAGCTACGAAATTTTTCGGGCAGACCGTCATGATTCTTACGGCGGTGTAGCTATGGTAGTTCATAAATCTGTTCAGGCTCAACGGAGACGAATAACTCTTCACAACAGAGGTATTGAAATAATATGTGTCCAATTATTTAACTGTCATCCAATAGAAAACATTGTGTCCGTCTATTGTACCTCTACTACCACCACAACTCAGCAAGACTGGGATTATATTTTTGCATTGTGGCCATCCAGAACCCTAATTTTAGGCGATTTTAACGCCCATCATATCAGTTGGTCCTATAAAACTGATCAAAGAGGTACTTATATCTACGATGCACTCATGGAAAGCAACTTTCTCTCATTGAATGATGGGACACATACACGGATCCGTTTAGTTAACTCAATTCCACAACAGTCTTCCCCGGATATTTCTTTTGCATCCATGGATATGGCACTTCAATGCAACTGGGCTGTTTTAAACGAAAATTTAGGCAGTGACCATTTAATCATTAAAATATCAACATTGATTAATTATTCTCATCCCCCCGTCACAAAAAGAAATTTCCGCAAAGCTGATTGGGCTTCATATACCAAAGATTTAAATCTAAAATTTCACACATTTAGTTTACCAAGTGACCTTCAAGAAGCCTATGATTTATTTTTAGACACTCTTAACGAGGCTGCCGATAAATTCATTCCGTTATACAAATTTAACATAAACCCTTCCTCAAAATTTTCTCCAAAACCTTACTGGTCCACTAATCTTTCTCAAGTTGTAGCCCGGCGTAGACTAGCTTTAGCTACTTTTAGGCGTAATCCAACTCCTCAAAACTTAGATGTTCTAAAAGACCGCATAAAAACATCACAGAGACTGATCCGACAGGCTAGAGGAGAAGATTTTCAAAATTATTGTTCTTCAGTTGACGAGTCCACTACGTCCAGTAATATGTGGCGTAAAATGAAATGGCAGAAAGGATACCGTTCACCCAGACGTTACGTGGATTCCCAAAGTGCTGAGGATTTGTTGTATTGTCTTACACCAGATTATGTGTCCCCAGCATCTCCAACCATCCACAAAGAAAACCCTATCTTAGAATGTGAGATCTCCATACAGGAGCTCGATAAATGTATTAAATCCAAGGATACATCTCCTGGATGCGACGACATATCATATTCTATGATCAAACATTTACCCGATGTAGGCAAACGTATTTTGTTAACGTTATATAATTTATTTTTAATTCATGGCTTTGTACCCTCGCAGTGGCGCGATATTTTTATAATTCCCATCCCGAAACTTGGACGTGACCCCAGTGACGTCTCCTCCCTTAGACCTATATCTTTATTATCTTGTATTTGTAAAATATTTCACTTTATCCTGTACCGCAGACTTGAATGGTATTTGGAAAAAAATTATATATTCTCAGTAAATACAGTAGGATTCCGCAGATGTAGGTCCTGTCTAGATAGTTTAGGTTGTCTTGTCTCCACTATACAAACAGGATTTTCCGACGGTTTTTCGACATTAGGTTGCTTTTTAGATATAAACAGTGCTTATAATAATTTAGATAATAATACTTTAATTCATATTTTAGATAAACTAGAAGTTGGATTCTACATTTGTAAATATCTTTGGAACTTTCTTCACAAAAGAGTGTTAACAATTAAAACAGGTAATAGGTACCTTAGCAGATATTCAGGTCGCGGTTTAGCTCAGGGTGATCCATTATCACCATTACTTTTTAATGTGGTAACCTTGGAAATTTGCAAACGTGTGGAAAAATATGTTAATATCTCCCAATATGCGGATGACTTTGCAATTTATGTACTATGGGCAAAATTTCCGCGTGCTCACCTTAAAAGCGATAATCGCATAGCACGGTTCACGACTCGATCGCACAATGCATGCGTTTTGACCAATAGGATGCACGAACCGTATTTTATTCGTGTGCGTATTAGTATAATGATGTATAGAAGTGTGCGACTCTCACTAGGCGCGTGCTATGCTCACTAAATTGTTTGTGAGACGATTTCCTTAATGGGCATGGCCGGCGTGAGCTCTTCATGAATTCTTATTTTGTTATTGACTAGCTTCTGCCCGCGACTTCGTCCGCGTAGATTTCGGATTTGTGACAGGATTGCGTATCTCAAAAGGAAATCAAAATAACCCATAAAGATACTAATTTTTTTTTTTAAATAAATAAAAGAAAGAAGATGAATTTTTTAAACTTTGCGAAAATTATGAAAACTTTATAACACTTTACACACACAACACAACACACACAACACACTTTAACACTTTTAACACACACACACTTTTACACACACACTTTTTAACACTTTTTAAACTTTATTATTATTATTATTATGACTTGATTTTTGATTTTGTAAACTTATTTACCGACAATCGTAATATTTTAATTTCGCCATAACATAAAAACCAAACGTCCAATTTTAATCATTCAAAGACCAAATATTATCTACATAAACAGTACTTAGTGATGAAATAATTTATTTTGATAAGCATTAATAGCATGAGTAAAATAAATGCGTTTAAATGTAGTCCAAAAAAAAATCAAGATTTTTAAATAAAAAATGGTTGTTGTGCCTCACTCGACATAGATAGGTATAGTGTGTCGCGGACTTTTTTGTGGATATTTATAAGATCTACAATTAATTTCAACATTTTATGGTTCTATCTTTTATAGTTTAGGCAGCGTACGCAAAATACGTAACTTTTCTGGTTTATTTTTTACACCTTGTCTCCGAAAAACCCAAATATCTTACGGAACCCTATTTTTTCTAAAATTAAATTTAACCTACGTTACTCGTGGATAATGTAGCTTTCGAATGGTGAAAGAATTTTTTAAATCGGTCCAGTAGTTTTGAGCCTATTCATTACAAACAAATAAACAAAGTTTTCCTCTTTATAATATTAGTATAGACAAGAAGTAATTTTAATAGGTACTCATATCTTCTGTTTGGTTTAGACAATCAATGTATTATTGATATTGCTGTATTAAATTAGTATCAACTTTCCACAAAAATAGAATAATTTGGAATAAGAAATGTCATACTATGTATTACAATTTACATATCTATTACATCCACTTTAATTATGTTCCTCTCTCTATCGGGGCTATAAATTTACGTTACTTATGAACACTTTCACTTGACTGCCTCCCCAATTTTCACCATATCCTATGCGATGCCGCCATACAAATAGGAGCGAATGCATTAGGTGCGTTGACCGGCACTGCATAAAGGTATTCTTTTTACTTGTGCAGTGCTATTGAAAAGTAAATAACTATATGTCTATGTGATTACACTTGGGAATACGTATATGTCAAGAAAGAAGCAAATTACGTAATTTTATTGGAAATTGACAACATATTTTGGTATCTTTTTCTTTTATTGCTCTACAAATTCGAACATATGAATCAATGGATTAGCAATATCCTTCAAAATGATTCAGGTAGAGATGTTTTGATTGAAATAGCACAATTACAGTAATAATTCTTAACTAATACTTGGCGCAGTTCATACAATGTTATCAGAGCTTTTTGTTTATAGTTGCCGCAACTTTTGCCGTAATGCCAACGTATGGCAATAGCCGCCCTATTGTTTAACCGGATTTCCAGACATTCCCACTAAATAACAATGGGATTTAAATAATGAACTTATTTTTATTGCAGTTGCAAAAGTTGCGGCAGCTAAC
Organism: Apamea sordens; assembly: GCA_945859715.1. Lineage (NCBI taxonomy): Eukaryota > Metazoa > Arthropoda > Insecta > Lepidoptera > Noctuidae > Apamea > Apamea sordens. Next base: position 3,334,481 of record OX244015.1, on the reverse strand, counting down.
ATAGAGCAATAAAAGAATAAAAATAAGTTCATTGTCTTAATCCCATTATTATTTAGTGACAATGTCCGGACACCCGGTTAAACAATAGGACGGCTTATTATAATACAAGGGCCTACGGCCATACGTTGGCGAAAAGATAACCAATTTTATTACCTTAAGATTATCTCATAAGTTTTGCAGTTGTTACTTGTATTTGGTTCAATACTTTTAACAGTTGTAATATTCGTTTTATCCATTAATTTATCACACCTTTGATTTGATTGTAAATAAGTATAATAACGAGATTTCACAAACAAGGTATCTTTCTAATCAACTCGACAGGCGCGTTGCCGGCATTGCAACCTACCTATGACAAGTTTTTTTTGACAAATATAACATTTATTTAGTTCCTACGCCACGCGCTACTTTAAAATTATGTAAATACAGCATTTTCTTATTATTACCTACTAAGTGAACAATCTTAAACTAGTTTTTTTCTAGTTTTGTTACACAATATTTTTAGAGAACATAAACAAAGAAAGACATAGCCCTCTCAAATCGACGGCACGGTTTGCGCAGTGGTTAAGTGATTGACTGCTGGGCTTCGTGTCGCGGGTTCGATTCCCGCACGGAACAAATATTTGTATGGCCTACAAGTTCCGGGTCTGGCTATTTGTGTATGTGAGTTTAAATGTTTGTAAACGCACCCACGACACAGTAGAAATTCCTAGTGTGGGGCAATGTTTTAATAAAAAATAAAAAAATCGTGTCGTATATCTTGTGTTTCTTTATCTTAATAATTAACAAAAATATAACAAAAAACTAAAAAACAACAAATTCACCAAGAAAGGTAGCATGACACTAAATTGAAGACTTCAAAATCGTTGGCAATGTTTTAAACTATGACTACAGTTTAAACAGTGACATTAATCAACGAATTAGTATAATACAAATTGGAATACTGAAAATTAACCTAAAAATAGCTATACAGTGTTATTTGTAAAACGCTATTAACCTCACAGGACAAAAATACTAACATCATAAATAACAACTTTTGTTTTATGACTATATAATTATATATATTATTTTATATTATATAATTCATCATTTTTATTTTTTTCATGAACTACTTATTTCAAAATACTTAAATTGATCACTCTAAGTGTGAAGAACTCTACGCGGAGAAAGCACTAGATAAGTAAACAAATAGTGCGTTGCGAATGCAGGGGCGCGGCGGTACTAACTACAAAAATTAAAAGAAAAAAAAAACTTTTTAAAAACAAGCTTTTATTACTTATTAATAAAAATAACTAAAAAGTTAAAAATAATTTAAACCTGATAAGAAATAAATAAAAGCGTGTTACATTTTGATGGAACATTAAAGAACATTTAGAACACAATGTAACACGCTTTTATTTATTTCTTATCAGGTTTAAATTATTTTTAACTTTTTAGTTATTTTGATTAATAAGTAATAAAAGCTTGTTTTTAAAAAGTTTTTTTTTCTTTTAATTTTATTTTGAACTTTTTAGTATTTTTGATGCGAGATTGACTACGGCGTAGTTCGTAGCGCGTAGCAGTGTTTTTCCGTTATATGCGTTTACTGCACTTAAGTTACCTGTTCATCTTAGGCCCTGGTTACCATCTAGCACCAAAGTACTCGTCAAGACGAATCAAACGAGCCCAAACTCGATGGAGTTATGTCGTTTAATTACCGAGTTCCTATGGCCATCGTCCAGCTTCATCATCAGACCTTAGTTACCATCTAGCACCAAAGTACTCGTCAAGACGAATCATACGAGCCCAAACTCGATGGGGTTGTGTCGTTTAATTACCGAGTTCCTATGGCCACCTTCCAGCTCCATCATCAGACCCTGGTTACCATGTAGTATCAAAGTACTCGTCAAGACGAATCAAACGAGCCCAAACTCGATGGGGCTGCGTCGTTTAATTACGGAGTTCCTATGGCCACCTTCCAGCTCCATCATAAGACCCTGGTACCCAGCTCCATCATCAGATCAACTCTATGTTATAATAATATTGCATTGTCATCCGATTCATACATGCATACAAAATTTCAGCTCAATTGGAAACCGAGAAGTGGATCAAATTTAACTTGCAAGATATGATTACAGACAGACAACGGGACAGGTGAAACTAAATAAAAGCTTGTAACAAACAACGGGACAGGTGAAACTAAATAAAAGCTTGTAAAATACAGATCTAAAAAGTGTTATTACCTACAACAAAGACTTGAAAGTCTATTTTTGGTTTTGTCAAAAGTCATAGAACAAAACTGGTTGTTTTTGATGTTATTAATATAGTCCTGCACTCCTGCCAAGTGTTTTAAAAATAACCCTGTATAATGTAATTATACAGTATGTTAACTAACGAAAGGCTTTCCCGCTAACCCGCAATAGAATAGCGTCATGCTAAAAAAATATGACCATTCAAAAATGGTAATGGTTGTTTTTAAATGGTAATATTTATTTAGCATGTATGGACGCTATTATAGAACGCCTTTCGTTAATTAACATACTGTATGTTAAAAATTATAATTAAATTAATATTTCGTAGTAAAATTATATGGTGATAGTAATATACGGGAAGCGTCAACACTTAGCGAGATGCAAATTGGCACTGCCGCACTCTGGCTACTGACTTTGAAATTTTGTTACACGCCCTTTACTCACACAAATGCATATTGTCTCTAATTGGGCGACACCAGGAAGGGGTGTGGCTTGTCACTAGCTGCGCTTCCGCAGAAATATTTTCTTAAGTGAGCATGCTCATCTTTTGCCGATAGTACAATGTACATCGATATTAGAGGGCCAGTCCAAAATTCAGTCAGCTCTGGACTTAATCAATTCTCTGTTAATAAATGTTGGTTTGGACATCTCTCCGTCTAAAAGTAAGATATGCTTATTCAGTAGAGGTTACCGTAGGCTTGCTATTGATGTACGCTTAAACGGCTTATCATTGGAACTCGTGGACAATGTTAGATATTTAGGTGTGTGGCTAGACAGATGTCTTCGTTGGAAAAAGCATATTAACGAGATTTGTGAAAAAACTGTTAAATTCATTAACATTTTTAGAGTCTTGGTAGGCCCTGGGTGGGGTGTCCATCCGATACACCTTCGACGTCTATACATCGCCCTTGTTCGTAGTCGAATAGACTTTGCCAGTTTCCTATTTGATAACAGTGCAGACATTCACTTATCTAAACTTGATCGGTTACAAAATATTTGTTTGCGTGTGATCGGTGGGTTCATCAAAAGTACCCCAATCCATGTGATGGAATCCGAATTAATGCTGCCCCCTTTGTCTGTGCGACGTCGATATTTAGCTTGTAAATTTTATTTGAAATCTAAGTCTTACAATTTCCCTATAATTAATATTCTTGAAAATTTAAACGGACTCTGTAATAATCTTTATTGGATTCACAAGAAAAAGCCTTCGTTAATAATTACACATAATTTATTAAAAGAGCATCTTATTCACTGCAGTAATCAGATGGATATGTTCTCCATGGACACTTGGGTCAGCAATGTGGACTCATCTTATATAGTAAGACCTAGCTTAAGTAGTATTGATAAACCAAAACAATTTTATTGCCAGCAAAATTTAAGATCCCTATGTTGCAAATCACTTAGTGAACAATATCACGAATTTTATTCTATTTATACAGACGGTTCTTTACACAAAGATAATCATTCCGGCGCCGCATTTTTAGATATACAAACAGGTACATTTATGAAATTTAAAATTTCTTGTAATGTTTCCATAATGCATTTGGAACTGATTGCCATCGTGGAGGCCCTCTCATATATTCATTCTTTACCCGGGGATCGGTTTGTCATCTACACCGACTCTAAAAGTGCCCTTCTACACTTGATTAAATGTACCTTATCTGTTAGGGGCCTCCCAATAGCTTACACTATTTTAAAATGTATCTATGAAAATGTAACTAAAAACCGAACTGTTGTACTGCAGTGGATTCCTTCGCACATTGGGCTGGAGGGTAATGAGGTAGTCGACCGTCTTGCAAACGAAGCCGCATCCGATGGTTATGAATATTCCTGTTTACCTTTTCATACCGAACTAATTCCTATAGTCAGACATTCCTGTCTTGAGTCCTGGTCAGAATATTTCGATAAAAGGTCCTTGACGAAAGGTATTTGGTACAGGACTATTCAGCCCTCTCTTTGTCGTTCTTTGTGGTTCGATGTGGGTGGGATACACAGGCAAGAACTGGTGACGGCTTTGAGGCTCCGATCTGGCCATATTCCGCTCAATAGTTTTGCTTACATGATGCGCAAAGTAGAATCACCAAATTGTACAGTGTGTGGAATTTTGGAGGACGCGCACCACACACCACATTTTAGCGGAGTGTGGTCGGCTTGAGCGTCAAAGGCGATCTATGTTTAATAATAGGTGCTACAATATAGGTTTCTTTAATAGTATTTTGGCTTCACCATTGTCTGATGCAGCCAAAATGCTGGTTAGGATGGTGATGGTAGGTTTAAAGTTAAGGACAGAGTAGTGTTTTCATGTTTCTTAGTTTTTGTAGGTTTATTTAAGTTAAATATTAAGTGAAATTTTTGTTTTCAATAATGGGGGTGAAATATTCATTTATGAAAAAACCCCCTAAATAAATAAAGAAAAAAAAAAAACAAATTTAACGGGAAATTTGCATTTAGAATAATTAATTATGCACCAACAGATAATAAGATTTATTACTTACCGAATTTCGGAAGCGGATAGGATGTGTTCAGCTCGAAAGCGAAGTGTTGAATCGTCTTCTGCACCCATTCCAGAAGAGGTCTGTAGAAGAAAAATAATTTGTTACCCCTATAGTTAAACTAAGTACAGACGCCAGCACACCACTGAAACTGTCAAATTTTCCCAATCAACATAGAACCTAATGTTTTAGCGATAAAGTTGAAAATCTATTAAAGTAATTTGACAGATTGTAGTAGCTTGATCTGTTGGCATCTGTACTATCTTACTACACAAAAAATACATATTTTCCGGTTAACTTTTTTAAGTAGATAATGTTAATATCGCCTGGAAGAGCTGCTGTTCCATGAAGGAACTATTCAAGGGTGAGTTATCTATGACATTTCCCATCTTAACCTATGGGGTACAGACTAATTAAACTTGACTTAACGACTTTGACTAACATCCAGAAGTCCAAACTCAAGGTCTGCCAACGAGCAATGGAGCGCAGTATACTAGGTCAAAGTCAAAGTCAAATAATTTATTTCAAATAGGCACATAAAAGGCACTTTTGAACGACAAAAATTAAATTAAAATAAAATTGATTCTAGTCGCCCCTTCCAAAAGGTAGTTTTCGTATGGAGAAGAATGGGCTAGAAACTTACTCTTTTAAAATGTTTTACAATATTTTGAATACCTACATTTATAATATAATTACATGTGAAGACGATGCATTCTCCTAAAAATAAAATTACTATACCACAATAGGTAAAAGAATTTTTTTCGAACCTCTTTCAATACTAACCCAGACTCGTCCAAAATAACTTGCTGATCGCTGTACAAGCTAATTTCTGGCGGTAGTTGCTCCTCTTCAGGCGGCTCCGAAGTGCCTTCGGGTATGATCGTGGACACTTCGGTGATGTTCGGCGTCGCTTCGGTGGGTAGCTCGGGCGCCGCTCGGCGTTGTAGTCGACAAACAGCGAGGGATATCATGTGGGGTGGCATTGGTGGGGTTACTGCGAATTCATCTTGCAGCTGTAAGATAAACAGAACAGAACAGATTATTGTTTAATATTGGGTGGCACTAGCAGAGGCGGGATCTGGGCTCAGTTCAGTGGCAACAGGCGTACCCTTAGATAAACATAAAGTGGAATAATGTTACTTGATCTCAGCGCGCGATCCTACTGAACCAAGTCCAATGGACACAGTTGCACTCAGTCACACGCGGACCATCATCTAAACAGCGCATGTAAATACAGCACAATAATTTTAGATTTTCTATAATACGCATTAAAATCTATTTTATAAGTGTTCTAATCACACAAAACAAAAAAAAGAATACACCATGGATTACTTTTCACGCGTCAGTATAAACACAATGGTTAATTTATTTATTGTTTACAATCTTTTTAACATCGAAAATCTTCTTCTATACGGTACTTATAATAAATCTGTAGAAGTGAAAATTCTGTACATTGAAAATATCCAAAAAATAAATGGCAGGGGGTGTTACTTGACCGACACCGAACCCAAAAATGTGATTAAAAAAATTTTTGTCTGTCTGTCTGTTTGTTCAGGCATCACGCAAAAACTACCGGTTCGATTACGATGAAACTTGGTATAATTATTCTTTAATATCCTGGGCACCACACTGGGTACTTTTTATCCCGGAAAAGTATATACAATAAAAAACAAACTTAATTTTGCGGTTCGATCCCTATACCCGATTACCACTGTCTGTACTGTACCAACCGCAAATACTAAGTTTGTCGTAGGTTGGGTCACCCGCAGTGGAGTTCATTTTTATTCCTTTTAGTTTTTAGAGTTATTTAGGTTTATTTTTATATGAGTCGTAGGTATAGATTTTAATTTTAAAGTATAGGTAGTATATTTGATAGTGTACGTAGTGACCGTAGGTTATTTTATAACACTGTTAGGTAGGTTTAGTCATTCGTATAGATATTAGTTTTTAGGGATTTTGCTTATTTATTGAGTTTAGATTAGTTATCATCAGACATAGGTTTATTTAGGTAGGTAGGTATTTAGTTTTCTGTTATTGAGTTTTTTTTTAAATTAGTTAGGTACTTAGGTAAAGATATCATATAGGTACCCTCTTAATCACCACTAATGAGACACAATTGGTTTTCTATTGTAATTAGCCACAAAGGGCCCGCGACATAGATGGCATTCTGGGGAAGCACATACATTTTATCCTGTTAGCACGTTCCTGTGGGTAAATTTCCGACATCCACGCGGGCGAAGCCGCGGGCAGAAGCTAGTATGAAATAAATTATAACGTAGAACTTACCAATCGGTGTCCCAGATAGAATCCAGCTTCTTCAGTTGCTACTATAGGCATATTTGTCAAAGAAACGTGGAATCTGTAAACATATAATAGCTTCAGTTTCATCGATGGCGATATAAGCTAAAGTTTTCCCCTGCAGCTTCTGTCACTGTTTTTATCTGTCAGATTTCCTCCGCCGTAAGGCAATGGCGTCAATATTTTATAATACAAAAGTAAAATATTTAAAAACTTAGTCCCTTTGGCCAGAAGGCCTATTCTCGTAATTTAAAACGTTCAAAATCTAGTCGCAGTCTCATCTCAGCGACAAACAAATGTCAAAAACTTGTCAAAATGTAGGGAAATTTGTGGGTTTTTTGACAGATTGAGACTGAGATCAGACTGTGAACGTTCTTAAAATTACGAGAATTGCCCCTCAGTTTTAACATGAATGATTTATACTTTGTAACCATATTATTTTGATTTAAAAGAGTGTCCATGGAGTTTCTTTCCCGTTCTTTTCCATGGGTATCTACTACGCTTTGGAATGGGCAACTAGCTTCATCTTTCTGACTGACCGACCCCTTGACAATTCAAAAGCGCCTGTAATTGGTTTAATTGAAATAAATGCTTCGAGTTTGAATTTCATTCCCAGGATTTGAACCTCTAACTTGGAGTCCTGGGCGATTTTGATCGCGCACTGGATTTTCAACACGGCTTAGCGCCGAGAGTTCTAAATCCAACAGTGAATTTTTTTGACTCGCTGGGTTGCACTCTGTTGGACTCTCAATATAACGTGATATTATTCTTACCTGTCTCTCACTATGGTCATCTTGAAGGTAGCTCTAAAATGTGGCTCGTCCAGGCACGGGAATGTCGAGCGAGCGTGGGTTAGCCAGAATCGGGAGACGGCGCAACGACTGTGAAAGGGACATGAAATATTTCAGCACAAGTGCAATGTTGTTAAAGGGTGAGATGATTATAGAAGTATGAGGAACAGGATGTAAAGTTCATTCATCCTCCATAGAAAAGGCAGGATCCTCCGACCAGACCCGCCGATTGATGTCGGGATGTTGCAAGTATTAATGCTAGTTACGCGGTAAACTCTGCTTGTGCGATGCAGGATTTTCCATGACGTCAGTGTGATGCGTAGTTCGCATGTGGCGATGTAGATGCCGCTACAAGATACTTACTGTCTATGTGTTCCAGTCAAGAAGAATCCACGTTGCTTGTCACTTCTCTCCAATTTTGTGATGAATCGAAGACTCAGCGTGTAATTGTACTTGCGTCGAAGTTTCTCCTGCAAAAGATTAATAGATTGTTACTCCAGCCGCTAACTTTTCTATATAGACAGTCGCTCCATGTAAAATACTGGTATTCGGCTGCATCCGGTTAGACTGTAAGTCGACCCCAAAGTAATTGGGAGCCTTCTCCCAACTATGTTGGAGTCGACTTCCAGGAGATGAAGATGAAGTCTGTTGATATTAACTCACCTTAAACTCAATGTAACTCTGATCCGCTTGAGGATACTCCAGGGTCTTGGCGACTTTCGGTCCAAGAGACCCGCCCGACTTGAACAGCGCTCGCTCCGTCACGTTCATGTCTCGTACGTTGAGGACTACGAAGGTAGTGTCCCTGTCTACTTTGAAGTCTATTGATACTTCTCCTGAAACAATAAGTTAAAATTTAATTCCCAAGAACTTTACTAGATGGAGTAAAAAAAAGTTACGATTATTTAAGAACTTTACAAGATTTAGAGAAAAAGCAGTTACGAATATTTTATGGCCACCTCCAGGGAAAATATTTCGGTAAAACTAGCAGATAGCTTTGTATAAATCTGTTCCATTTGTTTTTTTTTTTTTTGTGTAATGGATAGTGCCTATCTGAATTCAGTGTTAAGAAGAAAACAATTTCCCCTTTTTATTCTTGGGAGTTGGTACGAGAACATTCCATGCCGTGGCTGAATGTCCGAAGTTCTCCCTCTATAATATTACTATTATAGAGGTATGAGAATCAGGGTGTAAATTTCACTTATCCGCTATAGAAAAGGGAGAATCCTCCGACGAGATGCGTGTTGTATCTGGTGGGCTACTGCCCGACAATTGATGTCGGGACGTTGTAAACAAGGTAAATGCGCGGTAAATTCTGCTTGCGCGATGCAGGATTTTGTGTGACGTCAGTATGATACGCATTTCGCATGTGGCAGTGTAAATGCCGCCACAATATCATCACTTGGAGCTTTTTAATGAATCAAAATCTGAGTTTTTCTTCATTGCATTTTGTATAGCTCAGCTGCTTAACTTAACGATTGAAAGCAGTTAAAAAATTCTAAGATCTTACCTCTCAATTCGCCAGTCGTCAAGTTGGGATGCAGCCACAAACTGTAATGTTTAGGTATGATGAACGTCGGAAGACGAGCGCCGCGCCATGGGAATACAGCTCCGTTGCTTGCTAATCGTTCCCTGGAGTAAATAAATACAAGTAGTGTTAGAGCATTTTAAACGTATGGAATAGGAATAGTCTGTGTTCTATTCTTTAAAGATCTTCAAAGAAGAAACTTCTCCGTACTCAGGATTAGGAAGCCGCGCAAGTAGACTATCTGACTAGGATATCTATCTGGCCCACTAGTTGCAGATGTTAATAAGAAGTAACTCAGCCTAAAGCACAAATTAAACATAGAGCCACGTTAGCTTTGTTTCCATTTTCCCCCTTAATACGACAAAGCACTACGTAACGACGCACTATATCAAGTGTTTTCCAAAGTACATTATAGATGCAAAGCAGGTAAGCTGTACACTCACTTGTTAGAAGCAGCGACACTTGCTTCAGAATCCGTTGGTGGCTGTCCTGGTACTAAAGTGGCCTCGCCAGCACATGGGCAATCTATAAAAAAAGAGTTAGTATTTTAAATCATCACAAGTCATGACGACTCGAGGTACGAACGGTTCAAGCATCGAAAACAAAGACTGTACATTAAAAACAAACCAAAAATTAATGGCGCCCCAACGTGGGATTATAGAGCCCATTTGGGCGCCAATAGAATAACTTAAGACAAAACAAGTATAGCATAGATGACGATGATGATGATGTTTATGTTTTTTTTATAAGTCACAAATCTTATAAGTTTGCTATGTTTATGACACATGAAACCATTCACCAGAGATTAAGGCTAACACAAAATTAGTCCCATTTGGGCGCCAATTATGATAACAACCATTTTATGTACCGACTAACAAGTTTAATAACAATTTTGTAAGCAAGCTTACTATTTCCTTCCTCCTTCCTTTTGGACTTCGTTATCCATCTCTGTGTTCTTACTTAGAAAGTATAAGGTAGTAAATCCAAAAATCTAGTTTGTCCCATTTGGGCCCCAAAACACAACACTTTATAATTAATTTACCTGGCTGTGGCGTAGCATACACCACTATTAGTGCAGTTGCAAACATAGCGGAGAACAACACTGCAGTAAGACATAGCGCTCGTCGTTGTGAGCACACCGCCACTGGAGCGTCGCGGAGCTCACGGGCTTCGCGCGCCTTGTCTGTGTCTGTGAAAAATATGAGACGGTTAGTCAATTCATCAGGATTTTATCGTAGAAAATTTATGTCAATGAGAGTCTTGAGACTATGTCAAAAAGTGGACTGAGAAAACTGAGTTGGTAAGACTTAACATTCGAGAAATGATGTCAAGCTATAGAAACTTTCTAGCCTTTATCCAATGTTTCTCTAAAACATATGTAGGTACTTGTTAAGGTTTGACTACTGGAATGTGGTACGCCTAGCTATGAACTACTATATTTTATTTTCATTATTTTTGGAAGGCTTACAGACTAATAACAATAATTTATATAACTACATCGCTAATTACAAGCCTCCACAGATAAATACAAAAATTATTACTCCTTCATAGTCTAAGTTACATCAACTGTTCTTTTTAGTTAGGTATTCCCTCAAAGTTGATTCATTTCGTTCCATCTCAAGCTAATTTATTCAAATTTTAGGCCAATCTGGACAACAAACGGTTTAAGTGCAGCCGGTGCCTCCTGTACATACAAAAAATGGTTTTGCTAAGAGCTCCCTTAGTCTGCTCGCATATAGATAATAATAATATCCCTGGACATTTCACACAGCGCCATCTAGTCCCAAGCTAAGCAACCTAATGCTTGTGTTATGGTAACAAGATGGCTGATAAACTACTTATATATTTTATTTTTTTTTTTGTAAATACATACATATTATAGATAGAAAAACACCCAGACTCAGAACAAATACATGTAGGACTTAAAAATATTTGTTCTATGCGGGAATCGAACCCGCGACACGCAACGCAGCAGTCCGATCGCTCAGCCACTGCGCTAACCGTGTTGTCGAAGATGATGATATAACATTTTTACGAAGTTAATACTCACCCGCCAAAAACGCGACATCATCTAAATCCTGGTCCACCATATTACGCCAGGCAGCTGCTAAAATAAAACAATTTCATACTGTAATGGTTTGATTATAAAATTCATTAACTATTAAGTCTACTGTGGAGGGTCAACACGATGGCTTTAATTTTTAAAAAAATAACCGGCCAGGTGTGTGTCGAACCACGCACAATGAAGGGTTCCATAGTACGTAGATCATCGATATACGTCACGGTCAATTTTCCAACTACAAATGAAAGTCTGTTATCGCAATATGATAAAACTACAAATTAAACAAAAATTTTCCTTTACTTGTGCTGTGAGACTTGTTTCTTGTCACATTTCATGATTCTAGGTTAACGGGAAGTACCCTTTACGGTTTTGATTTATTTGCAAGTATCAAAATATGTATGCATGACCGTATTTTTTTATTGCGATGGCTTAGAAGTTTGATTATTTTAGAGCTTCAAAGGACAGTAGACCTACGTATTGGATATTAATTTCAACTTTATACCTCTACGCGTTCCTAAGAAAAAGGGTCTTGACAGATAGGCGGACAACGAAGCGATCCTATTTAAGGGTTCCGTTTTTGAGGTACGGAACCCTATAAATAATGTACTTTTAGAAAGAAAGAAAAAAGTTACAAACAACAAACAAACATTGAACATTTAATGTCAGGGCTCCGGTGAGAGGAACCTCCTAACAATGCGGGCCGTGTCCAGAAGTATAATACAGCTTTCTGAATCAAGCCCTTGATACAGCTGCCCAACGAGAGCGTCCTCAGGTGTTGGTCGAGGCTCTTGGCTATTAACCCATTGGCTGTCACGACTATCGGCACAATGATCGCCGAGTTCATATTTCACATGTCGACAACCTCGCGAGCCAAGTCAAGATATTTGATTCGTTTATCTTTCTCGGCGTTCATGAGGTTCTCATCATGCGGGACGGTTATGTCAACAATCACATTCATTATATTAATGGACTGGACTGGCTTAAACTATTAATCTTTAAATTATCCGAAAGTGTTGATCCTACTAATATTAACGTGAAAGTTTGTATGGATGGATGGATGTTTGTTACTCTTTCACGCCAAAACTACTGAACGGATTTGGATTAAATTTGCCACACAGCTATAGTTTATAACCAGGATTAACACAAAGGATACTTTTTATCCCGATCTTTATTTCCACGGGATCGAAACTTATGCGAGTTACCGCGGTTTCACTGCGGCGCAGCTAGTGATATACTCACAGATATGTCTATCTATATCTGTGGATATACTAAATGTGCTTACCCTTAGCAGAACCGTTCCTGTCGGCCTTGTATTTGCCGATGGGCTCCATCTGTATGCCGTCCATCTCACGCCGAGCGCGGCATGCCGACGATCACCTGTTGACAAACACAGCAATGTATAACCAAGTGTTTTGTGTGGTTACTAGCTTTTCCCGCGGCTTCGCGGCTTGTGGCTAAAAAATTACAGCCGCACAGGCCAATCGGTCAGGTTAAGCTACGCTTGCCGCGGTTGGTCCGTGGATGGGTGACTATATCCACATACCAAGACCCCTCCGTGCCTCGGAAAGCACGTTAAGCCGTTGATCACGGCTGTCATTCGTGGATCTTTGGCAGTCGTTACGGGTCGTCAGAAGCCCGAAAGTCTGACAACCAATCTTACCAAGGGGTATCAGATCAGATAGGCAGTCGTTCCATGTAAAAGACTGGTATTCAGCTGCATCCAGTTAGACTGGAATCCGACCCCAACATAGTTGGGAAAAGGCTGGGCAGAATGATTTATAACGGAATAAAATTGAGTGTTCTTCAGAAGCTCACAAGGGCTTCCGACTAGTAACGACTGTCAAAGATCTACGAATGACAGCCGCGACCAACGGTTTAACGTGGTTTCAGAGACGATATATTATGGTCACATCCACGAAACGACCGCGCAAGCGTAGCTTAACCTCAGATCGACTAGTGTGACTGTTATTATCTACCCACAAGCCTCTTGTAACCAGAGACCACGATGAAAGAGCAATACACCTACCTCAAGCCCTCAACTAATAAAAACAAAACAATAAAAATGCGCGCCATTTTTTTGCACAACGAGAACAAACTTACTATAAAAAATAAAAGTGACGGAGGCAAAAATCCATTCAGCCTCCGTACTGAAAAAGTTCAAAGCGGCTGGCAAGTGCTCTATGGAACCAGGAGTCGTAAATAATCGAGTAATTACTTCCCACTCTAGTTTGTCTGTGGTTTTAGTTTGCACACGTCATTTCCTGTTGAACTTCGGTATGAAAGAACAACATGGGGGACGGCTGGGGACGGTTGGAGTTTGAAGTGTAAAATAAGCGAGTGAAATGGAAGTTTATTTCTGCCTGTGGGGTTATTTCTGTAGTTGCTATGGAATTTACGTAGGGTTATGATTATGATGTACTAGCTTTTGCCTATGGCTTCGCCAGCGTTTAGGTTGGATATTTTCCCACGAGAACGTGCTGCTGGGATAAAGTTTCCTTTGCCCTGACTTCCTGAGCCAGGTCACGGTCTATCCATGTATCTATATTTTTTTTCTGGTAGCCTATACAGTCCCACTGCTGGGCAAAAGTCTCCCCCATATTCTTCCACCTTTCCTTGTGCTGTACCTTCTCCGTCCAGTCGGTTAGGAACACGTCCAAATCGTCACGCCAGCGTTTCTTAGGCCTGACTCGGTGTCCAAATTTTATAACAAAATAATTTATAGGAGTGTTCATAGTACTTCTCGCCCGTTCGTCTACATAGGAACCTACTACGCTTTGAAATGGTCAACTACCTCCATCTTCCGGGAAATTTTTAAAAGGATTAACTTTATTACAGTACCTTGCCTATTCATTTTTTTAAATATTATGTATCTATGTAAGAATAAAATCTACATCTTTTTAATAAAATAAGCGATAGACATCATTTTAATAGGTACTAGAAATAAAGATAAAATACATCAACCATTTTTCAGATTATCCAAAATACATACATCTTCTATGGGGTGCCTACTGTGTTAAATGTTACAATAAAATACCTTGTGCAATATTTATATTGCAATTAAATTAAAGAAAATTTAAAACTCATATTAAAAGAACACTTTGTAAACAAGCATACTATAAATTAGAGGATTATATCCAAGATAAGAACGCTTGGAAACATGCTGGTCCTGCAGTGCGATTCTGTAACCATCTCACCGTGAAAACTTAGGTGAAGTGAGCGTGGAGTGAGCTGTAATTCCAACTAATGCTAGGCATTGACACTATTGACAGCTCACTCTAAGCTCACTTCACACTTTTCACGGTGAGATTTTTACGGAATCGATCAGCTGCTCCATAGGACAATCTAGAGTCCAGACTAAATAAACTGGTTGCTAATTTAATTGTAAAAATTAGTTTTTGACATTGATTTATATTCTGTAACTAGCTTCTGCCCGCGGCTTCGCCCGCGTGGATGTCGGAAATTATCCCACGGGAACGTGCTAACAGGATAAAATGTATGTGCTTCCCCAGGATGCCATCTATCTCTATGCCAAATCAGAAGTTCAGTGGTTTAAGCGTGAAAATGTAACATACAGTTTCAAGTTCAAATCCTCCCATTAAAAACTGAATTACCCCTTTTTGTCCCGTCAGTGGTAAATTTTCGACAACTTTAAATACTTATTATTAATAGCTGTGCATTGCGGGTAACGTAACCTACGACAAACTTATTATTTGCGGTTGGAACAGTAATCGGGTCTAGGGATCGAACCGCAAAATTAAGTTTGTTTTTTATTGTATATACTTTTCCGGGATAAAAAGTACCCAGTGTGGTGCCCAGGATATTAAAGAATAATTATACCAAGTTTCATCGTAATCGAACCGGTAGTTTTTGCGTGATGCCTGAACAAACAGACAGACAGACAGACAGACAGACAGACAGACCGACAGACAGACAGACAGACAAAAATTTTTTTAATCACATTTTTGGGTTCGGTGTCGGTCTAGTAAGACCCCCTGCCATTTATTTTTTTGATATTTTCAATGTACAGAATTTTCACTTCTACAGATTTATTATAAGTATAGAAGATATAGATTACTTTAACTCGCACGCTGATTCATTACTTGTTATTTATTTTATTTTTTTAACGAAAGTCGTCTACTTTTACAATGTTTGTAAATATGTGAGTACCATGACGTATTGTATCACATAATTAATTTATATGACATTATATAATTAATGTATGCAAAATATTGGAAAACATTTTAAAAGAGTAACGGTGGAGTTTCTTGCCAATTCTTCTCCATACGTAAACTACCATTTGGAAGGGGCGACTAGAATAAATTCTATTTTACTGTAAATTTTGACGTTCAAAAGTGCCTTTTATGTGCATATTTGAAATGAATGCTTCGACTTTGACTGTCAATTAAAAGCCTGGTTTGAGTTTGCTAAATTCTATATTTTATCCACATCCGTTCAAACATGATGAAGGTGTAAAAATGTAAGACAGACAGACACAGTAACTTTCGTCTATACATACAAATAAATAAAATTGCAGTGTCTGTTTGTAATGCAGCTGCATGTGGTAGCCTAGTGGTAGCAGCCGCGACTTAGGGTCAGCGCAGACCGAACTGCAAAATGCTCGCGCATGGTCGACCAAAATTTTTACTGCTCGAGCATGCAGGCGCCATGCTCGAGCATGCGCGAGCCATCACTGTTAAATATGGTCTGGGTTGCCCGGCGGGCGTGCTTGCTGCACCAAACCGATCAACTTTTCTTCGTCCATGTTCGTAGGTTCCGTTCCGTAGGTTGATAGTCATACATCCGAACAGTTTTCTCGCTGCGGCAACACTGACTGGCACGAGCGGCGCGCGGCGGCGGCGCGCCGCTGCTCGAGCGCGCTCGCGCATGTAGAATGCATACTCGAACACGCTGTCGGCTTGCTCGAGCATGGTCGAGCATCAAATTTGGGCGTGTATTCAATTTTGCGAAGTATGATAAAAATCCCTAGGGCCTGTTCACTTATTACCTAAGACAATTCCCTTAATTCCCTTACGTAAGAAAAAATAAGACTTGAATGAACTCTTTGAACTCTGAACCCTTTGAATCTTACGTAAGATCAGTATCTACCAAAATTGCAACGAAAAAGTAGCACATTTTTTTTAACTTAAAATTTTTGCTTACTTTTGTGATCTCACGTAAGAATAATCTAGCTAGACCCCTCCCACCCCCACGTAAGAAAAAATAAGACTTGTTCGGACCCCCTCCCCCCTCAAATCGCATTACGTAATAAATGAATAGCCCCCTAGCTACGCGAATGATCACAACCCCTCGAAGTTGCGATCTGCATGGCGATAAAACTTGCACGATATTGCATGTTGAAATCTCAAGGCCTAGGGACGATTAAGTATTATAAGAAACATTATGTACACGCTAGAAATTCTACTTGAAGTTGATAAGAAAAAGTGTACCTAATATTACGTTCGCCATTTATTTTCCAAGCATGTAAACAAATATGAGTTGTTGGAAAAATTACTTTAATACCTACCTACACACACACATTAGAAGCGATGTTAGAGGTTAATTAATTTACAAAGTTTTTGGAGGATCTGTTAAATATTTCCCTAAAATACAGGGTGGCAGGGACATCGACGCGCAAACTGTAACCATGAATTCAGCACAGAGTTTAGACCCAATAGCGTAGAAATGTTTCGTGGGTTATCAAAAAAAAAATCTTCTGTTTCATAGAAAAGTGCAATACCTATGCGGTCAAAATTGGAACAGCAATTTTTTTTTTAATAACCGACGAAAAATTTCGACGCTATGGGGTCTAAGCTTGACCACTGGAAAGTCATAATGACGCCATTATGTTAGTAGATTACCAAACTTGTCAAAATCAACAATTATGAAATCAATGATAGACCATTCTGACACTATTGTAATAGTAGACTTGGGGGCCTGAATTCATGGTTACTGTTTGCGCGTCGATGTCCCTATCACCCTGTATATTTATCGCCTTCTCTGCAATGATAACTTCAGCAGTTGAAGATCACGGGTGTCATGTGATCACTGCACCATGTGCCTTTGGCGTCATCTAACGTGCAATAGACATTTCAATCAATGTACCTAGCCTTTTCGCAACTATGTTGGAGTCGGCTTCCAGTCTAACCGGATGCAGGTGAATAGGTACCAGTATTTTACATGGAGCGAATGCCTATCTGATCTCCACAAACCAGTTACTGGGTTAGACGATACCCCTTGGTAAAACTGGTTCTCAGATTTTCGGGCGTCTGACGTCCCGTAACGACTGTCAAAGATTTAAGAATGGCAGCCGGGTCTAACTTCCTAACTTGCTTTCCGAGGCACGGTTTGAAACATCAAAATGAACTTTACCTACGCAAGCATAAAATATGCGTACCTACTTAGGTAAATTAATTATTTAACCATTGTTATAAAAAGTCGTGTAAAAATTCCCATTCTTTTAAATTTTCCAACAAAAACAAACTTTCATTAAAAAGTATAAAGAGGCGATGGTATGAAAGTCATTCAGCCTCCCCTCTAGTGCTCTACGCAACGCGTTAATAACGCGGCCATTACGCTCCCCTCTATTTTCCCGCGCGTTTTACTTGTACTAGGCACGATTCCCCCGTGCCCCATTAAACGATCTCCCTTGTCTAAGGAGTCTTTAAGTTTTTGTAGTTGAGGAAAGTTTGATAAAGAACACGAAATGCGCGCTAAAATTTCCTTAACGATTTTTTTTGACATCTGTGAAATTAACAAACTGTCAAATCTCACTAAGCTTTTAAATTCAATGACGTATTATCATTGTTTAAATTGGGATTGATAATCAAATGCAAAATATCAACAGCCAATCAAGTCACTTGAAATGAGACCATACAATGGAAAATGATATTGGTGACAACCGAGATGACGACTATTAGAGAAGTATGGATACGGCAGGCCCAGACTGGATGGCGGGATGGGCTGGACTCCAATAATAAAGATTGGTCCTTGGCAGCTCTGGACAGAGAGAGGCGGAAGAAGAAGGGCCTTTGCCCAGCAGTGGGACATTAACGGCAAACAAAAAAAAACATAAATAAAACTTGAGAGGTGTCAAGGGACACCCGGATGGAACGAAGTATAACTGGCTGGCTTTCTATAAGAGAGAGAGACAGACAGAGAAACACGCGCATGCCGCACGGCTTACAACTACCTATAGCAAAAAGTGTCGTTAAACTTTTGGTCTTAATTTTTTCCCTTTCCCCCCTTTTCGCAACGCGCGATAAGGAACTTCGTTCCAAAAATTGAAGAAAAAGACATGTTGTAGGTACCGACCTGCGACCACAAATAAATCGGGATATTGGCAGGGAAATAATAATAATAATATCCCTGGACATTTCACACAGCGCCATCTAGTCCCAAGCTAAGCAACCTAATGCTTGTGTTATGGTAACAAGATGGCTGATAAACTACTTATACACATTTTTTTTTTTTTTTTTTAAGAAACCAGCGTAGTTAGTCACAACTAAGTATTCGTCAAGCCTTCGAATCGAAAATTAGCCCCCGACTGAAAATAGCTGTGTGAAGAATAGCGTCGTCTATTTTTGATTTGGGGCTGATTTTTCAATCTACAGATATGTTTTATTCGCGGAATAAAACTGACGTGTGACAGGTTTTGTATGGAAGAACTGTCAAAAAATTCAAAATTATTCCTCCGATAAAATTAGAAAGAAAAGAAAGAAAGAAATTGCATTTATTTGCGGCAAACATGACGCATAAAAAAAGGATATAAACACACAATAAAAAAAACTTGAGAGGTGTCAAGGGACACCCGGATGGAACGAAGTTCAAAGAGAGAGAGAGAGACAGACAGAGAAACACGCGCACGCCGCACGGCTTACAACTACCTATAGCAAAAAGTGTCGTTCCAACTTTTGGTCTTAATTTTTTCCGTCTAGCTTCGCGATAGGGAACTTCGTTCCAAAAACAAGTTGGGGTTAACATGCGACACATCAATCAACAATCAGACACCAATCACACCACAACACAAACCACACACCACATCACACACACACACCACACACACACCCCAACACACCATCAATCCACCACACACTAATCCATCCATCACATAATCAATTATCTGGCATTAGAAAAATCAACCCATATCCTGACAAAATATTCGGGTTTTGGGCTTTTGAACAGCGATAAGTGGACTCCTACGACCACATTGATTGATGTTCGATATGGCACGGAAGGGTATGGAGTGGTTGTGAATAGCTATACCGGTGACGGTAGCTCTGTCGGTAAACAAAAAATGACAGATCTTGTCAAAACCCTTGTAACAAAAGCTAAAAACCTCTATTCTCTATTCCAAACGAATCTGATGAAAATGTAAACAATTAAAGTCTGTTCAGATTAAATTCTTACGCAGACACTCACTAAAGTGAATTATTAACACATTTACCTGTATTTAGGGGCTTGTGGCTAAGTAATAACAGCCACACGGGTCGATCGATCAGGTTAAGCTACGCTTTCCGCGGTTGGTCCGTGGATGGGTGACCATTTTCACAAACCAAGACCCCTCCGTGCCTCGGACAGCACGTTAAGCCGTTGGTCCCGGCTGTCATTCGTGGATCTTTGACAGTCGTTACGGGTCGTCAGTAGCCCGAAAGTCTGACAACCAGTCTTACCAAGGGGTATCGCATTACCCAGTAACTGGGTTGTGGAGGTCAGATAGGCAGTTGCTCCATGTAAAATACTGGTATTCAGCTGCATCCAGTTAGACTGGAAGCCGACCCCAACATAGTTGGGAAAAGGCAGGCAGATGATGATGATGTATGTATGACCTGTATTTATAAGGTTTAAAATTTATCCTATTAATATTATAAACGTGAAAGTTTGTATGGATAGATGGATGAATGGAAAGATGGATGTTTGTTACTCTTTCATCCAAAAACTACTGAACGGATTTGGATGAAATTTGGCACACAGATGGTTTATAACCAGGATTAACATATAGGATTTATTATCCCAATATTCCCACGGGATCGAAACTTATGCGGGTGAAACTAGGGGCTAGTAGGTATAGCTCATAATCTCGCGAGTTTTTCCAACAAATATTAAACTGCAATTTAAGACTCATCTACAAAAATTGAGCTTTTAAAAAGGACATCATTCAAGTGTCGATCATTTCGTAGCCAAAACGTAGACATTCTAAAATTGCATGGAATCAAATTTTCAATAATCGTCGTAAGGAATTTTCAATTTTCGAGGGACTAGGCCGGAAATTGGCAATTTTTGAACCATTTCCGAACGGAGCTGGCAGGTGAATAAATGCGCAGTAACTAAGGATGTACAGACCATAGACTAATATATATAAACTGAGAGTACAGACGCCAGCACATCAAGCTACTACAATCTGTCAAATTTCTTTAATAGATTTTCAACTTTAAAATCAAAGTCAAAGATCTTCATTGTGGGACAGTGGTTACAGAGTTGTTATTATGTTAATTGGTGTGCTTTTGCACTGCTCCACCATGTGAGGCATACAATAGTTTACAATTTGTTATATTAGACCTAATGT
Organism: Apamea sordens; assembly: GCA_945859715.1. Taxonomy (NCBI): domain Eukaryota; kingdom Metazoa; phylum Arthropoda; class Insecta; order Lepidoptera; family Noctuidae; genus Apamea; species Apamea sordens. Next base: position 3,313,520 of record OX244015.1, on the reverse strand, counting down.
TATGTTAAATGTATATTATACCTATTAATTCAAATAGACATTTCATTTTTTTTTTATTGACAATTGGGACACCCTTGATCTCAATCCAACCCAGAGGCAGGGATGAGATCTACGGTGGTTTCCGCGGTGCTACCTGATTTATGGAGCAGCCGGTCTATTCTGTAAAAATCTCACCGTGAAAACTCAAGTGAAGTGGGCTTGATGTGAGTTGTCAGTAGTGTCAATCCCTAGCATTATTTGGAATGACAGCTCACTCCACGCTCACTTCACCTAAGTTGTCACGGTGAGATGGTTACAGAATCGCACTGCAGGTGGGTAACTCCTGTCGTTAGGAATTGGGGTAGCGAACCAGACTCCAAAGCAGTCTGGAACTGAGATGCCAAGCGAGCGTGCGATCTTGAAAACCATTTAATCCAAAAGTTGTGCAGCCCATCCGGCCCTGGAGATATCCAGTTAGGTAACGGATGGACTGCACGAGCTACATCTTGGGGGCAGATGGTAATAGCCTCCATGTCTGGTATTGGATCACAGGCTCGCTCGACTTCTCGATCCCAATCACCTTCGGTGTGACTGACAGGCGCCGACCAGCAGTGCGATTCTGTAACCATCTCACCGTGAAAACTTAGGTGAAGTGAGCGTGGAGTGAGCTGTCATTCCAAATAATGCTAGGGATTGACAATACTGACAACTCACATCAAGCTCACTTCACTTGAGTTTTCACGGTGAGATTTTTACAGAATCGACCGGCTGATATCAATTGTAATAGAGCTTTATTTTGCATCAAAACATAAAAACAATTTGGTACTAACTCATCACGAATCTGTCGGACAAAAATTCATGTACTGTACGTATAATATGGTCTGTTTACTAACAAGTCATTTAATTTTTTCTTAAAAAATTTAATATTTTCAATTTCTCTATTTGCTTAGGAAGCTTATTATCAATTCGTGAAGACATTCCGAAGAAACTTTTAGAAGGTGGGCGGTTTTTGAGGGCATATTATTTGCTAATTTATCGGCATGCCGACGGGAGTGCAGCACCCTAATTGCGTAACACACGATCAGTCGGAATCGGTTTAATTTTGACAATTCAACAACATTCATTGCGTTATTTACGTGTTGAGCAGACAAATTTTTCGAACTTATGAAGCAATGGATTAGCAATTTGCTTCAAAATGATTCAGCCGATCGATTCTGTAAAAATCTCACCGTGAAAAGTTAGCTGCAGTGAGCTTAGAGTGAGCTGTCAATAGTGTCAATCCCTAGCATTAGTTGAAATGACAGCTCACTCCACGCTCACTTCACTTAAGTTTTCACGGTGAGATGGTTAAAGAATCGCACTGCAGATTCCGATTGATCGTGTGTTACGCAATTAGGGTGCGGGTTACCAATCTTTTCCCCATTGCTTTTTACGAATGTAGCGACCTCATAGATGTAGAGGGCAAGAAAGGTTAAAATCTTGTGCTTTTCATTATATAGCACACAGCTATCTGGGGCACCGTATGCGGTATGCCACAAACAACTCATTTCTTTTGAGCCCTAAAAGCGAGTTCCCTGCCTGTAGCATTCCCCCAATAAATTAGTCCATATCTAAGCATAGACGTTACATAGGCATGATTTAAGCGGTTAGTACTGCTGCTTGATTTACAATCTGAGATAGTCTGTCTAAAGCGTAGGAAAATTTATTTAGTTTGTTACACACCGTATAAATTTGAGTTTTCCATGACATATTTTTGTCAATCCATAGTCCTAAGAATTTGATGGTATCTGTTTCCTCTATTTTTTTCATTTCATAATAATTATGACCAAAATGTCAAAGGGGTTTTTCTTTGGGAATAACTGTCAATTTTTGTTTTATCTTCTTAAATTATTTATGAGATTATTACATGTTAACCAATTTATAATATCATTTAATGCTATTTTTAATTTTATATTTTAATTTGTTTCTTTACATTGTTCTCACATATAGAAGCAATAAGAATAATGTAACCAGGATTTTGTAAAAATGTCTTGATTTAAAAGAGTTTCCGTGGAGTTTCTTGCCCGTTCTTCTCCATAGAGATCTACGCTTTGGAATGGGCAACTAGCTTCAACTTTCTGACTAACTGACCGACTATTTAATTTTGACAATTCAAAAGTGCCTGTAAATGGTTTAATTGAAATAAATTATTTGAGTTTGAGTTTGTCAATAGACTGGCCATGTTTGTCGAGGGGGCTGATGGCCGTTGGAGCATCCGAGTTCTGCATAGCTGGGCACAACCACCGTAACACGATACCCCTTGGTAAGACTGGTGTACAGACTTTTGGGCTTCTGACTACCCGTACGGCGTATTGACTGTCAAAGATCTACGAATGACAGACGGGCCCAACGGCTTAACGTACCGACGCCAATCTGTCAAATTTCTTTAATAGTTTTTCAACTTTATTGTTAAAGCAAGAAGGTCCAAGGTTGATTGGGAAAATTTGACAGTTTCGGGTAGCTTGACCTGCTGGCGTCTGTACTTTCCGAGGCACGGAGGGGTCTCGATATGTAAAGATGGTTACCCATCCAAGGACCGACTGTGGCAAGCGATCGCCCCGTGCGGCTGTTATAACTTATGACTTAGCCACACCATGCATGATCATAAAATAATTATAAATAATAATAATATAAATAATATCCCTGGACATTTCACACAGCGCCATCTAGTCCCAAGCTAAGCAACCTAATGCTTGTGTTATGGTAACAAGATGGCTGATAAACTACTTATATACATTTTTTTTTTTGTAAATACATACTTACATATTATAGATAGAAAAACACCCAGACTCGGAACAAATACATGTAGGTCATACAAATATTGGTTCCTTGCGGGAATCGAACCCGCGACACGCAGCGCAGCAGTCAATCGCTTAACCACTGCGCCAACCGTGCCGTCTATTGACAATATTTTCCCTGCAAATTCTTCTTACGGAATTCCGGGAAAAAATTCGGAATATATTCCAGCGATGCGAGCCCTCCCGGAATGCGTCCCTGAGGCGCCTTAAATACTCAGAAGGCTCCGGCCTTCTGAGTATTTAAGGTAAAATAATCCTACGCGGCGAGATTATGACTTTATGAGATCATCCCTCTGGAATACTTCGTTATTTGCGTGTCTTAATACTTTTAGAAGGATTAAATTCAGGTTTATTTCGTTGGTTGGTTTCAAATATTTTTTTAGAGTGGCAAACAATACCTATAGTGGCCGACGGCCGTAATTCTCTATGGCACAATGAACGAAACCGCGCGAAATCAACTCGAGATTAGCGGGATAAGCTAACGAATTGACGTGGTTTAGGAAAGGAATAGTTAAGTGGTCATAGTAAATTAGGGCCCTGATAGCACAGCGCTATGAGGGTTAAGGCCAAAATTGAAACTAACGCCGCCATCTTGTTCTTTTAATACATTTCAAGTGACGTTTGAGAAAACTACAACAGCGCCCCCCTGTCAACGCCATTCGAGCGCCAAGATATCCTTGTAAAGCCCCGTATTCATGGTGAACATTAATTGTTTATAAACAAAGCTTAATCAACATGTTGCTGAGTTACTGGCAATACTGCGTGTTGCAGAGTTGATCACGGCATGTCGACAAGTTCTCGCTTGACGAGCGACAACATCTGTTTATCAAAAATGGTTGACGTGGGTGGACGTGATTGCTACCTATGTGCGTCGATGTTACTTCCACCCTGTATACCTACCTATGTACACTACCAACAGTGCGATTCTGTAACCATCTCACCGTGAAAACTTAGGTGAAGTGAGCGTGGAGTGAGCTGTCATTCCAAATAATGCTAGGGATTGACACTACTGACAACTCACATCAAGCTCACTTGAGTTTTCATGGTGAGATTTTTACAGAATCGACCGGCTGGAAAAACACAGGGTACTTTTCCTACCGGAAAATTAAAAGCTACAAACGCGGCAGGAGCCGCGAGCACAGATAATATACATAAGATTTTCATTTGACACTAGTTCATTGCCAGCCCTATGATAGATACAGTCCGCAGTTATTTTACCTCTGGCAGCAGTAACCGAATAGCAACCGTATAACAACGAAAATAAAGATCATTATGATTGTGACAGACTTGCAATGGCACCAACCCAATAGCAACCTTATTGCCACTTCAATAAAGATCATTGTGGTTTTGAGTGATGCAAAATCAGACAAACAATAAAATGTGGACTACCATACTTCCGTATATCATTCTCCTGTCCTTATCCAGAGGCGTAGCTACCGCTGTATCAGCTGTATCAACGACGGGGCCCCTGAGCTACAGGGTCCCCCGACGTGACATGTATAAGCAAACATTTTTTAAATAATATATACAAAACCTAAAATTCTTGATGATAATAATGATATTTATTTCTGTAAATTGATTCAAAAATATGTTTAATAAAAACTTTTTTGCAAAGTTTTTATTTTTCACTTTTAAGTTGTAATTTTTACCAGTAATGTTGGTTTAAAAACCAAACTACTGAACCGTTTTTGATGAAAGTTCTATGGGACAATTTAGGAAGACCCTTTCCAACAAAAAAGAATTTTTCAAATCGGTTGGCAAGCGACGGAGTTATGCGCGAACAAACAGAAAAATAAAATTAAAAAAAAATACAAACATCCGAATTGAGAACCTCCTCCTTTTTTAGAAGTCGTTTAAAAAGGGGGTGAGTACCGAGATGACTACTAATAGAGAAGTATGGAAGAAAACTGTGTCTGCCTCATTGGTCTAGTGGTCGCAAGCGCTACTGCAGAGCATGAGGTCCTAAGGTTCGATTCCCGGGTCGGGCAAAGTGTTATTGGGTCTCGGCTTCCAATCTAACCGGATGCAGCTGAATGCCAGTATTTTAACTCCGGAGCGACTGGCTATCTGACCGCCACAACCCAGTTACTGGGTAATACGATGTCCTTTGGTAATATTGGGTGTCAGACTTTCGGGCTTCTGACGACCCGTAACGACTGTCAAAGATCCACGAATGACAGCCGGGATCAACGGCTTAACGTGCTTTCCGAGGCACGGAGGGGACTCGGTATGTTAGGATGGTCGCCCATCCACGGACCTACCGCGGCAATCGAAGCTTAACCTTCAATCGATTCGTGCGGATGTTATTACTTAGGCACGAGCCCCTCACCTTCTAAGTCAGTGTGCTATATTCTTTATTTTGTAAAAACAATACCCACTGTAACTTCATAGTTAGGTAAAAAGGGCCCCTAAAACAAAATGTACACAGGGCCCCATTAGGATGACCTACGCGTTGGCGCAACATGTATTTTGCCTCCACACTTCTCCATTAGTCGTCATCTCGGTAGTCACCCCCTTTCTAACCATATCATCATTCACACAGTCCATCCATCGTTTCTTTGGTCTTCCCCTACTCTTATAGCCATCGACATTCATACTCAAAACTTTCCTCACGACATTTTCCTCATTAATCCACATCAATGACAACCGATTTCCACACAACTTTTCAGTCACCGGTGCCACTTTCAGACTTCCTCTTATGTACTCATTTCTTAATCTATCCATAAGACATATCATCTGCCTAGCTTTTTCCTACTATGTTGGGGTCGGCTTCCAGTCAAACCGGATGCAGCTGAATACCAGTATTTTACATGGAGCGACTGCCTGTCTGACCTTCACAACCCAGTTACTGCGTAATACGATACCCTTTGGACTGGTTGTCAAACTTTCGGGCTTCTGACGACCCGTAACGTCGACTGTCACGAATCCACGAATGACAGCCTGGACCAACGGCGTAACGTGCTTTCCGAGAGTCGGAGGGTCTTGGTATGTAAACCTGGTCACCCATCCAAGAACCAACCGCGGCAAACGTAGCTTAACCTGATCGATCGATCCGTGCGGCTGTTATTACTTGGCCACAATTTAAAAAATAAAAAATGTAGCTAAAAAATTATAATATTGGATTGGGTAGGTACATATACCTATTATGATGTGTAGAAATAGGTAGGTACGTAGAGGAACAGTCGTTAGTAATATTCATGAATTTAGGTACAGGTAGGTACTACAAATGTATGTTTATCTAAACAAATCGATCTTTCTTCTGTAAGCTTTTAAGAAAATTGCTTGTATCTATTTTTGTCAACATTGACGTATTCTGACATTACAACGTAGCTTAGTAGGTACCCAATTTGATGAAGGTCCTCTAAGTACCTACCTTTGTAAATGAATACTGACGTCGCGGTCGTGAGACAAGCGTCGGTCATTAGGGAGAGAGATACTTTTCCTTATTTACATTTATAATATTATTTACAGCGCACGTTGCGAGGCGAGTGTTGGTTTAATGGCGGTGATTATATTTTATTAATGAAAACATCATTAAATACAAAGCAGTACTTCAATTTTGCACGTAAAAAATTAAAAGAAACTGCGAAGTACCAAAAAACTGTAGGTAAACGGTTTCGTCCATTTTGCCTCCGAAAAAGATCAACCTACATTTTAATGAAGCAAAGGTATTACAAAATATAAGCCCTAATAAATAAGTAGAATCGCAGTTCGCAAATATCAATTTCCAAACGCAATAAAAAAAACACAAATCCATAAATAGAACACTCACCGATCGGTTTTCCGCGGGAAATATCAGAAACAACACTTTTTTTTTCACACAGCACTGGAATATTCTTTATAATATTATTATTATTTTACACAAACACAAATCGCTGGGTTCGCTCGCGTTGTGTTTCCACGAGGGCGCCGGAAAAATAATGCGAGAGAAAATCGATTACCGGCAGGAGCCTCGCGGGGGAGCGGGATGGGTGTATGTAAAAACATGCGGGTTAGAAAGAGGGAGAGGAATGGGGGATGTGTGCATGGGGTGTTCGAAATTTGTAGTGGTGTGAGTTGTAGCTCCCTGTAAATAGGGTTCATTTATGAAGGGGTACTATCGTTGCGAGGAATTCTTCTTTCGAAGTTTCGAGACTTTATGAAAGAAACGTGAGAATGAGAACTGACTAAATTCAATTGTTATAGGAATATTTGAAATTCATTTCTTCATATGTTCGAAAAATTGGTCTGCTCAACGACGTAAATAACGCAATGAATGTTGTTGAACGGTCAAAATGAAAGCTATTACTGTTACTTGGTGTGTTACGCAATTACCCCGCTGGAATTTGGGACTATACCTGGCTGGCTATTATGCTTGCCTTCTGCATAGACTTCTGCTTAAATCTTAGGCTTAATGTGACAAAAACGATATTCGGCTGGTACTCTCCTATCAGCACGAGCTGATAGTTCGAGATATTTTTTTTAATGAACAATTTAATTCACCCAAAATAATACAGCGCGGAAAACATTACAGCATGGAAAAAATATTGGCTGACTAGCTAGTATAGTAGGTATACTATTTTTATCTCACGAAACGACGCGTGCTTATGTGATTACTCAGTACACGTTATGAATCGCAGCGAATCTCAACGGAGACTAGCTTTCGACACAGGAAATATAATACTGCACAAGTATGTGCACAAGCACTGGTGCAATCTCTCTTCCCTCACTATCATATTCCGATGGGACGGCAATTCGACACGACCGGAGAGAGATGAGGCGCAGGACCAACGGCTTAACTTGCTTTCCGAGACACGAGGGTATCAGACCGCCAACCACCGCCGCCTGCCTTATTATTGTTTTTTTTTTTTGTTTTATGTTCTTTTTTATGCGTCATGTTTGCCGCAAGTAAATTTTCTGTCTTTTCTTTCATTTCCTTCTTTTCTTTCTTTCTTTTCAACCTCAAAATTCCGGGTTTTTACTAAAGAATTCCTCATAGAAGAACTCAATAACACTTTGCCCGACCTAGGAATCGTACGCAGGACCCCACGGTCAGTAGTCGCGCTTGCTACCACGAGAACAACGTGGTAGTTATAGCTAGTAAAGTTGACAAAAAATAAAAGACCCGTTTTGACATTTGAGAATGCGTTATTGACACCTGTCAGTTTCATACTGTAAACGAATACGTGTTTTGCCGATTTGATCTTTATTAACTACTAGCTTTTGCCCGCGACTTCGTTCGCGTGGAATAGTGACTTCCGGCAAATTTTTGGTTTTACCCAAATAGTTCTTACTATTTATTTACATTTTTCCGATGAATTTTCAGTACTGAATTGATGCCGACTCTTGACCAATAGATGGCGCTGTATGTCCGGAATAAATTTTATTTTTTATTTTATTTTATTTTTTGTAATAAAAACTATCCTATGTCCATTCTCAAGTTCCAAACTATGTCTGTACCAAATTTCACACAAATCGGTTCAGTAGTTTAGGCGTGAAGCAAAGACAGACAGACAGACAGACAGAGTTACTTTCGCATTTATAATATTAGTTTGGACTAGAACTGTCAATGTCAAAACGGGCCTTTTATTTTCTGACAACTTTATCTAGATATCGCCACACCACAACGTCGTCACATTAATTATTTCGAGTTTTGTATCATTTATTTGGTTTTGTTCAAGTTGCTTCGATAATTGTCTTTACTTATCGACCGCCTCGTTTGTCTAGTCAGTACAGGCGCCAGCACATCAAGCTACTACAATCTGTCAATCTGTGTTTCTTTAATAGATTTTCAACTTTATTGCTAAAGCATTAGGTTCAAGCTTGATTGGGAAAAGGCAAGGGTATCTTGGCCTGCTGGCGTCTGTACATAGGGTCGCAAGCGTGAACTGTGTGTACTTGTATGTGTATCAGTATAGTAGCCATTCTCGAAATGGGGTCCATTCTTGAGTTTACGGAACATAGGTGCCAAAAGTTTTTGAAACGAAGTTCCTTATCGCGCGTTGCGAAAGGGGGCTAGACGGAAAAAATTAAGACCAAAAATTGGAACGACACTTTTTGCTATAGTTGTAAACCGTGCGGCGTGCGCGTGTTTCTCTGTCTGTCTCTCTCTCTCTCTTATAGAAAGCAAGCCAGTTATACTTCGTCCCATCCGGGTGTCCCTTTTTTGGTTTGAGAATTCCCACTCCCCTCCCTCAGAGTGAAACATTTGCCCCCCTTAAGCGAAAAACTAGACCCGAGCCTGCCTGACTTAGTGACTTTACATTCCAGGGCTTTGACAAATGTTACTCGTACTTTTTACACCTTTGCCTTTCAGGGCAAACACAAAACAGCTTGACATTATAATCAACGTAACATAACATCACGCCCTATTTCCTGAAGTGTTGAGCAGAGCTGTACCTACCTAAGTACACCCACATTTCGCCAATTATGTTTCAGCTGTCCCATGTAACCGGTGGCGAGCTTATTCAATTTCAATTTATTTATTTGTGTACATAGGTTACAAAGTTGTTACAGTCAAATATATTACGATCTCTATGTCCTACCAGTTAATGGTGTACAAATAATAATCAAATAATGGTACAAGTTAAGAATGTCAGTTTAAAAAGGTGTACAAATAATAATAAAATAATGATATAAATTAATAATGTCAGATAAAAGCATTAGATTACATAGTCAAAAAATAAAATAACAATACCCGTCAATATGGATAAATTACAGCACACATAAAACTCATATTTTATCATTAAGAAAGTCCTGTATAGAATAATATGCTTATAACATCTACCTGGCACAAAATCAAACTCCAGGCTGCTACTGAAAAAATCCAGTTAGAAAAACCTAGTAACAATGCTCGACCGTCGTCGAACCCAAGACCTCGTGCACAGCAGTAGCGCATTATAATCAACTCTCCAGTTTATCACTTAAATCTCACCGACACCTCACTGTAACTTTTCCAATGGTTCCACTGTGTAGTGCTGTCATTTTAACTGTATGTGGAGCAGTAGGGATGCACGAGGGTGCAACTGTAGGTGCTCCATAGTGCACAGTTTCACAGATAAGTAGCACCCCTCTATTATGATATTGTTTTGATTGTATCTTCAAAATGTTTAGAACAGTGGTGGTTCTATTGTCAGAGAACTGAGAGATTAGTCGTATTTTTATGGAGAACTTATCATAGATAATCAGCTTATAACATTCCCAAACCTGGGACACAGGCCTCCTCTCTGTGAGAGGGAGTGGGCCGTAATCCACCGCGGGTCCAGTGCAGGTTGGTAGATGTCACATGTCTTCAATTATTTTTGTTCTAGGACGTACACCAGTACCTTTTCCTTCGCCGTTTTGAGAGCAGTGGTGATGAAATAATTTACACAAAGTAAAGCGCCTGTCTGGGTTCGAACCTACGACCTACAACTCGTAAGTCGCGGCTGTTACCACAGAACCACCACTGCTCCTTGGTTAGATTATATTCATCATCTGCCTAGCCTTTTCCCAACTATGTTGGGGTCGGCTTCCAGGCTAACCGGATGCAGCTGAATACCAGTATTTTACATGGAGCGACTGCCTATCTGACCTCCACAATCCAGTTACTGGGTAATACGATACCCCTTGGTAAGACTGGTTGTCAGACTTTCGGGCTACTGACGACCCGTAACGACTGTCAAAGATCCACGAATGACAGCCGGGACCAACGGCCTTGGTTAGATTATATTAACAGTGCAATAAAAATATATTGATACGGCATTTCTCTCGAGCAGTGGGATCAACACGACGTTAATGATGTGTCAAAATGTTAGCCCTTGTTCTCGCTGATGTATTGGGGGTTAGGGTAAATCCCGTTAAGTGTGTAGCAGGGGCGCTCAACCTTTTTGGTGAACACCGACGATTTTTCGAGTATTGGAAGTTCCAATACTCGAAAAATCGTCGTGTTTCGCAACGCGCGATAAGGAACTTCGTTCCAATTTGGAACGAAGTTCCATATCGCGCGTTGCGAAAGGGGGCTAGACGGAAAAAATTAAGACCAAAAGTTGTAACGACACTTTTTGCTATAGTTGTAAGCCGTGCGGCGTGCGCGTGTTTCTCTCTCTCTCTCTCTCTCTCTCTCTCTCTCTTATAGAAAGCAAGCCAGTTATACTTCGTTCCATCCGGGGGTCCCTTGACACCTCTCAAGTTTTTTTAATATTACTTTGTCCTCAGGCCTCTCTCTCTCTAATAGTAAGCAAGCCAGTTCTTTTGTCTGTGTTTTTTTATTTGTTAATAATACAAAAAAATATTATTATAACTTTAAAAAAATAAAATTTTATTACAATTCCTTCACTAATTAATCGAAAGGAACTTCGTTCCATCCGGGTGTCCCTTGACACCTCTAAAGTTTTTTTTTAGATCTTTTTAGATTACGGCCCGCTCTCTCTCACAGAGAGCAGATCCCAGCAGTGGGAACATTATAGGTGGATTATTTATGTTAGATCTCTTTCGTTTAGGAGCAAGTGGAGTAACAGACAGTCCGCTGTGCAGGGCCTGCATGGAGGATGACGAGACAGCGGCAAGAAAAAAAGGAGCTACATCTGCCAACAAACTGGGCCTCAAGTCTGCTATTACAATAGTGACAGAATGGTCTATCATTGATTTCATAATTGTTGATTTTGACAAGTTTGGTAATCTACTAATATAATGGCGTTATTATGACTTTCCAGTGTTAAACCACTGACACTCCATTGAAAGAAATGGCATAGAATGGTAATCTCGTACATAATGATAAATGAATCACTGACTTACATAAAACACTTGACTTGTATATAACACTAATAAATAATATGTAAAAATATATATAAATGAAATCTGGCACAAATAAAGTAGTGGTAGTTTTTCGAAAATCATTTCTACTAACGGGTTTTATAATAATGGCAATACGACAATGTCATTATGACACAATTCTATTACGTTACCATTGACCGACCAATGATCGCCATTAAGAATTTAGCAGATGACAATGGGATGGGAATGGGATCGTATTGGAATGACGAATTTATAAAAATAGCAGACTTGGGGCCCTGCTTTGCAGTTTGGCGGAGGTAATGTGTCTAGGTTAAAATTAGTTACTTATGTGAATAAACACTTTTTCATTTATTTATTTTTTTCATGTGCTTCTAAACTGCCCGGTGCTAAAGTACTTCGGTAACCCAAATACGTACTCCGTGAGACGGTCAGTAACATCAAGGCGTTGCTGGCCTTCCTTGAGGAGCTGGGGTGGATCGAATAACCGATTTTCCCACCCGTACGAAAAATACGCGCATTGACGTGGAGTTGCGGGTTACCCGCATTACCTCTCTTTCGTTTTTTGACTCTGTCAAAAAGAAGGTAAATACCTTTCAGAGTAAATACAACATCTTCAGTTCCGAATTAGCCCATAAACAAATGCATTCAATTTGAGAGTTTAGAGAAAAGTAATATTTAGTGACGATTTCTGGTAAACTTTCAAAAATAGGTACATAAAAATTGGGTTTTCTCGAATCCCATGAATTTTCACCTAGACTTTATTGTTGCAAATTAATTGTTGCAAATGGGTCCCACTATCACCTACTGAATACGACAAATTACAATATAGGGTTATTGCGAGGCGACAGTCAGAATTTCTATTTCTTTGAATTTTTCTCGAATCCCTTGGACCTAGGTTGTAAATGGCTTCAACAGCCCTTTACTGTAAAACAAAGATAGTATGAATGTCCGCACAGGTTCCAGAAGAAGAATCCCATATAACATAAGGAAAATATGTAATACGGGCTGGTGTCTGCAGCTCCACGTCAATGCGCGTATTTTGACTATGAATATAACTAAAATATACAATTCTGGCCGTATCCACATCAGTTAAGTATCTGTCGATTTTTTTTAACAGCGTTGGAGTGGGAGGGATTGGGAGGGAGAGTAGGGTGGAGTCTAAATGTAGGCCTCATTATAATTTAGGTACTGTCAATAGTTATTCCTAGAAAAACTGTCCAAGGGTCCAACTCTATTCTATTAATATTAATATTATCTGCCGAGTTTTCAATCGACAGATAGTAAAAACGTCAATAAAAAAAATATTCGTGGAATAAAATTGACGTCTGACAGTTTTTGTATGGAAGAACTGTCAAAAATTCAAAATTATTCCTCCGATAAAGTTTTATGGCGTTGGAAAAATCAGCCCTCAGTTGAACATCGATGGTTAACGGCCTGACATTTGACGTTGATTTAATGAGCTAGAAGCTTCTAGTCTGTTTTTCGTTCAAGAGAAGATTATTTACCAATGCACAACTTTAGAGAATGCATCGTTAACTTGTTCAAAGTTGACCAACTGACGTTTAATTTAAAAAATGGGGGAAGTGTTATCTGCGAATGCGAATAATACAAACGTTTTACCTGAAATAAAACGTAAATTAAATTACTTACCTAAATTTGAAGCCTAATAATACATGAGAGAGAGGCCATCGTTCTGTCTCTTTTTCGCATCCGTTCTCCCTCCTTATCGCGTACCTGTCGCCTTCTCTGTCTCTCCTCCCACCACCACTAGCAGTTGCAAACGCCGGTTTGCTTTTGGATTTGCCTCATTGAAGTCATTGTAGAACCAGGCAGAATTTTAAGTTATTAGGCTTCAAATTTAGGTAAGTAATTTAATTTACGTTTTATTTCAGGTAAAACGTTTGTATTAAATAACTTGACCGTAAATTTGAAGCCTAATAATACATGAGAGACGTGTTTGTTATCGCCTGGTGGTGGTGGAGACGTCAATGTGACTATTAGATTGAAGATTTAGATCACACGACAAAGAAAAGGAATGGTCTTTAAGACCAGATTGGTATTATGCTATCAACGCACAAGAGGCGGGTGAAAGCAATATATACATAGGTAGTATAGCATACATGTAAATAAATGCATGTTGTTACAGATGTGATAAAAAATAAAATTGAGGTTTACAAAAAATAAAATAGTTTTATTTCCAAAATAAAAAGCAAAAAGTATCCTTTCTAACATAAGTAACAAATAACGGAAACCAAGCGACTCGCTCAATTAATTAAATATGTGTGCATAAAGTACACAAGCAAATCATAAAAACATTTTGAGTAATTATTATTTAATCACACTGCATTAAACAATTTAGAAACAGAGTTTTGAGCCTCTGTTTTCTTTACTTCTTTACAGTAAAAACGCCTAAATGTATTTTCTGATCTCCAATTGCCTCTGGAGAGAATTTCATCAACTGAGCAGTTCTCATACCAACTTTTTGAAGCTACAGCAGCCCTAAAACTTCCAGCTGGGGCTTCAATCCCAGCATCCTTTAATACTTTCTTAACCCAGTTAGCTATAACACAACGTGAAGCAGGTCGAGCTTTACCATATACAGTAACAAATAAATTATTACATTTAGCTTCAATTCTCCTGTTCTCTCCAACTGAAATCAACTTTAAAATCCAATGTACTGGATCTAAGCATTTATTGTCCTTATTGATCATTAACTTCCAACCTGATTGACGATAAGTTGCGGAATCAGTTTTTGAGCCGAACATTGGCCAAAAGATAACATAATCATCAGTAATTTCGCAATTATTAGAATTGATGCTCAAGAGGGTCAGGTCATGAACCCTACGACCAGAACATAGTAATAAGAGGCATGCTGTGTGTTTCGATACCTCATAAACTTTATCTATATCAGGATTCTGTTGACATAGTAGAGATACAACTTGGTTAACATCCCAAACTGGGGTCTTTGAGAGTTTTGGAATAGCTAGTGCTATAGACTTTAATATTCGCTTGACCAAAGGATGCTCACTTAGCCGTTCTGATGACTCTGGACAACATAAAGTGGAAACTACGGCTTTATGGACAAGAATAGTGTTGTAAGAGAGCCCATCATTTTGGTAAAGATCACATAAAAATCTAGCAAGCGCCGAACCGGTTGGCTCGCTTACAGAAATATGATTAAGCTTAGCCCATTTTATCCAACGAGCCCAGGCTGGACTATATGTTCTTATAGTAGACGATCGCCAGCTTTTCATGAGAAGATGCTTTTGTTGGGCTGTCCAGTCACTCAGTTTTTCGTTCCACCCCCACATCTCCAAACCTCCAAAGTCATTTCGTTGGCCTTGTGAGGGGGTTTGTTGGTCGATGTGTCTACTAGCACTTTGCATAGGTTCCTGATCGTCCAAGGGCGGTCTATTGCCCGATTCTTCAGGTCCGGTCTCCAAAAGACTTGGTCCCATTTCGGGGCAACTATCAGAAATATTCCTCGACATTTGTTCAGATGGATCAGCACTTTGGGTATCAAAAACGGTGGTGGAAAGATCCATGCCAATGGATAGTCCCAAATCTGGCTGAAAGCATCTTGAAGCTCGGCTTGCTGATCCCGACGATCCAGAGTGCAGTACCTGGGGACTACATGGGCTCGCTGAGACGCGAACAAGTCTATCACCGGGGTTCCCCATTGGGTAAATATTAGGCGCGTTACTTGAGGGAGTAAGTGCCACTCTGGTAGTCTCTGCAGTCGAGATAGTCTGTCCGCTTCGACGTTGTATACGCCTGGGATCTGGTAAGAAAGAACTGGGTGAAGTGAATCTGGTAAGAATCTACGAGCTGCAAAATCTGGTAGGTCAGGTCTATAAGCGCTAGTGATTTTGTACCGCCTTCGTTCCTCAGATACGATACCGCGGTCTTGTTGTCGCACTGAATGTGTAGGCTGGCTTTGCACAGGCTCTGACCACAATGTTGAATCGTTTTTAGGATCGCAAGCATCTCTTTTTGGTTGCAATGGAGAAGTTTTTCTTCTGCTTTCCAAGTGCCGGACACATAGGTGTTGTTTATGTAAGCACCCCAGGCGTTGTCTGATGCATCGGTGACAATGTAGTGTGTTGGTTGTGAGACATGGATTGGCGACGAAGTTTCGAGATAATTTTGCCACCATTGTAAGTCCCTTTGAGCTGCCTCGGTCAGTGAATTCTTTGCAGTAGGTTTCAGGTGTAACATGCTGATGCATAGCTTTTGAAGCTGACGAAAATTTATCCTTCCCCGAGGTACAACAAAGCTTGCAAAGTTCATCATTCCTATGATGCTTTGTAATTCCTTTAGGCATGCCTTTTGTTTGTTGATTATGGGAGTGATCATGGTTCTCATTTTCAGGCACTTTTTTGTTGGAAGTGATTTTATGTTCCTCCACGGATCCCATAATATACCCAGATACTCTATCGCTTGCTTTGGCTGCAGGATAGACTTTTCGTAGTTTATTATCCATCCTAAATATTGCAGGATATCCACTGTGGTTTTGACCTGGCTCACCAGTGTATTGTAATTTTGATTGACTAGCAGGTAGTCGTCTAAATAAATTACGACACGTATACCGCGGTCTCGAAGAGTCTGGGCAATCCAGTTGCTCAAGGAGGCAAATGTTTTCGGTGCCGAACTGAGCCCGAAGGGAAGGCAGTTCATTTGAAGCAATTGGCCTTGGTAAACAAGCCGTAAGAATCTCCTGTGAGCCTCTGTAACTGGCAGATGGAAATATGCTTGGGATAGGTCTATTTTCACCATCCAATCGTTTGGTTGAAGGAAGTCTGGGATTCTGAAAATATTGATCAGCCGGAAGGTAGCGGTGTCGACGTATTGGTTCAGTGCTTTGAGATTGAAAATCGGTCTGAAATTCCCGTCTTCTTTGGGCACCAGAAACATTGGCGAAATGAAACTTTGAGTTAGTGGCACGACTGTAAGCACCTCTTCTGATATCATTTTGTGAATAATATGGTCCATTTCTGAAGAATGAGGCGTCGACTGGACTGAATTTTGCAGCTTGGGTATATGAAGTGGAGGCTTTCGTACAAACGGAATTCGGTAGCCGGATATTATTTTTAATATATAATCGGGTGCGCCCATTTTCTTCCACCGGTCGTGAAAAAGCCGCAGCTGACCGGCGCGAAACGAACTCGTTGAGTCAGAATCTGCGTGAATTGCCTCTCCTATCCCGGTGGGATGAGGGAGAGCTTTTGCGTCTGGTATTTGAATCATCATTGTATCTGCGGTATTTTGATTGCTTACCGCCCCGGCCCCGAAAGGGCTTGCCGCTGTTATAGAAAGGTGTGCTTTTTGCTCTTGAAGAGGTATGCCCCATATGTTTATAGGTCGCCTCTCTCTGACTCGGAAGTGATAACTTTCGCTGAGTCGTGGATGTGCTTGGATCGGTCTGCGGTGCAGAAGCGCGATCCTTGTCACGAGGCCAGAAAACTTTATTCACGCCTCCAGCTTTTTCTAACGTAGAAGTAAGTTGCTCAGCTCCGAAAAGATTATGACAAGATGGTGGAATTTTTCTCATTATGCTCTTGTGCAGGAGATCCTTGACACCAGCCAAAATAGTTTCCCTTCGCTGCTGAATACATTCAGCGCGGTGTCCGCAAATCATTTGTAAAGTATCGCTAGAAATTCTAGTATAATCACCATTTACAAAAATATCCGTTATTTTTTCACTAATCGTGTCCGGATTCAGATTATCTGTTTGCCTAGTCCAGCTTAAAAATGAGCGAAGCTCTGTTTGTAGCTGTTCTTTTTGCCTAATAAGTGCGAAAGATAACGACCCAAAAGCTTTTTCCATATTAATTAGCGACCGCGAGCCGTCGTAACGTTTCAACTCATCATTCGCATCGAGTTCTGTGAACCCGGGAGTATGTCTATAATTTTTTTGTACTTCGGAATACCTCACATTTGTCCAATCGGGATCGTCTAAACGTTGAATCTTTTTTAATATTTCTAAATACGCACTGGGTGTCTTTAAGATATCGGGATCTTTTATTTTCGTTCCTATTGACAATGAAATTTCCGGCCCTAATTCAGAATTATCCGGTTCATTTATAGATACATCATCGCAATATAGCTGGCGGCTCACATTATCATCTAAACAATCTTCATCGTGTTCATATAATGACCCGCGATCAAGTTCACTAGCACGATACACAAAATTTTTCTTAAGATCGGCTACCTGTTCTATTAACTTCTCTAATTTACGGTCTCTTTGACTGCGTTTGTTTCTTTTACGCGAACGACGAGAACGTTTATGGTTTGGTGAACTATCAGAGCTACTAGAACTTGAACTAGAATTTGATGATGTGGTTGAGCTACTTAAATCACGAACACGGCGTTTTCTTTTCTGAGATTGCACGTTATTATCTTTACTTTTATCTTGAGTGCTCTGATTTTGGTTCGGTAAAATATTTTGATCACTCATTATTATAATTCGTACGTCTGAAATACAATTACAATAACTTTATGCAAAAAAAGTTAAAAAAAAAAAGGAGGGTACATAAATAATAATTCGATATTATGTACTTAAAACGAACGGTAACACCGTTAATTAAGAGTATAAACACAGAAAATAGAAGCACAGATTTTGAACAAAGTATTCGTTCTTAAAATGATCTTGACAATTGTAAAGATTCAAACATTATAGTTAAAATTGAAAACTTTACCTTAGTGTTGAAAAACTGTACAGTTAGTGTTATTAACTCTTGCAATTTTCACTTATGCACTTTGTGATAGGTAAATGTTTTTTACCTTGCTTTAACCGGTGTTGTCAGGACAGGAACAATGACGTCAATGAGGCAAATCCAAAAGCAAACCGGCGTTTGCAACTGCTAGTGGTGGTGGGAGGAGAGACAGAGAAGGCGACAGGTACGCGATAAGGAGGGAGAACGGATGCGAAAAAGAGACAGAACGATGGCCTCTCTCTCATGTATTATTAGGCTTCAAATTTACGGTCAAGTTATTTAATATAATATTGTGTAACTGTCTAACTGGCGATGGCGGGTTGTTTCACGTCCACTTAACGCACGCGTATACATCAAAAATGGCGCTAACTATCTTCAAACAAAAAAAAAGCGTTGTTTCAAATTACAATTACAAAATTATGACCTTGACTTACGTCAAATAATAACGAGTACCTACGTAATCGTTATCTACGTATGTTAAGTTAACCAACCGTTTGAAAGAATCGGCGACCCTAACTGTGTGTAACTGCCAAATAATCCACTTGTAAATAAATGGTAATGATCATTACCATTTATTTACAACTGGATTATTTGGATTGTCTGTAGTGTTTTTTTGTAAGAATGTTTTATATACATATATATCTTATCATATTGAAGTATTCTGGGTATTCTCACATTTGCATCAAATTGCTTTCATTCCTATTAAATAAAATGAAATAACAACTCGAGCTTCAACTTCATTTATATAAAAATATAGGAACAACGCCTTTTAGAATCGCTGGTTGCTTTGGGGGGAGAATGGGACGCAGTTTGACAATCGCTGGTTGACTGCTACATAAGTAGATATAGATATCCTAAATACCTAATACCTACGTGTTAGTTTTACCCAGCAGAGCGTATCCAGTAGTGAACACCCTTTTCAACAGGATTAGGCGGAATTTAAAGGATTATTTTACGAAAACGAAACAGACCAAAATAATAGAAGGTACACAGTACTAGCAGCTTCTGCCCGCGTCTTTCGGTTTCCCCATCCCATCGCGTCGCATGGCATGAATCACATCGCCAGCATCTTTCGAGGGAGCGTGCAAAATATTATAACAATAATAATAATATCCCTGGACATTTCACACAGCACCATCTAATCCCAAGCTAAGCAGCCTAATGCTTGTGTTATGGTAACAAGATGGCTGATAAACTACTTATATACATTTTTTTTTTGTAAATACATACATATTATAGATAGAAAAACACCCAGACTCGGAACAAATACATGTAGGTCATACAAATATTTGTTCCGTGCGGGAATCGAACCCGCGACACGCAGCACAGCAGTCAATCGCTTAACCACTGCGCCAACCGTGCCGTCAATTATGACATTTAGTTTCGCCCCCCGCTGGCCGTCAAGCTTAATCCACAGCTCTGCAAATACTGATACTTTACCTATTTATGCCTACAATGCTAGCTAAAATATATATCCTTGGAGCACTCTAAATCGGCACGATTACGACAAGATGTATAAATGTACAGACGCCAGCACATCAAGCTACTACAATCTATCAAATTTCTTTAAAAGATTTTCAACTTTATCAATAAAGTATTAAGGTTCAAGGTTGATTGGGAAAATATGACAGTTTCGGGTAGCTTGACCTGCTGGCGTCTGTACACAACGCAAAAAGAGTAAGGATTCTGCAGATTCTTCGTGCTGTCAGCCTGAAGAAAAATAAATATGATGAATTAATCATGTTGATAACTGAACAATACTTCCTTATTTAAATATACTAGAGTAATCTTACCGTAGCGGCCTTCGTTAGGGTCAGAAGCATTAATTTTTCAAAGGGTCACTTGAGTAAATAAATTACAAGTTGTGGTTTGTTTGTTTTGGGTCTAAAGGTGAGGATAACATATAAATTACTTACAAATGGATGGGGATAGGGAAGTTATTTATCATTTGTTCATATTTTATTCAGATTTGACCCTTGCTGTCATCTAAAGCATTTGAATTTGTTTTTATACACGTAGACGTACGAGATAAATAATAAATTATAAATACATTTGAAAATAGCAAAAGGCTAAAGGATGGGAGGTGAAGACTGGCAAGGGTTGGCTCCAATTAGGATCCGCAATCATTTTTATTGACTTTTCTGGCGACCCCATTGTCCCATGTCCCCATGCCCCATGTCCGGCGGCAGTTCATAACTACGTCGGGGATCCCAAATGTTTTTACACCTATATATTTTTCCCAAAATATCTAATTAGCATTGCTACATAAATAATTAAGGCCAAATAAAAATAAAAAATCGATATCATATATTTAAAAACATGCGTTTTTATTGTAGCAACCATATCCAAACGAAAGTTTAGTTGTCAGATTTTATAGTTGTCATTTTCATTCTGTTTCTGTCACTGTCTGCTGAGTCAAGTGTCAGTTTTCTGTGGAGCGTTCTTGTTTGGGTTAGCGACGGAAAACGCACTCTTTGTTATAATACATTTCTTAATAACTTTAGTGAATTAACACAACGACAACCTCCGAAAATGGCTGTAAGTACTACTCATATATCTTAAAACTATCTAAAATGAAAAGCATACTATCAAGCCGGTAAACTCAAACATAACCTAACTTTTAAAACACAATAATCATGTTTTTTTTCTAATTTCAAATATCGATTTCAACTTTTTAATTTATACTTTTAATTTCTAGTCTATAGCAGCAGCACAAGTGCAAGAGGTGCGTTCTATTACACGCATCGAGCGTATTGGGGCTCATTCACATATTAGAGGTTTAGGTCTCGATGACTCCCTCGAACCAAGGGCCGTGTCTCAGGGTATGGTGGGACAGAAGATGGCCAGAAAGGCCGCCGGAGTAGTCCTACAGATGATTCGAGAAGGTTTGTATTGAATAAACTTTGTTGCTATGGTAACCGAAGCTTATTTGTCTAAACAATGTTTTGCATGTGAAATGTTTTTGAAGAAGTCTTTATAATGTCGGATGTGATATGAATTGAATATGCTCCATATGAAGGAGAGAATACTATTCTTAAATACATTGCACACTCAAAATATGATACCCGTATTTCCTAACGGGATTGGCAGATGGGTAAGCCCATATTCCGATAGAATTATTGAGTCGTGATACCTACACACTGGTCATGCTACCACCCTGCTGACTGTCTCATATTAAACCATGGCATGACGTCTTTTAGGCTGAATAAGCTTATGCTGTGGAACTTGTGGCTAGGTATAACAGCCGCGCAGTAATACTGGTTGTCAGGCTTTCGGGTTTCTGATGACCCATAATGACTGTCACCCAAACACGAGCCAACTGCGGCAAGCGTAGCTTAACCTGGTCGATTGAGCTAATGTCACCTGTATAATCCATATTTTGACTTATCTTGTCCTTATATATTTTTAGGTAAAATAGCAGGACGCGCAGTGTTACTAGCAGGTCAGCCAGGCACAGGCAAGACCGCTATCGCCATGGGGCTCGCACAGGCTTTGGGACCTGATACTCCTTTCACAAGCATGGCCGGTGAGTGACAATCCATCCATAAATGTTCTATGGTGAGACTTTTAATTAGCTACAGTAAAATGTCATTTTTCTTACTGTCAATTTCACCCTCACTCTTCCCACACATATCACACGTATATGCGCCATTTGGCCCTTTTCTATGCATTTACAGTGCTGTTTGTATAATTTTAAGTTATCCTTTTATTTTTACTTGTATTTTATTTAATTTTTAGTTTTTCATGTTTACATTATCTAACATTTCAATTGCATAAGATAATAAAAAGTGGAAGCGTGGAGTCTCCTAACACAAGCAACTCCTTGCTTAAAAGGTGATCTCCCATAACATGTATTGAAATGCCCTTTGTAATTTTTTTTTTTATAAAACGTTAGGAACACACTTGGAATTTCTCCTGTGTCGTGGGTGCATTACAAACATTTAAACTCACATACACAACATTTTTTTGTTTTTGGTAAAAAGTTTTACCACACTATTACTACTAGTGATGTGACTAAAACGCAATGAAACATCGTTCCCATCATAGCCCTCGGACCTTGCTCCAACAGATTACCACTTTTTCCAGAATTTGGATATGTTCTTACAAGGAAAACAAAAACCAATTCCGATGAAGCAGTCTAAACCGCGTTGAAAGATTTTATTGATTGACGCTCCCACAATTTTTTTAGCAAAGGAGGAGAACTGCCTATAAAATGGCGAAAGTGCAGTATCTGATATAATTATGTTTCCTTACTAAATTTTTTCAGGTTCTGAAATATTCTCTTTGGAGATGAGCAAGACGGAAGCTCTTTCGCAAGCCATTCGGAAATCTATTGGCATCAGGATCAAGTAAGTTCTATTCAATTATGACAGCAGTGGTGGCTCAGTGGTAACAACCGCGACTTACGAGTTGTAGGTCGTAGGTTCGAACCCACACATGCGCTTTACTTTGTGTAAATCATTTCAACACTACTGCCCTCGAAACGGTGAAGGAAAACATCGTGAGGAAACCGGCATGTCCCAGAATCAAAAATTCGAAGACATGTGACATCTACCAACCTGCACTAAGCCCGCGTGGATTACGGCCAACTCAGAAGTGGGAACACTATAGGCTGATTATGTATATATGCAGCATAATCACGCTAATAAGTAATAAGAGTATGCCCATTTGAACGATTTTGGACTCGTTTTTTTTTTTTTAATTTTGTTTCCATATATTACATTTATAAACCAGAGATGTAAAGCGATAAAAACCTAACTCACCACTATTACTAATATTTAAAAAAAATACCAAATCAGCCCAGCCATTCTCAACTGATGCGCTTACCAAAGGTGCTAAGGGGACCCTATTACTAAACCTCGGCTGTCCGTCCGTCTGTCTGTATGTCTGACAGCGGGCTGTCATCTCATGAACCGTAACAGATAGACTCTAAACAGTTGTCATTTTCACACACACAGTTGTGTATTTCTGTTGATGCTATAACAACAAATAATAAAAATAAAATCAATTAAAGGGGGTCTCCCTTTAATGTATAACTTTATTTTATTATAACTGTGTACACACGGCTACACGTCAAGCTATACAAAACCAGTTTGTCTTGGCCTCACTTTGTATGATATTTTCTCACAATGAGCGGTCAGCCAATACTGGTTTTGCATAGCTTGATGTGTAGCCGTGTGTACCTGTTACGGTATAATATACCATACAAGAAACGTTTTTTTTCGGCATTTTTTGCCTTGTGGTACGGAACCGTTCGTGTGCGAGTCCGACTCGTACTTGGCCGCCGTTTTTATTTCTATAGAGGTTGTTGCGTCTACAACCCTTTGACTACAGTCAACCAAATATCAATTTTTAGAATAAAAAAAGAATTTTGTAAATCGGCTTATAAATAACGGAGTTCTGAGGTAACAAACATAAAAAAAAGAAATTTTCAACCGAATTGAAAACCTCCTAAGTTGACTAAAAACAGACTAACCATTCATTACTCTCATTTCCAGGGAAGAATCAGAGATAATTGAAGGAGAAGTTGTAGAAGTGGTTGTCGAAAGGGCAGCGGGGGGTGGAGGGGCGCGGGTGGGCCGCCTGACCCTCAAGACTACTGACATGGAGACTAACTACGATATGGGGGCTAAGATGATTGACTCACTGCTTAAGGAAAAGGTGAGAGGAGTTTTTGAGTAAGAATACACGAAGTTTGGTATTTTGATGAAGTTGGTAAAATTTCCAGTCTTGCCAAAAAATAATTAGAATGTTATTACTACATTGGTAGTATGCTAGGGCATTGTAGAGTAATAAAATGTGAAGTTTGATATGTTTAGCGAAGTTGGTAAGAATTCCAGTCTTGCCAAACTCGACTGAAATCTAGTTACTGATATAGTTGGACATTGTAGAGTAAGAAAATAGTAAGTTTGGTATGTTTGGCGAAGTTGGTGAGAATTCCGGTCTTGCCAAACTCGACTAGAAACTAGTTACTGGTATAGTTGGACATTGTAGAGTAAGAAAATATTATGTTTGGTATGTTTGGCGAAGTTAGTGATAATTCCGGTCTTACCAAAACTCGAGTAAAATCTAGTTACTAGTTTTGTCGAGGGGAAGAGGTGGAGTTTGGTATCTTGTTGGTAAGATTTTCCGGTCTGCTGAAATCAATAAAATATCTAGATACTGGTGTCTGTCTAGATATTTGGGCTATTCACACTTCAGTCTACAATATAGTGAAAGAATATAAAAGGGCTGTGAAGGTCGGTAGCATACCTGTCCACAATTTTTTTTTTCAAAATGTCAGAGGATGCATGGTGTCTCTTTTGAAAAAAAACTAAATGGACAGGTAGGTATGCCAGGGTCCATATAAAAATTTTACCACTAATATCTTCGATCAATAATAGTACTAGATTCCCGATAAGCGCTTCAAAAACCGCCCGATAAATAAGACCACAAATACTTTTGTGGTCTTATTTCAAATTAGTATGTTTTTAACCTTATTACTTAAGACTAAGTTTCATTTTAGAATAAATGACTGAAAATTAAAAAATAGAATTATTTTATTTTCAAGCGACATTTTAAATATATTTTGCAATGGCAATTAAACTTTATATTTAAGGATTAAGGTTTATAATAAACTGAAGTTATCAATATTATTAAACTTTTTTCTAAGAAATGTAGATGTTTACGTGTGTGCAAACGTGGCCATTTGAGCGACTGATTTTTGTTCCTCATCCTTAATCTAGTACTATTATTGATCGAAGACCAATAAGATTAGATATTTTTTAGTCAGAAAATATGAAGAAAACCTTATTATTACTCTACAGGTGCAAGCCGGTGACGTGATAACAATTGACAAAGCAACTGGAAAGATCAACAAGTTAGGAAGAAGTTTCGCCAGAGCCAGGGATTATGATGCTACTGGTAAGTTATTTAATCATCATCTGCCTAGCCTGTTCCCAACTATGTTGGGGTCGCCGTCCAGTCTAACCGGATGCAGCTGAGTACAGTCACGAGCAAAAGTATGTATACACTCGGCGTTATTCAAAAGCGATTTACTTTATTGGAACGAAGTTCCTTATTGCGCGGGGGCTACACGGAAAAAATTAAGACCAAAAGTTGGAACGACACTTTTTGCAATAGTTGTAAGCCGTGTGGCGTGCGCGTGTTTCTCTGTCTGTCTCTCTCTCTCTCTCTCTTATAGAAAGCAAGCCAGTTATACTTCGTTCCATCCGGGTGTCCCTTGACACCTCTCAAGTTTTTTGAATATTACTTTGTCCTCAGGCCAACAAGCTCGCTTCGTGCAGTGCCCAGAGGGTGAACTCCAGAAGCGCAAGGAAGTAGTCCATACTGTGACACTGCATGAGATTGACGTTATCAACTCCAGGACACACGGCTTTCTGGCGCTGTTCTCTGGTAAGTTGTGTAGAAGTAGATTATTATGAGCGGTAAACATGCAGGCGTGTCCATCTAATGATAAGTGATAACCGCTGCCTATGATCTTTTATATTATTATTATCTCCTTTATTTCAATGTAATCATATAAATTATATTTTTAAATATTAGAATATAAAAAGTATAAAAACATATAAAAATAGTAGCCCACCGGATCGGGAACAGGGTCCAAGCTACCGGCGGTCAGGGCTCCAGAGAGAGGAACCTCCTGACAATGCGAGCCGTGTCCAGAAGTACCGCTTTCTGAATCAATCCCTTGATCCAGCTGCCCAACGAGAGCCTCCTTAGGTGTTGGTCGAGGCTGTTGGCTATTAAGCCATTGGGTGTCACGACTATCGGCACAATGATTGCTGAGTCCACATCCCACATGTCGACAACCTCGCGAGCCAAGTCAAGATACTTGATTTGTTTATCTTTCTCGGCTTTCACGAGGTTCTCATCATGCGGGACGGTTCTGTCAACAATCATTACGCGCCGCTCTGATCGATCCACCACCACTATATCAGGCTTATTGGCAACAATAGTCCTATCAGTGATGATGGATCGATCCCAGTACAATGTGATATTTCCATTTTCGAGAACTGGGTCGGGCACATACCTGTAGTACGGCACCTCAGATTCCACAAGGCTGTATTTCAGAGCAAGTTGCCGATGGATTATCCTGGCTACTAGGTTGTGTCTATGCAAGTACTCTCCGTTAGCTAGACGAGAACACCCGGAGATAATATTATTATTATTATCAGCCTGTGATGTCCCACTACAGGGCAAAGGCCCACCTACTCTTCTTCTTCCATTTTTCTCTGTTCAAAGTTGCCAAGGATCAGGGGGCCTAAAAAGGCCACTTTAAGCAATACCTCTAGAAGCTATTCATTTCCTGAATTCCCAGCAGATCATTAGCAATTCCTCTAATTTTCTTAAAATTTCATTTCATATTTGGTGTAAACATTGCCGCATGAAAAAAATAAAAACCGTAATTTTATCGGTAAATTTTTCATTACTTTTTTTATTAATTAAATTGTTTTTTTTTTTTTTTTCTACAGTTTAAATGTTATTTCATTGTGATATGAATTGCACACAGATCATATTATGAATTGTCAGTTTGTGACCATTTTACGATTTTTAATATGATTCATATTGTTATCATATTATGATTCTGCCAAAGTGGCCTTTTTAGGCCCCCTGTTCTTATTGAAGGAGTTCAGCTCATCCCGCCATCTCCGTCTGGGCCTACCGCGATGTCGCTTGCCATTAAGAGGGACCCATTGGGTCGTAAGTTCGGCCCATTGGTCGTCTGGCATGCGGCAGATGTGTCCAGCCCAGAACCATTTTAGCGTGGCAGCCTTCCGTTTAACATCAGTTATCTTTGTGATGGATCGGATGGTCGTATTCCTAACCCGAAGGCCAATTCTCGTAATTTTTAACGTTCAAAATCTAACAAATGTCAAAAACTTGTCAAAATGTAGGCAAATTAGAAGTATTTTTTTACAGATTGAGAGTGAGATCAGACTGTGAACGTTCTTAAAATTACGAGAATTGCCCCTCTGGTCTGTTAGTTTGATACCCAGAATACTTCAATATGATAAGATATATATGTCGGAGTCATGCGTTTGACTATTCGGAACGCTAGCGCCATCTCGTGGCGTTAGACAGAGTCTAGCCTGAGTTCGTGGTGGGAGCGACCGTTACAAAGGACGGTGTAAGCAGATAGCAACCACTCACACGGGCGCGCGCAACTCACGCGCGCTCGAAAGGCCATGAAGCCTATGTTGCGGACACGATGAGGGGCCCGTAGTTACGGGCCACCGCACAGCACTCTGCGGCCGGGGGGCGACGCCCCGGCACCGCTCGCCTCACCCCCTTGCGGGGGTGACGCGACCTCTACATTGGCTCCGGGGATGATTGAAACATTGGACATCGTACGAACAACATGTGCTCAGAAACTGTCGCGTTCCGTATCGTTAAATGTGTACCTACAGTGTGTGATTCGCTAGTGTGACTGATTTGTTCGTGAATTATAATCTGATTTGAACTGTAAACCGTTTTTCTAATTTGCAATAACCAACATTACCCATAGTACGCCCACAGTAATTAAATTATGCCTGATGCTAACGAGAGACAGACATACCTTTTCCGACATCAGAAGTGGGATTCGTGTTGGTTTTTGCACAAAATGAGAACGCTTAAAGTGAAAGTGACCGTTGACATTTGAAAAACAAAGTGCAAACATGCGAACGCTTAATAATCGTGTGGATCTGTCCAAGTTCGACCTAGACAAAGCTGATACGGATGCGCGAGCATGATACATGTTGTTTTGGGCATAGGCTGTATGCAAAAATACCTTTGCCGAGTGACGCGACTGTTGCGCCTACCGCCATGTTTGAAAAAAAGAAGACTATCTCTAACCGGCGTTTGAGATCGACGTATCACGTACCCGTACACGTTGAACACGCAGTATAAGGCGTGTGCAAACGCAACAGCTGATTTGTTTTGCCAAAAATTCACTGCAAGGTGGTCAACTTGTCACTACAACAACAACATCAGTAAGACGCACAAAGGAGCAGAATCAACGTGACTATCGCAAATAGCATACCCTGGAGTTACGTGGAGTGACTAAGGATCGAGCCAAGCAGCCTCGCAGCCGTCAGCGAAGCCTTTCGTGTGCTGCAAGTGAGGGAAACCAGGACATATCGCAGCCGGGTGCACAAGTAGTTGCAGCCAAGCCAAGCGGATGGTGGACAACGTGCTGGAAGTCGTGAACGGCGAGTGGACGTCGTACAACTACCCTCAGATACATTGGAAAATAAAGGTGAGCTGTATTGTTTTGTTTACGATTCTGGTGCTGAATGCTCGTTAGTAAAAGCGAGTTGTGCAGCCAAATTAAGTGGCAAACGAGTTAATAATGTTGTTGCATTGACTGGTATTGGTCAAACATGTGTATTCAGCACAGAACAAATCGTATGTAGTGTTGCAATTAGCGAGAAACGGCTTGAGATTTGATTACTATGATCTACCCGACATTTACTTGCAAAGTAATATTATGATAGTACGTGAAATATTGAACCTAGGCTTTTCGATTAACATGTCGGCGACAGAGTTTTTGTTGCTTAGCTTAGCTTATCTCTTGTAATAAATTCAGTTTTAAACGGTCAACAGCAGAAAGTTAGATTTGATAGAACAAAGGCAGCTCCAACAAAATGTTCGGTTGACGATTTCGTGTTATTAGAAAACGAAAAGTGTTAGATCAGAAGTAGAGAAGTAGCTAATAGAAAAAAAAAAAAACTAAGTTAGATCAGAAGTTCAGAGGTCCCTTTACGGAAGCAGAAGTTTTGGCGGGTGATCGCTATACGTTAAAAACTTTAAAATCTAACCTTACAAGTATGCTCTTGATAGGTTAAAGAGAGTGCCTGAGTGCCAAGTACCGCTTGAAGTAGAAGAGTTTGAGTTGAGTGATAGTGGTGAATCTTAGTTCGGCTGGTCGGACCGTACCAGTAGCCATTTCGTAGCCGTAGTCCGTTAGAAGTCGGTATTTACTTTATGTAATCCGTGGATGCGTGGTGCGCGGGTGGCTCTGGCGGAGGTCGGGTCTTGCAGAGACCACAGAGTCCGTGGGACTCGGCGTTCAAGGGAATGCAATAGTGTGTGAGGGCTTAGTGAAAAGCCACAGGCCACGAATCTGATTCACACTTTGTGTTATTGTTTTGTGATAATTTAACGATAGCTGCTAATGGCAGGTTGATATGACATTGGTACTTGGTCACTCATGCATTCCTACAATTGTTACTTAACTTAATTTTGGATTTAAATGATTAATTTGATAAAGGATTAAGTTAAATTTAAAATGATTATGATTAGATAATCAAAATTTGTTTACAATACTCTGGTTGAATCAATACTCTAAAAGCCTTCAACTCTAGGCGTAGGTATAAGTATGCTCACGATAGGTAAAGAAAGATTCTAGTAGGTCATGTACCGATCGAAGTAGATAGTGATCACACTGGTGATGGACAAGCCTACATTATGGGAAGCACGCGAGTAGGGGTTCTCTATCGGCCGTAGTAAAGTTGTGTGGTGTCACAGGGTGATACACACGGATCCATGAGCTGGATGTGTGAGAGCAATGCGATTGCTGGTCGGCTCGAGAGCCGTGGCGTTAGAGTGGTTTACTCGTGTGTGGGTTTCCAGGTGTCTAAGGCTCTTAGTGATAAAAATGATTGTTAATTTGGATAACGATGGTACATGGCTCTGCTATGATTTGTTTACATTACTCTTTCCCAATACATTATCGCTGGTTAACCTTTTCACCGCCAAGCACTTCTATAGAAGTTCGGGATTTTCGTGCCACCAGCGCCACAACTTCTATAGAAGTTGTTCATTTTAACTATCTTATTAAAATAAATTTACTGTGATTAAAAGCTTTGTTTCATTTTATTATTTAAGATAGCACTGTCTACTACCCTGTTTTTTATTTTTCTACACAAAATAAGCCCTAGTTTGTCCTAAAATCGGCAAAAACAGAAACTCCGAATTTTGTTACTTTCCTCAGAACGCCAATCACTTCATATCAAGTTGGCCAGTGATGTGCCGTGAAAGGTTGATTTCACCATTGAAATATTTATAAATACAGAAAGTTACGAATATCGAAAACAATTTGAGGTCAATAAAATATGAACTTAGTTATCTACTTCATTACAAAGGATAGTAGATGAATTTCGACCTTCAGGTAGATGCCGATACGTAATTATAAAGTTGTTACCAATTCTTGTCGATAGTTATTTTCCCATCTCTACCAAACAATTGGTCGTCTATGCCCCTGTGCGCCACCGAGTGCCACGAACTACTATAGAAGTTGGTCAGTGACGTCATAGGCGTGCGGCTGTCAAGGTCACTTTGGCATAGTGCAGCACAAAATCGGATTCGCGCGCACGCATCTTTCTTTCTTTCACTACGAAACAAATAGAAAAATGAGTGAAGAACTTGATTCGGACGAACTTTTAAAAATTTTGCAAAGTGTGGAATCGGACTCGGAGTATTTTGTGGAGAACATTGAACCAGAAGATAATTCTGAGGTATGTCTAACTGGATGATAATAATAATGTTTATTCATCAAAGAGTAGGAATTCCGGCACAGATTTACCGCGCACAGATGCGCGGGGTCCCCCGCGCACAGAAGATGGGTAAACGGTACCGATACATGAGTTAAGAAAAGAACAGAAACAACAATTAAAAAACAATGCTTTGATAAGTACACGGCTACAAGCGTGATAGAATTTAAATATATACTTACTTTCCATTTCAAAAAACACTTTAAAAACAATTAAAAATTCTGCCACTTAGATACCTACGGTAAAAAACGTTGACTGAAGTTATTAAAAAAACACAGGAATAAACAAAAATAGAAGAAAGAAAGACCATAGACCCCATCCCTGATCAGAATCGAATTCAACGTGCCCTCAGTGCCAATAACTTGATATGAAGTTAAAGAATGAGATCATGAAACAAATAGAGATGTACCCCATTCCTTATAGTTCTAATTGAGTTATGTATTAGTTTCTTTGATACTCATAATTTATACTGTTTTTTCTTACTTGTGGATACTGTGAAATGGAACAAATCTGGAAATATTTAATCAGTTTTTATTTATATTCGTAAAATCAACTTTAAATCTTAACTTTACGCGTACAAATCTTATTCATCGATATGACGATATTCCCATCACTACTGTTTACTGTATATTTAGTTATACATTTATAGCTTGGCGCTCGGCGAGGCATTGCGTTTTGTGTACGTTGGCGGCGAAAAGGTTAAGCAAGTTATGTTGACTATCGCTGGTTAAGCGTGTTAGTAGTCTAATCACTGGGTAAGCGTTAGCTGTTGAATCGCTGGTTAAGCGTGTTATGATGTGCTTTCGCTGGTTAAGCGTTAGTGGGTTAATATCGCTGGTTAAGCGTTATTATTATCACTGGTTAAGTGATAGGATTTTTAACGCTAGTTAAGCGCTAAAATGTTAAGTACTGGTTAAGTACTTCAATGAATTTCACTACTGGGTAAGTAGTGATGCATGGTGCTGGTTAAGTGCTGTGGATTTGTTTGGTAGAGTCAAAATACTGTCTTAATTGAGTGCCTTTGTTCTTTCATTTTAGTGTTCTGTTTGGTTCACAATCAATTAAGCATTAAATGCAATACTCAGACGGTTTAATTTGACCCAATTATTTTTGTGATAATGTCCCTGACGTGGGTCTGGATAGCCGAGCCATGAGCGTTGTAATCTACGAGTTAGTTGATATAGTTTCTGACCAATTATTACTAAGGCTTAGAGGAATCTTTTGTTATCGATGATAGTTTGGATCAAAGTATTACTAACGAATTTGAAGAAAGTCCAGTAATAGTTTTGTTGATGAAACAGAATAGTGATTAATTTGTGTGTGTTTTGTGTGTGTTGTGTGGAGTTTCGTGAGAAACCATAAAGTCCAGGAGTGACTTGGCGATTCGATGGGAATGCGCAAATGAATTTGACGAGTTGAGTAACTGGAGGTTACTAGATAGTATGAGACACATGCATCTTAGTTGATTATTTTGATTGTAATCTTGAGATTTGGGAATCAAATAGTGGGTAATGCTCTGAACTCTGCTATTGTTAGTTTATTCAAGTTTTCATTGTGTTTTTGCCTGTACCAAATGTGGTCAGGAGTGGCCGAGCTATGTGATACTTTGCGGGTATGTTTCTTTACAGATTAACACACGAGGACGTGTGTATAGCAGGATGGCCGTGTCGGAGTCATGCGTTTGACTATTCGGAACGCTAGCGCCATCTCGTGGCGTTAGACAGAGTCTAGCCTGAGTTCGTGGTGGGAGCGACCGTTACAAAGGACGGTGTAAGCAGAGCTCCGGGGATGATTGAAACATTGGACATCGTACGAACAACATGTGCTCAGAAACTGTCGCGTTCCGTATCGTTAAATGTGTACCTACAGTGTGTGATTCGCTAGTGTGACTGATTTGTTCGTGAATTATAATCTGATTTGAACTGTAAACCGTTTTTCTAATTTGCAATAACCAACATTACCCATAGTACGCCCACAGTAATTAAATTATGCCTGATGCTAACGAGAGACAGACATACCTTCTCCGACATATATATAAAACTTTCATACAAAACGAAAACTACAGACAATCCAAAAAATCCACTTGTAAATGGTAATGAAGCAGTATCTACAACGCCACATGCAACTACGCATCATATTGACTGATTGACTGCTGCGCTGCGTGTCGCGGGTTCGATTCCCGCACGGAACAAATATTTGTATGACCTACATGTATTTGTTCCGAGTCTGGGTGTTTTTCTATCTATAATAATATGTAAGTATTTACAAAAAAAAAATGTATATAAGTAGTTTATCAGCCATCTTGTTACCATAACACAAGCATTAGGTTGCTTAGCTTGGGACTAGATGGCGCTGTGTGAAATGTCCAGGGATATTATTATTATATTGACATCACACAAAATCCTGCATCTCGCAAGCAGAGTTTACCGCGCAGCTAGCATATACATATACAACAGCCCGACAGATTCATGGGGCAGTTGTCCGCCAGACACGACACCCGTCTGGTCGGAGGATCGTCCCTTTTCTATGGAGGATGAGTGATCTTTACACCCTGTTCCTCATACTTCTTTAGTAATATATCCCTTTGGGGAATACAGGCGGTTTTATATAATAACATGGTAGTAAATCTAATCTTTGTTCATAGGTGACACCGGTGAGATCAAGTCCGAGATCCGCGAACAGATCAACAGCAAGGTGGCTGAATGGCGTGAAGAGGGGAAAGCAGAGATGATTCCCGGAGTACTGTTCATTGATGAGGTAAGGTTTTCTCAATTAATACTTAACTAGCTGCGCCCCGCTGTTTCACCCGCATAAGTTTCGATCCCGTTTGAATATCGGGATAAAAAGTATCCTATATGTTAATCCTATTTATAAACCATGTGTGTGCCAAATTTCATCCAAATCCGTTCAGTAGTTTTTGCGTGAAAGAGTAACAAACATCCATTAGAGTTGAACTGCACTGCTTTTTTGTACTTAGTCATAAAACAAAAAAGCAGGGCAGTTCAACTTCTGCCCTGCTACAAGAGCAACCTGACCTGCAAATTGAAAAAAACTTGTGAAAATTTGAATTTCGCGGGTTACCTCGACGCTTTCGCTCTAAACAAATTGTTTTGTTTTTTTAATTCATCAGGAGAACTTAAAAATAAACTATAATTTCTCTCTTTTCCAGGCTCACATGCTCGACATAGAATGCTTCTCCTACCTCAACCGAGCCCTCGAATCAGAGACAGCGCCCGTCGTCATCATGGCTACCAACCGTGGTATTACCCGCATCAGGGGAACCAACTACAGGTCGCCGCACGGGATACCGCTGGACCTGTTAGACAGAATGATCATAGTGCCCACCTCGCCGTACTCACACCAGGAGCTGAGGGAGATTCTTAATATCAGGTAATTAGACAAAAATTACGTAGCATTTACGCAAAGCCTACGCAGCATTAAAAAAAAAAAAAAAAAAAAAAAAAAAACAAAAAAAAAAAAAAAAAATATATATTTCATAAGCCTAATACAATAAGGAGAGAAAAATGGTTAACAGTGCATTTTGTAATTAAATAACTTATATCCTTATATAAATAGGCAAAAGTTATTTACGCAAAGACTACGCAGTATATACGCAAAAGCTATGCAGCATTTACGCAAAGACTACGCAGCATATACGCAAAAGCTACGCAGCATTTACGCAAAGACTAGGTACCTAGCGTATACGACACACAGTTTTGTTACGGTGTCTACGCATCCTGGCAACGTCAACGCGACATCAACCAATGCCAGGTGCTCTAAGTTTTGTAAAATGATCAGTATATAATATTATTTTTCTTTCTCCATCAGATGTGAAGAAGAGGACTGTCAGATGTCAGGCGATGCGCTCACGGTGCTGACGCGAGTGGCCACCGAGACATCTCTGCGTTACGCCATACAACTTATTACTACTGCTTCGCTCGTGGCTAAGCGTAGAAAGGCAACTGAGGTATGTAATATTCTGCCAGGGTAGCGGGATCGTCCGAAATGGTTACCGGAACACGGGTGGGTTTTAGTCAGTAAGAGTCTGACACTCCCTTCTGCTCCACCCAGAGCGGGAGGAGTCACTTGATGATTTCCCATCCTGAAAAAAAAAGGTATGTAATATTTATTTATTTATGTACACATAAATCACTGAGAGGCTTGTGGTTAATAACAGCCGCACGGGTCCATCGATCAGAAGGCCAATTCCCGTAATTTAAAACGTTCAAAATCTAGTCGCAGTCTCATCTCAGCGACAAACAAATGTCAAAAACTGGTCAAAATGTAGGGAAATTAGAGGTATTTTTGACAGATTGAGACTGAGATCAGACTGAACGTTCTTAAAGTTACGAGAATTGCCCCTCTGGTTTGGCTACGCTTGCCGCGGAAAGCACGTTAAGCCGTTGGTCCCGGCTGTCATTCGTGGATCATTGACAGTTGTTTCGCGTCGTCAGAAGCCCGAAAGTTTGACAAGCAGTCTTATCGCGTGGTATCGTATTACGCAGCAACTGGTTTGTGGAGATCAGATAGGCTGTCGCTCCATGTCAAATACTGGTATTCAGCTGTATTCGGTCCTTCCAAACTTGAAGATGACTGGTATTAATACCATTCATCTTCAAGTTTATCCAAGTTTATGTTTTTGTTTCCAGGTCAGCATGGAAGATGTAAAGAAGGTATACTCTCTATTCCTCGACGAGCATCGTTCGGAACAGTTCCTGAAGGAATATCAAGATGAATTTATGTTCAATGACGGTTCAGGAGGTAAGTTATCAACTACATATGTAAATATGAGGCGAGCCTATTATAATGAATGATCATAAAAATACAAACCGTAAATAACTTTTGCCCTGACCTTAGAGATCGAAACTCGGATCCCATACTCCATGATCCCGGACTACATAAGTACACGAGTTTAATAACTGGCGAAATGGCTTGTAGCGAAGTAATAACAGCCGCACGGGTCGATCGATCAGGTTAAGCTACGCTTGCCGGGCTTGGTCCGCAGATGGGTGACCATCTCTACATACCAAGACACCTCCGGGCCTCGGAAAGCACGTTAAGCCGTTGGTCCCGGCTGTTCTTCGTGGATCTTTGACAGACGTTACGAGTCGTCAGGAAGCCGAAACTCTAGCAACCAATCTTACCAAGGTGTATTGTATTATCCAGTAACTGGATTGTGGAGGTCAGATAGGCAGTCGCTCTATGTAAAATACTAAGCTGCATCCGGTTAGACTGGAAGCCGACCCCAACAAAGTTGGGAAAAGGCTAAACAGATGATGACTTAGTTACACAAATGTGGTTGAGTCAGCGGTATTATCAAATATGTTATTATTAAATAGTTATAAATTTTCATTCATGAATTAATTTATAATGTTTTTCTGATTTCAGACGCACCCCAACTGATGGAAGTAACGCAGTAATTAATTTCTCAATGATTCCAAAAAAAACGGCTTTAAAATAATTAATTTTCAATAGAATGTCATTTTGGTTCTACAAGAAGTCGTATGTTTAAGTTACTTTTAAGTTTTTATTATGTAAGTTTATAATAAATGTCTAATTAAATGTATATTTGTTTTTTTTTAAGTTAGATAGCAACCCTAAATTAAGCTTACTCATCAGTCCCGCATATGAGGTTCCTATATTCGTCAATTTAAATTTCATAATAATAATTTATAAATCCAGAAAGTCGGACTTCCACTAAAATCTCAGCGAGAAATTCATAGAAATATTTCTACTAAAACTACCATTTTGGTGTAATATTGCAATATTTTAGAAAAGATTCTATCATTGCATTTGGCAACATTAAACTAGTGCCGTTTCTAAACACTAAATTACTAAGAAATGAAAATTTGTAAAGCCAAAAAAACCTGGGAAATAAAATTTAAGACACCAGTGAATTTATAAGTTTCTAATCCTTTCAATGCTGTTTTGTCACTCGACTAAAAACAAAAATCGTAATCGACTAAACTGACTCTTTAGACGTTGACATTTCTACAACCCTGAACTGTGATTGATTTTTCAGTGTTTTTCGCGTTCTGTCGTGAATATTCTTGGTGTCATTTTTCGAAGTTAAATTATCAGTAAAATCAAAATGTTCGCCGCCAGGAGCCTTTTCAAAGCTAATGCTCAGATCCTCAAGAATGTAGCCCAGCAGAGGAACATGAGCGTAATTGCTACTCCTGCTAGGAACAAGGTCACCAAAGGCGTAAGTATATTTTGGTATTTTTTGAGTGATTAGCCTCATATTTCATAATAATATTAAATCTACAACGCTCTAAAAGTGTATCCCGTGCTAACTACGTATAATTTTATCCTTCCAGAATGTAAAAGATCGTTTTTCAAATTACGTAATTCTTTTAAGGAAAAAAGATAGGTTATCTATGGAAGCTGCAGTCTTGAGTACCATGTCCAATAAAATGGCTTTATTATGACTAATTTACCGTAATCAATGGTATATTTTGTACTAATATTGAGTATTAATTATGTAAATTTACTTCCATTCGATATTTTTTTGAAAATAGGATTTGTTTGTTATCAGCAACCTAAAAGTAATATATTGTTATCAGTTCATTTCATGTTAACTCAACTGTCTAGAGATAAATCAAAACACAAAGCATTTATTTCAATTAAACCATTTACAGACACTTTTGAATTCTCAAATAGTTGCGACAGTATTTAGTTGGGAATTCCGGCAGTAATAAGCTCGTAGCTAGTTTGTACGTTAGACAATTGATTTGAACCCAGGCAGGCACTTAACTTTGTGTGAATAATTTGAACACAACTGCTCTCACAATGGTGAAGGAAAACATTGTGAGGAAACCGGCATGTCCTAGAACCAAACATTCGAAGTTGTTTTTTTTTTATCCTTTATTAAAAAGAACCAGGTTCTTAATAATTAATTACAATCCAGCCTATAAGACTAATAAGCAATTTTAAAATAACTAAATTTTTTACTGGATAATTATTTTAAAACTTAGAATAGTGTTTATTGTACTTTACACAAGTCTGTTCCACTTTAATAATAATAATAATATCCCTGGACATTTCACACAGCGCCATCTAGTCCCAAGCTAAGCAAACTAATGCTTGTGTTATGGTAACAAGATGGCTGATAAACTACTTATATACATTTTTTTTTTTTCTTAAGCCCTTTGTTCATGTGTTATTATGTGTCATAGGCACTATTATTTCGTAGATATGTGATATCTACCAACCCGCTCTGTGCCCAGGTAATAGATTACAGCCCCACTTCCTCGAAGACCCGAAGCCTATGTCCTAGCAGCAACCACTGTTTTCAAAATGGTGAAGGATAACATTGTAAGGAAACCGGCATGTCCTAGAACCAAAATTCGAAAATATGTGACATCTACTAACCCGCACTGGGCCAACATGGTAGATTACATTTTGACAACACGGTTAGCGCAGTAGCTGAGCGATCGGACTGCTGCGCTGCGTGTCGCGGGTTCGATTCCCGCACAGAACAAATATTTGTAAGTCCTACATGCATTTGTTCTGAGTCTGGGTGTTTTTCTATCTATAATATGTATGTATTTACAAAAAAAAAATGTATATAAGTAGTTTATCAGCCATCTTGTTACCATAACACAAGCATTAGGTTGCTTAGCTTGGGACTAGATGGCGCTGTGTGAAATGTCCAGGGATATTATTATTATTACAGCCCACTCCCTCTAGAAGAAGGAACCCGAGGAAGAGAGGTAGATGTCCCACCAGTGGGTGTGAGAGGGAATGGGCTGTATTCCACCATGCAGGCCCAGTGCGGGTTGGTAGATGTTATATGTCTTGGAATTTGGTGGTTTCCTCACGATGGTATGTTACTTGCTTTACTTGGCAGTATACAGAGGTAGGAGTATGTCCAGCAAGTCCTTTTCCGAAGTCAATTAAAACTTCAGAACATCCTGAAAACCTCACCAGATTCACGTCTTTAACATAATATTCCTCTACTTTTCCAGGAGATGGCCGTCCTCATCACCGCCATGGTGGTCGGCTGGTCTGTGGTCCCCGCCTGGGTCCTCGTCAACATTAAGAACTACAGGACCAAGGAATAAGCAGAAGGCCAAGCTTAGACAATTATATGTAGATACAGTGATATGCATTATGTTAAGTAAACGGTTAATTTAACATTAAGGATTTTTATTTGCATAAATGAATGAGGGGCCCGCGGCTAAATAATAACAGCCTCACAGGTGGATCGATTAGATTAAGCTACGCTTGCCGCGGTTGGTCTGTGGATGGGTGACCATCATTACATACCGAGACCCCTCTGTGCTTTAATGGTCACGGCTGTCATTCGTGGATCTTTGACAGTCGTTACGGGTCGTCAGAAGCCCGAAAGTCTGACAACCAGTCTTACCAAGGGGTTTCGTAATACCCTGTAACTTGGGTGTGGAGGTCAGATAGACTCCTGGGCAAGCTCGTTCCACCGTAGA
Organism: Apamea sordens; assembly: GCA_945859715.1. Classification (NCBI taxonomy): domain Eukaryota; kingdom Metazoa; phylum Arthropoda; class Insecta; order Lepidoptera; family Noctuidae; genus Apamea; species Apamea sordens. The sequence goes on along the minus strand of OX244015.1, from coordinate 3,274,251 downwards.
TTTCATCCCTGCCTCTGGTCTGGATTGAGGTCAAGAGTGAGCCAATTGTCAATAAAAAAAAAATAAAAAATAGGCAGTCGCTCCATATAAAATACTGGTATTCAGCTACATCTGGTTAGACTGGAAGCCGACCCCTACGTAGTTGGGAAAAGGCTAGGCAGGTGATGATGATGATGAGACCCCGCAGTGTAGGTGCACCCACACAAAACACAGACAAGGCTCTACTAAAATACCTATTTGTTAGTTAATTCCAACGATTTAACACAAATCAGAATAATAAAATATTTTAACCCACGGTCCTTTCGATGGTTGATGGATGGGTTTTCTCAAGGTCAGGAGTAATAAAGTCAAACAAACCAAATAATATATAAGTAAACGATTTATTTATCACAAAATATAAAACATTATTCGTAGGTAGTTATCTAACAAGGGTTCAGCCCGATTCAAACTGGCGGCTCTGAACATGAGGCGAGTCGCTGCGCAGTAACAAATTCCCGTGTCAGCGGGGGTGAGGGGTGAGGTACTGCGCATCGAGTAGCGTACTTCATTGCTGACATAAAGTTTGAATCGGGCTGAACCTACCTATAATAAAATTCAACTTCATTACTAAATACCTATTATTTTTACAAAATAAGGCTTTCAGTGTAGTCTTTCAAATGATTTGGTTACCTCGGTTCATAATTATAGTACAGACGCCAGCAGGTCAAGCTATCCGAAACTGTCAAATTTTCCCAATCAACTTTCAACCATATGCTCTAAAGATAAAGCTGAAAATCTATTCAAGAAATTTGACAGATTGTAGTAGCTTGATGTGCTGGAGTCTGTACACATACTTTTCAGTCTGGTTAAGTTTAAGGGCCGGCACCCACTGGCGGTATGGCAGGACAAGGGATTTTTATGCGACGAAAAGAAATATAGGTAACTTAAATGTATGACATAAAAATTGAAATTTCAATGAGTGTCAAAGGACGTCGCAGCATCGTTCCCGTTGAAATTTCAATTTAATGTGATGCCTATAATTAAATTATATTTTCTATTCGTCGCATAAAAATTCGTTTGCCGTGCCGTTCCGCCAGTTGGTGCCGGCGAAAGCATCAGGGATTCCGCGAAATATAAATTTTCTTATGCAAGTTGAATTTCACGGGTCACTAGCGCATCCCCTTAAGACCATATTTTGTCGCGGCGGGATTTTATCGCGCACTGGACTTTCAACTTTCGGTGTTGAGCTGAGCATTGAAAATCCAACAGAGCACATCCCAGCAGCGCCTCAAAAAACGCACTGTTTGATTTTCAACTCTCGCCGCTAAGCAGTGCGTCAAAAATCCAATGCGCGAAAAAAATCTCCGTACACGTACGAACCTGCCTGCGAAACTGGAATATACCCTGAGTCCTGACCATTAGGTAAACCGTTTTTTGACAGATGGAACTAGTGATTGATTGCAGCAACACACAATACATTGATTGATACACATACAGTATTATAATGTCTGTAAAAAGCCATAAATAAGATAATTCAATAAGTTATGGCAGTTTATATATTTATTTATTTATTACTCATTTTAAAGTTAAATACGTAATCTGGAATATGAACGTTCTAAGACAGCTGTCAAAAAACGGTTAACCGATGACATTAACCGTGGACAGGGTATAAGTAACATAAGTCTCATCGCAGTTTATTGATAACCTAACCAAACAGCAACAACGCTGATTGCCGCCAAAATCGGCGAAGATTTAAACAAAATGGCCGCTCCTCGTACAATTGGCGCGCATTCTTTTTCCAGCCACTCATACTCTGCTAAAAACTGTCGCCGTAAGAGAATAGGCCCGATGGTGTTGAGGACTCGCTCGTGGTAATCGTTCAGGTATTTAATCTGGAAAAAAAGAGCATTATTTAATGGTTTTTTTATGTTTGTTCAGTTTTCATGTTAGCAGTATAAAGGCTGTATTTTTGAGACGGGGAGGTAAGGTTAGGTGCCTGAACTATTGAAGCTACAGGAAAACGGTCTTAGATGACTGTTCTTAATTTTTTGAGATTTGATATGCACACAGTTTTTGAAAAAAATGTAACTACAGTCAATAAGAAAAGGTAGCTTTCGCGAATATCATTGGCTTTCGCAAAAACTTTTTTCGCTGCCAATCTAATCTGTTTCTTATAAGAATCAAAAAAATCTATCGGACCATTTAAGGTTTGAGTACCTACTAAATAATTCAAAAATCGCAATAAACTTTTTCCAAACATTTCGTAAGAAATAAACTCCAATTTACTTTTTTATTATGGAAAGATTAGCCAAAAATAAACAGTCTTTCTAAACCTATTATATGAGCATATCCCTTAAATGTTGAAACTTACCTCAAAATCAGTGAGAAGGCTGATATCCAGGCACGCTACCTGATGCGGTACTAGGGATATCGTGTGGAAACCAACTGCACCTCGACCAGCGAAGTCACCTACTAGTTCCTGAGCCTGTAAGAAGAGATACATTAAAAATGACATCATGACGTGTGAGAGAAACATTTACCCAGCTGTGGGACAGACTATAGCGCTACAAGGTTATTTTAGTGCGTGGCCAAAATCGGAACTAAAGTCGTCATCTTGTTTTTTGAATACATTTCAGTTGAAAGGGTTTTGAAGCTCCGTGGCATACGGCATACCTGTCGGTTCGCCATTTTGTTTTTTTCTTCAAAATGGCGGCCACGCTTGAAATCTACATCAACGCAATCATAAAACATGATAAGACCAAACCCCAAAGCGTCATGTTTCCGAAATATTAACGTTCAAAGTCGCGTGATCAACTTTGACCGTTACCAACGTTACCCGTGGCCGCCATTTTGAAAAAACATCAAGATGGCGTATAGGTTTCACAAAACAATTACATAAATATATCAAGACCGCCCATTGTGTTTTGTTGTAGGTAGTGTTATTTATTGCTTTAGTTTTTTTTGGTGTACAAAAAGTATATAGGTACCTACAAGGTGGAGACGACAATACGACAGTAAATTATAGTTCGTTTCTTTAATGACGTTCCCAGTCTGCATACGAAAATTCAACCTCATTACGGGCAGGTAACTCTCTTGCCGAAAGGAGGCCTGTGTCCCAGCAGTGGGAACATTATATACTGATTATGTTATGTACTCACTCGTATATGGTCAGAAGCATTATTCACTTCTATGGTTACCACCAGATCTTCATGACGGATGCCGTATTCACCAACTTCGTAGTAACCAGGTTCTACAAAACAGAAAATATTTTGACATCTCAAACATCTACAGATCAGAGGGGCAATTCTCGTAATTTTAAGAACGTTTACGGTCTGATCTCAGTCTCAATCTGTCCAAAAATACTTCTAATTTCCCTAGATTTTGACAAGTTTTTGACCGAGATGAGACTGCGACTAGATTTTGAACGTTTTAAATTAGGAGAATTGGCCTACTGATATTCCTATAAGTACATTTATTGCGTTACATAATGTTTAAAAGATGTTTAAAAAAGGCTAATAGCTAGATATATATTATATATACATAGATAAAAATTATTGCGACTGCCTATCTGACCTCCACAACCCAGTTACTGGGTAACACGACACCCCTTGGTAAGACATGACTGCCCGTACTACCGACTGCCAAAGATCTACAAATGATAGCCGGGACCAACGGCTTAACATGCTTTCCGATGCACGGAGGGGGGTCTCTGTATATATTGGTACAGGCGCCAGCACATCAAGCTACTACAATCTGTCAAATTTCTTTATTAGATTCTCCACTTTATCGCTAAAGTAAAAAAAGAAAAAGAAAGAAAGAAATTTTTTTTTTTTTTTAAGTATTAAGGTTCTAATTGGCAAAATTTGACAGTTTCGGGTAGCTTGACTTGTCTGTACCTAATGAATGGTCACCCATCCAGCCGATCGATTCTGTAAAAACCTCACCGTGAAAAGTTAGGTGAAGTAAGCTTGGAGTGAGCTGTCAATAGTGTCAATCCCTAGCATTAGTTGGAATGACAGCTCACTCCACGCTCACTTCACCTGAGTTTTCACGGTGAGATGGTTACAGAATCGCACTGCAGGACCGACCTCTGCAAACGTAACATAAGCATTATCTATCGACCAGTGTGGTAGTTACTTAGCCACGAACCCATTACTTAAAAGGTCTCGTGGCTAAGTAACAGCCAGCTTACTTACCATTACTATAGATCATGTTAGGCGCGATTCCAGGGTCATCAGCGGTGGGGCCGCTAAGGATCCAGATGGGCCCTTCGTGCACGTTCAAAAAATGGCCCACGCCGTGACCAGTTCCGTGGCCGTAGTTCAGGCCCACGTCCCATAGGGCCTTGCGTGCTAGAACTTCTATCACGTTACCCTGAATTTATGGAAATAATAAATCATAAAAGAGAGCCCTACTACGGTCGCGTTTGCCATTGCGGGTTTTTTTGGCACAGATTAACAAAATTTTATTATTTTTAAATTGGAATGAAACCCTATTACTAAGGCTCAATTTACACCATAGATTATACAGTCTATTTACACTGCCGCGGAACGGAGTGGAAGCGAGTTTTGGTAGCGATATTATACATAGCAAAATGAACTTTATGTCAATTGTCTAACGTACAAACTAGAAACGAGCTTATTAATTCTCCAAAAGATGCGCGACCTGTGCAGATGTGTGTATCTAATTTGTGCGTTACACTTTTGACATAAAGTTCATTATGCTTTGTACAGACGCCAGCAGGTCAAGCTACCCGAAACTGTAAAATTTTCCCAGTGAACCTTGAACCTGAATGCTTTAGCGATAACGTTGAAAATCTATTAAAGAAATTTGACAGATTGTAGTAGCTTGATGTGCTGGCGCTTGTACGGACGCCAGCAGGTCAAGCTACCCGAAACTGTAAAATTTTCCCAGTGAACCTTGAACCTGAATGCTTTAGCGATAACGTTGAAAATCTATTAAAGAAAGACAGATTGTAGTAGCTTGATGTGCTGGCGCTTGTACAAAAAATAGCGCGTCTACTCCGTTCCACGGCTGTGTAAATTGAGAGAGGCTTGGCGTCTGCCGTTCGTCCTTTCGTCTGATTGATAGCGAACACAATAGCGTTGTGCTGCTGGGGAGTTTGTGGCGCCACTTCTTCTTCCCAGCGAAAGCACTAGGAAGGGGTGAAGGGCGGGCGTTTTGGGGGACTGTCTTTTGACGTTCTTCCATCTACAACCCCTTGACTATAACAGTCAACCAAATATTAATTTTTAGAATAATAAAAAAAGGATTTTGCAACTTATATGTGGCGCCGATTCCCTTGTTCACAAACTAAACTAAATTTAAGTTCAATGCATCTTTTTCTTTCTATTTAATTTAGAAAAGGACAGAAGATAAATTTTAGTTTAGTCCTGCCAAACTAGTCAGCGCCTGACGTAAATTGACGTATTTTTAGTAGCCATGTTTTTAATCACGTCTAATCTGTCTATGGAGTATCTTAATTTGACAGGACTAAACTGATATTTTATCTTCTGTCCTTTTCTTAATGAAATGAAAGAAAAAGATGCACTGAACATAAATTTAGTTTAGTTTGTGAACAAGGGAATCAGGGCCAATAACGGAGGTCTGAGGTAACAAACATAAAAAAAACTGGAACCTTCTCCTTTTTTGAAGTCGGTTAAAAAAAGACTACCTAACCATTACTCTCATTTCCAGGGAAGAATCAGAGATAATTGAAGGAGAAGTTGTAGAAGTGGTTGTCGAAAGGGCAGCGGGGGGCGGAGGGGCGCGGGTGGACCGCCTGACCCTCAAGACTACTGACATGGAGACTGCTGTGCTGCTGGGGAGTTTGTTGCGCCACTTCTTCTTCCCAGCGATAGCACTAGGAAGTGGTGAAGGGCGGGCGTTTTTGGGGGACTGACTGTCTTTTGTAATTTTGACGTTCGAAATGACTTTTGATTTTTTTTTTTTGACTAACCACGATATGGGATCTCTGAGATGACGCACTTGTATGGACAAGAAACGATTTTTTTTTCGGCGTTTATTGCCTTGTGGTACAGAACCCTTCGTGTGCGAGTCCGCCTTGCACTTGGCCGGTTTTTCTTACGTATTCAACTTTACATCACACCAAACCGAAAATACGCTATTATGACTTCACGTTCACGCTCACAATGAGCCGGCTCACGATCGGCGGCCGACTAAACGTTTGACATTCAAATTCATTTATTTGCCAAAACAATATCCCTGGACATTTCACACAGCGCCATCTAGTCCCAAGCTAAGCAACCTAATGCTTGTGTTATGGTAACAAGATGGCTGATAAACTACTTATATACATTTTTTTTTGTAAATACATACATATTATAGATAGAAAAACACCCAGACTCGGAACAAATACATGTAGGTCATACAAATATTTGTTCCGTGCGGGAATCGAACCCGCGACACGCAGCGCAGCCACTGCGCCAACGCACTTGGCCGGTTTTTCTTACGTATTCAACTTTACATCACACCAAACCGAAAATACGCTATTATGACTTCACGTTCACGCTCACAATGAGCCGGCTCACGATCGGCGGCCGACTAAACGTTTGACATTCAAATTCATTTATTTGCCAAAACAATATCCCTGGACATTTCACACAGCGCCATCTAGTCCCAAGCTAAGCAACCTAATGCTTGTGTTATGGTAACAAGATGGCTGATAAACTACTTATATACATTTTTTTTTGTAAATACATACATATTATAGATAGAAAAACACCCAGACTCGGAACAAATACATGTAGGTCATACAAATATTTGTTCCGTGCGGGAATCGAACCCGCGACACGCAGCGCAGCCACTGCGCCAACCGTGCCGTCAAACGTAGGTTTACAATCTTAAAACTATAATGGCCCCTTTACATTCTACTTTTACATATGGTGTTAAAAATATTTAGAAATGTGCACGCACCCTAATAGCAACACTTTCTTTCAAAATGATAATAAAGCTAAGTACTTACCAATGTCCCTGTAGGCAGCACGGTGGTAGCTAAATTGATTTGTCCCTTCAACACTCGAGTGAATGTCATGCGCTGAGCGTCAGTCGGAGTGCCGCTCATATGTCGCGTCCGAGTTATGTCTGTTGTGCCTTCACTGTTGAACAAGAAGAAAATAATCTATACCACATAAATATGTATTACCTACTAGCTTCTGCCCGCGACTTCGTCCGCGAGAAGCAAGTTTCTTAAAAAAAAATTCCGTAAGAAACTTGTACAGAGTATTAGAAAACTACAAAAAAAAATCAGCCAAATCGGTCAAGCCGTTTTCATGTTATGTCGTGACAACGGAAAACGGGTTTCATTTTTATATATATAGATAAAGCTGAAGAGTTTGTTTTTTTCTTTTTGCATTTGATAGCCAAACTCTTGAGGAAGGTTATAATGTCGTTTTTAGAGTTCCGTAGTTCGTCTCGGAACCCTTATAGTTTCGTCATGTACTCATGTCCGTCCGTCCGTTCGCCCTCGACTTACCGTCCAAACGGTTAGTACTAGAAAGATGAAACTTTGCATGGATATGTGTACGAGTATTTATCACGTCGACAAAGAGTTATAATAAAATATGTTTCTTTAGGGCACCTCCCCTACACGTAAAGTGGGGATGACTTTTTTTCTCGAGTCTACCCCGTAGTGTGGGGTATCATTAGATAGGTCTTTTAAAAGCATTGAGAGGTTGCTAAGACTTAGGTATGTATTTTGATTTAGGTATCCGTTTGCGAGATATTCAACTTTAAAGCGCATTTTTTTGTTAAAATAGGGCGTCAACTAAAAGCTAAACACCTGGCTCGGAAAATCTGAAAAAAATCATGATGGTAGTCCATGTGATGAACTTTGAAGGAAACATATAACGGCTTGGATAACTTTGTTAGTTCAGAAGTTATAGAGGCCTAACTTGTAAAATGCGCTTATTCTTGGGATAAATTCATTCCAACTACGGAACCCTATATTGTGCGTCGTCCGACACGCACTTGGCCGGTTTTTTTTAATACTAACTTCTGCCCGCGACTTCGTCCGCGTGAAATTTCTTGCTCCCCCGACCCACCGCGTCGCATCGCATCGCCTGCTTGCGCTATAAGCCCGACATGATTCATCGGGCAGTTGCCGGCAGATGCAGGACACAACACCCGTCTGGTCGGAGGATCCTCCCTTTTAGCTATGGAGGATGGGTGAACTTTACACCCTGCCGGTCGATTCTGTAAAAATCTCACCGTGAAAACTCAAGTGAAGTGAGTGGTCAGTAGTGTCAATCCCTAGTATTATTTGAAATGACAGCTCACTCCACGCTCACTTCACCTAAGTTTTCACGGTGAGCAGTGGCGTAACTATACCGTTCTAGGCCCGTGGCAAATTCATCGGATGGGCCCCCTCCCCCCAATATAAAGAAGCTGAACCAACAATAATAATATTTTTTTAATTTTATAATAAAATAATAAAAATAAAAATTGTTTATTCTCAGCCAACTTACAGTCCATAGAAAAGGTTAGTCACATAAATCTTATAAACTATGTTAGTACAATTAAAATAACAGTGGGAATAAAATTGGAAACACTATACAATATAAATGTTAGGAGTTGGGATTCTCCTCTGACCGGGGGCCCCTTCCGGCTGGGGGCCCGTGGCATTTTGCCGACTTGCCACCCTGTAGTTACGCCACTGACGGTGAGATGGTTACAGAATCGCACTGCTGTTCCTCATACCTCTATACTTACAAGTACTGTCCCCCAGAGTCCACCAGCAGCATATCATCAGGTCTGATGAGCCGCTGTGGCCCCTCTGCTTTGGGGCTGTAGTGTATGATAGCACCATTTTCACCGGCGCCCGCGATTGTGGAGAATGATGGCCCCATGAAGTTCTCTTCTTGGCTGAAGAAGAATATTGAAGGTTTCTTTATTACAAAAATTCTCAAAGGAAAACATCGTAAGTACCAACCCGCACGGGGCCGCGTGGTGGATGACAACCCACTCCCTATCACAGAGAGGAGGCCTATTTTATATGGAGCGACTGCCTATCTGACCTCCACATTCCATAACCCAATTTCTGGGTAATACAACTGGGTCGATCAATTGCCGCGGTCGGTCCGTGGATGGGTGACCCTCTTTACATACCGTGACCCTTCTTACATACCCAGACCCTTGTGCTTCGGAAAGCACGTTAAGCCGTTGGTCCCGGCTGTCATTCGTGGATCTATTACAGTCGTTACGGTTCGTCAGAAGCCCGATAGTCTGACAACCAGTCTTAACAAGGGTTATAGTATTACCCTGTAACTGGGTTGTGGAGGTCAGATAGGCAGTCACCCCACGTAAAATACTGTCATTCAGCTTCATCCAGTTATACGGGCAGCCAACACGTCATGATGATTATTTTATTTATTTATTTAAATTTCTCGCACACAAAAAAGGGAACAAAAGCGGACTTTATGCTTTATGCATTCTCTACCAGTCAACCAAGGGTGGTGAAGAGATGGGATGGCAGGTGCTTTGGTTGAGAGGAACAATGATAAAAAAACGATTAAAACCTTCACCCTAATTGCGTAACACACAATCAATCGTAATCTGAAACATTTTGAAGCAAATTGCTATAATCCATTGCTTCATAAGTTCGAAACATTTGTCGGCTCAACACGTAAATAACGCAATGAATGTTGTTGAACTGTCAAAATGAAACCGGTTCCGATTGATTGTGTGTTACGCAATTAAGGTGCACGTACACAAATACATAAATAAGGTTATAAATGCACATACACATTGCATGCATTTTTAAGTATAATAAAAAATAATCACAATACTTACCGTCGGAACTGCACCATTTGAGTTGACAGGTCCATTTCGGAGACCTGCAGTCCTGCTGCCACTTGCCGTTCCACCCAGTGTAAGGACCTGACCACGGCCACCCCATCCTTAATATGAGCTAGACGGAAACCCTGGTGAAAAGCAAATACATAATTATTATAACATCATGGCTGTATGTATAATCGAAATATTAATTGATAAAAGTTATTACACAATTCACGACTTCCTTAATGACGAATCACTGACTGATTAACATGATCTTATACCATTTGACTTTTTTATTATTTTTGCAACCTAGATGACATTTTTTTTTTTTGACTATATTACTGTGACATTTTTAATTTCTTGTAATTCAAACGATTTAACATTAATTTGTATTATGTTATTCTACTAATTTTTATTTAATATTATAAATAATATCTTTTGTAAGTAATTAAGTTAAATAATAATATATTTTGCATGCCCATGTGACGGTAGAGCATGGAGGACTCTTATAAGAAAACATCTTTGTACAAATACCCATGTTTGCAAACCAATAAATGATTTGAATGATGATGATTTGATTTGTATTTAAGACGCGAGTCGATACCCATCGCGTCTACGGAGTTTAGCTAGCCAATTTAAAATAACCCTGTATACGGTTGGCAGGGACATCGACGCGCAAACTGTAACCATGAATTCAGCACTTGATTTTAAACCCACGTAACGAAGAAATTTTTCGTCGGTTATCAAAAAAAATAATCACCTGTTTCATGGAAAAGTGCATTTAAAAAAAAAAACCGACAAAAATTTGCAACTCTTAGGAGGCTTTTTTTATAAGTTTGGGAAATCATCAAATGACCTCTTCTTCTTCTTCCTCTCTGAGACTTTTACTGACTAAAACCCACCCGTGTTCCTTCAGTTGCCCGCGGTATCTCTTTAGAACAACCCGCAGCCCTGGCAGACTATTGCTTGGGGAAGTTCAGAATCATAATGCAACCGGATGCAGCTGAATACCAGTATTTTACATGGAGCGACTATCTGACCTCCACAACCCAGTTCTGGGTAATACGATACCCCTTAGTAAGACTGGTTGTTAGACTGTCGAGCTCCTGACTACCCGTAACGACTGTCAAAGATCCACGAATGACAGCCGGGACCAACGGCTTAACGTGCTTTCCGAGGCACGGAGGGGTTTTGGTATATGAAGATGGTCACCAATCCACGGACCAACCGCGGCAAGCGTAGCTTAACCTGATCGATCGACCCGTGCGGCTGTTATCACTTAGCCACAAGCCGTGCTCGTGTATCTCGTGCTCGTGTATTTGAGTCCGGTGCTCATAGCGATATAGTTGTCGACGGTTGCAGTCAGACTGTCAAAGTCACCCTGTATAAGTAGTTTTGTTTACCTCAAGTTCCACATTATTCTTCACGCATTTCTTCTGAGCAACTGGAGAAATTGAGGTTGACAGAATTCGAGCTGGGCCTTCCTGAAAATAATAGAAATGGTTCAGTCTTCTCTCAAAGACTCAGAAAAAGAAAACCGATTACGTTTAGTTAAACTTTTAAGGCATTAGCTCCGGTTCCCTTGTTCACAAACTAAACTAAATTTAAGTTTAGCGCATTTCTTTCTTTCTATTTCATTAAGAAAAGGACGGAAGATAAATATTAGTTTAGTCCTGTCAAATTAGTGAGCGCCTGACGTAGGTAAATTGACGAATTTTAGTTGCCAATTACAAAACTGTCAATTAAGTAGGTAAGTATCTTAATTTGACAGGACTAAACTAATATTTATCTTCTGCCCTTTTCTTAATGAAATAGAAAGAAAAAGATGCGCTGAACTTAAATTTAGTTTAGTTTGTCAACAAGGGAATCGGCGCCATTGTCTAAGGCCGCGTCCTAACCAATAGCGATCGTCGTGTTCAATTGTGACTTTTTGTTCGGAAGGCGCTTATGTCGGCGCGACCCCGCATTCAATCACCCTAATTACACACTTTCAATTACAATTCGAGATTTTTGAAGGATAGGTAAGGTCAGGTGGGGTAAGTGAAACATACTTTACTTTTAATTTTACATAAACAGCTCTAGCACAGTAATATGAGTCGCATTTATAATAACGATTGATGCGAACTACTCTTCCTTTAATCGGTCATCTATGATACGAGTTCTAAGCTCTTTAATCGTTCTTAAATCGATAAAATCATCGAATTTAAGCAGACTGTGGTTTTGTTTCACTTCCCCCGTGTATGGGGTAAGTGAAACTGTCGCCATAATATGTATAATATTGAGCCTGCGAAACTAATAAAAGGGCTAAAATGACGTGTCAAAATGCTTTTATCTAATATGAGTTGTATTTCGTCGGAATAAGTTTTAATTTAGGATATACACTTAAAAAATGTAATTTGGGGTAAGTGAAACGTAGTCACGGTGGTCAGGGGTACTGAACCAGTGCAAAAATCGAACAAAAATTTACAACTAAAATAAAATTGCGAAAAGATTATAAAACATATCATTGTGTTTATTTAGGTGCTCATTGAACAAATTCAAGTTTTCTTACTTAATTCGATTATAATTATGTAAGTAGTATGTAGTAGATTTATTTTAGATTTGTCGTCTAAAATAAATAAAAAATTAAACTCAAATAACAATAAAATATATTATAATATAATATTGCATTTTGCAGTTTTTCATCAGAGTAAGCAGCTTTATTAGTTTTCCGAATGTAATTTCGAGGCATGTTTTACAAGACCTGGAAAAAAATCCGATTATAACATAAATGAATTAAATTAACTTCTCCGTTAAGTTAACAACTCTAAAAATAGTTTATCAAAAAACTGTCATAAAAAGTTTATAAGTTTTGTTTGTACAATGATTAATTGCTGTATGTTAATAATTATTTTGTTTATTGATGGCTCTACCGAATAATATTGGAGGTCCTCGAACGGTTTTTTGATTTTTTGTCGGTTTGTTCGGGATTCTTGCAAAAACTACCTGCAATTTTAATAAAAGTAAACAAGTACCTCGTAGTTCGACTAAAAACTGATAAATGTTTGGTCAAAATCTATTGGTTAGCTTACCTTCTGAACGAAATGCAAAGATGATAAACAATAAATTAAGTACCTAGTAAAACTAAACATTTTACGCGAGATTACCAAAAAAAATGTTTGTAAACTCTGGCACGGGGGAAGTGGGCCATATGTTTCACTTACCCCGGCCATCACTGTTTCACTTTCCCCAATCAGTACTTTTCGAGCTTAGAATTTCTACAACTTATAATTCAATTGCCTGCACGTTTAAGCTAAAAAAATCTATTAGAACATGAAATCTACAGTTTGAATACGTTCCTTACATAGAAAAATCTTCAAAAACACTATTAAATTGCTTGACACCAACGAAAAGATTAGGCACGTCCAACTCGTGTTTTGAAGTTCCAAAGATGTCAGATTTCTTTTTTTTATATAACCTTATAGAACTATCGTAGCGACAACTGTGCTAGAGCATTGAAACCTCTTCGTCGATCCTGCTTTATCGACCGATCACTATTAGAGCTGAACTCTATAGCTAAATAGATAGGGTTGGGTGTTTCACTTGCCCCTTCGTTTCACTTACCCCACCTGACCTTATTGCTAATTCATTGCTTCCTAACTTCGAAAAATTCGTCTGCTCAACAACGTTAATAGCGCAATGAACGTCAGTGAACTATCAAAATGAACCCCGTTGCAATCAATTGTCATTTTATGTGTGTTACGCCCACTGCCGGATATTATACAAGTACGCTGGACTAAATACTATACGAAATGACAGTTGTTTTTTGTGCTGAATCAAAGCGCCCCGCTCGAGCGTCTCAGGAACTAAAATTGACACATTGTTGCAAATGGCCGTCGTTTTGTTTTGGTACATCTCTGATGATTTAAGTCTAAATCGTAGAATAAGACGTTTTTGTGTATTTTTTGTATACTACGAGATATTTAGAACATTTTCATCTGTCACATCTTTCACTGTCAAAAATATTAATTCTACAGACGCTCACGTTGCTGTCAGCGCCAAAATGGCGAAAATCAAATGTCTTCAATTTGTAATCGATAGTATGAAGTTCAGCGTACTTGTTTATACAGGTCAGTGGTTACGCATTACGCTAAAAATTAAACATACCTCAATGGCTAGTAACACGGCGTGGCTGGCTTCATTAGATACCCAAATAGTCCCTTGGTCGCCCAATTCAATCTGAAAAAAAAACCATTCAAATATATAAACTGATAAACAAAAGTTAAAACAATTGTGTTTCTATGCGACCCGTTTGTATGACATTTAAGCTGGCTGTTCCGTTGGTCTTGTGGTCGCAAGCGGCTGCTGAGCCTATGGGGTCCTTGGTTCGATTCCCAGCTCAGGCAATGTGATATTGGGTTTTATCCATTAGGAATTTCGCAGTACTTAACAGCCCGCAGTTTGGAAGCTGGCGGTGGACCCCCCCGTGGGCCTGATCTCTCCGGTCGTGTCGGATTGCCGTCCCATCGGACTATGAGAGTGAGAGAGGAGAGAGTGCACCTGTGTCTGCACACACACGCGTGCACTATAATATCTCCCGCGCCGAAGGCAAAGAATATATACACTATCGGTTAGTCTCCGTTGAGATTGGCCGACACGGCTGAAATAAGGTCAGAAGGACTATTACAGTAAGCAAGTAACTATGAACACTATTTGTATAACGTTTAACGTTCATATTCAAACGGACGCTTGCTCACATTCGCTTGCATGTATTGTATGTCACATAGCTATGTACAGTTAAACCAGAAAAAAATTGCGAATCGGTAATCTTCGTGTTTCCGAATTAGCACGAACGCGTCGCACCGCGCTTTGTAGAAGTACTCGTCATTGCGCATTTGCATGAAAATTTCTCTCTGGTTACCTAATCCGGTCGCAGATCGTCATCTGTCACTTAAAAGTTTTTTTGGAATTGCATAGAGTTGTAAATCTATAATTTGGTACGTAATTTTGGGTCTTCGTATAGGGTCTTAGCATAATGCTAAGACCCTATACGAGACAGAGCCCCAGCGCAGGCTTTCAGCGGCAGCCGGCGGCGTTGACGTGATGACGTTAACCAGTGCAGCATGCGAGCGTGCAAACAAAAAACAAAACATAAAATAAAATAAACATACATTAAAAAAAAAACTTGAGAGGTGTCAAGGGACACCCGGATGGAACGAAGGGCTTGCTTTCTATAAGAGAGAGAGAGAGCCAGACAGAGAAACACGCGCACGCCGCACGGCTTACAACTATAGCAAAAAGTGTCGTTCCAACTTATGGTCTTAATTTTTTCCGTCTAGCCCCCTTTCGCAACGCGCGATAAGGAACTTCGTTCCAAAAAAGAGAAAACCCCGAAAATTTTGTCAGTTTAAATCAAATACTCGTAGACGACCGTCATTCTTCCGACAGCTGTTTACTGTCGTGGGGCAATAAATGTTAACGAAATGTGTCATTTTCGATACGATAGCCTGTCGAATGGTTGTCAAGCTCTATGCTGTAAGTACTTACGGATAGATCCTTAAGGTAATCAAATATATCCGCATAAGGTCTTGTTTCTACAAGAGTGTTTTCTGATGCAAAATGGGCACTAATATCACTGGCGAGGACTCCGTCGTGCCAGAACAGTATCACATTACCGAAATTGGGCTGAAAAAAAAGACAGATTCCTTTACCGACTTCAAAAACTTTTTTGCCAAAAAAAAACAACCGACTTCCAAAAGAGACACTACAAAGTGAAAAGTAACTTTAATTTCGGAAGTCGGTGGCAAACAACTAAAATGCGAACCCAACAACACCGACTTCCGAAATTAAAGTTACTTTTCACTTTGCAGTGTCTTTTTTGGAAGTCGGTTGTTTTTTCTTTGCAAAAAAGTTTTTATTTTTCACTGTTAAGTTGTTAATTTTTACCAGTAACTTTGATTTAAAAACCAAAGTACTGAACCGTTTTTGATGAAATTTCTATGGGACCAATCTGAAAGTATATCCTTTTTTTGAAGTGAAAACTTCTTTAGCGGCGTTGTGCATTTTTTTTATAATGGGTAAAAAATGTTAAACTCGCGTCAGGACACGTGACCTGATCGAAAATTCGTAAGACGGAGCTCGCATCAGGACACGTGACCTGATCGAAAATTCGTAAGACGGAGGGAGAGTAGGCCGCATTCCAAAATATCAAAAATGCACAACGTTCATATTCAAGTTTTCACTTCTGCCGGCACTCCCGGAGAGCAAACCGTTTTTTTTTTACTTACCGAACTCGGGTTAGTCCTAATTAGAAGATAGGAAAAGAATACAGGATTAAACGGAATATCGGATCCACGAATGTTGAGTGTGTCTGGAAATAATAAAAAAAAGTTTAAGTAAGAGAGCAGCAGTGCAATTCTGTAACCATCTCACCGTGAAAACTCAGGTGAAGTGAGCGTGGAGTGAGCTGTCATTCCAAATAATGCTAGGGATTGACACTACTGACAACTCACATCAAGCTCACTTCACTTAGTTTTCTCGGTGAGATTTTTACAGAATCGACCGGCAGTGCTGCCCTACTAAGCGCAAAAGCGGTCTCTCAAAAAAAATCGTAAAGTTGATTTTTATGCCATCGGATAGCTCTAAAAAATACGCATCTAATGAACTAAGCCTTTTAGCGCTATCGCTTTTATTAAGATACCGCTTTTGCGCTTAGTTGGGCAGAGTGGTGGCCCAGTGGTAATGGCCGCGACTTACGAATTGTAGGTCGTGGATTCGAACCCACCTAGGCAAGAGTACTTTGTGTAAATAATTCATCATCACTGCTCTCAAAAACGGTAAAGGAAAACATCGTGAGAAAACCGGCTCGACCTAGAATAAAAAACTTGAGAGGTGTCAAGGGACACCCGGATGGAACGAAGTATAACTGGCTTGCTTTCTATAAGAGAGAGAGACAGATAGAGAAACATGCGCACGCCGCACGGCTTACAACTATAGCAAAAAGTGTCGTTCCAACTTTTGTTATTAATTTTTTTCGTCTAGCCCCCTTTCGCAACGCGTGTTATGGAACTTCGTTGCAAAAATCGATGATATGTGACATCTACCAGCCCGCACTGAGGTCACTCCGCGCTCACTTCACCTAAGTTTTCACGGTGAGATTTTTACAGAATCGCACTGCAGATGAATGAACGTAAACGAGGCAAAAGGGGTATGTAAGGATCGTAGCTGGTGACGTTCTGTAGCTTCTGCCTACCCCCACACAAAGAAGGCGTGATGTATGTGTACTTACAAGCAATATCATCTAGAGCAGTCAGGAGTAACACAGAGGCGCCCCTGGTGTAAATTTGTTGAAGTAAGTCCCAGATCTTTCCAAAAGACTGCTGACCTGGAAAACGAAAAATGAAAAATGTACAATATAGGCTATTTTCCTAAAAAAAATTTTAATAAGTCCGTCAGTTAGATTATCAAAAAATATTGGACCCATATTTTTTCTTTTGTCAATTATATAGAAAATGATGAAGATATCGCCCGTTAAAGTTCCGCGTTTCGTCACGCCTTGCTACACTCTTTAGCAAGGCGCGACGTCACGACCCCCTACTCCCAAATTTTGACGCGCTTTATCTTTGTCATTTTTTGTTTGATTGACAAAAGAAAAAATACGTGTCCATTATTTTTCGATAATCTAACTGACGGACTAAATATAATAATCATTTTTTTACCCAGGCAACTACCCTATTGTTTTGTTTAATATCTTTTCGAGAGCAGTCGTGGCTCAGTGGTAACCAGGGGGGTGAAACTTTCATACATCTGACAGTAAATATCTAATGTATGGAAGGTGGCGCCATCCATAGTTCACGTTTTGAAAACGTTTAATAAAAAGTATACTATTGCTTGATAGATGGAGCTAGTTAGCATCGATAAAATCAAGTGTTGCCACATTAAACCAATAAAATTGTAGATTGAATCTATCACTGAACAAAATCTGATAAACAAAGCTTTGATATATAAATTGTCTTTGTACGTATAAAATACTCCGTATTTTTTCGTCATAATTATATAAAATATTAAATTTGAATTGAGGTAAATTAAAAAAAAAAACACTGTAAATGGTAGAAATTTTAATTTTTTCCTAAATATTAGTGTATCGTCTATGGTGGTAACGCACGGCCATTGAGATAGGAAATAACATGGAGATGCCGCGTTATTCTATACATACATTTGCTTATACAAATATGAGTGAAATATGATTCAGAATTTGAAATATCGTTATGTCTCATTCTTTCTAGTAAGATAATCTCATTTGATAAAAGAGACAACTATATTTTAAGTTGTTGCTAATTATGGCAACATTTTGTCTTGACGTAGTGACAGTTGTAGGTAAGTGCCGTAGCAGCCATCTTAGGTGACGAGTTTCGTGGTAGTTTTGCTGTCAAATGGTTGTTTGTTTTTTGTATTATTGAGATTTGCGAGAAAATTACGAGGATTTTACCTTTTAAAACTGCATGTAAATGTTGGAAAACAGAAGTTCAACATGCCTGTGTGTTGTATTGTGAAGTGTGGTGCAAGAAAGAATGAAAATCAACCTCAATTGTAGTTGCACAGGTTAGTAGCCGGTTTTCATGCATTAATACATACAATAATACACAATCGATGATACAATTGTAACGCGATCATGAATTTATGGCTAAAGTATTGATATTTGGGTTAATTTCCATATAACAGGCCTTTTTATTATATTTGTTAATTCATTCGTTTGTTTACAAACAGATGTCATAATGGAATAGTGTTGTACCGTTGCCGACTTACCGTAATAGTTTCCGAAACTAGTTCCTCCGCTGGAACGATATCAGTATATTCTGCGATGTTAACATAAATAATCTTGCGTCTTATTCGGTCCGAGTGACCTAGCTAGGTCCGGCCTGTGGTTCACACTTCACAGCACCAAAATCCATCGTGATCCAAACGTGATAACTAGTAAAACTCGTATATAGTATCGTTACTCGTTATAGTACCAACGAGATAACAGTTGTTCCTTGATTGACACAACCCTAGCAATGGCAGCCATTTTATGCGACAATATGAGTTGTAGGTATGCACCTTTTTTTTGTAGGTATTTCCAGTCCATACTTTTCTATGTCAATGCGCACGGCCGTTACAACCATAGACTATACACTAATATTTACTAGTTTACTAGTTGTATGTACTATACTTACCAGTTGTAGGCCGTAGGTTCGCGCTTTACTTTATATAAATTATTTCATCACCACTGCTCTCAAAAACGGTGAAGGAAAATATCGGGAGGAAAATGGCATGTCCTAGAACCAAAAATTCGCGGACATGTGACATCTAGCAACCCGCACTGGGCCCGCGTGGTGGAGTATAGCCCACTCCCTCTCGAAGAGAGGAGGCCTGTGTCCCCGTAACTTCGTAAGCTGATTATGCTTAAAAAAGCAATCGAGCAATCTCAGACTGTATATCATTATTAAAAATTTTCAACAATTCTATCAATAACTCCGATATTCTATCCAAATTTTATTTTAACGTTCCCGGAAGGTCGAAGCGATGGAACGCCCCGTTGCGGGTTCCATTTACCTCTACGAACTACAGGCAAAATTCATTTACAGTGCGTGCAAGTAGAAACTTTAATGACATGTGTAAACAGCATGATTTTGATCCTTTTTTAACGGGTGTTTCCTCGGCCAGGAAGTGCCTGAGCCTTGGCTTTTTTAATTAAGATTTTGTATGTTCAGGTTTTTATTCTTCTATTCTTATATTTAGTTTATGCTTGAATGTTTTATTGTTTTTTTTTCCTTCTCTTTCTTTTTAAGTAGGTAGCTGTGTTGTGTTGTTCACACTCTTTCTTTCCAATCTATTTTTAGAAGTGATGACTTTTAATTGGCTGTCAGTCTCACATACAATTTTTTATTCTGTTTGTGTTAGCTGTAAGTTATCCATACTTAACAAATAAATAAATAAAATACTCATTCTGAAATCTACCTAATTTACATTTACGTAAAGTTGATACTTTTTTGTATGCGGAAACAAGGGTTTGCATAGACTACACTTACCGGTATACTGAACAGGTAAAGGTAGCAATTCATTGTGGGGTCTCTCTGGAGGGCCGTCGTTCAGTCTGATTCGAGCTAAGTCCACCAAGTTGTCATAAATAGCTTCTAGAGTCACATTCACCGATGCTAATGCTCCCTAAAAATAAAACAACTATTTAGGTAGTTTCATTACAACTGCACGTCACAGATCATCATACAATTTTTTTTTTCTTTTGGGTGTGAAATTATCAAAAACTGAGATGGCATGAGAGGGCATGTAAGAATTTTACTGACTAAAACCCACCCGTGTTCCTTCAGTTGCCTGTGCCAGGGGCCACGGTAACTCTTTCGAACAACCCGCGACCCTGGCTAATGATCCTGCCAGGGTCGCGGGTTGTTCGAAATGGGGCCCCGGTGTGGGCGACTGACCTGAAGGCCGGTGACATCACAGTTTTGCGAAAGCTGCAGAGAGCGATGGCCGTCAGAGTCATCAGGGGGTATCGCAAGATCTCCTATGAGGCGGCTTATGTACTATCCAGATCCCCGCCCAGGGACCTCGAGATGAAAGTACTCGCGTCATTGTATCGGTGGCGTGAGGAAGCGAGGGCAAAGGGCGAGCGACCGATGCAGCGACACATGGAGCTGCGTCATTCTCAGGTTCGCGAGATCTTGGTGGCGGAATGGCGGGACAGGTTCGGGAGGAGGCACGGCTCCCAGTCGTTTCGGGTGACGCAGGTGCTCTCGGGGCATGGTTGCTTCGGGAAGTAACTGTGTCGCATAAACAGAGGGAGCCGGATGCCCAGTGTTACCACTACGTCGACAGCCGGGAGGACACGGCGCGGCATACGCTGGCAGTGTGCCGCTTGGGAGGAGCCGCGCCGTGCCTTCATCTCAGGAGCGACAGTGACCTGTCGCTGCCGGCCGTAATCGAATCGA
Source organism: Apamea sordens (assembly GCA_945859715.1). NCBI lineage: Eukaryota > Metazoa > Arthropoda > Insecta > Lepidoptera > Noctuidae > Apamea > Apamea sordens. The sequence continues at coordinate 3,253,516 of OX244015.1, read as the reverse complement.
TGGTCGGCAGCGAAGAGTTCTGAGATGCGGGGGTTTCCTTCTGCAAAACAGTCGTCTCGCAGAAAGAGGCTGCGGAAAGCGAGAGGGAGATCTCATCCTTTCAGCCGGCCCGCAGCTGGCGCACCAGACCGGGCGTCAGCGGTGGACAACGCCCTCTTCCAGCCCCCCTAAATGGGTCAGAACCCGAGGTGGCGCGTAGAGTTCTATAAGTCCTTACACAACCCATCTTTTTTTTGGCCTTACTCTCCCTCACCATCCATCCACATTTATATTCATCAATCACTCTTTAGATCAAGTCCTGGATGCGGAAGGCGGAGGACAGGGTGTTGTGGCGCAGCCTGGGAGAGGCCTATGTCCATCAGTGGACTGCGATAGACTGGGTTGATTGATACCTGAAGCTAATACCTAACTTGGCTTTTCCCAACAATGTCTTCGAGCTCTGTGGGGGGATGGGATGGTATGGTTTACTTACTTCTAAGGTGCGCCAGGAACTCCTAGTATAAGTGGTTGGGTCAACAGCCACGACGGAGTGTTGTCTCATGTTGGCAACCAGCCACTGTTGAAGAGACAGATCCGCTCCTGGAAAAAAAAAACAAAAATTTGAGAGGTGTCAAGGGACACCCGGATGGAACGAAGTATAACTGGCTTGCTTTCTATAAGAGAGACAGAGAGAGACAGACAGAGAAACACGCGCACGCCGCACGGCTTACAACTATAGCAAAAAGTGTCGTTCCAACTTTTGGTCTTAATTTTTTCCGTCTAGCCCCCTTTCGTAAAGCGCGATAAGGAACTTCGTTCCAAAAAAAAAAATAACTTGAGAGGTGTCAAGGGACACCCGGATGGAACGAAGTATAACTGGCTTGCTTTCTATAAGAGAGAGTGAGAGAGAGAGAGACAGAGAAACACGCGCACGCCGCACGGCTTACAACTATAGCAAAAAATGTCGTTCCAAGTTTTGGTCTTAATTTTTTCCGTCTAGCCCCCTTTCGCAACGCAAATACTTGAAACCTGTACGACAATTATTTTTTCAACGCGTATCCACAAGCTAACTGTTAAAATATTTGGAAATATATTGAAGGACCCCAATCCCCCAATACTTCATCAGCTAATAATTTTATTATTTTAGAATAACAACTATATATTATGTCAGCGTATGCTATCTAGGACATGCGAAAATTGTGGAATATTGGAATGTGGAATATTACTGTGAAATTTTGTATGAGCTTTTCTATCATTTCTACATAGCATTTAATTAACTCTCTCAATTTATTGTAACGGACACACACTTCCCTATGTGTTTGTTATTCCAGCGTAAGGCAGTCGTGGGTTACTCAGCTCAGTAAATCAGCGGTAGGTGGTACACTTGACATTATGCTGAGCTGACGTCCTTTTGGCTTTATAATATTTGTTTTCTGTTTTTTATACCTACTTTTAAGGTACTTATATTTATTTTGCTGTAATGCCAATAAACGCATAATAAGAATAATAATTTATTTGATCTCCAAAAATAAAACTTTACATTCTGGTTTCGAGTAACACTGGACCCCACACTAGGATACCCTGTGTCGTGAGGTCCAGTCTCTTCCGGCCACCGTAGGCGCGGGCTTGCGGGCAGCGAGCAATGGGCAGCTCGCCGCCCGGTAAGGACCAGGCCCGGGTCGTCGGCGCGTTGTGTTCCACGCGCGCCTCAAAGAGATGTCAGCCCGAACTGACGGAGTCCGCTAAGTCCGATGCCGCCAGGGCCGCGGGTTGTTCGAAAGAGATACCGTGGCCCCTGGCACAGGCAACTGAAGGAACACGGGTGGGTTTTAGTCAGTAAAAGTCTGACACGCCCTTCCGCTCAGCCTCAGTCTGAAGCCGTTTATAAAGTTTATTTTTGTTTGCACCTACCTTGCCTCATCAGTGTCCACAGAGTACCATCGACTTCTACTTCGAACTGCGTCCAGTATCGTGCATCAGTCCACACTAGCGCGTTGTTATCTGTCACCAGAGCTGTGCCTGAAGAGCCGCGGAGACCTGACAGCCATTCACGACGGGCGTCGGCTGGGGAGATGTATTGTGACTGAAAATTTAAGGAACGGAATAATAATTTTAATTTGAAAAATGGGTTATGGGATTCAATTCCCACCCAGAACAGGCAGTGTTTTTTTTTTGTTTGTTTGTATGTATAAATGATTTTATTTTTGTAAGTAGGTTTGGGGTTTGGTTTTTTTAAGTAGGTATGGGAAGCCACTTGAGTTTTGTGCGAAATTCACAAATCCTATCTTCCCACTAATATTATAAAAGCGAAAGTTTGTGAGGACTGATGGATGTTTGTTATTTTTTTATTTAAATTTTTCGCACAAAAAGGTACAAAGGCGGACTTAATGCCTTAGGTTCTTTTCAGTCAACCAAGGGTGGTGAAGAGATTAGATGGCAGGTGCTTTGGTTGAGAGGGACAATAATAATACAATAATAATAATGAGAGGGACAAAGAAATTTTATGTTGGTACGGACGCCAGCAGGTCAACCTACCCGAAACTGTCAGATTTTCCCAATCAACATTGAACCTAATGCTTTAGCAATAAAGTCGAAAATCTATTAAAGAAATCTGACAGATTGTAGTAGCTTGATGTGCTGGCGTCTGTATATACGAGCAGAACATTTTCGAACTCACAGGTTTATGTAATGTGTCGTATTTCAACGTTGCATTCGTTATTTCACGAAAAAATCAAAATTGAAAGTTGCCAAGAGTGTTGACATATTGGTGCTCGTGACTGTATGTACAGAATGCGCAGATAACGACAATGTGATAGGTCGTTTTACACGTTATATTCAAGCCACTTACATTATGTGCATCAGCAGTAGGCACGATGTACGCGTCCACTCTCATTTCTCGCATCACGCTGCGCACGGCCGCCAGGCGGTCAGCAGAGGTCTCGCGGCTCATCTTACTGGCTGGGATGTCGCTTACTGTGGATAAATGGAAGAATAATTACTATAAATCAAACCTGATTCACACACTACAGCAATGGTTTTAGTTTGACAGTGCAACAACATTCATTGCGTTATTTACGTTGTTGACCAGACACATGTTTCGAAAATATGAAGCAATGGATTAGCAATATCTGATTCGCTGGTCGGAAGTTCCCCCCATTTCTATGGAGGATGAGTGAAATTAACACCCTGTTCCTATGGTTTTATAGAACGATTCATCAGCCTTGGGTAGTTTAGTTTAGTTTAGTACAGGGTTTCAATCAGATGGACCGTTGGTTGGCTTATAATTGACAAAATTACTTACTTACCGAAAGTGGGCGCATCTGGTTCGGCAGAGTTATAATATGGGATATGGCCAAACGCCATATTTGTTGTTAATCTAAAAGATCAAACATCATTGTAAGTAAGGAGGCATGCAGATAATATGGCGCCGATTCCCTTATTCACAAACTAAACTAAATTTAAGTTTAGTGCATCTTATGCTTTCTATTTCATTAAGAAAAGGACAGAAGACAAAAATATTAGTTTAGTCTTGTCAAATTAATCAGCGCCTGATGTAAATTGACGTATTTTTAGTAGCCATAATGTTATTAAACACTTCTAATTTGTCTATGGAGTATCTTAATTTGACAGGACTAAACTAATATTTTATCTTCTGTCCTTTTCTTAATGAAATAGAAAGAAAAAGATGCACAGAACTTAAATTTAGTTTAGTTTGTGAATAAGGGAATCAGCGCCACTGTAAGATATGTTTTAGTTGTGTGTTATTACTTTACATACTACTATATATATGTCGGAGATGGTGTGTCTGTCTCTCGTTAGCATCAGGCATAATTTAATTACTGTGGGCGTACTATGGGTAATGTTGGTTATTGCACATTAGAAAAACGGTTTACAGTTCAAATCAGATTATAATTCACGAACAAATCAGTCACACTAGCGAATCACACACTGTAGGTACACATTTAACGATACGGAACGCGACAGTTTCTGAGCACATGTTGTTCGTACGATGTCCAATGTTTCAATGATCCCCGGAGCTCTGCCTACACCGTCCTTTGTAACGGTCGCTCCCACCACGAACTCAGGCTAGACTCTGTCTAACGCCACGAGATGGCGCTAGCGTTCCGAATAGTCAAACAAATGACTCCGACATATACCTAATAAAATTTATTTACTCAAGACAAAGGATTGTGGAACACGTTAAAATACAGTTTTACAAAATAAGTAAGTAGGTACTATTTCTACAAACGTGTGGGCGAGCACTGCTCTCCTAGCTAGGTTGTGGAAAGTCGATTTGTAATGATGAGGGTGGCTAAGGCCCCTATTACAGAACCTCACTACTCAAGCATTAGGTACTCAAAACAAGTTTCACCAATCAAATGGCTTTTTTAAAGTAATGCTTGAGTCTTGAGTGACATTCTGTATTACGGGGCTTAATCTGTTTATATTAAAATTTTCTATGGCACAAATTGACGTTATTTCAAGTTAAACAAATATCAACTTTATTTCATGGCAATTAAGTCGATTTTTTTTTAATGAAAATAATAGTCTACTTTTAGGATGTTTGTAAAATGTGAGCACCATGTATCTTATCACATAGTTAATTTAAATATCATGGTTTCATTAATCATTTAAATTCTTTTACCTATTGTGGTATAGTAATTTTATTTTAGGTGCATCGTCTTCACATATAATTATATATACATAATTAATGTAACTATGCAAAATATTGAACCATTTTAAAAGAGTAACGGTGGAGTTTCTTGCCCCTTCTTCTCCATACGAAAACTACCCTTTGGAAGGGGCGACTAGAATAAATTTTATTTTAATGTAATTTTTGACGTTCAAAACTGCCTTTTATGTGTCTATTTAAAACTAGCTTCTGCCCGCGGCTTCGCCCGCGTGGATGTCGGAAGTTATCCCACGGGAACGTGCTAACAGGATAAAATGTATGTGCTTCCCCAGAATGCCATCTATCTCGCGGGCCCTTTGTGGCTAATTACAGTAGAAAACCAATTGTGTCTCATTAGTGGTGATTAAGAGGGTACCTATATGATATCTTTACCTAAGTACCTACCTAATTAAAAAAAAAACTCAATAACAGAAAATTAAATACCTACATAATAAACCTATTTCTGATGATAACTAATCTAAACTCAATAAATAAGCAAAATCCCTAAAAACTAATATCTATACGAATGACTAATCCTACCTAACAGTATTATAAAATAACCTACGGTCACTACGTACACTATCAAATATACTACCTATACTTTAAAATTAAAATCTATACCTACGACTCATATAAAAATAAACCTAAATAACTCTAAAAACTAAAAGGAATAAAAATGAACTCCACTGCGGGTGACCCAACCTACGACAAACTTAGTATTTGCGGTTGGTACAGTACAGACAGTGGTAATCGGGTATAGGGATCGAACCGCAAAATTAAGTTTGTTTTTTATTGTATATACTTTTCCGGGATAAAAAGTACCCAGTGTGGTGCCCAGGATATTAAAGAATAATTATACCAAGTTTCATCGTAATCGAACCGGTACTTTTTGCGTGATGCCTGAACAAACAGACAGACAGACAGACAGACCGACAGACAGACAGACAAAAATTTTTTTAATCACATTTTTGGGTTCGGTGTCGGTCTAGTAACACCCCCTGTAAATTATTTTTTTGATATTTTCAATGTACAGAATTTTCACTTCTACAGATTTATTATAAGTATAGATAAATGATTTGACTTTGACTTTGAATTCTTCAGTGACTATTAGCACTATTGAAAAAGTTATAAATGGTTGAAGTTGTAGCGTAAACTGAACTTTATTAAGTAGAAATTAAAGTTATTTTTCCATAAACTCATATTTGTTTACATTTTGTTTAGGCAGCTAGCCCATTACTGGGTAATACGATACCCCTTGGTTCCTAGACTTTCGGGCTTCTGACGACCCGCACCATCAAGTGCACACGTGACAGGGCATTATTAGTGGTTGCCTTCAACCGAACCCAGTACGAATTTCATATCCATGGACTGGCATTGCGCTTCCAAAATTCACAGGACCATAGCCAGCCGCATCGAGAGGGCGAAGCTGCAATCTTCAACAAACACGTGCTGCCGGTCGATTCTGTAAACATCTCACCGTGAAAACTCAAGTGAAGTGAGCTTGATGTGAGTTGTCAGTAGTGTAAATCCCTAGCATTAGTTGGAATGACAGCTCACTCCACGCTCACTTCACCTATGTAAGTTTTCACGGTGAGATCGTTACAGAATCGCACTGCTGGTGTTGTGTGAAATGCGTACACGTCTGTGAAGTCGAGGGAAGAGCTACGCATAAAGTAAGTTAAAACCAACGCATAAAAATACCCGACAGCCGTCCTTCCGTCCTCGCCGCCGAGGCCCGTCGCGACGCCCCATAGAGTACAGACGCCAGCAGGTCAAGCTACCCGAAACTGTCAAATTTTCCCAATCAACCTTGAACCTTAATGCTTTAGCGATAAAGCTGAAAATCAATTAAAGAAATCTGACAGATTGTAGTAGCTTGATGTGCTGGCGTCTGTACCATATCCCCCCGACCCTTGCTCGAGCCAGCCCGCGCCGCTGAGCTTGTAGTTTTAAATAAAAACTATTGGGTGTTTTTCTATCTATAATATGTATGTATTTACAAAAAAAAAAAATGTATGTAAGTAGTTTATCAGCCATCTTGTTACCATAACACAAGCATTAGGTTGCTTAGCTTGGGACTAGATGGCGCTGTGTGAAATGGCCAGGGATATTATTATTATACGTCATTAAATAATTCCGCTGCAGCCTGTCCCTTGCTGCTCTCTCCCAGTGACGCCCTAAGCCGAGGTCCGTACCCTACAGGACGTGGCCCTTAGCGTGCAGTCGCTTAGTTTTTAAGTTTATTTGAAGCCCTACCTGGAGGCCTTATTTTTTTTTGAGGCATCCACAGGCAATTCCGATTGAGCAGACGACAACCTCATAGATTGAATTGCGAGGTGACAATCCCAAAAAATGCGTATAAAAACCGTAAATAAATAACTTTACTTACATTAAACATATTGTGTACACCGAAACACGTATATCCGCCATTTTCCACCCAAAAACACTAATAATGTCGTACTGAGTTATCAAAATCAATATATTATCAGTAGCATTGTATAGTTTTATCTCGCGCCAATGTTGATAATTACGGATTAGATTAGTATGTAATCCTTGGCGATATTGAAAGTATCCTTGATGAAAATGGATTCGTTTTATATAGGTACACACGGCTACACATCAAGCTATGCAAAACCAGTATTGGCTGACCGTTCATTGTAAGAAAATATCATACAAAGTGAGGCCAAGACAAACTGGTTTTGTATAGCTTGACGTGTAGCCGTGTGTACCTACCGACGACGGTTAAGGGGGATGCGCTAATGGACGCTCGCGTAATTCTATGGAAAATGGGCAAAAATGTATAGAACCTGGTACCCGCTCAAACAGCAATAATTTTTATACGACTAGAAAGGTATTTTTAGGTATAATAATCGGTATGTACCTACTGTAAAGGTTGTCTACCATTTTTTTATCCGGTCTGGAAAATCTTCATGAATTTCCGCCGGTCTGGGGCGGGCGGCGGGGTCTGTCAGACTCTTGCTGACTAAAAACCACCCCGATGTTCCATCTCAGACCTACGCCGGGGGTCGCGGGAACGTACGATCCTTCCGCAACCCTCGACTGGTGCCGGCCTCCTCGGGTCAGGGGGGGGAGTAAGGTGTTTGACTCGCCCCGCGACGTCTAAGAAGGGCGCGCGTGGAACACTACGCGCCGCCACTTCGGGTCCTGATGTGTGGGGGGCGACAGACGTCCCCGAGTCCGTCGCCCCTGGACCCATTTAGGGGGCTGGAAGAGGGCGTTGTCTGCCCTCCGCCGACGCAAAGGTTGTCCCCTAAAGTCAACCTTATGTAGTGCTGGCTGGCTATAATTTAGCGCGGGTTCCATTCGAACAGTCATGCAAGTTTAGAACGGGGTGTCAAATATTTTATTAGGATTTTTGTTTAGAACAGTCAGTGCTAGTTTAGTCGGAAATATGTAAAGAGGTTCTGACAATATAAACTTAAAGGAATCGCATCGTTGTTTGATTCCTCCCGGTACCTTGAAGCTCACAGCGCTGTTTTTGCTGTCAGTTTCGAGTTATTTTGAATCCTATTTCTTATTCTCTATTAATTGTTCAATAATGCCGAATTAACGGTTTTGCGAGGGATTATCACCATCATTTTGTAGCATTAAATGACGTTATCGTGTGGGATTATGGACGTTTTGATACGCCCCCCCCCCCCCCCCCCCCTCCCCCAACAGCAAACAAAACAAGCGCTAAATTACCTATTATTATAAAGAATAATAATAATCCATAATCCTTCTAATTATCTTCCAGGTTCCATACATTTTTGCCCATCATCCTTTATCAGGCAAAGTCGACAGAAACACGTGAATAAAACAGTAAACATTTCATTGATTAGAAATTCTCATCAATAAAATACTCAATTAATTGATTGCTGATAAGTTGTTATCTAAATTCTTTGCGAGTCATTTAAATGCGTAAAAGTCGTCATACGCTAATATTTAGGTAGGTACGAACGAATATATCAGGGGCTGCAGTCTCGACATTCATAGCGATCGCTTTACGACCGAATTCGGTCGCAAAGTCCTGTCTCTCCATACATTACACCTGGCCCAGCAGTCTCGACTTTCATAGCGATCGCTTTACGACCGAATTCGGTCGCAAAGTCCCGGATTGACAGGTGTAATGTATGGAGTGACAGGACTTCGCAACCGAATTCCGTCGTAGAGCGATCGCTATGAATGTCGAGACTGCAGCCCCACAAGAAATCTCATCTTGAGAATTAGGCTACTATCTACAAAGGTATACAGCTTGTATCAGAAAGGGTAGGTACTGGATTACTATTTTAGGGAAAAGGGGTTCTAAATATCGGACCCCGATCTGAGCAATTTTTATTACGAAAATGCGATTTTATTCCTAAACGATATCTCAAACTAGGATAATGTAAAAATGACGCTTAGGGTCAACTCACACCGAAAGAGCGGCGAAGGGCAGCGAAGCGGAGCGCAGTTTCAGTTTCATATGAATTTTAACTTTATTATCATTACCATAATACTTATTATCGCATGAATATCAATTCCCCGGAATTCCTGCGGCGCCGCGGGCATCCGCGCGACTCGTTCGAGTTTCTCATGCGATAATAAGTATTATGGTAATGATAATAAAGTTAAAATTCATATGAAACTGAAACTGCGCTCCGCTTCGCTGCCCTTCGCCGCTCTTTCGGTGTGAGTTGACCCTTACGATAAATCGGCGGTCCGGAGCTGCAGTCTCGACATTCATAGAGATCGCTTTACGACCGAATTCGGTCGCAAAGTCACGGATTGACAGATGTAATGTATGGAGTGACAGAACTTTGCGATCGAATTGTGAAATGTCGTAAAGCGATCGCTATGAATGTCGAGACTGCAGTCCCAGCGGTCAGGGCTCATTACGGAAACGCATTAATAAACAAGAATAAGTTAGTAAAATAAAACAAACAATCAATTGATCCATCCATTTATTTTCACAAGAAAATATTATAAAATACACTGTTTAGTAAATACGACATCATGATTTGAAATATTAGAACACGGGACTATTTCTATGGTTTATAACAATATTGTAGGTATTTGACTGTTCTAAGATAATAGGCTCGCTCCCTATTACATCGAGATGCACGATTTCTGACAAATGCGTGCACTGACTGGACAGGTCCTCTCAATCTGTGTGGTTCTTTCCTCAAAAGACCATCTCAGACATCGATCTAAAGTCTATTCAAAATTTCAAACTACTGTTTCAAATTGATTTTATTTAAAGCTAAACAAATATCAACTTTATTTTAATAGCAATTAGGTTTATTTCAGAGTGACTAGCACTATTGAAAAAGAGTTATAAAAATGTTTGAAGTTGTAGCGTAAACTGAACTTTATTGGGTAGGAATTAAAGTTATTTTTCCATAAACTCATATTTCTTTACATTTTTGGGCAAATAAATCGCGAATGCAGATAACATGGTCTTCATAATGATCTGACCAAGATTATGTCGAAACTTTCCGGCTTCTGACTACCCGTAACGACTGTCAAAGATGTACGAAAAACAGCAGGGACAAACGGCTTTTCGAAGCACGGAGGCGTCCCTATAATAGGTATGAATTGGATGGTCACCCATCCACGGGCCGACCTCGGCAAGCGGCAGTTACTTAGCCACGAGCCCCATTACTTAATATCTACAGTCAAATACACTACTGAAAATAATTCGAGATTTTATTTCAGATTCTGAAGTTTCTTAAATCGATGTTCACTGACAAATTGTGAAAGTTTTAACTAGTACATTTATTTATTTTAAACTATTGGTAGATTTTAGAGTATTTAAAATGGGATAAAAAGCCAAGAGCTCGTACACACGGCTACACATCAAGCTATGCAAAACCAGTATTGGCTGACCGTTCATTGTGAGAAAATATCATACAAAGTGAGGCCAAGAAAAACTGGTTTTGTATAGCTTGACGTGTAGCCGTGTGTACTACAGGGTCAAATTAAGGCTCGGCACCGGAACGGCGCGTTTTCGTTTCTGTACCGAATCTGTACATATTCTTTACAGACTGCATGTAATTAAATGAGAGCTTCCTCACTGAGTAGTTTCGGTACAGATTCTTTACCGAGCGCATACACACGTGTCTGTACCGAGTTCTCCATCATTCGACTCGCCCCTCCTGTCACTCCGGCCCCACCCCGCAGTTTACTCACAAGCAGCGCAGAACCCATAACAAATGACAAAAACCGTAGCTAACCGAGCCAGTCAAGAAGTTGTTCTCGGTAAAGAATCTGTACAAATTCGGTACAGAAACGAAAACGCGCCGATTCGGTGAGGAAGGCGCCTAAGTTAACGAACCGCCGCATACGGCACATCGATATCTAAATAAGGTAAAATAAAACTGATTTTCTGAACTCAAACTTTATGTAACACTAGTTTGGCACCAGCTCGTTGACGCCAAAGAAAACATCAATTTTTTTTTTTCTGTTTATTTTTTTCATTTTTAAATATCGATACTTATTACAGGCTGGTGTTATTGTCTGTCAGTATCACAGATATAGATAATCTGTGGTCAGTATATATCCCAGTTTAAGGGTTGATTTTTGAATAGTCAGATAAATATATGACAAATAATTATATAATGTATGACAATTAGACATTTTGTTCGTAAAAAACACAATATTTATTTATCTGATAAAAGTTATCTGACTATAGAAAATTCAGCCCTAAATACTCTAAAATGTTAGACAATTATACTGAGTTATTATAAGGAATGTGTTTTATTTTATTATTTTGACTTATTTAAACTATTTATTCGATTGACATTGAGCTTAACAATTATTTGTATTTTTACAGAAATCAGTATCTATGGGAAAGACAAAAGATTTTCTTCGTCGTAAAGGGCGTTGAAGATCCGTGGCATACCTACCGGTCACGCCATTTTGTTTTTTTTTTCAAAATGGCGGCCACTCATGAAACTTATCTGAATGGATAGCTAACGTCAGTGCAAACAGTTTCCGAGATATTAACGTTCAAAGTTGATCACGTGACATCCATGTTTTTGAACTTGCGTATATCTTGTTGCATAGATGTTTGATTATGTATAAGTGATAATTTAAAACATCGTTGCAACAAGATGTAAGCAACTTAAAAAAAAATACGGACGTCACGTGGCCAACATTTTGAAAAAAAAAAACAATATGGCGGACAGTAAGGTATGCTAGGCTCTATACAATATGTAACATAATTAATACAAGACCATACACCCCGATTAAACGCATAATAAAAAAAAACTTAAAAGCAAAATACAATGACCAAAACTTTTTTTTTAAAGCTAACTATTGTTCTTGAGAGAATCGTGGTTGACCCTAGCATAACTTTATGCATTTAAAATTGAATCTTATTGCATTGAAATAAGATTTAATTTTGTTTGGCTCAATCGGCGGTCAATATGGAAACACATAATTGTTGAAAAAAATACCTATGTTAAAAGTTACTGAAATCGATTCAGCAGTCAATTATGAAGAAACTGCTTTCAGGATTTGCGTTTATTCTATTAAACCTTGTATACAAATCTTCAATACCCTTATAATATGTATTTGATATAATTACTATAATAAAGTATTACAATAAATACAATCACAAATGAAGGAACATAGTTGAAATATTATAATTAAAATAATTAATTATTTACTTTCATCAGTCGTTTTCTTCGAGCATCTAATTAGCTTAGCTAATTAACACCTACCTTAATTTTGATATATTTTTTATTAATATTCCAATTTTAACCGAAATTTTAACTTTTATCATTATTTTTATAAAACGTTAAAAAACATGCCATTTAGATTTTTTGGCTATCCAATTTTTTTTATTAATTATCTTTTCCACTGTCTGTAAAGGGATTTGAAGGTCCGTGGTATGCCTACTGTCCGCCATTTATTATTTTTTCAAAATGGCGGCCACACATGCAACCTATATACATCGATAGCTGACATCAATGCTAACAGAAAACATAATAAGACCCTCGTAAAGATAATAACGTTAAAAGTTGATCATATGACATCCATATTTTTTGAACTTGCTTATATCTTGTTGCATAGATGTTTGAAGTAATCACTGATATTAGCTATCAATTTTATTTATATGGGCTTCATGCGTGGCCTCCATGTTGAAAAAAAAAACAAAATGGCGGATAGTAGGTATGCCAGGCTCTATATAAAAATCTTCAATTCCCTTTATGTGCATCGATCAATAGTAAATTGTTTTCCCATCCCATTTTTTTTAAGGTTGGCAACCTTCACTATACTTTTTCATTTTAAACAATTGTGTGAACATTCGTCCTTCAATCCTTAGAAAATATAATATAATATAAAAAAAAACAACAAACAAAAAATAGATAATCTTTCTTAACTTACAGACTACGTAATTTTTATAGAAAATAATATCGATTCACAAACATTTCCAATAATGGCGCCGATTCCCTTGTTCACAAAGCAAACTAGATTTAAGTTCAGTGCATCTTTTTCTTTCTATTTCATTAAGAAAAGGACAGAAGATAAATATTACTTTAGTCCTGTCAAATTTGTCAGCGCCTGACGTAAATTGACGTATTTTTAGTCCATGTTTTTAATCACATCTTAACTGTCTATGGAGTATCTTAATTTGACAGGACTAAACTAATATTTATCTTCTGTCCTTTTCTTAATGAAATAGGAAGAAAAAGATACACTGAACTTAAATTTAGTCTAGTTTGTGAACTAGGGAATCGGCGCCAATGTCTGTTGACCGATAAATAAATCCCTGTTTCATGGGCACATAAAATTACAATAAAACTGTCTCGTTGGCTGGCCCAGTATTACATGAACCTTAGGGCACGTTCAAATTTAACGTCCGTTTTACAGGTCCGTTAAAACGTGTATGTTATTAGCATATGTAGTTGTATGAGCGAGTTCACACATAATACAGTATTCCGGATCCAGTAGAAAATACCGATCCGACAAAATAAGCAGCAATCCATTTTACAGGTCCCTTTAAACGTATGTGTTATTAGCGTATGTAGTTGTATGAGCCAGTTCACACATAATACAGTATTTCGGATCCAGTATACTGATCCGATCTCTTAAAATCAGTCCTGTGTGAATACTATCTCCAGTAGCGACGGATCCGTTAAAAAGGATCCTGTAAAAACGTACGTATATGTGAACGCGCCCTTAAGCTAGAACTAGTCACGATCTCGAACTTAATGGTGGACAAAAAACACGCTGTCTCAACTGATATTGTGTCCGACAGAGATGTCCGAAGTTGAAGAACGCGATATTTTTTTCCAATCGTTCACCCTCATCTTCATTTTTACATTTTCAATGATAACTTTATAACATTTATTTTGATTATCTATTGATTATCTGGTGGGCGAGTCTGGATGTAGCGTTGGGGGTGAGTGTTGGTGTATGGGGGCTAGTGTTGGTGTACGGGGGCGAGTGTTGCTGTATGGGGGCGAGCGTTGGTGTATGGGAACTAGTGTATGCGTATGGGGGCGAGTGTTGGCGTATGGTGGCGAGTGTTTATGTATGGAGGGCCAGTGTTGGTGTATGGGGGCGAGTGTTTATGTATGGGGGCGAGTGTTAGTGTATGGCGGGCAAGTGTTAGTGTATGGGGGGCGAGTGTTAGTGTATGGGGGGCGAGTGTTGGCGTATGGGGGCAAGTGTGGGTCCGAGTGTGGTTGTTTGTAAGGGTGAGTTAATGTATACCGTCACCCTACTTAATACACTGGGAAGGTAGTATCAACATCGAAGGCCCACGCGTGCAGGCCTCCGATCATGTCCTTCACTTTGTGTCGGTGTTCTTCTGGTAACATGTCTAATACCATTTTAGCTGCTAGCTGGGAGTCGTTGCCGCGACGGCAGAGGAAGATTACTGGAACAATGAAAACAAAATTAAGAAAATAACTTAGAAGCACTTATTTACTTTATTTTTAATCATTACTGGGTAAAACATGATGAATCCGGACAAAAGTTTGATAGGGATTTAACGTTGAATAAAAGGCTAGGCAGGGGCTTGTGGCTAATTAATAACAGCCGGGTCGATCGATCAGGTTAAGCTACGCTTACCGCGGTCCGTGGATGGGTGACCATTTTCAAATACCAAGACCCCTCCGTGCCTCGGAAAGAACGTTAAGCCGTTGGTCCCGGCTGTCATTGGATCTTTGACAGTAGTTACGGGTCGTCAGTAGACCGAAAATCTGGCAACTAGTCTTCACTCTCCAAGGGGTATCGTATTACCCAGTAACTGGGTTGTGGAGGTCAGGTAGGTATCCATGTGAAATACTGGTATTCAGCTGCATCCGGTTAGACTGGAAGCCGACCCCGACATAGTTGGGAAAAGGCTAGGCATAATTATTAACGTTGAATAAAAGTGAATGTGATCATTCACCTGCATTTAGGGTTTCATCTGTACATAAATTTCAACAGTTTTTAAATAATTATTTTACGAAAAACGTTACTAATTTGTTAATTAATTAAAATTATTTTCGTTTTTAAAATTGAGTTTATAAAATTGAGCTTAATTATAGTAAAATGAAAAAAAAAAACAGGTGATTTAAATTAGAAATTGGGTTTCAAGTATTTATAATCAAATTAAAACATTCGTTGTGACACATATGGAACTGTGAGTTTGTCTATGTCTATCTACCTATTGCTAGGTACTCACCACTCGCTGGACTCTGCTCTACACAGTGCAGCAGTCGCTCCAGAGCGGCGTCACTCAGTGGATCGACAGGCCAGCTGTGCGCGCCTGATATGTGACACATATGGAACTCTGAGTCTATCTCTATTTATTGGTAGGTACTCACCACTCGCTGGACTCTGCTCCAAACAGTGCAGCAATCGCTCCAGATTGGCGCCACTCAATGCATCGATTGGCCAGCTGTGCGCGCCCGATATATGACACATGTGGAACTCTGAGTCCGCACGCAAGTCTACTATGTAGACTGGCTGCTTCTCTTTGAGGAGTTGGGAGACTTCGGGCGCTGATATGCGGTTGCGTTTTGGTAAGATTTGAAGGTCTAGTTCCTGGGGAAAAAATGTGGTTTTTAGGAGTAGGGCTAATGCCATAGATGTTATATTACATAAATCAGCAGATGTTACAAAAAGTGTCCATGCTTAGTCTCGTGCAAAAAGGGTTCCGGACCTACCACCAATAAATAATATGATAATTTTTAAAGAAAACCTTTTGTAATATTTTCAGGGTTCGAAGACCCAGTGTTAGTCTTACAAATACTTGGCTACACTGCATTTGCGAAATTACTTTTTGTATCTTATTTTAAAGTTTAAATAAATAAATAGCCAGTTCGAATTTTCACAAGATACGCCATCTTGTGAAAATTCGAACTGGCTATTTATTTATTTAAACTTTTCGCACAAAAAGGTACAAATGCGGACTTAATGCCTTAGGCATTCTCTACCAGTCAACCAAGGGTGGTGAAGAGATTAGATGGCAGGTGCTTTGATTGAGAGGGACAATGATAAAAAAAAACATATCTATTATGGATAAAAAGATGAAGACAGCCCTTTGACATACAGACAGACGGCATAGGGTCAGTAATAGTTTTCCGTAGGCACTCTTTGGATACGGAACTCTAAAAAATAAACCAAAATAACAAATGGTCATTTTAAATCTGTCAAATAGTGAGATTTTGTGAGTTACATTGACATGGACATATATAATAAATATTTATAATAATATCTCTGGACATTTCACACAGCGCCATCTAGTCCCAAGCTAAGCAACCTAATGCTTGTGTTATGGTAACAAGATGGCTGATAAACTACTTATATACATTTTTTTTATTGTAAATACATACATATTATAGATAGTAAAACACCCAGACTCAGAACAAATACATGTAGGACTTACAAATATTTGTTCTGTGCGGGAATCGAACCCGCGACAAGCAGCGCAGCAGTCCGATCGCTCAGCCACTGCGCTAACCGTGTTGTTATGGTTATGTAGGGTGTAAGGGACATCATTGACTGTTATCATATTGACAATGTTAAACCTTACACCGTGTAGGAGTCTCGAGGAGAACTTTATGGTCTTGAGAGACTAAAAGTATTTTTGTAAGTTAAGTATATGGAGATCATGCTCTGATGCAAATTATTTTTCATGCAACATCAAGAATCGTGCAAAAATAGTTGTGAAGATTATAAAGAAGCATGCAATAATATTTTTAGTAACTAGTACAAGTTTTTTCAAAACTTTTAAGTTGTTAGGTTAGCAACAAATAAAACAACAATAACATTAACAAAATATAATTAAAAATTGTAATTATAATAACAAGTTGTCACTTAAAAAGCAATACAATAAAATCAGTCCACGATAAGAGATTCTATTCCTATTAAATTCCATTTTTTGTTTCTTTCAAACAACTCATTTTTTTTAAATAGTTTCAGTCTATAATGTTATGGAGTATCTTCAACGTTCGAATATATTCCTATTATTATACAAGCTGTTGTTATACAGCCCGAGGGGCCCGTGGCTAAATAATAACAGCCGCACAGGTCGATCGGTCAGGTTAAGCTACGCTTGCCGCGGTTGGTCTGTGGATGGGTGACCATCTTTACATACCGAGACCCCTCCGTGCCTCGGAAAGCACGTTAAGCCGTTGGTCCCGGCTGTCATTCGTGGATCTTTGACAGTCGTTACGGGTAGTCAGAAGCCCGAAAGTCTGACAACCAGTCTTACCAAGGAGTATCGTATTACCCAGTAAGTGGGTTGTGCAGGTCAGATAGGCAGTCGCTCCATGTAAAATGCTGGTATTCAGCTGCATCCGGTTAGACTGGAAGCCGACCCCAACATACTTGGGAAAAGGCTAGGCAGATGATGATACAAGCTGTTGTTATGCATCCTCGTCAAATTTCAGGAGGCTGTTATGAAAGGCATAAATAATCAAATAAAATTACGATCCCTCGTAAATAATGAATATATACCTACTTGTTTTTTTAGTTATTTCAGTTTGACAGTATTTCAGAATACACCACTTTCAAAGAACAGAATCGCGTTATGGTATCGTATAAGCAGCCGCGTTTTTATGTGTGTGTAAAAGGGCAGTTACAGTGGGTCTCACACAGGCCGCATTTTAAAATGCGTGTCCGAAACATGCCGATTTACGAAAATTAGAAAAAAACAAACCCACTTATTGATTCGTGTCGAGAATCAGTAGCATAGTTAATAATAATAATAATATCCTTGGACATTTCACACAGCGCCATCTAGTCCCAAGCTAAGCAACCCAATGCTTGTGTTATGGTAACAAGATGGCTGATAAACTACTTATATACATTTTTTTTTGTAAATACATACATATTATAGATAGAAAAACACCCAGACTCGGAACAAATACATGTAGGTCATAGAAATATTTGTTCCGTGCGGGAATCGAACCCGCGACACGCAGCGCAGCAGTCAATCGCTTAACCACTGCGCCAACCGTGCCGTCAAGTTAGTTAGTTACCTCCTTGAGTTTGACGAGGATGCAAAACGACACCTTGTATACTAAGTAAAGCGCCTGGCTGCGTTCAAACTCGTAAGTCGAGGCCATTACCACTGCGCCACCACTGCTCTCTACCCATTTTAAACGAAATTTGAGTTTCGATACTTAGGCAAAAAGGGATGCAATCATAGTCGATAACTAGGTATCGATACTTTTTTGCGTTACTACCATCGACACTGCTACTGAATACAGTACTGATAATTTTCTAGAACTCGTGTTTTTTCTCTATTTCTGAGAACACATTGTGTTGCAAAGGTAAAAAAGGGGCTTGTGGCTAAGCAATAACAGCGGCAAGTGTCGATCGATCAGGTTAAGCTACGCTTGCCGCGGTTGGTCCGTGGATGGGTGACCATCTTTACATATAAAGACCCCTCCGTTCCGAAAAGCACTGTAAGTCGTTGGTCCCGGCTGTCAATCGTGATCTTTGACAGTCGTTACGGGTCGTCAGAAGCCCGAAAGACTGACAACCGGTCTTACCAAGGGGTATCATATTACCCAGTAACTGGGTTGTGAATCTCAGATAGGCAGTCGCTCTATGTAAAATACTGGTATTCAGCTGCATCCGATTAGACTGGAAGCCGACCCCAACATAGTTGGGAAATGGCTTGGTAGGTTGTGTTCCAAATATGGCACAATATCCTATGAGGGCCACTGCTCATTCAAATTACCAACCTCATAATAAAACCCATCACATTTCTCCGCTTCGAACCCAAAATTGATATTATTATGTTGCTTAACCAAATCACAGACATCCCTCTCATGTTTTGGCTTAAAAATCCTTAATTTCTTCCTACTCAATACTTTGGCAAACGTTTTCCTAGAAGCCGGACTTACCTGTTTATCAACCATATCTTTTACGTATACATTGTAAAGTTGAAATTGATTTTTGACATTCAAATCTATGTATTTAATATTCGAGTTTGAAGTCGCACAGTATTGACATTTAGGGTCGATTTTCGGTAAACTTTCTATATATTCTACTACATTTAGCGACTTTAAAGGCACTTTTGGGGATCTGGGTTTTGATTCCTTGACTAGCCAACAGCGAACCATAGCTTCTTTGATACCTAAAGTGTTTAAAAAAGTTACCCTACAAACTTGAACTCTTTCCGAATTTAAAATTAGATGGTAACGCTTCGAATCTCCTTTTCGAGACAGAACTCCTTTGTGACACGTTCTCCTGCGCTTAGCAGGCACAGAATCAATTAAAGACTTAACAAATTTCTTTTTTTCTTTCCATTCCAACTGCCAGAAGTGTTGGAAGATCTGACATCTGTCAGAATCTGACAGTTTCTTGCAGTATCGTGTGTTACTCTTTGCGCAGTAGTCTGATTTGCAAGGAGGTCCCAATCTCCTTTCTGATTTGAGCACGTCTTGGACCCAGGACTTCTTTTCTCCTGCTGTGGTGGTTCGGAAGCCGAAGTAGCTCTGTCCTGTCATTCGCTTTTCCTTCTCTTGTTTCCTTCTTTCCGATTTTAGGCGGGATTCTTGTTTTTTCTGTGGGAGAAGAGTAGAGATAAAATGGCGGTGTGAAAAATTGGTTTGGGAGTAACGGTTTTTGGAGGGAAGTTATGGGTTTCTTGTTAATAATGATTATAGATATTGTAAAAATTGTTAAAATTGTAAATACAGTAAATTTATACTAATAATAAAGCTGAAGAGTGTGTTTGTTTGGACGCGGTAATCTCCGGAACTACCAGTCGGATTTAGAAAAATCTTTTAATTTGCCTGACACATGCTGAGCTGGACTCCCATTTGGTGCAACCTTGAGACGCACACCGCACTGGGTATGTTTCGTTATTAATTTAATTCGTCATAGTGTCACTTTGATTTTGATATTTATGTGTTTTTCATTTTGTCTTTTTTGTCGGCACCTTGTTTTATATTATTAATGTGGGTAGTTCTCTAATAATGTACTTTTGTGTGTTGCGCTGTCTTTTTTGTGTGCGCCAAATAAATGGTTTATCTATCTATCTTTTAGCAAATGATCGCCCAATTTTTGAGGGAGGCTATAAGCTGTTAAACATCACGCTACGGCCGTAAGGAGCCGGGCAAAAAGATAAAAAGTCAAGAACACCGCTTAGTGAAAACAAAGTAATGGCGCTGACGGGCAATGCAATGCGACGCGATGAGTCAGGGGAGCAAGAAATTTCACGCGGACGAAGTCGCAGGTAGAAGTTAGTTACAAATAAACAATAATAATATGGCAATGCCTATGTGCATTATTGAACGTCTTTCGGCTGAACAACCTGGGAGTCTACTCCGAAGTGGTAAATGTATCGTATCGGCAGAATGTTCAGCCGTTTCCTGCTACGAAGTTACTATTTAATTCAGTCGGACCCGATCCTACAATCCTACACTCTTTCGAATTTTAACTATGGTCGCGGCCGAACCGAACTGTTTTTCGTATTTTTCAATAATATTCGGTTCGGCTATGTATCGGTCCGATCAGATCATTCGCACTTTGCACTTCGGAGTAGACCTCCTGATTTGAAGGCTCCAATGTTGTTCCGGGCAAAACTTTAAAAGAGAAGGGGGGGGGGGGTTAAACACCGCGTATAGATTAAGAGTACAGCAATATGAACTAAAAAAGAAGCCCACTGTCAAATAATAATTTCAACACCGCGAATGTTACCAAAAGAAAAAAATATTTAAAAAATAAAATAATAAACGAAAAACAGAAAACAAAACCAAGAAACAATCAATTTTGAATATGAACTTACCTTGAACATTCGCAGTTTTGATTTTCTTAAACACACTTTTTAATTTATTTTAACTTTATATGATTGCCCTATAGCCAATCGTTAAGGTGGATGCTCCAAGGTAGCCCGCGAAATTCAATATTTCTTAAGTTTTTTGCAATATGCTGGTCAGTACTAAATTGTACGTTGATTAAAATATGATTCGCGGCCGTAACAAATATGTATTTACAAAATTATAATCATTAAAGTCATCAACACAACTCTCTAAGATCAAGTAATCCTACTGAATGACCATTTCGTGAAATCTTGACATTTTAGGATTATGCTAACTTAACAAGTTGTATTACTGATTCTAATGATTATAATACATATTTGTTACGGCCGCGAATCAAACTCAAACTCTTTATTGCATTCATGTGTACATTTCGATGTTACAATATAAGTAAGTCATCATATTTTAATAAACGTACAACTTAGTACTGACCAGCAAATTGCAAAAAACGTAAGAAAAATTGAATTTCGCGGGCTACCTTGGAGCATCCACCTTGAGGGCCTAGGACTTCGGCGATAACTGAACTAAACTATAATGAATGAATGAATTGCACCGATCCCAGCATGGTTTGACCAGACTCGATTAATCGAATGAACCCCAAGATTCGCACTAGCTCCTGTAGCCTCATGTTCATGGTGCTACAGCGACCATTTCATATCAAGAAGTAGACCGGGGGGCGCGGTAATTGTAGGGAAGACGTGCCCGTAGGAAAGGGTAGGATTTTAGAGCCTACCGGATATGCATCCTTTTAAACGTTGCCCCTTACAAGAAATTTCTCCTGTATCGTGGGTGCGTTTACAAACATTTAAACTCACATACACAACCAGCCAGACCCAGAACAACTACTTGTAGGTCATTTCCGTGCGGGAATCTAATCCGCGACATGCAGCGCAGCAGTCAATCGCTTAACCACTGCGCCAACCATGCAGTTACCTTCGTCGATAACTGACCCAAACTAATTTAAAAATTATATTTTCTAAACACAAATCGTGGTTACTTCTACGGACACAAATATGTCTCATGCATCAATATCCAGTACCGAATCTAGGACTAAACTAATATTTATTTTCTGTAATTTTCTTATGATGCACTGAACTTAAAGGAGATGTTTCAAAATGTATGGAGCCCCGGCCAGGTCATTGTACACCATACAAAAAAATGGGAAAACATAATTAAAACAGTTTTCAGTCATCCAATTACTAGAAATTGGCTTTGTTTGGTAGTAAAGCAGAAGAATGTACACTTGAAATTACAACACATAACAAAAACCCGTCATGGCGGTAAGCTGTCATGTTGATTGATTATTGACGTTTGATATGTTTATTTCTGTCATATTACATTGTCAAAGAGTTCACTACGTTACCGTACTTTTATTCTGACAAGATGTGACAGTAGACGAGTTCACATTCTATGATCAATGGTCGATCTATGGTATACTGTCATTGTTTTTTAATCACAGACTACCTAAATTGGCGCGACGCCATATTAAAAGTCGATAAGAATAATTGATAAATTTCAAATGATTACAAGAAAAATATGCATTTATGCAATTTATCTCTATTTTTCCCGAATTCCAGGGATTTTTCTCGATTTTTCGAGGTACTGTACATATACTGGGCCCGTTTTGAAACATCTCCTTTAGTTTGGTTTGTGAACAAAGGCATTGGCGCTAATGCCATACTACAAAAGAAAAGATATATTATTTCAAAAGACACTTACATACCAACCCTATTTTCGAATAAGCAGAAAAATGAAAAAACATGATAAGTATACAAATATAAATTTTCTTTGTAAAAAATAACGTACAGACGTCAGCAGGTCAAGCTACCCAAAACTGTCAAATTTTCCCAATCAACCTTGAACCCTAATTCTTTAGTGATAAAGTTGAAAATCTATTGTTGAGCTGCACGATTTCTGACAAATGCGTGCACTGACTGGACAGGTCCTCTCAATCTCTGTGGTTCTTTCCTCAAAAGACCATCTCAGACATCGACCTACATGGTCTTCACATGATCTGACCAAGATTATGTCTGGACTTTAAAAGAGACTGTGACGTCTGAGTTTCTTTCGGCCTGTATTCTCAGACTAGTCAGATAGGAAACGCTGACCTCATCTAGTTTTAAAACATGATTGACGTGTAAAAGTGTTTGTACAAACCTACTTACAAAAATAAAATCATTTATCATTTATTAAAGAAATGTGACAGTTTGTAGTAGCTTGAGGTGCTGGCTGGCGTCTGTAATATTGACGAGAGCCTTTTCTTCAAAAATGTATTAACATGTTTTTTTTTTAAGTTCATAATCGTAATCAGCATACATTGTTCCCACTGCTGGGACACAGGCCTCCTCTCATCGAGAGGGAGTGGGCTGTAATCCACCACGCGGCGCCAGTGCGGGTTGGTAGATGTCACATGCCTTCGAATTTTTGGTTCTAGGACATGCCGGTTTCCTCAC
The DNA here is from genome assembly GCA_945859715.1 of Apamea sordens. NCBI lineage: Eukaryota > Metazoa > Arthropoda > Insecta > Lepidoptera > Noctuidae > Apamea > Apamea sordens. The sequence goes on along the minus strand of OX244015.1, from coordinate 3,230,153 downwards.
GATGTTTTCCTTCACCGTTTTGAGAGCAGTGGTGATGTAATAATTTACACAAAGTAAAGCGCCTGTAGCACCTACAACTTGTAAGTTTTTTGAGGAGCAATTGTGGCACAGCAAAGTCAGCAATAACGGGCGTGCCGTTACGGCAGGGCTACAATTGCTCCTAAAAAAAAAATCAACGGGTTGCACTCCGGGAGTGCCGGCAGAAGTGAAAACTTGAATATTAACGTTGTGCATTTTTGATATTTTGGAATGCGGTCTACTCTCCCTTCGTCTTACGAATTCTCGACCAGGTCACGTGTCCTGACGCGAGTTCCGTCTTACGAATTTTCGATCAGGTCACGTGTCCTGACGCGAGTTTAATATTTTTTACCCATCACAAAAAACTCTCTCCGTCTTACGAATTTTCGATCAGGTCACGTCTCCTGACGCGAGCTCCGTCTTACGAATTTTCGATCAGGTCACGTGTCCTGACGCGAGTTTAACATTTTTTACCCATCACAACAAAAGTGCACAACGCCGCTAAAGATTTCACTTTAAAAAAAAAGATTATAATGTTATACCTTATCATTAGCGGGCGCCCTGCAGTACGCTTCATAATCCACTAGATGTGTAATAGTGGGGCTATCTGAGCAAGCCGCGCACATGGAGTTACGTTTGCGGAGACGAACTGAAACAAAGGAATAAAATTGTTACATACTAATCTTTTTCCACTTTCAAAATTATGACACAAAAGCACTTCATCTCTCCTTAAACGTTATCATTATTATTTTTTATTTTTTCTTTGCTCTTGTTTCATGTTTATTATCATACAAGCTGTTGTTTTGCATCCTCGTCAAATTTCAGGAGGCTGCTAGGAAAGACATAAATAATCACTGGATTTGATATTGGGCTGGTTTAACATTCAAATTATTTTCTAAAATTACAAGAGATCGTTTTATTGTCGACCGGCTACCAGTGTAGCCAGGAAAGAACTCATAAATATTATGTTTATATAAACATTTAGAATTTTAGTTCTGTATATTTATTTTTTTATTTTGTTTTTAATCAAAGTCATTTAGGCTGAGAATCAGTACTTTTCGAACGTCAAAATTACAAAAGACAGTCCCCCAAAACGCCCGCCCTTCACCACTTCCTAGTGCTATCGCTGGGAAGAAGTGGCGCAACAAACTCCCCAGCAGATCTAATCTTATCGTATGCTGCACCAGTTGACGTCGTCACGTCAATGCCGGCTGTCGCTAAACCAGGGGGCCTACTCCGAAGTGCAAAGTGCGAATGTTCGGATCGGACCGACACATGGCCGAACCGAATATTATTGAAAAATGCGAAAAATGTTCGGATCGGCTCAGTTGGGTCTGGACCATAGTCATTATTCGAAAAAGTGTAGGATCGGAACCGACCGAACCAAATAGTAACTTTGTAGCAGGAAACGGCCGAACATTCGGCCGATACTACTTCGGAGTAGACCCCCAGCGCTGGAGCTCTGTCTTGCATAGGGTCGGTTTTAGCACTATGCTGAGCGATGGCCGTTTTGCGAGGACATGACGCATATTTTCACCAACTTGTTCTTTTTTCTGGTCTTTCTCTGCATCATTTTCTTTCAAGGGACCAGTCAGTGTTGCCAGGAAAGAAGTCCTAGGGACCTGTTAGGGACCTGTAGGGGGCTGTTACTAGATTCCTAAGGCTTTCAGATACCATATTTGACGGCACGGTTGGCGCAGTGGTTAAGAGATTGACTGCTGCGCTGCGTGTTGCGGGTTCGATTCCCGCACGGAACAATATATTTGTATGACCTGCATGTATTTGTTCTGAGTCTGGGTGTTTTTCTATCTATAATATGTATGTATTTACAAAAAAAAATGTATATAAGTAGTTTATCAGCCATCTTGTTACCATAACACAAGCATTAGGTTGCTTAGCTTGGGACTAGATGGCGCTGTGTGAAATGTCCAGGGATATTATTATTATTTTATTATAATAATCGCAAAACTCACCAGTCTTAGGCACCATATCTTCAGCATCAAAGATAAACATCCTCTCGACTAACAACTTCTGTGGCGACATATCCAGGATGTATTTGAGAGCCTCCATCGCTTGTAGAGTACCTGTTTCGAAAGTATTGGTTAGTTAAGAATACGTCATTTTTGGAGCACCTCTGAAAATCAGCGCAGTGTTGTGGGGTCCCCACAGCACAGCCCACCGTGGTAGGAACATGGGGTGGCGCGAGGGTGTCGACACACGTTGCATCCGACGCCTAAGACCGATCTAATTATATGACGGAGAATGTGTCTTTTTTGTAATGTAAATGCCATTTGCTATTTTTATAATAGAAATAGAAGATCGTGAAAAAAAATCAGTTGATCCATTGATTTATGTTCGCATAACTCGACATAATGTATGGATCAATTGATTTTTTTTTCACGATTTCAGGGTTGGTCCCGTAGTAAAAGTTGTTCATAATGATGAGTACAATGACCCCTTTTAAGGATTAAAACGATAAAAATTTAACGGTATATATTTGTTATGTCTTAAGGACTAAATAGGTATTCCAGTCATCTTTTTAATATGCACGTGTTTCAGTGATTATATTTTTTTGTTTTAAAAAACGTTGTCCCACACTAGGAATTTCTCCTGTATCGTGGGTGCGTTTACAAACATTTAAACTCACATACACAAACAGCCAGACCCGGAACAACTACTTGTAGGTCATACAAATATTTGTTCCGTGCGGGAATCGAACCCGCGACACGCAGCGCAACAGTCAATCGCTTAACCACTGCGCCAACCGTGCCGTCGAAATTTCTTTCTTTCCTTCCAAAAGTTTACCTATGACTCCGGGTACGGGCCCTGCCACCCCATGCGCGGAGCACGAGCCCACCGCGTCGGGGGAGGGCGGCGTGGGGAACACGCAGCGGTAGCACGGGCCTCGGTACGTTACACCCTACGGAGATAAATATATTTTATATAAGTCGCAGCCAACTGGTTTAATTAGCCGTTTAGTTAACCTAGCCTTTTAACTAAACGGCGGCCGTTCAACTAACGGCCTGAATGATATTCAATATATTTTAGTTTAGGTTAGAACTGTAATCAATCCCGTGCGAGCCGAATTGGTCGCAGTAACCAAGCCAGGACACCCCGTCATTTGGACGGGGTGTCGTGGGGTGTGAAAAGGACAGAAGATAAATATTAGTTTAGTCCTCTCAAATTAGTCAGCGCCTGACGTAAATTGACGTATTTTTGGTAGCCATGTTTTTAATCACGTCTAAACTGTCTATGGAGTATTTATCTTTGACAGGACTAAACTAATATTTTATCTTCTGTCCTTTTCTTAATGAAATAGAAAGAAAAAGATGCACTGAACTAAAATTTAGTCTAGTTTGTGAACTAGGGAATCGGCGCCATTGTCTTAGTAAAAGAAAAAAGTAATGTTCGTGAGCCAAAACCAATGTTGGAGCCTCATAGTCTTTGGTTCGTTACTATGTTGTGGTTGGCTTCTAGTCTAACCGGATGCAGCTGAACAACAGTATTTCTACAGGGAGCGACAGTTTCTCTGACATCCACATCCCTGATACTGAGTAATACGATACCTTGGACTAAGCGTTTAAATGTTTTGCACCCCCGGTGCGTCACTGTCACTTATGCAAAAATGTAATTTTTCAGGAGAAGCATTTTAAACTTTGACACTAGACATGTGTAAGTAATGCGAGTGATGCATCACGCGTAATATCACCCGAGCGCGTACTGTAACATCACACATTACTCGACTAAAATAAGCATCACACCATCACACTAAACATTACGCGCGCGGTAGCAGCGCAGTAGCTCGCGACATGACTCGCAGACTCGCTCGAACCGAGCCCTCCCGAACGCATCGCATCGGCAATGTTCGGTTTATATCGGAAGTCCGGAACTAGGCGCGTGCGATTTCGTATTTCGCCCGGTCAGGTGACTTATTATGTTATTTAGAGCTCTATTTTTATTGTAAAAGGGTTTATATTTCCTTGACACCATGCAGTGGCGTAGCTAGGTAACCAAGGGCCCTGGGGCAAACATAAAAATGGGGCCCCACTGCTATCTAAACTGGTTAGGGTTTATCAAGTAAAAATAATAAATATAACTACAAATACTTTAAAAAGCTAAGCTACTTTATCATCGGCTCTTTTTCGTGCACTGCAGGGCAGGTAATAAAAATATTAAACAGTATCAACATAAATTACAATTAATACTTGGTGTAAGTATTGGGCAATAAAACGAAATAGAAAAGATTCAAGGGCTTATTATATGAAGGTCGGACCTACCAACTGACTAAATAACAATTATATTTACAACTAGCTTCTGCCAGCGGCTTCGCCCGCGTGGATGTCGGAAATTATCCCACGGGAACGTGCTAACTCTATCTCTATGCCAAATCAGAAGTTCAGTGGTTTAGGCGTGAAAATGTAAAATACAGTTTCAAGTTCAAACTGAATTACCCCTTTTTGTCCCGTCAGTAGTAAATTTTCGACCACTTTACATACTTATTATTAATTATTGTTAATAGCTGTGCCCGCGACTCCGTCATCGTGTAACTCCTTGTGTGTTATTAAGTTAATGTATTGGGTAGTACATGCCGTTTGCGATCAGCTGTGAGACGTAATTCCCTCTCAGTGAAGTTTTCGGACTCACGGGATAGTACAGACGCCAGCACATCAAGCTACTACAAACTGTCAAATTTCTTTAATAGATTTTCAACTTTATCTCTAAAGCATTAAGGTTTAAGGTTGATTGGGAAAATTTGACAGTTTCGGGTAGCTTGACCTGCTGGCGTCTGTACATGCAGTTCGCGATCAGCTGTGAGACGTAATTCCCTCTCAGTGTAGGTTTCAGACTCGCGAGATAATGTATGCCGTTCGCGGTCAGCTGTGAGCCGCAAGTCTCGTTGTGAAGCAGTTTCAGCTTCTCGGGATAACACATGTTGTTCTCGGTCAATGGTAAGCCTTAGCTCTCGTTGAGAAGAGCTTTGAGATGCCCGTGATGTAGCTCGTCTCGCTCTGTCAGCTGTTAATTGCATCTCTCTCTCGGGAGAGCTTTCGTTGGCTCGAGAAGTTGAGGCACTAACTCTCGTATCTTTAACCGATGTGCCCTTTCCTCTGCCGATTCTTGAGAACGCCTATTTCTCATTCTCTTAGCTTCTCTCGAATTTCGAGATAAAGATAATCGTTTTTTAGGTGGCATTGATGCAGGCAAATGAAAATAAAGCTAAAACGTAAATGAAATAAAACTAATTTAAAAAAAGTGAACGTAAATTAGCCAAAACTTACCTATCGGTATCTAAAAATCTATGCGTAACTACTACTACTTCACCTAAAAAAAAATGTAAACTATTAATAATTTGTAATTTGAACGAATATTTAAACACTACTAAAATAACTAATACCTATTTTATAAAATAACAACAAAAGAAATCTAAAAATAAATTATCAAAGACTATAAGTCCTGCTGATAAGCACGGTTTGTTAATATCAATTAAGTATTGTCTGTCAATAAGGTCGAACGCTCTGAACGTCTATTCGCATCAACATGCAAAAATTGTATGAAGCTCGCGCTCGCGCTCGGACGCCCCGCCTTTTTATACCTTCGGCCGCGAGACGCGTCGAGAGTGATTCAGTATTCACGCGCGATGGCTTATTATTAGCGTATTTCATGTATATCTTTGGTGTTTCTATACCGATTTCTATGATTCTTTTTTATGGAATAGTTAATAATGTTAACTTTTTTAATTAGGGATGACTGAGAGTGTTATAAACGTAAAATATAGACAAATATACCTAATCAGAAAGCTTCGAACTGCTAAGCTATCGGGAGTTACACGTGTTATTGTGAGTCAACCATAAAAGATAGACATATGCTGTCGTGGGATATTTTTTATATAATTTTAAGGAGAACATTTCCGTCATACATGATTTCTGTGTAGCTTTAACCATTAACGTTGCACACGCGACGGAAGCTTAAAAAATGGAGTAACTTCTCCCGTTTTCCCAACATTTCCCTTCACTGCTCTGCTCCTATTGATTGTAGCGTGATGAAAAGTATACTATAACCAGCTCAGGAGTATGAAAAATAATTGTACCAAGTTTCGTTAAAATCCGTCGAGTAGTTTTTGTTTCTATAACGGTTATACAGACAGACAGACAGACAGACAGACAGACAGACAAAAATTTTACTGATTGCATTTTTGGCATCAGTATCGATCCCTAATCACCCCCTGATAGTTATTTTGGAAATATATTTCATGTACAGAATTGACCTCTCTACAGATTTATTATAAGTATAGATCTTTTCCTAGCTTTAGTTTTCGCAAAAGTATCAATGACTTCGGTTAAATCCAGGGGGTCTACTCCGAAGTGCAAAGTTGCGAATGATAGGATCGGACCGACACATGGCCGAACCTAATATTATAGAAAAAATGTGAAAAAAAGTTCGGTTCAGCTCAGTTGGGTCGGGACCATAGTCAATATTCGAAAGAGTGTAGGAGTGTAGGATCGGGACCGCCCGAACCAAATAGTAACTTTGTAGCAAGAAACGGCCGAACATTCGGCCGATACGATACATTTACCGCTTCGGAGTAGACCCCCTGGCTTGATGCGGTTTTGTTTTCAATTGCTCTTAGCGATAAATGTAGGAGTCGAGTTTGGCCCATACTATTTCTTAAATAATTTTTGATTACTTATTAATTGCTAAATGACCTTTCAGCTGCTGCAGAAGAGACAGGAATTGTAAAGAATAATAACATTGCTTTAAATACTTCCGTTAGGTCGCACTCCATATTTCCTCATTATTTCCTTACAAAATTTGGTGAACGGTCCATGCTTGAGTTAATTGAGGTAAAACTAGGTGGTAAATATTAATAATATTTTTAAATCAATATTTTTGGCGATAAATAATGTAGTCACTTGGTTGACTAAATCTGCCGTGCCATGTTTGATGGCTGCATAAAAGCCTAGAAACACTTCTTTTACTTCTATATCAACTGGCTGTCCATTTTCTTATCTGGTTATTACTGCATACCTCACAACAATGCTTAGCGAACAAAATATTATCGATGCTACTGCAGCTGTGACCTGCATTTTTGCAATAATCTTGAATTCACAATAAAACGCACATCGATAAATAATAAAACGCACATATCGCTATCCGTCAAATTGACAACACTGCCAACCCACAGAAAGAATTTAGGGGAATTCCTTTCGAATTTCTCTCAACTGAGTTGCCATGATTAAAGTCTGGTTGCAACCTGTCATATTTATTTTGAAAATGGGAGAAATTTTCAAAAGTTCAGTTCGATCAAGATTTTCTGGTAAGGATTCGAGGGCCCCCTGAGCTTGAGGGCCCCGGGGCACTGCCCCGCCTAGCCCCTAGGTAGCTACGCCACTGACACCATATCCTATTACACTAGAACATTGCATTACATTAGAACGCGCGATGGTGTGCTATCGCATGGCGCGACATCCTATCATCACGCGTGATGTTTGAAGTGATAGTATAATGTAAATGACATATCACATCACTTCGTGGTGCACTGTTTTGCACATGTCTATTTGAGACCTCACCAAAACAAACGAAAACGGCAATGAAACTCACGCCCTCATACGGAAACTATGCGTACTACAAAAGTAACGTTATTGCACCAAGTAAAGGGGTACTTTAGGATCATTTTTAGATATTTAACTCATTTTTGCATTTTTTGCAAAAGTGACAGTGTCGCACCGGGGGTGCGGTTTGGAGTTTGGAGGCATGAGGAACAGGGTATAAAGTTCACTCATCCTCCATAGAAAAGGGAGGATCCTCCGACCAGACGGGTGTTGTGTCTGGCGGGCTATTGCCCAACGATTGATGTTGGGAAATCGTATCTATGCTAATTGCGCGGTAAACTCTGCTTGCGAGATGCAGGATTTGCGTGACGTCAGTATGACGCGTTGTTCGCATGTGGCGTTGTAGATTCCGCTACCAAAGATAATTAACAGATTGACAGACATATAGTAATGAATGACGGATATTTGACCAAGTCTTCTTACCTTTTCACCGGAATGCGTATCGCTCCGATAACCATATATGGTCAGCTGCCCCTCCATCTTCAGAGCACTGCCCGATATTAGGGGACGCTGCAATAAAGAATATGCATGTTAGTCTTATTTTCAATTTATGTAAAATCACTTTAACATCCTACATGATAAAGTTTAATTTCGGTTCTAACTTGAATATTTTTTAACAAGTTAGTTGAAGCCTTTACTTTCCTAAGGGCTAGCTAATAAAAAAAAAAACAGACGGACCGCTCTTGCAGTCATAGTCAACAGCTTAAAGCTGCCATTGATAACTGCTGGATACCGCTCGTCATTCAGATTAGGTAACTGCGCGAGAGAGCAGTCGACAGCTCGAGCAGTCAGTGAATGCCTTTTTTTTTGGAACGAAGTTCCTTATCGCGCGTTGCGAAAGGGGGCTAGACGGAAAAAATTAAGACCAAAAGTTAGAACGACACTTTTTGCTATAGTTGTAAGCCGAGTGGCGTGCGCGTGTTTCTCTGTCTGTCTCTCTCTCTCTCTTTGAACTTCGTTCCATCCGGGTGTCCCTTGACACCTCTCAAGTTTTTTTGTTTTCGAGGGGAAACCTTCACAAGGCGCCTGGTCTTTGGGGATAAAACCAGCGAGTGTGGGATTTTTACCTCACTGAAACCGGTGCTCATCTTGGGTGATTTCAATGCTCACTCCAGAGCTTGGGGGAACACCCGGGACAGTCAGTGTACGCCTGGCGACACTTTTTTTGCGGATGGGAAATCATCAATTGACCCCTCCCGCTCTGGGTGGAGCAGAAAGGAGTGTCAGACTCTTACTGACTAAAACCCACCCGTGTTCCTTCCTTAGCCTTTATGTTCCAGGGCAGCGGTAACCCTTTCGGACAATCCCGCTACCCCGGCAGGCTTCGGCCCTGTCGGGCCCCGTCACTCATGCTGACATCTCTTTGAGGCGCGCGTGGAACACATACACGCCAGCACGGGCCTAGTCCTGATCGGACGGAGAGCTACCCATTACTCTCCGCACGCAGGCCCGGGCCTACGGTGGCCGGGAGTCGTCACGCGGCTTCCGTCCGGAGCGTCTTCCGCGGCGGCTGAGGCGTGAGGTGCGTTCCCTCGCCCACCCCGCCACCTCCTTCGCTAGCATGACTGCTTCGCAGAAGGACCTCCTTCTGCGAAGCAGTACGCAGTACGCAGTTCGCGTGCCATGGTCCGGGGCGAGAGGGAGTGGGAGGCAGTCACCTGACTGCCTCCCACTCCCTCTCGCCCCGGACCATGGCACGCCTGGCGACACTTGACCGCACGACCGCCCGAAGCAGTTGCAACTGCTCGAGCGGTTTCGTGTTTGTGTGTACGTAGAAGACTGTAGTTCACTATGCAGTCGCAGCTTGAAGCAGTCCATCCTGACTGCTTCAAGCAGTCCGTGTATGTCGGCCCTTAGTCCCAAGCAACAGGGGGCGAGCGTATTTACATACCGAGACCCCTCCGTGCCTCGGAAAGCACGTTAAGCCGTTGGTCCCGGCTGTCATTCGTGGATCTTTGACAGCCGTTACGGGTAGTCAGAAGCCCGAAAGTCTGACAACCAGTCTTACCAAGGGGTATCGTATTACCCAGTAACTGGGTTGTGGAGGTCAGATAGGCAGTCGCTCAAAGTAAAATACTGGTATTCAGCTGCATCCGGTTAAACTGGAAGCCGACCCCAACATAGTTGGGAAAAGGCTAGGCAGATGATGATGAGGAACAGGGTGTAAAGTTCACTCTTCCTCCATAGAAAAGGGAGGATCCTCCGACCAGACGCGTGTCGTGTCTGGCGGGCAACTGCCCCAACGACTGATGTCGGGAAGTTTGTATGTATGCTAGTTGCGCGGTAAACTCTGCTTGCGAGATGCAGGATTTGCGTGACGTCAGTATGACGCGTTGTTCGCATGTGGCGTTGTAGATACCGCTACATTTCTAAAGGAAAATTCCCATAACATGTTGACGGATACCTCGCTCCGCTGCCCCGCTTGCGATTACGAAGCCAGCGAAGCACAGCAATCTCATCGTCTAGCCTTTTTCCAACTGTGTTGGGGTCGGCTACCAGTCTAACCGGATGCAGCTGAATACCAGTATTTTACATGGAGCGACTGCCTATCTGACCTCCACAACCCAGTTACTGGGTAATACGATACCCCTTGGTAAGACTGGTTGTCAGACTTTCGGGCTAGTGACGACCCGTAACGACTGTCAAAGATCCACGAATGACAGCCGGGACCAACGTGCTTTCCGAGGCGCGGAGGGGTCTCGGAATGTAAAGATGGTCACCCATCCATAGACTAACCGCGGCAAGCTTAGCTGTTATTAATTATCCACGGACCCTTACTACTAGTAAATTAGGTTCACAATTTTGGTTTAAATTTATGTGATTTCGGAAAAAATACTTTAACCCAACGTCATAAAGCTTATTTTCACTTGCAACTTTCATTTTTAATGACATTTTCAATAAGTCATTCTAAAATCAACTTCATTTACACAACATTAAGGTTCATATTTGTTTAAATATACTTTTTTAGCCACTTACCTTAGTAAGACAGCTCAGATCGCTAAGCAAGTACCTAGTAGGTACATTGTCAGTACAATCCAGAATGACGTCATACTTGGACGCTATCTCCAACGCGTTCTTAGAATCTAACTGAACGTTGTACGGCGTTATCTTGATACGGGAGTTAATACTGGAAAGGAAGTAAATGGTTACTATACTGGCCGAAAATGTAAGTGAAAATTACGTGCTGCGTCAGTTCCAAATAAATCAGGATTAGGGCAGGACACTCACCTCTAATGAACAAGCACGCTGGACTAAATATACTATACGAAATGACAGTTGTTTTTGTGCCGATTCAAAGCGCCCCCCTCGAGCGTCTCCGGAACTAAAATTGACATCATCATCTGCCTAGCCTTTTCCCAAGTATGTTGGGGTCTGCTTCCAGTCTAACCGGATGCAGCTGAATACCAGTAAAAAGTATCATCTTCTGCCTAGCCTTTTCCCAACTAACGGGTCGGCTTCTAGTCTAACCGGATGCAGCTGAATACCAGTAAAAAGTATCATCATCTACCTAGCCTTTTCCTATGTTGGGGTCGGCTTCCAGTCTAACCGGATGCAGCTGAATACCAGTAAAAAGTATCATCTTCTGCCTAGCCTTTTCCCAACTAACGGGTCGGCTTTCAGTCTAACCGGATGCAGCTGAATACCATTAAAAAGTATCATCATCTGCCTAGCCTTTTCCTAACTATGTTGGGGTCGGCTTCCAGTCTAACCGGATGCAGCTGAATAGCAGTAAAAAGTATCATCTTCTGTCTAGCCTTTTCCCAACTAACGGGTCGGCTTCTAGTCTAACCAGATGCAGCTGAATACCAGTAAAAAGTATGTGACCCCAAACAACATTGCTACTTGACAGATCAACCTGGAAACCAGAGGGGTAATTCTCGTAATTTTAAGAACGTTCAGTCTGATCTCAGTCTCAATCTGTCAAAAATACGTCAAATTTCCCTACATTTTGACAAGTTTTTGACATTTGTTTGTCGCCGAGATGAGACTGCGACTAGAATTTGAACGTTTTAAATTAGATGTCTGTCTAGATGTTCAACATACCTCCTCAGAGTAGCGGCTGCTGACTCAGCCTTGCTAGTATTCTCATCCTGTTCAAAGTGTAGAACCTGTCGATGTATGTTTGTTAACTCGACGACATCGTAGTCTATGATGCCGATCTCACCTGAAAAAAAAAACTAGAATTATGAATTCTATCCTAACCAAAAATAATTCTAAGAAAATGTTACTTTTTCTAGGTTAAATTATGAGGCAGTCGGCAATGTGTTAACCATAGCAGCAGCGAGGTACATAGCCGCTAGACAGACTGGGGCCTCCGGTGACTATTAAGTCCACCGAGGCCTCCACTGTCTACAATGTTCGACAACTGCTTACCAACGCCTGCCGCAGTGAGGTACATAGCCGCTGGACATCCGAGGCCTCCAGCCCCTACTATGAGGACTGAGGCCTCCACTGTCTACAATGTTATATAGTATGCAACTACTTACCAACGCCAGCTGCGGCGAGGTACATAGCCGCTGGACAGCCGAGGCCTCCAGCCCCTAATATAAGGACTGAGGCCTCCACTGTCTACAATATTCTATAATATGTAATAACTTACCAACGCCAGCTGCGACGAGGTACATAGCCGCCGGACAGCCGAGGCCTCCAGCCCCTACTATGAGAACTGAGGCCTCCACTGTCTACAATTTTCTATAGTATGTAATAACTTACCAACGCCGGCTACAGCAAGGTACATAGCCGCTAGACATCCGAGGCCTCCAGCCCCTAATATAAGGACTGAAGCCTCCACTGTCTACAATATTCTATAATATGTAATAACTTACCAACGCCAGCTGCGGCGAGGTACATAGCCGCTGGACAGCCGAGGCCTCCAGCCCCTACTATGAGGACTTTGGCCTCACAGATGCGACTCTGACCCTTGACTCCTATGTCGCGGAGAAGGATCTGACGGCTATACCTGTTTGTAGAGTAGATTATGTTAAACTAATTAGCATTCGGAAACATTGTTGGAGCTGCTGAACATTGGAAAAAAAACTCGAGAGGTGTCAAGGGACACCCGGATGGAACGAAGTTCAAAGAGAGAGAGAGAAACAGACAGACAGAGAAACACGCGCACTCCGCACGTGGCTTACAACTATAGCAAAAAGTGTCGTTCCAACTTTTGGTCTTAATTTTTTCCGTCTAGCCCCCTTTCGCAACGCGCGATAAGGAACTTCGTTCCAAAACTATCTTTGCATTGTATAAATTCAATTGCTTAGTATTGTATAATTGCATAGCACACGTGTGAGCATTATGTACTTTCTATAAAGCTACCATTTACTGGGTAAGTCTTTCATTGACTTGCATGTGCCCTGGCGGCTGGGAGTATGTCATGCTCATTCTAATGTCTCGCTGGTGGTGGATGGCGTGTGTGTTGGATCATTAAGTTCCCTCCAAAATGGTTGAGCTGAATGGTGCTGATCCATACGTCATGTTCGTGAACGGGCGCCGTCAGCATGGACTGGTCATCTCTTAGCTGCCACGGGTAATTTTAATTTTTGAATTGTTTTTATGTTTTCTATAACGGACGCTTTTAACGGACAGACAGACGGACAACAAAGTGATCTTATAAGGGTTCCTTTTTCCTTATGAGGTACGGAACCTAAAAAGGGTAATCGCTTCTTCTTATTTCTATTTAAATTCGTAGTCTAGCTCGACTGCATCGTCCTTCCTTCGGCACTGATAAGACCTTGGCTCTCTCAATATCTGTCGATCCAACCGGGAAATGTACGGGAACAAAGTGGGCACTACAGCTCAGAAATCCCCGCTTGCAGGAGTAGTACCGTGTTTGTTATGGTTGAAATTCCATCAAGCAGACAAAATATTCTATAGTTGCCAGGACAACTTACCTCTCTATGGCCCATTTGGGTAGCTGCCCACACCTGACCAATGGCTCTGGTCCACTGGTCTCAGCCGCTGTTGTCCCAGAAGTAAAATCCCTGTAGTCTGGTTGTGCCTGTAATTTTTATTTATTTATTGATTCCTCTTTACCACTATTGTTACAGGTCTCAAGGGCGTTCATCTCGCGCGGGTTGGCAACGTCGCATTTATGTAAATGCTTTTTTTTCCTCTTTATTTATTACTACCTGCGCCCCGCGGTTTCACCCGCATAAGTTTCGATCCCGTGGGAAAATCGGGATAAAAAGTATCCGGTATGTTAATCCTTGTTAATTAACTAGATTTCATCCCTGCCTTTGGGCTGGATTGAGGTAAAGAGTGAGCCCATTGTCAATAAAAAAAAAGGTTATAAACCGACAACACGGTTAGCGCAGTGGCTGAGCGATCGGACTGCTGCGCTGCGTGTCGCGGGTTCGATTCCCGCACAGAACAAATATTTGTAAGTCCTACATGTATTTGTTCTGAGTCTGGGTGTTTTTCTATCTATAATATGTATACATTTACAAAAAAAAAATGTATATAAGTAGTTTATCAGCCATCTTGTTACCATAACACAAGCATTAGGTTGCTTAGCTTGGGACTAGATGGCGCTGTGTAAAATGACCAGGGATATTATTATTATTAAACCATCTGTGTGCCAAATTTCATCCAAATCCGTTCTGTAGTTTTTGCGTGAAAGAGTAACAAACAAACAAACATTCATCCATCCATCCATCCATACAAACTTTCACGTTTATAATATTATAGTAGGAAGTAGAAAGAAAGTAAATAAATTTTTTTTGGCACAAACTAAAAGACACACAATACACCAAATACATACATCAGATAAAAACAAACAATAAAATAAAAATAAAAAAGATTAAATAAAAAGTGTGAAGTCCGATGTAAGAAATTAGCAGGAATTAGCATTATTTAATCGCATTGATACTGATACTATTTGTAAAATTTTGCATGTCAAAACTCTGGCAGAATGTACCCGGTTCATAATATTTCTGTAACAACTTTATTGTACACACGGCTACACGTCAAGCTATACAAAACCACTTTGTCTTGGCCTCACTTTGTATGATATTTTCTCACAATGAGCGGTCAGTTAATACTGGTTTTGCATAGCTTGATGTGTACCCGTGTGTACAATACCTACATTCTTTGCAAATAAATAATTTGATTTGATGCAGGAAAGTGTGCCTCATGGCTGCGCCAAAAAGGCCCAGTAGAATAGGATGGGGTTTCTATCTAAACAACTAAGTAGATTATGTCAACTCCATCATGTCCTTTACCATAGTAACATTAACAACTAGCTTCTGCCCGCGGCTTCGCCCGCGTGGATGTCGGAAATTATCCCACGGGAACGTGCTAACAGGATAAAATGTATGTGCTTCCCCAGAATGCCATCTATCTCGCGGGCCCTTTGTGGCTAATTACAGTAGAAAACCAATTGTGTCTCATTAGTGGTGATTAAGAGGGTACCTATATGATATCTTTACCTAAGTACCTACCTAATTTAAAAAAAAAAACTCAATAGCAGAAAATTAAATACCTACCTAAATAAACCTATTTCTGATGATAACTAATCTAAACTCAATAAATAAGCAAAATCCCTAAAAACTAATATCTATACGAATGACTAATCCTACCTAACAGTATTATAAAATAACCTACGGTCACTACGTACACTATCAAATATACTACCTATACTTTAAAATTAAAATCTATACCTACGACTCATATAAAAATAAACCTAAATAACTCTAAAAACTAAAAGGAATAAAAATGAACTCCACTGCCGGTGACCCAACCTACGACAAACTTAGTATTTGCGGTTGGTACAGTACAGACAGTGGTAATCGGGTATAGGGATCGAACCGCAAAATTAAGTTTGTTTTTTATTGTATATACTTTTCCGGGATAAAAAGTACCCAGTGTGGTGCCCAGGATATTAAAGAATAATTATACCAAGTTTCATCGTAATCGAACCGGTAGTTTTTGCGTGATGCCTGAACAAACAGACAGACAGACAGACAGACAGACAGACCGACAGACAGACAGACAGACAAAAATTTTTTTAATCACATTTTTGGGTTCGGTGTCGGTCTAGTAACACCCCCTGTAAATTATTTTTTTGATATTTTCAATGTACAGAATTTTCACTTCTACAGATTTATTATAAGTATAGATATAGATTATATTATTAACACATAAACTATACTAAACAGTTAAACAATAATAATATATGAAACACTTTGTAGATAGAAGTCACCAATGAAGGACTTCGGCCTAAAAAGGCCACTTTAAGCAATACCTCTAAAAGCTTCATTTCCTGAATTCCCAGCAGATCATTAGCAATTCCTCTAATTTTCGTAAAATTTCATTTCATATTTGGTGGAAACATTGCCGCATAAAAAAAAATATCGTAATTTTATCGGTAAATTTTTCATCTATTTAATTAATTAAATTGATTTTTTATTTCTACAGTTTAAGTGTTATTTCATTGTGATATGAATTGCACACAGATCATAAATCTATATTTTTTTTGTTTTTTTTTTGTTTTGGCACTTTCTGAAGTTGGTTAGGATAAGTGTGGTACTTTCTGGCCGCGCCACAGTCGTATTTTGAATCGGAGTTAATAAGAATAAATGTACATAATATGTTCATTATTGTACTAAATAAAATAAAAATAGTACTTGATAGATTCGCGAGATATTTAACAAAATCGGTGGCGCGGCCAGAAAGCATGCTTCCTAGCCGCGCCACCGCGTACACTGCAACAAATAGGATATTTATGTGCAAACTCAATGGTAAACAATTGTACGACTATTGTTTATTCTATTCGTAATGAGAAATAGTGAAAAGTCATTACCTACATGATAAATTTAATAATATCGAAACTAAAATACTACTTCGACTATGGCAGAACTGTCAGACAGTTACAATTGTTGTTCCTATACATTATAATTTTATTATATATTGTCAAATTAAAAATAATATGTTGTAAAAAAATTCATCAGAAATTAAAGTCCAAATAATACACCGTACCGTACAATTCAGTATTGATATAAAAGTACCTACGAAAGCCTTGTAATTTCTTTTTTACAAGAATACCTACATTACCTACTGTAATTAGTATTGGCATAACCGATTTTGAAGTTTCGATATTCATCCTATAGATAATGACTTTTTGCAGTATTTTTAATCATCAATAGAATAAACAATATTCGTACAATTGTTTACCATTGAGTTTGCACATAAATATCCTATTTGTTGCAGTGTACGCGGTGGCGCGGCTAGGAAGCATACTTTCTGGCCGCACCACCGATTTTGTTAAATATCTCGCGAATCTTTCAAGTACTATTTTTATTTTATCTAGTACAATAATGAACATATTATGTACATTTATTCTTATTAACTCCGATTCAAAATGCGACTGTGGCGCGGCCAGAAAGGACCACACTAGGATAAAATTGAATCTTTTTGTCACCTTTTGGCACTTTTCAGCACCTTTTGAAGTTTGTTGGGATAATATTGATTGTATTCAATGTTAAAAATAATTATAAATATCTTAATGATTACAAAACGATTTTGATTCGAGCCAGTTTTTTGTATTTTGAACCTTATTCTGATCGCACTAAAGTTCTTTATACAAACTTAGGCTCGGAAAAAGAAAAAAAGCTCGAAACTAGAAATTCAAAATTATGACTGTTGAAATGTTAATATTATTATGTCTGACTTCATTCGCTTTTTGTAATGCATGCTGTATTTTCTGACATGTTTCATTGCAATTGCAAAACTGAAATAAATGCCACAGCTTACTAAAAAACTACAATACGTAAAACAAAAACAGGGTCAAATAAAATTAGCTAGCGAAACTCCGCAGACTTTATGGGTAGGTACCGACAATTGCCCCTCTGGTTTGTACAATCACTTTTACACGTCAATAATATTTTTAAAAACGTAGATTGGTGTCTGAAATGGTCTTTTCAGGAAAGAACCACACAGCTTGAGTGGACCGTCCAGTCAACTCATACATCAAATAACAACATTACCAGGATGTTGTTAACCCCCAAAAAATCTACATCATATCTTTTTTATTTCATCGTGTTTAGATAGTGATACCGATCACGTCTGCAGTTTCGCTAGCTTTTTTAATTTCACCCTGTGTATGCATATTCTGTAGATTTACATACAGAAATGAAAATCATTCATTATTTGGAAAGTATTTTTCCATAGCATATTCAAGTTTAGTATTTATACAATCAACTACAAATTTAAATAGGTGATAACAAGACTGCAAACGAATCAATAATTTTTTGCAAAACATTCGACAATTTTATGCTTGAAAAGATAAGGTCTTTTCAATTTTACGTTTCCAATTGATGTTATTACAAGTCAAACAAATGGCGACTTTATTTCAGTAGCAATTAAGTTGATTTCAGTGACTAGCATTATTTAATAAAACTTTTTTACAAAAAAAAAACAACCGACTTCCAAAAACAACCACTACAAAGAGAAAAATAACTTTAATTTCGGAAGTCGGTGTGGTTTTTTTTGGAAGTCGGTTGTTTTTTTTTTTGTAAAAAGTTTTTATTTTTCACTTTTTAGTTGTACCTATCCTACACAAATTAATAAAGATTAGAGGTACCCCAATAACAACTTTGACAGAAATGAGGGTATACCATGGTATACTGAACACATCTGCATACCCCTTTAGAAGGTACAGGCGTGACGTTATGTTGTGTGATTGCATAAACAATGCATACATAAGCGATAGCAGCAATAGCCGTTGATTTGCTGACATTTATTGAAGAGTTGTCGTTGTCTGTCTCCGAAACTCATCAGGATCTTGTCGAAATTTCAATGGGACCATTTGGGAAGTATACCCTTTCCAATAAAAAAAGAAATTTTCAAATCGGTTGGCAAGCGACGGAGTAATGCGCGAACAAACAGAAAAAAAAAATACTAACATCCAAATTGAGAACCTCCTCCTTTTTAGGGTTCCGTAGCCAAATGGCAACGGAACCCTTATGGATTCGTCATGTCTGTCTGTCTGTCTGTCTGTCCGTCCGTATGTCACAGCCGCTTTTTTCCGAAACTATAAGAGCTATACTGTTGAAACTTGGTAAGTAGATGTATTCTGTGAACCGCATTAAGATTTTCACACAAAAATAGAAAAAAAACAAAAATTTTGGGGGTCCCCATACTTAGAACTGAAACTCAAAATTTTTTTTTTCATCAAACCCATACGTGTGGGGTATCTATGGATAGGTCTTCAAAAATGATATTGAGGTTTCTAATATCATTTTTTTCTAAACGGAATAGTTTGCGCGAGAGACACTTGTGGTAAAATGTGTCCCCCCCCCTGTAACTTCTAAAATAAGAGAATGATAAAACTAAAAAAAATATATGATGTACATTACCATATAAACTTCCACCGAAAATTGCTTTGAACGAGATCTAGTGAGTAGTTTTTTTTTAATACGTCATAAATCGTAACGTAACGGAACCCTTCATGGGCGAGTCCGACTCGCACTTGGCCGGTTTTTAGAAATCGGTTAGAAAGTCCTAAAAATGTTTAAAGTTGTATCGTAAACTGAACTTTATTCTGTAGGAATTAAAGCTATTTTTCCAATAACTCATATTTGTTTACACGTTTGGCAAATACTTGGCGAACGCAGATTAAATTCAATGCTACATTAAATCTTATTTTTATCATATTTTTATTGTTATTTACATCTATCTAAGTATACCAATAACAAAGCTGAAAAATTTGTTTGTTTGTTTGTACACGTTAATCACTGGAACTGCCACTCAGTTTTAAACAATTCTTTCCGCATTTGATAGCCCAATTCTCCTAACACAAGCAATTCCTTGCTTAAAGTGATCTCACATGTATCGAAATGCCCTTTTTAATTAAAATAAACTTTTTTTTTTTCTTGAAGAAATCTTTTTAACATCATGTTAAGACCCTTAGAAGCAGGGCATGCGACGAGGATGGGGGGACAAGAAATATGACCCAAACAAGTCGAAGGCAAAAGCTAGTAATATGTATAAATGATCAAATAGAATTAAATAGACAGACTCGCTTCTGCAGACTTGCTTAATTTTCTCGTTTAGCGACAGCTTGGTGATTATAGTCCAATGTTTATTATCAGTGGAGTGCATTGGTTTTCAGAATAGGTAGGCAGGAATTTAATTTCGTCGTATTAACTTGAACGAGTAAAGACCAATGACAATGTGCGAACAGTACGGGAGCCGAGCAGGCCGTCTGGCGACTGCCTACTGCCGCGCGAGTTTGTATGAACATTTTGTTTTTTGTTAGGTATGATAATTTTGTGAGTTTCTTAATTGTGGGGCACACACACTAGCATGAAATTGACAAGCTTATGGTTTATAGATTTATCGAAGTAGGCACTGCTTATATGCCTATATGCAATGCACGCCACTGGTTATAAGAAGACCTCAGCCCTCTGGATTGCCACTATTTTCTAGGCAATGTCGTTGATCAAGAAGTATTTTTGAAGAATGGTGTACCAAGTACCCTGACCGGAAAAAATATAATTGGGTTTTCTCAATTACAAATTCTCAATACCAATCCATGGTACAGGAATCACAGAGGAGGATCATCAGGATGGCCTATAATCAGCAGTGGGATGAAAAAGGCTACCGATGATGATAATTAATCCAGTCGGGATATATGCCAAGAGATGTTATGGATATGATATTCCGGATCTGGATACGGATATGGATCATCATCATCTGCCTAACCTTTTCCCAATTATGTTGGGGTCGGCTTCCAGTCTAACCGGATGCAGCTGAATACCAGTATTTTACATGGAGCGACTGCCTATCTGACCTCCACAACCCAGTTACTGGGTAATACGATACCCCTTGGTAAGGCTGGTTGTCAGATTTTCGGGCTTCTGACTACCCGTAACGACTGTCAAAGATCCACGAATGACAGCCGGGACCAACGGCTTAACGTGCTTTCCGAAGCACGGAGAGGTCTCGGTATGTAAAGATGGTCACCCATCCACAGACCAACCGCGGCAAGCGTAGCTTAACCTGACCGATCGACCTGTGCCGCTGTTATTATTTAGCCACGGGCCCCTCTAGGAATAAAATTATATCAGTTTCAGACACAGTTACGGATATGTAATTATTTCGGATTATCCGTTAGTTTCGGATAGTTTCGGTTATGGATATTAGATTGAAGTAAAATATAAACACAAATAGTATGTAATCATTTGGTTTTGTTTATAGGTTTTATCTAGTCTAGGTTATCATTTGGTATTATAAACAGTCATATAGGTAAGTAATAGTAGTAGTAGTAGTATTTAGAGATGTTACAAAAACCTGTCGAAACCTGTTGTTTTTTAGACTCCACCCTTATACTAAACTATCCGAAACTTATGAAACGGTTACGGAGCTCCATAACATCCCTGCTTATAACCTAACTGGTGGATTGAGCATGTATTATTGTACTGTCTAACCCATCAGGGACAGGGAATACAGGTGTGATATTATGCTCATCACCACTGCTCTCAAAACAGTGAAGGAAAACATCATAAGGAAGTTGGCATGTCCTAGAACCAAAAATTCGAAGACATGTGACATCAACCAACCCGCACTGGGCCTGCGTGGTAGATTACTGCCCACTCCCTCTCACAGAGAGGAGGCCTGTGTCCCAGCAGTGGGAACATTATAGACTGATTATGCTATACATACAGAATTGCAATTAATTAATTGCTGTTACTAGTGTATAACCGTTGTAATTAATAATAATAAATAAATAAATACTTTATTATGCTGATCTGGCTATAAATTGACGCTGAACAGTGGAAAATGGCAAAATTACCGGTAAGAGACACCAACTCAAATATTTTTTAATTGCTGAATGGGCCGGCTCATAACCTCCATCACACCTGATGGAAAGCGATGGATGAGGTCAATGATGCAACGAGTGTGCCCAGAAGATGCCTGCAGTGCGATTCTGTAACCAGCTCACCGTGAAAATTTAGGTGAAGTGAGCTGTCATTCCAAATAATGCTAGGGATTGACACTACTGACAACTCACATCAAGCTCACTTCACTTGAGTTTTCACGGTGAGATTTTTACGGAATCGACCGGCTGTTCACTGTTGCTTTGAAGGCAGACGGGTTAAATGTGGAAGGAAACACAGACGCCGGCAGGGAGTTCCACAGTTTGGCTGTGCGCATAAACGTGGAGGAGAAGCGCTGAGTATGACATTATGGCTGATGCCACTATCCCCGATAATTACGATATACCGGACGTATATTCTTAATAGAGCGTCATGATACCGACATAAAATTACATCTAAAATTATCATTATTCTTTCATCTCTCTATCAATTTATTTGTAATCGGCGGAACATGTCTTTTTCTTACATGATACTTCTCTATTAGTCGTCATCTCGGTAGTCACCCTCTTTCTCGTCATCATATCATCTTTCACACAGTCCACGCACCGTTTCTTTAATTACGGGTAAAATGATATTTTTAATTAATTCAACGAAAATTACTTACTTCGAATACTTCTCGCTTAAGTTTATCCATTTCATTCTCCTTTTCCTTTAAAGTTTTACGTAATTCTTTGATTTCATTTTCTAGTGTAACTATCTGCTCCATTTTGGACGATTTAAAACTGTTCTCTTATAATTAGGACGTGTAAATTATAATTTTCGGCCAAATCTAAATCTACATAATAAAATAAACAATAATGTTAATACGCTGCAGCACACCACACAATAATAACATTTGCTTAAGAGTGAGATAGCCATTGCGCTTCTTAGCAGAGTGAAAGTGACAGCAATAAAAACAATGCTGTATTACAGCATTTTTACAACTTGGAATGTGTGTAACGCATTTGTGAAATTTGACGTTTCTAGTGATGCATTGGTGCTGTAAACCATTAGTCGATAAATTGAAAGGAGTCCATTCGGGATCTTCTATTCTCAGATGGCAAATTCGAAATTGACAAATCATTCGCTTTCCATTAGACGAGATCGTGGTCAAGAATCAAAAACGAAAATATTGGCTAGTCAGCGAGAAGCGTTTAGTATCGAGATTGTAAAGGAATTTCATTCAAGTAGCACCACTCGTGTAGGCTATTTCAGCGGAATAAAACACTACTTCCACTTCAACGCTTCATTAAAGGTTTTTGTGGGAGACACCACAATTTTGCCAACGGAGTATATTAACCGTATTTTCAGATATGCCCATAATGTCCATGATAGGTAAGATATACTGGGCGCACTATAATGGTTAGTCGCAGCCGGCGATTTCAAAACCACACGTATACAGTTTTAGACGTCACTAGCGAAAAATCGGTTGTCAAAATCTGTGAGTGGAAGTCAGCGAGTGGCAGCCGGCGACTAAAGTCACTACGTGTGTACCTAGCATAACGGGAATGCCCCGTATTCTCTATGGCAAAATGATTGGCACGCCATAATATGTCCCTTGATTAAATCAGGTATTCCCCGTAACATAAACTAAGTAGGTTATCTATTTTCTCAAGTGACATACGAGGAATAACAATCATTTATTTTATTGACAACAGTGTATTTCATAGTTTCAGACAGTGTATCTTTATAGTTTTATCAATCGTACTTAAGTTTAAATTTCATTGCTACAGTGCAATTACGGTAAGTTCATACCTACTTATAATATGTGAATAATGTTTTCTTGATCATTATAGCTGTTTATTACTCATATTTCAGGATTTTTATTGTAGAAACAGTTGAATATCTTTTAAATACTACTTAGGTAGGTACTAAAATTAAACATACCGACGGCGACGTAGAAAATCTCTTTGTCACGACGGTAACTAAGATTTTATCAATGCAATTAAAGATACACTAGTCGAAAATGCGTCATTAAAAGACTGAAGTTGTTACAGAGAAAATGAGGAAAATGTCGTGAGGAAAGTTTTGAGTATGAATGTCGATGGCTATAAGAGTAGGGGAAGACCAGAGAAACGATGGATGGACTGTGTTGAATGATGATATGGTTAGAAAGGGGGTGACTACTGAGATGAGGACTAATAGAGAAGTATGGAAGAAAAAGACATGTTGCGCCGACCGCAAATAAATTGGGATATGGGCAGGAGAATGATGATAATATTTGTTAGTGAATATAATTATTGATTGACTAGAAGCTAGTCACCTATTCCCACAAACCAGTCCGTCGCATCGCCTTTACTACTACTTTTTTACTTTGTTATCGCTTAGCGTTTTTTCTGACTTTTCTTCCTTTGGCTCAGCTCCTTATGATCCTAGAGTGATGTTAAATAGTCTATAGGCATCCTCGGAAATAGGGCTATCAAATGCAAAAAGAATATTTATGGGTATAAGGTTTCTACGGCGATAATATATTCTAGACGGTAATCCTATAGGTCGGTACTATTGTAGATTTGATTTCCTATGCAATTCATTTGGTAGATAATTAGCTAATATACTCGTAAGTACTAGTAAAACTCAAGCATACTCTCAGAATTATTTAATTATACGAGTACATATATTGTGACAAAGAGCAACATTATTACATAAAAGTATTGTATTTTTTACATCCCTAAAGGGAAAATTATTAGGCTAATTATATAAAGGGTGGGATCGAAGCACAACCCTTTTTTCCTTTATTATAAAGAACCAGGTGCTTAATATATAATTACAATCTAGCTGTGATAATTATTCTAAAACTTAAAATAGCATTGATACCCATGGATTCCGAAATTGATTCTGTACCCCTGTGCTATGAAGTATACCGAAAGTTATTAAAAAAAAAAATGCAGTTCCATTCATTTTGACCGCGGATATTGCAGTTTTCTATAAAACAGCTGTTTATTTTTGATAGCCGAAGAAAAAAATCTACGCTAGGGGTTGCTGAATTCATAGTTACAGTTTGCGCATCATTTGTCACCTGTGCTTACATACATAGGCTACCTCACGCCTTGGGGGTAGGCATAAACTACAGAACACCACCACAAACAGAGAAGCAAAAGCAGTACCTAAGGCTCGTTGCAGGTGTCATTCTGCTTATAATAATATATTGCAGACTAGTTTTGCTAAGTAAAAAAAATATACATACCAAGTATTCTTTTAAACTTAGCAATGAAATATAATGGTAATTACACGCCGAGGATTGCGATACCTCGCGGTCGCAGTTTAGCTCGCTACCTCGATGTCACCTCCATGTAAAACAAATGCATGCTAAATTAGCATGGCTAATAGATGCGCACGCACTTGCCAGGCATCGAGGTAAACCCCCAAGCTACCCGCGATGTATCGCAGTGAGGTATCCTTCGACATGTGACATGTGAGTGCGTGTCTATTAGCATGCATTTGTTTTACATGGAAGGGACATCGAGGTATACCCTGTCCATTAGGTTAACCATTTTTTGACAGCTGTCTTAGAACGTACATATTCCAGATTACGTAAAAGTTAACTTTAAAATACGTAATAAAATAAATATATAAACTGCCTTAACTTATTGAATTATCTTATTTATGGCTTCTTACAGACATTATAAGACCGTACTTGTATCAATCAATGTATTGTGTATTGCTGCAATCACTAGTTCCATCTTTCAAACAACGGTTTACCTCACGGACTAGGGTATAGCGAGTTAGACCGCCAACTCGAGGTATCGCATCTTCGGGATGTAGGCTATTAAAATAATGCCATATATAGTTCCAAAGTAAATATTTCTGTCTGCTAAGTTTAAATATTTCTGTCTGCTAAGTTTTTACATAACATAACATCAAGCCTGTATTCTCCGATGAGGTTACAGTACGGCCCCCATTTCACCCCATGTTCAAGTCCCGTCTGGTTAATGACAATAGTCTTGCCTCATGACAAGACTATTGCCATTAACCGGGTAAAAATCCAGACTCCAGGCAATATCCTTTAGTGGAAAAATCCAGTAACACTTTGCCCGACCCGGGAATTGAACCCAGGACGCTACGCTCTGACGAACGAGGTAGTCAAAAATTTGTCAGCGATTTTATTAAACCGCGTTGACTTGTCTTGTATAGACGCCAGCACATCAAGCTCCTCGAAACTGTCTTCTCCTATCAACCTTGAACCTAATGCTTTAGATATAAAGTTGAAAATCTATTGAAGAAATTTGACAGATTGTAGTAGCTTGATGTGCTGGCGTCTGTACATACATTAAAATACAAATCTATAATTAGCAATGAGTAAATGTACATGCTACACGTCTGTGGTAACAAAACCAATATCGCATCTCCAGTAGGCTTGTAGAAAAAATATCGATATTTCAATAAGTACATCGATATTTTTTTCGATATATCGAAATTGATATCAATATTTCTTGAAAATATCGATACTTTTTGGCACTTCTTGCATCCCTACTACTATACATACTCAACAATCATCAACATTATTATTTTAGCATAAAGACGTCCAGTTTGATATCAGTGAACGCCTAAAGTTCGCCTCAACAAGCTAAATAATTTTATCCTAAATATTTTTATATGTATAATAAAATTTTGACTTGTATAAAAATAGCTACCTATAATATCTAAGTAAAATGTTGGTTATAATAATAGGCTAGTTTCCTAAAAAAATCTAATTAGTCCGTTAGTTAGATCATCAAAAAATATTGGACTCGTATTTTTTCTTTTGTCAATTATATAAAAAATTATGAAGATATCGCCCGCTAAATTTCCGCGTGACGTCACGCCTTGCTACACTTTTTAGCATGGCGTGACATCACGACCCCAACTCCCAAATTTTGACGCGCTTTATCTTTGCCATTTTTTGTTTGGTTGACAAAAGAAAAAAATACGTGTCCTTTATTTTTCGATAATCTATCTGACGGAATAAATGTAGGTAATAATTATTTTTTTACCCAGGAAACTACCCTATTATAAAACTAAAATGCTTACATTGTCGTGATAAAGCGAACTACACTTCACACGCTCTTTGTTGTACAGCAAGACGTTGAGCAGTGTGCGAGAGAGAGCGAAAATCAGGTACGCATAGCTGCGTTGTCCCGCGGCGATTTTTTAACGCGCAATGGAATTACAACGCACTGTTCAACGCCGAGAGTTGAAAATCCAACAGTGTGTTTTTTTGACGCTCTGGGATGCGCTCTGTTGGATTCTCACAAGCTCAACTTAACACCGAAAGTTGAAAATCCAGTGCGCGATAAAATACCGCCGCGATATTTTGTAATAGAAAGTCAAACAATCCACTATAATAATCTTACCGTCATCTTTATCAACAAGAACTGTCAAAAATTTCGTTTACTTTAAGGCACTTATTTTCGGCTCCCCCAGGCCGGCAGCGCCACAAATCAAAGGACTTTCTGCGGGGTAATTGCGTAACTCATTTTCAGTAGAAATGGGTTTCATTTTGACAGTTCAACAACATTCATTGCGTTATTTACGTTGTTGAGCAGAGAGATTTTTCGAACATTTCATATGTTCGAAAAATCTCTCTGCATTGGATTAGCAATATCCTTCAAAATGATTCAGATTGAGATTGATAGTTACGCAATTAGGGTGCTGATAACATTGAATGATAAACCCTGAATAAATAAATTGTAAAGTAAAACGAGACTTCAGGCATCTTCGAGCGCGCTCACGCGTTCTCTTTAGGTCTTTAAGACTTTAAGTATAAAGCATAATCATTCAATGACGCCAGCTCTGCGCTGCGCTCAGCCTTTTTATCTTCGTCAAAGGGACAGTCTTAGCGATAATTTGAAAGTATTTGTGACATAATGGCGCCGATTCCCTTGTTCTACTAACTTACTTAACTTGAACTAAACTAAATTTAAGTTCAGTGCATCTTTTTCTTTCTATTTTATTACGAAAAAGACAGAAGTTAAATATTAGTTTAGTCCTGTCAAATTAGTCAGCGGCTGACGTAAATTGACGTATTTTTAGTAGCCATGTTTTTAATCACGTCTAAACTGTCTATGGAGTATCTTAATTTGACAGGACTAAACTAACATTTTATATTCTGTTCTTTTCTTAATGAAATAGAAAGAAAAAGATGCACTGCACTTAAACGTTTAGTTTGTGAACAAGGGAATCGGCGTTAATATAGTTTTTCTTTCGTTTCCACTGACCTTCAAAGGTCATACTTACCTTTGAGCACAAAATCTTGAAACATTTGACACTGCTTCAGTGCTCTCAACCTTTCCTTGTTGCAATCTTCCATTAAGACTTTAGGGGACACTTTTCCGTAGTCAGTTTTCGTGGAAGCTGCTGCAGGATGGTTAGCCTTGTAAGGAGTTGAAGGATTGACGCAGTTCAGACACGGTTTATCCGTCGTATGAACACGTATATCTTTAGTAAATTTGTTGATACACAATCGAGGTTCTTCTGGAATTCGTCCATTGTTGAGTTTTAGTGAATTAATCCCCGAACTGGTAGCGTTATTTGGCGCTTTTTTTGTTAGATCGTTCTTAGTGAATGAGCTGGATGCAGCTTGGTAGTTGGGTTTTGTTTTAACTTGTACGTTTGCGTTAGAAGTGCTGCTTGATGCCAGGTTGTTTGATTTTTTATTAACTTGCGCGTTTGCGTTTGAAGAGTTACATTCAGACTTTGGTCTTGCGCCCGCATCTAACACCAGCCTCTTTTTCTGATTGCCTTTTTCGTCTAAATATGCCAGTCTGGCGTGTAATCGCGCCATTATCTGTGGCAAAACTACAGACTTCTCGTAAAAGTCTGGGCCTTTAGTGTAATTCGCTGTCTGACTTTCAGGTTTCAGTAAACGTTTCTTTTTGTAGACCTTTTCGTCTTTTTGAATGGCTCGGACTGTGAAATTTGGTAAAGAGTTGTTTATTTGACTGTCGACCGGACATGGTTCGATTTCGGAAGGACGACGTAAGTTTTGGTAACTTCCGCTTTCAAATTTGGACGCTTTAGTTATGCCATTAAAATTTGAAGGAGTAAATTCTGGAATGACATCTGATTTTTTCATCTTTTTAGGGCTCTCTCGCTCTCGCGGCTCGCTTGAGTTCCCCTTAAACGAATTGCCAAGAACCAGTTGCTCCAAGTTTTTCTGCATCAATACTTCATTGATTAAATCTTCGGGATCCGAATCAGATTCAGTAAAACCTTGTGGCACCAATACTCTTGGTTTCTTCTCAAGAAAATCATGTTTACTAATAGTTTCTACATCAGTCTGGGTAATATTCGTCCAATCAATCTTTTCACCAGACTCTAGCATATCAAAAAACTCTTTAAAACCAGCATCAAATACTTTAGAAGCATTAAGAGGTGCGTCAAGTTCATCAGCGTCTTTCTCTTTCTTTGTAATATGTTGCGGAGACACAAGCATATCCTCAAACAAATCAACTAAATCGTAATCCCGATTTTTATGAAGGAACGCCGGGTTAAAATCAGCGTCCTGAAATCCCGAATCTTGTGAGCAATCATCGATATCTACAAGTTTATCGACCTTGGTCGCATCACTACTTTTGGCGTCACATTTCTCAGGTTCCAAGATGTCGTAGACATTGAAATTCTTTAATAAGTTTGGAGGGATCTTAATTTCACTTTCTTTTGAAGAATGGCGCTGCATGTTGGTTGCTGTATCTGGAAAAAAGTACCCCCATTTTTAATTCCAATGTAGGAAGAACATTATTTAGAAGTAAAATCATTTTAATTTCATTATCCTTTGACAATAAAGCCTAAGGATATGCTAAGTACTTTTGTGATAGGTACCAATATAGGTACTATTTTTTTTGTTTATCCTATACTGTCCCACAGCTGGGCAAAAGCCTCTCCCAAGTCCTTCCAGGAACTCCTTTCCCGCGCCACCTCGAACCTCGTATACGGTATACAATATTTAAAAAAAAATTTGAATGTCAAAATAACACCTTAAAAAGCAAATGCATAAAAAGTATATAAATTATTATAACAAAAAAATTTTTTTCTAAAATGTTGTCCGTCCGTCTGTTCGTTCCGGCTTTTAATTTAGAAAAAGAATTTGGGTGTCGAGCTAAAAAAAACTTGAGAGGTGTCAAGGGACACCCGGATGGAACGAAGTATAACTGGCTTGCTTTCTATAAGAGAGAGAGAGAGAGACAGACATAGAAACACGCGCACGCCGCACGGCTTACAACTATAGCAAAAAGTGTCGTTCCAACTTTTGGTCTTAATTTTTTCCGTCTAGCCCCCTTTCGCAAAGCGCGATAAGGAACTTCTTTCCAATAAAAGCCATGAAATCCAATTTGTTCTCTGACATGCATGCGAACGAAGTCGCGGGCACAGCTAGTCTGTTATAAACATTTTATGACATTTTGAACCTTCTGACAATGACTATAAAAGTTACTTAAAACCGACATTTCATTTTATAAGCGGATTCCACTATTAAAACTTGTTTCAAATTGATGTTATTTCTAGTTAAACAAATATCAACTTTATTTCAATAGTTACTAAGTTGATTTCAGAGTGACTAGCACTATTGAAAAAGTTATAAAAATGTTTGAAGTTGAAGCGTAAACTGAACTTTATTGTGTAGGAATTAAAGTTATTTTTCCATAAACTCATATTTGTTTACATTCTTGGCGAATATGTAGCGATATTAGATTATATTGTTCTCCTGCTAGGACATAGGCCTCCTCTCTTCAAAAGGGAGTGGGCTGTAATCCACTACGCGCGATTCTGTAAAAATCTCACCGTGAAAAGTTAGGTGAAGTGAGCTTAGAGTGAGCATTAGTGTGTTTTTTTAACTTCACCATCGCGTTAGAGTTTACTCTGATTTGTATGGCGCTGAATTAGCGCCATCTGGTGCCATACGCGAGAACTAAAAAATGCGAGTGTAAGTTTTTTATTATACTTTGTCGATGGTGACGATCGAGTCCCACTCGATAGTGAGCTCGTAAATTAGCGTAACTCTGTGTTATCGCGAGTGTAAGTTGCAATTTTGACAGTTTTGACAGCTCGTTTGAGAAACGCGTTCACTTTCGAATACGTTAATTTTTCACTGAAGGATTTGTCGTGAGAGCCTTGTGAGTGTGGTGAATTTTCAAAGTTATTTTATTTTAATACGTTGTGTGGGTTTATTAAAACTAATATGTTTTACTTGGAAGATGGCATCACGTTTATATTTTGCTTGGAAGATGTTTGAGAATATTATTATAATTACGTAGTTGTTACTTTAAAATAAATGTCAAGAAAGTTCTTTTGTTTTAATAAATTCGTTTAGCAAACTTGTAACAAAATCTTTACTTTTTTCCTAATAAAAACAAATCTAACTAATTGCATCTTCTTTACAAAGTCATCATCTGCTATTCAGTACCTAGCGTAATGGGGCCCTGTATCAAATTTTTTTGGGGCCCCTTTTTACCCAACTGAAGCTACAGAGGGTATTGTTCTTACAAAATAAAGAATATAGCATAGGTACTTACTTAGAAGGTGAGGGGCTCGTGGCTAAGTAATAACAGCCGCACGAGTCGATTGAAGCTCACCCATCCACGGGCCTACCGCGGCAAGCGTACCTACGCTTGCCACGGTAGGCCCGTGGATGGGTGACCATCTCCTCATACCGAGACCCCTCCGTGCCTCAGAAAGCACGTTATACCGTTGGTCCCGGCTGTCATTTGTGGATCTTTGACAGTCGTTACGGGTCGTCAGAAGCCCGAAAGTCTGACACCCAACCAAGGGACTGAGACATCGTATTACCCAGTAACTGGGTTGAGCCAGTCAGATAACCAGTCGCTCCGGAGGTAAAATACTGGAATTCAGCATCCGGTTAGATTGGAAGCCGAGACCCAATAAAACTGCCCGACCCGGGGATCGAACCTAGGACCTCATGCTCAGCAGTAGCGCTTGCGACCATTAGATTCTTCCATACTTCTCTATTAGTCGTCATCTTGGTACTTACTCACCCCCTTTTTAAACATATTTTTGTACCAATTTACAGAAATAAATATCATTTATCAACAAGAATTTTAGGTTGGTTCTGGATATTATTTAAAAAATGTTTGCTTATGTACACGTTGTCAGGGGCCCCGTATCGTTGATACGGCTGATACAGCGGTAGCTACCCTGCTGCTATTCCTTTCCCATATTTGGGTCGGCTTTCTGTCTCAACTGGATTTAGGTGAATACCAGTAGGATTCTACATGGAGCAATTGCCTATCTGACAAGATAGGCAGTTTCTCCATAGAGACCATGCTAACTTTCTGTTAGTGAGTTTCCGAGACAGAAAGTGTATAATATGCATGTAAACTAATTATGAATTATTTGTTTAGAATTAGAAAGGTTGAGTAGTGAATCCGACCATAGTAAGAGAAGTTATTCAATTTTAATTAGAGGTAATGAAACATCAACAACAAAGAAGGTTACAGTACTTTTATTCATCATTAATCAGTCCTAAATAAAATTGTGTCACAAACTAGGAAGTTTATTTTGATATTATAACAATTCTTCGAATTCTTAACTAGTTATTTGAGGTTTGAGATAACTTTATTGTCACAAATTATTTACATATAATAATATCATCATCCTCATCTGCCTAGACTTTTTCCCAACTATGTTGGGGTCGGCTTCCAGTATAACCGGATGCAGCTGAATACCAGTATTTTACATGGAGCAACTGCCTATCTAACCTCCACAACCCAGTGACTGGGTAATACGATACCAATCGTACATATTATAATAATATAACAAGTAGTAAATAGGAACACATTATTATATCACACAACTTCTTATGAAATGTCAACTTTTAACTTAAAACTAACTTACAAGAATAATACCAAAATAGGTGGTGGGCAGTCGTAGTACTTAATATTATCTAAATATATCTAATTAGTCTTTAAACAATGTATCTACAATAATTTTCTCTAAAAGATTTAATCCTCTGTGGCCTACAGCTTGCCACTCCCTCTGAGCCTGCACCTCCATTTCTCTAATCTTCTGCTCTCTCCTCGAGTCCATGTAATCTTTATGTTGCTGTTCTTTAAAATTTCTCCAAAACGAATCTGCTTGATATTCTTGCATGACGAGGAGTAAGTAGTTTGCACAGATGTAACAGGCTCTGGCTGAACTACACGGACATGAGATGAAGGTCTGGTTGGGGAGAGCATGCCCATCTCTAGAAAAAATAATAAAAGTTTAGTTATTTATATTAGGAGTTGTCATCATAAAGAGCCTTTTAAAAAGTTTTTTCTTACCTTCCACTTTATCTCCACTAAAGAAAGAGGTGTAGGAGCCATGGTAGGTGGCAACTGTGGTGGGGCAATGCCTCTTGATGGCCCTGGCTCATTCCAATTAGGTTGGATACATAGAACATAAAAACTTTATGTTCTTCAGACTTTAAAGTTTTTCAGTTGATGCCACGTCACAACATAACCATACTTCAGGCTAACTCTTTTCCAAGTTTCATCAAAAGCACTTCAGAGGTTGGGCACAAGTACGGTAACAGGTGGAATTGGGCTGAATGTGAATCTCCTGTAAGAGAATACAATTTATGAGACACAACAAAGTAACATAATTTTATACTACCGGTTGGTGTTATTTAAAAAGTTTAAACCTATGACAACCCAGCTTCTTCTACTGCCAAGCCCGTAGCGACTTGGACACGAATGATATGTGTTGCAGATAGCTTTCTGAGGTATCCATGCAAGACCAAAATAAACTGTTTTATTTCTGCAAAGTTCACGGATTATATGCTCGCTAATCACCAAATAATTAAAATTCCACTTACTTCTCCATAAATGTCACCATCATAACATAATTGGGACGAACTTGTCTTCATTTTTAATTAATAGAATCCAATATTAATCTAAATCACAATAACTTCACACAAGTCACAAACACGAAACATAAACAAAGTCTTTATAACCAACACAAATTTGATAGACAGCCGCTTTCATTAGGAACACTGAATATAAATGTCATTCTATTTGGTCGGTTTATCGGAGGACGCTTACGTGACACCAACATAAGAAAAATAATGCTCGCAATTCACGGTGACCAAACGCGTATTGGATGGTTAGCTTCGATGGTAACTCACACTCGCATGCATTCGGTTCTCGATACGTTTGACGTTAACTCGATTTACGCGATGGTTAAGTCATTCGAACAATGCTGTCAAACTCACACTAAGCATACAGCAGTGCGATTCTGTAACCATCTCACCGTGAAAACTCAGGTGAAGTGAGCGTAGAGTGAGCTGTCATTCCAACTAATGCTAGGGATTGACACTATTGACAGCACACTCTAAGCTCACTTCACCTAACTTTTCACGGTGAGATTTTTACAGAATCGATCGGCTGGTCTAACTAACTAGCATTAGTTGGAATGCCAGCTCACTCCACGCTCACTTCACCTAAGTTTTCACGGTGATATGGTTACAGAAGCGTATTAAAGTGGTGATGAAATAATTTACACAAAGTAAAGCGCCTGTCTGGGTTCGAACCTATGACCTACAAATCGTACTTCGAGGTCGTTACCACTGGGCCAACAACGCTCTCAACTTTTTTACTTAAGGTGGATGCTCCAAGGTAGCACGCGAAATTCAAATTTTCTTACGTATTTTGCAATTTGCTGGTCAGTACTAATTTGTACGTTGATTAAAATATGATTCGCGGACGTAACAAATATGTATTTACAGAATTATCATCATTAGAATCAGTAATACAACTTGTTAAGTTAGCATAATCCTAAAATGTCAAGATTTCATGAAATAGTCATTCAGTAGGATTACTTGATCTTAGAGAGTTGTGTTGCTGACTTTAATGATTATAATTCTGTAAATACATATTTATTACGGCCGCCAATCATATTTTAATCAACGTACAACTTACTACTGACTAAGAAATTGCAAAAAAAGGTAAGAAAATTTGAATTTCGCGGGCTACCTTGAAGCATCCACAAATAAATAACGTTTGTTTTTCTTTAAATTGTAAAAAATAAAATGGGTCATAGTTATGCGATATGCCACTATAAGTGAAATCATTATATCCGAACTTTGTTATAAAGAATCATCATCTGCTTAGCCTTTTCCCAACTATGTTGGGGTCGGTTTCCAGTCTAAACGGATGCAGCTGAATACCAGTATTTAAGAATGTTATATGAGAACTTCTTACTGCAATCACTTCGTATTAAACAACAGATTCCACTATTACTCAAACTATACATACTTTTTCAATTCATATGTACTTTCCACACAGGTCAATCGATCAGCCGATCGATTCTGTAAAAATCTCACCGTGAAATGTTAGGTGGCTTAGATGAAGTGAGCTTAGAGTGAGCTGTCAATTGTTTCAATCCCTAGCATTAGTTGGAATGACAGCTCACTCCACGTTCACTTCATCTAAGTTTTCACAGTGAGATGGTTACAGAATCGCACTGCTGGTTAAGCTACGCTTGCCGCGGTAGGTCCGTGGATGCGTGACCATCTTTACATACCAAGACCCCTCCGTGCCTCGGAAAGCACGTTAAGCCGTTGCTCTCAGCTGTCATTCGAAGATCTTTGACAGTCGTTACGTGTCGTCAGAAGCCCGAAAGTCTGACAGTCTTACCAAGGGGTTTCGTGTTACCCAGTAACTGGGTTCTGGAAGTCAGATAGACAGTCGCTCCATGTAAAATACTGGTATTCAGCTGCATCCGGTTAGACTGGAAGACGACCCCAACATAGTTGGGACAAGGCTAGGCAGATGTTGATGTTTTATGATTTTTTTTTCTTTTATCTTTCTTTCTTTTTAAGATGGCGGGATGAGCTGGATAAAAGAAACGACCAGTGGTCCACTTTAACCCTGGATCGAAAAAGCTGGAAGTCATGGGGAGATGCCCATGCCCAGCCGTGGGATGATGCAGGCTAACAGTAACAGTAAGTACAGACGCCAGCACATCAAGCTACTACAATCTTTCAAATTTCTTTAATAGATTTTCAACTTTATCGCTAAAGCATTAAGGTTCAAGGTTGATTGGGAAAATTTGACAGTTTCGGGTAGCTTGACCTGCTGGCGTCTGTACTTTAACTTTAACTAAGTTAATCTTGGACTTGGACTGCCATTGGTTAAGGACAATATTGTGAGGAAACCTAGATATGTAATCCTACTAATATAAAGGGACACCCGGATGGAACGAAGTATAACTGGCTTGATTTCTATAAGAGAGAGAGAGACAGACAGAGAAACACGCGCACGCCGCACGGCTTACAACTAAAGCAAAAAGTGTCGTTCCAACTTTTGGTCTTAATTTTTTCCGTCTAGCCTCCTTTCGCAACGCGCGATAAGGAACTTCGTTCCAATATTATAAATGCGAAAGCTTGTAAGGATGGATGGATGGATGGATGGATGTTTGTTAGTTATTCTTTCACGCAAAAAGTACTGAACGGATTTAGATGAAATTTGGCACACAGATAGTTTAAAAACGTTCAAAATCGAGTCGCAATCTCTTCTCAGCGACAATCAATGTAAAAATTGTAGACTTTGGTCAAAAACTAGATATAATATTCAGCGAATATAATATTTTGAGAATCTGCTATTTTGAGAATCTAATATTATGCGAATAAAGGGGTAAATTAGAGGTATTTTTGACAGATTGAGACGGATCAGACTGTGAAAGTTCTTAAAATTACGAGAATAAATTACACCCTGCTCATGCCTTCTCTTTATGAGAAGTGGCTTATGCAGTGGGACAATCATAGGCTGGTCTTATTTTTAAACTATGCAGGCGGTCCCAGAAGTCGACGTCGAAAAAAAAAAGAAGAAACGGTTTCTTTAAAAAAAAAATGCCAATAATTTTTAAAATACACAACTTAGTTTTTTTTCTGATAATTATTATGACTTGGCCTATTACCCGTATAGGTACCGTCAAACAGCAGTGCGATTCTGTAACCATCTCACCGTGAAAACTTAAGTGAAGTGAACGTGGAGTGAGCTGTCATTCAAACTAATGCTAGGCATTGACACTATTGATAGCTCACTCTAAGCTCACTTCACCTAACTTTTCACGGTGAGATTTTTACAGAATCGATCGGCTGGGAAGTTAAAGTTTCGTCCCGATTCATCCTGCAGGGATCCCTATTCACTCTGTTTGTAGGTAGCTGTTATTTGAAACTTTCAATTAAATAAACTATTTACAGGTACTTTTGAACTGTCAAGAAGATGGTCTAGTAATCATAAAGATACTCATACTGCATTCTACTCAGTCACATAATCACATTCCAAAGAAAAAAAAAGGCGAGAAGAATGAGTAATATGCATACTCTTTTAATTCAATAGATAGGAAATGGCGACTCCATCTAGCTTTTTTTTTTAATATAAAATATGAATGTGATCCCGATTTCCTATTTACGAAATAAACAATTTCAATTCAAGTCATTTCTTTATACTGGACGCAGTAAATTGTTTGTAGGACTTATCAAGCGGTAGTACTTCCCAGATGAACTCCTTCACATCATCTATAATGTGCACTTCACTATTAGACTACTTATCTCAAAGAGCAAGTGAAGTATTATTGGAACCTTATTTTATTGCATTTTTTGGCTTTCTACATCGCTCTCACATGTATAATTTCAGCATGAGTGATGAAACCATCATCATCTGCCTAGACTTTTCCCAACTATGTTGGGGTCGGCTTCCAGTCTAACCGGATGCAGCTGAATACCAGTATTTTACTTGGAGCGACTGCCTATCTGACCTCCACAACCCAGTGACTGGGTAATACGATACCCGTTGGTAGGGCTGGTTATTTGAGTTTCGGGCTTCTGACGACCCGTAGCAACTGTCAAAGATCCACAAATGACAGCCGGGACCAACGGCTGAACGTGCTTTCCGAGGCACAGAGGGGTCTTGAATTATTGATTTAGAGAGCAGTGGGGCCACCACTGCTCTCTAAATCAAAATATTGGTTAGTTGCATGGCCCCGACTTACGAGTTGCAGGTTTACTTTGTGTAAATAATTTCATTACCACTGCACTTAAATGGGTAAAGGAAAATATTGTTAGGAAACAGGCATTTCCTACAACCAAAAATTTGAAGACATTTGACATCTACCAACCCAGACTGGGTATGCGTAGTAGATTGTATTCCCCACCAGTGGGAACGTTATAAGCTGATTATGATGATTTTGATTTAATAGAGTGTCTATCGAGTTTCGTTCCCATACTCTCCATCTACACACTTTAGAATGGTCAACTAGCTTCATCTTTATGACTGACCGACCCCTTGACAATTCAAAAGTGCCTGGCAAAATTTGGTTAATTTGAAATAAATGCTTTAGTATGAGTTTGCATTCAAAATGCTATGTTTATTTTGTCTGTCATCTCAATTTGATTTTATTGAAGTAACGCCTACAACCAAGAGTTTATCTTTACCAGTAATGGGCCTTTCCTGCATAGCTATACACAACTATTCAATATGCGTCCGTACGGAATTGAACGTCAATCAACATTATCGAAGGAGTCAAACTCAAACTCAAATCATTTATTTCAATTAAACCATTTACAGGCACTTTTGAATTGTCAAAATTAAATAGTCGGTCAGTTAGTCAGAAAGTTGAAGCTAGAGTCCTTTATACGCTGTCCACAAATCCTAACCCTGAAACATTTGTTAGTTCAAGGGCTGATTTTTTAATCAACAGATAATTTATTTGTAGAATAAAACTGTAGTCTGACAGATTTTTCATTTACTTAAAACACTGTCAAAAATTTAAAATGATTCCTCGGATAAAATTATCTGGCGTTGCAAAAATAAATCAAAGAAATAACCGCATTCTTCCGAGAGCTGTTTGCTATTGGGGGCAAGGCAATTCAGGTTATCAAAATGTGTAATTTTGAACACAATAGCTTGCCGAAGGATTGTGTATAGCTATGCTGTACCAGTAAACACAGATTTCATCATCTTACTAACCTGTTCCAAACCCTAACAAAAATACTATTAAAAAATATATGGAGCAAGTAATTTCCACAAACAAACGGTACACAGATTAATTTCTCAAAAAAAAAACAATATTCATGCCAGATGTTTACAAACACTTGCTACGGTAAAAGTTTTATCCATCCTCATCTATTTTTTGGTAGGTACTTAGATATGAATTATTGTAGGCAATAATTCATATTTTTATCATTTAATAATGTTGAATGATAATATGCTGAATTTGCTTGTCTATTGCCAAGATATAGGTATTCTCTATTTAATTGTATGATAATTTTCTTACCATGAAATTCACTGATAAGTCTGGTGCACTGATGTGATAAGATTATTCCTTAAAGAATGGGTCAAAAAACATTTTGGTCCCAATTCCCAAACTTTTTTGAACTGCGAGTTAGGCACATTTATGTAAACGTTACTTCGCCCAAATAGGTATCTTAAATGACGAACTTTGGCGTCCAGCTTCAACTAATTTTAGAATACAATACACTATACAGGATTAGCTAACCAAAACAAAAGGTTGCATTGTAAGTAGGCAAATTGCATTTGTACGTGTGTCGTGTAGGTACCCCATTGAGATAGGAAAAAACATGGAGATGCCGCGTTATTCTATACATACATACATTTGCTTATACAAATATGAGTGAAATATGATTCAGAATTTGAAATATCGTTATGTCTCATTCTTTCTAGTGAGATAATCTCATTTGATAAAAGAGACAACTATATTTTAAGTTGTTGCTAATTATGGCAACATTTTGTCTTGACGTAGTGACAGTTGTAGGTAAGTGCCGTAGCAGCCATCTTAGGTGACGAGTTTCGTGGTAGTTTTGCTGTCAAATGGTTGTTTGTTTTTTGTATTATTGAGATTTGCGAGAAAATTACGAGGATTTTACCTTTTAAAACTGCATGTAAATGTTGGAAAACAGAAGTTCAACATGCCTGTGTGTTGTATTGTGAAGTGTGGTGCAAGAAAGAATGAAAATCAACCTCAATTGCAGTTGCACAGGTTAGTAGCCGGTTTTCATGCATTAATACATACAATAATACACAATCGATGATACAATTGTAACGCGATCATGAATTTATGGCAAAAGTATTGATATTTGGGTTCATTTCCATATAACAGGCCTTTTTATTATATTTGTTAATTCATTCGTTTGTTTACAAACAGATGTCATAATGGAATAGTGTTGTACCGTTGCCGACTTACCGTAATAGTTTCCGAAACTAGTTCCTCCGCTGGAACGATATCAGTATATTCTGCGATGTTAACATAAATAATCTTGCGTCTTATTCGGTCCGAGTGACCTAGCTAGGTCCGGCCTGTGGTTCACACTTCACAGCACCAAAATCCATCGTGATCCAAACGTGATAACTAGTAAAACTCGTATATAGTATCGTTACTCGTTATAGTAACAACGAGATAACAGTTGTTCCTTGATTGACACAACCCTAGCAATGGCAGCCATTTTATGCGACAATATGAGTTGTAGGTATGCACCCTTTTTTTGTAGGTATTTCCAGTCCATACTTTTCTATGTCAATGAGGTACCCAGTCCCAAACAATCAAACAAACTGTCAAGAAATTATAAATGCGGTCCCAGACATGCCAGATACTTGCGATTTCTTGTATCTCGTGTTCTCGTCTTGAAATCTCGATCGACCCTAAAACGCTCTATAACTATTTTATTGTAGCAGTTTCAATAAGGTGAAATAATTTTATTTCATTATTGACCCTGCAGCCGAATTATGCTGATGCGAAAATAATTTATAATTACTGCCTAATGCACATTGCGACATTGATGGTAACTAAATGAACATGGTCAGCGCCCAGCGGCGGGCGGCGCCACAACGCAACGCATTCACCATGACATGGTGAATGCGTTGCGTTGCGGCGCCGCCCGCCGCACAGTTATTATTTTGTGGCACTGTACGGCGTCTTTTTGCTGGGCTCATAAGGCTCATAGCGTGATAAATAGCCATGTATCCTCAAGAGTTGGGCTATCAAATGCAAAAATATTTTTTCTAATTCGACTGGTACACATACATACTAGTTCCAGAGATTAGCGCATTACAAGCAAATAAACTTTGCAGCTTTATTAATAGATACTAATATTATAAAGAGGTAACCACCGTAACATTTTGTTTCTTTGTTTGTATGTATGTAGGGGGTAATCTCCGGAACTACCAGTCAGATTGAAAAAAATCGTATTGCATTTGATAGCCCTACTCATGAGGAAGGCTATCTAACATCACGCTACGAACCATAGGAGCCGAGCAAAATAAAAATCCAGTACATCAAGCTACAAATTCATCTGTCAAATTTCTTTATTAGATTTTCAACTTTATTGCTAAAGTATTAGGTTCAAGGTTGATTGGGAAAATTTGACAGTTTCGGGTAGCTGGACCAGGGCGTCTGTACCGTTGCGTTCGCCGTAGTGTGGGACTGCCTTTTCTCTCGCAAATAATATGGGGGAAGACCAGAAAACCTTTTTGTCATAATCTGTTTTTTAGGGTTTCTATCAGAAAAATACATAGTAAAAATAGTATAATTATGTAGGATTTAGAGAGCGCGCAAAATAAGTCTGCGTGCGGCCGAAATCGGAAATAATCGTTTGCCGCTTCTGGACGTTTATGTCAGGTATCAAGAGTGAAGAGAGTGTGCTGTGCTTTTTGTTTTCCAAAGTCATTAATTGGCTTCATTACGCCAAAAGTGGTTAAAAGGGCTAGCAGGGATACAATCTTAAAGTCAATAGTCGAATGTAGACAAATCTTGCGCGTACTCTGTAATAATTTTTGACCATGGGTATAATTATGTTTTTGGAACGAAGTTCCTTATCGCGCGTTGCGAAAGGGGGCTAGACGGAAAAAATTAAGACCAAAAGTTGGAACGACACTTTTTGCTACAGGTAAGCCGTGCGGCGTGCGCGTGTTTCTCTGTCTGTCTCTCTCTCTCTCTCTCTCTTTGAACTTCTTTCCATCCGGGTGTCCCTTGACACCTCCAAGTTTTTTTTTCATGCATTACCTTTTCTGTAAGAACATTAGATATTTTAATCGATGAAAGTATTTTAGACAGCCACAATCAATAAGTATACTTACATATAATAATATTAATAGTAAAGCTGAAGTTTGTTTTTTTTTTTTGAGCGCGCTCATCTCTGGAACTACCAGTCAGATTTGAAAACTAGTTTTTATTGTATTTCATAGCCCAATTCCTTCTTCTTCTTTTCGTGTCAATGGTACTTTGGTGCCAGTGACAACTTATCTTCTACGTCTGCAAAGGCGCCGATTGAGCCACCAGCTAAGTCATCCGTGTATGTACACAAGAAGCGGTCATTGTGTTGGGTTAGGCTGGCCGTTTGTGTACATGTTAAAAAGCGTTGGTACCAACACACTGCCTTGAGGAAGACGATTCTTTGGCTTCACACTCTACTCTTACCAAACTGAAAACAAACCTGGAAGCGGCGGTTGAGTGGAAATTCGCTTAAAATGTTTACGAACCTGGTCGCCCTGGTTAGTAAGGGTGCTCATTTTGGTAAGTAGCCTTTTGATGTTAATGGTGTCATAAGCTGCTGTGAGATCAACAAATACGACATTAGTGACTCTGTTGGTTTCGTATCCATCTTTTAAATATTGAGTTAATTGAAGTACTTGGCTGGAGCAGCATTTGCCTGGTCTAAAACTAGCCTGCTTGGGGATTAATGTTGGCTCAATTGCTGCTATGAGGCGGTTTAGCAGTAGTCTTTCGAAACATTTTTAAGGGTAGTTTATCAGGGATAAAAGCCGGTAGCTTTTGGGAGGGTTTCCCTGGTTTCGGAAAAGCTATGGTTTTGATCTTTATAGACAGGAACAGCACCCTAATTGCGTAACTCACAATCAATCGGAATCAGTTTCATTTTTACAGTCTGTTCAACAACATTCATTGCGTTATTTACGTGTTGAGCAAATTTTTCGAACTTATGAAGCAATGGATTAGCAATTTGCTTCAATATGATTAAGATTACGATTGATTGTGTGTTACGCAATTAGGGTGCAGGTTCCGGTGGGTCGCCAGTGAGTCTCTGTATTGTAGATCATACTTTTTTAGCCCGAATTCTAAGGAAGGTTATATATAGGCTATTTAAAATCACGCTCACTGGGAGCCGAGCAAAAAGATTCACATTCGACTTTATTAGCCTAGCAACACTAATAATTTGGCGTGTCTGCGAAATATTGACAGTCAACGTCAGTGTCGAATTGACGTTTCAAATTCGCATTTCGCTTTGCGTTTGCGTTTGCTGCGATCTCCGGTCGCGAAGCTGTCGCAAATTATTGTTGTTACGATAAAATAACGATTAAATTAGTCGCTACGACGTACTATACGCTCGTAATTTATCGGTAAACATAACTGAGATCAATATTTGCGTGCTATTTTTGGCATAAACTTTTGTATTGGATTGAAAATGTGATCGAAAAATATGTGTCGGCGTTTTGTGATCATATTTCAGGGTTCTAATAACAGTTTGCTTGATTGTTTCGTAGAAACGAAGTGTTGCGTTCGTGTTTTACGATTAAGCAGCCATCGAGTGGGTCAGACGTATGTATTTAATATTTATTTTATGCCCAATTGAAATTCTCGCTAACCTCGACCCTTTCACTGTAAATAATTAGTTTTATTGTCTTTTAATAATCTAAGAAGTATTTATACGCATTGACATCAACTAAATGAATAGGTCTGGTCAACTTTTTGAATAAATTACATTTTAAAGTAATATTTCACTTTGAATCCTATTCGTCACTCTCCTGCCTTTTTCCTAAATTGTGGTCGGTGCAACATGTCTTTTTCTTACAAACTTCTCTATTAGTCCTCATCTCGCTAGTCACCCCCTTTCTAACCATATCATCATTCACACATTCCATCCATCGTTTCTTTGGTCTTCCCCTACTCTTATAGCCAATTTGATAAGAATTCAATTATCTAGGCTTTATAAAACTTCTATACTACTTTTAACTTACAAAATACTCCTTTTCATGTGAATATTCACACGAAAAGGATACACACCCTTTTAATTTGTTATTATTTGTTGCCAAAGTAACAGTAATTATTATTCTATAGTAACAAAATAATATCCTAAATTAACTAAAACTATTT
Organism: Apamea sordens; assembly: GCA_945859715.1. Lineage (NCBI taxonomy): Eukaryota > Metazoa > Arthropoda > Insecta > Lepidoptera > Noctuidae > Apamea > Apamea sordens. Next base: position 3,186,574 of record OX244015.1, on the reverse strand, counting down.
ACAAACTAAAATATAGCATCGAAAAATTCATACGCTACATATGTTTACTGGAGCGTCTCTAGCGTTCGTCTATAATGTTTCCATTGCTAGTATAATAGTATATTCACTTTCTCTTGAAGTTATTTTATAGTAACTAGACAAGTCTTATAGGTGTGTTAGTAAATACCTTGCTGCTAAATGATTATTAGTTATCTGCTAAAAAGTTCGCGTTCGCGTGTTAGCGTCTCTAGAGCTGATGAGACCTGCATAGTTATTCACAACCATCCAATAGCCTATCATATCGAAAATGACACATTTCTACAACCTGTCTTGCTGTGCCCCCGAAAGGAAACAGCTTTGCCCTTAATACAAGTTATTTTATAACTTAGTAAGGGTGCTGGTTGCAACATCTACCTGATTTATTAACTAGCATAAGTCAAGTGTATCGACAGATTACTACTGTTTATAGTTAACATTGTTATTTCATTAAATAAATTATTATTATTATTAGCTGTCTGAAGAATAGCAGTTGTCTCTTTGATTTTAACTGACAACGTTTTCGTGTTTTGGATTTGTGAAAAGCGTTTAGAGTACTCCTACGATAACATTGATTGATCATGTTAGCAAGCCTGTCAGCATGTTACTTTTTTTTGCATTATATAAATTAGTTGCGGTTTAAAACTGATTTACATCCGTCACCTTACACATCAGGTTCAGTTGAAAACCAGCATCAGGCACTATTGTCTGGCACTTTTGCTGAACTGGGCCTTTTTGGTGCAGCCGTGAGGCACACTTTCCTGCTAATTTCTTACATCGGTCTTTATACTAGTTTTCTATTTGTTCTTTTATTTGTTGTTATCTGATGTAATGTATCTGGTGTATTGTGTGTCTTTTGGTCTGTGCTAAATAAATGTTTTTTCTTTCTTTCTTTCTCTTTCTATTCAATCTCCTAGTATTGTATAATTGTATAGCACATGTGTCAGTACTATGTACATACTATAAAGCTACCATATACTGGGTACGTCTTTCACTGACTTGAATGTGCCCTGGCAGCAGAGAGTATGTCATGCTCACTCAAATGTCTCGCTGATGGTGGCGCATGTGTTGCATCATGTGGCTCCCTTCAAAATGGTTGAGCTGAATGGTGCTAATCCATGCATCCTGTTCGTGAACGGGCGCCGTCAGTAGGGACTGGTCATCTCTTTGCTGCCATGGCTTATTATAATTTAATATTTGTGGCACAGAGTGGTCTTGGTTTGTGAAAATCGTCACCCATCCACGGAACAACCGCGGCAAGCGTAGTTTAACCTGATCGATTGACCTGTGCGGAAAGTACAGACGCCAGCACATCAAGCTACCCGAAACTGTCAAATTTTCCCAATCAACCTTGAACCTTAATGCTATAGCGATAAAGTTGAAAATCTATTACAGAAATTTGACAGATTGTAGTAGGTTGATGTGCTGGCGTCTGTACATTATCATCATCTGCCCAGCCTTTTCTCAACTATGTTGGGGTCGGCTTCGAGTCTAACCGGATGCAGCTGAATACCAGTATTTTGCTGGCGTCTGTACATATGAATTGAAAAAGTATACACATAAAGTATACATATAACTAACATTTAAACTTCTTCGTGACTAACTAAAACTTCTTCGTCACTAAACTAACATTTAAACTTCTTCGTGATAGGGTAAGAATATTAGAGAGTCAATGTTACGCAAATTATATGAAACTTACCGAAGCATCTATTAAAAATAACCCGAAACAATTTTGGACTTTTGTTAAAAAACGTCATAATATAAATGCAATCCCGAGCACGTTCAATTTTAACAACGAAACACTGCGTACCGGGGAATCAATATGTGAGGCATTTTCAACTTATTTTCACTCCACATTTTTAGATCCCAACCTTATTCATGGTGGTAGCTCAAGTTCCTCTTCTTGTTCTTATACTGAATCCTCAAACCTGTCGTCTGATATAAGTCGTATCACGGTGAATACTAAAGACATAGACAACTTGCTTAAAAGATTAGATACATCGAAAGCGCCAGGCCCGGATAATATCTCATCCAAGCTTCTCGTACGCTGCGCTGCGTCTATTGCACTTCCTATTTCAATTCTATTTAAAAAATCTTTAGATGCATGTGTGGTCCCTAAACTTTGGAAATCAGCGTTTATAACACCTGTACATAAGAAAGGAGCTAAAACAGACATTGCTAATTATAGACCGATATCCAAATTGTGTATCATTGCCAAGGTTTTCGAAAGGATTATTTACAACCAGGTCTATTCTGCTCTAGAACAGTCGTTTAGTCCTTTCCAACACGGCTTTCTTAAAGGTAGATCCACTGTCACCAATCTTATTTTGCTTAATAATTACATCACCGACGCAATGGACCACGGTAAACAAGTTGACGTTGTCTACACAGATTATAGTAAGTGTTTTGACCGAATCGACCACGTCATCCTATTACGGAAGTTAGAGGGCATCGGTATACGCGGGGACTTACTCAGATGGTTTTCCTCTTACATAGAAAACAGGTCACAAGCTGTGGTACTGAATAACTATATATCTAGCTGGGTTTTAGTCCCCAGCGGAGTCCCCCAAGGTTCGTTGCTCGGTCCGTTATTATTTATCGTCTATGTAAACGACATCGACTCCTGTCTGACCTCATCCAAATTATTGTGCTTTGCCGACGATATGAAAATTTACACTACCATATCATCGACAGCGGACATGACGGCATTTCAAACTGACTTACAGTGTCTTGAAGTATACTGCCAAAAAAGTAAGCTACATCTCAATCCCAAAAAATGCTCAGTTGTAACGTATTCCCGTGGACGGTCAGTCCTAGCCACAACATATACTCTTGGAGGCCATATATTACCTAGATGTAGTACTATTCGTGATCTGGGGGTTCATCACGATTCCAAACTTATTTTTGATAAGCATGTTGAAACCATCGTCGCTAAAGCCTCAAAATCCCTTGGTTTCATAATGAGGTTGTCCAAGTGCTTCTCGCAAGCTAAAACGTTAAAAATACTATACTGCACCTTTGTTAGAAGCCATTTGGAATACGCATCTGAAATATGGAGTCCATGCTATCACAAATATATTGATCGTATTGAGCGCGTACAAAAAAGATTTATTAAGTTTTTATGCTTTCACCAGAGGGTACCGTATCAGTCAGTTAACTATCTCAATCTCTGTAAAAAATATCATATCTTACCATTGAGTAATCGGCGTGAGATCTCTGACTGTATATTTTTGTTGAAGACGGTTCGAGGTGACATAAATTGTTCTGATATTTTGTCAACTTTCTACTTCAACGTTCCAAGCAAATCCAAACGGTTCAATCCACCACTACGGGTGCCATTTGCAACTACTAACTACAGACAAAATTCGTACGTTGTGCGTGTAAGTGGGTATTTTGATAAGGTGTGCAAGCAGTTCGACTTTGATCTTTTTAAAACGAGTGTGACCTCGGCAAAAAAGTGTTTAGCTACGAATTTCTTTAAAGATTGAATTCTTCAGAATTTGTTTTCTTTTTACTTTTTAAATTGAATTTTTAACATCTTGGTTTGATGGGAAAGAAACCCGCCACAATTATATTATATTAGTTGTTACATATTTTAGGTGATGATCTACTTGGAAATTTTTATTTTTATATACTTATGTTTTTTTTGGCAATATTTGCAGTGTGTATTTTTTGTTCCACAGTACTTTTATACCAGACAAGCTCTAGACGTGAAGACCTGTAATTGGCTGTCAGATTATCATACTGTTATTTATCATTATTGTATTTAGCTGTAAGTCTTCCAAAGTCCTTAAATAAATAAATAAATAAATAAATAAATAAATAAATTTACCGATAAAATTACGGCTTTTATTTTTTTCCTGCGGCAATGTTTACACCAAATATGAAATGAAATTTTACGAAAATTAAAAGAATTGCTAATGATCTACTGGGAATTCAGGAAATTAATAGCTTTTAGAGGTATTGCTTAAAGTGGCCTTTTTAGGCCCCCAGTTTTTCTAGCTATATCATCTCATTCTATTGGGTCCTTCCCGTACCCTTATTATCTTTGAAAAAACGTTATGTTTTTTTTTTTTTTTATGTTGTGTCCCACTGCTGGGCAAAGACCTCCCCTTTTTCCTTCCAAACCTCCCTGTCTTGGACCTCGCTAGATCCTCACACCACCATCGCCGTAGTCTACCCCGACGGTATCTTTCACGATCTATGAAGAAGAAGCATGTCTTTAGCAAGGCTGCCTAAGTAAAACTGGCTTAAAAGACCATTCTTCCTTACCTCCTTAGTCTCCAGCTCAGCGAGTTGCTGTACTTAAACTTGTTATTCTTATTTCCAGTCCATCATGATGGAAGGCTGCTGTTCCCGCTTCACGGCGGCCGAGGGCGGCGCCCGGCTTGCCGCGGCCGCCGCTACGAAGAATATCCTCGCTGTGGAGTACGCCAGTTTTATACCCGTGCGCCTGCTGTATGAGAAAGCCTATCAGATACGAGGGTGAGTCCTTGGGGTCTACTCCGAAGTAGTATCGGCCGAATGTTCGGCCGTTTCCTGCTACGAAGTTACTATTTGGTTCGGTCGGTTCCGATCCTACACTCTTTCGAATATTGACTATGGTCCCGACCACAGAACAGATAAAAGAGGTTAGAAAGGAAATAGTTCCTGATTTGTATTAAAACGCGTGTCGCCGCATGTCTCCTACTCCTGTCTCTCCACTACAAGCAAGACATCATACGTACGCGCATTACGCACACAAATAAACCACATGCACTTAGATCGCGTGTTTGCTATTGGTTGTCACACTAACGCAAATACTGCTCTGGACGTACACTCACACACTTGTAAAAGCAAATAGTTACGGCGACCGAAAGGTCGATTAATCATATCGATAAAATTACTGTAATTTTGTTAATTAAAGTTTTGCAATTTTTTAAGTTGCGGGTACGGTACGAATAATGTGGACATCCAAATTACATATAAATAAAATTAAATCAAAGTCAATTTAAGGGGGAACATCCGATACAGCCGTGAAATTTAAATTTTCTTTCGTTTTATGCTAGTTGCAGCTCTGTTTTACGTCATAATTAATTTGAGGTAAAAGCCTACTAAAATAATATATTCCATTACTTTAAGAGTATTACTTACGATTATCACTTAGTACATTACTATAGTAAGCTAATGACCGGCCGCCTTGCGGAGTTATTTTAAAACCATGATATCTCCTAAGATATTCATTGAAATCCAAAATCCAATCAAGGACAATTTTGTTCAAAATTAAATACTTGTGATGAGTAACGTATTTATTTGGATGAGGATTAATTAAGAGGGGCAATTCTCTTTATTTTAAAAATGTTCACAGTCTGATCTGTCTCAATCTGTCAATTCCCTGACTGTTTTGTTACATAATCATATTCTACAAAATGTGGCGAACAAATTGTGCTACATTTAGTAGGTATCCATTGAATGCTACTAGTTGCCTCAATCCACAGTTTTCTTTTACCTGGATCTCTTGGAAAACTAAAAAAAATAAACTAATGTTTACGATGAAAAATTTTTTTTAGTTTTCCATAATTTGGTTTGAGGTTAGTAAACCTCAAACCAAATTTTAGACGAAAAACCAACTAAGAAACTAAATTAATAATAATAATAATCCACATTATACAATAATAAAATTAGTGTTAATAAAAACGAAGTTGTATTAATTGTAATATTACTGAAAATAATCATTCGTTTATTACACATACTTAATATCGACATTGTTTACAATTTGGTACAACACTATCGATGCGCTTAGATTTCCCTGAATAGATGCTTTGGCTCAACACACGCGACGTTCGCAGTGAACGCAATACATTGCGCGACCGCTCAAGTCGTACAAGATCGTACCCATGTATTGCAAGCAATGTATAATTTTGCATCTGAATGCGATTTTATCGTTTTTGTCTACAAACTTCATAATACTTTTGCAATAATTACAAATATCACTCGTATTTTAAGGTTTTTGGACTTACCGGTGATAAGAAATCCCTCCTTGGGCCACATTACACTCCTGACTTCTTTTCCGACACGTTATTATAGCGCAAGACGGCATAATTCTATTTTTCCGCGGAGTTTCGAACGCTGTCACAACACGAGCGCGATTGTTGAGCGGTGATTCACATTTCGGTTGACTTTGAGCGTCTGATCAACATTGCGGCGCGCCTGCCCCGCCCACAAGGCCCTTCTAACCTCTTTTATCTGTTCTGTGGTCCCGACCCAACTGAGCCGATCCGAACTTTTTTCGCATTTTTCAATAATATTCGGTTTGGCCATGTGTCGGTCCGATCCGAACATTCGCACTTTGCACTTCGGAGTAAGCCCCCTGTTATTCCTACAGCAGTAGAACAATAGAAATAATGAAAGAAAATACGTTTGTTTGCGGTAAACATGACGCCTAGAAAGAACAGAAACACCCAAATTCTTCCAGTTTATTAATTACCCATTTTCTAATCAACATAGATAAATATAATAATTTAGTCCAACATAATGGCTGAACCCTCTCTTAAGGCACCTCGCCCACAGCAACTTTTTGTAGCGATGCAGTAGCGATGCTGTCGCGCGTTCGCATCGATACAGTCGCGATGCGGTCGCTAGCTGTTTACCCTCGCCCACACCACGATTCTCAGTCGTGATGCAAACGCGATACTGTCGCGCTTCTGTCGTGTTGCGAGTTTCACTGATGCTCGGTTCTCAACTCACGCGCCACCCTCCCTGCGTTCTCTCCCCGATGTCGTCCGACACAGTCGCGCGTTTACATCGATACAGTCGCGATGCTGTAGCGCGTTGGCATCGCTTCTGTAGCGCGTTGCAAATGCGACTAACTCGCGGTAGTAGCGATGCTGCTACAAAAAGTCGCCGTGGGCGAGGGGCCTTAGATACAGGCCAGACCTAGTTTAAGGGATAGAGTTGAAATTGATTGTACTCCTATGCTAAAGCACGGATTACTAAATAGTTAGCTAAAGTTGTATTGAATAGTGTCAATTGAATGTATGCAGTGCAATGTGATTTTTGTTTGTGCAATAAATTCTTTATTGGAACGAAGTTCCTTATCGCGCGTTGCGTAAGGGGGCTAGACGGAAAAAATTAAGACCAAAAGTTGGAACGACACTTTTTGCTATAGTTGTAAGCCGTGCGGCGTGCGCGTGTTTCTCTGCCTGTCTCTCTGTCTCTCTTATAGAAAGCAAGCCAGTTATACTTCGTTCCATCCGGGTGTCCCTTGACACCTCTCAAGTTTTTATTATTATTTTGAGAGCAGTGGTGGCTTAGTAGCTGTAGTATCGACCCCGACTTACGAGTTGTAGGTCGTAGGTTCGAAACCAGGCGCTTTACTTTGTCTAAAATAATTTTATCAGCACTGCTCTCGAAACGGTGAAGGAAAACATCGTGAGGAAACCGGCATGTCCTAGAACCAAAAACTCGAAGACATGTGACATCTACCTACCGCACTGGGCCCGCGTGGCGGATTACGGCCCACTCCCTCTCACAGAGAGGAGGCCTGTGTCCCGGCTGTGGGAACATTAAAGGTTGATCATCACCATCACCACCACCGTGGTTTATTTTATTTCTAGTTTTGATTTTTGTTTTTATTTATTTATGTTTAATTGCATGCTGCACTGGTTTACGTCACACGTCAGTGCCGGCTGCCGCTGAAAACCAGCGCTGGGGCTCTGTCTCGTATAGGGTCTTAGCATTATGCTGAGCTATGGCCGTTTTGCGTGAATGTGACGCATGTTTACCCCCAACTTGTTATTTTTTTGTGTGTTTATGTCCTTTTTTTATGCGTCATGTTTGCCGCATATAAATGCATTTTATTTCTTTCTTCTTTCTATCTTTATCATGCTAATCAATGAATCTACTTTTCAGCTCTCTAAGTGCAGGCAAGAAACGCTCAGTCTACATAACACGCGCCACCAGGGTACAAGTTGTGGCCTTCGAGCTGAAGATACTGACTGACTTGGGCACGGTCGCAGCACAAGCATATGAGGAGGTTGATGACTGGGTCGCTGAGCTGGAGACTAAGGAGGTAAGGAAGACTGGTCTTAGCCAGTTTTACTTATGCAGCCTTTTGCCCAATGAGGGCTACCGTTTTTGTGCTTACCAGTTGGCGCCACTTCGAGTAAGGTCCTGAAGTATAGCTCTGTTGTTAATTCAGGTTATGAACTATCTGTTTGCCAAATTTCATCCAAATCCGTTCAGTAGTTTTTGCGTGGAAGAGTAACAAACATCCATCCATCCAACCATCCATCCATACACACTTTCACGTTTATAATATTAGTAGGATTTCTTTCAATGGCAGCTTCAAGTTCAAATCAAGTGCAAAAATGGGGTTTTAATAAATAAAAAATAAAATAAAATCTTTTTATTTCAGATATTGGTCCATAATATGTGTTAGTAAAACAAACTATGTTACATTGAAATATTAAAAATCATTAAAAAATTAAATAAATAAAATCATTTAAAAAAATTAAAATATTATTATTAAAAAAAAATATTATTATTAAAAAAATATTTATAATGCCATACAATGCCCTAGCACATTATGTTAACTGTTAAAATGGAAAAAGGAAGGCTGGTTTGTAAATAAAAGTTATTTCTAACATAAACGTTATTTTGCATTGAATGCAAATAAATGTATTGAGTATTAAAACCAAGTGACATGGTCGCCATTACAACCACTAACAAAGAGTTGAAATTTTATATTACAGGTCGTAATCTGCACATCTTCAGTGCTGAAGGAGATCTTGGAAAAAGGACACCTGGCTATGTGTAATATTAACGTCCTCATTGTGGATAGCTGCCATTTGATATACAGGGATGGTGACTTGAAATATGTAAGTATACTTTTTAGCATTCCATGTTAGCCCTAGAGGGTTAAAATACAATCTTCTTATTTTTTAACCAACGAAAAAAGAAGGAGGTTATCTAGTGTATGCATGTATTTTTAGAGTTCCATACCTCAAAGGGAAAAATGGAACCCTTATAAGATCACTTCGTTGTCCGTCTGTCAAGACCCTTTTTCTCAGGAACGCGTGGAGTTATCAAGTTGAAATTAATATCAAATACTCAGGGCTGCAATCCCTTGAAGCTTTGAAAAAATCAAACTTGTAAGTCAACGCAATCAAAAGATACGGGCGTTTATGTTCCGTTTATGCCGCATATGTTGACACTCGCAACGGAATCAAAACCTATAGAGTACTTCCCGTTGACCTAGAATCATGAAATTTGGCAAGAAGCAATTCATGTAGCACAAATAAAGGAAAAAATCAGAAATCCCTAAATTTGCAGTTGCATCTACAAATTTGTACGAAACCCTCGGTGCGCTAGTCCGTCTCGCAAATGACCGGTTTTTTTTTTAATTGTTGACATTTACAGACAGCATAGCCTGCCGCCGCCAGTAGGACGATTGTGATCAGCGTGAGGAGGATATTTGACGTGCTGATGCTGGAGTAGAACTGCTCGGTTGTTGCACTATTTTTCCCGTTACCAGCAGCCGTTTGCGCGATGATCGCCTCTTGTCTCGTTTGAGTAGATTGACACATGATTTGCATACGAAACCACTTATTTTGGAATAATGTCCGATTTTCTAATCAAACTTGTTTTTTTTTAATACTTGTCCAAATTTTCACTCGCGGTGTGACCTTGAATGGCAGGGTCGCCATGAAGTGTCTCGATTTATTGTGTGTTCACATAGACTGAGCGTACACGATCTTAACATAATGCTTACTTAGCTAATCCTGAATAAGGTGTGGTTACACACATACATAATAATACTTACGATACTTGCTTACACACACTACAACCCATCCACACACACCCAAAATGCGCATACTATTATGATAAAAATGTTCTAAATATCTCGTAGTAAACACAACATACACCAAAAAAATCTCATTCCACGATTTAGACGTAAATCACCAGAGACTTACAGACGCCAGCACATCAAGGTACCCGAAACTATCAAACCTTGAACCTTAATGCTTTATAGCTATAAAGTTGAAAATCTATTAAAGAAATTTGACAGATTCAGCTGCATCCGGTAAGCCTGGAAGCCGACCCCAACATAGTTGGGAAAAGGCTGGGCAGATGATGATGATGTCATATTTGCATTCCCAAATTGCGCCTCAATATCCGACACTCTATCCAGTCTGCGCTCGTGAATATCCGGCCCCTTGTATGTAGTCCGTCGCAGCGGCATATTTAGGATATTCGTTCTAATATAAGGGGGGCAATTCTCGTAATTTCGATCTCAGTCTTATCTGTAAAAATACCTCTAATTTCCCTACATTTTTGACAAGTATTTTACATTTGATTGTCGGCGAGATGAGACTGCGATTAGATTTTGAACGTTATAAATTACGAGAATGGGGCCTCCTGTTACTTTTTTCGAATTTGTTATTAATTATTATCTTTTTTTTCCACAGATAATGAAATCCTACAAGCAATGCCCACAAGAAGACCAGCCAACAATTTTAGCGTTGACCTACCCTCTTTTTGCTCCAAATAAAAAAGACACCGACGTAAAAGACAACCCAGAAACAAAAGACGAACATATACCAAGAGAAGAAGAGATGACAGATGAAGATCGTCAGAGAAAGAAGGAGACGCAAGATGCTCAAACGGCTTTGCTAAGAAAGAAAGAGACGCCAGAAACACCTACGGACGAGAAAGAGATGGATGAACCGTCAGGTCAGAAATATAATATTTATTTTGTAAAGTATTAATATTATTTTAATTATTGTAAACTAGCGATCGCCCCTGAGTCGCACGGTTTTTACGACTTATTTATTTATGAATTTAACTAACGGCTACTAACGGTTACAACAGCGTCGGACTTAAACAGTCGAAAATTACAGATTAACCAGCAATCTTACAAATATGTGATAACACAAATAATATTAATAAAACTAAAAGCTCTAGAATTTAGAAATTATGACAAAATACTTTTTCGCTTCTCTCGAGACAAATTATCGAGATTTCTTTATCACCGTGCGCCCAATGGGACATCTTCACAATAATAATAATATCCCTGGACATTTCACACAGCGCCATCTAGTCCCAAGCTAAGCAACCTAATGCTTGTGTTATGGTAACAAGATGGCTGATAAACTACTTATATACATTTTTTTTTGTAAATACATACATATTATAGATAGAAAAACACCCAGACTCGGAACAAATACACGTAGGTCATACAAATATTTGTTCCGTGCGGGAATCGAACCCGCGACACGCAGCGCAGCAGTCAATCTTACTTTGGTAAAATCAGCCCTTGGAGGTCAAAAAGACTTTGTATTTGGACATTGCGGCCGCATGTGGCAAACAATCGCTTAACCACTGCGCCAACCGTGCCGTCCGAACAAATGACGAACTTCCATATAAATTTTCATTCCTAATTTAACTCATTTCGGGGATGAATTTTCAAATATCCTTCCTGAGCGCTGGGGCTCTGTCTCGTATAGGGTCTTAGCATTATGTTGAGCGATGGCCGTTTTGCGTGAATGTGACGCATGTTTACCCCTAACTTGTCAAACCTTTCCTTTACCTTAATGCTTTAATGATAAAGTTGAAAATCTTTTAAAGAAATTTGACAGATTGTAGTAGCTTGATGTGCTGGCGTCTGTACCACGCAAACTAATTTAAAAATAAATATCATTTACCAGGGGCCTTACCAAGGATGACAGTAACGAAGTATGAAGAAATGGGTTTGTATGAAAATGTTGATGACTTCGATATGTATGAGAAGCTGGAGTGGAAGATTGAAGAGTTAGAGGAGGAGCTGTGCTGTCAGATGGATCTGGCTGAAGATATTGATGGGGGGAAGAGGTGAGTCCAGAAAACATATCATATTGTTTCGCCACAAACTCTCACCGTGAAAAGTTAGGTGAGCTGTCAATAGTGTCAATCCCTAGCATTAGTTGGAATGACAGCTCACTCCACGCTCACTTCACCTAAGTTTTCACGGTGAAATGGTTACAGAATCGCACTGCTGGAACAGATGACTGCTTGAAAATACCATAAAAGCTACAAAATTGAAACTCATTGATCACTATTGGCTTATATTTCTTATTTCTAAAACTTGTCCTATACCCTTTTTTTTGCCAGAATATCAACATCAGCAAAACCACGTGAACTAATAATAGAGTACTCCGCGCGGCCCTCAGACGAAAAACTCCCTCCGATATACATAGAACTAGAGAAATACATGAGAGACACCGTGCAAGACGCTTTAGACTTTATTGAGGACCATCGGTAAGCTTTTTGAACTCAAAATCCTTTGCAGCATATGCGTTGAGAAAAATATGATTACACATTTCGTTTGAAGAAGAAAGAAAGAAAGAAAGAAAGAAAAGACGTTTATTTGCGGTAAACATGACGCACAAAAGAACATAAAAACAAAATAAAGAAAAAAAACAATAAGTAATGGTTGACATGCGTCACATCCACGCAAAACGGCTATCGCTCAGCATTATGCTGCGTTTGAGAATAACCGTGTTATTTACACTTCAACATGCATCTCGAAAGTCACAGGGGCAGCGTTAGATGTGATGGCATAATATTGAATTAGAGTATCCGTCCAGACGAGCTTAATAACTCTACAACCCGTCCGAATTAACTGTGCACCTGGCGCTGTGACGTCACTCTACAACTCACAAACAAAGATGCTATCGCTACTGAACACTCAAGGCGAACGCGGGCCGCGCGGGGAAGCGGGAGAGGGGTCGCATTCCAGCGAGGTGCACAGTTAATTCGTACGGGTTGTAAAATAAGCACCCGAGTTTTATAAAAGTTCAGCTTTGTGGCGTTGCGTCGTTGCTAGCATGCATATCCGTGTGACAGTTTATTAGTTCAATGTGTTATTTATTTATTTATATATACTTTATTGTACACAGTAACGGTGGAATTTCTTGCCCATTCTTCTCCATACGAAAACTACCATTTGGAAGGGGCGACTAGAATCAATTCAATTTAACTGTAATTTTTCACGTTCAAAAGTGCCTTTTAAATACTCAATACTTTTATTGCATTCCACATGTTGGTATGCTTAGTTGGTAAACTTACAATTAGATCAAATGGACCCTGTCGGGTACAGCAAAATAAATGAGTTAGGAGAGAGGAAGCATTAATTGTTAATTTTATAACATTACTTATCAAACTACTATATTACAATTGATGTAGATATTATATTATGAGAGAAACTAATAGCTTTTTTTTTCTTTTAGTTTTTTTTATGTGCCTATTTAAAATAAATGATTTAACCTTGAAGTCAAAGTCAAATCATTTATTTCAAATAGGCACATTAAAGGCACTTTTGAACGTCAAAATTAAAATAAAATTGATTCTAGTCGCCCCTTCCAAAAGGTAGACCTTTTGACACCAGATAAACAAAGAAATATATATCAAACACCAGCGGGGTGATTTCGCAACACACTAACAATTCCAATGTCTTTCATTTTGACAATTAAGAACATTCATTGCGTTATTTACGCTGTCGAGCAGACAAATTTTGCAAACATATAAAGCAATACCATCAATCCCACAGACAAACCGTGAAAACGGTTTTGTGGGGCATAGTTCATAAGCAAGATTTTTTGTAAACTTACCATTAATAAAGAAATAATAATAATAATGGATTAGGAAATTTATTTGCTTGGTACGCAATTGGGGTGCAATTATTGTAAAGTAGTATACTAGTTTGCTCAATTTGAATATACCTTAATTAAAGTAGATAAATAAGTTCCTATTTGCAAGAATTTTAGATAATACTTATGTATAAGCACTTGAGTGAGATACCTGAGATGCAGGTTTATTCCTAGTTCAGGTAGAATCCAATTATTTCTTACCTACCTCTAGTTTAAGGCCCTAGTTTGTAAATATTTATGTAAATCAATTATTTCAATAAATCAATTTCATATTTTAATTTCATATTTCAATTTCATATTTCAATTTCATATTTTAATTTCATATTTCAATTTCATATTTCAATTTCAATTTCATATTTCAATTTCATATTTCAATTTCATATTTCAATTTCATATTTCAATTTCATATTTCAATTTCATATTTCAATTTCATATTTCAATTTCATATTTCAATTTCATATTTCAATTTCATATTTCAATTTCATATTTCAATTTCATATTTCAATTTCATATTTCAATTTCATATTTCAATTTCATATTTCAATTTCATATTTCAATTTCATATTTCAATTTCATATTTCAATTTCATATTTCAATTTCATATTTCAATTTCATATTTCAATTTCATATTTCAATTTCATATTTCAATTTCATATTTCAATTTTATATTTCAATTTCATATTTCAATTTCATATTTCAATTTCATATTTCAATTTCATAATTCAATTTCATATATATTTCATATATTGTAATTTTACTGTCTTAAAATGTCGAGTGCTGCGCTAAAAAAACATTTTTCAATATACTTTTTCCACGTAAAAAATACATTTTCCTTTACCATAATGTTTTACCATTTTCGAACGTTTTTCTTATAATTTCCCTTTCATTTATTACAGACACGACCCCACAGAGATTTACGGAGACGAGATGTATGATGAATTTATGAGCATTCCACACCCCACCATTGATCCTAAGAATATATTCAAACAATTTCTGTATGTTTTGGAGCAATTAGGTGAGTTTCCTTATACACCGTGATTTTTTAGTCGTCTGACAAAGGTGGTCCACTCAATGTATCCGACATAAAATACCTCTAGGCGTGTTTTTTTTTTACCATTAATTAAGATAATAGGTACAAAGAAAAATAAATAATACATTAGAATTATGAAACATCCCGTTAATAATGTTTACGTATCAAACAGTAGAACATACCTACCCATCGCACGAGTCGAGTAGATAGATCTTCGCTCGCAACAGAATGTTTCAACTACGTTATGCATCATAATACCATAGTAAAAGCAATAATACTGAATTTTTTTTTTTTTTTTTTCTCTTAAATTCCATTTTTTTTGTTATGAATATGTAGTAGTCATTGGATACATGAAGTGGGCTGCCGTTGTCAGACGACTAAAAAGTCACGGTGTATACATGTCGGAGATGGTATGTCTGTCTCTCGTTAGCATCAGGCATATTTTAATTACTGTGGGCGTATGTAGGTACACATTTAACGATACGGAACGCGCGACAGTTTCTCAGCACATGTTGTTCGTACGATGTCCCATGTTTCGATGATCCCGAGAGCCGTCGAGAGATCGCGTCACCCCCGTAAGGGGGTGAGGCGAGCGGTGCCGGGGCGTTGCCCCCCGGCCGCAAAATGCTTTGCGGTGGCCCGTAAACACGGGCCCCTCATGGTGTCCGCAACGAAGGCTTTTTAGCCTATCGAGCGCGCGTGAGTTGCGCGCGCTCGTGTGAGTGAATGCAATGTGTTTTTCTGTAGGCGCGCCGCGACGCCGACTCACGGCGCCGCTATCTTCACGACACCTCGGCGGTCTGTCCCCGCCAGGTGAGACCCCCAGTTACCTGGGGGAGGCCCGGCGGGGGACGACCAGCGACAGAGGTGCCGACTCGACGCTCCTACAGAATAAGGGTGTGTTGCTCCCGCCCGTCCCGCTTCCAGAGCTAGCCGGTTGCGTTCCGAGCCGCGGAGCAGTCGTGTGTGTGTGGGCGGTATTGTTTTGTGTAACACCGCCCAGTGTCTACGTGTATCGCGGCCCGCGCTGCGCCTACACGTGTGAGTTTGGCGTCTGTGTAGTTTGTGACTGTCTGCGTTCGCTACATAACGTGCCTATATTAACCTAGAACACGCTACGCAGCGAGTGTATGTAATGTGTGTAGAGTACAGTTGGGTCTAGTGAGCCGCGTGTAACCTGGATGCGGCTCACTAGAGGCGTCAGTCCGGTGGTGTGGGGTCGTCGTCCGCTACCAGGTCGCGGGGGAAGGGTTTCGCGTCGGGGGGGCGCGCGTGCCAGGGCGCAATGTCCTGGATATGCGGCCAGGCCGATGCGCCGGCACGCGCGAACATTCCCTTCGCGAGGCGCCGCACAAACTCATCCAGGCTCTCAATCCCGAGGTCTCGCTGGATGACATGGTTCCTCACATAGCGAGGAGCGTCAACGATTGTCCGCAGCGCCAAGTGTTGTTGCGCGCGGAGCGTTTTTCGGCTCGACTCGCTTGTGAGGGCGAACCATGCCGGTGCGGCGTACGTCAAGATTGGGCGAATGTACAGCTTGTACACGCCCAACTTGACGCGCGCCGGGATGCGGGACGAGAGCACTGGTTTGAGCAGGTGGCGGGCTACCCTGCCCCGTGCGGCGACCGAGCGGACGTGCGGCCCCATTGTGAGCCAACGATCGATGGTTACCCCCAGGTACTTGACCCGGGGCGACCACGCGATGTCGGCTCCTTGGAGTCTCAGGGGTGGTGGGAGGTGCGAATAGCCAATGACTATCGCCTGCGTCTTACCTACGTTCACCGACAGCCGCCACTTCGACAGCCACTCGGGAAGCAGCTCTAGCGCGCGCTGCATCTTGACGGCCGCGTACTTCGCGTTGAGCGATGTAGTGATGTACGCGGCGTCGTCTGCGTACAGCGCGAGCGTCGCCTCCGAGGTAGTGGGGATGTCGTCGGTGTAGCGCGAGTAACACGCCGGCGACAGACAGCTGCCCTGCGGCACACCCGCGAGCACCGGCCGGGCGCCGGATAGCGCCCCGTCGACCACCACCCTGAAAGTCCTGTTCGAGAGAAAGCTAGAGACCACCTTTACCACGCGACGGGGCGCGTCGGTGGTGGCCATCTTATGAATGAGGCCATCGTGCCACACACGGTCGAAGGCCTTCTCCATGTCGAGGAATACTGCCACCGAATACTCCTTTTTATTGTATGCAGCTGTGAGGTGGTGCAGCACCCTCGACAGCTGGAGCGTCGTGCTATGTTCCGCCCGAAACCCGAATTGCTCCGGGCGCGGCGTCATGTGAGGCTGGAGATGTCGCAGCAGGAGTCCTTCGAACACCTTGGAGACTGTCGGCAGCAGTGTAATCGGCCGATAGCTCTCCGGCTTCAGGATATTCTTTCCCGCCTCGGGCAGCATGATGACGCGCCCTTCCTTCCACGAGGCGGGAAAGGCCCCGGTGCGCAGTATCGCCGTAAACAGGCGCGCCAGCGCCGCTACCATACGGTACGGCAGGTGGCGCAGCGCTGTATTGGTGATACCGTCAGCACCTGGGGCCTTTCTGGGCCTCGTCCTAAGGATGGCGCGTCTGACTGCGCCAGGCGAGAAGAAGATTGGATCTTCATCGGGAGCTATCGGCGTGGCGAAGTAGTCTCCCAGGTGTTTCTCGACTGCTGCGACATGGTCGGTGTCGCTGGTCGGGTTGGGGCGGAACTGACGCTCCAGGTGTTCGGCGAAGACCTCCGCCCGGTCCTCCGCTACGTATCTTAGCGCCCCGTCGCTGTTTTGCAGCGGTCGTACCGGGGCTGGGGTATTCGTCAATTGGCCGCAAAGTTTGTGTAACGACGGCCAACTGTCCGCCGTGGCGTCGATCTTATCTTCCCAGCCCGCGGCGGTGTGCGCCTTGAGCTCGGCCTTGACCTTCTCCGCGAGACGATTCAGCTGTGTCTTCAGCGTCGGGCATCTCAGCTGTTGCCACTGTTTGCGAAGGCGCCTCTTCTCGGCGATCAATGCCTTGATGCGCGCCGGCAGGGGCGGCAGTAGCCCTCTCCCCTGCGGCTGCGTGCTTGTCGCCGTCTGTAAGGCGCTCTGTATGCAAACAGTGACGTCATCTGCCATCGAGTCAACGTCCGCGGAGGTAGTAAGTGGCCGAGTCGGCGTGGTGGTCTCTACTTCCTCTGCGAACTTGGTCCAATCCATGTGTCGGCGTGGCGCTATGGGCTTCAGTTGGGTCGGCGTCCCTGATAAGACGACGAGTACCGGTTGATGGTCCGACTGTAGCTCGTCGTCTATCACTTGCTGCGTGATCTGGCGGTGTAGCCCTCGGTGGACTACGACGTCCAGCACGTCCGGCATGTTCCTTGCGACGTCTGGGTAGTGGGTCGGCGCCTCTGGGCCGGACACCGTATAGCCGAAGGCTTCCGCGTCCGCGAAGAGCCGTCTCCCCTCGGTATTCGTTTGCATGGAATTCCACGCCGGGTGCTTGCAGTTTAAGTCGCCGGCGAGAATGGTAGCGCGCGGCGTGCCGACAAGTAGGGCCCGCAGCTCAGCTAGGTTCAAGCGAGCCGCGGGCGGTTTGTAGCACGCGTACACGTTAATGTCCTCGCCGGCTACATGTAGCTGCACACCCAGCGCGTAAAAACTGCTGAGCGACGGCAAGGGGAGTTCTTGATGGACGACTCTCCGCCTCACAAGTACCGCCAGACCACGGTACCTCTGGTGAGCCGACCGTTCGTCCTTCCTGTAAACGAGATATCCCGGGAATCTGACCTTGTCCTCGGGTCCCAGGAAAGTCTCGCTTATTAGCGCCACGTCGACGTCCTGTTCCCGAAGGAGGTGGCGGAGGGGGGCGACCTTATCCCTTAGGCCGCGGGCGTTCCAGTGGATCACCCTCAGTGGTCTAGCCATGGTACAGCGTCAACAACGTGGCCAGACCATCAAGGATGACCGTTTCCACGTCCTGCCCCTGCCTTATGGCCTTAATAAGGTCCATAAGCAATTGTATGGCACAGGTCGTGAATTCCTTCTTCTCGGGTTGGCTTCTTGTTATGTTTGCGCCGGTGGCGCCGCGGCTCGGTTTTGCTGTGAACTCTTGTTGTTCACTTTGTTGCCGCGGCGCTGTGCCGGCGCTAGTTGTTGCTTCCGTGTTGTTGTCCTTCACGACCTGTGTCCTGGGTAAGGCAGGGGTGGCCGTTGGGATCTCTTGCTCGGTCGCTGGGGGGGGGGGATTCTTACCCCGTCCTTTCCCCCTGCGTCCCTTCTTCCTCCGCCTAGAGGAGGAGGCTTGGGTCCTCCCTGTGGGCTCGTTGGCCGCCGCCATCAACGTCGTGCCTTGTTGTTGTTCGGCCGCCATCGGTGTATCTAGCGGCCGCGTCTGGGCCGCTTGTGATTGGCGCGTAGTGGCCGTGATAGCGGCGGTCCCCGCTCGCTTATTCCGTATTTCTCGCTGAAATACGGGGCATTTCATATTGCACGCGGGGTGCGGGCCACCGCAGTTGGCGCAGGTGGCCGGCTCTTCCCGCGGTCGCGGGCAGTCGCGCGCCGCGTGCTCGCCCCCGCATCTCACGCAAGCGAGCGGGCGGTGGCACATATGCGAACTGTGCCGGAAACGTTGGCATCTGTGGCACTGTGCGGGCCCACGTTTTCCACGCCAAGCCTCAATCTTGACACCCCGCATGTACATGAACACGGTGGTGTCATAGATTGCCCGGACGTCTGGAGTCTTTTTTAAGATTGCGTGGAATACGCAACCGGGTCTTCCTGCCGCCCCCTTAATGTGGCGGACGTACTCCGGTTGGTATCCCAACGTCCGGAGCTCCTCTTCGATCTCCTTCGGGTCTGTATCTGCAGGCAGCCCCCGGATGGCGATCTTCAAGCTTTGTTCCGCTGGTAGCGAGTAGGCGAACCAGGAAACGCCGCTGTCCTTTTCAAGGCCCCTCCAAACCTTCCCATGGCCCTTCCAACGTTCGTTATACGGGCCGAAACGTGGGGCGGCTGCGGACATAGCTCCCTTGGCCATCTTATTTTATTTGTCCGCAGGCGCTTCTTGATCCCTACAAGTTAACCATGTGTGTGTCCCTGATGCCATTCTCCCCTTCTGGGTAGGCAACGAGCACGTAGACATAGTATTTTACTCCGTCGTCGGCGGCAATCACGTCTCCGTCTCCAGGCTATGTTCCTCCTCACGCTCCATTGCGCTCCGGGCGGCATGCCACGTGTGCGCGTACTCCACCAGCCGGTCAAAGTTCGCCGGTGAACTTACGAGATCGCCGTAATAGATCGGGCCGACCTCCAAGCGACTAATCCCATCCATCATCTTGCACCTGGCCTCCTCATACAAGGGGCAGACCCACAGCGCGTGGTGCAGGTCTTCCTCATCCATACCGCAATAGCACACACTATCCTCACATAACGTCATATCATGCAGCCTTTTCCTGAAGCACCCGTGTCCCGTGAGAATCTGGGAGACCTGGTGGTCTGGCACGACCCAGTGCGATTTTATGCGAGTCGCCACGTCCGGGAAGAAACGGAACAGCTCCCGTCCTTTCTCCTCATTCTTCCATCTTTCTTGCCATGCATCCATCGCATCATCGTAGATCTCACGCCTGCGCCGGGCCAGCAGCTGTCTCCGCAAGCCCAGCTCGACCTGTGCCTCGACCGCGCTCTGACGCTCCTCATCGAACCGCCCCGCACGGATCACCTCCAAGTCCGCCGGGAGAACGCCAGCCAATACCGCCAGCGCAGCCGTACTGGTAGACCTGTACGCCTTCGTCAGCAGGATCAGGCTCGTTCTCTGGCACCTGAGCAGCGCGCTGCGAACAACGTGGAGTGTCGCCCTTTTGTGCCAACAAGCAGCAGCATACGTCACCGTGGCGACGAAAGTGCCCCTGTAGAGGACGCGCAGTCCGGGATATCGAATGCCCCAAGACGATGCCGACACTCTTGACATCTTCCCGAAGCATTTGGCCGCGCGCTCCCCTATCGATGCCGCATGCTGCGCAAAGGACTGACTTGCATCGAGCACCACGCCCAACACCGTCGCCGAGGTGACACTCCTGACCGAATCCCCGGCCAGCCTAACAGTGGGGGCCCGCTGGAATTTTCCCCTGATCGTCATCATAGATGACTTCGCAGGGGAGAATCCCAGCCTATTCCTGGCACCCCAACTGGCGACCAAGTCCAGTGTTGTCTTGGCCGCTGCCTCAATCCCCGAGCGAGATTGGGACTCGATCAGGATGGTCACGTCGTCCGCGTATGCGACCATGCGAACGCCGTCCGGCAGCGGCAGTCGAAGCAAGTCATCCATCAGCAGGTTCCATAAGGCTGGACCCAGGACAGACCCCTGAGGGCAGCCCATGGTGGACACCTTCCACTCCACCCGGTCCCCGATGAAGAGTCCAACTCGTCGGCGGACAAAGTAGTCCGCCAGCATCTTGAAGATGTTGGGCGGACACCCTCCCCGCTTGACTTTGGTCAGGATCATCGGCCACCAGGCGTTGTCGAAGGCACCCGAGATGTCCAGGAATATGGCCTGCACATACTTGCCCGAGCCCTCCCTCGCGGCGCGCAAGATATCATTGAGCGCCGTGACGGTTGACTTACCCGGAGAGAATCCGTGCTGGGAGGCAGAGATCTGGTTGCCGATCGTGGGAGCACATTGCAGCATTACGCGTTCTAAAATTTTGCCGAGCACAGGTAGCAGCGTGATCGGCCTGTAGGCCTTAGGGTCCGTAGGCGGCTTGCCGTTACCCTTCGGCAGGACAAGCAGCCGGCCCTCCTTCCATACGTCCGGAAACACACCATCCGACACACACTTGGCGTACACCGCGGTGACTTCCGCGGGTACGACGCTCCAGACATTCTTCACTATTCGCGCGCTGATTCCGTCCAATCCCGGTGCCGTGTTGGGCAAGCTCCCGATAATGCCTCCCAGACTGTCACGTGACAGAGGAGGCGCAGCTTGGCCTGATGGGGTGAGCGAGGCAGCGACGCGAATCACCCTGTGGTATGGCGTGTCCCGGGACGGATCATCGTCCGGGCACAACGCGCGCAGGAGACCGGTCGCCGCGTCGCCCACAGTGCTGGCAAAGCCCTCCATCAGCTTTGTGCCATTTATTACCCGTGAGGGTGGCTTCAGCCTGCCGCTAGCGGCACGGTATGCCAATCCCCACGGGTCAGCGTTGCCTGACTCAGCAATTTTCCTAAAATGCTCAAGCTCCGCCTCCTCCATCGCCTTTCGGTATCTCGCTCGCACCTCATGGAATTCCGCTTTCAGTCGCTCTTCTCTCAAGCCCCCGCCCGCTCTCGATCCCTGCCACTTACACCTCGCCTTGCAGTTGGATTTCCGGAGCTTCTCAAGCTTCGGATTCCACCATTCATACCCCGCGTCCTTTGGTGGCCCTTTCACACCTAGAGTCTTGCATGCCGTATCCACAATCACTCTCGTAAAGTCCCTGCAAACAAAGGACGCTGGCTTGCTGAAGTCAAGCCCCCCCATTCGCGCGTGGATAGCCTGCTTGAAGCGCGGCCAGTCCACCCCTTGATCCCGGAAGCGCACCGGCTCTTTGTCCGGCACAGCGCTATGGCATCTTCTAACCGCGTCCACCTGGAAGGTAATGAGCCGGTGATCGCTGCAGCTGGCTCCATCCAGCACTCTCCAATCGCTCAGCGCGACGCTCCTGGAGCTCAGCGTGATGTCAATATTGGACTCACCGTTTGGGCCACTAAAAGTGAACGGCTGGCCCTCCACGTTATTAACGGTGAGTCCGTGTGTGGCGATGAATGCCTCTAGGCCCACCCGCCGGTACTCCGCGGTGTGTCCTCGGCCAGTGTAGTGGCGCGGCGCGCTATGCCACATCGGCGAGTGGGTATTGGCGTCGGCGCATATAAGTACACGCTTTCCCCGTAGCGCATCCATAATACCCTCCAGGTGGTGCAGGTGGCGATCTATGGCTTCCCCATACTGGAAGTATGCCGAGACCACGTGCAGGTCGCACTCCTCCAGGTGGACCACAAGGCAGTGGTCAGTGGAGAGGTGTTGAAGGACTGCACAGGCCGTGCCTCTCCGATGGATGTATAGCCCCGCCTTTGCTGATGGCCCATGCTGCAAGATGTCGTTGGTGTCGGCCTGTGCGTACTGCTCCTGGAGGAGCACGACGTCCACATTGTGTTGACGGCACACCGCAGGGAGCTCCCTCGTCGCAAGCGCTGACCCGGCGAGATTGAGCTGCCCAATAGTGGTTACAGACCTAGGCATAGTTGGTCATGGCCACACTCCTCTGTTCCGCGTGCAGTCTCGCCGGGCAGTCCCTGGAGGCGGTTTTGTGCCCAGCCGCCCCCTTCTTCCCAAGGCGCTTGCACGTGGCACAGTTGGTCGTGCTAGACGTGCACTCTTCCCCGCGGTGGCCTTCCGCGCCGCAGCGCTGGCACGTGGCCTCCGCCGACCTGCAGAAGCGCTCAGGGTGACCATATTGCTGACACTTGTTGCAGCAGGTGACGTCTACGTAATCCGTCACCTCGACAGCCTGCCATCCCACGTACACCCGCCCTTTCTCCAGCAGCGACGTTCGTAACGCCGCCGAGCACGCGAACACGGCCGCCGTGGCCTTGGCCGCGCCCCGCGATCTGTTCTTTTTAAAGGCGCCGGTTGCTTCCTTTTTAATGCGCTCAAGCGGCCATCCTGGGTCTTCCCTGTAATTCTGCTCGTGGAGCGCCTCCAGGATTTCGTCAAAGGGCGGGTCCCCATCCAGCCTGTTCAGGCACACCAGTGGCCGCCGCATCTTCGGCTCCGCCACCCTGAGCGTTGCTGGTATCGCCGCCCGGAGTCTTGTCGCCGCCGCGTCCGACGTGGTCTGGACTACCACGCCCGCATTCCCCACCTTGCGCACCTTTGAGACTTGGACCCAAAGCTTCGTTGGGTCCACGGCCTTCTTTAGTTCCGCCTTCGTTTCCTCGGCCGTTTTAATGGCGCCATTCTCGTCCGCCGGGTAGAACGCCAGTGACGGGCCCGGCGTGTTTCTGATGAGCACCGGCTCTGTGTGCCGAGGTAAGCGCAGCGCCGAGGCGTATGACACCGCTGGTGGTGGTTGCTGTGGTTGTGGCTGTGGCGCCGCTGCCGCCGCCACTAGCGCAGTGCGGGCTCTACTCTCTGCGGCCGCCAGGCGCAGCGTGAGGTGCGTGACTACCGCCGCGATTCTTTCAGTGTATGCGCCGATTGTAGCCACCTCGTCCTTGTTGAGCCTGGACGTCTTTGAGCGCACCGCCTCCATGATACCCCGCGTCGACGCCGTCGCCAGTCCCGCCAGGGACTCTGCTGGAGCCGTCGCCAATGGGTCGACTTCTTCGCCCAACTCCGCGCCACTCGCTCCTTCGGCCGTGCTCTGGGTCACTCTTGGGGGGGGTGGGGGCGAGTTTGGCGGCCGTGTTAAAAGGCCGCCCATTGGTGGAACTTCCGAGCGGTGCGCCCTTTTCGCGTCGATACGGCGCCGCACCGCCTCCTGCACATCCTCCGGGGAGGTCAGCGTCCTCTTCTCCCTCCTATCTGCTGTTGCGGGCTCAGCGGCAGTGGGCGCAGGGGGCGTGGCCAGATCCACCAATAGTGCCGAATCTGTCGAGGTGCTCGTCCGTGGAGGGGTGCGCATCAGAGCCGCTCGTGGGGTGAAGCCGCCCTCCAGGCGCATCTCCGCCAGGGTTTTCAGCTCCTCAGCTTTACGCTCCATTTCCGCTTCAAGGAGCTCCATCTCCGTGCGCTCGGCCTCCTCCTCGTCCGCCATTAGGCTGACTTTGCCACACGCTGTGTGTTAATACACGAACACTCCCAAGTTTTTAATACACGAACAGTCACTGTCTGTATTCGGTTAAGTCTAATACACGAACACACAAGTCATAAATTTCCTAAGTCTAATACACGAACACACAAGTCATAAATTTCCTAAGTCTAATACACGAACACACAAGTCATAAATTTTCTAAGTGTAATACACGAACGGCGCACCTTGGTCGGACCGTTGCCGATCACGTCAAGTCGCACATACACATATACAGGTACTGTCGCCTGCACCTGCAAGTGCGCACACGCAGCGCCAACGACACAGAAAAATCACAAGTCTTGCACTTACCACAATGTCCGTAACTGTACTCACTGCGATAGGGCCACCGGGAAATCCGGAAAATCCGGAAAATCCGGGAAATCCGGGAAATCCGGAAAACTCAGGAAGTCGTAGATACACGAACACAAGCACACTGAGAACGTCACTATCGCCAAGTGTCACTGTCACCGTTACAAAAAACGTCACTGTCGCCAAGTGTCACTGTCACCGATTCCAAACGTCACTTTACAGAGTGGCGCTGTCACTTTGAAGTTCACTTACAAGTGTCACTGTCACAGAAACGTCACTGTCGCGGGGGGGGGGACAAAACGTCACTGTCGCTGTCACTGTCACTCACCTGTCAGGCGATGACAGGCTCCGCCCATGGAAGCACTCGCGCTCGCTCTAAAAACAAGATGGCCGCGGGTCCTTATGGCAACTTGCCCAGGAAGAAACGGGAGGGACCGATTATTGGCGTCAGCCAATAAGAAAAAAGATCCGAAAATCACCGTCCGCACGTCTGCACTCTACAAGAGCCGACGACGAAGTAGCCTTTTCAAGGCCCGTCAAGTACCGCTGGACCAGCCGGTACTCCTCCTCGCTGTCTGGGGTGAAGCGTACTCCACCCCCGTATGGACGAGCGTTCGGCGGCCGGCCCAGCTTGGCACTGATGGCCCTGAAGTGAGTCGCCCAGTTCGGCAACTTCTCAACTACCAGCGGAGGGTAGCGTAACTTCTTCCCCGGCTTTTGCTTGGTAGCGGGGCCGGGGACGGCAGCTTGCTGCGCATCGGATGCATCGGGGGCGGGGGGTAATGATGGTTGAGTACTTACCCCCGAGGTTGTTGGCTGTGGTGACGGTGAGCGCGGCGGCGTACGGCGCGCCACCGCGGCGAAGGTGGGCGACGGAGGCGCGCCCCGACCCCGCGGCGCGCTCTCGCGCTGTGGCCGCGGCGGGTCGAGGCAGTACCTCTTCGCCTCTTCCTCCTCGTCGTCGGTGCTTCTCCGCCTCCGCTGGGGTCTGGTTCCGAGTCGGAGCTCTCGCTCGAACCCGAACCCCTCCGGCGACGGTGTTGGTGATGGTGGCGCCGGCGACATCATCTCGGCGTCTCTGGCTCCCTCGGTGGACCGCTGGCCGGATCGCGGGGTCGTGTCTCGCGACACGTCTGCGCGACCGGACGCGGCCGAGCCCACCGATGCGAGCGACGCACTCGACCCCGCGTTCGACGAGCACGCCGAAAGCATGGCGGGCGAGTCGTACGCCGAGGTTCTTGGTGGCGCCGGCGAGTCAGGTCCTGGGGCTGCGGTGGTGGTGTGTGCCGGGCGATAATGCGGCTCGGCACTTGCTGGCCGCTCCTGCTCCGTTGACACCGGTCCCGCCAGCAAGAGGCGGGGGCCGGATGTGGCGGTGCGCGAAGCTGGCGCGGCTTGGGGCTTCACTTTAGGCTCGGGCACGGGCGGTGGCGCGATACGCGGCGGCGCGGCGCTACGAGCGGGGGGTGCGCGGGGTCGCGCGGACGTTCCGGGGGTCTGCGCGGGTGGCGCGGGGGGCACTTGGGTCGCGGCGGCGCGCGCAGCGGGCGCGGCGGTGCGCACAGCGGGTGCGGCGGTGCGCGCGGGCGCAGGCACTCGTGCCGACGTCACTGTGGCGCGCGCATGCGGTGCGCGGCCTGGGTTCGCGGCAGGCCCCGGGGCCTGTATGGGCACCGGGCGGAACGCGGCGGGGCGGACGGGTACCGCGGGTTGACGGCTCGACGACGGCGGTGGCGCACCGCGCGCAGGTGCCGGGGCCGTCGGTGGGCCGGCAGCTACAGCGGCTCCCGTTCCCCCCCCTCTCCTTCTCTCCTCCTCTTCGGGCTTCGTGGTGGTGGTGGGTCTCCCAGCACGACCGGCCGACGGCGCACCGGACGACGCATCGCCAATATTAGGCAAGGACGTCGCCCGGTCCAGCATCGGGCGGGGCTCCTCGTCCCCGGTGTCGCGGCCCAACGAGCCACGCACACCGGGTTTCTTCGACATCCTGTTGGTGTGATCCTCCGCGATCGCTGCGGCGGCGGTCCGCCGAGCGGCAGTGGGTGCTCCCCCTGTGTTTGCACTAGTGTTCGCCTAGTACAAACACAAGGGAACCGGTTAAAAATTTGCGATCCGCGCGGCGCAACTAGTTTACGAACTCCGGACTAGTTTGCGGTATGACCGACCACAGGCTAATCCTCTCCCGAGAGCTCTGCTTACACCGTCCTTTGTAGCGGTCGCTCCCACCACGAACTCAGGCTAGACTCTGTCCAGCGCCACGAGATGGCGCTGACGTTCCGAATAGTCAAACGAATGACTCCGACATACATTAAAGTGGTGTGTGTCTTGAAGTACTGTAGAGGCTTGTCTGCCGAAGACGACCTCATATGATGTAGGCCGGCTATATTTTAGCGCGGGTTCCATTCGAACATTCAAACTAGTGTCAAGTATTTTATAGTAGGATTTTTGTTCTAGAACAGTCAGTCATAATTTAGACGTAAATATGTAAAGACGTGCTCATAATATAATCTTAAGGAGTCGTAACGTTGTTTGATTCCTCTCGTTACCTCGGAGGGCTCTTCTAGCCCTCTACTGTACGTAGACCGATTTCACTCGGTCTACCGACACTGAGATTGTCTTACCTTTAAGGAGGAGTTTGAATACTTTGCCATTCCTCTCTAACACTTTATGTGGCCCTGAAAAAAAATAGAGGGGCTCGTGGCTGGGTAATAATAGCTGCATGGGTCGATCGATCAGGTTAAGCTACGCTTGCCGCGGTCGGTCCGAGGATGAGTGATCATTTTTACATATCAAAACCCTGCCGTGCCTCGGAAAGCACGATAAGTCGTTGGTCCGTAATGCCCTTACATTTGTGCCCTGTTGTTTCCTGGTCGCGCGACTGCGTGGGTCTTTGGTTCAATTCGCAGGTCGGCCAAAGTGTTATTCGGTTTTTCCATTCGGAACTTCTTAATAAGAGCCCGGAGTTTGGAAGCTGGCGGTAAATGATAAATGATAAATGATTTTATTTTTGTAAGTAGGTTTGTACAAACACTTTTACACGTCAATCATATTTTAAACTAGATGAGGTCGGCGTTTCCTATCTGACTAGTCTGAGAAGAAAGGCCGAAACAAACTCAGACGTCACAGTCTCTTTTAAAGTCCAGACATAATCTTGGTCAGATCATATGAAGACCATGTAGGTCGATGTCTGAGATGGTCTTTTGAGGAAAGAACCACACAGATTGAGAGGACCTGTCCAGTCAGTGCACGCATTTGTCAGAAATCGTGCAGCTCAACTCAAAACTTAAGGAGCTCAACGATCCGACGAACAATACCAAAGAAAGGACATTTGGGTAGGCCACATTAATTACTCAAACTGCCAGACCATGACAAAAACTAAGAGAACAGAGAGAAGAATAATATAAATACAATGACCCACATAGTCTTCACATTCACAATAATTAAAATAATATAATACTTTACTAAGTAAGCAAATGTCATAGTATATATAAAATTCATTAATGTCAGTGTATATAAAAAAAAAAACAACAACAAAACAGAGAAAAACAAAATAAAAACATTCAATATGTAAAAAATAAAAAAATTTGGAAGCAGCTTAATCCCAAGCCTTTTTGTCCTCGATATAATCCTTAACGGTATAAAAGGCTTTCTGGCACAACTTACGTTTAATAAATGATTTGAATTTATTAAGGCTTAGATCTTGAACTGGGCTTGGAACTTTATTATAAAAGCGTATACATTGGCATCTGAACGAGCCACCTATTTTCTTGAGCCTTGTTGTAGGTACAACAAATTTGTGTTTGTTCCTAGTATTTATATCATGGATATCACTGTATTTTTTAAACAATTTTATATTTTTATGGGCATATAAAAGATTTTCATAAATATATTGAGAAGGCACAGTCATAACATTAATCTCTTTAAATTTGTCTCTGAGCGAATGTCTCGGACTCAGTTTATAAATTGAACGAACAGCTCGCGGTGTGATCCCTCGTACCTCGGAAAGCACGTTAACCCGTCGGTCCAACGCCTGGGGGCCTATTCCGAAGTGCAAAGTGCGAGTGTTCGGATCGGACCGACACATGGCTGAATCGAATATTATTGAAAAATGCGAAAAAAGTTAGGACCAGCTCAGTTGGGTCGGGACCATAGTCATTATTCGAAAGAGTGTAGGATCGGAACCGACCGAACCAAATAGTAACTTTGTAGCAGGAAACGGCCGAACATTCGGCCGATACTACTTCGGAGTAGACCCCCTGATCTCTCCGGTCGTGTCGGATTGCCGTCCCATCAGACTATGACAGTGAGGGAAGGGAGAATACACCTGTGTCTGCGCATACACGTCTGCTCTATAATATCTCCCGCGCCGAAGGTCTCTTTTGGGATTGACCGGCATGGCCGAAATGCAGTCTGGAGGACTATATAGGTGTTATACAAGCTGTTGTTTTGCATCCTCGTCAAATTTCAGGAAGCTGTTATGAAAGATATAAATAATCAAATAAAATTACGATCCCTGGTAAATGATGAATACATACTTGTTTTTTTAGTTATTTAAGTTTGACAGTACCTATTTCAGAATACACCACTTTCAAAAAACAGAATCGCGCTACGGTATCGTATAAGCGGCCGCGTTTTTATGTGTGTGTAAGTAAAAGGGCTGTTACAGTGCGGTCTCACACAGGCCGCGTTTTAAAATGCGTGTCCCACTCATGCCGATATCCAAAAATTTGAAAAAAACCGGCCAAGTGCGAGTCGGACTCGCCCATGAAGGGTTCCGTTACGTTACGATTTATGGCGTATTAAAAAAAAACTACTCACTAGATCTCGTTCAAACCAATTTTCGGTGGAAGTTTATATGGTAATGTACATCATATATTTTTTTTAGTTTTATCATTCTCTTATTTTAGAAGTTACAGGGGGGGGGGGACACACATTTTACCACTTTGGAAGTGTCTCTCGCGCAAACTATTCAGTTTAGAAAAAAATGATATTAGAAACCTCAATATCATTTTTGAAGACCTATCCATAGATACCCCACATGTATGGGTTTGATGAAAAAAAAAAATTTGAGTTTCAGTTCTAAGTATGGGGACCCCCAAAATTTATTGTTTTTTTTCTATTTTTGTGTGAAAATCTTAATGCGGTTCACAGAATACATCTACTTACCAAGTTTCAACAGTATAGCTCTTATAGTTTCGGAAAAAAGCGGCTGTGACATACGGACGGACAGACAGACAGACAGACAGACATGACGAATCCATAAGGGTTCCGTTGCCATTTGGCTACGGAACCCTAAAAAAGAAACCTACTTATTATTGATTCGTGTCGAGAATCAGTCGCATAGTTACCTCCTTGAATTTGACGAGGATGCAAAACGACACCTTGTATAGCTAACTGGGTGTTATACAACATGTCCTAGAATTAACGCACACCAACAGACACCCCAATTAGAATACTATTTTATAATCATAATACATACACTGAATTTTTATTATTATGTAAAAATCATTGTTTTTTTAAATAAATTAGTTATACTGATTGTGGGAGAAAATTATGTTCACATTACAAATCTACGCTTGCACATAGTCGCACTCGTATAAGGGTCTAGCTTTGTGGGTATTTCATCCATTTTTGTTTGTTTTGACTGTACAGCGGAAGTGTGACAGCAGTTTACGTAGTTTTAATTATTTTTGGGATAAAATATTACCTATATTAAAAATTACAGGAATCGATTCAGTAAACGAACAAACTATTTTCATAATGTGCATTAATTCAGTTACACATTGTATAGTACTCCAGACCGCTACGTACCCCTTCGTGATGTTAAATTATATTGTTTTAATTTCAGGCCCCTACGCAGCCGACAAAGCAGCAGTCTCCCTACTAATCAAGCTAGAAAAACTAAAAATTAAAATTCCTTACGAAAGACATTTCATCCTAATGTGTTTATGTACGACAGTCTTTATAAAAATTCGATGTTACACCGAATTACTATTCGAACAAATCGAAAATGAATGGGAACGAATTAAGACATTCTCGTCCCCAAAAATAATGAGATTTGCTGAAATTTTAGAGACATTTAAACCGCCGGATACTCGAAACCAGAATTTGGTTAGACATGATAGTGGTAATATCCCGACGGATACTAGAGATGACAATGAGACTGTTACCGGTTGTGATACTATAAATAAAGAAAGCATGAAGAAAATGTTAAATGATATTGAAGAATGTGATTTCACGACTTTAGGCAATAAAATACAAGACAGAGTTAACACTTACGAGTCTAATTTAAAAGATCTTGACTCTCCCACCGATGAAAACTCTAAAATTAGCTCAAACGATCCGGATACTCAAATATATCAGACGGATATTAAGGAAAATACTGATAGTAGCAATGAAATTTCAAAAAGCCCATCGAATACTACCATAAGTGAGACTGATACTACAGATAAAACCGAAAATTCCATGAATAAGACGGATGCTCAAACGGATACTCGTGTGAGTGGAATGGATATTCGTGGCAACGAAATTATGGTCCAACAGAGAGGTCTAATAGGGTTTACAAGGCGTTCTGGATATCGACTGAGGTACCTATAGTATTCCTAATTATTATTTTAATTTGAACAAATAAGTCTTTTGTTTTTTTTTAAACTCGATTATTTTGGTACAAACGAATTAAATACTGTGACTTGTTAATATAGTAGTTGCAAGCGCGACTGCTGTGCGCTCGGGTTGTGAAGTCCTGGGTTCGATTCTCAGGTCGCTTAAAGCGTTAATGACGTTTTTTCAGCAGCAGTTCGGAGTCTCTATTTGTGCATGTCTAGGGGCATTATACTTATCATCAAAATTAATTTGTGACAACATACCAAACAGACGGATACTTTCGGATAAAATAATATTAGTTAATAATAATAATATCCCTGGACATTTCACACAGCGCCATCTAGTCCCAAGCTAAGCAACCTAATGCTTGTGTTATGGTAACAAGATGGCTGATAAACTACTTATATACATTTTTTTTTGTAAATACATACATATTATAGATAGAAAAACACCCAGACTCGGAACAAATACATGTAGGTCATACAAATATTTGTTCCGTGCGGGAATCGAACCCGCAACACGCAGCGCAGCAGTCAATCGCTTAACCACTGCGCCACCGTGCCGTCAAGTTTAAATCACTATGTATGGATTTATTAAGTAAACGTGATCTTACGAGAGCAGTGGTAGCCAAGTGGTAACAAACCCAGACAGGCGTTTTACTTTGTGTAAATTATTTCATCACCACTGCTCTCAAAACGGTGAAGGAAAACATCGTGAGGAAACCGGCATGTCCTAGAACCAAAAATTCGAAGACATGTGACATCTACCAACCCGCACTGGGCCCGCGTGGTGGATTACGGCTAACTCCCTCTCACCGAGAGGAGACCTGTGTCCCAGCAGTGGGAACATTATAGGCTGATCTTCGATCTTCGTGATCTTACAGGGGTAAAACCAGACTTCAAAGAAACAATGCAGCTAGAGTACTACAGATGCAACAGAATCCAGATGCGTTGTGTGGTATCGTGTATATGAAGGAGCCGCTAATCGCGAAGATCATGTTCAGTATGATGGTGGTAAGTTATTCTGCTTAGCCTTTTGACCCAACTATGTTGTGGTCAGCTTCCAGTCTAACCGCATGTAGCTGAATACGAGTATTTTACATGGAGTGACTGCCTATCTGACCTCCACAACCCAGTTAACACTTTCATCGCCCGTGTATCATTTTTACACGCATATGTAATATTAAATACGATATTTATTAATTTATTAGGGACAAAAAACAGTTGCATGCTAAAAAAACAGAGAAATACTTAAACTATGATTTAACAATATTATTATATATTTTTGTTATTATTATTATTTGTTTTTAAGTGAGTTTTTGTCTGATTCTATGTATTATTTTTTGTCTCCTTTGCTCTATCACACGCTGTCTACATCTCTGTATCTATTGTCCTATCTCAGGTATGCTGGAAGAGATTTCTTATGAAATAAGCATCACCTCTGTACCTATTTTTTCTGATCGGATTTTCCTTGTCTGTTTATACATGTGTGTACACACGGCTACTCGTCAAGCTATACAAAACCAGTTTGTCTTGGCCTCACTTTGTATGATATTTTGTCACAATGAACGGTCAGCCAATACTGGTGTTGCATAGCTTGATGTGTAGCCGTGTGTACATACATGGTAAATAAATAAATAAATATTTATCAAAAATGATACATCGTGCCTATTAAGACCAAGGAGTTGTGTATCGCTGATGCACACTGTTCTTATACTATTACTATGGAGGAAACACGGCCTGGACGAACCTTTCGCTGTATTTGGGTTCTTAGCAATGATAAATAACAATAATAATAACCAGTGATAGGAATAGGTAGTGCCTATTTGCCTAAACTTCGAAGAACAGAGACAAGAAACGGAGACTTCCTTAGGACTACATTTTTTCCGGGACATCTGTCCCCATATTCGGGTCAACACTTTTAAATACATTAAAAAAATGCTATTTGGAATAAGTAATTCGTCTATATTTACCTAAAATTTGCGACTAGACATAACATAATAAATAACATTCACAGTCGTTACAACCATAAAATTTTCTGAAGTTTTTTTTTTGGAGATCATTTTGTACATGACTTGCTGATCTTAATTAATACTATGAATCACAATGTTTGTATAAGGACTTATAAAAATTTAGTCCTAAGGAAGTCTCCGTTTCTTGTCTCTGTTCTTCGAAGTTTAGGCAAATAGGCACTACCTATTCCTATCACTGATAATAACTTATTTAAATTATAATAAAGTGGTTGGGTAACTCCATACCCTCTGGTATCGTGTTACCCAACCACTTTATTATAATTTGTGTATGTACTGGTTGTAGACTTACGAGACCAGTTGCAACGCAAGCATTTTTTTCTGGGTCTCGAATTCACCATACTTTATTTTTAGGACATGTCCCGCAGTAACAGCAGCCTCGGCTACATTTCGGCTCAGTACTGCGCCACTGAGACTCCTGCCGACCCCGGCACGGAACCGCGCGAGTGTCAGCGGCAGGGGAAGAGGCAGGAAGACGTGTTGAAGAAGTAAGTAGTACTACCTCGATACCTATTACTAAACTTTGACGCGATAATATTAGACCGAATATTAGACCAATTGCGTAACACACTTTCAACCACAACCTGAATCATTTTGAAGGATATTGCTAATCCATTGCTACAGATGTTCGAAAAATTTATCTGCTCAACAACTTAAATACCATAGGTAATTAATGAAAGCACGTTAAGCCGTTGGTCCCGGCTGTCATTCGTGGATCTTTGACAGTCGTTACGGGTAGTCAGAAGCCCGAAAGTCTGACAACCAGTCTTACCAAGGGGTATCGTATTACCCAGTAACTGGGTTGTGGAGGTCAGATAGGCAGTCGCTCCATGTGAAATACTGGTATTCAGCTGCATCCGGTTAGACTGGAAGGCGAGCCGACCGGTTAGACGGAAAAGGTTAGGCAGATGATGAATTAATGTTATAATATAATATCCCTGAACATTTCACACAGCGCCATCTAGTCCCAAGCTAAGCAACCTAATGCTTGTGTTATGGTAACAAGATGGCTGATAAACTACTTATATACATTTTTTTTGTAAATACATACATATTATAGATAGAAAAACACCCAGACTCGGAACAAATACATGTAGGTCATACAAATATTTGTTCCGTGCGGGAATCGAACCTGCGACACGCAGCGCAGCAGTCAATCGCTTAACCACTGCGCCAACAGTGCCGTCAAACCGTGCCGTGTTGTTAACTAGAAAAATGTAAGCCATTGCTACTGTTAGTGTTTTACCCAATTACCCCGCTGGGTTTTTCGTGGTAACCGTATCACTTGAGAAAACTTGGCCAAAACAATATAAAAAAACTTGAGAGGTGTCAAGGGACACCCGGATGGAACGAAGTATAACTGGCTTGCTTTCTATAAGAGAGAGAGAGAGACAGACAGAGAAACACGCGCACGCCGCACGGCTTACAGCTATAGCAAAAAGTATCGTTCCAACTTTTGGTCTTAATTTTTTCCGTCTAGCCCCCTTCACCTAATCAAACACCTTCAAAAATCTTTACCTTTGGCCAGTGCCTCTGCTATTTTTCCCATTTATCAAAGAAATCTATCTCCCCTCTATCTACAAAATAAATCACAGAGCTAATTTACCTATTGTTGTTCCCAGGTTCCGTATGCATGAATGTAACTTACTGCTAGCGACTTCAGCGTTAGAAGAAGGCATAGACTTGCCTCGATGTAACCTCGTGTTGAGATGGGACATACCTGTTTCGTAAGTATTATTCTTATTTATTTATTTTATTATTTATGTACATATGCCAGCACGTCAAGCTACTACAATCTTTCAAATTTCTTTAGTAGATTTTCAACTTTATCGCTAAAGCATAAGGTGCAAAGTTAATTGGAAAAATTTGACAGTTTCGGGTATCTTGATCTTGCTGGCGTCTGTATACACAGTAAAATGGATACAGATACGACGTATTAGTATTGAGTACAAATGTACTGTTTATTTACTGTGTTTGACAGCACGGTTGGCGCAGTGGTTAATCGATTGGCTGCGCTGCGTGTCGCGGGTTCGATTCCCGCACGGAACAAATATTTGTATGACCTACATGTATTTGTTCCGAGTCTGGGTGTTTTTCTATCTATAATATGTATGTATTTACAAAAAAAAATGTATACAAGTAGTTTATCAGCCATCTTGTTACCATAACACAAGCATTAGGTTGCTTAGCTTGGGACTAGATGGCGCTGTGTGAAATGTCCAGGGATATTATTATTATTTCTTAAGAAATTTCTTCCAGCAGAGAAATTCCTCTTTATTGTCTATGTTTGGTGACCATAGACCTTTATACATCATAGGTTCTTCTTCTTCTTCACTTGAAAGGATATTGATTACTAGAAAAAAACTCAGACAAAGTGGCAAAACTCAATTTATTTCCGTTCAAAAGGCTTTAACAAATATTTTAAATTTATTTAAGAGTTCTGTTTGTAAATAATATCCCTGGACATTTCACACAGCGCCATCTAGTCCCAAGCTAAGCAATCTAATGCTTGTGTTATGGTATCAAGATGGCTGATAAACAACTTATATAATTTTTTTTTTGTAAATACATACATATTATAGATAGAAAAACACCCAGACTCGGAACAAATACATGTAGGTCATACAAATATTTGTTCCGTGCGGGAATCGAACCCGCGACACGCAGCGCAGCAGTCAATCGCTTAACCACTGCGCCATCCGTGCCGTCAATGTTTTCTTGGCCATTTAATATATTATTTTGCAAGTGACTGTCGCTAGAATTGATGCACGTCTTCATGACTTATAGTGAGTCGTATGCTGTAATCTTTGACGGCAACCACAGAATGCTTGAAAAAGCTTTTATTTTGACATGCTCATATCAATTTATTACCTGCAATAATAATTAGTTGGCGGACTGAAGTTTTGATTTATTTCAATAATACCTCTGACAACCTCTTAAGCGAAGCATAGGTGTGATGGCATGTTATTTTAATTATTTATTTATTATTTTTTATTAAAAAAATGAAAGGAATTTGACTAAGGCCACCGCCTTATCCGCAAGAATGAACTTTATTGGCTTCTAACTTCGGTGTTGACTAATCATTATATTTTACTTTTACCCGCAATTGAATAATATTAGTAATATTTTATACTAGCTGCGCCCCGCGGTTTCACCCGCATAAGTTTCGATCCCGTGGGAATATCGGGATAAAAAGTATCCTATATGTTAATCCTGGTAATAAACCATCTGTGTGCCAAATTTCATCCAAATCCGTTCTGTAGTTTTTGCGTGAAAGAGTAACAAACATCCATCCATCCATCCATACAAACTTTCACGTTTATAATATTAGTAGGATTGTTTTCATGTAAGTTATGATTATCTTAATGGGAGTATTCTTTAAACCAAATTTTGCCCTTTTTTCCTCTTAGATACCGTTCTTACGGCCTGTGTCGCGGCCGAGCTCGAGCGACTAGATCCACAGCAGCCCTGTTATGCAGCAACAATGTCGAGACCACGCAGATGTTGCTACACAACGTTGCTACTTATAGAGAGCTTGATCAGGTAAGAAAATTCAATAAATAGAAGAAAGAAAGAGAAATGTTTATTTGGACACAGTTCGTGAACCACAAAATACAAAATTAATAAAAAATAAAAAAAATTGAAAAATATGTTTTAGTAATAAGATTTGTCGTCATGTTCTCGAAAAATATAAAATTCAGTCGTGTCGCTGGCACGACTGAATTTTATATCTTGTTGGCTTTGCCACTTCCACGGCGTCGTCAGAGGTCACTGACTGCATGTTTCAAAAACTTCAAAGTCAAAGTCAAAGATCTTTATTGTGAGACAGTGGTTACAGAGTTATGTATATGATAATTGGTGTGCTTTTGCACTGCTCCACCATGTTAGGCATACAATAGTTTCATCTCTATGAAAAGATTATTTGGCAACTATCCAGTATCCGGCCTGGATAGTAGGTCAATATCCGGCCGGATAAATTATGAAGTGCGTTTTTAATTTCATAGATTGTTAAACCAAGTATAAGTTGGACTCTCGCAATAGGGTTCCGTACCACCAAAACTAGGTTAAAAAAGTATCTTAAAGTAAACTTTTCATCCATATGAAAAGATATTTGGCAACTATCCATGCAGTATCCGGCCTGGATAGTAGGTCAATATCCGGCTGGATAAATTATGAATTGCGTTTTTAATTTCATAGATTGTTAAACCAAGTATAAGTTGGACTCTCGGTAATAGGGTTCCCTACCACCAAAACTAGGTTAAAAAGTATCTTAAAGTAAATTTTTCATCCATATTTGGCAACTATCCACGCACTATCCGGCTTGGATAGTAGGTCAATATCCGGCTGGATAAATTATGAATTGCATTTTTAATTTCATAGATTGTTAAACCAAGTATAAGTTGGACTCTCGGTAATAGGGTTCCCTACCACCAAAACTAGGTTAAAAAAGTATCTTAAAGTAAATTTTTCATCCATATTTGGCAACTATCCACGCACTATCCGGCTTGGATAGTAGGTCAATATCCGGCTGGATAAATTATGAATTGCATTTTTAATTTCATAGATTGTTAAACCAAGTATAAGTTGGACTCTCGGTAATAGGGTTCCCTACCACCAAAACTAGGTTAAAAAAGTATCTTAAAGTAAATTTTTCATCCATATTTGGCAACTATCCACGCACTATCCGGCTTGGATAGTAGGTCAATATCCGGCTGGATAAATTATGAATTGCATTTTTAATTTCATAGATTGTTAAAACAAGTACAAGTCGGCCTCTCCTAATAGGGTTCCGTACTACCAAAACTAAATCCAGATTTCAAACTTTGGCTATGAAATCTTAAAAAGTGTTTGTAACCTTGCTGTACTATTTTGTTCTATACTGAGATGAAATATGTGTAAGGTAAGGGAAATCTCTATGCATTCAACTTATTTAAAAAGTACCTATTCTCTCTCTCTCTCTCTCTCGCCTATAGGTATAAAAAAAAGAAACCATACTACTTATAAATCCAGACTTATCTATTATTTCTTTCCTACAGATAATCAGCAGAAAATGTGGCTGCGGCATTCAAGACGAACCTCCACAAACAGAAGAAGATCATGCTGATGCCTTCACAAACTTTGTCAAACCTTATTCTCCTAGTGACAATGTCACTAACAAGAATATTACCATTAATAGTCAGACAGTTAACTTTGAAGACACTCGCAAAACTAAAGATGGTATTGTCACGTCTGGATCAGTTAATGACAATGTCATTAACTTAAATGTTAATCAAAAAGGTGATAGGCAAAGAAAATCTGAAAAAGATGATGCAAAAGATGCTAAGAAAACTAGTGAAAGAAATGATTTAGAAAAAGATAAAGATGAAACAAATATCAGTAAAGAAGTTGTCGAAGAAAATAGCATAAAAAGTCAAAATATATGTATAGACAACGATTTTAGTAACAATGATTACAAAATAGAAATCTCTGAAGGAAATAACAACAAATTAACAGAGAGTATAGACAATTCTAATTTAGAAGGAGTTAATAATAATAGTATAAACAACAGCGTAGACAATGACAACAAAAATCTCATAACAAATTACAAAGTCAATGAAGCTATGGATATAGTTAATGATACGATTAACACGGTTAATGATGCGATAAATACAGTTAATGAAGCCATAAAAAAAGATGGAATGGACGATATTATACACCAAATGGAAGATTTAACCGCTAGTGGCAATTTTAACGAAGAAAAAATACAAAAAAATAGTGAAACCGGAGAGAGAGAAGTTAATATCGGTAATACTAAAATAGAAATTGATTGTAAAGATGAAAATCAAAGTTCTGAACAAAATATCGATGAATATCACAAACCTCACAGCACTAATATCGAAATAAGTACCAACGATACTCCAAATTCGAACAGTATTGACGATATTACGAAAAAAAATACTATCACCGTTACTGATAATCAAAATTCGAACAATCTAGCGAATGATACAAAACAACTGACTGTCGCTGATACAGCAAAACAAATGACTATCACGGTTACTGATATTACAAATTCCAACGCTCCAGACAATGCTTCAAAACAATCTACTATCGCTGATACTGACAATCCTGATACTCAAGTTATTAAAGAAGATGAACAGAGTGTGTACTGTAATAAATGTTTTAACGTGAAGTTGAATGGTGTATGTTTGTGCTCGAATGTGAACCTTTATTATCAATTATTGGCTAAAGCTAATCTCAGTAGGAGTGACAGTAGGAAGAATTTCAGTGATTCTGATAGTTCGGCGAGCGTGGATCTGAGTACGGCTATTGCGTTGATTAATAGGTGAGTCTTTTTGATATTTTTTGGTTATTTTCATAGTCCAGTTCCAAGCTCCAGTCCAGCTCAAAATTGTCAAAAGCTCAAAATCTTCAAAATTGTGACTGTAGGAATGTTAAGATTATGTCTAGACTTAATTCACTTTTTATAATGTTGTTGTAGTTTCTCTGACATCAACCATTGGGCAGTTGCCCGCCAGACACAACACCCGTCTGGTCGGAGGATCCTCCCTTTTCTATGGTGGATAATAATAATAATAATATCTCTGGACATTTCACACAGCGCCATCTAGTCCCAAGTTAAGCAACCTAATGCTTGTGTTATGGTAACAAGATGGCTGATAAACTACTTATATACATTTTTTTTTTTGTAAATACATACATATTATAGATAGAATAATGGATGAATGAACTTTACACCCTGTTCCTCATACGTCTATAATTCATTAATTATTTCTTTTTGCAGATACTGTGGGAAACTCCCCTCAGATACGTTCACTCGTCTCGCTCCCCAATGGTGGATGGAAGAGGTACAGCTCCCGGTCACAGGATCTGAGGAAACCAAGACAGCTTACATCTGTACCTTGCGACTGCCTCTCAACTGTCCTGTGAAGTACAATATAGTGGTGAGTTTACAACAACAACAACAATGCTGTATAGAGTATACAACATTCATCATCTGCCTAGCCTTTTCCCAACTATGTTGGGGTCGGTGTTATAGGTCGGTCGGCAGTATTTTACATGGAGCGACTGCCTATCTGACCTCCACAACCCAGTGACTGGGTAATACGATACCCCTTGGTAAGGCTGGTTGTCAGACTTTCGGGCTACTGAGACCCGTAACAACTGTCAGTAATGCTTTTAATACTGTTGATTTTGATGTTTTGCTTGGCATTCTTTGTTCTCTTAACATATCTCCATCGGTAATTGACTGGTTTCGTAGTTACCTGTTCGGTCGCCGGCAACGTATTTGCATCGGAGAGACCTTGTCTTCCTGGAGTAATACGTCTGCCGGTGTACCTCAGGGTGGCGTTCTATCCCCTTTACTTTTCGCAGTTTTTATTAACTCTATCTCCGACGAACTAATTTCTTCTTACCATCTTTACGCAGATGATTTACAAATTTACTCGCGAGCGCCTCTTGGAAATCTGTCTGAGGCTATTTTAACGGTTAATCGTGATCTGGCCCGTATATGCGACTGGAGCAAGAGATATGGACTTATGGTCAACCCCGTAAAGACGCAGGTTGTAGTGGTGGGCAGTTCCAGGATGGTCTCCAGAATCGACTGGACAACCCTTCCTCAAGTTTCTTTTGACAACTCAGTGGTTCCTTTTAGTGATAAAGTTAAAAACTTAGGGATATTTATTGATAAGACCTTCTCATGGACTGCCCAGCTACAGGAAGTTAGCCGCAAGCTATTTGCATCCGCCGCGTCTTTGAAGAGATTGCGTAATTTCCTACCGACTGCCACCAAGATTGCGCTTGCACAATCGCTTCTTCTGCCCATCCTTGACTATGCCGATGCCACCTATCTTGATCTTACCCAAGACCAACTAGATAAACTTGAGCGGCTTCAAAATTTTTGTATAAGGTTCATATTCGGTTTGCGCAAATATGACCATGTTTCCGAATTTCGTGTGAAGCTCAAGTGGTTACCAATTCGCCTTCGCCGGAATGCTCATATTCTTTCACTTCTATTTAATGTGCTCTTTTCCCCTTTCACCCCTATCTATCTCAAGAAACGTTTTCAGTTTCTTTGCGACTCCCACACGAAATTGTTAAGGTCATCAGATAACTTGAAGCTCAAAATGCCAATGCATTCCACAACTTTCCTTGATAAATCCTTTACTGTCCAGGCCACTCGTTTGTGGAATGCATTGCCAGTTGAAATAAAACGCGCGCAGTCGTTACAGGTGTTCAAAAGACTTGTTAAGGAGCACTACTTGTCGTTGTGATCTTGTTGTCCTAACTGCAATCATCTACAGTCTTCTTTTATTTTTCGTTGCCTGTATATATAGTATGTATGTATTTATGTATATATAATTTTGGATATGTATATATTTGTGTATCTATTTTAGTGTATTGTATACATAATATTTGCACCAACGACAGTCCCATTTATTGTCCAGGGAAATCACTGTCCATTCTAAGGTTGCCTGGAAGAGATCGCAGTAATGCGATAAGGCCGCCCATTGTATATTATGTAGTTTCATGTATTTTTTATGCTTTGTATTTTAGTGGTGTACAATAAAGTATATATAAATAAATAAATAAACTGTCAAAGATCTACGAATGACAGCCGGGACCAACGGCTTAACGTGCTTTCCGAGGCACGGAGGGGTCTTGCTTTGTGAAAATGGTCACCCATCCACGGACCAACCGCGGCAAGCGTAGCTTAACCTGATCGATCGACCCGTGCGGCTGTTATTACTTAGCCATAAGCCCCTCGCTAGAGTATACAACATTGTTGTTGCTCACAATCAAAAGTCATTTATTCAAATTAGGCTGAGAATCAGCACTTTTCGAACGTCAAAATTACAAAAGACAGTCCCCCAAAAACGCCCGCCCTTCACCACTTCCTAGTGCTATCGCTGGGAAGAAGAAGTGTCGCAACAAACTCCCCAGCAGCACAGCTGTCTGTTCAGTTAGAAAATATTTGATTGTATACAATACTAGGTATGTAAAGTAATTAACATTACAACACACAGAACATTAAATTAAATTATTTGCCATATGTCAGCTAGCCACGTCAATATACCAACAAATATAATAAAAACTGTATGTACACACGGCTACACATCAAGCTATGCAAAACCAGTATTGGCTGACCGTTCATTGTGAGAAAATATCATACAAGTAAGGTCAAGACAAACTGGTTTTGTATAGCTTGACGTGTAGCCGTGTGTACTAAAGCAAAAAAATTATTAATTAAAATTAAAAATGTTAATAAAAATGGAGAAAATGTAAACCTATAGTAGCATAATCAGCCCACAATGTTCCCACTGTTGAGATTCAGGCCTCTTCTCAGTGAGAGGGAGTGGGCCGTATTCCACCACGCGGGCCCAGTGCGGGTTGGTGGATGTCACATGTCTTCGAAATAAGGAAGACTCTCTAAAGTCTAAAGCCTACAAACAT
The DNA here is from genome assembly GCA_945859715.1 of Apamea sordens. NCBI lineage: Eukaryota > Metazoa > Arthropoda > Insecta > Lepidoptera > Noctuidae > Apamea > Apamea sordens. The sequence continues at coordinate 3,143,686 of OX244015.1, read as the reverse complement.
TATTTTATATCCAGGGTCACCCGATGCCAACGAAAGTGTTAGCCAGAAGGATGGTAGCGCTCCAAGCTTGCAGGATACTCCACAAGTCTGGGGAGTTGGATAACCAGCTGATGCCTATAGGTAAGGTTTCTCCTACATTATAAAGCTTCGATATTTTTACCCGATTTCAAAAAAAGGGCAGGTTTTCAATTAGGTTGATTTTTTTTATGTTTGTTACCCCAGAACACCGTTATTTATAAACCGATTTGCAAAATTTTTGCGTTATCTATGTGAAGGGATATTCAGTTTATGTTGCGTACTTTCAGATTGGTCCCATAGAAATTTCATCAAAATTGGTTCATAGTTTGGTGTTTAAATCAAAATTACGGGTAAAAATTAGAGTAATCGAACTTGCGTCGTTTGCTTTCACCAACTAAAAAGTGAAAATTTTACTTTAACTTTTTTACAAAAAAAAAACTGACGTCCAAAAAAACAAAGTGAAAAATAACTTCGATTTCGGAAGTCAGTGGCTAAAAACGAAAATACAAAACCAAAGACACCGACTTCCCAAATTAAAGTTATTTTTCACTTTGTAGTGTTTTTTTTTTGGAAGTCGATCGTTTTAAGATCTTTAGGATTTAGCCACACCGGTTAGGAAGAAAGAAAGTATTCACAAAACAAGATGGCGACGTTAGTTTCGATTCCTGCCGCGCGGCGAAATAACCTTGTAGCGTTGTATCCTGCCAATATTTTAAAACGCCTTACTTCCTTTTCCTCACAGGCAAAGAAAATTTCAAAGCGGTAGAACTAGAGGCTGTGAACACGATGTGCGCATACATCGGAGGCGACCACACAGACACACACGACTCCGCGCGCCCCGGCTCCACCAAGAGGCGCCAGTACTATTATAAACGAGTAAGATATTAATTTATTTATTATTAACGCGGTGACGTAGACGAGCGCGCTTCCACTGTACCTGAATGGTATTGTTGTGGACGACAGTGAATTAATATTAGCAATATAAAAATAGTAAAAGTGTATATATTATGATCTGTAGATATGTGTATAATGTATATGTTGTGTTTATGTATGTGTATTGGTATTTAGATTGCTTAGTGTCAGATAAATGTTAAGGATCGCCACAGGCACATCAACAACACAAACATTTACAATAACAGAGAACAGAGAAATGGACTATTGTTTACGTCATATACAAACGTGCACACATGGGGTCGGCTTCCAGTCTAACCGGATGCAGCTGAATACCAGTATTTTACATGGAGCGACTGCTTATCCGACCTCCACAACCCAGTTACTGGGTAATACGATATCCTTTGGTAAGACTAGTTGTCAGACTTTCGGGCTTCTGACTACCCGTAACGACTGTCAAAGATCCACGAATGACAGCCGGGACCAACGGCTTAACGAGCTTTCCGAGGCACGGAGGGGTCTCGGTATGTAAAGATGGTCACCCATCCACAGACCAACCGCGGCAAGCGTAGCTTAACCTGACCGATCGACCTGTGCGGCTGTTATTATTTAGCCACGGGCCCCTCTAAATTAACGCTTATAAATAAAGGGGTTAGAAATCATAGACTATTTTTTTTTTCAGACCGCCTGGGCCTTTACAGACTGCCAGCCAGTCATAGACACGACGGATACAGAGATATTCCCCGGACAGGACCCGGAAAAAATAGATATTGACAGTGACACCGAGGCGCTTAAGAAAGAGTGCGAAAATAAGGAGAAGCATAAGGAAGCTAGAGTGAAGGAAGGGGGAGGTGAGTTATTGATATTGATAACTAGCTGCGCCCCGCGCTTTCACCCGCATAAGTTTCGATCCCGTGGGAATATCGGGATAAAAAGTATCCTATGTGTTAATCCTGGTTATAAACCATCTGTGTGCCAAATTTCATCCAAATCCGTTCAGTAGTTTTTGCGTGAAAGAGTAACAAACATCCATCCATCCTCACAAACTTTCGCGTTTATAATACTAGCTGCGCCCCGCGCTTTCACCCGCATAAGTTTCGATCCCGTGGGAATATCGGGATAAAAAGTATCCTATTTTTTAGTCCTGGTTATAAACCATCTGTGTGCCAAATTTTATCCAAATCCGTTCAGTAGTTTTTGCGTGAAAGAGTAACAAACATCCATCCATCCTCACAAACTTTCGCGTATATGTGTAAGGATTTTTACCCATCCACGGACCAACCGCGGCAATAAAGCAGAGACTTTGCTTATCGTTATTCTTTTGTTGTCCACAGGCAAAAAACGCAACATGCTCTACGCAATAGTATCAAAGTTATGGTGTGCCTTACCAGAGAGATACAACACACGAGGTAGAAGACTGCACGCTCCTCAACTAGCGAGCCAAGCGATAGGCATCCTTATGTCCCGACACGAGCCTGACAAGTAAGTTGAATATTGTATACTTCGATCAATAATAGTACTAGATTAAGGATCAGGAACAAAAATCAGTCGCTCAAGTGGCCACGTTTGCACACACGTAAACATCTACATTTCTTAGAAAAAACTTTAATAATAACAACAACTTCAGTTTATTATAAACCTTAATGCTTAAACATAAAGTTTAATTACCATTGCAAAATATATTTAAAATGTCGCTTGATCATAAAATCATTCTATTTTTAAATTTTCAGACATTTATTCTAAAATGAAACTTAAAGTCTAAGTGATAAGGTTAAAAACATACAAATTTCTCGTTCCACCGTAGATCTCATCCCTGCCTCTGGGCTGGATTGAGACCTCAATCCAGCCCAGAGGCAGGGATGAGAGAGCCAAGAGTGAGCCCATTGTCAATAAAAAAAAAAAAATGAAATAAGACCACAAAAGTATTTGTGGTCTTATTTTTCGGGCCGTTTTGGAAGCGCTTCTCGGGAATCTAGTACTATTATTGATCGAAGATTGTATATCATCATCTGCACAGCCTTTCCACAACTTTATTGGGGTCGGCTTCCAGTCAAACCGGACGCAGCTGAACAGCTGACTAGTATGTACTGTATAGTACACACGGCTACACGTCAAGCTATACAAAACCAGTTTGTCTTGGCCTCACTTTGTATGATATTTTGTCACAATGAACGGTCAGCCAATACTGGTTTTGCATAGCTTGATGTGTAGCCGTGTGTACATGCAGCTCCACAACCCGTTTACTAAAATACGATACTTCTAAGTTAGGCTGGTTGTAAGACTTCTCGGCAGACCATTGAATTTGCGAGTTTAGAGAAAAGTGATATTTAGTGACGAATTCTGGGAAATTTTCAAAAATATATGAAAATGGTTTTTTATTTAATTCCATGAATTTTCACCTCGGCTTTATGGGGTGTTTAATTGTTACAAACGTGTTATACTATCACGTTCTGGAAGGAATACGTCAAATTTCAAGTCACCCTATATAAAACTAAGGATGGATTTTTGGAAACTATGGGAAACTTCATCGGGTAGAATTTTTCTCTTATAATTATTGCCAAATTAAATTGATCACGCTATCAAAGTTATAATTTACCAAATACTTTTAAAGTTATAATTTTCAATAAGTTTTTTTAGTAAAATATAAAATAGTCTTCTCGCCGGTTTAATATTTTAAAATTTTGAGAGATTTAAAATACCTTTAAAAATGTAGCGGTATCTACAACGCCACATGCGAACAACACGTCATACTGACGTCACGCAAATCCTGCATCTCGCAAGCAGAGTTTACCGCGCAATTAGCGTACATACAAACTTCCCGACATCAGTCGTTGGGCAGTTGCCCGCCAGACACAACACCCGTCTGGCCGAAGGATCCTCCCTTTTCTATGGAGGATGAGTGAACTTTACACCCTTTTCCTCATACCACTATATAAATTATCCTTTTTATATTATTCAGTTTGCAGATCCCATCGTTCCCCGTGTACACTCGTTCCGGTGAAGTGAGAGTGTCTGTGGAGCATGTGCCGGACGCAGATGTTAGAATGTCGCCGCGTCGAGCTAAACTTGTTAGGAGGTAAGAATATAACACCGTTTGTCGATATAGCTCACAGAATAAGCAAGTTGAAGTGGCAATGGGCCGGCCATATTAGCCGTAGAACCGATGACCAAAGTCAACGTCAAGTCAAATCATTTATTTCAAATAGGCACATAAAAGGCACTTTTGAACGTCAAAAATGAAATTAAAATAAAATTGATTCTAGTCGACCCTTCCAAAAGGTAGTTTTCGTATGGAGAAGAGACCGTACCGTGTACAGGGTCCTTTTTTTTTTTTTTTTGAGGATGGGAAATCATCAAATGACTCCTCCCGCTCTGGGTGGAGCAGAAGGGAGTGTCAGACTTTTACTGACTAAAACCCACCCGTGTTCCTTCCTTAGCCCTTTATGTTCCAGGGCAGCGGTAAACCCTTTCGGATGGTCCCGGTACCCTGGCAGGCTTCGGCCCTATGGGGCCCCGTCTCTTTTGCTGACATCTCTGTGTACAGGGTCCTTACTGTTGGCTTGAGTTATCAGATAAAATTGAAAAAGTAACGTAATTTTATTGCTACAGATTCATGCGCTTCGTGTTTGCCGAGGTGCTCAGAGTTCGCCGACGCGGTATGAAGCTACAAAGCGAGGGATCGACGCACAATAACTATTATATTGTGCCTACTGTTAAGAGTAAGTTCCTTAAGAGCGTGTACAACGGTCCACTAGCGCCACTCCTTTAAAAAAATATTATCTCGTGACTGAGAAGGAATTATGAAAATCTGCTCAATCAGCGACCTCGGTAAGTGTGTCTAAAATTTTCTAATACATTTTATTAAGTTTCATATTGAGACACGAAGCAACTAAATACGACATATAGGAATGTGGCCGCTTTTCTTTAGATCGAATTTTGTTGCTTCGTGTCTCAATATGAAATTTTATAAAATGTATTAGAAAATTCTAGACACATTTACCGAGGTCGCTGATTGAGCAGATTTTCATAATTCCTTCTCAGTCACGAGATAATATTTTTTTAAAGGAGTGGCGCTAGTGGACCTATGTGCACCCTCTTAATCAATACTAGACTTGCATTTTTTATTTTGTGAGAAAGTAGAGGAATATTTTGTAGTTTTATGTTAAGTTAGATAAAATTATTTTACTCTTTATAGTAATATTTTAGCCAAGAACCTTCTAAACACACAAAGGGATATAATGCGCTTAAATAGATGGCAAATCCTGAACTTGGACCAGAGGGGCAATTCTCGTAATTTTAAGACCGTTCACAGTCTGATCTCAGTCTCAATCTGTCAAAAAATACTTCTAATTTCCCTACATTTTGACATTTGTTTGTCGCTGAGATGAAACTGCGACTAGATTTTGAACGTTTTAAATTACGAGAATTGGCCTTAAGAGACAATGAAAAGTTAAGTTAATTTAGTGCTGAACCACATAAATAGTAACATCATTCCAATAATTTTTTAATATTAATGCATTTTTTAAATTTTATTTTATTAGGATTTTTGAATCTTTGTACACACGGCGACACATCAAGCTATACATTTCCAGTTTTAGCTGATCTTGCATTGGTTTTTTTGTACAATGAGAAGTCAGCTTATTAAATACTCAATACAATACGTACCCTTTCTTTTTTTTGTGTGTGTGGGAAGTCATCAAATGACTTCTCCCGCTCCGCCGTGTCAGACTTTTACTGAATAAAACCCACCCGTGTTCCTTCAGTTGCCTGTGCCAGGGGCCTCGGTATCTCTTTCGAACAACCCGCGGCCCTGGCAGACAATACGTACAGTCAACAGCATAAGTAGATGATCAAAATCAGAAATTCAATACTAATGAACGGAGTTCGCGTCAGAACTGTGTGGCGTCGAAGTGATTCAAAAGTATGTGATTGTAAATTATACCAAACATTTACTACTAGTACAGCTGCCATATAGCTGCGAACTCCGTTCATTAGTATTGAATTCCTGATTTTGATCATCTACTTTTGGCTGTTGACTGTACCCGTTAAGATGAATGAATGACCCTTTAGATGTAGTTTTAATTGTTACTATTGTGCTTTCAAGAGATCAAACTAACTTTGCATTACTTAGCAATCCGTAAAAAATATCTAGCCCGAATCATCTGCCTAGCCTTTTCCCAACTATGTTGGGGTCGGCTTCCAGTCTAACCGGATGCAGCTGAATACCAGTATTTTACATGGAGCGACTGCCTATCTGACCTCCACAACCCTGTTACTGGGTAATACGATACCCCTTGGTAAGACTGGTTGTCAGACTTTCGGGCTTCTGACTACCCGTAACGACTGTCAAAAGATCCACGAATGACAGCCGGGACCAACGGCTTAACGTGCTTTCCGAGGCACGGAGGGGTCTTGGTATGTAAAGATGGTCACCCATCCACAGACCAACCGCGGCAAGCATAGCTTAGCCTGACTGATCGACTTGTGCGGCTGTTATTATTTAGCCACGGGCCCCTCAATATCTAGCCCGAATCTCTTACTAAAAAGTTCCTTTCATATTTTTCGGAAAAATTTAAATTAAATATCACACCATCACGCCACCCATCATTTTCCAAACCTCACTAACTAACTCAACCTTATTTCCAGCGACCCAACCAGACGGTACCAACAAAATAGACATCGACTGGTCATTCCTAGAGCTCATCTATCAACATACAGAAGAAAAAAAAGTTACAGATATAGAAAAACCAATAATCTGGACAGAAGCGCCAGAAGATGATCAGAAGGAAAGAGAGGGCAATAGAAGGAGGAAGGGGAAGAAGAGGATGGCGAATCCTTTGTTGAAGAAAGGAGAGGTTTTTGTTTTTGATGCGGAGAAATATAGGGAGGCGGTTGTCACTCCATGGTATAGGAATCAAGATCAGCCACAGGTCAGTTTTTTTTTTATGATTTTGTCCACAGAAATACAGTGTGGCGATTAGGTTAAGACGGACTCCCGTCGTCAGCACAACACTAGCGCAAGCTACATACATCCCTACCCTAAACCGTACCCTAATTGCGTAACACACGATCAATCGGAATCGGTTTCATTTTGAAGCAAATTGCTAATCCATTGCTTCATAAGTTCGAAAAATGTGTCTGCTCAACACGTAAATAACGCAATGAATGTTGTTGAACTGTCAAAATGAAACCGATTCAGATTGATCGTGTGTTATGCAATTAAGGTGCTGGTCCAGGCGTCGGCAGGTAGATGTCTGTAGCTTCGCTAGTTTATTTCGTGATAATTGTTAAGCTATTTATTTTGTTGGAAAATTCAGTTTTCTATTTTTAGTAAAAACCATTGTTTTTTTTTAAATGAAAAAAAAGAAAGAAAATTCATTTATTTGCGGCAAACATGACGCATAATGAAAGCAAAAAAAAAAAAAAAAACAAGTTGGGGTAAACATGCGTCACATTCACGCAAAACGGCCATCGCTCAGCATAATGCTAAGACCCTATACGAGACAGAGCCCCAGCGCTGGTTTTCAGCGGCCTAAATCTCTTTTCAGTTCTTCCTAGTAGCAGAAATATGCTGGAACCTAAGCCCCGACTCGTCATTCCCTTCTGCTTCGCACCAGAGCTTCAGAGACTACTACAGCACTAAGTATGGAGTCAGTCTCACGCAGAGAGAGCAGCCGCTGTTGGATGTAGACCACACCAGCGCCAGGCTGAACCTGCTCACACCGAGGTATGTAAAATATGCGGTACCGTCGTTATTGAATGAGTTACCCTCACATCTGATAGCGCATGTCAAATCGAAAAACCAACTTAAAAATGTTCTTAAAAAACATTACCTATCATTGTGTCCTGTCTTGTGTATTGTGAGTGCATTTGCATAGCTGATTTTGTATCTGTGGACAATAGCAATTTTCCATAGGTGTAAAATGTGTTTATTTATGTACACTTTGTATATTTTATATGTTAGTATAGAGTAAAAATAGAAATTATAATGATAATAATTGTGAAACGAGAACAACTGCCGACAAACTGTTTTGCAGTTTGGCAGATTTTTATATGTTATATTTATACAGATTTTGAATAAATAAATATAAAATGTATTAACCTAACTCTGTCACCCTTCCACGTTGCCCTCCCACAGTCACCATAAATCTCTCACCCTCGTTGTGTCCTCTTCACTAACTTCTCGCATTCCACCTCTGTCCCCCTCTTTGTTTCCTGTGTAGCTCATTGTACGAGACGCGCGCACCCATCTGTTTCGCTACCTCGGCACTAGCTCAGGGTAGTATGAAGAGCTTCAGGTACAGTCTATCAGTCTCCTCCCCTCCTGTCCCTTCCGCCCCCAGCTCCCACTCTCCCTCCCGTTCCTTCCGCCCTCTGCTCCCCCCCTCCCGTTCCTTCCGCCACCAGCTCCCCCCCTCCCATTCCTTCCGCACCCTGCCCCCCCGCTCCCGTTCCTTTCGCCCCCTGCTCCCCCTCCCGTTCCTTCCGCCCCCTGCTCCCCCTCCCCCTTCCGGCCCTTCCGCCCCCTGCTCCCCACCCCTGCTCCCCCTCCCTCTTCCGTCCCTTCCGCCCCCTGCTCCCACTCCCCCTCCCGTCCCTTCCGCACCCTGCCCCCCCGCTCCCGTTCCTTTCGCCCCCTGTTCCCCCCTCCCGTTCCTTCCGCCCCCTGCTCCCCCTCCCCCTTCCGACCCTTCCGCCCCCTGCTCCCCCCCTGCTCCCCTCCCCCTTCCGTCCCTTCCGCCCCCTGCTCCCCCCCTGCTCCCCTCCCCCTTCCGTCCCTTCCGCCCCTGCTCCCCCTCCCCCTTCCGTCCCTTCCGCCACCTGCTCCTCCTCCCCCTTCCGTCCCTTCCGCCCCCTGCTCAGCGCATGTACTCCACGATCTCCTCAACCTTCGTGGAGTGGTGCAGTCCATTAAAGAATAAAGGCGACATTAATTTTTTTTTATAATGTTCTCCCTCCTTCCACAGATACGTAAACCGCAAAGGTGTAGCCCTCCCTGTGTCTTCTGAACGCACGCGCCGAGCGAAACGCGACCGTTTAGACCAGAAACAGATTCTGATACCGGAGCTATGCAGAGTACATCCGTTTGCGGCGCCACTGTGGTTCGCGACTGTGGCGCTACCCTGTGTGTTGTACAGGTACTAAGTGAATATTATACTGTTTACATTTTATCATCCGCCTAACGCTATCTCAACTATGTTGGGGTCGGCTTCCAGTCTAACGAGATGCAGCTGAATACCAGTACTTTACATGGAGCGAATGCCTGTCTGACCTCCACAACCCAGTTACTGGCTAACACCATACTCTACTTGACTTGAAAAAGCACACTAGCTGCGGTCATTCCGTAGATAGGTGACCATCCATCATACAGCGTGGCGCTTTAATGGTGACATTAATTTAACACACGTATACGGTTTCGCGTTTTAGTTTTAGGAATATATTTTAATTTAATTAAACATTAATATTTATTTATTTATTTACAATTTTATAAAATAGCACCTTAGAGCAACCTGACTTAAAAAACTGTAGCGCAGGGGTCATTTGCCGGGGTCATAACATCGCATCAATGTATGTAATTAAAACAAATAACGTGCAAAGAGAAGGCGAATTGAAGGAGAGAGAGAGAGAGCCTATGTCGGCGAGCGGCGCAGGTGGAAGTTTTCAAGTTACGATTTTTTTTATGTTGTTATAATTGTTATGATTACTGGCCACTAGCCCTACCCGTGTGTCAAATTAATGTCGCCATTGTAGCGCCACGTTGTATAGGTATAAATTCAAAATTTATTTTCAGAATAAGACACTCTAGGTATAAAACTTTGGTGAATTACGCCATAGTTGAGCTTTTTGTCTAACTCTCTCATCTGTTCCCAGAATCAACGCGCTACTAATAGCAGATGAGATCCGTCGCGCGGTAGCGATAGACGTTGGTCTCGGCATACCTAAGATCAATGACAAGTTTACGCCCAAGTTCCAATGGCCGCCGTTAGACTTCGGGTGGAGTTTAGCTGAGGTATGTTCATGTCTTGTAATTATTTCATCATAATTTTGAAGCCCTGTATGATGCTGATGCAGGTGTAAACAGACCCATCACAGAGCCGTCAACTACGCATTCTGTACAAACTCAAACTCAAATAATTAAATTCAACTAAACCAATTACAGGCACTTTTGAATTGTCAAAGGTTCGGTCAGTCAGAAAGATGAAGCTAGCTAAGCTAAGCTAGTTGCCCATTCCAAGCGTAGGTACCTATAGAGAAGAACAGGCAAGAAACTCCACGGACACTCTTTTAAATCATAAAATTGTTACAAAACATTTGATTACATCATTCGTGTTGAAATTAACCATGTGAGAACGATGAAGAAAGATGTGCACGTACATCAAACTAATTAACCTTGCATAAGGAGCATTTAAAATAATCTAGCCAGTATACCTTTTTTGCAATTTAGCTTCTAATACATTTATTGTTGTCTTCTTTTTAAATGTTCGATATAAATTGATGGCCTGAAACACAGGTTTTTATAAACCTAGATCAGGCAGGTCTACATTACAGTTAGAATTTAACTTTTCTCGATTGTAATTAACGTAAATCATATTTTTACTTTACTTTTACTTGAATATTTTTTTATTTTTTTTTTATTATGAGCGCCATGTGTCTCTTAGAGCGGTTTCGCACTACGTCCGATCCGAATTCGATAAATGACGGTCCGAAGTAGCCATAGTACTATTTGTATGAGGGGTTGTGCACTATATCCGAATTCAGTCCGTCCGAATTTAGGACATTCCCAATTCGGATAGAACTCAGATCTTGAATTCGGATTTGGATCGGAAGTAGTGCGAAACCGCTCTCAAGGTGATAAAAATAATTACAAAGTGGGTTGTGCATAGAAGAAGAAAGAAAGAAAGAAAAAGTATTTATTGCGACTCTCACAGGAAGATCATAAAACTAAACTAAACACAATCAAAAATAAAAAAAAACCAAATTATACATAAAAAATAAGTAACAAAAAGAAAAATGAAACAGAAAGTCCTGTACGAGGCCAAAAGGCTCCTATCTCAGCATGATGCTACGACATTTAAAAAAAACGAAGTTCAAAGAGAGAGAGAGAGAGACAGACAGAGAAACACGCGCACGCCGCACGGCTTACAACTATAGCAAAAAGTGTCGTTCCAACTTTTGGTCTTAATTTTTTCCGTCTAGCCTCCTTTCGCAACGCGCGATAAGGAACTTCGTTCCAATAAATGTCGCAGCGCTGGTATTCTGATAGGGCCCGCTGTGATGTCATCGCGGAGCATAGCATGTTTTTTTGTTAATGATTTTATGATCAGCATATTATTATCAGCCTGTGATGTTCCACTGCAGGGCAAAGCCCCGCCCCCCTACTCTCCATCCACTTCTCTCTATTCAAAGCTGCCAAGAACCAGTTCTTGTTGAAGGAGTTCAACTCATTCCGCCATCTCCGTCTGGGCCTGCCGCGATGTCGCTTGCCATTAAGAGGAGATTGGGTCGTAAGTTTGGCCCATTGGTCGTCTGACATGCGGCAGATGTGTCTAGCCCAGTTCCATTTTAGCGTGGCAGCCTTTCAAGTGACATCAGTTATCTTTGTGATGGAACGGTTGGTCGTATTCCTAACCCGGTCTGTTAGTTTGATACCCAGAATACTCCGTTCCATAGCCCACTGGCAAACCTCGAGCGTGGACATCATCATCATCATCTGCCTAACCTTTTCCCAACTATGTTGGGGTCGGCTTCCAGTCTAACTGGATGCAGCTGAATACCAGTATTTTACATGGAGCGACTGCCTATCTGACCTCCACAACCCAGTTACTGGGTAATACGATACCCCTTGGTAAGACTGGTTGTCAGACTTTCGGGCTTCTGACTACCCGTAACGACTGTCAAAGATCCACGAATGACAGCCGGGACCAACTTAACGTGCTTTCCGAGGCACGGAGGGGTCTCGGTATGTAAAGATGGTCACCCATCCACAGACCAACCGCGGCAAGCATAGCTTAACCTGACCGATCGACCTGTGCGACTGTTATTATTTAGCTGCTTATTTGTCAAAGACCATGTTTGACCACCATATGTGAGGATAGGAAGTATGCTCATGTCGATGAGTCTTCTCTTAAGGGACAGAGGAAGATCACCCTTCATTAGTTCTTTCATGGCCCAATAGCTCTTCCAGGTATTTTCGATGCGTCTTGCAACTTCTTTGTTTTGTCTTGCCTGGAAAGAGACTATTTGACCAAGATAAAGATACTCATCGACGTATTCAACCTCCCCACCCGCCATCAGCAGCATATCATCATCATTTTCCTGCCCTTATCCCAATTTATTTGGGGTCGGCGCAACATTTCTTTTTCTTCCATACTTCTCTATTAGTCGTCATCTCGGTAGTCACCCCCTTTCTAACCATATCAACATTCACACATTCCATCCATCGTTTCTTTGGTCTTCCCCTACTCTTATAGCCATCGACATTCATACTCAAAACTCAGCCATCAGCACCATATAGTAAATTAATTTCTGTTTTCCATACAGGTATTAAGCCAAGACTCAGAAAAACACGAGAAGAGAAAAGAAGACGAAGAATCGAAGAAAGAACACAAAGAAAAGGAATTAGGGTGAGATTTACTGAACAATACAGGGTGACAGGGACATCGACGTTTTTTTTTTTTATAAAACGTTTCCCCACACTAGAAATTTCTCCTGTGTCGTGGGTGCGTTTACAAACATTTAAACTCACATACACAAGCAGCCAGACCCGAAACAATTACTTTTTTTTAATCGTTGCCCCACACTAGGAATTTCTCCTGTGTCGTGGGTGCGTTTACAAAAATTTAAACTCACATACACAAACAGCCAGACCTGGAACAACTACTTGTAGGGTGCAAGTCGATGTCCCTGTCACCCTTCGATCAATAATAGTACTAGATTAAGGATCAGGAACAAAAATGAGTCGCTCAAGTGGCCACGTTTGCACACACGTAAACATCTACATTTCTTAGAAAAAAGTTTAATAATATTAACAACTTCAGTTTATTATTAAACTTAATGCTTAAACATAAAGTTTAATTACCATTGCAAAATATATTTAAAATGTCGCTTGAAAATAAAATCATTCTATTTTTAAATTTTCAGTCATTTATTCTAAAATGAAATTTGAAGTCTAAGTAATAAGGTTAAAAACATACTAATTTGAAATAAGACCACAAAAGTATTCGTGGTCTTATTTTTCGGGCCGTTTTTGAAGCGCTAGTACTATTATTGATCGAAGCTGTCACCTATCAGTATTGTCAGTATTATTTTGTTTTTTGTTTGTTTTGTAGTGTTTAGTTACTAAGGATTCAGTACAGGCGCCAGCACATCAATCTGTCAAATTTCTTTAATGGATTCTCAACGTTATCGCTAAAGCATTCAGGTTTAGGCATTTTTTTTTTAATAACCGATGAAAAATTTCGACGCTATGGGGTCTAGTATCATGTGCTGAATCCATGGTTACAGTTTGCGCGTCGATGTCCCTGTCACCTTGTATGACCACACCTTTCAAAAGATTTTCAAGCCTTGATGGGCCCTTTTTATCTAAAAGAGGACAAAAATAGAAGAATGCGTTCACTTTATTATTATTTAGGACTCTATTATTAAGTTTCCCATATTATTAGATGAAGGAAAACATCGTGAGGAAACCGGCATGTCCTAGAACCAGAAATTCGAAGACATGTGACATCTACCAACCCGCACTGGGCCCGCGTGGTGAATTACGGTCCACTCCGTCTCGAATAGAGGAGCCCTGTGATCTAGCAGTATATTATGTTATACAGGGTTATTTGTAAAACACCAACAACCTCTTAAGAGGTCATTGTACTCATCATTATAAACAACCTTTACTATAGGAACAAACCTGAAATCGCGAAAAAAAAAATCCGCTGCTCCCTAGATTTTGACGAGTTATGCGAACATTAATGTAAGGAACAGCTGATTTTTTTTTCGCGATTTCAGGGTTGGTCTTATAGTAAAAGTTGTTCATAATTATGAGTACAATGACCTCTTAAGAGGTTGCTGGTGTTTTACAAATAACCCTGTATAAATGCATTATAGGCTGAAACGTCGTATTATTATTCTAGGAAAAACGAAGAAAAAGTAGAGAAGCCGGAAGGAGAAGAGGACAGCTCAGAAGAGAAGTCGGATGAAGAAGTAAAACAGAAGACTATCAACGATATATTGCAGGAGAAGGAAGAGGCGGCCGCTGAAGCTGCTGTAAGTATTCTATCGTCTACTTAAAGGGGTTTGAAGATCCCTGGCATACCTACCTGTCCGACATTGTGATTTTTTTTCAAAATGGCGGCCACGCATGAAACAGAATAAACGCAACTCCTGAAAGTAGTTAGTTCATAATGGACTACTGAATCGATTTCAGTAACTTTTATTATAGATATTAAAAAATAAAAAAAAATGTGTTTTGCCATGCTGACCAGAAAATTAAATCTTATTTCAATGCAATAAGACTCAATTTTAAATGCATAAAGTATCGCTAGGGTCAACACGATTTTCTTAATAATAATAGTTAGCTTTACAAAAAACAAGTTTTGGTCATTGTATTATGCTTCTAACTCAATACTCTATTGCTGGCTGGTCCCGGCCCAACTGAGCCGATCCGTTCTTTTTTCGCATTTTTCAATAATATTCGGTTCGACCATGTGTCGGTCCGATCCGAACATTCGCACTTTGCACTTCGGAGTAGGCCCCCAGGAGTAATTGGAACGAAGTTCCTTATCGCGCGTTGCGAAAGTGTGTAGACGGAAAAAATTAAGACTAAAAGTTGGAACGACACTTTTTGCTATAGTTGTAAGCCGTGCGGCGTGCGCGTGTTTCTCTCTCTCTCTCTCTCTCTTATAGAAAGCAAGCCAGTTATACTTCGTTCCGTTACTCTAAAATTTTCTTAATGTGGGGCAACGTTTTTAGACAATAATATTAAAATAATAATAGTCCTTCAGATCGAATTTCGATCATGGCGACCTATTTCAGCGAAGTCTAGCCTTCGGCGTGTTCTGAATGATCTGTTTCTTTACAGTTTGAAATAGGCACGTGGAGCAACGACATGGCGTCTTCAATACCTGAGCCATCAGAGTATGATGACTTGAGAGAACCTTTGCCTCCTAACCTGACATTCTGCACTTCGAGTTCAGGTACGTGTCATGTACGGTCAGCATCAAAAGTCGGTTAACACTTTAGTTGTTTAAATCTTAATTATTGAGAAAAATATTCTTAAAAAGCTTATATTAATAAGATATTTAAGAATAATTAACTCTTTGCTATTACATGAAATAGAGAAAACCAATGTATCACATCATTTTGTATCAATTTAGATGATTTGTAAAAGTAACAGTGTTAATTGACTTTTGATGCTGACTGTACATGACTAACAAAATCATTATTATAGTTTGACCAAAACCGCTGTACCGCGCCTTCGGTATGTGCGCGGCGAGACGGGGGGGCAGTGCAGGCCGCTCATTCGTCATCGCTCACGGCGTCCCGCCCCCCGCCTCGCCGCGCATTCCTAAGGCGCGGTACAGCAGTTTCGGTCAAACTATAGTCTTGACTTTTCTAAAACAAACACATTTCTAAAGCCCGCTTGAACCACAAATCACCAAGGACTGATTTTTCAATCGAGCGATAATTTTTATTCGTGGAATAATATTTACGTCTGACAGATTTTGCATGGCTAAACCGTCAAAAATTCAAAATTATTCCTCGGATAAAACTATCTAGCTATAAGCTTGTTCTATACCCTTATTTTTAACAAATATATGCAGACTTCCTGAATTAAAAATTTAAAGCAGTTTTTGAAATCCTGATCGAGTCTCTGATCAGTAAAGCGTGCTGCACCTTCGATCAATAATAGTACTAGATTCCCGATAAGCGCTTCAAATACGGTCCGAAAAATAAGACCACAAATACATTTGTGGTCTTACTTCAAATTAGTATATTTTTAACCTTATTACTTAGACTTTAAGTTTCATTTTAGAATAAATGACTGAAAATTTAAAAATAGAATGATTTTATTTTCAAGCGACATTTTAAATATATTTTGCAATGGTAATTAAACTTTATGTTTAAGCATTAAGGTTTATAATAAACTGAAGTTGTTAATATTATTAAAGTTTTTTCTAAGAAATGTAGATGTTTACGTGTGTGCAAACGTGGCCACTTGCGACTGATTTTTGTTCCTGATCCTTAATCTAGTACTATTATTGATCAAAGTGCTGCACACTTTGTTCGGGTCGACATTATTATGTGCAATATAATAATGCATTCAGGGTGCTGATGGGGCTGCCCCGATTCTGTAGCGCATCAGGTATGTTCGCCGAGTCGCAAGTAGACTGTTTTTATACTACTATGCGAAAACGGTGCACATCCCTGGTGCGCAGGGTTCGGGCTAGCTCCAGCAGCATCCTGAGGGCATTCGCGCAGAGGTTCGATTGCCAGTACCTGAACCATTGCTGTATGGTTCACATACTAGGCAATCGAGATATGTAATATGTTTTGTCTTTTTAATATTGTATGTGTTTTTATTGTGTGTTTTTGTTTTTGTGTTTTTATTTTGATTTATTTTGAAATTTTGTACCTATATGATCCACTGTTGGTCGAAATAAAAGATTATTATTATTATTATTATTAATCGGCACAGCCGGGCGTGAAAATCAAATTATTGGCGCCGATTCCCTTGTTCACAAACTAAACTAAATTTAAGTTTAGTGCATCTTTTTCTTTCCATTTCATTAAGAAAAGGACAGAAGATAAATATTAATTTAGTCCTGTCAAAGTTAAATACTCCATAGACAGTTTAGACGTGATTAAAAACATGGCGACTAAAAATACGTCAGGCGCTGACTAATTTGACTTTTTATTTTTATTTGATTAATTTTTTCTTCTGTATCTGATTGTCATATGAATTGCACACAGATCATATTATGAACTGTCAGTTTGTGACCATTTTACGATTTTTAATATGATTCATATGTTATCCTATTATGATTCTGCCAAAGTGGCCTTTTTAGGCCCCGAGTTAATCAATTCACTTGACACGAGACTTGATTAGGCTTTCAGGAACTACAGGTAGAATTATAAGGAGAATTAACAAAATCGAAAGAGTCTAACTAGAATCTAACTAGCCAGCGCCCTAATTGCGTAACACACAATCAATCGGAATCAGAATCATTTTGAAGCAAATTGCTAATCCATTGCTTCATAAGTTCGAAAAATTTGTCTGCCCAACACGTAAATAACGCTATGAATGTTATTGAACTGTCAAAATGAAACCGATTCCGATTGATCGTGTGTTACGCAATTATGGTGCCGATTGGTGGTTCTCCTGGCCTATTCGTCATCTGGATTCGAGCCTTTCTTGATTTGTCCCGGCCTCGCGCGTCGTGACCTCAGTTTGGTCAGAGTTTTAAATTACCTTCTGTATTTTGCTAATTCTCCTTGGGGTCTACTCCGAAGTAGTATCGGCCGAATGTTCGGCCTTTTCCTGCTACGAAGTTACTATGTGGTTCGGTCGGTTCCGATCCTACACTCCTACACTCTTTCGAATACTGACTATGGTCCCGACCCAACTGAGCAGATCTGAACTTTTTTCGCATTTTTCAATAATATTCGGTTCGGCCATGTGTCGGTCCGATCCGAACATTCGCACTTTGCACTTCGGTGTAGGCCCCCTGGTCTCTGGTTCTTGTATACGGTGGCGGCACTAACACTAACCACAGTACACTAAAACCATAAAGTTTGTTGAACTGTCCTGTAGGTGGTACAAATTGGTGCGATCCTATAGGCCGACCGAAGTTCAGCCAGTACAATCCGGCGAAGAACTTCTCCATGGCGGATAGCGACGACTCATTTTCCAGGTAAGACTTGAGTGATGATCAGTGATCGGAGTAGGTAGATTGATTTTTGATACTTGTATCATAAATGTTCACAGAAAGAATAACATGGATAAGTCATTTTCCCGGAAAGTAATTCCGGTATTTCCGGATCCAATTAAATATTGTTAATGTTGGTAGTGATATTATTACGTCGCCGGGCGTACGCATTGTTTTGATAACCGGTTAGTGCACCATCCATGATCCTTTCCTCTGATTGGTCGTTGGGTTGTGTCAAATTGTGACTGGGGTAACGTTAAAAAAAATTATGAACAATATAATATTGCTCATTTTAATACAATTCCTACCTAAGTTCCGGTTTTTTTTAATAATCAACCAATTCCGAAAATCCGTAGGAATGTCCATATTAATATATACGTTTCGGATCAGTGACCCCAATTCAATCTACCTACTCCGATCTCTGGTGATGATAGTTTATGCCGTGGTGTGTTAGCCAGTTAGCAAGGAGTCATCTATCTATATGTCGCAGCCAACTGGTTTAATTAGCCGTTAGTTGTTTTAGTTTTGTACGTGTAAAAATCTGTTTCATAGAAAAGCCAAAACGAACGCGGTCAAAACGTATGGAACAGCAATATTTTTTATTTAATAACCGACGAAAAATTTCGACGCTATGGGGTCTAAAATCTATGCTGAATTCATGGTTACAGTTTGCGCGTCGATGTCCCTGACACCCTGTATAAAATTTCTAATTGTAACTTTATTTTATTTTATAATTTTTGGAAAACTTACAGCTTGTCGTTAGGCCTGTAAAATCACCTCATACATTTTATTTTATATTTAAGTATTACACTATGTTTTTTAGCGACCTAGATTCCGATGACACCGACCTAGATTTCGACGGCAGCGATGAAGATACGGACAACAGTGGCTTTTGTGGCAGCAGGAATACTAATAGTGAGTATATTTATTGTTTTACATACATGAATATAGTCGCGCTTCTGTCGCGATGCAAACGCGATTCAGTAACGGCACAAAAATGCCACAGTTGCAAGATGGACTCCGTTGAGGCAACATTAGTCACGTTGTCTTTGCTTGCTGCTTTTAAGTAAGCAGCCGAAGCGTGGACAGCCGAAGCGTGGGCAACGAAAGCGGTCGCGCGTTTGCATCTGTAGCCCGTTAGTAGCGCGTTGGCATCGCTTCTGTAGCGCGTTGCAAATGCGACTAATGCGCGTTAGTTTACTTTACTTTTTGTAGCGATGCTGTCGCGCGTTTCGTAAACGCGCGACAGCATCGCTACAAAAAGTCGCCGTGGGCGAGGGGCCTAAGCGACACAGAAACGACCCTCGGCTCATCGCCGACAGTTGAAAATGTAATAGCACACTTTTATTTGAGCATTCATTTAGTTGTCGTTATTGTAAGGGACAACGGACATAACTGTATTTCAATTTTGACGTGACAACGTCTTATAATTCGATGGAGCCGGCTGCACGCACGAAAAAACATGACTCATGCGGCGTTACCTCGCTCTGAGGCGTTCCATTTAAGGCTTGAAGTGCAAGCGAGAGCGCGGAACGAGCGACAAAGAGGCACAATCGGCCTCCGCGTTCGGCAGCGTTCGACATCTGTCTCTCTCCTATTACCTCCTTCTCTATATCCATACAAAATATACATCAAACAAATAAAATTAAAATTTTCTTTTGAAAAATTAAACCATTGCGTCAGTATTTTCTTATGACGTTGTCACGTTGAACTATCGTCAGTAAACCGACTTTACGGACAACCGATTTTTTTTTAAAGTACTTAACAATTCTTATTTCTCTCTAGCATCAATGGGCGTTAGAATAGAATACAAGACAGCCCACGAAGCCGAAGCTTTCGATATAGAACGAACTAAAAAGGTGAATCCTGCGCCGATGCCGGACGAAAACGATGACGCCATTGACAGGGCCGCACACGACGAGCTGATACGGCAAGGAAGTGCTCCTCAAGAGGTGAGAATAGCAAAGTTATAATTATTATTTCAGCTGAAAAAGAAATCAATTAGCCTTTAGTGCCAAACTGCAGAGATAAATGATTTTATTTATACAAGTAGGTTTGTTTAAAAAAATTTACCACTGACAAGTCTGCCAAAATAATTGTGATCTTGCCATTACGATTGGCCCGCCACTGCTCTCATACCTCTTCTTCTTCATCTGCCTAGCCTTTTCCCAACTATGTTGGGGTCGGCTTCCAGTCTAACCGGATGCAGCTGAATACCAGTATTTTACATGGAGCGACTGCCTATCTGACCTCCACAACCCAGTTACTGGGTAATACGATACCCCTTGGTAAGACTGGTTGTCAGACTTTCGGGCTTCTGACTACCCGTAACGACTGTCAAAGATCCACGAATGACAGCCGGGACCAACGGTTTAACGTGCTTTCCGAGGCATGGAGGGGTCTCGGTATGTAAAGATGGACACCCATCCACAGACCAACCGCGGCAAGCATAGCTTAACCTGGCCGATCGACCTGTGCGGCTGTTATCATTTAGCCACGAGCCCCACTGCTCTCATACCTACCATCGATTAAAATATATTTATCTTTCTTCCACAGTACATCGACAAATTCCGCGCCTCCGTCGCTCACCATAAACAAGAAATCATAGACAAATGCCACCTCATAACCAAAGAGGATTACATCACCGAAGTGTTACCAGAGACAAAAGAAACTTACCACAGCACAGTAATTTCAAGAAACAGCGAGCAGGAATCAATCAACGAACTATTCCCATTCGGAAACCAAGAATTAACTGTCAAAAACGGACAGATTGACGTTGAAAGCATAGAGAGGAATAAACGAGTGTTGCTAGCAAAAATAAAGAAAAAAATGACCATAGATGAGATAAAAAAAATGAATTGTTTCTCTATGAAAGATATTAATATAGATGATAAGAATTATGTCAATGAGAAAATAGTTAATGTAGGTTTTGATACGAAGGAGGGTTATGAGAAGATTTGTAAGGGAGAGGGAGAGTTTGAGCCTTATTATGCTGATTTCAGCCCTCTGCCCTCGTTGCTAAGTGGGAAGGACTTCGATTTTGATTATCAGCCGACGTTGGAAGGACATCCGGGGCCTAGCCCTAGTGTTATTTTACAGGTAAGCATAATTGTTGTAATTACAATATACAGATGCCAGCACATCAAGCTTCTACAATCTGTCAAATTTCTTTAATATATTTTCAACTTTATTGTTAATGCATTAAGGTTTAAAGTTGATTGGGAAAATTTGACAGTTTCGGGTAGCTTGACCTGCTGGCGTCTGTACAATATATATACAATCGATGCGTGTGCATCAAATCGCTTGGAGATCCTACTAATATTATAAACGCGAAAGTTTGTATGGATGGATGGATGGCTATTTGTTATTCTTTCACGCAAAAACTCCTACACGGATTTGGATGAAATTTGGCACACAAATAGTTTATAACCAGGATTAACACATAGGATACTTTTTATCCCGATTTTCCCATGGGATCGAAATTTATGCGGGTAAAACCGCGGGGCGCAGCTTGTATTTAATACGTCCAGTCGATTCTTGAAGCAGTTCAATGTGGGAGCCGTCACAAAATTCTCCGGAAGCCTATTCCATGATGAGAATGAAAATACAAGTAAAGAAGTACTACTACCTGAGTTTTTCTATTAACACTGTTTTCTCTCCACAGGCACTAACAATGTCAAACGCAAACGACGGGATCAACCTAGAGCGTCTTGAAACGATAGGCGACAGCTTCCTAAAGTTCGCTATCACCGCGTACTTGTACTGCGCACACCCCACCGTGCACGAGGGGAAGCTGAGCCATATGAGGAGCAAGCAGGTGAGACATAACAACACACACATATTTCAGGCTTTCAGTCTAACGGCCAAACATTTCTAAGCATCAGTAGACAAACACACACCCACATAAACACCCCACACCCACACACATATCCTCACAAAAACACACACCCACACAAACACCCTGAGCCATATGAGGAGCAAGCAGGTGAGACATAACAACACACACATATTTCAGGCTTTCAGTCTAACGGCCAAAACTTCTAAGCATCAGTAGACAAACACACACCCACACCATACACCTACACAAACTCCTGATACCCACACCCACACAAACTCCCCATACCCACACACACACCCACCGAAACTCCCCATACCCACACACACACCCTCACACAAACACACCCACACAAACACACCCCCACACAAACACACCCACCCTCACACATACACACATTTTTAACATGCTATTCTTTCCACAGGTTTCAAACTTAAACCTCTACCGCTTGGGACGTAACAAACGCCTCGGCGCGCGCATGATAGCGTCCAAGTTCGAGCCGCACGACAACTGGCTACCTCCCTGCCACAAACCACCGCCCACGTTGCATCCTAGAATCAATGTAAGTATACATCATCATCATCTGCCTAGCCTTTTCCCAACTTTGTTGGGGTCGGCTTCCAGTCTACCCGGATGCAGCTGAATACCAGTATTTTACATGGAGCGACTGCCTATCTGACCTCCACAACCCAGTTACTGGGTAATACGATACCCCTTGGTAAGACTGGTTGTCAGACTTTCGGGCTTCTGACTACCCGTAACGACTGTCAAAGATCCACGAATGACAGCTGGGACCAACGGCTTAACGTGCTTTCCGAGGCACGGAGGGGTCTCGGTATCCACAGACCAACCGCGGCAAGCGTAGCTTAACCTGACCGATCGACCTGTGCCGCTGTTATTATTTACCCACGGGCCCCTCAATCAATGTAAGTATACGTATGTAGCGAGCAGTGCATTAGTGAGCAGTGGCCCAGTGGAAACGGCCGCGACTTACGAGTTGTAGGTCGTAGGTTCGAACCCAGACAGGCGCTTTACTTTGTGTAAATTATTTCATCACCACTGCTCTCAAAACGGTGAAGGAAAACATCGTGAGGAAACCGGCATGTCCTAGAACCAAAAATTCGAAGACATGTGACATCTACCAACCCGCACTGGGCCCGCGTGGTGGATTACGGCCCACTCCCTCTCACAGATAGGAGGCCGGTGTCCCAGCAGTGGGAACATTATAGGCTGATTATGGTATACATACGGTTTATAACTGATGATAAAAAAGGGTGTATTGATGAGAAACTGTGCCCTTGCGATTTCACACGCATAAGTCTCGATCCCATGGGAATATCGGGATGAAAAGTATCCTATGTCCTGGGGGTCTACTCCGAAGTAGTATCGGCCGAATGTTCAGCCGTTTCCTGCTACGAAGTTACTATTTGGTTCGGTCGGTTCCGATCCTACACTCCTACACTCTTTCGAATATTGACTATGGTCCCGACCCAACTGAGCCGATCCGAACTTTTTTCGCATTTTTCAATAATATTCGGTTCGGCCATGTGTCGGTCCGATCCGAACATTCGCACTTTGCACTTCGGAGTAGGCCCCCAGGTCATGGTCTACCCATGTGCCAAATATCATCCAAATCTGTTCAGCCATTTTAGCGTGAAAGAGTAACAAACAAACATACAAAAAATCGAATAATTTCTCTTTATGATATTAGTTTAGATTACAGCAGTATCAGTGCTGACTTGGTTATCATGGCATAAGATATTCTCATTAAGTACGTGCCGATACGAGAGAAGATAGTGGTTTTAATAAAGACTCGAATTCTTCGAAGACAGTTCTACAAAGACTTGTATTTCCTAGTTCCTACTAATATTATAAACGTGAAAGTTTGTATGGATGGATAGATGTTTGTTTGTTACTCTTTCACGCAAACCTACTGAACGGATTTGGATGAAATTTGGCACAGAGATAGTTTATAACCAGGATATAATAATAATATCCCTGGAAATTTCACACAGCGCCATCTAGTCCTAAGCTAAGTAACCTAATGCTTGTGTTATGGTAACAAGATGGCTGATAAACTACTTATATACATTTTTTTTTTGTAAATACATACAAATTATAGGATTAACATATAGGATAGTTTTTATCCCGATGTTCCCATGGGATTGAAACTTATGCGGGTGAAACCGCGTAGCGTAGCTAGTAATCTATAATTCGCTTGCAGGGTGAAGGAAAAGATATCATGCAGCACTTAGAAACTCCTCTGGACTCTGCAGGTTGTTTCATACCTTACAATTTGATCACGCAGCACAGTATTCCAGGTAAGATTTTTTTTTTTTTTAAACGTTGCTCCACACTAGGAATTTCTCCTGTATCGTGGGTGCGTTTACAAACATTTAAAACTCACATACACAAACAGCCAGACCCGGAACAACTACTGGTAGGCCATACAAATATTTGTTCCGTGCGGGAAACGAACCCGCGACACGCAGCGCAGCAGTCAATCGCTTAACCACTGCGCCAACTGTGCCGTCAATTTAATTGGCTACCGGCCAGATGCACAATCATCAGATTTAGAAAAGTTTTTTGGGTATAAGTTGCAAAGTCATCATTCCCCTGCACTTATTCCCAAAATCAAAAGTCATTTATTGTAATCATCACTTTTCGTACGTCGAAATTATGAAAGATAGTCCCCTAAAACGCCCGCCCTTCACCACTTCCTAGTGCTATCGCTGGGAAGAAGTGGCGCAACAAACTCCCCAGCAGCACAGCTGTCTGTTCAGTTAGAAAATACTTGATTGTATACAATACTAGGTATAATAATAATAATAATTTATTTATTTTCTCGCCACAATACACATTGAGTACATATTTTAAGGAACAGGTGGATACAGCAAGTATATTGCGGGAGACTGGTGCCTAAACTAGGCTTGTGGCCTGTATTTCAGGACACCAGGTCTCCACCCTTTAGGTTACATAATATTCCGAATCAGACAGTGGTCGCGAGTCAGTTAAGAATTATTAAAATGATTCTAAATCTATATAGTGTTAGTATGGTTAGTATTGTGTGGAGATGAAGGAAAGTGTAGAGTGTGGTTTTGTGTAGTGAGTGAGGATGTAGAAGTTTCTGTAGCCTGGACATATAAATATATAATATTTATGTGAAAAGTATATACCTAGTTAACTAATTTATTTAAATCGTGATCTATACCGAGACAGCTAGGATGTTTTCAGTTTCAAGGTAGTCTAAGTCCTGGATCCAGCTAGTTAATTTCATTTTACATTTAATCTTGTTAAGGTCGTAAATAGGAAGAATCTTATTAATTTTATTATAGAGATAATGACCGAGGTGGCAGAAGAATCGCTGAGAGAACTTGGTCGAAAGCCGGTTGTGATAACTATCCACGGGGTCGAATCTGCGTTTGCCACGTGAAAGAGAGGGGGAATATGTTAAGAGGCTATGCTGTTTCATAATTGTTTGTTGAATGAACAGTTGGCGTACTGTCAGGACCTTCGCTTCTTTATATAGGAGGGTGGTAGGGTATCTAAAAGGGAGGCCCAGTGAGACCTTCAAGACGGCTCTCTGCGCTCTTTCCAATTCAAGAATAGTGTATTTTGGGGCACCACCCCAGGAGGTGATGCAGTAAGTCAACAAAGATTGAACGAGGGCAAAATACACTGATCTCTTCACCTTATCCTCAGCCACCCGTCTAAGGGTCTTGAAGACATATATTAACTTCCTCAGCCTGCCACTCAATACGGTAATGTGCTTGTGAAAATTTAGTGCACTGTCTATGACAACGCCCAGATATTTCACACTATCAGCTTTACCGATTTGAGCGCAAGTACAGGCGGCGCAGCCTGGCATCGGACAAGTGTGAGCTACGATGGAATGCGGGGTTGTTGCCGAGGTATGTCTGATCTGTTTTATGGAGAAAGTGACATAGTTCGTTTTTTCAGCATTTAGAGTGAGGATGTTATTTCGTAACCACTCTGATACCATATTGAAGCCTGACTGAGCAAATCCGTAGACATCACTCCACGTGGTCGCGCTGAACAACAGGACTGTATCGTCTGCAAAAGTTATTATTTTACCCTCTGGCAGAGTGAGCATACCCAGGTCGTTTATATATATAAGAAAGAGTGTAGGACCCAGTATGTATGTATGACCCAGTAGGTATGTAAAGTAATTAACATTACAAGACACACAACTACAGTATGATCTTCGTCATCCATCATTTAGCGACGGGCTCCAGGACATTCGTCATGTACATGTGCTTCTCCCCAGACAAGTCGATCGCGGACTGCGTGGAAGCGCTGATCGGCGCGTACCTGCTGGAGTGCGGGCCGCGCGGCGCGCTGCTGTTCATGTCGTGGCTCGGCATCCGCGTGCTGCCGTGCCACCACGTGCCGCTGCAGCGCGCGCACGGCTACGTGCGGCGACACGCGCAGCAGGTGACGGGACATCCAACAAACAATAACAAATACTTATTTAAAAAAAAAAAAATTATAGTGGGATTTTTTTTTCTATTACATTGTTTTTTTTTTATTAAAAAAGAAATAGTTAAAATCTCACTAAAAACTATGATTTATGTACAGTCACGAGCAAAATTATGTATCCACTCGGCTTTATTCAAAAGCGATTTACTCCTTTATTTTTTGACGGCACGGTTGGCGCAGTGGTTAAGCGATTGACTGCTGCGCTGCGTGTCGCGGGTTCGATTCCCGCACGGAACAAATATTTGTATGACCTACATGTATTTGTACCGAGTCTGGGTGTTTTTCTATCTATAATATGTATGTATTTACAAAAAAAAATGTATATAAGTAGTTTATCAGCCATCTTGTTACCATAACACAAGCATTAGGTTGCTTAGCTTGGGACTAGATGGCGCTGTGTGAAATGTCCAGGGATATTATTATTTTTTTTTAATTTTTTTTTATGAAATTTTAATGTGTTACGAACATAGCATTTTCGAACCCATAGGTTTATGTAATGTGTCGTATTTCAACGTTACATTCGTTATATCACGAAAAAATCTAAATTGAAAGTTGCCAAGTGTTGATATATTGGTGCTCGTGACTGTACCAATTTTATTTGCTTCATTTATTTAATTCATGTAATCAATAACTTTGCATGCTAGTTTTAGCGAATTGTTTTGAAACTGTTAAAAGAAACCCGACCATCTGTAATGTACAGACGCCAGCACCTCAAGCTATCCGAAACTGTCAAAGTTTCCCAATCAACCTTGAACCTTAATGCTTTAGCGATAAAGTTTAATAATATAGTCCATAGGTACACTTACAGAACATAATTATATAGAACGAAACATACAATAAAATACACATACAAAACAAACAAAAACTCAAAAATAAACAACACAAAAAAAGATGCAAATAACAAGATAGCGGTGACAATACAAAGGAAGCGACATATTAAATTTGACGAGGAGGAAATGTCAAAAAAAAAATGTTTAAATCTATTAAAGAAATTTGACAGATTGTAGCTTGATGTGCTGGCGTCTGTACTACAGTGGGGTAGTTGCCTGGGTAAAAAAAATAATTATTATATATAGTCAGTCAGTTACATTATCGAAAAATAATGGACACGTATTTTTTCTTTTGTCAATCAAACATAAAATGACAAAGATAAAGCGCCTCAAAATTTGGGAGTGGGGTCGTGACGTCACTTGCTTGCGACTCGCAAGCAAGTGACGTCACGCGGAACTTTAACGGGCGATATCTTCAACATTTTTTATATAATTGACAAAAGAAAAAATACGGTTTCAATATTTTTTAATAATCTAACTGACGGACTAATTACATTTTTTTTCAGGAAAATAGCTTATTCTTGTAAATTTTCATTTCGTTTCCTTCATACCGAGAGAAGTTCTGTGTGCCATCAGTGGGAAAGTTAGAGACTGTTTATATATTCTAACCCTCACCCATGTTACAGTCAACATCACCAACATCATCGAACCGCAAGCATTCCTCATCATCATCGTCATCGTGTTCTGATGATGAATCGTCTCCGCATCAGGAGATGTGCCCTGAAGAAGACTGGTCGTGGCCAGCCCGAGCTGTTGGGTCCTTGCAGCCTTATAAAGACTCGCAGGGAAGATGGATGCAGGTAATCGGCATCTGCCTAGACTGTTCCTAACTATGTTGGATGGCTTCCAGAGCAACCGGATGCAGCTGTATACCAGTATTTTACTTGGAGCGACTGCCTATCTGACCTCCACAACTCAGTTACTAGGTAACACGACACCTCTTGGTAAACTGGTTGTCAGATTTTCGATCTTCTGACTACCCTAACGACTGTTAAAGAACTAGGAATGACAGCCAGGACCAACGGTTTAACGTGCTTTCAGAGAGACGTCGTGGTATGTAAAGATGGTCACCCATCCACGGACCGACCTTGGCAAGCGTTGCTTTAGCTTCGATCGACCCGTGCGTGGTTATACTTAGCCATGAGCCTCTCTCCAGCCGTGAGGCATATACTATTGTTGTCTGAAACATTAATTATTAATTTTGTGTTTCACGGACTATGTCCAAATAAATTTTTTTCTTTCTTTCTCAATATGTTTTAACATCTCGAATATAAATAAAAATGTCCAACTTTTTTCACAGCCAATATTTGGAGAGTTAAAAGCACCTCCATCGCCTCTCCTCCGTTACATTGACGATCCCGAAGGCGAACTGAACCAAATGCTATCTGGTAAGTCTTACACAAAAGAGATGAACCTTCGATCAATAATAGTACTAGATTAAGGATCAGGAACAAAAATCAGTCGCTCAAGTGGCCACGTTTGCACACACGTAAACATCTCAGACATCTCAAACATCACATTTCTTAGAAAAATGTTTAATAATATTAACAACTTCAGTTTATTATAAACCTTAATGCTTAAACATAAAGTTTAATTACCATTGCAAAATATATTTAAAATGTCGCTTGAAAATACAATCATTCATTTTTAAATTTTCAAACTTTTATTCTAAAATGAAACTTAAATTCTAAATAATAAGGTTAAAAACATACTAATTTGAAATAAGACCACAAAAGTATTTGTGGTCTTATTTTTCGGGCCGTTTTTGAAGCGCTTATCGGGAATCTAGTACTATTATTGATCGAAGAAATGAACCAAATTATTTTGTATTTAAATAAGATATGAAATAGAACTTAATTATTAGATTAGCTGTCACGTTTATAAACTTGGGATATTTTTAAAATGTTTTTAACTACCATTCAACTCAAAATCTGTATTTGTGCCCGTATAATGGTACAGTATTTTTATTTCACGAAGCGACGCGCGCTGTACTTGTGGTTACCAAGTGTACAAACAAGCTGTGAATGTGTGTGTAAGCGCAAGAGCCCTCAAACGCGCGCCTCAAAGAGATGTCAGCATAAGCGACGGGGCCCTATAGGGCCGAAGCCTGCCAGGGTAGCGGGATCGTCCGAAAGGGTTACCGCTGCCCTGGAACATAAAGGGCTAAGGAAGGAACACGGGTGGGTTTTAGTCAGTAAGAGTCTGACACTCCCTCCTGCTCCACCCAGTATTTGTGTGTGTTAAGTGTGGTCGCAACTCGTCCTCATGCATATGACACGCTGTGAATGTTCACAGCGTGTTTCTACACTTAGTTACCACAAGCAAAGCACGCGTCGCTCCGTGAGATAAAAATACTGTAATTGGCTCGCTCCTCATTATTTATTTACTTAGGGACAACAAACAGCAGTGTAATAATAAGTAAACAAAGGTTAGAACTTAATAATAGAGGTAACAAATACACCACTCACAACGTTATCCACATATTACTTACAATACAGATCTACTAGTTGTTAGAAGAACGATATAAAAGTAAGAAAAATAAAGTAAACATAACATTACTTAATTATTAGGGTTCTGATCACTCAAAATAGTAACAATTATGTGGGACTTACATCACAAATCTGCGATGATTGCCGATAAGCGCAGATGTTAAGCAAGTTCATGAACTTTTGAAAAAAAAAAAAAAGTAATTTCTAGGTCTAGGACAAGTCTGATGCCGAAAATATAGTTTTTAGAATGTTTGTCCGGTTGTATGTTCCGGATGGACGCAAAAGCAGCTGAATGGATTTAGATGAAATTTGGCATACAGATAGTTAATTTTAATCCTTGTAGTACGTATCCGTGGCATATTTTCCGACATCCACTCGGGCGAAGCCGCCGACAAAAGCTAGTAAATAATATTTATTTCCTTCTTTTCTTGACCTGCTTAGCGTGTATATCTGTTTATCCGTTCGGAAAATATAGGTGTGTTGTTGTCATATTTTACCAAGGTCAATCCTACTAATATTATTAACGTGAAAGTTTTTATGGATGGATGGATGTTTGTTACTCTTTCACGCAAAAACTACTGAACGGATTTGGATGAAATTTGGCACACAGATGGTTTATAACCAGGATTAACATATATGTAGGATACTTTTTATAAATCTATACTTATAATAAATCTGTAGAGAGGTCAATTCTGTACATGAAATATATTTCCAAAATAACTATCAGGGGGTGATTAGGGATCGATACTGATGCCAAAAATGCAATCAGTAAAATTTTTGTCTGTCTGTCTGTCTGTCTGTATAACCGTTATAGAAACAAAAACTACTCGACGGATTTTAACGAAACTTGGTACAATTATTTTTCAAACTCCTGAGCTGGTTATAGTATACTTTTCATCACGCTACAATCAATAGGAGCAGAGCAGTGAAGGGAAATGTTGGGAAAACGGGAGAAGTTACTCCATTTTTTAAGCTTCCGTCGCGTGTGCAACGTTAATGGTTTCTGTGAGTCCGAAACCTTCACTGAGAGGGAATTACGTCTCACAGCTGATCGCGAACGGCATGTACTACCCAATACATTAACTTAATAACACACAAGGAGTTACACGCTGACGGAGTCGCGGGCACAGCTATTAACAATAATCCAAACTAATATTATAAATGCGAAAGTAACTCTGTCTGTCTGTCTTTCTGTCTGTCTGTCTTTGCTTCACGCCTAAACTACTGAACCGATTTGTGTGAAATTTGGTACAGACATAGTTTGGAACTTGAGAATGGACATAGGATAGTTTTTATTACAAAAAATAAAATAAAAAATAAAATTTATTCCGGACATACAGCGCCATCTATTGGTCAAGAGTCGGCATCAATTCAGTACTGAAAATTGATCGTTTCGTAAATTTAAAATTGGCTCCGTTGTATTAGTAGATTGAAAGGTTTATTTGTTGGGTTGTCTGGTGGTTGTTTTCAAAATTGGTTTCGTTGTATTTGTCGATTAAAAGGTTTATTTGTTGGGTTGTCTGGTACCTAATATTGGAAGTAAAGAATAATGTGTATCAGGGTTTTATGAAAAGCTATCCCTGACGGGCTGAAATGGGGTAGTCAATTTTTCAGGGGAGGATTTTACTTTATGGCTTGATTAACTCGAAAATTAGTATAAATAATCTTTGAGTCAAGTTATGAATACATTCCAAAAGACTTTTTAAATTCCACCCCTGTGGGAGTGAAAAGCAGGGATACAGTTTATATGAAAAATCTTATTCATTTAGTTAATAAACTTGAAATTTGCCTAAGTAAGTAATAAAGTTTATCATTATAAGTTTTTAAAAGCTACCCCTCAAAGGGGGATATAGGGGTGTTAAGTTTATGTCGAAGAAATTGAATGCGCGGTCTGAGTAACTCGAAACTCAGTATTGATACTTTTGACAGAAAATAATTAATAATAAATATATAAAGTTGTCGAAAATTTACCACTAACGGACGGGACGGGTAATTCGGTTTTTAAGGGGAGGATTTGAACTTGAAACTGTATGTTACATTTTCACGCCTAAACCACTGAACTTCTGATTTGGCATGTATATAGATTGCATCCTGGGGAAGCACATGCTTTTTATCCTGTTAGCACGTTCCCGTGGGATAATTTCCGACATCCACGCGGGCGAAGCCGCGGGCAGAAGCTAGTAAATAAATATAATAAAATAATCTTTAATTCGGATAAGCAGCATCCATATGGGTTAGTAAACAGTTTATGCCGATATTCCTACGGGATCGAAACTTATGCGGGTGAAACCGCGGGGCGCAGCTAGTTATCTATAAATATTTCTTCCACAGGCTACGACGCTCTAGAAACAACGCTACAATATCGGTTCAAAGACCGCTCTCTCCTACTGCAAGCGTTGACCCACGCGTCACATCACAGCAACCGACTCACAGACTGCTACCAAAGACTCGAGTTCTTAGGGGACGCTATATTGGGTAAGTAATAATATAATATATATCCCTGGACATTTCACACAGCGCCATCTAGTCCCAAGCTAAGCAACCTAATGCTTGTGTTATGGTAACAAGATGGCTGATAAACTACTTATATACATGTCGTGGATAGATGGCACCACAGTACGGCGAACAGCGCCATCTAACAATTTGATGGGTAAACGAGTAATCATGTGATCGGAAACGCAAGCGAGCCCTACCGCTTGGACACGATCGTCGGTGGAGGGGATGCAGCGAGGACTGGTGGAGAGACCGAGTGTGGCGTCAGTCGACAGAGGACAGTCGAGCTCGGACAGTCTTGGCAAACGCTCAGTACCGTACGCACGTGTTTGTTTCCGACGCAAGTGTGCGTTTCGGTTGATAATCGCTAGTTTATTAAAGTTACTTTAAATTCAAATTATCTTTTCGTTCGAGTACCCGCTACAGTGCCCACACATACGTAAACTATGTCGGATCGTGAAGAAGACCCGATGTTTCGCATCTCGGCCACCCAGTGATGCGACATACATTTTTTTTTTGTAATAACATACATATTATAGATAGAAAAACACCCAGACTTGGAACAAATACATTTAGGTCATACAAATATTTGTTCCGTGCGGGAATCGAACCCGCGACACGCAGCGCAGCAGTCAATCGCTTAACCACTGCGCCAACCGTGCCGTCAAGTCGTGCCGAAGTAATACTTCCAGAAGAAAAAGTTACGGCCTCGTCGCCGCCAGATGTCGCCCGGCAGGACGTACTACTTCTTGCGCAGCCACGCAGCGAGCCGCTAGGGCCCACCTTCGCATCGCGGACGTCGCTCGTTTTCGAATCAGATTTATATTCAGATTCAGTAATTATCTGTGAACTTGTAAACTAAAATACAACAGATTTGTAAACGTTCGTTATTTCGAAGGCCATAATAGTACATTATGATATAAGTGCGATAAGTTGAAAAAGCTGATTGAGTTGTTGTCGTCATGTGTTATAACAATTTTATAAAACATGACGACACGGTTGGCGCAGTGGCTGAGCGACCGACAGCTGCGCTGCGTGTCGCGGGTTAGATTCCCGCACGGAACAAATATTTGTATTGCCTACAGGTAGTTGTTCCGGGTCTGGCTGTTTGTGTATGTGAGTTTAAATGTTTGTAAACGTACCCACGATACAGGAGTAATTACTAGAGTGGGGGAACGTTTAAAAAAAAATACCTACATCTTGTTTCAGACTACCTAATAACCCGACACCTCTACGAAGACCCGCGGCGTCACTCGCCGGGCGCTCTTACGGATCTACGCTCAGCTCTCGTCAACAACACGATATTCGCTACTCTAGCAGCTAGACATGGGTTCCACAAGTAAGTAAATTTACAGAAAACGGCTTTGTAGAGCAAGCAAGAAAGATAGATAGATAAGACGTTCATTCAGTGCAACAAAAGACACAATACAAGTAATAAAAAAGAAAAAACATCAAAAAAAGGTGAAACATAAAAAAAAACAAAGATTAAAAAGCTAAATTGACCCATAGACACCTCGTACAAGTAAGTCTATAACGGTCGATCACTCTGGGCGGTGTGTGTCTCATGGTTGCACCAAATGGGCGTCCAGCTCAGCATGTGCCAGGTACAATACCTGACGCTGGTATTCTGCTGCATCCCTTTAGTGACACACGGATGTCGAGAAACAAAGAAAGAAAAGCAATTAAGAAAGAAAGAAAGAA
Source organism: Apamea sordens (assembly GCA_945859715.1). Taxonomy (NCBI): domain Eukaryota; kingdom Metazoa; phylum Arthropoda; class Insecta; order Lepidoptera; family Noctuidae; genus Apamea; species Apamea sordens. The sequence continues at coordinate 3,110,010 of OX244015.1, read as the reverse complement.
AAGAAAGAAAAAAATTGTTTATTCTGTACAAACAAAACGCAGAATTCAGAATACACAATTTCTTCTTCAGAATAAACAATTTTTTCTTCAGAATAAACAATTTCTGTTTTTTTCTTCTTTCTTTCCATCGGAATGCATACATACACAGTCGCCAAAACGTTTTGTGTGGTATCTTCTTATATAGTTTTTTTTTCTTCAATATTACAGGTACTTCAGGCATATGTCTCCGGGATTGAACGAGGTTCTCACGAAGTATGTTAAAATACAAGAAGAAAATGGACACTCTATTAGTGAAGAGGTATGCTCCTAAAGCATTTACGTTTTATTAATATTCAAAACTCATTCACAACGATAGATTTGATGAAGCAATGAGGGTGTTCGTGAAAATGTATGCCACCAGTTGGCGCCACTTTGACAAAAGATTATTCTTATAAAAAATAAGAATGATAGGGAACATCAACGCGCAAATTCTGATATCAACCCACTGTAAACATTCAGTAGATGATTCTGAACTCCACTGTTTGAAAAAAAAACACTATCCACCAGACAAGCAACAACAGTTTTAATATAAATTATCTGTTGGATAAGTTAACTGGAACTTATCCCGACGTAGTACAATATGCCATAAGAGCTACGAACTATTAGCCATATTAAAGGTACCCAGTTAAAACTTCTTACTATAACTAGACACAACCCGATAACTGGGTAGCATACAAAATCAAAATCCAAAGTCATTTATTCAAATTAGGCTGAGAATCAGCACTTTTCGAACGTCAAAATTACAAAAGACAGTCCCCCAAAAACGCCCGCCCTTCACCACTTCCTAGTGCTATCGCTGGGAAGAAGAAGTGGCGCAACAAACTCATATATTATACAACGTCTCGAAAATTACCCGTACCGACGGAGTTATCGGCAGACGCTGTACGGTGTGGACGTGTGTCGATCAGCCAAAGTGATTTCTTATTCTAAATTCTCTGATTGGTTGCAATTAGCTATATCCAATTCCTTGTCACTCATTAAGTGGTCTTACGTGTTGACGACTCCCACTGGGCGGTCCTTGAAAGAGACGAAATCAATTTTGTGAGCGTTGTTTCTCAAAATTGACTGGGATTCGCTGGATTCGAACCGGCGGCGCGGCGAGTCGTACCAGTGACGCGTTTCGCTAGCTCCTTAGCCATCGCGCCATCGTGCAAGTAGCAGCGGACGTCCAAATAGCGATCGACTACGCGCGCTGGGTCCGTCACCGCCCTACGACGACTACAAGTGCTACGAGTGCTACGAGCCTGGGGATCGCCTACGATTCTACGAATACTGCATCGGCTACGCTTGCGTAACAACTGATAGAAGCGATATCGAGTTGTTTACCTTTGAACAACGCTCTTCCAGACCAGATAAGTACCCCTAGTGTCTAATATTTCCACCTCTAAATATGGCAGGCGTACAACGCACTCCGCCCAATACGTCTAAAAACCAAACAACTATTCTAAGTCAGACTCAGACGCAGTCGGAACCTAATATCAACTCGGCAGTACAGATGAGCGACTTCGTAAACACCAACAGGCACAAACGTTTTCGTCCGGATGACTCACCGCAAGGTGAAGATGGCTTATGCTCACTAGATTCAGGGAAGTACGATCAAGGGCCCTGCGTTTCAAAGACCTTAGTGGAACAGACTGCCCTCATGAACAAATTACTGTCCGATATAGGGGAAATTAAGTCCCAAAACTCCCAAATACAGGCGTCCAATGCTGAAATTCGCAAGACAAATGACAAGATAGTCGAATCGATATCTTTTATGAACAAGCAGTTTGAGGACCTGAAAAACGAGGTTGAAGATTTAAGGAAAGAACGTCATCAGCAAAAGCTATATATTGCAAACCTAGAAAAAAAGATACTTGACCTACAGTTCAAGTCACGTTCGTCGGGTGTTGAAATACGAAATATTCCTCAGGAGCCATCAGAAACCAGCACCAGCCTGATAAAAACAGTATCTAAGATCTGCGATGTTGTTGGAGTCCCTGTCCAGGAATCATGCATACGCGATGTCTACCGGCTACCAGGAAAGGCTGCCAATTCGTCTACCCCTCGACCGATTATTGCTGAATTTTCAACAGTCCAGACCAAACAGGCACTCATATCGGCTGTACGGGCTTATAATAAGGAGAAAGGAAAGGCAGACAAAGTAAACACCATCCTCATCGGTTTACCGGGTAAACCTCAACCGGTCTATATTGACGAGCAATTGCCTGCTACTACAAAAAAACTATTTTACCAAGCTCGTGAATTTGCTAAAGAAAAAGTCTTTAAGTACTGCTGGATCTCTAATGGCAATATCTTCCTACGCAAGAAAGAGGGCGAAAAGCAAGTCTTAATTCTCTCAGAAAAATGTCTTCACGACCTTGAAAATCTAAATATGTGACTATTTCTACCCTATGCAAATGTACTTTTTATATTAAGTTTAATTACCACTATCTGTAAAAAATCCCAACAACAAACACCTTACACACCCTATAAATACGCTACAAAACACGAATCCCTAATCACACCACACACTAAACCTATGACACAATTCCCACAAAAACACCCATTCTCACACCTAAACTTGCAATATTCCGTTCCAACTCACTTCAACTGCATACGAAGGGCGAATGAAAATGATTACTTTAAAAGTTTCACAAAATTATATCACAATTTGTCATTTCTGTTAATTTCTAATGGCTATAATAAACAATATAAACAGTGAACTGGACTCGCTAAATGTTGGCAACTGTTTCACTTGTAGTCCCGAGGACTGTCTGAAGTTCGTAAACAATTCCGATAGCAACATAAAAATTTTACATTTGAACATACGAAGTGTAAACAAAAATTTCGAACAACTACAGGTACTAATACACTTAACAAAACTTTACTTTGACGTCATAATCCTTACTGAATGCTGGCTTAGTAAGGTTAGTAACCTACCCATACTCCAGGGTTTCCAATCCCACTTTACAGAAGTAAACTCTAACCAGAACGATGGTATCGTTATCTATGCAAAACATTGTCTGCAAATCTCTGTGTGGGAACCAGAATTTATGTGTGGAAACTGTCTCGTCTGTCAAATAGACAATAAAAAAATTGCCGTAGTAGTAGTTTATCGCTCACCCTCATACAACTCTCGCGAAAGTTTTGACAAATTTCTCGAAAGTCTCAACAATGTCTACATTAAATTCTCTACATGGCAGAATATTGCCCTAATAGGCGACTTAAATATCGACATCAAACAGACTAGTCGAAATGACCGGAGCCTCGAATATCTCATTCTCAACACATCACACGGGCTCCTACCAACCCACCTATTTCCCTCTCGCCTTGAAAATTGTCTTGATCACGCCTTCATAAAAACTAACCTACCTATCACCACATTAGTTCTAGACTCACATATAACCGACCACAAACCTCTACTACTCTCTATCGCCAACACTAATCCCAAACGCAGCACATCCCACATCGCTAACTCGGTGGATTACGATGCAGTTAGGTTAGAAGTACAAAGCCTGGACTTCACACCTGTATACAAAATTGATAACCCAAATATATCTATGAACAATCTTTTAACCATGTTAACATCTGTAGTTATTAAAAATACTCACCAAACTATAATTCCTAGAAGCAAAAGAAATATCAAGCCCTGGATAACTCCTGGCCTATTGAAGTGTATCCGAAATCGAGACAAATTGCACGTAAAATCCAAAAAAGACCCTGACAATCTTATAATCAAAATCACCTATACCCGCTATCGAAATTTTTGTAATTCTCTACTTCGTAAATTAAAAATTGCCTATGAAAAGAGTCAACTTGAGACAGCAAAGAATAACCCTAAAGCTCTTTGGAAAACAATAAAAAAAATAACTAACACAACAACAACAAAAACAATCCCAGTAGAACTCCTGAAAATACGGGATAGTCCTAAATCTTCCATAAATGAAGTCTGCAATTTTTTTTGTAATGTTGGAAAAAACCTGGCGGATAACATCCTATCCCGATATCATTCGGTGTCATGTCAAATTCCAAATACCATGGACATCAACCCTTCTTCTCCAGCAAACTCCTTTGTGCTACTGGATGTAGATGTTTCAGAGGTGGAATCTCTTATTCTTCAACTACGCAATGACTGTGCAATAGGTTGGGATGGTATATCCCCCATATTACTAAAAACATGCCTCCATACTCTGACAAAGCCACTAACGCATATTTTCAATAGTTGCCTACAGAAAGGTGTATTTCCGGACGCTCTTAAAAGAGCAACAGTATATCCAATCTACAAGGGGGGGAACAGAAGCTGTGTCAACAACTACAGACCCATCTCGGTTTTATCTACACTCTCTAAGGTCCTTGAAAGAATTCTCAGCAGCCGTCTCAAGAAATTCCTGGATAGGTACCGCATCATAGCTGATAATCAGTATGGTTTTCGTTCTGGAGTTTCGACTGAAGATGCGGTACTTGATCTGACGCAGATGGTTGCTGAGAATCTAGACAATAAAACCAAATCTCTAGGTATATTCCTAGACCTTTCTAAGGCTTTTGACACAGTTTCTGTCCCCAAACTTATTGCCAAATTGGAACGACTTGGTATAAGAGGTATCGGTCTTCAAATCTTTAAGGACTATCTCAGTAACCGTAAACAAACTGTTAAAATTGATAACGTTCTTAGTGATGAGGAATTAGTGTCTTACGGAGTACCTCAGGGAAGCATTCTAGGCCCCATTTTATTCCAAATCTATGTAAATGATCTTTGCAGAATGACCTTCCCTAATACCAAGATCTTTGCTTATGCTGATGACACCGTGATTGTAGCATACGGACCAACGTGGGATAGTGTTAAAAGTACCGCAGAATCAGCCTTAAGCAAAGTAATAAAATGGCTAAACTCAAATCTGCTCACCCTCAACTTTAACAAAACATCCTACATTCCTTTCTCTATTCGGCCTAACACAGCACCAGATCACACTTTCTCGATAAAGGCACACACTTGCTCACAGCTGTCATCTTCGTGTCTTTGCCCAGTACTCACAAGAACTGAGGATATAAAATATCTCGGCATACAAATAGACGCGGGATTACGATGGGATAAACATCTTAATGCCCTCACTTATAGAACTATGAGATTGATACATACCTTTAAGTCTCTTAGAGAGTCGGCAAACCCAGATACCCTTAAAATGGTCTTCCATGCACTCTGTCAATCCGTTATTGGATATTGCATTACCGTGTGGGGTGGTGCAACTAAAACTAGCCTAATCAGAGTGGAAAGAGCACAGAGAGCTATACTGAAAGTTATGTTACGAAAACCATATCGATATCCTACAAAGCAACTATACGCGGATTGCAAGGTACTTACGGTCCGTCAGCTCTTTGTGCTACAATCTGTACTTAGAAGACACGCTAGCGTTCCCCCATCTAATCCTAAAAAACGAACCAACATTCCTCCAGGCACTCGGCACAAAACCACTTTTGCCAGACACCAATATTACACATTATCTACACACATTTACAAAAAAACTCACAAAGCACTTAGCATACTTGACCTAAATAAACATGAATTAAAGTCTAAGGTGACAGAATGGCTATTGGAACAGGATTACTCACAAACAGAATCATTACTTACATACATCGCCTAATAGTAATATTTCAGTTGTACACTCTCAAGCAACCCCCTGACAATATCCACAACTTCCTCTAACACATCATCACAAACACAGACACCCACACACACACACATCACACACACAACACACACACAACACACACAGGCCCACACACACACTCCCACCCATGCCTTCCTTGAATTGTTCTCATTGTCTTTTTTTATTTATTTTAGTTTTATTTTTCCTCTAATTATAAAGTTGGTAGTTTCTATTCACTTGGTAGATCGACACAACCCACAAATTGTATAAATCTTATTGTACTCAACCCATTGCAGAACACTGTCTCTCAAGATACAGGTAACCCTAGTTTGAGAGGCAGGGCTCACCAATTTATTGTATACGGATTTCTGCAAATTAGTCCACTTGTTTTGTACTTACCTCCTACCACTAGATGTAATAAATAATACCTTTTTGATAACCTTTTAAATTAAGTCTGTAACCTTTTGGAAATAAATAAATTTATTATTATTATTATTATTAAATGTCATAAATAAATGTGTTTCTGTAGCTCTATACTAATGAATTAAAATAAACCTGTAATAATAGATAAATAAATGTTATATTTTAAAGGTTTTTTTTAATCTTTTTAGTTATAAAAATATTTAAAAACTTAAAACTTTTTAAAAAATATATATATACAGCGTGGCGCTTTAATGGCGACATTAATTTAACACACGTATACGGTTTTGCGTTGTAGTTTTATGAATATATTTTAATTTAATTAATATTTATTTATTTATTAACAATTTTATAAAATAGCATCTTAGAGCAATCTGACTTAAAGAACTGTAGCGCAGGGGTCATTGGGTTCACGGATCATAACATCGCATCAATGTAATTAAAACAATTAACGAGCAAAGAGAAGGCGAATTGAAGGAAAGAGAGAGAGCCCTATGTCGGCGCGCGGCGCAGGTGGAAGTTTTCAAAATACGATTTTTTTCATGATGTTATAATTTTTATGATTACTGGCCACTTGCCCTACCCGTGTGTTAAATTAATGTCGCCATTGTAGCGCCACGTGGTATATAATATATAAATAAATAAAATTATCGATTGTATTGTTACAGCACTATTTAATTCAAGAAGACGAAATGGAGCAAGCTGAAGATGTTGAAGTGCCAAAAGCGTTAGGAGACTTGTTCGAGTCAGTTGCGGGCGCTATATTCTTGGATTCAGGTATTTTTATTATTATTATCTCATTAGCAACTACCATTCTCGTGTTGAGTTGAGGTCATAACTCATTATAACAGTACCGCACCGACAGCAAATAAGTTGTCATTCGAGTTAGGACTTTAAATCAACTGCATCATCTACCTAGCCTTTATCCAACTATATTGAGGTCGGCCTCCTGTCTAACCGGATGCAGCTGAATACCAGAATTTTACACGGAGCGACGGCCTATCTGACCTCCACAACCCAGTTATTGGGTAATACGATACCCCTTGGTAAGACTGGTTGTCAGACTTTCGGACTTCTGACTACCCGTAACGACTGTAAAAGATCCACGAATGACAGCTGGGACCAACGGCTTAACGTGCTTTCCGAGGCACGGAGGGGTCTTGGTTTGTGAAAATGGTCACCCATCCACGGACCAACCGCGGCAAGCGTAGCTTGACCAAGACATGGAGCGACTGCCTATCTGACCGCCACAACCCAGTGGTTCTGGCGGTCAGATAGGCAGTCGCTCCATGTAAAATACTGGTATTCAGCTGCACCCGGTTAGACTGGAAGCCGACCCCAACATAGTTGGGAAAAGGCTAGGCAGATGATGAAGCTTTATAAAGAAGGCACAAAACACAGTTTATTTATTTGAATAAACAACGTGGCGCTACAATGGCGTCATTAATTTAACACACGGGTAGGGCTAGTGGCCAGTAATCATAAAAATTATAACAACATAAAAAAAATCGTAACTTGAAAACTTCCACCTGCGCCGCGCGCCGACATAGGGCTCTCTCTCTTTCCTTCAATTCGCCTTCTCTTTGCTCGTTAATTGTTTTAATTACATTGATGCGATGTTATGATCCGTGACCCCGGCAAATGACCCCTGCGCTACAGTTCTTTAAGTCAGGTTGCTCTAAGATGCTATTTTATAAAATTGTTAATAAATAAATAAATATTAACGTTTAATTAAATTAAAATATATTCATAAAACTACAACGCAAAACCGTATACGTGTGTTAAATTAATGTCGCCATTAAAGCGCCACGCTGTATACTCCTCCCACAGGCATGTCTCTGGGCGCAGTATGGAAATCCTATGTTAACCTGATGGGGGCTGAATTGGAAGCGTTCAGTGCAGCTGCACCGAAGTCGCCAGTACGAGAACTGCTGGAAGCTGAGCCTGATACTGCTAAGTTTGGGTGAGTTGACTTTCAACCTAGAGAAAATCTGGAATTCAATTATTGTCGACACGGTTGGCGCAGTGGCTGAGCGATCGACTGCTGCGCTGCGTGTCGCGGGTTCCATTCCCGCACGGAACAAATATTTGTATTGCCTACAGGTAGTTGTTCCGGGTCTGGCTGTTTGTGTATGTGAGATTTAAATGTTTGTAAACGCACCCACGATACAGGAGCAATTCCAAGTGTGGGGCAACGTTTAAAAAAAAAAAAATACTAAGTTCAAAGTTAAAGTAACCGTGTGCCCACTGTTACCTAACATTATATAGAAAACCGGCAAAGTACGAGTCGGACTCACACGAAGGGAAGGGAATAAAATTGACGTCTGACAGTTTTTAACCGACTTCAAAAAAGGAGGACCGCTAGACTAACTCAAAAATCAAACCATTTATTTCAAACTAGCTGCGCCACGCGGTTTTACCCGCATAAGTTTCGATCCCGTGGGAATATCGGGATAAGAATTATCATATATGTTAATCCTGGTTATAAACCATCTGTGTGCCAAATTTCATCCAAATCCGTTCAGTAGTTTTTGCGTGAAAGAGTAACAAACATCCATCCATCCATCTGTAGCGGTATCTACAACGCCACATGCGAACAACGCGTCATACTGACGTCACGCAAATCCTGCATCTCGCAAGCAGAGTTTACCGCGCAATTAGCATAGATACAATTTCCCAACATCAATCGTTGGGCAGTTGCCCGCCAGACACAACACCCATCTGGTCGGAGGATCCTCCCTTTTCTATGGAGGTTGAGTGAACTTTACACCCTGTTCCTCGTGCCTCTAAACATCCATCCATAAAAATTTTCGCATTTATAATATTATTAGTAGGAGTAGGATAAACCAATTACTGGCACTTTTGAATTGTTATTTTGGGTTGGTCAGTCAGAGAGATGAAGCTAGACTTACTAACAACGCGGTAACCTCAACTTTTATCCTCAAAATTGTATTTTTCCTTTTTTTTTTCCAGTAAACCGGAGCGCTTAGCGGACGGACGTCGCGTGCGCGTGTGCGTCGAGGTGTTCGGTCGCGGCACGTTCAAGGGCGTCGGCCGGAACTACCGCATCGCCAAGGGCACGGCCGCGAGGTGCGCGTTACGTCATCTCAAGGTACGTACAACTTAATAGCTAAGTTTAGACAGGTTAATGTTACTTGTTATGTTGTTAATGTTACTTTTTGTTTCAGGGAACTCGCGTTGATCATTGAGCTCACGATGTTCAGTGAGCTCAGGTGTATCGGTGAGCTCGGGTTGTTCATTGCGCTCAAATTGATCAGCCATGGACGAGGACCGGTAAAAGTGTAGCATAAGTAGAAAGTTTGTACAGCGAGTCCGTGTAGATGAGCTCAGTACCGTAAGGAAATAACCAACGATTTTGTATGGAATGCGTACGCATCCGTAAAGTTGAACGGATGCGTACGCATTCCATACAACATCGTTATTTTGTATGGACAAAGGCTGAACAAAGCTAAATAAGTATGGTTAGTCCCTAAAGCTTTAGGTTCCTAGGAAAGCGGTGGACGGTTACATAATCAAAGCTATGGTTTCCTAGTAAAACGTTGCCGTCTTGTAAATAACGGACGTCATGGAAATCTGTCATTTTTCACCAGTATTTGACACTAAGGGCGCATTCTACGAAAGTTTTATACCTAGAAAAAGTCTGAGAATAAATTTTGAATTTTTGACAGTTTTTTTCATACTAGAACTGTCAGATGTCAATTTTATTCCACGGTCATTATTTTATATAATAATAATATCCCTGGACATTTCACACAGCGCCATCTAGTCCCAAGCTAAGCAACCTAATGCTTGTGTTATGGTAACAAGATGGCTGATAAACTACTTATATACATTTTTTTTTTGTAAATACATACAAACACCCAGACTCGGAACAAATACATGTAGGTCATACAAATATTTGTTCCGTGCGGGAATCGAACCCGCGACACGCAGCGCAGCAGTCTTACTTCAATCCAATCTGTCCAATCTTACTTTGGTAAAATCAGCCCTTGGAGGTCAAAAAGGCTTTGTATTTGGACATTGCGGCCGCATGTGGGAAACGTAGTTTAACGGCTCTCCAAGTAACTTTTTGACGCCTTAGGGCGGGTTGTTTCACGACCACTTGACGCACGCGTATACGTCAAAAATAGCGCTAACTACCCTCAAACCAAAGAAAGCGTTGTTTCAAATTATAATAACAAAATTATGGCCTTGACGTACACACGGCTACACATCAAGCTATGCAAAACCAGTATTAGCTGACCGTTCTTTGTGAGAAAATATCATACAAAGTGAGGCCAAGACAAACTGGTTTTGTATAGCTTGACGTGTAGCCGTGTGTACGTATGTTATGTTAGCCAACCGTTTCAAGCAACCGGCCCTTATTTTCAAATACTGGTGAAAATGACAGATGTTCAAAATGGCTGTCGTTAAGTTTAAAATTCGTGTTGTCAACGGCAAAAATAACGCAATGGATATTTATATTTAAATTGTAATGAACGACGCGTGCTTGTAAAACGTTACTTTACGGTCAAATTAAATTAACTGGTGAAACTTCAACCACAAAAAGAAAACAAACTCATTATTTCTCAGAGTTAGTGCGTCCTGTGTCCTGTGTAAAATATGTTTTTGTAATTTTTTTTTTCTGGTTTGTTCTCAATTTAGTTTTTGGCACAGAGGGTGAACTACCTACTATGGCCGTTATAACAACAATAAAAATAAAATTAAGCTAAAATCCAAAAGACCTTTAATTTTTTACTTTATTTTACCACTAGCTTCTGCCCGCGACTTCGTCCGCGTGAAGCAACTTTCTTAATTTTTTTTTCCGTAAGAACCTTGTACAGAGTATTAGAAAACTACAAAAAAAAAATCAGCCAAATCGGTCAAGCCGTTTTCATGTTATGTCATGACAACGGAAAACGGGTTTCATTTTTATATATATAGATATACAAGAAAAGTGTTTTTTTTTCACGTCGATTTTTTCTTGAGCTTACTAATGGCAACATTGGTATTTATTTATTTATATATCAATTGCTTGCTGCACTTACAGTACACACCAAAGCGCGCAACAAGCCAACAACATAACATTTAAATAAAAAACTTCATACAAACATTAAACATAGATTTACTGCTATACATAAATATGTCAACTTTCCGTCCGTGCCTCGGAAAGCACGTTAAGCCGTTGGTCCCGGCTGTCATTCCTGGATCTTTGACAGTCGTCAGAAGCCCGAAAGCCTGACAAACAGTCTTACCAAGGGGTATCGTATTACCCAGTAACTGGGTTGTGGAGGTCAGATAGACAGTCGCTCCATGTAAAATACTGGTATTCAGCTGCATCCGGTTAGACTGGAAGCCGACCCCAACATAATTGGGAAAAGGTTAGGCAGATGATGACATAAATATGTCAACTTCCGGCTCCTGAGCAATCAGGGCGTTCAGCAGATTAATCGCCTGGGTTGTGGGAGCATAGCGAGCAATGTGGGTATGCACTTGGTATGAAACCTTATGTATGCTAGTCTGACTCGTATGTACAGTCGCCAGCACATCAAGCTACTACAATCTGTCAAATTTCTTTAATAGATTTTCAACTTTATCGCTAAAGTTTTAAGGTTCAAAGTTTATTGGTAAAATTTGACAGTTTCGGGTAGCTTGACCTGCTGGCGTCTGTACATATGTTACGAACATAGTATTTTCGAACCCATAGGTATGCAATGTGTCGTATTTCATTGTTGTTTTCATTATTGGTAAAATCGGTAAAAAGTTTCTAAGTGTTGACATATTTGTGCTCGTGACTGTACTCGGCCGCTGTTCTTGTATCATGATGTGACATTCCGAATTCAAGATTCCCGTCATGTTTATGAAGTTTCGCTAGCTATTTTAATTTGACCCTGTAAATTTCTGGCTTGCATTCTTTTGATGCTTTTATGTCTAGTAAAAAACCTCATCGTTCTTATGTATTTATTTGTAAAGACGCCAACAGATCAAGCTACCCGAAATTGTCAAATTTTCCCAATCAACCTTAAACCTAAATGCTTTAGCGATAAAGTTGAAAATCTATTAAAGAAATTTGACAGATTGTAGTAGCTTCATATGCTCGCTATGTCTTTACTATCGCCAAAATCTATATCTGACCACCGTAAGGACTATTCCTGCTTGCAGCGCATATTATTAGTCGACCTAAAAAGGGTCCTCTTTTGTTTTACTTACGGACGCAGCTGTGGTCATCATGTGCACGGGATTTTGTTTTCAAAATGGCCGGATATAGGTTTTGGCGATAGTACGTGTAGAATTACAGGGTTGCAGGGACCTCGACGCCTAACCTGTTCCATGGATTCAATACATGATTCTGGACCCCTGTGATGAGATTTTTCATCGGTTATCAAAATAAAAATAACCTGTTTCATAGAAAAGTGCAATACCTACGCGGGGAAAATGTATGGAACAGCTATTTTTTTAAATGATATTTGACGAACCATTTCAGCGTCCTGAGAGGGGTCCGTGACTAAATAAGAACAGCCGTACAGATCAATCGATCAGGTTAAGCTACGCTTGCCGCGGTTGGTCTGTGTATGGGTGACCATCTTTACATGCCGAGACTCTTTCGTGCCTCGGAAAGCACGTTAAACCGTTGGTCCCGGCTGTCATTCGTGGATCTTTGACAGTCGTTACGGGTAATCAATCAGAAGCCCGAAAGTCTGACAACCAGTCTTACCAAGGGGTATCGTATTACCCAGTAACTGGGTAATGGAGGTCAGATAGGCAGTCGCACCATGTAAAATACTGGTATTCAGCTGCATCCAGTTAGACTGGAAGCCGACCCCAACATAGTTGGGAAAAGGCTAGGCAGATGATGATGATGAAGAACAATTTCAACGTAGGTTTAGAATTATGTATTGGATCCATGCGCGTCAATATTCACCCAGCCACCCTGTATGTGCAGCATTATAATATCTAAGTAAAATGTCTTGTCCCTAGTGTTAAAAATAAGTTTAAAATGCGTAAACAAGTACGCTGGACTAAATATACTATACGAAATGACAGTTGTTTTTTGTGCTGATTCAAAGCGCCCCGATCGAGTGTCTCAGGAACTAAAATTGACACACTGTAAGAAATGGCTGTCGGGTTGTTTGGTTACCTTCGATGATTTAGGTCTAAATCATGGAATAAGACTTTATTTTATGTATTTTGTGTTTACTACGAGATGTTAAGAACATTTTTATCATGAGAGTAAGCTCATTTTGTAAAAATCGCTATCAAAAATATTAGTTCCACAGACGCTCACGTTGCTATCAGCGCCAAAATGGCGAAAATCAAATGTCTTCGATTTGTCATCGATAGTATGAAGTCCAGCGTACTTGTATATAGTTCAGTGATCCAGGGTAACGCATCGATGTCCCTGACATCCTGTATATGCAATAAAAAAAGTTTACAAGATGCTATGCTTTTAAATGTCTATGCACAAAACTTAATGTCTAAGAGATTTTTTTGTATTTGTATTTTATTTATATGCTAGTATAATTTTTATAATGTATTTTTTAATTTTAGTATAGTCAATTTCGCGTGTGGTGCAGTAAATCAATATTTTAATACTCTTTTATACATCGTGTATCAGAAAGTGTTGTCATATTTAAAGGGTACAGACCATCAAATTGAACAAGTTTCGGGATCAACATCGTAATCGCGAAAAAAATATCATCCGTCCCATAAAAAACTTCAATACCTGCTCGACTCAAATGTATAATCAACATTCATTGCGTTATTTACGTGTTGAGCAGACAAATTTTTCGAACTTATGAAGCAATGCTTTAGCAATTTGCTTCAAAATGATTCAGATTCCGATTGATCGTGTGTTATGCAATTAGGGAACTGCCGATCGATTCTGTAAAAATTTCACCGTGAAAATTTAGGTGAAGTGAGCTTAGAGTGTGCTGTCAATAGTGGCAATCCCTTAGCATTCGTTGGAATGACAGCTCACTCCACGCTCACTTCACCTAAGTTTTCACGGTGAGATGGTTACAGAATCGCACTGCTGGTCACCCCGACCAAATGGGTTAGGTTAGAACTGTGATCAACCGCGTGCGAGCCGAGAGAGCGAAGCGAGGCGAGCACTACTTCCAAAGGCCAGGCGGTTGACTAAACGGCTAATTTAACCAGTTGGCTGCGACATATACACTCAGTATCAGAAAAGACTGATCATATTTAAGAGTGTGGGCACAGACCATCAAACTGAACAACTTTCTCCATGAGACCAACATTAATCGCGAAAAAATATTATTATTTATTTTCTCTTTATTTCATTACTGTACATACAAATTATATTTTTAAATACGTATTAGAATATAAAAATATTAAAAAAAAAATAGTAGCCCACCGGTATCGGGAACAGGGTCCAAGCTACCGGCGGTCAGGGCTTCAGAGAGAGGAACCTCCTGATAATGCGAGCCGTGTCCAGAAGTACCGCTTTCTGAATCGAGCCCTTGACCCAGCTGCCTATTATATTTTTTACTAGCTGCGCCCCGCTGTTTTACCCGCATAAGTTTCGATCTCATGGGAAAATCGGGATAAAAAGATATCCTATGTGGTAATCCTGGTTATAAACTATCTGTGTGCCAAATTTCATCCAAATCCGTTCAATAGTTTTTGCGTGAAAGAGTAACAAACATCCACACATCCATACAAATTTTCGCGTTTATAATATTATTAGTATTATTGCAAAATGGGCCAGCTCTTGACCTTAAAATGGGCGATTGGCAACCAAATCTGCCCTACATCGTCCGTGGCGTAAAATGTCGTGCAAAATCGATAAAACGTAACGTAAAAAAAAATATGTTTTGTTGTTTTTATAATAAGCTAAAAATTCTGCTCAGAGGAAAGTTAGTGTACCCCCACTGATCGTATGTGTGTACAAGAGGCAATGTTTTAACTGTTACTAGGAGAACTTAGGATGCAAGAGCGAGCGAAGCGAGATCGGGACTTGGGGCACTCCGACTATGTTTGTAAACGCACCCACGATACAGGAGTAATTCTTAGTGTCGGGCAACGTTAAAAAAAAAAAACAAAAAAAAAAGAATGTAAACAGGTTAGGTTCGAAGGGGATGGCGGGGTCTAGTGAGCGAGCATAGCGATAGCGAGCGAACTCAGACCCCGCCATCCTCTTGGTGGTTTTTTTTTAAACGATTACGCCTTTTAAGCAACTTTAAAGGGTTTTGAGGTTAGATTACAATAATTGGTTTTTCTCAAGAACAGTGCCAGGGGAGAGGGAGCACACCCCCCCCCCCCCCGCCCCCTCATGACCACGCCTTTCTGAAACACGCTGTATAACTCGATTTTATGCAATACTCGACCTTTTTGGGATTTATCTGTATTTTTTTTTAAATCTTTTTTTTTGGGAGTTTGTGAGTACAGTCACGAGCAAAAGTATATATACACTCGCCTTTATTCAAAAGCGATTTGCTCCTTTATTTTTTAATGAAATTTTATGTTGTTACAAACATAGCATTTTCGAACCCATAGGTTTATGTAATGTGTCGTATTTCAACGTTGGATTCGTTATTTCACGAAAAAATCGCAATTGAAAGTTGCCGAGTGTTGACATATTGGTGCTCGTGACTGTACAGTAAGCAACTTTTTCATACATAAATAAAAAACCGTGTCTCCTATGTGTGTAATTTGTAACAACAGATGGCTAATTCCCCTAATTAAAAACGTTCAAAATCTATGCGCAATCTAATCTCAGTGACAATCAATGTCAAAAATGTAGGGAAATTAGAGGATTTTTTGACAGATTGAGACTGAGATCAGACTGTGAACGTTCTTAATAGAATTGATCCCCAGATAACAGCAAATTTAATGATTATATACGTAGATAGGTAATCAAATAAAAGCAAGCCAGGATGTCAAGAGAATGCGTTCCTGATAACTGCCAGCGTGACAATTCTAGTAGCGAATAAAGATCAAATTCGCAAAACACGTATTCCGTTGTATGAAACTGACAGGTATCAAGAACGCATTCTCTCAACGGTTGAACTGTAAAATGGGTTGAGTATTGCAGAATTACTTATGTGCACATGTTAATAGGTATGTAATTTGTGGTTTAACTGTGATTATTTTTTTAAATAAGCTCTAAGAAAAAGTGTCTTGCAACGATATTATTTTCCGAATATTTTAGGCAAAGAGGTTCATTTGAAATTGTCGCAAAAAGCTAACCACATTTGATGTATCTTAAAGTAAATAAAAGCCAACACGATAACCTTTGTCTGGTTGTCAGAATTTGGCTGTCTTGCGGGGGAACCGCCAGAGTAGCCCACGAAATTCAAATTTTCTTACGTTTTTTGCAATTTGGAGGTCAGTGACAGGTTTTATGTTGAACAAAATATGATTCGCGACCGGAAGATGGGTATTGTGCCTGGCGACTGGCCACTGCCCGGTGAGTCATGTCGAGCCGTTGTGTACAACGTGGCGCTACAATGGCGACATTAATTCAACACACGGGTAGGGCTAGTGGCCAGTAATCATAAAAATTATAACAACATAAAAAAAATCGTAACTTGAAAACTTACACCTGCGCCGCGCGCCGACATAGGGCTCTCTCTCTTTCCTTCAATTCGCCTTCTCTTTGCTCGTTAATTGTTTTAATTACATTGACGCGATGTTATGATCCGTGACCCCGGCAAATGACCCCTGCGCTACAGTTCTTTAAGTCAGTTTGCTCTAAGATGCTATTTTAGAAAATTGTTAATAAATAAATAAATATTAATGTTTAATTAAATTAAAATATATTCATAAAACTAAAACGCGAAACCGTATACGTGTGTTAAATAAATCGCCATTAAAGCGCCACGCTGTATATGCTAGTTGCGCGGTAAACTCTGCTTGCGAAATGCAGGATTTTGCGTGACGTTAGTAGGACGCGTAGTTCGTATGTGGCGTTGTAGATACCGCTACATAAGTCCCGTCAGACTTAATCGTCTGTGAAGTTTACACTAAAAAAAAAACAGATGTTTAAAACTAATATTTCAAGTAACTACAAGGTCTTTGACCCCAAAAAAGGTATCGGCAATTTTTTTTTTGTTTTGTCATGTTTAGATTTTCATACCCACCCATTTTTTTTCATGAGGGGCCCGTGGCTAAATAATAACAGCCGCACAGGTCGATCGGTCAGGTTAAGCTACGCTTGCCGCGGTTGGTCTGTGGATGGGTGACCATCTTTACATACTGAGACCCCTCCGTGCCTCGGAAAGCACGTTAAGCCGTTGGTCCCGGCTGTCATTCGTGGATCTTTGACAGTCGTTACGGGTCGTAGCCCGAAAGTCTGACAACCAGTCTTACCAAGGGGTATCGTATTACCCAGTAACTGGGTTGTGGAGGTCAGATAGGCAGTCGCTCCATGTAAAATACTGGTATTCAGCTGCATCCGGTTAGACTGGAAGCCGACCCCAACATAGTTGGGAAAAGGCTAGGCAGATGATGAGATTTTCATACCCACGACTGCAGAGTTCCGCTAGCTAATCTAATTTGACCCAGTATACTTATTACGGTCGCGAATCATATTTTTGTTAAACATGCAACCTGACATCTTCATCCAATCTGCATTCACGACTTATTTGCCAAAAATGTAAACAAATATGAGTCTATGGAAAGATAACTTTAATTCCTACACAATAAAGTTCAGTTTACGTTACAACTTCAAACAGTTTTATAACATTTTCAAGAGTGCGAGTCACTCTGAAATCAACTTAATTACCATTAAAATAAAGTTGATATTGGTTTAACTTGAAATAACATCAATTTGAAACATAAAATTTGAATAGACTAGGTCATTTTCCATGCAATTTTACAACGACACATTTTTTTTTTATTTATCTGAGCTTCCACAAGATACACGGACTGAATGAAACAACCGTTCCTTCTTCACAATTAAACCATTCATTCATTATCAAACGCTCACTGAATTGAAAGTGAATGGAAGTGGGTTCAATCCGAATCACAAGAATGAGTTTCATTCAGTCCGGGGAAGGACTAACCACCGCACTCAGAGACGATAATTAAAAATAATCAATCATTAATCTCCAAATAAAGTTGTTTCATAGTTATTTTGCATCATTGTCCAAATCACAGTTCTCATTCTAATAAGTTTGCTGTTGTGTTTCTGCCACTGAGAAGTCTGTCAGAATAACTGTGATCTTTATTCTCATACTTATAAGGTCCATGTTGGGTTGTCATCATCAGTTAGATTATCAAAAAATATGGGAACCATATTTTTCTTTTGTCAATTATATTAAAAAAATATGTAGATATCGCCCGTTAAAGTTCCGCGTGACGTCAAGCCTTGCTACACTGCTTTTTAGCAAGGCGTGACGTCACGACCCCCCCCCCCCACTCCCAAATTTTGACGCACTTTATCTTTGTCATTTATTGTTTGATAGACAAAAGAAAAAACACGTGTCCATTCTTTTTCGATAATCTAACTGACGGACTAAATATAATAATTATTTTTTTACCCAGGAAACTACCCTATTGTCAAGCCTATCGTAAAGAAACAGAAACTTTTATGCCACAGTCAGCTATATGCACTATGCCAGCTGCTTCGCCAGCGAGGATGTTGGAAAATATCCCACGGAATCGTACTACCACGATTAAAATTATTCTTAGTCAAAATCAAAAGTCATCCATTTAAATTAGGCTGAGAATCAGCACTTTTCGAACGTCAAAATTACATAAGACATTCCCCCAAAACGCCCGCCCTTCACCACTTCCTAGTGCTATCGCTGGGAAGAAGAAGTGGCGCAACAAACTCCCCAGCAGCACAGCTGTCTGTTCAGTTAGAAAAACTTGCTTCTATACAATAATAGCTATGCAAAGTAGTTAATATTACGAGACACAGAACATTTAATTAAACTATTTGATGTCACCTAGTCACGCCAATATAACAATGCCCTATGTGTTAATCCAATATATAAACTATCTGTGTGCCAAATTTCGTACAAATCCGTTCAGCCGATTTTGCGTGATTGAGTAACAAACATACAGAAAACAAAGATTATAAAATGAGTAATCCTACTCCCCAGCGGTTTTACCCGCATAAGTTTCTATAGAATAGATTTTTTCTATATTCAAGCTACAAAGACTCACTTGTTAGTAAAACTTACAACTATGTTAGTAAGAACAGACACTATAAAATTAACGGTACCGTTGCGACATCCCATGAGACACGGCACAACAGTGACCCACGTACACACAGTCTAGGCGACTCGCAATCATGCTTAGGACACTGTTGGAGCCGCCCCACACCCTGCGCACCAGGGGAGCGCCCGTGGGAATATCGGGATCAAAAGTCCGATGTGTTAATCCTGGTTATAAACTATCTGTGTACCAAATTTCATCCAAATCAGTACCCTAATTGCGTAACACACGATCAATCGATGTCAGAATCGGTTTCATTTTGACAGTTCAACAACATTCATTGCGTCATTTACGTTGTTGTGCAGACAATATTTTCGAACATTATGAATCAATGTATTAGCAATTTGCTTCAAAATGATTCAGATTCTGATTGATGTTGTGGTACGCAATTAGGGTGCTGGTTATCGAAATGTGTCATTTTCGATACGATAGCCTGTCAGATGGTTTTGAATAGAACTTAACGATTAACTTAATGATTGATTATTATTTAAATGATGTCTCAGAATGCGGCCGTAAAACTATGTCCTAGCTTTTCACAGTTAAATCGCAAATGTTTTTAGATTTAAGTTTTGTAAGTCAATTTTAAGCGAAACATGCAATTAAATATAATGAATCACTGCCCTTTCAAAGATGTAACGTGTATTTTATAAAGTAAGAAGTTTATTTCTAAAGGAATAAACGATATACAATCACAGTTTGTTGTTTTATTTCATCTAACTAAACCTTTCACGAAATCTCGCTCGCATATACACACACACACCCTCACACACTCATATTTGTATTTTTTTAGTTTTTTCTTATCTTAGATCATCTAGTGACGCACCTTTTTGTATGTCTTTTGGGCTAATATGTAATACTAGCTTCGCCGCGGTTTCACCCGCATAAGTTTCGATCCCGTGGGAATATGGGGATAAAAAGTATCCTATATGTTAATCCTGGTTACAAACCATCCGTGCGCCAAATTTCATCCAAATCCGTTCAGTAGTATTTGCGTGAAAGAGTAAGAAACATCCATCCATCCATCCTTACAAACTTTCGCGTTTATATTAGTAGGTAGTAGGATTGTTTTGAGGGAACTGGCGCAAAACAGAGTGTCACTGACCTTGGCAGGGCCACCATCAGGGATTTTAATTTTGATAACACAAAAAAATTGTCGAAATTTGTCGCCAAATATCAGAATTTGTCGGTCACTGGTACAAAAGATACAAGGGTTTATAGGTGGCCGATCTGGAGAGCCTCTCCAGCAGGGCCACATTTATATCTCAAAAACTAGGGCACCTAGTGAAGATATGTTTTCGGGAACCAAAAATTCGAAGACATGTGACATCTACCAAAGATGTCACATGTCTTCGAATTATTGGTTCCCGCACTGGGCTCGCGTGGTGGAGTATGGTCCACTCCCTCTCTCAAAGAGGAAGCCTTCAAAATCATCAGGATTGTGCCGGAATATAGGTAGCAGTTCGTGGTGAACGTAGCACAGTCCGATTCAAACATAGAATAAAGTAAAATATATCGGGATTCAAACTTTATGTCGGCACTAAAGTACGCTACTCGCTGCGCAGTACCTCACCCCGCACCCCCGCTGACACGTGAATTTGTTACTGCGCAGAGCCTCGCCTCATGCTTCAAGCCGCAATAAAGTTTAAATCGGGCTGTACGACAGCAGCTCCCCTGACATCATCTTCTGTCATCCGAAGACAGTCGCCACGCAACCATCGATGTGAAGCTCTGTTAGAGTGACTGTCACCAGCCAGTGTCACTCTTAGCTGACATTTTTGGCGGTTCCAGTACAGTCACGAGCACCAATATGTCAACACTTGGCAACTTTCAATTGTGATTTTTTCGTGAAATAACGAATGCAACGTTGAAATACGACACATTACATAAACCTATGGGATCGAAAATACTATGTTCGTAACAACATAAAATTTCATCAAAAAATCAAGGAGTAAATCGCTTTTGAATAAAGCCGAGTGTATACATACTTTTGTTCGTGACTGTACCTTTATAACAAAATGGGGTGGCGCCACTTACTGCGCCGATATATACCAATACGCCCAGGTTGATGCAAATGGGTCACACTGTCACGCCCTAGAAGGATCACGTCAAATTACAGGTCACCCTTTATGCTAGTCGCGCGTCGAACTTTGCTTGCGCGATGCAGGATTTTGCGTGACGTCAGTGTGATGCGTAGTTCGCATGTGGCGATGTAGATGCCGCCACAGTTTTATTAGGAGGTTCTCTCAAACAGCCTTGAAAGAGTCTGGATTTACCAATAAGTTCGACCCATAATAATAGCCTCCAGACCGATCTCGGTCTCGGTGGCCAATCTCAACGGAGATTAGCCAGGTACGCAGGACATATTATAGAGCACAAGTGTGTGCGTAAACACAGGTGCACTCTCTGTTCCTTTACTCTCATAGTCTGATGGGACGGCAATCCGACACGACCGGAGAGAGATCAGGCTCAGGACTTTACATGCTTTCCGAGGCACTGGGGTCTTAAACCGCCAACTTCCAAACTCCGGACTATTACTAAAAAAGTATAACTGGCTTGCTTTCTATAAGAGAGAGAGAGAGAGACAGACAGAGAAACACGCGCACGCCGCACGGCTTACAACTATAGCAAAAAGTGTCGTTCCAACTTTTGGTCTTAATTTTTTCCGTCTAGCCCCCTTTCGCAACGCGCGATAAGGAACTTCGTTCCAAAATTCTTGATGGAAACCCCAATAACACTTTGTACGGCCTGGGAATCGATCCCAGGACCCCACGCTCAGCAGTCGCGCTTGCAACCACGAGACCAACGGGGCAGTTAGTCGACCCACAGACGCCAGTAGGTACAACTTTATGGCAAATTTTCCCAATCAACCTTGAACCTTAATAGGTTTAAGGTTGATTGGGAAAATTTGACAGTTTCGGGTAGTTAGCTTGACCTGCTGGCGTCTGTACATGGAACTGTAACCGTACTGTGGTGTACTGTGCACCTCTGTTTACCCCTTCGGTATATACAGGCGTGTGTTTACACAAGTATGTTTACATATATATTGCACAAACGTGTACTTCGAGTCAATAACAGTGGATAATAATTGAAATGTTAATAGCTACGATCTTAATTAAATAAAACTGCATCTGTTTCAATAAAAATAATGTCAATATTGTTAATTGTCGTTCAACTTTAATCATTTTTCAACCTTAGTATGGGGGTGGCCTTGGTAAAGGTTTAGTACTCCTTAGCAGTCCACGGTTAGCTAGCCACGTGTAACAACTTCGCACTGTATGAAAATGTAGGCGGAATCGTTCACAGCGACCCACATGAACCTACATGTATTTGTTCCGAGTCTGGGTGTTTTTCTATCTATAATATGTAGGTATGTATATAGAAAAAAAAATGTATATAAGTAGTTTATCAGCCATCTTGTTACCATAGCACAAGCATTAGGTTGCTTAGCTTGGGACTAGATGGCGCTGTGTGAAATGTCTAGGGATATTATATTATTACTAGCTTCTGCCCGCGGCTTCGCCCGCGTGGATGTCGGAAATTATCCCACGGGAACGTGCTAACAGGATAAAATGTATGTGCTTCCCCAGGATGCCATTTATGTCTATGCCAAATCAGAAGTTCAGTGGTTTAGGCGTGAAAATGAAACATACAGTTTCAAGTTCACGTACTTATTATTAATTATTTTCTGTCAAAAGTATCAATACTGAGTTTCGAGTTACACGGATCGCGCATTCAATTTCATCCACACAAACTTAACACCCCTATATCCCCCTTTGAGGGGTAGTTTTGAAAAACTTATAATGATAAACTTTATTACTTACTTAGGCAAATTCTTGCCATGTTTCAAGTTTATTAACTAAATGAATAAGATTTTTCATATGAACTGTATCCCCCGCTTTTCACCCCCAAAGGGGTGGAATTTTGAAAAATCGTTTAGGATTATTCATAACTTGATTCAAAGATTATTTATATCAATTTTCGAGTTACTCAACCCACGCATTATAATCCTCCCTTGTAAAATTAACTACCCCTTTTCAACCCGTTAGGGGTAGATTTTCGAAAAACCCTGATACATGTTACTCTTTATTTTTGGTCTTAAGTATAAACACTGAGTTTCGAGTTAATCGGACCGCGCATTCAAATTATTCCACACAAACTTCAACACCCCTATATCCCCCTTTGAGGGGTAGTTTTGAAAAACTTATAATGATAAACTTTATTACTTACTTAGGCGAGTATTCTTGAAAAGTTTCAAGTTTATTAACCTAATGAAGAAGATTTTTCATAAGTATAAACTGTATCCCCGCTTTTCACCCCCACAGGGGTAGAATTTAAAAAAAATCGTTTGAGATGTATTCATAACTTAATTCAAAGATTATTTATACTAATTTTCGAGTTAATCAAGCCATGCAGTAAAATCCTCCCCTGAAAAATTGACTACCCCATTTCAGCCCGTCAGGGGTAGATTTTCAAAAAACCCTGATACACATTATTCTTTACTTTCAATATTAGGTATAAATACTGAGTTTCGAGTAAATCGGACTGCGCGCTAAAATTCTTCCATACAAACTTTTAAACCCCCCAATCCCTTATTAGGGGGTAGTTTAGAAGAAAAAAAAACTGTCACTCTTCATAATTTATTTAGATAAGTATTCGTGCCAAGTTTCAAGTTTATTAACTCAAGGAATAAGATTTTTCATACAAACGAATTCCCCCCTTTTCACCCTCTTAGGGGTGGAATTTCGAAAAATCCTTTCTTAGTGGATGCCTACTCTTCACGAAGAACACACCCTCCAAATTTCATGTCTCTAGGACCAGCGGTTTAGGCTGTGCGTTGATCTATCAGTCAGTCAGTCAGTCAGTCAGTCAGTCAATCAGTCAGTCAGTCAGTCAGTCAGGACTTTGAATTATATATATATAGATGAACCGCGCAGGCACGTGCAGTAGCGGGGTAGTTACGTAACAAACTATCAGTAGCTATGGCTTTTCTTTTGCGAGTTCAAAAACATTAATTGCGTTGTTTACGTAGGTAGTTGAGTAGACAAATTTTTCGAACATCTAAAATCTTAAGGCTAGATGTAGGCATCTAGCAAAAAATCTAATTAGTCCGTCAGTTAGATTATCAAAAAATATTGGACCCGTATTTTTTCTTTTGTCAATTATATAAAAAATGATGAACACACACTCACACACTAATTTATTTCAATAAAGATTTTTTTTTTATTTTTTTTATTTAAAAACAGATATATTAAGTAAAAAGGATAGTTAATGGGCTTTAGAGAGGGGCCCGTGGCTAAATAATAACCGCCGCATATGTCGATCGGTCAGGTTAAGCTACGCTTGCCGCGGTTGGTCAGTGGATGGGTAACCATACCGAGACCTCTTCTGTGCCTCGGAAAGTATGTTGAGCCGTTGGTCCCGGCTGTCATTCGTGGATCTTTGACAGTCGTTTCGGGTAGTCAGAAGCCCGAAAGTCTGACAACCAGTCTTACCAGGGTAGCGGGATCGTCCGAAAGGGTTACCACTGCCCTGGAAGCGGGAGGGGTCATTTAATAATTTCCCATCCTCAAAAAAAAAAACGGTTGGTCCCGGCTGTCATTCGTGGATCTTTAACAGTCGTTACGGGTAGTAAGAAATCCGAAAGTCTGACAACCAGTCTTACCACGGGGTATCGTATTACCCAGTAACTGGGTTGTGCAGGTCAGATAGGGAGTCGCTCTTTATAAAATACTGGTATTCAGCTGCATCTGGTTAGACTGGAAGCCGACCCCAACATAGTTGGGAAAAGGCTAGGCAGATGATGAGTTAATAGGCGTTAGAAAAAAATAACTTCAAGGTACAAATACGAGATTTGTGGTACGCGACAGGTACCTGAACTTGGTACCAGTACCTACTTGCTAAGTACCAAACGACCTAAAGATCACCGACCTTAAGAAGCTGGCTGAGTCAGACTGGATGCGGAAGGCGGAGGACAGATATGTCCAACTGTGGACTGCGATAGGCGATTGACTTATTAGGTGAAGTACCGGTACCCAGGTAACGAAATGGTTAGAACCGATTAGTACCGATATAGAACCTGTACTTTTGGTACCGGTTCTAAGCACTGGCCACGTGGCAAACGAAGGAGCCGCGAAGCTAAAGCGTGGAAACCGTATCTATCTGTGCACATCCTACGTAACAGTAAACACTCGACTGCTAAGCGAAAAGTCCTTCCTTGGATTTTATTTCCACTTCGGGAAAGCGTTATAGTGTAGTGTATCTACATATGATACATGGTGGCAGGGACATCGACGCGCAAACTGTAACCATGGATCCAGCACATGAGTTTAGACCCCATAGCGTCGAAATTTTTCGTGGGTTATTAAAAAGAAATATTGCTGTTCCATACATTTTGACCGCGTAGGTATTGCACTTTTCTATGAAACAGAAGATTTTTGTTTTGATAACCGACGAAAAATTTCGACGCTATGGGGTCTAAACTCATGTGATGAATTCATGGTTACAGTTTACGCGTCGATGTCCCTGCCACCCTTTATATAAACACTGTCTCATTCATACAAGCGGGGTAGCTGCTGTTACTTATGTCATCGGTCAGTCGCGAGGAATGGCGGAAAACAGACAAAGTAAAGCGGGCTAAATACGATGGCGCCAGCCGATCGATTCTGTAAAAATCTCACCGTGAAAACTTAGGTGAAGTGAGCTTAGAGTGAGCTGTCAATAGTGTATATCCCTAGCATTACTGACATTACTACATTACATCTGACGGCACGGTTGGCGCAGTGGTTAAGCGATTGACTGCTGCGCTGCGTGTCGCGGTTTCGATTCCCGCACGGAACAAATATTTGTATGACCTACATGTATTTGTTCCGAGTCTGGGTGTTTTTCTATCTATAATATGTATGTATTTACAAAAAAAAATGTATATAAGTAGTTTATCAGCCATCTTGTTACCATAACACAAGCATTAGGTTGCTTAGCTTGGGACTAGAGGGCGCTGTGTGAATTGTCCAGGGATATATTATATACTAGCTTCTGCCCGCGGCTTCGCCCGCGTGGATGTCGGAAATTATCCCACGGGAACGTGCTAACAGGATAAAATGTATGTGCTTCCCCAGAATGCCATCTATCTCGCGGGCCCTTTGTGGCTAATTACAGTAGAAAACCATTTGTATCTCATTAGTGGTGATTAAGAGGGTACCTATATGATATCTTTACCTAAGTACCTACCTAATAAAAAAAAAAAAAACTCAATAACAGAAAATTAAATACCTACCTAAATAAACCTATTTCTGATGATAACTAATCTAAACTCAATACATAAGCAAAATCCCTAAAAACTAATATCTATACGAATGACTAATCCTACCTAACAGTATTATAAAATAACCTACGGTCACTACGTACACTATCAAATATACTACCTATACTTTAAAATTAAAATCTATACCTACGACTCATATAAAAATAAACCTAAATAACTCTAAAAACTAAAAGGAATAAAAATGAACTCCACTGCGGGTGACCCAACCTACGACAAACTTAGTATTTGCGGTTGGTACAGTACAGACAGTGGTAATCGGGTATAGGGATCGAACCGCAAAATTAAGTTTGTTTTTTATTGTATATACTTTTCCGGGATAAAAAGTACCCAGTGTGGTGCCCAGGATATTAAAGAATAATTATACCAAGTTTCATCGTAATCGAACCGGTAGTTTTTGCGTGATGCCTGAACAAACAGACAGACAGACAGACAGACAGACAGACCGACAGACAGACAAAAATTTTTTTAATCACATTTTTGGGTTCGGTGTCGGTCTAGTAACATTTATTTTATTTATTTTTATTTATATAACACCCCCTGTAAATTATTTTTTTGAATTATTTTCAATGTACAGAATTTTCACTTCTACAGATTTATTATAAGTATAGATTATTAGTTGGAATGACAGCTCACTTCACCTAAGTTTTCACGGTGAGTTGGTTACAGAATCGCACTGCTGGTATGGAAGTGAGCCATTAAAGTGATATATTCAACAATAAATACACGGAATCAACAGGATTCTACAGTATCAGGTATCAGCAGGCCAATCTCACAGGTCAATCTCGTGGAGGGGGAGTCTTGATAGCTGTCCGTAAGTGCATTTCCGCGGTTCCCCAACCAGTATTTCACTCCTCGGCCGAAGACTTGTGGGTAACTCTTAGTGTTCGTCAGCCTAGCACAAGAAACTACCTCAAATTGAATGTTTGTGTCATCTACCTATGTAAACAGAACCGTGGTTTTTCTTTCTCCGATCAGCTGTCAAACTTTCTCCATAGCTTAAGTAGCACAGTTTTAAACAATCCGACTGATAAATATCTAGTTATTGGCGATTTTAACCTGAGTGGAATTCTGTGGCAATTAAATAACAACACATTATTACCTGTGAATATTTGTAGTTGCGACGAGTTCACACTAACAGATGAATTGCGGGTTTTGGGGCTGAATCAATACAATGGAGTGTTAAACGAATATGGTAAAATTCTTGATCTAGTTTTATGTAATGAAATGGTCGCGGTATGTGAATGTTTGTTACCCTTAACACCTGTTGATAAGTATCATCCGGCTCTCTGTATTGAAATGAACTTTGCTGAGTACACCTACTTAACTCCCGCTCCCTTTACTCGGTATCTTTATGGTAAGGCTGACTTTGCGGCCATTAACAGGGAAATAGCAGCTATCGACTGGGCGAACGTATTTATGGATATGTCGCTTAACGACGCCGTAGAATACTTCTATGCTACTATAGCGGATCTTCAAAATAGGTTTGTTCCCGCTAAGACAGTTTTTTACAGCTCATACCCTATTTGGTACAGCCCGGCACTTAAACGGTTGATTAAGGAGAAGGCTAAATATCTTCGTAAATTTAAGACGTATGGCAGACTTTCTGACGAGGCAACCTTTAAACATCTACGTGAGCGGGTTAATAAACTTGAAGCGGATTGCTACGCCAACTATTTAGCAGAAACCGAAGCCTCAATCGAAAAAAATCCTAAACGGTTTTGGAGCTTTGTGAAGCAGCGGTCTAAGTCAAATGCAATACCCAGTTTCCTTAAATATGGTGATGTGACGGTTTCCTCCCCAGAGTCTATTTGTAATGCATTTTCTTCCCACTTTTATTCCACTTTTCTAGATCCTACCAATGATGTGTCTGCAAATTTTTGTCTTCCCCCAACTGCTATAAATCCCGTAATACCTTCGGATATCCACACAATTGAGATTGACCTAAATGTTATAGTTAAATTAATAAGTCAAACTGATCCGTTTAAATCTGCTGGTCCGGACCACTTATCTCCTAAATTGCTGCTTGGATGTGCTAAAACCATCGCCTTGCCAGTATCTCTTTTATTCAAAAAATCGCTCTCTTCAAGTTCTGTTCCCCAAATCTGGAAGTCAGCCTTTATAACTCCGGTACATAAAAAGGGGCACAAAAATGAGATAATTAATTACAGACCTATTTCCAAACTGTGCATATTAGCAAAAATTTTTGAGAGGGTCATTTACGACCAAGTTTATGCAGCACTGAGTCAATCTTTTAGCCCCTCTCAGCATGGTTTTCTTAAGGGTCGTTCAACTGTATCAAACCTGGCTTTGCTCAATGACTTTTTAACCGACAGAATGGATAATGGGGCACAAGTCGATGTCATTTACACTGACTACAGTAAGGCTTTCGATAGAATCGACCACAACATTCTTATAACCAAGCTTCTCAATAATGGTATCAGAGGAGATTTACTACGTTGGTTTACCTCATACCTTGAAAATAGATCTCAAGCTGTAGTCATCAGTAACTATATGTCGAGCTGGGTTTCAGCTCCCAGTGGTGTTCCTCAAGGCTCCTTAATGGGTCCGTTACTTTTTATTATTTATGTTAGCGACATCGACTCGTGTTTCCACAACTCAAATTTACTATGTTTCGCTGACGATATGAAGATTTTCTCTGCAATATCATCGGATGACGACATGGATGCTCTTCAAAGTGATCTGGCGCGATTGGATGAGTATTGTTTAATCAATAAGCTTGATTTAAACCCTGCTAAATGTTCAGTAATCTCGTTTAGCAGGAAACGCATCCCTCTCCCTACAACGTATATACTTAAAGGGCAGCTATTACAGAGGTGTGACGGTGTGCGGGACCTAGGTGTTTTTCACGATTCAAAACTCTTATTTAACGTGCACATTGAGCAAATAGTAGCAAAAGCTTCGAAGTCACTGGGTTTTGTTATGAGACTCGCTGGGTGTTTCAAGAAGGCCAAAACCCTTAAGATTCTCTATTGCTCTTTTGTAAGAAGTCATCTTGAATATGCATCACAAATTTGGAACCCATGTTATGGCAAATACATAAATCGTATTGAGAGTATCCAAAAAAGATTTATTCGTTTTCTTTGTTTTCGGCTACGTGTACCATATCATTCTGATAACTACTTAAATCTCTGCAAGAAGTTCCATTTACAGCCACTTTTAGATCGTCGCCGACTTGCTGATTGCACTTTTCTTTTAAAAATCATAAATAACGAAATTGACTGTCCTGATCTCCTGCATAAATTGCATTTCAATGTCCCCCAGAGATCAGTTAGATTTAATCCACCTATCTCCATTCCTTTTTCCTCATCCAACTATAGGCAAAACTACTACTACCATGGTGCGAGCGAGCAAAGACTATAATATTCTATGTAAGGAGTTCTTTTTTGACCCATTTATCACCAAAGCCCATTCTGCACGCACTCGGCTGAATGCCAACTTTTTTAACAGCGCGTAATATTTTATTTTTATTTTTAAGTTCAGTTATTCCCCATGTCACTAATGCCTAACATGGCGTCTGAATGTATTTGATACTTACTGCTTGTTTTAATTCATTTTATTTGTACTTTTATCGTGCTTGCTACTTAGTTGTTAGTGATCCTAAGATTTCTATTACCTTCTCTGTGTCTACTCGTGAGAACCTGTAATTGGCTCTGTGTCGCTAAAATATTGTTATTAATTTGGTTTAGCTGTTGGTTCTCCTACTTTTAAATAAATAAATTAAATAAATAAATAAAAATAATAATTCTCGTAATTTAAAAAGGTTCAAAATCTAGTCGCAGTGTCTTCTCGGCGACAAACAAATGTCAAAAACTTGTCAAAATGTAGGGAAATTTGAGGTAATTTTGACAGACTGAGATCAGCAGGGCAATTCTCGTAATTTTAAGAACGTTCACAGTCTGATCTCAGTCTCAATCTGTCAAAAAATACGTCTAATTTCCCTACATTTTGACAAGTTTTTGACATTTGTTTGTCGCTGAGATGAGACTGCGACTAGATTTTGAACGTTTTAAATTACGGGAATACGGGCCCAGACTGTGAACGTTCTTAAAATTACGAGAATTGCCGCTCAGGTTTTTTCATTTGAATTTTTTACAGCCTCGAGTATGGATTTGCGTCCGGTTGATGGCTATTTCAACCTATGAGGTTGTCGTCTGCTTAACCGAGATTGCCTGTAGATGCCTCAATAAATTAAGGCCTCAATACTCATTACTTTTATTGCATTCCACATGTAGGTGGTAAACTTACAAATCCCTGTCGGGCACAGCAAAAGTTGTTAGGAGAGAGGAAGCATTTAATTGATAATTTTATAACATTACTTATCAAACTACTATATTACAATTCATGTAGATATTATATGAGATAAACTAATAGCTTAGAGGAGCCCGTGGGTAAATAATAACAGCCGCACAGGTCGATCGGTCAGGTTAAGCTACGTTTGCCGCGGTTGGTCTGTGGATGGGTGACCATCTTTACATACCGAGACCCCTCCGTGCCTCGGAAAGCACGTTAAGCCGTTGGTCCCGGCTGTCATTCGGGGATCCTTGACAGTCGTTACGGGTAGTCAGAAGCCCGAAAGTCTGACAACCAGTCTTATCAAGGGGTATCGTATTACCCAGTAACTGGGTTGTGGAAGTCAGATAGGCAGTCGCTCCATGTAAAATACTGGTATTCAGCTGCATCCGGTTAGACTGGAAGCCGACCCCAACATAGTTGGGAAAAGGCTAGGCAGATGATGATGATAAACTAATAGCTTTAATATAAAAAAAAAAATGCAAATCGATCCATAAACAACGGAGTTCTGAGGTAATAAACATAAAAAAAAAAAAAAAAAAAAAAATACAACCGAATTGAGAACCTCCTCCTTTTTTTGAAGTCGGTTAAAAATACAAATATAAATAGGTATATATTGAGAGATGTAGGGCTTAAAAAAACTTACAAACTAAGCGACTACACGCTAAGGCACCCCCTGTGGGGGTACGGACCTCGGCTTAGGGCGTCGCTGGGAGAGGGCAGCAAGGGACATGCTGGATCGGAATTATTTATGGTCGAATTTGAAACTATAGGCTCAGCGGCGCGGGCTGGCTCGAGCAAGTGTCCAGGGCGGACATGAACTCAAACTCAAACTATTTATTTCAAATAAACCAATTACAGGCACTTTTGAATTGTCAAGGTCGGTCAGTCAAAAAGATGAAGCTAGTTTGGTAGGGGAGTCGCGACGGGCTTCGGCGGCGAGGACGGAAGAACGGCTGTTGGGACTTGTACTTTCTGAGAGTAGAGCCGGTCGATTCTGTAAAAATCTCACCGTGAAAATTCAAGTGAAGTGAGCTTGATGTGAGTTGTCAGTAGTGTCAATCCCTAGCATTATTTGTAATGACAGCTCACTCCACGCTCACTTCATCTAAGTTTTCACGGTGAGATGGTTACAGAATCGCACTGCTGGTGGCCTTACTACTCTCCTGTTGGAGGGTCGTGGCGTCGTCGGGGATTTGAAATAAGATTAAATATTTAATAATAATAATCTTTATTGATCATTTTCAAGTATTGCAGTACATGGGTATGTAATTTATACATGGTAAAATTACAGATTTGCTACAATTATAGTGGGTGCAGTTCTGATCTCCTAACTAGGTTACAGTATAACCTGTATGAAGGAGTGACAGTTCCAATCCCCCTTTTAAATAAACCTTTTTTTACAGTCCGTTCAACCGATTTTGAATTCTATTGCGTTGGTAGCATGATAAATGGCAGCTGTAGTAAACAGTTGGTATTGTTACCTACCACTTTTTTGCCAAAGTCAAAGTCAAATCATTTATTTCAATTAGGCACATAAAAGGCACTTTTGAACGTCAAAATCAAAATTAAAATAAAATTGATTCTAGTCGCCCCTTCCAAAAGGTAGTTTTCGTATGGAGAAGAATGGGCAAGAAACTCCACCGTTACTCTTTTAAAATGTTTTGCAATATTTTGCATACATTAATTATATAATTATATGTGAAGACGATGCACCTAAACATAAAATTACTATACCACAATAGGTAAAAGAATTAAAATGGATTAATGAAACCATGACATATAAATTGACTATGTGTTAAGTACATGGTGCTCACATATTTACAAACATTCCAAAAGTAGACTATTTTCATAAATAAATAATAAGGAGTAATAATTCCGGGTGACTTAAGCAATTACAGAATGCAAATCAATGTCAAAGAGAATAAAAAAATAAAAAATTATACAATTACATTAGCAACCAGTTTGACTTTGTCTAGACTCTAGAGATTGTCCTATGGAGCAGGACCAGCATGTTTCCAAGCATTCTTATCTTGGATATAATCCTCTAATTTGTAATATCCTTGCTTACAAAGTGTAATTTTAATAAAAGTTTTTAATTTTCTTTCATTTAATTGCAATATTTCACAAGGTATTTTGTTGTAACATTTAACACAGTACCCCATAAAAGATGTATGTACTTTTGATAATCTGAAAAAAGGTTGATCTAATTTTTTTTTTTTTTTTTTTTTTTTTTTTTTTTTTTTTTTTTCTAGTATTAAAATTATGACGTCTATCACTTATTTTATTAAAAAGATGTCGATTTTTTCTTACATCTATACTTATAATAAATCTGTAGAATTGAAAATTCTGTACATTGAAAATATCAAAAAAATAAATGGCAGGGGGTGTTACTAGACCGACACCGAACCCAAAAATGTGATTAAAAAAATTTTTGTCTGTCTGTCTGTCTGTCTGTTTGTTCAGGCATCACGCAAAAACTACCGGTTCGATTACGATGAAACTTGGTATAATTATTCTTTAATATCCTGGGCACCACACTGGGTACTTTTTATCCCGGAAAAGTATATACAATAAAAAACAAACTTAATTTTGCGGTTCGATCCCTAGACCCATTACTGTGTCAACCGCAAATAATAAGTTTGTCGTAGGTTACGTCACCCGCAGTGGAGTTCATTTTTATTCCTTTTAGTTTTTAGAGTTATTTAGGTTTATTTTCATATAAGTCGTAGGTATAGATTTTAATTTTAAAGTATAGGTAGCATATTTGATAGTGTACGTAGTGACCGTAGGTTATTTTATAATACTGTTAGGTAGGATTAGTCATTCGTATAGATATTTGTTTTTAGGGATTTTGCTTATTTATTGAGTTTAGATTAGTTATCATCAGAAATACGTTTATTTAGGTAGGTATTTAATTTTCTGTTATTGAGTTTTTTTTTTAATTAGGTAGGTACTTAGGTAAAGATATCATATAGGTACCCTCTTAATCACCACTAATGAGACACAATTGGTTTTCTATTGTAATTAGCCACAAAGGGCCCGCGAGATAGATGGCATCCTGGGGAAGCACATACATTTTATCCTGTTAGCACGTTCCCGTGGGATAATTTCCGACATCCACGCGGGCGAAGCCGCGGGCAGAAGCTAGTACCTACATAATATTTTCATAAATGAATTGGCAAGGTACCGTCATAATATTAACCCTTTTAAATAGTTCCCTAAGAGATTCGCGGCGACGTAGATTGTAAATGGCTCTGACAGCTCTTTTGCAAAATAAAAATGGATTCAATGTCAGCAGCCCGACCCCACAGTAAAATGCCATATGACATAATACTGTGGAAGTAACTAAAATAGACCAAACGAGCGGTTTCTTCATCTGTTAGCTGTCTTATCTTTCTAACAGCATAAGCGGCCGAGCTTAGCCGCCCCGCAATAGATGTTATATGAGGTCCCCATTGTAATTTCTCGTCTAGCGTGATTCCCAGGAAAACTGTTTGATTAACAAATTCTAGTTTTTGGCCATTCAATATGATGTCACATTCGCTACTTCTAACATTAAGTAATTTAAATCTAATGCATTTGGTTTTTTTTTCATTAAGTACTAAATTATTTACCGTAAACCAATCTTGGACTTGAAGAATAGAGTTATTCACGTCGTCAAGATTTCCGCCGTCCTTATGCCTAAGGTATGGAAGTCAAAATCGTTTGAACGGACTGTAAAATGGTTAATTTCAATGTCTAATCTTATTTCAAATGAAGTATAGGTACTTAAGTAAACCTCTGCCCGCTGGCGGATTAAGGGGGTGGGAGGGGGGGAAGTAATAAAGCTGATAAGTTTGTACTAATAATAAAGTTGATGCTGATGATGTGTTTTTTATATGCTTGAGTACGAGGCTTTTGACTACCTACGTTTTACAGACGTCAGCAGGTCAACTACCCGAAACTGTCAAATTTTCCCAATCAACCTTGAATCTTAATACTTTAGCGATAAAGTTGAAAATCTATTAAAGAAATTTGACACATTGTAGTAGATTCATGTGCTGGCGTCTAGCTGTACCTATGTGTATGTTTAATGTCTTTTTTTTTTGTAACGGGCCTTTTGTTTGTGCAGAATAAATAAATAGAACTTCTTTCTTTCAATAATTAATTCATTATTTTCATTCGCAACAACGAATTCTGAAAAGTATTATTTACTATTAAACGTCAACAGATGTTTATTATTAATTATGATCAATAACTAATAATGAAGGCTTATTAGTTGATTAGCACGAATTTACTCGCCCAAAAAGTACGTCTTTTTCTTTTCTTGATTACGTATATTTTTTATTGTATTTGTTGGTATATTGGCATGCTAGCTGACATAATGGCAAACTAGCTGCGCCCCGCGGTATTACCCGCCTAAGTTTCGATCTCGAGGGGATATCGGGATAAAAAAATCCTATGTGTTAATCCTAGTTATAAACTATCTGTGTGCCAAATTTCATCCAAATCCGTTCAGTAGTTTTGGCGTGAAAGAGTAACAAACATCCATCCATCCATACAAACTTTCGCGTTTATAATATTACCTAAGTAGGATAATTAAATTTAATGTTCTGTATCTTGTAATTTTAATTACTTTACATACCTAGTATTGTATACAATCAAGTATTTTCTTAATGAATAGACAGAGGGGCAATTCTCGTAATTTTAAGACCGTTCACAGTCTGATCTCAGTCTCAATCTGTCAAAAAAACCTCTAATTTCCCTACATTTTGACAAGTTTTCGACATTTGTTTGTCGCTGATGAGACTGCGACTAGATTTTGAACGTTTTAAATTACGAGAATTGGCCTTCAGCTGTGCTGCTGGGGAGTTTGTTGCGCCACTTCTTCCCAGCGAAAGCACTAGGAAGTGGTGAAGGGCGGGCGTTTTGGGGGACTATCTTTTGTAATTTTGACGTTCGAAAAGTGCTAATTCTCAGATGATTTTTGACTGATTTAGAATCGTCACTTTTAAATAATATAATTTTTTCTATAGGCGACTCGCACGAATTGGCATATTTTGAATATAAAAAAATTATATTATTTAAAAGTGACGCTTCGCCCGTTTCGGGCGATTAAAATCGTGCGACTCGACTAATAAGCCATAATAAGTTGCATACTTAGTACGTGAACAAATAAACAAAAGGGTTTTAAATATTAATATTTATCCAGTTGTTGTTTTTACTTTTCTTTATTGTTTCTGCTTGGTATAAAAACGTAAGGTATGATGGTTGAAGGCATCAACTCAACATGAAGGCTTTAGGAGTGTTGCTCCTATTGGCGGTAAGTACCTCACCTATTTATTATACAAGCTGTGGTTTTGCATCCTCCTCAAAGAAAATAAAATAAAAAAATAAAATAAAAATAAAAATCTTATATTTCAGACAGAATCCATTAGTATACAAAAAAAAAAAAAACTTAGAACTAGTAGTATAATGAATACATACTTGATTTTTTAGTTATTCAAGTTTGACAGTATTTCAGAATACACCACTTTCAAAGAACAGAATCGCGTTATGGTATCGTAATAAGCGGCCGCGTTTTCATGTGTGTGTTTGTAAAAGGGCAGTTCAGTGAAGTCCCACACATTCCGATTTCCGAAAATAAGAAAAAAAAAAAATAACACCTTATTTTATTATTGAGTCGTGTCGAGACTCAGTAGCATAGTTACCTCCTTGAATTTGACGAGGATGCAAAACGACACCGTGTTCTGGACGATATACATAAACTTCGGCCAGAAGTTCAGACCATGGAATTAAGCATTTTTCATTATTCTTCTTCGTGTCGCTGGCACGACTATGGACACATTAATTAATTCTTATATTTTGTTAATATTCATACAAACTAAATACCTTGATGTAAATCACCCGATATGCATAGATACCTCTTTACCTTTTTAAACTGACGCATTTGATAGATTTATCATTTTAATTGCACTAAGCGGCAACATAGGCCAAATTAAGACCTTTTCTTACTGCATAGCTCAATTAAATTTCATTAAATTAAATTACAAATATATTTGTAACGAAGCCTTTTTAAGTACTACTTCCTTTGTTAGATATGATTTGTAAAAGCTATAGAAGCGTTTGCCAAAGTTTAAGGATAACGTGAAGAACACAGTGTATATTGTCAAAACGGTGTATATGTACAGATCACATCAAGCTACTACAATCTGTCAGATTTCTTTAATAGATTTTCGACTTTATTGCTAAAGAGTTAGGTTCAAGGTTGATTGGGAAAATCTGACAGTTTCGGGTAGGTTGACCTGCTGGCGTCCGTACAAACTTCTAATAATAAAAACTACAAATGATTAAAATAAAGAAAGAAAAACAAAATAAGTATGCAAAAACAAAACGCACATCCAAACTAATATTATAAATGCGAAAGTAACTCTGTCTGTCTGTCTGTCTGTCTTTGCTTCACGCCTAAACTACTGAACCGATTTGTGTGAAATTTGGCACAGACATAGTTTGGAACTTGAGAATGGACATAGGATAGTTTTTATTACAAAAAATAAAATAAAAAATAAAATTTATTCTGGACATACAGCGCCATCTATTGGTCAAGAGTCGGTGTCATCTATTGGTGAAGTCACTATTCCACGCGAACGAAGTCGCGGGCAAAAGCTAGTTAAAAATAAAAAAAAAGACAAAATGCATACCTATTTATTATTACATACAACGTAGTCAAAAGCCTCGTACTCAAGCATAAAAAATGTTGACAAAATAAAAATATAATATTCTAATCTAACTAAAACTATTAAAAAACTAAAATATAGCGTCGAAATATTCCCCCGCATCGGTGTCGACTGGTAATGTACCCAAGAGACTGGCGGCAGTGCCACGTTGTCTGGCAATGCTTAGCCTCTGGCCAAGGTAAAAGCCAGCCCTTGGGTCACGGGAACTGTCAACCAGCCGTTTAGAATTTCATTGAACAAGCTTGGAGCCCTCGGACCCACGGCCCGAGGGTTATTTTATTTTATTACCTTTGCCCAGCGGTGCGATAAAATAGGTTCAATCAAAATCAAAATATTTTATTTCACATAAACCTACATGGACACTTATGGAACGTCAGAAGCTAGGTGCACGGTTCCAATTGTTCGTTTCTTATGGAGAAGAGCCGGCAAGAAACTCCACGGTTACTCTTTTACAAATAATTGGCTTTTAAAATGTTATCAAATTGCAGTATTAGTAGGTATGGGAGGACAGTTTAGGCCTGTCAACAAGTACCAGGCACTTAATATTTAAAAAAAGGTATACAAATCTACAGTCTGGCCTACAACGTTCTCACATTCAGAAAATATAAAAGAAACTATAAAAAAATAAATAAATTATAAAAACCTATTCAAACCAAATGATATGATTGTCATTACAACGACTAGTAAAGAATTGATATTAGAAATTTTGTCTGTATACACCGTGATTTTTTAGTCGTCTGACAAAGGTGGTCCACTCAATGTATCCGACATAAAATACTTAAGGCGTGTTTTTTTTACCATTAATTAAGATAATAGATACAAAGAAAAATAAATAATACATTAGAATTATGAAACATCCTGTTAATAATGTTTACGTATCAAACAGTAGAACATACCTAACCATCGCACGAGTCGAGTAGATAGATCTTCGCTCGCAACAGAATGTTTCAACTACGTTATGCATCATAATACTGAATATTTTTTTCTTTTTTTTCTTCTCTTAAATGCCATTTTTTTTTGTTATGAATGTGTAGTAGTCATTGGATACACCAAATGGGCTGCCGTTGTCAGACGACTAAAAAGTCACGGTGTATAATGTCACGAAATAAAAAGATTATGTCAAAGAAGTATTAATAATAATAATAATATCCCTGGACATTTCACACAGCGCCATCTAGTCCCAAGCTAAGCAACCTAATGCTTGTGTTATGGTAACAAGATGGCTGATAAACTACATAAATACATTTTTTTTTGTAAATACATACATATTATAGATAGAAAAACACCCAGACTCGGAACAAATACATGTAGGTCATACAAATATTTGTTCCGTGCGGGAATCGAACCCGCGACACGCAGCGCAGCAGTCAATCGCTTAACCACTGCGCCAACCGTGCCGTCGTTATTATAAATAATAAATAAACATCGTAATTTGGGAGCAGTTAGTAGACATTTACTTATGCCGTTAAAGAGGTGCCAGGGAAGCCGCATGTGCAAAAGGAATTATTGCTAAACTACCTTATGTTCAACGTAGGTTTGGTACATCACCTTTGCCTGACCTCCTCTTGTCGCGCAGATTATTCTCAAGTTTTGATTTTGCAGGCTCTGGTGGCGGTCCAGCAGGCGTTCCCGCAACGTAAGATTCTTTTTTTTTTTAATTTTACCAAAATCACACTTCACACTAATATTATAAACGCGAAAGTTTGTATGTGAGTGCGTGTGTGTGTGTTTGTATGTTTGTTGCTTATTCACGCTCAAACGGCTGGACCAATTTTGATGAAATTTAATATGGACGAAGCTGACGCCCTGGATTTACACATAGGATACTTTTTATCCCGATATTCCCACGGAATCGAAATTTATGCGGGGGAAACCGCGGGGCGCAGCTTGTTGTTTATAGTCTACAACTAAAATAACACATGAATGCAATATGAGTACGTACAGAAGCCAGCACATCAAGCTACTACAATCTGTAAAATTTCTTTAATAGATTTTCAACTGTATCATTAAAGCATTAAGTTTCAAGGTTGATTGGGAAAATCTGACAGTTTCGGGTAGCTTGATGTGCTGGCGTCTGTACCTAAATATTTTTAGCTTCCATGACGCCAAGTGTCGCCATCTAGTGTCGGGTAGAATTATGTTTGGAAACGCCGACGCTAAGAGATTTTTCTAGAACTATTTTAATAAATTACGCATAAAATTACTTACAAATGAAATGTGATGCCATACACAGCATCAGAACGTCTATCCGAGTAATTTTTGCTAGATAAAACACAACACTTCATTCTTTTTTTCCTCTAGCGCGAATAGTGCTGTAAAATGAGAACGTTTACAAAGTTGTGCACAGTACGAACGCCAATAATACACTGACTAAAGCCACGCCCACATGGTGACGTCAGGACCCGGTTAAGAATCACAGAGCACAGTTGCTTAGGCCGTCTCCTCTTTGTTTTAGCTTCATGGTTCTTTTTGTTTTTTTTTTTTTTTCAATTGCGTCATGCCTTGTCCTTGTCATGTATTGCCTATTTACCTTTCTCAAGAATTGTAAGAATAAGAAAAAATATAATAAAAAGAATGATTCCAGAGATATAGTGCGTTCAAACAAACAAACTATTCAGCTTTATTTTTTATTAGTATAGAAGATAGATGTCATTTAAAAGTAAAACTTAATTTTTTATTGCAGCTTCTGGTAGTGGGACCAAATCTGAGGTGAAGAGTTCATCAGCAAGTAAAGCGAAAACTACCTCTGGAGGATGTGGAAGCAAAACGGAAACTCATACCAGTGCGGAAACAATCAGCAAAGGAGGCAGGGCCAGTTCCAGTGCCGACGCCAAAAGCAGTGGAGGCCAACCATGTAGTGGAAAAGATAGTAAAACAGATCATTCCAAATGCAAAACTCATTCCGAAACACACAGCAAAGGAGGCAAGACCAGTTCCAGTGCCGACGCCCATGCCACTGGAGGCCAAACATGCAGTGGAAAAGATAGTAAAACAGATCATTCAAAATGCAAAACTCATTCCGAAACACACAGCAATAGAGGCAAGACCAGTTCCAGTGCCGACGCCCACGCCACTGGAGGCCAAACATGTAGTGGAAAAGATAGTAAAACAGATCATTCGAAATGCAAAACTCATTCCGAAACACACAACAATGGAGGTAAGACCAGTTCCAGTGCCGACGCCAAAGGCAGTGTAGGCAAAACATGTAATGGAAAAAATAGTAAAACAGATCATTCCAAATGCAAAACTCATTCCGAAACACACATCAATGGAGGCAAGACCAGTTCCAGCGCCGACGCCCAAGCCAGTGGAAGCCAAACATGTAGTGGAAAAGATCGGACTACAAGTAACACCAATAGCAAATGTCGTGTCGAAAATAATGGCAGCGGCGGCTCAAGTTCAGCTCAAAGCAATTCTAGTAGTAGTGTTGAACACCGCAGAAATGAAAAAAACAAACGCTGTCGCAAAGGACATCACACTGTAAGCACTCATTCTGAAAGTCATGCAAAGGCCAATGGCACCACAGTCAGCGCTTCAGCTGATAGCGCCAGTGCAACTAGCGAGAGAAAACGTAGCAGTCGTGCAAGCGGAAGCACTGCAACAACTAGAAGGCCAAAGGTATGTACATCTACTAATTTGAGTGCCACTTCAACTGCAAATGCTTCAAGTTCAGGCAATGGTAACAGTAGTGCCAGTGCAAGCGCAAACACCTCTGTAAAAACTAAAAGCAAAAAGGGTTGTGGGACTACTACCAAATCGTCTACCACTTCAACTGCAAATGCTTCAAGTTCAGGCAATGGTAACAGTAGTGCCACTGCCAGTTCAAGCAGCATTTCCTCAAGCTCGAATGAAAGGCACGTCAAAAGGTGCAGAA
Source organism: Apamea sordens (assembly GCA_945859715.1). Classification (NCBI taxonomy): domain Eukaryota; kingdom Metazoa; phylum Arthropoda; class Insecta; order Lepidoptera; family Noctuidae; genus Apamea; species Apamea sordens. The sequence goes on along the minus strand of OX244015.1, from coordinate 3,068,514 downwards.
CCTGTGGCCATATTTTAGATCGCAGTGACTCTAAGAGTCACCGTCATGTGACATGTGGTAGACGAGGTCATACTCATGGCAGTGGAGACAAGTCAGTAGCCCATGGTCATGCCAATAGCCGCACGAGAAAGCACGGCAAAAGGTGCAGAATTCATGGCAGACGAAGTAATGCTTCAATTCAAACCCAAAGTAAAAGTTATGTCCACGGAAATAGACGCCAAAGTTCAGTCCGTAGCCATTCTGGTAGTCGTATCGATAGCCACGGCAAAAGAAGCCACACTAGCGGTAGACGAGGCCACCATTCAATTCATGAACATGGCAGAAGAAGCAAGACTTGTCGCCATAGACGTCACATTACCCATACTAATAGTTCGACCCATTGTGCTAAAATCGTTCGAAAAAGGGCCCGTGTTAGTACAGGTGACGAAGAAGATTTAGGGTCTGATGATAAAGAAAATGCAGAGGGTGACGAAAAATACGACGAGAATGATGAAGAAGATAATGAGGGTGAGGATGAGAATGACGGAGAAGATAATGATGATAAAGACAAAGAGAATGATGATAAAGACGAAGAGATTGATGATAAAAACGAAGACGAAGAAAATACTGAAGATGAAGAAGAGAGTGATGTTGAAGAAGAGAGTGATGATAAAGCCGAAGAGAATGATGATGACGAAGACGAAGAAAAAGAAAATAATGACGAACAACAGCCTGAAAAAGAAGAAGATACTGATGATGAACACGAAGAGGCTGACGATGAAGACGAAGAGGATGATGAAGAAGAAGACGGAGAAAAAGAAAATAATGACGAACAGCATGAAAAAGAAGAACATAATGATGATGAAGACGAAGAGGATGATGAAGAAGAAGGCGGAGAAAAAGAAAATAATGACGAACAGCCTGAAAAAGAAGAAGATACCAATGATGAACACGAAGAGGATGACGATGTAGACGAAGAGGATGATGAAGCAGAAGATGGAGAAAAAGAAAATAATGACGAACAGCATGAAAAAGAAGTAGATACTGATGATGAAGACGAAGAGGATGATGAAGAAGAAGGCGGAGAAAAAGAAAATAATGACGAACAGCCTGAAAAAGAAGAAGATACCAATGATGAACACGAAGAGGATGACGATGAAGACGAAGAGGATGATGAAGCAGAAGACGGAGAAAAAGAAAATAATGACGAACAGCATGAAAAAGAAGTAGATACTAATGATGAAGACGAAGAGGATAATGAAGAAGAAGACGAAGAAAAAGAAGAAAATACTGATGATGAACATGGAGAGGATGATGAAGAAGAAGGCGGAGAAAAAGAAAATAATGACGAACAGCATGAAAAAGAAGAAGATACTGATGATGATGACGAAGAGGATGATGAAGAAGAAGGCGGAGAAAAAGAAAATAATGACGAACAGCCTGAAAAAGAAGAAGATACCAATGATGAACACGAAGAGGATGACGATGAAGACGAAGAGGATGATGAAGCAGAAGACGGAGAAAAAGAAAATAATGACGAACAGCATGAAAAAGAAGTAGATACTAATGATGAAGACGAAGAGGATAATGAAGAAGAAGACGAAGAAAAAGAAAATAATAACGAACAGCCTGAAAAAGAAGAAGATACTGATGATGAACATAATGACGAACAGCCTGAAAAAGAAGAAAATACTGATGATGAAGACGAAAAGAGTGATGATGAAGACGGAGAGAATGATGAAGAAGAAGAAGAGAGTGATGATGCAGAAGACGAAGAGATCGTCGACGATGACAGTGATGTAAAAACTAAAAGCTCGAAGGGTTGTAGGACTACTACCAAATCGTCAGCCACTTCAACTTCAAATGCTTCAAGTTCAGGCAATGGTAACAGTAGTGCCACTGCAAGCGCAAACACCTCTGTAAAAACTAAAAGCTCGAAGGGTTGTGGGACTACTAACAAATCGTCAGCCACTTCAACTTCAAAAGCTTCAAGTTCAGGCGATGGTAGCAGTAGTGCCACTGCAAGCGGAGAAACCAATGTAAATACTGAAAGCTCGAAGGGTTGTGGGACTACTACCAAATCGTCAGCCAATTCAACTGCAAAAGCTTCAAGTTCAGGCGATGGTAGCAGTAGTGCCACTGCAAGCGGAGAAACCAATGTAAATACTGAAAGCTCGAAGCGTTGTGGGACTACTACCCAATCGTCAGCCAATTCAACTGCAAAAGCTTCAAGTTCAGGCAATGGTTGCAGTAGTGCCACTGCAAGCGGAGACACCACTGTAAATACTGAAAGCTCGAAGGGTTGTGGGACTACTACCAAATCGTCAGCCAATTCAACTGCAAAAGCTTCCAGTTCAGGCGATGGTAGCAGTAGTGCCACTGCAAGCGGAGAAACCAATGTAAATACTGAAAGCTCGAAGGGTTGTGGGACTACTACCAAATCGTCAGCCAATTCAACTGCAAAAGCTTCAAGTTCAGGCAATGGTTGCAGTAGTGCCACTGCAAGCGGAGACACCACTGTAAATACTGAAAGCTCGAAGGGTTGTGGGACTACTACCAAATCGTCAGCCAATTCAACTGCAAAAGCTTCAAGTTCAGGCGATGGTAGCAGTAGTGCCACTGCAAGCGGAGAAACCAATGTAAATACTGAAAGCTCGAAGGGTTGTGGGACTACTACCAAATCGTCAGCCAATTCAACTGCAAAAGCTTCAAGTTCAGGCAATGGTTGCAGTAGTGCCACTGCAAGCGGAGACACCACTGTAAATACTGAAAGCTCGAAGGGTTGTGGGACTACTACCAAATCGTCAGCCACTTCAACTTCAAAAGCTTCAAGTTCAGGCGATGGTAGCAGTAGTGCCACTGCAAGCGGAGAAACCAATGTAAATACTAAAAGCTCGAAGGGTTGTGGGACTACTACCAAATCGTCAGCCAATTCAACTGCAAAAGCTTCAAGTTCAGGCGATGGTAGTAGTAGTGCCACTGCAAGCGGAGAAACCAATGTAAATACTGAAAGCTCGAAGAGTTGTGGGACTACTACCAAATCGTCAGCCAATTCAACTGCAAAAGCTTCAAGTTCAGGCAATGGTTGCAGTAGTGCCACTGCAAGCGGAGAAACCAATGTAAATACTGAAAACTCGAAGGGTTGCGGGACTACTACCAAATCGTCAGCCAATTCAACTGCAAAAGCTTCAAGTTCAGGCGATGGTAGCAGTAGTGCCACTGCAAGCGGAGAAACCAATGTAAATACTAAAAGCTCGAAGGGTTGTGGGACTACTACCAAATCGTCAGCCAATTCAACTGCAAAAGCTTCAAGTTCAGGCGATGGTAGCAGTAGTGCCACTGCAAGCGGAGAAACCAATGTAAATACTGAAAGCTCGAAGGGTTGTGGAACTACTACCAAATCGTCAGCCAATTCAACTGCAAAAGCTACAAGTTCAGGCGATGGTAGCAGTAGTGCCACTGCAAGCGGAGAAACCAATGTAAAAACTGCAAGCTCGAAGGGTTGTGGCACTACTACCAAATCGTCAGCCAATTCAACTGCAAATGCTTCAAGTTCAGGCAATGGTTGCAGTTCCGGAGCTGGCAGTGCAACCAGTGTTGCCACTGCTTCTGGAAATACCGTCACCACGGCTGGAACCGACGCTACAAATGCCAGTAACGCAAAACATAGCTGCAATACAGGAACAATCAGCACCGGAAATACAGAAGCGGGTGAAAATGTCTCCAATAGGCACAGCCTTTCTAGCAGTTCTATAGTTCAGAAACAAAGCAGTAAACAATCATCTAAGAAAACGTCCGCTTCACGATGTAGCGATGGTACTGTCATGATGAAAGAGTCGGAAACATACAGCGCACAAGCCAAGAACTCAGAACAAAACAGGTTAATGGTCAAAGATGGAGATAAAGAAGTAATACAGGAACATCGCAGCGATGACGAAGCTATCCAGAAAGGTAGCAGACGCCAAGAAATTAAGGAGGCCCGTAATTGTGATGGAACTGTAAAGAGGGAAGTAGATGTAGATCAAGTAGATTTCGGCTATTTTAAATCTGAAGAAGAAAATAGGAAACGAGTTCGGAGTCCCTATGAAAGCAGTGAAGAAAGTAACAGCCGTTCTGATGAAGGAGGATACGAAAATATGTCCGCTTATCATAGCAAAGATATTGTGCATGAATAATTCTTCATATCTGATGGGCGGTTCCCGTATTTGTTGAGAACGTTCGCATTTCCCAGTCTCAAACTGTCAAAAAAACACCTCTAAAGGCGTTTGAAACCTATTTAAATCGATAGCTGAAATAATCACTGTGAAATTATAAAGTAATCAAAATGGCGCGACAGTACGTATCCCACAGATATATAAAATTTTAGTACCCTTTAGATGAGATTGCGACTAAATTTTGAACGTTTTTAATTAATTACAGGAGTTGACTTTCTGATTGATATCACTATTTCTTCTCTATGATATTTATAAGAATTAATTTAATATTTAGGCAAAGCAGTTAATAATATTCAGATACTTACGGATTTTTTTAAAATACTAAGTCTCAAGAAAAAAGGTAGACATTTTTGTAGTAAAAACTACTTTAGGCGGTCTTGGGTCGGTGAACTTGGGTCGGTGACACTGAAACTGAATCGACTATACTCGGTACAGAATAGCGTATAGACTGCACAGAATCGGGTATACTCGGCTCCAGTCGTAAATTTTCGTCTACCACGAACACCCTTTTTTGTTTTTCCTATCTTAAAAATACAAATTCACAAGGCTGTTTTTTAAGAGATAAACAAATGCATACTCCCCTCGCTTCATGCCACCATTTGGTTCCTAGAAAATTTTATTATGCAGTCTTCTGCGCTAAGTTCGAACCGGCCATGTTTCTTCGGCCATATTATATTTTAAATTATGAATATTATGACCTGCGATAGTTTATTTCCTTAAATGTGAGCATGCTAGTTCAAATTGAAAAATGGAGGTTGAATATTAAAATCTATACAGGGTGGCAAGGACATGGACGCGCAAATTGTAACCATGATGCCACCCTGTATATTTGTAAAAAGTACTTAGCAACTATAAATTCTGAAAAATTATGTGCCAGTGTCATTTTAGTGCGCTAGATTTTTAAAATAATTCGAGAATGTCAGCGTCCAGTATGGGCCACTGTGTACTCGGGATGGTTACCATTTCTTCTATCATCAAACTACACACATCAAACTACACGAAACTGTCAAATCAACCTTGAACCTAATGCTTAAGCGATAAAGTTGACAATCTATTAAAGAAATTTGACAGATTGTAGTAGCTTGATGTGCTGGCGTTTGTACATAATAAAGAATTATATATTATTCTATTCTATTTTTCAATATGAACTAGAACGACCAACATTATATCTTTTAATGGCTCCGATTCGATTTAATTTTAAGTTTTTCGAAATTTATTTTCTGGAATACTGTCTTTTTATAATTTTTTTTTTAATTGTAAATTATTTTCGGTTGAGATAATAAATTGACGAACATTATAATTTTGTTGTTTCTTTTTTCCTTTTGACTAAGTAATACGCAAAATGGTAAGTAGGTATAGACTAGAGTCATCTGCCTAGCCTTTTCCCAACTATGTTGGGGTCGGCTTCCAGTCTAACCGGATGCAGCTGAATACTAGTATTTTACATGGAGCGACTGCCTATCTGACCTCCACAACCCAGTTACTGGGTAATACGATACCCCTTGGTAAGACTGGTTGTCAGACTTTCGGGCTTCTGACTACCCGTAACGGTTGTCAAAGATCCACGAATGACAGCCGGGACCAACGGCTTAACGTGCTTTCCGAGGCACGGAGGGGTCTCGGTATGTAAAGATGGTCACCCATCCACAGACCAACCGCGGCAAGCGTAGCTTAACCTGACCGATCGACCTGTGCGGCTGTTATTACTTAGCCACGGGCCCCTCGAGGTATATATAGACTAGAGTATTTACTTGTAATAGAACATCGAGCATTCGCCGTTTTTTAACCGTCTTCAAAAAAAGGAGGTCTTAATCTTAATACGGCAACTTTTTTATGTTTAATACCTCAGACCTCCGTTATTTATAAGCCGATTTGCAAAATTCTTTTTTTCGAAAGGATATACTTTCAGATTGGTCCCATAGGAATTTCATCAAAATCGGTTTAGTAGTTTGGTTAACTTGAAAACGTAATGTTTTTAGATGGGGGTTGAAAGACAGAAGTATGGAACCTAAAGGCTCCGTAAGCTCAGGTGGCATGCTTAGCGCCGAGAGCCTAGTGACTTAAGGTAGCACTAGCCGATATGTTTTCCATATTGCAAGTAATTTAATTTTATGTTATGTGCCTTGTAATTTTAATTATTGTATAGTATCAAGTATTTTATAACTAAACAGACAGCTGTGCTGCTGGGGAGTTTGTTGCGCCACTTCTTCTTCCCAGCGATAGCACTAGGAAGTGGTGAAGGGCGGGCGTTGTTGGGGGACTGTCTTTTGTAATTTTGACTGATTCTCAGCCTAATTCGAATAAATTGTCGTGTAGTGACATTTAAAGCTAAACTTATAGGTTAAGGTTAGAATCAAATTAAAGAAAGGGAGGTACAAAACAATTAAAGATATATTTACAAGAAAAGGATGGAGATGGACTGAAGAGTGGTGTGTAGAGTACCCCTGACGGGCTGAAGTCGGGTAGTCAATTTTTCAGGGGAGGATTTTACTGCATGGCCTGATTAACTCGAAAATTAGTATAAATAATCTTTGAGTCAAGTTACACAACACAAATACACACACAAAACATCCCAAATTCCCAAACGATTTTTTAAAATTCCGCCTCTGCGGGGTGGTGTCCCCTTTGCGGGGTTACAGTTTATATGAAAAATCTTCTTCATTAGGTTAATAAACTTGAAACTTTTCAAGAATACTCGCCTAAGTAAGTAATAAAGTTTATAATTACAAGTTTTTCAAAACTACCCCTCAAAGGGGGATATAGTGGTGTTGAAGTTTGTGTGGAATAATTTGAATGCGCGGTCCGACTAACTCGAACCTGTATTTATTCTTACGACCAAAAATAAAGAGTAACATGTATCAGGGTTTTTCGAAAATCTACCCTAACGGGTTGAAAAGGGGTAGTTAATTTTACAAGGGAGTATTATAATGCGTGGCTTGATTAACTCGAAAATTGGTATAAATAACCTTTGAATCAAGTTATGAATAATCCCAAACGATTTTTCAAAATTCCACCCCTGTGGGGGTGAAAAGGTGGGGATACAGTTTATATGAAACATCTTATTCATTTAGTTAATAAACTTGAAACTTGGCAAGAATACTTGCCTAAGTAAGTAATAAAGTTTATCATTATAAGTTTTTCAAAGCTACCCCTCAAAGGGGGATATAGTGGTGTTAAGTTTGTGTGGAAGAAATTGAATGTGCGGTCCGAGTAACTCGAAACTCAGTATTGATACTTTTGACAGAAAATAATCTATACTTATCTATACTTATAATAAGAATGTAAAAAAGTTGTGTCTGTACATTGAATATATTTAAAAAAGAATAATTGAGGGGGTTTAAGAAACAGTAATAGAACACGAATCTAAAAAAAAAAGTCTGTCTGTTTGTCTGTTTATCTGTTTGTCTGTTTGTACACGCTAATCTCCGAAACTACTGGACGGATTTGAATGAAACTTTTTTTGTTAACTAGCTATTAAGCCTGGGCAACATATAGACTATAATTGATTTTGGAAACTGGAACACCTGATGCAGAACCGCAACAGACCAGCTAAACTATAAGAGTTACATAAATGGCGCCTTAGAAAAAAATGTTGTGTCTGATGAGCATTTTCTGTTTAGAGAATAAAATTGAAGATCCGGAACACCTGATGTGGAACTCTTAGAGCACAGCTAAACTATAATATATATAGATTTGACATCTTAGCAAAAGTTATTCAGTCTGATGAGTATTTTCTACTGCGAGAATAAAACTCGAAGATCGGAACACCTGATGTGGAACTCTAAGAGCACAGCTAAACCATAACATATATAGGAATGACATCTTTGCAAAAGTTGTTTAGTCTGATGAATATTTTCTGCTGGGAGAATAAAATTCGAAGATTGAAACATCTGATGTGGAACTCGGAGAGCACAGCTAAAATATGGCATATACAGACATGACATTTTAACAAAATTTGTTTGGTCTGATGAGTATTTTCCGCCGAGATAATAAAAATTAAGGATCAGGAACATTTGATGTGGAAATCAGTTTATACTAATATATTAACATAAGCTAGGAGTACCTCCACGCAGTGAAGGCGGTAACAGTTTGGGCCTTCTTTTCGATGACGATGATTCATTGAAAACTTGGCTTCACTGGCTAAATCATAATATAATAGATATGCCTTCAGGCTTATGTTATTTGAGTGTTTAATTTCTTTTTCCATTTATCTTCGTGACACGGTAGCCTACCCGGTAACACAGGGGAGCAGTCACTTAGATCTTAATTGCAAAGTTATTAAAGTACATTAATAACCATAACCATGCCACGAAAGAGGTCAAATCTTTCGCAATGTTCGAAATTTAAAGATCATTAGATCCCAAGAATCGAATGAAGAACGCCAGGCAAGACTTGATGCTGTTCGACAACATCAGGCTGTATCTCGCCCAGCGGAAACTTCTTCGGATCGTGAAGCACGACTTAGCGCTGATCGTGAGCGTCATGCATCGTCTCGCGTTTCTGACACTTTCACACAAAGAGAATCACGCCTGCGTTCTCAGCGTATTTACGCATCTACATCTAGGTCTCTAGAGACCAGTGAGGATCGTGATGCGCGACTGATCGCTGATCGTGATCGTCATGCATTGTCTCGCGAGTCGGAAACGTTAACGGAAAGAGAATCACGCTTGAGTTCTCAGCGTATTCTCACGTCGACTTCTAGGTCGTTAGAGATCAGTGACGAACGTGAAGTGCGACTGGCCGCTGATTGTGATCGCCATGCATTGTCTCTCGAATCAGAAACGTTCACAGAAAAAGCATCACGCTTGAGTTCTCAGCGCATTCGCACGTTGACTTTTAGATCTCTGGAGACCAGTGAAGAACGTGATGCGCGACTTACGGCTGATCGTGATCGTCATGCATTGTCTCGCGAGTCGGAAACATTCACGGAAAGCGAATCATGCTTGAGTTCCCAGCGTATCCGCACATCCACTTATAGGTCTCTAGAAACCAGTGAAGAACGTGATGCGCGACTTACGGCTGATCGTGATCGTCATGCATTGTCTCGCGAGTCGGAAACATTCACGGAAAGCGAATCACGCTTGAGTTCCCAGCATATCCGCACATCCACTTATAGGTCTCTAGAAACCAGTTAAGACCGTGATGCGCGACTTACGGCTGATCGTGATCGTCATGCATTGTCTCGCGAGTCGGAAACATTCACGGAAAGCGAATCATGCTTGAGTTCCCAGCGTATCCGCACATCCACTTATAGGTCTCTAGAAACCAGTTAAGACCGTGATGCGCGACTTACGGCTGATCGTGATCGTCATGCATTGTCTCGCGATTGAAGACAGACACTGAAAGCTGCTGGTGTTGATTTGAGAACCGGCTGTTTTTCTCATGGCCAACTTTATGTTGCTTTCTCAAGGGTTAGCCTTCCGGGTTTTATATTCTGGCACCCGACGGAAAAACCAACAATATAGTTTATAAAGATTTTTTTTAGAATAGATATGTTAACTAATTGATATTAATTTCGCTTCATAATGTCGGAATGAAAATAATTCTACCTTTTTATTTTAATCAAGTTATAACCTACCTATTGTCTACAACACTCAATCTAAGGTATACCAAACAAAACCGATGAAGGATTTCGATTAAGTAACGCACAGTTCAAACTCTTGCCGAAATTCCTATCGGAACGAGAAAGGGACTGGATCCGCGTACGAAGTCGCGGGCAGAAGCTAGTTAATAATAAATATGTAAAGTTGTCGAAACTTTACCACTGACGGGACAAAAAGGGGTAATTCAGTTTTTAAGGGGAGGATTTGAACTTGAAACTGTATGTTACATTTTCACGCCTGAACTACCGATTTGGCATAGAGATAGATGGCATCCTGGGGAAGCACATACATTTTATCCTGTTAGCACGTTCCCATGGGATAATTTCCGACATCCACGCGGGCGAAGCCGCGGGCAGAAGCTAGTTTTTACATAAAAGAGTAACCGTGGAGTTTCTTGCCGGCTCTTCTCCATAGGAAACGACCAACTGGACCTAGCTTCTGACATTTCATAAACTGTGCCCATGTAGGTTTATGTGACAAAAAATATTTTTCTCTAGGCGCTAAGCAAGCCACCTGTCAGTCTGTACGTAAAACAAAAAGATCCTACTTAACGCTTGCTTCAAATTCCAGAAAGTTCAATAAATACTACATTCAGCGGATCTGTTTTCGCTAATAGTTCGGCAGAACATCAAAGATGCTGTTTAACTCAATTTGTATAGTCGATAAAACAAATTACACGTATTTCTGGCCTCACTACGACCATGAGTTAGGGAAAGACAGGACAGTCTTACATTAGACTCACACACAAGCAGGCGCTTGTGGCTAAGTAATAACAGCCGCTTGCCGTGATTGGTCCGGATGGGTGACCATCCAAGACCCCTCCGTATCTCTTCCATGTCTCTTCTTTGATGTTAATGCAGAACTATTAGCGAAAACAGATCCACTGAATCATCATCTGCCTAGCTTTTTCCCAATTATGTTGGGCTTGGCTTCCAGTCTAACCAGATGCAACTGAATACCAGTATTTCACATGGATCCACTGCCTATCTGACCTCTACAACTCAGTTACTAGGTACAACACGATACCCTTGGTAAGACTGGTTGTCACATTTTCAGGCTTCTGACAACCCGTAACAACTGTCAAAGATTTACGAATGACAGCCGGGACCAACGGCATAACGTGCTTGCTGAGGCACGGAGGGGTTCGGTATGATGATGGTTACCCATCCACGGGCCAACCTCGGCAAGCGTAGCTTAACCTGATCGATCAACCCATGGGGCTGTTAGAAAAAAAAAACTTATTTTTACCTTTACTACCTACTTATTTTAATAACGTGGACTGTCCTAAAGTATCTCTAAAACATAGTCACCGTATGCGCACGCGCTCGTAGAAGCCACATGGCCCGGCAGCGGATGCAGAGTTTAAACTGTTACACATATACAGACACCTTATATACTATTTATAGATGTAGAGGTGCTGTCAGACTGCTTCGTTGGTCGCAGGCCGTGGGTTCGAACCCAAGCAGGCACTTTACTTTATTTAAATTATTTCATCACCACTACTCTCAAAACGGTGAAGGAAAACATCGTGAGGAAACCGGCATGTCCTAGAGCCAAAAATTCGAAGACATGTGACATCTACCAACCTGCACTGGGCCCGCGTGGTGGATTGCCCACTCCCTCTCACAGAGAGGATGCCTGTGTCCCAGCAGTGGGAACGTTATTAGGCTGATTATGGGACCCAAACAGGAGTAAACGGCCACACGGCAGGCTCTGGAGGAGATGAAGCGCCGATCTCGACTTTTGGAACGAAGTTCCTTATCGCGCGTTGCGAAAGGGGGCTAGACGAAAAAAATTAAGACCAAAAGTTGGAACGACACTTTTTGCTATAGTTGTAAGCCGTGCGGCGTGCGCGTGTTTCTCTGTCTGTCTCTCTCTCTCTCTCTTATAGAAAGCAAGCCAGTTATACTTTCCTCCGGGTGTCCCTTGACACCTGTCAAGTTTTTTTCTTTAAGGATGTATGGAGTGTGTAGTCTACATAAAAGATTAGCAACAAACAGCCGTTGATAGAGTTATGTTGGAAGGAGAGAAGGGCGACCTTTGCCTTGCTTGCGGACAATAAGCTGTTGAGAAGTAGTGACCCCACGAACCCTATCTACCGGAAGAAGTCTTGTTCCACATATCTGAGGGAGTGATGGGGCTATGGAGAAATGCTGCCCTTGCACGCTGCGTGAGCGTACCGTGATCCATCGCCACTCGTTCGATGTCCACCGCGCACAGGATGGATGGAAAGCAGCACATGAAGTGATTTTTGCTCCGTTGGTGTAATAGCCGTATGGCGTTCCAGTGTGAGGATAAATAAATAAATAACTTCCAATCTGGCCTGTCTTTATTGACTGGAGTGAACACAGACGAGGACCAGTAGCAATGTGTTTCATTGTGACTAGGGAATGAAGAACCGGTGCTCTTCTTGCGTCCCGGGATTTTCGGGATTACTTGTTGAAGGAACCGGGAGAACCGGGACTTTCGGGACTTTTGGGTATTTTTTTTACCTACTGCTGGTATTTTTATTTTAATAGGTCTTTAGTATTTATGTATGTACGTAGGTAATGAAAACTACATTGTATTAATTAAAGATATATATATTTTTAAATCAACCATTTACTATTCTTTGAAAAAATAATCAACAGAAGAAAACAACAAGTCAATACAGCATTTAACGCTCGCTAAATTATATACCAATATCAATCAACAATAACATAGTTACTTTCCATAAAACAAAATAAAATATAAATCCTTTTCTTAATTCTAGTATAAACCAAGAGTCATCATCAGCATTCAGCAGTTATCATATCACTGAGACGCTTATCTTTAAGGAATATAAAATATGAAAAAGTTATAAAGGAATGAAATTAACAAAATATGAAAACGTTCAATTATTTAGTCGTCTTGCTCATTATAATGGGTTCTTAAAAAAATAAGTGCGTCTAAGCTTTTATCACTTAAGCGTGATCTTATTTTGTTGCACAGTAATCCTACTGCAGAAAACGGCCACGATCACCACCATTCTCAAAAAGAGCCATTTCTATTCCTACTCCGAAACTACTGAAGCGATTTAAAAAAATATATCATCATTCATTAGAAAGTTACATTAACTCGAGTATTAGTGACATAGACTGTTTTACCGCGGGAAAACGCCTTATTCTGACGGGAAAACGGGCAGCAGTATCAAGCACCGGGTAAACCGATGAGCGAACCACTGTCTAAGTACAGTGTAGATTCTACACTATTAGGTTAGGTATTAAAAAGAGGAAAGATTTGTTTTTTTTTTGTAGGTATTCTAGGTATGTAACCAATAAACTCAAAAACTACTGATTATATTTTAAAAATTCTTTCACCACTGAAAAGCTACAAGACCCCTAAGTAACAAAAGCTACTTTTGACCTCATTCGCTCGGAAAAACGTGTAGCAGCGGTTGAAACCGCTAGGCGGACCTCTAGTTTTAAATAAAATCTTAGTAAGAAACCTTTTGTTATGATATCTGAATGGGGAAACTCAAATTCTTAATTTAAGTTTATACTTTTCAACTAAGTCCCGAAGGTCCCGAAAGTCCCGGGACAAGGTGTTATCGTCCCGGTTCTTTAGTCTATACAAAAATCCCGGGATTTCCCGGGATTTTCGGGACCGGGATTTCCCGGGACCATTCCCTAATTGTGACAGTTCAGCAACATTCATTGCGGTATTTACGTTGTTTAGCAGACACATTTTTCGAGCAATGGATTAGCAATCAACAACATCTGTCTAGCCTTTTCTCAACTATGTTGGGGTCGGCTTCCAGTCTAACCGGATGCAGCTGAATACCAGTATTTTACATGAAGCGACTGCCTATCTGACCTCCACAACCCAGTTACTGGGTAATACGATACCCCTTGGTAAGACTGGTTGTCAGACTTTCGGGCTTCTGTTTTCCGGTAACGACTGTCAAAGATCCACGAATGACAGCCGGGACCAACGGTTTAACGTGCTTTCCAAGGCACGGAGGGGTCTCGGTATGTACAGATGGTCACCCATCCATAGACCAACCGCGGCAAGCGTAGCTTAACCTGACCGATCGACCTGTGCGACTGTTATTATTTAGCCACGGGCCCCTCCCAATCCAATGGATTAGCAATATCCTTCAAAATTATTCAGTTTGCGAATGTTAGTCTGTTACACAATTAGAGTGCTAAGCTCCCACCTCATTCATGCCTTTACTGGCCGGTGTGGAGATTTCCAAGAGCAATGTGTTTGGAGGACTTACTGGAATACTTCCTGTGTTCTGGTAGTGATATTGAGCATCTTCCGGGCTCTGGGATTGTCCTGATAGCCGTGGAATACCTCTCCGATGTATTGACCCCTTGTTGCTACGTCACTATGTGCTCGCGATGGTTTCCGAGGGTCCATTAATAAATAATAATAGCCTCCCGACCGATTTCGATCGCGGTGGCCAATCTAAATGGAGATTAGCCAGGTATGCAGGAGATATTATAGTGCACAAGTGTGTGCGTAAACACAGGTGCACTCTCTGTTCCTTTACTCTCATAGTCCGATGGGACGACAATCCGACACAGATCAGGCGCAGTACCAACGTCTTTACGTGCTTCCCGAGGCACGGGGGTATTAAACTGCCAAATTCCAAACCCCGGGCTGTTTCTAAAGAAATTCCCAATGGATACCCAATAACACTGTCCGACCTGGGAATCGAACCCAGGACTCCACGCAGTCAGCAGTCGCGCTTGCAACCACGAGACCACTGGGGCAGTCACCACTATTGAGTGTGCAAGTCAACCCCCTGCCATCTTAACCGTGTTTATACAAAACATTGATCAGGCAGGGGTCATAAGTCCTGCCGTAGTTCTAGGTAAATAGTCCACTTGTCATTGACTTGAATGTGCCCTGGCGGCTGAGAGTATGGCTCACTCTAATGTCTCCCTGGTGGTGGCGTGTGTGTTGGATCATTAAGTTCCCTTCAAAATGGTTGAGCTGAATGGTGCTGATCCATACGTAATTTTCGTGAACTGGCGCCGTCAGTAGGGACTGGTCGTCTCTTAGCTGTCACGGCTTATTTTTAATTTCTGAAATGTTTTTGTTTTCTATAACGGACGCTTTTAAAGTGCACGTCTTACATCGTTCTCACATGGTTAATTTCAACACGAATGATGTAATCAAATATTTTGTAACAATTTTATGATTTATAAGAGTATCCATGGAGTTTCTTGCCCGTTCTTCTCCATAGATAGGTACCTACGCTTTGGAATGGGCAACTAGCTTCATCTTTCTGACTGACCGACCTTTTGACAATTCAAAGGTGCCTGTAATTGGTTTATTGAAATAAATACTTTGAATTTAGCTACCCAAACCCATCGTCCAATATCTTTTTATTTTTCTATATATCCTGCAATATTCCAACACCAAACGGGGGTTATCCTTGGGTGCACTTGCGAATTATGTTGAGCGATGGCCGTTTTGCGTGAATGTGACGCATGTTTACCCCCAACTTGTTTTTTTTTTTTGTGTGTTTATGTCCTTTTTTTATGCGTCATGTTTGCCGCAAATAAATGCATTTTCTTTCTTTCTTTCTTTTTTCATTCAATGCATACAGGGAAAATCATCAGTTTGTGCTTCATTTCCTTATAGAGTGTAATGAGCAACTGCGAATTGGCTTCAGCCCCTCGTATGCCTACCAAACGTCCGGGACCCTATGTTCCCGAGATATGCGAAAAGCTTAAAAATATTATAATAATTGAGGGTACACAGGGCGACACACCAAGCTATACATTTCTAGTTTTAGCTGACCTCGCATTGAATAGGTTTTTCATAAAATCAGAAGTCGACTTAAATCGGTCGGTTGGCCATCATTTTGACAGTTCAACAACATTCATTGCGTTATGTAGACACAATTTTCAAACATAACATGAAGCAATGGATTAGCAATATCCTTCTTCAAAATAATTCAGATTGAAATTGATCGTGTGTTACGCAGTTAGGATGATGTGTACCGTGCGTACCTGCCGATCGATTCTGTAAAAATCTCACCGTGAAAAGTTTAGGTGAAGTGAGCTTAGAGTGAGCTGTCAATAGTGTCAATCCCTAGCATTAGTTGGAATGACAGCTCACTCCACGCTCACTTCACCTAAGTTTTCACGGTGAGATGGTTGCAGAATCGCAATGCTGCAGGGGAAAATAAAACAAAATATAAAGTATTTACATCGATAGATATATTTGGCACTAAAGTCTTTGGTACAGTTCGTTAACATATTAAGTACACATATCTTACACTAACTAGGGTAATTACGGTCGCGGTTTAGCTCGACCTCGATGTCACCTCCATTGAAAACAAATGCTAAGGCCTACCCACAAGCAACTTATTTATTTATTTTATTATTTATGCACACACAGTAAAATACATAGGGATATGACATAGTTATAATTTGAGTAGCACAAGAAGAGAAAAATATGAATGTGTGAAGTCTAAAACAAAAATATTAAATATACCATATACCTACACATATAATGCAAAAAAAAAGTATACTTAAATAAATACATAATACAAAAATATATAAACACATCTAAATATATACAAATACTCACGATATAGAGGAATGGTAATGCTCTTTTTTGCCTCTGTCGCCGTCTCCTCGCCGAGATTTGAACGATGCGCACACGGGCTACAGCAACGCTACTTTTTTGTAACATTTTCGGGTGATCCAATAGACGGGATTGCAACCAATAAACGGGTTACAGTTGCGTCCAAACCCGCGAACAAAAAGGTCTCCCAGTTGTCGAGTCGCTACATGCGCGCAATTTCATACAAACCCGTAGAATTGATGTGAGTGATAAATTAGTTGTGGAGACAAAAGTTGCTCGCGGACCCTCCCTAATAGACACGCACATGCCAGCCGATCGATTCTGTAAAAATCTCACTGTGAAAAGTTAGGTGAAGTGAGCTTAGAGTGAGCTGTCAATAGTGTCAATCCCTAGCATTAGTTGTAATGACAGCTCACTCCACACTCACTTCACCTAAGTTTTCACGGTGAGATGGTTACAGAATCGCACTACTGATTTGAAAAATTTTTTTTTTGCATTTGATAGCCGAATTCTTGAGAAAGGCTATACGCTATTTAACATCACGATACGACTCTCAGGAGCCGAGCAAAAAGAAGAAAAAAGAACAGAAAGAACGCCAAGCAATTTACGCTTGTTTGTTTAAAGTGAGCTTAGAGTGAGCTGTCAATAGTGTCAATCCCTAGCATTAGTTGTAGGTAATGACAGCTCACTCCACACTCACTTCACCTAAGTTTTCACGGTAAGATAGTTACAGAATCGCACTGCAGGCATCGAGGTGAACCCCCAAGCAGCCCGCGATGTATCGCAGTGAGGTCTCCTTCGGCATGTGCGAGCATGTCTAATAGCATACATTTGTTTTACATGGAGCTGACATCAAGGCAAAATAACTGTAAAAAGACTATCTTTTGACGTAGTAGGGCGAATCTAACGATTTAAATTGTTGCCGCTACCATCATTTTCAATGACAGCTGTCACTGCGACCGTTATCTGGCGGTCAACGTTCTTCTAGGAAACCGTCAGCTTAAGATTGACCTGTTTTGCTTGATTATGACATGTTATAAGAAAATGTCGAAATATTATGAGGAAACTGGAAAATTGGAAATAAATCGTTTTGTAAGAGAGATTTAAAAAAAACTAACTTAAACATTGCCGATTTATTGCAATAATTTGAGATCTGAGATTTTAATTATACCAGCCAAGGGTTTATTGCACATAATTTTAATAATATACAGTCAGCGAAATTGATTGTTTACCAAATTGACACACTACATCAATTTACAGTGTTATAGATATTTCTACATAAGTATGTCAAAGAATGACAGTTAAAAACAAGGGACACCCGGATGGAACGAAGTTCAAAGAGAGAGAGAGAGAGAGAAACACGCGCACGCCGCACGGCTTACAACTACCTATAGCAAAAAGTGTCGTTCCAACTTTTGGTCTTAATTTTTTCCGTCTAGCCCCCTTTCGCAACGCGCGATAAGGAACTTCGTTCCAAAATCAACCTGTCAAGTCAACTATGTTGGAGTCGGCTTCCAGTCTAACCGGATGCACTACACCAGTAGGTATTTTAAATGGAGCGACTGCCTATCTGACCTCCACAACCAAGTTACTGGGTAACACGATACACCTTGGTAATGTCAAAGAATGGCAGTTGTGATTTGAATATACAGGATAATTTTTTAACCAGTGCGCACACTGTAACCTTGAATTCAGTACATGATGCTGAAGAAATTTTTGGTCGGATAATAAAAAAAAAAATTTGCTCTGCCATACATTTTGACCGCGTAGGTAGGTATTGCACTTTTCTATGAAAGAGCTGATTTTTTAATTGATAACCGACGAAGAAATCACGTTTGAGCACTGGTTAAAAAATTATGTATATCTAATATGTATATGGGCAACTTCGGTTAAAGTTATTATACAATTTGATAAACAAATACTTAATTTCCTCGTCTTTATTTATATCCATAGAGTCCTAATTATTATATCTTTACGTGTATTTACATAGTGAATTACTTACGAGTATTATAGGAAAGTTAGAAAGTTAAATATTATAATTTCAAGGGCGGATTTCACAAACTCGATCAGCACACCTACAGTCCGGGGTCGAGAGAATGCGTTCTTGACACATGTCAGTTTCAAACAAGCGAATACGAGCTATGTTTGGAGCCTGTCTCAGGGATCGAATCAGCAAAGAGGTGACCATAGTTATCGACATAGCTCACAGAATAAGCAAGCTGAAGTAGCATTAAGCCGGCCATATTACCCGTAGAACCGATGACCGTTGGGGTAGACGTGTTCTTGAGTGGAGACCGCGAATCCGTAAACGTAAGGTGGGAGGACCTCAGGCTAGGTGGAGCGATGATCTTCACAGGATGGCTGGTAGCAGCTGGATGAGAGTTGCCGAGAATCGAGTTGAATGGCGTTCAATAGGAGAGGCATATGTCTAGCCGTGGACTGCTAAAGGCTGATGAATACGTGGTTTGCGAATTTGATCTTTATTAGAAAGAAACACAATGGCCCTAATTCCCTTGTTCACAAACTAAACTAAATTTAAGTTCTGTATGCAATGCATCTTTTTCTTTCTATTTCATTAAGAAAAGGACAGAAGATAAAATAATAGTTTAGTCCTGTCAAACTAAGACACTCCATAGACAGATTAGACGTGATTAACAACATGGCTACTAAAAATACGTCAGTTTACGTCAGGCGCTGACTAGTTTCGACAGGACTGAACTAATATTTATCTTCTGTCCTTTTCTAAATTAAATAGAAAGAAAAAGATGCATTGAACTTAATTTAGTTTAGTTTGTGAACTAGGGAATCGGCGCCATTATGTTTATTTCCGGTAAACATGACGCATACAAATAACACAAAAAAAATACAAGTTGGGAGGAAAACATGCGTCACGTCCACATAAAACAGCCATTAGCTACTAGAATTGTCACACTGACAGGTGTCAGAAACGCATTCTTTTGACAGCAGCAAGTAAACCGTGTTCAAGAGCTGTCAGTGTCATAACTATTGTGGACAACTGCCGATCGATTCTGTAAAAATCTCACCGTGAAAAGTTAGGTGAAGTGAGCTTAGAGTGAGCTGTCAATAATGTCAATCCGTAGCATTAGTTGGAATGACAGCTCACTCCACGCTCATTTCACCTAAGTTTTCACGGTGAGATGGTTACAGAATTAAACATCTGACACTGACAGCTCCAGATGTACTGATCGCGTTTATACGCCAACCGCTTAACTCTCGCGTTGCCTGAGGTAGCAGCGCTGTGCGGGAGGGGTGTGGCGTGATGCGAGAGCTCAGTGATTCGTCAACTTGTGACAACTATCACCCCTCCCGCACCGCGCAGCTGCCTCAGGCAACGTCTCAGTTAAGCGGTCGGCCTATAGTTTCATTCGTGAAATTAGCACTAAGTCTGTAAATTCTGTTCGCTTTTCAGTTCCAATGCCCAAACGTGTTGGGGCCAACCGGTGCGGCCCTTGCTTCTCTTCTCTGCCGTCGCATTTTGCTGTAACAAGAGAGACGGAAACATGAATAAACCTTCTTGCAAACAACTTCATCATCTGCCGAGCCTTTTCCCAACTACCTATGTTGGGGTCGGCTTCCAGTCTAACCGGATGCAGCTGAATACCAGTATTTTACATGGAGCGACTGCCTATCTGACCTCCACAGTTACTGGGTAATACGATACCCTTGGTAAGACTGGTTGTCAGACTTTCAGGCTTCTGACTACCCGTAACGACTGTCAAAGATCCAAGAATGACAGCCGGGACCAACGGGTATGTGAAGATTGTCCACCCATCGAGGGACCAACCATGGAAAGCGTAGCTTAACCTGATCAGCCGACCTCTGCGGCTGTTGTTTTTTAGCCACGGACCCGTTTCTACAAACAAAATAACGTAAAAAACCCCTGTATAAATGTTTTGTCTCTGCATCTGAGGTTGCTCTCTCTCTCTCTCTCTCTCTCAGTTTATTGGTATAAAATGCCTCACACATTAAGTCTACCTGCTACTGAAAAAATCCTGATAGAACTATAGACACCGTGGTAATTTTTTTTGTTTAAAGTTTAAGATTCAACAGGTGGATATTTGCCTTAATTTCTTCCACTAGAGGGCGCCATTTCACTAGACAACAAAAGATTTTTTTTTTAAATCTGATTTTGTTTAGGGCCTTTTATCAAAGATATGTCAGCCCCATCGTACCCTTTTACATTGACTGGCCCACTTAAACAGTATTAGCTTATAGTATTTTTAATGGTTAATGACTTAGAGTTATTCGTGGAGGACCATAATTAAATGTCACAACTTTATAATAATCTCCGAAGATGGTACAGATAAGATGGATTGGATTATGCCTACATCCAATTTATTTATTTTAAAATCCTTCACGAACAACTCACGTTCTACTCCGTTTCGAGCACACTCCATCAGCAAATGTTGCACGTCCTCGATTTGATTGCAAACTGTGCAATTAGGAATAACAAAAGGTTAAAGTTCGTAACAATTTGAAATTGTAAACAATTTTAATATGGTTAAGGACATTTTATTCAGGGTGGCAGGTACATCGACGTGCATACCACATGGATTCAGTACATAATTCTAAACGCGCTGATACATAATAGCGTAGAAATCATACGTCGGCTATCAAAAAAACAATCAGCTGTTTCATAGAAAAGTGCCTACGTGCACGTGCGTGCGTGTGCGTGTACGTGAAGTTTGTGTTTTGACCTACGCGGTCAAAATGTAACTCAAAATTATTAGGAACTTTGTTAAGTATATCATGCAATGGTGCCCTCTATCGGGAGATATTGAGACAAATATCCATCTGATGACGTTATAATTATGTATAAAAAACAGACAACGACTTCCCAGTCAAATTCGGAACATACAGAAAAAAACGACCACAGACAAGAAGATCTCCCTCAAATATTTTTCCCATAAACTGAGTAATTTTACATTTAACAGGCAAACGTATATCTTTTTGTAGTAGCACGTGTTTTAAATTACTACAGATTACGGGGTCGTTAAGAAATTTACAGAAAAAAAGTTTAAATGTTCCCCGGTAGCTGGCAGTTTTTTTTTTCTTTGCGCGTACCTACTTGAGAATTTTATTTTTGGAGTTCACTTGAACGTGATGTTTTTGTATAGGGGTTGAAAGACAGAGGTATTTTTGCAATCTAAGTCTGTTAAGAAAATGGTTTGCAGAATTGCTGTTAAAAAAGGGTATTTAAAAAACTATGATTATTTTGTGCAAGATGCCGTCTGTAATAGACTTGCACAGTTTTTCTTACTCAGAATATACAGGGTGGCAGGGACATCGACGTGCAAACTGTAACCATGGATTCAGCACATGATACTAGACCCCATAGCGTCGAAATTTTTCGTCGGTTATCAAAAAAAATCAACGGGTTGCACTCCGGGAGTGCCGGCAGAAGTGAAAACTTGAATATTAACGTTGTGCATTTTTGATATTTTGGAATGCGGTCTACTCTCCCTCCGTGTTACGAATTTTCGATCAGGTCACGTGTCCTGACGGGAGCTCCGTCTTACGAATTTTCGATCAGGTCACGTGTCCTGACGCGAGTTTCAACATTTTTTACCCATCACAAAAAAAGTGCACAACGCCGCTAAGGCTGCAGTTGCAGTTTGAATGCAGTTGACCAGCCGTGCAGTTCTATTGCAGTCGTGTCAACTGCATTCAAACTGCATCCGAACTGCAATTTGCGGTTGGATTGCAGTTGAAATGCGGTCCGTCTGTCTAGAGCCTAAAGAAGTTTTCACTTCAAAAAAATTTATGTTTCATAGAAAAGTGACCTACGGTCAAAATGTATGGAACAGCAATATTTTTTTTTAATAACCGACTAAATATTTCAACGCTATGGGGTCTAAACTCATGTGCTGAATCCATGGTTACAGTTTGCGCGTCGATGTCCCTGCCACCATGTACGTAGTGATGTTTTTGATCAGAAGGGTAATTCTCGTAATTTTAAGAACGTTCACAGTCTGATCTCAGTCTCAATCTGTCAAAAAATACTTCTAATTTCCCTACATTTTGACAAGTCTTTGACATTTGTTTGTCGCCGAGATGAGACTGCGACTAGATTGTGAACGTTTTAAATTACGAGAATTGGCCTTCTGTTTACCTCGCTAAACGTATAACAATCTGCCGAGCCTTTTCGCAACTATGTTAGGGTCAGCTCCCTGTGTGACCGGATGCAGCTGCATATCAGTATTTTACATGAAACGACTGCCTACCTCCACAAAACACTTACTGGGTAACACTGTACACCTTAGTAAGACTGGTTGTCAGACTTGTGAGTCTGACTACCCGTACTGCTGCCCGCAAAATGTAACTCAAAATTATTAGGAACTTTGTTATATCATGCAATGGTGCCCTCTATCGGGAGAAATTGAGGCAAATATCCTATTGATGACTTTATAAAAAACAGACAACGACTTCACAGTCAAATTCGGAACATACAGAAAAAAAACGACCACAGACAAGAAGATCTCCCTCAAAGCAGGCAGTAGTAGTGCGATTCTGTAACCATCTCACCGTGAAAACTTAGGTGAAGTGAGCGTGAAGTGAGCTGTCATTCCAACTATAAATGCAAGGTATTGACACTATTGACAGCTCACTCTAAGCTCACTTTACCTAACTATTCACGGTGAGATTTTTACAGAATCGATCGGCTGGTATGTAAAGGTGGTCATTAACCGCGGCAAGCGGAGCTTAACCTGATCGATCAACCCGTGCGACTGTCATTGCTCAGGCACAAGGCCCCTGGCCGCATTGCCAGTTGGGTCGAAGAAAGCGATGCCGTAAACGGCAGAAAGAAATATTCTCTTGCCCGCGCCAAAATGAGGAGGATGCAGAATCCTCCTTAATACATAACAAAATACTTACAAATATATAAAGAAGCGTCTACACCTGTGTATCTGTTTACTGTAGCACGCGACGTGTGTTTATATTATTATTTAACAACTTCCCTTGTTTATGGTAGCTCCGGATGAACGAAATATATTCACTGCTCAGCAGGTTGGCCTCAATTTGTAAAAGTTACTTTTTGTTCGAAAGTATCGTTTTTTTTTTGAGATGGTATGAACACAAACAAAAAAGCGACCAAGTGCGAGTCGGACTCGCACACGAAGGGTTCCGTACCACAAGGCAAAAAATCTCCTAAAAACATGTTGGAGAATGGAAAATAACTAATTTAGACTTGAGTTTAAGGAAAATTTATAAAGCGTTCTTCCTTTCTCTATTTATTTCAAAATTGGCTGTGCCCGACAGGGTCCATAGTTGTTTCTTTTATTATTTTTTTACCACCTGTAAAGTGTGCATTACGGATTGCAATAAACGATGTGAGATTTTTATTATTTGTTGTTATAGCGGCAATACAAATACACACTCTGTGAAATGTCTTCTGAAGTGAAATGTCTTCTGCCTACCCCAATGAGAAGAACTTTTTTTTTTGGGTGGGAAATCATCAAAAGTCGTCCCCCGCTCTGGGCGGAGCAGAAGTGCGATTCTGTAACTATCTCACCGTGAAAACTTAGGTGAAGTGAGCGTGGAGTGAGCTATCGCTCTAACTAATGCTAGGGATTGCCACTACTGACAACTCACATCAACCTCACTTCACTTGAGTTTTCACGGTGAGATTTTTACAGAATCAACCGGCTGGAGAGCGTGTCAGAATTTTACTGACTAAAACCCACCCGTGTTCCTTTAGTTACCAACCAGGGGCTACGGTATCTCTTCCGGACAACCCGTGGCCCTGGCAGGCATCGGCCCTAGCGGACCCCGTCAGTTCGTGCTGACATCTCTTTGAGGCGCGCGTAGAACACAACTCGCCGTCGACCTGGGCCTGCCGATCGATTCTGTAAAAATCTCACCGTAAAAAGTTAGGAGAAGTGAGCTTAGAATGAGCTGTCAATAGTGTCCCTAGCATTAGTTGGAATGACAGCTCACTCCACGCTCACTTCACCTAAGTTTTCACGGTGATATGGTTACAGAATCGCCCTGCTGGTGCCGTTCGTGAACTTAAAACAATATCGATAAATTGTTCCACTGAAACGCACAGTTTTTGCAAAATTTTGTTTCAGTGCGGTTGGTGCGGTTGAAATCAGTGCTCTGCCGGTCGATTCTGTAAAAATCTCACCGTGAAAACTCAAGTGAAGTGAGCTTGATGTGAGTTGTCAGTAGTGTCAATCCCTAGCATTATTTGGAATGAAAGCTCACTCCACGCTCACTTCACCTAAGTTTTCACGGTGAGATGGTTACAGAATCGCACTGCTGAATGGAATACCTCGCAAGCGACGTATTGGTTGTGTCCAACAGATAGCGGCGGTGAAGAAAAAGAAAAAAAATCACTTTCCCTGACATGGGAATCAAACCCAGGACCTCATGCTTTGCAGTAGCGCATGCGACCACTACACCAACGAGGTATCAGTGGAATTTTATTAGATTTACCGAGAAAATTTCACTAAAACAGATTGTGTACCCGAGTACGTTGCAGCTGTAAAATATTTGATAGCGTTTGATTCGTAGGGCCATGTGGTGCAGCGTAATTATATTAGAAAATTGGCCCAAGCTATGAGCGAAGAGCGTTTTATAGGCAGCAGAAATTACGCCCCTATTGCATGACACAGACTGGCGAAACCCTCAAACTCAAACAGAATAGAATAGAATACTCTTTATTGTACACCATACAAATTACAGAACATAAATATATAACATTTAGTTGTTTAGTTGAGTTCATTTAGTTGTTGTCAAGTCTTTTTTTTTTTTCATTTGTTTTTTTATTTAGCTTTACTTTACAAAACAAGGTTTTTCTTTAGATCTGAGGGGCAATTCTCGTAATTTTAAGAACGTTCAAAGTCTGCTCAATTTGTCAAAAATACCTCTAATTTCCCTACGTTTTTGACAAGTTTTTGACATTAATAAAATTGTCGCTAAGATGTGATTGCGACTAGAGTTTGAACCTTTTTAATTACGGGAATTGGCATTCAGGTTTAAACCATCCAACCAGTTATTGAATTAAGAACCTTACTGCTATCCATTAGCAGTGTTCATAATCTCAGATAATTTACATTCCATTGCTATTTGATATTCTAAGTTGATAAGAATAATGTACCCAGGATTTTGTAAAAATATCTTGATTTAAAAGAGTGTCCGTGGAGTTTCTTGCCCGTTCTTCTCCATAGAGATTTACGCTTTGGAATGGGCTTCAACTTTCTGACTAACTGAACCATTTACAGGCACTTTTGAATTGTCAAAATTAAATAGTCGGTATTTAATTTTGACAATTCAAAAGTGCCTGTAAATGGTTTAATTGAAATAAATGATTTGAGTTTGAGTTGTTTTTTTATTTTTTTGTTGATTTTTAACAAAACGGGCCTAATAAGCTTTTGGTTGCAATGAATTTTGAACTCTGTTGAGTATGACATTCAGTGTTTTTCCATAACTTGAAAATAATCTCAATTTTTTTATTTAAATATATTGAAACGCAGTTCTTTATACGACAGCTTACTTCGATGCTAAGTTGTCATTAACTTTGCCTACATTGAAATAAAGTTTGAAATACACAAATTTTGTAGTAAGACGGAGAGGATTTAATTTCAATTAAAATATTCGTATTTACAGGCACTTTTGAATTGTCAGTCGTTTAGTTAGATAAAGTCAAAGTCAAATCATTTATTTCAAATAGGCACATTAAAGGCACTTTTGAACGTCAAAATTAAAATTAAAATAAAATTGATTCTAGTCGCCCCTTCCAAAAGGTAGATTTCGTATATATTTCGTATTCGATAAAAAGATAGACTACCTGCCCATTCCATAACGTAGATGTCTATGGAGAAGAACGGCAAGAAACTCCAAAGACACTCTTTTAAATAAATATAATTTATTATTTCAGTCCTAGATATAAAAAAAACATAAGATTTAAGATAAGCCCCCTAGGTATTACATGAGACTTTATTAAATTTTTATTGTTTTATATTATAGCGGCAAAAGAATTACACACTCTGTGAAAATTTCAACTGTCTGGCTATTACGGTTCATGAGATACAGCTCGCTTCCAAAATTGCCGAAAAATACACGTTTCTTGTATGGACACCTCCTCTATCTTATTTTTATTATATTTGTAGATAAAGCGGCAATAGAAATACACATGCTGTGAAAATTTTAACTGTACCTATGAAGGTTCATGAGAAACTGATAAATACACGTTTCTTGTATGGAGACACCCTTTATTTTATTTTTATTATTTGTAGTTAATAGCGGCAATAGAAATACACATTCTGTGAAAATTTTAACTGTAAGTACCTATGAAGGTTCATGAGAAACTGCTGGGAAGTCTGTTGCTCCACTAATACATACACGCCTGCTAATAATTTAAAGAAACATCGTGTGATCAGTTTAATCAATGAATTATAGCTTCACCTTTTAATTGAAAATTCAGTGAAAAGGGAATCCTGAAAACATCTGTTTATCTTAGTTGTAATTTATTTGATAGCTCGCGAATGGGAGGGCCATGTGGCAGAATGTAATTTTATCAAGTGGTGTGGTCTGCGTTAGCGGCGATCGCGGGTTTGACGATTGTGTAGCTATAAATGTTATTCCTCGTTGGTATTGATTGTAATATTACAGACCAACACGCCTTTTTATTGTTTTCATGATTTTGTTAGATTTAATGTTATTTTTAGTATTTTTGGTTGTGTCTACTTCCTGTATTTTGTACGCAATATTTTAGTTTTTTAATAGTTTTAGTTGATATAAGATATAAAAAAGAGATAATATATAAAAAACTTGAGAGGTGTCAAGGGACACCCGGATGGAACGAAATTCAAAGAGAGACAGACAGAGAAACACGCGCACGCCGCACGGCTTACAACTATAGCAAAAAGTGTCGTTACAACTTTTGGTCTTAATTTTTTCCGTCTAACCCCATTTTCGCAACGCGCGATAAGGAACTTCGTTCCAAAAAGAGTTTTGGGTCATTGAAATAAGGTTGATTTTTTCACGTCACTTCTTTTTTAAATCAAAATGCTTAAGAGCAATTGATATATAAATAAATAACGCGCCGTGACATGAAAAAATCAACCTTATTTCAATGACCCCAAAACTGTTTTTTAAACGCGATAAAAATGTACTCTCCTCTCCGAGCCGGTCTGTGTGAACGGATACTAAACCGCTACCTCTCGTAACTTGTAACCACACACAGCCACGCGCTAAACTGTACATAATGACGGAATGATACAGAATTTTATATATAAATACATTTACCGCCGTACCTGGTATCTGTCTACGAGTGACGTGGTTCTGTCTGCAATAACATAATGTAATGAAATACAAGGTATTCGATAGTCATCATTATTATTATTATAATAATAATAATATCCCTGGACATTTCACACAGCGCCATCTAGTCCCAAGCTAAGCAACCTAATGCTTGTGTTATGGTAACAAGATGGCTGATAAACTACTTATATACATTTTTTTTTTTTGTAAATACATACATATTATAGATAGAAAAACACCCAAACTCGGAACAAATACATGTAGGTCATACATTAAATAATTTTATCTGCTTAGCCTTTCTCCAACTATGTTGGGGTCGGCTTCCAGTCTAACCGAATGCAGCTGAATACCAGTATTTTACATGGAGCGACTGCCTATCTGACCTCCACAACCCAGTTACCCGGTAATACGATAGGTATTCGATAGTAGTAGAATTGTGAGGGGCTCATGGCTAAATAATAACAGCCGCAGGAGTCGATGCAAGGTTAAGCTACGTTTGCCGCGGTCGCGACGTTGATTGGTGACCACATAGTGAAAACAGGCTGTTGGCCCCGGCTGTCTTGCGTAAATCTTTCACCAGTTGTTACGGATAGCCCGAAGCCCGAAGGTCTGACAACCAGTCTTACCAAGGGGTGCTATGTTACTCAGTAACTGGATTGTGGAGGTCAGATAGGCAGTCGCTCCATATAAAATACTGGTATTCAGCTGCATCTGGTTAGACTTGAAGCCGGCCCCGACATAGTTTTGATTTAGGACCTGACAGATGGAGTTAGGAGAAGGAAGAATTGTTTTTTTATTTTTTTTATTGACAATGGGCTCACTCTTGATCTCAATCCAGCCCAGAGGCAGGGATAAGATCTACGGTGGAACGAGCTTGCCCAGAAGAAGCCTATTCACTCTCGCCTTGAAGAGATTTGGGTTGTATGAACTCGGGAACCCGACTGTTTATTTTTCTCGTGTAGACACGAGCTCTCCGGGAATAGCTAGAGCCATGGTAAGAAGGTTTACCTGTTTTCTGCCTTTCCCCAACTATGTTGGTCATTCGGTTCCCTACGAAATGGTTGAGCTGGGTGGTGCTGATCCACGCGTCATGTTCGTGAACGGGCGCCGTCGGTTGAGACTGGTCATCTCTTAACTGCCAGGGCTTATTTTTAATTTTATATTGTTTTTTTCTACCTTGTTCTCACATATAGAAGCAATAAGAATAATGTACCCAGGATTTTGTAATAATAACTTGATTTAAAATAGTGTCCGTGGAGTTTCTTGCCCGTTCTTCTCCATAGAGATCTACGCTTTGGAATGGGCAACTAGCTTCAACTTTCTGAATAACTGACCGACTATTTAATTTTGACAATTCAAAAGTGCCTGTAAATGGTTTATTTGAAATAAATTATTTGAGTTTGAGAGTTTGAGATCAGCCTCCAGTCTAACTGGATGCAGCTGAATACCAGTATTTTACATGGAGCGACTGTCTAACTTCCAGAACCCAGGAGGCCAAACCCCGTAATTAAAAACATTGCAAAATCTAGTTGAAATCTCATCTCAGCGACAAACAAATGTCAAAAACTTGTCAAAATGTAGGGAAATAAGACGTATTTTTGACAGATTGAGACTGAGATCAGACTTTGAACGTTCTTAAAATTCCGCGAATTGCCCCTCAGTTACTAGGCAACACGAGGTAAGACTGGTTGTCTGACTTTTGAGCTTCTGACTACCCGTAACGACTTTCAAAGATTTACGAATGACAGCCGGGACCAACGCACGGAGGAGTTTCGATATGTCATGTAATGGATTGCCACCCATCCACAAACTGACCGCGGCAAGGGTAGCTTAACCCTCGATCTACACATGTGGCTGATATCATTTAGCCACGAACCCAAAAAAAACACATGTAGGTTCGGAACTAAAACCATGAGTGTTAGCTGTGACGCATATTTTAATCTACGAATTAATCACCACAATTTTTTAGCATTGATTGAAACTATTAAAAATATACATACACAACAACTAGTATGTACAGACGCCAGCACATCAAGCTACTACAATCTGTCAAATTTCTTTAGTAGATTTTCAACTTTATTGCTAAAGCATAAGGTTCAAAGTTGATTGGGAAAATTTGACAGTTTCGGGTAGCTTGATCTGCTGGTGTCTGTACACATATCCATCCATACATTCACTGCCCCGTTGGTCTCGTGGTTGCAAGCGCGACTGCTGAGTGTGGGGTCCTGGGCTCGATTCCCAGGTCGGGCAAAATATTATTGGGTTTCACACTTCGATCAATAATAGTACTAGATTCCCGATAAGCGCTTCAAAAACGGCCCGAAAAATAAGACCACAAATACTGTTGTGGTCTTATTTCAAATGGGTATATTTTTAACCTTATTTACTTAGACTTCAAGTTTCATTTTAGAATAAATGACTGAAAATTTAAAAATAGAATGATTTTATTTTTAAGCGACATATTAAATATATTTTGCAATGGTAATTAAACTTTATGTTTAAGCATTAAGGTTTATAATAAACTGAAGTTGTTAATATTATTAAACTTTTTTCTAAGAAATGTAGATGTTTACGTGTGTGCAAACGTGGCCACTTGAGCGACTGATTTTTGTTCCTGATCCTTAATCTAGAGTACTATTGTTGATCGAAGGTTTCACATTAAGAATTTCTTATCAGTCCGGAGTTTGCAAGTTGGCGGTTTAATACTCCCGTGCTTCGAAAAACACGTAAAGCCGTTGGTCCTGCACCTGACCTGACCCTGATCTCTCCCCGGTCGTGTCGGATTGCCGTCCCATCGGACTATGAGAGTAAAGGAACAGAGAGTGCACCTGTGTTTACGCACACACTTGTGCACTATAATATCTCCTGGCTAATTAATCTCCGTTGCGATTGGCCACTGTGACCGATATCGGTCGGTCATAGTGCCGACAACAAATATACCTACTACAACAAATTAAACATGCTACTAGCCTCGTCACTCGCCAGCCACTGGCGCCAGTAAGTACTGCACTTGAACTCCACATGTTTGTAGATAAGAATTGATTCCCCTGTGAACGCCCGGCGTGCACTCGAATGCATACGTATGTCAGTTTTATTTTTAAAGCAATAGAGGGGCTTGTGGCTAAGTAATAACAGCCGCACGGGTCGATCGATCAGGTTAAGGTACGCTTGCCGCGGTTGGTCCATGGATGGGTGACCATCTTCACGTACCAAGACCCCTCCGTGCCTCGGAAAGCACGTTAAGCCGTTGGTCCCGGCTGTCATTGGATCTTTGACATTCGTTACGGGTCGTCAGTAGCCCGAAAGTCTGATAACCAGTCTTATCAAGGGGTTTTGTATTACCCAGT
Organism: Apamea sordens; assembly: GCA_945859715.1. Lineage (NCBI taxonomy): Eukaryota > Metazoa > Arthropoda > Insecta > Lepidoptera > Noctuidae > Apamea > Apamea sordens. The sequence goes on along the minus strand of OX244015.1, from coordinate 3,037,515 downwards.
AACTGGGTTGATATATATATTGCATATTGTGATGTAATAAGTATAGTCTATTGTTTATTAGGAATACAATACGGGCAGTATCATTATGTTTGTTACAGATCTAGACACACCTTTTAGTTTTTCTTCCATATTAAGGTTGACATGGAGCGACTGCTCATTTGATCTCCACAACCCAGTTACTGGGTAATACGATACCCCTTGGTAAGACTCAGACTTTCGGGTTTCAGACGTTACTGATTACCCGTAACGACTGTCAAAGATCCACGAATGAGGCATGAAGGGTGTCTCGGTATGTAAAGATGGTCACTCATCCACAGACCAACCGCGGCAAGCGTAGCTTAACCTGATCCATCGGCTTGTGCGGCTGTTATTTTTACAAGCTTTTATTTAACTTGCGATGTATGTCATGTATTCTATTTTATTCTTGAAAGAAGACCGCAGAACGAACTTACATCCATTAAAGTTTTATTAGAAACCATTTTTATTGCTGTATAATATAATTTCCGTCATAACACAGGGTAATAACAGTTCCGCTGGCATCTGTTTATTTAATAATAGCCTGTGTAGTAAGTAGTAAATCAAAAATATTATTATTTCGAGAATTTCTGGCAATTTTGATTTCCAACTGTCTACATTATTCTTGTGTTGTGTAGTTGCACCACAGACGTTTATATGTAATTGCATGGGCGAGCGACGTAGTTCATAAATATTATTGGAACGAAGTTCCTTATCGCGCGTTGCGAAAGGGGGCTAGACGGAAAAAATTAAGACCAAAAGTTGGAACGACACTTTTTGCTATACTTAGTTATAAGCCGTGCGGCGTGCGCGTGTTTCTCTGTCTGTCTCTATCTCTCTCTTATAGAAAGCAAGCCAGTTATATTTCGTTCCATCCGGGTGTCCCTTGACACCTCTCAAGTTTTTCTATTCGTAGTAGTTCCACTGCATAGTTTATAGTATACATACATACCAAGAGCTTCTTCAATAGCTGTTGTACAGACGCCAGCAGCTCAAGCTACCCGAAACTGTCAAATTTTCCCAATCAACTTTGAACCTTAATACTTTAGCTATAAAGTTGAAAATCTATTAAAGATATTTGACAGATTGTAGTAGCTTGATGTGCTGGCGTCTGTACATTCACCTTGGGTTGGTTCCCACAAGATTATCAATGTAAGTACCAGGCTATCATAAAACACAAAGAGCTCACCAGATTCCCTTTAACAGTCCGTCTCCTCGGTGGCATATGATGCAGGTCCGCCCTGAACACCCCGGCGCGGGTTCTCCATCCTTCTCCAACACCTTCACCAGGTAGGAGATGTAGGATAGAACTCATCTTAGATGGTAAGGGGTCCATAGACACCCGTGAAAACTTACCATCGAGCTTGCTTGCCATAAAAACGTAGTTTCTACAGCATGAAAGTACCAGGCCTTCATACGTACCAAGAGATGCATTCAACACCGAAAAACCAGAATCAAGTTAGTAGTCTCACCTTGAGGGTTTCCCAAAGAGTTTTTAGAGTACCAGGCTGTTATAAAACACAAAGAGCTCACCTGCATAGCTATGCTAATCTTACCTTGAGGGATCCCAAAAGCGTTTCATGAATACCAGGCTGTTATAAAAACAAAGATTCCCCAAAAGCATTCCAAAAGTACCAGGCTACCATAAAATACAAAGAGCTCACCTGGTTCCCTTCAACGGTCCGTCTCCTTGGCGGTGTATGATGCAGGTCTGCCCTGAACCCCCCGGCGGGCTCTCCATCCGTCTCCAACACCTTCAGCAGGTAGGAGATGTAGGAGGTCGCCAGCCGCAGGGTCTTGATCTAACAGGAGAGGAAAGGTTAATGACCGATTAAAAATTTAGAATGGAACTGTGACTCCTGGGGTGGGTGAGTTTTTGTTGGTACTTTTCGCCAGTAATTTTCCTATATTTTCTGACTAGACAGCTCGGACTCCGTCCGCGTGAAGTTTGTTGTTTTAAAATTTAAAGTCTAGCTCTCCATCAACGACAGAATTTTTGTAATCGGATTAGTACCTATAACTTCTGCAGATTGCAAAGAATTGAACTCTTTATAATATTCAGTAAGAATTTATCGCGTTCAAAATCGCGCTCTGGCTAAAATTCGTAACAAATCACGCACTGGCTAAAATTCGTAACAAATCGCGCACTGGCTAAAATTCGTAACAAATCGCGCACTGGCTAAAATTTGTATTGTTTCAAATTCTTCGAGCTAACTTTGGCCATCGCGGTAAATTGTACTTTCGCCAAAGTAATGAGCGTGTTATGAAACAGATATTATTCGTAAATAACTTTTTAAGTTCTAATTTATGACATAAGCAATTACTTCCCTGAAAAAAATAGATACATTGGTCCCTTTCTCTTTCTCTCTGGCTCCCGTGAACCTCATAACCCGTTTCGTATTTAGCTATAGACAGGAAATGCTAATTTTCGCTATCTGGCACGGTGAATATGCCAAAAATGGCCCGAAGCGAGTGACAGAAAAAAAAGATGATTTTAACTTAAATGAATGAAAGTACAAAGTGGGTTTTCATCTGCTTCTCCATGCCTCAATTCGGGCCCATTTTGATCCGCGGGGTAGTTGCGTAACACACACAAAATGGCGATCGGTCGCTATGCCTTTCTGACAGTTCAGCCATCTTCATTGCGTCTTTTACATTGTTGAGCAGACGAATTTTTCAAACCTTTGTAGCAATAGATGTCATGAAATGAAAGGAATTGTGATCTGCTGCCAATTTATGTGTGCTCTGTAGGCTTTACACAGATGGCTATCTAAATGGCGATTCGGTTAGGCCGCAAGTGACTAAAATCGCCAATTCCAAAGTAGATTTTCGACTTTTGTCGTGCGGCGGGCGACAGGTCGCATGCGGCGGGTGACTAAAATCGACCGTGAAAATGGCCAGTTGCAGGCGTCACCTGCGATTTTTATCCACCTGTGTGACAAATGAGGTGGCGATTTGGTAAGCGACCAGCCGCACGGCGAAAATCGACCCAGTGTAAACCCCCATTACGCAGTTACCCCACCGCTTTTTACAGTACAGTTCTTAGTCTAAGGGAGATCTATGCCCATCAACGGACATCCAAGCCCAACAGTGGACAATCTACCTAAACGTAAGTACCAACAGAAACTTCTTCTCATTCCCAGAAGTCGTACTAACCTTAGTCATCTTTGTGTCGGGAAGAACGTTAGGGATATGCTGTCTGAGACTCGAGAACGCGCTATTGATGCTCTGCGATCTCTTTCGCACCATCTGGCAATGTCAGATGCAAGTGTGAGACGGAGGTATGTCCGTCGGTGTCGGCTTAAAAGGAAAGCGCCCGCGAATAGAAATGAAATTTTGTTCAATTCTGTCAAAATTAACGCGATTAAGTCTGATTACTAAATTGCAAATTGAAAGTAATTTTACTATTACTTTAAATACGTGTTTTTTTCAGATCTGAATGCTTTGCAGACTTAAATTTTAATTATTTTATTATTCTTTTTTTTATGTTGTAACTAGATCTCTGCCATACAATTGTCACCTTTATTATCAAACAGAATACAGGTAGGTACAGACGCCACAGCACATCAAGCTACTACAATCTGTCAAATTTCTTTAAAAGATTTTTTTTTGACGGCACGGTTGGCGCAGTGGTTAAGCGATTGACTGCTGCGCTGCGTGTCGCGGGTTCGATTCCCGCACGGAACAAATATTTGTATGACCTACATGTATTTGTTCCGAGTCTGGGTGTTTTTCTATCTATAATATGTATGTATTTACAAAAAAAAAAAAATGTATATAAGTAGTTTATCAGCCATCTTGTTACCATAACACAAGCATTAGGTTGCTTAGCTTGGGACTAGATGGCGCTGTGTGAAATGTCCAGGAATATTTATTTATTTATTTAACTTTATTGCTAAGGCATTTAGGAGGATCAAGGTTGATTGGGAAAAATTGACAGTTTCGGGTAACTTGATGTGCTGGCGTCTGTACGTAGGCCTTAGCATAATCAGCCTATAATGTGCCCACTGCTGGGACACAGGCCTCCTTGCTTCGAGAGGGAGTGGGGAATAATCTACCACGCGGAACTAGTGCGGATTGGTAGATGTCACATGTCTTCGAATATTTGCTTCTAAAAATGATCATTTATTGCTTTTTATCAATAAAATAAAATCATTTGTTGGTTTTTTATCAAAAAAATAAAAAAAAATGTTGCTTTAATAGCATTATGCTGGGCACATTTTGTGCCACTTCTTCCCACCAATAATAAAACACTAACTTTATATATAACACACTAATTATGTAACAAATATTTTGTGTATTTAATGTTGTACAGTCAGCGTCAAAAATATCGGGACAAACAGACTGTTCAAAATGATCTCAACAACTAAGAAAATTAAACTTTATCTCAATTGGATAAAGTGTTTATCAGAATGACAGTTGTCGTGTACTGTCTTCATTCTGAAACATTCCTTGTGTCATTGAGTTAATATTTCATTTTCATAGTTGCTTAGATCATTTTGAACAATCTGTTCGTCCCGATATTATTGACGCTGACTGTACCTAACAATATCATTTAAAAGAGTGTCCGTGGAGTTTCTTGCCCGTTCTTCTCCATAGGTACCTACTACGCTTTGGAATAGGTAGGTAACTAGCTTCATCTTTCCAACTGACCAACTTCTTTGACATTCTAACTGACCAACTTCTTTGACAATTCAAAAGTGCCTCTTTAATTAAAATAAATGCTTGAGTTTGAGTTGATTTTTTAATACTAGGAAGTGGTAAAGATTTTCAGAGTCCGACCGGCGAAAGAATGAGTTCGTGACACCCGTCAGTTTCATAAATAAACGAATACTTACGTGTTTTGCGAATTTGATCTTTATTAGTTACTAGAACTGTCGCACTGACAGGTTCAGAAACGTATTCTCTCGATGACCGGACTGTAGCTTGTAACTTTTGGCATTTAAAAAGTACGAATACTTTTAATTGAGTAATATCTATAGACAAATGTACACAGTACAAAAAAAAAAAAACAGTATCCTCACCTTAGACAATTTCGTATCGGGCGGAACATTAGGTATACAATCCCTTAAGTCTGAGAATGCAGTGTTTATACTCTGTGTTCTTCTCCTCTCCTTCTTGTTGGCTGTGGTCCTTCTCTTGGCGACCCTCACGAAGGAGGGGGGTGCGGGGCGGTCGTAGCGCAGGGGGAGGGATTGAAGGTCGCATTCTAAGCCTAGGAGATAGAAAAAAATTGTGCTTATAAATGTGATGTGGTCGTGGAATAGAGACGGGTAAATATATGGTCAGTTTTCGTGATTTGTGCACAAGTGAAATTAGTCGAAGGAGTTCATGATAAGGCCACTATAAAAATCGAAAACAATCTAGCACTGGCCACTGACCTATAATAAATAAACAAGTACCCTGGCCTTCATACTATCGATGACAGAATGAAGACGTTTGATTTTCGCCATTTTGGCGCTAACAGCAACGTGAGCATCCGTGGAACTAATATTTTTGATAGCGAGTTTTACAAGATGCGCATACTCTCATGATAAAAATGTTCTAAATAATATATCGTAGTAAACACAAAATACACAAAAAAGGCTTATTCCACGATTTAGACCTAAATCATCAGAGACAACAAAACGAAACGACGGCCATTTGCGGCAATGTGTCAATTTTAGTTCCGGAGACGCTCGAGCGGGGCGTTTTTGAATCGGCACAAAAACTTGAGAGGTGTCAAGGGACACCCGGATGGAACGAAGTATAACTGGCTTGCTTTCTATAAGAGAGAGACAGACAGAGAAACACGCGCACGCCGCACGGCTTACAACTATAGCAAAAAGTGTCGTTCCAACTTTTGGTCTTAATTTTTTCCGTCTAGCCCCCTTTTGCAACGCGCGATAAGGAACTTCGTTCCAAAATCAACTCAGTTAATTTAGTATATTTAGTCCAGCGTACTTGTATATATAGGTCAGCGCAATCTGGAATATTCGCCAATTCGTTCATTTCTAAAGGTGCTGTCAGATGTGTCTTACCTGTGTTATTTGGCACGAAACTGTGCGCCATATTGTGGTGATAGGTGTCGTATGGTTCGTTGCCAGCCATCTGCATCTCCTCGTAACCTGAAACAAGATATTTTTGTTATATATATCTGCCTAGCCTTTTCCCAACTATGTTGGGGTCGGCTTCTAGTCTAACCGGATGCAGCTGAATACCAGTATTTTACATGGCGCGACTACCTATCTGACCTCCACAACCCAGTTACTGGGTAATACGATACCCCTTGGTATGACTGGTTGTCAGACTTTCGGGCTTCTGACTACCCGTAACGACTGCCAAATATCCACGAATGACAGCCGGGACCAACGGGTCCATCGATCAGGTTTAACTACGCTTGCCGCGGTTGATCCGTGGAGGGCTGACCATCTTCAAATACCAAGACCCCTCCGTGTCTCGGAAAGTACGTTCAGTTGTTGGTCCCAGCTGTCATTCGTGGATTTTTGACAGTCGTTACGTCAAAAGCCCAAAACTCCCAAAAGTCTGACAACCAGTCTTACCAAGGGGTATAGTAGTTGGACGTCAGATAGGCAGACTCTTCACGTAAAATACTGGTATTCAATTGCTTCCAGTTAGGCTGGAAGCCGACCTCAAAATTAGTTGTGAAAAGGCTAGGCAGATGAGATATCGACGGCACGGTTGGCGCAGTAGTTAAGCGATTGACTGCTGCGCTACGTGTCGCGGGTTCGATTCCCGCACGGAACAAATATTTGTATGACCTACATGTATTTGTTCCGAGTCTGGGTGTTTTTCTATCTATAATATGTACGTATTTACAAACAAAAAAATGTATATAAGTAGTTTATTAGCCATCTTGTTACCATAACACAAGCATTAGGTTGCTTAGCTTGGGACTAGATGGCGCTGTGTGAAATGTCCAGGGATATTATTATTATATCGATACCTACGACGTCTGCAGAGTTTCCCTAGCTAATAAAATTTGACCCTGTGTATTTCTTACCATATCCTCTTCCTATATAATGTGTCGTGTCGTGATACATGTCTTGGGTTTCAAACTCGTTTGCCTCCCCGTTGGTAGCTGGCCAGTACACTCCTCCATCCATAGGGCTTCCTGGGGAGAAGATGATGATGTTACCACACGAGATGATAACGTGATAGTGATTTATCATTTATGAGACGGTGGTGGTGGTGATCGTTTTCTGTATTGGTTTATTTTATTTCATAAATTTTGATTGTTGTTTTTATTTAGGTATGTCTAATATTGTATGCAGCCAATCGATTCTGTAAAAAATCTCACCGTGTAAAGTTACGTGAAGTGAGCTTAGAGTGAGCTGCCGATCGATTCTGTAAAAATCTCATCGTGAAAAGTTAGGTGAAGCTTAGAGTGAGCTGTCAATAGTGTCAATCCCTAGCATTAGTTGGAATGACAGCTCACTCCACGGTCACTTCACCTTAGTTTTCAGGGTGAGATGGTTACAGAATCGCACTGCTGCACTGATTGACGTTATCACGTCAACGCTGGCTGCCGCTAAAAACCAGCGGTGGGGCTCTGCCTCGTATCTCGGTCTTAGCATTATGCTGAGCGATGGCCGTCTTATGTGGATGTGACGCAACCCAACTTGTTATTTTTTTTTATGCGTCATGTTGGCCGCAAATAAATGTAGGTATTTTCTTTCTTCTTTTAACAACCTGCTGGGTAATACCCTATTAGTAGCAATGGCTTATATGTTGACAGTTCAACAGCATTCATTGCGTTATTTACGTTGTTGCGTAGACGAATTTTTCAATCCTATGAAGCAATGGATTATACCCTATCCAAGTGTCCATTAGGTAAAACGTTTTTTGACAGATGGAACTAGTGATTGCAGCAACACACAATACATTGATTGATACACGTACGGTATTATAATGTCTGTAAGAAGCCATCAATAAGATAATTCAATAAGATAAGGCAGTTTATACATTTTATTTTATGACGCATTTTAAAGTTAACTTTTACGTAATCTGGAATATGTAAGACAGCTGTCAAAAAAACGGAAAACCGGTTAAACTAATGGACAGGGTATAGCAATGACTTTCAAAATAATTCAGATTTTCATTGACCGTATCAATCCGTCGCAATAATGATGCTGTTTAGTAGTTTACATATTATTGTTTAACATGAACATAATTAAGCCTGAAATTTCTGAAGGGGTGGGCAGATTTAGGTGTTGTTGTTTTGGTAAAAAAACCGGTCAAGTGCGAGTCGGACTCGCGCACCGAGGGTTCCGTAGGTATGTAAATAGTTTATCAGGGGATTTTTTTTTGCACTTTACGGTTTTCTGATTTTTTCCTTTACTTGTGCTATATGAAATTGCTTCTTGCCAATTCACGATTCAAATACGCGGTATAAATATGCGTTATAAACGCCCGTATCTTTTGATTGCGTTGACTTAGAAGTTTGTTATTTTCACTGCTTCAAAAGATTGCAGCTTTGAGTATTTGATATAAATTATATTTTGATAACTCCACGCATTCCTGAGAAAAAGGGTCTTGACATATGGACAGACAGACGTTCAACGAAGTGCATCTTATTTAAAGGGCTTCGTTTTTCCTTTTAAGGCACAAAACCCTAAAAATAAGCTTTCTTACCTTGGTGTGATGGCTGACAGTAGTAAGGAGGTTCATATCTGTCGAAACCTTCGTCTGAAGGAGACATGCTGCCATAACTTGACATTGAGTTGCACCTGTACAAACAATAATATATTATAGTAACATCACGCATGCATTCAGGCAGGCAGAGGTTTATCTACAAGTACACCCAACATAATCAGTCTACAACGTTCCCACTGCTGACCTCCTCTCAGTGAGAGGGAGTGGGCCGTAATGCCCGTAATCCACCACGCGGGCCCAGTGTAGTTAGATGTCATAATGTTTTCAAATGTTTGGTTCTAGGACATGCCGGTTTCCTCACGATGTTTTCCTTCACCGTTTTGAGAGCAGTGGTGATGTAATAATTTACACTAAGTAAAGCGCCTGTCTGGGTTCGAACCTACGACCTAGAACTTATAAGTCACGGCCGCTACCACTGGGCCACCACAGCTTATACTTACCATTTAAATAGAGAATTTACGGAAGGTTTATTTATGAAAGCCCGGAATTATGACAGCTTGAAGGTCCGATAGGCAGTCGCTCCACATAACATACTGCAGTGCAATTCTGTAACCATCTCACCGTGAAAACTTAGGTGAAGTGAGCGTGGAGTGAGCTGTCATTCTGGCTGTGATTGACACTACTGACAACTCACATCAAGCTCACTTCACTTGAGTTTTCACGGTGAGATGTTTACAGCCGATCGATTCTGTAAAAATTAAGTAGAGTGAGCTGTCAATAGTGTCAATCCGTAGCATTAGTTTGAATGACAGCTCACTCCACGCTCACTTCACCTAAGTTGGCACGGTGAGATGGTTACAGAATCACACTGCAGAATCGATCGGCTGGTATTCACTCTAATAATAAGCTCACTAATTGTTTGAGACTTTTGTTACTTGCTGTGATATCAGAAGGCCAAATTCTCGTAATTTAAAACGTTCAAAATCTAGTCGCAGTCTTATCTTAGCAACAAACAAACGTCAAAAACTTGTCAAAATGTACGGAGATTAGACGTAGGTATTTTTGACAGATTGAGACTGAGATCATACTGTGAACGTTCTTAAATTATGAGAATTGCCCCTCAGATGTTCAGGCCATAGAAATAAGCATTTTTAACCCGTGAGAGGGCGCGCTATGAGCAATTTGCTCACACAAAAATTGAAAGCAAAAAATTATGGTAATACTGACGCCGCGCCGTAACAACTCAAGCGCCTAGGTACCTTCCTAACTATTCATCCACTCCTTCCTGATGCAACTCTCATGCCGGTCAGTCCTGTTGCAACCGCGCAGCGAAGTGTTTCTGGAAGTCGCGTACCATCATGCGGCAATTTGCTCATCACGCGCCCATCCGTGTAAGTATTTATTTTTTCAATAAAAAAAGTAATATTGTATTTTCTAAAATATATTATTTTATTTATTTATATTATATTGGCTGATTATACGTAAATACTCTAAAGTAATATATTAATGTTTTTTTTTTTCATTTTTAGCTCCAAACACACATGTAAAATGGGCGATCGACGTGAAACACAAATTTGTTCGTGGAAAAGGATTCTGGTGATGATGCAAAGGATGCAGATCTTGAGAATGGAGAACAACATCATGTTGACACCATAGAAAGCGATAGTTCCATCATTCGCAGTCCTCATGCAACAGATACGGAGCAATCTTCGAAACTGGAAGTGAAGCTAAGCCCGAGATTGTAACATCTTACAATTCCACAAAAGGAGGAGTGGATGTAGTGGACCCGAAGAAAGAGGACTATTCCGTTCCCAGAATCACTTCAAGATGGCCAATGCGCATATTTTTCTCAATTTTGAACATAACTGGGATCAATGCCCAAATAATGTACAAAGCTATCACAACAACTTTGATCGAAAGACGTACATTCCTAAAAAATGTGACGCTCGAGCTGGTAAAGCCACATATTTCACGCCGGATTTGCACGGAGAACATATCATCAGATCTCAAGTTCCTTATGAAGAGATTTGTGCCGGCTCCTAGACCTACTGCGGAGCCTAGGCCAAGCGGATTCTGTTCCATATGTTTGAGACGTAAGAATAGACGCTCAAAAAAAGCTTGCACTTTGTGCAAAGAATTACTCTGCACCGGACATACCACATATATGTGTTCAATGTGTTTTGAGAGGCACCCTAGTAAAGATCACATGGAAGAGTAATTTTTTTAAGTTTTTATGATGTAAGATTTTTTTATAGTGATTTATATGGAGACTGACAAAATTTGAAACTAGTAATAAGTTGTTTTGTTATTTGTTAAGTTGCATTTATGTTTCATAGTTTTAATTAAAATACTTATTTTCCTACTTACTAAACCTTGTTTTATTCATATAAATCCATTATAAGGCAATAAGTACTATTAAAGTGGAAATATGAGCATTTAAAGTAGTGTGAGCAATTTGCTCGCGCGCGCCTCTCCGTGCAACAAACTGAGGCGCGCCTTCTCACGGGTTAATTATGATAAAAAAAAAATAATCAGTTGATCCATACATTATGTCGAGTTATGCGAACATAAATCTATGGATCAACTGAATTTTTTTTCACGATTTCATGGTTGGTCCTGTAGTAAAACTTGTTCATAATGATGAGTACAATTCAAAATTTAACGGTGTATACTACTAACAATAAAGCTGAAGAGTCTGTAGTTTTTTCCATTTGATAGCCCCATTTTTGAGGAAGGCTATAGGTAGGCTTTTTATCATCACGCTGGCTAGGACCTTTAGGTTCCGAGCAAAAACAAACTAAAAAAATAACGTAGTGCGAAAACGATCGAAGTAATACGGCGACGGCACGGGATTGACTGCTGCGCTACGTGTCGCGGGTTCGATTCCCGCACGGAACAAATATTTGTATGACCTACATGTATTTGTTCCGAGTCTGGGTGTTTTTCTATCTATAATATGTATGTATTTACAAAAAAAAATGTATATAAGTAGTTTATCAGCCATCTTGTTACCATAACACAAGCATTAGGTTGCTTAGCTTGGGACTAGATGGCGCTGTGTGAAATGTCCAGGGATATTATTATTATTAATAACGCGGGCAGGCGGTTGCGGTACAACTGAGTGGGTCTAGGGCCTAAGTTTTACGCAAACGTAGTCGTGAGTAAAAGCTAGTGTTATTTATAATTTAACTAGCTGCGTCGCGCGGTTTCATCCGCATAAGTTTCGATCCCGTGGGAATATCGGGATAAAAAGTATCCTATGTGTTATTCCTGGTCATAAACTATCTGTGTGCCAAATTTCATCCAAATCCGTTCAGTAGTTTTTGCGTGAAAGAGTAACAAACATCCATCCATCCATCCTCACAAACTTTCGCGTTTATAAAACTAGCTGCGCCCCGCGCTTTTACCCGCATAAGTTTCGATCCCGTGGGCATATCGGGATAAAAAGTATCCTATGTGTTATTCCTGGTTATAAACTATCTGTGTGCCAAATTTTATCTAAATCCGTTCAGTAGTTTTTGCGTAAAAGAGTAACAAACATCCATCCATACAAACTTTCACGTTTATAATATTTAGTAGAATAGGATTTACGTAGGTACCCTGGTGAAACTCTTCACTAAATTCGTAAATAAGTAAGGATTATCAGGCCTAATCTATGCACTGAGCAAGAAACTTGACTCGTTACAAAAAATGGAAGAACACATGCTCAAACACAGTCATGAACAACAGTAGCTTTATCTTGCGGTCTGAGCTCAAGTGCCCACTTGAAATGTCAAGTAATTATGGTGTAACTGTTTCGTGAGTAGACTCTGGTGCAGCGAGATTTGGACTAAGAAAAAAAAACCAGCCAAGTGCGAGTCGGACTCGCGCACGAAGGGTTTCGTACCATTATCTATAAAAATCATTCATGAGTTGATTGAATGAAAGGTAAATTGCGGTTTATGATTTATGACGTATTAAAAAAAACTACTTACTAGATCTTGTTCAAACCTATTTTCGGTGGTAGTAGTGTGTAGTAGTGGTAGTTTCATCATTCTTATTTTAGCCGCGCGGTTTCACCCGCATAAGTTTCGATCCCGTGGGAATATCGGGATAAAGAGTATCCTATGTTAATCCTGGTTACGAGTATAAACCATCTGTGTGCCAAACTTCTTCCAAATCCGTTTAGTAGTTTTTGCGTGATAAATGATAAATGATTTTATTTTGTAATTAGGTTTGTACAAACACTTTTACACGTCAATCATATTTTAAAACTAGTTGAGGTCGGCGTTTCCTATCTGACTAGTCTGAGAAGAAAGGCCGAAACAAACTCAGACGTCACAGTCTCTTTTAAAGTCCAGACATAATCTTGGTCAGATCATGTGAAGACTGAAGACCATGTAGATTAATGTCTGAGATGGTTTTTTGAGGAAAGAACCAAACAGTTTGAGAGGATCTGTCCAGTCAGTGCACGCATTTGTCAGAAATCGTGCAGCTCAACACAACACTTAAGGAGCTCGACGATTCGACAAGAGTAACAAACATCAATCCATACAAAATTTCACGTTTATAATATTATTAGGAGGTAGAGTATATTCTTTGAGTATTCATAACCGACTACACCGAAATAACCTCAAGTATGTCTACTCTCACAGAACTCATTCGATTTAACAAAGAGGTTAGCCAATGTAGTTTTTAGGGTTCCGTAGCCAAATGGCAAAAAACACACGTCACGTCATATGTCACAGCCACTTTTTTCCGAAACTATAAGAACTACCTATACTGTTGAAACTTTGTAAGTAGATATATTCTGTGAACCGCATTAAGATTTTCACACAAAAATAGAAAAAAAAAACAATAAATTTTGGGGGTTCCCCATACTTAGAACTGAAACTCGAAAATGTTTTTTATCAAACCCATACGTGTGGGGTATCTAGGCTATGGATAGGTCTTCAAAAATGATATTGAGGTTTAAACTGATTAGTTTGCGCGTGAGACACTTCGAAAGTGGTAAAATGTGCCACCCCCCCCCCCCCTCCCCTGTAACTTCTAAAATAAGAGAATGATAAAACTAAAAAAAAATATAATTATGATGTACATTACCATGTAAACTTCCACCGAAAATTGAACGAGATCTAGTAAGTAGTATTTTTAATACGTCATAAATCGTAAACCGCAATTTAATGTTACTTGCTGCTACGGAAACCTTCATGGGCGAGTCCGACTCGCACTTGGCCGCTTTTTTTCCATCTATGTTGGGGTCGGCTTCCAATCCAACCACATGCAACCGATTACCAGTATTTTACATGAACCGACTGTCTATCTGACCTCCACAACCCAGTTACTGGGTAATACGATACCCCTTGGGAAGACTGGTTGTCAGACTTTCGGGCTTCTGACGACCTGTAACGACTGTGGAACACTCCACGAATACCAGCCGGGACCAACGGCTTAACGTGCTTTCCGAGACACGGAGGGGTCTTGGTATGTACCTAGGTTACCTATTCACAGAACAAACGCGGCAAGCGTAGCTTAACCTGATCAATCGAACTGATGTGGCTATTATTAAGTACTTAGCCCCTCTAGGCCTCTAGGCTCTTAAGGGGCGTGCCCACTAGCGTTAAACTTCTATCAATGACGAATTATTCAAGAATTTGATTATAATATTTATTGAAACAGGAAGTTCACAACCAATATTATGTTATTAAGGTCAGGACTCACGACATATTGTCTTAATAACGTAAACTGTTTACATTATACTCATTTGATAACCAAATGTTGCGCACGTGTGTTCAAACTTTATAGTTTTAGGCTCCTAAAGCGTATACAAATTATTTATGTTGATATTTTTAGTTTTACCGAAAGGAACTATTACCTAAAACACTATCAGTAAGTAGGAATGGCTAACATTTTGACAGTCCAACAACATTCATAGCGTTATTTAAGTTGTTGAGCAGACAAATTTTTCGAACATATGAAGCAATGGATTAGCAATATCCTTCAAAATGATTCAGATTTTTATTGATAGTGTGTTACGCATTTGAACTTACGATGCGGGAGAAGCAACGTCAAAATAAAAAATTGCATATCTTCCTGTATTTATTAGGTAATTCAACGATTGTGACCTAGTTAATAAAAAACACTCTAGATTTTTAAAACAATATTTTAGTAGAAAGTACCATTTTTTTCGCTACGAATTTTGTTTCGTTCCGTTGATTATTCAATACAGGAATTTTCTTTTCAATTATTGAAACAAAAATTCAATAAAAACTTACCTTAAAAATCGACCGACTAACGATTGAAAAACTATAATCACAATTTCACACACACATCACTACTTTTAGTCACTAGGTACTATTCAATAATAATAAAAAAACTTTTAAATGTTTTTCTTTAATTTAAATCACCACTTGAACACTATATACTCACATAAATAATTTATTAAAATATCTCACTTAATTAAATAAACAACAACACACTTTGATTTATTTATTTTAATAATATTTATGAATAAATGTAAATAAAATCATCAACGACTGTCAAACAGTTTGACAGGCGAGTGACATCCTATTTCGCGCGGTTTTAGTGACTGGGCGCTTTTTCATGTCGACTCTTTGGTTCGGGACTGTGGGCGGAGCTTCTATATTAGGGAGCGAACCGATGTAGGAGCAAACGGACTTATGTCCAATTTTTTTCTTTTGTAGCAAATTAGGTGGGCGTTTAATTTCGTGAAAGGCTTTAACCATATATCTAAATAAGAATAGAAGATCTAGAAAAATGTTTTAAGTAGTTTTTTTTTTTTTGAGGATTTGGTAAGGGAAATGTATAATGTAGCTATGTCCACTGAAAAAATATGTTGGAAAACCAGTTAATAAAGTCTACACCACCCTTGGTTGACTGGTAAAGAATGCCTAAGGCATTAAGTCCGCCTTTGTACCTTTTTGTGCGAAAAGTTTAAATAAATAAACACCATTTATCCGTACTCATAGGTACATAGGTGTAATTACAGTTTACAATACCTTTTCAAATATTTCAAAGTAGCTATTTTGGACTATGGTTCAAAGTTAAAGTTTTTATTTGTTATACATAGGTGTAAAAATAGGTGTTAGAAATAGAATATTCAACAAAAGTCACTTCCTGTGAAAGATAAATTAATTTAGAAAATTCAACGAATTCCACGATAGACTATAAAATAATATACTATAGTACCATAGAGAGAAAGTCTATTTGTTGTGCAATAATTTTTTTTAGGCACAACCTTTTTCAATACCTACATAAATATGAAAAGGCTTTAAAAAAGATACATCTTCAAAAAAAAGTTGAGGATTTTAGAAGTTTGGTAAACGAAAGCTTATCGTAATAAGTAATACGTCGCTTATTACCTTTCATTTTCAGCAACCCCACCTCATTGGTCAACACGAGAACAGAAAGTTTTCATCCCGCCCACCTAGGGAGGGACTTGTGAAATCTTATTTGTCTCTTTCTTGTCCCTTGATATGGGATCAATCCGTCCTTTTCTCTTAGTAATTCCTAGTACAGAATTATATCCACCTTTTACTTGATTATGCTAAGTGATTATTGCAATATTTTTGCTTAATTTAATCATTTGTTTTATTGTCATTTGAACTACTTACTCGGGGTCCTGGATTCGATCAGAAGGCCAAATTCTCGTAATTTAAAACGTTCAAAATCTAGTCGCAGTCTTGTCTTAAACAACAAGTGTCAAAAACTTGTCAAAATGTAGGGAAATTACAAGTATTTTTTGACAGATTGAGACTGAGATCAGAGGGGCAATTCTCGTAATTTTATTACGAGAATTGCCCCTCTGATCTCAGTCTCAATCTGTCAAACATACCTCTAATTTCCCTGCATTTGACAAGTTTTTGACACTTGTTGTTTGTCGCTGAGATGAGACTGCGACTAGATTTTGAACGTTTTAAATTACGAGAATCGGCCTTCAGACTGTGAACGTTCTTAAAATTACGAGAATTGCCCCTCTGGTATTTTCATCATGAATTCTGTTGTTTTGAACTGGGATAAGAATGCTAAGAGGGATGTGTGGTGTTACACGCATGGATAGAATAGGAAATGAGTAGGTACCTACCTACTGTGAAGGGCTAGACGAGCCCTTCAAGGTACCGGGAGGAATCAAACAATGCCGCGATTCCTTTAAGTTTATGAACGTGATTACATATTCCCGACTAAACTAGCACTGACTTTTCCTAATCAAATATTTGAGACCTTATTCTAAAATTGCTTGAATGTTCGAATGGAACCCGCGCTAAATTATAACCAGCCTGCACTACTTATGGTTGACCTTAGCGGACAACCTTCACAGTATGTAAGGGGAAGTCTGAAAGTGGCACCGGTGACTGATAAGTTTTGTGGTAATTGGCTGTTATGTGCATGTGATACGGAGGAATGAGGAATATGTCGTCAGGAAAGTTTTAAGTAGGTATGAATGTGGATAAGACCGCGGAAACGATATTTTGGGAAAACGATGCGTGAAAGATGATATGGCTAGAAAGGGGATGACTACTGAGATGACGACTAGAAGGTATTATAGAGGTATGAGGAACAGGGTGTAAAGTTCACTCATCCTCCATAGAAATGGGAGGATCCTCCGACCAGACGGGTGTTGTGTCTGGCGGGCCCAACGACTGATATCGGGAAGTTTGTATCTATGCTAATTGCGCGGTAAACTCTGCTTGCGAGATGCAGGATTTGCGTAACGTCAGTATGACGCGTTGTTCGCATGTGGCATTGTAGATACCGCTACAGTATGGAAGTAAAACACATAAAAGAAAGAAAGAAAAAATGTCTAAATTGTGTAAAATTGTTTAAAACAAAACGTTTTTTGGACTTCTGACTACTCGTAACGACTATCAAAGATCTAAGAGTGACTGCCGGGACCAATGGCCGTGCTTTCCGAGGCACAGAGGGGTCTCGATGTGTAATTAAACTTACTCACCGCGGCAAGTGTAGCTTAACCCGGCTGTTATTATTTAGCCACGAGCCCCACGTTTTAATATTATTAGCGAATAAAATAATGACCAAGTGTTATTTTCATCTCAATAATGTCGGCAAGCCATTCAGAATCGGACTTTATTCAACCCCATAAAAGGAGGCGCGAAGAAACAAAACAATTAACAGAACCGCCACGTCTAACTTAATAAAAATCGATTGTAACAACAACATAATCAAGTTACATTTCCCTCCCTAACTCACCGCCCTATATATGTAATTATATTATTATCTGTGGTACACGATATTGCAATCGCTTTAATGATCTGTGGTTGCAGATAATTTATTTTTATTGTCAATATTTTGACGTTTGACATGCGCGCCGTAATTTGATTTGTTTTTCGAATGATGATTAAGGCACACGTGCATGATATTGTTGCATATGGCTATAAGAGTAGGGGAAGACCTAAGAAACGATGGATGGACTGTGTTAAAAATCATATGGCTAGAACGGGGGTGACTGTCAAGATGACGACTAAAGGACACACACATATGGGTACCGGGATCATCCGAAAGGGTTACCGCTGCCCTGGAACATAAAGGGCTAAGGAAGGAACACGGGTGGGTTTTAGTCAGTAAGAGTCTGACACTCCCTCCTGTGGCACACACAAAGCAGACACTAAAGCTCCGTCGCCGTCCCGGACACGGACGTCTGTGATTGTGTAAACGAGTTCATATAAAATATCGGTGTGGTCAGGGCCGTATCCGGGATGGTGTAGTGATATAGGTGTGTATGTACATTTTCGCTACAACTTCAAAAATTTTCATAACTTTTTCAATAGTGCCTCTGTCACTCTGAAATCAACTTAATTACCATTAAAATAAAGTTGATATTTATTAAACTTGAAATTACATAAATTTGAATAGACTTTATGTTAATTCTGTTGATCCATCTTATTGATAATTTGGCGTAGTAACAGCCCCGACTTACGAGTTGTAGGTCGTGGGTTCAAACCCAGTCAGGCGCTTTACTTTTCGTAAATAATTTCATCACCACTGCTCTCAAAATGATGAAGGAAAACATCGTGAGGAAACCGGCATGTCCTAGAACCAAAAATTCGAAGACATGTGACATCTACCAACCCGCACTGGGCCCGCGTGGTGGATTACAGCCCACTCCCTCTCACAGAGAGGAGGCCTGTGTCCCAACAGTGGGAACATTATAGGCTGATTATGTAATGCGTACAGCTAACTATATGCTAAGTAAATGTAATAAAAACTTTTTTTTTAGGTTGTACAGACGCCAGCACATCAAGCTACTATAATCTGTCAGATTTCTTTAATAGATTTTCGACTTTATTGCTATAGCATTAGGTTCAATGTTGATTGGGAAAATCTGACAGTTTCGGGTAGGTTGACCTGCTGGCGTCCGTACTTACCCCACACAAGTTCGTAAAACACTACTTGCTATGTAAATATTATTGACAGGAAGTTACTTAACATCATCAATATAAACAAAGACCCAGAGCGGAAGGGGTCATTACATGATTTCCCATCCTAAAAAAAAAAAAAAAATAGTGGCAAAAATACGCACTTATTATTGAAGCTAACTAAAAAACTACTCAAGCAAAGTTAATAAAATGTTTAAGAGACCACCCTGAGGCATACACTATCCATTTAAAAAATATTTTTTGAAATTGATTTACAATTGCCCGAGGTATCGCGTAACATACATACCTACAAACGTAAAGAAGGTGGCTGGGACAGACTGGATGCGGAAGGCGGAGAACAGGGGGGAAAGTGGCGCAGCCTGGGAGAGGCCTACGTCCAACAGTGGACTGCGATAGACTGAGTTGATACATACAAAAACAAAATACAGTCGAATTGTGAACCTCCTTTTTGAAGCCGGTTTAGAAAGAAAGAAAGAAAATGCATTTATTTGCGGCAAACATAAAACACAAAAAAAAAACAAGTTGGGGGTAAACATGCGTCACATTCACGCAAAACGGCCATCGCTCAGCATAATGCTAAGACCCTATACGAGACAGAGTCCCAGCGCTGGTTTTCAGCGGCAGCCGGCACTGACGTGTGACGTTTTAAAATAGCTTTGTCTTAGAATCTATGGGTCGACCCTAGCAATGGGAAGTCAAGCTTGAAACAATTACTAAAACATTAAGTGAGTCCCGAAATATAAGTAAACAACAATTAAACAAAAGTTTTTACATTATTCCCCAAACACTGATATTCTCGCTCGCGGCACGCGTTTACACCCTTGGGCCCAATCACGCCCATGACTTGTTAATTACGAAAAAAAAAACACTGACACGGCTCGTGTCGGATGACAGTTCAGCTGTCAGTTTTGCCGCGTTTTTGTGCGCGATAAAGATAATGATTTACAGGGATATTTTCGTCACTCGTTCCTTTAGTTGTTTTTAATCGTAAATTTTTAGTAATTGAAAGTTTTCCTTTGATATTTCACAACCGATCACAATACAATGCGGTATTTTTTTTTTGTCAGATGCATTCCAATGTTTAATAAAGTTATCAAGTTTTGTATGTTAGGTACAGTCAACAGCAAAAGTAGATGATCAAAAGCAGAAATTCAATACTAATGAACGGAGTTCGCAGTTATATGGCAGCTGTACTAGTAGTAAATGTTTGGTATAATTTACAATCACATATTTTTGAATCACTTCGACGCCACATAGTTGTGACTCGAACTCCGTTCATTAGTATTGAATTTCTGATTTTGATCATCTACTTTTGCTGTTGACTGTACCTATTTGTCATTTTTCGTGAGTCAAACATACTTACTATCAACACTCGTGGCCTGTGGTAAGTTTTTTCCCCATTGGAGTGGTGTACCTTCTATGTTACTGTAGGTACTTTATAAGTTATATGCCCGATGGGATCTCGTATTGGCAAAATGGGGATCTCGTATGACGAACTTCCATAGAAACTTGCATCCCTTTTCCTCATCTGCCTAGCCTTTTCCCAACTATGTTGGCATCGATTTCCAGTCCAACCGGATGCAGCTGAATACCAGTATTTTACATGGAGTGACTGCCTGTCTGACCTCCACAACCCAGTGACTGGGTAATACGATACCTACCCCTTGGTAAGACTGGTTGTGAGATGACTGTCAAAAGATCCATGAATGTCAGCCGGGACCAACGGCTTAACGTGCTTTTCGAGCCACGGAGGGTTTTGGTACGTAAAGATGGTCACCCATCCACGGACCAACCTCAGCAAGCGCAGCTTAACTTGATCGATCACCCGTGCAGCGGTTATTACTTAGCCAAGAGCTCCTTTATGGGATGATTGTTCAAAAATTCTTCCATAATGCTCATTTTCGTCAAAAAAACAACGATTTTGTATGGACAAAAGCTGAACAGCCGATCGATTCTGTAAAAATCTCACCGTGAAAAGATAGGTGAAGTGAGCTTAGAGTGAGCTGTCAATAGTGTCAATCCCTAGCATTAGTTAGAATGACAGCTCACTCCACGCTCACTTTACCTAACTTTTCACGGTGAGATGGCCAGAATCGCAATGCAGAGCTGAATAAGTGTGGTTAGTAGTCCTTAATGCCGCGTTTCCACGGCCCGCTTGATCACAGGCCAGGCCGACAGGTCGTAGGAACCATAGATCAATATATATAAAATGGTAGGAACCGTCGCATCCAATAAGGCCTGCTGTGGCCTGTCATCGCCCACCGATCCGCCGGGAATCGGTACTGTAGAGGCTTGTCTGCCGAAGACGACCTCATATGATGCAGGCTGGCTACATTTTAGCGCGGGTTACATTCGAACGTTCCAGCTAGTGTCAATTATTTTAGATTAAAATTTTGGGTTTAGAATAAGCAGTGGTGTTTTAGACAGAAATATGTAGTAAAGACGTTCTTACAATATAATATAAAGGAATCATTTATTGTTTGATTCCTCCCGTTACCTCAGAGGGCTCGTCTAGTCCTCTATATGTGGTGGAGGCCACCAAGGGAAGTATTTCTGTATAGTACGTTCAAAGGCACGGTGGGTAGCGGCCTGTACGGCCTATATTGCCGTTGCGGTCTCGACAGGCGTAGCAACGCCCAGCACGGCCTGTCAGTTAACGAGCCGTGGGACCGCAGCATAAGAAAGACCGCAGAATTAGAAGTCATCATCTGCCTAGCTTTTTCCCCAACTATGTTAGGGTCGGCTTCCAGTCTAACCTTTACATGAAACGAGTGCCTATCTGACCTCCACAACCCAGTTACTGGGTAATACGACCCGTAACGACTGCAGCAGCTTAAGAAGCAGCACTTTAATAATAATACCTAAGTATTTCTTGGCTCTTATACCTATTCTACCTTTGTACCTATTTGTGCAGTTATCATGATAAAACTACTTTATCCTTCTCACTCACAGTGGCAAACTCAGTATGACACCCACCTAAAGTATCAATTTCTCTTGTAACCTAAAAGTCAAAGTTCCCGCCATTTTTTACCACAGTTAAATTAATCGCAACTTACCCATGTAAGGAGAGGTTAATTATGTGTAAAATTATCTAAAAATAAAAGCGGGAAGGAAATGGCTGTTACAATTTGACACCTTTTTTGCTATTTGCGATAAGGGTGTTTATTAGTGTGTAAGAAGCTCGTGGCTGAATAATAACAGCCGCACGGCCGATCGAAGGTACCTACGCTTGCCGCGGTTGGTCTGTGGATGGGTGATCTTTACATACCGAGACCCCTTCGTGCCTCGGATAGCACGTTAAGCCTTTGGCCCCGGCTGTCATTTGTAGATCTTTGTCAGTCGTTACGTGTTATGTAGTCAGAAGTCCAAAAAAAAAGGGTTGCACTCCGGAATTGCCAGCAGAAGTGAAAACTTGAATAATAACGTTGTGCATTTTTGATATTTTGGAATGCGGTCTACTCTCCCTCCGTCTTACGAATTTTCGATCAGGTCACGTGTCCTGACGCGAGCTCCGACTTACGAATTTTCGATCAGGTCACATGTCCTGACGCGAGTTTAACATTGTTTACCCATCACAAAAAAAGTGCACAACGCCGCTAAAGAAGTTTTCACTTCAAAAATCTGAAAACTCAAAGAGAGAAACCAAAGGGTGAAAGTCCTGTTAAATTAGTCAGCGCCTGATGTAAATTGTCGTATTTTTTTAGTTGTAAGTGCGCCGATTCCCTTGTTCACAAACTAAGTGAACAAGGGAATCGGCGCACTAAACTAAATTTAAGTTCAGTGCATCTTTTTCATTATGAAAAGGACAGAAGATTAAATATTAGGTTAGTCCTGTCAAATTAATCCGCGCCTGACGTAAATTGACGTATTTTTAGTAGCCATGTTTTTAATAACGTCTAACTTTTCTATGGTGTATCATAATTTGACAGGATTAAACTAATATTTATCTTCTGTCCTTTTCTTGATGAAATATTTAAAAGAAAAAGATGCACTGAACTTAAATTTAGTTTAGTTTGTGAACAAGGGAATCGGCGCCAATGTCAGGCTTTCATAGCCAGTACATAAAGTATCGGTTTGAACTGCATACAAACATATTGTAGGTGTTATTTAATGTATTTAGATTGGTGTGTATTGTGGCATATTTATTTCACTCAAACTCAAACTATTTATTTCAAATAAACCAATTACAGGCACTTTTGAATTGTCAAGGTCGGTCAGTCAAAAAGATGAATCTAGTTGCAAAGTGTAGTAGGTACCTATGGAGAAGAACGGGCAAGAAACTCCATGGACACTCTTATAAATCATAATAATATTGTTACAAAGTATTGGTTACATCATTCATGTTCAAAATTATGCACGTGAGAACGATGCAGAACGTTAAAAGCGTCCGTAATGATTATATAAAAAAAAACACTCAAATATTAAATTAAATCAAAATAAGCCAGTTGACCAGTCCCTACTGACGGCGCCCGTTCATGAACATGACGCATAGATTAGCACCATTCAGCTCAACCATTTTGAAGGGAGCTAAATGGTCCAACACAGGCAATGATCCAACTCTTACAGGATAATAATTATATTATGGGTGCCAAAAAAAGACAAATACTATTATAACAATTTTATTTAGTGTTGATTTTTACAACGTCGGATAATTTTATCAGAGGAATAATTTTGTTTTTTTTACAGTTCTTACATCCAAAAACTTTTAGACCAAAATTTCATTGGAAAATCAGCCGTTGATTTAACAGAAGCTCAGAAAAAACTAGCAAAAGGGATATTTAAATGCAAAAAATTAAAAATCGTAAAGCGTACATTTGAAAATTCTAACTGATACTGATCGTTTTTTCTTCAGAGGACGAGGACTTCGAAGATTTAACAGATTTCCTGTGATGCCTGGATTTATGCTGTTTCATATTTCCATTTGAATCTACATTTTTAAATTCACTGCTAGAGGCTGCCTCGTTCTTCTGATCTTTACTGCTCCTAGAGTCCTTCTTCATCTTCTTACTTTTACCATCAGTTACCTCTGTATACCTGTCAAAAGAGTTCTGGTTGGCTTGTTCAGAAGCGCTACTTTTCCCTGATTGCACAGTCTTGCCTTTAGAATCTTGAGTTACTTCAGTAAACTTCGAATCTTTTTGTTGCTCAGAATGCTCATCAGCTTCTGAATATTTAGTGTACGTGGATTCCATTCCATGTTTTTTTAAACTTTCTTCTTCTGTGTCTGATCCGAACCCTGATGCTGATTGACTGGACTCCTCTACACGCGTTTTAGAACCGAGAGCCTTGGGTTTATCATTTGATTGGCCGGAGCCTTGTTCCCGCTTCTGAGACCCGTTAGACCTTCTTTTATCAGTTGATTGGCTGGAATCTTGTTCCCGCGTTTGGGACCCGTTAGGCCTTGTTACTTCAATTGGTTGGCTGGAGTCTTGTTCCCGCGTTTGGGACCCGTTAGGCCTTGTTACGTCAATTGGTTGGCTGGAGTTTTGTTCCCGCGTTTGGGACCCGTTAGGCTTTGTTACTTCAGTTGATTGGCTGGAGTCTTGTTCCCGCGTTTGGGACCCGTTAGGCCTTGTTACTTCAGTTGATTGGCTGGAGTCTTGTTCCCGCGTTTGGGACCCGTTAGGCCTTGTTACGTCAATTGGTTGGCTGGAGTTTTGTTCCCGCGTTTGGGACCCGTTAGGCTTTGTTACTTCAGTTGATTGGTTGGAGTCTTGTTCCCGCGTTTGGGACCCGTTAGGCCTTGTTACTTCAATTGGTTGGCTGGAGTTTTGTTCCCGCGTTTGGGACCCGTTAGGCCTTGTTACTTCAATTGATTGGCTGGAGTCTTGTTCCCGCGTTTGGGACCCGTTAGGCCTTGTTACTTCAGTTGATTGGCTGGAGTCTTGTTCCCACGTTTGGGACCCGTTAGGCCTTGTTACTTCAATTGGTTGGCTGGAGTCTTGTTCCCGCGTTTGGGACCCGTTAGGCTTTGTTACTGCAATTGGTTGGCTGGAGTTTTGTTCCCGCGTTTGGGACCCGTTAGGCCTTGTTACGTCAATTGGTTGGCTGGAGTTTTGTTCCCGCGTTTGGGACCCGTTAGGCCTTGTTACTTCAATTGATTCGTTGGAGTCTTGTTCCCGCTTCTGAGACCCGTTAGACCTTCTTTTATCAGTGGATTGGCTGGAATTTTGTTCCCGCGTCTGGGACATGTTAGACCTTGTTACTTCAATTGATTGGCTGGAGTCTTGTTCCTGCGTTTGGGACCCGTTAGACCTTGTTACTTCAATTGATCGGCTGGAGTCTTGTTCCCGCGTTTGGGACCCGTTAGGCCTTGTTACTTCAATTGGTTGGCTGGAGTTTTGTTCCCGCGTTTGGGACCCGTTAGGCCTTGTTACGTCAATTGGTTGGCTGGAGTTTTGTTCCCGCGGTTGGGACCCGTTAGGCCTTGTTACTTCAGTTGATTGGCTGGAGTCTTGTTCCCGCGTTTGGGACCCGTTAGGCCTTGTTACTTCAATTGGTTGGCTGGAGTTTTGTTCCCGCGTTTGGGACCCGTTAGGCCTTGTTACTTCAATTGGTTGGCTGGAGTTTTGTTCCCGCGTTGGGGACCCGTTAGGCCTTGTTACGTCAATTGGTTGGCTGGAGTTTTGTTCCCGCGTTTGGGACCCGTTAGGCCTTGTTACTTCAATTGGTTGGCTGGAGTTTTGTTCCCGCGTTTGGGACCCGTTAGGCCTTGTTACGTCAATTGGTTGGCTGGAGTTTTGTTCCCGCGTTTGGGACCCGTTAGGCCTTGTTACTTCAGTTGATTGGCTGGAGTCTTGTTCCCGCGTTTGGGACCCGTTAGGCCTTATTAGTTCAATTGGTTGGCTGGATTTTTGTTCCCGCGTTTGGGACCCGTTAGGCCTTGTTACTTCATTTGATTGGCTGGAGTCTTGTTCCCGCGGTTGGGATCCGTTGAGCCTTATTACTTCAATTGATTGGCTGGAGTCTTGTTCCCGCGTTTGGGACCCGTTAGGCCTTGTTACTTCAATTGGTTGGCTGGAGTTTTGTTCCCGCGTTTGGGACCCGTTAGGCTTTGATACTTCAATTGGTTGGCTGGAGTTTTGTTCCCGCGTTTGGGACCCGTTAGGCCTTGTTACTTCAATTGGTTGGCTGGAGTTTTGTTCCCGCGTTTGGGACCCGTTAGGCCTTGTTACGTCAATTGGTTGGCTGGAGTTTTGTTCCCGCGTTTGGGACCCGTTAGACCTTGTTACTTCAATTGATTCGTTAGAGTCTTGTTCCCGCTTCTGAGACCCGTTAGACCTTCTTTTATCAGTTGATTGGCTGGAATTTTGTTCCCACGTCTGGGACATGTTAGACCTTGTTACTTCAATTGATTGGCTGGAGTCTTGTTCCTGCATTTGGGACCCGTTAGACCTTGTTACTTCAACTGATCGGCTGGAGTCTTGTTCCCGCGTTTGGGACCCGTTAGGCCTTGTTACTTCAATTGGTTGGCTGGAGTTTTGTTCCCGCGTTTGGGACCCGTTAGGCCTTGTTACGTTAATTGGTTGGCTGGAGTTTTGTTCCCGCGTTTGGGACCCGTTAAGCCTTGTTACGTCAATTGGTTGGCTGGAGTTTTGTTCCCGCGTTTGGGACCCGTTAGGCCTTGTTACTTCAGTTGATTGGCTGGAGTCTTGTTCCCGCGTTTGGGACCCGTTAGGCCTTGTTACTTCAATTGATTGGCTGGAGTCTTGTTCCCGCGTTTGGGACCCGTTAGGCCTTGTTACTTCAATTGATTCGTTGGAGTCTTGTTCCCGCTTCTGAGACCCGTTAGACCTTCTTTTATCAGTTGATTGGCTGGAATTTTGTTCCCGCGTCTGGGACATGTTAGACCTTGTTACTTCAATTGATTGGCTGGAGTCTTGTTCCTGCGTTTGGGACCCGTTAGACCTTGTTACTTCAATTGATCGGCTGGAGTCTTGTTCCCGCGTTTGGGACCCGTTAGGCCTTGTTACTTCAATTGGTTGGCTGGAGTTTTGTTCCCGCGTTTGGGACCCGTTAGGCCTTGTTACGTCAATTGGTTGGCTGGAGTTTTGTTCCCGCGTTTGGGACCCGGTAGGCCTTGTTACTTCGATTGATTGGCTGGAGTCTTGTTCCCTCGTTTGGGACCCGTTTGGCCTTGTTACTTCAATTGGTTGGCTGGAGTTTTGTTCCCGCGTTTGGGACCCGTTAGGCCTTGTTACGTCAATTGGTTGGCTGGAGTTTTGTTCCCGCGTTTGGGACCCGTTAGGCCTTGTTACTTCAATTGATTCGTTGGAGTCTTGTTCCCGCTTCTGAGACCCGTTAGACCTTCTTTTATCAGTTGATTGGCTGGATTTTTGTTCCCGCGTCTGGAACATGTTAGACCTTGTTACTTCAATTGATTGGCTGGAGTCTTGTTCCTGCGTTTGGGACCCGTTAGACCTTGTTACTTCAATTGATCGGCTGGAGTCTTGTTCCCGCGTTTGGGACCCGTTAGGCTTTGTTACTTCAATTGGTTGGCTGGAGTTTTGTTCCCGCGTTTGGGACCCGTTAGGCCTTGTTACGTCAATTGGTTGGCTGGAGTTTTGTTCCCGCGTTTGGGACCCGTTAGGCTTTGTTACTTCAATTGGTTGGCTGGAGTCTTGTTCCCGCGTTTGGGACCCGTTAGGCCTTGTTACTTCAATTGGTTGGCTGGAGTTTTGTTCCCGCGTTTGGGACCCGTTAGGCCTTGTTACGTCAATTGGTTGGCTGGAGTTTTGTTCCCGCGTTTGGGACCCGTTAGGCCTTGTTACTTCAATTGATTCGTTGGAGTCTTGTTCCCGCTTCTGAGACCCGTTAGACCTTCTTTTATCAGTTGATTGGCTGGAATTTTGTTCCCGCGTCTGGGACCCGTTAGGCCTTGTTACTTCAATTGATTGGCTGGAGTCTTGTTCCCGCGTCTGGGACCTGTTAGACCTTGTTACTTCAATTGATTGGCTGGAGTCTTGTTCCTGCGTTTGGGACCCGTTAGACCTTGTTACTTCAATTGATCGGCTGGAGTTTTGTTCCCGCGTTTGGGACCCGTTAGGCCTTGTTACGTCAATTGGTTGGCTGGAGTTTTGTTCCCGCGTTTGGGACCCGTTAGGCCTTGTTACTTCAATTGGTTGGCTGGAGTTTTGTTCCCGCGTTTGGGACCCTTTAGGCCTTGTTACTTCAATTGGTTGGCTGGAGTCTTGTTCCCGCGTTTGGGACCCGTAAGACCTTGTTACTTCAATTGATTTGCTGGACCCTTGTTCCCGCTTTTGGGACCTGTTAGACGTCCTTTCATCAGTTAATTGGCTGGAGTCTTGTTCCCGCGTTTGGGACCAGTTAGACCTTGTTACTTCAATTGGTTGGCTGGAGTCTTGTTCCCGCGTTTGGGACCCGTTAGACCTTGTTACTTCAATTGATCGGCTGGAGTCTTGTTCCCGCGTTTGGGACCCGTTAGGCCTTGTTACTTCAATTGGTTGGCTGGAGTTTTGTTCCCGCGTTTGGGACCCGTTAGGCCTTGTTACGTCAATTGGTTGGCTGGAGTTTTGTTCCCGCGTTTGGGACCCGTTAGGCCTTGTTACTTCAGTTGATTGGCTGGAGTCTTGTTCCCGCGTTTGGGACCCGTTAGGCCTTGTTACTTCAATTGGTTGGCTGGAGTTTTGTTCCCGCGTTTGGGACCCTTTAGGCCTTGTTACTTCAATTGGTTGGCTGGAGTCTTGTTCCCGCGTTTGGGACCCGTAAGACCTTGTTACTTCAATTGATTTGCTGGACCCTTGTTCCCGCTTTTGGGACCTGTTAGACGTCCTTTCATCAGTTGATTGGCTGGAGTCTTGTTCCCGCGTTTGGGACCAGTTAGACCTTGTTACTTCAATTGGTTGGCTGGAGTCTTGTTCCCGCGTTTGGGACCCGTTAGGCCTTGTTACTTCAATTGGTTGGCTGGAGTTTTGTTCCCGCGTTTGGGACCCGTTAGGCCTTGTTACGTCAATTGGTTGGCTGGAGTTTTGTTCCCGCGTTTGAGACCCGTTAGGCCTTGTTACTTCAATTGGTTGGCTGGAGTTTTGTTCCCGCGTTTGGGACCCGTTAGGCCTTGTTACTTCAATTGGTTGGCTGGAGCTTTGTTCCCGCGTTTGGGACCCGTTAGGCCTTGTTACGTCAATTGGTTGGCTGGAGTTTTGTTCCCGCGTTTGGGACCCGTTACGCCTTGTTACTTCAGTTGATTGGCTGGAGTCTTGTTCCCGCGGTTGGGACCCGTTAGGCCTTGTTACTTCAATTGATTCGTTGGAGTCTTGTTCCCGCTTCTGAGACCCGTTAGACCTTCTTTTATCAGTTGATTGGCTGGAATTTTGTTCCCGCGTCTGGGACATGTTAGACCTTGTTACTTCAATTGATTGGCTGGAGTCTTGTTCCTGCGTTTGGGACCCGTTAGACCTTGTTACTTCAATTGATCGGCTTGAGTCTTGTTCCCGCGTTTGGGACCCGTTAGGCCTTGTTACTTCAATTGGTTGGCTGGAGTTTTGTTCCCGCGTTTGGGACCCGTTAGGCCTTGTTACTTCAATTGGTTGGCTGGAGTTTTGTTCCCGCGTTTGGGACCCGTTAGGCCTTGTTACTTCAGTTGATTGGCTGGAGTTTTCTTCCCGCGTTTGGGACCCGTTAGGCCTCGTTACTTCAATTGGTTGGCTGGAGTCTTGTTCCCGCGTTTGGGACCCGTTAGGCCTTGTTACTTCAATTGGTTGGCTGGAGTTTTCTTCCCGCGTTTGGGACCCGTTAGGCCTCGTTACTTCAATTGATTGGCTGGAGTCTTGTTCCCGCGGTTGGGATCCGTTAGGCCTTATTACTTCAATTGATTGGCTGGAGTCTTGTTCCCGCGTTTGGGACCCGTTAGGCCTTGTTACTTCAATTGGTTGGCTGGAGTTTTGTTCCCGCGTTTGGGACCCGTTAGGCCTTGTTACGTCAATTGGTTGGCTGGAGTTTTGTTCCCGCGTTTGGGACCCGTTAGGCCTTGTTACGTCAATTGGTTGGCTGGAGTTTTGTTCCCGCGTTTGGGACCCGTTAGGCCTTGTTACTTCAGTTGATTGGCTGGAGTCTTGTTCCCGCGTTTGGGACCCGTTAGGCCTTGTTACTTCAATTGGTTGGCTGGAGTCTTGTACCCGCGTTTGGGACCCGTTAGGCCTTGTTACTTCAATTGGTTGGCTGGAGTTTTGTTCCCGCGTTTGGGACCCGTTAGGCCTTGTTACTTCAGTTGATTGGCTGGAGTCTTGTTCCCGCGTTTGGGACCCGTTAGGCCTTGTTACTTCAATTGGTTGGCTGGAGTTTTGTTCCCGCGTTTGGGACCCGTTAGGCCTTGTTACTTCAGTTGGTTTGCTGGAGTCTGTAGTTGTCTGGCTTCCTGCGAAATTATTAGTAGCAACTTCGGTAATTATTTTTTTGTCTGATTTCTGTTGTAGTATCTTTATTCTGATTTTTGCTAAAGTACTTTTTTTTAAATGATTTCTTTTGTAAGCATTATTTGCTGATCTACTAGTAGGTTTTGTTTTGGTGTTTGAGATGTGAGTTATCGTAGATTTTTTGCGGTCAGCGTCGATTTTGTCTGAGACAGATGTTGTGTCTTTTTCATTCAAATCATCAGTAGTTTGTTTTGTAACACGTTTCTTAGTCGAATCATATATAGAGTGTTTGTCGGATCCGCTATTGCCGTCATTGTTATCAGCTGAATTATTTTTGGAACCTGGGGTCGTATGTCTGTTAAACTGAGGCTGATCTTCACTGACATTGGAATCAATAGATTTATCATTATCTCTGGAAGCTATATCTTTCCTTTTGTCCTTTGAAGAACTTGTGTCGGTAGTAGTTGTGGGTCTATTAATTTTAGATTGTTTTTCGTTGACAGTTGATTTACCAACTATTTCATGATCAGATTGATCACTATTTTTTATAGTAGTTTTTTCATTGCTTTTATTTTTGTTACTGCTTTCAGTGTTGGTGTCTGTAGAATTTTCGGTTGGTTTACCAGTTGATTTAGTGGTTCCACTATCGTAACTGTCATCAGAGTCATTATCACCGTGCGTTTGTCCTTTTCCTCGTGGAAATTTGACATTTTTGGCACCAACTTGATGTTCATTGCCGGTAGCTGTGTCTTTGATCCCTTCACTTGATTTATCAACCCTGCTGTTTTCATCGTCGTCGTCATCATATAGAACTTCAAAGATATAACCGCTGCCATTTTTGGATTCTAAATGTTTTTTAGATTTCTTAACATCTTTTTTAAATTGTTTTCTGTGATTATTTATGAATCTTAATGAATGATTATATTTGATACTTTCACCTCTTTTAGTTTTCGTAACGGTTTTCGAATCTTTTACTTCATCATTACTTTCAGATTTACCTCCTTTGCCAGACTTGTCAGTTGTATCATTCTGTTCATTGCTAGAGGCATCACCATTTCCAGATCCTGCAACAGTTTTGCCTTTTCCATCCTGGTTAGTTGATTCATTATCGTCATCATCACAATCTTCAACGCTCGTCTCTTGATCTCGAGATTTGCTAACCACCGTAGTTTTGTCAATCACAGGAGAATTGCCGTTTTTGGTAGTTTGGTCATCGTTTGGAACAACGGGCCGAGACGGTTTATCTTTGTTGCCGTTATCGTTTCCATCTTGATCAGGTTTAATATTCACTGTGGGTTGGTTAACTGTTCCAGGCTTTTGAATCACTGTAGTTTTGTCAATCACAGGAGAATTGCCGTTTTTGGTAGTTTGGTCATCGTTTGTAACAATGGGCCGAGACGGTTTATCTTTGTTGCCGTTATCGTTTCCATCTTGATCAGGTTTAATATTCACTGTGGGTTGGTTAACTGTTCCAGGCTTTTGAATCACTGTAGTTTTGTCAATCACAGGAGAATTGCCGTTTTTGGTAGTTTGGTCATCGTTTGGAACAATGGGCCGGGACGGTTTATCTTTGTTGCCGTTATCGTTTCCATTTTGATCAGGTTTAATATTCACTGTGGGTTGGTTAACTGTTCCAGGCTTTTGAATCACTGTAGTTTGGTCAATCACAGGAGAATTGCCGTTTTTGGTAGTTTGGTCATCGTTTGGAACAATGGGCCGAGACGGTTTATCTTTGTTGCCGTTATCGTTTCCATCTTGATCAGGTTTAATATTCACTGTGGGTTGGTTAACTGTTCCAGGCTTTTGAATCACTGTAGTTTGGTCAATCACAGGAGAATTGCCGTTTTTGGTAGTTTGGTCATCGTTTGGAACAATGGGCCGAGACGGTTTATCTTTGTTGCCGTTATCGTTTCCATCTTGATCAGGTTTAATATTCACTGTGGGTTGGTTAACTGTTCCAGGCTTTTGAATCACTGTAGTTTTGTCAATCACAGGAGAATTGCCGTTCTTGGTAGTTTGGTCATCGTTTGGAACAATGGGCCGAGACGGTTTATCTTTGTTGCCGTTATCGTTTCCATCTTGCTCAGGTTTAATATTCACTGTGGGTTGGTTAACTGTTCCAGGCTTTTGAATCACTGTAGTTTGGTCAATCACAGGAGAATTGCCGTTTTTGGTAGTTTGGTCATCGTTTGGAACAATGGGCCGAGACGGTTTATCTTTGTTGCCGTTATCGTTTCCATCTTGATCTGGTCTAATATTCACTGTGGGTTGGTTAACTGTTCCAGGCTTTTGAATCACTGTAGCTTGGTCAATCACAGGAGAATTGCCGTTTTTGGTAGTTTGGTCATCGTTTGGAACAATGGGCCGAGACGGTTTATCTTTGTTGCCGTTATCGTTTCCATCTTGATCAGGCTTAATATTCACTGTGGGTTGGTTAACTGTTCCAGGCTTTTGAATCACTGTAGTTTGGTCAATCACAGGAGAATTGCCGTTTTTGGTAGTTTGGTCATCGTTTGGAACAATGGGCCGAGACGGTTTATCTTTGTTGCCGTTATCGTTTCCATCTTGATCAGGTTTAATATTCACTGTGGGTTGGTTAACTGTTCCAGGCTTTTGAATCACTGTAGTTTGGCCAATCACAGGAGAATTGCCGTTTTTGGTAGTTTGGTCATCGTTTGGAACAATGGGCCGAGACGGTTTATCTTTGTTGCCGTTATCGTTTCCATCTTGATCAGGTTTAATATTCACTGTGGGTTGGTTAACTGTTCCAGGCTTTTGAATCACTGTAGTTTTGTCAATCACAGGAGAATTGCCGTTTTTGATAGTTTGGTCATCGTTTGGAACAATGGGCCGAGACGGTTTATCTTTGTTGCCGTTATCGTTTCCATCTTGATCAGGTTTAATATTCACTGTGGGTTGGTTAACTGTTCCAGGCTTTTGAATCACTGTAGTTTGGTCAATCACAGGAGAATTGCCGTTTTTGGTAGTTTGGTCATCGTTTGGAACAATGGGCCGAGACGGTTTATCTTTGTTGCCGTTATCGTTTCCATCTTGATCAGGTTTAATATTCACTGTGGGTTGGTTAACTGTTCCAGGCTTTTGAATCACTGTAGTTTGGTCAATCACAGGAGAATTGCCGTTTTTGGTAGTTTGGTCATCGTTTGGAACAATGGGCCGAGACGGTTTATCTTTGTTGCCGTTATCGTTTCCATCTTGATCAGGTTTAATATTCACTGTGGGTTGGTTAACTGTTCCAGGCTTTTGAATCACTGTAGTTTTGTCAATCACAGGAGAATTGCCGTTTTTGGTAGTTTGGTCATCGTTTGGAACAATGGGCCGAGACGGTTTATCTTTGTTGCCGTTATCGTTTCCATCTTGATCAGGTTTAATATTCACTGTGGGTTGGTTAACTGTTCCAGGCTTTTGAATCACTGTAGTTTTGTCAATCACAGGAGAATTGCCGTTTTTGGTAATTTGGTCATCGTTTGGAACAATGGGCCGAGACGGTTTATCTTTGTTGCCGTTATCGTTTCCATCTTGATCAGGTTTAATATTCACTGTGGGTTGGTTAACTGTTCCAGGCTTTTGAATCACTGTAGTTTGGTCAATCACAGGAGAATTGCCGTTTTTGGTAGTTTGGTCATCGTTTGGAACAATGGGCCGAGACGGTTTATCTTTGTTGCCGTTATCGTTTCCATCTTGATCAGGTTTAATATTCACTGTGGGTTGGTTAACTGTTCCAGGCTTTTGAATCACTGTAGTTTTGTCAATCACAGGAGAATTGCCGTTTTTGGTAGTTTGGTCATCGTTTGGAACAATAGGCCGAGACGGTTTATCTCTGTTGCCGTTATCGTTTCCATCTTGATCAGGTTTAATATTCACTGTGGGTTGGT
Source organism: Apamea sordens (assembly GCA_945859715.1). Classification (NCBI taxonomy): domain Eukaryota; kingdom Metazoa; phylum Arthropoda; class Insecta; order Lepidoptera; family Noctuidae; genus Apamea; species Apamea sordens. The sequence continues at coordinate 3,003,246 of OX244015.1, read as the reverse complement.
TAACTGTTCCAGGCTTTTGAATCACTGTAGTTTGGTCAATCACAGGAGAATTGCCGTTTTTGGTAGTTTGGTCATCGTTTGGAACAATGGGCCGAGACGGTTTATCTTTGTTGCCGTTATCGTTTCCATCTTGATCAGGTTTAATATTCACTGTGGGTTGGTTAACTGTTCCAGGCTTTTGAATCACTGTAGTTTGGTCAATCACAGGAGAATTGCCGTTTTTGGTAGTTTGGTCATCGTTTGGAACAATGGGCCGAGACGGTTTATCTTTGTTGCCGTTATCGTTTCCATCTTGATCAGGTTTAATATTCACTGTGGGTTGGTTAACTGTTCCAGGCTTTTGAATCACTGTAGTTTGGTCAATCACAGGAGAATTGCCGTTTTTGGTAGTTTGGTCATCGTTTGGAACAATGGGCCGAGACGGTTTATCTTTGTTGCCGTTATCGTTTCCATCTTGATCAGGTTTAATATTCACTGTGGGTTGGTTAACTGTTCCAGGCTTTTGAATCACTGTAGTTTGGTCAATCACAGGAGAATTGCCGTTTTTGGTAGTTTGGTCATCGTTTGGAACAATGGGCCGAGACGGTTTATCTTTGTTGCCGTTATCGTTTCCATCTTGATCAGGTTTAATATTCACTGTGGGTTGGTTAACTGTTCCAGGCTTTTGAATCACTGTAGTTTTGTCAATCACTGGAGAATTGCCGTTTTTGATAGTTTGGTCATCGTTTGGAACAATGGGCCGAGACGGTTTATCTTTGTTGCCGTTATCGTTTCCATCTTGATCAGGTTTAATATTCACTGTGGGTTGGTTAACTGTTCCAGGCTTTTGAATCACTGTAGTTTTGTCAATCACAGGAGAATTGCCGTTTTTGGTAGTTTGGTCATCGTTTGGAACAATGGGCCGAGACGGTTTATCTTTGTTGCCGTTATCGTTTCCATCTTGATCAGGTTTAATATTCACTGTGGGTTGGTTAACTGTTCCAGGCTTTTGAATCACTGTAGTTTGGTCAATCACAGGAGAATTGCCGTTTTTGGTAGTTTGGTCATCGTTTGGAACAATGGGCCGAGACGGTTTATCTTTGTTGCCGTTATCGTTTCCATCTTGATCAGGTTTAATATTCACTGTGGGTTGGTTAACTGTTCCAGGCTTTTGAATCACTGTAGTTTGGTCAATCACAGGAGAATTGCCGTTTTTGGTAGTTTGGTCATCGTTTGGAACAATGGGCCGAGACGGTTTATCTTTGTTGCCGTTATCGTTTTCATCTTGATCAGGTTTAATATTCACTGTGGGTTGGTTAACTGTTCCAGGCTTTTGAATCACTGTAGTTTGGTCAATCACAGGAGAATTGCCGTTTTTGGTAGTTTGGTCATCGTTTGGAACAATGGGCCGAGACGGTTTATCTTTGTTGCCGTTATCGTTTCCATCTTGATCAGGTTTAATATTCACTGTGGGTTGGTTAACTGTTCCAGGCTTTTGAATCACTGTAGTTTGGTCAATCACAGGAGAATTGCCGTTTTTGGTAGTTTGGTCATCGTTTGGAACAATGGGCCGAGACGGTTTATCTTTGTTGCCGTTATCGTTTTCATCTTGATCAGGTTTAATATTCACTGTGGGTTGGTTAACTGTTCCAGGCTTTTGAATCACTGTAGTTTGGTCAATCACAGGAGAATTGCCGTTTTTGGTAGTTTGGTCATCGTTTGGAACAATGGGCCGAGACGGTTTATCTTTGTTGCCGTTATCGTTTCCATCTTGATCAGGTTTAATATTCACTGTGGGTTGGTTAACTGTTCCAGGCTTTTGAATCACTGTAGTTTGGTCAATCACAGGAGAATTGCCGTTTTTGGTAGTTTGGTCATCGTTTGGAACAATGGGCCGAGACGGTTTATCTTTGTTGCCGTTATCGTTTCCATCTTGATCAGGTTTAATATTCACTGTGGGTTGGTTAACTGTTCCAGGCTTTTGAATCACTGTAGTTTTGTCAATCACAGGAGAATTCACAATTCCTCCGTTATCCTTTCCATGTTTGTTAGTGTTTTTAGGTAGCCCAGTGTTATCTATACTACCTTCGTTGATATTTCTACTAGTACCAGTATCTGGATGAGTTGCGGGTTGTTTGCCTGTTAAATGTTTGTTGATAACAGTTGTAGTGCCAATATTTTCGGGTGTCTTAATGTCATAACTTGGTAAAAAATCTGTATCTGTTATGATATCAGCAGCATCTCCACTAGTTCCTTCATAGTCATCATCAATAGGTCTCAAAGGTGATAAAGGTCTTAGAGGTGCAAATGTCAAAGTTTTGTCAATTAACACTCCAATATCATCGTCATTGTCTACTGGAATTGTACTAACCGGGCCGACACGATTGAATCCTGGATTCCTACCAAATATTGTAGTTGGAACTGTCCCATCAGTGTCGGGTATATAGCTTAGTCCTGTGCCGAAACCGCCATGTCTGTAGTAGGCAGGTCGACGGCTGTGTCCATGTGGATAACTAATCAATTCTGGAACGATACCTGTAGGAATGACGTATCCAGGAGCAATTCCTCCGTAACTGCCATCATCAACTGCAGCTGATGAAGGATTAGCCATATAAGAACCAGTCGCGTCATCATAAAACCTTATTTCAGAATCAGGAGCTACATATACAGGCCGTCTGTTACTGGGAACGGGATAGTAATGAGCAGGGGTACCGTAACCCTTAGGTCCAGCTCCGTGTTTCAAAATTTCTTGTGCTTGACTTAAGACCATACTGAGATAACTATTTTCATCTTCGATCGTATATGGTTCAGGGTTACGTCCTACAATAGGTCGTACAACAGGTCCTTGGTTTGCATTTACAGGGTAGTTGGCTGCCCCACGCACACGATTAAGGAGTCCGTTTAAATATTCGTTTGAATGTGAATGGTATCCATTTCCAGGTATATATTTTATATAATCAGTAGGGACTAGAATTCCGTTTACATATTTTCCAGAATGATGACCATGGTTTCCAGGGCCACCGATATAGTGAGGTTTGTTGAATTTTCGCTTCAGAACTTCACTCAGACTTCCGGGTTCATCAGTACCCTGATATCCAGAACCATGAGCAACATTTCTGTTTACAGACTGTCCAGAATTAGCACCTTGATTTTCACTACTACTTGAGAATTCATCAGTATTACTTCCTTCTCCAAGAACTTGGCCGAGATCCTCGTTTACATTAGTACTATCATATCCAGATTCACTTGGACCTGTTCCTCTAACATATTCTCCTGAATTTGGCGCTTGGTTTGAGGTATCAGTTCCATGATTATGATTTATGTCCTCAGCAGAATTAGACCCTAGCTGATGGCCACCGATACCACTTACAATGTGGTTAGCAGGCTGATGACCATGCTGATGACCCCTAAGCAGCTGTTCATTATTTTGACCATAGTTCAAGACCCTGTTTACATGTCCTCTATGATGACTACCTGAATGTCTAGGATGACCACTGGAACCACCATGATTTCCAACGTTGTGGTGATCTACAATCTTTCCAGGAGTACCGTGGCTTGGTATATGGGAGATAGGTGTGTGTCTTATGTGACCTGAAAAAAGGAGAAATAAGTCAATACACTATACTGGACGCTGTTCATGAAGAACCCATACCGTCTTATTGCAAAATAAAATATAACTTTAGTTCTAGCCTAAACCTTTGAGTCAGTATTTGCATTTCGAACTTTATTTCGATTTAGGCAAAGTTTTTAATACTAAAATGACAACTTAGCACCGAACTAAGCTGTCGTTTTTGTATCAAGAACTGGATTTCTATAACAGTTAGGTTCTTAATTCAATAACTAGCTCGATGATTTAGACCTGATCTAAAGAAAAACCTCGTTTTGTAATAAGGGGGATAGTGATTATTGTAAAAGTCCAAAGGTTTGAGATCAAGCTCTATAGATGGCGTTGGCGTCGAAAGCTGGTATATTTGATTAAAATTTCGAGACCGTAACCAACGAAACCATACCGAGATCTGTTTCAACGCATTGCATTTTTTCTATGAAACAGGAGATATTTTTTATACGGTCTTTGTGGTACAGACCACAAAGACTGTCTAAAAAAAGATCTGAATTCATGGTGAGAGTTTGCGCGTCGATGTATATTACTGCCACCTTGTATATTACTCAAACTTTTAGGCTTACCTTGATGTCCGCTCCCTCGGTTACCCTGCTCACTGTAAGCTGAATGTGAGCTGGACTCCTGCGATTCTTCATTTTCCTCATTAGAACTCGAATGGGACTTCCGATGTACTGAAGTTCCACCTTGCTGTGAGGTTTCTGAGGAGGAGGAAAATTGAAATTTAGAAACGTTGGCACATTATTGGGCTTTTTATGACAATACTCGTACAATAAACAAATGCAGGTATGTACTCACCCTCTGCGATGCGTTGATTCCTATTAAAACCTTTATCATCCTCGCTGTTCGTAACAGTTTTAGATCCAGACCGACTGCTAGTGAATCCTCCATTGCCTAGGTCAAATCCACTAGAAGACTCCTCATCATAAGAATTCCGTGACTGATGATTCCTGCCCTGTTCGTTTACGGAATCAACGTCACTGGTGCTGCCTCCATTTTGGTCTGAAATAAGGTTGTTATAAAGAAGTCGTTTCATCAAAAATAGCCTGTTATTGTGTATTGGCAAAACAAGATGGCGGCGCTAGTTCCGATTTTAGCCACGCGCGAAAAGATCCTTGTAGCATTGTACTGCAAGGGCTTTAAAAATCCCAATTAGTATTACCGTGAATAGAAGAATGCTGTCTTTTAAACTCTTCACTGTTCCTGCTCGCATCTCCACTCCTTATTGAGGTATGTCGCCGCTGGAGAAGACCTTTCTGACCTGCTGAGCTCAGACTTTGGGAATCCTGCTGTGCACTGTTTCTCGCACTCTCTTCAGAACGACGGCTTTCTGATTCACTCTGGCGGTTGCCGTCGTGGCCTGAAAAACAAAAGAAGTGTTAAATATTCTCCTCTTTGAAACTCAAACTCAAAGCATTCATTTCATATAAACCAATTACAGGCACTTTTGAATTGTCAAGGGGTCGGTCAGTCAGAAAGATGAAGCTAGTTGCCCATTCCATAGGTACCCCTATGGAGAAGAGCAGGCAAGAAACGGGGAACAAAGTTTATAGAGGTATGAGGAACAGCACCCTAATTACGTAACACATGATCAATCGGAATCGATTTCATTTTGACAGTTCAACAACATTCATTGCGTTATTTATGTGTTGAGCAGACAAATTTTTCGAACTTATGAAGCAATGGATTCTTCAAAATGATTCAGATGCAGACGGGTGTCGCGTTTGCTGGGCTACTCCGACGATTGATGTCGAGACGTTGTATAATATATGAGTTTGTTGCGTCACTTCTTCTTCCCAGCGATAGCACTAGGAAGTGGTGAAGGGCGGCCGTTTTGGGGGACTGTATTTTGTAATTTTGACGTTCGAAAAGTGCTGATTCTCAGCCTAATTTGAATAAATGACTTTTGATTTTTATGCTAGTTGCGCGGTAAACTCTGCTTGCGCGATGCAGGATTTTGCATGATGTCAGTGTGACGCGTAGTTCGCTTGTGGCGATATAGATGGCGCCAAAAGTTTTTTATCGATATACCACGCGAGCGAATATGCGGGTGGAAGAGGGCTGAAAGAATCTGACTTGAATGTTACACTTACTCGCTGTTCTTAATTTGCTGTGCTGCTGGTTGGACTCCCGGGACTGTTGCTGGTGAGAATCCGTCTTCGTCCACTTCACACCATCCTCTTTGGAGACATCGACGTCTAAGCCGGCTGTGCTGCTTCTCTTTTTCCCAGATTCGTTTGAAGTGCCTAGTGGGTGGCCCAGGTTCAGAGCTGTGGATGTTGGAATGGTAAGTTTGAAGGTTTTTTTATGGGTGCAATGGAACAGACAAAATATTAAGGTGATATATTAAAAAAAGTGAGAGGAAAAAAAGTGAGATGTGCTTGTGGCTAAGTAATAACAGCAGCACGGGTCAATCGATCAGGTTAAGCTACGCTTGCCGCGGTTGGTCCGTGGATGGGTGACCATACCAAGACCCCTCCGTGCCTCGGAAAGCACGTTAAGCCGTTGGTCCCGGCTGTCATTCGTGGATCTCTGACAGTCCTAACGGGTCGTCAGGAGCCCGAAGGTCTGACAACCAGTCTTACCAAGGGGTATATGTTTTTTTTTGTATATGTTTTTTTAACTGTATGGCCTCACCACTTTACTACTTATAATATCATTGTATGGCCTAGTATCATAAAAAGGAATACACGATCCAAAGAATTTTTCTCAATATAAAAAAACAAATCAAGACTCCAAGCTGCTACTAAGAAACCACTACACCAACGAGGGACTCCACTAAATTACAAAATCAGCCTATAATGTTCCCACTGCTGGGACACAGGCCTCCTCTCTGTGAGAGGGAGTGGGCCGTAATCCACCAGGCGGGCCCAGTGCGAGTTGGTAGACGTCACATGTCTTCGAATTATTTGGTTCTAGGACATGCCGGTTTCCTCACGATGTTTTCCTTCACCGTTTTGAGAGCAGTGGTGATGAAATAATTTACACAAAGTAAAGCGCCTGTCTGGGCTCGAACCTACGACCTACAACTCGTAAGTCGCGGTTGTTACCACTTGGCCACCACTGCTCTGCTCTGCTTTTAATTAATCGTTAGTGAAAAAACTGGCAACACCAATAAAGGAGTCTTACCTGTTAAACCGTCGATGGCCACTAGCACCTGAGGAAGAAAACAAAAAGAACAAAATCAAAATCGGTTCATCCGTTCGGGAGCTACGATGCCACAGACAGACAGACATACACACACAAACACACACACAACACACACAGACACGTCGAACTTATAACACCCCGTCGTTTTTGCGTCGTGGGTTCTAAAGAACATTGTAAAAAAGAAAAAAATTGTAAAATGTCGGAGCATCATGCTGAGATACGAGTCTTTTGGCCTCCTTTTGGTTTAATTTTTCTTTTTGTTAATGTGTATTTTTAGGAACGCAAAATGGAAATTATTTGAGGGTCAGAAAAAGAGGGGCATTCAATATATATGCGTGTTCAATAATATTTTTCAGAAAGCAAAATGGGAATTAGGTATATGAGGTTCAGAAAAACACAAAAAGAGGGGCATTCATTATCTTAAGTGTTCAATTATATTTTTAGGAAAGCAAATTGGGAATTCTGTAAGGTTCACAAAAAGATTCAATATATCAGTGTTCAATAATATTTTCAGGAAAGCAAATTGGGAATTCTGTAAGGTTCACAAAAAGAGACGCATTCAATGTATCAGTGTTCAATAATATTTTCAGGAAAGCTAATTGGGAATTATTAGTGGTTCGATTAAAAACATGCCTTGGCTTCACAACCCTAAGGTTGAATGTCACTTGTACGTCTTAAAACGAAAATGTATATTTGACAGTGCATTTCAACCATAATGAAACAGTCTATCGGGAATTGTCAAAAGCTACGAGGGTGAACTGCCGGTCGATTCTGTAAAAATCTCACCGTGAAAACTCAAGTGAAGTGAGCTTGATGTGAGTTGTCAGTAGTGTCAATCCCTAGCATTATTTGGAATAACAGCTCACTCCACGCTCACTTCACCTAAGTTTTCACGGTGAGATGGTTACAGAATCGCAGTGCAGCAGTGCGTAACTATCTCACCGTGAAAACTTAAGTGAAGTGAGCGTGGAGTGAGCTGTCATTCCAAATAATGCTAGGGATTGATACTACTGACGCTCACTTCACTTGAGTTTTCACGGTGAGATTTTTACAGAACCGACCGGCAGATATCGCACTTCGTGGAAGCTATTTTAATGCATTATGCACCCAAAAATGTCTAGCAATTAATTAAGAATAAGTATATATTTTACACTTACCACGACAAGTAAAACAGCTAACCACTTCATTTTGGAAATGATTTACTAAATTAAATGCGCAATCAGTTTTATATGTACATCGCGACGTAAGACCTGCCAAAATTTATATTTGTCTATAGCAAGCTGTATCAACACAACACATGAAATATAGTCGAAATTACTCCAAATTGAATTACTTTATGTATTTATCATGTTTGGTAATTCTTATTGATTTTTCGTACAGTTTTGTAAGAGTTAATATATGGGCTCTTTTGTATTCGAATTATAATGAAAATAATACCGTTTTGTTGTTCAAGAAATTCTTTTGTTTTAGGTATGCATATATTTTCCATCGTTTACTATTTTTAGGTAAAATCTGACTTGTGCATCGTAACCAAACATGAACCGTAATTACGTATTACGGTACATGTTTGGTGCGCTTTGAAGCTTTGTGGATTAAATATTGTCCGCCATATTGTTTTTGTTTTTTAAAAATTGCAACCGCTCTTGAAATATATATAAATCGATAGCTGACATCTATGCAAATTAAGACTAAACCCTGTAAAGCGTCACTGTTCTGACTTACCTAGATATTAACGTTCAAAGTTGATCACATGACATCCATATTTTTTTAACTTGCGTACATCTATTGCATAGATGTTTGAAATAATCACTGTGAATGTTTGAAATAATCAAAGTGGAAAACAAAATGGCGGACTGCTAAGTCAGCCAGGCTCCATATTAAAATTATCAATGCCCTTTACACAGAGTGTGTATGACCTCTCCCACAAATTAGTAGACCACTATAAAAATTAAATTAAAGAAACGTGCTCATCATCATGAAATTTTGTAATCAATTGTAAGTTAACGGGTAGTAACCTATAGGTTTTGATTTTTGCTTTGTTTATTGTGCCAAATAAATTATCATTTTGTGTTAATGACGATGATTCAAGTACAGACGCCAGCACATCAAGCTTCTACAATCTGTCAAATTTCTTTAATAGATTTTCAACTTTATCACTGGAGTATTAAGGTTCAAGGTTGATAGGAAAATTTTGACAGTTTCGGGTAGCTTGACCTGCTGGCGTCTGTACAAACACCCACAACCTTGCCATCGAATGACGTATGTTCGCACCCAAACAACATTCATAAAAATATTTCTATACTACATATTATAAAGACGAAAGTTCGGATGTTTGTTACTCAATCGTTCAAAAACTGCGGAACAGCCAGTCGATTCTGTAAAAATCTCACCGTGAATACTGAAGTGAAGTGAGCTTGATGTGAGTTGTCAGTGGTGTCAATCCCTAGCATTATTTGGAATGACAGCTCACTCCACGTTCACTTCACCAAAGTTTTCACGGTGAGATGGTTACAGAATCGCACTGCAAATTTGGATCACAAGTATACCTGTGAGCAAACTTATACCATAACCTGCACGACCGGAGAGGGATCAGGCGCAGGACCTCCGGCTTAACATGCTTTACGAGGCACGGGGTTATCACACCGCCATCTTCTAAACTCTGGGCTGTTACTAAGAAATTCTTAATGAAAAAACTCAATAACAGTTTGCCCGACCTGGGAATAAAAGTCGCGTTTCCGACCACGAGAACAACGGTCCGTGGCGGGAGTGTTTCGAACATACAGCAGTGCGATTCTGTAACCATCTCACCGTGAAAACTTAGGTGAAGTGAGCGTGGAGTGAGCTGTCATTCCAAATAATGCTAGGGATTGACACTACTGACAACTCACGTCAAGCTCACTTCACTTGAGTTTTCACGGTGAGATTTTTACAGAATCGACCGGCAGGTTGGGCAGGGACATCGACACACAAACTGTAACCATGGATTCAGCACATGTGACATGAGTTCAGACCCCATAGAGACGAAATGTTTCGTAGGTTATTAAAAAAAAATATTGCTGTTCCATACATTTTGACCGCGTAGGTATTGCACTTTTCTATGAAACAGAAGATTTTTTTTTTATAAACGTGTTCAGCGGCCCTCAAAAGGTCGTCGGTCCACCTTGTGGGAGGCCTTCCAACGCTACGTCTTCCGGTACGCGGTCGCCACTCCAGAACGTTTCAGCCCCATCGGCCATCTGTTCTGCAAGCAATGTGCCCTGCCCACTGTCACATAAGTTTGGCAATTCTTCGAGCGGAATAAAGGCTCCAAGGTCTTTGCTAGAGATCTGTCTATTGGGCAGAGCCAGCTTACGAAACTGAAGACCGAATGATGGCATGATCGTATCCGCAAAACCGGGGGGCCTACTCCGAAGTGCAAAGTGCTAATGTTCGGATCGGACCGACACATGGCCGAACCGAATATTATAGAAAAATGCGAAAAAAGTTCGGATCGGCTCAGTTGAGTCGGGACCATAGTCAATATTCGAAAGAGTGTAGGAGTGTAGGATCGGAAACGACCGAACCAAATAGTAACTTCGTAGCGTGAAACGGCCGAACATTCGGCCGATACTACTTCGGAGTAGACCCCCTGAACTGCTGATCGATCGAGAGGTTCTATGGACAGTTATACACGTCACCAAGGACAAACTTATTGGTGCAAAAATAAGTTCATAAACTTTGAAACATAGGTATTAAATTTTCCTTGCGGGATCGACGAACCTGTTAGCTAATGGCCATATCTTTGAGGAGTAGCTCCTCAGTACCGCGGGACCCATTCCTACATCCATTTTGAGAGGCAGACGAGCGCTCTCAAAATGTATGTAAATAATTTATAAACCGTCGACAAACACGTGATCGGTCTATAATTCTTGATGGTACGCGGGCGAACCCGAGGCAAAAGCTAGTTTTCTAAAATAACAGAACCTGTAATTTATTTCGGTCTACCATATTGTTTGAACATAATTAATTATTAACCAATGGGTACTGCAAACACGTACATACAATATTAAGTCAATAAATTAATAATTCATTCTCTGTTAAGGGGGAGGCGTCAGGCTAGTCTGCAAAATTCAAATTTTCTTACTATTTTTTTTGCAATTCGTAAGTGTGTCAGGTTCTATGTTGATTATTCTATTGAATAACTATTTCATGAAATATCAATCAATAGGATAATATGAACCTATAGATTTGTATTTGTGATTTTAATGATTCCATAATCAGCCTATAATGTTCCCACTTCTGGGACACAGGCCTTTAGAGGCATGAGGAACAGGGTGTAAAGTTCACTCATCCTCCATAGAAAAGGGAGGATCCTCCGAACAGACGGGTGTTGTGTCTGGCGGGCAACTGCCCAACGATTGATGTTGGGAAATTGTATCTATGCTAATTGCGCGGTAAAATCTGCTTGCGAGATGCAGGATTTGCGTGACGTCAGTATGACGCGTTGTTCTCATGTGGCGTTGTAGATACCGCTACAGGCCTACTCTTTGTGAGAGGGAGTGGGCTGTAATCCACCACGCGGGCCCAGTATGGGTTGGTAGATGTCACATGTCTTTGAATTTTTGCTTCTAGAACATGCCAGTTTTCTCACGATGTTTTCCTTCACCGTTTTGAGAGCAGTGGTGAGGAAATAATTTACACAAAGTAAAGCGCCTGTCTGGGCTCGAACCTACGACCTACAACTCGCAAGTCGTGGTTGTTACCACTGGGCCACCATTGGTTATTATTCTGAAATGACATACTTGTTACGCTCGCGAATAATATTTTGTTCAACATAGAACCTAACTGACCTGCAAATTGCAAAAAAACGGATGAAAAGGGCGTTGAAGGTCCGTGGAATACCTACCTGTCCGCCATTTTGATTTAGTTGGTATGCCAGGCTCCATATAAAAGTTTTTAATCCCCTTTGAACTAGTGCATTTCCCTTATGGTGGAAGCTCCAAAGTACCCTGCGAAAAAAAAACAAATTTTCTTACATTTCTTGCAATTTAGAAAAATCCTCGCTGCCTTAACAAATATGTATTTACAAAATTAGAATCATTAGAATCAGTAATACCACTTGTTAAGTTAGCATAATCCTAAAATGTCAAGATTTCATGAAAAGTCATTCAGTAGGATTACTTGATCTTAGAGAGTTGTGTTGATGGCTTTAATGATTATAATTCTGTAAATACATATTTGTTACGGCCGCGAATCATATTTTAATCAACGTACAACTTAGTACTGACCAGCAAATTGCAAAAAACGTAAGAAAATTTGAATTTCGCGGGCTACCTTGGAGCATCCACCTTAAACTAATCTCGAAATAGTGTGAAATCAAGTTGGTTTGTCGAAGTATTCGCATAAGCTACTGTTTCCTAAGAGAATAAGAATATATTAATTATTTGCTTTAAAATACGGTACCTACCTACTACATTAAAGTCTTATAAATAAAGTCACGATCTTATATGTTTCGCATGGACTGGCATACAATAATAATAATATCCCTGGACATTTCACACAGCGCCATCTAGTCCCAAGCTAAGCAACCTAATGCTTGTGTTATGGTAACAAGATGGCTGATAAACAGTAGTTTATTAACAGTAGCGTATTTACAAAAAAAAAAAATGTATATAAGTATATATACATATTTTTTTTGTAAATACATACGTATTATAGATAGAAAAAACACCCAGACTCGGAACAAATACATGTAGGTCATACAAATATTTGTTCCGTGCGGGAACGAACCCGCGACACGCAGCGCAGCAGTCAATCGCTTAACCACTGCGCCAACCGTGCCGTCTAATACAAATATTTAAACATGCCCTAGATCTATTATTTTTAATAATAGATCTAGGGCTGATATTTCAATTGACAAATAATTTTTATTCGTGGAATAAAATTGACGTCTGGCAGGTTTTGCATAGAAGAACTGTCAAAAATTCAAAGTTATGCCTCGGATAAAATTATCTGGCGTAGGAAAAGTCAGTCCAAAATTAAAATTACTTATAACTTTGGTTATTAGGGATTCGTATCTATTTGAGTATCACTTAAGAATAATAGATAAATAAAGTAATATGATCTTGTATTTACTTATCTGCTACTTTAAAAAAAAAAAAATTACACTATAAAAACTATTAAGCTATTTGTGTAGTTTTGATTTGAAGCAATTTAGAGCTATGAGGAACGGGGTATAAAGTTCACTCAACCACCATAGAAAAGGGAGGATCCTCCGACCAGACGGGTGTTGTGTCTGGCGGGCAATTGCCCAACGATTGATGTTGGGATATTGTATCTATGCTAATTGCGCGGTAAACTCTGCTTGCGAGATGCAGGATTTGCGTGACGTCATTATGACGCGTTGTTGGCATGTGGCGTTGTAGATACCTACCGCTACAGCGATTTAGAGGGTTCCCTTATTTCTTTTGAAGTATTGTTGAAAATTTTAATTGCTGTGATAAAGCTATACTTCCTACTAATCCTACTAATTGTATAAACGTGAAAGTTTGTATGGATGGAGGGATGGATGAATGTTTGTTACTCTTTCACGCAAAACGACTGAACGGATTTGGATGAAATTTGGCACACAGGTGGTTTATAACCAGGATTATAGCATATAGGATACTTTTATCCCGATATTCCCACGGGATCAAAACTTATGCGTGTGAAACCGCGGGGCGTAGCTAGTATGACATAATTAGGGAATGCAGTCTCGTTCTCGCTAGATCTTGGCCTTTTTTAGCGATATAATATTGATCTCGGACGAAAAAAGGGCGAAATATCGCGATTTTTACGAGATTGCACTCGAGCATAAAACTCAAACTCAAATCGTTTATTTCAATTAAACCATTTCAGGCGCTTTTGAATTGTCAACATTTTAAATAGTCGGTCAGTTAGTCAGAAAGTGAAGCTAGTTGCCCATTCCAAAACGTAGATCTATCTCTTTGGAGAAGAACGGGCAAAAACGTCTGAAGCGCGTACTGACACGGACGGAGTTGCGATCTGGGGGCCTACTGTGAACTGCAAAGTGCGAATGTTCGGATCGGACCGACACATGGCCGAACCGAATATTATTGAAAAATGCGAAAAAAGTTCGGATCGGCTCAGTTGGGTCGGGACCATAGTCAATATTCGAAAGAGTGTAGGAGTGTAGGATCGGAACCAACCGAACCAAATAGTACCTAACTTCGTAGCAGGAAACGGCCAAACATTCGGCCGATGCTACTTCGGAGTAGGCCCCCTGTTTCGTCCGTCAACTCAACTTAGATACCTAATAAGTTTCATTTTTTTTTTTGACTTTTCGTTGTTTTGTTTGTTATATATAAAAGAACTGTTATAATACTAAAAGATTTTTGTTTGATATTAGAAGAGAAGACTGGTTGTTTCTTTCATTATTGTTATTTGATAGATTCGAACATACGTCAAAGTTTACTACGAAGCTTATTTAAAAAAAAAATAGATAAATACGTCAAACAATATTTGATAATGAAAGTCTATTGAAAAAATCGTGAAAATAAATGTTTATCTTACAATACTTATAATTTTTATTATCTTTTTCCTAATTTATTCAAATGTTGTGATTATTTGCAAAAAAAAAAACACAAAACTGCCAATCTCGCTAGATCTCGAAATTGGCGAGGTCTCGCAGTATTGTTACCTATTCATAAACTCGCGGGATCTCGCTTGAGCCCCAATTTCGCGAGATTTGCATTCCCTAGACCTAATTTTCTTATGTATGAAGGAATTCTTAGCCGTGTTGTGTGTGTATATTTTGAATGAAAGCCGCATGTTATACAAAGAAAGAAAGAAAGCGGTGAACGGTCATACAATAACAACTGTCCAAATACAGAGCGCTTTTTGACACCGTAATGTCAAATACTGGTGAAAATTACAGCTTTTCATGACGTCCGTTTTGTCCTGCTGACGTCTGTACATTGAAACGCGAAAACCAACCTATTTAATTTAAAAACACCTATTGTACCTTTAAACCTACACATGTTTTTGAACAAAAAAAATATTTGTATATCGCAAAGTTGTGCACATTTTTCACGGTAATTAATTATTACGACGTCACTTGTTTGAATATTAATGACAAACGTGCGTACTTATAATATACTAGCGTAGCTTCTGTCTGCGACTTCGTCTGAGGGTTCTTGTTTCCCCGATCCACCCCCGTTCGCATCGCATCGTATCGCCTGCCGGCTCGTGATCTTATTGCTCATCCAGCTGATCTATTTCTGTAAAAATATAAGATAAGATAAGATTTCTTTATTTGTTTAAACATTGTGTACAGACGCCAGCAGGTCAAGCTACCCGAAACTGTCAAACTTTCTCAATCAACATTGAACCTAATGGTATAGCAATAAAGTCGAAAATCTATTAAAGAAATCTGACAGATTGTAGTAGCTTGATGTGCTGGCGTCTGTACATACAAAAGCATGCAAGATATTACGTCGTTTGAGTCCAGTCATGTTTAGCCGTAAGTATCGGCGTACAAATATTTCTATAGCATTGAAAGTAAATAATAATAAAACAAAAAAAAAAACAAAAAAATACCTAGAATAAGCATTCACACAATTTACAATTATGAAACTTTAGAACCCAAAAATAATTTTTATATTATAATTTTAAAATTCCAAATAGCTCAAAAACTATAATGCGAGCCTGATGCAAACAAGTACGAGAATAATGTCAAAGTTACAAAATATAATATGTCAAAATTAAAAGATTTATGTCAAACTAGCTTCTGCCCGCGGCTTCGCCCGCGTGGATGTCGGAAATTATCCCACGGGAACGTGCTAACAGGATAAAATGTATGTGCTTCCCCAGGTTGTGTCTCATTAGTGGTGATTAAGAGGCTACCTATATGATATCTTTACCTAAGTACCTACGTAATTATAAAAAAAAAACTCAATAACAGAAAATAAAATACCTACCTACCTAAATAAACCTATTTCTGATGATAACTAATCTAAACTCAATAAATAAACAAAATCCCTAAAAACTAATATCCATACGAATGACTAATCCTACTTAACAGTATTATAAAATAACCTACGATCACTACGTACACTATCAAATATACTACCTATACTTTAAAATTAAAATCTATACCTACGACTTATAAAATAAAACTCTAAAAACTAAAAGGAATAAAAAGGTCGCACAGATAATACTGCGGCACCCTACGTAACCTACGACAAACTTATTATTTGCGGTTGTACAGTAATCAGGTCTAGGGATCGAACCGCAAAATTAAGTTTGTTTTTTATTGTATATACTTTTCCGGGATAAAAAGTACCCAGTGTGGTACCCAGGATATTAAAGAATAATTATACCAAGTTTCATCGTAATCGAACCGGTAGTTTTTGCGTGATGCCTGAACAAACAGACAGACAGACAGACAGACCGACAGACAGACAAAAAATTTTTTAATCACATTTTTGGGTTCGGTGTCGGTCTAGTAACACCCCCTGCCATTTATTTTTTTGATATTTTCAATGTACAGAATTTTCACTTCTACAGATTTATTATAAGTATAGATAGATTTACAAGATTGATGTCAAACAAATACAAGAATAATGTCAAAGTTACAAAATATATTTATACTTATCTCAAAATTAAAAGATACGTAAAATTTACAAGATTGATGTCAGAATTATATGATTAATGTCAAAATTACAAGATTTATATCAAAATATAGATTGCGTCACTCATTCGAAGATTTATATCACCGTGAAAACTTAGGTGAAGTGAGCTGTAATTTCACATGAAGATAGGGATTGACATTAGTGATAGCTCACTTCACTTAAGTTTTCACAGTGAATAGGTTGTGAGCCGATCGATTCTGTAACCGTGAAAACTTGTGTCCGTTTCAATGGCGCGGCCACGACGTTTTTTTTTTAAAAAAACCATGCCAATATTTTGTAACAATTTGTAAAAGTTGATTCCCAAAACCATAAATTTGTCAAAGCTATGGTTATAAAGTTATAAGGGTTTGAACGTGGCCGCGCCATTGAAACGCGGCGAACCGCGCGGCCACGGAGATCTTTAAAACTAAGCATTGCAGAGACCTGAAATTTAGGTAAATAATAGATTGAATTTGTAAAAAAATTGTAAAAATATAGGAAAAATTCCTGGGTTTATATTTTAGGAGCTGCAAGACTTAAAACCTCATGGCCGCGCCATCGAAACGGTGTGAAACACGTTATGGCCGATATCTCGCTGAAAAAGCATCGCAGACGTCTGAAGTTTTTTGTAAAACCCAGATTTGAATTTGTCAAAACTAGTAAAAATACAACAAAAAATCCTAGGTTTATATTTCAGGAGCTGTGAGACTAAAACCCCATGGCCGCGCCATTGAAACGGTGAAAAATACGTTATCACCGATATCTCGCTGAAAAAGCATCGCAGAGGTCTGAAGTTTTTTGTAAAACCTAGATTTGAATTTGTCAAAATAGGTAAAAATGCACAAAAAAATCCTAGGTTTACATTTCAGGAGCTGTGGTACGGTATCGCGTAGAAATAAGTCGTGATTCTCTTTCGATGAAAGTAAATGATAGCGAGATCTTTTTTTTTGTAAATAACACCTATGAATATGTAGAATTACCGACAGTAGGAATTATTTTTTTTATCATAATAATATAATTTTTAGTGCGTCTTGAATATTTCAATAAGGTGACCATGGCTTATCTTTTACAGAAAACTTTGCACGTATTATATTAGAATAACTCAAGGATTCTAAATTAAATGAAAGTCCTTACTATATATTATTATATATGTAATATTATAAAAGCGAAAGTAAGTTTATTTGTTACTATTGCACGCCTAAACCACTGAACCGATCATCCTGAAACTTTGCATATAGATTTTCAGGTGTACGGAGACGGGCATAGGGTACCTTTTATCCCGAAAAAAACAATCAAAACGCCACATGTCTTAAGAATATTTTCTTCCAAATTTATTGTCAAATTCTCAATTAACGCGAGCGAAGCCGTGGAAAAGATCCATTGAAACGATAAAATACAAAACTATGTTTATTTCTTTAAAAATAATAAACCTTTTTTATTTAACCTTAATAACTAAGTTACATTAGTTTATGAACTTAGTTATTAAGGTTAAATAAAAAAGGTTTATTATTTTTTGCTTTTCAGTTTTTTCGGCGGTTTAATTTTTTTGTTAAAAAGTTTTTATTTTATATTTTTTTGTGGCTATAATCTAGGTACTAATTGTTTGCCAAAGGGCAGGCATATGTGGCACTGAGTAGAGTAATAATACACATCTCAGCATGCAAATCTGTGAGTGAACAATAAATCACCCCTATTTTCCCACCCTTAGGGTTGGAATTCCTTTTCCAAATTTATATGGGACCAATTTTGGGGTATAATACCCTTTCCAATAAAAAAAGAATGATCAAAATCGGACTACTCTGTAATAAGTTATGTGTGGTCGTATATAAAAAAAAAAATATATACGCGTCGACTTAAGAACCTCCGTTTTTGTTCGTCGGTTAAAAATAGGTGGAAAGTGTTCTGTAAACAATAAACCATGGTCACCCTATCGACATATTCAAGACGTATTGATGATTCCGTACACAGCTCCTGAAATGTAAACCTAGGATTTTTTTGTGCATTTTTACCAATTTTGACAAATTCAAATCTAGGTTTTACAAAAAACTTCAGACCTCTGCGATGCTTTTTCAGCGAGATATCGGTGATAACGTATTTTACACCGTTTCAATGGCGCGGCCATGGGGTTTTAGTCTCACAGCTCCTGAAATATAAACCTAGGATTTTTTGTTGTATTTTTACTAGTTTTGACAAATTCAAATCTGGGTTTTACAAAAAACTTCAGACGTCTGCGATGCTTTTTCAGCGAGATATCGGCCATAACGTGTTTCACACCGTTTCGATGGCGCGGCCATGAGGTTTAAGTCTTGCAGCTCCTAAAATATAAACCCAGGAATTTTTCCTATATTTTTACAAATTTTTTACAAATTCAATCTATTATTTACCTAAATTTCAGGTCTCTGCAATGCTTAGTTTTAAAGATCTCCGTGGCCGCGCGGTTCGCCGCGTTTCAATGGCGCGGCCACGTTCAAACCCTTATAACTTTTTAACCATAGCTTTGACAAATTTATGGTTTTGGGAATCATTTTTTACAAATTGTTACAAAATATTGGCATGGTTTTTTTTAAAAAAAAAACGTCGTGGCCGCGCCATTGAAACGGACACGAAAACTTAGGTGAAGTGAGCGTGGAGTGAGCTGTCATTCCAACTAATGCTACGGATTGACACTATTGACAGCTCACTCTAAGCTCACTTCACCCAACTTTTCACGGTAAGATTGTTCCGGAGATTAGAGCGTTTTAACCAACAAGTAAAAAAATAAATAAACTCTTCAGCTTTATTATTAGTATATATTATACTCGTAGATTCCGGTGTAAATACATACTAGTGTACAAAACATTTAATTTTGGTCATTAAAGCATTAGTTTTAAGTATTATTTTTGATGATGTATTCGGGCAATGTGTGGAGCTCACTTTTTAGATAGCTGTAAACCGCTATTCCAAAAACTTAAAATACTGTCTTCACCATGTCTCTAAATATCTGAAACATGCATGTTTGTAAAAAATATATATATATATATATATATATATATATTTGAAAAAAGCAGTTACAAAATAAATAGTCGAGTACTTACGTCACAAACACAAATTGAAACTGCCCTAAATAAAATTAATGTTATACAAAAGAAATATTTACTGCATGGCAATTATATTATTTTTAACCATTTGCCAAATAACATTCAAGATTTGCCATCGTCGCTGTTCAAAAGGGTGTTATTTAGGACAAAAATTATTACAGTGTTAAAGAATATTTAGAGGATAAGTCGCTAGTAACATATTCAATAAAAAATATTCTACCATATCCAACACTAACATATGTGTAATATTATACTTATTCTCGACATAATTATTCAATATTAATGACATGACTTATTATAAACACAATACAATTTCGATCTATAATACAATAATATTTATATTTTATTAAGTAATTCATGGTTACTAATTCAAATATTAATAAATAAGCCTTCATTTTAATAGAAATATTTTTACGCCATAGTATGGCAGGATATGCTGGAACCAAAATATGTACCATATTCTGACAAATAAACATTTTTGATTTGATTTGATTTGATCTTTTTTTCTTAACGAGACCTATTCCCGGCTGTCATTCGTCGATTTCTGACAGTCGATCGATACGGGTTGTCAAAAGACGGACACCCAGTCTTACAGTCTTAAGGGGGTATCGTGTTACTCAGTACCTACCTAACTGAGTTGTGGTGGACAGATAGGTAGCCGCTCCATATAAAATACTGGTATTCAGCCTGCATCCCATTCAGTGGCGTAACTTTAACCTTTGGGGCCCGTAGCAAATTCATGAGATAGGGCCCTCCCTCAATGTAAAGAAGATCAACCAACGTTATAATTTTTTAAAGTGCGTGCGTGCGTGTGTTTGTTTGTTCTTTAGCGGCGTTGTGCATTTTTGT
This sequence comes from Apamea sordens, assembly GCA_945859715.1. NCBI lineage: Eukaryota > Metazoa > Arthropoda > Insecta > Lepidoptera > Noctuidae > Apamea > Apamea sordens. The sequence goes on along the minus strand of OX244015.1, from coordinate 2,982,922 downwards.
TGTGATGGGTAGAAAATTTTAAACTCGCGTCAGGACACGTGACCTGATCGAAAATTCGTAAGACGGAGCTCGCGTCAGGACACGTGACCTGATCGAAAATTCGTAAGACGGAGGGAGAGTAGACTGCATTCCAAAATATCAAAAATGCACAACGTAAATATTCAAGTTTTCACTTCTGCCGGCACTCCCGGAGTGCAACTCGTTGTTTTTACTGGCAATTCGCCCGCGACTTCGTCCATAGATTTCGGAATTTCCCCTACAAAATTGAATACCAGACTACTTCGTTGGTCTTGTGGTCGAAAAAAGTTTGCTTTTCTATACATATGTTAGGATCCTCCTGGGCTCATGGCCCTCTCGGGCCGGGGGCCCCCTCCGACTGGGGGCTCGTAGCATTTTGCCCCTCCTGCCACCCTATTGTTACGCCACTGATCCGATTAGACTGGCAGCCGACTCTAACATAGTTGACAAAAAACTAGGTAGATTGATAGTTTTTCTTTTTTTGTGAAATCTGGATATAAGTATGGTTTTAGCATTCATAACTTTTTCTAAATCTATAAAGGCGCCTTCCATAATTCCATTAAAAATCAAGCATGTTCTTGTTTGGTTTGGACGCATAAGAACGCTTCTGCAGCTGTTCTGCTTGTCCATTCGTAACATACTGTCATAATGTTTGCAAAGACTGTTGATGTTTCTGTTTAAAATGCCAATTTGCGCAATTTTTCCTCGACGTCCACGAAGAACGAAGTAAAATGTATGGAAATACGTGCAAGAGCGCTAAAAAGTTATCGTTTCTCATATTTCCATACATTTTACTTACGTTGTCGTAATACCGTGTACGTTGACGATAAATCGTCACGTTAGAAATGATAAAAACGCCCATTTGAAAGCGCATTAATTTTCTTTAATTGGCATGAATCGATGTGAAATAAACGCACACAACGCAAGCGCAGAAGGCGACAAACGTCAAAATCTATTGGACAGTTGACAGTGACAACATAAACCGAACGCACTTCAGTCAGTTCAGAAGTACAAGAAAGAAAAACTTGATCCCCAAAACGCAGAACTGCTCAGCATTTTATTCAAAAATGACGGCGCCCACTGTTCAAAGGTCATCTTGCATATTCTGTAATATAGTTAACAAGTTCGAACCCACGGAAATAATATACGAAGATGACGATGTTTGTGTGTTTCCTGATATTAAACCCGCGAGCAAGTTACATCTCCTAATTATACCTAAACATCATATTGACGACGTTAAATGCTTAACGGCTACTGATAAAGATCTTGGTAAGTGATTTTATAGCTAGAATCTAATTACTAGTTAGCTTAGATATTGATGATAACTGTTATCAAGTTTATGATAGAGTGGGGTGGCATGGTTCGACATCACTATCTCCCCGATTTTATTTATGAATATTTTTCTTAAGTGTGTTAGCTGGCAAGAAATATACAGGGTTATTTGTAAAACACCAGCAACCTCTTAAGAGGTCATTGTACTCATCATTATGAACAACTTTTACCATGGGACCAAAACTGAAATCGCGAAAGAAAAATCAGCTGTTCCCTACATTTATGTTCGCATATCTCGTCAAAATGTAGAGAGCAGCTGATTTTTTTTTTCGTGATTTCTGGTTTGGTAAAAGTTGTTCTTAATTATGAGTACAATGACCCCTTAAGAGGTTGTTGGTGTTTTACAAATAACCCTGTCATACCGATGATTATAATACGTAAAGTCAGTTCTATATAATTTATTTTTATAGCATAGGTATTTATTTTGTAGTTTAATTTCTAATACAATGTCCAGCTGCTGAATGTGACAAAAGTCATCTAGATTTCATGAAAATTGTACTCGTGGGAGTAGCTGCTTTTCCTTTCGTTAAATGAACAATGTTCTATTAAAGTCCAACGACGAGATTCCAAGTTTTGCCTTTACAAAATATTTATTACTTCCCATAATTTGCGGTATGAAAAACTGGCAACACTTAAGGTGCGGTCCACAAACATTTCTTTTTGGCATAATCGAAAATCAATTAAATGCTTATTCACATTATAGTTCAGTTTGCCAAAAAACTCAAATATTTTTCTGTATAATGTTTTCAGTTGAAAAAATGTTGTCGATTGCTCACGAGCAGTTAATGAAAAATAATCTAACGGTGTCCGACGCTCGTCTAGGGTACCATTGGCCCCCTTTCCGTAGCGTCAAACATCTTCACTTGCACGCAATCGCGCCCGCATCTGAAATGGGGTTCATTTCTCGACTCGTATTCAGACCGGATTCTTATTGGTTTGTTTCGGTAAGTATACCGTATCTATACTTTTAATAAAGCTGAAGAGTTTGTTTGAATGCGCTAATCCCTGGTAGCACTAATCGGTTTTAAAAATATTTTTTTTATTTGATAGGTAGTCCATTTTTTGAAGAAGGCTATAGATTATTTAAAATCACGCTAGGATCCTTAACCCTTCATATCGTAGATCCACGCGAGACATTGGCGCCGATTCCCTTGTTCACAAATTAAACTAAATTCAAGTTCAATGCATCTTTTTCTTTCTATTTCATTAAGAAAAGGACAGAAGATAAATATAAGTTTAGTCCTGTCAAATTAGTCAGCGCATGACGTAAATTGACGTATTTTTAGTAGCCATGTTTTTATTCACGTAATCACGTCTAATCTGTATAAGCAGTATCCTAATTTGACAGGACTAAACTAATATTTTATCTTCTGTCCTTTTCTTAATGAAATAGAAAGAAAAAGATGCACAGAACTTAAATTTAGTTTAGTTTGTGAACAAGGGAATCAGCGCCAATGGCTTTTTAATTGTGTCTGTAATTACGGCATTCAATGGGTTGAGAGCCAAGCAAACAGAAAAAAAAAGTCAGAAAGAACGCTTACTGAAAACGAAATAAAAGCGGGAGCAGGCGACGCGATACGACGTGGTGGGTCGGGGGAACTATAAATTTTACGCGGACGTAGTCGCGGACAGAAGCTAGTTTTAAAATAAAAATCCACCTTATTCAATATGCGTCATGTGTCGCACAGGGCTGTGCCCATTTTTTTTCTCGTAGTGGAAAATGCTCATGGATGTCCGCCGCCCTGGGGCGGGCGACGGTGTCTGTCAGACTCTTACTGACTAAAAACCACCCCGGTGTTCCATCTCACACCTACGCCGGGGGTCGCGGGAACGTACGTTCCTTCGGGAACCCCCGACTGGTGCCAGCCCACCACTGGCCTCCTCGGGTTAGGGTGGGGAGTGAGGTGTTAGACTCCCCCCGCGACGTCGGTGAGGGGCGCGCGTGGAACACTACGCGCCGCCACCTCGGGTCCTATGTGTGGGGGGCAACGAACGACAGGGTTGTCTTTAATCCCAACCTTTGTTTCTTATAAATAAGAGAAAACATATCTGACGATTTTTCAATCGTCAGATATTACCATTACTGAGGGTCATGCATGATTCCCCCAACGAGAAGACCTCTTTAGTTTGCCGATCTGCCGTCTGTATGTTACCTTTTCACGCCTAAACCACTGAACGAATTTCGATAAAATTTGACATGGAGAAATGTAGATGGCGTCCTGGAAAATTACAAAGACTACTTTTTGTCCCCATGCGGGCAAAGCCGCAGGCAATAGCTAGTTACAAAATAAATTAATGAAGTATTTCTTGTTTTACAGCCTGACTACGTGGCTTCGAGGATTTGATGACCCACGTCTTCGGAATTATAGTTAAATCTAATTTATTGTGGGTAGTTATGAAGTATTTACCTTTGACTATTGAAGGTTTATTTAATGTTAATGTTCCTAAAAAACAGAATTTGGCTTTAAAGTAACATGTGTTGTGCAAACATTGTTTTGCTAAGTTACTACACAAAGATATGAGCTGTGCCAAAAGTGAGCCTGGTTATAGTGTAAAACACATAAAATGACGTTGATTTTGACAATTCAACCGCATTCATTGCAAAAACTATGAAGTAATGAATTAGGAATTTCCTTCAAGACCTTTGGATTGTGATTGAATGTGTGTTACGCAATTAGGGTGAAAGAAATGGCGGGTCAATGTTATGTAAATTGGGCCGCAAATATTTAATTAGCATTTCTCATTTGCAAGAAGTTATTAAATACTATTATTATAAACGAAAAGCTCAAGATATTTGTAAATGTACTTGTATCTAGTGTCCCTTCTGTTGTTATATTAGATTCTACAGTTATATGAATATTAAATGAATTTATATTGGGTTTATTTTTGTTTGAATTTTCAAATTTTAACCTTTTTGTCGATGAATCGAACGAACGCACTTTATGTCAACAAATGACATTGACATTGACAATAATGACCACAACATACACAGATTTGTCAAAATAAAAGTACTCTGTTACCAATTTATTCTAATTTATCTTACAAGAAACAGGTATGCGTTATCATTTCTAAATTCATTATAGTTTTAAGGGATATAATCGATACATTTCTGTCGTATTTATCAATGTTCAATACAATTTATAACCTAACATCTATCACAAACAAAATAAATCTTTTTCAGTGTAGGTACATTCAACTCAAATTCAGTGAATTTATATTAATTGCTATTCTTTAGGTTGTCTTCATCCGAGGTGTATCTTACAGTTTATCTTTTAGCATTTTATAATAACATAAGGTGACATACGACATTCAAAATTACATTCACATTTCCAGAGGATATTTCATAGAAAATCATTTCTTGGTCGTTTTTTTTAATTCACCGCCTTCACCTTTTTCATAAAAACGGAATAAAAGCTATAAACAAGGTACCAAATGTTTTACTTTAAAATTTTATTCTAAGCTAATATACATGCATGCGGAAGGCGGAGGACAGGGTGTTGTGTCGCCGCCTGGGGAGGCCTATATCCAGCCAGTGGACTACAATAGGCTAAGTTGATTGTTACCTAACTATTCTCCCACATTTCAGACCAATGGAAGACCCAGAGCTGGACCCATCAGAGCTCGGTACACAAGACTACTGGCAGAAGGCATACACTAAAGAGATAGAGAACTTCGTCGAACATGGAGACCCAGGAGACGTGTGGTTTGGTGAGGACAGTGCTAACCGGGTGATTGACTGGATCTGCAACTGTGGTGCTGAAAAGGATACTGCTGTTATCGATTTAGGTGAGGATGTGCAAGTGCAATTTAGATTAAAATCTATGCTTTTTACTAACTGTGGCAGGGTACTCTTCCCCCTCCTGCTTACTACCTAGCACCAAAGAAGCATCTCCCTGCAGGGTGTAACCTTCCGTGGTCCACTTAGAAGTCTCTGAACTGTCTCCGGACACAAGTGGGAAGACGTAATGCCAAACCGGGCAAAGTGGGGCTACCTTGATGGAATGGCTGTAGGGTGTGATTGTGGACAATGGACAAGTGGCTATGTCACAAACCATGCTCCACCTCCTCCTGACCTGCCCTCTGTGTCCCAAAATATGCATTCAAATTGACGACACGGTTGGCGCAGTGGTTAAGAGATTGACTGCTGCGCTGCGTGTCGCGGGTTCCATTCCCGCACGGAACAAATATTTGTATGACCTACATGTATTTGTTCCGAGTCTGGGTGTTTTTTTATCTATAATATGAAAGTATTTACAAAAAAAAAATGTATATAAGTAGTTTATCAGCCATCTTGTTACCATAACACAAGTATTAGGTTGCTTAGCTTGGGACTAGATGGCGCTGTGTGAAAGGTCCAGGGATATTATTATTAAATTGACCTCACCGACAACGCCGTGGAAGTGGCAAAGCACGCCATGCAATAATGGACTACTTAAGTCACACATATTGTTATGTACTATTACATCACTGTGTGACTTAACCCACACTTAAGTCACGCTGTTCTGTGACTTATGTAGTCCATTTTTACACAGAAAAGTGCCTTAGTACCTTTTTCTGCGAAAAGTTTAAATAAATAATAATAAAAGTGACTTAAGTGCGGGCTTAACTCACATGAGCTATGAAAATAGTATACAATATGTAATGTACTATACTTTTACAATTCCAGGTTGCGGCAATGGCTACACATTATCAGAGTTAGCCAGAGAAGGGTTCACAAACCTCCTTGGTGTGGACTACTGTCAAGAAGCCATAACTCTTGCTGAAAAGGTGTCAAAGGCTGAGTTTCCGCATATTAAATATAAGGTAAATCACGTAAATTTTTGCCACTAGGTAGTGGTGAAGGGCGGGCGTTTTGGGGGACTGTCTTTTGTAATTTTGACGTTCGAAAAGTGCTGATTCTCAGCCTAATTTGAATAAATGACTTTTAATTTGGGTTTCAGTCCCCCAAAAACGCCCGCCCTTCACCACTTCCTAGTGCTGTCGCTGGGAAGAAAAAGTGGCGCAACAAACTCCACAGCAGCACAGCTGTCTGTTCAGTTAGATAATACTTGATTGTATACAATACTAGGAGTTAAGTAATTAACATTCAGGATTGGGCAGTATTTGAATTACTTGTAATTAGGCTATTAAATGCAAAAAACTCTTTCATATCATTTCTCACACAATCCATTCACCTTTTCGTTGACGGGTTTAAACTTGCTTAGTAAAAATATTTTCTTATTTATTTTCCAGGTGTTTGATATAACACAAGACTGCGTGAAGGAGCTAGGTAAATTCGGTATAGTACACGACAAGGGTACGTACGATGCTATCGGACTCAATCCTGAGGACCCGAAGAAGTGCAGAGAAAAATATATCCAGCAAGTCGTGGATATGTTAGATGAAGAAGGTAGGAAACTATCTGGATTTTTTTAGACTTTTTATTTGTATTATTGTGTATTACAAATAATGAAGCTGAGGAGTCAGTTTGTTTGTTTGAACGCACTGATCTCTAGAACTACCAGTCGGATTTGTTTTTAGGGTTCCGTAACTCAAAAGGAATTTATGCGCATATGTTGACACTCGCAAGGGAATCAAAACCTATAGGGTACTTCCAGTTGACCTAGAATCATGAAATTTGGCAAGAAGCAATGTTATGCAAGGGAAAAAATCCGAAAACCGTAAATTTTTAGTTACATTACAAAAGAAAAACTTGAGAGGTGTCAAGGGACACCCGGATGGAACGAAGTAATTAGTGAAGGAATTGTAATAAAATTTTATTTTTTTTAAGTTTTAAGTAATATATATATTTTTTTATTAACAAATAAAAAAACACAGACAAAAAAAACTGGCTTGCTTTCTATAAGAGAGAGAGAGAGAGACAGAGAAACACGCGCACGCCGCCGCACGGCTTATAACTATAGCAAAAAGTGTCGTTCCAACTTTTGGTCTTAATTTTTTCCGTCTAGCCCCCTTTCGCAACGCGCGCTAAGGAACTTCGTTCCAAAATAATAATCCCGTGATAAACTATTTACATACCTACAAATTTGTACGGAGCCCTCGGTGCGCGAGTCCGACTCGCACTTGACCGGTTTTTTTTTTCATTTGATAGCCTAATTCTTGAGGAAGGCTATTTAACATCGTGCTAGGACCCTTAGGAGCCGAGCAAAAATAAAAAAGTCGGCAATAACGCTAAGCGAAAATTGAAGTAATAGCGCGGGCAGGTGATGCGATGCCACTCGAGAGTGGGTGCGACACTCGAGAGTGGGTGCGACACTCGAGAGTGGGTGCGACACTCGAAAGTGGGTGCGACACTCGAGAGTGGGTGCGACACTCGAAAGTGGGTGCGACACTCGAGAGTGGGTGCGACACTCGAGAGTGGGTGCGACACTCGAGAGTGGGTGCGACACTCGAGAGTGGGTGCGACACTCGAGAGTGGTTGCGACACTCGAGAGTGGGTGCGACACTCGAGAGTGGGTGCGACACTCGAGAGTGGATGCGACACTTGAGAGTGGGTGCGACACTCGAAAGTGGGTGCGACACTCGAGAGTGGGTGCGACACTCGAGAGTGGGTGCGACACTCGAGAGTGGATGCGACACTTGAGAGTGGGTGCGACACTCAAGAGTGGATGCGACACTTGAGGGTGGGTGCGACACTCGAGAGTGGATGCGACACTCAAGAGTGCGTGCGACACTCGAGAGTGGGTGCGACACTCGAGAGTGGGTGCGACACACGAGAGAGAGAGAGACAGAGAAACACGCGCACGCCGCCGCACGGCTTATAACTATAGCAAAAAGTGTCGTTCCAACTTTTGGTCTTAATTTTTTCCGTCTAGCCCCCTTTCGCAACGCGCGCTAAGGAACTTCGTTCCAAAATAATAATCCCGTGATAAACTATTTACATACCTACAAATTTGTACGGAGCCCTCGGTGCGCGAGTCCGACTCGCACTTGACCGGTTTTTTTTTTCATTTGATAGCCTAATTCTTGAGGAAGGCTATTTAACATCGTGCTAGGACCCTTAGGAGCCGAGCAAAAATAAAAAAGTCGGCAATAACGCTAAGCGAAAATTGAAGTAATAGCGCGGGCAGGTGATGCGATGCCACTCGAGAGTGGGTGCGACACTAGAGAGTGGGTGCGACACTCGAGAGTGGGTGCGACACTCGAAAGTGGGTGCGACACTCGAGAGTGGGTGCGACACTCGAGAGTGGGTGCGACACTCGAGAGTGGTTGCGACACTCGAGAGTGGGTGCGACACTCGAGAGTGGTTGCGACACTCGAGAGTGGGTGCGACACTCGAGAGTGGTTGCGACACTCGAGAGTGGGTGCGACACTCGAAAGTGGGTGCGACACTCGAGAGTGGGTGCGACACTCGAGAGTGGGTGCGACACTCGAGAGTGGGTGCGACACTCGAAAGTGGGTGCGACACTCGAGAGTGGTTGCGACACTCGAGAGTGGGTGCGACACTCGAGAGTGGTTGCGACACTCGAGAGTGGGTGCGACACTCGAGAGTGGATGCGACACTGGAGAGTGGGTGCGACACTCGAAAGTGGGTGCGACACTCGAGAGTGGGTGCGACACTCGAGAGTGGGTGCGACACTCGAGAGTGGTTGCGACACTTGAGAGTGGGTGCGACACTCGAGAGTGGATGCGACACTCGAGAGTGGGTGCGACACTCAAGAGTGGATGCGACACTTGAGGGTGGGTGCGACACTCGAGAGTGGATGCGACACTCAAGAGTGCGTGCGACACTCGAGAGTGGGTGCGACACTCGAGAGTGGGTGCGACACTCGAGAGTGGGTGCGACACTCGAGAGTGGGTGCGACACTCGAGAGTGGGTGCGACACTCGAGAGTGGGTGCGACACTTGAGAGTGGGTGCGACACTCGAGAGTGGGTGCGACACTCGAGAGTAGGTGCGACGCTCGAGAGTGAGTGCGACCATTGTGGTAATGGCCGCACGGGGAGGTGGGACCCGCTGAGGTACAGCGGGTCGAGGCCTGTCGAGCGGTGAATGCTTATGCGAATCCCGCACCCCCGGCTATAGGCAGAGGTGGAACGCTGCGGTGGTTTTAGTAAGAGTCCATGAAGATACCCCTCTATCACCCCCACGATGGAGGGAGTCCAGGAGGATTTCCAACGCGAAAAAAAAAACTTGAGAGGTGTCAAGGGACACCCGGATGGAACGACGTATAACTGGCTTGCTTTCTATCAGAGAGAGAGAGACAGAGAAACACGCGTACGCCGCACGGCTTACAACTACCTTCAAAAAAAGTGCAAAAAGTGTCGTTCCAACTTTTGGTCTTAATTTTTTCCGTCTAGCCCCCTTTCGCAACGCGCGATAAGGAACTTCGTTCCAAAATGTGATGCGATGCGAACTTCATGCTGACGAAGTTGCAGGCAAACGCATAATAGAATAATACCAACCTATTATTGGAACGAAGTTCCTTATCGCGCGTTGCGAAAGGGGGCTAGACGGAAAAAATTAAGACCAAAAGTTGGAACGACACTTTTTGCTATAGTTGTAAGCCGTGCGGCGTGCGCGTTTCTCTGTCTGTCTCTCTCTCTCTCTCTCTTTGAACTTCGTTCCATCCGGGTGTCCCTTGACACCTCTCAAGTTTTTTCTCACTGCAGGGCAAAGGCATTCTCATCGTAGGAGGTGTGTTCTGTAGTTTCTGACTACCCCACGGCAAGGCGTGAATTTATGTACATGTATCTAATTTAACATAAAAAATTATTTGTTTTCCAGGTTTATTCATCATAACATCGTGCAACTGGACTGAAGAGGAATTATTGAAACATTTCTCAGAAAAAATGAAACTCAAGCGAGTGATACCGACGCCTCAATTCAAATTTGGCGGCAAAGTAGGCAGTGTGGTGTCTTCCGTTGTCTTTACTAAGAAATAATTTAAAAAAATATACCTATATTTGATACTGGGCTTGTTTGTTTTATTGATCAAATTGTTAAACAATAAGCTGAATAATGGGTGACTTTGATCATCGATTTTTATACAAAAGTATTTGGTAGATAAATAATAAAGGTACAGTCTGTTAGGCAAGTTTATAAGTCATGACCACTTGATCAATGTTAAAACAAGTCAAATATAATATTTCTCATAAAATAAAATAAAAGGCGATATAAAGAACGACGTGTCGAGAGAAAGCGTTCTTGAAACCCGTCAGTGCGACGATTCTAGTTGCTAATAAAGATCAATCAAATTCGCAAAACACGTACGGTAGGTATTCTTTTCTATGAAACTGACAGTTGTCGTGAACGCATTCTCTCGTCTCGGCCGCACTGTAACTAATATCGTTGTTTTTTTTCCTGGTATTTGTGCGATGGGTCCCACAGTGCGCCGAATTGGAGGGTAAGGATTTGACAGGGCACTAGTCACTGTGAAGGACGGTTGACCGTGGTGGAAGTACTTGAATAAAAATACTATATTCCACTATCAATTATCTTGCACTGATTCCGGTTGGGGTCGGTTTCCAGTTTCAAAAAAACAAAAATGTTTATTTCATAACTACCTATTAGTTGTTTACATTTTGTTGGTGAAAATGCCTGTGTTAGAAGACGCCGCTCTTTTATAAACAGACTAAAGATGTTATGAAAAACTATTATAATTATGACATTTACAAAAGATATTTATATACGTGTGTTCGCATATGAAGTAGGAGGGGGGGGGGGGGGGGGGGTGTAAGCAGTAAGTGTGAGAGTTGTGTGATGTGATGTAAGTGGTGTGGCTGTGTGTGTATATGTTATTCGTGTAATCAAGTCTTCGCCTTTTCGACATTACATTTGGATCGTATGAAAGAGTTCTAAGTATGTTTTTTTGGACAGTGGATATGAGTGGATATACAATTTCCTAACTGAAAGTAGACCACTAATTTCGTAAAGCTTTTCAGTAGAATATCTTATCTTTTTAAAATAAGTACATTGTTTTTATTAAGGATCGCTGACCGCGTTCTAGATTGATGAATTTTGTTTTAGCCGCGCCTCCCCATATAGGTATGATGCAGTAAGCTATGACAGATTGCGCAAGTGATATCTATTATATAAATTATCTATGGCGCCGATTCCCTTGTTCACAAACTAAAGTTAAGTGCAGTGCATCTTTTTCTGTCTATTTCATTAACTTCGTCAATTTAGGTCAGGCGCCGACTAATTTGACAGGACTAAACTAATATTTATCTTCTGTCCTTTTGTTAATGAAATGGAAAGAAAAATATGCACTGAACTTAAATTTAGTTTAGTTTTTGAACAAGGGAATCGGTGCCATTGCCATTCATTTTGACAGTTCAACAACATTCATTGTGTTATTAAGATTTTTTCAAACACATTAACGAATTTCCTTCGATCGAGTCATGGGTCAAATCTACCACCATGTGGGTCCCAGAAACTGTCCGGCGACATCAAGGCAGAGCCAGAAGATAGCGGGACGAGCTTGACGCCTACACACATGATTATTCCACAATAGCTCAAGACAGTGAGGAATGAAAAGAAGAACACGGTATGCCCTACAACATTATTAAAAATAACAACTCAATTTAATTATTATACTTTATTTATTAAATACTTTTTACAATAACCAACCTGTTTCAAAAATCTTTGTTACATGAATGAAGCGTTTTAAAGTAAATAATAACATAATCGTAAATCTTATAACTAATACCTCATTCACATTGGACCTAACGTGCAGTGCAGCAGGGTCATAGCGTAAAACACAGTAGCAATAGATTTCATTTTGACAGTGCAACAACATTCATTGCGTCATTTAGATTGTTGATTCAAAAGCATTCATGGTCGATTGGGGTGCAGATTTCGCTCTTTTATTTCATGCTAGCTGATCCAAGAGTCCTTTTTCTGATAATTATGATCAATAATTAATTTCAATAAAATATGTACAGACGCCAGCACATCAAGCTACTACAATCTGTCAAATTTCTTTAATAGATTTTCAACTTTATCGCTAATGCATTAAGGTTCAAAGTTGATTGGAAAAATTTGACAGTTTCGGATAGCTTGACCTGCTGGCGTCTGTACCTAACCTTATTTCATATTTGCACGCCGAAATTAAAGGCAGAGTAAGAGAACAATTCTGTACATTTTATCAACCTTCTGTACCTTATTTATGCAAATAAATGATTTTTGATTTTGATTTTTTTTAAGAATTCTTGCAAAAGAAAACCAGCGTCAGGCACTAGTCGTCTGGAATTTTTGCTGAACTGGGCCTTTTTGGCGCAGCCGTGAGGCACACTTTCCTGCAAATTTCTTACATCGGACTTTACACTTTCTACTTATTTGATTTTTATTTGTTGCTATCCATCTGATAGCAACAAATAAAAACACACCTGTGTGTATCTGGTGTACCATACACCAGATACATACAGGTGTGTAAATTGTTTTTTCTTTCTTTCTTTCAAAAATTCCATAGAAGTAAAGGGCGTTCAGTTTATACCGAATTTCAAACTTTTTTCAATTTCTCTTTCCATAAAACCTATTTCGGACTATTACGAATTTTATAAACCAAAAACTAGTCACATCGGTACAGGCGTTTTAAAGTTATGTGGAAACATTTTCACGCGATTTTTGTTTTTTCAAAAAAATTGGTGGCGAAAGGAATCGATCACTTTTTTAGCACTGAAGGACGTATACTGCGTTCGCGATTTACTTGCCAATGATGTAAACAAATATGTTATTGGAAAAAGAACTTTAATTCCTACAAAATAAACTTCAGTTTACGCTATAACTTCAAAAAAATTTTCTGAATTCAACTTAATTACCACTGAAACAAAGTTGATATTTGTTTAACTTTAAATAAAACAATTGGAAACGTAAATTTTAATAACTTTGGTTTATTATAAAAAAATCGCGATTTTGCGTTATAAATCCAACATGAATAAGGCCAACCCAAATTAAATAAAAAAAAAGATATAAATAGGTATCTACACAACCCTTACAAACTAATAATATATTATTAATTGTGCATGATATATTAGGTAGGGCGACTTCTCCATCCATAAAATAATTAATTTTATAGCACACAACTCAAATTCGCACTTAAGTCACACTATTCTGTGACTTAGAAGTCTATTTTTACACAGAAAAGCGACTTAAGTGCGGATTTAGGTAACACGAGCTATAGAATATACCGTATAGAATACGGTACGTGTGACTTTAGTAGTCTATTAATGCACTGCGTTTAGCAGCTTCGCACTATTTAAATCACACGTATCGTAAAACGGACGCCACCACATCAAGCTACTACAATCTGTCAAATTTCTTTAATAGATTTTCAACTTTATCGCTATCGGTTCAACGTTGATTGAGAAAATTTTACAGTTTCGGGTAGCTTGACCTGCTGGCGTCTGTACTATTAATCATTAAAAATAGTTTTTTTACAAATTTAATTTTATACATATGGATAACGATTGTCACCTTATGACATAAACCCAATTTCTAATACTATTTATACAGGTACTAAGATTTTTTAACTTTTTAAATAAATTTAAGAATTTTTTCATTCTTTTTTAAATAAAAGTTTTTTTTAGGGCTGATTTTTCAATCAACCAATAATTTTTATTCGTTGAATAAAATTGACGTTGACAGATTTTGTATGCAAGAACTTTCAAAAATTCAATATTATTCCTCGCATAAAATTATCTAGCATTGGAAAAATCAGCCCATAAAGGAATAGTGAATTGGTGATACACCTAATTTTTAATTTTATAATTATATATTTTCACAAAAATGCAGTAGTAGGAAGTATTTAAAATACCCCGAGTTTATTTAAAGCAATTTCTAATTTAAGCTAAGCATTGATCACAACTCATAATAAAATAAATAATAAAAAAATCATGGTTTTCTGAGCAAAAAGGAAAAAAAAAACTAAATACTAAGATTAAATTATTTTTGGTTTTAGTTATGGCCAGTTGCTAAAGAATGAAAAATTTGTTTAATAGAATCATTGTAGATTAGATTATTGTCTCTAAGAAGTAGGAGAAAATAACAGTTCATTTTTAAAATGGATTCTTGTTGTCCAGAATACATTTACTATTATTTTAAATTGACGTAACAGCGGACCTTGAGAGTCTCGGACTGTGCTGCTGGGGAATTTGTTGCGCCACTTCTTCCTTCACCACTTCACTAGGAAGTGGTGAAGGGCGGGCGTTTTGGGTGACTGTCTTTTGTAATTTTGACGTTAGAAAAGTGCTGATTCTAAATGACCTTTTGATTTGATTTATTATTTTCAAAATAATCAGTCGACATATGTCCAGACTGATTAAATAGGTAGGCACATTGGATTAAAAATAATTAGTTAAGAAGATAAATAAATTAAACAATTGCGTAATATAATCAGTTTATCAATGATAGATTTAGGCCAAAACTAATAAGTTGATAACGACACATGATTTAGAAATACCTAATTTGATTGCAAGTTAAAGAAATATCACAATATTTTTATCGAATTGAAAACAAAACGTCTTTTTTCTATTCAACGGTGGTTCATCTACAGCTTTGGTCTCCTAAGAAAGCTGTGAACGATCAGACTATAACGGATGTCCAAATACAAAGAGTTTTTTACACCTTAAGCGGAAGCACCACGGTAGCCCGCAAAATACAAATTTTCTTACGTTTTTTTTGCAAGTTTTGTTGCAACCCTAATAAGCCTGCGCGCGTCCGAAATCGGAATTAATCGTTTGCCGCCATCTTGACGCTTATGTCAGGTGTCAGGAGTGTGTTGTGTTCCGTGTTTTCCAAAGTAATAATTGCCCTAATTGCGTAACACACAATCAATCGGAATCAGAATCATTTTGAAGTATAGCAATGCTTCATAAGTTCGAAAAATTTGTCTGCCGAACACGTAAATAACGCAATGGATGTTGTTGAACTGTCAAAATGAAACCGATTCCGATTGATCGTGTGTTAAGCAATTAGGGTGCTGGCAGGGATATAATCTTGAAGTCAAACGTCACGCACTGACTTATCTTGCGCGCACTCTACCTTGTCGCTTCCCCCTTAATGTTAAATACTGGTGAAAATGTTTGTTCATGACGTCTGTTGTAACGGAAACGCTTTCCTAGGAAATTACTTCTAATTTTAAAAGCACTAGGTATCTACGATATTTTTCCCTGCAAAGGAAATTGTAATTTCACACCCTATAAATACTAAATTTTATGTCTGGAATTTTTGAAACGAAGTTCCATATCGCACGTATATACGCAGTATATACTCCACACACTTGGCCAATTAGAGCTACAGAAGTTGTAATATTTTGGTGTAACCGTCACATTTTTTTCGTACGTTTCAGTCAGCGCCTGACGTAAATTGACGGTATTTAGTCGCCATGTTTTTAATCACGTCTAAACTGTCTATGGAGTATCTTAATTTGACAGGACCAAACTAATATTTATCTTCGGTCCTTTTCTTGATGAAATAGAAAAAAAAAGATGCACTGAACTTTAATTTAGTTTTGTTTGTGAACAAGGGAATTGGCGCCATTGTCTATTTATTTCACTGTGGAACTTCGTTCCAATTACCTATATCATTTTCTTATATTTCATTACCAATAACAGCTTTAAAAAAATCAAATCTGAAATCAATACACACCGTTGGTTTGTTTTTTTCCGTAGACAATATCACAAGTCACTAGACAGTAGCAAAAATAGGCCTTCAATACTTAGACACATGCTTATTTTTATATAGCAGTCATTTATGTAATAATAACCATTTTACTTTAATTTATATTACTAAGAGCCTATCTTTCCGGGATAGTTAATTCATATGATAAAATATTTGGGGAAATATTTAACCGATCCTCTATAAAACTGATTGATCTTCTAATGATGCATACCTTTTTTAATGATTGAGTCTCTTTTAATATTTTGGCCTTTTCTCATAGTTGGTCGCAGGAAATAAGCTAGGGTTTGGTCGGGGTCCAAACGGGTTAGGTGATGTTGGAACTGTGACCTTATTGATAGGCCTACGCTGTCCTCCCATACCTACCATAACATTGTAAAAGCCAATTATGTTTAAAAGAGTAACCGTGGAGTTTCTTGCCGGCTCTTCTACATAGGAAACGACCAATTGGAACCGTGCACCTAGCTTCTGACGTTCCATAAGTGCCCATGTTGGTTGATGTGAAAAAAAAATTGATTTTCCCCAACCACGCGCAAGCTGAATTGGCCGTAGTAACTGAGCCTAGGACACCCCGACCTAATTGTGACCACCACATCCAAGTTGATCGAAGTTACTTGGTTATTTTACATTTGTTTAGTAATTATCGGTCCCAAAAATAAAAATTATTTCAGGTTCACAAAAAGAGGCGCAATGATTTTATTAGAGGGTGCAACAATATTTTTAGGAGCGCCAAATGGGAATAATTATAGGTTCGATTAGATACATGCCAAATATATGTGCATTCACCCTAAATAAGTTGCAGTTTGTTTTTTAACGCATCTATTACTATTAATTACTGCAAAATTAGAGCTTACATTCGAAATATACTGCATGAGTTTCTTAAAAAAAGGTTCCGTACAATCCGAAACTGATCGGACTCGCCCGAAATATGTATGAACATGTAAGTTAAACCGTTTTATAGCTCTACACATGAAATTACAATATTTATTACCCACATTTTATAATATATTTATACATTTATAGGTATTTTTATTGAAAAAAAAACACGATTATTTTTATTCGCATTTTTCATGAAGTAAAAACAGTTATAACTAGTTAAATATCAAACTCTTAATTTCACGAATGCCAAAATATCCAAATATTTTTCTTAACACACTTTTTTTATAGAAATCTTTTTGCTAAAGTTTTTTTCAATGATATTAATTTAATAAATTGCACAAATTATGACGCGTACTACTTTGTTACAAAGCCGATAACCTACAGTGCTTGGCACTTAATTAAAACTACAATTTTCTCATAATTAAACACACAATGGTTTAATTATTCGAAAGTTTCACAAATGTTAAAAATTTCCCACAATTTAAATTTAAAGCTAAGCGCACATTAGAGCCGCATCGGGTCACATCGCATCGTAATCCAACACAAAAAAGTGCTGTGCGGCCTGCCTGTACTGTGCGATGGTTCATACAAAATTTGCGAAGTTTCTTACTATTGAAATATAAAGCTAATCGAACATTACATCCGCACCGGGTCGCATCGCATTCCAATACAAAAAAGTTTGGTGCGGCCCGCCTGTAGTGTGCGATACAAAAATGACTCAGGAGGATTTTTACAATCCGACGCAGCCCTCGTGAATGTGCATCAGCCTTAATTCATAAATACCTAAATGTAAGTTTTACCATTAAATATCTACAGTAATATAATGTGTGTGAGTCAATTATGCGATCATCGATGTAGGTGTGAGATTTGAAACTAACGCGAGCCTACCAAATAAATATAAAAAAATAAATGACACTGCTCTCAAAACGGTGAAGGAAAACATCGTGAGGAAACCGGCATGTCCTAGAACCAAAAATTCGAAGACATGTGACATTTACCAACCCGCACTGAGCCCGCGTGGTGGATTACGGCCCACTCCCTCTCACAGAGAGGAGGCCTGTGTCCCAGCAGTGGGAACATTACAGGCTGATTATGCTTTATTTTACACGAGAGCCTAAATCACTATAAAAACTTGAGAGGTGTCATGGGACACCCGGATGGAACGAAGTTCAAAGAGAGAGAAAGAGACAGACAGAGAAACGCGCACGCCGCACGGCTTACAAGTACCTATAGCAAAAAGTGTCGTTCCAACTTTTGGTCTTAATTTTTTCCGTCTAGCCTCCTTTCGCAACGCGCGATAAGGAACTTCGTTGCAAAAATGTAAGACCTTTGTCAGTGGTACCAATTTGTACCGATGAGCTGGTTAAGGTCGCGGAAATCCTTTGGATGCGAGAATCACAGGACCGGTTGTTATTACACCAAGATTCTGGAGACCTATGTCCATGTGATGACCTAGCCTTTTCCCAACTATGTTGGTACCGGCTTCCAGTCTAAGCAGATGCAGCTGAATACTAGTATTTTACATGGAGCGACGACTACCTATCTGACCTCCACAACCCAGTTACTAGGTAACACGATACCTCTTGGCAAGACTGGTTAACAGACATATAGGTTTCTGACTACTTCTGATGATGATGTGATGAACCATCAAATTCTGAGGTTGAATTGACGTACAAAAACCACATTTAATCTGACTACTGATGTTTCAAATTAATGTTTGAAACAAAAACCTCGCCGCGGAAGTGAAGTGACGTCAGTAATGGCCAGCCAACTGACGTTGGAGTTTTGAGTAAATATTTGCTGTCGGCTACTGTGAAGGCGATAATCTATAGATATAGGGTTTGCCAAGATCAAACGAGAAAGCAAATATTAGGTTAAGAGCGAATTTTAAGTGGAAACAAAATGCACACGTCTATTTTTAGAATGCAAAACTGCTGAAATGTTGTGGAGGTCAGATAGGCAGTTGCTCCATGTAAAATACTGGTATTCAGCTGCGTCCGGTTAGACTGTAAGCCGATTCCAAATTTCCAACATGGTTGGGAAAAGGCTTGGCAAATAATGAAGGTAGAATGCAGAAGTAGATACAGAGCATCATGTTGAGATAGGAGCCTTTTGGCCTCGTATAGGACTTTCTGTTTCATTTTTTTTTTTCCTTTTGTTATATAATTTGTCTTATTTTAGTAGAATGCAGAAGTAGATACAGAGCATCATGTTGAGATAGGAGGCTTTTGGCCTCGTATAGGACTATGTTTCATTTTTTTTCCTTTTGTTATGTAATTTGTCTTGTTTTAGTAGAATGCAGAAGTAGATACAGAGCATCATGTTGAGATAGGAGCCTTTGGCCTCGCATAGGACTTTCTGTTTAATTTTTTTTCCTTTTGTTCCTGTACGACTCGCAATAAATACTTCTTTCTTTCTTTCCTGTACGAGTCGCAATAAATACTTCTTTCTTTCTTTCAGAGCAAGACTATACATAACATGGTTTTTTTTTTGAGAACCCTTTGTAATCTTACCTATTACCAAATGCTGTACAGACGCCAGCTGGCAGGTCAAGCTACCTGAAACTGTCAAATTTTCCTAATCAACTTTGAACCTTAATGCTTTAGCGATAAAGTTGAAAATCTATTAAATAAATTTGACAGATTGTAGTAGCTTGATGTGCTGGCGTCTGTACCTATCTAATGGCACCCAAGACACAGGCTGTACCTAGTTTGGGACCAACAATATTGTAATTTTGAATGTTGAAATAAACGATTTTACGAACTTTATGACTGTTTAAATTAAATCTCTTTATTTTAAAATAGCTATCATCATCTGCCTAGCCTCTTCCCATTTACGTGGAGATCAGCTTCCAGTCTAACTGGATGCAGCTCAATACCTATATTTTACATGGAGCGACTGCCTATCTGATCTACACGTCCCAGTTGTTAACATAAAAACTGCTTGGTAGGAGTGGTTGTCAGACTTCCTGGCTTCACATGTATAATTTCAACATGAATGATGCAACCAATATTTTCGTGTCCGTGGATTTCCTTGCCCATTCTTCTCCATAGGAACCTACTACGTTGAAACTACAGAATACCCGTAACGACTGTCCAAGATTGACGAAATAGTTTCCAAAACCTGCTAGATATAAAAACACACGGCCGCTAATAAATCGAAGATTGATAAGACCCACTGTCTACCCATAGGAACCACCCGCACAGTCATTTGTTTTTATCGAATTATCGAGTGGGAGTCAGCTGTGCCCATGACAACGCTCGGTAAGCAATTTAACTCTACACCAAGTGACGTGCGACCGCATAGTCGACAGCGACACGACGAGCAAATTGGCTCTTTTATAGGCCGATCACATACGGGCGGGCCAATTGAACATAAGATACAGGCTACGATTTTCGTTTTTTTTTTGCGAGGGCTGAAGGTAGTTTGGCAAAAATCCGTGAATTTTGATTGTAGTTATTGGATTTGTTGTATGAAGCAAGCCTGATTCTACGACTACTTTTGTTAGGCAATTCTAGTACTCAGTTATCTAGGTAATAGGTAATACGGGTTGTCCGCAACTCCACGTCAATGCGCGTGTTTTGCGCATTTTCATTTTTTATCTACATTCTCAAGCACTTACTCAAGTGACTCACTCAACACACTATATAAAATAAATAATTGCAATGTCTTTTAAAAAAAATCATTTTAAGGAATGTTTTTTACTTTTTAGAAAATATTTTCTCCCGTTACAAACCCCCTATTCATAAATGCAGTAATTTTATTTGTTTTTGTTAAGGCGACAGCGTCTGGTAGCCCGTGAAATTCAAATTTCCTTAAGTTTTTTGCAGTTTACAGGCATTATCAGGTTGTATGTTGCTCAAAATATAATTCGTGACCGTAACAAATATGGCTTTATAGAATTATAATCATAAAAATCATCAATACATATCTCTAAGTTCATATTACTATTTCATGAAATCATGACATTTGAGGTCAATTCTACTTTTTTTTTTAAATAATAATATCCCTGGACATTTCACACAGCGCCATCTAGTCCCAAGCTAAGCAACCTAATGCTTGTGTTATGGTAACAAGATGGCTGATAAACTACTTATATACATTTTTTTTTTGTAAATACGTACATATTATAGATAGAAAAACACCCAGACTCAGAACAAATACATGGAGGAGGACTTAAGGAGTTGTATTGCTGATTCTACTGATTATAATTCTGTAAAGCCATATTTGTTGCGGTCGCGAATATTTAACATACAACCTGGCACTGACCTGCAAATTGCAAAAAACGGAAGTCAATTTGAATTTAATGGGCTACCCTGATGCTTTCGCCTTAAGAGTCGACAAATGAATCATGAGCGGTCCGAACTTTGCGCAGAAGCCTGCGCAATAACATTTATGAGGCGAATGTGTGAGTGAACATGCTCAAAAGTTCGAAGAGCCTATAGAGATATGAGGAACAGGGTGTAAAGTTCATTCATCCTCCGTAGAAAAGGGAAGATCCTCCGACCAGTCGGGTGTCGTGTCTGGTGGGCAACTGCCCGCCGATTGATATAATTATGCTAGTTGCGCGGTAAACTCGGCTTGCGCGATGCAGGATTTTACGTGACGTCAGTGTGATGCGTAGTTTGCATGTGGCGATATAGATGCCGCTACAAGCTTATGTTCAGACTGTTCATGATTCATTGGCAATATTGCAATGCACCTAAATTCTTGGACTATATACATATATTTTCAAGTTTAAAATGAAGAATACACATGCTTATCATCATCAGAACATGTTTCATGTGGTAATGAAATGTGCTAAAGAGGACATCATTATGCTAGACCGAGCAAGGTTTAGAGACATAGACTAAAATTTGTTCCATTGGAATTTATACTTGACCGTGAAACGGTCACGATGATATCTTAAAAAAATGTTCATGTCCATGGCTCAATCCAGCTTAAACCATGTCAAAAAAAATCCCAACTACCACTACTACTTATCCAGAAACCTATCTAAAAAACAATAAATTGTACTTACAAACCAACTTACTGTACAAAATATAAAGGAGGACATTTACAGCCAGCAGTAGCACAAAAACCGCCATTAAATAGTCGATTTTGAAAGTGGCGTCCAACACCACTATCTCCAACGGCTACAAATGACCACAGTACTTCGAGTCCTCACTCACATTCTCGTACAACAGGTATCCGAGAACCGCAACGAGAACGGTCATGGTTAAAGTAAGGAATTGCATCATTTTCAACTGCTTCATATCACGGTGCAGCGTTGCATAGTTCTTTTCTAAATTGCTCAGGGTTGAAGTGACACAATCAGGTTTTTCCGATACCTTTCCGTCGATAATGTTACCATTCTTCGGTATGTCCTTTTCGGGGAATTGGCATTTGAGACGGTATTCATCGGTCTTGCTTCCGGTTGATGCTTGCCAGATATCAGTCAGCTCTTTCGGTGTTAGATCAGTCTTCGGGATCTGAATTGACATGACCAAGAATCTATCTTTTGTAACTGTGCGTAACTGAATACCTGGTTGAACTACGATCAGGACAGTTTGCGAAGCCCCACTGGCTAGAGTACCAGAGCTAGGTCTGACTCGGAACTTCTCGGGAGCTGTAGTCCTGATCTTGAAGGAAACGGCACTTTCATCCATGTTGGTGATAGTGAATTGACCAGAAATTTCATCTCCATCAGTTTTGAAGAGGATGGTATCGTTAGGTACAAGACGTAGCATCTCTCCAGGAGAATGCTGGCCGTCTCCTTGCTCGGCAAACGTAACCTTCTTCGGAGTATGCTCAGACTTATTTTCAGGAATGAACTCAAATGTATAGTTATCCTTGCCACCCCAAACTGCTAAAGCTTGTTCAGGGGCTACAATATCCTTCAAAGTATCTTTGGTAACAAATCTCATTTTCTCAACCGCTTTCGCTGGTAACAACGTCTTAACAACTTTAAAAGCGGCAGAAAGCACCCAGGGCATCTGATAAATGACGATATAGTTAAGGAATAATGGATAGTACATTTTGAACAATGTGATCAAGTACTTCACCAACTCCATATCCATGTTACCCAGCCCACTGCCATCCATATCGAAAAACATAGTAATTTTCTTACCCCCTTCCTCACGTTCTATGCGGTCAAACCAGTAGATCATGACTTTCTTCAGCTCCTCATAGTCTCTCTGGCCCTTAACATGCATTTTGGCCTTGAAGATCAGTAAAAGGCTTCCATCAATATCTCGACCTCTAGGGAAAAATACCCCCTCTTGAACGTAATCTAATCTAATGTTGCTTTCGTTAATATCGCTCGCGCCGACAGATTTTCGCCATGTTAGGATGTCCCACAGCATGTCTGCAGCAGCTTTAGCGTCTTTGTCCACATGAGTAAGCACCCTCTTGAGGTATTTTTCATCTTTCGTCCGGTCTAAGTCCAGTTGATGAAAATCCGGAGTCGGTGAAATTTCTTTCAATCTTGCCTCGAATAATGCTCTAACTTCCGCCGGCGTCGCCATTTTAGACGAATAATTATATCATGCGTTTAATTAACGTGTAACAAACACAAATTTTCGGCTCGTTAATTGAAATAACACACAGAAATCATGAGCGATCCGACTGGAAATTGAAGTGGATTTACTAATTTTTTTTTTCGTAAATGTCACTGCGTTCTGAAAGGTCGAGGTCCATCTAACTCAATCAGTTAGTGTAGATTTTTATGGAATATTGTATATTTCTTTTGAATTGATATCTGATGGAAGTAATTACAATGAGAATGATAATAATAATGATTTATTCGGAAAAAGGATGTTAGTTTGCAAAGATTGTGTAACAATGTAGACATTAATATGAATACGTTTTGCGAATTTTCATTATATGGCGATAAAGATTCTATGTAGTAAGGAACGTTAATGACATTTGGAATTTTGTATTGCTACAGCTGATATAAAATTCTTCTGTACTAGTAGAATTTAATTTATTTTAGAAAAATGGAAGCAGTTTTTTGAAATTTTTGGAACGAAGTTCCTTATCGCGCGTTGCGAAAGGGGGCTAGACGGAAAAAATTAAGACCAAAAGTTGGAACGACACCTTTTGGTGCGGCGTGCGCGTGTTTCTCTGTCTGTCTCTCTCTCTCTCTCTTATAGAAAGCCAGCCAGTTATACTTCGTTCCATCCGGGTGTCCCTTTTTTAGTATGCAACAATAAAATGGAATTTCACCTACTTTAGATATCGAAATTATTGTTATAGTATAAATTCCGTTTATTTTATATCAAATTAACTAATAAAATAAAATAACATAACCTTATTATAACTCTCTTTGTAAGTTTATTATCAGCCAATTATTTTCTCACTGTAGGGCAAAAGCCTATTGTCACACAGAACACACGAACATTGATCACCACCTTTAGGACCTCGTCTCTAATTTAGAGATCGTCTTCATGCATAAGAGACGAATGGGGGGCGAAGCGGGCCACAAAGCCATCGTGAAAGTTTACTTGTTTAAAAATCAATGTTTATTATATTATTCACTATCTGATTGAAAAATAGACCTGTGCCTGCGCAAACACTTTTTGCGACGAAATAAACTTTTTACGCTTGAATAACTGCTTTAATTTTCAATCAAGATAATATCTACATAGTCTAGAAGCTAACAGACCTAAAATAATACATAACATGAAACAAAACAAAGGTAAGAATCAAAAATTCGTCCGCATCGCTGTCAGCGGGAAAAGTGCCCAATACCTACTCTTACTTATTCACTGGTGGCAACACTACAACATAACTGTCAATTTTCCTACCAGCGAAACGAAAGTAGGTCGAAAAATACCTACATATTTTGCCACTTGCTTCGTAGTGGCCTGCATTGACTTTTTATTCAATTTAAAACTATATTCACTCAATTAGCATAATGTGACTGACTGCACGGCCTAAAATAGATGCCAGTAAAACAATAAACACAACACGATACCCCTATTATAAAAGAAAACATACAAATTATGTGAAACAGATTTTCCCATTGACTATAAATCAATCGATAAATAATCACAAGAATTACTAAATACAGTTGTAAACAGTTGTAATAGTGTCGCATTACTGTTTTGAAACGTTAATATCGCGTAAAAAACGCAGTGCTGTGTGTTTTATCAGTGAATTTATACAGAAAACTACTGAACTCGTTGGTTCTATTATTTTTTACGTAATATTATAGTTGTTTCGAGTTATAGTGCGGGGAAAGCATGACTGTTGTTTAACTGGTAAGTTATCTTGTTTTAAGTACATTATTAATAGAATTAGTAGTAGGTCAAATTGAGAAAAAAAAATCCTTTCGTTTCGACCAGTTTGTAGATCGCGTGTGATCTAAAATTTGTTTTGAATACACTTAGCAATAAGGCAAAGTTACTAAAAGTTGCGGTATGAATTTAATTTAAATTTCGTTATATTTTCGTCTGTTTAATGGTGTTTGTGGGATCTTGTTTTGAAATTTAAATTTGTTCACCTTGAAGTTAAAGCATGTTTATAAGATTTAATGATAAATTTATACAATTCTCGTAAAAGCTCTACATATAGAAAAAACTCTATTTGATAATAACACTTCATATTTTTCAAGGATATATTTAAGTAGGTAATTAAAAATAAGTATCACTTAAAATTATTTATTTTTTCAAGAATAATTTTAAAGTGAGATTATTTAGTCATTAGATTAATCACGTAATATACAATCAGTAATAGGATCTAAAAAAAATGGCCAAGTGCCAGTCAGAATCGCACAAGAAGCGTTCTGGACCACCGTAAAATATTTAAAAATACTTAATTAAAAAAAAAAATAAACAAAAAAATGTTTCTTGTATCCTTTAACTTTATTTTATTTTTATTATTTGTTGTTATATTATGGTTCATGAGATACCAGAGGGGCAATTCTCATAATTTTTAAGAATGTTCGCCGTTTGATCTGTCTCAATCTGTAAGAATACCTTAGATGTAAACATCTAGGGTATTTTTGACAGATTGAGACTGAGATCGAACCGTGTTGATAAGCCATTGCTCCTGCACCTGATCTCTCTCTGGCCGTGTCGGATTGATATCCCTTCGGACAATGATAGTGAAGGATGAGAGAGTACCCCTGTGTCTTGTGCACTATAATATCTTCCGCACTGAACTCTAGTCTACGCTGATTTTGATTCCCATGCCCAAAATTCGATCTGGAGGACTCATCATCTGCCTAGCCTTTTCCCAACTATGTTGGGGTCGGCTTCCAGTCTAACCGGATGCAGCTGAATACCAGTATTTTACATGGAGCGACTGCCTATCTGACCTCCACAACCCAGTTACTGGGTAATACGATACCCCTTAGTAAGACTGGTTGTCAGACTTTCGGGCTTCTGAGTACCCGTAACGACTGTCAAAGATCCACGAATGACAGCCGGGACCAACGGCTTAACATGCTTTGCCGAGGCACGGAGGGGTCTCGGTATGTAAAGATGGTCACCCATCCACAGACCAACCGCGGCAAGCGTAGCTTAACCTGACCGATCGACCTGTGCGGCTGTTATTACTTAGCCACGGGCCCCTCTCGATCTGAAGGACTGTATACATTTATGACATGGTTCTTAACACAAGGACCACTGCCACTCGTGAGTGGTATCACTCAACATAAGCCTTCGGTCAAGGGTATAGTCTATTCAGAAACTATCTGTTGAAAGTGTAAACAAACCCTGTTCAGATTAAATTCTTGCACAATCACTCACTAAAGGGAATTTGTAACATTCATCTGTATGGAGAAGGCTTTAACTTTCTTAGGCGCAGATTTTTCAATAATCTGATAACTTTATATAAAGAATAATTTTGAAATTTTGACAGTTATTTCATACAACAACTGTCAAACGTCAATTTTATTCCTCAACTTAAAGTTGATCTGGTAATGGAAAAATCAGCTCTAAAAGGAAGGCTTTTCTTTCATCTCTCTTTTGTTTTCTCACAAAAATTTGGGGTTGAAGTATTGAAATAATCAGATAAAAGCACTCGAAGAAGCAATTTGTAAGTCAAATTGGCATCCACAGGTAAGTTTTCTGATCCATTTGTTTACATTTTCACCAGATAATTTTGGAACGGACCGTAAGTGCTTGTGTCTGAATAAGTACTTGACTCCACTCATTATAATTATCTATACATACAAATACATGTACCGACGCCAGCACATCAAGCTACCCGAAACTGTCAAAGTTTCTCAATCAACCTTGAACCTTAATATTTTAGCGATAAAATTGAAAATCGATTAAAGAGATTTGACAGATTGTAGTAGCTTGATGTGCTGGCGTCTGTACATACAAATAAAATTGAAGTGTCTGATTGTAATATCAAAATAACAGCTTCTTAACAAAAAAAAAAAAATTGTCTGTCTGTATGTTTGTTCCGGGTAATCTCCGAAACGGCTGGACCGATTTTGACGGGACTTTCACTGGCAGTTAGCTGATGATATAAGGGATAATTTAAGGTTTTCTGCTCAAAAAATGAAAACCCATGAAATCTTTGACTGGCGATCTGTGTACGCCATCGAGACCTAATATTATGCCAAAAATCAAATTCTTCTGTTGCATTGGTCTCGAGAAAAGGCTCTGTGAGAGACGGACTAAAAAGTAATCTATCTAATCCGTTTTACCTTCCTGGTCGGAACCAAGTCAGAAAAACCTTCAACAAGTAAGCAATCATTGTGCGTCGCCTCGGTCACCCATCCATGAATCGACCGCGGTAAGTGTAGCTTAACCTTACAAACACATTTTTTGTTTGTTTAAATCCTACTTCCTACTAATATTATAAACGTGAAAGTTTGCATGGATGGATGGATGGATGTTTGTTACTCTTTCACGCAAAAACTACTGCACGGATTTTGATGAAACTTTACAGTAATATAGCTTATACTCGTACATCAGAATAAAACATATGATACTTTTTATCCCGATATTCTCACGGGATCCATGCTTATGCAGGTGAAACCGCGGGGCGCTGCTAGCATGATTTCAATGTAAACTTTGTTTCCACGCCCGTAATGACAAACTATCAGAGCTATATAATTATATAGCTTCAGGACCTCACTCGACAGTGGCGCCAACTGGTGAGCACAAAAACGGTAGCCCTCATTAGACTCCTTTTTCACCAGAGATATGCTATGTAGCTATGCTGCGAGGATGTGAAAGCTATGCTACGAAACTGTGCGACCGTTTCCACTAATGCTAAGCTGTGTAGCGGAGCGAGTAAGATGTGCTATGAAGATGCGCCGCCGCGAGGTAGCTGTGCGAGGAAGATGCTCAATTCGAGCAATGCGATGCATCGATAGTACGGAAAGCACGGGGAGGACTCTGCTCTGCACATAGCTACACCACTCGCGCATCCATAGCTCCCATCCATAGCACGCATCCTTCCGTATAAAAACATATCTTAGTTGAATCCGTTTCCACCAGTGCTAAGCTATGTGCACCAATGAATATGATTGGTGGCTATCAAACGCATCCATAGCAACGTAGCATTGCACATCCCTGGTGGAAAAGCAGACTTAGGATACAGCTCTACAAGATGTACGAATGAGATGAATGAATGAATGAATGAGATGTATGAAACGACGAGCCTAGTGTTATGTTATGAAGGTCGCTAGCTTCTACATACATTACTTTGCAACCTAATAATCATCACCTGCCTAGCCTTGTCCCCAACTATGTTGGGGTCGGCTTCCATTCTAACCAGATGCAGCTTAATACCAGTATTTTACATGGAGCGACGGCCTATCTCACCTCCACAACCCAGTTACTGGGTAATACGATACCCCTTAGTAAGACTGGTTGTCAGACTTGCGGGCTTCTGACTACCCGTAACGACTGCCAAAGATCCACGATTGACAGCCGGGATCAACGGCTTAAAGTGCTTCCCGAGCCACGGTGGGTTTCGGTATGTAAAGATGGTCACCCATCCACAGACCAACTGCGGCAAGCGTAGCTTAACTGGATCGATCGACCTGTGCGGCTACGAGTATTATTTAGAATTATTTTGCAACCTACTATTTTAAATAGTTTTTGTAACTGAACAGACAACTGTGCTGCTGGACAGTTTGTTGCGCCACTTCTTCCCAGCGAAAGCACTAGGAAGTGGTGAAGGGCGGGCGTTTTGGGGGACCGTCTTATGTAATTTTTGCGACAAATCGAAATAGGAGGCGCAATAACTGTTACATAATCATAATGACTGTCATACTGAATTTCGACAGTTAATTATTTCGACACGGATAAATTTCCATTTCCCAAATCGAAATTCTTGAGAAAATCGTGTAATTATCGTCTTAGATAATGCAAACTAAGTTATTGCCTTCAAGTTCAAGTAGACACGAATTATCATCTTTCAGTTTTTTTTTTTCAAAATTATCAAACAAATCTTTTATTTCAATTAAACCATTTCAGGCACTTTTGAATTGACAACATTTTAAATAGTCGGTCAGTTAGTCAGAAAGTGAAGCTAGTTGCCCATTCCAAAACGTACCTAGATCTCTTTGGAGAAGAACGGGCAAGAAACTCCAAGGACACTCTTTTAAAACAAGATATTATTTTAAAATCCTGGGTACATTATTCTTATTGCTTCTATATGTGAGAACAATGAAAAAAGAACAATTTAAAATATATGAAAACAAATAAGAAAATTAAAGTAAGTACCTATCAATTTTAGCGCACAGCCATCATTCATCACTGAGTTCAAACCATGAAGCAAGTTGGCAACGTATTGAACTAGCGGTACTCTTTTAAAACAAGATATTATTTTAAAATCCTGGGTACATTATTCTTATTGCTTCTATATGTGAGAACAATGAAAAAAGAACAATTTAAAATATATGAAAACAAATAAGAAAATTAAAGTAAGTACCTATCAATTTTAGCGCGCAGCCATCATTCATCACTGAGTTCAAACCATAAAGCAAGTTGGCAACGTATTGAACTAGCGGTATTTTACCTAATTTTGACCATTTCTACGAAAAAAAGAGCGCGCGACGACGCGCACGTATGTGCATCCCTTTCCGCTCTAAATTTATTTTATAGCACGCTGAATTAGATATTTTAATTTGTCGCACCCATTCAATTTCATCCTGTACAGTACCAAACTTTGAGATCTTAGACTTCAGGATCTTACTCGACTGTGACGCCATCTGGTGAGCAAAAAGACGGTAGCCCTCATGAAGTATTTACGCCATAGTTCCTACTAATTAAAAAAAAAACCTACTACATAATAATATGTCGATTAATGTGACTGATAAGAGGTAGGTAGTTTTAATTAGGTAAATATTGATAACTGGTTATTTTTTTAATGATCATAATACATAGGAAAAAACAACTACCTACCTGCCTACCTTAATTATTATAATATTATGGGTATAGTACTATTAATAAAGCTGAGGAGTTTGTTTGTTTCTTTGAATGCGCTGATCTCTGAAACTACCGGTTGGATTTCAAAATTCCCGATTCTTGAGGATGGCTATAGGGTTTATAACACCAAGCTATGGCTCTTAGGAGCCGAGCAAAAAGAAAACTTGAGAGGTGTCAAGGGACACCCGGATGGAACGAAGTTCAAAGAGAGAGAGAAAGACAGACAAACACGCGCACGCCGCACGGCTTACAACTATAGCAAAAAGTGTCGTTCCAACTTTTGGTCTTAATTTTTTCCGTCTAGCCCCCTTTCGCAACGCGCGTTATGGAACTTCGTTCCAATAAAAAGACGAAGAACGACGAACGCAGTGTTGCGACGGGGTGGGTCGGCGCGGCGGAACAATACACGAAGTCGCGGGCTGAAGCTAGTAAAATTATATAATTCAGCAGTTTCTGACTATCAAAGATCCACGAATGACAGCCGGGATCAACGGCTTAACATGCTTTCCGAGGCACGGAGGGGTCTTAGTATGTAAATACCCGAAAGACCCGAACATCATCATCATTCATCTGCTGACGACCCGTATCGACTGTCAAAGATCCACGAATGACAGCAGGGACCAACGGCTTCACGTGCTTTCCGAGGCACGGAGGGGTCTCGGTATAATGTAAAGACGGTCGCCCATCCACGGACCAACCGCGGCAAGCGTAGCTTCCCCTGATCGATCGACCCGTGCGGCTGTTATTACTTAGCCACAAGCCCCATAAATTCAAAATATTATTCCGTATTCATGCATTTTTCGCGCGTGTGCGCTGCGATGTGCTAGAACTGTCAACCGCACGTGAATGTTAACAGTTTGACATCGACTTCGCCGTTATATCGAAGCCGTAAGGTCGGTTTTCGTATTTCAAGTGTCGCATGGTTGATCTTACTATGCGTGGATGTTTTCAAAACAGTGTTACAGTTATTATAGATGGTTACGGAGGAATCCGTACGCTGTAATGTTATCAAAATATCAATAGAAATGACCTTTAATAAAATTCTTGCAGTCTTATTAGCATACAAAACTATGTAGTTCTAATTTGTGTTACTCGCACGAGTAGATCAAAGGTTAAGCAACGCTTGCCGCGGTCGGTTCGTGGATTGGTCACTATCCAATGTGTATCGAGGACCCCTTCGTGTTTAGAAAGGCAGTTGGTCCCGGTGTCATTCGTAGATCTTTGACTGTCGTTATGTGTAGTCAAAACCAATGAGTGATGTGACTGTTTTGCGTGGATGTGACGCATGTTTACCCCCTAACTTGTTATTTTTTGTGTTCTTTTTTATGCGTCATTTTTGCCGCAAATAAATGTATTTTCTTTCTTTATTTAACTTTAGACCTAGCCTAAACTTTCGAGCTAGTTACTGTATTTTGAACTTTATTCCGACCAACTTAAAGTTCTTAATGCAAAATTGACAACTTCTCGGGTTTAACGTCAGTTTTTGTAATAAGAATTTTACTTTGTCCTATTATAGTTTGAAATTTAAAAAGGGATAAAATTCAAAGGGATAAAAACAGCTATAAAATTCTATATCTATCAGCACTTTAAAATAATAATTCATCTATAAATTAATATTCCAAAACAAAATAAATCCTACTAATATTATAAACGCGAAAGTTTGTATGGATGGATGTGTGTTACTCTTTCACGTAAAAACTACTGAACGGATTTGGATGAAATTCGGTAAGTACACAGATAGTTTATAACCAAGATTAACACATAAGATACTTTTTATCCCGATATTCCCAAGGTATCGAAACTTATGCAGGTGATACCGCGGGTCGCAGTTAGTATACACAATAAAGTAATAATTTCATAAACAACATAGTTAAAATACCTACAAAAAGAATGCGTTGCAATATAACTGTGTCGAAAATCAACTTACTTCTTTACTTAGTAACTGACTTACTTCCTTACTTAGTAACTGACTTACTTCCTTACTTAGTAACTATAATATAATATAAATTATAATAATATCCCTGGACATTTCACACAGCGCCATCTAGTCCCAAGCTAAGCAACCTAATGCTTGTGTTATGGTAACAAGATGGCTGATAAACTACTTATATACATTTTTTTTTTTGTAAATACATACATATTATAGATAGAAAAGCACCCAGACTCGGAACAAATACATGTAGGTCATACAAATATTTGTTCCGTGCGGGAATCGAACCCGCGACACGCAGCGCAGCAGTCAATCGCTTAACCACTGCGCCAACCGTGCCGTCAAACTGACTTAGTTCCTTGTTACAGTAGGACTTCAGCTTTACTGCCGTCGATTTAAGGGGTGGGAGTGGAGGGTGGTGTCAAAATACGCGGCATAAACGGAACATAAACGCACGTATCTTTTGATTGCGTTGACTTAGAAGTTTTATTTGTTCACTGGACTTCAAGGGATTGCAGCCCTGAGTATTTGGATATTAATTTCAACTTGATAACTCCACACGTTCCTGAGAAAAACGGTCTTGACAGACGGACAACGTAGCGTTCTTATAAGGTTCCGTTTTCCCTTGTGAGGTACGGAACCCTAAAAACATCAACTTAGACTGAGTCTCACTGCTGGACAAAAAAGCATCGCCTATATGTCGTTCCACAAAACTTCCATAACTTGCTTAGAAAGCTGGGGGCCTACTCCGAAGTGCAAAGTGCGAATGTTCGGATCGGACCGACACATGGCCGAACCGAATATTATTGAAAAATGCGAAAAAAGTTCGGATCGGCTCAGTTGGGCCAGGACCGTAGTCAATATTCGAAAGAGTGTAGGATTGTAGGATCGGAACCGACCGAACCAAATAGCAACTTCGTAGCAGGAAACGGCCGAACATTTGGCCGATACTACTTCGGAGTAGGCCCCCTGACTCGTTGCTCTAGTGGTGGCAAGCACAACAGCTGAGCGTTCGTCCTAAGTTCAGACCCTGGGTCCGGTAGAATGCGTTTGACACGGCGCGGCATACGCTGGCAGAGTGTGCCGCCTGGGAGGAGCCGCGCCGTGCCCTCATCTCAGAAGTAGGCAGTGACCTCTCGCTGCCGGTCGTGGTCGAGTCGATGGTCGGCAGCGAAGAGTCCTGGGACGCGGTGGTTTCCTTCTGCGAAACAGTCGTCTCGCAGAAGGAGGCTGCGGAAAGGGAGAGGGAGATCTCGTCCACTCACCCGGCCCGCAGCAGACGCACCGGGCGTCGGCGGAGGGCGGACAACGCCCTCTTCCAGCCCCCCTAAATGGGTCCAGGGGCGACGGACTCGGGGACGTCCGTTGCCCCCCGCACATCAGGACCCGAGGTGGCGGCGCGTAGTGTTCCACGCGCGCCCCTCTTAGACGTCGCGGGGGGACTCCCCCTCTGACCCGAGGAGGCCCGCGATAGCGGGCCTTCACCAGTCGGGGGTTGCGGAAGGATCGTACGTTCCCGTGACCCCCGGCGTAGGTGTGATATGGAACACCGGGGTGGTTTTTAGTCAGTAAGAGTCGGACATCCATGAGAATTTTCCACCCCGGAAACAAAACAAAAAAACTTGAGAGGTGTCAAGGGACACCCGGATGGAACGAAGTTCCTTTCGATTAATTAGTGAAGGAATTGTAATAAAATTTTATTTTTTTTAAGTAATAATAATATTTTTTTTATTATTAACAAATAAAAAACTTGAGAGGTGTCAAGGGACACCCGGATGGAACGAAGTATAACTAGCTTGCTTTCTATAAGAGAGAGAGAGAGACAGACAGACAGACAGAGAAACACGCGCACGCCGCACGGCTTACAACTATAGCAGAAAGTGTCGTTCCAACTTTTGGTCTTAATTTTTTCCGTCTAACCCCCTTTAGCAACGCGCGATAAGGAACTTCGTTCCAAAAAAAAAAGGCAGAATGCGTTTGCGAACAAGTTCCCATGATGCCCGGTCCAAGTGTGGGAAGGGAACAACGGGTTGGGTTTTAATCCGTAACAGTCTGACAGACCACCCCTCCCCAGTGCTGACGACATCCAAGAGCATTTTCCACCCCGGAACAAAAAAAAAAGGCAGAATGTTTTTGGGTTGTTTGATTCTGTACCTGGTTACTGCCTATTAAATGTAATTTATCTACAAAATAACGTGAAGTCCACCTCTGGTCTGGTCTATGTCGGTCCTCTGCGTACCGTTAGGGAATCCCTCATCATCAGCCGAGCCTTTTCCTAACCTAACCTAACGTTCGGCCTGTCTTTCAGTCTAACAGGATGCAGCTAAATACCACTATTTTACATGAAGCGACGACCTGACCTCCACAGCCCGTGATAAAAGAATCATGTGTAGCGGTATCTACAACGCCACATGCGAACAACGCGTCATACTGACGTCACGCAAATCCTGCATCTCGCAAGCAGAGTTTACCGCGCAATTAGCATA
The DNA here is from genome assembly GCA_945859715.1 of Apamea sordens. Taxonomy (NCBI): domain Eukaryota; kingdom Metazoa; phylum Arthropoda; class Insecta; order Lepidoptera; family Noctuidae; genus Apamea; species Apamea sordens. The sequence continues at coordinate 2,948,277 of OX244015.1, read as the reverse complement.
GATACAATTTCCCAAAATCAATCGTTGGGCAATAGCCCGCCAGACACAACACCCGTCTGGTCGGTGGATCCTCCCTTTTCTATAGAGTATGAGTGAACTTTACATCCTGTTCCTCATACCTCTATACATGGTTTAAAAAATCCAGATAAATCTAAAATAATATTGATGCTGGCTGTCTAAAAAAACATTTGCAGCGAGTTATCTGTGGTAAACGAGATAAAATGCCTTATCAAATGGGTTTTGATTGGTACATTGTGTTAGCTCGGCACTTAGTACCCACTATAGGATTACATTATTAGAATAATAATAATAATACCCCTGGACATTTCACACAGCGCCATCTAGTCCCAAACTAAGCAACCTAATGCTTGTGTTATGGTAACAAGATGGCTGATAAACTACTTATAAACATTTTTTTTTTTTGTAAATACATAAATATTATAGATAGAAAAACACCCAGACTCGGAACAAATACATGTAGGTCATACAAATATTTGTTCCGTGCGGGAATCGAACCCGCGACACGCAGCGCAGCAGTCAATCGCTTAACAACTGCGCCAACAGTGTCTTCAAAAAAAAAAAAAATCGTGTCGTGTGTCGTGTCGTCGTGTCGTGTGTTAGAATGGCTATTTATGTTGGGTTTAATTGAGCCTGTTAATTAATAAACCAGCCTTGAGCAGTCGTCATCTAAAAATCATAATCTAAAGTCATTTATTCAAATTAGGCTGAGAATCAGCACTTTTAGAAAGTCAAAATTACAAAAGACAGTCCTACAAAACGCCCGCCCCAGTGCTTTCGCTGGGAAGGAGAAGTGGCGCAACAAACTCCCCAGCAGCACAGCTGTCTGTTCAGTTAGAAAATACTTGATTGTATACAATGCTAGGTATGTAAAGTAATTAACATTACAAGACACAGAACATTAAATTAAATTATTTGCCATATGTCAGCTAGCCACGCCAATATACCAACAGATACATTAAATACTATACGTACTCAAGCAAAAAAAAATTAAAATTAAAAATGTAAATAAAAAACTTGAGAGGTGTCAAGGGACACCCGGATGGAACGAAGTTCAAAGAGAGAGAGAGAGAGAGAGACAGACAGAGAAACACGCGCACCCCGCACGGCTTACAACTGTAGCAAAAAGTGTCGTTCCAACTTTTGGTCTTAATTTTTTCCCTTTCGCAACGCGCGAGAAGGAACTTCGTTCCAAAAACTTACTACCTAAATAAAAGTCTCCAGGCATGAAGGGCGTGACAGCTTACATATTTATGTCAAGCATAATCAACCTATAATGTTCCCACTGCTGGGACTCAGGCCTCCTCTCTTTGAGATGGAGTGGGCTGTCTTCCACGCAGGCCCAGTGCTGGTTGGTAGAAGTCACATGTCTTAAAATTTTTGGTTCTAGGACATGCCGGTTTCCTCACGATGTTTTCCTTCACCGATTTTGAGAGCAGTGTTGATGAAATTATTTACACAAAGTAAAGCGCGTGTCTGGGTTAGTCGGGGCCAGTAGACCACCATGACTGCTCATAGTATTATTAGCGTGGCTATTTATTTTGGATTTCATTGAGCCCGTGGGATTTATAAAGTACCTTTGACCAGCTCGCGTAATATGACAAATTTGTCAAACTCAAATCATTTATTTCAATTAAACCATTTACGGGCACTTTTGAATTGTCAAAATTAAATAGTCGGTCAGTTAGTCAGAAAGTTGAAGCTAGTTGCCGATTCCAAAACTTAGATCTCTATGGAGAAGAACGGGCAAGAAACTCCAAGGACACTGTTTTAAATCAAGATATTATTACAAAATCCTGGGTACATTATTATTATTGCTTCTATATGTGAAAACAATGTAAAAAAGAATCAATTTAAAATATAAAATTAAAAATAAGCCCTGGCAGTTAAGAGATGACCAGTCTCAACCGATGGCGCCCGTTCACGATCATGAACGGTCTGATGAATCTCTATTCTACCAAGAATAGACAAAGTTCACATGGTGTTGAAAAATCAGTGGTGTGACAAACGAGAAAAAAAATCCTGTTTGTATACTGGTGTGATAATCTGGTGTGACTACGAGTCGGCAAGGGTTCTTTCTATCCAACTCGACATCTCTTCTGCCCGACCACGGGGTGACACGTAGACTCGCGTTTGTCATCATCTGCCGAGCCTTTTCCCAACTATGTTGGGGTCGGCTTCCAGTGTAACCGGATGCAGCTGAATACCAGTATTTTACATGGAGCGACTGCCTATCTGACCTCCACAACCCAGTTACTGGATATCAAGATACCCCTTGGTAAGACTGGTTGTAACCGGGCTACTGACTACCCGTAACGACTGTCAAAGCTCCGCAAATGACAATCAGGACCACCGGCTTAACGTGCTTTCCGGGTATTTAAGATGGTCGGTCACCCATCCACAGACCAACCGCGGCAAGCGTAGTTTAACCTGATCGATCGATCCTCGGCTGTTGTTACCACAAGCCCCTAATAAGATTATGTTATCCTAGTAATATGCTATCTGGTTACATAGAGTCAATACAAAAAAAAGTTACAGGATAATAGCATAAAGGTCAATTTATATTGCCGTGGAACGGAATGGGAGCGATTTTTTTTGTACAAAGCGTAATGAACATTATGTCAACAGTGTAACGCACAAATTTGATACACACATACGCACAGGTCGCACATCTTCTGGTGAATTATCGCGCATTCTCGGGAATTCCCGCAGTAACAAGCTCGTATGTAGTTTGTACTTTAGACAATTCACATAAAGTTCATTTTGCTGTGTATAATATCGCTACGAAAGCTCTCTTCCACTCCGTTCCGCGGTAATGTAAATTGAGCCTAACAAAACTTGCGCTTATCATTGATATTCAATACAGGTGCCAAGTGCCAAGTCCTGAGTATTGTTGGTCACGTAGACCATAGGCAACGTCATCGCAGGTCATATAGTGGGATTTATAGATATCCGTATGTGTATCCGTGGGTGGCATCACAGCGGGCCCTATTAATTCTCGTAATTATAAGAACGTTCACAGTCAGGCACTTTACTTTGTGTAAATTATTTCATCACCACTGCTCCCAAAACGGCGAAGGAAAACATTGTGAGGAAACCGGCATGTCCTAGAACCAAAAATTCAAAGACATGTGACATCCGTCAAACCGCTGATCTCAGTCTCAATCTGTCAAAAAAAAACCCCTTATTTCCCTACATTTTTGACAAGTTTTTGGAGAGTAGCCAGAACAAACAGACAGACAGACTTTTTGGTTACCCTTTGGTAAGACTGGTTGTCAGACTTTACGGAGTCTGACTACATGTAGCGACTGTCAAAGATCTACGAAGGACAGCCGAGACCAACGAATTAACTTACTTTCCGAGCCACGGCGAGATCTCGGGGTGCGTCTCATAACGTATAAACTCATTTGGTCTAATTTCATTTTATTATCGTTCTCAAGATATAATCAACGTGAGATATACCAACTGTTGATATAATTTCTTTACATATAACATTTATTTATTCTAAAACTTAATTAGTATAACGTTGTTTGATATAACGTTTATGTAATCGAAAATCATTTGGTCTAACGTTTAATATGTATATTGTTTATTTAATCGAAAATCATTATGTCTAACGTTTAATAAATATAAAAACCGTCATTATTAACACCCCGACTCAGATTACCCCGACTCGGATAGGTTAGGTTAGAAGGCTAAGGCGGGAGCGAAGCGGAGCGGAGCTCCCGCCTTAGCCTTCGTGGTTATTTTTTTTTAAACCACCCAGAACTAGGAGCCCCGCTTCGCGGGGCTCCTAGTTCCGCGATTAGTATCCGTCGACCTATCTTAGCACAGGTGGTAATCAGTTACTAGTTATGTTTAATATCTACTTAGGTTACTATTACCTACAACTATGATAGAACTTACAAAGAATAAAACAAAGAAAAAATACTTTTAAATATTTATTAAAGGTTGCATATTAGAAAATCAAAACTTTCTCGAGCAAATTTAAAATGACAATAAACGAAATAACAAAATTTAAATGACCAAATGTTTTATTTAGAAAAAATTTAAAATCCCAATGTATGTGACATCAAATGAATGACTGATCAAAAGTTTTTACATCGAAACAGCTAGGTTAGGTTAGGTTAGAACTGTGACCACACAACGCACGAGCCGAGCGAGCGCAGCGAGCGGTGCCGCGGCAGCGGCCGGCGAGTGCCAGAAACATATTAATCGCGGGAACTACGTCGCCGCTCTTTGGGATTTCATCGATTTGGTCAATAGTGTAATAAATAATTTAAACATTGATATTCCAGACTTTGGTCAGCTGAACTTTTGATCAAATTACCAACCAAATTTTTGACCAACGTTATTTTAAACTTTGTTGATTTGTACATTGTTCTTTTGAAATTTGCTCAGGAAAGTTTTGATTTTCTAATATGCAAACTTATTAAACTAATCCGTGTCTATGCAATTTTGCTTTGTGTTTTTAAGTGGCGTTAAGGCGTTTTCATCATATTAGACCAAATAAGTTTTATATCTTTTGAGTGGTATGTCAAACGATTTTATATTTAATGTATGTTATGTCAAACGATGTTATATTTAATGTATGTTATGCTTATAAAAATTAGTTACTTTAAAATTATATCAATCGTTCATTATATTAACTAATCGCTATATTAAATAAAATTATAGGTTCCGTTGTTATATGTTGTTAATATTAGAGATTTTGTTGTTATATCATCTATTACTTACCCGAGATCTCGGTATAAAATAGATGGTCACCCATCCACGGACTGACCTCGGAAAGAATTGCTTAACCTTGAAGATTGAGCCGTGTGGCTCGAGCCTGGCAATACGCTTACCTATTACATGGAACTTACACATAACTGGCGAAATGTGGTTGTCTTAAACACCTCTGCTGAATCCTTCAGGGCATATGGGCGTGCTGTTATTCGTAAGTTATCTCTCTCGACGTCCAATAGCCTTTGAAGACCAGTTACTGCTGGTTGGTCACGGTGAAGAAACTTTAACCTTTTAAGCGCATGGATAAATAGTAAATATCAATTGCCGTGCCCCTCGCGCGCGGCTACAAATCGATAACATTTTTAATAATAGTTTTAGTTGTACCACGCAGTTAATAGGACGAAAATAGAACGAAAAATTCATGCATGTTCTCTGTCGCAGAAATACGACACGAGCGGTAGGGGCACGGAAATATGTGTCGCATGGCCCGGCGCCCACTATCGGTGGGCATCGGTGCGGCTCGGTACAGCTCGGGCGCCTTACGGCGGCTTCGGGCGCGTGAGAGCTGCTTCGGGCGACTTCGGGCTGTCATGGCAGTCGTAGGCATACCTAAGGACGCCGAGGCTCTCTTCGGGCAGCTTGGGTGGCATTTTCGTGGCAGATACGTCGCAGAACAGTCACAAAACGTTGTGACTGTTCTGCGACAGCGTTGCCAAGCTAATGGGGGCGTTAGCTTGGCAACACCCAGAGGAAAATAAAAGGCAACAGCGTCATTAATTGCAAGCAAGATAAACAATGAGAACTAAGTCCCAATCCACCATTATAACAACACGCGCACAACTGTTTTTACGTATCGTTACGACTGCTCTGCGACCTGTCTGCCACCCGAACTATTCTTAGTTTTGCCGAAGCTACCCGAAACCAGCCTCGGCGTCCTTAGGTATATTTACGAATGCCAAGGCAGCTCTCAGGCGCCCGAAGTCGCCCGAAGCAGCTCTCACGCGCCCGAAGCCGCCGTAAGGCGCCCGAGCTGTACCGAGCCGCACCGATGCCCACCGATAGTGGGCGCCGGGCCTTAATGTGACACAAGCGATTACAGGGTTAATTAAAACTCAAGCGACAAAAAATCTGCCAACTATGTTGGGTCAAAATCAAGATCAAAATGTTTTATTTCACATAAACCTACATGGGCACTTGTGAAACGTCAGAAGCTAGGTGCACGGTTCTGACTGGTCGTTTCCTATGGAGAAGAGCCGGCAAGAAACTCCACGGTTACCTACACTTTTAAAAATAATTGGCTTTTACAATGTTTTCAAATTACAGCCGGCTTCCAGACTGATTAGTCAGGGTGCAGCTGCATACCAGTATTTTACATGGAGCGACTGCCTATCTGACCTCCACAACCCAGTAACTGGCTAACAAGATACCCCTTGGTAGGACTGGTTGTAAAACTTTTGGGCTTCTGACTACCCGTAACGACTGACAAAGATCTACGAATGAGGCACGGAGGGGTCTCGCGATACATATAGTATGATGACCAATCCATGAACAGACCGCGGCAAGCGTAGCCTCCTTTGATCTTTTTTCGATTACGTCGCGAGTCCCTCAAATGCTAAGAACGTATATCCTGTCCATTAGGTAAACCGTTTTTTGACAGATGGAACTAGTGATTGCAGCAACACACAATACATTCATTGATACACGTACGGTATTATAATGTCTGTAAGATGCCATAAATAAGAAATTCAATAAGATAAAGCAGTTTATATATTTATTTTATTACGCATTTTAAAGTTAACTTTTACGTAATCCTACTAATAATATATTATAAACGCGAAAGATTGTAAGGATGGATGGATGGATGTTTGTTACTCTTTCACGCCAAAACTACTAAACGGATTAGGGTGAAATTTGGCACACAGATAGTTTATAACCAGGATTAGCACATAGGATACTTTTTATCCGGATATTCCCACGGGATCGAAACATATGCGGGTGAAAACGCGGGGCGCAGCTAGTTTAGAATATGTACGTTCTAAAACAGCTGCCAAAAAACTGTAAACTTAGTGTACAGGGTATAAAACATCTACCTACAAATATTTCAATAGATACCGTTTGGCCTACGTGCCGGTCCAAAATCCAGTCAGCTGTTATTTTGTTTTTAAATCAGCATTTTTTATATACCCTTCAACATAGTCGTACGGTCGCGTCGCACGTGACAAAATGTCCATTTTACAAGACTTCGCTTGAATTTTAATTATGAGTGTCTTCACCGTGACCAATCAGCAGTAACTGGTCTTCAAAGGCTATTGGACGTCGAGAGAGATAACTTACGAATAACATCAGGCCTATATGCACCGCAGGGTTCCGTAGAGAAAGAAAAAAGGGTCCAGTTGTGGGGTATTGAGTTAAGACTAGATTCGGTATCTAGAATAGTCAATTGATAGTGAAGATTGAAAAAGTATTAAAAAACTGGCACATATTTTTTTTTATCAGACATTTGAAGTTGAAATCCTGAAAATAAATACTATATGAAATTGTAGATAGTTGAGCATTTATTAATAATCAATTAAAATGGCGAAATGCAATTTTTTCACCCAACTTTACAAAACTTCTTTTTCTCGGAAACTAAATGCCGAGAACTGGACCCTTTTTGCTTGGACATTGTACTCATCATTATGAACAACTTTTACTACGGGACCAAACCAGAAATCGTGAAAAAAAATCAGTTGATCCATAGATTTATGTTCGCATTTAACCTGACATAACATTTTTTCACGATTTCAGGGTTGGTCCCTTAGTAAAAGTTGTTCTTAATGATGAGAACAATGACCCCTTTTAAGGATAAAAACGATCAAAATTTAACGGTGTATTCTTCGTTCCAAAACACAAATAGCGGACGCTGGCCGGCACAGCTGCTGGGCTAAAGTGGAACAGCAGGGCGATTCTGTAACCATCTCACCGTGAAAACTCAGGTGAAGTGAGCGTGGAGTGAGCTGTCATTCCAACGAATGCTAGGGATTGACACTATTAACAGCTCACTCTAAGCTCACTTCACCTAACTTTTCACGGTGAGATTTTTACAGAATCGATCGGCTGGACCCTTTTTGCTTGGACATTGTACTCATCATTATGAACAACTTTTACTACGGGACCAAACCTGAAACCTTGAAAAAAAATCAGTTGGTCCATAGATTTATGTTCGCATTTAACCTGACATAACATTTTTTCACGATTTCAGGGTTGGTCCCTTAGTAAACGTTGTTCATAATGATGAGTACAATGACCCCTTTTAAGGATAAAACCGATCAAAATTTAACGGTGTATACTTCGTTCCAAAACACAAATAGCGGACGCTGGCCGGCACAGCTGCTGGGCTAAAGTAGAACTGGGCTGGTAATATCTGTCGCATGGCGGAGCAGCGATATGCAAAAGCCACTTTCCAACTTAAGATCACGTAATAGTTAGTGTGTTACGTAATTACGGTGCAGGGCTATTTTCAACAAGAATCCGTCTACAGACGTCTGAAGGCCAATTCTCGTAATTTAAAACGTTCAAAATCTAGTCGCAGTCTCATCTCGGCGACAAACAAATGTCAAAAACTTGTGAAAATGTACGGTAATTAGACGTATTTTTGACAGATTGAGACTGAGATTAGGCTGTGAACGTTCTTCAAATTACGAGAATTACCCCTCTGGGCTGGTCATATCTGTCGCATGGCGGAGCAACAATATGCAAAAACCACTTTCCAACTTAAGATCACGTAATAGATTAGCAATATCCTTAAAAAATATTCTGCTTTTGGTTGAGTTAGTGTGTTACGCAGGGCTGGGCAAAATACATGCTTTGCTTTAATTGAAATACAAATTACAATATACAGTACCTATCGCAAGTAATTAAAATGCAAAATAAAAAATACCTTTAAGTAAGGTATTATATAAAATACAAAATACAGTATTTTAGCTATTTTTAATTGTAATACAAAATACAAATTACTTTAAACCGTTATGACTTGACATCTTAGCTTGACATTGACAATTCGAAGTATATTTTTTTGAGTTTAGTTGGCCAATTTTGACGTACAGTCATAGCGTACAGTGTACATAACAGGTGCAGTGTTGTCAACTCTAATAGCTGCTTTACCATCATTACACTCTCGCCTCGCACTCACAGTCACGATCGCTAAATGAAGGTTAAATGTATTTTAATGTTAAAATGTATTTTGAAGCTTCAAGTATTTGAAATACTAATTACAAAATACTTCGCCGTCAGGTATTTGAAATACGAATTACAAATTACATTTTAAGGAAGTAATTGAAATACGAATACCAAATACATATTTGTATTTCAATTACGTATTTTAATTACAAGCAATTCAAATACTGCCCAACCCTGGCTATTTTCAACAAGAATCCGTGTACAGACGTCTGATCTGCCAAGGAGCTAGATACTAAATTAGGAAGCATTATCCTTTTTGTATACAACGTTGCTTTCGCATAACTTACCGTCTGGGCTGGAGGACGCATCCATATCAACGCCGTTACCAAGTCGACAGTAGACGAAATACATCACAGTCTCACAGATATTTGGATTCACCATCATCTGGCTGCTTTTACCCAACTATATTGGGGTTGGCTTCCAGTGTAACTACATGCAGCTCCTGCCGGTCGATTCTGTAAAAATCTCACCGTGAAAACTCAAGTGAAGTGAGCTTGATGTGAGTTGTCAGTAGTGTCAATCCCTTTTTTTTTTTTTTTTTTTTTCTCTCGCTGAGAAATGCTTTATGCATCCCCGTCTCGCGGGGGACCGAGACGGGGTATGTGGGACTCCCTGTCGGAAGGACAGTATACCCACTAAAACTCAGCGGTGTTCCTACAAACGCCGTAATGGGAGGGCTATGGGAAATCAATTACTTCCACGGCCCTCCCGGCGCACGCCCGCCAAGATGGTATGGCGGGCCCCGCATGCCCCCCCAGGTTGGGGGGCTACGGGAATGGCCGGGAACACCTGGCCATTCCCGTCCCACAAGGTGGAGGCCTGTGCAAAACAGGCAACGGAGCCCCCGCACCCGTTGCCTGCTGGCCTCCACGCCCGCCTTACAGGCAGGCCCCGCATGCCCCCCGCGTTGGGGGAGCTACGGCCGCAGAGGATAGGGAGAGCGGTAACGAAACACCGACACTCCTCTTCCCCTGCGGCCCCGCCGCGTCCGCCATCATACGGTGGCGGCCCCGTCAAGGCCGCGGAAGGAGGGAGAGCCTCTCCCGCCGCGGCCTCTATCCTCAGCCGCAATGTCTCCCTCACGGGGGACATCGCGGCCCGCCTCAGGTAGGTCACGATGTCGCGCAAGCGGCACCGCAACCTACCCGTGGGCCGCTACGTCGGGCTAAACCGCACAGCCCGGACGAGCGGCCCCCGCTCAGCGCCCAGCTCGCCACGGCTACTGAGCCCCCCCGCCTCGTCAATTCGGGAACCCACCGGGGGGGACCATCATCTGCCTGGCTTTACCCAACTATATTGGAGATAGTTTGTTATGTAACTTGGTTGTGCAGGTCAGATACGCAGTCGCTCCATGTAAAATACTGCATTGCGATTCTGTAACCATCTCACCGTGAAAACTCAAGTGAAGTGAGCTTGGTGTGAGTTGTCAGTAGTGTCAATCCCTAGCATTATTTGGAATGACGGCTCACTCCACGCTCACTTCTGAGTTTTCACGGTGAGATGGTTACAGAATCGCAATGCAGTATTTTACATGGAGCGACTGCGTATCTGACCTGCACAACCAAGTTACATAACAAACTATCTCTCTCTCTGCAAGCTGTTGTTTTGCATCCTCGTTAAATTTCAGGAGGCTGTTATGAAAGACATAAATAATCAAATAAAATTACGATCCCTGGTAAATAATGAACACATACTTGTTTTTTTAGTTATTTAAGTTTGACAGTATTTCAGAATACTTACACCACCTTGAAAGAACAGAATTGCGTTATGGTATCGTATAAGCGGCCGCGTTTTTATGTGTGTGTAAAAGGGCAGTTACAGTGCGGTCTCACACAGGCCGCGTTTTAAAATGCGTGTCCCACACAAGCCGATTTCCGAAAATTAGAAAAAAAATAAACCTACTTATTATATTATTGATTCGTGTCTCGAATCAGCACTATAGTTACCTCCTTGAATTTGACGAGGATTCAAAACGACACCTTGTATATGTAATAAAAATTCACATGGAGGGGGGCATAACGCTTTTACGTTACGTGACGGTTTACTCTTGTCGCATGCTGCGTTAAAGAACTTCGTTTAAAAAATTCCGGTTGCGAACATTCTAAAGCGTTAGTTTCACTTCGCTACTCGTATGATGAGTCGCTAGAGTTTAGGCACTCTAAGCAAGCCACCTGTCAGTGCTAACGTAGCCTCAGACTTCTCCTCGACTACCCGCCAGGCTGCGGACACGAAGTCAGCGGAAGCGGGGCGGGGGCGGCGGCGCGGCGGTGGGGGTCCTGGTCACAAAGCCAGCAGGCAGATCGCGCGGCGCTAGAGCGGCGTAGTGTTGTGTTATGAGAAATTAGCCCTTGTTCGCGAACGAAATGTCTATAAAAATCATTAAAATAATTTTCTCCACCACGTCGGCGGGCATTTTGCAACGTCAGTCGTTAAAAATAAAATGCACAACACTACGTCAATTCAGACGCGCGGGCACCGCTCGCTAGACTAGTGCTGGTGCGCATCGCTCGTACCGCTTGTACGCCGCTCCACGCGTCGCTGCTGCCTTCGTGGCCAGTTCCATTATAAATCTATGCATTGGAACATTTGGAACTCGCCGCCGCCGCCGTTCCCGCCGCCCGCTCCCGCTGACATCGTGTCCGCAGCCTAACGACTGTCAAAAATCTTCGAATCGACTGCGGCAGACCCTGAAAATTAGTTCAATTTACGCACACCAGAGGCGCTGTTCAAGTTCCCATGCAAAATGCTTTCGTTGACGATACGAATGTTTTTTCGATAGTGATTCGTGCTAGGGGTACTGCCTCCGAAGTGCAAAGTGCGAATCTTCGGATTGGACCGACACATGGCCGAACCGAATATTATTGAAAAATGCGAAAAAAGTTCGGATCGGCTCAGTTGGGTCGGGACCATAGTCAATATTCGAAAGAGTGTAGGAGTGTAGGATCGACCGAACCAAATAGTAACTTCCTAGCAGGAAACGGCCGAACATTCGGCCGATTCTACTTCGGAGTAGACCACGCTTAGCCACTTTGGGGGTACGTGGCTAAGCGCATCTTGACCGGATTCTGAAGTCTGTATCCAACTCGCTGACGTCATCAACGTGATCAACTGTTCACTTTTCAACACGGCTCGAGTGTTGTCTTCGTTATTGAGTCAACTGAGTCAAGAGACCGTTTCCTTGTGATTTTCCTGTACCGTTTGATTGAGTGTCTATAAATTACTTGTTTTATTTATCAAGGTGTCTGTGGGATGTAATATTTAGTATAATGTATAATAATGTAATCGTTTATTTATAAAAAGGGAATACATTTAAAGAAAGAAAGAAAGAAAAAGTATTTATTGCGACTCGTACAGGATCATAAACTAAACTAAACACAGTTAAAAATAAAACAAATTGTATAAAAAAGTAACAAAAGGAAAAAACACAGAAAGTCCTATACGAGGCCAAAAGGCTCCTATCTCAGTATGATGCTTCGACATTTAAAAAATAAATGGCGTAGCGCTGGTATTTACATTTAATACCTTAACAATTAAAAATAGCGCACATTTGCTAATTTGCCTAACTAGGTTGAACCTGTGCTTCAGGCTAGAAAGTGCATAAAAATAAAGTAGAAATAAATATAACGTAAAAAATTTATTAAAAACTTAGATAAATACAAGTAAAATAGCATGTTAGGACCCAGTGCTGGTTGCTCTTTCCTAGAGGAGGCCTGTGTCCCAGCAGTGGGGACATTATAGCCTCATTATGATGATAGGAAATAAGCGAAACATCAAGCCTGAATCAGTCAGTCCTTGACACAGATGAATGGAGGCGTGACAGTTCTGCGTTTTTCGTACGAATCAATACTTTTTTTTGTTTGTTTTACGTCCTTATTCATTCATGCCAATTGGCCACAAGGTTGGAGCTGTAACTGACGCGTTTAATTGTAAACTATAATTTTAAAGTTTACGGTCTGAATTGTTCATTAAGCGCGCTCCGCATTCGCGCCGTGAACACCCGTGAGCCGCGAACCGCGAATGTGGATGGCTTTCGCGCCTGTTCACGGGCTTCACGCCTTGTTCCCCGTTCAGTGTCAGTATTTTGCGCCCGCGTCAAAGGGTTTGCGAAGCGCGAACCTCCCGTGAACGCAAACGCATCCACACTCACGACGAATGCAGTGCTATAAGCACTACATTCGGCGTCCATTCTCGGCGAGCGGGCGTACTAAACTGAACGATAGCGAATCCGAATGTGAAGGGACATGTTTTTCGCGACGACTTTGCGGCAAAATTACGGCGTGAATCACACAGGAGTCTGGAGCCCGCATTAAAGGTAAGGTTACACACACGTTTGTCTTGTCGCGAAAACTTTTTTTTTTACTGCGCTCTGGAAATCCTCATGGACTTCCTGCATCGTGGGGGTGACAGAGGGGTATGCTGGATTCTTACCGGCTAAAACCACCGCGGTGTTCCACCTCTGCCTATGGCCGGGGGTGCGGGATTCGCATAAGCATTCACCGTTCCCCCGACAGGCCTTTACCCGCTGTACCTCAGCGGGTCCCACCTCCCCGTGCGGCCATTCTCACAACGGTCGCATCCACTCATGAGGGGCGCGCGTGCAACACTGCGGCGCTGACTCAGGCCTGTCTGGTCGGACGATGGACGCCTAGTCCCCTGCCCGCAGCCCACCCCTCATGAAGGTCACGATAGCCTGCGTCAAGTCAAATTTTCTTATATTTTATGCAATTTACGACAAATGTGAGATTGAACTTTAATAACTGCCACTACACCAGACTGCTTGAAAAGAGAGCTTGTTTTGACAGCGAATGGAGGGGCTCGTGGCTAAGGTAATAACAGACGCACGGTTCGATCGATCAGGTTAAGCTACGCTTCCCGCGTTCGATCCCTGAATTTGACCATCTTTACATACCGAGACCTCTCCGTGGCTCGTGGTCTCAGCTGTCATTCTTGGATCTTTGACAGTCGTTACGGGTCCTGTCGTCCACAGACCAAAAGTCAGACAACCAGTCTTACCAAGAGGTATCGTATTACCCAATAACTGGGTTGTCGAGGTCAGACAGGCAGTCGCTCCATGTAAAATACTGGTACTCAGCTGCATCCGGTAAGACCGGAAGCCGACCTCAACATAGTTGGCAAAAGGCTAGGCAGGTGGTAATGACATGATAATTCTAGACCGCTGTCTACCCATTTACGAAGCATTTACCACAACATACCTCAATCAAGACGCTTGAAGTAACAACATAATTGTGCACAGGAAATTACTAAACGTAGTTCTAAATACTCACATAGTTCGACTGTGTTGTAATGTAGGTTAGTTAAGCAATTTTAGCAATTTGTGAGCTCTGTCATTGTGCCGATTGCCATATCAGCCAATGGCCTGATGGCCGAAAGCCTTGATCAACATCTATCGAGGCTCTCGTTAGGCGGTTGGATTAAGGGCCTGATTCAAAACGCAGTACTCCTCGATACGGCTCGCATTGTGAGGAGGTTCCTGTCTCTGGAGCCCCAACCACAATAATTAAGCAAGTTGGGTTTTGTGGAGCATAGTTACCTATCCTAATTCCTACTAATATTATAAACGTGAAAGTTTGTATGGATGGATGGATGCCTGGATGGATGTTTGTTACTCTTTCACGCGAAAACTACTGAACGGATTTGGATGAAATTTGACACACAGATAGTTTATAACCAGGATTTACACATAGGATACTTTTTATCCCGATATTCCCACGGGATCGAAACTTATGCGGGTGAAACCGCGGGGCGCAGCTAGTAAAGAAATAATAATAATGATGGTTTTACTTAGTATAAGAATACCGAGAATAAGAATAGGTTATATAGATGGTCACCCATCCTCGGGCCGACCTACCCCTTGGTAAGACTAGTTGTCAGACTTTTGGGCTACTGACTACCCGTAACGACTGTTGAGACACGGAGGGCTCGATGTGCAACGGATGATCACCCATCCTCGGCCCGACCTCGGCAAGCGTTGCTTAACTTTGAAAGTCGATCCGTGCGGCTGCTATTAACCACGAGCCCTGGTCGCGATATGAACCGGAAATTCATTAATTTTGATGTGCATAATGTTAGTCAATTTACAGTTACGGTCATTATGAGAACGCAACTATGAATTATGGCTGACAAGCGGATATTAGGATGCGGACTAACGAGAATGACAGAATACATAGCGCTGATATAAGTGCTTTATAATGTCAACCACTTTAACTATAATTTTCCAACAGCAGTGCACAAGCCTTTTTACAAGCAATTTAATTTTTTATTTTCGGGAGGCTTACAGACTAAAAAAAATAAAATTACATTCGTAACAGTAATATTAACTTAATTGCTAATTACAACTGGACAACGAACGCCTCCTGTACAAAAAATGGGTTTGCTAAGAGCTTTCTGTGTTTGCAAAGGCAAAAAACTTCTTTGCAAAAAAAAAAAAAAACAACCGACTTCCAACAAAGTGAAAAATTACTTTAATTTCGGAAGTCGGTGTCGTTGGGTTCGCATTTTCGTTCCGACTTCCGAAATCGGAAACGATTCAGTAGTTCGGTTTAAAAACCAAACTACTGAACCGTTTTTGATGAAATTTATATGGGACCGGACCTGATCTGAAAGTTATATCCTTACAAATATAAATTACGGAGTTCTGAGGTAAAACACATTAAAAAAAAATATAGTCGAATTGAGATACTCCTCCTTTTTTGAAGTCGGTTAAAAAAGGCCAATCTGGACAACAAACGGCACCCTAATTGCGTAACACACGATCAATCGGAATCGGTTTCATTTTGACAGTTCAACAACATTCATTGCGATATTTACGTGTTGAGCAGACAAATTTTTCGAACTTATGAAGCAATGGATAGCAATTTGCTTCAAAATGATTCAGATTACGATTGATTGTGTGTTACGCAATTAGGGTGCCGTTCAAGTCATAGAAATATAAAAAACAGTCCTATATCTATGGTTCAAGTGCAGGCAGGCGCCTCCTGTACAAAAAATTGCTTTGCTAAGAGCTTTCTTAATGTTTGCAAAGACAAACAAGAGGACAGGAGAGAGAAAAGGTCACTGCCTTGTTTACAACCAAAACAAATCTCGTTAAAACTGCGACAGAAAGCATCAATCTCAATGATATCATAAGTAAAAACAGGCAGCAATGCTATTCAACGTGGCGATGCTGCCAGTCGAAACGTTTCCGGATGACAGCGAGCCGGACGAGTACTTCCACGCCTAAATTAATATAAATAATAATAATAATATCCCTGGACATTTCACACAGCGCCATCTAGTCCCAAGCTAAGCAACCTAATGCTTGTGTTATGGTAACAAGATGGCTGATAAACTACTTATATACATTTTTTTTTGTAAATACATACATATTATAGATAGAAAAACACCCAGACTCGGAACAAATACATGTAGGTCATACAAATATTTGTTCCGTGCGGGAATCGAACCCGCGACACGCAACGCAGCAGTCAATCGCTTAAACACTGCGCCAACCGTGCCGTCAAATAATATATTTAAATAATATCCTTTTGTTTTTGTATTTATTTATATAAGTATGGGCTGAACTTTGAACCTTAATGCTATAGCTATAAAGTTAAAAATCTATCAAAGAAATTTGACAGATTGTAGTAGCTTCATGTGCTGGCGTCTGCACCAGCGCACGCAAAAGGCGCCATCCATTTAGGTTTCTCAGTAACTCATCTTAGGACCGTATAAGAATCGAACAACATTCTACACATCCAAAATGGTCCATCAGTTCTCGACGTAGGTGGTACAAACATACATACGAATGAATGGAAGGTCGTATTTTAATGGTTACTGTCCCACTTACTAATTCTATCATACAGCCATAAACTCACGACTATTTGTCAACGTTATTACGTTGCTTTATTTACGTTGTTGAGTAGACGAATTTTTTTAAACATATGAAGCAATGGATTACAAAGTCAGTTGTGCATTAAATAAATAATTAATTAACAAATTGATAATAATGATAAATGTTAAAATAAAATGTAATATTTTTTTGTAATTATATTTAATTGTTAGTGTTTAGTATATTGTAAATTGTAATAATTAGAATTAATCTATACTTATAATAAGAATGTAAAAAAGTTGTGTCTGTACATTAAATATATTTAAAAAAGAATAATTGAGGGGGGTTAAGAAACAGTAATAGAACACGAATCTAATAAAAAAAGTCTGTCTGTTTGTCTGTTTGTCTGTTTATCTGTTTGTCTGTTTGTCTGTTTGTACACGCTAATCTCCGAAACTACTGGACGGATTTGAATGAAACTTTTTTTTTTATCTAGCTATTAAGCCTGGGCAACATATAGACTATAATTGATTTTGGAAACTGGAACACCTGATGCAGAACCGCAACAGACCAGCTAAACTATAAGAGTTACATAAATGGCGCCTTATAAAAAAATGTTGTGTCTGATGAGCATTTTCTGCTGAGAGAATAAAATTGAAGATCCGGAACACCTGATGTGGAACTCTTAGAGCACAGCTAAACTATAATATATATAGATTTGACATCTTAGCAAAAGTTATTCAGTCTGATGAGTATTTTCTGCTGCGAGAATAAAACTCGAAGATCGGAACATCTGATGTGGAACTCTAAGAGCACAGCTAAACCATAACATATATAGGAATGACATCTTTGCAAAAGTTGTTTAGTCTGATGAATATTTTCTGCTGGGAGAATAAAATTCGAAGATTGAAACATCTGATGTGGAACTCGTAGAGCACAGCTAAACTATGGCATATACAGACATGACATTTTAACAAAATTTGTTTGGTCTGATGAGTATTTTCCGCCGAGATAATAAAAATCAAGGATCAGGAACATTTGATGTGGAAATCAGTTTATACTAATATATTAACATAAGCTAGGAGTACCTCCACGCGGTGAAGGCGGTAACAGTTTGGGCCTTCTTTTCGATGACGATGGTAAATTCATTGAAAACTTGGCTTCACTGGCTAAATCATAATATAATAGATATGCCTTCGGGCTTATGTTATTTGAGTGTTTAATTTCCTTTTCCATTTATCTTCGTGACACGGTAGCCTACCCGGTAATGCAGGGGAGCAGTCACTTAGATCTTAGATCCCAAGAATCGAATGAAGAACGCCAGGCAAGACTTGATGCTGTTCAACAACATCAGGCTGTATCTCGCCCAGCGGAAACTTCTTAGGATCGTGAAGCACGACTTAGCGCTGATCGTGAGCGTCATGCATCGTCTCGCGTTTCTGACACTTTCACACAAAGAGAATCACGCCTGCGTTCTCAGCGTATTTACGCATCTACATCTAGGTCTCTAGAGACCAGTGAGGATCGTGATGCGCGACTGACCGCTGATCGTGATCGTCATGCATTGTCTCGCGAGTCGGAAACGTTAACGGAAAGAGAATCACGTTTGAGTTCTCAGTGTATTCTCACGTCGACTTCTAGGTCTTTAGAGACCAGTGATGAACGTGAAGTGCGACTGGCCGCTGATTGTGATTGCCTCTCGAATCAGAAACGTTCACAGAAAAAGCATCACGCTTGAGTTCTCAGCGCATTCGCACGTTGACTTTTAGATCTCTGGAGACCAGTGAAGAACGTGATGCGCGACTTGCGGCTGATCGTGATCGTCATGCATTGTCTCGCGAGTCGGAAACATTCACGGAAAGCGAATCATGCTTGAGTTCCCAGCGTATCCGCACATCCACTTATAGGTCTCTAGAAACCAGTGAAGAACGTGATGCGCGACTTACGGCTGATCGTGATCGTCATGCATTGTCTCGCGAGTCGGAAACATTCACGGAAAGCGAATCACGCTTGAGTTCCCAGCATATCCGCACATCCACTTATAGGTCTCTAGAAACCAGTTAAGAACGTGATGCGCGACTTACGGCTGATCGTGATCGTCATGCATTGTCTCGCGATGGAAGACAGACACTGAAAGCTGCTGGTGTTGATTTGAGAACCGGTTGTTTTTCTCATGGCCAACTTAATTTCGCTTCATAATTTCGGAATGAAACTAATTCTACCTTTTTATTTCAATGAAGTTATAACCTACCCATTGTCTACAACACTCAATCTAAGTTATACCAAACAAAACCGATGAAGGATTTCGATTAAGTAACGCACAGTTCAAATTCCTGCCGAAATTCCTATCGGAACGAGAAAGGGACTAGATCCGCGTACGAAGTCGCGGGCAGAAGCTAGTATTATAATAAGTACTTATTATGTAAAATTTGCAGTGCCCTTACAGGGTACATGTTTTAACACTGTGCCATGAAATATTGAATGCATGCCTACTAACCAGTGTTTTACACGTAGCAAACAAATAAATAAATAAATAAAAGTCTCGTTTAAAGTCCAGACATAGTGTTGGTCACATCATGTAAGGACCATGTAGATTAGTATCTGAAATGGTCTTTTGAGGAAAGAACCACACAAAGATGAGTGGACCTGCAGTGCAATTCTGTAACCATCTCACCGTGAAAACTTAGGTGAAGTGAGCGTGGAATGAGCTGTCATTCCAACTAATGTTAGGGATTGACACAATTGACAGCTCACTCTAAGCTCACTTCACCTAACTTTTCACGGTGAGATTTTTACAGAATCGATCGGCTGTCCAGTCAGTGCACGCACACGTCAGTAATCGTGTAGCTCAACAGCTCAACATTATACGGAAAGCATTACAATGAAAGAAGTGGTGGACTGGTGGCCCAGTAGAAATAGCCACGACTTACGAGTTGTAGGTCGTAGGTTCGAACCCAGACAGGCGCTTTACTTTGTGTGAATTGTGTAAATTATTTCATCACCACTGCTCTCAAAACGGTGAACGTGAGGAAACCATCGTGAGGAAACCAGCATGTCCTAGAACCAAAAATTCGCTACCATCAATATCTACCAACCCGCACCATTATTGCGTGACATCATCATCTTCCTGCCCTTATCCCATGTTACTTGTGGTCGGCGCAACACGTTTTCTTCTTCCATTCTCCTCTGTCAACCGTCACGCTACCATTCACTCCCTTCTCTTTCATATCATTCCTCACACAATCCATCCATCGTTTCTTCAGCCTCTCTCCCTCTCAATCCATCAACATGTATATTCATCACTCTTTTAGTTACATGCGTTTCGTCCCTTCTCATCACATGCCCATACCAAGCCAAACGATTTCCTTTCAACTTTTCTGTCACTGGCGCCACTTTCAAACTTCCTCTTATATACTTATTTCTTACTTTATCCATTCTCGTCACTCCACACATCCATCTCAACATTCTCATCTCCGCTGCATGCAATCTTTTTTCATCCGTCTTCTTCACAGCTCAGCATTCAGATCCATAAAGTACGACAGGCCTTATCACGGACTTATAAATTTTCCCCTTTAACTTGAGGGGCATCCGTGCGTCGCAAGTTGTTCCTGTGACCTGTCGCCATTTCATCCATCCTGAGTTGATCCGGTGCGTTACGTCTCGGTCTACTTCGCCATCTCCTTGGACAAGCGACATTATTGCGTGACACACTATCAAATTAAATCTGAATCATTTTGAAGGATATTGCTAATGCTAATTCATTGCTTCATATTTTCGAAAAAAATGTCTGCTCAATAACGTAAATAACGCAATGAATGCTGATGAACTATCAAAATGAAAGCGATTGCTACAGCCAATCGATTCTGTAAAAATCTCACCTTGAAAAGTTAGGTGAAGTGAGCTTAGAGTGAGCTGTCAATAGTGTCAATAACTAGCATTAGTTGGAATGACAGCTCACTCCACGCTCACTTCACCTAAGTTTTCACGGTGAGATGGTTACAGAATCGCACTGCTGATAGTGTGTTACGGAATTACCCCACAGCACTGGGCTCGCGTGGTAGATTACGGCCCACTCCCTCTCACAGAGAGGAGGCCTGTGTCCCAGCTGTGGGGACTTTATAAGCTGATTATGCTATTACACTTCGAGGTCTGCTCATACTGGAAACGTGTAGCTTGATATTATGTCGTCGTGTAGCTGTAGGTGCACCTCTGACGATTAAATAATTAAAAACTCGGATTAATTACAAACTTTCACACTCCATTTAATTTCTAATTAAAGTTTAATTTTCAAAACATTGTGATGGTAATTTCGATTTAAAATTTCGGCTGATATAACAAAACATCACTCCTGTCTTCTCTGAAGGTACCGACAGAGTTGTCTCTATAGTACAGACGCCAGCACATCAAGCTACAACAATCTGTCAAATTTCTTTAATAGATCTTCAACTTTATCGCTAAAGCATTAGTTTCAAGGTTGATTGGGAAAATTTGACAGTTTCGGGTAGCTTGAGGTGCTGGCGTCTGTACATCTAGTTTCGGCCGACGGCGACTTTGTTCGCATGGAAGGACATAGAAACTCCGTGGCATACCAAGCTGTCCGCCATGTTGTTCTTTTTTTTTTTTTACAAAATGGCGTCCTCGCATGTTACCTATGTAAATCGATAGCTAACAATTGAAAATTTGACAGTTTCGGGTAGCTTGAGGTGCTGGCGTCTGTACATTGAAACGCGAAAACCTGCCTATTTAATTTAAAAACACCTATGTACCTATCTACCTACACGTCATGTTTTTGAACAAAAAAAAAAACTTGAGAGGTGTCAAGGGACACCCGGATGGAACGAAGTATAACTGACTTGCTTTCTATAAGAGAGAGAGAGAGAGAGAGACAGAGAAACACGCGCACGCCCGCGCCGCCCGCACGGCTTACAACTATAGCAAAAAGTGTCGTTCCAACTTTTGGTCTTAATTTTTTCCCTCCAGCCCCCTTTCGCAACGCGCGATAAGGAACTTCGTTCCAATATTTTGTATATATCGCAAAGTTATGCACATTTTTCACGGTAATTAGTTATTACGACGTCATTTGGTTGAATGTTTCTCCAGTTAGGTATGCTCAGTTCACATGGGACTGAGCATTCCCCTCAGGTAGGAATATGCCATTTCAAACAAAATATTTTTTAAACCTGTCCACAATTGTTGAAAATATCGATGAACATACGCTGTCAAAAAATACATGGAGACGAACACAGAACCTCCTTTTTTGAAGTCTGTTAAAAATCCCAACTCTACCAGGCCTGGGAACCGAACCCAGGACCGTCTGCTCAACACCACCATTTTTTTTTTTTTCTTTGTGAAATGCATTACGCATCCCCGTCATCCCGGTACGAGACGGGGTATGTGGGGCGTATATGGAATCTGTACCTTCACACAACGCTCATGACGTCAGAGACCGTGTTGCCGTCGGGTATGTTTTGAAATCCAGAAATCGAGAACTTTTCTATTAAACAGCAGATATGTTTTTTCTATGCGGTCAAAATTTATGGAACAGCTAATTTAAAAAAAATACCGACGAAAAATTTAAATGCAGGGGGTT
The DNA here is from genome assembly GCA_945859715.1 of Apamea sordens. Lineage (NCBI taxonomy): Eukaryota > Metazoa > Arthropoda > Insecta > Lepidoptera > Noctuidae > Apamea > Apamea sordens. The sequence goes on along the minus strand of OX244015.1, from coordinate 2,925,895 downwards.
CAGAGTTTAGAATAATGTACTGAATCTATGGTAACAGGTTCCGCGTGCGTCGATGTCCCTGCCTTCCTGCATACAACGTCCCGACAACAATCGTCGGGCCGTTGCCCACCAAACACAACACCCGTCAGGTCTGGTCGGAGGACCCTCCCTTTTCTATGGAGGATGAGTGAACTTTACACCCTGTTCCTAATACCTCTATAGAATCTTCAGAAATCTACTCATAATTTCGCTTTCATCAGCAGTATAAGTTTACAGGCAGATAAGTAGATAGCCTTCCAAAGGAAAAATAAATGCTGAAAATAGGCCTCCCGCATTATCATAACAAATTACCTGTAAGCGATCATGTTTTAAAGGTTGTTATGCGCGTTAAGGCTTCTTACACACGAAGTCCTATTTTTACCTGACTGCACGACATTTTAAAGACAGGGTTAGGTTTTTCACGCATATCTATGTATCTTTGTTTAAAGAATTCAAAGATTCATTTCGATACGACAATTATAAGCAGCACCCTAATTGCGTAACACACAATCAATCGGAATCGGTTTCATTTTGACAGTTCAACAACATTCATTGCGTTATTTACGTGTTGGGCAGACAAATTTCTCGAACTTATGAAGCAATGGATTAGCAATTTGCTTCAAAATGATTCAGATTACGATTGATTGTGTGTTACGCAATTAGGGTGCAGGTTAAAATTGATTTCTAAGGCTTTTAAACTTTTTTCTTTCCTTTTCTTTTTTAGGGTTCCGTAGCCAAATGGCAACGGAACCCTTATGGATTCGTCATGTCTGTCTGTCTGTCTGTCCGTCCGTATGTCACAGCCGCTTTTTTCCGAAACTATAAGAGCTATACTGTTGAAACTTGGTAAGTAGATGTATTCTGTGAACCGCATTAAGATTTTCACACAAAAATAGAAAAAAAACAATAAATTTTGGGGGTCCCCATACTTAGAACTGAAACTCAAAATTTTTTTTTTCATCAAACCCATACATGTGGGGTATCTATGGATAGGTCTTCAAAAATGATATTGAGGTTTCTAATATCATTTTTTTCTAAACTGAATAGTTTGCGCGAGAGACACTTCCAAAGTGGTAAAATGTGTGTGTCCCCCCCCTGTAACTTCTAAAATAAGAGAATGATAAAACTAAAAAAAATATATGATGTACATTACCATATAAACTTCCACCGAAAATTGGTTTGAACGAGATCTAGTGAGTAGTTTTTTTTTAATACGTCATAAATCGTAACGTAACGGAACCCTTCATGGGCGAGTCCGACTCGCACTTGGCCGGTTTTTTTACATTGTTAGTTAGTCAAATAAAAGCGTGTTAAAAATAAACATCATTACCATCATCATCATTTCAGCCGAAAGACGTCCACTGCTGGACATAGTCCTCCCCTAAGCACCTACACTTCGACCGGTTCTGTGCTTCTCGCATCCAACGGGTTCCTGCGGCCTTCACAAGGTCGTCGGTCCACCTTGTGGGAGGCCTTCCAACGCTACGTCTTGCGGTACGCGGTCGCCACTCCAGAACCTTTCGGCCCCATCGGCCATCTGTTCTGCGAGCAATGTGCCCTGGCCACTGCGACTTAAGTTTGCCAAAAATAAAATAGCTCATACAAAAACAAATTAAAAGGTTGTGACCATAGAAATATACTTATATCTATAAATAAATAAATAAATAAATATCCCTAGACATTTCACACAGCGCCATCTAGTCCCAAGCTAAGCAACCTAATGCTTGTGTTATGGTAACAAGATGGCTGATAAACTACTTATATACATTTTTTTTTGTAAATACATACATATTATAGATAGAAAAACACCCAGACTCGGAACAAATACATGTAGGTCCTATAAATATTTGTTCCGTGCGGGAATCGAACCCGCGACACGCAGCGCAGCAGTCAATCGCTTAACCACTGCGCCAACCGTGCCGTCTATGGTTGTTATGTCACACGTGTGTCTGCCAAACCCCTAGGGAAATATAGGCTTTATTAGAACGAACTTCCTATTTGCATAAAGCTAGCATGCAACGTTTGCCCTTGACAAAACATCGTGTTGGCGTGACTCACCATACCTGAAAACAGCCCTAATCTATGTTTGTGCAAAATACATGTGGCCCAGTGCCATATTAACTTGCAATTCTGTGAACATCACCCGTTATTACACAGGATTTATAAGATAACAGTTACGTGCACCTGATACTAATAATAATAATATCCCTGGACATTTCACACAACGCCATCTAGTCCCAAGTTAAGCAACCTAATGCTTGTGTTATGGTAACAAGATGGCTGATAAACTACTTATATACATTTTTTTTTTGTTAATACATACATATTATAGATAGAAAAACACCCAGACTCGGAACAAATACATGTAGGTCATACAAATATTTGTTCCGTGCGGGAATCGAACCCGCGACACGCAGCGCAGCAGTCCCAACCGTGTCGTCGATTGTTGATTCCTACGGTTTCTATGACTTGACAAAACTTCGAGACATATTGTTACTCTTTCACGCAAAAACTACTAAACGGATTTGGAAAGAAAGAAAATACATTTATTTGGCACAAACTAAAATACACACAATACATCAGATACATACATCAGACAAAACAAACAATAAAAAAAAAATTAAAAAAAACTTGAGAGGTGTCAAGGGACACCCGGATGGAACGAAGTATAACTGGCTTGCTTTCTATAAGAGAGAGAGAGAGACAGACAGCGAAACACGCGCACGCCAAACGGCTTACAACTATAGTAAAAATTGTCGTTCCAACTTTTGGTCTTAATTTTTTCCGTCTAGCCCCCTTTCGCAACGCGCGATAAGGAACTTCGTTCCAAAAGATTAAATAAACGTGAAAGTTTGTATGGATGGATGGATGGCTGGATGGATGTTTGTTACTCTTTCACGCAAAAACTACTGAACGGATTCGAATGAAATTTGGCACACAGATAGTTTATAACCAGGATTAACATATAGGATACTTTTTATCCCGATATTCCCACGGGATCGAAACTTATGCGGGTGAAACCGCGGGGCGCAGCTATTACTAATCTAAACTAATACCTATAAAAAATCTAAACTAATCACGAGTCCCTATTTAGCCACGAGCTCGTACCATCCAAAAACATAAAACTTTGCACTTTGCAGATGTTAGTAGCCATTACAATTTAATATCATTTTCGCCGTATTTAAATTGATTATTTATTAACCGACGAAAAAAAAACTGAGGAGGTTCTCAAGTCGACGCGTATATTTTTTTTTTTTATGTATGACCACGCATAACTTTTTACAGAGTAGTCCGATTATGATAATTCTTTTTTTTTGGAAAGGGTCCCAAAAATTGGTCCCATATAAATTTGGAAAAAAAATCCAATCCTAAGGGTGGGAAAATAAATAATAATAAAAAAAACTAAGTAATAACAAAGTAATAAATAACAGTAGGAGTAGCAGTAGTAGTTAATAACTAAGTTCTATTTTATGCTTTTTCAGTTTTTTCGGCGGTTTAATTTTTTTGAAAAGTTTTTTATCACATCATACCAGCCATTCATGGTGACGGACACATGCCATCAGTGACAGCAGCTACCACACTTCTTGTGTCAATGAGACAGTTTAGATATCTAATAGATAGATACACTAAAAAAAACAGAAAAAAACCTTGTATACAGCCCGCCTAAGACACCTATTGTGTTGATAATGGGTAGACGTTTACCAGTGACCTTTGTCTGAGCTATTTGCATATGAAATGAAGAAAATTGTTACATACAATGTCTTGTGTATTTTCGTATCTTCAGGTTTTTTTTCATGTTACTAAACAGTCATTATTATTATTATTTTTTATTGACAATAGGCTCACTCTTGACCTCAATTCGGCCCAGAGGCAGGGATGAGATCTGCGGTGGAACGAGCTTGCCCAGAAGAAGCCTATTCACTCTCGCCTTGAAGAGATTCGGGTTGTATGAACTCGGGAATGCAGACGCAGGCAGACGATTCCACTCCTTAGCTGTGCGCATCAGAAAAGATGACGAGAAGCGCTTAGTGCGTATATATGGTATATTAACCAAATAGGGGTAATTTCCCGCAGTGCGCCTGGACTCTCGATGGTAGAAAGGTGAAGGCGGGATGAGCTCATGTAGCTCTTGAGCACACTCCCCTAAGTACAGTCTGTAGAAGACGGACAGACAGGCAACACTTCGCCGGTGAGCCAAACTGTGAAGCTTTGCCTTATTATCTGCCTAGCGTTTTCCCAACTATATTGGGGTCGGCTTCCAGTCTAACCAGATGCGGCCAAATACCAGTATTTTACATGGAGCGACTGCCTATCTGACCTCCACAACCCAGTGATTGGGTAATACGATACCCCTTGGTAAGACTGGTTGTCAGACTTTCGGGCTTCTGACTACCCGTAACGACTGTCAAAGATCTATGAATGCCAGCCGGGACCAACGGCTTAGCGTGCTTTCCGAGGCACGGAGGGGTCTCGGTATGGAAAGATGGTTACCCATCCACAGACCAATCGCGGCAAGCGTAGCTTACCCTGATCGATCGACCTGTGCGGATGTTATTATTTAGCCAAGAGCCTTTCCGTTGTTTACCATCCATCATCATCATCAAATAAAATCAAATTGAAGTGTCTATTTGTAATATCCAAATAACAGCTTTTACTAAAAGCTTATGAAAGTATATACGGGTACCTACTTCCCTTTTTAAATTTTTTATCTGTCTGTCTGTTTGTTCCGCCTAGTCTCCGAAACGGCTTGACCGATTTTGACTGGACATTCCAGTTAGGGCTACCGCGCAAAAAAACAAAAAAAAAACCATGATAACTATTTCTTTTCCGACATGCCCACGACTTCGTTCGCAGGCACAGCTAGTAAAAACTAAACAGTTTTGAATAGCGGACAGACCAGTCTGATTAACTATTATTAAAAAAACTGGTCACAATAACGAGTATTTTTTATTATACTGGATGAACGACATTATGCCATCTAATTTACACCAATGTATCAAATTCACACGGTCGACATACTTACGTCGTGATTTGACGGCATGGTTGGCGCAGTGGTTAAGCGATTGACTGCTGCGCTGCGTGTCGCGGGTTCGATTCCCGCACGGAACAAATATTTGTATGACCTACATGTATTTGTTCCGAGTCTGGGTGTTTTTCTATCTATAATATGAATGTATTAACAAGAAAAAAAAATGTATATAAGTAGTTTTCAGCCATCTTGTTCCCATAACACAAGCATTAGGTTGCTTAGCTTGGGACTAGATGGCGCTGTGTGAAATGTCCAGGGATATTATTATATTATTACCTACACAAACATACGTAAGCACCGGCTACACATCAAGCCTTACTTAACCAGTACAAGCTGAGTTCTGATTTAGGTCATAGAAAAGTCTGACACTCCCTTCCGCTCCACCCAGAGCGGGAGGGGTCATTTGATGATTTCCCATCCACAAAAAAAAAGCACCGGCTACACATCAAGCCTTACTTAACCAGTACAAGCTGACTTCTGATTTAGGTCATAGACTACTAATTTATAATTTAGGTAGTACTAGCTGCGCCCCGCGGTTTCACCCGCATAAGTTTCAATCCCGTGGGAATATCGAGATAAAACTATTTGCGTAACACACGATCAATCAGAATCGGTTTCATTTTGACATTTCAACAACATTCATTGCGTTATTTACGTGCTGAGCAGACAAATTTTTCGAACTTATGAAGCAATGGATTAGCAATTTGCTTCAAAATGATTCTGATTCCGATTGTTTGTGTGTTACGCAATTAGGGTGCTGGTTATAAACTATCTGTGTGCCAAATTTCATCCAAATCCGTTCAGTAGTTTTGGCGTGAAAGAGTAACAAACATCCATCCATACAAACTTTCGGGTTTATATGTATATGTCGGAGATGGTTGTCAAATTAAAATTGTGGGTAGTCAACAGAATTTGTTATGATTTGTGTTTATTATCATTTTAAGTGATTTTTACTATCAATTGTTGTCTTATAAATCGAAACATAATTTATTGAGTACTCGGCACTGTAGGTCTTAATTAATTTTTGGCAACTTATTTCGATAAATTGTACCCGTTGGTTTTATTCAAAACAACGGATGATATGTTACTTTGTTTTTAAAATGGTTTACTTTGTGAAATCACCATTGTTTGTTTATGACAATTATTCTTGTATTATTTGATTACTTTATAATGCAAGTCTTATTAAATTTAACGTATTTTAGTGTTTTGTATCAAGTAAACACTTGACGTGCGTCATTGGACAGAGTTGTCAATCATCCTATAAAAGAGCGTGCACTCGTTTTGCTAGTCAGTCGGTCTTCGGATTCGACTCAATACAGAGCACCTGCTCCCGACATAACTGTCGGTTTACCTGGTACAGCGCTGCTGTATATTTACATAGCTGTGTTGGCTTGCTAAAATAGCGAGTAGATACACTTTGTGTTGGGTGGCTTGGCCGCTATACGAACTGTGACCCTAAAGGGTTTGTTCGATTAACTGTTTTTAATATTTACCCATTATTGTGTCTTTTGTATACCTAGTGTATTGTTTTTGTGTACTGTAATTTTTATTACAGTTCTCTGTAACTGTTTAGACCATTCTGTTTATCCCAATAACATGGGAACTCCAAACCCTGACCATATTATATACCGCTCGCTCGGCACTCCTGATCCTACATATACATATTAGTAGGAAGTTTTTATTTACATTTTTTTTTCTTTTTTCTTGATTTACATAACATAATCAGTCTATAATGTTCCCACTGCTGGGACACAGGCCTCCTCTCTGTGAGAGGGAGTGGGCCGTAATCCACCACGCGGGCCCAGTGCGGGTTGGCAGATGTCAAATGTCTCTTCATGTTTCTTGAGTTATATTATTGTATTTGTTGGTATATTGGCGTGGCTCTCTGACATATGGCAAATAATTTAATTTCATATTCTGTGTATTGTAATGTTAATTACTTTACATAACTAGTATTGTATACAAATAAAGTATTTTCTAACTGAACAGACAGCTGTGCTGCTGGGGAGTTTGTTGCGCCACTTCTTCCCAGCGATAGCACTAGGAAGTGGTGAAGGGCGGGCGTTTTGGGGGACTGTCTTTTGTAAGTTTGACGTTCGAAAAGTGCTGATTCTCAGCCGATTTTGAATAAATGACTTTTGGTTTATTTTGATAGCACGAAAACCCTACACGATTGGAGGTCAGCTAAAACTGGAAATGTATGTATATTAGCTTGATGTGTAGCCGTGTGTACCTAATTTTAAAATGATTCACTTTTCGTATAGGATTACCACGAGTTTGTATATCTTTGGGACATTTCCGGACAAACAGAATGTTGTTTGTGTTATTAATATTAGGATGTTGTGATTGGTAACGTTTATTGTAAACTAGCGAATCGCTCCTGGTTACGGGTATTACTTCATTTTGGCGTAGCGTTATTTCTTATTGCTCGGCTTCTAAGAGTGCTAGCGTGATGTTGAGTAGCCTATAACCTTCCTCAAGAATTAAGCTATTAAATGCAAAACATATAAAAAAAAAACAATAAAAAAATGGTGGGGGAAAACATGCGTAACATCCACGCAAAACGGCTATCGCTCAGTATTATGCTGCGACCCTATGCAAGACAGAGCCCCAGCTCTTTGTAATACTGTGGCGCTGGTTTTCAGCGACAGCCGGCGCCGACGTAATGACTTCGTCCGGTGCAACAAACAATTGTAAAAAAATGTATATAAGTAGTTTATCAGCCATCTTGTTACCATAACACAAGCATTAGGTTGCTTAGCTTGGGACTAGATGGCGCTGTGTGAAATGTCCAGGGATATTATTATTATTATTAATTATTCACCAACAATTATTTTTAGGGTTCCGTACCCAAAGGGTAAAAACGGGACCCTATTACTAATTATTTTTAAAGCAAACAATTATTAGGTCCAAACTGCATCAAATATCTGGAAGAAGAAGTCTTGGTGTGCTGTTGTGTGCGAACCATTAAATAAATTGACAGGAGAATGGTGACACGCAGAAGTTTTTCCTCATACAGAGAACAAATACTGATAATTACGTTTGCATACTGCGTATTAGTAAAATCAAACAGGTTTTTCACGATATTTTCCTTAACTATACCTATGTAAGTCAATGGTGTCAAAGATCACGTGCATACATAACTTACTTTGAACAAGTCACTTAATTAACTACACATGTGACACCTTATTCTTCCCGTCTGCGCGATAGGCAGCGTGCTTGAACTTCTGCGATTGGCTGTTGAGCTCCTTAAGGGCCTTACTCTCGTTTAGTACCGTAATACGGTCACTTTATGAAGAATATTTCTCATTAACGGCTTGATTAAAAGATCTGTAAAAAATATATGTTTGCTATAGATTCATGAACAACATTTCTGTAGAAGGATTTTTTCGTATGGCTAATACTTTTGCCTTAAAAAAATATTTACCAACACGCTATTTTTTTCTGAAATTCGATATTACTTCTAAACGGCTTTGATGTTTGGAAATATTTTTACACTGAAAAATCGATGGTTAGAGGTACTACAGATTTGTCTTAGCTTATGTAAATCAATTAACATTTGCAAAGGAAATGTCCCCACTTTGAGATCGAGCTTCAGAGGGGCTCTGCGCGGGCGCGGGCGGCAGTCGTGCGTTAGCATTGAGACGGGATGGCTGTGTCGCTCGCTGCTACGCTCCGGCTATCGACCGACTATGCGCGTCTGTCTGTGTTAGTGCAAATATTTACGAACGAATTGTATCAGTGTGCGTTTATTGACTAGCTCGCTGCAGATGGCCCATTTCTATTGTGCGCGTGGACGCTTACGAATACTTACGATGGTAAAATACAAGTAGTCATATCTAACCTAATATTAAAATGAGAAAAGATTGGATTTGATCAAAATAAAAGTCCAAGATGGCGGCTGCGAAAATTTTCAAGTTTTTCATCATGGGTGTCGTTTTCATATTTTTCGAGGGTGACAAAACCGATAGTGAGGTCAAAATAAAAATCCAAAATGGCGGCTGCAAAAATTTTCAAGTTTTTCATCATGGGTGTCGTTTTCATATTTTTCGAGGGTGACAAAACCGATAGTGAGGTCAAAATAAAAATCCAAAATGGCGGCTGCAAAAATTTTCAAATATTTCATCATGGGTGTCGTTTTCATACTTTTCGAGGGTGATAAAGCCGATAGTGAGGTCAAAATAAAAATCCAATATGGCGGCTGCAAAAATTTTCAAATATTTCATCATGGGTATCGTTTTCATACTTTTCAAGGGTGATAAAGCCGATAGGTCAAAATAAAAATCCAAAATGGCGGCTGCAAAAATTTTCAAATATTTCATCATGGGTGTCGTTTTCATGCTTTTCGGGAGTGATAAAGTCGCTAGTGAGGTCAAAATAAAAATCTAAAATGGCGGCTGCGAAAATTTTCAAATATTTTATCATGGGTGTCGTTTTCATGCTTTTCGGGGGTGATAAAGCCGCTAGTGAGGTCAAAATAAAAATCCAAAATGGCGGCTGCGAAAATTTTCAAATTTTTCATCATGGGTGTCGTTTTTATGCTTTTCGGGGGTGATAAAGCCGCTAGTGAGGTCAAAATGAAAATCTAAGATGGCAGGTGCGAAAATTTTCAGAATTTTCGTCATGGGTGTCGTTTTCATGCTTTTCGGGGGTGATAAAACCGCTAGTGAGGTCAAAATAAAAATCCAAAATGACGGTTGCGAAAATTTTCAAAATTTTCCTCATGGGTGTCGTTTTCATGGTTTTTGAGGCTGCTGAAGCCAATAGTAAGGTCAAAATGAAAATCTAAGATGGCGGGTGCGAAAATTTTCAGAATTTTCGTCATGGGTGTCGTTTTCATGCTTTTCGGGGGTGATAAAACCGCTAGTGAGGTCAAAATAAAAATCCAAAATGGCGGCTGCGAAAATTTTCAAATTTTTCATCATGGGTGTCGTTTTCATGGTTTTTGAGGCTGCTGAAGCCAATAGTGAGGTCAAAATGAAAATCTAAGATGGCAGGTGCGAAAATTTTCAGAATTTTCGTCATGGGTGTCGTTTTCATGCTTTTCGGGAGTGATAAAGTCGCTAGTGAGGTCAAAATAAAAATCTAAAATGGCGGCTGCGAAAATTTTCAAATATTTTATCATGGGTGTCGTTTTCATGCTTTTCGGGGGTGATAAAGCCGCTAGTGAGGTCAAAATAAAAATCCAAAATGGCGGCTGCGAAAATTTTCAAATTTTTCATCATGGGTGTCGTTTTTATGCTTTTCGGGGGTGATAAAGCCGCTAGTGAGGTCAAAATGAAAATCTAAGATGGCAGGTGCGAAAATTTTCAGAATTTTCGTCATGGGTGTCGTTTTCATGCTTTTCGGGGGTGATAAAACCGCTAGTGAGGTCAAAATAAAAATCCAAAATGGCGGCTGCGAAAATTTTCAAATTTTTCATCATGGGTGTCGTTTTCATGGTTTTTGAGGCTGCTGAAGCCAATAGTGAGGTCAAAATGAAAATCTAAGATGGCAGGTGCGAAAATTTTCAGAATTTTCGTCATGGGTGTCGTTTTTATGCTTTTCGGGGGTGTTAAAGCCGCTAGTGAGGTCAAAATAAAAATCCAAAATGACAGTTGCGAAAATTTTCAAAATTTTCCTCATGGGTGTCGTTTTCATGGTTTTTGAGGCTGCTGAAGCCAATAGTAAGGTCAAAATGAAAATCTAAGATGGCGGGTGCGAAAATTTTCAGAATTTTCGTCATGGGTGTCGTTTTCATACTTTTCGAGGGTGATCAAGCCGATTGTGAGGTTAAAATAAAAATCCAAAATGGCGGCTGCGAAAATTTTCAAACTTTTCGTCAGTGATGTCGTTTTCATGCTTTTCGGGGGTGATAAAGCCGATAGTGAGGTCAAAATAAAAATCGAAAATGGTGGTTGCGAAAATTTTCAAATTTTTCATCATGGGTGTCGTTTTCATGCTTTTCGGGGTTGATAAAGCCGATAGTGAGGTCAAAATAAAAATTCAAAATGGCGGCTGCGAAAATTTTCAAACTTTTCGTCAGTGATGTCGTTTTCATGCTTTTCGGGGGTGATAAAGCCGATAGTGAGGTCAAAATAAAAATCCAAAATGGCGGCTACAACAATTTTCAGATATTTCATCATGGGTGTCATTTTCATAGTTTTCGAGGGTACTACAGCCAATAGTGAGCTCACAATGTAAATCCAAGATGGCGGCTACAAAAATTGTTTTTTTTTTAAATCATACATAAGGAACTTCGAATAACCTAAGTTATTCCGATCAAACTAAAATTTACTAATTATTACTTGATTTTAGGTACACGATACTTATTTGACAATAATATATTTAGTGCGATGAGTTGCCAAATAAACAATGTTATTTATCACGAGACCGCATGAGTGAGTGAGTGAGTGAGTGACAGATAGATTGCAAAAACAATATCCTATACGGTTAAGACACAAGAAATGCGTTTCCGTGAATACTGTATCATTGTGTATTAAAATTCAATTGATTTAATACAGATAACTTATTATTGAAAGATTATCTATTTATCCAGTTCTTTATTTAGATATTTAAGAAGGAAAATTAGTTTTATATGTAACCAACACCTCAAATGATGACTGAATAATTAGTTACAACTAAAACTAGATTTTTGAAGCCGCCATTTTGGATTTTTATTTTGACCTCACTATTGGCTTTATCACTCTGGAAAACCACGAAAACGACACTTATGAAGCAAAATTCCAAATTTATTGCAGCCGCCATTTTGGATTTTCATTTTGACCTCACTATTGGCTTCAGCAAACTCAAAAACCACACCCATGATGAAAAATTTGAAAATTTTTGCAGTCGCCATTTTAGATTTTCATTTTGACCTCACTATTGGCTCCAGCACCCTCGAAAACCACGAAAACGACACCCATGACGAATATTTTGAAAAGTTTTGCAGCCGCCATCCTGGATTTTCATTTTGACTTTATAATCGGCTCCAGCACCCTCGAAAACCACGAAAATGACACCCGTGACGAAAATTTTGAAAATTTTCGCACCCGCCATCTTAGATTTTCATTTTGACCTCACTATTGGCTTCAGCAGCCTCGAAAACCACGAAAATGACACCCATGACGAAAATTTTGAAAATTTTCGCACCCGCCATCTTAGATTTTCATTTTGACCTCACTATTGGCTTCAGCAGCCTCGAAAACCACGAAAATGACACCCATGACGAAAATTTTGAAAATTTTCGCACCCGCCATCTTAGATTTTCATTTTGACCTCACTATTGGCTTCAGCAGCCTCAAAAACCATGAAAACGACACCCATGATGAAAAATTTGAAAATTTTTGCAGCCGCTATTTTAGATTTTCATTTTGACCTCACTATTGGCTCCAGCACCCTCGAAAACCATGAAAACGACACCCATGATGAAAAATTTGAAAATTTTTGCAGCCGCCATTTTAGATTTTCATTTTGACCTCACTATTGGCTTCAGCAGCCTCGAAAACCACGAAAATGACACCCATGACGAAAATTTTGAAAATTTTCGCACCCGCCATCTTAGATTTTCATTTTGACCTCACTATTGGCTTCAGCAGCCTCGAAAACCACGAAAATGACACCCATGACGAAAATTTTGAAAATTTTCGCACCCGCCATCTTAGATTTTCATTTTGACCTCACTATTGGCTTCAGCAGCCTCAAAAACCATGAAAACGACACCCATGATGAAAAATTTGAAAATTTTTGCAGCCGCTATTTTAGATTTTCATTTTGACCTCACTATTGGCTCCTGCACCCTCGAAAACCATGAAAACGACACCCATGATGAAAAATTTGAAAATTTTTGCAGCCGCCATTTTAGATTTTCATTTTGACCTCACTATTGGCTCCAGCACCCTCGAAAACCACGAAAACGACACCCATGACGAATATTTTGAAAAGTTTTGCAGCCGCCATCTTGGATTTTCATTTTGACTTTATAATCGGCTCCAGCACCCTCGAAAACCACGAAAACGACACCCATGACGAATATTTTGAAAAGTTTTGCAGCCGCCATCTTGGATTTTCATTTGGACTTTATTATAATCGGCTCCAGCACCCTCGAAAACCACGAAAATGACACCGATGACGAAAATTTTTAAAATTTTCGCACCTGCCATCTTAGATTTTCATTTTGACCTCACTATTGGCTTCAGCAGCCTCGAAAACCACGAAAATGACACCCATGACGAAAATTTTGAAAAGTTTTGTAGCCGCCATCCTGGATTTTCATTTTGACTTTATAATCGGCTCCAGCACCCTCGAAAACCACGAAAATGACACCCATGACGAGGTTTATCTACTAAACGGCCGTAGGTAATTATTTCAAGGTCACTGCCGAAACTATAACATCGTTCGATTGGCTACGGAACCCTAAAATGCTATTTAGGTACAGTGCTAGTTAGGTAGGTTTATTACTGATTTATAATAATTCAAATTGGTGAAACAGGATCACATTTTTTATAAAATCTCATTTTTATGTACTTAATAAATCCTCCTACCTACAGTATGCAAATAAAATGTTATTCGATTCCTAAGAAAAGTTTTACCCCCGCAGGAACTAAGTTCTGATTTTAAATAAAATCGAAATTTCTAAATGAAAAATGCTTAACATATACGTAACATACGTATCAATCTATACAAAATATATCAGACTTGCAACCGCAATTCCCTTCTGGAATCGTTGGCAAAAATAGCGACCTGCGGGCGGCATGTCTGTGCCTCTGCATACTCTTTGATCGTCGTTTTAGTTCAGCGCGCCACCGCGCGCGTTTTACGTTTTGGGGAGTAGAGCGTTTAGCTCCGCCCACATGCACAAGGTCAGCGAGCCCTATATACACCTTAAGTTTTGAGTTGAGCTGCACGACGATGGCTGGACAAGTCTACTCAATCTGTATGGTTCTTTCCTCAAAAAAACATTTCAGACATCAATCTACATGATCTGACCAAGATTATGTCTGAACTTTAAAAGAGACTGTGACTTGGTTTGTTTCGGCTTTTCTCCTCAGAGTAGTCACATAGTAAACGCCGAACTCATCTAGTTTTTAAAATATGTCAAAACAATGTACGCGCGATTAACACTTTGTCACATTAATATTGCGATAATTTTCTTTCGATGAACTTGCTTTTAAGAGGTGAAAAATAAAACAATCATCATTTTTTTTTCAATCTTGGGTAAATCCTCCTGAGTCCACCCTAGTACAGTCACGAGCACCAATATGTCAACACTTGGTAACTTTCAATTGCGATTTTTTTCGTGAAATAACGAATGCAACGTTGAAACACGACACATTACATAAACCTATGCGTTCGAAAATGCTATTATCGAAACAACATAACATTTCATTAAAAAATAAAGGGGTAAATCACTTTTGAATAAAGCCGAGTGTATACATACTTTTGCTCGTGACTTGACTGTACATGGATTTATTAGTAAACTTACACACACTATCTTTACTTACAGGATGACCCCAATACAATAGTGGATTGCAAACCCACACTAAATAAATTGAAAATCAACCTACGGCTAATACTTAAAAAATAAACTTGAAAAATATGTAGGAAGCAACACAACTCTATTAAAACACAATCTAAAGTCAGACTACAGAATTATATGTACAGATGCAAGCAGGTCAAGCTACCCGAAACTGTCAACATTTTCCAATCAACATTGAAACTTAATTCTTCAGAGATAAAGTTGAAAATCTATTCAAGAAATTTGACAGATTGTGGTAGCTTGATGTGCTGGGTCTGTACAGACCTATGAAAAAAAAAACCATCATATTTTTTTTAAACTTGGGTAAATCCTCCTGGGCGCACCCTAGTACAAGTACATGGGATTTGAACATAACTGACTATGTGTGGGTGTTCTTCCAGTACACTTCTGCCCCATTCGGGAATTACAAGCGTGATCTTATATTATGCTCTACTCCCCCCGACTCTTTGATATTGGAACGAAGTTCCTTATCGCGCGTGGCGAATGGGGGCTAGACGGAAAAAATTAAGACCAAAAGTTGGAACGACACTTTTTGCTATAGTTGTAAGCCGTGCGGCGTGCGCGTGTTTCTCTGTCTGTCTCTCTCTCTCTCTCTTTGAACTTCGTTCCATCCGGGTGTCCCTTGACACCTCTCAAGTTTTTTTTAGTTGTCCATGTCCCGATACATTTCGCTCATTGTGTTGTGACCCTACCCAAATTGGAGTTAAGTATTTGAATCAGTTATAGGATGCGTCAGCGCAAAAAGGTAGCGGTAGGTATGTGAGATCATTGAGCTGCTCCTAATAGCAGGGAATTATACTTAGCCCAGGGCCCTAGTTCAGTCATCTGCCTAGCCTATTCCCAACATTTTGGGGTCGGCTTCCAGTCTAGCCGGCTGCAGCTAAATACCAGTTTTTTTACATGGAGCGACTGCCTATCTGACCTCCACAACCCAGTTACTGGGCAATACGATACCCCTTTGTAAGACTGGTTGTCTGACTTTCGGGCTTCTGACGACCCGTAACGACTGTCAAAGATACACGAATGACAGCCGGAGGGGTCTTGGTATGTGAAGATGGTTACCCATCCACGGACAAACCGCGGTAAGCGTAGCTTAACCTCGATCGACCCTTTAACCTCTACAGTACTATAGGTACAGACGCCAGCAGGTCAAGCTACCCGAAACTGTCAAATTTTCCCAATCAACCTTGAACCTTAATGCTTTAGCGATAAAATTGAAAAGAAAATCTAGATATTTGACAGATTGTAGTAGCTTGATGTGCTGGCGTCTGTACATTTCTGCCCTTTTCTTCGGGAATTGCAGGTGTTGGTGTTATATGATTGCTCCTCTCTCCCGACACGTTAGTTGTCCCTGTCCTGATATATTTTGCTAAGTATGGTGACCCTATCCAAATTAGAGTTATCTGAATCGGTTATTGGATGCGTCAGCGAAAAAAGGTAGCGGTAGGTATGTGAGATCATTGAGCTGCTCCTAATACAACACGGCGACAACACGGTTAGCGCAGTGGCTGAGCGATCGGACTGCTGCGCTGCGTGTCGCGGGTTCGATTCCCGCACAGAACAAATATTTGTAAGGCTCTAGACAGACGGACCGCATTTCAACTGCAATCCAACCGCAAATTGCAGTTCGGATGCAGTTTGAATGCAGTTGCAAACCAAACCAACCGTGCAGTTCTATTGCAGTCGTGTCAACTGCATTCAAACTGCATCCGAACTGCAATTTGCGGTTGGATTGCAGTTGAAATGCGGTCCGTCTGTCTAGAGCCTAAGTCCTACATGTATTTGTTCTGAGTTTGGGTGTTTTTTTTTTGTGTAAAAATATTTCATCACCACTGCTCTCAAAACGGTGAAGGAAACCGGCATGTCCTAGAACCAAAAAATTCGAAGACTTCTGCCACCTACCAACCCGCACTGGGCCCGCGTGCTGGATTACAGCCCACCTCTCACAGAGAGGAGGCCTGTGTCCCAGTGGGAACGTTATAGGCTGATTATGCTTTGTCAATAGTTATGAACACTCGAAGAGAAGAGGCCAGGGGCTGCAGTCTGGACATTCATAACGATCGCTTTACCACCGAATTCGGTCGCAAAGTCCTGTCACTCCATACATTACACCTGTCAATCCGGGACTTTGCGACCGAATTCGGTCGTAAAGCGATCGCTATGAATGTCGAGACTGCAGCCCCTGAGTCGTCGCAGCGGGAACATTACATTTCGATTATAAAGTGATGATACTTATGATTCGATGACACTTAAATGCTCTCACCAACCTCGACAGTAACTAGTAAACAACGTAATTTCTCACGCCAAGATGACATAAGTTACGACACAACCACAATAGGGTCGTACATTGTAATATTATAAGTATTACAAATTGTTCTAACTGCTGAGACCTTCGTTTTTTATTGCATATTACTGTTAGAGCGTTTGTCCACTTCAGCCGTCACCGGGACGTCACCGATCCACCCAGTCGCATTGCATCACCTGCTCGCGCTATTACTTCGTTTTTGCTCAGTTTTCTGACTTTTGCTCGGCTTCTAAGAGCCACAGCATGATGTTAAATAGCCTATAGTCTTCCTCAAAAAATGGGCTAGAAAATGCAAAAAGGATTTTTCAAATCCGACTTCTAGTTTCAGAGGTTAGCGCGTTCAAACAAACAAACTCTTCAGCTTTACACACAACACAAGCACATTAGGGACATTTATTGCAATAATATACGTACACACGGCTACACGTCAAGCTATACAAAACCAGTTTGTCTTGGCCTCACTTTGTATGATATTTTGTCACAATGAACGGTCAGCCAATACTGGTTTTGCATAGCTTGATGTGTAGCCGTGTGTACTACAAATTGTTTTAAGTGCTGTGACATTGAGACCTTTGGTTTTTGTTGCACATTCTTGTTAGGGCGTTTGTACACTTCAGCCGGCACCGAGAAACAAGATTTAATTATTTATTTAATATTTTCGGACACAAAAAGGTACAAAGGCGGACTTAATGCCTTAGGCAGGGAAGAGGGGATGTGTGTTTTGGGAGATGGTTCGAACTGAACGTGACGTCCCGGTGACGGTGATCGTTTGTCCACCGCGACCGAACTCGGCGTTTCAGTATGTTAGGCCTCGTTCGCACGGACGTAAAAATATCGCGGCAGGATTTTATAGCGCACTGGATTTTAAACTCTATGGGTTTAAGTTAAGCATTGAGAATAAGCGCTTCAAAAAAAGGACTGTTGGATTTTCAACTCTCAGCGCTAAGCAGTGCGTTGAATATCCAGTGCGCGATAATAAATCGCCGCGGGAAAACCGCGCTCGTGCGTACCTACGCTTATGATAGACAGACGGGGCCGCGGTGCGACAGCAGTGTGTTGACAAGATCAAACGTGTTTTGTATTGCACATCGGTTGTCACAATCTTGAGCTGAGTCCCAGCGGTCACGCCGAATTAGTCGAAACTTCGGATGACGGACGCGTGATGTAAATGTATGTGTCGCTATTTCGGCGCCGTCATCTCGTTGTCGTTGACGTACCGGTGACCACGGAATAGATAAATAAGGTTGGAATGGTAATGTGGGCGGGGCAAGCGCGCCACAGTTATGATTCGAAAATCATAACACGACCGATTCACTCATTCACCGCGTTCAGTGCGCGTCGGAATACTTCGGAGAACAGAACTCTGCTTAATAATGCCGTGTTGTGCAATTATAACATGTAAGACAAAAAATCAGACCTCAAGTATAAAGCGAGGAGGTATATCTTTCCATCGGCAAGTCCAAAATAACATTTAATTACAATATTATTTGTCAAAAACATAAAAATATACTGATCATTATGAAATACCAAACATTAACAACATTATTGCAACACTTCAAAAAAATATATACATTGCCCGCTGTGTACTCGCTCAATCAACACAATGACCAAGTAAGCGTACAATGTACTGCATGCATTGCGTCCTCTACACTTCAACTGTTGACGTTTCGTCCTTTGCTCTGATTGGCTGTGATGCACGGCGCATGTTTATCGATAGTGAGGTAACCATGTGGTTTATGGTTAAATAAAGTCATCGATAGAATTCTCGACTATATTTACGTTTGACAAAGATATTTTTTAGATTATTTAATATTTAATTAATTATAGTATATTTTTATTTAAACGTATTATGAGTAGGTAAATTAAATATTATATTAATCATTGAATGAATCCTACCGAATGTTATGAAGGGACATAGACCTGTCATCTACTAGTATACCAATCTCTGATTTTTTATTTAAGTTTATGTGCAATGATATTATGTGTATTAATATTTAAATATTTACGTTTATATTCTTAAAACTTTTATTTACACCATTTAGTAAAATTAAATTGAGGAATTTGAATTATGCAATAAATTATAAATTTTAGGTTCCCTAAAGAACCTAACGCCAGGGAACAATGGATTGACGTGACAAGTAGAGGAAACTGGATGCCGACAAAGACGAGTACTATTTGCTCTAAACATTTTAGTGAAAATGATTTTATCATTAAAAAATCAGGTTATAGGTACTTAAAACCAGTTTGCAACCAACCTTTTTTTTTTGGGTGGGAAATCATCAATTGACCCCTGCCGCTCTGGGCGGAGCGGAAGGGAGTGTCAGACTTTTATTGACTAAAACCCACCCGTGTTCCTTCAGTTGCCTGTGCCAAGGGCCACGGTATCTCTTTCGAACAACCCGCAGCCCTGGCGGCATCCAGTTCGTACTGACATCTCTTTGAGGCGCGCGTGGAACACATCGCGCCGTCGACCCGGGCCTGGTCCTTACCGGGCGGCGAGCTGCCCATTGCTCGCCGCCCGCAAGCCCGCGCCTACGGTGGCCGGGAGTCGGCTGTTGACTCCCGTCCAGGGCGTCTCCTACGGCAGCTAGGGGCGTGAGGGCGCAGCGATTGCCTCTCCCTCACGCGCTCCGCCTCCTCCTTTGCGAGCATTACTGCTTCGCAGATGGAGGTGACGGCCTCCCATTCACTCTCGCTCCGTACCATGGCCTGGACCAGGGCCGGACGCGAGAAATCGCTGCCGCCAATCGCCGCCACGAGGACACGGCGGTGCCCCGCCGAAGCCGGGCAGACCTCCACCGTATGCTCCACCGTGTCCTCCGGGCGATCCACACAGTGGTGACACCCTGGCGTTTCCTCCCGCCTTATCCTGATCAGGAATCTCCCGAAACAACCGTGTCCGGTGAGGACCTGCGTCAGGCGGAAGGTGAGGGCGCCGTGGCGCCTCTCTAGCCACTTCTCAAAGAGGGGACTTATTATTTAATATTGCTTGATGCAGGTGGGACTCCACCATTCTTCTTCTGTCCAACCTTCGTTTGCAATTAATAGCAAGCTCCAATTACTTAATAAATATGTTTAATTCCAAGGACAGTGATTATTTGTAATTAATCAAAGTAAAATAAAATTATTTCTTAATATTTATTTAATGTTTCATTTTTCCCCATAAATTCATCAGATATATAATTTATCGACAAAGAATATCGGCTTTGTCAAGCACTAGCGTGTATGAAAATTTTTATTGCATTTATGCTTGTTTGAGTGTCTATGCCTACGGGAGGTTATTGCTAGTGGGCGAACGAATATCTGCCCTGAAATTTATGTGTGTGTGATTTGGTTGTGTGCGAAATATTTGTAAACATAGTATTGCGTATGTGTAGAAATTAAAATAGTGGGGGTCAAGCGGCGACACTGGTCCTAGTACAAAATTGCAGCGAGGGCCTTTCCAACCTTATTATCTGTTCCGTGCCGGTGACGGCTACGGTGTACAGACGCACTAATATTTATATAACTGTTGCGTTTGCGTTCATTAATATTTATTAGCTAGATGCTCTGATAACTGGTGATGAGCAGTCTCTGTGTTTCTATCGTCAAGGTCTTACATCCACCATAAACCTACTTTTTATTCTTGTATCGACACGAGTATGAGTACAAGGGCTTAAGCTGACAACCATCTGACCTTGGTAAGACTGGTTGTCAGACTTTCGGGCTACTGACGACCCGTAACGACTGCCAAAGATCGACGAATGACAGCCGGGACCAACGGCTTAACGTGCTTTCCGAGGTACGGAGGGGTCTTGGTATGCAAAGATGGTCACCCATCCACGGACCAAATGCGGCAAGCGTAGCTTAACCAATCTATCGACGCGTGCGGCTGTTATAACTTAGCCACAAGCCTCAAAAAACTGTTTTATAAACCAATAAACTGGTTTACTAAAGATTTTCAGATTTCTAAATTCAGCACCTTTCTCCTAAAACCACAAAAAGAGTATAATAAACACAATAAATGTGTAATTTAATGGCGTCAAGTGAAAGTTTAAGAGTCTCGTTAGCACCGCACCATGGTCCATTGCGCTCTTATACAATTTGTTTGATGACGCAATGACGTAAGCGCAACCGATGCGTGTACGCAACTACGCAATGACAGTGGGTTGAGATTTTTTAGTAGGGAATGGGCTCTATCTAGTAAGGCCCTATGTAGTAAGAGGGGCCCGTGGCTAAATAATAACAGCCGCACAGGTCGATCGGTCAGGTTAAGCTACGCTTGCTGCGGTTGGTCTGTGGATGGGTGACCATCTTTACATACCGAGACCCCTCCGTGCCTCGGAAAGCACGTTAAGCCGTTGGTCCCGGCTGTCATTCGTGGATCTTTGACAGTCGTTACGGGTAGTCAGAAGCCCGAAAGTCTGACAACCAGTCTTACCAAGGGGTATCGTATTACCCAGTAACTGGGTTGTGGAGGTCAGATAGGCAGTCGCTCCATGTAAAATACTGGTATTCAGCTGCATCCGGTTAGACTGGAAGCCGACCCCAACATAGTTGGGAAAAGGCCAGGCAGATGATGGGCCCTATGTAGTAAGTGAAATTAAATGAAATTGTTTATTCGATAAATAGGGTATAGGAATCACTACTAAACGTCATCGTCACCGAGGGTTTCGTACATAGATATTTAACTACAAATTTACGGTTTTCGTGATGACATGACATTGCTTCTTGTCAAATTGCATAATTCTAGGTCTACGGGAAGTAACCTATAGGTTTTGATTCCCTTGCGAGTGTCAAAATATGCGGCATAAACGGAACATAAACGCCCGTATCTTTTGATTTCGTTGATTTAGAAGTTTGGTTTTTTCACTGCTTCAAGGGATTGCAACCCTGAGTATGTGATATTAATTTCAACTTGATAAGTGATAACTCTATCCGCGTTCCTGAGAAAAAAAAATTCAAAGACAGAGAGAGACAGACAGAGAAACACGCGCACGCCGCACGGCTTACAACTACCTATAGCAAAAAGTGGCGTTCCAACTTTTGGTCTTAATTTTTTCCGTCTAGTCCCTTTTCGCAACGCGCGATAAGGAACTTCGTTCCAAAAGGTCTTGACAGACGTACGGACAGACAGACAGACAATGAAGTGGTCTTATAAAGGTTCCGTTTTTCCTTCTGAGATACGGAACCCTAAAAACAGTTTTCCACTGATATTTCAAGTGACTACACTAACTGTGGCCGATGACCCAAAAAAAAAACTCATCAACTTTATTACTTTTCTGTACTTATTTATTTTTTGTTTTATCATGTAGGTAGGTACCCATCATGTCTGCGGAGTTTAGCTAGCTAATTTAATTTGACCCCGTGGAGTAGGTACGAGCGTGATTACCAGCGTTTGCTCACTGCGTATAACATGTAAACAAAAGAACCAGCTAATTAAAATTATACAGTAGTAGGTATAATGCTAACGTACAAATATACATAATATTTATGAAACTTGTTATAACTTATCATTACCACAGAATAATTAGGTAATAGTACTAACTCATTACTTCACAATTTTACGATCATTTTATAAAAGAATGTCAGATAAATGCTGTTGTAGGTATGTTTGTTTTCGTGTATGTAAGAATTTTGCAGTGAATTATCGCTTTTATCACTTTCATACTTTTACGTCCATAAAATTATGGAATTATGTGCATGTTATCATGTAATTGTATGATTACATAAAACATGCTTAACATAATTATGGGTAAATAATGTCATGCGTAAATATAATTAGGATAAACATATGTCATATGTCTTATAATTTTATGCAAATGGATAGGGAACCGTTCGTCGTTACGGGTAGTCAGAAGCCCGAAAGTCTGACAACCAGTCTTACCAAGGGGTATCGTATTACTCAGTAACTGGGTTGTGGAGGTCAGATAGGCAGTCGCTCCATGTAAAATACTGGTATTCAGCTGCATCCAGTTAGACTGGAAGCCGACCCCAACATAGTTGGGAAAAGGCGAAGCAGATGATGATGATGGATAGGGAACCGTTCGAACCCAGACAGGCGCTTTACTTTGTGTAAATAATTTCATCACCACTGTTCTCAAAACGGTGAAGGAAAACATCGTGAGGAAACCGGCATGTCCTAGAACCAAACATTCGAAGACATGTGACGTCTACCAACCCCCACTGGGCCCGCGTGGTGGATTATAACCCTAGCTCTGGAAGACAGGAGACCTGTGTCTGTCTGAGCAGTAAGAATATTCATCATCTGCCTAGCCTTTTACCAACTATGTTAGGGTCGGCTTCCAGCCTAGCCGGGTGTATCTGAAAACCAGTATTTTACATGGAGCGACTGCCTATCTGACATCCACAACCCAGTTACTGGGTAATACGATACCCCTTGGTAAGACTGGTTGTCAGACTTTCGGGCTTCTGATGACCCGTAACGACTGTCAAAGATCCACGAATGACAGCCGGGACCAACGGCTTAACGTGCTTTCCGAGGCACGGAGGGGTCTTGGTGGGTGAAGATGGTCACCCATCCACGGAACAACCGCAGCAAGCGTAGCTTAACCTGATCGATCGACCCGTGCGGCTGTTATTACTTAGCCACAAGCCCCTCACGCAGTTACATTATAGGCTGATTTTAACACCACTGTCTACAATTCTACACCTACATAGGTACACACGGCTACACGTCAAGCTATACAAAACCAGTTTGTCTTGGCCTCACTTTGTATGATATTTTCTCACAATGAACGGTCAGCTAATACTGGTTTTGCATAGCTTGATGTGTAGCCGTGTGTACTCCCTGATCGGCTGTTGAAAGATGAGAGTGGCTATGAGCCAAATATTCAAGTACCGCGACCCGATTGGCTCAGGATATAAGTGTTAGCATACCACGCTGACACCCTGAGATTTGCTTACTTTGTGAAGTGTTATATTGTTTTCTTTATTTAATTTAAATACTTATAAAATTGCATTTTTATATATTTTTATAAACAAAAGATTTAAAAAACATATAACTACCTGCGCCCCGCGTTTTCATCCGCTTAAGTTTCAATCCCGTAGGAATATCGGGATAATTTATGGATCATAATATAATGTATAAGATAGTAGCCCACCGGTATCGGGATCAGCACCCTAATTGCGTAACACACAATCAATCGGAACCGGTTTCATTTTGACAGTTCAACAATATTCGTTGCGTTATTTACGTGTTGAGCAGACAAATGTTTCGAACTTATGAAGCAATGGATTAGCAACTTGCTTCAAAATGATTCAGAATACGATCGATTGTGTGTTACGCAATTAGGGTGCAGGGTCCAAACTACCGGCGATCAGGGCTCCAGAGAGAGGAACCTCCTGACAATGCGAGTCGTGTCAAAATACTTGATTTGTTTATCTTTCACGGCTTTCACGAGGTTCTCATCATGCCAATCATTGTGCGGCGCTCTGATCGATCCATCACCACTACATCAGGTTTATTGGCAACAATATTCCTGAAAAATAATCCTTACTCCTTATTATTTTAATTATTGTGAATGTAAAGTTGAAGACTTTGTGGTTAATTTTTTTCTTTTGTTTTTTTTTTCTTGCGAGTTAGTTTTGTCATGGTCTGGCAGTTTGAGTAATTAATGTGGCCTACCCAAATAGTCCAAGATCCCAGAGCGGTAAGACACAACTTATTTTCTAAAGCATAGAACTTTCGGTTCTAAGTAGTCTCTCGTGTACTTTTTAATACCTGTACGTTTGTGGAGTTGGCTCGGTGACACCTGCGCAAGTACCAGGTGAGAAAGGTAACTAAAAATCAGAGTTACTTAACTTAAATTTTAATGACTGATTTTTATATATATTTTGTAGAATATTACTCTGAAGTAATATCAAAAAAGTCAGACGCTTTCCATGGGCCAGAACTTTTGTCAGACGCTTTAAAGCTCGACAAAAAATACATGAACTTAATTTATTTTTAAATGTCTGATTTTTAAATATGTTATTAAGATAACTATTACAAAGTTATATTTAATGAATCAGACAAATTATAATGACCAAACATCCCCTAAATATTTTTTCGGCAAAGCAGTAAAACATTTGTGACATTCACGATGGTAACCACTGTCGTACAAATCATCCGGTAAAACTACGTCTCTGAATTTTAGGTTATAGATTGTTCTTTGTTTTTAAATATTTTGGAACTTTTTAAATGTCTCTTTTGAAAATAATATTATCATGAGACTTTTTTACAAAATGTACATTTTAATGATACTTCCGAGGATTTTTCCATATTCTCTATTGAAAATAACTTATCACTCACAAATCACACGATATAACTGACAAAAACATGTAGTTTCATAAACCCGAATATAGAACTTAGAACTATACTGTTTAAGTGTATACTATAGTACAGTGTGTGCACCTGGCATATAGACACACACATACTGAAACAGATTGTGAGTTTAAAAAAAGGGGAACCGAGTCACCATGGATGTCTCACTCGCTCTGAAATGCATGTATAGTGCTCTCGCGCTCATACTCTTGATTGAGTAATTTTTGTGTTTAGGGGATGTTTGGTCATTACAATTTGTCTGATTCATTAAATATAACTTTGTAATAGTTATCTTAGTAACATATATAAAAATCAGACATTTAAAAATAAATTAAGTTCATGTACCTATTTTTTGTAGAGCTTTAACGCGTCTGACAAAAGTTCTGGCCCATGGAAAGCGTCTGACTTTTTTGATATTACTTCAGAGTAATATTCTACAAAATATATATAAAAATCAGTCATTAAAAATTAAGTTAAGTAACTCTGATTTTTAGTTACCTTTCTCACCTGGTACCTGCGCAGGTGTCACCGAGCCAACTCCACAAACGTACAGGTATTAAAAAGTAAACGAAAAACTACTTAGAATCGAAATTTCTATGCTTTAGAAAATAAGTTGTGTCTTATCGCTCTGGGATCTTACTCTAAAATGTCCTTTCTTTGGTATTGTTCGTCGAATCATTGAGCTCCTTGACTTTTTGAGTTGAGCTGCACGATTAGGTACTGATAAATGCGTGCACTGACTGGACAGGTCCACTCAATCTGTGTGGTTCTTTTCTGAAACAGTTTCAGACATCAATATACATGGTCTTCACATGATCTGACCAAGATTATGTCTGGATTTCAAAAGAGACTGTTACCTCTGAGTTAGTCTCGGCCTTTCTTCTCAGAGTACTCAGAAAACGCCGACCTCAGCTAGTTTTTAAAATAGGACCAGCCGATCGATTCTGTAAAAATCTCACCGTGAAAAGTTAGGTGAAGTGAACTGTCAATAGTGTCAATCCCTAGCATTAGTTGGAATGACAGAAAGAAAGAAGAAAGAAAGAAAATACGTTTATTTGCGGCAAACATGACGCAAAAAAGAACATAAAAACAAAATAAAGAAAAAGACAATCAGGAATGGTTGATATGCGTCACATTCACGCAAAACGGCTATCGCTCAGCATTATGCTGCGACCCTATGCAAGACAGAGCCCCAGCGCTGGTTTTCAGCGACAGCCGGCGCCGACGTAATGACGTCGTCCGGTGCAGCAAACAATTATTCATAAACAAGTAAAAAGCGATTATTAAGCGACAGCTCACTTCACGCTCAATAATGTAATGTTTTTTACAGAATAGCACCGCAGTTCGGTTGGACAGTGCGGCTGTTATTACCTAGCCGCAAGCAACGCAGTGTGTACGTAGTCTACAAATCTAGGTATATGTGACCTTTGATATACACTGCAGTGGTAGACAGTGCTCACTACTTAGCTCGATATTGGGCAGATGCCAATTTCCGCCACGTACCCCCGATTAAAGGCCTCATTAACAAATAAACAGGGTGGCGGCACAGCGACGCACAACTCGTTACCATGGATTCGGTACATGATTCTGGACAACCTTTTTGGAACGAAGTTCCTTATCGCGCGTTGCAAAAGGGGTACGACACTTTTTGCTATAGTTTTAAGCCGTGCGGCGTGCGCGTATTTCTCTGTCTGTCTCTCTCTCTCTCTCTCTCTCTCTCTTACAGAAAGCAAGCCAGTTTTTTTTTGTCGGTGTTTTTTTATTTGTTAACAATAAAAAAAATATTACTATAACTTAAAAAAAAAATATTACAATTCCTTCACTAATTAATCGAAAGGAACTTCGTTCCATCCGGGTGTCCCTTGACACCTCTCAAGTTTTGGAACGAAGTTCTTTATCGCGCGTTGCGAAAGGGGGCTAGACGGAAAAAAATAAGACCAAAAGTTGGAACGACACTTTTTGCTATAGTTGTATGTAAGCCGTGCGGCGTGCGCGTGTTTCTCTGTCTGTCTCTCTCTCTCTCTCTTATAGAAAGCAAGCCAGTTATACTTCGTTCCATCCGGGTGTCCCTTGACACCTCTCAAGTTTTTTTATTTATCATCCTTACAACTATCATCACAGGCCTTACCCTAAGGCGCTATCTCCACGGGCGAGAGAATCGCGGCGATAGTCTCGCCGTGCCATCAAATTCTCGCCGCGATGATATCGCCGTGTAGAGACACGTTCTAAGAGAGTGTATAGGTACATAGAAATACGTGGCACGACGATAATATCGCCGCGATTCTCTCGCTCGTGGATACGGCCCCTTATGCGACAATGTAGTTATCACCTTAAAGAAAAGAAAGAAAGAAAGAAAAATGCATTTATTGGCATTACACAAAATGACACCTAACCAAAAATAACTTATCTAACTTATGTAAGGGTTGATTTTTCAAACATCTGATAACTTTATTCGAGGAATAGTTTTGAATTTTTGACAGTTATTTCATACAAAAACTGTCAAACGTCAATTATATTCCTCGAATAAAAGTTATCTGTTTATGGAAAAATCAGAACTTAGATAAGTTATTTTAAGGTAAAGAGTTATATTATTTGTAGTTCTATGACTTTTTACCTTACATAACTTACTCTTCAAATAACTTCTCCCGCTGTGGGCGGATGACAGACTTTTACTGACTAAAACCCACCCGTGTTCCTTCAGTTGCCTGTGCCAGGGGCCACGGTAACTCTTTTGAAAAATTCGCAACCCTGGTAGTTCTAGATAAGTACCCCTGCGTTGAAATTTATTGTCGGTTATTAAAAAAAAATTGCTGCTTCCTATTGTACAATATTTACGCGGTCAAAATGTATGGGAACCGTTTTTTTTTTAAAATAACCGATGAAAAAATATGTCAACGTTGCTTGTCTCACGTGGATCCATGTTCCGCCATACGAAGGGTTAAATAAAAAACGTAATAAATTAATGTGACTTTACCCTTTCTACCAACCGTTAGGTACTTCCCACTGCGTGACTGCGTCGTTTACGCCATTTTAAAATGACCTCGTTTTTAAAACATAATACTCCCCTTTCTCAGTAATACCGCTCATAATCATAGCATAAGCATTAAGCAGCCTATGAGGGGCCCGTGGCTAAATAATAACAGCCGCACAGGTCGATCGGTCAGGTTAAGCTACGCTTGCCGCGGTTGGTCTGTGGATGGGTGACCATCTTTACATACCGAGACCCCTCCGTGCCTCGGAAAGCGCGTTAAGCCGTTGGTCCCGGCTGTCATTCGTGGATCTTTGACAGTCGTTACGGGTAGTCAGAAGCCCGAAAGTCTGACAACCAGTCTTACCAAGGGGTATCGTATTACCCAGTAACTGGGTTGTGGAGGTCAGATAGGCAGTCGCTCCATGTAAAATACTGGTATTCAGCTGCATCCGGTTAGACTGGAAGCCGACCCCAACATAGTTGGGAAAAGGCTAGGCAGATGATGATGATGAAGCATAAGCAGCCTATATTGTTCCCACTGCTGGGACACAGGCCTCCTCTCTTCGAGAGGGAGTGGGCTATAATCTATCAGTAGGGGTTGGTAGATGTCACATCACATCTTCGAATGTTTGGTTCTAGGACATGCCGGTTTCCTCACGATGTTTTGCTTCACTGTTTTGAGAGCAGTGGTGATGAAATAATTTACACAAAGTAAAGCGCCTTTTTGGGTTCGAACCTACGACCTAGAACTCGTAAGTCGTAGCCGTTACCACTGGGCCACCACTGCTCTAATTAATACCGCTCATGGTCACCCTATTATAGTATTGACTAGCTTCCGCCAGCGGTTTCGCCCGCGTGGTATCTCTATAAAATTAGCCTATGTATGTATCCTTCCTCAGGATTCAACGTATCCTCATACCAAATTTCTTAAAAAATCGTCCAGCCGTTTCGGAGTTAAGCTAGAACAAACAGACAGAAATTTAAAAAAAAAGTTTTTTTTTTAGAAGCGAGGATGGATCGCTAGTTATGTCTATAAACTGTGTTTAATTATTCTAATTGGTTTTAACCGTTTTAATTGAAGCAAACAATTAAATTCACCGTTGTCGAATGAAAAACAGTTCCCATGTGGACTGTTTACGTACGCTCGCGATTTTTTGCGCGTGTATAAAAAAAGCAATATGGCGTCTAAAAAATCAGCCAAGTGCGATACGAAGGATTCCGTACCACCGTACAATTAATAATAATAATATAATATCCGTGGACATTTCACACAGCGCCATCTAGTCCCAAGCTAAGCAACCTAATGCTTGTGTTATGGTAACAACATGGCTGATAAACTACTTATATACATTTTTTTTTTTTTTTTGTAAATACATACATATTATGGATAGAAAAACACCTAGACTCGGAACAAATACATGTAGGACTTACAAATATTTGTTCTGTGCGGGAATCGAACCCGCGACACGCAGCGCAGCAGTCCGATCGCTCCGCCACTGCGCTAACCGTGTTGTCAATACATTACATAAACTTTTTTATATTAATCCATTTTGACCCCATATTTCTCCAATTTTCCTGAGGTGGCCTGCGGGCGGTGGACTAGGGGCGTCCGACGTCCGACCAGACAGGCCCGAATTAGGCCCGCAGTGTTCCACGCGCGCCACTCAAGATTGGGTGCAACCATTGTGGGAATGGCCGCACGGGGAGGTGGGACCCGCTGAGGTACAGCGGCTCAAGGCCTGTCGGGGGAGCGGTCAATGCTTATGCGAATCCCGCACCCCCGGCCATAGGCAGAGCTGGAACACCGCGGTAGTTTTAGCCGGTAAGAATCCAGCATACCCCTCTGTCACCCCCACGATGGAGGAAGTCCATGAGGATTTCCACCGCGAAACCAAAAAAAAAGGAGAGTCCTAATTGTCACGCTAGCGTTTCATAGGACTTGGTGACGACTACCGTCTTCGGGAACCCACTGTGTGACGATCCTGTCCCATCTGTTTTGTTGCATCCAGCCGGTCGATTCTGAAAAAACTCACCGTGAAAACTCAACTGAAGTGAGCTTGATGTGAGTTGTCAGTAGTGTCAATCCCTAGCATTATTTGGAACGACAGCTCACTCCACGCTCACTTAACCTAAGTTTTCACGGTGAGATGGTTACAGAATCGCACTGCTGTACAGTCACGAGCAAAAGTATGTATACACTCGGCTTTATTCAAAAGCGATTTACTTCTTTATTTTTTAATGAAATTTTATGTTGTTACGAACATAGCATTCCCGAACCCATAGGTTTATGTAATGTGTCGTATACCAACGTTGCATTCGTTATTTCACGAAAAAATCGCAATTGAAAGTTGGCGAGTGTTGACATATTGGTGCTCGTGACTGTACCTATGACCCGCCCGATCCCCTATTTCAGCCTCGCAGACTTACCATATATGATAATTTATTTTTATATATTATTTGTTGTTATAGCGGCAATAGAAATACACACTGAAAATTTCAACCACCTATTACGATTAGATAAAGCCCGCTGACAGACAGACGGACGGACAGCGAGGGCTTGGTAATTGGGTTCCCTTGGCACCTTTTGGCTACGGAACCCTAAGAACAGCTGTCAAAATAAGCGCCATCTTTGCTTTAGACATGTGTTTAAACAAATGCACGCGAAGATTTAGTAAGCATGATGAGTTGATGACAAATCCATGGGAATTGGTCGTAATGTTTGTGTGCAAATTGATGGCCAATAAAATTGACTGCCCACAGATACTGAATTCTTTTAGATTTCGTGTGCCTTCAAGAATTCCTCGTAAGCCAATTACACCACTCTGTCCTCCGCTCCGACGAACAATTATTAATTTACCTTTTTGTTTTTTTTTCTTCTTTGTTCTCTGTTTCAGAATCTATAACTTTTTGGATACTAACTAGTAGTTGATATAAATTAGGGTAGTTTTCTTTTATTTATTTTTTTCTGTATCGTACGTATCTACAACTTTAGTTTTGCATGCTGAGTTTACCTTTAAGTGATTGTACACTATTGTTTATCTGTTTTTGCTTGTTTTTATGCCCATAACTGGTGTAAACAATCGTTGGTAGACCAATAAATAAATAAAATAAAGTAAGAACAGCAAGTAGGTACAGCGGGGTAATTGCGTTACACACGAACAGTAGCAAATCGGTTTCATTTTGACAGTTCAACAACATTCATTGCGTTATTTACGTTGTTGAGCAGACACATTTTTCGAACATATGAAGCAATGGATTAGCAATATCCTTCAAAATGATTCAGACTGTGATTTTTTATTTTTTTTATTTATAAAAGAATAAACGCACCCACGATACAGGAGAAATTCCTAGTGTGGGGCAACCACACTAGGAATTTCTCCTGTATCGTGGGTGCGTTTACAAACATTTAAACTCACATACACAAACAGCTAGACCCCGAACAACTACTTGTAGGCCATAAAAATATTTGTTCCGTGCGGGAATCGAACAACCGTGGCGCTCAATTGATTGATAGATAGTGTGTAACGCAATTAGGTTACTTAAAAGAGCTACATTTGAGGCGAAAGCGTCGGGTAACCCGCGAAATTCATATTTTCCATGTGTTAATCCTGGTTATAAACCATCTGTGTGCCAAATTTCATCCAAATTTTAGTTTTTGCGTGAAAGAGTAACAAACATCCATCCATCCATACAAACTTTCACGTTTATTATATCTATTATAAATACATATATTAGTTTAGTAGGATAAACATAAAAATGATCAATACATCTCTCTAAGTTCATATTACCCTATTGTATGACTATGTCATGAAATAATGACACTTGAGGCCAATTCTAACTCAAGGAGTTGCATTGCCCAGCGTTTTTGCCGACCCCAACATAGTTGGGGTCGGCTTCCAGTCTAACCGGATGCAGCGGAATACCAGTATTTCACATGGAGCGACTGCCTATCTGACCTCCACAACCCAGTTACCGGGTAATACGATACCCTTTGGTAAGACTGGTTGTCAGACTTTCAGGCTTCTGACGACCCGTATCGACTATCAAAGATCCAAGAATGTCCGCCGGGACCAACGGCTTAACGTGCTTTCCGAGGCACGGAAGGGTGTCGGTATGTAAAGATGGTCACCCAATCGACCCTTGCGGCTGTTATTACTTAGCCATGAGCCCCTACCGTATAATAAATAAATCTCAAGTTCAGTCAAGTCGTTTAATCCGTGCGAAGTGGGCGGCTTTATAGGCACTTCATTATCGTACTTCACATGGCTATATTTTAATTGTTTTTCTTATCTACTTTAATCGTGTCACTAAGCACTGAACCTTACATTGATCATAAATCTTTTATGACTACCTGAAACCGCTTATCAGGACAAATTGTTTTCTTGTACTGAAAATATTTTATGGTATGAGGGACAGGGTGTAAAGTTCACTCATCCTCCATAGAAAAGGGAGCATCCTCCGACCAGACGGGTGTTGTTTCTGGCGGGCAATTGCCCGACTATTGATGTCGGGAAGTTGTATGTATGCTAGTTGCGCGGTAAACTCTGCTAGCGAGATGCAGGATTTGCGTGACGTCAGTATGACGCGTTGTTCGCATGTGGCGTTGTAGATACCGCTACAATTTTTTAACGTTTTTTTTCCTTCTCCTCAGAACAACCACCAAAAACGATGACCTGAACAAAAATATGAAACAGCGCCATCTAGCGGCCGATGGGCGGACTACGTAAGATGCAACTAGCGCCATCTGTTGAGTGCTAAACGAGATGCCACGCTTAAAATATGCGTCGGTTGCCAGAGTTGTTGTCATACTCGGCCTCTTTTGTCTGTGGCTACAGATTATGCTCTCGGCTTCTAGCGGGGGCATGTACAGAGATGGAGGTACGGTTTTTTGAATTCATTTTTTTAATAGGTAATTTATGATACTTTTTATACAGGTCGGAAAAGGAACTTTGGCGGGGACCGAATGGACGCAACGAAATATTAGTTTAGTGTACTGGAATGCCTATAAAGAATATAATTAACATTTTCATATTACCCAGATTTCAAGAGGATGAAATCAACGAGCGACCAGAGGGGCATTTCTCGTAATTTTAAGAACGTTCACAGTCTGATCTCAGTCTCAATCTGTCAAAAATACCTCTAATTTCCCTACATTTTGACAAGCCTTTGACATTTGTTTGTCGCCGAGATGAGACTGCGACTAGATTTTGAACATTTTAAATTACGAGAATTGGCCTTCAGTTCTCATGCGCGAAATAGAATATTTTTGAGAATAAATAATACGTGTAACGTAAAATACAGGGTGTAAAAAGACACAAAACGAAGCCGAGAGTCACTTGTACTCCCCTTCATTGTCATTATTTTGTATTGGACCATACCTGGGAACCTTCTGGTTACGGAGATATTGAAGGTCAAAAGCCAAGTTTTACTGACTTTTTTTTTGGAATGGCGTCTCTGTTCAACATATGAGGTTGTCGCCTGCTTAACCGGGCTCGCCTGTAGATGCCTCAATAAATTAAGGCCTCCAGCCAGGGCTTAAAAAACTTACAAACTAAGCGACTACACGCTAAGGCACCACCTATGCGGTACGGACCTCGGCTTAGGGCGTCGCTGGGAGAGGGCAACAAGGGATAGGCTGGATCAGAATTAAGATGTTTTTAATGTTATAATACAACTTTAAATACCCCCACGATCCCTGTACCGATGCATGCACCCATAGGCACAATGTTTTGCGTGTGCTAAACTGCGCACTACCGCAAACAGCAAATAACACCAAAAATAAAAGTCGCTTCCCAGTAATTATTTGTATGCAATGTTACTTAGTTTGATGTACAGAATGCGTAGTTGACGGCTATATGATGTGTCTTCTTACACCCTGTATAGCCAATATTAATAATAATAATATCCCTGGACATTTCACACAGCGCCATCTAGTTCCAAGCTAAGCAACCTAATGCTTGTGTTATGGTAACAAGATGGCTGATAAACTACTTATATACATTTTTTTTTCTTAGAAGAATTATCAAATAGCCCAAGTAAAAGCCAAGTGTCAAAAGACCTTCAGCAATAACTCAAATTAGGCCAATTATCCGCAGTCCATTGGGTAAACCGTTTTTTGACAGATAGAACTAGTGATTGCAGCAATACACAATACAAGAAGCCTGCCAGGGTAGCGGGAACATCCGAAAGGGTTTACCGCTGCCCTGGAACATAAAGGGCTAAGGAAGGAACACGGGTGGGTTTTAGTCAGTAAGAGTCTGACACTCCCTCCTGCTCCACCCAGAGCGGGAGGAGTCATTTGATGATTTCCCATAAAAAAAAACACAATACAATTGATACATGTACGGTATTGTAATGTCTGTAAGAAGCCATAAATAAGATAATTCAAGAAGATAAGGCAGTTTATATATTTATTTTACTAAGCATGTGCTAAGACAGCTGTCAAAAAACGGTTAACATAATGGACAGGGTATAGTTCGCCATTTTGCGAAAAGGAGATTGTCACCGATTGAACTAATGAATATTCTCATTTACATTTTTTTTTTGTATTTTTACAGATTTTTTTTATAATTTCAGATTTAAAAGAATACCATATAAAATTACAAGGCCTGTTGATTAAACGTTTAACGAACAATATTTTAAAAGGTTTTTAAATGTCTCATTTTAAATATTTTTTTGGGAATTTTCTAAAATCTTTTTTTTTATACTGCTATTTGTTTCTTTAATTAATTTTCTCATTTCGATTTTGTTAACTTGTTTTCTGCGAGTTTCTATAAAACTTATTAAAGAGGGAACTTTTGCTTTGAACGGCTCCTGGCATTTATTATCTTCAAATCGGTTCAATAAATATGAGTTTAGTATATATTCAATCAATGCCGTAAATCTATACAATCTGTTGTTTTGCATCCTCGTCAAATTTCAGGAGGCTGTTATGAAAGACATAAATAATCAATTACAATTACAATTACGATCCCCGGTAAATAATGAATACATAATTGTTTTTGTAGTTATTCATGTTGGACAGTATTTCAGAATACACCACTTTCAAAGAACAGAATCGCGTTAATGGTATCGTATTATAAGCGGCCGCGTTTTTATGTGTGTGTAAAAGGGCAGTTACAGTGCGGTCTCAGGCCACAGGCCGCGTTTTATAATGCGTGTCCCACACATGCCGATTTCAAAAATTAGAAAAAATACCTAGGTACTTATTTTATTATTGATTCGTGTCGAGAATCAGTAGCAGAGTTACCTCCTTGAATTTGACGAGGATGCGAAACGACACCTTTGTATCTTACGTAAGATCACAAAAGTAACCAAAAATATAATTTTTTAATACTTTTTCTTTGCAATTCGGATCTTACGTAAGATTGAAAGGGGCGGATGGGGTTCATCCAAGTAATTTTTTTTGTTACGTAGGGTAAGTGGGGGGGGGGGGTGGTCAGAAAGTGGTAAACTGTCTTTACAAGCTTAATTTGGGTTCAATTTGTTAGTAATTAAGTACAGAATGTATCAGAAATTGTGGTCATAAATCTATATAAATCGATAGCTGACATCAATGCAAACAGGAAACAGCTATCTTACATTGGTTTCATGCGTAGCCACCATTTTGAAAAAAAAAACAATATGGCGCGACAATAGGTCTGTCAGCACCTATATTAAAATCTGCAATCCCCTTTGCGTCATGTAAATGGGGCTTCATTGTAATAAATCGATTACCACTTAAAGGTCTATCCGCACATAATATATCAGGGCCGTGTCCGGGAACTGGACGGACCGTGCTCCATCAGGGGCTCAAAAAAATATCTGTGTATATGTCGCAGCCAACTGGTTTAATTAGCCGTTTAGTTAACCGCCTAGCTTTTTAATTAAACGGCGGCCGATCAACTAACGGCCTGAATGTTATTCAATAAATTATAGTTTAGGTTGGAACTGTAACTAAGCCCTGGCTTAGATACTGCGAACCGAATTGGTCGCAGTATCTAAGCCAGGACACCCCGACCAAATGGGTTAGGTTAGAAGTGTGATCAACCGCGTGCGAGCCGAGAGAGCGAAGCGAGGCGAGCACTACTTATAAAGGCCAGGCGGTTGACTAACGACATATATTATACATTTTATACATATGAACTCGTTCACACACGTCCGTGTATGGGACAGCGACGGAGCTTCAGTGTCTGCCTTGTGTGTGCCACGGCCCTGATGTGTGGATAGACCGTAAGTTGACGCACAAAAAGTTAATTAATAATTTGATATTTCTCTGCTAAGCATAATTTTACAACTTTTCAGATAACGATTCCAAAACTGATACAGTTTCCGATACTAACCCAATATTGGAGTCAGTTCTACTAATGTTGCCATATCAAGGTTTTTTTTTATTATTTCATTTTTTTTCTGTGTTCGTCTTTTCTAAATTGTATTGTGACGCTATCACACTTGATAGCCAAACAAAAAATATTTAAAGAAAAAAAATTTTTTTTTCTTTCTTTAAATATCTTAATCACTATTAAGATTGCAAAAAAAAGATTTTTTTTTTTTCTTTAAATATTTTTCTTCTTTCCGTATTTTGTCTCTAAATATTGTGAAAAATAAGCTAAACTATGTACTGCTAAATGTGTGTACATAATATCTTCTGTTTGAAAGAATAATCTGAAGGGTCAAATAAAATTGGCTAGCCAAACCCCGCAGACGTGTGGGTCACCAAGATAAAACAAAAAATAAATTAACTTGATGATTTCTTTTGTAGGGTCATCGACGTAGTTAGTGTATAAATATAAGTTTTTTTATAAACTTCACAGACGATTGGTATCGATATCGAAACAAGATAAAACATATTTTTTCAACTCATACATCAAGAGTTCAAGCAACAACACTACCAGCGGTCATTGACCTGTAGCGGTATCTACAACGCCACATGCGAACAACGCGTCATACTGACGTCACGCAAATCCTGCATCTCGCAAGCAGAGTTTACCGCGCAATTAGCATAGATACAATTTCCCAACATCAATCGTCGGGCAATAGCCCGCCAGACACAACACCCGTCTGGTCGGAGGATCCTCCCTTTTCTATGGAGGATGAGTGAACTTTACACCCTGTTCCTCATGCCTCTAAAGACCCTTAAAAGAGGTACACTAAATCTTGTTATTTTATCGTGTGTAGATATCGATACTCATCATGTCTGCGGCGTTTCGCTAGCTAATTTAATTTCATCCTGTATACATGTACTACCACCAAAATCGATATCTGACCACCGTAAGGACTATTCCTGCTTGCAGCGCATATTATTAGTCGACCTGAAAAGGATCCTCTTTTGTTTTACTTACGGACGCAGCTGCGGTCAGCATGTGCACGGGATTTTGTTTTCAAAATGGTTAGATATAGGTTTTGGCGATAGTAACTACTCTTTATTTTTCTATATTGTTTTTATCATTTCTGTTTGTTATAAATCACATTTTTACCGACATATTGAGCAATTTCCTGGGCATCAGCATCAGCAACCTTAAGATGCTCAGTATTGCCCGGATGTCATACTTGATTGCCAAAAATTACGTAAAATTATTTTCTCTTCATAGGTACTCAATACGAGTACAGAGTTGCAATTTGCATTTGCAAGGAAATTTGAATTACGCAGTAATGGCGTCGATTCCCTTGTTCACAAACTAAACTAAATTTAAGTTCTGTGCATCTTTTTCTTTCTATTTCATTAAGAAAAGGACAGAAGATAAATATTAGTTTAGTCCTCTCAAATTAGGCAGCGCGTGACGTAAATGGACATATTTTTAGTAGGTAGCCATGATTTAATCACGTCTAAACTGTCTATGGATTATCTCAATTGGATAGGACTAAACTAATGTTTATCTTCTG
Source organism: Apamea sordens (assembly GCA_945859715.1). Classification (NCBI taxonomy): domain Eukaryota; kingdom Metazoa; phylum Arthropoda; class Insecta; order Lepidoptera; family Noctuidae; genus Apamea; species Apamea sordens. The sequence goes on along the minus strand of OX244015.1, from coordinate 2,887,889 downwards.
TCCTTTTCTTAATGAAATAGAAAGAAAAGATGCACTGAACTTAAATTTAGTTTAGTTTGTGAACAAGGGAATTGGCGCCATTGTATTTAAATCAACATAATACTGCCAATCTGCAATAACGGTTTTCCTTATAAGATGTTAGGTTAAACGAGGGACATACTTTAAGAGGTTGTATTGTAGTACTGAAAATGAACAGCCTTTTTGTTATGCGACCAATCCCATCATCATTTGCTTAGCCTTTTGCTAACTATGTTGGGGTCGGCTTCTGCTCTAGCCGGATGCAGCTGAATACCAGTATTTTACATGGAGCGACTGCCTATCTGACCTCCACAGCCTAGTTACTGGGTCATGCGATATCCTTTGGTAAGACTGGTTGTCAGACTTTCGGGCTTCTTACGAGCCATAACAGCCGGGACTAACGGCATAACGAGGCACTCCCTTCAAGTATATCCCTCGTTTAATCTAACACCCTGTATAATCTTGTAAATAACTCCTGTAAATTACTACTATCTTACATCGCGATTTCAGGTCTTTTTCAGTTTCCGGTGACGCTAAATATGCTATTTAATGTTTTTGAATCCATGAAAAATAAAGGTCCCATATATTACCTACACAAGTTCCTATTGAAATATAAATGTCTTTGCTATTAAAGCACACAAAATTTTGATAATGTTGTTCCAATCAATGTAAAGTACAGCTCGCGGCACGTAAGTTGAACCAAAATGGCTGTCGTCCGCGCAGGTACAATTATGGATTGTGACCGATTGAGACCCGAAAATGTGTTAAAGCTCGCGGCAAGTAAGTTGAACTATGACCTTGAATCATTGAGATAAGAAATAACATGGAGATGCCGCGTTATTCTATACATACATTTGCTTATACAAATATGAGTGAAATATGATTCAGAATTTGAAATATCGTTATGTCTCATTCTTTCTAGTAAGATAATCTCATTTGATAAAAGAGACAACTATATTTTAAGTTGTTGCTAATTATGGCAACATTTTGTCTTGACGTAGTGACAGTTGTAGGTAAGTGCCGTAGCAGCCATCTTAGGTGACGAGTTTCGTGGTAGTTTTGCTGTCAAATGGTTGTTTGTTTTTTGTATTATTGAGATTTGCGAGAAAATTACGAGGATTTTACCTTTTAAAACTGCATGTAAATGTTGTAAAACAGAAGTTCAACATGCCTGTGTGTTGTATTGTGAAGTGTGGTGCAAGAAAGAATGAAAATCAACCTCAATTGTAGTTGCACAGGTTAGTAGCCGGTTTTCATGCATTAATACATACAATAATACACAATCGATGATACAATTGTAACGCGATCATGAATTTATGGCTAAAGTATTGATATTTGGGTTCATTTCCATATAACAGGCCTTTTTATTATATTTGTTAATTCATTCGTTTGTTTACAAACAGATGTCATAATGGAATAGTGTTGTACCGTTGCCGACTTACCGTAATAGTTTCCGAAACTAGTTCCTCCGCTGGAACGATATCAGTATATTCTGCGATGTTAACATAAATAATCTTGCGTCTTATTCGGTCCGAGTGACCTAGCTAGGTCCGGCCTGTGGTTCACACTTCACAGCACCAAAATCCATCGTGATCCAAACGTGATAACTAGTAAAACTCGTATATAGTATCGTTACTCGTTATAGTAACAACGAGATAACAGTTGTTCCTTGATTGACACAACCCTAGCAATGGCAGCCATTTTATGCGACAATATGAGTTGTAGGTATGCACCCTTTTTTTGTAGGTATTTCCAGTCCATACTTTTCTATGTCAATGCCTTGAATGCGTAGTAACAGATTTTCGGGTCTCAATCGATCTCAATCCATAATTTTACCTGCGCGGACGATCGCCATTTTGGTTCAACTTACGTGCCGCGATCTGTACTCGGGAGTAATATGAGACATCGAGCTTTAGAGAGAGACTGTCATACTAGGTATGAGTGATAGAAAGGACACTACAAGGCCCAACTTTTTTTCTAAAACTACAAACGTACAGTAGCCTGCAATGGTTAGTTAATATTTTTTTTTCCACTTCAGCTGTGACAAACCACATCATGATTTACAAATTCTAGTGATCCAAATGTTTGAACTGCTATAACGTTTTTATTGACTAATTCCTTAAAATACCTTTGACTTATCATAAGAAATAGTCAAGTAATCCCTTAGGAGTACCTGATTACATTTTTATTTTAAACTAGCATTGCCCCGCGTTTTCCCCCGCATAAGTTTCGATCCCGTGGGAATATCGGGATAAAAAGTATGCTATGTGTTAATCCTGATTATGAACTAACGGTGTGCCAAATTCCAATTAAATTCGTTCAGTAGTTTTTGCATGAAAGAGTAACAAACATCCATCCATCCATCCTCACAAACTCTCGCGTTTATAATACATACTAGCTGCGCCCCGCGCTTTCACCCGCATAAGTTTCGATCCCGTGGGAATATCAGGATGAAAAGTATCCTATGTGTTAATCCTGATTATAAACTATCTGTGTGCCAAATTTCATCCAAATCCGTTCAGTAGTTTTTGCGTGAAAGAGTAACAAACATCCATCCATCCATCCTCACAAACTTTCGCGTTTATAATATTAAGTAGGATCATAATGTGGCATCACAGCTGACGTAGAAAATGTCAACTAACTATTGGAGGCCACTGAATGTATATTTAATATTTATTTATATATTTTATCTGGATACTCTATTTTTCGTGGTACATAAATGTGTTTTTGTGTATTAAGATAATAATTTGTTTGTGCTGCTAGCAGTTTGCGTAAACTACCCATAGATGGCGCTATTTCTCAATTTTAGATTGAATTTGTTTTTATGATAAATCTATTTATACTGTATATAACGCCTGCTCCCAATCATTTCTTGTCTTACATTTGAATAGAATTATTAAATGCCTGTCATATTCACCTACAAAGTAATTAGAAAAAGAATATGGTCACAATTGTCACCTAAGAATTTACTACCCACGAAATACCGATTTCTTATTACAGTGGACGACATCAAAATTATGAAATTAGTCATGTGCAGTATATAAGTACATTTAATTAGCAGAAATACTGGCACAAAGCCCAGTTTACGTTATTTTGGAGTACTTGACACATTTCCCACAAATATGAATGATAGAAGAGAGATATTATTTTCATTGTGTAACACTAGCTTTTGTCCATCTTTTGCGACTTCACCCGCGTGAAATTTAGGCCCATCGCGTCGCGTCCCATCGCGTCCCATCGCGTCGCGTCCCATCGCGTCGCGTCCCATCGCGTCGCGTCCCATCGCGTCGCGTCCCATCGCTCGCCCGTGCTACTACTTCGTTTTCGCTTAGGCTCTAGACAGACGGACCGCTGCAGTTGACACGACTGCAATAGAACTGCACGGTTGGTTTGATTTGCAACTGCATTCAAATTGCATCCGAACTGCACTTTGCGGTTGGATTGCAGTTGAAATGCGGTCCGTCTGTCTAGAGCCTGTGTTTATTCTGACTTTTATTCATTTTGCTCGGCTACTAAAGGTCGTAGCGTGATATAGCCTAATATAACCTACCTCAAGAATTAGCTTACAAATGCGATAGGATTTTTTTTTATCTGACTGTTCGTTCCAGAGGGTATTCTCCGGAACTACCAGTCAGATTAAAAAAATCTTCTCTACATACATACAAAGAAACAAACAAATTTTACCTCTTTATAATATTAGTTTAGATAACAGTGTGGGAAATTCTCGTAATTTTAAGAACGTTCCCAGTCTGATCTCAGTCTCAATCTGTCAAAAATACCTCTAGTTTCCCAAAATTTTTGACATTTGTTTGTCGCCGAGATGAGACTGCGACTAGATTTTGAACGTTTTAAATTACAAGAATTGGCTTTCAGATCTCCGAAATGTTTGGAGTACACGTAGCGCCATCTGTTGAGAGAATTCTGAACTATTTATAAATTCAGAATCAGATAATTATCTAGTTTTGGAACAATAAACTTAATGCCATACATGACTAAGTTCAAATTCCATTGCAACCAAATTTTTATTAGACCTTTTTTATTACGAATAGTAGGCACTCGAAAATCCACTTAGAATAAACGGGGCTAAAGTAGGTAATCGAGTAAGTAAGTGGCAAAGGAATGTAAATTATCTGAGATTAAGAATTGAAGTATAGATTTCTTTAGGCACATTGATGATCACTTGAATTGTTTATTATGACAGCTTAGGACTCAACGTTTGAATCGAATAAAAAAAATCTAATTTGAACTCTATTATTATTACGTTATGATTTATTTCACTAGCCAAGGATACTCCTTCATCTCTTCTCTTCCAAAAAAATACCTACATAGAAGTTTAACTACTGCATAATCTAATTTGAACTCTATTCTTTTGGCATTAAGATTACTTTATAATCCATACCTAGTCATATAATATATGCTCAAAATATTTAGACAGTACTACAACTTTAAAACTGCTAGCCTACAGGACAATCCAAATTCAACTCAATCCTTTTAAATTTAAGATCGTTTTCACCTTATCACTACAAGCCATCTTTATCACCTCTTCCAAAACGTTACAACTGCTAGCTACCGCACAATGTAATCTGAACTCTATTCTTAAACGAAAACGATTGATTTCAGAAGAGCTGATGAATGCTAACGACACTTCGGAGCAGGTACTGGCGCTGGTGCCTCCCGAGTTACATAAGTACTTGACGGTACATCCTAGGAATTATACAGGTTGGTCTTAGATTAGTCTAATTATCGAATAACATAAAAAAAAACAAGCAAAAGAATCAAGGGCATCAAAAAATTCGTCCGCATCGCTGTCAACAGGAACAGTGCCCAAAAGGCTGGCAGCATTGCCACGTTGTATGGCGATGCTAATTCTTTGGCCAAGAAACAGGCCAGCCCTCTGGTCACGTGAAGAGTCGACTAACCGCTTGGCGATATCTCAAAATCAAAATCAAAATCAATCAAAAGTCATTTATTCAAATTAGGCTGAGAGTCAGCACTTTTCGAACGTCAAAATTACAAAAGACAGTCCCCCAAAAACGCCCACCCTTCACCACTTCCTAGTGCTATCGCTGGGAAGAAGAAGTGGCGGAACAAACTTCCCAGCAGCACAGCTGTCTGTTCAGTTAGAATATAGTGCATGTATACAATACTAGGAACCTATGTTCAGTCATTAACATTACAAGAAACTTAAATTATTTGCCATAAAATATGTCAGCTAGCCACGCCAATATACCAACAAATATAATAAAAACTATACGTACTCAAGCTGAAAAATAATTAATTCAAATGGAAATAAAAACTTACTACCTAAATAAAAGCCTCTAGGCATAAAGGGCGTGACAGCTTACATATTTATGCATAGCTGGGTTCTGGTCACATAGCTGTCACTTGAGTCACAGATGAAAAACTAGGACCATTGAAGTAAAATAAATAAATAAGTTAATACTAATAACAATAACCTGTCAGTAAGCTGATTCTGGAGAAAGAACATGAACATTGTCTTGAGTTAATTAGGGCGACCAACTATTCTTATCGATAAACCAAGTGGGCACTTGGACCCCATGGCCCTAGTGTTTCAACCCCAAACGGCTCGAAGATATAACTCCCAATCAGGCTGGAATATTTTCGCTGTTTGAGGTTTTCTACAGCAGCAGCAGCCGCTCCAGCACAGCCCACCGTGCTAGGAAGATGGCCCATCCCATCTTCCAAGGGTGTATAACATAAAAATATGACTGATTTCGATCTGTGTTATGGCTATCATCATCATCATATCATCATTTTACAACGCCTAATATACAGGGTGAAATTAAATTAGCTAGTCCTGCGCCTGATCTCTCCCCGGTCGTGTCGGATTGCCGTCCCATCGGACTATGAGAGTAAAGGAACAGAGAGTGCACCTGTGTTTGCCCACACACTTGTGCACTATAATATCTCCTGCGTACCTGGCTAATCTATGTTGATATTGGCCACCGTGACCGAAATCGGTCACGGTGGCTGTTATTATTTTGGGGTCAAAAGTAGGAAGATCAATCGGAAGTGAATTCTGGGCCCCAAGTCTGCTTCAGATCATTTTCAGATTTCATAATTGTTGATTTTGACAAGTTTGGTAATCTACTAACATAATGGCGTCATTATGACTTTCCAGTGATCAACCACTGACACTCCATTGAAAGAAATGGCATAGAATGGTAATCTCGTACATAATTATAAATGAATGACTGACTTACATAAAACACTTGACTTGTATAAAACACTAATAAATAATATGTAAAAATATATTATAAATGAAATCTGCCATAAATAAAGTAGTGGTAGTTTTTCGAAAATCATTTCTACTAACGGGTTTTCCATTAAGAATTTAGCAGATTACGAACTTTAAGTAAAATGACAGTGGGATGGGAATGGGATCGTGTTGGAATGACGAATTTATAAAAATAGCAGATTTGGGGCCCTAATCATCCATCCCATCTGGGGTGGATAGATGACCACGCGTTTCCGAGTATCCAACCTAGGGTGGCTGTTTTAGGTTAGATAAACGGAATAAGCCGGCAATATGTCGGCACGGTTGGCGCAGTGGTTAAGCGATTGACTGCTGCGCTGCGTGTCACGGGTTCGATTGCCGCACGGAACAAATATTTGTATGACCTACAAGTAGTTGTTCTGGGTCTGGCTGTTTGTGTATGTGAGTTTAAATGTTTGTAAACGCACCCCACGATACAGGAGAAATTCCTAGTGTGGGGCAAAGTATTAAAAAAAAAATGGTCGATATATTGGAAATACTTTCTCAATTAAAATTTTCTTCTCCTTTCTATTTTTCAGCAAACTCCACAGAGCGCATAGCAGTTAAGAATATAACAGAAATTAAGAGAGCAATCAAAAGGTACAATGACGCACAGACGATATACAACGAAGACATCTTCGGAGCAGTGCAAAACGACACTGTTGTTATAGCGATACAGGTGAGCAATCAAACATTATTAATGTCATTACTTCCCAGAACTTGATCCTTATTCTTGATCGCAATCAAACGCGACATAATATACAGAGCAATCAAACACGATATAATATACAGAGCAATCAGACAGCAATAAAACACGATAATATAATATACAGAGCAATCAAACACGATATAATATAGACAGCAATCAAACACGATATAATATACAGAGCAATCAAACACGATATAATATAGACAGCAATCAAACACGATATAATATACAGAGCAACCAAACACGATATAATATACAGAGCAATCATACACGATATAATATACAGAGCAATCAAACACGATATAATATACAGAACAATCAAACACGATATAATATACAGAGCAATCAAACACGATATAATATACAGAGCAATCAAACACGATATAATATACAGAGCAATCAAACACGATATAATATAGACAGCAATCAAACACGATATAATATAGACAGCAATCAAACACGATATAATATACAGAGCAATCAAACACGATATAATATACAGAGCAATCAAACACGATATAATATAGACTGCAGTCAAATACAATATAATATACAGAGCAATCAAACACGATATAATATACAGATCAATCAAACACGATATAATATAGACAGCAATCAAACACGATATAATATACAGAGCAATCAAACACGATATAATATACAGAGCAACCAAACACGATATAATATACAGAGCAATCAAACACGATATAATATACAGAGCAATCAAGTGAGCAATTAAAATATACAATGATATAAGGAGGACATGATACATGATTCTATTTCTGTTAGTAGGTTTGTACAAACACTTTTACACGGCAACCATATTTGGAAAACTAGATGAGGAAACATAGTTGGGAAAAGGCTAGGCAGATGATGATGATGATGAGGTCGGCGTTTCCCTTCTGATTACTCTGAGAAGAAAGGCCGAAACAAACTTTGAGGTCACAGTCTCTTTTAAAGTCCAGGCATAATCTTTCTTGGTCAGATCATGTGAAGACCATGTGGATAGGTGTCTGAAATAGTCTTTTGAGGAAAAAACGACACTGATTGAGTGGACCTGTCCATTTAGTGCACGCATTTGTACTATGCAACGGACCGGAGTCTGGATTTTTTCGTCCTTCGGAGTCGGACTAATTTCCAATTTCCACGCAGACGAAATCACGGGCCAAAGCTAGTAAATAAATCAATATCTTTATTTCAGTACATAACCATTTATTTATATGTTACGACAGAAGATTCATATTAAAACAGGCTCATAAAATAGAAAGTTTTTTTTACCGTTAATGTAGTGTTGAATAGGAAATACTTACAATTAATGATTTTCTAGTATGGGGAGAGGGGCTTGTGGCTAAGTAATAACAGCCGTACGGGTCGATCGGTCAGGTTAAGCTACGCTTGCCGCGGTTGGTCCGTGGATAGGTGACCATCTTTATATACCAAGACCCCTCCGTGCCGCGGAAAGCACGTTAAGCCGTTGGTCCCGGCTGTCATTCGTGGATCTTTGACAGTCGTTACGCGTCCTCAGAAGCCCGAAAATCTGACAACCAGTCTTAGCAAGTGGTATCGTGCTATCCAGTAACTGGGTTGTGGAGGTTAGATAGGCAGTCGCCATGTAAAATACTGGTATTCGGCTGCATCCGGTTAGACTGGAAACCGACCCCAACATCGTTGGGAATAGGCAGGGAGATGATAATGATTTTCTAGTACGGTATGTAGAGAGAGAGCTCTCTTACATTGATTTTGAAGAAATGCCGCCAGAAAATAAAAGGTATTGGTAAGGTATACAAGGCAGATGTGACTGGAAACGCCGGGGGGACGCTCTAGGAGGACATATAGTGACCTTATTTGTGATGTTGTTGAGGTGATCCGGAACCAAAGTTGTCGACGCAGAGAACCAAAGTTGTCGACATACCTCACAGAATAAGCAAGCTGAAGTGACAATTGGCCAGCCATATTAGCCGTAGAACCGATGACCGTTGCCCGTTGGGGTAAACGTGTTCTTGAGTGGAGACCGCGAATCGGTAAACGTAAGGTGGGACGCCCTCAGGCTAGGTGGAGCGACGATCTTCGCAGGATGGCCGGTATGAGAGTTGCCGAAAATCGAGTTGAATAGCGTCCAACAGGAGAGGCCATGTCCAGCAGTGGACTGTTATAGGCTGATGATGACGATGAGTCATAAATACGCATCACGTCTGCAGTTTCGCTAGCTAATTTAATTTGAACCTGAGATATCAGTGTCCATAAATGTGAAAAAATCAAGCCAAAAACTTGGGTTTATTCATTTTCCTCCTCGCCAGAATCAAATCTTTGCCAGCCAGCCCAGTCAAAGAAACTTTCTTAGGAAAGAGTTTCGACGTTATAACTTTTTTCTTCTTGCGTTCCTTATCTTTCTTTTCTTTCTCTATTACTTCTTTTCTGAAAGGGGATCCTGGCAGATGCTCCATCCAGATGAGCTGGGATTCCTCTGGTATGTTGACTTGAATTCTGAATCTTCTGGGTGCCTGAAATGATGAAAAAAAAGTTGTAAAATCCTGCATCGCGCAAGCAGAGTTTACCGCATCAATCGTCGGGCAGTAGCCCACCAGACACGACACCCGTCTAGTCGGAAGATGAGTGAACTTTACACCCCCTCATACCTCTATGGTTGTGTAGCAGACATCGTCGTCATCAAAATCAACATCAAAAGTCATTTATTCACACTTTTTGAACAAAATTATATAGACAGTCCCCCAAAACGCCTGCCCCTCACCACTTCCTAGTACTTTCGCTACTGGCGCCTTTCGATCAACACGTGCGGCTGTTATTACTTAACCACAAGCCCCTATTCTGCTCTTAAGTTACTATTACTGTTAGCCTGCATCATTCCACTGCTGGCCAAAGTCCTCTCCAAATGACTTCCAGCTCTTTCGATCCCGGGCTAAAGTGGACCACTGGTCGTTTATTTTGTCCAGCTCGTCCCTCCATCTTCTACGGGGTCTGCCGCGACGCCTTCTAGCTGTGTCTACGTGCACATAATAAAGAATATTCTGTTCTACAATTCTATATAGTCGTAAGATACGTTTACGGGTAGTCAGAAGCCCGAAAGTCTGACAACCAGTCTTACCAAGGGGTATCGTATTACCCAGTAACTGGGTTGTGTAGGTCAGATAGGCAGTCGCTCCATGTAAAATACTGGTACTCAGCTGCATCCGGTTAGACTGGAAGCCGACCCCAACATAGTTGGGAAAAGGCTAGGCAGATGATGATAGTCGTAAGATAGGATATATAATTTTCTCTGGGTCTTCGAGTGCCCCCTGAATGTCTCAAACGCCCACGAGGGCGCGTTATCGCCGACGTTGAGAACTTATGGGCTATGCAGATTGATTTAATGTTCTTACCGTATATTCATTGCAGTACTCCTCTTTAGGAGGCTCATAATGCGGTATATACGTCTGGAGTTCTGGCAGCTCTACTTTAGGTTTTTTCGCTATCAGCACTTTCGGCCAATCCGGTTTTTGGTACCTGAGAATAAATGTCGTAAAGTTTTAGCCCGGAGTTGATAAGGTGCTCCCACACAGCAGTTATGCATATAACGTTATAAAAAATTGTGTAGCACGATAACATTTTATAACAGTGTGTAACATTTTGCTACAACATCACTGGTTCAACTCGTATAACATCGTATAAAATTCTGTAACCGTCAGTTTGGGTTTGCCTTTCGAGGAAGCTGGTAGTGGCTCTAAATGAAGGAAGTGCTTATTGGTTTGGCTTGGCTTATTTTTTGTTTGAAAAAACTAAAGAAAAGGCGCTTTTACTGCATGCGTCGAACTCTGAAAGCGAGAGAACAGAGAACATTTTGTTACATGAAGTTGTATAACATCACTAACAATTTGTAACTTTTGTTATAGTTTGTTAAAAAAAGTTAGACAACAAATGTTATGCAACGTTCTCTAACGTTATATAACTGCTGTGGCTCACCCCCATTACATAGGGTTGGAACATAACTGGCGAAATGTGGATGTACTATAAGTACACTTGAACACTTCTGCTTGACCCTTCGGGAAATACAGGGGTGAAGTTATGTTATGTACCTCTGTCTACCCTTCCGGAGAACACAAGTACAGGGGGGCTTGGAAATCATCAAATGACCCCTCCCACTCTGGGTGGAGGAGCAGAAGGGAGTGTCAGACTCTTACTGACTAAAACCCACCCGTGTTCTTTCCTTCCATCTCTTTGAGGCGCGCGTGGAACATGTACGTGCCGTCCGGCACGGGCCTGGTCCTGATCGGACGGTGAGCTACCCATTACTCTCCGCCCGCAAGCCCGCGCCTACGGTGGCCGGGAGTCGTCACGCGGCTCCCGACGCCCGGAGCGTCTCCCGCGGCGGCTGAGGCGTGAGGTCCGTTCCCTCGTCCACCCCGCCACCTCCTTCGCTAGCATGACTGCTTCGCAGAAGGAGGTGACTGCCTCCCACTCCCTCTCGCCCCGGACCATGGCTTGAACCAGGGCCGGACGCGAGAGGTCGCCGCCGCTGCCGATCGCCTGTACGAGGACACGGCGGTGCTCTGCCCAAGCGGGGCAGACCTCCACCGTATGCTCCACCGTGTCCTGATGTATACTCTTAGGGAAAATTTAGATTTACCATACTAAATCCCAGTGGTCTAAGTAAATAGGTTCTGGCTTAATAATCTTCATCCAGCGCAGAATATTGCACCTGAAACAAAAATGTCGGCTATTAATTGAAACTTCACTTCCGAAATGTGGGTATCAGACCGGGACCGAGTGAAGTACAGACACCAGCACATCAAGCTACTACAATCTGTCAATTTTCTTTATTAGATTTTCAACTTTATCGCTAAAGCATTAAGATTCAAAGTTGATTGGAAAAATTTGACAGTTCCGGGTAGCTTGACCTGCTGACGTCTGTACGATTGACATCTTTGGGAAAGTGTTCAAGTGCGTTGGCGCGGATCGAAACGGAATTCGCAATAAAATTAAAAGAGGGCGCTTGCGTGCCGAAGACATGTGACATCTACCAACTCGCACTGGGCCCGCGTGGTAGATTATAGCCCACTCTCTCTCTCGAAGAGAGAAGGCCTGTCCCAACAGTGGAAACAATATACAACACGGTTAGCGCAGTGGCCGAGCGATCGGTCTGCTGCGCTGCGTGTCGCGGGTTCGATTCCCGCACAGAACAAATATTTGTAAGTCCTACATGTATTTGTTCTGAGTCTGGGTGTTTTTCTATCTATAGTATGTATGTATTTACAAAAAAAAAAAAAACAAAAATGTATATAAGTACCTAGTTTATCAGCCATCTTGTTACCATAACACAAGCATTAGGTTGCTTGGTTGCTTAGCTTGGGACTAGATGGCGCTGTGTGAAATGTCCAAGGATATTATATATTATAATATACGCTGATTATGTGTTCTCACGAAGAACTTTTGTCTCCGCAACTAATTTGTCTCACACATCAAGTCTACGGGTTTGTATGACAGTGCGCGCATTTAGCGACTCGACAGCTGGGAGACATTTGGGTTTGGAGGCAACTGTCGCTCGTCTAATGGTTGTTATGCAAGTGCGCGCACGGCGACAAAAAAAGTTGCAGGTACCCAGTTGGCGCTAAACCGAAAATTTAACGTTAAAAAAAGAAACGTTGCTGTCGCTACCGTGTGTGCATCGTTCAAATTTCGGCGAGGAGACAACAAAAAATAGTGGGCTACTAAGTTGCTCGTGGGCACCCTTCCTGAGTTAATTGACTGACTGTGGTCTAACGGTCGCAAGCGCTACTGGTTAGCATGAGGTCCTGAGGGACAATTCTCGTAATTTTAAGAACGTTCACAGTCTGATCTCAGTCTCAATCTGTCAAAAATACCTCTAATTTCCCTACATTTTGACATTAAAATTTGTTTGTCGCCGAGATGAGACTGCGACTAGATTTTGAACGTTTTAAATTACGAGAATTGGCCTTCTGATCTCAGTATCGATCTGTCAACAGGTTATGCGTCGATGTCCCTACCACCCTGTATATGAAACGTAGAAGGTGACGTGCTGTAGTTTTTGCCTATCCCCATGGGAAAAATTCGTGAGTTTAAGATAAAAAAAATATATTTTTCTCTGTGTTCTGTTAGTTTTGTCATGGTCTGGCAGTTTGAGTAATTAATGTGGCCTACCCAAATGTCCTTTCTTTGGTATTGTTCGTCGAATCGTCGAGCTCCTTAAGTGTTGTGTTGGGCTGCACGATTTCTGACAAATGCGTGCACTGACTGGACAGGTCCTCCCAAACTGTTTGGTTCTTTCCTCAAAAAAACCATCTCAGACATTAATCTACATGGTCACATGATCTGACCAAGATTATTTGTCTGGACTTTAAAAGAGACTGTGACGTCTGAGTTTGTTTCGGCCTTTCTTCTCAGACTAGTCAGATAGGAAACGCCAACCTCATCTAGTTTTAAAATATGATTGACGTGTAAAAGTGTTTGTACACTTACAAAAATGAAATCATTTAACAAAAATACTGTTTCTTAAACTAGGAGAATTATCCAATAAATGATAATAACGGTGACGACTGTAAGTTTACCTGGTCCAATTCTGCCGAATCCCCCAGCTGGGCCCAGTCCTTGACTTGAACCACGTACAATGAGTCAACGGCTTCCGAATAGGCAGACCGACACTCCTCGCAAAAAGAACGTAGTCCGTCATGAATATTTTTCTAACTTCTGATGTAATTTTCTGGAAAAAAAAGTGAATTCATGGTACTACCAACCTGTATAATAATAATAATATCCCTGGACATTTCACACAGCGCCATCTAGTCCCAAGCTAAGCAACTTAATGCTTGTGTTATGGTAACAAGATGGCTGATAAACTACTTATATACATTTTTTTTTGTAAATACATACATATTATATATATACATTTCCATCAGGCGGGATCGCAGTCAAGCGCTAGTTTATAACATTTAAAAAAAAAAAATTATAGTTAGAAAAACACACTATATGAATCGTAGAAGGTGGCATGCTGTAGTTTATGCCAATTCCTATGGGATAAATTCGTGAGTTTAAGATAAACAAAAACACTGTTTAATAGACTAGGAGAATTATTCATTATATGATGATAAAAAAAGTGAATTTTGTCAAAATTTGACGGGACATTGGTGGGCCAGATGTACCGGCCGCGAATTACGAGCTGTAGATCGTAGGTTCGAACCCAGACAGGCGCCTTACTTTGTGTAAATTATTTCATCACCACTGCTCTCAAAACGGTGAAGGAAAACATCGTGAGGAAACCGGCATGTCCTAGAACCAAAAATTCGAAGATATGTGACATCTACCAACCCGCACTGGGCCGCGTGGTGGATTGCCCACTCCCCTCACAGAGAGGAGGCCTCTCCGAGCAGTGGGACCATTATAAAGAGGAAAGAACAAACAAACAAACTTACTTTCGCATTTATAATATTAGTCACGATTATAAGGGGTATAGAGCTTATCTTGAAAGATGTGATATCCAGCAAACGTGTAATCCTATCCTAATAATAGGTATTATATACGTGAAAGTTTGTATGGATGGATGGATGGATGTTTGTTACTCTTTCACGCAAAAACTACTGAACGGATTTGGATGTTTGGCACACAGGTGGTTTATAACCAGGATTAACATATAGGATACTTTTTATCCCGATACTCCCACAGGATCGAAACTTATGGGGGGTACCGAGGGGCGCAGCTAGTATTACAATAATACGGTCGTAATCGTTACATATAGAGATAGGAGAGGACGCTAGATAGGAGATAGGATATACAACGTGGCGCTACAATGGCGACATTAATTTAACACACGGGTAGGGCTAGTGGCCAGTAATCATAAAAATTATAACAACATAAAAAAATCGTAACTTGAAAACTTCCACCTGCGCCGCGCGCCGACATAGGGCTCTCTCTTTTTCCTTCAATTCGCCTTCTCTTTGCTCGATAATTGTTTTAATTACATTGATGCGATGTTATGATCCGTGACCCCGGCAAATGACCCCTGCGCTACAGTTCTTTAAGTCTGGTTGCTCTAAGATACTATTTTATAAAATTGTTAATAAATAAATAAATATTAATGTTTAATTAAATTATATTCACAAAACTACAACGCAAAACCGTAGACGTGTGTTAAATTAATGTCGCCATTAAAGCGCCACGCTGTATAATTTTTTTTGTGTCTTCTACTTCCCTGAAAGGCTCAAACGCCCCACGAGGAGGCATTTTCGCCCCACATTGAGAACCTATGAGATACTTACTACCGTGCCTCGGAAAGCACGTTAAGCCGTTGGTCCCGGCTGTCATTCGTGGATCTTTGATAGTCGTTACGGGTAGTCAGAAGCCCGAAAGTCTGACAACCAGTCTTACCAAGGGGTATCGTATTACCCAGTAACTGTGTTGTGGAGGTCAGATAGGCAGTCGCTCCATGTAAAATACTGGTATTCAGCTGCATCCGGTTAGACTGGAAGCCGACCCCAACATAATTGGGAAAAGGCTAGGCAGATGAGATGATGATTGAGAACCTATGAGATACTTACTTTGATATGAGTGAAATCACGGATGTTAATTTCTGGTAAAACTGAAGGGTCTTCCAGTTGAAGGAGTCTTCTTCCATTTATGTGGTTATCGATGATGCATTCCTGAAATCCAAATGTTTGAACTTTTCTTATTCTAACGATGTTTTTTTTTTCTTTCCGATTTTCTATACAGGGTGACAGGGACATCGACGCGCAAAGTGTAACCATGGATTCAGCACATGAGTTTAAACCCCATAGCGTCGAAATTTTTCGTCGGTTATTAAAAAAGTATAGTATTGCTGTTCCATACATTTTGACCGCGTAGGTATTGCACTTTTCTATTAAACAGAAGATTTTTTATTTTTATAACCGACGAAAAATTTCGACGCTATGGGGTCTAGTATCATGTGCTGAATCCATGGTTACAGTTTGCGCGTCGATGTCCCTGCCACTCTGTATATGCTTCTTTTGGGTTTTCTGTGTTGGTTTACATCAACGCGCAACCTCTTTCCACGATTCAGTACATGATTCTGATTCTGGTCGGTTATTAAAAAAATATTGCCATACATTTTGACCGCGTAGGTATTGGCACTTTTCTATAAAATAGCAGTCTTTTTGGAACGAAGTTCCTTATCGCGCGTTGCGAAAGGAGGCTAGACGGAAAAAATTAAGACCAAAAGTTGGAACGACACTTTTTGCTATAGTTGTAAGCCGTGCGGCGTGCGCGTGTTTCTCTGTCTGTCTCTCTCTCTCTCTTTGAACTTCGTTCCATCCGGGTGTCCCTTGACACCTCTCAAGTTTTTTTTTATATCTTACAAAAAATTGCTACGGTCTAGAATCATGTGCTACATTCATGGTTTCAGTTCGCGCGTTAATTTCCCTGTCACCTTGCATACGTATCCTAAATGTGTACAGCAGTGCGATTCTGTAATCATCTCACCGTGAAAACTTAGGTGAAGTGAGCGTGGAGTGAGCTGTCATTCCAAATAATGCTAGGGATTGACACTACTGACAACTCACATCAAGCTCACTTCAGTTGAGTTTTCACGGTGAGATTTTTACAGAATCGACCGGCTGGGCTTTCGATTTTCGTGAGGTGGATTTATACATTCCAGTTGAGTAGTCTTTATTATTCAATTGCCTCTTAAAATCATAACCCTCCTTTGGCTTTGACGTAGTCGGGCAAAAAATGTTTTATTTTTACCATTTCTTGATTAATTACCCTAATTATTATGTTAACGAACGGTCTTTGTTCGTTTGAACAATACTTTTTGATGTGTTCAAATGTTTTTGGTAGGTACCTATCCAAAGTCCATCTATACTAATATTATAAAGAGGAAAGATTTGTATTTTTGTGTGTATGTTTGTAATGAATAAACTCAAAAACTACTGAGCCGATTTCAAAAATTCTTTCACTATTGAAAAGCTACATTCACCCTGATTGACATAGGCAATATTTATTCCTAGAAAAAATTAGGGATCCTTACTAAAACTTAACCACCCGTGCGAAGCCGGGAAGGGCCGCTAGTACCTTATATTGAGGTAACCCAACCACTTCTTCCATCCAATCAGCGACCTGTTCCTCGTTCCACATGAAGGGGTCAGGGTAAGCCAACTTATCTACAACTGCTGCAGCAATCTCATACAGGGTCAGGGGAGAAACCAGGCATTGATTTTGTTTTCTGAAAGGTATGAATAATATTTATAAATAAGATGTATTGAAGATGGATGTCGTGTTAACCTGTGACTGATGGAAAGCACGTTAAGCCGTTGGTCCCGGCTGTGATTCGTGGATCTTTGACAGTCGTTACGGGTCGTCAGAAGCCCGAAAGTCTGACAACCAGACTCAGTCTTAACAAGGGGTATCGTATAACCCAGTAACTGTGTGGTGTGTGGTTGTGGAGGTCCCCCCGCGGGGGTTGCCCCGCTGATCTCTTTCCGGTCGTGTCGAATTGCCGTCCCATCAGACTATAGAGGTAGTATGAGGAACAGGGTGTAAAGTTCACTCATCCTCCATAGAAAACGGAGGATCATCTGACCAGACGGGTGTTGTGTCTGGTGCGCAATTGCCCAATGATTGATGTAGGGACGTTGTATGTCATGTAGCTAGTTGCGCGGTAAACTCTGCTTGCGCGATGCAGGATTTTGCGTGACGTCAGTATGACGCGTAGTTCGCATGTGGCGTTGTAGATACCGCTACAAGACTAAGAGTGAGTGCACCTGTGTCTGCGTACACGCCTGCACTATAATATCTCCCGCGTAGGTGGCTAGTCTTCGTAGAAATTAGTTGCCATGGCCGTAATACAGTCTGGAGGACTATATTATATTGGAACGAAGTTCCTTATCGCGCGTTGCGAAAGGGGGCTAGACGGAAAAAATTAAGACCAAAAGTTGGAACGACACTTTTTGCTATAGTTGTAAGCCGCGCGGCGTGCGCGTGTTTCTCTCTCTCTCTCTCTCTCTTATAGAAAGCAAGCCAGTTATACTTCGTTCCATCCGGGTGTCCCTTGACACCTCTCAAGTTTTTTTTACTCACATGGGCTTCGGCTTAATACCAGCAGTCATGACGAGAACCTTCGGTTGTGGTATCTCCACAGACGGATCCCGACGTGGTATTTGTATCTTTTTGGGCCGTCTTCTTTTCACCTCCTCCGTTTTTGCCTGGAGCTGCAAGAAAAGGAACGTACCTTATAGTCCTCCAGACCTTATTACGGCCAATCCCAACGGAGACTAACCTTCGGCGCGGGAGATATTATAGTGCACAAGCGTGTGAAGACTCAGGTGCACTCTCTCATCCCTCACCACACTCATAGTCCGATGGGACATATTGCCTGTCTGTCCGTCTTCTACAGACTGTACTTCGGGGAGTGCGCTCAAGAGCTACAAGAGCTCATCCTCATTAAAAGAATTATGTTGGAGTTTCTTGCTATTCCTTTCCATACGAAATCAAATTTAAGTCATTTATTCAAATTAGGCTGAGAATCAGCATTTTTCGAACGTCAAAATTACAAAAGACAGTCCCCCAAAACGCCCGCCCTTCACCACTACCTAGTGCTGTCGCTGAGAAGAAGGGGCGCAACAAACTCCTCATTGGAAGACGATACAAAACTACCACTTAGAAGGGGCGAATAGAATCAATAGATACTATTTTCCTGTAGATTTTGAGGTTCAAAAGTCCCTTTTAGGTGCCTCATCATCTGCCTAGCCCAACTATGTTGGGGTCGGCTTTCAGTCTAACCGGATGCATCTGAATACCAGTATTTTACATGGAGCGACTGCCTATCTGACCTCCACAACCCAGTTACTGGGTAATACGTTACCCCTTGGTAAGACTGGTTGTCATACTTTCGGGCTTCTGACTTCCCGTAAGATCCACGAATGACAGCCGGGACCAACGGCTTAACGTGCTTTCCGAGGCACGGAGGGGTCTCGGTATGTAAAGATGGTCACCCATCCACAGACCAACCGTGGCAAGCGTAACTTAACCTGACCGATCGACCTGTGCGGCTGTTATTATTTAGCCACGGGCCCCTCCCCTTTTAGGTGCCTATTTGAAATAAATACTTTAGACTTTGTTCTCGAAATGGCTAGGTAATTCGAAGACATTGTGACATCCACAACATCAGCCCGACCGTAGTAGATTACAGCCACTCCCTTTCACAGAGAGGAGGCCTGTGTCCCAGCAGTGGGAACATTATACGCTGATAATGTTTACGTGTGATATTATACTCGTATAATTAGTCCCAATTCGAGTGAAAGGTACTTACTTCCAACATATCATCGGCATCGTCGTCATCAAACATCTTGGTGTGTTAAAATAATAATAATAAAGAGTTCTAAATAAATAATACTTCGCAACTTTCGCTATGATTTGGTTTGACAGAGCTGTCATGTGTTTTTTTTTTATAAGATTGTGTTATGTCAATGTCAAAAAGTTTTGGGTTGGATGGAACCTCTTTTGATGGACAAAAAGTTTTAAACCTACTTGCTTGCGTTATTGTTTTTGTTCAGCCGAGGTCAGGCCGTGAATTTTGCTTAAAAGATTTGATTTTGCATAAAATGTTACGCTGTTAAAATATTTTGTCTTTACATTAATCGATCTACGGTACACTTAACCCTTTTTTTAACGATTCATCATCTGCCTAGCCTTTTCCCAACTATGTTTTAACCCGATGCAGCTGAGTACCAGTATTTTACATAAAGCGACTGCCTATCTGACCTCCACAACCCAGTTACTGGGTAATACGATAGATACCCCTTGATAAGACTGGTTGTCAAACTTTCGGGCTTCTGACGACATGACAGCCGGGACCGGCTTAACGTGCTTTCCGAGCCACGGAGGCGTCTTGGTATGTAAAGATGGTCACCCATCCACAGACCAACCGCGGCAAGCGTAGCTTAACCATATCGATCAACACTTGCGGCTGTTATTACTTAGCTACAAGCCCCTATTCTGCTCTTAAGTTACTATTACTGTTAGCCTGCATCACCCCACTGCTGGCCAAAGTCCTCTCCAAATGACTTCCAGCTCTTTCGATCCAGGGCTAAAGTGGACCACTCTTTTTTTTTTTGTTTTTTGGAACGAAGTTCCTTATCGCGCGTTGCGAAATGGGGCTAGACGGAAAAAATTAAGACCAAAAGTTGGCACGACACTTTTTGCTATAGTTGTAAGCCGTGCGGCGTGCGCGTGTTTCTCTGTCTGTCTCTCTCTCTCTCTCTCTCTTTGAACTTCGTTCCATCCGGGTGTCCCTTGACACCTCTCAAGTTTTTGGAACGAAGTTCCTTATCGCTCGTTGCGAAAGGGGGCTAGACGGAAAAAATTAAGACCAAAAGTTGGACACTTTTTGCTATACCTAGTTGTAAGCCGTGCGGCGTGCGTGCGCGTGTTTCTGTCCGTCTCTCTCTTATAGAAAGCAAGCCAGTTATTTTCGTTTCTTTATTTCCTTGGTTTTAGTTATATTTAATATTATTATAACTTAAAAAAAAAAGTTAGAATTCCTTCACTAATTAATCGAAAGGAACTTCGCTCCATCCGGGTGTCCCTTGACACCTCTCAAGTTTTGGAACGAAGTTCCTTATCGCGCGTTGCGAAAGGGGGCTAGACGGAAAAAATTAAGACCAAAAGTTGGAACGACAATTTTGTTATAGTTGTATGTAACCCGTGCGGCGTGCGCGTGTTTCTCTGTCTGTCTCTCTCTCTCTCTCTCTCTTTGAACTTCGTTCCATCCGGGTGTCCCTTGACACCTCTCAAGTTTTTGGAACGAAGTTCCTTATCGCTCGTTGCGAAAGGGGGCTAGACGGAAAAAATTAAGACCAAAAGTTGGACACTTTTTGCTATACCTAGTTGTAAGCCGTGCGGCGTGCGTGCGCGTGTTTCTGTCCGTCTCTCTCTTATAGAAAGCAAGCCAGTTATTTTCGTTTCTTTATTTCCTTGGTTTTAGTTATATTTAATATTATTATAACTTAAAAAAAAAAAGTTAGAATTCCTTCACTAATTAATCGAAAGGAACTTCGCTCCATCCGGGTGTCCCTTTTTCTATTAACGTTGCCCCACACTAGGAATTACTAATGATTTATATGATTTTAAATTTTCAGTCATTTATTCTAAAATGAAACTTAAAGTCTAAGTAATAAGGTTAAAAACATACTAATTTGAAATAAGACCACAAAAGTAAATAAATAAATATCCCTGGACATTTTACACAGCGCCATCTAGTCCCAAGCTAAGCAACCTAATGCTTGTGTTATGGTAACAAGATGGCTGATAAACTACTTATATACATTTTTTTTTGTAAATACATACATATTATAGATAGAAAAACACCCAGACTCAGAACAAATACATGTAGGTCATACAAATATTTGTTCCGTGCGGGAATCGAACCCGCGACACGCAGCGCAGCAGTCAATCGCTTAACCACTGCGCCAACCGTGCCGTCAAAATCATCATCAAAAGTATTTGTGGTCTTATTTTTCGGGCCGTTTTTGAAGCGCTTATCTTGAATCTAGTACTATTATCGATCGAAGCCTAGAATACTGCGCTCCATTAAATACCACAAATAAACCTTTTGATTACGAAGTCGTTCGTTATATTAATTCTAACCTTTTGTCCCCAGGTACACACCCGCCTAACGTATCTACGACACCTCATAGTGTCGCTCGCTCAAGCGAGGGAGATAGACAGGACCCTTCTCATCTTCTCTCACGATTACTACGACGAGGAGATTAATAATCTTGTGAGGAGCATCGACTTTACCAAGGTAAGGAAATTATACAGGATGAAATTGAATAGGTGCAAATTAAAACATCTAATTCAACGTGTTATAAAGTGAATTTAGAACATGTCATTAAGGAAAGGGATGCGCATACGTGCGCGTACGCAAGCGATTTAGCAACGTCGTCGCACGCCCTTTTTTTCGTAGGAACGGTCAGAATTAGGTAAATACCGCTAGTTGAGTTTTTTTTTTTAAATAATAAAAAAACGTTGTCCCGCACTAGGAATTTCTCCTGTATCGTGGGTGCGTTTACAAACATTTAAAGTCACATACACAAACTGCCAGACCCGGAACAACTACTTGTAGGCCATACAAGTATTTGTTCCGTGTTGAATCGAACCCGCGACATGCAGCGTAGCAGTCAACGCCAACCGTGCCGTCATCACTCATCACCAGTGATAGGAATAGGTAGTGCCTATTTGCCTAAACTTCGAAGAACAGAGACAAGAAACTGAGACTTCCTTAGGACTAAATTTTTATAAGTCCTTATACAAACATTGTGATTCATAGTATTAATTACGATCAGCAAGTCATGTACAAAATGATCTCCAAAAAAAAAATTTCAGAAAATCTTATGGTTGTAACGACTGTGAATGTTATTTATTATGTTATGTCTAGTCGCAAATTTTAGGTAAATATAGACGAATTACTTATTCCAAATAACATTTTTTAATGTATTTAAAAGTGTTGTCCCGAATATGGGGACAGATGTCCCGGAAAAAATTTAGTCCTAAGGAAGTCTCCGTTTCTTGTCTCTGTTCTTCGAAGTTTAGGCAAATAGGCACTACCTATTCCTATCACTGCTCATCACTTACCGGGCGCACGCTAAAATTGATCCTTTAACTTTCTTATTATTTTCGATAATTTTGAAAACAAAAAAACATCAAGACAATAACTTAGTTTGCACTATCTAAGATGATAAATACACGATTTTTCTTTCAAGAATTTATATTTGGTAAATGACAATTTATAATGATTATGTAGCAGTTACTCGATTTGTGGCATGTTTTCAATTTCATCGTGTATTTAAGAATCACTAACTCAATGTCATACATGATAAGGTTCAAATTCCATTGCAATCATAATTTATCTAGGGCCGTTTTATTATAAATGGTTAATCAAAAATCAACTTAAACTGCATAGCGGTAAAGTAGAAGTTGAGTAATTAGAAGGTAATATTATCAGAAATATAAACTCAATGTCGTATTCCCTTCGTCGTGTCTCCTTCTGCGAAGCAGTCATGCTAGCGAAGGAGGTGGCGGGATGGATGAGGGAGAGAACCTCACGCCTCAGCCGCCGCGGGAGACGCTCCGGGCGTCGGGAGCCGCGTGACGACTCCCGGCCACCGTAGGCGCGGGCCTGCGGGCGGAGAGTAATGGGTAACTCACCGTCCGATCAGGAACAGGCCCGTGCCGGACGGCGCGTATGTGTTCCACGCGCGCCTCAACGAGATGTCAGCATTAGTGACGGGGCCCGATAGGGCCGAAGCCTGCCAGGGTAGCGGGATCGTCCGAAAGGGTTACCGCTGCCCTGGAACATAAAAGGCTAAGGAAGGAACACGGGTGGGTTTTAGTCAGTAAGAGTCTGACACTCCCTTCCGCTCCACCCAGAGCGGGAGGGGTCATTTGATGATTTACCATACTCAAACAAAAAAAAATGTATGATTTTATTTATTTCACTAGCTTGTGCCGGAGGCTTCGCCCGCGCATATGAAAGGATTGATCAACGTACGATCACTTCTTCCAGTGATTCTAAAGCCCCTTTTTCACCATGTTTCCAGGTGATGCAGATCTTCTATCCATATTCTATACAGACACATCCTCATGAGTTTCCAGGGATGGACCCCAACGATTGTCCTAGAGACACTAAGTTTGATCAGTAAGTAATCGACATTTATTGTGTACTAGCTGCGCACCGCGGTTTTACTCGCATAAGTTTCGATCCCGTGGGAATATCGGGATAAAAAGTATCCTGGTTATAACTATCTGTGTACCAAAATTCATCAAATCCGTTCAGTAGTTTTTTCGTGAAAGAAACATCCATCCATCCATACAAACTTTCGCGTTTATAATATTAGTTGGATGCTTTGAGAATATTATTCCTCCTGCCAGGGTCGCGGGTTATTCAAAAGAAAGAAAGAAAATGCATTTATTTGCGGCAAACATGACGCATAAAAAAAGGACATAAACACACAAAAAAAAAACAAGTTGGGAGTAAACACCCCCAACTTGTTTGAGATGCGATAGAGTTACCGTGGCCCCTGGCACAGGCAACTGAAGGAACACGGGTGGGTTTTAGTCAGTAAAATTCTGACACGCCCTCCCACTCAGAGTGGAAGAAGTTATTTGATGATCCCAAACCAAAAAAAAAGGATACTATTCCTATAGTCCAAGACTAGTGCATCTTTTTTTGACAGAATAGGAGAAAATGCATGTATTTTTTTAGGGTTCCGTACATCAAAAGGAAAAACGGAAGCCTTGTAAGATCATTTCGGTGTCCGTCTGTCAAGACCCTTTTTCTCAGTAAGGTGTGGAGTATTCAAGTTGAGTTATTAATATCAAATACTCAGGGCTGCAGTCCCTTGAAGCAGTAAAAAAATCAAACTTCTAAGTCAATGCAATCAAAAGATACGGGCGTTTATGTTCCGTTTATTCCGTATAATAAGAAATACAATCACATTAAGGCGGTACCCCGAGCTAAGTGGCGCCCTCATTGAATAAAGAAACTGTCAAAAATGGCCGCTTTTGGTACTTTTGCTATCTACTTTGGATACTAAACATTTTGAGTCCTGTTTTAACAACGTAAAAATACTTTATCCTCTTTGTAACAAACTCCTAGAATCAATTTTTTTATTTTTGTTTTCTATGCTATGCTACGATTTTTTATTCAATGAGGGCGCCACTTAGCTCGGGGTACCGCCTTAAGGGTTGTTTGGCTGTCAGAAGGGCGTTCGGCACCTTTAGAGCACGACAGACTGGGGATCTTATGCCAACTCAATAAACATCCCTTCAACAATCTTCCAACACCTTTCCAATCTGCATTCGCGAGTTATTTGCCAAAAATGTAAACAAATATGAGATTATGGAAAAATAACTTTAATTCCCACATAATAAAGTTCAGTTTCCGCTACAACTTCAAACATTTTTGTAACTTTTTCAATAGTGCTAGTCACTCTGCAATCAACTTAATTGCTACTAAAATAAAGTTGATATTTGTTTAACTTGAAATAGGAACAGTGCCCAAAAGGTTTTCAGCATCCCCAAACTATCAAATCAATATCATAGCATCGCTGTTAACAATAGTATTTACACATGACGATGCTTTTAAATGCCGACTATTTATGAGGTCAAACTCTCGAAGTTTCTGTTACAATAAATGTATACATAGTATTTTCAACGAGTTTAGGCATTGTAATAAAAAACATAAAATGAGCCAAGCTCGCATTTTAACATCACGTTTTGGAATAAAGTAATTAAAAATACTAGTTAACTACTTTTTTAAATGGACGCCTGAAAAATGAAACTGGCAATTTTTATATGTTTGCCAGTAAGGATCACGTTCATAACCAGTTATTGTTTTATTACTTATATATAACTATTATTGATTATTTGGGATACAACTCTTTTCCCCCGAAGTCGGGTTTTTTTTTCTATGGAGCCTGAGCATTCTCCTTTGAATAGTCTTTAACGATTATTATTACGTTTTCAGAGCTGTAAAGCAAGAGTGCAACAACGCCATGTACCCAGACTTGCACGGCCACTACCGGGAGGCGAAGTACACACAAACTAAACACCACTGGTGGTGGAAGGCGAACAGGATCTTCAACCAGCTTCAGTGCACCGTTGGGCATACAGGTAAATATCATCATCACCTGCTTAGCCGTCTAACCGGACACAGCTAAATACCAGTATTTTACATGGAGCGACTGCCTCACAGTAAAGCCTCATCTGCCTAGCCTTCTTCCAGCCATGTTAGGGTCAGCGTCCAGTCTAACCGGATGCAGCTGAATACCAGTATTTAAAATGGGAGCCTATCTCATCACTGGTTGTCAGATTTTCGGGCTTCTGACGACTCGTAACGACTGTCAAAGAACCACGAATGACAGCCGGGACCAACGGCTTAACGTTCTTTCCGAGGCACGGAGGGGTCTTGGTAAAGATGTTCAACTATGTCGGGGTCGGCTTACCGTTAACCAGATGCAGCTGAATACTAGTATTTTACATGGAGCGACTGCTTATCTGACCTCCTCCACAACCCAGGCAATACCCATTGCCACGACTGCCTCCAAAACCCAGGCAATGGGTAACAGGATACCCTTTCCTCTCATTTAATTGATTTTACCCATTTTTTTTCCGTGCCTCGGAAAGCACGTTAAGCCGTTGGTCCCGGCTGTCATTCGTGGATCTTTGACAGTCGTTACGGGTAGTCAGAAGCCCGAAAGTCTGATAACCAGTCTTACCAAGGGGTATCGTATTACCCAGTAACTGGGTTGTGGAGGTCAGATAGGCAGTCGCTCCATGTAAAATACTGGTATTCAGCTGCATCCGGTTAGACTGGAAGCCGACCCCAACATAGTTGGGAAAAGGCTAGGCAGATGAAAAAGAAAGAAGAAAGAAAAATATTTTATTCTGCACAAACAGAACGCACATTTACAAAAAAAATAAAATAAAAATAATAATAAAAAAAATAAAACATAAGATACACTTAGTTAAAAGACTCGTAGTCAAGCGTAGAAAAAATAATGTTGACACTTTTGCCTTTTGGTTGATGTCAAGGCCAGGGACCAATGACAACTCACATTAATTGTCAATTTGACATTGACAATACACACGATATTGGCAGATGGCCACAAAACAATAAAAATAAAAAAAAATCAAACAACAAAAACAAAAATGCCAATTGCAGAGTGGCGAAATAACTAGTGTAGTATAACTACTTTTGTAACAAAACAAACAATAATTAAGCTGTGCGTCGCATCTGTGCAAGAACAGGTCGTTGCTCAGCAAAAATGCTGTGATGCTGCAGATGATTACCCATTTTTTTTCTCACCAGGTTATGTACTCTTCCTAGAAGAGGACCACTACGTAGCAGAAGACTTCTTGCATATCCTCAGTCTTCTGAAGTCGACAGCAGACAAGAGCTGTCCTCAGTGCGAGATACTCAGTCTTGGCACTTATCTTAAGACTTATCAGTACCATGTTAACGGGGATAAGGTATGTGACGATAATAATTATGTGATCCTAAACACTCATAATAAAAAATATTATAAAAATTAATTAATTTATTATTTTTTATTTCAACTAAGTACATATAAAATACATTTTTAAATATTTTTATAAACAAAAATAAAAATATACAAAAAAAAAATATTATATTAA
Source organism: Apamea sordens (assembly GCA_945859715.1). NCBI lineage: Eukaryota > Metazoa > Arthropoda > Insecta > Lepidoptera > Noctuidae > Apamea > Apamea sordens. Next base: position 2,860,710 of record OX244015.1, on the reverse strand, counting down.
TTAATTAATTTTTAATAATATTTTTTTATTATTTATTGTTTATTTATAAAATTACCTGATTAGTATTAGTTGCCTGCGACTCGCTGGCGATTTAAGAGACACAGATTTAAACATCGCCAGCGACAAATCGATTTTGAAATCGTCTTTTGTGAGTTAAATAATCAATTAATATGTGTAAAAGTAACAGGACGAATAATTTTAACCTACGGGCTGATTTTTCAATCCACAGATAATTTTTATTCGTAGAATAAAATCTACGTCTGACAGATTAAAAAAAAAAAAAATGTTTCAAAATTCAAATTCAAATTCATTTATTCATTTTGTGAGTTTATTTCATCAGCTCATGTAAATAACATTGTTAAGTTTGAAGTCACCTTATAAGCAAAGATTTGCTTGTATTAAGTGGCTCCGCTCCTCTAGTTTACATTAACTATACATAATTATGTAAAAGAAAAGATTTTGTATGGAAGAACTGTCAAAAATTCAAAACTATTCCTCGGATAAAATTATCTAGCGTTGGAAAAGTCAGCCCTAAAAGTAAAAGTTCGAATAATTTAAAACTTTACGAATAAATTATAACTTTCAAATACGCGACTTTTAAATAATACTGAAAGTCTATTTTCATTTAATAATTCGTCAAATCAACACAAACAATATGTAATTCAAATAACAGAAAACCTGAAACTTAACTATTTACTAATTAGGTAACTTATTTGCAAAAAAAAAATATAACATGTCATGTCATGTCACCAAAATTACAAATTGTTATTTAAAATCACTGACCTTATACAAGTACGCTGGACTAAATAATCATACGAAATGACAGTTGTTTTTGTGCCGATTCAAAGCGCCCCACTCGAGCGTCTCAGGAACTAAAATTGACATATTACCGCAAATGACCGTCGTTTTGTTTTGGTACGTCTCCGACGATTTAGTTCTAAATAGTGGAATAAGACTTGTGTTTACTACGAGACATATAAAACATTTTTATCATGAGAGTCTGCACATCTTGTAAAACTCGCTATCAAAAATATTAGTTCCACGGGCGCTCACGTTGCTATCAGCGCCAAAATGGCGAAAATCAAATGTCTTCATTTTATCATCGCTAATATAAAGTCCAGCGTACTTGTTTAGTCAATGTTTTAAAATAAATAATGACTTGCCATATCAATAAATTACAATCAAAAAAAGGTTTTGTGTTATTTGAGTATCTTACACCTTGTTTATATTGTATGTTCTTAATAACCCCTGTATTTTCCTTCCAATATTAAATTCCTCCTGAAAAAAAACAGCGAAAGAAAAACCTGAACCTCAACTATATACAGCAAGTAAAAGCAGCTAACGAAGAACGGAGGAAGAAGCACGAAAACCAACCGACTTGGAACTTCCAAGTGTACCCGCACCTTTATACGACGACGCAAAAGGTTTTATTAACTAATTTCTTTATAGAAGGTGGAGATGACAATACGAAAATAAATTGAACTTCATATAGCATAGGACGTTCCCAGTCTGCATACAAAAATTCAACCATATATATCCAAAAGCTTAGTCACAATAGCTAGTCAAAGATTGCAAGATTGAAGAGCAAAGAAAATACAATGATGATAATAAATAAATAATAAATAAAAAATTTATTCAAGTAAAAGTAAAGTAAAAATATGATTTACGTTAATTACAATCGAGGAAAGTTAAATTCTAACTGTAATGTAGACCTGCCTGATCTAGGTTTATGAAAAACCTGTGTTTCAGGCCATCAATTCACATCAAACATTTAAAAAGAAGACAACAATAAATGTATTAGAAGCTAAATTGAAAAGAATTTAAATGATGTTTATGGAAAGAGGAAGTGCTTTTTATTTTAAAACTGGACAAAGATTGAGCACGCGTTTGACCGACACGACACTTTTACTGCGCAAGTTATTCCATAACCGTAATGCTTGAACAGTAAGATTTGTCATAGAAACTGATGCATCGGCCATCTCTAGTCTCAGGTTTTCCGATGAGCTCAGATATCTATTATGTGTGTCATGAAGGAACTTGAAACGTTATTTAAGATAAGAGGGGGTTGGATTAAACAAAATATACACGTTTTAATCCTTAAAAGGGGTCATTGTACTCATCATCAGAAAAAAAATCAATTGATCCATAGATTTACGTTCGCATACTCGACATAATGTAAGGATCAACAGATTTTTTTTTCATGATTTCAGGGTTGGTCCCTTAGTAAAAGTTGTTCATAACGATGAGTACAATGACCCCTTTTAAGGATTAAAATTATCAAAATTTAACGGTGTATACAGTCTATTTCGATGTTAGGATTTATTTCAGTTCCAAAATACTCATAGGCATTAGTATTGCCAGTTTTGTCATTTATTGTCGAATTGTCATCGCCACATGGTAGATATTTTTATGATCATATTCTGTTTAGTAAACAACCCAGGTTGGTTTAAAAATTATTTTTGTATTTTCTTTTCCACAGAACTTTCTATTTTACTTCACATCACCTAGAAAAAATAGCCCCACATTTCGCCAGTAATAAAAAAATTACATTTTATGTAAATTAATTAATCAACATGTTTGTTTACTAAATTGAACACGTATTTTGACATGAACTGTATTAAACTGTATGAAATATGTTGTTACCTTAATTAGGTATGTAGAAGAAAGTAGTTGGTTGATAGCCATTATGTAATATTTATTAAAATGCTCTGTAGTATATATTTTTTACCAGAAGCAGTTATCCCTGGCTTATGTAACTGAGTTTATTATATATATGTATAATTATTCTTTAATTAGAAGCAGCTAGCCCTAACCTTTGGCAAAAAACGTAGAAACTACTATTGTTTTTCTTTCCTGGCCACATTATATTAGCTGTCAAATGTCAATAAATATTGACGGGGCGGGAAAAATTATATTGATAAAATAGTATTTTTCTACTAAAAATATTTTTTAAGTTTAAAGCGATGTTTTATGAACAGCAACATTCGCGAAAATGGCGTCCAGTACCGGTTTTTGTTTTAAATGAAAATACGGCTATCAACCAAATTCTTTACTGGAAGCTTTATTTCTTGCTAATGCAAATTGTATTGAATTTAAATGGCATGACGGCTTAAAGCAATGCCTCTTGGAGACTGGTATTTAGAATATTTATTTTAAAAAAAACTGGTCAAAAAAATATTGCACCACTTAAAATGACAAAACACTTTACTGAAGCAGTTTAGTGTCGGTTTATTAATTTTAAACTTAAGTATAATGACATAAAGTTTATTTTTGCTTGTCAGTAAATCAACATCCACATTTATTTCAGGGGTTTAAGGACCTTAACATGAAGACTTAAGGTTGATTTTTGCTCACATTTTTTCGGCAAACTTCGGCTATGGTGTAATATTTTTTTTTAACAGTTTTTAAAATTTTTTAGATTAAGTACTGTATTTTCATAACTAGATAAAATGGCGTCAGAAAGCTTTTTAATCTCTACTCCTCCCTTATAGGCACGTACTAAGTATTCATACATAAGAGCGGCACTCGTCAACGACAGCCATCGACACTCGTCGACGGCTAAAATAGTAATCATTCATGTGGGGCTCGAAAAACGATCGATCAAGGTTAAGCAACGCGTAATGAGATCGTTCCTTTGATGGGTGACCATCCTCGGACGGATCCTTTATCGATACCGAGACCCCTCTGTGCTTCGGGAAGCACGTTAAGCCGTTGGTCCCGGCTGTCATTCGTAGATCTTAATTGATTGCTTTGCCTTCAAAGTTGCTTATTAAGCATTGCGGGCCCATCATAGCATGTAACGTTCGTTCACAGTTTCTGACAGCAGCAACCAAATAGCAACCTTATTGTAACGAGAATAAAGATCACAATGATTTTGACAGACTTGTCAGTGGCGGCCACCCAACAGCAACCTTATTGGAATGAGAATAAAGATCACAGTGATTTGGACAGTGATGCAAAATCAGAGGCAAAAATAACTGTGTAAGGACTGTATTTACGGTCATCATCATCATCATTGTAGCCGAAAGACATCCACTGCTGGACATACGCCTCCCCCAAGCACTTCGACCGGTTCTGTGCTTCTCGCATCCAACGGGTTCCTGCGGCCTTCACAAGGTCGTCGGTCCACCTTGTGGGAGGCCTTCCACCGCTACGTCTTCCGGTATGCGTTCGCCACTCCAGAACCCTTCAGTCCCATCGGCCATCTGTTCTGCGAGCAATGTGCCCTGCCCACTGCTACTTAAGTTTGGCAATTCTTCAGGCTATGTCGGTTACCTTGATTCTCCTGCGGATCTCTTCATTTCGATCACGCATGGAAACTCTTAGCATAGCCCTTGCCTAGCCATTGCCCCTTGGGTGACTTTAAGCCTTCTAATAAAGCCCATTGTGATCGACCACGTTTCAGTGCCACAGGTAAAAAAAAAAGGTCAAATGGTCATCACTGGCAACACGTACTGCCGATCGATTCTGTAAAACTCTCACCGTGAAAAGTTAGGTGAAGTGAGCTTTGAGTGAGCTGTCAATAGTGTCAAATCCTAGCATTAGTTGGAATGACAGCTCACTCCACGCTCACTTCACCTAAGTTTTCACGGTGAGATGGTTACAGAATCGCACTGCTGGTCAAAGACTTTCGTCTTGAGACACTGCGGTATGTGGTACGAGAAGATATTGCGTAGCTTCCCGAACGCTGCCCAGCCGTATGTACAGTACCCGGGCCTTATTATGATACAAGAGACTGTCACACACGGTATGAGTGAGAGAGATAAATTAGAAAGATTTTTGATTGCTATTGTCTTCACCTGTTTCCTTTTTTCCCTTTAGAGTCAGCTAAAGCATATTAAAAAAAGTACACGTTTTAAAGAGCAGTGGTGATGAATTAAATTGCACAAATAATCGACATAATTCTGAAATTAGTTGAACCTAAAAATCTTAACAAAGTAAAATAAAAATCGTTTATTTCAACATTAAAATTACAATATGGTGATAGGGTTGGTTCCAAACTAAGCATAGCCTGTGTCTTAGGCACCATTATGTAACACATTTTATATTAACATTTTGTAAAATATATTTTTTTTTGAAGTTATTAATTTGCTTTTGATACTGACTGTCCTTATTAAACTGTAATTCAGAATCTTAGATAAGAATTCAAATTTCATTGCAACCATTTTTTCAAGACCATTTTATTAAAAATGGTCATTCATAATTCTACTTAGACGACGTCATGACGTTAAAGTTGATAGTTGAGTAAGTTGTAATTTATCAAAGATTCTAAATTAAAGTATAGAAATGATTTCTTCTGTATCTTTTAAATTTAAAGTATTATATTTAAGCTTAGCATCCCTTCAACTTTGTAAATAGCGTATTTCTGGACAACGTAAAGTATTATACCTCCCCTCGTATTCATAAATCTAAAATGGTTGACTATTGCCATCTCACTTCATCATCTTAAAAAGACAGAGACGGGTATAGTCTATGAAGAGTTTAACTGCCAGTTTTTTTATGAATAAGAGGGTTCGCCTCTTCAAGCAACCATATATGGAAAGATCAATCTTGAGGCCGTAATTGCCCGACTTTTTTAGTTGGATCCGAAGTTAGGTTCAGAATGAAAATTAAGCCGTTGGTCCCGGCTGTCATTCGTATATAGACTCTGACAGTCTTTACCGGTAGTCAGAAGCCCGAAAACCTGACAAGTAGTTTTACTAAGGGGTACCCATTAACCGTATTGGTGGAGGTCAGACAGGTCACAGTCGCTTCATGTGAAATACTGGTATTCAGCTACATCCGGTTAGTCTGGAAGCTGATCCCAACAAGGTAAAAGGCTGGCCAGATGATGATGCAGATGATAGTTTTGAAGGTAAAACTGACCATGTATGGTAGCTTTTAACAGAGGATTTAATACTCGCATAACGCTTTGCTGCGCATGGCGGGTCATATAGATGTGAATTGGTTTTTTGCTCCTAAGTGCTTCGTCCATGATAGATTAATACAGCTAGAAAAAATTAAATAAAAAATTTTAAAAAAAACCCCGGCAAACATAGCTAAGAACGCTCCCGACGAATTCACCTTTCAAACAAAAAAAAAAAAACAAATTCAAAATCGGTTCATCCGTTCAGGAGCTACGATACTACAGAAAGACACACACACAGAGAGACACGTCAAACTTATAACACCCCGTCGTTTTTGCGTCGGGGGTTAAAAACATAAAATCACGCCTTTACAAGGCCAAATTAAATTAGTTAGCGAAACTCCATAGACGTCATCGGTATCGATATAATTAACCATGAAAAATAAAAACGAGTTGATTTGACTTTTTTCTTGTTTTTGGGTCACTCAGGTAGTAAAAATCTGTTTTTTTTTCGTGCGTATCGATACTCTGCGTCTCGTTCTCGTCTGTGGAGTTTTGCTAGCTAATTTAAATTGACCTTGTATTCTCCGAAGGGGATAGGCAGAGATGAAAACATACATTTCAATAGTTTCTCATTGACGAAGCGCTTAATAGAATGTATTAGAAAGTAATTATATTGGTTGTGGTTGAAAAGCATGTAAACAAATATTTTATTATAAATTCTAAACTGAAACGATGCAAGGTGTATTTCTCATAATAATAAGAACACAGTTACGTTTAGTAATCTTCGTCTTAGCGTGTGGATGGCAAAAATATTTTTTTATTTGTTTGACCCAAAATTCTGTAACGCGGATAGTATTCGCTGACGAAGCCCTTAAGTCCTCACGTGTGCATGTGACAGGGCATGGGGTACAAGATGGGATCCGGGAGGTGAGCCATTGTCAGTGGATGGCAAATTATAATAATTATTATATGAACCGTTTGTTTTTTGTTGTGAAATATAATAATTTGAAATGCACCTTGTATATTATAAATAGAGACCGGATTATGATGCAACTTAAAAAGGTCGAAATATAATAATAACAATAATAATCTTTATTATGAACATCTTACAGGGTATCATTGATATAATAATAATATGCATCATAAATGCTTGAAATATGCAACAAAATTGCTTCTACCAACCCGCTCTGGGCCTGCGTCCACCACGCGAGCCCAGAGAGGGTACCTAAGTGCCTACATATGCACAATTTTAAATACTTACTATAAATTAACTTTTTTTTTTAACTTCTAATATTTTTATATTATGTATGGCGTTAGGTTTTTGTTGTATTTACAGAGGCCTCCAAGAGTTAGTTGTTATATTCCACTTCAGTTGTGACACACCACATTATGATTTAAAAATCTGGTGATCCAAATATTTGTACTGCTATAAAGTTTTTACTGACTAATTCAACCACCTTTGACATCATACAAATAATCAAGTAATCCCTTAGGAATACCGGTTTCGTATTTGATATTTCGATCATAATGTGGCATTCACAGCTGAAGTGAAAAATGTCAATTAACATTTTTGGAGGTCACTGTACATTTTTGTATTTTTCTAGTTAGAAACAGTTAATTTTTTAAAAATGCAGTCGATTTTAGGTAAAATATGCCTTAATCCCGAACAATAGCCAAATATGGAAATGCGCGCAAATCCGGTCTCTTAACTATAAAATATTTTTTCTAAGCTGTAAATAGTAATGCCTTGCTTTTTAAAAGCATGCTTGGTCGTAAGATGAGTGTAAATATTTTAAACTGTTTGAATTGAGTAGATTATTTTGTAGTTACATTGTATTGTAAATATTTCCGTACCTAATAATTATGTCAATTTCATAACTGTCAAAACTTCCCATTTTCCCAACATTTGACAGCTGCAACATTGCCAGTAGAAAAAAAATTGCCACTTCACAATCCAAAAGTCTACCATTTTACCTAAAAATGTTGCCAGCTCCCAAACCAATTTTCCTACCATAAAATTAAAATAAAAAATATATTTTTCAGGTGGAAATAACGCCATGGCATTCTAGCATGCATAACATGGGGTTCGCATTCAATAGGACTGTTTGGGGTCATATTATGAAGCAGCAGGGTCAGTTTTGTGCGTACGATGACTACAATTGGGACTACTCATTGTTACATTTGTCACAAAACATGCCTGGGAGGGAAAAATTCAAAGTTATCGTGTGTAAGGGGCCGAGAGTATTTCATATTGGAGAATGGTGAGTAGAAACTTAGTATTACAGTAGAGATTTTAAAGTGAAACTTTAAAACTAACTAACTTACTTACTTACTTTTTAACTTTTATATTTGTATGATCTACATGTATTTGTTCCGAGTCTGGGTGTTTTTCTATCTATAATATATTTACAAAAAAAAATGTATATAAGTAGTTTATCAGCCATCTTGTTACCATAACACAAGCATTAGGTTGCTTAGCTTGGGACTAGATGGCGCTGTGTGAAATGTCCAGGGATATTATTATTATTATTACGTCGCGTCTCAAACTTTTTCGTCTGTGTGTTGCATGTCGCGTGACGGTCGGCCGCGGAGAGATAAAGTGAATTATTCCGAAATTTTTTAATTAAATGTCTATAATGTGAAAAAACGTTTCACTTTTGCCGTGGTTTTATAAAACCACACAATCCTTTTTTTTATATATATTTTTGTAGTATTCTGGGTATCAAACTAACAGACCGGCACCCTAATCGCGTAACACACAATCAATCGGAATCAGAATAATTTTGAAGCAAATTGCTAATCCATTGCTTCATAAGTTCGAAAAATTTGTCTGCTCAACACGTAAATAACGCAATGAATGTTGTTGAACTGTCAAAATGAAACCGATTACGATTGATCGTGTGTTACGCAATTAGGGTTAGGAATACGACCATCCGTTTTATCACAAAGATTATAACTGATGCCACTTGGAAAGCTGCCACGCTAAAATGGAATTGGGCTGAACACATCTGCCGCATGTCAGACAACAAGTGCGCCAAACTTAGTACCCAATGGGTCCCTCTTAATGGCAAGCGACATCGCGGCGGGCCCAGACGGAGATGGCGGGATGAGCTGGACTCCTTCAACAAGAACTGGTCCTTAGCAGCTTTAAACAGAGAGAAGTGGAAGGAGAGTAGGGAGGCACTTACCCTGCAGTGGTACATCACAGGCTTTTAATCCTACTAAAATTATAAACGCGAAAATTTGTATGTATGGATGGATGGATGTTTGTTACTCTTTCACGCAAAAACTACTGAACGGTTTTGAATGAAATTTGGCACACAGATGGTTTATAACCAGGATTAACATATAGGACACTTTTTATCCCGATACTCCCACGGGATCGAAACTTACGCGGGTAAAACCGCGGGGCGCAGCTAGTAATACTAATAAAATATTATAGACAGAATGAAAAAAAATTAACCCTTTATCTTAATTTCTATAATTTCCGTTTTGTTTGCCATCGTTTGTTTACCAAACCGATTTTTATTTTTCACTAAATTTCTTTCCATCACCTGAACCATCTTCGGACACACGTGGGAAGATGTTAGTCCAAACTGGTAAAGTGGGGCTACCTTGACGGAACGGCAGTAGGGTGTGATTGTGGAGCTATGTCGCAAACCATGCTGTAATATCCTGCCTTCTGCGTCCCAAAACATGCAGTCAATGCTCCACCTCCTATCCTGCCCTCTGTGTCCCAAAACATGCAGTCAATGCTCCACCTCCTATCCTGCCCTCTGTGTCCCAAAACATGCAGTCAATGCTCCACCTCCTATCCTGCCCTCTGCGTCCCAAAACATGCAGTCAATGCTCCACCTCCTATACTGCCCTCTGTGTCCCAAAACATGCAGTCAATGCTCCACCTCTTATCCTGCCCTCTGTGTCCCAAAATATGCAGTCAATGCTCCACCTCCTATCCTGCCCTCTGTGTCCCAAAACATGCAGTCAATGCTCCACCTCCTATCCTGCCCTCTGTGTCCCAAAACATGCAGTCAATGCTCCACCTCCTATACTGCCCTCTGTGTCCCAAAACATGCAGTCAATGCTCCACCTCTTATCCTGCCCTCTGTGTCCCAAAATATGCAGTCAATGCTCCACCTCTTATCCTGCCCTCTGTGTCCCAAAACATGCAGTCAATGCTCCACCTCCTATCCTGCCCTGTGTGTCCCAAAATATGCAGTCAAAGTGACCTGCGCTACCACTGACGACGCCGTGGAAGTGGCAAAGTTTTAGGCCAACAAGATATAAAATTCAGTCGTGCAGCGACACGGAGAAGAAGAGAACATTCCTTAGATCTAAAATAGATTTTTAATATTTTTTTTCTCTATTATTACTTTTGTAGCGGTATCTACAACGCCACATGCGAACAACGCGTCATACTGACGTCACGCAAATCCTGCATCTCGCAAGCAGAGTTTACCGCGCAGTTAGCATACATACAATTTCCCAACATCAATCGTTGGGCAATAGCCCGCCAGACACAACACCCGTCTGGTCGGAGGATCCTCCCTTTTCTATGGAGGATGAGTGAACTTTACACCCTGTTCCTCATGCCTCTAAACTTTTATACTTAAAACAAAATCAACAAAAATAAAATGAACCACATCTTTTCTGTCTTCCAGCGGCTTTCATCACAAGAAATCAAACTGCAATGCATCAACAGTGATCAGCAAAGTACAAAAACTGCTAAAGAACGCCAAACCTTACTTGTTCCCCACGCGAGTGAGCGCGACCGTCACCGCCGGGGGCGCGAAGCATAATAAGAAACTTGTGAAGGGGAATGGCGGGTGGGGGGATATTAGGTGAGAATATTTCTATAATTATACTACGCTTTGGAATGGGGAAGGAGCTTCATATTTTTGACTGGACAACTCTATGGCTTTTCAAAAGTGCCTGTAAATGGTTTAATTGAAAAAATAAATTGGTTAAGTTTGAGTTTATTTTTATGACCAGTAGCACAATTTTCAATTTGTTAAATACACCGTAAATTATCATAATTTCTCTTGTCTAACAAACTCTTTCTTACCTTCTAGAGACCAAGAGCTATGCGCGAACATGACGAAGATAGGCCGCCAGCCGCGCCGCAACATATACTACGCATAATAACATCAGTGTACATTTTTTTTTGTTTTTTTATAAATGGCATCTCGTAGTTGACCTTGAGAGGTCGTGTCTACTTAACCGGAGTATGATCAGTGTACAGACATTCCACATGCTTTTATACCGACCATGTCCTTAAACATCCAGTAAAACCTAGCGTTTTATACGAAAATGAATCTTATTTGAATAAATCTAACGTTCATATTCGTATGAAACGCTACTGTGTTTAGCTTGAGTAAGAGTTGAGTTCACTCTACGGTTACAGCCTTAAGGCGGTACCCCGAGCTATGTGGCGCCCTCATTGAATAAAAAATCGTAGCATAGCATAGAAAACAAAAATAAAAAAATTGAATCTTGGAGTTTGTTGTTGGTGTTGAAAAGTACCAAAAGCGGCCATTTTTGACAGTTTTGCTATCTACTTTGGATACGAAACATTTTGAGTCCTGTTTTAACAACGTAAAAATACTTTATCCTCTTTGTAACAAACTCCAAGATTCAATTTTTTTATTTTTGTTTTCTATGCTATGCTACGATTTTTTATTCAATGAGGGCGCCACTTAGCTCGGGGTACCGCCTTAAGAGGAAACGCTGTCACATGGTCGTCAGCGTTAATTTCTTGCTGACGTATTATTTTAGGTCGGTGTGCACTTTTAGCAGTTCGTCCTGCGCCTGATCTCTCTCCGGACGTGTCGGATTGCCGTCCCATCGGACTATGAGAGTGAGGGAACAGAGAGTGCACCTGCGTCTGCGCACACACTTGTGTACTATAATATCTCCCGCGCTAAAGGCTAGTCTCCGTTGGGATTGGCCGATATGCCAAACTTAACTCGAATAAAAAGACTAGTATTATTAACCAGGGAGAAAATGGAGGAATATGTATGGAATGAACGCCAAAGACCACGTGACCGCATTTCCTCTCAAAGTGTTATAAAAAAGAATGTCGTTTGATGTTTAAGGATTAAATATAGTATGTCCTTTCATCTGCTTTGCACAAATTAAACTCTTAATGTGAACTTTACTGCCATCCTAGTAGTATAATCTGCGTTCGCGATTTAGTTGCCAAACACGTAAACAAATGAATTTTAGGAAAAATAACTTTAATTGCTATCAATCTGAAATCAATTTAATTACTACTGAAATAAAGTTGATATTTTTTATGCTTTGTATTTTAGTGGTGTACAATAAAGTATATATAAATAAATAAATAAATATTTGTTTAACATCAATTGGAAACATTTTAAATAGACCTTAGAATGTATTCAAAGGATTTGGCGCTAGTTTCATTATTTATAACTTTGCGGCATCTACAACGCCACATGCGAACTACGCATCACACTGACGTCACGCAAAATCCTGCATCGCGCAAGCAAAGTTTACCACGCAACTAGCATATATACTACGGCCCGACATGAATCACCAGGCAGTTGCCCACAAGACACAAAACCCGTCTGATGAACTAGTGAGTGAACTTTACACCCTATTTCTAATACCTGTATAAACCAAACTTTTAAATGTAATTTTCTTAATAGTTCAATTTGGTTAAATTGAAATATATATTTTTTTTATGACAGTCTGATGAATTAATAAAATTCATAGAACAAAAGTTGTTGTTTATGATGTTAGTAATATAGTCCTGACAGGTTTTTAATGTTATACCAATAACCCTTTATATTGTGTAAAATGGCGCGTCAAAATATGAATATAAAAATTAGTAACGATTCCGGATTTTCATAAACCTATCAAGGATGGCAGGACAGTCAAAATGTTGTAATGTCAAAAGAAATATCTTTTTTTTTTCCTCTCCTTACTTTAATTACCTGCTAAGCCATCAATGTACTGTCGCCAAAACCTATATCAGACCATTTTGAAAACAAAATCGCGTGCACATGCTGACTACAACTGTGTCCGTAAGTAAAACAAAAGAGGATCCTTTTTAGGTCCACTAATAATATGCGCTGCAAGCAGGAATAGTCCTTACGGTGCTCAGATATAGATTTTGGTGATAGTGCCTTTTCATTTTTAAAACAAGTTTTTTTTTTTTGTCTCGAATAATGGTACGTTTTTGTAGACCAATTTTGTTTAGATGTTGCCAGAAATTGAAAAATACTACTATAGTGTTAGTTTTTTTTTTAATATTAGCAACATAAAGTATTAAAAATGTACTTATTACTTAGCTGTATATAATTTGTTAATAACAATGTATTATTTAAAGTCTATAGGGTATAAGCACCGATTGTCGTACCTAAAAACAAATTCGAAAAGTGATGCTTTAAAGTAGTTAATATTCTGAAAGGACGACAGTCGGTGCGTTTACCCTGTTTTCTGTTATTTAATAGTAAAGTTGTGATTTCTTTTTATAATTCTCTGTAATGACAGAAATATTGACGATTTTCTTATTATTATAATTTAGATCTTTACGATACCGTCCTATGACGTTTAATATTGTTGTCATTTGACACTAATGGAAGGTTAAGCTACCTTTGCCGCGGTTGGTTCGTGGATGGGTGACCAGCCATTTTATATCGAGATCCCTCCGTACCCCGGAAAGCACGTTAAGCCGTTGGTCCCGACTGTCAATCGTAGATCTTTGACAGTCGTTACGGGTAGACAGATGCCCAAAAGTCTGACACCAGTCTTACCAAGGGGTATCGTGTTACTCAGTAACTGAGTTTATGGAAAAAAAACTTTAATTCCTACACAATAAAGTTTAGTTTACGCTACAACTTCAAACATTTTTATAACTCTTTCTATAGTGCTAGTCACTCTGAAATTAACTTAATTACCATTAAAATAAAGTTGATATTTGTTTAACTTGAAATAACATCCATTTGAAACATTCGTTTGAACAGACTTGCCAGATTTTATAGAAATGACAACAGTATTAAAAGAAAAAAAAAACTCGAAATTTTTCAAAAATTATTTTCTCTTAAATTGTCAATATTTCTGTCGTGGGTCCTGATTAATAAATTTTCCAAAAAATGGTGCGAAACCCTTAGGTATTGAATTTAAATATAAATAGCATCGAAATACTGTTGCCTATTTATTAGAGGAAAAGATTTACATGTTAACGACTTCAAAAAATCAAAAAAAAAACCCCCCGACAAACATAGCTAAGAACACTCGACTAATAAACCTTTCACATAAAAAAAAACAAAATCAAAATTAGTTCATCCGTTCGGGAGCTACGAGCCCACAGACACACACACACACAGACACGTCAAACTTATAACACCCCGTCGTTTTTGCGTCGGGGGTTAAAAAGAAAAAAAATAGGTTTATTTGTCACAAAAACACGTGCATACTAAAAGATAATTAATTCTATTAATGAGGAAAAACCAAAACAAGTGCGAGTCGGACTCACGGAAGGATTCCGTACCAACGGTTTTTTTTTGGAACGAAGTTCCTTATCGCGCGTTGCGAAAGGGGGCTAGACGGAAAAAATTAAGACCAAAAGTTGGAACAACACTTTTTGCTATAGTTGTAAGCCGTGCGGCGTGCGCGTGTTTCTCTGTCTGTATCTCTCTCTCTCTCTCTTATAGAAAGCAAGCCAGTTATACTTCGTCCCATCCGGGTGTCCCTTGACACCTCTCAAGTTTTTGGAACGAAGTTCCTTATCGCGCGTTGCGAAAGGGGGCTAGACGGAAAAAATTAAGACCAAAAGTTGGAACGACACTTTTTGCTATAGTTGTAAGCCGTGCGGCGTGCGCGTGTTTCTCTGTCTGTCTCTCTCTTTCTCTTATAGAAAGCAAGCCAGTTATACTTCGTCCCATCCGGGTGTCCCTTGATACCTCTCAAGTTTTGGAACGAAGTTCCTTATCGCGCGTTGCGAAAGGGGGCTAGACGGAAAAAATTAAGACCAAAAGTTGGAACGACACTTTTTGCTATAGTTGTAAGCCGTGCGGCGTGCGCGTGTTTCTCTGTCTGTCTCTCTCTCTCTCTTATAGAAAGCAAGCCAGTTCTTTTTGTCTGTTTTTTTACTTGTTAATAATAAAAAAAATATTATTATAACTTAAAAAAATAAAATGTTATTACAATTCCTTCACTAATTAATCGAAAGGAACTTCGTTCCATCCAGGTGTCCCTTGACACCTCTCAAATTTTTGAAACGAAGTTCCTTATCGCGCGTTGCGAAAGGAGGCTAGACAGAAAAAAAAATTAAGACCAAAAGTTGGAACGACACTTTTTGCTATAGTTGTAAGCCGTGCGGCGTGCGCGTGTTTCTCTGTCTGTCCCTCTCTCTCTTTGAACTTCGTTCCATCCGGGTGTCCCTTGACACCTCTCAAGTTTTTTTTTACTAGTTTTGGTTGTCCCACTCCTGGATAGAGGTCTATCCACTACTACCACCCTTCGCGAGCCCGCGCGTCCTCCTTCCAGGTTTGACAGAACCTGACCAGCTCGTTCCGCCGTCTACGTGGTCTGCCGCGACCCCGCCTTACCACATTTAACTCTACATATTTTCCCCACTGCTGGGCCAGAGCCTCCCACAAATCCTTCTACCTCCTTCTTTGACGGCACGGTTGGCGCAGTGGTTAAGCGATTGACTGCTGCGCTGTGTGTCGCGGGTTCGATTCCCGCACGGAACAAGTATTTGTATGACCTACATGTATTTGTTCTGAGTCTGGGTGTTTTTCTATCTATAATATGTATGTATTTACAAAAAAAAAAAAATGTATATAAGTAGTTTATCAGCCATCTTGTTACCATAACACAAGCATTAGGTTGCTTAGCTTGGGACTAGATGGCGCTGTGTGAAATGTCCAGGGATATTTATTTATTTATTTATTATTATTCTAGGAACTCTCTTCCTCTTTTCTTTTCTATTTCTTTTAGGGACAAACCTTACCTTATTCAGCTCCGTTCAGCTTTTGTTCATAAACAATTTTGTTTGGAATGCGTACGCATCCGCTCAGCTGAACGGATGCGTACGCATTCCATACAAAATCGTTAGTACTCACTCTGGAAATTTCAAGTGTTTTTGTCCGTCTGTCTGTCTGTGCCGGCTAATCTCCGAATCGGCTGGACTGATTTTGATGAAATTTGGTATGGAGATACTTTGAACCCTAGGGAAGGACATAGGTTACTTTTTATCGACATACCACGCGGGCGAGGCCGCGGGCGGAAGTACTAGAAACTGTAGTTTCGCTGATTTTCGTGAATTTTGTACGAAAGCTGTGACAAAATATGTGAGACACGTCGTGCATACGTTTAAAACATCGATTAACATGTAAATCTTAACTCTAAGAACAATTTAAGAACGTTATTAATGCACAATAAGTAGAAAAAAAGTATTGTATAAAGTAACGAAAAAAAAACTTTTATTTATATAAAAGTGGTCGTTTACACAATGGCCCAGGCTTTGCCTAACCCTTTGGGGATTATAGGCGTAATAAGGAATAGTTTTTAAGAAAAAAAATCTGAGTGACATGGACATTTTTTTTTTCAATAATGGCCGAAGTTGGACCAGCCTGGCCCATTGTGTACACGACCCTCAAGAATTTGTACTACCCTAGTCATTGCGTTGCTTGTGCTGAATATAAAATATTTATTTAAAAAAAATATATAGTAAAATGTTGATTTCAGCGCCCCCTAGCGTTCTATGACAATAAACGCCCTGTTTCCACGGAGAATTTATCGTGCACTGGATTTTCAACTTTCAGTGTTGAGCGGAGCGTTGGGAATCCAACAGAGCGTATCTCAAAAAAACATACTGTTGGATTTTGAACTCTCGGCGCTCAACAGTGGGTTGAAAATCAAATGCCTGAAAAAAATTTTGGCCCTGGGCTAACTCGAAATATATGATATTTTATTATTTAGTAATTATTATTATTTTTGAATCATAATGTCTTCTAATTGTGTAAAATACTGTATTTGCACTTCCATACTGAATATTATTGTCAAAAAACGCCTGAAAACGGAAACCCAGGCCTTTCATTGTCTTCAGAAAATAATTGGGTCTATTAATGACAATAATGTTTTACGTACTAATAGATTCGTTTCTCTTACTGAAAAAAAAAACTATATCCCTTTTATTACTACACGAGTTCAAGCCTTCGAACCAGTTATTGTATTTTGAACTTTATTCCAGCTATCGTAAAGTTTTTAATATGAGATTGGCGCCGATTCCCTTGTTCACAAACTAAACTTAAGTTCAGTGCATATTTTTCTTTCTATCTCATTAGAAAAGGACGGAAGATAAATATAGTTTAGTCCTGTCAAATTAGTGAGCGCCTAAAGTAAATTGACGTATTTTTAGTAGCCATGTTTTTAATCACGTCTAAACTTGTCTATGGAGTATCTTAATTTGACAGGACTAAACTAATATTTATCTTCTGTCCTTTTCTTAATGAAATAGAAAGAGAAAGATGCACTGAACTTAAATTTAGTTTGTGAACAAGGGAATCGGCGCCAATGTCAACATAGGGCCAGTTTCTCGATGGGCAGCCAATCACAGCAGTTTACTCGCGCTTGACAATTTGTCACATTAATTGTGCGATAATTTTCTATCGAGGAACGGGCCCAGAGTCGGTTCGATAGTCAGTTGTTGTAATAAGAACTTTATTTGCAGTCAGAATAAAGTTCAAAATACAAAAACTAGCTCGAAGTTTGGCCCTTAGAGTCGGTTCTATAGTCAGTTGTTGTAATAAGAACTTTATGTCAGTGGGAATAAAGTTCTCAATACAAAAACTGGCTCGAAGTTTTGGGCTGGGGCTAAAGGTATGTCAAACTCGTTTTTTAATAAGGCTGTATAAGAGAAGTTAACTAGTTTAAAAAAAAAACTGATCTATAATCTCGAGCACAGAACAGAAAATAGTCGCCAGGAATAGTTCTATATTTTTTTTTTTTATTGAAACTGCTGTTGGTACGTAAAACATAGATGTCATTGATACTTACACAAAAAATATATAATATAATGTCTTACTGACTCTTGCTTCTCCAGCGTCAGATATACTAAACTCTGATTTTTTTTTATTTGCTAGACCAAAATGGCAGCTAATATAAACTGAATAATGGCGCCGACTCCCTTGTTTACAAACTAAACTAAATTTAAGTAGGTCTTTTTATTTCTATTTTTATTAAGAAAAGTACAGAAGATAAACATTAGTTTAGTCCTGTCAAATTAGTTAGCGCCTGAAGTAAATTGACTTATTTTAGTCGTAAAAAAAATCTGTTCATTATGTGGAGTTATGCGAACATAAATCTATGGATCAACTGATATTTTTTTTCACGATTTCAAGGTAGTAAAAGTTGTTCATAATGATGAGTACAATGACCCCTTTTAAGGATTAAAACGATCAAAATTTAACGATGTACATATAATAATATGTTTATTATTATACATCGTTAAATTTTGAAATTTTGAAACAAGAGCAAAGAAAATACAATGATTTTTAAGGAGAGAGGAAATGCTTTTTCTTCATTTATCTGCTATTATTTTAGCATAGCAAAAAAATCAGAGTTTAGATTCAAATACGGGTATTTGAGCAGGCGCACAAAGTTCCAACACGTAAGCTATGTTGGGGTAAGTTCGTTGCTGGGGTAAGACCGTACGCGTCAAATTTAATTCGATCGGACGGTTAGCGGAGAACACAATGTTGTAAACAATTAAAAAATATTTTCAAATCAGCCGGGTATTTGATTCGTACGGTCTAACCCCGGTGCCGAACATACTTAAGCACTGTGCAATCCCGTCTTGCAAATTCTTCAAACTTTTGAAACTATGTCCGACTTAAAGCTAGCAATACACATCTTAGTAACTTGTACAAAAAAACTTTTAAGTGATAGATGAAGAACTGCGACCGCACAGAGAAAATTTCATACAAACGTGTAAACAAAATATGAGTTATTGGAAAAATAACTTTAATACCTACACAATAAAGTTCAGTTTACGCTACAACTTCGAACATTTTTATAACCTTTTCAATAGTATTAGTCACTCTGGAATCAACTTAATTTTCGCGACAGTAAAGTTGATATTTGTTTAACTTGAAACACATAACATCAATTGAGGCCATGAGAGCCACAGTGGCCTAACTGTGATTTTTTCAATACTGACTTTATTTGAAAAAACTGCTCTAAACTGTAAAAGACATAGCGCCACGTGGCCTAAAAATTAGTTCAATTTTTTTCAGTTAGGCCACTGTGGCTCTCATGGCCTCAATTGGAAACATGAATTTCAATAGGCCTTTGGTGTCCTACGACAAAGCGCGGCAGTACCCAACTTAAAAGCTGTACCTCTGTGGCGTAAACATTCGGAAACACGAAGATTTCCGAAGCCATACCCTTTCTGGTGTACCTGAACTTTTGTGCAAGTTGTTGACTGTGTATTCCTAGCTTGAAGGCTCGTTTGCATCACAAATCAGTTAATATAAAGCGCTAAACATTTAAGACATCGTTCTATCTTTATCTTCTTCAAACAATAGAATGAAATAACACGTTTAAGGGCTGATTTCTCAATCAACAGATAATTTTTGTTCGTGGAATAAAATTGAAGTTTGACAGATTTTGTATGGAAAGACTGTCAAAAATTCAAAATTATTCCTCTGATAAAATTATCTGGCGTTGGAAAAATGAGCCCTTAAATAAATAGTTAAATGTATTCAATAATTTGTGGTGCAAGCGAGCCTTAATGTAATGTGATTTCTTTCAAATCTTGAAATGTATTGATAACCAAAAATGCCCAAATGCCTTAATATAGGAGATAACTGTACGAAAAAGAGTACATTTTGTTAAAGCACAATTTTAAGTGGACAATGACCCATGATTTATATGACGAAAATAATCCATAGTTTGTTTTGATGTAGTCACCAAAGGAGATAAGTAACTAGTGTGTCGGATATAGTTGAAGTTTAGGAACCCTGGTTACTTATCTCCTTGGTTGACTGTACCTGTAGTCGACCTCGTAAATCCTTTATCACCCTATTATCAACCAGCCCGTTTCGCACGGCTTCGTCGGCTTGACAAAACATGGATATTTTTTTATAATATCTAAGTTTAATAGTCATGTCTCCTGAGCATAAGGTCCTGGGTTAGCTGCCCGTGTTATTCGGTTTTTCCATGACTGAGGGCTGATTTTTCAATCGACAAATAATTCTTATCGTGGAATAAATTTGACGTCTGACAAATTCTTTAGAGAAGAACTGTCAAAAATTCAAAATTATTCCTCGGATAAGAAAGAAAGAAAATGCATTTATTTGCGGCAAACATGACTCATAAAAAAGAACATAATCACACAAAAAAAAAAATAAGTTGGGGGTAAACATGCGTCACATTCGCGCAAAACGGCCATCGCTCAGCATAATGCTAAGACCCTATACGAGACAGAGCCACAGCGCTGGTTTTCAGCGGCAGCCGGCGTTGACGTGATGACGTTAACCAGTGCAGCATGCAATTATACATAAATAAATAAAAACAACAATCAAAACAAGAAATAAAATAAACGATTGCATCATTATGATAAAATTATCTGGCGTTGGAAAAACCAGCCCTTGGACAAAACTGGCGAAATGTGGGTGTACTATAAATACACTTCTGCCTAACCCGTCAGGAATAAAGCGTGATGTGATGCTATGTTGTCAAAAGTGGTAAAACAATTACGAGTTCGACTATACACCCATTTGACCCATTCCAGGGTTTCATAAATATTAGAAAACCCACTGTATCATGTAGTTAGAATGCCCTGTAAAGCACAAATGATTTTGACAATACGTATAGTTAACGTAAGTGAATTGAGAATCGAAAGGACAGACGCCAACACTTCAAGCTACCCGAAACTGTCAAATTTGCCCAATCAACCTTTAAACCTAATGCTTTAGCGATAAAGTTGAAAATCTATTAAAGAAATTTGACAGATTGTAGTAGCTTGTTGTGCAGTTTGTACTAAGGTCGCTTGTACCCAAGTCACTAATTGCAATTTACGTTAAGTAAATATATTGAAAACATAGTAAGGAAGAAAGGGCCGTAGCAGATGGCGTTCTGTAATTTCTGCCTACCCCACATGGGAAAAAGAGCGTTCAAAACATCGGTCTTTTTCTGTTAAGAAAATGCGTTGCTGACCTGTCAGTGCGACAATTCTAGTAACTATACCCTGTCCATTAGGTAAACCGTTTTTTGACAGATGGAACTAGTGATTGCAGCAACACACAACACATTGATTGATACACGTACGGTATTATAATGTCTGTAAGAAGCCATAAATAAGATAATTCAATAAGATAAGGCAGTTTATATATTTATTTTATTAAGCATTTTAAGTTAACTTTGACGTAATCTGGAATATGTATGTTCTAAGACAGCTGTCAAAAAACGGTTAACCTAATAAAATAAAATAATCTAAATAAAACCGGACAGTGTATAATAAAGATCAAATTCGCAAAACATGTATTCGTTTGTATGAAACTGACAGGTGTCAAGAACGCATTCTCTGATCGGCCGCACTATACAGCGTGTAACGGAAGGGGGGTATCAACCCTGAAGGAGTTGAATGTGCTCATGAAACTCAACAACTTTCCCCAAAGAACATAGGTCGAAATATGAAAAAAAAATTTGGCCCTCCCATAGTAAATCAATCAGCTGGTAGTCAGTTTTGTAAGGGAGGGCCAAATTTTTTTTCATATTTCGACCTATGTTCTTTGGGGAAAGTTGTTGAGTTTCATGAGCACATTCACCTCCTTCAGGGTTGATACCCCCCTTCCGTTACACGCTGTACTGATTTGTGCTACAAGAGGGCCTAAATAAATGTTTTCGATTCAAAATCCACTTACGAAAAATCAACATATTTTGTGCTAATGGCGTGGAATATTTACTGAATTATTATGAAATGTCCATCCATAAATTTTGAGCAAGCAACGAAGAATAAAAAAGCTAGTTTATAATATAGTTAGCGTCATGTAAAAATTGAATTTTAACTGTGGCATAATATATTATAAAAATTTGTAATAAAAATAATTGTCATAATAAAGTGCAGTTCGTTTTGATTTTGTTATTTTATTGCAGTACCCACTCGTTATGACACATCGTTCTTTAGAAAGAGACACATAATATGAGTAACAGAGACGACTACAAAGCCGAACTTTTTCTAAAACTTTTCTATGGAGAAGAGCCGGCAAGAAACTCCACGGCTACTTTTTTTAAAATAATTGGCTTTTACAATGTTTTCAAATTACAGTAGGTATGGGAGGACAGCGTAGGCCTGTCAACAAGTACCAGGTACGTGATAAAATAATAAATGGTCTACAGATCTAGTCTAGTCGTCATCTCGGTAGTCACCCCCTTTCTAGCCAAGTCATGTATTAAACATAATCTTCTGTGTTCTAGGGTGTGTGTGTGTATAGGAGAAGAAATTATTTAATGTAAGAAATAACTATTGTGCATTTGTGCACCTTCATAAATTGACTAGTTCTATTTAAAAAGTCTTTAAAATATTTGAAGTTGTGGTGCAAACTCAACTTTATGTTGTGTAGACATTAAAGTTGTTTATCTAAAAACATATATTTGTTTATCAGGCCTGTGTCCCAGCAGCATATGTACATAGTTATTTACATTTTTGGAAACAAAATCTCGAACGAAGTATATAGCCACAGTTTGCAACGGGCATCGGCCGGGTTTCCTGACCGAGACGCTGTCGATTTTAAGCAGCTGTGTCTGCTTTTTAGCCGTTTGCGTTGGTAGCTGTGCGCCAGATTGTGGGTGGTTTCTGGTACAGACGCCAGCACATCAAGCTACTACAATCTGTCAAATTTATTTAATAGATTTTCAACTTTATCGCTGAAACATTAAGGTTCAAGGTTGATTGGAAAATTTTGACAGTTTCGGGTAGCTTGACCTGCTGGCGTCCGTACCAGTCGTGTTTGAGTTTCTCCACTGCGCATGCAACTTCACTTCGGACTTGTGGTGGAGCTATGCCAGCTGTGGCATATAGTTTAACGTTTCAATGGTTATTATCCGTTTATGTACCCTTCAAACTGTCTTTTAGGCTGCTTAGAGTACAATTCTGTCGAGGTCAGAAGAAATAATGACCAAATTATTAATATGGTTAAGATCCTTCACGGTAAAACAGATGCTCCTGGGGCTGCAGTCTCGACATTCATAGCGATCGCTTAACGATCGAATTCGGTCGCAAAGTCCCGGGTTGACAGGTGCAATGTATGGAGTGACAGGACTTTGCGACCGAATTCGGTCGTAAAGCGATCGCTATGAATGTCGAGACTGCAGCCCCTGAACTGCTTGACGAGTTGTCCCATCTTTTTGCTCCGGTACACTACAACCGTGGCAGGAGACATAGATTGTTCGCCGTGCCTTGGAGTCGAACCGTCGCGCGAGCCCAGTCTCCTGTTCCTCGCACACTCTCTGCGCTTAACGCGCTCTTGGACGCTAAGCCTGACTGTGATGTGTTAGCTGATGGATGGATGGAAGATCTTGTCAGTATATCTGTGGTATTGTGAGATGAGCGTATGAGTAGTTGTATACTTTTGTTTACTATAAAGACGCCAGCAGGTCAACCTACCCGAAACCGTCAAATTTCCCCAATCAACCTTGAAACTTAAAGTTTTAGCGATAAAGTTGAAAATCTATTAAAGAAATTTGACAGATTATAGTAGCTTGATGTGCTGGCGTCTGTACATACCTACTTTTAAAATGTGTTTAAAGTGGGGTTACCTTAACGGAACCGCAGAAGGGTGTGATTGTGGAGGTATGTCACAAACCATGCTCCACCTCCAATCCCGCCCTGTGTCCCAAAACATGCAGTATAAATGACCTCTGAACTGCCACCGACAACGCCGTGGAGGTGGCAAAGTTTCGGGAAAATATTTAAAATACAGTCGTGCCAGCGACACGAACAAGAAGAAAGGTTTAACCACAGGTAATAATCCTCCTAATTTTATAAACAGATTGTTACTCTTTCACGCCAAAACAACTATGGATTTGGATGAAATTTGGCACACAGATAGTTTATAACCAGGATTTACACACAGGATACTTTTAATCCCGATATTCCCACAGGATCGACATTTATGCGGGTTAAACCGCGGGGCGCAGCTAGTTATAAATAAATCAACAGATTCGTAATAAAAAAATATATTTATTCGGTAAATATCAACGTCTAGGGAACACATTAGTTTACTTATCAAAAAAGCAATAAACCTCTTCTATAAAGGGCTGATATTTCCAACGCCAGATAATTTTATTCGAGGAATCATTTTGAATTTTTGACAGTTCTTCGACACGATAACTGTCAGACGTCAATTTTATTCCACGAATAAAAATTATCTGTAGATTGGAGAATCAGCCCTAAGGCTGCAAACATCAGATAAACTGTTTTATGGTGAAATCATACATGCACAGATTTTCCAGTATCTCTGTCCTTTTTAACAGACATGAAAAAAAGGAGGTTCTCAGTTCAGTGGAATCTTTTTGGAACGAAGTTCCTTATCGCGCGTTGCGAAAGGTGGCTAGACGGAAAAACTTAAGACCAAAAGTTGAAACGACACTTTTTGCTATAGTTGTAAGCCGTGAGGCGTGCGCGTGTATCTCTGTCTGTCTCTCTCTCTCTCTCTCTTTGAACTTCGTTCCATCCGGGTGTCCCTTGACACCTCTCAAGTTTTTTTTAATGTAGGTACCTATTTTGAGCGATAATTCTTTACCACGACGATCGATTTCGATTATTTTTTATATTAGACCTTAGAGGTCGTCCCATATTTTGGTCTACGGATAAAGGTCAATCCACGAATATCAGGGCCGTGTCCGGGACGAGACAGGGCCGTGGCACACACAAGGCAGACACTGAAGCTCCGTCGCCGTCCCGGATACGGACGTATGTGAACGTAATTAACCGTTTAGTTAATCGCCTAGCCTTTTAACTAAACGGCGGCCGTTCAACTAACGGCCTGAATGATATTCAATAAATTATAGTTTAGGTTGGAACTGTAACCAATCATGTGCGAGCCGAATTGGTCGCAGTAACTCAGCCAGGACACCCCGACCAAATGGGTTAGGTTAGAACTGTGATCAACCGCGTGCGAGCCGAGAGAGCGAAGCGAGGCGAGCACTACTTCCAAAGGCCAGGCGGTTGTTTAAACGGCTAATTTAACCATTTAGCTGCGACATGTACACCGATTTTTTTTGAGCCCCTGACGGAGCACGGTCCGTCCACGTTCCGGACCGGCCCTAAATGTATGAAAGAGACAGAGAAATGCTGATCCATGTTAGTATCAGTGGCTTAAAAATAGGGTGGCAGGAGTGGCAAAATGCCACGTGCGGAGTCGGAGGGGGCCCCCGGCCCGTGAGGGCCATGAGCACAGGAGGATCCTAACATACCACAAATGCAAACTTTTTTCGACCACTAGACCAATGAAGCAGTCAGGTATTCAATTTTGTATGGGAAATTACGAAATCTACGCGGACGAACTAGCGGGCGAAGTGCCAGTAAAAAAAAATATAACGTTGGTTGAGCTTCTTCACATTGGGAGGGCGGAGGGCCCTATCCCATGAATTTGCCACGAGCCCCAAAGGGTATAGTTACGCCACTGGTTTGTATGATTTCACCCTGATGCAGTAACCAGTATAATAAAATAAATCTTGTCTAAAATCGTATTTTGATAAATATACAATGTAACACAGAGCTAGAATTTGTAAAAAACACTTTATTCATGTAAAGTCAGAGATATGAAAAGGTAAGCAAATTGACTATACCCTGTCCATTTATAGGTAAACCGTTTTTTGACAGATGGAACTAGTGATTGCAGCAACACACAATACATTTATTGATACACGTACGGTATTATAATGTCTGTAAGAAGGCATTTTTTTTTCCCTTAGCCTTTTTCCTTCCAAACCTCGAGATGTCTTAAGCGATCTCTGGCCATATTGGCCCTGCAAACTTCGTTAGATCGCCACACCACCTTCGGCGTGGTCTCCCTCGACGTGACAAGCCATAAATAAGATAATGTTGCGCGCCACAATTAATGCCTGATACATCGTGACATTAGTTACCACTAGCGACATCTGGTTCCGAGTAGCTGAACTGATAGAGTCGCTGGCGCCATCTATTGTGGAATGGCAGAACTAATAGAGTCACTGGCGCCATCTATTATCGAGTAGAGATTTCGAAGCTGGAACTTACTAGAACTGTCGACATCTGGTCAGTCGGGGCCGGTATGTGCTCGAACATTCTGGATGTTTCTACAATGGAAGGTTCTGGAACTATCTGCGGCACTGGCCGCGTAATTATAATCATTAAAGTCATCAACACAACTCTCTAAGATCAAGTAATCCTACTGAATGACTTATTTCATGAAATCTTGACATTTTAGGATTATCCTAACTTAACAAGTTGTATTACTGATTCTAATGATTATAATTCTGTAAATACATATTTGTTACGGCCGCGAATCATATTTTAATCAACATACAACTTAGTACTGACCAGCAAATTGCAAAAAACGTAAGAAAATTTCGCGGGCTAACTTGGAGCATCCACCTTAACTCTTACGTAGTCTGGAACACAGACAGCTGTCAAAAAACGGTTAACATAATGGGCAGGGTACAAATGTACAATAAACTAGGTACACACGGCTACACGTCAAGCTATACAAAACCAGTTTGTCTTGGCTTCACTTTGTATGATATTTTCTCACAATGAACGGTCAGCCAATACTGGTTTTGCATAGCTTGATGTGTGCATAGTCTGAAACGCACTCCGACGGCCGGACTGTAGCTTAGGGCATGCAATACTTTAGCTAAATTGTACAACAATACTCTATTGCTAACTGTGGAGGTTTGTGAATAGCTTGTCGTCAATTACCTCACTACAACTTCTGTATTTGATAGCTGTAAGCCATCCAAAGACAATCAAATAAATTCTTAACTGCCTCTCTCCTTGATGGAAAGGCTTGAGGATATTCTAAAGTAATAAGAAAAAGTTTTGCTTTTTTGTAACATTTTTCATGCTTATACAGCTGAACGATTTGGATGAAATTGGCACTTGGTTTACCTGCACCCTAATTGCGTAACACACGATCAATCGTAATCTGAATCATTTCGAAGCAAATTGCTAATCCATTGCTTCATACGTTCGAAAAATTTGTCTGCTCAACACGTAAATAACGCAATGAATGTTGTTGAACTGTCCAAATCAAACCGATTCCGATTGATTGTGTGTTACGCAATTAGGGTGCTGGATGCTTTTTAGGGCTGATATTTCCATTGATAGATCATTTTTATTCGTAGAGTAAAATTGACCTCCGACAGATTTTCTATTGTAGCGGTATCTACAACGCCACATGCGAACAACGCGTCATACTGACGTCACGCAAATCCTGCATCTCACAAGCAGAGTTTACCGCGCAATTTGCATAGATACAATTTCCCAACATCAATCGTTGGGCAATAGCCCGCCAGACACAACACCCGTCTGGTCGGAGGATCCTCCCTTTTCTATGGAGGATGAGTGAACTTTACACCCTGTTCCTCATGCCTCTAAACTATGAAAGAACTGTCAAGAATTCAAAACTATTCCTCTGACAAAATTATTTAGCATTGGAAAAATCAGCCCTTATCCAGATATTTCCACACTTATGCGGGTGGAACCGCGGGGCGCAGCTAGTAACAAATAAATCTAATCATCTTCAGGATTGACCTTCCTCTTCCCTCGTTTGTCAACAAGTGTTGGCTCCCACTGCCGAGCCACGCTGCAGTACAGTTTCATAGCTGCCCGTGCATCTTCCACTGAACTGTGCTCTCCTGACTGGATCTCGACACCGAGGATCTCTTTAGCCAAGCGTTTCAATGATGGTGTGCTGCCTTTGGTGATCTGTAAAATAGAGAATGGTGAAGAGTCTATTTAAACTTATGTTTCAAATTGCTGTTATTTCAAGTTAAACAAATATCAACTTTATTTTAATAGTAATTAAGTTGATTTCAGAGTGACCAGCACTATTGAAAAAGTTTTAAAAATGTTTCAAGTTGTTGTGTAAACTTAACTTTATTGTGTAGGAATTTAAGTAATTTTTTTTTAAAGTTCATATGTGTTTACATTTTTGGCAAATAAATCGCAAATGCAGATCAGTTAGTGTAAGCTTTTATATACCAGTTACTTATCAACTATACAAATATCTACTTTCAAGAGTAAATTAAGTTGATTACAGAATGGCAAAGGTGAAGGTGACTAGCTAATAGTTTAAGGTTAATTTAAATCCTAGTTTTGACATTATTTGCACTTAAACGGGATACACATACGGTATTATATTTTCTGTAAAAAGTCATAAATAATATAATAAGATAAGGCAGCTTATATATTTATTTTAGTACGCATTTTAAAGTTAACTTCTACATAATCTAGAATAGTTACGTTCTAAGGCAGCTGTCAAAAAACGGTTAAATTAATGGACAGGGTATAATAAGCTACTAGAATGGTCGCACTGACATGTGTCAGGAACGCATCCACTCAATGGCTGGACTGTAGGCGTATTACACACCCCTAAGCTATATATTAGAACGCAAACAGTTTAGACTTTAGATTAAATCCAACAAGAGAGTGACGGGGACCATCACGGGACACTGCTCACTGAACAAACACTTCCATACGATAGGCATAACGGACAGCCCCCTGTGCAGAGCCTGCACGGAGGCTGGTGAAACCGTTGCGCATGTGCTCTTTGAGTCCACAGCCGTCGCCCAGATTAGATCAAAAACCCTCGGGACACCCAGATCCTACACAGACATTCTCGACGGACCAGGAGACCTAATAAGCTTCTGGAGGGAGGTGGGCTGGTTGGAATAACCACCGACGGCCACCATGGCTCACGCACAATGGTCCACCTGAAGGACTAAGTGCGGAAACCAAACCGTTACGGGTTTGGTTTCCATAGAACATAGAATCCAACAAGAGAAAATATCCTAATTCTTTTTCTATAACATAACTATAGCATGATATTTCAATCATAATAAATTCTCATAGAGAGAGAGAAGGCATCTGAACCTTATAATTGAGAACGGCTAAACTAATTTAGCTATTTTAAAATAATTATAATTAGATTTTTATGGAAAGAAAAATTGCAACAGTTTCTAGGATATTTTTTCAAATTTAGGAAAACCTGAAAATCATTGGGACTTTTAATGAATTATAGAAATTTGGACAGGGCAACGTCTGTTGGGTCTAGCTGACACGACAGATATTGTCCTGTCATATCCGTATCTATAGCATCATCATAATTAATTATTCCCACTGCTGGGACACAGGCCTCCTCTCTTCGAGAGGGATTGGGCCGTAATCTACCACGCGGGCCCAGTGCGGGTTGGTAAATTTAATGTCACATGTCTTCGAATTTTTGGTTCTAGGACATGCCGGTTTCCTCACGATGTTTTCCTTCACCGTTTTGAGAGCAGTGGTGATGAAATAATTTACACAAAGTAAAGCACCTGTCTGGGTTCGAACCTACGACCGCGTCTCGTAAGTCACGGCCATTACCACTAGGCCACTGCTCTCCATAGCACATAAAATATGAACTTGTTTACCTTCCTAAATGGTTTATATCTTGAGGTATCCCGAATATTTCTTTTAGGATGTGACAGGAACAGTACAGACAAATCATGCTTCAATGAATGACCAACTAAGATGCGGCCTTTCATTAATTCAGATACTTCTTTCTGAACCACAGTAAAATCTTCCCCGTTGAGTAAATCTTCCTTTCTTACTCCGCTAATGTCAGTTCTGTAGTCTTTGACCTCTTCCCGCGCTTTCACAAATTTGTCATAGATACAATCACCGAATTTGTTGACTATAGAGACTCTAGCTAACATGTGGTCGCTACCATCATACCCGATGCCCACCATTTCACAGTCCATTGCTAAAAACTTCGTAATTCGATTTTTATTATTATTTTTCACAACACCATTTACGTTTTTGGTTTCACTATTTTTCTTTAAATCTACGTTATTGACTAAGGTATCCGCATTTGATGCCAAGTTAAGAGTTTTCATATTTTGAACGTTTTCGTGGTCTTTTGCTTTTTTCTTTCTAGCGCGCCGGAACGTGCCTGAAAATTGGGCTTTGTTGTTTTCCTGTGCTGGTTTTTCGGTTTTCTTGTCCATTATTAGGCTGCTTGATAAGAATTTTTGCCAGTTCGCATCAATAACACCTCGAAGTCCAACTGTTTGGTTAGGTTGTTCATTTGAATTTCTCTTCCGCTTTTTCGTTGATTCTGTCATATTTACATTAAAAACGTAATGTAACAACAATTTTAGTATTAATAATATACTGTTTATCACACTGAAGACAATGCTAAGTACGAATTCATTAATGATCAATAGTAAATATAGTGCTTCTTGAATGAAGCCATTTGACATCTTTTTGACAGAACGCCCGCATGGCGGCCAGAGACTAAATAAATTTTAAGTTTTTTGACGTCTTCAACTCACAGAGGTCAGTGGCATGCCGATGCATGCCGCCGACCTCTTTATTGGTGCGGATTTTTAATCGCGAATTCAAAAAAATCTCATCCACTTTGATTGAACACGGTTCTATTTTTTTTTTAATTCTGTGAGTTCTATGAGTTCCACAGCGGTGAGTTTAATTCAAAATACCGCCAAAGTACCTCTCGGACAACGCGTAGTGAAGGGATCCGTAGATAGGTATTGAAGATTGATTGACCTACGGATTCCTTCACAGGCTAGGTAGATACCTAGCCTTTTCCCAACTAATAGGGGGTCGGCTTCCAGTCTCAGTGAATGCAGCTCAAGGGTTCCGTAGGTAGGATTAATATTTACTTAAGATACACAGTATTGATTTTATTGACAGAAAATCTAAGTTAGTACCTATTTCATATACTTAGATTTTATTGACAGAAAAACTAAGTTTGTATTTTTCGAAAAAACTGAAAAACAAAGTTATTTCTGCGGTTGTAACGAAAAATATCTCAAATACTCTTGACCTTTATAGCAATATATTAACCTTCTTATGGGATCCAACAATACTCCACAAGCTTATTGGCCCCTCGATCCTCTATGCCCACCCTGTAAAGGAAAGCGTAAAGTTATAGCAGTAGAAGGTACAGACGCCAGCAGGTCAAGCTACCCAGAACTGACGTCAAATTTTCCCAATCAACCTTGAACCAAATGCTTTAGCGATAAAGTTGAAAATCTATTTAAAAAATTCGACAGATTGTAGTAGCTTGATGTGCTGGCGTCTCTACATAATTATGTAGTTTTCAAAATTACAACACAGTTATTATGAATAAGAGCCGCACGGGTCAATCGATCAGGTGAAGCTACGCTTGCCTCGGTCGGCTTTCCGGGGATGGGTGACCATCGTTACCTACATATTAAAACACCTCCGTGCCCTGGTCCAGGCTGTCATTCGTGGATCTTTGCCAGTCGTTACGGGTCGTCAGAAGCCCGAAAGTCCGACAACCAGTCTTACAAAGTGTATCGTATTATAAACCAATAAATGGGTTGTAAAGGTCAGACAGGTAGTCGCTCAGGCAGATGGTGAGTTATTACGTAAACGCCATCTAAGTCATTTTCTATGGTTCTTTTACGAATTTTACTTGGCAAAGTAAACATTTTTTAAGTTGGTCGACTGTTACTTGTTTATTTATAAATCTTAAATAGCTCTGCTAGTTTTCCTTGTAACTTCGTTAACACTACACTACTATCGTGAGTACTTTTTGCATATCTAAAAACGACCACTTTAACAAAGACATTAAATTATTTACTTTATCTTAAATCTCTTTGACTTTAAAGCTTAATAAAATTTGCAAAAGGAACCCTGAATTGAAAAAATTATCACTATTAAAATACATCAAACCCGCTATATTTTTATAAGACCAATCCAAAGACAATGCAATAGACGAGTAAAAAACATTTCCGCTTTAACTTTATTTCACAACTTTGCAGATGTGACTACTATGTATAACCATGTCAAATTACTGCTGTTTCTGAGTAAAACCCCGAACTGACAGACGGACAGACTTGACTTTATGTCATGTAATGGTTCCTTTTTTTCCTACGAAAAAAAGTCTTGTCTACCTACTATCCTCTGTCTACACAGAGGATAGTAGGTAGACAAGTCCTCAGCATAGGCAGTATGAGATAGCGATATAGTTCGACATAAGTACATTACTGCAGCTTTAATCGTCTTTTTAGATGAAATTATCACACAATATTTTCCTTATTATTGACACAAAATAGTCTTAAGTATAATATTTTTTTAATTTATTTGCTGTAATAGGTAAAAAATGCTACTTACCTATGAAAGGTTATGTTTGGTTGATTTCATTCACTACAACTTTTACAGCCGATTACACAGCAATTCACCACCATTACACACTAAATATTACCTTTTGGAATATCAATAAAGTCAGAAATTACACAAAATATGCGTTTCACCGTTTATATCAACGAAAATATTTTAACACCACAATTTGTTTGCCATCGATGGCAAACAACAAAAACCGATACGCAAATAGAGATAGAAAATGTATGCTATGACCTGCTCACACATACACATTTTAACATGTGTCGTCTCACTTTCGCAATTATTATTATTTTAACAGCAAGTCTATTACTATCCTCTGTCTACGCTTTTTTTACTACAGAACCTTATAAAAACATGATACAATTTTTTAATTTATTTGCTGTAATAGGTAAAAAATGCTACTTACCGATGAAAGGTTATGTTTGGTTGATTTCGTTCACTACAACTTTTACAGCCGATTACACAGCAATTCACCACCATTACACACTAAATATTACCTTTTGGAATATCAATAAAGTCAGAAATTACACAAAATATGCGTTTCACCGTTTATATCAACGAAAATATTTTAACACCACAATTTGTTTGCCATCGATGGCAAACAACAAAAACCGATACGCAAATAGAGATAGAAAATGTATGCTATGACCTGCTCACACATACACATTTTAACATGTGTCGTCTCACTTTCGCAATTATTATGCTTGGCAAAAAAGTCTAGAAACGGAACTAATTTTTTGTCTGATGGCAACATTCCCAAAATAATGACGTTTCATAATAAACAAAGTTCACGACTTCGTAGAATTTTTATTTCGACCATCCAACGGTGATTATTAGTGATTAATAAACGTAAAAAGTGAAAAACAATAAATAAAACCATTCGAAGTGCTGGCAGGGAGGTTATTTATAAGGTGTACAGGCGATGTCTGGCGGAAAATGAGGCCCAAACTATTCTTTCCGATCTTAACAATGTTTACCAAAAAACCGCTGATATGACAGGTATGTAAGAGTTTGTTTTGTTGTTTTTAGTTAAATTATGTGTTAATTGATGAACTCAAAGCTGTTTTAATTGGCTTGCATACGGAATCAGTAGAAATTTTAAACAATAAACATCGAGCACATAGGTTATGTTTACATTTTGTTTGCATTACTCCGGTATAGCGCGCCTAGATTAATTGATACTTTGGTGACTTGAACTCTACCTAAAAGAAAACTCAATTTCTACTTAGCTTTGAGTTTGTTTACAAGGTAGTGATGTATTTGTTGTAGCTTTTGCATTAGAAATTTAACAGAAATTATTGTGCCATAGACTAAATAACAAAATCTATTTATTCAATTCAGGTAAATCTGTTAGCACTGTAAGAGTCGTGCTGGAAGGATATAGAAACAAAGGGGTATTTTCTACATCCGGAAAACACAGAAAAGATCGTCGTCGCAGAGGAAGATTTTTTGGAATAAAAAAGAATAATATTATACAAAGTCTTTTTATTTTTTATTTCCAAAAAATGTTGTGAACTCAGGAGTATTTCTCAAAATACTTATTTTTAGGTAAAAAGTAATCAGTTGCGTATCGAGAAGACGTCCTTGTTCAATTTAACAATACTTACTGATTTGAAAAAGTAACATAAAGAGTGAATACATTTGTCCAATTGAACAAAAAAATCAGCTAAGTATCAAGATTAGGTTGGTGCGCTATTCGGTTGCAGCGGGTTGCCATACGAGCAGCACAGTGGCGCCTCCATTATTTTCTACTCTTTTTTGCCAAGCTTGTACGTCAAAGAAGCTCCATAGACAAAACTACGAGGACCGTTCGAAAACTAAAAATACGTTAGAGCAAAAAAAAAACAACTCTAAGGTGAAAATTAAAGAAATGAAAAATTAGTTACTGTACTTAATGTTTTCTTTCATAACATTTTTTATTCAATTCTTCTTCTTTTCGTGTCGATATTCCATTTAAAACATACACATAGAAAAGTTAAAACTGTCAAAAGATGAATAAATTTTTCCTTATATACGGTTTCTGAACATATCAAAGGCTGGTAATAGAAGAAAAATTTGATTTTCGACTTTTTCGAGTGCAATGTACACAATTCATTGTAGCTTTAGTTGTACAGTTTCCATTCAAAGTTGTACAAAGTCAGCAATGTACGCAACAAAAAGCAAACCATCGTTACTTCAGCATAGTGGTACAGCCACAATTGTAAATACAAGATTTGTATACAAAAATGTCTGCAAATGTCAAAACGAGCCGACGTGTATATCGAAGAACCGTGGTGGCCGTGGTGGGAGAATTAGTGAAAATGTTATCTTGTTCATAACGTAACCATGAGCCAGTGTTCGCTTTCTAATCGCGCCGGGCAGACACAGACATAGCACGATATAAAAATGTCTTACGATAATATTTTCGAAAACTTAAATTCCCATGGCCAAGGACATCTGCTAAAATACTGGCCGCAATTGAACGAAAAAGAGCGGGACCAATTATGCAGTGATTTAAAAAAAATCGACTTCGCCGAAGTGAACGAGTTGTTTAGGCGCGCAAACGATACTAGC
Source organism: Apamea sordens (assembly GCA_945859715.1). Taxonomy (NCBI): domain Eukaryota; kingdom Metazoa; phylum Arthropoda; class Insecta; order Lepidoptera; family Noctuidae; genus Apamea; species Apamea sordens. The sequence goes on along the minus strand of OX244015.1, from coordinate 2,825,920 downwards.
AAAGTTATTTCAGAAAAAGTTGAAGATTTAAAACCAATTCCTGATTCTCATTACGAAGCAGTGCCTAATTTGAGCAACGAGAAAATTGCGGAGTATGAAAGTATCGGTTTAAAAGAAATTAGTGATGGGAAAGTGGGAGTGCTACTTCTTGCTGGTGGACAGGCAACAAGGCTTGGATTCGGTCACCCTAAGGGTATGTACGATGTTGGATTACCATCGAAGAAGACGTTATTCCAAATCCAGGCTGAAAGAATTGTGAGAGTACAAAAAATGGCTGCTGAAAAATACGGAAAAGCTGGAAAAATTACCTGGTACATTATGACATCGGCACACACAAAGGGTCCGACCGCTGACTACTTCAGAAGTCATTCCTACTTCGGTCTGAACGAGGAGGATATTGTTTACTTCGAACAGGGAACGCTGCCTTGTTTCGACTTCGAAGGAAAAATATTCCTCAGTGAGAAACACCATGTTTCATCAGCTCCGGATGGGAACGGAGGACTGTATCGAGCGTTGAAAGTTCAGGGTATATTGACAGATATTGCTAAGCGTGGTGTGCAACACTTACACGCTCATTCCGTTGACAATATTCTTATTAAAGTTGCGGACCCCGTGTTCATTGGTTACTGTAAAAGCAAAAATGCGGACTGCGCTGCCAAAGTTGTTCAGAAATCAACACCAAGTGAAGCAGTTGGCGTTGTGTGCCGTGTGAATGGACATTACAAGGTTGTAGAATACTCGGAATTAACGGATGACGCTGCAGAAAGCCGCACAGCTGATGGTAGACTTACATTCTCTGCTGGAAACATCTGCAACCATTATTTTTCTTCAGAATTCCTATCGAAAATCTGCAACTTTGAAACTAAGCTCAAGCTCCATGTTGCCAAAAAGAAGATTCCCTATGTAGACCACGAAGGTGTTCGTCAAACACCAACAGAACCGAACGGAATCAAAATGGAGAAGTTCATTTTTGATGTTTTTGAGTTTGCCGAGAACTTTATATGTTTAGAAGTTGCCAGGGATGTGGAATTCTCTGCGTTGAAGAATGGAGATGCTGCGAAGAAAGACTGTCCGTCAACTGCAAGGGAGGATCTCTTAAGGTTGCACCGAAAATATGTTAGAGAAGCTGGTGGAATTGTGGAAGATAACATTGACGTTGAGATCTCACCACTGCTTTCGTACGGAGGCGAGAATCTGCAAGACTTGGTTGCTGGAGAGGTGTTCACTATAAGTCCTTATCATCTTAAGAGTATGGAAGAATCTGCTGTGAATGGGAAAGGATTGAATGGAACAAATGGAACAAATGGAGTGAATGGTAATCATTAGGATTATACTGTGTGAAAGTTGTTAAAAATTTATAAAAGTTACTAAAAATTGCTGTTAAAATATCTCTGCTCATTGAAAAGTGGTGACTTTTCTCGGACTTGTCAATGAAAATATTTATATGAAAATTTTATGTGTGTTGAAAAATTTAATGAATTTATTATTATCATTTTTTTTTTAAATTCTCTATTGAAAGGACAAAGTGATGCGAAATTTAAGTCATTATTCATTAAGAAATGTAATTATTTTATAATTTGCTTGCAACTAAAGCAATAACTAGCTTATAATGCATTATTTCTAATTAGTTTATGCAACTCAATTAGTGTTGTTATTAGTATTTGGAAATCAAAAAGCTTAGCTTTATACACTGTCAGATTCCTAAATTGAGAAATTGTGCATTTTCATGTAAGGTTTAAAGGTAACAGTTTTTATGCATCTCATAAGCCGACATAGGGTACAGACGCCAGGAGCCAGGACATCAAGTTACCCGAAACTGTCAAATTTTCCCAATCAACCTTGAACCGAATGCTTTAGCGATAAAGTTGAAAATCTATTAAAGAATTTGACAGATTGTAGTAGCTTGATGTGCTGGCATCTGTACATACTGGCCAATAATTTTTGGTGTTATCGTCGTTTCCAATTTAAAAAGTTTAATACTTCTATACAAAAAGTGCAGGTTCGCTCGATTTAGAGGAATATGTTTTAAAATTGGCAATAATTAATTTAATCATTTTAACGGCGATACTATTTCTATAATAACAAGGTGATTAAGGAAATAAAATAAAGGATAACTTTATTATAGTTTTTTACGCGCGCTTATCATGTAACGTGACGTTTCGCGAGAAAATCCATTTTTTTTTCATATGTTTTAAAATTGGAACCAACACACTAGTGTATTTAATTTTAAAACCATCGACAATTTCTTTACCATCGAACTTTTATGGTTGATTCCTATAATTTAAGGACGGTTATGGGTTAAAATTAGGACTCTTGTATCTTAACCAATAATGAAGCAAAGACCTCATAGCTTTGCATAGTAGAGCCTCTCATATGGAAGTAGCTATCACAGTTAGCTTACGAATCTGTTTGCCTAGTTTGACTATAAAAAATTCTACCATTGCAATTGGTAAGCAAAACGATGCGTGTTTGTTTATAGGAACCGAGATTTGTCGATGCCTATGTTTTACTGATTGATTTTCGCGCCACAATTTCACTTTTTTCCCAAGGTCGTTGGCGAGTCTTGTTGTGGACTGTGAACCTGTTTCTTCGCTGACCCCCTTTCGATCGGGCGCGATAATATTACGTACTCTCATAATCATGCCGAAATCAGTTTTGATTGTAAAAAACAACATGTGATTTAATACATATTATTATCTCTAAAGATAAAATAGCTTCCTCAAAAATATTAGTTGCTTAGCTTAAAATGTATTAAGGCGAACGCGCCAGGGAAGCCCGCAATTTTTTTTTTTACGTTTTCTGCTATTTACAGGTGGGTGTCAAGAAATATGATTCGTGACCGTAAGAAATAAGTATTTACAGAATTATAATCATTAAAATATTCCATACAACTCTCGAAGTTACAATTGTCGTGATTTCATGAAATAGTCATTAAATAGGGCAAATTTAACTCAGGGTTGTATTAATGGCTAGCAGCGCCCCGCGGTTTCACCCGCATAAGTTTCGATTCCGTAAGAATATGGGATAAAAAGTATCCTATGTATTAATCCTGGTTATAAACTATCTATGTGCCAAATTTCATCATCCAAATCCGTTCAGTAGTTTTTGCGTGAAAGAGTAACAAGTTTGTATGGATCTATGGATGGATAAATGGATGTTCCATTTATCCGTCCATAGATCCATACAAACTTTCACGTTTATAATATTAGTAGGATTATAATTCAATAAATATATACTTTTTACGGTCGCGAATCATATCTTGATCTACGACACTGAATTGCAATTTGCAAAAATCGCAAGATCATTTGGATTTCGCGGTTATAAATGCGAATACTTCATTTAATTTGCCTTTCTTTTCCCTCTTAGCGCTGACTAATTTGACAGGACTAAATTAATATATAAATCTTCTGTCCTTTTCTTAATGAAATAGAAAGAAAAAGATGCACTGAACTTAAATTTAGTTTAGTTTGTGAACAAGGGAATCGGCGCAATTTTTTATTTTTTTCTATTGACCTGTAAATTGCAAAAAACGGAAGAAAACCTTAAGTTCGCGGGCTACCTTAGCGCATCCCCCTTAAGGCAGTATCTAAATAGGAAATATAATCGATTCATTATTTGTTGTCGCGCAAAAGATTATTTACTCTGTAGTTAATTAAAAGATCATTATCAGCCTATACTGTTCCCACTGCTGGGACACAGTCCTCTCTGTGAGAGGGAGTGGGCTATAATCCACCACGCGGGCCCAGTGCGGGTTGGTAGAAGTCACATGTCTTCGAATTTTTGGTTCTAGGACATGCCGGTTTCCTCACGATGTTTTCCTTCACCGTTTTGAGAGCAGTGGTGATGAAATAATTTACACAAAGTAAAGCGCCTGTCTGGGTTCGAACCTACGACCTACAACTCGTAAATCGCGGCCGTTACCACTGAGCCATCACTGTTCTATTTCTCAATTAAAAGATAATTTTAATTAAAGCTGCCAATTCGATAAACAAAAGCGGCCAACTGCGCGTCGGACACGACGGGTTCCGTAACACCGTACACACGGCTATACACATCAAGCTATACATAACCTTCTCCTGAGTAATGCCTATACTGCCACATTTATTAATTTTACTATGTATAGACGCCAGCAGTTGAAGCTACCCGAAACTGTAAAATTTTCCCAATCAACCTTGAACTGCTTGAACCTTAATGCTTTAGCGATAAAGTTGAAAATCTATTAAAGAAATTTGACAGATTGGTAGTAGCTTGATGTGCTGGCGTCAGTACATAAAAATTTTAAACAAATCATCACAATAATATATTATAATTATGTTTTAAAATCAAATCACCAATACTTGGTAAGTTTCATGGCAGCAATTTCAAAATTATAGGGAACAATTTAGATGTAATTGTTTTAAGATAGCCTTTGCTGATATAGCCTAAATAATGTAAAAAATAAAGCCAATGTATGTCATATAGTAATTATACAGGGTCACATTAGATTAGCTAGAGAAACTGGGTATCGATCGATATTATTAATGAATTATTGCGATTTTTCGTTGGGTCAAAGACCTTAGGTAGTGCAGTTACTTGGAAATAACAGTTTAAAATATGTGTTTTTTTTTGTGAACTTCACAGGCGCTAAATTAACTAACAAAAAACCGATCAAGCGCAAGTCGGACTCGCGCACCGAAGGTTACGTGCAAATTTGTAGATATGTAACTGTAAATTTGTTTTCGGATTTTTTCCTTTACTTGTGCTACATCTACATGACATTGCTTCTTGTCAAATTTCATGATTCTAGCTTAACGGGAAGTACCCTATTTGATTCCCTTGCGAATGTCAAAACATGCGGCAAAAACGGAGCATAAAAGGCCTTACCTTTTGATCGCATCGACTTAGAAGATTGATTTTTTCACTGCTCGGCTGCTTGCTCGGTATTTGATATTAATTTCGACTTGATACCTCTACGCGTTCCTGAGAAAAAGGGTCTTCTTGACAGGCGGACAACGAATGGATCCTATAAGGGTTTCGTTTTCGGTACGAAGTACGGAACCCTATAAAAAACTTCAAATTATCTAATTTGTTTGTTTCAACATTTTTAGATATCACATATCCGGAGTTTCGCTAGCTAATTTTATTTGAACCTGTGTAATAATAGAGTAGTCTAGTCTTAGCCTGCGGGGTGGCCTAGCATTAAAATAGCAATATCTATTTACTTACATTTTAAATTTACAAAAAGTATGTTATTTTTTTGCATATTCCGTACAGACGTCAGCAGGTCAAACTACCCGAAACTGTCAAATTTTCCCAATCAACCTTGAACCTTAATGCTTTAGCGATACAGTTGAAAATCTATTAACGAAATTTGACAGATTGTAGTAGCTTGATGTGCTGCCGTCTGTACCTTCAATTATTTTGTTTTCAATTATTCTTCCTTATACATTTTACTTTTCCTCTTTTTTGTTGTGTTATTAAATCGATTTATTTATTTTTCCTTTAACACTATACACCGTGTTCCGGACGATATACATAAACTTCGACCAGACCATGGAAATAAGCATTTTTCATTAAGTATAGACACATGAATGAATTCTTATTTTTTGTTAATTTTCACCACAAACTAAATACCTTGACGTAAATATACCCGATATGCATACCGCTTTATCTCTTTATCCTAAGCATTTGATAGATTTATCATTTTAATTGCACTAAGCGGCAACATAGGCCCCATTAAGACCCTTTCTTACTGCATAGCTCAATTCAATTTCATTAAATGAGATTACAAATATATTTCTAACGAAGCCTTTTTAAGTACTACTTCCTTTGTTAGATTTGTAAAAGCTATAGAAGCGTTTGCCAAAGTTTATGGCTATCGTGAAGAACACTGTGTATATTTGAGTTTATTTTGTAAAAAGTCTAATAATTAGCATTCCTATGTTTATGTTAATTTTAAAAGGAAAGATTTCGGAGCGAAGGTACCTTTAGCAAAGATTGTTATTAAAATTGTTTCGACTAAATAGCAGGTATAGACGCCAGCACATCAAGCTACCACAAACTGTCTAATTTTCCCAATCAACTTTGACCCTAATGCTTTAGCGATAGAGTTGAAAATCTATTAAAGAAATTTGACAGATTGTAGTAACTTGTTGGGCTTGCGTCTTTTCCTAATTGTGTAACACAATTTCAATCACAAACCGAGAGTTTTGAAGGATATTACTAATTCACTGCTTCATAGGTATGAAAAATTTGTCTGCTCAACAACGTAAATAACGCAATGAATGTTGTTGAACTGTCAAAACGAAACTGCTACGCGATAAGGTAGTTGCCTGGATAAAAAAAAATAATTATATATAGTCCGTCAGTTAGATTATCGAAAAATAATGGACACGTATTTTTTCTTTTGTCAATCAAACAAAAAATGACAAAGATAAAGCGCGTCAAAATTTAGGAGTGGGGGGTCGTGACGTCACTTGCTTGCAAAAGTGTCGCAAGCAAGTGACGTCACGCGGAACTTTAGCGGGCGATATCTTCATCATTTTTTATATAATTGACAAAAGAAAAAATACGGGTCCAATATTTTTTGATAATCTAACTGACGATGACGGACTTATTAGCTTATTACCCGATTCAGGAAAGGGTGCAGCTTTTTCAAACAAGTCAATTTAATTCTAAAATTAGTATTTTTTTTTCAACTGCATTAGTCTAAACAATTTTAGTCGTAAGTAAAGGTCTTGTATTATAATGTGTACTTAAAATCTTAGTCATAATAAAAATAAATGAGATTTTATATATTATTATATCGTTCCTTTTAATGATAAAATTATTAAAGTACCTTTTTTTAAAACAATGTTTTCGTTTTCTTTCATCGAACTCTTCTTTACATTTTCTTCGACTGCTATAAAATAACCACCGATAACTTTCATCATTCTCCTGATTATACCCTTATAATATCCTAATATATTTAGGGTCTGCGCAACACGTCTTTTTCTTCCATATTTCTCTATTAGTCGTCATCTCGGTAATCACCCCCTTTCTAGCCATGTCATCTTTCACACAGTCCATCCATTGTTTCCTTGGTCTTCCTACTCTGATAGCCACACTCATACTCAAAACTTTCCTCACGACATTTTCCTCATTCCTCCGCATCACATGTTAAGCAAGAATGATAAAATTAAAAGACAAAAACAAAACGAAATTAAATATGCAAAACCGTTGCATTTTTAAACACAGGGCCTTAGAGTTCTAAAAAAAAAACTACAGACCACCAAACAATATTCAAGATCCAAAATTAGTATTACAAACTTTATTAAGTTTGCAATTTCAAAATGCTGCAAGACATTTTCGCAACTCTCGGCTGTGGTTTGAGCAAAGTTGAGAAACTTGTTTAGCGAGTTTTGTAATATAATACATTACGATTACCTACGACCCAAATGTCAATATGCAAGAGCTTAAAATCTAACCTTTTGAACGGCAATAGACAATTGATAGACGTCTATCAAAGTTCATCCTTCGTCAGCCGTTATTGGCAAAACATGGACGCTCACATCTATTAATTTATTACCTTGCATGTCTGATTATTCAGTTTATGTAAACGCATGTTTGACAAATAAATCTGCCGCATCCAGTCTGTCCCAGCCACCTTCTTTAGGTCGTCCGTCCATCTAGCTGGGGGACGTCCCACACTACACTACTTGCCGAAACGCGGTCTCCACTCCAGGGGGTCTACTCCGAAGTAGTATCGGCCGAATGTTCGGCCGTTTCCTGCTACGAAGTTGGTGCTATTTGGTTCGGTCGGTTCCGATCCTACACTCCTACACTCTGTCGAATATTGACTAAGGTCCCGATCCCGACCCAACTAAGCCGATCGGAACTTCTTTCGCATTTTTCAATAATATTCGGTTCGGCCATGTGTCGGTCCAATCCGAACATTCGCACTTTGCACTTCGGAGTAGGCCCTCTGGACTCGTCTGCTCCACCGGCCATCGGTCCTTCGACAAACATGGCCAGCCTACTGCCACTTCAGTTTGCTTACTATCTAAGTTCAAAAGGCTTAATTCTAAAGTTGAAACGATCAATGGAGCGACTATACTGGCAGGAAATAAATCCTTTGTTTGTCCCCGGAATTGGTAGTCAGCGAAATTAAAATAATTCTTACATTTTTTGCTATGTTTAGCAAAAAACGTAAGAATAGATAAATAAGGTATTATTACCTTACTAGCTTCTGCCCGCGGCTTCGCCCGCGTGGATGTCGGAAATTTACCCACGGGAACGTGCTAACAGGATAAAATGTATGTGCTTCCCCAGAATGCCATCTATGTCGCGGGCCCTTTGTGGCTAATTACAATAGAAAACCAATTGTATCTCATTAGTGGTGATTAAGAGGGTACCTATATGATATCTTTACCTAAGTACCTAACTAATTAAAAAAAAAAACTCAATAACAGAAAATTAAATACCTACCTACCTAAATAAACCTATTTCTGATGATAACTAATCTAAACTCAATAAATAAGCAAAATCCCTAAAACTAATATCTATACGAATGACTAAACCTACCTAACAGTATTATAAAATAACCTACGGTCACTACGTACACTATCAAATATACTACCTATACTTTAAAATTAAAATCTATACCTATGACTTATAAAAATAAACCTAAATAACTCTAAAAACTAAAAGGAATAAAAATGAACTCCACTGCGGGTGACCTAACCTACGACAAACTTAGTATTTGCGGTTGGTAAAGTACAGACAGTGGTAATCGGGTATAGGGATCGAACCGCAAAATTAAGTTTGTTTTTTATTGTATATACTTTTCCGGGATAAAAAGTACCCAGTGTGGTGCCCAGGATATTAAAGAATAATTATACCAAGTTTCATCGTAATCGAACCGGTAGTTTTTGCGTGATGCCTGAACAAACAGACAGACAGACAGACAAAAATTTTTTTAATCACATTTTTGGGTTCGGTGTCGGTCTAGTAACACCCCCCGCCATTTATTTTTTGGATATTTTCAATGTACAGAATTTTCACTTCTACAGATTTATTATAAGTAATAGATTTATCTATTCCGTGTTTAGGCCGAATCCGAATCCGGCAGAGAACTAAAGTTGTCGACATAGCTCACAGAATAAACAAGCTGAAGTGGCAATGGGCCGGCTATATTAGCTGTAGAACCGATAACCGTTGGGGTCAAGGGCGGATCCAGGGGGGGGGTCATGGGGGTCATGACCCCCCCCTGGGCTGGGTCCAGGACCTAGGTGGACCACTAATTAAAATTGTTCAACTTAATGTTTTTATATATTTTTTGTCACAATATAGATTTTATTTAAGTACTTTCAATATTTAATATAAAACTTTGTTTGACGCTTTAGCTAAAGAAGTAGCTGAGCAGCTAGATGTAGAAATTATATGTCCCAGAATAGTGTGAAGACAAATACATAGGGCCAATAACCAACCTGCTCAATCTGCTGAAGAGTATTTCCGCAGAGCCATATACATCCCTCTTCTGGATTCAATAATAAGTGACCTACAGGACCGTCTGTCTCCTGAAATACTTAATTTCTTTCAGCTAAGCGTTTTCATGCCAAAAAGCGAATACAGTAATCAAGACATTGAAACTGTGAAACAACTAGCAACCGATTATACATTGATACTAGATAATCCAATTTCTGTCGTTGTAAACGAATATCGGCTGTGGATGGTGAAATGGCAGCGGAGTCAGGACATACCGCAGTCGATTTCTAACCTTATTTTAAATTGCGATATCAGAGGTATCCTAATATAAGAAAATGTTTATGTATTATGGCTACACTACCTGTTAGTGTAGCGACAGCGGAAAGATCTTTCTCTACGTTACGAAAAATCGAAACGTGGCTAAGAGCTTCAATGGCTGAAGAACGTCTAACCGGCACTTCTCCACGTCCATAAAAACGTACCCGTTGAAGCAGATGAAGTGCTAACGCGTTTCGGGAGAAGACGTAAAAGAAAAATTGATTTTGTTATTTAAATATAGGTAGGTATTTTTAGGTGTAATGTAATATAGTCCTTTATTTAGTTTCGGACATGTAACCCCGCGTTATGTAGTTAATGTTTTTAATACACTTGCGAGTTTTCTGTGATCTCTTCAAAGCCTTTGATTGCGTGCACCATGACTTTTGCGTAAATTACGTCATTACGGTGTCCAAAACGAAGCTCTCAACATAACCATTTCTTATTTACATAATAGGGTCCAATGTTTAGATGTTAATGGCGTGAAATCTTCCGGGCTACCAGTTCAGTTAGGAGTTTCGCAAGGCTCAATACTGGGTCCATTCTTGTTCTTAGTATATATCAATGATATAACATTCCATTTGAAGGGCATCTGTGACGTTGTACTGTTTGCAGATGATACTTCTCTTATTTTTAAAGTAGACAGGAATAGACGAGATTTTGACGACGTAAACAGTGCACTCTCAATAGTTACAGATTGGTTTACGTCAAATAACCCAGTTCTCAATGCCAAGAAAACGAAATGTGGTTCGCCTTACCGAATGTTAGAAATCTAGGACCCAACATCGTCTTAGATAAAGAGGTGCTTGAAACTGTAGGCTCGGCAATTTTTCTAGGACTAACAGTAGATGCCAAACTTCAGTGGGGACCTCATATATCAAGTCTAGCGGGAAGGCTCAGTTCGGCTGCCTACGCCGTCAGGAGAGTAAGATAATACACTGACGTTGATACAGCTCGTTTAGTCTACTTTACATATTTTCACAGCGTTATGTCCTACAGTGTTCTGCTGTGGGGCAAAGCCGCTGATATACAAAATATAATTGTCCTTCAAAAACGAGCTGTTCACCAGCTAGGTGCCACAGTTTCTCTAAGAGATTTTTTTAAAGATATTGGTATTCTCACTGTTGCATCACAATTCATCTTTGCCAACATCTTATATATTAGGCAAAATTTACACTTTTACACTAAAAACAGTCATATTCACAGTGTTAACACTAGAAATAAGGACAAACTATGTGCCCCCTTTCACCGGCTTCATAAGATTCATAACTCATTTGTTGAGCTGGGTATAACCTTTTATAACAAGATACCCTCTTCTTTGCATGCGTTTAAAGCTCAAGTAAAACCCAAGCTTTGTTCCAAAGCATACATACTATTCCATCAACGACTACTTACACAATAAGAATAGTTGGTCACCCTAATTTAACGCAAGACAATGTTTATGTTCTTTCTCCAGAATTAGCTTAGTGACAGGTTATTGTTATATAACTTATTTATGTATTTTACTTCGATGGTCTTAGTTTATCATTTTTGACTTCAAGTGACAGCTATGTGAACAGAACCCAGCAATGCATAATATGTAAGATGTCACGCCCTTTATGCCTGGAGGCTTTTATTTTAATTTTAATTAATTATTTTTTGGCTTGAGTACGTATAGTTTTTATTATATTTGTTGGTATATTAGCGTGGCTAGCTGGCATATGGCAAATAATTTAATTTTATGTTCTGGTCTTGTAATGTTAATTAGGTACGTAGTATTGTATACTATAAAGTATTTTTTTTTACTGAATAGACAGCTGTGCTGCTGGGGAGTTTGTTGCGCCACTTCTTCTTTCCAGCGATAGCACTAGGAAGTGGTGAAGGGCGGGCGTTTTTGGGGAACTGTCTTTTGTAATTTTGACGTTCAAAAAGTGCTGATTCTCAGCCTAATTTGAATAAATGACTTTTGACTTGACCACGACTATCTGACCCCCCCCTGGCGCCAAAGCTGGATCCGCCCTTGGTTGGGGTAGACGTGTTCTTGAGTGGAGGACGCGTATCGGCAAGTAGTGTAGTGTGGGACGTCCCCCAGCTAGATGGACGGACGACCTAAAGAAGGTGGCTGGGACAGACTGGATGCGGAAGGCGGAGGACAGAGTGTCGTGGCGCAGCCTGGGAGAGGATCATGTCCAGCAGTGGACTGCGATAGGCTGGGTTGATGATTGATGCAACATTACACCGATGTGCTAGGCTGTGAAGCGTAGCTACCAACTTCTTGTCGCGTATACGACCCAACCCAGTTACTGGGTAATACGATACCCCTTGGGAAGACTGGTTGTCAGAATTTCGGGCGCCTGACTACCCGCAAAAGATGCAGGAATGATAGCTGGGCTTAACGTGCTTTCCGAGTCACGGAGGGGTAATTCACACTACTTTTAGGTTATGTTAACAAACGGACAGACAGACATGACGAATCTATAAGGGTTCCGTTTTTTGCCATTTAGCAACGGAACCCTAACAAGATTTAATTCATAATTATATCTGCTGCACTACCAATGCGCCATAATGGTGCAGCACGGCTTATCACTAATGACCTTCAGAATGTCATTGCCATTGTCATTGTCACTGCACTGAATGTGGTCATATGTGGTTGAACTGTAAAAAAGGAAGCCGTTGCTACTGTTAGTATGTTACGCAGTTACCCCGCGGTTTTTGCTCGGTGAGTGCAATTTAAGTGCAGCAAAACAAAATGTTATCTTTTATTAGTAGGTACTCACTTATCAACCTACTTAGCTACTCGTGGTAATCCCAATAGGTAATCATTAAACCAAATTGGTTCTAGTAATAAAGTTAGGTATAACTTGATAGGTACCACTGCGCATTATCTGAATTATTACGCTCATCATCATCTGCCTAGCCTTTTTCCCAACTATGTTGGGGTCGGCTTCCAGTTTAACCGGATGCAGCTGAATACCAGTATTTTACATGGAGCGACTGCCTATCCTATGGACTCCTGTCTGAAATAAAAGTTTTTTATTCTATTCTATCTGACCTCCACAACCCAACGACTGTCAAAGATCCACGAATGACAGCCGGGACCAACGGCTTAACGTGCTTTCCGAGGAACAGAGGGGTTTTGGTATGTGAAGATGGTCACCCCACTTTTTTTTTTCAATGTCATGTATTCATTCATTGTAAAAGTGCTGAGCCTAATTTGATTAGGCTGAGAATCAGCACTTTTCGAACGTCAAAATTATAAAAGACAGACGCTCAAAACGCCCGCCCTTCACCACTTCCTAGTGCATCCACGGATGAACCGCGGCGAGCGTAGCTTAACCTACAGAGCGATTCTGTAACCATCTCACCGTGAAAACTTAGGTGTAGTGAGCTCATGAGCTGTCATTCCAACTAATGCTAGTGATTGACACTATTGACAGCTCACTCTAAGCTCACTTCACCTAACTTTTCACGGTGAGATTTTTACAGAATCGATCGGCTGATCAATCGACCCGTTCCGCTGTTAATACAAGCCTGACAACTATAGCTAATAAATATTTTCAATAACACTCCAAACTGGTTTCTCCTAAGCGACATGGCGGCGCGGGCGCTCTAAAAATGTACGACCTTGATCCTTTCACTTTCCGCCACCCATACCACAGCTAGACTTAGCAAAGTTTAAGTAATGTTACCTAATAATGTGCTAAGAGTTTACAGTTCAGCGGGTTGGATATGAGTTCTACTTGACACTCAAGCCCCCAAGTTTTGTTATGCCAATTTTGACACATAACGTCAATTCGCCATGTTTTAGCCATTTCATAAAGGTAACAAAAATTTTAACATGCATTTGGTAAAATACTGCTATCTCGACATTACAAACATACCTACATCATCATTCTTCTACTCATCCCAATTTATTCCTGGTCGGCGCAACATGTCTTTTTCTTCCACACTTCTCTATTAGTCGTCATCTCGGTAGTCACCCCCTTTCTAACCATATCATCATTCACACAGTCCATCCATCGTTTCTTTGGTCTTCCCCTACTCTTATAGCCATCGACATTCATATCTACTCAAAACTCTCCTCACGACATTTTCTTCATTTCTCCGTTTCAATTTTATTTATTTGTATGTAAGTCAATTTGATAAATTATTATTTCCGTCGAATCTACAATTACTGACGACAGTCTTATTTAAAAGCTGTAGAACGTACACAGCTTCCAAGGTCAGTTTTGCTGCATATATCTATACTTATCTTAGTTTATGTCTGCGCTCCAAAACATAGATTACTGACGTTGCTCAAAAAGCCGCTAAGCTGTAGTGGGACCGGGCTGGCTACGTCTGCCGCATAGGTACCTAATAAGCTGTGGGCCAAAATAACCACCACCTGGATCCCTGACACAGCTAGAAGGCGTCACAGTGAGATAACTTTTCACGGTGAAATTTTTACAGAATCGATCAACTGGTCATTACCGGGCAGCGAGCTGCCCATTGACAGTCAAGCCTCTAGCCGATCGATTCTGTAAAAATCTCACCGTGAAAAGTTAGGTGAAGTGAGTTTAGAGTGAGCTGTCAATAGTGTCAATCCCTAGGGATTGACACTATTGACCGCTCACTCAATTTTTATATAAGGTGGATGAATGCTAGCTAGCATTCATCCACCTTATATAAAAATTAAATATTTTTCAAATATATGAAAAATCTACGGTTATACGGGTTACGTTAGATTTTTATATATATTTTAAGATTTTTCAAGTTACTGCCAATTCAGAGATAATGGAGCCTCTATTTGGAGCGATTCAAGGGCTGTGAAAGTCCCATAAAAATATCTTTTACTTTGTCCACTATACACTAGTATTTTAAATAAAATTTATTTTATAAACGGTAACTTTTGAAAAGGATTTATTTTGATTGAATAAATATTAATGAACACCGCGCGCTTCCAACCAGTCGTAGAGGCTTGCCAATCTTGCCATGCATAGAAAACTTGATTTACCTACTTACTATACTGATGCTGTGTTTCCAATTTTTTATGTGTACCTAACAATTAAGTATCATTATAAAAATAAGCCCTACCTTTCTTCCGTACTGTATGTAAGTAAATTAATACTTATAGTAATATGCGGAGACGTCCACTTTATTGTATACTTAGATGTAAGACAAAATGTACAATTGTTTGTTTTCCCTAATAAAATAAAATAAAACAATGATTTAGGACAGGATGCCGAGGTGGGAATGTTTCGTTGGCATAATAAATAAATTCATGGGTGCCGAGATGGGACTAAACCTTATGCTTAATGATTTTGTAGGCAAACAATACATCAATTATGTGATGATTGATTTGAGGAGGATCATCGATGTGAGGTTGTCTAATCTAAACTAAACGTTGTTGGTTACCTAAATAAAAAAAAATAAACACCACCCTACCCCTTTTCCTGCCTACTCCTTCGGGGAAAACGCACGTGATGTTAAGACAGCCATTTTGTCTTCAAAAGTGAACGCGTAGATTTACGCCAACGTGTAGTTGCAACAAGTTACTGCATAGCCTGAGGTTCAGTGCCCTAACCGAGGCGGTGAAGGTTGGGTGTAATTCTAAACATGTATCACACGTATGGCTGTATGTTACAAACAGATGTGGCCAACGTTGGACATATTTTGATATCAATTGATATGGGTATATTACTTAAAGTCACACCCGGACTTATTACTCCTTATTTATTTATGAAAATAGTCTACTTTTGGAATGTTTGTAAATATGTGAGCACCATGTATCTATCACCTAGTCAATTTATATGTCATGGTTTCATAAATTCATTTTAATTCTTTTACCTATTGTGGTATAGTAATTTTATTTTTAGGTGCATCGTCTTCACATATAATTATATAATTAATGTATGCAAAATATTGTAAAACATTTTAAAAGAGTAACGGTGGAGTTTCTTGCCCATTCTTCTCCATACGAAAACTACCTTTTGGAAGGGGCGACTAGAATCAATTTTATTTTAATTTTAATTTTGACGTTCAAAAGTGCCTCTAATGTGCCTATTTGAAATAAATGATTTGACTTTGAAATGATTTGACTTTAACAAACTTGCCATGCCGTTTATAGCAAACTTGGCAATTCAAAAGTGCCTGTACCTAATTGGTTTATTTAAATAAATGCTTTGAATTTGAGTTGTCTGCGACTTTTCGTCTCCAATCCAGGATAAAATATATACAGGGTCAAATGAAATTAGCTAACGAAACTCCTCCAAAGTGATGGGTATCGATATTTAAAAACGATAAAACAAAAGAAAACCTGGGGGTCTACTCCGAAGTAGTATCGGCCGAATGTTCGGCCGTTTCCTGCTACGAAGTTACTATTTGGTTCGGTCGGTTCCGATCCTACACTCCTACACTCTTTCGAATATTGACTATGGTCCCGACCCAACTGAGCCGATCCGAACTTTTTTCGCATTTTTCAATAATATTCGGATCGGCCATGTGTCGGTCCGATCCGAACATTCGCACTTTGCACTTCGGAGTAGGCCCCCTGGATAGTTTATTTCTGAAGCACCTTACTTCATTACTATTAAAAACCCCTTATAGCAGCGGGTTAGTTGCGTAACACCCTATTAGTAGGAATGCATAAAATCCTCCTAAATGCCGTCTCATAGTTTCGATAGATCGTGGAGTCGTGAACAGAATTGTAAAGTTTACAATCAAATGTCAAATGCCGCAGCGCGACACTAATGTCATGGTCACTGCAGGTTAGCGCGCAGTAAAATAAACGGGGACGTCTTTACATGTGCTCAGTGGTGGGTCGCTGTCGAATTTTTTCTCCCGACGACGAAAACTATTGCAGAAAACGGTCGTCGTTGCAACTGGGGGCCTACTCCGAAGTGCAAAGTGCGAATGTTCGGATCGGACCGACACATGGCCGAACCGAATATTATTGAAAAATGCGAAAAACGTTCGGATCGGCTCAGTTGGGTCGGGACCATAGTCAATATTTGAAAGAGTGTTGCAGTGTAGGATCGGAACCGACCGAACCAAATAGTAACTTCATAGCAGGAAACGGCCGAACATTCGGCCGATACTACTTCGGAGTAGACCCTCTGGTTTGAAGACGACTTGTCCAACATGGAATAGAATTGCGTTTTCGACGGAACGAGGGACGACGCGACGACCCGACGGACAAGTGTGATAGAGTTGAACCATTGCATTCTCAGCTGTATTTTCTTAAGCATAAAATAAGAAATCGCACTAAGTAATTCGAAGACTGGTTTGTGCAACGAAGACTGTATGGACCCAGGAAGTAAAACGGTTGCAGAATGCAAAACGGTCTTTGTAAACGGTTCGTCGTCGAAAGGCCAACCCCTACATGTGCGTCTACGTTCAAACACCCTTACACATACATACCTACACACATAATCTACACATTTTGTAAAGGGCATTGTTGTATCTATTACTTCCGATTTTAATGGAGGATTTATAAGGAGGAGTTATAAGGATTGCTAACTACTTTTATTTTAGAAAAAGATATAGGGTGCCGCGCAAAAAAATTAAAACCCAGTAAATCCAGTTTGTTTTCCGACTTTAATGCGAACGAAGTTGCGGGCACAGCTAGTAAATAAATTAATAATAAAAACTTGAGGGGTGTCAAGGGACACCCGGGTGGAACGAAGTTCAAAGAGAGAGAGAGAGAGACAGACAGAGAAACACGCGCACGCCGCACGGCTTAGAACTATAGCAAAAAGTGTCGTTCCAACTTTTGGTCTTAATTTTTTCCGTCTAGCCCCCTTTCGCAACGCGCGATAAGGAACTTCGATCCAAAAAAAATAATATTTATTTTAAAAGTATGTCATCATTTGCCTGCCTTTTCCCAACTATGTTGGGGTCGGCTTCCACCCTAACCGGATGCAGCTGAATACCAGTAGGTACTTATTTTATATGGAGCGATCTGACCTCTACAACCCAATTAGCTACTGGGTAAACCCAATTACTGGGTTATACGATACCCCTTGGTAAGACTGGTTGTCAGATTTTCTGGCTTTTGGCGACCTCTTAACGACTGGCAAAGATCCACGAATGAGAGCCGGGACCAACAGCTTAACGTGCTTTCCAATGCACGGAGGGGTCTAGTATGCAAAGATGGTCACCCATCCACGGACCAACCGCGGTAAACGCAGCTTAACCTGATCGATCGACCCGTGCTGTTATTACTTAGCCACAAGCCCCTCTTAGTATGTATGTATGTTTATGTGTATGTATATTCTCATAATTTTTATTTTGTTTTATTAAGTGAATTGTTTTTGATTTAAAGTATTATTTTTTTGTCTCCTTTACTCTTTCACACGCTGTCTACATCACTGTATCTATTGTCCTATGAAGTCCTATCGCGGTATGTTGGAAGAGTATTTTTCTGTTCTGTTTTTTCTTGTCTGTTTATATTATGTGTGTACAAATGGTAAATAAAATGGGTGAGAGTATATCAGCTGTACAAATGCCCCAAACGCCTAAACTCCATAATAATCGCAAAACGCAGAGAGACATCATGACATCATACTGCGAACGCCTGTCTGTTTATTTTTTTTTATAAATCCCTCTAAGCTATCAAATAATTATTTGAAGCCAATGTGAATGACCCAAACAACAAAGGAACCAGACAGCGAATCGACCAAGCAAATCGCCTCTACAAAATAAAATCATTACTTTCAATTCACGTTCCATTAAACACGAATCATAAAACGATAGGTATTTTCCATTCCAATAAAACACCTTCGTAAACACGACCTCATTTGCAAACGTGTCATCCTTTAGTCTATGCTCTTTAAAAAATGTAACTTTCGCGCGCTATTAAATGTCAACGATAATGTCGGGAAATGTCAAGGTCAATTGACGTTCTTTTATTACCGTGGATCGAGTGGTGAACATTGGCGACGAGACTATTTATAATAATTAATTTATTGTCTTTAATTTGTATTATTACTACCTACCTAGGTCAGTTATTTTTTAAATGAAGAGATCCAAGGTAACGGACATATCCCAAAGACTTGCCAAGACTTTTCTGTTTCGAACATTAAAAACTAATAACGATCATTGTTATAAACTTAATTTTTGGGTACCTACGAAATGAATGAATAGAACAGATGGCCGATGGGGCCGAAAAGTTCTGGAGTAGCGACTGCGTATCGGGAGGCGTGGAGCTGGAAAGCCTCCCACATTGTGTGTGTCTGCTCAACAATTTGAAAACGCAGTGAATGTTGCTCAATTGTCAAAATGAAAGCCTTTGCTAGTGTTAGTGTGTTACGCGACAGATGGTAAGTGAAAAAAAAAACTGGGGACTCTATAAAAAAAAAAAAAACTCAAAGTGGGCGGTGGCCAAAATAAGGTTGAGAACCTATGCTTTACAGGGTGGCAAGGACATCGACGCGCAAACTGTAACCATGAATCCAGTACATGATACAAGACACAAAAAAAAGTAGTCTAGACATTTTTGTTGACTACCTATTAAAAAATAGAATAGGTAGCCGTTTCAAAATCAAATCAAAAGTCATTTATTCAAATTAGGCTGAGAATCAGCACTTTTCGAGCGTCAACATTACAAAAGACAGTCCCCCAAAACGCCCGCCCTTCACCACTGCTTTCGCTGGGAAGAAGAAGTGGCGCAACAAACTGCCCAGCAGCATTTTGACTGTCTAGTTATAGCACTTTTCTACAGCAGATTTTATTAATAGCCGCAAAAATGTCGACGCAGGAGTGTTCAGAATGTAGACTTTAGCAGCGTGATAAAATTTACATTACTGATTAGAAACGGTGATAGTTGATGGCTCATAATCTTCTGTCCTTATCCCAATTTATTTGCGCAACATGTCCTTTTCTTCCACACTTCTCTATTAGTCGCCATCTTGACAGTCACCCAATTTCTAACCATATCATCATTCACACAGTCCATCCATCGTTTCTTTGGTCTTCCCCTACTCTTATAGCCATCGACATTCATACTCAAAACTTTCCTCGTGACATTTTCCTCATTCCTCCGGCTGTTGATGGCTCATACTCGTACCTAAATCAATGCACTGACATGTGCTGCTAATTTCCTATCACCGTTTTATAGATAATCTCGAAAAGGTTACTTAATTATCTAGAATTACATATATATCTGTCGATATCTACTATAGATTAAACGATAAATGATTTTATTTCTGTAAGGGTTGATTTTTCAATCATCCGATAACTTTATCCAAGGAATAAGTTTGAAATTTTGACAGTTCTTTCATACAAAAACTGTCAAACGTCAATTTTATTCCTAGAATAGAAGTTATCTGGCGATGGAAAAATCAGCCCTTTGTCGGTTTGTACAAACGCCAGCAGGTCAAGCTACCTGAAACTGTCAAATTTTCCCAATCAACCTTGAACCTTAATGCTTTAGCGTAGCGAAGCGATAAAGTTGAAAATCTATTAAAGAAATTTGACAGATTGTAGTAGCTTAATGTGTTTGCGTCTGTACAAACACTTTTACACGTCAATCATATTTTAAAAACTAGATGGGGTCGGCGTTTCCTATCTGACTAGTCTGAGAAGAAAGGCCGAAACAAACTCAGAGGTCACAGTCTCTTTTAAAGTCCAGCCATAATAATCTTGGTCAGAGACTCAGATCATATGCAGACCATGAAGATTGGTGTCTGAAACGGTCTTTCCAGGAAAGAACCACACAGATTGAGTGGACCTGTCCAGTCAGTGCACGCATTTGTCTGTAATCGTGCATCTCAACTCAGAACCAACCAAAAGAGACATTTGGGTAGGCCGCATAAATTACTCAAACTGCCAGATCATGATTAAAACGGATTTTTATTTTGTTTTCACCATCATTTAGTGAATTTATTCCGGATCAGGTTTACGAGTACCTAGGTACCGGAGTACAAAACATGAAATAATTTCATCACTGGACTGCTCTCAAAACGGTGAAGGAAAACATCGTGAGGAAACCGACATGTCCTAGAACGACAAATTCAAGATATGAGTCATCTGCCAACCCGCACGGATTCCAGCCCACTCCCTCTCACAGAGAGGAGGCCTGTGTCCCAGCAGTGGGAACATTATAGGCTTACTATGCTAAACTGACAGGGTATCAAGTACGCATTCTCTCGTTGGCCGAACCAGTGACGTAAATAGGGCGGCAGGAGTAGCAAAATGCCACGGGCCCCCAGCCGGAGGGGGCCTCCGGCCCAAGAGGGCCATGAGCCCAGGAGGATCGTAACATACCTAAGTATAGAAATGCAAACTTTTTTCGACCACTAGACCAAGGAAGCGGTCAGATCATTCAGTTTAATAGGGAAATTACGAAATCTACGTGGATGAAATCGCGGGCGAAGTGCCAGTAAAAAAAAATATAACGTTGGTTGAGCTTCTTTACATTAAGGGAGGGCCCACCAATCCAATGAATTTGCCACGGGCCCCAAAGGGTAGGTATAGTAACGCCACTGGGCCGAACTATACTTTTAATGAAGAAATCTTGATGTCATGTCATTTCGTAAAAACCGTGCGAAACAGGGTTGGATCACTAGTTATTATATTAAGTAGTAATTACGTACTATGCATCGCTAAATGTTTATTAATTTATATAAACAATAATGATTAAATTACTTCTTATCGAGTTTTGCAAAATTATGTTATGAAGTTGCTCTGTCAAGGTCATTCGATTAAAATGTACCTAATTATACAATGTGGCGCTACAATGGCGACATTAATTTAACACACGCTAGTGGCCAGTAATCATAAAAATTATAACAACATAAAGAAATCGTAACTTGAAAACTTCCACCTGCGCCGCCGCCGCTCGCCGACATAGGGCTCTCTCTATTTCCTTCAATTCGCCTTCTCTTTGCACGTTTTTTGTTTTAATTACATTGATGCGATGTTATGATCCATGACCCCGGCAAATGACTATTTTAGAAAATTGACAGTAAATAAATAAATATTAATGTTTAATTTAATTAAAATATATTCATAAAACTAAGACGCGTAACCGTATACGTGTGTTAAATTAATGTCGCCATTAAAGCGCCACGCTGTATAGCCCGCTCACGGAATATTACGATTTTTTAATTTAGAGTGGCTGAGGCTCGTTCATAATCAGTTTATAATGTTCCCACTGCTGGGACACAGGCCTCCTCTCTGTGAGAGAGAGTGGGCCGTAATCCACCACGAGGGCACAGTGCGAGCTGGTAGATGTCACATGTCTTCGAATTTTTTGGTTCTAGGACAAGCCGGTTTCTTCACGATGTTTTCCTTCACCGTTTTGGAGTTGTAAGCGTTGTAGGTCGTAGGTTCGAACCCAGACAGGCGCTTTACTTCGTGTAAATCATTTCATTTCACCACCTCCGGAGTCCGGACTCGTCGCTCGGCCCCGCCCCGCCGTCCCGCCGGAACCCAGCCCCTTCGAGAGTGCTGTGACACCAGCCGTAGCAGTTGCGTCGAGCTCGAGCGACGAATATTTTTCTCCGCCGACGTCGCCAACACCTGTAGGTCGGCAGGTGAGAGGCCGGCCACCGAGGAGCTTGGGACTTAGGGGCCATCCGGCCCCGAGCCGGGACCCCGCTGCTGCTGCCTGTGTAGATACTATTGCCAAAATCTAAATCTGACCACTGTAAGGACTATTCCTGCTTGCAGCGCATATTATTAGTCGACCTAAAAAGGATCCTCTTTTGTTTTACTTACGGACGCAGCTGCGGTCATCATGTGCACGGGATTTTGTTTTTAAAGTGGTCAGGTAATAGATTTTGGTATAATACATTATGGATGCAATAAAGATTGAATTCAATTGAACGATAAACATAGAAATTGATAACAAATGGAATTGACAATCGAACAACACTTGTGAAATTGTTAACCTAAATAACTAAATGTT
This sequence comes from Apamea sordens, assembly GCA_945859715.1. NCBI lineage: Eukaryota > Metazoa > Arthropoda > Insecta > Lepidoptera > Noctuidae > Apamea > Apamea sordens. The sequence continues at coordinate 2,803,293 of OX244015.1, read as the reverse complement.
AAACATTATCTTTCGATATCGAAACACTTCAGAATATAATTGATATATAATGTAAGTACATATTAGTTAATGTGAAGATTCTTGTCCTTACTTGAACAAGCAGTCAATAAACTCAAAACTGATTAAATATAACATAACTTCAGGCCCGTATTTCCCGAGGGGTTAGCAGAGAACAGAACAGCCGATCGATTCTGTAAAAATCTCACGGTGAAAAGTTAGGTGAAGTGAGCTTAGAGTGAGCCGTCAATAGTGTCAATCCCTAGCATTAGTTGGAATGACAGCTCACTCCACGCTCACTTCACCTAAGTTTTCACGGTGAGATGGTTACAGAATCGCACTGCAGGTCCATGTCATATACCTACATATTTTATTATTTTTATTAGATTTATTTTGTAGACTTAACAGGTCAACCCAAGGCATCTACAAACAAGTTACATTTAGCAATATACGCGTACAGTTGTTTACTGTGTACTTAAGGTGGATGCTCCACGGTAGCCCGCGAAATTCAAATTTTCTTACGTTTTTTGCAATTTGCTGGTCAGTACTAAGTTGTACGTTGATTATATATATATTATATGCCATTATATAATATATTAAGGTTTCAGAAGTAAAATTTATTTAAAAAAAACAACGGACTTAGACACATTCAATAATTTTAATAAAAAAAGAAAAGTATTCTACAAATCTGATTTTACTTGTGTTTAACACGATTAATTACAAAAAATAAGACACCAATCACTCAATAACAAAAATTGTACGTACTTACAGAGCTCAATTACAACCTTACCGACTTGAATTTAAATTAACGGACAGTAACAATTCACGTCGACAACTACCGCACACGAAGAAGGCCAGCGAGCAAAATGACCGATACAGCCGCGCTCGCCGCCTTTTATAGACATCATTTTGCAATAGAAACCTATTCCCTAAATCGGCCTATCCTGACGTAGCGTCGTCCTCGGCGCGGTCCTCATGATGCTCGTCCCGTACCGGGGCCAAGTCTGCAGATGTGGGTTCACCGCTGCTCCCCTGGTCACCTGGTCTGCTGGTCACCTCTGCGCTAGGTGGTATGGATGCTGATGATGACCCTGCATCGGGATCACATACTTCATCATCTGAAATATTACCACGATTAAAAACTTGCCTTAGGTTTATCAAGTGTAGACACATAAAACATGTAATCAATAAAATAAGCATTTGACGTCATGAGAGCTCTCATTGTTTTATTACTCAGTCTTCATATCGGCCCATGACGCGTTATCTGCGGTGTGGCATTGCATCTGTGAACAAATCAGACAGAAGGCGTCCCCACTGTCTGAGGTTGACGGAGGCATCGCTGAATCGCACGTCAACACTTTCATACTAGACCAATACCTCTCACTATAGGCATGTCTAGGACGGAGGCATCACTGAATCGCACGTCCTATCACATATTTATCATAAGTCAATAACACATAAACTCATTAATTTAGGGTGGACGGAGGCGTCTCTGAATCGCACGTCCTTCACACAAGATCATTGATCACGTACCAATGCGGACGGAGGCATCACTGAATCGCACGTCCAACCCAAACCGTCACAATTAGGGTGCGTGTACGGGTTAGTAAGCCGATCTGCCACCATTTAACTATTGATATTTGAACATCTAGATAGGCTAAATTAAGAAACTAAACATTACGATGTCTTAGTGAATGTAGCTAAAAGTGATTAAAAATGAACAAGCTAAACTTATGGCAAAACAACTCACCAAGTCCGCGCATATGTAGGGTCATTGTAACTCACCCTCAAAAAAGGCTGCACATGACTCTGGACACCACTCTCCGTTCCAGGGTACCATATACTCAGCGGCTGCCTGGGTGGTCTTGCCGTATGAACCACTAATGAGTTTCAGCTGGTAACGGCCACTGGGTAGTACCTTAATCACTCGATATGGTCCACGCATTCCAGGATCTAGTTTCCCTGTAGACTGGGAGTATTTGATTACGAAAACCAGATCGTTGACGTTAAAAGTGCGTGGTGCTCGCCGCTGTCGGTTTACATAATCGTCTTGTTTGGCTTGGTTTCGGGTCAGCAGTTGATGAGCTCTTGTTCTGTCCAGCTCCCGCCGGCCTTCGTGGTTCTGAGACATGTCGACAGCGACATCGCGGATTAATGTCCGAACGATAGGTATAGTGGCTTCCGTGCCAATCAGGAGCTTCAGAGCTGAAGTTTGCGTTGTCTTGTGTTTGGTAATGTTTATAACGAGTTGGAGCTTCCACAGTTGTTCCGACCATTTTGAGTGCTTATGATTTGTTTCAACCCGAATCATATTTAGAACAGTTCTGACGTATCTTTCTACCTGTCCATTAGCATTGTGCATTTCCGGCGTAATGAAATGAATATTACAGCCAAGTTCAGATAAAAGCTTAGAAAATCCTGAGGATTCAAACATTCGCCCGCGATCAGCCACTACAAGCTTAGGGGCTCCAAAGAGTGATATTACGTTACTAAACGTTCGTTTAAGCTCGCTCACATCTTGTTTATAAATGGGATATAACAAACAATATTTTGTAAACGAGTCAACTATTAGTAAGACAAACTTATATCCTTCAGATTCGGGTAATGGACCAAGTACGTCTGTATGTAATGTTTCGAAAGGGGTACTAGGCTTTTCCCAGGATGTAATTGGTTGGTGAGGGGCTCTAGGGACACGTTTATTTGATATGCACACGAGGCAATGTTTTATGTATTTTGCTACAAATTGCCGAAGCCCGGGGAACCAGAAATATTTGAGAATTAAGTCGACAGTTTTCTCTGCACAGATGTGCTCATGCTCGTCATGGAAAATTCTTAATAAGCTTAGCCGGTGCCCTTTGGGGATGAAACAAAGGAGTCTAGCTTCCTCGCCCACTGGTGTGTAGCGATAATAAAGGAGGTCGTTTTGTTGGACGTACCGTTGAGAGTCTAACTCTCCATCCTGTAATTTCTGCAGAAGACTTTGCGTCTCATTATCAGCAGACTGAGCGATTTGTGCCCAATTACGTGGCCTAGATATTTGATGCACTTTGGCATCTGGGACTGGGTTTCGGCTAAGGTAGTCTGCATGTGTCATCATAGTACCTTTTCTATAATCAATACTAAAATGGAAATCTTGTAAATAGATCCACCACCTGGCGACGCGCGGAAGCAGGTCCTTCTTCTTTTCGGTGGCTTTAAGGGCGTTGCAATCTGTGATGACTTTAAAGTTTATGCCAACGAGATAATGGCGAAAATTCTGCAATGCCCTTACTACAGCTAATGTTTCCAGCTCGTAAGAGTGGTACCTGCTTTCGGCGCCCTGCGTGGCTTTACTATAATAAGCGACTACATGCTTCGTACCATCGGCCTTCTTCTGCATTAATATTGCACCATAACCAATACTGCTGGCGTCAGTGTGTACCTCAGTAGGTAGGGACTGGTCGAAGATGGACAGTATTGGTGATTTAGTCAAGCAATCTACTATCTCTCGCCTAACCTCTTCCTGCTCTGGACCCCAGCAAAAGGTAACGTCTTTTTTCATTAAGCGTGCTATGCAAGCGGTTTTAGTCGCGTAATTCTTAATATATCGTCGGAAATATCCAGCCAGACCCAGAAACTGTCGGATTTGTTTTATGTTACGCGGTGTTGGCGCATCTACAAGTGCTTGAATTTTTCTGGGGCTCGGCCTAACCTGACCCTGACTTATGACGCGCCCCAAGTACTCAACTTCAGTGGACAGGAAAGAGCACTTTCCTAAGTTTATCGAAAACCCCGATCTTGTTAGCGTTTCCAGAACCTTTTTCAATAAGCGGATCCCGTCATTAACAGAGTTGCTCATACAGAGTACATCGTCGACGTATACTAACACGTTGCCAGCCTCGATATGATCACGAAGGGTGTCATTGATAATTCTTTGATATACTATGGGAGAGTTCGTCAAACCGTAAGGCATTCGAAGATACTCATAATGTCCTTCCGGCGTGACGAACGCAGTCTTGTGAATTGAATCATCTTCAATAGCAATTTGATGAAATCCTGTAGCCATATCGAGGCTGCTGAAGTATTTAAAATTGCCTAGCCTATCTATGTGGTCGTCAATCAGTGGTAATGGATACCGGTCTCTGACAGTTAGTCGATTAAGCGCCCTATAATCGACGCACATCCTGTCGCTACCATCCTTCTTCTTTACTAATATTATGGGGCTGGCATACTCAGAGGTCGAATCGCGGATGATACCCTTATTCTTCAAATCGCGCACAATCTCGCGGACTTTAAGTTTTTCCGAGTATGACAGCTTGTAAGGTCGGTAAGCAACAGGTGTATCGTCCGTAAGCTTTATAGACATTTTACCGGTAGTGACAGTAGTCGAAGCAGTGCCAGTTATGAGGTATTTCGAGAATAGCTTTATTAAGTCTTTGAGACAGTCAAGTTGGTCACCCTGAAGGGGTGTGTTAATCTGCAATTCATCATTGAACACTGCATGAACAGCTGTCCCAACGGTTCGAGTTAGGCACTGTCTATCCCTAGTACGCACGTATGTGATGCCGTCACGGTTAAGAATATCAGTTCCTATCACAATGGGGGTAGTCATACAAGACCCAGGTACTACAACAAAGTCGGCCTCGATGGAGATTTCATCAAACTCAATCGTTAACGTAACGTAGGAGTCGGCTTGGATAGCGGCGTCGCTGATTCCTTTCAAAACACATTGCCTAGGTTTCCGTTCACAAGTTAAGTATCTCAATGCATCAGACGAGACCAATGAGACATTTAAGGCTCCACTGTCGATAAGAACATCCACAGGGATGCCCTGGATAATTGCAGTCTTAAGGTCGCTATTTTGCGAGGAACCAGCTAAGGGGGTAGTACATAAATTAATGTTTCGCTTATTACGCGAGCCCGATCTTTCCTTAGCAAAACAAACGTCTTCACTATGTCCCGGTTTTTTACAGAAATTACAGGTTAGTTTGTTGGCGTCGTTCTTAGTAGTATTAGACGCCTGATCAACTTTCGGCTTCTTGGGGCAATAATGAGATTTATGTCCTGGTTGTCCGCAGACAAAACATTTTAAGCTTGACGAACGATTATTGTTTTGTGACTTGGAAGGATGGTTCCGATTTTCTAATTTGGTGCGGGTAGGTTTGGCGTAAATGGATAAAAATGAAATTAGATCGTGTAACTGTAGATTAGCGTTGGCAGCCGCAGCCCTAACCTGAGCGTCTGTTATACCGCGAATGACTATCAAAATTCTCAATTCATCGCTTAGTCCCTTAACTATTTTGAGGCGTAGTAACGTCCGTCTAGCATACTCAGCGTATGTGTTATACTTATCAGAAGTCGTGTGCATCGTGTCATAAAGAATATTTGCGTAATCAAGTTTTCGTGGGCACAAGGGCTTAAATTCTGTAACGAAATTAGTCCACGTTCGGTCGCTGGTCACCCACTCATTTAGCCAGGTGCGTGCGTCACCTTTAAGGCATATCGATACGCGCGATAGACATTCCGAGTCTCCCCAGTTATTAGAAGTTCTAGCTCGTTCAACTTCCTCACACCAAACGTCTATGTCATTGATAGTAGGATCGAAGTTAGATACAAAATATTTTTGAGTTTTGTCTGTATTTATTGACCTTATTGCTTCGGCTAATATCCGCGCCGAATCCTTCACAGATTGTTCGCTGCGGAGGTGTGTGTCGACACTCGGTCCCTCAGTCGCAATGCTCTCGGCCGTAGGTATATTTAACGTGGCCGTTGAACTAGGTAACAAGGTTTTAGATATGGGGTTTCTGGCCTGAAGGGCGTGATCGTTCTGTAATTCACTAATCGGGGGAGTGTGAGACCTTATGGGCGTGCTATTCTGAACTAGCTGACTATGGCACTCGGTCGCGTTATGTAAGGTAGAACTTTCTGTTTCTAACGTATTTAAACGAGATAGAATCGATTGTAACGTTTGTTGCATTATTTATTACGTTTTGATCACCTAAATTCAATCGCGAGCGCGCCCTACTGTTCGATCGAGATCTACTCATGTGATAAATTCCACTCCTGGAGCGAGAACGGTCTCGCGAACGAGATCTATCACGAGATCTACGGTACCTACCATGTCGACGTGACTTGTCACGAGGTTCATGCTGCCTATCGGCCATATTTACTCACAAAACAAGTTAAGGTTTCGAAATAAAACGGTTGTTTGGTGTCTTACTTTTATAACAGAAGATACAAAATCAAAAGCAGGATTTAGTAGGCGTTTTAGGAAAACTATCCCACTTCTGAATTAAGGTTTCAGAAGTAAAATTTATTTAAAAAAAACAACGGACTTAGACACATTCAATAATTTTAATAAAAAAAGAAAAGTATTCTACAAATCTGATTTTACTTGTGTTTAACACGATTAATTACAAAAAATAAGACACCAATCACTCAATAACAAAAATTGTACGTACTTACAGAGCTCAATTACAACCTTACCGACTTGAATTTAAATTAACGGACAGTAACAATTCACGTCGACAACTACCGCACACGAAGAAGGCCAGCGAGCAAAATGACCGATACAGCCGCGCTCGCCGCCTTTTATAGACATCATTTTGCAATAGAAACCTATTCCCTAAATATATATTATATGAGTTCAGGCGCCGGGGAAGCTGGTGAGTTGCTTTTGAAGGAGCTTGCGGCCATGATTAACCTCATGCTTACCGGCGGTGTGAACGAGGCCGTCGTCGATGTCTTGTACGGGGCCAACCTGTGTGCCCTGCGCAAGAAGGATGGCGGTATTCGTCCCATCGCCGTTGGGTGCACCTACAGGCGTACGGCAGTCAAAATATGCTGTAAGCTGTATAGTGAATCGCTTACAGCTAAGTTTCAGCCCCTGCAGCTTGGTTTTGGCTCGAAAGGGGGCTGTGAGGCTGCTGTGCATGCCCTTTCTACCTTTTTAAAGTCCAACAAAGGTGAGGTCATCCTCAAGGTTGACGTTAAGAACGCCTTTAACTCTGTGAACAGGGACACTTTGTTGGCTGAAGTCAAAAAGGAACTACCCGAAATTTATGGTTTCATGTGGCAGTGCTACAGGCACCCCTCTAAATTATTATACAAGGACAATGTTTTAGAATCTGCAGTTGGATGCCAACAAGGTGAACCTCTCGGGCCAGTCATTTTCAGTTTAGCTATTCATCCAATTTTACAGAAATTAAATTCAAAATTTAATGTGTGGTATTTGGACGATGGAACGCTAGGAGGTAATGTAGACACTGTTTTGGAAGATTTACATCTCCTCAAACACGAATTTCAATCCATTGGTTTGGACCTTAACCCCTCAAAATGTGAACTTTACCTTTCTGACATAACCGACAGACAATTGACTCTAGATAAATTTAATGCAATAGCCCCACAAATCAAAATTTTAGACAAAAGTTCACTACACCTCCTAGGTTCCCCAATTTTAGAAGATAGTTTTTCACCTTTCATCGATGAAAAAATCAAAAATTTCAACGACATTTTGGTCAGACTCTCCAAAATTAATTTACATTCGGCATTCACCCTAATTAGATACAGTTTTGGTCCAAATTTTATATATTTTCTACGTTCTTCCCCTTTATGGAAGCAACCACATCTGTTGGACAAAATTGACCACATTATCCGCAGCACATTAACAACCATTTTAAATGTGGCCTTGGACGACCGAGCGGGCTTCAAGCCACACTACCCATCCGTTTTGGTGGCCTCGGCGTCCGCAAAATTACCAGTATTAGCTTACCGGCGTTCCTGTCCTCTGTCCACAGCACCGAAAAGTTGACCGGGAAAATTTTAGCCCCCTGCCTGGTTGACTCTGAAGTGCCTTGCTTGATTCCGTAAAAATCTCACTGTGAAAAGTTAGGTGAAGTGAGCTTAGAGTGAGCCGTCAATAGTGTCAATCCCTAGCATTAGTTGGAATGACAACTCACTCCACGCTCACTTCACCTAAGTTTTCACGGTGAGATGGTTACAGAATCACACTGCTGGTCCAGGCCATGGTACCTCCGTACCATGGCCTGGACCATGAGTGCATGGGAAGCCGTCACTTCCTTCTGCGAAGTAGCATTGCTCGCGAAGGAGGAGGCGGAGCGCGCGAGGGAGAGGCAATTTCTGCGCCATCATGCCCCTAGTCGCAACAGGAGACGCCGGACGTAAGGAATCAATAGCCGATTCCCGGCTACCGTAGGGGCGGGCTTGCGGTAAGGACCTGCCGATTGATTCTGTAAAAATCTCACCGTGAAAAGTTAGGTGAAGTGAGCTTAGAGTGAGCTGTCAATAGTATCAATCCCTAGCATTAGTTGGAACCTAAGTTTTCACGGTGAGATGGTTACAGAATCGCACTGCAGGCTCGGATCGACGGCCCGTTGTGTTCCACGCGCGCCTCAAAGAGATTTCAGCACAAAGTGACGGGGTCCGCTAGGTCTGATGCCTGCCAGGGCCGCGGGTTGTTCGAAAGAGATACCGTGGCCCCTGGCACAGGCAACTGAAGGAACACGGGTGGGATTTAGTCAGTAAAAGTCCGACACGCCCTCCGCTCCGCCCAGAGCGGGAGAAGTACCTACTAATCACTTACGCGCAATAACAATTAGCGTAATTAAAAATCAATTACATTATTGTTTAATTACATTATCAACGGAAACGGATGTGACATCACAAATAGATAAGTAGTGCGTCGCAAATGCGAACTGGCCTATAGACAACACTGTGCGTTTATTTTCATTGTGATCAAAATGTTTGACCGACATCCTTAGACAGCATCTGAGGTTATTGACCTCAGAGTTATAATATTATTATTATTAGCCGTTAATGTCCCACTGCTGGGCAAAGGCCGCCCTACTCTCTTTCCACCTCTCTCTGTAAAAAGCTGCCAAGGACCAATCTTTATAAAAGGAGTCCAGCTCATCTCGCCATCTCCGTCTGGGCCTGCCGCGATGTTGTTTGCCATTAAGCGGGACCCACTGGGTCGTAAGTACATACTAATTCCATGCCTCACAGACACCTCTGAAGACCAATTCTCGTAATCAAAAACGTTCAAAATCAAGTTCAATGATAGTTGTGTTTGTGATAAATAAATAAATAAATAAGTCGCAATCCATCCATCCTCCATAGAAAAGGGAGAGTCCTCCGACCAGACGGGTGTTGTGTCTGGCGGGCAGGTGTATTATGCTAATTGCGCGGTAAACTTCGCTTGTGAGAAGCAGGAAAAAAAAATTAAACTTGAAATAACATTTTATCGCGATAGTTTTCCAAAAACAAAGTCTTAATATTATTGTTGAATTCCTAGAATAAATGACGTAACGTTATCAATTGTTATCAATGTTATCATTAAAAAATCTGTGTATTGATAAATTAGTTGCGGTCTTACAGACGGTAAATAAAAATACATTTATTGCAACGAACGATACAATGAAGCTGTACCTAAAGATAACAATAGTTAAATATCTAAGATATGTAGGTATGTACCTACACCTATCTATGTATTTTGAAGTATTTAGGTAGGTAATCATACTTGGGGCCGTCCCCTTTAATAAAATGATCTTGAAATACTTTTAGGCTAACCTTACCCATGATAGAATTGACCGTAAGATTTTTTATGTTCGGCTCAGCGTCGAGAGTTGAAAAAGTGAAAAACCAACAGTAGGTACTATTACTAATATATAGTAGGTACCTATAACATGACGTTCATTAATAATGCTTCCTAGTGAAAACGTGCATAAGTTTATTTATTTATCCATAGGTACATACTAATATTATACTCGTAAATTCGAAAGTAACTCTGTCTGTCTGTATGTATGTTACCTTTTCACGCCTAAACCACAGAACGGATTTCGTCAAAATTTGGCAAGGAGATAGATGGCATCCTGGGGACTGACATATGCTACTTTTTATCTTAAAAATAATCCTTTAGGGAGTCATAGAGAGGATGTAAGTTGGTATGGGAAACGCAGCATTTGTTAAGTTACTCATTTGAAAATTATGACGGCTTATATTAGGTACATTGACGTGCGGCCTTTGGTAGGTACACACGGCTACACGTCAAGCCACAGAACAGATAAAAGAGGTTAGAAGGGCCTTGTGGGCGGGGCAGGCGCGCCGCAATGTTGATCAGACGCTCAAAGTCAACCGAAATGTGAATCACCGCTCAACAATCGCGCTCTTGTTGTGACAGCGTTCGAAACTCCGCGGAAAAATAGAATTATACCGTCTTGCGCTATTATAACGTGTCGGAAAAGAAGTCAGGAGTGTAATGTGGCCCAAGGAGGGATTTCTTATCACCGGTAAGTCCAAAAACCTTAAAATACGAGTGATATTTGTAATTATTGCAAAAGTATTATGAAGTTTGTAGACAAAAACGATAAAATCGCATTCAGATGCAAAATTATACATTGCTTGCAATACATGGGTACGATCTTGTACGACGTGAGCGGACGCGCAATGTATTGCGTTCACTGCGAACGTCGCGTGTGTCGAGCCAAAGCATCTATTCAGGGAAATCTATGCGCATCGATAGTGTTGTACCAAATTGTAAACAATGTCGATATTAAGTATGTGTATTATACGAATGATTATTTTCAGTAATATTACAATTAATACAACTTCGTTTTTATTAACACTAATTTTATTATTGTATAATGTGGATTATTATTATTAATTTAGTTTCTTATTTGGTTTTTCGTCTAAAATTTGGTTTGAGGTTTACTAACCTCAAAACAGTCAGGGAATTGACAGATTGAGACAGATCAGACTGTGAACATTTTTAAAATAAAGAGAATTGCCCCTCTTAATTAATCCTCATCCAAATAAATACGTTACTCATCACAAGTATTTAATTTTGAACAAAATTGTCCTTGATTGGATTTTGGATTTCAATGAATATCTTAGGAGATATCATGGTTTTAAAATAACTCCGCAAGGCGGCCGGTCATTAGCTTAATAAAGTAATGTACTAAGTGATAATCGTAAGCAATACTCTTAAAGTAATGGAATATATTATTTTAGTAGGCTTTTACCTCAAATTAATTATGACGTAAAACAGAGCTGCAACTAGCATAAAACGAAAGAAAATTAAAATTTCACGGCTGTATCGGATGTTCCCCCTTAAATTGACTTTGATTTAGTTTTATTTATATGTAATTTGGATGTCCACATTATTCGTACCGTACCTACCCGCAACTTAAAAAATTGCAAAATTTTAATTAACAAAATTACAGGTAATTTTATCGATATGATTAGTCGACCTTTCGGTCGCCGTAACTATTTGCTTTTACAAGTGTGTGAGTGTACGTCCAGAGCAGTATTTGCGGTAGTGTGACAACCAATAGCAAACACGCGATCTAAGTGCGTGTGGTTTATTTGTGTGCGTAATGCGCGTACGTATGATGTCTTGCTTGTAGTGGAGAGACAGGAGTAGGAGACATGCGGCGACACGCGTTTTAATACAAATCAGGAACTATTTCCTTTCTAACCTCTTTTATCTGTTCTGTGCGTCAAGCTATACAAAACCAGTTTGTCTTGGCTTCACTTTGTATGATATTTTCTCACAATGAACGGTCAGCCAATACTGGTTTTGCATAGCTTGATGTGTAGCCGTGTGTATCATACGCCGCCTGCCTACCTCTTCGAGGAATACAGGCTTGATGTTATGTAGATACGGCAGATTTTATGTTTGTTAGTTTGTATGCAGAGTAGACGCAGGCAACAGCTACGTCAGTTTTAAAATAAATAAACAAACACAGAAAATAATCGTAAGTTTTATCGCTGAAAGTACATTTGATTACGTATGAGTTCGATAAGAGTGCGGAAAGTACATTTTGTTTAAAACAATGCAATTTTAACGTTGTTTTCATGTTAATTACATATTGTATTTGTTCCGAGTCTGGGTGTCTTTCTATCTATATATGTATGTATTTACAAAAAAAAAATGTATATACAGCTTGGCAAAAAAGTCTAGAAACGGAACTAATTTTTTGTCTGATGGCAACATTCCCAAAATAATGACGTTTCATAATAAACAAAGTTCACGACTTCGTAGAATTTTTATTTCGACCATCCAACGGTGATTATTAGTGATTAATTTGGTGATTAAGTCTGGGTGTTTTTCTATCTATAATATGTATGTATTTACAAAAAAAAAATGTATATAAGTAGTTTATCAGCCATCTTGTTACCATAACACAAGCATTAGGTTGCTTAGCTTGGGACTAGATGGCGCTGTGTGAAATGTCCAGGGGTATTATTATTATTATTATAATTATCATCACTAGCGTTTATCGCTGTAAGGGATCTAATCAGCACATAATATTACCCACTGGGACACAGGGCTCCTCTGTATGAGCTGAAGTGGGCCATAATCACCTACTCGGGCACAGTGAGGGTTGTTAGATAATTATCACATACTAGCTGCGCCCCACGGTTTCACCGTAGAGGAATATCGGAATAAAAAGAATTCTATGTGTAAACTATCAGTGTGCTAAACATCCAAATCCGTTCAGTAGTTTTTGCGTGAAAGAGTAACAAACATCCATCCATCCATCCTCACAAAATTTCGCGTTTATAATTTATAGTAGGAAGTAGGATTCCATTGGACAATTAATTGAAGCTGAAATGCTTTTTCAACTAACAAGACATTGAGTTCGATACTCAACCACTCTCTATCTCTATTACGAGCTACGTTTTTATGACTGCCACTCCCAGAGCCTGGGGGCAACCTATTCTGCCCTTACAGATTCATGCTCTCCACTTAAAGGCATTTATTAATTACTAGCTGCGCCCCGCGGTTTCACCCGCATACGTTTCGATCCCGTGGGAATTTTTTATTTCATTTATTTTGAAGAAACAAACAATTGTACTTACAGTATGTTTTACAAAAGGGAAAAGACATATGCAATACAATCAACAATTGCAACACAACAACAATACAATTGACATACATTTGACATTTACAATTGTATGCATGTACAATCATAGACATATGGGTAAATGTACAATCAACGATGTTTCCACAGATTACTTGTGTATATTATTAATTATAAACAAGAATAACGTCGGTACACAGCGAAACCGAATGAACGAATAAAATGGGAATATCGGGATAAAAAGTATCCTATATGTTAATCCTAGTTATAAACCATCTGTGTGCCAAATTTCATCCAAATCCGTTCAGTAGTTTTTGCGTGAAAGAGTAACAAACATACCATCCATCCATCCTCACAAACTTTCACGTTTATAATATTAGTAGGATTATTAAAAGCCTGTGATGTCCACTTGCAGGACAAAGGCCTCCCTACGCTCCTTCCACTTCTCTCTGTTTAATGCTGCTAAGGACCAGTTCTTGTTGAAGGAGTCTAGCTCATCCCGCCATCACCGTCTGTGCCTGCCGCGATGTCGCTTGCCATTAAGAGGGACCCATTGGGTACTAAGTTTGGCCCACTTGTTGTCTGGCATGCGGCAGATGTGTCCAGCTCAATTCCATTTTAGCATGGCAGCTTTCCAAGTGACATCAGTTAATCTTTGTGATGGAACGGATCGTCGTATTCCTAACCCGGTCTGTTAGTTTGATACCCAGAATACTCCGTTCCATAGCCCTCTGGCAAACCTCGAGCGTGGACCTCTGCTGATTTGCCAAAGACCACGTCTGTCCACCATATGTGAGGATGGGAAGTATGCACACGTCAATGAGTCTCCTCTTATGGGACAAAGGAAGATTACCCTTCATTAGTTCTTCCATGGCCCAATAGCTCTTTCAGGCATTTTCAGTGCGTCTTGCCACTTCTTTGTTTTATCTGGCCTGGAAAGAGACTATTTTACTTAGATAGAGATACTCATCAACGTATTCAACCTCGTCACCCGCCACTGTGATCCGGCTATGCGCGCTGGTCGTCAACTTGGTCTTTAACATATTCATCTCAGAAGTCAGACCTCTAAGCTTGCCGCGCTCGGAGGACACGGTGGAGCATACGGTGGCGGTTTACCCGGCTTGGGCGGAGCACCGCCGTATCCTCGTGGCGGCGATCTCTCGCGTCCGGCCCTGGTCCAGGCCATGGTACGGGGCGAGAGTGAATGGGAAGCCGTTACCTCCTTCTGCGAAGCAGTAATGCTCGCAAAGGAGGAGGCGGAGCGCGTGAGGGAGAGGCAATCTCTGCGCCCTCACGCCCCTAGCCACCGCAGGAGACGCTGGACGGGAGTCAACAGCCGACTCCCGGCCACGGTAGGCGCGGGCTTGCGGGCGGCGAGCAATGGGCAGCTCGCCGCCGGGTAAGGACCAGGCCCGGGTCGACGGCACGTTGTGTTCCACGCGCGCCTCAAAGAGATGTCAGCACGAACTGACGGGGTCCGCTAGGGCCGATGCCGCTGCCGCCGGGGCTGCGGGTTGTTCAAGAGATACCGTGGCTCCTGGCACAGGCAACTGAAGGAACACGGGTGGGTTTTAGTCAGTAAAAGTCTCACACGCCCTTCCGCTCAGCCCAGAGCGGGAGAGGTCATTTGATGATTTCCCACTAATATACTATTTTATTTCTCGTCAGGTTCTGCCAGTTGAGCTGTCGTTTCCCATAGACTATGTTGGGATCGGCTTCCAGTCTAGCCGAATGCAGCTGAATACCAGTATTTTACATGGAGCGACTGCCTGTCTGACCTACACAACCCAGTTACTAGGTAATACGATACCCCTTGGTAAGACTGGTTGTCAGACTTTCGGGCTACTGACGATCCGTAACGCCTGTCGAAGTTTTACAAATGACAGCCGGGACCAACGGCTTATCGTGCTTTCCGAGGCACGGAGAGGTCTCGGTATGTAAAGATGATCCCCCATCCACAGACCAACCGCAGCAAGCGTAGCTTAACCTATGAAGCTGTTGTGCGGGCCCCTCAAGTATATAAATTAGGTAACTTCCATATTTATTTGCTATAAATACATCAACGGTAATAGTCGTGGACAAATTAGCAATTCAAATCGTAAGATTTGCCACGCCTAAGCTAAGTGAAGAATGTCGTGGAATGTGTTTTATTTATGTACGGACGCCAGCAGGTCAACCTACCCGAAACTGTCAGATTTTCCCAATCAACATTGAACCTAATACTTTAGCAATAAAGTCGAAAATCTATTAAAGAAATCTGACAGATTGTAGTAGCTTGATGTGCTGGCGTCTGTACCTATAGGTGCATAGAGTTACTGCCTCCTTTTTTTTTCCTTTGTTTAGTGGTCACAAGATTTGCCAGTGTGATAGAATTAAACACTGGCGAAACCTGTACAAATCACTTACCTACTTACTCAACTGTCAACACAGTAAAATAGTAATTGTAAGTCAAGAACACTCGTCGTCTCTAGCTGCGAATGCAAGTCCGCTTTTCCCGCCCTTTTTCTTTAAAAGTCGTCTATGGGTTGCCATAACTCAAAAGCATAAAATGTTTAAAAATTACAATGTTGCCACCCACAAATAATATTAGTTAATAGTCGATCATTATGGTATGCTAACAAGTGGCAGTGTCATGGCTGAGCATAGAGTCCAGCCAACCCATTATGACGAGACCATTTTTACAGAACAAAAACCTCGAAGATTAAAAATGGTTTTCTATATCTGTGGGTTTTCTACTATGCTATAATGTCACAAGTTATTGGAAACTCTATCCTGTCCTAGCCTAATATTAAAATAAATGTCCGTTATGTTCAGTTACGAGCACCAATATGTCAACACTTGGCAACTTTCAATTGTGATTTTTTCATGAAATAACGGATGTAACGTTGAAATACATGTATACGACACATTACATAAACTTAAGGGTTCGAAAATGCTATGTTCGTAAAAACATAAAATTTCATCTATACTTATAATAAATCTGTAGAAGTGAAAATTCTGTACATTGAAAATATCCAAAAAATAAATGGTAGGGGGTGTTACTTGACCGACACCGAACCCAAAAATGTGATTAAAAAAATTTTGTCTGTCTGTCTGTCTGTTTGTTCAGGCATCACGCAAAAACTACCGGTTCGATTACGATGAAACTTGGTATAATTATTCTTTAATATCCTGGGCACCACACTGGGTACTTTTTATCCCGGAAAAGTATATACAATAAAAAACAAACTTAATTTTGCGGTTCGATCCCTATACCCGATTACTACTGTCTGTACTGTACCAACCGCAAATACTAAGTTTGTCGTAGGTTGGGTCACCCGCAGTGGAGTTCATTTTTATTCCTTTTAGTTTTTAGAGTTATTTAAGTTTATTTTTATATGAGTCGTAGGTATAGATTTTAGTTTTGAAGTATAGGTAGTATATTTGATAGTGTACGTAGTGACCGTAGGTTATTTTATAATACTGTTAGGTAGGTTTAGTCATTCGTATAGATATTAATTTTTAGGGATTTTGCTTATTTATTGAGTTTAGATTAGTTATTATCAGAAATAGGTTTATTTAGGTAGGTAGGTATTTAATTTTTTGTTAGGTATTGAGTTTTTTTTTTTTTAATTAGTTAGGTACTTTTTTTTTTTTTTTTTTGAGGATGGGAAATCATCAAATGACCCCTCCCGCTCTGGGTGGAGCAGAAGGGAGTGTCAGACTTTTACTGACTAAAACCCACCCGTGTTCCTTCCTTAGCCCTTTATGTTCCAGGGCAGCGGTAAACCCTTTCGGATGGTCCCGCTACCCTGGCAGGCTTCGGCCCTATGGGGCCCCGTCTCTTTTGCTGACATCTCTTTGAGGCGCGCGTGGAACACGTACACGCCGTCCGGCACGGGCCTAGTCCTGATCGGACGGAGAGCTACCCATTACTCTCCGCCCGCAGGCCCGCGCCTACGGTGGCCGGGAGTCGTCACGCGGCTCCCGACGCCCGGAGCGTCTCCCGCGGCGGCTGAGGCGTGAGGTGCGCAAAGTGCGTTCCCTCGCCCACCCCGCCACCTCCTTCGCTAGCATGACTGCTTCGCAGAAGGAGGTGACTGCCTCCCACTCCCTCTCGCCCCGGACCATGGCTTGAACCAGGGCCGGACGCGAGAGGTCGCCGCCGCTGCCAATCGCCTCTACGAGGACACGGCGGTGCTCTGCCCAAGCAGGGCAGACCTCCACTGTATGCTCCACCGTGTCCTCTGGGCGATCCTGACAGTGGTGACACCCGGGCGTCTCCTCCCGCCTGATGATGTGCAGGAACCTCCCGAAACATCCGTGTCCGGAGAGGACCTGGATTTTAGTTTTGAAGTATAGGTAGTATATTTGATAGTGTACGTAGTGACCGTAGGTTATTTTATAATACTGTTAGGTAGGTTTAGTCATTCGTATAGATATTAGTTTTTAGGGATTTTGCTTATTTATTGAGTTTAGATTAGTTATCATCAGAAATAGGTTTATTTAGGTAGGTAGGTATTTAATTTTCTGTTATTGAGTTTTTTTTTTTTTAATTAGTTAGGTACTTAGGTAAAGATATCATATAGGTACCCTCTTAATCACCACTAATGAGACACAATTGGTTTTCTATTGTAATTAGCCACAAAGGGCCCGCGACATAGATGGCATTCTGGGGAAGCACATACATTTTATCCTGTTAGCACGTTCCCGTGGGTAAATTTCCGACATCCACGCGGGCGAAGCCGCGGGCAGAAGCTAGTTCAGAAATAAAGGAGTACATCGCTTTTGAATAAAGACGAGTGTATACATACTTTTGCTCGTGACTGCTAATGTACAGTCAGCATCAAAAGTCAATTAACACTGTTACTTTTACAAATCATCTAAATTGATACAAAATGATGCGATACATTGGTTTTCTCTATTTCATGTAATAGCAAAGAGTTAATTATTCTTAAATATCTTATTAATATATGTTTTTTAAGAATATTTTTCTCAATAATTAAGATTTAAATAACTAAAGTGTTAACCGACTTTTGATGCTGACCGTACTCGTAAATATGTATTTAATAAAACCGGCCAAATGCGAGTCGGACTCGCCCATGAAGGGATCCGTTTTACGATTTACGATTTTACAGATAAACAGACATGACGAATCCATAAGGGTTCCGTGCCATTTGGCTACGGAACCCTAAAAAAGGAGGGGACTAGGATTTGGGGGAGCGGCAGACGGCATTTTTGGCCGAAAAAAATTTAGATCAGCAGGATAATTGCATATATCACACTATCAATCAATGTTGAATCATTTTGAAGGATATTACGAATCCATTGCCTCATAAGTTCGATAAATTTGTTAGCTCAACAACGTAAATAATGCAATGAATGTTGTTCAACTGTCAAAATGTAATCCATTCCTACTGCTAGTGTAGGTACAGACGCCAGCACATCAAGCTACTACAATCTGTCAAATTTCTTTAATAGATTTTCAACTGTATCACTGAAGTATTAAGGTTCAAGGTTGATTGGGAAAATTTGACAGTTTCGGGTAGCTTGACCTGCTGGCGTCTGTACTACGCAATTACCTCGCCGGTCATCAATCCCTAGCTGTTGGTAAGCCAACTTGGGTCAAATAAACTAATTTTCTTTCTTTCTTCTTCAAATGAGGACTTTTTGTGGGTACTGCCCTGCCGACCCGATCGGATATTATATGCAGCAGGATGTTATGTTTAAATGTTATGACTTCCATCTCATGTGACAAAGAATTGTTATAGTAAGCGCCAGACTCAACACCGCTTTTGGCTCGATTATTTGACCTACGCTACGGCATGAAGCCAACTCGGGGGCGAGGGGTGAACGAGGGGCCCGTGGCTAAATAATAACAGCCGCACAGGTCGATCGGTCAGGTTAAACTACGCTTGCCGCGGTTGGTCTGTGGATGGGTGACCATCTTTACATAGGTACCGAGATCCCTCCGTGCCTCGGAAAGCACGTTAAGCCGTTGGTCCCGGCTGTCATTCGTGGATCTTTGACAGTCGTTACGGGTCAGTCAGAAGCCCGAAAGTCTGACAACCAGTCTTACCAAGGGGTATCGTATTACCCAGCTAACTGGGTTGTGGAGGTCAGATAGGCAGTCGCTCCATGTAAAATAGGTACTGGTGTTCAGCTGCATACATACCGCAGGTAGCAGAGTTGGCTTCATCATCATCTGCCTAGCCTTTTCCCAACTATGTTGGGGTCGGCTTCCAGCCTAACCGGATGCAGCTGAATACCAGTATTTTACATGGAGCGACTGCCTATCTGACCTCCACAACCCAGTTAGCTGGGTAATACGATACCCCTTGGTAAGACTGGTTGTCAGACTTTCGGGCTACTGACGACCTGTAACGACTGTCAAAGATCCATGAATGACAGCCGGGACCAACGGCTTAACGTGCTTTCCGGGGCACGGACGGGTCTCGGTATGTAAAGATGGTCACCCATTCACAGACCAACCGTGGCATGGCAATCGTAGCTTAACCTGATCGATCGACCTGTGCGGCTGTTATTATTTAGCCACGGACCCCTCCTATAATAAGTAGGTAGCTACTATCGCCAAAATCTATATCTGACCACCGTATTCCTGCTTGCAGCGCATATTATTAGTCGACCTAAAAAGGATCCTCTTTTGTTTTACTTACGGACGCAGCTGCGGTCATCATGTGCACGGGATTTAGTTTTCAAAATGATCAGAGGGGCAATTCTCGTAATTTTGAGAACGTTCACAGTCTGATCTCAGTCTCAATCTGTCAAAAATACGTCAAATTTTTTGACATTTTGTTTGTCGCCGAGATGAGACTGCGACTAGATTTTGAACGTTTTAAATTACGAGAATTGGCCTTCTGATATGGGTTTGGAGATAATAAGAAAAGGGTTGCAACTCAAGTGGCCTGCAGGCCGCTGACCTCGCTGCTCGAAAGTAAATGACCTTACTTTGTGGTCGGTCACTAATGCATTCTCCTGACAGACTTCCTTTGTTTTTTTGTAACAACTTTTAAACAACATAACATGCATAACATCACGTCTTCTCCGAAGGGTACGACAAAACTGGGGGCCTAAAAAGGCCACTTTGGCAGAATCATAATAGGATAACAATATGAATCATATTAAAAATCGTAAAATGGTCACAAACTTGACAATTCATAATATGATCTGTGTGCAATTTATATCACAATGAAAGAACATTTAAAGTGTAGAAATAAAAAAAACAAATTTGATTAATAAAAACTGTAATGAAATATTTACCGATAAAATTACGGCTTTTATTTTTTTCATGCGGCAATGTTTACACCAAATATGA
The DNA here is from genome assembly GCA_945859715.1 of Apamea sordens. Taxonomy (NCBI): domain Eukaryota; kingdom Metazoa; phylum Arthropoda; class Insecta; order Lepidoptera; family Noctuidae; genus Apamea; species Apamea sordens. The sequence goes on along the minus strand of OX244015.1, from coordinate 2,783,118 downwards.
AATGAAATTTTACGAAAATTAGAGGAATTGCTTTGCTAATGATCTGCTGGGAATTCAGGAAATTAATAGCTTTTAGAGGTATTGTGCTCCAAGGTAGCCCGTGAAATTCAAATTTTCCTACGTTTTTTGCAATTTGCTGGTCACTTACTAAGTTGTACAGACGCCAGCACGTCAAGTTACCCGAAACTGTCAAATTTTCCCAATCAACCTTGAACCTTAATAATTTAGCGATAAAGCTGAAAATCAATTAAAGAAATCTGACAGATTGTAGTACCTAGCTTGATGTGCTGGCGTCTGTACGTTGATTAAAATATGATTCGCGGCCGTAACAAATCTGTTGTTACAGAATTATAATCATTAGAATCAGTACCTAATACAAATCCTCATGGAGGGTATCCATCCGTCTGGGAAGAACGGAGGGTTATGTCGGACTTCTAGTACGTGTGTCGGGGGCCCAGGAGATACTTGTACATTAGCGCGCATATCCTAAAGTCTCTAGCTCAAAATATTTTATTTCACAAAAACCTACATATGCACTGATGAAACGTCAGAAGCTAGGTGCACGGTTCCAATTGGTCGTTTCCTATGGAGAAGAGCCGACAAAAAACTACCACAAAAGGTTACTCTTTTAAAAATAATTGGCTTTTACAATGTTTTCAAATTACAGTTGGTATGGGAGGACAGTGTAGACCTGTCAAGTTGTTTATCAAGTACCAGGTACACACGGCTACACGTCAAGCTATACAAAACCAGTTTGTCTTGGCCTCACTTTGTATGATATTTTCTCACAGTGAACGGTCAGCCAATACTGATTTTGCATAGCTTGATGTGTAGCCGTGTGTACTTGATAAAATAAAAAATAGTCTACAGATCTAATGTTTATAGGGCCTACAAAGTTCACACATTTAGAAAATATAAAATAATCTATTTATTATTTATCCACTATCATGTCTAAACTGGCTAAAAAGGTTAAATACGCCTTCTCCTAAAAAAAAATTACCTTGATAAAATTGCACCAAAGTAAAAGGATAATAAAGACCTTGAAAATCAAAAGTAACAGTACATAAATTATTTAATAATAGACAGGCAAGCCAAAAGCATTCTAGATGCATTGTAGCAACATAATAACTGTTCCGTGTCTGTAACGTAATCAACGTTCACTTGTAACCTTCACACTGCATTCTACACATTCCTCAAGCATTCTTTTGTTTGTAAACATGGCGTTCGTAGCTAAGGACTAAATACAGGGTGACAGGGACATCGACGCGCAAACTGTAAGTAACCATAGATTCAGCACATGATACTAGACCCCATAGCGTCGAAATTTTCATTCGGTTATCAAAAAAAAAAAAAACTTCTGTTTCATAGAAAACTGCAGTACCTACCTACGCGGTCAAAATGTATGGAACAGCAATATTTTTTTTTTAATAACTGACGAAAAATTTCGACGCTATGGGGTCTAAACTCATGTGCTGAATCCATGGTTACAGTTTGCGCGTCGATGTGGGATGCCACCATAGTTACTATACTCTTTGGATGCCACCCTGTATACTGTATACTTTAATTAGGTATATAATATATGATTTTGTGCTCGAAAAAGCCGTTGAATATACACACAGTTTTTTTTTTGCCAAATCAGACATATTTTAAATACCCTACGATCATTATTGAACGCCTGCAAATAATGAGAATGGGAAAAAACGATGTCGAAATATAGAGACCATCTTACTGGATTTTTTATAACTGATTTAAAAATGGATGAAAAAGAATAAGTACTTAATAAGAGAAGCAGCACAGTAGAAAGAGGAAGAGGAAAGACCCACGGACCCCACGGACAGACCTCGGCGGCAAGCATTGCTTTACCTGAAAGATTGACCCGTGCGGCTGTTATTATTTAGCCACGAGCCTCCCCTGCTCCTGTCCTAGTATCGAACTGTGATAGTTTCAATTATTATTTTTTGAAAGTCAGTACCATATATTTAAAATATCTTTTATTTGCAATGTAATTTTCCAATTAAATGTAATAACGTAAAATTACAAAAGAGCGGTATTTTGCATCTTCAGGAACAAGTGCTGCCATCTTTTGTCTTAACAAAAAGTTACACGATGTCCACCGTAAAACAATGAAAACTAATAAATAAAATTTTACCAGGAAGTATTAATATTTTATGTGTATCAGGAACTTGTGTAATGTTTAATAAACAATGCAAATATTTTCCTGTTGTTTTTTATGATCTAAAAATAGCACCAAATACGGCGTTCGATAAACTTCGAAACACATGCGCCATCTATTCATTTATTCAAACGACAAAATTGAGTAGGACATTCCATACGTATTTCAATTGCGGACGCACCGACTTTTCACTTTATTCGCATTATGTTGCCAGTGGTTTGCTTTCTCGTTCGCTCACGGAGCCTTCACATCTATTGTCTCTTTTCAAAAAGCTCTCGCACTTGGGATGATGATAAATGGCGAACGGTCTTGACATTTCGTGCTATTATCAAAATGTTAAATTCTGTTATCGGTTGTTATTATTTACGTTTTATAAATAAAACAAGATGGTTTTCCGTGTAAGTTAGATCCCTTTGACTGCCAGCTGACCTTTTGAAGTGCTTGAACTGTTAAAACAAGAAAGGAAATCACCTTGCCAAGTGGGTCAAATAATCACAAATAAAACCAAAAAATGTGTTTGAAACTGGCGATAATTAACATTTATTCGCTTTCTTATTCCGTTTAAATGCTGTAAGAATACTCTACGCCTCAGTTTTGATAGAGAAAATGTTTTTTTTGTGACTTGAACAGTGCCAATTTTTTTCGTAAATAAGTTATGAAGAAGTGAATTTTACGTGCATTAATAATGGTGTTAAGTGTAATTTCTACATAGTTTATCGTTTGTTTATACATTTAATTGAAGTGAACAGTGTTTAGATAATTTCCAATCATTCTGTAGTTTATATTAGCTATTTGTGGCGTTGTAAAATAAGCCACAGAAGCGGTCACTATAGGCTTTACAAAACATTATCGTTGCCAAAGAATCCTAAAAAAGTTTAATGCCATAACATTTTGGCGCCAATCAAAAACAATTTCGAAAAGTTGAATATTTTGTTGTGTGATGAATCTAAATTTTGAAAATTAAAATGGTGACGATGAATTCATCGGAAAAGGCGGCATCGAAGGCCTGTCAGCAAGGGCCATCCAGGTAAGTTACACTAACTAAAAATAAGAATGTAAAAAAATCATTGCTATACGTACTGAAATTATTCATGCAAGAAATCAAAGAATAATGTTAATTAGTGATGTTCATTTCAATATTTTTTTTGTGGTCTTAACGAGTTTTTATTTTGATAAATCTTAAATACAATACACAATCTAAGACTAAAATATACAGACAGCGGTTTATCTATAAACAATAATTAAAGTCTAATCACTACTTAATTTTAAGCAGTGTTTATGACTATAGGGGATTTTGTAGAAGTTGATAAAGGAAGAAAAATGGAAGAGCTCATAAGGCTTTAAAAAGTTTGCCCGCTTCGCTGACAGTGGGACAAGTACCCAAAATGCTGGCTGGTTTCTGTAAATTGTTTTTTACAAACAATTTTACATATTGAAAACAAAGATATTTTATTATTCTAACTACTTTGAGTAACCCATCCACAGACCAACCGCGGCAAGCGTAGCACATTACCGTAATGTCCTATTTAAATTATGCATTGTTTCAAGTACAAATATGAATTGCGCAAAATTGACTTGTTGGTCTTGCTAGTTATACCTACAACATTCTTATCATCACATCCTGCCGTGATTCATTATAGGCCACCCGCCATATAAATAATAATAATAACCTTCCAACCGATTTCGGTCTCGGTGGCCAATCTCAACGAAGATTAGCCAGGTACGCAGGAGATATTATAGAGCACAAGTGTATATGCAAATACAGGTGCACTCTGTTCCTTTACTCTCATAGTCCGATGGGATGGCAATCCAACAACCGGGGAGAAATCAGGCGCAGGACCAACGGCTTTATTAAACTGCCAACTTCGAAACTCGGGACTGTTACTAAGAAATTCCTAATGAAAATCCTAATAACATTTGGTCCAACTCGGAAATGGAACCCAGGACCCCACAATCAGCAGTCGTACTTGCAACCAAGAGAACAACGGGGCAACCACCATAATCTAAAATCAAATACTCATATACATTTTATATTAATTAACCCGTCAAACAATTCCCTACTAGAATAATATTATACTAGATAATATTTAAAATAGTTGTTTTGAGTGTATACATTTGTCTTTTTAACAATCCCTGATTCATATGACATTTGTGGGGTAATTATTAAAAGTGATAGGCTAAGTAATAACAGCCGCAAGGCGTGCTTGATCAGGTTAAGCTACGCTTGCCGCACCTTGGATGGGTGACCATCTTTACATATCAAGCACCCTCCGTGCGTCGGAAAGCTCGTTAAGCCATTGGTATAAGCCGGAAAGTATGACAACTAGATTTACCAAGGAGTATTGTATTATCCAGCTACTGGATTGTGGAGGTCAGATAGGCAGTCGCTTCATGTAAAATACTGCAATTCAGCTGAATCCAGTGAGACTAGGCAGATGATGAATTTATTAGAGTTGAAAGTATAAGATCATATGTTAAGACCAATTACAGAAGGCCAATTCTCGTAATTTAAAACGTTCAAAATCTAGTCGCAGTCTCATCTCGGCGACAAACAAATGTCAAAAACTTGTCAAAATGTAGGGAAATTAGAAGTATTTTTTGACAGATTGAGACTGAGATCTGAAGGCCAAGTCCCGTAATTTAAAACGTTCAAAATCTAGTCGCAGTCTCATCTCAGCGACAAACAAATGTCAAAAACTTGTCAAAATTAGAAGTATTTTTTGACAGATTGAGACTGAGATCAGACTGTGAACGGTCTTAAAATTACGAGAATTGCCCCTCAGACTGTGAACGTTCTTAAAATTACGAGAATTGCCCCTCAGGTGTACACGACATTCTCACAAGTTCTACCATTGTATTTAGGTAATTAAATTTTATGTTCTTTCTACCAGACATCAAAATCTAAAGCAATCTCATAACTGTTCCAGAGACAATTCAAAATGTATAAAAGAAGAAAAAGAAAAGGACAGAGACAAGAAGGAGAACCCAACATCGAGCTTACCGCCCCAGGTGCAAGCTCTGATGTCAACCATACCATCGCCGGAGGAGTCACCTAACTACCTGGTGTATAAGAAGGTATGCTGTTGAACTATTAGTACTTATTGGGTGCAAAAGGTATAAACAGTGAGAGTTTCCGGTGAAAGATAGAAATAGGGTGCGGAAAAGTAAATAGGGCTCAAAAGAGAGAAATAGGGTCCAAAAGGGGCAAAATACAGTGCAAAAGAGAGGGACAGGGAAAAACATGTAAATATAGGGTACATTAGAGAGAAATAAGGCGAGACAGAATTAAGGATGGAAACAAGAAGGAGAACCCGGTATGCAGCTTACCGCCACAGGTGCAGGCTCTGAGGTCGACCATTCCTTCGCTGGAGTAGTCACCTAACTTCCTGGTATATAAGAAGGTATGTTGTTGAACTATTAGTACTAATTGGCAAAAGAATATATGAACAGTGAGAGAATCCTCATCCTCTTATTAGGAATAGGGTGCAAAAAAGAAAATGGGGCTCAAAAGAGAGAAAAATTGGGTGCATCTGAGAGAAATAGGAGATAAAATAGAAAATAATAGCTTGATAAGATAACATAAAGGGTGGGAATTAGACAGAGACAAACAACCCTAACTGATGTCTACCATTCCATCGCCAGACAAGTCACCTAACTATCTAGTGTATAAGAAGGTACGTTGTTACATTTTTATGTAAAACTAGCTTCTGCCCGCGGCTTCGCCCGCGTGGATGTCGGAAATTTACCCACGGGAACGTGCTAACAGGATAAAATGTATGTGCTTCCCCAGAATGCCATCTATGTCGCGGGCCCTTTGTGGCTAATTACAATAGAAAACCAATTGTGTCTCATTAGTGGTGATTAAGGAGGGTACCTATATGATATCTTTACCTAAGTACCTAACTAATTAAAAAAAAAAACTCAATAACAGAAAATTAAATACCTACCTACCTAAATAAACCTATTTCTGATGATAACTAATCTAAACTCAATAAATAAGCAAACTCCCTAAAAACTAATATCTATACGAATGACTAAACCTACCTAACAGTATTATAAAATAACCTACGGTCACTACGTACACTATCAAATATACTACATAAACTTTAAAATTAAAATCTATACCTACGACTCATATAAAAATAAACCTAAATAACTCTAAAAACTAAAAGGAATAAAAATGAACTCCACTGCGGGTGACCCAACCTACGACAAACTTAGTATTTGCGGTTGGTACAGTACAGACAGTGGTAATCGGGTATAGGGATCGAACCGCAAAATTAAGTTTGTTTTTTATTGTATATACTTTTCCGGGATAAAAAGTACCCAGTGTGGTGCCCAGGATATTAAAGAATAATTATACCAAGTTTCATCGTAATCGAACCGGTAGTTTTTGCGTGATGCCTGAACAAACAGACAGACAGACAGACAAAAATTTTTTTAATCACATTTTTGGGTTCGGTGTCGGTCAAGTAACACCCCCTGCCATTTATTTTTTGGATATTTTCAATGTACAGAATTTTCACTTCTACAGATTTATTATAAGTATATAGATTTATTATAAGTATAGATGGGCCTATCTGCCTAGCCTTTTCCCAACTATGTTGGGGTCGGCTTCCAATCTAACCGGATGCAGCTGAATACCAGTATTTTACATGGAGCGACAGCCTATCTGACCTCCACAACCCAGTTACTGGGTAACACGATACCCCTTGGTAAGACTGGTTGTCAGACTTTCGGGCTACTGACAACCCGTAACGACTGTCAAAGATCCACGAATGACAACCGGGACCAACGGCTTAACGTGCTTTCCGAGGCACGGAGGGGTCTCGGTATGTAAAGATGGTCATCCATCCATCCAGACCAACCACGGCAAGCGTAGCTTAACCTGACCGATCGACCTGTGCGGCTGTTATTATTTAGCCACGGGCCCCTATTGGTACACCAGCAAATACGTAACATAAAATACAACTATCACTACAAAATATACAATGGGCAGCCTTATCGCTTTCTGCGATCTCTTCCAGAAAACCTTGGCTTAACCATTTTTAGGGTTCCGTACCAAAAGGGTAAAAACGGGACCCTATTACTAAGACTTCGCTGTCTGTCCGTCCGTCTGTCTGTCACCAGGCTGTATCTCAAGAACCGCGATAGCTAGACAGTTGAAATTTTCACAAATTATGTATTTCTATTGCCGCTTTAACAACAAATACTAAAAACAAAATAAAATAAATATTTAAGGGGGCTCCCATACAACAGACGTGATTTTTATAGATACTGGTACGGAACCCTTCGTGCGCGAGTCCGACTCGCACTTGGCCGGTTTTTTGGAACGAAGTTCCTTATCGCGCGTTGCGAAAGGAGGATAGACGGAAAAAATTAAGAGCAAAAGTTGGAACGACACTTTTTGCTATAGTTGTAAGCCGTGCGGCGTGCGCGTGTTTCTCTGTCTGTCTCTCTCTCTCTCTTTGAACTTCGTTCCATCCGGGTGTCCCTTGACACCTCTCAAGTTTTTTTTTATATGTGGATATAAAAAAATGGGGTTTTATTTATTTACGGACAGTAGTTATTGTTCCATTCGGCTGATTTATGACAGTGACGAAGAGTTTTACAAAGAACTCACCATCTCACTACGGGGCAAAGTCTCCAGTGAAATATATCATGTGTCACCGCTCGATGATCTCATGACTAAGAGCCCTGTTAGAGGTCGAAATTAGTCAGAAAAACCAGAAATAAAGAAACTGCAATCATTAGTCAACTACACTATACTAGGTTCACTGATTGGGTGTGTGACTTGGAGAACGAGGAAGACTGACCTACCGTGATACAGTTTTTAATAGTACGGAGGTCAGTGTGAATTACTCTCTAACAACCATATACTCGTACGTTCGTCATGAGATATTATGTTATTATTATAATTCTTCATTGTCATCTCATCTGCCTAGCCTTTTCCCAACTATGTTGGGGTCGGCTTCCAGTGTAACCGGATGCAGCTGAATACCAGTATTTTACATGGAGCGACTGCCTATCTGATCTCCACAACCCAGTTACTGGGTAATACGATACCACTTGGTAAGACCCGTAACGTAACGGACTAAACTAATATTTATCTTCTGTCCTTTTCTTAATGAAATAGAAAGAAAAAGATGCACTGAACTTAAATTTAGTTTAGTTTGTGAACAAGGGAATCGGCGCCAATCTCAACGGAGACTAGCCTTCGGTGCGGAAGATATTATAGTGCACAAGTATGTGCGCAGACACAGGTGCACTCTCTCTTCCCTCACTCTCATAGTCCGATGGGACGGCAATCCGACACGACCGGAGAGATCAGGCGCAGGACCAACGGCTTAAAGTGCTTTCCGAGGCACGGGGTTATCACACCGCCATCTTCTAAACTCCGGGCGGTTACTAAGAAATTCCTAATGCAAAAAACTATAACACTGCCCGACCCGGGAATCAACCCCAGGACACCACACTCAGCAGTCGCGCTTGCGGCTATCAGGTCAACGGGGCAGTTAAAATATACTAATAATTTATGCTAACTAACTCCCGGGAGAAGTCTTGTTCCTCACCTCTGGCTTGCCTTTATTGGCTGGCTGGAGTGAACACTGACGAGGAACAGAGCTCCCAACTCATTCTTGCCTTTATTGGCTGGCTTGAGTAGAGATTCGCAAGAGCAAACGTGCTCGGAGGAAACGTGCATCTTACTGAAATACTTCCTGTATTTCAGCAATGCTGGTAGGGATCTTGACCGTACTTCCGGGATTATCCTGATAGCCGTGGAATACCTCTCCACTCCTCACAAGCACCTCAGGACATGTTGCCCATTGCCAATAATAAAGTACGCTAAAGGTATGAACACTATAAATACTGCTTGTACTACTATTTAGCATAGTATTGTTTCACAGTTGACATTCTCATTAACAATGCAACGACACACGCAGTAGTATGCGCGCCGGAGGAAGCTACTAAATTGGAATGTTTCATTTCCGATACAAAATTACTATGACAGTGCTGTACCCTATTTCCTTAAGGGCTACATCCTGTTGATCTTGTTATATTGCAATATGCATAATACATATAACGGGAGTCACTTTCACTCCCCGTCATCATCTGCCTAGCCTTTTCCCAACTATGTTGGGGTCGGCTTCCAGTCTAACCGGATGCAGCTGAATACCAGTATTTTACATGGAGCGACTGCCTATCTGACCTCCACAACCCAGTTACTGGGTAATACGATACCCCTTGCTAAGACTGGTTGTCAGTCTTTCGGGCTTCTGACTACCCGTAACGACTGTCAAAGATCCACGAATGACAGCCGGGACCAACGGCTTAACGTGCTTTCCGAGTTACGGAGGGGTCTCGGTATGTAAAGATGGTCACCCATCCACAGACCAACCGCGGCAAGCGTAGCTTAACCTGACCGATCGTCCTGTGCGGCTGTTATTATTTAGCCACGGGCCCCTATTGGTACACCAGCAAATACGTAACATAAAATACAACTATCACTACAAAATATACAATGGGCAGCCTTATCGCTTTCTGCGATCTCTTCCAGGAAACCTTGGCTTAACCATTTTTAGTGTTCCGTACCCAAAGGGTAAAACCGGGACCCTATTACTAAGACTTCGCTGTCTGTCCGTCCGTCTGTCTGTCACCAGGCTGTATCTCATCTCATCTGTATCTCTCTTTGAACTTCGTTCCATCCGGGTGTCCCTTGACACCTCTCAAGATTTTTTTATATGTGGATATAAAAAAATGGGGTTTTATTTATTTACGGACACTAGTTATTGTTCCTTTCGGCTGATTTATGACAGTGACGAAGAGTTTTACAAAGAACTCACCATCTCACTACGGGGCAAAGTCTCCAGTGAAATATATCATGTGTCACCGCTTGATGAACTCATGACTAAGAGCCCGGTTAGAGGTCGAAATTAGTCAGAAAAACCAGAAATAAAAAAACTGCAATCATTAGTCAACTACACTATACTAGGTTCACTGATTGGGTGTGTGACTTGGAGAACGAGGAAGACTGACCTACCGTGATACAGTTTTTAATAGTACGGAGGTCAGTGTGAATTACTCTCTAACAACCATATACTCGTACGTTCGTCATGAGATATTATGTTATTATTATAATTTTTCATTGTCATCTCATCTGCCTAGCCTTTTCCCAACTATGTTGGGGTCGGTTTTCAGTCTAACCGGATGCAGCTGAATACCAGTATTTTACATGGAGCGACTGCCTATCTGACCTCCACAACCCAGTTACTGGGTAATACGATACCACTTGGTAAGACCCGTAACGTAACGGACTAAACTAATATTTATCTTCTGTCCTTTTCTTAATGAAATAGAAAGAAAAAGATGCACTGAACTTAAATTTAGTTTAGTTTGTGAACAAGGGAATCGGCGCCAATCTCAACGGAGACTAGCCTTCGGTGCGGAAGATATTATAGTGCACAAGTATGTGCGCAGACACAGGTGCACTCTCTCTTCCCTCACTCTCATAGTCCGATGGGACGGCAATCCGACACGACCGGAGAGATCAGGCGCAGGACCAACGGCTTAAAGTGCTTTCCGAGGCACGGGGTTATCACACCGCCATCTTCTAAACTCCGGGCGGTTACTAAGAAATTCCTAATGCAAAAAACTATAACACTGCCCGACCCGGGAATCAACCCCAGGACACCACGCTCAGCAGTCGCGCTTGCGACCATCAGGTCAACGGGGCAGTTAAAATATACTAATAACTTATGCTAACTAAGTCCTGGGAGAAGTCTTGTTCCTCACCTCTGGCTTGCCTTTATTGGCCGGCTGGAGTGAACACTGACGAGGAACAGAGCTCCCACCTCGTTCTTGCCTTTATTGGCTGGCTTGAGTGGAGATTCGCAAGAGCAAACGTGCTCGGAGGAAACGTGCATCTAACTGAAATACTTCCTGTATTTCAGTAATGCTGGTAGGGATCTTGACCGTACCGTCCTGATAGCCGTGAAATACCTCTCCACTCCTCACAAGCACCTCAGGACATGTTGCCCATTGCCAATAATAAAGTATGCTAAAGGTATGAACACTATAAATACTGCTTGCACTACTATTTAGCACAGTATTGTTTCACAGTTGACATTCTCATTAACAATGCAACGACACACGCAGTAGTATGCGCGCCGGAGGAAGCTACTAAATTGGAATGTTTCATTTCCGATACAAAATTACTATGACAGTGCTGTACCCTATTTCCTTAAGGGCTACATCCTGTTTATCTTGTTATATTGCAATATGCATAATACATATATAACGGCAGTCACTTTCACTCCCCGTCATCATCTGCCTAGCCTTTTCCCAATTATGTTGGGGTCGGCTTCCAGTCTAATCGGATGCAGCTGAATACCAGTATTTTACATGGAGCGACTGCCTATCTGACCTCCACAACCCAGTTACTGGGTAATACGATACCCCTTGCTAAGACTGGTTGTCAGTCTTTCGGGCTTCTGACTACCCGTAACGACTGTCAAAGATCCACGAATGACAGCCGGGACCAACGGCTTAACGTGCTTTCCGAGTTACGGAGGGGTCTCGGTATGTAAAGATGGTCACCCATCCACAGACCAACCGCGGCAAGCGTAGCTTAACCTGACCGATCGACCTGTGCGGCTGTTATTATTTAGCCACGGGCCCCTTACACTTTCACTCCCCGTCATTGTAATAATTTATTTGTACTGGACATTCTGGGGTCCTTACACAGTGTAGTAAATAATCAGCCTTTATTGTTGCCCACTGCTGGAACACAGGCCTCCTCTCTTCGAGAGGGAGTGGGCTATAATCCACCACGCGGGCCCAGTCCGGGTTGGTAGATGTCACATGTCTTCGAATTTTTGGAACGAAGTTCCTTATCGCGCGTTGCGAAAGGGGGCTAGACGGAAAAAATTAAGACCAAAAGTTGGAACGACACTTTTTGCTATAGTTGTAAGCCGTGCGGCGTGCGCGTGTTTCTCTGTCTGTCTCTCTCTCTCTTATAGAAAGCAAGCCAGTTATACTTCGTTCCATCCGGGTGTCCCTTGACACCTCTCAAGTTTTTGGTTCTAGGACATGCCGGTTTCCTCACGATGTTTTCCTTCACTGTTTTGAGAGCAGTGGTGATGAAATAATTTACTCACAGTATAGCGCCTGAAAAAATCTCACCGTGAAAACTCAAGTGAAGTGAGCTTGATGTGACTTGTCAGTAGTGTCAATCCGTAGCATTATTTGGAATGACAGCTCACTCCACGCTCACTTCACCTAAGTTTTCACGGTGAGATGGTTACAGAATCGCACTGCTGCCGGTCGATTCTGTAAAAATCTCACCGTGAAAACTCAAGTGAAGTGAGCTTGATGTGACTTGTCAGTAGTGTCAATCTCTAGCATTATTTGGAATGACAGCTCACTCCACGCTCACTTCACCTAAGTTTTCACGGTGAGATGGTTACAGAATCGCACTGCTGCATACAGTGTAATATCTGCATATACATACACAGTACAATATCCTATTGTCTCAATAATGTTTATAATAATCTTCTTCATGTTTTAAAAACAAAATGGCATCACTTTAGTTCAGTCTCTCGTGTTAAAAGGTGGTTCGTTAATATTATTTATTACTTACTTAAATAAGTAATTAAATACTTTGTAGTTGATCGGGCAATCGGGTCAATAACAATTTGTATTTTATTTACGCACTAGCAGCGCCCCGCGGTTTCATCCGCGTAAGTTTCGATCCCGTGGAAATATCGGTTTCGCCCGCATAAGTAGTTCTTCCGTGAGAATATCGGGATAAAAAGTATCCTATGTGTTAATCCCGGTTATAAACTATCTGTGTGCCAAATTTAATCCAAATCAGTTCAGTAGCTTTTGCGTGAAAGAGTAACAAACATCCATCCATACAAACTTTCACGTTTTTAATATTAGTAGGATTAGAAGGATTTATTTACGCATTTCGTTTCCTAAATTGATAGTTCTAGGCTAGTAATTTATTTTATTTATTAGTCGACATTGAGCAGTTTAAATTCGAGTCGATATAAATTGATAACAGCACGATAAGGACCATAAATAATAGTACCAATATTTTCACATAAAATATGATTATACAGTAGGTGAATAGTTGCGCCCCGCGGTTTCGCCCGCATAAGTCTTGATCCCGTGAGAATATCGGGATAAAAAGTATCCTATGTGTTACTGTGATGTACAAGGTGGGGCTAAAGTAATCACCGGCACCGGCCGGCACTCTATTCCCGCCAGTGCTGGCAGCCAGCGTTGTCTTGTCTTAGTTGAGGTAGAGTTCAAAATAAAAAGTCGGTGTCGTTGGGTTCGCATTTTCGTTGTTTGCCACCGACTTCCGAAATTAAAGTTATTTTTCACTTTGTAGTGTCGTTTTTGGAAGTCGGTTGTTTTTTTTTTGCAAAAAAGTTTTTATTTTTCACTTTTAAGTTGTAATTTTTACCAGTAATTTTGGTTTCAAAACCAAACTACTGAACCGTATTTGATTAAATTTCTATGGGACCATTTGGAAAGTATACCCTTTCCAACAAAAAAAGAATTTTTCAAATCGGTTGACAAGCGACGGAGTTATGCGTGAACAAACATAAAAAAATAACTTGAGAGGTGTCAAGGGACACCCGGATGGAACGAAGTATAACTGGCTTGCTTTCTATAAGAGAGAGAGAGAGAGACAGACAGAGAAACACGCGCACGCCGCACGGCTTACAACTATAGCAAAAAGTGTCGTTCCAACTTTTGGTCTTAATTTTTTCCGTCTAGCCCCCTTTCGCAACGCGCGATAAGGAACTTCGTTCCAAAAAAAAAATACAAACATCCGAATTATATATATAATATAATTAATATATAAATAAGTGTGGAAGACGCTGACGACTGTGGCACAGTTTATACTAGTATAGTCGTCAACGTAATCTCTTATAATTATGTATTCATTGCCATGATTTTGTACTTAGACTAAGGGAAATTTGTAATTTTAGGAGTGATAAATAAATAAACTATATATAATTGAGAACCTCCTCCTTTTTTAGAAGTCTGTTAATTATTGTTCACAGATGGAGGCTATCATTGAAAAGATGCAAGATGAAAGTACTGGTGTTCCTGTCAAGACTGTGAAGAGTTTCATGACGAAAATTCCTTCGGTAAGTATCTACTGTAAATATACAACGTGGCGCTACAATGGCGACATTAATTTAACACACGGGTAGGGCTAGTGGCCAGTAATCATAAAAATTATAACAACATAAAAAAAATCGTAACTTGAAAACTTCCACCTGTGCCGCGCGCCGACATAGGGCTCTCTCTCTTTCCTTCAATTCGCCTTCTCTTTGCTCGTTAATTGTTTTAATTACATTGATGCGATGTTATGATCCGTGACCCCGGCAAATGACCCCTGTGCTACAGTTCTTTAAGTCAGGTTGCTCTAAGATGCTTTTTTAGAAAATTGTTAATAAATTAATAAATTGATTAATTAAATTAAAATACATTCATAAAACTACAACGCAAAACCGTATACGTGTGTTAAATTAATGTCGCCATTAAAGCGCCACGCTGCCCTATGTGCAGATCAAAATGTAAAAGAACTGTTACGAAATGGCTTCTTGAATTAGATTATGCGGAGACTGAAAGTATATTAAATATTCTAAAATAATTTCGTCTATCGGAAATATTCACCTACTCAAATAAATCTTAGATCGCGGTTCACCTTGTTAACCACATACAGATACAGTCACACACTTTTGGGCAAGTGGGTGCTCACGCTCAGTGGCCTTCGTGGGCGCTGGCCGTGAGGACTTATATTGCACTCACGGACACACAACACTCTCCAAAGACAAACATAGACATAGCACATCTCCTTTTTTTTCTATTAATTCTCTTCTTCTCAGTACTTGGAGCTTTTATAATGTTGTAGTACGTAAGTGTTATTAAATATTGTAATTTTAAGGGTGTGAGCCTGAAGATCTGTCATACAGGTCCCGAACCCAGTATAGACTCCAGCTCTCACAAAGGATAATCTTTAAAATGTAACTAACTAGGTAATACGATACCCCTTAGTAAGACTGGTTGTCAGACTTTCGGGCTACTGACGACGTCAAAGATCCACAAATGACAGCCGGGACCAACGGCTTAACGTGCTTTCCGAGACACGGAGGGGTCTTGGTATGTGAAGATGGTCACCCATCCACGGCCCAACCGCGGCAAGCGTAGCTTAACCTGATCGATCGACCCGTGCGGCTGTTATTACTTAGCCACAAGCCCCTAATATGAACTTTTTCTATTTCGGGTGAAAATAACTTAATTGCTATTAATAATTATTAATTAAAAAATACTGGTATTCAGCTGCATCCGGTTAGACTGGAAGCCGACCCCAACATAGTTGGGAAAAGGCTAGGCAGATAATAATAATAACTTAATTGCTATATATTTTTCTACAGGTATTCACCGGCACGGACTTAATAGCTTGGATAAACCGCCACCTTAACCTGGACGAAGCCTGGGAACCTATCCACATGGCGAACCTGTTAGCGGCCCATGGGTACTTGTTCCCCATAGACGACCACTGTCTCACTGTCAAGAACGACAACACTTACTACAGGTGAGAGTAGTGCGCGTGGTATATCTGTCTCGCTCGCACACAGCTAGTAGTTGATCCACATCGCACAGTTAAATGCTCACGGATACTTGTTCCCAACAAAGATCCACGAATGACAGACGGAACCAACAGCTTAACGTGCTTTCCGAGCCACGGGGGGTCTTGGTATGTAAAGATAGACACCCATCCACGGACCAGCCGCGGCAAGCGTAGCTTAACCTGTTTGATCGAACCGTGCGGCTTATATTACTTAACCTGCATTCGCGACCTTACCTATTTGCCAAAAATGTAAACAAATATAAGTTTATGGTAAAATAACTTTAATTCTTACACAATAAAGTTCAGTTTACGTTACAACTTCAAACATTTTCTATAGTGCTAGTCACTCTGAAATCAACTTAATTATTATTGAAATAAAGTTGATATTTAATTAGCTTGAAATAACGTCAATTTGAAACATAAATTTGAATACACTAGCCACAAGCCCCTCTAGTCTATTGCTATCAACGGAGTATAAAAAATTAAAAACCAAGAAAATATAAGAGGATACTAACCTCTGACTCAGTGGCGTGCATTGGTTTTCAGAATAGGTAGGCAGGAATTTAATTTCGTCGTATTAACTTGAACGAGTAAAGACCAATGACAATGTGCGAATAGTACGGGAGCCGCTAGGCCGTCTGGCGACTGCCTACTGCCGCGCGAGTTTGTATAATAATAATATCCCTGGACATTTCACACAGCGCCATCTAGTCCTAAGCTAAGCAACCTAATGCTTGTGTTATGGTAACAAGATGGCTGATAAACTACTTATCTACATTTTTTTTTGTTGTAAATACATACATATTATAGATAGAAAAACACCCAGACTCAGAACAAATACATGTAGGACTTACAAATATTTGTTCTGTGCGGGAATCGAACCCGCGACACGCAGCGCAGCAGTCCGATCGCTCAGCCACTGCGCTAACCGTGTTGTCAAGTATGAAGATTTTGTTTTTTGTTAGGTATGATAATTTAGTGAGTTTCTTTATTGTGGGGCACACACACTATGTAATTGACAGGCTTATGGTTTATCGATTTATCGAGGTAGGCACTGCTTATATGCCTATATGCAATACACGCCACTGCTCTGACTGACCACTTGTGTCCTATGATTTTCTCGTTACAGATTTCAGACACCGTATTTTTGGCCATCCAACCAATGGGAACCCGAGAACACTGACTATGGTAAGTCACCATCTGCCTAGCCTGTTCCCAACTACGTTAAGACACACTACCACACAACAGACACATCCTAACATAACACACACTAAACACAAACACACCACCCAACACCCAGAACATAGTCCAGACCACAGTCCGTCCAGTTAACACTGACTATGGTAAGTCACCATCTGCCTAGCCTGTTCCCAACTACGTTAAGACCCACTACCACAAAACAGACACACCCTAACACACACCAACACACCAGCCAACACCCAGAACATAGTCCAGACCACAGTCCGTCCAGTTAACACTGACTATGGTAAGTCACCATCTACCTACCCTGTTCCTAACTACGTTAAGACACACTACCACACAACACACACACCCTAACACACACTAAACACACACCAGCCAACACCCAGAACATAGTCCAGACCACAGTCCGTCCAGTTAACACTGACTACGGTAAGTCACCATCTACCTACCCTGTTCCTAACTACGTTAAGACACACTACCACACAACACACACACCCTAACACACACTAAACACACACCAGCCAACACCCAGAACATAGTCCAGACCACAGTCCGTCCAGTTAACGCTGACTATGGTAAGTCACCATCTACCTACCCTGTTCCCAACTACGTTAAGACACACTACCACACAACACACACACCCTAACACACACTAAACACACACCAGCCAACACCCAGAACATAGTCCAGACCACAGTACGTCCAGTTAACACTGACTATGGTAAGTCACCATCTGCCTAGCCTGTTCCCAACTACGTAAAGACCCACTACCACAAAACAGACACACCCTAACACACACCAACACACCAGCCAACACCCAGAACATAGTCCAGACCACAGTACGTCCAGTTAACACTGACTATGGTAAGTCACCATCTGCCTAGCCTGTTCCCAACTACGTTAAGACCCACTACCACAAAACAGACACACCCTAACACACACTAAACACACACCAACACACCAGCCAACACACAGAACATAGTCCAGACCATATTTTGCCATTTATGGCGACCAAACAACATGTTTAAAAAAAAAACGATTGAGTCTACACAACAAACTATGAGATTAATAACTTAATCCTAATGCTAATTAAGAAGAAGTCAAATTCTGAAAATGTCGTAATTATAGGAATCAAATGAAGGTCAAAGTTCCAAGTTTTACTGACGTTTTTCTATCAAAACAGACAGCTGTGTTACTGGACAGTTTGTTGCGCCACTTCTTCTTCCCAGCGATAGCACTAGGAAGTGGTGAAGGGCGGGCGTTTTTGGGGGAATGTCTTTTGTAACTTTGACGTTCGAAAAGTGCTGATTCTCAGCCTAATTTGAATAAATGACTTTTTTTTTTAATGTTGGGGCAATGGTGTTTTATTTTTTTTTATGGTTTCAGCGGTATATCTATGCAAGCGTACAATGCAGAACAAAGCACGCTTGGAGCTCGCTGACTATGAGGCCGAATCTTTAGCGCGGTTGCAAAAGATGTTCAGCAGGAAATGGGAGTTCATATTTATGCAGGCTGAAGCTCAAAGCAAGGTAAGAAAGAAAAAGAAAGAAAGAAAATGCATTTATTTGCGGCAAACATGACGCATAAAAAAAGGACATAAACACACACAAAAAAAAAACAAGTTGTGGTAAACATGCGTCACATTCACGCAAAACGAAACGAAAACTGTACGGTAACGAAAATATCTAGCATTCTCGCTGATCCATAGCAAAGAAAGAAAGAAAAAACCGGTCAACACCGAGTCGGACTCGCGCACTGAGGGTTTTGGACAAAACAAACGACCAGTGGTCCACTTTAGTCCTGGATCGAAAGAGCTGGAAGTCATGGGGATGATGATGAGAAGATGCCTTTGCCCAGCTGTGGAATGATGCAGGCTAACAGTAACAGTAACCCACAAACGTGTAGTATAAAAGGAAAATCTTCGATCAATAATAGTACAGTCTGTCATCACTATTATCTGACCCACCCTAAAAAGAAACGAATTTGGACCCTCTGGCTGTAACATTAAGGTTTATTCAATTTATATGAGCTTAACAGACAAGTGCTCGAGGACTCGATGGACAAATACAGACACGCAAATTTGATCTTTATAACGTTAGCATTTAGGTTATATGTTATAACTACTTGTTATAATATAATTAGTGTAATAGCTTATTTTAATGATTGCGTTCAAGTAATTCTGGTCTCGTGGTCTGTGTATAAGACTGAGAAAATCAAGGTGCGAGATCAAATCCTGCGACGATGATATTGTTTTGCTTTCAATTTAGAATTTATTCCAAAACTATTTCTTGTATTATTATATCTTGTATTATGTATCCAACCATTCTTGGTAAATATAAATTCTGTGAACTTAAAGTTTTTCAATTTACCCACCTGTCTACAAGATAAGTTATTAGGCGTAAATCATATTGGTCGTTCTTTAATAATGCAAGCAATATTGTAGAAATGAAAACTAATCAAAAAAGAAACTGATAATATAGGTGGACTGTATTTTCGAACCCACATGTTGTTTTTTGCCAATCCCGCATCAAACCGCTAAGCCACAAGAACTTGTGGGAAATACGCGAAATTAATGATTGGGTTGTAATTATGTAGTGTGACTTAAAAGCTTTTCAACTTTAATGTCAACGAGATAATGATTAAAATAGCTTAACAAAATGGTATATAATGCCGGTGGCTCCGACAATGTTGGGTGGGTTTACCTTAACCTTACGTATTAAAGATCAAATTTGCGTGTCTGTATTTTTACTGTATTTGTCCATCGAGTCCTCGAGCACTTGTCTGTTAAGCTCATATAAATTGAATAAACCTTAATGTTACAGCCAGAGGGTCCAAATTCGTTTGTTTTTAGGTTGGGTCAGATAATAGTGATGACAGACTGTACTAGATTAAGGATCAGGAACAAAAATCAGTCGTTTAAGTGGCCACGTTTGCACACACGTAAACATCTACATTTCTTAGAAAAAAGTTTAATAATATTAACAACTTCAGTTTATTATAAACCTTAATGCTTGAATATAAAGTTTAATTACCATTGCAAAATATATTTAAAATGTCGCTTGAAAATAAAATCATTCTATTTTTAAATGTTCAGTCATTTATTCTAAAATGAAACTTAAAGTCTAAGTAATAAGGTTAAAAACATACTAATTTGAAGTAAGACCACAAAAGTATTTGTGGCCGTTTTCGGGCCGTTTTTGAAGCGCTTCTAGTACTATTATAGTAATCTAGTACTATTATTGATCGAAGAGGAAAATAGTTAAAAATTCTTATCATTTTCAGGTGGACAAAAAGCGCGACAAATTGGAAAGGAAAGTGCTGGACAGTCAAGAACGAGCATTCTGGGACGTCCACCGACCCATGGTAAAAAATTACATATCGATAGTAATATTTATATAATCCTAGTATTTTTTTTTTACCACGATACAGGAGAAATTCCTAGGAATTTCTCCTGTATCCTGGAATTTGTCCTGTGCGTTTACAAACATTTAAACTCACATACACAAACAGCCAGCTCCGGAACAACTACTCGTAGGCCATATAAATATTTGTTCCGTGCGGGAAGCAAACCCGCGACACGCAGCGCAGCAGTCAATCGCTTAACCACTGCGCCAAACGTGTCGTCTATAGAAATATAGAATTCCAACACAATAAAACTATACTAGGATATCCTTTATTAGGATATTCTTATTTCAATGTAAACATACAGGCTGTTAGTGTAAACACCGTTGTCACTAAAACCATAGGTAGTTGACTTAATTATAAAAATGTTTATCTGAATTTAAAAATAAATAAACGTTATTTTATTTCAAAAATGTAAGAAAGTTTCTGTCCGACACCGTCCGTAAATTCATGCGCTTGCCGGCTTGCGGGCACTTGCGGCACGCCCTGCATAGATAAGGGAAGTACTGACGACGCGCTGTTTCCCGCGCTCCGTCTACTTTGCCCTTGCGTGCACTTGTATAGGGTGAAATAATTTTGAAGAAAAATTGAGACTTTACTTAAAAAAAAAAAAAGATATTTTTTTTCATTGAATTTACGTTCTATTAGTGAAACCAAACCACTGGTTTCAAGGATAACGGTGTTTACACTAACAGCCTGTATATAAATTACTAGCTGCGCCCCGAGGTTTCACCCGCATAAGTTTCGATCCCGTGGGAATATCCGGATAAAATGTTTCCTATGTGTTAATCCTCGCTATAGACTATATGTTAATCCTGGTTATAAACCATCTGTGTGCCAAATTTCATCCAAATCCGTTCAGTAGTTTTTGCGTGAAAGAGTAACAAACATCCATCCATCCATACAAACTTTCACATTTATAATATTACTAGGATCTTTCGTTTGTTATCAATGTGTCTTTTAATATGAAATATGTTTTTCTAGCCTGGCTGCGTAAACACGACAGAAATTGACCCAAAGAAGCTATCTCGAATCAACGCGTTGAAAGCTAAACGTCTGCGACAATGTCAGGAGCTGATACTACAACATAATCTGAAGGTAAGCCACCACACTTACCACCACACATATTTCTGGAACCCAGCGTTGATGTGTTCCGGTCTCAAGGGTATGGGTGCTGGTGTACAGGGGGCCTAAAAAGGCCACCTTAAGCAATACCTCTAAAAGCTATACATTTCCTGAATTCCCAGCAGATCATTAGCAATTCCTCTAATTTTCGTAAAATTTCATTTCATATTTGGTGTAAACATTGCCGCATGAAAAAAACAAAAACCGTAATTTTATCGGTAAATTTTCCATTACAGTTTTTATTAATCAAAAATTGGTTTTTTATTTCTACAGTTTAAATGTTATTTCATTGTGATATGAATTGCACACAGATCATATTATGAATTGTCAGTTTGTGACCATTTTATGATTTTTAATATGATTCATATTGTTATCCTATTATGATTCTGCTAAAGTGGCCTTTTTAGGCCGCCAGCCACATGAGAACTACACCGAGTTCTTCACGTTACCCATAAACTTTGGCAAACGCTTCTATAGCTTTTTCAAATCAAATCTAACAAAGGAAGTAGTACTTTTAGAGGTATTAGGAACAGGGTGTGTGTGTAAAGTTCACTCAACCTCCATAGAAAAGGGAGGATCCTCCGACCAGACGGGTGTAGTGTCTGGCGGGCTACTGCCCAACGATTGATGTTGGGAAATTGTATCTATGCTAATTTCGCGGTAAACTCTGCTTGCGAGATGCAGGATTTGCGTGACGTCAGTATGACGCGTTGTTCGCATGTGGCGTTGTAGATACCGCTACAGTACTTAAAAAGGCTTCGTTACAAAGATATTTTTAATTTCATTTAATGACATTTAATTGAGCTATGCAGTAAGAAAGGGTCTTAGTTATTAGGTAACTTAGTTTTGACAAGTTTCAGCCCGCCGAATCTTATGAATGAAAATATTCGGATAAAGGGGCATGCATATCGGGTGATTTACGTTAAGGTATTTAGTTTGTATGAAAATTAACAAAAACTAAGAATTCAATAATGTGTCCATAATGAAATATTTCCATGGTCTGAACATCTGGTTGAAGTTCATGTATATCGTCCGGAACACGGTGTAGACAGAAAGAAAAATATTTAATTTGGGATAGGCATAGGAAATACAAAGACAGACAGACAGACATTAAAAAGAGGAGCATTTAAAACTAATAAAGTTCAAATATCAAAATATTTTATTTCACATAAACCAACATGGGCACTTATGAAACGTCAGAAGCTATATTCAAATTGTATTTATGTTTCAAATTGACGTTATTTCAAGTTAAACAAATATCAACTTTATTCTAATGGTCATTAAAGTTATTAAGTTAATTTCAGAGTGGCATTATTGAAAAAGTTATAAGAATGTTTGAATTTGTAGCGTAAAGTGAACTTTATTATGTAGGAATTAAAGTTATTTTTCCATAAACTCATATTTGTATATTATATATATTATATTAGCTTTCACAAGTTACATGAAAAAATCAACCTTATTTCAATGACCCAAAACTCTTTTTTAAATGCGATAAAAATGTACTCTCCTCTCCGAGCCGGTCTGGTGTAGTGGTGTGAACGGACACAAAGCGACACTAGCCTTAATCATAAGGCTTGTGTCGCTTTGTGTCCGTTTTTATTAAGGCTTAATGGTTTCCTAAAATGTATACACCGTTAAATTTTGATCGTTGTAATCCTTAAAAGGCGTCATTGTACTTATAATTATGAACAACTTTTGCTACGGGACCAACCCTGAAATCGTGAAAAAAATGAACTTTTACTACGGGACCAACCCTGAAATCGTGAAAAAAAATGAACTTTTACTACGGGACCAACCCTGAAATTGTGAAAAAAATCACTCTTTTACTACGGGACTGAAATTGGTCGTGTAGTAAAAGTTATTTCATAGATTTATGTTCGCATAACTCAACATAATGTATGGATCAACAGATTTTTTAAATTTATTTTTTTATATAACGGTGTATATTTGTTTTCTTTACAGAACAACCCGATAGTGACGATCACAAACCCACAGGAAAGTGAAGAAGAGATACAGAAGAAGAATGACAATACTATCAAGGAGAATGGTGAGAGACTTTTTACTATTTTTATTTATTTTTTGAAAAAACGTTGCCCCACACTAGGAATTTCTCCTGTATCGTGGGTGCGTTTACGCTGGCTGTTTGTGTATGTGAGATTAAATGTTTGTAAACGCACCCACGATACAGGAGTAATTCCTAGTGTGGGGCAACGTTTTTAAAAAAAGAAGAGAAGAGAAACGGATTTGGATGAAATTTGGTACACAGGTTTATAACCAGGATACTTTTTATCCCGATATTCCTACGGGATCGAAACTTATGCGGGTGAAACTGCGGGGCGCAGCTAGTAGTTGATAATAATAAGTAAACAAAATTTTTTTTTTACCGACAAATCCAAATGTTTTGCTATTGTATCACGGTGCAAACCGGCCTTATAATAGTATTTCCATCCACAGGGGAAACCTCCCAACCAGATGTCTCAGTAACCTGCATCCCGGAGCCCACAAAAACCCCCAGTATCGAGCAACAGATCGACACGGCCAGGCGACAGGTATCCATGTTGCGTGCGCGCCTCGAGCGACGCAACGTGCGCCTGAGCAAAGTTCAAGACATGTAAGTCATCATCATCTGCCTAGCCTTTTCCCAACTATGTTGGGGTCGGCTTCCAGTCTAACCGGATGCGGCTGAATACCAGTATTTTACATGGAGCGACTGCCTATCTGACCTCCACAACCCAGTTACTGGGTAATACGATACCCCTTGGTAAGACTGGTTGTCAGACTTTCGGGCTTCTGACTACCCGTAACGACTGTCAAAGATCCACGAATGACAGCCGGGACCAACGGCTTAACGTGCTTTCCGAGGCACGGAGAGGTCTCGGTATGTAAAGATGGTCACCCATCCACAGACCAACGGCGGGAAGCGTAGCTTAACCTGACCGATCGACCTGTGCGGCTGTTATTATTTAGCCACTCTACACAATTTCCATAAACTAACACCAACTATGTTTGTCCGCAGGCTGATAGCGTACTGCGAACAGTACACCGAGTACGACGCGTTCTTCACTGCGCCGGAGTGGCCCAACCCCTGGCTTAGCGACACTACCGACATGTGGGACCAGGAGAAACAGAGGTAAGTAATCATCAACAGCTTATACTAGTCCACGGCTGGACATAGGCCTCTCCTATTGCACGCCATTCAACTCGATTTTCGGCAACTCTCATCCAGCTGCTACCAGCTTCGATCAATAATAGTATTAGATTAAGGATCAGGAACAAAAATCAGTCGCTCAAGTGGCCACGTTTGCACACACGTAAACATCTACATTTCTTAGAAAAAAGTTTAATAATATTAACAACTTCAGTTTATTATAAACCTTAATGCTTAGACATAAAGTTTAATTACCATTGCAAAATATATTTAAAATGTCGCTTGAAAATAAAATCTCTAAAACTTTATGTTCAACATAAAGTTTAATTACCATTACACAAACAATTATTTTCTTCTATCACAGCAAAGAACCCCTCCCGCTCCGCCGCGTACGTCGCTGGTCGTTCAGTCTGCGAGAGCTGCTCAAAGACAACGCTGGCAAGGAGCACTTCGCAAAGTTCCTGTCCAAGGAGTTTAGTGGGGAGAATCTCAAGTAAGTGGGCCGTTATTTACTTATACGAGGGGCTCGTGGCTAAGTGGTAACAGCCACTGGGCAAGCTGCGCTTTCCGAGACCACTCTGTGGCTCGGAAAGCATGCTAAGCCGTTGGTCCCGGCTGACATTCGTAGATCTTTGTCAGTCGTTACGGGTAGTCAGGAGTCCGAAAGTCTGACAACCAGTCTTGTCACCCAGTACGTTGGTTGCGGAGGTCAGATAGGCAGTAGCTCCATGTAAAGTACGCTGCATCTGGTAAGACTGAAAGCTGATCCTAACATAGTTGGGAAAAGGCTAGGCAGATGATGATATGTGACCACTCTGTACCTCGGAAAGCACGTTAAGCTGTTGGTCCTGGCTGTCAGTCGTTACGGGTAGTCAGAAGTCTGAAAGATCTTTGACAGTTGTCAGACTTTCGGGCGACTACCCGTATCAACTGTCGAAGATCCACGAATGACAGCTGGCACCAACGGCTTAACGTGCTTTCCAAAGCACGGAGGGGTCTTGGTATGTAAAGATGGTCACCCATCCATGGGCCAACCGCGGCAAGCGTAGGTTGAACTGATCGATCGACCTGTTATTGGAACGTTCCTTATCGCGCGTTGCGAAAGGGGGCTAGACGGAAAAAATTAAGAGCAAAAGTTGGAACGACACTTTTTGCTATAGTTGTAAGCCGTGCGGCGTGCGCGTGTTTCTCTTCTCTGTCTGTCTCTCTCTCTCTCTCTCTTTGAACTTCGTTCCATCCGGGTGTCCCTTGACACGTCTCAAGTTTTTTTTAGCCACGGACCCCTCGACATGTATATGGATGTAATAATATTAATCTCCTTTTATTATTTGTCCACAGATTCTGGTTAGCAGTACAAGAGCTAAAGTCGCTACCCATCCGGCGCGTGTCGGCTCGCGCTAAGGAGATCTGGAAGGAGTACCTCGCGAGTGACGCGGCCATGCCCATCAACATTGACGCGGCTAGCAGGTGACACCGCACGTAGAAACTAGTGCTCGGCGCTGCGATGACCTAACACACCTATCTCGTCAAACTATCACCTTGTAGCGGCATCTATACCGCCACATGTGAACTACGCATCACACTGACGTCATACAAAACCCTGCATCGCGCAAGCAGAGTTTAACGCGCAACTAGCATAATCTATATAACGTCCCGACATGAATCATCGGGCAGTTGCCCACTAGATACGACACCCGTCTGATCGAAGGATCCTCCCTTTTCCATAGAAGATGAGTGAGGGCTTCGTATTACCCAGTAACTGGGTTGTGGAGGTCATAATAATCGTAGCAGGTGGCGTTCTGTAGCTTCTACCTACCCCCATGGTTTTTCCAAGGGCGTGAGTGTATGTGTATGTTTGTATGTATTTTTTTCGTTTGCAGGGAGCTGACACGTCAGAAAGTGGAATCAGGCACCGCTGACAGATATTGTTTTGACCAAGCTCAGGTACCTAGGATCTATTCAAATGCATGTTTCCAATTGATGTTAATTCCGTTTAAGCAAATATCAACTTTATAGCAGTGTAAATAAAGTGCATTTCAGAGTGAATAGACTAGTTTCCTAAAAAAATCGAATTAGTCCGTCAGTTAGATTATCAAAAAATATTGGACCCGTATTTTTTCTTTTGTCAATTATATAAAAAAATGATGAAGATATCGCCCGTTAAAGTTCCGCGTGACGTCACGCCTTGCTACACTTTTTAGCACGGCGTGACGTCACGACCCACTCCCAAATATTGACGCGCTTTAACTTTGTAATTTTTTGTTTGATTGACAAAAGAAAAAATACGTGTCCATTATTTTTCGATAATCTAACTGACGGACTAAATATAATAATATTTTTTTTACCCAGGCAACTACCCTATTATTTTCCAATAATGCAAACAAACCTGAGTTTATGGAAAAATAACTTTAATTCCTACACAATAAAGTTCAGTTTACGCTACAACTCCAAACAAACATTTTTATATTTTTTTCAATAGAGCCACAGTCACTCTGAAATCAACTTAATTACCATTAAAATACAGTTGATATTTGCTGAACTTGAAATAACATAAATCTACATTTACAGGCTCACGTGTACCATCTGATGAAGTCTGACAGTTACTCAAGATACTTACGATCTGAAATGTATAAAGATTACTTGAACGGGTCTAAGAAAAAGGTACGTATTGTCTAGCAGAGCTTGAATACTAGTCCTCCGTAGACATAGGCTTCACTTCAGTAACTTCTCAATGTCGCATGTTCCCATTTCATTACATCTTTAATTGCACACAGACAGACGGCACGGTTGGCGCAGTGGTTAAGCGATTGACTGCTGCGCTGCGTGTCGCGGGTTCGATTCCCGCACGGAACAAATATTTGTATGACCTACATGTATTTGTTCCGAGTCTGGGTGTTTTTCTATCTATAATATGTATGTATTTACAAAAAAAAAATGTATATAAGTAGTTTATCAGCCATCTTGTTACCATAACACAAGCATTAGGTTGCTTAGCTTGGGACTAGATGGCGCTGTGTGAAATGTCCAGGGATATTATTATTATTAATTATTTTTTCAGTTTTGTAACGTAATTTAGTCTTAATTAGAAAAAATCCAACCCGCACTGGGCCCTCGTGGTGGATTATGGCTACTTTGATGCAGCATGGTACGGGATTCCATACATCCATGAGCATTGTCCATTGTCTTACGTAATAAATGAACAACCCCTTCCCAACTCTACGCCTTTTCAGTTCGATAGCTTCTCAACTCTATGACTATCATCGATAGCTTCTCAACTCTAGTTCCGTAACGTCATTCATACATGTATCCTCTCATTAGACCACATAATTAACCAATTTCTGCATATTCTCATTTTCAGAACTTCTCTTTTTTTTCTTTCAGACTTCAGTAAAAGGTATACGTTCAATAGTATCCTTTACAGCACGCAAAGAGGCTTCAGCAAACTAAAAAAGAGAAAAAAAACGCCAAAAACCAACCAAGGAGGCTTGAAACAACTCTATTAGTTATGCTATTCGCCGCACCGTGGCGCCACTACTGCAAGTATAGTTCTACTACTGGCCGTGAAGTTAGCTGTTTATGTTCCTGAGACAGCCGTTAATGTCAGACCGGTCACAGTTCAGGCAAGTTAAATGTTCTTGTGAAATGACTTATTTTATATCTGTAATGCCCAGGTTGCTCGAGGCTAGTTTTTCAAGCTAGGAAATCAAGATGTGGGCGTCCGAGCAAAAAGGGTCCAGGCGATCGATTCTGTAAAAATCTCACCGTGAAAAGTTAGGTGAAGTGAGCTGCCAATAGTGTCAATCCCTAGCATTAGTTGGAATGACAGCTCACTCCACGCTCACTTCACCCAAGTTTTCACGGTGAGATGGTTGCAGAATCGCACTGCAGTTCTCGGCATTTAGTTTCCGAGATTTATATCCCGGAGGTTTTGTAAAGTTGGGTAAAAAAATTGCATTTCGCGATTTTAATTGATTATTAATAAATGCTCAATTATCTACAATTACATATAGTATTTTTTTTAATTTTTATTTCAACTTCAAATGTCTGTATGTGCCATATGCCAATAAAAAATATATGTGCCAGTTTTTTTAATATTTCTTTTAATCCTTATTATCAATTGCTTATTCTAGATACCGAATCTAGTCTTAACTCAATACTCCACGTCTCCACTACTGGAACCTTTTTGCTTGGACGCCCACAGATTGTTCTAGTAAGCTAGCAAGCTAGTGTAGTCTCATGTATTCAGAACTGTCCTCATTTCTAAACTAGTAAACTAGTGAGAAAGACAGTGAGTTAGTGCGCTGTAACCATGAAATTCGCACATGATTCTATCCTACCCAGCGTAGAAAAAAGTAATTGTAAATGTAGCAAAAATATACCTAAAAGCTTATAAAACTTTTGTGATCTTATGTAAGAACGATCTAGACCCTCCCCATCCCCACTTAAGAAATATTAAGGCTTGTTAGGACCCCGTCCCCCCTCAAATCGTCTTACGCAATAAACGTGGTAAACATGACGCATAAAAAGAACACGAACACAAAAATGAAATAACAAGTTGGGGGAAAATATGCGTCACATCCACGCAAAACGGCCATCGCTCAGCATAATGCTAAGACCCTATACGAGACAGAGTCCCAGCGCTGGCTTGCTATCCTATCTTCAACAACTTGCTTCGTGTAACCCCGACATTAGATTACTTTGCTAGGTGCAGCGTCTTTGATCGCTAGCTAGTCGCCAGCGATCAGGGGGCTTACCACCAGGGGGTCTACTCCGAAGTAGTATCGGCCGAATGTTCGGCCGTTTCCTGCTACGAAGTTACTATTTGGTTCGGTCGGTTCCGATCCTACACTCCTACACTCTTTCGAATATTGACTATGGTCCCGACCCAACTGAGCTGATCCGAAGTTTTTTTCGCATTTTTCAATAATATTCGGTTCGGCCATGTGTCGGTCCGATCCGAACATTCGCACTTTGGACTTCGGAGTAGGCCTCCAGCTCTTATAGCAGGGCAGAAGTTGAACTGCACTGCTTTTTTTGTTCTATGAATAAGTGCAAAAAAGCAGTGCAGTTCAACTTCTGCCCTGTTATAAGAGCTGGTAGTAAGCCCCCAGTCACTACGTGTCTAGAGTGCTACAGACCATTCACATTTATTTTACTTCTGATTTTCCATCACTGCCAATGTGATCTTTAATCTCGTGGCAATGAGGTTGTTTTTAGTTTGCTGCAACTGTGAAGTCTGTCAAAATCACAATGATCTTTATTGTTGTTGTAATAAGGTTGCTGTTGGTTTGCAGTTGTCAGAGGTAAAATAACTGACAGGACTGTTCGAAGAACTTTTGGCGCCTAAATGGCATTGATATTGTTACAGAAATTGTATAGATAAAACAAAAAGATTATTTAGTTCCACTACTCGCCGCTGTGGCGCTAATGCGGTCAAGTCTGTTTGTGGCGCTAGTGTGCTTTACTTTAGTTCTACTACACGCCACTGTGGCGTTAGTGGTTTAAAATTGAAAATACTCATTGTAAAATTAAGTTTTGAATCGTATGTTGATATTTTTTGTGCGGGTATGTTGATAGGAATGTGTGTTTAGAACAAAAGTTGTTGTTTATGATGTTATTAATCCAGTCCTGCAAGGTTGTTAGTGTTTTACCAATAACCCTGTATACAACGTCCCGACATCAATCGTCGGGCAGTAGCCCACCAGACACGATACCCGTCTGGTGGGAGGATCCTCACTTTTCCATGAAGAATGAGAAATTTCTCTTTTTTCTAAACATTTTTTTATTCCGTAAAGAATAAAATATCATCTCTATTTACTCAGTGACGCGTTCTTTCTATCAACATGCTCTTTTAAATAGACTTCTAGCTTAAGATGTGTATTAGAGAAAGCATATAACTCTAAATAAATTATGTATATATACTTACTAAAAAACAGTCAAATCTTTTAGGCTTCACGTTCAATCTAAAAACTCGAAATTTCATCTGAATCTCTCTGAAATATCGAATTTCTGAAAATCCAAAAAAAACGTATGAATTATGACGTACGAACGCGATTTGATTGATCGGAGAGATAGCAAATTATTCCATCGCCAAAGAACTTTTATTCGAGGAATAAAATGGACGTTTGACAGTAATTTTTGTATGAAATAACTGTCAAAAATTCAAAATTATTCCACGAATAAATTAATCAGATGATTGAAAAATCAGCCCTTAGTGATATATCGGGTTTTCAGATTGACTATTCTTTTACCTATTTCTTGAACAAAAAGACCGAAAAATAATGTAAGTCATTATAAAAGCAAAATTACGGAATTTTAAAATATACCCCTTTATTTATTAAATATCAGTACAATTCTTCTCTCCACACTAAAGCACGCTAATTGCGTAGCACACGTTCACATATCGCACCCCCGGTGCGACACTGTCACTTATGCAAAAATGTAGTTTTTCAGGAGAAGCATTTAAAACTTTGACACCTCACCAAAACAAACGAAAACGGCAATGAAACTCACGCCCTCATACGGAAACTATGCGTACTACAAAAGTAATGTTATTGCACCAAGTAAAGGGGTACTCTGATCATTTTTAGATATTTAACTCATTTTTGCATTTTTTGCAAAAGTGACAGTGTCGCACCAGGGGTGCGATATGTTCGGAAAATTTGTCCGCTCAACAACGTAAATAACGCAATTAATGTTGTTGAATTGTCAAAATTTAAGCCATTGCTATTGTTAAGTGTGTTAGGCAATTACCCAGCAGGACTAAAAATCCTATAAACAGCTTAAAACTATTTTTTTTTTAAATAAATCAAGGGGTTAATTAAAATATAATTTTGAAATCATCATAACAAGTCTTTATTTGCTCTCTATAGACAAAAATGTATAAAACTATGTAAAATACTACAAAAATATTTATGTAATTATTTAATATAAATTAATAAATGTGATTCAACTACGGTTTTGAAGATCGTAGCAAGCAATTGCAGTTGCCTGTCTGAATTAGCTATTAGTATTTCATTAATGAAAAAGAATATTACGGGGTCAAATTAAATTAGCTAGCAAAACTTCACACACGTGATAGGTATCCATATCTAAATACGACAAAACAGGCCGCCCATTGTATATTTTTAATATATAATAAAGTATATATTAATAACTAGCGGGCCCGGCAGACGTCGTCCTGCCCGAAAAAGCAGTGCCACCTACCGGGTCCAATTGTGTATTCAAATCATTCAGGAACCCATTGAAATATACACTCAAAATTTCATCCAAATCGGTCCAGCCGTTTAGGAAGAGTTAGGTGACAAACACACGTACAGAAGAAATATATACAGGCTGGCAGGGACATCGACTCGCCAACTGTAACCATGGATTCAGCACATGAGTTTAGACCCCATAGCGTCGAAATTTTTCGTAGGTTATTAACAAAAATATATTGCTGTCCCATACATTGTGACCGCGTAGGTTTGGGCCACTTTTCTATGAAACAGAAGATTTTTTTTTTTATAACCGACGAAAAATTTCGACGCTATGGGGTCTAAACTCAATGTCATATGAAGCAATAGATTAGCAATATCCTTCAAAATGATTCACATTATGATTAATAGCGAGGTTACGCAATTAGGGTGACGATGTGTTTTTTCCCGTTCGAAAAACTTCATAACTTTGGAGTACACAAACTTCGTTTCTTCCATGGCGGTAGCGGCAGCGCAGTGGCATGGCGCTGATGTATATGGATAGAGTTTTAAACCGGGAGCACTTCTCATATTAAAGGAGGCTTTAGTCTTTCGCTATACCCTGTCCATTAGGCAAACCGTTTTTTGACAGATGGTACTAGTGATTGCAGCAACACACAATACATTGATTGATACACGTACGGTATTATAATGTCTGTAAGAAGCCACAAATAAGATAATTCAATAAGATAAGGCAGTTTATACATTTATTTTATTACGCATTTTAAAGTTAACTTTTACGTAATCTGGAATATGTACGTTCTAAGACAGCTGTCAAAAAACGGTTAACCTATTTGACAGGGTATAGTATAAAATATCAATAATAATAATATCCCTGGACATTTCACACAGCGCCATCTAGTCCCAAGCTAAGCAACCTAATGCTTGTGTTATGGTGATATACAATGATATTAGGAAGACAGGCAATTGTCTTTGCGCAAGCTCTTAAACTGCAATAATTAATATTATATGTTAAGTAGAATTAAACTATTGTTTTTGTAAAAATATGGGGATTGCGTCTGATTGTACGCTTTTATAAATTCTAAAGTCACGATTTATCGTGGACGACCACGTCAATGAAATATATGGAAATACGTGCACGTTAAATATTTATTCACAAAGCTATAACAATTACAAGTTAAAACTAAAATAACAAAACTATATCCTAACGTAACTAAGAGGGGCCCGTGGCTAAATAATAACAGCCGCACAGGTCGATCGGTCAGGTTAAGCTACGCTTGCCGCGGTTGGTCTGTGGATGGGTGACCATCTTTACATACCGAGACCCCTCCGTGCCTCGGAAAGCTCGTTAAGCCGTTGGTCCCGGCTGTCATTCGTGGATCTTTGACAGTCGTTACGGGTAGTCAGAAGCCCGAAAGTCTGACAACCAGTCTTACCAAGGGGTATCGTATTACCCAGTAACTGGGTTGTGGAGGTCAGATAGGCAGTCGCTCCATGTAAAATACTGGTATTCAGCTGCATGCGGTTAGACTGGAAGCCGACCCCAACATAGTTGGGAAAAGGCTAGGCAGATGATCCTAACTTAACTAAAACTATTTACAACCTAAAATATAGCGTCGTTATAATCAAAAGTCATTTATTCAAATTAGGCTGAGAATCAGCACTTTTCTAACGTCAAAATTACAAAAGACAGTCCCCCAAAACGCCCGCCCTTCACCACTTCCTAGTGCTATCGCTGGGAAGAAGTGGCGCAACAGACTCCAGATTAACTAATGTTGAGACGGTAATTGAAAAGCGTCTTCATGTATTTCCATAACTATTTACTTCCCTGTGACGTCCACGATATTATCGTCACGAATCTGGAAGCTACTATGCAGGGTCAAATTCAATTATCTAGCTAAACTTAACAGAAGTCACAGATATCGAGTCAATAGTAATAATAATCACCCTATAATGTTCCAGTACTAGGATACAGGCATCCTCTCTTTGAGAGGGAGTGGCTTGTAATCCACCACGCGGGCCCAGGGTTGGTAGATGTCACATGTCTTCGAATTTTCGGTTCTAGGACATGCCGGTTTCCTCACGATGTTTTCCTTCACCGTTTTGAGAGCAGTGGTGATGAAATAGTTTACATAAAGTTAAGTGCCTGTCTGGGTTCAAACCTACGACTTACAACTCGTGAGCCGCGATCGTTACCACTGGGCCACTAAGAGAGCAGTAGTTACATAAAATTATCACATCTCTTCTCATAAACTCACACCTTATAACGCCAATTGTAGTAGGCAGAAACTACCCTGCTAGGACACTTACATACTTTTGCCTCACTAAAAAAAATATGAGTTTATAATTTTTTTTTTTTTTTTTTAGTTTTATCATGATTTGATATCGATACCTACCTATCACGTCTGTTAAGTTTTGCTAGTCAATCTAATTTGGCCTTATATTCGAACAATCAGAGGCATCTCGAAAAAATCTTAACAAAAAAAACAAACAATTTTTTTCTTTAATTATCCCATAGACTTGCGCAGCCAAAGTTATTCTTTAAAAAAAAAAAAAATACAAATTGACAAAAAAAAGACTGTTTAAAAGAGATACTGCCCGTTTTTTGTTTTTAAAAAGAAAAAACTCATGTTTTTTAAAATTGAATAAAAAAATACTGTTGTAAATATGTCTTATAATATAGTCGTGTTTAGATTTTAGGTGATACTAGAATTTAATGTGAAAAGATTCTAATACAAGAGAGGGTAATATAATTAGTAAAATCTGATAGTCGTTACGGGTCGTCAGAAGTTCGTAAGTCTTGACAACCAGTCTTACTAAGGAGTATCGTGTTACTGTGTTGTGGAGATCAGATAGGCAGTCGCTCCTTGTAAAATGCTGGTATTCAGCTGCATCCGGTTAGACAGGAAGCCGACCCCAACATAGTTGGGAAAAGGCTAGGCATGCCTATTGCGACAAAAATTTGCTAATTAATTATATTTATACAAGAGTAAAGGCTTTGCTTAGGCATTTTATGTAATTCCTTTTAGTTCTGGATTTATTACGATTACGATATAACAGTTTTGGCGCATAAAACGTTTTTTTTTTCTATTCAAAAATTTTACTGGCTTTAAGCGCTCTTAAGTTCCATGTAATAAGGATTGAGTTGAGTTACGATACTACCTTCTCTTGTATCAAAATTAAAACCTTAATCTATATAAAGTAGGTAACAGTCGCTTCCTTCAAAGGTATTGTTATATATTTGTGGTTGGTTAAGATTTTAGCTTCGACAAGACGACGATACGATTACGATACGATAATGTTATTATACAAAAGTCAAAATAAATTACGACGAAAGAAAAAAAATAATTTTTAGCCCAGACTTAAAGGTACACAACATATTCTGTAAATAAAAACTGTACAGTGCGTTGTAAGAGTGATGAATATAGTGCCTGACAGCGAAACTTCAAAGACAAAAGTACGGGGTCAACGGCCTCATCGACCACAGGTCGTGTAGTTTGAATTTGATTAGTTGTTTTATCACGTTTAGATATCCATCACGTCTGAGAAGTTTCGCTAGCTAATTTAATTAAACCCTGTACAGTATTACAAGGTTCTTGGCGTTTGAGTGATATTGACTATACCCTGTCCATTAGGTAAACCGTTTTTTGACAGATGGTACAGTCAACAGCAAAAGTAGATGATCAAAATCAGAAATTCAATACTTATGAACGGAGTTCGCGTCAGAACTATGTGGCGTCGAAGTGATTCAAAAGTATGTGATTGTAAATTATACCAAACATTTACTGCTAGTACAGCTACCATATAGCTGCGAACTCCGTTCATTAGTATTGAATTTCTGATTTTGATCATCTACTTTTGCTGTTGACTGTACTAGTGATTGCAGCAACACACAATACATTGATTGATACACGTAAGGTATTATAATGTCTGTAAGAAGCCATAAATAAGATAAGGCAGTTTATACATTTATTTTATTACGCATTTTAAAGTTAAATTTTACGTAATCTGGAATATACAATGTACGTTCTAAGACAACTGTCGAAAAACGGTTAACCTAATGGACAGGGTATTATAAACGTTTATGGAGAAAATTCTTAAATCAAATCGTAGTTATATCGTCGTATGTTCCTTAATACTAGGCTAAGTAGAATCACACTGAGGACGAAAACATTTGAAAATTACTTTTAATTTTGTGCAAAATAAAACGGAGAAAAAAGTATGTTCAAAAATATATATTTTATTCATACATTTTTTCTTAAGCAACTTATTTTTTATTAAAAGACTCGTGACCAAAGATTTTACTACAACCTAAAAAATTACTACCCACCGATTTACTAAAAAAGCACCAAAGGTAATGCAATTAGAAATTACAAAAGATGCCGTTCAAAAATAGCATGAAAACTATAGCGTTTGTATTAAGTCTGCCATATATATCGAAAGAAAGAAAAACATGCGTATTATAGCATATTTTTTGCATTACAGCAAAAAAGACATGTTTATAATGCACCAGCTCAGCATAATGTCAGATGACACGAGGTATACCATCTGACGCTGACATCGCCAGTTCTAATTTCAGACCCGTCTGATCTGAACCAAAATCCACCCGGTCTGACGTTCCTCTGTTAAAGAAAAGAAAATACATTTATTCAGCATAGACTAAAAGACACAAAACACCAGAAGGCCAATTCTCGTAATTTAAAACGTTCAAAATCTAGTCGCAGTCTCATCTCGGCGACAAACAAATGTCAAAAACTTGTCAAAATGTAGGGAAATTAGAAGTATTTTTTGACAGATGGAGACTGAGATCAGACTGTGAACTTTCTTAAAATTACGAGAATTGCCCGTCAGATACATACATCAGATAAAACAAATGAAGAGTGTAAAGTCCGATGTAAGAAATTAGCAGGAAAGTGTGCCTCACGTATGCGCCAAAAAGCCCCAGTTCAGCAATCATGCCAGACAATTAGTGCCTGACGCTGGTTTTCAACTAGAGCAGTTCAGTATTATCTCTTCGTGTAGGGGAAACCTTGAAGCCGTCAAACAGTGTTTATACGATGCAAGTCATTTACTGGAACTTGCATCGCAAATCTTAGTTTTTAGTCTTCCTTATCTACTAGTCTACTCTTTAATTTAAATTCAAATGTTTCGCCCTCCGTGTAATACCATTGATGTTAGAAAATTTATATTTAATTAGGAATGAATAAGACAAAAATAATCGAGTACTGTGGTGTAAAAGTGATATTACACATATAACATAGAAATATATATATAACATACCTCCTATATACCTCGAAGAGGTTAGGCTTGGGTCAAGGGTGGGCAATGCCTGCCCTAGAAACTTCTTTGCCCAAATCGACAATCAACAGTGGCGCCGATTCCCTTGTTCACAAACTAAACTAAATTTAAATTCAGTGCATCTTTTTATTTCTATTTCATCAAGAAAACGACAGTATATAAATATTAGTTTAGTCATGTCAAATTAAGATACTCCATAGACAGTTTAGACGTGATTAAAAACATGGCGACTAAAAATACGTCAATTTATGTCAGCCGCCGACTAATTTGACAAGGGGATTGATTTTAAAAGGAAAATATGTCATATGATGTTGTATGTGTGAAACGATCAAGTTCACGATTATGATAATGCATGATCAGCTTCCAGTGTTCCCACTGCCGGAACTCCGGCTTTGTGAGAATAAGTGAGCCGTAATCCACCACGCGGACACAGTAAGGGTTGGTGGATGTTACATGTCTTCGAATTGCCGGTTCCGACATATCTTATATGTCGGTTTCCTCATAATGTATGTTTATCTCACGAAGCGACACGCACTGTACTTGTGGTTACCGAGTGTACAAGCACGGTGTGAATGTGTGTGTAAGCGCAGAAGTCGGAAGTGTGTGTGTTATGTGTTGACACTACTCGTTTTTACGCACACATTCACAGCGTGTTTGTACACTGGGTCTGGGTTACCACAAGTAAAGCGGGCGTTCCGTCGTGAGATAAAAGTACTGTAAATGATTGTTATGCTACCAAGCCACAGTACTAAATAATTTTTAATTGATAATTCAGACTTCTCTCTATTTTTAATGATTACGACAAAAAAATACCAAAGTTATTATACATTTATTAGAAATTTATTTTTTTATTATATTTTTTTTCTCTTATTAGCTGTAGTTTTCGTTGTTAAGCCCGAGTGCACCATTTGCACAAGTCTCAAAGTAACTGTTAATGGAATTTTGTCAGAATGCACAAAAAAATTGTTAAGTTGCACAAAATCCTGTGTTTAATTAAGGTAGACTGTATTATTCTGTAAAATTTGTTACAAATTGCACTGACCAGGAAGTGTTTTGCACGAGTTCT
This sequence comes from Apamea sordens, assembly GCA_945859715.1. NCBI lineage: Eukaryota > Metazoa > Arthropoda > Insecta > Lepidoptera > Noctuidae > Apamea > Apamea sordens. Next base: position 2,744,850 of record OX244015.1, on the reverse strand, counting down.
AAATTTCTAAATAAAATTAATAATAGGTATTAAGAAAATCAGTTCTACGGTGCGGCTGACGAGAGATTGCGTTCTTGACACCTATCAGTTTCATACAAACGAATACGTGTTATGCGAATTTGATCTTTATTAGCTAACAGAATTGTCGCTCTGACAGTTGTCAGAAACGCATTCTCTACACGGCCGGTCTGTTAAATGTGATATCTATCTATGGTCTCAACTCAAAACAAGAAACAAAAAAATGTATTTAAGGCACAGACGCCAGCAAATCTAGCTACCCGAAACATGGTTAATTTCAACACGAATGATGTAATCAAATATTTTGTAACAATTTTATGATTTAAAAGAGTGTCCATGGAGTTTCTTGCCCGTTCTTCTCCATAGGTACCTACGCTTTGGAATGGGCAACTAGCTTCATCTTTCTGACTGACCGACCCTTTGACAATTCAAAAGTACCTGTAATTGGTTTAGTTGAATTAAATGATTTGAGTTTCGAGTTTGTCAAATTTTTTCAATCAACTTTGAACCTTATACATCACCGGTAAAGTTGAAAATCTACTAAAAAAAATTGACAGATTGTAGTAGCTTGATGTGCTGGCGTCAGTACAAGCTTAGTTTCAAATGATTAAATCTGAAATATTATGTCTTGATCAAAAGAAAAGTCATATTATTTCACAATATTGCAAAACATTTTTTGATCAGTGCATTTTAAAACTGCTAGAATATTTGTCACAAATTAATTTTAAATCAATAAAAAGTGTATCCTGCATTAATGTTTAGAGTAAAATCGGTACTTATGTAACTCCGCCACGCTGCACAAAATTGCACAAAATAAAACTCAATTTGTCAAAATGCACGAAAAATGTGCACTCATTACGCTTAGTTGAATTTGTTTACAAAATTCTTAGTCTCAAAAAGCATTTTTTTTTCTCTTATTTTTAGACTATTTTTTAGTCAAGCATAGTTTTTATGTAATTCGAGTTAATTATTGAATCATATCTTGTGATCGTTGATTAAATATGGGTAGTTGTTTATCAAGGGCTTGTTGAAACTGCGCTAGAATGGTCCAACCCACAGTTTAACCCTTCGTATGAACGTGGATCCACGCGAGACTAAGACTGTAATAACGGCACTCATCCGTTTAAGGCATCGCTCCACAGCAGCCCACAGCTAAGCTACGAGTTTTGTTAGCTTCACTTTGTACGAAAATGTAGACGTGATCGTCCACTGCGATCCACGGACAAACCAACAATACACTTTCGCATCCTAAACCACGCAAAAGTTTGTGAGGATGGATGGATGGATGTTTGTTACTCTTTCACGCAAAAACTACTGAACGGATTTTGATGAAACTTTACAATTACGCTTATACATCAGAATAACACATCTAAGTAACGCGCGTAGCTTAGCCGTGGGCTGTTCTGGAGCGGTGCCTTTATATTGCTCTTTGTGGAGATGTGAGTTGGACCAGTCTACCGCTGTCATTTTCTAATGATGACTGTCTATATAATTAGTAGAGAATTGATGTTATTGTAATTGTCAATTTATGTTAATTTGAAAGATAAAAATATCAGTAAAAAATTACTTGAAAAAAAAACAGTGGAGGTGTCGTGGGACACCCGATTTGAACGAAATTCTTTTCGCTTCTGTACACTTGGAAAATGAGAGCTAGACCAAAACAAGTGTAACATTTTGACTTTAGTTACAAAATCAAAATAAAAAAAGTAATTTATTCAAATTAGGCTGAGAATCAGCACTTTTCGGGCGTCAAAATTACATATTATAACAGTTAGTCCGCCAAAATGCCCGCCCTTCACATTTCCTAGTGCTTTCGCTGAAAAGAAGTTGCGTAACAAGGCCCCAAGCTTTCGTAACCAAATTGCCGTGATGGTGAAATGGTTCCACTTTTTTTCGGTCGTTAGGGAACTTCGTACCAAAAAGTATTTTGTTCGAAAGAAGTCCTTTATACCTGACCATTTTTGAATATGAATTGACAATTACGATAGTGAAACGTTAAAAGGTTGATATTTAATCAAAGATATAATAATTTTAAATACATAATGTGTACCTATAAACATGTACCAAAGTGTATTAAAGAAAATAAATTATTTTAAAATGTATTTTCTATTGTTTCTTTTAACCTTTAACATCACAACATGTGACATCTACCAACCCGTACTGGCGGCCTAAAAAGGCCACTTTGGCAGAATCATAATAGGATATCCAATATGAATCATATTAAAAATCGTAAAATGGTCACAAACTGACAATTCATATATGATCTGTGTGCTGTGCAATTCATATCACAATGAAATAAAATTTAAACTGTAGAAATAAAAAACCAATTTGATTAATAAAAACTGTAATAAAAAATTTACCGACAAAATTACGGTTTTTATGTTTTTCATGCGGCAATGTTTACACCAAATATGAAATGAAATTTTACGAAAATTAGAGGAATTGCTAATAATCTGCTGGGAATTCAGGAAATGAATTCAACAACAACACACTGCCAGCGTATGCCGCGCCGTGTCCTCCCAGCAGTCGACGCAATGGTGACACCGGGCGTCCGGCTCCCTGGTTTATGCGACACAGGTACTTCCCGAAGCAACCATGCCCCGAGAGCTCCTGCGTCACCCGAAACGACAGGAAGCCGTGCCTCCCCCCGGAGCCAGCGCTCGAGCACCGGCCGGACCGCCTCGATGGTGAATTGGTGACGAAGCCAGCGGTAGGGCTGTAAGCCTGTCCCGCCATTCCGCCACCAGGACCTCGCGAAGCTGAGACCGACGCAGCTCCATGTGTCGCTGCATCGGTCGCTCACCCCGCGCCCTCGCTTCCTCGCGCCACCGATACGATAACGCGAGTACTTTCGCCTCGAGGTCCCAGGGTGGGGATCCAGCCAGTATGCAAGCCGCCTCGTAGGAAATCGTGCGATATCCCCTGATGACTCTGACGGCCATCGGTCTCTGTGGTTTCCGCAATATCGCGATACTGCTGCTGCATACAGGGCCATCGATCGCAAGATCCCCACATAGAGCCGCCTACAGGCGGTGCTCGGGCCCCTCAGATTGGGAAGCAGCGTTGATAGCGCCCCAGCCAGCCGCACCCAACAACTTGGGCGTCAGCCGCCGGAAGTGAGGGCCGAAGTCCCACCGGCTGTCGAGCACCAATCCCAGGTACTTCATGCTAGACTGGACAGCGATCCGAGCCCCCCCGACCACGATGTGTGAGCCGGGCGGCGGCGCCCGCCGAGGGCCATGAAACACGATGTCCTCCGACTTGCTGAGAGCCACCTCCAGGCCTAGGCGACGTATGCGGTCCACCACCGCCAGCAACGCTGCCTCCCTGTGCAAGCTCCCGCGGGCAGTGACCAGCGTGTCATCCGCATAACACGTCAGGTCAACCCCTGGTCTGAGCTCGCCCCTCAGCACGTACCCGACGTTCCACAGGAGCGGGCCTAGGACCGAGCCCTGTGGAACGCCGCACGACATGTGGCGCTGGTTTCTGCCATCACTTCACATGTAGGTGACACGCCTCTCCGACAGCACAGTATTAAGCTTTTTTTTTTACCTGGAGAAATGCTCATGCATTCTGCACTACCACGGGGAGATAGTGCAGTTATGTGGGACTCTAACCCACTAAAACTCCACGGTGTCCTCCTCTGCCGCTTACGGCGGGAACACGGGCAGAGAGGCTGAGAAATGCTTTATGCATCCCCGTCTCGCGGGGGACGAGACGGGGAATGTGGGACTCCCTGTCGGAACGACACCCAATAAAACTCAGCGGTGTTCCCACATCGCCGTAATGGGAGGGCCATGGGAAATCGGCATAGCCTTTACTTCCACAGCCCTCCCGGCGCACGCCCGCCTAGATGGTATGGCGGGCCCCGCATGCCCCCCAGGTTGGGGGGCTACGGGAATGGCCGGGAACACCTGGCCATTCCCGTCCCACACTGGTGGAGGCCTGTGCAATACAGGCAACGGTGCCCCCGCACCCGTTGCCTGCTGGCCTCCTCGCCCGCCTACTAGGCGGGCCCCGCATGCCCCCCGTATTGGGGGGGGGGGCTACGGCCGCAGCGGATAGGGAGAGCGGCAACGTCACACCGACACTCCTCTTCCCCTGCGGCCCTGCCGCGTTCGCCATCAAACGGTGGCGGCCCCGTCAAGGCCGCGGAAGGTAGGGAGAGCGGCAACGTCACACCGACACTCCTTTCCCGCCGCGGACTCCAATCCTCAGCCGCGATGTCTCCCTCAAGGGGGACATCGCGGCCCGCCTCAGGTAGGTTGCGATGTCGCGCAAGCGGCACCGCAGCCTACCCGCCGGCCGCTACGTCTCGGGCTAAGCCGCAAAGCCCTGACAAGCGGCCCCCGCTTGGGTTCCTCTTAGCTTCACCGTGGCTCCGCTAGCCACGGTTACTGAGCCCCCCCGCCTCGAAAATGCGGGAATCCACTGGGGGGGAACATAGTTTTAACCTAACCTAACCTAGTCCAATGAACTAAGGTGCTGGCTCGAAACAGATTTGTATAATTGTTTTAAAAATTGTGCAGGACAATGTCTGTGTACTATTCAGCACCATCCAGTGCTGGTTCATATATACAGATATACACAGATATTGGCTTCACGCTGCCCGGCCGTATTGTAAATACCAACACAAAATAACAAAAGATAAAACAATAAAGTGGTCATGACGTAGTCTTTTAATGCAAATACGGTTGTTACAATATTAACATTTAATTGTATTTGTTGTAATTATTGGTCGAGTAAGCGTAGGTTTTATACTTAATTATTATTCATAATCATTTACTTACTTTGTCGTGGCTAAGTAATTTCAGTCCTTAAGTTTTAAGTTGAGCTGCATGATTTCTGACAAATGCGTGCACTGACTGGACAGGGCCACGCAATCTGTGTGGTTCTTTTCTCAAAATACCATTTCAGTCACCAATCTCTATCTTCATAATCTTGGTCTACATGATCTGATCAAGATTATGTCTGGACGTTAAAAAGCCTCTGAGTTAGTTTCGGGCTTTCTACTCAGAGTAGTCACTAAGGAAACGCCGACTTCATCTGTTTTTACATGTTTGTTCGGGTGGAATCATGCAACTTAATTTTTTTTAAACATAATTGACGTGTAAATATTTGTAGTACAAACTTATTACACAATCATTTATCATTCTAAAAAGCCGCACGGATCTTTCGATCGTGTTACATACCGACAACCCTCCGTGCCTCGAAAAGCACGTTAAGCCGTTGGTCCCGGCAGTCATTCGTGGATCTTTGACAGTCGTTACGGGTCGTCAGAAGCCCGTCTGACAACCAGTCTTAAAATTTTATGAGATAAAAACATAAAGATATTGTATACACCTACAGGATAGCAGCGACACCGACGCGCAAACTGTTACAATGAATTCAGCACATGATTCGAGACCCCCTAGCGTTGAAATTTTTCTCCGTTGAGGATCATGTACTGAATCCATGGTAACCTGAGGGGCAATTCTCGTAATTATAAGAACGTTCACAGTCTGATCTCAGTCTCAATTTGTCAAAAATACCTGTAGTTTCCCTATATTTTGACATGTTTTTGACATTTGTTTGTCGCCGAGATGAGACTGCGACTAGGTTTTTAACGTTTTAAATTATGAGAATTGACCTTCAGAGACCTTCTGTTGCCTGTTAACCATCGGTGGTCCTGCCACCCTGTCTATGATTAGAGGAACATGAGATTGCTTCAGCCGGTCGATTCTGTAAAAATCTCACCGTGAAAACTCAAGTGAAGTGAGCTTGATGTGAGTTGTCAGTGGTGTCAATCCCTAGCATTATTTGGAATGACAGCTCACTCCACGCTCACTTCACCTAAGTTTTCACGGTGAGATGGTTACAGACTCGCACAGCTGGTATTGTAGATATCCCATACCGAAAGTCTGAAGAGGTCAAAAGCACTTGAAAATCGACATCTAGTAGCTGAAGAGTTCGTATGTTTGAACGCGCTAATCTTTGAATCTACCAGTCGGATTTGAAAAATGTGAGTGGTTGACCAAAAAGGGACCAGCCGGTCGATTCTGTAAAAATCTCACCGTGAAAACTCAAGTGAAGTGAGCTTGATGTGAGTTATCAGTAGTGTCAAACCCTAGCATTATTTGGAATAACAGCTCACTCCACGCTCACTTCACCTAAGTTTTCACGGTGAGATGGTTACAGAATCGCACTGCTGGAGGGATTGGAAACCGTTATTTATTTTTTTTGAATTTTTTAATCTGTGGTCTTTTAGCTTTGTTTTGGTCTAACCAGAATATTTTTAGGTGCCGTAGTGTTTTTTTATGATTTTTTTTGTGGGCCGAGGCAGTTTTGGAAAAATTACACCTTACACACATAAAGACCAGAAACTGACACTAAATAAGTCGCCAATAACGTAGTAACCGTAAACACGTGTTGACACTCACTAACGAAGTCGCATACTGACATAAAACATGCCGCGCCCCCGCCCGCGCACGAGTCTAACTTGTTTCTATACGAAATTTCAAACACGATTTACTCGAAATCAATTATTTTCCCTTGAGGTCCCTTTTTGGTCAACCACTCACAAATTATTTTCACATTTGATAGCCCAGGGTCCTAAAAAGGCCACTTTGGCAGAATCATAATAGGATAACAATATGAATCATATTAAAAATCGTAAAATGGTCACAAACTGACAATTCATAATATGATCTGTGTGCAATTCATATCACAATGAAATAACATTTAAACTGTAGATATAAAAAATAAAAAAAAACAATTTGATTAATAAAAACTTAAATGAAAAATTTACCGATAAAATTACAGTTTTCATTTTTTTCATGCGGCAATGTTTACCTACACCAAAGTATGAAATGAAATTTTTCATACCACTTGCTCAAAAAAGTGACATTCTATGCCACAAAAAGCGAACATAACAATAGTCATTATTAATGTGTTAAAAACAGGGAAAGAAAATTGTACTGAATTTCATTCATCCTCTAGGGGGAGAATGTGATTTAAATTTGGAATACTTACCGAAATTTATACTGAACTACATCTGTGTTTACACCATTGAGTTTGTATATAAAGCATTATACATCTTTTTGAAAAACGAATACGCATTTATCATTATGCAGTTATGATTATTAAATAAAATTACGAAAACCGACGACGCCGTATGAGCTTGATGCCATTGCTTTTCCGACAAAAAAATATAAGTCTAGGAATTTGCCGCGTTTTTGTTTTCTTCAAATACATAAACATTAAGTTTATTTTTTCGCAAATGGTACGAAAAGTAGAGTATTTTCCTCGGTGAAACCTGTCTTAGTCTTGGGTGAACTTAAATCCCTCGCTACACTCAGGATTCGTCTTAAATCCCTCGCTTCGCTCGTGATTTAAGTTTTTAACACCCTCGCTACGCTCGGGAGTAAACCTCGAGTCCGTCGTTACGCTCGCGATTTAAATCGTCACCCGCGACAGAAGACACTGCTTTATCCCCTTGGGTAATAATCTACTATTATGAAAATTGGAGGAATTGCTAATGATCTGCTGGGAATTCAGGAAATGAATAGCTTTTAGAGGTATTGCTTAAAGTGGCCTTTTTAGGCCACCAGTTCTTGAGGAAGGCTATAGGCTTTTAAACATCACGCTAAGTATGGCTCTTAGGAACCCAGCAACAAGAAAAAAAAAGTCATAAAGAACGCTAAACTAAATCTAAGAGATAGCTCGGGCAGATGATGCGATGCGATCTGCCAGGGTAGCGGGATCGTCCGAAAGGGTTACCGCTACCCTGGAACATTAAGGGCTAAGGAAGGAACACGGGTGGGTTTTAGTCAGTAAAAGTCTGCCACTCCCTTCCGCTCAACCCAGAGCGGGAGGGGTCATTTGATGATTTCCAATCCTGAAAAAAAGAAAATTATGCGATGCGACAGAGTAGATCGGGGAACAAGAAATTTGACGCGGACGAAGTTGTGTGCAGAAGCTAGTATATATTTTTTTTTTTTAAGACGTTGCCCTTCACTAGGAATTTCTCCTGTATCGTGGGTGTGTTACTAACTCACATACACAAACAGCCAGACCCGGAACAACTACTTGCAGGTCATACAAATATTTGTTCCGTACGGGAATCGAACCCGCGACACGCAGCGCAGCAGGCGATCGCTTAACCACTGCGACAACCGTGCCGTAATTTCATAATTTATTTATTTTCACTTCAAGACACACATCAGTGTAGCCCTGGCTCTTGTACTAGGAGGTCCTGTATCTAATTATGATATAACTAGCTTCTGCCCGCGGCTTCGCCCGCGTGGATGTCGGAAATTATCCCACGGGAACGTGCTAACAGGATAAAATGTATGTGCTTCCCCAGAATGCCATCTATCTCGCGGGACCTTTGTGGCTAATAACAATAGAAAACCAATTGTGTCTCATTAGTGGTGATTAAGAGGGTACCTATATGATATCTTTACCTAAGTACCTACCTAATTAAAAAAAAAAAAACTCAATAAAAGAAAATTAAATACCTACCTAAATAAACCTATTTCTGATGATAACTAATCTAAACTCAATAAATAAGCAAAATCCCTAAAAACTAATATCTATACGAATGACTAATCCTACCTAACAGTATTATAAAATAACCTACGGTCACTACGTACACTATCAAATATGCTACCTATACTTTAAAATTAAAATCTATACCTACGACTTATATGAAAATAAACCTAAATAACTCTTAAAACTAAAAGGAATAAAAATGAACTCCACTGCGGGTGACGTAACCTACGACAAACTTATTATTTGCGGTTGACACAGTAATGGGTCTAGGGATCGAACCGCAAAATTAAGTTTGTTTTTTATTGTATATACTTTTCCGGGATAAAAAGTACCCAGTGTGGTGCCCAGGATATTAAAGAATAAGAATAATTATACCAAGTTTCATCGTAATCGAACCGGTAGTTTTTGCGTGATGCCTGAACAAACAGACAGACAGACAGACAAAAATTTTTTTAATCACATTTTTGGGTTCGGTGTCGGTCTAGTAACACCCCCTGCCATTTATTTTTTTGATATTTTCAATGTACAGAATTTTCACTTCTACAGATTTATTATAAGTATAGATATAGAAGCGCGATAGACAAAAATGAGATTCGTTATAATTATGGCATGCATTAGAAGGTAAGTTTACAAATATAAAAGATAAAAAAAACAACACAAGAAATGATAATAAAAGAGTTTAAGTACATTTTTTTTATTTTTTGTTTAGTTTTTGATCTTCCTGTGCGAGTCGCAATAAATACTTTTTCTTTCTTTCTTTTTAAATTAGGTTGCCTCGTAATTTATTAAGTATATTGCAAAAACATCGTCTTATTTAGACAGCTGCGCGACCTTTTACGTAGAAGTAAATTACCTACCAGTTATTTTTGGAATTTCGATGTTTAATCCGTTCCAAATAAGGCTCAATTTATATTGCCGTGAAACGGAATGGAAGCGATTTGTTTTGTACAAAGCATAATGAACTTTATGCCAATAGCGTAACGCACAAATTGGATACGTACATACGCTCATCTTCTGGAGAATTATCACGCATTCTCGGGGGGAATTCCCACAGTAACGCTCGTAGTTTGTTCGTTAGATAATTGACATACAGTTCATTTTGCTATGTAGAATATCGTTACGAAAACTAGCTTCCAATCCGTTCCGCAGCAATGTAAATTGAGCCTTATCGGTAACTATGTAGTACTTTGCGTTATTTACGTTGTTGAGCGGACAAATTTTTTGAACATCAGAATGAAATTGCTAATCCTTTACTTCATTTATAATATGAAGTAAAGGATTAGCAACAGGGCCGCGCCGCCCCTGTGTGCGAAGTGTGCGGCGCACACAGGCGCCAAGACAATAGGGGCGCCGCCATCGAAATTATTTTTGTTACACTTACACAACAACATATTCTTTGTAGTGAAGTATCGATAAGTAGGTACAATAGGCGCAACGTAATAATATGCCTTGTATATAACAAAACATTATATTGCGCTGATGGTACAAGTCTCCCAAGATAATATTCACGTGTGTGGTTTAATTTTACGCTTTGGGTTTTAGTTTACATTATCAAAAGAACCGCCCGCGCCGTGATTTTGTTTGAATAAAGTTTATGAACGCAACCCGATGCGATGCGTGCGACGCAAGCGGGGTGGGGTCACGGGGATTCTCCGACTTTAAGGAACGAGAGAGCCAAAACAATTGAACAATCATTCAATCGAAAGTGTGGGCAAGGTGCGCATTGATTTTTTTAATAAGAATAAGTTCTAGCTCTAAAAACAATATATAGTTTGTGTGTTAATGATTGTTTTAACGTGTTTTCTCGACTTCGTTTCTCGATGAGTGATACCTAGTAATCAAGATAAAAAAAGAAATTATCTGGCTACCAGAATTTAATAAGGAAACAAGAAGAGCGTGATAAAAATTAAAAATACAACTAAAATAAGTAAATATTTTACGGCTCTACCATCCTCTTCCAAAGAATCATTAGAGACAGAAACCAGTCATTTTATCGATGAAGGTGTTATAAAATCTGATTCAAAAAACACTTCATGTAGTGGTATGTGCTTTTTATGTAATTTTCTATACAAATAAATATTACTTTAGTCTGTTTGTAATGTCAAAATAAAAAAAGCATTTTCTTTTTTAATTTCTGTCTGTCTTTTTCTTAATCATCGAAACGGCCTGCACCGATTAAACAAATTAAACAGTATAATTTTCCGCGTGACTCTTCAGGGCGAAAATTTTCCGAGTATTATGATGAAAGGCATTTAGGAAACGGTGAAAACTATCACAGAGAGTGGCAGAGAGTGGCTGCTGTATTCAGTGTCCAAAAATGCCGTTTATTGCTTCTGTTGCAAGCTATTTGAATCAAAACAAAAATAAATTAGTGATTGCGAGCGAGGGAATTAGTGATTGGCAACATCTAGCTTTGTATTGCAGCAGACATGAGAAAAGTTCTGCTCATTTCAATAATTATAAAAAATGGACAGATTTGTGTCACGCTCTTAAAAATAAAAGCACTATTGATAGTATTCAACAAAACCTTTTAGAGGTTGAAAAGCAGCGCTGGTACGATGTAGGTAATCAAAAGAATTTTATACATATAATATGGTCCAATTTCTAAGTACACAAGATATGGCTTTTCGCGGCCAACGCCAAAAACTATACGACCATAACAATGGTACTTTTTTAAAATGTATTGAACTGTTAGGAAAATTCGATCTTTCAATGACTGAACATATTATACCTACGACGCGTAACTTATGATTCGGATTTCAAAACTAAGTCAATCTATCTTGTAGATAAGTTCTAAAATGAAATAATTTACATACTCTGTAACCAAATTCAACATTTTATGTCAAATTAATAAATATTTTTCAATACTGGATTGTAATCCTGACGTTTCACACGTAGATCAAATTAGTATCATAATAAGATTTTTCAATTTTAACACAAAAACTAGAAAGTTGGAAATATGGGAGCATTTCCTAGCTTTCTATCCAATTATCGATACAATTAGGTAACTGGCGCTGGATTAAAATCATCTGCCTAGCCTTTTCCCAACTATGTTGGGTCGGCCAGTCTAACCGGATGCGGCTGAATACCAGTATTTTTCATGGAGCGACTGCCTATCTGACCTCCACAACCCAGTTACTGGGTAATACGATATCCCTTGGTAAGACTGGTTGTCCAGACTTTCGGGCTTCTGACTACCCGTAACGACTGTCAAAGATCCACGAATGACAGCCGGGACCAATGGCTTTACGTGCTTTCCGAGGCACGGAGGGGTCTCGGTATGTAAAAATGGTCACCCATCCACAGACCAACCGCGGCAAGCGTAGCTTAACCTGACCGATCGACCTGTGCGGCTGTTATTATTTAGCCACGGGCCCCTCTAATTAAATTTTCCTGGATTAACGTCACTTATAATAGAAAAACAGGGGACAGGGCTATGATTAATAAGTTGAAACATGAAGATTCCTGAAAAAAGAGGCGCTTCATAGGTTTCGCACACAGGCGCTGTGGGGGGTCGGCGCGGCCCTGATTAGCAATATCATTCTGCACCCTTTGCCAATTGTGTAACACACGATCAATCAGAATCTGAATCATTTTGAAGCAAATTGCTAATCCATTGCTTCATAAATTCGAAAAATGTGTCTGCTCAACACGTAAATAACGCAATGAATGTTGTTGAACTGTCAAAATGAAACCGATTCCAATTGATCGTGTGTTACGTAATTAATAATAATAATAATATGACGGCACGGTTGGCGCAGTGGTTAAGCGATTGACTGCTGCGCTGCGTGTCGCGGGTTCGATTCCCGCACGGAACAAATATTTGTATGACCTACATTTACTTGTTCCGAGTCTGGGTGTTTTTCTATCTATAATATGTATGTATTTACAAAAAAAATGTATATAAGTAGTTTATCAGCCATCTTGTTACCATAACACAAGCATTAGGTTGCTTAGCTTGGGACTAGATGGCGCTGTGTGAAATGTCCAGGGATATTATATTATATTATATTATATTATATATATATTATTATATTATATTATATTATATATTATATATTATATTAATATCACTGGACATTTCACACAGCGCCATCTAGTCCCAAGCTAAGCAACCTAATGCTTGTGTTATGGTAACAAGATGGCTGATAAACTACTTATATACATTTTTTTTTTGTAAATACATACATATTATAGATAGAAAAACACCCAGACTCGGAACAAATACATGTAGGACTTACAAATATTTGTTCTGTGCGGGAATCGAACCCGCGACACGCAGCGCAGCAGTCCGATCGCTCAGCCACTGCGCTAACCGTGTTGTCAATTAGGGTGCTGATTGTGATTGAAAGAGTGTTACTTAATTAGGATGCTGTTGTTTTCGTTGCAAACTGTGGCAGGATACTTTTGCCCCTCCTACATACTATCTACGACCAAAAGAGCAACTCCCTGCAGGGTGTAACCTACCGTGGTCCATTTGGAAGTCCCTGAACCGTCTCCGGATACAAGTGGGAAGATGTAGGGTCCAACCTGGTAAAGTGGGGCTACCTTGACGGAACGGCAGTAGGGTCTGATTGTGGAGCTATGTCGCCATGCTCCACCTCCTATCCTGCCCTCTGTGTCCCAAAACATGCAGTCAAAGTGACGTCTGCTCCAACTCTCCAAGGCCATCTTAAACATATTGAGCGCTAGGGTGCGAAAATCAGCCTGCGCATCCCTTGCCAACAAAAAAGCAAAATACAAATTTTTGTGTTCACACGGCTACACATCAAGCTATGCAAAACCAATATTGGCTGACCGTTCATTGTGAGAAAATATCATACAAAGTGAGGCCAAGACAAACTGGTTTTGTATAGCTTGACGTGTAGCCGTGTGTTCCATTAGAATTTTAAGTGAGCCATCACATCACACATCGCGCCGACCGCGCACTTCAAGCGAGCAGCCTGCTCTCCGGTGTCCAGGTCATCACACTGGAAATTATATTATTGTAAAAAAAAAATAAGCATTTTGCTTTTTTGTTGGCAAGGGGTGCGCCGCTTGCCAACAAAAAACCAAAATACTTAATTTTTGTGTTCCATTAGAATTTTAAGTGAGCCATCACACATCGCGCCGACCGCGCACTTCAAGCGAGCAGCCTGCTCTCCAGTGTCCAGCAGTGCGATTCTGTAACCATCTCACCGTGAAAACTTAGGTGAAGTGAGCATGGAGTGAGCTGTCATTCAAAATAATGCTAGGGATTGACACTACTGACAACTCACATCAAGCTCACTTCACTTGAGTTTTCACGGTGAGATTTTTACAGAATCGACCGGCTGGTCATCACACGCAGTAACAACGCGTCGCCGCAGATTTAAAAAATTCTACCTACTTACTTGTGTAATGAGTGATGACCTACTGACTAAACCCCACCCGTGTTCCTTCAGTTGCCTATGCCAGGGGCCACGGTATCTCTTTCGAACAACCCGCGGCATGAGTGATGACCTGAGGGGCAATTCTCGTAATTTTAAGAACGTTCACAGACTGAAGGCCAATTCTCGTAATTTAAAAAGTTCAAAATCTAGTCGCAGTCTCATCTCGGCGACAAACAAATGTCAAAAACTTGTCAAAATGTAGGGAAATCAGAGGTACATTTGACAGATTGAAACTGAGATCAGACTGTGAACGTTCTTAAAATTTTGAATTGTCCCTCTGATCTCAGTCTCAATCTGTCAAAAAATACTTCTAATTTCCCTACATTTTGACAAGTTTATGACATTTGTTTGTCGCTGAGATGAGACTGCGACTAGATTTTGAACGTTTTAAATTACGAGAATTGGCCTTCTGACTGTCTTGCTCCTCCTAAGACCATGCGCCCGGGTGCCAAGCACTTGTTGCACCCCCGGGTAAAGACGACCCTGCTCTGCGCTGCCACTGATGACGCCGTGGAAATGGAAAATTTTTGGGTCAACAAGATATAAAATTCAGTCGTGCCAGCGATTCGAAGAAGAAGGATGCTGGAGTTTCGATTTGTACACGTTTGATGACAATTGCGACATTGAAAGGGAGTGTCCGTTTCGACAGCTCGGCCACAGTGTCGTAGAAGCAAAACGACTACGTCAACATTACGAAGGAATTTGTAAAACACTAACAATGAAAGTCGCAAATTCGTAGATCCAATAATCAGAAAGTTGTAAAGGTTTAACCATGGCCGCGCAATCGAAACGAGGAGAACTGCGCGGCCACGCAGTTCTCTTAAACGGAGCTTCGTAGTGGTCCCATTCTTTTTGCTAACCACTGATACGATTTCGAAGAAAATGTAGACGTAGGTCGCTGGCTGTCCGTTGTAACATGCTGGCCCGCAGGTTTGTGCGATGTACGAAACCAGTTAAAGTTAGGCTATTCAAAGCTTACTGTCACTCCTTCTACACGTGCAGCCCGTGGGTTTTTTTTGGGAATTCATCAAATGATCTCTCCCGCCCTGGACTGACTAAAACCCACCCGTGTTTCTTCAGTTGCCTGTGCCAGGTGTAGCAGCCAGTTGCAGGTGCCATCTCTTTCGAACAACCCGCGGCCCTGGCAGGCATCGGCCCTAACGAACCCCGTCAGTTTGTGATGACATCTCTTTGACGCGCGTGGAACACAACGCGCCTACGGTGCCCGACGCCCGTGGGTCAACTTCACTCAGCGGGCATACAGCGACCTACGCGTTCAAATAATGCACTGAAAGTAGGTACTGTTGCGGCTGCCGTGGCATTGTAGAGCGTCAGGAATGTTTGCGGATAATAAGATTAATGGTTTTGCCGCTATTATTAGGAGTAGATGCGCATCCCTGATGACGCGTGTTCGCGACGGCACAATGGTATTCTCAGTTCGCAGATCGGTGGGTTTCCCCGATGTTGCGGAGGTGGATGCAGCTCCACGCTGAGTTTTAATTGTATGTACATCTGTGTCTGTAACCTACTAACATTAGAAGTTAAGTAAAATTGTTCCCAACCCTACGGACTCCCGTCTGAAATAAAAGTTTTCTATTCTATTCTAATATTCTCGTCTCCTTATACATGGGATTCACCATTCACCTTAACCACTCTGCTCGACTAGATTTTGACATATGACATATCAGCTGACTCGACGGGATTTTGCGAATTACGTCATGAAATTCAGTAAATTACATCAACTTTCAGCATTCAAATTTATTAAGAAAAATATGTTTCCGCGCTTATTTTATACAATATATTTGTGGCAAATATCTTTAATTATTTGTTGAGGTCGGTCAAACTTCGTTAGTCTACTACGAAAATTGTATAAAATAGGTATTACTACACCTATCCAAAAGGTAGGCACCTTAAACTCGCTGGAAATATGTACATACACAACTTATTCTCTTGCTGAAAAGATGCAAAAGGGAAAAATAAAGATATTATCATTCTCTCCGCGTTCTTACTATTACCATTTTTCTTACTTAAACTACTTATAAAACGGAATCAAGTCTTGATAAAAATTACAAAAAATTGTGTTTCGACATGACACTTCTTAGTGCTGACCATCCGTCCAGTTTTCTTATTTCGATTCAAAAATTGCATAAAGTCTAATCGATAATCGGAATTTGCAAAAAAATAAATAAAAAAGGTGTAGTAACTATATAAATCCTCTTTGGTATATTTTTCATGAATTCATTTATTTTTGAAATTAATCATTTTAATTACCGTACGTGTATGTACACGTACACGTACGGTGTGGTTAGGTGTGTAATTTTTTATGGTCCAAATGAAAAAACGAAACTCTTGCAGGATCACTTGTGTCTGTGGGTCTTGTCTTTTCTTATTTGCTTCGAATCTACTGGACCGATTAAATTGAAATTTGGTACACATATGAATTTCTGTGACCCAAAGACGGACGTGTAACGTAAATAAATTAATTTTGAAAATGGGGTCACTCTTGGGGGGCAAACTAAAAAATTTAAAAAAAAATCTTTGCTGTACCTCTGTGTGACATATCAAATGAAAGGGCTTGTTGTGGGGGTTTTAAATATATTTGCTTAATAACTAAAACAAAAGTTATGTGGCCGTCTGTCTATGTGTCGGTCGGTCTGCCTCTCTGCCGTCTGTAAACTAACTGTAAACAAACCTAAACTAACCGTAAAATCTAGATTTTGACCAATTTGCACCGGCCAGCCTTTCTTACAGGCTTAACGCGGGCGTTTTCGTGGACGCGCGTTGTAGGACAAAGTAGGCACTCCTTATGTCCCAAGCTGCCGTTCTGTAGCTTGGGATAAAATTTTAAGAACTTTAACTGTCTGATTTCTAATTTAAATGATCTGAAAATACTTTTACGGAACCCATAATTTCGTCATGTCAGTCTGTGCGTGCGTTCGGATGTTAATGCCATTAACCATTTTACTCGTAGACGTTAACGAGTGTTAATAACACTATATCGTATTCGTATTTTAAGCACGCAAAATGGTGTAGTAAAATTACGATAAACATAATTAGAGGTAGCATTACCCATGCATGTACCCGAGGGTTGAAAAAAATCTATGCACACAAGCGTGTGGGAGGTATTGTTGGAACTTATTATTAAAATTATAAAGATGTTTCTAATTGACTTTAACTTTTAAAGTCAATAGTTTTTGAGATATGAGATATTTTCGTTTAAAACCGCAGAATTAACTTGGTTTTTTACAGTTTTTTCGAGAACTTTTATGAAATACAAACTCATTTCTGCAGTCGATCAAATTAATGATATGCGCTGTGCATGCGTAAATATTCATCCCAAGTACGGGACCTTTCACTGTCCGACATACACTTGGCCAGTTTTTTTTTTTTAATTTCGTTGGGAAACTACCACAAAAAGTAAACAATTTCTATTACTCAAGTAAACTAATATAAATAAAAACTACCAAGCTCATACAGCTAACAAAACATAATGAAATGTAAAGTGTTTGCGGTTTCCCAAACTTTTGCTAAGCCTATCTAAAAATGTATACTGGGCATTCTGTAGCAAAATATTAGAAAGTACCTATCAAAAATTAATAATTGCACAATAAATAAAAATAATTTTGAATAGCGAGCGCATTCCGAATATAAATTCAAATATAGAAACAATTCGGCGCGAAATTTAATAAATGACTATCTATGGTCATAGGTCCTCCTCTGTTATTGACTCAGCCTCTGTCCAAAAAACGATTAAAATTACATTAGGAAAGCATAAATCATTATTATAAATAATGCTTGTTGTATTTAATGCTTAAAATAATTTTATTTCAATTTCTGAGAATCGATTTCTGACATTCGTCATATTAATTACTCGGGTCAATCGAAATTTAAAAAAAAATCGTTTGGCATAATCGCTTTCGCACATCATTACGAAAAAAAAAAACAACAATGGTCGGCGATTTTGAACACAAATTAAGTAGTGGTAATGAATAATACGTGTTATTGGACCTGTGTTTCAATATTACGTTATGATTTGGGCATTTTCGTGTTTTTTATAATATTTGTAATAATATTTTTCACATTTTACATCTTACCTACATGTGTGTGTGTGACTTTTGTGAAAAGTAAAAATGTAAACACGCACGATTGGCGCGAAACTTCGACTTTAGATATCAAAAAACTACATTACCACTACTTATTTAACATGAACAATGGATGAATTCGTCAAATAATTAAATCATGTATTATTCATTGCCCCTGTGGTGAAGTTTGGATTTTCGAAATCCCCAATTTTTATGTTTTTTAGCCTCGACCACCACTGTCATCAAAATGGCGATTATCGCATTTACAGACTTGAATTTAATAAAGGTAAATTAATAAACTTGCGCGCTAAATATGGAAGATTGAATGGCAATAACATATGAGTTTTTTATCCAACTCTCTTAATTAACGCACATTCATAAGATTTGATGGGTAGCATAATCAATATTTACATTATCATTAAGGGTGTCGTATGTCGTCATTTCAAGGTCCAATGGGACCCCTTACTGAGCCAGCGGAGGTTCGTGTGTTCGGGTCCATTCGGGGGCGCTACCGAACTATACGGTTAAAATAACTGGTGTAAGGAAGGCCTGTGTCTGTGCACTATAAGACCTATAGATTCACTTCCGCCCTTTTTTTTGAGGATGGGACGTCATCAAATGACTCCTCCCGCTCTGGGTGGAACAGGAGGGAGTGTCAGACTCTTACTGACTAAAACCCACCCGTGTTCCTTCCTTAGCCCTTTATGTTCCAGGGCAGCGGTAAACCCTTTCGGATGTTCCCGCTACCCTGGCAGGCTTCGGCCCTATGGGGCCCCGTCGCTTTTGCTGACATCTCTTTGAGGCGCGCGTGGAACACGTACCCGCCGTCCGTTCACTTCCGCCCTTCGAATCTGTCTAGCCTTTTCCCAACTATGTTTAGTCGGCTTCCAGTCTAACCGGGTGCAGTTGAATACTAGTATTTTAGATACAGCGACTGCCCATCTCCACAACCCAGTTTTGGGTAATACGATACCCCTTGGTAAGACTGGTTGTCAGACTTTCTGGCTTCTGACGACCCGTAACGACTGTCAAAGATCCAGGAATGACAAAAAAAAAAACAAATCAAAAGTTATTTATTCAAATTAGGCTGAGAATCAGCACTTTTCGAATGTCAAAATTACAAAAGACAGTCCCCCAAAAACGCCCGCCCTTCAACACTTCCTAGTGCTATCGCTGGGAAGTAGAAGTGGCGCAACAAACTCCCCAGCAGCACAGCTGTCTGTTCAGTTAGAATATAGTTGCATGTATAGTACAATACTAGGAACCTATATTCAGTAATTAACATAGATAAGAAACTTAAATTATTTGCCATATGTCAGCTAAACACGCCAATATACCAACAAATATAATAAAAACTATACGTACTCAAGCTAAAAAATAATTAATTAAAATAAAAATAAAAACTTACTACCTAAAGAAAAGCCTCCAGGCATAAAGGGCGTGACAGCTGGGACCAACAGGTAATACGTGCTTTCCGAGGCTTTGAGGGGTAATGGTATGTAAAGATCGATCGATCGAACCGTGCGACTGTTATTTCTTAACCACAAGCCGCTGTCTCGTATTTCTTGTCAATATCTTTTAACGATCACGCAAGGAAACTCCAAGCAATGGCCTCTCCCTTTGGTTGACTTTAAACCTTCTAATAAGGCCCATTGTGAGCGACTACGTTTCAGTTCCATATATAGGTCATCACTGGCAACACGCACTGGTCAAAGACAGCGTTGGAAGGCCTCCCACAAGGTGGACCGACGACCTTGTGAAGGCCGCAGGAACCCGATGGATGCGAGAAGCACAGAACCGGTCGAAGTGGAGGTGCTTGGGGGAGGACTATGTCCAGCAGTGGACGTTTTTCGGCCGAAATGATGATAAAGATGAACTTTTAGCGGACTCGCGGAGGTCGCATATACCTAAGAGTCAAATAGGCTATAATCACCACAGTTCTTACCCAAAGTTCTTGAAACTTTACAACCACGTCACAACCGAATGAAAATTAGTATTTAACGAATTACAACATGGCGTTTGCACAGCTGTTTTGTATTTGTATATAAAATTATATATAAATCTTGTCAAATTAATGTAAATCCACAGTGGTTAGCAGATAGTTTTTGTCTGTCCACTAGTAAGAGTGTTAAAATTATAACTTAACGAAATGCGTTTGATAATTGGATTGACATTAGTACCTCTGTTACTTGTAAGTACTTAAATATGATGTTCTTATGTTTGTTTTACGAGTGTGCGTGTACAATAGGAACCTACCTATACCTACATGTGTGTAAATACAGTGTGTTATCTGAAGGGAGAGCTGGTTATAAGCGGAAAGGTAGGGGACGGAACTAAGTTGGTTTGGAAGTCATTGATGAAAAAATTGCCAAGGTTTTCTGCGGTTTTTTGGTTCAG
This sequence comes from Apamea sordens, assembly GCA_945859715.1. Taxonomy (NCBI): domain Eukaryota; kingdom Metazoa; phylum Arthropoda; class Insecta; order Lepidoptera; family Noctuidae; genus Apamea; species Apamea sordens. Next base: position 2,724,410 of record OX244015.1, on the reverse strand, counting down.
TATTTTGGTAGAGTTATTTTGTACAAGTGAAGAAGTAATGGTGAATCTATAAAGCATGTCTTGGTCGAAATTAGAGAGAAGAAAATTCAAAAGTATGTGTGTAGGTACCTACACTTTGATTTTAAGAGTCACTTTCTTGGACACTACTTACTTCTATCTTGTTTTTATCATTTGCACTTTTGTAAGGATTACATACGTGAATGTAGGCTACCTACGTTTTGTAAAATAATTCAGGACAAAATCAAATGTCTTCTGAAAGCGGTATAGGTATAGCAAATGGCGTCATGCATTTTTATCTTTGTGGAACCCAATAGTGAAACCTAGTGCTGCGTATTTCTTTTGAAAACGAATGTTTATTGTAGTGATGTGCTCAGGAAAAGGACAATCTCTTTGGAATGCATCCTGAATTTGTAAGGTAAGATTAGAATTACTTAGACTAAGCAATGAGCAGGACCGACTTGTATAGTCTCAATAAAGCCACCAAGGAGTTTTGTGGCGCAGAAAAGACGTAATTGTTGTATATATACAGCGTGGCGCTTTAATGGCGACATTAATTTAACACACGTATACGATTTTGCATTGTAGTTTTATGAATATATTTTAATTTAATTAAACATTAATATTTATTTATTTATTAACAACTAGCTTCTGCCCGCGGCTTCGCCCGCGTGGATGTCAGAAATTTACCCACGGGAACGTGCTAACAGGATAAAATGTATGTGCTTCCCCAGAATGCCATCTATGTCGCGGGCCCTTTGTGGCTAATTACAATAGAAAACCAATTGTGTCTCATTAGTGGTGATTAAGAGGGTACCTATATGATATCTTTACCTAAGTACCTAACTAATTTAAAAAAAAAAACTCAATAACAGAAAATTAAATACCTACCTACCTAAATAAACCTATTTCTGATGATAACTAATCTAAACTCAATAAATAAGCAAACTCCTTAAAAACTAATATCTATACGAATGACTAAACCTACCTAACAGTATTATAAAATAACCTACGGTCACTACGTACACTATCAAATATACTACCTATACTTTAAAATTAAAATGTATACCTACGACTTATATAAAAATAAACCTAAATAATTCTAAAAACTAAAAGGAATAAAAATGAACTCCACTGCGGGTGACCCAACCTACGACAAACTTAGTATTTGCGGTTGGTACAGTACAGACAGTGGTAATCGGGTATAGGGATCGAACCGCAAAATTAAGTTTGTTTTTTATTGTATATACTTTTCCGGGATAAAAAGTACCCAGTGTGGTGCCCAGGATATTAAAGAATAATTATACCAAGTTTCATCGTAATCGAACCGGTAGTTTTTGCGTGATGCCTGAACAAACAGACAGACAGACAAAAATTTTTTTAATCACATTTTTGGGTTCGGTGTCGGTCAAGTAACACCCCCTGCCATTTATTTTTTGGATATTTTCAATGTACAGAATTTTCACTTCTACAGATTTATTATAAGTATATAGATTTTATAAAATAGCATCTTAGAGCAACCTGACTTAAAGAACTGTAGCGCAGGGGTCATTTGCCGGGGTCACGGATCATAACATCGCATCAATGTAATTAAAACACTTAACGAGCAAAGAGAAGGCGAATTGAAGGAAAGAGAGAGAGCCCTATGTCGGCGCGCGGCGCAGGTGGAAGTTTTCAAGTTACGATTTTTTTTATGTTGTTATAATTTTTATGATTACTGGCCACTAGCTCTACCCGTGTGTTAAATTAATGTCGCCATTGTAGCGCCACGTTGTATACATTGATATGACTGTAGAATACAAAATCTTACGAATTCAAAGATGGCGGCTGATAAATTACAAAATATGACGCAATATTTCCGCAAGTTTCGAAATGAAAGCTTTTGAACAGACGCCAGCACATGAAGGTACTACAATCTGTCAAATTTCTTTAATATATATAAAATAGACAATTAATTGTCGTGTAGGTATGTCCGACATTTCTTGTGCACAGGGCGATTCCGGACAATGTCTTTTCTTTAATAGATTTTCAACTTTATCGCTAAAGCATTAAGCCAGGTATTCATTAGTTTATTTATTTTATTTCTTTATTTTTTATAGGGAAAACAAACAAAAAGACCACAAATATTTTTGTGGTCTTATTTCAAATTAGTATGTTTTTAACCTTATTACTTAGACTTTATGTTTCATTTTAGAATAAATGACTGAAAATTGAAAAATAGAATGATTTTATTTTCAAGCGACATTTTAAATATATTTTGCAATAGTAATTAAACTTTATGTCTAAGCATTAAGGTTTATAATACACTGAAGTTGTTAATATTATTAAACTTTTTTCTAAGAAATGTAGATGTTTACTTACGTGTGTGCAAACGTGGCCACTTGAGCGACTGATTTTTGTTTCTGATCCTTAATCTAAGCCTAGCAACATAAAAATAAGATAACGGACGGTAATCTCGTGTTAATTAACTGTTGTATTGTGTCGAAATAAAATCTCACTTGACATGGGTTTGTATGACAGTCTGTTAGCTAACGATTGTTTTGATTAGTCTTTCAGAATCCGGGTAAAACCCCGGGTCACCCGGGTACTAAAATAGCCGCGGATTGGTGATCAAAGTATGTAATAAGTACCTACTCGAAACCCTCTTACTAACCTAGGTACTGTGGAAGGCTCGATGAGCCCTTCGAGGTAGGTACGAAACAAAATGACGTGTAGAGGTATGAGGAACAGGGTGCAAAGTTCACTCATCCTCCATAGAAAAGGGAGGATCCTCCGACCAGACGGGTGTTGTGTCTGGCGGGCAAGTGCCCAACGATTGATGTTGGGAAGTTTGTATCTATGCTAAATGCGCGGTAAACTCTGCTTGCGAGATGCAGGATTTGGGTGACGTCAGCGTTGTTCGCATGTGGCGTTGTAGATACCGCTACACCTCTTACTAACTTAGCTACTTATTTATTTATTTAATTAAAACTGTTTAAAACCAACCAATTAGACACAGTTTGTAAATCTGAATCCTGTTTTTGACGGCACGGTTGGCGCATTGGTTAAGCGATTGACTGCTGCGTTGCGTGTCGCGGGTTCGATTCCCGCACGGAACAAATATTTGTATGGCCTATAAGTAGTTGTTCCGGATCTGGCTGTTTGTGTATGTGAGTTTAAATGTTTGTAAACGCACCCTAGAAAAAACAAAAAAACTGGGTAATACGATACCTCTTGGTAAGACTGGTTGTCAGACTTTCGGGCTTCTGACTACCCGTAACGACTGTCAAAGATCCACGAATGACAGCCGGGACCAACGGCTTATCGTGCTTTCCGAGGCACGGAGGGTTGTCGGTATGTGAATATGGTCACCCATCCACGGACCAACCGCGGCAAGCGTAGCTTAACCTGATCAATCGATCCGTGCGGCTGTTATTACTTAGCCACAAGCCCCCGATGCAGTTAAATCAGTGTACCAATATTATAATTTCTGTTCCAGGTCCAAGTGACGCTAACAGTGGCCGAACAGTCAGGTAAGACCCCATGCTACCTATGTATTTTAGTGCTAATAATATTCTCTATACAATGTGTAACTGAATTAATGCACATTATGAAAGTAGTTTGTTCAGAATCGTTTACTTAATCGATTTCTGTAATTTTTAATATAGGTAATGTTTTATCCCAAAAATAATTAAAACTACGTAAATTACTGTCACACTTCCGCTGTACAGTCAAAACAAACCAAAATGGATGAAATACCCACTGAGCTAGACCCTTATACCGAGTGCGACTGTGTGCATGCGTAGATTTGTAATGTGAACATAATTTTCTCCCACAATCAGTATACCTAAATTTAAAAAACAATGTTTTTTACATAATAATAAAAATTCAGTGTATGTATTATAATTATAACATAATATTCTAATTGGAGTGGCTGGTGGTGTGCGTTAATTCCGGGACATGTTGTATACGAAATATTACAATTCACGATGTGTTTCTTGTAAGGTTTTTATACAATACAGGGTGACAGGGACAAACTCAAACCATTTAATTCAACTAAACCAATTACAGGCACTTTTGAATTGTCAAAGGGTCGGTCAGTCAGAAAGATGAAGCTGGTTGCCCATTCCAAAGCGTAGGTACCTATGGAGAAGAACGGGCAAGAAACTCCACGGACACTCTTTTAAATAAATAAAATAAATAAATAAATATCCCTGGACATTTCACACAGCGCCATCTAGTCCCAAGCTAAGCAACCTAATGCTTGTGTTATGGTAACAAGATGGCTGATAACTACTTATATACATTTTTTTTTTTGTAAATACATACATATTATAGATAGAAAAACACCCAGACTCGGAACAAATACATGTAGGTCATACAAATATTTGTTCCGTGCGGGAATCGAACCCGCGACACGCAGCGCAGCAGTCAGTCGCTTAACCACCGCCACCAAACCTTATGTACCTTGCCTTTGTAACAATTTTATAATTGTTACAAAATATTTGATTACATCATTCGTGTTGAAATTAACCATGTGAGAACGGTGTAGAAATACGTACAGGTTAAAAGCGTCCGTTATAGAAAACATAAAAACAATTCAGAAATTAAAAGTTAAAATAAGCCATGGCAGCTAAGAGATGACCAGTCCTTACTGACGGCGCCCGTTCACGAACATGAGGCGGACATCGTCGCACAACCTGTGCTAATTCCCGTAATTAAAAACGTTCAAAATCTACGCGCCATCTCATCTCAGCAAAAATCAATGTCAAAATCTTGTCAAAAATGGCGGGAAATTAGAGGTATTTTTGACATATTCAGACTGAGATCAGCAGTGCGATTCTGTAACCATCTCACCGTGAAAACTTAGGTGAAGTGAGCGTGGAGTGAGCTGTCATTCCAAATAATGCTAGGGATTGACACTACTGACAACTCACATCAAGCTCACTTCACTTGAGTTTTCACGGTGAGATTTTTACAGAATCGACCGGCAGCACCTTAATTGCGTAACACACGATCAATCGGAATCGGTTTCATTTTGACAGTTCAACAACATTCATTGCGTTATTTACGTGTTGAGCAGACAAATTTTTCGAACTTATGAAGCAATGGATTAGCAATTGGCTTCAAAATGATTCAGATTACGATTGATTGTGTTTGGATGTTCTTAAAATTACAAGAATTAACCCTCAGACTTTGAACTTTCTTAAAATTACGAGAATTACCCTCTCCTCTGTTAGCATGGATTCTACGTAGAAAACATTGGTCGGTTATTTTTTTTTTAAATTGCACTTCAATACATTGTGTCCGCGTAGGTATTGTAGGAAACAGCCGATTTTATATTTTTGTGTTAATAGACAGAAACAGAATGTTTTATATGCGTTTAGCGCTAAATGCAAATAAAAAGATTGTATTATACACTTTCCCAAACAAAAGACGTGTGCGCTACGTGCAGTGCTACGGGCCTACGGCGTAGACCACACTGTGCTACGATCGCGTAGACATTGTTATTTCGTAGGCCGAAGTGTACTATCGCCAAAACCTATATCTGCAGTGCGATTCTGTAACCATCTCACCGTGAAAACTTAGGTGAAGTGAGCGTGGAGTGAGCTGTCATTCCAAATAATGCTAGGGATTGACACTACTGACAACTCACATCAAGCTCACTTCACTTGAGTTTTCACGGTGAGATTTTTACACAATCGACCGGCTGAACCATTTTGAAAACAAAATCCCGTGCACATGATGACCACAGCTGCGTCCGTAAGTAAAACAAAAGAGGATCCTTTTTAGGTGCGCTGCAAGCAGGAATAGTCCTTACGGTGGTCAGATATAGATTTTGGCGATAGTACCTAATCTGCATTCGCGACTTATTTGGCAAAAATGTAAACAAATATGAGTTTATGGAAAAATTCCTACACAATAAAGTTTAGTTTACGCTACAACTTTAAACATTTTTATAACGTTTTCAATAGTGCTAGTCACACTGAAATCAACTTAATTACCATTAAAATAAAGTTGATATTTGTTTAACTTGAAATAACATCAACTTGAAACATAAGTCTTAAACCCACATTTCGCCAGGTTTGAGGGACCCTTTTGCCATTAACCGAGTACAAATCGCGACTCAAGGCTCCGTACACAAAATGTAGGGAAATTAGAGGTATTTTTGACAGATTGTAATTGAGATCTGACTGTGAACGTTCTTAAAATCACGAGAATTGCCCCTGTGTTCATACACTCACGCCGGTTGCGAGATACTTAAATGATTTATTTTCTGTATTCGTAAGTACAACAACAACACTAGATGTTATGTGTAAATTCGTAACGGCGGCGGCAGCGGTGTTTTGTGTGATTATCTCTACGGATTAGGTACTCACATTGATTACACAATGCCTATACTAAAATAACAGCCACATTTCCATAAAACTCCCCCGCGCTATTTATGTATTCGTTTTCGCTTAGCGATCTTTCTGACGTTTTTTCTTTTTGCTCAACCCCTATTGGTCTTAGCGTGATGTTAGATAGCCCATAGCCTTCGTCAAGATTTAGGCTATCAAGAGCAAAAATATTTTTGTCAAATCCGCCAGATAGTTCCAGAGATCAGCGCGTTCAAACTAACAAATAAACAGTTTTATTATGAGTAGTATACGTATATGTAGATAGATGATTTGTGTTAACTTTTCTGAAAATAAACTTTCATTACAGCTGACGATATATGTAGATAGATGATTTGAGTTAAACTTTTCTGAAAATAAACTTACATTACAGCTGACGATGACATCGTAAGAGCTCATCATCACCGCAGGGCGAGGAAGCACTCTGACGAACACGACGATAACGAGTATACCTCCGAAGAGGAACAGGAGGACTGGCATGCCAGACGGAAACATCATCGGAGGAGGGAGGACGGTGAGTGAATAAGGGAGGTATATCGCTGGGACGCCATAGCGCAACCAAGCGGACACCAGCACCCTTGCGTAACACACTAAAGTCCGGTCACGGAGCAGGAAGAATTTCGTACGTATGTCATGCTCACTCAAATGTCTCACTGGTGGTGGCGTGTGTGTTGGATCATTAAGTTCCCTCCAAAATGGTTGAGCTGAATGGTGCTGATCCATACGTCATGTTCGTGAACGGGCGCCGCCAGTAGGGACTGGTCATCTCTTAGCTGCCTCGGCTTATTTTAATTTCTGAATTGTTTTTGTTTTTTTATAACGGACGCTTTTAACGTGCACGTATTTCTACATCGTTCTCACATGGTTAATTTCAACACGAATGATGTAATCAAATATTTTGTAACAATTTTATGATTTAAAAGAGTGTCCATGGAGTTTCTTGCCCGTTCTTCTCCATAGGTACCTACGCTTTGGAATGGGCAACTAGCTTCATCTTTCTGACTGACCGACCCTTTGACAATACAAAAGTACCTGTAATTGGTTTAGTTGAATTAAATGATTTGAGTTTGAGTTTGTACAGTGACCTCTTTGCCTACTGTCAGTGGTCACAAACATTTTTGTATTAGGCCCCTCGCCCACGGCGACTTTTTGTAGCGAGCTATCGCTACTAACGCGCGTTAGTCGCATTTGCAACGCGCTACAGAAGCGATGCCAACGCGCTACAGCATCGCGACTGTATCGCTGCAAACGCGCGACCGTGTCGGACGACATCGGGGAGAGAACGGAGGGAGGGTGGCGCGTGAGTAGAGAATCGAGCATCAGTGAAACTCGCAACACGACAGAAGCATGACAGTATCGCGTTTGCATCACGACTGAGAATCGTGGTGTGGGCGAGGGTAAACAGCTAGCGACCGCATCGCGACTGTATCGATGCGAACGCGCGACAGCATCGCTACTGCATCGCTACAAAAAGTCGCCGTGAGCGTGGGGCCTAAGTGCGGTTTATATGAAATATTTGAAGGAGAAAAAAATATATTTACTAGCTTAGTAAATAGTTATTATTATATAAACTATTTATTATAATTTTAGTATGATAACAGTTATAAAAATCGAGTTATTTGGTAGAAATAAAAAAAAGAAAATTCAAAAATCAGAATCCGATTTCTCTGTATCGGAGTTACTGCTTTCCGACGACGTCTCGCGCCTGTCACATTTATCACAAAAGAATCAACAGTTTTGTAAACCTTACGGTCGCAGGTAAAAGGTTTACAATCCCTGAGGACGGCGGTCATTGCATGTGCGAGCGGGGCGCATTATATTTACGCGAGAGTGACAGAGACAAATTCTTCCTGCTCCACGACCGAACTTTATCAACCACAATCTGAATGATTTTGAAGGATATTGCTAATCCATTGCTTCATATGTTGGAAAAAATTGTTTGCTCAACAAAGTTAAATAACGCAATGAATGTTGTTGAACTGTCAATTACCCCGCTGGGCCCAGCAGTGGGAACAATTAACGCTGATGGCCGATTATACCCTCTCCATTAGGTTAACCGTTTTTTGACAGCTGTTTAGAACGTACATATTCCAGATTATGTAAAAGTTAACTTTAAAATGCGTAATAAAATAAATATATAAACTGCCTTATCTTATTTATGGCTTCTTACAGACATTATAATACTGTACGTGTATCAATCAATGTATTGTGTGTTGCTGCAATCACTAGTTCCATTTGTCAAAAAACGGTTTACCTAATGGACAGGACAGGGTAGTGATTATATGGAGAATGTAAGTAGGTAGGTATTTCTCTAAGAAAATCTTGTAAGCCTTTGCAATATATATTCAATGTATTTTTCAGGTGCAGACCACTACATTTCTGATGAATTGAGATTGATCTTGGGAATCAGAAGTAAGTTTATCTGTATTTCTCCTAAAGGGCCGTGCTGGGTATAAGTTTCTCTGTATTTTTTACTATACCTACCTACAGGGTCGTGATGGGTATATCGAAATTTAAACACAATAAAATATAAATGAAAAAGTTTTGATGTTTTTTTTTGGGGTCAACGACCGCTGATAGTTTTATTATTTGAAGTTTGAGTTGGGAAAATCTGTTTTCTTTTGTTTTATAGTGTTGAGATATCGACACCCATCACGTTTGTGTAGTTTCACTACCTTCTGACTACCCGTAACGACTGTCAAAGATCCACGAATGACAGCCGGGACCAACAGCTTAACGTGCTTTTCGAGGCACGGAGGGGTCTTGGTATATGAAGATGGTCACCTATCCACAACCCGTGCGGCTGTTATTACTTAGCCACAAGCCCTCCAAGCCCTCAAGCTCAATTGAGACAGACCTATAATTGTGAAAGATGTCAAATATACAGTGTGGCGTATTCGACATTAGGTATTTTACACATATACAATTAAAATAATGGATAACAAATCATTTTAGCCGTGGGACCTCTTTTTTTCCTTTGAGTATTTAACATCATTAAGCTTAATTTGTGATTATTTGGTAACAATATTATAAATACAGTGTTGAATTATTGATACCATTGTCCCGCGTGTGTCTAGAACCTTAATATCGAGGGTGGTTTTTATTGTGCCAATTTTTAAGCTAGGTATTTATTTTGTTGGAAAAATTCAGTAAAGTTGTTTTTTTTTTAATTTTAACAGACTGATTACTACTTGTAATAACAGCTGTACTATTTAATGTGATAACCTAATCGCCACTTTGTATAGGTAATCGTATTAACTATAGTAGAAAAAAGTATAGTTTTTATTGTATTTGTTGGTATATTGGCGTGGCTAGCTGACATATGGCAAATAATTTAATTTTATGTTCTGTGTGTTGTAATGTTAATTACTTTACATACCTAGTAACCTGTTGTATATAATCAAGTATTTTCTAACTGAACAGACAGCTGTGCTGCTGGACAGTTTGTTGCGCCACTTCTTCTTCCCAGCGATAGCACTAGGAAGTGGTGAAGGGCGGGTGTTTTGGGGAACTGTCTTTTGTAATTTTGACGTTCGTAAAGTGCTGATTGTCAGCCTAATTTGAATAAATGACTTTTGGTTTTGAAAGAAACTATGCATGCATTCATACATCGTTTCGTTTCTTTAGATCTGAAGTTATCCACAGCCATTCACGCCAAGAGGAAGTTTTGAGTATTAAACTCAAAAGTTTCCTCACGACTAATTTAACAAAAACTTAATCAAATCGAACTGTTTTCCAGGTCACAGGGAAGGCAGCGAATTGCTGCATCATTTGACTGGGCAGCGTGGTAAGTTCTGAATTTCATTTTTTTTTAAATCACAATTAAATAAATAAATAAATATCCCTGGACATTTCACACAGCGCCATCTAGTCCCAAGCTAAGCAACCTAATGCTTGTGTTATGGTAACAAGATGGCTGATAAACTACTTATATACATTTTTTTTGTAAATACATACATATTATAGATAGGAAAAACACCCAGACTCGGAACAAATACATGTAGGTCATACAAATATTTGTTCCGTGCGGGAATCGAACCCGCGACACGCAGCGCAGCAGTCAATCGCTTAACCACTGCGCCAACCGTGCCGTCAATTTTTACAAGAATAGAATAAACGGTGACCCCCAAACTAGGCATTTGCCTGTATCTTGGGAGTCAGAGTTGCGACATTTTCAAAGTGTGGTACTTACAGACGCCAGCACATCAAGCTACTACAATCTGTCAAATTTCTTTAATAGATCTTCAACTTTATTGCTAAAGTATTAAGGTTCAAGGTTGATTGGGAAAATTTGACAGTTTCGGGTAGCTTGACCTGCTGGAGTCTGTACATAGTGATTATTTCAAGACAGGAAAACAACAACTAAAATGTAACTAAACTCAATTAAATTAAAAATTTGGGTCGAATGACCAACAAAATTAGAGTAATTTTGCGGTTTTAAGTAATTAAATAAAAAAATCACTAATATTTATCTTCTGTCCTTTTCTTAATGAAATACATAGAAAGATGCACTGAACTTAGGTAAATTTAGTTTAGTTTTTGAACAAGGGAATCGGCGCCACTAGGAGGTGAACTGTTCATGCGTGACAGTTACGCTAATATTATAAAAATATATCAAATATTTATTTTATTTTATTATTTACTAGCTTCTGCCCGCGGCTTCGCCCGCGTGGATGTCGGAAATTATCCCACGGGAACGTGCTAACAGGATAAAATGTATGTGCTTCCCCAGAATGCCATCTATCTCGCGGGCACTTTGTGGCTAATTACAGTAGAAAACCAATTGTGTCTCATTAGTGGTGATTAAGAGGGTACCTATATGATATCTTTACCTAAGTACCTACCTAATTAAAAAAAAAACTCAATAACAGAAAATTAAATACCTACCTAAATAAACCTATTTCTGATGATAACTAATCTAAACTCAATAAATAAGCAAAATCCCTAAAAACTAATATCTATACGAATGACTAATCCTACCTAACAGTATTATAAAATAACCTACGGTCACTACGTACACTATCAAATATACTACCTATACTTTAAAATTAAAATCTATACCTACGACTCATTTAAAAATAAACCTAAATAACTCTAAAAACTAAAAGGAATAAAAATGAACTCCACTGCGGGTGACCCAACCTACGACAAACTTAGTATTTGCGGTTGGTACAGTACAGACAGTGGTAATCGGGTATAGGGATCGAACCGCAAAATTAAGTTTGTTTTTTATTGTATATACTTTTCCGGGATAAAAAGTACCCAGTGTGGTGCCCAGGATATTAAAGAATAATTATACCAAGTTTCATCGTAATCGAACCGGTAGTTTTTGCGTGATGCCTGAACAAACAGACAGACAGACAGACAGACAAAATTTTTTTTAATCACATTTTTGGGTTCGGTGTCGGTCTAGTAACACCCCCTGTAAATTATTTTTTTGATATTTTCAATGTACAGAATTTTCACTTCTACAGATTTATTTATAAGTATAAGTATATGTAGATAGATTATTAAAGTAAAAAATACAACATTCATCATCATCTGCCTAGCCTTTTCCCAACTATGTTGGGGTCGGCTTCCAGTCTAACCGGATGCAGCTGAATACCAGTATTTTACATGGAGCGACTGCCTATCTGACCTCCACAACCCAGTTACTGGTAATACGATACCCCTTGGTAAGACTGGTTGTCAGAATTTCGGGCTTCTGACTACCAGTAACGACTGTCAAAGATCCACGAATGACAGCCGGGAACAACGGCTTAACGTGCTTTCCGAGGCACGGAGGGGTCTCGGTATGTAAAGATGGTCACCCATCCACAGACCAACCGCGGCAAGCGTAGCTTAACCTGACCGATCGACCTGTGCGGCTGTTATTATTTAGCCACGGCTAAAAAATACAACATTATTTCGTGAATATTTCAAGTGCCTACCTGTTGCCATTATTGATATCGAGCAAAAAAAGGGCAAAAAAATCGCGTTTGTTGTATGGGAGAAATATATTATTTAAATATTTATTTAATTTGTTTTTAGTATTTGTTGTTATAGCGGTAACAGAAATACATAATTTGTGAAAATTTCGACTGTCTAGCTATCGCGGTTTTTGAGATACAGCCTGGTGACAGACAGACGGACGGACAGACAGCGAAGTCTTAGTAATAGGGTCCCGGTTTTACCCTCTGGGTACGGAACCCTAAAAAACAGTATTTTCAAAACAAACAATTAGTCAAAGAGTTGAAGCGTCCCTAAGCGCCCTTTAATATCATTACCACGATGGTTGAGGAGATCGTGGAGTACATGCGTGTGAAGACCAACTGGACTTTGAGGGTCGAGAAGTTGGAGTCGCGTCACAACACGAACGTCAAGTCGTTCGTGGTGCGTGTTCCGACACATCATCTCGAGAAGTTCCTCAAGGAAGAGTTCTGGCCGAAGGGTGTTGTGTACCGCCGGTTTCGTGGCCGGCTACATGACACCAGTCAGCGAAACACGACGCAGACACTTCGTGTGCGTTAGTTAGTTTTTAGTGTGATTATAATGTTTACGTATTTATAGTATTTTTAAGTTATATTCATATTGTATTGTAAGTATGTGTTTATATGGGCCTTGATGCCTGAAATAAATAAATTACTTTATCGCTCAAAATTTTGAGTTTGCGACGAGAGTATTACGATTGTTTAATCATGATTCAATACTATTTTATTTTCATTAAATATTTTTAAATAAGTCGTTTCTTTGAACATTTGATAATACTCATTTTTTTTTGTAATATCTAATACTCAGGGCTGCCAATCCCTTGAAAGTCTTGAAACAGTAAAAAAATCAAACTTCTAAGTCAACGCAATCAAAAGATACGGGCGTTAATGTTCCATTTATGCCGCGTATTTTGACACTCGCAAGGTAATCAAAACCTATAGGATACTTCCCGTTGACCTAGAATCATGAGATTTGGCAAGAAGCTACATAGAGAGCTATATATATGAGCTACATGACATTCATGTAGCTCAAGTAAAGGAAATAATTCGAAAACCGTAAATCTCTAGTTAAGATACCTACAAATTTGTACGGAGCCCTCGGTGAGCGAGTCCGGCTCGCATTTGACCGGTTTTTTATTAACTAATTAGATATACGTTGTTATTTACGTAAATATAATTTTAATTCCGAATAAAATCTATCCGTATAGGGCCTCTTTTAAAGGAAAGAAAGAAAAAATATTTAAAAACATATCTAAGCAACCACAAAAATGATAATTAGGTACTTTAATTTAACTTATTCTACTCCGAAACGAAATAACCAAAGACAATTATCAAAATTAGCAATAATCAGGTAATTAACAAACGTAGTGTTTGCCAATAAGCCGTACTTTAGTTTAAACAATTGTTTAGCCGAGGACGTGCTACGTAGTCGTACACATGAGTAAATAAAGTCAGGAAAAATACATTTTACAGACGCACAGAAGAATTTCGAGTGAGATTATAAGCCAGTGACCTGAAAGGCTAATTAATACAAAAATTAATGACAATGGCGCCGATTCTCTTGTTCACAAACTAAACTAAATTTAAGTTCATTGCATCTTTTTCTTTCTATTTAATTTAGAAAAGGACAGAAGATAAATATTAGTTTAGTCCTGTCAAACTAGTCAGCGCCTGGCGTAAATTGACGTATTTTTAGTAGCCATGTTGTTAATCACGTCTAATCTGTCTATGGAGTATCATAATTTGACAGGACTAAACTAATATTTTATCTTCTGTCCTTTTCTTAATGAAATAGAAAGAAAAAGATGCACAGAATTTAAATTTAGTTTAGTTTGTGAACAAGGGAATCAGGGCCATTAGGGACTGCCAAACTGTTGCAGTTTTCAAAAGAAGAGTGAAAGACCACTATCTGTCCACTTCATCATAGTTGTGTATGTATTTATTATTTTGAGTATGATATAATTATTATCTTTCTAGTAATATTTATTTTAGAAGTATTTATGTATGTTTATTTGTATGTATGTTAGTATATTCTCGTAGGTAATATTTGTTTAGCTTTTAAGTGAATTGTTTTTTGATTCTATGTATTATGTTTTGTCTCCTTTGCTCTATCACACGCTGTCTACATCTCTGTATCTATTGTCCTATCTCAGGTATGTTGGAAGAGATTTCTTATGAAATAAGCATCACCTCTGTACATATTTTTTCTGTTCTGTTTTTCATTGTCTGTTTATATATGTGTGTACTTACATATAAGGTAAAATAAATAAATAAATAAAAAATTTGCTGATCCAACCAATTTTTGAACCTATCCAAAGGTTGTCTTTGGCTTACTAAACAAGCTATTAGTAGGAAAATTACAGTTTCATAAGGCCCCTCGCCCACGGCAACTTTTTGTAGCGATGCCAACGCGCTACAGCATCGTGACTGTATCGATGCAAACGCGCGACATCGGGGAGAGAACGGAGGGAGGGTGGCGCGTGAGTGGAGAACCGAGCATCAGTACAACTCGCATCGCGACAGAAGCAGCGCCTGGCAAATTAATCAGCGTCTGACCTAAATTGACGTATTTTTAGTAGCCATGTTTTTAATCACGTCTAAACTTGCCATGGAGTATCTAACGACAGGACTAAACTAATATTTATCTTCTGTCCTTTTCTTAATGAAATAGAAAGAAAAAGATGCACTGAACTTAAATTTTGTTCAGTTTGTGAACAAGGGAATCGGCGCCAGTATCGCGTTTGCATCACGACTGAGAATCGTGGTGTGGGCGAGGGTAAACAGCTAGCGACCGCATCGCGACTGTATCGATGCAAACGCGCGACAGCATCGCTACAAAAAGTCGCCGTGGGCGAAGGGCCTGAAGTTTGGTAGGAAAATGTCGTGAGGAAAGTTTTGAGTACCTATGAATGTCGATGGCTATAAGAGTAGGGGAAGGCTAAGGAACCGGTGGATGGAATGTGTGAATGATGATATGGTTAGAAAGGGGGTGACTACCGAGATGACGACTAATAGAGAAGTATGGAAGAAAAAGACATGTTGCGCCGACCACAAATAAATTGGGATAAGGGCAGGAGAATGATGAGGTTCCGACCGAAATATCAAATAAATAATTTTATTACTAGTAGTGTTAGGGTTCGGTAATTTACATTTTTATTTAATTAAATTGAAGCGCAAAATTACTAGTTTTCAGGCCAGTATGTATTTGATTCGAAGATTCCTGTACTGACAACACTTTAGTTTGACAATTGGTCGTTGGATGCTTCTGATTGGCTAATCAATCTGCGGCAAGCACATTGTTATCTGTGATTGATTGACGACATTGAATAGTTAACCAATCACAGAACTCGATTTTACCGCGGAAATGGAAAAAAGCTGCCAGGCGGGAAGAGGTCGGTTGGACATTCTGACTCGAGCTGTTGATGGAAAAAAAGCAAAAAAGTTGTGTTTCCTGTTACTTGGATTTTCTTCAGTACTTCACCTAGACATCCTGAAAGTCTTAATTTAGTCCATAGACTCAGTCACAAAGCACTTTATAATAACGGTTTCAGTTATATTTTATAGCAAGTTTGCATAAACACTTTTACACGTCAATAAATTTTACTATAGTTTGACCGAAACCGCTGTACCGCGCCTTCGGTATATGCGCGGCGAGACGGGGGGTAATGCAGGCCACTCATTCGTCAACGCTCACGGCGACGCGCCCCCCGCCTCGCCGCGCATTCCTAAGGCGCGGTACAGCAGTTTCGGTCAAACTATAGTAATAATGTAAGTACATAAATATACGTATGTAGGTATTTACGTAAAAAATAAACTCACTTTAAATAGAGGAGGTTATCGACCTCACAACAGTTACAACAATAAATATAAAAATGTTTGTTGCGAGCAAATATGCATAACGACTATAATTTATTTCGTTGCATCTGTGCACTCAATTTTACAATGAAATATGGACCATGCATTTTAAAATTAAATACCACTCTGTGGGTCTCAAACGACATCGCCGCAGGCCCAGACGGAGATGGCGGGATGAGCTGTACTCGAATCAAACTCAAACTCAAATCATTTATTTCAATTAAACCATTCATGAGCTCATCCCGCCTTCACCTTTCTACCATCGAGAGTCCAGACGCACTGCGGGATACCACCCCTATTTGGTTAATATACCATATATACGCACTAAGCGCTTCTCGTCATCTTTTCTGATGCGCACAGCTAAGGAGTGGAACCGTCTGCCTGCGTCTGCATTCCCGAGTTCATACAACCCGAATCTCTTCAAGGCGAGAGTGAATAGGCTTCTTCTGGGCAAGCTCGTTCCACCGTAGATCTCATCCCTGCCTCTGGGCTGGATTGAGGTCAAGAGTGAGCCCATTATCAATAAAAATTAAAAAACCATTTACAGGCACTTTTGAATTGTCAAAATTAAATAGTCGGTCAGTTAGTCAGAAAGTTGAAGCTAGTTGCCCATTCCAAAGCGTAGATCTCTATGGAGAAGAACGGGCAAGAAACTCCACGGACACTCTTTAATTTCTCTCTCTTCACTCTTTGAATAAAGATTGGTCCTTGGCAGCACTGGACAGAGAGAGGTGGGTGGAGAGTAGGCTCTTGTCCAGCAACTGATATACGGTGATATTATCACGATGATATTTTTACAGCAGTGCGATTCTATAACCATCTCACCGTGAAAGCTTAGGCGAAGTAAGCGTGGAGTGAGCTGTCATTCAAAAATAATGCTAAGGATTGACACTACTGACAACCCACATCAAGCTCACTTCACTTGAGTTTTCACGGTGAAATTTTTACGGAATCGACCGGCAGAACCGGCAGGTTGATCAGTTCACTGTTCCTCAATGATGTACCTACTCAAACTGGAGACCGCCCAGAACGGTTATTAAAATTTCTACGTAGAAAGCCGCCCCTCAGGGCTCCCACACATAAACATGATACGACTTCGCGTCGTAAAATCCTTCGATTTACATAACAAAGGTGCCACTATTCATTGTCAGATGGTAACCGTTAACGATTGTCCGGATGGCTGCTAGTGACAGACTTGGCATGTATCATGCTGTCTTGTATATGATTGAAGGCGAGATCACAACGTAATGCAAATAGCTGACATATTGCAAGTAATTTAATTTTATGTTATGTGCTTTGTAATGTTTATTACTTAACACCTACTTAGTATTGTATAGTATCGAGTATTTTATAACTGAACAGACAGCTGTGCTGCTGGGGAGTTTGCTGCGCCACTTCTTCTTCCCAGCGATAGCACTAGGAAGTGGTGAAGGGCGGGCGTTTTTGGGGGACTGTCTTTTGTAATTTTGACGTTCGAAAAGTGCTGATTCTCAGCCTAATTTGAATAAATGACTTTTGATTTTGATTTTGAATGGCATTGTCTGGCATTGGCATTGTACGACGCGACGTCGTATCGTTTTTATGTGTGGGAGCCCTTATTGCAACGAAAATAACGTGCTGTCAAAGTCAAACTCACCACACCATAGACAAGAGGTTGACTATATTTACATCATTGTCAATGGTGATAACTATGTACAGACGCCAGCACATCAAGCTACTACAATCTGTCAGATTTCTTTAATAGATTTTCGACTTTATTGCTAAAGCATTAGGTTCAATGTTGATTGGGAAAATCTGACAGTTTCGGGTAGGTTGACCTGCTGGCGTCCGTACATGTTAAATAACTTTTACACTTTTATATTTCAGATGAGGCATCCGCTGTGAAGTACATCGAAAACATAACAGGACTTATAGGTACATACGTAAAAGTGTTAAAATACCCTCAATTTTAAAACAATTAATTACCTTTATTTTATGACCGGTAAATCTACTGTCAAATCGCATGTCAGCTGTTATAATTAGTTTTAGAGCTGATTTCTCAGTCTTATGATAAATTTATTCGAGGAATAATTTTGAAATTTTGACAGTTATTTCATACTAAAACTGTCAAACGTCAATTTTATTCTTCGAATAAAAGTTATCTGGCGATGTGAAAATTAGCCCTTAAAATAACAACAGCTAATTATGTAATGTTACAACATAGTTGACAATAGATTAACATCCGGTATCTAAAAGGCCAATCAAGACAAAAAAGGGTTTGAAGATCCGTGGCATACCTACCTGTCCGCCATTTTGATTTTTTTTTAAAATGAAGCCACACAATATGATACCAATATAAATCAATAACTGACATCAATGCAAACAAAAAACATAATAAGACCAAAACCCCGTAAATTGTCACGTTTCCGAGATAATAAACTTCAAAGTTGATCACGTGACATCCATATTTTTTTAACTTTTTTATATCTTGTTGCATACAATAATGTTTGAAATAATCACTGTGAAAGTTTAAAGTAACCAAACATCTATGCAACAAGATGTAAGCAAGTTAAAAAAAATATGCATGTCACGTAATCAACTTTGAACGTTAATATTTCGGAAACCTGATGCTTTACGCGGTTAATTCCTATTATATTTTCCGTTTACATTGAAGTCAGTTATCAATTTATACAGGTTGTAAGAGTGGCCGCCATTTTGAAAAAAAAAATCAAAATGGCGCGACAGTAGGTATGCCAGGCTCCATATAAAAATCTCAATCCCCTTTGCTGATAGACTGTCTGATACTCCATCAAATACCTTGACGTTTGCTTGACAGCCAGTGAGTGAATTATTGTCTAGATAGGCTTTGATGCAGCTGAATACCAGTATTTAACATCGACCGACTGCCTGTCTGAACTCCAAAACTTAGGTATGTTACTGGGTAACACGATACACCTAAGTAAGCCTGGTTGTCAAACTTCCGGACTAACCGTAACAAACTGGCCAAGTTTCAAGAATAACAGCCGGGACCAGCATTTCGAGGCACGGAGGGGTCTCGGTATGTAAAGATGGTCACCCAGTTCACGGACTGACTTCGTCCAGCATAGCTTAACTTAATTGCTTAGCCACGAGCCCCTCTTATTACTATTTATACCTGGGTTGTTGACATTCCAGATCATCACCATGTGTTCGAATTCCTGAGGAAATGCAAAGGTTCCAGGAGCTGGCAATATGTGGTGGATTTCTTGAAACTTATGGATGAATCTCCCCGTAAGTATATTACACGAAAAAAAAACAACAACACTTGAACTATGAAAACCACTGCGTTATAAAATTCGTTATCAAAGTCTACTCGTTGTATAAGGACATGCGATCGACTGTGCTTTTAAAAAGTTTGATAAAAAAAATGCTATTTGGTTTCTGCGCAAAAAAATTAAATATTATGTCTTAATGATTTAATATTTGTGTGTATTTTACAGATATAAATATAATTGTGGAGCTCTTGCGACAGATGACAAACGAAAATGGTAAGAATATTACTCTTGTTTTTCATTCTACAGACCCTTCACAGTTATTGGAACGAAGTTCCTTATCGCGCGTTGCGAAAGGGGGCTAGACGGAAAAAATTAAGACCAAAAGTTGGAACGACACTCTTTGCTATAGTTGTAAGCCGTGCGGCGTGCGCGTGTTTCTCTGTCTGTCTCTCTCTCTCTCTCTTATAGAAAGCAAGCCAGCTATACTTCGTTCCATCCGGGTGTCCCTTGACACCTCTCAAGTTTTTTTTTACCTCTGACAGCAGCAATCTAACATCAACCTTATTATAACAAACATAAAGATCACAATTATTTTGACAGACTTGTCAGTAGCAGCAACCCAAAAACAACCTTATAATAATGAGAATAAAGATCACTGTGATTTGGACAGTGATGTATGTAAAATCAGAGATAAAATAACTGTGAAATCTAATGTATCCTGTACATATTTACAGTCCGTATGGTATGCATGTACGGCACCCTAATTGCGTAACACACGATCAATCAGAATCTGAATCATTTTGAAGCAAATTGCTAATCCATTGCTTCATAAATTCGAAAAATTTGTCTGCTCAACACGTAAATATCGCAATGAATGTTGTTGAACTGTCAAAATGAAACCGATTCCGATTGATCGTGTGTTACGCAATTAGGGTGTAGAATACATAGGTAGATAATCATAGATTACAGCACTTGGTCGTAAATATGTTAAATCAAGTAGTTTCCGTTACTTTCAACTTTGCTTAAAATATTTTTATACTTAAAAAAAACTAAAATAGCTAATCATGGTTTTTTTTGTCTTTTAAAATTTACTTATTTACTTTATTTTAAAGAAAAGTGTATACTTATTCATGAACATTCTATTTCAGACGTGCTAAAGGCATTTGCTGCTATGAAGCCGTTAATTGGCCACGACGATTTTGATGGTATTTTCGAGAGTCTGCAGAAGATATCTGGAGAAAAAAGTAAGTTATAGTACTATTCTGAAAAATTCACATTTATTCTCTTAATAACTTATCACAACAAGAACAACACATCACCAACAACAAACAAACAACAACATTATCAACATCATCATCTGCCTAGCCTTTTCCCAACTATGTTGGGGTCGGCTTCCAGT
This sequence comes from Apamea sordens, assembly GCA_945859715.1. Taxonomy (NCBI): domain Eukaryota; kingdom Metazoa; phylum Arthropoda; class Insecta; order Lepidoptera; family Noctuidae; genus Apamea; species Apamea sordens. Next base: position 2,703,580 of record OX244015.1, on the reverse strand, counting down.
CTAACCGGATGCAGCTGTAGACTGCCTATCTGACCTCCACATAATAACTACTAAACACGACACCCCTTGGTAAGACTGGTTGTCAGACTTTCGGGTCACTGTCGACTTTTCGTAACAACTGTCAAAGATTTGATATTTTAATTTTTAATACAAGATTTGAAAATAGTTGACTATCAGAAAGTACAGTTTTTCAGACTTATTTGAATTAATAATAATAATATCCCTGGACATTTCACACAGCGCCATCTAGTCCCAAGCTAAGCAACCTAATGCTTGTGTTATGGTAACAAGATGGCTGATAAACTACTTATATACATTTTTTTTTTTGTAAATACATACATATTATAGATAGAAAAACACCCAGACTCGGAACAAATACATGTAGGTCATACAAATATTTGTTCCGTGCGGGAATCAACCCGCGACACGCAGCGCAGCAGTCAATCGCTCACTGCGCCAACCGTGCCGTCAATTCATTGTAATATTTTATTTTGATTGTAATTTTTTCAGATCCCCATGAGATTGCTGATTACTTCAAGCATGTAGCTCATACTACCGGTAAGTTTTTATTAATCTTTTGCTTTCTACATCGTGTTCCGGACGATATACAAAAACTTCGACCAGATGTTCAGACCATGGAGTTAAGCCATTTTAACACACACACACACATTAATAAATAAAAATATACAAACTAAATACCTTGACGTAAATCACCCGATATGCATGCCTCTTTATCTCTTTATCCGAAGCATTTGATAGATTTATCATTTTAATTGCACTAAGCGGCAACATAGGCCCAATTAAGACCCTTTCTTACTGCATAGCTCAATTAAATTTCATTAAATGAAATTACAAATATATTTGTAACGAAGCCTTTTTAAGTACTACTTCCTTTGTTAGATTTGATCTGTAAAAGCTATAGAGGCGTTTGCCAAAGTTTATGGATAACGTGAATTACACGGTGTATACAGGTTGAATTTTTCAACTGCATCATTGGATTTTTGAAAAATCTGTATTTTGAGCCGCGAATCGAACCCGTTGATTTTGAAATAAAAACACACTGTATTCATACACCATTCGATAGTGCCGCTAATAAGGATCGAATTCTGGGAAGTAATGATATACGGCAAACTAAAGAAAAGTGCTCATTTTTAACAAAATACTTTTTTTAATTTTTCTTATGTTACCTACCTATTAAACCTTAACTGATTAATTGTTGTAACTGTACAGCAGTGCGATTCTGTAACCATCTCACCGTGAAAACTTAGGTGAAGTTAGCGTGGAGTGAGCTGTCAGTCCAACTAATATGCTAGGGATTGACACTATTGACAGCTCACTCTAAGCTCACTTCACCTAACTTTTCATGGTGAGATTTTTACAGAATCGATCGGCTGGTGCCTACTTAGAATCAAAATGAATTGTATTTTTTTCATAATTTATTAAAATAAAACAAATGCAGGCGTTGTGGCTTGCACCGCATCCATTAAAGTAAGTCACCTTCTGAAAGGCACACAAGATACGACTGTATGTCGTGTCATCTAAGTCACCTTCTGAAAAGCACACAAGATACGACTGTATGTCGTGTCATCTAAGTCACCTTCTGAAAAGCACACAAGATACGACTGTATGTCGTGTCATCTAAGTCACCTTCTGAAAAGCACACAAGATACGACTGTATGTCGTGTCATCTAAGTCACCTTCTGAAAAGCACACAAGATACGACTGTATGTCGTGTCATCGTGTGCCTTGTGCCGTGAAAGGGACAAGATGACACGACATACAGTCGTATCTTGTGCCTTTCAGAAACCCGGTGACTTACATTCATAGTTATTTTACTTCTGGCAGCAGCAACCTTATCATACTCATGTTACCTGCCGTGATTGGATGCAATAATTTAATTTGTATTTTAATAATAATGCTTTATTTGCCAAAATGTAGGTGTACCAAGTAGTATGATCTTAATATAAATGTGGCCCATTTACATTCTACCATTACATGTGGTGTGCAAATCTTTAATTCTAGAACACATTAAATTATTAAAAATGTCATAATATTCCTTCAGTTATCACTATAAACGTTACAACGTATGACATCAATGAGTAATTTAATTTTAATGAAATCAATGAATAAGTTTACCTATTACTTAATTATTTTTTTATCCCGCTTTGTGAATGAACACCGATACGAATGATGGACGTTGACTTATGGCGAATAATGATTTTAATCTATACTAATATTATAAAGAGGAAAGATTTGTATTTTAGTGTGTATGTTTGTAATGAATAAACTCAAAAACTACTGAGCCGATTTCAAAAATTCTTTCACTATTGGAAAGCTACATTCACCCTGAGTGACATAGGCTATATTTATTGCTAGAAAAGATTAGGGATCCTTACTAAAACTTAACCACCCGTGCGAAGCCGGGACGGGCCACTAGTGTTATATGAAATAGAACCAGCATTAAATGTTGTGCACCTTATAAGTATGTTACAGCGATCCTTTATAATAATTATAAGAACTGATATTTCACCTGTGAAAAACAATACCTAAATGAATTTGGACTTGACTTAAATTTCAAGAGCCTTTAGAAATCAATTTTTTATACAGGGTGACTAGTAATTTGACGTATTCCGTCCAGGACGTGACAGTGGGACAAATGCCTAGGCGGAAATTCATGGGATTCGTGAAAACCCAATTTTTTATGTATTTTTGAAAATTTCCCAATATTCGTCACTATACAGGGTTATTTGTAAAACACCAGCAACCTCTTAAGAGGTCATTGTACTCATTATTATGAACAACTTTTACTATGGGACCAAAACTGAAATCGCGAAAAAAAAATCAGCTGTTCCCTACATTTATGTTCGCATAACTCGTCAAAATGTAGGGAACAGCTGATTTTTTTTTCGCGATTTCACGTTTGGTCCTATAGTAAAAGTTGTTCATAATGATGAGTACAATGACCTCTTAAGAGGTTGTTGGTGTTTTACAAATAACCCTGTATATCACTTTTCTCTTAACTCTCAATTTGCATGGCCTTCATTGCTATTCCATTGCATATTATGTATTATTTATTCTTCTTCCACAGGGTTGCAAGGAGTAAAGTTGGAGATTTTGAAGTTGACCAGTGGCATCGGTCCGGCAGAGTTCCCGAATCTACTGAAAGTATTACTGCCTGAAATTGGTAAGATCAGTGTCATTTTACTGTTTTTAAAAAGTACTAGGTATCGCTCGTGACTTCGGTCGTATCGTAAAAGTACAGACGCCAGTAGGTACATCAAGGTACTACAATTTGTCAAATTTCTTTAATAGATTTTCAACTTTATTGCTGAAGCATTAGGTTTAAAGTTGATTGAAAATTTTACAATTTCGGGTAACTTGATGTGCTGGCGACTGTACTACTTCATGAACGCAGGAAGTTTCTTATGTGATGAAGTGTTTTAAATTACTATTTGTTTTTATTTTTCAGACATGAAAGGGGCATTCAATCTTTTAATATTGGGCACAAGGACTGTAGGTAAGTTTAAGAGAGTTATTTACTCGAAGTCAGGAACATTTTGAATATTGTCGCTTAGGTAATAATACCGTCGTACTCATACACAAGAACGACACGCTTCGACAACAGCGACAGCCATCTAGTATACCCGATTCAGCGTACCCGACCGACTGGAACCGAGTATACCCGATTCAGCTTCACCGACAGACTAGAGTCGAGTATACCCGACCCGATTCAGCGTCACCGGCCGACTGAAACCGAATATACCCGATTCAACTTCACCGATCGACTAGAGCCGAGTATACCCGATTCAGCACCGAGTGTACGCGATTCTGCACCGAGTATACACGATTCAGCACAGAGTATACACGATTCTGCACCGAGTATAGGTACACGATTCTGCACCGAGTATATGATATGATATGAAAATGTTTTCACTTCCAAAGAAGGCATAAGGATGATTAAATTAAATCAAAATCGAGTATACACGAATCAGCGCCGAATATACCCGATTCAACGTCACCGACCCGAGCGTGACGCTTCAGTTTCTTTCATGTTCAGAAAGAGAACAAAGTGCGCCTAAAAAAGTTTTTACTTCAAAAAAAGGCATAATGATGATTAAATTAAATCAAACTCTAATTACTTTTCAGACATTGGCGACGCCATAAGTGCTGTCAACCGTTTATTGAAGACAAAATCATTGACGGAGAGTATAATCCTACTGAAAACTGTCACTAAACAGACACGTAAGTATGACGCTAGAACTGCGGGGTAGTTGCGTAATATACTATCAGTAGCAATGATTTTCATTTTGACAGTTCAACAACATTCATTGCGTTATTTACGTTGTGGATCATACACATTTTTCGAACATATTGTTGCGCGCCACAATGAATGCCTGGTACATGGTGACATTAGTTACCACTAGCGCCATCTAGTATCGAGTAGCAGAACTAATTCACCACTAGCGCCATCTAGTATCGAGTAGCAGAACTAATAGATCCTTCTAGATATTTCGATGCTAGACCTTTCTAGAACTATCGACATCTGGTCCGTCGGGGCCGGTATATACCTACTCGAACCTTCTAGATGTTTCTACAATAGAAGGTTCTAGAACTATCTGCGGCACTATATAATGCCGTGATTAGCCACGACCGAGTCAGAGTTGGATAAACGATACAAGCGAGTACATCGAAAGCGATCTTCAAGTGCAACTTAAGTGCAATTGTGTTTTATAATTAGTGTGTTTGAGTTGTTATTAGTGTTGTTTAATTCAAGTGTAATTTTTGGTAATTTATGTCGGCAGTTTTAATTGTCACGAACCCCGAAGCTCGTAACAATATAAAGCAATGGATTAGCAATATCCTTCAAAATGATTCAGATTGAGATTCACAGTGTATTTCGTAATAAGGGTACTGATTCCTGGCGTTAAATATGATACACTACTGGTGGCGCCAGCATACGTACCTACTGTTAGTATGAATTATGAAAATACTAATGGTGTTTTTTTATGTTTTAGAAATAAAATACGCTTTGGAGGAGTTGACGCAATCGCTAAATAGAGGCAGTAAGTATTTAGTTTAAAGTGGTTAAATAATAAATTTTATTAAACGACGTAATATAATAAACTTATGTCAGCCTATGCCAATTAATCATTTATAATTAATGTTATGTAGGTTTTGGATCAAATCACAGCAGTTGACAAGCGTTTGAGCATTTATTTGGACACCCGGTTTCTGGTAAGGAAATAAATCCGTCCAGAAACCGAGTATTTCAGTATTACAGTATATTATATACTAGCTTCTGCCCGCGACTTCGTACACGGATCCAGTCCCTTTCTCGTTCCGATAGGAATTTTGGCAAGAGTTTGAACTGTGCGTTGATATATATGTCAGCCAATGAAGAACCGATGAAGGATTTCGATTAAGTTTGGTATAACTTAGATTGACTGTTGTAGACTGGGTAGGTTATGACTTCATTAAAATATAAAGGTAGAATTATTTTCATTCCGAAATTATGAAGCGAAATTAATATCAATTAATTAACATTACTATTCTAAAAAAATTCTTTATAAACTATATTGTTGGTTTTTCCGTCGGGTGCCAGAATATAAAACCCGGAAGGCTAACCCTTGAGAAAGCAACATAAAGTTGGCCATGAGAAAAACAGCCGGTTCTCAAATCAACACCAGCAGCTTTCAGTGTCTGTCCCTGTGACTTGTTTATTGTCACGGCAAAGCATGTAGTCACAGGAAACTGTGTGCGCTTAAATTGAAAGACGAAATTGTTGGGGATGAGTGGTATGCGCGGTAAGAACACAGTCTCACCGGCACCACTCCCAGTGAGGATTACAGCTACAATAATATTGCGTTGTAAAGCCTCAACTATAAGTCGGGTCCCATTACACAGTTTCGGCGGTGTCAAATTTCGCATCAGCATTATCGGATTACCAACTTTGAGTCTTATTTTGGTGGCGTCGTCCTGATCGACTACGTTATCAAAAGTAGTGTAAACGACTTCATCTCCAATAAATTTCCAACATTTTTTTTTTTCATTTATTTATGCAGCTTGTTCGTTTTTGGGGTCAATATGGCGCGTTCATATAACCAAGAATTTTCCTGGTTTCTTATGTTCTGAATGTCCCCAAATACTGATTGTATAAGTTCCTCTTCGGAGGCAACAAATACTCATCAGACCAAACAAATTTTGTTAAAATGTCATGTCTGCTTATGCCATAGTTTAGCTGTGCTCTCCGAGTTCCACATCAGATGTTTCAATCTTCGAATTTTATTCTCCGAGCAGAAAATACTCATCAGACTGAACAACTTTTGCAAAGATGTCATTCCTATATATGTTATGGTTTAGCTGTGCTCTTAGAGTTCCACATCAGATGTTCCGATCTTCGAGTTTTATTCTCGCAGCAGAAAATGCTCATCAGACTGAATAACTTTTGCTAAGATGTCAAACCTATATATTATAATTAGGCTGTGCTCTCAGAGTTCCACATCAGGTGTTCCGGATCTTCAATTTTATTCTCTCAGCAGAAAATGCTCATCAGACACAACATTTTTTTCTAAGGCGCCATTTTTGTAACTCTTATAATTTAGCTGGTCTGTTGCGGTTCTGTATCAGGTGTTCCAGTTTCCAAAATCAATTATAGCCTATATGTTGCCCAGATTTAGTAGCTAGATAATAAAAAAAGTTTCATTCAAATCCGTCCAGTAGTTCCGGAGATTAGCGTGTATAAACAGACAAACAGATAAACAGACAAACAGACTTGACTTTTTTTATTAGATTCGTGTTCAGTGTTCAGTTCTATTACTGTTTCTTAACCCCCCTCAATTGTTCTTTTTTAAATATATTCAATGTACAGACACAACTTTTTTACATTCTTATTATAAGTATAGATTACAGTGTTTCATCAAATATCAAACCATTTTTCTTAGGGTTCCGTAGCCAAATGGCAACGGAACCCTTATGGATTCGTCATGTCTGTCTGTCTGTCTGTCTGTCCGTCCGTATGTCACAGCCGCTTTTTTCCGAAACTATAAGAGCTATATATACTGTTGAAACTTGGTAAGTAGATGTATTCTGTGAACCGCATTAAGATTTTCACACAAAAATAGAAAAAAAAACAATAAATTTTGGGGGTCCCCATACTTAGAACTGAAACTCAAATTTTTTTTTTTTCATCAAACCCATACGTGTGGGGTATCTATGGATAGGTCGTCAAAAATGATATTGAGGTTTCTAATATCATTTTTTTCTAAACTGAATAGTTTGCGCGAGAGACACTTCCAAAGTGGTAAAATGTGTGTCCCCCTCCTGTAACTTCTAAAATAAGAGAATGATAAAACTAAAAAAAATATATGATGTACATTACCATATAAACTTCACCGAAAATTGGTTTGAACGAGATCTAGTGAGTAGTTTTTTTTTAATACGTCATAAATCGTAACGTAACGGAACCCTTCATGGGCGAGTCCGACTCGCACTTGGCCGGTTTTTATTGAATTTATTTATTGAACACTGATTAATTACTATTTTTACAAGTAAATAATACGAAAAAATATAGAAAATGGCAGGAGCTCATTGGGCATTAAAAAGTTCGTCCGCATCGCTGTCAATGGGATAAGTGCCCAAAAGGCTGGCAGCATTACCACGTTGGATGGCAATGCTGATTCTTTGGGCTAAAAATAGGCCAGCCTTCTGGTCACGTGAAGAGTCAAACAACCGCTTGGCTTTTTATTTTTTATTGAATAAAAAATAAAAAACATTAAAAATACTTAGGTACTTACCTACTGCAATTTGTATTTTTTTTTTTATAGAGACTGACTATAATTAAATTATTATGAATTAATATTATATTATTTTTTAGCTGTAAGTCTTCCATACTTTAATAAAACAATAAATATTTATTTTCTTAAGTAGTATTTAATTTATAGAAACTTGTCCTAATTTGTTGTTTCCTGTGTTTTCCAGGTTTGAGGGTAATCATAGAAAACCTGTACAAGATCGGTGGTTGCGAGAGCTTGCTACAGGTGCAGGAGATCTTCAAAGATGTTTTTGGGACTGACAGTAAGTTTTTAACCGACTTCTAAAAAAGGAGGAGGTTCTCAATTCGGATGTTTGTATTTTTTTTTTTTTTTATGTTTGTTCGCGCGCAACTCTTTCGCTTGCCAACCGATTTGAAAAATTCTTTTTTTGTTGGAAAGGGTATACTTCCCTAAATGGTCCCATAGAAATTTCATCAAAAACAGTTCAGTAGTTTGGTTTTTAAACCAAAATTACTGGTAAAAATTACAACTTAAAAGTGAAAAATAAAAACTTTTTTGCAAAAAAAATCAACCGACTTCCAAAAACGACACTACAAAGTGAAAAATAACTTTAATTTCGGAAGTCGGTGGCAAACAACGAAAGTGTGAACCCAACGATTTTTCACTTTGTAGTGTCGTTTTTGGAAGTCGGTTGATTTTTTTTGCAAAAAAGTTTTTATTTTTTAACAAGACTTTTTGCCAACGTCAGTCTACCAAATGTTTTTCTTCTTCAGTTTACACCTATGTTTAACAATTAAAAAACTTCGACTTTTTAGTTTTTGTCAATAAAATTTTCTCTCATCGTATTTTTAGGGTTCTGTACCTCAAAAGGAAAAACGGAACCCTTATAAGATGAATTCATTGTCCGTCTGTCTGTCCGACTGTCAAGACCCTTTTTCTCAGGAACGCGTGGAAATATCAAGTTGAAATTAATATCAAATACTCAGGGCTGCAATCCCTTGAAGCAGTGAAAAAATCAAACTTCTAAGTCAACGCATTTAAAAGATACGGGTGTTTATGTTCCGGAATCAAAACCTATAGGGTACTTCCCGTCGACCTCATCATCATCTGCCTAGCCTTTTCCCAACTATGTTGGGGTCAGCTTCCCGTCGACCTAAAATCATGAAATCTAGCAAGAAGCAATGTTATGTAGCACAATCAAAGGAAAACATCCGAAAACCGTAAATTTTTAGTTACATACCTACAAATTTGTACAAAACCCTCCGTGCGCGAGTGCGACTTGCACTTCACCGGTTTTTTTTTAATATCGTCATAATAATATACTCTATTTTCTCCCACAGACATTGTGGATATAATCCACAAAATCAACAAGGTGACGAAGCGTCAGGACGCGCTCTACTTCCTCAGTTCCTTACTGGATGTGACGCAAACCAGTAGCATCAAGGACGCTGCAGCCGTCGTGCTGAGTCTGACAGCGAAAGACAGTGAGTAACATTGCCCCAGCCTGTTTCCAACAGGTAGTGGGATCGTCCGAAAGGGTTACCGCTGCTCTGGAACATAAAGGGCTAAGGAAGGAACACGGGTGGGTTTTAGTCAGTAAGAGTCTGACACTCCCTTCTGCTCCACACAGAGCGGGAGGGGTCATTTGACGATTTCCCATCCACAAAAAAAAAAAAAAGCCTGTTTCCAACTATGTTCGGGTCGGCTTCCAGTATCGGATCGGGTTCGGGGGGGGTGTTCGGGTTCGGGGGGGGGGGGGGGTTCGGGTCGGATGCAGTTGAGTACCAGTATTTTACATGGAGCGACTGCCTATCTGACCTCCACAACTCAGTCATTCGGGCTTCTGACGACCATTAACGACTGTCAATGATCTACGAATGACAGCCGGGACCAACGGCTTCATGTGCTTTCCGAGGACGGAGGGGTCTCGGTATGTGAAGATGGTCACCCATCCACGGACCGACTGGGGCAAGTGTAGCTTAACCTGATTGATCGACCCGTGCTCTTGTTACTACTTAGCCACGAGCTCTTAAGAAGTAAAATACTCACTATACTTTAAATGGAGCAACTACCTCTGACCTCCGCAACCCGTGTCATGTCACCTAGTAACTACTAAGTATCACGATACCACGCGGTGCGACTAGTTGCCAGATAATAATAATAAAATGGTAATATCACATTGTACTGGGATCGATCCATCATCACTGACAGGACTATTGTGGCCAATAAGCCTGATATAGTGGTGGTGGATCGATCAGAGCGGCGCGCAATGATTGTTGACATAACCGTCCCGCATGATGAGAACCTCGTGAAAGCCGAGAAAGATAAACAAATCAAGTATCTTGACTTGGCTCGCGAGGTTGTCGACATGTGGGATGTGGACTCAGCGATCATTGTGCCGATAGTCGTGACAGCCAATGGCTTAATAGCCAAGAGCCTCGACCAACACCTGAAGAGGCTCTCGTTGGGCAGCTGGATCAAGGGCTTGACTCAGAAAGCGGTACTTCTGGACACGGCTCGCATTGTCAGCAGGTTCCTCTCTCTGGAGCCCTGACCGCCGGTAGCTTGGACCCTGTTCCCGATACCGGTGGGCTACTATTTTTTATATTTTTAAATGTTTTTATACTTTTTATATTCTAATATTTAAAAATATAATTTATATGATTGTACATTGAAATAAAGGAGATAATAATAATAATATCCCTGGACATTTCACACAGCGCCATCTAGTCCCAAGCTAAGCAACCTAATGCTTGTGTTATGGTAACAAGATGGCTGATAAACTACTTATATACATTTTTTTTTGTTGTAAATACATACATATTATAGATAGAAAAACACCCAGACTCGGAACAAATACATGTAGGTCATACAAATATTTGTTCCGTGCGGGAATCGAACCCGCGACACGCAGTGCAGCAGTCAATCGCTTAACCACTGCGCCAACCGTGCCGTCAAAATTTAACGGGATTCCGACTACCCGTAACGCTTGTCGAAGATCTCCAGCAGTGCGATTCTGTAACCATCTCACCGTGAAAACTTAGGTGAAGTGAGCGTGGAGTGACCTGTCATTCCAACTAATTGACACTATTGACAGCTCACTCTAAGCTCACTTCACCTAACTTTTCACGGTGAGATTATTACAGAATCGATCGGAAGGACGTCTAACGACTGTCACCCCTGGAAACGAGTAAAACCGCAAGCTAGTTTATACTAAAACATATTTTGTATATTTTTCAGTGCCTCTTTTTGATGTTCTGGAACAAATCCGTATCAAATCAGGACACGAAGATATCATAGACTTCTTCAAGAGACTCATGTCTATCACTGGGACTAAGTGTAAGTATAAGGCTGAGGCTACATTAGGCCGCGACGCGACCTGCGACACATGAGCGATTAAAACAAGTAAATGAATGCTCACGTATATGGCTACACCGTACATCAAATATTACTAGCGATCTTTGATTTCTTTATGCGATAGGAACAACATTACTGATATCACGGCATCGGCTACATCAACATATGAGCGAAATTGAAGCGAATTCATTAGAAAATTTCGCTTGTAATGTTTTTCTCGTTTCGCTCTTCCAGTCGCATCGCAAATCGCTGCCTACTGTAGCCTCAGCCTAATAGTTGTAGCCCTTTTAATTATAGCACCATAAAAATATAGCCCCGTGAATAATTGTAGCCTTTTGCATAACTACCTATAGCATTTTGAAGAGTTATTAAACTATAGTTAGTCAAAAGGCTATAATTAGCCTTTCGAATAATTATAGCCTTTTGACTAACTATAGCCTTTTGAACAATATTGTGGCCTTTTAAAATAATCCTCGCTTTTTTCTGCAATAGGTGCATTTTTATTATAATTTGTGACAGGCCTTTGTTATGCTGTGGGCAACTTACAGGCTGTTATTATTCCGTACCAAAATTGTAAAAAGGAACCCTTATGGTGCGACTCAGTCTGTGTGTCTGTCACAGCTGGATATCTCAAAAACTGCTAATGCTATCAAATAGTTTTAGATGACGTTTGCCTAACAATTTTTTTTATTGCATCTGGTTTAAGGTCCTTGTAATATTTATTTTTACTTTTGTTTTCAGCTATCCAAGAGGCTTGGCAAGTTATGATCACCGTTACTTCAATTAGGGGTAAGACTTCATTGTTAGCGTATCTGTCGCAGCCAACTGGTTTAATTAGCCGTTTAGTTAACCGCCTAGCCTTTTAACTAAACGGCGGCCGTTCAACTAACGGCCTGAATAATATTCAATAAAATAAAGTTTAGGTTTGAACTGTAACCAATCACGTGCGAACCGAATTGGTCGCAGTAACTAAGCCAGGGCACCCCGAACAAATGGGTTAGGTTAGAACTGTGATCAACCGCGTGCGAGCCGAGAGAGCGAAGCGAGGCGAGCACTACTTTCAAAGGCCAGGCGGTTGACTAAACGGCTAATTTAACCAGAAGGCCAATTCTCTTAATTTAAAACGTTAAAAATCTAGTCGCAGTCTCACCACAGCGACAAACAAATGTCAAAAACTTGTCAAAATGTAGGGAAATTAGAGGTATTTTTGACAGATTGAGACTGAGATCAGACTGTGAACGTTCTTAAAATTACGAGAATTGCCCCTCAGTTGGCTGCAATATATCGATGACAAAAAGTTTAAATATTCTTTTCGCTTTTTTCAATAATTTACTTTTTTTTCCCAGATATCTTTGTATTCTTCGACAAAGTGTACAAGTACACCGACGTAGAGATCATAGTGTTTTTGGAAACTTTACTGAGAGTCACCAACGCTACTAACATTCGAGTCGCTGCCTCGATGCTCAGCAAGGTCTGTGGAGTTGATGGTAAGTCAAAATAACCACCTATCTCCATTCCTTTTTCCTCATCCAATAATAGGCAAAACTCATACATGGTGCGAGCGAGCAAGGACTATAATATTCTATGTAAAGAGTTCTCTTTTGACCCATTTACCACCAAAGCCCATTCTGCACGCGCTCAGCTGAATGCCAACTTTTTTAACAGCGCGTAGTGTTTTATTTTTGGGACGAAGTTCCTTATCGCGCGTTGTGAAAGGGGGCTAGACGGAAAAAATTCTTACGAAAAGTTGTCACGACACAATCGCTACGAGTGCTACGCCGTAGCCGATGCGTAGATTATCCGCTACGCAGCTACGTCGTCGCAGAGCTACATAATAAATTATCTGCTCAACAACGTAAATTGATTTATAGAAGATTTTTATTGGAACGAAGTTTTGGAACGAAGTTCCTTATCGCGCGTTGTGAAAGGGGGCTAGACGGAAAAAATTCTTACGAAAAGTTGTCACGACACTTTTTGCTATAGTAAGCTATTGTAAGCTGTGCGGCGTCGCATGTTTCTCTGTCTGTCTGTGAACTTCGTTCCATCCGGGTGTCCCTTGACACCTCTCAAGTTTTTTTAGTTCTATTTTTCCCCATGTCACTAATGCCTAACATGGCGTCTGAATGTATTTGTTGCTTATTACTTAATTTTATTTGTTTTTTTATCGTGCTTGCTACTTAGTTGTTAGTGATCCTAAGATTTCTACTACCTTCTCTGTGTCTACTCGTGAGAACCTGTAATTGGCTCTGTGTCGCTTATACAATTGTTATTAATTTGGTTTAGCTGTTGGTTCTCCTACTTTTAAATAAATAAATAAACTATAACGACTACCTACTACTTTAGGTTTCCCCCCCCCCCCCTACTTACTACCTACCACCAAAGGAGCATCTCCCTGTAGGTTGCAACCTTCCTTGGTCCACTTGGAAGTCCCTGAACCGTCTCTGGACAGAAGTGGGAAGATGTAAGTCCAACCTGGTAAAGTGGGGCTACCTTGACGGAACGGCAGTAGGGTGTGATTGTGGAGCTATGTCGCAAACCATGCTCCACCTCCTATCCTGCCCTCTGTGTCCCAAAACATGCAGTCAAAGTGACCTGCGCTGCCACTGACGACGTCGTGGAAGTGGCAAAGTTTTGGGATAATGATATTTGAAATAGAGTCGTGCCATCGACACGAAGGAGAAGACTACATTTCAAAAACTCTTTTACAAAAAAAAATCAACCGACTTCCAAAAAAAACAACAAAGTTTTTGGAACGAAGTTCCTTATTTATTTTTCACTTTTAAGTTGTAATTTAGACCAGTAATTTTGGTTTAAAAACCAAACTACTGAACCGTTTTTGATGAAATTTCTATGGGATCATTTGGAAAGTATACCCTTTCCAACAAAAAAATAATTTTTCAAATCGGTTGGTAAGCGACGGAGTTACGAGCGAACAAACATAAAAAAAAATTAAGAAAAATACAAACATCCGAATTGAGAACCTCCTCCTTTTTTAGATGTCGCTTAAAAAGTATTTGCTTACGTACTAAAGTTGTTAAAAAATAAAAGGCCCGTTTTGACATTGACAGTTCTAGTACCTAGTTAATAAAGATCAAATTCGCAAAACACGTATTCGTTTGAATGAAATTGACAGGTGTCAAGAACGCATTCCCAAATGTCGAAACGAGTCTTTTTTTTGACAACTTTACTTTGGTACAGGGATCTTTTGGCACCAAAATCGAAAACAACGCACATCTTGTTTTTGAAAGACAACTTCACAAAATTTTTTTTTTTTGTGTGCTATGCACTCTTTTTTTGGCAATTTTTTTTTTTTTTTTTTTAGCGATTATATCATAATTTGCGTTCCGATTTAAATATCACGATTATGACAGCTGAGAGCTGTCAACGATTTGGAACGCTCGTGAACGCGCTTACAGTGCTCGCTCAAAAACAAAACTATATTCACTTGAAAACTCATTGTTGGATTAGAGTACTTCTCTGATTTGTTTTTCTTCTTTGGTTAGGTGGCGACTGTAACCAATAGCACAATTTCGAAGATGCGTTAGTTTAAAGATACATGATGCGACTCAAAACAAAACAGCACAATTGTGCTATTAGTAATAAAGTGATATTAATTTAGGGTATAGTCAGCGTCAAATCTTATTATTTTAAAACTCCAAACAATTTTTTTAATAGCTTTAGATTTTATAAAAAACAAAAGGTATTCTTTATTGCTTAACAACACACCTTCTTTTTGCTTTCAGATTTCTTCGATATAATCCAGCTGCTATTTGTTATTACTGAGATGGGTACGTATTTTTGAAGTAAAAACTTCTTTAGCGGCGCTGTGCACTTTTATTGTGATAGGTAAAAAATATTAAACTCGCGTCAGGACACGTGATCTGATCGAAAATTCGTAAGACGGAGCTCGCGTCAGGACACGTGATCTGATCGAAAATTCGTAAGACGGCCCTCCGTCTTACGAATTTTCGATCAGATCACGTGATCACTTGAATATTAACGTTGTGCATTTTTGATATGTTGAAATGCGCTCTACTCTCCCTAGAGTAGAGCGCATTTCAACATATCAAAAATGCACAACGTTAATATTCAAGTTTTCACTTCTGCCGGCACTCCCGGAGTGCAACCCGTTGTTTTTTACTTTTTCGCTTTTCTTAAAATTTCTTTTTTACTTGAAAAATGTTATAACAGCTTCTTATTACAGATGTGGTGAAATTCTTCGAAAACATCATTACAATTAGCAAAGCATTCTGTAAGTACCTACCAGTCTCCTACCTACATTTTATGAAACCGATTCTTTTTCGAGCAGTGATGGCCAACTGGCCCCGTGATAATGGCCCCGAAATACGAGTTGTGGTTGCAGTTTCGAACCCAAACAGGCACTTAATAACCCTGTATCATTTCATTCTCCTGCCCTAATCCCAATTTATTTGGGGTCGGCGCAACATGTCTTTTTCTTCCATACTTCTCTATTAGTCGTCATCTCGGTAGTCACCCCCTTTCTAACCATATCAACATTTACACATTCCATCCATCGTTTCTTTGGTCTTCCCCTACTCTTATAGCCATCGATATTCATACTCAAAACTCTCCTCACAACATTTTCCTCATTTCTCCGTAACACATGCCCATACCATGACAACCGATTTCCACACAACTTTTCAGTTACCGGTGCCACTTTCAGACTTCCTCTTATGTACTCATTTCTTATTCTATCCATTCGTGTAACACCACACATCCTGTATCCACACATCCTTAATAACCTTGTATACAGGGTTATTTTAAATTGGCTAGCTAAAATCCGCTGACGCGGTATTAATAACTAAACATTATAAGGCTGTCCGCCCACATCGGACTTTTTGTAGCACCGATAATCGACCCAATGTTTCCTTCGATTCTTATGATTTTGTGACCGATTCAACGTACAGTCACGACCACTAACATGTCAACATTTGGAAACTTTCAAGAGTGATTTTTGCGTTAAATAACGAAAACAACAATGAAATACGACACATTGCAAAAACCTATGGGTTCGAAAATACTATGTTCGTAGTAACATAAAATTTCATTAAAAAATAAAGGAGTAAATCGCTTTTGAATAAAGCCAAGTGTATACATATTTATGCTCGTGGCCCGTATTCCCGTAATTTAAAACGTTCAAAATCTAGTCGCAGTCTCATCTCGGCGACAAACAAATGTCAAAAACTTGTCAAAATGTAGGGAAATTAGACGTATTTTTGACAGATTGAGACTGAGATCAGACTGTGAACGTTCTTAAAATTACGAGAATTACCCCTCTGGACTGTACACGTCCGTCAATTTGTCTGTGGCACAACGACCTTCCCTAGCAAGTGCACGCGGCCCACTGTCTGTGAGTAGTGTGCGTTAACGCATACATTTCCGAACGTTCCATTTTTCACCGATAATCGGATCGGTCAGAATCTTCGATCAATTATAGTACTAGATTAAGGATCAGGAACAAAAATCAGTCGCTCAAGTGGCCACGTTTGCACACACGTAAACATCTACATTTCTTAGAAAAAAGTTTAATAATATTAACAACTTCAGTTTATTATAAACCTTAATGCTTAAACATAAAGTTTAATTACCATTGCAAAATATTTTTAAAATGTCGCTTGAAAATAAAATCATTCTATTTTTAAGTTTTCATTTTATTCTAAAATGAAACTTAAAGTCTAAGTAATAAGGTTAAAAACATACTAATTTGAAATAAGACCACAAAAGTATTTGTGGTCTTATTTTTCGGGCCGTTTTTGAAGCGCTTATCGGGAATCTAGTACCTAGATTATTGATCGAAGGTCGGGATGCACCGATTTTATTTCTGACGGACTTTTTGGAGGACGTGTGCGTTGCATTATTGCCATCAGTACGTTCTATTTTTCTCGTACAACAATCGGTCACCGATTAGTCGGACGTGGGCGGGCAGCCTAAAACTAAAAACTTTTTGTCACAGATTTGGAAGAAGCTGTCTTTGTTACTGAAGACTACACTTCAACTGACAGTAAGTAATTTTTTTGTAATTTCTTTCACAAAGGTCTAGAGGACAATGATTTACTGCCTGGTCACACTAAATTAAATTGGGTACATTACCAGGCGACAACGATGCAGAGGAATTTTTCTACGCAATAAAATATGGCTAAAACAACAAACCACACTTATACGGCTGTTAATTTATTACGAAAGATTTTTTTTACTTTCTGACCACCCCTTCCCTTACGTAAGAAAAAATAAGGCTCAGATAACCTCTTCCGCCCTTTCAATCTTACTTAAGATTAGTATCTACCAAAACTGTAAAGAAAAAGTATCAAAAAAATTAAAAACATTTTCTTTGCTTACTTTTGTGATCTTACGCAAGAACAATCTAGACTTCTCCCCACCGCAATTTAAAGAAATAATAAGACTTGTTGGGAGTTTCGGACCCCCTCAAAACGGCTTACGTAATAAATAATAATATAATAATATCCCTGGACATTTCACACAGCGCCATCTAGTCCCAAGCTAAGCGACCTAATGCTTGTGTTATGGTAACGAGATGGCTGATAAACTACTTATATACATTTTTTTTTTGTAAATACATACATATTATAGATAGAAAAACACCCAGACTCGGAACAAATACATGTAGGTCATACAAATATTTGTTCCGTGCGGGAATCGAACTCGCGACACGCAGCGCAGCAGTCAATCGCTTAACCACTGCGCCAACCGTGCCGTCAATAAATGAACGGGCCTTAACGTAACGAACGACGTACGTACTATGGGCAAAAAGTCCGCGTGCTCACCTTAAAGGCGATAATCACATAGCACGGTTCACGACTCGATCGCACAATGCATGCGTTTTGACCAATAGGATGCACGAACCGTATTTTAGTCGTGTGCGTATTAGTATAATGATGTATAGAAGTGTGCGACTCTCACTAGGCGCGTGCTATGCTCACTAAATTGTTTGTGAGACGATTTCCTTAATGGGCATGGCTGGCGTGAGCTCTTCATGAATTCTTATTTTGTTATTGACTAGCTTCTGCCCGCGACTTCGTCCGCGTAGATTTCGGATTTGTGACAGGATTGCGTATATCAAAAGGAAATCAAAATAACCCATAAAGATACTAAATATATTTTTTTTAAATAAATAGAAGTAAGAAGATGAATTTTTTAAACTTTGCGAAAATTATGAAAACTTTATAACACTATACAGATGCGATGTAAATAGTTATATTATGACTTGATTTTTTATTTTGTAAACTTATTTACCGACAATCGTAATATTTTAATTTCGCCATAACTTAAAAACCAAACGTCCAATTTTAATCATTCAAAGACCAAATATTATATACATAAACTGTACTTAGTGATGAAATAATTTATTTTGATAAGCATTAATAGCATGAGTAAAATAAAAGCGCTTAAATGTAGTCCAAAAAAAATTCAAGATTTTTAAATAAAAAAATGGTTGTTGTGCCTCACTCGACATAGATAGGTATAGTGTGTCGCGGACTTTTTTGTGGATATTTATAAGATCTACAATTAATTTAAACATTTTATGGTTCTATCTTTTATAGTTTAGGCAGCGTACGCAAAATACGTAACTTTTCTGGTTTATTTTTTACACCTTGTCTCCGAAAAACCCAAATGTCTTACGGAACCCTATTTTTTCCAAAATAAAATTTAACCTACGTTACTCGTGGATAATGTAGCTTTCGAATGGTGAAAGAATTTTTTAAATCGGTCCAGTAGTTTTGAGCTTATTCATTACAAACAAACAAAGTTTTCCTCTTTATAATATTAGTATAGACAAGAAGTAATTTTAATAGGTACTCATATCTTCTGTTTGGTTTAGACAATCGATGTATTATTGATATTGCTGTATTAAATTAGTATCAACTTTCCACAAAAATAGAATAATTTGGAATAAGAAATGTCAAACTATGTATTACAATTTACATATCTATTACATCCACTTTAATTATCTCTCTTTATCGGGGCTATAAATTTACGTTACTTATGAACACTTTCACTTGACTGTCCAATTTTCACCATATCCTATGCGATGCCGCCATACAAATCGGAGCGAATGCACATAAAGGTATTCTTTTTACTTGTGCAGTGCTATTGAAAAGTAAATAACTATATGTCTATGTGATTACACTTGGGAATACGTATATGTCAAGAAAGAAGCAAGTTACGTAATTTTATTGGAAATTGACAACATATTTTGGTATCTTTTTCTTTTATTGCTCTACAAATTCGAACATATGAAGCAATGGATTAGCAATATCCTTCAAAATAATTCAGGTAGAGATGTTTTGATTGAAATAGCACAATAATTACAGTAATAATTCTTAACTAATACTTAGCGCAGTTCATACAATGTTATCAGAGCTTTTTGTTTATAGTTGCCGCAACTTTTGCCGTAATGCCAACGTATGGCCCTTGTATTAAGCCGCCCTATTGTTTAACCGGATTTCCAGACATTCCCACTAAATAACAATGGGACTTAAATGATGAACTTATTTTTATTGCAGTTGCAAAAGTTGCGGCAGCAACATAGAAAAAATAAAAGAATAAAAATAAGTTCATTGTCTTAATCCCATTATTATTTAGTGACAATGTCTGGACACCCGGTTAAACAATAGGACGGCCTACGGCCATACGTTGGCGAAAAGATAACCAATTTTATTACCTTAAGATTATCTCAAATGTTTTGCAGTTGTTACTTGTATTTGGTTCAATACTTTTAACAGTTGTAATATTCGTTTTATCCATTAATTTATCACACTATTGAATTGATTGTAAATAAGCATAATAACGAGATTTCACAAATAAGGTATCTTTCTAATCAACTCGACAGGCGCGTTGCCGGCATTGCAACCTACCTATGACAAGTTTTTTTTGACAAATATAACATTCATTTAGTTCCTACGCCACGCGCTACTTTAAAATTAGGTAAATACAGCATTTTCTTATTATTACCTACTAAGTGAACAATCTTAAACTAGTTTTTTTCTAGTTTTGTTACACAATATTTTTAGAGAACATAAACAAAGAAAGACATAGCCCTCTCAAATCGACGGCACGGTTCGCGCAGTGGTTAAGCGATTGACTGCTGCGCTTCGTGTCGCGGGTTCGATTCCCACACGGAACAAATATTTGTATGGCCTACAAGTTCCGGGTCTGGCTATTTGTGTATGTGAGTTTAAATGTTTGTAAACGCACCCACGACACAGTAGAAATTCCTAGTGTGCGGTAACGTTTTAATAAAAAATAAAAAAATCGTGTCGTATATCTTGTGTTTCTTTATCTTAATAATTAACAAAAATATAACAAAAAACTAAAAAACAACAAATTCACCAAGAAAGGCAGCATGACACTAAATTGAAGACTTCGAAATCGTTGGCAATGTTTTAAACTATGACTATAGTTTAAACAGTGACATTAATCAATGAATTAGTATAATACAAATTGGAATACTGAAAATTAACCTAAAAATAGCTATACAGTGTTATTTGTAAAACGCTATTAACCTCACAGGACAAAAATACTAACACAGTCTTTCTATGTTTATGTTCTCTAAAAATATTGTGTAACAAAACTAGAAAAAAACTAGTTTAAGATTGTTCACTTAGTAGGTAATAATAAGAAAATGCCGTATTTACCTAATTTTAAAGTAGCGCGTGGCGTAGGAACTAAATGAATGTTATATTTGTCAAAAAAACTTGTCATAGGTAGGTTGCTATGCCGGCAACGCGCCTGTCGAGTTGATTAGAAAGATACCTTGTTTGTGAAATCTCGTTATTATACTTATTTACAATCAATTCAAAAGTGTGATAAATTAATGGATAAAACGAATATTACAACTGTTAAAAGTATTGAACCAAATACAAGTAACAACTGCAAAACATTTGAGATAATCCTAAGGTAATAAAATTGGTTATCTTTTCGCCAACGTATGGCCGTAGGCCGTCCGTATTGTCCGTATTGTTTAACCGGGTGTCCAGACATTGTCACTAAATAATAATGGGATTAAGACAATGAACTTATTTTTATTCTTTTATTGCTCTATGTTGCTGCCGCAACTTTTGCAACTGCAATAAAAATAAGTTCATTATTTAAGTCCCATTGCTATTTAGTGGGAATGTCTGGAAATCCGGTTAAACAATAGGGCGGCTTAATACAAGGGCCATACGTTGGCATTACGGCAAAAGTTGCGGCAACTATAAACAAAAAGCTCTGATAACATTGTATGAACTGCGCCAAGTATTAGTTAAGAATTATTTCATTTACATCATTACTTATCTAGTGCACTAGATAAGTAAACAAATAGTGCGTTGCGAATGCTGGGGCGCGGCGGTACTAACTACAAAATACAGATCTAAAAAGTGTTATTACAACAAAAACTTGAAAGTCTATTTTTGGTTTTGTCAAAAGTCATAGAACAAAAGTGGTTGTTTTTGATGTTACTATTATAGTCCTGCACTCCTGCCAAGTGTTTTAAAAATAACCCTGTATAATGTAATTATACAGTACGTTAACTAACGAAAGGCTTTCCCGCTAACCCGCAATAGAATAGCGTCATACTAAAAAAATATGACCACTCAAAAATGGTAATGGTGGTTTTTAAATGGTAATATTTATTTAGCATGTATGGACGCTATTATAGAATGCCTTTCGTTAATTAACATACTGTATGTTAAAAATTATAATTAAATTAATATTTCGTCGCTGCTCCTCTCGCATCTAAAATGAAATGTCGTAAAATTATATGGCGATATTAATATACGGGAAGCGTCAACAATTAGCGAGATGCAAATTGCCACTGCCGCACTCTGGCTAATGACTTTGAAATTTTGTTACACGCCCTTTACTCACACAAATGCATATTGTCTCTAATTGGGCGACACCAGGAAGGGGTGTGGCTTGTCACTAGCTGCGCTTCCGCAGAAATATTTTCTTAAGTGAGCATGCTCATCTTTTGCCGATAGTACGTTGTACGTCAACGTATGTTATATGTAGGATAGAAAAGAAAACTTTCATTTCAGACAGGAGTTCATAGGGGTAGTAAAAATTTTACTTAACTTCTAATGTTAGTAGGTTACAGACACAGATGTACATACAATTAAAACTCAGCGTGGAGCTGCATCTACCACCGCAACATCGGGGAATACCACCGATCTGCGAACACTTACCCTCTTATTACAAAACGAAATCTAACTTTAGTTCTAGCCTAAACCTTTGAGCCAGTATTTGCATTTCGGACTTTATTTCGATTTAGGCAAAGTTCTTAATACTAAAATGACAACTTAGCACCGAACTAAGCTGTCGTTTTTGTATAAAGAACTGCATTTCTGTAACAGTTAGGTTCTTAATTCAATAACTGGCTCGGTGGTTTAAACCTGAGGGGCAATTCTCGTAATTTTAAGAACGTTCACAGTCTGATCTCAGTCTCAAACCGTCAAAAATACCTGTAATTTCCCAACATTTTTTACAAGATTTTGACATTGATTGTCGCTGAGACGAGAGTGCGATTAGATTTTGAACGTTTTTAATTACGAGAATTGACCTTCTGATCTAAAGAAAAGCCTTTTTTTGTAATTAGGGGGATTGAGAATACCGTTGGTGCTGTCGCGAACACGCGTCATCAGGGATGCGCATCTATTCCTAATAATGGCGGCAAAACCAATAATATTATTATCTGCAAACATCCCTGACGCACTACAACGCCACGGCAGCCGCAACAGTACCCTCAGTGCATTATTATATTAGCATATTGTGCATTGTTATATTTTATATAACTAATTTGATATTATTATTTATTAGTTTCTTATTGTCTAGTTTTTGGAACGAAGTTCCATAACGCGCGTTGCGAAAGGGGGCTAGACGGAAAAAATTAAGACCAAAAGTTGGAATGACACTTTTTGCTATAGGTGTAAGCCGTGCGGCGTGCGCGTGTTTCTCTGTCTGTCTCTCTTTCTCTCTCTCTTATAGAAAGCAAGCTAGTTATACTTCGTTCCATCCGGGTGTCCCTTGACACCTCTCAAGTTTATTTTTTATTTTAATAGTTTGTTATTTTATTTAGAAGTAAATCCAGTGGATGTCTATAATATTTTTATGCTCCTACTAAGTAAATTGATTGGTGCTAAAATTGTGTGACTTAATTTACAGATTTCATAGATGCCTTAAAAGATCTGAAGAGAGCAACTGGCCAGCCAAGTAAGCATCGCAATTTTCCTTTTAAAAGAAAAAAAGAAGTATTTTATACTATAGTCCCTGGCCGTATTAATGCCATCAAAATTCTAGTCTGAAAAAGGGATGGTGCTATCGATCATGTATAGCTCCGTCTCTCTCTCGCATTGGAATTATGATGACATTACAACGTCATAATACGGCATCTGTTCTTATATTTATATATCACTCTTATATACTACTTTGTTTACTATACAATAAACAGTATTCTGTATTTTAAATCCATATTCACACCACCATCCTTTTTACAGCCATACTCAAGGCAATTCACTACATAAAACAGAACAAACCACGCATAGAACGCCCAACATCCACAACAACAACAACGACAACAACCACTCCTAGTCCAACAACAACAACTGAAGAAGACTATTCAAGTGAAGAAGAATACAATGATGATGATTATTATGAAGAATTCCCGGAAAGAAGTACTCCGTTACGTCTATGTTATACAACTGAGCAAACTCCTACCACTGCAGGACCTTGTGGTCTCGCTACTGCCACAATTGATCAAGCTGCCAGTACTGATCAAACTATCACGACTGATCAAGTTGCTACTACTTCTGACCAAGGTATTACCACAACTGATAAAGTAATGACAGCTGATGATCAAGCTAGGACAGAGCAAGATATTACTACTACCGAACGAGCTAGTATCACTACTGATCAATTTACTAATGCTGATCAAGCTACCACGACTGATCAAGTTGCTACTACTTCTGACCAAGGTATTACCACAACTGATAAAGTAATGACAGCTGATGATCAAGCTAGGACAGAGCAAGATATTACTACTACCGAACGAGCTAGTATCTCTACTGATCAATTTACTAATGCTGATCAAGCTACCACGACTGATCAAGTTGCTACTACTTCTGACCAAGGTATTACCACAACTGATAAAGTAATGACAGCTGATGATCAAGCTAGGACAGAGCAAGATATTACTACTACCGAACGAGCTAGTATCACTACTGATCAATCTACTAATGCTGATCAAGCTACCACGACTGATCAAGTTGCTACTACTTCTGACCAAGGTATTACCACAACTGATAAAGTAATGACAGCTGATGATCAAGCTAGGACAGAGCAAGATATTACTACTACCGAACGAGCTAGTATCACTACTGATCAATCTACTAATGCTGATCAAACTACCACAACTGATCAAGTTACTACTATTAATCAAGCGAGTACCACTACTGATCAAGCAACCATTACAGATCAAGCTACGACAGAGCAAGCTACAAAAACAACTGAGCAAGATTTAACAACAGAAAAAACTAGCTTTAATACCAAGCAAGCTAGTACCACTACTGAGCCAGCTGCCACAACTGATAAAGCTTCAACAGAGCAAGATATTACTCCTACCGAGCAAGCTAGTACCACAACTGATCAAGCTACGACGGAGCAAGCTACAAAAACAACTGAGCAAGATATAACATCAGAAAAAGCTAGCACTGCTCCTGAGGAAGCTAGTACTATTACTGATCAAGCTACGACGGAGCAAGCTACAACAAGAACTGAGCAAGATATAACAACAGACAAAGATAGTATTACTACCGTGCAAGCTAGTATTACTACCGTGCAAGCTAGTACTACTACTGATCAAATTACGACGGAACAAGCTGCAACAGAGGAGCTGAGAACTGAACAACCAACAACGGAGGTAGATACAACCGAACAACAAGCTATTACTACTACTGATCAAATTACGACAAAACAGGCGACAGAGGTGCCAACAACTGAACAATCAAAAACCGAAGAGCCTACTACTAAGCAAGCTAGAACTACTACTGATCAAGCTGCAACTACGACAGAGCAAGCAACAACAGGGGTGCAAACAACTAAACAACCAACAACAGAGGTACCTTCTACTGAGCAAGCGACCACTACTGATAAAACTACTACATCTGATCAAATTACGACAGTGCAAGCTACAACAGAACTACCAATAAACGAACAACCAACAACAGAGGTAGATGCAACCGAACAACAAGCTGGTACTACAACTGAGCAAGCTACCACTACTGATCAAACTACGATGAAACAGGCAACAGAGGTGCCAACAAATGCACAATCAACAACAGAAGTGCCTACTACTAAGCAAGCTAGAACAACGACTCATCAAGCGACCACTACTGATCAAGCTATGACGGAACAAGCAACAACAGAGGTATCTTCTTCTGAGCAAGCTATCACTACTGATCAAGTGACCACAACTGATCAAATTATAACAAAAGTGGTTTCGACAGAAGAAGCTACGACCGAAGCGACTTCGACAGAAGTAGCTCCGACAGAAGACGCTCCGACAGAAGACGCTTCGACAGAAGACGCTCCGACAGAAGACGCTCCGACAGAAGACGCTCCGACAGAAGACGCTCCGACAGAAGACGCTTCGACAGAAGACGCTTCGACAGAAGACGCTCCGACAGAAGACGCTCCGACAGAAGACGCTCCGACAGAAGACGCTCCGACAGAAGACGCTCCGACAGAAGACGCTCTGACAGAAGACGCTCCGACAGAAGACGCTTCGACAGAAGACGCTCCGACAGAAGACGCTCCGACAGAAGACGCTCCGACAGAAGACGCTCCGACAGAAGACACTTCGACAGAAGACGCATCGACAGAAGACGCTCCAACAGAAGACGCTCCGACAGAAGACGCTCCGACAGAAGACGCTTCGACAGAAGCCGCTCCGACAGAAGACGCTCCGACAGAAGACGCTCCGACAGAAGACACTTCGACAGAAGACACTTCGACAGAAGACGCTCCGACAGAAGACGCTACGACAGAAGACGCTCCGACAGAAGACGCTCCGACAGAAGACGCTTCGACAGAAGACACTCCGACAGAAGACGCTCCGACAGAAGACGCTCCGACAGAAGACGCTCCGACAGAAGACACTTCGACAGAAGACGCTCCGACAGAAGACACTTCGACAGAAGACGCTCCGACAGAAGACGCTCCAACAGAAGACGCTCCGACAGAAGACGCTCCGACAGAAGACGCTTCGACAGAAGACGCTCCGACAGAAGACGCTCCGACAGAAGACGCTCCGACAGAAGACGCTTCGACAGAAGACACTTCGACAGAAGACGCTCCGACAGAAGACGCTTCGACAGAAGACGCTCCGACAGAAGACGCTCCGACAGAAGACGCTTCGACAGAAGACACTCCGACAGAAGACGCTCCGACAGAAGACGCTCCGACAGGAGACGCTCCGACAGAAGACGCTTCGACGGAAGACGCTCCGACAGAAGACGCTCCGACAGAAGACGCTTCGACAGAAGACGCTCCGACAGAAGACGCTCCGACAGACGACGCTCCGACAGAAGACGCTTCGACAGAAGACGCTCCGACAGAAGACGCTCCGATAGAAGACGCTCCGACAGAAGACGCTCCGACAGAAGACGCTTCGACAGAAGATGCTTCGACAGAAGACGCTCCGACAGAAGAAGTTACTACTACAGGACAAGCTAGTACTACGGAGATAGTCACTACCACTATTGTTCAATCTTCAACAACTGATCAAGCGAGCACTACTGAACAACCAACAACAGAGGTTCTAACAACTGAACCACCATCAACTGTGTTACCAACAACTGAACTACTTACAACAGAGATACCTACCACTGAACAACCAAAAACTGAGGTATCTTCAACTGAACAACCAACAACTGAGGTACCTACAACTGAACAACGAACTACAGAGGTACCTACCACTGAGCTTCCAACAACTGAGGTACCCACAGCTGAAAAACGAACCACAGAGGTACCTACAACTGAACTACCAACTACAGAGTTACCTACAACCGAACAACCAGCAGCAGAGGTACCCACCACTGAAAAACCAACCACAGAGATACCTACAACTGAACAACCATCAACAGAGGTACCAACAACTGACCAACTAACAACAGAGGTAAACACAACTGAACAACGAACCACAGAGGTACCTAAAACTGAACAACCAACAACAGAAGTACCTATAACTGAACAACCATCAACTGAACATCCAACAACAGAAGTACCTATAACTGAACAACCATCAACTGAACATCCAACAACTGAGGTACGTACAACTAAACAACCATCAACTGAGGTACCAACACCTGAAAAACTAACAACAGAGGTACCCACAACTGAACAACGAACCACAGAGGTACCTAAAACTGAACAACCAATAACAGAAGTACCAACAACTGAACAACCATCAACTGAACATCCAACATCTGAGGTACGTACAACTGAACAAATATCAACAGAGGTACCTACAACTGAACAAACAACAGCTGAAATACCAACAACTGTGTCAAATTCTACAGAACAACCGACATCTGAGTTACTGACAACAGAACCTGCTTTAACAACCAAACTAACAACAACTGAAGAGCAGCCAGCAATTGTACAACCAACAACGGTGTTACTAACAACTGAGCTACCAATAACTGAAGCTGCTACTTCAACTACTGAAAATGCAACAAATAAGTTACCTACAACTGAACAAATAACTATACAGCCAACAACTGTCCAAGCGACAACTGAATTGACCACAGAAGAAACTATTTCAATAACAGAGTCACTTACTTCTGAAACTGTTGTTTCTACAACTGAAGAAAGTGCTACTCAAGATACTACTTTAACAATTGAACCTATTGATGCGAACATCGATTCTTCTGGATACGGTTCTGGAGATGATACAGTAACATATGCACCAGAAGACATTGAATCGGATGAATCAATTGAATACATAGGTGGTGAAACAACTACTATAAAATCTGATTCAGAAGAATGGATAGAAGAAGATTTAAATCCAACTACAGATAATTCAGAATCAGATGAATGGCTTGAAGACACAGATGGCGAACCGAGCACTGAGAAAATAGAAGAATCGGTTGAATACGCTGATGAGGAATTAGCTACTAAGAAACCTGATTCGCTAGAATGGACCGAATATTTAGATGAAGAACCTACAGCAAGCAAAACGGAGTCAAATGAAGAAATTGGGGAACCGTCTACTGAGAAATTTGACTCGGAAGAATGGCTTACAGAAGAAGAAGTAAAACCGACTACTGAAACATCTGAATCGGATGAAGAAGATGTAGTACGAAGTACTGAGACATCTGAATCAGAAAAAGAAGATTTAGAACCAAGTACTGAGAAAACGGAATCGGAAGTATCGATCGAATATATAGAAGGAGAAACCACTACAGAGAAATCTGAATCGGACGAAGATTTAGAACTGATGACAGGAACAGAATCAATTGAGTACATAGATGGTGAACCAATAACTGAAAAATCGGAACCAAATGAATCGATTGAAGATGTAACAGAAGATGAATGGCTTGAATGGGAATCTGATGAGGAACCTACTATAAAGAATATATTGACATCAGAATCACTTGTAACTGATACAGTGCCACTTAGTTCAGAATCAGTGGGAACAACTAAACTAGACGAAATGACAACCGACATTACTTCAACTGTAAATCCAAGTACACAAGAAGTTACAGAAATAACACTACAGCCAACAACGGAAGCACCGACTACTACAGAGGCAATAGCTTCAACAACAGAAGGTGTTGCTTCTACAACTAAAACTATTGATGCTACAACTGAAGGATTAACTTCAGAAGCTGTTGATTATACAACTGAAGGATTAACTTCAGATGCTGTTGCTGCTACAACTAAGGAATTAACTACAGAAGCTGTTGATTATACAAAAGAAGCTATTGCTTCAACAACAGAAGATGCTTCATCTACAACTAATGAATTAACTACAGAAGCTGTTGCTTCAACAACAGAAAGTGTTGCATCAACAACAGAAGCTATTCCATCAACAACGGAAGTTGTTGCTTCTACATCTGAAGAATTAACTGCAGAAGCTGTTGCATCAACCACAGAAGCTGTAACTTCTACAACAGAAGCTGTTGCATCAACTACAGAAGCTGTTGTTTCAAGAACAGAAGCCGTTTCTTCTACAACAGAAGATGTTACTTCAACAACAGAAGCTGTTGCTTCAACAATAGAAGCTGTTGCTTCAAAAACAGAAAGTGTTGCTTCAACAACAGAAGCTGTTGCTTCAACAATAGAAGCTGTTGCTTCAACAACAGAAAGTGTTGCATCAACAACAGAAGCTGTTGCTTCAACAACAGAAGCTATTCCATCAACAACGGAAGTTGTTGCTTCTACATCTGAAGAATTAACTGCAGAAGCTGTTGCATCAACAACAGAAGCTGTAACTTCTACAACAGAAGCTGTTGCATCAACAACAGAAGCTGTTGCTTCAACAACAGAAGCTGTTGCTTCAACAATAGAAGCTGGCGCTTCTACAACAGAAGATGTTGCTTCAACAACAGAAGCTGTTGCTTCAACAACAGAAGCTGTTGCTTCAACAACAGAAGCTGTTGCTTCAACAACAGAAGCCGTTGCTTCAACAATAGAAGCTGTTGCTTCAACAACAGAAAGTGTTGCATCAACAACAGAAGCTGTTGCTTCAACAACAGAAACTATTTCATCAACAACGGAAGCTGTTGCTTCTACATCTGAAGAATTAACTGCAGAAGCTGTTGCATCAACAACAGAAGCTGTTGCTTCAACAACAGAAGCTGTTGCTTCAACATTAGAAGCTGTTGCTTCAACAACAGAAGCTGTTGCATCAACAACAGAAGCTGTTGCTTCAACAACAGAAGCTATTCCTTCAAAAACGAAAGTTGTTGCTTCTACATCTGAAGAATTAACTGCAGAAGCTGTTGCATCAACAACAGAAACTGTTGCATCAACAACAGAAAGTGTTGCTTCAACAACAGAAGCTGTTGCTTCAACAACAGAAACTGTTGCATCAACAACAGAAAGTGTTGCTTCAACAACAGAAGCTGTTGCTTCAACAATAGAAGCTGGTGCTTCTACAACAGAAGATGTTGCTTCAACAACAGAAGCTGTTGCTTCAACAATAGAAGCTGTTGCTTCAACAACAGAAGCTGTTGCTTCAACAACAGAAGCTGTTGCTTCAACTATAGAAGCTGTTGCTTCAACAACAGAAAGTGTTGCATCAACAACAGAAGCTGTTGCTTCAACAATAGAAGCTGTTGCTTCAACAACAGAAAGTGTTGCTTCAACAACAGAAGCTGTTGCTTCAACAACAGAAGCTGTTGCTTCAACAAAAGAAAGTGTTGCTTCAACAACAGAAGCTGTTGCTTCAACAACAGAAAGTGTTGCATCAACAACAGAAGCTGTTGCTTCAACAATAGAAGCTGTTGTTTCAACAACAGAAAGTGTTGCTTCAACATCTGAAGAATTAACTGCAGAAGCTGTTGCATCAACAACAGAAACTGTTGCATCAACAACAGAAAGTGTTGCTTCAACAACAGAAGCTGTTGCTTCAACAATAGAAGCTGGTGCTTCTACAACAGAAGATGTTGCTTCAACAACAGAAGCTGTTCTTTCAACAATAGAAGCTGTTGCTTCAACTATAGAAGCTGTTGCTTCAACAACAGAAAGTGTTGCATCAACAACAGAAGCTGTTGCTTCAACAATAGAAGCTGTTGCTTCAACAACAGAAAGTGTTGCTTCAACAACAGAAGCTGTTGCTTCAACAACAGAAGCTGTTGCTTCAACAAAAGAAAGTGTTGCTTCAACAACAGAAGCTGTTGCTTCAACAACAGAAAGTGTTGCATCAACAACAGAAGCTGTTGCTTCAACAATAGAAGCTGTTGTTTCAACAACAGAAAGTGTTGCTTCAACATCTGAAGAATTAACTGCAGAAGCTGTTGCATCAACAACAGAAACTGTTGCATCAACAACAGAAAGTGTTGCTTCAACAACAGAAGCTGTTGCTTCAACAATAGAAGCTGGTGCTTCTACAACAGAAGATGTTGCTTCAACAACAGAAGCTGTTCTTTCAACAATAGATGCTGTTGCTTCAACAACAGAAAGTGTTGCATCAACAACAGAAGCTGTTGCTTCAACAATAGAAGCTGTTGCTTCAACAACAGAAAATGTTGCTTCAACAACAGAAGCTGTTGCTTCAACAACAGAAAGTGTTGCTTCAACAACAGAAGCTGTTGCTTCAACAACAGAAGCTGTTGCTTCAACAACAGAAAGTGTTGCTTCAACAACAGAAGCTGTTGCTTCAACAATAGAAGCTGTTGCTTCTACAACAGATGTTGCTTCAACAATAGAAGCTGTTGCTTCAACAACAGAAAGTGTTGCTTCAACAATAGAAGCTGTTGTTTCAACAACAGAAGCTATTCCATCGACAACGGAAGTTGTTGCTTCTACATCTGAAGAATTAACTGCAGAAGCTGTTGCATCAACAACAGAAGCTGTTGCTTCAATAACAGAGCAATCAACAACAGAAGCTATTACTTCAACAACCACAGAAGAAGCAACATCTCTACAACCAACTACACAAGAAATTACAATTGATGCATCAACTGAATACAAACAACCTGAAACAACAGAATTCACTTCATATAACTTAGAATCACATGCTGAAAGCGCTAGCGTGGTTGAAACTGAGCAACCATCTACCACTGAAGTTGTAATAGAACCTACTACACAACAACCAAACACTATGCCTGAACCTGATGTACCTACGACAGAATCATTTGATGATGAATTCATACCAGAAGGTACAGAAGAACCTTTGCCTTCTGAAGACACGACAGCAGAAGTAGTCACTTGTGTACCCGAGGATTATGATTCAGAAGAAGAATCTTCCGGTGATATAGATTATGAGGAAGAACCGTCAGTAACTGATGATGAATTTGGTTCTGGAGAAGAACCAACAACTAACATTGGAGAAGAATCGACTATTTCTACAACTGAGAAATTGATAGAGTTGGAACAATCATCTACAAAACCAGTGACGTCATCAATAACAGAAAAATCGACTACGGAAACTGGGTCTACAGAAGAATCTTTGACAGAAGTGACCATAGAAGATGAATCTACAAAAGTACCAGAACCAACAAGAACTGCAACAGAATCGAAAACTGAACGACCAATAAAAGAATCTGAAAATACAGTCGAATCTTCAGTAGAAGTATCAACTTACTCACCAGACGAATTAGAGTACGAAGATGATTCATCTGAACAACGCGATTCTGATCGAACAACCCCTGACCAACCAGATTCTGATTCTGAAAACGCATCAGAATCTTATAAATATGGTCACGAAAAAGTACCTGCAGCAACTATCACTGTTACAGAAAAGTCTGAGATAACAACAGAAGTACTAATAACAACAAAACCGACAACAGAAGAAGAAATTACAACTACTGTACACGTTACAACAGGATCACCTACTACCGCAGAGAATCTTACTGAGAAACCTACAACCGTAATTACTACTGAAAGGAAATCTAATGAGGTAGCTTCAACAACGGAAGAAATTACCACGACAGGTCAACCTACAACAACTGTTAAAGCAACAACTGAAGAGTACACAGACCTACCAGAATCAGAAGAGGAAGAATCATATGAGCAAGTTGAATATGGGGAACTATCTACTGAGCAATCAACCACTGAAGATGATGTTACAGAATCAACAACCACAGAAAGTACGGAAGATATAATCATTGAAACTGAATCTACGGAAGAAGAAGAGCCAACGCAACCAGAATCTTTAGAAAAACCGAATGATGTTGAAGATTCTGTCAAATATTATGAAGGTACAGCTAAAGATCTAACTACGGATCAAACAACCACAGAAGGTGTTGCTACTGAACAGACAACCACAGATATTACAGAACAGACGAACACAGAAGGTGATGTTACAGAAGAGACAACCACACAAGTTGATGATTTGAAGGAAGACGAATCAGAGCAACCAGAATCTATTGAAGAACCGAACGATTTTGAAGTAGAACCATTTAGTGCTAAAGAAGGAACAACCACAGAAGCTGACAGTACTGAACAGACAACCACAGAAGGCGATATTACAGAAAACACAAACGCAGACATTGAATCAGTGCAACCAGAATACATTGATGAACCAAATGATATTGAAGAATCTGTGGAATATTCTGAAGTAGCAGATACAGTTGAAGAAGTACCAACCACAGAAGCTGACAATACTGAACAGACAACTACAGAAGGAGATATCATAGAAGCGACGACCACAGAAGGTGATGATTCAGAGGAAGTAGAATCAGAACATCCAGAATTTAGTGAGAAACCGAATGATATTGAAGAATCTCTTGAATATTATGAAGAAGAAATAGATACTCGTAAAGACCCAACCACCACAGAAGCTGATGCTACAGAAGAAACGACCACAGAAGGAGATATTCCGGAAGATACAACCACAGAATATGACGATTTGGAGGAAATAGAATCAGAGCAACCAGATTCCATTGAAGAGCCAAATGATGTTGAAGAATCAGTCGAATATTATACAGTTGAACAACAAGCTACAGCGCAGACAACTACTGAACCTGACAGTACTGAACAAAGCACTACAGATGCTGACACTACTGAGGAAGTAATATACGAAAAATATACTGAACAGCCAATAGATGATGATAAAGCAACTGAGAACTACGAAGATAAGGTAGTTTATGAATATGATGATGAATCTACTGATCAACCGAAAGCTGATAGAGTAACCAATGTTTACGAAGTAGAGGAAGTTATCTATGATGATGATAACACTAGTGAACAACCGAATACTACAGTTAATGAAGAAGAGGCTTCAACAACACTATCAACTGAACAGAAAACAACGGCAGAAGAACCAATAACAACAACTACACAAGAAATAACAACAAAGCAGAGTATTACTGAACAGCAAGCAACAACTACAGCGCAACAAATAGAAACAACGGAATTACCAGCAACAGAAAAAGACACGACTACTACGGAACAACAACAAATTACCGAAGAGACAACAACCACTGAGCGACAAACAACTACGCAAGAAACAAATACTGCTGCGCTAGAAGCAACTACATCTGAACGAGTTACAGCTCAACCAACTTCTACAACAAATGCACCTACTTCAATCGAAACCATTATTACAACGACAGAAGTATTACCAAAAATACATGAATCAGCTTCAACAGAAGAACAACCAACAACAACTAAACAACAAGAGAATACTGGATCTACGTATTTGGAAGCTACAACGTATGAGGCAGAACCTAAACCACCAGGAATGCAAGCTGTCAAATTTGAAACGGAAGTTCAAATGCCGAAGGCGGGAGGGAAGTTGTGCATGACACAGAGTCGTCAAGGTAAGATTGACCTTTTTATTCCACGACTGTACGTAGTAACAGAATTTGTTAGTGCGTAAAAAAAAATGTATATACTCGTAAGTAGTTTATCAGCCATCTTGTTACCATAACACAAGCATTAGGTGGCTTAGCTTGGGACTAGATGGCGCTGTGTGAAATGTCCAGGGTTATTATTATTATTAATCTGCTCATTGTTCTACTGGTCGCTGGTTCGATTCCCAGGTCAAGAAATGTGTAATTATTTTTTTCAGTAGCAGCTCGCAATAATTTGCTAGCAAATAGGGTCGCCCCATATACAGGGTTATTTTTCAAAGAGGAGCCAAATTTAAGGATGTGGTACAGACCATCAAACTGAACAACTTTCTCCATGAGACAAATAGCGTAATCGCGAAAATTTTATCAACTGTCCCATAGAAAACTTCAATACCTATACCTATTCGACCTAAATGTATGGGACGGCTGAATTTTTATTCGCGATTACGATGTTGGTCCCACGGAGAAAGTTGTTCAGTTTGATGGTCTGTACCACATCCTTAAATTTGGCTGGTCTTTGAAAAATAACCCTGTATATCTGATTGGACTTAAAAATTACTTGCGAGATTGCATTTCTGCGACCTTTCGAGAATTACAACCGTGATTTTACTTATACTAATTAAGTTTTTTCTTAATTCCACAGATATAATGAACGCCCTAGAAACGAATATGCGTCTGAAAATTCTGCTAGTACCGCAAGGACCTAGCGGAAAGAATTGCTACTGTACCTGCGACAATACTAGTCCGCCAGCCATCATTCCTTTGGACGAGTTACCGCAAGACGACGATACGGAGAAATAGAAGTCGTGTATAAATAAGATTTAATATGTATTATTGTAACTGTATCTTCTAGTGAAATATATTCTTTTATGTATTTTTTCGATGTGTTTTTGTAACAGCCCTTGATAACTTGAATCCCCTTTTTGAGGTTTTCGCAAATATCTCAAAAACTAGGAAGATAATAATACTGATTTCATCTCCCCCTTGCAGACGCCAGCATGTCAAGCTTCTACAATCTATCAAATACGCTATTTCCTAAAAAAAAAAAAATTAGTCTGTCAGTTAGATAATCAAAAAATATTGAACACGTATTTTTTCTTTTGTCAATTATATAAAAAAATATGAAGATAATGCCCGTTAAAGTTCCGCGTGACGTCAGTTGCTTGCAGAACTTTTGCAAGCAAGTGACGTCACGACTCCCAAATTTTGACGCGCCTTATCTTGGTAATTTTTTGTTTGATTGACAAAAGAAAAAAAGCGGCCATGTGCGAGTCGGACTCGCCCATGAAGGGTTCCGTTTTACGATTTATGACGTATTAAAAAAAACTACTAACTAGATCTCGTTCAAACCAATTTTCGGTGGAAGTTTACATGGTAATGTACAGACGCCAGCACGTCAAGCTACTACAATCTGTCAAATTTCTTTAATAGATTTTCATCTTTATCGCTAAAGCATTAGGTTCAAGGTTGATTGGGAAAATTTGACAGTTTCGTGTAGCTTGATGTGCTGGTGTCTGTACCTGGGATATTTGTCTACAGATTCATGGATGACCTTTAATTGAACTTGTCCGTGACTTTTTCCAAATTTTATTAATACTACAAAAAAACAAAATCAAGTAATTTATTCAAATTAGACTGAGAATCTGCACTTTTTGAACGTCAAAATTACAAAAGACAGTCCTCCAAAACGCCCGCCCTTCACCACTTCCTAGTGCTATCGCTGGGAAGAAGTGGCGCAACAAACTCCCCAGCAGCACAGCTGTCTGTTAGTTAGAAAATACTTAAGAAATCTGTCATTTTTTGTGTTCTTTCGCCGGCAACGCTTGCAGATATCCTTACGGAGTTTTAATTTACCGATGTCGGTAACAACTCAGCCTATCGCAGTCCACTGCAGGACATAGGCCTCTCCCAGGCTGCGCCACAACACCCTGTCTTCCACCTTTCGCATCCAGTCTGTCCCAGCCACCTTCTTAAAGACGTCCGTCCATCTAGGTGGGGGGCGTCCCACACTACGCTTGCCGATACGCGGTCTCCACTCCAGGAATCGTCTGCTCCACCGGCCATCGGTCCTTCGACAAACATGGCCAGCCCACTGCCACTTCAGTTTGCTTACTCTGCAAGCTATGTCGGTAACTCCGGTTCTTTTCCGGATAATTTCATGATATCAGTAAAGTCCAACACAAACTCAGAGGGGCATTTTATGTAAATAAAACAACGGTATAATAGTTATAAAATTAATTCATTTATTAAAATTTCATTGTAAAATGATTTCTCATTTGGAAATTACTCTTAAATATCATGATTTATCATTACACCACTTGTCATTCTTAAAACTTACACAATCGTTGGCAGACACACAGTACCTGTAACAGAAAGAAAGACATATTACACACACAACTTGACGCTTGAATTCCCCGAGGAGACTGCTGGGACACAGGGCCCCTCTTTGTGAAAGGGAGAAGGTCTTCCGAAGGTCGTCCGTTTTCTACAGACTGTACTTCGGGGAGTGTGCTCAAGAGCTACATGAGCTCATCCCGCCTTCACCTTTCTACCATCGAGAGTCCAGACGCACTGCGGGATACCACCCCTATTTGGTTAATATACCATATATACGCACTAAGCGCTTCTCGTCATCTTTTCTGATGCGCACAGCTAAGGAGTGGAACCGTCTGCCTGCGTCTGCATTCCCGAGTTCATACAACCCGAATCTCTTCAAGGCGAGAGTGAATAGGCTTCTTCTGGGCAAGCTCGTTCCACCGTAGATCTCATCCCTGCTGGGCTGGATTGAGGTCAAGAGTGAGCCCATTGTCAATAAAAAAAAAAGAAAAAAAAGGGAGTAGGTCGTAATCCACCACGCTTGCCAAGTGAGGGTTGGTGGACGTCACGAATTTTTGGCCGGTTACCACGATGTTTGGGGTTCGAACCCAGGCTCAAGCACTAGGAAGTGGTGAAGGGCGCGCGTTTTGGGGGACTGTCTTTTGTAATTTTGACGTTCGAAAAGTGCTTATTCTCAACCTAATTTGAATAAATGACTATTGATTCTGCTCAGTTATCGCGCCAGCAACCACTAGGCCTGAGGCATTTGTTGTTAAAGTATATCAAAGACCATGTAACGTAAAAATTGAAGTGTTGCCAATATTTTGCCCATAATATATTCACCATGTATTATTTTTCTATAGATGAATCATATAGTTTGACTTAATGCAATTTTAAGCATTGAAAGGGTGGGATGATTCCTTGGAAGCTAGACCATTCGTTGGAAGGTAGCCCAAATTATGCCTGTATAGTAAGAATTCCTTTCATCACTCCTACTGTGATTGGAAAGGGAGTGCCAACTTATAGCCTGTCCATTAGGTAAACCGTTTTTTGACAGATGGAACTAGTGATTGCAGCAACACACAATACATTGATTAATACACGTGAGGTATTATAATGTCTGTAAGTTGCCATAAATAAAATAATGCAATAAGATAAGGCAGTTTATACATTTATTTTATTACGCATTCTAAAGTTAACTTTTACGTAATCTGGAATATGTAAGTTCTTAGACAGCTGTCCAAAAACGATTAGCCTAATGGACAGGGTATAAGGTACAGTTAAAAATCTAACAAAGTGTTAAATTGACTTCCACTAACCTTATTCAACAGCCGATGCATCCAAATTAATATAACTGGCCCCCATATTCTCTCTATGACGCGTAGAAACTACATGCTTCTTCGCGGTCTCCCCTTCTTCGACATCAGCGTCGCAAACACCGCACTTCAGACACCCGAACTGATAATACACATATTTGTTCCGAAGCAACATATTTATATTATGCTTTAGCTCCAAGTAGAAACGGAAGACGCTCTCAATAGCTGGCTTCTCTTTGAAATGTCCAGCGTATACAAGATGGGTTAAAAGGGACCGGATGGAGTTGAAAACTCCTTGGCATTCAACGCAAGTGAAGCTAGAGCCTTCACTGTGTAGGATATGGTTCCCTTTCATGTAAACGCTGATAATATCACCCTTGTTCGCGTTGACTTTAGCATCAGCAACAGCAGTTTGGTGATCAATGCTGCTCAAAACATGCTTAACAGCTTCATTCACATCTTGGAACGTAACATCGCAGACTTCGCATTTCAAGTCAACGTTAACTTTGTTCGCAGTCAAAAGCTCTCGATCAGCGTCATTGTATAAAGCAGAACGGATCAATTTCGACATTGCCTCGAAATGGGAAGCGCTTTCGAAGTGTTCAACCATCGCCGAGATAGATGGCACGGCCACGAAATCCGGGCAGATGGTGCAAACGTAAAAATTGCCAAAGCTAGCAAAATATTCGGAAGGGCGGCAATGATTTTTGTAAAGCATTGAGAGCTTCCGAGGCGCCGCGTTCCTCAGATGCTTCTTTTGACGAATATGATTGAAGAGCACCTGTCTTGGCCCCTTCAAAGTCATATCGCAGCAGGTACAATAGTTCCCGATCTTCCCCGAAGGCTTGATAAAGTTTTCTATTATGACGTGGTCACGACTATTATGCGGTTTCCCGACGCTAGCTAAGTACTTCGTCCAGTTCAAATCTTTCGGGCCCCATTCTTCAGGGATCGAGCGATCGGGGTCGGTCTCCTTTATACGGATGTATAGTTCGTCGGAAAGTTTAGCGAGATGCTTCTCGTCTAAAATATGCAAAATGGAAGCTTCGACGGAATCAATCGAAGTTTTGCACAGTCGGCAACACAATCCGTTTGGAGTGTAAGTGATATCGTGGCTAAGAAGGAACTTTTCGTTCATCTCCTTAATTTTCTCAATAGAAGGTTCAGTCATTGAGAAAGAAATGCTCTTATCAGACTGTAGGATACAGGAAAGGTTGTGAATATGACTTTCACTAAACACGTGGTTTAAAACACTATCGTAATGGAATCGTAGAGTATAATACTCGCAAGCGATGCAAAAGAACGCTAATTTTCCAGTTCTGTCATCAATCAATGACAGCAACTTGTGATTGACGAGTAGCTTTACGATCAGGGCCTCAATAGGTCCGTAGTAACGATACTTCTTGGCCTGATTCTTCGGCTTCTCAGCCGCCTGTTCGTTCTCATCATTATCAATATTCTTGTTAGCGTCAGCAGCAAAATTCTGGTAAACATTATCCTTAATGCTCATTATTATAGGAGCTACAGAAGACGTCTGCGTTGAAAAGTCAATAGCCGAGACATCGGAACATAACTTATCGTATATCTCTTGGTAGAATTTGAGTGCAGCATCGACACTTGCTTCTGAAGCGTCCGGGAGATGCTTCATCAACGCAGAGCTGAGTTTCGACGAGAAATTACGTTCCAATCTTTCGACTGGCTTGGTAATGCTTAGTTCCTTGATTTTCGGCAGTGGAGTTTCTCCCATAGCGGAGAGACGTCGAGACATGTTTGGCAGAAGGATTGGCTCGGCTACATCAATACTAGCCCGTTTCAACTTAGGCAAGTGGGCGTCAGAACTGAAGTGTTTCTGAAGGGACTCCATCAGCGGTTCCTCGTCATTCAATTCAATCTCTATATTACAGTCGGTGCAAATATGCACCTGCTTCGCGTCCTCAGAAGTAAAATTAAATAACTCAGCTTTCAACAATTCAGGAACTTCGCTAACAGGAAGACTGTTGAACCTCTGTCTTTGAAGATTACTCTTCTTCTCTGTTGTAAATATATATTCAACTTCGACATAATCTCGTTTTTGTAAATAAATCATCTTGTGCGTAGAGTCTAGACTCCTTAGATAAGAGAGTAGTGTTTTGTTTTGTTGCGTCAAAGGATGGTTGACGACATTTTGAAAGTGTCTCGCGAGACGTTTGATGTCTTCGGATTTTCGAAAGGATAATACAGTAAGGTTTTCCATTGTGATGATATTTCTGTCAACCCACAACTGAATGCCTTGTTTCTTGATACCAAGAATATTGGCCGCGCTTATAAAAGCTTATTTAAACAGTTCTGAAGTGTTGTTGCTGTCTTGTTCTGCCCGTACTTTGCCGAAAGGTAATTTTGGATACCCAAAAGGAGTTTGTTAGGATTTTGACTTGAAAATAAAATGGTGAATTTTTTTGATTTGATTATCACTGCATTTCAAGATCTGGAATGAGGAGAAAACAATTGGTTATTATAAGGAAAATTACACGGTAATATCATAAACATAACGCAACATAATTGACATTCGATATTTCTGAATTATTTTAATTTTTTTAATTAGTTTAATTTTTTTGTTAAGTTTTTATTTTTTTAATTAGATGAGTTCTGACTACTCTGAGAAGAAAGGCCGAAACAAACTCAGAGGTCAGTCTAAGTCTAGACATAATCTTGGTCAGATCATGTGAAGACCATGTAGATTGGTGTCCGAAATGGTCTTTTGAGGAACTAACCACACAGATTGAGTGAACCTGTCCAGTCAGTGCACGCATTTGTCAAAAATCGTGCAGCTCTCACAACTTGAGGAGCTCAAAGATTCGACGAACAATACCAAAGAAAGGACATTTACACATTACACAAGGGTATAGCCGTGGTTCGCATGCCTGTATACAATATGAGTACCCGGAGCACCTACAAAATTATAAAGGCATGCGAAAACGGCTTCACCTTGACCATTTTTGTACCTATCTTACTTCTGTGTCAAATTAAACCTATGCTTACTCAACGCATACATAGAGATAAAACTTGAACACAGCACAATGAATTCATTCTAAAACCGTCTTTACAAGGAAAAAAATACTGTCGACCAAGATTTGAGGTAAAATAGTTGTCCTATAGAAACACATGCACATTTTAATTATTATTGCAAATAATACGACCGTGCCGGAAGTAAGTAAGTGTATTTTCTGAAAAATAGAAGACGTCACGTCCGTTTATATGAGAGGGGATTTACAGTAAGCATCATCTCGCTCGCCTTTACACGGCTATTTTTGGAGTCGGCTCCCAGTCTAAACAGTGGGGTGATTGGGTAACGTACTAACTTACTAAGCGCCGGTTTTTTGATACGTAGTTAAACTCAACCAATTGTTAATAAAAATAGTAATGGATATTTTTTTGCAAAATGTATTTTTTGTTCAAATTTTAGTTTATCAAAGTGTTGTGTCCTAAAAAAGTATCTAACCTACGCGGTCAAAATGTATGAAGCTGCTACTTTTTTTTTAAACCGGCTTTCTATTAACAAAGTTAATATGCTCATTTACTATTTATTATACTCACAAACCTTCCGGTATGAATTACTAAAAGCATAATCAGTCTAATATAATGTTCCCACTGCTGGGACACAGGCCATCATCTCTCGGCAAGAAAGAGTGGGCCGTAATCTACCACGCGGGCCCAGTGCGGGTTGGTAGTTGTCACATGTCTTCGAATTTTTGGTTCCAGGACATGCAGGTTTCCTCACGATGTTTTCCTTCACCGTTTTGAGAGCAGTGGTGATGAAATTATTTACACAAAGTAAAGAACATGTCAGGGTTCGA
This sequence comes from Apamea sordens, assembly GCA_945859715.1. Taxonomy (NCBI): domain Eukaryota; kingdom Metazoa; phylum Arthropoda; class Insecta; order Lepidoptera; family Noctuidae; genus Apamea; species Apamea sordens. The sequence goes on along the minus strand of OX244015.1, from coordinate 2,661,449 downwards.
ACCTCCGACCTATATCTCGTAAATCGCGGTCGTTACTGGGCCACCACTGGTCCAATTCTCTTATGTTAGTGAATAACAAAACCATTGTGCATTTTAGATGAATTATGCCAAAAGCGACTTTATTTTATAACATTTATGGATGGAAATGGATTTATTACTGTTTCCTGCATGCAATGTTGCCAGTTTCCTCAATGAATTTACAATAAATTCAACGTAGTTTTCAGGGAATATGTGACTGTGATTCTGTGAGGAAATTTAACGAGAAAAATAATATCAAATGCATTGCAAATTCATGACATGGCTGTATAGTGTATATTTTATTTGTTTAGTACATAAGGAAGTCGTAGACATAATATGACAATCATATTGTGTACATCGAGCTTGTTAAGTTTCAAACTTAGGGGCCGTCTCCACGAGCGAGAGAATCGCGGAGATATTATCGTCGTGCCACGTATTTCCATACACTCTCTTAGAACGTGTCTCCACACGGCGATATCATCGCGGCGAGAATTTGATGGCACGCCGAGACTATCGCCGCGATTCTCTCGCCCGTGGAGATGGCGCCTTAGCGCACATCTACAGCCTCATCGGGTCGCAGCGCAGCGCATCGCATATCAATAAAAAGGCCCAACATTCTGATTCATACAAGACAACAGTAAGAGCAGCGGTAAAGAAATAATTTACGCAAAATAAAACGCCTGTCTGGGCTCGAACTCATTACCTACAACTCGTAAGCCGAGGCAGTTTCCACCACTGCTCTCAGTGTATGTATTCTGATTATAACATAAAATTGTAATTAGGCTGTTTGGTGGTGTCTGGTCTGCATTAATTCCGGGAAATGTTGTATAGTGTCGTAGCGCGAATCAACGACCGAACACTGGCACGACCCCAGCATAACGGGAAACGGAAAAAAACCTTCTTTGAAAGATATGTTCGTTACGTAACTGAGAGCTTTACAAGTCTTGAAGCCTCTTAAATACAAAGTTGTGGGCGGCCCCCACATTGCGACATCGTGGGTGGAAGCCCGCATTGCCACGTCGTGGGCGGGCGCCTACGACGCACTTTTCCATCGCTGATATTGATATTTCATACTACCGAGTATATAATAATAATAATAAATAATAAATATCCCTGGACATTTCACACAGCGCCATCTAGTCCCAAGCTAAGCAACGTAATGCTTGTGTTATGGTAACAAGATGGCTGATAAACTACTTATATACATTTTTTTTTTGTAAATACATACATATTATAGATAGAAAAACACCCAGACTCGGAACAAATACATGTAGGTCATACAAATATTTGTTCCGTGCGGGAATCGAACCCGCGACACGCAGCGCAGCAGTCGCTTAACCACTGCGCCAACCGTGCCGTCAGATATAGTTGGACTATGGAACGAGTGATTCTTGGAGTCTCTCTGCGGGATAGAATACCGAATGAGGTGAATCGGCAGAGAACTAAAGTAAAGTCGACATGGGTCACACACAAGCTGAAGTGCCAATGGGCCGGCCATATTAGCCGTAGAACCGCTGACCGTTAGGATAGAAGTGTTCTTGAGTGGAGACCGCGAATCGGCAAACGTTAGGTGGGACGCCCTCAATCTAGGTAGAGTGACGATCTTTGCATGGTGGTTTGGTGGGTGGGAGGTGTAATTTTAAGAACGTTCACAGTCTGATCTCAGTCTCAATCTGTCAAAAATACCTCTAATTTTCCTACATCCTTGACAAGTTTTGACATTTGTTTGTCGCCGAGATGAAACTGCGACTAGATTTTAAACGTTTTAAATTACGAGAATTGGCCTTGAGGTGTTAAATTAAATTGGTCGGACGGAAAAATACATATCGGGCGTATGGACAATTGTCAAATCACGTTGTTATTCATTCTTAGTTTGGGCCCCGAACTAATCTTATGTCCAAGAGTGATAAGGAGTACGACACGAGCATAACATCGGCCGAAACTACGGACTTCATGCTTAGAGCGGTTTTGCATTGCATAACGTCCGATCCGAGTCCGAATTCCAGATTCAAGTTCAATACAAATTGGGAATGTTCTAAATTCGGACGGATTGAGTTCAGATGTAGTGCGCAACCCCTCATGCCACCAAATCTGAAATCGCGAAAAAAAAATCAGCTGCTCCCTACATTTTGACGAGTCATAACTCGTCAAAATGTAGGGAGCAGCTGATTTTTTTTCAAAATCAACTGTTCCCTACATTTATGTACGCATACGTACATAAATGTAGGGAACAGCTGATTTTTTGTTCGCGATTTCAGGTTTGGTCCCATAGTAAAAGTTGTTCATAATGATGAGTACAATGACCTCTTAAGAGGTTGCTGGTGTTTTACAAATAACCCTGTATATTACGTGTACCAACATAGTTTTGATATACTGTACCTGCTAAAAAATATGGATTGTTATTGTCCGAAAATAAACGAGAATAAACGTTTTGAATGAATGAATGAACAGACCCACCCCAGTTTCGTTCACTGTTCAGAAAGAGCGCAAAATAGAGCGAGAGAAAGAAGTTTCCACTTCAAAAATACTTTACGTCTGGTCTGGCCAGAGTTGGGAGCATGTAGTCATTACAGTTGTATGAAAACAAACCAGTATTAAAAATACATCGTGTTGATAAACAACGCCTGCGAAAGGTCAGTGACATCATTAACGGTTATGAGTCAGTTTTTAGCGCGTCTTTGACATTAAAAAACACCATCTATTGATGCATTTCAAGTCGACATATCATTTATCCGTGGCTAAATAATAACAGCCGCACAGGTCGATCGATCAGGTTAAGCTATGCTTGCCGCGGTTGGTCTGTGGATGGGTGACAAGACCCCTCCGTGTGTCTGAAAGCACATTACACCGTTGGTCCAAGTGTCATTCAAGGATTTGACAGTTGGCAGTTAACTATGTTGGGGTCGGCTTCCAGTCTAACCAGATGCAACTGAGTACCAGTATTTTACATGGAGCGACTGCCTATCTGACCTCCACAACCCAGTTACTGGATAACATGATATCCCTTGGTAACACTAGTTGTTAAGACTTTTTGCTTCTGAATACCCGTTATGACTGACAAAGATCTACGAATGACAGCCAATGGCTTAGCGTGCTTTCCGAGACACGGAGGGGTACCCATCCACGAATCGACCGCGGCAAGCAAAGCTAAAGCTTCAATCGTCCCGTGCGGCTGTTATTATTTAGCCACGAGCATGCATTTTACATTTGACGGCACGGTTGGCGTAGTGGTTAAGCGATTGACTGCTGCGCTGCGTGTCGCGGGTTCGATTCCCGCACGGAACAAATATTTGTATGACCTACATGTATTTGTTCCGAGTCTGGGTGTTTTTCTATCTATAATATGTATGTATTTACAAAAAAAAATGTATATAAGTAGTTTATCAGCCATCTTGTTACCATAACACAAGCATTAGGTTGCTTAGCTTGGGACTAGATGGCGCTGTGTGAAATGTCCAGGGATATTATTATTATTATTATAATATCAGATTATACTGTACTCACTACACAGGCTGGTACACACGGCTACACATCAAGCTATGCAAAACCAGTATTAGCTGACCGTTCATTGTGAGAAAATATCATACAAAGTGAGGCCAAGACAAACTGGTTTTGTATAGCTTGACGTGTAGCCGTGTGTACACAGGCCTCCTCGCTGTGAGAGAAATGGAGGCCGTGATCTACCACGCGGGCCCAGAGCGGGTTGGTAGATGTCACATGTCTTAAGCTAATCTGCGTTCGCGATTACTTGCCAAACATGTAAACAAATATGAGTTAATGGAAGAAAAACTTTATTTCCTACATGGTAAAGTTCAGTTTACGCTACAACTTGAAACATTTTAAGACTTTTGGAACGAAGTTCCTTATCGCGCGTTGCGAAAGGGGGCTAGACGGAAAAAATTAAGACCAAAAGTTGGAACGACACTTTTTGCTATAGTTGTAAGCCGTGCGGCGTGCGCGTGTTTCTCTGTCTGTCTCTCTTTGAACTTCGTTCCATCCGGGTGTCCCTTGACACCTCTCAAGTTTTTTAAATAATGCTAGTCACTCTGAAGTAAACTTAATTACCACTAAAATAAAGTTGATATTTGTTTAACTTGAAATAACATAAATTGGAAACGTAAAATTGTATAGACCTTACTTGTTTTTAGAAGAGCATTTCCGTCATATTTATAATAGAAGTCATGGAAATCTGTTATTTTCACCAGTATTTGACAACAAGGTGTCAAAAAATGCTCTGTATATGGATGGATGGACGGACACATGTAGTTGCCAGCGCTCTTCGAAGAGCGTTCATCCCGCGCGAGCTGGCAACTACGTCGCATTTCTAGTGATTTTTCGTAATTATTTTAATCCAGCTGCGCTCCGCGGTTTCACCCGCATAAATTTCGATCCCGTGGGAATATCGGGATAAAAAGTATCCTATAATGATGGCTAAATATATCGATCGATCAGGTTAAGCTACGCTTGCCGCGGTTGGTCTGTGGATGGGTGACCATCTTTACATACCATGACCCCTCCGTGCCTCGGAAAGCACGTTAAGCCGTTGGTCCCGGCTGTCATTCGTGGATCTTTGACAGTCGTTACGGGTCGTCAGTAGCCCGAAAGTCTGACAACCAGTCTTACCAAGGGGTATCGTATTACCCAGTAAACCCAGTGCGTAACGTTATGTGTGCAACAGTGCACCCACATTTCGCCAGTGGAGATCCCGTTATAGGGGGCGCTCCTATTGCCATTAACTGGGATCAAATCCAGACTCCTGGCTGCTCCTGAGAAATCCCAGATGGGAAACCCCAATAACACTTTGTCTGACCCTGGAATCAAACCCGGGACCTCATACTCAGCAGTAGTGCTTGCGAAATAAATAAAAAATATACATTGTATTTTATTACTTAAACGTTGTAGCCTGACATTATGATTGGGCCAGGAAACTCGTGGGTATATTCATCATTATAATCAGCGTATAAGGTACTCACTTACTGAGACACAAGCCTCCTATCTGTATGAGAGAGTGGATAATCAATGGACATTGTCCGAAATAAAGGATTTTTTTTTTGTGGTTTTATTTATAATCTACCACGCGGGCCTAACACCACACACTATCTAAATTTGAATCTCCAAAAATGTGTAAACAAATATATGATTATGGAAAAATAACTTTAATTCCTACACGATAAAGTTTAGTTTACGCTACAACTTCAAATATTTTTATGTTTCAATAGTGCTAGTCACTCTGAAATCAACTTAATTACCATTAAAATAAAGTTGATATTTGTTTAACTTGAAATAACTTTAATTTGAAAAAAAAATTTTTTGAATATACTCAATTACCTAGCCTTTTCCCAACTATGTTGCGGTTAGCTTCCCGTCTAATCAAATGCAACTAAATACCAGTTTTTTACATGGAGCGACTGCCTATCTGAACTCCACAACCCAGAGAGAGGATCTATGATTATCCATAGGGGTCAACAACAACGGGAAGTCTATATTTAGGTTTTTAAGCGGATATGACTGAGTGACTTACATGATAGATAGTAACTTGACAACACGGTTAGCGCAGTGGCTGAGCGATCGGACTGCTGCGCTGCGTGTCGCGGGTTCGATTCCAGCACAGAACAAATATTTGTAAGTCCTACATGTATTTGTTCTGAGTCTGGGTGTTTTTATATCTTTAATATGTATGTACATATTTACAACAAAAAAAATGTATATACGTAGTTTATCAGCCATCTTGTTACCATAACACAAGCATTAGGTTGCTTAGCTTGGGACTAGATGGCGCTGTGTGAAAAGTCCAGGGATATTATATTATTATTATTATAACTACACTGAACAGTTCCATGACAGATGTCCCTTCCATACTAAAATATTATAGTACTACTTTACTAATATACTATACTAATTAGACTTAACCAGTGGTGCCCAGTGGTACTGGCCACAACTTCTAGGTTGTGGGTTTGAACCTAGGCAGGCACTTTACTTTGTGTAAATAATTTCATCACCACTGCTCTCAAAACCGATGAAGGAAAACGTAATGAGGAAGCCAGCCTGTCTTAGAAACACAAATTCGAAGACATGCGACTTCCACCAACCCGCACCGATGACGGTCCTTCACTTCCTGGATGACGGCGCACAGAGGCCTGTGTCCCACTCCCAGCAGTGGGAACATTATAGGCTGAATATGTTATACCTATTTACTAGAGATGTTATGGATATGAAATTTCGGATACGGATATGGATATAGGAATAAAATTATATCGGTTTCGGATATGGTTACGGATATGTAATTATTTCGGATTATCCGATAGTTTCGGTTACGGAATTGAAGTAAAATATAAACACAAATAGTATGTAATAATTAGGTTTTATTTATTTTATAGGTTTTATCTAGTCTAGATTATCATTTGGTATTATAATCAGTCATATAGGTAAGTAATTATTTAGAGATGTTACAAAAACCTGTCGAAACATGTCGTTTTTCTAGGCTCCGCCCTTATACGAAACTATCCGAAACTTGTGAAACGAATACGGTTACGGATATATTTTTATTTCGGATATCCGATAGTTTCGGTTACGGTTACGGATACCCGATAGTTTCGGTTACGGTTACGGATATATTTTTATTTCGGATTTCCGATAGTTTCGGTTACGGATACCCGATAGTTTCGGTTACGGATATATTTTTATTTCGGATTTCCGATAGTTTCGGTTACGGTTACGGATATCCGATAGTTTCGGTTACGGTTACGGAGCTCCATAACATCCCTGCTATTTACTGTCAAGGCCCTGTCTTTGTCTCTACAGTGTATGAATTGCGCCATGTTATGTAAATATTTAGGATACATTTAGTGTGATCATTCTCCAGCCCTTATCTCTGTTTATTTGAGGTCAGCACAACATGTTTTTTTTCTGCCACACCTCTATAGTTATCATCTCGGAAGTCACTCCTTTTCTAGCAATATCATCATTCACACAGTCAATCCATCTCTTCATTCATACCCAAAACTTTCCTCACAACATGGATACATTTCTCCAATACTTCACTATTAGTCATAATCTCGGTAGTCACTCCAATTCTAGCCATTACATAATGCCTATATGTTCCCACTGCTGGGACACAGGCCTCCTCTCTGTGAGAGGAAGTGGGCCATAATCCACCACGCGGGCCCAGTGCGGGTTGGTGGATGTCACATGTCTTCGAATTTGTGGTTCTAGGACATGCCGGTTTCCTCACAATGTTTTCCTTCACCGTTTTGAGAGCAGTGGTGATGAAATAATTTACACAAAGTTAAGTGCCTGCCTAGGTTCAAACCCACAACGTAGTAAGTTGTGGCCAGTACCACTAGGTCACCATTGCTCACTGCTCATTCTAGCCATATACATTTAGCTACTACGAAGTGCCCAGCCTTCAAGACCTTTACACATTGAATGCGAACAAACATTTCCGTGGGCATTCCCTAAACCTATGAGAAAATTCGTCAAAAAAAAGCCCTTGAAGCCATTTCTGTCTAACCGCGTTGTAACAGCATGGAATACACTCACGGAAAATGTAGTGACGGCTCTCACACTGAACTGCTTCAAGAACCGACTGGTCATATTAAATATTTCCAAGCTATACGGTACACACATCAGCTAATTAGCTGCTAGTGTGTCTAACCAAATAATAATAATATTATTACCTATTATATTAGTATATACCTATTATAGTGTGTTGTGTAGCGACAAGGAAAGCTAGCTAGGGATAAAATTAAAGAAAGAGAACTAGGAGAATTCAAAGAATTAGAGAAAGAGAGAGGGAGAAATAACTAATTTACGTTGGGCACCAAAGCTGTCATAATAAAAAATATATTATTATAAAATACAATAAAATCTATAGTTATTATGTATTAGAAGTATAGTGTTTAAATAGGAAAAATTATATCCATCAATGTGGGCGAAACTACCAACCCTTGGATGTCACTAATCGTCGTAGTCTCATGTTAAAGTTGGAGCTGTGTCTGTACTGATTGTGGATAGAACGTGTCGTGAGGAATAATCAGATCAGCGCCTAACGGTCACAGAATGCTTGTTCTGACCTGGAGAAATGAATGAAGGTAACTGTGAGTATGTACATTATGTTACAAGTGTATATAGACTGTGTGTAAAGCCAGGTATTCATTAGCCAACATTTGTTAATAAACACTGTTTATAAACAGTGTTTCACTATGTTTCATCATCTCTAAAAACAGTTTATAAACAAAGGTGATGAAACATTGTTTCTTTAACATGTTGCCGTGTTCCCCACTTCGAGCGGAGAGCAAGACGATACATCTAGTTTATAAGCAAAAATCAACAGATGTGGACGTGTGTTGCGCGAGTTTATAACCAGCACAGAGCATGACTACCTCCTCGGACGACATCCTAGCAACAACTGACACGTGTGGATTGCCAAGTTTCAGAAACAGTGTTTACGGTAAACTTGTTGATAAACACTTCATAAACAGTTTATTAACAAATGTTGCCTAATGAATACCCCGCTTAAGACAAAGATATAGATCTAGTGATCTATATCTGTGTCTTATCTATTCATTGTTTCTTTGGTTTTACCCTACTCTTTTAGTCATCCACATTCATACTCAAAACTTTCCTCCCAAAATCCTACTAATATTATAAACGCAAAAGTTTATGAGTATGGATGGATGTTTGTTATTCTTTCACACAAAAACTACTGAACGGATTTTGATGAAACGTTACAGTAATATAGCTGATACATCAGAATAACACATAGGATACTTTTTATTCCGATATTCCCACCGGATCGACACTAATGTGGGTAAAACCGCGGGGCACTGCTAGTTGAATATAAATAGGGTGTGTACCTAAATAATTTCAGGATGACAAGTCACTTATGGGTTGTCTAGTTATGGTCAGATAGTATTAAACAGCCAATGTGTGGATGGGATGTTTAAAATTTATAACAGGCATAGATTACTTTGATGAAACATCAAAATAAAAACTGAATATGTGTGTACTTACATGAAAAACAATAAAAATATATATGATGATAGATAAAACATATCTCATGGCTGATTTTTCTATCACCAGATAACTTATATTCAAGCAATAAAATTGACGTTTGACAGTTTTTGTATGAAATATCTGTCGAAATTTCAAATTATTCCTTTAATAAAATTATCTAGCGTTGGAGAAATGGCCCTTAATAATAAAAATAATAAGCTGTGCCAGTCCAAATATTTAATTTGGAAGGCTAGATTACATAGACTATAAACCACATTGTATTGTACAGTTATAAATTCTGTAAAGATAGGCTAAGGCAACATTTTATTCTACCTAAAGCAATCCTCATTCATTTAGATTCAAAATTCCTTAAAGCATTGTAGATCTAATATCATAAATTATTTACAACATTGTCTTTATAAATATGTTAATCTCAACAAGACCATCTGAATATCACTTTCATTGGCTTCTAAGGCAGAATTCTTGAATGATAATGCCCATAATTTTAAATAAAAAATCGAAGCAAAGGAGTCAAATGGGCAGAGATAGATCTAGAAAAATGAGGAAAAATGTTTAAATGCTGTTTTTAAACGCGGATAAAAAAACAACCACAGAGAATATACATTAGATTATGTGCATAACAAAGTAATGATTGAGAGTACCTACATACCTACCTACCAACCTACATAAAATATTCACAACCTATGGAAAAGATATATAAATTGTCAGTCACATTATTAAGTAATAATAATAAATACAGTAATAACACAAACAACTTTGCTCCACAAATAAAAAAAAAACACTTAAAAAAACACGAAAATTTTAAGGTTATAATGATGAAGCAAATATCATAAAAATCAATGTTTATGTAAAAAACATGAGGGGAATGTGGAAAATATGTAAGTTTTTACCTGAAAGTCTTGATTTTGTGCATGGCAGCGTGTTGCAGCCTAATTCTTTTTTATTTAGTACGGGCAAAAACTGACAGCCTGTGGTGACATGACAGACTAGAACTTTTTGACGTTTCGAACGTGATCCGATGCAGGGGGTTACAGGGTGGTCAGGTTATTGAGATTTGCCATAATAACGGGTGAAAAGGTATACATGTTACAAAAGTATGGCTAAAACACACACATTTTAGAACTGAAAAGATATGGAAATGTGTTAATTCTTATCTTGGGAGATTTGAAACTAATATAATTCTAATAATGGTTTTTTTTTTTATTTAGAATATTCAATTACTAACAATTATTTTAAATATAATGTTTACATATTTATTTGATACACATTAACTTGCTTATATTTGACGGAGAAGGATGTCTGTCTCTCGTTAACATCAGGCATATTTTAATTACTGTGGGCGTACTATGGGTAGTGTTAGTTATAGCGCAATAGTAAAACGGTTTGCAGTTCAAATCAAATTACAATTCACGAACAAGTCAGTCACACTAGCGAAACACACACTTTAGGTCCACAACTCAACGATACGGAATATGCTGACAGTTTCGCACATGTTGTTCGTACGATGTCCAATGTTTCGATTGCTGTTGCTCTCGTCCCATCACAAACTCAGGCTAGACTCTGTCTAGCGCCACGAGATGGCGCTAACGTTCCAAATAGTCAAACGAATGACTCCGGCATATTCAATATATAACACCACTAACTATTTACACTAGGTACTTTTTAAATTACTGACTAAATACAAAAACAAAAGAACACCAGGCGTCGAAGTACTCGTCCGCATCGCTGTCATCCGAAGATTGAGATGAATGGTAATGGTAATTCCTAGTTCAAAGAACAATAATAATCGTAATCTAATGATATCAGCATTGAGAAGAATCCTAATAAATACTAAAGGCTGCTTCACTTTTGAAGCATAACGGAATCTATATACAAATCAATTACAATCTATGTACAATTATTTGCTATAAATTCTACATAAAATGACATTAAATATTATCGATTTATAAGGAAATGCAAACTCTAGGGTCCGTTTTTCCAAGTCTTAATGCAATTTTTGATGCCAACATTTTTAAAATCCTGTACATTTCCAGTTTACTATTTCACCACGCTCATTTATCGTCGCACTATATGCGAAAGATGAAACCCCGAGAGGAAAAACGTTTGCAAGAAAATATAAAAAAAAAAAATAACCTAAAATAAAAACTCCCTAAAAATGACCAACAACAAAACAAAATCTCCCCGAAATTCTTTGGCGCAGATAATAATCACTGCGTCATTTCTTGCTACGTGTCGTGAAACTATATTATATTGTAGTCTGTGCGTGAAACGAAGCAAAGTAAACATCAAGAAAAATAATCACAAAGTTATTTACGTCTTATATTAGCCATGGCATTTATAATGGATGACCTTGTTAACAGAAGATGGTTTATTTGCCGATGATTCATTTAATTAACACATGAATTGACAATTTTATTATTTTTTTTTTGCTTGTGTATTTATATGGCATGATGATAACAACAGAAGTTTTTAAATGTCATTGAAGCATTGTTTTCGACAGGGATAATTATTACCGTACCGTTATTATTGTTTTGGACCTGTTACTAAGCGTTAGCGCAGCTGTTAAGAACTGGTTTTCGCATTTTTGTTACAAATGACTCGCTGATCTTTCGAAAATTCCTCCTCCTCCTTTTTCCTTTCTTCCTCTTTTTCATTTCCTTTCTTTCCTTTTGATTTTCTTTTTTTTTTCTTTCTTTCTCGCTGATTTTTTCTTTTTTTTTCGATTTTTTTTTCTTTCTTAAATTTTGTCAGCATGTCAGAAATACTGTGAGAGGGATTTATGAAAGTGTTGTTAAGTTTTTAATTGATGATTTTATATTTTATCTTTTGTGGGTACTGTTTATTTAGGTCAGGTGTACAATATTTAAATAATAACAAAATAATATCCTAAATTAACTAAAACTATTTACAAACTAAAATATAGCGTCGAAAAATTCATCCACATCGCTGTCGACTGGTAATGTACCCAAGACACTGGCGGCATTGCCACGTTGTATGGCAATGCTTAGCCTCTGGCCAAGGTAAAAGCCAGCTCTTGGGTCATGGGAAGTGTCAACTAGTCTTTTCGAGATTTCATTAAAAAGACCATGCGCACTCGGACCCCACGGCCCGAGGGTTTCAACCCCAAACGGCTAGGGTTAGGTACAAACTGTATCTATAATTTCTGTAATTAACCGTTTTAATTAAATAAATAAACTTTTCATATCACAAAGAGAAGTTTTGTTTTATTTTTAATGATGCGGCTTGTTTATTTTTAACTTCTATTATTGAGATAATAGGCAGTGGATGAATGGATTGATTTTTAGGGTTCCGTAAACAAAGGGTGCCAACGGACCTATTAGGTACTAAGCCTCCGCTGTTCGTCCGTCCGTCCGTCTGCCTGTCAGGCGTCAGCACTCAGCAGGCCTTATCTAAAGAAAAAAGGAAGAAAGAAAGAACATACGTTTATCTCATGACCAGCAGTGCGATTCTGTAACCATCTCACCGTGAAAAATTAGGTGAAGTGAGCGTGGAGTGAGCTGTCATTCCAACTAATGCTAGGGATTGACAATATTATCGGCTCACTCTAAGCTCACTTCACCTAACTTTTCACGGTGAGATTCTTACAGAATCGATCGGCTGTAATAGGTGGATAGGTGAAATTTTCACAGTGTGTGCCGTTATAACAGCAAATAATAAAAATCAATTTAGCTTTAATAAAAACTAAAGAGCGTCTCATAACAAGACATGTTTTTTCGGCGTTTTTTTTTTGCCTTGAACTCTTCGCATGCAAGTCCGACTCGCACTTGGCCGTTTTTTTATCTAGATAAGACACTTGTAGATAAAGACACTTTTGTAGATAACTAGCTTCTGCCTGCGGCTTCGCCCGCGTGGAAGTCGGAAATTAGCCCACGGGAACTTGCTTACAGGATAAAATGCATGTGCTTCCCCAGGATGCCATCTATCTCTATGCCAAATCAGAAGTTCAGTGGTTTAGGCGTGAAAATGTAACATACAGTTTCAAGTTCAAATCCTCCCCTTAAAAACTGAATTACCCCTTTTTGTCCCGTCTGTGATAAATTTTCGACAACTTTACATACTTACTTATTATTAATTATTTTCTGTCAAAAGTATCAATACCTACTGAGTTTCGAGTTACTCGGACCGCGCATTCAATTTCTTCCGTATATCCCCCTTTCAGGAGTAGTTTTGAAAAACTTATAGGTAATGATAAACTTTATTACTTACTTAGGCAAGTATTCTTGCCAAGTTTCAAGTTTATTAACTAAATGATTAAGATTTTTCATATTAACTGTATTCCCCGCTTTTCACCCCACAGGGGTGGAATTTTGAAAAATCGTTTGGCATTATTAATAACTTGATTCAACACATTATTCTTTACTTTCACTATTAGGTATAAATACTGAGTTTCGAGTAAATCGGACTGCGCGCTAAAATTCTTCCATACAAACTTTGAAACACCCCAATCCCTTATTAGGGGGTAGTTTAGAAAAAAAAACTGACAATCTAAATATTTTATTTAGATAAGTATTCGTGCCAAGTTTCAAGTTTATTAACTCAAGGAATAAGATTTTTCATACAAACGAATTCCCCCCTCTTCACCCTCTTAGGGGTGGAATTTCGAAAAATCCTTTCTTTGTGGATGCCTACTCTTCACGAAGAACACACCCTCCAAATTTCATGTCTCTAGGACCAGCGGTTTAGGCTGTGCGTTGATCTACCAGTCAGTCAGTCAGGACTTTGAATTTTATATATATAGATAGATACGTAATAAAAAAATGTGCAGGAGGCGTTGATACGAAATCGAACATGATCGTTGTCCTATGTGGGGTCCAAGTATGTACCTACACGAGTTTTATTTCTTGAACTGTAATGTTGCACTAATATGCGGCCGACCCAAATGACCCATTATCTCAAGAGAAAGAAACGACCTCTGTGACCTCTGAGTTTGTAGTCAGATAGGAAACGCCGACCTTCATCCTTATTGCGTAACTCTGAATCATTTTCAAGGATATTGCTAATCCATTGCTTCGTATGTTCGAAAAATTTGTCTGCTCAACAACGTTAATAACGCCTACGTTACATACGCATGCGTAACATACTAACTAACAGTAGTAGGTAATGGCTTTAATTTTGACAGTTCATCAACATTCATTTCGTTATTGTCAAGCAGACACATTTTTCGAATATACAAGCAATGGATTAGCAATATCTTTCAAAATGATTCAGATTGTGATAGATAGTGTATTACACAATTTAGGGTGCAGATTGCCTTGTATGTTGATATAGAATACAAGAATAGGAATTCGAATGAAAAGTCAACATGACGATATTAACCGGCTGTGTGTTGACAGTTAAGATAAAGATAATTTTATTTTGCAAATATGGGTAAGATATAACGGTGGCAAAGAAAACATATAATAGTAGGTACAGCCATATTTTACCACGCAGGCACGCAAAAGATTTAACATCGACTTATAACTAAATACAATTTTAAAATATTACGTGTAATATTTTAAAATTGTATTTAGTGTGTACACAAAATACAATTTTAAAATATTAATTATAATTATACATCATGATTACTATGCACTAGCTTAAGAACTCTTTCTCAGTTAGGAACTCCTTACCTAATAGTATAAAATGCTTTCGCCACTAAAAAGCTTCGGAGTCTCTTTTTAAATAACGATAGCGGAAGCTCTTTCCAAGTCTTCGGCAATTTGTTATAAATGACTGGCGCCATGCAGTAGACACTTTTGCGCATAAGTGCCGTCTTGGCTGACTCCAGACATAGCACACTATTATCACGTCTATTGCGCACAGTAAGTTAGCGGCACATTTCGCAACTCTTCGTTATTTTGCTAGTGGTATCATACTGTGTGTTCGTCGTTTTATTTCATACTTGTTACTTATGCTAATATCATGCGCGCAGCTAGGGGTGTGGGGGTGGGGTGGAGCAAGGTTGGGCAACTACTACCTTAGAAACCATGGGGTGACCCCTTTGAGCCTCTCTGTCCACCCTAGAAAAATCTACAGTATTGAAGAGTTACTGCTTAACCGCTTCTCCATCGCTGTCCGTCAGTCTGTCTGTCAGTCAAGACCCTTTTTCTCAAGAACGCGTGGAGGTATAAAGTTAAAATTAATATCAAATACGTAAATAATTCTAAAAAAACATGATTTTAGTGGGTTAGGCGCTGGCGTTATAAAAGATCTCTCATTAAAAGGCTACCTCCCCCTTAGACAACATCCCTAGCTACGTCAATGGCTAACAATAGTAGCAGTAATACAGTATTCTTATCTTGTCCAAGTGTACTACAAACTCGCTGTGAATGGTGCGTGAAGGCGAGTACCATCAGAGGCGTCAGTCAGCACGTAACACACACGCACACATACAAACTTTCGATATCGCCATTATTCGCCATTGTCTCAGACGGTATCGACAGGTCCTGCACGTATACACTCATTCACAGTGTGTTTGTACACTTGGTAATCACAAGTAAATCGCGCGACGCCTCGTGCGATAAAAACAAAAATACTATAATATTTTTTTTATATTCGTTTTTTTTTTTTGTGAAGTGGCCTCATAGTTGTGGCAGCACTTTCGATCGAGTTATTATATTTAATAATCCTTACCAAGATTCTCATAGAGTTGCAAAATCATGTGTGTATGTATGATAGTCCAGTCCAATATTATTTTTAAATTATCGATTACCAGGGTCATAACAAAAAATCGACTAATGACATTGTATGATGCTGTAATTTTGACAGAATATTTCCCACCTCTATTTTCGTTTTGTTTGCATTTGAATTTGAGTACTGCTTTGCTTGTCAAAACTAGTTATTACTGTCAGATTGTCTTTTGATTGTGGTATATTGAGAAGATTACTGAAAATATATGTTATGGTAACTTCAAAGCCATAATAATGTCTACGGATGAGCACGAGGATGTGGTGGAAGAGCAGCACGAGGAAGTAGTGGAAGCGTTGGACGATGAATTTATAAATAACTACTGCGGGGATGACGAAGTCGATACGACTTGTGTGATCTGCCAAGCAGAATTCTTAGATCCTGACGATTTAACAGTACATTTACACCAAATACATAAAATAACAAGATCCGGTTCGAAGTTGTGTTTGTTTTGTACACACAAATACACTGATCTGATTGATTACGCCGAACATTTTCGAGACAACCACATGACAAGTCTATATTATTGTCTCCACTGCTTACGTGCGTTTTCTGACGACAATGAGCATAGAATACACGAAAAAAAGCACAAGCGAAGCTTTAAGTCTGCTTATTGGTGCTCGCAGTGCCCTGAGAGGTATGGCAACCTCCGTGATTTGAAGGAACATGATTTACAAAATCATAATGACAACGATGATGGCTTTATGCTGCAGCCTCTTCTACCATACCTATCAGCCGTTTTAAATGTCAAAGCCGAGACTGTTTTACTCTCACTACGCACGGATACGGTCTACATCTGTGTTTATTGTAGTTATTCTACGTCAAATATAAGGCATTTTATTGAGCATTCAAAATCTAGTAAAAAGTGTAAGACATTTGTTTGTGATACTTGCTCAAACGTGTACAAGAAGCGATACTCATTGAATCAGCATGTATTAAAGTACTGTGGAAAGCACTTCAATTTTGTCAGAAAGGAGTGCCCTGATTGCAAACTTGTTTTCAATAAATTTTCTTTTAAGGAGCATAAAAAAGTATGCAAGGTGATAAAATGTTACACCTGCAACACCTACTTCGATACGATGTATGAGCTGTCCGAACATCAGTCGACAGAGCACCCGCTGTCTGTAGAACTAAAAGCATGCACATTTTGTTGGAAACACTGTGTTGGAAAAGTTGCGTTGCAGAAACATATGAACAGGTCGCATAAAGGCGAGCTACACTTGTATAAATATTTGTGCGTTTACTGCAAAACTCCATATAAACATCCGCAGAAGTTGTTTGGACATTTCTTCACAAAACACAAGGACATAGAGCCATATACATGCAGGATTTGTGACAAAAAGTTCCGATTACGCAAGAGGTTTACTCTCCACATAAAGATAGATCATAAAAGTGTGGGTTTTGTTGAATTCGATGAGAACTACAATGTATTTTTTAGTGATAAAAAATCAGAGAATCCGTTTATCCCAAGAAGCTTGTACGATGGTAAACAAAAAGAAGAAGTTTTTGGTATGAGCGAGGACTCCAACATTAGCTTATCGAATATGAACTCGGAGATGAGTGTTACAGAGACTGAGGGGAACCAGACTGAAGTGGAGAAAGCTTCAAAGCCCACATTGAAGCGTAAGAGAGTTCCGAAGGTCCGTAAAAAGGAACCAGAAGAGACGATCATTGTAGAGTCTTCTGATGATGAAACTCTATTAGTTGTCAAGAAAAGGGCGCTGAAACAGCAGAAGCTAATCCACAAAACGCCAGGAGTTGGGGGGAGGTGGAAAAAAAACCAATTAGTTAATAACAGAAAGAGGTTCACATGCAATATATGCAATAAATATTGCTATACCTACCAGAACTACAATCACCATATAACTCTACATTCAAAGAAAGACTACAAACAATGCATCAAATGTTCCAAAGTCTTCCGAAGTAAGAAAAAATTGAATCAACACATAGAGTTACAGCATTCATCGTCAAAATTGACAGACACACTGAAATATATGTTAGAAAAACGTAAAAAAGGTGAAAAAATCTCTGATGATCAGCCAATGTCGGAAAAATTCAGAAAAACCATCAGGAAGGTTGAATGTGTAGCAGTTCAATCATCGGCAAAGATTGAGGAAGTTGACAACCGTCTCTCAGTACAGAAATTCATCGAGAACTTTACCCCTGAAGCAGAGAATAAGGAAGAAGTTGTAATCACAAATGCAATAACTTTCAAAATAGTAGAAGGCGTTCACAAAGAACCGCTAATAAAAATGACTAAATTTGAAGAACAAGCTATGCCGCAAAGTACCAAATTATCAATGCCTGTTAAATTCAAGACAGGCCAGTTTGAGAAAGCTCATGCAAGCATTAAACTGGTACAGCCTGTACCCGTAGTTCATGAAGAAAGTCAAGACAATGATTTCCAGAACTACGATGATGACAATTACAATTTCATGGACCGTAATGACTCCATCCCAGAAGTCGCAGAAGAAGTCATGTTAGAAGGGACAGAAGAAATGCCTAGAGTATCCCAAATTCCTCATAAAATCGTGATACCAAAGCTCCCAGCGGAGTATAAAGACTTGAGAATCGCTCATCTGTTACCGCAAGCACCTTACTATAAAATTGTCAAAGTGAATGAAGTTTTGAATAAGCATAAAAATAGTGTAACGGTTGAAAATAATAGAAATGTTGATATTAAATTACCAGATGGTACAAAATTGGTGAATACTAATCCGCTAGCACATTTGTTAGGTACAACTCCGATAGAAAAAGTTTTGGAACCCATGAAGAATAAGTATTCTAAGTCAAAGGTCAGGAATTTTCAAGGGATGCTGGCTGAGGCGCTTAGTAACTTGGATAAGCCGTCAGTTAAGAGGAAGAAGGAGATGAAAGCTGAACCCGCTGTGACAGAAGTAAGGAGTCATTTAGAAGATTAGTTTCTTATAACTGCACCGCTCCGACACAGCAAATAACTTGTCATTCAAGTTAGGATTTTTAAATCAACTACATTAAAGTAACTTTTACGATGACAATACAGAACTGTCCTCGCGCTTCGAGCGAGCAGCCCGCTCCCCTGAAGAAACGGCTGCAAGCGGAATGCATGGCACTCGCGCCGCTCGCACGGCTGCCTCCTCGTCGCTCACTGATGTTTGCAAAGCCGTCTGTAAGCTGAAAACAAGCCGTTGGTGCGTGGACGGGGAGCTACCAACAACATGGCGTGTGAACAACAAGCTGTCACAACACCAACCAGCGAGTGGTCTTGCTGACGGCGCGTTGACGACAACCGGGTGGACATGGTGGACATTATCGAGGCGCTGACTGGCAGTAAGGCCTCGGTCTCGAAGTCAGCGGGCAGATCGCGCGGCGCTAGAGCGGCGTAGTGTTTTTATTTCTTCCCATAACTGGTTAATTACCCTCCTATATTTATGGTTTATAGCTTTGTTGTTCCATATCGGTGTTCTATCATAAATACTACAATGTCTATCTAAAAAATCTACTACGACATTGTAGACTGGTGCGCATCACTCGTACGCTGCTCACCGCGCTGCCTTCGAGGCCGTTTCCATATAAATCTATGCATTGAAACGCGCCGCGCCGCCGCCCCGCGCCCTCTGACTTCGTGTCCGTAGCCTTACTGAGCTGGAGCGGTGCGGTTATAAAGAGTACCAAAATACCTTAGTAGATAAAAAAAAAAAAATTGTTTGTCTTAACTAAAGTCTTGTGTAACGTTAAATATGTTTAACTAATTATAATTTAATCGTGTATTTACTTTATAATAAACTGGTCGCCACTACCCTTGGAAATGGTGACATGTCAAAACATTGAGATTTCTCTGCTTCATCCAAGTTAAATATTAATTTATTATACACACAAACCTTCCGGAATATCATATCAGACTTTAATGTTCCCACTGCTGGGACACAGGCTCTCTGTGAGAGGGAGTGGGATGTAATCCACCACGCGGGCCCAGTGCCAGCTGGTAGATGTCACATGTCCTCGAATTTTTGGTTCAAAGACATGCCAGTTTCCTTAAGATGTTTTCCTTCACCGTTTTGAGAGCAGTGGTGATGAAATTATTTACACAAAGTGTTAAATACCGAACACCTGAGAGGTAATTCTCGTAATTTTAAGAACGTTCACAGTCTGATCTCAGTCTCAATCTGTCAAAAATAAGTCTTAATTTCCCTACATTTTGACAAGTTTTTGATATTTGTTTGTCGCCGAGATGAGACTGCGACTAGATTTTGACCGTTTTATTTTACGAGAATTGGCCTTCTGGTATGCTACTCAGTACCACAGAGTACATTTTGCTCAGTACTTTCATTCACTCCTTTCTCTTTCATATACCTAATTTCTGTGTACGTTACCCCAGCAAGAAAGTGTCTCCTAGAGTTATATGAATAGAACGTATAATTGGTGCCTTATCTGCTGTAAATGTGCCCCCACATAAAAAATGTGTGCCCCCTGTTGTTTTGGAAAAAAACGGAAAAAACTATTCTTGCTGGGGTAACGTTTTTCTAGCAGGAAAATTCTAAACGAATGATCGGAGAGAGAAAAATTGTGCATGGCCAGAGAGGTTATATGTGTGCCAAAATGTGCCCCCAAAAATAAAATTTGTGCCCCTTCAGGTTTTCGAGATATTGCATTTCCTGCTGGAGTAACGTTTTGATGAATCGTATATCTCTAAAACCATTGCATGTGCCCCTGTAGAATAAACATACACGAGTAGCTCTTAATGTGTGCCCCTTAGTGCCCCAATTAGATTTAAGAAAATATTTATAGTTTTCAAGTTATCGCGGTTTTATGAAAATCTGAAAAAACATCGCAGCGCCTAAATGAGACAAGGCACAAGTTCGCTGAAAACTGTATTCGGTCCTTCTTGACGGTAATAATAAGCATACAAAGTTTCAAAACTGTTCATGCATGCGTTTTTGAATAATCTTGCTAAAAGTCAAAACGATAGTGTCATAACTTTGACGGCAAAATACAAGGAACCGGCTCAGTCCCAGATGTGTAGCTGTAAACCAAAATCTTGTGCCTTTAGTCAAAAATATATGGTGAAAATATTCAGCTTGGAATGTTTCGCATTAAGTAAATATTAACAAAAAACCAAAATATGTAAACAACGGCTGGTTATCCGACCAAATTTCAATGACTACTAAAAAGCGACGGATTCATATATACTCATTTCACTCTATAAATTACTTACATAAAACGAAAAAAAAAAATTAAAAATAATCTTTATTTAATTGAAAACCGTTTACTTAATGTCTTACAAATATTAACAATTAATTCTACAAATATTTGGAGTCCGAACGACGTTCGCATTCAATATCGACGAACAAAAATAAAAGATACTGACTCAGGGAAATTCGTTTGAACTCTTACAAAAAGTGTCTTATTTTTATAATTTTTCTTATACATTTTAATATCAATTAAAACTAATTTAGTGTATTGATATCTTTTACATACATACAGGTGGAGACTAAAGGATGATTTCTATGATACGGCTCGAATCGGAACGAATTTTACAATCTTTAAACGACATTAAATGAGGCCATGAGAGCCACAGTGGCCTAACTGTCATTTTTTCAATACTGACTTTATTTGAAAAAAACTGCTCTAAACTGTAAAAGTCATAGCGCCACAATGGCCTAAAAATTAGTTCAATTTTTTTCAGTTAGGCCACTGTGGCTCTCTGCTCTAAACTGTAAAAGACATAACGCCACAGTGGCTTAAAAATTAGTTCAATTTTTTTCAGTTAGGCCACTGTGGCTCTCCTGGCCTCAAATAGTGTGCACAGTAAAAAACATCCATCGGTTTCTTACAAAACTTCTTAAATATATCCGACGACCCCGGTCAGGGTCAGTGCTAGAAAGATGAAACTTTGCATGGATACTGGCGCCAATTCCCTTATTCACAAACTAAACTAAATTTAAGTTCAGTGCATCTTTTTCTTTCTATTTCATTAAGAAAAGGACAAAAGATACATATTAGTTTAGTCCTGTCAAATTAAGATACTCCATAGACAAATTAAAAACGTGAATTTACGTCAGGCGCTCAATAATTTGACAGGACTAAACTAGTATTTATCTTCTGTCCTTTTCTTAATGAAATATAAAGAAAAAGATGCACTGAACTTAAATTTAATTTAGTTTAAGAACAAGGGAATCGGCGCCATTATGTATTTACCACGTCGACAAAGTGCTAAAATAAAATGATGAAAAATATTATTTTTTGGGGTACTATCTACCTACACGTAGTGGGGATGTTTTTTTATTCTCGCGTCTACCCCATTGTGTGGGGTAGGTATCATTAGATAGGTCTTTTAAAAACATCGAGAGGTTGCTAAGACGATTTTTTTATTGTATCCGTTTGCGAGATTATATAACTATAAAGCGCATTTTTTAATTAAAATAGGGGGTCCCCCTCTCTGTGATGAACTTTAAAGGAAAACTATAACGGCTTAGATAACTTAGTTCAGGAGTTATAGAGGCCTAACTTGTAAAGTGCCATTATGGGTGATCACGGAACCCTATTCTATGCGTGGCCTGACACGCACTTTGCCGGTTTTACTTATCTCCTTTGGTGACCGAGAGTGATTTTAAGTCTATATTACGAAGCCGCGCACAGCAGCTTGACCGCGGGCGTCTTCCGCGACATGCGATCGTAGCCGAAAGTATGCTGCGACATGCGATCGTAGCCGAAAGTATGCTGCGACATGCGATCGTAGCCGAAAGTATGCTGCGACATGCGATCGTAGCCGAAAGTATGCTGCGACATGCGATCGTAGCCGAAAGTATGCTGCGACGCGCGATCGGTTTCGTTCGCATGTCGTCGTATCCGATCGAATCCTTTCGGCATTAGAACACGTCAATACGGTAGGAATGAAACTGTAGTCAAATGACTAGGTGCAGAAACGGATGCGTTCGCAAGCGACGGCACGGAGCCGATCGTATGCGTCCGATCCGATGCGATGCGAGCCGTTTGGTGGAAATCCTCCTTAATTAACGGTCTCAGCTTCAGCGTAGCTGTTCACAACCACTCGATACGCTACCGTACTGTATCGAACATCAATCAATGTTATTGTAGGAGTCATCTGAACGCTGTTCACAAGTCCAAAACTCGAAAATTTTGTCAGATTAAGGGTTGATTTTTCAATCGACAGATAATTTTTATTCGTGGAATAAAGTTGACGTCTGACAGCTTTTGTATGAAATAGTTGTCAAAATTTCAAAATGATTCCTCAAATAAAGTTATCAGATGATTTATTGAGTTTAGATAAAAATTATAATCAGATGATTGAAAAATTAGCCCTAAATCAAATAGACGAGCGCTATTCTTTCCACAGCTGTTTGCTGTCGGGGGGACAACGCAAATCAGGTTATCGAAATGTGTCATTTTCGATACGATAGCTTGTCGGATGGTTGTGAATAGCTATGCTTCTCCTTTTCTCATTACTCGAAAGTTTTGGGCCGTATCAAACGCCCTAGAATACTTCACATATTGCGGTATACAGCGTGTAACGGAAGGGGGGTATCAACCCTGAAGGAGGTGAATGTGCTCATGAAACTCAACAACTTTCCCCAAAGAACATAGGTAGAAATATGAAAAAAAAATTTGGCCCTCCCATAGTAAATCAATCAGCTGGTAGTCAGTTTTGTAAGGGATGGCCAATTTTTTTTTTCATATTTCGACCTATGTTCTTTGGGGAAAGTTGTTGAGTTTCATGAGCACATTCACCTCCTTCAGGGTTGATACCCCCCTTCCGTTACACGCTGTATATCTTTCTATTTGGAACCAAATTTGATAACTTTTAGTAACCTCCTTCTCTTTCTTGTTTCATAGGTGAGAAAGATATAACAACGAGTCAATTTCTAGATGTAATAAGATAGTAACTTTCGTTGCCGACTGTACAGTCATGAGCAAAAGTATGTATACACTCGGCTTTATTTAAAAGCGATTTACTCCTTTATTTTTTAATGAAATTTTATGTTGTTACGAATATAGCATTTTCGAACTCATAGGTTTATGTAATTTTATTTTATTTAATATATAATGTGTCGTATTTCAACGTTGCATTCGTTATTTCACGAAAAAATCGCAATTGAAAGTGCCTAAGTGTTGACATAATGGTGCACATAACAACATACTATTTTAGATGAATTTATAGATTTTCGATAGACTTACAATTTTAATAGTCATATGACCCAAATAAATTAAAATAATCCTAAATGTCTGCCTGCGTTAGACTCCGGCGTAATATACGCCTTTCCAAGCTCGTCGAAATTACATTTTATTTAGTTTAACCCGACATAGAAACATCCACTTTTATATTCATAAATTACTAGTTGCGCCCGCGACTTCGTCTGCGTGGACTTCATAATTGGATCCAGAAGAATCCTTTGTGTTAATCCTTGTTATAAACTATCTGTGTGCCAAATTTCATCCAAACCCGTTCAGCCGTTTTTGTGTTTTTAAGAAACAAACATATTCACATTTATGATATCATAGTAGGATTTGAAATTATCTACCAGATAAGTTATCTAGAACTTAACCAGTAGTGATAAGGTCAACAATTTCTTATTTAGGGCAGATTTTTCAATAGTTTAATAACTTTGTTTCTGAAAATATACACCATGTCCTTTTCACGTTATCCATAAACTTTGGCAAACGCTTCTATACTTTTACAAATCAAATCTAACCAAGTACCTAGTACTTAAAAAGGCTTTGTTACAAAGATATTTTGCACCTTTAAAGACAAACCGTTACTAAACGAATTTTTTCATTAACAATGTTCTTTAAAAAAATAACTTGTCTGAATTTTGTGTTATTGTGCTATTAAATACACCTCCTATATCACCTCAAAAGATGGCTCAAAGAACCATGATTTTAATTTCTGTTGCGAAAAAGGCGTGCATTTTTTTAATTTAAGCTCCTGTTTAAAATTTTATATTTTCGTTTAGTCACGGTTTGTCTTTAAAGGTGCGATTTGTAATTTCATTTAATGAAATTTAATTGAGCTATACAGTAAGAAAGGGTCTTAATTTGGCCTATGTTGCCATAATGAAAATGAAAAACTTGAGAGGTGTCAAGGGACACCCGGATGGAACGAAGTTCCTTTCGATTAATTAGTGAAGCAATTGTAATATTTCTTTTATTTTTATTTATAATTATATTTTTTTTATTATTAACAAAAAAAAAAACACAGACAAAAAAACTGGCTTTCTATAAGAGAGAGAGAGACAGACAGATAAACGCGCACGCCGCCGCACGGCTTACAACTATAGCAAAAAGTGTCGTTACAACTTTTGGTCTTAATTTTTTCCGTCTAGCCCGCTTTCGCAACGCGCGATAAGGAACTTCGTTCCAATAAATCTATCTAATACTGCGGATAAAGAGGGATGCATATCGGGCGACTTACGTCAAGCTATTTAGTTAGTATGAAAATTAACAAAAAAATAAGAATTGATTAATGTGTCCATAATGAAAACTGCTTATTTCCATGGCCGAAGTTTATGTATATCGTCCAGAACACGGTCTAGTCTAGATAAGTCGTAGTTATCATCGAAAAGCAGAGCACATTCTCGAGTTTTGCGAAAAAAGGAACCGAGGTTTTTTTTAAAAGGCTTTTACAACTTGAGAACCCCCTCTTTGAGGGAAACATTTGCCCCCCACTCCGTCAGCGAAAACCTAGATCCGCGCCCGAGTATTATAACATTAACCAAAGATTGAAAACACTGCCATATCTAAAATTTTGCACTAAAACATAACACTTTGGATTTGAAAACAATTATTATGAATTAGGTATTGGAAAGTATTACATAAAAATAATAAGAATAACGCTAGTACTCTAGACAGACCCGATTGTTTGTGGAACGTAGCGTTGAAGGCATACATCATGTTCTACAAGGTCAAATTAAATTAGCTAGCGAAACTTCGCAGGTGTGATAGGTATCGATGTCTAAATGCTAGGGGCAAACTGTTGCGCCACTTCTTCCCAGCGATAGCAGTAGGAAGTGGTGAAGGGCGGGCGTTTTGGGGGACTGTCTTTTGTAATTTTGACGTTCGAAAAGTGCTGATTCTCAGCCTAATTTGAATAAATGACTTTTGATTTTGATTTAAACATTATATATTAAACAAAAAACTTTTTTGCAAAAAAAATCAACCGACTTCCAAAAACGACACTACAAAGTGAAAAATAACATTAATTTCGGAAGTCGGTGTCGTTGGGTTCACACTTTCGTTGTTTGCCACCGACTTCCGAAATTAAAGTTATTTTTCACTTTGTAGTGTCGTTTTTGGAAGTCGGTTGATTTTTTTTTGCAAAAAAGTTTTTATTTTTCACTTTTAAGTTGTAATTTTTACCAGTAATTTTGGTTTAAAAACCAAACTACTGAACCGTTTTTGATGAAATTTCTATGGGACCATTTGGGAAGTATACCCATTCCAACAAAAAAAGAATTTTTCAAATCGGTTGGCCAGCGAAAGAGTTATGCGCGAACAAACATAAAAAAAAAAAAAATACAAACATCCGAATTGAGAACCTCCTCCTTTTTTAGAAGTCGGTTAAAAAGAGACTAATTTGATGATGTTATTTGTGGGATCTTCAGCCGCAGTTATTGTATGTACTCACTTTAAAACATACGTTATTTTTTGTGAAAACTTCACAGACGAGATGGGTCTCGATATCTAAACACACAAACAAAAGAACACAGTCTCAACTCATACTTCAAGAAACAAAACTACCAGCGGAGATAGACCCAATTTTTTTTTTTTTAATCCTGTGTGGATACCCGTCGCGGCTGCGGAATTTCGCTAGCTAATTTAATTTGACCCTGTTTTTTTTTAATTTCATTTACTGTTGCCAAACAAAGGACATAGTTCATTTAGTACCTAAATTTAAAGAACCCAGAAAAATAAAGTACAGTCAATCGATTCTGAAAAAATCTCACCGTGAAAAGTTAGCTGAAGTGAGCTTAGAGTGAGCTGTCAATAGTGTCGATCCCTAGCATTAGTTGGAATGACAGCTCACTCCACGCTCACTGCACCTAAGTTTTCACGGTGAGATGGTTACAGAATCGCACTAGACGGGGCCTACTCTGAAGTGCAAAGTGCGAATGTTCGGATCGGACCGACACATGGCCGAACCGAATATTATTGAAAGTGCGAAAAAAGTTCGGATCGACTCAGTTGAGTCGGGACCATAGTCAATATTCGAAAGAGTGTAGGAGTGTAGGATCGGATCCGACCGAATCAAATAGTAACTTCGTAGCAGGAAACGGCCGAACATTCGGCCGATACTACTTCGGAGTAGAACCCCAGTTTTCTTACGGGAAATGACCTCTTGAAATTTTTTTACTATTACAACAAAAGTCTATCATTAACTCCCCGGCCGTTATTCTAGATTGAAAATGCCAAAAAACATATTTTCATAACAAGTTTATAATTAAAACATGTTCGGATGCTAAATTCAATAAAAAGTTGTTTTTTTTTTAATGTTATGCTTAAAACACTTGTTATGTTTTTATTTTAGAGTTCCGTATCTCGAAAGGAAAAAACGGAACCCTTATAGGATCACTTTGTTGTCCGTCCGTCCGTCCATGTCTGTCTGTCAAGACCCTTTTTCTCAGGAACGCGTGGAGGTATCAAGCTGGAATTTATATCAAATACTTAGGTCTACTGACCCTTGGAGCTGTGAAAAAATCAAACTTCTAAGCCAACGCAATCAAAGGATACAGCCGTTTATGCCGAAAATTTTCAACACTCGCAAGGGATTCAAAACCTACAGGGTACTTCCCGTGAACTCAGAATCTTGAAATTTGGTACGAAGCAACGTCTTATAGCACAGATAAAGGAAACATTGCGAAAACCTTAAAATTTTAGTTACATACCTACAAATTTGTACGGAACCCTCGGTGCGCGAGTCCGACTCGCACTTGAGCGGTTTTTTTTTACATTGTTCTCACATATAGAAGCACGAGAATAATGTACCCAGGATTTTGTAATAATATCTTGATTCAAAAGAGTGTTCTTGAAGTTTCTTGCCCGTTCTTCTCCATAGAGATCTACGTTTTGGAATGGGCAACTAGCTTCAACTTTCTAACTAACTGGACCGACTATTTAATTTTGACAATTCAAAAGTGCCTGTAAAATGGTTTAATTGAAATAAATGTTTTGAGTTTTTTTTTTAGGCATTTTGAATCTCAAATATCAGCCGGGGGGTTAATTTTAGGTTTCACTGTTATAGTAAAAAATGCTCAAGATGTTATATTTCCCATAAGAAAATAGTACTTTCATTTTTGGGCATACAATGTTCGACACTTTTAATGATGTCCTTTGTATTCTATCTTATTGTGGAGCACAGGATTACTTGTATACAATGTTCACGGTGTGTGTTCACTAGCTGGCTACAGCGCGCGCCGAGGGAGGACTCGCTGCCGACACACCACAGCTCTCAGCTGCGCGGGATGCTAGTAAGGAACTAATCTGTAAATGGGAGAGAGAACACTTTGAGAGGAGTTTCCTGATTTATTTATTTAAGAGGAAACATGGTCGTGGTTCTTGGCGTACAGTGCATATGTCGCAACAAACTGGTTTAATTGGCCGTTTAGTTAACCGCCTAAATTAAACGGCGGCCGTTCAACTAACGGCCTGAATGATATTAAATAAATTATAGTTTAGATTGGAACTGTAACTAATCACGTGCGTGCCTAATTGGTCGCAGTAACTAAGCCAGGACACCCCGACCAAAATGGGTTAGGTTAGAACTGTGATCAACCGCGTGCGAGCCGAGACAGCGAAGCGAGGCGAGCACTACTTTCAAAGGCCAGGCGGTTGACTAAACGGCTAATTTGACCAGTTGGCTGCGACAGATTCACAGCTATTCCTCGTTTCTGCGTAGACAATGGCAGTCAGTACGCTACCTTATTACTAGCCGCGTGCGTGGTGTCGGGCGGCAGTTTGAGCGCACGTAAAAGCGCTGCGAGGTGCGCGGGCGGCTCCTGCGCCGCCAGCGTGCACTGCACTAAGCGCGCGCCCATCTCTGTGCGCGCGAAACGCCCGCCCACGCTCCTGGGGACACACAAACAAACATTGTTTATCCTGGACAAATAACACTCATGTTATAGAATAATCATTATAATACACACAGTTATACAAAGTAGTCAACAGGCTAGGGCAGGAACGAAATTCAAATTGAAAATCCAAGATGGCGGCTGCAAAAATGTCAAAGTGACGAAAGTTTGTACAGACGCCACATCAAGCTACTACAATCTGTCAAATGTCTTTGATAGATTTTCAACTTTATCGTTAAAGCATTAGGTTCAAGGTTGATTGAGAATGTAGCGGTATCTACAACGCCACATGCGAACAACGCGTCACACTGACGTCACGCAAATCCTGCATCTCGCAAGCAGAGTTTACCGCGCAATTAGCATAGATACAATTTCCCAATATTAATCGTTGGGCAGTTGCCCGCCAGACACAACACCCGTCTGGTCGGAGGATCCTCCCTTTTCTATGGAGGATGAGTGAACTTTACACCCTGCTCCTCATACCTCAAAAAGAAAATTTGACAGTTTCGGGTAGCTTCACCTGCAGGCTGTCGTCTGAACATTTTTGTAGCTTTCATCTTGGATTTTCATTTTGACCTCACTATTTATTTATTTAAAAAAAAAATCGCACAGAAAAGGTACAAAGACGGACTATTTAATTTTCTTATTTATTTAGATAATAATTACATTTTTTTGTTTACTGGAACTACTATTATCCGTATCTACTTGAAGGCAATAACTTAGTTTGCACTAAGACGATAATATTAAACTTAAAAAAAAAAAAAATTGTGAAATGACAATTTATAATGACTATGTAACAGATACTGCACCTCCTATTTCGATTTGGCGCAAGTTTTCAATTTCATCTTTTAATGTATTTATGGTATCATCCTGTATTCTATGGACGTGGACGTCCACGATAGTATCGTCACGTTAAGAGATTATAAAAGCCCGCAACGTCTGGCGTGACGTCACGGACACGCCCGTGCTGACATGTGACAATTAGGGCCGATATACACAGACTGCTTGAAGCAGTCAGGAAGGACTGTTTCAAGCTGCGACTGCATAGTGAACTACAGTCTTCTACGTACACACATACACGAAACCGCTGGAGCAGTTGCAACTGCTTCGGGCGGTCGTGCGGTCAAGCAGTCGCCAGGCATACACTGACTGCTCGAGCTGTCGACTGCTCTCGCGCAGTTACCTGATTTGAATGACGAGCAGTTGATATCAACTGCTCCAGCAGTTATCAATGGCAGCTTCAAGCTGTTGACTATGACTGCAAGAGCGGACCGTCTATGTTGATCAATCGCTAACTGCTCGAGCAGTCCGTGTATGTCAGCCCTTAGAATGAAAATAAACTCACTTAGGTTGCAGGCCGCCTAAGGCGCGACACGCGGCTGCGACTTTCGGCCGCAACGCTTCTAGTCGTGCGTGTACGCTTGTCCTGTCGCGTTGTGCTTCTGCTGACGATACTAGGCCACGAATCTGTGGAAATAAGAAATGAAAATAAAGAAATTGTCTCTTTAGGGAGCATAATTTGTCTAGATTTGAGCATAATTTATCTAGATTTGAGCATCATTTGTCTAGATTTGAGCATCATTTGTCTAGATTTGAGCATCATTTGTCTAGATTTGAGCATCATTTGTCTAGATTTTTCCAACTATGTTGGGGTCGGCTGCCAGTTTAACCAGATGCAGCTGAATACCAGTATGGACCACGGTGATGGTGCTGGTATGGTGGTGTACCAGTGTGGTGTGTGGTCGTATGGTGTGTGCGACTACCTATCTGACCTCCGCAACCCAGTTACTAGGTAACACAATACCCCTTGCTTAAACTGGTTGTCAGACTTGGCTTCCGACTACCCATAACGATTTGTCAAACATCTTTTTTTTTTGAGGATGGGAAATCATCAAATGACTCCTCCCGCTCTGGGTGGAGCGGAAGGGAGTGTCAGACTCTTACTGACTTAAACCCACCCGTGTTCCTTCCTTAGCCCTTTATGTTCCAGGGCAGCGGTAACCCTTTCGGACGATCCCGCTACTTGTCAAACATCTACGAATGCCATCCGGTACCAATAAAATTCTTCGTTACTTTTTTTTTATTATACAGGATGGGACATCGACGCGCAAGCTATAACCATGAACTCAGCTCATGATCATGAGTTGAGTTCGCGGTTACAGTTTGGGCATCGAAGACGTTCAAAATCTAGTCGCTATCTCATATCAGCGACAATTAATGTCAAAAACTTGTCAAAAATGTAGGGAAATTAGAGGGTATATCAACGAGTTACCGGTCTTCCTCACTTTTTAATGCCGACAGGGCCCCGTTTGAATAACGATATAATAAAAATAGCTGGTAAAAACTGGAAGACAATTGCCAAAGATAGAGACAAGTGAGGTGAGGTAACTTCGTAGCAGGAAACGGCCGAACATTCGGCCGATACTACTTCGGAGGAGACCCCCAGCTACGAATTACTACTTGGTTCGGTCGGTTCCGATCCTACACTCCTACACTCTTTCGAATATTGACTATGGTCCCGACCCAACTGAGCCGATCCGAACTTTTTTCGCATTTTTCAATAATATTCGGTTCGGCCATGTGTCGGTCCGATCCGAACATTCGCACTTTGCACTTCGGAGTGGGCCCCCAGGGCTTTAATAAGCTGGTATTATTGTAATTTGTGGATATTATTGGTATTGGTATCGTTCGTCGAATCGTTGAGCTCCTTAAGTTTTGTGTTGAGCTGCACGATTTCTGACAAATGCGTGCACTGACTGGACAGGTCCTCTCAATCTGTGTGGTTCTTTCCTCAAAAGACCATCTCAGACATCGACCTACATGGTCTTCATATGATCTGACCAAGATTATGTCTGGACTTTAAAAGAGACTGTAACCTCTGAGTTTGTTTCGGCCTTTCTTCTCAGACTAGTCAGATAGGAAACACCGACCTAATCTAGTTTTAAAATATGATTGACGTGTAAGTGTTTGTACAAACCTACTTACAAAATAAAATCATTTATCATTGTCGTACCTCATCGCAGACGTGTAGGTAGCAATGTAGCGCCTGTCCACCGTTCTCCCAGCCGCTGACCTCGTGTCGTAGCGCGGCTTCGTTCATTTTTTCTAAGATAGGCGCTATGCTTTGTAGATCATCTGTGAAGGAGAATTATATGTATTTACATTATATTTATCATTTGGATTTCCAAGAAGAGACATCCTTGTTTTAAGACTTTTACCCTTGCGCTCTCCATCGTGTGTACCAATATGAAAACTTTGATAATCAACGTACTGTGCCGCGCAGGCGCGGTCGCAGCCCAAGATTTGGGGGGGGGGGGGGGGGGGGGTCACCAAGTAGGAAGTTAGTAAGGCAAGTAAATCATGCAGACTCTCGACAGCTTGAATGATTTTGGGGGGTTTCATGATCCCACGACCTCCCGGTACCGCGAGCGACGCCGGGGGGGGGGGGGGGGCACAGGTGTGCGCTCGCGACGACATGATACAACACTCACTCACGCGCATAAATAATGTGCGCATAACATTAAATAAATAATATTTTTTTAATTGTATACCTGGTCTGTCTGTAACCTACTAACACTAGAAGTTAAGTAAAATTGCTACTATAACCATATAAAAAAAAAAAAATTGTTTGACACTTAAAAATACATGTTACAAGCCAGACACAATAAGAAAGCCTGTAAGTATTGCCACGAATCTGCTCCTAACCCCCAAACTAGGCCTGGGGCCTAAAAAGGCCACTTTGTCAGAATCATAATAGGATAACAATATGAATCATATTAAAAATCGTAAAATGGTCACAAACTGACAATTCATAATATGATCTGAGTGCAATTCATATCACAATGAAATCACAATCATTTAAACTGTAGAAATAAAAAATAACAATTTGATTAATAAAAACTATAACGAAAAATTTACCGATAAAATCATGGTTTTCATTTTTTTTCATGCGGCAATCATCATTTTACCGATAAAATTACGGTTTTCATTTTCATGAGTTTTCATTCAGTTTTTATTAATCAAATTGGGTTTTTTTTTCATGCGGCAATGTTTACACCAAATATGAAATTAAATTTTACGAAAATTAGAGGAATTGCTAATGATCTGCTGGGAATTCAGGAAATTAATAGCTTTTAGAGGTATTGCTTAAAGTGGCCTTTTTAAGCCCCCTGGACCTGTATTTTAGGGGAAATGGACTCTTATCCTATTTAGCATAACGAAACAAGTGTATTAATCGAGGAAGAGCGAGGTTCATCCCATTACAAGTATCTTCGGATTACTTTCTGGGAAGCCCCGGCAACTTAATTGTATAGATTTAAGATAATAAACACGTTTTTTTTATTTTTATCAATTACAACAACGTTATTTTTTTTTATGCTTGACTACGAGTCTTTTAGCTATGTGTATTTTATGTTTTTTTTTTACTGTGCGTTTTGTTTGTGCAGAATAAATATTTTTCTATCTTTTCTTTCTATCTGAAATAATAATAGTTTTATATTCTACATATTTAGCCTACATTGTTCCACTGCTAAGCAAAGATCCCCCTCAAATCCTTCCAGGCATCCTTTTCTAGCGCCACCATGATCCAATCCTTACGGTACGCGTCAAAGGCGTCTCGCCACCAAAATATTATTATTTTTCAAAATCAAAAGTCGCTTATTCAAATTAGGCTGAGAATCAGCATTTTTCGAACGTCAAAATTACAAAAGACAGTCCCCCAAAAACGCCCGCCCTTCACCACTTCCTAGTGCTATCGCTGGGAAGAAGTGGCACAACAAACTGTCCAGCAGCACAGCTGTCTGTTCAGTTAGAAAATACTTAATAATAATAATATCCCTGGACATTTCACACAGCGCCATTTAGTCCCAAGCTAAGCAACCTAATGCTTGTGTTATGGTAACAAGATGGCTGATAAACTACTTATATAATTTTTTTTTGTAAATATATTATAGATAGAAAAACACCCAGACTCGGAACAAATACATGTAGGTCATACAAATATTTGTTCCGTGCGGGAATCGAACCCGCGACACGCAGCGCAGCAGTCAATCGCTTAACCACTGCGCCAACCGTACATACTTGATTGTATACAATACTAGGTGGTATGTAATTAACATTACAAGGCACAGAACATAAAATTAAATTACTTGCCACATGTCAGCTAGCCACGCCAATATTACATACCTGCTAACACCGCTTCAGGTAGTAATTCATCTAGCAAAACTTTGTGAGCCGCGTTCCATTGTTCCGCGCCGACTAGATGTTCCGCCTCCACCGAAGGCAAGTGCTGCAACCAAATATATAATACTAGCAGCGCCCCGCGGTTTCACCCGCAAAAGTTTCGATCCCGTGGGAATCAAAAATCAAGTCATTTATTCAAATTAGGCTGAGAATCAGCACTTTTCGAACGTCAAATTTACAAAAGATAGTATTGTTATTGGGTTGTGGTCAGATAGGCAGTCGCTCCATGTCAAATACTGGTATTCAGCTGCATCCGGTTAGACTGGAAGCCGACCCCAACATAGTTGGGAAAAGGCTAGGCAGATGATGATGATGGGTTGGCTCGCAACTGTCCAATAGTTGCCCATCCCTGTAATAGATTGACCCTTGTGGCTGTTGTTATTTAGCCACGAGCCCCTCTACGATACAGAATATAACCTCTCCATTAGGTTAACCGTTTTTTGACAGCTGTCTTAGAACGGACATATTCCAGGTTACGTAAAAGTTAACTGTAAAATGCGTAATAAAATAAATATATAAACTGCCTTATCTTATTTATGGCTTCTTACATACATTATAATACAGTACGTGTATCAATCAATGTATTGTGTGTTGCTGCAATCACTAGTTCCATCTGTCACAAAACGGTTTACCTAATGGACAGGGAAATAATGAAATAAATGAAATGTATAAATAAAATAATAATGTATTATGTGTAATGTGTATGTGTGTGTGTGTGGGTGTCTATGTGGGGGTGAGGGTGTGTGTGTGTGTAATGTGTATGTATATGTGAAATAATGTATGTCTTACCTCATACTTAGCCCTGTGTGCCTGAGCTAACAATAACCACTGCTCGGGAACGTTCAGTCTTCTAATGAGTTCTAGTCTGGCCCTCAAGTCCGCTGTGTCCGCTCTGGCGGGGGCGTGGCGTGATAATACGCCACGGATTAGGTGGCCGCGACTGTAAAAAAAATAAAAAAATATTATGTTGTTTAAGGTGGATGTAAATTGCATATTTTGCAAATTTTCGTACGCTTTTTGCAATTTTCTGGTCAGTAATAAGTTGTACGTTGATTAAAATATGATTCGCGGCCGTAACAAATATGTATTTACAGAACTATAATCATTAAAGTCATCAACACAACTCTCTAAGATCAAGTAATCCTACTGAATGACTATTTCATGAAATCTTGACATTTTAGGATTATGCTAACTTAACAAGTTGTATTACTGATTCTAATGATTATAATTCTGTGAATACATATTTGTTACGGCCGCGAATCATATTTTAATCACCGTACAACTTAGTACTGACCAGCCAATTGCAAAAAACGTAAGAAAATTTGAATTTCGCGGGCTACCTTGGAGCATCCCCCGTAAGAGACAACATCAATTAAAAATCATTTAAGTATTTCAATAACACGAATAGGCTTTTTTTAAAGTTAACAATTACAAAGAAAGGAGAAATTGAACCGTCTCGTCCCAAACGTAGTATTTTTTGGAGTCTCAAAAAAGGTATTGAAACTATCGTAGAAATAATATTTTCATACCACTTGCTCAAAAAAGTGACATTCTATGCCACAAAAAGCGAACATAACAATAGTCATTTCTAATCTGTTAAAAACAGGGAAAGAAAATTGTACTGAATTTCATTCATCCTCTAGGGGGAGAATGTGATTTAAATTTGGAATACTTACCGAAATTTATACTGAACTAAATCTGTGTTTACACCATTGAGTTTGTTTATAAAGCATTATACATCTTTTTGAAAAAGGAATACGCATTTATTATGCAGTTATGATTATTAAATAAAATTACGAAAACCGACGAGGCCGTATGAGCTTGATGCCTTTGCTTTTCCGACAAAAAAATATTAGTCTAGGAATTTGCCGCGTTTTTGTTTTCTTCAAATACATAAACATTAAGTTTATTTTTTCGCAAATGGTACGAAAAGTACAGTATTTTCCTCGGTGATAAAGCTGTCTTAGTCTTGGGTGAACTTAAATCCCTCGCTACACTCAGGACTCGTCTTAAATCCCTCGCTTCGCTCGTGGTTTCAGTTTTTAACACCCTCGCTACGCTCGGGAGTAAACCTCGAGTCCTTCGTTACGCTAGCAAATTAAATCGTCACCCGCGACAGAAGACACTGCTTTATCCCCTTGGTTAATAATCTACTATTATTTGCATAAAACATGGTATACACCGTTAAAATTTGATCGTTTTAATCCTTAAAAGGGGTCATTGTACTCATCATTATGAACAACTTTTACTATGGGACCAACCCTGAAATCGAGAAAAAAAAAGTCAGTTGATCCATACATGATGTCGCGTTCATCCTCTCTCCTATTAAAAACTAACTTTGCTGTGCCCGACAGGGTCCATAATTGATCCTATGTTTTGACATCTATCATATGTACACATTATGGAATGCAATAAAGTATTGAGTTACACGAACATAAATCTATGGATCAACTGATTTTTTTTCACGATTTCAGGGTTGGTCCCGTAGTAAAAGTTGTTCATAATCATGAGTACAATGACCCCTTTTAAGGATTAAAAGTATCAAAATTTTACGGTGTATCTGTATACCATGTTTTATGTAAATAAATATGATTTCTATTTCTACGATATTTTCAATACTTTTTTTTAGACTAAAAAACACTACGTTTGGAACGACGGTTCAATTCTCCATTCTTTGTAATTGTTAACTTTAAAAAAAGCCTATTCGCGTTATTGAAATACATAAATGTTTTTTAATTGATGTTGTCTTTTAAGGTGGATGCTCCAAGGTAGCCCGCGAAGTTAAAATTTTCTTACGTTTTTTGCAATTTTCTGGACAGTACTAAGTTGTACGTTGATTAAAATATGATTCGCGGCCGTAACAAACATGTATTTACAGAATTATAATCATATTTATTTATTTATTTATATACTTACGCAGTATCATCGGGGTGGTACGACAGAGCTTGTACCGCTAAGTGCCACGCGCCGCTCGCTTCGAGCTGGTCGGCTATACCCGTGATGCTTTCTATGGAGGGGTT
The DNA here is from genome assembly GCA_945859715.1 of Apamea sordens. Classification (NCBI taxonomy): domain Eukaryota; kingdom Metazoa; phylum Arthropoda; class Insecta; order Lepidoptera; family Noctuidae; genus Apamea; species Apamea sordens. Next base: position 2,624,407 of record OX244015.1, on the reverse strand, counting down.
GCCGAACCAAGTGCCTAGGAGAAAACTGTTGGAAGAAAATAATTATGGTTACGTTACATAATGACGGCACGGTTGGCGCAGTGGTTTAGCGATTGACTGCTGCGCTGCGTGTCGCGGGTTCGATTCCAGCACGGAACAAATATTTGTATGACCTACATGTATTCCGAGTCTGGGTGTTTTTCTATCTATAATATGTACGTATTTACAAAAAAAAAGAAAAATGTATATAAGTAGTTTATCAGCCATCTTGTTACCATAACACAAGCATTAGGTTGCTTAGCTTGGGACTAGATGGCGCTGTGTGTAATGTCCAGGGATATTATTATTATCTCCTTTATTGCATTTAATATACATACAAATTACATTTTTAAATATTTTTGTAAACAAAAAGATAAATATTATGTCCGCGGGGCGCAGATTTCACTACTAGAGTGAAATAAATGCTTACGAACAAAACCATCAATTTATTTTGGTATCGCCTTTAGCGCTGAGCAAATTATAGACAGTTATATGAAGTATGGAAATCCTAGGAGTCTATTTGTCCTAGGTGTGCATTATTGGAACGAAGTTCCTTATCGCGCGTCGCGAAAGGGGGCTAGACGGAAAAAATTAAGACCAAAAGTTGGAACGACACTTTTTGCTATAGTTGTAAGCCGTGCGGCGTGCGCGTTTCTCTGTCTGTCTCTCTCTCTCTCTCTCTTTGAACTTCGTTCCATCCGGGTGTCCCTTGACACCTCTCAAGTTTTGCATAAATTTTCACACATTCCACTGACACATTGTCCGCGGTCAAATTGTTCATCGTCAGATTAGCGCCTCAGCGCTGCATCACATTAATTCTGATCCGTGTCGCATTATATCACTATTCTTGTCGCGTGTCCGTCATTCTTTAAGGAATTCAAACATTTTATGTTTATTATACGAGCTAACTGCTGCAATTAGCTTATGTTTATTTTTGACGGCACGGTTGGCGCAGTGGTTAAGCGATTGACTGCTGCGCTACGTGTCGCGGGTTCGATTCCCGCACGGAACAAATATTTGTATGGCCTACAAGTAGTTGTTCCGGGTTTGGCTGTTTGTGTATGTGAGTTTAAATGTTTGTAAACGCACCCACGATACAGGAGTAATTCCGAGTGTGGGGCAAAATTAAAAAAAAAAAAAAGTATGTTGAGGTTTGTGTGTATAATAAATTAATATTTAACTTGGATCATCATCTGCCTAGCCTTTTCCCAACTATGTTGGGGTCGGCTTCCAGTCTAACCGGATGCAGCTGAATACCAGTATTTTACACGGAGCAATAGCCTGTTTTTTTTTAAAAAAAAGCTCACGTTTTTGCTATACTTCAGAATAAATAAGAACACCGGCGAGCGGTATGGCTAATATATCACCAGAAGTCCAGAACTGTGGAGAAAGATGTATCCAAAATGCTCTAAAACAGGCAAATGTGCATCAATTAAAGCATAATCAGCCAATCATTTATGTAAGTTTAAATGTTTGTAAACGCACCCACAATACAGGAAAAATTACTAGTGTGGGGCAACGTTATATTTAAAAAAAAAAAAAAAACTTGAGAGGTGTCAAGGGACACCCGGATGGAACGAAGTTCAAAGAGAGAGAGAGAGAGAGACAGACAGAGAAACACGCGCACGCCGCACGGCTTACAACTATAGCAAAAAGTGTCGTTCCAACTTTTGGTCTTAATTTTTTCCGTCTAGCCCCCTTTCGCAACGCGCGATAAGGAACTTCGTTCCAAATATATATATAACTTACCATAAGCTATAATCCAAGGGGTCGGGTGTGTAAGCGGCCGGTCGTAATTTCGGTCGCGAGTTGAAGGCGCGCGCTCGAATCAATTCATATCGTAGGTCTAATACCCGACGTTGTTTGCCGTTCTGTTGAAAATAAGATATAATAAATTAATATTTAAAAAAAAACTTGAGAGGTGTCAAGGGACACCCGGATGGAACGAAGTTCACAGACAGACAGAGAAACATGCGACGCCGCACAGCTTACAATAGCAAAAAGTGTCGTGACAACTTTTCGTAAGAATTTTTTCCGTCTAGCCCCTTTCACAACGCGCGATAAGAAACTTCGTTCCAAAACTTCGTTCCAATAAAAATCTTCTATAAATCAATTTACGTTGTTGAGAAGATAATTTATTATGTAGCTCTGCGACGACGTAGCTGCGTAGCGGATAATCTACGCATCGGCTACGGCGTAGCACTCGTAGCGATTGTATCGTGACAACTTTTCGTAAGAATTTTTTATGTCTAGCCCCCTTTCACAACGCGCGATAAGGAACTTCGTTCCAAAACCTTTTATTTACGCCGCGCAATTTCATGGTGGACCCGCTAACTGTCATCCCAATGGGTGTGCAAAATTTCATGTCCCTGCTGTTAACCGTTGAGGAGTTCCCTCGCCTGGCGCCAATCCTGGCAGCAGCATCACGTCATGCTTGTGATAAACATGCATTGTCATCGGTACTGGACCAGTATGTAAAATTTCAGCTCAATCGGATACCGGGAAGTGGGTCAAATTTAACTTGAAAGAGTCCACCTTCACATACATACAAGTTAAATAAAAGCTTTTAATTAATTAGTAATCGGTATTAAATAGTCGGTGATAAAAAACACATGAAACTTTAAAATAAAGTGTTAAAAATAAATCGTACATTTTTTTAATTGTTGCTAAAATCGATATCTATACTAGTAATTCTGTTTCATAGAAAAGTGCAATACCTACGCAGTCAAAATGGATGGAACAGCAATATTTTTTTTAATAACCGACGAAATCTTTCGACGCTATAGGGTCTAAACTCATGTGCTGAATCCATGGTTACAGTTTGCGCGTCGATGTCCCTGACACCCTGTATATCTATACTAATAATAAAACTAAAGAGTTTGTTTGAACGCGCTAATGTCTGGAACTAGTAGTCTGATAAAAAAAAACACTGCATTTGGTAGCCCAATTCATGAGGAAGGCTAAAGGGTATATAACATCACGCTACGACACTAAGGAGCCGAGCAACAAGAGTAAGAAAGAACGCTAGGAACAAGAAATTCCACGAGGACGAAGTCGCAGGCATAAACTAGTACAACTTAATATATACGTTGGTGCATGTTCTACTTTTGGACGCATACATGATAATGTAGCAGTATCTACAACGCCACATGCGAACAACGCATCATACTGACGTCGCGCAAATCCTGCATCTCGTAAGCAGAGTTTACCGCGCAATTAGCATACATACAAACTTCCCGACATCAGTCGTTGGGCAGTTGCCCGCCAGACACAACACCCGCCTGGTCGGAGATCCTCGCTTTTCTATGGAGGATGAGTGAACTTTACACCCTGTTCCTCATACCTCTAAAATAATATTACACTTACATTAACTACGGTGATGTCATAATGCGTGACGTAGGGCGGCAGAGGTAGTTTCATGTTCATTTCGTCGTTTTCTATCAGTGACAGATCTACGTCATCGTCGCCATCTTGGTTCGCGTTCGTGAAGAAGCCCTCGTATGTGCGCGTCACTTGTTCGAGCGATGGTATGTGGGGGCTGAGGTATCTGGGAAGATAATATTATGGAATTATGTAGTCTAAGTGCTACCAAACTAGATTCTAAGGGTTTTTAACCGTAGTTAAACTCAACCAATTGTTAAAAATAGTAACTAATGGATAAATTTTTGCAAAAGGTGCTTTTTGATAAATTTTTAGTTTATAATTGGTTGAGTTTTACTACGCATCAAAAAACCGGCCCTAAGTTACTACTTAAAATGTTAAACCATAGTTACTCAGTAATAGCAGATCTTTGCAATAATTAAGAATAATTACTAAAAATACGCAATAAAAACTCCTGCAAACAGTAAATTCATTTCTAGAGACTCACTCATCACTGGCGCCTCTAGCGGCGAATGTAAGCGCGATTGTCATTGTCTTAATAGTCGCAATCATGTTTTTTTTATATATTATTCTATAATTATTAAGCATATGCCGTGTTAAAGGTATTTCACGCAGCTGTTAAAGAATGACAATTGTGATTTGAATATCATCTGCCTAGCCTTTTCCCAACTATGTTGGGGTCGGCTTCCAGTCTAACCGGATGCAGCTGAATACCAGTATTTTACATGGAGTGACTGCCTATCTGACCTCCACAACCCAGTTACTGGGTAATACAATACCCCATGGTAAGACTGGTTGTCAGACTTTCGGGCTTCTGACTACCCGTAACGACTGTCAAAGATCCACGAATGACAGCCGGGACCAACGGCTTAACGTGCTTTCCGAGGCACGGAGGGGTCTCGGTATGTAAAGATGGTCACCCATCCACAGACCACGGTGCCACAGGCGGAGTTAATGCCACAAGCTTCGATCAATAATAGTACTAGATTCCCGATAAGCGCTTCAAAAACGGCCCGAAAAATAAGACCACAAATATTTTTGTGGTCTGGTCACAAATATTTTTGTGGTCTTATTTCAAATTAGTATGTTTTTAACCTTATTACTTAGAAGTTTCATTTTAGGATAAATGACTGAAAATTTAAAAATAGAATGATTTTATTCTCAAGCGACATTTTAAATATATTTTGCAATGGTATTTATTTTATTTTATTTATTCGGGAAAATAAACAGTTATACATTAAAATCTTACACTAAGTTATAAATGTACAAGGATTATAAAATTGTATAACCTACGACATTTTCCACAACATATTAAAAGTTATATTTATATGCGCTATTCTAAGATTTTAAGCAAAAAAGTAATTAAAAGTGAGCTTAAACATAGACAGACATGCAAACAATAGAGAAAGAGAGAGAGAATGAGCAAACATTAAAGTGACTAACTAAACTAACTGTTATATGCTAAAATTATTTTCTTAGTAAGATTTCTAAATTTTTGAGCAGAGACGAAGAAGACGTCGATGTCTTCAAAGAATTTATTGTACTGGTTGGTAAGGCGGCGTAGGGGTGCTCGCAAGCCCGCGTTTGTGCGACAGGAACTTACTGCAAATAAGGGTCTTGCGCGCACCCCACGGCATACCGTTGTTCTGGGTACTACGTAGCTGATTTTGTTGCGAGTATCAATACAGTCATAAGTGTTGCACAGATCAAACAAGAACATTGTTTCCAACATAATTCGTCTAGACTTTAAACTTTGCAGGTTATACTTCTGCAATAGGTCATTGTAGGATGCATAGGTACGATGGCAACGAAAATGCATGGCCTTTAAAATTTTTACCATAATAATTCAATATTTGCCATAGTGGGGATTCCATACCGAAACAGCATACTCTAGCTGAGAGCGAACTAACGACCGATACAAATATAAATAGGTAGAGGAACTTTATGTTTAAGTTTAATTATTAAACTTTTTTCTAAGAAATGTAGATGTTTACGTGTGTGCAAACGTGGCCACTTGAGCGACTGATTTTTGTTCCTGATCCTTAATCTAGTACTATTATTGATCGAAGGCCACAAGGCATTCTCTGCCAGCCAATCATCGGGTTAAAAAACACATGACGTGGGACAGTATGTTCATCCCTATTATTTCGAAACAGGCTGATGGCTAAGTTACCTAGCAGTGGCATGCAAGGCCCTCAGCCAGTCTGTGTCCAGCAGCTTATCCCTTGGCCAGCTCTGTCCCGCGACGAGCTGCAGCGCGGCCCAGCGGTGCGACGACATCAGCGTGTCGGCGCCACACTCGCGCCAGAGGGACAGCTGGCGGGTCAGCAGGGAGCGGAAGGTTGGCTCGCCTGTGAACAACATAAATCCATGATGCGCAGAGTGCGTGGGAGCGCCAACAGCATTCTGAAGGTCATCAGTGATAAGCCGTGTTGCGACATCATGGCTCACTGGGTACATGTTCATGTGCATGTGCCCGGAGTGTCAGTTGAGCGCGGACGGTACATGAACTGATTGTGTGTGCATTACTGTTACTAACGTAGTATGTAAGTACCTTTAGTGCACTAACAATATAAGTTGAACAATTTTTTTTTTCTTGCGTTTTTTTTTACTAACATAGTTTCTTAAGTCGTGTGTAATACTAACAAAACTATGGATCTTTGGGTCTGAAATAATTTTTTTTTTTTTATAAAGATTTTTTTAAGAATAATTAATGAATTTCACGGGCAACCCTGGCACTTTCTCTTTAAGTGGCAAACACAGGCTTTCCACCACAGCTGAGCCGGAAATAAAAATAGTGTGAACAATTTTAAGGGGGTACTCAATAGAGTTTAAATTTTGTACGAAAAAGCTCTATTTGGACTGCTACGTTACGTTCACGAGGCCAGGGAGAGTTGCACAGCTCCCTCCCCCTGCGGACTGGTGTGGCACCAGCCGGGGATCGTGGAAGCCGCTGAAGTTCCTATGATCCCGGTCTAAGTGTGCGAAGTTAACACCAGGATGGTTTTTAGTCAGTAAGAGTAAACAGACCCCTCGTCCCAGGGCGGTGGACATCCATGAGGATTTTCCACCAGTAGACAAGTTTGACAAGTTTTTGACATTTGTTTGTCGCCGAGATGAAACTGGGACTAGATTTTGAACATTTTAAATTACGAGAATTGGCCTTCTGGTATTCAGAACATGCCAAGGTCTCTAAATGGACTTGCGCCTGACCTCAGACCTAATACACATCAAAAAGTAAAAGTCGTGCATCTCATTCATGAGCTAATCACCTCTTTTTTTTTTTTTTGGGTGGGTAATCATCAAATGACTCCTCCCGCTCTGGGCGGAGCGGAAGGGAGTGTCAGACTTTTACTGACTAAAACCCACCCGTGTTCCTTCAGTTGCCTGTGCCAGGGGCCACGGTATCTCTTTCGAATAACCCGCAACCCTGGCGGCATGAGTTAATCACCCCTTAGAATATTATGTTACACTAGCTGCGCCCCGCGGTTTTACCCGCATAAGTTTCGATCCCTTGGGAATATCGGGATAAAAAGTATCCTATATGTTAATCCTGGTTATAAACCATCTGTGTGCCAAATTTCATCCAAATCCGTTCAGTAGTTTTTGCGTGAAAGAGTAACAAACATCCATCCATCCATCCATACAAACTTTCACGTTTATAATATTAGTAGGATTATTCAATGATCTTGTTTTTTTTTTGTGTAACTTACCAGCAGCCTGAGCAATAAGTATAGCCATGTTCAGATCACCGTGCTCCTTGGCGACCTTACACGCTTCCAATATACGTCCGCCGAGCAACAGCGTCCAGATGCGAGCGCTATGACCATCCGCCTCTGTGGGAGAAAATAATTAAAGTAGTTATTACAATGCCAATGTTTGTTGGTTCCTCGATTATTAGAATTGTAAAAGAGAAGGTATTTCCTTCATTTTTACAATTGTCTTCATAAAAAAACTTTTTTCACTTTTCAGTTGGGAAGAGGCAGGCAGGATGTTGACTTACTGCAAAAACTGATATTCCCTTTGTGTATGTGTATGATGTAGAGATGAGTCCGATATCATGTCACAGGTAAAAATCATCGATATTTTAACCTCTTGAATGCCGTAATTACAGACACAATTAAAAAGCCATTGTGTCTCGCGTAGATCTACGTTCCGGCATACGAAGGGTTAAAATCATATCATCATGAAATGACAACGACAAAATCATCAATGCTTTTAAATAATTTCTTGAATGAACGCGAGCTTCGGTGATTCGGATCGGGCGGTCTTGGGCTGCTTCGGGCGCTGCGGAGTGAATTGCGACGTTGCGAGACTGCGCGATCGGCGATTCTGACTGAAGTTACAGAACTCTAAAGCCGCGATTCCATTAGGCAAGTCTTGCATGCAAGTATAACGTCACACTTGTGTGCAAGTGATTTTTTAGATAGAACCTAATTACAACAAGCTGCAACATGCACAACAACAGCAACAAGCATACAAGTTGTAACTTGTTTGCAAGCTGTGGTTTCCACTATACAAATTGGATGCAACTTGCAACTTGTATGCAAGTGATTTGCATAATGGAAACGCAGCTTTACAGCAAATATCACTAATGGAAACATATTGATGATTTCCATGATTATTGATCAATACCTAAATATAAATACCCTGCTGTTCCTTACCATCTTCTTTCTCTCCAAGTGTCCGTTTAGACAGGTCTTCATCAGTAGCCTCTGCGACGGCCGTCTTGAGCCAGTCTAGCAACTTTCTGTGCCGGTTCACGACTGATAGGGGGTCAGTGCCGGGTACACCTGAATTAATAATAATAATCGATTAGTGCGCCGCGCAATGATTGTCGATGTTACCATTCCACATGACGGGAACCTCGTGAAAGCTGAGAAAGATAAACAAATCAAATATCTCGACTTAGCACACGAGGTTGTTGACATGTGGAATGTGAGCTCGACTGTCATTGTGCCGATTGTCATATCGGCCAATGGCCTGATAGCCGAAAGCCTCGATCAACATCTATCGAGGCTCTCGTTAGGCGGTTGGATCAAGGGCTTGATTCAGAAAGCGGTACTTCTGGACACGGCGCGCATTGTCAGGAGGTTCCTCTCTCTGGAGCCCTGACCGCCGGTAGCTTGGACCCTGATCCCGATACCGGTGGGCTACTATTTTTTATATTTTTAAATGTTTTTTTATCTTTTTGTTTACAAAAATATTTAAAAACTAGCTTCTGCCCGCGGTTTCGCCCGCGTGGATGTCGGAAGTTATCCCACGGGAACGTGCTAACAGGATAAAATGTATGTGCTTCCCCAGAATGCCATCTATCTCGCGGGCCCTTTGTGGCTAATTACAGTAGAAAACCAATTGGTGTCTCATTAGTGGTGATTAAGAGGGTACCTATATGATATCTTTACCTAAGTACCTACCTAATTAAAAAAAAAAACTCAATAACAGAAAATTAAATACCTACCTAAATAAACCTATTTCTGATGATAACTAAACTCAATAAATAAGCAAAATCCCTAAAAACTAATATCTATACGAATGACTAATCCTACCTAACAGTATTATAAAATAACCTACGGTCACTACGTACACTATCAAATATACTACCTATACTTTAAAATTAAAATCTATACCTACGACTCATATAAAAATAAACCTAAATAACTCTAAAAACTAAAAGGAATAAAAATGAACTCCACTGCGGGTGACCCAACCTACGACAAACTTAGTATTTGCGGTTGGTACAGTACAGACCGTGGTAATCGGGTATAGGGATCGAACCGCAAAATTAAGTTTGTTTTTTATTGTATATACTTTTCCGGGATAAAAAGTACCCAGTGTGGTGCCCAGGATATTAAAGAATAATTATACCAAGTTTCATCGTAATCGAACCGGTAGTTTTTGCGTGATGCCTGAACAAACAGACAGACAGACAGACCGACAGACAGACAGACAGACAAAAATTTTTTTAATCATATTTTTGGGTTCGGTGTCGGTCTAGTAACACCCCCTGTAAATTATTTTTTTGATATTTTCAATGTACAGAATTTTCACTTCTACAGATTTATTATAAGTATAGATGTAATTTGTATGTATATTAGATGAAATAAAGAAAAGAATAATAATAATAAAATAGTTTATTTTCATCACAATAATACTCTTAATATTGTTATACTTATTTCTACGGTGACATAAAGGAGGGGCATTATATTGTGGGAGACTGGTGGCTAAACTAGGCTCAAGGCCTGTATTTCAGGTCACCAGGGCCCAAGTCAGCTATTTTTATAAATTCGTCATTCCAACACGATCCCATTCCAATCCCATTGTCATTTTGCTTAAAATTCGTAATCTGCTAAATTCTTAATGGCGATCATTGGTCGGTCAATAGTCTCGTAATAGAATTGTGTCATAATGACATTGTCGTATTGTCATTATTATAAAACCCGTTAGTAGAAATGATTTTCGAAAAACTACCACTACTTTATTTATGCCAGATTTCATTTATATATATTTTTACATATTATTTATTAGTATTTTATACAAGTCAAGTGTTTTATGTAAGTCAGACATTCATATGTACGACATTACCATTCTATGCCATTTCTTTCAATGGAGTGTCAGTGGTTGATCACTGGAAAGTCATAATGACGCCATTATATTAGTAGATTACAAAACTTGTCAAAATCAACAATTATGAAATCAATGACAGACCATTCTGACACTATTGTAATAGCAGACTTGGGGCCCTGGACTCCTTTCTCCCTTGGACTCCTTCGTTTAAATTTTAACAAATTATGTTATGTACTCGTACAAACGGTTTGCGGTAACGATATGTTTTTTTTCAGTATCTGTGTGGGAGTGTGGTTGAGTCTGTAATAATAATAATATCCCTGGACATTTCACACAGCGCCATCTAGTCCCAAGCTAAGCAACCTAATGCTTGTGTTATGGTAACAAGATGGCTGATAAACTACTTATATACATTTTAAGAAAGAGTAAGACAGAAGAAACACAATAGATAGGACGAGATCACAATACCACAATCATAATATTAATTCAAATTATTGAAGAAAATTAATAGACGTGTCAGCCATGACAGAAAGTTGACATCTCTGAGCAGCGCTACTAGTGGGGTATTTCTGAACTATCTGGTATGTGGTAGAAGTGAAACCTACACTCTTTACTATTAAATAAAAATCTTAGAGGTGTAACAGATCCTGGTTTGTGATAATAGAACCCTCTACTTGATTAAAATGATTGAATCTTACCATCATTTTCAAGATCAGCTCCCCACAGTGCGTCGCACAACCGCCATACTTCATAGCAATAAGCACCCGATACGCCAAACTGTGGACAAAGACTGAATTTAAGTAATCTATACATACAAGGTGTCATTTTGCATCCTCGTCAAATTCAATGAGGTCACTATGCTACTGATTCTCGACACGAATCAATAATATAATAAGTAGGTTATTTTTTTCTAATTTTCGGAAATCGGCATGTGTGGGACACGCATATTAAAACGCGGCCTGTGTGAGACCGCACTGTAACTGCCCTTTTACACACACATAAAAACGCGGCCGCTTATACGATACCATAACGCGATTCTGTTCTTTGAAAGTGGTGTATTCTGAAATACTGTCAAACTTAAATAACTAAAAATTACAAGTATGTATTAATTATTTACCAGGGATCGCAATTTTCTTTGATTGTGTAATATCAAAACCAACCAAGTACATTCTCTCACTCATAAGTCACACACACACACCCCCACACTCACACCACACACACACCCTTTCCCACATACACATACACAAACACACACACACAGAAAGACACACAAGCAAACATGACTCACGACATTCATCCATACAACCTTCGTTCTGTTAAGTAGATCGACACCGCTTCTCTATAGTTGCATTAATTAAATTAATAATGGCTGAACACTGCCTCTTAAGACACAGGTCGCCCTAGTTTAAGAGGCAGGGTCATAAAAAAACTATGTACAGATTACTGCAATATTAAATGTCATTTGCCTTCTAATTAGTCATCTACAATATAATGTAACACTGTAACAGACTGATTGCTATTCTTGTGCTATACCTGTATTTTTTTGTGAAATAAACATTTTATTATTTTTTTATTATTATTTATGTCGTTCTTATCAGCCTCCTGAAATTTGACGAGGATGCAAAACAACAGCTTGTATACACAGTACTTATAAAAAAAACTATTTAAACATTTTTGACGGTCTGTTTGTTCCGGCTAATCTCCAAAACGGCTGGACCGATTTTTAATGATATTTGATATACTTATGAAAAATTATGGGGATACTTTGAACCCTGGGGAAGAATTCAGCTACATCCGGTTCGGTACAGATCTTTGGCACAAAATGTTAGTATATAAAAAAAATCAGTTGATCCATAGATTTATGTTCGCATAACTCGACATAATGTATGGATCAACTGATTTTTTTTCACGATAGATTTCAGGGTTGGTCCCGTACTAAAATTTGTTCATAATGATGAGTACAATGACCCCCTTTTTTTTTTTGGGTGGGAAATCATCAAATGACCTCTCCCGCTCTGGGCGGAGCGGAAGGGCGTGTCAGACTTTTACTGACTAAAACCCACCCGTGTTCCTACAGTTGCCTGTGCCAAGGGCCACGGTATCTCTTTCGAATAACCCGCAGCCCTGGCGGCAGTACAATGGCCCCTTTTAAGGATTAAAACGATCAAAATTTAACGGCGGTGTATAGTTACCTTGTATCTCGTCTGGTTGTCGGCCGCGTCTCGCAGATAGTGCGTTAGTACCTCGCGTCTGTCGCTAGCACTTTGTGACAGGCTCAGTCGAGCGCACTGGTTTTCTTTTGCCTGAGTAGAAGTTGAGTATTCTAGTAGAGTTGCTAGATGTTTTTTCAGGACTTCCTGTAAAAAGAAATAAGATATTATTTTCAGGTCAGTATTTCTCGAGAGCTTTCTTGAGAGCAGTGGTAGCTCAGAGAGGGGCTTGTGGCCAAGTAATAACAGCCGCACAGGTCGATCGATCAGGTTAAGCTACGCTTGCCGCGGTTGGTTCGTGGATGGGTGACCATTTTCACAAACCAAGACCCCTCCGTGCCTCGGAAAGCACGTTAAGCCGTTGGTCCCGGCTGTCATTCGTGGATCTTTGACAGTCGTTACGGGTAGTCAGAAGCCCAAGTCTGACAACCAGTCTTACCAAGGGGTATCGTATTACCCAGTAACTGGGTTGTGGAGGTCAGATAGGCATTCGCTCCATGTAAAATACTGGTATTCAGCTGCATCCGGTCAGACTGGAAGCCGACCCCAACATAGTTGGGAAAAGGCGAAGCAGATGATGATGGTTTTCTGTTTTTTATATTTTCATGGAGTATTTTTTTACGAAGTAAAAGGCTAGGTAGATGATGATGGTAGCTCAGTGGTAACAGCCCCGACTTACAAGTTGTAGGTCGTAGACTCGAACTCAGACACGCGCTTTACTTTGTGTAAATAATTTCATCAGCACTGCTCTCAAAACGGTGAAGGAAAACATCGTGAGGAAACCGGCATGTCCTAGGCCCTTCGCCCACGGCGACTCTTTGTAACGATGCTATCGCGCGTTCACATCGATACAGTCGCGATGCGGTCGCTAGATGTTTACCCTCGCCCACACCACGATTCTCAGTCGTGATGCAAACGCGATACTGTCGCGATGCGAGTTGCACTGATGCTCGGTTCTCCACTCACGCGCCACCCTCTCTCCGTTCTCTCCCCCGATGTCGTCCGACACGGTCGCGCGTTTGCATCGATACACTCGCGTTGCTGTAGCGCGTTGGCATCGCTTCTGTAGTGCGTTGCAAATGCAACCAACGCGCGTTAGTAGCGATGCTATCGCGCGTTTACGAAACGCACGACAGCATCGCTACAAAAAAAAACAACCGACTTCCAAAAAAACGACGCTACAAAGTGAAAAATAACTTTAATTTCGGAAGTCGGTGTCGTTGGGTTCGCATTTTCGTTGTTTGACACCGACTTCCGAAATTAAAGTTATTTTTCACTTTGTAGTGTCGTTTTTTTGGAAGTCGGTTGTTTTTTTTTTTCAAAAAAGTTTTTATTTTTCACTTTTTAGTTGTACCTACCCCACACACATTCGTATATACTTACAAGATTAGAGGTACCAAAATAACAACTTTGACAGAAATGAGGGTGTACCGCCGTGGTATACTGAACACATCTGCGTACCCCGTACGTTATGTTGTGTGATTGCGTAAACAATACATACATAAGCGATAGCAGCAATAGCCGTTGATTTGCTGGCATTTATTGAAGAGTTCCGTTGTCTGTCTCCGAAACTCGTGATCAGATCTCGTCGAAATTTCAATGGGACCATTTGGGAAGTATACTCTTTCCAACAAAAAAAGAATTTTTCAAATCGGTTGGCAAGCGACGGAGTTTGGCGCGAACAAACATAAAAAAAAAAAAAAAAAAATACGAACATCCGAATTGAGAACCTCCTCCTTTTTTAGAAGTCGGTTAAAAAGTCGCCGTGGGCGAGGGGCCCTAGAACCAACAATTCGAAGACATGTGACATCTACCGACCCACACTGGGCCCGCGTGGTGGATTACAGATGTCCCGGAAAAAATTTAGTTCTAAGGAAGTCTCCGTTTCTTGTCTCTGTTCTTCGAAGTTTAGGCAAATAGGCACTACCTATTCCTATCACTGCTGATTATGCTACACTTTTCTTTGGAAAGCAGTAAGTAAGAAGTAGGAGTACTTACCAGCATGCTATCGTCTTTCTCAGGCTGTCCGAGCGCCATTCTCACGAGCAGCGGTTCAGACCAATCGTTCTGCGATCTGCCGCGCACGTACTTACCAAGCTCCGACAGTTCTGCGGCTGTAACAAACAATAACAAATTATAGGATAATCTTATCGAGGGGCCCGTGGCTAAATAATAACAGCCGCACAGGTTGATCGATGAGGTTAAGCTACACCTGCCACGGTTGGTCTGTGGATGGGTGACCATCTTTACATACCGAGACCCCTCCGTGCCACGTTAAGCGGTTGTTCCCGGCTGTCATTCGTGGATCTTTGACAGTCGTTACGGGTCGTCAGAAGCCCGAAAGTCTGACAACCAGTCTTAACAAGGGGTATCGTATTGCCCAGTAACTGGGTTGTGGAGGTCAGATAGGCAGTCGCTCCATGTAAAATACTGGTATTCAGGTGCATCCGGTTAGACTGGAAACCGACCCTAACAGTTGGGTACGTCGAGGCAGATGATACTCACATCGAGGAAGGTCATTGACAGAGTCATATGAAGTGGCGAAGGTGAGTGCTCCTGCCGGACCGAAGCCGACCCGCGAATGTCGCGCACGACATACTGACATGTCCGATATGTAGGCAGCGTCCAGACGACCTGTGGAAGGCAACATATTACAGTACCCGGACGGACTTTAGTATCAGATCGAACTTTAAAATGAGATTAAGAAGATTGGTATTTAGTAAAAACAATAATTTACACACTTTTACACAGTTTGCACTATCTAAGACGATAAGATAAAGAAAGAAGAAAGAAAGAAAGAAAAAGCATTTATTTGCGGCAAACATGACGCATAAAAAAAGGACATAAACACACAAAAAAAAAACAAGTTGGGGGTAAACATGCGTCACATCCACGCAAAACGGCCATCGCTCAGCATAATGCTAAGACCCTATACGAGACAGAGCCCCAGCGCTGGTTTTCAGCGGCAGCCGGCACTGACGCGTGACGTACAAGTGCAGCATGCAATTAAACAAGATAATTAGATAAGATAATATTTATTTGCTTAAGGTGGATGCTCCAAGGTAGCCCGCGAAATTCAAATTTTCTTACGTTTTTTGCAATTTGCTGGTCAGTATACTGAGTTGTACGTTGATTAAAATATGATTCGCGGCCGTAACAAATATGTATTTACAGAATTATAATCATTAGAATCAGTAATACAACTTGTTAAGTTAGCATAATCCTAAAATGTCATGATTTCATGAAATAGTCATTCAGTAGGATTACTTGATCTTAGAGAGTTGTGTTGATGACTTTAATGATTATAATTCTGTAAATACATGTTTGAAATAAAGGAGCCTAGAATGTCACAGTTACTGCACCTCCATTTCGATTTGGCGCAAGTTTTCAATTTCATCTTGTACACACGGCTACACATCAAGCTATGCAAAACCAGTATTGGCTGACCGTTCATTGTGAGAAAATATCATACAAAGTGAGGCCAAGACAAACTGGTTTTGTATAGCTTGACGTGTAGCCGTGTGTACAGATATTAGTAACTGTTGGCAACAACATAAAAGTAATTTTTGTAGTTAAATTTAAATGTCATTAATTGGCAATAATATTGTGATATTTTTTTGTAGTGGCAACGCTGTCACACTTCCTTTTCCCTTGCCAACGAACAACTAACTTGCACGGTCACGTATTTTTTCACTCTCGTTAATTATTATAATAAACTAATAAGATACTAAGTATTGTGTCAACGGTTGTGTACCCAAAGCTGTACAATAAATAGTGTGCATCTAAAAGTGTCTTTACATTTCGAAGAGACCTCCTGGTACTCAGCCCCAAAACTATTCCTGGCGTGACATAGCAAGACGTGTGTCCGCCAGTAACACTTACCAGCAATAGTCTGTCTGAAGGGCGGCACTTTTCTGTGGTACTTCAGTACTATCGTGTGTGGTTGGACGATCAATGGCCTCATCGGTATTTCTGTGGACAACAATTTACAACTATATCTATACTAATTGTTTTTAGGGTCGCTCAATATATTTTTTTAATAAAACGTTGCCCCCACACTAGGAATTTCTCCTGTATCGTGGGTGCGTTTACAAACATTTAAACTCACATACACAAACAGCCAGACCCGGAACAACTACTTATAGGCCATACAAATATTTGTTCCGTACGGGAATCGAACCCGCGACACGCAGCGCAGCAGTCAATCGCTTACCACTGCGGCAACCGTGCCGTCAAAATAATAATAGGAGAGTCTACTCATGAAAATTATATTACTCAACAACAAGGTTTAAACCTTCGATCAATAATAGTACTAGATTAAGGATCAGGAACAAATATCAGTCGCTCAAGTGGCCACGTTTGCACACACGTAAACATCTACATTTCTTAGAAAAAAGTTTAATAATATTAACAACTTCAGTTTATTATAAACCTTAATGCTTAAACATAAAGTTTAATTACCATTGCAAAATATATTTAAAATGTAGCTTGAAAATAAAATCATTCTATTTTTAAATTTTCAGTCATTTTATTCTAAAATGAAACTTAAAGTCTAAGTAATAAGGTTAAAAACATACTAATTTGAAATAAGACCACAAAAGTATTTGTGGTCTTATTTTTTGGGCCGTTTTTGAAGCGTTTATCGGGAATCTAGTACTATTATTGATCGAAGGTTTAAACTAAACAATATTTAGTGACGCGATGCGTGCCTGCGTGGATTTAAAACAATCATTTAGCATTTGATAGTCCAATTCTCGAGGAAGGCTAAAATGGCTAAATGATAATTTCTGGGGGTCTACTCCGAAGTAGTATCGGCCGAATGTTCGGCCGTTTTCTGCTACGAAGTTACTATTTGGTTCGGTCGGTTCCGATCCTACACTCCTACACTCTTTCGAATATTGACTATGGTCCCGACCCAACTGAGCCGATCCGAACTTTTTTCGCATTTTTCAATAATATTCGGTTCGGCCATGTGTCGGTCCGATCCGAACATTCGCACTTTGCACTTCGGAGTAGGCCCCCTGGACTTTAAGATCCCTTCATATCTGGGGGCCTACTCCGAAGTGCAAAGTGCGAATGTTCGGATCGGACCGACACATGGCCGAACTGAATATTATTGAAAAATGCGAAAAAAGTTCGGATCGGCTCAGTTGGGTCGGGACCATAGTCAATATTCGAAAGAGTGTAGGAGTGTAGGATCGGAACCGACCGAACCAAATAGTAACTTCGTACCAGGAAATGGCCGAACATTCGGCCGATACTACTTCGGAGTAGACCCCCAGAGTTTGTTTCGATATTTATTCTCGGAAGTTGGAAAACTCCAGTTCACATGTAAAAAATAAATTTTAAAAGCCAGGCTAGAAGGCTGTTGTATCTACCTTCGGTGGGCGGTGCTTCAATCTCTGATATCTGCTGATCCTCTCTCATCACAGACGGAGGGTGTGATGGTATTGATAACAATGGCACCGATACTGGAACGAGCTGGTCTCCAGTCGATACTGACACGTCGTCTTCCATTTCTGTGAGAGAGAATAGTTTAATATTAAAAAAAAAAAAAAAAATACAAAGTGACAAATAATTTTAGTTTCGGAAGTATTTGGTGTTGTTTGTTTTTGAATATTGTCAATGGGGATTGGAGATTTATAAATGGGGCCTGGCAAACCTATAAATGTCGCGCCATATTGATTTATTTTCAAAATGGCGTCCAGAAATAATCACTCTGAAATTTTAACGTAATCAAACATCTATGCAACAAGACGTATACAAGTTTATTTTTTATTTATTTATAATTACCTTTACAACTATCATTACAGGATTAACCTAATGCGATGGTGTGGTATTTACACAGTGTGAGACTTTATAAAGTGCACATATTAAAAAGGGTGAAAATATAAAAAAAAAATTATCGACGGAAAAATGTCAAAAAAAATCTTAAAAAAAATTTATAATTTTTTATGGACTTTTAATTTTTTACTCTCGTCTTGGTACCCCATGCAAACAACTAAAACAACAACAACAACCACTAAATGCAACTAAATGTGATGTACATCACATTTAGTTGCAATATTATAAACGTGAAAGTTTGTATGGATGGATGGATGGATGTTTGTTACTCTTTCACGAAAAAACTATTCAACGGATTTGAATGAAATTGGTACACAGATGGTTTATAACCAGGATTAACATATAGGACACTTTTTATCCCGATATTCTCACGAGATCGACACTTATGCGGGTTAGGTTAATAGGTAGTTAGGAATAATTTTATTTATTAAATAGCTTTTGCAAATTAAAGTGTTGTGCTAATAACACTCGTATCATTCTTTGATGTAAAGCTAAGGCTGTAAAATATTTCATTACATCTGGCATATTCCTTTGAAATAATATAAAAACTTGAGAGGTGTCAAGGGACACCCGGATGGAACGAAGTATAACTGGCTTGCTTTCTATAAGAGAGAGAAAGAGACAGACAGAGAAACACGCGCACGCCGCACGGCTTACAACTATAGCAAAAAGTGTCGTTCCAACTTTTGGTCTTAATTTTTTCCGTCTAGCCCCCTATCGCACCGCGCGATAAGGAACTTCGTTCCAATATGTACATACCGGTATCAGCGTATAGAGAAGCCTTCATCAGTTGCACATTATGGCTTTGGCGATGTTCTAGACGAGCCAACTCGCTGGTAGGACTCTTTACACCGTAGGCTGGAACAAAAATCAACATGACTAATAGAATATTGAAAACAAATGGTATAATTTCAAATAATAAATTAATACGTCATCATCATCTGCCTAGCCGTTTCCCAACTACGTTGGGGTCGGCTTCCAGTCTAACCGGGTGCAGCTGAGTACCATTATTTTACATGGAGCGACTGCCTATCTGACCTCCACAACCCAGTTAATGAGTAATACGGAACCCCTTGGTAAAAATGATTGTCAGGCTTCTGATGAACCGTAACAACTGTCCACGAAGATCCACGAATGACAGCCGGGACCAACGGCTTAACGTGCTTTCCGAGGCACGGAGGGGTCTTGGTATTGGTCAATGGCTTCTAAAGTGTTGTTTTTATAGTATTAAGGAATTTATGGAAGATAAAAATTAAAAATTTGTACACACGGCTACACATCAAGCTATGCAAAACCAGTATTGGCTGACCGTTCATTGTGAGAAAATATCATACAAACTGAGGCCAAGACAAACTGGTTTTGTATAGCTTGACGTGTAGCCGTGTGTACAAGGTGTTGTTTTGCATCCTCGTCAAATTTAAAGAGGTAACTATGCTACTGATTCTCGACACGAATCCATAATAAAATAAGTAGGTTTTTTTTTTCTAATTTTCGCATGTGTGGGACACGCATTTCAAAACGCGGCCTGTGTGAGACCGCACTGTAACTGCCCTTTTACACACACATAAAAACGCGGCCGCTTATACGATACCATAACGCGATTCTGTTCTTTGAAAGTGGTGTATTCTGAAATACTCAAAGTTACATAACTAAAAAAAAGTATGTATTCATTATTTACCAGGGATCGTAATTTTATTTGATTATTTATGTCTTTCATAACAGCCTCCTGAAATTTGACGAGGATGCAAAACAACAGCTTATATATTTATTAAAATGTTAACAATATAAATGAATAAATTGAATAGTGATAACTGCATGGTAATAGTATATAATAATAATAGTAATGTAAGTATTAAGAATGTATGTAGACTTAATAAAAATTTGCACGCTTGCTTGCAGGCAGAACCCAATAACACTTAGGTTTAGATCTTACCTTAAATACCAAAACAATGTATTTCTAGCAAATAAACGTTTGATTTGATTTTTATTTTATTTAAACCTGATGGCTCGACCCGTGCGTCTGTTATTACTTAGCCACGAGCCCCTCACCGTTTCGAGAGCATCATTATCTTCCTGCCCTTATCCCATGTTACTTGGGGTCGGCGCAACACGTTTTCTTCTTCCATTCTCCTCTGTCAGCCGTCACGCTATCATTCACTCCCTTCTCTTTCATATCATTCCTCACACAATCCATCCATCTTTTCTTCGGCCTTCCTCTCCCTCTCCATCCATCAACTTGTATATTCATCACTCTTTTAGTCACATGCGTTTCGTCCCTTCTCATCACATGCCCGTACCAAGCCAAACGATTTCCTATCAACTTTTCTGTCACTGGCGCCACTTTCAAACTTCCTCTTATATACTCATTTCTTACTTTATCCATTCTCGTCACGCCACATATCCATCTCAACATTCTCATTTCCGCTGCATGCAATCTTTTTTCATCCGTCTTCTTCACAGCCCAGCATTCAGAATTTCAGACCCATAAAGTACGACAGGCCTTATCACGGACTTATAAATTTTCCCCTTTAACTAAAATAAAATACCTTTGTTATCCAGATACAGGCTCTGCGATTCATTATTATCTTCAGTGGTGTCCATTTCAAAAGCTGTAACAAATGAGTATATTTTAGTACATGAAGATAATAGGGTAGTTGCCTGGGTAAAAAAAGAAAAAAAAATTTAGTGCGTCAGTTAGATTATCGAAAAATAATGGACACGTATTTTTTCTTTTGTCAAACAAAAAAAGACAAAGATAAAGCGCGTCAAAATTTGGGAGTGTGTGGGGGGGGGGGGGGTCGCAAGCAAGTGACGTCACGCGGAACTTTAACGGGCGATATCTTCATCATTTTACGGTACGGTATATACGGGTCCAATATTTTTTGATAAACTAACTGACGAACTAATTAGAATTATTTATTTCAGGCATCAAGGCCCATATAAACACATACAATACAATATTAATATACATAACTTAAATATACTATAAATACATACAGCATTATAATTACACTAAAAAACGAAGTAACGCA
Organism: Apamea sordens; assembly: GCA_945859715.1. NCBI lineage: Eukaryota > Metazoa > Arthropoda > Insecta > Lepidoptera > Noctuidae > Apamea > Apamea sordens. The sequence goes on along the minus strand of OX244015.1, from coordinate 2,603,355 downwards.
CACGAAGTGTCTGCGTCGTGTTTTTCGCTGACTGGTGTCATGTAGCCGGCCACGAAACCGGCGGTACACAACACCCTTCGGCCAGAACTCTTCCTTGAGGAACTTCTCGAGATGATGATTTTGACTTTCGAAAAGTGCTGATTCTCAGCCTAATTTGAATAAATGACTTTTGATTTTTTGATTTTGATATGTCAGACACATCATCACGAGAAGTTCCTCAAGGAAGAGTATTCCTACGGGATAGAAACTTATACGGGTGAAACCGCGGGGCGCTGTTAGTATATTAAAAATGCGAAATTAATTTCGTCTGCCTGTTATCTTTTGAAGTCTAATTCAGAACACAGGTAGACCATGACCAGGGGGACATTTCTCGTAAATTTAAGAACGTTCACAGTCTGATCTCAGTCTCAATCTGTCAAAAATACCTCTAATTTTCCAACATCCTTGACAAGTTTTTGACATTTGTTTGTCGCCGAGATGAGACTGCGACTAGATTTTGAACGGTTTTAATTATGGGAATTGGCCTTCTGATTTAGGTCATAGGATACTTTTATCCCTATGCGTTTCTGTGGGATAATTTCCGACGTCCACGCGGGCGTAGCTGCGGGAAAAATCTAGTATGGTATAAAATCTAATTAAACTTATCCGACATGGTTAGCAAACCCAGGAACCCATGGTCAGCAAGCATGCTTGAGGCCACTAAAGCAATGAGGATACATTTTAGATTGGAGACTTGATCCCGCCATTTTGACGCTCACACAGTCTGTCGTCTTAAATAGTATTTTATTTTATTCATATTTAAATAAAGCTCCGAGCAGTGGTGGCTCAGTGGTAACAGCCGCGACTTACGAGTTGTAGGTCGTAGGTTCGAACCCAGACAGGCGCTTTACTTTGTGTAAATAATTTCATCACCACTGCTCTCAAAACGGTGAAGGAAAACATCGAGAGGAAACCGGCATGTCCTAGAACCAAAAATTCGAAGACATGTGACATTTACAAACCCGCTGGCCTGCGTGGTAGATTACAGCCCAACCCCTTTCACGGAGAGTCTGTATCCCAGCGGTGGGAATATTATAGGCTGAATATGTTCCGCAAAGCTCTAGAATGTGACTGTCACACATGCGTATGAGTGACAGAGGCAACGCATTGATGTAAGCCTATTAAGAATAAAGGCCTTTGTTATCAAGTGATCTAGTTAATAAGTAGTTCAAGGTCATTTACATTAAAAAGGTCAAGGTCATTTACTTTAAAAAGGTCAAGGTTATTTACTTTAAAAAGGTCAAGGTCATGAAACTCTAAGGCAACTGTTTAAAAAAATTAACATCATGACGGTTCCTTGTCAATATATATACGAAAACATTATGTACGTTCGAAAACATCTACATCTTTTTAGTAAGATAAGTGACAGGCATAACTTTAACACTAGGAATAGGAACAAACTAGATCAACCGAGCTTCAGATTGTCTAAAGTAAAAACTTCTTTTATGGGGTACTGTGTAAAATGTTATAATAAAATACCACTCGATATTCTTCAACTAAATGAGAAGAAATTTAAAACATGCATTAAACGCACACTATGTAGACAAGCATATTATAAGTTGGACGAGTATATAGTAGATAAAAATGCTTGGCTTAATGCTGGTCCTGCTCCACAGGCAGTTGGGTTTACAAGTTGATCACAATTTCAATATTTGGAGGAGATGCTTCCCCTTTTTGTTTTTTTTTAGTGTTTATTTTATATAATCAGGATTTTTAATACTTCAGTATTAAATACCTCTTCATGATTGGTAGTAATTTTTTTTTCTCTCATCTCTTAATTAAATTGCAAACTATAGTTTTGTATAATTTAGAAGCATTTTTGAAAATTTTGTAAATGTAAGAACCATGGATCCGTTTTTTATGTTATTTTGATGTTGACTTGAAAGAGCATGGCAGTTGAGAATATGTCATGCTCACTTAAATGTCTCACTGGTGGTGGCGCGTGTGTTGGATCATTCGGTTCCCTACGAAATGGTTGAGCTGGGTGGTGCTGATCCACGCGTCATGTTCGTGAACGGGCGCCATCTGTTGAGACTGGTCATCTCTTAACTGCCAGGGCTTATTTTTAATTTTATATTTTTAATTTTATATTTTAATTTGTTTCTTAACATTGTTCTCACATATAGAAGCAATAAGAATAATGTAACCAGGATTTTGTAAAAATGTCTTGATTTAAAAGAGTGTCCGTGGAGTTTCTTGCCCGTTCTTCTCCATAGAGATCTACGCTTTGGAATGGGCAACTAGCTTCAACTTTCTGACTAACTGACCGACTATTTAATTTTGACAATTCAAAAGTGCCTGTAAATGGTTTAATTGAAATAAATGATTTGAGTTTGAGTTTGAAATTTACTTAAAATGGTCAAGGTCATTTACTTAAAAGGTCAAAGTAATTTACTTTAAATAGGTCAAGGTCATTTACTTAAAAGGTCAAGGTCATTTACTTTAAATAGGTCAAGGTCATCTGCTTTATTTTCAGTGATATTTTTGTTATTTTTCTTGGGTAATACTTATTATATACAGGTTGGCAGGGACATGGACACGCAAACTGATACCATGGATTCAGTACATGATTCTGAAATGCCCGTTACATTTTTTTGGCGGTTATACAAAAAAATCCTGTTCCATACATTTTGACCGCGTAGTTATTGCACTTTTCTGTGATCTGATCTACTGATCGTAATATCTTAAGAGCGTCTTATCTCAATACGGGTCGGCTGCTGGAACAGAGGCGCAATTCCCATATTTTTAAGAACGTTCGCATTCTAATCTAAGTATCATAATAATAATTCGTTGCTCCAGTATCTCAGCTGGAATACGGAAGCAGTGATAAATGATTTTATTTTTGTAAGTAGGTTTGTACAAACACTTTTACACGTCAATTATTTTAAAACTAGATGAGGTCGGCGTTTCCTATCTGACTAGTCTGAGAAGAAAGGCCTAAACAAACTCAGACGTCACAGTCTCTTTTAAAGTATAGACATAATCTTGGTCAGATCATGTAGATTAATGTCTGAGATGTTTATTTGAGGAAAGAACCAAACAGTTTTAGAGGACCTGTCCAGTCAGTGCACGCATTTGTCAGAAATCGTGCAGCTCAACACAACTAACTATGAGTAACTATGAGTCTCATGGTTACTCTCAATAAAGAATATTATTATTATAATTCTCCTGTCCTCCCAATTTATGAAGGGTCGGCGCAACATTCCTTTTTCATAATATTTTCTTCTAATCTCAGCTTCAATCCGTCAAAGATACAATTTTACCTATATTATTGATATTGATTTTCGCCGAGATGAGATTGCTACTTGCACTGGATTGTTTTAAAAGGTCAAGGTCATTTTACGTTTAAAAAGTCAAGGCCATTTCACTTTCAAGGTCATTTACTTAAAAACTGTCAAGGTCATCTGCCTTCTGATTAATTCTAGTGTGTTTCTCATGTTCGTGAACGGGCGCCGTCAGTAGGGAAGGGACTGGTCATCTCTTTGCTGCCATGGCTTATTTTAATTTAATATTTGAATTGTTCTTATTTTTTTTTTTTTTTTTTTACTTTTCATTACGGACGCTTTTAACGTTCTGCATCGTTCTCACATGCATAATTTCTAACATGAATGATGTAACCAATACTTTGTAACCATATTATATTGATTTAAAAGAGTGTCCATGGAATTTCATGCCCGTTCTTCTCCATAGGTACCTACGCTTCGGAATGGGCAACTAGCTTCATTTTTCTGACTGACCGACCCCTTGACAATTCAAAAGTGCCTGTAATTGGTTTAATTGAAATCAAAATCAAAAGTCATTTATTCAAATTAGGCTGACAATCAGCACTTTTCGAACGTCAAAATTACAAAAGACAGTCCCCCAAAAACGCCCGCCCTTCACCACTTCCTAGTGCTATCGCTGGGAAGAAGAAGTGGCGCAACAAACTTCCCAGCAGCACAGCTGTCTGTTCAGTTAGAATATAGTTGCATGTATACAATACTAGGAACCTATGTACCTATTGAAATAAATACTTTGAGTTTGAGTTTGAAAAAAAATGTTTATTTATACTTATCACAGTTATACTTATTGTTCCTTATGTAGTTCTTAATGATAGTAGTCCTCCAGACCATATTTCGGCTATAGCGGCCAATCTTAACGGAAACTAGCCTTCAGCGCAGGAGATATTATAGTGCAGGCGTGTGCGCAGACACAGGTGCACTACCTCTTCCCTCACTCTCATAGTCCGATGGGACGGCAATCCGACACGACCGGCGAGATCAGGCGCCGTACCAACGGGTTAACGTGCGCACCGAGGCACGGGGGTAAACTCCCAAACTCCGGCCTTTAACCTTTTAACCGGTTATTTCCGTGCCCCTACCGGTCGTGTCGTATTTCTGCGACAGAGAACATGCATGACACACACGTGCACTGTTGCGCTTTGAGTGCACCGTGCACGGATCAATCTCATTTAGATTGATCGAGAAAAACAAGTTTTGCTGTGACTTTGTTGCTTTGTTTTTTTTTTCCTATTTGTATTTGTAACGATATGTACGTGATTACTAGTTTATTTATTTATTCATAAGTATGTATTAGGTATGTTGAAACTGTGTGTACTCCCCGTCACTTTTCCATAAAGGTTCATTAGAAAACCAGCGTCAGACAGCATCTGTCTGGCATTAATGCTGAAATGAACCTTTTTGGCGCAGCCGTGAGGCACACACTATTGTTGTCTGAAACATTATTTTTTATTTTATTAATTTTGTGTTTCACGAACTGTGTCCAAATAAACTTTTTTCTTTCTTTCATGATTTTTTCGTTCTATTAACTGCGTGGTACAAATAAAACTATTATTAAAAAAAAACGATATGTAGCCGCGCGCTTGGGACACTGCAATTGATATTTAGCCAAGCGCTTAAAAGGGAAATTCCTAATCGTAAAACCCAAAAACAGTACCCGACACGGGAATCGAACCCATGACCCCACGGTCAGCAGTCGCGCCTATGACCACGAGACGCACGGGGCAGACACTCAGTACAGTAAACTACGATTACATAACGAGATCCCTCCGTGCCTAGGTAAGCAGGTTACCATGCACTCTTATAGCAGACCAATATTTGGCAAATAGTGTCAAAAAGGCGGTTGTCATCTGAAGTAAGTTGGGGGAAAATATTCCGCACATCTACGTGAAAGGGCGGGGGGGGGGGGGGGAAGACATTCAATGATATTTTTTTTTTTACTCGACATTTTATTGTATTCTTGTAATCTCAATACAAAGGTGAACTATAGTCATAAATCTAGATTTAATGAATGTAAAACATGTGTATTTAAAAATTACAATATTATCTTATAGTATGTACTTTTGTTTTATATATTTTTGCGTACAAACTGTACTAAACTATTTAGATTAAACAAAATATAATTTAAATTAATTAGTTTAAGTAATAATATTTAAATCTATATATACATAAACATTATATTTACTTACATAGATCACATTAGGACAGGATTTTTGGTAAGGAATAGTACTTAAACAATATGATAAAATAAATAATCCAATAATATGATAATTTAAATTAATTACTTAAAATAACATAGGATAGGATTTTTGGTAAGGTAAAGTAGGACATAAACTATAATAAAATAAATAAATACGCTGAAATAATTATTATAGGAACACGATTTATATCAAGAACTAAAAGTAGTATAGATAATTATCTCCTGATCATCATCTAGCTAGCCTTTTCCCAACTATGTTGGGGTCGGCTTCCAGTCTAACCGGAATGCAGCTGAATACCAGTATTTTACATGGAGCGACTGCCTATCTGACCTCCACAACCCAATTATCCTGAGTTAATTAATTCCGAGTTAAAAATTGATCCTGAAAATCCCGGAAATTAATCCTGAGCTCCACACTTTTCCATATTTCGTAAAAACTATTTTTTTTTTTTCTAATAAAATGTCTTAACGAACAAAAACACAAAAATGAAAGATACTAGAACTACAATTAAAACTACAGTTATCAAACACATATTGGTGCAAAGCATAGCTTTGGCCACTTTCTTTTGTAGTACATATTCTTCGTTGTACGGCGCTGACGGCATCTCGGGGTCGTTTGGTACCCCAGTGGGGGCGTGAGGTACCCCAACGGGTTGATATTGTACCCCGTGGTGGGGTTCGTATGTCGGGTTAAAACGGTACGTCGTTGTTTGCTCGCCTGTTGGGTTGGGGGAATCAAACTGTTTAAATTAGTATATATTTTTTTAGTCGTTAATGTCCCACTGCTGGGCAAATGCCTCCTTACTCTATTTCCACCTCTCTCTGTCCAGAGCTGCCAAGGACCAATCTTTCTCAAAGGAATCCAGCTCATCATCATCTGCCTAGGCTTTTCCCAACTATGTTGGGGTCGGCTTCCAGTCTAACCGGATGCAGCTGAATACCAGTATTTTACATGGAGCGACTGCCTATCTGACCTCCACAACCCAGTTACTGGGTAATACGATACCCCTTGGTAAGACTAGTTGTCAGACTTTCGGGCTTCTGACGACCCGTAACGACTGTCAAAGATCCACGAATGACAGCCGGGACCAACGGCTTAACGTGCTTTCCGAGGCACGGAGGGGTCTCGGTATGTAAAGATGGTCACCCATCCACAGACCAACCGCGGCAAGCGTAGCTTAACCTGACCGATCGACCTGTGCGGCTGTTATTATTTAGCCACGGGCCCCTCATCATAATGTTATTTCGACTATTTTTTAATATATTTTTCCTTGCTCAATGGGCCTACTCTTGATTTCGATCACGCCTGATGGAAAGCGATGGATGAGGTCTATGATGGAACAAGCGTGCCCAGAAGATGCCTGTTCACTCTTGCTTTGAAGACAGGCGGGTTAATTGTGGAAGGGAACACAGATACTGGCCGAGAGTTCCACCCACACTTTGGCTGTGCGCATAATAATTGGAGGAGAAGCGCTGAGTACGGCTGGTCGGGATATCAACCAAGTGCGTATGATACGCTGCAGTATTTCTGGTAGGCCGGTAGAATGCCTGAAGGAAAGCGATAGATCAGAGGGGCAATTCTCGTAATTTTAAGAACGTTCACAGTCTGATCTCAGTCTCAATACTTCTACTCGTAATTTCTCTACATTTTGACAAGTTTTTGACATTTGTGGGTCGCTGAGATGAGACTGCGACTAGATTTTGAACGTTTTAAATTACGAGGATTGGCCTTGAGGTCTGTGATGAAACGAATGTGCCCAGAAGATGCCTGTTCACTCTTGCTTTGAAAGCTGACGGGTTATACGTGGAAGGGAACATACGCCGGCAGTTCCACACTTTGGCTGTGCGCATAATAAACGTTGAGGAGAAGCGCTGAGTACGATTGGTCGGGATTTCAACCAAGTGCGAATGGTACTATCGCCAAAATCGATATCTGACCACGGTAAGTATTATTCCTGCTTGCAGCGCATATTATTAGTCGACCTAAAAAGGATCCTCTTTTATTTTACTCACGGACGCAGCTGTGGTCAGCATGTGCACGGGATTTTGTTTTAAAAATGGTCAGATATAGGTTTTGGCGATAGTACGCTGCAGCACGTCTGGTAGTCCGGTGGGATCAGAAAGCTAATTCTCGTAATTTAAAACGTTCAAAATCTAGTCGCAGTCTCATCTCGGCGACAAACAAATGTCAAAAACTTGTCAAAATGTAGGGAAATTAGATGTATTTTTTTACAGATTGAGACTGAGGTCTGTGAATGTTCTTAAAATTACGAGAATTGCCCCTCAGGTCGTGGAGCTCCTATATACTATATTTTTATTTCTGTTCGCCTAAAACTTCTATGATTGATAAACGATAATGCTGTTTAAAAATCCGTCCTGTGTTTTGATATTAATGCCTACGCTGTAACGTCACAATCTACCAGTTTGAACCAAATCGTGATTACGGCGCGTTTACATATAACGTCCGTTTTACAGGATCCTTTTTAACGGATCCGTCGCTACTGGAGATAGTATTCACACAGCATTTATAGGATCCTTTTTAACGGATCCGTCGCTACTGGAGATAGTATTCACACAGGACTGATTTTAAGAGATCGGATCAGGGGGTCTACTCCGAAGCAGTATCGGCCGAATGTTCGGCCGTTTCCTGCTACGAAGTTACTATTTGGTTCGGTCGGTTGCGATCCTACACTCCTACACTCTTTCGAATATTGACTACGGTCCCGACCCAACTGAGCCGATCCGAACTTTTTTCGCATTTTTCAATAATATTCGGTTCGGCCATGTGTCGGCCCGATCCGAACATTCGCACTTTGCACTTCGGAGTAGGCCCCCTGTATACTGGATCCGAAATACTGTATTATGTGTGAACTGGCTCATACAACTACATACGCTAATAACACATACGTTTAAACGGACCTGTAAAACGGATTGCTGCTTATTTTGTTGGATCGGTATTTTCTACTGGATCCGGAATACTGTATTATGTGTGAACTCGCTCATACAACTACATATGCTAATAACATACACGTTTTAACGGACGTTATATGTGAACGCGCCCTTACTCAGCACGGGCGTAATCAGGCAATACTATAATGTTTCCACTGCTGGGACTCAGGCCACCTCTATAAGAGCGAGTGGGCCGTATTCCACCACGAGGGCCCAGTACGGGTTGGTAGAGGTCACATGTCTTGGAAAGTTCTAGGACATGCCGGTTTCCTCACGATGTTTCCCTTCATCGTTTTGAGAGAAAGACGAATTTTCTGAAAGATTCATAGTAAACACATTCACTCTTTCAGACAATCCGTACTATGTATGGATTTGTAGCGGTATCTACAACGCCACATGCGAACAACGCGTCATACTGACGTCACGCAAAATCCTTCATCTCGCAAGCAGAATTTACCGCGCAACTAGCATATATGCAACGGCCCGACATGAATCATTGGGCAGTTGCCCACCAGACACAACACCCGTCTGGTCGGAGGATCCTCCCTTTTCTATGGGGGATGAGTGAACTTTACACCCTGTTCCTCGTACCTCTGAAAGATGATGAAGACTAGTCTACATACCTTTAGCGGCTCCATTGAGTAGGTTCAGCGAAGTCTGCTGCATCGCGAAGAGGTTGTCTTCGGGTACTAAGCCTGCTGAGGAACCAAGCCCACCCAGACCAGCTGATGGGATGGTGACGGGTTGTTTGGGAGCTGTGGAAAGAGATGGGCATCGTTAGATCGTGTACAGTCACGAGCAAAAGTATGTATACACTTGGCTTTAGTCAAAAGCGATTTACTCCGTTATTTTTAATGACATTTTATGTTGCTACGAACAGTATTTTCGAACCCATAGGTTTTTGGCTGTCATTCGTAGATATTTAATAATTGTTACGGGTAGTCCGAAGCCCGAAAGTGTGACAACCAGTTTTGTCAAGGAGTAACGTGTTACCCAGTAACTGGGCTGTGGAGGTCAGGTAGGCAGGCGTTCCATTTAAAATACTGGTATTCAGCTCCATCCGGTTAAACTGGAAGCCGGGCTTCCAGTTTCAACAGGCTAGGCAGATGATAATGACTGGGCCTGCGAAATTGGGGCTGTATCGTCGCTCGAGCAGTCAGGCTCAAAGAGGTGGCACGCAGTGTGTAGCCTGTGGCAGGATGCCCGACTGACCAGTCGTAACAGTCGCAGGGGCGGCAAATGTACAAGTATCTCCCGGGCCCCTGACTCATGGTACTAGAAGGAACAGTGGGGGTTTTAGTCGGTAAAACTCCGACATAACCCTCCGTTCTTCCTAGAGTGAGGTTATTCATGAGGATTTCCCATGAAAAAAAAACATAAAAAAGGTGATGGTGACTGTGGCTTATGGCTGCTAACACTCACCAGGAGCCGCAGTCCCTTGCAAGGCCTGCGAGACGAGCTGCCTCTTCATCAGCTGCGGCACATCTTCCTCTTCATCAGAGTCAGTCAGACCGTATTTGCTGAAGTGCTCGACTCTGAACACCCAGCTGCCGGTCTGAGGGCGGTACTCTATGAATTTCGTGTTGTGCTTGTCGCAAACGCGGCGTAGTTTACTTTCGTATTCCATTTTGAGGAGTCTGTGGACAAATATAACAATAATAATAATTATTATTAAAAATAAACAAATCAAGTATCTTGACTTGGCTCGCGAGGTTGTCGACATGTGGGATGTGGACTCAGCGATCATTGTGCCGATAGTCGTGACAGCCAATGGCTTAATAGCCAAGAGCCTCGACCAACACCTGAGGAGGCTCTCGTTGGGCAGCTGGATCAAGGGCTTGATTCAGAAAGCGGTACTTCTGGACACGGCTCGCATTGTCAGGAGGTTCCTCTCTCTGGAGCCCTGACCACCGGTAGCTTGGACCCTGTTCCCGATACCGGTGGGCTACTATTTTTTATATTTTTAAATGTTTTTTTTATCTTTTGTTTACAAAAATATTAGAAATGTAATTTGTATGTATAGTAAATGTAATAAAGGAAATAATTTATTTATTTGTTAACATAGGTAAAGAATACAAGATCTTATGTTTGATGAACAGAGCGTGATGTTAGTTAAAATAAAAACGTGTCGTGGCAGGAACAAAGTTCAAAACATCGGCTTTAGCGCCCTCGAAAACAATGAAAACGACACCCAAGACGAACAAATAGAAAATTCTTGCAGCCGCCATCTTGGATTTTCATTTTGATCTCACTATAGGCTTCAGTACCCTTGAAAACCATGTACACTATCTCTCTCTGTCTCTTTCTATTACATCAATGAAAAGTCGCATAGAGGGGGTAGGGGTATGAAGCCTCGTCCCCACTAGGAGCATTTGTCGAGCGACATGTGTCCCCGGAGACATCGGGCGATGTCGGGCGACGTCGGACGACATCGCCGCGACATTTTTGAAACTGTTCCTTATCACTACTCTTCATCGAACGTGCGACAAGGAACAGTTTCAACAATGTCGCGGCGATGTCGTCCGACGTCGCCCGACATCGCCCGATATCTCCGGGGGCACATGTCGCTCGACAAATGTTCCTAGTGGGGACGAGGCTTGACGGTTTTCCGTTATGTGACAATTTCTCCCATTTTACTCCTACCACGAGCTCCGTAAAAGAACTTCGTTCCAAAAAATAATAAAATACTACCTCGCTGGTCCTAATATCAGTTGAAACTTAGAACGTAAACCTTCAATTTATTTTTTTCTATCAGAACAGGCAGCTGTGTTGCTGGACAGTTTGTTGCGACACTTCTTCTTCCCAGCGATAGCACTAGGAAGTGGTGAAGGGCGGGCGTGCCGAGGGACTGTCTAAGGGCAAGATTCAAAGACCGCACTTTGAGTTTACTAAGTAAGCGTTTCATTCGATTATGAACCATATTATTATGCCTATAAGGTTTATATTCGTCTAAGCGAATGTCAGCAAGCGTCGCATACGAATATGAACGTTAATGTTATACAAAATAATGTTCATATTCGTAGACAACACTTTCTTTACTCAGCAAAGTAAAGTCAAAGTGTGATCTGTGAATCTTGCCCTTATATGTCAGTATGACGTTCAAAAAGTTTGTTTTCAGCTATCGTTCAAAAAGATTCCCAGACTAGTTTAAATAAATGAGTTTTGATCTTGACTCTATTAGTTCTGCTACTCGATACTAGATGGCGCTAATGATAACTAATGTCACCATGTACCAGGCGTTAATTGTCGGTTATTGGCGTTAATACGTAATGTTTCGTATAAGTTACCTGTCCGGTGAGGTGATGGGTCTCTTCTCGCTCTTGTCTCTCGGCCAGACTCTGTCCAGAGTGACTATCGCGCGCCTGTTCAGAGCTGTGCCTAAGGGAGGCTTCGCAGACTCTTCTGGGTAGACTATTACTTCTTTATTGAGGAAGTGGACTGGAGAAGAAAAAAAATTAATTAATAACGGAAATTTGTATATATGAGCGGTAAACTCTGCTTGCGAGATGCAGGATTTGCGTGACGTCAGTATGACGCGTTGTTCGCATGTGGCGTTGTAGGTACCGCTACAAAATTAGAATCGGAGCGACATTATACTTTATTTTATTAATATTTGCATGACATTTTTAAGGCAAACGTGATGATCTGTTTTTTTTTTACATCTCTTGCATGCTGACAATTCGTGTTGTATGTATTGTACTCATGTTTGAGCAAAAACTTGAGAGGTGTCAAGGGACACCCGGATGGAACGAAGTTCAAAGAGAGAGAGAGAGACGGACAGAAACACGCGCACGCCGCACGGCTTACAACTATAGCAAAAAGTGTCGTTCCAACTTTTGCTCTTAATTTTTTCCGTCTAGCCCCTTTTGCAACGCGCGATAAGGAACTTCGTTCCAAAACTTCGTTCCAATAAATGATTGTATTGTAACTATGTTTCTGATTTTGGTAGATTATATCCATAGCGAAAAATGTACTTACCCAAGCTATCCAAATCCATGCCAGCGACATCGATCTCGCAGTCATAGAAGACATTGCCGTAGTTCTTGCGGCCGATGGTCAGGTGAGGGATGGGGCACGAGCCGTCCGGTCGTATGTAGGCTTCGGAAGGGAGAATTTTAATTAGTATCACATAATAATTAGTTTCCCCTAGTTCCGCCCTCAGGCTAGATGGAGCGACGATCTTCGCAGGATGGCTGGTTTGCCGAGAATCAAGCTGAATAATAATAATCTATACTTATAATAAATCTGTGGAAGTGAAAATTCTGTACATTGAAAATATCAAAAAAATAAATGGCAGGGGGTGTTACTAGACCGACACCGAACACATAAATGTGATTAAAAAAAAATTTTGTCTGTCTGTCTGTCGGTCTGTCTGTCTGTCTGTCTGTTTGTTCAGGCATCACGCAAAAACTACCGGTTCGATTACGATGAAACTTGGTATAATTATTCTTTAATATCCTGGGCACCACACTGGGTACTTTTTATCCCGGAAAAGTATATACAATAAAAAACAAACTTAATTTTGCGGTTCGATCCCTAGACCCGATTACTGCACCAACCGCAAATAATAAGTTTGTCGTAGGTTAAGTCACCCGCAATGGAGTTCATGTTTATTCCTTTTAGTTTTTAGAGTTATTTAGGTTTATTTTTATGTAAGTCGTGGGTATAGATTTTAATTTTAAAGTATAGGTAGTATATTTGATAGTGTACGTAGTGACCGTAGGTTATTTTATAATACTGTTAGGTAGGATTAGTCATTCGTATAGATATTAGTTTTTAGGGATTTTGCTTATTTATTGAGTTTAGATTAGTTATCATCAGAAATGGGTTTATTTAGGTAGGTAGGTATTTAATTTTCTGTTATTGAGTTTTTTTTTTAAAATTAGTTAGGTACTTAGGTAAACATATCATATAGGTACCCTCTTAATCACCACTAATGAGACACAATTGGTTTTCTATTGTAATTAGCCACAAAGGGCCCGCGACATAGATGGCATTCTGGGGAAGCACATACATTTTATCCTGTTAGCACGTAAACGGGTAAATTGGGGTGGGTAAATTTCCGACATCCACGCGGGCGAAGCCGCAGGCAGAAGCTAGTAATAAATAAAATAATATCCCTGGACATTTCACACAGCGCCATCTAGTCCCAAGCTAAGCAACCTAATGCTTGTGTTATGTAACAAGATGGCTGATAAACTACTTATATACATTTTTTTTTTTTTGTAAATACATACATATTATAAATAGAATAGCGTGCAATAGGAGAGGCCTATGTCCAGCTTTGGACTGCTGTAGGCTGATGATGAATAATTAGTTCATAATGTGCCCACTATTGGGGCACAGGTCTCAGGACTCTTGTGTGGCCGTAATTCACCACACGGGCTCAGTGGGGTTGGTAGATGCCACATTTAATTTCTAGAAACTGTAGATATGAGGAACAGGGTGTAAAGTTCACTCATCCTCCATAGAAAAGGGAGGATCCTCAAGTATATACTATTAGCAGCATGGGCTCATCCGAGCAGGCAGCCTCGTGACGTCACTCAAGCTGGCCGCGGTGTGCGCCCGCGACCCGGCAGTCGACCATATCCTATGAGTGACGAACGTATTCCATGTGTTTTGATGGGTAGAACATACCTCTAATTATAGTGTTGAATTCGATATAAAGACTTTTATTCCTAACATCATCTGCCTAGCGTTTTCCCAACTATGTTGGGGTCGGCTTCCAGTCTAACCGGATGCAGCTGAATACCAGTATTTTACATGGAGCGACTGCCTATCTGACCTCCACAACCCAGTTACTGGGTAATACGATACCCCTTGGTAAGACTGGTTGTCAGACTTTCGGGCTTCTGACTACCCGTAACGACTGTCAAAGATCCACGAATGACAGCCGGGACCAACGGCTTAACGTGCTTTCCGAGGCACGGAGGGGTCTCGATATGTAAAGATGGTCACCCATCCACAGACCAACCGCGGCAAGAGTAGCTTAACCTGACCGATCGACCTGTGCGGCTGTTATTATTTAGCCACTTTAAAGACTTTTATTCCTAACAATACTCACCAATCATCTCATCCAAACTTGGTATGGTGTAGTACCCCGGACGCGTCAGCTTCACGCCGGTCGGGTGCGGCGGGGCTTCCCGAGGAGACACGTGTTCGTCTTCCGACACTGTTGAAGGGATACAAATTAGAATGTATAGCATAACCAGCCCAAGTTCCCACTATTGGGACTCAAGCCTCGTCTCTGTGAGAGGGAGTGGGCTGTAATCCAGAAGAAAGAAACAAAATAGATTTAATTGCGACAAACATGACGCATAAAAAAACTTTTTATTATTATAATTCTGTGAATACATATTTGTTACGTCCGCGAATCATATTTTAATCAACGTACAACTTAGTACTGACCAGCAAATTGCAAAAAACGTAAGAAAATTTGAATTTCGCGGGCTACCTTGGAGCATCCAGCTTAAGTGCCGACATACACGGACTGCTTCAAGCAGTCAGGATGGACTGCTTCAAGCTGCGACTGCATAGTGAACTACAGTCTTCTACGTACACACATACACGAAACCGCTCGAGCAGTTGCAACTGCTTCGGGCGGTCGTGCGGTCAAGCAGTCGCCAGGCATACACTGACTGCTCGAGCTGTCGACTGCTCTCGCGCAGTTACCTGATTTGAATGACGAGCTGTTGGTATCAACTGCTCCAGCAGTTATCAATGGCAGCTTCAAGCTGTTGACTATGACTGCAAGAGCGGTCCGTCTATGTTGATCAATCGCTAACTGCTCGAGCAGTCCGTGTATCGACATACAATGCGAAGCGCTGCAGCTTGATGCAGCTGTACAGCTGCCAAATGGGCTCGACTTTACATTGAGACAAACATCTACTAAAATCAACGAAAAATAACCATAGAGTCCTCCAATCTGATGCGCTATCTTTTCACAGCGAGAGCATCCCGCTTGTTCTCCCCAGCGGTGTCGGCAGAACTGTAGCCGGTCGCCGCTGCCCGCACATAGCGATGTTACTAGGATATAGAGGGGTAGGTTAGGAGTTAGGAAAGTATGAAAGAAAGTCTCCTCGTGAGTCATGAAATTGGTGCTCTTGAACATATTGATGTTACTGGGATGAGGAGGGAGGAATATCAGTTAGGAATATAGATGGGCAATCTACATACTATACAGGGTTATTTGTAAAACATCAGCAACCTCTTAAGAGGTCATTGTACATTTGTGTTCGCATAACTCGTCCAAATGTAGGGAACAGCTGATTTTTTTTCGCGATTTCAGGTTCGGTCCTATAGTAAAAGTTGTTCATAATGATGAGTACAATGACCTCTTAAGAGGTTGTTGGTGTTTTACAAATAACCCTGTATATAGATGCTTTGGTAAACACCCAATTTTCTGGGTGTTTATGGGTACCTAGTATTGTATACAATCAAGTATTTTCTAACTGGACAGACAGCTGTGTTCCTGTACAGTTTGTTCCGCCACTTCTTCTTCCCAGCGATAGCACTAGGGAGTGGTGAAGGGCGGGCGTTTTTGGGGGAATCGATCGATCGATTCTCGATTTTTTTTTTCTCTACTTCACTGCGTAGAAACGGACTCCCCTATTAGACTTTTTTTTTTAAATAAGTCCCACTAAACGTGTCTTTCCGGACTTTGTAAACTGCCTATTTGAGAATACTTAAAAAGAGATACTTACTGGACAGCGTATCAATGTTCTCCTTATCGTGAGAGCGGTCAGACCTCACAGCTAGCTCCCTGACCGAGTTCTCAGCAGAGTCCGGGTTGTTCACCAATGGCGGACGAAGAGGCTTCGTCGTGAGCCAGCTGGCGCGGCGCTCCGACACTTGCGTTTGGATGTCTTTGCCTGAAAGAGAAATGTTATGGTTATATGTATATAAGTAGTTTATCAGCCATCTTGTTACCATAACACAAGCATTAGGTTGCTTAGCTTGGGACTAGATGGCGCTGTGTGAAATGTCCAGGGATATTATTATTATTATATGTTCCCACAGCTGGGACACGGGCCTCTTCTCCGAGAGAGGGAGCCATAGGATGCCATGGGAGCTGGCGAGACTGCCATTAACAGATCCCAAGATCCCTTAGAAAGCGGTGCCGCTATACGACGTTCGCAATAGCGACTGTCAGTTAGACGTTATTATTTATTAATTTATTTTCAATGTTCTAAAATAGTTTGGAGGTATGAGGAACAGGGTGTAAAGTTCACTCATCCTCCATAGAAAAGGGAGGATCCTCCGACCAGACGCGTGTTGTGTCTGGCGGGCAACTGCCCCACGACTGATGTCGGGAAGTTTGTATGTATGCTAATTGCGCGGTAAACTCTGCTTGCGAGATGCAGGATTTGCGTCGTTTACATCAGTATGACGCGTTGTTCGTATGCGGCGTTGTAGATACCGCTACAATAGCATCTTGGAGTAACCTGTACTATATATATAATATCTGTAGCGTAGGGGTCATTTGCCGGGGTCACGGATCATAACATCGCATCAATGAAATTAAACCGAATAACGTGCAAAGGGTAGGCGAATTGAAGGAAAGAGAAAGAGCCCTATGTCGGCGAGTGACGCAGGCGGCAATTTTCAAAATACGAATTATTTTATGTTGTACACTCATTGTGGCAATAATCCCCCACTCATTATGGCTATATTCCCGCATTAATTCTAGCAATATTCCCCACACATTTTGGCAATATTCCCTCACTCATTCTGGTAATATTCCCCACACTTTTTAGCAATATTGCCTAATTATTCTGGCAATATACCCCCACACTTTAAGGCAATATTCCCTCACTCATTCTGGCAATATTCCCCCACACTTTTTGGCAATATTCCCCCTCACTTTGTAATCTTTATGGCCACGTTGTATGATAATAAAATTAATCACGATTTGTATACAAATAGAATGAGATCATTTGTAAAACACCTTTGTAGCAAAAAAGCAAAAATAGACCTTGAAAAATCAATCAAAACCAATATTTGATACTGACTTAAGTTAGGATAAAGCCGCGGTGTTGAATCTCCATCAATAGGTTTCTCCTTGTCATTCCACGGCAGTTTGGAAGAGCTGAGCCTGGAAATACATATAAACATTAAAATCATTTTATGTTTTTTGAAACGCGAAACTGACGTCAACATGTAACAAAAATATTCAAATGGTAAAATATGGAGTTTCATGCCCGTACTTCATAGGAAGATGCCTATTATCATTTTAAAAGTCAATTTTTTATTTTAAACAAAAAACGTTACACGCGTTCCCACACTAGGACTTACTCCTGTATCGTGGGTGCGTTTACAAACATTTAAACTCACATACACAAACAGCCAGACCCGGAACAACTACCTGTAGGCTATACAAATCATTGTTCCGTGCAGGAATCGAACCCGTGAGTCCCGCGACACGCAGCGCAGCAGTCGATCGCTCACCCACTGCGCCAACCGTGTCGTCTTTTTTTAATTATTTTTAAAAGAGTAACCGTGGAGTTTCTTGCCGACTCTTCTCCATAGGAAACGACCACTTGGAACCGTGCACCTAGCGTCTGACGTTTCATATGTGCCCATGTAGGTTTATATGAAATAAAATATTTTGATTTTGTTTGACGCTTTGGAACGGGCAACAAACTTCAACTCTCTAAGAGCTGACATACACGGACTGCTCGAGGAGTTAGCGATTGATCAACATAGACGGACCGCTCTTGCAGTCATAGTCAACAGCTTGAAGCTGCCATTGATAACTGCTGGAGCAGTTGATACCAACTGCTCGTCATTCAAATCAGGTAACTGCGCGAGAGCAGTCGACAGCTCGAGCAGTCAGTGTATGCCTGGCGACTGCTTGACCGCACGACCGCCCGAAGCAGTTGCGACTGCTCGAGCGGTTTCGTGTATGTGTGTACGTAGAAGACTTGGGCCCTGCGCAGACGACAGACTATCCGTGACGCACTTTTTAGTCTGTGAAAATAGAACCTATGCAATTATATGCAGTAACGCACACGACCTTTTTGCGCGTCGTGTAGTTCACTATGCAGTTGCAGCTTGAAGCAGTCCATCCTGACTGCTTCAAGCAGTCCGTGTATGTCGGCCCTAACTCACTGACTCATGACATTCTGAATCGAAACAATGTTGAAATTGAAACAAATAGTTAGACGTGACTTACCAGCTTCCATGCCTGTCCGAGCCAGAGCTAATATCAGCTTCTGTAAAGTAAAAAGAAAACAGTTATAGGAAACAGTTCGGCTTTCATATATTTCATAATCAGCCTGTAATAATAATATAATATAATATACCTGGACATTTCACACAGCGCCATCTAGTCCCAAGCTAAGCAACCTAATGCTTGTGTTATGGTAACAAGATGGCTGATAAACTACTTATATACATTTTTTTTTTTTGTAATGGTCCAACTGCTGGGACTCAGGCCTCCTCTCTGTGAGAGGGAGTGGGCCGTAATCCACCACGCGGGCCCAGTGCGGGTTGGTAGATGTCACATATCTTCGAATTTTTGGTTCTAGGACATGCCGGTTTCCTCACGATGTTTTCCTTCACCGTTTTGAGAGCAGTGGTGATGAAATAATTTACAGTAAAGTGCCTGTCAGGATTTGAGCCTACGACCTACAACTCACAATGTCTTATGAATAGGTATTGAAAAAATTACTTACGCCTCCCAGCAGAAGCGTTCTTCAACGAAACAAATTCCTGTCTTCGGTCAACTTCGTCCATGTTCGGCTGTTCGGACGCAATCTCTCTTGAAGGTGGTCCCCCGTTCGATTCTCGGTGGTCTTCTAGGGATCTGGGAGCATAGAATAAGTTTTTGAATGTTATTGTCTGGTTGTCGAGGGGCTAAATAAAGAAAGAAAGAAAAAATAAATGATTTTATTTTGTAAGTAGGTTTGTACTAACACTTTTACACGTCAATCATATTTTAAAACTAGATGAGGTCGGCGTTTCCTATCTGACTAGTCTGAGAAGAAAGGCCGAAACAAACTCAGAGGTCACAGTCTCTTTTAAAGTCCAGACATAATCTTGGTCAGATCATATGAAGACCATGTAGGTCGATGTCTGAGATGGTCTTTTGAGGAAAGAACCACACAGATTGAGAGGACCTGTCCAGCCATTTGTCAGAAATCGTGCAGCTCAACTCAAAACTTAAGGAGCTCAACGATTCGACGAACAATACCAAAGAAAGGACATTTGGGTAGGCCACATTAATTACTCAAACTGCCAGACCATGACAAAAACTAAGAGAACACAGAGAAAAATAATATAAATAAAATGACCCACATAGTCTTCACATTCACAATAATATGTTTATTTGCGGTAAACATGACGCAGAGAAAAAACACAAACAGAAAAAGAAATGATAGATAGAGATAGATATATGGAGATAGATAAAACGTTTATTCAGTGCAATAAAAGACCCAATACAAGTAATCAATTGGCTGAAATAACAAAATGGCTGACTGAATTGGTTGACAATGGCGCCGATTCCCTTGTTCCCAAACTAAACTAAATTTAAGTTCAATGCATCTTTTTCTTTCTATTTAATTTAGAAAAGGACAGAAGATAAATATTAGTTTAGTCCTGTCAAACTAGTCAGCGCCTGACGTAAATTGACGTATTATAAACTGTCTATGGAGTATCTTAATTTGACAGGACTAAACTAATATTTTATCTTTTCTCATATCACATCTGACATTGGCAGAATTGTCGACATCGGCACCATTGCCATAGAGAAAA
Source organism: Apamea sordens (assembly GCA_945859715.1). Taxonomy (NCBI): domain Eukaryota; kingdom Metazoa; phylum Arthropoda; class Insecta; order Lepidoptera; family Noctuidae; genus Apamea; species Apamea sordens. The sequence goes on along the minus strand of OX244015.1, from coordinate 2,583,135 downwards.
ATAAATAGAATATTTTATCTTCTGTCCTTTTCTAAATTAAATAGAAAGAAATAGATGCTCAGAACTTAAATTTAGTTTAGTTTGTGAACAAGGGAATCAGGGCTAACATTTGTCTCTCCTTAATTTTAATCCATCCAAGGGTTGTCTAAAAGATCGCTCTTAGCGATAAGACCGCCTATTATTGTCACACTTTTTGGCAATATTCACCACACTTTAAGGCAATATTTCGTCATTCATTCTAGCAATATTCCCCAACATATTTTGGCAGTATTCCCTCACTCATTCTGGTAATATTCCCCAACACATTTTGGCAATATTGCCTAACTATTCTGGCAATATTGCCTAACTATTCTGGAAATATTGCTTAACTATACTGGCAATATTCCCTCACTCATTCTGGCAAAATTCCCCACACTTTTATAGAGGCATGAGGAACAGGGTGTAAAGTTCACTCATCCTCCATAGAAAAGGGAGGATCCTCCGACCAGACGGGTGTTGTGTCTGGCGGGCTATTGCCCAACGATTGATGTTGGGAAATTGTATCAATGCTAATCGCGCGGTAAACTCTGCTTGCGAGATGCAGGATTTGCGTGACGTCAGTATGACGCATTGTTCGCATGTGACGTTGTAGATACCGCTACACTTTTTGGCAATATTCTCTAAACCTACTAACCTGCCGGTATCATTAGTATGGTCCACAGAGTCGTGATGGCTGTCGTTGGCTCTCTGATTAGGTCGCAGCACGAGGCGCTTGCGCGACGGCTTCAGACACAGCTTGTCTTCTAGACTAGCATCTGATTCCTCTAAGCCGTCGAAGAGGGATTTCTGTGAAAGAAACTTGTTTGTTAATGTTAGTTGGTAGAGAGGTCGTCAGCGCAGTTTCCGGGTTCAATCATAAGAGATCCTCCCAACATTGCGGGCAGGATCTCTTATATATGTCGCAGCCAACTGGTTTAATAAGCCGTTTAGTACTAACGGCCTGAATGATATTCAAAAAATTATAGTTTAGGTTGGAACTGTAACCAATCACGTGCGAGCCGAATTGGTCGCAGTAACTAAGCCAGGCACCCCGACCAAATGGGTTAGGTTAGAACTGTGATCAAACGCGTGCGAGCCGAGAGAGCGAAGCGAGGCGAGCACTACTTCCAAAGGCCAGGCGGTTGACTAAACGGCTAATTTAACCAGTTGGCTGCGACATATACATACCCTTGTATATACAGGGCTAGTTTTCAAAGACCGGCCAAATTTAAGGGTGTAAGCTAGACTGCCCAATGGTGTGGAGCCTCACCCTGAAGACTAAGTCTCTCTTAGTTATTAGATACTAACATAGTTTATAAGTTCATAGTAACAATATTAAATGTAATGTAATGGTTCAATGGTTGTCTGGATAAATTAATTATAATTATTATTATCTCCTTTATTTCAATATAAATACATATAAATTATATTTCTAAATATCAGAATATAAAAAGTATAAAAACATTTAAAAATAGTAGCCCACCGGTATCGGGAACAGGGTCCAAGCTACCGGCGGTCAGGGCTTCAGAGAGAGGAACCTCCTGACAATACGAGCCGTGTCCAGAAGTACCGCTTTTTGAATCAAGCCCTTGATCCAGCTGCCCAACGAGAGCCTCCTAATTTATTTTATCAACTACCTGATACTTGTTGACAGGCCTACGCTGTCCTCCCATACCTACTGTAGTTTAAAAACATTGTAAAAGCCAATTATTTTTAAAAGAGTAACCGTGGAGTTTCTTGCCGGCTCTTCTCCATAGAAAACGCCAATTGGAACCGTGCACCTAGCTTCTGGCGTTTCATAAGTGCCGATGTTGGTTTATGTCACATAATATATTTTGATTTTGAATACGTTAAGCTGTTATACCTTATCATCGCGCGTCGTCCTGGGAGTGACGGTGAGACGTAAGGCAGTGGGTGACGACACGCGGTACGCAGCACTGCTACTGCTGTCCAGTACTGCCTTTACAGCCGCTGGGTTTGTTGGTTTGAGCACGTCTTCTGCTGTTGTTGCTGTAGAACCAAGATGGCATAAGTATTTTATGGTTTAAGGACGAAAGCGCCAGGGAAGTCCGCGAAATTCAATTTTCTTAAATGTTTTGCAATTTATACAGGGTTATTTGTAAAACACCAGCAACCTCTTAAGAGGTCATTGTACTCATCATTATGAACAAATGTTACTATAGGACCAAACCTGAAATCGCGAAAAAAAAATCAGCTGCTCCCTACATTTTGACGAGTTATGCGAACATAAATGTAGGAAACAGCTGATTTCTTTTTCGCGATTTCAGTTATTCTTAATTACCATAATTCTGTAAATACATATTTGTTACGACCGCGAATCATATTTTAATCAACGTGCAACTTAGTACTGACCAGCAAATTGCAAAAAACGTAAGAAAATTTGAATTTCGCGGGCTACCTTGGAGCATCCACCTTAAAAGCTAATTAAACACTCACATGAATCCGGCAACAAATCCTTGAAGAGCGGCGAGTCACCGTAGGGTCTGGCTGCCAACGTTAATATCTGTTCATGAACATTGCCGCCGGCTGAAGAACCAGAGAGGCTGCTGTAACAAGAATGTAATATTAGTACATTATTATCTTGAACATCACCGACATCAGTGAAGGAAAATATCGTGAGGAACGTTGGACTTAGGGCCGATATACACGGACTGCTTGAAGCAGTCAGGATGGACTGCTTCAAGCTGCGACTGCATAGTGAACTACAGTCTTCTACGTACACACATACACGAAATATGTACTAGCGCGGACAGGCGATGTGATACGAGGGGCCGCACAGGTCGATAAATCAGGTTAAGCTACGCTTGCCGCGGTTGATCTGTGGATGGGTAACCATCTTTACAAACCAACACCCCTCCGTGCCTCGGAAACCACGTTAAGCCGTTGGTCCCGGGTGTAATTCGTTGTTCTTTGACAGTCGTTACGGGTAGTCAGAAGATCGAAAGTCTGGTGGTCAGTCTTACCAAGGGGTATCGTATTACCCTGTAACTGGGTTGTGGAGGTCAGATAGGCAGTCGCTCCATGTAAAGTACTGAGGGGCAATTCTCGTAATTTTAAAAACGTTCACAGTCTCAGTCTCAATCTGTCAAAAGCAACTTCTAATTTCCCACATTTTGACATTTGTTTATCGCCAAGATGAGACAGCGACTAGATTTTGAACGTTTTAGATTACGAGAATTGGCCTTCTGGTATTCACTTGCATCCGGTCAGACTGGAAGCCGACCTCAACATAGTTGGGAAAAGGCTAGGTAGCTGTTGAGGTCATGTGATGCGAGGGGTTGGAACGAGGGTACAAGAAATTTAATAACACTGTACTTACTTCATCCCCGCAGCAGGATTGTTGAGCATACCGCCCATCCCCATACCCATGCCGCCCAAAGAACTGTTGTTGCCAAACATACCGCCGCCCAGCCCGCTGTCCAGACCTGTTGACAAAATATCTTGATTAAGAGGAAATGCGGGCGGAAAGACTTTTGAAAATTAGGTATTTGAAGAAACTATCGCTGCCTATCGCCCTCTAATTCGTGCGATAAGGACAACTGCAGATCCGACTGAATAGCCTAAGTAAAAAGTCACATTTTCGAGGTTTGGCTCTCGCCTGTTTTCTCCACCAATATTGAACCAATTTAAAAGATATTTCATAAACTGGATAACAAGGATATATACTGTGTCGACATGTTTTCATTTTTCATGAATAGTTGTCAAATTTGTTCTCGAGGCCTCTGTTAACAGCGGTCTAAATAGGCTATTTTGAGCATTTTTTGAGGGTTCTAGTGCTTATAAAAATAATGTATTATCAAAAAGGAAAACATAGGGACATACAAGTAACTAACATTTATCATTCTGTAAAAAATCATAGCCATATTGGTCATTAACCAGAAAGAAAACAGGCGAGAGCGTCTCTATAGAAAAAACACCACCCGCGTTTCCTCTTAAACATCACGACTGTATTAGGTCGGAGGGGGTAGGCCGACCTATAGCTTCGTGACGGCTGCGCGCACAGATTAGTGATAGCCAGCGACGCGTGAGTCGTCGCCGGGAGTGTTAACACTTCATCATGTTTATACCAACCTTTAGAACTAGGTAATGTATATTTATTTTATTTTAACATTTTGCAGCTATACGTCTGCAGCGCGACATTGGTGCTAATTCGAAGATTATCGAAGCCCACACTTTCTCTGGTTTAACTGTACTTTATCTTTGAATATCTATTACAAGAAATTGGTCTGTGGATGGGTGACCATCTTTACATACCGAGACCCCTCCGTGCCTCGGAAAGCACGTTAAGCCGTTGGTCCCGGCTGTCATTCGTGGATCTTTGACAGTCGTTACGGGTAGTCAGAAGCCCGAAAGTCTGACAACCAGTCTTACCAAGGGGTATCGTATTACCCAGTAACTGGGTTGTGGAGGTCAGATAGGGTCGCTCCATGTAAAATACTGGTATTCAGCTGCATCCGGTTAGACTGGAAGCCGACCCCAACATAGTTGGGAAAAAGCTAGGCAGATGATGATGATGATGATGATCTATTAACGAGAAACTCACCAGTCTTAAAGGTATTCTGCGCTTGTTGAGGGAACATGGTGGTACCTAGCTGCCCAAACGCTGGTGCTGCAGGCTTTGCTTGGAACTGATTTGTACCTAAACCGCCTCCTAGACCTGTACCTGTGAACAATGATATAAGGATTCATATTGTTTGAAAAATACTAAAGAGAATCTCAGCTGGGGGCCTAAAAGGCCACTTTGGCAGAATCATAATAGGATAACAATATGAATCATATTAAAAATCGTAAAATGGTCACAAACTGACAATTCATAATATGATCTGTGTGCAATTAATATCGCAATGAAATAACATTTAAACTGTAGAAATAAAAAATATAAAAATCCAATTTGATTAATAAAAACTGTAATGAAAAATTTACCGATAAAATTACGGTTTTTATTTTTTTCATACGGCAATGTTTACACCAAATATGAAATGAAATTTTACGAAAATTAGAGGAATTGCTAATGATCTGCTGGGAATTCAGGAAATGAATAGCTTTTAGGGGTATTGCTTAAAGGCCTTTTTAGGCCGCCTGAAGTGTCCATTTCTGAAAAGTTACAAAAAGAAAAATGAAACATAGTTCTGTACGAGGCCAAAAGGCTCCTATCTCAGCATGATGCTACAACATTTAAAAATAAATGTCGCAGCGCTGGTATTAGTACCGCTTGCCACCACGAGACCAATGACACAAAAAATCAAAACTTATTTATTTAAATGAGGCGAATCAGTATTTTTCGAACGTCAAAATTACATAAGACATTCCCATAAAACGCCCGCCCTTCACCACTTCCTAGTGCTATCGCTGGGAAGAAGTGGCGCAACAGACCGTCAATAGAGTTGTTAATCTATAGTTCGTAATTCCTTGGTATTAACATCTCTATAAATCTCACTACCGCGCGCTCGTATTTCCGAAGATAGCCGATGATGGCGGAAGCGCAAAACTGTATGATCATCTTACCGAGACCAGGCTGTTGCGTGTTGAATCCGAACGTAGGCGCTGTGGTCGGCTTGCCGAAGCTCTGATGTCCTCCGAACAAACCGCCCGCGCTGGAGGTAGTAGTGCCAAAAGCTCCCGTCGTCATTGAGCCGAAAGCTGGAAAGACATCGAATGTTTATTAACCTGTAAAGAACCCAGAAAATTAATTCTGGTACAGACCAGCTACCCGAAACTGTCAAACTTTCTCAATCAACCTTGAAGCTTAATGCTATAGAGATAAAGTTGAAAATCAATTAAAGAAATTTGACAGATTATAGTAGCTTGATGTGCTGGCATCTGTACTTAAAAATCGTTCATATTCAAGCAATCTTATCTCATGAATGCCAAAAACTTGTCAAAATACAGGGTGGTAGGGATATCGACGCGCAAACTGTAACCATGGATTCTGCACATGAGTTTAGACCCGATAGCGTCGAAATTTTTCGTCAGTTATTAAAAAAAAAAAATATTGCTGTTCCATACATTTTGACCGCGTAGGACCGGCACTTTTCGATGAAACGGAAGATTTTTTTGTTTTTGATAACCGACGAAAAATTTCGACTCTATGGGGTCTAGTATCATGTGCTGAATCCATGGTTACAGTTTGCGCGTCGATGTCCCTGTCACCCTGTATAGGAAAACTAGAGGTCGTTTTGACATGGAACCCTCGAACTTTAGAAAGAAAGACGATAGTTATACCAACGGTTTCGAGTTATATCTCGAAGTGATCTTATAAGGGTTCCGTTTTTCCTTTTGAGGTACGGAACCTTAAAAAGGAAGAAAATTATTGGCAAACTGTTTGTGTTCGTATTATCCTGTAACTAGGTTATGGGGATCGGATAAGCAGTACTGTATGTCAGCCGCATCCGGTTAGACTCAAAATCAAAAGTCATTCAAATTACCTGTTTAGTATGACATACCTATTCACATATTCCTTACTGTTGTTTATCTAACACAAATTTATTTAATTTATATATTTAAGTATGCACACACACGTCACGTTGCAGTATAAAACTGATTTACATCTATCACCTCACACATCAGGTCCAGTTGAAAACCAGCGTCAGGCACTAGCTGTCTGGCATTTTTGCTGAACTGGGCCTTTTTGGCGCAGCCGTGAGGCACACTTTCCTGCGATTTTCTTACATCGGACTTCACACTTTTTATTTAATCTCTTTTTATTTTTTTATTGTCTGTTGTGTCTGATGTATGTATCTGGTGTATTGTGTGTCTTTTAGTTTGTGCCAAATAAATGTATTTTCTTTCTTTCTTTCTAAATTAGGCTGAGAATCAGCACTTTTCGAACGTCAAAATTACAAAGGACAGTCCCCCAAAAACGCCCGCCCTTCACTGACACGCTTCCTTGACTAGAAGCCTTCACTGACACGCTTCCTTGACTAGAAGCCAACCCCGTTGGTAAAAGGCTAGGTAGATGAAGACTGTCTACAATTCTACATAATGAACTGACCAGGAGCCTGCGTGCCGAAGGTCGTGGCCTGCGTCTTGGCCCCGAACACGCCGGCCGAGCCGAAGCCCCCGAAGCCCGCGCTGGCGGGCGGCGCGCCGAAGCCGGTGCTGGCTGGCTTGGCGCCGCCGAACAGGAGCCCGCCTGGCTGTTGCTGGCAAAAGAATGGTTTCATGATATAACACAGCAGCTCTAATCACTGAAGAGGCTGGCAGAGCTGCGCAAATTCTTTGAAAGTCGCAGACTACATACTACATATAAAAAGAGGACAGAAGATAAATGTTAGTTTAGTCCTGTCAAATTAGTCAGCGCCTGACGTAAATTGACGTATTTTTAGTAGCCATGTTTTTAATCACGTTTAAACTGTCTATGGAGTATCTTAAGGGGTTAAATATAATGACCACCGCAAAATGCTTTGATACCCTTAGTTCTTGCACTTCAAATTGTATTCGAACACCAAATGTAGTAAATGATCATATCATATCACGATCATACATATGCACGTTTTAAAATTTGATTAGTCAATGAGAGACCGAATAATATTAGTAATGTTATTGAATTTTATTGTTAACTAGCTTCTGCCCGCGGCTTCGCCCGCGTGGATGTCGGAAATTTACCCACGGGAACGTGCTAACAGGATAAAATGTATGTGCTTCCCCAAAATGCCATCTATGTCGCGGGCCCTTTGTGGCTAATTACAATAGAAAACCAATTGTGTCTCATTATTGGTGATTAAGAGGGTACCTTTAAGATATCTTCACCTAAGTACCTAACTAATTAAAAAAAAAAACCTCAATAACAGAAAATTAAATACCTACCTACCTAAATAAACCTATTTCTGATGATAACTAATCTAAACTCAATAAATAAGCAAAATCCCTAAAAACTAATATCTATACGAATGACTAAACCTACCTAACAGTATTATAAAATAACCTACGGTCACTACGTACACTATCAAATATACTACCTATACTTTAAAATTAAAATCTATACCTACGACTCATATAAAAATAAACCTAAATAACTCTAAAAACTAAAAGGAATAAAAATGAACTCCACTGCGGGTGACCCAACCTACGACAAACTTAGTATTTGCGGTTGGTACAGTACAGACAGTGGTAGTCGGGTATAGGGATCGAACCGCAAAATTAAGTTTGTTTTTTATTGTATATACTTTTCCGGGATAAAAAGTACCCAGTGTGGTGCCCAGGATATTAAAGAATAATTATACCAAGTTTCATCGTAATCGAACCGGTAGTTTTTGCGTGATGCCTGAACGAACAGACAGACAGACAGACAAAAATTTTTTTAATCACATTTTTGGGTTCGGTGTCGGTCAAGTAACACCCCCTGCCATTTATTTTTTGGATATTTTCAATGTACAGAATTTTCACTTCTACAGATTTATTATTTTATTGTTAATGTATTTTCATTTTTTTTTTTTTTCATCTTTTATGATTTATTGTATTATGAATGTGTTAGTTTTATAATTTTAATGATTTCAAACACTATGTGAATTGTTCCTGAATAAATTGAATTGAATTAAATTGAATTAATCACTAAATCTTAGCGAGTAAATTAATGCGCTATTTCTGCCTAAATAAACCACTATGATTGCCATAAAATGTAGGTTTATTACCAAATAAAGTATTATGATGCCATATTAAGTTGTCTCTGGCTTGCTGCAAACTAGATAGACGAGGTAAATTAAAAAAAAATGATTAGGTTAGGTTAAAACTGTGACCTCCTACGCCAGAAACGACTAGATTGTATAGAAAAAAAAAATATATGGAAAAAAAGAGATTGTTTTTTGCAGGCTGTCGAGATCCGAACTGATTTATTTGGAGTCATTTTGCTTAAATAGGATAGCGAGATGTTAAAACTTTGGTTATAAGTTTACATTAAAATGCGGGTTTAATTTTGGTGATCATTTATTATTTTTGTCTGTAATATGTTACTATATTTGGTGGTAAGTTGTATCTTAATTTGACAGGACTAAACTAATATATCATCTGTCCTTTTAGTAAAGATAAAGATATATTTATTTGTAAACATATGTAACATTATACATATACATGCAAATGTGGATTTAAAAGTGAAAATCTGTGAGTTTCAACTTGTTATGCCACCATTGGCGTACAAAACAAATTATAGCCATATTAATGAAATAGAAAGAAATAGATGCACTAAACTTAAAGGAGATGTTTCAAAATGTATGGAGCCCCGGCCAGGTCTTTGTACACCATACTAAAAAATGGTGAAACATAATTAGAACAGTTTCCAATCATCCAATTACTACAAATTGGGTTTGTTTGGTAGTAAAGCACAAGAATCATCATCTGCCTAGCCTTTTCCCAACTATGTTGGGGTCGGCTTCCAGTCTAACCGGATGCAGCTGAATACCAGTATTTTACATGGAGCGACTGCCTATCTGACCTCCACAACCCAGTTACTGGGTAATACGATACCCCTTGGTAAGACTGGTTGTCAGACTTTCGGGCTTCTGACTACCCGTAACGACTGTCAAAGATCCACGAATGACAGCCGGGACCAACGGCTTAACGTGCTTTCCGAGGCACGGAGGGGTCTCGGTATGTAAAGATGGTCACCCATCCACAGACCAACCGCGGCAAGCGTAGCTTAACCTGACCGATCGACCTGTGCGGCTGTTATTATTTAGCCACGGGCCCCTCACGCTAGTAAAGCACAAGAATGTGCACTTGAAATTGCAACACACAACAATAACCCGTCATGGCGGTAAGCTGTCATGTAAATGTTGATTGATTATTGACGTTTGATGTGTTTATTTCTGTCATATTACATTGTCAAAGAGAATCACTACGTTACCGTACTTTTAGTCTGACAAGATGTGACAGTAGACTGTTCACGATTTATGATCAATGGTCGATCTATGGTATACTGTCATTGTTTTTTAACCACAGAGTACCTAAATTGGCGAGACGCCACATTGAAAGTCGATAAAAATAATTGTTAAATATCAAATGATTACAAGAAAAATATGCACTTATGCAATTTATCTGTATTTTTCCCGTATTCCAGGGATTTTTCCCGATTTTTCGAGGTACTGTAAATATACTGGGCCTGTTTTGAAACATCTCTTTTAGTTTAGTTTGTGAACAAGGGAATCGGCGCCATTATGTCCTGCGTACACACGGCTACACGTCAAGCTATACAAAACCAGTTTGTCTTGGCCTCACTTTGTATGATATTTTCTCACAATGAACGGTCAGCCAATACTGGTTTTGCATAGCTTGATGTGTAGCCGTGTGTACCTAGCTAATCTCCGTTGAGATTGGCCACCGTGACGGAAATCGGTCGGGAGGCTATTATAACTTGAGGCTGAGCTGATATTGAGAAATGTCCTGCTCTGCCTTGGTGATCGAACCCAGGACATCACTCTCCGTATTCACGCATGCGACCACTAGACTGTAGCGGTATCTACAACGCCACACACGAGCAACGCGTTAGACTGACGTCACGCAAATCCTGCATCTCGCAAGCAGAGTTTACCGCGCAATTAGCATACAAACTTCCCGACATCAATCGTTGGGCAGTTGCCCGCCAGACACAACACCCGTCTGGTCGGAGGATCCTCCCTTTTCTATGGAGGATGAGTGAACTTTACACCCTGTTCTTCATACCTCTATAAGACCAACGAAGCGGTGATAAATAAAATAAATAAAAACTCACCTGTGGCTGTGTGGTAGCACCAAACCCAAAAGTAGAGGTGTTGGTACCAAAAGTGGGCGCTTGAGTGGTTGTGGCGCCGAACAGTCCTGTACCACCTGGAACAAAAAATACCGTTCAACATCATCAGCATTCTCCTATCCATATCACAAATTTTTTGGGGTCTGTTTCTTCCATACTTCTCTATTAGTCGTCATCTCGGTAGTCACTCCTTTTCTAACCATATATTATAGTTACGAGCTTCGGGGTACGTGACAATTAAAATTGCCGATATAAATTAATTAATTATATCGGCATTATTAATTACACTTTAATTGAACAACACTAATAACAACTCAAACACTAATTATAAAACACAATTGCACTTAAGTCGCACTTGAAGATCGCTTTCGATGTATTCACTTGTATCGCTTATCCAACTCTGTTTCTGTCGTGGCTCATCCCGGCCTTATACAAGTGCCGCAGATAGTTTTAGAACCTTCTATTGTAGAAACATCTAGAAGGTTCGAGTACATACCGGCCCGACTGACCAGATGTCAATAGTTCTAGAAAGTTCTAGCATCTAAATTTCTAGAAAGATCTTGACTCTATTAGTTCTGGTACTCGATACTAGATGGCGCTAGTGGTAACTAATTTATTTATTTATCCATTTATTTCAGGCAGCAAGGCCATACAAACACATACAATACAATATTAATATACTACTACTACTTTTTTTTTATTATTATTATTATTACTAATGTCACCATGTACCAGGCATTAATTGTGGCGCGCAACAATATCATCATTCACCACAAAAAATACTTTTCATTACAGTGGTGATAAAATATGTAGATCACACAATGTAACGCGCCTGACTGGGTTTGAACCCACGATGTACAACTCGCAAGTCGGGGACGTTACCACTGAGCCATCACTGCTCTCATCATTTTTACCTTCAAAAATTTTCCTTGAACGGCCACCCATCCAAGATGGGGGCCATGAAAAGAAATCCCTCAGAAAATTTCCGCATATTTCTGAGGTCAGGTTTAGGATGGGTTGAAGAGTGGATTAACCTAAGAAAGTTGCGTCAACGTACCGGTGGGTTGTGCAGCCCCGAAGGCCGGTTTATTAGCTCCGAACAGTCCCGTAGTGTTGGTCGTCTGTGCATTGTTCGCGAAGGAGAACGACGAGGGTTGTTGTGCGAAGCCGGCGCCGCCCAGGCTTCCGCCGCCGAACACTGAGGGGGCGCTCGTTGTGGCTGGCTGGCCGAATGCTGGTAAAGAGGTTAGTTTTTAATAAAATGTTCTACAGGATGGCGTAAATGTTATCAGTAAATAATTATGAGTCGGCGCCGTTTAAATTTCAGGCAATTTAGTGATCTTTGTTTATTGATTGTTTGGCGCCCACTCAAAATTACTTAGGTATACTGACATTAGTTTAAGAACTTAAAGTTAAATAAAAAAGGTTTATTATTTTTTGCTTTTCAGTTTTTTCGGCGATTTAATTTTTTTGTTAAAAAGTTTTTATTTTATAATTTTTTGTGGCTGTAATCTACTAATTGTTTGCCAAAGGGCAGGCATATGTGGCACTGAATAGAGTAATAATACACAACTCAGTATTCAAATGTGTGAGTGAACAATAAATCACCCCTATTTATTTTCCCACCCTTAGGGTTGGATTTTTTTTTCCAAATTTTTATGGGACCAACTTTGGGGTATCTATCACAAAGTCAATTTATATGTCATGGTTTCATGAATTCATTTTAATTCTCTTACCTATTGTGGTATAGTAATTTTATTTTTAGGTGCATCGTCTTCACATATAATTATATAATTAATGTATGCAAAATATTGTAAAACATTTTAAAAGAGTAACGGTGGAGTTTCTTGCCCATTCTTCTCCATACGAAAACTACCTTTTGGAAGGGGCGACTAGAATCAATTTTAATTTTGACGTTCAAAAGTGCCTTTAATGTGCCTATTTGAAATAAATGATTTGACTTTGACTTTATACCCTTTCCAATAAAAAGAATTATCAAAATCCGACTACTCTGTAAAAAGTTATGCGCTTGAGAACCTCCTCCGTTTTTTTCGTCGGTTAAAAATGAATATGCTCACAAGTATTCCCAAACAGCGGTTTAGCCTCAGGTTGCTGCTGGAACCCTCCGAACACGCCGCTGGTGTTGCCTTTCCTGCCGGCCACGTAGTCTTCAAGACGAAGCTCTTCTAACGACTTGTTCTCATATTCCTGTAGACAATAATTCAATATAAGTTACCATACGTGGCTTGGTTGCTTAGCTTGGGACTAGATGGCGCTGTGTGAAATGTCCAGAGATATTATTATTATACATTCTTATAGCAGATCAATATTAGATAAAAATATAAATAAAATTAAAAAAAAACCCGACAAACAGCTAAGAACACTCCCGACTAATTCACCTACCAAAAAAAACTTGAGAGGTGTGAAGAGACCTGGATGGAACAGTTCCTTTCGATTAATTAGTGAAGGAATTGTAATATTTTTTTTTTAAAGTTATAATAATATTAAATGTAACTAAAACAAACGAAATATAGAAACGAAAATAACTGGCTTGCTTTCTATAAGAGAGAGAGAGACAGACAGAGAAACACGCGCACGCCGCACGGCTTACAACTATAGCAAAAAGTGTCGTTCCAACTTTTGCTCTTAATTTTTTCCGTCTAGCCCCCTTTCGCAACGCGCGATAAGAAACTTCGTTCCAATAATGATGATGGCTTACCTTCATGCATGTAATACAATGGTGTTTGATGTTGACGCTCTGCGAGGTGCCCGACTTCACGACCACGTCTGTGCCCACTACGGGGTTGTATTTGACGTGCGCTGTGCCTGCTTGCTGTTGTTGTTGTTGACCGAATGCACCCGCTAGAAAGATAAGAAGTATATTTATTTACATAAATCATCATCTGCCTCGCCTTTTCCCAACTATGTTGGGGTCGGCTTCCAGTCTAACCGGATGCAGCTGAATACCAGTATTTTACATGGAGCGACTGCCTATCTGACCTCCACAGCCCAGTTACTGGGTAATACGACACCCCTTGGTAAGACTGGTTGTCAGACTTTCGGGCTTCTGACTACCCGTAACGACTGTCAAAGATAAACGAATGACAGCCGGGACCAACGGCTTAACGTGCTTTCCGAGACAGGGAGGGGTCTCGGTATGTAAAGATGGTCACCCATCCCCAGACCAACCGCGGCAAGCGTAGCTTAACCTGACCAATTTACATAAATAAATAAAACAAAATAAATAAGCCTTTTATTTCATGCCTTGAAGATTAAAGTAACATTTTTACATTTAAATAATTTAAGAAGAAGTTTATACATTCGATTTTTTGGTTGTTTACATTTCATATTAGATTAACTAATATGAAATGTGTTAATAATTGTTAATAAGTTTCATAACATCTCCTCATTTTTTTTTTATTTACATATCTTTTTTTTTATTGCTGAATGGGCCTGAGTAACACAATACCAAGTCTTACTAAGGGGTATCGTGTTACCCAGTAACTGGGTTGTGGAGGTCAGATAGGCAGTCGCTTCATGTAGGATACTGACAGTCAGCTCATCCGGTTAGACTGGACGCCGAATATAGTTGGGAAAAAAGCCAGGCAGATGAAGACGAGAGAATCTTCTCAAAATGATGATGATGATGATGAATGTCTCCACTTACCAGTATTAGTGGAGAACAGTCCTCCACCGCCGAGGGTGTTGGTCTGCTGCCCGAACAGCCCAGTTCCCGTAGATGGTGTGGATCCGAAGAGACTGCCGCCGGCCGTAGCGCCTGTTGTGGTGGTTCCGCCGAAGCCGAAGCCTGGTGATGGGGATTTTAAATAAGTTATTTGCCAAAGATGTCAAAAATGCCAAGAAAAGCCTTAAAGCCAGATTTACACAATGCAACTTTCTTGCTTGTGGAATCTATTAATATTGAACTGAATTACGATGTAACTTTTATTGTAGCTATAACGTATTGCATGCCACTGGCAATTTATGTCTCCGTCAGGATGAACGGTCACTAGGCGTATTTAACGTTGAATTTATGCCTAACAATTGCTTCTATTTGCTTCCTATTCTCAAACAATTGCTTCCATCGTATTCTAGAAGAAAAAAAACATTTTAAGAGTGACCATTCGTTCTGATGTCAGGACGTCCGGTCACCGAGTCGTAGTGTCCTTGTTAAATAGAATTAGTGAAATTCACGGTGGCCATTAATTACTTCCCGTTTGCTTATCTCAATGTTTTACAACGATAATACTGTAACTATCACGGCAATAAAGATATCGACAAAAGTGTTGTATAACAATATTTTTAGTGCCTGACAAAAAAATAAAGGCAAAACTCTTATTTAACATTGCAGTTACGCTTGATTAGGCGATAAATCTATGGTATTGTACCGGTGGCCTACAGCTTAACACAAAGAAGTTTTCACTTCAAAAAAGAACTGGCAATTAAATCGCACCATATAATTTTTTTCAGGTATAAGAATGGAAACTCACCGGTAGGCTTGGCCCCAAAAGCAGTCTGATTGTGCGTAGCCCCGAACAGTCCTCCACCGACTGTCGAAGTATTTCCGAACAGAACCCCTGTGGCCGGCTGCGCAGCCCCGAATCCAAAGCCCGAGGTGCTGGCGCCGAAGCCTGCGGTCGATGTAGAGGCTGTGGAGCCCCCGAATAGGCCTCCGGTTGTGTTGGTGGTGCCAAACAGACCTAGTGGCATGGGACATAATTACAAGGTGGTTTTCTCTCTCTTACGAAGTGACACGCTCTTTACTTGTGTTAACAAAGTGTACAGTCACGAGCATAAGTATGAATATTTGCTTTATTCAAAGGCGATTTACTCCTTTATTTTTTAATGAAATTTTATCTTGCTACGAACATAGTATTTTCGAACCCATAGGTTTTTTGCAATGTGTCGTATTTCATTGTTGTTATTTTTATTTCACGCAAAAATTTGCTATTGAAACTTTCCAAGTGTTGACATATTAAGAGGAAACGCGGGTGGTGTTTTTTCTATAGAGACGCTCTCGCCTGTTTTCTTTCTGGTTAATGACCATATGGCTATGATTTTTTACAGAATAATAAATGTTAGTTACTTGTATGTCCCTATGTTTTCCTTTCCCCTCAAAAAATGCTCAAAATTGCCTATTTAGACCGCTGTTAACAGAGGCCTAGGGTACAAATTTGACAACTCTTAATGAAAAAAGGAAAACATGGCGACACAGTATATATCCTTCTTATCCAGTTTATGAAATATCTTTTAAATTGGTTCAATATTGGTGGAGAAAATAGGCGAGAGCCAAATCTCAAAAATGTGACTTTTTACTTAGGCTATTCAGTCGGATCTGCAGTTGTCCTTATCGCACGAATTAGAGGGCGATAGGCAGAGGCGAGAGGGCAGAGTTTCTTCAAATACCTAATTTTCAAAAGTCTTTCCGCCCGTATTTCCTCTTAACGCTCGTGACTATACAAACACGCATTGAAAGTGAAACTAAACTTTATACGAACGCATTAAAATTACTTTTTCGAAATCACATAAATTGTTAATGTAATAATAGAATACATACCTCCACCAGTAGCAGGTTGCGTCGAGGTAGCTGCACCGAACGCGGGCGGAGCGCCAAACGCGCTCGTCCCTGTCGTTGGCTTGAAGCCCCCGAAGGGCGAAGCTGTCGTTGTCCCCGAATTGAAGGAACCTGAGAAAATTGTTAGAGGTTTTATTACCACTCCTGGCTTAAAAATAACAGCCGCACGGCCCGATCTTCACGTTTAAGCCACGTTTGCCGAGGCCGGGGAGAGGGACGAGTTTTTTCATACAAAAACTGTCAAACGTCGTAAATGTTTGCATAATTTAAGGTAGAATGTACAGGGATTTATAATTATACATGCAGCCTTGATAATATTTGATATTTCTGTATTAATTAATATGACACATTGTTACTTTATTTTAAGCGATTTGACATCTTTTGTAATTTAAACGATTTCACATTTCTGAATTATTATGATTTTTTTTTGAAATTAGTATTTTGTATTATCATCATTTCTTAATTGTTACTTAAAATTCTAATACGATTTGCATGCCCATGTGACGGTAGAACATGGAGCACTATTATAAAAATAAAACATCTATATGTATACCAATTACCCATGTTTGCAAATGAATAAATGATTTGATTTGATTTGAAACGTCAATTTTATTCCTCGAATACAAGTTATCTGGCGATGGAACATTCAGCCCTTAAACTGACAAAATTCCCGGGTTTTAGATTTATGAACCGCCATTAGAGGACTCTCTCTTGATAACATTAATTGATGTTCGATTCGGCACGCAAGAGTATCGACCAGTTATAAAAGCTATGCTGGGTTACTAATGAGAAGTTCGTGATGGTATAATCCAATAACACTTTACCCAACTCGGGAATCGAACCCCAGACCCTAGTGATCACTAAGGCTCAATTTACACTTACACTGCCGCGGAACGGAATGGAAGCGATTTTTGTTTTTTTTTTGTACAAAGCATAATGAACTTTATGTGAAAAGTGTAACGCACATATTAGATACACAAATACGCTCAGGTCGCGCATCTTCTGGAGAATTACCACCCATTTTCGGGAATTCCGGCAGTAATAAGCTCGTATCTAGTTTGTACGTTAGACAATTGACATAAAGTTCATTTTGCTATGCACGAAAACTCGCTTCGACTCCGTTCCGCAGCAGTGTAAATCGAGCCTAAACAAGCAAGGCAGTCACAAAACATTAATCGAAACTAATTTTTAACCGACTTCAAAAAGGAGGTTCTCAATTCAACGGTATGTTTTTTTTTTGTGTGTGTTTGTTACGCGATTACTCCGCTAATTGTGGACCGATTTTCAAAATTCTTTTTTTGTTCGAAAGGAGATACTTCTGAAGTGGTCCCATAGAAATTTCGACAAGATCTGATGATGAGTTTCGGAGACAGACAACGGAACTCTTCAATAAATGCCAGCAAATCAACGGCTATTGCTGCTATCGCTTATGTATGTATTGTTTACGCAATCACACAACATAACGTCACGCCTGTACGCTCTAAAGGGGTACGCAGATGTGTTCAGTTTACCACGGTACACCCTTGTAAACACTCTTGTAAGTATATATACGAATTTGTGTGGGGTAGGTACAATTAAAAAGTGAAAAATAAAAACTTTTTTGAAAAAAAAACAACCGACTTCCAAAAACGACACTTCAAAGTGAAAAATAACTTTAATTTCGGAAGTCGGTGGCAAACAATGAAAATGTGAACCCATCGACACCGACTTCCGAAATTAAAGTTATTTTTCACTTTGAAGTGTCGTTTTTGGAAGTCGGTTGTTTTTTTTTTCAAAAAAGTTTTTTCCTCAACATGAAATCGAACTTGTATTCCGCCGCAGTATGGATTTCCCGCCGTTACGTCACAAGTAGAGATGGGCAGAGGGTTTAAACCCAATGGGTGGAAACGGGTTTAAACCGGGTATTTTGGGTTTAAACGGGTTTAAACCCGAGTAAAAACCCAAACAGCGGGTCTAAATTAATTACTTTCACTAATATCTTCGATCGTGGACCTAACACGATTTAGGTACTTCTAGTGTTTTTTGGAGTATAAATTTCACTGATAGTGCTGTATTTAACAGCACATCAAGTTTGAAAACTTACTCTTCGAATATGATATTTCAACAATTGTATTATTTATGCAAGTATTTCATCACAGCCCATTATATGATGGGCCGGGGCTGCCTTGAGGTGGCTCCTGCCCAATCTAGGGGGACCAAACGCCTCCTGCCGGAGGCTCTATGCGGGGGTCGTACGGTCCATGGCCCTTTACGGGGCACCGGTGTGGGCGCGTTCCCTGAGGAAGCGACCAGCCCGCCTGTTGAACGCGTCCCAAAGGGTCATGGCTGTCCGGCTAATCCGAGGATACCGCGCGGTCTCCGCTGAGGCGGCGAGCCTCCTTGCCGGATTGCCGCCATGGGATCTAGAGGCCAAGGTCCTCGCCCATATATGGGAGTAGCGAGAGGAGGCAAAACGCCGGGGCGTAACTCCGCTGCCGCGAGAAATCACGGCACAACGGACAGAGCTCCGGCGGGATCTCATAGCGGCATAGAGAGTGCGATCGTCGCAACCTAGTGCTGGGCACGCCACAATAGCGGCGATAAGTCCCCTCTTTGAGGAGTGGCTAGAGAGGCGCCACGGCGCCCACACCTTCCGCCTGACGCAGGTCCTCACCGGACACGGTTGTTTCGGGAGGTTCCTGTTCAGGATAAAGCGGGAGGAAACGCCAGAGTGTCACCACTGTGTGGATCACCCGGAGGACACGGTGGAGCATACGGTGGAGGTCTGCCCGGCTTGGGCGGGGCAACGCCGTTTCCTCGTGGCGGCGATTGGCGGCAGCGATCTCTCGCGTCCAGCCCTGGTCCAGGCCATGGTACGGAGCGAGAGTGAATGGGAGGCCGAGGCGGGAGCTCCTTCTGCGAAGCAGTAATGTTCGCAAAGGAGGAGGCGGAGCGCGTGAGGGAGAGGCAATCGCTGCGCCCTCACGCCCCTAGCCGCCGTAGGAGACGCCCTGGCCGGGAGTCAACAGCCGACTCCCGGCCACCGTAGGCGCGGGCTTGCGGGCGGCGAGCAATGGGCAGCTCGCCGCCCGGTAAGGACCAGGCCCGGGTCGACGGCGCGTTGTGTTCCACGCGCGCCTCAAAGAGATGTCAGCACGAACTGACGGAGCCCGCTAGGGCCGATGCCGCCAGGGCTGCGGGTTGTTCGAAAGAGATACCGTGGCCCTTGGCACAGGCAACTGAAGGCACACGGGTGGGTTTTAGTCAGTAAAAGTCTGACACTCCCTTCCGCTCCGCCCAGAGCGGGAGGGGTCATTTGATGATTTCCCACCCAAAAAAAAACCCATTATATGATCAAGCATATTTAAAATAATAGCTACAGTAGTATCACACCTAAAGTCTACTGCTGATCTCAAGAGTCGATCCTATGAACCGGAATTAACATTCTTCACTACATCTTTCAAGGGTATCCAAAGAAACATATAATTATAATCTAATCTCCACCTTTTACTTCAAAAATCCTGAGGACGATGACTTAAATAAAACAAACCAGTGATTGAATTTTTAATCAAGTTAGACATATAACATGAGCAATTTATATTTATTCACAGTGTCGGTCGCAGAATTAGCATTATCAGATTGTCCACAATTTATGAATTCTAACGCATTTGATGTCGTTGCTTCCAATTGAGATGGCGCGAATACTTCGTCCTCAATTGCATTCGTTTCGGTTAGCGGTGAACTTCCATGTGGTGTTGGAGTTTCCTCACTAATCTGATCATCATTTATACTTTCGTTTACAGTCTTTCCGTGTAAAATATTACAAACACTTCTATTTCACAATTCACTTCACTTCACAAGCAAGCGGAGACTGTGACTGAGCAGCCGTGACCGACTGAGAACAAAAGCGTTACAGCCCCAGCAGTCTCGACATTCATAGCGATCGCTTTACGACCAAATTCGGTCGCAAAGTCCTGTCACTCCATACATTTCACCTGTCAATTCGGGACTTTGCGACCGAATTCGGTCGTAAAGCGATCGCTATGAATGTCGAGACTGCTGGGGCAGGAGTGCGGTGCGCAGGCGGCGCGGTCTTTATCGCTTGATAGAAAGAGAGCATACGTGAGCGACATAAGTGCGACAAAGAGCGGCATATTTTTTTCTCTAACTCGTCGTCTACCTGTCGCGCCTTTTGTTTAATTTGAAGAACATCTATCAAAAAGATTATAAACGATAACTATTTATGTAAATATTAGTGAATGGTACTAGAATATTCACAAATATTTACATTTACCATGTTAAAATTGATAAATTTCCCCAAATCAATAAACACCCGAATAAAAATCCCGTGGGAGGGAATAAATGGGTTTTTATTGGGTTTAAACCCAGTAAACGGGTTTAAACCCGGTTGATTGCCCATCTCTAGTCACAAGTAAACGGAGATGACTCATGCATACAAATATTTGCATGTATGAGTCACCAATGTTTTCATACAACGTCATGGAAAATGTTCTAATATTGCACAATTTAAATGGCGTCGCAATTCCTTTTCGTCGTTTCGATAATTCCAGCCGATCGATTCTGTAAAAATCTCACCGTGATTAGTAAGGTGAAGTGAGCTTAGAGTGAGCTGTCAATAGTCTCAATAACTAGCATTAGTTGGAATGACAGCTCACTCCACGGTCACTTCACCTAAGTTTTCACGGTGATATGGTTACAGAATACTATGACAGTTTCATGTTTTACATAAGCTTCGATCAGAATTCGGAAAAGATTTATGCATGTATTATACATATATCCCAGTTATACAGGGAAACCTATAATTGGCCATATTAACTGTAACACGCATATTTGTAAAATATTTTTATGTATCGCTGTTGGTTACCTAAATAAATAAATAAATAAAAAAAAGATGCGAGGAAAGTGGCTCAGCTACATATTCAGCCTATACCTCCACACAGCTACTGGGTAATACGATACCCCTTGGTAAGACTGGTTGTCAGACTTTCGGGCTAGTGACGACCCGTAACGACTGTCAAAGATCCACGAATGACAGCCGGGACCAACGGCTTAACGTGCTTTCCGAATCAGATAAAAAGTATCCTATGTGTTAATCCTGGTTATAAACTATCTGTGTGCCAAATTTCATCCAAATCCGTTCAGTAGTTTTACATCCATCCATCCATCCTCACAAACTTTCGCGGTTATAATACTAGCTGCGCCCCACGGTTTCACCCGCATAAGTTTCGATCCCGTGGGAATATCGGGATAAAAAGTACCCTATATGTTAATCCTGGTTATAAACCATTTGTGTGCCAAATTTTACCCAAATTCGTTTAGTACTTTTTGCGTGAAAACGTAACAAACATCCATCCATCCATCCAAACTTTCACGTTTATAATATCACTAAGTAGGATTAATATGATAGTATGATGAAGTATGACTTACCAAAATTGGCGGTAGTGGAGCCAAATGCTGGTTTTTGAAACATTTTGACGAGTTTTCCTTACTGGTTTTGCTTATAATTCACTTTTTACTTCGCTTATTAACTATGCTAGACTTTCACCATCATTTTCTGCAACAAAACAAAATTATTATTAAATGAACAACCTTTATAGGTCAAGCAAATATTCTATGTGAACGGGAATCGAAGCCGCAACGGACAACAATTTCTTTTCTTTAAAAAAAAAAACGTAGCCCCACACTAGGAATTACTTCTGTATCGTGGGTGCGTTTACAAACATTTAAACTCACATACACAAACAGCCAGACTCGGAACAACTACCTGTAGGCAATACAAATATTTGTTCCGTGCGGGAATCGAACCCGCAACACGCAGCGCAGCAGTCGAACGCTCAGCCACTGCGCCAATCGTGTCGTCAATGTTTAGGTACATTTCATTACGCAGTTAACATGACGTAGGATAACGTCAGAGTGATATTTTTGCGACCTAAACGTACTGCGCATATCGACGCTTAATCATCATGATCTACCTCGCCTTTACCCAACTATGTTGGAGTCGGCTTCCAGTATAACCTGATGCAGCTGAACACCAGTATTTTACATGGAGCGACTGCCTATCTGACCTCCACAACCCAGTTACTGGGTAATACGATAGCCCTTGGTAAGACTGGTAGCGTATTTACGATTCAAAAGCGCATTTTTTTCTACAGATCAGCTATTCAGAACCGCTCGAATGCACGATACACTTCCGTGCCGAACCGAACATAAATCAATGTTATCCAGTGCTCATAAGTCCAAAACCCGTTTAGATCAAATAGGTCGTCTATTTGATCTTCCGACAGGTATTTGCTGTCACGACGCGAAAATTCAAGTAACCGAAAATGTGTAATTTTTGACTCGAAATCCTGTCGAATGGTTGTGAATTGCTCAACAGATCGGATTGTGTGCAGTAGCTCTTAAATATGTAAAGATGACGTGGCTAGGGCGTGGTTATACTCTTTGTACTTTCATGTATGACGTCACATCTACGCCACAACTATCGATGTATTTTACGAGAGCAAGACTTATTATTTTTGTATTTTGTTTATAATAAGGCTTTGAAATATATACTTTATTGAAGTATGTTTCTGTGTTTTGTCAGTGCTTGGGATTCGAACTCAACACTGCCTAACTTGGGGTTCGAACCCAGACTAACACGCTAAGGAGTCGTGCTTGCAACCACGACGCCAATGAGGCAGTCTCGCTCAGTTATTACTAAAAAATGGTTACGTTATTCATGATTTCGTAACCACATTTTTTGTAAAATAACTAGATTACTGTAAAATGTTGGGTGCATGAATGTGACCCATAAACTAACATCTTTAATAAATGCCCTTAACTTGGGGTCTAAAGGAGGACTTATATGTCCAAAATAGTGTAGATTTCTGCCCGATTGGTGGCAATCAAGTCGCCCCTTATTCATCATCTGCCTAGCCTTTTCCCAACTATGTTGGGGTCGGCTTCCAGTCTAACCGGATGCAGCTGAATACCAGTATTTTACATGGAGCGACTGCGTATCTGACCTCCACAACCCTGTTACTGGGTAATACGATACCCCTTGGTAAGACTGGTTGTCAGACTTTCGGGCTTCTGACTACCCGTAACGACTGTCAAAGATCCACGAATGACAGCCGGGACCAACGGCAAGTCACACCTTATTAAATGGACTATTAACTGGCGAAATGTGAATGCACGATAGGTTAGGCATGCACGACGACATATTGAGGTTCTTATTACCAGTATAACCTGACCTTTCATTGTACGAAAAGCATATACAATGTGAGGTGAGCTAAAACTGGAATAATATAGCCCTGTATATGTCGCAGTGTGTACACCTCTGCCGAACGCTTCGGGAATTACAGGCGTTGTTTTATGTGTAAATAACCAGAAATTCAGGTTATTCTAGCGCAAAGCTGGTCAAAGCATGACCTACTGTTGAACCAGTTTTTTGTAGTCACACAAAACCTTTCACCAAAAGATGACACGGGTTTTTCAAAGGACAATGACCTTGTGTGTATAACTGTATACAAACAAACGATGGATATACTGTGTGAAAGAAGATATGGGTAGAACCCTTTCTACTATCGAGATGACCACTAATAGAGAAGTGTGGAAGACTGGGGGCCTACTCCGAAGTGCAAAGAGCGAATGTTCGGATCAGATCGACACATGGCCGAACCGAATATTATTGAAAAATGCGAAAAAAGTTCGGATCGGCTCAGTTGGGTCAGGACCATAGTCAATATTCGAAAGAGTGTAGGAGTGTAGGATCGGAACCGATCGAACCAAATAGTAACTTCGTAGCAGGAAACGGCTGAACATTCGGCCGATATTACTTCGGAGTAGGCCCCCAGACGTGTTGCGCCGACACCAAATAAATTAGGATGAAGAAAGGAGAATGGCGATTAAATACAGGGTGACAGGGACATCGACGCGCAAACTGTAACCATGGATTCAGCACATGAGTTTAGACCCCATAGCGTCGAAATTTTTCGTCGGTTATTAAAAAAAAATATTGCTGTTCCATACATTTTGACCGCGTAGGTACTTATTGCACTTTTCTATGAAACAGAAGATTTTTTTTATATAACCGACGAAATATTTCAACGCTATGAGGTCTAGTATCATGTGCTGAATCCATGGTTACAGTTTGCGCGTCGATGTCCCTGCCAAGCTGTATATCATCATCTGCTTAACCATTTCCCAACTATGTTGGGGTCGGCTTCCAGTCTAACCGGATGCAGTTGAATACCAGTATTTGACATAGAGCGACTGCCTATCTGACCTCTACAACCCAGTTACACGATACCCTTTGGCGAATAACGATTAAATATAATAATTATAGAAGATAAATATAAAAAGAATTAAGACTAATAAATAAACTAAAATATACTATGAAGAGTGAAGAAAATAACTTACTTGTAGATGATAAAACAATTTAAAGTTATGTTTTTTTTAAATATTGGAACTGGACAATGTTTTTTAAGTATACTTCAACTTTTTTTTACTTTTTTTCAACTTCTTTTAACAAAAGAGTCAAATATTTTTAACCTTTTTCACCAATTTTTTTTTTCAACAAACTGTTTTAATATTTTTTTTAAGGAGTGATTTGTTTATGTCGAAATATAAGTGTGTATAATTTCAACCTCATACAACGTATTTTGTTAAAACAACCAGCATCACAAGGTGATTTGGTCGTACTGAGCAAAATTTGCGACAGACAGCGTATTTATACTGGCTAGTTTTTCCTTATAATGAAATGTTGTGCAACATACCAAGGGGATCTGTGCAAAATGATACAATATGAAGCAAACACAACACATTGATATGAAATTAAAGGAAACTTTAATGACAAAACCTCTTTTGTTATTAATGATGATGACATATGCATAGACTAAGGATAATAAGTTTTTAAAAGAGAGAAACCGAGATCGAAATTCGAAAGGTATGTGTAAGTATTACGCAATGTTTTGTAAACATTGTGCAATCGTTTCTGAGAATTTTATATAGGTACTACTTACGTAGAATGCTAGATACCTATATGATTATCTATATATGTTATGTTTATAAACATTGTACTTATATAGTTCAAGGTAGTTTTTTTGTTTTGGTAAGTCTAAAATTAGGCAGTCTGCCTATTCCTACGGCGAGAGTTCCAAGGTCGCGGGCAAAATTCAAATTTTACTAAACTACATAATTTACATTCAGCCCCTGCCGCTGCTCCTCGCGCTGCCGGCAATAATTCCACATTGGCACAGACAGACGGACGGACAGACAGCGAAGTCTTAGTAATAGGGTCCCGCACCCTGATTGCGTAACACACGATCAATCGGAATCGGTTTCATTTTGACAGTTCAACAACATTCATTGCGTTATTTACGTGTTGAGCAGACAAATTTTTCGAACTTATGAAACAATGGATTTGCTTCAAAATTATTCTGATTCTGATTGATTGTGTCTTACGCAATTAGGGTGCCGTTTTTACCCTGTGGGTACAGAACCCTAAAAAGGAAAGTTCGTCGACTCGTCTTCGTAGAAGATGGTGGCGTGGCGAGAACTGAGCGACGGAGCAGAATGTAAACACGCACTGCCGCTCGCGCTGCCGGTTCTTTGACTTCTGCACAAAAAACCGCTCTTTTGGGGGGCGCCGGGCAGCGCGAGTGGCATTGGCATGAGAAGTATCGTGTTTACACACTCGTCCTGCCCACTTGCTGAATGTAAATGTATCATTACAGGCCTTTTTTTTTTTGGAACGAAGTTCCTTATCGCGCGTTGTGAAAGGGGGCTAGACGGAAAAAATTCTTACGAAAAGTTGTCACGACACAATCGCTACGAGTGCTACGCCGTAGCCGATGCGTAGATTATCCGCTACGCAGCTACGTCGTCGCAGAGCTACATAATAAATTATCTGCTCAACAACGTAAATTGATTTATAGAAGACTAGCTTTTGCCCGCGACTTCGTTCGCGTGGAATAGTGACTTCCGGCAGATTTTTGGTTTTACCCAAATAGTTCTTACTATTTATTTACATTTTTCCGATGAATTTTCAATACTGAATTGATGCCGACTCTTGACCAATAGATGGCGCTGTATGTCCGGAATAAATTTTATTTTTTATTTTATTTTTTGTAATAAAAACTATCCTATGTCCATTCTCAAGTTCCAAACTATGTTTGTACCAAATTTCACACAAATCGGTTCAGTAGTTTAGGCGTGAAGCAAAGACAGACAGACAGACAGAGTTACTTTCGCATTTATAATATTAGTTTGGATTTTTATTGGAACGAAGTTTTGGAACGAAGTTCCTTATCGCGCGTTGTGAAAGGGGGCTAGACGGAAAAAATTCTTACGAAAAGCTGTCACGACACTTTTTGCTATAGTAAGCTATTGTAAGCTGTTAACCTCTCAAGTTTTTTTTTTTCAGGATGGGAAATCATCAAATGACCCCTCCCGCTCTGGGTGGAGCAGAAGGGAGTGTCAGACTCTTACTGACTAAAACCCACCCGTGTTCCTTCCTTAGCCCTTTATGTTCCAGGGCAGCGGTAACCCTTTCGGACGATCCCGCTACCTACCCATCATTACAGGCCTGCCACACACTCGTCGAGTGGCATGGGAAGTTGCGAGGAAAGGAGGAATCGACATAGTGTGGCGACATTACTCGTCATGCTGCACGTCATGTCCACTGCTCCCGGTTTTTTCAGTTTTATGGGCGCAAGTCAAAGGACTGGCAATAAATTGTGCGAGTAGAGCAGAGTGTAGAGGTAGAGGTAGAGAGAGAGAGGGGGGGGGGAGAGTGAGAGAGCGAGAGGGGGGAGAGAGGGAGAGGGGGGGGGGGTGAAGGAAAATATCGTGAGGAAACCGGCACATCCTAGAAGAAAAAATACTGTACCCGAGGTAAAGAACAATAACTTTCGATGGTCACAATTGCTCTATGACACTACGTGTCTTTCAAATCATCATTGAAATATGACCAGACTTTCTGAGCAGTATTCTAACAAAATGTACTAGGCTTGAATCCACAATATTATTTCAGTCTTTGGTGCGGGTGTTGGATCATTTGGTTCCCTACAAAATGGTGCTGACCCACGCGTCATGTTCGTGAACGGGCGCTGTCCGGTTGAGACTGGTCATCTCTCTGCCAGGGCTTATTTTTAATCTTATATCTTGAATTGTTATTCATTTGATTTTTTTTACATTGTTCTCACTTAAAGAAGCAACAAGAATAATGTAATGGTTATTAATAGAAAAGTGCTATTACAGCCTAGATGAATTTTTAAACTATACGAGTATTTTGCTTGTAAAAAATTCTGATTATGCGTATTAATTTGATTTTTTTTCTTTTTCCTTTTGTATAATATGATCCTAATCAGAATAAATTTTGACATGTATTTTGAATTTAATTTATATTTTAACACTCTAATTGGGAATGACATTTAAATTTTGACGTTGATATTTCAATTTAATTTTAATTTTGACATTGTAATTCTTTTTTTTCTCTCTTTTTGTTTTGTATTGTCTAGTCCAACTAATTTTGTATGCCATAAATGGCAAAACATGTAGCCACTACATATTAATTATAAGACGTTCATACTATACTCATGTTTTACAAAATAAATATTATCTTACAAAGGATTTTGTAATACCTTCATTTAAAAGAGTGTCCTTGGAGTTTCTTGCGCGTTCTTCTCCATAGAGATCTACATTTTGGAATGGGCAACTAGCTTCAACTTTCTGACTAACTTACCGACTATTTGACATTTCAAAAGTGCCTGTAAATTACTTGAAATAAATGGTTTTAGTTTTAATTATTAGTATTATGGTTTTAATAGGATTTGGATGAAATTTGGCACACAGATAGTTTATTATAACCTGTAATAACACATAGGATACTTTTGGAACGAAGTTCCTTATCGCCCGTTGCGAAAGACGGAACGGACTAGATGGAAAAAATTAAGACCAAAAGTTGGAACGCCACTTTTTGCTATAGTTGTAAGCCGTGCGGCGTGCGCGTGTTTGTCTGTCTCTCTCTTATAGAAAGCAAGCCAGTTATACTTCGTTCCATCCGGGTGTCCCTTGACACCTCTCCAAGTTTTTTTTATCCCAGTAATATGTTTCAGTGGGATAATTTCCGCCCTCCATGCAGGTGAAGCACTGCGCAAAGCTAGTATTATAGGTCTACAATTGTTTTGCAAACACTTTCTCTAGTAAACATAAATATTTGATTGACCAGTAGTTAGGGAACGTAAATGAGGCAAAAGGAGTATGTAATACCCAGTAATTGGGTTGCGGATGTCCGATAGATAGTCAATCCATGTAAAATACTGGTATTCAGCTGTATCTGGTTAGACTGGAAGCCGACCACAACTTAGGGAAAAGGCTAGGAAGTGTGTTCATCTGGCTAGCCTTTTCCTAACTATGTTGGGATTGCCTTCCAGTCTTACCTGAGTCATGCTTTGGCAAAGTATGTTAAGTTATTTTTCTAGTTTTTTTTAAACTATAGTCCATTTACAATAGCATTAGAAAGAAGTTAAAAAAGGTTATTTTTAATGCACACTTTGTAACAAAAGTACAATAAACATTGTTACATTACGATAGACGCCGAATTTATTATGATCTATTTTTACAGCAGCTGTCACACTTAATTGTAACCATTTTAACTATTTATCTAATGAAATTATGTGGCTTTCATTTATTTATATTATTTAACTCCAAATTAAAATTACAGTGTCAATGCTAAAAACCTAAAAGAAGCAGGGGTGAACAATACCTGGAACGTTATTCGTTTCACTATAATTCTACCGAATTTACAAATTAACGTTGGTGAAACTTCTTCATCTTCATCATCAGATGATAGTGACTAAATTAGATGATGAAGACGAAGAAATGTTACCAACGTATTGTGTTGTAAGTTGTTATTTAAAATAAAATGATTATTATTTCCATTAATCTTAATTTTTAAATCATCATTGTGATCGGTTGTTTCATTCATTCATTTTGTTGTAAGTTTGTAATGTGTGATGAAGACGTTACTATAAATAAAGCATAATTTTAAAATATTATTTTTATTTTGTTTATATTATACGTCCATATTTGTTAAAACAATTTTAATTAAGGTAGATGCGCTACAGTAGCCCGCGAAATCAGACGAATTCGGAGCAATTCTAATTTAAAGGGATGTATTGATGATTTTTAAGGTTAAAATTGTATTATTACCTACATATTTCTTATTGTTGCGCATCATTATTATTTTTATTAAGGTACAACCTTACACTGACCTGCAAATTGCAAAAAACGCAAGAAAATTAGAATTTAAGCATCTCCCTTAAAATTGTTTTATCATAACTTTGAAATAAAATGTTTTGCGTTCCTGCTTCTACGAGTCTCTTTTTTCTAATGCTATTATAAATGGAGTATAGGTTACTTTAAGCGCGAAAACAAAACTACACTATATTGAAGGAATTGAGTTTCTTATTAGACCAAGGCCAACTATTGGGCAAAACTGAAGTTTCTAATACATATAACCTTAGTTCTGAATTTACTATTTCAGAAAAAAAAATTAGGCTATTCTAATTTTTACAAACTTGAAACTGAAGAAAATATCACTGCAATTTGTTATGCCAAATTGTTAATTTTTTATTAATTTTGATAAAGTAGCAAATAAATAACACAAGAATTTAATCAGACATTCCAAAATATGACATATTAGGCGACCAAATTCAACGCTGCGGAGGTCAAGCGAATATTTTAAAAGAAATCGTTTAAAGTCGCATTTTATTCAAGTTGTAAGGTTATAAAAATATTTTTTATCCCAGAAATATTTGTAGGGGGTGAATCTTTCTTGTAATACCCACAAGATCATTGAAAAGAAAGTAAATAGTGCAGTCATGACATGAAAAAATGTGTGCAAACCGAAAGGCGGTTACACCGTTCAAATCGGTAGGTTTATACAAACATACGCAGTTTTCAGTGGAAAAACGCAATACTTACAAGAAACAATACACTGAAAAACGTGGAATCGGCACACGCCGACACTTTCTTGATTAAATAATACAGAAACGCGGTTATTTTAGCACTATTCTGCAAAATTCAGCGAATAAACACCACGCAAAACCACTGCACATTGACAAACCACCCACAGATAATATAGAATTATTAGACAGAATCATAAGTTAAGGTCTATGGAAGGAATAGTGGTATGACATAAAAAGTCGACTATTAAAGATGTCACAGGTTCTAAACAATTTCTCAGAAAAATGCTGTCGCGAAAAAAAAAAGCTAACAAAACACAAACGTTTCACAATGCTTAGGTGCTGAAGACGAGCTATAGCTTTTCTGCATACGTCGACAAAGTAAGCTCTCCTATTTCTGTATGAATGGTCAAAAGAAAACCGAACCTGCAAATAAATATATTATGAGTATGAATATGAACCTCTTCGCGGTGGGTTACATCCTATACCTTGGGCAAGAAGCTCTATTTTTCTCGGTTGAGTACAGACGCCAGCACATCAAGCTACTACAATCTGTCAAATTTATTTGATAGATTTTCAACGTTATCGCTGAAGGATTAAGGTTCAAGATAAATTGGGAAAATTTGACAGTTTCGGGTAGCTTGACCTGCTGGCGTCTGTACATCGGTTTGTTCTTTATATTATTATTATTTAACACACATTTCATTAAAAGTATTTAAAAAAACGATTTTTTTCACAACTTCGTAGGCGTGCGTGAATCGTCGTGATTATTCTGTAAGTACAGATATTTAGAATCAGGTCTCAGGTCTTAGAGTTTAACCACGGACGGATAAACAGACTTGGTGAAACTATGAGGGCAAGGATCCCCTATAAATTAGAAACTCTATCATATTTTGATTTGTTCAGCGATAGCGCAGCTGGCTGTCACACACAGGGCTTGTTGTTTTGTAAATTCAACAGTTTAGTCGATTATCATAAATGAAGAGTTTTGTAAATTGATTTTTAGCTGTGATTTTCATTATTCATACTTTTAGTTTGTGGTATCATTTATAATGGCGGAAAAGCGGCAATCGTCGTCATAGTGGTCATAGTTGTTAAATTACATAGAAATGCTACAATGTCGAAAATGGATCGCCAGTTGAATTCTAAAAAGGACAAGGAGACGATTTATGAGATATACAGAGCATGTCGCCTGTGTGGAGCTGGTGCCGGCTACAAAATGCCGATAATTCAGAATGTAGTCGACATGGATGACACCGATGTTGAACTGAAGCAAAAAGTTCGCGATTGTGTACAAATTGAGGTAATTAAAACAAAAATACATCATTACTATCAAATTTCCTCATATTTCCAACCTATTGGACTCTAATTCAAGCTTTCCCAATCATATCTTCCTGTAAATAATGGCATTTGAAAATATATTGTTTGTTGTCAAACAAATGAGTGAAAGTAGGCTAAAATTGGTTAAGAACTATTCGAAACAATATTAAACTACATTAAAATACTATTATAGCGTTTTGAAAAACACTGATATGATATATTTCTCGTAAGCCTTCATTTTTTGTTACCCATTAAAAACTACTTTGAAAATAGGTTAACTAGGGCTTGCATAGTGAATTTTCTCATTGAAACATAGCCTTAAGTCTGTGGATAACAGCCTATAATTATAATATAGTTGTATTTAGTACTTTTATGTTGAAATCCATTCCTGACACTTCCAACAATCCGTATTTTGGATTTCGTTTTAAATTCATCATTAAATTGGTCACATGCTTTCCATCGTGCCTGGAGTCATATCTATGCCAAGACAAATGATTCCGTTTCAACCTAACAGTCACTTTCAAACGTCTTAACACTTTGCGGGACACTAAAGACCCCCAGACATTGACAATAAAACTTCTATTATGTCATTCAGTGATGGGGGGCTTCTGGCTAAATAATAACAGCCGCACGGGTCGATTGATCAGGTTATGCTATGCTTGCTGCGGTTGGTCCGTGGATGGGGGGACTTAGCTCTCTGTTGAATTAATCGCTGGAGTGCCTAAATAAATAAATATGTTTGAAAAATTTGTCTGCTCAACAACGTAAAGAAAGCAATGAATGTTGTTGAAATGTCAAAATGGAAAGTTATTGCTAATGATTGTCATCATCATCTGCTAGCCTTTTCCCAACTATGTTGGGGTCGGCTTCCAGTCTAACCGGATGCAGCTGAATACCAGTATTTTACACGGAGCGACTGCCTATCTGACCTCCACAACCCAGTTACTGGGTAATACAATACCCCTTGGTAAGACTGGTTGTCAGACTTTCGGGCTTCTGACTACCTGTAACAACTGTCAAAGATCCACGAATGACAGCCGGGACCAACGGCGTTAACGTGCTTTCCGAGGCACGGAGGGGTCTCGGTATGAAAAGATGGTCACCCATCCTCAGACCAACCGCGGCAAGCATAGCTTAACCTGACCGATCGACCTGTGCGGCTGTTATTATTTAGCCATGGGCCCCTCGGGGTAATTCCGTAACATACAATCATTATTGCTAATGATTGTATGTTACGGAATTACCCCGCAGGGTGCATAAACTATTTTAGCTATTTTATCAATCAACTCAGCCTATCACAGTCCACTGCTGGACAGGCCTCTCCCAGGCTGTGTCACAACACTGTGTCCTCCGCCTTCCGCATCCAGTCTGTCCCAGCCTATTTTGTTTTTTTTTTACTTTCTTTTTAGGGTTCTGTACCCAAAGGATAAAAACGGGACCCTAT
Organism: Apamea sordens; assembly: GCA_945859715.1. Taxonomy (NCBI): domain Eukaryota; kingdom Metazoa; phylum Arthropoda; class Insecta; order Lepidoptera; family Noctuidae; genus Apamea; species Apamea sordens. The sequence continues at coordinate 2,550,088 of OX244015.1, read as the reverse complement.
TACTAAGACATTGCTGTCTGTCCGTCCGTTTGCCTGTCCGTCTGTCTGTCACCAGGCTATATCTCAAGAACCGCGATAGCTAGACAGTTGAAATTCTCACAAATTATGTATTTCCGTTGCCTCTTAACAACAAATACTAAAAATAAAATAAATATTTAAGGGGGCTCCCATACAACAAACGCGATTTTTTTTGCCCTTTTTTGCTCGATATCAATAATGGTATTAGGTAGGCACTTGAAATATTCAAAAAATACTCAGTTGTATTTTTACTTTAATAATAAATAATAAAATTAAAATAAAATAAATATTTAAGGGGGGCTCCCATACAATACAACAGACGTGATTTTTATAGATAATATTTAGATTTGTACAGAACCCTTCGTGCGCGAGTCCGACTCGCACTTGGCCGGTTTTTTTTTCATTATGTAACTTATTAAATAAATATATGTTATTTTTTTTCAGGTACACCAAGACGATAAGATGCCTCCCCTCATCTGTGAACTATGCGTGGATAAAGTGAACGACTTCTATGAGTTCCTGGAGATGTGTCGGCAGACAAACAAGCGGACGCGACTTCGGCTCGGTCTGCCTCCGCAATCCATGCCTAGAGGAGCGGTAAGCTAATAATAAAAAATTCAAATAAATATAACATATTCATCAATAAATTGAAGCTTTTCTTTGTAAGCAAATGCTACTACAGTATAAGCGAATACTTAAATGATAAATTATAACTATCGCAAATACTCTATTATACAGGGTGTTATTGACAGCCCTCCACAAAAACACAGGATTGATTCAGCTCCTTATTCTGAATCATATCCCACTGGAAATTTTCTCAGGAAAAAGAAAAATTATGCCCTTTTTTCTGCTGATATTCCTTTATTTCAATGTAAAATTACGTTCTCTGTATGCAACACTCCATTTATGTAAATAAAACAGCTGAAAACAGTCTCGCTCAAGCTCGCTGCGCTGCCGTCCGCTACGTGCGTTTTGCCACGGTAACGATACGTTGCGTGTGAGGTAATAAAACAAATCTGGTTTTTTGGATTCCCTTAATGATCCTGAAAGAATTACATGTACCGGTCATCTTAATATGATGTACTGAAGCCACCCTATCAGTTTGCGGAGGGCTGTCAATAACACCCTGTAGATACGCCTACCAACTCATAGTATGGATATAAAATGTTTAAATAAATATGTAAACGTCCAAAAAATAACTTACCTTAGGGATCATAAATATTAATTACGTAATCAATAAAAATAATAATAAAAAATTACAATATTTCTAAATAAATAATATACATATAATTAAATATAATTCTGTATTAATAAAAACAGTATAACATAACTAATAAAAAAATTCACTGCATTAAAAAAAAACAGCGTTCTTCCTCCTCTCTCCTACTTGATCTATGCTGTGCCCGACAGGGTCCATAATTGTGACTAATTTAATTATTTCCTACTAACTATGAATATACATTATGGTACGCAATAAAGAATTGAGAAATTGAGAAAATTGAAGCTTGCGACTTAATCGTCCTGTCGGGGACCATCACGAGACACTGCTCACTAAACAAACACTTCCACACAATAGGCATAACGGACATCCCCCTGTGCAGGGTTTGCAAGTAGGCTGTTGAGACCGTCGCGCATGTGCTCTTTGAGTGCACAGGCGTCACCCAGATTAGGTCGGAAACCCTCGGGACACCCAGATCTTACACAGATGTTCTCGACAGACCAGGGGGCCTACTCCGAAGTAATATCGGCCGAATGTTCGGCCGTTTCCTGCTACGAAGTTACTATTTGGTTCGGTCGGTTCCGATCCTACACTCCTACACTCTTTCGAATATTGACTATGGTCCCGACCCAACTGAGCCGATCCGAACTTTTTTCGCATTTTTCAATAATATTCGGTTCGGCCATGTGTCGGTCCGATCCGAACATTCGCACTTTGCACTTCGGATTAGGCCCCCAGGAGACCTAATAAGTTTCTGGAGGGAGGTGGGCTGGTTGGAATAACCACCGCCGGCCGCCATGGCCCACGCACAATGGTCCACCTGAAGGACTAAGTGCGGAAACCAAACCCGTAACATAAATGATAAATGATTTTATTTTGTAAGTAGGTTTGTACAAACACTTTTACACAACAATCATATTTTAAAACTAGATGAGGTCGGCGTTTCCTATCTGACTAGTCTGAGAAGAAAGGCCGAAACAAACTCAGACGTCACAGTCTCTTTTAAAGTCCAGACATAATCTTGGTCAGATCATATGAAGACCATGTAGATCGATGTCTGAGATGGTCTTTTGAGGAAAGAACCACACAGATTGAGAGGACCTGTCCAGTCAGTGCACGCATTTGTCAGAAATCGTGCAGCTCAACTCAAAACTTAAGGAGCTCAACGATCCATAGAACATACTCATCTTGGTGCTGTTTCCCAATTTATTGGTGGCTAGCGCGGCATGTAGAAGACACGCCGCCGTTTCCTTAAGGTGAAAACGCGTGGGTAGCCAGCAAAATTCAAATTTTATTACGTTTTTTGCAATGCAAATTGTAAAAACGTAATAAATTTGAATTCTCATAAAATTTGAGGCCTCAGGTATTAGGTTGGATGTTGATCTAAATCTGATTCGCGGCCGTAACAAATATTTATTCATAGAATTATAATCATAAAAATCATTAATACACCGTTAAACTTTGATCGTTTTAATCCTTAAAAGGGGTCCTACTCATCATTATGAACAACTTTTACTACGGGACCAACCCTGAAATCGTGAAAAAAAATCAATTGATCCATAGATTTATGTTCGCACTAGCTTCTGCCCGCGGCTTCGCCCGCGTGGATGTCGGAAATTTACCCACGGGTGCGTGCTAACAGGATAAAATGTATGTGCTTCCCCAGAATGCCATCTATCTCGCGGGCCCTTTGTGGCTAATTACAATAGAAAACCAATTGTGTCTCATTAGTGGTGATTAAGAGGGTACCTATATGATATCTTTACCTAAGTACCTACCTAATAAAAAAAAAAACTCAATAACAGAAAATTAAATACCTACCTACCTAAATAAACCTATTTCTGATGATAACTAATCTAAACTCAATAAATAAGCAAAATCCCTAAAAACTAATATCTATACGAATGACTAATCCTACCTAACAGTATTATAAAATAACCTACGGTCACTACGTACACTATCAAATATGCTACCTATACTTTAAAATTAAAATCTATACCTACGACTTATATGAAAATAAACCTAAATAACTCTAAAAACTAAAAGGAATAAAAATGAACTCCACTGCGGGTGACGTAACCTACGACAAACTTATTATTTGCGGTTGACACAGTAATGGGGTCTAGGGATCGAACCGCAAAATTAAGTTTGTTTTTTATTGCATATACTTTTCCGGGATAAAAAGTACCCAGTGTGGTGCCCAGGATATTAAAGAATAATTATACCAAGTTTCATCGTAATCGAACCGGTAGTTTTTGCGTGATGCCTGAACAAACAGACAGACAGACAGACCGACAGACAGACAAAAAATTTTTTAATCACATTTTTGTGTTCGGTGTCGGTCTAGTAACACCTGCCATTATTTTTTTTGATATTTTCAATGTACAGAATTTTCACTTCTACAGATTTATTATAAGTATAGAATAGATAACTCGACATAATGTATGGATCAACTGATTTTTTTTTCACGATTTAATTTTGATTTTACTCTATTGAATGACTACTACATGAACATGATATTTAAGGACAATTCTAACTCAAGGAGTTGTATTGCTGATTCTAATGATTATAATTCTGTAAAGCCATTTTGTTACGGTCGCGAATCATATTTTAATCAACAATGAAAATCTGATTCCAGTCTTTTTAGACCTCCTTTTACAAACTCTAGTTTAACTTACAAATGAATACTCCATGAATATTAACTCCCCACAGTAATAGATAGATAGTATTGGAAGATTTTGTGAAAGACATTGTATATGAATGATTGCATGTCCTAATAATTTGTAACCTAACGAAATGTATTGTTATTATTTATTCTTTTTAAATTATTATTATTTTTATCTCCTTTATTTCATTTAAATACTTACAAAATACATTTTTAAATATTTTTATAAACACAAAGATAAAAAAAACATTTAAAAATATAAAAAGTAGTAGCCCACCGGTATTGGGAACAGGGTCCAAGCTACCGGCGCACAGTGGGACCCGTCCATACAACGTAATGCTCAAAACTTGATTTTCAAAATGAGAGTATTTAAAAAAATAAACTATGTAAGGGTAGACTTAAGAATGTGTCACATCATTTCTACAAATACTGAATCAGTAACTGCTATCTGCTGGCCAGTGCATCAGCTCAAAGTTTACTTTATACTCACATAATTAATTATCCGATAACATTCGTGAGTTTGTAGACAATATTAAAACATTTATTTCTGCAAGGAATCGTCATATTTAATTGAAGTGCATCATGGCTGCAACTAGGCAAGGTATGGTTATTCTAATATTGTTTATATGAACCATAAAGATTAGTACTTTTGGATTAATGACTAATTATATGTGATAGTATGGATTTTTATGTACTGAATCAAACATTTCTTATGTTTTCCTTTTTGCGCAAAGTTCTATTTTTGAAATATTTTTTACAATATCTACGAGGTGTTGATTAGTAATGAACTGAAGAGATTAGCAATAGAACTTTGCGCATTTTCGAGATAATAAAAGTTTTCTTGCGCACAAATTTTGTTAGGCGTTTGTGATGTTACTATAAAACCAAAGTATTTAGTCCCTAGCAATTAATTTTAATAAATAAGATATAATTTGAAAAAAACAATTATAAATCATGTCAGTCGCACTTACTTTTGATATTTTTTGTTAACTTTATTTCATTACATTTGAGAAGAAAGTTCATCATCATACTTCACCTTGAAAAATGCAAACTTATGTGAGATTATATTCCAAAGTAGCTTTAAATCTGTGGAAAAGAAGTTCATGGGCCTAGAAACCTACCTTAGACATCATACCAACTGTCCAATTCTTAAGCTTTATATAGTATTACAAACAATATCCAGTGGTTTTAAAATCGATACCAACAAGTTTAAATCATTTTGTCTAAATACCGCGGAATTATACGTCACTCTTTATCCTTGGTACCCAATGACTACGACATTGCACAAAATATTAATCCACGGTAATTAAATTATATCAAATTGTTTACTACCGATTGGGCAGTTAAGTGAAGAAGCGCAGGAATCACGAAACAAGCATTTTAAAATATGTAGAGAGCGCTTCTCTCGAAAAACCTCAAGACAGAGTAACTTAGAAGATATATTTATTTTCATCGTTTACTTATTTCTTCTGACCCTATCATAACAAATTTAAGACCTTCGCAAGTAGTTAAAATATGGACCGTTTGATCCTGAAGTTACAGATATGCTTTTAGAAGCATTACTAACCCTTTCTAATGATTCTGATGCTTTGGATGTCGAAATATAATGTTGTATTTTATCAGGTTTTCATTTCTAACTGATATTTCAATTAAAATAAACATTTTATAGCATTTTATTTATTTTTGGACTTTTGAGCATTACGTTGTATGGACGGGTCCCACCACAGAACAGATAAAAGAGGTTAGAAGGGCCTTGTGGGCGGGGCAGGCGCGCCGCAATGTTGATCAGACGCTCAAAGTCAACCGAAATGTGAATCACCGCTCAACAATCGCGCTCTTGTTGTGACAGCGTTCGAAACTCCGCGGAAAAATAGAATTATGCCGTCTTGCGCTATTATAACGTGTCGTAAAAGAAGTCAGGAGTGTAATGTGACCCAAGGAGGGATTTCTTATCACCGGTGAGTCCAAAAACCTTAAAATACGAGTGATATTTGTAATTATTGCAAAAGTATTATGAAGTTTGTAGACAAAAACGATAAAATCGCATTCAGATGCAAAATTATACATTGCTTGCAATACATGGGTACGATCTTGTAAGACGTGAGCGGTCGCGCAATGTATTGCGTTCACTGCGAACGTCGCGTGTGTCGAGCCAAAGCATCTATTCAGGGAAATCTATCCGCATCGATAGTGTTGTACCAAATTGTAAACAATGTCGATATTAAGTATGTGTATTATACGAATGATTATTTTCAGTAATATTACAATTAATACAACTTCGTTTTTATTAACACTAATTTTATTATTGTATAATGTGGATTATTATTATTAATTTAGTTTCTTAGTTGGTTTTTCGTCTAAAATTTGGTTTGAGGTTTACTAACCTCAAACCAAATTATGGAAAACTAAAAAAAATTTTTCATCGTAAACATTAGTTTATTTTTTTTAGTTTTCCAAGAGATCCAGGTACAAGAAAACTGTGGATTGAGGCAACTAGTAGCATTCAATAGATACCTACTAAATGTAGCACAATTTGTTCGCAACATTTTGTAGAAAATGATTATGTAACAAAACAGTCAGGGAATTGACAGATTGAGACAGATCAGACTGTGAACATTTTTAAAATAAAGAGAATTGCCCCTCTTAATTAATCCTCATCCAAATAAATACGTTATTCATCACAAGTATTTAATTTTGAACAAAATTGTCCTTGATTGGATTTTGGATTTCAATGAATATCTTAGGAGATATCATGGTTTTAAAATAACTCCGCAAGGCGGCCGGTCATTAGCTTACTATAGTAATGTACTAAGTGATAATCGTAAGTAATACTCTAGAAAGTAATGGAATATATTATTTTAGTAGGCTTTTACCTCAATTTAATTATGACGTAAAACAGAGCTGCAACTAGCATAAAACGAAAGAAAATTTAAATTTCACGGCTGTATCGGATGTTCCCCCTTAAATTGACTTTGATTTTATTTTATTTATATGTAATTTGGATGTCCACATTATTCGTACCGTACCCGCAACTTAAAAAATTGAAAAACTTTAATTAACAAAATTACAGTAATTTTATCGATATGATTAATCGACCTTTCGGTCGCCGTAACTATTTGCTTTTACAAGTGTGTGAGTGTACGTCCAGAGCAGTATTTGCGTTAGTGTGACAACCAATAGCAAACACGCGATCTAAGTGCATGTGGTTTATTTGTGTGCGTAATGCGCGTGCGTATGATGTCTTGCTTGTAGTGGAGAGACAGGAGTAGGAGACATGCGGCGACACGCGTTTTAATACAAATCAAGAACTATTTCCTTTCTAACCTCTTTTATCTGTTCTGTGGGTCCCACTGTGCGGCGGTCAGGGCTCCAGAGAGAGGAACTTCCTGACAATGCGAGCCGTGTCCAGAAGTACCGCTTTCTGAATCAATCTTTCTTTATTTTTATTATTATTATTTTTTTATATTAACGCTATACCTACCTATCCAGATGAAATTGTAATTTATATAATACATGGAAATTAATTAGTTGCTGTTACTGGTGTATAACCGTTGTAATTAATAATAATAAATACATAAATGAATAAATAGTAGCTTGATGTGCTGGTGTTTGTACAAATCAAGATTAGCTGACGATTAGTTGAAATATTTGAAACTTCAAGTGTTACCTTATCTAGATAGTTGTGAAATGCATGAGAATGATTGTGTTGAATTACACAGATTGTTTATTTCAACACATTTTTTTGTTAGATAAGAATAGAAGGAGTGTTCCTTTTTGGAACGAAGTTCCTTATCGCGCGTTGCGAAAGGGGGCTAGACGGAAAAAATTAAGACCAAAAGTGGTAACGACACTTTTTGCTATTGCAGTAAGACGTGTAAGCCGTAAAAAAAAAAATCATTAAAAGTACCAGGTGCACAGAAACCTTAAGAGTTATTAAACACACTATCCTCCTACATACGCGAATGGAACGCACGGCTACACATCAACATTAAGCTATACATACCCAGTAGAAGCATAAAAAAAAAAAAAAAATTACAATTCCTTCACTAATTAAAGGAACTTCGTTCCATCCGGGTGTCCCTTGACACCTCACAAGTTTTTTTTTTTTGGGTGGGATATCAAATCATCAGATGACCTAGGGCGTGTCAGACTTTTACTGACTAAAACCCACCCGTGTTCCTTCAGTTGCATGTGCCAGGGGCCACGGTATCTATTTCGAACAACAGATATTGCGGGCGCAGATATTACCTTTCCCTCACGCGCTCCGCCTCCTCCTTTGCGAGCATTACTGCTTCGCTGAAGGAGATGACGGCTGCACAGCGCCCGCGGAGGTGCGGATGCAGGCTCTGCACAGCGGATTGTCTGTGACTCCTATGACAAGGAGGTGTTTATGAGCCGTGGCCAGTTAAAGCTGCAGTAACTGTACGCAGCTGTTGTTTGGTTAAAGTTTAACCAAACAACATCTGCGTACAGTTAGGTTCTCCGTTTAACCGTTAAACGGAGAACCTGAGGGCCTACTCCGAAGTGCAAAGTGCGAATGTTCGGATCGGACCGACACATGGCAGAACCGAATATTATTGAAAAATGCGAAAAAAGTTCGGATCGGCTCAGTTGGGTCGGGACCATAGTCAATATTCGAAAGAGTGTAGGAGTGTAGGATCGGAACCGACCGAACCAAATAGTAACTTCGTAGCAGGAAACGGCCGAACATTCGGCCCCCTTCGGCATACTTCGGAGTAGACCCCCTGTTTCGTGAGGCGGCCATCAATTGAAGGAAGTGCTTCCTTAGCCTGTCTGCACTCGCCTTAGTGCGACCAAAGTTTGTGATGTTGGTCTCTGGTGCGTTTCCTTACCAGGGTGCGTGATATTGATATCATGAATTCATTATATTAATTTTCCGGAATTTTCAGCCCGACGCTGGTGAATGTATCCTCGGTCTTACGGAGCCAGTGTACGTGAACGAAGACTCGGATGGGGAACCGCTTTCCAAGCAGAAGAAACTGAATCCCAAGGTCAAGATCAAGAGGGAGCCGGAGTTGAAAGTCAAGGTATGATAGATAGACATGTTTCATTTTTGTTCATAATTTAAGGAAAAGTTACCTTAATGTAGGCATGCATAAAGAGAGAGACGCGTCATACTGACGTCACCCAAAATCCTGCATCGCGCAAGCAGAGTTTACTGCGCAATTAGTATAATATGTACAACAGCCCGACATGATTCATCGGGCAGTTGCCCACCAGACACAACACCCGTCTGGTCGGAGGATCCTCCCTTATCTATGGAGGATGAGTGAACTTTACACCCTGTTCCTCATACCTCTACACGTCATTTTCAATTTTTATGTTGTTATTTGTGTTTCACGAACTGTGTCCACATAAACGTTTTCTCTTTCTTTCTTTATAAATTATATCTTTTTTCTTTCCCGCAACAGCTGGAAAGCAGAATACTAACGAACTCCCGGGCCAGCCGCTTCAACAAGCGAGCTCCCACTCCTCCCCGGATGACGCGCCATCGTACTAACTCGAAAGATGACAATGTGTCACTCAGTTGCCTGAAGGTAAGAATAAAAGAAAAAAAATATATTGTAAAATAGTTTTTTATCTTGCACTTTTTAGTTGTGGTACCTTCATCTGCCTAGCCTTTTCCCAACTATGTTGGGGTCAGCTTCCAGTCTAACCGGATACCAGTATTTTACATGGAGCGACTGCCTATCTGACCTCCACAACCCTGTTACTGGGTAATACGATACCCCTTGGTAAGACTGGTTGTCAGACTTTCGGGCTACTGACGACCCGTAACGACTGTCAAAGATCCATGAATGACAGCCGGGACCAACGGCTTAACGTGCTTTCCGAGGCACGGAGGGGTCTCGGTATGTGAAGATGGTCACCCATCACGGACCAACCGTGGCAAGCGTAGCTTAACGTGATCGATGGACCCGTGCGGCTGTTATTACTTAGCCACAAGCCCCTTAGTTGTGGTACTTACAATGTAAACAACGGTGAGAGGGAGTTTTAGAATATAATCGATGAGATCAGCACCCTAATTGCGTAACACACAATCAATCGGAATCAGAATCATTTGGAAGCAAATTGCTAATCCATTGCCACGGACAACACGGTTTGCGCAGTGGCTCAGCGATCGGACTGCTGCGCTGCGTGTCGCGGGTTCGATTCCCGCACAGAACAAATCTTTGTAAGTCCTACATGTATTTGTTCTGAGTCTGGGTGTTTTTCTATCTATAATATGTATGTATTTACAACAAAAAAATGTATATAAGTAGTTTATCGGCCATCTTGTTACCATAACACAAGCATTAGGTTGCTTAGCTTGGGACTAGATGGCGCTGTGTGAAATGTCCAGGGATATTATTATTGCTTCATAAGTTCGAAAAATGTGTCTGCCCAACACGTAAATAACGCAATGAATGTTGTTGAACTGTCAAAATGAAACCGATTCCGATTGATCGTGTGTTACGCAATTAGGGTGCGGGATGCAATATACAAACACGATGTGAATGTGCTTGGCGAAGTCGGAAGTGTGTGCGTGTATGTGTTATGTGCTGACGCTACTCGTCTTCACGCACACATTCACAGCGTTTGTAAACTGGGTTACCACAAGTAAAGCGCGCGTCGTTTCGTGTGATAAAAATACTATAATGCTCCTATCATTGCGCCTTTGTATAAAGCTTTCTCTTTTAGGTTACCTATTACGGTCGCTATAACACAGGGTCAAATTCAATTAGCTAGCGAAACCCCACAGACTTGTTGGGTATGGATATCTAAACATGACAAGAACAAAAAACTAAAATATTTGGTGATATTTTTTTTTTTTTTAGATAGATCGATATATTTTATTTGCATACAGGGTGTTATTTTTAGGTCAACGATCTTAATGTAGTTTTACTTGAAGTATCAGTTTAAATCACTATAAATTTCTTACAGGATAGACCGAAATCAGCGAAGGGTCCTCCGAAATCGATTTTGAAGAAGGAGACAAAGGTATTTATTTATAAGTAAGAGAACCAACAGCTAAACCAAATTAATAACAATTGTATAAGCGACACTCTTAATCTGAGAAGAAACACCAAAACGAACTCAATTACATAACAACGTCACACCTGCACCCTAATTGCGTAACACACAATTAATCGTAATCTGAATCATTTTGAAGCAAATTGCTAATCCATTGCTCCATAAGTTCGAAAAATTTGTCTGCTCAACACGTAAATAACGCAATGAATGTTGTTGAACTGTCAAAATGAAACCGATTCCGATTGATTGTGTTACGCAATTAGGGTGCTGTATCTACTCAGGTATAGGCAGTGATGTAAAGAACATCCACATTTCGCCATTAATGTCAGTAATTTTAAAATAACTCACCAATTTCAGAATCCAGCCCAGAATGAAGACAATTCGTTGCTAACGCCGCGACTGAAGCGCTCCAGAGACAAGGGGCCTGTTAAATTGGAGACGCCGAAAAGAGTCAAGTATGTATTATTAGTATTCAAATTCAAATTAATTTATATAGAGATATCGCCAAGCGGTTAGTCGACTCTTCACGTGACCAGAGGGTTGGCCTGTTTCTTGGCCAAAGAATTAGCATCGCCATACAACGTGGCAATGCTGCCAGCCTTTTGGGCACTGTTCCTGTTGACAGCGATGCGGACGAATTTTTTGATGCCCTATGATTCTTTTGCTTGGTTTTTTTTTTCACATGTACATTTATGTATTATTATTTTAATATCGAAATAAGACTTCGACATATTACAATTAATTTAATGCTGGTTACAGGTGTATGGTCAGTTCTTATAATTATTTGTTATAACATCTCTGTAACATACACATGAGGTGTACAATGTTTAAAAAAAAATCAACCGACTTCCAAAAACGACACTACAAAGTGAAAAATAACTTTAATTTCGGAAGTCGGTGTCGTTGGGTTCGCATTTTCGTTGTTTGCCACCGACTTCCGAAACTAAAGTTATTTTTCACTTTGTAGTATCGTTTTTGGAAGTTCGGTTAATTTTTTTTTTGCAAAAAAGTTTTTATTTTTCACTTTTAAGTTGTAATTTTTACCAGTAATTTTGGTTTAAAAACCAAACTACTGAAGCGTTTTTGATGAAATTTCTATGGGACCATTTGGGAAGTATACCCTTTCCAACAAAAAAATAATTTTTCAAATCGGTTGGCAAGCGACGGAGTTATGCGCGAATAAACATAAAAAAAAATACAAACATCCGAATTGAGAACCTCCTCCTTTTTTAGAAGCCGGTTAAAAATAATAATAATTTAAATAAAATAAAATTAAATACATCACTTGTCATAACTACATTAACTACAATATAAATATTATACATACATGATGTCATTTTCATTTAAAAATAAAATAAATTAAGCCGGCTACAATGTATATGTCAATTTCAATTAATATTAAATACTTGACTGATATTGATCTGTATAGTCCTCCAGGCCGTATTCCGGCCCTAGAAGCCAATCTCAACGGAGACAAGCATTCAAAATCAAAATATTTTATTTCACATAAACCTACACGGGCAATTATGAAACGTCAGAAGCTAGGTGCACGGTTCCAATTGGTCGTTTCTTATGGAGAAGAGCCGGCAAGAAACTCCACGGTTACTCTTTTAAAAATAATTGGATTTTACAATGTTTTCAAATTACTGTAGGTATGGGAGGACAGCGTGGGCCTGTCAACAAGTATCGGATACTTGATAAAATAAAAAATGGTCTACAGATCTAAAGTCTACAAGGTTTCACGGTCCCGTAGTAAAAGTTGTTCATAATGATGAGTACAATTACCCCTTTTAAGGATTCAGCAATACAACTCCTCGAGTTAGAATTTTCCTTAAATATTATGATTTCATGTAGTAGTCATTCAATAGAGTAAAATCAGTAAAAAATCATCATTATGAACAACTTTTACTACGGGACCAACCTTGAAATCGTGAAAAAAAAAATCAGCTGATCCATACATTATGTCGAGTTATGCGAACATAAATCTATGGATCAACTGATTTTTTTTTTTCACGATTTCAAGGTTGGCCCCGTAGTGAAAGTTGTTCATAATGATGAGTACAATGACCCCTTTTAAGGATTAAAACGATCAAAATTTATCGTTGTATATGCTAGTTGCGCGGTAAACTCTGCTTGCGAGATGCAGGATTTTGTGTGACGTCATTGTTCGCATGCGGCGTTGTAGATACCGCTACAGTAGTGTAAAATCTTCCATTCTTCCTTACAGGATACAAACAAAAGCACCGCCATCACAAACTCCAAAGCCATCACCGAAATCGTCACCACGTGTCACCGCAACGCAGCCGAAGTCACCAAAAATATCACCGAAGCGGGCGCCCTCACCGACGCGCTTGTACAAGTGCGTGGTGTGTGGGCAGACCAACAAGAATTCTCAAGGATACATGAGTCATATGAAAGTGCATTATGTTGGGTTTATCAGTCCGAAGTAAGTACTAGAACCTTTAAGCCGATATTCATTAGGCAACATTTGTTAATAAACTGTTTATAAACAGTGTTTCACTCAAACTCAAACTATTTATTTCAAATAAACCAATTACAGGCACTTTTGAATTGTCAAGGTCGGTCAGTCAAAAAGATGAAGCTAGTTGCCCATTCCAAAGCGTAGGTACCTATGGAGAAGAACGGGCAAGAAACTCCATGGACACTCTTTTAAATCATCATAATAATATTGTTACAAAGTATTGGTTACATCATTCATGTTCAAAATTATGCACGTGAGAACGATGCAGAACGTTAAAAGCGTCCGTAATGAAAATATAAAAAAAAACAATTCAAATATTAAATTAAATCAAGATAAGCCATGGCACTATGTTTCATCACCTCTAAAAACAGTTTATAAACAAAGGTGATGAAAAATTGTTTCCGTGATCCCCAATTCGAGCGGAGAGCAAGACGAAACATCTAGTTTATAAGCAAAAATCAACAGATGTGGACGTGTGTTGCGCGAGTTTATAAATAGCACAGAATATCACTACCTCCTCGGTATGAGTATATAAGAGGAAGTTTGAAAGTGGCGCCAGTGACAGAAAAGTTGAAAGGCAATCGTTTGGCTAGGTATGGGCATGTGATAAAACGCATGTGACTAAAAGAGTGATGAATATACATGTTGATCGATGGAGAGGGAGAGGAAGGCCGAAGAAAAGATGGATGGATTGTGTGAGGAATGATATGAAAGAGAAGGGAGTGAATGATAGCGTGACGGCTGACAGAGGAGAATGGAAGAAGAAAACGTGTTGCGCCGACCACTAGTAACATGGGATAAGGGCAGGAAGATGATCACTACCTCCTCGAGCGACATCCTAGCAACAACTGACACGTGTGGACTGCCAAGTTTCAGAAACAGGGTTTACGGTAAACTTGTTAATCAACACAGTAGATTAACAAATGTTGCCTAAAGCTTTAGACAACATTTGTTGTTGTGCGTTTCATCACCTTTGTTTTTGTCATTGAAAATATATATATATATTTTTTTTCGTTTTTGTATTTTCTTTTAAAAAACATTGTGTTTCTCTATTGCAGGTTGGCGTGTAATCCTTGTGGCCTATGGTTCGTGTCGATAGAGGAAGCGTCGACGCATCACAGGCAACATAGGAACAAATCGAATCCCTACACCTGTCGAAGATGTGAAGCCGACTTCATACATCTTTCAGCTTATGAAGAGTAAGTAAAAAAAAAAGCCCCATCTTGCTGTACTGCCAGCGACGCCCTAACCCGAGGTTCGTACTCCACAGGGGGTGCCCTTTTTTTTTTTGGGTGGGAAATCATCAAATGGCCCCTCCCGCTCTGGGCTGAGCGGAAGGGCGTGTCAGACTTTTACTGACTAAAACCCACCCGTGTTCCTTCAGTTGCCTGTGCCAGGGGCCACGGTATCTCTTTCGAACAACCCGCGGCACAGGGGGTGCCCTTAGCGTGTAGTCGCTTAGTTTATTAGATACTAGCTGCGCCCCGCGGTTTCATTCGCATAAGTTTCGATCCCGTGGGAATATCGCGATAAAAAGTATCCTATGTGTTAATTCTGGTTATAAACTATCTGTGTGCCAAATTTCATCCAAATCCGTTCAGTAGTTTTTGCGTGAAAGAGTAACAAACATCCATCCATCCATACAAACTTTCACGTTTATAATATTAGCAGGATTCAAAATAAATGAATATACTCAAATTATTTAATTTCATCATCATCTGCCTAGCCTTTTCCCAACTATGCTGGGGTCGGCTTCCAGTCTAACCGGATGCAGTTGCCTATCTGACCTCCACAACCCAGTTACTGGTTAATACGATACCCCTTGGTAAGACTGGTTGTCAGACTTTCGGGCTGAGCGAAAAAAATATTTAATTTATTAATAGAAATATTGCAAATAAGATTTTATTTATTTTTTATGTAGGAAACATGCAAATAATGTATGAGAGTGTAGGGTGTATGTATGAGTATGTGGAAGTGGGGTGTGAAATCTCAGCGGAGACTAGCCTTCGGCGCGGTAGATATAATAGTGCAGGCGTTTGCGCACACACAGGTAGCACACACAGGTAGCACACACAGGTAGCACACACAGGTAGCACACACAGGTAGCACACACAGGTAGCACACACAGGTAGCACACACAGGTAGCACACACAGGAGCATATTCCGATGGGAAGGTCATCCGACACTCGCGGGGAGAGCGCAGGCGCGCGCGTGGCCCGCGCGTATCACTCCGCCAACTTACAAACTCTGGCCTGTTACTAAGAATTTCCCAATAACACTTTACCCGACTCGAGAATCGAACCCAAGGGGGTCTACTCCGAAGTAGTATCGGCCGAATGTTCGGCCATTTCCTGCTACGAAGTTACTATTTGGTTCGGTCGGTTCCGATCCTACACTCCTACACTCTTTCGAATATTGACTATGGTCCCGACCCAACTGAGCCGATCCGAACTTTTTTCGCATTTTTCAATAATATTCGGTTCGGCCATGTGTCGGTCCGATCCGAACATTCGCACTTTGCACTTCGGAGTAGGTACCCTGGACACCACGCCAAGCAGTCGCGCGAAACCCTTACAGAGATGATAAATAAAATATAATATAATATTTATGTTTTTAGGCATTTCGACAACAATACATGCATACCGTTCAATGAGGTCCCCGACGTCAAATGTGACGTGTGCTGGCATCTATTCCCGACCAACAAACTACTCGATGAACACAAGTGTCAGGGAGAAGACCATAGACCTGGAGGTGAGTCCTGTTCTCTCATACCATAAACTGCAGGGTCAAGTTAAATTAGCTAGCGAGACTCGACAGAAGTGCTAGGTGTCGATATAAAAAAATGATATGATTTGATGACTTTTTTTGGGGTTAACAACCGCTGGTAACCCTGAAGAAAATGAGTTTATTTCATCATGTTTAAATATCAACCCTTCACTTCTATGAACTTTTGTTACCCAACTTTTATTTACCTTTTGAACGCCAGAGCATAACAATTTCACCGCAAATACCTACAAAAAGAATAGGGTCAAAATGATAAGTCATTTTGGAGTCCCTATTCTTTCTGTCCGTTCTTTCTTTATTTTTTTTCTTGGTATTTCGATGATAAAGTGTACCGCATTTTTTGTCATATATTTGTGTCGTTGGCGTAAAGGGCACGCGCTTGCTTGTCACGTATATGTGACAATGTCGTTCAAAAGGTTAACTATGGAAAATCATCGACGCAAATTGAGGTTATAAAATAAACCTTAATTGTTAAATAAAAGCAGAGAGACCAGCGCAGTGGTAATGTCCGTGACTTACGAGTTGTAGGTCGTAGGTTCGAACCCAGACAGGCGCTTTACTTTGTGTAAATTATTTCATCACCACTGCTCTCAAAACGGTGAAGGAAAACATCGTGAGGAAACCGGCATGTCCGAGAACCAAAAATTCGAAGACATGTGACATCTACCAACCCGCACTGGGCCCGCGTGGTGGATTATGGCCCACTCCCTCTCACAGAGAGGTCTGTTTCCCAGCAGTGGGGACATTATAGGCTGCTTATTTAGCTTAAGCATTAGTTTTATCTATTTATCTTGATTCCATCTTTTCAGTACGTTTATCGGGAGTTGAGTTTGAGTTTTTCTTTTTACAGGCAAATGCGGGAAATGCAAAAGAAGTTATGCGTTACTAAAGAATTTAAAGAAGCATGAACAAAGCTGCACTGCGAAGAAAAAAGGTAATCACTACATATTATTATAAAACAAAGACCCCCCCCCCCTCCCCATTTCTATCTGTCTTTGTGAACGCGACAAACTCAAAAACTATACAAATCCGTTTAGTAGTTTCTGCGTGAAAGAGTAACAAACATCCATCCATCCATCCATACAAATTTTCGCGTTTATAATATTAGTAGGACTCATCTGCCTAACCTTTTCCCAAGTATGTTGGGGTCGGCTTCCAGTCTAACCGGATGCAGCTGAATACCAGTATTTTACCTGGAGCGACTGCCTATCTGACCTCCACAACCCAGTTACTGGGTAATACGATACCCCTTGGTAAGACTGGTTGTCAGACTTTCGGGCTTCTGACGACCCGTAACGACTGTCAAAGATCCTCGAATGACAGCCGGAACCAACGGCTTAACGTGCTTTCCAAGGCACGGAGGGGTCTCGGTATGTAAAGATGGTCACCCATCCACAGACCAACCGCGGCAAGCGTAGCTTAACCTGACCGATCGACCTGTGTGGCTGTTATTATTTAGCCACGGGCCCCTCAATATTAGTAGGACTATTATTATTAAATAAATAATCCTTATTTCTTTCCCAGGCGAATCAACAGTGGACCCGGTGTTGCTAGGCAAGTTAAAGCCGATACAGATCCGGGTGTCCCGCTGCGATCCCCTGCTGTCGAACCTCACTCAAGATCACTATGATGTGTCCAATGTCACAGCAGTAAGTACCACTATTTATTTATTTATTTAGGATCTCCAACTAAAGATGTACACAATACAATATAAAAACGAAGCAACTAAATAAGACATATAGGAATGTGGCCGCTTTTCTTTAGATCGAATTTTGTTGCTTCGTGTCTCAATATGAAATTTTATAAAAGGTATTAGAAAATTCTAGACACACTTACCGAGGTCGCTGATTGAGCAGATTTTCATAATTCTTTCTCAGTCACGAGATAATATTTTTTTAAAGGAGTGGCGCTAGTGGACCTGTGTGCACCCTCTTAAGTCACAGAAAAGCGTGACTTAGTGCGGGTTTAGGTCACACAGTGCTATAGAAACATTTTAAAATATAAAAACTAGCGAACCCGGCAGACGTCCTGCCCGACCGGGTCCAATTGTGTTTTCAAACCATCCAGGAACCCATTGAAACATACACACAAAACTTCATCCAAATCGGTACAGCCGTTTAGGATATATACATAAACAAGTAGCTGATCCGGCATCAAACGTTGTTTTGCCATATAAATTATTTCTAGCTGCCCGGCGCTACTTCGTTCGCGTGGTGTCCTACCCTACCCCTACCCTACCCCTACCCTACTCCTACACTACTCCTACCCTACTCCTACACTACTCCTACCCTACTCCTACTCTACTCCTACCCTACTCCTACACTACTCTACCCTACTCCTACACTACTCCTACCCTACTCCTACTCTACTTCTACCCTACTCCTACACTACTCCTACCCTACTCCTACTCTACTCCTACACTACTCCTACCCAGAAACCATCCAGGAACCCGTTGAAATATACACACAAAATTTCATCCAAATCGGTCCAGCCGTTCTCGAGTTTTAGCCAGACAAACGAACAGCAATTGACTTTTATATAATATATAGATTATATAGATATATATTTTAAGATAGTAACCCAAGGGTATCTCCAATACTTTTGTAAATAACATTAATAAAATTCCCTTTTTCACAGGATTTCGGCTTGGACAGAAACTGCGTGTACCCATACATATCCTCAGTGTCGCGTCTCCGAATCAAATCCGATCCTGACGAGCTCGACCGAATGGTGAACATCAAAGACGAAATCAAAGATGAATTCTATATACAAGAAGACTACGTTCACTGGGACTCTGAAGAGAGTGAATCCGACGGAGAAGTAACATGCAGTTCAGTTCTGAATCCTAAGAAGAAGATTGACACTCTAGCCAATCTCACTCTAAAAACTCTCTTCTCTAAAAAATGCTTGGGCAAGGTTCCCAAGAAGAAAAGAAGAGTCAAACAAGAGAAGAGTATGTTTGATTCTCTTCTTGCTGACACAGAAGATGATGTTACGAGAGATATTAACAATATCATCGATAATTTGGGTGACGATGATGATTTGGATGACCAAAGTCAGAAGTGTGGTGATGAAAGTCAGAAAGGTGATAAAGACAGAAGTATGGATGCCAGTGATGACAAGGATGCTGATGTTGGTGATGGAAAAGAAGATGATATTGACAAAAATGCTGTCAACGAGAAAAATAATGACGATGTCAGTATAGCTGACGGTGATAGTTCAGAGAAAAATGATCAAAAAGCACAAAATGATAAATTAAGTGATGACAGTACTAATGAGAAAAATGATTCGTGCGACGATGTAGTGTCAAAAAAAGTCGTTAATAGTGCTTCTGAAAACTTTAATAGTGTGTGCAACGATGTGGAAGGTTCAAATAATAATTTAAGTAGTGGTAATAATGAGGGAGTATCGCGGGTAGATAATGTTAATAATGGTAATTTGAATAATTTTAGCTTTGATTATGATGACGGCCCGGTATTCAGTAAAAAGGATAGTAGCTCTAAAGTAAATGACATATCGTCATCTCCCAGTCGGGATGAGAATCAAAATGATGGTCTTACCGCAAAAAATGACGAAAACAATCATAAAATAGATTTTGAAAATAATCAAGATTCTAATTCTGTTAGTGGTGGCAGCGAAAGCTTGCTCAACGATAACGATTTAGGCGACAAAGAAACTATCGATAACGCTACATCACTATCGGAGCCGAATACTGATATCGTTGATAATAAATCTCAGTCAAGCGAATTCTCAGCCGATAATTTTAGTCAGGACTCGACTTCGCAATTAAAAATTAATGACAGTAACCAGGTGAATGAGGATGTGGATGAGAATGATTATACAAACGCAATCAGTGTCATTGTAAATAGTGGGAATGGTAAAGTTTCAACAGAATCTGAAGAATTGGAGGATTCTAGGCTCATGGAAGCCTTGGACGCTCAAATCGGGGAGGGGAATGATAATTCTCGGGAACAAATTAACGATAATGCCTTGGACGCTCAAATCGGGGAGGGGAATGATAATTCTCGGGAAAAAATTAATGATAATTCTCGGGAACGGATTAATGATAATTCTCGAGAACGGATTAATGATAAACCTCGAGAACGGATCAATGATAATTCTCGGGAACAGATAAATGATAATTCTCGAGGACAGGTGAATGATAATTTTAATGAAAAAATTGCGTTAGAAGATTTAATTTCGGCTAAAAGTAGTGATATGGATATGATTCCTGAGGAATTTAATTTTGATGCTTGAGTTCAAGTTTTTATTTTAAAGTGCGGTCGACGAGAGAATGCGTTTTTGACACCTATCAGTGCGACCATTCTAGTCTATACTAGTGTAGAGGTATAAGGAACAGGGTGTAAAGTTCACTCATACTCCATAGAAAAGGGAAGGCCAGACGGGTGTTCTGTCTGGCGGGCAACTGCCCGACGATTGATATTGGGAAGTTGTATGTATGCTAGTTGCGCGGTAACTCTGCTTGCGAGATGCAGGATTTGCGTGACGTCAGTAAGACGCGTTGTTCGCATGTGGCGTTGTAGATACCGCTACACTAACATTATAATGAGGTAAAATGTGTTTGTTTGTATGTAGGGGGTTCCTCTGACAGAGAGGAGGCCTGTATCCCAACAGTGGGAACATTATAGGCTGATTATTCTATGAAGGGGTTAATCTACGGAAGTAACAGTAGGATATGAAAAAAACTTGAGAGGTGGCAAGGGACACCCGGATGGAACGAAGTATAACTGGCTTGCTTTCTATAAGAGAGAGAGAGACAGACAGAGAAACACGCGCACGCCCCACGGCTTACAACTATAGCAAAAAGTGTCGTTCCAACTTTTGGTCTTTATTTTTTCCGTCTAGCCTCCTTTCGCAACGCGCGCTAAGGTACTTCGTTCCAAAAATCTTTTTTCATTCCATAACCCAACTCTTGAGGAAAGCTATACAGGGTGGCAGGGACATCGACGCGCAAACTGTAACCATGGATTCAGGACATGAGTTTAGACCCCATAGCGTTGAAATTTATCATCGGTTATCAAAAAAAAAATCTTCTGTACCATAGAAAAGTGGAATATCTACGCGGTCAAAATGTATGGAATAGCAATTTTTTTTTTTTTTAATAATAATTGACGAAAAATTTCCACGCTATGGGGTCTAAACTCATGTGCTGAATCCATGGTTACAGTTTTTATTTTTTAAACCGTTGCCCCACACTAGGAATTACTCCTGTATCATGGGTGCGTTTACAAACATTTAAACTCACAAACACAAACATCCAGACCAACAACAACAACCTGTAGGCAATACAAATATTTGTTCCTTGCGGGAATCGAAACCGCGACACACAGCGCAGCAGTCGATCGCTCAGCCACTGCGCCACCCGTGTCGTCAAGTTTGCGCGTCGATGTCCCTGCCACTCTGTTTTAAAAAAGAACTAGCGATGCGATACGACGAGTTACGAAGCTAGTAAAGATCAAATTCGCTTAACACGTATTCGTTTGTATGAACCTAACAGGTGTCGAGAACGCATTCCTTCGACGGTCGCACTGTAGTTATTGAGTAAAAGTTTTCCAGTATTTGGCTATTCCTGACTGACCTATAATAAACAAATACGCTGGACTTCATACTATCGATGACAAAATGAAGACATTTGATTTTCGCCATTTTGGCGCTGACAGCAACGTGAGCGTCCGTGGAACTAATATTTTTGATAGCAAGTTTTACAAGATGCGCATACTCTCATGATAAAAATGTTCTAAATATCTCGTAGTAAACACAAAATACACAAAGAAGTCTTATTCCACGATTTAGACCTAAATCATCAGAGACGTACCAAAACACAACGACGGCCATTTGCGGCAATGTGTCAATTTTAGTTCCTGAGACGCTCGTGCTTTCCGTGCCTCGGAAAGCACGTTAAGCCGTTGGTCCCGGCTGTCATTCGTGGATCTTTGACAGTCGTTACGGGTAGTCAGAAGCCCGAAAGTCTGACAACCAGTCTTACCAAGGGGTATCGTATTACCCAGTAACTGGGTTGTGGAGGTCAGATAGGCAGTCGCTTCATGTAAAATACTGGTATTCAGCTGCATCCGGTTAGACTGGAAGCCGACCCCAACATAGTTGGGAAAAGGCTAGGCAGATGAGACGCTCGAGCGGGGCGCTTTGAATCGGCACAAAAAACAACTGTCATTTCGTATAGTATATTATTTTAGTCCAGCGTATTTATATAATATAAAGGTCAGTGTTATTCCTAAAAAAATTGGAGGATTTTTGTAATTTTCAAAAGGTTTTTTTTTATGAGATTGCGTTTTGAGTTTAAATTAAATGGCGAAAATTCAAGCAATTTTGCGCTCTAAATAAGCGTTAAGAAGTACATATTTCTGTTTCTTGTGCAAGTAGTTGAAAAATTAAACATTTACCTCCTTCAATAGCTATTTCATCATAAACATCATTCCTGCTCTTAATCTAACTTATTTGGGGTCAGCGCAACATGTATTTTTCATACATACTTCTCTATTAACCCCTTTGTACAGACCCAAGCAGGTCAAGCTACCCGAAACTGTCAAATTGTCCCATATCAACCATGAACCTTAATACTTTAGCGATAAATTTGAAAATCTATTAAAGAAATTTGACAGATTGTAGTAGCTTGATGCGCTGGCGTCTGTTCGTGAACGGTGATTAGTCACGCGAACGGTGCTGCACGCGCAATAATTTTAAATAAATTTAATGTTTCTCAAAAAATGTTCAATATACAGGCTGGCATCATCGACGCGCAACTGGTATGGTAACCATGCATACAGTACATGTCTCACACTGCGGTGGGGGTACGTACATACGTCGGTTATTAAAAAAAAAAATTGCTGTTCATGTTGACCGCGTGGGTATTGCACTTTTCTATGAAACAAAAGATTTTTTTTTTTTGGAACGGAGCCTGCGTTAGGAGTGAACTGGGAGAAATCGTGACGTAACGAAAAGGGTAATTATACAGGGTTATTTTTCAAAGACCAGCCAAATTTAAGGATGTGGTACAGACCATCAAACTGAACAACTTTCTCCATGGGACAAATAGCGTAATCGCGAATAAAAATTCAGCCGTCCTATACATTTAGGTCGAGTAGGTATTGAAGTTTTCTATGGGACAGTTGATACAATTTTCGCGATTACGCTATTTGTCCCATGGAGAAAGTTGTTCAGTTTGATGGTCTGTACCACATCCTTAAATTTGGCTGGTCTTTGAAAAGTAACCCTGTATATATAATAGAGAGAGAGATTTCATCGTTTTCGGGCGTTCTGAAGCCAATAGTGAGGTCAAAATGAAAATCTAAAATGTCTGCTACGAAAATTTTGAAATTTTTCTTCACTTTGAAATTTTCGCAGCCGCCATCTTGGATTTTCATTTTGAACTTGACTGCCGGGGGTCCCTCAACCCCACACGTTTTTAATTTTTGATAACCGACAAAAAATTTCTACGCTAGAATAGGCCTAGAATCATGTGCTGAATTCATGGTCACAGTTTGCGCGTCGATGTCCCTGCCACTGTATAGTATCGTCATAGGGTGCTTACATAAAGAAGCGGGTTGTCGGGCCCGACTCCCGCTACAGGGGGCCTACTCCGAAGTGCAAAGTGCGAATGTTCGGATCGGACCGACACATGGCCGAACCGAAAATTATTGAAAAATGCGAAAAAGTTCGGATCGGCACAGTTGGGTCGGGACCATAGTCAATATTCGAAAGAATGTAGGAGTGTAGGATCGGAACTGACCGAACCAAATAGTAACTTCGTAGCAGGAAACTGCCGAACATTCGGCCGATACTACTTCGGAGTTACATGTTTGAAACGGTTACATGTTTTACCTGTTCCTTTGTGTAAGCTCATAAGTTAATGTGGGACTATTTTACCCGCACCGATCGGTACCAATTTGTCTTTACTGGGAACCCCTTCTTTCTGCAAGCACCCTAATACACCATGCTTTGTTTTCCTAATTCGAAAGCTATGGGCGCCGATTCCCTTGTTCACAAACTATACTAAATTTAAGTTCAGTGCATCTTTTTCTTTCTATTTCATTAATAAAAGGACAGAAGATAAATATTACTTTAGTGCTGTCAAATTAGTCAGCGCCTGGCGTAAATTGACGTATCCATGTTTTAGTTTTTTAGTAACCATGTTTTTAATCACGTCTAAACTTTTTATGGAGTATCTTAATTTGACAGGACTGAAGTAATATTTATCTAAAAAATATAAAATATTATAACAAAGTAAATTAAGATACTCCATAGACAGTTTAGACGCGATTAAAAACATGGCTACTGAAAATACATCGATTTACGTCAGCCGTTGACTAATATGACAGGACTATACTAATATTTATCTTCTATCCTTTTCTTAATGAAATAGAAAGAAAAAGATGCACTGAACTTAAATTTAGTTTAGTTTGTGAACAAGGGAATCGGCGCCATTATCTTTCAAATTTCCATCTCTTTCTCGATTTATGTGTGAGAAAAGACAGAATTAGCCAAAACCTATATCTGACCATTTTGAAACCAAAATCCCGTGTACATGTTGACCATAGCTGCGTCCGTAAGTAAAACAAAAGAGGATCCTTTTTAGGTCGACTAATAATATGCGCTGCAAGCAGGAATAGTCCTTACGGTGGTCAGATATAGATTTTGGCGATAGTACGTTAAAATCATTCGCGGTATTCTTAAGTGGATGCTCCAAGGTAGCCCGGGAAATTCAAATTTTCTTACGTTTTTTGCAATTTGCTGGTCAGTACTAAGTTGTACGTTGATTAAAATATGATTCGCGGCCGTAACAAATATGTATTTACAGAATTATAATCATTAAAGTCATCAACACAACTCTCTAAGATCAAGTAATCCTACTGAATGACTATTTCATGAAATCTTGACATTTTAGGATTATGCTAACTTACCAAGTTTTATTACTGATTCTAATGATTATAATTCTGTAAATATCTACATATTTGTTACGGACGTGAATCATATTTTAATCAACTTATAAATTACTACTGACCAGCAAATTGCAAAAAACGTAAGAAAATTTGAATTTCGCGGGCTACCTTGGAGCATCCACCTTAAACAGACTATATTCTGAACAAATACTGTTTCTGATAAAAAAAATGTGAATATTATATTTTTGTTAAATGTTTTTTTTAGTTCTATTTGGAGATGCCTGTGCGCAGCTTCTTTTGCAATATGATTTGTCAAATATTTAGAATTTAATATGAAATTAAGCTTTTTAAGTTTTTGGGATGTTTTGGCACGAAGTTCCATATCGCATGATATTATCACTGCACTCTTGGCGTATGAGGGCTATACCGAAAATATTGGGACGTTTTGGCCGTCACGAGACACCAGAAGGCCAATTCTCGTAATTTAAAATGTTCTAAATCTAGTAGCAGTCTCACCTCGGCGATAAACAAAAATGTCAAAAACTTGTCAAAATGTAGGGAAATTAGACGTAGGTATTTTTGACAGATTGAGACTAAGTTCAGAGAGGCAATTCTCGTAATTTTAAGAACGTTCACAGTCTGATCTCAGTCTCAATCTGTCAAAAAATACATCTAATTTCCCTACATTTTGACAAGTTCTTGACATTTGTTTGTCGCCGAGATGAGACTGCGACTAGATTTTGAACGGTTTTAATTATGGGAATTGGCCTTCAGATTGTGAACGTTCTTAAAATTACGAGAATGCCATCGCTATGAATGTCGAGACTGCAGCCCCTGTGCGGCTATTGTCACCTGTGTAAAGCCCGCATTACTCTGAAACGTTGTTTATTTTATTGATTGATTGTGCTTGTTATTTAATACATAATATAAAGCGTAAAGAACTTTGCGCCAACCGGGTGTCCCTCGATACTTTATTTCTCAATGAGGAAATCAGAATTTATATCCGTATATGAAAAAGAGCAGTAACGGCCTTAAATTGAGTAGTTTCGAACCCAGTCAGGCGCTTTACTTAGTGTAAATTATTACATCACCACTGCTCTCAAAACGGTGAAGGAAAACATCGTGAGGAAACCGGCATGTCCTAGAACCAAAAATTTTAAGACGTGATATCTACCAACCCGAACTGGGCCCGCGTGGTGGATTACGGCCCACTCCCTCTCACTGAGAGGAGGCCTGTGTCCCAGCAGTGGGAACAATATACGCTGATAATGATGATGAAAAAGAAGTACATAAATACACTGACGTTTTTAGTAGCATGTATTAAGAAAAACTTCAAGTCATGTCAGTAGTCCTATAGCATGTTATCTAGCCTTTTTCGAAGTATGTTGGGGTCGGCGTCCAGTCTAACCGGATGCAGCTGAATACCAGTATTTTACATGGAGCGACTGCCTATCTGACCTCCACAGTTACTAGGTAGCACGATGCCCTTTGGTAAGACTGGTTGTTAGACTTTTGGGCTTCGGAGTACCCGTAACGACTGTCAAAGATCCACGAATGACAGCCGGGACCAACGGCTTAACGTGCTTTTGCTGCGGCCAATAACTGGGTGTGTGGAGGTCAGATGATCCATGCTGCTCCATGTAAAATCAGCTGCATCCGGTTAAGCTGGAAGCCGACCCCCAATATAGTTGGGAAAAGGCTAGGCAATTTTCATAGTAAATGCATATTGTCTTGAGATTAACATTCTATTTTTTTGAGTCACGTTCAATTTGTGTGAATGTTGCAGCCAACTGGTTAAATTAGCCGTTTAGTTAACCGCCTGGCCTTTGGAAGTATAGTGCTCGCCTCGCTTCGCTCTCTCGGCTCGCACGCGGTTGATCACAGTTCTAACCTAACCCATTTGTTCGGGGTGTCCTGGCTTAGTTACTGCGACCAATTCGGCTTGCAACTTGATTGGTTACAGATCCAACGTAAACTATAATTTATTGAATATCATTCAGCACTTTTGGTCTTAATTTTTTCCGTCTAGCCCCCTTTCCCAACGCGCGATAAGGAACTTCGTTCCAATAATCGCGCGATTAAAAGTCGTAGTTCGGGCTCGTCCTTAGCATAATAAGCCTATAATGTTTTCACTGCTGGGACACAGTCCTCCTCTCTACGACGGAGGGCTGAGCGCTCGCCCTTATATCGTACCCTATGTTAAGTTTTATACCGTCAAATCTCATCTTAGCCGTTCTGATTGGTTCGTCAAAATAACAAGGACCAATCATATTAGTCGACATGGGATTTGAAAACGGAATTTCTTTTTTTTTTTTTGTTTAAAAAGTATATTTTATAATAACCTAAAAAATAAAATTCAAAGATGGCGTTTTATATTTCTGTCTCTTCCTTATTGAGATATTTCTGTAATTGCTTTTCGTGAAAACTAAATGAGTATATATGTATGTAGTTCTGTATATCGATACCTTTGGGTAGAAAGGTCGTATAAACCATTTTGGCCAAATTGAGATAAATATACAATTTTTCTCAGAATTTTTTTCTCTATCGATCTGTATATACGAAATGCAGAAATTCGCACAAAAATGGTTAATACGACCCAGAAATTTTCGGTCATAGCCTCTTAAAAAAGGTAAATTTTCAATGTAAAGGCCGAATGTTTTTTTTTTGTACTTTTGTTATGATGTAATGACCATAATTTATATTAACTCAGGGCGTAAAAATAGTCGTTAATTGTAAATGGTTTATACGCCCTAACGTGTAATAATAATTAAAATAATTTATAGTAATAATTCATAAATAATTTTAAACTAATTATGAATACAAATTTATATCATAAATAAGTTACTTTTAGTACAGACGCCAGCACATCAAGCTACTATAATCTGTCAAATTTCTTTAATAGATTTTCAACTTTATCCCTGAAGCATTAAGGTCCATGGTTGATTGGGAAAATTTGACAGTTTCGGGTAGCTTGACCTGCTGGCGTCTGTACATAAGTTAGTTACGTTTAGTGCTTGATCGTTTTTTTTTTATTATTTCGTTCCAATTCAATAAATTACTTAGTAAGTAAGCCTTAGTACAATTTATTGAATTAAGTACATTTAAATATGTACAAAAATTTAAAAAAAAACGATCAAGTCATAATTTTATAAGTGATTAAAATGCCTGATTACTTTAATTTAGAAGAAGTTTGAATAATTTTTGTGTTTTTATGACTAAGTAGATTTTTTTATTTCACTTTTCAGTTAAGTTGTTATAATTATTTTTACAATTTAAAAATGTTAAACCTGTTAGGTATGTTGTACGATTATTGAAATAATAGTAAATGATGATTAGAAGGCATTATAATACTTATAAATGTTGATTTCGTATTTCAGGTAGTTTTATTTTATTTGAATCGACCATTATTGGGTATTAGAATAATAATAATTGAGTTCCTACTAATTCTGAGAGTAACAGGATTGTTTATTAGTCAGAATTCAATTGATCTATGATTATAAATGGTTTTTAATACAAAAAAAAACTACACATATGGGTTTTTACGACAGTAAATGTGACCATAAGCTTACGAAAAATGAATATACGACCTATACAGTTTTTTTTAAGTACATTTTCATGGGGTGTATTAACCAAGAATTGATTTTTTCTTAGACGTAAATCCAAGCTAACTTTAAAACTAAAGAAGATAGATAGATTTTGATGATTTAACCTTTTCCATTTGCAAATTGTAAGAACCTTTCTCATAGATCATTTTTTTATAACTTCAAAAACAAAAAAGTTATGAATTTTTATGTAAAAAAAAAATAGTTTTTCTGCTCTCCTGAAAAGTCGGGTTTTGGTTTATACGACCTTTCTACCCAAAGGTATCGATATTGTCTTGTGTAATTGTAAGAATTCTATCGGCTGGCACAGACCTGGCGAAGCGCAGAAAAGCCCGGTTTTCCCTGCCACACAAATATCAACCTTGTGTCGCTTTAAATAACGTTGAAAATAGATAACCGCGTACTAGTCTGCGTTGACGCTCTCTAGGACTTTTTTTATTTACAATTTTATTTCAAGTGTGCAAGGTTGATATTCCGCTGCGCTTCACCAGGTCTGCCTTGGCCCTAACGGCTTAAGGACTAAGCTAATATAATATGTAGTAAGTTAGCTTAAGGCTATATTAGTGTTACTATTTTTTGTAAATATGAAAATAATTATAATGTTTCGTAAAGATTTTTGTTGTTATTTTATGCCTAAAAACATCGAACCATATTAACCCAGTCTATTGCAGTCCACTGCTGGACATAGCCCTCTCCCAGGTGGCGCCACAATACCCCGTCCTCCGCCTGCCGCATCCAGTCCGTCCCAGCCATCTTCTTAGCTGGGGGGCGCCGGGCGTCCCACACTACGCTTGCCGATACGCGGTCTCCACTCCAGACTCGTCTGCTCCACCGGCCATCGATAGTTTAGTTTGTGCACAAAGGAATCGACGCCATTGTCAAATCAATGAAAAACTGTTTTAGCATTTTGTTGGGGTTGCGTTGACCCGTCAGTATTTCTTGTTGTAAAGCTGCTCTCCTTAATATTTACCAAGCAAACCAGACTTCCGTACTAGACTAGTTTAAGGCGCCACTCCACTGTAGCCCACGGCTAAGCCACGCACGTGTATTTTACTTCGCTTTGCATGTGTCCACAGTGGACAATCCCTGTCTGGATTGTGGACAATAGACAATCCCTGTCTGGATTGTGGACAATAGACAATCCCTGTCTAGATTGTGGACAATAGACAATCCCTGTCTGGATTGTGGACAATAGACAATCCCTGTCTGGATTGTGGACAATAGACAATCCCTGTCTGGATTGTGGACAATAGACAATCCCTGTCTGGATTGTGGACAATAGACAATCCCTGTCTGGATTGTGGACAATAGACAATCCCTGTCTGGATTGTGGACAATAGACAATCCCTGTCTGGATTGTGGACAATAGACAATCCCTGTCTAGAATTCTAGATTGTGGACCGTGGACAAACCCTGTCTGGACTGTGGACAGTGGACAATCCCTGTCTGGATTGTGGAAAATGGACAATCCCTGTCTGGATTGTGGACAATAGACAATCCCTGTTTAGAATTCTAGATTGTGGACCGTGGACAAACCCTGTCTGGATTGTGGACAGTGGACAATCCCTGTCTGGATTGTGGACAATAGACAATCCCTGTTTAGAATTCTAGATTGTGGACCGTGGACAAACCCTGTCTGGATTGTGGACAGTGGACAATCCCTGTCTGGATTGTGGACAGTGGACAATTCCTGTCTAGAATTCTAGATTGTGGACCGTGGACAAACCCTGTCTGGATTGTGGACAGTGGACAATCCCTGTCTGGATTGTGGAAAATGCGGACAATCCCTGTCTGGATTGTGGACAGTGGACAATCCCTGTCTGGATTGTGGACAGTGGACAATCCCTGTCTGGATTGTGGACAGTGGACAATCCCTGTCTGGATTGTGGACCCAATGTGCGACCCACGGCCACCCTAGGCACGGACACGTGTCTGATAAGCAAACAAACCGCCAGCTAACGTGTCAAATCTCTCTGTGCATATTCTACGTAAGGTAAAGTCACAAATTGATGTTAATATCAACTTTATTTCAATGGTGATTAAGTTGGATTTGGAGTGACTAGCACTCTTGAAAAAGTTATAAAAATGTAAACCGAACTTTATCATGTAGGAGTTAAAAGTTATTTTTCCATAAATTTATATTTGTTTACATTTTTAGCGAATAAGTCACGATTGCAGATTAGCAGTGAACGACTGATTTTAATATATCACAACATTGATGGTTTTTAAAACTGGTTGCAATAAAACTAACAGTAAAAATATTATATCGTCCAAGCTGTAACGATAAGGCTATGGAATGTACTGCATACCGAACTTTTGTTTAATATTATGTAAGTAAATTTATTTTTCTACAAAAATAACGAGCCGATCGATTCTATAAAAATCTCACCGTGAAAAGTTAGGTGAAGTGAGCTGTCAATAGTGTCAATCCGTAGCATTAGTTGGAGTGACAGCTCACTCCACGCTCACTTCACCTAAGTTATCACGGTGAGATGGTTATAGAATCGCACTGCAGCCGATCGATTCTGTAAAAATGTCACCGTCAAAAGTTGGTGAAATGAGCTGTCAATAGTATCAATCCCTAGTATTAGTTGGAATGACAGCTCACTCCACGCTCACTACACCTAAGTTTTCACGGTGAGATGGTTACAGAATCGCACTGCTGAATCCTTTTGAAGGATATTGCTAATCCATTGCTTCATATGTACAGGAAAATTTTCTGCTCAACAACATAAACAACTGCATGAATGTTGTTGAACTGTCAAAATAAAACCCGTTGCTGCTGATAGTCGTGTTACGCAATTATCCCTCCGGTTGTAAGGGTATGTGTGCCGGTGTAATTACAGACACATGACACATTTCAGCCTTGTCTCTGGGATGGCAACGGAACTGCTTTGCCTCTGGCCTTGCAGTAGTCCATAGGCGGCGTGACCAGTTCCCATCAGGTGAACGGCACCCTAATTGCGTAACACACAATCAATCAGAATCATTTTGAAGCAAATTGCTAATCCATTGCGTCATAGGTTCGGAAAATTTGTCTGCCCAACACGTAAATAACGCAATGAATGTTGTTGAACTGTCAAAATGAAACCGATTCCGATTGATCGTGTGTTACGCAATTAGGGTAATGTTAGTTTTTGCGATCCAATAACATCTTAGATGCCTGTTCCAAAGGTCCATTTCTTTCCCTACATGTACAGACGCCAGCAGGTCAAGCTACCCGAAACTGTAAAATTTTCCCAATCTATCTTAAACTTTAATATGTAGTTTAGCGATAAAGTTGAAGAAAGACAGATTGTAGTAACTTGATGTGCTGGCGTCTGTACTCTACTAACTATCTTTTAGGGACGTTGGACTTTAGCTCGTTGGAAGTGAGAAGAAACTTTGATCAGCTCACTGTACAATCAAGAGCAAAAATATGTATACACTCAGCTTTATTCAAAAGCGATTTACTCCTTTATTTTTTAATGAAATTTTATGTTGTTACGAACATACCATTTTCGAACCCATAGGTTTATGTAATGTGTCGTATTTCAACGTTGCATTCATTATTTCACGAAAAATCCCAATTGAAAGTAGCCAAGTGTTGTCATATTGGTGCTCGTGACTGTACCCTGTTAAAACAAGCGAGGCGCGCGGCCCAAATGCAGCACTTAAGCAAGTTATCACTAGCGCTAAGCGAGACTCAAATGAATGCCTGTATAAAAGCGCGCTGTTGGAGATTCAACTCTGGGCTCAGCGTCGTAAGTTGAAGATCCAACATGGTTACTTCATCATTCCACTGCTGGGCGAGGAATTCTTACGATGACGTCCAGCTCCTTTGAACCAAGGCTAATGTGGATTGGTTGTTTTTTTTATTTTTTTTTTATTGACAATGGGCTCACTCTTGACCTCAATCCAGCCCAGCAGGGATGAGATCTACGGTGGAACGAGCTTGCCCAGAAGAAGCCTATTCACTCTCGCCTTGAAGAGATTCGGGTTGTATGAACTCGGGAATGCAGACGATTCCACTCCTTAGCTGTGCGCATCAGAAAAGATGACGAGAAGCGCTTAGTGCGTATATATGGTATATTAACCAAATAGGGGTGGTATCCCGCAGTGCGTCTGGACTCTCGATGGTAGAAAGGTGAAGGCGGGATGAGCTCATGTAGCTCTTGAGCACACTCCCCGAAGTACAGCCTGTAGAAGACGGACAGGCAGGCAACACTTCGCCGGTGAGCCAAACTGTGAAGCTTTGCCTCCACCAGCTTTTTATCGCCAATGAGTCTCTTAGCTCTGCGCTCCACTGAATCTAAAGTGGCGAGTTGGTATTTAGCTGCATGAGCCATCCCGCAGGTGACTGCAGTACTCCATACACGTCCACATACGTTGTTTGATTTAACCACCATCTTCTACACGATTATTCCAACAGAAATTTCTCAGTAGTTGCCTGGAGTCTGATTTTTGCCCGGTAGATGGCAACGGGCTCGCTCCCTCGTGTTCCCGACGTAAGCGGCAGAGGAGGACACCGTGGAGTTTTAGTGGGTTAGAGTCCCACATAACTGCACTATCTCCCCGTGGTAGTGCAGAATGCATGAACATTTCTTCACGTTAAAAAAAAGGGCTCCATATAGTGGTTAATTTGTCCCACAGCTCATTGAACATACAGCAGACGTGGTCAGCCAAAACCAACAGCGTGCTTTTATTTAACCATTCATTCAGGTGTGGCCTAATCTTAGTGGAAATGGGCTTTAAAGCGATTTAATCCATGTAATATTTTCCAGGTACCATTCCCATAATAAAAGCAGTGAGCCTAAAGATAGATGGGTTGATAAACTTAGGCGAAAACTGGAGCTATGAGTACCGTGTCCTCAGATCCGGAGCAAAACACTCCCATCACCAGAATGATAACGAAGCGGGTCGGCAAAAAGATGAAGAACAACTGCGCATGCTTGAAGACAGGCTGCCCAAAGAGGCGGCGGAACACCGCAAAAAAGTTCTTCAGAAAGATGTAGAACATTCTGATAAACGGCAAAAACGAGAAAAAGTCAGGGGTTCGGAAAATGCAATCATTCAGAACACTGTCGTAACACACAAAACAAAAGCTAGTGAAACTTCTAGTAGTGAAAGCAGTTCATCTGACAGCGACTCCGAAAACCAGAAAAAGGCTACCGTAATGATTTACGACGACACAACGAAAAAGACCAAGAAAATACTAAGATTCATTTCAAAGGAACGAGATTATTCAGAAACACTATCTCAAGAATCGTCATACACAAGTGATTCTTCAGAACGTTCAGCAAGTTGGATAGATGAAACGAGACACGGTCCTGAGGATGACTCTACGGCATCCAGTCATGACTCCAATATCAATATTATAAATCATTACGTAAATCCCAGAGCCCCGAGAGGTATATTAAGCAAAATCCTACTAGAAACATTTAAAAATAAGACGATTATAAGAGATTTCAATAGTATGGTTAATATAACTACACTATCTACGTCTACGCGAATAACGACTGTTAGAACGGAAGATATCTACACGGACCCGCACAAAGTCAAAGACGATGCAAAGATCACTGAATTTACCAATCACTTGTATAAACAAACGTTAAAAGTGTTTGATGTGGTCAAACAAAAGACTAACCAGGATCATTTGAAGAGTCAAATCGATCGTCTCGCTAGAAGCTACGAAGTTAAATTCAAAGAATTCCTCAGAGGTACAAGTAATCAAAAGATCAAAACGAGGTTAGGAACACAAAAAGTAATTCTGAACACCATTGATATGTCTAATAGAATTCTTAGAAGACTCATGAACTTTATGGTCGGAGATCTAGATAGGAAAGGCGTTCTCAGACATAATGCAGGTAGCGCAAACATATTCCAGAAAGCCATCGACATGGAGCAGAAGCTGCAGTTAGGACATGCGTGTAAGAAATTTGGTATATGTCGCAGTGGAGATGGCTATTCAGCATTCTTAACCAAGGTTCTGACCACAATGCTCATATGTGACGACAGAAAACTCAAACAAGGCTTTGATGCTTTTACAGAGGTCATTAAAAACACGAACTTCCTTCCCGGTTTACAGGGACATTCGCAGAAAAAACTGGATAACCTCGTCAGATTAATTGAAATGCAGGACGCAATAACCTTGAGGGCCGTCGTTAAGATAGTAAAGAATTTAATTACTCGTCAATATGAACCGCTCGTAGTGTATGGTAAAGGTGAGCATCAAGGTAAAGTGAACTCTACGCTGGCACTCCTAGAAATCATCGATTTGATGGACACAAAGTTTCGAAGAAACGAGTCAAATACTCTGGAATGGGCTGACATCAAGAATAGTCTTGATGAATTCGCAGCAGGTAAAAGACATGACATCTTGGAAATAATGACAGCTATGGCAAAGAATATGAAGTCAAATCTTAAGAGCTTGGATGAAGACAGTCAAAGAATTTTCTCTAAAAATCTGAATATGTTTCTCGCTGCGATCTAAGCGTTAGATGATTAAATTTCATTCAGTTCAAGGACTTTTATTTCCCGAGGGTTCGGAGGTATTCCCATACCTTGTCCATTAGGTTAACCGTTTTTTGACAGAGCTGTCTTAGAACGTACTATTCCAGATTACGTAAAAGTTGTATATATGCGTAATAAAATAAATATATAAACTGGTGGCAGGGAAATCAACGCGCAAACTGTAACCATGGATTCAGCACATGAGTTTAGACCCCATAGCGTCGAACTTTTTCGTCGGTTGTTAAAAAAAAATATATTGCTGTTCCATACATTTTGACCACGTATTGCACTGTTCTATGAAACAGAAGATTTTTTTTTTGATAACCGACGAAACATTTCGACGCTATGGGGTCTAGTGTCATGTGCTGAATCCATGGTTACAGTTTGCGAGTCGATGTCCCTGCCACCCTGTATGGATGGGACAGTCCCAAGCTGGCTCACTGTTTACAGCTGCACGTGCACACGTATGTGTCAGTCGTTTCAATATTTTGGTTTAGTGTGGTTTTTACTAACATTAGGTTAAGACTTTTACTAATGCTGTCACGGGCCATAGAT
Source organism: Apamea sordens (assembly GCA_945859715.1). Taxonomy (NCBI): domain Eukaryota; kingdom Metazoa; phylum Arthropoda; class Insecta; order Lepidoptera; family Noctuidae; genus Apamea; species Apamea sordens. The sequence goes on along the minus strand of OX244015.1, from coordinate 2,514,318 downwards.
AGGTACCGACGCCAGCACATCAAGCTACTACAATCTGTCAAATTTCTTTAATAGATTTTCAACTTTATCGCTAAACCATTAAGGTTCAAGGTTTATTGGGAAAATTTGACAGTTTCGGGTAGCTTGACCTGCTGACGTCTGTACATAAGAGTCAAATAATAGTCGAGTGGTTTGCGATAAAATTGTGACTCACAAAATTTTCTTATACCTACATTGCTTGTAGACACCGCAATCATATATGAAAAAGGTGTGCAAAACAAGCAGTGGACAATATCTATGATCAAAGTAACAGTTTTGTCGCGTTCGTTTTGAATCTACCTGGAAGAATGCTAGTCTTTCGTGTTCGCGAGAATTAATATCCCTTTTTCGTCGATCCGTCTATAATGTTTCTGAGGGGCCCGTGGCTAAATAATAACAGCCGCACAGGTCGATCGGTCAGGTTAAGCTATGCTTGCCGCGGTTGGTCTGTGGATGGGTGACCATCTTTACATACCGAGACCCCTCCGTGCCTCGGAAAGCACGTTAAGCCGTTGTTCCCGGCTGTCATTCGTGGATCTTTGACAGTCGTTACGTGTAGTCAGAAGCCCGAAAGTCTGACAACCAGTCTTACCAAGGGGTATCGTATTACCCAGTAACTGGGTTGTGGAGGTCAGATAGGCAGTCGCTCCGTGTAAAATACTGGTATACAGCTGCATCCGGTTAGACTGGAAGCCGACCCCAACAATACCCCCAAATAGTTGGGAAAAGGCTAGGCAGAAGAGTCTATAATGTTTCTACTGCTGGGCGCTCTCTGTGAGAGGGAGTGAGCCGTGATCCACCACGCGGGCCCAGTGCGCGTTTGTGGTTGTCACAAGTCTTCATCAGATATTTGGTTCTAGGACATGTCGATTTCCTCGCTATATTTTCCCTCAGTTGCGAAATTCCTAACGCGAACTTGTACCTACCGTTTAGTTATTCAGCGATAACAAACGTCGTGTCACAATGTTCAATTAAAATAACGTGTTTATTTGGAAAAGTTAATTTGTATTTGAAGGAAAATTCCACGTTTATTGTAAAACATGGTATATATGTGCGTCATCACATAAGTTTAATAATAAAGCCTTTTATTCCGAAACTAGACCCTTCGTAAAATGTTTAGAGTTCTATTCTGTAATTTATATGGTGTACATAAGAAAGAGTATTCTATTCGATTCTAGACAGCAACATTTATAATAATGGTTCAATCAATCAACTTAGCCTATCGCAGTCCACTGCTGCCTCTCCCAGACTGCGCTATAACACCCTGTCCTCTGCCTTCCGCATCCAGTCTACCCCAGCCCCCTTCTTTAAGTCGTCCGTCCATCTAGCTGGGGGGCGGGGCGTCCCACACTACGCTTGCCGATACGCGGTCTCCACTCCAGGGGGTCTACTCCGAAGTAGTATCGGCCGAATGTTCGGCCGTTTCCTGCTAAGAAGTTACTATTTGGTTCGGTCGGTTCCGATCCTACAGTCCTACACTCTTTCCGATCCAACTGAGACGACCCGAACTTTTTTCGCATTATCTATACTTATAATAAATCTGTAGAAGTGAAAATTCTGTACATTGAAAATATCCAAAAAATAAATGGCAGGGGGTGTTACTTGACCGACACCGAACCCAAAAATGTGATTAAAAAAATTTTTGTCTGTCTGTCTGTCTGTCTGTCTGTCTGTCTGTTTGTTCAGGCATCACGCAAAAACTACCGGTTCGATTACGATGAAACTTGGTATAATTATTCTTTAATATCCTGGGCACCACACTGGGTACTTTTTATCCCGGAAAAGTATATACAATAAAAAACAAACTTAATTTTGCGGTTCGATCCCTATACCCGATTACCACTGTCTGTACTGTGCCAACCGCAAATACTAAGTTTGTCGTAGGTTGGGTCACCCGCAGTGGAGTTCATTTTTATTCCTTTTAGTTTTTAGAGTTATTTAGGTTTATTTTTATGAGTCGTAGGTATAGATTTTAATTTTAAAGTATAGGTAGTATATTTGATAGTGTACGTAGTACCGTAGGTTATTTTATAATACTGTTAGGTAGGTTTAGTCATTCGTATAGATATTAGTTTTTAGGGATTTTGCTTATTTATTGAGTTTAGATTAGTTATCATCAGAAATAGGTTTATTTAGGTAGGTAGGTATTTAATTTTCTGTTATTGAGTTTTTTTTTTTAATTAGTTAGGTACACACGGCTACACATCAAGCTATGCAAAACCAGTATTAGCTGACCGTTCATTGTGAGAAAATATCATACAAAGTGAGGCCAAGACAAACTGGTTTTGTATAGCTTGACGTGTAGCCGTGTGTACTTAGGTAAAGATATCATATAGGTACCCTCTTAATCACCAATAATGAGACACAATTGGTTTTCTATTGTAATTAGCCACAAAGGGCCCGCGACATAGATGGCATTCTGGGGAAGCATATACATTTTATCCTGTTAGCACGTTCCCGTGGGTAAATTTCCGACATCCACGCGGGCGAAGCCGCGGGCAGAAGCTAGTTCAATAATAATTCGGTTCGGCCATGTGTCGGTCCGATCCGAACATTCGCACTTTGCACTTCGGAGTAGGCCCCCAGGAATCGTCTACTGCGTCATGCTGCAAGCATGGCCAGCCCACTGCCACTTCAGTTTGCTTACTCTGCAAGCTATATCGGTAACTCCAGTTCTTGTCCGGATAATTTCATTCCTGATTATATCCTTCAAAGAGACTCCGAGCATAGCGCGCTGAGCGGCCTTGAATTTGTGGACCAGCCCGACCGTCAGTGTCCACGTTTCGGCACTGTATGTCATGACAATAATGGTTGCAACAAAAAAAAAACACAAAATGTTTCGAATTTCATTGTGCCTCATTCATTTCATTGTGCAATACCGACGCGATCAAAATGTATGTCAGAGCAAATTTTTTCAACGCAAGGGGGTTCTTAATCATCTGCTGAATTCATGGTTTCAGTTCGCGAACTGTTTAAATTTATCCTGTATAATTTTATTACATTCTTTATATATGTATTTTTCGATGACCTGTTTGATCGTATTGATATGGTCAATAGTCGAATACCCTTTCATGAAACCTGCCGGATCACATAAGTTAGAATGACTAAAGTTGAGTAGAAATTTGCACAGTATCCAGGCGAAAATTTGGCACAACCACTTTTAGAAAGAGACTGTCATACGCACAGAACAGATAAAAGAGGTTTTATCTGCTCTGTGGTCATACGTATGGGTGACAGAGATGACGCTCTACAAAGCATTTTTGTATGAAACAAACAGAAGATTAGACTTTAGCTATGCTATCTGTGTGTGTCGGTCTGTCAGTAGGTATGTGGGAACCATTGAGAGAAGCCTGCACAGCAGTAGGCAAAAATAGGCAAAAAAAAAAACTTGAGAGGTGTCAAGGGACACCCGGATGGAACGAAGTATAACTGGCTTGCTTTCTATAAGAGAGAGAGAGAGAGAGAGACAGAGAAACACGCGCACGCCGCACGGCTTACAACTATAGCAAAAAGTGTCGTTTCAACTTTTGTTCTTAATTTTTTCCGTCTAGCCCCCTTTCGCAACGCGCGATAAGGAACTACGTTCCAAAAAATATTGCCTTCATCCTTCCACTTTTACTTCTAGTACTGGAACAGCTGAGTTTAAACAAGTCAGACAAAAGAATCAGACGTGTACCTACTCCGGGAATCCGTTTAGAAATTTTGATCAGACGATTGGAAACCAAATCTAACGTTTAATCCTGGCCTAAGAAGCAGTAAAAACAATCCCTTGCTTCATAAAAATACGTCTGAATTTAGTCAAGTGAATTAAGACCTTTACTTACTCGAATAATCAGACGTTTATGTACAGTTACGTCCACATTTGCAAAACACCAAAACCGGGTGTCAACAAGTAAAATTTTAATGTTTTACAACAGTTTCAGCAACTGTCGAAATCCGTTTGGTATAAGATCCGAAACGAAACTGAAAAAAGAAACATATGTTTATTAAATATTATACTCGACAATCTGTGTCCGCGATAGTACTTCAACACGTTCACATTGATTGATTCGTGTTTTTCTAAATAGGCAACATTTCCTACTTACAAAATGCATTTTTTGTCATTTAGTGTTTGTTAATAGTCATGGATAGTTATAGATATTATAGAGGGAAAATGTTGCAGCTGTTTATATTCTGTAAGTTTAATTAAATTCTAAGTTTAAGGCATAAAATAACACAAATGGTTAAGGGCCTGGGTCACATTTGCCAAATTACTCACCAAATAAATAAAATGGAACAGAGTTTGTATTAAATTGAGACACAAAATTTGTATAAAATTGAACCCTGACAGGTGCTTTAGTGTGTGAAAATACTGCTCTCAAAATGGTGATGGAAAACATCGTGAGGAACCCGGGATGTAGTAGAACCAAAAAATTGTCCCAGCATTGGGGAACATTATTTAATTATATTATTAAGTTTTTGACATTTGTCTGTCGCCGAGATGAGACTGCGACTAGATTTTGATCGTTTTAAATTACGAGAATTGGCCTGCTGACTGTGATCTTTCTTAAAATTACGAGAATTAAATTAGCTAAATTTTTCATTAGTAGGTACAATATAAATTGACAATTTGCTAGCTAATTTATAATGTACTAATGAATAATTTAACTTTAAATATTATATTTCCATTTTTATTCTATAAAGAAGACATCGATTTCGTTTATTAATAGGTATAATCATAATTTAATCACTTATTACCAAACCTACGTCCATCAAGAGTGTAGTTCACCCTAACTGCATCAGTTTGACAGTGCGAGCGGAATAGAATGATACATGGCGCGGGGAAGTGGGGGCAAAATATGAATTTCAACTGAACAATTACAAGCCCTTAAATACGAATTTTCGATCAGGTCACGTGTCCTGACACGAGTTTAACATTTTTTACCCATCACAAAAGAAGTGCACAACGCCGCTAAAGAAGTTTTTACTTCAAAAAAAGTATAGGTAAGCATAATCAGCCCGTCACCAAAGGAGATAAATATTCAGGGTCGTCAGGTATAGTTGTTTAAGTTTAGTTAGAAAACGATGGATGTAGGTATTAGAATAAAATATAATTTAATTAATAGAAAACAAACAGTTCATTTATCAAATTAAACTCTTATCGATGTGGAACCAAAAATATAGGATGTTGTTGATTTGTGTTTGCAAGCGAATTTAAGATAATATCTAGACAATCCGAGAATAGTTTTTAGGGTTCCGTACCCAAGGGGTATAAACGGGACCCTATTGCTAAGACTCCACTGTCTGTCTGTCTGTCACCATGCTGTATCTCATGAACCGTGATAGCTAGACAGTTAAAATTTTCACAGATGATGTATTTCTGTTATAACAACAAATACTAAAAACAGAATAAAATAAATATTTAAGTGGGGCTCCCATAAAACAAACTTGATTTTTTTGCCGTTGTTTGCTCGATATTAATAACGGCAACAGGTTTGAAATATTCACAGGATGTTTAGTTGTATTTATATTCTCTTTAAATATAAATAATTCAATTAAAATAAAATAAATATTTAAGGGGGGCTCCCATACAACAGACGTGATTTTTATAGATAGTGGTACGGAACCCTTCGTGCGCGAGTCCGACTCGCACTTGGCCGGTTTTTTTGTGATGTTTCCTTTGAGTACGGTATATGCTTTAATGAAAATTTGAGTTAGGTACTTGATTCCCTCATGGGCACCATCTCTATTTCCACGTCGTAGGTATAGATATTACATTTTGGAAATATTTTGCAATTTTACGGGTAACATGTGGACACATGCAATGGTGACCATTTTTAATCCGATCCAGTCTGACCATTGCTGCCCTGCCCAGCGACGCCCTAAGCCTAGGACCGTACACTGCAGGGGGTGCACTTAGGGTGTAGTCGCTTAGTTTTAATTTTTTTAAGACCAGCCGGTCAATTCTGTAACCATCTCACCGTGAAACCTTAGGTGAAGTGAGCGTGGAGTGAGCTGTAATTTCAACGAATGCTAAGGATTGACACTATTGCCAACTCACTCTAAGCTCACTTCACCTAACTTTTCACGGTGAGATTTTTACAGAATCGATCGGCTGGCCTTGATTTATTGACCTACAGGCAAACCCTGATATGTAGCCGACAACTTTCTAGATTGACCTGCGAGATGTCATATATAAAAAAAGCGGTGACAACCATCAGGTGGGCCGCTCGGCTCGCTTGCCATTTAATAAAATATTTTCTTAAAAAAATACCTTAACGACAATATTTTTCAGACAACCTCTTACACGCAGCCACCAGTGCCATGGAATATGGTTACGAACGAGACCTGGATGACCAAGAATTCTCGAACTTCGGCAGACAATTCAAACAACAGCGATACGATCAAATATTATCCAACCTCCATTCCTTATTCAAGGAAAGATCAGCGGACAACAATGACAACAGTAAAAGCGATGATGACTATAACGACTTCAACTATAACCGTAAAAATGACGACAAAAAAGAATTTGATGAAGTATTAGCCGAAGTCACGAGCGCGTTAGACAAAATTAAAGAAGATTTAATTAAATTCAACAATGATGGCGTCTTAACCGTAGAGTTGCCAGTTGCCAAAAACGAAAGAAGATATAAAAGAGATGTAACCAATGATACAGTTACAAACGCAACGTTAACGGAAAATAACGTTACAGTAACCATTACTTCTACGGAGCAACCTGCAACGGTTACGGAGAAAGTTGAAGTGTTAAGAGCTAAAAATGAAACTGTGAAAACTGAAGTTTTGCGAGCAAGTAACGATACTGCTTCTTCTCTTAGTGGTCGACGAATGAATCCTATAATGGCACCTTCACCCCAGTACGTGACTACTACTTCGAGAGTCAAAGACAAACTGCTTTCGTATCTCGAGGATACTTTCAACGAAGTCGAAAGAAAAATTAAACCGTTGACGAACATCAAAATTGCTTTATCAAACGATGATCATTATAGAATTGGTTATATTATAGCTACAATAGACACTTTGGAAGTGAATTTGAAGAAGTTGAAAAACGATATGAATTTGCATCAACATTTCTGGGACGATGAGAAGATTTTGGATTTATTTGATAGAATCAAAGCGACTAACACCGTAGCTACAAGTTTGATAGAATCGTTGAAGAAGTATTTACCTAGGAAGTAGGTTAGGTTTTTAATTGTAATTAATGCATAAAGCTTATTTTGAATAATGTCTTTTTTTACTTCCCTTTTTATATTTATATCCTGAGGGTTATTGCGTAACATACTATCAGTAGCAATGGGTTTAATTTTGACAGTTCAACAACATTCATTGCGTTATTTACGTTGTTGAGCAGATACATTTTTCGAACACATGAAGCAATGTATTAGCAATATCCTTCAAAATGATTTAGATGTGTGTTACGCAATTAGGGTGCTAATTTGTGCGCCATATATCAAATCAATTCAGCTGTTTATGCATAACTGAAATATCGTCACAAACTTTTACATTCACGATCTGAATGGAATTCTTCTGTCGTATTCATCATACGGCCTCACTCAAAACGACTTAACACGTTGCGGGGCGCGGGACGCACTGCATTAGCAGTAGATTCGTCGGTGTTGAAAATGACAGTACGGGCACCGCCGTACAATTTTAACCTTATCTAAACAGGTACGGGCATTACAGCGAAATTTTGTATAGAGGAACAAGGAAACCCGATGTTACTGTCATACCACATCAATACGGCTATGAAAGTACTGTCATCGCATATTATTCTTTAGTATTGCTCTAGGGCGGTACGGATAAAGCAGTTGTCGGAACTTGGGACAATTTTACTGTCATATCGCATAATTTGAAAAAGTCAGTACCGTCCCGCAACGTGTTAAATATGCAAATATATCGAAGATTTTTTTTTAATGAAATATGTGGCTTCTACTTCGTTCACCTTTTATACCCTGTTTTTGTGCAGACGGTAAAAAAAGTCGGCCAGTAAAATTTAGATATAGCACAGAAATATCGTCGCCACATTGCACCCGTGCGATGCAGGAGCGTCGAACGGCATCGGCACCTTAGTTGTGTAACACACGATCAATCGGAATCGGTTTCATTGTGACAGTTCAACAACATTCATTGCGTTATTTACGTGCTAAGAAGCAGACAAATTTTTCGAACTTATGAAGCAATGGATTAGCAATTTGCTTCAAAATGATTCAGATTCTGATTAATCGTTTGTTACGCAATTTGGGTGCGGGTCGCTAATTAAACATGTATGTATGTTAGTATATTCTCATAATTTTTGTTTAGTTTTATGAATTGTTTTTGATATTATGTATTATTTTTTTTGTCTCCTTTACTCTTTCACACGCTGTCTACATCTCTGTATCTATTGTCCTATCGCAAGTATGCTGGAAGAGATTCCTAATGAAATAAGCATCTACCTATTTTTCTGTTCTGTTTTTTCTGGTTTGTTCATTTATGTGTGTACATAAATAGTAAAATAAATAAATTAAATAAAAATCAAACATATTTTAAAATCAAAGTTTTTATTTTTAAATTATCAGTCTATCATTTAACAACATGAAGCCTCAACATTATTATATTTTAATAAAAATAATAACTTATGTTTGTACTTAATATTATAAGTAATTCTGTACTTTTGAAAAGTACATTTTACGTTTTCTTATTTAAACTAGGTACATAATTAGGGCCTGGGTTTTTTTCCAATAGGAATTTTTCACTTCACTTCACACAGCCCCTGGATTTAGCGCATCAGTAAGAAATTATCATTATCAAAAGAAAATTTCTTAAAAATGACGTGAAAATTAACTTAAAACCTAGAATTACAAAGTAAAAATTCAAAATCTAAAAACTTAACAATTACCAACTTAACGATGTTAGCAAAAAAAGTTGCTAGTGTAATAAAAATTCTACTATTTTAGTAGTTTCTTTTGAAAACATACGATTATTGATTTTAATGAATCTGTGAGCGAATTCGGGGATAAATCGTTAAATCACTGGTTTAACTTACTGGGAAATTCGTTCATTATCATTAAATTGGGAGTCTGGCTTAAGTTACTTATATAATTTTACTATTTTGCAACCTCTTATCATCCTCTGTTAGAGGCTGGTGCTTTTCGGTGCGATGGAAGAATTGTATCGATAACTACCGACGCAGCGTTCACCTTACTGCATCTATAAAAAAAGAATTTTAATTAAATTAAATAAAAGTTTATATATGTGTAAGTTTAAAATTGGGGCTGTGACGTCGCTCGAGCAGTCAGGGTCAAAGAGGTGACACGCAGTAATAAATGTGCGCCATAATGGCAGGACGTGCGGTCGAGGGATCGGCCGCACTTGGTGATGGAGCCCACTAGGCATGGTAGGCTGATATCAATCGGGGGTGCCAAACACGTATCTCCCGGGCCCCCGACTCATGGTACTGGAAGGAAACGTGGGGTTATAGTTGGTAGGAGTCCGACATAACCCTAAGTTCTTGGAAGGGGGTAGTGACACCTTTGCCCTGCTGTGTGACGCTTTTGGCTAAAGACAATGTAATTGGCTTTAGAAGCTGAACAAGACTTACCTTGGAAACATGTCATTGCACTTAAGCTCAGTCCAGCCAGTCAGTACTTCGTACAACATTGTGTCCATCGCCTTGTTGGCTGCCAGCTCGCCAGTCAGCATTCTTAGCGCCACGCTGAAATGGTTGGAGAAATGTTAATTTCGTCTATCATCATCTGCCTAGCCTTTTCCCAACTATGTTGGGGTCGGCTTCCAGTCTAACCGGATGCAGCTGAATACCAGTATTTTACATGGAGCGACTGCCTATCTGACCTCCACAATCCAGTTATTGGTTCGATACCCCTTGGTAAGACTGGTTGTCAGACTTTCGGGCTTCTGACTACCCGTAATGACTGTCAAAGATCCACGAATGACAGCCGGGAGCAACGGCTTAACGTACTTTCCGAGGCACGGAAGGGTTACGGTATGTAAAGATGGTCACCCATCCATAGACCAACCGCGGGAACTACCAGTCGGGTTCAATTCTTGAGGAAGATTGTAGGCTATTTATCATCACGTTACAACCCTTAGGACCCGAGCAAAAAGAAAAAAAATCAGCAAGAACGCTAAGCGAAAACAAATTAGTTGCACGGGCGAGCGATGGGTTGGGGGCCTAAAGTTATCACGGACGAAGTCGCGACCAGAAGCAGAAATTACAACTTAAAAGTGAAAAATAAAAACTTTTTTGCAAAAAAAAAACAACCGACTTCCATAAACGACACTACAAAATGAAAAATCACTTTAATTTCGGAAGTCGGTGTCGTTGGGTTCGCATTTTCGTTGTTTGCCACCGACTTCCGAAATTACAGTTATTTATAACTTTGTAGTGTCGTTTTTGGAAGTCGGTTGTTTTATTTTGGAAAAAAGTTTTTATTTTTCACTTTTAAGTTGTAATTTTTACCAGTAATTTTGGTTTAAAAACCAAACTACTGAACCGTTTTTTCTATGGGACCATTTGGGAAGTATACCCTTTCCAACAAAAAAATAATTTTTCAAATCGGTTGGCAAGTGACGGAGCTATGCGCGAACTTCAAAAAAGGAGGAGGTTCTCAATTCGACTGTATTTTTGTTTTATGTAAAAATTACAACTTAACAGTGAAAAATGAAAACATTTTTGCAACAAAAAACAACCGACTTCCAAAAAAGACAAACTGAAAAATAACTTTACACTCGTTACTACTACTCGTCCTTGGGACTTTTTCGAAAGTCGGTGGCAAACAACGAAAATGTCAAGACGACTCGCAAGGACGAGTAGTAGTAACGAGTGTAAAGTTATGTAATAAAATATAAATAAAAAAAACACTTACCCATTAATTCTAGCCATCGTACCATAAGGTGGGTTTAATTTAGTAGTAGCAACAAGATTCCTACAATATAGCAACCACACACAATCTAACTCTGTGTAAAAACTACCATTGTTGGCAACACCGTGCGTGCTGTCAAATGACGTTTGTAAGTGATTTAGCGCGTGTGTGTTGGCATCAAGGTTGCGTGACAATTGGCTCTGTATGTTGGCAGCTTGCACTTCTTTATTTGAAATTTGATTGAGAATGTTTCTGTGAAAATAAATAAATTATTAGTTTTCAACATTTCCTAAAACTGGATCATATTTCCTTAAAACTAGATGTGCCATATTTACGACCGAGTAGGTAATTTAGAGTCGGAAATTAATTGTTATGCAAATTGACAAGGTGCCAACTTAAATTGTCCGTTTATGCAAATCACGACTGTCATTATTTGACATTTGTATGAAATGGGTATATCACGGCAAATTGACGTAGGGTCGATTTGTTTAACAATTAATTTCCTTGACTGCTCCCTACGCTCATTCCATTGTATGCCTCATCCATTACTTCAGAGATCCATGAGAAAAGCGGACAGTACACTTGTTAATAAAAATAAACAAATAAAACTTACTTAGTATTCTTGTAAGCCCTTCCAAGATGTATCGCAGCGCGAGCGGTGCTCATGCCGAATTCCATTATATTTTCTAGAAGATTCATCCCAAGATCTAAATCATCTTGGCGAGGATTCAAGCGTTTTCTGAAAGAATACAAAATAAACTGCGTTTAATACCCAGTTCCCCTTTCTTTCAAAGTATGGCTTCTTTTGTGGTCTAAAGTTTATTCAAATCCGTTTCCGATTGATTTTGTTTCTACTTAAGGTGGATGCTCCAAGGTAGCCCGCGAAATTTAAATTTTCTTACGTTTTTTGCAATTTGCTGGTCAGTACTAAGTTGTACGTTGATTAAAATATGATTCGCGGCCGTAACAAATATGTATTTACAGAATTATAATCACACACAATACACAAACAGCCAGACCCGCACCCAAATTGCGTAACACACGATCAATCGGAATCTGAATAACTTTGAAGCAAATTCCTAATCCATTGCTTCATAAGTTCGAAAAATTTGTCTGCTCAACACGTAAACGCAATGAATGTTGTTGAACTGTCAAAATGAAACCGATTCCGATTGATCGTGTGTTACGCAATTAGGGTGCCGGAACAAGTACTTGTAGGCCATACAAATTTTTGTTCCGTGTGGAAATCGAACCCGTGACACGCAGCGCAGCAGTCAATCGCTTAACCACTGCGCCAACCGTGCAGCTTCTGCCGAAATGTGAGTGTCCTGACTGTATGCCTCTTGTTACTCCTTCGGGGGATACGGGCATGAGGTTAATATTATGTGTACTGAAGCTTTCTACGAGCTTCAGCAGGGTACCGGTAGGAATCAATGAAACCACAGTTTATAACCACGTATGTTCAATAATTGTTCCTACAAATCATTCTACGTATTTTACATGTTCTTCATTTGGCTGGTTAGCCAAATCTAACGCCCTATCTCTTCTAATCTTTAAATATGTTAATGTTTGTCTCGTATTTTATGCCAATCACTTTTAACTGACTCGCGGAGGTTGCATGTAAGCATCAATTAAGCTATAGTCCAGTGGCGTAACTATACCCTTTGGGGCCCGTGGCAAATTCATGAGATAGGGCCCTCCCTCTATGTAAAGAAGCTCAACTAACGTTATAATTTTTTTTTACTGGCACTTCGCCCGCGGCTTCAGCCACGTAGATTTCGTAATTTCTCCTACAATATTGAATAGCCTGCTTCGTTGGTCTAAAAAAGTTTGCATTTCTATAGGTACTTATGTTAGGATCCTCCTGTGTTCATGGCCCTCTCGGGCCGGGGGCCCCCTCCAAGTGGGGGCCCGTGGTATTTTGCCACCCCTGCCACCCTATTGTTACGCCACTGATATAGTCTCTACAGTATACTTACAAAAACAAAGATCCATCATGAGCCACTTCATTTTGTTTTGTCTCCACCTTGCTCGGGTCCAGGAAGAGGGCGTTGAACGCAAATACATCAGGGTCTTTCATCATCTTGGTTCTGGCTTTCTCCTGCACATTCAAGAACATAAACAGGGTGGGTAAAATGGTTTCGGGAACAATCTGTACCTCGCGCATTTCATCTTCTGCCTAACCTTTTTCTAACTATAATGAGGTCAGCTTCTAGTCTAACCAGAAGCAGCTGAATACCCATTTTACGCACCTATCGTTCGCAGTCTAATCTGTCAAAAATACCTCTAATTTCCCTACCTTTTTGACATTGATTGTCGCTGAGATGAGAATGAGACTAGATTTTGGACGATTTTAATTACGGCAACCTGGCCATCTGGCCTACACAACCCAGTTAATAGGTAACACTATTATAACATTTCCCTTACTCTAAAGGGGAGGATCCATAAAACTATTCTCTGTATATATTTTTTTTTTATTTAACATACCTACACAGTTTAATTGCTATTTTTACAAGCTAACACTAACATATCAGGGTGACAGGGAAACTCGACGTGTTCCTTCCAGAGCGTGATTTCGCGTAGAAATTCTCTGATTGAGTGTCTTTCATAGCTATTCCATTGGCTACCTAATACTTTAACACACCTATTAATGTAACCAAATTTTCTAAAATATCAAACAGTTAAAAGTTAATTAGAGAGTTTAGAGATAAGTGATATTTAGTGACGAATTCTGGGAAATTTCCAAAAAAACATGAAAATCGGTTTTTCTCGGATTCCATGAATATTCGCCTAGGCTTTATGGGGTGCTTAATTGTTGCAAATTGGTCACACTATCAGCCCTGGAAGGATCACGTCGAGTTTCCCTGTCACCCTGTATACAAGTATATAATACGAAAAAATATAGGAAAAGGCAGGAGCTCATTCAAATTCAATTGTTTATTAGGCATCAAAAAATTCGTCCGCATCACCGTTTTTTTTTTTTTATTCTAATGTTTAGTGTATATCTTTTGTTGGAGATCCTAAAATAAATAAATAAGAGCAAACTCAAACTCAAAACATTTATTTTAATTAAACCATTTACAGGCACTATTGAATTGTCGAAATTAAATAGTCGGTCAGTTTGTCAGAAAGTCGAAGCTAGTTGCCCATTCCAAAACGTAGATCTCTATGGAGAAGAACGGGCAAGAAACTCCAAGGACACTCTTTTAAATCAAGATATTACAAAATCCTGGGTACATTATTAGTGTAGCATCTATTTGTAACAACAATGTAAAAAAACTAATGAAGAAATAATTCAAAATATAAGATTAAAAATTAATATTAAAAAAAAACTTTTAAAAAAGCTTTTATTTACGCCCTAAAAAGATAAAAAAAACGTTATTCTTGTCATAAACATGCATTGTCATCGGTACTGGACCAGTTTGTAAAATTTCAGCTCAATCGGATACCGGGAAGTGGGTCAAATTTAACTTGCAAGAGTCCACCTTCACATACATACAAGTTAAATAAAAGCTTTTAAATTAAAAATAAGCTCTATTAACAGCTTAAGTTACATACCTGATTCTCCCACGCCATAAGCTGAATATTATGTAGCAACATCACATCGAGTGTCAAGATCCCAAACGACAACAAATCAGTGCTATTCGTCACGATAACCTTCCTGCTGCTATTAAAATGCGTGTAATTATCACCGAAATACATATCTCTGAGCTTATGCATAACGATGGTCACATTGCCTTCAACCAGGCTCTCGTTCAGTGCTTTTAAAAGGCTTCCGAAATCATTGTCGGTTCTAGTCTCATTGGTTAAAAGATCCGGGTCGGAAGAGACCCATTCGTGCAGCTCTTGGACTTTTTCTATGAGGTAACTCGTCATGGTGTTGCTTTGCATATAGTCATCGTAGAGATTTTCGTCGTAGAAGGAGTAGTCGTCTTTAGCTGTGGGAAATAAGTTGCTGTAATTAATTTCATCTATAGATATACAATGTGTTTCAGAGGGGTGTGACTAAACTTGGGGGTGTGGTACAGTACAGGCCATCAAACTGAACAACTTTTTCCCTGACGGACGACTGCTGTTTTTTTGACGATTACGATGATAGTCCCCGGGAAAAAGTTGATCAGCTTGATGGCCTGTACCACACCCCCAAGTTTGGTCACACCCCTCTGAAACACATTGTATATACAATTAAGTACAAATTGAGTGTTAGTTTGTAATGCATATGAAAGTATTTACGGTACATATCGACGGTTGAAAGGCTAATTGACCTAAGCGACATTTTTCGAAAAAAAATAGATTGATTTGACTGATTACCTGACTCAAACGACGGAGAAAAATTTGCTGATGCCGAATATGTATATAACTCATTATTGCAAAAAAATGTTGCTTAGACCAATTAGCCTTTCAACCGTCGATATAATAAAACACCGTTTAAAAAAAATTGCCTTTCTGTCTGTTTGTTCCGGCTAATCTCTAAAACGAACACAGGTACACTCTCTGTTCCCTCACTCTCCTAATCCGATAGGACGGTAATCTGACACGACCGGAGAGAGAGAGAGATCAGGCGCAAGGCCACTGGCTTTTACGTGCTTTCCAAGGCAAGTGGGCATCACGCCGCCATCTTCCAATCTCCGAGCTGTTACTAAAACCCAATAGTACTTTGGCTGACCCGGGAATCGAATCCAGGACCCCACCGTTCAGCAGTCACGCTTGCAACCACTAGATCAACAAGAAAGTCTCTTAAAACTCATACGTACCATCCAAATATCCGTAAGGCGACACCAAATCCAAGTTCTTCCCAAAAACTGGCAACATTGGTTTAAAATTCGGCACATAATCTTCAACAATCTTCATCTTAGTATCGTTAACTTCAACTTTTTCACCCACAGCGTCCAGAGGATTTTCATTAATTTCTTTCTCTACTGTATTAAAACCTTTTACCTCCTGAACATTGTCGATGACCGCTTTGTCTTTTTTTTTAGTATTCCTCTCTTCATGTGGCATTTCGTCGTGTACAGGGTGAATTTGTGTTTTAGATATTAAATTCTTGTGTTCTCTGTGCGCGACAATGTTCTTGAAGATGGATAGTTTTTCTAGAATTGCGTTCTCTTCCGATTCGTCTGAATCTGGCGTGTATTCTATTGTGTTTGGGTACTGTGGCGAGCGGATTGGTTCCTGGAAAGATGAAATATATCATCAACATCATGCATGAATTATTAAAGAATAATGTTTGTATATGGTGTTTTGTTTCAAATAACGAAACAGTTTACTGGAAACTGAACGTAGGTATACGATTTATATAGGTTTCAAGCATGGTAGCCATTTTGAAAAAAAAAATGGCGGACAGCTAGATATGCCAAGGTCCAATATAAAAATCTTCAATCTCCTTTGACCACACTGCGATCCCCACTTCTCTCGACGCGGTAAGCTCGTATATGTACCTACTAGTCGTATCGCCAAAATATATACGATATCTAATCTAACCACCGTAAGGACTATTCCTGCTTGCAGCGCATATTATTAGTAAAAGGATCCTCTTTTGTTTTACTTACGGACGCAGCTGTGGTCATCATGTGCACTGATTTTATGTTCTATGACTTAGTACAAAAAAGCAGTGCAGTTCAACTTCTGCCCTGCTATAAGAGCTGGCGGTAAGCTCCCTGATATAGGTTTTGGCGATAGTATCTAAAGCGTATATCGATGCAAAATAGTTTAGATGTTTCACATATCCCAGACATCCCGCGACAGCAAAATTTTTGCCCCCTAGCGTGAACAAATCTGCGCTACAATAAAAGGACTTGCAGTGCGATTCTGTCACCATCTCACCGTGAAAACTTAGGTGAAGTGAGCGTGGAATGAGCGGTCATTCCAACTAATGCTAAGGGATTGACACTATTGACAGCTCACTCTAAGCTCACTTCACTTAACTTTTCACGGTGAGATGTTAACAGATTCGATCGGCTGAAGTGACCAATCGTGGAGACTATTTTTACAATGAGGGGCAAATCTCGTCATTTTAAGAACGTTCACAGTCTGATCTCAGTAATTTTCCTACTATTTGTCAATTTTTTGCTATTCATTGTCGCCGAGATGAAACTGCGACTAGATTTTAAACGATTTAAATTACGGGAATTGGCCTTTTGATATCTGACTACAACGACAGATCTCATCTGCTGAGCCTTTTCCCAACTATGTTGGGGTCGCCTTCCAGTCTAACCAGATGCAGCTGAATATCAGTATTTTACATGGAGCGACTGCCTATCTGACCTCCACAACCCAGTTACTGGGTAATACGATACCCCTTGGTAAGACTGGTTGTCAGACTTTCGGGCTTCTGACTACACGTAACGACTGTCAAAAATCCACGAATGACAGCCGGGACCAACGGCTTAACGTGCTTTCCGAGGCACGGAGGGGTCTCAGTATGTAAAGATGGTTACCCATCCACAGACCAACCGCGGCAAGCGTAGCTTAACCTGACCGATCGACCTGTGCGGCTGTTATTATTTAGCCACGAGCACCCTCCAACGACAGATCTAATAGAACAAAAATAATCACCGGTGACTGGAACACTTCTCGCGTGGTGAAGGCGTCAGAGGTGCCCCACTTGGTGATGACCACGGTGGCGAGCACCAGAGCGGCGCAGACGGCGAAGCAGGAGGCGCTGGCTATGATCCACACCTTTAGAGGTACCTGGAAATTAAAGTTAAACCGTTTAAAGTTGTACCGAATAGAAAAACATCTATAAGTACATCTATATTTTAATTATAATAGACAATAGTTTATTCCTTTATTTCATTTAACACAATATAAATTATATTTTTGAATATTAGAATAACAAAAAATATAAAAATAAAGCTTGAGAGGTGTCAAGGGACACCCGGATGGAACAAAGTTCAAAGAGAGAGAGAGACAGACAGAGAAACACGCCCACGCCGCACGGCTTACAACTACCTATAGCAAAAAGTGTCGTTCCAACTTTTGGTCTTAATTTTTTCCGTCTAGCCCCCTTTCGCAAAGCGCGATAAGGAACTTCGTTCCAAAAAAAAAAATAGTATCCCACCGCGGCACCGGTATCAGGAACAGGGTCCAATTAACGTTGTTGAGCAGACAAAGTTTTCGAACATAATATATGAAGCAATGGATTAGCAATATTTACTATTAATTAACATCTCTGTAATTTGTGATAAGAAATAGATAATTAATTATTATTATAAAAAAAATATATTATAATATCCTTCAAAATGATTCAGATTGTGCCCAGACTACCTATCTGTCAAATTTCATAACGATCCGTTCAGTGGTTTATGCATACATAAAAAGATACAGACAGACAGAGTTACTTTCGTATTAATGCCAATTTATTTCACCCTTCTTCCAATTTATTTTGGGTTCGGCGCAACATGTCTTTTTCTTCCATGTCAGTTTTTAGAACTCTTTCTCAAAAGTGAATTTTGCCATACATTAGCAATTTCTCCTGTACATCGCGTGCAGACACAAACCTTTCAACACACAACTTACAGAAACAGCCAGACGCGGAACTTAGCACGATAGTTTTCATGCTAATCTGTGGCAATCGAAATAGCAACCTATTGCACATATACCTCTCTTATAAATGAAAATTTTACGTTGTGACACGTGCAAATCAGTCTATATCGTTGGCACTGCTGGGACACAGACCACAGGGGCAATTCTCGTAATTTTAAGAACGTTCACAGTCTGATCTCAGTCTCAATCTGTCAAAAATACCTCTAATTTCCCTACATTTTGACAAGTTTTTGACATTTGTTTGTCGCCGAGATGAGACTGCGACTAGATTTTGAACGTTTTAAATTACGAGAATTGACCTTCTGATAGACTCTTCAAGCTCTCATCACAAGTTTTGACGGTGAGATTTTTACAGAATAGATCGGCTATTCTTGACTGCCTCATTGATCTAGCGGTTGCCAAACGTGACTGCTAAGCTTGAGGGTCATGGGATCGATCTTCGGGCAAAGAGTTATTGGGGTACCCCAATAGGTTTTTCCAGTAGAAGTTTATGCCTGGTTATTGGCTATAGGCTCGCTCCACCTCCGCCTTCCCCTTCTGAGAATACAGCGTGTCGAAATGATAAGCGTAGGTGGGTACCTACGCTTATCATTTCGACACGCACAAAAGGTATCCATAAGGATTTCTCCACGGAAAAAAAACCCTTTTTTTCCGTGGAGAAATCCTTATGGATACCATGGATATCGTCTGGGGAGAACCCCACTGTTCCTAAACACTGCGTGCCTCCTCTTTGGGCCTGACTGTTCGACGACGACACAGCCCCAATTTTGTCGCCCGATGTTAAGGATCCCCATTTTTTATTTTGTTGCGCAGTGGAAATCCTCATGCACTTCCTCTATCGTAGGGGTGACAGAGGGGACTCTTGCTGGTTAAAACCACCGCGGTGTTCCACCTTTGCCTATGGCCCGGGGTGCAGGATTGTCATAAGCATTCACTGCTTCCCCGGCAGGCCTCGACCCGCTGTTCTTCCGCGCATCCCACCTTCCCGTGCGGCCATTCCCACAATCGACCATTGTGGGAACCACCAACTCGGTCTGGTCGGACGACGGACGCATAATAAAGCTACCCTAGAACCACCACAGCTGCACAACTGTGGCACAACTCGTCACCAATTAACTTTTCCCCTTTTTGCTTTTTTTTCTCTAGTGTTTATTTTATATAATCAGGATTAATTTTTAATACTTCAGTATTAAATACCTCTTCATGATTGGTAGTAATTTTTTTTTTCTCTCATCTCTTATTTAAATTGCAAACTATAGTTTTGTATAATTTAGAAGCATTTTTGAAAATTTTGTAAATGTAAGAACAATGGATCCGTTTTTTATGATATTTTGATGTTGACTTGAAAGAGCATGGCAGTTGAGAATATGTCATGCTCACTTAAATGTCTCACTGGTGGTGGCGCGTGTGTTGGATCATTCTGTTCCCTACGAAATGGTTGAGCTGGGTGGTGCTGATCCACGCGTCATGTTCGTGAACGGGCGCCATGATAAATGATAAATTATGATAAATGATTTTATTTTGTATTTATATTATATTTTATATTATATTTTAATTTGTTTCTTAACATTGTTCTCACATAGAAGCAATAAGAATAATGTAACCAGGATTTTGTAAAAATGTCTTGATTTAAAAGAGTGTCCGTGGAGTTTCTTGCCCGTTCTTCTCCATAGAGATCTACGCTTTGGAATGGGCAACTAGCTTCAACTTTCTGACTAACTGACCGACTATTTAATTTTGACAATTCAAAAGTGCCTGTAAATGGTTTAATTGAAATAAATGATTTGAGTTTGAGTTTGAGTTTACAACTCACGGTAGTTTTGTCCGGAACTCGGTGAATGACGGTTGGTCTCGGCGGCAGCGGTCGGCGCGCGTTCGGCATGCGTTCGGGAACACTCGGGTACGTTCGGCTCCAGTCGGTAGTCATCGTGGCGCGACTGTCGCACGACGTTGAAGATGGCGGCCGCTTCTCGTATTCGTATTGAAACATTTTCTGAAACAATTTAAGATTGAGAGTTAATTTCAAATTATACTGCTCGTTGGTGGTCGCTAGTTCGACTGCTGAGTACCTATGGGGTCTTGGGTTTAACAGCGGGTCAAGCAGAATGTTAATATTGGGCTTTTCACGAGGAATTTCTCATTCCGGAGTATACATTTGAAAGCGGGTTATAAGTGCTCATAGGTACACACGAGCGACACGCGTTGACGACCGAGGCAACTGTATCCGCTGCAGCAGCTAGTGTATTTGAGCACGTGCTCAAATACACGAGCGGCATATATGTATACACAGAAAGGTTTTTTGGAGCATTCGAAGCAATAGTAGAACACTGACTCCTAAGTCACAGGTTTCCCCTAGTTTAGGAGGCAGGGTTTCCATTATTTAAGCTACCTTTACTATCTAAACTTGTAACCTAATCTTTAAGTATATTTGTAAAGGTTATATGTTTTTAATAAAGTTATTATTATATTATATTATGTTGTCGACGCGTGTCGGCGGATGCAGTTGTCAGTTTAAAAACATGACAGTCGGATGAGTATGCCTGTAAGAGTGCGTTTCTATGCAGAGATGAGCGGAACAGAGCTACGAAAGAGGTGGGTGTCTCCACTGAAGTGCAGACGACTGGTTGAAATGTCTTAGGAGCCTGTAATTACACCATACCGTTCAAACCAGCACACGAATTGCGTAAAACTATCAACCTCAATCTGAATCATTTTGAAGGATCCATTGCTTCATATGTTCTAAAAATTCGTCTGCTCAACAACGTAAATAACGCAATGAATGTTGTCGAATTGTCAAAATTAAACCCATTGCTTAGTAGATAGTGTTACGCTATTACCCCGCGGCTCTAGTCTATATTTACATTGTCTATGTTTGTCTGATACTCATATTAAGTCCATGGGACCGTACTCTGTCACAGGTACTTGATCATGAAACCTTGTGTGTCTTTACCTTTCTCCGTGAGAAAAGGTAAAGACGGAATGCCTCTTGATGCTATGGGAATTTATACTTTATTTTTTGCACAATATGGACTACTATTTAATTAGATGCCCTGTTGGTCTCGTGGTTGTAAGCGCGACTGCTGAGCGGTCGTGGGTTCGATGGCCGGGTCGGACAAAGTGTTATTGGATTTTTCGATTAGAATCTTAGTAACAGTCCGGAGTTTGGAAGTTGGCGGTTTAATACCCGTGCCTCGGTAAGCACGTAAAGCCGTTAGTCATGCGCCTGATCTCTCTCCGGTCGTGTCGGATTGCCGTCCCATCGGACTATGAGAGTAAAGGAACAGAGTGCACCTGTGTTTGAGCACACACTTGTGCACTATAATATCTCCTGCGTACCTGGCTAATCTCCGTTGAGATTGCCCACCGTGACCGAGATCGGTCGGAAGGATATTACTATTTAATTATACAACGTGTTTTTTGGAACGAAGTTCCTTATCGCGCGTTGTGAAAAGGGGCTAGACGGAAAAAATTCTTACGAAAAGTTGTCATGACACAATCGCTACGAGTGCTACGCCGTAGCCGATGCGTAGATTATCCGCTACGCAGCTACGTCGTCGCAGAGCTACATAATAAATTATCTGCTCAACAACGTAAATTGATTTATAGAAGATTTTTATTGGAACGAAGTTCCTTATCGCGCGTTGTGAAAGGGGGCTAGACGGAAAAAAATCTTACGAAAAGTTGTCACGACACTTTTTGCTATAGTAAGCTATTGTAAGCTGTGCGGCGTCGCATATTTCTCTGTCTGTCTGTTAACTTCGTTCCATCCGGGTGTCCCTTGACACCTCTCAAGTTTTTTTTTTATGTCCATAACTCTAGGGGGTCATTGTACTCATCATTATGAACAACGTTTACTATGGGACAAAACCTGAAAGCGGGAAAAAAAAATCAGCTGTTCCCTACATTTATGTTCGTATAACTCGTCAAAATGTAGGGAACACCAGATTTTTGTTTCGCGATTTCGGGTTTGGTCCCATAGTAAAAGTTGTTCATAATGACGAGTACAATGACCCCCTAGAGTTATGAGATATAAAAAAAAAACACGTTGTATATTTCAGTGTAAAACAAGGCGTTTATGTGGTTTGTGTGCAATCCAGTATGTGCCTTCACAAACTGTATATGAATGAGGAGAATAGCAGAACCCTACCAAGAAAATCTATACAAATAAAAATAAAATGAAGTGTCTGTTTGTCATGTCGAAATAACAGGTTTTAACTAAATGCACAAATAGTACAGACGCCAGCAGGTCAAGCTACCCGAAACTGTAAAATTTTCTCAATCAACCTTGAACCTTAATGCTTTAGCGATAAAGTTGAAAATCTATTAAAGAGACAGATTGTAGTAGCTCGATGCGCTGGCGTCTGTACATACGTTAGTTACTTGAAATTAAAAAACAATTTTAAAATTCTCCGTATGTATTAATAATAATAATGTTTATTCTCATAAAAATGTACATTTTTTATCAAGTAGAGTGCTTAGTCTAAACTTACAGTACACAAAAGTTTGCAACAACACAAGCATTTGAGGCCGAACTAGGCATAGCCTGTATTTCAGCCTTCAACGCCGATCCCCCTGAGTTACAAAATATTAAGTACATATCTTATTATGACAGTGCAGTGATCCCAAGTATGAATGTACGTATCTTATTCAACATACAAAGTAATAATTTAGAAAAAAGAAAGTTTTTTTTTTTTTTTACTTATTCAAAAAGATAATATCTAGGTGTGTATCCAGTCCTCTCTTCTCTGAATGTCTGTATTACAAACAGAGAGCAGTGTGGCCCAGTGGTAACGGCCGTGACTTACCGAGTTGTAGGTCGTAGGTTCGATCCTAGTCAGGCGCTTTACATTGTGTAAAGAATTTCATCACCACTGCTCTCAAAACTGCGAAGGAAAACATCGTAAGGAAACCGGCATGTCTTAGAACCAAAAATTCGAAGACATGTGACATCTACCAACCCGCACTGGGCCCGCGTGGTGGATTACGGCCCACTCCCTCTCACAGAGAGGAGGCCTGTGTCCCTGCAGTGGGAACGCTAAGGCGGATTATGCTATTAGGTACAAACAGACACTTCAATTTTATTTATTTGTAAGTTTAAAAATTACTGAGTGTATGAATGAATGAATGAATGAATGAATGATTTTATTTTTGTAAGTAGGTTTGTACAAACACTTTTACACGTCAATCATATTTTAAAACTAGATGAGGTCGGCGTTTCCTATCTGACTAGTCTGAGAAGAAAGGCCGAAACAAACTCAGACGTCACAGTCTCTTTTAAAGTCCAGACATAATCTTGGTCAGATCATGTGAAGACCATGTAGATTTATGTCTGAGATGGTTTTTTTTATGGATTTCATATACTATGTTTAATTATTATTGTAGTATTGAATTTATGAAATAATCATCACCTCTGTACCTATTTTTTATTATCTGTTTACATATGTATTTGTTACCTCTATTATTAAGTTTTAACCTTTGTTTACTTAATATTACGCTGCTGTTTGTTGTCCCTAAGTAAATAAATAAATGATTAAATAAATAAATGATTGATTGGTATGTAAAGATGGTCACCTATCCACGGACCAACCGCGGCAAGCGTAGCTTAACCTGAATCAATCGACCCGTGCGACTGTTATTAGGTACTTAGCCACTTTTATGATATGTTATTTAATAAAGAATCTCTGAACAATTCCAGAGATTCTGTCAAAAATTGTATATATGACAATTAGACGATAAGATGTGTAGTTTAGTGAAGATAGATGGATGCCCTAGGTAAACGCTGGTAACGAAACCATTGCGAGTTTTAGCAAGGGGGCACAACGCCATCTATCGAGCGGGGTGGTAATCTTTGACGTGTAACTTTTTTTATTATAAAATTGACTTTGATTTTTCTTTTTAACTTTGAAATGATTAAGAAATGTTTTTTTTTTTAACCGGCTTCAAAAAAAAAAGGAGGAGGTTCTCAATTCGGTCGGTTTTTTATGTTTGTTACCTACCTCAAAACTCCGTTATTTAAAAGCCGATTTGCAAATTTTTTTCCTGGATTTTTTTTAATGGATTTGAGGATTGCCTCAGTGGTTGTCCCTTATACATTTTATTAACTTTGCTTGGGTAGTTGAATTATCTTCAATAATACGATTTTTTTCCACTTAGTTTATATTTATGACTAGCTTCTGCCCGCGACTTCGTACGCGGATCCAGTCCCTTTCTCGTTCCGATAGGAATTTCGGCAACTGTGCGTTGGTATGTCAGCCAATAAATCAGTCAAAACCGATGAAGGATTTCGATTAAGTTTGGTATAACTTAGATTAAGTGTTGTAGACTGGGTAGGTTATAACTCCATTAAAATAAAAAGGTAGAATTATTTTCATTCCGAAATTATGAAGCGAAATTAATATCAATTAGTTAACATTACTATTCTAAAAAATTTCTTTATAAACTATATTGTTGGTTTTTCCGTCGGGTGCCAGAATATAAAGCCCGGAAGCGTTGCTAACCCTTGAGAAAGCAACATAAAGTTGGCCATGAGAAAAACAGCCGGTTCTCAAATCAACACCAGCAACTTTCAGTGTCTGTCTTCACTCGCGAGACAATGTATGACGATCACGATCAGCCGGAAGTCGCGCATCAATTTCTTCACTGGTTTCTAGATACCTATAGGTGGATGTGCGGTTACGCTGGGAACTCAAGCTTGATTCGCTTTCCGTGAATGTTTCCGACTCGCGAGACAATGAATGACGATCACGATCAGCCGTAAGTCGCGCATCACGTTCTTCACTGGTCTCCAGAGATCTAAAAGTCAACGTGCGAATGCGCTGAGAACTCAAGCGTGATGCTTTTTCTGTGAACGTTTCTGATTCGAGAGACAATGCATGGCGATCACGATCAGCAGCCAGTCGCACTTCACGTTCGTCACTGGTCTCTAAAGACCTAGAAGTCGACGTGAGAATACGCTGAGAACTCAAGCGTGATTCTCTTTCCGTTAACGTTTCCGACTCGCGAGACAATGCATGACGATCACGATCAGCGGTCAGTCGCGCATCACGATCCTCACTGGTCTCTAGAGACCTAGATGTAGATGCGTAAATACTCTGAGAACGCAGGCGTGATTCTCTTTGTGTGTAAGTGTCAGAAACGCGAGACGATGTATGACGCTCACGATCAGCGCTAAGTCGTGCTTTACGATCCGAAGAAGTTTCCGCGGGGCAAGATACAGCCTGATGTTGTCGAAAAGCATCAAGTCTTGCCTGGCGTTCTTCATTCGATTCTTGGGATCTAATGATCTTCAATCTTTTAGCTCCTTTCGAACATTGCGAAAGATTTGACCTCTTTCGTGGCATGGTTATGGTTATTAAAGTACTTTAATAACTTTGCAATTAAGATCTAAGTGACTGCTCCCCTGCGTTACCGGGTAGACCGTGTCTCGAAGATAAATGGAAAATGAAATTAAACACTCAAATAACATAAGCCCGAAGGCATATCTATTATATATATATAAATGGGAGATTTAGCCAGTGAAGCCAAGTTATCAATGATTTACCATCGTCATCGGAAAGAAGTCCCAAACTGTTACTGCCTTCACCGCGTGGAGGTACTCCCAGCTTATGTTAATATATTAGTATAAAGTGATTTCCACATCAAATGTTCCTGATCCTTGATTTTTATTATCTCGGCGGAAAATGCTCATCAGACCAAACAAATTTTGTTAAAATGTCATGTCTGTATATGCCATAGTTTAGCTGTGCTCTCCGAATTCCACATCAGATGTTTCAATCTTCGAATTTTATTCTCCCAGTAGAAAATACTCATCAGACTGAACAACTTTTGCAAAGATGTCATTCCTATATATGTTATGGTTTAGCTGTGCTCTTAGAGTTCCACATCAGATGTTTCAATCTTCGAATTTTATTCTCCCAGCAGAAAATACTCATCAGACTGAATAACTTTTGCTAACATGTCAAACCTATACATATATATTATAGTTTAGCTGTGCTCTAAGAGTTCCACATCAGGTGTTCCGAATCTTCAATTTTATTCTCTTAGCAGAAAATGCTCATCAGACACAACATTTTTTTCTAAGGCGCCATTTATGTAACTCTTATAGTTTAGCTGGTCTGTTGCGGTTCTGCATCAGGTGTTCCAGTTTCCAAAATCAATTATAGCCTATATGTTGCCCAGGATTAATAGCTAGATAATAAAAAAAAAATCATTCAAATCCGTCCAGTAGTTCCGGAGATTAGCGTGTACAACCAGACAAACAGACAAACAGATAAACAGACAGACTTTTTTTATTAGATTCGTGTTCTATTACTGTTTCTTAACCCCCCTCAATTATTCTTTTTTAAATATATTCAATGTACAGACACAACTTTTTTACATTCTTATTATAAGTATAGATATAGATGTTTTAATAACTTCCTGTCACTGATATTTACATATCAAGTAGTGTTATATGAAACTGTGTGAGCAACTAAAAAGTGAAAAATAAAATGGTTTAAAAAAAAAAAGCACTACGTAGTGAAAAATAACTTTAATTTCGGAAGTCGGTGTCAAAAAAACGAAAATGCGGAGTCAACGAAACCGACTTCCGAAATTAAAGTTATTATAGTTCATTTGTTTAAGCGCGATAATCTCTGGAAGTATCAGTCGGATTTGAAAATTCTTTTGTATTTGATAGCCCAATCTTCGAAGAAGGTTATAGGTTAAGTACTTAACATTGTGAGGAAACCGGCCTGTCCTAGAATAAAAAAATCAACTAACTTGTGATTTCATTTTAATATGGGAGAACCTGAAATAAATTGATTTTATTTTATTTAACTTCACGCTACGACCCAGAGGCGCCGAGCAAAAACAAAAAACTCAGAAAGAACGTTAAGGGCAACCGAAGTAGCGAAACAGCGATGCTAGCAGAAGCCAGTGTAACATATTTTGTAGTTTTTTATAATCGCGTTACGAGGTGCAACTTCATAGACGTGATCAGCCGATGACGACGTGATAAAATCACAGCCAAAAATGTCAAAATATAATAAATCGATAGCTGTCATTGCCAACAGAAAACATAATAAGACCCCTTATGAGGGTGCACACAGGTCCACTAGCGCCACTCCTTTAAAAAAATATTATCTCGTAACTGAGAAGGAATTATGAAAATCTGTTCAATCAGCGACCTCGGTAAGTGTGTCTAGAATTTTCTAATACCTTTTATAAAATTTCATATTGAGACACGAAGCAACAAAATTCGATCTAAAGAAAAGCGGCCACATTCCTATATGTCGTATTTAGTTGCTTCGTGTCTCAATATGAAACTTAATAAAAGGTATTAGAAAATTCTAGACACACTTACCGAGGTCGCTGATTGAGCAGATTTTCATAATTCCTTCTCAGTCACGAGATAATATTTTTTTAAAGGAGTGGCGCTTGTGGACCGTTGTACAGGCTCTTAAAGTGTCAAGCTTCAGAGATGGACGCCATTTTGAAAAAAAAAAAAACAAAATGTGGTGACAGTAGGTATGCCAGGCTCCATGTAAAAATCTTCAATCTTCTTTATTTTCTTTTCTTCTCGAATTGCACTTTAGAGTCAACGAACTCTTCCGGATACGAGACGACAGATAATATCATTAAAGTATGGCTGCCAAACAGAGCGTGTAGAAGACCGCTCAAGTTACTAGCGTCGTAAGTAGCACGTGAGATAGTCACATTAACGTATATTACAGATGACAATTGTAGCTCGCATTGTGAGTAGGCCGAACACGAACGTCAGGCGCTGACTAATTTAATTTGACAGGACTAAACTAATATTTATCTTCTGTCCTTTTCTTAATGAAATAGAAAGAAAAAGATGCACTGAACTTAAATTTAGTTTAGTTTGTGAACAAGGGAATCGGCGCCATTGTCAGAATCGTAATGAACTGGAAATAACTTCCCCCGCGGTATTTAGCGCCATTAAGCGTTCTTCAAAAGAGCGCCGAGCAAAAAGGAAAACGTCAGAAAGAACTTCTTTCCGAACGTTTTGTTTTCCTCAGCTCCTAAGGTCCTAGTATGATGTTATGTGCCAGCGTCTGTGTTCCCTTCCACAATTAACCCGTCTGCCTTCAAAGCAAGAGTGAATAGGCATCTTCTGGGCACGCTTGTTCCATCATAGACCTCATCCATCGCTTTCCATCAGACGTGATCGAGGTCAAGAGCGCAGGCCCAATTAGCAATAAAATAAAATAAACCGGCTAAGTGCGAGTCGGACTCGCGCACGAAGGGTTCCGTACCATTATCTATAAAAATCACGTCTGTTGTATGGGAGCCCCCCTTAAATATTTATTTTAATTTAATTATTTATTTTTAAAGAGAATATGTCTACCTGGGCCCGTATTCCCGTAATTTAAAACGTTTAAAATCTGGTCGCAGTCTCATCTTGGCGACGAACATATGTCAAAAACTTGTCAAAATGTAAGGAAATTAGACGTATTTTTGACAGATTGAGACTGAGATCAGACTGTGAACGTTCTTAAAATTACGAGAATTACCCCTCTGTTGTTGTTATTAATTATGAGCAAAATCGGCAAATCACGTTTGTTGTATGGGAGTCCCTCTTAAATATTTCTTTTATTCTGTTTTTAGTATTTGTTGTTATACTCGTAGCAGCAACAGAAATACATCATCTGTGAAAATTTTACCTGTCTAGCTATCACGGTTCATGAGATACAGCCTGGTGACAGACAGACCGACAGACAGACGGACAGTGGAGTCTTAGTAATAGGGTCCCGTTTTTACCCTTTGGGTACGGAACCCTACAAAAAGACGGACGAAT
Source organism: Apamea sordens (assembly GCA_945859715.1). Taxonomy (NCBI): domain Eukaryota; kingdom Metazoa; phylum Arthropoda; class Insecta; order Lepidoptera; family Noctuidae; genus Apamea; species Apamea sordens. Next base: position 2,485,095 of record OX244015.1, on the reverse strand, counting down.
GTACACACGGCTACACATCAAGCTATGCAAAACCAGCATTGGCTGACCGTTCATTGTGAGAAAATATCATACAAAGTGAGGCCAAGACAAACTGGTTTTGTATAGCTTGACGTGTAGCCGTGTGTACGCAAAGCTAAATAATTGCAACTCAATGCATTAAAGTTTCGAATGTCAAACGGAATTCAAAATGGCTTCCGTTCTTAAGAAATGGGAAACAATGGAGTTTACCATTTGTGATTAATTAAATTTAATTACAATTTACATAATCTTTGCCAAATCTCAGAGCATTGTTTTTTATTTGGTGAATTTTCTGGTAGCGATTCAATACTGCGGAAATTATGGTTTCATAATCAGCCTATAACGTTCCCACTGTTGGGACTCCGGCCTCCTCAGTGAGAGGGAGTGGGCCGTAATCCACCACGCGGGCCCAGTGCGGGTTGGTAGATGTCACATGTCTTCGAATTTTTGGTTCTAGGACATGCCGGTTTCCTCACGATGTTTTCCTTCACCGTTTTGAGAGCAGTGGTGATGAAATAATTTACACAAAAGTAAAGCGCTTGACTGGGTCCGAACCTACGAACTACAACTCGTAAGTCACGGTCGTTACCACTGGGCTACCACTGGCTCTCTCACAACTAACAACTTTTTACTAAATGCATATGAAATTGAAAGTATAATTGTACGGTACTTATAACAATTTTTTTTTTATATTTGTGTTTTCTGTCTGTTCGTTTGTTCCGGCTAAACTCCGAAACGGCTGGACCGATTTTGACGGGACTTTCACTGACAGATAGCTGGTGTTAGAGTAACATAGGCTTAGACTTTTGTTTTCGAGAAAGAATTAGGTTTCGCGCAAAAAAATAGTTTTTTTCTAAACACATCGGGATAATAGGCTAGTTTCCTAAAATCTAATTAGTCCGTCAGTTAGATTATCAAAAAATATTGGACCCGTATTTTTTCTTTTGTCAATTATATAAAAAATGATGAAAATATCGCCCGTTAAAGTTCCGCGTGACGTCACGCCTTGCTACACTTTTTAGCAGTGCGTGACATCACGACCCCCTACTCCCAAATTTTGACACGTCATTTTTTGTTCATTCTTTATCTTTGTCATTTTTTGTTTGATTGACAAAAGAAAAAGTACGTGTCCATTATTTTTCGATAATCTAACTGACGGACTAAATATAATCATTATTTTTTTACCCAGCCCGATCGCTTTACGACCGAATTCGGTCACAAAGTCCTGTCAATTCGGGACTTTGCGACCGAATTCGGTCGTAAAGCGATCGCTATATAAATGTCGAGACTGCTGGGGCAGGAAACTACCCTATTGCGTAACACACTATGAATAGGAATAGTTTTCATTTTGACAGTTCAGCAATATTCATTGCGCTATTTACGTTGTTGAGACATTTTTTTCGAATTTATGTATGAAGAAATCAAAATGATTCAGATTGAAATTAAAAGTATGTCACGAAATTAGGATGCTGGTATGTAATGGATGATTTATCAAGATCTAGATGTAAAAGTCCGTTCTATCAGACAATGCACAGTGCACACACTGGAAATAAGACCAGCCGGTCGATTCTGTAAAAATCTCACCGTGAAAAGTTAGGTGAAGTGAGCTTAGAGTAAGCTGTCAGTAGTGTCAATCCCTAGCATTAGTTGGAATGACAGCTCACTCCACGCTCACTTCACCTGAGTTTTCACGGTGAGATGGTTACAGAATCGCACTGCTGGTTTTGTCTAAAGACATAACAGTAAGTAGTTATTGTGTCAAATATAGGAAGGTTGTGTTATTTATTTGTAGAAGGTTGTGTATTTTATTTATTTGCATCAAAATATTTCGTTGAACTATCCTAGATAAAATTCCTTGCCTGATTAGACAAATAAATGAGAATTACTGAGAGTTATAAATGTACTAGGTATAGGTACGTATTGTTTATTGTTATTAATTAAGCACTCGCTTCTCCTTCCCGCGACTTGCCCGCGTGTAATTTTTTGTTCCCCCGATCCACCCCGTCGCGGCTCCTAAGCTTATACATATACCAGGTGCTACGGTTCACCAATGCGAATATACAAGCTGTTGTTTTGCATCCTCGTCAAATTTCAGGAGGCTGTTATGAAAGACATAAATAATCAAATAAAATTACAATCCCTGGTAAATAATACTTATTTTTTTTTTTAGTTATTTACGTTTGACAGTATTTCAGAATACACCACTTTCAAAGAACAGAATCGCGTTATGGTGTCGTATAAGCGGCCGCGTTTTTATGTGTATGTAAAAGGGCAATTACAGTGCGGTCTCACACAGGCCGCGTTTTAAAATGCGTGTCCCGATTTCAGAAAATTAGAAAAAAAAATACCTACCTACTTATTTTATTGTTGATTCGTGTCGAGACTCAGGGGGCCTACTCCGAAGTAGTATCAGCCGAATGTTCGGCCGTTTCCAGCTACAAAGTTATTATTTGGGTCGGTCGGTTCCGATCCTACACCCCTACACTCTATCGAATATTGACTATGGTCCCGACGACCCAACTGAGCCGATCCGAACTTTTTTCACATTTTTTAATAATATTCGGTTCGGACATGTGTCGGTCCGATCCGAACATTTGCACTTTGCACTTCGGAGTAGGCCCCCAGTAGCATAGTTACCTCCTTGAATTTGACGAGGATGCAAAACGACACCTTGTATATACAAACGAATATACTTGAAATAATTTGCCAATACTGTAGCGTGCGTGTTGGTTATTAGTTAATCTATTTGGTAATTTTTTATCAATCGTAATCATAGATATACCTACTTTAAAAAGGTCAAAAGAGAATGTACCCAACCGTTTTTTCATAAGTTTTAGAAATATTTGTTTTTTTAGAGCAGATGCAGTGATTTATTTATTAATTTAAATATGTCATCGAAATACTCCTCCGCGTCGCTGTCGGCTGGTAATGTACCCAAGACACTGGCGGCATTGCTACGTTGCATGCCAAAGCTTAGCCTCTGGCCAAGGTAAAAGCCAGCCCTTGGGTCACGAGAAATGTCAATCAGACGTTTGGAGATTTATTTATTTGGTAAAAACATGCACAGCTATTTTATTTAAACTAAATTATTATTTATGTAACAACATGCACAGTTATATCGACCCAGATCGAAGTTATTGTACAATAAAATTTCAATAAAAATTTATATTTACAATAAGGAAGGAATTACTATAAGAAATAATACAGAAAAATAACTCAAAAGACAATAAATTCTATACTAGGCGGAGATGTATGCTTCACTACTAACAGCCACCATCGCCATCGCCAGCTATGTTAAACTCCCATGATAAAGGGGGCAGGCCCAAACACGGATCTGGCGGGATGAGCTGGACTCCTTTAATAAAGACTGGTCCTTGGCACCGGTACAGCAGTGCTATTCTGTAGAAATCTCACCGTGAAAACTTAGGTGAAGTGAGCTGTCAATCTCTAACATTAGGTAGAATGACAGCTCACTTCACCCAGGTTTTCACGGTTAGATTTCTACAGAATAGATCGGCTGGTCTCAGAGAGAGTTGGAAAGACAGTAAGTTCAGTAGTGGGACATTTAATGGGTAATAAAAACTTGAGAGGTGTCAAGGGACACCCGGATGGAACGAAGTATAACTGGCTTGCTTTCTATAAGAGAGAAAGAGAGAGACAGATAGAGAAACACGCGCACGCCGCACGGCTTACAACTATAGCAAAAAGTGTCGTTCCAACTTTTGGTCTTAATTTTTTCCGTCTAGCCTCCTTTCGTAACGCGCGATAAGGAACTTCGTTCCAATAATAAAATAGGGGGGAGGCTATTGCCATCAACTGGATCCAAATCCTGACTCCGCGCTGCTACTGAGGAATTAACTTTTCATCTTTTCTTCACACCTAAACTGACGATCGATTCTATAAAAATCTCACCGTGAAAAGTACCCTAGCATTACTTGGAATGACAGCTCACTCCACGCTCACTTCACCTAAGTTTTCACGGTGAGATGGTTACAGAATCGCACGGAGTCTCTTAATTTGACAGGACTAAACTAATATTTATTTTCTGTCCTTTTCTTAATGAAATAGAAAGAAAAAAAAACTTGAGAGGTGTCAAGGGACACCCGGATGGAACGAAGTTCCTTTCGATTAATTAGTGAAGGAATCGTATTTTTTTTTTTTTTGAAAGACGACACGAAAATAACTGGCTTGCTTTCTATAAGAGAGAGAGAGAGACAGAGAAGCACGCGCACGCCTCACGGCTTACAACTATAGCAAAAAGTGTTGTTACAACTTTTGGTCGTCTAGCCTCCTTTCGCAACGCGCGATAAGGAACTTCGTTCCAAAAGATGCACTGAAATTAAACTTAGTTTAGTTTGTGAACAAGGGATTCGGCGCCATTAGGTACTTAAATAATTGTGCGTAAGTCGACTCGACTACCTACCCCAACGCTGACGTGTTTTCGACCGTAACAACAAAAGCGACCACTTGACTCATTTCTTACTTCAGAATTAGAAATTCAATAATTTGACTAACAAATGAACATCGTTTTAAATTCGAAATAGCAATACATTTGAACCTTACTCGCCTACATGCATAATTAGTATAATTACTTATCGCTTTAATCGTAACATCACGGCCGTAACATCATCGGACGGCACGGTTGGCGCAGCCCGGTGGGTTCCCGCATTGTCGAGGCGGGGGGGGCTCAGTAGCCGTGGCTGGCTGGACCACGGTGAAGCTAAGAGGAACCCCAGCTGGGGCCGCTCGTCAGGGCTTTGCGGTTTAGCCCGACGTAGCGGCCTGCGGGTAGGTTACGGTGCCGCTTGCGCGACATCGCAACCTACCTGAGGCGGGCCGCGATGTCCCCCGTGAGGGAGACATCGCGGCTGAGGATTGGAGGCCGCGGCGGGAGAGGAGTGTCCCTACCTTCCGCGGCCTTGACGGGGCCGCCATCGTTGGATGGCGGACGCGGTGGGGCCGCAGGGGAAGAGGAGTGTCGGTGTGTCGATGCCGCTCTCCCTATCCTCTGCGGCCGTGGCTCCCCCAACGCGGGGGGCATGCGGGGCCTGCCTTTTAGGCGGGCGTGGAGGCCAGCAGGCAACGGATGCGGGGGCACCGTTGCCTGTATTGCACAGGCCTCCACCAGTGTGGGATGGGAATGGCCAGGTGTTCCCGGCCATTCCCGTAGCCCCCCAACCTGGGGGGCATGCGGGGCCCGCCATAACATCTAGGCGCCGGGAGGGCTCTGGAAGTAAAGGCTATGCCGATTTCCCATGGCCCTCCCATTACGGCGATTGTAGGAACACCGCTGAGTTTTAGTGGGTATACTGAGCTTCCGACAGGGAGTCCCACATACCCCGTCTCGTCCCCCGCGAGACGGGGATGCATAAAGCATTTCTCAGCGAGAAAAAAAAAAGTGGTTAAGCGATTGACTGCTGCGCATAGCGTTGCCAGGCGTCCGGATAAAGCCGGACATAGGTAGGCTTTTTGATTGCGTGTCCGGCCAAAATAAACCGTGTCTGGCTTGTCCGGCTTTTGTTAGGCTTTTTACATTTCGCAAACGAGCGAGCGCCGATGACTGATTATGACAATAACCAAAAAACTTGATTTTACATACAATTTTTTTGTCGTACCTATTAATACTGAGACACTAAATCCAATCAATAATGTAGGGTGTCCGGCCTTTCTACCCAAATGTCCGGCCAAACTGGCTGGTCTGTCCGGCTATTAGGTTTGGCGACCTGGCAACCCTAGCTGCGCAGCTTGTCGCGGGTTCGATTCCCGCACGGAACAATTAATATTTGTATGGCCTACAAGTAGTTCTTCCGGGTCTGGCTGTTTGTGTATGTGAGTTTAAATGTTTGTAAACGCACCCACGATACAGGAGAATTTCCGTGATGGGTATCATCATTTTAATTAAAACTACCTTTTGGAAGGGGCGACTAGAATCAATTTTATTTTAATTTTAATTTTGACGTTCAAAAGTGCCTTTAATGTGCCTATTTGAAATAAATGATTTGACTTTGACTTTGAATTATACTTAAACAAATAAAAAATAAAAAAAATATCAGTTTTTTTCTATAAAATTTACAGACACAGCCAAAGCAATAGCTTTACAAAGACAGATTTTTTTTTTAACTTCAAGTCGTTCTTAGTGCGTGTTCCAACACATCATCTCGAGAAGTTCCTCAAGGAAGAGTTCTGGGAGTTCTGGGTCCGAAGGGTGTTGTGTACCGCCGGTTTCGTGGCCGGCTACATGACATCAGTCAGCGAAACACGACGCAGACACTTCGTGTGCATTAGTTAGTTCTTAGTGTAATATTATAATGTTGTATGTATTTATAGTATATTTTTAAGTTATATTAGTATTAATATTGTATTGTATGTGTTTGTATGGGCCTTGTTGCCTGAAATAAATGGATAAATAAAGTCACATCGATCGCATGTGAGTGTGTATAATTAAGTATGTCATATACACACTCACATGCGATCGCTCTCATAATATGCAAAAAGCATTTAGACACTCATATAGGTACTATATGCGTGTCTAAATGCTTTTTGCATATAATACGCGCAAACAACCCACATGGCGAAAGAACCCACGACCTAAACCTCAGCGGTAGCGCTTGCCACCACTACACCATCGAGGCGGTGCAGACAGTCGAAACTCACGAACATGTATTAAGTAATCATGACATAATATCTAAAGACTATGAGGAAGTATTGCTGTCATAACCAACGTTGTGATGTTGCAACTACAGAAAAATAGAAGGTAGTAGGTATTTATACTTACTAATAAAATAATTATATCATAACGTCACACCTGTATTTCCGACTGGTTAGGCAGGAGTGTATCAATAGTTCACCCATTCAACAATTATGTTTAAGTTCATATAATAGAGGACTAGCATAGAGCCATCAATCGGGCACAAATGCGGACTCATACTGAACTACATATGTGTTTACACCATTGAGTTTGTATATAAAGCATTATACATCTTTTTGAAAAAGGAATACGCATTTATTATGCCGTTATGATTATTAAATAAAATTACGAAAACCGACGAGGCCGTATGAGCTTGATGCATTTGCTTTTCCGACAAAAAAATATTAGTCTAGGAATTTGCCGCGTTTTTGTTTTCTTCAAATACATAAACGTTAAGTTTATTTTTTCACAAATGGTACGAAAAGTAGAGTTTTTACCTCGGTGATAAAGCTGTCTTAAGTCTTGGGTGAACTTAAATCCCTCGCTACACTCAGGACTCGTCTTAAATCCCTCGCTTCGCTCGTGATTTAAGTTTTTAACACCCTCGCTGCGCTCGGGAGTAAACCGCGCGTTCTTCGTTACGCTCGCGATTTAAATCGTCACCCGCGACAGAAGACACTGCTTTATCCCCTTGGTTAATAATCTACTATTTTTCGTTCTTTCAATCCACTTGTTGGAATTACGTAGTTAATTCAAAAAAGTACTTTTAATACAGTGTGCAAAGACCGTATAATTTCATTTAATACTTTACAAGAACTGAATGTTTACTTATTTTTGACCGTGCCCAATGTGTCACGCTCATAAATTAAAGTGCTACAATTATAACTGTTTCAGTGCCTGGAGACTACTGAGCTATATAGGACAAATAAAACCATCATTATCAGAAGATCAGAAGCATCTGTAGCCAAAATGAAAACTAACCGCCATCTTGTTTTGTCAATGCAATTTCCATGGAATTAGTATACATGGAATTAGTATCTACTATAAAGAACTATCATACTGTATATATTTATTTATCCTTGGTACCATATAGACAACTAGCTACGCCCCGCGGTTTCATCCGCATACGATTCGATCCCGTGTAAATATCGGGATAAAAACTATCCATACTTATGTTCTTATCCAGGTCATGTGCCAAATTTCATCCAAATCCGTTCAGCTGTTTTAGCGTGAAAACGAAACTAACATACAAAAAATCAAATCTTTACTCTGTATGACATTAGTTTCAATTACCGTTACACAATTTCACATACAACCTATGACAAATGTTTATCAACAAGGTCCCTCTGTCAACGTCATTCAGGTGTCAATATACCCTTGTAGTACTTTAACCCTTCGTATCGTGTTCTACGCGCGATCCACGCGAACGTGGATCCTCGCGCGATACAACGGCTTTTTAATTGTTTCTGTAATTACGGCATTCAACCTGTTATCAGCGATGTCATCCCAGAGACGAAGTTGAAATGTATTATGTGCCTGTAATCACAACGCCACCCATATATGTATAAAGGTATAGGTTCCTATATATAGTGTATAATCTATGGGAGATTATACACTATATACCTATAGGAACCCATGCCTTTCCAATAGGAACACAGCAACGCTTGGCGACAGAAATGGGAAATATATTCACTTAATACTTACATAGTTATGTATTCAGCGTACCGTTAGCTCAGAATATTACTGAATGCCTAAGAAACCTGTATCTTATGCCGTTATGTCAAATGTAGGGGCCAAAGCGATGTCCGCGCCACAAGCAAGCAAAAGTTTCCAATATTTGCTATGACTCGTTGGAGTAGGTAGTGGTCGCAACGAGTCCAGACTTAGCTGAACGTTGGTTTTTTAAGTTCAATTTTTAGCCACAAATGAGTCGTATTAAAAAAAATAACAACCAAAATATATTCACAAATCACTTTTAAACACAAAGCTTCCTTCCAAGCGTTCCTTTGTACGGAAGGAAAACTATACAGTTTGAGGGAGCTCAGCTGTACAATAAGTTACCCAAAGAAATTAGAGTCAACTGTAAACAGTTTTAAAAATAGGTTGAAGTTGTATTTGGCTAACCAACGATAAGAAGGTGTAAAGCTCTGACAATTAGTAATACGTTTTTGACAATTAGTAAGAATATTATTATGTTTTTTTTTTTTTAAGTTTCTCATATTTCAGTGAACTACGTTTGTTTTTTTTTTTGAGAAATAAAAATTGTTTAAAGTTAAACCGTATTCCCAGTGGGGTTATTCCGTAAAACAGTAATAGTAGGAATATTTTTAATTTTGACAGTTCAACAACATTTATTGCGTTATTTACGTTGTTGAAGACAATTTAAAACGAGAGCATCTCATTCTTAAACCGCTAAATGCCAAAAGGTCAGCTTGTTTAGCAACCGTATTGAGTCCACGTTACTTTGTGATAACTGGTGAAAGGCATGCGCATGCGCACATCTGCGACCAATATGGAAATAGACCTCGTTTACTCTTCAATTGTAACGTAAGGTCTAACCAGGGTCTAATAAGTAAATACTAGCGGAGAAAGCATATAAGTATGTCAGAATTTAAACAAAACTAAACAAGATATTGGGACGGCTGAAAAATTATCCATAACGGGTGTCTATAGACAACGTGAGTCACTTGTATTCTCCGTCATTGTAATATTGGAACGAAGCTCCTTATCGCGCGTTGCGAAAGGGGGCTAGACGGAAAAAATTAAGACCAAAAGTTGGAACGACACTTACTGCTTCAGCCGTGCGGCGTGCGCGTGTTTCTCTGTCTGTCTCTCTCTCTCTTTGAACTTCGTTCCATCCGGGTGTCCCTTGACACCTTGACACCACAAGTTTTTTTTTTGTACTGGACCATATCAGCATAGCTATTCATAATCACAGGCTATCGTATTGAAAATTACACATTTCGATAACCTGATATGCCTTGCCCCCCGACAGCATACAGCTGTTGGAAGAATAGCGCTCGTCTATTTGATTTAGGGCTGACTTTTCCAACGCCAGATAATTTTATCGGAGGAATAATTTTGAATTTTTGACAGTTATATTATACAAAAACTGTCAGACGTCAATTTTATTCCTCGAATAAAAAATACCCGTCGATTGAACAATCAGCCCTCAGGGCTGATTTCTCCATCGCCAGATAAATTTTATTCGAGGAACAATATTATTCCTCGAATAAAGTTATTAGATGATTGAAACAACGCCAGATATAACTTTATTCGAGGAATAATTTTGAATTTTTGACAGTTATGTCATACAAAAACTTCTCAAACATCAATTTTATCTATTCTATATCTATACTTATAATAAATCTGTAGAAGTGAAAATTCTGTACATTGAAAATATCCAAAAAATAAATGGCAGGGGGTGTTACTTGACCGACACCGAACCCAAAAATGGGATTAAAAAATTTTTTGTCTGTCTGTCTGTTTGTTCAGGCATCACGCAAAAACTACCGGTTCGATTACGATGAAACTTGGTATAATTATTCTTTAATATCCTGGGCACCACACTGGGTACTTTTTATCCCGGAAAAGTATATACAATAAAAAACAAACTTAATTTTGCGGTTCGATCCCTATACCCGATTACCACTGTCAGCCCCGGATCTAAGGGGGGGCAAACAGGGGCACTTGCCCCGGGCGGCAGTTTCATGGGGGCGCCAAATCCTTGAGACAAGAATTCGAAATATCGAACAAATGAAGCCTCTTTTCCTACAATCTCATAGGTTTTTATCAAGTATTCGAATCTTACTATAATATGCTTGAAAAATAAACTTTTCTATTTCCATACACCCAGTTAGTTTTTGAACACATACTAAGTCATCTAAGAACGTATCTTAACAGATCAAGTAAATTTTTGAACGCGTGTTTAGTGTCCGTGATCTTTCTGCCAGGGGAATCCCCGTCACATCTATACGAGCCGAACCGAAAAAATTCAAACAGTCGAACGTCAAGTGACAACACTGTTTGTTTATGTCGTTGATTGCGTTTGCGAGTAATTAGCGTTAATATAATAAGTAATTTATTAGTGAAATCATATATTATCGTAGTGGAAATCAACAATTTGCAAGAATTACAAATAGGTAAGAAATAATTACATATTAGAGGTATATTTTTATGGGTGCTTTTTTTTGTTTTTTTATGTAAGTTTTATGACTATAGATTATAGAAACCAGTTAGTGGGATATTTTAATTTACTGCGTTTTTTAGTATTGTAGTTATAAGTAAACTCTACAATACAATAAAATAAAATCTTCAAGAAGAGGTAACCAGATGTACCTATAGTTACTAAACATTGCAATCAGGACCACGTTTCAGTGAGCTTCAGCTTTCATCAAACTATAGATACATAGGTATTATTTATATTTTTAGGTTGGAAAAACCAAGCGATGAGCGCACCAAGAAAAAAGCTTTCTGGGGCTGAAAACAGAAAGAGAGCAAAAGATAAAATTGAAGATGCAATGAATTCGGCACAAAAATGCTACTCATTGGCAGTTTTAACAGTTTTTCTCAAACACTGAAGGGAGGGGGCGCCACTATCAAGGTTTTGCCCCGGTTCGAAAAAATCGTAGATCCGGGGCTGACCACTGTCTGTACTGTACCAACCGCAAATACTAAGTTTGTCGTAGGTTGTGTCACCCGCAGTGGAGTTCATTTTTATTCCTTTTAGTTTTTAGAGTTATTTAGGTTTATTTTTATATGAGTCGTAGGTATAGATTTTAGTTTTAAAGTATAGGTAGTATATTTGATAGTGTACGTAGTGACCGTAGGTTATTTTATAATACTGTTAGGTAGGTTTAGTCATTCGTATAGATATTAGTTTTTAGGGATTTTGCTTATTTATTGAGTTTAGATTAGTTATTATCAGAAATAGGTTTATTTAGGTAGGTAGGTATTTAATTTTCTGTTATTGAGTTTTTTTTTTTAATTAGTTAGGTACTTAGGTAAAGATATCATATAGGTACCCTCTTAATCACCACTAATGAGACACAATTGGTTTTCTATTGTAATTAGCCACAAAGGGCCCGCGACATAGATGTCATTCTGGGGAAGCACATACATTTTATCCTGTTAGCACGTTCCCGTGGGTAAATTTCCGACATCCACGCGGGCGAAGCCGCGGGCAGAAGCTAGTTCCTTGAATAAAAGTTATTTTACAGTTAAACTGACAAAATTTTCGGGTTTTGGACTTGTGAAAAGCGTTAGGACTCCTGCGATAACATTGATTGATGTTCGATACAGTACGGTAGCGTATCGAGTGGTTGTGAACAGCTATGCTGGGAACCTTCTGGTTACGGAGATATTGAAGTGTTCCTTTACAGATGTTTTTTTACGAAAACAAGTTTTTAATGTTATTATAAATAAATAATAAATATCCCTGGACATTTCACACAGCGCCATCTAGTCCCAAGCTAAGCAACCTAATGCTTGTGTTATGGTAACAAGATGGCTGATAAACTACTTATATACATTTTTTTTTTTTGTAAATACATACATATTATAGATAGAAAAACACCCAGACTCGGAACAAATACATGTAGGTCATACAAATATTTGTTCCGTGCGGGAATCGAACCCGCGACACGCAGCGCAGCAGCCAATCGCTTAACCACTGCGCCAACCGTACCGTCTATAAGTGTAACACAACTTTAAATACCCCCAAGACCCCTGCCGATCGATTCTGTAAAAATCTCACCGTGAAAAGTTAGGTGAAGTGAGCTTAGAGTGAGCTGTCAATAGTGTCAATCCCTAGCATTTAGTTTGGAATGACAGCTCACTCCACGCTCACTTCACCTAAGATTTCACGGTGAGATGGTTACAAAATCGCACTGCTGTTCAAAAGTGCCTGTAAATGGTTAAGTTTTAATTTTAAACACTAGTCGGTCGCATGCATTCCTTCGCCTCACATGTCCACACCAAGACTATTAGTCACTGCACAGCTTTTCTGTCACAACCGTTACTTAAATATCATTACCTATAGTTATCTCAACGTCACACACAACGCAGCATAATGTGTCTTTGTCATAAGTGACTGATAGACGCACAAGAGTTCGCCTAGGTACAGTCACGAGCAAAAGTATGTATACACTCGGCTTTATTCAAAAGCGATTTACTCCTTTATTTTTGAATGAAATTTTATGTTGTTACGAACATAGCATTTTCGAACCCGTAGGTTTATGTAATGTGTCGTATTTTAAAGTTGCATTCGTTATTTCACGAAAAAATCGCAATTAAAAGTTGCCAAGTGTTGACATATTGGTGCTCGTGACTGTACTTATGGCTCAACGACCTTTTACTCATGTGTCACCCTAAAAGCTCGCATAGGTCAATTCTATAAAAATCTCACCGTGAAAACTTAAGTGAAGTGAGCTGTCAATAGTTGCCGTAGCATCAAATGGAATGACAGCTCACTTCACCCAAGTTTTCACGGTGAATTTTTTTACAGCATAAACCGGTAATGTTTGTTTCTGAGTTTCTTCTCAGTAGTAGATTGATAGTAGATGACCTAAGTTTCAGGCTGTGATTTTTACAACAAGACATAGGCTGCCGGTCGATTTTGTAAAAATCTCATCGTGAAAACTCAAGTGAAGTGAGCTTAATGTGAGTTGTCAATAGTGTCAATTCCTTGCATTATTTGGAATGACAGCTCACTCCACGCTCACTTCACCTAAGTTTTCACGGTGAGATGGTTACAGAATCGACCGGCTGATGCTAGGGATGACACTATCGACAGCTCACTTCACACTGAGAATTTGTAAGAGTAAATCGGTAGGGTTATAAATGTTCACATTTTCATCTTAGCTGTTGCTTTTCATTGATCTCTTCGAGTGACCCCACCGGAATGTCACCGGATCGAAATTCCAAAAATTTCGATCCAGACAATACCAAAAGGGCAATTTTCGTAATTTTAAGAACGTTCACAGTCTGATCTCAGTCTCAATCTGTCAAAAAACCTCTATTTTCCCTACATTTTTGACATGTTTTCGACAATGATTGTCGCCGAGATGAGATTGCCACTAGATTTTGAACGTTTTTAACGGAATTGGCCTTCTGATAACCTGCTGCAGACCTAATCATTGTTTTGTAGATTTTCAACTTTAATTTGATCAAATACCTATTTAATCAGGCCAGTACCTATATTTATTGATTTATTTATCCTCACACTGGAGCGCCATACGGCAATTACACCAATGGAGCAAAAAATCACTTTTATATGTGCTGCTTTCAATCCATCCTGTGCGCGGTGGACATCGAACGAGTGGCGATGGTTCGGGAACGCTCACGCAGCGTGCTAGTGCAAAATTTGTCCATAGCCCCATCACTCCTTCCATATTGCGCACATTCATTGCGAATTTTTGAAACTCAGTGATCTTTCAAAGTAAATACATTAAAATTGTCACCATCGTGCATCGCCTCGTCATTAGTTCAGGGACTCGAGATTGCCTCCTCCTTCTCCTTATAATGTGTCTAGTATGTAGTTGTTTTTCCAACTATGTTGTGGTCGGCTTCCAGTCTAACCGGACGCAGCTGAATACCAGTATTTTACATGCAGTAACTGCCTATCTGACCTCCACAGTCCAGTTACTGAGTAACACGACCCCCTTGGTGAGACTGCGTGTCTCCAATATTCTTTTTTTACTTTTGGCACGTGTATCTAAAAGAAATACTATTCTTTCTTTCTTCTACCGAAACCAGGAGCAGATTATAAGAAGTTATGACCGAAATAGCAGAATATAAGTTTTGGTTCTACTGATTTTCAAGCCAACATTCTCCAGCTTCCGTTGCTATTTCTCTAATCTGCTCTGGATCTCAGATCTATCATCACCGACAAGAATAATGTCTTCGGCAAACAGCATGCACTAGAGTGCCTCCTCGTGCTCTGGTACCCAACGTCAGAGTGTCCGTTATCAACAGGAAGAGGTAAGGACTTGAAGCCGACACTTGATACAAGCCTGTGCCTTGAATAGGTACAGTCACGAGCACCAATATGTCTACACTGGCAACTTTCAATTGCGATTTTTTCGTAAAATAACGAATGCAACGTTGAAATACGACACATTACATAAACCTATGGGTTCGAAAATGCTATGTTCGTAACAACATAAAATTTCATTAAAAAATAAAGGAGTAAATCGGTTTTGAATAAAGCCGTGTGTATACATACTTTTGCTCGTGACTGTACGGACAATTTAAGTTTATAGTTAACTTACATAATCAGCCTCTATCGTTTCCACCGCTGGGACACAGGCTTCCTCTCAGTGAGAGGGAGTGGGCAGTAATCCACCACGCGGCAGTGCGGGTTGGTAGATGTCACAAGTCTTCGAAATGTTTGGTTCTAGGACAGGACGGTTTCCTCACGATATTTTCCTTCACTGTTTTGAGAGCAGTGGTGATGAAATTCTTTACACAATGTAAAGCGCCTGACTAGGATCGAACCTACGACCTACAACTCGGTAAGTCACGGCCGTTACCACTGGGCCACACTGCTCTCTGTTTGTAATACATACCTACGGAGAATTTTAAAATTGTTTTTTTATTTCAAGTAACGTGTATTTTTTGTGCATTTAGTTAAAACCTGTTATTTTGACATGAAAAACAGACACAAAAGTTCGAATCGGCTCAGTTGAGTCGGAACCGATCGAACCAAATAGTAACTTCGTAGCAGGAAACGGCCGAACATTCGGCCGATACTACTTCGGAGTAGACCCCTTAGGATTCGCCAGACTTTTCTACATTTAAATATCGCTACTCGTGCAGGTAATGCAGCAATTCTTTGGCCAGAGGAGTATAGTGCACATCAAGCGACTACAATCTGTCAAATTTCTTTATAGATACTTATTCAACTTTATCGCTAAAGAATTAAAGGTTCAAGGTTGATTGGGAAAATTTGACAGTTTCGGGTAGCTTGACCTGCTGCAGTGCGATTCTGTAACCATCTCACCGTGAAAACTTAGGTGAAGTGAGCGTGGAGTGAGCTGTCATTCCAACTAATGCTAAGGATTGACACTATTGAGAGCTCACTCTAAGCTCACTTCACCTAACTTTTCACGGTGAGATTTTTACAGAATTGATCGGCTGGCGTCTGTACAATCAGAAACAAAACCTTGCACTTAGCAAATAACTTCAATTAAGTATGGATTGTCCCAGATTAGTTTTTTATTTTATTATTTTGCCTCTTTAGTCCCACAGCTGGGCAAAGGTCTCCCTAACTTTCCGTACAAAAAAAATATCTTCACCATAATGGTAACATATTTACTATGAGTTGCCAGAAAGGATACAAAACTGTACACTTAATACATATTTTTTTTTTTTCGCCCATATAATGTGCAGGCCATACCGCCTATAGTCTTCCGTGTAGAATTTCTTACGTGGTAAGTTTAAAAAAAATAATGTCTTTCGTTTATATGCTCATTCAATTATTTATTTTATTTAATATTTAAATTAAGCCGCAAAAGAACCTACAGTAATTTTACAGGAATCCGTCAGTAGTAAGTATAACAACAAACATGACATGTCAACATTGTCTCATATTAAACACAAACACATACAATTATGTACAAATTAAATGACAATACAACTCACCTACTCGCACAACACAACGTGAATAAATAAAAACTTGTATTCCAACCCAAACTGCCACTAACTAAAATAACACGGGAAACGGAAATTCGTTTATTTTAAATCAATTGCTCAATGATCGAGATCAATAAAAACACTTTTTATTACTTATGTCAAAATATTTTTACGACGCACTCCGCCACGGTTTATGCATGCGTGCGATCACCTCGGTTCCTCGAATCGTACTAAAATGCATGAACAGTTACATTACATTTCGCATTTCTGTCCATAGACTATACACTTTCTGTCTGTACGCCGGCGAAAGTAGTGTACGCAGTTCGTGTATAAAAAGTTTGCAATGTTTGCGTTCAAAATAATTACTACTTAGCATAACATCGCGCTTTTATATTCCTCCAGGGGGTGGGCAAAGATTTAGGTTATGCCATATTGAAATCCTTGTTTCCGATTGATGTTATGCTAATATCGAGATTTCAAGTGTAAATTATGTTGATTTCGGAATTAATAGTAGATACTTACTACTATTTCAAAACTTAAAAAGGCATCAACCAAACTCAGCCTATTGCAGACATTGCAGTCAACTGCTGAACATGGCCTCTCCCAGGTGGCGGCACAACACCCTGTCCTCCACCTTCCGCATCTAGTCTGTCGTCGGCCCATCGCCGCTGGGGGGCGTCCACACACTACGCTTGCAGAAATGCAGATACGCGGTGCTCGAGGACTCGTATGCTCCACGGGCCATCGGTCCTTCGACAATCATGTCCAGCCCCCTGTCACTTCAGCTTACTCTGCAAGCTATGTCAAAGTCATACAAAGTGTAAAAAGTAGCACAAACTTAACTTTTGTATTTAAGTTATTTTCAAAAAACACAATGTTAGTTTAGTTTGTGAACAAGGGAATCAGGGCCAGTGTGTTACGTAATTAGGTTGCTGGGCATGGAAACCCCGGACCCCACGCTCAGCAGTCGAGCTGCCGACCACTAGACCAACGAGGGAATCAAAAGCTTATAACGTAAAAAATCTTAAAAGTGGTATATTTGGTATGTACTGCGCAATGAACCTTTTTCGATTCCCACACCGATAGACATTTAAATATGACCTACAGACATTCTGTTCCGGGTGCAGCTGTTTGTGTAATGCGTTATGTGAGGTTTCTGTCCGCAATCAAGCATATACATAATCGTTACAAATTACAATGTTTTTCTCTGAACATAATTTATTATGCTTTACAATTATTTATTACTAGCTGCACCCCGCGGTTTCACCAGCATTAATTTCGATCCCGTGGGAGTATCGGGATAAAAAGTATCCTATATGTTAATCCTGGTTATAAACCATCTGTGTGCCAAATTCCATCCAAATCGGTTCAGTAGTTTTTGCGTGAAAGAGTAACAAATATCCATCCCCATCCATGCATACAAACTTTCACATTTATAATATTAGTAGGATTTTTTTGGGCACATAACCCATTGACAGCGATGCGGACGAATTTTTTGAAGAAGTCCTGCGTTTTTATTTAATTTTTTATTATATACTTGTATACACGTACAAAAAATACTGGTATAAATACGTGTAAATACTGGTATTCAGCTGCATCCGGTTAGACTGGAAGCCGACCCCATAGTTGGGAAAAGGCTAGGCAGATGATGATGACTTGTATACACGTCGTACCGCCATATTTTTTTTTTCTTTTAATTTACTTCTATAGAGACCTTGTCTTGACAATAACCACCAAAAAAAAAAGAATAACCAATTTGGTGCAGTCGTTCGGATCGGAAGTTATGCGCGTACTTACATACATTTCGGTGATTCATTTTTATTTATACGAGTATATGTATAGGTATATTTTAGTGTTAGCACATGTAAATTGTAATTGTTGAGTCTTTGGGAATAAATTATTCGATGTTGATATTTGAAAACATTATTTATATTTCAATTTAATTTATTTTTAACAGCCGACCTGGCCAGACTTCGTACCGCCTCAGAATCAATAAATGTTGTAGAAATGACTTATCTTTGTTTTTTTTTTTCGTGAATTTTTCCCATGTTTTAATAGCTGTTATTCTGCTATTCGGGGTGGAGATAAATCCAACAAATCAAAGATCATAGAGATGGGTCCAGCCGTTCTTGAGTTATAAATGGTGTACAGATCGCGGCACGTAAGTTGAACCAAAATGGCGGTCGTCCGCGCAGGTACAATTATGGATTGAGACCGATTGAGACCCGAAAATCTGTTACTACGCATTCAAGGTCATAGTTCAACTTACTTGCCGCGAGCTTTAACACATTTTCTGGTCTCAATCGGTCACAATCCATAATTGTACCTGCGCGGATGACCGCCATTTTGGTTCAACTTACGTGCCGCGAGCTATAATGTGTAACTAACCATAGATAAAGGAAAGAAGACTGTTTTTTACATTTATAAGGGTGTAACTAACCCGACTTTGTTTTATTACTAAAGATTAAGTGGCAGTGGTGACTGGTGGCCCAGTGTTACCGACCGCGACTCACGAGTTGAAGGTCGTAAGTTCGAACCCAGACAGGCGCTTTACTTTGTGTAAATTATTACATCACCACTGCTCTCAAAACGGTGAAGGAAAACATTGTGAGGAAACCGACACGACCTAGAACCAAATATTTGAGGCATGTGACATCTACCAACCCGCACTGGGCCGGCGTGGTGGATTATAACCCACTCCCTCTCTTTAGAGAGAAGATCTGTGTCCCGGAAGTGGGAACAGCATTGCAATTCTGTAACCATTTCACCGTGAAAATTCAGTTGAAGTGAGCGTGTAGCGAGCTGTCATTCCAACTAATGCTAGGGATTGACACTATTGACAGCTCACTCTAAGCTCACTTCACCTAACTTTTCACGGTGAGATTTTTACAGAATCGATCGGCAGTATGACGGCACGGTTGGCGCAGTGGTTAAGCGATTGACTGCTGCGCTTCGTGTCGCGGGTTCGATTCCCGCACGGAACAAATATTTGTATGGCCTACAAGTAGTTGTTCCGGGTCTGGCTGTTTGTGTATGTGAGTTTAAATGTTTGTAAACGCACCCACGACACAGGAGAAATTCCTAGTGTGGGGCAACGTTAAAAAAAAAATCTTGAGAGGTGTCAAGGGACATCCGGATGGAACGAAGTATAACTGGCTTGCTTTCTATAAGAGAGATAGAGAGAGACAGACAGAGAAACACGCGCACGCCACACGGCTTACAACTATAGCAAAAAATGTCGTTCCAACTTTTGGCCTTAATTTTTTCCGTCTAGCCCCCCTTCGCAACGCGCGATAAGGAACTTCGTTCCAAATGCAAAAAATATACGGTATGTTTAGTTAACGACACCCAACATATCTCACGGCCCACCCTCTTCTCCGCGAGAGGGAGTGGGCCAGTTAAATTAGCTAGCAAAACTCCGCAGACGTGATGGAATCGACATCTCAACACGATAAAACAAAAAAAAACATTATTTATAAAAAAAAAATATCAGATAAGTACCTACTTGAAATATATTAGTTTAAAAATTATTTTTTTTCGTGTTAATTTCATACGCGTAAAGGGTGTCGATATTTATAAAAGACTAGCTTCTGCCCGCGGCTTCGCCCGCGTGGATGTCGGAAATTATCCCACGGGAACGTGCTTACCCAGGATGCCATCTATCTCTATGCCAAATCAGAAGTTCAGTGGTTTAGGCGTGAAAATGTAACATACAGTTTCAAGTTCAAATCCTCCCCTTAAAAACTGAATTACCCCTTTTTGTCCCGTCTGTGGTAAATTTTCGACAACTTTACATACTTACTTATTATTAATTATTTTCTGTCAAAAGTATCAATACTGAGTTTTGAGTTACTCGGACCACGCATTCAATTTCTTCCACACAAACTTAACACCCCTATATCCCCCTTTCAGGGGTAGTTTTGAAAAACTTATAATGATAAACTTTATTACTTACTTAGGCAAGTAGGTATTCTTGCCAAGTTTCAAGTTTATTAACTAAATGAATAAGACTTCATATAAACTGTATTCCCCGCTTTTCACCCCCTTAGGGGTGAAATTTTGAAAAATCGTTTGGGATTATTCATAACTTAATTCAAACATTATTTGTACCAATTTTCGAGTTAATCAAGCCACGCATTATAATCCTCCCTTGTAAAATTAACTACCCCTTTTCAACCCGTTAGGGGTAGATTTTCGAAAAACCCTGATACAAGTTACTCTTTATTTTTGGTCTTAAGTATAAACACTGAGTTTCAAGATAATCGGACCGCGCATTCAAATTATTCCACACAAACTTCAACACCCCTATATTCCCCTTTGAGGGGTAGTTTTGAAAAACTTATAATGATAAACTTCATTTCTTACATAAGCGAGTATTCTTGAAAAGTTTCAAGTTTATTAACCTAATGAAGAAGATTTTTCATATAAACTGTATCCCCGCTTTTCACCCTCCCAGGGTGGAATTAAAAAAAATCGTTTAGGATGTATTCATAACTTGACTCAAACATTATTTATACTAATTTTCGAGTTAATCAAGCCATGCAGTAATATCCTCCCCTGAAAAATTGCCTCCCCCATTTTAGCCCGTCAGGGCTGGATTTTCAAAAAACCCTGATACACATTATTCTTTACTTTCACTATTAGGTATCAATACTGCGCGCTAAAATTCTTCCATACAAGCTTTGAAACCCCCCAATCCCTTATTAGGGGGTAGTTTAGAAGAAAAAAAAATGACAATCTTCATAATTTATTTAGATAAGTATTCATGCCAAGTTTCAAGTTTATTAACTCAAGGAATAAGATTTTTCATACAAACGAATTCCCCCCTTTTCACCCTCTTAGGGGTGGAATTTCGAAAAATCCTTTCTTAGTGGATGCCTACTCTTCACGAAGAACACCCTCCAAATTTCATGTCTCTAGGACCAGCGGTTTAGGCTGTGCGTTGATCTATCAGTCAGTCAGTCAGTCAATCAGTCAGTCAGTCAGGACTTTGAATTTTATATATAGATAAAAAAAAACTAAAATTACCAACAGCGGTCGTTGACTCCTATAAAAGATTCATCACTTTTTTTTGTATTAAATTCATGTAAATGGTAAAAACAATGTTGGTTAAGGGTCGGCCATATTAGCCATAGAACCGATGACCGTTGGGCTAGACGTGTTCTTGAGTCGGGACCGCGAATCGGTACACGTAAGGTGGGACGCCCTCAGGCTAGGTGGAGCAACGATCTTCGCAGGATGGCTGGTAGCAGCTGGATGAGAGTTGCTTAAAATCGAGTTGAATGGCGTGCAATAGGAGAGGCCTATGTCCAGCTGTGGACTGCTATAGGCTGATGATGATGATGATGAAAGGGTAAAAATAAACAATAAAAAACAACAAATTTTTCAAAGACTTTATTTGATCTTATTTCATTTACACATTCAGAAGTTCAAAAATTGAAAACATTCATGTGTCTACAAAAAAAAAACATGGAAATTAAATGCTCAAGCATCTAATCATACGAACTATTTTACATTGAATTTGTATCAATATAAAAGTATCTACTCTGACGATATTTTCTTAGAGAAAAATCAAGTTTATAGGCGATAGGCTTGCCCCCTTTTACATTCGGCGAAAAGTGTGTGTAAAATACACCTCCGACTACCCCTTCGGGGAAAAGAGTCGTAATGTTATGTTCCATAACCATTCTATTGATACAAAAGCAAGCTACCTAACACAACAAAATTGAAATTTTAAAAGTGATATTATAAACATCTACATAAATTATATTATCATACCGGAATATTAATTTGTATTTTTATAATACAATTATAATATACGACATTGAAAAAATTGTGAGCTATACAGGGTCAGATTAAGTTAGGTAGCGAAACTTCGCAGATGAGATAAGTATTGATATCTAATGACGACAAAACGAAAAAAAAAACGCGCGCAGCACGCGACGGTACACGTGAAAGGAATGAAACTTCTTAAACAATTAAGATTAAGAGAGATTTAGTGTGAGAGACAGAGAGAGTTATATCTTTCTTCTCTCTCTCTCTCTCTTGTAACGAAATGTGCCTAGACGTGACGTGTCCTTGAAATGTCACTCAATTCTCGTCCAATTATCGAATTTGAAGTTTCACTCCAAAAACAAAATTCATGAGTTTAGATAGACTTCAGCTGACTTTTGGCTCAACATCCACTGGTAGTGTACAGACGCCCGCAGGTCAAGCTACCCGAAACTGTAAAATTTTCCCAATCAAACTAGAACCTTAAAGCTTTTGCGATAAAGTTGAAAATCTATTAACGAAATTTGACAGATTGTAGTAGCTTGATGTGCTGGCAGTAGTAGTCTGTACAGTTACGAAATTATGAGATTAGAAAATCTTCTTTATTTTATCGGCATTTGATATCGATATCGATATCGATACTGCATTTCGCTAGCCAATTTAACTATGTATAGTAAGTATATTATAATGACCCAATCTACGTTGTTTTTAAAACAAATACCATTTAGTTAGTACCAGACCTGTTATGCCTTGTTTACACGAGTTTAGCACTTGTTATTTAGTACCGAACGGTGTCGACTTGTCAGTAATAATAATAATATCCCTGGACATTTCACACAGCGCCATCTAGTCCCAAGCTAAGCAACCTAATGCTTGTGTTATGGTAACAAGATGGCTGATTAACTACTTATATACATTTTTTTTTTAAATACATACATATTATAGATAGAAAAACACCCAGACTCAGAACAAATACATGTAGGACTTACAAATATTTGTTCTGTGCGGGAATCGAACCCGCGACACGCAGCGCAGCAGTCCGATCGCTCAGCCACTGCGCTAACCGTGTTGTCAGTATGTTATTGATGTTTTATTACAACTTGATATTAGCCGCTTCACTTGAGTGAACGTTAATTTTTGTTTAATTCCACGTTCACACTACGCTGACAAAATTACATAGAAATGAACGTTCATCTCCTCATTTAATTTCACTTCACTTTTGTTAATTTTTTGCTTTCATTTAGCATCCTTTAGTGAAAATCCTTTGGTAAAAATTAATCTTTTAGTGAATTGATCCAATGGTTGGATTTCGGCACTCGCCATCTTGCAAGAAAAATTAAATGAAAGGAGTAGATGAACGTTCTTTCTTAGGGAACGTTATAAAAAAAAGATTAAAAAAAAATAAAAATTTGTTAAGTGAATAAACACTTTTTCATTTTTTTTTCATTCATATGCAGATTATGCTTATGCTTATGCACAAAGTTTTAGTGTAAGTGACAAGTGTACTAATCATTAGTTACTAAACTCGTGTAAACAGAGTTTCTAGGGCGTGTTTCACTACAAATACCGGCGCTTCAGTTTGCCATCACTTTAAAAAGATATTTACATCTTGTATTGCTAACAAAATACCTAACATTTTTTACGGCGGGCAAAAATATGTATACACTAGGCAAAAATCAAATTTTATTCTTGTATAGTACGTTATATGGTTAGAAAGGGGGCGGAGCGTATGATTTTTCGAGGCAAAAGTACGTAAAATGGGGTGAATAGAGATGCAGGGGTGAATCGGGACGAAACTTTAAAATGGATTTTAACGTTGAAATAATATAGTTTGTTGCCAGAAAAGACCATGTTTAAGTGTCCTTGTTAGCAACAAACTATATTACTTTAAAGTACAAATCCATTTTCAAGTTTCGTCCCGATTCGCCCCATTTTACCGTAGTATTTAAAGAGCGCAGCAGCTGGCGATCTGTATACCACCATGGGAAGAACGCGTGAATTTAAGTGTTTGTAATACCTAACATTTTAGGAGAAAATCGTAGTTGAATTTCCCAAAGTACATAAATCTATATGTTCTATGTTACGGGTTTGGTTTCCGCACTTAGTCCTTCAGGTGGACCATTGTGCGTGGGCCATGGCGGCCGGCGGTGGTTATTCCAACCAGCCCACCTCCCTCCAGAAGATGATTACGTCTCCTGGGGGTCTACTCCGAAGTAGTATCGGCCGTTTCCTGCTACGAAGTTACTATTTGGTTCGGTCGGTTCCAATCCTACACTCCTACACTCTTTCGAATATTGACTATGGTCCCGACCCAACTGAACCGATCCGAACATTTTTCGTATTTTTCAATAATATTCGGTTCGGCCATGTGTCGGTCCGATCCGAACATTCGCACTTTGCACTTCGGAGTAGGCCCCCTGGCCTGTTGAGAACATGTGTGTATGATTTGAGTTTCCCGAGGGTTTCTGACCTAATCTGGATGACGCCTGTGCACTTAAAAGACATGCGCAACGGTTTCCTCAGCCTCCATACAAGCCATATACAGCGTGTAACGGAAGGGGGGTTACAACCCTGAAGGAGGTGAATGTGCTCATGAAACTCAACAACTTTCCCCAAAGAACATAGGTCGAAATATGAAAAAAAAATTTGGCCCTCCCATAGTAAATCAATCAGCTGGTAGTCAGTTTTGTAAGGGAGGGCCAAATTTTTTTTTCATATTTCGACCTATGTTCTTTGGGGAAAGTTGTTGAGTTTCATGAGCACATTCACCTCCTTCAGGGTTGATACCCCCGTTCCGTTACATGCTGTATAGGGGACAGTCCGTTAAGTGCATACATATTTTTGTCCTCAACCGTAATGTACCACTACAAAGTACCTAATCATTTTCTTACAGTTTTACAGGTATTTGTAGCGCATTGTACAAAATTTTAATTTTGCCTTTATACCCTATTCCCGTCGAGATAATTTCATGGAAAAAACCGGAGATAATTTTCATGATCATACCCGTTTATTTTCTAAGAAAGTACAATACAAGGTACATAAAATAAAGGTGTTTACCTAATTAAAGTGTTTACCTTAAATTAGGCATGCAAACGGTGAAAATGTTTTTTTAATAAAAAAAAATTAAATAAGTAAACCTGTCGGTCAAATTTAAAATGTCAAAAAAAAAACATGATAGAATTTAAACCAAGCATATTTATTCATGAAACACCACTAAATACGACTAATAGAGAAGTTTGGAAGTAAAATACATGTTGCGCCGACACCAAATAAATTAGGACAAAGATTTTTGTAATTTGCTGGTCATTGTCAAGTTTTATGTTGATCAAAACATGATTCGCGACTAACAAATATGTGTTTACAGAATTATTTTATCATTAAAATCCTTTTAATCTGCATTCGCGATTTATTTGCCAAAAAATGTAAACTAATATGAGTTTATGGAAAAAATAACTTTAATTCCTTCACAATAAAGTTCAGTTTACGCTACAACTTCAAGCATTTTAACCTTTTGAATGCCAGAGCATTTCGCACGCGCGTGCCCTCCACGCCAAGCCACAATTTCCCCGCAAATACCTACAAAAAGAATAGGGATTCCAAAATGATTTGTTTATTTCCTGATAAAAGTGCACCGCATTTTTTGTCACATATTTGTGTCGTTGGCGTACAGGGCACGCGCCTGCTTGTCACGTATATGTGACAATGGCGTTCAAAAGGTTAATAACTTTTCAATAGTGCTAGTCACTCTGAAATCAACCTAATCAACATCAAAATAAAGTTGATATATGTTTAACTTGAAATAACATCGATTAAAAACATGAGTTTCAATAAACTTAAGTTCAAATTACCTTAGTGAATGGCTATTTCATGAAACCATGATAATTAAGGCAAATTCTATTTTAGAGAGGTGTATTGATGATTCTAATGATTATAATTCTGTAAACACATACTTGTGACCATAACGAATTACATTTTCATCATCTGCCTGCCTTTTCCCAACTATGTTGGGGTCGGCTTCCAGTCTAACCGGATGCAGCTGAATACCAGTATTTTACATGGAGCGACTGCCTATCTGACCTCCACAACCCAGTTACTGGGGTAATACGATACCACTTGGTAAGACTGGTTGTCAGACTTTCGGGCTTCTGACTACCCGTAACGACTGTCAAAGATCCACATTCGTGGATCTTTGACAGTCGGGACCAACGGCTTAACGTGCTTTCCGAGGCACGGAGGGGTCTCGGTATGTAAAGATGGTCACCCATCCACAGACCAACCGCGGCAAGCGTAGCTTAACCTGAACGATCGACCTGTGCGGCTGTTATTATTTAGCCACGGGCCCCTCCCTAACGAATTAAATTTTGATCAACATAATACCTGACACTGATCAGCAAATTGACTTCAGGCGGTAACAGCCACACACGTACGAATCATTCCCAGACGGATCTGAAGACCAAACTAACAATGAATATTTTATTTTTGAATTTTCCATAGAATTATCTCAGCGAGTTCACCTATTTAGCTATGTATTGCTACCAAACTGTTACATTCTTACTGTTACAATATTTTGTAGGTTTTTTAAAATGTTTTACACACCTTATAAAGATTATACATACATATTCAGTATTTTTAATTTTAAGCCCACGTTACTACAGACGCAAAATTATCGCGGTGGGATTTTATCGCGCATTTGAATTTCAACTCTCGGTGTTAAGACGAAAGTTCAGAATCGAACAGAGCGCATCCAAGTGGGTCAAGAAAACACACTGTTGAATTTTCAACTCTCGGAGCTAAGCAGGAGAGTGAAAAATCTAGTGCCCAAAAAAAATCGCCGCGATAGTAAATCGCCCGTGCCAACCGGCGGGGCAATTGCGTAGTACACGATCAGTAGCAATGGCTTAAATTCTGACAGTTCAACAACATACATTGCGTTATTTACGCTGTTGAGCAGACAAATTTTTCGAACATAAGAGGCAATGGATCACCAATATCCTTCAGATTGCGTTTGAACGTGTGTTACGCAACTAGGGTCCTGGGTTTAACACTGATAAAAATGCCTTCTCGTTTTTTTACTTCATACAATCTTTATATACATTCCTTTTATCAAAAATCCATACCTTACTTATGCAAAAGTTAATTTTTTAGCGCTACGAATTATACCTATCACTTTGGGGTGAAGCCTCCTAAAACGGTAATCGTTGACAAACCTACACTGTCCCCCCATACGTATTAACACAGTAGTTCGAAAATATTGTAAAAGACAATATTTTTTAAAAGAGTAACCGTGGAGTTTCTTGCGGGCTCTTCTCCATAGGAAACGACCAATTTGAACTGTGCACCTAGCTTTTGACACGAGTCTGATAACAAAAAGCGATCGTGCGTATACGCGATCGTCGCATTCAAAATATCGGTTTTTGTTCGGAATACCGGAATGCACCCTCCCTCTGCCGGCGTGAACGCAACCTGAACAGTCCTAAAAAAAATAGTCTCGTGACGTTTACCCCAATGACAGCAGCTGTCACTTGGATAAACGTCACGGAGTTTTTTCTGCTAAATGTCACCGGTAGCGTTGGATAGGCGACTCCACCCCTAACATACACATTTGTAGCGTTGACTACAAACCCCATCTCCTGTGTTTAACACCCCTTAAAAACTGTAGCGCCTGACAAATTACATTGAATTTGCTTTTTAATTTAAATTACTAATAGTTTATACTTAAGACTAACAATTTACTTATCCGAGATCTAAGAAAATCATAGGCTTTAACACAGTGCAATAAATATAATGGCAACATTATGGGTCTGAGTCTACAACCCCTGTTTTAGAACAGCACTCAAGCATTGATCAACTAGGGGAATAGAGTTATGAGGAACAGGGTGTAAAGTTCACTCATCATCTTTACAAAAGCGAGGATCTCCGACCAGACGGGTGTTGTGTATGGTGGGCTACTGCCTGACGATTGGTGTCGGTACGTTGTAAATTATAGAGTCGCGCGGTAAACTTTGCTTGCGAGATGCAGGATTTTGCATGATGCGTAGTTCCCATGTGGCGTTGTAGATGGCGCCACAATCCCATCTTTCAGATTTGGATGAAATAGATCAGTTAATCAAACTTGAGTTTCGTTCTATGGCAGGGGAGCTCGTGGGGTGACGGCCGTAGAGGGTGACGAAGACCTAGTCAGTTACTTCGTCCGTCTGTTTGTGCTAGTAGATAACATTTATTCCTAAAAATGCACCCAAAAAACTACTTGGTGTTAAAAACATACGAAATAGCACACGTTTACTAAAAATGTGTCAATTTCTAAAGACTACATTACCAAAGATGAAACCAACTAAATTTTGAGATATTTTTTTTTTTTTTTGTAATTCTTACAATATTCACATACCTACTTAATTATATTTTAGGAAGAATTTCAAGCAATATTAAGTTACATTTTCTGGGTTGGGGAGGTCAGGTAGGCAGTAACTTTATGTAAAATACTGGTATTCAGCTGCATACGGTTAGATTTGAGGCCGAACCCAACATACTTGGTAAAAGGCTAGCAGATTATGATGATTAATGATAAATGATTTTATTTTTGTAAGTAGGTTTGTACAAACACTTTTACACGTCAATCATATTTTAAAACTAGATGAGGTCGGCATTTCCTATCTGACTAGTCTGAGAAGAAAGGCCGAAACAAACTCAGACGTCACAGTCTCTTTTAAAGTCCAAACATAATCTTGGTCAGATCATGTGAAGACCATGTAGATTTATGTCTGAGATGGTTTTTTTGAAGAAAGAACCAAACAGTTTGAGAGGACCTGTCCAGTCAGTGCACGCATTTGTCAGAAATCGTGCAGCTCAACTCAAAACTTAAGGAACTCAACGATCCGACGAACAATACCAAAGAAAGGACATTTGGGTAGGCCACATTAATTGAGCAACATTAATTGATTGAGTTTGAAAGCTTGGCAAATAGTCCACCTGACGATAGGTAGTTAGTACCGCCTGTAAGGCTACGTAAGGTACTGACAAGTGGCTTATTTAGCGCCTAGAGCCTAATGACTTAACATCCTTCGATGCACGCTATGCGACTAGCGAAGGTGCTATAGAGGTGTGAATAACAGGACGTAAAGTTCACTCATACCCTATAGTAAGGGTCTCGTGTCTGGCGGGCAACTGCCCGATGATTTCGGAACACATTTTACGACATTCAAGAAAAACAAAAGATATTGCTAAGATTAAAAAAAAATTTCATATAAAAATAGATAACTGCAATATTTGAACGATTTGAAGAAATGTGAAACCAATCCGCACTGGGGCCCGCGTGGTGGATTACGGCCCACTCCCTCTCACAGAGAGGAGGCCTGTGTACCAGCAGTGGGAACTTTATAGGCTGATTATGACAATGGACTACTATTTGGACCCCCTTTTCTGCCTCAAGTAAATACTAAGATTTGAACTTTATAGTTACAGAAAGCCAACACGCAGTGCTGTTGTGGACGTCAGATAGGCAGTCGCTCCATGTAAAATACTGCTATTCAGCTGCAGCCAGTTACACTTGAAGCCAACCCCAACATCGTTGGGGAAAAGGCTAGGCAGATGATCTTGAGTGTATGGTAAGGACCTAGTATGAGGAACAGGGTGTAAAGTTCACTCATCCTCCATAGATAAGGGAGGATACTCCGACCAGACGGGTGTGGTGTCTGGCAGGCCCAATGATTCATGTTGGGTCGTTGTATATGCTAGTTGCGCGGTAAACTCTGCTTGCGAGATACAGGATTTTGCGTGACGTCAGTATGACGCGTAGTTCGCATGTAGCGTTGTAGATACCGCTACAACCTAAGATGTTATAACTCAAAAAAAAAAACATAATATTACTTGAAATTCAAACTGATCTTATACTAAAACTACAATACATTTAAATACTAATTCTAAGTTCATTAAATAGACATATAATTATTATAATATTAAATTTAATACGAAAATTAAATAAGATACCCCATTTTAATAATAATTAGTAACTTAACCCTTAAATGCATGGCGTATCAAAACTGAAACACTAACTTCATAGCCAATTGTCAGCTACAAATTTTACCCGACGTCAAACTTGGCTGAATGTATAGTTTCCTTTACTAGTGCACATGACGAATTAAAAAAAAAATAACGGTATTCAAAATACGCGCGAACAAAACTGTCATTTTATAACCAACGTACGACTTTGGCGCGACTGGTACATACTTACAACTTTTGAAAAACAATAAAAATTAGTTAGAGTGAAGTTTACTCTATAAGAAAAAGTGTATTGTATTGGTAAGTAGTTCTATTTTTTGCTTTTTCTGGTTTATTTTCTCATTTTGCATGAATTCGATAGTTTTCGTCCCAAAATTCATGTGTTTCAAAAATGATACGGTATGCAGTAACGACAAAATAAATTGCGTTATAGTCTTAGCGGTAATTTGGTGGCGGATGGGTATTTGTGCATGGCTTTATATGTTTTTTACAGAGATGGCTGCTAGAAATTGCAAGGACGATGATATAGAGGATATACTTCGAAGATTGGAAGCTGGTGAATTATCGGAGGATGAATGCGAGTCCGATGGAGACGACTTAGACTTCTATCCGTCGAGAGAAGATCTGCTGCAGGTGCTAGAAGATGAGCCGACGGATGACGTAAATAACTCAGATTCTCCTAATTCGAATAATAATAGTACCAGTAATGACAATCAATCAACTGTTTCTGGATCAAACCAGCACATTCCGGCGAGTACACCTATCAGCAACCGACAACTTATTTGGAAAAAGCAAAGCTTTCAGTTTGACGAGAATAAAATATTGTTTGACGGCAATACTGCTTATCTTTCCGAAGTAACAAGCCTAGAGACACCGTATCAATTTTTTTCCTACTTTTTTACCGATCAAATTTTTGAACACATAGTGCAAGAAAGCAATAGGTACAGCATACAAAAAAATCCAGCTCGACCGGAATCAATTACGACCACAGAATTGCGTCAGTATGGAATACTCACATTTATGTCCGTTTTTCGATATCCCAATATACGATCATATTGGTCAACAAAATTTGGATTTGCCCCTATTTCTGAAACCATGTCACTAAACAGATTTGAAAAGATAAGAAGTTTCATTCATTTCAATGACAATGACAAACATTTGCCTACAAGCCATATCAACCATGATAGGCTCCATAAACTAAGACCAATAATCGATCATCTAAATAACAGATTTGGTTCGTTTCCATATGAGCAGAGGTTATCAGTGGACGAGCAAATGTGTGCCACGAAAATAGGGCATTTTTTAAAACAATATTTACCAAATAAGCCACATAAATGGGGCTTCAAGTTATTCGTTATGTGCTGCTTGCAAGGCTTTGCTTACCAGTTTGAAATTTACTCTGGTAAAATGACACACGAACGTCTCCCAGCAGAACCAGAGCTTGGTGTTGTTTCAGATACAGTTATTAGACTTACACGTGGGGTGCCGAGAAATCGGAACCACATAATCTATTTCGATAATTATTACACAAACTTGCCCCTGATGCACTATTTTGCACAGCAAGGAATTTACTGCCTAGGAACAGTGCAAAGAAATAGGTTAGGCAAGAATTGCAAATTACCAACAAAATCTGAGGTAATGAAACAATCCGTACCTAGAGGTCACTACGAGGAAAATGTGTCCAATTACGAAGGGACAGAAGTAGCTGCTGTTAGCTGGAAAGACAACAAACCAGTTATTCTTCTGTCCACGTATGTTGGAGCTGAACCGTCGGAGACTATAGAGAGGTATGACAAAAAAGAAAAAAGAAGGCTGCCTATTTCCTGTCCTAAGGTAATACTAGAATATAACGCTCATATGGGTGGGGTCGATCTTATGGACAGTTTTTTAGGTCGTTACCGCGTCCATATGAAGACAAGAAAGTGGTACCTCAGAATTTTTTATCATCTCTTGGATATAACTATTATAAACGCCTGGGTACTATATCTAAAAGTAAACAAACAAAAAGGAGTGAACCCTAAAAGCCTTATGGATTTGGGAGAGTTTCGCAGTGACTTGGCTGAAACGTTGACAAAATATGGAACACACAGAGAGAGTAAGAGAGGAAGACCAAGCTCAAGTCTGGAAGAAGCTATTTGTAAAAAGAAAAGGACAGCTAATTTACCTTCTATGCCTACCAAAGACGTTCGACTTGATAGAGTTGGCCACGAGCTTGTAAGAACAGATTCAAGAAGACGTTGTCAATTTCCTGGATGTAAACTTTTGAGCTTTATAAAATGCAACAAATGCAATGTGTACCTATGCTCAAAAAAAAATTCTAACTGTTTTTCCTTATTTCACAATAATTGATGTGTCTATACGACATAAACACGCCGAAAATATTATACTTTTAAACTTACTATATTTTAGATCCCTAATGCATAGTGTTTCATTTTTGAAACATACCTTTTTTTAATAAAAAATATATTAAAATATTTATACGGATTTTTTTTACTATTTTTCCATGAATCTACACATTATCTCAAATGTAATATATTTTTTTCATTTTTATAAAAAAATTCATGCATTTAAGGGTTAAAGCATGCAGAATCATTTGAAATATAAATTATTTTTCTGAAGACATGGTCAGATATACAGGGTGGCCGGGATATCAACGCGCAACCAGTTACCATGGATACAGTACATGATTCTAAACCCAGTTGAAATGTTTCGCCGGTTATAATTTTTTTTTTCATAAGTTTATTATACTAACATTCTATGGATTTCAAAAAGTCTGAATTAAAAAGTTTTATTCATTTATTATTTATAAAAAAAACCGGTCAAGTGCGAGTCGGACTCGTGCACCGTGGGCTCCGTACTTTGTATGTAAACAGTTTTTTTTTTTTAACTATTTAAACGGTTTTCGGTTTTTTCATTACCTTGTGCTACATGACAGTACTTCTTGCCAAATTTCATGATTCTAGGTCAACGGGAAGTATTTATAGGTTTTGATTTGGGAACATACACGCCCGTATCTTTTGATTGCGTTGACTTAGAAGTTTGATTTTTTTCATTGCTTCAAGGGATTGCAATATTTGATATTAATTTCAACTTGATAACTCCTCGCGTTCCTAAGAAAAAGGGTCTAGACTGACGGAAGTAATCTCAAAAGGGTTCCGTTTTTCCTTTTGAGGTACGGAACCCTAACCACCAGCTGTTGCCTACAAAAGTGCAATACCTATGCGGTAAAAATGTATGGAATAGCAATTTTTTTTTTCTTAACTGACGAATAAATTCAGTCCAGAGTGGTCCAGAATCATGTGCATGATAACAGGTTGCCCGTCGATGTACCTGCCAGCCTGTAGGCTGTCTTATTACCTTTTCATAGTTCAAGAACAGGACAGACATATACACGGGTAACGTGAGGGAAAGAGACAGCGATTTTTGTCACGTCATCGAAGTCTTAGGCCAAATTTTTTGGTGTATTTTAGAAGTTAACTTAAAAAAAGCCAAAACATTGTTTTATTGATATATTTAGTTAAAAAAGAAGTTGCATTTTGATATCCTTTTTCGAGATTTTGTTCTTACGCGTAATTTACAGCATGTATCAGAAAAGCGTTGTCATATTTAAGGTCAGACTACCAACAAACTGAACAACTTTCTCCATGGTAACAAAATCGTAATCGCGAAAAAATTATCAACTATAGAGGAATGAGGAACAGGGTTTAAAGTTCACTCATCCTCCATAGAAAAGGGAGGATCCTCCGACCAGACGGGTGTTGTGTCTGGCGGGCAACTGCCCAATGATTCATGTTGGGTCGTTGTATATGCTAGTTGCGCGGTAAACTCTGCTTGCGAGGATTTTGCGTGACGTCAGTATGACGCGTTGTTCGCATTTATGCCATTGTAGATACCGCTACACAAATGTCCGATAAAAAAACTTCCATAACTCTTCGACCCAAACGTATGGGACAGGTGATATTTTTTTCGTGATCACGATGTTGGTCCCATGCAGAAAGTTGTTCAGTTTGATAACCTGTGCCACAAGTTACTATGGTAATTTGAAAAAGACTTTACATTTAAATTTTAATAACTGTGATTTATGTACCAATTTTATTAGCTTCATATATTTAATTCTTGTATCAATAATTTTGCATGCTAGTTTTAGCGAATTGTTTTATTAACTGTTAAAAATAGCCCAACCATCTGTAATGTACAGACGACAGCACATCAGGCTGTCCAATTTCTTTAATACATTTTCAACTTTGTCGCTAAAGCATTAGGTTCAAAGTTGTTTGGGAAAATTTGGCATTTTCGGGTAGGTACCTTGATGTGCTGTCTGTACCAATTTTATTAGCTTTTATTTACTTAATCAATTATTTTGCATGCTAGTTTTAGCGAATTATTTAGAAACTGTCAAAAAAAACTACCATATATGTAAACTACAATTCCTGCAAATAAATTTAATTTAATTTTCAAATACGAACACAACTTTCTGATACACGCTGAAGACATTCAAAATATTTTTATATAGGGCTGTGAAAAGATTTTTTTTATAAATTACTTTGAAAAGTTACAGGTATCATTAAATCCTATAATAAGCAAATAACACGCTGATAACAGTTCTGCAAATTAAAACGCCGAATCTAAAATTCGCTAAGCTAACCCATTAAATATATTTTCACTACGAAAAACTTTTTTTTTTTTACAATAATCATCATATCATATTTAGGGTGAAATCAAACAGCGGGGTAATAGCGTAAAACACTATCAGTAGCAATTGGTTTCAATTTTGACAGTTCAACAACATTCATTGCGTTATTCACGTTGTTGAGCAGACAAATTTTTAGAACATATGAAGCTATGTCCTTCGAAATTATTAAGATTAGTAGTGTTTTACGGAATTTAGGTGCTGATGAGCATTGTTATCTATTTATGTGACTTACACCCGGCTTCTGAATTGAGAATTTGATGTCGAGCACTCGTCATGCTCTACTTTAGCGTTGCTTATGGTAAAAACCAACGAAAATAAAAATTTCTTTGCAAAATCGTAAGAAATTTGGTAATTTGTCGGACAGCGTTGATGAAATCATCCTAAGTAATGTTTGAGTTTGACGAGTTCCCAACTGTCAATTCTGAAACCGGATTTAAGTTAAAGTCCGCTTGCAAGCATCAGCACTCGTTCACATAGATAGCGGTTTAACGTGCGAATGTTGTTCTCGCTCTAGCGAATTGCATTTCTGAGTGATAGAAAAGGAACGCACAGATCAGCATCTGCTGATCTGTGCGTTAGTATGTATTAGATTTCACCCGTACTTGCATGAATTCAGTATGACTGTATCCGACGATATACGAAGATACGAAAATCCGACTTTATAAGAATCGGATATATATATCCGACCTATATGTCAAACAGATTTTTGTCAAATAAAAATCCGACTTGAAATTTTAAAAAATTTTGAAATATTTTTTTACGAGAATTTGACCCTGACTTTCGGAAATTTATTAAATATCCGATATCCTAGTATCCGAGCTGCGATATTCGAGACTTTCCAAACCCGAGATCCAAACCATTACATAAATATCCGACATACACTATCCTTATACCCGACAATGTTTATTATATCCGGCACTTTCTGTCTTTACAAGCTTAATTTTCATCCTCAAAAAATTCAATCCAATTTTTTTGACATATCCGAAAAACCGTAAAGGAAATCCCATTTTTTTTTTAACCTACATCATTCGGCCGAACTGACTGAAAATGACATCGCAATCAGGTCTAACAGCTTTGAAAAGTTCGACACCCCTTGCGGTGACATTGGTTTCAGTAAAATCAATATGCAATAGGTATGGTGCAGCCGTTACCAAATGCTCTAAACTCCTGTCTGTGATATTCCTATACCCAGTAACGGACAATATGCGCAAATTGGACCTATCCGGCCGACTTCCCGACTCAGAACCATGCTGCAATCCATTCCTACCAATGTGTATGTAATTCACATTTTCGTTCTCCGCTCTACCAAGGCGCAGTAACGAAGAATCGGAGACAAGATGATATCCAACATGACTGCCAATATGGATAGTAGATTGTCTATGGATATCCACGTCTATATGCATTATGTGACGTAGGTCGTGTCGTCGGAATCGAACACAGCCAGGCGGTCTGGGCTGTTCATTTTCAGCTTCATTTTCAGGTTCATTTTCAGGCACATCTATATCCTCCATCCTTAGTCTTGGACAATACTCAGGGTTATATGGTGGAAAATTAGCAGGGTTAGCAGGCAAGGGTATTGGCATATTTCCCGCCTCTTCATCGGCTTCGAGACGACGGCGTTTCGCGAGATCGATGGCTTCACGGATGATGAGACGGCGCTTCGAAGGTCCTTCTCCGGGGTTAGCTGGCCCTGGTTGAGGGTTTGCGGGACCCGGTTGTTGGTAAGCGGGACCCGGTTCTTGGCGTGCGGGACCCCGTTGTTGGTATACTGAGCCCGGTCGGTCTGTGGGCCTCTGTCGTGGATCCAAGGGTACCGGCCGCGGGTTAAAGGGACCCGGGAAATGTGCCAACTGAACAGGCTGATCCTGCATGGGCCGTGGGGGATTTATGGGCACAATATCTATGGAGCCCAGCTGTAAGGGGAGAGGGTAGGCGGGCCCCGGTCGAGGATTCGCAGGACCCGGTTGCGGGTCTGCGGGACCCTGTTGCGGGTCCATGGGGCCCGGTGGACGTTCTCCTGGGCGTCCGGGAGCCTGCCGAGGTCCCATGTCCTCGTCTTCTTCGTTTGCTGGTTGTCTCGGCCTGGGTGGGTAGCGCTGTTCGAGCTCCTGCCGGCTGGCGTTCGGCTGAATGACGATGATACTGTCGAGATCAAACCTTAACTTATATTTCGATTTTTCTGCGATTTCTAAGTAGCGTACAGTCACGAGCAAAAGTATGTACACACAGGGCTTTATTCAAAAGCGATTTACTTCTTTATTTTTGAATGAAATTTTATGTTGTTACAAACATAGCATTTTTGAACCCATAGGTTTATGTATTGTGTCGTATTTCAACGTTGCATTCGTTATTTTACGAAAAAATCGCAATTGAAAGTTGCCAAGTGTTGACATATTGGTGCTCGTGACTGTACTAGGCGGGAATGACATTATACCCCTGTCCATTAGGATAACCGTTTTTTGACAGCTGTCTTAGAACGTACATATTCCAGATTACGTAAAAGTTAACTTTAAAATGCGTAATAAAATAAATGTATAAACTGCCTTATCTTATTGAATTATCTTATTTATGGCTTCTTACAGACATTATAATACCGTACGTGTATCAATCAATGTATTGTGTGTTGCTGCAATCACTAGTTACATCTGTCAAAAAATGGTTTACATAATGGACAGGGTATACATTCGATATCTCATACACTCAGCGAGGTATTTGCGTAACACACTAAAAGTAGCAATGATTTTCATTTTGACAGTTCAACAACATTCATTGCGCTATTTACGTTGTTGAGCTGACAAATTTTCGAACATATGAAGCAATGAATTAGCAATATCCTTCAAAATGATTCAGAGTGAGGTTGAAAGTGTGTTACGCAATTAGAGCGCTGTATTTCATTCGCTTAAAGTACTATTCAACCGGTCGATTCTGTAAAAATCTCACCGTGAAAACTCAAGTGAAGTGAGCTTGATGTGAGTTGTCATTAGTGTCAATCCCTAGCATTAGTTGGAATGACAGCTCACTCCACGCTCACTTCACCTAAGTTTTCACGGTGAAATGGTTACAGAATCGTCAGAAAAGTCAAATTAAATTAGCTAGCGAAACTCCGCGGAATTAAGGGGGATGTCCCCCTTAATTCCGCGGAGTTTCGCTAGCTAATTTAATTTGACTTTGTATTGGTGCAAGTTGACCAGAAGGCCAATTCTCGTAATTTAAAACGTTCAAAATCTAGTCGCAGTCTCATATCGGCGACAAACAAAAGTCAAAAACTTGTCAAAATGTAGGGAAATTAGATGTATTTTTTGACAGATTGAGACTGAGATCAGACTGTGAACGTTCTTAAAGTTACGAGAAATGCCCCTCTGTTTCTTTGTCAAATCGCCATTGCCACCTAGTACTAGGTTTTTTAATTAACTTTCAGAAAATAGTAGCATGAAATTTCTAGTTCCCCCGAGCCACCGCGTCGCATCGCATCATCCGTCCGCGCTTTTACTTCGTTTTTGGTTAGCGTTCTGACCGTTGACGTGACAACGTCTTATAATTCGATGGAGCCGGCTGCACGCACGAAAAAACATGACTCATGCGGCGTTACCTCGCTCTGAGGCGTTCCATTTAAGGCTTGAAGTGCAAGCGAGAGCGCGGAACGAGCGACAAAGAGGCACAATCGGCCTCCGCGTTCGGCAGCGTTCGACATCTGTCTCTCTCCTACTTGAGTGAGCGATGCGTCCGCGTGGACAGCTGCTATACAATAATACATTTACATGTTTTCGTCAAGTATGAAGTGCAGTGAAAAGTGAATGTGGTGTCAATTGTTTATAGCAACGATATTTCTTATGACGTTGTCACGTTCAACTATCGTCAGTAAACCGATTTTACAGACAACCGATATTTTTTAATTTTTACTTTACAGACAACCGATATTTTTTAATTTTTACTTTACAGACAACCGATATTTTTTAATTTTTACTTTACAGACAACCGATATTTTTTAATTTTTACTTTACAGACAACCGATATTTTTTAATTTTTACTTTACAGACTACCGATATTTTTTAATTTTTACTTTACAGACAACCGATATTTTTTAATTTTTACTTTACAGACAGCCGATATTTTTTAATTTTTACTCGGCTCCTAAGAGCTTGATGTTAAGAAGCCGAAGGGTTTGTTTGTTTGTCCGCGCTAATATCTGGAACGACCGGTCGGATTTGAAAAATTATTTTTGCGTTTGATAGCCCATTTCTTGAGGAAGGCTATAGGCTATCTAACATCACGCTAGCACCCTTAGCAGCCGAGCAAACAGTAATAAAGTCAGAAAAGACCGAAGTAATAACGCAGGTAGGCGACGCGTTGCGGCAGGTTGGGTCGGAGGAACAAGAAATTTCACTCGGGCGAAGTCGCAGACAGAAGCTAGTTTATAATGTTAGTAGGATGCAATGTCAAACTTTTACCAGTAAGGTGCATGTTCCCAAAATTTGTTAGCACAAATTGAAAATTCCCATATCAACGCTTGAAAGGCAAAACTACCTAAAGGATTAATTTTCAATCGATAGATACATTTTTATTCTTGGAATAAAATTGACGTCTGACAGATTTTGTATCGAAGAACTGACAATTTAAAAAAAAAAAATATTCTTTTATTTTTGGACTTTTATACTACATGTATACAGTGTGTCTTTATAAAGTGCACATAATATTAAAAAGGTTTATCGACGGAAAAAATGACAATAATTTTTTTTTTTTTTTTTAAGGACTTAATTTTTTTTAGTCTCGTCTTGGTACCCCATGCAAACAAACTGTTCCTACTTTTAAACTAAATGTGATATTAAAACAAAACCAAAATTAATAATAAAACAAAACAAAAATAATAAGTAACAGTTTGTTTGCATGGGGTACCAAGACGAGAGTAAAAAGAATTAAAAGTCCAGATTTTTTTTTTTTTAATTTTTTTTACTTTTTTCCGTCGATAAAATTGTTTATATTTTCACCCTTTTTAATATGTGCACTTTATAATGACACACTATGTCAGTCCGGTTAATTTTATTCACTAGAGTATTATACATCATTAGCTTAGCTGTCAAACATTCAAAACTATTCCTCGGATGGCCCCCCAGCTAGATGGACGGACGACCTAAAGAAGGTTGCTGGGACGGACTGGATGCGGAAGGCGGAGGACAGGGTGTTGTGGCGCAGCCTGGGAGAGGCCTATACTTAACTCACTATGTCCAGCACCCTAATTGCGTAACACACGATCAATCGTAATCGGTTTCATTTTGACAGTTCAACAACATTCATTGCGGTATTTAGGTATTGAGCAGACAAATTTTTCCAACTTATGAAGCAATGGATTAGCAATTTGCTTCTTCAAAATGATTCTGATTCCGATAGATTGTGTGTTACGCAATTAGGGTGCTGGACATATGAGTTAAGTGATTGATACCTCGGATAAATTTATCTGGCATTGGAAAAATCAGCCCTAAGCGACATAGGGCTAACTTTACAGGAGAACAGAGAGGCAATTCTAGTAATTTTAAGAACGTTCACAGTCTCAGTGTGTCTGATCTCAGTCTCAATGTCAAATTGACAATTAATGTGAGTTGTCATTGGTCCCTGGCCTTGACATCAACCAATAGGCAAAAGTGTCAACATTATTTTTTTTATGCTTGACTACGAGTCTTTTAACTAAGTGTATCTTATGTTTTTTTTTTTTTTTATTTTTATTTGTAACTGCGTTCTGTTTGTGCAGAATAAAATATTTTTCTTTCTTTCTCGTCTGTTCAGCTTTTGTCTAAACAAAATCGTGGTTTCCTTGGACAAAAGCTGAACAAAGCTTGAATAAGTGTGGTTAGTCCCTTCATAACCAGCCTATAACGTTCCCACAGCTGGGACACAGGCCTCCTCTCTGTGAGAGGGAGTGGGCAATCCACCACGCGGGACCAGTACGGGTTGGTAGACGTCACATGTTTTCGAATTTTTGGTTCTAGGACATGTCGGTTTCCTCACGATGTTTTCCTTCACCGTTTTGAGAGCAGAGGTGATGAAATAATTTAGATAAAGTAAAGCGCCTGTCTGGATTCGAACCTACGACCTACAACTCATAAGTCCTTATGAAGTGGTTAGTCCCTTATTCCACGAATAAAAATTATCTCATCATCTGCCTAGCCTTTTCCCAACTATGTTGGGGTCGGCTTCCTGTCTAACCGGATGCAGCTGAATAGCAGTATTTTACGAATAAAAATTATCTCTCGATTGAAAAATCAGCCTTATTCAAATTCGCCTTTCAAGTGTCGATATCCATATTGAAAAGATTTCCTTCCCAGAATCCTTATAAACCAGCTTCAGCTTACCGTCTCTCGTGTGCCCACCAGGGGTTGTTGATGATAACGTCGCCTTGTCGCTCGTTATCAGGCTCCTCCTCTTTCTCATCATCTTCTGGCTCCGACTCTGGACTCTTGACCTTGTAGTAATCTGGCTCCTGTGTAATAGAATATTACGGGTTGTATTTAAGGCAGGTGTTGGAAGGTGTGTGGTGCAATTACATAACGCATCATCATCTGCCTAGCCTTTTCCCAACTATGTTGGGGTCGGCTTCCAGCCTAACCGGATGCAGCTGAATACCAGTATTTTACATGGAGCGACTGCCTATCTGACCTCCACAACCCAGTTACTGGGTAATACGATACCCCTTGGTAAGACTGGTTGTCAGACATTCGGGCTTCTGGCTACCCGTAACGACTGTCAAAGATCCACGAATGACAGCCGGGACCAACGGCTTAACGTGCTTTCCGAGGCACGGAGGGGTCTCGGTATGTAAAGATGGTCACCCATCAAAATCAAAAGTCATTTATTCAAATTAGGCTGAGAATCAGCATTTTTCGAACGTCAAAATTACAAAAGAAAGTACCCCAAAAACGCCCGCCCTTCACAGACCAACCGCGGCAAGCGTAGCTTAACCTGACCGATCGACCTGTGCGGCTGTTATTATTTAGCCACGGGCCCCTCCCATACTTACATAACGCATCAGCCTATAATGTTCCCACTGCTGGGACACAGGCCTCCTCTCTGTGGGAAGGAGTGGGCCGTTATTCACCACGCGGGCCCAGTGCGGGTTGGTGGATGTCACATGTCTTCGAATTTTTGGTTCTAGGACATGCCGGTTTCCTCACGATGTTTTCCTTCACCGTTTTGAGAGCAGTGGTGATGAAATAATTTACACAAAGTAAAGCGCCGGTCTGGGTTCGAACCTACGACCTTCCACTCGTAAGTCGCGACCACGGACTCACTCAAAAAAAATATAATAACAAACAATACAACAAACCATGGCTACATTGGCAGTTGTAATTGCAGTCAGCCAATCATATCATTTAATAAGGGGCTCGTGGCTAAGTAATTACAGGCTCACGGATCGATCGATCAGGGCCCGTATTCCCGTAATTTAAAACGTTCAAAATTTTGTCGCAGTCTCATCTCGGCGACAAACAAATGTCAAAAACTTGTCAAAATTTAGGGAAATTAGACTTATTTTTGACAGATTGAGACTGAGATCAGACTGTGAACGTTCTTAAAATTACCAGAATTACCCCTCAAATTACGCTACGCTTGCCGCGGCCGGTCCGTGGATGGGTGACCATCTTTACGTACACACGGCTACACGTCAAGCTATACAAAACCAGTTTGTCTTGGCCTCACTTTGTATGATATTTTCTCACAATGAACGGTCAGCCAATACTGGTTTTGCATAGCTTGATGTGTAGCCGTGTGTACCAAGACCCCTCCGTGCCTCGGAAAGCGCGTAAAGCTGTTGGTCCCGGCTGTCATTTGTGGATCTTTGACAGTCGTTACGGGTAGTCAGAAGCGGAAGCTGGTCGCAGAAGAAAATGTTATTGGCTTATGCAGAAAAACTTGCGAACCGTCCCAGAAAAAAAACTTGAGAGGTGTCAAGGGACACCCGGATGGAACGAAGTATAACTGGCTTGCTTTCTATAAGAGAGAGAGAGAGAGAGAGAAACACGCGCACGCCGCACGGCTTACAAGTATAGCAAAAAGTGTCGTTCCAACTTTTGGTCTTAATTTT
Organism: Apamea sordens; assembly: GCA_945859715.1. Classification (NCBI taxonomy): domain Eukaryota; kingdom Metazoa; phylum Arthropoda; class Insecta; order Lepidoptera; family Noctuidae; genus Apamea; species Apamea sordens. Next base: position 2,442,225 of record OX244015.1, on the reverse strand, counting down.
TTCCGTCTAGCCCCCTTTCGCAACGCGCGATAAGGAACTTCGTTCCAAAAACAAGGGACACCCGGATGGAACTAAGTTCAAAGAGAGAGAGAGAGAGAGAGACAGAGAAACACGCGCACGCCGCACAGCTTACAACTATAGCAAAAAGTGTCGTTCCAAGCCTCGAGGCAGAGCTAACCGCTCCCAGTCAGCTGGTGAGGAGCTTATGATACTATACCTCAAGCTCCCAGCTGTCCAGCTCCGTGAAGACAGCCTTGGTGTCGGCCCAGGAGTGCGTGTGCTCCGACACGGTGCTGAACTCCTCGGGCGGCGCCACGTACAGCTCCTCGAGGCGCGGCAGCCAGCCCAGCGCCGACACCTCTGAGTCGGCCAGGGGAGAGCCTCGGACGTCGAACACCTGGGTGGGATAACATAATATGAAGCTCCAACAAAGCACATAAAATTGAATCGCGACATATTAGCCAAAAATGTAAACAAATATGATTTATGGAAAAATAACTTTAATTCCTGCACAATAAAGTTCAGTTTACGCTACAATTTCAAACATTTTTATAACTTTTACAATAGTCACTCTGAAATCAACTTAATTACCTATAAAATAAAGTTGATATTTGTTTAACTTGAGATAACGCCAATTTTAAACAAATAAAATTTGAATTTAGGATCCTTGTTATCTCGATATTCCCTCAGGATGTTGACTTATGGGTGGGGGTGGTAAAACCGCGGGGCGCAGCTAGTTAATTTAAAAACTACTTCTATAGTTTTGTAACTCATCCTAAGTTTAAAACTAACTCTAATTATTCGAACTAAACCCCAGTTTTCAGAAATACCCCATAATTTCTAACTTACCCTAAGTTTTTAACTCACCCCAAGTTTTTTACTTACCCAACTTTCATGTCTTACCCTACATATTACTTAAGTAACTTTCCTAACTTACCCTAACTTTCTTAACTAACCCTAAGTTTCTAACTTACCCTACATTTTCTAACTTACCCCAATATTAATTAATTACACAGCACAGTCGCAGTATTGAAATATCCCATATTTTCCAACTTAACCAAAGTTTTTAACTCGCCCCAAGTTTTTTAATAATACCCCAACTTTCGTATCTTGCATTTTCAGACTTACCCTAAGCTTCTTGAATCCGTATCTGCTAGAGAGCGACGCGTAAGCGACACACTCAGTCAGACGTCTGCAGTCCCTCATGTATAACTCAGTGAGGTCGGCTAGCTTGCTGAGCGGCATTAATGAGGCTGGCTCGAACCAGTCGCATTCTGACACGTCGAGGTACTGGAAAATAAAATTTACTTCTATACATACACCCACGCCTTCTTCCCATGGGGGTAAACAGAAATTGCAGAACGCCACCTGCCGGTCGATTCTGTAAAAATCTCACCGTGAAAACTCAAGTAAAGTGAGCTTGATGTGAGTTGTCAGTAGTGTTAATCCCTAGCATTAGTTGGAATGACAGCTCACTCCACGCTCAATTCACCTAAGTTTTTAGGGTGAGATGGTTACAGAATCGCACTGCTGCTCCTTATATACTCCTTTTGCCTGGTTTACGTTGATACATCAGAGGGGCAATTCTCGTAATTTTGAGAACGTTCACAGTCTGAAGGCCTATTCTCGTAAGTAAAAATGTTCAAAATCTAGTCGCAGCCTCATCTCGGTGACAAACAAATGTCAAAAACTTGTCAAAATGTAGGGAAATCAGAGGTATTTTTGACAGATACAGACTGATATCAGACTGACATCCATGATGATGATGACAATGATGACGATGATGATGGCGATGATGATGACGGTGATGATGACGATAACGATGATGATGACGGTGATGACGACGGTGACGACGATGATGATGACGACTATGATGGTGATGACGATGATGATGACGATGATGATGACGACTATGATGGTGATGACGATGATGGCGATGGTGATGACGATGATGATGGTGATGACGATGATGATGACGATCATGAAGATGATGATGACGATGATGATGATGATGATGACGATGATGACGATGATGACAATGATGATGACGATGATGATGATGACGATGATGATGATGACGACGATGATGATGACGGTGATGATAACGATGATGATGACGACGACGATGATGACGATGATGGTGATGACGATGATGATCATGATGATGAAGGTGACCATGGTGATAGTGATGACGATGATGAACATGATGTGAAGATGATAATGACGATGATGAAGATGATGGTGATGATTATTTTTGATTTTGTTTCCTTACCTCTAGGTGGGGCAAGCGCTGCTGTACCTTCCCCAAATATGATGTGTTCAGCGGTAGGTTGTAGCATCTTGAGCCGCGGAGAGATAGCTTTTTCAAATGCATTGGGAAATGACGGAGGTTCGTCTGTGGGGGGCAAAATAGAGAAATTATACAACTATAGAGGTATGATGAACAGGGTGTAAAGTTCCTAGTAGTAGTAGTGTAGTGCAGTAGTTCCTAGTGGTTCCTAGTTCCTTGTATCCTCCATAGAAAAGGCAGGAACCTCCGACCAGACGGGTGTCGTGTCTGGCGGGCAACTGCCCGATGATTCATGTCGGGCCGTTGTATATATGCTAGTTGCGCGGTAAACTCTGCTTGCGAGATGCAGAATTTTTCGTGACGTCAGTATGATGCGTAGTTCGCATGTGGCAGTGTTGATGTCGCTACACAACCCTGGTTTTTTTTTTTCATCAGCTCACCCATGCTTTTTTGTACACATATAGGACTAGCAGTGCCCCGCGGTTTCGCTCGCATAAGTGTCGATCCCGCGGGAATATCGGGATGGAAAGTATCCTACGTGTTATTCTGATGTATAAGCTAAATTACAGTAAAGTTTCATTAAAATACGTTCAGTAGTTTTTGCGTGACAGAGTAACATTCATCCATCCATCCTCACAAACTTTTGCGTTTACAATATTAGTAGGAGAAAATTGAAAACTTGCGCCAACTAGAAATAGGAGATGCAGTAACTGTTACATGTTCATTATAAATTGTCATTACCCAAAACTAAATTCTTGAAAAAAAAAAAACAACGGGTCGCACTCCGCGAGTGCCGGCAGAAGTGAACCTTGAATCATTTATTAAAGTTGTGCTTTTTTGATATTTTGGAATGCGGTCTACCTCTCCCTCCGTCTTACGAATTTTCGATCAGGTCACGTGTCCTGACGCGAGCTCCGTCTTATAAATTTTCGATCAGGTCACGTGTCCTGACGCGGATTTAACATTTTTTACCCATCACAACAGAAGTGCACAACGCCGCTAAAGAAGTTTTCACTTCAATAAATCGTGTTATCATCTTAGAGAGTGCAAACGAAGTTAGCCTTCAAGTAAACACGAATTAATTGCGTTCCAGTAAAAAAAAAAAAACTTAATTATGAAAGCAAACAGGATACGGACACGTTGAATTAGATATTTTAATTTGGCGCACCTATTCAATTTTATCCTTTCGTGAACTTTTTACCTTTTAATTGTATACTTTTTATTAGTTACACTTTTTATTTTGATCTCATTTTTATGTAACAAATCTATCTGCCTAACCTTTTCCCAAATATGTTGGGGTCGGCTTCCAGTCTAACTGGATGCAGCTGAATACCAGTATTTTACAAGAAACTCCCCCCCCCCCTCTCCCTCTCCCTCCCTCTTGGATGGTGGCGTTACCACTGTCCAACCACTGTTCCACTGGGCGACCACAGGGTCGCTGTATACAACGTGGCGCTACAATGGCGACATTAATTTAACACACGGGTAGGGCCAGTAATCATAAAAATTTCGTAACTTGAAAACTTCCACCTGCGCCGCGCGCCGACATAGGGCTCTCTCTCTTTCCTTCAATTCGCCTTTTCTTTGCTCGTTAATTGTTTTAATTACATTGATGCGATGTTATTATCCGTGACCCCGGCAAATGACCCCTGCGCTAGTTCTTTAAGTCAGGTTGCTCTAAGATGCTATTTTATAAAATCTATACTTATAATAAATCTGAAGAAGAAGTGAAAATTCTGTACATTGAAAATATCAAAAAAATAAATGGCAGGGGGTGTTACTAGACCGACACCGAACCCAAAAACGTGATTAAAAAAATTTTTGTCTGTCTGTCTGTCTGTTTGTTCAGGCATCACGCAAAAACTACCGGTCCGATTACGATGAAACTTGGTATAATTATTCTTTAATATCCTGGGCACCACACTGGGTACTTTTTATCCCGGAAAAGTATATACAATAAAAAACAAACTTAATTTTGCGGTTCGATCCCTAGACCCGATAACTGTACTGTGTACTGTACCAACCGCAAATAATAAGTTTGTCGTAGGTTACGTCACCTGCAGTGGAGTTCATTTTTATTCCTTTTAGTTTTTAGAGTTATTTAGGTTTATTTTTATACAAGTCATAGGTATAGACTTTAATTTTAAAGTATAGGTAGTATATTTGATAGTGTACGTAGTGACCGTAGGTTATTTTATAATAATGTTAGGTAGTCATTCGTATAGAATTAGTTTTTAGAGATTTTGCTTATTTATTGAGTTAGATTAGTTATCATCAGAAATAGGTTTATTTAGGTAGGTGGGTATTTTATTTTCTGTTATTGAGCTTTTTTTTTAAATTAGGTAGGTACTTAGGTAAAGATACCATATAGGTACCCTCTTAATCACAACTAATGATACACAATTGGTTTTCTATTGTAATTAGCCACAAAGGGCCCGCGGGATAGATGGCATTCTGGGGAAGCACGTACATTTTATCCTGTTAGCACGTTCCCGTGGGATAATTTCCGACATCCACGCGGGCGAAGCCGCGGGCAGAAGCTAGTTGTTAATAAATAAATAAATATTAATGTTTAACCAATTAAAATATATTCATAAAACTACAACACAAAACCGTATACGTGTGTTAAATTAATGTCGCCATTAAAGCGCCACGCTGTATAATCCTACTAATTCTCCTAATATTATAAACGCGAAAGTTTAGAGGATGGATGGATGTTTGTTACTCTTTCACGCAAAAACTACTGAAGGATTTGGATGAAATTTGACACACAGATAGTTTATAACTAGGATTAACACATAGGATACTTTTATCCCGGGTTCGATACTTATGTGGGTGAAACCGCGGGGCGCTTCTAGTAATATTATAAATGTGAAAGTTTCTGAGGATAGATGGATGGATGTTTGTAACTCTTTCACGCAAAAACTACGGAACGGATTTTGATGAAACTACAGTAATATAGCTTATACATCAGAATAACACATAGGATACTTTCTATCCCAATATACCCGCGGGATCGACACTTATGCGGGCAAAACCGCGGGGCACTGCTAGTTCTGAATATATACAAAAAAATCATGGATGAGCTGATGAAAAAAAACCAGCTATAGCAAGCTTAGGGTTGTGTAGCGGCATCAACACCAAACTTATGCGCACCCGCATAAGTTTGGTGTTGATACCGCGGGGCGCTGCTAGTAAATAAATATTTTTTTAAAGTACTTACCGTTTTATAATCCAAATTACAGTACTCAAGGGCCAACGACGTCAAATTCGCGCATGTCTTCCTAAGATCCCTCATCAAATTCGTTGTCAAAGTAAACTGCGGGCCCTTACAATCGTCAGTGACATCGTCTTCAAATAGATAATCACATTTATTTTCTTTCTTCGCATCTGCATCGTCTGGATTCTGGCTTGCATTGCTCGGATTTTGGCCTGACATGCTCGAGTTGCCTGAAGTGCTCGAGTTCTGGTCTGATTTCATTTCACAGTTTTCGGTGGGCCAGTCTTCGTGTTGGTCTGGTTTACTCGAGTTTTGACTCGAGCTGCCTGCGTTTTGGGGCAATTTGCCACCGTGTAACGCCGACCAGTCTACGGGCTGGTCTGATAAGCGCAAGGTATCAGCGGGACAGTCCATCTGTTCGTGTGCTTGGTTGTAGTTCTGGATCGACCAGTCTAAGACTTGCCGTGTTTGGTCTGAGTTATTTTCATTACTGCTCGAATTTTGGTAAGAACTGCTCGAGCTTGGGCCCGAACTGCCCGCTTTTTGGCCCGAGCTGCTCGAAGCTTCGGCTAATTTGTAAGCCGCAGCTTCTGCAGCTTTGGCAGCCGCGGCTTCCGCAGCTTTAGCCGCGGCTTCTGCAGCTTTGGCAGCCGCGGCTTCTGCAGCTGCTTTGGCAGCCGCGGCTTCTGCAGCTGCTTTGGCAGCCGCGGCTGCTTCAGCTATGACAACCAATTCTTGTGCAGCTATCTTCCTTTCGGCTTCGAATTTCGCGGATTTGCTCTCAGCTTCTGCTTTATCTGGCCACCGGGGAGACACCGCGAACCTGATGGAAAGACTTTAATACAGACACGATAACATATACATTAACATATACATTAACATATGCATTTTTCTTTCTTTTTTTTTTTTCCTTTGTAACCTTTTGGCTTATGCCGTAGTCTAGAGGACAAAAGTCACACAACAAATGTCTGTCGATTCAATTTTAATCAAATATGACTTTTTTACCTTTTTTTTTTTGGTGTTTGTTTGTTACAATAGTATTTATTTTTCCACTCTGCAATTGTCATTTTGTTTTTGTTTGATGGGTGTTGTTTTGTTGTCGTCTGCCAGTGTCGCGGGCACATCACAGATTAATTTGTATTCTCAATGTCAATGTCAGTTAGTGGCTTCGATTCCTTTGTTCACAAACTATACTATATTTAAGTTCAGTGCATCTTTTTCTTTCTATTTCATTAAGAAAAGGACAGAAGATAAATATTAGTTTAGTCCTGTCAAATTAAGACACTCCCTAAACAGTTTAGACGTGATTAAAAACACGGCTACTAAAAATACGTCAACTTACGCCAGGCGTTGTCTAATTTGACAGGACTAAACTAATATTTATCTTCTGTCCTTTTCCTAATGAAATAGAAAAAACTTGAGAGGTGTCAAGGGACACCCGGATGGAACGAAGTTCACAGACAGACAGAGAAACATGCGACGCCGCTCAGCTTACAATAGCTTACTATAGCAAAAAGTGTCGTGACAACTTTTCGTAAGAATTTTTTCCGTCTAGCCCCCTTTCACAACGCGCGATAAGGAACTTCGTTCCAATAAAAATCTTCTATAAATCAATTTACGTTGTTGAGCAGATAATTTATTATAGCTCTGCGACGACGTAGCTGCGTAGCGGATAATCTACGCATCGGCTACGGCGTAGCACTCGTAGCGATTGTGTCAGAAAAAGTGTCGTGACAACTTTTCGTAAGAATTTTTTCCGTCTAGCCCCCTTTCACAACGCGCGATAAGGAACTTCGTTCCAAAAAAAAAGGACTGAACTTAAATTTAGTTGAACGATACATTTGAAGACATGAGGAAGGAACAGCAATCGTCAAAGGAAACAATAAGGGAACTAGAAATCAAGAATGCAGAGTTAATAACCTCTGTCGATGACCTTAGCGAAAGACTTACCAACCTGGAGCAGCAGACGCGCTCCAATAATATCGAAGTGCAATGTGTGCCGGAGAATAAAGGTGAAAACTTAGTCAGCACTGTTTCCCAACTAGCGCGCGTCGTAAAATGTGAAATCGATGGAAGAGACATATTAAAGTGCTCTCGCATCGCTAAGGCTAACTCGTCGAGTAATCGCCCTCGCTCCATTATTGTGCAACTGGCTTCTCCTAGAATGCGGGATCAGATACTAGCAGCAACAATAAAGTATAACAAACTCAACCCTCAGGAAAAGCTAAACTGTTCCCACCTTGGTTACGGTGGACCGAATTCTGCTGTCTATGTTACTGAACATCTGTCCCCAACGAACAGAGCCCTTCATGCAGCTGCAAGGATTAAAGCCAAGGAGAACGGCTATAAATATGTCTGGGTCAGAAGCGGTAGAATATTTGTGCGGAAAACCGAGGGCGCTGAGTCTATTCAAATCAAGAACAAGAATTCCCTCAGTAAAATTGTTTAGCAAGTAAGATTTTATAGTTTAAAGTTATTATTAGATTAATTCAATGCATGTTTCTTTGTGTATTTCAATTTATAAAATTCAAGGAAATTCTAATTTATTATCAAAATTGTAGAGGCTTGAGAACTAAAACGAATTTGTTTTATTGTAATTTATGTAGTACTAGCTTTTGCCCGCAACTTCGTTCGCGTGGAATAGTGACTTCACCAATAGATGACACCGACTCTTGACCAATAGATGGCGCTGTATGTCCGGAATAAATTTTATTTTTTATTTTATTTTTTATTTTTTGTAATAAAAACTATCCTATGTCCATTCTCAAGTTCCAAACTATGTCTGTACCAAATTTCACACAAATCGGTTCAGTAGTTTAGGCGTGAAGCAAAGACAGACAGACAGACAGACAGACAGAGTTACTTTCGCATTTATAATATTAGTTTGGATGAATTACGATGTTGTGATATTAACTGAAACCTGGTTAAACAGTAACATCCTGAGTGGTGAGCTTTTTGATGATCGCTATGAGGTCTACAGACGTGATAGGGAATCGACTGGGTTTCACTGCAATAAGGATGGGGGCGGGGTGTTGATTGCTGATAGGAGAACTTTCAATTCCGAGCGTATCGACCGCTGGCATAGCAGCTGTGAGGACCTCTGGGTCACAATGAATTTAAGTACTTCTAGTCAAATTGCTCTCTGTGCTGTCTACTTGCCTCCACCGGTAGCTCTTCTAACGCTTGATCATTTTATGGAACACTGCAACCAAGTGATAGATTTTATGGATATGCCTATCTGTATTGTGGGAGACTTTAACTTGGGTAAAATTGACTGGGACTCATTAGCATTGAATAATTCTCTTCCTAAAACCTGCCAAAACCTGCTGGATTTCATAAATGTTAGTCAGTTGGTGCAGTATAATCGAGTAAAGAATTGTTCGGGCCGTATTTTGGACTTGGTGATGTCTACAATGCCTACATGTTCAGTAAGCGAGTCTATCTGTCCTCTTACCGGTATTGATATACTGCATCCTCCTCTTGAAGTTGATTTTTCACTGGCGCGGGGTTGTAACTTGCCATACAATACGAAGAGCAGACCCAACTTTTATAAAGCAAATTATGCAGAAATTAACAAGTACCTATACGAACTGAACTGGAGCAAGCTTTTTCAACATACACACGATGTTAACGAATTGGTTACAATATTCTATAGACATATACGCGATGTTATTTCTAAATTCGTGCCTAACCGTAAGCCAAGGAATGGCCGATATCCACCATGGTTTGATAAACGCTTAATTAAATGTCTAAAAGAAAAAAATAAGTTGAGGATACGCCATAAAAAATATAAAAATCCTATGGATGAAATTGAGCTTAAATTGATTTCTAAGCGATGTGAGAGTTTTGCCATACAATTGTATAACGCGTATGTAAGGAGACTAGAAAATGACATTAGGACTGACCCTAAACGCTTATGGAGTTATATTAAAACCAAACGCGGAGGGTCTAGTGCCTACCCGCTCACTATGACTGACGGACAGGTCGTAACTTCTGATGGCTCTGAAATCTGTGATCTCTTCGCTAACCACTTTTCAAGCGTGTACATATCTGACACTGTTACAGAAAATTATTATTACTCAAGTTTTCTTCAAGCAATTTATAATAATAGTCAGGGCTTGACTTCCCTAGAAATAGAACGCGAATGTCTACTTAAGAAACTGAAAGCAGTTGACATCAGAAAAGGATCTGGTCCCGATGGCATTTCCGCAGTATTTATGTTCGTGACTGTACAAAAAACTGAAAAGCAAAAAATTATAAACCGACTCAAAATTATTTAGGTATACTAACATTAGTTTAAGAACTTAGTTATTAAGATTAAATAAAAAAGGTTTATTATTTTTTGTTTTTCAGTTTTTTCGGCGGCTTAATTTTTTTGTTAAAAAGTTTTTATTTTATAATTTTTTGCGGCTATAATCTACTAATTGTTTGCCAAAGGGCAGGCATATGTGGCACTGAGTAGAGTAATAATACACAACTCAGCATTCAAATCTGTGTGTGAACAATAAATCACCCCTATTTTCCCACCCTTAGGGTTGGAATTTCTCCATTATTCCAAATTTATATGGGACCAACTTTGGGGTATACCCTTTCCAATAAAAAAAGAATTAACAAAATCGGACTAGGTACTCTGTAAAAATTGTTATGCGTGGTCATACATAAAAAAAAATGCGTCGACTTGAGAACCTCCTCCGTTTTTTTTTTCGTCGGTTAAAAACCCTATACAATGCGAGGTCAGCTAAAACTGCTAATGTAAGCCGCCGTGTGTATGATTGTTCCTAAACTATCTCAAGTTGAGGTAATCTATACTAATATTAAAGCTGAAGAGTTTTTTTTTGTTTGTTTCGAGCGCACTAATCTTTGAGCGCGCTAATCTTTAAGCGCGCTAATCTTTGGGCGCGCTAATCTTTGAGCGCGCTAATCTTTGAGCGGGCTAATCTTTGAGCGCGCTAATCTTTGAGCGCACTAATCTTTGAGCGCGCTGATCTTTGAGCGCGCAAATCTTTGAGCGCGCTAATCTTTGAGCGCGCTAATCTTTGAACGCGCTAATCTCTCTTCTCTGCGGAACTACCTATCAGTATCAGTTGAAAAATTATAGTCCAATTATTGAGGAAGGCTGTAGGCTATTTCACATCACGCTACGACTGTTCAGCGCCGAGCAGAAAGAAAAAAAGCCAGACAGAACGCTAAGTAAGTAAAATGGAGTAATAACACGGGCAGGCGACGCGTTCAGCGACGGGTCGGGTCTGAGGAACCATAAATTCCACGCGAACAGAAGCTAGTTAATCACAAAGGGAATACTGCAGTACTGTTGAAACTACAGCCGTTAATGCTAAATTTTCGCAATCAGAGGTAGTACAAGCCCTTAACTTACCTTGGCAGATGAGGGTACCACATGCGAAGCAGGAAGTGCTCCACATCCGCGCCCTCCTGAGATCCTATGCAGGTGCCTCGGATGAAATCTAGAATAGAAAAAAAAATTGTTTAACATTATCTAGCCTAGCCTTTTCCCAACTATGTTGGTGTCGGCTTCCAGTTTAAACGGATGCCGCTGAATACCAGTATTTTACATGGAGCGACTGCCTATCTGACCTCCACAACCCAGTTACTGGGTAATACGATACCCCTTGGTAAGACTGGTTGTCAGACTTCCGGGCTTCTGACGACCCGTAACGTGTGTCAAAGATCCACGAATGACAGCCGGGACCAACGGTTTAGCGCGCTTTCAGACTCACGGAGGGGTCTTGGTAAATGAAGATGGTCACCCATCACTTAATTTGATCAATAGAAAAGTATTGGCCCCACTTTCTTTAAAATAAATATAAAAACAACGTATTATTGTTACCTTGATCTGCCTCTTCAGGCCATTGCAGGTCTTGGATGCCCAGACATCTGTGAATAAACAATGACTCATGAACCACTTATACCCTGTATATTAGGTAAACCTTTTTTTGACAGATGGAACTAGTGATTGCAGCAACACACAATACATTGATTGATACACGTACGGTATTATAATGTATGTAAGAAGCCATAAATAAGATAATTCAATAAGATAAAGAAGTTTATATATTTATTTTATTACGCATTTTAAAGTTAACTTTTACGTTATATAATCTGGAATATGTACGTTCTAAGACAGCTGTCAAAAAAACGGTTAACCTAATGGACAGGGGTATAACCGGCTGAATTCCGTAATTACAGAAACGATTAGAAAGCCATTGTGTCTCGCGTGGATCCACGTCGTAATACGAAGGTTAATAAAAGAAAGAAGATTATGAATTGGCATAAAACATTGAACGTATAGAGGTATGACGAACAGGGTGTAAAGTTCACTCATCCTCCACAGAAAAGGGAGGTACCTCCAACCAGACGGGTGTCGTGTCTGGCGGGCAACTGCCCAATTAATCATGTCGGGCTGTTGTATATATGCTAATTGCGCGGTAAACCCTGCTTGCGCGATGCAGGATTTTGCAACTTAGTAACCATTAAAATTGACGTAATTTCAAGTTAAACAAATATCAACTTTTGATATTTGTTTAACTTGAAATTACGTCAATTTGATTCATAAAAAAAAATGAATATAGGTATCTATACGAATTTGTGTGGGGTAGATACCACAACTAAAATATGAAAAATAAATAGTTTATCCTATACACTTTTCAAACCAAAGAATAATTTTTCACATAATCAGGGTTTATAAATGACGTGGTAACAAACATATTAACATTTTTTTTTTAATACAAACGAATTGAGAACCATCTCAAAAAAAAAGGAGAACGACTACAAAAAAAAAATAATAAAGACACCGACTTCCGAAATTTAACGTTATTATTCACTTTATTTTATTATATTAGGTATTAGACAAAAAAAATAAAACGAGTGACTTCCAAAAAAATCACTTGTTTTTTGGAAGTCAGTTGTTTTATTTTTTTATCTTATTTTTCACCCCATTAACAGTAACAAATCATATTTTTGTCTCCTCATTTATTTTGTCCCAAAAATAAAGTAGGAATAAAAAAAATACATCACCTGCTAAACTTATTAGCATATCCAGCTATCTTGAGTTCAGTGGTGGCCGGACATAGGCAATGCGTGAGAAGCCAGCGCAGCCTCTGTTGACCAACAGGCGAAGTTCTGTGGTCCACCCTTGTCCAGAGAGTGCGGTCGCATATTAGGGCTCCGAGGCGAGAGCAGGTGCTGAAAATAGGGCATAAAACTCAGCATTTATTTCAATTAAACTATAGAGATATTAGGAACAGGGTGTAAAGTTCACTCATCCTCCATAGAAAAGGGAGGATCCTCCGACCAGACGGGTGTTGTGTCTGGCGGGCAACTGCCAAAATGAATCATGTCGGGCTGTTGTTTATATGCTAATTGCGCGGTAAACTCTGCTTGCGCGATGCAGGATTTTGTGTGACGTCAGTATGACACGTAGTTCTCATGTGGCGTTGTAAATACCGCTACAAAACCAATACAGCCACGTTTGAATTGTCAAGGGGTCGGTCAGTCAGAAAGATGAAGCTGGTTGCCCATTGCAAAGCGTAATAGTTTCCTATGGAGAAGAACGGGCAGATAGATATGTACTCCATCACATAATGTACCTACGTCTGTAAACCCCGAAAAGATAGGGGTATATTATAAATCATCATCTGCCTAGCCTTTTCCCAACTATGTTGGGGTCGGCTTCCAGTCTAACTGGATGCAGCTGAATACCAGTATTTTACATGGAGCGACTGCCTATCTGACCTCCACAACCCAGTTACTGGGTAATACGATACCCCTTGGTAAGACTGGTTGTCAGATTTTCGGGCTACTGACGACCAGTAACTACTGTCAAAGATCCACGAATGACAGCCGGAACCAACGGCTTAACGTGCTTTCCGAGGCACGCAGGGGTCTTGGTTTGTGAAAATGGTCACCCATCCACGAACCAACCGCGGCAAGCGTAACTTAACCTAATCATTCGACCCATGCGGCTGTTATAACTTAGCCACAAGCCCCTCATGAGACCTAGGCTCTCTATGAGGGGCTTGTTGCTAAGTAATACCAGCCGCATGTTGACGTTTTCGTAAGTCTACCATACTATAGATGTATACTTACTGGCCCAAGGCCTTCAAATCCCTCGGAGTTAGATACTGGAGGATGTACAGCAGGACGTCATCGGAGAGGTCCAGCAGCTGTGCGTAGCCCCTGCTGCCATTCTCACTCGCGGATACTGCGGGAGGAAAGTTTTCGTTAGTTTGGTGTACAATAATAAACCTGCATCCATCCCCAATAGCTAAGTTTTTGGAACGAAGTTCCTTATCGCGCGTTGCGAAAGGGGGCTAGACGGAAAAAATTAAGATCAAAAGTTGGAACGACACTCTTTGCTATAGTTGTAAGCCGTGCGGCGTGCGCGTGTTTCTCTGTCTGTCTCTCTCTCCCTCGTATAGAAAGCAAGCCAGTTATACTTCGTTCCATCCGGGTGTCCCTTGACACCTCTCAAGTTTTTTTTTTGTGTATGTTATTTCGCTGGACAACGTAGAAGGTCGCTGCTTGTTGTTGAAGGTGGCTGCTTAACCGGGTTATCCTGTGGGTGCCTTAATTTAAGACCCTCAAATAGGGCAAAAAAACTTATAAACTAAGCGACTACACACTAAGGGCACAGGGGTCCTGTGGGGTACGGACATCGGGGGTCGCTGGATGGCAGCAAGGGACAGGCTAGATCAGATTGTGACCCCAACAGCTTATTTTTTTTTTTTTCTTTTTGTATATTTTATCTCGCAGGACAACCTAGAAGGCTGCTTAACCAGGCTATCCTGTGAAGGCCCTCAAATAGGGCAAAAAAACTTATAAACTAAGCACTACACGCTGAAGGCACGGGTGGGATACGGACAACAGACGTCCCTGGACGGCAGCAAGGGACAGGCTAGTAGATCAGATTTTGACCCGAATAGCTTAATCAGTAGAATACTCGTAGAATATTATTTATTTCTGCATATGGAAAAAAGAAAAGATAAAAAGATTAAAAGGAAAGAAAAGGAAAGAAAACATTAAAAGAAAAGAAAAGATTTTTTTTTTCAAAAAAAAAGAAGACATTTTGTTTTTTAAGCGTTGGCCCACTAGGAATTTCTCCTGTATCGTGGGTGCGTTTACAAACATTTAAGCTCACATACACAAACAGCCAGACCAGGAACAACTACTTGTAGGCCATACTGTAAATATTTGTTCCGTGCGGGAATCACACCCACAAGCAGCGCAGTAGTCAATCGCTTAACCACTGCGCCAACCCTGCCGTCATATGGACGTAATACGTAACGTAACGTATATGGCCGTAATATGGTCAACTACTATTGAAAACTTAATTTAAAACAATAACAATTAGCAACAATTAGCTAAAAGCTTATCAATCTTTAAAAAATTACTAGAACGCCATATTTTGAAGGATCTTTCATTAATAGAACGCTAAAGATAAACTTGTAAATTTTACTAACACTACGAAAACTAACCTTAAACTAATTAACCGACACCAGCTTACTCCCTATGAAAAGTACCATTTTATTTGTAAAATACTAAAACAATATATATTATAAAACTGTTCAATTATCGCTTGTTCAAACGCACTATGCCCAGGGCCGGCCTTAGCCATCTAGGCGCCCTGGGCGAGTCATGCCTTTGGCGCCCTTTTAGGTATAGGTACTTATTTCATTACAATTAAAAAAACTTACTTAGGATTTGTACCATATTTTTTATAATTGGTAACGAACCGCTTTGACGCTTTCAATACGAACTTGCCAGCGCGTGTCACTTAAACTTTTGAGAGTATACATACATAAATATTTTCAAATGATCGGTCAAAATTTTCCATCTATTTACCGATCCTGCGAATAAATTAAACAAAAGAATGTATTAAATGCGGGTCTAATACGAGTTGCAATTTCTAGGCCTGGTACCTATATTTCGTTCTACACTATTTAGTGAGAGATACCAAAAAGGACAAAATAACAAATCGTATTTGTTAGACATAAAAATTAAATACTGATACTCACTCCTACGAGATAAGTCTATAAAAGTTAATACGTTGAGTCTAGTTTTCGTTTAGATCGATAAAAATAGGTATTCAAATCGAGTGGTATAGTTGAGCTGGCGCGCGCGGCGCCCTATAGTATGGCGCCTCGGGCAGCCGCCCAGGTCGCCCCCCCCCCCCTAAAGCCGGTACTGACTATGCCATAGACCTTAATAAATAAGCACTGCTCGCGCCGCAGCTTATGCGCGCACTATACACAATCTCCACTAACATTTTTTAACATCTACCCTACTAAAAACGCTAATCGGTTATTTTTGTTTACTTAATATTGTATTTTTCTCTGTAAGTGATTAATGTAATCTTTTGAGAAAAATAAATGTCTTAAACCGTAACAATTAAATAACAACAATAAAAATTTATCATAATAATTAACAACAATAAATATTATAATAGGTAATTATTTAGATACTCATTGATACTTTACATTTGAATAATAGAAATTGTTTTAGTTTATCCTCAGCTATGTTATGTGATCCATTTGTTTACATTTTTAATCAGATCAGAAACTTGAAGCGTGACAGGCGCATTGCCATACAAGCGACAATGCAGATATGTCTCATATTATGTTTAAGTGTATATGTTATTTATTATACATATTTCATTATTGCATCTACCACTGTTTGTCTCTGCATGAGTTAGAGGTTGACTGGCAGGAAAAGCCTACAGTATTAAGTAAAAGATTGCTCTTAGCGATAAGACCGCCCATTGTGTCACCCTTTGTAAAATTTCTATATTCATGTCTGTAATTTATATGGTGTACATAATACAGAATATTCTCTTCTATTATATCCGCCTCTCCAACCGCATTTGGAGAGTTAGGCGTGAGTTCGCGCTTGTCTCATATTTATTTAAATTAATTAGAGGCAAGATACATAACGCCAACATATTAGAGTTGGTGTGTTTGAGTGTGCCCGGTAGATATGTGTGGTGGCGACGGCGGCTTCAGCTGCTGGCCATACTAATCTATTGAATGAGGCGCCCCTGACGCGGGCGCTTCGCACTCTTAACCTTATAGCAGAGGAGATTGACATTTTTGCCTGTGCACTGAGTGAATCCACAAGGATTAACATTACATGTAATAAGTTTTAGAAAGTAAGTTAATAATATTATTAGGTTTGCTTCACTATTGCATTGGGTTGTACACACAGCTACACGTCA
The DNA here is from genome assembly GCA_945859715.1 of Apamea sordens. Classification (NCBI taxonomy): domain Eukaryota; kingdom Metazoa; phylum Arthropoda; class Insecta; order Lepidoptera; family Noctuidae; genus Apamea; species Apamea sordens. The sequence continues at coordinate 2,425,488 of OX244015.1, read as the reverse complement.
AGCTATACAAAACCAGTTTGTCTTGGCCTCACTTTGTGTGATATTTTCTCACAATGAACGGTCAGCTAATACTGGTTTTGCATAGCTTGATGTGTAGCCGTGTGTACCTGTAATAATAGTTGTATGTGATTAAATAAATAAATTTGTGTGCTTCGAGTATTAAATAAATCTAAACTATTATTAAAATGTGAGAAGATTTTATTTATTTTTGTTTGCTTTCATACTAAAACGGCTGCACGGATTCGGATGAAATAGAACATGACCTAGATTAGGACAAAGTATACTTTTTATCCTGATATTCCCACGGGAACGAGACTTGTGCGAGTAGAAACGAGGGACGCAGCTACTTATGCCATCAGCCATCTTGTTACCATAACACAAGCATTAGGTTGCTTAGCTTGGGACTAGACGGCGCTATGTGAAATGTCCAGGGATATTATTATTATTATGTGGAATGTATTTTTTGGAACGAAGTTCCTTATCGCTCGTTGCGAAAGGGGGTTAGATGGAAAAAATTAAGACCAAAAGATGGAACGACACTTTTTGCTACAGTTGTAAGCTGTGCGGTGTGCGTGTGTTTCTCTCTCTCTCTCTCTTATAGAAAGCAAGCCAATTATACTTCGTTCCATCCGGGTGTCCCTTGAATTTTTTCTTCTTTTCTCTCATTTCTGGCTTTACTAATAGGTAATAGGTACAGCGGGCTGGTATCCGCAACTCCACGACAATGCGCGTATTTTGACTGGCTTTACTATGATTAGGTACTTAATTTTGTGTTAGGTACATTTATTGTTATTTCTATAACCACTGTTCGACGACACAAATGTAAATTTGTTGATAAATGAATAAATAAATAAATGAATAAATATACTTGTAAAAACACCAACATAGCTATTCACCACTCAATACACTTCCGTACAATATCGAACATCAATCAATGTTACTCAAACTCAACTCGAGTATTTATTTCAATTAAACCAATTACTAGCAGCTAGAAATGATTAAATATGTCTGTGATTAACAAAAAATTTACCAGCTTGGTGCCAGAGTTTCTCTAAGAGATTTTTTTAAAGATATTGGTATTCTCACGGTTGCGTCACAATTCATCTTCGCCAACATCTTATATATTAGGCAAAATTTGCACTTGTACACTAAAAACAGTGATATTCACAGTGTTAACACTAGAAATAAGGACTACGTGCCCCCTTTCACCGGCTTCATAAGGTTCATAACTCATTTGTTGGGCTTGGTATAACCTTTTATAACAAGATACCCTCTTCTTTGCTAGACTTGCCTTTCAATGCGTTTAAAGCTCAAGTAAAATCTAACCTTTGCTCAAAGGCTTACTATTCCATCAACGACTACTTACACGATAAGAATAGTTGGTCGCCCTAATTAACTCAAGACAATGTTCATGTTCTTTCTCCAGAATCAGCTTACTGACAGGTTATTGTTATTAGTATTAACTTATTTATTTATTTTACTTTGATGGTCCTAGTTTTTCATCTGTGACTCAAGTGACAGCTATGTGACCAGAACCCAGCTATGCATATATATGTAAGCTGTCACACCCTTTATGCCTGGAGGCTTTTATTTAGGTAGTAAGTTTTTATTTCCATTTGAATTAATTATTTTTCAGCTTGAGTATGTATAGTTTTTATTATATTTGTTGGTATATTGGCTAGCTGACATATTTTATGGCAAATAATTTAAGTTTCTTGTAATGTTAATTACTGAACATAGGTTCCTAGTATTGTATACATGCACTATATTCTAACTGAACAGACAGCTGTGCTGCTGGGAAGTTTGTTGCGCCACTTCTTCTTCCCAGCGATAGCACTAGGAAGTGGTGAAGGGTGGGCGTTTTTGGGGGACTGTCTTTTGTAATTTTGACGTTCGAAAAGTGCTGACTCTCAGCCTAATTTGAATAAATGACTTTTGATTGATTTGATTTTGATTTTGATTATACCAGCACCCATACCCTTCTAACTTAAACCTAGCAAAGTAGGAATTAGTGGTAGTACTACCCCCGACAAGCTCTTACACAAAGAGATCTATTACTAAAACCGCCTTTACAACTCTGGGAGTGGTTAATGTTTTGATATCATCTGCCCAGTCTTCTCCCAACTATGTTGAGGTCAGCTTCCAGTCTAACTGGATGCAGCAGAGTACCAGTATTTTACAAGGAGTGACTACATTACCTCCTCAAAGTTTTTAAATGGATATTTTTGTAAAAGCAAGAATGTTTTGACTTTACTGATGAAACTTTAATTGTTATATTGTGACAATACCTTGAGATGACCCAATGACCCCTCAGTGGGTCATAATGACCCAGAGACGAAATCCTTTGTGCTATTTATGTCTACAAGAATATTTCAAAACAAAATGCTATTTTTATAATTATTAATCACTGAGAACGCAATAATTCTTGAACAAAAGGAACATACTTAAAGATATTCCGTCGGACGTAAAACTTACCATCCTGAATGCATCCGCTATCATCCAACTCCTGATTCGAACTATTTTCAGGATTGAAAGATCCCATTTTCACTAAATTATCTGATTTGAAAAAATAATCACTGGCCAAGGCCCTCACATCGGAAATAATGAACACAACACAAGCGCCATCAGACAAAGGAAAATATGAACAAACTAGGATATGAACCGCAGTAAACACACAAACACACGATTTTTTTATAATTTGGAGCAATTCCCAAAATATTATTTGAGAAATCACAATAATCACAAAATCGAAAACTCGGGTGTTGACTGAAGAAAACACATAGAGGTGTTTTAGTTTTTAGTAGAAGAGTTATTGATTTTGGTGTTTAGACGATTGCAAAATTCACAGCGTAATAACTAATTACGCAAGCGATCGCAACAACTTTCGGAAATATTCGGTTTTTTGTGCTCTATTATTTAAGGTTGTTTCTGGTTGGCATTTCTGTTCCTACTCATTATTAGCCAATCTGAAAAAAGATTGCTTACTAACTCTTTTCGTATTGGTTGGCTTAAAATTTAAAAAAATACAACTGTCCAATTTCCAAACCTGACCTTTAAAAGAACCTTTTTCGTTTCGACAACTACCGCTAATTACTAATTAAATTATTTCTTCCGATTTGTAGAATAAAAAGTTTCATACTGATTATGTTAAGTACAGGTATTTCCCTTTCTCGCAATTGCAAGTGGGACGCAAGACAGCACCTAATTATCAAAATAGTACGAATATGGTGAATAGGTACGGTTTTGTTAGTACAAATTAATGGAAAATACCATAAAATGAATAACTAATTCAGTTTTTGTAACGAATTTTTCTGATTGTTTTGGTAATACCCCATATAAAAAACTTGAATAAAAGTTGCCGATACCTAAGTCAAAGAAAAATATAATAATATTCTCGATATAGTACACTATATGTAGTCTGTGCACTTTATGAAAAAGTACGGACAACACTATCCTATTTTGACATTTCGTTCTTTCATGTGCTTTCCGTCAAGAAGCACGTCGCGCAAAAATATTTTTGTTTATTGAAAAACGATGGCAAAATCACTCAGAAGCCGTTGGAAGCGAAAATGCAGGGCGGTAAAGCGCGAACGTTACGCCGTCAAAGAATTGGCACGTTTGAAGAAGATGTTGGGCGTAAAAGAAGAGGACAAACCATCAGAAATCACCACCGAAGAGGTTATGGAATCTGACCAAGTAATATTCTTAGATGCAGGAGCTATTAGCAAGAAGGCAGATAAAAGAACAAGAAAATAGCACAGAAAGAAGCTGAGAAAGCTGAAGCTGAAAAGGCTGTGGAGGACGTTGAAATGAGTTCCGACGACGAAAAAGTCGAAGTAGATGACGACGGTAAGAAAAGAGTTTTTAGTACCAAAACACTCAAGGATCAAAACGGACAGTACCCTGTGTGGCTGCACAAGAGAAAGATCGCTAAAATCAACAAAGTCGGCAAGAAAAACACGAAGAAACGCTCTAAAAATAAGAAACGAAAAAGGTTATAATAAATATGTATTTAGAAATCGTGTTTTTATTTTGTTACGCCATCTTATGTAAAGTTCAGTGCTGTAGTTTAATATACTACTCTTAATTTATCAGGAGCTGGAGTGAATCTAATTTCCCACCTGTACGCAAAATATGCGCATTGATGTGGAGTTGTGGACACCAGCCAGATTACCTTTACGCCTTATCAGACCTACAGTCAATCTATCATCAGTTCTGTGACATTGAAACAACTGGTGCTAGAAAACAATGTTATGATTGACTGCAAAATATCTTATCTCTTATGTGTCTTTTAACTGAACGTCCAGATTTATACTCTTCAAAGCAAGAGTGAACTGGCATCTTCTGGGCACGCTTGTTGTTCCATCATAGACCTCATCCATCGCTTTCCAACAGGCGTGATCGAGGTCAAGAGCAGGCCCAATTAGCAATAAAATATACCCGGGTTAGAGATGTTCCCCGGCATTATGAGCTTTACACCTTTAGACGGCGTTGGCCCAGATTGGCACAGTGTCATGTTGAGTGGAAAAAAGGGAGGAGGCAACACAGCCAGATTTTGAAAAAATATATAATTAACCTTCTGATTGGCTCTTGGTTTATCCAAATACCCTGTGAGCAACGATCTAAACAACTGATTGCAGATAACAAAACAAAAACAACTTTTGTATGAAGTAGGTACGCAAGTGGCCTGTTATATATATATGAGCAGGTCCATTTAGCAATAAAAAAATATAGTTTACTTCAGTATATCTTTATAACGTATTAGTTGGTTTTATATACAGGCTGACTTTTTAGTCTGGACAAAACGGTATAACAGGTGAACGGAGTAGAAGACTGAAATCTCTTTGTCTGAACTACATAGCTGGACTGTTTTTAATGTTTATATACATAATATACAGTACCTAATTACAATAAGAAGGGGCAAATAAAACAAAATTATTTTTATAGATTAACAAATTATATTACTTTGCCCACGCACAATGGTCCACCTGAAGGACTGAGTGCGGAAACCAAACCCGTAACATAGAACATTATATTACTTTTTGACAAATCAGCATCATTTTCATTACATTTTAACATTTATGTAGGTACACACGGCTACACGTCAAGCTATACAAAACCAGTTTGTCTTGGCCTCACTTTGTATGATATTTTCTCACAATGAACGGTCAGCTAATACTGGTTTTGCGTGGCTTGATGTGTAGCCGTGTGTACTACAGTCCGGCTGTCGAGAGAAAACGTTCCTGACACCTGCAGTGCGATTCTGTAACCATCTCACCGTGAAAACTTACGTGAAGTGAGCTGTCATTCCAACGAATGCTAAGAGATTGACAGCTCACTTCACCTAACTTTTCACGGTGAGATTTTTACAGAATCGACCGGCTGTGAGTGCGACAATAAAACATATTTATTTGTATGAAATCGACAGGTCAAGAACGCATTCTCTGGATAGCCAGACTTTAGTTACAGTGAAAACAATTTTACCAACTTTTGATTAACTATAGCAATGGTAATGATGACTAGTCTTGACTGAAACATACTCAAATTTTGTAAAGCTGTTTCAGGGAATAATATGGACGATTTTATACATAATCAGCCTATAACATTCCCACTATTAGGACACAGGCCTCCTCTCTGTGAGAGCGACTGGGCCGTAATCCACCGGGCCCAGTGCGGGTTGGCAGATGTCACATGACTTCGAATTTTTGGTTCTAGGACATGCCGTTTTCCTTCACCGTTTTGAGAGCAGTGGTGATGAAATAATTTACACAAAGTAAAGTGCCTGCTTGGGTTCGAACCTGCGATCTGCAACTCGTACGTCGCGGCCACTGGGCCACACTGCTCCTCAGAAGATTTTATGATGAGCAATATTTATGAAAATGAGTTTTTTCACGAAATTTAACTTCTATTAATACTGAAGAAATGAGACTTATCAACTACAATCCTTTCAAAGTTATTCTTTATTCTATCTCTGATTTTACATCACTCTCTAAATCACAGTGATCCTTATTGTCCTGGCAATAAGGTTGATATTGGATGGCTACTACTGTCAAAATCAAAATGATCTTTATTTTCATTGTATTAAGTGTTATATTTGATTGCTGTTGTCAGAGGTAAAATAAATGTGAATGGAATGTTAATCCATTTATTACTTTAGACTAATTAATAAAGAAAAAAACAACGGACTTCCAAAATCGACGCTACACAGTGAAAAATAACTTTAATTTCGGAAGTCGGTGTCGTTGGGCTCGCATTTTCGTTGTTTGCCACAGACTTCCGAAATTAAAGTTATTTTTCACTGTGTAGTGTCGTTTTTGGAAGTCGTTTGTTTTTTTTTTGCAAAAAAGTTTTTATTTTTCACTTTTAAGTTGTAATTTTTACCAGTAATTTTGTTTTAAAAACCAAACTACTGAACCGTTTTTGATGAAATTTCTATGGGACCATTTGGGAAGTATACCCTTTCCAATAAAAAAAGATTTTTTTATATCGGTTGGCAACCGACGGCGTTATGCGCGAACAAACATAAAAAATAAAAAAAAATACAAACTTCCGAATTAAGAACCTCCTCCTTTTTTAGAAGTCGGTTAAAAAATTGGCCCCATCCAGACAAGAATATCTCGAACCATGTAAGTAGAGTTTCAGCTCATCTTAAGTTTTAAAAAAAGCATTACCTATTTTATATGGAATCACTGCCACAAGGAAATGTGTAATTAATTTAAATACATTTCCGTGCTTATAGGACTCATATTGGTCTAAAAGTTATAATAAAAGAAAAATTAATACATTTTTGAACAATAGGTATACATTAAAACAAGGTAAGACACTGAATATCAGTACATACACATTCTTGATTCAATTCAGTTAAACGGTTTATATGCAAGAGCCCGTCCTTTAGCCATCTGTAACTCCTTGGTGTGAGCCTCTGTGTTTATATGTTTGTGGATGAATTGGGAAGCTACAACAACGTTGCAGATTGTGCAGTAGTGGGTGGCCACGTTTAGCTGAAAATAAAAATGTATTTTTGCAATTGTTAGAGTTTTTTGAACAGAGTGGCAAATTCTTGTAGTTGAACATTCATAGTCTGATCTCAGTCTCAATCAGTCAAAAGTACCTCTAAAATCCGGTCAGTGGGTAGCCTTAGGGGCGGATTTAAAATTATATTTTCGCCAAGTTTGATTTTTGTAAATATATATGAAATTTAAATACAGGCACATATGAAAAATGTTATTTATTTATTTTATTTTATTTATGTACACACAGTAAATACATAGGGATATGACATAGTTATAATATGAATACAAAGGTACTGCTTATTTCTTCCAGCAGACCTGTGAAAGGAGAAGTAATGTAGACAATAGTGTGTGAGAACAAGAGAAAAAAAAAAAAAAAAATTTTAATGTTGCCCCATACTAGGAATTTCTCCTGTATCGTGGGTGCGTTTACAAACATTTAAACTCACATACACAAACAGCCAGACCCAGAACAACTACTTGTAGGCCATACAAATATTTGTTCCGAGCGGGAATCGAACCCGCAATACGCAGCGCAGCAGTCAATCGCTTAACCACTACGCCAACCGTGCCGTCGAAATATGAATGTCTGAAGTCTAAAATATTAAATATGAATGAACAATTAAATTGTTAGAAAATACGTTATTATGTTTCTAACAATTAAATTGTTGTAAACAAATTTTGTTTGCAATATTTTTAACTTTGTTTTAGGGGATTAGATATAGTTCAGCTCTGTTAGCTTGTCATTTAATTTTTAACAAAAATCCAATTGTAATTTCATATGCCTATTTCTACAGTACCCCGTTAAAAGCAAAACAGAGATGAGAGATTTCTGCTTGTTTATTCTAGAACTTATTATTTTATACCTTATTGGAATGTTTTTCGGTTTTGACAATTTGTATTCGATTATTTAAACGTTGTGATAATAGTATTAGAATTATTTGACAATTTGTTATAATCAGCATGTTTCTTCGAAAATATTTGTACGCCGATAACGGCTTGACATAGAGTTCATTAATGACTATAACACCTGTAACTAACCTACCTATGCTCGACAAATAAAAATATTTGAATTTGAAGATATCTGTACGTATTATATTATAACTACCTATTTTTACACATGTTTACCAAATAAAAAACTTTGAGTTTGACTTAAGTTTTTAACATTGATTGTCACTGAGGAGATAGCGACTTGATTTTAAACATTTGTAATTACAGGACTTGGCCTTAAGGAATTTCTCAGTAGCAGCCGGGGCCTAAGTTAAGCTAGTGGCAATAGATCCTCAGTATATGAAACTCAAACATAACTGGTGAAGAAGATTGACGAAAAATGTAGTACTAAAAAGTGGCTGAACAAAGTCCTTGGCAACACTATTTTGTTTGCAGCGTTCAAAATATTCGCCCTGGCTATTTGATTTAGGCGTAATAAGATCTTAAACAAACCTTTCTGATTAAATTCTCCTTGAATTCCTCAATATGTGGGTAGATTTCTAACATGTTTCGATGATTTTCAGAAGCCTTGTGTCTCTCCTTACAAATCACGTCTCGGACCATCTCCGCCTCACAAAACACGCATCTGAAGAGCTCCCCTGCCGTTAACATGCCGTGGTAAGCATCAGACGACACCACAAGCTTAATACCACCTTTTAAAGTTACGATAAGAAAATTTTGCGGTTCTGCCAAGTTTGGTGGCGCGTGTTTCACTTCTACGCGAGTTATTTTCGGCTGTCTCAATGCTGGCACGGACATTTTTGAGGTTTTGGTTGTCTGGAATTACTTTTGTTATTAGTATAAAAAATCAGCAAAGTTGTCTCCCAAAACAATAAATACGGTACATAACAGATGGTTGAGAGGGTAGCAAATTGAAATAAGCCGCCAAGTGTTGCCGTATATTGCATTATAAATAAATTCAACAAAAATTATATTTTTTTTTTGTGGGTTGACTTGGGCTGATTTTTTATAGTCAGATATTTTTTATTCGTGGAATAAAATTGACGTTTGACAGATTTTGTATGGAAAGACTGTCAAAAATTCAAAATTATTACTCGGATAAAATTATCCGGCGTTGGAAAAATCAGACCTTAATGATATGATAAAAGTTGGAAATTATTTGAAAAGAACCGAAACAGTGAATAGAATATAATATATATATATTTGCACTAAAACATGGTACAGACACCAGCAGATCAAGCTACCCGAAACTGTCAAGTTTTCCCAATCAATCTTGAACCTAAATGCTATATTGATAAAGTTGAAAATGTATTCAAGAAATTTGACAGATGTTAGTAGCTTGATGTGCTCTGTATGTACATTAATGGTCTTAATAATATATTTATGATCTATATGTCTCGCCATAGACAGGCACGTAAATATTTTAAAGAAAACATTATTTTATTATGGAATAACTGCTACAAAGAAATGTGCAGTTAATTTCAATACATTTCCCTGCTTATAGGACGCATACTGGTCTAAAAATTATAATAAATGATAAAATAATACATTTTTGATTATTAGGTACCTATAAATTATAATAAGCTAAGGCACTGAATATCAGTACATAGACAATCTTGATTCAATTCAGTTAAACGGTTTATACGCAAGAGCCCGTGCTTTAGCCATCTGTAACTGCTTGGTGTGAGCCTCTGTGGTTATATGTTTGTAGATGTAATGGGACGCTATTACAACGTTGCAGATTGTGCAGTAGTGGACGGCCCCGTGTAGCTGAAAATAAAAATGTATTTTTGAAATTGTTAATGGGTTTTTTGATTAGGAATTTCTCAATAGAAGCCGGGGACTAGATTTAGCTAGTAGCAATAGATTTCATCCTTATTACATGAGAGTTTAACATAACATTTTTTTTTTAAGCCTATATTGTGTCCCACTGCTGGGCAAAGGCCACCCTTTTGTCCTTCCAAACATCCCTGTCTTGTGCGGTGTCGGGGCATGTTGGCCTGCAAACGATATCAGATCGTCACACCACCTTCGCCGTGGTCTACCTCGACGGCAATGTCTTGCCTCAGGTGAGTGACGATCTTTACCCATCTCTCCGGGTGCATTTATGAGACATTTCCGGGCCACTCCCACTTCAGCCTGGCTGTTTTTTCTCCAACTTCCTACTTGAGTTATGGAGCGTATTCGTGGTAAAAATGATTCACTGATAATAATCACTGACGAAAATCACAGTACTAAAAAGTGGCTAAACAAAGTCCTATAGTAGTGTCAACACTTTTTTGTTTGCAGCGTCTAAAATATTCGCCCTGGCTCTCTTCTTCATAACGTGTCGTGCCCAAAATTCAGTAAAGCGGACAGCTTTCGCCGACACCTGGCTCTCTGATTTAGGCTTATTAAGATCTTAAACAAACCTTTCTGATTAAATTCTCCTTGAATTCCTCAACATGTGGGTAGATTTCTAACGTTTTTCGATGATTTTCAGAAATCTTGTGTATCTCCTTACAAATCACGTCTCGGGTCGTCTCCGCCTCACAAAACACGCACCTGAAGAGCTTCCCGGCCGTTAACACGCCGTGGTAAGCATCAGACGACACCACAAGCTTAACACCTTTTTTTGTTACGATAAGCATATTTTGTGGTTCTGTCAAGTTTGATAGTTGTTTGAATGCTGGCACGGACATCTTTGAGGTTTCGGTTGTCTGGAATTACTTTTGTGAATAGTATTTGTAAAAATCGGCAATGTTGTTGTCTCTCAAAATAATAAATAACAGAACAGAGGGTAGCAATTTGAACTAAGCCGCCAAGTGTTGCCGTATACTGCATTTTAAATTCATCAAAAATTCTGTTTTTTTTTTTTGGGTTAACATAATGATGAAAAGCGGCGGAAATTATTTGAAAAGAACCAAATCAGTGAATAGAATATAATCTACACCGTGTCCTTCACGTTATCCATAAAATTCGGCAAAACGCTTCAATAGCTTTTACAAATAAAATCTAACGCAGGAAGTAGTACTTAAAAAGGCTTCGTAACAAAGATATTTGTAATTTCATTTAATGAAATTTAATTGGGCTATGCAGTAAGAAAGGGTCTTAATTTGGCCTATGTTACCGCTAAGTGCAAATCTATCAAATGCTTCGGATAAAGACATAAAGATACATACATATCGGGTGACTTGCGTCAAGGTATTTAGTTTGTATGAAAATTAACAAAAAATAAGAATTTATTAATGTGTCCATAATGAAAAATGCTTATATCCATGGTCTGAACATCTGCTCGAAGTTTATATATATCGTCCGAAACACGGTGTATACAATAGTTGCATGAAAACATGGTACAGTCACGAGCAAAAGTATGTATACACTCGGCTTTATTCAAAAGCGATTTACTCCTTTATTTTTAATTGAAATTTTAGGTATGTTGTTACGAACATAGCATTTTCGAACCCATAGGTTTATGTAATGTGTCGTATTTCAACGTTGCATTCGTTATTTCGCGAAAAAATTGCAGTTGAAAGTTGCCACAACTGACTGACGTACACAAATGACGTGACGTGACGTGACTGTACATAAATTAATGGTCTTAATAATAGGTTTTTTAAAACAAACAGTGAGGGATCGATCAAAATAATAATACCACAGAACACACTTTATTTTAGTAGTTCCTTCACTACCTTCTAAGAAATAGCCAAGCTGGCCAAAAGTCACCCACTCTGGCACCACTGACCGTCATGGTTTTTTAATGCGATGTTGCCAGTTAATTGCATTAAAATAATTATTCAACCCGTGTATGCTCACTTGCTTTTCACACTTTCACACTTTCTTCATTGAACCAATTGAATGAACTAAAGTGTTTATCAAAATGATAAAAGCACAATACCCTGTAGTCTGTACATACATTAGGTTAACCGTTTTTTGACAGCTGTCTTAGAACGTACGTATTCCAGGTAAAAGTTAACTTTAAAATGCGTAATAAAATAAATATATAAAATGCCTTATCTTATTGAATTATCTTATTTATGGCTTCTTACAGGCATTATAATACCTACCGTGTATCAATCAATGTATTGTGTGTTGCTGCAATCACTAGTTCCATCTGTCAAAAAGCGGTTTACCCATCTATAACTATGGGTTTACTTAATGGACAGTATAAATAACAAGTATCGTAGTTCAAAGCATAGTAATGTGAAGTGTGCAGCAATGAAGGTGACAGGTTATGACGTAACAATAATTCTGAATTCTGTTTACACCCCAAGTAAGCTCAAGTGCTTGTGCATATTGTGCAATGCTATATAGCATCCTTTGACCACTGGGGGCCGTTTTTACTACATCTTGCTCCCATGCATTAACCGTTGGAATATTGGCGCCGATTCCCTTGTTCACCAACTAAACTAAATTTAAGTTCAGTGCATCTTTTTCTTTCTATTTCATTTAGAAAAGGATAGAAGATAAAATTAGTTTAGTTCTGTCAAATTAAGATACCTACTCCATCTATAGGCAAGTTTAGTCGTAATTAAAAAATTGGCTACTAAAAATACGTCAATTTACGTCAGGCGTTGACTAATTTGACAGAACTAAACTAATATTTATCTTCTGTCCTTTTCATAATGAAATAGAAAAAAAAGATGCACTGAAGTTTGTGAACAAGGGAATCGGCGCCATTGCCTATATTCATATCGTTCGAGATTTCCATCTTGCCACCTTTGGAGTGTGGCATTTATAAAACAGTAGATTAACGCAGTCTCAAGGAAACTTTTTCTAAACAGTGGAATAATTGCGTAACACAAACAGTAGGAATGGTTGACATTTTGACAGTTCCACAACATTCATTGCGTTATTTACGTTCTTGAGGTGACAATTTTTTCGAACATATGGAGCAATGGATTAGCAAATAGAAAATCCTTCAAAATTATTCAGATACTACTGATTGATAGCGTGATACGCAGTTAGGTTGCAGGTTCATGCGTAAGTATTAACTGCTATGATGCAGTGCGCCTTATCACTGAAAATAAGTGTTATTTTATGGCTTATACTATTTTTTATGTTCTCACAGTTGTATAAAGAAAATCTAAAAGTTTCTACCTAGTTGTTTTTGTAGTTAAATACAATGAAATATGTGATTTTCCATTATTTTTGTAAGTATGACGTACATAAACCATCTTGCACTGTCTGTGATTCTCCTTCAAACGAACTCCTTTAGTGATCATCTACTGTTGGGGTCGGCTTCCAGTCTAACCGGGTGCAGCTGAATACCAGTATTTTACATGGAGCGGCTGCCTATCTTACCTTGGTAAGACTGGTTGTCAGACTTTCGGGCTACTAACGACCCGTAACGACTGTTAAAGATCCACGAATGACAGCCGGGACCAACGGCTTAACGTGCTTTCCGAGACACGGAGGGGTCTTGGTATATGGAGATGGTCACCCATCCATGGACTAACCGCGGCAACCGTAGCTTAACCTGATCGATCAACCGGGCGGCTGGTTAAGCTTCGCTTGCCGTGACCCTACTTTATCATAAAAAAAAAATGTGACTGTATCTGCAGTGCGATTCTGTAACCATCTCACCGTGTAATAAACTTAGGTAAAGTGAGCGTGGAGTGAGCTGTCTAGGGATTGACACCTTTGACAGCTCACTCTAAGCTCATTTCACCTAACTTTTCACGGTGAAACTTTTACAGAATCGATCGTTGTTGCTGTTGTATGTAATTATATTAATCACGCTTTAATGGCTGAACGGATTTGAACGAAGTTTGGTACAGACGTAGTATTTGTAACATGACACTGATTATATTGTACTTTTCATTTTCCAGTTATAGTGCGTCTTTGTAACATGAAAATATCAGCTGCCTCGATAAGGCACAAACCAATAGGCAGGCATTATGATATAGATGGTTTTATAAGTCAACTCCTTGCTTCAAGGAAGTTTGATGACCTGGCTGAAAAATTAGCTGAAAAAGCTGCTAATAGGATAATGCATTTAGACGCAGCGCCATCTCCCGTAGAAAGGGCCATTGATGGTAACGAAAGTGACAATAGTAAAGAAAGTACTCAAGAAGTTAGTAAGAAACAGTCAAATAGGGAAGACGTTGTAAACAAATACGAAAAGACTCAATTGAACGATGTGAAATTAAGAAAAGACTTCACAGGGAAGATCGATCCACAAGCGGTCATAAATGCAACGATTTCACTATCACAAAACCTCCAGCTCAAATACAAGCACTTTAAGAAAAATGCGTTTGAGAAAAAAGCAAAAAGCAATCTAGATCCGCTTCCCAAAAACGATACAACAGAAGACCGAAGCAAAGAGAATAAGACAATAGGACCCACGGATTTTAAAGACCCTAATAACAAAACACAAGAGCCTATTCCCAATCAAAATACGACTGAGGAAAAACAAATGAACGCCGAAAAAGAATCAATGGTTGAAAACAAACGTGCTCGAGATGATACGAAAAATGAGAGTCCGAAAGAAGATTCTACTAAAAACAGTGAAATAAATGAAAGTTATCATAGCGGTACGGATGGTGAAAGAAACGACAGAAGTAAGAAATCGGATCAATCGTTGGAAGAACAAGGCCCTGATCATGAACAGGCAGTTTTCCGCGAAGTACAACATTCAGGACGACCAGAAGATAAGGATATTGTAGAACAAGATGTGAGTCATGTGGACAATGGACTTAGAGAACAAACAGCTTCAAGTTTGGAAAATGAAAATCAGAAACATCTGGCATGGTCCGAAGAAAATATTATCGAAGAAGTGGAAGAAAATGAAGGAGAGCCTGAAAAACAGGGCACAGAAGAGATTAATGAAGATGAAAATGTTATTGCACAGTTTAGAGCACACGATGACAGCATCGAGGAGAATAAAGTGACGTCTGATCACAATCCATATGTAGGCGTTCATAGAAGCAAGGCTCCAGACGACAACGATGATCGCAGTCCTGAAGAACGATCTCCAGAAGATCAGAGTTCGAAACAACAGTCGGGTGAAGATCCAAACTCTAGCAAGTTCAAGCCAGTGATCAGGAAAGAGGGGGATAAACTGTATACGTATGTAAGAGCTCCTGAATACGAGGATTATCATGAAAAGTTGGCTAAATGGCAAAAAGAACACCCACAAAATCCTGCAGATTTTATGAAATGAAGTTGTAATTTGATTAATAATAAATTAGTTCTTATGTTGCGTTTTAAATTACCTACTGCAGACTAGACATCGGAAGATAGCAGCAGATCCATTTTTGCTTCATTCTGTCCATTTTCAGCGCAGTTTTTTTTTTTTAATTTCACGTGGTTAGCGCTGTCTATATGTCCATGGATGATGGACGCACGACTGCACATCAAGCATAATCAGTATAAGCCTTCAGATTGTATGAAAAACCTATACAATAAGAGGTCAGTTAAAACATGGAAATGTATAGCTTGATATGTCGCCGTATGTAAGTACAGCAAGTGCTAAAATGCTGTCATGGAAAGGTAGACACTATTGGGGTAGGAATTAATAGAGAAAATTATTTATTTGTATCGCTGTAATATTATTTTTACAAGCATTCATATTTTTCTTCAATTAATTGACATGTTACAATATTTAGATTATTACTTCTACTTCTTCCGACTACTTCATTTTCTATGTAGTAGTCGGATAGACAATTATGTGAGGTTGTATTCCGATTTCCGACAGATACACACCTCCGCTAGGAGTAATAGTCAAAGAGTACTATAAGATATGGTAATAGTGTTATAGTGTTCTGTGATACACACGTAGCCAGCCAAAAAATAGACACACGCAGCAATGGCAACTATATTCATGTAATATTTTTTTACACTGGTCACAATAATTATGCAGTAAATCGATTACAACTCGACTAAATGCATTGTCCTCACCTCTAAAAGCAAGGATCACAAACAATAAGAGAGTCATGACCTGTCAAATTTGAAATGTCAGTAGTGAACTTGTTTGTTTATTTTTTAATTGTTGTTAAATAAAATATACTACTTTGTCTCGTAAACCGGTGATTCTATAATAATTGTCTACATAACTAGTTCTAGGAACTATCGCGATAACCTAGCTGTAGCTACTCATGTCGTCTCAACTTGGTGATAACCTGTGAACTAGCTTATTGTATTACCTGGACAATAAAATATTTTCTATCTTATTCGAACTTTATTGGTATACTCTTTCAATTTGGTAAGTAAAATTCTATTGTTTTGCCATGACCCATTGATGTAACTGTCCAACCCACAGTTTCCACCCATACCATTACTGTTTCTTACATTCCACGAATATTTTCCAACTGGCGTTGATTTGAACGCCTGAAGAGCGAACGATTTGAAGAGCAATGGTGGCCACTTACGAGTTGTAGGTCGTGGGTTCGAAGTTCGAACCCAGGCAGGCGCTTTACTTTGTATAATTTATTTCATCACCACTGCTCTCAAAATGTTGAAGGAAAACATCGTGAGGAAACCGGCATGTTCTCGAACTGAAAAATTCGAAGACATGTGACATATAACAAAAAAAAAAAAAAAAAAGTTTTATTACCTTCAATTGTACAAGAAAACACTTATCTCAACACATTAAGCTTTACAACTAGGGAAACAGAGTGTCTTCGATGAGCTCTGGCACCCAATGTAAGATTTAACTTGTGTTTAGGGTGCCAGCGTCCTCGCCTAAGATTTGAACATGTAGCCGCAGTTGTAAGACAAGCACAGTACGTCATTCAACTACTAGCTAATGTTGTGTCCTATATAACAACCCGCACTGCAGCTGCGAAGGCGAACGCGCACATATTATGCAGATTGCATAAGTTTCGTTGCCCGGAATGTTACCATTATGTTGTCTGTATATTTCATGTCTCACCATCTCTTTTTTTCTGTTTTTTTTAATGTATGTTTATTTTATGTTATTTCATGTTTTGATTCTGGATTTTTGTTTGTGTCGAATCATATGTTGCAATGGTTTATTTTATTTCTTGTTTTTGATTTTTGTTTTTATTTATTTATGTTTAATTTCATGCTGCACTTGTACGTCACGCGTCAGTGCCGGCTGCCGCTGAAAACCAGCGCTGGGGCTCTGTCTCGTATAGGGTCTTAGCATTATGCTGAGCGATGGCCGTTTTGCGTGAATGTGACGCATGTTTACCCCCAACTTGTTTTTTTTTTGTGTGTTTATGTCTTTTTTTTTTATGCGTCATGTTTGCCGCAAATAAATGCTTTTTCTTTCTTTCTTCTTCACTGGGTCCGCGTGGTGGATTATGGCCCACTCCCTCTCACAGAGAGGAGGCCTGAGTCCCAGCAGTGGGAATGTCAAGGCTGTTTATGTTATTGATTTGAACTGAGTTATTTGCTAATGTCACCCTACAGTGTCCTACACATGGGGAATCGCGCATGCGTGTGAATGGGAGGGTAGCTGGCTAGTACTTGTATTCCTGCAAATAATAATTTTAAATTAGAATCTTGTTGGTGTAGTGGTTGCAAGTGCTACTGTTGTGCATGAGGTCCTGGGTTCGATTCCCGGGTCGGGCAATGTATCACCCCCCTAATACTTACATAACTAACTGGTGAAATGTGGGTGTTATGTAAATACTTTTTATAAATATTCTTCGTAGTCTAGCTGCATTGCTTCTCTCTGGTATAACAGATGTCCATCGCCGGTGGGGGCCACTAACCAACAAGAGCCGTCAGCATGTTGTATCATCATGTTTCCTCTCCATATTCTCAACTATGTTGTGGTCGGCTTCCAGTCTAACCGGATGCAGCTGAATACCAGTATTTTACATGAAGCGACTGTCTATCTGACCTCCACAACCCAGTTACTGGGTAATATGATACCACCTTCGGCTTGTTTGCAAATAAGAATGTTTTAATTATACACAAAACTATATTCTTTCAGATAAGCCATGGCAGAGGCAGACTCTGGCGAGCTTTCAAACACAGTATTTATAGATGTGGCTTCTGGGTCTCAGTACCCAATAGTTGAGGCCACTACTGAGGATGTCAAGGTAGAACAAAATAAGTGAGTACTAGTTTCTTGCTCCTATAGCTTAGTTACAGCTGCTTAATAAGGAAGGGCAATAAAGCAATAAAGTTTAAATATTTAATTGAGATTACTTCTACATTTGCCAATTACATTCACGTATATAGAATAAATAAATAATAAACAACTAAATCAATTTAAATACGACTCTAATCTGAACATCTAGTATTGTATAAATTATTATAATGTAAATACATTTAATTTAATTAAGAATTATTAATGTTGTAAATGCTATTACGTATTTAATTTAATTTTAATATTTTTACTTTTAATTATTTTATTATAATAATAATATCCCTGGACATTTAACACAGCGCCATCTAGTCCCAAACTAAGCAACCTAATGCTTGTGTTATGGTAACAAGATGGCTGATAAACTACTTATATACATTTTTTTTTTTTGTAAATACATACATATTATAGATAGAAAAACACCCAGACTCGGAACAAATACATGTAGGCATGTATGTATGTACATTATTTTATTCTTACTTAAGTTTGCTGTGCCCTTACAGGGTCCATAACTGTATCTTAGCTTTAAGCCTATTTTTAACAACTTAATTCACATTATGGTATGCAAATAAATAAATGAAATGAAGGGCACCCACAAGGGTAGCGGGAACATCCGAAAGGGTTTACCCCTGCCCGCCCTGGAACATAAAGGGCTAAGGAAGGAACACGGGTGGGTTTTAGTCAGTAAGAGTCTGACACTCCCTCCTGCTCCACCCAGAGCGGGAGGAGTCATTTGATGATTTCCCATTCTCAAAAAAAAAAAAAGGGCACCCACAAGCAACTTTTGTCTCAGAAACTAGCTTGTCTCCCACATGTAGTCCACGGGTTTGTGTGTAGCACGGGCGAGCGATGGGTCGCGACGTGATGAGCTAAAATTTCACGCGGACGAAACTAAAAAGCTTCTGCGCGTGAAATGGAGCTTTCTTTTAGCTTCATGGCGCGTGACGAGCAGAAGCTAGGGGTCAAATAAATAACTTTTTGTTAAAAAAAATAACCATTAGTGACTGTAGCGGTATCTACAACGCCACATGCGAACAACGCGTCATACTGACGTCACGCAAATCCTGCATCTCGCAAGCAGAGTTTACCGCGCAATTAGCATAGATACAATTTCCCAACATCAATCGTTGCGCAATTGACCGCCAGACACAACACCCGTCTGGTCGGAGGATCCTCCCTTTTCTATGGAGGATGAGTGAACTTTACACCCTGTTCCTCATACCTCCAAAGTGACCATTAGATAAACTAACAATTGATCAAAAAACCAATTTTGCAAAAATTTTGCCATTCGTTCCTATTTTTAACAATTGGTTGAGTTTTATTCTACGGATCAAAATACTGGCCCTAAAAACGCAGCGCACTAATAACAATCCGTTAATTTGGACAGTAACTTCATCAATATTCGTTACAGTATTTTTATCTCATGAAGCGACACGCGTTTTACTTGTGTTAACCCAATGTACAAACACGCTGTGAATGAGTGTGTAGAGACGAGTAGCGTCAGCACATAACACACACACGACACGGATCGACTGGCTATCTGACCTCCACAACCCAGTTACTGGGTTCTATGTTACGGGTTTGGTTTCCGCACTTAGTCCTTCAGGTGGACCATTGTGCGTGGGTCATGGCGGCCGGCGGTGGTTATTCAACCAGCCCACCTCCCTCCAGAAGCTCATTAGGTCTCCTGGCCTGTTGCGAGGGTTTCTGATCTAATCTGGGTGACGCCTGTGCACTCAAAAAGCACATGCGTAACGGTTTCATCAGCCTCCATGCAAGCTCTGCACAGGGGGCTGTCCGTTATGCCTATCGTATGGAAGTGTTTGTTCAGTGAGCAGTGTCCCGTGATGGTCCCCGTCACCAGGCGCAGGCCTTTCCTGTCCAGTCGTAGCAATCTTTAGATTAGCTTGCCATCTAATGATGCCCAGTTACTGGGTAATACTATATAATAAACCCCTTGTAATAATAATTTAATTGTTCCTCTTCTGTAATCCATTTTAAACCTTTCTCAGCCGTTCAACATCACCTCTAGAAGCGTACCTCGCAGCACAACCGCGTCGTATCCGCTGCCCAGAATGCAAGCGTTACACAGCGGAAACGGAAGAGAAGATGTTACGTCATATCCGCAAGATGCATAGAGGAGAAAATCCATTCCAATGCTTTATGTGCGACTACTCTACGTATAACAAAGTCTTGTTTGAAGAGCATGTACGAATACATCAAGGTTAGTGATATATTTTAATAATACTAGACACATGGGCCATAATAAGCTGTTGGTGAGCCATAATAGACACAATAAGCAGAACGCAGAAAGCGATAAGACCACCCATTGTATGTTTATTTATTTATATATACTTTATTGTACACCACTAAAATACAAAGCATAAAAAAAAATACATGAAACTCCAGAATATACAATGGGCGGCCTTATCGCATTACTGCGATCTCTTCCAGGCAACCTTAGAATGGACAGTGATTTTTATGTTTACTAGTAATAATTGTATTCTATGTATTGTATTTTCTGGTGTGCAATTATGTATATTTAAATAAATAGACGACTGGTGGGGCATAATAGACGATTGGTGGGCCATAATAGAAGACTGGTAGCCTATAAGGCTGCGGACACGAAGTCGGCGGGAGCGGGGCGGCGGCGGTGGCGGCGCGGCGAGCGACGCGGCAACGCAGACCTCAGTCACGAAGCCAGCGAGCAGATCGGCGTAGTGTTGTGTTATGAGAAATTAGTG
Source organism: Apamea sordens (assembly GCA_945859715.1). Lineage (NCBI taxonomy): Eukaryota > Metazoa > Arthropoda > Insecta > Lepidoptera > Noctuidae > Apamea > Apamea sordens. The sequence continues at coordinate 2,404,741 of OX244015.1, read as the reverse complement.
TCTTTGTTCGAGAACGAAATGTTTATCAAAAATCATTAAAATAATTTGCTCCACCACGTCGGCGGGCATTTTTAAAAGGCAGTCGTTAAAAAGCAAAAAATAAAATGCACAACTCTACGTCAATGCAGACGCGTGGGCACCGCCACTGGTGCGCACATCGCTCGTACGCCGCTCCCCGAGCCCGTGCCTTCGAGGCCAGTTCCATAATAAATCTATTCATTGGAACGCGACGCTCCGCAGCCTAATAGACTGTAGTGTTAAAAAAAGACGTAGCCCATAAAAAACCGTTGGTGCGCCGTAATAGACGTATATAGACCACTAGCTTCTGCCCGCGGCTTCGCCCGCGTGGATGTCGGATGTCGGAATTATCCCACGGGAACGTGCTAACAGGATAAAATGTATGTGCTTCCCCAGAATGCCATCTATCTCGCGGGCCCTTTGTGGCTAATTACAGTAGAAAACCAATTGTGTCTCATTAGTGGTGATTAAGAGGGTACCTATATGATATCTTTACCTAAGTACCTACCTAATTAAAAAAAAAACTCAATAACAGAAAATTAAATACCTACCTAAATAAACCTATTTCTGATGATAACTAATCTAAACTCAATAAATAAGCAAAATCCCTAAAAACTAATATCTATACGAATGACTAATCCTACCTAACAGTATTATAAAATAACCTACGGTCACTACGTACACTATCAAATATACTACCTATACTTTAAAATTAATATCTATACCTACGACTAATATAAAAATAAACCTAAATAACTCTAAAAACTAAAAGGAATAAAAATGAACTCCACTGCGGGTGACCCAACCTACGACAAACTTAGTATTTGCGGTTGGTACAGTACAGACAGTGGTAATCGGGTATAGGGATCGAACCGCAAAATTAAGTTTGTTTTTTATTGTATATACTTTTCCGGGATAAAAAGTACCCAGTGTGGTGCCCAGGATATTAAAGAATAATTATACCAAGTTTCATCGTAATCGAACCGGTAGTTTTTGCGTGATGCCTGAACAAACAGACAGACAGACAGACAGACCGACAGACAGACAGACAGACAAAAATTTTTTTAATCACATTTTTGGGTTCGGTGTCGGTCTAGTAACACCCCCTGTAAATTATTTTTTTGATATTTTCAATGTACAGAATTTTCACTTCTACAGATTTATTATAAGTATAGATAATGTGTAGTCGCTAGTTGGGCCGCCATAATAGACATAGTTGCTACCAATCTATGCACGTGCAGTAGATAGAAACGAGATATCTTTTTAATTGCCTTCGATCAATAATAGTACTAGATTCCCGATAAGCGCTTCAAAAACGGCCCGAAAAATAAGACCACAAATACTTTTGTGGTCTTATTTCAAATTAGTATGTTTTTAACCTTATTCTTTAGTTTTTAAGTTTCATTTTAGAATAAATGACTGAAAATTTTAAAATACTTTGTTTAAGCATTAAGGTTTATAATAAACTGAAGTTGTTAATATTATTAAACTTTTTTCTAAGAAATGTAGATGTTTACGTGTGTGCAAACGTGGCTACTTGAGAGACTGATTTTTGTTCCTGATCCTTAATCTAGTACTATCATTGATCGAAGTTAATTGCTCATTAAAGTAGGTACTGACTTTAATAAGCGATCGCGTTGTCACATAGTTTTATTATTTATCTCTTTATCTTTTATCCCGTTTGTACAGGCGCCAGCAGGTCAAGCTACCCGAAACTGTCAAATTTTCCCAATCAACCTTGAATCTAAATGCTTTCAGTTGAAAATTTACAAAAGAAATTTGACAGATTGTAGTAGCTTGATGTGCTGGCGTCTCTACAAAATAAACTTATTTCTATTATAAAAACTCTTTTTCTTTCAACAGGTATAAAACCCTACAAATGCTCACACTGTTCATACCGCAGTGTTTCGAAGAAGAACACAAAGAAACACGAACTGATCCACCGACCCGACAACCCACACAAGTGCGATGAATGTGGGTTCATAGCCAGACATGCGAAGGCTCTGAAACACCACGAGTTGAGCCATGGTAAAGAGGTGGTAAAGGAATGTGCAGTCTGTAAGGAAACCTTCAGTAGTGTGAAAAGTTATACAGCTCATCGAAAAAGTAGGAAGAAGTATGTATCCTTTTTTTTTGGTAGGGTAATCATCAAATAACTTCTCCCGTTCTTCGTGTCAAATCAAATCAAAAATGTTTATTTATGAGAATATGGTACAATAGATGTTACAATATTAGTCAAATGATAAATGATTGTATTTTTGTAAGTAGGTTTGTACAAACACTTTTACACGTCAATCATCATATTTTAAAACTAGATGAGGTTGGCGTTTCCTATCTGACTAGTCTGAGAAGAAAGGCCGAAACAAACTCTGGGGGTCTACTCCGAAGTAGTATCGGCCGAATGTTCGGCCGTATCCTGCTACGAAGTTACTATTTGGTTCGGTCGGTTCCGATCCTACACTCCTACACTCTTTCGAATATTGACTATGGTCCCGACCCAACTGAGCCGATCCGAACTTTTTTCGCATTTTTCAATAATATTCGGTTCGGCCATGTGTCGGTCCGATCCGAACATTCGCACTTTGCACTTCGGAGTAGGCCCCCAGACGTCACAGTCTCATTTAAAGTCCAGAAATAATCTTGGTCAGATCATGTGAAGACCATGTAGATTAATGTCTGAGATGGTTTTTTGAGGAAAGAACCAAACAGTTTGAGAGGACCTGTCCAATCAGTGCACGCATTTGTCAGAAATCGGTCAGCTCAACACAAGACTTTTACTGATTAAAACCCACCCGTGTTCCTTCAGTTGCCTGTGCCAGGGGCCACGGTAAGTCTTTCGAACAACCCGCGACCCTAGCAGAGAGATCTCTGCCATGGAAATAAATATTTTCCAGTAAAAATAAAATTATATGTACTGACGCCAGCAGGTCAAGCTACCCGAAGCTGTCAAAATTTTCCAATCAACCTTGAACCTTATTGTTTCAGCGATAAAGTTGAAAATCTATTAAAGAAATTTGACAGATTGTAGTAGCTTGATGTGCTGGCGTCTGTACTAAGATCTGTTGGGCCTTAAGAGACCGCTTGGACCTTAATAGACCACTTAGGCCGTAATAGATTCTTGACTATGTAAAGAGGTGGTTAAGGAATGTGCTGTTTGTAAGGAGACGTTCAGTATTGTCAAGAGTTATACTGCCCATCGAAAAAGTAGGAAGTCGTATGTATCCTGCCGTGGAGATAAATATTTTCCAGTCAAACGAATGTATATACTAAGATATTATTGGGCCTTAATTAAAAGGGCCTAAGCCGTGTGGGCCTTTAATAGATCCCTTAGGCCTTAATTGACTGCTTGGGCCTTAATAGAACCCTTAGGCCTTAATTGACTGCTTGGGGCTTAATAGAACCCTTAGGCCTTAATTGACTGCTTGGGCCTTAATAGAACCCTTAGGCCTTAATAGACCTCTTAGGCCTGAATAGACTCTAGACTGTATAAAATTATTTTACAAAAAAAAGCAACTGACTTTCAAAGTGCAAAATAACGCGAGAATTGGATGTCGATGACTGCTTGTTTGATTCGTTTTTTTATTTGTCACGGTTTTCCAAAACTAAAGTAATTTTTAACCCCCGACGGGGTGTTATAAGCTTGACGTGTCTGTGTGTGTGTATGTCTGTCTGTGGCATCGTAGCTCCCGAACGGATGAACCGATTTTTATTTTGTTTTTTTTTTTGCACTTACCTACCACACATGTATAAACTCACACCTTTTTCCATGAGGGTAGGTAGACCCTACAGAACGCGACCCGCTACGATCATACAGCTTCTTTTTTCTTTTTTTTTTCACCTTGCACTTTGTAGTGTTTTTTTTTATACCCTTAAACGCATATTTCTTTTTCAGATGTCCTGAATGCAAAAAAATGTTCTGCGCGCGTCTGTACTCTCAACACCGCTTCGAAGCTCACGGAGTGAAGAAAAAGGAAAGAAATAAAGCCACAAAAAAAAATTTATTCACCTGCGCTATTTGCAAATGGGAGGGAAACAGCAAGCCAAGGATACTGTTGCATTTGATACACCATCCGGAACAGGAAGTGGATGAGAGTGTCGTGGATACGTTGATTTTGAGGGAGTTGGGGATCATGGCGGAGCCAATTGCAGTTGTAGATTTATTAGATTGATAGGAGAACGCTATACGGTGGCCCGGGAAATGTTTTTATCCTACGATTTTTTGCAACTACAGACGTATGACCATGTTCTCCATGTTAGGTCCTATTTTGATCTAAATGTATACAAGCTGTTGTTTTGCATCCTCGTCAAATTTCAGGAGGCTGCTCGGAAAGACATAAAATAATCAAATAAAATTACGATCCCTGGTAAATAATGAATACATACTTTTTTTAAATTATTTAAGTTTGACAGTATTTCAAAATACACCACTTTCAAAGAACAGAATCGCGTTATTGTATCGTAAAAGCGGCCGCGTTTTTTATGTGTGTGTAAAAGGGCAGTTACAGTGCGGTCTCAGACAGGCCGCGTTTTAATATGCGTGTCCCACAAAAGTTTCCGAAAATTTGAAAAAAAAAAATACCTACTTATTTTATTATTGATTCATGTCGAGAATCAGTAGCATAGTTACCTCCTTGAATTTGACGAGGTTGCAAAACAACACCTTGTATATTTACGGAAAAAAAATATTGCAATCAATCATCATTTTAATGATCTTCAAAGACTGTGTAAATATTAAATGCACATAAAAGAATAAGTTAAAATATAATACCTAACAAAAATCTGGACTTTTTGGATTATTCGAAATAATTAACCCATTAAACTGACTTCATAGCCAAGTAGGCCGCAGCAAGGACAACCTCCACAAGTGGGGGTTCATGAAAGGCTCAGATCTTCGATGTGTATACGGTGTCTACAGATAATGGCTCACCCCCCATTCTTGCACCGCATGCCTTGTCACCTGCACACGTGAGGACCTAATGGCTGCGTCAGCGAATAGTATCCGCGTTGCTGAATTTTGGGCCAAGCAATTTTTTTAAAACTATCTTTATTTTTTCTGTTTTTGCCATCAACACGCTAAGGAAAAGACCCATTTTATTTACGAATATAGCTGTAAAAGGGTCTTTTGGCGCGTATCCATCGGAACTAACGCCGCCATCTTGCCGCCATATTTCACAAATTTTTACCAACAGCGCCCCCTACGTCAGTCGAGCGCCAAGAAAACCCTTGTAGCAGTAACTGCTCAGTAAACTGTTTACTGTGAAGCTCTACGAGCTTCAGGGTACCGGGAAGAATCAATTAAACCACGGTTTAGCACGTATGTTCAATAATTATTTCTATAAATCATTCTACGTATTTTTCAATTTTTTTTTTTTTTTTTTTGTCAGCCAAATCTGGCGCACTGTCTCTTCTAATCTTAAACCAACTTCATATTTGTCCCGTATTTCATACCAATAAATTTAACTGACTCGCGGAGGTTGCATGTAAGCACAAAATAGGCTATAGTCTCTACAGTATTTATTAAATTTAACATAAAAACAGTACCTATGTGCACTATAGTGCACAGTCCTACATTCTGTGCATTCTGGCAACTACCCGTACCCTGGTATTCGCTCATGTGGCTCCATGATATGAGAGTACTTGTAGTCGCCGGCAAGCCAGCCGAAATGTCCCATAGACGATGCGGCCTCCGAGAAACGCGCGAATTGCAGGTATCTGAGGAAGAATGATATATGTACAGCATAATCAGCTTACAATGTTGCCAAGGCTGGGACACAGGCCTCCTCTCTGTGAGAGAGAGAGAGTGGGCCGTAATCAACCACACGGGCCTAGTGCGAGTTGGTAGATGTCGCTTGTCTTTGAATTTTTGGTTCTAGGACATGCCGGTTTCCTCACGATGTTTTCCTTGACCATTTTGAGAGCAGTGGTGATGAAATTTTAAACAAAGTAAAGCGCCTGCCTGCGTTCGAACCCATCATCATCATGATGGGTTCGAACCAACTACCTTCAATTTGTACAGTCAGCATCAATAATATCGGAACGAACAGACTGTTCAAAATGATCTAAGCAACTATGAAAATGAAATATTAACTCAATGACACAAGGAATGTTTCAGAATGAAGACAGTAGGTACACGACAACTGTCATTCTGACAAGAACTTTATCCAATTGAGACAAAGTTTAATTTTCTTAGTTGTTGAGATCATTTTGAACAGTCTGTTCGTCCCGATATTTTTGACGCTGACTGTACGTCGTGGCCGTTACCACTGGGACCACCACTGCTTTCTCGATCCCAAGTTACTGTTGCTGTTATCAAGCATCATCCCACGGCGAGGCCTTTGCCTCTTCCCATGACTTCCAGCTCTTCCGATCCAGGACTGAAGTGGACCTTTTGTCGTTTGTTTTATCAATCTCGTCCCGCCTCCTACGGGGTCTGCCGCGATGCAGGTTCAGTTGAAGACCAGCGTCAGGCACTATTGTCTGGCACTTTTGCTGAACTAGGCCTTTTTGGTGCAGCCGTGAGGCACACTTTCCTGCTAATTTCTTACATCGGTCTTTATACTAGTTTTCTATTTGTTATCTGGTGTATTGTGTGTCTTTTGGTCTGTGCTAAATAAATGTTTTTTCTTTCTTTCTTTCGATGCCTTTTGGCTGGGCTCCACGTAGTGAGGCAAAGGCAGGCAGTAGAAAACATGAACCATTACCTGTGCGCTCCACAGAAAGACCAAGCTAAAGGTGATGTTCTAACGCTCTCATCTTCATTAGGAGGCGGCTGAAACTCTGAAAATTAATTAAAACAATAAATATTTCCTACTCGACTCCTAAAAGTTATCTCTCATTATATCAGCACCGCTCCGACGCAGCAAATAACTCGTCATTGAAGTTAGGATTTTGGCCCGTGGCTAAACAATAACAGCCGCACAGGTCGATCGGTCAGGTTAAGCTACGCTTGCCGCGGTTGGTCTGTGAATGGGTGACCATCTTTACATACCGAGACCCCTCCGTGCCTCGGTTGGTCCCGGCTGTCATACGTGGATATTTGACAGTCGTTACGGGTAGTCAGAAGCCCGAGTCTGACAACCAGTCTTACCAAGGGGTATCGTATTACCCAGTAACTGGGTTGTGGAGGTCAGATAGGCAGTCGCTCCATGTAAAATACTGGTATTCAGCTGCATCCGGTTAGACTGGAAGCCGACCCCAACCCAACATAGTTGGGAAAAGGCTAGGCAGATGATGATGAAGTTAGGATTTTAAATCAACCAACTGCGTTAAAGTGAACGTTTCACTTCGTGCCGACCTCGAGCTTCATGCCAGCAGCCCGCTCCCCGGCGAAGAAACCCCTACAAGCGGGATGCATGCCACCGCCTCGCCGCCGCCCGCGCGTGTTCCTCGCGCCGGTCGTACGGCTGTCTCCCACAAATACACTTGTAGCGGTATCTACAACGCCACATGCGAACAACGCATCATACTGACGTCACGCAAATCCTGCATCTCGCAAGCAGAGTTTACCACGCAGTTAGCATAGATACAATTTCCCAACATCAATCGTTGGGCACTTGCCCGCCAGACACAACACCCGTCTGGTCGGAGGATTCTCCCTTTCCTATAGAGGATGAATGAACTTTACACCCTGTTCCTCATGCCTCTAAACACTCACTAATGTTCACAAACCGGTCTGTAAGCTGAAAACTAGCCGTTGACGATGAGCCCAACTAGTAAGCGGCGCGTGAACAACAAGCTGTCACCTCACTAAGTGCGTAGGTACGGACGCCAGCAGGTCAACCTACCCGAAACTGTCAGATTTTCCCAATCAACCTTGAACCTAACTCTTTAGCAATAAAGTCGAAAATCTATTAAAGAAATCTGACAGATTGTAGTAGCTTGATGATGTATATCAGAACGTTCGGCCAGTCGAGATAGGGAGCTGGCTGCTACTCCAGTTTTTTGTGACGATTTTGTGACGCATAAAGATGCCAGCCAAAGAATTTGTGACAGAACAGTTCGAAAGTTAGAAGCATTTATTTATGGCCGAACGACCTGATATCAGAACGTTCGGCCAACCTGAATCTCCATAACTGAGGACCTTAGAGAAACTGTTACTGAATAAAGATTTAGTGACGATTTTGTGACAAACAACCAATGCTTTACTTTTACTCGTAATGCCACCGGTTAAAAGTAAAATGAATTTTGGTTCCTGGAACATCAGGACGTTCGGCCATTTTAATCTCCATAACTGAGGACCTGAGAGAAACCGTTAATGAATAAAGATTTAGTGACGAGACTGAAACGATTTTTTATTGCTTTACTTTTTTTTGTGACGGCCCCATAATATAATAAAATGAAAATTTAACATATAACCTCAAAACATTGGGAATATCGAATCCTGCACAAGGAAGAAGCCCAGAGAAACCGTTAATCAATAAAGATTTAGTGACGAGGCTGAAACGAACTTTTACTGTTTTATTTTTTTTTGTGACGGCCCCTATAAATAGTAAATTGAATATTTAACATATAACCTCAAAACATTTTGGGAATATCGATTCCTGCACAAGGAAGAAGCCCAGAGAAACCGTTAATGAATAAAGATTTAGTGACGACGCTGAAACGAACTTTTACTGTTTTATTTTTTTTTGTGACGGCCCCTATAAATAGTAAATTGAATATTTAACATATAACCTCAAAACATTTTGGGAATATCGATTCCTGCACAAGGAAGAAGCCCAGAGAAACCGTTAATGAATAAAGATTTAGTGACGACGCTGAAACGAACTTTTACTGTTTTATTTTTTTTTGTGACGGCCCCTATAAATAGTAAATTGAATATTTAACATATAACCTCAAAACATTTTGGGAATATCGATTCCTGCACAAGGAAGAAGCCCAGAGAAACCGTTAATGAATAAAGATTTAGTGACGACGCTGAAACGAACTTTTATGGCTTTATTTTTTTTTGTGACGGCCCCTTTAAATAGTAAATTGAATATTTCACATATAACCTCAAAACATTGGGATTGTTGATTCCTCCACAACAAGACGCCTAGAAGACTCGTAAAACCCTTAACCCTATGTGTTATAGGTTTTCAGTGCAATGGTGTCAGTATTTTTGTTGATTCAATAATCTATAAAAAATGCAGTATGGCGGATAGCGACTGAAATAGGGTGACCATGTATTCCAACGAAACAAGTATTTATTGAGTAGGTACCTATTTATCTACTGACCTAGCTTCTGCCCGCGGCTTCGCCCTCGTGGATGTCGGAAATTATCCCACGGGAACGTGCTAACAGGATAAAATGTATTTGCTTCCCCAGGATGCCATCTATCTCTATGCCTAATAGAAGTTCAGTGGTTTATGCGTGTAAATGTAACATACAGTTTCAAGTTCAAGTCGCCCCCCTTAAAAACTGAATTAACCCTTTTTGTCTCGTCAGTGGTAAATTTTCGAAAGTGGAAAGGTGACTGACATTGGAGATTGGGAAATTTGACTAAGTACAGACGCCAGCACATCAAGCTACTACAATCTGTCAAATTTCTTTAATAGATTTTCAACTTTATCGCTAAAGTAATAAGGTTCAAGGTTGATTGGGAAAATGTGACAGTTTCGGGTAGCTTGACCTGCTGGCGTCGTAGGAACTAAAATCGTAGGAGGCATTTCTGATAAACTGTGTACATTGTTGCAATCTAAACCAAACGTAATTATAGAGTCTACTAAGTACGTGCAGGTTACTATTCCATGACAAGATTCGACAGGGCAGTTTGAGGTATTGCCATTAATTTCAATGGCGTCCTCCAGGCCACTAATACCAAACATAGAAATGATGTCGACATTACAAGGTAACAAAGGAACACATCTTGTAACTTTGTTTGAGCAATTTAGTGAACATGATTTTATGAAGCGGCCACTAGTGAAAACGTTTAAAAATATTCTTTCAAATATATAGCTTACGTTACACTGGCAGTCAAGCACTTCTTTCTTCAAGGCGTTATTAGATGAAAAATAAATTTTACACAATTCAACTCTAAGTTGCTCTGCTTCCTTTTTATTGTGAATTATCAACATATTCACATATGTTGCAATTAAATTTTTCTCGCCTAATACTTTAAGTAAATATGGATATATACTACAGCCATAGGCCAGTAAGAAGATAGCAGAATCTAAAGCACAAGTGTTTATTATGTTTATGTTTGAAAAACTATCTACAAAGCCATTCTGCATTAAAATGTATTCTGCGTTGTCAGATTCAATTTGGTACCTTTGCATGCTCGTCGCAAACAGCAGGACTTAATCAACCTGCATAAGATACTACATTCCACGCTGAACTCTTCAGCTCTGCTGTCCCTCATAAACATCAATATTAGGTATAACACCCGAATACCTAAAACTTTTGCACTTCTGGTCTTTACAAATAACACCTCATTTTATAACCCTATCGTTAGAATGTGTCGACTTTACAATGAAATTTCAAAAGACAATAACAGTATTGATATCTTCGATTCTCGTGCTGCTGCTTTCAAAAGACATGTATGTACTCTTTCTTTTTAACTTTGTAACGCTTTGAATACTGTTCTCTTCAAAGAATGTAACTATGTATCAATTGTGTACTTAACCTGGCGTGTTTGGTCTCCGACACGTCCCCTGTGTAAGTAGAAGTGTGTCGGAGGGCAGACGCTCATACATTTGTCAATAAGTTTTATTTTTATGTTTTTTACTGTAGTTGTTTCATTAATAATGTTGTTGCTGATCATGTTGTGCGACTACGCTTTGGGTGATAGTCAGGTCGAAACCTATAATTTGAACATTGTACTTAATTGTGATTATTGCCTGTTGTAGTTGCCTTGTGAATAAATAAATAAATAAAAGTATTTTAGGTTTTGAACTGAATTTCGTTTCTTCTCTTGCTTGCCCTTGCCAATTTTCTATGAACGTTGGATTGTCAGAAAAAATTGAATCTTCGTAAAACTGTCTATATGTTTTTTTTCGTTTTGGTACTATTGAATTCACCTTGGCTTGTCTCTTACGTTTGATTTTATTGTTCTTGTTCTTAACATTAGAAACTAAATCTGATTTTGCAAGTTTTAGTTCACCATGCAAATAATTAACGTGTCTTTGTAAAAAAGTATCAATTCTTTGTTTTTCTACTTTCGTCTTAAAAATGTGTCCGTTTCAATGGCGCGGCCACGACGTTTTTTTTAAAAAAAAACCATGCCAATATTTTGTAACAATTTGTAAAAGTTGATTCCCAAAACCATAAATTTGTCAAAGCTATGGTTAAAAAGTTATAAGGGTTTGAACGTGGCCGCGCCATTGAAACGCGGCGAACCGCGCGGCCACGGAGATCTTTAAAACAAAGCATTGCAGAGACCTGAAATTTAGGTAAATAACAGATTGAATTTGTAAAAAATTTGTAAAAATATAGGAAAAATTCCTGGGTTTATATTTTAGGAGCTGCAAGACTTAAAACCTCATGGCCGCGCCATCGAAACGGTGTAAAACACGTTATGGCCGATATCTCGCTGAAAAAGCATCGCAGGCGTCTGAAGTAACGCGTAAAATACACGCGTAAAAATATACGCGTCGACTTAAGAACCTCCGTTTTTGTTCGTCGGTTAAAAATAGGTGGAAAGTGTTCTGTAAACAATAAGCCATGGTCACCCTATCGACATATTCAAGACGTATTGATGATTCCGTACACAGCTCCTGAAATGTAAACCTAGGATTTTTTGTTGTATTTTTACTAGTTTTGACAAATTCAAATCTAGGTTTTACAAAATACTTCAGACCTCTGCGATGCTTTTTCAGCGAGATATCGGTGATAACGTATTTTTCACCGTTTCAATGGCGCGGCCATGGGGTTTTAGTCTCACAGCTCCTGAAATATAAACCTAGGATTTTTTGTTGTATTTTTACTAGTTTTGACAAATTCAAATCTGGGTTTTACAAAAAACTTCAGCCGTCTGCGATGCTTTTTCAGCGAGATATCGGCCATAACGTGTTTCACACCGTTTCGATGGCGCGGCCATGAGGTTTAAGTCTTGCAGCTCCTAAAATATAAACCCAGGAATTTTTCCTATATTTTTACAAATTTTTTACAAATTCAATCTGTTATTTACCTAAATTTCAGGTCTCTGCAATGCTTAGTTTTAAAGATCTCCGTGGCCGCGCGGTTCGCCGCGTTTCAATGGCGCGGCCACGTTCAAACCCTTATAACTTTTTAACCATAGCTTTGACAAATTTATGGTTTTGGGAATCAACTTTTACAAATTGTTACAAAATATTGGCATGGTTTTTTTTAAAAAAAAACGTCGCCGCGCCGTTGAAACGGACACTTAAAAATTACATGTTTTAAGGTTTTAAAATAACTCTCCGCCCCGGAAGATGATGGCGAAAAATTCTGAGCATGGTAAAAATTTATCATTACATTTGACCACAAAGGTAATTTCAACAAAAGTCGTCTCAATGTGGTTACAAAAGTTGGCAAAAAGAATATATTTTCATTAGAGGAGTCGATTGTAGCATCACAATTTTTCTCACTATCTACTATTTCGTCAAACCATTTAAAATATTTTGTTTCTATGTTATCGAAATCATCATCGTTCACGTTGTTTGTGAGCCATTCTTCATTTGAGGATTCGCCAGGAATTATTACTTCTTTTATTAAATCATTTATATCTTGCTTTGTTCTAAGATAATCAATTTGTTTATTGAGGGCCAGTTGTACAACACCTCTTATACATTTTTTTATGATCTCAAAATTATCACTTGACTTAATAAAAGCAAGACATCGAATATAGAAGTATTTTACATTGTCTTGAACATTTTTGAAACACATTAGGTGATGTAATGTCTTTATGAAATGGCTTGTATCTAGCCTTATATAAGTTCCTGGTAAATCATCGATCTCCGCGAGTCCTTGTAATAAAGTATAACTTATTTGTAGGTACTCTTTTGTACTGTTAAATTTGGTAAATGCTGCTACTATAGCAGATATTAATGCTGATGAGTCATCCACTATCACTTCAGACGGTTGAACAAGACGCAAGGATGTCCAATTTTGTATCCATTTTAAAATAGTAGTATTTGTGTGAGATTCAGTAGGTAATCATCTGAAATATCGGTACAGATTTAAATCCAGTAGTATCAGTAATTAAGCATACATATAAAAATAACTGCTTCATTTGGTAGGGCTTAAGAACTGACCGTTTTTTAAAAATTGAACCTGTTGCATCTAAAGTAATTTTAATGTTTTCAAATTTTTCTGAGCATAGTCTATAGTACTCAATTTGCTGTTGGGTCCAATAATGCAAACAAAAATAGGGATGTAGTAGTAAATATCTTATAACAGTTCATTTGGTGTAGTTATTGTATAATCTTACTGTGATTTATCTATAGAACTGTTATTTAGTTGTAAAATGTGTAATCTAGTTTATTAAACTAATAATAATATTGTCGGGCCACCACCGAAAGAAATCCGATTTGACAAGTTTCAAGTCAATCACCTAGCAATAAACACAAGAAGCTGTCAAATCGATCTATCTTCTCTCGTGGTGAACCAATTTAACTGAAATTCTAAAAAGTACAAATTATTATGTACCCAACTACCTACCGCTTTTGGATGATTGATTACAAATAAAGCACTTTTTAATTTGTGTACCTATTTATTTAAGTATTCTTGTACAGACGCCAGCAGGTCAAGCTACCCGAAACTGTCACATTTTCCCAATCAACCTTGAACCTTATTACTTTAGCGATAAAGTTGAAAATCTATTAAAGAAATTTGACAGATTGTAGTAGCTTGATGTGCTGGCGTCTGTACTTAGTCAAATTTCCCAATCTCCAATGTCAGTCACCTTTCCACTTTCGAAAATTTACCACTGACGAGACAAAAAGGGTTAATTCAGTTTTTAAGGGGGGCGACTTGAACTTGAAACTGTATGTTACATTTACACGCATAAACCACTGAACTTCTATTAGGCATAGAGATAGATGGCATCCTGGGGAAGCAAATACATTTTATCCTGTTAGCACGTTCCCGTGGGATAATTTCCGACATCCACGAGGGCGAAGCCGCGGGCAGAAGCTAGGTCAGTAGATAAATAGGTACCTACTCAATAAATACTTGTTTCGTTGGAATACATGGTCACCCTATTTCAGTCGCTATCCGCCATACTGCATTTTTTATAGATTATTGAATCAACAAAAATACTGACACCATTGCACTGAAAACCTATAACACATAGGGTTAAGGGTTTTACGAGTCTTCTAGGCGTCTTGTTGTGGAGGAATCAACAATCCCAATGTTTTGAGGTTATATGTGAAATATTCAATTTACTATTTAAAGGGGCCGTCACAAAAAAAAATAAAGCCATAAAAGTTCGTTTCAGCGTCGTCACTAAATCTTTATTCATTAACGGTTTCTCTGGGCTTCTTCCTTGTGCAGGAATCGATATTCCCAAAATGTTTTGAGGTTATATGTTAAATATTCAATTTACTATTTATAGGGGCCGTCACAAAAAAAAATAAAACAGTAAAAGTTCGTTTCAGCGTCGTCACTAAATCTTTATTCATTAACGGTTTCTCTGGGCTTCTTCCTTGTGCAGGAATCGATATTCCCAAAATGTTTTGAGGTTATATGTTAAATATTCAATTTACTATTTATAGGGGCCGTCACAAAAAAAAAATAAAACAGTAAAAGTTCGTTTCAGCCTCGTCACTAAATCTTTATTGATTAACGGTTTCTCTGGGCTTCTTCCTTGTGCAGGATTCGATATTCCCAATGTTTTGAGGTTATATGTTAAATTTTCATTTTATTATATTATGGGACCGTCACAAAAAAAAGTAAAGCAATAAAAAATCGTTTCAGTCTCGTCACTAAATCTTTATTCATTAACGGTTTCTCTCAGGTCCTCAGTTATGGAGATTAAAATGGCCGAACGTCCTGATGTTCCAGGAACCAAAATTCATTTTACTTTTAACCGGTGGCATTACGAGTAAAAGTAAAGCATTGGTTGTTTGTCACAAAATCGTCACTAAATCTTTATTCAGTAACAGTTTCTCTAAGGTCCTCAGTTATGGAGATTCAGGTTGGCCGAACGTTCTGATATCAGGTCGTTCGGCCATAAATAAATGCTTCTAACTTTCGAACTGTTCTGTCACAAATTCTTTGGCTGGCATCTTTATGCGTCACAAAATCGTCACAAAAAACTGGAGTAGCAGCCAGCTCCCTATCTCGACTGGCCGAACGTTCTGATATACATGCTTGATGTGCTGGCGTCTGTACGTAGACGGCGCATTGGGGTCAACCGGGTGGAATTTTATCGAGGCGGTGACGGGCGGTTAGGTACTGCGCTACAGTGGTGCGGTTGTAATGAGTGATGAAGCCTTAAACCTGATTTGCATTTGCCAGCGGCATGCTTACCATCAGTTGAAGCAATGGGCAACTGTGTCCCCTTTCATGTGCAGGTGATGACCACCGGGGTCGTTTTATTGAGGTGAAATCCCACACTCGCGGTCTTATCCCCAAAGCCTTATGTAGGTTTCCCCGAAACCTAAGTACCTCTCCGACTAACCCTTTAGGATTACAGGCGTAAGCCGTGATGTTGTGTTTAAGTATAAAGTGACCCTCACCTCTCCAAAACTTGCAATAATATAAATCAGCTGAACAATGGTTCACAAAGGTAAGCATCTTGAAATACTTCCCGAAGCCTCTGTTGATATTGACGCATTCCGGAGAGTATGTATTCGGGCAGGAGTGAGGGCACACGTGGTAGTCAAACGACGTGTCGATGTCATACAACGTGCTGAATGTGTTCTGACGGAGAGCGCCGGCGTCGGTAACTAGATTTTAAAAAAGACAAAAAACAATTGCATGCGGGCTGTGTAATAGTTTGAGAAGAAAACAAATGAGGGTGTGCGCTTACAACCACAGGATAGGAGTGACAACTTACGACTGGAGCTGAGTATACGCGATTTAGCACCGAATTCCTCTGTCGCTGATGTCGGTCGCGCGTACGAATATACGTTGTGTTCTATAAAGCACCACACTGTAAAGCTGACATCAGCGGCGCGCGAGTTGCTACGCGCCGCTGATGACGCGCGTCGGTCTCGCTCGTCAGCGCCGCGTTCGTCGGTCGACTGACGCGCTATAGAACGCTATGTGAGCGTCCTCACTCTGTTCCCGACCGTCGGCACGCGCGCGTACAGTCGCCCGCCACCATGAACATTGATACCGAACGTGTGATTGCCGCATTCATGCATTCTAAAATAATTAAAAAACTTTTCCTCGTCCTGACGTAGCTTTTCAAATAAAGTAGAAAATTCACCATTCGTCACCCTATCAGCAACAATTGGGTGAATGTGATATCTTTTTTTTTCTATATTGACGCCGTCTCCGCTTGCGTAAGTATGCTGCAGCAACTAAACAATTTATAAACGGGTTCATAATAATATATCCCAAATTCAAACTCCGCTTCACAAATCCACAACAAATCCACTTGGAGACGCCTGTACCGTGGAGCGGTCAATATCGCACTACGGATGTTTTCATTGGCGCTGATGGTCAGCGCGCTACGCGACTGACGGTACGCGACCGACGTCAGCGACAGAGGAATCCGGGCCTGACATCACGCAAAATCGCGTGACGTCAGTGTGATGACGTGTGATACAGCGTCACCGAGCGAGACGGTTCTGCCGATCGATTCTGTAAAAATCTCACCGTGTCTCAAAAGTTAGGTGAAGTGAGCTGACAATAGTGTCTCAATCCCTAGTAGGGTAAGGGAAGGTATATTCATCATTCTCCTTATCCCAATTTATTTGGGGTCGGCGCAACATGTCTTTTTCTTCCATACTTCTCTATTAGTCGTCATCTCGGTAGTCACCCCCTTTCTAACCATATCAATATTTACACATTCCATCCATCGTTTCTTTGGTCTTCCCCTACTCTTATAGCCATCGACATTCATACTCAAAACTCTCCTCACGACATTTTCCTCATTTCTCCGTAACACATGCCCATACCATGACAACCGATTTCCACACAACTTTTCAGCTACCGGTGCCACTTTCAGACTTCATCTTATGTACTCATTTCTTATTCTATCCATTCGTGTAACACCACACATCCCTCTTAGCATTAAAAAAAAAAAAAAAATGAAAAATTATTTTATTTCTCCAACATAAATTAGTCTAAACAGATTAGTGATTGGAGCCTCCCTTTAAGCAAGTAATGCCTGTATTGGGAGACTCCGCTCTTCCATACCATAAGCTACTTGGAAAACAATAAAATAAAATAAAAATTTATAGAAAATACAAAATACACTATTTTTGTGAGTGTGTGAGTATATGTATGTGTGAGGGTGAGTGATTGGTATATATGTGTGAGTATGTGAGAATATGTGGGAGTGTGTGAGTATATGTGCGAGAGTGTGAGTTCAAGTTTGTGTGTGAGTATAATATGAGTGCCAACATGAGATGAGAGGTGTGGACGTGTCACCAGTTCACCACACTTCCGCTATCCCCTCATCACCAAAACTGTTGCATGTATGAAAACAATTAATATTACCCCATGAAAATGTACATTTTAAAGTAAATAATTTGAATACTAAAAGCAGTTAAAGTCAAATATTTAAAAAGATATTTCTTAGTTTTATGTAAAAGAAACTCTAGGTATGATGGTGATATGGTTCGGTAGTTTTGTGATACTAGGTAGGAAATTTGGTGATAAATAATCAAGATCGTAAAAATAATATTATAACTGCATATTATTATGTAAGTTTTATTTTATATCAAAGTTACAGAATGCAATTATCACACCTCGAATACAGGAATCTTCGAGATCAGCATTTCCGATACATATACAGACTTCACTGAATCCATTTGGCTCCATTCTGTTTCTATACATCTTCAGAGTACAATATCTCTGTCTTCTCTCTCTCTCTAAAAATGTGTAGATAGTTATATGAACTCTTTAATAGACACTACAATGAATTAAATTTTGGTGTTACAATGGGCGGGGCAATGGCAATGGGTGTTAAAATTCCTAGTTCATTATTTACATCCAGATACATTAATGAATTATATAAAAATAATCTTATTCTACCTATACCTAAATAACTTAAATTTAATATAAATCATATACATTTCGTTACTGCGATTTGGAGGATCTGTAGGATGACTGCTCATTTATGTAGTCATGCTTTTTCGCCAGGAACTTTTCAATGGCTTTAAATAGCCCCACATCAAGTGGCTGCAATAAGCTGGAAATGTAAACAGAAATACTTGGTTATCTTTAGCAACTTGAAGAACTTCTGGTCTAATGTGTGCAGAGTGTGAATCCATGAGAAGAACCACAGGACGTTCAGGTGGTATGGAAGTTATAAAAAAATTTAACCATTCTAAAAATAATTCTGAATTTATCCAACCTTTGGGAGACAATTTAACTAATGCGTTGGGTAGAGCATCAATTTTTAGTGAAACCGAACACCCTTGAATATTATCATCGGAGGTATCCACATGCCATCTCCACAAATGCAAGCACATTGTCTGGGTTTGGCCTCGTTCAGAGAAGGTTCTTCTGTAAACATATTTTTTACCAATCACAGTAACAACTTTAGATGGTTTTACGTTAAAAGATGACCCAGTTTCATCACAGTTCCAGATTAATTGCACAGGTTAATAGCCGGTTTTCATACACTAATACACAATCGATGATACAATTGTAACGCGATCATGAATTTATGGTTAAAGTATTGATATTTGGGTTAATTTCCATATAACAGGCCTTTTTATTATATTTGTTATTTCATTCGTTTACAAACAGATGTCATATTGGAATAGTGTTGTACCGTTGCCGACTTACCGTAATAGTTTCCGAAACTAGTTCCTCCGCTGAAACAATATCCGTATATTCTG
The DNA here is from genome assembly GCA_945859715.1 of Apamea sordens. Classification (NCBI taxonomy): domain Eukaryota; kingdom Metazoa; phylum Arthropoda; class Insecta; order Lepidoptera; family Noctuidae; genus Apamea; species Apamea sordens. Next base: position 2,385,821 of record OX244015.1, on the reverse strand, counting down.
CGATGTTAACATAAATAATCTTGCGTCTTATTCGGTCCGAGTGACCTAGCTAGGTCCGGCCTGTGGTTCACACTTCACAGCACCAAAATCCATCGTGATCCAAACGTGATAACTAGTAAAACTCGTATAAAGTATCGTTACTCGTTATAGTAACAACGAGATAACAGTTGTTCCTTGATTGACACAACCTTAGCAATGGCAGCCATTTAATTTAATATGAGTTGTAGGTATGCACCCTTTTTTTGTAGGTATTTCCAGTCCATACTTTTCTACTTTTCTCTTTTCTGTTCTTTTAAGTCAATGGAAAATTCCACCAGATATGAAAAAAATATATTTAAAAAAATCCGCTAGAAAGCGCTAAACTTTTTCACATTGTGTAACACGACCAGTTTTATTTTTTTGTAGGTACTAATTTATACATATAAGCATTATGGTATGCTAATTTAAATCAGGTACCTAATCATTACATAAAAGGCAGAATGGAAATAAAGTATTTAATAATTAGTTTAAAACAATAAAAAATCAACAAAAGCTTCAGTAAGTAATTAACGCTTAAAATGTGATTACTTATTAATTTATATATTCAAATCAAATACTGCGTCTTCAGCATCATCAGCTGCAATGATACTCGTACTGGAGCTAGAAGTTCCAGCCTCTCCTAGCTCTGTAGTTACTTTTAGTTTCCATTTGCCGACTTGATTAACAACATCATCAGGAAGTTCGTATGTTGAGCAGTTCATGTCCTTAATAATTCAGTTGGAATCTAATAGCAAGCAGGGAATTTAAAGTTTTTCGGATAACTTGTTACGTCGTTTATTTTTGATGATCTTCATGGCACTAAATAATCTTTCGACTTCGGCATTTGATTTGAGTGCGGCAGTGACAAGACGGCGATAGCAAATTCACACAATTCGTGGAAGGTGTTCACATCAGCTGCGTTTTTGTATTCCGCTACCTTAACCCAAAAGGTAACAGGGTCTCCATTCAGTGGACTCCAATCTACGAAGTTATTTGTGAAACTCATGAATTTCAATCGTCCAATAGTATTCAAAGTTAAGTGAAAACATCCGCCAGAAACCGCTGAATATTTATTTCCCGCTAAAGCCTTCTGTTTTCGCGCGAGAAGATCACAAAATCCACCAGTTCTAGCGGGAAAAGCGCTAAAACGGCAACACTGAAAGTTTGTTTTCAAACCGCTAGAGCGGCCATACGAAACGAGTGATATATGTCTGTCTTCGTCACACTTGTCATAACTCGCTAGCGCTATCTCGTTCACATGCTTGTAAAGGTAAGAGGGTGGGGTTCATTTAAAAATATATCACCAAATTACCTATACCATCAATTGATATACCTTACCTTACCCTATTAGTTGGAATGACAGCTCACTCCACGCTCACCTCACCTAAGTTTTCACGGTGAGATGGTTACAGTATCGCACTGCAGTTTCGAAGAGAGAGTCCCCCAATACGCCCACCCTTCACCACTTCCTAGTGCTTTCGCTGCGTACAAGAACTGGCGCAACATACAGCTTCTATACACTTAAATAACTTGACAACACTCTCGTTAGATTCACTTGTACTACTCACCGAATATATTGACGCTACAGACGCACTTTACGTTCCTTGTGTGAATGAAATTGAACCGTCACGCTCGGTAAAGTTAAATTTTGATTTTGTCACGATGAGGAGTAGATAAGTACTTGACTTAGTGTCGATACACACGTGACACGAGAGATACGCATCAACGTCAACGGCATAGGCAACTGCAGTTGTCGACGAGTGTCGACGGCTGCTTTCGAAGCGCATCGATGCCCGACGCCGACAACGTGCCGCTCTTGTATTTGAGTACGGTGCTCAAATACACGAGTGGCATGTTATCGGCGTCAGCCGTCGACTCAGAGCGCGTTCACATATAACGTCCGTTTTACAGGTCCGTTAAAACGTGTATGTTACTAGCATATGTAGTTGTATGAGCCAGTTCACACATAATACAGTATTCCGGATCCAGTAGAAAATACCGATCCGACAAAATAAGCAGCAATCCGTTTTACAGGTCCGTTTAAACGTATGTGTTATTAGCGTATGTAGTTGTATGAGCCAGTTCACACAAATACAGTATTTCGGATCCAGTAGGTATACTGATCCGATCTCTTAAAATCAGTCCTGTGTGAATACTATCTCCAGTAGCGACGGATCCGTTAAAAAGGATCCTATAAATGCTGTGTGAATACTATCTCCAGTAGCGACGGATCCGTTAAAAAGGATCCTGTAAAACGGACGTTATATGTGAACGCGCCGTCAGTTAGGCAGTTGCTTCTGTCGTTGACGCGTGTCATTCGTGTGTATGAGCTCTTACCAGTATTATTATCACCGTCATTCGTCTCAGTAGAGTTTGTATTGTCTCCTGTTTCATCATCTGCTGCAGTAGTAGGTACATCTTCTGGCTCTTCAACTCTTCTTATCGTCAAATACTGTTCGCAACTACCGGCGGCTGCTATGAAGTACTCTAGAAAAAGATTTAAAAAGATCAGCTAAGGACCGGTTATTTCAAACGGTTAGATATCTTAGCATACTCGTAAGTACGTCTTATATAACGATGTACGTAATCGTAATTATTTGACGTAAGTCAAAGCCCTAATTCTGTGTAATTTGAAACAACGCTTTTTTTTTGTTTGACGACAGTTACTGCTATTTTTGACGTAGGTATACGCGTGCGTTAAGTGGAGGTGAAACAACCCGCCCCAGCCCGATTTAAACATTACCGACCCGGTGTGTGTTGTTGCGGTTTTTAACTTTGATTGTAGACTGCACGGAGATGCGGTGTCTACAGTCAAAGTTAAAAATCGCAGTGCCGCCCACAGGAGCGGTTCCAGTGCAGTGTACAACGCCTTATGGCGGTTCGGAACATGAGGCGAGTCGCTGCGCAGTAACAAATTCGTGGAACTAATATTTTTGATAGCGAGTTTTACTAAATGCGCATACTTTCATGATACATAATGCGTATATAGGTGTGTTTAATCTGCTAAAATGATCTTTTGGCGATGATAGGGGGGCGCTGTTGGTAAACATTGAAAATGCATTTTGAAAAAACAAGATGGCGGCATTAGTTCCTATTTTAGCCACGCGCCAAAAGATCTCCCTACGCCATTCACGACACACAACAACAACAGGAGGAGACTTGTAGAGCTGTTCTTTACCTGCCCCAGCAGTCTCGACATTCATAGCGATCGCTTTACGACCGAATTCGGTCGCAAAGTCCCGAATTGACAGGTGAAATGTATGGAGTGACAGGGCTTTGCGACCGAATTCGGTCGTAAAGCGATCGCTATGAATGTCGAGACTGCAAGGCTCCGAGACCCACGTAATGAATTTCATATACAGTGCGGCCGACGAGAGTCTGAATGCGTTCCTGAAAGCTGTCAGTGCGACGTATCAAATTCGCAAAACACACTTCATTTGTAATATTTGTATGAAACTGAAAGGTGTCAAGAACGCATTCTCTCCTTACCCGCGCCTTATTCTGTCTCGAAAGTGGTTGTGGATGTTTACCAACGCCATTTTAAATCTATTTATTTTGTTGTTTGTTTATTTGTTTGCTTGAACGCGCTAATCTTTGGAACGATCAGATGAATTTCAAAAAATCTTTTTGCATTTGTATTTGATATTTCAATGCTTGAGGTAGGTAGGCTTTAGGCTATTTAGCATTGCGCTTCGACCGACACAGGAGCCGAGCAAAAAGAAAAAAGTCAGAAAGAACAAGAAATGTCACGCGGACGAAGTCACAGGCAAAAGCTAGTGAGTTATAAAAACAACAGCTTACCCTCTTCAGGATGATCACACATGTTACTTATAAATAAATAGCATCCATTTTCAAAATCCTTGTAAAACTTTTTTTCATTCACAATTTTCACACCACAGACATCCGTGTTATTCGACCTACAAGCTTCGTCCCTATGAGAACAATATTTCGTAACGCTCTCAAATTTTAAATGAGAGAGCTTAGTAAAATTTTTAACCTCAACAGGCATTTTAAAATGCAGGTTCATTGTCTTTTTCTCTTTTACAAATAAAACAATGAATAATACTAAGTACGGAAAATAATCTGCCGCCATTTTGAATTGCAATAAAATTGTGGTTTTGTTAAAAAAGTTTTAATTGAATTCACATGGTGGTTGACTTTTATTAGGTGTAGGAGTCATGATCGATAGTTGAGCGTCCCTCACACTGGCCAAAATGTCGCTCAAAATTTCGTGCAAAATATTGAATCTCGTGACTTCACAAACATTTTGCACAATATTTCAGTGTCGAATATACTTTTCGCGATCGAAGGACGGCCGGGGCCTCGCGTTGTACACATAGACTAATATATATAAAATGAGAGTTGTACAGACGCCAGCAGGTCAAGCTACCCGAAACTGTAAAAGTTTCCCAATCATCCTTGAACCTTAATGCTTTAGTGATCAAGTTGAAAATCTATTAAAGAAATTTGACAGTCTTCTGTACTAAGCCATAGCTGCCTACGTCATTTTACCCAGGGCTTATAATTGCAAAAAAAAACATCTTTATAATATTGTGCAAAATTTTTGCCAGTGTGAGGGACGCTTTAGAAACATGATAAACGACGCGTTTTCGTTTAGTCTTCTTGTTAGTGTATCGTCGTCTTAAATCCACGTCACATATACCGTATGCATATATAAATGTACTCTGTGACCGTATGTCCGTATGAGATCGATAGGGCCGCCATCTTGCGTACCTAGCGAACCTAGCCACCAGCACCCTGAGCGGGATAATCCGTCCCACAGAGTACATTATAATCCGTCCATAACTGTATGTAGGTATAGGTATGTACAATCATAAAGTTGCGTTTACGTTAGTAGCTGTAGGTATCTACCTGAATTATGTTCCAGACACAAAAAATAACAGTTCCCTGCCGTTGTGAGTGTTTGTCAATTCAACAAAATCAACATCAACATCGCAATGAAACAATATTTGTTTTAGGCAGAAAATGAAATTTACATAGCCGACCAATGATGCCGAAGAATGATACAGAAGGTGGATACGTTTGACCTACAATAATGTTGCGACACTCAGTCCTCTGAGTGTCGCTGAGTGTCATAAGATAGACCTGCGGCGTAGACAGAGGATAGCTGCGCCCTGCGGGCTTATTGCGTAACACACCTAAAATGACAATTGGTCGCAATGGAATGGGTCTCATTTTGACAGTCCACCCAGGTTCATTGCTTTATAATTTACTTTGTTCAGCAGACGAATACTTCAAACCTATGAAGCAATGGATTAGCAATATCCTACTCTCGGATTGTCATTGAAAGTGTACACGCAATTAGAGAGCGGGGGATATTAGCTTAGGTAGGTACTTCAATCGTACCTACGTATAGCATCACAATGGACCGCTCGTCCATTGTTTAACACAAGTAAACAAGCAATGATCAAACAAATGCGTTGAAACACACCAATATCTCCTTTCCCAACGAGGCAGAGAGTCACGCCGCGCCACGCGTCGTGGAGGTCATAGTAGATAATTTATACATGATTAGCTAGGAGGTGACTGCACCACTGTGCACACAGAGCATGTAACATTGTAACCTTTTGACTGTGCACGCTACAGCGAGAAATCCAGATTCATTGGCCTTTAGAAACAAGATAGTATTAATAGCGGCCTTTGACGTATATGTGGTGGTCAAATATATTATGGATGACACACCCAGTTTTTTTATATAAAAAAATAGGTATGTTGAGCAATACTGGACAAAATAAAAAAAACAACGCCACCCATCTCTGAGGTCACCATTTTATTGTTTTTTTTTAAATTCGCCTATTATTGGACAAGCGTTTCGTCATTTCCATATAATCTAGGACATGTAATTCCTGATCTACTCAAGGTTGCACTATCTGCATTCTGTAACAATGTAACTATTTTTATTTTAAGATGTAAATCATTTGATAAATTAATGCAGATAAATGTAGCATTCAATAGGTCGGTACTTTTCTGTTTTCCATTAGTCGATTTTCACGTGCATTCGATTTAACTTTAGTCGATTATATAAACATGACGAAAGACTATAAAATATCCTGCTGAACTCGTTATTCTAGTGGTTGTAAGCGATGCCTGGGTGGGTCTTAGTGTTATTTGGCTTTTCATTATGAATTTCTCAGAAGCGGTTTGGATTTTGGATCCTGTCTGCTACTGGCTAAAAGGAAAAGGCTCACCTCAAAAATTTCGTTTAATCCGATTCAGCTTGTCTAACCTGAGGTACGTACCCCACAGGAGGTGCCCTTAGCTTGTAGTCACTTAGTCTTTACGTTTTTTAAGCCCTTGCTGGAGGCCTTAATAAATTGAGGCATCCACAGGCAAGCCCTATTAAGCAGCCAACAACCTTCTAGGTTGAACTGCGAAATGCCACTTATAAAAAAAGAAACCAAAGTTAGCTCCATAATCCCGCATGGTATGTACGTTGGCAACGCTTCAAATGTCATTGTCAACACACAAATTTGAACTGAAACATGATCATCTTTTGACGCAGACAGATCAAACGATTTAAATCTTTCGCGAGGAGGGAGTTCAATGAAAGTGGCAAAATGTGGGTGTACTATGGGCATACTTCTGCCTAACCCGTCGAAGGTTACAGGCGTGATGTCATACCTATAGGTACCCTATTATTGTCCTCTAAGCCTAACCTCTGCCCACACCTTTGGGTAAGACAGCCGTTATGTTTTATAGGTAATTGTTATTTTCAAACAATCAATGCTTGCTTGCTTGCTTGCAATGGCTTTCAATGGAAGACATAAGCCTCCGAAACTGAAGAAATCGCACTGGTACGGTCTACGTCGGTATACCTACGTACGACCAACAAAATCTCAACCTAACGTCAGCAGTGATATTCTGTAAAAATCTCACCGTGATTCCTTAGGTGAAGTGAGCTGTGTTAATAGTGTCAATCCCTAGCATTTGGTGGAATGACAGCTCATTTCACCTAAGTTGTCACGGTGAGTTTTTACAGAGTAGACCGGCAGGACCACATTGAACTGGGTTCGAAAATATTTAATGAATTCAGAAAGTATTCGTGTAAAATTGCTTAAAAAATTAACCGTTTTATGTATACAATTTCTTTTTATCACTACGACGTTACTAAAAACGACACATCCTTACGACATCAATCATATTTTAGTCGATTTTAAGACTAAATTACGGTGCGGAATGCGGACATTTCACAGCACTATTCTCCGAATCCCCGACCCGTCCGTCGTTTTGTAGTCCGTGTCGAATGTAATGAAATAAAATAATGCAAATGACGTATTTAAACTATTGAAATTGCAATAATTTTGTGATATAACAGTTATAAAGGCAGATAAACAAGTTGGATAATTGATTTGAAGGACAGCTGCCCACCTGGGTCTAATTCTGCAGGTAAAAATGTTTATGATATCTTTTGCGTAATTTTTACGAATGGGTCGGTCTATTTTCGAAAGACTTTCGAGTGGTTCATGTATGAAATAGTGTATGATATTAAGAAAAATTAGGGTTTAATATGAATCTAGGTACCATGAGGTGTAATTCCGTCGGTTTGAACATCCGTAGAAGCTGCTATTTCTCTCTCCATCCAACTTACGAGTGACGACAAGGATAGAAGATGGTTATCAATATTACTCGCTAGACCACGGGTACAGACGCACGTGGGTTTTAAACTGTTGACTCTGGCGTTAATTACTTCATCCTATCGAGTTATGTGTTAGGTTTTCTTGATATCAACAGCAATAGTTTGCGAGTGCCGAGTATAGAGGTAATCTAGTTCCTACAAGTGTCGCCATCTGTATGCAAGATGTAGAAGCAAAAACCGTGAAGGTTTTAAGTTTTAAGTAAAAGGTAGGCTGTACTGTAGTCTGTTTGTTTCCTTAGGAGTATGTTCTATACATGAATAAGGAAGAAAGTCTTGTCTTTGTTTATATAAAAGTGATAAATTCGGTGTCTACTGTCATAATATTGGTATAGGCAACTGTGTAAGTATATGGGAACATATTCACATGTTGTTTTTACATACATAGATATGTATATACATACCTACTGATTAAGCTGTTTGTCAGTAGTGTTATATTAAAGTATTGATTTGATTACTGCTGAGTTCTGAGGTACCTCTTTCTTAAATTATCTGTTTTTAGAATTAAAGCTGTGTATACTTGAATTGTTTTCATAATATCTCTGTAACTATTGTGGTTATTTAATTCAATATAGGATTTTTGAGACAGGGCAGTAAGGCTAGGTACCTTAATGTGGTAGCTACAGAAAAGTGGTCTTAGGAAACTGTCCATAACTTTTTGAGAAATTCTGACTAGCATTCACAGATTGAATGTACAGTCAGCAAAAAAGGGCAATTTTCACATTAACTTCTTTTGATGCCTTTAGATACTGTTACTTATAAGGATAAAAAAACTCCTATATTATATAAAAAATTGACCTTGAATTAAATAAATAATTTATTGGCATAAAAAAATGTGTAAAAACAAAGTGAAGCCCTGAGTCCTGCGCTAGTGATGATGATTTACGACAAACAAAAATAATATGTAATTAAAATAGCAAAATAGTAGTTACATTATTAAAGTTAATTATTACTTAAATTAAATTATTATACTACTAGTATGATTAAATAGTTATTAAATACATGACAAGAAAGAGTAGTAAAAACCGGTCAAGTGCGAGTCGGACTCGCGCACCGAGGGTTCCGTACAAATAACTAAAGTAGGTATGTAACTAAAAATTTACGGTTTTCGCAATTTTTCCTTTACCTGTGCTGTGCTAAAATTTACGTTGCTTCGTACCAAATTTCAAGATTCTGAGTTTACGGGAGGTACCCTGTAGGTTTTGTGTCCCTTGCGAGTGTCGAAAATTTGCTGAAATTTGCGGCGTAAACGGCTGTATCTTTTGATTGCGTTGGCTTAGAAGTTTGATTTTTTCACAGCTCCAAGAGTATTTGATATAAATTCCAGCTTGATACCTGTACGCGTTCCTGAGAAAAAGGGTCTTTACAAATAGACAGACGGACGGACAACAAAGTGATCCTATAAGGGTTCCGTATTTTACTTTCGAGGTACGGAACCCTAAAAATTAAAGGTTCTAAAGAGTTTTTAAACTTGTATGTTGTTTAGAGGGGCTTATAAATAGAAAACTATGTAGTATGTGGATCAAATCTAAATGAATCTCCAAGTTTAATTGTTGAGACACTTTTATAACACATACTTAAATTTTAAAAAAATGTTTCAATTTATTTAAATGTTGACTAGCTTCTGACTCGGCTCCGCCTGCTTGGATATCGGTAATTTCTTGGAAATTAGCAAAAAAAAAATCTGCTTTTTCATAGAAAAGTAAAATACCTACGTGTTTAAAATGTATGGGTTTTTAAAACTGACAAATAATTTCAACGCATGGGTGTTTTAGAATTATGTACTGAATCCATGGTGACGCTTTGCGGTTGTGCATCAATGTCCCTGCCATCCAGCCGATCCATTCTGTAAAAATATCACCATGAAAAGTTAGGTGAAGTGAGCTTAGAGTGAGCTATCAGTAGTGTCAATCCCTAGCATTAGTTAGAATGACAGCTCACTCCATGCTCACTACACCTAAGTTTTCACGGTGAGATGGTTACAGAATCGCACTGCTGTATAGATTCACATGCATTTAGTAAAAATCTGTTATTTTAACAATTACAAACAGACACTTAAATTTTATTTATTTGTAAAGATTATGCTATGTTAATAATTTAATCAATTATGGATTTTTAGTATCAAATACATTCAAGAAATTTTTGCCGCTGCACTTCTGGTCATGATGTCAAAAATGTTAGCAATAATTATTTAAACACCAATAATAAACAATAAGCCTACTTTCACATTAGCTTACCACACACAAAGTTACGAAAACATTTACTTATCAATTTATTAAAAATAAATATATTTTTAAAGATAACATTGAAGAGGTTTACATATTTATAAATGTTGAATAAAGAAAATTACTGATTAGCGACTGTTTTTTGCTTCGTGGTTTAACCATACATTTCTGTAGACGTCTCTTAACGTTAAGCAATGTTTATAAATAAAGGGGTAAAAAAGTGAATACATAAAATAATGTTTATAAATCTTACTTTCACTTTAGCATACCACACACAAAGTTACAGAAGCATTTATGTGGAGTTTCAACCGTTTCAAAGTTTGGAGAACCAACCGAATTGGAACTGTGCACCTAGCTTCTGACGTTTCATAAGTTCCCAGGTTTATGTGAAATAAATAATTTAACTTTGGCCCAGTAACTGGGTTGTGGAGATCAGATTGGCAGTCGCTCTATGTAAAACACTGGGTATTCAGCGGCATGCGGTTAGGCTAGAAGCCGTTCCCAACAGAATTGGAAATAGGCAGGCTTGTTTGTCAATCAGTGCATAATTATAGAATAGAACATATAAGAAATGAGTAAATCAGAGGAAGTCTGAAAGTCGCACTGGTAACTTATAAGTTGTGTGGTAATCGGTTGACATGGTATGGGCATGTGTTACGGAGGAATGAGGAAAATGTCGTGAGGAGAGTTTTGAGTATGAATGTCGATGGCTATAAGAGTAGGGGTAGACCAAAGAAGCGATGGGTGGACTGTGTGAGTGATGATATGGTTAGAAAGGGGGTGACTACCGAGATGACGACTAATAGAGAGGTATGGAAGAAAAAGACATGTTGCGCCGACCACAAATAAATTAGGATAAGGGCAGGAGAATGAATGAATGAATGAGAACATAAATTATTATCTACAAACATTTTTTTTTATTACTAAATAACTTGATTTATTTATTAATGAGGCACTACAACAACGTACTAACCAAACCATACACAAGCTGAAATCACATACAGCACCCTAACTGCGTAACACACGATCAATCGTAATCTGAATAATTGCTAATTCATTGCTTCATAAGTTCGAAAAAATTGTCTGCTCAACACGTAAATAACGCAATGAATGTTGTTGAACTGTCAAAATGAAACCGATTCCGATTGATCGTGTGTTACGCAAGGTGTAGTTTTAGGTATTGGAAATTCAAAAGGAGATATGCTGATCGACTCTTGGTTCATCCAAATACCCTGACCAAAGATCTCTTAAACCCTTCCGTAATGGTGAAAAGGCTAAAAAGGAATGTGTTTTAAGAAGGCAGTCGAGACACTGGTCTACACTCAGTATTCATTCAACTCATCTGCTCATCTTGCGACTGATTGCCGATTAAATTAAATTTAAAAAAAAGTTGGTAGGTATTATGAATTCGTCACATTAATTAAGGACAAAATAATAAATGTTATAATTCGATCTGACCAAGATTACGTCTGAACTTTAAGAGACTGTGACCTCTGAGTTTGTTTCGGCCTTTCTTCTCAGAGTAATCAGATAGGAAACTCCGACCTCATCAATCAATCAATCAATCATTTTATTTGCATAATATGGGTTTACAGAAGATGTTACACAGGTACAGTTTCACCATATTCAGCTATGTTAGCATGCAAATTATATTAACAATACAATTGTCATAATAAAGTCAAAACAATAAAGTTATTAAATAAAATAAATCATTAATCATCTAGTTTATATTTTTTTATAATATGACGTGTAAACAGTGGCGTGCATTGGTTTTCAGAATAGGTAGGCAGGAATTTAATTTCGTCGTATTAACTTGAACGAGTAAAGACCAATGACAATGTGCGAATAGTACGGGAGCCGCTAGGCCGTCTGGCGACTGCCTACTGCCGCGCGAGTTTGTATGAAGATTTTGTTTCTTGTTAGGTATGATAATTTAGTGAGTTTCTTAATTGTGGGTCACGCACACTAAAACGTAATTGACAGGCTTATGGTGATTTTTCGAGGTAGGCACTGCTTATATGCCTTTATGCAATGCACGCCACTGCGTGTAAAAGTTATTCCGATACCCTATTTACAGAATAAACAATTTCATTTCATAATATGAGTGTAGTCCTACAATAAAAAGGATTTGATGTGATATTATCTGCTTGCCTTTTCCCAACTATGTTGGGGTCGGCTCCCATTCTAACCGGATGCAGCTGAATACCAGTATTTTACATGGAGCGACTGCCTATCTGACCTCCACAACCCAGTTATTGGGTAATACGATACCCCTTGGTAAGACTGGTTGTCAGACTTTCGGGCTTCTGACTACCTGTAACGACTGTCAAAGATTCACGAATGACAGCCGGGACCAACGGCTTAACGTGCTTTCCGAGGCACGGAGGGGTCTCGGTATGTAAAGATGTTCACCCATCCATAGACCAACCGCGGCAAGCGTAGCTTAACCTGACCGATCGACCTGTGCGGCTGTTATTTGTGATATACAAGATAAAAATAGAAGTACTAAATAAAAGTTAAAATAAGAAGAAAAAAAACATTTCTGGACTGAGCATTCATATTACATTAGTTATAGCCTATTGGCCGAGTTTACAAAATCAATAGTCATTTATTCAAATTAGGCTGAGAATCAGCACTTTTCGAACTTCAAAATTACAAAAGACAGTCCCTCAAATACGCCCGCCCTTCACCACTTCCTAGTGCTATCGCTGGGAAGAAGAAGTGGCGCAACGAAATCCCCAGCAGCACAGCTGTCTGTTGTTAATCTATGTTAATAGAATGTTAATTAATTTTTACAGGTCAACGAACTAACTAATTCCTTCATCTTTATTTTTTCAGGAAGAAATGTCGTCTAAAACGAAAACTTCAAGAAAGGCTAAAAATCCAAGACCCAAAGCTCCAGAGCCAATAATAACGCGAACCAAGTCACGACAACTAAGAAATAGAGAAGAGAAGAAAACCGAAAAACCGGAACTTACTAAACCAGAAATAAAATCGCCTAAAGTTACTAAAACCGTAAAACGCCCCCAAGTGTCTCTACTTAAAGCTCCTGTCATAGAGTCCGATGATGCGGTCATAGAACAAGTAGAGTATTATCCGAACACCTTAAAACGCGATGTTACCACTAAGAAAATTATGTTGAAACCCAAACACAATTTCAAAGTTATCGCAGCTACGAATAAAAGGAAGCTGGCAACACCACAGAAAGGTAATTGTAGTCAGGATTAATTGCAACACTTGGATGTTGGAAAGAAAATTTTTTTTTTTAAATACATACACTTGAATAAGTTAAAGACAACATTTTGATAATAAGAAGTCGATATCAAAAACCTTATAGAAATAAGTTCTAAACAGCCTAAATAACCATCTTACAGGCATTAAATCACCGCCCTCAAAACACAGTTCATCGCAAAACGGATCGAAATCACTAAAAAGGCTCAAGATCTCCACTAGACCTTGCAGCAGTCCGGAACTAAGCATGCAAGACATGGTGCGAATGATGGAGGAGACCAGGAGTCTTAGCGATGAGGATTTCATGGAGATCCTGACCTGCCCCAGTCCTGTGTGGTGGGAGGACCCGCCTGATGATGATCCGCTTGAAGGTAATTCGTCATTCGTCGCAACATGTCTTTTTTTTTCATACTTTTTACGCTAGAATTTAGGGCCTAGAATCGTGTGCTGAATCCATGGTAACATGTTCTGCGTCTATCTCCCTGCCACCCTGTATAATTACGCTTTAACAATAATATTCACCATAACAAGCTTCTGTCGTTCTTGAACAAAACCGCTACAAAAGACTTGAATACTTGATCTTCCTTCCTACCTTCTTGATCACTCGCTCGTATGATGCGCATAAAACCATGGTCACCAAGAAGTTCGTATACTTTATACTTATCCTAGCTGCCTCGTTGGTCTCGTGGTCGCAAGCGCGACTGTTGAGTGTGCTTTTTTTGAGGTCCTAGGTTCGATTCCCAGGTCGGGTAAAGTAAAGAAAGAAAGAGAAAGAAGAAGGCGGTGGTTGGAAGAAATTAGGCGGTGTGATACCGCCGTGCCTTGGAAAACACGTTAAGCCGTTGGTCCTGACGGGGCCAGATAGGGCCGAAGACTGCCAGGGTAGCGGGATCGTCCGAAAGGGTTACCGCTGCCCTGGAACATAAAGGGCTAAGGAAGGAACACGGGTGGGTTTTAGTCAGTAAGAGTCTGACACTCCCTTCTGCTCCACCCAGAGCGGGAGGGGTCATTTGATGATTACCCATCCTCAAAAAAAAAAAGCCGTTGGTCCTTCGCCTGATCTCTCTCTCCGTTCGTGTCGGATTACTTGCCGTCCCATCGGACTATGAGAGTGAGGGAAGAAAGTGCTCCTGTGTTTGCTTGCTCACACACTTGTGCACTATAATATCTCCCGCGCCGAGGGCTAGTCTCCTTTGAGTTTGGCCGCCGTGACCGAAATACGGTCTCGGGAGGACTATTATTACTTAGGTAAAGGTCCCAATCTATTATTTGCCGTAAATATTCCAAGGCACATCATTTCTGAAACATAGTATATGTATATAAATAGACATGACTACGTCGTTGGTCTAGTGGTTGCAAAGCTGCTAAGTATGAGGTCCTGGGTTCGATTCCCAGGTCGGACAAAGTGCGTTGGGGTTTTTTGTATCTGAAATATCTCAGTAGCAACCCGGACTCTGTATTTGCGCTCTGTATTTGGGCAATAGACTTGTCCCCTATTGGGACATGGGACTTACACATTACTGGCGAAATGTGGGTGTACTATAATAGGCTATTTTCCTAAAAAAATCTAATTAGTCCGTCAGTCAGATTATCGAAAAATAATGGACACGTATTTTTTCTTTTGTCAATCATACAAAAAATGACAAAGATAAAGCGCGTCAAAATTTGGGAGTGGGGGTGTCGTGACGTCACTTGCTTGCAAAAGTGTCGCAAGCAAGTGACGTCACGCGGAACTTTAACGGGCGATATCTTCATCATTTTTTATATAATTGACAAAAGAAAAAATACGGTTCCAATATTTTTTGATAATCTAACTGACGGACTAATTAGATTTTTTAAATACAATAATATTGTTTTTACCCAGGCAAAAACCCTATTATACCACTGCTCAACCCTTCAGAAAAACAAAGCGTGACGTTCTAATCCCTGCCTGTATTGTCCCACTGCGGGGCAAAGGACTAGCTCTCCCTGTTCCATACAATTCTGTCTTTTGCCAATCCCTACGGTAGGAGTCAAACTCGTCCGTCTCGTCCCGCTATCTTCGTCTTGGCCTGCCGCGATGGCGTCGTGTGTTTAGTGCGACGGAATCGGTGGTTTCCTTAGCCCAATTGTCATCTGACATGCGGCAGACATGTCCGGCCCAGTCCCACTTAAGTTTAGAGGTTTAGGCGTGATGTTATACAGGGTTATTTTTCAAAGACCAGCCAAATTTAAGGATGTGGTACAGACCATCAAACCGAACAACTTTCTCCATGGGACAAATAGCGTAATCGCGAAAATTTTATCAACTCTCCCATAGAAAACTTCAATACCTACTCGACCTGAATGTATGGGACGGCTGAATTTTTATTCGCGATTACGATCCTTAAATTTGGCTGGTCTTTGAAAAATAACCCTGTATATGAAAATAGACATTAACAACATTTGACGACACATTATTATTTCCAGTTTCAGTAGACACAAGATCACAAGAGCGACCTGAAAAGATAACTAAAGAAGCCAAGAAGAGAAAAGTCACAGAGAATAAAAAATCAAGTAAATCGAACAATATAGTTAAAATAAAGCAAGACACTGAACAACCGAAAGTAATCGAAAATAAAAAGGACGAAAGGTTCGTCAAGAAAAAACAGAAATTAGAAAACATTCTGGGTAATATAAAGAATAAAACTATTCAAACTAAAAATGTAGTGAAAAATGATGAAAATAATAAAATTAGGAGGAACCCTTCCGAAGGTGAAGATTTTTCCGATTTAAGTTTCAATGAAGAAGAAATTCTGAAAAATCTTGAGAATATGGATATTCCTATAGAACAGTCTCTAGCAGAATCTGTAGATAATAAAAGTGAAATAGATGATATTGTAATCAAAGAAGAACCTATTGATATACATGAAAATGAAATAGTGGCGCCAAAAAACGATAATGCAGATAGGGAAATTTTAACAATAGAGATAAAACCGGAAATTAAAGAAGATTTCTCGATAAAAAGTCCGGTTTTTGATAAAGATCTCCCTAAGAGTTCTGAATTCAAAAGTGATGTTAGTTTAGAAGAAATTAATTCTGCTTCAGATAAAAAATCCGATGATATTGTTATTAGAGATAGTTGTACAAATTCTAGTCTAGGTAAAAATGATGATTCAAGTTCTTTATTAAATTTAGATAATAGTTCCAACTCCGATATGGTAAAGAACGAAATCCCGAAAACTCTTTCAAATGTCGACGATGCGAATATTTCAAACATTGCCAATCTTCCTAATAAAAAGACAAAGGATCTAAGTGAATTTATAACGGTATACAAAATAACCCCAGAAAATTTTAAAATCGAAAATAATCTAGATACTGAATCAAAACCGGCTGAAAACACAAAAATGACTAAATTAGATACTGTACGAGGAAAACTCAACGATTTCTTCAAACAATGCAAAAGCAAAATGCGTTCGAAAATGGCAGAAAAATCTATTCCCGCCATTCCTGTGACAGATGTCAATGAGACCACAGAGAAGGAAAAAGAAAATGGCGACACTAAAATCGATTTGGAAGACGACAAAAATCGACTAAAGAACTGCGATTACTGTATTGAAAAAACCGAAAATGGAGAGACGGATTTTTCTTGTGAGAAATGTGAAATGGCGCCAATTTTGCCTTGTGGCTTGTGCAACTTTCTTGCCGATTCTAAAGAGAGGAAACATGTCTCTTATTGCAAAGATGTTGCTAGGATATCTTGGAGTCATAATTATGTGTTAAATCAGACTTAGAAATATAATAATACTTTAAGCGGTATGTTCCGCAAACGATGGGACACTTAATATCGTGTCCTACGCGTCCTGTCAGCTGCACATTACCGGAACTGATGGACGCTGGTGATGGCGTCAAATAAGTGCCCGAATTCTGGGCCGAGTCCATTTAGATTGCTATCGACACGCTAAGAAGCAGAAACGGTATGCTCTAAGGTAGCCTGCGAAATTCGTTACTTACGTTTTTTTGCAATTTACAGGTCAGTATAAGTTGTATGTGTTGGACTAAAATGTCTTGATTTTATCAAAATAGAGGAATACAAACATTGAGAGTTGTTATCACCAATCTCCTGTCCTTATCACAATTTATTTCTGGTCGGCTCAGCATGTCTTTTTCTTCCATACTTCTCTATTAGCCGCCATCTCGACAGTCCCCCCCTTTCTAACTATATCTCACACAGTCCATCCATCGTTTCCTTGGTCTTCCCCTACTCTTATAGCCATCGACATTCATACTCAAAACTCTCCTCACGACATTTTCCTCATTCCTCCGTAACACATGTCCATACCATGACAACCGATTTCCTTAATGAATTTTGAGAGTTGCATTGATGATTGAAATTCCGTAAATACATGTCACGTTCGCGAATCATATTTAATTCCACACACAACCTGATAAAAAGGACAGAAGATAAATATTAGTTTAGTCCTGTCACGCCTCGCCTGACGTAAATTGACGTATTTTTAGTAGCCAACTTTTTGAATACATCTAAACTGTCTATGGAGTATCTTAATTTGACAGGACTAAACTAATATTTATCTTCTGTCCTTTTCTTAATGAAATAGAAAGAAAAAGACGCGCTGAACTTAAATTTAGTTTGTGAACAAGGGAATCGGCGCCACTGAACTGTAAATTGCAAAAAAAACTTAAGAAAATTTGAATACTCTGGCGCTTTCTGCTAAAAAAGTAATAATTTATCTGACATTAATTCAAATTAGAACGTAAAATTTTAAGACATAAGTACGGTTACCTACGCAAGATTCAAAAGCGATTTTCTCCTAAAATATTGATTGATATTTTATGTACAGACGCCAGCAGGTCAAGCTACTCGAAACTCAAATTTTCCCAATCAACCTTGAACCTAATGCTTTAGCGATAAACTTAAAAAATATATTAACGAAATTTGACAGATTGTAGTAGCTTGATGTGCTGGCGTCTTTAGAGTTACGAAATTATGAGATTAGAAAATCTTTATTTTATCGGCATTTGATATCGATACCTATAACATCTGCATTTCGCTAGCCAATTTAACTATGTATAGTACAATCTACGTTTTGTTTTTAAAACAAATACCATTTAGTTAGTACCAGACCTGTTATGCCTTGTTTGCAAGAGTTTAGCACTTGTTATTTACAACTTTATGTTGCAAATCTATTAAGAAATTTGACAGATTGTAGTACCTTGATGTGCTGTCGTCTGTACATAGTATTTTCGAAACCACCATCATCATGATTTCAGCTCGGAATGTCTCCCCCCTTTCTCCCTGTTCTGTGCGTCTCTCATCCAGGTACTTTTCGAAACCATAATATTATGAAATACGTGTCGTCTAAAAGTTGCAATCTCAGTAATCTCACAAGAAAATCGCTTTTAAATTTTGCGTAAGCCCAAATTTGTAAGGGCGCGTTTATCCCGACTGACGACGAAAATTTTGTCGCGCACTGTATTCGTCTAGAAGTTGCAATCTCAAAAGAAAATCGCTTTTAAATTTTGCGTAATCCCAAATTTGTAAGGGCGCGTTTATCCCGCGGCGAAAATTTTGTCGCGCACTGTATTTTCAAGGCACTGCTTAGCGCCGAGAGTTGAAAATCCAACGGTGTGTTTTTAAGACGCGCTGGGACGCGCTCTTGGATTCCGAACGCTGGGCTGAACACCGAGAGTTGAAAATCCCGTGCGCGATAAAGCCCGCCGCGTTATTCCTACGTCCATGCGTTCGTGGACTAAGTGTTAGGTATTTAAACTTGTAACTGTAAATATCTACCCATGTAGAATGTATTGTGACCTCTTTACTGCTCATGTAGTTGTGAATTTAAGAGCCTGTACAACGGTCCACTAGCGCCACTCCTTTAAAAAAATATTATCTCGTGACTGAGAAGGAATTATGAAAATCTGCTCAATCAGCGACCTCGGTAAGTGTGTCTAGAATTTTCTAATACCTTTTATTAAGTTTCATATTGAGACACGAAGCAACTAAATACGACATATAGGAATGTGGCCGCTTTTCTTTAGATCGAATTTTGTTGCTTCGTGTCTCAATATGAAATTTTATAAAAGGTATTAGAAAATTCTAGACACATTTACCGAGGTCGCTGATTGAACAGATTTTCATAATTCCTTCTCAGTCACGAGATAATATTTTTTTAAAGGAGTGGCGCTAGTGGACCTGTGTGCACCCTCTTAATATGAAATCTTCTGTCATCATGTCATTGTATGTATTTGTACATATAGCATAACCAGCCTGTACCTGAATCGCGACATACGCCAAAAATGTAAACAAATATGAGTTTATGGAAAAATAACTTTAATCCCTACACAATAAAGTTCAGTTTACGCTACAACTTCAAACATTTTTATAACGTTTTCAATAGTGCTAGTCACTCTGAAATCAACTTAATTGCCATTAAAATAAAGTTGATACTGGTTTAACTTGAAATAACGTCAATTTGAAACATAAATGTTGCCACTGCTGGCTCTTTTACTTATTTTTGAGTTTTTCTATCGGCTCAATTCCCGGCTAAAATAAGAGATTTCAGGAATTTAATATGCAGTCATAATAATGAAAGAAATTCATCTACTTACTCAAGGAATAAAAAAAAATTAAAATATTTTTTTTTTGAGTAAAATTATATTTTCCAGGAATTTTGGTAATATACTGACTGACTGCATACTAAATTCCTGAAAAGTCTAATTAATTAGGGCTGATTTTTCCAACGCCAGATTTTATCAGAGGAATCATTTTGAATTTTTGACAGTTCTTCCATACAAAATCTATCAGACGTCAATTTTATTCCACGAATATAAATTATCTGTCATTTGAGAAATCAACCCTCAATGGAATAAAAAAAATTACTCCAAGAAAACCTGCCTGTATTTTTGAGTCAAATTAGACTTCAGGAATTTAATATGAAATAATGAAAATTTACTCAATGGAATAAAAAAAAAAATACTCGAAGAAAAATGCCTGTTTTTCGAGTTCAATTAGCTATCATCAATATTGTAAGGTGCTTGCCCATCACTGACTTTGTTCCTCCTTCCTAGGGAGGCGATTTAGTCGACATGATCAACTCTGCAACATGTTGATTAAACTTAGTTTGTAAACAAATGTTTACCATAAATACGGGGCTTCTCATAGCGAAAGGTGTTTAGTACGACGGGTAGAGTCGCTCCTATGTCGGATGCAAGTAACTAAATCGTCGCCCTGTATGTTTAGATTATTCTATAAGGCTGACGAATGTATTGTAAGATAGTTGTTTCAAAATATTGTGATAAGACCTCTGTATCATGTAGCCAGAGGTAATAAAGATGTAAAATAATAAAAATTTCGTTTTTTTTTGTGGGAACAATCAGCCCCTTTCCCAACTATGTTGGGGTCGACTTCCAGTCTAACCGGATGCAGATGAATACCAGTATTTTACATGGAGCGACTGCCTATCTGACTACAACCCAGTTATTGGGTAACGATACCCAGTAACTGTTCTGGGCTGACTAGCCGTAATATAGCCCAGAATTAGGATTTGTGCTCGGCTTAAAAAGGCAATAGACTCGCCTCCTATTACATCGAACTTAAACATAACTGACGAAATTAGGCTAAACAATAGCATAATCAGCCATAATGTTCCCTCCCACTGTTGGGACACAGGCCTCCTCTCTGTGAGAGAGAGTGGGCTGTAATCCACCACGCGGGTCACCAGTGCGGATTTGGTGGATGTCACTTGCCTCACTATGTTTTCATTCACCGTTTTGAGAGCAGTTGTGATGAAATAATTTAGACAAAGTAGGGGTCGGCATGGCACGGCAAGGGATTTTTATGCGACGAATAGAAAATATAACAATAGTATGACAATAAAATTGAAATTTCATCGGCAACGATACCGCGGTATCATTGAAATTTCAATTTTATTGTCATAGATATAAGTTATATTTCTATTCGTCGCATAAAAATTCCATGCTCTGCCGTGCCGCCAGTGGGGGCCACCGGCCCTAAATCGCCTGTCTGGGATCGAATCTTCGACCTACAACTCGGTAAGTCGCCAGGCCAGGCCAGCACTAGTCTCAATAAAAAAATATTCTATAAACAATTTCCCAAATTTAAAAAAAAAACTGCCTCCCACCCTTCAAAGAAAACGGTTTTATAATCATAATTTATTTCAGTAATAAAAGCGTTATTTCTTGGAATTGCTCATGAATCGAAGCTGGCACTGCCTGCTGTACAGCAGCTTCAGCGTTTCAACGTCTGCGGGACTCAGCTCCGTCGTGTGGCCCATTGAGAGCGTCCTCTGCCAGAGGTGGTCCTGGAATATAGAATTGAAAGACATTTATTTGCGGTAAACATGACGCTGAGAAAGACAGGAGGATAGAGGTCAGATAGGCAGTCGCTCCATGTAAAATACTGGTACTCAGCTGCATCCGGTTAGACTGGCAGCCGACCCCAAAATAGTTTGGAAAAGGCTAGGCAGGGATGATGATGACGCTGAGAAACAATACAAACACAATAAAGAACAAGTTGGGGAAAATATGCGTCATATTCCCCGCATAACGGCCATCGCTCAGCATTATGCTACGACCCTATGCGATACAGAGCCTTCTAGTGCTTTTTCAGCGATAGCCGGCGTAATTGGACAGCATCGTCTTACAGTTAATGTGTAGACACATTAACTGTAAGACTATTACATAGACAAGCAACTTTTTATTGAAATTTTGGCCTCGAGACAGCTGTGCTGCTGGGGAGTTTGTTGCGCCACTTCTTCCCAGCAAAAGCACTAGGAAGTGGTGAAGGGCGGGCGTTTTGGGGGACTGTCTTTTGTAATTTTGACGTTCGAAAAGTGCTGATTCTCAGCCTAATTTGAATAAATTACTTTTGATTTTGGCCTCGAGTCAAAATCTGAACGCGCGCTTTTCGCTCTCACCTGTATCGGCTCCACAGTCTGCTCGCCAAGTGAACAGTCCGCACACATGTAGTTAGCTGGTGCGTGTGTGACGCTGTCGAAGTCATACGCGGCGCCTTCGCCCTCCGTGTTCTTGAGCCAGGCCTCTTGCGGAGTGCGTTCTAGGTAGTGCTCCTTCACTGTGAGTCAGAAAAATATTGAACAATTTAGGTTAAATGGTCTAAGAACACGCAGTATCGTATTACCCAGTAACTGGGTTGTGGAGGTCAGATAGGCAGTCGCTCCATGTAAAATACTGGTATTCAGCTGCATCCGGTTAGACTGGAAGCCGACCCCAACATAGTTGGGAAAAGGCTAGGCAGATGATGGTCTAAGAACACGCAGAGGGGCTCGTGGCTAAGTAATATTAACAGCAATACGGGTCGATCGATCTGGTTAAGCTACAGTTGCTACGGTCGGTCCATGGACCGAGGGATCTCGGTATGTAAAGATGGGGGTGACCATCTTTACATATCGAGGTCCCTCGGTGCCTCGGAAAGGACGCTACTATGGCCCTGGCTGTCATTTTTGGATCTTTGACAGTCGTTACGGGACGTCAGAATCCCGAATGTCTGACGACCAGTCTTAAGGGGTATCGTATTTACCCAGTAACTAGGTTGTGCAGGTCCGATAGGCATGTAAACAACTGGTATTCAGATGCAGCGGTTAGACTGGAAGCTTACCCCAACATAGTTGGGAAAAGGCTAGACAGATGATGATGATCTCAAACCCTTTGCGGTTAAATAAGCTATATTGTCATTGTTTAAAGATGTTCAGTGTCTAAAACACCAAACGGGAAAGTTTCATTGTCTCAGCTAGTACTTTGAAATTAAACAGTAAGTAGGTATAGCCTGATTCAAACTTTATGGTCGCTCGGAACTTGAAGCGAGTCGCTGCGCAGTAACAAATTCATGCGTCAGCGGGGATGAGTGGTGAGGTACTGCACAGCGAGTCGCACTTCAAGTTTGGCGCGAACTCGACTAAGGTACTAGCGCCAAAATCTACACCGTTAAATTTTGATCGTTTTAATCCTTAAAAGAGGGTCATTGTACTCATTATTATGAACAACTTTTCCTACGGCCAACCCTTAAATCGTGAAAAAAAAAAATCAGTTGATCCATACATTGCGAACATAAATCTATGGATCAACGGATTTTTTTTTGACTAGTGCGACACTAGCCGCAACAAGTGCGGCACTTGCCGGGACCAGTGCGACACCAGCCGTAACAAGTGTGACACTTGCCGGGACCAGTGCGACACTAGCCATGACTAGTGCGACACTAGCCATGACTAGTGCGACACTAGCCGGGACCAGTGCGACACCAGCCGCAACAAGTGCGGCACTTGCCGGGACCAGTGCGACACTAGCCGTAACAAGTGCGACACTTGCCGGGACCAGTGTGACACTAGTCGTGACTAGTGCGACACTAGTCGTGACTAGTGTGACACTAGCCGGGATCAGTGCGACACTAGTCCTGACCAGTGCGACACTAGTCGTGACCATTGCGTACACTAGTCCTGATCACTGCGACACTAGCCGGGACCAGTGCGACACTAGCCGGGACCAGTGCGACAATAGTCCTGACCAGTGCGACACTAGTCCTGGACACTGCGACACTAGCCGGGACCAGTGCGACACTAGTCCTGACCAGTGCGACACTAGTCCTGACCAGTGCGACACTAGTCCTGACCACTGCGACACTAGCCGGGACCAGTGCGAAACTAGCCGGGACCAGTGCGACACTAGTCCTGTCCAGTGCGACACTAGTCCTGACTTCTGCGACACTAGCCGGGACTAGTGCGACACTAGTCGTGACTAGTGCGACACCAGCCGGGACCTGTGCGACACTAGTCGTGACAAGTGCGACACAAAGGATCCTCTTTTGTTTTACGTACGGACGCAGCTGTGGTCATCATGTGCACGGGATTTTGTTTTCAAAATGGTCAGATATAGGTTTAGGCGACAGTACCGGTCTACCTACTAAGCCTACTGTGTAATTGGGCTTTGTCTTTATTATCCTGAAGACTCGTACCTATTCCGACTGCCGATCTACCAGACCTCGAGCCTCTTGAGTCCCACCGACTCACAAACAATATTGGTTTTTAATCAATTGTGTCTTTAGTTGGAGACTTGTGGCTAAGTTATTACAGCCGCACGGGTCGATTGATCAGGTTAAACTGCGCTTGCCGCGGTTGGTCCGGGGATGGGTGATCATATTTACATTCCAAGACCCCTCCGTGCCTCGGAAATCACGTTAAGCCCAGCTCCCAGCTGTCAAAAAATGTCCCGGTTTGAAAAAAATAATTACAAAGAACAAACAAACTCACTCTTAGCAACTTTGTTCCACTTGATAATCACGTAGTTGGTCCTATCATAACGGTTTGACATCATGGGTATACCCAGGATCCTCATCAGAAGGTTGAGTGTGTGTGCGTTGTGTCCCGGAGCCCCGTTTATCATTCCGGACATGAGGACAGTCTGTGAGAAGTTATTTCTATGATTATCAAAACCGACGGCCCGCCAGCTATCACCCTACAATCAACTCTGGCTATCGCAGCCTTTCCCAAGCTGCGCCACAACACCCGCGGGGTAATCGCGTAACACTAATATCAGCAATGCCTTTCATCACAACATTCATTGCGTTATTTAAGATGTAGAGCAGACAAACTCGTCGAACTTTTCAAGCAATGGATTAGAAGTGTGTTACGCAATGAAAGTGCCGGTTCTCCGCCTTCCGCATCCAGGGACCAGCCGGTCGATTCTGTAAAAATCTCACCGTGAAAACTCAAGTGAAGTGAGCTTGATGTAAGTTGTCAGTAGTGTCAATCCCTAGTTTTATTTGGAATAACTCTGGCTCGCTCACTCGCTCACTCCACGCTCACTTCACCTAAGGTTTCACGGTGAGATGGTTACAGAATTGCACTGCAGACATTTAGCCGAGGAGCGTTCAACGCTATACGCTTCCCCATAGGAATGCAGTGTTCTTTTTAAAGGACTCTTCTACTCCAATGGCAATCGGTCCTTCGACAAATGGCCGGCCCACTGTCACTTCAGCTTAGCTTCCGCCCAAGTGCCAGGGAAAACAGATACAAAATATGACAACAATTTATATTCCTACCTGGTTCCCCTCCATAAACCCAAGGTTCGGTACCTCCTCGCCTTCCAGACCGAACCACAGCAGGTTCTTTGGCTGCAGCGGCTCATCCTCTAAGATGTGCTGGAAGACCACGCAGCTCGCCAGCTCTATGGTTGTCATAGCAAGTTGGAGCAACGGGAAGGCTGGTGAGGTCACTGTAAAGATCGCAGTCACATATGTTGTTACCAAAAAGTCTTTAATAACATAAGATAAACCCTCTACAACATTATGGAATGCAAATAAATATATGAATATGAATAAAATATTAGAATAGGTGGCACACCATAAATATTACAGCATGACAGTTCACAATACGTTACGTTCATTGCATTATTGACGTTGTTGAGCAGATGACATTTCATTGCCCGCCAGACACAACACCCGTCTGGTCGGAGGATCCTCCCTTTTCTATGGAGGATGAGCGAACTTTACACCCTGTTCCTCATACCTCTAAACTGGTGACCCCGAGTACTACCTACTACGCGCGGTTACTTTTTCACGCTCAAACGGCTGGACCAAGTTTGGTGAAATTTGGTACCAACACAGATAGTTTATAACCAGGATTAACACATAGGAAACTTTTATCCCGATATTCCTACGGGATCTTAACTTATGCGGGTGAAACCGCGGGGCGCAGCTAGTAATAAATAAATAGAACATATACTCACATAACCTGCTATCGACTCCATACATAACAATGCCAAGTGGCCACAGCTTATCCTTGTAAAACCGTTCATTATCAGCAGTCAGCTCCATATTCCCTCCACGTGACCGCCTCGCGTCGATGGGCTTGTGTACCAAGTCGCCACACTCCTCGAGATAATTAGCGTTGATAAAGTTACGGTCTTCCACTGAGAGGAGTGTTTCGCTGTCTTCATTCTGAAGGAAAAATGGGAGTTAATTAAGCAGCTAAAATGGGTCAAATTAAATTAGCTAGCGAAACGCCACAGACGTGGTGGTATCGATATCTAATAAGACGATAAAAGAAAAAGGAAAAGATTTCTGAACACATAATTTAAAGTAACTACAACCAGCAGTGCGATTCTGTAACCATATCACCGTGAAAACTTAGGTGAAGTGAGTGTGGAGTGAGCTGTCATTCCAAATAATGCTAGGGATTGACACTAGTGACAACTCACATCAAGCTCACTTCACTTGAGTTTTCACGGTGAGATTTTTACAGAATCGACCGGCTGCAATCGTTTACTTGAGACTTCGCTCAGATGACGTAAGCGCACGGTCGACGGCGAGAGCGGTAAACACGCAGGGGTCGGGAGGGGTCGCTCGGGTCTCAAGTTAACTAATAGAGGTATGATGGAACAGGGTTTAAAGTTCACTCATCCTCCATAGAAAAGGGATAGTCCTCCAGACAGACGGGAGTTGTGTCTGGTGGGCTACTGCCCGACGGTTGATGTCGGATGTTGTATATATTATTCAAAATAAATACATTATAGAGGAAGAGGGTGTAAAGTTCACTCATCCTCCTTAGAAAAGGGAGGATCCTCTGAACAGACGGGTGTTGTGTCTGACCGACAACCGCCCGATGAATCATGTCGGGCTGTTGTATATATGCTAATTGCGCTGTAAACTCTGCTTCCGCGATGCAGGATTTCGCGTGACGTCAGTATGATGCGTTAGTCGCATGTGGCGATATAGATGCCGCCAACAGGTTGTAATACAGCTCAGTAAACTGCCGGTGGCAATGTAGTTTGAAATATGTATAGGTACGTTATTGGAAAGATCCCTAAAGTGTGTTCAGAGTGGCTAAATAAAGGAAATATTATGCAACTTTAGTTGGGACACGAAAGACAGCTTGCCTATGCATGAAGCCACGTCATGCTCTCAAGTCTCAATCGATCTGCCTAGCCTTTTACCCACCAACGATGTTGGGGTCGGCTTCCAGTCTAACCAGATGCAGCTGAATACCAGTATTTTACATGGAGCGCCTGCCTATCTCACCTCCACAACCCAGTTACTGGATAACACGATACCCCTTGGTAAGACTGAGTCTGGTTGTCAGACTTTCGGGCTTCTGATGACCCGTAACGACTGTCAAAGATCCAAGAATGAGACAGCCCGGACCACCGGCTTAACGTGCTTTCCGGAGCACGGAGGGGTCTCGGTATGTAAAATGGTCACCCATCCACGGACCGACCGTGGTAGACGTAGCTTAACCTGATCGATCGATCCGCGCGGCTGTTATTACTTAGCACGTCATGCTCTACCCTAGACTAATACTTAAATAAAAAACGGGTTCTCTTCAATTTTTTTACGAAGTTAAGCATAAGTATAATTATTAGGCTATAATGTTCCCACTGCTGGTATACGGCCTCATCTCTTGTTGAGTGGGAGTGGGCCGTAATCCAAAAAGGCGCGTAAACCACGCGGGCCCGCTGCGGGTTGGTAGATGTCTGTCTTCGATTTTTTGTTTCTAGGACATGCCGTTTTCCTCATGATGTTTTCCGTCGCCGTTTTTAAAGCAGCGAAAGAAAAAGGAGAAAGCAGTGCTGAAGACATTATTCACACAGAGTAATATGTGCCTCCCTGGGTTCAAACTCATGACAACCACTGGACGACCACCACTGCTCTATAGGAAGTTAGAAGATCTACGAATGTGATGATCTATAAATGGTGAACGAAAGTTTCGTTAAAAACGTATAGGCCATAAGAGAAAGGTAAAGCCCATACGTCACGTCAAAAATTCGGTTATAGGTAGGTACCTATGTCAAAGATGATAAAAATATTCCAGTCAACTCATGATTACCTGCTCTTGAAACGTTCTTATTAAATCGTTACTGTTTGGTTTGCCTGTGAACAAAGCAAACGACAAAATTAAACAAATGAATTTGGTAAGTTGAGTAGAGACTGGCCTCGATTCCCTTGTACGGACGCCAGCAGGTCAACCTACCCGAAACTGTCAGATTTTCCCAATCAACATTGAACCTAATGGTTTAGCAATAAAGTCGAAAATCTATTAAAGAAATCTGACAGATTGTAGTAGCTTGATGTGCTGGCGTCTGTACACAAACTAAATTTAAGTTCAGTGCATCTTTTTCTCTCTATCTCATTAAGAGAAGGACAGAAGATAAAATATTAGTTTAGTCCTGTCAAATTAAGATACTCCATAGACAGTATAGACGTGATTAAAACATGGCGACTTAAAATACGTCAGGCGCTGAGTAATTTGACAGGACTAAACTAATATTTATCTGCTGTCCTTTTCTTATTGAAATAGAAAGAAAAAGATGCACTGAACTTGTTTAGTTTGTGAACAAGCTTAGGGAATCGGCGCCACTAGCGTCTAAGTTATACTTATAATGCGCAGGACCTCTCTCGCCCGCAGTCTAATGAATTAAACTCTCGCGCAGGAATTATAAAATCAATCAATACAAATCTCTATCTATAGGTAGGTATTAATGACCCACGAAGCACTCAAGCACAACACCAGTGGTCAGCGCGTGCGAACGCTGCCGTTGGTCTGGTTGTTGTGCTCCAAGGTATTACCTTATCAAAAATGTATATTTCATGAAATCATACATTTGAGTCCAATTCTAACTCAGGGCTTCCATTGCTGATTCTATTTGTCTAGTCATATTTGTTACGATCGCGAATCATATTTTAATGAACACACAACCTGACGACACTGACCAGCAAATGGCAAAAAACCAAATAAATTAGCATTAGCATTTCAAAGGCTACCTTACCGTTACCACATCGCAGCTCCCAGTTGATTAAGTCTAGATAATAATAATATCCCTGGACATTTCACACAGCGCCATCTAGTCCCAAGCTAAGCAACCTAATGCTTGTGTTATGGTAACAAGATGGCTGATAAACTACTTATATACATTTTTTTTTTGTAAATACATTTATATTATAGAAAGAAAAACACCCAGACTCAGAACAAATACATGTAGGACTTACAAATATTTGTTCTGTGCGGGAATCGAACCCGCGACACGCAGCGCAGCAGTCCGATCGCTCAGCCACTGCGCTAACCATGTTGTCATCAAGCAAAAACTAATGAAAAATACTAACTATTTGTTAGTCCGATGCTGGCTTTTAGCATATCGAGGACTATCCTTGATATATCCACGTTGTTCAGACACTTGTAGCCTATCGTCATGTCCTGTGAAATTAAGAGCAAATAAAGAGTAAAATGAGACGGCCTTTATAAGTTACAAGTACAGACGCCACGAGCCACTGGAGCGGTTTACCTTCGGTCATATCACATGCATATGCGAAGACCTGCACATGTATATTCCAATGCGGTCTACTCTCCGGAAGACCGTAGCGTGTATGACCGCCTAGAGGTACCTACTATAGCGGTTTAGCACATTAGAAACTTGCTACGGCTACAATGTCGCGATAATGCGAACTACACTTCGCATGATCTCACTCGCAAAGCGGTCGACGTATCACTGTACAACAGAGAAGAGCCACGAAGAGCCAGCCAATTACAAAATTACAAGAATTCGTTTTGATTTTCGCGGTCTACCTTTTAAGTTCTGCAAATAGGGACACTTACCACGACGGTCTTATCAAAATTATAGCTTTCAGGCGGACAGTTCTTCCGTTTATCAGGGTTGGAGACATATAGGATCCTCTCATTATCGCCGGCGGTATGATTCAGGGGCGTGTTGAAGAATTTCACGCATATTTCCTTCTGCAGCTGCTCAAACGTGGATGCTATAATGTCTTGGGAGTGGAGATCTAGAAAAAAATTAGTCAAGCAAAGAGTATAACTTCATCATCATCACCCATAGCCCGACATCATCCACAGGCCTACGAGGTGCATTCAATAAGTACCTAGCCTCATCGCCAGGGGGCGCTGTAGTTTCAAAAGAGTTTTACCACAGTGTAGCAAATTCTTTTTTAATTATTTTTTCAAATTTTCATTCCAATCCCTTCATTTGTTTTAATTTGACAACTTATGGAAGCGAATGTATCGATCGGTTTTACAAAAATGGAAAAAGAGCAATATCGTTCGGTGATTCGATTCCTATTTTTGGAAGGGAAAACGCGCATCGAAATCAAAGAGCGCTTGGATGCTGTGTACGGTGACTCTTCTCCATCGATGGTCACCGTCAAGAATTGGTTCAACGAGTTTGCACGTGGCCGTACGTCGGTTTTTGATGAACCACGTCCAGGTGCACCGAAAACAGCTGCTACGGAGGAAAACATTAAAAAAATCCATGATCTCGTATTGGCAGATCGCCCATTGAAGGTTCGGGAGCTAGCTGAGACTGTAGGCATTTCAGAAGGAACAGTGCATCATATTCTTTACGAGGAACTCGGCATGAGAAAGCTGTCGGCGCGATGGCTGCCGCGTTTACTCACACCGGAAAACAAGTGCAACCGTGAGACCACATCGGAGACGTGTTTGGCGCTGTTTAAGCGGAATCCAACGGAGTTTTTGCGTCGTTTTGTGACCGTCGATGAAACCTGGATCCACTGGTACACACCAGAGACCAAGGAGCAATCAAAACAATGGATCCAGACCGGGGAACGTGCTCCAAAGAAGGCAAAAACTGTAAAATCGGCCGGAAAAGTTATGGCCACCGTTTTCTGGGATTCACAAGGTGTGATCTACATCGATTACCTCGAGAAGGGTAAAACAATTACAGGGCTTTACTATGCCGATTTATTGGGCCGATTCGACGCCGAATTAAAGAAAAAACGACCCCATCTGGCGAAGAAAAAAGTGCTGTTCCACCACGACAACGCACCGGTTCACACGTCTGCCGTTGCCATGGCCAAATTGGTCGAATTACGCTACGAATTGCTGCTCCATCCACCGTATTCTCCAGATTTGGCCCTTTGTGACTTCTTTCTGTTTCCTAATCTGAAAAAATATTTCGCCGGGAATAAATATGGATCAAATGAGGAGGTCATCGCCGCCACGGAGGCCTATTTTGCAGAGTTTGACAAAAACTATTTTTCGGACGGGTTAAAAAAGTTGGAGCATCGCTGGGCTAAGTGTATCGAACTAAAAGGAGACTATGTTGAAAAATAAATTGCCACTTTTCCAAAATTTTCGGTTACTTTTTGTAGGCTAAGTATTTATTGAATGACCCTCGTATGCCTCTCTATTCGTGCCAATCTCCAATACAGGTTTTGCCCGCGATGGCAACAATGTCGTCTGCGCATCTTGCCGCCGGACGACCTTTGACCTTCTAGAACTCTTTGTGAAGTAGCTCGTCCGGGGTGCATGTTGAAGAGCCTCCTCGTGGCGCACCCTGGGCAACGTCGGCTCCAGGTGTCCACCAGGTTTTGGTGGGCACTTGGGGCCGGCGGCTAATCTTCAACACACGGGGAAGGGCACGGTTCCAATCACCGATCATCCTCGATGGTCGTTGAAGGGAACCGGGCTATAGACGCCTACTCCCCCTCTGCTTACAGAGGAAGGTGAGTGGGCGTATACTGGGGGGGGGGGCGGTTCGCGCCGCTGTGGAGGAAGTCCATATCTGCGTTGCGTCTGTCCGGTATCCGGCGGCAGCGTGGGGACGTAGGGGCGGTGGTTGGTTATGCCAGCCGCCGGCCAAACCGTAATCCTGGGTTCAGGACCGGGGGCCCGGGCCACTGAGGCTCGGGCTGCGAGGAAGACAACCTCTCTAAAAAATCACCCCAATCCCAAGGTCTAGCGTGCCGAGGGGATGCATGGCCGGAGGGGATCCGGTCATTAGCGCGTCCAAGGGACCTCACCTTTAAAAGGAAAAAATGGAAAGTCAGCTATCGATAAAAAATCCCCAGGCGGGCAACCTCCTCATGGAGGCACAATCCCGTCCTTCTACGGAAGGCAGCTCCAACGTATATGGGGGGAGCAAAGATAGCTTCGTAGGCCGGCAGACCACCGCCGACCTTCGTCAACCTCCTGCGTCGCAAGAAAAGGAGCTCCGGGTTAGCCCGGAGCGCCTGTGCGACGCAGATGAACCGCTTGCCGTCGTAGATGGCAACAAGAGCCGAGGAGGCTCACAGAAGAGTGATGCGGGGTCGGAGTCCGACGTCGCATCCGGAGGACCGAGCTCGGTAGGCTCAAGGAGCCCTTGCCGAGCCAAGGAGATGGCCGCTGCGAAGAGAAAGGCACGGAGCAAGCGGCCAAGGTCAGTGGGCGGCCAGGGGTCGTCCTCTGACGGGGAGTTGGCCTCGGCCCGGAAGATCCCCACCAGTAGGCGGGGAGGAGTCCGAGAGCGAGGCACGGGCAGGGGGCTCACTGCTCGGGAGGCGGCCGAGCTGGCGGAGAGGCCCAAAAAGGGGGGGGGAACCGGTCGCGCGGTCGCTCCGGAGCCCTCAAGTGACGAGGCGGGCGAGGTTGGCGGCCCTGATGCGGACCGCATGAGGAGGTTTGCGGCGGTCGTGGAGGCCGCGATCCGGGACGTGTCCCTGAAGAAGCTGCAAACCTCCAAGAACAGGGCCGTAGCCTCGGCAAAGGCCGCAATCATGGCGGCAGCGGAGGCGGTCAGCTGCGCCGGTCCTTCGGCTGGCGCAGTAGCCGAACTTAGGGCGGAGGTCGCACGCCTGACGGCTGCCACGGAGCTTCTCCAAGAGGAGAACAGGAAGCTCCGGGCAGACCTGGCCGGCCTGAAGGCCCCCGACAAAGGGCAGGCGTCACCAGCAGCCAGCCAGCCAGCCAGCCAGCCGGCAAGCGAGATCGTGCCGGCGGAGAACCAGGTCCTGAACCTGGTTCGGCAGGAACTGGCAGCCTTCCAGGCGCGGTTCACCGCCCTGGAGGGTATTGTGCTGCGCCCGCCCTTGGCGGGTAGGACGGCCCCAGGGCCGAAGGCGGCCTCGTATGCTGCCGCTGCCGCCCCTAAATCCGGGCCGTCCGGCCGGGCCCAGGCGCCGGCCAAACAGGCGTCGGCTGGAGGAGCCGCGGCACCGGCGAAACCGGCGTCGGCTGGCGGAGCCTCCGCGCCGGCAAAACCGGCGCCTGCCGGCAAACCGGCCAAGGCTAAAAAGAAGGGCAGAGCGGCTGGGGAGGCGAAGGG
This sequence comes from Apamea sordens, assembly GCA_945859715.1. Taxonomy (NCBI): domain Eukaryota; kingdom Metazoa; phylum Arthropoda; class Insecta; order Lepidoptera; family Noctuidae; genus Apamea; species Apamea sordens. The sequence continues at coordinate 2,352,635 of OX244015.1, read as the reverse complement.
CCCAGAACCTACGCCTCCCCCAGAGAAATCTCCCACGACCAATGCCGAGTGGCAGGTGGTCGGGGAGAAGAAGAAGGCGGCCAAGGCGGCCAGGAAAAAGGCGCAGAGGAGGCGCCGCAAGGAGCGAGCCGTTGCGGCTAGGCTTCGCTCCCCTAAGACCGCGGCTGTGGTCATCACACTGCAGCCAGACGCGGTTAAAAGGGGGGTGACCTACCGCGACGTGCTCACCAAGGCGAGAGCGACGGTGGATCTCCAAGAGCTGGGGATCACCGGGGGCCTCCGGCATAGGGTGACCGCCACTGGTGCCCGCATGCTGGAGATCCCCGGTGCTACGAGTGGCCCCACCGCTGACGCCCTAGCTGAGAAGCTAAGGGCGTCCCTCAATGCGGACGAGGCTCGAGTCTCCAGGCCCGTCAAGTGCGCAGACATGCGCATTGTGGGCCTGGACGACTCCATAACGGAGACGGAGGTGGTAGCCGCCGTCGTCAGGACGGGCGGGTGTCTGGCCGACCAGGTGAAGGCGGGCACCATACGTCCTGACTTCACGGGCATGCGAACCGTAACGGTAAGCTGCCCTGTGACGGCGGCTAGGAAGATTGTGGAGGGCGGAAGGCTCCTGGTGGGCTGGGTGTCCGCGCAGGTCAAACTGCTGGAGCCCAGACCTCTGAGGTGCTATCGATGCCACGTGGGTCACCACGTGAGCGTCCAGTGCACCTCGGAGGACCGCAGCACTCTGTGCTTCCGCTGCGGTAAGCCCGGACATAAGGCCGGCTCGTGCAACGCCGCGCCGCACTGCGCTGCATGTGCGGCTGCTGGCAAGCCGGCCGATCACCGGGCGGGCAGCAAGTCCTGCGCCCCACCCGCCGAAGCCAGGAGGAAAGGCAGGCCCTCCGCCGCCGTCACCACCACCACCACCGTCGCCGCCGCCGCCGCCGCCACCACTGCCGCCGCCGCCGCCGCCGCCGCCGCCGCCGCCGCTGCCGAGGGTCCCTCACAAGGGGCCCGGGAGGGGGCTGAAATGGAGGAGTAATGGCTCCGCCTTTACGCCTCCTCCAGGCGAATATCAACCACTGCGCCTGCGCTCAGGACCTGTTGCTCCAGAGCATGGCGCAGTGGTCGATTAATATCGCCGTGGTCGCTGAGCCGTACTTTGTCCCGCCCAGGGATAACTGGGTGGAGGACCTTAACGGCTCAGTGGCCATAATTTCGTCGGCTGCCGCCGGTACCCCGTCCCTCGAAGGTGTCACGAAGGGACAGGGGTGCGTAGCAGCACGGTTCGGAGAGATTGTGGTAGTGGGAGTCTACTTCTCTCCGAGCCGAACTCTCGCCGAGTTCCAGAACTCTTTAACAGAGCTGGGTGTCGTCGTCGCCAGAAGCCATCCTTTCTCCGTGCTAGTGCTCGGGGACTTCAACGCCAAGAATGTGGCCTGGGGTTCCCGTTGCACGGATGTGCGGGGCAGGATGGTAGAGGACTGGGCTCTGGAAACAGGCCTGGTCACCGTGAATCGGGGTTCTGTCCCTACGTGTGTGCGGATGCGGGGCGAGTCGGTAGTGGACATCACGTTCGCCAGCCCCGCTCTGTCACAGCGTGTCATCGACTGGCGCGTCATGGAGGAGGTGGAGACCTACTCCGATCACCGGTATATCCGGTTTGATGTCTCCACCCAGACCTCTAGCGCGCTGGTCCGACAGGCCCCGAGTGGTCCGCGTTGGGCGCTGAAGCAGCTGGACCGGGAGCTCCTCCTGGAAGCCTCGATCGTGCAGGCCTGGGTGTCTTCACCGGACAGGCCTGCTGATATTGACGATGAGGCGGAGTGGTTCCGGGAGGGCATGTCCGAGATCTGTGACGTGGCAATGCCCCGAGTCCGGCCAGGATGCGCCCGACGTCGGGTGTACTGGTGGTCGCAGGAGGTGGAGGCGTTGCGCAAGGCGTGCGTCGACGCGCGACACCGGTACACCAGGCACCGCAGGCGCCGCATCCGCCCTCCGGATGCGGAAGCCACAGAGGCGGAGCTGTACGAGGGGTACAGAGCGGCGAAGACCGCCCTCCGAGAGGCTATCCAGCGGGCCAAGAACACGGCCCGCGAGGAGATGCTGGAGACTCTGAACAGAGATCCATGGGGGCGCCCTTACAAAATGGTGCGGAATAAACTCCGCACCTGGGCCCCCCCGCTGACTCAGAGTCTCCGCCCTCAGCTGGTGGAGGAGGTGGTGAGCGCTCTGTTCCCTTCACGCGGGGAGCATACTCCCCCGCCTATGGCTCCGCTACTTACGGTGCCCGAAGCGGACCACACGGACGACGACGACGACACCCCTGAAGTGACCGGGGTAGATCTGAGAGCGGCGGTAGGCAGGCTGAAGGCCAAAAACACCGCCCCAGGACCCGACGGCTTGCCGGGTAAAGCCTGGGTCCTGGCCTCGACGGCTCTCGGGCCTCGACTGGAGGCGCTCTTAAGCGCATGCATGGAGAGAGGCCAGTTTCCACTCCGTTGGAAGACGGGGAAGCTGGTCCTCATTCAGAAGCCGGGGCGCCCTGCGGACTCTCCGTCCGCATACCGGCCCATAGTGCTGCTCGACGAGGTTGGCAAGCTCTTTGAGAGAGTGATTGCGGGCCGCCTCGTCGGGCACCTTGTGGGGACTGGGCCGGATCTTGCGGATTGCCAGTTTGGCTTCCGCAAGGGGCGCTCTACGGTGGACGCCATCATGCGCGTAAGAGCCCTCACGACGGGGGACGCGGTGTCCCGGGGTGGGGTGGTCGTGGCGGTGTCACTCGACATCGCCAACGCGTTCAACACCCTGCCCTGGAGCTGCATTGGGGAGGCACTCCGGTATCACCGGGTGCCGACCTACCTCCGTCGAGTAGTCGGGGCGTATTTGACGGACAGAGCCGTCATCTACCCCGGTCGCGACGGGAACTGGAACCGGCGAGAGATGTCGTGCGGTGTCCCACAGGGATCGGTTCTGGGGCCGCTCCTGTGGGACATCGGTTACGACTGGGTGCTGCGGGCCGACCTCCCTGAAGGCGTCAGCGTAGTTTGCTACGCTGACGACACGCTGGTCCTGGCGCAGGGGAGGTCGCATCAGGCGGCGGCCGACGCGATGACACGCGGGGTTGCGATAGTCGTGGAAAGGATCCGGCGGTTGGGTCTCGAGGTGGCATTGCACAAGTCCGAGGCCATGTCCTTTCATGGGCCTCGGTACGGGCCACCTCCGGGATCCCAACTAGTGGTAGGAGGGGTTCACATCGGCGTCGAGACCACGATGAGGTACCTGGGTCTCGTCCTCGACAGCCGATGGAACTTCGTCGAGCATTTCCGACGTTTGGCCCCTAAATTGGAACGGGCCGGGGCCGCCCTAAAGCGGCTCTTGCCCAACCTGAGGGGGCCAAACGCCTCCTGCCGGAGGCTTTACGCGGGGGTCGTGCGGTCCATGGCCCTATATGGGGCCCCGGTATGGGCGCGTTCACTGCGGCTTCGAGCCGCACACTATCTGAACGCGCCCCAAAAGGTGGTAGCCGTAAGGCTGATCCGGGGCTACCGCACGATCTCAGGCGAGGCAGCAAGCCTCCTTGCCGGACTGCCACCATGGGATCTGGAGGCGATAGTCCTCGCGCGCCTATATGATTGGCGCGCGGAGGCACTACGCCGGGGGGAAACTCCGCATCCGCGGCAAACCGCGGCGGAGCGGACGAACCTCCGGTGCGATCTCATGGCGGCATGGAAGGAGCGACTATCGCAACCCAGCGCAGGGCACGCCACGATAGCGGCGGTAAGACCCCTCTTTGAGGAGTGGCTAGAGAGACGTCACGGCGCTCTCACCTACCGCCTGACGCAGGTCCTCTCCGGACACGGATGTTTCGGGAGGTTCCTGCACATCATCAGGCGGGAGGAGACGCCCGGGTGTCACCACTGTCAGGATCGCCCAGAGGACACGGTGGAGCATACGGTGGAGGTCTGCCCTGCTTGGGCAGAGCACCGCCGTGTCCTCGTAGAGGCGATTGGCAGCGGCGGCGACCTCTCGCGCCCGGCCCTGGTTCAAGCCATGGTCCGGGGTGAGAGGGAGTGGGAGGCAGTCACCTCCTTCTGCGAAGCAGTCATGCTAGCGAAGGAGGTGGCGGGGTGGGCGAGGGAACGCGCCTTGCGCACCTCACGCCTCAGCCGCCGCGGGAGACGCTCCGGGCGTCGGGAGCCGCGTGACGACTCCCGGCCACCGTAGGCGCGGGCCTGCGGGCGGAGAGTAATGGGTAGCTCTCCGTCCGATCAGGACTAGGCCCGTGCCGGACGGCGTGTACGTGTTCCACGCGCGCCTCAAAGAGATGTCAGCAAAAGAGACGGGGCCCCATAGGGCCGAAGCCTGCCAGGGTAGCGGGACCATCCGAAAGGGTTTACCGCTGCCCTGGAACATAAAGGGCTAAGGAAGGAACACGGGTGGGTTTTAGTCAGTAAAAGTCTGACACTCCCTTCTGCTCCACCCAGAGCGGGAGGAGTCATTTGATGATTTCCCATCCTCAAAAAAAAAAAAAAAAAAGTAGCTCGTCCGGGGAAGTACATACTACTACAACCATACATATTTCTGCTGCCAAGCGTTGCTGTGTTCCTGGTTTGAAAGTGCCCGTGTGATTACCGGTACAAGAGACAATTTAGTTTTGTCTCGTCCGTGCCTCCACGTCCATATAGTTTAGTCAACGAATGGCCCAAAAAAAGGGGTATATCAGATATTTTTTCCATACGCCGCACCGCGTTTTTGAGATATATGTGAAAAACCCAAAAATGGGATCTTTGTGCCTCCCAACCCCCGCTCCGGCTCACCTCCTAGAAGTCAGGACTTTTAGTATGTTTACTTCCTAAGCACCCTGAACAAGTTTCTGTAGGAATCGCTTAGGTCCTGAGTATAAGGGTTCAGAATCATGTACTACCGCCAAAATCTATATCTGATCACCGTAAGGGCTATATGCGCTGCAAGCAGGAATAGTCCTGCTTGCAGCGCATATTAGTCGACCTAAAAAGGATCCTCCGTTGTTTTACTTACGGACGCAGCTGTGGTCATCATGTGCACGGGATTTTGTTTTCAAAATGGTCAGATATAGGTTTTGGCGATAGTAGGTACCTGTCCCCGGCCTTGCATCTTAGAGATACTTACCATAGTCTTTCTTATTGATGGCGTAGTGAACGACTCCCTTGCTCCACTTACTTTCCCCAGAATCAATAAAAAGGAATATAGCACAAAATAAGAAAAGCATTATTCTTGTGCTAAATAAACTGTTTATTGTTCAAATCTTATCGATTTCCGTCACTGCATTTTGTAACGTTAAACTTTTATGGGTCGTGTGGGTATTGAAAATTTAATTTTAAATTGAATTACAGCATAATTGGAACTTTATGCACAAATACATGTATTACCTAATATAAAAAATTATTTATTTAGAACTTGCTTTTGCTCACAGCTCCACCCGCGAAACATATTACGGGGATAAAAAGTACCTATCCCATGTGTTAATCAAGGTTAGGTTCTATCTGTGTGCCAAATTTCATCCAAATCCTACTAAAAGCAAAAGCATAGTACTAATGGTTAGAGTACTATCGTGAAATCGTGCAAGCCTAGTACTTTTTGTTAGAATACTGCTCCGAACTAGTGAGAACAAACGTGTCACTTGACTAAGAAGTGCATGTGAAGTGTACACCGTTAGTAAGAGTCTGACTAATTACTGAACATATCTGTGCTGCTGGGAAGTTTGTTGGCCACTTCTTCTTCCCAGCGATAGCACTAGGAAGTGGTGAAGGGCGGGCGTTTTTGGGGGACTGTCTTTTGTAATTTTGACGTTCGAAAAGTGCTGATTCTCACCCTAATTTGAATAAATGACTTTTGATTTTGACACTCCCTTCTGCTCCACCCAGAGCGGGAGGAGTCATTTGATGATTTCCCATCCTCAAAAAAAAAAAAGTGTACCTACACCGTTAAATTTTGATCGTTTTAATCCTTAAAAGGGGTCATTGTACTCATCATTTTGTTCGCATAACTCTACATAATATATCCTCTCGAATGTCTTATGTTACACAGTGCGACATAAGAAAAAATGCTTCAAGTGTCTTAAGTCGGACAGTTACACTTAAGGGCTTGGTCAGGATTGGTCGCTAAATATCTGTGGTTGTGTTACAAGTAGCAATATGTTCTGAATTTATATGAAAGAAATGGTTCATTCACTCTTTATTTTAGTATTTTTCAACAGCAACAACATTATTTTGAACGAACTAAAAAATAAATAAATTCATCTGACATTCCACCGTTTGACGTTTGCCGTGTGAGTGAATTTGTGCGCAATCGGAGAAGAGAAATACGATGAATAGTGGCAGAAAACGTTAAGTTTTGTTATAAAAATCTATAAAGAATTACTGAGAAATAAGTGTAGATTCCGTATTGAGTAATTGTTTATCAAAAAGTAATGATTATACAGGCGAAAAAAGTAACGAAAGTTTAGACTTAACATTTTTTTACATAATGGCCGTTGTGTTATGACATGTTTTTGCTACAAATATTCTCGTAAATAGTTTGAAATACATATAAGTAGTTAGCATATTTACCTATGAACAAAATAAAAGTAATATATACAAATATAATCACGTATCGACATCATAATTGTGTGTCAAAGAGAAAAAGTCGTAAAATTGGCGCCAACCATGACGGTTGGCGGCACACAGTACGGTCTGCCCGCGTTCGCGGAATTTTTATCGGTTGACAGAATAAGTTGTTGTGTCATGCAAATAGTGTATTTAGTAGTGATATTTAGTATGTTATGAATGTGTAAACATATGTGCCATCGTATTCTAGTGTAGTTTTAGTGAATATATTTGTGGATTCGACGTATTGTGATAAAATGTGAAGGTTATGTGAATGAAAATTATCAAAATGAAAAAATATCACGCCACTGCAATGTCAGGTCAGTTTTATTTCATTACGTAGTAGTTTTAGTAGATAGGAAAACTAATAAGGATTCCGGGAAGGTATCATTTATACTTTGTTATTATCGATTTAACGGTATAATCTTCGTTTTTCTGAAGGCCTACCTAACGTTATTACCTTACTCGTAAAAGCGTTGACACTTGACGTCTTGTGCGTGTACGGCGGTCGACAACCGAAAGGATATGGATCAACGATTTTTTTTCACGGTTGGTCCCGTAGTAAAAGTTGTTCATAATGATGATTACAATGACCCCTCCCTCGTTTTAAGGATTAAAACGATCAAAATTTAACGATGTATACTTATTAAGCACTAACTTCTGCTCGCGACTTCGTCTCAGTGAATTTCTTGTTTCTCTCCACCCGCCCCATCGCATCGCATTGCATCGCCTGCCAGTGCTGTTACTACTTTTTCAGCTTAGTGTTATTTCTTTTTGGTCGGCTCCTAAGGGTCGTAGGGCGCGTTCACATTTGACATCCGTTTTACAGGTCCGTTAAAACGTGTATGTTATTAGCATATGTAGTTGTATGAGCGAGTTCACACATAATACAGTATTTCGGATCCAGTATACTGATCCGATCTCTTAAAATCAGTCCTGTGTGATACTATCTCCAGTAGCGACGGATCCGTTAAAAAGGATCCTATAAATGCTGTGTGAATACTATCTCCAGTAGCGACGGATCCGTTAAAAAGGATCCTGTAAAAACGTACGTATATGTGAACGCGCCCGTAGTGTGATGTCCAGTCTTCCTCAAGAATTGGGGTATCAAATGCAAAAAGACTTTCAAATCCTACTGGTAGTTCCAGAAATTAACGCGTTCAAACAAACAAACTCTTCAGCTTTGTTACAGGCTAAAGATTCTGAATTAAAAGTATTAAGTTGTGATTATATTATTTTGTTATTGACTAGCATACAAATAACATTTAATGTGTGTAGGTACATTGTGTACAATAAATATCTAAATATCACAGATTAGTTCAGTCTGGTCTAGTTTCTAGTGCTAACATTAAGTATGATTAGTCAGATATACAAAAATATATGTGTTTAGACTGCTTCAGACACTAGTCTTCACAAGAAGCTTCATACATTTTTACAATTATAATGTTGTAGCGGTATCTACATCGCCACATGCGAACTACGCGTCATACTGACGTCACGCAAAATCCTGCATCGCGCAAGCAGAGTTTACAGCGCAATTAGCATATATACAACAGCCCGACATGATTCATCGGGCAGTTGCCGGTCAGACACAATACCCGTCTGTTCAGAGGATCCTCCCTTTTCTAAGGAGGATGAGTGAAGTTTACACCCTCTTCCTCGTATTAATGTATTTATTTTGAAAAAAAAAAAACATTCGAGTCTCAAAAAAAATTCGCAAAGAATGTGCGCTATATGGATGGAGTAATGAAACTATGAAGTTGACGCTGTGTGAGCGTGCGTATCCACCGCGCACAGGATGGATGGATGGTCCATGAAGTAAGTTTTTGCTCCGTTGGTGTAATTTAATTGTTGTAGGTATGGTTTTCCTGTAGGATAAATAAAATAAATAAATGATCTGAACAAAGTTATGTCTGGACTTTAAAGGACGAGTTCCACCAAACGGCTCGCAACGCATCGGATCCGAACGAATTTTACAATCTTTAAACGATATTAAATCGTGTACACAGTATTTAAAGTCTATATTACCAAGCCGCGCACAGCAGCTTGACGCGCGATCGGCTCCGTTCGCTTGTCGTCGTATCCGATCGAATTCTTTCGGCATTAGAACACGTCAACATGGTAGGAATGAAACTATTTGACTAGGTGCAGAAACGGATACGTTAGCAAGCGACGGTACGATAAATCATCCTTAAAAGAGACTGTGACCTCTGAGTTTGTTTCAGAGATTCTTCTCAAAGGAACCATAGACCTATTTAGTTTGTAACACTTTGCGGGACACTAAAATGTAATAACAATGAACTTCTACTGTCCTTCAACCGATTAAAATGTGATTGATGTGTAAAAGTGTTTCTCTAAACCTAATTACCAGTGATAGGAATAGGTAGTGCCTATTTGCCTAAACTTCGAAGAACAGAGACAAGAAACGGAGACTTCCTTAGGACTACATTTCTTTTGGGACATATGTCCCGAAATTCGGGACAACACTAATTTTAAATACATTAAAAAAATATGTTATTTGGAATAAGTAATTCGTCTATATTTACCTAAAGTTTGCGACTAGACATAACATAATAAATAACATTCACAGTCGTTACAATCATAAAAATTTCTGAATTTTTTTTTTGGAATCATTTTGTAAATGACTTGTTGATCTTAATACTATGAATCACAATGTTTGTATAAGGAGCCGTACACGTTTCGAAGTAAACATCTTCTTTCTAGCTCACTCTCGGCTACGTTTACCTAATGAGATTTCTAAAGTTCAAGTGTATAATGGAAAAAAAAGATGAAATTTTGTCTTTAGTATAATAAAACGGTAATTTTTATCATTTTAGCATTCTCTATAGTAGGACGAATTTATCATTTCAAAAACAAACGGCATTTGTATTTTATCTTAATGAAATATATTTCTACAGTATATTTAAAAATGTGCATGATATTAAAATAATGGCCTTATCACATTGTTTAGTAACACACTTAAACTTTAAAAATCTTTAAAAACATCATTTAATCTTTATTGCACCGAAAGTACAATACGATGTTATCTATTCTTAGAAATTACAAAAAGAAACCGCCATGGTCGCATACCACCCAGATGTCCCGGAAAAAATTTAGTCCTAAGGAAGTTTCCGTTTCTTGTCTCTGTTCTTCGAAGTTTAGGCAAATAGGCACTACCTATTCCTATCACTGCTAATTACAGATATATAAACATCATTTATGTGAATGTAAGATTATATATACCTACACCGTGTTCTTCACGTTATCCATAAATTTGGCAAACAGTTCTATAGCTTTTACAAATCAAATCTAACAAAGGAAGTAGTACTTAAAAAGGCTTCGCTACAAAGATATTTGTAATTTTATATAATGAAATTTTTTTTTTATTGACAATGGGCTCACTCTTGACCTCAATCCAGCCCAGAGGCAGGGATGAGATCTACGGTGGAACGAGCTTGCCCAGAAGAAGCCTATTCACTCTCGCCTTGAAGAGATTCGGGTTGTATGAACTCGGGAATGCAGACGCAAGCAGACGATTTAATTGAGCTATGCAGTAAGAAAAGGTCTTAATTTGGCCCACGTTGCCGCTTAGTGCAATTAAAATGATAAATCTATCAAATGCTTCGGATAAAGACATAAAGATGCATATCAGGTGATTTACGTCAAGGTATTTAGTTTGTATGAAAATTAACAAAAAAAAAAAAAGAATTCATGAATGTGTCCATAATGAAAAAAGCTTATTTCCATGGTCTGAACATCTGAAGGCCAATTCTCGTAATTTAAAACGTTCAAAATCTAGTCGCAGTCTCATCTCAGCGACAAACAAATATCAAAAACTTGTCAAAATGTAGGGAAATTAGAGGTATTTTTGACAGATTGAGACTAAGATCAGACTGTGTGACGTTCTTAAAATTACAAGAATTGCCCCTCTGGTCGAAGTTTATGTATATCGTCCGGAACACGGTGTATATACATATGTTTAGTTTTAACAATAAAAAAAAGATGTCCAAATCCCTAACATAACTAAAATTACACTTAAAAACTAAAACAATCTTCTTTCTTGAGGTACAGAGAAATAAAACGCATCTGAAATAGAGGCACATGCCATTTTTTTTGTGAATTTCACTTAAAACTAACATTACAATATAGTCCTTATTATTGAAGGGTGAAGACACAGATTTTAAAAGAAAATATAGGGAAACATAAATAATTTTCTTCTTTGGAGTTTGAAATATTTAAAAGAATGAAGTTACAGACCAATATCTAGTAAAAAATTAAGGGTTTGTCCTGGCTAGGAAGTCAGGCTATACCCTGTCCAATAAGTTAACCGTTTTTTGACAGCTGTCTTAGAACGTACATATTCCAAATTACGTAAAAGTTAACTTTAAAATGCGTAATAAAATAAATATATTAACTGCCTTATCTTATTGAATTGTCTTATTTATGGCTTCTTACAGACATTATAATACCGTACGTGTATCAATCAATGTATTGTGTTGTTGTAATCACTCTGTCAAAAAACGGTTTATCGAATGGACAGGGTATAGTGTCAAATAATGTAACCGGAAGTTAATATTTTATGACACATCGGACTTTAGACAGAGACAGTCTCTTTCTGACACAAGTAAGAGTGACAGTGATGACGCGAGACGAAGCAGAACTTTTTCCAAAACTCGATGTGCCATATTTACGGGCGCGTCCTGTACATGTGGCTTCAGACAGCCCAGCGGTACTTGGCACCAAACGCCAACAAAAAATAAACTATACCCCTAAAGAAATAAGGTTTATTTTTGTATTAGTCCAATAACACCAATATTTGGACGAATTGGCCAAGTGCCAATATAAGACAAATAACTGTTTTATTATGTACTGTCAGTATTTAACTATATAACACACACACACTATCTCACATACAAAGTTCTATTTCATATAAAAAATCGGTGAGTTTAAATAGTGCAAAATTAATAGATGACCACAGAATAATTATTTTGAAATGGAATGTCAGGGTAACACTGCAACTGTTTTGCATTATGCATGTCATTTAAGTGATGCATTCCGGGGTCCCAACATAGTTGGTAAAAACTTGGCAGATGATGATCATTGCTAGTCGCGACTTTCATCTTCTGTTCGAACACAAATTCAACGCAATCGATGTTACAACATTCGGTTAACATGGCCACTTACTGGGCCAAAGGAATGTAGTTGTTTTTTATTGACAATGGGCTCACTCTTGACCTCAATCCAGCCCAGACGCAGGCATGAGATCTACGGTGGAACGAGCTTGCCCAGAAGAAGCCTATTTACTCTCGCCTTGAAGAGATTTGGGTTGTATGAACTCGATAGCTTTGGCCCAGCAAGCGGCCACGTTAACGCGGCAAAAGTAGTGTTGTTTACGTCCTCAAATGTACAGGACATTTGCGTAAGATCATTGCATTGAGCAGTGACAAGTAGACACGATAAGTGACGACAGTAAGACGCTTCAAGTCTCTCTCTGGTAATATCGGATTGTCGTCCCAGCGGACTATGAGAGTGAGCAAAAAGAGAATCCTTCTGTTTATTCATCATCATGTGATCATTCTGTGCGAGTCACAATAAAACCTTCTTTTTTTTCACCTTTGTTAGTGCATTATAATATCTGTTGCGTACTTGACTAGTCTCTTTTGAGATTTGCCGCCATGACCGAAATTCTGTTAGATTTATCTGAACATTCCATTCACTAAACTACTCTATGTCAACCAAAAACAAAACGACACTATCTAAACATACACCATTTACAATTATAAGGTCTAACAATAATAATGTCAATTGTTTTAACAGCTGATAGTACTCATGAATATAAATAACCTTTAAGCCTGCTTGCACCATAAATCACTAAATGGGCTAAACATATTTAAAACAACAGTCTGTTTGATGGGGCTCGTGGCTACATAATAACAGCCACACGGGCCGATCTTCGAGGTTAAGCAACGCTTGGCGAGGTCGGTCCGTGGATGGGTGACCATACATTACATAGGGAGACCCCTCCGTGTCTCGGAAAGTACGTTAAGCCGTTGGTGCCGTCTGTCATTCGTAGATCTTTGACAGTCGTTACGGGTCGTCACAAGCCTAAAAGTCTGACTACTAGTCTTACCAACAGGTACAGATATTACCCAGTAACTGTGTTGTGGAGGTCAGATAGGCAGTCGCTCCATGTAAAATACTGGTATTCAGCTGCATCCGGTTAGACTGGAAGCTGACCTCAACATAGTTGGGAAAAGGCTAGGCAGATGATGATGTAGTAGGATTTGATTAAGGTGCAAGTAGGTCTCTATAAAAAAAAACTTGAGAGGTGTCAAGGGACACCCGGATGGAACGAAGTTCAAAGAGAGAGAGAGAGAGAGAGAGACAGACAGAGAAACACGCGCACGCCGCACGGCTTATAACTATAGCAAAAAGTGTCGTTCCAACTTTTGGTCTTAATTTTTTCCGTCTAGCCCCCTTTCGCAACGCGCGATAAGGAACTTCGTTCCAAAAATCTTCAGTTTCATTCAAAAGTTATTCAAATTAATGAGTACTATCACAGTTTCAACAATTCTACACTATTACTGCCAGGCCTTATGTAAAACCTCACATATACACAAAATTGAACCGGCATAAGCTCTGGGACAACGATGAGATAATTGGACCATATCCTTGAGCGTTGTCATACAACTCGAACAGGGGAGCTGCAACCAACTTATAGTTCTTTGGCACAGCGAATAGAGCTCGGTCTTGTAGTTGTACTAAGAACAGGCGCTTATGCTCTTTTGGTTTTGTGATGTGAGGTGGAATGTACGGGTATTGGGGAGGCTCGAAATTTGGACGCCACCAGTTTCCTGGAAAGAAAATTAAATCATATCAAAATCAAGTCATTTATTCAAACTATACTAATAATAATATCCCTGGACATTTCACACAGCGCCATCTAGTCCCAAGCTAAGCAACCTAATGCTTGTGTTATGGTAACAAGATGGCTGATAAACTACTTATAAATATACATTTTTTTTTTTTTTTTGTAAATACATACATATTATAGATAGAAAAACACCCAGACTCGGAACAAATACATGTAGGTCATACAAATATTTGTTCCGTGCGGGAATCGAACCCGCGACACGCAGCGCAGCAGTCAATCGCTTAACCACTGCACCAACCGTGCCGTCAAATACTAATATATAATAATACTGAAAGTTAGTACTTTTAGGTCGTCAAAATTTCATAAGACAGTCCAGTCCCCTTAAAAGGCAGCCCTTCACATATTATCAGATCTGTATTTCAGGAAAAAGGCAAGGATATACAACATCATCATCAACTGCCGAGTCTTTTCCCAACTATGTTGGGGTCGGCTTCCAGTCTAACCGCGTAAGTAATAACAGCCGCACGGGTCGATCGATCAGGTTAAGCTACGCTTGCCGCGGTTGGTCCGTGTATAGATGACCATTTTCACAAACCAAGACCCCTCCGTGCCTCGGAAAGCACGTTAAGCCGTTGGTCCCGGCTGTCATTCGTGGTTCTTTGACAGTCGATACGGGACATCAGTAGCCCGAAAGTCTGACAACTAGTCTTACCAAGGGGTATCGTATTACCCAGTCACTGGGTTGTGGAGGTCAGATAGGCAGTCGATCCATGTAAAATACTGGTATTCAGCTGCATCCGGTTAGACTAGAAGCCGACCACAACATAGTTGGGAAAAGGCTAGGCAGATGATGATTTTAAGAAAGTAACACTTACCAATAGTGTCTTCTATGAGCCACTCCTGTTTGACTCCGTCCTGTCTGCCAAGCGTCTCTGTCAGTAGCCTTTTCAGACCTTCAATTTCATCCTGTGGACAAATACCACCAAGTTTTTAATAAAAACGGAACTCACAGGATCGTCCGAAAGGGTTACCGCTGCCCTGGAACAAAAAGGGCTAAGGAAGGAACACGGGTGGGTTTTAGTCAGTAAGAGTCTGACACTCCCTTCTGCTCCACCCAGAGCGGGAGGGGTCATGTGATGATGTTCCATCCTCAAAAAAAAAAAAAACAGGTTTCGTTAGAAAGCCAGCAGGTGGATCATTGGCTATGCTGCTATGCCATCTACATGCCTTTCTCATCTATGGGCCTTTTTGGTGCAGCCGTGAGGCACACTTTCCTGCTAATTTCTTACATCGGACTTTTCACTTTCTATTTGATTTTTATTTGTTGCTATCAGAGGGGCAATTCTCGTAATTTTAAGAACGTTCACAGTCTGATCTCAGTCTCAATCTGTCAAAAATACGTCTAATTTCCCTACATTTTGACAAGTTTTTGACATTGGTTCATCGCCCAGATGAGACTGCGACTAGATTTTGAATGTTTTAAATTACGAGAATTGGCCTTCTGATGTATGTATCTGGTGTATTGTGTCTCTTAGTCTGTACTAAATAAAAGTATTTTCTTTCTTTCTTTCTTTACATAATAATCACATCACCTATAATGTACAGACACGAGCAAAAGTATGTATACACTCGGCTTTATTCGAAAGCGATTTACTACTTTATTTTTTAATGAAATTTTATATTGTTACGAACATAGCATTTTCGAACCCATAGGTTTATGTAATATGTCGTATTTCAATAAAAATCTGTGTTGTGAATTCAGCACATGATACTAGACCCCATAGCGTCGAAATATTATGTCGGTCATCAAAAAAAAAATCTTCTGTTTCATATAAAAGTGCAATACCTACGCGGTCAAAATGTATGGAACAGCATTTTTTTTTTTTTAATAACCGACTCTATGGCGTCTTAACTCATGTGCTGAATCCATGGTTACAGTTTGCGCGTCGATGTCCCTGCCACCCTCTATACTTTACTGTATACCAGAAATTACATAACACAAAAAAAAAAATACATTTAAAACTACAAAACATACAATGGGCGGCCTTGTCGCTTTCTTATTGCTTGTGCATTTCCTTGCCGAGTTTCGGGCCAAGCATGGCAGCTCACTTAGAAACAAAGCAGTCAAAAAGTTAGAAATTTAACAATATTCCTCACCTCTCCAGGGTTCAACTCTCCACCAGGCAGCTTGAAGAACGCAGTCCCGAGCTGCAGCAGTAATACATGTGGGAGTCCATGCTCATGAACAAGTAATACTCCTTCTACTGACCTGAAAGACACGGAGATAGATTGTATGAATGTTATGTTTTATGTTCGGTCACCAAAGGAGATAAGTGACCAGGGTCGTCAGATATGGTTTAGTAAGAAACCAATGGATGTTTTAGAATAAAATTTAATTTAATTAATAGAAAAAAACAGTTCATTTATCAAATTAGATTTCATTCAAAAATACATCGGTTTCTTACTAAACTTCAACTATATCCGATGACCCTGGTCACTTATCTCCTTTGGTGACTGTACAGTAACGCTAATATGAGAGTATTGGAAAAGGTTAGCCTTTGTAGTCCCCTATGCATGGCTTGCATAGAGGCTGAGGAAACCATTGCGCATGTGCTCTTTGAATGCAGATTAGGTCAGGTTCGGGACACCCAGAGGAGTAATTCTCGTAATTTTAAGAACGTTGACAGTCTGATCTCAGTGTCAATCTGTCAAAAGTACATCTAATTTCCCTACATTTAGACAAGTTTTTGACATTTGTTTGTCACCGAGATGAGACTGCAACTAGATTTTGAACATTTTAAATTACGGGAATACGGGCCCAGGTCTAAAACAGATGTTCTCAACAAACTAGGAGATGTAATCAACTTCTGGGGGGAGGTAGGCTGGTTGGAATAACCACCAACGGTAGCCATGGCCTACGCTCAATGGTCTACTGAAGGACTAAGAACGGTAACCAAACCTTTTAATGTAGAACATAGTCTTATTACAAAACACGTTGAAATTTTAGTTACAAGCTTGTAATAAGATCGTATGCGCTAAGAATTCACAATCACATCCAGGAATTCTATGTTCTCATACCAAGTCTTGGCGGTGTTATTATTGTTATTTTTTTTATTGACAATGGGCTCACTCTTGACCTCAATCCAGGCCTACTCTCTTCGAAAGGGAGTGGGCTGTAAGGTAATAAAACAACGATAATAAAGGTTGGTGAATGAATTTATGGCCTGTAGAATGAGGGTCAATATTAGAGTCAGACTATTTGAGCACACTTATACTCTACATACTGTTTGATATTTTCTCAGATACACTGCCAACTTACCAGCAATAGTTTTAGTTACTAGTCACTGTGCCAAAATATCTTGTCAAAACTAACCTCCTCATGCCGATTTTGGAAAACTCCTCTCGCATTCTCTGAAACCTGGCGGGAACTGAGGCATCCTTCTCGAATAGAGGCTCCTTGGTCCCGAACGTGTAATTAGTGAGCGGATACAGGTTAATTGTCCTATTTAGCGTCATATTGGAGGGTGGCCCTTGGCTATTCTGATGCTGCATACCGGGTCTAGCCGGCCAATTTTTGTTTCCAGGAGCGCCTTGTACTGCAGCCATTTCAGTCTAAACAAACTAAAATAAAACTTTTGTGTACTTTTTGGTCAAAGTGGAATGGTATTTTGGTAAGTTTTCGTCCAATAAAACTGAAGTTATCGCGATAACGCCAAACAAGCGGCGGCGGCCATTACAATTTGTAGTGACGCGATGACGTGTACATACGATTACGGTTATTTTGTACCTAATTTAACGGTTTTTAAGAAAAAATATTTCTTTTAAATAAAACATATTTATTTATTTGTATACATTAGATATTGAAATAATTTAAAAAGCTAACAGTCTTAAAATAACAGTTAATTAAATAATAAGTTTTTAGTCGATTTTTAAAAACAGGAAGTGATCGTTTTTAACCGAATTTGCGATAAAAAAAAAGTGACATTGTCTTATCACACATGATGACTTGACTGTCACAATTTCACAAATGTCAATTTTATAGACGAAAAGTTCGTGTTGTTTTGATTTTTCTGTTAAGTTTTATTTAATTATCACTGCAATAAAATGTCTCAACAATTAGAATTACTAACAGAGAGTCCATCGCAATGGACTACTGTATCGTTGTTAACGCCAGAAATACAAAAGAAGGAGATAAAACCCTTTGTTATTTGTGAGTATATTTTAGCAAAGAAAATAATTACTTTTATTTGTTTTTACTGGAATTTTGCTTTTACAGCATTAAGCCTAATGCTCCAAGGTATCTCTCAAAAAATATTCTTCCATTTTTTGGTAATTATAGCTTGTTATAAGGCCATTAGTATATCGTACGTTTAAAATGGAGTTCCTCCCACTTTACATCTGTTAATTCTTACTATTCTCTTTCCCAGTGGCACTCAAAGAGCTAGAAGGTAACCCAGACAGCAGAACATCAAGTCTGATGAACACAGACAAGTTCTCAGCAGTCAGAGAGGTGGTGAGACACTTTGCTAGACTACGCTCTGCTACTAAAGAACCGTGGGGGCAGGAGGATGTAAGAGCGTTCTTAGAAGGATTAAGGTAGACCAAAAGACAATTAAAAAAATCATGGTTCTTTCTCCACTCATTGATGAATTCAAACTCAAATCTTTATTTCAATTAAACCACTTACAGGCACTTTTGAATTGTCAAAATAAAATAGTTCGTCAGTTAGTCAGAAAGTTGAAGCTAGTTGCCCATTCTAAAACGTATATACCTATCTCTAAGGAGAAGAACGGGTAAGAAAGTTCCTTATCGTGCGTTGCGAAAGGGGGCTAGACGGAAAAAATTAAGACCAAAAGTTGGAATGACACTTTTTGCTATAGTTGTAAGCCGTGCGGCGTGCGCGTGTTTCTCTGTCTGTCTCTCTCTCTCTTATAGAAAGCAAGCCAGTTATACTTCGTTCCATCCGGGTGTCCCTTGACACCTCTCAAGTTTTTAAATTAGAAGATGGTTCTTTTTGCAATCACAGGTACAGTCTGTCATCACAATTATCTGACCCACCCTAAAAACAAACGAATTTGGACCCTCTGAATGTAACATTAAGGTTTATTCAATTTATATGAGCTTAACAGACAAGTGCTCGAGCACTCTAAGGACAAATACAGTAAAAATACAGACACGCAAATTTGATCTTTAACACGTAAGGTTAAGGTAAACCCACCCAACATTGTCGGAGCCACCGGCATTATATATCATTTTGTTAAGCTATTTTAATCATTATCTCGTTGACATTAAAGTTGAAAAGCTTTTAAGTCACACTACATAATTACAACCCAATCATTAATTTCGCGTATTTCCAACAAGTTCTTGTGGCTTAGCGGTTTGATGCTGGATTGGCAAAGAACAACATGTGGGTTCGAAAATACAGTCCACCTATATTATCAGTTTCTTTTTTAATTTGTTTTCATTTCTACAATATTGCTTGCATTATTAAAGAACGACCAATATGATTTACGCCTAATAACTTATCTTGTAGACAGGTGGGTAAATTGAAAAACTTTAAGTTCACAGAATTTATATTTACCAAGAATGTTTGGAAAGGAAGTAAAAAATATATTTGCTTCGTGAGGTAGATAATAAATTCATCTAAGTGACAAAAGTTACACTACGCCTAATAGCAGTGACTGCGCTCACACATTTGTAAATCGTTTCACATAACTCGATAAGTATATTTAAGCAATTTGGTGTTACCAAACATAAAATCATATTTTTACATGAGTAGAATGTTGGAATTAGAGAGATTGGTCATCGACTTAATATAGCAGTAAGTGTTTTTTTATACCTATTTTATTTTATTGATTGTGATTAACGAACGCGTAGTTGGCTATTTTAACATTACATTCACTCCTTACAAGTTACATACACGGTTCCAAAAATGTTTTTTTTTTTGTTTTAGAGAAATACGGTCAGTCTATGCCTAAGACGTTATGGAGACAATGGAAATATTCAGCGGATTCGTCCAGGAGCAAAAGCCATCAAGTATAGTCCCGAATTCGAACGCCACCGTTGTTTCAAGTCAAGTTGAAAATCCATTTTTTGCCCATTCGTGTAACCGCAATAAACCACAATATTTCAGTGGAAACAGTGAGAAGGCATTTACACGCTGCTGGGATAAGGAATTATAAACCGGCACAGAAAATTGCATTGACACCTGCTCATCGCGAAGAAAGGGTCCGTTTCGCCCAGGAATATTTAAATTTTATTTTTTTTATTTTCTATTTTTAAACACACCATGTAAGTAAATGCTCAATGGATTGATTGTTAAACCATTAAAATGTTGCAGATTATGTGGTGATGTTATTGTTATAAATAGATTGTTTCTATTTAAATAACATGTTTATTCACTACATATAGGCAGCTATAAATCTGTAAAGCATTTCACACATGAATTAATTTTCTCGATAACAAACTTTTAAGCATAAGCATGCCTTGTTTAATGTTAATAAATGGTTAGATTTGATTATGGCATATTAATATAAAATGTAGGTATATTAATTTGGAAATATATATGAGCATTTACTTATTTTATCTTACCTAAGTGTTTTAATGAAATAATAAACATTTTAAACTTGCAACTTTTTAATTTTATTTCTATACAAACTGCCCGTTTAAAAAAACAAGATCCTACGTCGTCCATTAAAGAAATGTAAAAAAAAAGTGTAATAAAAAAAACAGCTGAGCAAAAAGCTACATTTAGGTTAAACTCGGTTTCGAACGTAGACAACGATGAACACCGCACTACCTTAGTGACCACAAGACCAACTCAACTCTTATAAGTAGCATTGAAATTTGATCTTAGTTGTTATGCTAGACGCAATATTCTAAAGAATTTGAACCATATAGTATACTTTCATAAAGTTTATTCTTGCACAGCACAAGCAGCCAACCTTTTCCTCGTGCAAATAGATTATTTTGTATTTTAAATAATCACTCCATTGAGACATGATAATAAAAAAATCTACCTACAAAATAGAAAATAAAAAATGGTAAAGAGACGTTGTTTTTGTAATTTAGTAAGACAAGGTCAAATATGTTTGAGCGTAGTCACTGCATACCCTTAGTAGCATTTGAATACCAGTTTTATAATAAATAATATTTATTTTTCAACTACCCACTTATTACAAGTTATGCGAAAATATTACCATTTTACAAAGTTTATATTTGAAGATTATCCGTCTATAGTTCTTTATAATAATACAAGAAATAGTTTTGGAATAAATTCTAAATTGAAAGCAAAACAATATCATCGTCGCAGGATTTGATCTCGCACCTTAATTTTCTCAGTCTTATACACAGACCACGAGACCAGAATTACTTGAACGCAATCATTAAAATAAGCTATTACACTAATTGCTCTGCTGAGACACATATTTGACGCATGGGAGAAATCGCAAAATGCTATTGGAGTTTTCTGTGATCTCTCCAAAGCCTTTGATTGCGTGCACCATGACACGCTTTTGCGTAAGCTACGACATTACGGTGTCCGAAACGAGGCTCTCAACGTAATAATTTCTTATTTACATAATAGGGTCCAATGTGTAGATGTTAATGGCGCGAAATCTTCCGGGCTACCAGTTCAGTTAGGTGTTCCGCAAGGCTCAATACTGGGTCCATTCTTGTTCTTAGTATATATCAATGATTTACCATTCCATTTGAAGGGCATCTGTGACGTTGTACTGTTTGCAGATGATACCTCTCTTATTTTTAAAGTAGACAGGAATAGACAAGATTTTGACAACGTAAACAGTGCACTCTCAATAGTTACAGATTGGTTTACGGCAAATAACCTAGTTCTCAATGCCAAGAAAACGAAATGTGTAAAGTTTGCCTTACCGAATGTCAGAAATCTAGGACCCAACATCGTCTTAAATAAAGAGGTGCTTGAAACAGTAGGCTCGGCAATTTTTCTAGGACTAACAGTAGATGCCAAACTTCAGTGGGGACCTCATATATCAAGTCTAGCAGGAAGGCTCAGTTCGGCTGCCTTCGCCGTCAGGAAAGTAAGACAATTCACTGACGTTGATACAGCTCGTTTAGTCTATTTTAGTTATTTTCACAGTGTTATGTCCTACGGTATTCTGCTGTGGGGCAAAGCCGCTGATATACAAAATATATTTGTCCTTCAAAAACGAGCTGTTCGAGCAATTTACCAGCTAGGTGCCAGAGTTTCTCTAAGAGATTTTTTTAAAGATATTGGTATTCTCACGGTTGCATCACAATTTATCTTCGCCAACATCTTGTATATTAGGCAAAATTTGCACTTGTACACTAAAAACAGTGATATTCACAGTGTTAACACTAGAAATAAGGACAAACTACGTGCCCCCTTTCACCGGCTTCATAAGGTTCATAACTCATTTGTTGGGCTTGGTATAACCTTTTATAACAAGATACCCTCTTCTTTGCTAGACTTGCCTTTTAATGCGTTTAAAGCTCAAGTAAAATCTAACCTTTGTTCAAAGGCTTACTATTCCATCAACGACTACTTACACGATAAGAATAGTTGGTCGCCCTAATTAACTCAAGACAATGTTCATGTTCTTTCTCCAGAATTAGCTTACTGACAGGTTATTGTTATTAGTATTAACTTATTTATTTATTTTACTTCGATGGTCCTAGTTTTTCATCTGTGACTCAAGTGACAGCTATGTGACCAGAACCCAGCTATGCATAAATATGTAAGCTGTCACGCCCTTTATGCCTGGAGGCTTTTATTTAGGTAGTAAGTTTTTATTTCCATTTTAATTAATTATTTTTTCAGCTTGAGTACGTATAGTTTTTATTATATTTGTTGGTATATTGGCGTGGCTAGCTGACATATTTTATGGCAAATAATTTAAGTTTCTTGTAATGTTAATTACTGAACATATGTTCCTAGTATTGTATACATGCAACTATATTCTAACTGAACAGACAGCTGTGCTGCTGGGAAGTTTGTTGGCCACTTCTTCTTCCCAGCGATAGCACTAGGAAGTGGTGAAGGGCGGGCGTTTTTGGGGGACTGTCTTTTGTAATTTTGACGTTCGAAAAGTGCTGATTCTCAGCCTAATTTGAATAAATGACTTTTGATTTGATTTGATTTGATTTGAATTATATTATAACAAGTAGTTATAACATATAACCTAATGCTAACGTTATAAAGATGAAATTTGCGTGTCTGTATTGATTGTAAGTCCTCGTGCACTTGTCTGTTAAGCTCATATAAATTGAATAAACCTTAATGTTACAGCCAGAGGGTCCAAATTCGTTTGTTTTTAGGGTGGGTCAGATAATGTTGACGAGGAACTGTACACCAACACTATTCTAATCTGCATTGGCCATTTTTTTTTAAAGAGTTTTACGTTTATTTTTTATGGTATTACAGTGTATTTTTCAGCAATGTCTCAAAAGTAACTTCATTTATAAAATGTTTACTTATAGATTTTGAATGTAGTCAAAGAAAAAGATAGTTTACCAAATGACTGTCAAATAAATTGTCTGCATATTCAAATCGCATAGTATGTTTTTATTAGTCACATGAACTGCCCATACATTCTGTTGTTAGTGGATCATTGACAGTCGTTACGGGTCGTCAGACGCCCGAAAGTCAGCCAACCAGTCTTACCAAGGGGTTTCGTATTATCCAGTAACTGGGTTGTGGAGGGCAGATAGGCAGTCGCTCGATATAAAATACTGGTACTCAGCTGCATCAGGTTAGACTGGACGCCGACCCCAACATAGTTGGGAAAAGGCTTGGCAGATGATGATGAGCTGCCAATTCATACAACACAGCTTTACATTTCGTGTAAATCTGCTATACAATATATTGTATTGTATAGTAGATTTACACGTCTCTGATTATTGACAAATACATTTCTCTGTTAACCAAACTCCCCAGATAAATCTATGATTTATGAACTGAATGTAAACTAACATATTTCCTGTATGGTTATCCTCGTCTAATTTCATTTGGCTTTTGTAATTTTGAAGTTCGAAAAGTGCTGATTCTCAGCCTAATTTGAATAAATGACTTTTGATTTTGATTTCAGATTCTCTCCCGACTGTGTGACAGAGTTCACAACACTTCTATGTACAGACAAGATGTACGAAAATGTACCACTACACCTGAGAGTGAAGCCTGGCTTGGTGAGCATGCAGTGGAAGATTGATATCTCATTGAGGTAGGTTTGTAAAGATATTTTTATCTTTCATGATGAGTCTATGATAACAAAGATACTCGTATGTTAGAACCAGGGATGTTATGGAGCTCCGTAATCGTAACCGAAACTATTGGATATACGAAATAAAAATATATCCGTAACCGTTTCACAAATTTCGGATAGTTTCATATAAAGGCGGAGTCAAAAAACGACATGTTTTTGTAACATCTCTAAATAATTACTTACCTATATGACTGATTATAATACCAAATGATAATCTAGACTAAATAAAACTAAATTATGGCATACTATTTGTGTTTATATTTTACTTCAATCTAATATCCGTAACCGAAACTATCCGAAACCAACGGATAATCCGAAATAATTACATATCCGTAACCGTATCCGAAACCGATATTATTTATTCAGATCGATATTAGACAGATCCAAAATATCACATCCATACTATCCATCCACCATCTCTAGTTAGAACAGATGCTGAATGTCAAAAAAAGAACTGATAAAATAAAAAAAAGTTTGGAAGACCAACATTCATCATTCTCCTGCTCTGATCCTAATTTATTTGTGGTCGGCGCAACATGTCTTTTTCTTCCATACTTCTCTATTAGTCGTCATCTTGGTAGTCAGTCCCTTTCTAACCATATCATCATTCACACAGTCCATCCATCGTTTCTTTGGTCTTCCCCTACTCTTATAGCCATTGATAGACCTACATCTTCATATAGCTGATTTATTAATCATCAATCAGATATATGCCAATTAATTATGTCATACTAATCCATTATTTCTAATTACTATACTTTATATATATAAAAAAAACTTGAGAGGTGTCAAGGGACACCCGGATGGAACGAAGTTCAAAGAGAGAGAGAGACAGACAGAGAAACACGCGCACGCCGCACAGCTTACAACTACTTATAGCAAAAAGTGTCGTTCCAACTTTTGGTCTTAATTTTTTCCGTCTAGCCCCCTTTCGCAATGCGCGCTATGGAACTTCGTTCCAATAAATTTGAATTATTTTACAGTGTAGTTGTAATTTCTATTTCAAAGACAAATTCAGAACTTCCAAAAAATAAAATAGATTTGGTCAGAAAGATGAAGCAACTCATTGCAAAGCGTAGTAGGTTCCTAAGGAGAAGAATGGGCAAGAAACTATTTCAAAACGAATTCTATTTTTCCACAGCCAGTCTTCAATAGCATCAGAGCAGCCGTCTCCAGAGCGTACCAGATCACTCATGCACCGAGACACCTACATTATCCTCATCCTACACCTCACAGACGGACAGACACACACATACCGTCTATCCTATGAGAAATTCCACGAACTAAGGTATACAGTAGCCAGTGCACTGAAGAGCCTGATAGTGTTGGAGAAGAGAAAATGTATGAGAAAGGAATGACATACGTTTTCTTGGGGGTGAGTTGATTGATTGATTGATAATGAATTTAATTATAACTGGAATAA
Organism: Apamea sordens; assembly: GCA_945859715.1. Classification (NCBI taxonomy): domain Eukaryota; kingdom Metazoa; phylum Arthropoda; class Insecta; order Lepidoptera; family Noctuidae; genus Apamea; species Apamea sordens. Next base: position 2,327,465 of record OX244015.1, on the reverse strand, counting down.
AGTTGAAAATAGCTGAAGGGTTATTGGTATAAATAAAAGAAATAGGCAGGATTAACAGTGATATAATCATAGTCTAATAAAACATGGTCTTCTCTTCCCAGAGTGACACAAGCCTACGTCACAATAACATTGCCACTTTATTTCAACATAACATGTTACGTGGGTACATTATATCTATGATTAATTAGTTAAAATATTTCTTTATAATTTTCATTTATATGTTTTTTATCCAAAATTTTACAACAACGCGTCATTTTTAATTATTCGTTAAAAATATCTTCCGATTCAGGAAAGAAATTTCAGACGTTCGGGTAATTCAGTTTACACTATTGGCAACACAGGATAGCGTAAACAGCATGATGACGTAGGCTTGTGTCAGTCACGTGGTTCCCGTGTCTCGGAAGAGAGTACCAGGCGGAGTTATATTATTATACCATGGCTAAAATCATAATTATGAAAGCACACAACGTTCTTACTACGACAACCATTGTATTGCGAGAGGGAGACAAAAAGTAACGTCAAAAGTGACGTGTGTTTGACACATTGACATATTGTGGTTACAGATACTATCAACAGCTTACACAAGCTACAGGAAGTTATCTCTGGCATGCTATTTTCGACTGTGTTTTAGTTGTGATATAGTTCATTGTTAACTTATCAATTTAAATTGCTCAAGCATTTTGCTGTTCAGTGTTAGCTGACTCTAAGTACGGTATACAGCTGTTCACACGACACGGGACTGAACGATGTTTTACAGTAACATTTTGGGATCACACGTCAACGTTCTACTGTTCATACGATTTAAAAACAAATATACAGTTAATCCAAAAAAGGTATGAGCTTCGGTAATCTTCGTAGTTCCGAATTAGTACGAATGTCGCACCACAGACTGGAGTAACCTAATATTTATCTTCTGTCCTTTTCTTAATGAAATAGAAAGAAAAAGATGCATTGAACTTAAATTTAGTTTAGTTTGTGAACAAGGGAATCGGCGCTACTGTCTTGTGATCCTAAAACGTGAACAGGAAAATACCGTACTGTTTAACGCCGAGTGAAATTAAAATCAAAAGTCATTTATTCAAATTAGGCTGAGAATCAGCACTTTTCGAACGTCAAAATTACAAAAGACAGTCCCCCAAAAACGCCCGCCCTTCACCACTTCCTAGTGCTATCGCTGGGAAGAAGAAGTGGCGCAACAAACTGTCCAGCAGCACAGCTGTCTGTTCAGTTAGAGTGAACGTCGGCTATTACAATTGACATGTCAGCTGTATAATTGACTTGTTTGGCTAGTAGCACTGACAGCAAATACGCGGTCACTGCCTTTGTGTGAGCGAGACGACAATACCCTTGAAATTAAGAGATTTTTTTAGTATCGGACGATTTGAATCGATCACATTCCCATAGTAAGTCACTAATTTATATCTTTTATTTATTGTATTTACATAAGCTATGGTTTTAAAAGCGGTTCTGTCATATTATAACGGTCCTCATGAAAATCTGGAATTTCCACCAGTATTTGACGTTAAGGGGGAACCGTCGCGCCGGTAGTCCGCGAAATTCAAATTTTCTTAAGTTTTTTTTGCAGTTTTGTTATAATAATAAATAATAAATTTTTATTTCATAAACTTACAATTAAATTACATATTCTTAAGGGAATTTCCATTTAAGTATTAATTTTACTTGTGTTAGGAAAATTCCGCCCTTCCAATCGTTACAGTGCAAGTTTTGCAGTTGCAGTTTTGTTATTTCATGAAATAGTCATACAATAGGGTTATATGAACGTAGAGGGTTGTATTAATAATAATAATATCCCTGGACATTCCACACAGCGCCATCTAGTCCCAAGCTAAGCAACCTAATGCTTGTGTTATGGCAACAAGATGGCTGATAAACTACTTATATACATTTTTTTTTGTAAATACATACATATTATTGATAGAAAAACACCCAGACTCGGAACAAATACATGTAGGACTTACAAATATTTGTTCTGTGCGGGAATCGAACCCGCGACACGCAGCGCAGTAGTCCGATCGCTCAGCCACTGCGCTAACCGTGTTGTCATGTCGTGTATTGATGATGATAATTCTGTAAATACATATTAATATATTTGAGAGCAGAGGTGGCGCAGTGGTAACGGCAGCGACTTCTGAGTTATAGGTCGTGGGTTCGTAGCCAAACAGGCGCTTTACTTTGTGTAAATTTTTCATCATAAGTGTTGCCTGTCTGTCCGTCTTCTACAGACTGTACTTCGGGGAGTGTGCTCAAGAGCTACATGAGCTCATCCCGCCTTCACCTTTTTACCATCGAGAGTCCAGACGCACTGCGGGATTACCACCCCTATTTGGTTAATATACCATATATACGCACTAAGCGCTTCTCGTCATCTTTTCTGATGCGCACAGCTAAGGAGTGGAATCGTCTGCCTGCGTTTGCATTCCCGAGTTCATACATCCCGAATCTCTTCAAGGCGAGAGTGAATAGGCTTCTTCTGGGCAAGGTCGTTCCACCGTAGATCACATCCCTGCCTCTGTGCTGGATTGAGGTCAAGAGTGAGCCAACTGTCAATAATAAAAAATATTCATCACCACTGCTCTCAAAACGGTGAAGGAAAACATCGTGAGGAAACCGGCATGTCCTAGAATCAAAAATTCTAAGACATGTGACATCCACCAACCCGCACTGGGCCCGCGTGGTGGATTACGGCCCACTCCCTCTCGAAGAGAGGAGGCCTGTGTTCCAACCGTGGGAACATTAAAGGCAGAATATGTAAATACATATTTGTTACGCTCGCGAATCATAGTTTCATCAACATACAACCTGACCCTGACTTACAAATTGCAAAAAACGTTTAATTAAATATATTTAAAAATATTTTTTTTTAATTCGCGGGCTCGCTGACGCTTCCCCCTTAAGGATTAGGCATTATACGACTAAACGCAAAAAACGCTCTGTATTTGCAGCTGTTATTGTGTGATCGTTCCGTTCACCATTTTCTTAGGAAACCAAACTTAAGGGCGGATTTTTAAATCGTCAGATAATATTGCGGTTTGACATATGTTCTGCAGAAAACTTGTCTAAACCGCCATTTTTGTTCCTCATAAAAGTTATCTGATGATTGAAAAATTGGCCCTTCAACGTTTAAAAATCTCTTGTACAGTGACAGAACGAAATGGCAGATTTATAATACATTTCTTATCCACAGTGTGGGCACATGTCACCTTATTAATAGAAAAAAGCATATTACTATGCTCATAAAATTGGCACCAAATGTGCTTTAAACTTTTCATAGTACGGTCACCAAAGGAGATAGGTAACCAGGGTCGTCGAATGTAGTTGAAGTTTAGTTAGAAACCGATGGGCGTTTTTGAATAAAATTTAATTTATTTTACAGAAAACAAACTGTTCATTTATCAAATTAAATTTCATTCGAAAACATCCATCCATCTGACGACACGGTTGGCGCAGTGGCTGAGCGATCGACTCCTGCGCTACGTGTCGCAGGTTCGATTCCCGCGCGGAACAAATATTTGTATTGCCTACAGTTGTTCCGGGTCTGGCGGTTTGTGTATGTGAGTTTAAATGTATGGAAACGCACCCACGACACAGGAGTAATTCCTAGAGTGGGGCAACGTTTTAAAAAAAATAAAACTATTGGACGACCCTGGTTACTTAACTCTTTTGGTGACTGATACCTATGTCTTTAAGAATATAGAAATAGTAAAATGTATTGTAATTAAAATTTTAAAGTAAGTAGGTAATATTAAAAAAAATATTAAATTTCAAGACAGAAAAACACATTTACATGGAGCGAGAGAGATAGCAATATGTTTAGTTTTACAGAATCGCAGCCATTATGAAAATAAGTATATTTAACTTTATTAATAACACAGTACGATAACCGCCCTTAATGCTACGAGATAAAGGCGTTGTAAATGTGAAATTGCTACTCTACGTAATTACGTAATGCGTTCTTGTAAAAGCGTTCCCATGTAAATGAGTTTTGTTTCAAGCGTTGAATCCACTAACTCAACAAAGTCGATTTTACTGTAATTTCACGTTACAAATGTACTTGTAGCAGCTCCTTGGCGAAGTAGGTCGTTCTTTTTAGGGTTCCATACCTCAGAAGGAAAAACGGAACCCTTCTAAGATCACTTCGTTGTACGCCTGTCTGTCCGTCCGTCTGTCAAGACCCTTTTTCTCAGGAACGCGTGGAGTTATCAAGTTGAAATTAATACCAAATACTCAGGGCTGCAATCCTTGGAAGAAGTGAAAAAATCAAAGTTTTAAGTAAACGCAATCAAAAGATACGGGCGTTTATGTTCCGTTTATGCCGCATATTTTGACACTCGCAAGAGAATCAAAACCTATAGGATACTTCGCGTTGACCTAGAATCATGAAATTTGGCAAGAAGCAATGTCATATAGCACAAGTAAAAAAAAAAAAGGTTTTTTTAGTTCGTCTCGAACCGGAGAATAGCAGATGTATCGCTCGCTTTGCTATAACTCCGCTCCTGGATATGTTCGTTTGTTAAAGGTAGTTAGTTACACGCATTTATGAGATATTACAGCTTTGCCTCTGAGATGACAACGCATCTGCGATGTTTCTGGTATTACAGATGAACGTAGGCTGCGGACGGCGGTGATAACTTTACATCAGATAGGTCTTCAGCTTGCCGCGGTTGGTCTGTGAATGGATAACCATTTTTACACACCGACACCCCTCCGTACCTCGGAAAGCACGTTAAGCCGTTGGTCAAGGCTGTCATTCGTGGATCTTTGACAGTCGTTACGGGTAGTCAGAAGCGCGAAAGTCTGACAACCAGTCTTACCAAAAGTTATCGTATTACCCAGTAACTGGGTTGTGGAGGTCAGATAGGCAGTCGCTTCATGTAAAATACTGGTATTCAGCTGCATCCGGTAAGACTGGAAGCCGACCCCAACATATGCAGATGATGAGGTCGTCAGCTAATTTTCTATCTAGTACCAGCATTGCTATTGGATTCAGCGCTTAAGTCTTTAGCGGTGCTAAACGCAATTTTTTGATAAAGGTGCTAGCATACTTCCGAATCAAAAAGTTGTATGAAATCATTTATTTCACAACATTGTCAACACCACCAATAAATTATAATAATAATATTGTAATGCTTCCGGTGAAATCCTGCTCAGCATAGCTATTCACAACCATCCGACAGGCTATCGTATCGAAAATGACACATTTCGATAACCTGGGGGTCTACTCCGAAATACTTAGTATCGGCCGAATGTTCGGCCGTTTCCTGCTACGAAGTTACTATTTGGTTCGATCGGTTCCGATCCTACACTCCTACACTCTTTCGAATATTGACTATGGTCCCGACCCAACTGAGCCGATCCGAACTTTTTTCGCATTTTTCAATAATATTCGGTTCGGCCATGTGTCGGTCCGATCCGAACATTCGCACTTTGCACTTCAGAGTAGGCCCCCTGATTTGCCTTGCTCCCGACAGAAAACAGCTGTCAGAAGAATGGCGGTCGTCCATTGACAAAAATTTCGGTTTTTGGACTTGTGAACAGCGTTTAGATGAGGACTCCTGCGATTACATTGATTGATGTTCGATTCGGTACGGGAAGCGTATCGAGTGGTTGTGAATAGCTATGGTGATCAGGGGGGCTAAAAAGGTCATTTTGGCAGAATCATATTAGGATAACAATATATTATGAATCATTATAAAAATAAAAAACCAATTTGATTAATAAAAACTGTAATGAAAAATTTACCGATAAAATTACGGTTCTTATTTTTTTCATGCGGCAATGTTTACACCAAATATGAAATGAAATGTTACGAAAATTAGAGGAATTTCTAATGATCTGCTGGGAATTCAGGAAATGAAATAGCTTTTAGAAGTATTGCTTAAAGTGGCCTTTTTAGGCCCCCAGCATTTTTCTAAAGGGGTCTACACATTTATTCGAGTCGGCATGATTCGGCTCTGGCGGCAAAATATACATTTATTTTCCCGACCAACTGTGCTGAATTATAACCTGCGGGGTAATTGCGTAAGACTATCAGTAGCAATGGCTTTTAGTCCAACATACGTTGTTTTTCTTTTCGAACTTATGGAGAAATGGATTAGAAATATCCTTCAAAATTATTCAGATTAATAGTGTGGGTGCCGAACATGTTTAGTGAGTACCAGAAGGTCAGTTCTCGTAATTTAAAACGTTCAAAATCTAGTCGCAGTCTCATCGCGGCGACAAAAAAATGTCAAAAACTTTTCAAAATGTAGGGAAATTAGAGGTATTTTTGACAGATTGAGACTGAGATCAGACTGAACGTTCTTAAAATTACGAGAATTGCCCCTCTGGTGTCACTCGCACTCGCGAGGGTGCTGAAGCCACTCCAGACGTACCCGGTAAAAAATTCAAAATAAAAATCCAAGATGGCGGCAGGCAAAAAATTTTTTTTCGTCCTTTTGATATTTTTAGTAAGACATTCTCGAGACATGCCTCAAGTTGTTTGAATGCACCTTAAATCGTGCATAATCAGCCTATAATGTTCCCACTGCTGGGACACAGTCCTCCTCTCTTTGAGAGGGAGTGGGCCACAATCCACCACGCGGACCCAGTGTGGGTTGGTATATGTCACATGTCTTTGAATTTTTTGGTTCTAGGACATACCGGTTTCCTCACGATGTTTGTTCCTAAGTCGTACGTTGTTGTGTAAATGCCTTTAAATAAATTCTTCTATCAATAAATTATAATAATAAGGGATTATGTCATAAAATGCACCTGTTGTTTGGAATTTATTGTCACTTGTAATTATAATAATTAAATGTAAGAAATTATTTGAATCTTGTTAAAGTATATTTTTTATTAATAAAAAACCAGATAAATTATTATGAAATCTTTTATTTATTTACAAAAATCTTTTCACGTTTTAGAACATCACGCATGCATTCTCCGAAGGTAGGCAGTTGTGTATAGTACACGCAGATTTCGCTAGTTATGTTTAAATGCCATGTAATAGGGAGCGAGCCTTATTCCACCAGACTGCTTCTGCTGAGATATTTCTGATGCAAACCCAAATATCAGAGTTTGTACGACTTCAGTTGCACCAAGTCTTGTTGCTGAAAAATAAGGTATATATTTTTTTTCTTTCAAAATCGAATCATTTATTTCAAATAGGCACATAGAAGGCACTATTTAACCGACTTCTAAAAAAGGAGGAGATTCCCAATTCGAACGTTTGTATTTTTTTTATGTTTGTTCGCGCATAACTCCGTCGCTTGCCAACCGATTTGAAAAATTCTTTTTTTGTTGGAACGGGTATACTTCCCAAATGGTCCCATAGAAATTACAACAAGATCTGATGATGAGTTTCGGAGACAGACAACGGAACTCTTCAATAAATGCCAGCAAATCAACGGCTATTGCTGCTATCGCTTATGTATGTATTGTTTACGCAATCACACAACATAACGTCACGCCTGTACGCTCTAAAGGGGTACGCAGATGTGTTCAGTATACCACGGTACACCCTCATTTCTGTCAAGTTGTTATTGGGGTACCTCTAATCTTGTAAGAATATACAATTTTGTGTGGGGTAGGTACAACTAAAAACTGAAAAATAAAACCTTTTTTGAAAAAAAAAACAACCGATTTCCAAAAACGACACTACAAAGTGAAAAATAACTTTAATTTCGGAAGTCGGTGTCAAACGACGAAAATGTGAACCCAACGACACCGACTTCCGAAATTAAAGTTATTTTTCACTTTGTAGTGTCGTTTTTGGAAGTCGGTTGTTTTTTTTTAACATAAAAAATTATAGTAAAATAGAATATTTTTGTAATAGCCGACGAAAAATTTCTACGCTAGTCTAGAAGCATGTGCTGAATCTATGGTAACTGCCGTATAAAAATTGTAGTGAGAAGTCTTAAGAAAAAGGAGTGTATGTGTTGGTTTTAAAATAGTAACGGTGGAGTTTCTTGCCCATTCTTCTCCATACGAAAACTACCTTTTGGAAGGGGCGACTAGAATCAATTTTATTTTAATTTTAATTTTGACGTGTGTAGCCCTGACAGTTAGAAGGCGTCGCGGCAGACCCTGGAGAAGATGGCAGGACGAGCTGGATATAACAAACGATCAGTGGTCTACTTCAGCCCTGGATCGAAAGAGCTGGTAGTCACGGGGAGAGCCTGTATCATCCCACTGCCTTTGCCCAACAGTGGGGTGATGCAGGTTAACAGTAACAGTATATGCATATGATGTCGACTCACAGTCTCAGCTCAACAGTACAGGTGTCGTGTCTGCATGATGCACTCTCCAGGCGTGCGCCCTGAGCGCCTCGCGGTTGCTGTAGGTGCGCTGGCACACGTGGCAGGCGTGCTGCCGGGGCGCGTCGTGCGCGCTCGTGAGGTGCACGGCCAGCGTGGACGGGCTGATGAAGCGCTGCGGGCAGTGTGGGCATTCGTACCTAGAAAAAAAAACGGGTTGCACTCCGGGAGTGCCGACAGAAGTGAAAACTTGAATATTAACGTTGTGCGTTTTTGATATTTTGGAATGCGGTCTACTCTCCCTCCGTTCTTACGAATTTTCGATCAGGTCACGTGTCCTGACGCGAGCTCCGTCTTACGAATTTTCGATCAGGACACGTGTCCTGACACGAGCTCCGTCTTACGAATTTTCGATCAGGTCACGTATCCTGACGCGAGCTCTGTCTTACGAATTTTCGATCAGGTCACGTGTCCTGACGCGAGCTCCGTCTTACGAATTTTCGATCAGGACACGTGTCCTGACACGAGCTCCGTCTTACGAATTTTCGATCAGGTCACGTATCCTGACGCGAGCTCTGTCTTACGAATTTTCGATCAGGTCACGTGTCCTGACGCGAGCTCCGTCTTACGAATTTTCGATCAGGTCACGTGGTCTGACGCGAGCTCCGTCTTACGAATTTTCGATCAGGTCGTGTCCTGACGAGAGCTCCATCTTACGAATTTTCGATCAGGTCACGTGTCCTGACGCGAGTTCCATCTTACGAATTTTCGATCAGGTCACGTGTCTTGACGCGAGTTTATCATTTTTTACCCATCACAAAAAAGTGCACAACGCCGCTAAAGAAGTTTTCACTTCAAAAATAACAAATCTTTATACAAGGTGTAACAAAATAAACGCTAGTCCTGAAAGTAGTTTCTTCATAATTGACTACTGAATCGATTTCAGTAACTTTTAATATAGGTATTTTGCCGTAATGACCGCCGATTACATTATCAGCCTATAATTTTCCCACTGCTGGGACACAGAGGGTCTACTAACTAGTATCGGCCGAATGTTCGGCCGTTTCCTGCTACGAAGTTACTATTTGGTTCGGTCGTTCCGATCCTACACTCCTACACTCTTTCGAATATTGATTAAGGTCCCGACCCAACTGAGCCGAGGTTTACCGCTGCCCTGGAACATAAAGGGCTAAGGAAGGAACACGGGTGGGTTTTAGTCAGTAAGAGTCTGACACTCCCTTCTGCTCCACCCAGAGCGGGAGGAGTCATTTGATGAATTCCCATCCTCAAAAAAAAAAAAAAGGGGGTCCCATACAACAGACGTGATTTTTATAGATAATGGTACGGAACCCTTGGAGCGCGAGTCCGATTCGCACTTGGCCGGTTTTAGTGGGGTTGTTTTGTGATGAAACGGAATGTACTCACTCACTTGTAAGATGACGAGTCTCGGTGTCTCTTAGCTTTTTTGAAGTGCAGTCTTAAACTCTCCTGAAAAATTAAATTTACTTGTGTAAGTCTATCGCCAAAATCTATATCTGACCACCGTAAGGACTATTCCTGCTTGCAGCGCATATTATTAGTCGACCTAAAAAGGATCCTCTTTTGTTTTACTTACGGACGCAGTGGTCAGCATGTGCACAGGATTTTGTTCTCAAAATGGTCAGATATAGGTTTTGGCGTACTATCGTCAAAACTTCAACTAAATCCGATGACCCTGTATACTTATCTCTTTTGTTGACTGTACAGGCAAGGGTACATGTTTACACATAGCTAAATTCAATTGGGACTTCATCCAAAAAAAATAAAATTTTAAGTATTTAAATCTTCGATCAATAATACTAGATTCCCGATAAGCGCTTCAAAAACAGCCCGAAAAATAAGACCACAAATACTTTTGTGGTCTTATTTCAAATTAGTATGTTTTTAACCTTATTACTTAGACTTTAAGTTTCATTTTAGAATAAATTACTGAAAATTTAAAAATAGAATTATTTTATTTTCAAGCGACATTTTAAATATATTTTGCAATGGTAATTAAACTTTATGTTTAAGCATTAAGATTTATAATAAACTGAAGTTGTTAATATTATTAAACTTTTTTCTAAGAAATGTAGATGTCTACGTGTGTGCAAACGTGGCCACTTGAGCGACTGGTTTTTGTTCCTGATCCTTAATCTAGTACTATTATTGATCGAAGATTTAAATAATAAACAGCTTACCGCAGATTTGAACTTAACATCACATTCAACACAGTAGTAGTCTTTCCTCTCGTGCACAGCTATTACGTGCTTGTGCAGTAGCGACGGGTAGATGAAGTGCTTGTCGCACTGCGAGCACTGGAAGCGCTTCGATTTGTCGTGACGTCTGTAAGAAATAATAGGGTAGTTGCCTAGTTATTTTTTTTTTTTAAACTTTGCCCCACACTATGAATTTCTCCTGTATCGTGGGCGCGTTTACAAACATTTGAACTCACATATGAGCACTGGAAGCGCTTCGATTTTTCGTGACGTCTGTAAGAAATAATAGGGTAGTTGCCTGAGTAAATTTTTTTTTTTTTTTTAAACGTTGCCCCACACTAGGAATTTCTCCTGTATCGTGAGTGCGTTTACAAATATTTAAACTCACATATGAGCACTGGAAGCGCTTCGATTTGTCGTGACGTATGTAAGAAATAATAGGGTAGTTGCCTGGGTAATTTTTTTTATTTTTTAAACGTTGCTTCGCTCTAGGAAGTTCTCCTGTATCGTGGGTGCGAACATTTAAACTCACATATGAGCACTGGAAGCGCTTCGATTTGTCGTGAGGTCTGTAAGAAATAATAGGGTAGTTGCCTGGGTGATTTTTTTTTTGAAACGTTGCCCCACACTAGGAATTTCTCCTGTATCGTGGGTGCGTTTACAAACATTTAAACTCACATACACAAACAGCCAGACCCGGAACAACTACCTGTAGGCAATACAAATATATGTTCCGTGCGGGGATCGAACCCGCGACACGCAGCGCAGCAGTCAATCGCTTAACCACTGCGCCAACTGTGCCGTCAAAAATTATATTTAGTCCGTCAGTTAGATTATCGAATAATAATGGACACGTATTTTTCTTTTGTCAAACAAAAAATGACAAAATAAAACGCGTCAAAATTTGGGAGTGGGGGTCGTACGTCACTTGCTTGCAAAAGTGTCGCAAGCAAGTGACGTCACGCGGAACTTTAACGGGCGATATCTACATCAATTTTTATATAATTGACAAAAGAAAAAACACGGTTTCAATATTTTTTGATGATCTAACTGACGGACTAATTAGATTTTTTTGGGAAAATAGCCTATTATATAAAATAATATCGGGTACACAAGATCACAAGTCACATCGGTCCACCTTGTGGGACGCCTTCCAACGCTACGTGTTCCGGTACGCGGTCGCCACTCCAGAACCTTTCGGCCCCATCGGCCATCTGTTCTGCGAGCAATGTGCCCTGCCCACTGCCACTTAACTTTGGCAATTCTTCGGGCTATGTTGGTTACCTTGGTTCTCCGGCGGATCTCTTCATTTCTGATTCGATCACGCAGGGTAACTCCAAGCATAGCCCTCTCCATTGCCCCTTTTTTTTTGAGGATGGGAGATCATCAAATGACCCCTCCCGCTCTGGGTGGAGCGGAAGGGAGTGTCAGACTCTTACTGACTAAAACCCACCCGTGTTCCTTCCTTAGCCCTTTATGTTCCAGGGCAGCGGTAACCCTTTCGGACGATCCCGCTACCCTGGCAGGCTTCGGCCCTATCGGGCCCCGTCACTCATGCTGACATCTCTTTGAGGCGCGCGTGGAACACGTACACGCCGTCCGGTACGGGTCTGGTCCTGATCGGACGGAGAGCTACCCATTACTCTCCGCCCGCAGGCCCGCGCCTACGGTGGCCGGGAGTCGTCACGCGGCTCCCGACGCCCGGAGCGTCTCCCGCGGCGGCTGAGGCGTGAGGTGCGCAAGGTCCGTTCCCTCGCCCACCCCGCCACCTCCTTCGCTAGCATGACTGCTTCGCAGAAGGAGGTGACTGCCTCCCACTCCCTCTCGCCCCGGACCATGGCTTAAACCAGGGCCTGACGCGAGAGGTTCTCCATTGCCCTTTGGGTGACTTTAAGCCTTCTACTAAGGTATTATTATACACTTTAATGTATAAAGTGTTCAATAATACTTTTAGGAAAGCCAAAGAGGAATTATTGGAGTTCCGAATAAATACGTGACATTTTCACGGAGGGGCCCGTGGCTAAATGAGGGGCCCGTGGCTAAATAATAACAGCCGCACAGGTTGATCGGTCAGGTTAAGCTACGCTTGCCGCGGTTGGTCTGTGGATGGGTGACCATCTTTACATACCGAGACCCCTCCGTGCCTCGGAAAGCACGTTAAGCCGTTGGTCCCGGCTGTCATTCGTGGATCTTTGACAGTCGTTACGGGTAGTCAGAAGCCCGAAAGTCTGACAACCAGTCTTACCAAGGGGTATCGTATTACCCAGTAACTGGGTTGTGGAGGTCAGATAGGCAGTCGCTCCATGTAAAATACTGGTATTCAGCTGCATCCGGTTAGACTGGAAGCCGACCCCAACATAGTTGCGAAAAGGCTAGACAGATATATATATATTTTAAATGAGGCGACAGATACTTACGTAGTGTGCACCCTGAGCGACTCGATGGTGTTGAACAGTTTCCCACACTGATGGCACGCGTGTCCTGCATTCATCGCGTGCGTTTTCACGTGGCGTTGAATTATCGTTCGCTTACTGTAACATAAATTATATTCATTTCCGTAAATTGGTTCAAAAGAAAGGGGCCCGTGGCTAAATAATAACAGCCGCACAGGTCGATCGGTCAGGTTAAGCTACGCTTGCCGCTGTTGGTCGGTGGATGGGTGACCATCTTTACATACCGAGACCCCTCCGTGCCTCGGAAAGCACGTTAAGCCGTTGGTCCCGGCTGTCATTCGTGGATCTTTGACAGTCGTTACGAGTAGTCAGAAGCTCGAAAGTCTGACAACCAGTCTTACCAAGGGGTATCGTATTATCCAGTAACTGGGTTGTGGAGGTCAGATAGGCAGTCGCTCCATGTAAAATACTGGTATTCAGCCGCATCCGGTTAGACTGGAAGCCGACCCCAGCATAGTTGGGAAAAGGCTAGGCAGATGAAATTGGTTCAAAAGAACACCAATCAATAGTTCGGGTAGGTGTGAACATTCGGGCTGGCATGATCGTAAGGTTTTGACGATTTCATTCATTTTCATTGATAAATGATAAATAAATGATTTTATTTTTGTAAGTAGGTTTGTACAAACACTTTTACACGTCAATCATATTTTAAAACTAGATGAGGTCGGCGTTTCCTATCTGACTAGTCTGAGAAGAAAGGCCGAAACAAACTCAGACGTCACAGTCTCTTTTAAAGTCCAGACATCACTCACTTGTCATCAGTCACTTGTATTGCCAAGGGAATCTCTAATCTTGTTAGGAACTTACAAAATTATTCTACTAATAAATTAATCTATTATATACTTGAATATAATATTGTATTTATATTTTAGTGTTAGCTTGTAAAAATAGTAATTACTCAGTGTATGTTAAATAAATAATAAAAAATCTGGTAAGTAAAATGGTATTTTAGACGTGAAAGTTTGTATGGATGGATGGATGTTAGTTACTCTTTCACGCAAAAACTACTGAACGGATTTGGATGAAATTTGGCACAGAGATGGTTCATAACCAGGATTAACATATAAGATACTTTTATCCCGATATTCTCACGGGATCGAAACTTATGCGAGTGAATCCGCGGGGCGCAGCTAATATAATTTTTTTATTTTCAACAATCGCTTCTGGTTCAGTTTTTTTTTTATTGACATTGGGCTCACTCTTGACCTCAATCCAGCCCAGAGGCAGGGATGAGATCTACGGTGGAACGAGCTTGCCCAGAAGAAGCCTATTCACTCTCGCCTTGAAGAGATTCGGGTTGTATGAACTCGGGAATGCAGACGCAGGCAGAAGGTTCCACTCCTTAGCTGTGCGCATCAGAAAAGATGACGAGAAGAAAAAAAAACTTTTTTGCAAAAAAAATCAACCGACTTCCAAAAACGACACTACAAAGTGAAAAATAACTTTAATTTCGGAAGTCGGTGTCGTTGGGTTCACACTTTCGTTGTTTGCCACCGACTTCCGAAATTAAAGTTATTTTTCACTTTGTAGTGTCGTTTTTGGAAGTCGGTTGATTTTTTTTGCAAAAAAGTTTTTATTTTTCACTTTTAAGTTGTAATTTTTACCAGTAATTTTGGTTTAAAAACCAAACTACTGAACCGTTTTTGATGAAATTTCTATGGGACCATTTGGGAAGTATACCCTTTCCAACAAAAAAAGAATTTTTCAAATCGGTTGGCAAGCGAAAGAGTTATGCGCGAACAAACATAAAAAAAAAAAAAAAAAAATACAAACATCCGAATTGAGAACCTCCTCCTTTTTTAGAAGTCGGTTAAGAAAATTGCTAAGGGTTTCTAAATGACATCGTATTAGATACTCACTTGGTACTAAAGTGGCACTTGTCACAAGTGTACGTCGTGGCTCCTTGCGTGTGGTTGATGGCGTGATGTTCGAGCAGATGCTGGCGCGACAGACGGACATGGCCGCACAGCTTGCATTTATATCTGCAAAGTTACAATTACTTTACAGTAGGAAATCATCATCTGCCTAGCCTTTTCCCAACTATGTTGGGGTCGGCTTCCAGTCTAACCGGATGCAGCTGAATACCAGTATTTTACATGGAGCGACTGCCTATCTGACCTCCACAACCCAGTTACTGGGTAATACGATACCCCTTGGTAAGACTGGTTGTCAGACTTTCGGGCTTCTGACTACCCGTAACGACTGTCAAAGATCCACGAATGACAGCCGGGACCAACGGCTTAACGTGCTTTCCGAGGCACGGAGGGGTCTCGGTATGTGAAGATGGTCACCCATCCACAGACCAACCGCGGCAAGCGTAGCTTAACCTGACCGATCGACCTGTGCGGCTGTTATTATTTTGGTTTTTGACTTGATTTTGATGACGACTAATAGAGATGTATGGAAGAAGAAGAGATGCTGCGCTGACCACAATATACACTAGGATAAGGGCAGAAGGAGAATGGCTTACCTCGTCGTATGCGATTTGATGTGTCCTCTTAGAGATACCGGGCTGGGACAGTACTGTGTGCACATGTCACATTCATATGTACCGTGCTCCTGAAATAGGGCAAGAAAATATTATCATCAAAGATACAGAAAAAAACTTGAGAGGTGTCAAGGAACACCCGGATGGAACGAAGTATAACTGGCTTGCTTTCTATAAGAGAGAGAGAGACAGACAGAGAAACACGCGCACGCCGCACGGCTTACAACTATAGCAAAAAGTGTCGTTCCAACTTTTGGTCTTAATTTTTTCCGTCTAGCCCCCTTTCGCAACGCGCGATAAGGAACTTCGTTCCAATAATACTCCGTAAGCTGCAGATACGCTGCTCTCACGGAGAGGAGGCCTCTGTCCCACTCCCAGCAGTGGGAACATTATAGGCTGAATATTGTTACGAGCTTCGGGTTCGTAACAATAAAAACTGCCACATTTCACACAGCGCCATCTAGTCCCAAGCTAAGCAACCTAATGCTTGTGTTATGGTAACAAGATAGCTGATAAACTACTTATATACATTTTTTTTTTGTATACATACATATTATAGATAGAAAAACACCCAGACTCGGAACAAATACATGTAGGTCATACAAATATTTGTTCCGTGCGGGAATCGAACCCGCGACACGCAGCGCAGCAGTCAATCGCTTAACCACTGCGCCAACCGTGCCGTCAATAACAGCTCAAACACACTAATAATAAAACACAATCGCTCTTAAGTCGCACTTGAAGATCGCTTTCGATGTATTCGTTCGTATTCGTTGATCCGATTTGTATAACTTGTTATACAAATATTATTTATGGATTTTTTTTAATGTTCTTCTTAAAACACTTATGTTAGCATAACATTAACATAACATTAAAAAAATATCAACTTTTAATTGAATTTAACACCCTGAACATGATGATTAATGATGATCATGGTTATTGGTTGACTTTCCTTGTACACACGGCTACACGTCAAGCTATACAAAACCAGTTTGTCTTGGCCTCACTTTGTGTCATATTTTCTCACAATAAACGGTCAGCCAATACTGGTTTTGCATAGCTTGATGTGTAGCCGTGTGTACTAGTAAAAAATGCTCAAGAGGTCATATCTCATAAGACAGCAGTACTCATTTTTTCTGGCCGGCACTTTAATTTTTGGTACGAAATGAATGACATCCTTAGTTTACATTATTGAAAATTTAATTGAACATCGTATAAAATGAGCGTAGCCGTGAAATCTGGTCACATTCGGCGAGTAAAGACTAGGCTGCCGAGACCCGACAGGTTTTATATCTTTGATGATACAGACTGTTCAGAGAACGAGTCTGGGAAAACTAAATGCACAAATAAGGCCACACAAACCAAGTCTGATCAAAGGCTACGCTCACCACACACACTTGAAACATGTACAATTACGCCAAGGAAGAAACTAGAGAAAAAGCGAAACTTATGGATCGGAAAAAATTGCGAACGCAACATATCTAAAAACATCAACACGCCATACATTAACTCTTTAAGCAGTTAATCCTACTAATATTATAAACGAGAAAGTTTGGATGGATGGATGTTTGTTACTTTTTCACGCAAAAACTTCAAACGGATTTGGATGAAATTTGGCACACAGATAGTTAATAACCAGAATTAACATATAGGATACTTTTTATCCCGACATTTCCACGGGATCGAAACTTATGCGGGTGAAACCGCGTGGCGCAGCTAGTGTTTCTATAACACTCACCCGAGTATGTTTCACCATATGTGCAGTCAGAACCTCTTCGAAATTGAACCCTTTCACGCACTTCTCACATTTGTAAGGAGATCTTAAGTAAGACTCTGCCTTCGCTCTCTCAGCCAGCTCTGCTAATACCTGTAATATAATAAAAAACTTCAGAGGTGTCAAGGGACACCCGGATGGAACGAAGTTCAAAGAGAGAGAGAGAGAGAGACAGACAGAGAAACACGCGCACGCCGCACGGCTTACAACTATAGCAAAAAGTGTCGTTCCAACTTTTGGTCTTAATTTTTTCCGTCTAGCCTCCTTTCGCAACGCGCGATAAGGAACTTCGTTCCAATAATTAGCCTATAATGGTCCCACTGCTGGGACACAGGCCTCCTCTCTGTGAGAGGGAGTGGGCTGTAATCCACCACGCGGGCCCAGTGCGGGTTGGCAGACGTCACATTTTTTTTTTTGGTTCTAGGACATGCCGGTTTCCTCACGATGTTTTCCTTCACTGTTATTGATCTGCCCTGCCTGTTCCCAAATATGTTGCGGTCGGTTTCCAGTCTAACCGGACACAGCTGAATACCAGGGGCGTAATTCTCGTAATTTTACGAACGTTCACAGTCTGAGGGGCAATTTTCGTAATTTTACGAACGTTCACAGTCTGAAGGCGTATTCTCGTAATTTAAAACGATCAAAATCTAGTCGCAGTCTCATCTCGGCGACAAACAAATGTCAAAAACTTGTCAAAATGTAGGGAAATTAGAAATATTTTTGACAGATTGAGACTGAGATCAGACTGTGAACGTTCTTAAAATTAAGAGAATTGCCCCTCAGATCTCAGTCTCAATCTGTCAAAAATACCTCTAATTTCCCAACATTTTGACAAATTTTTGACATTTGCCTGTCGCCGAGATGAGACTGCGAAGAGATTTTGAACGTTTTAAATTACGAGAATACGGGACCAGTACTTTACATGGAGCGACTGCCTATCTGATAAAAACATACGTTTATCTATAAGTTGTTTATTTGTAACTTAAAAAAATTAAAAAATCTGCTGTATTTTATTGAAAATCGAAAAATCCCGAGATTTCCAAAATCCACCCGCAATCCTGGACAGCCTACCAAAGTCTATACTAGAAACTCCACCCAAAAAGATTCTTGTTATTTAAATGTTATTATAGTATTCAGGATTATTTAACAGCGGATGTAAGGGCACCCCTCCGTGCCTCGGAAAGCACGTTAAGCCGTTGGTCCCGGCTGTCAAATCAACAACACAAGAGCGGCGCCCGTGGCTAAATAATAACTGCCGCACAGGTCGATCGGTCAGGATAAGCTACGCTTGCCGCGGTTGGTCTGTGGATGGGTGAACATCTTTACATACCGAGACCCTTCCGTGCCTCGGAAAGCACGTTAAGCCGTTGGTCCCGGCTGTCACATCAACAACACAAGAGGGGGGCCCGTGGCTAAATAGTAACAGCCGCACATGTCGATCGGTCAGGTTAAGCTACGCTTGCCGCGGTTGGTCTGTGCATGGGTGACCATCTTTACATACCGAGACCCCTCCGTGCCTCGTAAAGCACGTTAAGCCGTTGGTCCCGGCTGTCATTCGTGGATCTTTGACAGTCGTTACGGGTAGTCAGAAGCCCGAAAGTCTGACAACCAGTCTTACCAAGGGGTATTGTATCGAGGGTGCAGAGATTGCCTCTCCCTCACGCGCTCCGCCTCCTCCTTCGCGAGCATTACTGCTTCGCAGAAGGAGGTGACGGCCTCCCATTCACTCTCGCTCCGTACCATGGCCTGGACCAGGGCCGGACGCGAGAGATCGGCGCCAGATTTGCATGCCTCAAGGCGTAATATGGTTGAACTATGGTCTATTTTTTTTATACAACTTTATGTAATTACCCATATTAGCAAATAAATGATTTTGTATTTGAATTTAAATTACAAATATGATTTTTTTCTCACCTGCTTCTTAGTAAGTTTAATGACAACATATTCATCAGTCTCCTGTACCATTCTAGAAGAGAATCCTTCTTTTACTTCTTTCTTCTTCCTCTTACTTCTCACTTTAGGACAGAAGTCTTCTTTGAACTCTTCTTTTATGTCCGGTTCTTCTTTGATTTCTATCTCTGGTGTTGTCTGAAAATATTTGTAAGGAACTAAAAAGTATTTTTTTTATTAAATAATATATAATTATGTAGTTGGGTAGCCCTGTGTCTATGCTTGCCTTTTATAGGCATGATGTTATAAATTAATTGTGGAAAAGAAATAA
The DNA here is from genome assembly GCA_945859715.1 of Apamea sordens. NCBI lineage: Eukaryota > Metazoa > Arthropoda > Insecta > Lepidoptera > Noctuidae > Apamea > Apamea sordens. The sequence goes on along the minus strand of OX244015.1, from coordinate 2,308,037 downwards.
ATGGTATTTATTATAATTATTCTGAATCAATACTTATAACAACCTTCATTCAGAATAATTAACAATTAAGTTTCCGTTTTATTTTATACATAGACCTTCTCAAAAAATGTTTGAGAATGTTGAACGTATTTGCCAGCAAAAATATACAGGGTGGCAGGGGCATCGACGCGCAACCTGTAACCATGAATTAAGCACATAATTTTAGACCCTAGTGTAGAATATTTTGTGAGTTAACAAAAAAAAATCTGCTGTTTCATAGGGAAATGCAATACCTACGCGGTTAAAATGTATGGAACAGCAAACTTTTTTTTTAATAACCGATTAAATCTATCGACTTGAGGGTGTTTAGAATCATGGACAGTCCTCTCAATCTGTGTGGTTATTTCCTCAAAAGACCATCTCAGACATCGATCTACATGGTCTTCATATGATCTGACCAACATTATGTCTGGACTTTAAAAGAGACTGTGACCTCTGAGTTTGTTTCGGCCTTTCTTCTCGGACTAGTCAGATAGGAAACGCCGACCTCATCTAGTTTTAAAATATGATTGACGTGTAAAAGTGTTTGTACAAACCTACTTACAAAATAAAATCATTTATCATTTATGTGCTGAATCCATGGTCACAGGTTGCGCGTCGATGTCCCTGACACCCTGTATGAAATAATGTTTTTTTCTCTATAAGTAAATTCTTTGGTCTATATTTTAAAACTAGATGGCGCCGGCAATTCCTAGGTGACCGTTCCCTGATAAGAAATAACGAAACAAACTCAAAAGAATGACCATGAATTATTCTATTTTTAACCGACTTCTAAAAAAGGAGGAGGTTCTCAATTCGGATGTTTGTATTTTTTTTTTTATGTTTGTTCGCTCATAACTCCGTCAATTGCCAACCGATTTGAATAATTCTTTTTTTGTTGGAAAGTGTATACTTCCCAAATGGTCCCATAGAAAAACCCGACGTCCGTGGCAAACAACGAAAATGTGAACCCAACGACACCGACTTCCGAAATTAAAGTTATTTTTCATTTTGTAGTATCGTTTTTGGAAGTCGGTTATTTTTTTTGGCAATTTTTTTTTTAAACAACATAGTTACCTCGTATCTATCAGACTCCCTCTTATTATTCTTATATTCACCCTGCAGCATAACTAGAGGTATTTCATCATCATCATCATCTACCACATCATCTAGGGACATCAGTTCTTCTTTTTCATCTCCGTTTAAATCTGACATGGTTACAGGGCAGAAGTAATGAACCTCTAGGTTACATCTTTTTAAGTCATACATGGAGGTTTTTTGAAGAAAGAGGCTGGATTTTGTGTCCTGAAAATAGATAAATAGAATGCTTTTTGAATAAAAGCTTTGGTGGTTTGTGGCTAAATGATAACAGTTGCAAGTCGCTTGAAGATTAATCCTTTGAAGGAAACTGAACGAGACACAATAAACATTTTATTGTTATTTCAGCGAGGTCCGAAAGTTTGACAACTAGTCTTACCAAGGGGTATATTACCCAGTAACTGGGTTGTGGAGGTCAGATAGGCAGTTGCTCCATATAAAATACTGGTATTTAGCTGTATCCGGTTAAACTCGAAGCCGACCCCAACATAAATATGGGAAAAGGCTAGGCAGCTGATGACATCTGGGGGCGTTTAGTGTTAAGCTACCGTTGTCAAGGTTGGTTTGTGAATGGGTGACCATCAGTTACATTCCAAAACCCTTCTGTGCAGACAGAAGCCCCCCCAGACAGCACATTATGCTATCAGTCCTGGCTATCATTTGTAGATCTTTGTCAGTTGTTATGGGTACTCAGAAGCTCGAAAGCCTGACAACCATAGTCTTACCAAGGGGTATTGTGACAATTGCTTGTGGTTGTTGAAGTCAGATAGGCAGTTGCTCTATTTACAATACTGATATTCAGCTGCATCCGGTTAGGCTGGAAGCCAACCCCAACATAGTTGGGAAAAGGTGGGTAGATGATATTATATTAGGGTGGTCTGCGTTGCCATGATTATGTTATAAAAAGTTAGTATTAAAAAGCCAATACATACCCCTTCCACAGCCTGATTCAATAATTTGTTAGCTATCAGACATTGTTGTGAAAACTTTATACATTTCTTTAACGTGCATCTACATAGTAAACAAAGATTCATGTTGTTATCCTCGCTGGTCACCTGAAAAATTGATTTTCAGAATTAAATGACTCGATTAACTATTTCTGCTGTCAATCCTGTGTGCGTGTTTGAAGGGGAGTATGAGTGTTGGCGTAATTCCAGGCACATAACAAGCTTTTAATTTTTTACATTAGTAACATCACGCTTATCTACGTCGAAGGGTGTAGGTAGTAATGCCTAGTACATCTTACGCCAGTTTTAAGTCCCATTTATTACGGGGGCGAGCCTATTGTTACTAACCATAGGAAACTAATATTAAGACTTAGCACAGAAACTTTTATGAAAGTCATAAGCAAAACAAATATTAACACAATTTTGAACAAACGTTAAGATTATTATAACAATAATACAAAATTAGTTACAACCTTTTCGGTAATATTTTGATATGCGTTTATTTCCATAGTGCTCATTGGGTATACTTTTTCCTCTGCCTGAAGGCAAGCCCGACACTTATCCTTCATATTAAAAACACTAAAGCTCTTGTTTTCAGTCATTTTTAATTAATAATTTATTAAAATACAATCAAAACAAAGCGTCGACATACGTTTTATAGTGATGTACTTTGCTTTGTTTATTAAGTTTTGACAGAAGACAAAGAGTTTTTGCTAGAGATGTAATTTTAGTCGATTTCTGTTTCATGAACCACAGAATACTAAAGAGTAGCATAGGTGGGCCACTTTTCAATTTAATCGTGGAAGTATTTTTTGTGTTTGATTGGCTCTGACCTCACCAAAATCTTCAGATTAGGAATAGATGTTCTGCTGACATGTTACACACTAATTAATACCTATTTATGCAAAGCTGCACTACTTAGTTTCGGTTTTATGGATGGGGGTGCAGATGTAGTTTACAACAATGACAAGAATAAAGTTGTCAAAAAATAAAAGGCCCGTTTTGACCTAGTTAATAAAGATCAAATTCGCAAAACACATTCGTTTGTATGAAACTGACAGGTGTCAAGAACGCATTCTCAATTGTCAAAACGGGCCTTTTATTTTTTGACAACTCTAGTCTTTAGTCAATGACTGTTCATTGAATTACAGACACTTGAGTTATTCTGCCTCCTAGGTAACGGGAGGAATCAAACAACGGTACGACTCCTTAAGAGTATATTGTAAGCACGTCTACATATCCTAATATAAAATAATAGGTAGCTTGAATATGAGGTCGTCTTCGGCAGACAAGCCTCTACAGTACATATATTAAATAACACACAAAAAAAAAATAGCGAATAAATTACACATAATTAAATATTTTTAATTTGACATTCATAAATACTATTTATTGGAGTACTTACAAACTAAACTTACACGATACAGCCACAAAAATACCTGTATATTAATGAAGACAAGTCCTTCATGAGTATTATTTTTAATCGTACACAGTCTGTCGTTTATAATGTGCCAGCCTTATAGCATTAAACCAACTTAATGCTCTAAGGTGCCAGCACATCAAGCTACTACAATCTGTCAAATTTCTTTAATAGATTTTCAGCGTTATCGAAGTGTCGGGAAAATTTGACAGTTTCGGGTAGCTTGACCTCAGATTATAATTAATCTGAGAGCTTGACCTGCTGGCGTCTATACAGACGCCAGCACGTAAAGCTACTAAAATCTGTCAAATTTCTTTAATAGATTTTCAACTTTATCGCTAAAGTATTAAGGTTCAGTGTTGATTGGGAAAATTTGACAGTTTCGGGTAGCTTGACCTGCTGGCGTCTGTACATATCGTAAACAAAACGTTCAACTACATAGGTAATTGGAAACGATACGCAAAATGGAGCGACTACTTATTTGAAAATAACACGATGCATGAAGTGCCTACATCTTTGTGAACAACGCGTTAAAAAATACATTAGCATAGCTATCACGTCTGTGTTCGAACGTGCATTTAAGCGCGGAATCGGGAACATACACGCCTATATTAGTCTATGTACATACATACACGCCCACCCGCGTCCCCTTGCTAAACCGATATTGGATTGGACGAAAGAACGCGACGCGAGTGTGTGGACGTCAAACTAGCATAAGTTTTTTTTTTTAAATACGCAAAATCCGCGCGTTGACGTAGAGTTGTAGACACCAACCCGTCTTACCAATTTTTTTTTTATCTTACCCCTTTATACTGAGTTTTACATATTTTATGTTCCTACCTACTGTTAAAGGTCCAACACACCATACCCTGAGAAAAAACTTACCGACAATTATTATATTATACTTATATAAGTAATTTTATAGTATAATTAAATGGACAAACTTTATCATCATCTGCCTACGTAGTCTTTTCCCAACTATGTTGGGGTCGGCTCCTAGTCTAACCGTATGCAGATGAATACCAGGTACTTTACATGGAGCGACTGCCTATCTGACCTCCACAACCCAGTTACTGGGTAATACGATAACCCTTTGTAAGACTGATTTTCAGGCTTGCGGGCTTCTAACTACTGATAGTCGTTACTGTCAAAATCTACGAATGACAGCCAGGACGTTGGTCCCAACTGTCATTCGCAGATCTTTAAATCCCTCCTAGAGACCCCTCCGTGCTTTGGAGAGCACGTTGAACCGTTGGGCTTAGCGAGGGATATATGTAATTTATTAATTGTCACCCATCCACGAACCGGCCGCGGCAAGCGTAGCTTTACCTCAATTGACCCGAATGTTATCATAACCACAAGCCCCAATTTCCACATAACTACAGCAGTGCGATTCTGTAACCATCTCACCGTGAAAACTCAGGTGAAGTGAGCGTGGAGTGAGCTGTCATTCCAAACTAAATGCTAGGGATTGACATTATTGACAGCTCACTTCACCTAACTTTTCACGGTGAGATTTTTAGAGAATCGATCGGCAGTTCGTTTTTTAATCCCAGATACTAATCTGACAAATTACATATTTTGTCTTTGCGTTTTTTAGTATAGAAATTTGACATTAGACCCGTCAAATTAGTATCTGGGTTAAAAAAACGAACTTTAAACGGGTCAAATAAAAAGAAACCATTTTTTTTGTCACACATTTTGAACGACAGTTAAATACTGATTTTCTTCAGTTCTTTGTTCAACCAGTTTTTTTCATAATTATATTATAAATATCCATACAAATATTATTTATACTACGTCAGGAATCTAAAAATACAACCTTATCTTACAAGCTTATACAACATGTATCAAACTGAACAATTTTCTCCATAAGAACAATATCGATATCGCCAAAAAAATATCAAATGTCCTTTAAAAAACTTCAATAGTTACTCGACCCAAATGTATGAAACAGTTTTATGGTCTGTAGGTACCCTGAAATATGACCAGAGCGTTCTGGCGCTTGTCATGTTAGCCCCCTATATGCTGTAGAGAAACGACAGAAGTGTAAAATATGTACATCCACATTTCAAGATGTATATTACTTAATACAAGTAGAAAGCTTAGCTTCATAATAATAATAATTATTATGAATTCAATTATTGATAAAAATTAAAAAATATTATATTATAAAATTAAAATTAATATAAATTGAAAATTAGGAAAATATTTGAGTTTTAGATGTTTTGTAGTCCTTAGTAGACCTCGGTAAGTGTTTTACCTCTTCAGTCAAAAACTCCCAGTAAATTGAAACTATGTAACTATCACATAGAGTACATAGACAAATCAGCCGTCATGTTATGACGTGCAAGTGACAGAGTTAGGGTGATAAAGTAATTACGATGACGACTGTACCTACACGCAGTTCTTGAAAGGTGGAAAACACAATAATATTTTTTTTTGTATTTTGGATTTTTTACTACGAAGATTGTTTTAAAACTTGTCATTCATGTAGGATGTAATCATAATATTTTTTATTTCTTACCTTTTAATTGTATTTCATGTTGTTTTAGATCTAAATGTAATACATTTCGACACAATGTAAAAATTGTTATTGAAATTAATAATAATACACTAACACGCGTTCATTTATTTCGATTTTAGGCGCACAACCGATCATGAAGCTTCATTTTCAGAAATCGAAGAGGGAACGCCAGGCGCTGGTTTCCACCTCAATCTTATGACCTAAAATTCTTAGTATAATTAGGATTAATTATTATGTAATACAACGGATTCTTACCAAATTCGATCAACAGTGATTTGGCATCGTTTTCGTATACAGTCTCGCTGCCGCACCGCTAGTCTTTATATAGTCGACCTGGTAATTTCTTTTACCATTTTAAAATAAAATTCCTAGTACATTGAAACATAGAGTAGAATACTCTTTATTATTTAATTTCATTTATTCAATAACAACACATATTGTATCTGAATTATGTATATGATTATGTATGTACATACACCATACAAATTACAGAACATAAATATATAAGGTCCCATTAAAATAGGTGGACAAACTTTTAGAAATCATTCAGACCACCAAAATAAGGACAATGGTAAAAAAATATATAAGAAAAACGCATTAGATACTTACAATTAAAATAATCAGCTAACAAAAATACACTTACAAATGTTTGTTACCCAATGCATAAACACTTTGTTAAATACAGAATGATGTAAGGATATAACAGAACTGACTGTGTACAGACGCCAGCACATCAAGCTACTACAATCTGTCAGATTTCTTTAATAGATTTTCGACTTTATTGCTAAAGAGTTAGGTTCAAGGTTGATTGGGAAAATCTGACAGTTTCGGGTAGGTTGACCTGCTGGCGTCCGTATCTACCCATAATGGATGGATGTGTTTATTCTAGAGTGCCAGGTATTTTTAGGTCAAAATAAAATCATTTTAATCAGTTTTTTTTGCTTGGATATCTTTGTTTAGACGTACTGAGCGCTGTGGTAAAATTTGTCCATCTATTTTAATTGGACCCTGTATAAAATTTTACAAAGGATGACACAATGGCGGTCTTATCGCTAAGAGAGATCTTATTAAGAAAACCTTTGGATGAATTATCGCTAAAGCCTTGGTTTCCTACGAGAGCGGTGGCCGCCACATAATAATGGACGTCATGAAAATGATGGCAACGGGGTTTGCCTTTACGGAGTCAAAAAACTTGCTTTCAACTTCCTACTATAATCCTACTAATATTATAAACGCGAAAATTTGTATGAATGGATGGATGTTTGTTACTCTTTCACGCAAAAACTACTGAACGCATTTGTATGAAATTTGGCACACAAATAGTTTATAACCAGGATTAACACATAGGATAGTTCTTATCCCGATATTCCCACAAGATCGAAACTTATGCGGGTGAAACCGGTTTTCATAAATAACGTTTCAGTGACGTCATTCGATGGTTAAGTGCAGACGTGATGTGGCGGTCACCGCAGTTTTAGGCACCCTAGCTTAAGGTTGAAACTATCCAACTGTTACAAAGATAAAACGACCCTGTCATTTTATGACAGACAAGTCACATTCAACCTTAGGGCGGTAAAGAAATTACGAGGTCGACTGTACTTTGTATACTTGTAGGCTTAGCCTATAAATACTGATATAATTTATTGTTTTTGAACACGTCTTATAGAACAAGTTCTAAGGTACCGAATTTTGAATCACTTAAGAGTTTAGACGAAAGCGTTGGGTAGCCCGCGAAATTCAAATTTTGTTACGTTTTTTTTCAACTTACTGGCCAGTATCAGCGGGGTAATTGTGTAACACACTATACAGTAGCAATTGTTTTCATTTTGATAGTTCAACAATATTCATTGCGTTATTTATGTTGTTGAGCAGACAACGTTATTTACGTTGTTGAGAGAAACATTTTAATATAATTTCAAACACACAAACTTATTAATTTTTTTCGTTATTTTTTTTATAGACACCGATTTGATATGTTAACTATATTTATGCTGACTGTACAGACGCCGCCAGCACATGAAGCTACTACAATCTGTCAAATTTCTTTAATAGATTTTCAACTTTATCGCTAAAGCATTAGGTTCAAGGTTGATTGGGAAAATTTGATAGTTTCGGGTAGCTTGACCTGCTGGCGTCTGTACAAATGGTTTTAAAGAATAAATTGGCTCAACACCAATTCACAATTCCGCATACATATAGCAATTTATAAATATTATTATGTAAAACTGTACAGTGTACACAGCTTACTTACTTACAGCTTACTTTATATACAGTAGCCTTCTACTTTGAGTAGAATTGTATAACTACCCTCCAAAACATGTAAAGTTTCAGTCCCTCATTAAATTCTGCAGTCTGCACAGTCTTGTCACTATAGACCGCTTTCATATTCATGCCTCGGATACATTAGGGGACATTTTCTCCCGCAACATGACACGCAACACACAATCTACGTGTCACTGCAACGATGCAAAGTGTCCCGCACCATTTTACGCGACGCGGGACTTGTTGCTTGCTCCCGGTCCGAGAGCGAGCGCACGCGCCCCGCGTCAGTTTAGCCCCATTTGTAGGCCAGCAAATTTTTTCGCGGCATTCTCTCGGGACATTCACGTACAGTCACGAGCACCAATATGTCAACACTTGGCAACTTTCAATTGCGATTTTTTCGTGAAATAACGAATGCAACGTTGAAATACGATACATTACATAAACCTATGGTTCCAAAACTGCGATGTTCGTAACATCATAAAATTTCATTTAAAAATAAAGGAGTAAATCGCTTTTGCATTCGCTTTTGAATAAAGCCGAGTGTATACATACTTTTGCTCGTGACTGTACCAAGCTGTCGAGTGCCATGTCGCTCTATTTGTCCCCTAGTGTATTCGAGGGTTTAGGCGACTTTAGCAGCGCGATAGTCGCGCGACAGTCGCCCGACCGTCGCGTCGCCCAGTCAGAATTTCATAATTATTATAAACAGAAGCGCGGCGGACGCACTTTTCTTATCTTTCGTTTATGTCGAAAACTCACAAATGACAAAGCCAGACCAAGTCCAGTCGCGGGGCCAAAAAGCCGGATTTTTCCGGACAAATCTGGATGTATCTAAATACCCTTGCAAAAACTTCGTCACTAGACGATTTTATTGTGAAATAAAGGCTCTCCCCCACAAGCGCTTTATTGAAATTATTTTTTTATTATTCGGTCGATAATATCGGATGCGTTATTTCGATAATGCATCCACATTCCTTGCTACACAGCTGCGTTTTTATCGTCCGATATTTCTAAAGTGTGCGTGTAACCTATACTGGACTACACGTTACTACATTAACGTAGGTGTGTGTAAGATCGTATACGATCTTACACACACCTGCGTTAATATTGTTGTGCGTAAGATCGTATGCGTCCTAGTACAAAATGTTCTAAAAACTCATCGGAATATCGCAGGACGGAGGAACAAAAGCGCCCTACTTTTATTGCGTCGTTATTATCGCAGCGGTGTGTAACTTTGTGGCCGTCCTACTAAAAAATGTATTGAAAAGCTATATCGCGATATCGCAATAACGCATCCGATATTATCGAGCGATAATGCGCCTCTGGGAAAGAGCCTTTAGACTTAATTTAGACGCATTAATGCTCTTCTACTGCTACATTCTCCAAGCTCTATTATTTTTACATGGGCCACACAACCTTATTTCATAAGAAATGGTTGACAATCAGTCACTGTCAATTATTATGACATTTACAATTTTTTTATACGGGTCATACCGACGCGACTTTTGGCACAGAAAACAAGCCTAAAGCTTTGGTTCCCTAGGAAAGCGGTTCCGTCATAAAAGTCTGTCATTTGCACCAGTATTTGAAATTACAAGTCAAACCCCACTGCCCAAAGATTTAAATCGCTAGATTCGCTCTCACTCAGTCACGCGAAAAACTGTCCATACTGAGAAGAGTGAGCTCACACATTATTAAATAGGTAGCGTTTCCATGACAATCAAGTCAAGTCAATGCGCCATTGTGTGTCAGAGGTGTCAAAACGAAAACCAAACGCGATGCTTTTTTGACGCGGTAGAGCGAATCTAACGATTTCATTCTTTGCCAATGTTATCATTTTCACCAGGATGGCATGGCATGGCAGGACTGAAGGTCTATCCGCACACGTCCACGTCACAATTAAGACGTAGCCAAGCTGTGGTCTATCAGGGGTTAAAAACATGTCGGGTGCATGTTTTGCGTTGGCTTTTATAATCTGTACTCGACTTTATTAATATAGTCTATGATTAAAAAACTCTCTCTACTCTGGTCATTATTAGCAGAATGCAAAGCCCGCCTTAGGGTATTAGTGTCCTGTGATGCAAAGAGTGGCAGAATGTACTGCATTTTGTCTTGTATAAAGATTTGCTTACTTATTAATAACCGTGATAATTAATAATAATAACAGCAGCATTATGCTGGAGGATCCTTATAGGCCTATAGCCTTACTTATAGCATTTTTTTTTGTTGTCTTTAAATCACTTACTGCCACCGCGGTCATCACACGGTGTCCACCAACAATAGAGTTCTATTTGACGACACGGTTGGCGCAGTAGCTGAGCGATCGACTGCTGCGCTGCGTGTCGCAGGTTCGATTCCCGCACGGAACAAATATTTGTATCGCCCACAGGTAGTGTTCCGGGTCTGGCTGTTTGTGCATGTGAGTTTAAATGTATGTAAACGCACCCACGATACAGGAGTAATTCCAACGTTAAAAAAAAATATGCTCCGTTTTTTTAATTTTGGTATTCCCTGTGTGTCCTAAATATATTTTTTCTTTTTTTTGCTTTTCATATTGAATCCATTATAGTCCATTCATCATTATCATCTTTCTTTAGTTTTTTGCTGAAATGTACAATAAGCATTACTAAGGCTATGTATACATTGACAAGTGGCTTGCTTAGGGACCGTCTCCACGAGCGAGAGAATCGCGGTGATATTATCGTCGTGCCATTCAATTTTCGCCGCGATGATATCGCCGTCATCACGTTCATCGCACACACGTTCTAGGAGAGTCTATAGAAATACGTGGCATAACGATAATATCTCTCGCTCGTGGAGACGGTCCCCTAACGCGTAGAGCGAGTCACTTTAAGAGTAGCGAAGTGAAACGAACGCTCTAGAATTCTCGCAAACGGCCGTACCGCGCGCTTGGCGCCTTAGCTAGTCGCCTAGCGTGGATCGAAGGATGTTAAGTCATAGTTTAGGCTCTAGGCGCTAAGCTCTAGGCGCTGAGCACTTGACGCTAATCTCTAGGCGCTAAGCAAGCCACCTGTCAGTGCGTAGTTAGCCTGAGAGTTTTGGTTTATCAAATTATTACAACAACAAAAATACATCAATAAACACTGACCATATTTGGCACCAACAGCATTCAGCAGCTTGGCATTCTTACGATTAAAGCAACAAAAGCTAAGTAAGTAAAATCGTTGCGGGTCGACCAGATTTCACCCTTATACCTGTAAGAATAAGGTTGATAAGTGATCGACCAGCAATGTTTCATCTGCGTACACAAATACTACAAACAAAAAAACTGAAAAAAAAAACTTCAAAATATATAGGTTCAGAATGTCTCCATAAAACAAACGAACACGCACGCACACAGACACGCCTCTACGTACAGCGAGTGCGACTTTTCAACAGGACAACAAAAAAAACTTGAGAGGTGTCAAGGGACACCCGGATGGAACGAAGTATAACTGGCTTGCTTTCTATAAGAGAGAGAGACAGACAGAGAAACACGCGCACGCCGCACGGCTTACAACTATAGCAAAAAGTGTCGTTCCAACTTTTGGTCTTAATTTTTTCCGTCTAGCCCCCTTTCGCAACGCGCGATAAGGAACTTCGTTCCAAAAACGCATCCTAAATAATTTTTAAATAGACAAATGCTATTATACCATTGACGAATTTCTTGCTGACAAAATTTCTTGTGACTGATCCTGTATTTATGATTTATAATGTAATATTCCTATCAAAATTTTAATTTATTTGAATTGTATCGTATAAAATGTTTTATTTAATTTCTAATAGCTGGTGATACTTCACGTGACGTGACCGGAGGGCTGGGTCGTTCTTTGGCCAAAGAATTTGCATTGCCATTAAACGTGGCAATGCTGCCAGTCTTCTGGGTATGTATCCGGATGACAGCGATGCGGACGAGTACCTACTTGACTAAATATCCCTTTGTTTTCGTATTTATTTATACAAGGTGTTATTTTGCAACCTCGTCAAATTTAAGGAGGTAACTATGCTACTGATTCTCGACATGAATCAATAATAAAATAAGTAGGTTTTTTTTTTCAAATCGGAATCGTTTGTGGGACACGCATATTAAAACGCGGCCTGTCTGAGACCGCACTGTAACTGCCCTTTTACACCCACATAAAAACGCGGCCGCTTTTACGATACAATAACGCGATTCTGTTCTTTGAAAGTGGTGTATTTTGAAATACTGTCAAACTTAAATAATTTAAAAAAAATATGTATTCGTTATTTACCAGGGATCGTAATTTTATTTGATTATTTATGTCTTTCCGAACAGCCTCCTGATTTTTTTTTTATTTTTTTTTTTTGACAATGGGCTCACTCTTGACCTCAATCCAGCCCAGAGGCAGGGATGAGATCTACGGCGGAACGAGCTTGCCCAGAAGGAAGAGGATGCAAAACAACAGCTTGTATAGTTAGTAATTTGGGTCTTTTATTGTAAGCTCTTTATTGTAATTATTGAAACACCATGTATACCATGTTTTTTTGCAAATAAATACTTTATTTTATTATTATTATTTTTTTGAATAAACAATTTCATTTCAGACATCCACTGACCCGCATGACACTTGGCCAGCGTGGTGGATTACAGCCCACTCTCTCTCACAGAGAGGAGGTCCTGTCTCCCAGCAGTTGGAACATGATAGGCGGATTGAGGACATTGACTATCCAAATTTCACGATTTTTGACAAATGCGTGCACTGACTGGACGGTTCCACTCAATCTGTGTGGTTCTTTCCTCAAAAGATCACCTCAGACATCGAACTCATCTAGTATGTAAAAGTGTATTTTTACTTAAAGAAAATAAATCGTTTATCATTTATCAAAAATAAGACTGAGATCGCTATATTAAATCGCTTGGCAATTAATAAGATAACAATTCGCGAGTTTTCGCTTCGGCTGAGTCAATAATTAATTAGATACTTACACATCATTATTGGTACATTAAATAAATTAATAATATCATCATCTACCTAGCCTTTTCCCAACTATGTTGAGGTCGGCTTCCAGTCTAACCGGATGCAGCTGTATATCAGTATTTTACATGGAGCGACTGCCCATCTAATCACCACAACCCAGTGACTGGGTAATTCGATACCCCTTGGTAAGACTGGTTGTCAGACTTTCAGGCTTCTGACGACCCGTAACGACTGTCAAAGATCCATGAATTAAATTAATTAATTAATTAATAATAATGACTAAATAAAAGTAATTCTTGCCGTGGGACCTTAAAAATAGCTACCAAAATACAAGTTTTATGAAAATAGATTACTTAATTAGCATTTTAATAAAATTATGAAATGTCATTTTTTTTTTCAAACTAAGTTTTCTTAAAAAAAAATCTTATAAATAATATGTTTTAACCGCTTATTAACAAACTCAAGTTGAAGTTAATATTATATATTAATAATTGCGTAACACACTAGGTGACTAGACAGTAGCAATGGTTTCATTTTAACAGTACAACAACATTTTTTTAACATAATTTTTAGAGTTCCGTACCTAAAGGCTAAAAACGGGACCCTATTACTAAGACTTCGCTGTCTATCCGCCCGTCTGTCTGTCACTAGGCTGTAACTCAAGTACCGCGGTAGCTAGACAGTTGAAATTTTCACAAATTATGTATATCTGTTGCCGCTATAACAACAAATACTAAAAACAAAATAAATATTTAAGGGGGGCTCCCATACAACAAACGCGATTTTTTTGCCCTTTTTTGCTCGATATCAATAATGGCAACAGGTAGGCACTTGAAATATTCACAAAATACTCAGTTGTATTTTTACTTTAATAATAAATAATAAAATAAAATAAATATTTAAGAGGGGGGAGCCCTCTTAAATATTTATTTTATTATTTAAATATTTATTAAAATAAATATTTAAGAGGGGGGAGCCCTCTTAAATATTTATTTTATTTTAATTACTTAATACAACAGACGTGATTTTTAGAGATAATGGTACGGAACCCTTCGAGCGCGAGTCCGACTCGCACTTGTTTTTTATTTATTTATCTTTAATTCAGGCACATTACCCATAATTTTGTTAGTATTACTTAATACTATGTTATTATATAATTATCTAAAACATTTTTCTTTGATATTTTGTCGACGTTCGAAAATTGCTGATTCTCAGCGTAGTTAATAATAATAATAATAATTTATTTCATAAAGTGGTACAGTCTGTTACAAAAATAGGATGACAATTTAGGAATTGTTTACAACTGATGAGTAGGTAACAAAACAATTTAACGATTTGATGTCCTAGAGGTTACTTAGTAGCCTGTATTAAGGACAATCAGCACTCAACTTGAATAAATGACTTTTGATTTTGAACATATGAAACAATGGATTAGCAATATCCTTCAAAATGATTTAGATTGTGGTTGAAAGTGTGTTGCGCAAATAGGGTGCTCGCGAGACTTTCCTGAGTATATTAATAATGCGGTTAAGAGCGTAAAAAAATAATTTAACAATAAAGCTTCTCTTCTACACGAAGAAGCAAACTTACAAGCAGACTTATAACAACAAACATGCAACTACCCACATTTCAAATAAATACTTTGGTACCAATCACACGAAAAATACAGGGGGCGGGGACGCCATCGACGCGCAAACAGAAACCATGAATTCAGCATATGATTGATGAGATAAGACCCCCTAGTGGAGAAATATTTTTATAGGCTATCCAAAAAAAATCTGCTGTTTTTAGAAAAGTACCTTTGAGGTCAAAATGTATGGAATAGCATTTTTTTTGGAACGGAGCTTGCGGTTGGATTAAACTGGGAGAAATCGTCACGTAACAAGAAAGCGTAATTTTTTATATATTAGACACAGAGAGAGGGAGACAGTTTTCATGGTTTCGAGGGTGCTAAAGACAATAGTGAGGTCAAAATGAAAATCCGAGAAGGCGGCTGCGAAAATTTTCAAATATTTCGTCATGGATCATGGTTTTCGAGGCTGCTGAAGCCGATAGTGAGGTCGAAATGAAAACAACACATGGCGGTTGTGAAAATTATAAAAATTTCCGTCATTTTGAAGTTTTCACAGCCGCCATCTTTGATTTTCATTTTGTACTTCGCTCCTGCCGGGGCGCTTCGAACCCACACTTTTTCTAAAAACGTTCGCCAAAAAATTTCAGCGCAGAATCATGTACAGAATCCAAGATAACAGGTTGCGCGTCGATGTCCCTGCCATCCTGTATACAAAATACATTGTAAACAGCTATAATATAAATATCAAGACCTGTTTCACAGTATTCAGCAAGACACTATCTACAGTAGATACTATCATCACAGAAAGCAACGCGCGCTTTACTTGTGGTAACAAAGTTAACAAACATGTCGTGAATGTGTGCGTGAAGACGAGTAACAAATTCAAATTTATTTATTTTGGGACAACTAGATCCAAAGGTTAGTATACAAAAACTTAGAAACAATAGTTAGTACTTAAATATAATTACAAAGGACAACGCCACGTCACAACTCAGCGCTTCCGACTTCATGTCTCGGACGGTATAGTTACCAGCACGTAAGTTGGCAAGAGATTTTGTAGTGGCGGTTAAAAATGTATGAATTTGTGCGTGCGCAAACTTCCCCCACTACAAAATCTCTTGCAAACTTACGTGCCAGTAGTTATACCGAGAGCTCCTGCGCTTACAAACACATTCACAGCGTGTTTGTGCAATTGGTAACCACAAGTAAAGCGCGAGTCGCTTCGTGAGATAAAAGTTCTGTACCAGAAAAAATACGAAATCCTCAAAGAAGTTTAATTTAAAAGAGGAATTTGACTATGAATACATTATTCATACGTGGTAAAACAGGCCATAAGTCTTTAGATTAGGCTGTATTTTCCAATGACAGATATCTTTCATCCAAGAAATGCAATTGACATTTAATTTTCGTAGCTTTTCTATGGAAGGAAAAACAGTTGAAGCAGTGAGAATTCTTCCTTGGTTCAAGATATCTGATATTGAAAACATTAGCTCCTAGGTAATAAATTAGATATATCTGCAAGGTCAAATTAAATTAGGTAGCAAAACTTCGCAGACGTGATAAGTATCGATATCTAAACTCGATAAAACAAAAAAGAAATTGATTTGATGATTTTTGTTAAGGTACCAACAAAGGCAGATATTGCAGTTTGAGTACCTATTAAAAATCCAGCTTTTTTTTTGGGTAAATTTCACATATAATTTTATCTCCTAGCTCAACGTCGGGGTCGGCTTCCAGTCTAACCGGATGCAGCTGAATAGATTTTACATGGAGCGAATGCCTATCTGACATTCACAACCCAGTTACTGGGTAATACGATACCCTTGGTAAGACTGGTTGTCAGACTTTCGGGCTTCTGACGACTATCGGGCCGTAACGACTCTCAAAGATCTACTAATGACAGCCGGGACCAACGGCTTAACGTGCTTTCCGAGGCAAGGAGGGGTCTTGGTATGTGAAGATGGTCACCCATCAACGGACCAACTTCGGCAAGGGTAGCTTAACCTGATCGATCGACCCGTACGGCTGTTATAACTTAGCCGCAAGCCCCTCAAACGTCACAAAAACAGATTTTCTTAAACTCATACTTGTAGTAACTACACGAACTGCGGTCATCGTAACCCCCAAAAAACATCTTTTTTATCGATATTCAGATATCGATACACACCACGTGTGTGGAGTTACGCTAGCTAATTCAATTTCACCCTGTATACAGTAAAAAAAAAAACAATAGTTAAATATTATTATTATGTTTCACTTACTTTATGGAATTAAATGGACAAACATGAGTTGCACAGTTATACAGACGTTTGAACGAAGTGTTACATGCCTCGCACCGTTTTTTTACAAGCAGTGCGTGCTTGGCTCCAAAATGTCTACTCAATCTTTTTTTTTCAAAACTCTTTTGGCATACTCGACACTCAACTGCAACACCGGAACCCACAGGGTACTTTTTTCGTACATCGATAACTTCACGTTTGATATCCGTAGGCTGTATAGTGTCATCCTTGCAAAAGAAAAAAAAACAATATTTGAAAACCAGCGCTGGAGCAAACTAAAGACGTGGCTTTGGCCTTACTTATTTTTGAACAAGAAGGATGTAACTGAAGACGAGGCTTTGGCCTTACTTTTAGTCAAAAAGGACAATAAAGACTGAAGACGAGGCGGTATGGTCCAAGACCTTAGCCTGCCCGAGAAGGGCGAAGGAAAAAAAAAAAAAACAGCGCTGGAGCTGTCTCGTTATGCTGAGCGATGGCCGTTTTGCGTGGATGTGACGCATGTTTTCCCCCAACTTGTTATTTTTTTGTGTTTGTGATCTTTTTATGCGTCATGTTTTCCGCAAATAAATGTACAGACGCCAGCACATCAAGCTACTACAATCTGTCAGATTTCTTTAATAGATTTTCGACTTTATTGCTAAAGAGTTAGGTTCAAGGTTGATTGGGAAAATCTGACAGTTTCGGGTAGGTTGACCTGCTGGCGTCCGTACCTATTTTCTTTCCTTCTTTATTCCGGACAGTGTTACACATTGTTACACGGCTACACGTCAAGCTATACAAAACCAGTTTGTCTTGGCCTCACTTTGTATGATATGTTCTCACAATTAACGGTCAGCTAATACTGGTTTTGCATAGCTTGATGTGTAGCCGTGTATACACCCCATCCCCATGGGTATGTTACAGTCCTTCTATTCTACTCCAACTAATATTATAAACGCGAAAGTTTGTATGAATGGATGGATGTTTGTTACTCTTTCACGTAAAAACTACTGCACGGATTTGGATGAAATTTGGCACACTGATAGGATTAACAGACAAAATTTTCCCAATTTTCCCACGAATCGAAACTTATGCGAGCGAAACCGCGGGGCGCTGCTAGTGATATAATAATGCTAATTGTAAGAACTGTCTTTTCACCTGTGAGAAAAAATAAATAAATGAATTTGAATATGAGCATTAACCCATGAAAGGATTTTTTTTTCTTTTTTTTTGTGAAAACTTGTTTTGTTGTTATTATGTCTGGGGGTGTTTAGTATCCTGCAAAGTGTTATATAAAAGATTAAAATTACCTTTACTTTATGTATTAATAATTCGTTGGTCCCAACTTTCTTTATCTCAACTAAGGCGTCAGTGTTTTCAACTTTTTCGACCCATACATCGTTGACATTTTGAGTATCAGCGTAAGGTGCGAAGCCAACACGTTTGAAATGACGTTGTCTTATGTGATACTTCAGTTGACAATTGTATTGGAATGGCTCTCTGCAAGCGACGCATATGTGTTTGCGTTCCCCATCTGAGACAACTTTCGTAGCTTTTCTGAAAACGAAATTAAATATTTAACATAACATCAGCCCTTTCTTTTTCCTTTTTTCTTTCTTTCTTTCCTTTCTTTTTTCTTTCTTTCCTTTCTTTTTTCTTTCCTTCTTTTCTATTCTATTCTGGGGTCCAGAAAGACATGGCAGGATGAGCTGGACTCTTTAAATGATTGGCCCACAATCGCAGTAGACCGGGAAAAGTAGAAAGAAGGAAGGGAAGCGTTTGTCCTACAGTGGGACATCACAGGCTTATAATTTAAAAAAAAATATTATTAAAAAAGAAAGAAAGATATTATATCAGAGGAAGGAGGTCCCTATGTAAGATTTACTGTAAAAGTTGTACAAGTTTCTGCAATAAACCTTTTTTTATTTTATTTATCAGGTCTTGTTTCCCCGAAGGCACGACACGACACGGTTGGCGCAGTGGCTGAGCGATCGACTGCTGCGCTGCGTGTCGCGGGTTCAATTCCCGCACGGAACAAATATTTGTATTGCCTACAGGTAGCTGTTCCGGGTCTGGCTGTTTGTGTATGTGAGTTTAAATGTTTGTAAACGCACCCACGATACAGGAGTAATATTCCTAGCGTGGGGCAACGTTTTTTTTATTAATAAAAAATAATAAAAAAACGCAGAGGTGTACCAATAGTACAGACGCCAGCATATCAAGCTACTACAATCTGTCAAATTTCTTTAATAGATTTTCAACTTAAAGATAAAGCATTAAGGTTCAAGGTTGATTGGGAAAATTTGACAGTTTCGGGTCGCTTGACCTGCTGGCGTCTGTACAATCAAATTTCACCATGTAATAGGGGTCATGTACTTTACAATATTTGTAAATATGCACCATATATCTATCACAACCACAAAGATTTGCTTTGTGATCACAACATAGCTAATTTGCCTGTCAATGCTTTATTTTAAATTGTTTTTTAAACCTATTGTGGTGTAGTAATTTATTATTCTAGGTGCATCGTCTTGACATGTAATTATATAATGAATGTATAGGAAATATTAAAAGAAACAAGTTTTAAAGAGGGATCTCCTTCAAGAGAAACGGTAGGGTTTCTTGTCAATTCTTCTGCACATGAAACTACCTTTTGGAAGAAGCGACTAGAATAAATTCTATTTTATTGTAAATTTTGTACCTTCTATGTGCCTATTTGAAATAAATAATTTGACTTTGACAGTCCTATTGCTATAACGGGGGACAAATCCTGACTCAAACTCCTTGAAAACACAATAACACTTTGCTCTACCTGGGAATTGAACCCAGGGCCTCTGGTTCAGTAGTAGCCCTTGCCACCACTACACCAACAAGCCAATCTAGTAGTTGTGACAGCTAAGTGACCAGAACCCAGCAATGCATAAATTAATATGTAAGCTGTCACACCCTTTAGGCCTGGAGGCTTTTATTTAGGTAGTAAGTTTTTATTTACATTTTAATTTTAATTAATTATTTTTCAGCTTGAGTAAGTATGTATAGTTTTTATTATTTTGTTGGTATATTGGCGTGGCTAGCTGACATATGGCAAATAATTTAGTTTCATCAAGTGTTTTCTAACTGAACAGACAGCTGTGCTGCTGGGGAGTTTGTTGTGCCACTTCTTCTTCCCAGCGATAGCACTAGGAAGTGGTGAAGGGCGGGCATATTTGGGAGACTGTCTTTTGTAATTTTGATGTTCGAAAAGTGCTGATTCTCAGCCTAATTTGAATAAATTAATTTTGATTTTGTGACAAGAGTCCAATATAAACTAAATTGTTTGATAAAATGTTATAAAACACTAGCTCGGGTTGTATCTATCAGAAAGTTTAAAATATAAATATAACACTGACCGACCCGGTAATCAAACCCAGGGCATCATGCTCCGCAGTAGTGCTTGCTACCACTAGATCAAGCCAGTCTATTATTTCTAACAAGATCCCAATATGTATGAAATTACAAAACACTCTAGCTCTAGTTGCATCTTTCAGCAAGTTTAAAATATAAATATTAATAGTTTTTAGTCGTATAATAAGATTTCAATAGAATCAGAATAGTAATGAGTTAGAGTCAAATATATATAAGTTATTATTATACTAAAAATACGGTAATTATCGTAGCTTTATCATTTATAATAATTTAAAAGCGCCTAGAAAATGTTTTGTAGAACTATAAAACATTGTTTTTTTTTTTTATTTACGCAATACCTTTGGTGTTCTTTTTTCAAAAATAATCTTAAAAGTAACGATTTTAAATGCTTACCTTTTCACTGCTTTCATCTTTAATTATATCATTAATTAGTCTTTATCGATGTGGCGATTTATATACTTTTACTTGATTTGCTAACTCCATTATAATTAAACCAAATACAGGTTTTGCTGTTAGTAAATATGGTGACCTAGACATAGGGTCGCCATTAGGGGAAAACAAATAAACAAACAAACAAAGCCGGAAAATGGGGAAATCTCTAGTCTAGCTGTCAATTGTCAAAAAAATACGCGTTAGGCGATTCCTCGAATACCACTCGCGG
The DNA here is from genome assembly GCA_945859715.1 of Apamea sordens. Taxonomy (NCBI): domain Eukaryota; kingdom Metazoa; phylum Arthropoda; class Insecta; order Lepidoptera; family Noctuidae; genus Apamea; species Apamea sordens. Next base: position 2,286,925 of record OX244015.1, on the reverse strand, counting down.
AAATTCTTTTCTTTAGTTTTTTGCAAATTGTAGCGCTTTTTACTTTGTGTGTTGACTTCATTATAATAGGTAATACTATATCGTTTATTAACCAAATAGTGTTCTTACATATGTAAACTATTCCTAAAATTATTGGTACAAGGGAAACACAATTTTATATTTTAACTTAAAATTAGTGTCCGACCGAAAGTTTGGTTTCGGGTTCGGCCGAGTTTCGGCCAAAAATCAAGTTTCAGCGGCAGTTTCGGTTTCGGCCAAATTTGGCCGAAACTTTTGCCGAAACCGAAACAGTAACAATTAGTGATTTGATTTATTGTTAACTAACTATAAACATTTTGCTATGAGAACTTAATTTGAAAAATATTGTAAAAATATTGTATTAAATAAATAATTACAACAAAATTAATATACTGTTTCCATTTCATTTCCTAATTAATGCAGAATAATGGGTAAAATGCACCAAATTTCAGTATTTTAAGGAATTTTATACTTAACCACGTGAGTTTCGGTTTCGGTTTCGGCCGAAACTGAAGCCACGACCGAATATTCGGTTTCGGTTTCGGCCGGAAAACCAGTTTCGGTCGGACTCTACTTATAATTCACTCCTAATTCGTAGACAGAGGATTACTATCCTCTGTCTACGTCCTAATTCAATCCGCGAATTGCCGTAACTGGCCGTTATTTATTTATTTATTAAGGAAAAACAAACAGTAACATATTACAGTGTTATAACAAGGCTTACATACTAAACTGTGATAAATATGCTACCCACTACGTTTTCCACAATAGTCACACACGTTATAGTCCGTCTCATATTATTATACTCTTTGGTCCGTCTCATAATTATTATTAGTCAGTTAGCATCATTCGTACAACATCCCCTACCCTTTTGATTTTAGACTCCGTTGGCCGCGCGTCGCATTCAAATGCTAATTTGCCAGTAGCACTGCGCCCATAGACTACTATTATTTGCCATGTCTGCGAGACATTTTTTTGAGGCGGACTCGAGCTTGGTTACCTACCTCTAGATCTGTCATTGGTTTGTGACAGTTTGTGATATGTTGTATTGACTGTCAAAGTGTCAATGTCAAAGATAGAAAAAAAAAGAATCAACAAAAAATTACTTTCATTTGTTTCTTGTTAATTTAATTACCTAGAGACTTTGAACTATTTAATTATTCTTAGATAATATGTGCCTATAATCGTTTCCAAATGAGGAAAATGGGTAAACACAAAATGATCGCGAAAAGCTGCCCAAAATGCGAGCTTCAGGTCAGTAACAACAAAATTATAACAGTTCTTTTATTGATTTTATGTAAAGATAAGTAAGGATGGTAATCTTATATTTGCCATTATGTTACAATGCTGTTAGGGGTCAGGAGCCCGAAAGACTGACAACCAGTCTTACCTAGGGGTATTGTGTTATCCAGTAACTGGGTTGTGGAGGTCAGATGGGCAGTCGCTCCGTGTAAAATACTGGTACTCAGCTACATCAGGTTAGACTGGAAGCCGACCCCAACATAGTTGGGAAAAGGCTAGTCAGATGATGATGGATGATGATAAAATGGTGTTATTATTAGGCAGACATTAAATTATTTATTAATCTCTTTGTTAATAGGGCAATTTTTTGTGGGTTGGCTCATTTTACTTTTTCACCTTTCTTAGAAATATTTTGTATTTTTATCAATATTCAATTTTTTTACATACAATGCACAATATTTGGCCTATTACACCCAGGGCAAATATAGGATAGGCAAACTTTGAAAATGTAGCTAATAGCAATAGGGTAGATGTGAAAAACTTTTGTGTTTTACTGTCCATTGAGGGTTGAATGTGGATTAAACACATTAAAAAATAAAAGTCTATGTTCACAACCCCCCAGGGGTTGAACATGGACTACATTTAGGGGTTGAACATGGTCGGGGGTAAAGATTTTGGTGGTTGAACATGGACTAAACCAGTAAAACGGATTAGTCCATGTTCCATTGCACACCTTTCGAAAGTGTTTTGGTCTGCTCTTAAGCATTCCTATTTAAAAAAGAAGTGACATGTAAAAACCAACCTTATTTCAATAACCCAAAACTCTTTTCAAACGCGTTAAAAAAGTACTGTCCTCTTTAGTGTTTGTTTTTGTGCTACAATCCTCACATACTCCGTATTTTAATGGTTACGGTTTTTATTTTCTAAACTAATCCATGTTTTATTGCTATTTTTGGTGTTCTTCTTTTTTTTAAATCCCATAGTGGGATTTATATATGTCTGTAGGTGTGTCCGTGGCACCACAGCGGGTCCTATCCAAATACCAGCACTGCAGTATTTATTTTTTAACTAGCTGACTGCTGCACCCCACGATTTCACCTGCATAAGTTTCGTTCCCGTGGAAATATCGGGATAGAAAGAAAGAAAAATGCATTTATTGGCATTACACAACATGACACCTTAAAACTATAAAAACAGAAAACAAAGATTATAATACCAAAAGGGCCTCAGCTGAGCATAATGTCAGATGACAACACAAGTGTACCACCTGACGCTGATTTTCAGCTGCAACTCACGAGTGCCATACGCTGGAATAACAAACGCATAGGGAAGTGTGTGTCCGTTATAATAAATTGAGAGAATTCATTTAAATGCTAGAAATTATAGAAAAACTCATGCAAAATCAAATAAAATGTTGTGACTGTATGTCACGACATTTTATTATTGTATTGTATCGGATAAAAAGTATCCCTTCGCTGCTTAAGTTCTGACACCACGTAAGTTAAAAATATCAACTTTACAGGACAGTGACCAAATGGCATAATTTTACATAGATCTAATAGATACTACGTATATACTAAAAAATAAAGTTACTTATTTAATAGATCCAATTTGAAGTGTACACAAATTATAAAATAGTATTGTCATGGTATCTCATAGGTAAAATTATGCATATTTTTCATTCTCTTGTAAAGTTATTTTTTACTTACATGGTGTTAGAACTTAAGCGACTCTATGTTTTAATCCTGGTTATAAACAATTATATAATGTGTGCCAAATTTCATCCAAATCCGTTCAGTAGTTTTTGGTGTGAAAGAGAAATATCCATCCATCCATAAAAACTTTCGCGTTTATAATCGCATTAGTAGGAATATCGCAGCGTTATGTTGAGATAGGAGCCTTTTTGGCCGTGTGCAGGACTTTTTTTTTTGGATTAGTTAGTTCTTTTTGGTTGTTCTTAATGTCACTTTGTTTTAAATGCTTCTTTTTTACTATTTGTATTTCCTGTATCTGTCCCAAATAAAATATGTTTCTTTCTTTCTTTATGCTTTGTGTACATCATCCATGGTAAACCTCATTTCACAAAACTCATAACTCATCTCCATCTGTTTCTTATAACAAAGAAATACTTGCAGGTAGCGGTCGCCTCCAAGTCCTGTAAATGTGGGCATACTTTCTTCGCATCCCGTCGTGGTGCAGACTGCTTGCCAGCTGTGGAGGATATTAAGAGACGGACAGGGAGGGTACGGAGGTCGCAGCCACAGTTTTATGATGCTCAGCATTATCAGAAGCAGATTAAGCGGAGGGTAAGCGGTTTTTGGTAATAGTAGTTTTTGGGATTTTGTGTTAACTAGTAACTGTGTTGTGGAGGTCAGATAGGCAGTCGCTGCATATAAAAACTGGTATTCACTATTCAGCTGCATCCGGTTAGACTGGAAGCCGATTCCCAACGTAGTTGACATAGTTGAGATAAGGCTATGCAGATTGATTGATTAGAAATAGTAGAGCTTGTGCACTTTGAAATTGGTTGTTCGTTTAGAAAAAAGTTTCTGAATGATTTGATATAAAAACTTTTTTACAAAAAAAAAAAAAAAAAACAACTGATCTCCATAAAAACACTACAAACTCAAAAATAACAATTTGGGAATTCGGTGTCTTTGGTTTTTGTATTTCGTTTTTCACCACCGACTCCCACACACCAAATAAAACCTATCGCCAAACAATAAAACTTTGGTATTTCGGTTTTCGGCCAAAAATACAAATCATGCCGAATTTCGTTTTCGCCATCTACATTTTGATGAATATTTCTAATAATAACACTGTTTAATTTCCATTTCAGTCACCAAAGAAGCGATCCTTGTCGCGATCAATGGACGAGGACAGTAAGCCAAAGGACAAGAATGAAAGCGGTAAGTGTCGTGAGTGATTCTTACTACTACAGCAGTGCGATTCTGTAACCATCTCACCGTGAAAACTTAGGTGAAATGAGCGTGGAGTGCAACTAATACTAGGGATTGACACTATTGACAGCTCACTTTACACTCACTTCACCTAACTTTTCACTGTGAGATTTTTACAGAATCGATCGGCTGGTCCACACGAACGAAAACTGATGTAGAACATTCCATAAAAAACTAGTAGAAAAAAATTAATAGTAGTCGCTGACCAATATTAAAAAAGTACGCTGCACTTCACAGTATTGATGACAAAATGAAGACATTTGATTTTCGCCATTTTGGCGCTGACTGCAACGTGAGCGTCCGTGGAACTAATATTTTTGATAGTGAGAGTTTACAAATTGAGCATACACTCATGATAAAAATGTTCTAAATATCTCGTAGTAAACACAAAATACACGAAAGTCCTATTGCACGATTCGGCGTCCGACCCACCACGTTGCATCCAGCCAGCGCTTTTATTCCGTTTTGTGACTTTTTTCTTTTTACTCGGCTCCGGTCGTAGAGTGATTTTAAGAAGCCCTTTCTCAAGAATTGGGCTATCAAATACAAAAATATTTTTTCAAATCCAACCGTTAGTAAATCAACTAAAATGTCGCCAATATATGCAGTTACTGCATATATTGGCGCCATTTTAGCCTTTTCCAGCGGCCTCGCCTGCGTTTATATCGGTAATAATCCCACGGAAACTTAGTACCGGGATCAAAAATGTCCCTATGTGTTAATCTAGGTTATAAACTATTTATGTGCCAAATTTCATCCAAATCCGTTTAGCCGTTTTTGCGGGATTGAGTATCAAACATACAAACTTTCACATTTATGATTTTAGTAGAATTGGTGGCATAAAAATCGGAGATTGAACTAAAATAACTGCCACAACTGTAAAGTGCTTGTGCAACTTTTTAACCACTTGGATTCGGTATTTTTAACCACCCATTTCTTTAAGCTCATTGTGGGATGAACACAAAACATGATATTGTGTCGAACATACATTTTCATCTTGCTGAAATGGTCTTTTAATAAGAGCTTTTACAACGTACGGCATTTCATACAAACTTTCAAGTCCTTGTTTTACGCAATGCATGAACCGATTTTAATGAAACTTCATACGCATAAGTAGGATACATAACATTGGTCTAAAAAGTTAGTAAAGAACATTTTCGAAATGTCTTATTTAAAAAAAGGTAATTGGAAATCTGTTTCTATGGAAAATTTAAAATAGTACGAATTTAGATTGTAACACAATTTTGCGAAAATGTTCTTAATTAACTTTTTAGACCTATATATCCTGCATATGCGTAGGAAGTTTCATTAAAATCGGTTCATGCATTTCGAAAAACAAGGACTTGAAAGTTTGTATGAAATGCCGTACGTTGTAAACGCTCTTAAAGTTTGTTCGTTCGTGTGGCCTTGCCTGTTCTATCTGGCTTATGTGCTTTAACTCAGCCTGTCGCAATCCTATTGAACTATACGATCATCGTTATGACACCATTCTCCTACCCTGACCTATCCGAAATCATTAGAGATCGGCGCAGCATGTCTTGTTCTATACTATCTCACTTTATATTATTTCAAAGTCTATTAGCCGTCACCCCTTTATTGCCTTTCAAACAATTCAAGCATTGTTCTTTTGATCTTCCCCTACTGTTATAGCCATTCACATTCATACGCAAAAAGTTGAAACATTCTTTACGACATGTCCTTTATTCCTCCACAATCCGCATCACTTGCTCTTATCTCAATTTTGTATTAATTTCTGCTATTTATCGCATATTTACCCCTCTACCATAATGTCCCAGTCTAAGTCAGTCTAAGGGTGCGTTCACATATACGGACGTTTTTACAGGATCCTTTTTAACGGATCCGTCGCTACTGGAGATAGTATTCACATAGCATTTATAGGATCCTTTTTAACGGATCCGTCGCTACTGGAGATATTATTCACACAGGACTGATTTTAAGAGATCGGATCAGTATACTGGATCCGAAATACTGTATTATGTGTGAACTGGCTCATACAACTACATACGCTAATAACACATACGTTTAAACGGACCTGTAAAACGGATTGCTGCTTATTTTGTCGGATCGGTATTTTCTACTGAATCCGGAATACTGTATTATGTGTGAAATCGCTCATACAACTAGGTATGCTAATAACATACACGTTTTAACGGACCCGTAAAACGGACTTTAAATGTGAACGCGCTCTAAGTCCTCGATTGGTCCTACTTCCAACTCCTCAGTTTCTCACACCCTCGCTTCGCATGCGTTACTAACTTTCAAAACAAAAGAACATTGACATAATACGTCGTATTATTTCCATGCAAAGCACAGACGCCAACACATCAAGCTACTACAATCTGTCAAATTTCTTTAATAGATTTTCAACTTTATCGCTAAAGCATAGGTTCAAGGTTGATTAGGAAAATTTTACAGTTTGGGTAGCTTGACATGCTGGCGTCTGTACATACTAATTCCATGACAGTGACAGAAGGTGGCCGAAATGTGCATGGAATTACTAAGTAACATTAGTATTTACTAATTCCATGGTATATCATATCTTCAGCCATCCTCTCAATGGTCATCCCTTTCTAGAAATACTATCATCCTTCACACAATCCATCCATCCTCCTTCTCCCATCGCATCATTGATCCTCATCCGTCTCCTTCAAAGTCCAAACTCCTCAGTTCCTCACACCCTCGCTTGGCATGCGTTACTAACTGTGTGTGACTAATATTCTCAACTACGTCAACATTGCAGACACTGTCCGAATGGGCAGAGCGACTGCAAGCTCGTCCGCCCCGGGCGACTGCCGTAAGCTCATTAACTATTCATTAGATCCTTATATCCAAACAGGATTAAAAAAAAAAAGAATGGGATACCACTAGGGCCTGTTTCACGTACTCCTAATAAGTTTAGGCGCTGAGCAGACGGTGGGCAATTTGTCCGCGACGATAAAATGTATGGAAAGCTATGCACGCATACGGAGGACAAAACGACCTCGCCGCCGATGCTGGTCGGATGACCTATCTCGCGGTCATTCGTGGTCAAACTGACGGAGGGAATTTTTTTCTTAATCTGGCATTTTTTTTTTTCACAACATGCCATTAATTACCTTTCTTTAATTTCTAACAATGCTTATCCCATTATATTCTTATCCGGAATCAGTGAAACAGGTCCTTTCAATTGACTAAACCTAACTTGTCATCGGTATTTCCAGCTTCTAACCGGTTGTAATAAAGAAATTGGCTGGACTAGAATGATCTTGTAATTTCGTAAAGGTGCCTGGGCCCCAATTCTGTATTACTCCCCGCGAAATCTTACCACGTGCCACCCACGTCAATATCGTTTTTGTTAACGGCAAGGAATCCAAATGTCAACTGTACGGACAACATATTTTGACAGTTCAAACCACGCCATTGTGTCATAGAGAATACGTTAATAGAAGAGGGGCAATTCTCGTAATTTTAAGAACGTTCACAGTCTGATCTCATTCTCAATCTGTCAAAAATACCTCTAAGAACAATGTCCAAAATGTATGGACACCGTCCCCACCCTTGTAGCACTTTAAAACCTATGTTAATCGAAGGGCTATAGTCATCTTATCATTTTATTGTATGACAGCGAAACAGAAATGTGCATCCGAAAAAAGTTATATCGACATGAAGAAACCAATATCAGTCAAAATAATAATTATGTTACAGATCCCGATGCTTTTCTTTTTTTAATTATTACTGTGGGATGGTTTCATTAGGAGCTTTCAAACAACTCTTTGGAATTAAATGGTGACTCCCGCACGGGAACCACTCACGGAGCAGAAAAAAGTTCAATGAAGAATTCTGCTGAATATCATTTTTGTGAAGTAACTATTGACGTATATTTTAGGAGTTTTTAAATAAAAATACCATCTTATCAATTGCACAAACCGAACATTTACGTGGCGGCGTTTATAACATAGAGTTATTGACGCCGCCACGTCAATGTTCGCTGACATAGGAAGCTGCCAGTTTTAGATGATATATGTCCCCAAGCTAAACAAAATAATATCTTGGTTTGACAATACAGGGAACGGCATATTTATGCAGTCGACAGTCAATGTCCTGAAGGCAGCCCGCTGCCTGTTAACATTTTCTGCAACAACGTAGTTGCCCCAGTAATTGTTGGTATGAATTCTGTAACTTATTCGTTCTACGAAGTCTGTGGCGTAGACACTATCATGAAAAGACTCCCTGAAGGTGTGGAGAAGCGGTTTTCGCGCGTTCATCGGCGCAAGCCGATGAACGACAAAACGAGGATCAACCTGATGAGCAATCATCAGGTTGATCCTCGTTTTGTCGACCTTCATTTCTCATTTGGTGTCTGGCTGGCCCAACGAAATTATCTAAACGCCTTCCAACGGGCGTTTAGATAATTTCGTTGGGCCAGCCAGTACCTGGGACAATATTGTAATAGATACTGAAAACACCTCAAAGCGGTTTTATTTGTAATTGATAAGATGGTATTTTTATTTGAAAACTCATAAAATATACGTCAATAGTTACTTCTCAAAAACGATATTCAGCAGAATTCTTCATTGAACTTTTTTCTGCTCCGTGAGTTATTGCCGTGCGGGAGTCACCATTTTTTTTTATTCGTTTTATTCCAAAGTGTTGTTTGAAAACTCCGAATGAAATCATCCCACAGTAATAATTATAAAAATAAAAGCATCGTGATCTGTAACATAATTATTATTTTGACTGATACCGGTTTCTTCATGTCGATATAACTTTTTTCGGATACACATTTCAGTTTCGCCGTCGTACAATAAAATGATAAGATGGTTATGGCCCTTCGATTAACATAGGTTTTAAAGTGCTACAAGGGTGGGGACATTTTGAACATTGTTCTTTCCCTACATTTTGACAAGTTATTGATATTTGTTTGTCACCGAGATGAGACTGCAACTAGATTTTGAACGTTTTAAATTACAAGAATTGGGCTTCAGATGTCGCGATTGACTAAGGAGTTGACGTGGTTTCGAAGTAAGGAATCGTTAAGTGGTCATAGTGAATTAGGGCTCTTGTCTGTACTTTGTCCACAACAGAATAATTTCATGTAGGGCGGTTCTCTAAAGGTCTCATACACTGGCAATCTATGCTAGATTAGAATTATATCGCCATACTGTATTGAGCAACTATATTGTAAGCAATGAGACGAGAGCAGTGATGGCCCAGTGGTAACGGCCTCGAATTACGAGTTGTAGGTCGTAGGTTCGATCCCAGATAGACGTTTTACTTTGTGTAAATAGATAATTTCATCACCACTGCTCTCAAAACGGTGATGGAAAACATCGTAAGGAAACCGGCATTTCCTAGAACCAAAAATTCAAAGACACGTGACATCTGCCAACCCGCACTGGGCCCGCGTGGTGGATTACAGCCCACTCCCTCTCACCGAGAGGAGGCCTGTGTCCCAGCAGTGGGAACATTATAGGCTGATCATGAATAAGACGTATATATGTAGATACCTACCAAATATTCGATCGTCAAAAACGGCACATTGTCACATTATCAGGAGATACGTAAAGTAGGAAGGCGTGTTTTAATTATTGAGAGCGAAAAAGAGAAGACGAAAGAAACTTGGCTAATTAGCCAAGTTTTGAAGTACGCACGTTAAGCCGTTGGTCCGCGCTGTCAATCGTGGATCTTTGACCATCGTTACGGGTCGTCAGAAGCCTGAAATTCTGACCAAGAGGTGTCGTATTACCCAGTGACTGGGTTGTGTTAGTCAGATAGGCAGTCGCTTCATGTAAAATACTGGTATTCAGCTGCATCCGGTTAGACTGGAAGCCGACCCCAACATAGTTGGGAAAACGCTAGGGAGATGATGATATTTACAAAAACTTTAAAACAGTAAAATTACAGATGAAGTTACAAGATCACTCTAGCTTTGGGTATCACAAAAATCAAGACGTAGATCTTTCTTTTCTTTTTGAGCCAAATGAAAACAACCCCCCTTTCCAGCTCGCGCTCGTCGTCGCCGCGCCCTCCGTCGCGCACAAAGACCTCCACCTGGTAACAGTAGTGGGGAAAGGACACGGGACCCGACGCCACAGTTGCGACCCCCACAGCTAGCGAGATGTCGGCTCATTCTACAGGAGATAAATAGGAAAATATCTGCTGTCACGTGGCAACCACCTTCCGACATGTAGAAGGTGAATGTATACACTGCTACCACTGCTACCAGGATGTTTTGGCGCCAAATCAAAGTCAAATCATTTATTTCAAATAGACACATAAAAGTTAATTTTAAACGTCAAAATGTACAAATAAATAGAATTGATAATAGTCGCCCCTTCCAAAAGTTAGTTTCGTGCGCCTGAATGACATTGACAGGGGGCGCTGTTGGTAAACATTTGTGCGATTGCTTTGTGAAATGTATTGAAAAAATAAGATGGCGGCGTTAGTTCCGAATTTGGTCACGTGCCAAAAGATCCTGGTAGCGTGGTAATGGCGGCGCTGCTTGTAAGATGTCAACAAACTGTCAAATCTAATACAATTTATGTTATTCTATGTCGCTACAATTTATGATCTCTATCGCAATTTAACATGTGTTGTGATTGTTTTGTGAAATGTATGGGAAATACAAGATGGCGGCGTTAGTTCCAATTTTGGCCACGCGCCAAAAGATCCTGTTAGCGTTGTAATGGCGGCGCTGCTTGTAAGATGTCAACAACCTGTCAAATCTAATACAGTTTATGTTATCTAGTTCTCTATTTTACCTCGTTTTTTATGATCTCTATGGTAGCCTTCCTCAAGAATTGTGCTATCAAAAGCAAAATGATTTTTTACAATCCGACCGCCACTTCCAGAGATTAGCGATAGATACAGGGTGGCAGGGACATCGATGCGCAACCTGTAACCATGAATTAAGAATTAAGCACATAATTTTAGACCCCCTAGGGTAGAAATTATCTGTCGGTTAACAAATTAAAAACTGCTGTTTCATAGTAAAATGCAATACCTACGCGGTCAAAATGTATAAAACAGCTAACTTTTTTTTAATAACCGATGAAATCTATCGACGTGAGGGTGTTTAGAATCATGTGCTGAATCCGTGGTCACAGGTTGCGCGTCGATGTCCCTGACACCCTGTATATTATGTTAAAATTGATTTTATGGGTCACTTAAACATGGTTTTAAATTGACTGGCGAAACTACACAGACTTTTTTTGGTTTATCATGATTTTATATCGAAGTCCTTATAACCCAGACTATTCAAACTAATATTTCAAATTGATGTTATTTCAAGTTAAACAAATATCAACTTTATTTTAATGGCAATTAAGTTGATTTCAGTGTGACTAGCACTATTGAAAAAGTTATAAAAACGTTTGAAGTTGTAGACTTGTAGCGTAAACTGAACTTTATTGTGTAGGAATTAAAGTTATTTTTCCATAAACTCATATTTGTTTACATTTTTGGAAAATACATAGCGAATGCAATTTATATTGTTTGTTATTAGCTGCTAAATAAAGATGTTAGTTAGTTACCAAAGTTTTCAAAGTAATACCATGGTGTCAAGTTTATCTGAGGTCAAAAGTCTATCCTACATATGGATAAATAGTATCGACAGTAATTACTATCCCTCAGATTGTTAGTAAATAATAATATGTATAAATAGTTGATTACATTACGTAAACGTACGCGTTTACGTCGATACTTATCGCTCGCTGGGTCAAAATTAATCTGGAATAGGGTTCAAGGTCGAATGAAATGGAAGGTGACTTAAGGGGGATGCGCTAAGGTAGCCCGCGAAATTCTAAGGAATTAAAGATGTCATATGGTCCCTGGCATACCTACAGTCGCGCCATTATGATTCTTTTTTTCAAAATGGCGGCGTCGTATGAAACCATTTTTTCCTTTGATGAATTTTTATGAAATTGTATTATAGGTAGTTACTAAGTAGGACTTACAAAAATAGTAGATTTTACAACAAGTGCACAAAACAAACCATTTTTATCCGAGACTTTTAGCAGCCCGAGCCGAAGGCGAGGGCTGATAGTAATGTCGAGGATAAAAATGGTTTTGTGGACGAGTTATAAACTCTGCTTTTCACTTCGATTGCGAGGAAATAAAACAGTAGTATAACATAACATTTCTTTAATTAAAATTCAAAGTAAAATTAGAACAGTTTTGAATACTGAAGGAAATTGTTTTTAAATCTTACGACATTGATATTAGGCTGCAGACCTATACAGCCTACTATTAAATTAATTTTGTAATAATAATTTTCTTAAATCAACTAACCTACCGTACTTGAATTAAAATTTTAATATCTATTATATCTTAAAAAACACATAAGGCAAATAAATTAAAGTAAATATTATATAATAACAAATTCTATCTATGAACTTCTTATTGCATTTGGCTGTATGGCTCATTTTCTTTGCCTTAATATAATACATTTATGAGTAGATACGTTAATGCCCTTGTGCACAAAATTCGATTTTGTGCAGCCTATACCCTGCACAAAGAAGCACTTTCAGAGCATGAGAAGTGAAAATAATGTTTTCGCGCCACATCCAATAGGGCCTGTTTCTTTATTGTTTTCTGGAAATTAAGTACCTATCTATAAACAATGTACCAGATATAGTTAAAATAAGTCACACAAATGTACAGATTTTATATAAATGAATATAAATGAAATGATTTGATATTAAATAAATATAATTGTTTTAAGTAAAACTGTATTTTTTCGTTTTATTTCTACAAATTAAAATTTATACTTACCTACTTTGGTTCATATTTTTGTTTTCAAAAATACAAAAAAATCGCTTCTTCCCAGACGGAGAGTATCCAGGAGGACCTCACCACGAAAAAAAAAATGCACTTGGTTTTCCAAATCACTTTATACATCAGAATGCAGAATGGTCGACATCGGCTTTGCTTGACATAATTAAGAAATAGAAGATAAGGCATAAACAAACTCAGTACCTATAACAGTTAGTCTAATTATTCGCCCTTACCTTATACGTAGAGCTATACCTATTTTTACTTTTCTGCAGCTGTCTACCATATTACGCAAAAGTCTATGCGGTTGATTAGATAGCAACTTTATTATCACTATAGTCTATATTACTTATTAAGTTGAGCTTTTTCGTTGTCAAGTGGTCACTGGTCAGTTATCTCGGCGATGAGTAGGTATAAATACGTGCGAATGGTCAACGGGCAGCATTACAGTCGGCCATGTTGTGGTATAGTGTTGTTTTGTTGTGCGCGTTTGCCGCGCGCGGGAACGCTGGTCCGTGAGTAACTTTCTTATGTTAAAACTATTTGGTAATGGAATTCAGGGCTTTTTAAAAAATACTGGTCAGTTCTAAGTTCATCTTCTATCTATCCAAACTAATATTATAAATGCGAAAGTAACTCTGTCTGTCTGTCTGTCTGTTTGTTCCGGCATCACGCAAAAACTACCGGTTCGATTACGATGAAACTTGGTATAATTATTCATTATTATCCTGGGCACCACACTGGGTACTTTTTATCCCGGAAAAGTATATACAGTAAAAAACAAACTTAATTTTGCGGTTCGATCCCTAGACCCGATTACTGCGCCAACCGCAAATAATAAGTTGGTCGTAGGTTACGTCACCCGCAGTGGAGTTCACTAAGGTTATGTTCTAAATGTAGTGCTGAAGGTTGAATTTGGCTTGCACCGTTCGCAGCACACGCGTGGCGCGCGGCCGTCTCGGATCGCTACCGTATATAAGGACATTTTTTGAACTTTGATTTGAACGGACGTGTCGAGTGACGAGCGTTCGTTCTTATTTTAACTGCTACTTGCAATTCTAAACCGTGCTTTTCAGTGCGACCTTTTTATTCCTTTTAGTTTTTAGAGTTATTTATAAGTCCATTTACAATAGCATTAGAAAGAAGTTAAAAAAGGTTATTTTTAATGCACACTTTGTAACAAAAGTACAATAAATATTGTTACATTACGATAGACGCCGAATTTATTATGATCTATTTTTACAGTAGCTGTCACACTTAATTGTAACCATTTTAACTATTTATCTTATGAAATTATGTGGCTTTCATTTATTTATATTATTTAACTCCAATTTAAAATTACAGTGTCAATGCTAAAAACCTAAAAGAAGCAGGGGTGAACAATACCTGGAACGTTATTCGTTTCACTATAATTCTACCGAATTTACAAATTAACGTTGGTGAAACTTCTTCATCTTCATCATCAGATGATAGTGACTAAATTAGATGATGAAGACGAAGAAATGTCACCAACGTATTGTGTTGTAAGTTGTTATCTATACTACTTATAATAAATCTGTAGAAGTGAAAATTCTGTACATTGAAAATATAAAAAAAATAAATGGCAGGGGGTGTTACTAGACCGACACAAAACCCAAAAATGTGATTAAAATTTTTTTTGTCTGTCTGTCGGTCGGTCTGTCTGTCTGTCTGTCTGTTTGTTCAGGCATCACGCAAAAACTACCAGTTCGATTTCGATGAAACTTGGTATAATTATTCTTTAATATCCTGGGCACCACACTGGGTACTTTTTATCCCGGAAAAGTATATACAATAAAAAACAAACTTAATTTTGCGGTTCGATCCCTAGACCCGATTACTGTGCCAACCGCAAATAATAAGTTTGTCGTAGGTTACGTCACCCTCAGTGGATTTTAGAGTTATTTAGGTTTATTTTTATAAGTCGTAGGTATAGATTTTAATTCTAAAGTATAGGTAGTATATTTGATAGTGTACGTAGTGACCGTAGGTTATTTTATAATACTGTTAGGTAGGATTAGTCATTCGTACCTATAGATATTAGTTTTTAGGGATTTTGCTTATTTATTGAGTTTAGATTAGTTATCATCAGAAATAGGTTTATTTAGGTGGGTAGGTATTTAATTTTCTGTTATTGAGTTTTTTTTTTTAAATTAGGTAGGTAGGTACTTAGGTAAAGATATTATATAGGTAGCCTCTTAATCACCACTAATGAGACACAATTGGTTTTCTATTGTAATTATCCACAAAGGGCCCGCGAGATAGATGGCATTCTGAGGAAGCACATACATTTTATCCTGTTAGCACGTTCCCGTGGGATAATTTCCGACATCCACGCGGGCGAAGCCGCGGGCAGAAGCTAGTTTAAAATAAAATATTTTAAAAACATGATTATTATTTCCATTAATCTTAATTTTTAAATCATCATTGTGATCGGTTGTTTCATTCATTCATTTTGTTGTAAGTTTGTAATGTGTTCAAACTCAAACTTAAACTCAAATCATTTAATTCAACTAAACCAATTACAGGTACTTTTGAATTGTCAAAGGGTCGGTCAGTGTGATGAAGACGTTACTATAAATAAAGCATAATTTTAACCTACTTGTTTATATTGAACGTGTCCATATTTGTTAAAACAATTTTAATTAAGGTGGATGCGCTGCAGTAGCCCGCGAAATCAGACGATTTCGGAGCAATTCTAATTTAAAGGGATATATTGATGATTTTTAAGGTTAAAATTGTATTATTACCCACAGAACAGATAAAATATTACCTACATATTTCTTATTGTTGCGCATCATATTATTTTTATTAAGGTACAACCTTACACTGACCTGCAAATTGCAAAAAACGCAAGAAAATTAGAATTTAAGCATCTCCCTTAAAATTGTTTTATCATAACTTTGAAATAAAATGTTTTGCATTCCTGCTTCTACGAGCCTCTTTTTTCTAATGCTATTATAAACGGAGTATAGTCAGATAGGAAACGCCGACCTCATCTAGTTTTAAAATATGATTTACGTGTAAAAGTGTTTGTACAAACCTACTTACAAAATAAAATCATTTATCATTATCATAACAGTTCAGTAGGTAAAATAAGTAGGGAGTTCATAGAAAAAACACCTAACTTAATTAGGTGAGTAGGTATTTTATTTTATACCTACCTATTTTTACATTCCTAACCAAATGACTGGATATCAGTTCCCTTGGTGAACTAAAACTAACTTAACATCACGCTTGTATACCCCGAAGGGTTAAGCAGAGCTGCTCCTATAGTACACCCACATTTCGCTAGTTCTGTTTGTCCCATATAATAGGGGATGAGTCTATAGCACAGAACACAATCCAGACTCCGGGCTACCACTGACAAATTCTAGATGGTAAAACACTGCCCGACTCGGGAATCGAATCCAGGGCCTCATGCAGTAGCGTTAAAACTAGAACTGTACCTTAATAATAAATTACAACATACATGTCTAGCCACTTACTACCTACTTAAGTGTAGTGTAATAAAAATAAGAATATCGAATACTACCTTAAAATTACATTCTCTTGGTCACCGGATTTGACCTTCAGACTGGTAAACTTGCTAGAGCAACTAAAATCTAAATCAATTTGAATGTTTTACACAAGTATGTAGATGTTCTACTAACGAATAATAAAGTCGTATCTTAGACAAAAATAAAAATACCCGTCTTGAATTAAAAACCTACTTCGAGATGGTTCCATGCTTGGACATTTATTCATTTCGGAGATAGTGTGATACATTTCGCAAACTCAGTTACAAAACCGCTTGGTCCAAATGGTTTGGCTAGATAACAAAAAGTTATACTCAAAAACATAAAAAAAAAAAAAAAAAAAAAATAAAAAAAAAAAAAAATACAACCGAATTGAGAACCTCCTCCTTTTTTTGAAGTCGGTTAAAAACAATCTCACCGAGCTTAACGTAAGTTCTATTTACCTTGGTCGTTTTTCAATGGTGGTTAGGTTACTCCACATCATGAGCAGACACAGGCCCTTGAGATCAATATCTATCTATTATATATACCTATCTAGTAAGTAGGCCAGAAGGTGAATAGCATTTCTTAGAATGAAGAAAAATGGGTATAACATGTTGAAAATCATCATCATTTGTCTAGTCTTTTCCCCAAGCATGTCAAGGTCGGTTTCCATTTTAACCGGATGCAGCTAATACTATAGTCCATTTACAATAGCATTAGAAAGAAGTTAAAAAAGGTTATTTTTAATGCACACTTTGTAATAAAAGTACAATAAACATTGTTACATTACGATAGACGCCGAATTTATTATGATCTATTTTTACAGCAGCTGGCACACTTACTTGTAACCATTTTAACTATGTATCTTATGAAATTATGTGGCTTTCATTTATTTATATTATTTAACTCCAATTTAAAATTACAGTGTCAATGCTAAAAACCTAAAAGAAGCAGGGGTGAACAATACCTGGAATGTTATTCGTTTCACTATAATTCTACCGAATTTACAAATTAACGTTGGTGAAACTACTTCATCTTCATCATCAGATGATAGTGACTAAATTAGATGATGAAGACGAAAAAATGTCACCAACGTATTGTGTTGTAAGTTGTTATATACTTAAAATAAATCTGTAGAAGTGAAAATTCTGTACATTGAAAAAATCCAAAAAATAAATGGCAGGGGGTGTTACATGACCGACACCGAACCCAAAAATGTGATTAAAAAAATTTTTGTCTGTCTGTCTGTCTGTTTGTTCAGGCATCGCGCAAAAACTACCGGTTCGATTACGATGAAACTTGGTATAATTATTCTTTAATATCCTGGGCACCACACTGGGTACTTTTTATCCCGGAGAAGTATATACAATAAAAAACAAACTTAATTTTGCGGTTCGATCCCTATACCCGATTACCACCGTCTGTACTGTACCAACCGCAAATACTAAGTTTGTCGTAGGTTGGGTCACCCGCAGTGGAGTTCATTTTTATTCCTTTTAGTTTTTAGAGTTATTTAGGTTTATTTTTATATGAGTCGTAGGTATAGATTTTAATTTTAAAGTATAGTAGTATATTTCATAGTCTACGTAGTGACCGTAGGTTATTTTATAATACTGTTAGGTAGGTTTAGTCATTCGTATAGATATTAGTTTTTAGGGATTTTGCTTATTTATTGAGTTTAGATTAGTTATCATCAGAAATAGGTTTATTTAGGTAGGTAGGTATTTAATTTTCTGTTATTGAGTTTTTTTTAAAATTAGTTAGGTACTTAGGTAAAGATATCATATAGGTACCCTCTTAATCACCACTAATGAGACACAATTGGTTTTCTATTGTAATAATTAGCCACAAAGGGCCCGCGACATAGATGGCATTCTGGGGAAGCACATACATTTTATCCTGTTAGCACGTTCCCGTGGGTAAATTTCCGACATCCACGCGGGCGAAGCCGCGGGCAGAAGCTAGTTTAAAATAAAATATTTTAAAAACATGATTATTATTTCCATTAATCTTAATTTTTAAATCATCATTGTGATCGGTTGTTTCATTCATTCATTTTGTTGTAAGTTGTAATGTGTGATGAAGACGTTACTATAAATAAAGCATAATTTTAAAATATTTTCTTTATTTTGTTTATACGTCCATATTTGTTAAAACAATTTTTATTAAGGTGGATGCGCTGCAGTAGCCCGCGAAATCAGACGAATTCGTAGCAATTCTAATTTAGAGGGATGTATTGATGATTTTTAAGGTTAAAAATGTATTATTGCCTACATATTTCTTATTGTTGCGCATGATAATTATTTTTATTACGATACAATCTTACACTGACCTGCAAATTGCAAAAAACGCAAGAAAATTAGAATTTATGCATCTCCCTTAAAATTGTTTTCATAACTTTGAAATAAAATGTTTTGCATTCCTGCTTCTACGAGCCTCTTTTTTCTAATGCTATTATAAATGGAGTACCTATAGGTTTATTTTTATAAGTCGTAGGTATAGATTTTAATTTTAAAGTAGGTCTAAGTAGTATATTTGATAGTGTACGTAGTGACCGTAGGTTATTTTATAATACTGTTAGGTAGGATTAGTCATTCGTATAGATATTAGTTATTATGGATTTTGCTTATTTATTGAGTTTAGTTATCATCAGAAATAGGTTTATTTAGGTAGGTAGGTATTTAATTTTCTGTTATTGAGTTTTTTTATTTTATTAGGTAGGTACTTAGGTAAGGATATCAAATAGGTACCCTCTTAATCACCACTAATGAGACACAATTGGTTTTCTATTGTAATTAGCCACAAAGGGCCCGCGAGATAGATGGCATCCTGGGGAAGCACTGCATACATTTTATCCTGTTGGCACGTTCCCGTGGGATAATTTCCGACATCCACGCGGGCGAAGCCGCGGGCAGAAGCTAGTCCATAATAAGATTTAAAAAAAGGTTGAATTCGGTTTTTTCTTCGGTCATAAGCTAAGACTAATTGCTTTCCCATCGGACTAGGTATGAGAGTGAGCGGAGAGGGAGTTGACGCGTGGTTGCGCACATACTTGTGCGCTAACTATTACCTAATAAGTACTCCTGTAAATAGTCGTCGTTACTGAACTTCGGTTAGAACTTTAGAAGAACAATGGTGTTCCTACATCATGTTCAGAATTGTCGTCGTTACCTAATTTCGGTTTTCGAATATTATACTGTCGGGGGACCGCTACTACACTCGAGAGCAATGAATCCGGGTCACTTAAAGAATGTTAAAAATCTCGGAAACTAAAAATGATAGGTTAATGCAATAAATTGTATTTAATAGACAATGTAATACTCCTTAAATGAAAGTAAAAAAAAATATGAGTCACCATACATTTTATTAACACAAAATTACATAAAGAAAAAAACTGCTGATCTCTCCTTAAAACAAAAATAGGAAACATGAAATTTTTGAACTTTATTACGATTTTCTTGAATTTTAATACTTCGTATTGCCTCCTCGTGTTTCCATTACTGCGTTTACGCGGTTTGGCATGCTGTACACCAAGTTCCTTATACGATTTTGGGGAATATTCTCCCATTCCTCTGTGAGAGCAATTTTGAGCTCACGAAGCATGATTGGGGGAGGGTTTCGTTGTTTTACGCATCTGCCTAGCTCGTCCCAAGCATGCTCGATCGGGTTGATATCCGGGCTGCGCGCTGGCCACTCCATACGAGTAATGTTCATCTCTTGAAGGTAGTCATTCACAATCCTACCTGTATGAGGTCGGGCATTGTCATGCATAAATATAGCATCCTCACCTAAATCCAAACTAATATTATAAATGCGAAAGTAACTCTGTCTGTCTGTCTTTGCTTCACGCCTAAACTACTGAACCGATTTGTGTGAAATTTAGTACAGACATAGTTTGGAACTTGAGAATGGACATAGGATAGTTTTTATTACAAAAAATAAAAAATAAAATAAAAAATAAAATTTATTCCGGACATACAGCGCCATCTATTGGTCAAGAGTCGGTGTCATCTATTGGTGAAGTCACTATTCCACGCGAACGAAGTCGCGGGCAAAAGCTAGTTGACCATAAATGGACCAACGTGATCATTGAGGATTTCTTCCACATATCTTACGCTAGTTAAAGAGCCGTTTTCTATGATCACCAGCTCTGTGCGACTTTCAGAAGAAATTCCGGCCCACACAAGTACAGACCCACCACCGTAGGCTACTTTTTCTTCGATGCATGCTTGCTTGAATCTTTCCCCTGGTCTTCGATACACTCTGTGTCTTCCATCGTGCTTGTAGAGCATAAATTTTGATTCGTCGGAGAACATAACTTTTGACCAATCTTCAATACTCCAATTTACGTGGCTCTGGGCATATCTTAGTCTTGAAATACGATGCCCACGCTCCAGTTTAGGGCCGTTTGCAGGTCTAAGGGGTTTTAAGTTAGATTCAGCAAGCGGACGTCTTACTGTCCATGCACTTGGATCAGTGTTTGGGCCAGTAGGTTATATAATGCACGTGAACAGTGTGTCGAATGTTGTGGAGGGGTGTCGAGTGTTTATGTATGCAGATGACATGTGTGTAGCTTATGCTTCGAAAGATATAATTGAGGCACGACAGTGCATACAAGAAGACTTCGAGCGTATCACCAAATGGGCACATGATAATGGAATCATTTTAAATCTGTCTAAGACAAAATGCATGCATATACGCTCGCCACACAATCTACGAGCTAAAACTGTACAAAGAGAGGACCTTAATGTAATAGGACATACATACGAATGCCTACATAGCGATAAGGCTAACTGCGTATGTGTGAAATTGGATTATGTTAGCACATTTAAATATTTAGGCCTTAATATTGATTCAAATTTTAATTGGAAAACGCATGTAACTGACATATGTAACAAGTTGAGATCAGTATTGGGGAAGTTCTATCAGTTGAACAATGTGGTAAATAAACAGACGCTATTGATTGTATATTATGCACTTGCTGACTCACTAATCAGCTATGGACTGAGTGTGTATGGGCGAACGTTTAAGACGTACTTGCAAGACATAAAAAAACTACAAATACGATTAATTAAGTTCCTAGTCAGCAAAAAGGTTAAGAAAAAATGTAACAAAGAATATGAAAACTTATTTCCCATTTGTAAAATCCTACCAATAGATAAGAAAGTCGATTATTTGATAAGCATCGAACACTATTACAGTGATGAGTTTAAAGTACCTGTTAAAAATAAATATAACACAAAAAGTGTAAGAGAGAAAAGACTAGTTCAACCGAAAATAACAAATTATTATGGGGAGAGAATTTCTAAATATTTAGTGCCAAAAGTGTTTAACAGAATAGATATGTTAAGACAAACCCCTAAATTGAGTAAAGGTATAATTAAATCTAAATTAAGGAGTGTGTTTCTCGGTAACGACGAATCTGCCTTTATCGAGAAGTAAATTCATACCATATACCTACCTAGCTATATTCAAATTTTTATTCATGTTTCAAATTGACGTTATTTCAGGTTAAACAAATATCAACTTTATTGTAATGGTATTTATGTTGATTTCAGAGTGACTGGCACTGTGAGGAAAGTTATAAGAATGTTTGAAGTTGTAGCGTGAACTGAACTTTAATGTGTAGGAATTAAAGTTAATTTTCCATAAACTCATGTTTGTTTACATTTTTGGCGAATATGTCGCGATTTAAATTTAAAGTAGTTATTTCGTTAATTTCTTTAATACCTTAAGCACACAAATGTACAGAGGCGAAGTTGTAAGTGTTAAAATGGTATTATTATTATTATCATGTGAATCACGCTAGGGGTTTGGTCGGGCCGGCGCGGGCAGGTTGCGGATACTTGTGGATGTGGCTCTGGGCGCGGACTTCTCCAGATGGACACGCACTTAGAACCTGTCAGTGTCCGGTGTTCACGGTTCGTCCGCAATCTGGCCGTGCCGGTGTGATTGATCCCTGAGTGAAATAGTGCAAAGTTGATAGTTTTAAAGGTTCGTTTTTTACTATATTATGTGTAAATATCTAACGGGCGCTTCTCGCCATCAAACTCGAAAGTTTGGCGAGTAAAATTGTAAAAACAACAAGAAAAAAAAAAAAAAAAAAAAAAAAAAAAAAACTTGGGTTACTTCCTCCGAGGCGTCGAAACTGATTGTGAGTTCAGTTCCTGTGAGAAAGCGATTTCGAAGCATGGTGTTCACCAAGTATCGGTCTTCTCGTGCTGTGGTACACCTGGTTCTGCCCGTTCCTGGTCTGCGTAGGTTAGAACCAGTTTCTTCGTAACGTCGGAGAATTCTTTGTACTGTTGACAGCGACACACCGACAGTCCTGGCTGTATCGCGCTGACTCCGGCCGGTTTCCAGCATTGTAAGTATTCTGGTGCATTCTTCAGGCGTAAGCGACATAATTTCAGCTTGAATAATGAATATAGAGCACTATCAACATGGTTTATGTACCCACATAAATGACAGATTACAAACAAAAGCAAAACCAAATGCTGTAATTTCGTAGTTCCATCTTCGAAAGTGGCCCTTTTTCGAATTAAATTTTTTTTATGATATAACTTTACAATAACTAAGAAGTTTTAATACCTTCATTTAAGGAGTATTACCTACATTGTCTATTAAATACAATTTATTGCATTAACCTAGCATTTTTAGTTTCCGAGATTTTTAGGATTCTTCAAGTGACCCGGATTCATTGCTCTCGAGTGTATTTTAAACTTTAACAGAACGTTAGGCTAATAATTAGAGCGGTCCCCCGACGGGAAAGCATTTAATCAAAAAAATTCATACGTGCTTACGTAGGGTCATAATTTCAAGGTTATTTTTTTCTTTTTATAGGGTTTCACGTTGTCGGGGGTTTTTTAAATTTTCAATTTAATTTTTAATTAAAAATAAGATTCGCGGCCGTAACAAATATGTATTTACAGAATTATATTTGACGGAGAAGGTATGTCTGTCTCTCGTTAGCATCACGCATATTTTAATTACTGTGGGCGTACTATGGGTAGTGTTGGTTGGAGCACAATAGAGAAACAGTTTTCAGTTCAAATCCGATTATAATTTACGAACCAGTTAGTCACACTAGCGAATCACATACACACACAACTCAACGATACGGAACGCGCGACAGTTTCTATCCACATGTTGTTCGTACGATGTCCAATGTTTCTATCATCTCGAGAGCTCTGCTCACACCGCTTTTTGTAGCTGTTGCTCTCGTCTCCCCACGAACTCAGGCTAGACTCTGTCTAGCGCCACGAGATGGCGCTAACATTCCGAATAGTCAAACGAATGACTCCGACATATTCAATATATAATGATGATTATTAGATGTTATTGTAAACATCTCCTAGACTACAATATTATTATAGGTAATTACTTATTTATCTCAACACTGATATATTAGTTTTGACCTTACAATTTGTAATCGCATATCAGTAATGACATAACACAATAAACAAATTAAAAGCTTTTGTTGGTTAGTGTGTATTACACGAGCGACATGCGTCAACGACAGAGGCAAATGCAGCCGTCGACGCGTATCGGCGGCAGCCGTCGACGCGTCAGCGGCTGCCATCAACAACAATCAACATGCCGCTCGTATATTTAAGCAGTGCGTAAATACACGGGCGACACGTTGTCGATGGTTGTTTTTCTAGAATAGCATCTCGCTGTTCAACCTAGGAGGTTGTCGTCTGCTTAACCGGACTTGCTTGTGGGTGCCTCGATAAATTAAGGCCTCCAGCTAAGGCTTAAAAAACTTTAAAACTAAACGACAACACGCTATGGGCACCCCCGGTGGGGTACGGACCTCGGGTTAGGGCGTCGCTGGGAGAGGGCATCAGGGAACAGGCTAGGTCAGAATTATTTAGGGACAAATTCAAAGCTACAGGGTCAGCGGCGCGGGCTGGCTTAGTAAGGTACGGTGTTGTCGACGGCAACCGCCAACACTGTTGTCGCCGACACGCGTCGAGTTCAGTTACCTTTGTCGTTGATGCGTGTCTCTCTTGTTTATGCACACTTACAATTAGAAAAACAATCAAGTACTATTCTGCCTACCCCGTTCAGGGAAAACTACTGATGTTAAATTAAGCATCGATATCTAGCGACGTCCTATTTATGTAAGTAATGAAACGATTTGCTATCGTAGGTAGTAACCGTATGATTAGGTAAAAGTGCATAACTATGGGAGGGCGTGCGGTCGTGGGGTCGGCCGCTCTTGGTGACGGGGCCCGCGAAATTAAAATCAAAAGTAATTTTCATACCACTTGCTCAAAAAAGTGACATTCTATGCCACAAAAAGCGAACATAACAATAGTCATTTTTAATCTGTTAAAAACAGAGAAAGAAAATTGTACTGAATTTCATTCATCCTCTAGCTAGGGGGAGAATGTGATTTAAATTTGGAATAATTACCGAAATTTATACTGAACTACATCTGTGTTTACACCATTGAGTTTGTATATAAAGCATTATACATCTTTTTGAAAAAGGAATTCGCATTTATTATGCAGTTATGATTATTAAATAAAATTATGAAAACCGACGAGGCCGTATGAGCTTGATGCCTTTGCTTTTCCGACAAAAAAATATTAGTCTAGGAATTTGCCGCGTTTTTGTTTTCTTCAAATACATAAACGTTAAGTTTATTTTTTCGCAAATGGTACGAAAAGTAGAGTATTTTCCTCGGTGATAAAGCTGTCTTAGTCTTGGGTGAACTTAAATCCCTCGCTACACTCAGGACTCGTCTTAAATCCCTCGCTTCGCTCGTGATTTAAGTTTTTAACACCCTCGCTACGCTCGGGAGTAAACCTCGAGTCTTTCGTTACGCTCGCGATTTAAATCGTCGCCCGCGACAGAAGACACTGCTTTATCCCCTTGGTTAATAATCTACTATTATTCAAATTAAGCTGAGAATCAGCACTTTTCAAACGTCAAAATTACAAAAGACAGTCCCCCAAAAACGTCTGCCCTTCACCACTTCCTAGACGAGGCATGGCAGGTGGATACCAGCTATCAATCAGAATCTGAATCATTTCGAAGTTTATTGCTTATCCATTGCTTCTCAACAACGTAAATAACGCAATGAATGTTGTTGAACTGTCAAAATGAAAGTCGTTCATACTTTTAGTGTGTTACGAAGTTACCCCGACGAGCCCGCGACTTATGTTAGTAAGAGGAACAGTGGAGTTTTAGTCGGTAGGAGTCCAACATAACCCTCCGTTCTTCCCGTACGGAAGGTATTCATGAGGATTTCCCCCACGGAAAAAAAGGAAAAGTAAAAGCAATTATGGGGTAAAAGTAATTACCTACATTTTTTTTTGTTTTAAATTTGTATTCAATGATAGCAAGATGATGCTCTATTTTTGTTGTTAACAGTACCTAGACACTTTGACTGATGAAGTGATGACCTCAGACCGGCTGATAACGATCGTTAAGTCATCAATAAACTGACTATGAACGGAAGAGCGTACTTTACTTGTTAAAATCTTGGCTATTAAATTGGAGCAACCACTAACGTATACTACGATATTGTACAGTATGACCAGTATATTATAAGAGCCTAGATTCTACTACAGTGTAGCCGACGAGAGAATACGCTCTTGACACCTGTCAGTTTCATACAAACGGAAACGTTTTTTTTTTGCTAATTATACTAGATTTGTCGCACTGACTGACGTCAGGAACGCGTTCTCTCAGTGACCAGCAAGGGTGATGGTTGAACGTAGGTTCTTGGGTTCAATTCCTAGGTCGGGCAGTGTTTTTATGTTATTATTACCCTTCTCAATGATATTATAAGTAGTAAGTGGTGACCCTTCTATTATGGGACATTAACAGTGACAGTAACAGTGGCGGAATTATAAATTTTTTCTTCTTCCCAAATCGTGCTCGATTTTAGCTTAACATTATATTCAGGGTGGGCCTAATATACAACCTCAACCTTTAGCAGTGGAAAAATCCATTATAGAAATGTAATGCTAAAATTCCAGAATTTTAGGACATGGAACGCTTATTCCAATTTTGACAGTTGGAGTGTTGCCACGTATTGTTTTTACTAGCCTCTGGGTAAAATATAAAAACACAAATGGGACTGATGACTAACACGCTGTGATTTTGTGCGTGAAGACGAGTGGCGTCAGCATATAATGCTCACAAACACACTTCCGAATCAGCCAGTGTCTTGGACGGTACCGAGAGCTCCTGCGCTTACTCTTAAACACATATTCACATCATGTTTGTACACAGTTATCACAAGTAAAGCTCTTAACGCTTCTTGAGATAAAAACACTGTAACTAACTGACAGTAATATCCGCAATAAAAAATAAACGACGTTCTTAACAAGAAGATTATTCTGATACTATAGAGTTCTTAAATATTTCAAAGATATTAAACCAATGTGGAGTAATGAATTTTAGACTAAGATATATTATATGTTTTCAATTAAAACTTATAAAAACCTTGTAAGGCTAGGAAATAAGACAAGCTGTATATACTTCTATAGATTAAAACTCTGTATAGTCTTCTTCTTCTTCGTGTCGCTGACACAACTGTATTTTAAATTTTGTTTTCCCAAAACTTTACACTTCCTCTGCGTTGTTGGTGGCAGCACAGAGGTCACTTTGACTGCATGTTTTGGGACACAGAGGGCGGGATAGGAGATGGGGCATGGTTTGTGACATAGCTCCACAATCATACTCTACTGCCGTTCTGTCAAGTTAGCCCCACTTTACCGGGTTGGACTTACATCTTTCCACTTGTTTCCGGAGACGGTTCAGAGACTTCCACTTGACCGCGGAAGGTTAACTACCAGGGACCTGCAAGGAGATGCTTCTTTGGTGATAGGTAGTAATTAGGAGAGGGAAGAGTGTCCTGCCACAGTTTTCAAACTCTATATAGTAATTTACTTATTACTAATATGTATCTAATCTAACTAGCCTGTATTGGCCCACAGAAGGGCAAAGGCTTCCCTCTCCCTTTTCCACACAATTCTGTCTAATATGTATACTTATCTATTTATTAACAGAAATAGGTATATATATTTATTTTTTGCAAAATCTTTATATTTAATGAACATCTTTCTACCTTCTCAAATGAAATTCGGCAAATTAAAATTTTAGTGCTGGCAGCCTTAACTCCATATGTGAACGAAACGTCAAATTGTTATTTCCCAGAATCGGCGATAATTTAAAAATACACCGTACCTAGATTAGACAATACTAGATGTGTTTAACTTTAATTATTTCCTTATCTCCTTTATTTATTGATCTGTTGTGCGACACGTGGACTGTACGCATTAGATATAACCTACAGTATTTAATCTCAGTCGGTACGTAAGGGCGCTGCGCGATAGTTTTTATTGTGTTAACTTTGTTGGGAGGTCACCAATAGACTGTACA
Source organism: Apamea sordens (assembly GCA_945859715.1). Taxonomy (NCBI): domain Eukaryota; kingdom Metazoa; phylum Arthropoda; class Insecta; order Lepidoptera; family Noctuidae; genus Apamea; species Apamea sordens. The sequence goes on along the minus strand of OX244015.1, from coordinate 2,259,012 downwards.
AACTTTTTTTTTTCGTGTCGTTACCGGTAATTGAAGTGAGTACCTAACTTTAAGTTATTCCTTTTATAAACTAGGAAAAAAAGCAAGTTTATGTATGCGAAGAAATAATAAAATGTTACTTGTTCTTGGCAATGTTGAATGAAAACTTGATAAATTTTACAGAATTCTTCAAGAGAAATTGTTCCTTTTGTTATTATAAGGAACAATAAATTAAAAGTTTCCATAACATCCGACCAGCTGATAATTTGTTTACATTTTTTATGACTTGACTCTGCTATCATAGTGGTTTGTTTACATTAAAATATTACACACAATTATGATTAAATGATATTGCTTTGATTCGAGATGTTGCTGAATAAGTAATAGGTATTATTTAGCATCATTGTTACTGAATCTATATCTTTACAAATTATAAAACATATTTTTTCTCTATCCTATCCTTCTATAATAATATTATAAACTATTATGTCTTCAATAAAACACCAAATATCGTAATTTGTGTATTGAGCTAAGTAGCCTAGAAATACAAGTGGATAAATCATAAGAGTAGGGTAGGAACAACAATATGATAGAGGGTAGACTGAAAACTTAATAACCATAAACTTATAAACTAGGAAGTATGTAGGTACCTATATACAACATACCTTTCCCCCAAGTATACAAAATATATTTAAACTTTAACTTATACTTAAAGCCAACAATTTTGCATTTATCTAAATAATCTAACATTAACATTAATATGTTTATTCGATATACATTGAATCAGGCTTTTCATAAGGGCCTTTTGTATGAGATAAAACTTTACTTTTAATCTTACCCCCAGAATAGCCAGACTCATAATCACTAGGTATACCTAACATTTCCGCCCATTGGTCCGGACTCGGTATTTCAATTATTTCCTCACTCGTACTTCCCATTTCCACGTCTTGATTTTCCATTTCCAAACTGGCGTTTTCCTTATTCACTTCTTCCCTCTCTCCTTCGCAGTCCGCATCTTCTGTGACTTTCTTTTTAACCAGTTGGTCGATGTGTCGGTTGACAACATTACCATCACTAGTTGCAACTTGATAATTAGATGGCCCTTGCCTTTTAACCACCGTACCAGGCAACCAACGAGGTCCACAACTATAGTTTCTATACATCACACTTTTGCCCACATTCGTTTCTCGAGTTATATTATGAGCATTATTGGTAATCTGTTGATTAGTTTTATTTTGAACACGATTATCCGGATGTATAACATCTAACAAGGTACGTAGGCGCCTATTCATCAAGAGTTCAGAGGGGCTCTTGTTAGTTATTGTGCAAGGAGTTACCCGCAATCCTAGTAGCATTCGAGGAATCTTAACATCCCAAGAGATGTCATCCATTTTGCGCAACTTGTCTTTAACAGTTTGCACCATTCTTTCGGCCAAACCGTTTGTTGCAGGATGATAAGGTGCTGTCTTAATATGTTTTATTTTATTCGCGTCCAAAAATTGTTTAACTTCAGCTGACACAAAGGACGTTCCGCTGTCGGAAACCAATGTCTCACACAAACCATGCATAGCAAATAAATTTCTGAGGTGTCTGATGACCGTTCCCGCTGTCATATTGTTAACCAAGATCACTTCAGGCCATCTGGAATACGAGTCTACAACAATTAAAATATTTTTACCTTGGAAAGGTCCCGCAAAGTCCACATTTATTCGAGACCACGGCTTTGTAGGCGTGATCCACTCAGATTTAGTTTTCGGAGGCATGTGCCGATTTTCAAGACATTTGTCGCAGCCGCCTACTAATGCCTCAATATTTTCGTTCAGTTTTGGCCACCAAACATAACTCCTGGCCAGTGATTTGGTTTGGACGATGCCGTTATGTGTTTTATGTAAAGCACGTAATATCGTTTCACGCAATGATGACGGTACCACCACTCGACAACCCAGTAAGATACAATCTTCATGCATAGAGAGTTCCGAACGATGTAACCAATATGGACGCAGTTCATCATCGGTAACTCTAGCTGGCCAACCGCTTAGTAAATGATGACTGACACGAGATAATAGCCTATCTCGCTTCGTTGCTAATGCTATTTGGTCAGCATCCACAGGAAAGTCGGTAGGTGTCTCTGCCATCAGCAACACGTCACATAACTGCTGTTCAGGTTGGTCGGGAACCGGCTGTGGCCATCGGCTCAATCCATCAGCGTGACCAATTTGTTGTCCCGGTTTGTACACAATTGCGTAATTATGTGACGTCAACAAAATTGCGATCCTCGTTAGGCGAGGCGACAAGACCGTGGGCATAGGTCGCTTCGGATCGAATATGCCCAACAAAGGTTTATGATCCGTAACTATAGTGAAGGATCTTCCCATTATATAATTATGAAACTTGCTAACTCCAAATGAAATGGCCGTGGCCTCTTTATCTAATTGTGAGTAACGGCGTTCGTGAGTATGTAGAGTTCTGGAACTCATAGCTACGGGGCGCTCCTGTCCGTCTTCCATAACGTGGGATAATACAGCACCGACGCCGTATTCTGAACTGTCGCAGGTGAGTACCAACGGCTTATTTAAATCGTAATGAACGAGCGTCAAGTCAGATGACAGCAACCTTTTAGCCGTGTCAAAGCTCCTTTGCTCCCTGTCTGTCCATTGCCAAGATTGTGCTTTGTCGAGCAACCTATGTAGGGGCTCGAGCATAGTGGCTTTGTGAGGTACGAACCTCTCATAAAAGTTATATAATCCTAAAAACGCTTGTAGCTGTTGAACGCTCTTTGGTTCAGGAGTGTTGAGGATAGACTCAACTTTGCTAGGTGCAGGATGAATACCCTCAGCGTCTATGACAAAACCAAGAAACTCTACACGTTCTTTGGCAAACTTACATTTGTTCCGATTGAGCCGCAAACCTGCCTTACCGATGCGCTCCAGTACTGTGTCGAGACGCTGCGTCATCTCCGACATCGTCCGGCCACTGACGATGACGTCATCGATCAGTACTGCGACGCCGGGAATGCCCGCCAGCAACGCTGTCATCAAGCGCTGGAAAATTCCCGGGCAGGCTTTAACACCAAAAGCCAATCTGTGTACTGAAAACAAACCTTTGCATGTGTTTAAGGTTAACAGCTGTGCTGTGGCGTCTGTGACGACCACCTGTGTATATGCACGGTCAAGGTCGAGTGTCGTGTAAAATTTGCCACCAGCAATCGTAGCAAACACTTCACTTGCAGTCGGCATATGGTAGGTATCAGACTCGGTAGCCTGATTAACTGTACTACGGTAGTCACCGCAAAGACGAATGTCCCCGTTCTGTTTGGGTATTGGAACAACCGGAGTCGCCCATTCTGAAAAAGACACAGCGCGAAGTACCCCTTCCCCCACTAAACGATCAATCTCTTTTTCAACTTTGTCTTTAATAGCATAGGGTACTGGACGTGCCTTCAAAAACCTAGGAGTCGCACCTGGTTTCAAATGAATAGCCACAGGGTCCCCCCTGTACGTACCGAGTCCATCTCTGAAAACCTCGCTGTACTTACCTACAATCTGATCGTTCGCTGACATGTCAAGTTCAGATATCATATTAACATTTAAAGTAATACCGAGTGCCTCGAACCAGTTACGTCCCAACAGATTCGGCCCCGAGCCCTTAGCTACAATGACATTCAAAACACACTTAATGTCTTTATATTGTACTTGCACTTTAGCTTGTCCCATCACTGTGACCGGTGAGCTGTTCCACGTGCACAGGCGGTTGGGTACCGCGCGCAAAACACTGCGCGAGCGTACGCGCGCCCACGTCTGCTGGTTCACCAAGGAGAAAGCGGCGCCGGAATCCACCTCCATCGCTACCTGCGCGCCGTCCAGTAGTAGCTTCACCTCGTATGCCGGAACGCGAAAGCTCCTTGTGCTCTCCATGTTATATATGCCATTAAGCATGTCAGTCTCGTTTTCAGCTAAGTTAATTTTTTCAGAACGACTTTTCTTTTTAGCGGTGCATATTCTCTCGATGTGACCTTTCTTCTTACAAAAGTGGCACACGGCGTTAACAAAGCGACATTCGCCAGCGTGCCGGTCTCCACATCGATAACACAGTCGAACATTTGCTTTGGATTGCACAACGTTGACGTCCATAGGTTCACATGACGGCGGCGACGTCACCGCGGCGTCCACTGCCGTTGCGTCGTAGCTGACGGCGGCGCCGGTGACGGAGGCGCTCTGCATCATACGAGCGTCCTTGCCCGCACTTTCGGTCGATAGCATAGCATCCACTACGTCATGGTATCGCAAATTATCTTTCTTTAACAGTTCGTACTGCAAATTGTGATTGTTCATACCACATACCAATCTGTCACGAAGCATCCTTTCCATGTCTGTAAAGTTACAACCGGCACAGATTTTTCTGAGTTGCGCTATGTATTCCGCGGCAGATTCACTGTGTAGTTGATCGCGTTTATAGAATTTGAACGACACAGAAATCTCATTAGGTTTTGGGCTGTAATGTTTAGTTAGGATCGCTTCAATTTCACTGAATGTTACTGCACTAGACTTTTTAGGTGTAATCAACGCCAGAAGAGTCTCGAACACTTGTACGCCGCACACTGTATAGAAATTTGCCCTTTTTGCCGAATCTGAGACGACGCCATTCGCCTCAAAACAATATTTAAGTCTGTCGATGTAATTGTCCCAATTATCACATTTCACATTGAACTCATGAAATTTCACCGATTTACACTCCATTGTCATGTTTTATACTCGTCGCCAATATTATGTCTTCAATAAAACACCAAATATCGTAATTTGTGTATTGAGCTAAGTAGCCTAGAAATACAAGTGGATAAATCATAAGAGTAGGGTAGGAACAACAATATGATAGAGGGTAGACTGAAAACTTAATAACCATAAACTTATAAACTAGGAAGTATGTAGGTACCTATATACAACATAAACCGTTTGCGAAAGTTTGTGTGGATGGTTGTCACTCTTTCACGCAAAAACTACTGAATGGATTTTGATGAAACTTTACAGTGATATAGCTTACACACCAGAATACCACATAGGATAATTTTTATCCCGATATTCCTACAGGATTGACAGTTATACAGGTGAAACCACTGGACGCTGCTAGTTGATTTATACACACAAACACAACATCATGCCTATATTCCCTAAAGGGTTAGGCAGGGCTGTACCGTTTGTATACTCACATGTTTCCAGTTATGTTCAAGTGGAAGTGTTTATTTAGCAAGCAGTGTCCCGTGTTGGTACCCGTCACCAGGCGCAGGCTGTTCCTGTGTATCTTATGATGGCATGACTTCCTTGGACTGCCTGCAGCCCAGTGACGAGATCCACCAGCTCTCTGCTTGTATGTGGGTGTGCTTATGTAGCCACCGTTGGTTTGATGGTGCTATTTTAGTGTTTGCTTCCAGTCTAACTGGATGTAGCTGAATACCAGTATTTTAAATGGCGCGACTGCCTATCTGAAGGCCAATTCTCGTAATTTAAAACGTTCAAAATCTAGTCGCAGTCTCATCTCGGCGACAAACAAATGTCAAAAACTTGTCAAAATGTAGGGAAATTAGACGTATTTTTGACAGATTGAGACTGAGATCAGACTGTGAATGTTCTTAACATTACGAGAATTGCCCCCCTGACCTCCACAGCCCAGTTGCTGGGTAACACAATAGCTCTTGTTAAGTCTGTTTGTAATTGTCATTCAAAATATTCCAAAGTGCCCCATGAGTCAGGAGTCTTGTTCCCAAACTCTCAATTAATTCAATTGTACTGTGCATACAATAACAGTCCACTTAAGAGTGTTTACAACGTACGTCGTTCTCAAGTTATGGCGTGACCAAGGGAAATAGGGATTCATTTTAATGTATATAATATATATAGATAGATTGTTGTCCCAAAACTTTGCCACTTCCACGGCGTCGTCAGTGACAGCGCAGTTGTCACTTTGACTGCATGTTTTGGGAGACAGAGGGCAGTATAGGAGGTGGAGCATGGCTTGCGACATAGCTCCACAATCACACCCTACTGCCGTTCCGTCAAGGTAGCCCCACTTCACCAGGTCGACGATGATTTACTAACTAATAATTCTCGCTTTTTCAGCGCAAAAATGCCAGAATCCTATGACACGATCATAGTTGGCATGGGAGCGTCAGGGTGTACGGCCGCCTCTACGCTATCCAGGGCTGGTAAGAAGGTTTTAGCGTTGGAAGCGATGGACAGAGTCGGTGGCAGAGTGAACACCGTGCCTTTTGGTGATGGTGTCGTCGAGTTGGGGGCGGAATGGTGAGTTGTAGTGGTGGTTTTTTTATAAATCTTGTTACTATTAACCCTTTCGAGCGAGCATTTGCAAAATAATTGCCAAACCACTTTTTAAGGACTCAACACTTATGCCAACACGTACAGTCACGAACACCAATATATGTCAACACTCGGCAACTTTCAATTGCGATTTTTTCTTGAAATAACGAATGCAACGTTGAAATACGACACATTACATAAACATATGGGTTCGGAAATACTATGTTCGTAACAACATAAAATTTCATTAAAGAATAAAGGAGTAAATCGCGTTTGAATAAAGCCGAGTGTGTACATACTTTTTCTCGTGACTGTACACACACACAACAACACAACAGCTTTTTACTAAATGCATTTGAAAGTATAAGTATATATGGTACAGACGCCAGCACACCAAGCTACCCAAACATGTCAAATTTTCTCAATCAACCTTGAACCTAATGCTTTAGCGATAAAGTCGAAAGTTTATTATAGAAATTTGACAGATTTTAGTAAGCTTGATGTGCTGGCGTCTCATAGCTCACTCTAAGCTCACTTCACCTAACTTTTCACGGTGAGATTTTTACAGAATCGATCAGCAGGACTGTCGTCCACTTTATCTCTTACCACATTCTTTTTTTTCTGCAGGATCCACGGCCAATTCCCTTCTCGCGTCTACGATCTGGCGATACAGAACAACGTGTCCGTCCTCCCACAAGACCTGGACTTCGATGTGTACCGGTCAGATGGGAGCGCCGGAGACAAGGACGTGCTGAATGACCTGATGACCTTCAGCCTGGGAGTTGTTGATGACCCGCCTGAGAAGCCGGAGCCTTTGGGGCGGTATATTACAAGGCGGTGAGTCGCAGTCAAATATTTATTTTTGTAGAACGTATACAACATGTCCCGGAATTCACGCACACCACCAGACACCCCAATTAGAACATTATGTTATAATCATAATACATACACTGATTTTTTATTATTATGTCAAAAACATTGTTTTTTTGATTAATTAGTTATACTGATTGTTGGAGAAAATTATGGTCACATTACAAATCTACGCACTCGTATAAGGGTCTAGCTTAGTGAGTATTTCATCCATTTTGGTTTGTTTTGACTGTACAGCGGAAGTGTGACAGTAATTTACGTAGTTTTAATTATTATTGGTAGGTACCTATAAAATATTATTACCTAATATAAAAATTACAGAAACCGATTCAGTAAACGATTCTGAACAAACTACTTTCATAATGTGCTTTAATTCAGTTACACATTGTATAAAAATTGTTCGTTCGATTATCTTTTGGTTAGTATAGTCAGTATCAAAAAAAACCAAGGTGTAAAAAGACACATCACATAGCCATCAACTACGCGTTCTGTACATCAAACTAAGGTAACATTGCACAAAAATAATTCCTGGGAAACGACTTTTATTTTTGGTGTGAAAAGCTGGTTGCAGTAGTGCGCAACGTAACGCACGCAAAACATTGTGCTTATGGTGCATGCAACGTTGCAGGGGTCGTAGGGGATTTAAAGTTGTGTGCATCATCATCTGCCTAGCCTTTTCCCAACTATGTAAGTCGGCTTCCAGTCTAACCGGATGCAGCTGAGTACCAGTATTTTACATGGAGCGACTGCCTATCTGACCTCCACAACCCAGTTACTGGGTAATACAAAACCCCTCGGTAAGACTAGTTGTCAGACTTTCGGGCTTCTGACGACCCGTAATGACTGTCAAAGATCCACGAATGACAGGCGGGACCAACGGCTTAACGTGCTTTCCGAGGCACGGAGTGGTCTTGGTATGTGAAGATGGTCACCCATCCACGGCCCAACCGCAGCTTAACCTGATCGATCGACCCGTGCGGCTGTTATTACTTAGTCACAAGCCCCTCGTAAAAAATCAATAAGTTGGAATTTTGACCTCCACGATCTCCGTAACTCAATGTCACGACATTGAGATTTTAAAATAATAACCCGGGACATTTCACACAGCGCCATCTAGTCCCAAGCTAAGCAACCTAATGCTTGTGTTATGGTAACAAGATGGCTGATAAACTACTTATATACATTTTTTTTGTGTAAATACATACATATTATAGATAGAAAAACACCCAGACTCGGAACAAATACATGTAGGTCATACAAATATTTGTTCCGTGCGGGAATCGAACCCGCGACACGCAGCGTAGCAGTCAATTGCTTAACCACTGCGCCAGTGGCGCCAACCGTGCCGTCACTTTATGTATTGTGAATGATAATTTAACCGTGCCGTCATTAGTATTGTGAATGATAATTTAGGTATTAGGTGGAGGGTGGCAAAATAGTTGAACAGATAATTTTGATGTTATTACCGACAGATAAAAAGAGATTATTGTTATCATTATTCAGAGGGCAATTAGGACGTATATAGATACGAAACATTTAATATTACCTTTTATCAAAGCAATACAAGAAAACTATAGTTGTTAACAGTGTTTCTCGATCCATCGAATGTTTTGTGTTCCTAGTAAAAGTTGGTAAAAGAGCACATGGACTTCGTTGTCAAAGTCAAATCATTAATTATTTCAAATACTACGTATACTAATATTATAAACGCGAAACTTTGTTTGGATGGATGTATGTTTGTTACTCTTTCACGCAAAAAGTACTGAACGGATTTTGATGAAACTCTACAGTAATATAGCTTATCCATCAGAGTAACACATATGACACTTTTTATCCCAATAATCCCACGGGATCGACACTTATGCGGGTGAAACCGCAGGGCGCTGCTAGTAGGCACATAAAAGGCTCTTTTGAACATCAAAATTGTAGTACCTATTAAAATTATGTCTATCGCTTATTTTATTAAAGGGGCCCGTGGCTAAATAATAACAGCCGCACAGGTCGATCGGTCAGGTTAAGCTACGCTTGCCACGGTTGGTCTGTGGATGGGTGACCATCTTTACATACCGAGACCTCTCCGTGCCTCGGAAAGCACGTTAAGCCGTTGGTCCCGGCTGTCATTCGTGGATCTTTGACAGTCGTTACGGGTAGTCAGAAGCTCGAAACTCTGACAACCAGTCTTACCAAGGGGTATCCGTATTACCCAGTAACTGGGTTGTGGAGGTCAGATAGGCAGTCGCTCCATGTAAAATACTGGTACTCAGCTGCATCCGGTTAGACTAGAAGCCGATCCCAACATAGTTGGGAAAAGGCTAGGCAGATGATGAGCTTATTTTATAAAAAAAATGTAGATTTTCTGTTCATCATCATCATTCACAGGCCGACTTCGCACTGGGCATAGGCCTGACTCTGTTTTCTTGTACCAATCCCCACGCTCCTGTGCTAGCCTCATTCTTTTTAAATTTATGTTATTTCAAGTTAAACTAATATCAACTTTATTTTAATGGTAATTAAGTTGATTTCAGTGTGACTGGCACTATTGAAAATTATATAAAAAATTCTGATATTGTAGCGTAAACTGAACTTTATTGTCTAGGAATTAAAGTTATTTTTCCATAAACTCGTATTTGTTTACATTTTTGGCAAATAAATCGCGAATGCAATTAGGTTGATTTTTGAGTGACCATTTGTAACAAAAAGGTCCTAAGTTTTTGGTTGCAATGGAATTTGAACTTTGTTAAGTATGACATTCAGTTTGTTGTTCCATAACTCGAAAATTATGTCAAATTCTTGGCACTAATATAGTTGCCCACTTGCCATAGCTACCAAAAAAAAAATTTTTTTCTGACGTGCCTATAATTCTCCATTCCAGGCTAAATGACTACATAAAAACAAAATACCCTCACTTACTCAACGACCAGGATTTCATGGACAATCTGCTGCAGTTCCTAGACCTGATCATAGACAACTACGAGTCCTCCAACAGCTGGAACGATGTGTCCACACAGTCGAGGTATGAGGAGCTGGGTGGACATCAGCATATGAGCTGGCACAGACATGGATATAAGACTCTGTTCCAGATTTTGTTGGTAAGTACTAACTTTTTTCCTGGATTGGACATAAACATAACTGGCAAACGGTGAAGGAAAACATCGTGAGGAAACTGGCATGTCCTAGTACTTAACATTCGAAGACATGTGACATGCACCAACCAGCCGATCGATTCTGTAAAAATCTCACCGTGAAAAGTTAGGTGAAGTGAGCTTAGAGTGAGCTGTCAATAGTGTCAATCCCTAGCATTAGTTGGAATGACAGCTCACTCCACGCTCACTTCACCTGAGTTTTCACGGTGAGATGGTTACAGAATCGCACTGCTGCACTGGGCACGCGTGGTAATATGGCCCACTCCCTCTCACAGAAGGTAGGCCTGTGTGGCCTACCTTCTAGGGCAGTGGTTCCCAACCAGTGGTCCGTGGACCACTAGTGGTCCGCAGAAGCCAAAATGTGGTCCGCGAACGATTTTAAATTTAGCGGGCGGTGAGCCGTTGGTCGCCGTGCAGTGAGTGAGAAGAGCGCGGGTGGAGGGGGCGGTACGTCGGGCCGCCGTATGTAATTCCTATTAAGTTTTTAATGAAAGTTTCAGTTGGATTATTACAGTTTATTTTTATTATACCTACATAGTGGTCCCTGCTAACAAGAATAATATAAAAGTGGTCCCTGACCAAGAAAAGGTTGGGAACCCCTGTTCTAGGGAGTGGTAACGTTATCGGTTGATTTTGTATAACTGGCAAAATGCTGGTGTACTTCATGACCAGTGATCGGAGAATCGGATGCATATTTACCTAAAGTTCATTATTGGTTAGGAAATTATGGAAGCGGCTTCTTAAAACATATTTTTTTAAATATAAACCACTCAAATTAGTCAAGTTATGTAACACGACCGTTTGTGGTAGGAGGCAGTAAAGTTACATAGATACTTTGTATCGTAAACTTTCAACTTAGTCGTTTAATACGATACTGTCAGTCAGACTCAGTTGAGCGCGGGAGTTTGTTGGTGATGTTGTTGTACGTTAATAATCATTAAGAGATTGAATGGATTTTCTTTGTAATTCTTATTTATTAGTCGTTTGAGATAAATGTTTTGAAAATTTAAGAAAAATTAAGAGGGAGTTATTATTTCTAGTTCTTTTTTTAATATAAAAGTTAAAATAAGTAAATATACCTACACCCGATTTGATTCTATAATAAAAACAGTAAATTTGTTGTATCCGAAATCCCGGGATTTTTTCGATACAAAAGTGCATTCCATAATATTATCCAACACCTTAAACTAAGTAAATATTCCTACACCCGATTTGACTCTATAGTAAAAAAACTAAATTTGTCGATTCCGAATTCCCGGGATTTTTTCGATACAAAAGTGCATTCCATAATAACCAACACCTACACTTTAGGTAAATATGCATCCGATTATCCGATCACTGCAGTTCATGACGTAACCTTCAGGCAATACAGGCGTTATTACGTCATAACATTTAACCATGCCCCTTTTCAACCCTCAGAACACATACAACAACGGCTCCGGCTACCCCAACTTGGACATCAAGCTTAAGAAGGAAGTCACCCAGATAACCTGGCCACAGGACCCCACACAGGATGTGCTGGTTACTTGCAAGGATGGCTCCACATACAGAGCCAAGAATGTTATCGTTACCGTGTCTTTGGGAGTGCTGAAGGAGAGGTGAGTTTTTTTTTTCTCTGGGAATCGGGCGCCTCCGCCATGTTGTAAGAAAGAAAAAAAATAGGGAGTCGCACAGGAAATACAAACAGTAAAACAAGTTGACGGCACGGTTGGCGCAGTGGTTAAGCGATTGAATGCTGCGCTGCATGTCGCGGGTTCGATTCCCGCACGGAATAAATGTTTGTATGGCCTACAAGTAGTTGTTCCGGGTCTGCTGTTTGTGTATGTGAGTTTAAATGTTTGTAAACGCACCCACGAGACAGGAGAAATTCCTAGTGTGGGGCAACGTTTTCTTTTTTTTTTTTGAAGTGCCAGTCGGTCTCGCTCGTGAAGGGTTCGCACCAAAAGGCTTAAGACGCCCAAAAAAACACGTTTCTTGAATGTATATCCCCCTTTATTTTTTAATTTTAGCTATACTTTTTTTATTTTGCCGAGCTGAGCGCGTGCTCCTGGGTTCGATTCCTAGGTAGGGCAGAGACAGTTATGCTGTTTTTTTATTACGAAATTCTCACTTCACTTCACAAAGAGCTCCACAGCCTTTATATCTTGCAAGATGTTGATATTTACAACTTTTTAGATAACTCCAGAAAAAAACCAACATTATAAAAAATAAAATATATTTTTCAGCCACGCAACACTATTTACGCCAGTGTTGCCACAAACGAAAATATCTGCCATAGACAATGTATCCATGGGTTTAATAGGGAAAGTTATTTTACATTTCCCTGAAACTTGGTGGGGGACGAACAAAAATAATTCTGCGTACTTTATTTGGTATCCGGCGGATAAGCAGGGGTTAGAGGATGACTGGAGCGCGCAAATTGCGGGTGTGTCATCCCCTATGGGAGCGGATAATGTCATGACAGTTTGGACAAAAGGGGATGTAGGAAAATTGGTCAGTAAATAGTCAAATGACAAGTTATGGTGACCATAGATCTAGTTACATCAGAATAAGTTTATGCATCAATCAAAAATGGCTTGAATGAGGGTATATATATTAATTGGGATATAATCAGCCTCTAACGGAAATGCGAATGATTTTAAATCTTTGCTATAGCATTTTGGTTTAAAATAGGGTAAGCAATATTAATATCATGGATAGATATTACGTTTGTGCTGGGGTCTCTGAATTTATATTACAATTTGCCACATTTCTGGCGCATTCTACTGGGAAAATAATTTTATTTTCTTTATTTTCAGAAGGCTTACAAACTAATAACATTATAATAACAGTAATATATAACTAAATTGCTAATTACAAGCCTCCACAGATAAATACAAAAAAAAAAAATACTCCTTCATCGTCCAAGAGCAGATTCCTCCAACCCCAGATTATTTATTTATTATTTATTTATTTATTAAACTTACACACTATATTTACAGGATGACCCCAATACAATAGCGGTTTGCAAATACACATAAAAAAAAATGAAAAATCAACTTACGCCTAATACTTAAAAATCTAAATTTTAAAACTACAAGCCCTTTATTTTTTTAGCCCTTTTTTTTTGTGCCTTTTTTATATAATTCTATCGGAGGAAGAATTTTGAATCTATGACAGTTGTTCCATACATGAGGGAGGTTATCATAGGGAAATCATCTTTTAAGTAAATAAGTATATTTAAATTGTTTGTTTGGTTGCACAACAGTTAACAGTTTACACTGTCATAAAACATTGGGAACGAATACCCTTGATTAATAATTATTATTTTGCGTAACAATGGCGGCGTGAGGTCGGCTCACTCAAAACTCAAGTGGCATGATATCTTGTACCATGTGCGTACCAACTGTAAACTGTCACCTTGATTTGCCTTATAAATGATTTTGGTAAGGGCCCGTACTAAAATCATTTGCATGGCAAATTAATTTGACAGTAATAGTTGAACCGCTCGGTAGACACAACTTTGAGAAAGAAGCCGACAGAAGGATTCAGTTGGGTTGGGCAGCATTTGGAAAACTCCATCAAGTCTTCTCGTCGCCTATCCCACAGTGTTTGAAGACTAAGGTCTTCAACCAGTGCGTCCTCCCCGTCATGACATATGGCACCGAAATGTGGACACTGACGGTCGGGCTGGTCCACAAATTCAAGGTCACTCAGCGCGCTATGGAGCGAGCTATGCTCGGAGTCTCTTTGAAGGATGAAATCAGGAATGAAATTATCCGGAAAAGAACCGGTGTTACCGACATAGCTTGCAGAGTAAGCAAACTGAACTGGCATTGGGCTGGCCATGTTTGTCGAAGGACTGATGGCCGGTGGAGCAGACGAGTCCTGGAGTGGAGATCGCGTGTCGGCAAGCGTAGTATGGGACGCCCCCCAGCTAGATGGACGGACGACCTAAAGAAGGTTGCTGGGACGGACTGGATGCGGAAGGCGGAGGACAGGGTGTTGTGGCGCAGCCTGGGAGAGGCCTATGTCCAGCTTTGGACTGCGATAGGCTGCGTTGAGTTGTTTGGTTACACCCCAGCAACACGTGTGCTACTGTACTATTCAACCCACGTTGCTACAAAACTTACAAACAAAACCATTTTTCCTTTCCATAGACACACCAAACTCTTCTCGCCAGTGTTACCACAAGAAAAAGTGACATCCATAGAGAAAATGTCTATAGGCGTCGTAGCCAAAGTTATATTCTTATTTGAAGAGTCTTGGTGGAACAGGACTATCTGGTTCCCTTTTCTCTGGAGGGATGAAGATAGACAGAAGTTGAGCAAGGAGGATGAGTGGGTGACAAACTTCAGTGGCGCCACCCCTCCCATGGCGAACACCAATGCTATGACTATGTGGTCTTGTGGTGAAATTGCCAAATTGGTAGGTAGTTTTTTCGTTATACTGAGTGGCGTTTAGGTTCTCACATTAAGGGCGCATACCACCAAACTTTTATACATAGACTATGTCTTATATTGAGAATAAATTTTGAATATTTGACAGTTTTTCCATACTAAAACTGTCAGACGTCAATTTAATTTCACGGATAAAAGTTATATGACTTCAGTAAAATCAGCCCTATACAGTACAGCGGTTATTACAAATTGTTAGCAGTCTGTTAAAATAATAAAATAAATAATTTGACCAAGGGCTGATTTTTCAATCATCTGATAACTTTATTCGAAGAATAATTTTGAATTTTTGACAGTTATGTCATACAAAAACTGTAAAACGTCAATATTATTCCTCGAATAAAAGTTATCTGGCGATGGAACAACCAGCCCTTAAAATAGAAGAATTATTCAAACAAAATAAATAACTTAAAAATTAGCACGAAACAAACCACCTTTGATAATAAGCCATTAGACACGCGCGGGGCGATGGTATCAACAATTCAACACAAATGAAATGAAATAATTTGTTTGCTATGAATGTACGTACAAAAATATAGTGTTAAGTAAGAGAAGGATCCAGTACATTCTACCGTGAGGCATGCAAACATTTTTTATAGTAGAATTAATTATAAATAATCTTTAAAAATCAAATATTTAACGAGTACCTATCAAATTATTAAAATAGTCAATAAATATATAAATCATTCAATGTGTAAGTTCATTCAGTGGTAAACAATGTCAATAATAAGTTAATAATTAGTCAATATTACAATGTCAATAATAAGTTAATAATTAGTCAATATTACAATGTCAATAATAAGTTAATAATTAGTCAATATTACAATGTCAATAATAAGTTAATAATTAGTCAATAATACAATGTCAATAATAAGTTAATAATTAGTCAATATTACAATGTCAATAATAAGTTAATAATGAGTCAATATTACAATGTCAATAATAAGTTAATAATTAGTCAATATTACAATGTCAATAATAAGTTAAATAATTAGTCAATATTACAATGTCAATAATAAGTTAATAATTAGTCAATATTACAATGTCAATAATAAGTTAATAATTAGTCAATATTACAATGTCAATAATAAGTTAATAATTAGTCAATATTACAATTTAAATAATAAGTAAAAACAAACTTTAGGGTATTGTTACCAAATAATCAAAAATTAAGTTTAATATTGTTAAATACTAAAACGAAAAAATGCCCTACGGCTAGAATGTTAATTATTATTTGAATTGTGTATGTTTATAATACGTTATGTAGTAATGTGTTAACCTAATCGCCACATTGATATAAGTAATACAGGTTGGGTGAAATTGAGAATGTTTTTTTTGGAAGGTTTGCGACCACTGCATGAAATTTAATCTTGCATAAAAGGTGATGTAAAAGAGGGTGCATAAGAATCGTGCATGATATTCAGATTCAGAAACAACTTAAAAGAAACTTGTAGTTAGTAATAGAATGGTTGAAGAAGAGTTGAATTGGCCTTGAAGTTCTTTTTTTTCGTCTTTTTTATTTATTTATTAGTTGCGCCTCGCCTTGGTTTTACCCACATAAGTTTCGATCCCGTGGGAATATCGGGATGAAAAACGTATCCTATATGTTATTCCTGATTATAAACTATTTGTGTGCCAAATTTCATCCAAATCCGTTTAGTACAGACGCCAGCAGGTCAAGCTACCCGAAACTGTCAAATTTTCCCAATCAAGATCAACCTTGAACCTAATGCTTTAGCGATAAAGTTGAAAATCTATTAAAGAAATTTGACAGATTGCAGTAGATTGATGTACACCAGAAAATCAAAATCAAAAGTCATTTATTCAAATTAGGCTGAGAATCAGCACTTTTCGAACGTCAAAATTACAAAAGACAGTCCCCCAAAACGCCCGCCCTTCACCACTTCCTAGTGCTATCGTTGTAATACATTACAAAAATTTAATTTTGTAATACCAAACACGTCCCACGACTATTACAACCTAATTTTTTTTTTTAAACGTTGCCCCACACTAGCAATTTCTCCTGTATCGTGGGTGCGTTTACAAACATTTAAACTCACATACACAAACAGCCATACCCGCAACAACTACTTGTAGGTCATACAAATATTTGTTCCGTGCTGGATTCGAACCCGCGACACGCAGCGCAGCAGTCAATCACTTAACCACTGCGCCAACCGTGTCGTCAAACACATTTTAATTTAAAATCTGTAACACTAAAACACCGATACTTTAATTAAATAATCATCATTCCCCTGTCCTCATTCCAATTTATTTGTGGTCGGCGCAAAGCCATCATACTTTGAACAATATAATAGTTTAAATACTTCACATAGGTATTTTGAGGTACTAGCAAGTAGCAGATGATTATACTTGGTGGGGCCCAACCAAGTCGAATCACCTTATAGCATCCTTAAAGTGTGTTCAGATAAATGACTTAATTGCTGAAAATAAAATTAATGGAAAAAAATTGATAATTGGCACTTTAAAAATAAGTAAAAGTGTCAATTATTAAAAATGTTAAGAACCTTAGGCCGCGTCCTAACCAAAAGCGATCGTCGCACGAGCACGCGATCATGGCGTTCATATGTCACTTTTTGTTCGGGAAACCAGAAGAAGAAAGAAAGGGTTAGGCCGTATAACCAAAGCGATCGTTCTACGAACACGCGACCGATCGCTTTAGTAAGGACATGGGATTATAGTATGTGATAAAATAAACATAGTTATAAAAAGATATTTTATACTAGCTATTGTCTGTGACGTCACCTGTGAACCAAGGTGAAAAGTAGCCTATATCCTTATCCAGGTCATGGTCTATCTGTGTCCAAAATTTCATCCAAATCCGTTCAGCCGTTTTAGCGTGACCAACAAACTCACTTTCGCATTTATAATATTAGTTAGGATTCTGTAATTACGTTTTCAAAACAATAACAAAGAACTACCACATTTTTTTAAAGGAAAGGCAGAAATAATCAAATTATCAATAGTAAAAACTAAAACATACATGATACATCTTTTTTACCTACATATGGGAACCTAATACAAGTTAAACATGGTATCGACTGGAACCCAACTGTCCCAAAACTGCATGGAGTTTTCATATGCAATTATGATTTAAAAAAAAACATTAATTTTCGGGGATCATACATCCATTGCTTGTCTATGGCTCATATTCTTCTGGATTCGCATTCTGGCGTAAATATCTAACGTGTCTGGAAAGTTATATTCTTTTAAATGCTGGTATATTATGTACGGTCACCAAAGGAGATATAAAAAAAAAATCTTTATTTCAATTAAAATGGGCATTTAGATACATGTTTTTTGGAGATCTCCTTTTAAGCAAGGAATTGCTTGTATTAGGAGATAAGTAACAAGGTTCGTCGGATATAATTGAAATTTAGAAGAAATCGATGGATATTTTCGAATGAAATTGAATTGAATTAATATAATACAAACAGTACATTTATTAAATTAAATTTCATTCGAAAACATCCATCGGTTTCTTACTAAACTTCAACTATTATATCCGACGACCCTGATTAGTTATCTCCTTTGGTGACTGAACATTGTTTTATTAAAGAATTGTGAATTGTGATATTTCTTCTTATTTGCGGTTTCTTGAAGGCTAATCAACACAAAAAAAATTGTTAACAGACTGTCAAACTCAGGTCATAAGTTTTACTATCAGCCAGCAAATAGAGTAGTTTCCTGGGTAAAAAAATAATTATTATATTTAGTCCGTCAGTTAGATTATCGAAAAATAATGGACACGTATTTTTTCTTTTGTCAATCAAACAAAAAAATGCAAAGATAAAGTGCGTCAAAATTTGGGACTGGGGGGTCGTGACGTCACGCCATGCTAAAAAGTGTAGCAAGGCAAGGCTGCCTGCGGGCGGAGAGTAATGGGTAGCTCTCCGTCCGATCAGGACTAGGCCCGTGCCGGACGGCGTGTTCGTGTTCCACGCGCGCCTCAAAGAGGTGTCAGCAAAGTGACGGGGCCCCACAGGGCCGAAGCCTGCCAGGGTAGCGGGAACATCCGAAAGGGTTTACCGCTGCCCTGGAACATAAAGGGCTAAGGAAGGAACACGGGTGGGTTTTAGTCAGTAAGAGTCTGACACTCCCTCCTGCTCCACCCAGAGCGGGAGGAGTCATTTGATGATTTCCCATCCTCAAAAAAAAAAAAAAAAGGCAAAGCTGCCAAGTGACGTCACGCGGAACTTTAACGGGCGATATCTTCATAATTTTTTATGTAATTGACAAAAGAAAAACAACGGGTCCAATATTTTTTGATAATCTAACTGACGGACTAATTAGATTTTTTTAGGAAACTAGCCTATTGTCTTGATTAACCTAAAATCCGTTCACAGTTATTTTTCCTCTGATTTTACATCACTGTCCAAATCACAGTGATCTTTATTCTCATTCTAATAAGGTAGCTGTTGGGTTGCGGCCACTGACAAGTCTGTCAAAATCATTGTGACCTTTATTCTCGTCACAATAAGGTTGCTATTAGATTGATTCTGTCAGAGGTAAAGTAACTGTGAACGGACTGAATCAGAAACTATAATATGCAAATCACACTCGGAAAAAGATTCTGGCAAAATTGACACTGATTACAAAAAAAAAAACTAAAATTCCAGGCATACATCGATATTTTCGCCAAGTCTACCCAAAGACAAGGTGGTTGCCATCGACAATCTAGCGATAGGAGTTGTCGATAAAATAGTCTTGCACTTCCCTAAAGCATGGTGGCCCAGAACGGCGACATTCTTTGGCTTCGTATGGAATGGGGTTGACAGAACGAGAGTGTCTAAGGAGGACTATTGGACCACTCGGATATTTGGGGCTAGCACCCCCATGGGGTCGTTGACCTCATTGACACTTTGGACCAGTGGTGATGGTGCGAAGCTGGTTGGTACATTTTAATTGCATGTTTTTTGTGTGGGGTTATGCAGACGACGGCGAACCTGCAGCTTCAAGATATTAACACCTGAGGGGCGATTCTCGTAATTTTAAGAACGTTAAGATTTCCTGTACATGGCGCCGGAGCCGCAACGAAGTCGGACCGCATATTTGTGTATACGAATTAATAGCGTGCATGCGCCGCACAACCGCCGTGCCGGAACCGCGTATGAACCACATAGATGTGATATTCATTCGTATACACAAACTTGCGATCGGACGCCGGTGAGGCTCCGGCGTCATGTACAGAAAACCTCACAGATCTCAGTCTGAAACTTACAAAAAAGCCTCTATATTAAAACCTATTCTTAATTTTTGACAAGTTTTTGACATTGATTGTCGCTAAGATTAGATAGCGATTTGAACTTTAACGTTTTTTTTTAGTTACGAGAATTGGCATTCAAGGTTCTAAAAGGCTTATCGTCACAAAAATCTGCGAACAGACTTTCAAATCATATCAAGTGGCTAGCGGCTGTGAAGTACGCTACTCGCTGCGCAGTACCTCACTCCTCACCCCCGCTGACACATGAATTTGTTACTGCGCAGCGACTCGCCTCGTGTTCAGACCCGTCATAAAGTTTGAATCAGGCTGTAACATGAATTTGGCAGTCTGTTAATAGTTTTTTGGGGTTTTAGAACGGTGTGTGGACAGTAAACTTAATGCATGCGAATACTGTCGTCTGCGTAGACCCAATATGTATATCCGACAGTGCCAAAGTGGCCTAACTTTTGGATCCTGCCTAAATCGTGCAAACAGTTATTTAATTGAGACGTTGCCTGAGGTAGCAGCGCGCTGCGGGAGCGTTGGTGACGTGATGCGAGAGCTCAGTGAGTCAACTTGTGACAACTGTCACCCCTCCCGCACCGCGCAGCTACCTCAGGCAACGTCTCTGTTAACTGGTCGGCCTATAGTAGGTTTTATTAAAAGGATATTTTCAAACGACAATTGTTTAAATACTTTGTTGGACTAAAACGCTACGTTACTTGGCTCTAATGCCAACATGCCACATGCTACAGCATGGCAGCTTTGGTGCCACATCTAACAATATTAATGCATGTGTGATATATATCTTTTATACCCAGATGGGCTCAGCGCTTAAAGGGAACATTGAACATTTTTATATGGCGCCTGTCTTATTCTTGTGTTGTCCGTTTTTACTGTCGCGCCATTTTGTTATTTTTTTCAAAATGGTGGCCACGCATGTAACCTATACAAATCGATAGCCGACATTAATGCAAACAGAAAAACTTTAAGATAGATTAGCTATTTTTATAATCTTTAGTAAAATACCTGACCAACTTAAAAACTTACCGTTGCAAAAATTTAAAAAGCATTTCACAGAATTCTGTGACATGCTTTTTTATTATTCTGTGCAGGATTTATTGAATGATATTTTTTATAATATCTTAATTATCTACTACTTTGTATTACATTTGCGTGCTATATTAAGGCAGAATGTACTTGAATCTTATTATATAATTTAACAACATATTTTTATGTACGTACATTCTAAGCAAATAAAGACCTATTCTATTCTAAAACATAATAAGACCAAACCACGTAAAGGGAAGAGAATTTAAAAAAAAAAATGACGCAACATATGTCAGGCTCCTTATAAAGATCTTCAATCCCCTTTCATATCATTAAATTGTATGAATAATTTTACTTACACTTGTATTAAGCATTTTGTAAAAGACATAATAAGTAGGTACTCTGCTGAATTATCAAACGCAACTCAATTTTAAGTCACCGTTAAGGCTCATGTTGGCTGTGTCACTTTAAAGTGCATTCAACGAACAGAAATACTTTTATTGTGGTCTTAAAGTTAGGTGTCGTTTGAGTATTCGAAGGGTCATTATTTTTATTTTATTCAAATGATAAAGTGTGGTAATTTGATCAGTGATAAATACTTTAAAAAAAACAACGTTAATTACTAAGAAATCTGAATAAATGGAAATAATTGTAAACTGAAAATTATTAATTACTTCTTTCAAAATTCAACTGTATTTCTAAATAAGTAAAGTTGGAGAAATTACCATACTACAAGATACGACACAGTGTCACTCTGGTGTCACCAATGGTAGTGACCATTGGTGACACCAGAGTGACTTAGAGTCACTCGTGATGTTACCAAGTGTCACTTTTGATGTCACCAAGTTTCACTTTTGATATCACCAAGTGTCACTTTTGATATCACCAAGTTTCACTTTTGGTGTCACCGAGTGTCACTTTTGGTGTCACCAAGTGTCATTTTGTTGTCACCAAGTGTCACTTTATATCACCAAGTTTCACTTTTGGTGCCACCAAGTGTCACTTGATGTCACCAAGTTTCACTTTTGGTGTCACCAATTGTCACTTCTGTGTCTACAGAGCTGTGTTCTACAATTTTTTCCGAACATTTTAGGTTGAAACCTTACCCGAGGATGTGGTAAAGAGGAAAGTGATGGAACTCATCAGAAGATTCATGGGCAAAGACAAGACGATACCGGAGCCTATAGCTATGTTGAGGTGAGTCAACATTTTCATATTCTAAAATAAAAAAAATATGTAGATAATACAAGTACCTACGGGACGGTTTATTGATCCGTAGTTAAACTCAACCAATTGTTAAAAATAGTAACTAATGGTAAAATTTTTGCAAAATGTGTTTTTTGATCCATTTTTAGTTTATCTAATGATATATTATATAATCATCATTGCTAATGGTCAAATAATTAACTATTAGTTAAAAAAATAACCATTAAATAAACTAAATTTTTTTAACAATTGGTTGAGTTTAACTACGGATCAAGAAATCGGCTCTATTATTTTAGGTAATTTGCAAAGCAAATACCAAAAAAAACAAATAAAAAAAAGTTTTTAGCAAGTATTTAGCAAATTAGTACCTAAAATAATAGAGTACTATACTCATAGTAACAGACTTTCTTCTTGACTAACTCGTTGGTTTTGTGAGGTTGAGATCCTGGGTTCAATTCCCAGGTGCTACATATTTAGGTTTTTACCTTTTTTTTTTTGTTATACACGTCTCACCTCTGTCCACCAATTGGAAAAATACAAATTGACGTTATATTATGGAAGAATCTATAGTTTTAGTTCCTCTACAATAGAATAGAATAGAATAACGTTTATTGTCTCCAGTATTACAGCTAGTAGTATTAGTACATACACAAAACTATAATACCGGAAGCAAAAGGTTCAAGCGTCAGCATTATGCTTAGGTTCCCTAGTGGGTTGCTAAGCGCTGGTTTTCAGCTTAAACCTTTGACTCCTGTTTACAAAAAGGAAAAAAGAAAAAAAAAAACAGTACATTCTGCAAAAACAGGTTTAAATGATAGTTGTTTTTATGATCATACATCAACACTGTTTAATTAGTTATAAGGTTTTTTTTAGTCTGTGGACACGAACTGGTTATTTAAAAGGAAAGAAAAAAAATAATAAAATGTATATACCCAGATACAACCTGAACTAAGTAAACTATAATGGGCATCTTTTATAACAGCTTGGTGCCATTTTTTTGACAATCAAGGACGAATATTTTGCATTTGTTCTTAAAATTGGTTGTGTTTTGAATCATTCGAAATGGAGGTGGTATATTGTTCCAGATCTTTGATGCTGTATATTTAAAACTGCCCTTATACCCTTTTGTTTTGTGTCTCGGTATCATAAGCGTTTCATTTACTTTTGATCTGGTATATAAGCCGTGGGCATTCTTACACCAAGATAATTTATTGTACAGGTATGAGGGACTTTTACTTGCAATAATCCTATGTATAAAACACAAAAAATGTTGATTGCGTCGTGATTCCATGTTAAGTTGTCCCTTCTCAGTTAGGTATAATAGGGGAAATGTGCCATCTTCTTGGAACTTTATAACAGAAGCGTATGCATGCATTCTGAACTCTCTGTATGCATTTTTTGGTTTTTTGCAAGAGTCTGGGTCCATACACCACATCACAATAGTCATTGACCCATCTACATTTATTTTCTAACCAGCTGCTTCACCCGCGTAATATGGTGATTGTTCGGCGCGGAACCCTAATTCTTTTTCTAAAATGAAAGTAGCAACTTACTCCTTATAACATCAGCTAACTATCTGTCAGTGAAAGTTCCGTCAAAATTGGTCCAGCCGTTTCGGAGATTAGCCGGAACAAACAGACAGACAGCCTGACAAAAACGTTAAACATTGTTTTTTTATATTGTGTACCGTTAATACTTTAAGCTGTTATTTTTACATTACTGTAGCGGTATCTACAACGCCACATGCGAACAATGCGTCGTACTGACGTTACGCAAAACCTGCATCTCGCAAGCAGAGTTTACCGCGCAATTAGCATATGTACAAACTTCCCAACATGGATTGTGTGAGGAATGATATGAAAGAGAAGGGAGTGAATGATAGCGTGACGGTTGACAGAGGAGAATGGAAGAAGAAAACGTTTTGCGCAGACCCCAAGTAACATGGGATAAGGGCAGGAAGTTGGGATGATGATACAAACTTCCCAACATCAATCGTTGGGCAGTGACCCGCCAGACACGACACCCGTCTGGCCGGAGGATCCTCCCTTTTCTATGAAGTATGAGTGAACTTTACACCCTGTTCCTCATACCTCTATATTACAAACAGACATTTCAATTTTATAAATTCTAGTACAAAAACAGAAATAAAGTCCGTCGATAAGTCGTCGAAGTGTTATATGGTACACACGGCTACATAACAAGCTATACATTCCCAGTTTTAGCGTACCTCGCATTGTATAGGTACACACGGCTACATAACAAGCTATACATTCCCAGTTTTAGCGGATCTCGCATTGTATAGGTACACACGGGTACATAACAAGTTATACATTCCCAGTTTTAGCGGATCTCGCATTGTATAGGTACACACGGCTACATAACAAGCTATACATTCCCAGTTTTAGCGGATCTCGCATTGTGTAGGTACACACGGCTACATAACAAGCTATACATTCCCAGTTTTAGCGGATCTCGCATTGTATAGGTACACACGGGTACATAACAAGTTATACATTCCCAGTTTTAGCGGATCTCGCATTGTATAGGTACACACGGCTACATAACAAGCTATACATTCCCAGTTTTAGCGAATCTCGCATTGTATAGGTACACACGGGTACATAACAACTTATACATTCCCAGTTTTAGCGGATCTCGCATTGTATAGGTACACACGGGTACATAACAAGCTATACATTCCCAGTTTTAGCGGATCTCGCATTGTATAGGTACACACGGCTACATAACAAGCTATACATTCCCAGTTTTAGCGGATCTCGCATTGTATAGGTACACACGGCTACATAACAAGCTATACATTCCCAGTTTTAGCGGATCTCGCATTGTATAGGTACACACGGCTACATAACAAGCTATACATTCCCAGTTTTAGCGGATCTCGCATTGTATAAGTACACACGGCTACATAACAAGCTATACATTCCCAGTTTTAGCGGATCTCGCATTGTGTAGGTACACACGGCTACATGACAAGCTATACATTCCCAGTTTTAGCGGATCTCGCATTGTATAGGTACACACGGCTACATAACAAGCTATACATTCCCAGTTTTAGCGGATCTCGCATTGTATAGGTACACACGGCTACATAACAAGCTATACATTCCCAGTTTTAGCGGGCCTCGCATTGTATAGGTACACACGGCTACATAACAAGCTATACATTCCCAGTTTTAGCGGGCCTCGCATTGTAAAGGCTTTTCGTACACACGGCTACACGTCAAGCTATACAAAACCAGTTTGTCTTGGCCTCACTTTGTATGATATTTTCTCACAATGAACCGTCAGCTAATACTGGTTATTTATAGCTTGATGTGTAGCCGTGCGTACGAAGAGATATTTGGGAAAGGACAGTGACCTCAATTACTTCATTATACTGCAGCAACTATAACTCCTCTCATCTTTTTTCCAGATCATCCTGGTTCTCAAACCCCTACACGCGCGGTAGCTACTCCTACGACAATGTCCTCACCCCTCAGTTCCCCAACGCCAGGGCTACGTTAGCGCAGCCCCTGGTAGACAGCAGCGGAGCCCCGCGGGTCCTATTCGCGGGCGAAGCAACAGATGACACGCATTTCTCGACCGTTCATGGAGCGACGGATACAGGATTCAGGGAAGCTAATAGATTACTGCCACAGTCTAAGTTGTAAATAAAGATTTTATATACACACGGAAATTCAATGATGTTACAAGTAAACTGCGCCAACGGAAATGTAACTTTAATGTCTACACATAAAGTTTTGTTTCCGCTGCATCAATATTTTTATGAAATTTGCAAAAGTACTTGTCATGCTCAAATCGACCTTATTTATAAAAGTGTAAAGTTATTTTTTTTTTAATAACTTTAATGTCCAAATAAAGTTTTGTTTGTTTTTATGACATCTAAAAAAGACTTGTCATGCTGGACTCGACCTTATTTTTAAAACAGTAAAGTTGATAACAACTTTTATATCTACACAAAGTTTAGTTTTCGCTACAGCGTCAATATTGTAGAGTAGTCATCCTGAAATCAACCTAATTTGTACTATTGTAAAGTTTATATTTGCTTAAGCGAAATTAACGTCAATTAAAAACTAGGATTTCATTAGACGGATATGTAAAGCTAGAGAAATTAATTGTCAAGCAAATTGCCTGACAACTTAAATTGTCCAATGTTGTATCAACTGTCATTCTTTGACAATTCTCTGAAATGGCTACTACAGCTGAAATTAACATAGTGTGTCAATTTACTTAATAATTAATTTCTCTGATTGTACTATCGCCAAAACCTATATCTGACCATTTGAAAACAAAATCCCATGCACATGATGACCACAGCTGCGTCCGTAAGTAAAACAACACAGGATCCTTTTTATGTCGACTATATGCGCTGCAAGCAGGAATAGTCCATATGGTGTTCAGATATAGATTTTGGCGATAGTACGTATTTTTACTTATAATATCATTGTCGATTACTATGAAATGTTAAGTAAAAACTATATCAATTATACACGGAATTTTTATGTCAGTGTGTATTTTAGTTATTTGATTATTTTGTACATCGAGCCTCAGATGTACCCAAATAATTACTGTTAACAAGCACAAATACAATACAAATGACCCGTCTTAAAATGGTTAAGAACTCTCGAGAAGATTATACTCCGAAAAATCCCACTTAATCCCGAAAACCTACTTAAACTACGAAAGAACCCAATCAGCCCCCAATTGAACCCACTCAGACCCCGAAAACACCCACCTAGACTACAAATTAATCCACCTAGACCTCGAATTAACCCCACATAAATCACAATGGAGCCCACATTTGGAGATCCCAATTGAACCCACATATGTAGATCCCAATTGAACCCACATATATAGATCCCAATTGAACCCACATATGTAGATCCCAATTGAACCCACATATATAGATCCCAATTGAACCCACATATGTAGATCCCAATTGAACCCACATAATATGTAGATCCCAATTGAACCCACATATGTAGATCCCTATTGACCCCACATATGTAGATCCCAATTGACCCCACATAGATCCTAAAAAATCCACTTAGACCCCGAAAGAACTCATCCCTACAATGTTACTTTCAATTCGAAATATTTGGGTTCTGACTTCCATTGTTACCCGAACGCTAATTCTCATAATTTAAAACGTTCAAAATCTAGTCGCAGTCTCATCTCGGCGTCAAACAAATGTCAAAAACTTTTCAAAATGTAGGGAAATTAGACGTATTTTTGACAGATTGAGCATGACATCAGACTGTGTACGTTCTTAAAGTTACGAGAATTGCCCCTCTGTTATATATCAAGAGGGTTATATGCCAAACAAATATCAACATTACGTCTTTGAAAATAAATAACCCTAACCGCATACTTCTGTCCGCGTCGATGGTCTCTCGGACTAATGGAAGTTTATTTATTTTCAACTTTATTCCAATAGGGCAAGGTGGATTTTTGATTGCCCCGGCTGGGTTCACAAATACACGCACTGTCATTTAAGAGAACCGCCCGCGCCATAAGAAATATGCACAATGATTTTAAATAAATGTTAATCACTAAAAAATAATGCCATATACACATTATAGATAATATTAAATATACCATGTAAAGAGAATGTACAAAATATATTAAATTAAATATACCTACGTTTTTAAACTTTACCGGACTGCGCACTGCGAAGTGGGAGGGTACGCAATTTATGTAAAAAAAAATATACAAAGAACTAATGCTGCTTGTTGTTATTCTGTTATCGCATAAATGAAACCTCAGAAAAAAAAAACTAAATAGTACAGACGCCAGCAAATTTTCCCAATCAACTTTGAACCTTAGTGCTTTAGTGATAAAGTTGAAAATCTAAAATTAAAGAAATTTGACAGATTGTAGTAGCTTGACGTGCTGGCGTCTGTACCGTTTTTTTTTTTTACAAATGGTGCAATATTTTTATACACTTCTCCGTTATATTATACTAATTCTACCAATGTATGTAGTCGTGTACAATGCATATCGCTGTAAAATCAATGTTTATATGAAATTATTATATTTGTATGTTTTGTAATAAATGATGTCTAATAAAACCTATGAAAATATTTATCAAGTTTTTTCGGTTTATTCCAGAAATCCCCACCGACAAATCCCCACCAGTGGGGATTGTTATTTTGTTTTCCAGAAATCCCCACTAGCACTATACACCGTTAAATATTGATCGTTTTAATCCTGAAAAAAAAAATCAGTTGATCCATACATTATGTCGAGCTATGCGAACATAAATCTATGGATCAACTGATTTTTTTTCACGATTTCAGGGTTGGTCCCGTACTAAAAGTTGTTCATAATGATGAGCACAATGACCCTTTTTAGGGATTAAAACGATCAAAATTTAACGGTGTATAACCTGTTACCGAACTGTGTCTGTGAAAAATATTTTTTTTTCTTTCTTTCTTTTCTTTGTTAGGGTTCAAGGGGCCACCAAAGGAAAGGCCGCTCTAAAGATTTCAACCCGCCCAAATGTGCACAGCCTCATGCCATGGAGTTGCATACCGTTTAAAATCCAATTCGAAACTTGAATGCATCTGAAATAATTCCTGCGTTGCGTTTGCAGCCTGACGCCACTCCTAAAGTGTATCTCCACTAAGCAAAGCGGCTGTAATGTGCGCTTAGCTAGTGTGTGCGCAGACACCGGTGCATTCTCTATTCCCTTGGCCGATAGGCCGGCAATCCAAAACGACCGTTGAGATCAGGCGCTGGACCAACGGTTTAAGCCGTTGGTCCCGGCTGTCATTCGTAGATCTTTGACTATCGTTACGGGTCGTCAGGAGCAAAAAAGTCTGACAACCAGTCTTACCAAGGGGTATCGTATTACCCAGTAACTGGGTTGTGGAGGTCAGATTGGCAGTCGCTCCATGTAAAATACTGGTATTTAGCTTCATCCGGTTAGACAGGACGCCGACCCCAACATAGTTAGGGCTATAAGATGAGGTAAGATAAGATAACATTTATTTGTCAAAAAACACGTGTAGGTTTTACAATGAGATGGAAAAAGAGAAAAAAGAAGTCTCAACATGTTTTGCCTAGAAAGGCGTACAAATACAATCGAAATAAATTATTCATATTAAAAAGAAGTAGACAATATAAATTGACAAATTCATAACAAGCGATACAATTGATAGTTAAATAGAGTTGTTAAAATACAGATAATTCGTTAAGCAAATATGTTAAAAAGTAAAATGTCAATAAGCTTTAAAATAATGTCAAGAGTTAATAATGTCAGAATATTCAAAATCATAATCCAAAATAATAATTAATTAGAATTACATTAGCATGTATCTCTAA
Source organism: Apamea sordens (assembly GCA_945859715.1). Lineage (NCBI taxonomy): Eukaryota > Metazoa > Arthropoda > Insecta > Lepidoptera > Noctuidae > Apamea > Apamea sordens. Next base: position 2,229,449 of record OX244015.1, on the reverse strand, counting down.
AGTAATTTATCATTTAAATAGTCGGCAACGTCATAATAGCATTTATTTATTAAAAGTTTTTTAATGCTTTTATTAAAACTATTTATATTTAAATCTTTGTATGCCTTTGGTAGCTTGTTGTATAATTTTAAAGGAGGTAGGTAAAAAACACAGACAAAATAACATATATTTATTTATTTACGAAAAAATTCATTGGACGTACAAAATATTAGGTCTATATTAATTGTATGACAATAATAAATTATGAGAACTATTAGCTAAAATACAATTTTACAGATTACTGGGCATTTTAGGGGCAATGAATTGTTACAGAGTCGGCGGGTAATTGCCTAACACACTTTAGGCGGTTAACACACGGCACCGCACACCGCCGCGGTAGGCGGTGAAGCGGATCTCATGTCGCATTGATCTAATAAATAAATCCGTAGATGCCTAACACACGTACGAGGTCGAGTGTTGCATTTGACGGCACGGTTGGCGCAGTGGTTAAGCGATTGACTGCTGCGCCGCGTGTCGCGGGTTCGATTCCCGCACGGAACAAATATTTGTATGACCTACATGTATTTGTTCCGAGTCTGGGTGTTTTTCTATCTATAATATGTATGTATTTACAAAAAAAAAATGTATATAAGTAGTTTATCAGCCATCTTGTTACCATAACACAAGCATTAGGTTGCTTAGCTTGGGACTAGATGGCGCTGTGTGAAATGTCCAGGGATATTATTATTATTATTCACCGCACCCGCCCCTCCGCGCGGTGCGGCGGCGCCTCACACACGTGGCGCCGCATAACCGCGCGGATCATCGTGGGTGCAGGACGTGTCGCAATTTAAAAATGGATTTCGATGTCGAAAAGTTTATTTCTGAGATTGAAAGTCGCTCTGCTATCAAAGGTGTTAAATCCATCCGCCGCGGACAGGCGCATAAACCGCCTTCCCGCACGGGGCACCGCTACGAAATCCGCTTTACCGCCACCGCCCTCCGCGCGGTGCCGTGTGTTAATCGCCTTACAGTAGGAATGGTTTTAATTTTGACAGTTCAACAACATTCATTGCGTTATTTGCGTTGTTGAGCAGACACATTTTTCGAACTTATGAAGCAATGGATTAGCAATTTGCTTCAAAATGATTCAGATTACGATTGATTGTGCGTTACGCAATTAGGGTGCTGATTATGATTGAGTGTGTTACGCAATTAGGGTGCTGATTATGATTGAGTGTGTTACGCAATTAGGGTGCTGATTATGATTGAGTGTGTTACGCAATTAGGGTGCTGGTAATCATCCACGGGTGACCATCCATTACATAGGTACCAAGACCCCTCCGTGCCTCGAAAACGCACTCACTTTAACCCGTTGGTCCCGGCTGTCATTCGTAGATCTTTGACAGTCGTTACGGGTAGTCAGACGCCCGAAAGACTTAATTGACAACCAGTCTTTCAAGGAGACTCGTGTTATCTTATCTAGTCACTGGGTTGTGCAGGTCACATACGCAGTCGTTCCATGTAAAATACTAGTATTCGGCTGCATCCGGTTAGACTGGAAGCTGACCTGTGAAAAGGCTAGGCAGATTACTGTCTGCCTTTTCCCAACTATTTTAAGAGACGCGAAGTAATCCATAAAATTGACATTTGAAACACTATAATTATAACAAGCCTTGAATTCGCTCTTAATTATATTAATAGCAGTTAATAAATGCATTAAGATATATTTAAATTCCATATTAATATGAAATAACTAAGTTTTAATTATATTAAGAGCCGATTTTTCCATAGACAGATATTTTTTTTTAAACATTAGCTGCAAGAATAGTAAGCTGCATTATAAAACTATAATATTATTGTCTTAACAATAGAATTTATTAGTATTAAAAATAACTATTTAATTAATAGTAGTGCTAGAGGTATACAATACGTATACATTGCGTAGTCGCTTGCCATAAGAGTAAGACGTAAACCCAAAGAATAGATACAGAAGTTTGGCTTCACACACACAATCAGTTTATAATGTTCCCACTGCTGGGACACAGGCCTCCTCTCTGTGAGAGGGAGTGGGCCGTAATCCACCACGCGGGCCCAGTGCGGGTTGGTAGATGTCACATGTCTTCGAATTTTTGGTTCTAGGACATGCCGGTTTCCTCACGATGTTTTCCTTCACCGTTTTGAGAGCAGTGGTGATGAAATAATTTACACAAAGTAAAGAGCCAGTCGATTACCACTGCTCATTGTATGAAGCCGACCTTCTATACTATTCTATTACCGTCCATCCATAAGTCACAGTAATTTCATTAATATATTATTAAATTAGCTTCTAAATGACTTTTATTATAATTAATTTAGTCTTTAAATTCTGGTTAAGGCGCCGATTCCCTTGTTCACAAACTAAACTAAATTTAAGTTCAATGCATCCTTTTCTTTCCATTTAATTTAGAAAAGGACAGAAGATAAATATTAGTTTAGTTCTGTCAAATTAGTCAGCGCCTGACGTAAATTGACGTATTTTTAGTCGCCATGTTTTTAATCACGTCTAAACTGTCTATGGACTCTCTTTAATTTGACAGGACTAAACTAATATTTATCTTCTGTCCTTTTCATAATGAAATAGAAAGAAAAAGATGCACTGAACTTAAATTTAGTTTAGTTTGTGAACAAGGGAATCAGCGCCATTGTCGAGATAAACTGGATACAATAATAATGACGATATGACCACAATATGATAGAAGTCAAAACTTACGACTGGGGCAGAGTATATGTGATTCAGCGCAACTCAGCGTCACTGACCGACTGTAGCCCAGTATACCATGACGATTCAGTTTCGTTCACTGTGCTGAAAGAGCGCAACGTGCGCCTGAAGAAGTTTTCACTTCAAGATCTTTCATTACATTTTGTCCAGCGAAATGTTACGTAGTTTTACTTATAAATGATAATGTGATGTTGACCAGGCAAAGTACGACGGTAATAATTACCAACTTTGACCATTAAAGAAAAAAGTATAAACTGGATAAGTTACATTGGCAATTATTTATTAGTATTGACCAATATTATACAAGTACGCTGGACTAAATAATACTATACGAAATGACAGTTGTTTTTTGTGCCGATTCAAAGCGCCCCGCTCGAGTGTCTCAGGAACTAAAATTGACACATTGTTGCAAATGGCCGTCGTGTTGTTTTGGTACGTCTTTGATGATTTAGGTCTAAATCTATACTTATAATAAATCTGTAGAAGTGAAAATTCTGTACATTGAAAATATCAAAAAAATAAATGGCAATGTTACTAGACCGACACCGAACCCAAAAATGTGATTAAATTTTTTTTTGTCTGTCTGTTTCTTCACGCATCACGCAAAAACTACCGGTTCGATTACGATGAAACTTGGTATAATTATTCTTTAATATCCTGGGCACCACACTGGGTACTTTTTATGCCGGAAAAGTATACACAATAAAAAACAAACTTAATTTTGCGGTTCGATCCCTAGACCCGATTACTGTTCCAACCGCAAATAATAAGTTTGTCGTATATTACGTCACCCGCAATGCACAGCTATTAATAATAAGTATGTAAAGTTGTCGAAAATTTACCACTGACGGGACAAAAAGGGGTAATTCAGTTTTTAAGGGGAGGATTTGAGCTTGAAACTGTATGTTACATTTTCACGCCTAAACCACTGAACTTCTGATTTGGCATAGAGATAGATGGCATCATGGGGAAGCACATACATTTTATTCCTGTTAGCACGTACCCGTGGGATAATTTCCGACATCCACGCGGGCGAAGCCGCGGGCAGAAGCTAGTCGTGGAATAATCGTGTATTTTGTGTTTACTACGAAATATTTAGAACATTTTTATCTTGAGAGTATGCGCATTTTGTAAAACTCACTACTAAAAGTATTAGTTCCACGGACGCTCACGTTGCTATCAGCGCCAAAATGGCGAAAATCAAATGTCTTCGTTTTGTCATCGATAGTATGATGTGCAGCGTACTTGTATAATATATGTCAGTGTTTAAAGGTGACATTGATTGTTTCTAATTTATTTATGGACATAAAACAGAAGACCAATTTCCGTAATTAAAAACGATCAAAATCTAGTCGCCATCACATCTCAGCGACAATCAATGTCAAAAATGTATGGAAATTAGAGGTATTTTTGACAGATTGAGACTGAGATCAGACTGTGAACATTCTTAAAATTACCTCTCACGAGAGTTGCCCCTCAGGAAACAACTTTTAAATATAAAGTAGAAAAATATCTGCCTGAGCTGACATTGAGTCGGTCAGTACCTTGTAGTTTAGTTAGTTTGCATAAAGAAAAGGATAGCCAGTCACAGGCAACAACGACCGGACTAACTTAGAAAAGTGTTACTTTATAATACCGGGTAAAATAAATTAGCTAGCAAAACTCCGTAGACGTGATGAGTATGGACACCTACTAAATTATTGAAAAAAAAAAAAATGTGGTGTTATCGACCGATGTTAGTGTATTTACTTGAAATATCAGTTTATTGGAACGAAGTTCCTTATCGCGCGTTGCGAAAGGGGGCTAGACGGAAAAAATGAAGACCAAAAGTTGGAACGACACTTTTTGCTATAGTTGTAAGCCGTGTAAGCCGTAAAACAAAAAACTAATTCACTAATTAATCGAAAGGAACTTCGTTCCATCCGGGTGTCCCTTGATACCTCTTAAGTTTTTTTTTTGTGTAAACTTCACAAACATGATTGGTATCGATGTCTAAAACGATAAAATACATTTTCTCAAATCATACTTCAACTAACAACACTACCAGCGGTTGACGAGCCCACAAAAAACATCATCAATATCACATGCATTTTCGGGTTGAATCGCGGTACGGCGCGCGGGCGCAGGTAGCTCAGCATCGGCCGAGCGCCGCGTGCGCACCGCGCGCCCCACTCGGTCGCGCGGCCGCTCCGACGAGCGCACGTAGAGTTTTCGCACCGTCCACGGCTCTAACTTCGCCAAAAACTTATAGTAAAAGGTTAGGTACACCATATTTTTGTTGTGTGTTAAAATTAAACTGTTTTTCGTGGCTTAAATCATCGTCTTTCACTGGTATTAACACCCACGCCATAATATCTTTTATTTTTATCATATTTAGATATTAATACCCATTATGTCTGCATAGTTTCGCTAGCTAATTTAATTTAACCCTGTATATCGTTGAAAAAAGACATTAATCATCTCCGTCTCCAGCTAAAGCGGCGAACTTATTCGCCATAGCGGTAGTCTCCTCGTCATCACTACTGTCTGTTTGTTCATCACTGTCAGACTGTCGGTCGCCGTCTGAGTCTGACGTCAGAACCTCTTCTGCCTTGTCCTCAGACAACGCCTGCACCCAGCGGATGTATTTTATTTCGTCGCAGGTTTCGTATTTTTCTGTGGAAAGAAATTGTGGGTGTTACTTATTTGGTAGACATCAAAATATATTTGTCGAAAAATTACAATTTGTTTATATTGAATGAAAGTGATACATTATGTATGACATAATTATGGTGACACCATAGTTATGTCATACATAATGAAATTTGATGATACCAGAGGGGAGGGAGAGTGTCACCATGTCATAATGTGTCACCATGGTGTCATTCTGAAGGCCAATTCTCGTAATTTTAAGAACGTTGACAGTCTGATCTCAGTCTCAATCTGTCAAAAAATACTACTAATTTCCCTACATTTTGACAAGTTTTTGACATTTGTTTGTCGCCGAGACGAGACTGCGACTAGATTTTGAACGTTTTAAATTACGAAAATTGGCCTTCAGAATGACACCATAGTGACACATTATGACATATGGTGCACGTCACCCGTGAAACCAAGGTGACACATAGAAACAAATGTAGAGTGCGCGCAAAATAAGTCAACAAGTGTAGAGTGAGTGAAAAATAAGTCAACAAGTGTAGAGTGCGCGCAAAATAAGTCAACAAGTGTAGAGTGCGCGCAAAATAAGTCAACAAGTGTAGAGTATGTGCAAAAGAAGTCAACAAGTGTAGAGTGCGCGCAAAATAAGTCAACAAGTGTAGAGTGCGTGCAAAATAAGTCAACAAGTGTAGAGTGCGCGCAAAATAAGTCAACAAGTGTAGAGTGCGCGCAAAATAAGTCAACAAGTGTAGAGTGCGCGCAAAATAAGTCAACAACTTTAGAGTGCGTGAAAAATAAGTCAACAAGTGTAGACTGCGCGCTAAATAAGTTTGCACGCGACCGAAAATAATCGTTTGTCGTTATCTGCAGTGCGATTCTGTAACCATCTCACCGTGAAAACTTAGGCGAAGTGAGCGTGGAGTGAGCTGTCATTCCTACTAATGCTAGGGATTGACACTACTGACAGCTCACTCTAAGATCACTTCACCTAACTTTCCACAGTGATATTTTTACAGAATCGATCGGCTGGCCCTTTTTTTAGGTGTCTAGAGTGTGCTGTGTTCCGTGGCCATCATTACGCCGAAAGTGATTAAAAGTGCTAGGGATATAATCTTGAAGTCAAACTTCGCGGGCAGACTTTATCTTCTACACACTCAAGGCACCAGAATGACATGTTATTGACACCAAAGTGACACAGGATGATAATGATACATGATAACAACAGTAACATTTTTGGAACGAAGTTCCTTATCGCGCGTTGCGAAAGGGGGCTAGACGGAAAAAATTAAGACCAAAAGTTGGAACGACACTCTTTGCTATAGTTGTAAGCCGTGCGGCGTGCGCGTGTTTCTCTGTCTGTCTCTCTCTCTCTTATAGAAAGCAAGCCAGTTATACTTCGTTCCATCCGGGTGTCCCTTGACACCTCTAAGTTTTTTTACCAGGGCCCGAATTCTGTATGATAATTAATCTTACCACGTGCAAACTACGTACGATTGTCAAGCTTGGTTTTCCGACAGTTCCAACCACGGCAACTGCGCGTTCATTTCACGCGGTTTCGTTCATTTTGTCAGAGAATACGTTATTAGCAGATGTCGCGATTAGCTAAGGAATTGATGTGGTGTCCCACACAATAATAATAATATCCCTGGACATTTCACACAGCGCCATCTAGTCCCAAGCTAAGCAACCTAATGCTTGTGTTATGGTAACAAGATGGCTGATAAACTACTTGTATACATTTTTTTCTGTAAATACATACATATTATAGATAGAAAAACAACCAGACTCAATAGGCATAACGGACAGTCCCTTGTGCAGAGCTTGCATGGAGGCTGATGAAACCGTTGCGCATGTGCTCTTCGAGTGCACAGGCGTCACCCAGATTAGGTCAGACACCCTCGGGACACCCAGATCTTACACAGATGTTCTCGACAGACCAGGGGGCCTACTCCGAAGTGCAAAGTGCGAATGTTCGGATCGGACCGACACATGGCCGAACCGAATATTATTGAAAAATGCGAAAAAAGTTCGGATCGGCTCAGTTGGGTTGGGACCATAGTCAATATTCGAAAGAGTGTAGGAGTGTAGGATCGGAACCGACCGAACCAAATAGTAACTTCGTAGCAGGAAACTGCCGAACAATCGGCCGATACTACTTCGGAGTAGACCCCCTGGAGACTTAATCACCTTCTGGAGGGACGGCCGCCATGGCCCACGCACAATGGTCCACCTGAAGGACTAAGTACGGAAACCAAACCCGTAACATAGACGTGGTTTCGAAGTAAGGAATCATTAAGTTGTCATAGTAAATTAGGGCCCTGTGTGATACTTCAGTGACATATGGTGACTTCAAAAGTATAATTAATCAAGTGAAACTTGTAGTATATGTGGATGAGACATTACTAAATAAGGCATGTGTGAAACGGGCATCATAGATGTGGGCATAGCCATCGGGGCAGCCGCCATCTTGCCGTTGTTGATGGGAGCTTGTACGGACGCCAGCAGGTCAACCTACCCGAAACTCAGATTTTCCCAATCAACCTTGAACCTAACCCTTTAGCAATAAAGTCGAAAATCTATTAAAGAAATCTGACAGATTGTAGTAGCTTGATGTGCTGGCGTCTGTACTAAGAAATACACGTCTTTCACAGAACTGTTTTTTATTAAACCCCAACTTATAGATATCACAAAACTAACCTCTATTCTCAGCGAATCCAGGCGGTCGGAGCCACAAACAGATTCTTCCGTCGAGCGCCATCCTTAGAAGAGCATTAGCCGCTCTGTATGAGTCTAGCCTAAAATGAGAAAATTCATAAACATTAGTCTAGTGTTATTTTATATGAATAGTTTCATGTTTTCAGGTTCGTAAAACGACTAGTTTCTGCCCGCGATTTTGTCTGCGTGAAAGTTCTTATCCCCCCGACACACTCCATCGCATCGCCTGTACGCACTATTTATTACTTCGTTTTAGCTTAACGCTCCTTCTGACTTTGCTTCATTTGTGTTCGGCTCCTAAATATAACCTTCCGCAAGAATTGAGGTGTTAAATGCAAAAATATTTTTTCAAATACAATCGTTACTTCCAGAAATCAGCGCGTTCAAGCAAACAAATAAACTTTTAATTTTATTTATCATTTATAAAAAAAGAATACAGGATTATTCCTGTATTCTTTTTGTATTTTTTATTATTATTAATAAATATTATTATTATACACCGTTAAATTTAGATCGTTTTAATCCTTAAAAGGGGTCATTGTGCTCATCATTATGAACAACTTTCTCTACGGGACCAAACCTGAAATCGTGAAAAAAAATCAGTTGATCCATAGATTATGTCGAGTTATGCGAACTTAAATCTACCCAATGCGCCAACGGTGCCGTCAAAAAAAAAAAATAGCGCGACAGTATGGCCAGGCTCCATATGAAAATCTTCAATTCCCTTTGTTTTAATACGTACCGAGCAGCCTTAGCAGTCAAATAGCTTCTCTTCTTGGCCCAGCCATCGCAGATGTCTCGCGGAGACCATGTATTGTCGCCTTCGGGATGCTCGATCCTCAGGAGTTTGGGCAAGTCCATACGTTCGGCTAGATACCTGAAAATTACACATCTAGGTTACACAGGGTCGAATTAAATTAGCTGGAGAAACTACACACATGTGACGGGTATCGGCACAAAAAATTACATCTTACTAATATTACAAACGTGAAATTTTGTATGGATGGATGTTTGTTACTCTTTCACGCAAAAACTACTTAACGGAATTGGATGAAATTTGGCGCACGGATGGTTTATAACCAGGATTAACACATAGGATACTTTTTTTATCCCGATATTTATGCGGGTGAAACCGCGGGGCGCAGCTAGTAGAATCATAATAGCTTCCAATAAGCAGTTGATCACGGCTGGGTTGTTTTACCTCGTGAGAACACAAAAGGGTCTAGCTAGAGTAAAAAAAGCTTAAAATTAAGATTATGTCATTACTAGCTGCGCCCCGCGGTTTCACTCGCATAAGTTTCGATCCCGTGGGAATATCGGGATAAAAAGTATCCTATATGTTAATCTTGGTTATAAACCATCTGTGTGCCAAATTTCATCCAAATCCGTTCAGTAGTTTTAGCGTGTAACATGTTACCCCTTGGTAAAAATGATACACACTTCCGTATGTGTTCATTATTGTAGCGTATGGCACTCGTGGGCTGCAGCTGAAAATCAGCGTCAGGCGGTATATCTTGTGTTGTGATCTGACATTATGCCGAGCTGACGCTATTTTGGCATTATGATCATTGTTTTCTGTATGGGGCCCGTGGCTAAATAATAACTGCCGCACAGGTCGATCGGTCAGGTTAAGCTACGCTTGCCGCGGTTGGTCTGTGGATGGGTGACCATCTTTACATACCGAGACCCCTGCGTGCCTCGGAAAGCACGTTAAGCCGTTGGTCCCGGCTGTCATTCGTGGATCTTTGACAGTCGTTACGGGTAGTCAGAAGCCCGAAAGTCTGTCAACCAGTCTTACCAAGGGGTATCGTATTACCCAGTAACTGGGTTGTGGAGGGCAGATAGGCATTCGCTCCATGTAAAATACTGGTATTCAGCTGCATCCGGTTAGACTGGAAGCCGACCCCAACATAGTTGGGAAAAGGCAGGCAGATGATGATGGTTTTTTGTTTTTTATATTTTTATGGTGTATATTTTTACGAAGTTATCCGGAAAAGAACCTGGGTAACCGACATAGCTTGCAGAGTAAGCAAACTGAAGTGGCAGTGGGCTGACGATGTTTGTCGAAGGACCGATGGCCGGTGGAGCAGACGAGTCCTGGAGAGGAGACCGCGTGTCGGCAAGCGTAGTGTGGGACGCCCTCCAGCTAGATGGACGGACGGCCTAAATAAGGTGGCTGGGACGGACTGGATGCGGAGAGGACTATGTCCAGCAACAGACAGCTGTGCTGCTGGACAGTTTGTTGCGCCACTTCTTCTTCCCAGCGAAAGCACTAGGAAGTGGTGAAGGGCGGGCGTTTTTGGGGGACTGTCTTTTGTAATTTTGACATTCGAAAAGTGCTGATTCTCAGCCTAATTTGAATAAACGACTTTTTTTTTTAGTTTTGTTTATGATCCTGTACGAGTCGCAATAACTACTTTTTCTTTCTTTCTTTCTTTCTTTCTATTTTGAGGAGTGGACTGTGATAGGCTGAGTTGATTGATGGTGTATTTTTTGCTGTAATGCCAATAAACGCATTTTTCTTTCTTTCTTTTCTTTGTAACAGTGTTATATTATTATTTACCTGATAGTAGTATATTGTTCTCTAAGCTGCGCTATGGGGTAGGATCCCATAAGAATCTGTATTGGTCGCGGCACTGTTGATGGAAAGACGAGCCCGGGACAGTCACACAGACGAACCTGGGAACAAACGAATACATATTGTTACGAGCTTCGGGGTTCGTGACAATTAAAACTATCGATATGAATTACCAAAAATTACACTTTAATTGAACAACACTGTTGCGTCGTTCGCCTGATTTCTTATATTTAAGTAGCTGTGTAAGATTCATTCATTTAGTCGCTAATAAACACCATTGAAGGCAGACGCATTTGTGATTTTAAAACAAGTATTCCGTACACACGAAAGTGAACCTAACCAACCCCAACAAACACTAATAACAACTCATACACACTAATTATAAAACACAATTGCACTTAAGTCGCACTTGAAGATCGCTTTCGATGTACTCGCTTGTATCGCCTATCGACATCTGCCGGTTGCGGCTAATCCCGGCCTTATAATATAGTGCCGCAGATAGTTCTAGAACCTTCTATTGTAGAAACATCTAGAATGTTCCGAGTACATACCGGCCCCGACTGACCAGATATCGAAATTTCTAGAAGAAGCTATTAGTTCTGCTACTCGATACTAGATGGCGCTAGTGGCAAATTAGTTCTGCTACTCGATACTAGATGGCGCTAGTGATATCTAATGTTACTGAATGTTCACAGGAAGGTGTGTTTTACTAATATTACGTGAGATGTGTGATCCCACACAAGGCTAAGAGAATAGTAGCAGTCACTATGAGAAAGTAGTTCTGTGCGCCCTCACCTGTGGCGTCAAGAAGATGGTCTGGAAATGCTTGGTGTGTCCGGGCGTGCGCGACACGGACACCACGCAGCGGCCCATGAGCGCGTTCAGCAGCGAAGACTTGCCGACGTTGGGCTGCCCCACGCAGCCTATTGTGAGCATGCCGGATTTATAGCGCTCGTGCGTGTAGTACGATGTGTCTGCCTTTTCAAGGATTGTTTCACCTAGGAAAGAGATGAAGAAAATAATAGTAGGTTTGAAAATAAAGTTTACTCCAAAGTCATCATCGTCATCTCATCATCTGCCTAGCCTATTCCCAACTATGTTGGGGTCGGCTTCCAGTCTAACCGGATGCAGCTGAATACCAGTATTAAAAAAGTGTGCTCAATTATATTATTATTAAAAGCCTGTGATGTCCCACTGTTGGGCAAAGGCCTCCCTACTCTCCTTCCACTTCTCTCTGTTTAAAGCTGTTAAGGACCAGTTCTTGTTGAAGGAGTCCAGCTCATCTCGCCATCTCCACCTGGGCCTGCCGCGATGGCGCTTGCCATTAAGAGGGACCCATTGGGTCGTAAGTTTGGCCCATTGGTCGTCTGACATGCGGCAGATGTGTCCAGCCCAATTACATTTTAGCGTGGCAGCTTTCCGAATGACATCAGTTATTTTTGTTATGGAACGGATGGTCGTATTTAACCCTGTCTGTTAGTTTGATACCCAGAATACTCCGTTCCATAGCCCACTGGCAAACCTCGAGCGTGGACCTCTGCTGATTTGTCAAAGACCACGTTTGTCCGCCATATGTGAGGATGGGAAGTATGCACACGTCAATGAGTCTCCTCTTAAGGGACAAAGGAAGGTCACCCTTCATTAGATGTGTGCCAAAGCGTGCTCAATTAGAAAAACAAATTATAAAAATCAATCTGCCCTAGCCTTTCACAACTATGTCGGGTTCAGCTTCCAATCTAACCGGACTAGCGTTTTTTTTGTCATAAAATAAGTACTGACAACATTTTTGTCAGTACTTATTTATGACAAAAAAACGTTTAAAACATTCAAATTATTCACACACATCACAATCACATCAATCACAATCAATGCACACAATCACAATCACACACAATTATTCACATTCTATTTTTTCTGTTCTGTTTTTCAATGTCTGTTTATATATGTGTGTACATAAATGGTTAAATAAATAAATAAATTATTATTATTCAAATTATAATTATTCTTTCTTTTTTTAAGTGTTAAACTAATTTACAAAAAAAAAAAATGCTTGTAATAATTATTTTCTAAAACATTTCTAAATAACGTTTGAAACAAAAGCGGAAAACATTCAAAATACGAAACTGTATTCCCAATTTATATGTATAATTTCAGAAAAGTAACTCTAAAGCCTTCACATAAAGTTTCATTTCTGTTGCAACTTCAATTTTACATGAGTTATTTTGAACTTAATTTACATAACAATAAGATTGATTTTTGTTTAACACTTACCAACTTCCGCGCCCTCATCATAATCGAACTCAACATCCGTCTCTTTTTTAATCTTCTCCTCCCAAGAAGAGAGATCCACTTCTCCCTTCACGATCTCTTTGCAAGCTTCTAGAATCTTCGTGGCTCCTTCTGCGCACATCTTTTGCTTACCCTTGCGACGACGGACTTGGAGACCTATAAGAAAAACATAACTAATAAACAAAATGGATAATTTAATCTTAAAAATCCATCTGAACAGAGTCGGTACAGGTTTCAAAGGGGTGAATTTTGCAATGTAACTTCAGGCAGGCCTCCGTCACTCCATGTACTTGCGCGCTATAATTACCTACCGCCCGGCCGAGCGGTCTCGGGCCATCTGCGGACCAAATTCAGTGCGGTTTTCGCAAGCGAAGTGCACACACGTTGTTCAATTTTAATAGTTTCTTTCGTTCGTACGCGTACCTACGATGCCGTCTGGTGCCTTATGTGCTGTAGATGGGTGCAAATCAAGTAAAAGAAGGGATAAACGCCTAACATTTTTCCATTTACCTGTCAATGACGAAAAAATTATATAAAAATAAAATACATGTAACTTTTAAAGATTTATTTTTATTTTACCTACACTGACCTCTATAATTATGTTTTATCTAGATGTTATTCGATGATTGCACAGTCAGCACCAATTTATAAAAAAAATATATATATACAATACAATTTTAAACTACCACCAGTCAGAACATATTCACAGCTCTCAATAACATAGACACAAAAAGTTATGTTAATTTAATTTTATCGAAGAGGCAGCCCTGCGATTGCTGTGAGATCGCGCGGTGCGAAGCAATCACAACTGTACGCTTGAGTTTTTAGGCACATTTTAGCATGCAGCGGTTGCTGACGCGACGGAGTAGGCTATTGTAGCAGTGGGTATTGGAAATTTTCTACTGAGTGAAGTATCTGTTACGTAGTAACTATTTAGTAATCTGTGCTTCAGGGCGATATCCGAAATCACACAAATTCGTATACCTTCACTTGCTAAGTAAATAACAGTGATAGGAAGTTCAACAACATACACTAAGTTGAAAAATACGTATTATTGAAGCTTACTCTAAAACAACTCGTCAGAACTTTATTTTATAGAGGTACGAAGAACAGGGTGTAAAGTTCACTCATCCTCCATAGAAAAGGGAGGATCCTCCGACCAGACGGGTGTTGTGTCTGGCGGGCAATAGCCCAACGATTGATGTTGGGAAGTTTGTATGTATGATAGTTGCGCGGTAAACTCTGCTTGTGAGATGCAGGATTTGCGTGACGTCAGTATGACGCGTTGTTCGCATGTGGCGTTGTAGATACCGCTACAACTTAACCAATTTATATTTATATGGAACTTATAAGTATACACCGTCTTTTTCGCGTTATCCATAAACTTTGGCAAACGCTTCTATAGCTTTTACAAATAAAGGAAGTAGTACTTACAAAGGCTTCGTTACAAAGATATTTGTAATTTCATTTAATGAAATTTAATTGACCTATGCAGTAAGAAAGGGTCTTAATTTGAACTATGTTGCTGCTTAGTGCAATTAAAATGGTAAATCTAACAAATGCTTCAAATAAAGAGGCATGTATATCGGGTGATTTACGTCAAGGTATTTAGTTTGTATGAAAAAAAAAAACAAAAAAATAAGAATTAATTAATGTGTCCATAGTGAAAAATGCTTATTTCCATGGTCTGAACATCTGGTCGAAGTTTATGTATATCGTCCGGAACAGGGTGTATATGATAGAGATGTATGGAAGAGGAAAATGAAGATACAAATGGTGTCACAGAATGAACACAGTACTCGTATATTATTCTAAAAATAACCTTATAAAATTTGATATAAAGTTTAAATTTCCTTCGTCATTATTTAAAAGAAAGCTGACATACAAAAAAAATTACTTACCAGCCTTATCACTGGTAGCTCCCCTCAAATTATACGCCGGACATGACGTGAAGTATAGCACTCGTAGCGCCGGATATGACGTCGTAAGGTACTGCTTCCATCCGGCGACCACAGAGGGCGGCACGAGGTCTATTTTGTTCAGCACTAGGATCATATCCTTGTTTTGTTCTTGAACGTAGGTGTAGAGGGAGGGAGGAAACATCATGCCCTGGGAGGGAAAATGGTTTTATAGTTATTATTTTATTATTATTATTAATATTACCCCGGAATTTTCTGAAAGGGGGTGGGCGTACAGTAAGCAAAATCATCATCTGCCTAGCCTTTTCCCAACTATGTTGGGGTCGGCTTCCAGTCTAACCGGATGCAGCTGAATACCAGTATTTTACATGGAGCAACTGCCTATCTGACCTCCACAACCCAGTTACTGGGTAATACGATACCCCTTGGTAAGACTGGTTGTCAGACTTTCGGGCTTCTGACTACCCGTAACGACTGTCAAAGATCCACGAATGACAGCCGGGACCAACGGCTTAACGTGCTTTCCGAGGCACGGAGGAGTCTCGGTGTGTAAAGATGGTCACCCATCCACAGACCAACCGCGGCAAGCGTAGCTTAACCTGACCGATCGACCTGTGCGGCTGTTATTATTTAGCCACGGGCCCCTCCCCACGGGGCGTACAGTAAGCAAAATAATAAGAGAAATACGTTTATTTGCGGTAAACATGACGCAGAGAAAGAACAAGTTGGGGGGAAATCCACGCAAAACGGCCATCGCTCAGCATAATGCTACGACGCTAAGCGAGGCAGAGCCCCAGCGCTGGATTTCAGCGACAGCCGGCGTTGACGTGATCACTTCAAGTGGCGCAGTATACTATTATGGGACTCGCGTATCCACATATTTACGCCACATGTAAAAATTCGCCGCACCAACAGAATTTTTATCGGCAGTTTTTATTGTCACGAACCCCGAAGCTCGTAACAATAACATCATGCCTGTTTTCCACTAAGTGTTAGGAAGAAGTCTAAGTACTATAGTACAATCAGTTTTTAGTAATCAGTTATCAGTTTTTTTCGATATATTATATCGGAGATGGTATGTCTGTCTCTCGTTAGCATCAGGCATATTTTAATTACTGTGGGCGTACTATATGGGTAGTGTTGGTTTTAGCACTATAGAAAAACAGTTTGCAGTTCAAATCAGATTACAATTTACGAACAAATCAGTCACACTAGCGAATCACTGTAGGTACACATTTAACGATACGGAACGCGACAGTTTCTCAGCACATGTTGTTCGTACGATGTCCCATGTTTGATGATCCCGAGAGCTCTGCTCACACCGTTCTTGCAGCTCTCCGTCCATCCCCACGAACTCAGGCTAGACTCTGTCTAGCGCCACGAGATGGCGCTAGCGTTCCGAATAGTCAAACGAATTACTCCGACATATACAATTTACTCACGGCGTATCGCACATCGACGATGAGCAGCAGAATGTCACACATCTCTAGTACGCGCCACAGTTGTCGCCAAGTCTCGAGGTTGAGCTCGAAGTACGACATCTGTTTCCAATGTTCTGAGGCTTGGAGAGTGTCTACGTAGTTCTGTGAAGTTAAGAATTAGGCATTATTGACTGATTGAGAAAAAAGTGTTTCGCATTTCTGTATAATCAGTGGAAAAAAGATGGATACCAGAGGAAAAGTGACTTAAATGTTGATGATGGCAAAATATATGCACAACGGATTTTTTAATTTTTTCTAAATACAAAATTGCTTTCAGAAAGTTTTGTTTTTTTTTTGTCAAAATTAAGTCATTTATTCAAATTAGGCTGAGAATCAGCACTTTTCGAACGTCAAAATTACAAAAGACAGTCCCCCAAAAACGCCCGCCCTTCACTTTGTTACTATTTTCTAGCTGAGATGGTACGGTCATGTACAGACGCCAGCAGGTCAACCTACCCGAAACTGTAAAAATTTTCCAATCAACCTTGAACCTTAAAGTTTTAGCGAGAAAGTTGAAAATCTATTAAAGAAATCTGACAGATTGAAGTAGCTTGATGTGCTGACGACTTACGACTTCCGTAATAATATAATATCCCTGGACATTTCACACAGCGCCATCTAGTCCCAAGCTAAGCAACCTAATGCTTGTGTTATGGTAACAAGATGGCTGATAAACTACTTATACATTTTTTTTTTGTAAATACATACATATTATAGATAGAAAAACACCCAGACTCAGATCAAATACATGTAGGACTTACAAATATTTGTTCGGTGCGGGAATCGAACCCGCGACACGCAGCGCAGCAGTCCGATCGCTCAGCCACTGCGCTAACCGTGTTGTCAAAATCAATGTTGGAGTCCTCTAAATGTTGTTCACAAGTCCAAAACCCAAAAATGTTATCAGTCGAGGGCTGATTTTTCAACCATCTGATAACATTATTCGAGGAATAATTTTGAAATTTTGACAGTTATTTCATACAAAAACTGTCAAACGTCAATTTTATTCCTCGAATAATAGTTTTCTGTTCATGGAAAAAGTCAGCCCTAGAGCTGATTGTTCATTCGACGTATATTTTTTTATTAGTGGAACAAAGTTAACGTCTGACCGTTTTTTTTATGGTAGAACTGTCAAAAATTCCTCCGATAAAATTATCTGGCGTTGGAAAAATCAGTCCTAATAATATATCAGCCAGATAATTTTATCGGAGACATAATTTTGAATAAATGACTGCTATTCGTCCGATAGCTGTTTGTGGTGCAAAACATATCAAGTTATCCAAATATGTCATCTCACGATAGTCTGGCAGGTGGACCGTCGATTTGTTTGCCATCAAATAATAACATAAATAAAGAGCGTCTCACCTTAAAATACCTCTGCTCCTGTGCGTCTAGCTGCGCAGGCGTCATTTTGAAGTCCCACGGCGGCCTCTTTGGGAAGGACAGATCAGTAGGGAAGTAGTCCTCTGGGTTCACTTCCAAGTCCTTCTCTGGTACTGGTTTAAGTTCTCTCCTGTTGACAACATATTTATGCTTGTTGTCATTGAGCTGTTGGAGGGGCCCGTGGCTAAATAATAACAGCCGCACAGGTCGATCGATTTGGTTAAGCTACGCTTGCCGCGGTTGGTCTGTAGATGGGTGACCATCTTTACATACCGAGACCCCTCCGTGCCTCGGAAAGCACGTTAAGCCGTTGGTCCCGGCTGTCATTCGAGGATCTTTGACAGTCGTTACGGGTAGTCAGAAGCCCGAAAGTCCGACAACCAGTCTTACCAAGGGGTATCGTATTACCCAGTAACTGGGTTGTGGAGGTCAGATAGGCAGTCGCTCCATGTAAAATACTGGTATTCAGCTGCATCCAGTTAGACTGGAAGCCGACCCCAACATAGTTGGGAAAAGGCTAGGCAGATGATGATGTCATTGAGCTGTTGAGTGAAGCTTGTGGCTAAGAAATAACAGCCAGGGTCCATCGATCAGGTTAAGCTACGCTTGCCGCAGTTGGTCCGTGGATGGGTGACCATTTTTACATATGAAGACCCCTCCGTGCCTCGGAAAGCACGTTAAGCCGGTGGTCACTTCTGTCACTCGTGGATCACACGGCTGTCTTTCGTGCATCGTTGTAGTTTGAGTGTTCCAGTAAAAATAAATTTATTATAATCTATCAGAGCTAATAAGAAAATTAAAGTACCAATTTTTGCGCGCGCCCGATAAGCAAAAGATCCCTCATCTGCCTGTCTTTTCCACCTATGTTGTGGCCAGCTTACAGTCTAACCGGACCCAGCTGAACACCAGTATTTTACATGGAGCGACTGCCTATCTGACCTACACAATCCAGGTACTGGGTAACACGATACCCTTGGTAAGACTGCTTGTCTAACTTTCGGGCTTCTGACTACCCGTAACGACTGTCAAAGACCTATGGCCTTTCCTTTGGTGTCCCCTTTAACTCGAACAAAGAGTATGTAGCAGCTCATAATTACGACAAACAATAATAGACACAAACACACCCCTGTTTGTACAGACACCCTTACGAGGACCTTGTTATTCCTAGAACGAACCGAGGACCCTCCAAAAAACTGGTTTAAATACCTCGTTGGCCTTTTAGAGTAAGATAGAAAGAGACAGGTGAGTAAATCTATAGTGATGAGCTTATTGGGATAATGCTATCTCAACATTTTTCTGTATGAATTTCGGCTATCATACCGAGGACCTGAAATACACTGCTAAATGTGACCAGCGATGCACATACGAGGACTTTGTGTAAGCCAACCGAGGACCTCTGACGTATGCCCTGCGACGCCCTTCCGAGGACGTATTTTTACACAATATTTCTTATAGCTTGTACAAAGTGCGGACGTTGTGTTAGACTTTATATCACTAAACCGAGGACAGTTTTTCGCGTAGAACTTGTACAAACCGAGGACCCGGAAAATCTACCTACCTAAAACATTTTACGTGTAAGATAATAATTATATCAATGTTAGTAGAATGTTCCGATTTATTTCTTACACACTTTTTCTAAAACGAAGTACCAAGCGAGGACGAGTCGATGTCTTTACGTTTGTCGTTGATGCGGACCGCGAATAAGATGGGTATAATCACTGTGAAGGAAAGGTAAGTTTTTAATTTTATATGTATAAACAACTTTAAAATGAGTATATTATTATAGTATCAGATGCTGCAGTCAGTGTCGTCTCTACATGACGGTACTCCTCAGCACTTGATAGCATCGTCTTCAAAATTGGCATACGCATTAGGTTTATCTAGTAACACTAAAATAATTACCAGTTTGTGCTGATGCTGCAGCTAGGGTCGTTTCTTCATGAGGGAACTCCTTAACAGTTAATAGCATTGTATTCAAATCTGGAATACGCGTTAGGTTTATGTAGTAAAACTAAAATAATTACCAGTTTGTGCTGATACTGCAGCCAAGGTTGTTTCTTCATAAAGGAACTCCTCAAGTTTATCTAGTAACACCAAAATAATTACCAGTTTGTGCTGATGCTGCAGTCAGGGTCATTTCTTCATGAGAGAACTCCTCAACAGTTGATAGCAGCGTCTTAAAATTTAGCATACGCGTTAGGTTTAAGTTGTAAAACTAAAATAATTACCAGTTTGTGCTGATGCTGTAGCCAGGGTCGTTTCTTTATGGGGGAACTCCTCAATAGTTGGTAGCATCGTCTTCAATATAGCTTACAAAAATAAAGTAAAACTAGAATTCAGGTTTTAAATGAGTAGATAAATCAGAATTCAGAAACTTCAGTTCCATGTTAAGTATTCAATACAATATCAAGTTATTAGGTATTTCGTTTCTTTCACCTAAGCCGGGTTAAAGAAGAGACAACTGAAGTCTAAATTCTAGATCTCAAAGATGCTGGTATTGATTATTCCAAAGAATGTTTGCTATTTTGTTTTATTAAACGTGATGTAACTAATAGTGTTGACTATACCAAAGATCGTTATTTCTTTAAGGTACATGTCACATATCAGCTCACCTGCCTTTTTTTCTTTTCTTGCGTTTTTCGCTATTTACTACTAATAAATACGATGATCGAAACTGATGATACAACAATAAATTAATCCATTTTATTATCAGTTTCCATGATCCCGCATTGTGTTATTTAGCGAAAAAAGCAATAACTTTTGAATTTAACAGGCCGTTGACATGAATGATTTATCTTTAATCATTTTATAACTAGTTATTAAGTTTTCATGCTTCCCAAATTATTTTGATCTCACTTGATAATATTTCTTTGTTGTTTTCTAACTAAGAATTGTGTTAAATAATGTTATGTTAAGTTTTTAGCCCAAATTATGTTGATCTCTTATAATTATGGTTTCTATAAGTCGTTTTGTTTGACTCGTTTTCTAATAACTGTTATGTAAGTTTTGTAATCATGCTTCTCAAAGGTATTGTTGCAACTTGATGATTATTTCTATAAGTAGATCGTTGGTAAAAGTTTGTTAAATAATTTGTTTCATATTATAAAGTTCAAAATAGTACCATTACTAATCCGACAGACGTTGCAAACGCTTTTAATAACTATTTTATTGACCAGACATAAAATAACATGACGAAACCACCAGACACTACGAATTTGACAAGTAACCCTAACTAAATGTTAATGCATCCAGTAATACCGCAAGATATTATGAGAGCGATACAATCATTAAAAAATAAAAGTAGCACTGGATATGATGGTACATGAACAAAGGCTGTAAAATTCGTACCAGGCGACATCGCCTTGCATCTGTGTCTTAACTTATGTATCAGTACTGGAGTATTTCCGGATAGTTTAAAAACAATTATAATGAAGCCACTTTAGAATTTTTTTAAAGAAGATCTAGCAAATTATAGACCAATTGCTTTAATACCCATTTTTTCTAAGGTTATAGATAAAATGATTTATAACTCTGTTAATAATTTCCTATCCAAATATAATGTTTTAAGTGCGGAACAAAAGGGTTTCAGAAAAAAATAAGGGTATAAATACAGCGGTTTGTGATTTAATAAATGTCATATTGCAAAATGTGGATAAAAAAAGTACCAGTTTGCGCAATTTTCACGGTCATGACGAGGGCATTTGATTGTGTTGATCATGAAATTATTACAAAAAAGCTAGACATCATAGGCATCAGAGGAAATGTACTTAATCTCTTAAAATCATACCTTAACAATCGTAAGCAGCACACAGAAATATCTAGAATATGTCTAAAAAGTAAGCACGAAGAAAAATATTTATCTAAGGCAAGAATTATTAGGTATGGCCACAGACTTATATTGGCATGGCGCACGACAAGGCAGTGTCCTGGGCCCTTTATTATTTTTGCTATATATTAATGAGTTACCTCGCCACATTGAACATCCTATGGTCTTATTCGCTGACGATAGTAGTGCCTTAATTGAATGTATTTACAAAAAAATATACGAACATGACATAAATGAAACGTTAATAATCATTATACGCTGGCTTGAACAAAATAATTTAATGATTAATAAACCAAAGACTAATGTAATGCATTTTTATCAATGGATTCCACCAGAAGTCTTACATTTACACTATAATGGACAAAAAGTTGACCAAGTACTAGTTGCCAAATTCCTTGGCATTATGATAGATAGCCAATTAACTTAGAAACCACAAGCAGAAGAAGTATGCAAAAAACTTAGTGTAGATGCGTATGTACTTTTTAACCTAACGCTGTATGTGTGCAATTTAATAGTAACAGATAGCTGCGTACGTATTTAAATCCCTAAAATTACTAACATTCCCATCACTTTATACTATTGAGGTGGCAGTTTTTGTTTAATAAAGTGTCCGCAAATAGAAACCGGACAATCAGGAGACAATATAAAAATTTGCTAATTGTTAGTGGTTCCGATACCGCCCTATTAAAGAAAAGTATTTAATGTATGTGTCCGATCATTTTTAGCTAAAACTGTTTGCGTGCCCTAGTTAAGGTACCTAGTTAGTATAAGGATCATTTTAAACTTAACATCTGTAACTTGTACCTACTTTCTGTGCAAATAAAGATCTATTCTATTCATTTTAAAATAAACTTACTTCTATTTCAGTAAAGTTTATGTTGTTTTCTTTAGTACGTTCATATTCTTTATTTCTTTGTACTTTTTGTTTGCTTCAAATCTTGCTGCTGACATTTCGCCTCGGAAGACATTTACTTTAGGTTCTTTATGAAGAGCACACGTATTCAGCTCCTGCCAATATAATATTTTATGGTGCAAATCATAATGTTAATCTAAGCAGGCTTGGTACATAGCACATACTGCAGAAGAAGCCTGATTATTCCTCGTGCACCTAGTAGCTACTAACGATTTGTTTAAGGATTCAGTCTACCTTCGCTTTTCTCCTTCATAATTTTATTTAAATGATAGCACATAATTCGTCTTCTACACACGAGGAAAATTGTCGAAACGAGGACTAGAATACACACTGTTCGGAAAATCTAGCAAACCGAGGTCTTAAATACACATTGTGTGGAAAAGCTACCTAACCGAGGACTTTTGTGTTAAAGTTAACACATAGGTCCTCGGATAATACAACAAACGTGAAATGAGTGTAAAGAGCCTGTGTATGAGTCGAGAGTGGCACCATCTGGTGGATACACAATGTCTGTGTATGCATATGAATATTTTTGATCAAACCGAGGTTCAGACAACTTTTTCGTGATAAGTATATAGAAAGACTCAAAATCGCTTGCAGAATACGAATCTTTGGTCAAGTCAAACCGAGGACCCTCGAAAAGGTCCTCGCTTTGAAAAGGTCCTCGGTCGTGCCTTGTGTATTCATACGCACGTCCTCGGATGGTACTTAAAACAAACACACACACACATACATACATATTACACACACACACACATACATATTTGTTCCGAGTCTGGGTGTTTTTCTATCTATATTATGTATGTATTTACAAAAAAAAATGCCGTGCGCCACCGTGCGTTCGCGCGTACTAAGCTAGCCAAGGTTAACCTTTTCGCCGCCAACGTACACAAAACGCAATGCCTCGCCGAGCGCCAAGCTATAAATGTATAACTAAATATACAGTAAACAGTAGTGATGGGAATATCGTCATATCGATGAATAAGATTTGTACGCGTAAAGTTAAGATTTAAAGTTGATTTTACGAATATAAATAAAAACTGATTAAATATTTCCAGATTTGTTTTATTTCACAGTATCCTTAATAAGAAAAAACAGTATAAATTATGAGTATCAAAGAAACTAATACATAACTCAATTAGAACTATAAGGAATGGGGTACATCTATATTTGTTTCATGATCTCATTCTTTAACTTCATATCAAGTTATTGGCACTGAGGGCACGTTGAATTCGATTCTGATCAGGGATGGGGTCTATGGTCTTTCTTTCTTCTATTTTTGTTTATTCCTGTGTTTTTTTAATAACTTCAGTCAACGTTTTTTACCGTAGGTATCTAAGTGGCAGAATTTTTAATTGTTTTTAAAGTGTTTTTTGAAATGGAAAGTAAGTATATATTTAAATTCTATCACGCTAGTAGCCGTGTACTTATCAAAGCATTGTTTTTTAAGTGTTGTTTCTGTTCTTTTCTTAACTCATGTATCGGTACCGTTTACCCATCTGCGCGCGGGGGACCCCGCGCATCTGTGCGCGGTAAATCTGTGCCGGAATTCCTACTCTTTGATGAATAAACATTATTATTATCATCCAGTTAGACATACCTCAGAATTATCTTCTGGTTCAATGGTCTCCACAAAATACTCCGAGTCCGATTCCACACTTTGCAAAATTTTTAAAAGTTCGTCCGAATCAAGTTCTTCACTCATTTTTCTATTTGTTTCGTAGTGAAAGAAAGAAAGATGCGTGCGCGCGAATCCGATTTTGTGCTGCACTATGCCAAAGTGACCTTGACAGCCGCACGCCTATGACGTCACTGACCAACTTCTATAGTAGTTCGTGGCACTCGGTGGCGCACAGGGGCATAGACGACCAATTGTTTTGTAGAGATGGGAAAATAACTATCGACAAGAATTGGTAACAACTATATAATTACGTATCGGCATCTACCTGAAGGTCGAAATTCATCTACTATCCTTTGTAATGAAGTAGATAACTAAGTTCATATTTTATTGACCTCAAATTGTTTTCGATATTCGTAACTTTCTGTATTTATAAATATTTCAATGGTGAAATCAACCTTTCACGGCACATCACTGGCCAACTTGATATGAAGTGATTGGCGTTCTGAGGAAAGTAACAAAATTCGGAGTTTCTGTTTTTGCCGATTTTAGGACAAACTAGGGCTTATTTTGTGTAGAAAAATAAAAAACAGGGTAGTAGACAGTGCTATCTTAAATAATAAAATGAAACAAAGCTTTTAATCACAGTAAATAAGATAGTTAAAATGAACAACTTCTATAGAAGTTGTGGCGCTGGTGGCACGAAAATCCCGAACTTCTATAGAAGTGCTTGGCGGTGAAAAGGTTATAGGAATGTGGTGTGCCGGCTGTATCATCGCGCTCGCTCAACGAAGGGAGCTAGGCACATTCTACCGACATTACCAAATTGTGTTATAAGTTTATTAATGTACCCGATTTATTTTGATTTTTATGGCTTGGTTCTGTATACAGGGTTATTTGTAAAACACCAGCAACCTCTTAAGAGGTCATTGTACTCGTCATTATGAACAACTTTTGCTATGGGACCAAAACTGAAATCGCGAAAAAAAAATCAGCTGTTCCCTACATTTATGTTCGCATAGCTCGTCAAAATGTATGGAGCAGCTGATTTTTTTTTCGCGATTTCAGGTTTGGTCCTATAGTAAAAGTTGTTCATAATGATGAGTACAATGACCTCTTAAGAGGTTGTTGGTGTTTTACAAATAACCCTGTATAAGCAGCGCTTATTAATAAAATACACAGATCATTATTCGTCTTTTTACTCGCAACACATAAAAGTTACCTAAAAGTACTTACAAAGCGTCTTCCTTCTTCAGCCTCAGTTCCTCTTCTGTCTCCCGGTAGAACTTGAGAGCGTATCGGTTGGTATCCCTGCCGCCTCCCTTACCGCGGGCAGGTTGATAGTTCACTGATACTACGTCGTATGCTGTTGTACCCCCTGAAGCTGCTAAAGAAACATAATAATAATATTCATTATGATTGTTGATATAACCGTCCCGCATGATGAAAACCTCTTGAAAGCCGAGGAAGATAAACAAATAAAGTATCTTGACTTGGCTCCCGAGGTTGTCGACATGTGGGATGTGGACTCAGCGATCATTGTGCCAAAAGTCGTGACAGCCAATGGATTAATAGCCAAGAGCCTCGATCAACATCCGAGGATGCTCTCGTTGTACAGCTGGATCAAGGACCTGATTCAGAAAGCGCTGGAAACGGCCCGCATTATCAGGTTTGTCTCTCTGGAGCCCTGACCGCCGGCAGCTTGGTACCTTCCCGATACCGGTGGGCTGCTATATTTACATGTATTGAATGAAAGTTTTGAGTATGAATGTGGATGGGTATAAAAGTAGGGGAAGACCAAAGAAACGATGGATGGACTGTGTGAATGATGATATGGTTAGAAAGGGGGTGACTACCGAGATGACGACTAATAGAGAAGTATGGAAGAAAAAGTCATATTGCACCGACCACAATCAAATAGGCATACGGGCAGGGTGGTTATGAATGTTGTGATAATTAAATAACTAATTAATAAATACTTACTTGACATCAACAGCGTCTTGTTCTGCTTCTTGCCCTGCAGTTGTTGCTTCTTAGCCTTCCCGCTGAAGGGAGTCTTGCGCCGAGCCTGCGGCATCTTGGATTAATGCTAGAAAACCAAAATACACATAGATAAATATAATATTACATCTTTATTTGCCCATCTAATCTAGCAAAGCCCTCACTAACGTGCTAACGCGTTCCCGCTGTAAGCGGCAGAGGAGGACACCGTGGAGTTTTAGTGGGTTAAAGACCCACATAACTGCACTATCTCCCCGTGGTAGTGCAGAAAGCATGAGCATTTCTCCACGATAAAAAAAAGGGCAAGGGCCTACCTCTCCCTTTTCCACACAATTCTGTCTTTTGCGAGTGCCGGCCAGTCCCGCCATTTCATGTATTTGCCCCTGGTACACCTAAATTTCCCTGGTTTTGCTTTAGTCCCACGTAAAGCAAGCAGGGTGGGTGAGCTTGTTGACATTCATTTCTTTGTTTTTGTTTCTTGTTGTTATTTGTTCAGAGTCTGGGTGTTTTTCTATCTATAATATGTATGTATTTACAAAAAAAAAATGTATATTTAGTCAGCCATCTTGTTACCATAACACAAGCATTAGGTTGCTTAGCTTGGGACTAGATGGCGCTGTGTGAAATGTCCAGGGATATTATTATTATTATTACCAGGCACAAATTCAGACTCCTGAATGATATTATCTACCTAGCCTTTTTCCCAACTATGTTATGGTTGGTTACCAGTCTAACCGGATGCAGCTGAATACCAGTATTTTACATGAGCGACTGCCTATCTGACCTCCACAACTCATGTAAGTACTGGGTAATATGATACACCTTGGTAAGATTGATTGTCAGACTTTCGGGTTTCTGATGACCCGTAACGACCGTCAAAGATCCATGAATGAGACAGCCCGGACCAACGGCTTAACGTGCTTTCTGAGGCACAGGGGTCTCGGTATGTAAAATGGTCACCCATCCACGGACCGACCGTGGTAGACGTAGCTTAACCTGATCGATCGCCCCACAAATTCAGACTCCTGGTAGCTAAGAAGATATTTGATTAACAAACCCAGTGTGGATAAGAAAAACCTTTTTTTTTTAATAACAATTTGTCAAATAGAGAGATATACTATTACTAACTAATAGAGAGAGAGAGAAATAAATACAAAAAATTGAACAAAAAAACACATTTTGCAAAAATTTTACCATTAGTTATTATTTTTAACAATTGGTTTGGTAGTTTAACTACAGATCAAAAAACTGGGCCTTAGAATGATATTTTAAAGACAATGTTTGGTAATATTTTAAAGACAACAGCGATAAGACCGCCCATTGTGTCACCCTTTGTAAAATTTATATGGTCTACCTACATAATAAAGAGTATTTTCAATACAGAACAAAACATACTTCTGCTATAGAAGAAATAATTATTCTAATCAGGGTCATTGATCTTAATTTTCATTTAATTTAATACTTTTACAGGCACAAGTATTAGATATTCAATCAATAGATTAACAATCAGACTGCCTGAGTTTGTAGGTTTCAAAAAGCTGGAACGCCCCTCGACGTACAAGTAAAAAACGCGAATGAAAAAAAAAAACTGAAAACGAGTCCAACCAAGGAATGGACTGGTTTATTCTACGAATTAAGGGTCAGTCACCCTTATTTAACATTAAGTCTTTGGTAATTCAATGAGAATAATATTATTATCGGAGGAATAACGCATAAAAACTGTTAAACAACGTTTGCCGGCAATACGTGAACTTACCGAAAAATAACTGTGAATTTACCACGTTTGCACTGAAAGCCTTAAAGATATTCCTGTTGGATTATTTCGAGTAACTTTTACGACAAATCCTACAGAATAATGTGGTATTTGCGATAATTACACGACGATAAACAATTTTGCTTCATTTATTATTTGCAACACGCGGTCTGAAAATTCTAGATTTAAAGAAGAATTTACAAGAAATATACATGGAAAACTTACCCGTTGGAACAGACGTAATGTTTAACGAGTTTCAAGTAATATTGAAACGGAATAATTCCAGAATTCTCAAGCGAAATCTACAATCATCCGTTCAACAAGACAACTTATTACTTTAGATTGTTCCGGTCAGGTGCTAATGTGCTAAATAAATGGTTCTCCCCTTCTCTCTCATACCTTTAAATGGCTGCGGAAAAGAAATAACAAGAAACTGATGCTTACTAATGTAAATATTGTTGGAACGTGCCAAATGACAGCTAAATTCAAGCACATTCTACTCATCGTTTAAATTGTCAATAGGGCCAATATCTCCTATAATAAAAGTCACTCAGTGGCCAATATTTTGCTTGTATTGGGTGGAGGCCAAAAAAAGCATATAAACTGCATGTGTTGGTACCTATGTAATCCCTATTACTTTACTCTTTATATAAGTTACAACTGAATGCTCAATCAGTCGAAAAATGGCTCTTAATATTTTTTGCAATAAAATAATCCTAATTCGAACCTAATACCCTACAAGTTTTTTTTTTTAACATTTAATGATTAATACGAATAGTACTAATAATCATTAAATGATTTTAAAAAAAACTTGCAAAATTATTGTAAATACAGTCGTAGACAGATTATATCCTCTGTCTAGGAATCATTGAGATAGGAAAAACATGGAGATGCCGCGTTATTCTATACATACATTTGCTTATACAAATATGAGTGAAATATGATTCAGAATTTGAAATATCGTTATGTCTCATTCTTTCTAGTGAGATAATCTTATTTGATAAAAGAGACAACTATATTTTAAGTTGTTGCTAATTATGGCAACATTTTGTCTTGACGTAGTGACAGTTGTAGGTAAGTGCCGTAGCAGCCATCTTAAGCTACGAGTTTCATGGTAGTTTGGCTGTCAAATGGTTGTTTGTTTTTTGTATCATTGAGATTTGCGAGAAAATTACGAGGATTTTGTCTTTTAAAACTGAATGTAAATGTTGGAAAACAGAAGTTCAACATGCCTGTGTGTTGTATTGTGAAGTGTGGTGCAAGCAAGAATGAAAATCAACCTCAATTGTCTTTGCACAGGTTAGTAACCGGTTTTTATGCATTAATACATACAATAATACACAATCGATGATACAATTGTAACGCGATCATGAATTTATGGCTAAAGTATTGATATTTGAGTTCATTTCCTTATAACAGGCCTTTTTATTATATTTGTTATTTCATTCGTTTGTTTACAAACAGATGTCATAATGGAATAGTGTTGTACCGTTGCCGACTTACCATAATAGTTTCCGAAACTAGTTCCTCCGCTGAAACGATATCCGTATATTCTGCGATGTTAACATAAATAATCTTGCGTCTTATTCGGTCCGAGTGACCTAGCTAGGTCCGGCCTGTGGTTCACACTTCACAGCACTAAAATCCATCGTGATCCAAACGTGATAACTAGTAAAACTCGTATAAAGTATCATTACTCGTTATAGTAACAACGAGATAACAGTTGTTCTTTGATTGACACAACCCTAGCAATGGCAGCCATTTTATGCGCCAATATGAGTTGTAGGTATGCACCCTTTTTTCGTAGGTATTTCCAGTCCATACTTTTCTATGTCAATGCTAGGAATACAATACCGGTTATTTATACTTCATTGCGGAGAATATCCTCTGTCTACGGCTTTTCCTATCTCAAAATCTCAATGCTTCTGTCACACGAAGAATCTTCAATCATTCAATCTCAATGTGTCAACGTCAAGTCAACTGTCAACTCTATAGAAACCCAATTTCATAACCTATAATATAAAACGCGTCAAACAAACAGAAGCGAACGCTATTTATTTGTCTAAAAACAAAATCTAAATAAAGTTAAATAGCAAAAATGTTGCCTTTATCACTGCTCCGTACTGCTCAGAACCACCCGATGCTGGTTGAGTTGAAAAATGGCGAAACATACAACGGTCATCTCGTTAGTTGTGATAATTGGATGAATATCAACCTCAGAGAAGTTATTTGCACATCCAGAGACGGTGACAAGTTCTGGAGGATGCCTGAATGTTACATACGAGGCAGCACTATCAAATACTTACGTATTCCTGACGAAGTTATCGATATGGTCAAAGAGGAGACACAGGTATGTTTTGCGTTCAGCCTATTTGTATTTTCTTGTTTTGTGTCTTTGTGTAGGCAAAACTGCAGCAGCTTTCATCAACTGGTGATTCTATGCCTATATATTTACTTCTTAGTCTGACTAATATAAGTTAAGAAATATGTTGCAAAATCATAAACTTATTTCATTGAAGTTTGAGTTAACTAACACATAAGAAAAGATTATTATCATGTCTCTATGGCATTATGCGCACTGGTAAGGATGCAGGGTGGGAAATCACAATCTCTCAGTTACCTTGTTTCGGTTTTGGTTGGCCCTCTAGCTAGAATAGGTATATGCTCAAACAAATATTTTAATTAAAAAAAAAAAACAACAGAAGGCTAATCCAACCAGTCAGGATGGACTGCTTCAAGCTGTGACTGCATAGTGAACTACAGTCTTCTACGTACACACATACACGAAACCACTCGAGCAGTTGCAACTGCTTCGGGCGGTCGTGCGGTCAAGCAGTCGCCAGGCTCCAACATAGTTGGGAAAAGGCTAGGCAGTGATGATGATGATGTGAGAGTCGGCTTCCAGTCTAACCGGATGCAGTTGAATACCAGTATTTTACATGAAGCGACTGCCTATCTGACCTCCACAACCCAGTTACTAGGTAATACGATACCCCTTGGTAAAACTGGTTGTCAGACTTTCAGGCTTTTAACGACCCGTAACGACTGTCAAAGATCCACGAATGACAGCCAGGACCAACAGCTTATCGTGCTTTCCGAGGCACTGAAGGGTGCTGGTATGTTAAGATGGTCACCCATCTACAGACCAGCCGCGGCAAGCGTAGCTTAACCACATTGATCGACCCGTCCGGCTGTTATTACCTAACCACAAGATCTATCAATCTATATCCACCTAGAGCACCTCAAAACACAGCTAACAATAACATCTTACTTCCCAGGTCAAATCCAGAAGTAGAAGCGAAGTCTCAAAGGGTCGTGGTGGTGGTCAGAACATGAGGACAGGCCGCGGTGGCAACCGAGGTGCGTTCGGTAACCGCGGACGACCAGCACCACTCGCCAGAGGCGGCAGTAGCCAGGGTCGGAACCCGCAGCAGAATAAGAATAAAAAATAGAATTGATTTTGTTTTAGGAAACTTTTTGTAATGTTATTAAAATTAAATTTAAGTTGGTTAAGTATCTACTGTATTTTTGGTGGTTTTATTATTCTGTAGTAAGGTTACATAAGCTGCATTGCAGCTCGCATTTATTCCACTGCGAAAACGGAATGATGCTATTGGCCTTATATAGCTTCGTCTCTCTCTCACAGTGGAAAATTGGTGGCAATTAATACGTCATAATACGGCCCCAGAGTAAGGAAACGCCGTACCAAAAACGTCTTTAGAGACAGCAGTACCTACCTACATATAAAATCCGTGGCGGCAAAAATTCATTCAGTGCACAAGTTCTATCACGGAACGCCTTCAAAGCCGTCAGTTTCTGTACCTAGAATCCGTCTCACGAAAGAAGTCCCGCGATAATGCCTAAAACTAATCACACTAATATTTTAGAGATGAAAGTTTGTGTTTGTTTGTATGTTTGTTACTTCTTCACGCTCAAACGGCTGGACCAATTTTGATGAAATTTGGTATGGACGTAGCAGACACCCTGGATTAACACAGGATACTTTTTATGGCGATATTCCTACGGGATCGAAACTTATGCAGGTGAAACCGCGGGGCGCAGCTCGTTAGGAATAAATGGCAGTGCGCTCACATACTAGAGTCGAGGCGTGGGCATGGCGCGCACTGTATGAAGGAAGCATAGCCGCCCGCGCCTCGACTCTACATAGAAACAACGCCTCGAAAAGGACTAAATAAAATTCTTATGAATGGCAAGATCATTTTACTAACATAACAAACTGTACATATGTCTTTATCTTTACATAAACAAAACATCAATATAATTTGGTTCGCTTAGCGACCTACTTCTAAATGCTTTTAGGTAATCCTTGTTTCAAGCGTACCCTCAGGTTTAAGTAGCTTTTTTTTACAACTACCCTCAGTTAATATGAGTAAACTTTATTAGGTATAGTCGACTTCGTAATTCGTTTACAACTTTCGACAAAAAAGTCGAGAGATATCGCTGGATATCCCGTTGGAACGAAGTAAATTGAAACTTCACTAAGGTTGTAACTTTTTGATTTATAATGACGTTTTACGACGTGCAGGTGACATTCAACCTTTGGGTGATAACACAATTACGAGGTCACCTGTACCTATCTCATTGATGTAACTCATTCAAATTGGCATTCAATAACTGTTACCATTTGAACGACCTTCAATATTGATACATCTAGAAAAACAATAAAATGCTATTTTACAATGACATTAACGAATTAAAATAAGTTTTGGTTTGTAAGATTGCAACATTCTATTAAAATTATAATATCAGAAGGCGTATTTTCGTAATTTAAAACTTTCAAAATCTAGTCGCAGTCTCATCTCGGCGACAAACAAATGTCAAAAACTTGTCAAAATGAAGGAAATTAAAGAGATATTTTTTTGACAGATTGAGACTGAGATCAGACTGTGAATGTTCTTAAAATTACGAGGATTACCCCTCAGATAATAACAGAATACACCATTTTGTTTCATATGGGTGTTTCACCCTCTAAACGCCCGTCGCAAACTATGTTTCTAATGGTGTTTACACACGAAAACCACTGGATGCCGGCGGGTTAGCCTTCCGGGTTAGGCTTCGGAACGTTGTAAGTCGGACTTGCAACTATTATCGTAGTCGCGGCGGCTAACCCCCTTCGGGATGGGCCACCGGGCCAGCGGCTTCGGTGTGTAGAAATCCTCGAGCAGTTATTCGGAACAGTAATGGTCCAATGGTAACGGCCATGACTTGAGTTGTAGGTTCAAACCCAGATAGGCGCTTTACATTATGTACACACGACGCATTTGGGAGGTCGTCACCTCCTTCTGCGAAGCAGTAATGCACGCAAAGGAGGAGGCGGAGCGCGTGAGGGAGAGGCAACCTCTGCGCCCTCACGCCCCTAGTCGCCGCAAGAGACGCCTTGGACGGGAGTCAACAGCCGACTCCCGATTTATTTACAAAATTATACATACAGTCTTTCACAGTTTACCTCTGATTTTACATCACTGTACAAATCAAAGTGATCTTTATTCTCATTCTTATAAGGTGGCTATTGGGTTACTGCCAATGATAAGTCTGT
Source organism: Apamea sordens (assembly GCA_945859715.1). Classification (NCBI taxonomy): domain Eukaryota; kingdom Metazoa; phylum Arthropoda; class Insecta; order Lepidoptera; family Noctuidae; genus Apamea; species Apamea sordens. The sequence continues at coordinate 2,196,039 of OX244015.1, read as the reverse complement.
CAAAATCATTAAAAAAATCAAAAGTCATTTATTCAAATTAGGCTGAGAATCAGCACTTTTCGAACGTCAAAATTACAAAAGACAGTCCCCCAAAAACGCTCGCCCTTCACCACTTCCTAGTGCGATCGCTTGGAAGAAGAAGTGGCGCAACAAACTCCCCAGCAGCACATTGTGATCTTTATTCTCATCACAATAAGGTTGCTGCTATCAGAGGTATAATAACTGTGAACCGACTGTATATAGGCTACGATTCTGTTATACACCAACTAAACTATATCTTTCTCACAGAAAAGTACAATAAGAAACGGAGGAATTCAGCGGTCAAATTTGAACTAAATGAAATGTCCGCGTCAGTACACACGGCTACACGTCAAGCTATACAAAACCAGTTTGTCTTGGCCTCACTTTGATATTTATATCGCTGCGTGTCGCGGGTTCGATTCCCGCACAGAACAAATATTTGTAAGTCCTACATGTATTTGTTCTGAGTCTGGGTGTTTTTCTATCTATAATATGTATGTATTTACAAAAAAAAAAGTATATAAGTAGTTTATCAGCCATCTTGTTACCATAACACAAGCATTAGGTTGCTTAGCTTGGGACTAGATGGCGCTGTGTGAAATGTCCACGGATATTATTGGAACGAAGTTCCTTATCGCGCGTTGTGACAGGGGGCTAGACGGAAAAAATTCTTACGAAAAGTTGTCACGACACTTTTTGCTATTGTAAGCTGTGCGGCGTCGCATGTTTCTCTGTCTGTCTGTGAACTTCGTTCCATCCGGGTGTCCCTTGACACCTCTCAAGTTTTTATTATTATTTCCTTTATTTAAAAGTAAACATATCAATTATATTTTTAAATATTAGAATATAAAATAAAATAATAACATAAAATATATAATTTTATATATTATTATTATTTTCTCACAATGAACGGTCAGCAAATACTGGTTTTGCATAGCTTGATGTGTAGCCGTGTGTACATGCTGAAGTTACAAGTCTTCTTCATCTCAGCGTGTCGATGGCCATCTAAATGGACTCGGCCCAGAATTAGGCCACATGTTTGGGGTCATTATTAGCGTCCATCAGTTCCTGTAACGTGCAGCTGTCAGGACAAGTAGGACATGATAATCAGTGCCCCATCGTTTATGGAACAGCACCACATTTATACTCCAAGGCGGAGACGTCTATGGATCTTAACCCGAACAGGTTTTCCTTGCTAGGTTACATGTTGTCAGCTCTAAGGACAAACTCGTTCTCACACTTTTAGTTAGCAACGAATCATAATTATACAATGTGTCACTGAATTAATGCACATTATGAAAGTAGTTTGTTCAGAATCGTTTACTGAATCGATTTCTGTAATTTTTAATATAGGTAATATTTTATCCCAAAAATAATTAAAATACGTAAATTACTGTCACACTTCCGCTGTACTGTCAAAACAAACCAAAATGGATGAAATACCCACTAAGCTACACCCTTATAGGAATGCGACTGTGTGCATGCGTAGATTTGTAATGTGACCATAAATTTCTCCCACAATCAGTATAACTAATTTATTAAAAAAACAAAGCTTTTTACATAATAATAAAAATTCAGTGTATGTATTATGATTATAACATAATATTCTAATTGGGGTGTCCGGTAGTGTGCGTTAATTCCGGGACATGTTGTATACAAGAGATGCGCTTGCGCTGTTAGTACGAGATAGCAACTCGTAAAGCGAGGCTACCTCGACGGAACGGCAGCGGGGTGTGGAAGTGGAGCTGTGTCGCAAACCATGCTGCACCTCCTATCCTGCCCTCTGTGTTCCAAAACGTGCAGTCAAGTTGACCTCAGCGCGACCAGTAACGCCGTGGAAGTCGCGAAGTTTTCGGCCAGCGACACGAAGGAAAAGAAGAGATACAGATTGAATTTTGAGTCGAGTTGGTGAACAACAAAATTACCCTTTATTTCCGCTTTCTAAGACTAGTCACAGCACACAAAATTAAATTAAATAACAAATAAATGTACCTACCAATTAACCAATTTTGGCTAAATACACTAAAAAAGGCGTCTTTTATTCAACAACATATTGTGTAAATAATACAGTAAACGCGTAAACTGTAACCATGAATTCAGCACATGATTCTGACTCCCGTAGCGTAGTAATTTTTCGTCGGTCATTAGTTGTGTGGCAGTCAACGTTTTAAAAAAATAAGCTGTGCCATACATTTTGACCGCGTAGGTATTGCATTTTACTATGAAACAGCATATTTCTCTTTCCGAAGTTTTTTTTAGTCCCTGCCACCCTGTATACAACGTGGCGCTACAATGGCGACATTAATTTAACACACGGGTAGGGCTAGTGGCCAGTAATCATAAAAATTATAACAACATAAAAAAAATCGTAACTTGAAAACCTGCGCCGCGCGCCGACATAGGGCTCTCTCTCTTTCCTTCAATTCGCTTTCTCTTTGCTCGTTAATTGTTTTAATTACATTGATGCGATGTTATGATCCGTGACCCCGGCAAATGACCCCTGCGCTACAAATCTTTAAGTCAGGTTGCTCTAAGATGCTATTTTATAAAATTGTTAATAAATAAATTAATATTAATGTTTAATTAAATTAAAATCTATATACTTATAATAAATCTGTAGAAGTGAAAATTCTGTACATTGAAAATATCCAAAAAATAAATGGCAGGGGGTGTTACTTGACCGACACCGAACCCAAAAATGTGATTAAAAAATTTTTGTCTGTCTGTCTGTCTGTCTGTTTGTTCAGGCATCACGCAAAAACTACCGGTTCGATTACGATGAAACTTGGTATAATTATTCTTTAATATCCTGGGCACCACACTGGGTACTTTTTATCCCGGAAAAGTATATACAATAAAAAACAAACTTAATTTTGCGGTTCGATCCCTATACCCGATTACCACTGTCTGTACTGTACCAACCGCAAATACTAAGTTTGTCGTAGGTTGGGTCACCCGCAGTGGAGTTCATTTTTATTCCTTTTAGTTTTTAGAGTTATTTAGGTTTATTTTTATATGAGTCGTAGGTATAGATTTTAGTTTTAAAGTATAGGTAGTATATTTGATAGTGTATGTAGTGACCGTAGGTTATTTTATAATACTGTTAGGTAGGTTTAGTCATTCGTATAGATATTAGTTTTTAGGGATTTTGCTTATTTATTGAGTTTAGATTAGTTATTATCAGAAATAGGTTTATTTAGGTAGGTAGGTATTTAATTTTCTGTTATTGAGTTTTTTTTTTAATTAGTTAGGTACTTAGGTAAAGATATCATATAGGTACCCTCTTAATCACCACTAATGAGACACAATTGGTTTTCTATTGTAATTAGCCACAAAGGGCCCGCGACATAGATGGCATTCTGGGGAAGCACATACATTTTATCCTGTTAGCACGTTCCCGTGGGTAAATTTCCGACATCCACGCGGGCGAAGCCGGGGGCAGAAGCTAGTATATTCATAAAACTACAACGCAAAACCGTATACGTGTTTTAAATTAATGTCGCCATTAAAGCGCCACGCTGTATAAATTATCATTTATTTCAAGTACGCGACCGTTAGTATGCCACAGCGAGCTTTAGAAAGACTGTCACGGTATGCGTGACAAAGACGACGCTTTATAAAGTCGAACTTTTTTTAAAAATCGAAGTGCTATATTAACAGCCTCGTACTTCACGCATACATTTCCGAAGTTTAGTTCCTGTTACTAATAAATGCTATTATAGTGGCTAGAGATTGGTAACTATTAACAAAATATCTTGAGATATTATTTGTATTATAATGGCGGTTGATAACTTGAAGACTGACTTTATACAGCGGAGACTAGCCATTGATGCGGGAGATATTATTATAGTGCACAAGTGTATGCGCAGACACCGGTGTATGGTCACGAGCATAAGTATGTATACACTTGACTTAATTTCAAAAGCGATTTACTCCTTTATTTTTTAATAAAATTTCATGTTGCTACGAATATATTATTTATTTTCGAACCCATAGGTTTTTGCAATGTGTCATATTTCATTGATGGTTTTGATATTTCACGCAAAAATCGCTATTGAAAGTTTCCAAGTGTTGACATATTAGTGCTCGTGACTGTACTCTCTTCCCTTACTCTCATAGTCCGATGGGACAGCAGTCCGGCACGACCGGAGAGAGATCAGGCACAAAACGAGGGCTCGATCACTTAAAGCAAGCATTCTTACTGAGATAGTTTTAATTCACTCTTGTTGCCAAGTGCCAGTTTGAGCTTCAAAAATATAATTGTTACCTACAAGTTACAATTTCTGACTCTAGATCGTTTTGTACTAGACCACGTTTGGTACTTAAAGTACCACTTCAAGCCACATCTCAAGTTAACTATGCAAACATCTCTACATACCATCCTCACGATTCTCTAAATAATTTTGCCCTAAAACTCACTTGGTACTAAAAGTACCACTTGAAGCCACATCACAAATTAACTAAGAAACATCTCTACATACCGTCCTCACGATTCTCTACACAATTTTGCGCTAAAACTCACTTGGTACTAAAAGTACCACTCGGGTTACTTAGCTGAACAGACAGCCTTTTGTCGTATCCTCATGGTTGACGTTATCCGCTACGTTATCCAAGTACTGTTTGTATCCTCCTGCGAGTATCCCCATAAGGATAATAGCACCTACTTGTGAGTTTGATTTGAATTTTGAAGCGCAGTCTTCGGGATTTTCTGTGTCTAATGTATATATCTGTAATAGAAAATAAAGGGGTACTCATTTAAGGTGGATGCTCCAAGGTAGCCCGCGAAATTCAAATTTTATTACGTTTTTTCACAACACAACTCTAAGATCAAGTAATCCTACTGAATGACTATTTCATGAAATCTTGACATTTTAGTATTATGCTAACTTAACAAGTTGTATTACTGATTCTAATTATTATAATTCTGTAAATACATATTTGTTACGGCCGCGAATCATATTTTAATCAACGTACAACTTAATACTGACTAGCAAATTGCAAAATACGTAAGAAAATTTGAATGTCGCGGGCTACATTGGAGCATCCACCTTAATAAGATTGATTATTAAAAGAGGTCGCCAGAACGGACTTGCTATCCTACCGCCGTCCGGTCCTGGGTAATATATTTTACGGCGCCATTTTTATTACTGGCTTGGATGTATAAGCTTTTGTAAAGCCCGACAGTCTGACAACCAGTCCTACCAAGGGGTATCGTATTACACAGTAACTGGGTTGTGGAGGTCAGATAGGCAGTCGCTCCATGTAAAATACTGATATTCAGTTGCATCCGGTTAGACTGGCAGCCGACCACAACATAGTTGGGAAGGCTAGGCAGGTGATGATAAGATGTAAAAGCTTTTTAAAATGTTCATAAAGTGAACTTCATCATGGCAACACTGCGACTTATTGTTTGGGTTGCTGATTTTTCTTTTACAAAATTAATTTCTTGCTGTATCAGTGCTGCCAGCTTAACATTACTGTATCAGTGTTACCGCCTAAAAATATCTCTCAAAGGAGCCGTTTCTGCATTTTTGTCTGTTTATATTGCCTGTTGAGCCGCATGCGCAGTATAAACCATCATCATCTGCCTAGCCTTTGCCCAACTATGTTGGGGTCGGCTTCCAGTCTAACCGGAGGCAGCGCAGTATAAACCACTAACCACTATTTCTAAATATCACCAAGAGATGTCACCTAGAAATGTAACTTACAAAATATGTCACCTAAAATTATCTTGAAATGTCACCAATATCACCAACAAATGTCAGTAATTAATAACACAGAAATATCACGTAAATATATCTAGTAAACTGCTATCCTCACCGAATGTCAGGGCGGTGGATCTTATAACGGTTTGTTCTTATAAGCACTTTTGTAGAAATTGCTACTAAATTAAACTAACTTTCATCTGCCACATACAGATTCTAAAATCATGCTAAAATAAATTTCTTTCATCTGGCAAAAAAGCAACTTAAAACAAAAGAGTTGCTGATTTTTCTTCATCAACAGTGTTGCCAGCTAAATATTGCTGTATCAGTGTTGCCACATAAAAAAAAAAACTTCTAAGGGTGATTTTTGGGTCTTTTTTTATTTGTTTATAATAACTGTCGAGTCTATTACCTGTTGAGCCGCATGCGCAGTATAAGCCACGATGGCCAGCTGGTAAGGCAGCGCCAGCCCAGCAGCATATCCAGCGAGCGCGAGCGACCCAGAGCTCACAGCCAGGCACGCGGTGAGCGCGGGCCGAGTGTGTTCACCGAATGTCAGGGCGGTAGATTTTACGCCAACTTTCATGTCATCTTCCTTGTCCTATGGGGGTGAAAAGAGGTATTTAATTCATTCGTTTCGTGAGCAAAAAACAATTAATCTATCTAGCCTTTTCCCAATAATGTTGGTGTCAGCTTACAGTCCGGATACAGCTGAATACCAGTATTTTACATGGAGCGGACTGCCTATTCGAGGGGCAATTCTTATAATTTTAAAAACGTTCACAGTCTCAATCTGCCAAAAATACATCTAATTACCCTACATTTTTGACAAGTTTTTGACATTGATTGCGACTAGATTTTGAACGTTTTTAATTACGGGAATTGGCCTTCAGACCTCCACAACCCAGTTACTGGGTAACACGATACTCCTTGGTAAGACTAGTTGTCAGACTTTCGTGTTTCTGAGTACCCGTAACGATTGTCAAAGATCCAGGAATGACAGCCGGGACCAAAAGCATAACGTGCTTTCCGAGCCACGGAGGGATCTTGCTATGTAAAGATGGTCACCCAGCTAATCACCGACCGCGGCAAGCATTGCTTAACTTGATCGATCGACCCGTGCGGCTGTTATTACTTAGTCACAAGCCCCTTTTCAGTATTTCTCGTTTTTACTATATTTAAAAATAGGAAGTAATCATAATGTAAATATAATATCAACTCACCTGATGAGCATAGATAGTGTCATACACAACAGTCCACGCCAGCGCCCCGATGTAGAGCGGCGCGCAGATCGCCAAGTCTATGGTCCCCTGGATAGCACTGAAGCCCAATAGCGCGCCCCAGTTGAACGTGGCGCCCAGGAATATTTGAGGGTAGTTTGTAAACCGCTTCGCTAATGGGTAGGTTACTACAAGGACTGGAAAGAGATAATAAAAAGGATAATGCTCATGAATGTATGGAATCCCGTACCATGCTGCATCAAAGTCAAACTTTGTTTTTTATAGACCACACTTATCATATTAACCTCAACAAAAGTTCTTTTTGTAAACAAAAAATCGAAATAACCTGAAAACCAGGTACTGCATTTTGTTTGACATGTCATGTCATACACGAACGGCCATTATTGCTCTAAAAAAATGATACACGTTTAAATAAAAATTATATTCTATTTTATTCTAGTTATTCTTAAATAATGTAGAATCGGCAAAGTATAATTTTTATACGTGTTTTTTGAAAGACGTGACCGTGACACTTTCAAAATTCAAGGTTATATTAATCATATAATTTGAAACGGAACGTCATGTAAAGGGAATAAAATAATATAAACACTTTTTTACTTTAAATTAAATTCCCTGCCATCGCGTAATGTCGTAAAAAGTTATGAAAATAATTAGAGGGATGCCCGCCAGACACAACACCCGTCTGGTCGGAGGATCATCCCTTTTCTATGGAGGATGAGTGAACTTTACACCCCGTTCCTCATACCTTTATACCCTAAATGTCTTAAAGGGAACTCTTATATTCTGCTAATGAAAGTAACATAAACAATACTCACGCATACTGCTAGCTCCTAACACTATACTATAGCAGTTGAGCTGTGAGAGCACCGCTAGAGCTAAGCTCAACTGAGCGGCGAGACTAGTTGTCAGACTTTCGGGATTATACTTCGGGTCTCAACCGAAGACGATTACAAATTTACTTGCAGCAGTACATGAGAAGGTGCTGTCTTTGCCACACTTTTAGATACTTAGAGTATAAAAAAAAAAAAAGAAACTAAACTATGACGTAGTGTCCTGTCTCGCTCCCACCCCCGGCACGCGGCGCTGTCGCTCCCGCTCTTTATTCATTACGTGTTTTCGTGTTGTCGGAGTCACACTGCTTAAAATTATTTACCTACTTTTTAATAGTTTAGTTTTATATAGGAACATCAAAGTTTAGGAATGGGAAAACGAAGGCGTTCACGATCAAAGGATAGTGATGATTATTATCGTAGTATGCGGAAAAAGGTTAAAAAACTCGAGCGAAAACTGCAAAGATACCGACGAAGTAGTTCGTCATCTTCGGAACGTTCTTATTTTGAAAAATCTTGCTATGAACGCGCAACTGCAAATGATGTTGAATGTCTGGATGAACAAGGTATGTACCTACAGGTTAACTTATTAATCATTAGTCGTATTAACACGACTGTGACCGTAACAAATTTCCTTCAACACATTTTAAAATATTTTTCCGCTGTACCCTCATTTAATAACTTATGAGAAAAAGTATAATGATATCGATAATTATTTATTATCACGTTATAATATGCCCGCATTACCCGAAGGGGCAAGCAGAACTGTGTAGTAGGTAATAAGATTCATGATGAAATAAGAAAATGGTTTCCAGTCTCGATCTGGTACTGGAAACCAACATCAGTCGTTGGTATCCTTGTTTGTGATAACCTGACCAACGAACTCATGGTTACAAAATTATTATTACGGTATTATTGCTGGTTATAATGAAATTGTAATCAATATAAATCCATCTCCACGTATATCGTGTTGAAGATACGGCATTATTCGAACGTTAATCGTTCGTTTTTAGTTGCGAATCAATTTAATATTTCCTCCACGTAAATCGTGTAGAGGACAATACAATTCTCCACGTAAATCGTGTCGAAGATTTTAAGTACCTACCTGCTTTGGTTTGGGAACTTGGTCAGTGAGTACCTACCGTAGTGTGATAAATTTTATTCCTTCTTCACGTAAATCGTGTAGAGGTAAAACACACTTATCTTACCTCCATGTGAACCATGTTGAGATCCTAATTGTCTTACTCCGCGTAAATCGCGTTGAGTTTCATAGCCATTAAAATCCTATGGCGATGCTCATTTACAGGTGAAGAAATCCCGAACGCAGAAGAAGAAGAAGCTAATTTGATGGAATCGGATGTGCAGGACACACCGCCACTCTCGGAACCGATAGTGCCGTCTGTCACTGAGGAAGCGACAACTTTAGTGCCTATAGAGGCAGAGAAAACTGAAGAGGTACTTGACCCTGAAATTTTAATGATGCTAGGTGAAGATCCATCTATCCAGAAGGAATATGGGGAGGATTTACATAAAGATATTGCTGCTAGATGGGCATATGTTTTAAGGAATGGGTTACCTAAAGAAAACAAATTGGAATTGATGAAACAATACTTACCGCCAGAAAACTGTAGTAGTATGAAGGCACCGAAACTTAACCTAGAAATTGAGGCGGCCTTGTCAGCCATAAATATTAAAAAAGATTTGTTTAGCCAATACAAGCAGAATCAAATATCAAGCTGCTTAACAGCAATAGGTACAGTCCTTAATTGGGCTTTGCTCGCTTCGAAAGACTCTTTACCGCAAGCACAGGATATAATAAAACCCTTAAGTGATGCTGGACGACTCCTGTGTGACTGTCATTACAGAGAGTCACAGTCGAGGCGATATGCCGTCATTAACAATTTGAATAAGGAGACTCGAGAAATCGTGAAGAACACAAAGACCGATCAATACTTATTTGGTCTCAAACTTTCTGAACATCTCAAATCGGCAAAAGCAATTTCTCAATCCGGTCTGGAGATGAAGACTACTCAGCGCGCTCCGTATAAGCCTCCGACAACACAACACCCAAGAGGGGCTTTAAACGCGAGGGGGGTTCCGCGAGCAGCAGCCGGCCAGCCGCGTCGGAACCCCGCCCCACGGAGGCCAGCAGCAGCGCCGCGGGATCGCCGCCCAGACTCGTACCGCCAGAATCGGACCAGCTCGGCGCGCCAGAGGACCAGGAAGCGCTGACATCATTAGACAAGGTAGCACTTGCAGGTAGATTGCAATATTTTTATCATAACTGGTGTCGTATAACTAGTGACCCTACGCTATTATCTTGGGTACGAGGCTATAGTATACCGTTTAAGCAAGAACCTGTACAAACTATTCCTCCTCGAAATTCTCGTAAATCGATCTCGGAATGCAAGATTATTGATAATTGTATCATGGGATTATTAAAATCGAAGTTTATAACAACCTGTAATCCCTGCGAGGGCCAATTTGTATCACCCATATTTACATTACCAAAAGCCAACGGCGAACATCGCTTTATTTTGAACCTTAAAAACCTAAATAAATTTATTCAACTTGAACATTTTAAGATGGAAGATCACAGAACAGCATTAAGGTTATTAGATAAAAATAATTTTATGGCAACCATAGATTTAAAGGACGCCTACTTTCTAATCTCTATAAATACTTATGATAGGAAAAAATTACGCTTTGAATGGAAATCACAACTATACCAATTTAACGTTCTCCCCTTTGGTTTATGTACTGCACCGTTTGTGTTTACCAAACTGTTAAAACCTGTTCTGCAGTATCTACGATGTCGAGGCTTGATTTCAGTTAATTATTTAGATGATTTTTTATGTATTGGACAATCATACGATGAATGTGTCTACAATATTAACAAGACACAGAATCTTTTACAATCTTTAGGTTTTGTAATAAACTTTAATAAAAGTCAATTAACGCCAAGGACAAAATGTAAATTTTTAGGATTTATTCTCAATACTGTAGATATGACTATTTATCTTCCTGAAGAGAAGAAACATCGTATCTTAGACAAAACCAAAGAATTTTTACAGTTAAATAAATGTTCAATCAGGTACTTTGCTGAATTCATAGGCCTACTGACTTCTGCATGCCCTGCCGTCAGTTATGGATGGGTTTATACTAAATTATTTGAAAGGGAAAAATTTCTAGCGCTGGGTAACTCTTACGACTATAACAGGATAATGACACTGTCAAATTCATTGAAACAGGACTTCCATTGGTGGAGAAATAATATTACAAACTCGTTATGTCCTATTCGTAACAATGATTATTGTCTAGAAATATACAGCGATGCATCAACCACTGGTTGGGGCATAGCTTGCGGTAATGAAAGTTCACACGGGAATTGGACAGAATCAGAACTTAGTATGCACATTAATATTTTAGAACTGAAGGCCGCGTTTTATGGTTTAAGAATATTCGCTTCTAAGCTTCGAGGTTGCAATATACTGTTGAGAATCGATAATACAACGGCGATCAGTTACATAAATAGGATGGGGGGTATACAACATACCCATTTAAATGAAATAGCCCGGAATATCTGGCAGTGGTGTGAACTTAGGAACATTCATATATTTGCCTCGTATGTAAAATCTTCGGATAATGTTATTGCTGATCGGGAATCACGGAAAATTAATGTGGACACGGAATGGGAGCTAGCTGAGTATGCATTCTCGGAAATCATAAATAAATTGGGTGTACCAAACTTTGACCTTTTTGCTAGCTCACAAAACTACAAATGTCCAAGATATGCCTCATGGAAGCTCGATCCCCATTCTGAAATAGTAGATGCCTTTACCTTCAACTGGAAAGACCTTTCCTTCTATGGTTTTCCTCCGTTCAGCATTATAACCAAAGTTTTGCAAAAAATAATTAGAGATAAGGCAGAGGGTATACTAATTGTACCTTATTGGCGTTCACAACCTTGGTATCCGCTATGGACCAAATTAATAGTATCAGAAAAAATATTTTTTGGACCTGATCAAGATATGTTGTATTCTCCTTTCAGAACACATCATCCACTACACGCAGACCTTATCCTAGTGGCAGCGAGATTATCAGGCAATCGATGATATCTCGAGGTATTCCGGAGACCTCTTTAGGTATCGTAATGGCTTCATTTGCACCAAAAACCTTGAACCAATATAACTGTACCCTTAAATCTTGGGTTACTTATTGTCAAGATAATAATCACGAAATTTTTAAATCGACTAGTATTCAAGTGATTTCCTTTTTAACGGAAAAATTTAATGAAGGGGTTAGTTATAATACCCTAAATACACACAGATCTGCCCTGTCAATTATTTTAGGAACAGAAATCACATTAAATAGTTGTGTTAATAGGTTCCTGAAGGGTGTATACAGGTTACGACCTCCCAATCCTAAATACACAGCCACTTGGGACACTAATAAAGTATTGAGCCATGTGTCTAGTTTGTATCCTTATACGGATATAACACTTGAATGTTTATCAAGGAAAACAATTGCTTTATTAGCTTTAGCTTCTGCGCAAAGAATGCAGACACTAAGTTTAATCAAATTAAAAAATATTAGAATAGAAAATGATATGATTGTAATTAAAATACCGGACTTAATTAAAACCTCCAGACCTGGGACCCACCAACCACTAATCAGGTTACCCTTTATTCGCGAAAATTTATCCATATGTCCAGCTACCATTGTTGTAGCTTATATTGATAAAACTTCATCCTTACGTCACAATCAATTAGACGACCATCTGTTCATTAGCTTTCGAAAACCACATAAAAAAGTATGTTCGCAAACACTAGCTCATTGGGTCAAAAAAGTTTTAGAGGATAGCGGCATTGACATATCGATATTTGGAGCCCACAGTACTCGCCACGCCTCCACGTCAGCCGCCCATAGGCTGGGTGTAAACTTGGAAGTGGTACGGAAGGCCGCAGGTTGGAGTAACACTTCTAATGTCTTCTTAAAGTACTATAATAGAGATATCATTAACCCTGTTAACAACGATTTCGCTAATGCTATATTTAATAATCTTTAATTATATTGAGATGCCTGAGTTTCCTCGAAGGACTTGGCAGGGGCACTCACACTCACATGTTATCAGTTATGTCTAAGTCTCATTTAATAGGGCGCAAGCCTATTACCATTCAACTGGAAATAAACCTGTCCAGAATCAGAATGTTAAAGTTTTAAGGTATAATCATGTACACCTATCGAATTGACTATTTTTGTTAAGATTAGGATAGATGTAACTGGATGTACTTAGCAAACAAAAGTCTGATTAATAAGTAGAATATTTAGATATTGAATTATTGTTAAAACCTGAATTATAAGTAAAGGGAATCATAAAGTTGCAGTGTTTGCTTTCCCTTTCTTTTATCATGATACTTACTCTAAACATCTGCAAGTAAATTTGTAATCGTCTTCGGTTGAGACCCGAAGTATAATTAAGAATCAAACGAACTTACCTTGTGAAGTTTGATTCCAATTATGCGAGGGTCTCAACCGAAGACGATTACAATCCCACCCATCCCTACGAGAACCCCTACAGATAAAAAAGGAAAGCCAAAACTATGTAAACAGCTAGAAGCTACATTTCTCTAAAATTAATGAATAAAGAGCGGGAGCGACAGCGCCGCGTGCCGGGGGTGGGAGCGAGACAGGACACTACGTCATAGTTTAGTTTCTTTTTTTTTTTTTATACTCTAAGTATCTAAAAGTGTGGCAAAGACAGCACCTTCTCATGTACTGCTGCAAGTAAATTTGTAATCGTCTTCGGTTGAGACCCTCGCATAATTGGAATCAAACTTCACAAGGTAAGTTCGTTTGATTCTTAATTCTAACTTACGCGTAACGAATGTCAAAGATTTACAAATAACAGCCGGGACCGAAGGTTTAACGTGTCTTCCAAGGTATGAAGTATACTATATCATTATAGGAAATAAAGTATGTACAATACTTACGCATACTGCTAGCTCCTAACACTATACTATAGCAGTTGAGCTGTAAGAGCACCGCCAGAGCTAAGCTCAACTGCGCCGCTAGGAACACCACCGCTTGCGTCTCTGATACTGCGCCCGTTACTAGAGGGCGGGTTTTAGTGCGTTCTACCTGGAAAAGGGAAAACATGTGGAAGTTAGTGAAAGTATGACACGACTCTGTCAGAAGGTGTAGAAAAAAGTGATTGATATAACAGATTCCCAAGAAAGTATGCGCTTCGGGGATCATCGGCTACCTTCGGAAATACGAACGTGGGATGATGAGATCTAATATACACATGTTACAATCATGGAAGTACTTGCCTAATTGTAGATTAACAGCTCTGTGTAATTCCAAAAAACTTTTCGAAACTTTTGAGTGACAGATGACGATCTGCGACCGGTGTAAGTAACCCGACACAGAGAAAACTTCATTAAAACGTGCAATGGTACCCACCATTGCACGTCACTACGACAAACTGAAAAACGAAGAGCGGCAGTATAAAACTCGATAGAAGCTTTGCCTCTGCGGCAGGTTACTCTATGGCGCGAAATTCGTACTAATTTGAACACACGAATGTTACCGAAGCGCAAAACTTTTCTGGTTTACCTGTAACTGTAATACACTTGTGCTAATATCTTGGGCAAGAAAACGCTCTGGCAAAAAAGTATAAGTCTTTCAAATGGCTACAAGACGATTCGTCTTGACAGATTTGTAGTTTTTCGATCTTATTTGTAATTTTTTACGATAGCTACATGAGCATGTGAATATGATGGCCGGAGTTTATGCCTCAAAATATTGAATCTTCAATGTGACTAGAATTATCATATTCATATATTTATTTGCATTCCATAATGTTGTACAGGTGTTACAATGGCTTTAAGCTAAGGTACAACTATGGACCTTTAGGGCAGAGCAAAACGTATAAAATTAATTCTTAAAATAAAAATAATTTTAGAACACAAATTAACAATAAGATTTGAACTATAGCTTGACCAAAACCGCTGTACCGCGCCTTAGGTATGTGCGCGGCGAGACGGGGGGGCAGTGCAGGCCGCTCATTCGTCATCGCTCACGGCGTCCCGCCTCCCGCCTCGCCGCGCATTCCTAAGGCGCGGTACAGCAGTTTCAGTCAAACTATAGTACTTTTGTCTCACTTGAATGATCGATTCACACTCAAATTACGCTCGTCACAGTTAACCATACCTTAGCATCGACGTCCCGGTCCCATAGGTCGTTGATAGTACAGCCGGCGCCGCGCATCAGACCAGCCCCCACTAGGAACAAGCCGGCTGTCTGCAGTGAGGAGTGGAGGGGGACTGTGCCTGCTACTGAGGCGATGGCTATTGACCACGAGCAGGGCCAGTAGAGGAGGTATATTCCTGGAAGAAAGTAAAATAAACTCGATATAAATATTCATCATCTGCCTAGCCTTTTCCCAACTATGTTGGGGTCGGCTTCCAGTCTAACCGGATGCAGCTGAATACCAGTATTTTACATGGAGCGACTGCCTATCTGACCTCCACAACCCAGTTACTGGGTAATACGATACCCCTTGGTAAGACTGGTTGTCAGACTTTCGGGCTTCTGACTACCCGTAAAGACTGTCAAAGATCCACGAATGACAGCTGGGACCAACGGCTTAACGTGCTTTCCGAGGCACGGAGGGGTCTCGGTAATTAATCTACCTAAAAAAAAAAACCTACATTCATTCAATCACTGACAGATAACGCACAGTGTGAACCGCTGGGTCGAGAAAGAATAGGTTTTGCTGAGATAGTTCTTGTTGTCATCTTTTAAAATACATCAATACGACCCTGCATACTTATCTCTTTTGTTGACTGTACATGCAGTGTGTGATTCGCTAGTATGACTAACTTGTTCGTAAATTAAAATCTGATTTGAACTGCAAACCGTTTTTCTATTGCGCTATAACCAACACTACACATAGTACGCCCACAGTAATTAAAAATATGGCTGATGTTAACGAGGGACACGCACACCTTCTCCGACAAATTAAAAATTATGTATTAGTATGTTGAAACTTGAAAAATGAGGGGCCCATGGCTAAATAATAACTGCCGCACAGGTCGATCGGTCAGGTTAAGCTACGCTTGGTCTGTGGATGGGTGACCATCTTTACATACCGAGACCCCTCCGTGCCTCGAAAAGCACGTTAAGTCGTTGGTCCCGGCTGTCATTCGTGGTTCTTTGACAGTCGTTACGGGTAGTCAGAAGCCCGAAAGTCTGACAACCAGTCTTACCAAGGGGTATCGTATTACCCAGTAACTGGGTTGTGGAGGTCAGATAGGCAGTCGCTCCATGTAAAATACTGGTATTCAGCTGCATCCGGTTAGACTGGAAGCCGACCCCAACATAGTTGGGAAAAGGCTAGGCAGATGATGAGTATGTTGAAACTGTTGTTTGAGGGGTCGAGCATGGCACCAGAGGGACCTGAGCCCATCGCGCCACTCCCCTTCGGGTACTTACGCACTCTGATAAGAAAACGCACCAGAGACCAACATGACAAACTTTGGACGGAACTAGGTAAGAGCAGTCAGGCTAAGGAAATACTTCTCACAATTGATGGCCGCCTCACGAAACAGGTTCTCCGTCTAAATAAACTAAAGCTGCGTACAGTTGCTGCAGCTTTAACTGGCCATGGGTCATTTAATAAACACCTCTTTGTCATAGGAGTCACAGACAGTCCGCTGTGCACGGCCTGCCTGGAGCATGACGAGAACGCGGCGCATGTGCTTCTAAACTGCCCGGTGGTCGCCACGTACAGGGCAAAGTACTTCGGTAACCCAGGTGGCCAGGTACCCTACGTGAGTCAGTCAGTAACATCAAGGTGTTGCTGGCCTTCCTTGAGGAGCTGGGGTTGATGGAATAATCGATTTTCCCACCCGTACGCAAAATACGTTGCGGACACCAGCCCGTATTAACTTTTATCATTACCACCTACTGGTTAAAAATAAGATGCTCTCAAACAGCTGTTCTTCTCCATAGAGATCTACGCTTTGGAATGGGCAACTAGCTTCAACTTTCTGACTAACTGACCGACTATTTAATTTTGACAATTCAAAAGTGCCTGTAAATGGTTTAATTGAAATAAATGATTTGAGTTTGAGTTTGAGTCTGGGTACATAAACTATAGGACAACCAATAAAATCACAGCATACATACCAATAGGTCTGTCCCATCTCGCCAACTTAATATACGGATCAATCTTCTCCTTCCAAAACCCAGCCTTGGCTTCAATCTCATCTCTATCTGGCAACACTTTCTCCAACTTATCATAGACAATCTTCGGTGTTGTCGTTTCAATGACAACTTTTTGTCTATGCTGGTCACTCTGTGTTGAATAGATCCTAGAGATTTCATATCTATGGTTTTGTTTTTTTAAATAAACCTGGCCGCATAGGCAAGAGTATGCCTTTGGTGGGTAGTCGCATATTTTTCGTTTCGCGTTGAGTGAGATTGTTTTTTGAACGAGGTTAGATATTTGTGTAAGTTTGTACATTTTTAGACTATTGTTTAACATTATTTTTGGTGGGATTTCACAGCACTGGGTTCTGAAAAAAAAAAACACGGTTAATGAAAATTCTGGTACACTATTTACTGATTCTCTTAAAACTTAATGAACCTTTTGCGCTTCTAATAATGCACACTTTAAATAACTGAGCTTCTTTTTAACTTTCCGTAACTAATCTAGGGTACTTCGACCAAATAGGTTAGGTTAGGACTGTCGGCATCCGCATCTAAGCCGAGCAAGCGAAGCGAACGGTGCCGCCACAGCAATCGGCGAGCTCACATCATTTCTTCAAAAGGCCCTTCATGATATGGCCATACATCGTTAGACTCACATAAAATCCTATTATTATAATGTTTGAACTTTAAAAGAGACTAAGGGCCGACATACACGGACTGCTCGAGCAGTTAGCGATTGATCAACATAGACGCACCGCTCTTGCAGTCATAGTCAACAGCTTGAACGACCGCCCGAAGCAGTTGCGACTGCTTCGGGCGGTCGTGCGGTCAAGCGGTCGCCAGGCATACACTGACTGCTCGAGCTGACGACCTCAAAATCCATGTTGCTACTGATTTGAATGACGAGCAGTTATGGATGGCAGCTTTAAGCTGTTGACTATGACTGCAACAGCGGTCCGTCTATGTTGATCAATCGCTAATTGCTCGAGCAGTCCGTATATGTCGGCCCTATGACCTCTGAGTTTGTGTCGGCATCTCTTTTTAGGGATCAGTCAGCTCCAAAATGTCGACACCATGTAGTTTTTAAAATATTGATGTGTAAAAGTGTCTTTAAAAATCGACTTACATGAATAAACATTTCATTTCAAGCTGGTGGCAGTTACTTTGTTATTTAGTATTTTTAGGACCACAAAATAGTAATCACTTAAGTTTTACAAAAAGAGGTTTAATCATTATATTATGAGTGTTTAATTATATTTTTAGGAGCACAAAAAGGAGGTTCCATTAAATATGTTAAAAACCATATGCGTACATATGGTTAAAAACCATATGCATATGCATGGTGGATACATATCTTTGTATATATATAATTCTTCTGTACAAATGTATGTCACTGAACTCCTCCTGGACCTGATAGGTGGCGCTGCGATTGAGTTCTAGGGAACAGGACAATGTCTGTCCCATTAGCTAGTTATATAATTAATAATATATCTATATTATCCTTATATAATAATATATATAGTCTTAGCTAGTAATCACAAGTGTTTTCAAAACTCCTTGAACAATATTTATCTATTACAAAGCAAGTTATTGTAATTTGAACCTTATTCCGACTAGGGTAAAGAATAAATTTGAAAACTTAGATATAGTTCTAAAGCTAGCTTTTGTATTAAGAACTTTACCTTAGTTTGAATACAATTCAAAATACAATAACTGACTCAAAGACACGTTCTGTGATGAAACAGTATGGGTTTATTCACTCATAATTATTGTTATTTGATGAGTAAGTATTATGTTTTCAATATTCATAATTTACCTTCCTGGTATTATCTTAATAAGTGTATACAGCAGTAATACAGCAAAGTACCCACAGAAAGATACAGGGGGCCTACTCCGAAGTGCAAAGTGCAAATGTTCGGATCGGACCGACACATGGCCAAACCGAATGTTATTGAAAAATGCGAAAAAAGTTCGGATCGGCTCAGTTGGGTCGGGATCATAGTCAATATTCAAAAGAGTGTAGGATCGGAACCGACCAAACCAAATAGTAACTTCGTAGCAGGAAACGGCCGAAAATTCGGCCGATTCTACTTCGGAGTAGACCACCTGGTATATTTTTATCTTAGAAAATACAAAACTTACGTATAAGGTTGTCCTATTGCATGTATGCTAGAAGAGATTTCTTATGAACTCAAACTCAAAGCATTTATTTCAAATAAACCAATTACAGGCACTTTTGAATTGTCAAGGGGTCGATCAGTCAGAAAGATGAAACTATTTGCCTATTCTAAAGCATAGTAGGTACCTATGGAGAAGAACGGGCAAGACACTCAATGGACACTCTTGGTGAATGAAATAAGCATCACCTCTGTACCTATTTTTCTGTTCTGTTTTTTCTTGTCGGTTTATATTTATGTGTGTACATAAATGGTAAAATAAAAATATGGAACTGGTTTTTTATAATATTTATATCACTCACCTACTCATAATTAATTAAAGGTATTACGTAATCATATTTTTTTGCTATTTAATTTCCGCCTTTGAGAGAGGCAAAAAAATATCATCAAGTCTGTTTTTCTTAATACGACGTACCAACGAACATAACCTTTTTCATATATCATAATATTAAACAATGCACACATAACTCACCTCTGTCTTGTAAATAGTTGACAAAAAACGACAAATAAGTCGTAATTTCAAAACAATTGACTTTTTAAGTTATTGTAATTTAACCAAATCGAATCATCATAATGTTTTTCAAAGGTTAATGTCAGATTCAAGGACATATAATTATGTTTAGTGCGCTGCTAAGAATTAGAATTAAATATAGTTTGTACTACGTTATGTAGATGTTTTCATACTATTTGAACTTTGAAGTAATTAAATAAATAAAAATCAAGAAATAAAATCAATGTGCCGCACATGATATTTCACATTGACAACTGTATGAACTGTCAACAGTGTCAACTTAACAATTAAATTGTTTTTTTTTTTTTTCATGAATTCGTTTAGAATTGTTGGTTATTTTTTTTGTTTACAATCGCTTGCCCCATGCTGCATCTCCTTCATACATCTCATTTTATATATATATTAATCATGTTCATACACGTGCGGTCATACACAGCGGCGGCGGCGTGGTGCGGCGGCGGCGGCGAAAAAAAATAACCAAATGAATGTTTTCAATTCAAACTGTTTGTCGGAAACTCGGAAACTACTTTTGATTTGAGCAGAAGCGGCGGCGCATGCGCAATCGGCAGCAGCGGCTGCACAGCATAGAACTTAGGGTATTAGTATTCTGTGGCATAGAACCACATGATCTGTAATTGGAAATATTGACCCCTTTACAACATTTAAGTTCATTTAGTGCTGTATAACATAAAATTGTGTGCAAAAGCAAGACAGAGACTCGGAGATAGACTAGCAGTCTCAGCAGCAGCAGTTTAGTAGTAGCCACAGACTACAATATAATATAGGGTATAGACAGGAAGCTCTCTTATTTTTCTGTTGACAGCACAAAGTCGCCATCTAGTTGTCAGCTAACCAAAACTATTACTTACAGATATGGATATAGATAGGTACGTACAGTTGTAGATATAGTAAATTCGAGTAAAATTTTTACTTTGTCGTATAAATTATTGTTTACTAATAATGCTAAAACGATTATGTAATTATTATAAAAACCTAAGTAGTAAACAATAATTTATACGACAATGTACAACATTCAGATTTTTGCCGGCATTTAAGAAGGGTACAAAGGTTTATGTAAATGAAAAATAACTCGGAATTAAAGATAAAAACAGTTTATTCTTTCTAAAATCTTATGTAGGTTATATTAAACATTTACTAACGTATTGTTTATTCTTATTCGCTTCCTCCCTTTATTTTTGGAGTAGTGCCTATGAGCTTTTTCCTTCATGGGGTCATTTTTATCCCAAAAGGTTGATTTTCCAGTAAGGACACTGTTGGTCTCTTTGCACCAATTATTAATAAAAAACTTTGTCGTTTTATTTATTAGAAAATTTGATAACTCGTTTTTATGCATTTCACAGGACAGAAACTTTAAATTTAAATTTATAGTAATAATTAATTGAATATATCTACAAATATTATTTTTATTGCAGCATTCTTTTAATATCTCTAAACAAATGTGTTCTACTTGGGCAAAGAAATTAAACAGCGCCCTAGTAGGATAGCACAACCACTTTTTATTTTCATAATCTTTTAATTTTATATATTTATGAAAATTTAAAATATTTTCTTCTTCTAAATCATGCCTGCAGGTGGCACAGTTTTTGTACACATTTTTTTTTGCCAGTTGTGCTATCCAGCCACTGCAATAACCAATTGCTGCGCTTTTTTCCATATCCACTGGAGTTTTACTTGATAATAATGCATCTGTATTTAAAAGGTCTATACACATATGAGCACAGTCTATTTCATCTTCACATTCAGTTGTTGTGTAGTTGTCTCCAGGATTTGTTAATAAAGATTTTAGCGACTGGAGACAAACACTGTCATCTTTTTCACAGTTTGATCCAACTGAATGTGAAGATGTCATATTGTTTATTAGAAGTGTCTTAAAAGCACCTTCAAATGCAGACGACGTAGGCATTATATTGCCATGGCCATGAGCTCGAATTGCTCCAAAAAAGTTCTCCAATGGATCCTGGTTGAAATTACGCAGCAATAAGGAATTGATCCCCTTTGAATTTAAAAGATGTACAATCTTTTTAAAACTTTCTATAGTTTTAATCCAACTGGACAAAGAAGGCACTACTCCTTGATTGTTACCATTTACAAATTTCATTGTTTTGAGAATAGGGACACTATAATTCCACAAATTGTGATGTGGTGAAGTTGGGGTAACTGCAGCACGATACTTTTTCCCTTGGCTAACTTCACTAAAACTGCCATTGACGCTGTCAAATAGGTCGTCGAAGAACATTAGGAGGTCTGCTGTCTCATGACTGTCTTTTTCCAGAACTCCCATATCTGCAATGAAAATAGATACTTTCATGAACATATGAGCTGCATAATAGTACAAACAGCTGATTATTTTGTATGAATCAGCTGTTATTTTTTGATATTTCGGGGTTGGTCCTATAGTAATAAGCTCTTCACAGTAGAGAGTAAGACCTATTGTGGGTTTTACCTCTTTTCCGACTATGATTGTATTTATATTATAATCCAGACTAGAGCAGTTGTTTAACTCACAGTTTTCATGATAACAGTCATAAGAGAAGAAGCAAGAGATAAGATTTTAGTACTGAACATGTACAAAAGAGAGTAAATTATGAGGAAGTGCATATGTATCACTTATTTAAAAACAACATTTATATTGTAGAAAATGTTTGCATACCTGCTAAACACCCAAGCCCCACCCCAACTGACTGACTAAACACTTGTGTACAGTGTTTCACCCTCATCTTTGGGATTAAATTGGGTAATACATGAAGAGCAGTCAGTCTCGGCACTAGCTTGACACCTCTGTATGATGGGCACCTATTATACAAGGCCACAATGTGGGACCATTTAGCCGTGCATTCTTTTTCTTTCATAGTGTATTTTAATTTTTTTGTTAATAAGTTATTTCTTATCCCTTTGATGAGGTGAGGTGGATCATATAGGGGGAAAATTTTGTCTTTCCCCACCTTGTAAAATCCTTCCCGGTATTCTTTACCTTTTCTTATAAACTTTTCTTTTGTCTCCTTCAATAATAAGTTAATGGCTGCCACATTGGAAGTGCCTTGGTCACAAATGGTTGCAACAACTTTTAACCCAGTTTCTTGCACTTTTAAAATAATATTTTTAATTTGAGCTTTGAGCTCAATAGTCTTAGTGCTTCCATGGCAATAATAATATGCTATCGGCTGCTTGAATTTTTTAACTATGCCTCTGATCATAAAAACTAGGACGTGATCACAAAATTCTCTTTCAGTTTGTTCTCCATTGTCGACAAATCCAATAATTTTATCATGCTTTTTGTCATACGTAACCGCTGGTCCAATCGCCATCTCATCAAACAAAATTGAACAATATTTGTAATTGTCAGGCAGTTTCGCTACTCTATTTTTTAAATGTTCAAATATTAATTCATTGACACCAGCTTTTACATCCAATTTGTGCAGTAAATTTTGTAATGTTCTTCTACTCGGCAAAACACACATTTGCCTAAGTAAGCGATAAGCCTTAGGCGATGGCTTATACAACGATAAAGCCAAAATTTTTTGATCCAGTGTGAATCTTCTACCAGGTTTTTTCTTGCCACTCTGAGAGACTTGCATTTGGCAGAACATCTTTGCAGTAGCTGACATTTCCGATGACATAATGTTGAATGCTGAGGTTCTTGTCATCTTCTTCGCAAGGTTATATTTTTTCTTAAAAGCCACCTTAGCGGTTTCAGATTTCTTCAGCTGCTTTAAAAGAGATTTATATTCTCTATGTTTTGTTA
Organism: Apamea sordens; assembly: GCA_945859715.1. Lineage (NCBI taxonomy): Eukaryota > Metazoa > Arthropoda > Insecta > Lepidoptera > Noctuidae > Apamea > Apamea sordens. The sequence goes on along the minus strand of OX244015.1, from coordinate 2,172,572 downwards.
TAGGTACATAAAGACCTGAAAAAAAAAAAATGGCCTGAGTAAACACAATATATATACAGAAAAAAAATTGACAAACTTTTATTAGAAATTCTAAAATAGTTATATGCAACTGTTCTGTGTCTCACTGTTGTGTAATAAAGAGTGATAAAACACAAATGTGGGATTGTCACATGAGGCGAACCCGAGTGTGATAATAGGATCACATGACTGTTTTATTACCTAATTATGTACATTTGCATACAAGTCTCATGATTTAGCATATTGCCAACATTAAAACAACCAGTGTCATAGTAACCTTAAGTTATTATAATCCAAACAAGTGTTATGTGTTGTACTAAATTTCATTATAACACTTCTTTGGATGATGTTATGGTTACTATGACACTGGTTGTTTTAATGTAGGCAATAAGCTAACTGTTCCAGAAACTTTTATAGAAGATTTATAGCATGGGGGTAGATAAATTCATTAATTTGATTGAAATTCCCTTGAGCAGTGAGGCTGAGATCAAATAATAATATAAAGTTGTAAACAATCTACCTTTTGGCTTAGTTGATTTATTTTTAGGGTGTTTATTGTGTCCTTTCCTGCGCTGCCCATGTCCTGTAAATTAGATGTTTATTATGGCAAAAATATTCACAAGTTAATTAACTTGTTTGTAAGTAAACTATGGTAGATAAATTACAACCTGTATAAGGTTCACCTCAAAATTTGATAACTTTCAGTCAGAATATTTGACTCAATCATCAGTCTCAATCTTTTTTCTCAGTTTTCTTTCAAATTACTATAAATTAAGTACATGTTTCTCCTGTTGCAATGAATGATATGATTTTATTAGTTTTATTAATAAATAGCTTCCTTATATTAAATAGTTCTATTATTACTTGTAGCTCAATTTATCTACATAATTATGATAACATACAAACCTCTCAGCTGAACATGTGATGAAGTCTCTTGAACCCCAGATATTGAACATGGGGCAGGCATATCAACAGTTTCAGTAAACATTTGATCTGAAAGTTAAAAGTTACACTATATAAGTTAAAAGATAACATAATTGTTTGATATTCATTAAATTAAATTATTTTCTGAAAGCTTAGGTTACAACTTTGTTGTAGACATAATTTCAAATTTTCTGCTTTTAGCTCACTTTATGAATAAGATACAAACCTCTCAGAATATGAATATCAGATTGAGTCTTTTGAACACCAGATGTTGAATGTAGGGAAGGCAAGGTAGCTGATTCAGTATGTAGTTGTTCTGAAAATGAAACATTTTGATTACCCATCCGCTGTTACTCCGACTCATTGAGTTGACATACAATAGAAAATGAATTGTGTCTCAGTGGTTATGTTTGAAGGTTTATATAAAAACAAAGTATGTAAAAAGATCTATCTAACCTTTTGATATTCTATTCAAACTGCTAGCTACTTCACAACTAAAATGTTTTAATGAAATTAATATATTACCTGGCAAGTACAGTACTGGAATTGCTAATTTGCACAGTCTATTTCTTGGATACTTGTCAATTGCTTCAAAATGTTTATGGCAGACACGTCTGTTGCTATAAACAAATAAATTATCCATTGTAGCTATTTCACCGCCAATTTTTGCAATCCATGTATTGAATTTCTCTGCATTCACATCTGGGTTCGGAAAGCGGTGGAGAGGTATACCTGAGAAACAAAATAGCATGTTATTTTTTTATATCCCAGTTCAATTTATTATAGAAAGTAGGTACCAAGGGGGAAGTTTTGAGTCATTGTTTAAACCATAATAGAGAAAACTTTGACTCATTAGATATATACAATGTGATAGGGGTGGGACTTCTAACCCGTTAAGGCTGAGTACTACATCTAATTTTATCAACAAAAAAAATAATATGGGGGGTTGAACCCCCTCCCCCTAAACTTTTTTTCTCACCAAAACTTGTATGATCTTCGATGTTTTATGAAGACGGGACAGGGACAACAGTAACTTATTACACTAAATAAAAAGTACATACCCTCTTTCTTAGTGACTAGACATCCAGGTACACAACAAGAGTTTTGTGACATGATGGAAGTGCACTCAATGTTCAGTTCACTATTCGCAATTATGGGTCCAAACTGATAAACAGTGCCTATGCTCACTATATAATATTTCACAAAACAAAAACTTCAAGTCTATTTCGAAATACCGACCGGAGGAGGAGGCTCAACTCGACGTGGACCTACGAAACAGACGATGATTGTAACGCGGCACGGCGTCACGGAGGAACGGAGGTTCAACTCAACGTGGTTAGCAGATGCACTTGCGAAACAACCAGAATTTAATTGCAAAAGTAAAATCCGCACGAAAAACGGTAAAACCGGCACTCGCGCGCGAACGGACAATTGCAATTAAAATGTTACCATTGCAACGATAATGAATTCCCATTAGTTAAATGAAGACAAAACACCTTCCAGAACCGTTTAACAAATCCTTAATACTTGATATATGCTTAATGCAGCTTAATTTTTATTTTTTGTCATTTATTAACCAATATTTTGAGTTAATTATTTCATGTCTGTGTTTGTGTTTCACACAATTTCCCGGCATCATGATTATATATTTGTATATGGCAACACAGAATTTTTAATTTGGCTATCTGGCATAGAGATGGCGTTCTGCTCAATAAAAAACCGAAATTATTGTAATGTTCCTAGTTGCCATAGCATGGTAGTAGCCGCCCCATACTACTAAAAGGCCTAGTGCGTGGGCGGTCGAGACTGTTTAGTCCATCTCTGTTTATGGTATTGTAATAGTTTTTCCAGGTTTGGCAAGCATGTAGATCTATCTATGACAGTCCCTGCTACTATGTTATGAAAACAAGAGGTGCAATCATCTTCCATAACCTGAAATATTCTATCAGCTAGATAAGATTCCAGAATTTTGTAGTAATCACGTTGTTGTCAGAAAAAGAAAAATACTTTCCGAACGGAGCAACATACGTCTAGATCCCTGTCAAAAAACTAAAAAAAAAAACAATTTCGGGTACGGAATGTGATTCGGAGTGAGAAAATTAGAAATAACACAATTATTCTTGTTTTATCAGTTATAATAATTTATCTAACGTAAAATGTTCCAATAGTGCAATACTTACTTACACCTGCGTTTTTATAGTCATAAAACTTTAGAAACAGAGGTAAATTACTAATTAAATTATGAGGGTGTGTGTTATTTAGACATTTTATTATTTTACCAGGATTGGTGCCCAGATTTTCTAGTCTCCATCAATGCTTCTATACTAATATTATAAAGAGGTAAAGTTTGTTTTTATATAGGGGGTAATCTCCGGAAATACCAGTCTGATTAAAAAAAATATTTTTGGTTTTGTTAGCCCAATTCTTGAGGAAGGTTGTAGGCTATAACATCACGCAGAAAGAACGCTACAAACGAACTATTATCACGGGCGAGCGAAATAGGAGTATGGGTTACGACGCGATGGGTCGGGGGCCGAAATTTCACGCGGACAAATTCGCGGTCAGAAGCTAGTATACATACCACAAAGAACCAACAGAATAAACGTTTAGCATCATTGTTAATGCGAAGGCCGCCGCAACTTGGGGAAAAACAAAATCTAGCACTAAACTACCTACTTTAGTTCAATTCAATACATTTATTCAATAACAATTTTTACATCGTGTCTGAATTTCTTTAACTAAATATATAAGAAACATCATGCATGCAATCTCTATTTAAATCATTACAATTATCCAAATTACATTAAAATCAAAAAAATAATAAGAAATATAAAAATATATGTCATAAACTCATAAGTCAATAGATAAAATTCAATAAAATTTTAAATTATACATGTAAGTATTAGCTAAAATTCCTTAAACAAATTGTAAATAATTTATCTACTATAAAATAATTATATTCTAATTGACAGAAATATGATACCTACTTTTTGCATCATTGTAACACATTTTTGCAAACATATTCTGTTATGATTTTTGCAATGTTACATTTTTAATAAGGTCGCGTTTGTTTTGTCATACAGAAAAATTTGCCTTGTCAATAAAATGTTAAGATTGCATATTGACTTATAATATAAATTGTAAAAACTAATAAAAACTAAAATTAATTTTACGGATTATCACTAGTAAAAGACAAAATAAGAATAATTATATAACATAAAGTAAAAAAAGGCTTAAAGATAAACTTAGGCAGTCTTACGCGACGTCAATAGAATTTAAGAATTTATGTATCTGGTCTCAGCAATTTCCTTTGCGGGCGTTCTTGATCGCCTGTTTTGTGGTTGCTTGGTTTTTTAAATCGCAAGCATGTTGCACAATGTGATGGTTCAGCATGTTTAGTGCACTCATTTGCCTGATGACCCTGTTCCCCACAATGTCCACACATATAGGTAGCCTCCTGACAAGTCTTTGCAGCATGTCCATACTGTTGATATTTAAAGCACCAGAAGGCCAATTCTCTTAATTTAAAATGTTCTAAATCTAGTCGCAGTCTCATCTCGGTGACAAACAAATGTCAAAATCTTGTCAAAATGTAGGGAATTTAGAGGATCTTTTGACAGATTGAGACTGAGATCCGACTGTGAACGTTCTTAAAATTGCCCGTCTGTCGCAATAAATACTTATCCTTTCTTTCTTTCTAATACCAGTATTTTACATGGAGCAACTGCCTATCTGACCTCCACAACCCAGTTACCGGGTAATACGATACCCCTTGGTAAGACTGGTTGTCAGACTTTCGGGCTACTGACGACCCATAACGACTGTCAAAGATCCTCGAATGACAGCCGGGACCAACGGTTTAATAACGTGCCTTCTGAGACACGAAGGGATCTTGGTATGTGAAGATGGTCACCCATCCACAGAACAACCGCGACAACCGTAGCTTAACCGGATCGATCGACCCGTGCGGCTGTTATTACATAGCATAGTATGACTACTATTCATATTTTTATGTTTTTTTTCTTACAGATATATTGTGAAACCACCATATATAATACAAGTCCTCGCGTTATACTAAGCCAAGCCACCCCCTGACCAAGTCTTCACATAAACATTTGACAATGAAGGAAAAAGCTAAAAAGAAGGGTAGTAAGCCTAAACCCAAACGAAAACTATTTGTTTATTCATGTCCACATTGTCGTAAGGTAAGAATTCTGATTCTATTTTGATTGCTTTTATTTATTTACTAGCTTTTGCCTGTGGCTTCGCCTGCGTGGATGTCGGAAATTATCCGACGGGAATGTGTTAGCGGGACAAAAAGCCTACGATACACCTTATAACATCAGTCTATCTGCCAGTTAAAATTCCGTCAAAATCGGTCCAGCCGTTCCGATTAGACGGAACAGACAAACATACAGACAGACAAAAAAACCCGGCCAAGTGCGAGTCGGACTCGCGCACGAAGGGTTCCGTACCATTATCTATAAAAATCAATCATGAGTTGATTGAATGAAAGGTAAATTGCGGTTTATGATTTATGACGTATTAAAAAAAAAACTACTTACTAGATCTCGTTCAAACCAATTTTCGGTGGAAGTTTATATGATAATGTACACATCATATATATTTTTTTTTAGTTTTATCATTCTTCATAGAAACCACATGTATGGGTTAGATGAAAAAAAAAAATTTAGTTTCAGTTCTAAGTATGGGGAACCCCCAAAATTTATTGTTTTTTTTCTATTTTTGAGTGAAAATCTTAATGTGGTTCACAGAATACATCTACATACAAAGTTTCAACAGTATAGTTCTTATAGTTTCGGAAAAAAGTGGCTGTGACATACGGACGGACAGACAGACATGACGAATCCATAAGGGTTCCGTTTTTTGCCATTTGGCTACGGGACCCTAAAAAGGGGATTGAAAATATTTATATGGAGCTGGCGTACCTACTGTCAATGAGAAGTAAACAAGTTAAAAAAATATGGACGTCGCGTGATCAACTTTGAACGTTAATATCTTGGAAACGTGACACTTTACGTGTTTGATCCTATTATGTTTGTAAATTAGCTTGTGGTTAAATAACCACAAGCCACCCGTGCGGGTCAATCAAAGGTTAAGCTACGCTCGCCAAGGTCGGTCCGTGGATGGGTCATCTGCCTAACCTTTTCCCAAATATCCACGAATGACGGCCAGGACCAGTGGTTTAACACCTGGAGGACGATTATTATTATTATTTATTCTATTAACGAAAACTCTCCTGCTGCGCCCCGCGGTTTTGCCCGCATAAGTTACGATCCCGTGGGAATATCGGGATAAAAATCCTCTTTGTTAATCCTGGTTATAAACCGTCTATGTGCCATATTTCATCCAAATCCGTTCAGTAGTTTTTGCGTGAACGAGTAACAAACATCCATCCATCCATACAAACTGTCACGTATCACGTTTATGATATTAGTAATATTTGTTTTGTCTCCTACTTGTATATTTATGTCTATAATTTATATGGTGTACACACGGCTACACATCAAGTTATGCAAAACCAGTATTGGCTGACCGTTCATTGTGAGAAAATATCATACAAAGTGAGGCCAAGACAAACTGGGGGCCTACTCCGAAGTGCAAAGTGCGAATGTTCGGATCGGACCGACACATGGCCGAACCGAATATTATTGAAAAATGCGAAAAATGTTCGGATCGGCTCAGTTGGGTCGGGGCCATAGTCAATATTCGAAAGAGTGTAGGAGTGTAGGATCGGAACCGACCGAACCAAATAGTAACTTCGTAGCAGGAAACGGCCGAACATTCGGCCGATACTGCTTCAGAGTAGAGGTAGTAATATTCGGTTCGACCATGTGTCGGTCCGATCCGAACATTCGCACTTTGCACTTCGGAGTAGGCCCCCAGGTTTTGTATAGCTTGACGTGTAGCCGTGTGTACATAATAAAGAGTATTTATTATATTCTCCTCTTTCAGACCTTCGACAACTCCTCAAACTGGCACAGCCATGTCAAGCTCCATTCAACCGAGGAGCCGTACCACTGCGACCTGTGTGACTACAAGTGCAAGGTCCAGAAGTACCTCACCCGGCACGTGAAGAAGGCGCACACCAAGCCGACTGGCCATCAGTGTCCGGTGTGCGGGAAGTGCTTTCATTTTGATTGTAACCTGCGGGACCATATGAGAGTGCATACTGGTATGTATTACGACCTTTTCATCATCATCATCTGCCTAGCCTTTTCCCAACTATGTTGGGGTCGGCTTCCAGTCTAACCGGATGCAGCTGAATACCAGTATTTTACATGGAGCGACTGCCTATCTGACCTCCACAACCCAGTTACTGGGTAATACGATACCCCTTGGTAAGACTGGTTGTCAGACTTTCGGGCTTCTGACTACCCGTAACGACTGCCAAAGATCCACGAATGACAGCCGGGACCAACGGCTTAACGTGCTTTCCGAGGCACGGAGGGATCTTGGTATGTGAAGATGGTCACCCATCCACAGACCAACCGCGGCAAGCATAGCTTAACCTGACTGATCGACCTGTGTGGCTGTTATTATTTAGCCACGGGCCCCTTAAGACCTTTCATCATTATTATGTTCACGGCTGGACATAGGTCTCGTCCAAGCATGGCCACAAATATCTTCTATCTGGCAGCAATATCACATAGCCTAGGTTTTAGTGAAAGAGATGACGTTATACAAAGCTCTGGAACTCGATGTGCTATATTTTATATTTTTTTATTTTTGCGTACGGGTGGGAAAATCGATCATTCGATCCAACCCAGCTCCTCAAGGAAGGCCAGCAACGCCTTGATGTTACTGACCGTCTCACGTAGGGTACCTGGGTTACCGAAGTACTTTGCCCTGTACGTGGCGACCACCGGGCAGTTTAGCAGCACATGCGCCGCTGTCTCGTCATCCTCCATGCAGGCCCTGCTACTTCAGACTACTGGAGCGGTATCTACAACGCCACATGCGAACAACGTGTCATACTGACGTCACGCAAATCCTGCATCTCGCAAGCAGAGTTTACCGCGCAGTTAGCATAAATACAATTTCCCAACATCAATCGTTGGGCAGTTGCCCACCAGACACAACACCCGTCTGGTCGGAGGATCCTCCCTTTTCTATGGAGGTTGAGTGAACTTTACACCCTGTTCCTCATGCCTCTAAACGGGTGACACCGAGTATGAACGTTAGCGCAGCCTTCGTGCAAACACTTCAGCGTGACGTCATTATCATCACTTCCGAGATGATAATGACGTCACGCTGAAGTGAGCAAGCTTACAACTACTGAGCATCAGGTCCTAGGTCGGATCACCAGGTTGGGCAGCGTTGATTGTGGTTTTCCATGAGAAATTTCTTAGTACCAGCTTCCGGGATCTTGGGACAGATGTTTCCAACATTTTAATTCCGGAATTGAAATATGGAAAAATCTAAGTACCGTATCACTGTGAACTGTGTGATTACCAGTGATCGGAGTAGGTAGATTGAACTGGGGTCATTGATCCGAAACGTATATATTACTATGGACATTCCTCCGGAATTGGTGGATTATTAAAAAAAAACCGGAACTTATGTAGGAATTGTATTCTGCCAGAGTGGAAGGAGTCATTTGATGATTTGCCATCCTCAAAAAAAAGGTAGGAATTGTAATAAAATGAGCAATATTTAATTGAATCCGGAAATACCGGAATTACTTTCCGGAAAAATGGCTTATCCATGTTATTCTTTCTGTGTGCATTTATGATACAAGTACCAAAAATCAATCTACCTACTCCGATCACTGGTGATTACAAGTGCAAGGTCCGGAAGTACCTCACCCGGCACGTGAAGAAGGTTCTCACCAAGCCGACTGGCCATCAGTGTCCGGTGTGCGGGAAGTGATCTTGATTGCAACCTGGGGGCCACATGAGAGAGCATACAGGTATTAAGATCCACCTTACGGAACTACCCACTAAGGGTGTAACCACACGGGCGGCGCGGCTGCGCAGCGGCGCCGCTCAGGCGCCGCGCCGCAGCCGCGCCGCCCGTGGTTTTCTACATACAAAAATGCATTGTAGCCACATGGCGCCGTGCGGTGTGCTCCGGCGCCGCGCCGCGCGCGCATCGGAATCGAGACGAGGCGGGGAGGGGTGTAAGCAGAGCGGAGCCGGAGCGGCGCCGCTCGCAGTTGTTGCGTAGCGATGGGCAACCCCTCATTTTGCCGCCGCTGCGGCGCCGCCCGCCGCGGCTCCGTAGAACGTTGCGACGCCGCTCTGCCCGTGTGGTCGCCAGCGCGGCGAAATGGCTTGCGGTGCGGCGCCGTACCGCCCGTGTGGTTTGCCTCTAACACGTTGCTCGACCCGGTAATCGAATCCAAAACCACTAAACCAACGAGTCATTTATTAACACGTTGCGGGACGGTACTGACTTTTTCAAATTATGCGATATGACAGTAAAATTGTCCATACAAGTTCCGACCACTGCTTTATCCGTACCGCCCTAGAGCAATACTAAAGAATAATATACGATGACAGTACTTTCATAGCCGTATTGATGTGGTATGACAGTAAAAACGGGTTTCCTTGTTCCTCTATACAAAATTTCGCTGTAATGCCCGTACCTCAGTTCAGATGAGGTTAAAATTGTACGGCGGTGCCCGTACTGCCATTTTCAACACCGACAAATCTACTGCTAATGCAGTGCGTCCCGCAACGTGTTAATTCGGGTAATAACCACTAAAAATCAGCGCTGTGCTGTGGGTCCCTATAGCACAGCATCATGACGTGCAGCTGCCGACTATTTCTGTTCTGTGCTCGTGATTATATGTACAGACGCCAGCAAGTCAAGCTACCCGAAATTCAAATTTTCCCAATCAACCTTGAACCATAATGTTAGCATTAAAGTTGAGAATCTATTAAAGAAATTTGACAGATTGTAGTAGCTTGATGTACTGGCGTCTGTACCTAGATCTTTTTAGTTTTATATCTCTTGTTAGCCTGAGTACGCCACGGACGATTTTTTACGCGCACATAATAGTCGCATAGGTTGCAATATGAGAAATAATAAATTGTGATGCCATCTTTTTTTTCTTCTTGTGTGTCGAACGAACTGTTGATCCGTGGAACGAAGGAATCGAACGTTCTCGAAAGTTCTTCGGCGACGACCAATCAGCGCTGCCCGTATGCCGCTCTCGCTCACTCCCCTTCCGCCGAGCCTCCGTTTACTCGACGCTAGAGGGTGCCACATGTTGACTTAGCGCCAATAGATGGCGTTAACAACTTGAGTTGAGTTCTACGCAATAAAGAATTGAGAATCTTTTTGTAAGCACGTGTTTCTGTGACAAATAAACCTATTTTTCGTTCTAATTGTATGTTGTTATTTTTAGGGGAAAAGCCGTTCAAGTGCAATGTGTGCGACAAGGCGTTCAATTCTCGATACTCTCTGAGCGGACACAAGATGATACATACGGGTGAGTTTCAATAATTCTATAGCTATACTTGACACACTACACGATAAGAATAGTTGGTCGCCCTAATTAACTCAAGGCAATGTTCTTTCTCCAGAATTAGGTTACTGACAGGTTATTGTTATTAGTACCTATTAACTTATTTATTTATTTTACTTCGATGGTCCTAGTTTATCATCTGTGACTTCAAGTGACAGCTATGTGACCAGAACCCAGCAATGCATAAATATGTAAGCTGTCACGCCCTTTATGCCTGGAGGCTTTTATTTAGGTAGTAAGTTTTTATTTTAGTTTATTTATTTATTATTCACAAAATCCACAGCTCTCTGATATTTTGCTTAAAATATATATAAGCTAGTCTTACAGCCAATTACGGATTTACAATTTATTAAGATAAGATAAGATTTCTTTATTTGTTTAAACATTGTGTACATACAAAAGCATGCAAGATATTACGTCGTTTGACTCCAGTCATGTTTAGCCGTAAGTATCGGCGTACAATTTTTTTTTTTTTAACTATACAAATACATGCAGCAGAAACAAACATACAGAGCTATGTGAAATGGTAGCACCAACTAAGCATTTGTAATTGTTAATTATTTTTTAGCTTCAGTATGTATAGTTTTTATTATATTTCTTGGTATATTGACGTGGCTAGCTGACATATGGCAAATAATTTAATTTTACGTTCTGTGCCTTGTAATGTTAATTACTTAACACCTAGTATTGTATACAATCAAGTATTTTCTAACTGAACAGACAGCTGTGCTGCTGGACAGTTTGTTGCGCCACTTCTTCTTCCCAGCGATAGCACTAGGAAGTGGTGAAGGGCGGGCGTTTTTGGGGGACTGTCTTTTGTAATTCTCAGCCTAATTTGAATAAATGACTTTTGATTTGATTTGAAACTAGCTGGGGACGTGTTCATCATCATCATCATCAGCTCGACTTCATCCACGGCGGAGCATCAGATCAGACTGTGAACGTTCTTAAAATTACGAGAATTGCCCCTCTGATCTCTCTCTGGGCTGGATTGAGGTCAAGAGTGAGCCCATTGTCAATAAAAAAAAAAGTCTCAATCTGTCAAAAATATCTCTAATTTCCCTACATTTTGACAAGTTTTTGACATTTGTTTGTCGCCAATATGAGATTGCGATTAGATTTTGAACGTTTTAAATTACGGGAATATGCCTTCAGTATTTTTCTAGTATAATATAATTCTTTCTAAATATTCTGCGTGCATGGAACTGGCCAGACAGTCTTCTGGTTTCACGCACTGTCCGTGGTTTTCGACGAATCTGGAAGAAAATATTATAAAATTAAAATGATAAGGGTACTGTTTTTCTGTACATCTTCAATATCAGAGAGTAAAAAAAATAGTAGCCCACCGGTATCGGGAACAGGGTCCAAGCTACCGGTGGTCAGGGCTCCAGAGAGAGGAACCTCCTGACAATGCGCGCCGTGTCCAGAAGTACCGCTTTCTGAATCAAGCCCTTGATCCAGCTGCCCAACGAGAGCCTCCTCAGGTGTTGGTCGAGGCTCTTGGCTATTAAGCCATTGGCTGTCACGACTATCGGCACAATGATCGCTGAGTCCACATCCCACATGTCGACAACCTCGCGAGCCAAGCCAAGATACTTGATTTGTTTATCTTTCTCGGCTTTCACGAGGTTCTCATCCTGCGGGACGGTTATGTCAACAATCATTGCGCGTCGCTCTGATCGATCCACCACCACTATATCAGGCTTATTGGCAACAATAGTCCTGTCAGTGATGATGGATCGATCCCAGTACAATGTGATATTTCCATTTTCGAGAACTGGGTCGGGCACATACCTGTAGTACGGCACCTCAGATTCCACAAGGTTGTATTTCAGAGCAAGTTGCCGAAATGATTTGCTTCCAATATCGTTGAGCTCCTTAATTTCTGAGTTAAGGGGGAAGCGTCAGGGTAGACCGCGAAATTCAAATTTTCTTAAGTTTTTTTGCAATTTGCTGGTCAGTACCAAGTTGTATGGTGATTAAAAAAACTTGAGAGGTGTCAAGGGACACCCGGATGGAACGAAGTTCAAAGAGAGAGAGAGAGACAGACAGAGAAACGCGCACGCCGCACGGCTTACAACTACCTATAGCAAAAAGTGTCGTTCCAACTTTTGGTCTTAATTTTTTCCGTCTAGCCTCCTTTCGCAACGCGCGATAAGGAACTTCGTTCCAATATGATTCGCGGCCATCCACCTTAAGTTAGGACTTTAACACGTTGACTGCCAGACAAAAGACACAATAGAAAATCTATTGTTGGCGGACACCGGTGACCGCGGTGGCAGTGCAGTGCAATGCCTTAAACATTGAAATCTACTTATAGAAATTCTAACTACAAAGAAAATTAATAAAGCGCTCTTCCTCTCTCAACCTATTTAAAATGTGCTGTGCCCGACAGGGTCCATAATTGTTTCTATTATTTTTCTTTTATTTACCACCTGTAATTGTACGATTTGATTTGATTTGAGAAAACAATATCATAATAAAAAAAATATACCCATTTTTACAAAAACATCCTGGCTGGTAAATAGTCAAACAGTTTTTAGACTGTAGATTGATTATCCGATCATCCGGTCCTGTACTTTGGGACCTGTGGTACTTCAACGCTCTTCTTAGATACGCTAGTATTATCTTGTAGTCAACCACGCCGTACCGAAGGTTTAAATTCCCTTCTAATTTTTGTAGAATTACCTGGAAAGAATATAGCCTGTATACCTCGAAGGGCTAGGGAGAAATCTATAATCGATTCCTGCGTTTCGCCCGAATATTTGAGTACAGTGGAGTTCGGTGGTGGCCGTTCGTTCGGAGTTGTAGGTCGTAGGTTCAAACTAAGCAGGCAGTTTACTTTGTGTAAATTATTTCATCACCACTGCTCTAAAAACGGTGAAGGAAAACATCGTGAGGAAACCAGCATGTCCTAGAACCAAAAAAAATCGAAGACATGTGACATCCACCAACCCGCACTGGGCCCGTGTGGTGGATTACGGCCCGCTCCCTCTCACAGAGAGAGGCCTGTGTCCCAGCAGTGGGAACATTATTTGCTGATTATGGGCGTAAAATGTCGATGATGACTTCTTTACTCACCCCAGCCATTTCCTCATCAAAAGGATATTTAGGATCAGCGAAAACATTCAAAAACTTAGTAAATTTTTCTAAAGCGTCAGATCTCTTATTAAGTTTTCTGGTGCATTTAACATTAACAATCTTTTTATACAAATCTTTAGCCGCCATATTGAAACATGTCTTGTTCAATTCGACTGTCATTTTTCCCGCTTCTATTTTCAAAGCGTGTTCGAAATTCTCGTTGGATAGTAGTCTATGGTATGTCTGGTAGAGTTTGATGTGTTTTCTCGTGTCGGGGTGTAAGGAGTTTGATCTCCTACCATAGATATTATCTTGGATCTTCTGCCCTATGAAATAGAGGTCCGTTGCTGACATGTTTACTTGTGTGCTGCCTCTATTGTTGATTAGGTATCGGTAGTCTCTGACTTTTAATCTGAAAATTAAAATTCTATGTACTGTACAGTAAAGTGAGACCAAGGTAATGTATGAACTATGAAAACCGCCCTTATGACTATCATACAAAGGCGCGGTCAATTTCGAGTAGTTACCATGAGCGTGCGGTTGACGGTATATCATTTTTATTTTATAAAATGTTTTTTTTTTTTTTAAACTTTTCGGACAAAAAGGTACAAAGGTGGACTTAATGCCATATGCATTCTCTACCAGTCAACCAAGGGTGATGAAGAAATTAGATGGCAGGTGCTTTGGTTGAGAGGAACAAAGATAAAAAAAGAACTCTTAATCCAATCCTAATGATTACTGATTCTAATGATTATAATTCTGTAAATACATATTTGTTACGGCCGCGAATCATATTTTAATCAACGTACAACTTAGTACTGGCCAGCAAATTGCAAAAAAAACGTAAGAAAATTTGAATTTCGCGGGCTACCTTGGAGCATCCACCTTAACGGATAAGTACTCACCTATCAATGGCCGATTTAATAGTACTGCATGTGATAGGACATGGTGGTCCTAAGGGCTTCCACGATAATGCGTTACTGTCCTGACAAAAGACGCGCGCTTCTGCAAATTTACACAATAAATAATAGCATCCCGACCGATTTCCGTCACGGTGGCCAATCTCAACGGAGATTTCATGCTCACTTAAATGTCTCACTGGTGGTGGCGCGTGTGTTGGATCATTCGGTCCCTACAAAATGGTTGAGCTGGGTGGTGCTGATCATGTGACGCGTCATGTTCGTGAACGGGCGCCGTCAGTTGAGAGTGGTCATCTCTTAACTGCCAGGGCTTATTTTTAATTTTATATTTTAAATTGTTCTTTTTTCATTGTTCTCACATATAGAACCAATAAGAATAATGTACCCAGGATTTTGTAATAATATCTTGATTTAAAAGAGTGTCCTTGGAGTTTCTTGCCCGTTCTTCTCCAAAGAGATCTACGTTTTGGAATGGGCAACTAGCTTCTCTTTCTGACTAACTGACCGACTATTTAAAATGTTGACAATTCAAAAGTGCCTGAAATGGGTTAATTGAAATAAATGATTTGAGTTTGAGTTTGATTAGCCAGGTACGCAGGAGATATAGTGCACAAGTGTGTGCGTAAACACAGGTGCACTCTCTGTTCCTTTACTCTCATAGTCCGATGGGAGGGCAATTCGAAGCGACCGGTAACAAGGGACCTTTAACGTTGACAACCTTTTTTTTTCCGGGGTGGAAATTCCTCATGGATGTCCTCCGCCCTGGGGGGTGGCGGAGGGGTCTGTCAGACTGTTACTGACAAATAACCACCCCGTGTTCCATCTCACACCTACGCCGGGGATCTTTCCGCAACCCCTGATTGGAACCTTGAAAACCTACCCCAAGATTAGTACCAAAACATAAACTTACCTGCAAATAAGATTTTTAATGCTAAAACGAGAAATAACAACATTATCTGAAGTATCACTCAACATTGTTACTTTAAAGCTAAAATGGCGGCCATCGCAACAGTAATGGCTATTAAAAGTTAATTTCAACTATTAATAGTTTAATAACCACGAATGAATCGGTAATTAGTACTTAATCCGGTTGTGTAAGCATTGGATAATCATCATTATATCAGCTGAAAGACGTCCACTGTTGGACATAGGCCTTCCCCAAGCACCTCCACTTCGACCGGTTCTGTGCTTCTCGCATCCAACGGGTTCCTGCGGCCTTCACAAGGTCGTCGGTCCACCTTGTGGGAGGCCTTCCAACGCTACGTCTTGTACGCGGTCGCCACTCCAGAACCTTTCGGCCTTTCGGCTTTCGGTACTGCGAGTAATATGCCCTGCCCACTGCCACTTCAGGTGGATGCAGCAAGGTAGCCCGCGAAATTCAAATTCTCTTACGTTTTTTTGCAATTTGCTGGTCAGTACTAAGTTGTACGTTGATTAAAGTATGATTCGCGGCCGTAACAAATATGTATTTACAGAATTATAATCATCAGTCAATGTATTTACAGAATTATAATCATCAATTATAATCGTCAGTTAGATTATCGAAAAATAATGGACACGTATTTTTTCTGTTATCAATCAAACAAAAAATGACAAAGTTAAAGCGCGTCAAAATTTGGGAGTGGTCGTGATGTCACTTGCTTGCAAAAGTGTCACAAGCAAGTGACGTCACGCGGAACTTTAACGGGCGATATCTTCATCATTTTTTATATAATTGACAAAAGAAAAAATACGGGTTCAATATTTTTTGATAATCTAACTGACGGACTAATTAGAATTTTTCAGGAAAATAGCCTATACCTACATTCTGAGCAAATAAATGAATATTTTATTCTTTTCAGGAGAGAAACCATTTCAGTGTCAGTACTGTGACTACGCTTGCCGAGACAATTCGACGATAAGACGGCACATAGAGAGGCATCTAGGAATATCCAAGGACTATCCGTGTTCTATATGTAAAAAGAAGTAAGTATTCAACATCGCGTCTGTATTTTACGACGGGGTTGGCAGAGGTGAATCAGTCTGCTCGGCATTCCCCAACAATTTTTTTTGAAGTGAAAACTTCTTTAGCGGCGTTGTGCGCTTTTTTGTGATGGGTAAAAAATGTTAAACTCGCGTCAGAGACGTGACCTGATCGAAAATTCGTAAGACGGAGCTCGCGTCAGGACACTTAACCGGATCGAAAATTCGTAAGCCGGAGGGAGAGATTTTTGTGATGGGTAAAAAATGTTAAACTCGCGTTAGGACACGTGACCTGATCGAAAATTCGTAAGACGGAGCTCGCGTCAGGACACGTGATCTGATCTAAAATTCGTAAGACGGAGGGAGAGTAGACCGCATTCCAAAATATCATAAATGCACAACTTAGTCCCCCAAACACTACGTGATACGATTTTTAAAATTTTTTTTGTTTGTGTTGCCAGCTTCAAAAAGAAGGAGACGTTACAAATTCATGTGGATGAGGTGCACTTTGAACTGGATACCAGGAAGCATCCCTGTACGCAGTGTGATAAAGTGTTCAAAACTAAAGGGACGCTCACTATACATGTTGTGAGTATAACAGTTTATTTATAAGGGGGCATTTAAAGAAAATAAAGAAAAAGTATTCATTGCGACTCGTACTGGAAGATCAAAAACTAAACTAAATAAAAAATAAAAACTAAATTATATTAAAAAAACCGGCCAAGCGCGAGTCGGACTCGCGAAGAATGATTTGTTACGTAAGAAAAATTTTACCAATTTCCGACTACGTAAGAAAAAATAACACTTGGAAGAACCCCCTCCGCCCTTTCAATCTTACGTAAAATCAGTATCGATCAAAACTGTAAAGAAAAAGTAGCAAAAACTTAAAAACTTAGGGTCTTACTACAAAAACTTAAACACTTGTTGAACGAGTGTTTAATGTCAGTGTTATGTCAAATTCCATATAATTATGTCGTGTTTAAAAGGTGTTTAGCCTAAACAACTGATAAACACTGTTTTGTGGTAATCAGGTTATAGTTCTTGCTTACTTTTGTGATCTTACGTAAGAACAATCTAGACCCCACGTTAGAAAAAATAAGACTTGTTTGGACCCCCTTCCCCCTCATATCGTCTTACGTAATAAATGAACAGCCCCTAACTATTTTTATTGATTGGTAGAAATCGTCACACGTACGTGCGTAAGGAAAAAGCGTTATGCCGTTTTTGCGACATTCTCTCTCTCTCTCTCTCTCTATTATATAAAAATAAAAAAAAAGATTTAATTCAGACATTTACAGTCCATACATTGTTAGTAATAATAATAAGTTAGTAACAATTTGCATATACAAAAATAATAATAAAAAAATAATAATAATAATTAATTAATAATATATTTTTTTTTTTGTATATACGTGCGAGTGTGTGCGTGCGAGTATCGCCTACGGAACGAGTTCCTTGCGCATGCGCACAGTAACGTTATTTTTTTTTATTGTGAATTTACTTTAAATTTTCTTTTCAGAACACAGTCCACAACAAATCAAATCGTATCAAATGCGAGATTTGCGGCCGTCTGTCTACTAAAAACAACTTGCAGGCGCATATGAGACGACATATAGACGTTAAGCCTTACAAGTGTAGCTACAAACCTTGTGGGAAAAGATTTAAGGATAAGGTAAGAGGAACGAAACAATATGTCAAAGTCAAAGTTAAAAGTCAAGTCAAAAGTCAAAGTTAAAAGTCAAAGTCAAAACTCAAAGTCAAAGTCAAAAGTGAAAGTCAAAGTCAAAAGTGGAGTCAAAAGTCAAATCATTTATTTCAAACAGGCACATAAAAGGCACATTTCAGCGTCAAAAATAAACTTAAAATAAAATTGATTCTAGTCGCCCCTTCCAAAAGGTAGTTTTCGTATGGAGAAGAATGGGCAAGAAACTGCACCGTGCTTTTTTTTAGTCTATGCTTTCCCACTGTTGGGCAAAGGTTTCCCCATTTCCTTCCAAGAACTCGTTTCCCGTGCCACCTCGAACCAGCCCTTGCAGTACGCGTCCAGATCATCTCGCCAACCATGGCTGCGCTATCCATGTTCAGGCACCCATTGTGTGGTGACTTTAGCCCAGCGGTTATCGTGCATGCGGCTTATAGTGAAAAATAAAAGAGTAATTGATAAATGATTTTATTTTGTAAGCAGGTTTGTACAAACACTTTTACACGTCAATCATATTTTAAAACTAGATGAGGTCGGCGTTTCCTATCTGACTAGTCTGAGAAGAAAGGCCGAAGCCAACTCAGAGGTCACAGTCTCTTTTAAAGTGCAGACATAATCTTGGTCAGGTACCAGAATCAATCTTACATATTTTATGACTGTGGCGCTGTGGCTGTATGATTTGGTTTTACATTCAAAAATATGTTTCTGGCACTCGCCGGCCGCTGCCGCGGCACCGCTCGCTTCGCTCGCTCGGCTCGTGCGTTATGTGGTCACAGTTCTAACCTAACCTAACCTAGCTCTTTCGATTTAAAGAAGATATATGCGTGTTACGTTGCAAATTTCACTAAACTATAACTTTTCGGAAACTTAGTATTTTTGTCGGAAGTTTAGTATTTTTGTTGGAAGTATAATATTTTTTTTGGAAATTTAGTTTATTATTTGAAAGTATAGAATATTTTTTGTAGAATTATAATTTGAATAAGCTTCATGTTTCTTTGTTAAATACAACATTTTTGCCGGTTAATTTTGTATTAACTTTTCGGTAATTCATTTTAACACAGCTTAGTTAGTATTACAGTCAACCACAGATCGCTGGAAGTTAAATTGTTTTTCGGAAGCTTTATTATTTTCCAATTAAAACTCTTCAAATATGAATATTACATTTTAAATCATAAATACAGGACCAGTCAGTCACAAGAAATTTTGTCAGCAAGAAATTCGTCAGTGGTATGATAGCATTTGTCTATTAAAAAAATATTTAGGAGGCGTTTAAATTGAGTCAAGTTTAAATTTTTTATGTACCAGCAGGTCAAGCTAACCGAAACTGTCAAATTTTCCCAATCAATGTTGAACCTTAACACTTCAGCAATAAAGTTGAAAATCTATTAAAGAAATTTGACAGATTGTAGTAGCTTGATATGCTGGCGTCTGTACAAGTAGTAAAAACATAATATAACAAGACAAAGGAATGGAAAGAAGAAAGGGAGGCTTTTGCCCAGCCGTGGGACAAGTTGGAAAAAATAAAACTTGAGAGGTGTCAAGGGACACCCGGATGTAACGAAGTTCCTTTCGATTAATTAGTGAAGGAATTGTAAAAAAGAAAAAAAAAAGAAAAACGAAACGAAAATAACTGGCTTGCTTTCTATAAGAGAGAGAGAGAGAGAGAGCCAGAGAAACACGCGCACGCCGCACGGCTTACAACTATAGCAAAAAGTGTCGTTCCAACTTTTGGTCTTAATTTTTTCCGTCTAGCCCCTTTCGCAACGCGCGATAAGGAACTTCGTTCCAAAAGTAAGTGCCAGCAGACTTATTCCAAATTAATCAAAAACTTATTTTTTTTTCTTTCCAGGGTGACCTCAAACGCCACGCCGTCATCCACTACCCAGAGAACCAGCACGTGTGTACCGGCTGCAACAGACGGTTCCCGCGCAAGTTCAGACTCACCAGACATATGCTGAACGGATGTCGAGTGCAGTGTCACTATTGTGGACAATTGTAAGTGAACTTCACATAGCCTAGCATGATTCATCACCAAATCATCCCAACTATGGGGTTGTGCATCCCGAGGTGAGGAGGGTCCTGGGTACGTAATGGATCACCCATTGACGTACGTCATGGAGTGTACATATTTTATGATATTTTGATGTTGACTTGAAAGAGCATGGCAGTTGAGAATATGTCATGCTCACTTAAATGTCTCACTGGTGGTGGCGCGTGTGTTGGATCATTCGATTCCCTACGAAATGGTTGAGCTGGGTGGTGCTGATCCACGCGTCATGTTCGTGAACGGGCGCCATCGGTTGAGACTGGTCATCTCTTAACTGCCAGGGCTTATTTTTAATTTTATATTTTAATTTGTTTATTTACATTTTTCTCACAAATAGAAGCAATAAGAATAATGTACCCAGGATTTTGTAAAAATATCTTGATTTAAAAGAGTGTCCGTGGAGTTTCTTGCCCGTTCTTCTCCATAGAGATCTACGTTTTGGAATGGGCAACTAGCTTCAACTTTCTGACTAACTGACCGACTATTTAATTTTGACAATTCAAAAGTGCCTGTAAATGGTTTAATTGAAATAAATGATTTGAGTTTGAGTTTGGAGGGGCAGGTGTTGGGTTAATAGCCGGATGCTTTGAGTTATTAGCGATTATAATCCATAAGTGTCCATTAATAGCCTTGCAATGGATGATAACCCTGCTATTAATGTATTGTTGCTAAATAAATGCTTTTTTTATTTTATTGTAAAATCTGTGGGTGTGATCATAAATTGGGTGCGTGTACGCAGTGTATTCAATGTATTGTTATATTTTTTTTCACTTTTTGTATGTGAAAAAGTGTTAATAAAAAAATAAATACACATTTTTCGGGAAATTCAGTTTTGTTAATTTAAAGATCCAATACTATAAAAACCATAATTACTATTGACACATCGCTTTGTGATTTAACCATTTATCTAATTAATTACTTGACTTAACAAAGCGAGCTATATATGTATGAACCTACAAATAAATTTTAACCGATACGTAAAAATGTAAGGGTACATTGTGTAAGTTACTTATTAGCTCTTTTCTGTGAATACGTCGTAGGTAAATTATAAACAAAGGAAATACCCGAGCGGTTAGTAGGTAACATTCATCCCCGCACCCCCGCACCCCCGTTGCTCGTGCTATCTCTTTCTGGCGCTAATATTTTTCGTGCCAGAGAGAGATGCATGAACTGCACTATAGCGTCGCCAACCGAATCCGGAATCAGTACGTCGACTGATATGTTTCGGTGAAGAAGTCCTTTTCTTAATACACCAGAAATAGATCCATTAGCGTCCGATCCAATCGATGTACCAAAATTAGGAGATTTTGAAGAATCAGTGTTTCTAGCAGTAATTAGGCTGAAAATTATTTTTGAGCAACAAACAAAAAAAACAACTAAAAACGAAAATAAAAGAAATCCCAAATAAATGACTGATTAAGAATTAAAAAAACTAAGTACATAAAACATCTAATTATCAAAAATCAAGGTAAATACCTGATTGAAATTTTTTAAATGGGCCAGATTAGTTTTAAATTGCACATTTATTTACTACAAAGAAAGATGATGAAAATGAAGTCTAATCTGACAGTCCTAGGCCTGAAAACCATGAAGGGGAACTTTCAATCACTAAAATAACATTAACAGCAGGGTTATCATCCATAATTGCTATTAATGGCTACTAACCTGCTTTTAATCGATTATTAGCCAAATGATATTAACCGTATTATTATCATTGCCCAACACTAAGGAGAATGATGAAATTGATGATGATAGTTGCTACTCATATAGGACACACAAATAAGGTTTTAAATACAGTCCAGTACGCTTGTATAGAATAATAATAATATTTATTTGCAAGAAATACATTTTTACAAGGAAGATCTTTTAGCCTAAAAGTCACCGTATTCGGCCTGCAAGCAAGCGTGAAAATTATTGAAATTTATGTCGTTATTACAGAATATGTCATTGATACATTTTTACAAAAATATGGCATTATTTCATTACATTATTACAAAATTTTAATCGTTATACTAATAGAGATTTACATGTGGCTGTTATTATTTAGCCACGAGCCCGTCAGTTGTAAGTAAGCTAATAATAAAAAAAAACTTGAGAGGTGTCAAGGGACACCCGGATGGAACGAAGTTCAAAGAGAGAGAGAGAGAGAGAGAGACAGAGAAACACGCGCACGCCGCGCGGCTTACAACTATAGCAAAAAGTGTTGTTCCAACTTTTGGTCTTAATTTTTTCCGTCTAGCCCCCTTTCGCAACGCGCGATAAGGAACTTCGTTCCAATAAAACAACTGTAAGTCAACACATGTTGCCCATCATCATTATCTGCCTAGCGTTTTCCCAACTATGTTGGGGTCGGCTTCCAGTCTAACTGGATGCAGCTGAATACCAGTATTTTATATGGAGTAGTTGCTGGGCCTGTTGCCTCCATAACCCGGTAACGAGGTAACACGGTACTTTACTACCCATATCGACAGACCGGGGCGGGTCGCAAGTGTACATATAATATATGTCGGAGATGGTATGTCTGTCTCTCGTTAACATCAGGCATAATTTAATTACTGTGGGCGTACTATGGGTAGTGTTGGTTATAGCGCAGTAGTAAAACGGTTTGCAGTTCAAATCAGATTACAATTCACGCAGTCACACTAGCGAATCACACACTGTAGGTCCAGAACTCAACGATACATGTTGTTCGTACGATGTCCAATGTTTCGATGTTTTCGAGAGCTCTGCTCACACCGCTTTTGTAGCGGTTACTCTCGTACCCCACGAACTCAGGCTAGACTCTGTCTAGCGCCACGAGATGGCGCTAGCGTTCCGAATAGTCAAACGAATGACTCCGACATATATATTATTGGAACGAAGTTCCTTATCGCGCGTTGCGAAAGGGGGCTAGACGGAAAAAATTAAGACCAAAAGTTGGAACGACACTTTTTGCTATAGTTGTAAGCCGTGCGCGTGTTTCTCTGTCTGTCTCTCTCTCTCTTTAAACTTCGTTCCATCCGGGTGTCCCTTGACACCTCTCAAGTTTTTTTATTATATAGGTTCAAGGTGTGGCCACCATTTTGAAAAAAATAACAAAATCACGGACATGTAGGTACGCCACGGACGTTTAAAACCAAGATATTTTTGTTACAGGTTTTCAGCCAAAATCTACCTCGCTCAGCATATAAAGAATGCCCACGGTCCCTATCCCAAGTCTAGAGAGTATCTGTGTGACATCTGCGATATGGTCACTTACAGCAGACGAGGTATCATACAACATCTAAAATTTGGTCATGGCACTGAAAAAGTAAGTTTTATATATATATATTTTTTACCATTTATGTTAGTACACACATATACAACGTGGCGCTACAATGGCGACATTAATTTAACACACGGGTAGGGCTGGTGGCCAGTAATCATAAAAATTATAACAACATAAAAAAAATCGTAACTTGAAAACTTCCACCTGCGCCGCGCGCCGACATAGGGCTCTCTCTTTTTCCTTTAATTCGCCTTCTCTTTGCTCGTTAATTGTTTTAATTACATTGATGCGATGTTATGATCCGTGACCGCGGCAAATGACCCCTGCCTACAGTTCTTTAAGTCAGGTTACTCTAAGATGCTATTTTATAAAATTGTTAATAAATAAATAAATATTAATTAAATTAAAATATATTCATAAAACTACAACGCAAAACCGTATACGTGTGTTAAAATAATGTCGCCATTAAAGCGCCACGCTGTATATACAGGCTGTTAGTGTAAACACCGTTATCCTTGAAACCAGTGGTTTGGTTTCACTTATAGAACGTAAATTCAATGAAAAAAAATATCATTTTTTTTTAAAGTAAAGTCTCAATTTATCCTCAAAATTATTTCACCCTATACAAGTGCACGCAAGGGCAAAGTAGACGGAGCGCGGGAAACAGCGCGTCGTCAGTACTTCCCTTATCTATGCAGCGCGTGCTGCAAGCCGGCAAGCGCATGAATTTACGGACGGTGTCGGACAGAAACTTTCTTACATTTTTGAAAGAAAATAACGTTTATTTATTTTTAAATTCAGATAAACATTTTTATAACTAAGTCAACTACCTATGGTTTTAGTGACAACGGTGTTTACACTAACAGCCTGTATATATATTTTTTTTTACCATTTATGTAAGTACACACATATATAAAAAAACAATGAAAAACAGAACAGAAAAAATTGGTACAGAGGTGATGCTTATTTCATAAGAAATCTCTTCCAGCATACCTGAGATAGGACAATAGATACAGAGATGTAGACAGCATGTGATAGAGCAAAGGAGACAAAAAATAATACATAGAATCAAAAAACAATTAACTTAAAAACTAAACGAAAATCCTACTAATATTATAAACGCGAAAGTTTGTATGGATGGATGGATGGATTTGGCACACAGATAGTTTATAACCAGGATTAACACATAGGATACTTTTTATCCCGATATTCCCACGGGATCGAAACTTATGCGGGTGAAACCGCGGGGCGCAGCTAGTATAATAACAATTGCTCTCAATGTGTAGAACGTTACCCAATGCAAAACTTACTGTAGAATACATAATTATAGTGTCGGGTATACTTACAAAGCTTCACTCTGCACTTAACACCTGTCATAACACTAATAATTATCTCGTCTTCTCAACGTCCGTGTGTCACAGCAGGGATCCAGCAGAATATCAGCGTTAGGTACATTTGCCTGACACATGCTGAGCTGGACTCCCATTTGGTGCAACCTTGAGACGCACATCGCACTGTGTATGTTTCGTTATTAATTTAATTCGTCATAGTGTCACTTTGACTTTGATATTTGTATGTTTTTCATTTTGTCTTTTTTGTCGGCACCTTATTTTATATTATTAATGTGGGTAGTTCTCTAATAATGTACTTTTGTGTGTTGCGCTGTCTTTTTTGTGTGCGCCAAATAAATGATTTATCTATCTATCTATCTATCATCTAGAAAAATATTTTCTAGTTTGGCACTCGACTATCTACTTTAGTGTTATGTATTCACAGTTGATTTCTGTGTGACCATTTGTAATAAAAGATCCTAAATAGATTTTGTTTGCAATGAAATTTGAACATTGTTGTGCATGACATTGAGTTTACGGTCAAACATGATCATTATCTGAGACATATGCGAGTTTAGTTGTTTTGTATTTTAATCACATTAAAAAAACATCGTATGCATAACTTCGGCCCTTGTATAACTTTTACTACGGGACCAACCCTGAAATCGTGAAATAAAAAACCAGTTGATCCATACCATTCATCCATGTCGAGTTATGCGAACATAAATCTATGGATCAACTGATTTTTTTTCACGATTTTTGGGTTGGTCCCGTAGTAAAAGTTGTTCATATTGATGAATACAATGACCCCTTTTAAGGATTAAAACGATCAAAATTTAACGGTGTATTTATTTATTTTAATTCTGAACGTTTTTTTGTTTCAGGACACAAAATGTCAAATATGCAAAAAGGATTATTTTAAATATCAAACGTTAACGGAACATTATTTGAGTCACCATAACCTGAAATACACTATATTGGATAAAAAGTAAGTTAAAAAAACTTGAGAGGTGTCAAGGGACACCCCGATGGAACGAAGTTCAAAGAGAGAGAGAGAGACAGACAGAGAAACACGTGCACGCCGCACGGCTTCCAACTACCTATAGCAAAAAGTGTCGTGACAACTTTTGGTCTTAATTTTTTCCGTCTAGCCCCCTTTCGGAACGCGCGATAAGGAACTTCGTTCCAATACATAAACCTGGGCGTTAATATTGCACGTGGAGTTTTAGAAAAATACTGTCAGTGCAAGGGGCTCAATCATCTCAGCATATCGCAGTCCACTGCTGGACATAGGCCTCTCCCAGGCTGCGCCACAAGACCATGTCCTCCGCCTTCCGCATCCAGTCCGTCCCACCAACCTTCTTTAGGTCGTCCGTCCATCTAGCTGGGGGGCGTCCCACACTACGCTTGCCGATACACGGTCTCCACTCCAGCCAGGACTCGTCTGCTCCACCGACCATCGGTCCTTCGACAAACATGGCCAGCCCACTGCCTCTTCAGTTTGCCTACTCTGCAAGCAGCAGAGTTAGCGAGGCAGTTAACCCTCTAATATACTGTACTTGCATACTACACCAGACAGTACCGTAAAAAAAAATATTTTAATTTTAGGAAAAAACCTAAAGTTGTAGTAAAAGAAGAACCTTTGGAAGAAATCGAAGAGATGGGTGACCCTCCAGACTTTATGTACGAGGTGGAAATACAGAAACATGACATTGATGGTAAGATCAAATCAATCTATACTGCATCTGCGACATATCCGCCAAAAATGTAAACAAATATGTATGAGTTTATGGAAAAATGAAAAATACATCTCAAGCATCATCATTGCATCTCTGCTTTCCATCAGGCGGGATCGCAGTCAAGCACTAGATTATACCATAAAAAAAAAAAATAACTTTAATTCCTACATATTAAAGTTCAGTTCACACTACAACTACAAACATTTTTATAACTTATTCAATAGTGCTAGTCACTCTGAAATCAACTTAATTCCCATTATAATTCCTACATATTAAAGTTCAGTTCACACTACAACTACAAACATTTTTATAACTTATTCAATAGTGCTAGTCACTCTGAAATCAACTTAATTCCCATTATAATTCCTACATATTAAAGTTCAGTTCACACTACAACTACAAACATTTTTATAACTTATTCAATAGTGCTAGTCACTCTGAAATCAACTTAATTCCCATTATAATTCCTACATATTAAAGTTCAGTTCACACTACAACTACAAACATTTTTATAACTTATTCAATAGTGCTAGTCACTCTGAAATCAACTTAATTCCCATTATAATTCCTACATATTAAAGTTCAGTTCACACTACAACTACAAACATTTTTATAACTTATTCAATAGTGCTAGTCACTCTGAAATCAACTTAATTCCCATTATAATTCCTACATATTAAAGTTCAGTTCGTGCCACAACTACAAACATTTTTATAACTTATTCAATAGTGCTAGTCACTCTGAAATCAACTTAATTCCCATTATAATTCCTACATATTAAAGTTCAGTTCACACTACAACTACAAACATTTTTATAACTTATTCAATAGTGCTAGTCACTCTGAAATCAACTTAATTCCCATTATAATTCCTACATATTAAAGTTCAGTTCACACTACAACTACAAACATTTTTATAACTTATTCAATAGTGCTAGTCACTCTGAAATCAACTTAATTCCCATTATAATTCCTACATA
This sequence comes from Apamea sordens, assembly GCA_945859715.1. Classification (NCBI taxonomy): domain Eukaryota; kingdom Metazoa; phylum Arthropoda; class Insecta; order Lepidoptera; family Noctuidae; genus Apamea; species Apamea sordens. The sequence continues at coordinate 2,145,126 of OX244015.1, read as the reverse complement.
TTAAAGTTCAGTTCGTGCCACAACTACAAACATTTTTATAACTTATTCAATAGTGCTAGTCACTCTGAAATCAACTTAATTCCCATTATAATTCCTACATATTAAAGTTCAGTTCACACTACAACTACAAACATTTTTATAACTTATTCAATAGTGCTAGTCACTCTGAAATCAACTTAATTCCCATTATAATTCCTACATATTAAAGTTCAGTTCACACTACAACTACAAACATTTTTATAACTTATTCAATAGTGCTAGTCACTCTGAAATCAACTTAATTCCCATTATAATTCCTACATATTAAAGTTCAGTTCGTGCCACAACTACAAACATTTTTATAACTTATTCAATAGTGCTAGTCACTCTGAAATCAACTTAATTCCCATTATAATTCCTACATATTAAAGTTCAGTTCACACTACAACTACAAACATTTTTATAACTTATTCAATAGTGCTAGTCACTCTGAAATCAACTTAATTCCCATTATAATTCCTACATATTAAAGTTCAGTTCGTGCCACAACTACAAACATTTTTATAACTTATTCAATAGTGCTAGTCACTCTGAAATCAACTTAATTCCCATTATAATTCCTACATATTAAAGTTCAGTTCACACTACAACTACAAACATTTTTATAACTTATTCAATAGTGCTAGTCACTCTGAAATCAACTTAATTCCCATTATAATTCCTACATATTAAAGTTCAGTTCGTGCCACAACTACAAACATTTTTATAACTTATTCAATAGTGCTAGTCACTCTGAAATCAACTTAATTCCCATTATAATTCCTACATATTAAAGTTCAGTTCACACTACAACTACAAACATTTTTATAACTTATTCAATAGTGCTAGTCACTCTGAAATCAACTTAATTCCCATTATAATTCCTACATATTAAAGTTCAGTTCACACTACAACTACAAACATTTTTATAACTTATTCAATAGTGCTAGTCACTCTGAAATCAACTTAATTCCCATTATAATTCCTACATATTAAAGTTCAGTTCGTGCCACAACTACAAACATTTTTATAACTTATTCAATAGTGCTAGTCACTCTGAAATCAACTTAATTCCCATTATAATTCCTACATATTAAAGTTCAGTTCACACTACAACTACAAACATTTTTATAACTTATTCAATAGTGCTAGTCACTCTGAAATCAACTTAATTCCCATTATAATTCCTACATATTAAAGTTCAGTTCACACTACAACTACAAACATTTTTATAACTTATTCAATAGTGCTAGTCACTCTGAAATCAACTTAATTCCCATTATAATTCCTACATATTAAAGTTCAGTTCACACTACAACTACAAACATTTTTATAACTTATTCAATAGTGCTAGTCACTCTGAAATCAACTTAATTCCCATTATAATTCCTACATATTAAAGTTCAGTTCGTGCCACAACTACAAACATTTTTATAACTTATTCAATAGTGCTAGTCACTCTGAAATCAACTTAATTCCCATTATAATTCCTACATATTAAAGTTCAGTTCACACTACAACTACAAACATTTTTATAACTTATTCAATAGTGCTAGTCACTCTGAAATCAACTTAATTCCCATTATAATTCCTACATATTAAAGTTCAGTTCACACTACAACTACAAACATTTTTATAACTTATTCAATAGTGCTAGTCACTCTGAAATCAACTTAATTCCCATTATAATTCCTACATATTAAAGTTCAGTTCGTGCCACAACTACAAACATTTTTATAACTTATTCAATAGTGCTAGTCACTCTGAAATCAACTTAATTCCCATTATAATTCCTACATATTAAAGTTCAGTTCACACTACAACTACAAACATTTTTATAACTTATTCAATAGTGCTAGTCACTCTGAAATCAACTTAATTCCCATTATAATTCCTACATATTAAAGTTCAGTTCACACTACAACTACAAACATTTTTATAACTTATTCAATAGTGCTAGTCACTCTGAAATCAACTTAATTCCCATTATAATTCCTACATATTAAAGTTCAGTTCACACTACAACTACAAACATTTTTATAACTTATTCAATAGTGCTAGTCACTCTGAAATCAACTTAATTCCCATTATAATTCCTACATATTAAAGTTCAGTTCGTGCCACAACTACAAACATTTTTATAACTTATTCAATAGTGCTAGTCACTCTGAAATCAACTTAATTCCCATTATAATTCCTACATATTAAAGTTCAGTTCACACTACAACTACAAACATTTTTATAACTTATTCAATAGTGCTAGTCACTCTGAAATCAACTTAATTCCCATTATAATTCCTACATATTAAAGTTCAGTTCACACTACAACTACAAACATTTTTATAACTTATTCAATAGTGCTAGTCACTCTGAAATCAACTTAATTCCCATTATAATTCCTACATATTAAAGTTCAGTTCGTGCCACAACTACAAACATTTTTATAACTTATTCAATAGTGCTAGTCACTCTGAAATCAACTTAATTCCCATTATAATTCCTACATATTAAAGTTCAGTTCACACTACAACTACAAACATTTTTATAACTTATTCAATAGTGCTAGTCACTCTGAAATCAACTTAATTCCCATTATAATTCCTACATATTAAAGTTCAGTTCACACTACAACTACAAACATTTTTATAACTTATTCAATAGTGCTAGTCACTCTGAAATCAACTTAATTCCCATTATAATTCCTACATATTAAAGTTCAGTTCACACTACAACTACAAACATTTTTATAACTTATTCAATAGTGCTAGTCACTCTGAAATCAACTTAATTCCCATTATAATTCCTACATATTAAAGTTCAGTTCGTGCCACAACTACAAACATTTTTATAACTTATTCAATAGTGCTAGTCACTCTGAAATCAACTTAATTCCCATTATAATTCCTACATATTAAAGTTCAGTTCACACTACAACTACAAACATTTTTATAACTTATTCAATAGTGCTAGTCACTCTGAAATCAACTTAATTCCCATTATAATTCCTACATATTAAAGTTCAGTTCACACTACAACTACAAACATTTTTATAACTTATTCAATAGTGCTAGTCACTCTGAAATCAACTTAATTCCCATTATAATTCCTACATATTAAAGTTCAGTTCGTGCCACAACTACAAACATTTTTATAACTTATTCAATAGTGCTAGTCACTCTGAAATCAACTTAATTCCCATTATAATTCCTACATATTAAAGTTCAGTTCACACTACAACTACAAACATTTTTATAACTTATTCAATAGTGCTAGTCACTCTGAAATCAACTTAATTCCCATTATAATTCCTACATATTAAAGTTCAGTTCGTGCCACAACTACAAACATTTTTATAACTTATTCAATAGTGCTAGTCACTCTGAAATCAACTTAATTCCCATTATAATTCCTACATATTAAAGTTCAGTTCACACTACAACTACAAACATTTTTATAACTTATTCAATAGTGCTAGTCACTCTGAAATCAACTTAATTCCCATTATAATTCCTACATATTAAAGTTCAGTTCACACTACAACTACAAACATTTTTATAACTTATTCAATAGTGCTAGTCACTCTGAAATCAACTTAATTCCCATTATAATTCCTACATATTAAAGTTCAGTTCACACTACAACTACAAACATTTTTATAACTTATTCAATAGTGCTAGTCACTCTGAAATCAACTTAATTCCCATTATAATTCCTACATATTAAAGTTCAGTTCACACTACAACTACAAACATTTTTATAACTTATTCAATAGTGCTAGTCACTCTGAAATCAACTTAATTCCCATTATAATTCCTACATATTAAAGTTCAGTTCACACTACAACTACAAACATTTTTATAACTTATTCAATAGTGCTAGTCACTCTGAAATCAACTTAATTCCCATTATAATTCCTACATATTAAAGTTCAGTTCACACTACAACTACAAACATTTTTATAACTTATTCAATAGTGCTAGTCACTCTGAAATCAACTTAATTCCCATTATAATTCCTACATATTAAAGTTCAGTTCACACTACAACTACAAACATTTTTATAACTTATTCAATAGTGCTAGTCACTCTGAAATCAACTTAATTCCCATTATAATTCCTACATATTAAAGTTCAGTTCACACTACAACTACAAACATTTTTATAACTTATTCAATAGTGCTAGTCACTCTGAAATCAACTTAATTCCCATTATAATTCCTACATATTAAAGTTCAGTTCACACTACAACTACAAACATTTTTATAACTTATTCAATAGTGCTAGTCACTCTGAAATCAACTTAATTCCCATTATAATTCCTACATATTAAAGTTCAGTTCACACTACAACTACAAACATTTTTATAACTTATTCAATAGTGCTAGTCACTCTGAAATCAACTTAATTCCCATTATAATTCCTACATATTAAAGTTCAGTTCACACTACAACTACAAACATTTTTATAACTTATTCAATAGTGCTAGTCACTCTGAAATCAACTTAATTCCCATTATAATTCCTACATATTAAAGTTCAGTTCACACTACAACTACAAACATTTTTATAACTTATTCAATAGTGCTAGTCACTCTGAAATCAACTTAATTCCCATTATAATTCCTACATATTAAAGTTCAGTTCACACTACAACTACAAACATTTTTATAACTTATTCAATAGTGCTAGTCACTCTGAAATCAACTTAATTCCCATTATAATTCCTACATATTAAAGTTCAGTTCGTGCCACAACTACAAACATTTTTATAACTTATTCAATAGTGCTAGTCACTCTGAAATCAACTTAATTCCCATTATAATTCCTACATATTAAAGTTCAGTTCACACTACAACTACAAACATTTTTATAACTTATTCAATAGTGCTAGTCACTCTGAAATCAACTTAATTCCCATTATAATTCCTACATATTAAAGTTCAGTTCACACTACAACTACAAACATTTTTATAACTTATTCAATAGTGCTAGTCACTCTGAAATCAACTTAATTCCCATTATAATTCCTACATATTAAAGTTCAGTTCACACTACAACTACAAACATTTTTATAACTTATTCAATAGTGCTAGTCACTCTGAAATCAACTTAATTCCCATTATAATTCCTACATATTAAAGTTCAGTTCACACTACAACTACAAACATTTTTATAACTTATTCAATAGTGCTAGTCACTCTGAAATCAACTTAATTCCCATTATAATTCCTACATATTAAAGTTCAGTTCACACTACAACTACAAACATTTTTATAACTTATTCAATAGTGCTAGTCACTCTGAAATCAACTTAATTCCCATTATAATTCCTACATATTAAAGTTCAGTTCACACTACAACTACAAACATTTTTATAACTTATTCAATAGTGCTAGTCACTCTGAAATCAACTTAATTCCCATTATAATTCCTACATATTAAAGTTCAGTTCACACTACAACTACAAACATTTTTATAACTTATTCAATAGTGCTAGTCACTCTGAAATCAACTTAATTCCCATTATAATTCCTACATATTAAAGTTCAGTTCGTGCCACAACTACAAACATTTTTATAACTTATTCAATAGTGCTAGTCACTCTGAAATCAACTTAATTCCCATTATAATTCCTACATATTAAAGTTCAGTTCACACTACAACTACAAACATTTTTATAACTTATTCAATAGTGCTAGTCACTCTGAAATCAACTTAATTCCCATTATAATTCCTACATATTAAAGTTCAGTTCACACTACAACTACAAACATTTTTATAACTTATTCAATAGTGCTAGTCACTCTGAAATCAACTTAATTCCCATTATAATTCCTACATATTAAAGTTCAGTTCACACTACAACTACAAACATTTTTATAACTTATTCAATAGTGCTAGTCACTCTGAAATCAACTTAATTCCCATTATAATTCCTACATATTAAAGTTCAGTTCGTGCCACAACTACAAACATTTTTATAACTTATTCAATAGTGCTAGTCACTCTGAAATCAACTTAATTCCCATTATAATTCCTACATATTAAAGTTCAGTTCACACTACAACTACAAACATTTTTATAACTTATTCAATAGTGCTAGTCACTCTGAAATCAACTTAATTCCCATTATAATTCCTACATATTAAAGTTCAGTTCACACTACAACTACAAACATTTTTATAACTTATTCAATAGTGCTAGTCACTCTGAAATCAACTTAATTCCCATTATAATTCCTACATATTAAAGTTCAGTTCACACTACAACTACAAACATTTTTATAACTTATTCAATAGTGCTAGTCACTCTGAAATCAACTTAATTCCCATTATAATTCCTACATATTAAAGTTCAGTTCACACTACAACTACAAACATTTTTATAACTTATTCAATAGTGCTAGTCACTCTGAAATCAACTTAATTCCCATTATAATTCCTACATATTAAAGTTCAGTTCACACTACAACTACAAACATTTTTATAACTTATTCAATAGTGCTAGTCACTCTGAAATCAACTTAATTCCCATTATAATTCCTACATATTAAAGTTCAGTTCACACTACAACTACAAACATTTTTATAACTTATTCAATAGTGCTAGTCACTCTGAAATCAACTTAATTCCCATTATAATTCCTACATATTAAAGTTCAGTTCACACTACAACTACAAACATTTTTATAACTTATTCAATAGTGCTAGTCACTCTGAAATCAACTTAATTCCCATTATAATTCCTACATATTAAAGTTCAGTTCGTGCCACAACTACAAACATTTTTATAACTTATTCAATAGTGCTAGTCACTCTGAAATCAACTTAATTCCCATTATAATTCCTACATATTAAAGTTCAGTTCACACTACAACTACAAACATTTTTATAACTTATTCAATAGTGCTAGTCACTCTGAAATCAACTTAATTCCCATTATAATTCCTACATATTAAAGTTCAGTTCACACTACAACTACAAACATTTTTATAACTTATTCAATAGTGCTAGTCACTCTGAAATCAACTTAATTCCCATTATAATTCCTACATATTAAAGTTCAGTTCACACTACAACTACAAACATTTTTATAACTTATTCAATAGTGCTAGTCACTCTGAAATCAACTTAATTCCCATTATAATTCCTACATATTAAAGTTCAGTTCACACTACAACTACAAACATTTTTATAACTTATTCAATAGTGCTAGTCACTCTGAAATCAACTTAATTCCCATTATAATTCCTACATATTAAAGTTCAGTTCACACTACAACTACAAACATTTTTATAACTTATTCAATAGTGCTAGTCACTCTGAAATCAACTTAATTCCCATTATAATTCCTACATATTAAAGTTCAGTTCACACTACAACTACAAACATTTTTATAACTTATTCAATAGTGCTAGTCACTCTGAAATCAACTTAATTCCCATTATAATTCCTACATATTAAAGTTCAGTTCACACTACAACTACAAACATTTTTATAACTTATTCAATAGTGCTAGTCACTCTGAAATCAACTTAATTCCCATTATAATTCCTACATATTAAAGTTCAGTTCGTGCCACAACTACAAACATTTTTATAACTTATTCAATAGTGCTAGTCACTCTGAAATCAACTTAATTCCCATTATAATTCCTACATATTAAAGTTCAGTTCACACTACAACTACAAACATTTTTATAACTTATTCAATAGTGCTAGTCACTCTGAAATCAACTTAATTCCCATTATAATTCCTACATATTAAAGTTCAGTTCACACTACAACTACAAACATTTTTATAACTTATTCAATAGTGCTAGTCACTCTGAAATCAACTTAATTCCCATTATAATTCCTACATATTAAAGTTCAGTTCGTGCCACAACTACAAACATTTTTATAACTTATTCAATAGTGCTAGTCACTCTGAAATCAACTTAATTCCCATTATAATTCCTACATATTAAAGTTCAGTTCACACTACAACTACAAACATTTTTATAACTTATTCAATAGTGCTAGTCACTCTGAAATCAACTTAATTCCCATTATAATTCCTACATATTAAAGTTCAGTTCACACTACAACTACAAACATTTTTATAACTTATTCAATAGTGCTAGTCACTCTGAAATCAACTTAATTCCCATTATAATTCCTACATATTAAAGTTCAGTTCGTGCCACAACTACAAACATTTTTATAACTTATTCAATAGTGCTAGTCACTCTGAAATCAACTTAATTCCCATTATAATTCCTACATATTAAAGTTCAGTTCACACTACAACTACAAACATTTTTATAACTTATTCAATAGTGCTAGTCACTCTGAAATCAACTTAATTCCCATTATAATTCCTACATATTAAAGTTCAGTTCACACTACAACTACAAACATTTTTATAACTTATTCAATAGTGCTAGTCACTCTGAAATCAACTTAATTCCCATTATAATTCCTACATATTAAAGTTCAGTTCACACTACAACTACAAACATTTTTATAACTTATTCAATAGTGCTAGTCACTCTGAAATCAACTTAATTCCCATTATAATTCCTACATATTAAAGTTCAGTTCGTGCCACAACTACAAACATTTTTATAACTTATTCAATAGTGCTAGTCACTCTGAAATCAACTTAATTCCCATTATAATTCCTACATATTAAAGTTCAGTTCACACTACAACTACAAACATTTTTATAACTTATTCAATAGTGCTAGTCACTCTGAAATCAACTTAATTCCCATTATAATTCCTACATATTAAAGTTCAGTTCGTGCCACAACTACAAACATTTTTATAACTTATTCAATAGTGCTAGTCACTCTGAAATCAACTTAATTACCATTATAATTCCTACATATTAAAGTTCAGTTCACACTACAACTACAAACATTTTTATAATTTTTTCAATAGTGCTAGTCACTCTGAAATCAACTTAATTCCCATTAAAATAAAGTTGATATTTGTTTAACTGGGAATAACGTAAATTTGAAACATAAATACAATTTGAATATATATGATATTACTATTCTGAAAAACATCTCGCCGTGAAAACTTAGGTGAAGTGGGCTGTCAATCTTGTCAATCCCTAGCATCGGATGGGATGACTGCCGATCTATTCTGTAAAATTTTTTAAAAACCCCGATAAACATAGCTAAGAATACTCCCGACTAATTCACCTTTCAAACAAAAAAAAACAAAATCATAATCGGTTCATCCGTTCGGGAGCTACGATATCACAGACAGACACACACAAACACACACAGACACGTCAAACTTATAACACCCCGTCGTTTTTGCGTCGGGGGTTAAAATCAAGTGAAGCGAGCTTAAAGTGGGCTGTCAATCTTGTCAATCCCTAGCATTAGGTGGAATGACAGTTCACTTCACCTAGGTTTTCACGATGAGATGTTTTTCAGAATAGTACTGCTGACCATGATTATAAGATAAACAAAAGACCATCTCAGACATCAACCTACATGGTCTTCATATGATCTAACCAAGATTATGTCTGGACTTTAAAAGAGACTGTGACCTCTGAGTTTGTTTCGGCCTTTCTTCTCAGACTAGTCAGATAGGAAACGCCGACCTCATCTAGTTTTAAAAATATGATTGACGTGTAAATGTGTTTGTACAACTACTTAACAGATATAAAATCACTTATCATTTTATCAAGATACAAGAAATATATCTTACCCTCAGCCCATGTGTTACACGGGCGCGTTTTTCCCGCGGAGATTAAAATACTGGTAATCGGTTACATCCGGTTAGACTGGAAGCCGACCCCAACATAGTTGGGAAACGATTAAGCAAATGATGATTGGCCTGGGGAAAATTGGATGCATTTATAGCGAGTAGTAATCAGATATAGTTACCGGCACGTAGTTGACAAGAGATTTTGTAGTGGGGGAAGTTCGCGCACGCACAATTTCATACATTTTTACATGCGCGAACTTCCCCCACTACAAAATCTCTTGCCAACTTACGTGCCGGTAACTATAGCATTCTCGCCTCTATACTCCATAAACTCTACTCATGTGAAGGTGCTCTAACTATGTAACCATCCATTTCAGATACCCCACCAGAAACACCACTATTTTCCCTACAGCCGACCTGCCCCGAACTCATTACCATAGACACGCTACGGCCGACCAGTCCCGAAAACTTCACCATAGACTCCGACACCATCACCTACTCAAAGAAGGTGCTATCAGAGGACATATCACGAAATCTGATAGAACGTGATAGTACAACGGACGTGTTCGACGACTTCTTCATTGGACATGTGCTGAAGAAGCCTGAGAAAAAGCTTAGTAAGTTATTTTGGAGTTATAAAAAAGGGGTGTTGAAGGGTATCGTGTTAAGGGGTACCCAGTAACTGGGTTGTGGAGGTCAGATAGGGAGTCGCACGGAGCAAATACAAAGAGGAGATGTTCTAATTCGATTTCCTTAGGAAACAACGCGTGACGCTTTGCGGGGTGAGGGGGTATTAGATTCGTGGCGGCGATCGGCGGCGGCGATCTCTCGCGTCCGGCCCTGGTCCAGGCCATGGTACGGAGCGAGAGTGAATGGGAGGCCGTCACCTCCTTCTGCGAAGCAGTAATGCTCGCGAAGGAGGAGGCGGAGCGCGTGAGGGAGAGGCAATCTCTACGCCCTCACGCCCCTAGCCGCTGCAGGAGACGCCCTGGACGGGAGTCAACAGCCGACTCCCGGCCACCGTAGGCGCGGGCTTGCGGGCGGCGAGCAATGGGCAGCTCGCCGCCCGGTAAGGACCAGGCCCGGGTCGACGGCGCGTTGTGTTCCAAAGCGCCTCAAAGAGATGTCAGCACGAACTGACGGGGTCCGCTAGGGCCGATGCCGCCAGGCCTGCGGGTTGTTCGAAAGAGATACCGTGGCCCCTGGCACAGGCAACTGAAGGAACACGGGTGGGTTTTAGTCAGTAAAAGTCTGACACGCCCTTCCGCTCAGCCCAGAGCGGGAGAGGTCATTTGATGATTTCACACACACAAAAAAAGGGGGTATTAGATCCCGCCCACTTCTATTTTTGTTGTGGGTCTGGCTGTTTGTGTATGTGAGTTTAAATGTTTGTAAACGCACCCACGATATAGGAGAAATTCCTAAGGTAGGGAATCGTTTAAAAAAAAAATAAAAAAAGTTGTAAGCTATTATAACTACACTATTGTATTAGGAAAGCCTGTGATGATAGTGTATGGGTTTTAAAATAAATAAATCTTTGGAGGCATGAGGAACAGGGTGTAAAGTTTACTCAACCTCCATAGAAAAGGGAGGATCCTCCGACCAGACGGGTGTTGTGTCTGGCGGGCTATTGCCCAACGATTGATGTTGAGAAATTGTATCTATGCTAATTGCGCGGTAAACTCTGCTTGCGAGATGCAGGATTAGCGTGACGTCAGTATGACGCGTTGTTCGCATGTGGCGTTGTAGATACCGCTACAAATCTATTGTTGGTGGACACCGGTGACCGCGATGACCGTCAATGCCTTAAGGGCTGATCTTTCAATCCACAGATAATTATTATTCGCAGAATAAAGTTGACGTCAGACAGGTTTTGTATGGAATCAAAAATTAAAAATTATTCCTTTGATACAATTATCTGGCGTTGGAAAAATCAGCTCTAAGAAAAGTTATTTAATGTCTGTCCTTTAACCTTTTGAACGCCATTGTTACATATACGTGACAAGCAAGCGCGTGTCCTGTACGCCAACGACAAAAATATGTGACAAAAAAATGCGGTCCACTTTATCACGAAATAAACAATTAAGTCATTTTATATATAATATGTATGCATTTACAAAAAAAAATGTATATAAGTAGTTTATCAGCCATCTTGTTACCATAACACAAGCATTAGGTTGCTTAGCTTGGGACTAGATGGCGCTGTGTGAAATGTCCAGGGATATTATTATTATTATTTTGGAGACCCTATTCTTTTTGTAGGTATTTGCGGTGAAATTGTGGCTTGGCGTGGAGGGCACGCGCGTTTATGCTCTGACGTTTAATTTGCACGCTATATCAAATGGCAAACATGTAGTTCTAATTTATTATTGTCATCCTACATACATGAATAATAATTTGTGTATGTACACACATGTTTATGCAAATAAATAAATATTATTATTTAAAAGGTTAAAAATCGGGGCGTAAATAGTGTAGGGCTAGTGTGGGACGTTTTTTTTTATAAAAAGAAATCTATCTAAAATATCTTTTTTTTCTCAGAACTGCCAAAACAAATAGTAGATGAAGAGAAGAAGAAACGCGTTGAAAAGCGATTAGAGAAACTTCTAGTCCAGGCGAGAGTACGCAATCAGTGGGTGGTGTTGGAGAAACTACGCCGACAGTACAATCGACGAATCAAGACGGCGAACAGCGGGGAGGTTAGAAAAGGTACGTAAACTAGTTCATTGTCTATTCAAATTGATGTTATTTCAAGTTAAACAAATATCAACTTTATTCTAATAGAAATTAAGTTAATTTCAGAGTAACTAGCACTATCGAAAATGTTTGAAGTTGTAGCGTAAACTGAACTTTATTTATTCAGGATTACGATATTGGTCCCATGGGGAAAATTGTTCTGAAAATGGTCTGTAGTTCTGTACCACATCCTTAAATTTGGCTGGCCTTTGAAAACTATACTCAATACATTTATTTGCATTCCACAATGGGAACTTAGGTGGTAGGAACATTATAAAATAGACATAATTTTAGATCATTGTAGACCCTGTCGGGCACAGCAAGATAGAATAGAGGAAGAGGGCTATTATTATATGAAAAAGACTTTGAAAAAGTAGAATAAATGGGTCTTACTACAAAAACTTAAACACTTGTTGAACAAGTGTTTAATAAAGAAAGAAAGAAAGAAAAAGCATTTATTTGCGGCAAACATGACGCATAAAAAAAAGGACAAAAACACAAAAAAAAAAAAACAAGTTGATAATGTCAAGTTGTAATGTTGTGTGTTGTTAATGTCAGTGTTATATCAAAGTCATATAATTATGTCGTGTTTAAAAGGTGTTTAGCCTAAACAACTGATAAACACTGTTTTGTGGTACTCAGGTAAATGTTTTTCTACTCACTTTGACTTTGATTTTATTTATTATTTTTGGTATTTATTTTTAATTATACATTTTATTTATCATTAAAATATTCATTAATATTATAATAGCGTTTATGGATTAGGTATTGTTTTAGTTTATTTATAAATGTATATTAAATTTTTGTTCATTTTTAATTGCTCCTGGTAATTCACTTAGAATTATATAATTAATGTATGCAAATATTGTAAAACATTTTAAAAGAGTAACGGTGGAGTTTCTTGCCCATTCTTCTCCATACGAAAACTACCTTTTGGAAGGGGCGACTAGAATCAATTTTATTTTAATTTTGACGTTCAAAAGTGCCTTTAATGTGCCTATTTGAAATAAATGACAAATCATTTATTTCAAATAGACACAAAAACTTTGACTTTTATTGATTATACATATATTTTAACTAACCCTGTGGATACAGCTCTGCCAAACGCTTCGAGGAATGGAAGCGTGATGTTATGTTGTAAAATAAATTACTAAATAAACACGTATTTTATCTATTTCAGAACAAAAATCCATTAGATACTTCAAAAAGCCAGAAAATAATAATGAATCGACTAAATCAGAAAAAGACGCAAATAATGATAAAGACACCCTTACTGATGATGATGATAAAATAAATAATGAAGGAACTGATGATGTGGACAGACAAAAGAATGATTCAGAAAAAGTAAATGGTGAAAAGGGTCATCTTAATGATGTAATCAGTGATAATAGAATGATTGATGATGAAGTTGCTGACGGAAATGGTGATGGAGTAACTAATGATGAAAAAATTGCTGACAAAAATTGTGATGGCATTGTAAATGATGAAGAGATTGCTGACAACAATGGTGATGATGGTGATAAGATAAATGATGATGATGAAAAGGATCTCGATTATAAAGACAGTGATTGTGAAGGTGATAGTGATGAACAAACCAATCCAAATGGAAAACTGAAGTTTAATACGCATCAGTGTTATATTTGTTTTAAGGTAAGGTTTTGGAACGAAGTTCCTTATCGCGCGTTGCGAAAGGGGGCTAATTAAATTTGGCACACAGATGGTTTATATAACCAGGATTAACACATAGGATACTTTTTATTCCCACGGGATCGAAATTTATGCGGGTGAAACCGCGGGGCGCAGCTAGTAGATTCAATAATTATTTTGTCCTGTCATTTTTGACGTGCAAAAGTGCCTTTTCCTATTTAACATGGAGCGACTGCTTATCTGACCTCCACAACCCAGTTACTGGGTAACACGATACCCCTTGGTAAGACTGGTTGTCAGACTTGCTTCTGACTACCTGTAACTGTCAAAGATCTACGAATGATAGCTGGGAACAACGTCTTAACGGGCTTTCCGAGGTACGATGGGTCTCGATATGTAATGGACGGTCACCCATCCACAAACTGACCGCTGCAAGCGTAGCTTCACCTTCAAACGACCCGTGGGGCTGTTATATTTAGCCACGAAAACATCGTTCGCTAGGTACAGTCACGAGCAAAAGTATGTATACACTCGGCTTTATTCAAAAGCGATTTACTCCTTTATTTTTTAATGAAATTTTATGTTGTTACGAACATAGTATTTTCAAACCCATAGGTTTATGTAATGTATCGTATTTCAACAATGCATTCGATAGTTCACGAAAAAATCGCATTTGAAAATTGCCAAGTGTTGACATATTGGTGCTCCTGACTGTACTGTAATATGTTTAAAATAAAAAAAATAGGTTATTGATTCAACTGTCATATATTTGAAAATATTCTATTTAAACTTTCTTTTTCAGCTCTTCAAAACGAAAACAGAGTTAAAAATCCACTGCAAACAGCATTTCGATATATGCAACGAAAAAATGCTCAAAAAATGTCCCTTCTGCGGCTACGTCACCAACCTCACGATCACAAGACATATAAGACTCGTTCACAAAATAACTCTGGACATACCTTACGGACGAATCAAAGAAAAGGACACGCAGAACGGATCGAAATACGTCTTCGAGATCGATAAAGACTGTGACCTAGAAGTCATCCCAAGTATAAGCAACCTAAACAAAATCGCATCGATGAAGATCGACGAAAAAAATCGGAAATCGAAGAACATATTTCTAGGAACGACGAAGTTGGTCAAAAAGGGGGGGGATTGGATGGTGGAAAAGCAAAAAGTTGATATTAACAATGAGTTTTTATTGCCAGAGTTCTGTGAGGAAGATTATCAGGCTTTGAAAACTATAGGAGATAATTATTTAGAACAAATTAGAAGCTTGAGTATTATTGCTAAGAAAAAAGGCCTGAAAATCCTTTATCCCTGTGACGGATGTGACAAGATTTGTCTCACAATGAGCGCGTTAAAACTACATAGCAGAAAGCACGAGGCGAACCCAAAGAGATATAAACCTAAAGTGTGGAAGAACAAGATCTTAATTGGCTTAAACGGTAAATATAGTCATGTCAACAAAAAAAATAACAGAAAAAAATATGGCGGCAATAATAATAGTGATGTTACTAACCAAAATAGCGGTAAAATCAATGTAAATGTCGAGAAAAAATACCGTAAATTAGAAAAAATCGACAAAAAAGAAAATAAATCCGATGAAGTGGCGCATCGTTTCGCCGATCCGAACCCCGTGAAAAATAATCACAAATGTGACAGACAGCTTATTGAATTCTACCACAAGAACATCAAGGGAGGTGACATAGAATTCTGGCAGTTTTTGAAGATTTTCAACAAGATGAGCCGTGAAAATGTCAACGACTTTAAAGACTTGGAAAATCGATTCGATTTTGGTATGCATAATATCGCCCACCATGATGATATTACTAACGAAAATACTGCAGAGTCTGATAAAGGAGAAGATACGGTAGAGGAAACCCAAGCTATACAAAAAATAGGAAAAAAGAAGAAGAAAGGGTTTACTAGAGTAATTATGATTAGTAAAAAAGAGTATTTAAGAAGGATGGAGATTAAAAACCAAATGAGACAGAGAATAGAGCGGTCGAAAACATAAATTCTGCATAATATTAGTAACTAGCTTCCGCCCACGGCTTTCCCCGCGTGGTATGTCAATATAAAGCCTTATGCTTCCCTAGGGTAGGGGTTAGAGGAATTGCTAATGATCTGCTGGGAATTCAGGAAATTAATAGCTTTTAGGGGGCTTTTTAGGCCCCCTGATCTAATCATGATTTTATAATATATCTTCCCCTAAAGGTTAAGGGGAATTCGGGAGTCGCAGATTATTCACCAGTTTACTCCCTAACGACTGAATGTATTTGGAGGTTCGGCATGCAGGTAGACCCTGACTTGGGTCTTATCCTGGTAGTACGTATGTACTCAACGTGGGCGAAAGCTAGTTCGGAATCTATAGGTCAATAGTGGTGGTTGCAATGGAATCTGTACTTTATTATGTATAGCATAGAGTTTGTAGTTCCAAAACTTGTTGATGGTCTACCGGAATCTCATGGCATAAAAAATAAATAAAAAATTGTTATTTTCATTATGGCAATTACAATTGTCACCTGTCAAATCAAATTACGAGATTTGACAACCGCTGCTGAGATTTTGTAATATCTTCTAAAAAAAAAACCGACTTCAAAAAAGGAGGAGGTTCTCAATTCGACTGTATTTTTTTTTGTTCCCTCAGTTTCCGTTATTTATAAGCCGATTTCAAAATATTTTTTTTATTTGAAAGGATATTCTTTCAGATTGGTTCCATAGAAATTTTAAAACTGAAATTACGGATAAAAATTCAAGTT
Source organism: Apamea sordens (assembly GCA_945859715.1). NCBI lineage: Eukaryota > Metazoa > Arthropoda > Insecta > Lepidoptera > Noctuidae > Apamea > Apamea sordens. Next base: position 2,128,254 of record OX244015.1, on the reverse strand, counting down.
AACACTACAAAGAAAAAAAAAAATAACTTTAATTTCGGAAGTCGGTGGTGAAAAACGAAATACAAAAACCAAAGACACCGACTTCCGAAATTAAAGTTATTTTTCATTTTGTAGTGTTTTTATGGAAGTCTGTTGTTTTTTTTTTGTGAAAATGTCGAAAAAGCCACTTCAATCTCAAGCGAGAAATAGTTTTCAATGTGTATCGTAAAACAAGGGAATAAGAAGGCGTAACTCAAACTCAATCTTTGATTTGAAAATGGTGTTAAGTTATTAGTATGATTTAAATGATATATGTTTAATAAATTAGTACATAAAGTAATATACAATTGATTTATTTTTCATGACATATTTTCCTATGTTAAGATCCCGATGTTAGTGTGTTGTAGTTTAGTCCTGTCAAATTAAGATATTCCATAGACAATTTAGAGATGATTAAAAACATGGCTACTAAAAATACATCACGTAAGGGAATCGGGGCCACTGTATACCTATAGTGAATCTCCAACACGCAGTGCTCAAGCGTGTTGATCAATATAAACAAGTAAGAGTAAGCTGGACTAAATACACTATACGAAATTACAGTTGTTTTTTGTGCCGATTCAAAGCGCCCCGCTCGAGCGTCTCAGGAACTAAAATTGACACATTGCCGCAAATGGCCGTCGTTGTGCTTTGGTAGTCTCTGACGATTTAGGTCTAAATCGTGGAATAAGACTTGTGTATTTTGTGTTTGCTACGAGATATTTAGAACATTTTTATCATGAGAGTATGCGCATCTTGTAAAACTCGCTATCAAAAATATTAGTTCCACGGACGCTCACGTTGCTGTCAGCGCCAAAATGGCGAAAATCAAATGTATTCGTCATCGATAGTATGAAGTCTACCGTACTTGTTTAATATAGGTCAGTGCTGCGCAGTAACGAATTCAAGTGACAGAGGGGTGGAAAGTTCGTACATACGACACAGGGATAGCATTCTCTTTCCCTATTTCGACATTATATCAGTATTAGAGTATGTGAATATTACTTGATAAAATACATTGGTATTACAGAACTTTCTAAGTAGATACGAATTTTGATTAGGTATATAATTCTTAATATGCGTAAAAGATAATGTAAGAAGAAAATTTTGTTAAAAGTATGTACAGGCGCCAGCACATCAAGCTACTACAATCTGTCAAATTTCTTTAATAGATTTTCAACTTTATCGCTAAGGCATTAGGTTCAAGTTTGATTGGGAAAATTTATTTTGTGCTGGCATCTGTACTTTTTACAGTCCTTTCAAAGTAATTTTACCTCTGATTTTGCTCTCCATCAAATCATTGTGATCTTTATTCTCATTATAATAAGGTTGCTGTTGGGTTGCAAGTCTGTCAAAGACATTGTGAACTTTATTCTCATTCTTATAAGGTTGCTTCCACTGACAAGACTTGTCAAAGTCATTGTGATCTTTATTCTCATTCCATAGGGTTGCTATTAAGTTGCTGTTGTCAGAAGTAAAATAACCTTGAACGGACTAGTTCCTATTTTTCTTTAATCATGTAAAATAGTTTTTGAAGTGATAACTTCTTTAGGCGCTGAATCGCGTATACTCGGCTCCAGTCGGTCTGTGACGCTGAATAGCGTATACTCGACTGCAGTCGGTCTGTGACGCTGAATAGCGTATACTCGACTGCAGTCGGTCTGTGACGCTGAATAGGGTATACTCGGCTCCAGTCGGTCAGTGACGCTGAATCGGGTATACTCGGCTCCAGTCGGTCTGTGACGCTGAATAGCGTATACTCGGCTGCAGTCGGTCTGTGACGCTGAATAGCGTATACTCGACTGCAGTCGGTCTGTGACGCTGAATAGGGTATACTCGGCTCCAGTCGGTCAGTGACGCTGAATCGGGTATACTCGGCTCCAGTCGGTCAGTGACGCTGAATCGGGTATACTCGGCTCCAGTCGGTCAGTGACGCTGAAGCGGGTATACTCGGCTCCAGGGGTCGGTGACGCTGAATCGGGTCTACTCGACTCCAGTCGGTCAGTGACGCTGAAGCGGGTATACTCGGCTCCAGTCGGTCAGTAACGCTGAAGCGGGTATACTCTACTCCAGTCGGTCAGTAACGCTGAAGCGGGTATACTCGGCTCCAGTCGGTCAGTGACGCTGAATCGGGTATACTCGGCTCCAGTCGGTCTGTGACGCTGAATAGCGTATACTCGGCTGCAGTCGGTCTGTGACGCTGAATAGCGTATACTCGACTGCAGTCGGTCTGTGACGCTGAATAGGGTATACTCGGCTCCAGTCGGTCAGTGACGCTGAAGCGGGTATACTCGGCTCCAGGGGTCGGTGACGCTGAATCGGGTCTACTCGACTCCAGTCGGTCAGTGACGCTGAATCGGGTATACTCGGCTCCAGTCGGTCAGTGACGCTGAATCGGGTATACTCGGCTCCAGGGGTCGGTGACGCTGAATCGCGTATACTCGGCTCTAGTCGTAAGTTTTCACTTCTATCGTATGATCATAACCACACTCCCTCTTTTTATTTCAACGTTATTTGTCTATGGTCTGATAACTCCGGAAAAAAAAAACGAATAAATTTTATACCAATAACGGAAGTGTTTTGAAGATATTGTGTTCTGAAGATTTTTTTTTTATTTTGTGCAATGCCGAAGCGTGCTATTTTATTTTATATGTATCCACAAGTGTTCACTTTTCCATACTTATCTTAGATCTGTAATAATAAAACTGTCATGCCCCCGTTTCTACGGGCGTAAATAGTCGGGGAGGGATTTTATCGCGCACTAGATTTTAAACTCTCTGCGCTGAGCCGAGGATTGAGAATCTAACAGAGCGTCAAAAAATACACACTGGCATTTATATTTTCAACCCTCGGCGTTAAGCAGAGCGTTGAAAATTCAGTGCACGAAAAACCATTCCCTTGCGAGCCTGGGCTTACAAACGGGATGAGTATGGAATATAAATAGGTTTAATTAAAATGTTTCTTTTTTTAAATAAAATACATTTGTTGAATATATTGTTTTTATTCTTAAACCTTATAATATAATTCATAGTTTTACATTCTTACTACGGGAGAACCAAGGTAACCGACATAGCCCGAGGAATTGTCAAACTTAAGTGGCAGAAAAGCGTAGCTATTCACAACCATTCGATACGCTTTCGTGCCAAATCAAACATCAATCAATGTTATCAAATCAAAAGAGTCCTGCAGTGCGATTCTGTAACCATCTCACCGTGAATACTCAGGTGAAGTGAGCGTGGAGTGAGCTGTCATCCCAAATAATGCTAGGGATTGACACTATTGACAGCTCACTCTAAGCTCACTTCACATAACTTTTCACGGTGAGATTTTTACAGAATCGATCGACTGTAATCGCTGTTCACAACGAACTAGGTGAATAGGCTTCTTCTGGGCAAGCTCGTTCCACCGTAGATCTCATCCCTGCCTCTGGGCTGGATTGAGGTCAAGAGTGAGCCCATTGTCAATAAAAAAAAAACTAGATCAATTGCGAACTGGACCAATTGCGAACTGGACCAATTGCGAATTGGACCAATTGAGAATTGTACAATTGGACATAATGCGCCCAAAGGAATCTAAAATCAGAAATGTTTATCACTTTCAATTACATAGACAACCGCTATCCTTTCAAAAGCTGTTTGCTGTCGGGGGGCAAGGCAGAATAGTAATTGAAAATGTGTCATTTTCGATTCGACAAACTATCGAATGGTTGTAAATAGCTATGCCGATGGCAGAAGACGTAGCGATGTAAGGGCGCGTTCACATTTAACGTCCGTTTTACAGGTCCGTTAAAACGTGTATGTTATTAGCATATGTAGTTGTATGAGCGAGTTCACACATAATACAGTATTCCGGATCCAGTAGAAAATACCGATCCGACAAAATAAGCAGCAATCCGTTTTACAGGTCCGTTTAAACGTATGTGTTATTAGCGTATGTAGTTGTATGAGCCAGTTCACACATAATACAGTATTTCGGATCCAGTATACTGATCCGATCTCTTAAAATCAGTCCTGTGTGAATACTATCTCCAGTAGCGACGGATCCGTTAAAAAGGATCCCATAAATGCTGTGTGAATATTATCTCCAGTAGCGACGGATCCGTTAAAAAGGATCCTGTAAAAACGTACGTATATGTGAACGCGCCCTAAGACCTGGTGAAGGCCGCAAGGAACAGCTGAATGTGAGAAGCACAGGACCGGCCGAAATGGCCGTGCTTGGGGGACGCCTATGTACAGACGCCAGCAGGTCAAGCTACCCGAAACTGTCAAATTTTCCCAACCAACCTTGAACCTTAATGCTTTAACGATAAAGTTGAAAATCTATTAAAGAAATTTGACAGATTGTAGTAGCTTGATGTGCTGGCGGCTGTACAGCAGTGGACGTCTTTCGGCTTTAATAATGATGAATCCTTACTCTAGTTATCGTCATTGCCATGTAACTGCAAAAAAAAAAAGAAATAATCTCACTAATATTATAACGGCGAAAGTTTCTGAGGATGGATGGATGTTGATTACTCTTTCTCTCTTTCACGCAAAAACTACTGAACGGATTTTGATGTAACTTTACAGTAATATAGCTTATACATCAGAATAACACATAGGATACTTTTTATCCCGATATTCCCACGGTATCGACACTTACGCGGGTGAAACCGCGGGGCGCTGCTAGTTTTAATATAAGGCGATCATGGTTGCGAGGAAAGTTTTGAGTATGAATGTAGATGGCTATAAGAGTAGGGGCAGATCATAGAAACGATAGATGGAGCAGCAAAGTATGACAATCAGTCTTAGCAATGAAAGAAAGAAAGAAAGAAAATGCATTTATTTGCGGCAAACATGACGCATAAAAAAGGACATAAACACACAAAAAAAACTTAAGAGGTGTCAAGGGACACCCGGATGGAACGAAGTATAACTGGCTTGCTTTCTTTAAGAGAGAGAGAGACAGACAGAGAAACACGCGCACGCCGCACGGGTTACAACTATAGCAAAAAGTGTCGTTCCAACTTTTGGTCTTAATTTTTTCCGTCTGGCCCCCTTTCGCAACGCGCGATAAGGAACTTCGTTCCAAAAAAAACAAGTTGTGGGTAAACATGCGTCACATTCACGCAAAACGGTATTGTCATACCCAGTAACTGGGTTGTGGAGGTCAGATAGGCAGTCGCTCCATGTAGACCGGAAGTCGACCCCAACACCATCATCAACACTTTCCTACCCTCACCATAATTAATTGGGGGTCGGCACTACGTTTGTTCTTCTTCCATACTTCTCTATTAGGGCCGACATACACGGACTGCTCGAGCAGTTAGCGATTGATCAACATAGACGGACCGCTCTTGCAGTCATAGTCAACAGCTTGAAGCTGCCTTTGACAACTGCTGGAGCACTTGATACTGCTCGTCATTCAAATCAGGTAACTGCGCGAGCGCAGTCGACAGTTCCAGCAGTCAGTGTATGCCTGGCGACTGCTTGACCGCACGATCGCTCGAAGTAGTTGCAACTGCTCGAGCGGTTTCGTGTATGTGTGTACGTAGAAGACTGTAGTTCACTATGCAGTCGCTGCTTGAAGCAGTTGAAACGAAGTTCCTTATCGCGCGTTGCGAAAGGAGGCTAGACGGAAAAAATTAAGACCAAAAGTTGGAATGACACCTTTTGCTGAGCACGGTGAGCTACCCATTACTTTCCGCCCGCAGGCCCGCGCGTACGGTGGCCGGGAGTCATCACGCGGTTCCCGACGCCCGGAGCGTCTCCCGCGGCGGCTGAGGCGTGAGGTTCTCTCCCTCAGCCATCCCGCCACCTCCTTCGCTAGCATGACTGCTTCGCAGAAGGAGGTGACTGCCTCCCACTCCCTCTCACCCCGGACCATGGCTTGAACCAGGGCCGGACGCGAGAGGTCGCCGCCGTTGCCGATCGCCTCTACAAGGACACGGCGGTGCTCCGCCCAAGCGGGGCAGACCTCCACCGTATGCTCCACCCGTGTCCTCTGTGCGATCCTCGCAGTGATGACACCCGGGCGTCTCCTCCCGCCTGATGATGTGCAGGAACCTCCCGAAACATCCGTGTCCGGAGAGGACCTGCGTCAGGCGGTAGGTGAGAACGCCGTGACGCCTCTCTAGCCACTCCTCAAAGAGGGGTCTTATGGCCACTATCGTGGCGTGCCCTGCGCTGGGTTGCGAAAGTCGCTCCTTCCATGTGTATGTCGGCCACCACCGACACACAGACACCATGGGTCCATGATGAATGCATTCAAACGAAGTAAGTACTTACAGCGTCAGCAATATGTATCCAGTCTAATGCTCCAATGATTTTATCATTTTCAGATGGTTTCTTGTCCCAGTTCCAATTTGTGAATTCTTTGAAACCACCAGTCACCTTAAAATATAGAATAATGAGAAATGTATTCAGATTATAAAATGAAAGGCAACTCATAAAAGTTACCTTATTCACAAGGCAGATGTGAGAGGAAACGCAGGGGGGGGGCGTCAATTACTGCACAGGAGGTACAGTAACTGTTACATAATTGTTATAAATTGTCCCCAAATTTTTTTTTTTTTAATAAATATGTAATTATCGTTGAAAATTATCTTCAATAGTGCAAACTAAGTTATTGCCTTCAAGTAGACACAAATTATCGTTGTTCCAGTTTTTTTAAATAATAATATAATCTATCAAAACCAACAAGAAAATTAAAGTACCAATTTAGTGCGCACCCGATAAGAAATTCATCCATCACAGACTTCACAACATGCAAGTTGGCAATGTGTTGAACTAGCAGTAATTTAATTTTATTTTGTGTTAGCGCAAGTTTTCAATTTCATTCTATATATGTTATAACTAAAAAAATACCTGAAACTTCCTCTCAGCGTCTTCAGCAAGCGGCCTCTTTGCTTCTGTGACCACAATAGCTGTGTAACCTTCTGGTACATTAGTTTTTTTACCAGTCAAAGGGTATCCACGAAATGATCCTGTTAATTCTGTAAAAAAATTGTGAAACGTGATAATAATCTGGATGGATGGACTGTGTTCTATGTTATAACATAGAACACAGTCCATCTAACCATAGACTATGTGCGGAAACAAACATTTTGGTTTCCGCACTTAGTCTATTACCTAGTCCTTCAAATTCAAATTATTTATTCGTGAAACATAAGTACAATATAATAAGAATTAATTCGAAAGTCAGGATCGCTATGTTTAGCCTAATAGGCATACAAATTTTGGATACTTATACACTAAATTACAAGCATTGTATTATTAAAATTTTTACTCAAATTATGTAGTGTAATGAAAGACGAGTCTGGATGACAACTTTCCTAATAACACCTAACTCTATCATTCTATTTAACTCATCTTGTAACTTATCGCGAACTCCTAATGGTACCTTACGGTTTGCACAAATCACCGGCATCACAGTTTTGTCTACAACAATGTGATATTCACCTGGCAAACAGCCTAACCCATTAAACAAATCTTGATAATCTGTAAGATTTATACTATGAATTCTTTTAACTAATCCTAAAGCTAGACAAGCTTGCAACCCCAGCACACTCTGACAATCACTAATCGTAATTGCAAATTTTTCAGAACCGCAATTACGATTATATTATACAATTAACCATTCAAGTGGACCATTTCACGCGCGCAAAGTAGCGGGCAGAAGCTAGTTTAACATAATTGGCGCAATTTATGTACCTACAAAAAAGTTTTCATTGTTTTGTTTACCTTCATTTTCGTCAGCGACGTAGATGTAGGGTTCAAAATATTGGTTTGAGTTCGCAGGGCCGTCGGATGCAATTGAGCAAGCCATGTAATGAGCTCTTTGTTCAAATAATTCTGTGTTTTCATCTTTTCTTAAGTTATTTTCCACTTGAATAGACATGTTTTAACTTTTATTTTACGAGTTTTTCTGACTCTGAAACTGAAACTGCGATTTTCCATCAATTTGACATTGACATTTACTTGACATTGACAGTAAATTTCCACAGGTTTACGTAAATTTAAAGCATAGTTTATATAGACGATAGGTCAATGTTTGTTCTAACGCTGTATGTTACTTGCTTTTAAGGACTGGAAATTATACGTGTATGTCTGCTATGATTACTGTCTAGTTGAATGCTTTACCAAGTATGTTGCGATATTGTTCTGCATGCTTATTTTCAATTTTATTTATATATTTTACAATTAATTGAATGAAAACCAGCTTTATAAAACTTACTTTTAAAATGGCAACTTCACTATAAGGTGTGTCCTGAAATCAAATCATTTATCGAGGTTATCATTTTACTAATTCAAAGTAATGAAATTTGCATGTGTTTTAGTATCACTGCTTACCTAAAAATACCTGTTCATATAATTTTATGTTATTTATTCGATAATTACTGCAGTGAAAGGATTATCCGAACAAGTTTTTTTTAATAGTTCTTATTATTATTACAATCATAATTTTGTTTCTGAACGGCCCTCTACTTCAAAGAATCCTTGCCATCTCAAAAACAAATGATGTTATGGTTGTAAAGTGTCAAAATGTCCAGTGAAATGCAATTCATGACGAAATTTTCGCAACCGTAACGAAATAATCTTATCGGAATTAAAACAAAAGCATTTCATTTTTTTCACATTTCCCTATAATAACATAAGTTCCTTATCGTGTGACGTTATGTTAATCGCGTAGAGACCGTCGCGTATGACTACCAATGTGTTGTACAATAATATTTATTCAGTTGTAACAAATCGTAATTTTACGTCACTGTAAATAATTTGGCTGTGTTCCTCTGTTTGTGTTTGTTGACTCACAATCGTCTGAGAACTTGCGTCGGCAACAAGCTAGTAAATCAGTGACCTTGGATATCATAACAGCTGTTTGCGTGAGTACCTTTGCACTACCTAGTAAAATTTATTAAAAATGTAGAATAAAAAAAACAATTTAAGAAATCAATTTACTTTTTCTATGGTCGTGGGTTTGCATTTTCATGTCCGACTACTGTTTATATTTATGTCATTATATTTCGCGGGTTATTCTAGTTATCTTTCAAAAGACCTTGAGATTAAGATATTTACGAAAGAGAGTGCACGGATGTAATTTTTGCCTAAAAGAAAGGCAATTGCTCTACATTTAACAGTAAGAAGCGAATTTATAAATGTAGTAGAAATTATATACCTGCATTTTATAGAAAAAAAAAAAAAAATAGAAACAAAGAGTTTGCAAATCACTTAGCTAAACTTTTTTTCCCGCTCATTTGAAGTACTTACAATCCGATTAGGATTCTAAATTGAAAATTTGCTGTCCTAAAAAACAGATTTTAATTTTTAGCAATTTTTTTCATCTATCTTATTTAAATCATACTATTACTCATAATTTTACCACAAAACATGTCCAAGGCATTATTATTGCTATGTAAGTAGGTAAACACTGACATACAACTATTGTAAGAACTAGAAAATACTCTAGATGAAAGTGTACATAACTTACAAACATAAATTCACACCTTCCCATGGGGGTAGGCAGAGAAACCACAGAAAGCCACCTGCTACGATCCTTACCTTACCTCATTTACACATAAAAAAATCTTGTAGTGATAAAAAAATAATTATCCAACTGACAATTGCACAATTATTTTTATAAAAAATTCTCGAGTGAGTCATTTCTATATGTATACTGCTATGTGGTTATATTGTGGTTTTACAACATTGATAGTGATATTACCTAGTAGCTTTTGCTCGCGATTTTGTCCGTGTGCAATTTATTGTTCACCCGACCCATTGTCGATACGCTTCGCTCACCCACCCTGTCGATACGCTTCACTCAATCAAAAATAAAATACATTAGGTAGGTACAGTCGGAAAACAATGGAAATTATTTTTACATTTTATATCATTGAAATAAAATGTAAATAAAATTTTGTGTAAATAACTTCACCGCCACTGCTCTTGAAACGGTGAAGGAAAACATTGTGAGGAAACCGACATGTCCTAGAACCAAAAATTCGCAGACATGTCATGTGACATCTACCAAACCGCACTGGGCCCGCATGGGCGATTACGGTCCACTCCCTCTTACTGAGAGGAGGCCTATGTCCCAGCAGTGGGAACATTATAGGCTGATTATGTATATTTATTTACAGACGCGAGCAGGTCAAGCTACCCGAAACCATCAAATTTTCCCAACCAACCTTGAACCTTAGTCCTTAACCGATAAAGTTGAAAATCTATTAAAGAAATTTGACAGATTGTAGTAGCTTGATGTGCTGGTGTCTGTACCTATGTGTAAAAGTGTTTGTACAAACCAGTACTTTATCTTTACTAATAATATATGTATTTTTGTTTCTAGTACTGTTGTTGATTGATAATCTTTGCGTAGGAACATCAAAAAATCATCTTTACTAAAGTCAAAGCATTTATTTCAAACAGGCACTTTTGAATGTCAAAAATTACAGTAAAATAGAATTGATTCTAGTTGCCACTTCCAAATGGTAGTTTTCGTATGGAGATGAATGGGAGAAACTCTACCGTTACTCTTTTAAAATGTTTTCTAATATTTTGCATACATACAAAGTGTGGCAACCCTAGATTATAGCAATAGATATGGGTTACAGTAAACTAAAAGCTAATTATTTATTTGTATACAATCTACTCACTCAACAATATCAGATAATACAGGCATTTATATGAATCTGATAAGAACTAAGTACTTACTGTAATTGAGGCAAATAAACTATATAACATCACGCGTGTAGTCCTCAAAGGGTGAGGCAGGGGTGTTCCTATATGTTGTATATAGGTTCCTACATACTTAGAGGGGCCCGTGGCTAAATAATAACAGCCGCACAGGTCGATCGGTCAGGTTAAGCTACGCTTGCCGCGGTTGGTCTGTGGATGGGTGACCATCTTTACATACCGAGACCCCTCCGTGCCTCGGAAAACACGTTAAGCCGTTGGTCCCGGCTGTCATTCGTGGATCTTTGACAGTCGTTACGGGTAGTCAGAAGCCCGAAAGTCTGACAACCAGTCTTACTAAGGGGTATCGTATTACCCAGTAACTGGGTTGTGGAGGTCAGATAGGCAGTCGCTCTATGTAAAATACTGGTATTCAGCTGCATCCGGTTAGACTGGAAGCCGACCCCAACATAGTTGGGAAAAGGCTAGGCAGATGATGAGGTTCCTACATACTTCCTAGATTTATTAGGTTTTTAATCTACCCTCCATCATATTGTTGTTCCTACCCTACTCTTATGATTTATCCACTTGTATTTCTAGGCTACTTAGCTCAATACAAAAATTACGATATTTGGTGTTTTATTAAAGACATAATACTATAGTACACTCAGTTTTGTGTTATGTTTATTCGTATGTAATAGGCTATTGCCATAAAAAATATTTATTTGTATAAATACAGGCACAGAAAAAAAAAAAAAAATTAACTGAACAGAAAGCTGTGTTGCTGGGGAGTTTGTTGCGTCACTTCTTCCCAGCGATAGCACTAGGAAGTGGTGAAGGGCGGGCGTTTTTGGGGGACTGCCTTTTGTAATTTTGATGTTCGAAAAGTGCTGATTCTCAGCCTAATTTGAATAAATGAATTTTGATTTATAATTTTAATGACAATAGTCTCGCCCCCTATTACATGGTACGGTCAGCAACAAAAGTCGGTTAACACTTCAGTTGTTTAAATCTTAATTATTGAGCAAAATATTCAGAAAAAAACATGTAGTAATAGAATATTTAAGGCATAGGCATTTTTTTAAATTTTTTCTTTTGCCTAAGGGATTAAGTCCGCCTTTGTACCTTTTTGTGCGAAAAGTTTAAATAAATAAATAATATTTAAGAATAATTAACTCTTTGCTGTTACATGAAATAGTGAAAACCAATGTATCGCATCATTTTTAACCCCCGACGTAAAAACGACGGGGTGTTATAAGTTTGACGTGTCTGTGTGTGTGTGTGTGTGTATGTCTGTCTGTGGCATCATAGCTCCCGAACGGATGAACCGATTTTGATTTTGTTTTTTTTGTATCAATTTAGATGATTTGTAAAAGTAACGGAGTTAATTGACTTTTGTTGCTGACTGTACTTTTTTTATTTATAAAAACTAGTGCTTGACTGCGATCCCGCCTGATAGAAAGCAGTGATGCAATCGTTGATGGTAAAGCGCACTAAATTATTATGAGCCTATTCACTCTAAGCTTTGAAGACACTTAAATTATAATCGGACGGAAAGACCGCTGCAGACAAATCAAACAATCAGGCAATCAGACTTAAACATAACTAGCTAAACATGGGTGTAAATTTGACCACGGACAATGGTCCACCTGAATGACTAAGTGCGGAAACCAAACCCGTAATATAGAACATAGGAAGGTACAGAAAGTTCTAAAGATAAATTACATTGACGGCACGGTTGGCGCAGTGGGACGGCACGGTTGGCGCAGTGGTTAAGCGATTGACTGCTGCGCTGCGTGTCGTGGGTTCGATTCCCGCACAGAACAAATATTTGCAAGTCCTACATGTATTTGTTCTGAGTCTGGGTGTTTTTCTATCTTTAATATACGTATGTATTAAAAAAAAAAATGTATATAAGTAGTTTATCAGCCATCTTGTTACCATAACACAAGCATTAGGTTGCTTAGCTTGGGACTAGATGGCGCTGTGTGAAATGTCCAGGGATATTATTATTATTATATTATGCGTTTAATGTTTATTTTAAGAAATGAATTAATTAGCTTGAATAATTCATGCAATTAGCTAATTATGTTAAATTCAGCCAGGAAAATACAGATCCCTGGCTGCTATTGTGTTGAGCTGCACGATTTCTGACAAATGCATGCACTGACTGGACAGGTCCTCTCAAACTGTTTGGTTCTTTCTTCAAAAAAACCATCTCAGACATAAATCTACATGGTCTTCACATGATCTGACCAAGATTATGTCTGGACTTTAAAAGAGACTGTGACGTCTGAGTTTGTTTCGGCCTTTCTTCTCAGACTAGTCAGATAGGAAACGCCGACCTCATCTAGTTTTAAAATATGATTGACGTGTAAAAGTGTTGTACAAACCTACTTACAAAAATAAAATCATTAATCATTGACAAAAAATTCCTAACAGAAAAACTTTAAAACACTGCCCGTCCAGGCAATCGAACCCAGGACCTTATGTTCAGCAGTAGCGTCTGCTACCACTAGACCTACGAGGGCAGTAGAGGAAAATATACAAATAAAATGATATCTGGGCTATTTTGAAGGGACATTTATTATAAGGAAAATTAAAATGTAAATTGTTGTTTTCCTTCTTTTATTTATGATGCACTGTAATTTTAATAAGTCAAGTTTATATTCAAATAGTTGTATCCAATTTACATTACACAAATATATACTTTACGTTAATGTAAATTAAATTGATTTTTGAATGACTATACTACATATTTTCAAATACGAGTTTCCAATATACAATATCACAAATATCGACTTTATGTCACTGTAAATTAAGTTGATTTCAGAATGACTAGTAGTATTGAAAACGTTATAACAATATTGATGTTGTAGCAGAAAATAAACTTTATGTGTAGGCCATAAAGTTCTTTTTCCGGAATCACATGAGTTGTGAACGTAGTTTAGGTAATGACAGGTTTTTGGTTTTCGCGGGTTTTGTAATTAATTGATTGATTGATTTATTTATTTGTAGATAGGTAAAATTTTGGATTCTTACTTTAGGTGTTGTTTGAAACAATTATAATGTAACATCACGACTGTAACCCCCAAAGGGTCAGACTGGTGTACCTGTAATACAGTAAACCCACATTCCACGTCAGTTATGTTTAAGTCCCTTGAACCCTGGAACTACCCCGTTGGTCTCGTGGTCGCAAGCGTGACTGCTGACTGTGGGGCCCTGGGTTCGATTCCCAGGTCGTTCAAAGTGTTATTAGGTTTTTTAATAACACTTTGAACACATTAGGAATTTCCTAGTAACAGGCCGAGAAAATACGTTTATTTGTGGTAAACATGACGCATAAAAAGAACACAAACACAAAAAAAATACAAGTTAGGGAATAACATGCGTGACATCCACGCAAAACGGCCGGAGTTTGAAAGTTGGCGGTGTGGTGGTATCATCCCCGTACTTCGGAAAGCACGTTAAACCGTTGGTCCTGCGACCGATCTCTCTCTGGTCGTGTTTGCGTGCCGTCCCATCGGACTATGAGATAGAGAGAAAAGAGAGTGCTCCTGTCAAACTCAAACTATTTATTTCAAATAAACCAATTACAGGCACTTTTGAATTGTCAAGGTCGGTCAGTCAAAAAGATGAAGCTAGTTGCCCATTCCAAAGCGTAGGTACCTATGGAGAAGAACGAGCAAGAAACTGCATGGACACTCTTTTAAATCATAATAATATTGTTACAAAGTATTGGTTACATCATTCATGTTCAAAATTATGCATGTGAGAACGATGCAGAACGTTAAAAGCGTCCATAATGAAAAGATTAAAAAAAAAAACTTCAGAGGTGTCAAGGGACACCCGGATGGAACGAAGTTCCTTTCGATTAATTAGTGAAGGAATTGTAATAAAATTTTATTTTTTTTAAGTTGTAATAATATTTTTTTTATTATTAAAACAAATAAAAAAACACAGACAAAAAAACTGGCTTGCTTTCTATAAGAGAGAGAGAGAGAGAGACAGAGAAACACGCGCACGCCGCACGGCTTACAACTATAGCAAAAAGTGTCGTTACAACTTTTGGTCTTAATTTTTTCCGTCTAGCCCCCTTTCGCAACGCGCGATAAGGAACTTCGTTCCAAAAATAAATAAAATATGTTCGAATTTGTCTGCTCAACAACGTAAATAGCGCAATGAATGTTGTTGAACTGTCAAAATCGAAGCTACTGTGAGTGTTTTGTTACGCAATTACCCCGCTGGACCTTACGTTCATGTTGCTGAAAATTGTTATTAAAATAGAGTCTTATACGCTTAATTAATACATAATAATGAGCTTGTATATGACGTTAACGCGCGTAAATATACGCGTTCTAGTGAGAGTCACTGCATTCCTTTCACTTGCGTACTTATTACGTACATATTCTGCGCAGATAGAGCAGCATACTGCTCGAGCGGTTTTTCATTGATAAAATGATAATCAACTCAGCCAATCGAAATGCATTACTTGAACATAGGCCTCTCCCAGGCTGCGCCAGAACACACTGTCTTCCGCCTTCCGCATCCAGTCTGTCCCAGCCATCTTTTTAAGGTCGTCCGTCCATCTAGCTGGGGGGCGTCCGCGATACGCGGTTTCCAATCCAGGACTCGTCTGCTCCACCGGCCATCGGTCCTTCGACAAACATGGCCAGCCCACTGCCACTTCAGTTTGCTTGCTCTGCAAGCTATGTCGGTAACTTCGGTTCTCTTCCGGATTAATTTCTGATTTTATCCTTCAAAGAAACTCCGAGCCTAGCCCGCTCCATAGCGCGCTTATAAATAACTAGATTCTGCCCGCGACTTCGTCCGCGTGAAGCCTTAATTCCTTTTCCGGTAAGAACCTTCTACAAAGTATTAGAAAACTTTAAAAAAAAGATGGATGAAATCGGTAAAGTCGTTCTCAAGTTATGGCGTGACCAAGGGAAATAGGGATTCATTTTTATATATGTCGGAGATGGTTGTCAAATAAAAATTGTGGGTAGTCAACAGAATTTGTTATGATTTGTGTTTATTATCAATTTAAGTGATTTTTACTATCAATTATTGTCTTATAAATCGAAACATAATTTATTGAGTAGTCGGTGTACGCCCTAATTGATTTTTGTCAACTTATTTCGATAAATTGTACCCGTTGGTTTTATTCAAAACAACGGATGACGTGTTGCTTTGTTTTTAAAACGGTTTACTTTGTGAAATCACCATTGTTTATTTATGACAATTATTCTTGTATTATTTGATTACTTTATAATGTAAGTCTTATTAGATTTAGCGTATTTTAGTGTTTTGTATCAAGTAAACACTTGACGTGTGTCATTGGACAGAGTTGTCGATCATCCTATAAAAGAGCGTGCACTCGTTTTGCTCGTCAGTCGGTCTTCGGATTCGACTCAATACAGAGCACCTGCTCCCGACATAACTGTCGGTTTACCTGATACAGCGTTGCTGTATATTTACATAGCTGTGTTGGCTTGCTAAATAGCGAGTAGATACACTTTGTGTTGGGTGGCTTGGCCGCTATACGAACTGTGACCCTAAAGGGTTTGTTCGATTAACTGTTTTTAATATTTACCTACCCATTATTGTCTTTTGTATACCTAGTGTATTTTATTGTGTACTGTAATTTTTATTACAGTTCCCTGTAACTGTTTATACCGTCCTGTTTATCCCAATAACATGGGAACTCCAAAACCTGACGATATTATATACCGCTCGCGCGGCACTCCTGATCCTACATCAGAAGCGGGATTAGGTTTAGCCCAGGAATCGCAGGGTACTTATTAATGATCCATGGCGAGTAATGTTAGAGCTTCAGAACCGTAATATGGCTCAGTTAATAGAATCGCTTAAGACGCACTCTGCTCCGTCTACTGTAATTCGCTTGCCTGATCTTGACCCTGATCTACCCGATTCCAATGCTCAATCCTGGAGTACAACCGTTGTTATTTGCCTATCAGAAAAGCCTCTTCAAGGTGGCGCTTTTATTATTGCCCTTACTAAAGCCTTAAAGGGCAGTGCTAACGCATGGCTTTCCCAAGTGTCGTATGCAGGCATGACCTGGACAGACTTTAAGAGTCTCTTCTTCTCTCGTTACTACGTTCCCGAAACTTTTGCCGCTACCCTCATTAACCTTCATAATAGTCATCCAAAAGAAGGAGAATCTTTAGCCGCATATGCCAGTCGACAGGTCACTTCACTGACATCTAAATGGAATAGCCTGAGTGTTGAAACATTGCTGTTTATTAATTTAAAGGTCCCTATAGAATTTAAGAAATATTGGATGGTTTCTTTGAGTAGCAATAGAATTTTCAAATATGCCCATAATAGTGTAAGGAAAATGCCTGAATGTCCAGTCACTGATAATGATGATGTCAATGTTGACAAAGATGATGATGTTTCATCTGCTACTGACATACTATAGCTGAATGGACAAGATATCTATGTTGATTCTTGTTTCGGATGTCTATGTTGACTCCTGGATTTGGACGCTGAACTTGACGCTTATGCGGGTTGTCTATGTTGACGCCTATGCGAGTTGTCTATTCGACTCCAAGTTACTTGTCAAATCCCATGGTGTGATTTTGGCTGGGAGACTATGTCTCTACTTTGATTGAGCTATGTATTGTCTGTAACAGTATGATCATTTTGAATTATTGCGATGCAATTACTATTGATTGATTTTACTTAAATAATTCAGGATTTTTCTTTTCAACATACCTTTTGTTAACGCTTTTGTTTGTCAGAAAGGCCGATCGATATTTACTAAGTGATTCAGGATCACACGAGGCCGTGTAGAACGTCAGTTCTGGCCGTGTCGGAGATGGTTGTCAAATAAAAATTGTGGGTAGTCAACAGAATTTGTTATGATTTGTGTTTATTATCAATTTAAGTGATTTTTACTATCAATTATTGTCTTATAAATCGAAACATAATTTATTGAGTAGTCGGTGTACGCCCTAATTGATTTTTGTCAACTTATTTCGATAAATTGTACCCGTTGGTTTTATTCAAAACAACGGATGA
Organism: Apamea sordens; assembly: GCA_945859715.1. Lineage (NCBI taxonomy): Eukaryota > Metazoa > Arthropoda > Insecta > Lepidoptera > Noctuidae > Apamea > Apamea sordens. The sequence goes on along the minus strand of OX244015.1, from coordinate 2,110,540 downwards.
CGTGTTGCTTTGTTTTTAAAACGGTTTACTTTGTGAAATCACCATTGTTTATTTATGACAATTATTCTTGTATTATTTGATTACTTTATAATGTAAGTCTTATTAGATTTAGCGTATTTTAGTGTTTTGTATCAAGTAAACACTTGACGTGTGTCATTGGACAGAGTTGTCGATCATCCTATAAAAGAGCGTGCACTCGTTTTGCTCGTCAGTCGGTCTTCGGATTCGACTCAATACAGAGCACCTGCTCCCGACATAACTGTCGGTTTACCTGGTACAGCGTTGCTGTATATTTACATAGCTGTGTTGGCTTGCTAAATAGCGAGTAGATACACTTTGTGTTGGGTGGCTTGGCCGCTATACGAACTGTGACCCTAAAGGGTTTGTTCGATTAACTGTTTTTAATATTTACCTACCCATTATTGTCTTTTGTATACCTAGTGTATTTTATTGTGTACTGTAATTTTTATTACAGTTCCCTGTAACTGTTTATACCGTCCTGTTTATCCCAATAACATGGGAACTCCAAAACCTGACGATATTATATACCGCTCGCGCGGCACTCCTGATCCTACATATATATAGATAGATGAACTCAATCTATACTGTATACAAATAAATAAAATTGAAGTGTCTGTTTGTAACCTTCGCGATTGGTCCGATTCGCGGTTGGTCCAATATAAGGTATTTCCAAAATTTTACAAATTAACACATTTTTATGGACATATTTGTACTATATTTATTCATAATCATACTATAAGGAAAAAAGATTTTTTTAAATTTTCGTCTTTCTGCCTGTTTGTTTGTTTCGGCTAATCTCCGAAACGGCTCAACCGATTTTGACGGGACTTTCACTGTCAGTTATCTGATGTTATAAGAGTAATTTTATTTAAAAAAAATAGGGTACCGTACCGTGCAGAAAAATAAAAAATCCAATTTAATAGAAGTCGCGGGCACAGCTAGTCACTATTAAAATAGTGTTCAAAAAGCATGCAATAAATGATTTCCCTTGGCGTGTGTTCTATACCGGAGAATTTTTTGCAGCTCGGTCTGGGGCGACCCCTATCTTCTTAAATTGTTTACTAACATCGTGTACCTAGTTGCTATTTTTATAACGAGAGGAAGGTCAAAGAAAAGATGGGTGGATTGTGTAAGGAATGATGTGTGTACAGACGCCAGCACATCAAGCTACTACAATCTGTCAAATTTCTTTAATAGATTTTCAACTTTACAGCTGAAGCATTAAGGTTCAAGGTTGATTGAGAAAATTTGACAGTTTCGGGTAGCTTGACCTGCTGGCGTCTGTACATTGGGAACATTATAGGTTGATTGTGTATTACATGGCGGAATGTGTCTGCACTGAAATTGTATGTAACATCTTTTGTACAGTCACGAGCAAAAGTATGTATACACTCGGCTTTATTCAAAAACGATTTACTCCTTTGTTTTTGAATGAAATATTATGCCCGTACGAACATAGCATTTTCGAACCCATAGGTTTATGTAATGTGTCGTATTTCAACGTTGCTTTCGTTAAGTATTTCACGAAAAAATCGCATTAGAAAGTTGCCAAGTGTTGACATATTGGTGCTCGTGACTGTACAGATACCTTTCACCTGCATAAGTCTCGATCCCGTGGGAATATCGGGATAAACAGTATTGTATGTGCTAATCCTAGTTATAAACTGTGTGCCAAATTTCATCCAAATCCGTTCAGTAGTTTTTGCGTGAAAGAGTAACAAACATTCATCCATCCATCCATACAAACTTTCTCGTTTATAATATTTGTAGGATACATAGATAGATACTTATACATATACATACATACTTACCTATAAACAAGCCCTTTCATTTGATACCCATATTGAGGGAGTTGTGAAAAAGTATGTAATCCGCCATTTTATGGCGGCGGCCATCTTGGACCAATTTCCATCAAACATAGCTAAGAACACTCCCGAAAAATTCACCTTTCAAACAAAAAAAACATAATCGAAATCGGTTCATCCGTTCGGGAGCTACGATGCCACAGACAGACATACACACACACACAACACACACACACAAACACGCCAAACTTATAACACCCCGTCGTTTTTGCGTCGAGGGTTCAAAACAAACTCAGGAGAAAAAATGAACGGTAGAGGAGAAAACGAAGATGTCAAAGTCAAAGTCAAATCATTTATTTCAAATAGGCACATAAAAGGCACTTTTGAACGTCAAAAATAAAGTAAAAATGATTCTAGTCGCCCCTTCCAAAAGGTAGTTTTCGTATGGAGAAGAATGGGCAAGAAACTCTACCGTTACTCTTTTAAAATGTTTTGCAATATGATTTTGAGTTGCTATTTTTACAATAAAAACATAGCCATAATGTTTTTTTTTATAATTCAATTTGGCACTTACATCGTAGTAATATAATAAAAAATTCGGCGGCAGTCAGTCAACAACGATTGCCAAATTCCCGCCAATTTCCCGTCAAACCATTGCCAACTTTGAAAAAAAATCATGCCACAGATAGCATTTTATTTTTGTCTCTGCTATATCTGGGGAATCGACTAAAATAAGAAATCAGCTGTTTATTTTACCCAATTATAAATATGATGTCCATCCATATTTTTTTGCATCTCGGTGGTGTTAAACTAAGGAAGGGAATACTTAATAAAAATATTTGCGACTGCCAACGACAACAAAGATTGCCAAATTCCCGCCAATTTTCCGTTAGAACATTGCCAACTTTGAAAAAAAAAAACATGCCACAGATAGAATTTTATTTTTGTCTTTATCTGGGGAATAAACTAAAATAAGAAATCAGCTGTTTTTTATAAATATAAGTTTCTTCTGTACCCAATATAAAATCCGCACCCTAATTGCGTAACACACGATCAATAATCGGAATCTGAATCATTTTGAAGCAAATTGGCAATTTGCTAGTTCGAAAAATTTGTCAGCTCAACACAACAAAAAAAAAAAAAAAACCAATTAGGAATAAATTTTTGAGAATCATCAAATCGACATATTTTATCCTTGCTACCTCTGTTAGCTACCACAATCGAGAGTTTCGTACAGGAAATTGTTGGGTGTCTCATCAAAATGAAGCTCCTCACGGAAAATTAACTTGATAGTAATCAACTGTAAAAATGGACCATGGATCCTGGACTATATTTACATAACAGCATCTAAATCGAGGTCGTTTGATAAAAACAAACGAGTGAATGACCTGCCGCTGAACATGCGAATATTAAAGATCTTGTCACATTATAGATAAGATTAGAAGATTTAGGTGTCCGTTCACAGAGACCAGCTCGGAGAGGAGAGAACATTTTTTATCGCGTTCAAAAAAGTGTTTTGGGTCAAAATATTTACAAAATATCGCAAATTACAAACTAATCACTAAAATATTTAAAAAAATATCACACATTACAAACTTAACACCAAAATATTTCACAAAATACACACTGATCACCTAAATATTTAGGAACAGCAAGATTTTCAAACACCATTATATTTTCAAAATATAGCAAGAATTACATACTGAATATCACAAGTTACACACTGATCTGATCACCAATATATTTTAGAAATATCACAGATTACAAACTTAACACCAAAATATTTCACAAAATCACCTAAATATTTAGTAACAGCAAGATTTAATATTTTCAAAATATAGCAAAAACTACACACTGATCACAAAAATATTAATAAAATATCACAAGTTACACTGGTCACAAATATATTAAAAAAAACTAGCTTCTGCCCGCGGCTTCGCCCGCGTGGATGTCGGAAATTATCCCACGGGAACGTGCTAACAGGATAAAAAGTATGTGCTTCCCCAGGATGCCATCTATATCTATGCCAAATCAGAAGTTCAGTGGTGTAGGCGTGAAAATGTAACATACAGTTTCAAGTTCAAATCCTCCCCTTAAAAACCGAATTACCCGTTTTTGTCCCGTCAGTGGTAAATTTTCGACAACTTTACATATTTATTATTAATTATTTTCTGTCAAAAGTATCAATACTGAGTTTCGAGTTACTCAGACCGCGCATTCAATTTCTTCGACATAAACTTAACACCCCTATATCCCCCTTTGAGGGGTAGCGGGACCATCCGAAAGGGTTTACCGCTGCCCTGGAACATAAAGGGCTAAGGAAGGAACACGGGTGGGTTTTAGTCAGTAAAAGTCTGACACTCCCTTCTGCTCCACCCAGAGCGGGAGGAGTCATTTGATGATTTCCCATCCTCAAAAAAAAAAAAAAAGGGGTAGCTTTGAAAAACTTATAATGATAAACTTTATTACTTACTTAGGCAAATTTCAAGTTTATTAACTAAATGAATAAGATTTTTCATATAAACTGTATCTCCGCTTTTCACCCCCACAGGGGTGGAATTTAAAAAAATCGTTTGGGATGTATTCATAACTTGACTCAAAGATTATTTATACTAATTTTCAAGTTAATCAAGCCATGCAGTAAAATCCTCCCCTGAAAAATTGACTACCTTATTTCAGCCCGTCAGGGGTAGATTTTCAAAAAACCCTGATACACATTATTCTTTACTTTCAATATTAGGTATAAATACTGAGTTTCAAGTCAACCGGACTGCGCGCTAAAATTCTTCCATACAAACTTTGAAACCCCCCAATCCCATATTAGGGGGTAGTTTAGAAGAAAAAAAAACTGACAATCTTCATAATTTATTTAAATAAGTATTCGTGCTAAGTTTCAAGTTTATTAACTCAAGGAATAAGATTTTTCATACAAACTTTCATCCCCTATTTTATCCCCTTGCGGGTAGAATTTATCAAAATCCTTTCTTAGCGGATGCCTACGTCATAACATCTACCTGCATGCCAAATTTCAGCCCGATCCCTCCAGTGGTTTGGGCTGTGCGTTGATAGATCACTATGTCAGTCAGTCAGTCAGTCAGTCACCTTTGAGTTTTATATATTTAGAAGATACTTTTCCGGCATAAAAGTACCCAGTGTGGTGCCCAGGATATTAAAGATTAATTGTACCAAGTTTCATCGTAATCGAACCGGTAGTTTTTGCGTGATGCCTGAACAAACAGACAGACATACAGACAAAAAATTTTTTAATCACATTTTTGGGTTCGGTGTCGGTCTAGTAACATTTATTTTTTTATTTTTTTTGATATTTTCAATGTACAGAATTTTCACTTCTACAGATTTATTATAAGTAATAGATATAGCATAAATTACAAACTGATCACCACAATATTAAAAGTACCTCACCCCTCACCCCCGCTGACACGTAAATTTGTTACTGCGCAGTGACTCGCCTCATGTTCCGAGCCGCCATGCGCCATGTAGTTTGAATCAGGATGTACGCACCTCCCAGACTTCACCTTCTGCTATTATTTTAACTTTGCTGAACAATCAGATAGTCTTAATTCTAAAGATAACATTGTAATTTAATTTGGCACGATATCTTTCGTCTGTGGATATATTTACACTTTGAAATACTTAGCTCGCTGCGACTGTCTTTGGATTACGTACTCAACAAAACATGTAACATCTTTGACCTATCCTGTGTTTGCATTTTAGTTTCCAAATTTGTAAATAAATATGAGTTTTTGGCAAAAAAAAAAAATAACTTCTTCAGCCCCAGGGTAGTCCGCAGAATTTAAATTTTCTTACGTTATTTGCAATTTGCATGTGACATCTACCAACCCGCACTGGGCCCGCGTGATGGATTACGGCCCACTCCCTCTCACAGAGAGGAGGTCTGTGTCCCAGCAGTGGGAACATTATAGGCTGATTATATTGTAGCGGTATCTACAACGCCACATGCGAACAACGCGTTATACTGACGTCACGCAAATCCTGCAACTCGCAAGCAGAGTTTACCGCGCAATTAGCATATACATACAAACTTCCCAACATCAATCGTTGGGCAATTGCCCGCCAGACACAACACCTCATACATACATATTATAAGTGTCTATGATTAAAATATAAACAAATTGAATACTCATTGTTTATTTTAAACACCGATTATAGCCCCCGACATTAAAATGAAATACCCCGTTTCATAATGTGCGCTAAACATCTACAATGTATGTTAAATCTCGAGGATGCAACATTAAAGTATAATTTATGGTTAATTGAACTTACCTTATGTAAACTTCAACCAAAATTGTACGAGATGACATCCGAAGAGATTTAATACCCCCCTACCCAATGTAACATGGAGTTTACATTAGCCCTGTATCATTATGAAACGTCCTAGCTCTGAAACGAATAAAACGAATGAAGTGACAGCTGAAAGTATAGACTAGACGTCAGAAGTATTTTTTTTTAAATCTTTGAACAGCGTGGCAATGCTGTACATAGGAACACATACTACATACAATACATACCTGAGATAGGATAATAGATACAGAGATGTAGACAGCGTGTGATAGAGTAAAGGAGACAAAAAATCAAAGTAGGTTAAAAAGCAGTTAATCGGTAATTCCTGAAACATGCACGTAATAGAACCGTCAACAAACAGTGACAAATATTTGACTGAAGTGTTATCATTTGCCCGTATCTGCTATAGTCATGCTAGGCAAATCAAGACACGCCTTATTTGGGAAGTTATAAACATCACACTATACGTATTATTGTTGGAGTATAGCAAAAACAAATCGATCCTACGTGTCTTTCTCATTCTAACTCATAAATATCATTTTTAGGGTTCCTAGGTACTTCAAAAGGGAAAACGGAACCCTTATAAGATCACTTCCTTGTCCTTCGATCAATAATAGTACTAGATTAAGGATCAGGAACAAAAATCAGTCGCTCAAGTCATCAAGTGGCCACGTTTGCACACACGTAAACATCTACATTTCTTAGAAAAATCTTTAATAATATTAACAACTTCAGTTTATTATAAACCTTAATGCTTAAACATAAAGTTTAATTACCATTGCAAAATATATTTAAAACTAGCTTCTGCCCGCGGCTTCGCCCGCGTGGATGTCGGAAATTTACCCACGGGAACGTGCTAACAGGATAAAATGTATGTGCTTCCCCAGAATGCCATCTATGTCGCGGGCCCTTTGTGGCTAATTACAATAGAAAACCAATTTTGTCTCATTAGTGGTGATTAAGAGGGTACCTATATGATATCTTTACCTAAGTACCTAACTAATTTAAAAAAAAAAACTCAATAACAGAAAATTAAATACCTACCTACCTAAATAAACCTATTTCTGATGATAACTAATCTAAACTCAATAAATAAGCAAACTCCCTAAAAACTAATATCTATACGAATGACTAAACCTACCTAACAGTATTATAAAATAACCTACGGACACTACGTACACTATCAAATATACTACCTATACTTTAAAATTAAAATGTATACCTACGACTTATATAAAAATAAACCTAAATAACTCTAAAAACTAAAAGGAATAAAAATGAACTCGACTGCGGGTGACCCAACCTACGACAAACTTAGTATTTGCGATTGGTACAGTACAGACAGTGGTAATCGGGTATAGGGATCGAACCGCAAAATTAAGTTTGTTTTTTATTGTATATACTTTTCCGGGATAAAAAGTACCCAGTGTGGTGCCCAGGATATTAAAGAATAATTATACCAAGTCTCATCGTAATCGAACCGGTAGTTTTTGCGTGATGCCTGAACAAACAGACAGACAGACAGACAGACAGACAGACAAAATTTTTTTTAATCACATTCTCGGGATCGGTGTCGGTCTAGTAACACCCCCTGCCATTAAGTTTTTTGATATTTTCAATGTACAGAATTTTCACTTCTACAGATTTATTATAAGTATAGATGTCGCTTGAAAATAAAATCATTCTATTTTTAAATTTTCAATCATTTATTCTAAAATTAAACTTAAAGTAATAAGGTTATAAACATACTAATTTGAAATAAGACCACAAAAGTATTTGGTGTCTTATTTTTCGGGTCGTTTTTAAAGCGCTTATCGGGAATCTAGTACTATTATTGATCGAAGTCCTTGTCCGTCTCTCTGTCAGTCGGTCTTTTTCTCAGGAACGCGTGGAGATAACAAGTTGAAATACTCAGGGCTGCAATTCCTTGAAGGAGTGCAAAAATCAAACTTCTAATTCTAAAACTGTGTACAAATGGATTAGTCCATGTTCAACCCCCACAATCTTTACCCCCGACCATGTTGCACCCCTAAATGTTTCCATGTTCAACCCCCCAGCAATCAAAAGATGCGGGCGTTTATGTTCCGAAATCAAAACCTATCGGGTACTTCCCGTTGATCTGGAATCATGAAATTTGGCAAGAAGCAATGTCATGTAGAACAAGTAAAAGAAAAAATCCGAAAACCGTAAATCTATATATATTATAATTATAATATATATAAATAAAAATGGATCTTCGAAATGTATGTATGTACGCCCATAACTTTCAAACGACTGCACCAAATTGGATAATTCTTTTTTTTTTGTGTTCGTTATTGTCAGGACAAGGTTTGTATACATAATTGCGCAAGCGGTGCGCGTCCTTGGTGCGCAGGGTGCGGGTCAGCTCCAATGCTGTCCTAGTGATGATTGCTGGACGATTGGACTGCCCTTATATTATGAAGTGTTGCAGTAGGCATATAGCCAGGGCATGTTAACGAGCGTAAAGAGTGGGTGTAAATTATATCATCACCACCGCTCTCAAAACGGTGAAGGAAAACATCGTGAGGAAACCGGCTTGTACTAGAATAAAAAATTCGAAGACATGTAACATCTACCAACGTACCAACCCGCACTGGGCCCGCATGTTGGATTATGGCCCACTCTCGCAGAGAGGAGGCCTGTGTCCCAGCGGTGGGAACACGACGTTGTGTTAACGAGCGACGTGATATTTGCTGGGTTTTATTAATTTATGTTATTATTTTATCCAAAATTTGCTAAACTTTTATTTTATTTGTACTTTAAATTATTAATTTCCGATTAATTTTAAATTTTTATTTGACATTGAGTTGCTTATTTTCATTTGACATTGTACTTTATTATTTGATGACATTGTATTTATTTTTATATTGTAATTATTTTTATGTGTCTCGTTCTCGTGTTTCGTAACTTGTGATTTTTTTTAAATATGGGAGAACCTGAAATAAATTGATTTTATTTTATTTATTTATAATTGGACCCGGTAGGTGGCGCTGCTTTTGCGGGTGGGATGACGTCTGCCGGGTCCGCTAGGTTCTATCAATCAATCAGCGTTTTACTTATAGGAGTAGGGTAGGAGTAGTGTAGGAGTAGGTTAGGAGTAGGGTAGGACACCACGCGAACGAAGTAGCGCCGGGCAGCTAGAAATAATTTATATGGCAAAACAACGTTTGCCGGGTCAGCTAGTTTGTAGTATAAATAACAAAAAAAAAAAAAAAAAAAAATATCCCGGGACATTTCACACAGCAAAAAAAATATTAAAAAAAAAATATAAAAAAAAAAGCAAAAGCAAAAAAAAAGCAAAATATTTTTTTAAATAAGTTTACATACCTTCAAATTTGTACGGAGGCCTCGGTGCGCGAGTCCGATTAGCACTTGACCGGTTTTTAGGTATCCGAGCCCGCCTTTACCACTTGTATTTGTAATATTTTTTTTTTTCTTGTTACAGTGCCATGGATTCCTTCTTTAGTTTATTTGACCCTTCAGACGGGAACCAGAACAAACAGAAGAATAAAACGAGGCACAAACCTGAACAGGATACAGTTAAGAAGAAACCTGACGCTCCCAAGGGTAAGTGACGTCAGAATTACAAGGTTTTTTGGATGACGGTGATTACATCCTAAGATCGATGTCTCATCATCACCATTCAATTTCCCTTTCAATCTGCTTCCCTTTTCCCAACTATGTTGGGGTCGGCTTCCAGCCATGGAGCCACTGCCTATCTGACCTGCACAACCCAGTTACTGGGTAACACGGTATCGTGTCCCGATAATCTGACAACAAGTCTTACCAAGGGTTACTTTGCTAACAATGACACGGCACAGTTGGCGCAGTGGCTGCGTGTCGCGGGTTCGATTGCCGCACGGAACGAATATTTGTATGGCCTACAAGTATAATAATAATATAATAATATCCCTGGACATTTCACACAGCGCCATCTAGTCCCAAGCTAAGCAACCTAATGCTTGTGTTATGGTAACAAGATGGCTGATAAACTACTTATATACATTTTTTTTTGTAAATACATACATATTATAGATAGAAAAACACCTAGACTGACACGGCACAGTTGGCGCAGTGGTTAAGCGATTGACTGCAGCGCTGCGTGTCGCGGGTTCGATTCCCGCACGGAACGAATATTTGTATGGCCTACAAGTAGTTGTTCCGGGTCTGGCTGTTTATGTATGTGAGTTTAAATGTTTGTAAACGCACCCACGATACAGGAGAAATTCCTAGTGTTTTTCCTAAAAAAAAAGAAAAATGGTAGGTACTCAAATTTTCGGGCTTCTAACGGATAGCCCCGTAACGAGACACTGAGGGGGTCTTGAAATATTTTTATGGTTAGTCACCCATCCACGAAATGACCGAGGCATGTAATTTAGCCAAAATTTAAATATAATTTTGGCGAATAGGTAATGTTTTTTCTAGATGAATTGAGAATGTATTTAAATTACTATCTAACATTATCTGTTATTCTTCTTTAGACATTCCCTTTTCTTCTTTCAGGACGCAGAAGAGGCCGCAAATCGAATGTGAAGAACGAAACTTTGCCAGAAGAGTCCTCTTTCCTCTGTGAACCGGATCTCAGCACCGATCTCCTAGTTAAAGATGTTAGTTATATCGAGAACTTCATTGAGATTAACAAGAAAGATGATGGTAAGTGACCTTATTGTATTTTAGAGGTATGAGGAACAGGGTGTAAAGTTCACCCATCCTTCATAGTAAAGGGAGGATCCTCCGACCAGACGGGTGTTGTGTCTGGTGGGTCGCCGGACGATTGATGTTGGGACGTTGTATATATATGCTAGTCGCGCGGTAAACTCTGCTTGCGCGATGCAGGATTTTGCGTGACGTCAGTGTGATGCGTAGTTCGCATGTGGCGATGCAGATGCCGCCACAATATATTAAAATAAAATGCACATGTTCAGGCTGCCGGGGGTACGCGGTTTAGACATCGCTAGCGAAACTGCAGACATTACGTCTGCATAGTTTCGCTAGCTTATTTAATTTGACCATGTAAATAAGGATTTCATTATAATTGCAGTGACATTCAAACGTAAAGCGCCTGTATTGGTTCGAACCTACGACACAAATTACTTACTAACAGATAAATCACTCCATGTACGGACGCCAGCAGGTCAACCTACCAGAAACTGTCAGATTTTCCCAATCAACATTGAACCTAATACCTTAGCAATAAAGTCGAAAATCTATTAAAGAAATCTGACAGATTGTAGTAGCTTGATGTGCTGGCGTCTGTACTTACGCGCGCTAACTACCTACAGGCCGCTGGGTCGCCCGCGACCTATTTCTCAGTGGGTTGCCGACAGCCGCGAGGCGCGTACGTACGCATAATATATGTATTTCGGTCGACCTGACGTACTTAGTTTCAAATTCTTATGATATGGCTAGTTCTGGTGTATTATGAGCAGTTGATGGATGTAGATCCAGCAAGAGAAGAGATAAAAACTTATCTTTTTTCAATTTACCTGCTGATACAGAAATGTGAGTATCTAATTTGTTTTAGTTTGTTTGGGTCTGGCTGTTTGTGTATGTGAGTTTAAATGTTTGTAAACGCACCCACGATACAAGAGAAATTCCTAGTGTGGGGCAACTTTTTATATAAAAAAAGAAAAAGAAAAGAAAGAAGAAAGGGTATCGTTTTTTAAATAGGTAAATTGTTTAAACTTGCATATTTCGTGGTTTGTATTTTATTGGTAGGTACGTAATTACTTCGACTATGCGTCTGAGATAAGAATAGAAAGTATGTATTATGTATGTAAGAAATAAAATATGTTCGTTTAACTCATCAAAATGTAGGCACGTAGGGAACAGCTGATTTTTTTTTCGCGATGTCAGGTTTGGCCTCTTAAGAGGTTGTTGGTGTTTTCCAATAACCCTGTATATACTTTATTATACACCACAAAAATACATAACAAAAAAAAATACCGATCACTAAAAATATACAATGGTAATACCTTTATTTCCGACGAATTTTTAATAATTAAACATGCTAAAACATTAAAAAGCATTTTATTTTATTTCATAAAGTGTACTACAAATACCTACTGACATCTTTATCGGAAGAGGCAGCCCTGGCACTTCACTAAAACCACGCGGCGGCGCACAGTGGACGGAAAAACAAGCTTCCCTTTCGTAGGATTTTTGAAAAATAAAATGTTTTATTTGATAGTTTCAAGTATACAGTTTTGTCGAGTACATTAAAACATTCAATAAATTAGTAGTTACGGGTTTTTTTTTTAAACCTATACCCTAAAAAAATTACTTTATATTTTTCAAATGTATGAAAATGGAATTTGTTTTCCTCATAACTTTTTTCTGTCTTGAATTGTAAAGCTGAAACTTTTAGGTATTGTTGCCGAGCCTATACCAAAGCCACCTGACCTTTGACCTTGACCCCGAACTTCCCCGTTCAAAAGATATCAATTAATTAAAAATGCATATTTGGACGATGTTGTAATACGCGGTAATGTATCAAATATATACATATATATATATTTATATTTATTTTACCCAGTATTGAGCTCTGATAGACAGCATAGATATGTGACTATTGATCTTGATGAAAACCGTCCTTATTCAAAACGTATGAATTAATTAAAAATTTATATTTCGGAGATTTTCATGGTAAAAATGGTTGTTAAAGTCGCAATATTGTATTCTACTAAGAATTCCTTAATTACCTACCTATATATTTGTCAAACTAGACTGCCTCACTTAATAATAGTCACCACCTATCCTCAATTCCCATTGTAATTGCGCAGGTGTGACCAAAAATTAGGGTGATTAGGTTCATTGTTTATCAAATAATGGTACCATACTTAAGTGCACTTACCATTTTTCTGCGAATTTTGTTGTTATTCTAGGTAGATGAAGGTACATCTCATGAAAGATCAAACAATGATTTCGGTTTTGCTAATTAGGGTAATTAGATTCCTTTTTTGTCAAATAATGGGAACATTATGTCCTTAAGTGCACTTAAGGTTAGACAATCATTTCTGGAAATGGATTGGAGTTCTATTCTAAATTAAAGCAGTATAAATATTAAGAGCATCTTTGCTTCATTTCACTTACTTGCGCTAATTTGTGTTTGAGTTGCTCAGTATGGAGGGAATTACGTCATATCTCGATATATTTTTATTCATGAAGCAAAATTCTTTTAATGTGGACATGTTATTACAAAAAGTGTTAACTTCTGTGAACATTTCTCTATCTGAAGAGGAAAATACAAAGCTTAAATCATTTTGTGCTACATATACGAGTAACCTTAAGCGAAAATGGAAATAATCTCATATGACAACAGATATTTTTTTTTTAAAGTTAGGATTTGGTGAGACTCAGAAGTAAAATGGCTTTCTCCAAGTAAACATTGATCAATTTAGAACTGAAGATCCATCGTGTATTGAGATGTGTCGATGTCTCAACAAGTGTTTCTACAGTAACAGCACCTAGTACATCAACAGAGTTCGCTATGCCCCTTACTGTGTCTGTGTCGAGGTCAACCACTAGGTACAGTTACTCCTCGGAAAGAATTTGCGGACCTAAGTCCACTTCAAAAAAGAAGACGAACTGAAGATCTTCTAGCTAAAAATGATTTTGATACACTAGCTTATACTCTTGTCATGAAAGCTGGTGAAAATGAAAATCAAATGGACTTTGCAGAATTAGTGAAGCATTTAATTAAAAATCCAGAGAATGCACCGATGCTTCGAGCTTGTCTGAATTCAACTAAACGAATTTTGCCAACAGATAAGGCACTGGGTATGTCAACATCACTAAAGTTGTCAAAATGGCAATATATTACATTGAGGCAGACAACAAAAGATATGGGATGTGATATTTATCAATTGAATCCTATATATTTAAATTTGAGGTACATAACCGCGTATTACAACATCGTCCAAATATGCATTTTTAATTCATTCATATCTTTTGAACGGGGAAGTTCGGGGTCAAGGTCAAAGGTCAGGTGGCTTTAGTATAGGCTCGGCAACAATACCTAAAAGTTTCAGCTTTACAATCCAAGACAGACAGAAGATATGAGGAAAACTAATTCCATTTTCATACATTTGAAATATATAAAGTCATTTTTTTTATGGTATAGATTTAAAAAAAAACCCGTAACTACTAATTTATTCAATGTTTTAATGTACTCGACAAAACTGTATACTTAAAACTATCAAATAGAACATTTTTTTTTTCAAAAATCCTATGAAAGGGAAGCTTGTTTTTCCGTCCACTGTGCGGCGCGCAGCTAAAAAGCAAAACTCACTTTACGCTTGTAAGGTTAGGTACATTTTCGATTGCAGCGTCTAGCGAGTCGAAGGTCGCCGTGTGGTCACATGTTGTGTAGGCTATTATAGCAGTACGTATTGAAAATTTTGTATGGAGTGATTTATCTGTTAGTAATCTGTACCTACGACCTACAACTCTTAAGTCGCAGCCGTTTCCACTTGGCAACCACTGCTCATGATGAACTCAAACTCAAACTCAAAGTATTTATTTCAATTAAACCAATTACAGGCACTTTTGAATTGTCAAAGGGTCGGTCAGTCAGAAAAATGAAGCTAGTTCCAACCATTCCAAAGCGTAGGTATCTATGGAGAAGAACGGGCAAGAAACTCCACGGACACTCTTTTAAATCAATATATGGTTACAAAGTATTGGTTAGGTACATCATTCATGTTATAAATTATGCATGTGATAACGATGCAGAACGTTAAAAGCGTCCGTAATGAAAAGTTTAAAAAAATAAATAAAAATAAGTACAATTCAAATATTAAGTTAAATTAAAATAAGCCATGGCAGCAAAGAGTTGTCCAGTCCCTACTGACGGCGCCCGTTCACGAACATGACGCATGGATTAGCACCATTCAGCTCAACATTTTGAATGAATGCTATACAAGACTTTAATGTGTCAAATAAAAGTTTCCTTTTATATACTTTGTGTAAATTATTTCGTCACTACTGCTCTCAAAACGGTGAAGGAAAACATCGTGAGGAAACCGGCATGTCCTAGAACCAAAAATTCGAAGACATGTGACATCTACCAACCCGCACTGGGCCCGCGTGGTGGATTACGGCCAATTCCCTCTCACCGAGAGGAGGCCTGTGTCCCAGCAGTGGGAACATTATATGCTGATTATGTATTCGTAAACGTATTCAAGATATAAAAAATAAAATGTTAATACTTTACAGATAGAACAGATAACGACAAGAGAACAAAACGCAGGAACTCAGGCAGAAAATACAGGCGAAAAAAGAACAAGATATCCCCTGCCAAAGACATCACCAACTCCGCCTGGATCACAGATGGTGTCGATACTGACACCAAGAACTGGAACAACCAACTCTCAGTACAAAAGATTTGTGACGAAAATATCGGAAAAAATGTCAACGATTTAAAAAATGATTTCAACATGAAAAATAGACTTAACGAAGGAGGCAGAGACAAGTTTAGAGACAGGGATGTCTATAATGTCATAGACAAGCTGGAAAAGGTTATACTCAAAGATGATATGTATCTGGCTGGAGATTTTGACACGAATGACTTGGAGAATGAATTCTTCTATAGCTCGGATGATATGGACGAGTACATTGACGATTCGTGAGTATTTTTTAAATGTTTATTATTTTATTTTATAGCACAGGTAATTAAAAATCCCTTGTGAAATAAAGAATAAGAATTGTCTCATGAGACAGATATCGACTAATGTACAGTGGTGGAAGGAAAATCTTTACGCAAATGAAATATGTACCAATTTACAAAGAGAGAGAGAGAGGAGAGGAGAGAGAGTGAGAGATAGAGAGTGTATGAGAGAGAGAGAATGTGAGTGTGTGTGTGTGTGTGTGTGTGAGAGAGAGAATGTGAGTGTGTGTGAGAGAGAGAGAATGTGTGTGGGTGAGAGAAAATGTGAGTGTGTGTGTGTGTGTGAGAGAGAGAGAACTCCTACCGCAAGCCGTTAAGGTTAAGGAACTTCGGTCCAAAAATCAACTTTATTTGTTTTTTCCTGTAGAACCTCAGAGCCTGAGGACTCAGGTGACGAGGTGTACGGAAGTCTGCCGCCGGAGCCCAGGTTCGGCAACGTGGAGTACAAACTACAGCTGGTTTCACTGTGCGAGCGGAGGTTCCAGCATCTAGTCACACAGGTTTGTTGATGTTACAAACAATAATTTAAAGCCTATCAGATCAAATAATTAAAGGAATGAAACGGTTGATGTTATTTCGGTTATTTTTTACCATAAACCTGTTTATTCTTCCGCAGTTAAAATGGCGCCTCCGTTCAGGCGGCGGCAGCGCGGTGTACGTGCTGGGCGTGCGCGACTGCGGCGCGCTGGTGGGGCTGCGCGCGCGCGCCCTGCGCAGCTCGCTGGTGGCGCTGCGCAGGATGGCGCAGGCGCTGGGCGCCACGCTGGCGCACGTCACGGCCCGGCGGGTGGCGCCGCACAGAGCTGTCGCTGAGGTCTATGTTAGGAAGGTAAGGGTAACAGCGCGGTGTACGTGCTGGGCGTGCGCGACTGCGGCGCGCTGGTGGGGCTGCGCGCGCGCGCCCTGCGCAGCTCGCTGGTGGCGCTGCGCAGGATGGCGCAGGCGCTGGGCGCCACGCTGGCGCACGTCACGGCCCGGCGGGTGGCGCCGCACAGAGCTGTCGCTGAGGTCTATGTTAGGAAGGTAAGGGTAACAGCGCGGTGTACGTGCTGGGCGTGCGCGACTGCGGCGCGCTGGTGGGGCTGCGCGCGCGCGCCCTGCGCAGCTCGCTGGTGGCGCTGCGCAGGATGGCGCAGGCGCTGGGCGCCACGCTGGCGCACGTCACGGCCCGGCGGGTGGCGCCGCACAGAGCTGTCGCTGAGGTCTATGTTAGGAAGGTAAGGGTAACAGCGCGGTGTACGTGCTGGGCGTGCGCGACTGCGGCGCGCTGGTGGGGCTGCGCGCGCGCGCCCTGCGCAGCTCGCTGGTGGCGCTGCGCAGGATGGCGCAGGCGCTGGGCGCCACGCTGGCGCACGTCACGGCCCGGCGGGTGGCGCCGCACAGAGCTGTCGCTGAGGTCTATGTTAGGAAGGTAAGGGTAACAGCGCGGTGTACGTGCTGGGCGTGCGCGACTGCGGCGCGCTGGTGGGGCTGCGCGCGCGCGCCCTGCGCAGCTCGCTGGTGGCGCTGCGCAGGATGGCGCAGGCGCTGGGCGCCACGCTGGCGCACGTCACGGCCCGGCGGGTGGCGCCGCACAGAGCTGTCGCTGAGGTCTATGTTAGGAAGGTAAGGGTAACAGCGCGGTGTACGTGCTGGGCGTGCGCGACTGCGGCGCGCTGGTGGGGCTGCGCGCGCGCGCCCTGCGCAGCTCGCTGGTGGCGCTGCGCAGGATGGCGCAGGCGCTGGGCGCCACGCTGGCGCACGTCACGGCCCGGCGGGTGGCGCCGCACAGAGCTGTCGCTGAGGTCTATGTTAGGAAGGTAAGGGTAACAGCGCGGTGTACGTGCTGGGCGTGCGCGACTGCGGCGCGCTGGTGGGGCTGCGCGCGCGCGCCCTGCGCAGCTCGCTGGTGGCGCTGCGCAGGATGGCGCAGGCGCTGGGCGCCACGCTGGCGCACGTCACGGCCCGGCGGGTGGCGCCGCACAGAGCTGTCGCTGAGGTCTATGTTAGGAAGGTAAGGGTAACAGCGCGGTGTACGTGCTGGGCGTGCGCGACTGCGGCGCGCTGGTGGGGCTGCGCGCGCGCGCCCTGCGCAGCTCGCTGGTGGCGCTGCGCAGGATGGCGCAGGCGCTGGGCGCCACGCTGGCGCACGTCACGGCCCGGCGGGTGGCGCCGCACAGAGCTGTCGCTGAGGTCTATGTTAGGAAGGTAAGGGTAACAGACACCCATCTTTTATCCAAGGTTTCGATCTTCTGGTTCTTTTGCGTCACCCCACAGGAATGGTAAGTTATTCTAGGACAAAAAGTAGGCTGTTTTCGGCAGATAAAGTGTCTTTATGTAAAAATCTAAGTCGTCTATTGCCCTGTTGCTGCGTGAAAGAAGGGCAAACCAACAAACGCTCGTTCGGTTTTATAATATTCGGTAGGAGGAATGACCAATTACATGGTACGGTGTGATACCCCCGTGCCTCAGAAACCACCTAAAGCCGTTGGTTCTGCGCCTGATCACTCTCCGGTGGTGTCAGGTCGCCCCCCCATCGGACTATGAGAATCAGTGAAGAGACAGTGTACCTGTGTCTGCGCACACGCCTGCACTATAATATCTCCCGCGTAGATGTTGTACGATATTGTTAATTTTGATAATTATGTGCCCTGGGCCCGTATTCCCGTAATTTAAAACGTTCAAAATCTATTCGCAGTCTCATCTCGGCGACAAACAAATGTCAACAACTTGTCAAAATGTAGGGAAATTAGAGGTGTTTTTGACAGATTGAGACTGAGATCAGACTGTGAACATGCTTAAAATTACGAGAATTACCCCTCAGTTCATGTTATGATATGACTAGCTGCGCCTCGCCGGGCTCGCGG
The DNA here is from genome assembly GCA_945859715.1 of Apamea sordens. Taxonomy (NCBI): domain Eukaryota; kingdom Metazoa; phylum Arthropoda; class Insecta; order Lepidoptera; family Noctuidae; genus Apamea; species Apamea sordens. The sequence goes on along the minus strand of OX244015.1, from coordinate 2,091,857 downwards.
TTTCACCCGCATTTGTTTCGATGCCGTGAGAATATCGGGATAAAAAGTGTCCTATATGTTAATCCTGGTTATAAACCATATGTGTGCCAAATTTCATAACAAACATCCATCCGTACAAACTTTCACGTTTTTTTTATATTGACAATGGGCTCACTCTTGACCTCAATCCAGCCCAGAGGCAGGGATGAGATCTACGGTGGAACGAGCTTGCCCAGAAGAAGCCTATTCACTCTCGCCTTGAGGAGATTCGGGTTGTATGAACTCGGGAATGCAGACGCAGGCAGACGATTCCACTCCTTAGCTGTGCGCATCAGAAAAGATGACGAGAAGCGCTTAGTGCTTATATATAGTATATTAACTAGAGTCCGACCGAAACTGGTTTTCCGGCCGAAACCGAAACCGAATATTCGGACGTGGCTTCAGTTTCGGCCGGAACCGAAACCGAAACTCACGTGGTTAAGTATAAAATTCCTTAAAATACTGAAATTTGGTGCATTTTACCCATTATTCTGCATTAATTAGGACATGAAATGGAAACACAGTATATTAATTTTGTTGTAAACATTTATTTAATATAATATAAAAAAATATTAATATTATTTTTATTATTTTTTCAAATTAAGTTCTCATAGCAATATATTTATCAGCTATCAATAAATCAAATCACTAATTGTTACTGTTTCGGTTTCGGCAAAAGTTTCGGCCAATTTTGGCCGAAACCGAAACTGCCGCCGAAACTTGATTTTTGGCCGAAACTCGGCCGAAACTGAAACCGAACTTTCGGTCGGACACTAATATTAACCAAATAGGGGTGGTATCCCGCAGTGCGTCTGGACTCTCGATGGTAGAAAGGTGAAGGCGGGATGAGCTCATGTAGCTCTTGAGCACACTCTCGTTTATAATATTATAGCAGGATATGACCTCGTTTTACAATAAAAGGGAATATGTCGTTTCAGTTACCGGACCCTAAGCAGAGTGTGGAGTTAAGAGTAGCGGTCATGGGTGCCAACGAGGCTGGCAAGTCCACGCTAATAGGAGTACTGACTCAAGGTGAGTGGCAGAAGACGTAGCACGGTCAAACACACGGACCAACTTTGACAGCGCCGTTATATCGTCACAGTAAGGTCGGTTTTCGTAGATCAAGTGTAATACTTATTACCGACGTGCTGGGCCCTAATTCACAAAGACCACTTTTTTTTTTTTTATTGACAATGGGTACACTCTTGACCTCAATCCAGCCCAGCAGGGATGAGATCTACGGTGGAACGAGCTTGCCCAGAAGAAGCCTATTCACTCTCGCCTTGAAGAGATTCGGGTTGTATGAACTCGGGAATAATAATAATAATATCCCTGGACATTTCACACAGCGCCATCTAGTCCCAAGCTAAGCAACCTAATGCTTGTGTTATGGTAACAAGATGGCTGATAAACTACTTATATACATTTGAATGCAGACTACTACTTGATGATTCCTTACTTCGAAACCACATCAATTCCTTAGTTAATCACGAGAATAATAATTATATACCTTGCCGAAGGCTGACAGAACCGCAATAGGTCTGTAGTTGTCCACTTTTGACCTGGCCCCACCCTTGGGTACAGCAGTAACCCGTGAAATTTTCCACTCTGCAGGATAAGAAGCTGTTTGTAGGGCTAAGTTGTATAAAAAAAAAACTAAGTTGTATCCGTGCCGGACGGCGTGTACGTGTTCCACGCGCGCCTCAAAGAGATGTCAGCAAAAGCGACGGGGTCCCATAGGGCCGAAGCCTGCCAGGGTAGCGGGAACATCCGAAACGGTTTACCGCTGCCCTGGAACATAAAGGGCTAAGGAAGGAACACGGGTGGGTTTTAGTCAGTAAGAGTCTGACACTCCCTCCTGCTCCACCCAGAGCGGGAGGAGTCATTTGATGATTTCCCATCCTCAAAAAAAAAAAAAAAAGGGCTAAGTTGTATACAAATAGAAGTGGTTCTCTAAATATTTCCGAGCAGTCCTTAAGAATAAAGGGTGGGATTCCATCAGGCCCAGCAGATGAATGGGCTTTTAGGCGGCGAATTGCTGCTAATATGTCGGCTGAGTCAACCACATCTATGGCGATCCGCGCAGAGCATAGCGGGTCTGTTGCCTCCAGCTCAGCATTAGCTGCAGATAAAACAGGATCATACGGTAGGAACACTGAACTGAAGTATTCAGCAAACGCATTTGCTGCTTCTACCCTACCACGGTCTGCCCATCATATTATAAACATAATATAAACTCAGTGCACGTTTTATGACTAATCCCCAGTTTTTTCGTACTCCATGTATAGCAGATGTTATTATTTTAATATCTATTCATTCAGGTGAACTTGACAACGGCAGAGGAAGCGCTCGTTTGAACATGTTCCGACATCTGCACGAAGTGAAGAGTGGCAGGACTTCGTCCTTGAGCCACGAGATACTGGGGTTCGATGCTCAGGTAATGTAATTTATTTATTTATTTAACAATACTCAATACTTTATTGCATTCCACATGTAGGTATTCTTAGGTGGTAAACTTACAGTTAGATCATATGGACCCTGTCGGGCACAGCAAAATAAGTGAGTTAGGAGAGAGGAAGCATTAATTGTTAATTTTATATCATTACTTATCAAACTACTATATAATACAATTCATGTGGATATTTATATGGCACTTCTATGGAAAATAATAATAGGTGTGTAAAGTAACTAACATTATAAGACACAGAACATTAAATTAAATTATTTGCCATATGTCAGCTAGCCACGCCAATATACCAACAAATATAATAAAAAAATTATACGAAAATCTTCTTTACAGGGTAACGTGGTGAATTACGGCTGCTCAGAACTAATGACAGCAGAGAGGATCGGCGAGAGAAGCGCTAAGCTGGTGTCGTTCCTCGACCTGGCCGGACACAGCAAGTACCAGCGCACCACACTGCACGGATTGACCGGATATTCACCGCACTTTGCTATGTTGGTGGTGAGTAGAATAGAATAGAATACTCTTTATTGTACACTCACTCTTTGTTGTACTCTTTGTTGTTGTTTTTATTGTGTATTGTTGTTGTGTTGTTGTTTTTTTTGTGAGTATTGTTTTTTTACAGCTTCCGCTAACGGCTTTGCCCGCGTGGTATGTCGAAAAAAGCTTTGTGACCTTCCTCACGGTTCAAAGTATCCCCATTACAAATTTTATCAAATTCTGTTTAGCCGTTTCGGAGATTAGCTGGAACAATCAGACAGACTCAAATACAGTGCAACCTTAATAGAACGTACACACGGCTACACGTCAAGCTATACAAAACCAGTTTGTCTTGGCCTCACTTTGTATGATATTTTCTCACAATGAACGGTCAGCTAATGCTGGTTTTGCATATCTTGATGTGTAGCCGTGTGTACCTCAATATAACGAATTCTTCGTAATCCCCTTGAACTGTCCATAAGAGTCAATGTAAATTATACCTTTACATTGCGAAGATTTTTTGCGAACAACCTCTTTATAACGAATTTTCAACTATGAAAAATAAAAGTGTAAACCTCTATTTAACGAATTTTGTCAACCCAAAACCTATAACGTTCCCAATAGTATGTGGTTCAGTCGCGACAGGTTTCGACACGTTTTTACCTCTTTATAAAACAATACAACCTAAACTCGGTATTAGTCGGCACGGTTGGCGCAGTGGTTAAGCGATTGACTGCTGCGCTGCGTGTCGCGGGTTCGATTCCCGCACGGATCAAATATTTGTATGACCTACAAGTAGTTGTTCCGGGTTTGGCTGTTTGTGTATGTGAGTTTAAATGTTTGTAATCGCACTCACAATACAGGAGAAATTCCTAGTTTGGGGCAATGATTAAAAAAAAAACTTGAGAGGTGTCAAGGGACACCCAGATGGAACGAAGTTCAAAGAGAGAGAGAGAGAGACAGACAGAGAAACACGCGCACGCCGCACGGCTTACAACTATAGCAAAAAGTGTCGTTCCAACTTTTGGTCTTCATTTTTTGCGTCTAGCCCCCTTTCGCAACGCGCGATAAGGAACTTCGTTCCAAATGTAAAAAAAAAACAAACCTCAGGTATAAAGAATATTTACTTGTTCCCTTCTGATTTGTTATATTCGAGGTTGCACTGTATATATTTTTTGTGTAATATGTGGTTGCTTTTGGAGGTTATCATAATTATTATGTATAATATTTGATGATGGTAAACATGATATGTATATCATGTATATCATCATCAAAAACAGGACGTATACCTACTGTTTTTTTTAAACCCTTGTGTGCCCCACTTCAGGTCCCTTTCTCTGCTTCAACTTTCCACCTACTTATGACATTACTAGCTGCGTCCCGCGGTTTTACCCGCATAAGCTTCGATCCCGTGGGAATATCGGGATAAAAAGTACCCTATATGTTAATCCTGGTTAGCCATCTGTGTGCTAAATTTCATCCAAATCCGTTCGGTAGTTTTTGCGTGAAAGAGTAACAAACATCCATTCATCCATCCATCCGTGCAAACTTTCACGTTTATAATATTAGTAAGTAGGATTAGCTGCGCCCCGCGGTTTCATCCGCATAAGTTTCGATCTCGTGGGAATATCGGCATAAAAAGTTTCCTGTGTTATAAACTATATGTGTGCTAATCCATCTATCCATACGAACTTTCGCGTTTATAATATTAGTAGGATTTTTAAACTTCTAAAATCTAACTAAACTCTCACTTCTCCCCCAGATATCAGCCACAGCGGGAATAACATCGATAACAGAGGAGCACATAAGCCTGTTGACAGCACTAGACCTGCCATTCTTCGCGGTCATCAGCAAATGTGAGCTGGCGGCCACCGCTGTCAAGACCCTGACAGCCAGGCTGACTGAGTTGCTGGCTGCGGCTAATAAGGTAGGAAATTGTATGGCTATACACCTTCGATCAATAATAGTACTAGATTCCCGATAAGCGCTTCAAAAACGGCCCAAAAAATAAGACCACAAATACTTTTGTGGCCTTATTTCAAATTAGTATGTTTTTAACCTTATTACTTAGACTTTAAGTTTCATTTTAGAATAAATAACTGAAAATTAAAAAATAGAATGATTTTATTTTCAAGCGACATTTTAAATATATTTTGCAATGGTAATTAAACTTTATGTTTAAGCATTAAGGTTTATAATAAACTGAAGTTGTTAATATTATTAAACGTTTTTCTAAGAATTGTAGATGTTTACGTGTGTGCAAACGTGGCCACTTGAGCGACTAATTTTTGTTCCTGATCCTTAATCTAGTACTATTATTGATCGAAGCTATACACCGTTATTTTTTTAAAAGGGGTGGAAAAAAAATCAGTTGACCCATACATTTATGTTCGCATAACTGGGCATAATGTATGGATCAACTGATTTTTTTTCACGTTTTTGGGTTGGTCCCTTAGTAAAAGTTGTTCATAATGATGAGTACATTGACCCCTTTTAAGGATTAAAATAATCAAAATTTTACGTTGTATACAGGGGGCCCGTGGCTAAATAATAACAGCCGCACAGGTCGATCGGTCAGGTTAAGCTACGCTTGCCGCGGTTGGTCTGTGGATGGGTGACCATCTTCAAATACCGAGACCCCTCCGTGCTTCGGAAAGCACGTTAAGCCGTTGGTCCCGGCTGTCATTCGTGGATCTTTGACAGTCGTTACGGGTAGTCAGAAGCCCGAAAGTCTGACAACCAGTCTTACCAAGGGGTATCGTATTACCCAGTAACTGGGTTGTGGAGGTCAGATAGGCAGTCGCTCCATGTAAAATACTGGTATTCAGCTGCATCCGGTTAGACTGGAAGCCGACCCCAACATAGTTGGGAAAAGGCTAGGCAGATGATGATACAGGGTTATTGGTAAACTTAAACACTAACAACCTCTCAGGACGATATTACTAACATCATAAACAACAACTTTTGTTCTATGACTTCTATTAATACATCAGACTTTCGATACAAAAAATACAAAAAAAAAAACTTGAGAGGTGTCAAGGGACACCCGGATGGAACGAAGTATAACTGGCTTGCTTTTTATAAGAGAGAGAGAGAGACAGACAGAGAAACACGCGCACGCCACACGACTTACAACTATAGCAAAAAGTGTCGTTCCAACTTTTGGTCTTAATTTTTTCCGTCTAGCCCCTTCGCAACGCGCGATAATGAACTTCGTTCCAAAAATATTAGGCGAAAAGAAGAGATCCGCGGGTGTTGTCTGGTGGGCTACTGCCCGACGATTGATGTCGGGATGTTGTATCACACTTATATTATAAAGGCGAAAGTTTGTGAGTGAGTGTGTGTGTGTTTGCATGTTTGTTACTTCTTCACGCTGAAACGGCTGGACAAATTTTGATGAAATTTGGTATGGACGTAGCTGAAACCCTGGATTAACAGATAGGATACTTTTTATCCCGATATTCCCACGGGATCGAAATTTATGCGGGTGAAACCGCGGGGCGCTGCTAGTATATAACATAATTAACACAAGACCTCACACACTCCAATTACAGTATTGAGTTAAAAGCATAATACAATGACCAAAACTAGATTTTTTTAAAGCTAACTATTATTATTATTAAGAAAATCTTGTTGATGTTATGTGAAGGCAATAAGACTCAATTTTAAATGCATAAAGTAATGGTAGGGCCATTACTTTATGCATTTAAAATTGAATCTTATTGCCTTCACATAACATCAACAAGATTTTCTTAATAATAATAATAGTTAGCTTTAGTTTGGCGGTCTGTATGGCAAAATATTTAACTAAAAAAAAAACCTATATTAAAAGTTACAAATTTGTACAGAACTCTCGGTGCGCGAGTCCGACTAGCACTTGACCGGTTTTAGAATATTATCATGAATAGTCTGGGGATGTGAGAAAAACTAAACGAATAAATTGAACAAGTTTATTATTTAATTTAAAACATTAATATTTACTTATAACACTTATAAACATTTGTACTTTGGCAGTCAGTCCGAAGCCCAAAGGTCTGACAACCAGTCTTACCAAGGGGTATCGTGTTACCCAGTAACTGTGTTGTGGAGGTCAGATAGGCAGTCGCTCCATGTAAAATACTGGTATTCAGCTGCATCCGGTTAGACTGGAAGTCGACCCCAACATAGTTCAGTAAAGGCTAGGTAAGGTCTATTCAAATTTACGTTTCCAATTTATGTTATTTCAAGTTAAACAAATATCAACTTTATTTCAATGGCAATTAAGTTGATTTCAGAGTGACAAGCATTATTTGAAATGTCTTAAATTTTTTTGAAGTTGTAGCGTAAACTGAACTTTATTTTGTAGGAATTAGTTATTTTTCCAATAACTCATATTTGTTTAAGAGGGTGTACACAGGTCCACTAGCGCCACTCCTTTAAAAAAATATTATCTCGTGACTGAGAAGGAATTATGAAAATCTGTTCAATCAGCGACCTCGCTGAATGTGTCTAGAATTTTCTAATACCTTTTATAAAATTTCATATTGAGACACGAAGCAACAAAATTCGATCTAAAGAAAAGCGGCCACATTCCTATATGTCGTATTTAGTTGCTTCGTGTCTCAATATGAAACTTAATAAAAGGTATTAGAAAATTCTAGACACACTTACTGAGGTCCCTGATTGAGCAGATTTTCATAATTCCTTCTCAGTCACGAGATAATATTTTTTTAAAGGAGTGGCGCTAGTGGACCGTTGTACAGGCTCTTAAGTGTTTGGCAAGCTAATCGCGAACGCAGATTAGATTGTTCATTGTGCTGACTTTGATTGTCGCTGAGATGAGATTACCACAAGATTTTGAACCTTGTTAAATATTGGAATTGGATTTCTGACAGTTAAAATTTGCCAACACGTGCTTAGCCTTTTCATTCCACGACTGTACAATAATGCAGTTGACTTATTTAGTAAAAGGGACGTTTTTCGGAAGAGTTCTTCAAGAGTTAGTGTTGAGGTCTATCGTAAGATGGTACTAGTATTGCGGGCATTGGTACTGGACCGTAGATGACCTTCACTCCGGAACGCTGAAACATGAAAATAATACAATGTACAGACGCCAGCACATCAAGCTACTACAATCTGTCAAATTTCTTTAATATATTTTCAACTTTATCGCTAAAACGTTAAGGTTCAAGGTTGATTGGGAAAATTTGACAGTTTCGGGTAGCTTGACCTGTTGGCGTCTGTACTTTATCTAAATCATCATCATCATCTGCCTAGCCTTTTCCCAACTATGTTAGGGTCGGCTTCCAGTCTAACCGGATGCAGCTGAATACCAGTATTTTACATGGAGCGACTGCCTATCTGACTTTCACAACCCAGTTACTGGGTAATACGATACCCCTTGGTAAGACTGGTTGTCAGACTTTCGGGCTTCTGACTACCCGTAACGACTGTCAAAGATCCACGAATGACAGCCGGGACCAACGGCTTAACGTGCTTTCCGAGGCACGGTGGGGTCTCGGTATGTAAAAATGGTCACCCATCCACAGACCTACCGCGGCAAGCGTAGCTTAACCTGACCGATCGACCTGTGCGGCTGTTATTATTTAGCCACGGGCCCCTCAAATTTAGTCCAGTTAATTAGGGTTAAAAACTGGATGTCTGCCGAGCTGTGTCGGTTCTCCGATTTTTTTAGAAATTTACTGACTTGCTTCCAAAAACAATTAATTTATGAGAAAAAACTACTCCACTCCAAACATTGAATTGATACTTTTCTGAAAATTGAGATATGAGAGATCATTTAAATAAAAATGCTTGCAAAACTTACATAATCTTAGAAATAAAAGATCTTTAATAGTAATTTTTTTATCTTTTAACCATCCAGTTTTGACCCCTAGTTGACTGGACTAAATTTGTTGCTAATGACCTCTAGTATAAACTCCTTTCAAGAAATACGTCGTGTTTCCCTGTCACCCTGTATATGAGGTGAGTGCAAGAGCCCACGAGGGGGCGTTATCGCCCACAAGGGGGCGTTATCGCCAACAAGGGGGCGTTATCGCCCACAAGGGCGCGTTATCGCCCGCGTTGAGAACCTATGATCTAGTCACTAGATCATAGGACTTTGACTTTGACAAGAATACACTAGATTCTAGTGTATTCTTGTCAAAGTCAAAGTCGAAGATTTATTTGCAGATAAATATGGTTATTAAAGTTCTTACAAAGTAGAATAATAGTAGCTTAGCATATTCAATCATAACATAATGACATGCAAATTTTTTACAATTATATCATTTATATTTAAGTTGAAGGAATTCTTTAATACTATAGAAGGGATTCTCAACTTGATCGAGGAATATTAAAGAAAATTAACTCACTCTTCCAAAGGTTTTAAGTTCAGCCATTTTTTGTTCAAAGGTCGATGTCTTGTTCGGCTCGCGGATCCTTCCATCTTTATCTATTACGATTTCATTTGTTGGATAGTAATTCCGGCTATCATCATGTAAAAAAAAAAACATTGGTTTAAATAGATTTTTTGTCAGTTGTTAATTTTTAGAGTTCCGTATCCAAACGGTGCCAACGGGACCCTAGTACTAAGGCTCCGCTGTCAAACTCAAACTCAAAGTATTTATTTCAATTAAACCAATTACAGGCACTTTTGAATTGTCAAAGGGTCGGTCAGTCAGAAAAATGAAGCTAGTTGTCCGTCTGTCTGTCACAGGGCTGTATCTTAGGTAGACACCGTGCACCTAGCTTCTGACGTTTCATAAGTGCCAATGTAAAGTCTATTCAAACTATTGTTTCAAATTATTGTTATTTCAAGTTAAACAAATATCAACTTTATTTTAATGGCAATTAAGTTGATTTCAGAGTGACTAGTACTATTGAAAAAGTTATAAATATGTTTGAAGTTGTAGCGTAAAATGAACTTTATTATGTAGGAATTAAAGTATTTTTTCCATAAACTCATATTTGTTTACATTTTTGGCAAATAAATCGCGAATGCAGATTAGGTTTAATTGAGATAAAATATTACTTTCATATCTAAATTAACATATAATATTAAAAAAAAAAAAAAATTATAAAAATAATTAAATAAAATAAAATTTTATTAAATTTTTTAATTATTAAATTAAAATATAACTTTAATTTAGATATGAAAGACTTACTCTAGGTTTGTGTTTTGTCGGTCTTCCGTTCTCTGCATACGCGAGAACCATTGGCGACTGTTGACGCGTTGCCATGGATACGCGGGGAAGTCCTCATCGTAGCTCAACCTCTTGTATCCGCCATGGTTGGCAGACACACTGAAAATATAAACAAACCTTAGTGGTTTTTGGTTGCTATTTTTTGTGAATAATCCTGTATTCTTTTTTATAAATGATAAATAAATAAATAAAAAAAAAACGTTTTTTCCAAATATGTTGGGGTCGGCTTCCAGTCTAACTGGATGCAGCTGAATATCAGTATTTTACATAGAGCGACTGCCTTCCTGACCTCCACAACCCGATAACATGATATCCCTTGGTGTAACTGGATTGTGGAGGTCAGATAGGCAGTCGCTCCATGTAAAATACTGGGACATAAAACGGCATACAACGGCTAATAAAAAAAAATAAAAAATAAGTTTTGACAACCAGTTTTACCAAGGGAGTCGGATAGGCAGTCGCTTCGTGTAAAATACGCTATTCTTTAAAAAAAAAAAGGCTAAGCAGATGAACATAAGAGCTTTCCCAACTATGTTGGGGTCGGCTTCCAGTCTAACCGGATGCAGCTGAATACCAGTATTATAAACATACAAGATATACAATTAAATTAAACTTATTCAAAATTCAAATTATTATACATACATTATTGTTTATAAAAATAAAACAAACACAATAATTTTAATTTTCTAACCGGCACTGGAGCAGCAACATGCCATTCCAGCCTGTTCATAGATGTGCAAAACCTCGGCTCATCGCTATTATTTAGTTTGTTTGAAAAATCACCCTTTTAATTTCGTTGCCTGGATTTATTGAATAGTTTTCTGTTTTTATAGTTTTAAGGTGTATTCATTTTGTGTAATGCCAATAAACGCATTTTTCTTTCTTATCTTTAAAAAAAAAAAAAAAACTTTTATGCATTAGTATTGTCAGTGTATTCATTTATTGCCATAGCGTCCTCTCCGTATTATACAATGTGTAACTGAATTAATGCACATCAAAGTAGTTTGTTCAGAATCGTTTGCTGTATCGATTTCTGCCATTTTTAACCGACTTCTAAAAAAGGAGGAGGTTCTCAATTCTGATGTTTGTATTTTTTTTTCTTTTTTTTAAATATTGGTTCGCGCATAACTCCGTCGCTTGCCAGCCGATTTGAAAAATTCTTTTTTTGTTGGAAAGGGTACACTTCCCAAAAGGTCCCATAGAAATTTCATCAAAAACGGTTCAGTAGTTTGGTTTTTAAACCAAAATTACTGTTAAAAATTACAACTTAAAAGTGAAAAATAAAAACTTTTTTGCAAAAAAGTTTTTTAATGTCGTTAATTGTTGATCCCAAAAATAATCGAAACTACGTAAATTCGCTGTACAGTAAAAACATACCAAAATGGATGAAGTACCTACGCTAGACCCTTATACGTGTGCGGCTGTGTGCGTGCGTAGATTTGTAATGTGACCACAATTTTCTCCCACAATCAGTAGGTATAACTAATTTAATAAAAAACAATGTTTTATACATAATAATACAAGTTCAGTGTATGTATTATGATTATAACATAATATTCTAATTAGGGTGTTTGGTGATGTGCGTTAATTCCGGGACATGTTGCGTAGTAACTTCGAGAAAAATAAACAGGTAAATAAAGAAGTACTTACATGAACACCAAACTGATAACTACGAAAAAACTTAAAAGAATATGAGAGTGTTCCATCTTGTGGGATTGTTGTCAAAACTGTTCCTGAAACCACAATGTACCCCATAGAGCCTCCCTCGCGTATTTATACCTCCCAAAGGAATATAAATGGTAATTTCTTAATAAGACTATTACTATTTATTAAAGATTAAATATTAATAAGGGATCTTTTCGTCAATTTAGTGGTTTAACGTTGAACAAAACTAAATCTGAATTATTCCACTATCATCTGCGTAGCCTTTTCCCAACTATGTTGGGGTCGGCTTCCAGTCTAACCGGATGCAGCTGAATACCAATATTTTACATGGAGCGACTGCCTATCTGACCTCCACAAACCACTAATTGGGTAATACGATACCCTTTGGTAAGACTGGTGGTCAGACTTTCGGGCTTCTGACTGCCCGTAACGACTGTCAAAGATCCACGAACGATAGCCGGGACCAACGGCTTAACGTGCCTTCTGAGACACGGAGGGGTCTTGGTATGTAAAGATGGTCACCCATCCACGGACCAACCGCGGCAAGCGTTGCTTAACCTGATCGATCGAACCGTGCGGCTGTTATTACTTAGCCACAAGCCCCCCCTTTTCCCTGTATGTGTATGTATGTATGTAATGTATTGTTATATTTTGTTTCAGAAACCACTACTGATTACGGATGAGAACCTCGCCAGGAACTGCGTGGCTCCTCAGAAGCTGATCATAGATGCGCTGGACCATACTAAAGAGGAAGATGTTATGTAAGTATAACATCCCCATCGTCACCATCATCTCTTGAGGTCCTAGGTTGGTGGGTTTTAGTCAGTAAGAGTCTGACACTCCCTCCTGCTCCACCCAGAGCGGGAGGAGTCATTTGATGATTTCCCATCCTAAAAAAAAAAAAAGCGTCCTAGGTTCGATTCCCGGGTCGTGCAAAGTAATAATGAGTTTTTCTATCGGGAATTTCTTAGTAACAGCCTGGAAATTTTCTGGAGTGGAGATCGCGTGTCGGCAAGCGTAGTCTGGGACGCTCCCCAGCTAGATGGACGGACGACCTAAAGAAGGTGGCTGGCATGGACTGGATGCGGAAGGCGGAGGTCAGGGTGTTGTGGCGCAGCCTGATAGAGGCCTATTTCCAGCTGTGGACTGCGATAGTGTCCGTGGAGTTTCTTGCCCGTTCTTCTCCATAGAGATCTACGCTTTGGAATGGGCAACTAGCTTCAACTTTCTGACTAACTGACCGACTATTTAATTTTGACAATTCAAGAGTGCCTGTAAATGGTTTAATTGAAATAAATGATTTGAGTTTGAGTTTGATAGGCTGAGTTAATTGATTGAGCCCGGATATTTGGAAGTTGGCGGTCTGATACCCCCGTGCCTCGGTGCGCACGTGTCGCCGTTGGACCTGCGCCTGATCTCTCTCCGGTCGTGTCGGATTGCCGTCCCATCGGACTATGAGTAACGGAAGAAAGTGCATCAGTGTCTGCCCGCACACTTGTGCACTATAATATCTCCTGTGCTGAAGGCTAGTTTCGGTTGAGATTAGCCGCCATGCTCGAAATACGGTTTGTAGGACTATTAGTCTGGCGTTTTGTAGCCTCAGTTGATTTTTGATTGATCGTTTGCACTGACCTATATTATACGAGTACAGTCACGAACAAAAGTATGTATACACTCGGCTTTATTGAAAAGCGATTTACTCCTTTAAGTATTTTTGAATGAAATTTTACGTTGTTACGAACATAGCATTTTCGAAACCATAGGTTTATGTAATGTGTCGTATTTCAACGTTGCATTCGTTATTTTACAAAAAAATCGCAATTGAAAGTTGTCAAGTGTTGACATATTGGTGCTCGTGACTGTACATGTATGTTGGACTAAATATATTATACGAAATGACAGTTGTTTTTTGTGCCGAATCAAAGCGCCCCGCTCGAGCGTCTCAGGAACTAAAATTGACGCATTGCCGCAAATGACCGTCGTTTTGTTTTGGTACGTCTCTCATGACTTAGGTCTAAATCAATAATACTTTTGAATAAGACTTTTTGTTGTATTTGTGTTTACTACGAGATATTTAGAACATTTTTATCATGAGAGTATCTTGTTTATCTCGCTATCAAAAACATTAGTTCCACGGACGCTCACGTTGCTGTCAGCGCCAAAATGGCGAAAATCAAATGTCTTCATTTTGTCATCTATAGTATGAAGTCCAACGTACTTGTTATTATAGGTCAGTGATCGCTTGCTTTTTTTTAAATAAAAAGGTCATGTAAAATTTCAGTTGCAATGGAATTTGAACTTCATCATGTATATGTATAGTATATATATTGAGTTTATGTTCCCAAAACAGACTTTACAGTTAGTCATGTAACCCTGGTGTTTTTGTTGCAGCGTGGAATCAGAAGTGATACCGGTATTTCCTGTGAGCTGTGTTCGAGGGAATGGGCTGAGTGCACTGCATGCGTACTTATTGGCTCTAAGACCACCACAGCCTGTGGCTACGCTGAGGGCTGATGACGTAAGACATAAAAAAAATATACAGAGTTGATATGACAGAAGGGCATTAAATTACACTACGTAAACTATACGTGTTTAGTATTAATTCGATACGGCATAAAAATAAAAAGCGCCAAAAATAAGAAAATATTTTTTTCACAAATATTATAATTTCTATGAATACATATTTGTTACGGCCGCGAATCATATTTTAATCAACGTACAACTTAGTACTGACCAGCAAATTGCAAAAAACGTAGGAAAAATTGAATTTCGCGGGCTACCTTGGAGCGTCCACCTTAAGGGAACGTTTGAACATAGTATAACACAACCATTTTATTGTTTTAGGAAACGTGTGAGTTCCAAATCGACGAGATCTTCCACGTCGGAGATAACTCTGGGCCGGTGGTCGGGGGTCTGTTAGCGAGGGGACAGCTGTATGAAGGAGATAACGTTATCATTGGTGAGAGTTTTTTTAATACTTAGTATGTTTTTATTCGCGTAGAGTTTGTACGACACATGGCAAATGATTTTGCACGATCTGTGCAAAACTGCTGTCAAAACGGTGAAGGAAATATCGTAAGGAAACCGACATGTCCTAGAACCAAAAATTCGAAGACATGTGACATGTACCAACCCGCACTGGCACCGCGTGGTGGATTACAGCCCACTCCCTCTCACAGAGAGAAGGCCTGTATCTCAGCAGTGGGAACATTATGGGCTGACTAGCGACGCCCCGCGGTTTCACCCGCATAAGTTTCGATCCCGTGGGAATATCGGGATAAAAAGTATCCTGTGTTAATCCTGGTTATAAACTATCTGTGTGCCAAATTTCATCCGAATCCCTTTCGTAGTTTTGGCGTGAAAGAGTAACAAACATCCATCCATCCACCCATCCATCCATCCATCGATCCATCCATCCACTCACCCATCCATCCATCCATCTATCCATCCACCCACCCATTCACCCACCCATCTATCCATCTATCCATCCAAATCTATCCATCCATCCATTCATCCATCCATCCAAACTTTCTCATTTATAATATTAGTAGGATCAATTTGATGACTGTGACTCTTCGATCAATAATAGCACTAGATTCCCGATAAGCGCTTCAAAAACGGCGCGAAAAATAAGACCACAAATACTTTTGTGGTCTTATTTCAAATGGAAATTATCCCACGGGAACGTGCTAACAGGATAAAATGTAGGTATGTGCTTCCCCAGAATGCCATCTATCTCGCGGGCCCTTTGTGGCTAATTACAATAGAAAACCAATTATCTATTGGGTGATTAACGAGGGTACCTATATGATATCTTTACCTAAGTACTTACCTAATTAAAAAAAAAAAAAAATAATAACAGAAAATGAAATACCTACCTACCTACATAAACCTATTTCTGTTGATAACTAATCTAAACTCAATAAATAAGCAAAATCCCTAAAAACTAATATCTATACGAATGACTAATCCTACCTAACAGTATTATAAAATAACCTACGGTCACTACGTACACTATCAAATATACTACCTATACTTTAAAATTAAAATCTATACCTACGACTTATATAAAAATAAACCTAAATAACTCTAAAAACTAAAAGGAATAAAAATGAACTTCACTGCGCATGACGTAATCTACGACAAACTTATTATTTGCGGTTGGTACAGTAATCGGTTCTAGGGATCGACCGCAAAATTAAGTTTGTTTTTATTGTATATACTTTTCCGGGATAAAAAGTACCCAGTGTGGTGCCCAGGATATTAAAGAATAATTATACCAAGTTTCATCGTAATCGAACCGGTAGTTTTTGCGTGATGCCTGAACAACAAACAAAAGATACAGGAACTTCTGTAATTCAATACTTAAAAAATGTAAAATTACCTACAACAAACATGAACTTGAGTTAACAAAGAACAATAGTAAAAAACTCTGGAATAGTATTAAAAGTATCACACACTCGCATAAAACTAAGGAAACAAATCGGGAACTGTTGATACTAAAAACCTCTGCAACTGAATCTGTCAATGCGGTTAACGAATTCTTCGCAAGTGTTGGCGAAAATTTGGCAAATTAATATTAGACCTATGCCAATGACGTCAAACGTTATGTCGGAAAGTGTCCCAAATACGTCTTTTGCCCTTTTGGATACAGACTGTGATGAGGTAGAGGACATCATTAGCAATTTGAAGTCGGGAGCCAGTACCGGTTGGGATAATATCTCTAGCGAAATTTTAAAGAAGATTAAAAAGTACATCGTACCACCTCTAACAAAGATTTTTAATAGCTGCCTAGCACTCGGGGTGTTCCCTGATGCTTTCAAGCGATCCATATTTATACCCATATTCAAGAATGGGAAGAGATTGTGTCAATAACTATCGTCCGATATCTATCCTGCCTTCTTTGTCTAAGGTTTTAGAGAAAATTATTAATAAGAGACTCACAAATTATTTGGAAAAAAATAACTTATTATCTGCCGCCCAATACGGCTTTAGACCAAATAGATCGACCGATGATGCTGTGCATTCTTTCATAGAATTTATTGCGACTAAACTGGACAAGAAAAGCAAGTGCTTGACAATCTTTTTAGACCTCGCAAAAGCTTTTGACACAGTCTCTCTTCCCAACCTATTGCTGAAACTTGAAACATTGGGTATTAGAGACAAACAATTGCTTTTATTCAAAAGTTACCTCTCTGGTCGGATGCAGCGGGTAAGGATAGGTGACATAGTGAGCAATGAGCAACCTGTTAAGTTCGGAGTACCACAGGGAAGTATTTTGGGTCCCTCTCTATTCCTGTGCTACATAAACGAACAATGTCAACTAAATCTTAACAATTGTAAAATAATTTCTTGTGCTGACGATACAACTCTCACTTTTTACGGACAATCATGGCACAACGTCTTCGCAAAAGCCCAACAAGGTTTTGAAAACGTTTGCCAATGGTTAGCATCTAATTCTTTAACCTTAAACGCAAATAAAACCAATTACATAACCTTTTCTTTCAGGAATTATAATTCTAATAACTCTGACCTTTCGCAACCACCAATAGTAGCCGTAAGTAGCCCATAGCTGTAACCAAATACTGGATTCAATCTGTAACTGTCCACACATTAATAAAACAAATTCATTAAAATATCTAGGGGTAACAGTTGATCGAAATTTAAGTTTTGCGGAACACGAGTTAGGAAGTTAACATATATTTTCAAACAGTTAAGACATGTAGCGGATCCTAAGATAATGAAAACTGTCTATCTAGCTCTTTGTCAATCTGTCCTTGCTTACTGCATCTCCTCCTGGGGTGGTGCAGCCAAAAGTTACCTAATTGAACTTGAGCGGGCTCAAAGACTCATATTGAAAATAAGTCTTTTCAAACCGAGGCTCTTTCCTACAGTTGATCTTTTTAACCTAGCTGAAGTTTTGTCAGTTAGACAGCTTTATATATTTTCTGTTGTTCTAAAACAACATAAACTCACACAATTTGACCCAAATAACCAAGTACTTGCTCAACGTCGTAACTTCCAAGTCTGCCAAACAATCCCAGCCAAAACAGCTGCTAGCGAAAAATATTTCTTTTTCAAGGACTAAGACTATACAACCTTGTCAACAGAATACTGCATATTTACCACAAAACCAGAATGGAATGCAAGAAAAATATTACTCAATGGCTTCTCACGCTTACTTACCATGACACAGAGACACTTTTAAACACACACAGAGACATCTAGACCCACCAAGAACATAACTTAGCGCGAAACTAGATTCTGAATTACATACAAACTCTCTCTCTCTCACACACACGCACACAGAGAGACACACACACACACAGACACACGCGCACAGACACACACACACCACCCAAATTCGCACGTCCATCTCACTCCCACATACATTCCTTTATATAGCTTTTAAGATCTTCGGTTGGGGCCAGGAGACCCAATACACAAGCTATGCTTAGTTTGGGCTCCTGTCTCTCTTCCAAATTTTGTACTTTGTATTTGTAATATTGTTTTTAAGGGAGAAAATAAACAAATTTTTATTATTATTATTATTTATTCTAAGAAATGTAGATGTTTACGTGTGTGCAAACGTGGCCACTTGAGCGACTGATTTTTGTTCCTGATCCTTAATCTAGTACTATTATTGATCGAAGCTGTGACTGCTGTGAGTTGCTAAGGCTGAAGCCTTAACGTGTTCATATCTGTGTTTCGTGTACAGGTCCGCTAGAGGACGGCTCGTTCGCCCGCAGTCGCGTGCGCAGCATCTACCGCAACCGCGCGCCGTGCGGCGGCGTGCGCGCGGGGCAGTGCGCCAGCCTGGGGCTGCTGCGCGGGGCCGTGCGCCCCGGCATGGTGCTGCTGGCGCCTCCGCCCCGCGCCACTCGGAGGCCGGTCTTCTGTGACTGCCAGCAGTCGGACACGGCGGATGTAAGTATCAACATCTACGTGCGCGCGGGGCAGTGCGCCAGCCTGGGGCTGCTGCGCGGGGCCGTGCGCCCCGGCATGGTGCTGCTGGCGCCTCCGCCCCGCGCCACTCGGAGGCCGGTCTTCTGTGACTGCCAGCAGTCGGACACGGCGGATGTAAGTATCAACATCTACGTGCGCGCGGGGCAGTGCGCCAGCCTGGGGCTGCTGCGCGGGGCCGTGCGCCCCGGCATGGTGCTGCTGGCGCCTCCGCCCCGCGCCACTCGGAGGCCGGTCTTCTGTGACTGCCAGCAGTCGGACACGGCGGATGTAAGTATCAACATCTACGTGCGCGCGGGGCAGTGCGCCAGCCTGGGGCTGCTGCGCGGGGCCGTGCGCCCCGGCATGGTGCTGCTGGCGCCTCCGCCCCGCGCCACTCGGAGGCCGGTCTTCTGTGACTGCCAGCAGTCGGACACGGCGGATGTAAGTATCAACATCTACGTGCGCGCGGGGCAGTGCGCCAGCCTGGGGCTGCTGCGCGGGGCCGTGCGCCCCGGCATGGTGCTGCTGGCGCCTCCGCCCCGCGCCACTCGGAGGCCGGTCTTCTGTGACTGCCAGCAGTCGGACACGGCGGATGTAAGTATCAACATCTACGTGCGCGCGGGGCAGTGCGCCAGCCTGGGGCTGCTGCGCGGGGCCGTGCGCCCCGGCATGGTGCTGCTGGCGCCTCCGCCCCGCGCCACTCGGAGGCCGGTCTTCTGTGACTGCCAGCAGTCGGACACGGCGGATGTAAGTATCAACATCTACGTGCGCGCGGGGCAGTGCGCCAGCCTGGGGCTGCTGCGCGGGGCCGTGCGCCCCGGCATGGTGCTGCTGGCGCCTCCGCCCCGCGCCACTCGGAGGCCGGTCTTCTGTGACTGCCAGCAGTCGGACACGGCGGATGTAAGTATCAACATCTACGTGCGCGCGGGGCAGTGCGCCAGCCTGGGGCTGCTGCGCGGGGCCGTGCGCCCCGGCATGGTGCTGCTGGCGCCTCCGCCCCGCGCCACTCGGAGGCCGGTCTTCTGTGACTGCCAGCAGTCGGACACGGCGGATGTAAGTATCAACATCTACGTGCGCGCGGGGCAGTGCGCCAGCCTGGGGCTGCTGCGCGGGGCCGTGCGCCCCGGCATGGTGCTGCTGGCGCCTCCGCCCCGCGCCACTCGGAGGCCGGTCTTCTGTGACTGCCAGCAGTCGGACACGGCGGATGTAAGTATCAACATCTACGTGCGCGCGGGGCAGTGCGCCAGCCTGGGGCTGCTGCGCGGGGCCGTGCGCCCCGGCATGGTGCTGCTGGCGCCTCCGCCCCGCGCCACTCGGAGGCCGGTCTTCTGTGACTGCCAGCAGTCGGACACGGCGGATGTAAGTATCAACATCTACGTGCGCGCGGGGCAGTGCGCCAGCCTGGGGCTGCTGCGCGGGGCCGTGCGCCCCGGCATGGTGCTGCTGGCGCCTCCGCCCCGCGCCACTCGGAGGCCGGTCTTCTGTGACTGCCAGCAGTCGGACACGGCGGATGTAAGTATCAACATCTACGTGCGCGCGGGGCAGTGCGCCAGCCTGGGGCTGCTGCGCGGGGCCGTGCGCCCCGGCATGGTGCTGCTGGCGCCTCCGCCCCGCGCCACTCGGAGGCCGGTCTTCTGTGACTGCCAGCAGTCGGACACGGCGGATGTAAGTATCAACATCTACGTGCGCGCGGGGCAGTGCGCCAGCCTGGGGCTGCTGCGCGGGGCCGTGCGCCCCGGCATGGTGCTGCTGGCGCCTCCGCCCCGCGCCACTCGGAGGCCGGTCTTCTGTGACTGCCAGCAGTCGGACACGGCGGATGTAAGTATCAACATCTACGTGCGCGCGGGGCAGTGCGCCAGCCTGGGGCTGCTGCGCGGGGCCGTGCGCCCCGGCATGGTGCTGCTGGCGCCTCCGCCCCGCGCCACTCGGAGGCCGGTCTTCTGTGACTGCCAGCAGTCGGACACGGCGGATGTAAGTATCAACATCTACGTGCGCGCGGGGCAGTGCGCCAGCCTGGGGCTGCTGCGCGGGGCCGTGCGCCCCGGCATGGTGCTGCTGGCGCCTCCGCCCCGCGCCACTCGGAGGCCGGTCTTCTGTGACTGCCAGCAGTCGGACACGGCGGATGTAAGTATCAACATCTACGTGCGCGCGGGGCAGTGCGCCAGCCTGGGGCTGCTGCGCGGGGCCGTGCGCCCCGGCATGGTGCTGCTGGCGCCTCCGCCCCGCGCCACTCGGAGGCCGGTCTTCTGTGACTGCCAGCAGTCGGACACGGCGGATGTAAGTATCAACATCTACGTGCGCGCGGGGCAGTGCGCCAGCCTGGGGCTGCTGCGCGGGGCCGTGCGCCCCGGCATGGTGCTGCTGGCGCCTCCGCCCCGCGCCACTCGGAGGCCGGTCTTCTGTGACTGCCAGCAGTCGGACACGGCGGATGTAAGTATCAACATCTACGTGCGCGCGGGGCAGTGCGCCAGCCTGGGGCTGCTGCGCGGGGCCGTGCGCCCCGGCATGGTGCTGCTGGCGCCTCCGCCCCGCGCCACTCGGAGGCCGGTCTTCTGTGACTGCCAGCAGTCGGACACGGCGGATGTAAGTATCAACATCTACGTGCGCGCGGGGCAGTGCGCCAGCCTGGGGCTGCTGCGCGGGGCCGTGCGCCCCGGCATGGTGCTGCTGGCGCCTCCGCCCCGCGCCACTCGGAGGCCGGTCTTCTGTGACTGCCAGCAGTCGGACACGGCGGATGTAAGTATCAACATCTACGTGCGCGCGGGGCAGTGCGCCAGCCTGGGGCTGCTGCGCGGGGCCGTGCGCCCCGGCATGGTGCTGCTGGCGCCTCCGCCCCGCGCCACTCGGAGGCCGGTCTTCTGTGACTGCCAGCAGTCGGACACGGCGGATGTAAGTATCAACATCTACGTGCGCGCGGGGCAGTGCGCCAGCCTGGGGCTGCTGCGCGGGGCCGTGCGCCCCGGCATGGTGCTGCTGGCGCCTCCGCCCCGCGCCACTCGGAGGCCGGTCTTCTGTGACTGCCAGCAGTCGGACACGGCGGATGTAAGTATCAACATCTACGTGCGCGCGGGGCAGTGCGCCAGCCTGGGGCTGCTGCGCGGGGCCGTGCGCCCCGGCATGGTGCTGCTGGCGCCTCCGCCCCGCGCCACTCGGAGGCCGGTCTTCTGTGACTGCCAGCAGTCGGACACGGCGGATGTAAGTATCAACATCTACGTGCGCGCGGGGCAGTGCGCCAGCCTGGGGCTGCTGCGCGGGGCCGTGCGCCCCGGCATGGTGCTGCTGGCGCCTCCGCCCCGCGCCACTCGGAGGCCGGTCTTCTGTGACTGCCAGCAGTCGGACACGGCGGATGTAAGTATCAACATCTACGTGCGCGCGGGGCAGTGCGCCAGCCTGGGGCTGCTGCGCGGGGCCGTGCGCCCCGGCATGGTGCTGCTGGCGCCTCCGCCCCGCGCCACTCGGAGGCCGGTCTTCTGTGACTGCCAGCAGTCGGACACGGCGGATGTAAGTATCAACATCTACGTGCGCGCGGGGCAGTGCGCCAGCCTGGGGCTGCTGCGCGGGGCCGTGCGCCCCGGCATGGTGCTGCTGGCGCCTCCGCCCCGCGCCACTCGGAGGCCGGTCTTCTGTGACTGCCAGCAGTCGGACACGGCGGATGTAAGTATCAACATCTACGTGCGCGCGGGGCAGTGCGCCAGCCTGGGGCTGCTGCGCGGGGCCGTGCGCCCCGGCATGGTGCTGCTGGCGCCTCCGCCCCGCGCCACTCGGAGGCCGGTCTTCTGTGACTGCCAGCAGTCGGACACGGCGGATGTAAGTATCAACATCTACGTGCGCGCGGGGCAGTGCGCCAGCCTGGGGCTGCTGCGCGGGGCCGTGCGCCCCGGCATGGTGCTGCTGGCGCCTCCGCCCCGCGCCACTCGGAGGCCGGTCTTCTGTGACTGCCAGCAGTCGGACACGGCGGATGTAAGTATCAACATCTACGTGCGCGCGGGGCAGTGCGCCAGCCTGGGGCTGCTGCGCGGGGCCGTGCGCCCCGGCATGGTGCTGCTGGCGCCTCCGCCCCGCGCCACTCGGAGGCCGGTCTTCTGTGACTGCCAGCAGTCGGACACGGCGGATGTAAGTATCAACATCTACGTGCGCGCGGGGCAGTGCGCCAGCCTGGGGCTGCTGCGCAAAAATCTTGTATGACATTTAGAATTTGAGTTGTTGTGTGCACTACGTGTACACTGGAAAAATGGCATACAGCTTCCAGGATAAAATGCCAAACTTCTCAGACTTTAGTATTTAGAGAATTAGATTTTTAGTTTTATCATCATTAGATATCGTCTCTGTGAAGTTTCGCCACCTAATTTAATATGATCTATACGTCATCACGTCAATGCCGGCTGCCGCTGAAAACCAGCGCTGGGGCTCTGTCTCGTATAGGGTCTTAGCATTATGCTGAGCGATGACCGTTTTGCGTGGATCTGACTCATGTTTACCCCCAACGTGTATTATTTTGGTGTTTGTGTTCTTTTTTATGCGTCATGTCTACCGCAAATAAATGTATTTGCTTTCTTTCAGTTAGATTTACACCACAATTACAATATGTTTTATTAAAAAAAATCCTTCAACCAATGGTTGTCTTTAAAAGATCGCTCTTAGAGCCGACATACACGGACTGCTCGAGCAGTTAGCGATTGATCAACATAGACGGACCGCTCTTGCAGTCATACTCAACAGCTTGAAGCTGCTATTATATAACTGCTGGAGCAGTTGATACCAACAGCTCGTCATTCGAATCAGGTAACTGCGCGAGAGCAGTCGACAGCTCGAGCAGTCAGTGTATGCCTGGCGACTGCTTGACCGCACGACCGCCCGAAGCAGTAGCAACTGCTCGAGCGGTTTCGTGTATGTGTGTACGTAGAAGACTGTAGTTCACTATGCAGTCGCAGCTTGAAGCTGTCCATCCTGACTGCTTCAAGCAGTCCGTGTATGTTGCCCTTAGCGATAAGACCGTCCATTGTGCCACCCTTATTACCTGTAAAATTTATATGGTGTACATAGTAAAGAGTATTATATTCTACTAGCTTTTGCCCGCGGCTTTGCTCGCGTTAAGTATTAAATCCTTTCTTAGGGGATGCCTACGTCATAGTAACTATATGCATGCAAAGTCTCGGCCCGATGGGTTTAAAATTGACAAAGTTTCATACAAACTTTCATCCCCTATTTTATCCCCTTGGGGGTAGAATTTATCAAATTATTTTCTTAGCGGATGCCTACGTCATAACATCTACCTGCATGCCAAATTACAGCCCGATCCCTCCAGTGGTTTGGGCTGTGCGTTGATAGATCACTATGTCAGTCAGTCAGTCACCTTTGAGTTTTATATTAGATTGCTTCTCATCCACAGTTAAAACAGCTAATCGAACAAAACCTAGCAGAGAAGACAAAAAACCGCAAAAATGTCAGAAGGAAAAACAAGAACTTGCTGCAAGACATTGTGACGGTAGAGGAGTGTCTGACGAAGGACATCGACGACGTTGACGAGACCAACATATATGAAGATGAAGATGACGAGGAGGCCAAATGTGACGACTGCGGGTGTGC
The DNA here is from genome assembly GCA_945859715.1 of Apamea sordens. NCBI lineage: Eukaryota > Metazoa > Arthropoda > Insecta > Lepidoptera > Noctuidae > Apamea > Apamea sordens. The sequence continues at coordinate 2,067,515 of OX244015.1, read as the reverse complement.
GGATAAAGTGATGCTGGAGGACCCGAATGATCCGAGAGGGTGTATTTACTTTCAGGTTTGTACTGAAGTTTATTTTTAACCCTCGACGCAAAAACGTCTCTCTCTCTCTCCCCCTCTCTCTCTCTCCTCTCTTTGTGTGTGTGTGTGTGTGTGGCATCGTAGCTCCCGAACGGATGAACCGATTTTGAGTGAATTTTCTAAATGGAGCCTCTTGGCGGGTTGGCCTCGGCATGAATTTGAAAAAGACGAAAGTCGTGTACAATTCACACGACATGCTGAGCCCAATCCACTACGAAGTGTCGCTTCTCGAAGTTTTGAAGGATATATATTTGAGTTATCCGGAAAAGATAAGTTTGAGGATTTTGTTCCATCCATCTGCCTAGCCTTTTCCCAACTACATAATTATGTTGGGGTCGGCTTCCAGTCTAACCGGATGCAGCTGAATACCAGTATTTTACATGGAGCGACTGTCTATCTGACCTCCATAACCCACTTACTGGGTAATACAATACCCCTTGGTAAGACTGGTTGTCAGACTTTCGGGCTTCTGACTACCCGTAACGACTGTCAAAGATCCACGAATGAAAGCCGGGACCAACAGCTTAACGTGCTTTCCGAGGCACGGAGGGGTCTCGGTATGTAAAGATGGTCACCCATCCTCAGACCAACTGCGGCAAGCGTAGCTTAACCTGACCGATCGACCTGTGCGGCTGTTATTATTTAGCCACGGGCCCCATTTCGTTCCAAAAAGGTGACAACAGGACCCTATTACTATGCCTAGCGCGTCTGTCTGTCAGTCTTTCGGTCCGTCCGTCAGTCTGTCACAGGATTCGCAAGACTGTTTGTTGTTAAAAAACTCGTTACTAATTATTCAATTTCATTTATTTCGTGAACACCGAGGAGGAGGGAGGGGCCCGTGGCTAAAATAATAACAGCCGCACAGGTCGATCGGTCAAGTTAAGCTACGCTTGCCGCGGTTGTTCTGTGGATGGGTGACCATCTCGACATACCGAGACCCCTCCGTGCCTCGGAAAGCACGTTAAGCCGTTGGTCCCGGCTGTCATTCGTGGATCTTTGACAGTCGTTACGGGTAGTCAGAAGCCCGAAAGTCTGACAACCAGTCTTACCAAGGGGTATCGTATTACCCAGTCACTGGGTTGTGGAGGCCAGATAGGCAGTCGCTCCATGTAAAATACTGGTATACAGCTGCATCCGGTTAGACTGGAAGCCGACCACAACATAGTTGGGAAAAGGCTAGGCAGATGATTTATTTCGTGAACACAGGGTACAGTCACAAGCACCAATATGTCAACACTTGGCAACATTCAATTGCGATTTTTTCGTGAAATAACGAATGCAACGTTGAAATACGACACATTATAATTAAACCTATTGGTTCGAAAATGCTATGTTCGTAACAACATAAAATTTCATTAAAAAATAAAGGAGTAAATCGCTTTTGAATAAAGTCGAGTGTATACATACTTATGTTCGTGACTGTACATACAGGTGTTATAATACATAAGATCCGAGCTGTGCCCCGCCAAAAGGCATAAAAAATATTAAAGGTTCCTTAATACAACAATAATCAAAATTAACAAAATTATTTAGAATGTCATAACTTGAGAACAGATACTGATACTTTATTGTTAGTTGATATTTGTTTAACTAGAACAGATTGAATTTAGTTATTATAATTAAAATTTGTCAACTAACACATACAACTTTGATAAGACTTAGCAGCACTTACATATTTGATAAGACATTGAAAAATAAATAACAAATTATAATAATTTAATTATCATAATGACATTTCTAATAATAATTGTAATTTTAATAACTTTCGTTTCATAGATTTCTTATATTATTTTAATTAATTATGAACATAAATATTTGCATGTCACAGTAATAATGACTAAGTGTTAAGGATCCATAACAATAATATTATAATATAAATGTTAAGACCGATATTGTACACACGGCTACACATCAAGCTATGCAAAACCAGGGGCCCTACTCCGAAGTGCAAAGTGCGAATTTTCGGATCGGACCGACACATGGCCGAACCGAATATTATTGAAAAATGCGAAAAAAGTTCGGATCGGCTCAGTTGGGTCGGGACCATAGTCAATATTCGAAAGAGTATAGGAGTGTAGGATCGGAAACGACCGAACCAAAAAGTAACTTCGTAGTAGGAAACGGCCGAACATTCGACCGATACTACTTCGGAGTAGACCCCCAGTATTGGCTGACCGTTCATTGTGAGAAAATATCATACAAAGTGAGGCCAAGACAAACTGGTTTTGTGAATGAAATCAATTTATTTGCGATAAGTGTTGGTACACTTATCGCAAATAAATTGATTTCATTTGATTTAATAATTATAATGTTGTTTACAGGCATCGGTGCAAGTACTGCGCCATTCGACCGTCATCTACCCTGGATTCCAGTGTACCGTGCACGTCGGGAATGTGAGGCAGACTGCTATCATAGAGGTAAATATGAACTGACACTTCTTAGGCGGCGATTCGATATTGGACGACAGTTGAGAGCGAAAGGAGATGTTTCAAAATGTATGGAGCCCCGGTCAGGTCTTTGTACACCATACTAAAAAATGGGGAAACATAATTATAACAGTTTTCAATCATTCAATTACTAGAAATTGGCTTTGTATGGTAGTAAAGCACAAGAATGTACACTTGAAATTGCAACACACAACAAAAACCCGTCATGGCGGTAAGCTGTCATGTTGATTGATTATTGACGTTTGATATGTGTATTTCTGTCAAAGAGAATTACTACGTTACCGTATATACTTTTAGTCTGACAAGATGTGACAGTAGACAGTTCACGATCTATGATCAATGGTCGATCTATGGTATACTGTCATTGTTTTTTAACCACAGAGTACATAAATTGGCGAGACGCCATATTGAAAGTCGATAAGAATAATTGATAAATATCAAATGATTACAAGAGAAATATGCATTTATGCAATTTATCTGTATTTTTTCCGAATTCCAGGGATTTTTCTCGATTTTTTGAGGTACTGTACATATACTGGGCCCGTTTTCAACATCTCCTTTGAAGGACGCGTCACGTTTATTTATCTATTAAGTTTCGGACAGCAATACAGGTTGGCATGGACATCGACGCGCAAACTGTAACCATGGATTCAGCACATGATACTACCCCATAGCGTCGAAACTTTTCGTCGGTTATTAAAAAAAATATTGCTGTTCGTTTTGACCGCGTAGGTATTGCAGTTTTCTATGAAACGCGTCAACAACAACGCGTCATACTGACGTCACGCAAATCCTGCATCTCGCAAGTAGAGTTTACCGCGCAATTAGCATACATACAAACTTCCCAACATCAATCGTTGGGCAATTGCCCGCCAGACACAACACCCGTCTGGTCGGAGGATCCTCCCTTTTCTATGGAGGATGAGTGAACTTTACACCCTGTTCCTCATACCTCTAAAAATAAAAAAATAAACTTACGTATGACATTATTCCAGGGTGTAATGAATATTGTAGGCATGTCAATATTCCAGCGTATTGTGATTATTGTTGTAATTTATTGTGTTTATGTTGTTCCAGGGTATAATGTCTCTCCATAACGTGCTGCGAGCTGACGAGACAGCGTCAGTTCTGTTCCGCTTCGTGCGTTGTCCCGAATACCTCGTCAGGGGCCGGCGACTGCTGTTCACGGCAGGACTTGGCACCAGGTCAGTACTATCACGATATACACCTTCGATCAATAATAGTACTAGATTAAGGATCAGGAACAAAAATCAGTCGCTCAAGTGGCCACGTTTGCACACACGTAAACATCTACATTTCTTAGAAAAAAGTTTAATAATATTAACAACTTCAGTTTATTATAAACCTTAATGCTTAAACATAAAGTTTAATTACCATTGCAAAATATATTTAAAATGTCGCTTGAAAATAAAATCATTCTATTTTTAAATGTTCAGTCATTTATTCTAAAATGAAACTTAAAGTCTAAGTAATAAGGTTAAAATCATACTAATTTGAAATAAGACCACAAAAGTATTTGTGGTCTTATTTTCCGGGCCGTTTTTGAAGCGCTTATCGGGAATCTAGTACTATTATTGATCGAAGATATACACCGTAAAATTTTGATCGTTTTAATCCTTAAAAGGGGTCATTGTACTCATCAATATGAACAACTTTTACTACGGGACCAACCCTGAAATCGTGAAAAAAAATCAGTTGATCCATAGATTTATATTCGCATAACTCGACATAATGTGAGGGGCTTCTGGCTAAGTAATAACAGCCGCACAGGTCGATCGATCAGGTTAAGCTACGCTTGCCGCGGTTGGTCCGTGGATGGGTGACCATTTTCACAAACCAAGACCCCTCCGTGCCTCGGAAAGCACGTTAAGCCGTTGGCTGTCATTCGTGGATCTTTGACAGTCGTTACGGATCGTCAGAAGCCCGAAAGTGTGACAACCAGTCTTACCAAGGGGTATCGTATTACCCAGTAACTGGGTTGTGGAGGTCAGATAGGCAGTCGCTCCATGTAAAATACTGGTACTCAGCTGCATCCAGTTAGACTGGAAGCCGACCTCAACATAGTTGGGAAAAGGCAGGCAGATGATGATGATGAACTCGACATAATCTATGGTGTATTATATATTGCATATACACAAGGTGTTATAAAATACGTGTCAAAGCGACGCAAGCGCTACAGCTGGGTATGAGATCAATTTAGTTGTTACTATAAAAATAGGCCCCTAGACTCCTTTAAGTATTTTTCACTATTTTTTATGGTTTAAGATTTAGTCATCTATGCAGAGCACTTGGAAAATTCACTCTGAACTCATTTAATTTCCTTAGCGTGAAATAAATACTATACCGGCAAAGAAATATCAACCTTGAGATGGTTGAAATAGAGTTGAAATTAAATAAACTTCCACAAGTCTTTGAGAGCACCAAAGCTGTCAGAGTCACGCAGCTAATTTATTTTCAACTTTATTTTAAGGGACACAATGTTGATATTTATTTGGCAGTGGAAACCGCACTGCCACCAGAGGGGCAATTCTCGTAATTTTAAGACCGTTCACAGTCTGATCTCAGTCTCAATCTGTCAAAAAATACCTCTAATTTCCCTACATTTTGACAAGTTTTTGACATTTGTTGGTCGCCGAGATGAGACTGCGACTAGATTTTGAACGTTTTAAATTACGAGAATTGGCCTTCAGGTCTGCGCCATCCCTAAGCCCACGTTCGCACATACGTAATATATCGCTGCGGGATGTCATCGCGCACTGGATTTTCAACTCTCAGTGTTGAGCGGAGCTTTGAGAATCCAACAGAGCGCATTCCAGCGTTAAAAAACACACTGTCGGATTGTCAACTCTCGTCGCATTGCATAGCGCCGAAAATCCAGTGCGTGAAAAACGCACCCGATAACCGTACTAAATAGTGTTTTCTTTTTCTGTTACAGAGGCATCGGCCGGATAACTCAAGTGTTCCCCTACATACCTTGAACAAACCTCTATCATTAGTTTAAGTCATGCTATCTCTGTCATTTTAAACTTTATTGTAGCGACAGAATCACTTTTATTAACATCTTAGACTAACCTCTATTCGCGATAGGAAGGTTCTGAAGTCACACGTCGTGGAAATTTTGCACGACATGACCGATTTTTATAACCACCCATTGATCTTTTGAACTACTTGAGCTGGCAGGCTTTTCCTGTTCCCTAGAACTCGATCGCAGCTACCGGATGTTAAATTTTATAAAATTATTGCTATGTAATTGATTTTGCACACATCATGCAAAGTAGTGACTTTGACATGTGTCGTGCAAAGCCATTTGGCATGTGTCGTGCTAACTTTCCCGGCGCGAATAGATTGTAGTGTCGTTTGAGCGTTTGGAGGTTAGGATTTTCAATTTTAACAACGCACATTTTTAATAAGAAATTATAGGAAATTGACGTTTCTGGGTATTAGAAAATACTTTTATAATACATAAATACATTATTAGGGCTTACGCAGATCTGGCGAAGCGAGGCGTGGTCTTGGTTACTCTAATAAAGAAAAATTCTATTCTAATATCAACCTTGTAGCTCTCAAAATAAAGTCAAAATCAAATAATATGTCTGTTCGCTTCATGCTCTCGCGGGCTTGAGGAAGATTATTTAATTTCAACTCTATTTTAATGAGGGCAATGTTCATATTTGTTCGGCAGTGAAAACCGCGGTTCGTCAAATCTGCTCCGGCCCTTAGCTATGTTCATTCATATACTTTACGTAGGGAAATTTAGCAAAATTTTGCTTGAAAATAGACAAATTTTCGCTTGGATATTTAAAAAAAAATACTTATACAAAATTATGTCTTGCATGCTAATTGCGTAACACTCTATCAATCACAATCTGAATCATTTTGAAGAATATTGCTAATCCATTGCTTCATATGTTCGAAAAATGTGTCTGCTCAACAACGTAAATAACGCAATAAATAATAATAATAATAACTTCCCTGGACATTTCACACAGCGCCATCTAGTCCCAAGCTAAGCAACATAATGCTTGTGTTATGGTAACAAGATGGCTGATAAACTACTTACATACATTTTTTTTTTGTAAATACATACAACAACAACAACAATGCAATGCAACATACAATGTTGTTGAACTGATTGTTACTCATAGTGTGTTACGCCATTACCCCGAGGGTTGAAGGGTATGTGTACCGGGGTAGTTACAGGTACAGATAGTTCAGCTTTGTCTCAATTATGGCAACGTATCTGCAATGTCACTGGTATTGCAGACGTTTACAGGTGTCGGTGACCCACTGACCTTTAAGAAACAAGTACGCTGGACTTCATACTATAGATGACAAAATGAAGACATTTGATTTTCGCCATTTTGGCGCTGACAGCAACGTGAGCGTCCGTGGAACTAATGTTTTTGATAGCGAGTTTTACAAGATGCGCATACTCTCATGATAAAAATGTTCTAAATATCTCGTAGTAAACATAAGATACACAAAAAAGTCTTATTCCGCGATTTAGGCCAACCAAAACGACGGCCATTTGCGGCAATGTGTCAATTTTAGTTCCTGAGACGCTCGAGCGGGGCGCTTTGAATCGGTACAAAAAATTTCGTATAATATATTTAGTCCAGCGTACTTGTATAATTTAGACCAGTGGTTACACCTTTTCGATACACCCTCTAGACAGTGTTTAGACGAAACAAGTCATTTGTTGATTCAATTTTATTGTATGCGACATGCAAGAAATTGCATCAGGTAAGGACATACACGGACTGCTTCAAGCTGCGACTGCATAGTGAACTACAGTCTTCTACGTACACACATACACGAAACCGCTCGAGCAGTTGCAACTGCTTCGGGCGGTCGTGCGGTCAAGCAGTCGCCAGGCATACACTGACTGCTCGAGCTGTCGACTGCGCTCGCGCAGTTACCTGATTTGAATGACGAGCAGTTGGTATCAACTGCTCCAGCAGTTATCAATGGCAGCTTCAAGCTGTTGACTATGACTGCAAGAGCGGTCCGTCTATGTTGATCAATCGCTAACTGCTCGAGCAGTCCGTGTATGTCGGCTAAAAGGCTTTACTATCAAGTGGGAAATAACAAAAAAAAAAATACTAGGTTTTTTCTAACTTATTATAGCATGGAAATCGACGCGCAGCCTGTAACCATGGATTCAGTACATGATTAAAATAATAATAATAAATCGTTTATTAACCAAATAGTGTTCTTACATTTCCTTATAACTAATTACCAGAGGTCGGAATTACGTAGAGTTATTTATGTACAGTCAGCGTCAATAATATAATATACCTAATAATAATATAATATCCCTGGACATTTCACACAGCGCCATCTAGTCCCAAGCTAAGCAACCTAATGCTTGTGTTATGGTAACAAGATGGCTGATAAACTACTTATATACATTTTTTTTTGTAAATACATACATATTATAGATAGAAATACACCCAGACTCGGAACAAATACATGTAGGTCATACAAATATTTGTTCCGTGCGGGAATCGAACCCGCGACACGCAGCGCAGCAGTCAATCGCTTAACCACTGCGCCAACCGTGCCGTCCGGGACTATCGGTAACTATCGGTCTGGTAATATCGGGACGAACAGACTGTTCAAAATGATCTAAGCAACTATGAAAATGAAATATTAACTCAATGACACAAGGAATGTTTCAGAATGAAGACAGTACACAACAACTGTCATTCTGACAAGAACTTTATCCAATTGAGACAAAGTTTAATTTTCTTAGTTGTTGAGATCATTTTGAACAGTCTGTTCGTCCCGATATTTTTGACGCTGACTGTACTTGCATCGAAATGTTGATATTAATATGGATCTTCCTGGGCTTTCTAATAGACAATCCCGTGTGGCGAGGAGACAAAATCTAATACATGTCGTTAAGCGGGGAGTGCTCCGCATTTCCGCTATTGTTTTCTTTAGTTCTCACAAGCTATGTTGTTCGAACTACAAATGTGGCAACATCGCGCGTGTGCGCATTCGAATTATGCAACTTCGGACATCCGATGTCGTTGATGTAAATTTGGCAACGTCGCGCGTGCAGTGGTTTAAATTGTGTAAAAGTAAATACCTTTTTTTTTGACAAATCACGGGATTAATCAGCTCTTTAAAATTAATCGCGGGATATGAGGCAAATCCACTTTATTCTTCCGCTGTATGAAATCAGTGTAAGTACAGACGCCAGCATGTCAAGCTACCCGAAACTGTCAAATTTTCCCAATCAACCTTGAACCTTAATGCTTTAACGATAAAGTTGAAAATCTATTAAAGAAATTTGACAGATTGTAGTAGCTTGTTGTGCTGGGGTCTGTACTTGAATAAACTTTACTTAATTCCGACCTCTGCTAATTACAAATAAACTACTCCTAAAATTATTGTTACAAGGGAAACATAATTTTATATTTTAGCTTGTGGACCACACTAGGTCGAGCCTGTCTCGTGGAGTCCTTGACAGTTTTTAACAATTTGAAATATCAGGATCGATACTGTATTGTAAAATTTGTTACATATCCCGAATATATTACAAAAAAAATCGGTTGTCTGTAAAGTCGGTTTACTGACGATAGTTGAACGTGACAACGTCATAAGAAAATACTGATACACGCGGACGCATCGCTCACTCAAGTAGGAGAGAGACAGATATCGAACGCTGCCGAAAGCGGAGGCCGATTGTGCCTCTTTGTCGCTCGTTCCGCGCTCTCGCTTGCACTTGAAGTCTTAAATGGAACGCCTCAGAGCGAGGTAACGCCGCATGAGTCATGTTTTTTCGTGCGTGCAGCCGGCTCCATCGAATTATAAGACGTTGTCACGTCAAAAAATAATTAATTATTTTAATTTGCTTCCACGTATTTTGATCGCATACATATTGCACTTAGGAAACAGCAGTTTTTTTTTTGGTGACTGACGATTCTACGTTACGTCTAGAATCATGTGCTGAATTCATGGTTACAGTTTGCGCGTCAATGTTCCTGTGACCCTGTATACCATTTTTGGTAAATGTGTGGTGTATTAGAAAATGAGCTATTTATGACTCGCGATCTGTACTCGAAAACGGCTGTATCTTTTCCGATGGGACTCACACGAAAGGATCAGTTGTTATATAGAATAGAATCTATTTGTTGTTTTGTTAACTTTTGCTCGCGACTTTATCTGCATCATCATCATCATTTCAGCCGATAGACGATAGACGTCCACAGCTGGACATAGGCCTCCCCCAAGCACCTCCACTTCGACCGATTCTGTGCTTCTCGCATCCAACAGGTTCCTGCGCCTTTCACAAGGTCGTCGGTCCACCTTGTGGGAGGCCTTCCAACGCTACGTCTTCCGGTACGCGGTCGCCACTCCAGAACCTTTCGGCCCCATCGGCCATCTGTTCTGCGAGCAATGTGCCCTGCCCACTGCCACTTAAGTGTGGCAATCCTTCGGGCTATGTCGGTTACCTTGGTTCCTTTGCGGGTCTCTTCATTTCTGAATTATTGATTAAATAATTACTAAGTGGTCGTATTCAAAACTATCAAAATTAAGATCTTTACATATTAAAACCCTTCCGTGCCTCGGAAAGCCCGCTAAGCAGTTGGTAGCCCGAAAGTCTGACAACCAGTCTTATCAAGGGCATCGTATTACCGAGTAACTGGGTTGTGGAGGTCAGATAGGCAGTCGCTCCATGTAAAATACTGGTGTTCAGCTGCATCCGGTTAGACTGGAAGCCGACCCCAACATAGTTGGGAAAATTAAGGCGGATGTATGAGTAATGGTAAAGTCTCGCGCAAAAGTTATTAAAATAAATATAAGTACAATGATAAATGCTTTAATAGTTTAGTAGTTGTGTCATTACATATCTTCTGTCTTATTTAGTCTTTTGATTATGTAACTTCTATCAAAAATAATGTTTAGTCAGTCTCGTAATTACTTTACCACACCAAGGTTGAATGTCGCTTGCACGTTATAAAACGTCAAGGTTTATTTTTAAGGCTTTAAAACCAGGGTGACAGTTCGATAGTTTCAACCTTATTGAAGTTTCAATTCACTGGGAGTTTTTGTCAAACGTGGTAAAGTGATTACGACGTCGACTGTACATTTGTTTAAATATCATCATTTGTAGAGGCTAATTTAATGCACCACATGACATAAAATTGGTTGAAAAGTGGTTTCGATAGCTGTATGCAAAGACTTAAATCGTTAGATTCGCCCAGTCGTCGTGGTTCTATTTCGTTTTGTCACCTCTGACACACAATAATATAAAATAATAATAATGATTTTTATTTCGGACCAAATACACCATATAGTGTTAGTAACATTATATTAAAACAACTTATTATCTAGTGTTAATACAAATCAAAATCAAAAGTCATTTATTCAAATTAGGCTGAGAATCAGCACTTTTCGAACGTCAAAATTACAAAAGACAGTCCCCCAAAAACGCCCGCCCTTCACCACTTCCTAGTGCTATCGCTGGGAAGAAGAAGTGGCGCAACAAACTGTCCAGCAGCACAGCTGTCTGTTCAGTTAGAAAATACTTGATTGTATACAATAATAGGTATGTTAAGCAATTAACATTACAAGACAGAACATTAAATTAAATTATTTGCCATATGTCAGCTAGCCACGCCAATATACCAACAAATATAATAAAAACTATACGTACTCAAGCTAAAAAATAATTGATTAATAAGAATCACCTTCCGCACAAACAGATTTACAATTGGAGAGCCGAAATTCTCCGCTACAGTTCTCAGGATGCTGTTACGACCGTCTCTAACACTCCTCAGGACTGACGCTGTTTTTTTTTGCGAATCGCGTGAATAATGTCAGTGACTTTTTTTAGAACGAAGTTCCTTATCGCGCGTTGCGAAAGGGGGGCTAGACGGAAAAAATTAAGACTAAAAGTTGGAACGACACTTTTTGCTATAGTTGTAAGCCGTGCGGCGTGCGCGTGTTTCTCTCTCTCTCTCTCTCTCTCTCTCTCTCTCTCTCTTATAGAAAGCAAGCCAGTTATACTTCGTTCCATCCGGGTGTCCGCACGTTTTCTCATATCATGTCCGACATTGGCCGAATTTGTCGTTATCGGCACCATTGCCATAGAGAAAAATGCTCGTAGAATAGAATAGACTTGATTGTCATTTAAACGCTATTTTTATATAATGTGTGCTCACACTGCTGCACTGGATGCTCACTATGGACTATGGACACTTTCGCGTGGCTCAAGTACGGTGAGGGAAAATCTAGCGATTTATAATTCTTTGGCTGTATTTATCTTTCCTAACCACTTTAGTTAACGGTACTCATTTAAAAACAGAGGGGCAATTCTCGAAATTGTAAGAACCTTCACAGTCTGATCTCAGTCTCAATCTGTCAAAAATACCTCTAATTTCTCTACATTTTTGACAAGTTTTTGACATTGATTGTCGCTGAGATGAGATTGTGACTAGATTTTGAACGTTTTTAATTACTGAAATTGGTTGTTTCCATAAACTTGACTTTCATAGAACATAGTTTGTATGATTTGTTTGAGTCGAATTCTTAACCAAAGAATTCCTAAATAAAATATTTTGAATTGACGAAGTAAATACCTTTTGTGACTTCCAAATAGTTATGTACAGACGCCAGCAGGTCAACCTACCCGAAACTGTCAAATTTTCCCAATCAACCTTGAACCTTAATGCTTCATCGATAAAGTTGAAAATCTATTAAAGAAATTTGACAGATTGTAGTAGCTTGATGTGCTGGCGTCTGTACATACTATTTAAAACTTAATGATAACAAAGAAGATAGTTTAAATATCTAACCTAACCTAGTGAATTGTTTAAAAAAAACATCGAAAAACTACTGTTCAATATTTCTTCATTTCTGAAAGCGTATTTATCTATTCTGTTATCAAATCTCATATCGTTTTATGTGTTCGGTTGTTGATATTTCGTCCAATCACAACCTTCACAACGGATTAACGCTGTAGATGAATCTTTTGGCGCGAAAATCGGAAAGCAAGATGGCGGGATTACCGCCATCTTGTTTTCAATTCAATTTCACAAATGTTTACTAACAGCATCATCATCATCAGCCTTTAGCAGTCCACAGCTGGACATAGGCCTCTCCTATTGCACGCCATTCAACTCGATTTTCGGCAACTCTCAGCCAGCTGCTACCAGCCATCCTGCGAAGATCGTCGCTCCACCTAGCCTGAGGGCGTCCCACCTTACGTTTACCGATTCGCGGTCTCCACTCAAGAACACAGTCTACCCCAACGGTCATCGGTTTTCTACGGCTAATATGGCCGGCCCATTGCCACTTCAACTTGCTTGCTTATCAACAGCGTTTCCCATCAATGTCACTCCAGCGCCAAAAGATTCTTTACAGTCCGTTCATATTTATTTTACCTCTGACAACAGCAACTTAACAGCCACCTTTTGTAACGAGAATGAAGAATCATAATGATTTTGACAAACTTGTCAGTAGCAGTAACCTGATAGCAACCTTATTAGTATGAGAATAAGGATCACTATGATTTGGACAGTGATGCAAAATCAGAATTAAAATAATTGAACGGACTCCATGAGAATTGACAGCAGATTGACACATGAGGCTTTCAGAAAATGGGGTTTAAAGAACTTGCTGCCGCACTCAGAGACGTAATTTAAAATTAATCAATCATTATACCCTGATCATTAGGTTAAACGTTTTTTGACAGCTGTCTTAGAACGTACATATTCCAGATTACGTAAAAGTTATCTTTAAAATGCGTAATAAAATAAATATATAAACTGCCTTATCTTATTTATGGCTTCTTACAGATATTATAATACCGTACGTGTATCAATCAATGTATTGTGTGTTGCTGCAATCACTAGTTCCATTGTCAAAAAACGGTTTACATAATGGATAGGGTATAACTTTTATTAACCAGCAGGCAAATGTCAACAATATTGAAATGTGTTCAATCTGACATATTTTTGACTGAATTCCACTCTATTCATAGTTGTCAATTAAAGTTAATGATAAATTAATTTTAAGTAACTACTCTGAGTACCGGGGTTATAGTGATTTTTTAATATTTCTATCACACCAAACTTTGTATGTTGCACTCAATATAATATCAAACTTAAAATATTGGTTTTATTTCTACCTATAATAACATAACATCACACCTGTATCCCCCAAAGGGTTCGGCAGTGGTGGACCTATAGTACACACACACAAAAGTATGTCCTTATATCTCATCCAATACAACAGTATAGTCTTCTCAGACAAGTAAAGACCGCTTAAGAACTTTCTGATGTCCTTGTTTTTGACTGTGGTGGATTGTTGGATCAGGGCAGCGGAGCTGGACACATCCTCCAGAGAGTTACCTTCGATGATGAGTTCTTCCTTCTGCATGGGCGAGTTGACAACGGTCACACCAGGGGGTCTACCTCGAAGTAGTATCGGCCGAACGTTCGGCCGTTTCCTGCTACGAAGTTACTATTTGGTTCGGTCGGTTCCGATCCTACACTTTTTCGAATATTGACTATGGTCCCGACCCAACTGCTCCGATCCGAACTTTTTTCGCATTTTTCAATAACCAATATTCGGTTCGGCCATGAGTCAATCCGATCCGAACATACGTACTTTGCACTTCGGAGTAGGCCCCCAGCCGGTCGATTCTGCAAAAATCTCACCGTGAAAACTCAAGTGAAGTGAGCTTGATGTGAGTTGTCAGTAGTGTCAATCCCTAGCATTAGTTGGAATGACAGCTCACTCCACGCTCACTTCACCTACGTTTTCACGGTGAGATGGTTACAGAATCGCACTGCTGGTGCCATCTTTAGCCTCCTGCAGTGCGATTCTGTAACCATCTCACCGTGAAAACTTAGGTGAAGTGAGCGTTATTCCAACTAATGCTAGGGATTGATACCTTTGACAGCTCACTCTAAGCTCACTTCACCTAACTTTTCACGGTGAAATTTTTACAGAATCGATCGGCTGATGTATTTCTCGCCAAGGGAATTACGGATTTCAATGACGGTGTTACTCTCAATGGTGGCACAGTTGATGAGGAAATTGGCGTAAACGGAGCGCAATTTGTATTGAAATCCCTCGGTCACACCTTTGATCATGTTCTCAACGTGCCAGCAGACTGTCCTGACAGCGGCGAGCTCCCTAAAACGGTACAGTACTGGGTTTATCTCCAATCCCCACGACCCTAGCTCTTTAGGCTGAAATTTTAGCTGGCTGGCAATGATAGGATATAGTAATAGACACCTACCTAACTTGTTACTGATAAGGTAAATTAGTTCTATAAGGTTCACCGTTTATTGCTTTAGATTTAATTTTGTAAATAGAAGGTGTTTGAGATAGTTTTTTGTTTGTACCAAACCACCTGTCCTTTGGGCTTATGGCAGCTTGCCGTAGGAGGCCACAAAAATAAATTTAATTGTGAACGCTCGAGTCTTCTCTACCTTCAGGACTCGAGCGTTCACCACGCGAATGTCAACAGTCAAGTGCTTGAAGTTCCTCTTCAGCAGTCCGCGCGGTCCTTTCACTGTCACCAACCGCGATTTCATGTGCACAGTGAGCCCCTCAGGTTTCTTCACTTTTTGATTAGGTTGAAAAATCAGTCCTTACAAAAAGACAGAAAACGAATATTAGTTTAGTCCTGTCAAATTAAGAGATACCTACCTACTCCATCTTACTCCATATACAGTTTAGACTAGATTAAAAACATGGTTCTTTCTTTTTCTTAATGAAATAGAAAGAAAAATATGTAATGAACTTAAAAGTTTAGTTTGTGAACAAGGGAATCGGCGCCATTTCCTTCAAAATGATTCAGATTGTAATTAATAGTGTGTTACGGAATGGGGTTAAATATAATGACCACCATAAAATGCTTTGATACCCTTAGTTCTTGCACTTCAAATTGTATTCGAACCCCAAATGTAGTAAATGATCACTAAATCTTAGCGAGCAAACTAATGCGCTATTTCTGCCTAAATAAACCACTATGATTACCATAAAATGTAGGTTTATTACCAAATAAATTATTATGATGCCATATCAAGTTATGTCTCCGGCTTGCTGCAAACAAGATAGACGAAGTTAATTTAAAAAAAAAAAATGGTTAGGTTAGGTTAGGTTAAAGCTGTGACCTCCTATGCACGAGCCGAGCGAGCGAAGCGAGCGGTGCCGCGGCAGCGGAAACGGAAGCAGAAACGACTAGATTGTATAGAAAAAAAAATATGGAAAAAAAGAGATTATTTTTTGCAGGCTGTCGAGTACCGAACATGATTTATTTGGAGTAATTTTGCTTAATTAAATAGGATAGCGAGATGTTAAAACTTTGTTATAAGTTTATACATTAAAATGCGGGCTTAATTTTGATGATCATTTACTATTTTTGTCTGTTATATGTTACTATATCTGATGGTAAGTTAAACATAAGCCTTACGGAATTAGGGTGCTGATAGATGGAATAAAAAAACGAAACGTTTGATCATATAATTTAATTAGCATAATACCTGTCTTGCACCTAAAACGTAGTTTTATGTATCCTGATCTTGTTGCCTAACCCTGAGAGAATGGAGAGTTGGCGTTGGTTCTCAAGTAGAATATGCCAGAGTTTCTGTAAAAATAAAAATTATAATATTAATAAATCTATACATAATTACATATCTGATGGCTATAAGAGTAGGGGAAGGCCGAAGAAATGGACTGTGTGAATGATGATATGGTAAGAAAATGTGAATTTGGATTGAGTGATCTTTTTTTATTTCGTGACAAAATTTTATTGTACGGACGCCAGCAGGTCAACCTACCCGAAACTGTCAGATTTTCCCAATCAACATTGAACCTAATGCTATAGCAATAAAGTCGAAAATCTATTAAAGAAATCTGACAGATTGTAGTAGCTTGATGTGCTGGCGTCTGTACATTTAATCAAAAGTAGTCACTCATAGCCCAAAGTAAAAAAAATGATACTCTCAAGGGTCTTCAGTTATTGCCCAAAGTGTGGATCACTCAATTCAGACATTTTGCAAAAACGGCTATGAGCTAAATCTCAACAAAAACTTACTCTACTGACTAAATTTATATCTCAAAAATTTGTTAAGTAATTGTTACAATATTTTTTAAAACCATCAAGGCATTTATAGCTATATATAATTCCAGGTATCTTTGACAGCATCACTGGATCAAGTTATATGTATATATTGTATAAAAAAAAAAGTAAAATAAAACTTGAGAGGTGTCAAGGGACACCCGGATGGAACGAAGTATAACTGGCTTGCTTTCTATAAGAGAGAGAGACAGACAGACAGAGAAACACGCGCACGCCGCACGGCTTACAACTATAGCAAAAAGTGTCGCTCCAACTTTTGGTCTTAATTTTTTTCGTCTAGCCCCCTTTCGCAATGCGCGATAAGGAACTGCGTTCCAAAATGAAACAGTAAGTCCTACGAGGCCAAAAGGCTCCTATGTAAGCATGATGCTGCGACATTAAAAAAAAAGTCGTAGCGCTGTTATTCTGATAGGCAACGAAGATGGTAGGTATTAAAAGCTGTTATCACCTAATTAAAGGCTACCTACCCAGTCTTAGCAGCCGTGCCACCCATCCTTAGAGTACCAGATGCGCTGCAGTTCTCACTCAGAGCCGCGTTCAAATTGGCACATCGACGTCCTGTGAAACCGCCGCGTTGCAGTGATTCAGCCATGTAGAAGATGCACCTGAAAAAAACATTTGTAGTAAGTATGTCGTAAGTTTTTTTTTTATTAAATGGTTTCTATATGTCAGGTACACAGGATCTAATTAAATTCCGAATCGCATTTGGCTGGTTTTTATGCGTCATGTTTGCCGCAAAGTATTTTCTTTCTTTCTTTCTTCAGAATAAACGCTAAGCGAAAACGTAGTAATAGGTAGGCAATGCGATGCGACAGGGGTGGTTGGAAACAAGAAATTTCACGCGGACAAAGTCACGTGCACTAGCCAGCACCCTAATTGCGTAACACACGATCAATCGGAATCGGTTTAATTTTGACAGTTCAACAACATTCATTGCGTTATTTACGTGTTGAGCAGACTTTTTCGAACTTATGAAGCAATGGATTAGCAATTTGCTTCAAAATGATTCTGATTCCGATTGATCGTGTGTTACGCAATTAGGGTGCAGTATCTTGATAAAACGAGACAACGGAAGGATAAGAGCGATAATTAATGCGATCTTAATTGATTTACCAACTGATTGCTTTTTTTTTATTGATTATGTAAGTTAATCCATGATTAAAACAAATATCAGCATTTGCATCCTTCCGTGGTTTATTTTAGGAGTTAAAAATAATTTAAACCTGATAAGAAATAAATAAAAGTGTGTTACATTTTGATGGAACACTAAAGAACATTTAGAACACAATCTAACACGCTTTTATTTATTTCTTATCAGGTTTAAATGATTTTTAACTTTTAGTTCTTTTTATTAATAAGTAATAAAGGCTTGTTTTTAAAAAGTTTCTTTTTTCTTTTATTTTATTTTTAACTTTTTAGTATTATTGATGCGAGATTGACTACGGCGTAGTTCGTAGCGCGTAGCAGTGTTTTTCCGTTATATGCGTTTACTGCACTTAAGCTACCTGTTCATCTTTAGTCCCTGGTACCAAAGTATTTGTCAAGACGAATCAAACGAGCCCAAACTCGATGGGGTTATGTCATTTAACTACCGAGTTCCTATGGCCACCTTCCGGTTCCATCATCAGATCAGCTCCATGTCATAATAATTATGCATTGTCTTCCGATTTACACATGCATGCAAAATTTCAGCTCAATCGGTTGAAGATATCTGCTTCAAAATTGAGTTGCAGGAGTCCACCCGAACAAACATACGTAAGTACCTACATACATCGCAAGTTATTATGAGCTTGTAAAAACGATTTTAGACACGTAATATCACGCCTGAAGGCCAATCCCCGTACCAAAAACGTTTAGTCTAGTCGCAATCTCATCTCAGCGACCATTTAAGTCAAAAATGTAGGGAAATTAGAGGTATTTTTGACAGATTGAGACTGAGATCAGACTGTGAACGTTCCTAAAATTACGAGAATTGCTCCTCCAAAGGATCTGCTGGGTAATTGTGGAACAGACCAACAGTAGCAATGGGTTTAATTTTGACAGTTCAACAACATCCATTGCGTTATTTACGTTGTTGAGCAGACAATTGTTTCAACATTTAAGAAGCAATGGATTAGCAAAATCCTTCAAAATGAAACAGATTGAGGTTGATTAGTGTATTACGCAATTATGATGTAGGACCTATAGCGACCGGAATGTGTATTCCGTAATAGATCTAATTAAAAGAGGTTTTTTTCTTAAAACTACCACAGAAGTCCTACTTACTGATGGTGGTTACAATTCCTGTCGCCGCAGCCAGGCATACCAGCGCCGCCATTGGGGTAGAAGTCCACATCACCAGCAGTGTTGGTGATGCCGTAGAACCCTGCATCAGTGTGCATGACCTCTGTGTAAATGGCGTCCGTACTCCTTAAGGCTTGTGCGTGGGTTATCCAGCCGGGGAGAGCCGGGTCCAGACCTGGGGAGAGAAAGATAGCAGACATGAAAAAAAATACAAAGAGTTTAAAGAGGTAGGAGGGGTGTGCAGGGGGGGGGGAGGGGTTACAGGGTGTGAAGTTGCCTCATCCTCCACAGAAAAGGGAGGATCATCCGACCAGAAGGGTGACATAATATATCTAGTGGGCCCGACGATTGTTGTCGAGATGCTGTATCTATGCTAGTTGCGCGGTAAACTCTACTTGCGCGATGCAGGATTTTGCGTGACGTCAGTATGATGCGTAGTTCTCATGTGGCGATGTAGATGCCGCGACAAGTTTGATCGGGACAAAGGTGATGACAGACAGTAAGGTCACGTAAACACAATTAAGTTTGTTCGTGTTGTGTGTTTGTTTGTTTGTTGTGTTTGTTGTTTGTTTGTTATTTTTGTTTTGACCGTTGTTCCCCTAACTATGCTGGGCTTGTATCCTAGCTGTCGAAGTACTTATGAGCAGAAAAAAATATATCGCGTGTGTGTATATTGTATGTTGTGTTGTATACATATATTGTGTGGTTATTTTTAGGGTTCCGTACCTCGAAAGGAAAAAGCGGAACCCTTATTTATTTATAATGGTTATAGGATCACTTTGTTATCCGTACGTCTGTCTGTCAAGACCCTTTTTCTCAGGAACGCGTGGAGGTATCAAGCTGGAGTTTACATCAAATACTCAGGTCTACTGATCCTTGGAGCTGTGAAAAAATCAAACTTCTAAGCAAACGCATTCAAAAGATACAGCCGTTTATGCCGCAAATTTCCTTAAATTTTCGACACTCGCAAGGGAAAGCTACAGAGTAACTCCCGTGAATTCATAATCTTGAAATTTGGTAGGAAACAACGTTTTATAGCACAGATAAAGGAAAAATTGTGAAAATCGTAAATTTTTAGTTACATACCTACAAATTTGTACGGAACCCTCGGTGCGCGAGTCCGACTCGCACTTGACCGGTTTATTTTATTTTATCGTGTTTAGTTATCGATAGCCATAGCGTCTGCAGAGTTTAGCTAGCTACGTAATTTAAAATCGTAATGTGCATTGAATGGTTGTGCTAACATACCAGTAATATACGGCACTCTTCCTCCAAGCTGTCGGCCGATGACGCCCGCCTGGTGCGCTCCGAGACTGTGTCCAATGATGTGGTAGTTAGCGAGGTTTGCGCCGCTGGCCGAGTTCAGCCAGTTGATGTATCTGGCAACGTGGTCACCTAAAAAGGTAGGAAGAATGTTAACTTCACGAATGTTTTATTAGGAAGGATAGGCTGGTGTACGTATAGGGTAAAATCCCATGAAATAATAATAATATCCCTGGACATTTCACACAGCGCCATCTAGTCCCAAGCTAAGCAACCTAATGCTTTTGTTAGGGTAACAAGATGGCTGATAATCTACTTGTATACATTTTTTTTTTGTGAATACATACATATTATAGATAGAAAAACACCCAGACTCAAAACAAATACATGTAGGACTTACAAATATTTGTTCTGTGCGGGAATCGAACCCGCGACACGCAGCGCAGCAGTCCGATCGTTCAGCCACTGCGCTAACCGTGTTGTCAAAAATAGTCTTCCAGACCGAATTTTGGCCAAGACGGCCCATCAACGAAGACTAGCCTCGGTGCGGGAGATATTATAGTGCACAAGTGTGTGCGCAAACACAGGTGCAGACTCTGTTCCTTTACTCTCATAGTCCGATGGGACGGCAATCCGGCCGGAGAGAGATCAGGCGCAGGACCAATGGCTTTACGGCCGGCGACCACGGGGGTATCCTACCCAAATGTCCTTTCTTTGGTATTGTTCGTCGAATCGTCGAGCTCCTTAAGTGTTGTGTTGAGCTGCACGATTTCTGACAAATTCGTGCACTGACTGGACAGGCCCTATCAAACTGTTTGGTTCTTTCCTCAAAAAACCAACTCGGACATTAATTTACATGGGCTTCACTTCACATGATCTGACCAAGATTATGTCTGGACTTTAAAAGAGACTGTGACCTCTGAGTTTGTTTCGGCCTTTCTTCTCAGACTAGTCAGATAGGAAACGCCGACCTCATCTAGTTTTAAAATAATGATTGACGTGTAAAAGTGTTTGTACACACGGCTACACATCAAGCTATGCAAAACCAGTATTAGCTGACCGTTCATTGTGAGAAAATATCATACAAAGTGAGGCCAAGACAAACTGGTTTTGTATAGCTTGACGTGTAGCCGTGTGTACAAACCTACTTACAAAAATAAAATCTTTTATCACAACGCCAACTTCCAAACTCCGGTCTATTACAAAGAAATTTCTAATGGAAACATATAATAACAATTTGCCCGACCCAAATACAAATCAATAAAAATCCCAGGTACTTAATGAAGGGCGATGCTCTGTTGATGGGTTCTGCATAATAAGCCTCTTTGCATGTGTATAAACAAATCATATTAGTCGGCGAACCGATAGCAGTTGGCTCATGGGAGCCATTTGTTTTTCAGTGGAGACCTTGAGTCAGCAATCGTAAGGTAGGATATCACCGACATAACATAACATCAACATCATCCATAACATTAACTTATTTAAAAACAAATTGAGGACCTATTTATTGGGGAATACTGACCAGATCTGATAGTGTTGGGGAGTGCCGCCCAGTAGTCACCCGCGGCTCCAAAACTCCAATCTACCATTATTACATTCACATCTTCTGCATTGAGGTAAGCTGGAACGGAAAATAAAGTATTAAGCGTAAATTAATATAATTCATCGTTGAGCTCCTTAAGTTCAGAATTGAGTTTATAGAGGTATGAGGAACAGGGTGTAAAGTTCACTCATCCTCCATAGAAAAGGGAGGATCCTCCGAACAGACGGGTTTCGTATCTGGTGGGCTATTGCCCCCGAATGATGTCGGGACGTTGTATACAAGCTTGTTGCGCGGTAAACTCGGCTTGCGCGATGCAGGATCTTGCGTGACTTCAGTATATGACGCGTAGTTCACATGTGGCGGTACAGATGCCGCTACTAGCTTATTGAAAAACGTGTACTGACTATATTAAAGGATAATGCTCAAAAAAAACCCAGGCCCCGGCGCAAACGGTACATATCTCAAATTCTTAGTATAAAATAGTACTTTCATACTAAAAAAAAATATAGCCAAAAATTCGTTTTTAAACGTAATATTTTGCTAATCCTTTTTTCGTAAAAGTAATTTTTAAATAGAATTATTTAATGGAAATATGTATATACATATATTTTAACATACTACGCTAACCATTATAATATTCTCAGTGGTTGTTGCAAGGCGGAGACGCACTAAACTAAACCGGTTGTTTGTTCACTCAATACCTTTCCGTCGTCGTCGCTCGCTACAAAAACGAACTAAGAGTCAACTGCTATTTCACTCGCACTTATAGGTTCCCTGTAATTTATAGAATAAGAGTAAAGAAAGAAATAATTTAAAAAAAATCACATTTTTGAAGCTCCTTACATAAAACAACTAGCAATTTATGACATTTAAAAAAAGATTTTGGTAATGCCCCCTACTGAATATTATGTCACATATAAATACTTAAAATCTGAGATACATTTTATTTGCGCCGGGCCTGGGTTTTTTCCCCATACATTGTGAGCATTGTTCTTTGTATTAAGAATTTGAGATAATTTTCAAGTTATGGAATAACAAACTGAATGTCACCCTGAACAAAGTTCAAATTCGATTACAGCCAAAAATTTATTAATATGACCTTTTTGTTACAAATGGTCACTCAAAAATCAACTTAGAATATATTACACTAAAGTAGATAACTAATTAAGTGGCGATGGAATGTAAATTAACACTGCTATAGACACATAGTTCACTCAAGCTGTGTGGTTCTTTCCTCAAAAGACTATTTCAGACATCAATCTGCATGATCCTCACCTAACATGATCCATGGCCTGGGTAAAAAAATAATTATTATATTTAGTCCGTCAGTTAGATTATCGAAAAATAATGGACAAGTATTTTTTCTTTTGTCAATCAAACAAAAAATGACAAAGATAAAGCGCGTCAAAATTTGGGAGTCCGGTCGTGACATCACTTGCATGCAAAAGTGACGTCACGCGGAACTTTAACGGGCGATATCTTCATAATTTTGTAATACCTAATTGACAAAAGAAAAAATACGGGTTCAATATTTTTTGATAATCTAACTGACGGACTAATTAGATTTTTTTTAGGAAAATAGCCTATTTATTATATGTACAGATGCCAGCTGCAGGTCAAGCTACCCGAAACTGTCTTTTCCCAATCAACCTTGAATCTAATACTTTAGCAATAAAGTTGAAATTCTATTCAAGAAATTTGACAGATTGTGGAGCTATGTCGCAAACCATGCTCTCCACCTCTCACGAAGACTGCGTGTTCATATCACGTCGGGGTCACCAGTTTAGAGGTATGAGGAACAGGATGTAAAGTTCACTCATCCTCCATAGAAAAGGGAGGATCCTCTGACCAGACGGGTAGTTGCCCACCAGACACAACACCCGTCTGGTCGGAGGATCCTCCCTTTTCTATGGAGGATGAGTGAACTTTACATCCTGTTCCTCATACCTCTAAACAGGTGTCCCAAAACATGCAGGTCACACAGTGCTGTAAAAATATTTTCTAGATTCCTTGCATCTTACTTACCAGCAATGATATGTACATTAAAGTCTGAAGTGGGGGTGTTCCTCCAGCCGTGGACGAGGAAGACTGTCTTTCTGTTACGGTTAAAATGTGACGCGTTCAGCACCGCATTAGCTCCAAAGGGAATAGGCTGACTCGCCCAGCGGTTGGACCTGATGGATAAAAAATATTTTTTTTGACGTGCAAACTTTTTTAGCGGCGTTGTGCACTTTTTTGTGATAGGTAAAAAAAAATAACTTGCGTCAGGACACGTGATCTGATCGAAAATTCGTAAGACGGAGGGAGAGTAGACCGCATTCCACAATATCAAAAATGCACAACGTTAATTTTCAAGTTTTCACTTCTGCCGGCACTCCACCCCCACTCTAGGAATTCGAATTGGAATTCGTTGCCCCACTCTAGGAATTTCTCCTGTATCGGGTGCGTTTACAAACATTTAAACTCACATCAAACAACTAGACCCGAAACAACTACTTGTGCGACACGCAGCGCAGCAGTCAATCGCTTAACCACTGCGACAACCATGCCGTCAAAATTAGAAAGACCAGCAGTGCGATTCTGTAACCATCTCACCGTGAAAACTTAGGCGAAGTGAGCGTGGAGTGAGCATCCGACCTCCACAACCCAGTTACTGGGTAATACGATACCCCTTGGTAACACTGGTTGTCAGACTTTCGGGCTTCTGACAACCCGTAACGACTGCCAAAGATCCACGATTGACAGCCGGGACTAACGGCTTAACGTGCTTTCCGAGGCACGCAGGGGTCTTGATATGTAAAGATAACCCATCCACGGACCAACAGCGGCGAGCGTAGCTTAACCTGATCGATCGACCCGTGCGGCTGTTATTACTTAGCCACCAGAATTTCGTAGAGTAATATAGGCTAGCCCCCTTACATGGGCCTTCAAAAACCTACTAACCATGCGCTAAGCGGAATGTGGGTATATAATCCCGCCTTCACATTTCTACCATCGAGAGTCCAGACGCACTGCGGCTGTGGGTGGCTGCTGCCACCCCTATTTGGTAAATATACCATATATACGCACTAAACGCTTCTCGTCATCTTTTCTGATGCGCACAGCTAAGGAGTGGAATCGTCTGCCTGCGTCTGCATTCCCGAGTTCATACAACCCGAATCTCTTCAAGGCGAGAGTGAATAGGCTTCTTCTGGGCAAGCTCGTTCCACCGTAGATCTCATCCCTGCCTCTGGGCTGGAGTGATGTCAAGAGCGAGCCCAATGTCAATAAAAAAAAAAATTACCCCCCTGCCCTACCCTTTGGGGAATAAAGGCGTTATGTCATGTTATGTAACAAAAACGTGTTATTTGCCTGCAGTACATTAGCCTGTTTGCGAAACTATTGCATAAATTAAAAATAATATTTAATTATACTAAATGTATTTTGTTGTAAAACTATAAGCTGAATCAATAATAGCGCATTAATTGGCACCACGAAGTAAATACTTCGCGATTGGCACATAAAAATACATGATTAACTTTAACTTTTAATGATAAACCGTACGGTACAGAGGGGCCCGTGGCTAAATAATAACAGCCGCACAGGTCGATCGGTCAGGTTAAGCTACGCTTGCCGCGGTTGGTCGGTGGATGGGTGACCATCTTTACTCGGAAAGCACGTTACGTCGTTGGTACCGGCTGTCATTCGTGGATCTTTGACAGTCGTTACGGGTAGTCAGAAGCCCGAAAGTCTGACAACCAGTCTTACCAAGGGGTATCGTATTACCCAGTAACTGGGTTGTGGAGGTCAGATAGGCAGTCGCTCCATGTAAAATACTGGTATTCAGCTGCATCCGGTTAGACTGGAAGCCGACCCAACATAGTTGGGAAAAGGCTAGGCAGATGATGAATCATAAACCGTACGGTACCCGAGCCTAGAGGTTTTTGAGCAAGCATATTCAAGTCGAAAACCTGATAGCTGAGTAGGTGTGGCTTACGGAGAATACACCGAAAATATATTTGAAAAGTTTCTGATAGGAGCCCCGGGGTCTACTTTCAGATTTCAAAAAAGGGTCAAAAATAAAGTGATCATCAGAGGCGTTGATTTTGGCATGATCGTATTGTCATTAAAAGTTTATTGCACGTTTGCTGCTCTCAAAACGGTGAAGGAAAACATCGTGAGGAAACCGGCATGTCCTAGAACCAAAAATTCATATGTGACATCTACCAACCCGCACTGGGCCAGCGTGGTGGATTACCGCCCACTCCTTCTCACAGAGAGGAGGCCTGTGTCCCAGCAGTGGGAACATTATAGACTGACTATGTATGTATGTATATGCAAGCAGAGTTTACCGCGCTACTAGCATATTATTATAAACAACAGCCAGACATGAATCGTCGGGCAGTTGCCCACCTCAGTCGGAAAATCCTCCCTTTTCTATGGAGGGTGGGTGTACTATACACGCCGTTCCTCATACCTCTGTACTGGTATTCATCTGGTTAGACTGGAAGCCGACCCCAACAAAGTTGTGAAAAGGAAGTTTAGATTGATTGTTGAGGAAAAACAGCCTGTTACTTTCCCACCGCAGCGACGTCAAAATCATCAAATCTTTTTTATTTTTATGTTATTATCAGTGATAGGAATAGGTAGTGCCTATTTGCCTAAACTTCGAAGAACAGAGACAAGAAACGGAGACTTCCTTAGGACTATATTTTTTCCGGGACATCTGTCCCGAAATTCGGGACAACACTTTTAAATACATAAAAAAATATGTTATTTGGAATAAGTAATTCGTCTATATTTACATTTATAATTTATAACTTCTTAGTAATAACGTTATTATTATGGAGTTATAAATTATAAATGTAAATATTGTTTTGTTGTTATGTCTAGTCGCAAACTTTAGGTAAATATAGACGAATTACTTATTCCAAATAACATATTTTTTTAATGTATTTAAAAGTCCGGAAAAAATTTAGTCCTAAGGAAGTCTCCGTTTCTTGTCTCTGTTCTTAGAAGTTTAGGCAAATAGGCACTACCTATTCCTATCACTGGTTATTATGTTTAAATAACATTACAGGCTGATTATCTATTATCTGATGATATTCCTCATTTGTACTTACCTAGTAAAAAGATGATAATTATTGTTGCTATCAGGATTGTATCTGGCGGCAGTGAGGATGTCGCTGGTCTTCATCCACATGTCCGCTAATACAGGTCCTTCAGGTCCAGTCATGTACTGGTAGCGAGGACCCGGGACTGGTTTGGAGAGTACATGGTCCGTTGGGAGGGCTGTTAAGAAATGAAGAATAATCAAATCTCTATCTTGGCGGCACGGTTAGCGCAGTGGTTAAGCGATTGACTGCTGCGCTGCGTGTCGCGGGTTCGATTCCCGCACGGAACAAATATTTGTATGACCTACATGTATTTGTTCTGAGTCTGGGTGTTTTTCTATCTATAATATGTATGTATTTACAAAAAAAAAAAATGTATATAAGTAGTTTATCAACCATCTTCTTACCATAACACAAGCATTAGGTTGCTTAGCTTGGGACTAGATGGCGCTGTGTGAAATGTCCAGGGATATTATTATTATTATTATCTTCTCTCAAACAACGTTTTGTTTATTTTGTTTTAAACTTTTTCTTTTTCTGTGTAATAATGATATACCTTCTGTTATTAGTATGTCTAATTAAGTTAGTAATGTAATGGATGACCATTAAGGAAGAGCGCTGATGTCTGAGATAAATAAATAAATAAATAAATAAATATCCCTGGACATTTCACACAGCGCCATCTAGTCCTAAGCTAAGCAACCTAATGCTTGTGTTATGGTAACAAGATGGCTGATAAACTACTTATATACATTTTTTTTTGTAAATACATACATATTATAGATAGAAAAACACCCACACCAAGAAATAGAGATACAGATATTTTTTATCTAGTTCAGACACAGATGCCTTTAGAATAAAATTAAGAAAACTTGAATGTGTCCTGTATATCTGGTCAAATGTAATATATGTTCTGTGTCAAATAAATTATTATTAATTATTATTATTATCTTCGATACACCATGTTCCGGACGATATACATAAACTTCGACCAGATGTTCAGAGCATGGAAATAAGCATTTTTCATTATGGATATATTAACTAACTTTGATTTTTTGTTAATTTTCATACAAACTAAATACCTTGACGTTAATCACCTGATATGCATGCCTCTTTATCTCTTTATCCGAAGCATTTGATAGATTTATCATTTTAATGCACTAAGCAGCAACATAGGTCAAATTAATTAAGACCCTTTCTTACTGCATAGCTCAATAAAATTTTATTAAATGAAATTACAAATATCTTTGTAACGAAGCCTTTTTAAGTACTACTTTCTTTGTTAGATTTGATTTGTAAAAACCATAGAAGCGTTTGCCAAAGTTTATGGATAGCGTGATGAACACGGTGTAGGTATATACAAATAAATAAAATGGATGTGAATGTCAAAATAACAGCTTTTTACTAAATGCATAATTATGAAAGTACATAATATAATATACGGTACTTTAATTACAACATAACACTAAAAAAACAAAATAATATCCTAAATTAACTAAAACTATTTACAAACTAAAATATAGCGTCGAAAAATTCATCCACATCGCTGTCGACTGGTAATGTACCCAAGACACTGGCGGCATTGCCACGTTGTATGGCAATGCTTAGCCCACACAAAACAATTAAAACCTACCCGACATGCAGGCGAACGAAGTCGCGGGCACAGCTAGTATATTAAAATAAAAGATAGTATACATTTGGCATACAAGCAGGCTACTCATCTGATGATCTGCGGGGTGATTGCGTAATACACCATTAGTGGCAAAGCCTTTTTTTGAAAGAAGAAAGAAAAAGCGTTTATTCGTGGTGACAGCCTAAATTTACTTCTGCCAAACTGCAGAGCAGTTTGTTGGCAGATGTAGCTCCCATATATGTACAATTTTATATTTTATAAACAATACATTTACCGCTAAACATTACCTATAACTAAACAAGCAAACAATCAAAAACTTTACACACATATTTTACAGCAGCACACAGGCTACTTTTACGTACTGCTAATAACATTTTAAATTGCGTGATAGCATTCCAAATCACGTCGGCAATGCCGCGGCCATAAGCTAGTATGGCATAGATTTAGTCTTCCATTTATGAGGCTTTGACAAAAGGTACTCAAAATTAATTTTGTCAGTTCAACAAAATTCATTGTGTTATTTACGTTGGAGCAGACACCATTTTCGAACATATGAAGCAAGGCATTAGCAATACCCTTCAAAATCATTCAGATGGACCGCGATCTCTGGACATCGGCTACACCGGTTACATGGGTTCTGTTGCCACCCCAGAACAGCTAGAAGAAGGAACATACCTGTAGTTACAGCCAATCCTACACCCAGGAAGATAACGCACCCAATCATTTTGTGGTTGACAACAAACTGTGAAGTCCCTTATCAGAAACACTCGATTTTATATACTAGTACATAAGGATTATTTCGTTAATTAGTACTGTAGGATTGCTACATATGAGATTTTTAAAGAAGGCGAGGAATATTCATCATCTGCCTAGCCTTTTCCCAACTATGTTGGGGTCGGCTTCCAGTCTAACCGGATGCAGCTGAATACCAGTATTTTACATGGAGCGACTGTCTATCTGACATCTACAACCCAGTTACTGGGTAATACGATACCCCTTGGTAAGACTGGTTGTCAGACTTTCGGGCTTCTGACTACCCGTAACGACTGTCAAAGATCCACGAATGATAGCCGGGACCAACGACTTAAGGAATATTAAATAATAAAATAATAATATCCTTCCGACCGATTTCGGTCACGGTGGGCAATCTCAACGGAGATTATCCAGGTACGCAGGAGATATTATAGTGCACAAGTATGTGCGTAAACACAGGTGCACTCTCTGTTCCTTTACTCTCACAGTCCGATGGGAGGGCAATCCGACACGACCGGAGAGAGATCAGGCGCAGGACCAAATTCCAGGCTGTTACTAAGAAAATCGGAATGGAAAACCGAATAAAACTTAGAGGCATGAGGAACAGGTTGTAAAGTTCACTCATCCTCCATATGATGATGACGTCACGCTAAAGTATTTGCACGAAGGCTGCGCTGACGTTCATGTTCGGGGTCTCCAGTTTAGAGGCATGAGGAACAGGGTGTAAAGTTCACTCATCCTCCATATGATGATGACGTCACGCTGAAGTATTTGCACGAAGGCTGCGCTGACGTTCATGTTCGGGGTCACCAGTTTAGAGGCATGAGGAACAGGGTGTAAAGTTCACTCATCCTCCATATGATGATGACGTCACGCTAAAGTATTTGCACGAAGGCTGCGCTGACGTTCATGTTCGGGGTCACCAGTTTAGAGGCATGAGGAACAGGGTGTAAAGTTCACTTATCCTCCAGTTTGATGGTCTGTACCACATCCTTAAATTTAGCTGGTCTTTGAAAAATAACCATGTATAGGATACTTTTTATCCCGATATTCCCACGGGATCGAAACTTATGCGAGTAAAATCGCGGGACGCAGCTAGTAAATAAATAAATAAGACAGTCCCCCAGAACGCCCGCCCTTAATACCATTTCTTAAAGCATCTCCATCTGTAGCTAGCCTATTATTAATCCAGAAATAAAAGCATATCAATTTTTAACTATCAACGGCTTAGCGAAGACGTGCCGATCACATGGTCTGTAAATATGTAATTCATCTTATCATGTCTATCTACTGAAACTGAAGTTATTTATCACTCATACACTCATTTATACCATGCATGCAAGATACTTTAGAATCAATACATCCATGGCTCTTGCGTGTTTCTGGGAAATAATTCAATCTCGAAGTATTTATTGCAATTAAACCATTTACAGGCACTTTTGAAAAGGCTAGATGCCTAAAAAAATCTAATTAGTCCGTCATAGTTAGATTATCAAAAAATATTGGACCCGTATTTTTTCTTTTGTCAATTATACATATAAAAAATGATGAAGATGTCGCCCGTTAAAGTTCCACGTGACGTCACGCCTTGCTACACTTTTTAGCAAGGCGTGACGTCACAACCCCCTACTCCCAAATTTTGACGCGCTTTATCTTTGTCATTTTTTGTTTGATTGACAAAAGAAAAAATACGTATCCATTATTTTTCGATAATCTAACTGGCGGACTAAATATAATAATCATTTTTTTACCCAGGCAACTACCCTATTGTCAATTGTAAGGAGTCGGTCAGTCAGAAACTGAATTGAATCTTCATCATCATTTCAGCAGAAAGACGTCCACTGCTGGACATAGCCCTCCCCCAAGCACCTCCACTTCGACCGGTTCTGTGCTTCTCGCATCCAACGGGTTCCTGCGGCCTTCACAAGGTCGTCGGTCCACCTTGTGGGACGCCTTCCAACGCTACGTCTTCCGGTACGCGGTCGCCACTCCAGAACCTTTCGGCCCCATCGGCCATCTGTTCTGCGAGCAATGTGCCCTGCCCACTGCCACTTAAGTTTGGCAATTCTTCGGGCTATGTCGGTTACCTTGGTTCTCCTGCGGATCTCTTCATTTCTGATTCGACCACGCAGGGAAACTCCAAGCATAGCCCTCTCCATTGCCCTTTGGCATATGCCACATACCGCAGAAATTGAATAGCGCTAAATTAATATATCTAATTCAACGTGTTATAAAGAAAATTTAGAGCATGTTATTAAGGAAGGGGATGCACATACATATGTACCTATATGTCAGAGAAGGTATGTCTGTCGTTAGCATCAGGCATATTTTAATTACTGTGGGCATACTATGGGTAGTGTTGGTTTTAGCACCATAGAAAAACGGTTTGCAGTTCAAATCATATTATAATTTACGAACCAGTTAGTCACACTAGCGAATCACATACACACACAACTCAACGATACGGAACGCGCGACAGTTTCTAAGCACATGTTGTTCGTACGATGTCCAATGTTTCGATGATCCCGAGAGCTCTGCTCACACCGTTCTTTGTAGCGGTCGCTCCCACTACGAACTCAGGCTAGACTCTGTCCAGCGCCACGAGATGGCGCTGACGTTCCGAATAGTCAAACGAATGACTCCGACATATATGTGACCGTAGGCGAACGATTTGGCAACGTCGCCGTCGGATGGATGTTTGTTACTCTTTCACGCAAAAACTACTGAACTGATTTGAATGAAATTTAGCACACGGATAGTTTATAGCTAGGATTACCATACAGGATTTTTAACCCAATATCCCCATGGCATCGAAACTTATGCGGGCGAAACCGTGGGGCGCTGCTAGTCAAGCATAATTGCTAATCTTTCTTATCCATATGTAGTCATATTTTGCCAAAATATTATTCACGCTGGACGTACTAGATAGTAGTATATCACTATTATTAGAGTAGTGGTGACTCAGTGGTAACAGCCCCGACTTACGAGTTGTAGGTCGTGGGTTCGAACCCAGACAGGCGCATTATCTTTGTGTAAATTATTTCATCACCACTGCTCTCAAAACGGTGAAGGAAAACATCGTGAGGAAACCGACATCTCCTAAAATCGAAAATTCGACGACATGTGATATACAGGGTGTTATTGACAGCCCTCCACAAAAACACAGGATTGATTCAGCTCCTTATTCTGAATCATATCCCACTGGAAATTTTCTCAGGAAAAAAAAAAATATGCCGTTTTTTCTGCTGATATTCCTTTATTTCAATGTAAAATTACGTTCTCTGTATGCAACACTCCATTTATGTAAATAAAACAGCTGAAAACAGCCTCGCTCAAGCTCGCTGCGCTGCCGTCCGCTACGTGCGTTTTGCCACGGTAACGATACGTTGCGTGTGAGGTAATAAAACAAATCTGGTTTTTTGGATTCCCTTAATGTTCCTGAAAGAATTACATGTACCGGTCATCTTAATATGATGTACTGAAGCCACCCTATCAGTTTGCGGAGGGCTGTCAATAACATCCTGTATATCAACCCGCACTGGGCCCGCGTGGTAGATTAAAGTCGACTGCCTCTCGAAGAGAGGATGCCTGTGTCCCTGTAGTGGGGCTGATTATGCTACCGGCTTCAGCACCCTCGAAAACCATGAAAACTATCTTTCTCTCTCTCAATCTGACTCTTTCTATTATATAAAATAAAAAATTGCTTGACGATCTCTATACCACAAACGCAATTAAAATCCAAGATGGAGGCTACGAAATTTTTTAATTTTTTTGTCATTTTGACATTTTCGCAGCCGCCATCTTGGATCTTCATTTTGAACTTCATTCCTGCCAGGGCTCCCTTGATCCCGCACGTTTTTTTTTTTTTTTTGAAGGGTTGACTATTAGTGTGACGGACATGTTATACGGTTTTGGACATGAAGAATACTGCACTCTGCATGGTAGGACGTCTTCAGGTTATGTGGAGCGACGATCTTCGCAGGGTGGCTTGTAGAAGCTGGATGGAGTTTCCCAGAATCGAGTTAAATGGGGCGTGTCAGGACGTGTGATCGGAGAGGCCACTGACCTTTAATGAACAAGTACGCTGGACTTCATACTATCGATGACAAAATGAAGACATTTGATTTTCGCCATTTTGGCGCTGACAGCAACGTGAGCGTCTGTGGAACTAATATTTTTGATAGCGAATTTTACAAGATGTGAAATTCGCTATCAAAAATATTTTGAATTTTACAAGCTGTGTTTTAGAAAATGTTCTAAATATCTCGTAGTAAACACAAAATACACAAAAAAGTCTTATTCCACGATTTAGACCTAAATTTTTATCATCGGAGACCACCAACTCAAAAAAAACGGTTATTTGCGGCAATGTGTCAATTTTAGTTCCAGAGACGCTCGAGCTAATTTAAAAAAAAAAAAAAAAAACAACTGTCATGCCATATGGTATATTTAGCCCAGCGTACTTGTATAATATAGGTCAGCGGGAGAGGCCTTTGTCCAACAGTGGACTGCTATTGGCTGATGATAATAATGAATACTAAGAGAGCAGATGGAAGTCAATTAATTTCAGAAAAGTAGTGAAATAATACAACAAAATAAGTCACAAAGATCTTTATTATTCTTTTCTTCTATGTTTTGTTACAACCACACTCAGAGACGTTACTTAAAAAGAATCAATCATTAACTAAATTGATCTTGGCACATGCCAACAGAATTGAAAAGTTTTTAATCTATCATATTTTTGGCCGACAGCCTTCCAATTTCATCATTACCTGCCTGCCCTGGTCGGCATTCCGTCTAACCAGACGCAGCTGGATACCTTTACATGGAGTGACTGAAGGCCAATATTCTCGTTATTAAAAAACGTTTAAAATCTAGTCGCAATCTCGTCTTTGCGACAATCAATGTCGAAAATGAATGTAAATTGAATGTATTTTTGACAGATTGAGACTGAGATTAAAGTGCGAACGTTCTTAAAAAGATGAGAATTGCCCCTCAGATCTTCACAACCTAGTTACTAGGAACCACGATACCAAGGTACCCCCTAAGGTGACCTGTAAGGTGGGACGCCCTCAGGCTAGGTGAAGCGACGATCTTCGCAGGATAGCTGGTAGCAGGATGAGAGTTGGCGAAAATTGAGTTGAAAGGCGTGCAATTGGAGAGGCCTATGTCCAGCTGTGGACTGCTGTAGACTGATGATGATAAGACCCCTTGGTGAGACTGGACTTTCAGGATTAACTCGTCAATTAAAGTTGATGATAGATTAATTTTAAGGAACGATTCTGAGTACGTACAAAGGCTTTACTCGTTCATCCTCGGGAGAATGGAGGGAAAGCATTTGTGCGAAGATAATAGATGCCAGATTTTCTGAAACAAGAAAAAAAATACATTGGGTATATAGTCTTTTATTATTTATTCATTTAACTGAATAATTTAAAATTTATTCAGAAAACTGAATAATATAATATTTATTCAGTCGACTGAATAATTTAATATTTATTCAGTTATGATTAGATTACATAATGATTAAACCAATATAGTGTCCTTATGTGGTGTTCTGTAGTTAAATAAATGTACCTAATGTAATTAATGTACCAAACATAATACATAATCAGCCTATAATGTTCCCACTGCTGGGACACAGGCCTCCTCTCTGTGAGAGGGAGTGGGCTGTAATCCACCACGCGGGCCCAGTGCGGGTTGGTAGTTGTCGCATGTCTTCGAATTTTTGATTTTGGGACATGCCGGTTACATCCAGCCAGGTTATATTCAAATATTTTCTAGTCATCAGTAGTCAGTGGTAGATGGAGTTTTATAGTCAGTTGTAGATAGTGGTGGATGATGGTAGATAGTTGTAGATAGTAGTGGTTTGTGGTGCTTATTATCGTGGTGGTAGATAGTAGTAGCTGGTCACCACCAAACCACTACTACTGTCTACCGATTTTATTTTGTTTTATTTTACAGTTTTTGGAAAACTTACAGCTAAACACTTTTGCACGATTGAGAGTAACAGAAATAAGGACAAGTTTTCACAAATAGAAGAGAGCAAACAAAAAAATATTTGAGAAGGTAGACAGCGTTTTAAGTATCAACATTATCATACAAACACTATCATAAACAGTGAATTTTTTTCATTCTATTTTATTAAATAGAAAGAAAAAACAAACACAGAAACTAAACTAAATTAAACACACAAACTAAATTTAAGTAAAGTGTTTAAAATTAGTTTAGTTTGTGAACAAGGAAATCGGCGTCAATGAGTCCTTTTTAATTTTAAAATACTGCTATGGAAATCATTGATGTCTAATTTTTATGTCTATATTTAATTAAGTATAAATTTCGTCTGTAATTCGTTCCTACCATAGAAGTATGCAACAGACAAGGAATGCGTAGAAAAGCAGAAGGAACCCGCAGTCCGATTTTGTTCAGCAATTCGGGAAGCTCGGTTGAACCGTTAGCGATTCTAAATAAAAAAGCCAAGTCTGCAATTCTTCTACGTTTAGAAAGAGGAAGAAGATGGAATCTATTACAGCGTAGGAGATAAGTGGGAGAGTATGTTTTAGACCGGAATTGAATATACCTCAAAAATTTTCCTTGTATGCCTTCCCATCGATTGGTGTACATGTTGTACTTGTGATTCATATGTTTGAGATGACTGCGAACAAAAGTACAGTAGAGAATTTTAATGGTTTCTAAACTCCTGAACTCAGACGAGACCCTCAAAATAAACCCTAGTGATTTTGATGCTTTATAATTGATTTTATCTATGTGTTGATCAAATCATAATTTGGAATCAAATACAACTCCTAAGTCTTTGACTGTGTTAAGCCTAGCCAGGGTTCTGTATAAGAGTTTATAGTCAAATTTGATAGATACGGGCTTTCTAGTGAAGCACACGTGACACTTGGAGACGTTTAAATGGAGCTTATTAGTGCTGCAGGTAGTACTGGAATCTATCTAGATCCTCCTGCAATGATAAATCATCTGATAAGGGGGATATCTTTGACATAATTTTCATGTCATCTGCACATAAGAAGTATTTTAGTGTGAAGGAAGCAGGAATCAATATCGTTGACGAATAAATTGAATAAGAGCGGCCCTAATAAAGATCCTTGAGGAACTCCGGATGGGATGCGAGTTGATCTTGATGAATACCCATTCAGCACAATATTCTGAAACCTGTCCTCCATATACGACTTAAACCATTGGTATAGATTACCCCTAATGCCTATCGATAAAAGTTTACGCATGAGAATGACGTACTCAATTCTGTCGAAACATTTGGCATAGTCTGTTTATATGACGTCGATTTGGGACCAAACTCAAACTCAAAGCATTAATTTCAATTAAACCATTTACAGGCACTTTTGAATTGTCAAAATTAAATAGTCGGTCAGTTAGTCAGAAAGTTGAACCTAGTTGCCCATTCCAAAACGTAGATCTCTATGGAGAAGAACGGGCAAGAAACTCCAAGGACACTCTTTTAAATCAAAATATTATTACAAAATCCTGGGTGCATTATTCTGGTTGCTATATGTGAAAACAATGTAAAAAAAGAAACATCAAAATATAAAATTAATAATAAGCTCTGGCAGTTAAGAGATGACCAGGATAATGTTTACTATCGGACTTTGATACCAGAGGGATAGTGGTGGTTTGTGGTGCTGGTTATGGTGGTGGTAGATAGTAGTAGCTATTTACCACCAAACAACTACTGTCTACCGATAGTAGTGGTTTGTGGTGCTGATTATGGTGGTGAATAGCTTACCCAGTCTTAGGTGCAATGCCTCCCATTTTCAGAGATCCTGACATGAAGCATTGGCCAGCCATGGCAGACGCGAAGGTAAAGCAGCGGGTTCCAGAGAAGCCACCTCTCCTGATTGACTCGCCAAAGTAATGGAAGGACCTGGAAATTATGTACAGCAGAATTGGGTATTGTAGTCAGCACCATGACTGCCTGACACACTTATCAATCTCAATCTGAATCATTTTATAGGATATTATTGCTCATATGCTCGAAATATTTGTCTTCTCAACATCGTAAATAAGGAAACGAATGTCGTTGAACTGTCATAAAGCCATTGTTACAGTTAGTGTGAATCGGGGTGGCGATGGCGCTGCGTTATGCTCCAGTGCGTCGGATGTAGTGCAGCGCCAGATTGAGGCTGACTGCTGGCGTCGACCAAGAGAGGGTTTTTAGGGCTCTGCTTGTGGACCGGTCGAAAGTGCAGTATGCTGTCCCGAGGTTACTGATGAGGCTGAAGGTGATGACCTGAGGGGCAATTCTCGTAATTTTAAGAACGTTCACAGTCTGATCTCAGTCTCAATCTGACAAAAATACGTCCAATTTCCCTACATTTTGTCAAGTTTTTGACATTTGTTTGTCGCCGAGATGAGACTGCGACTAGATTTTGAACGTTTTAAATTACGAGAATTGGCCTTCAGGTATGCGCGGTCGCTGCATGGGTCCACGCACGGCTTCAACGGGTATCCTGACCCGTTGAAGCCGAGGATGAAATTATAAACAATGGCTTTAAAAAGATACCCTGTATACCTATGTCGATATCTCATTTGTGAAATTTTGCTAGCTAATTCAATTTGGCCTTGTTTATGTAGATCTTACCTATTAGAGTCACACTCCTGACTAAAGCATCCTGGCATATCAATGCCCCCATTTGGGTAGAAGTCTGCATCTGCCAGCGGAGCCAGGTAGCCTAGCAGTCCAGCGTTAGTATGAATAACCTCGGTATACAGTGCATCGGTAGCCTGGAACTTGTCATTATTGGTTACCCAGCCGGTGAACGCGGGATCCAGCCCTGGAAAGAACAGAAGAAGTATTTATGTATGTTTATTTGTATGTATGTTAATATATTCTCGTAATTTTTGTTTAGTTTTTAAGTGAATTGTTTTTTTTTATTCTATGTATTATTTTTTTGTCTCCTTTGCTCTATCACACGCTGTCTACATCTCTTTATCTATTGTCCTATCTCAGGTATGCTGGAAGAGATTTCTTATGAAATAAGCATCACCTCTGTACCTATTTTTTCTATCCTGTTTTTCAATGTCTGTTTATATATGTGTGTAAATAAATGGTAAAATAAATAAGAAGAAAATACGTTACTGTCAGTGTTACATAGCCTCGAGCCCCTTCAAAGATTCAAGATGGCAAACTCCAAACATGGGGTGAAATGTAAATTTTAACATCACATTAAAACAATGTTTCAAGATTGAAACATTATTTTAATCGTTAATCGTTTAAAATAACGGCTAAAATAGATACGTTCAACTGACAGAAAAGTTTAACCCGAGGAATAAAATATGACTTTAATATAAAAATAATATGATATTTGTGTATCTATTTTAGTATATTGTATACATAATGTTTGTACCAACGACAGTCCCATTTTATGTCAAGGAAAATCACTGTCCATTCTAAGGTTGCCTGGAAGAGATCGCAGTAATGCGATAAGGCCGCCCATTGTATATTTTGTAGTGTGCCATGTATTTTTTATGCTATGTATTTTTGTGGTGTACAATGAAGTATATAAGTAGTATAAATAAATAAATAAATAAGACAGGTTGACAGCTTTTGTATAGAAAATAAATCAACCCACATTATTAATTTTGCAGATAAATCTGAAGATTGAAAAATCGGCCGTTAAAGGTCTAAAATAAAAATGTATGTGTATGTACCGTCGAATGTCGGCGGCTGCACTCGACAAAGTGCCGCCTGTGTATTTAAGTACGGTGCTCTAACACACGACGGGTGCAGTTCCCTCTGCTTTTTTATTTTTTGAGGATGGGAAATCATCAAATGACTCCTCCCGCTCTGGGTGGAGCAGGAGGGAGTGTCAGACTCTTACTGACTAAAACCCACCCGTGTTCTTTGCCCTTTAGCCCTTTATGTTCCAGGGCAGCGCTAAACCCTTTCGGATGTTCCCGCTACCCAGCTTGATGTGCTGGCGTCTGTTTCGTCGAGTGTCGGCGGCTGCACTCGACAAAGTGCCGCCTGTGTATTTAAGTACGGTGCTCTAACACACGACGGGTGCAGTTCCCTCTGCCTTACCTGTGATATAAGCGACTTGTCCCCCCAGATGCCTGCCGACAATCCCAGCCTGATGAGCCCCAAGATTATGTCCCACGATGTGATATCTGGAAAGCGTCGACCCTTCAACATTGTTGAGCCAGGTTATAAACCTTGCTACTGATGCACCTGAGGAGAGAAAGGTTTATGGTGATGTTGGTCATAGTTGTTGAAAATCAAGAGTGTATGGATGGATGGATGTTTGATACTCTTTCATGCAAAAACTACTGAACGGATTTGGATGAAATTTGGCACACAGATGGGTTATAACCAGGATTAACATTTAGAATAATTTATTTCGATAGGATCGAAACTTATGCGGGTGAAACCGCGGGGCGCAGCTAGTAGTTCATAATGCTACAGTAATTTTTTTTTTGGTTTGTGCCCATACAAACTTTTCTATTGTCCTTTTTCGAAATTATGAAGCAATGAATAAGCAATATTATTCATAATTATCCGGCACCCTAATTGCGTAATACACGATCAATCGGAATCGGTTTCATTTTGACAGTTCAACAACATTCATTGCGTTATTTACGTGTTGAGCAGACAAATTTTTCAAACTTATGAAGCAATGGGTTAGTAATTTGCTACAAAATGATTCAGATTCCGATTGATCGTGTGTTACGTAATTAGGGTGCTGGGCCCTAATTCACTATGACCATTTAACACTGACCGTGTTTAAACAAGTTGTATGCGGGACTTCATACTATCGATAACAAAATGAAGACATTTGATTTTCGCCATTTTAGCGCTGATAACAACGTGAGCGTCTGAGGAACTAATATTTTTGATAGCGAGTTTTACAAGATGCGCTTACTCTCAGGATAAAAATGTTCTAAATATCTCGTAATAAACATAAAATACACTAAACAAGATCCACGATTTAGACCTAAACCATCAGAGACGGACCAAAAAACAACGGCCATTTGCAACAATGTGTCAATTTTAGTTCCTGAGACGCTCGAGCAGGGCGCTTTGAATCGGAACAAAAAACAACTGTCATTTTGTATAGTATATTTAGTCTAGCGTACTCGTTTATGAGGTCAGTGCTTACAGTCCATTCTCTGTGTCTATGGTTTAGAGGTTTATCGTATGTAATTTTGACGACTTTCGATTTCGCTTTGAGTATGCCAGACAAAATCAAACTGGTTGCTAATTAATTAATTGTATATTAAAAAAAAAAATATGGCATTGATGTTTACATTCTGTGAGTACTGTAACTCACACACTTGTTTAAAGTCTAGGAAAATCATCTTCTTTTACAATATTTGTTAATATGTGAGCATCATGTATCACATAATTGATTTACATGTCATTGCTTTATTTTTAGTTCTTTTTGCCTTTTGTGGTAGAGTAATTTTATTCTAGATGCATCGTCTTCACATATAATTATACAAGGTATGTATACAAAACCTTGTAAAACATTTTAAAAGAGTAACGGTAGAGTTTCTTGCCCATTCTTCTCCATACGAAAACTACCTTTTGGAAGGGGTGAATAGAATCAATAATTCTATTTTATTGTAATTTACGCCGTTTAAAGGCGCCTTTTATGTGCCTATCTACATATATAAATAAAAATGAATCACCGAAATGTATGTACGCGCATAACTTCCGATCGACTTCACCAAATTGGATAATTCTTTTTTTTTGTGTTTGTTATTGTCAGGACAAGGAAGGATAGAAGAAAATTAAAAGAAAAAAAAAATGGCGGGACGACGTTCACCGGGTCAGCCAGTTTGAAATAAATGCTTTGTCTTTGAATAATCTTTGACCGATATTAGCATTTTTTCTTGTCCAAATTCATTCTTAGTATGCCAAATTGATATCTCACTGATATTAACTCACCAGAAACAGGAGTATTGATGACAGCAATAGGGTAGGCAACAGTGCCAGATCCGTTGGCCCAATCCACCACGATGACGTTCACATCTTCAGCCTCCAAGAATGCTGAGGAAAGAAAGAAAGATAAGTAATTTATAACGCTACTGAATCTGTAGAAAATAATATATTTATGTATTTGCTTTAAAACATAGTACATCAAGGTCTTATACATAAAGTTATGATCTGACATGTTACGCTATGGACTGGCATACAAATAATGAAATCCAAGATGGCGGATGCGTAAATTTAAAAAAATTTCATCATGGGTGTCGTTCTCATGGTTTCCGAGGGGATGAAGCCGATAGAGAGGTGACAATGACAATCCAAGATGGCGGCTGTAACTATTTTCAAATTTTTCGGAGATGCCATGCAACGAATGACAAATGGCGGACAGGTAGTTATGCCACGGACCTTCAAAGCTTCTTACCGCGCCTTATTTAAATTATACAGGAAGATGATGATGAAGGGGTTCTTACCAGGAACAAGAACAGTATTGATGGGAGCTGTGGCGCTGTCGAGCCATCCATGGATGAGTACAATAGTCCTCCTTTTGGGATCGTAGTTCGAGGTTATCAGCATTTCTTCGTTGTTGAGTACAAGTGGCTGACTCAATGTGGGGTTCTCTCTGGAAAAATATTTGAGTTCTTTATTTTTTTACACACTTGACTCCAGAACCATTCGACCCCATCGGCCATCTGTTCTGCGAGCAATGTGCCCTGCCCACTGCCACTTAAGTTTGGCAATTCTTCGGGCTATGTCGGTTACCATGGTTCTCCTGCGGATCTCTTCATTTCTGATTCGATCACGCAGGGTAACTCCAAGCATAGCCCTCACCATTGCCCTTTTTTTTATAAAACGTTGCCCCACACTAAGAAATATGCTCCTGTATCGTGGGTGAGTTTGTTTACAAACATTTAAACTCACATACACAAACAGCCAGACCCGGAACAACTACCTGTAGGCAATACAAATATTTGTTCCGTGCGGGAATCGAACCCGCGACACGCAGCGCAGCAGTCGATCGCTCAGCCACTGCGCCAACCGTGTCGTCGCCGTGTCGCCTTTGGGTGACTTTAAGCCTTCTAATAAGGCCCATACCGCCCAATGGGTCCCTCTTAATGGCAAACGACATCGCAGCAGCTATGCTATGAGCTGGACTCTTCCAACAAGAACTGGTCCTCAGCGGCTTGAAACAGAGAGGAGAGAGAACAGAGAGAAGTGGAAAAAGAGGGGAGGTCTTTGCCCTAATAACACTTCACTAGTTTTTACTACTGCTTATTTAAAAGAGCAGTGGCGGGTCTGCGGTAACGGCCGTGACTTACGTAAGTTCGGCGACTTACGTAAGTTCGGCGACTTACGTAAGTTCGGCGACTTACGTAAGTTCGGCGACTTACGTAAGTTCGGCGACTTACGTAAGACAGGCGCTTTACTTTGCGTTTATTATGCCATCACCACTGCTCTCTAAACGGCGAAGGAATAC
Organism: Apamea sordens; assembly: GCA_945859715.1. Classification (NCBI taxonomy): domain Eukaryota; kingdom Metazoa; phylum Arthropoda; class Insecta; order Lepidoptera; family Noctuidae; genus Apamea; species Apamea sordens. Next base: position 2,024,843 of record OX244015.1, on the reverse strand, counting down.
ATCGTGAGGAAACTGACATGTCCTAGAACCAAAAATATTGAAGACCATGTGACTTCCACCAACCCGCACTGTGCCCGCGTGGTGGATTATGGACCACTCCCTCTCCAAGAGAGGAGGCCTGTGTCCTTGCAATGGGAACATTATGAGCTGATTATACTATGCTTATGCTATTTATCATTCATTTTTCATCATTCATTCATCAATCGTTCATTCATTAATCAATCATTCATTCATTTATCAATCATTCATTCATTTATCAATCATTCATTCATTTTTCAGTCATTAATTCATCATTCGTTCATCATTCATTCACTCATCAATCATTCATTCATTCATCATTCGTTCATCGATCGTTCTGGGTGTTTTTCTATCTATAATATGTATGTATTTACAAAAAAAAAAGTATATAAGTAGTTTATCAGCCATCTTGTTACCATAACACAAGCATTAGGTTGCTTAGCTTGGGACTAGATGGCGCTGTGTGACATGTCCAGGGATATTATTATTATTATTCATTCATCATTCGTTCATCGATCATTCATTCATTCATTCATTTATATTTTGGATTTTGCGTTTGTTACTTAGCCATCTCGTACGTACCTAGTAAACAGATGATAGCTGTTCATGATATCAGGGTTGTATCTGGCCCACAGGTCCGGGAGGATGTGCTTCTCCTCACTTCCGGACACGTTGTCCGCCTTTGGAAGTAGCCGTCCATCTTCCCAGGACTTGGCTGTAAAGATCAAGATCGGTTTAAAGAAAATATCAAAATCAAAATATTTTATTTCACATAAACAAACATGGGCACTTATGATACGTCAGAAGCTATGTGCACGGTTCCAATTGGTCGTTTCCTATGGAGAAGAGCCGGCAAGAAACTCCACGGTTACTGTTTTAAACAGAATTGGCTTTTACAATGTTTTCAAATTACAGTAGGTATGAGAAGACAGCGTAGGTCTGTCAACAAGTACCAGGTACTTGATAAAATAAAAAACTACAGATGTAAAGTCTGCAAGGCCTACAAAGTCCTCACATTCACAAAATATAGAAGAATCTATCAAAAGGACAGATAAAATATAAAAACACAACATAATTCACTTAAATACGAGAATCTTGACTTCGACTGCTCCGTTGGTCTCGTGGTCAAGCGCGACTGTTGAGCGTGGGGTCCTGGGTTCGATTTCCACGTCAGGCAAAAGTGTTATTGGAGTTTCCATTACGAATTTTTTAGTACTAACAGACCGGAGTTTGGAAGTTGGCGGTTTAATACCCGTGTCTCGGAAAGCACGTGTCGCCGTTGGTCCTGCGCCTGATCTCTCCCGGTCGTGTCGGATTGCCGTCACATCGGACTATGAGAGTAAAGGAACAGAGAGTGCCCCTGTGTTTACGCACACACTTGTGCACTATAATATCTCCTGGGTGGACAGATGGCGCTAGTGCCAATGTTAACTTCGGCTCCGTAATTAAAATTGTTTTTAAATTATCTAAATCGTTTTCAAGTGTGAATAAGTAGTGAAATAGCATCAGTGTATTCCGATAAATAAGTGACAGTGTTAGCAAACAATCCAGTCAATGAATAATACTGATATAAGTAAAACTATAAAACAGTGTAAACATAGTGTACACAAAAGTAAAACATAATAATCTTTGTATAAATAAGTATTCAAGACAAACAGTGCTAAAATCTAGTGACTATTTGATAGTTTTACATTAAAAAAACTTAAAAAAGCAACAAAAACTTTTTTTTCTCAAACCGCGGTCACAGTGACAACCAGAAAAAAAAAAAAACGGTCTAATAAAATTTCAAAAATAATAAAAGTAAAAACAGAACACTATTTTCACCTCTCAATTTAATGAACGCCTGGCTAAGCTGCCAAAGAGTGTGTCTCTTTTTAAGAGTCGTGGTACACGTTCGAGGCCCGAGTTCAAACCCAGCCTAGCAAGAGTTCTTTTTTCTGTTATTTCTCGACCTTTAACAGCAAAGAAATGGATTTCTCAGAAAATATTACGTTTCGGATGAGAAAACGTGCCACATCAATGTCAAACGACACAATAAACGAAAGTACGCTTAATAACTCTGCGAACTCACCGCTAGATGGCACATCTAGTAGCCTACCTCCTAATATATCCGATGACGAAAGCGACGAAGAAATCTTGCAGCTTAAAAATGAACTACAAAAAGTTAATTTACAACTAAACGCAGCTCACGAAGAAATTAATAACTTATCATTGGAAAACATGAAGTTAAAACAAGAAATTAAAAATTTAGATGCAAAGCACAAAATAATGAAACAAGTTACTAGTAAATTAACATCTGAGATAATCGTTACCCCAAATAAAAAAACAAAAAACATACTGGCAAAATCATGTGCAAATGCTACTACTCCTCCAGAAATTGACATTCCTTTGCAGTCACCAGCAACCAAGCAAAAGCTCTCTGTACAAAATAGTCACACTGAGACAGTTAAATCCCAAGAAACAGAACTGTCTATTAAGCCTAAAAACACCAAAAAGCTATGTATTGTGAGTGCAAATAAAACTAACAAGATTTTGCCTATAGCCGAGAATACATTTCCAAACTATGAAATTTGTCATTATGTTTCCCCGAATTGTGGCTTGGAGCAGCTTATCAACAACTTGGAGAAGAAATTAATAGAATATACAATGAATGATTTCTGCATTATTTTAATTGGGGAAAAAGACTTCCAGAAAACTGAAAACTATGTGGATATAATTATAAAACTGAGAGAAAAATTGCAGAAAATACAGCACACGAATATTATAATATGTGTTCCTACTTTCAAATTATGTGATCATTCAACAATGTTTAACTGGCGCATAGAGACCTTTAATAATCTTCTTCATTTAGAGTTGCAGACGTACAACTATGCAACGGCGTTTGACTCTAATTTAGACTTGTGTTACGATTTTACAATGTTCTATAAGCTCAGTAGAAAAATGAACGATCGTGGTATGCGAAATGTGTTTTATAATCTGTCGGTAACTATAGCTGATTATAATTCATTGTCTCGACAAGAAAATATAGCTGACAACCAAGCAAGCATATCTTCTCCAAGATGCGATTTTTTTCTTTAGTCATATAAATATAATGCATCAAAATATTGCCGGTCTCTTAAGCAAGTCCGACTTACTGGTTATTTATATACAGGTATTGTTAAGTAAACAAATTAATTTAGATGTTGTATGTATAACCGAACATTTCATAATGTCTGGCCAAGAGAAACTTTTACATATACCAAATTATAAGCTAGCGGCATGTTATGCTAGACAAAACATTAAGCGCGGTGGAGCCTGTATTTTAGTTAAAAAAGGCATCGAATACAAAGAACTGCCTGACATTGTGAGACATTCGGTAACAGGAATTATAGAATGTTGCGCAATTGAATTACCTTCACAAAAACTTATAATTCTATGTGTGTATAGACCACCAAAAATCACTAATCTACACCAATTCTATGAAAACCTAGATATTATACTTAAAAACATTTCCAAACCAAACAAAAAAATAATTATGTGCGGAGATTTTAATATAGATATTCTGAAAAAGAACAGAATTAGCATGGATTTTGAATATTTTCTTATGAACTACGATTTGAAGCTAGAAATAAATAAACCGACCAGATTTCACAGTAAAACATGCTTAGATAATTTTGCGCACAATTCAAAACAAAGATGCCAAAGTGAAATAATAGACTTCGGTCTATCTGATCATACGGCTCAAATATTTACAATGAAAGTTAGTAAGTTTAGTCAAATTAAAACATGGAAAACGTCAAGACGAGACATCTGATGAAAATCTTATTATCTTTAGAAATCATCTCCAAAACTTATCGTTTTCAGATACATATAGCACAGAGGATCCAAATGAAGCCTACGATAACTTTTTAGAAATATTTCAACTCCTGTATGAACTATGCTTCCCCCTCAAAACAGTGATATTAAGATCTGAAAAAAAGATCAAATGGGTATCTAGAGGTATTAGAATCTGCAGCAAAAAACAACGCCAATTACTCTGGAAACAAAGACTTAATCCTACTAGTGAAAATAAAACGATATTTAAAGAATACTCAAAAAAATTTAAAAAAATTATCAAACTGACCCAAAAAGCACAGAACAACTTTCTAATTAAAAATTCCAAAAATAAATCTAAAACATCCTGGCAAATAATAAATAGTACAAAATCTATAAGTGAACCCATAACAAGAATAAAAAAACATGATTTAATATTAACTGACCCTAATGAGATTGCTCAATCATTCAACGATTTCTTTATTGATCAGATCTCAGATCCACTCCTGAACACAACTAAAAATAGTGTAAGAATAACGTATAACCCTCATTCTATTTTTATGGCCCCTGTTGTCCCTCAAGACATTACAAGGGTTATCAAAACTTTAAAGAACAAGAAGAGTTATGGATATGACGGTATTTCAACAAACGTTATAAAATTTGTCTGTTCTACTATAGCTAACCCTCTAAGTCACATTATTAACGCAAGCATATCCGCTGGAACATTCCCCGATAGTCTTAAAACCACAATAGTTAAACCACTTCATAAGAAGAACAATAAAGAAGACATGGTTAACTATAGACCAATAGCTTTAATCCCCATATTTTCCAAAGTAATTGAAAAAGTAATTTATGAGTCATTTTATTCATTTCTGTCCAAATATTTTATATTATGTGAGGAACAAAAAGGTTTTCGTAAAAATAAAAATATAAACATGGCCATATACGACCTAATAAATAAAATAATGGTTAATGTGGATAAAAAAATACCAATTTGTGCCATTTTTACCGATATGACCAAAGCTTTTGATTACGTGAACCATGAAACGCTTTTGGTTAAACTTGACGCTTACGGTATACGAGGGAATGCTCTACGTCTAATAAAATCGTATCTAAGTGGACGTCTTCAATGTACAGAAATCTCCAAAATATGCGTCAAATCAAAACGTGAGGTTAAATATCTATCTCGTCCTAGGGAAATTAAATATGGCGTTCCGCAGGGCAGCGTTCTAGGACCATTATTATTCTTGCTGTATATAAATGATCTACCCCGACAAATTCCATACCCTTGTGTGTTATTTGCCGATGACAGTACGATCCTAATAGACTGCCTCGACAAAGAGCTTTATGAAAATGAAATAAATAATTCTCTCAAATTAATAATAAATTGGCTCAACGATAATAATCTTATCATAAACCTCAATAAAACAAATATAATGCATTTCTATCAAAAAATTCTTCCTTTAAATCTAAAAATTAATTATAAAAGACAAACTATTGATAGCGTTAACGTGGCAAAATTCTTGGGTATATTGATTGACAGTCAATTAACATGGAAACCGCAGGCTGAAGAAGTTTGCAAAAGATTAAGCACGTCTGCGTATGCTCTCTACAATCTGTCCAAGAAAGTTAACGTTGATACATTAATGGTTGCATATCACGGTTTAGTGGCCTCTGTTCTAAGGTTTGGTGTAGTATTCTGGGGTAATTGTTCCGAAAGGGAGTCTATATTTAAAGCGCAAAAACGGTGTATAAGATCCATTTTTAATCTCAAGGTTACAGATAGTTGCATTCCTTTTTTCAAGAAACACAAAATACTAACTTTTCCTAGTATATACATTCTCGAAGTAGCTATATTCGTTAAAACTAACAAGCATCTATTTCCTGCATTGAATGATACAAGGATGCGAACTACTGCTATGAGATCAAAATATCAGAGTCTATTGTGTACTGGCAGATATAACACTGCTTTACTTAAAAAAAACATAATTGGTATGGCACCTATTATATTTAACAAATTGCCAAATTATATTAAGGATCAGCCCTTAATAAAATTCAAGAAACTCCTATCGTCGTTGCTGACAGAGAAATGTTATTACTCTGTTACCGATTTTTTAAATGATGAATTGTAATATTTCCTTCATTTTGTCTCATTTATGATGTAAATAATTTTAGACTTAGCTGATTCATGATCTCATATTTAAGTATCTAGATTCTAAATTATCTGTAAGTTAACCACTATATTTTTGTATGCCAACAGGCAGAATGTACTGGGAATATCTATGAAACTAACACCATTATTGTAACACCTGCATTCTATACAAATAAATAAATTATTATTATTATTATTATGGGTACCTGGCTAATCTCCGTTGAGATTGGCCACCGTTACCGAAATCGGTCGGGAAGATATTCCTTTATTTCATTAAATACATTATATTTTTAAATATTAGAATAGGTAGCAAAAAATATAAAAAATAGTAGCCCACCGGTATCGGGATCAGGGTCCAAGCTACCGGCGATCAGGGCTTCAGAGAGAGGAACCTCCTAACAATTCGGGCCGTGTCCAGAAGTACCGTTTTCTGAATCAAGTCCTTGATCCAGCTGTACAACGAGAGCCTCCTCAGGTGTTGGTCGAGGCTCTTGGCTATTAAACCATTGGCTGTCACGACTATCGGCACAATGATCGCTGAGTCCACATCCCACATGTCGACAACCTCGTGAGCCAAGTCAAGATACTTGATTTGTTTATCTTTCTCGGCTTTCACGAGGAGGATTAACAAATTACATAATCAAGAAATCAATCTTGGTATAATTTGGCAGGTGGGGTTATTGATAATGATTTTATCAGTGATAATATTAACTAAGCTGCGATTTGATCTACAAAGGTGTAATATAGTGTGTTACCTACGCAATGACGGCACGGTTGGCGCAGTGGTTAAGCGATTGACTGCTGCGCTGCGTGTCGCGGGTTCGATTCCCGCACGGAACAAATATTTGTATGACCTACATGTATTTGTTCCGAGTCTGGGTGTTTTTCTATCTATAATATGTATGTATTTACAAAAAAAAATGTATATACGTAAGTAGTTTATCAGCCATCTTGTTACCATAACACAAGCATTAGGTTGCTTAGCTTGGGACTAGATGGCGCTGTGTGAAATGTCCAGGGATATTTATTTATTATTTATTTATTATTTAATTATGGTGCAGAAGGCCAATTCTCGTAATTTAATGTACTGCAGTGCGATTCTGTAACCATCTCACCGTGAAAACTTAGGTGAAGTGAGCGTGGAGTGAGCTGTCATTCCAACTAATGCTAGGGATTGACACTATTGACAGCTCACTCTAAGCTCACTTTACCTAACTTTTCACGGTGAGAATTTTACAGAATCGATCGGCTGGTCACAGTCTCATCTCGGCGACCAACAAATGTCCAAAACTTGTCAAAATGTAGGGAAATTAGAGATATTTTTGATCAGATTGAGACGGAGATCAGACTGTGAACATTCTTAAAATTACGAGAATTGCCCCTCTGGTGTCCGCTTGGTTGCTCAACCAACCATACATTTTTGAAAGTGCGACCATAATCATCATCTGCCTAGCCTTTTCCCAACTATGTTGGGGTTGGCTTCCAGTCCAACCGGATGCAGCTGAATACCAGCATTTTACATGGAGCGACTGCCCATCCGGCTTCTACAACCTAGCTACTGGACAATACGATACTCCTTGGTAAGACTGGTTGTCAGCCTTTCGATCGTCTGACGACCCGACGACTCTCAAAGATCCACGAATGACAGCCGGAACCAACGGCTTAACGTGCTTTCCGAGGCACGGAGGGGTCTTGGTATGTGAAGATGGTCACCTATCCACGGACCAACCGCGGCAAGCGTAGCTTAACCTGATCGATCGACTAGTGGAGCTGTTATTACTTAGCCACAAGCCCCTCACGTCACGGACGCTGGGTCTTAGGCTTATATCTCACTAGGACACCAGGGCGGTGTAACCATGGTCGCGCTGCCAGAAAAATATACTCTGCTTTATAGTGTGTATCTCACCAGGATAGCTATTCACAACCATTCGACCATGCTATCGTATCGAAAATGACACATTACGATACCACAGGGTAGTGTATTAGGTCCTCCAATATTTTTGTTGTATATAAATGATTTGCCTCAACAAATTCGACATCCTATGGTTCTATTTGCCGATGACAGCACAGCGCTTATAAAATGTAATGATATTAGTGATTATGAAGAGGACATCAACAATAGTCTTAGAAATATAATTGATTGGCTTGATAAAAATAATTTGGTAATAAATTTAGTAAAGACGAATATAATGCATTTTCACCAACGCACAATTCCACCAAACGTTAACGTAAACTATAACAGACAGACGATTCAAAAAACGAAGGTCGCGAAATTTCTAGGAATCCTTATAGACGATCAATTAACATGGAAACCACAAGCAGAAGAGGTCTGTAAAAAATTGAGTACTGCTTCGTATGTTTTATTTAATTTGAAAAAAAAAGTAGACACTAGGACGGCTTTAGTTGCATACCATGGCTTAGTCGCATCGGTCCTGAGGTTTGGAATAATTTTCTGGGGTAATTGTACTTTAAGAGATACCATATTTAAAGCCCAAAAACGCTGTATAAGAGCCATGTGCGGTATAAAACCAAGAGATAGCTGTGAACCCTACTTCAAGTCGTTAAAAATTCTCACGTTTCCGTCATTATATATTTTGGAAATGGCAATTTTTGTTAAAAGCAACATAAGCTTAGCATTTGCTAAGGTCTCAGACACCAAGAAAGGTCCCGTTAGAAGTCAATACAAAAATCTTTTAACTGTCAGCAGCTATAAAACTGCACTACTTAGGAAAAGTGTTCTTTGCATGGGTCCAATTATATTTAATAAACTACCAGACAACATAAAAAATGACACCCTTCAACAGTTTAAAAACAAACTCAAGGCATATTTGACTCAGAAATGTTACTATACAATAAGTGATTTTTTGAATGACCCTCTACTGTGACATTGCAGATACACCATGAACACTGTATTACATTTTAATTTGAAATTATTATATTAATTATTTTATTAGTATTCGTATTGAAGTTTAAAATTTAATTTTGAAATTATTATATTAATTATTTTATTAGTTTTCCAACTGTATTTAAATTTGAAACCTTTCTTTGAAATTATTAAATCTATTTGGTGTTCCTTAGTATTTAAATTTGAAACTTAATTTGTTAAATTTTTGCATGCCAATACTCAGGCAGAATGTGCACGGGCCAATATATATATATATTTTTTACCAACTTTTTGTTAAACACCTACATTCTAAGCGAATAAATGATTTGATTTGATTTGATTTGATTTGATAACCTGATTTGTCTTACCCCGGTCAGCAAACAGCTGTCGAAAGAATTGCGGTCATCTATCTGATTTAAACTATCAACATTTACGGGTTTCTGACTTGTGAACAGCGTTTAGAAGACTCCTGCGATAACATTGATTGATGTTCGTATCGAATCGTTGTGAATGTTTGTAAAAAAGAAAAAACCATGTAAGTCCTTTTCCCCTGGCCCTATGGACACGCAAGGTGAAAGATCGACCGACACTTTTTTTTTTTTTTTTAAGGGTGGGAAATCATCAAATGACTCCTCCCGCTCTGGGTGGAGCAGAAGGGAGTGTCAAACTTTTACTGACTAAAACCCACCCGTGTTCCTTCCTTAGCCCTTTGTGTTCCAGGGCAGCGGTAAACCCTTTCGGATGGTCCCGCTACCCTGGCAGGCTTCGGCCCTATGGGGCCCCGTCTCTTTTGCTGACATCTCTTTGAGGCGCGCGTGGAATACGTACACGCCGTCCGGCACGGGCCTAGTCCTGATCGGACGGAGAGCTACCCATTACTCTCCGCCCGCAGGCCCGCGCCTACGGTGGCCGGGAGTCGTCACGCGGCTCCCGACGCCCGGAGCGTCTCCCGCGGCGGCTGAGGCGTGAGGTGCGCAAAGTGCGTTCCCTCGCCCACCCCGCCACCTCCTTCGCTAGCATGACTGCTTCGCAGAAGGAGGTGACTGCCTCCCACTCCCTCTCGCCCCGGACCATGGCTTGAACCAGGGCCGGACGCGAGAGGTCGCCGCCGCTGCCGATCGCCTCTACGAGGAATCGACCGACACTTGGAATTTATTTTAAAGTTTTTTTTTTCTCGATAAATCGCAGTGTTTTTTACACAATGTCATGGTTTTCGACTAGAGCAACAATTTCTTTCAAAAAAGATTTTCGTCTGAGCTACCATTTTGGAAATATAAAGCGTTTTGTAAAAAAATAAAAAAATTAGAAAGCTCCTAACTCGGAAACGGTGCGACGTATGGCCATGCTTCTCAGAACCTAAATGGTTTCCATGGTACAGGTTAACCCGAAAGTACAATAAAAAAGTCATATATCCGAAAAAAAAAACGAAAAATTTAGTCCCAAAAATTTATTTTATTGAAAAAAATTTGTTTTTTGGTTTTCTTTGCTGTTCATAGTGCCCCTAAGCGTATACGCTAACTCCTAAAACTCCGCCCCTAAGATGACCCACTGACCTCGGCTGCAGTCTCGACATTCATAGCGATCACTTTACGACCGAATTCGGTCGCAAAGTCCCAGATCGACAGGTGTAATGTAAGAAGTGACAGGACTTTACGACCGAATTCTGTCGTATCGATCGCTATGAATGTCGAGACTGCAGCCCCAGGTGGCCGATCGGTTGCGCAACCAACCATTAATTTTTTGGCAGTGCGACCATGGTTGCGCTGGCACTAGTGTCCTAGTGAGATACGGCCCTTTTTTTTTTTGAGGATGGGAAATCTTCAAATGACCCCTCTCGCTCTGGGTGGAGTGGAAGGGAGTGTCAGACTCTTACTGACTAAAACCCACCCGTGTTCCTTCCTTAGCCCTTTATGTTCCAGGGCAGCGGTAACCCTTTCGGACGATCCCGCTACCCGAGATACGGCCCTTAAGTAAACGATTTGGGACTCAGAGAGCAGGATAGGAGGTGGAGCATGGTTTGTGACACAGCTCCACAATCACACCCTACCGCCGTTCTGCCAAAGTAGCCCCACTTTACCAGGTTGGACTTACATCTTCCCACTTGTGTTCGGAGACGGTTCAGAGATTTCCAAGTGGACCACGGAAGGTTACATCCTGCAGGAAGATGCTCCTTTGGTGGTAGGTAGTAAGCAGAGAATCCTGCCAAAGTTTGCAATGGGCGCTGGCCAGGGGGCCTACTCCGAAGTGCAAAGTGCGAATGTTCGGATCGGACCGACACATGGCGGAACCGAATATTATTGAAAAATGCGAAAAAAGTTCGGATCGGCTCAGTTGGGTCGGGACCATAGTCAATATTCGAAAGAGTGTAGGAGTGTAGGATCGGAAACGACCGAACCAAATAGTAACTTCGTAGCAGGAAACGGCCGAACATTCGGCTGATACCGCTTCGGAGTAGACCCCCAGGTTTCCTGACAGAGACGCTGTCGATTTTAAGAAGCTGTGTCTGCTTTTTAGCCGTTGCGTTGGTAGCAGCCGAACATGCAGTCAACGTGACCTTTGCGCTGCTACCGACAACGCCGTGACTGTGGCAAAGTTTTAGGAAGACAAGATTTAAAATACAGTCGTGCCAGCGTCACGAAGAAGTGAACCCTGAGCATATGGAGCGCATATCCCTGCAGGGAGATGCTCCTTTGGTGGTAGATAGTAAGTAGAAAGGGCCTTCTATCCTCCCCTGTGTCCCAAAACATGCAGTCAACGTGACCTCTGCCACTGACGACGCCGTGGAAGTGGTAAAGTTTTAGGAAGACAAGATTTAAAATACAGTCGTGCCAGTGTCAAAGTCAAAGTCAAATCATTTATTTCAAATAGGCACATTAAAGGCACTTTTGAACGTCAAAATTAAAATTAAATTGATTCTAGTCGCCCTTTCCAAAAGGTAGTTTTCGTATGGAGAAGAATGGGCAAGAAACTCCACCGTTACTCTTTTTAAATGTTTTACAATATTTTGCATACATTAATTATATAATTATATGTGAAGACGATGCACCTAAAAATAAAATTACTATACCACAATAGGTAAAAGAATTAAAATGAATTTATGAAACCATGACATATAAATTGACTAGGTGATAGATACATGGTGCTCACATATTTACAAACATTCCAAAAGTAGACTATTTTCATAAAAAAATAAGGAGTAATGAGTCCGGGTGTGACTTTAAGTAATTACAGAATGTAAATCTAATGTCAAAGAGAATAAAAAAAAAAAGAATAAATTATACAATTACATTAGCCACCAGTTTGATTTTGTCTAGACTCTAGAGATTGTCCTATGGAGCAGGACCAGCATGTTTCCAAGCATTCTTATCTTGGATATAATCCTCTAATTTGTAATATCCTTGCTTACAAAGTGTAATTTTAATATAAGTTCTAAATTTTCTGAAAACGTGAAACGAAGAAGTGAACAATTTAACATACCTGACACTGCAGCCAATCCAAGAAAAATCACTGTTAGTTTCATTACTTTAGCTTACACAATCAATTGAATAATTTAAGTCCAACTGCAACGTATTTAACAAGACCTTCACTGATAATTTCTCGATAAAATCCGATAATATTGATTATAGAATAATGTGCACCAGTTTTTTTTGACTTGATTTTATTTTGTCATATCACGTTGTCACTGATTTTGGTGGTCAAATAATATGACAGAGTGAAGCTAAAACGCTGAACACGAAAGCTAATTCAATCATGATTTTTAAACACGTAATGGGTTCAGCAGTTCATGTCACACTAACGGACAGACAGATCGACGTTGCGTTATATATAAAGGTATTATTGTCGACGGTATATGGATTAGATACAGTTATGTCAAAGGTTGTTGAAAAATTCTTAAGAAATAATAGCGTATTGTGCTGTTGACAAACACATAAACATGATAATATTATGATATTAAAAATTATAAAATATTGGTCCTTGGTAGCTCTGGATCTTTATGATTTAAAAGAGTGTCCATGGAGTTTCTTGCCCGTTCTTCTCCATTTATTTTTATTTATTTATTTATAGTTAATTATATAACTATCCATAGGTACCTACGCTTTGGAATGGGCAACTAGCTTCATCTTTCTGACTGATCGACCCTTTGACAATTCAAAAGTGCCTGTAATTGGTTTAGTTGAATTAAATGATTTGAGTTTGAGTTTGATAGAGAGAGGTCGAAAGAGAGCAGGGAGGCCTTTTGCCCAGCAGTGGGACATTAGCGGTTAGCAAAAAACAAAAAATATTATGATGAATATGAGAACACCACGCTGAGTTCCTAAACGGGGCTGCAAGCTGAAATGGGGTCGGGCGGGTCACATCAGCTGCATGCATAGTGATCGCTTGGCATCAGTATCAGTCAGTGATGTAATCAAATATTTTGTAACAATTTTATGATTTAAAAGAGTGTCCATGGAGTTTCTTGCCCGTTCTTCTCCATAGGTACCTACGCTTTGGAATGGGCAACTACATAGCTTCATCTTTCTGACTGATCGACCCTTTGACAATTCAAAAGTGCCTGTAATTGGTTTAGTTGAATTAAATGATTTGAGTTTGAGTTTGATAGAGAGAGGTCGAAAGAGAATAGGGAGGCCTTTTGCCCAGCAGTGCGCATTAGCGGTTAGCAAAAAACAAAAAATATTATGATAGAATACGAAAACACCACGCTGAGCTCCTAAACGGGGCTGCAAGCTGAAATGGGGTTGGGCGGGTCACATCAGCTGCATGCATAGTGATCGCTGGGCATCAGTATCAGTCAGTGATGTAATCAAATATTTTGTAACAATTTTATGATTTAAAAGAGTGTCCATGGAGTTTCTTGCCCGTTCTTCTCCATAGGTACCTACGCTTTGGAATGGGCAACTAGCTTCATCTTTCTGACTGATCGACCCTTTGACAATTCAAAAGTGCCTGTAATTGGTTTAGTTGAATTAAATGATTTGAGTTTGAGTTCTCCACACGCCACACGAGGATAGACGGCATCGCCGAGGCCGGTCCAGGTAGAGGTGAAATACGACCAAGACAAGTACCGCACGGGTTGGATCGAGGTGACTCTGGAAAAGGATGCCTAAAAGGATGCCTGAGAGGATTTGGGGGAAGACTTTGCTCAGTCCAGGCTAACAGGTAGAGGTGAAAGACGACCAAGACAAGTACCGCACGGGTTGGATCGAGGTGACTCTGGAAAAGGATGCCTAAAAGGATGCCGATGATGATGGATTTTTCGTGTTACTTTAGTGAACTCGCAAGAGTAAGTTTATATATAATATGTTACGAGAGCAACAATTAGTGTAATTTTATGTTTATTGTTTCTTTTATTGTTTTTTTTTATTTTTTATGTAAAACATATCTATGTTAATTTTTTGTAAAGATTACATTGTTATAAGTATAAGGTTGTATTGTTTTAGTTATAAGTAATTGGTGTTAATGTATTGTGTAGTTATTTGTAATTGTTAGTAATAGTGTTATTTAAAATAGTTAATATTATAAGTAGGCTTAGCTATCGCATTAGGTTTCTAAACCTGTAATGATAGTTTTAGAGTTTTAAATAAATAAATAAATAAATGCCTGAGAGGATTTGGGGGGGGGGGGGCTTTGCTCAGTCCAGGCTAACAGGTAGAGGTGAAAGACGACCAAGACAAGTACGGCACGGGTTGGATCGAGGTGACTCTGGAAAAGGATGCCTAAAAGGATGCCTGAGAGGATTTGGGGGAAGACTTTGCTCAGTCCAGGCTAATAAAAAAAAATACAATGACAATAGAAAAATATTTGTATAAAATCAAAAGTCATTTATTCAAATTAGGCTGAGAATCAGCACTTTTCGGACGTCAAAATTACAAATGACAGTCCCCCAAAAACGCCCGCCCTTCACCACTTCCTAGCGCTATCGCTGGGAAGAAGAAGTGGCGCAACAAACTCCCCAGCAGCACAGCTCACCAGCTCAGCAGCGCAGCTATAGAAACGCGTAATGAGGAGGGTTCAACTTGGCAATATTTTTTTTTTAGAATCGGCCTTTAATCATTATCTGCCTGCCTGTTCCCAATAATATTGGAGTCGCCTTCCAGTCTAACTGGATGCAGCTGAATTCGGGATTGAATTGGATTGATTTTTAATCACTTGACATTAAATAATCTAGAATATTTTGATATTAAAGTCCGTCCCAGCCACCTTCTTAAGGTCGTCCGTCCATCTAGCTGGGGGGCGTCCCACACTACGCTTGCCGACACGCGGTCTCCACTCCAGGACTCGTCTGCTGCACCGGCCATCGGTCCTTCGACAAACATGGCCAGCCCACTGCCACTTCAGTTTGCTTACTCTGCACGATATGTCGGTAACTCCGGTTCTTTGTCAGATCGTTTCATTCCTGATTTTATCCTTCAAAGAGACTCCTAGCATAGCTCGCCGTTGTTGCAATAAAGAGGATTTTTTCATAATATCGTAATACAACACGGTTAGCGCAGTGGCTGAGTGATCTGACTGCTGCGCTGGGTGTCGCGGGTTCGATTCCCTCACAGAACAAATATTTGTAAGTCCTACATGTATTTGTTCTGAGTCTGGGTGTTTTTCTATCTATAATATGTATGTATTTACAAAAAAAAATGTATGTAAGTAGTTTATCAGCCATCTTGTTACCATAACACAAGCATTAGGTTGCTTAGCTTGGGACTAGATGGCGTTGTGTGAAATGTCCAGGGATATTATTATTATTATTTCATCATCTACCTGCCTTTTCCCAACTATGTTGGGGTCGGGTTCCAGTCTAACCGGATGCAGCTGAATACCAGTATTTTACATGAAGCGACTGCCTATCTGATATTATTATTATTATTTATTATTTATAAAGTTTTTAACGTTGGTAAGGTCGTCAGTTGTAGGTTATTAATTATAATTTTTTTTTGGTGAACCTGTAAAGTATAGGAAAGGAAATAAATCGATTATTGTACGTATTGTATTGATTTAACAGAATTATAATAACGCCTGCACGCCATCTAGCTTCTCATTTCTGAACTATCGCAATCATGGCGCTTTAGTTTGCTTGTCAAAACTCACGCACACTAGTACGCAAGTGTCAAATTTGGTCTGGATTTCACGATCGTTGTCCTCAGTAAATAATGTAAGTTATTTCCTAAAAAAAGGTCGATCGCGGAGACATTTCATTATAGAAAAGTGATAAAATGATTCGTTTTCAACAAAGGTTGTCTATGTTTTGCGTATAATCCGGACGAAAAATGCATGGAAGGCCCATTGGAGCATCCACCTTAAAGAAAAAAAGAAAGACAAAATATTGTTTATTCGTACAAATAAGACGCACTTTATAAAACCATCATCATCTGCCTAGCCTTTACCCAACTATGTTGGGGTCGGCTTCCAGTCTAACCGGATGCAGCTGAGTATCAGACTGGCTATCTGACATCCACAACCCAGTTACTGGTTAATACGAAACCCCTTGGCAAGACTGGTTGTCAGACTTTCAGGCTTCTGACGACCCGTAACGACTGTCAAAGATCCAAAAATTACAGTCGGGACCAACGGCTTAACGTGCTTTCCGAGGCACGGAGGGGTATGTAAAGATGGTTACCCATACACGGACCAATCGCGGCCAGCGTAGCTTAACCTGTTCGGTCGACCCATGCGGCTGATAATACTTAGCCACAAGCCCATTATAAAATAAACATAAAAAATAAACGTTTACGAATTCAGAATTTGTTTGTTTACCTTGTTCCGATTCATAATTATCTATGGGCAAACAATAATAGAATTCATTCAATACGATACTAACCTATCATCATATATTCATTATTGTTTCTTTCCGCAGAAATGTTACTCATAAATAATAAATATTTATCATAACATAACAGACAAGGGCCCCAATTCTGTATTATTCCCCGCGAAATCTTACCACATGCAAACCGTGTCAATATCGTGTTATCCGACTACATCCACAGTCAGATACCGTCCGACCGGTTGACCGGTGACGCTTGATACAACAGTGACTTTAAGGACAATATTAATTAAAAGTTATCAATATTTTATGAAAGTTTAATGAATAACGGAACTGCCGATCGATTCCGTAAATATCTCACCGTGAAAAGTTAGGTAAAGTGTAATGTTATGTTAAGGGTTTGGTTTCCGCACTTAGTCCTTCAGGTGGACCATTGTGCGTGGGCCATGGTGGCCGTCGGTGGTTATTCCAACCAGCCCACCTCCCTCCAGAAGCTTATTAGGTCTCCTGGTCTGTCGAGAACATCTGTGTAGGATCTGGGTGTCCCGAGGGTTTTTGATATAATCTGGGTGACGTCTGTGCACTCAAAGAGCACATGCGCAAAGGTTTCATCAGCCTCCATGCAAGCTCTGCACAGGGGGATGTCCGTTATGCCTATCGTATGGAAGTGTTTGTTCAGTGAGCAGTGTCCCGTGATGGTCCCCGTCATCAGAGGTTAGGTGAAGTGAGCTGTCAATAGTGTCAATCCGTAGCATTAGTTGGAATGACAGCTCACTCCACGCTCACTTCACCTAAGTTTTCACGGTGAGATGGTAACAGAGAATCATACTGTTTTGTAAGACCACTAGCATTTTGTAAAACAGCGTATTCTACAATCTATCTGCGACATATGGACAACTTTCCGTAATCAATCGCCAGGCAAGCAGTCCATCAGACACGACACCCATCTGGACGGAGGGCTCTCCATTTTCTATGGAGGACGAGTGAACTTTACACCCTCCTCATACTTAGAAGTATACTTAGCAGTATGAGGAACAACTGGGTGGGATGTTCACTCATAAGTCCACGAAAAGTCAGAATCATCTCATCATCTGCCTAGCCTTTTCCCAACTATGTTGGGGTCGGCTTCCAGTCTTAACTGGATGCAGCTGAATACCAGTATTTTACATGGAGCGACTGCCTATCTGACCTCCACAACCCAGTTACTGGGTAATACGATACCCCTTGGTAAGACTGGTTGTCAGACTTTCGGGCTTCTGACTTCCCGTAACGACTGTCAAAGATCCACGAATGACAGCCGGGACCAACGGCTTAACGTGCTTTCCGAGGCACGGAGGGATCTCGGTATGTAAAGATGGTCACCCATCCACAGACCAACCGCGGCAAGCGTAGCTTAACCTGACCGATCGACTTGTGCGGCTGTTATTATTTAGCCACGGGCCCCTCTTAAAAAAAGTCAGAATAGATTTTTAAATAAAACAATACTTGTTAAATAGATTCATTTATTTGTTTCCTTTCCAATATCTTCAACCGCGAGAAAACGGAGGGGCAGCGTTGGTTACCATGTAGTAAATACCGGATTGTCTGAAAACGTAAGATAAGAAAATATTATATTATTGTTTGTTTGAACGCGCTAATCTCGGTCACTACCAGTCTGATTTGAAAACATTTAACATTTTAAATATGATGTATTCCACATTGGGCACCTGTTTAAATGGCACCTGAGAGAATCGCACCTGATGTATTCCACATACGGCACCTATTGATATTTTTCGCAGGTCTTATGCCAGTCCATGGAGAAACATGTAAGATCATAACTTTATGACCGTAATGTACATAACAGACGTCAGCACATCAAGCTACTACAATCTGCCAAATTTCTTTAATAGATTCTCAACTTTATCTTTAAAGTATTAAGGTTCAAAGTTGACTGGGAAAATTTGACAGTTTCGGGTAGCTTGACCTGCTGGCGTCTGTACCATGTTTTAAAGCAAATAAATATATTCTTATTCTTATTTTTTTTTTTATATTTGATAGCCCAGTTCTTGAGAAAGGCTACTTAAGATCACGCTTGGATTCGAGCAAAAAGAAAAAATGTCAGAAAGAACGCTAAGCGGTAGGCGATGCGATGAGATGGGTTGGGTTTGTGGAATAAGAAACATGCGGACGAAGTCACAGGCAGAAGTTAGTGTGAAATAAAATATTTTGATTTTGATTGACTTACCCAATCTTAGGCACAAGTCCACCCATCCTAAGATTTCCCGTGAGGAAGCAATTGCCGCTCATGGCGGTCAGGAATGAGGCACAGCGGCGTCCGGTAAAACCACCAGATATGAGGGACTCACCTAGGTAGAAATATGACCTGTAAGAAAGATTAGTAGAATAATTTAGAAGCATTTTTTACATTTTGTAAATGTAAGAACCATGGATGTGTTTTTTACGATTTTTTGACGTTGACTTGAAAGAGCATGGCAGTTAAATGTCTTACTGTTGGTGGCGCGTGTGTTGGATAACGAAATGGTTGAGCTGGGTGGTGCTGATCCACACGTCATGTTCGTGAACGGTCGCCGTCGGTTGAGAGTGGTCATCTCTTAACTGCCAGGGTTTATTTTTAATTTTATATTTTAAATTGTTTCTTTTTTACATTGTTCTCACATATAGAAGCAATAACAATAATGTACCCAGGATTTTGTAATAATATCTTGATTTAAAAGAGTGTCCTTGGAGTTTCTTGCTCGTTCTTCTCCAAAGAGATCTACGTTTTGGAATGGGCAACTAGCTTCAACTTTCTGACTAACTGACCGACCATTTAATTTTGACAATTCAAAAGTGCCTGTAAATGGTTTAATTGAAATAAATGATTTGAGTTTGAAAGATATATAAAAATCAACCTACTAGACTATTCCCAACTATGTTGGGGTCGGCTTCCAGTCTAACCGGATGCAGCTGAATACCAGTATTTTACATGGAGCGACTGCCTATCTCGCTCCCACAACCCAGTGCCTGGGTGACACGATAACCCTTGGTAACACTGGTCGTCTAACTAACCCTTATCAACGGTTATGCCAAAAGTTAATATTGACTGGCAAAGAGAGAAATAAACCATACGTATGGTATCTACGTCAGCACTGTACTGCAGGCTTTTAAACATGGTGATTAGTTTTCTAACTCTGCCAGACAAAGCCCTAATTATTTGAGAATTACTTTTGAAATTGAAATTGTTTATTGCGTGTCGCGGGTTCGATTCCCGCACGGAATAAATATTTGTATGACCTACATGTATTTGTTCTGAGTCTGGGTGTTTTTCTATCTATAATATGTATGTATTTACAAAAAAAAAATGTATATAAGTAGTTTATCAGCCATCTTGTTACCATAACACAAGCATTAGGTTGCTTAGCTTGGGACTAGATGGCGCTGTGTGAAATGTCCAGGGATATTATTATTATTGAAATAATTGATTTACATTTACTTTGTAAAATGTCTATATTTATGTCTGTAATTCAGGTCAATTCCAGGTCCAGTTGAAAACCAGGGTCAGGCACTAGTTGTCTGGCATTTTTGCTGAACTGGGACTTTTTGGCGCAGCCGTGAGGCACACTTTCCTGCTAATTTCTTACATCGGACTTTATACTTTTTATTTGATCTTTTTTTTGTGTTTATCTGATATATGTATCTAGTGTATTGTGTCTTTTAGTCTGTGCTAAATGAATGTATTTTCTTTCTTTCTTGTACATATAATAAAGAGTATTTTTCACGCCCTTTATGCATGGAGGCTTTTATTTAGGTAGTAAGTTTTTATTTACATTTTAATTAATTACTTTTCAGCTTGAGTACGTATAGTTTTTATTATATTTGTTGTTATATTGGCGTGGCTAGCTGACATATTTTATGGCAAATAATTTAAGTTTCTTGTAATGTTAATTACTGAACATAGGTTCCTAGTACTGTATACATGCAACTATATTCTAACTGAACAGACAGCTGTGCTGCTGGGGAGTTTGTTGCGCCACTTCTTCTTCCCAGCGATAGCACTAGGAAGTGGTGAAGGGCGGGCGTTTTTGGGGGACCGTCTTTTGTAATTTTGACGTTCGAAAGTGCTGATTCTCAGCTTAATTTGAATAAATGACTTTTGATTTTGATTGATTCTACTCTATTCTATTCCATTATTTTGTTTTTTCGAAATCGTTTAAACCTTAGAAAGAAACAAGAAACAAAAGCCTACACAACCCACCTAGCATGATCACACTCCTGTGAATTACAGCCAGGCATGTCAATACCGCCGTTGGGATAGAAGTCAACATCTCCCAAGGTGCCAATGTAGCCTAGAAGACCAGCATTCGTGTGGATGACCTCTGTGTAGACACCGTCAGAGGGCCTGAACTTGTCATCGTTGGTTATCCAGCCAGGGTATGCAGCATCTAAAGCTGTGGAGAGAAGAGTGGTTTGATCAATATGTATTTTACTGTGTGTACATAAATAAATAAAGAAGATTTTTACGTCATCTGGACGTGACGCATGTAGTGATTTAAAGTAAAAACAAAAAAATTAACAAACAACTAAATTTTTCAAATTGCAAGTTAAACAAATATCAACTTTATGTTAATGGGAATTAGGTTGATTTCAGAGTGACTAGCACTATTGAAAAAGTTATAAAAATGTTTGAACTTTATTGTGTAGGAATTAAAGTTATTTTTCCATAAGCTCACATTTGTTTACATTTTTGACAAATAAATTGCGAATGCAGATGAATTGGCCACTATGATTTTGTCACTTTGTGTTTTTGTAACTTTATTAAATGATAAATGATTTTATTTTTGTAAGTAGGTTTGTACAAACACTTTTACACGTCAATCATATTTTAAAACTAGATGAGGTCGGCGTTTCCTATCTGACTAGTCTGAGAAGAAAGGCCGAAACAAACTCAGACGTCACAGTCTCTTTTAAAGTCCAGACATAATCTTGGTCAGATCATGTGAAGACCATGTAGATTTATGTCTGAGATGGTTTTTTTGAAGAAAGAACCAAACAGTTTGAGAGGACCTGTCCAGTCAGTGCACGCATTTGTCAGAAATCGTGCAGCTCAACTCAAAACTTAGGGAGCTCAACGATCTGACGAACAATACCAAAGAAAGGACATTTGGGTAGGCCACATTAATTACTCAAACTGCCAGACCACGACAAAAACTAAGAGAACAGAGAGAAAAATAATATAAATACAATGACCCACATAGTCTTCACATTCACAATAATTAAAATAATAGAATACTTTACAAAGTAAGCAAATGTCATAGTATATATCAAATTCATCAATGTCAAAGTGTATATAAAAAAAAAAAACAAAAAACATCAACAAAACAAAAATAAAAAATAAACACATTTAATATGTAAAAATTGGAAGCAGCTTAATCCCAAGCCTTTTTGTCCTCGATATAAGCCTTAACGGTATAAAATGCTTTCTGGCACAACTTACGTTTAATGAATGATTTGAATTTATTAAGGCTTAGATCTTGAACGGGGCTTGGAACTTTATTGTAAAAGCGTATACATTGGCATCTGAACGAGCCACCTATTTTCTTGAGCCTTGTTGTAGGTAGAACAAATTTGTGTTTGTTCCTAGTATTTATATCATGGATATCACTGTATTTTTTAAACAATTTTATATTTTTATGGGCATATAAAAGATTTTCATAAATATACTGAGAAGGCACAGTCATAACATTAATTTCTTTAAATTTGTCTCTGAGCGAGTGTCTCGGACTTAATTTATAAATTGATCGAACAGCTCGCTTTTGCAAAACAAAGATAGTCTGAATATCAGCGGCATTTCCCCACAATAGAATACCGTACGACATTACACTATGAAAATAGCTAAAGTACACTAAACGGGCTGTCTCTATATCAGTTAAATTACGAATTTTTCTAACAGCGTATGCTGCGGAACTTAGCTTTTTTGACAATTTGTCTATATGTGGACCCCACTGAAGCTTAGCATCCAAAGTTATGCCTAAGAATACTGTGCTGTCTTCAGGATTCAATTCTTCGCCCTTTACCAACACATTAGTTTTCACTTGTCTAACGTGAGGCAACGTAAACTTAATGCATTTGGTTTTTTTCTCGTTTAGAAGTAAATTATTAACATTGAACCAGTGGACTACTTTAGAGATCGCGCTATTTACATCGTCAGTAACCTGCTGCTGACGTTTAAGTTTAAATAAAAGTGAAGTGTCATCTGCAAACAACACTATATCATGATTATCCTTTATGAGGTACGGCAAGTCATTAATATAAATAAGAAACAAGAAAGGACCAAGAATTGAGCCCTGTGGGACTCCCATTGTTACTAAAGATCCGGGAGATCTTTTTCCGTTAACATCAACGCTCTGAATCCTCTTACTCAAGTATGAAGTAAGAAGATCCAGAGCAGCGTTCCGGATTCCGTAGTGGCGGAGTTTCCTGATTAAAGTTTCGTGAAGAACGCAATCGAATGCCTTGGACAAATCACAAAAGATGCCCAAGGCATCGCATTTGTCTTCCCATGCATTATAAATATGTCCTATAAGTTCAACACCGGCATCAGTAGTTGAACGACCCCTTGTAAAACCGAACTGTTTGCTATGTAATAATTTGTGTTTATTAAATGAAAAATGAAAAAATGAAATTCCGAATCGCAACCATTAACATTTTCCATAAGCAAAGACTCAGCAACAGAAGGTGATGAGTTTAGGGATTTAGTAGTTGAAACGGGAATATCTGAAAAGAAATTTTCAAATGCCTCGGCGACTTGTGAGTCTGATTTTATTATGTTGTCATTAATAGACAGGCTGTAGTCAGTATTTCGGTTACTAGATCTTCCCGCTTCACTATTAATAATAGACCAGGTCGTTTTAATTACATTATTGCTGTTTTTAATCTTTGAACCCAAATAACGTGACTTGGCCATATAACAAACTTTTTTAAATAATTTTGAATAATTTCTTACATACAAATTAAATTCATCAGTGTTTACGTAAGTCCTTTCATTGTACAGTTCATAAAGCCGCTTTCTACTTTTATGAATACCAATGGTAGCCCAATCACTGAAACATGTGTTACTATTAACCGAGATAGTCTTGGGAATAAAGGTTGAATTAAATTGTTTACAGTATATATTAAAAAAATTATCATATAGATAATTAGGATCCGCATGAGTGGACAAAATTGGTAATTTATCAGTGAGTTTACTTTTGAAAACCTTCAAGCGACATGCAGTTTTGGGGTTAACAGTGATATCTTTTTTAACCACTATTTTGTTTTGATTTGGAATAGTAATCCTTTGCCCGTAATGATCAGAATCTAGTAAATTTATAATTTCTTTGTGGCTTGGTATTATATCTGTATAAATATTATCTAGGCATGTGGCACTAGTAGGGGTTATTCTTGTGGGCTCCAAAAATAGGTTTACAAGATTGTAGGACTGAAACAGACTTATAATTTTACTACGAGAACCTGAGTTTTCTAATAAATTGACATTAAAATCACCGCAAATGATAACGGACTTGTTTGAGTTACAAATCCTGTCTAACACTTCATCCATTACCTTTTCAAAACAGTCATACAATCCTGATGGGGGTCTGTACACACTTAATACAACAAAATGCTCCAATTCTATACAGGCAATTTCAACTGTACGCTCAACAGATAGGCTCACGATATCGTTACGATCTTTAAATTTGAGCTGGTTACTTACTAAAATTAATGAGCCACCATGTATAGCATTTAATCTGCTGAACGAACTACCAACCTGGTGATTATTAAAATTGAACAAGAACTGGTGGCTTTTCAGCCAATGTTCTGTTATGCAAAGAATATCAATACTATTAAAATTCATAAATAATTCTACTTCTAATTCTTTGTTCATAAAACCTTGAATATTTTGATGCACCAGGTTGATACTATTTACAGATTTTAAAGCCTTTTTTGAGTTGCTTTTGCAATTCTGTACAATACAGCTAGAGGTATCCTCTATTGTCTTACTTTCTAATTTAAATTATTAGCAATGTCATTAATTGTTGTTACCAAATTAGTGGCAGAATTATTTATAATGTCATTGCGTTGCTCAAAAGAAGCAAGTTGTTTAGCCAAATTTTTGGCTGTAATTGAAAAAAAATATGATAGCGACACAGCTATCTGTCTTTTATAATAGTTAGGCAGATAGTACATAACAATGTTATATCTATCTTTTGTCAAATAGAAATTTTTACTAACATAATTGTTAAAATCAATCAAATGGAACAAGTTATTATTATAAGTCAAGTTATGCATTGTCATATTTAGTTCAAATCATAAGCTATTTTCTTCCTGTGGCAAACTGTTACTATAAGGGAATGTAAACAACACAACTTTTCTTAAACTAAGGTTGCATAATGTTTTATGATACTGGAGCAGTTCTCCTTTGTTTACATTTCCCCTATTACCCACAAAAATTAATAAAGTTGTATCCTGAGTAAAGTTACATTTAATAATTTTTTTCATAATATGAGATTTGATATGAGATTTGATTTGATTACATTTTGGTTTTCTCACTTTATAATTGTAACTTTTTATAAGCATCTGTTGCTATTTTTAATTTAATTGGTTAATGGTTTCTGCACAAGTAACAACTGCAAACATATGGACTACGGCTTTTTGATTTTGTTTTTATTGAAGTTCATGCAAACAAAAACAATCAGCCCATAATGTTCCCACTGCTGGGACACAGGCCTCCTCTCTGTGAGAGGGAGTGGGCTGTAATCCACCACGCGGGCCCAGAGCGGCTTGGTAGAGGTCACATGTCTTCGAAATTAACGCCGTTCGTGTTTGTTTAACCATTTTATATTACGTGGAAAATGTTGTTGGTTATTATATTTATTGTGAGTATTTTATTGTGAGTATTTAATGGGAGTATAGATGTTGGTTAACATTTATACTCCCATTTTAGTTTTAAGTTCTATACCATAACATTTTAATGTGTAGGTAACCGTTTATTTTCCCAAATAAAATAAAAAAATAAATAAAATAAAAAAAAGACACAGGCCTGCTAGTCCTATCTATGGGAGATAGTGGGCCATAATCCACTACGCGAGTCCAGTGCGGGTATGACACATGCCTTTGGATTTGTGGTTCTAGGACATGCCGGTTTCCTCACGATGTTTTCCTTCACCGTTTCGAGAGCAGTAGTGATGAAATTAAATATACAAAGTAAAGTGCCTGCCTAGTTCGTACCCACGATCTACAACTCGTAAGTTGGGGCCAATACCACCTGCACCACCAAAAGCACCAAAAAAACCAAAGCACCTGCCATCTAATCTCTTCACCACCCTTGGTTGACTGGTAGAGAATGCCTAAGGCATTAAGTCCGCCTTTGTACCTTTTTGTGCGAAAAGTTTAAATAAATAAATACCCCTCGCCACCACAGCTCCATATCTGAGAGCATAGCTTACCAGTGATATAAGAAATCTGTCCGCCAACATTCCTGCCAATGATTCCCGCTTGATGGCCTCCCAGACTGTGGCCCACGATATGGTACATTGTGGGGCTGGCACCAGTCGCAGAGTTCAACCATTCAATGAAGCGAGCTACACTCTCACCTGTATACAGATATACTATTATTATGATAAAGAAGAAAAAAAGAGACTCATTCTTTCATTCTTTCCTTATTTCCTTAAATGCTCCAAGGTAGTCCGCGAAATTCAAATTTTCTTACGTTTTTTGCAATTTTCTGGTCAGCACTAAGTTGTACGTTGATTAAAATACGATTCGCGGCCGTAACAAATATGTATTTAATAATAATAATAATAAATAATAATAATATCCCTGGACATTTCACACAGCGCCATAACAGAAAAAGAATCAAAGAAAAATCAACACAACAATCAGAATTATAATCATTAAAGTCATCAACACAACTCTCCAAGATCAAGTAATCCTACTGAATGACTATTTCATGAAATCTTGACATTTTAGGATTATGCTAACTTAATAATTTGTATTACTGATTCTAATGATTATAATTCTGTAAATAAATATTTGTTACGGTCGCGAATCATATTTTAATCAACGTATAACTTAGTACTGACCAGCAAATTGCAAAAAACGTAAGAAAATTTGAATTTCGCGGGCTACCTTGATGCATACACCTTAAGGAAAGAATGAGAAAAATAATGAACACATTGACATGCTATTATTCCATTTGACATTTTTTTTGTTACTGTAATCTTTTTGTAATTTGCCATTTTTCAAATTCAAATTCATTTATTTGTCCGAATATGGTACGGACGCCAGCAGGTCAACCTACCCGAAACTGTCAGATTTTCCCAATCAACATTGAACCTAATGGTTTAGCAATAAAGTCGAAAATCTATTAAAGAAATCTGACAGATTGTAGTAGCTTGATGTGCTGGCGTCTGTACATACGATGATGATGTAATAAGCGGCGAGCTTGTAGTCATTAGCAGGGCATGAATCCTTACTTCAGGCTGTAATAGAGAATTTTGTACTTAATGAGATAACACGAAGGCTATAGTGCTGGACCGTACCGGAAGTTACAGTGTTGGCCACAGCAGCGAAGTAGTTGATGGTACCAGCGCCGGCACTCCAGTCCACCGCGATGACGTTCACATCCTCAGCTGACAGGAATGCTGCAAAGAAAATGATAAATATCAGTGTCCCAGTTAAAAAAAAAAACAATCTATCAAAAGAAATAAGAAAAGTAGGTAATCAAAATTTATTTTGTTCAAATATAAATAGATGGTGTTCCTTGTGGAATTATATGAGTGAATATATGTTGAGAATTATTAATTCACCCATAAATTATAAATCTAATAAAGTCATTTTCGCTATTAAAATAAAATAAAATGGCTGAGATATTAAGCGATAAATTGTAAATTTATTAACGAGAAGTTTTGATCACTCAACAAGGCCATATAAAAATCATTTACGTACAGGCAAATTTAAAACAGCACTGCTGAAAAAGAATATTATGCATATGGGACCGGTGATATACAACAAAATACCTGATGATATAAAAAAATGCATATTACAAATATTTAAAAGGAAATTAAATAAATTGCTACTTGAAAAATGTTATGATGATTTTTTTAATGACAAATCAATATTATGATTATTTATATACAATGATTTTCTTTTCGATTATAATTTTCAAATTTCATTGCATTTTTGACTAATTATTAACTTATTATTGACATTGTATTATTGACTAATTATTAACTTATCATTGAAATTATATTATTGACTAATTAATAACTTATTGTCATTGTAATATTGACTAATTATTAACTTATTATTGACATTGTACAGTCAGCGTCAATGATATCGGAACGAACAGACTGTTCAAAATGATCTAAGCAACTATGAAAATGAAATATTAACTCAATGACACAAGGAATGTTTCAGAATGAAGACAGTACACGACAACTGTCATTCTGACAATAACTTTATCCAATTGAGACAAAGTTTAATTTTCTTAGTTGTTGAGATCATTTTGAACAGTCTGTTCGTCCCGATATTATTGACGCTGACTGTACTATTGACTAATTATCAACTTATTATTGACATTGTATTATTGACTAATTATTAACTTATTGTCATTGTAATATTGACTAATTATTAACTTATTATTGACATTGTTAACCACTGAATGAACTTACAAATTGAATGATTTATATTTTCATTGATTATTTTAATAATTTGATACTTGTTAAATATTTGATTTTTTAAGATTATTTCATCATTAATTCTACTATAAAAATTGTTTTGCATGCCTCTCGGTAGAATGTACTGGATCCTTCTCTAACTTAACACCTTTTGTACCTACATTCATAGCAAATAAATTATTTCATCTCATTACAATAATTTAATTGACATTTTATAATTGGAATTGTATTTATGACTGTTTCTTTTTTTGTCTACAAAATTAACATTTAACTAAATATTTTGTTTTAATTTATCAAATTTTTATGTTGCTTACTGACATTTAAATATTTGTACGCCACTAAGGCAAAACATGACTGATCTAATAATGTATTGTGATAACTTCCATGCTCTGTACACACGGCTACACGTTACGTACAAAACCAGTTTGTCTTGGCCTCACTTTGTATGATATTTTCTCACAATGAACGGTCAGCCAATACTGCTTTTGCATAGCTTGATGTGTAGCCGTGTGTACACTCATGTTTACACAAATAAAGAATCTTGAAAATTAAAGTATCAATTTTGCATGCGCCCGATAATAAATAAACCTAATGCTTGTGTTATGGTAACAAGATGGCTGATAAACTACTTATGTACATTTTTTTTTGTAAATACATACATATTATAGATAGAAAACACCCAGACTCAGAACAAATACATGTAGGACTTTACAAATATTTGTTCTGTGCGGGAATCGAACCCGCGACACGCAGCGCAGCAGTCCGATCGCTCAGCCACTGCGCCAACCGTGTTGTCGATAAGCAATCCACTCATCACAGAGTTCACAACATGAAGCAAGCTGGCAACGCGTTTAACTAGCGGTCATTTACATATTTTTGACCGTTCAGACGAAAAAGGCCGCGCGACGACGTTACCAAATCGCTTGTCTACGCGCACGTATGTGCATCCTTTTCCTTAATAACATGCTCTAAATTTCCTCTATACTCCCCTCCCTCCCCTTTTCCCTCTCTCTTTTCTCTCTTTCCTCTTCTCTATTTTTCCTCTATTTTCTTTTCTTTTTATTTTCTTTATTTTTAGTCTTACCAAGGGGTATCGTATTACCCAGTAACTGGGTTGTGGAGGTCAGATGGGCAGTCGCTCCATGTAAAATACTGGTATTCAGCTGCATCCGGTTAGACTGGAAGCCGACCCCAACATAGTTGGGAAAACGCTAGGCAGATGATGATGATGCTCTAAATTTCCTCGTTTAGTTAGAAACCTATTCAAATACGTTAGTAAGATCGGCATCGTTTATAAACTTTCTTTATAATAGGTTGGGGTCGCTAAGAGCAAATTAGTTTGCATTGCATCCGATCCGAATACAAGTCCAAAAACTGAGTTCAATTAGCCTTTTTTTTAAGTCGCCGTGAAATCCTTATGGATACCCTCCGTCTGGGAAGAACGGAGGGTTATGTCGGACTCCTACTAATACCATGAGTCGGGGGCCCGGGAGATACATGTTAGACAAGCACTGCGATTCTGTAACCATCTCACAGTGAAAACTTAGGTGAAGTGAGCGTGGAGTGAGCTGTCATTCCAACTAGGTAATGCTAGGGATTGACACTATTAATGATTTTATTTTATTTGACTTTTATCTGATTTTGTTGATTTTAATATGTGTTCTATTAATGGGTGTATTTGCCTGAAATAAATGAATTTATTATTATTAACAGCAGTGCGATTCTGTAACCATCTCACCGTGAAAACTTAGATGAAGTGAGCGTGGAGTGAGCTGTCATTCCAACTAATGCTAGGGGTTGTTATTAACAGCTCACTTTAAGTTCACTTCACCTAACTTTTCACGGTGAGATTTTTAAATTTGGCGACCTTTTTACAGAATCGATCGGCTGATAATTTTCCGAATTCATACCAACCCGTCATATGTACAAATAGTAGGTACCTACTATGGTTGGATTTTCATTTCTCGAATTCGAATCGGATGCAAGTGCACACACGTTTTTCTTGTGATTAGAAATATCTTAGATTAAGAGAAATTCTACAGCGGAAGACAGGATTCTATGCATCCGCTTGTTTTCCCAAACCATAGAGTAAAATAAATAAGATTTTACCAGGAACCAGCACCCTATTGAACTCTGCAGTGACGTCATCCAGCCATCCGTGCAGCAAGACGACCGTCCTTCTAGCTGGGTCGTAGTTGTTGAGCCCGAGGAGACCCTCATTGCCGATCAGCATGGGTTGGCTTACAGTAGGGTTTTGTCTGAAATAAGTAAAAAAAAAACTTGAGAGGTGTCGATTAACTAGTGAAGGAATTGTAATTTTTTTTTTTAATTTTTTTTTTTTAGCTTTTACTGGTTTTGTATTGCTTGATGTTGATGTGTAGCCGTGCGTACCATCCGCGTATGTAGGAGGATAGTGTGTTTAATAACTCCTAAGGTTTCTGTGCGCCTGGTACTTTTACTTAATGATTTTTTTTTTACGGCTTACACGGCTTACTACTATAGCAAAAAGTGTCGTTCCAACTATTGGTCTTAATTTTTTCCGTCTAGCCCCCTTTCGCAACGCGCGATAAGGAACTTCGTTCCAAAAGAATATCACCATCATCATAATCAGCGTATGATGTTCCCACTGCTGGGACACAGGCCTCCTCTCAGTAAGAGGGACTGGGCCGTTATCCACCACGCGGACCCAGTGCGGTTTGGTAGATGTCACATGTCTTCGAATGTTGGTTTCTAAGATGTTTTCCTTCACCGAAAAAAAACAGTGTGGCAGGGACATCGATGCACAAACTGTAACCATGGATTCAGCACATGATACTAGACCCTATAGCGTCGAAATTTTTCGTCGGTTATCAAAATAACTTGAGAGGTGTCAAGGAACACCCGGATGGAACGAAGTTCCTTTCGATTAATTAGTAAAGGAATTGTAATAAAATTTTATTTTTTTTAAGTTATAATATTTTTTTTTATTATTAACAAATAAAAAAACACAGACAAAAAACTGGCTTGCTTTCTATAAGAGAGAGAGAGAGATAGACAGAGAAACACGCGCACGCCGCACGGCTTACAACTATAGCAAAAAGTGTCGTTACAACTTTTGGTCTTAATTTTTTCCGTCGTCGCAACGCGCGATAAGGAGCTTCGTTACAAAAAAAAATCTTCTGTTTCATAGAAAAGTTCAATACCTACGCGGTCAAAATGTATGGAACAGCAATATTTTTTTTTATAACCGACGAAACTTCGGGCTGCTACTAAGAAATATAATAATAATAAATAATAATAATATCCCTGGACATTTCACACAGCGCCATCTAGTCCCAAGCTAAGCAACCTAATGCTTGTGTTATGGTAACAAGATGGCTGATAAACTACTTAAATACATTTTTTTTTTGTAAATACATACATATTATAGATAGAAAAACACACAGACTCAGAACAAATACATGTAGGACTTAAAAATATTTGTTCTGTGCGGGAATCGAACCCGCGACACGCAGCGCAGCAGTCCGATCGCTCAGCCACTGCGCTAACCGTGTTGTCAAAATATATGTCAATATCAAAAAACAACGAATACTCAGACTAAAAGACTACTGAGATGACGGCTGATAGAAGAAGATATGCTCCGCTGAACCCAAGTAAAATTGAGATTTGGTCAAGTGGACGATGATGAAGTAAAATTAAGAAGAATAAAGACTACGACCTAATGATGACGAATGAAGTTCAATAAAGACTACTTACGACTACAACTATGTTAAAAATAGTTAAATAAAAACTTTTTTCCAAAAAGAAACAACCAACTTCCAACAAAGTGAAAAATAACTTTAATTTCGGAAGTCGGTGTCGTTGGGTTCGCATTTTCGCTATTTGAACGTATATCCTTTTAATAAAAAAAATATAAATTTATAAATCGGCTTATAAATAACGGAGTTATGAGGTAACGAACATAAAAGAAAAACATACTTTTTTTTTTAAGTCGGTTAATTAAGAAAAAAACAAAATGAACATACAATACAATTAGCGCTGATTTCTCCATCGCCGGATAACTTTATTCGAGGAATAATTTTGAAATGTTGACAGTTATTTCATACGAAAACTGTCAAACGTCAATTTTATTACTCGAATAAAAGTTATCTGGCGATGGAGAAATCAGCCCTTAATCTCAAAATGGCAAAACACAAAAAAAAACTTGAGAGGTGTCAAGGGACACACGGATGGAACGAAGTATAACTGGCTTGCTTTCTATAAGAGAGAGACAGACAGAGAAACACGCGCACGCCGCACGGCTTACAACTATAGCAAAAAGTGTTGTTCCAACTTTTGGTCTTAATTTTTTCCGTCTAGCCCCCTTTCGCAACGCGCGATAAGGAACTTCGTTCCAAAAACTTAATATAAAAAAATATATAAACGGCTGAACTGATTTTGATGAAATTTTTGTGTCTATTTGAGTGGGTCCCGGGATGGTTTAGATTTACGATTGGATCCGGGTAGTGGCGCTGTCCGGTCAGCACAACGTCTATCCAGCTAGTAATTTATAAAACGAAAAGTTTATTCACTGAAATACATTTTTTACAAGATACTACCAAACTGTAAGTTTATGTATCATACGTCGTATCTTACCTCGTATACAAATGGTACACATTCTGCCGATCAGGGATGTATCTGGCCGCTTCAGCCACATCGCTGACGGTCCCCCACAGGTCTACCAGGTGAAGAGATCCATCTGGTCCCTCTACGTGTTGGTACCGAAGACCATCGTCCAGCTTCCTGATGACAGGGTCATAGGGAAGAGCTGAAAGTAAACAAAGGCAAAATTAAATCATTTTTATAGCACGACATACATACATACATAATCAGCCTAAAATGTTCCCACTGCTGGGACACAGGCCTCCTCTCTGTGAGAGGGAGTGGACCGTCATCCACCACGCGTGCTCAGTGTGGGCAAGGTGGATGTCACTTCTTCGAATTTTTTGGTTCTAGGACATGCCGGTTTCCTCACGATGTTTTCCTTCACCGTTTTGAGAGCAGTGGTGATGAAATCATTTATACAAAGTGCCTGCTTGGGCTTGAACCCACGACCTATTAGAAATCGTAAGTCTGGGCCACCATAATCCTACTTCCTACTAATATTATAAACGCGAAAGTTTGAATGGATGGATGGATGGATGTTTGTTACTCTTTCACGCAAAAAGTACTGAACGTATTTGTATGAAATTTGGCACACATATAGTTTATAACCAGGATTACCACATAGGATACTTTTGGAACGAAGTTCCTTATCGCGCGTTGCGAAAGGGGGCTAGAGGGAAAAAATTAAGACCAAAAGTTGGAACGACACTTTTTGCTATAGTTGTAAGCCCTCTGGCGTGCGCGTGTTTCTCTGTCTGTCTCTCTCTCTCTTATAGAAAGCAAGCCAGTTATACTTCGTTCCATCCGGGTGTCTCTTGACACCTCTCAAGTTTTTATCCCGGTATCCCTACGGGATCGAAAATTATGCCCGTGAAACCGCGGGGCGCTGCTAGTGCTATTCTTAAATAAGAGTTTAAAGCAATAAAAAAAAATTATATTTCGTTTACCTGAGGCAGCAGCTATGGCACAAAAAAATAAAGCTACCGACGTATGCATGACTTAACACGGAGTAATTAAAAAAAAACGCTAATTATTATTTTATTCCTATCATAGATAATGCTAATTAATGATTATGAATAAATTTTGTGATAATTTTAATCTGGCGAGGCTTGTTAGTTTGTTGATAATAATCATGTATTTAAGAAAGACTGTTACTGTCCCACTGTGGGGCTCGTGGCTAAGTTATAACGGCAGCACGGGTCGATCGATTAGGTAAAGCGAAGCTGGCCGAGGTCAGCTGGTCGATTCTGTAAAAATCTCACCGTGAAAACTCAAGTGAAGTGAGCTTGATGTGAGTTGTCAGTAGTGTCAATCCCTAGCATTATTTGGAATAACAGCTCACTCCACGCTCACTTCACCTAAGTTTTCACGGTGAGATGATTACAGAATCGCATTGCAGTTCGGGGCTGGGGAATTTGTTGCGCCACTTCTTCTTCCTAACGAAAGCACTAGGAAGTGGTGAGGGGCGGGCGTTTTTGGGGGACTGTCTTTTGTAATTTTGACGTTCGAAAAGTGCTGATTCTCAGCCTAATTTGAATAAATGACTTTTGATTTTGAACATTCATTACTACTTATCGAGACCCATCCATGCTTCGGAAAGGACGTTGGTCCCGGATGTCAATGGAAGATCGTAGATAGTCGTTACTGGTCAGAACCCGAAAGTTTGAGAACCAGTCTTATAAGGTGTACCGTGATGCCCAGTAACTGTGTTGTGGAGATCAGATAGGCAGTCGCTCCATGTAAAATACTGGTATTCAGCTGCATCCGGGTAGACTGGAAGCTGACCCCAACATAGTTGGGAAAAGGCAGGCAGATGATGCTCTAAGTCGGACTGACGGACAGACAAACTAATATTATTCGAAGATATTGTAATTTTCATCAATATTATCGACTTCTTATCATTAGGTATTTGATTTAACTTCTAATTTTTTTAAAAGATACTATACACCTGTGACTTTTGCGCTTTATCAGTCATGATTTTAATTGAAAGTTACCAAATGCAACACATAATTATATACTTACTCACAATTTAAAACATTTTTACAAAATAAAAAAAACAACCGATAGAAAAATAACTTCAGTTTCGGAAGTCGGTGTCGCTGGTTCCGCATTTTCGTTTTTAAACACAGACTTCCGAAATTAAAGTTATTTTTCTCTTTGTAGTGTTTTTTTTGGAAGTCGGTTGTTTTTATTTTGTATTTTTTTTTTCACTTTTTAGATGTACCTACCCCACACAAATTCGTATATACTTACAAGATTAGAGGTACCCCAATAACAACTTTGACAGAAATGAGGGTGTACCGTGGTATACCACGGTACACCCTCATTTCTGTCAAAGTTTTTTTGACAAATTACTGAACACATCTGCGTGCCCCTTTTATTACAGGCGTGACGTTATGTTGTGTGATTGCGCAAACAATACATACATAAGCGATAGCAGCAATAGCCGTTGATTTGCTGGAATTTATTGAAGAGTTCCGTTGTCTGTCTCCGAAGCTCATCATCAGATCTTGTCGAAATTTCAATGGGACCATTTGGGAAGTATAATGAATTTTTCAAATCGGTTGGCAAGCGACGGAGTTATGCGCGAACAAACAAAAAAAAAAAAATACAAACATCCGAATATAGAACCTCCTTTTTTAGAAGTCTGTTAAAAAAACGTAAAAAACTAGTAGTACTTATAATACATCTAAAAATAATAACTACTTTACTAAGGTCCCTGTATAAAAATAAAATAAAATCACAAAATATAGCCTACGCTAATCTACACTATAACATAAAAGAACATCAGTCACTCAAATGGTATGTAAATAGATCGATCTTCACGTGAAGATCAGTGTAACTGGTCAATTGATGCAAATACATGTATGTAATGTGTACAGTCACGAGCACCAATATGTCAACACTTGGCAACTTTCAATTGCGATTTTTTCGTGAAATAACGAATGCAACGTTGAAATACGATTCATTACTTAAACCTATCGGTACGAAAATGCTGTGTTCGTAACAACATAAAATTTCATTCAAAAATAAAGGAGTAAATCGCTTTTGAATAAAGTCGAGTGTATACATACTTTTGCTCGTGACTATAGGTACATGTGGAAGCTTGTAATTAGCAAATGTCCCTACTTATGCATGATATTTAAGTTTTATATTAGTCTGTAAGCTTTCTCTAAAATATAATAAATAAATTACTTTTGATTTTGACTACGAGTATTGACAACTCACTTCAAGGTCACTTCACCTAAGTTTTCACGGTGAGAAACTCAAACTCAAATCATTTATTTCAATTAAACTTTTGCACTTTGCACTTTTGAATTGTCAACATTTTAAATAGTCAGTCGGTTAGTCAGAAAGTGAAGCTAGTTGCCCATTCCAAAACGTAGATCTCTTTGGAGAAGAACGGGCAAGAAACTCCAAGGACACTCTTTTAAATCAAGATATTATTACAAAATCCTGGGTACATTATTCTTATTGCTTCTATATGTGAGAACAATGAAAAAAGAACAAATTAAAATAAAAATTAAAAATAATAATTCACCACACGCTGCATTTACTTGGCTTTGGCCCGTAATTGTGGCTCAAACCAGCCTTAGTACTGAGAAAAAAGAACACCCCGATAATAATAATAATATCCACAAGGCACTATTGTAGGCCCGTTATTCTTCCTCGTTTTTATAAATGATATGCCTTCCGTGCTAGACCATGAAACCATACTTTTTGCAGACGACAGCACTGTTTTATTCACAAATAACAATTCCAATAATCTAGAAAACGACATTAATCAATCTTTGACTTCCATAATGAATTGGATGAATAAAAATAATCTTAGGTTAAATACTGATAAGACAACAGTTATGAATTTCCGAATAAGAACCAGCCGTACTTACCTTTACCTTAGCCTACCTTTAATTATTAGATATGTACAGAATAACATAGCAGAAACCGAAGTGACAAAGTTTTTAGGATTAAACATTGATAATAAAATAAATTGGAAAATACATGTTGATAAATTATGCAAAAAACTAAGTCAATACTCATATGCACTCTACAGATTAAGAAAGGTGGTCAATAGGGCAGTGTTATTAACAGCGTATCACGGATATGTAAGTTCCACTCTTAGATATGGCTTAATATTTTGGGGGAACAGCGTAGACAAGGAAAGAGCATTCAAGGCTCAAAAGCGTTGTATCAGGTCTATGTTTAATCTGCATCAGACTGATTCTTGTCGGCCATTTTTCATAAACCTCAGAATACTACCATTACCATGTTTGTACATATTCGAATGCACGGTATTTGTAAAGAGCAATATTCACTTATTTGAATACCGTAACCGAATACGCCATCGGGATAAATTGTGCACAATCACGAGCAAGACACGTTTTCTGCAGCAAAGTGTATTGTGGGTTGCTCCAACAATATTTAATAAAATTCCAAAACACATTAGAAGCATCCCGGAAATTAAATTATTTAAAAAGAAACTTCATGACCTGTTAGTCGATAAATGCTATTACTGTTTAAAAGACTTTATGTCAGACAAGTCCCTTTAAATTATATTTTGACCAAGACCATGGTGCAGACAGTGCTGCTTACTATTAATTTTAAGATCTTTAATTGACATATATTTTGTGTTTGTTTTTTGTTGTATTATTAGATTGTAACTACTCACCTAACTAGTTAATTTGATTTTCCTTAAATTGCAATAGTAATGTTATTTTTTTTTTTTTTTTTCTCTTTGTTTTCTTTGTTAATTTATTAAAATACATAGTAATGTTAATTTCATAAATAATAATGTTAATAATTTGTATTGTATGCCGAAAAGGCAGGACATAGCTGATCAATGTAATTCTTAACACCTGTATCTATTTCTGTACCTGTGATCCACAATAAACATGATTGATTGATTGATTGATATCCCTGGACATTTCACACAGCGCCATCTAGTCCCAAGCTAAGCAACTTAATGCTTGTGTTATGGTAACAAGATGGCTGATAAACTACTTATATACATTTTTTTTTTGTAAGTACATACAGTCAAGAGTCATTAATTGATTACCAGCTTAAGGACTGTATTGCTGTGAACGCGCGGTAACGTCCGTACCTACGTCTGTGTGTAGTGATGTATCAACACAGAACGCACATCTCAGAATTCGCACACTGGCTGGCGTCGAACGAAACAAAAAACATACCATCGCTTTTGCACATAGGCTACGTAATTACGCATGACTTTGGTTGGTTCATACCATTGCTAAAATTGAAGTCATTTCATCAAGTACCGATAGCTGGTAGTCTTACGTATTAGATTATCGAACGCATAGGTCTGGGTTCCAATCTCGAGATGGGACTTTTAATTTTTCTTTTCCAACAATAATCTTTATCGGTTTTTTTTATTATTCGATAGATTAATAAACGATAATAATAAGTTATTATATTGTTATTATTATATTGTTATTGTAATATGGGGTTAAAAATAAAAATGTTTTATAAGTAATTTCAAATTGTTTATTCGTTATAATTTTATAAACTAGAAATAAATAAACGTCTAGTTAAAACAGTTTATTTTCTCAAAAAGAACAATTTATTGAAGTTAAGCAGGTAATAGCGGTTCACCGTAATTATGCGTTTTGTAAATTCGTTGCACGGAATATAGTCTATTTTATTTGTATTCACTCATTAGTCCGTAACCACTTAGAAAAAATCCTTATCGCTCAGGAATGCTTTTGTTCTCACTTTGACTTGAATCCAGTTCGATTTAAGACCATACGTTTAATGCAATAAGGTTGTATTTGGTTTAAAGGACTAGAAAAAATAGAAGTGTGTTTGTCGCAAAGATTCAATTTAATATAATAATATTGTCCTTTAATTACCACTGTGTGGGTAGATTTGCTGGTTGTAGTTTGTTAGAGTACTATAACAAACTACAACTAGCAAATCTACCCACGTAAATAAAAAAAGTGCGGACTCCTTGTCACAATACAATTAAATTACTCAGTAGTAGTAGCCTACCTAAGTTGCCTATCTCAAATGTCAAAGTTAACAAATCGTATTTATTAGGACTTATTGCGGTTATAGCTTAAGTATTCATTTTCATTATGAAAAGAAGATTGAAGCTAAACCTCAAAATAATCCTTATTACGGATATCACAATATAATTTTAGTATTGCTATAATCAACTTATAATTTAATACTTCGTATAACCCCCATTATTAGCAATGCAATCAAATAAACGCTGGCGCATCGACCCTACAATATTACTACATATGTCTGTTCCTCTTATATTTTCCCAGATTTCTAGGCAATGCAGCTTCAATTGCTCATCAGTCCTCTCATTCCTTGCGTCCCATCGCTGTGTGATTAAACCCCATAGATTTTCTATGGGGTTGAGGTCATCAGGAGGTCGTGCCGGCCATGGAATTACTTCTCTAAAATAAAAAAAAGGAGTACTGTTAGGCTACTAAGCAAAATACTAATATTACCTACGATTTAGAAACAAAATTATAATGACAAGAGATGTTACATATATTTATATAATTAATCCATCATTCAATAATCTAGGTAAATAAATTTACTTCGGAATTATATTTTCTTCTATTTAGACTTTATAAAACGTTTTAAAAAAATAAGGATCAGCAGTTCTACTTTAATAAGATAAATTGTTTAATAAAATAATTTAATCATTACACTTACACTCAGTCCGGTTTCATCAGATATTTGTGTTATATTAAGTCCAATTTTACGCAGCGCAATAATATTCGCTTTAATTTCAATGTTCAAATTTGCTTGCATTTTAAAAGGAACTACAACACCGCTAATATTTAGATATAGAACACACGTCGCTAACCCACAATGAACAACGTTCTATTTAGTCGCGGTTGAATGACTCTTTAAGTTAACTGCATCCATCTACCTTATAATTTATTTATTTTGATATCTGTGGGTATAATCCTAAAATTTTACGAATAAGTGAACTGTAGTCAATACCGTGATTAAGTATTCAAAGTAATTGCAAACGAATGCGAGAATGTGTGTGTTGAGTGTGTGAATAGAGTGTGTGTGTGTATACTATAAACTATAGAAATTACTCATTAGAAGAAGGTCGTAAGTTAAACAGAAGTGTCAATCTATTGCTTCGTGAAACTGGCGCGCCGCTTTGGACCGCTACTGTACATATTATAGATAGAAAAACACCCAGACTCAGAACAAATACATGTTGGACTTACAAATATTTGTTCTGTGCGGGAAGAAAATAAGCCCTGGCAGTTAAGAGATGACCAGTCTCAACCGACGGCGCCCGTTCACGAACATGACGCGTGGATCAGCACCACCCAGCTCCACCAGAGATTTTTACAGAATCGACCGGCACGAGGCACGGGCATGTCATGCCTACCCATGTCATTAATACTAATTCCGATTTGGTTAAATTCAACGTAAAAACTCCAAATTGAAGAAAACATCCCTTATTAATATTAAATCTTTAATAAATAATGATTGTCTTATTAAGAAATTACCATTTATATACGTTTGGGAGGTATAAATACGCGAGGGAGGCTCTATGGGGTACATTGTGAGTTCAGGAACAGTTTTGACAACAATCACACAAGATGGAACACTCTCATATTCTTTTGAGTTTTTTCGTAGTTATCAGTTTGGTGTTCATGTAAGTACTACTATATTTTTCTGTCTTTTTCTCGAAATTACTATACAACGTGGCGCTACAATGGCGACATTAATTTAACACACGGGTAGGGCTAGTGGCCAGTAATCATAAAAATTATAACAACATAATTGTAATGTCACCTGGCATAATTGTAATTGGCTGTCAGATTATCATACTGTTATTTATCATTATTGTATTTAGCTGTAAGTCTTCCAAAGTCCTTAAATAAATAAATAAAAAAATCGTAACTTGAAAACTTCCACCTGCGCCGCGCGCCGACATAGGGCTCTCTCTCTTTCCTTCAATTCGCCTTCTCTTTGCTCGTTGTTTTAATTACATTGATGCGATGTTATTATCCGTGACCCCGGCAAATGACCCCTGCGCTACAGTTCTTTAAGTCAGGTTGCTCTAAGATGCTATTTTATAAAATTGTTAATAAATAAATAAATATTAATGTTTAATTAAATTAAAATACATTCATAAAACTACAACGCAAAACCGTGTACGTGTGTTAAATTAATGTCGCCATTAAAGCGCCACGCTGTATATTTTTATAGGTATCAATCAACTCAGCCGTCCACTTCTAGACATAGGACTCTTCCAGGCTCCACCACAACACCCCGTCCTTCGCCGCACGGTTCGATCGATCAGGTTAAGCTACGCTTGACGCGGTTGGTCTGTGGATAGGTGACCATCTTTCCATAACAAGACCCCTCTGTGCCTCGGAAAGCACGTTAAGCCGTTGGTCCCGGCTGTCATTCGTGGATCTTTGACAGTCGTTACGGGTAGTCAGAAGCCCGAAAGTCTGGCAACCAGTCTTACCAAGAGGTATCGTATTGCCCTATAACTGGGTTGTGGAGGTCAGGTAGGCAGTCGCTCCATGTGAAATACTGGTGTTCAGCTACATCCGGTTAGACTATTACGACGATTATTATATACAACAGCCCGACATGAATCATCGGGCAGTAGCCCACCTCAGTCGGAGGATCCTCCCTTTTCAATGGAGGATGGGTGTACTACAAACGCTGTTCCTCATACCTCTATACTGGTATTCATCTGGTTAGACTGAAAGCTGACTCCAACATAGTTGGAAAAACGCGACGAATTGATTGATTTGTTTATATTTTCAGTGTGTCTGCCAACGACGCCGGATACAAGAGGTTGAGCTACGATGAGGACTTCCCCGCGTATCCATGGCAACGCATCAACAGTCGCGAATGGTTCCCGCGTATGCAGAGAACGGTAGACCGAAAAATCACAAACCTAGAGTAAGTCTTTCATATCTAAATTAAAATTCAAAATATTTTATCTCATTTAAACCCACATTGCTACGCTTATGAAACGACAGAACCATGGTGCACGGTTCCAATGAGGGCTTAGAGGCATGAGGAACAGGGTGTAAAGTTCACTCAACCTCCATAGAAAAGGGAGGATCCTCCGACCAGACGGGTGTTGTGTCTGGCGGGCTATTGCCCAACGATTGATGTAGGGAAATTGTATCTATGCTAATTGCGCGGTAAACTCTGCTTGCGAGATGCAGGATTTGCGTGACGTCAGTACGACGCGTTGTTCGCATGTGGCGTTGTAGATACCGCTACAAGGGTTTTAATGAAAATTTATTATAGTGCACAAATGTGTGCGCAGACACAGGCGAACTCCCTCTTCCCTCACTCCCATAGTCTGATGGTACAGCAGTCCGACACGACTGGAGAGAGATCAGGCGCAGAACCAATATAATTCAATACATAGCAGCAGTAATAATAATACCTAATAATAATAATAGCAGAGTGGCCCGTGGCTAAATAATAACAGCCGCACAGGTCGATCGGTCAGGTTAAGCTACGCTTGCCGCGGTTGGTCTGTGGATGGGTGACCATCTCGACATACCGAGACCCCTCCGTGCCTCGGAAAGCACGTTAAGCCGTTGGTCCCGGCTGTCATTCGTGGATCTTTGGCAGTCGTTACGGGTCGTCAGAAGCCCGAAAGTCTGACAACCAGTCTTACCAAGGGGTATCGTATTACCCTGTAACTGGGTTGTGGAGGTCAGATAGGCAGTCGCTCCATGTAAAATACTGGTATTCAGCTGCATCCGGTTAGACTGGAAGCCGACCCCAACATAGTTGGGAAAAGGCTAGGCAGATGATGAATAATAATAGCAGGGATAATGGCCTCGATTCCCTTGTTCACAAACTAAACTAAATTTAAGTTCAGTGCATCTTTTTCTTTCTATTTCATTAAGAAAAGGACAGAAGATAAATATTAGTTTGGCCGACAAATTTTTAGATTACATACCTACAAAATGTGACCGATTGACTGTCTGGTGTGGTGGAAGTGTGTACCTAAGATACAGCCCTGTGATAGATGAACGGACAGCGGAGTCTTAGTGTTAGGGTCCCGTTGCCACCGTTGTAAACCTTATTTTAAATCCCTTAGAATATTGACATTGCCTTGCCTTTACATATAATTAATATGAGACTGCATTGTTCGTCAAGAAAAACAGTATATTGTTTAAAAAAGCTTCAGAGGTACGTTATAGATCAACAAGACCAGAATATCGACACGAATTATGTCTAAGAGCCTCAAAAACGGCCCTTATGCACAAAAGCATTCTCTGCATGGCTCCAAAAATCTATCTATATCTATTCTATCCTCCTTATAAATCTGTAGAAGTGAAAATTCTGTACATTGAAAATATCAAAAAAATAAATGGCAGGGGGTGTTACTAGACCGACACCAAACCCAAAAAGGTGATTAAAAAAATTTTTGTCGTCTGTCGGTCTGTCTGTCTGTCTGTCTGTTTGTTCAGGCATCACGCACAAACTACCGGTTCGATTACGATGAAACTTGGTATAATTACTTATTCTTTAATATCCTGGGTACCACACTGGATACTTTTTATCCCGGAAAAGTATCTACCTATCTATCTATAACTTGAAACAGTATGTTACATTTTCACGCCTAAACCACTGATTTGGCATAGATATAGATGGCATCCTGGGGAAGCACATACTTTTTATCCTGTTAGCACGTTCCCGTGGGATAATTTCCGACATCCACGCGGGCGAAGCCGCGGGCAGAAGCTAGTATATAATAAAATACCAAATGCTATCAAAGATTTGAATTTGACACAATTTCAACGGAAATTTAATGATTTTTTAATTAAAAAATGCTACTATACCATTGACGAATTCCTTCTTGACAAAATGTTATAAACTGACAGTTATATATTTATGCTTGAGAATTTGACTTTAATTATTGATTGTGTTTGTAATGTTTGTAATAATAATTAATTGTATTTTAATTTGTATTGTAATCTAAATTTTGACATTTTTGTTTTGTATACCATATCAATTTTAAATTCTTATATTGTTAAAGAGTTTATGCCCAATGGGTAGCTTTTTGAGTTTTCATAAAATAACTGTAAGACCTGCTGTATCACCAAAAAGCACACGAATAAATACTTTGACTTTGACTTTGACTTTCACCGTTTTGGCACGGAACCCTAAAAATTAACAACTGACAAAAAAATCTATTAAAACCAATGTTTTTTTTTACATGATGGTAGCCAAGCTCCCTATCCAACAAAAGAAATGAAAATATGTAAAGATGGAAGGCTTCGCAACACGAAAAGGATATCGACTTTTGAAGAGAAAATGGCTGAACTTAAAAACTTTGGAAGAGTGAGTTAATTTTTCTTTAAGATACCTCGATCAAGAATACACTAGATCATAGGTTCTCAACACCCCCTCGTGGGCGATAACGCCCCCTCGTAGATGTTTGAGCCTTTCAGGGTTAGGAGACCCAGAAGATCCTTTGAAGATCCCTGGCATTCGTATTGTCGCACCATTTTGTTTTCTTTTTTCAAAATGGCGGCCACGCGTTTAACCTATACAGGGTTATTTGTAAAACACCAGCAACCTCTTAAGAGGTCATTGTACTCATCATTACGAACAACTTTTACTATGGGACCAAAACTGAAATCGCAAAAAAAATCAACTGTTCCCTACATTTGTGTTCGCCTAACTCGTCAAAATATAGGGAGCAGCTGATTTTTATTTCGCGATTTCAGGTTTGGTCATATAGTAAAAGTTGTTCATAATGATGAGTACAATGACCTCTTAAGAGGTTGTTGGTGTTTTACAAATAACCCTGTATAA
Source organism: Apamea sordens (assembly GCA_945859715.1). NCBI lineage: Eukaryota > Metazoa > Arthropoda > Insecta > Lepidoptera > Noctuidae > Apamea > Apamea sordens. The sequence continues at coordinate 1,980,111 of OX244015.1, read as the reverse complement.
ATTGATAGCTGACATCAATTCAAACAGAAAATATACTGAGACCAAACCTCGTAAAGCGTTACGTTTCCAAGATATTAAGAGGAAACGCGGGTGGTGTTTTTTCTATAGAGACGCTCTCGCTTGTTTTCTCTCTGGTTAATGACCATATGGCTATGATTTTTTACATAATAATAAATGTTAGTTACTTGTATGTCCCTATGTTTTCCTTTTTGATAATACATTATTTTTATAAGCACTAGAACCCTCAAAAAATGCTCAAAATTGCCAATTTAGACCGCTGTTAACAGAGGCCTAGGGTACAAATTTGACAACTATTAATGAAAAAAGGAAAACATGGCGACACAGTATATATCCTTCTTATCCAGTTTATGAAATATCTTTTAAATTGGTTCAATATTGGTGGAGAAAATAGGCGAGAGCCAAACCTCGAAAATGTGACTTTTTACTTAGGCTATTCAGTCGGATCTGCAGTTGTCCTTATCGCACGAATAGACGAGAGATAGCGAGACAGAGCGACAGCGATAGTTTCTTCAAATACCTAATTTTCAAAAGTCTTTCCAGCCGCATTTCCTCCGGTTTATCACGTGACATACATATCAACTTTAAAAAAACTAAATGGCGCCACAGTACGTATAAAGATTTTCAATCAAGCTGATGTCCCCGGCTTGGTAATATAGACTTTAAATACTGTGTACACGATTTAATATCGCTTAAAGATTGTAAAATCCGCTCCGAAACGATGCGATGCGAGCCGTTTGGTGGAAATCATCCTTAAGGTGGCACTAGATTTTTGGTTCTTGGACATCCGTTTCCTCCCGAGGATTTCCTTCACCGTTTTGAGAGCAGTGGTGATGAAATTATTTAGTAAAACGCCTGTCAGGGTCTGAACCTAAGACCTATAACTCGTACTGAACAAACACGGACTTAATGCCTGAGGCATTTTCAACCAAGCAACCTTATTTAGCAGTGGGTGATAGCTGTGGTGGCCCAGTGGACTTAGGAGTTGTAGGTCGTAGCTTCGAACCCAGACAGGCTCAAAACACCATGGTCTATCCATGTGCGAAATTTCATCCAAATCCGTTCAGCCGTTTCGGAGTGAAAGCGTAACAAACAAATACCTATACAAAAAAATCAAATCTTTTCTCTTTGTAATTTATTAGTCTGGATTTAGATAAACTAACATAGTATTTTTATTTACATGGTCATTTTTATTAGTTAAGTACTAACATTTAAGACTATTTTTACTAACCTAATGGATGTACTAACATAGGATAAGGTTATTGTTACTAACCCAATGGGATCTTTGTTGTCCTGAAAATAAATAAATATATATAGTATATGTTGGGGCCCGTGGCTAAATAATAACAGCCGTACAGGTCGATCGGTCAGGTTAAGCTACGCTTGCCGCGGTTGGTCTGTGGATGGGTGACCATCTTTACATACCGAGACCCCTCCGTGCCTCGGAAAGCACGTTAAGCCGTTGGTCCCGGCTGTCATTCGTGGATCTTTGACAGTCGTTACGGGTAGTCAGAAGCCCGAAAGTCTGACAACCAGTCTTACCAAGGGGTATCGTATTACCCAGTAACTGGGTTGTGGAGGTCAGATAGGCAGTCACTCCATGTAAAATACTGGTATTCAGCTGCATCCGGTTAGACTGGAAGCCGACCCCAACATAGTTGGGAAAAGGCAGGCAGATGATATAGTATATGTTCATGTTTCAGGGTTCCAGAGTGAAGGTCATCTACGGTCCAGTACCAATGTCCGCAATACTAGTACCATCTTACGATAGACCTCAACACTGACTCTTGAAGAACTCTTCCGAAAAACGTCCCTTTTACTAAATCAGTCAACTGCATTATTGTACAGTCGCGGAATGAAAAGGCTAAGCACCTTTTGGCAAATTTTAACTTAAGAAAAGCCAGAATGCCAGTTCCTATATTTAATCAATTATTAGTAAAAAAAAAAACATTAAAAAAGAAACAAGCTTTTATTTGATACCCATGTCATTGGGGTGCATAAAAATGACTAGTACGCCATCTTTGGGAGTCCGCCATATTGGATTTAGAATGACGTCACTCAGCTATGCATTGTTATCCAAACAAAACATGTATGAAAATTTTCAGCTAAATCGGTTGGGGATAACTGTTCTAGAATTCTGTTGCAAGATTTGGTCTAAGCAAACTAACATGCATACAAACATTGCAAGTTAAATAAAAGCTTGTAATTAGAATAAAAACGTTCAAAATCTTATCGCGGCGACAGTCAAAGTCAGAAACTTGTCAAAAATCATAGGAATTCGAGAATTGGTCCTATAGCTGTTTTGGGCCAGTTGTAACCAGCAGTGCGATTCTGTAACCATCTCACCGTGAAAACTTAGGTGAAGTGAGCGTGGAGTGAGCTGTCATTCCAACTAATGTTAGGGACTGACACTATTGACAGCTCACTCTAAGCTCACTTCATCTGCCATTGTGCAGACGCCAGCACATCAAGCTACTACAATCTGTCAAATTTCTTTAATAGATTTTCAACTTTATCGCTAAAGCATTAAGGTTCTAGATTGATTGGGAAATTTTGACAGGTTCGGGTAGGTTGACTTGCTGGCGTTCTGTACAATAATAATTCGATGTACGGATCAATACTCGTGCAGTAGAATGTCGATACCTACTCTAATTTACCAGCCAGTAACGCGTTTCAATATATACCGTGTCCCGGACGATATACATAAACTTTGACCAGAGGGGCAATTCTCGTAATTTTAAGAACGTTCACAGACTGATCTCAGTCTCAATCTGTCAAAAATACGTAAAATTTCCCTACATTTTGACAAGTTTTTGACATTTGTTTGTCGCCGAGATGAGACTGCGACTAGATTTGGAACGTTTTAAATTACGGGAATACGGGCCCAGATGTTCAGGCCATGGATATAAGCATTTTTCATTTTGGACACATTAATTAATTTTTTGTTAATTTTCATACAAACTAAATACATTGACGTAAATCACCCGATATGCATGCCTCTTTATGCATTTGATAGATTTACCATTTTAATTGCACTAAGCGGCAACATAGGCCAAATTAAGATCCTTTCTTACTGCATAGCTCAATAAAATTTTATTAAATAAAATTACAAATATCTTTGTAACGAAGCCTTTTTAAGTACTACTTCCTTTGTAAGATTTGATTTGTAAAAGCTATAGAAGCGTTTGCCAAAGTTTATGGATTACGTGTATAAATAAATAAATAAACGTGAAGAACACAGTGTATAACGATTGGTAGGTGAAAGTAATCGTTATCATAACAGAACAGACTTGAGAGACTTGCACCCTTATTGCGTAACACACGATCAATCGGAAACGGTTTCATTTTGACAGTTCAACAACATTCATTGCGTTATTTACGTGTTGAGCCGACAAATTTTTCGAACTTATAAAGCAATGGATTAGCAATTTGCTTCAAAATGATTCTGATTCCGATTGATTGTGTGTTACGCAATTAGGGTGCTGGTATTGATTCAAGATATATGCCAAAAGTACAAAATGTTATGATATAAGTGTTATAAGTAAATATTAATGTTTAAAATTAAATATTAAATGTGTTCAGTTTACTCCCTTAGTTTTTCTCACACCCGCTGTAAATATTTGCTCTTTTTTTCTTTTCCTGTTTCAAGGTCATTTGTAGGATTTCGAACGTCCGTATAGATGTATGAGGAACAGCGTGTAAAGTTCACACGTCCTCTATAAAAAGGGGAGGATCCTCCAACCAGACGGGTGTCGTGTCTGGCGGGCAACTGCCCGATGATTCATGTCGGGACGTTGTATATATGCTAGTTGCGCGGAAAACTCTGCTTGCGCGATACAGGAATTATATAGGCTATTAAAAGAAAGAAAAGACATTTATTTGCGTCAAACAAGACGCATAAAAAAGAACATAAACACAAAAAAAAACAAGTTGGGGGTAAACATGCGTCACATCCACGCAAAACGGCCATCGCTCAGCATAATGCTAAGACCCTATACGAGACAGAGCCTCAGCGCTAGTCTTCAGCGGCAGCCGGCGTTGACGTGATGACTTCAACCAGTGCAGCATACGATTAGACACAATATCGACAAAAATCAAAATATGAAATAAAATAAACCAGTGCAGCATATTGCACGCCATTCAACTCGACTTTCAGCAACTCTCATCCAGCTGCTACCAGACATCCTGCGAAGATCGTCGCTCCACCTAGCCTGAGGGCGTCCCACCTTACGTTTACCGATTCGCAGTCTCCACTCAAGAACACGTCGACCCCAACGGTCATCGGTTCTACGGAAAATATATATATTTTTTTAAAACGTTGCCCCACACTAGGAATTACTCCTGCATCGTGGGTGCGTTTACAAACATTTAAACTCACATACAGAAACAGCTAGACCCGGAACAACTACCTGCAGTGCGATTCTGTAACCATCTCACCGTGAAATCTTAGGTGAAGTGAGCGTGGAGTGAGCTGTCATTCCAACTAATGCTAGGGATTGACACAATTGGCAGCTCACTCTAAGCTCACTTCACCTAACTTTTCACGGTGAGATTTTTACAGAATCGATCGACTGTAGGCAATACAAATATTTTTATCGTGCGGGAATCGAACCCAGGACACGCAGCGCAGCAGTCGATCGCTCAGCCGCTGCGCCAACCGTGTCGTCAAGCCGGCCGGCCCATTGCACTTCAGCTTACTTATTCTGTGAGCTATGTGGACAACTTTGGTTCTCTGTCGGATCACCTCGTTGCGGATTCGATCCCTCAGAGAGACTCCAAGCATAGGCGTAAGGCGTATTGCACATCACTGTACTCGGGGGCTGTGGTTCAGATATACCCAAAGGACTTAAACGCTCTGCGTATCCAATATAACAATGCGTTCAGGGTGCGTTTGCGACTGCCGCGCTTCTGCAGTGCGTCGGAGATGTTTGCCGACGCGCGCGCTGACAGTTTTGACGCAGTATGGCGAAAGAAATCAGCCTCGTTACTTCGCAGGTTGCGTGATAGTCCCAACATCATTCTGCACGCGATCGCCGCCCGGGAAGATAGTTCGCTTGTGTGGGCGTTAGCGGATCGAACCAGATCTGTTTTAGTTATAGACTAAGTAAGATCGTTACTAACACAACGGACCGCATTTGTAGTCTGAATAAATAAATGATTATTATTATTATTATCTTCGATCAATAATAGTACTAGATTCCCGATAAGCGCTTCAAAAACGGCCCGAAAAATAAAACCACAAACATTTTTGTGGTCTTATTTCAAATTAGTATGTTTTTAACCTTATTACTTAGACTTTAAGTTTCATCTATATCTATCTATACTTATAATAAATCTGTAGAAGTGAAAATTCTGTACATTGAAAATATCAAAAAAATAATTTACAGGGGGTGTTACTAGACCGACACCGAACCCAAAAATGTGATTAAAAAAAATTTTGTCTGTCTGTCTGTCTGTCGGTCTGTCTGTCTGTCTGTCTGTCTGTCTGTCTGTCTGTTTGTTCAGGCATCACGCAAAAACTACCGGTTCGATTACGATGAAACTTGGTATAATTATTCTTTAATATCCTGGGCACCACACTGGGTACTTTTTATCCCGGAAAAGTATATACAATAAAAAACAAACTTAATTTTGCGGTTCGATCCCTATACCCGATTACCACAGTCTGTACTGTACCAACCGCAAATACTAAGTTTGTCGTAGGTTGGGTCACCCGCAGTGGAGTTCATTTTTATTCCTTTTAGTTTTTAGAGGTATTTAGGTTTATTTTTATATGAGTCGTAGGTATAGATTTTAATTTTAAAGTATAGATAGTATATTTGATAGTGTACGTAGTGACCGTAGGTTATTTTATAAAACTGTTAGGTAGGATTAGTCATTCGTATAGATATTAGTTTTTAGGGATTTTGCTTATTTATTGAGTTTTTTTTTTTAATTAGGTAGGTACTTAGGTAAAAATATCATATAGGTACCCTCTTAATCACCACTAATGAGCCACAATTGGTTTTCTACTGTAATTAGCCACAAAGGGCCCGCGAGATAGATGGCATTCTGGGGAAGCACATACATTTTATCCTGTTAGCACGTTCCCGTGGGATAATTTCCGACATCCACGCGGGCGAAGCCGCGGGCAGAAGCTAGTACTTATAATAAATCTGTAGAAGTGAAAATTCTGTACATTGAAAATATCAAAAAAATAAATGGCAGGGGGTGTTACTAGACCGACACCGAACCCAAAAATGTGATTAAAAAAAATTTTGTCTGTCTGTCTGTCTGTCGGTCTGTCTGTCTGTCTGTCTGTCTGTTTGTTCAGGCATCACGCAAAAACTACCGGTTCGATTACGATGAAACTTGGTATAATTATTCTTTAATATCCTGGGCACCACACTGGGTACTTTTTATCCCGGAAAAGTATATACAATAAAAAACAAACTTAATTTTGCGGTTCGATCCCTAGACCCATTACTGTCTCAACCGCAAATAATAAGTTTGTCGTAGGTTACGTCACCCGCAGTGGAGTTCATTTTTATTCCTTTTAGTTTTTAGAGTTATTTAGGTTTATTTTCATATAAGTCGTAGGTAGGTATAGATTTTAATTTTAAAGTATAGGTAGCATATTTGATAGTGTACGTAGTGACCGTAGGTTATTTTATAATACTGTTAGGTAGGATTAATCATTCGTATGGATAGTAGTTTTTAGGGATTTTGCTTATTTATTGAGTTTAGATTAGTTATCATCAGAAATAGGTTTATTTAGGTAGGTATTTAATTTTCTGTTATTGATTTTTTTTTTAATTAGGTAGGTACTTAGGTAAAGATATCATATAGGTTCCCTCTTAATCACCACTAATGAGACACAATTGGTTTTCTATTGTTATTAGCCACAAAGGGCCCGCGAGATAGATGGCATTCTGGGGAAGCACATACATTTTATCCTGTTAGCACGTTCCCGTCGGATAATTTCCGACATCCACGCGGGCGAAGCCGCGGGCAGAAGCTAGTTTTAGAATAAATAACTGAAAATTTAAAAATAGAATGGTTTTATTTTCAAGCGACATTTTAAATATATTTTGCAATGGTAATTAAACTTTATGTTTAAGCATTAAGGTTTATAATAAACTGAAGTTGTTAATATTATTAAACTTTTTTCTAAGAAATGTAGATGTTTACGTGTGTGCAAACGTGGCCACTTGAGCGACTGATTTTAACAGACATCGTTGTTCCTGATCCTTAATCTAGTACTATTATTGATCGAAGATTATTAGGTATAGCCCGTTCCATAGCTCGTTGAGCGACCTTGAATGTGTAATATAGTAGCGAGCTCTAAAACCCAACTGTTTTGTCACGCCGTTCATTTAATTTCATAGAAATGAGATAAGGCTTAGTTTAAACAATTTCATTGGCGAAAATTGTGATGTGATGGAAAATTAAAATGAAGTTTTTTATTTATTTGTGTTGCTTAGGTAAGTCAAAAGTAAAAATTTTAGGGTCTACTACAAAAACTTAAACACTTGTTGAACGAGTGTTTAATGTCAGTGTTATGTCAAAATAATTAGATATGTCGTGTTTTAAAGGTGTTTAGCCTAAACAACTGGTAAACACTGTTTTGTGATAGTCAGGATATTTGTGGTAGTCAGGTTAATGTTTGTTGTTTGTTTGTTTGTTCTTCGTTCCAAAAAAAAACTTGCCTTGCGTTTTCCCAACTACGTTGTGGTCGGCTTCCAGTCTTACCAGCAGTGCGATTCTGTAACAATCTCACCGTGAAAACTTAGGTGAAGTGAGCTTGGAGTGAGCTGTCATCTATTCTATACTTATAATAAATCTGTAGAAGTGAAAATTCTGTACAATGAAGATATAAAAAAAATAAATGGCGGGGGGTGTTACTAGACCGACACCGAACCCAAAAATGTGATTAAAAAAATTTTTGTCTGTCTGTCTGTCTGTCTGTTTGTTCAGGCATCACGCAAAAACTACCGGTTCGATTACGATGAAACTTGGTATAATTATTCATTATTATCCTGGGCACCACACTGGGTACTTTTTATCCCGGAAAAGTATATACAATAAAAAACAAACTTAATTTTGCGGGTCGATCCCTAGACCCGATTACTGCGCCAACCGCAAATAATAAGTTTGTCGTAGGTTACGTCACCCGCAGTGGAGTTCACTAAGGTTATGCTCTAAATGTAGTGCTGAAGGTTGAATTTGGCTTGCACCCACGGATCGCTACCGTATATAAGGACATTTTTTGAACTTTGATTTGAACGGACGTGTCGAGTGGCGAACGTTCTTTCTTATTTTAACCGTGCTTTTCAGTGCGACCTTTTTATTCCTTTTAGTTTTTAGAGTTATTTAGGTTTATTTTTATAAGTCGTAGGTATAGATTTTAATTTTAAAGTATAGGTAGTATATTTGATAGTGTACGTAGTGACCGTAGGTTATTTTATAATACTGTTAGGTAGGATTAGTCATTCGTATAGATATTAGTTATTATGGATTTTGCTTATTTATTGAGTTTAGTTATCATCAGAAATAGGTTTATTTAGGTAGGTAGGTATTTTATTTTCTGTTATTGAGTTTTTTTTTTATTAGGTAGGTACTTAGGTAAGGATATCATATAGGTACCCTCTTAATCACCACTAATGAGACACAATTGGTTTTCTATTGTAATTAGCCACAAAGGGCCCGCGAGATAGATGGCATCCTGGGGAAGCACTGCATACATTTTATCCTGTTGGCACGTTCCCGTGGAATAATTTCCGACATCCACGCGGGCGAAGCCGCGGGCAGAAGCTAGTTCCAAATAATGCTAGGGATTGACACTACTGACAACTCACATCAAGCTCACTTCACTTGAGTTTTCACGGTGAGATTTTTACAGAATCGACCGGCTGGTGCCGCTGAATACGAGTATTTTACATGGAGCGACTGCCCAACATAAGGTGGGACGCCCTCAGGCTAGGTGGAGCGACGATCTTCGCAGGATGGCTGGTAGCAGCTGGATGAGAGTTGCCGAAAATCGAGTTGAATGGCGTGCAATAGGAGAGGCCTATGTCCAGCTGTGGATATGCTGATGATGATGCTGACTGCCTATCTGACCTCCACAATCCAGTTACTCTGGGTAACACGATACCCTTTGGTAAGACTGGTTGTCAGACTTTCGGGCTACTGACGACCGTTACGACTGTCAAAGATCCACGAATGACAGCCGGGACGGTGGCAATTTGGCAATGCATTTAAAACCAACATCACTAAAGCCAAACATAAAATTATTTTTCACTTTGTTGTCACTTTTTTTCATTACAGCACATCTACTAACTAAAATATCAGCAAGATTACGGCTAACAACACCCATGACGTCAGTGTTGCGTTCAAATGACGCAGCAAGGCAAGCGTCAAATATTGCCAAAATGATAGACTTTATCAACAGTGTCTACAATGATGGTGGCCGGAGTATAGCATGGAGTGGCAGATATGGTAGTAGCCCCTTCTAGTAGTACTATCGCCAAAACCTATATCTGACCATTTTGAAAACAAAATCCCGTGCACATGATGACCACAGCTGCGTCCGTGAGTAAAACAAAAGAGAAAACTTTTTAGGTCGACTAATAATATGCGCTGCAAGCAGGAATAGTCCTTATAGTGGTCAGATATAGATTTTGGTGATAGTACGTTACGATACGAATGACTTAATTAGTCCATTATTGCACAATGTTTTTGAGGATGGGAAATCATCAAATGACCCCTCCCGCTCTGGGTGGAGCGGAAGGGAGTGTCAGACTCTTACTGACTAAAACCCACCCGTGTTCCTTCCTTAGCCCTTTATGTTCCAGGGCAGCGGTAACCCTTTCGGACGATCCCGCTACCCTGGCAGGCTTCGGCCCTATCGGGCCCCGTCACTTATTATGCTGACGTCTCTTTGAGGCGCGCGTGGAACACATACGCGCCGTCCGGCACGGGCATGGTCCTGATCGGACGGTGAGCTAAATACGATACCCCTTGGTAAGACTGGTTGTCAGACTTTCGGGCTTCTGACGACCCGTAACGACTGTCAAAGATCCACGAATGACAGCCGGGACCAACAGCTTAACGTGCTTTCCGAGGCACGGAGGGGTCTCGCTATGTAAAGATGGTCACCCATCCACAGACCAACCGCGGCAAGCGTAGCTTAACCTGACTGATCGACCTGTGCGGCTGTTATTATTTAGCCATTAGCCGTGGGCCCCTCTAGTTTATCTTTGACATAACTGACATGAAAGAAAACATCACAGTACCTATGAGTAAAGATAAAGTCACATTGGTACGGTCACCAAAGGAGTTAGTAACCAGGGTCGTCGGATTTGGTTGAAGTTTAGTAAGAAACCGATGGATGATTTCGAATAAAATTTAATTTAGTTTAAACAATAATAAATATGTAGGTACACGTGAAAAAAAAAAACAAGCAAAAGAATCATAGGGCATCAAAAAATTCGTCCGCATCGCTGTCAACAGGAACAGTGCCCAAAAGGCTGGCAGCATTGCCACGTTGTATGGCGATGCTAATTCTTTGGCCAAGAAACAGGCCAGCCCTCTGGTCACGTGAAGGAAAAACAGAAAACAAACTGTTCATTTATCAAATAAAATTTCAGTCGAAAACATCCATCGATTTCTTACTAAACTTCAACTATATTCTACGACCCTGGTTACTTAGCTCTTTTAGTGATTACTTGCCCGGATTCGAACCAACACTCTCGAGTATGAGAGGCGAGGTCCTAACCACTGAGGACACACCCCAGCTTTAAATATTAAATAAATTTTTGCAGACCCAATGTTACGCCGATTTGAATTGCCAGCAGTACAGGGCACAAATATTCCTCCGAGTGTAGTGGTACTAAATGACGAGGAGACGGAGAACCAATTGGAGAAACTAGAAGATACCGCGAGATACCATGTCATTGATAACCCTGAGGTTTTAGAAGAGTTCAGCAACAAACAGAAGCTGAAGCATATTGCGTAAGTTTCTATGGGATGACCATTCATTCTTAAGCTGATATCAGACTTCGCTGTTATTAAGTATAGTTTCGATGACCTTTTTTTTTTTTGAGGATGGGAAATCATCAAATCACCCCTCCCGCTCTGGGTGGAGCAGAAGGGAGTGTCAGACTCTTACTGACTAAAACCCACCCGTGTTCCTTCCTTAGCCCTTTATGTTCCAGGGCAGCGGTAACCCTTTCGGCCGATCCCGCTACCCTGGCAGGCTTCGGCCCTATCGGGCCCCGGTTTCGACGATCTTGCACTGGAAGTGAAACGTCTGAGCTCAAAATGAATCAACAAATTTTTTTTTTATTTGGATCGGCAATCCACGATTTACGATCATGGAGCGCCGATTATGGATCGGAGATCCTTTCGCACGATCCGTTTTAGGAATCCCGCGATCCTAGCTCGCTTCCAGTGTCAATTCACGTTTTAGCTAGATTACCCCCAACTTGTTTTTTTTTTATGTGTTTATGTCCTTTTTTATGCGTCATGTTTGCCGCAAATAAATGCATTTTCTTTCTTTCTTTCTAAACACACGCTCGATATGTAGCCGCACGTACAGCAGTGTTGTCAGACTGCAGTGGCTGCTGTAATCTTACTCTCTTCATCAATTTTTATGTTCTATAAAAATGGATATTAAACGACGACTTTGCGCGTTATACATATTGCTCGATCGCCCCATCCACACATAACCATCCATAAGAAGCGCGCCAAATGACTTTGAGCATTGTCAAAAAACGGACAGCACCGTTCGGATCGGCCGCTCCATGGAGTGCGCGCTCCACTGCGTGAGCTCGGATCGAAGCGCACCGGATTGTTCAGTGTCAACCCACCTGGATTTCGGTACTCGGGCTCTTTCACTCGCCTACCGAATGATCGAAAAATTAAATGAAAGGATCAGATTGTAGCGGTATCTACAACGTCACATGCGAACAACGCGTCATACTGACGTCACGCAAATCCTGCATCTCGCAAGCAGAGTTTTCCGCGCAATTAGCATAGATACAATTTCCCAACATCAATCGTTGGGCAATTGCCCGCCAGACACAACACCCGTCTGGTCGGAGGATCCTCCCTTTTCTATGGAGGTTGATTGAACTTAACACCCTGTTCCTCATGCCTCCAAAAGATGAACGTTCATTCCTGTACAATTTTGTGAGTGAAAAAATAAACTAGAGAACTACCACTCACTCGAGCGAAGCGTCTGATATCAGCTTTATAGCAAATCAACTATATCATCATCTCTGTGTCGAGTTCGTCTTCCAGTCTAACCGGACCACAACCTGATGCAGCTAATTAGAGCGTCTGCCTATTTGACTTCTACAACCCACTAACTGTGTAACGCGATACTCCTTGGTAAGACTTTCGGGTTTTTTGACTGGCCGGAGTGCCCGACCAAATTTATAGGACTTACTACTTCTATGGACCTAGTACTTACTAATTCCATGGACCTAGTACTTACTAATTCCATGGACCTAGTACTTACTAATTCTATGAACTTAGTACTTACTAATTCCATGGACCTAGTACTTACTAATTCCATAGATAGTAACAGCTGTCAAAGATCTACGAATGACAGCCATATATAGTGTATAATCTATGGCCGGGACCATACTATAATGTACCGTACTCTGTGATACTGGCAAAATTGTGGTGTGTCTTCAATAGCCGTCAATGAAGAGTTGAAGCTAATGTTAAGGTTTGAACGTGCTTTCCAAGCCACAGAGGGGGCTATGAGATCGACGGTCACCCATCCACAGTCTCGTTGTTTAGCCACGAGTTTTAAGTGGTTACTAAGAGTATTTATATTATTTTGTATCTATTTTCTTTTCAGGAAGCTCTTGAAACCAGTTAACTTGCAGCATGTTGTATCTGAGACCAATGCTGAAGCCAAAGTATTCAGTACGGTAGAAAATGAACTAAAATATTATCATTCTAGCTGTAAGTAACTTTTTATCACTTTTACAATCCAAGTATACTAATATTATAAGTGAAATCTGTCTGTCTGTTTTTGCTTAAACAGATCGTTATGAAATTAGATAGATAGGTAGCTTAAGTAAATATTATAGTATATAGCTTTGGACTTAGAGAAGGACATAGGCTACTTTTCAGTCTAGATTGTAGACTAAGTCGCGGGCAAAAGTTACCTTTTCAGTATCAAAATTTATTGTTACAGCGAAATCTACTGCTTCACACCCCACACCTAACCCTAATCCATTGGACGATCTTCAAGAGCTTACCACTGTCGGGCGTACATACCAACCTAGCTTCCCAGATGATGATGACGATGACGACAAACTTGTCACGGAAGACATAGAAGTATCAGGCACTGAAAATGAAATCAATACACCAAGAGTAGCAGCAAAAAATCACGGTGGTAACACTGAAAAACAATCCGAGATTAATAACACCGTTGTTATTGAGAAAAGAACACAGGATAATAAGGTTTTTGACAAGGATAAAGCTAGAATTGAAGAGAAAAAAACACAAATAGATGATATAAAAGAGATTGGTCAAATAAAGCAGGAGTTGCCTCTTAAGGCGGAGAAGAATAATGATGCAGTGACAGTAATAGAAGAAAAAAGCGGTAGTTACAAAGAGTATATAACAACTAAACTTGATCATAATAGCAACGAAAAGCTAAGCGAGGGTAGCGTACGCCCTAGAGATAACGATTATAAAAATGATGGAAACAAACCGATATATAGCACCGCTGATACGAACAATGAGGAATATAAGAAACCAAAGGAAAGATCTTGGGATACAAACATAGTAATTAATGTACCGGTAGAGAAATTGATAGGAAGGAAAGACAAGTCAGCTTTAAGAACTAAGCTGAATAATAACCATGATCATAACGAACGGCATTCAATCCATGCACATAAAAAAAGAAATGAAAATAGAAATAAACAACTCAAACACAGACACGAAAAGAGACACGAACGCGATAGGAAAAGAGATAGAAATAACGATGGATGGAGTCAAAAAGAAAAAGACGGGAAGAAAATTGATAAACAGAGATATAACAAAGATATTGGGTATGATAGAATGGAGCATGAATGGAATAAAAGACATCAACAGTACGATGAGAATGACAATTTAGGTATGAATGACAATCAATGGGATAAAAACGACGATTTTAATAGCAGAGACTATGATTCGAATAAGAGAGAGGATGATGATTCAGACCATAAAGACAATGATTGGCAAAAGAGAAACAATGATTGGGACAAGGCAAACGATAGGTGGGAAAAGAGAGATAATGGTTGGAATGACAGAGACAAAGATTTGAAGAAACGTGATAATTATTGGAATAAGAGAGACGATGATTGGAACAAAAGAGACATTGATTCGAATAAAAGAAACAGTGATTGGGATAAAAAAGAGATTGATTCGAATAAAAGAGAAAATAATTGGAATAAAAGAGAAAGTCAATGGATTAAACAAGAAATTAAGCCTTATAAAGATGACCGGAATAAAAATGATTGGGACACGGTTAACAAATATTCAGAAATTAATGTTGAGAAAGACAGGGGTGTGCACGATAGATATGAAATCGTTGACAGGGAAATAGTAGATGGCGACTATAATCGGCATTCTGAAGTTTAACTAAACTAGGGTTTCTTAAGAAAGCGGTTCCGTCATTATTATTTTTTCCCCAGTACTTGTACAGACACTAAACGATGATTTCCACCAAACGGCTCACATCGCACCGGATCGGAACATTCGGAACGGATTTTACAATCTTTAAACGATGTTAAATCGTGTACACAGTATTTAAAGTCTACACCGTGATTTTTTAGTCGTCTGACAAAGGTGGTCCACTCAATGTATCCGACATAAAATACCTCTAGGCGTGTTTTTTTTACCATTAATTAAGATAATAGGTACAAAGAAAAATAATTAATATAAATAATACATTAGAATTATGAAACATCCTGTTAATAATGTTTACGTATCAAACAGTAGAACATACCTAACCATCGCACGAGTCGAGTAGATAGATCTTCGCTCGCAACAGAATGTTTCAACTACGTTATGCATCATAATACTGATTTTTTTTTTCTTTTTTTTTTCTCTTAAATGCCATTTTTTTTGTTATGAATGTGTAGCAGTCATCGGATACATGAAGTGGGCTGCCGTTGTCAGACGACTAAAAAGTCACGGTGTATATTACCAAGCCGCGCACAGCAGCTTGACCGCCCGCGGTCAGGCTGCTGTGCGCGTCGCGATCACGTACCGCGACTTCCGCGGCACGTGATCGAAGCCGAAAGTATGCTGCGACGCACGATCGGCTCAGTTCGCATGTCGTCGTATGTCGGAAACGTTCGCAAGCGACAGTACGGAGCCGATCGTATGCGCCGACATCCTGCCGGACGCGATCGGCTGTCACCGCATCCGTTCTTATCCTTCTGATCCGATGAGATACGAGTTGTTGGTTCACAGGGCCGTAAAAATATAGCATCGGAATTTTATTGCGCATTTCATTTTCAAACTCAAACTCGAATCATTTATTTCAATTAAACCATTTACAGGCACTTTTAAATTGTCAAAATTAAATAGTTGGTCAGTTAGTCAGAAAGTTGAAGCTAGTTGCCTATTTCAAAACGTAGATCTCTATGGAGAAGAACGGGCAAGAAACTCCACGGACACTCTTTTAAATCAAGATATTATTACACAATCCTGGGTACATTATTCTTGTTGCTTCATATATGTGAGCACAATGTAAAAAAAAAACAAATGAAGAAAGAATTCAAAATATAAAATTAAAAATAAGCCCTGGCAGCTAAGAGATGACCAGTCTCAACCGACGGCACCCAAAGCACTGCTTAGCGCTGAGAGTTGAAAATCCATCAGGATTTTTGGGATGGGATGCACTCTGTTGTCAAAATCCAGTGCGCGATAAAATCCCGCTGCGATATTTACATATGTCCGTGCGAACGTGGTAATGTGTCCAAAAGACGCTTTGAATTTTGACAGCTTTTTTAGGAAGCTTAAGAAAAGATTTATAGTACCTATAAGCTGATATAAAAACTTTTTATTTTATTACTGGTGTTTTATTTTGGATCATTGCTTTGACTATGAGTTTCCCTGCGTGATCGAATCAGAAATGAAGAGATCCCCAGGAGAACCAAGGTAACCGACATAGCCCGAAGGATTGCCAAACTTAAGTGGCAGTGGGCAGGGCACATTGCTCGCAGTACAGATGGCCGATGGGGCCGAAAGGTTCTGGAGTGGCGACCGCGTACCGGAAGACGTAGCGTTGGAAGGCGTCCCACAAGGTGGACCGACGACCTTGTGAAGGCCGCAGGAACCCGTTGGATGTGAGAAGCACAGAACCGGTCGAAGTGGAGGTGCTTAGGGGAGGACTATGTCCAGCAGTGGACGTCTTTCGGCTGAAATGATGATGATGATGATGTTTGCTTTGACTGCTTCGTTGGTATAGTGGTCGCAAGCATGACTGCTGAACATGAGGTCCTGAGTTCGAATCCCGGGTTAGGCAGTGTTATTGAGTTGTTTAACCGACGAAAAAAACGGAGGAGGTTCTCAAGTCAACGCGTATATACGCGTGGCGCTTTAATGGCGACATTAATTTAACACACGTATACGGTTTTGCGTTGTAGTTTTATGAATGTATTTTAATTTAATTAAACATTAATATTTATTTATTTATTAACAATTTTATAAAATAGCATCTTAGAGCAACCTGACTTAAAGAACTGTAGTGCAGGGGTCATTTGCCAGGGTCACGGATAATAACATCGCATCAATGTAATTAAAACAATTAACGAGCAAAGAGAAGGCGAATTGAAGTAAAGAGAGAGAGCCCTTTGTCGGCGCGCGGCGCAGGTGGAAGTTTTCAAGTTACGATTTTTTTTTATGTTGTTATAATTTTTATGATTACTGGCCACTAGCCCTACCCGTGTGTTAAATTAATGTCACCATTGTAGCGTCACGTTGTATATATATATATTTTCATTAGGAATTTCTTAGTAACAGTCGGGAGTTTGGATGTTGGCGGTGTGATAGCACGTGTAGCCGTTGGTCCTGCGGCTGATCTCTCCCCGGTCGTGTCGGATTGCCGTCCCATCGGACTATGACAGTAAAGGAACAGAGAGTGCTCCTGTGTTTCCGCACACACTTGTGCACTATAAAACTTGAGAGGTGTCAAGGGACACCCAGATGGAACGAAGTTCAAAGAGAGAGAGAGAGAGACAGACAGAGAAACAGGCGCACGCCGCACGGCTTACAACTATAGCAAAAAGTGTCGTTCCAACTTTTGGTCTTAATTTTTTCCGTTTAGCCCCCTTTCGCAACGCGCGATAAGGAACTTCGTTCCAATATCTCCTGCGTACCTGGATAATCTCCGTTGAGATTGGCCACCGTGACGGAAATCGGTCGGGGGATTAATAGACCTCTGACTGACCCTAAAAATGGTGCATTTAATATAACTATAAAATAAACCAATTTTTATTACGATCAACGAAGTCATAAAACAAACATACTTTATTGTTTTAACACCCGTTTTATTACTGGCTGAAGTTGAAACATTCTTTTTTGTTCGAAACGGCAATTTTTAAATCCAACTCAACGTATTCAATAATAAAATAAACATACATTATACTTCTCCAAGTCAATAATGTACAGAATTATTTTCAAATTATGTATTGTATTATCCATTGGTGAGTATTGTAGTTTTTTTTTTTTTTTACAATTCTTTAAAAGTATCTGTTTAACCTTATTCCAACTAAGTTTGGGTCGGCTTCCTGTCTAACCGGATGCAGCTGAATACCAGTAGTTTACATGGAGCAACTGGCTATTCGATCTCCACAAAACGATACCCCTTGGTAAGTCTGGTTGTCAGACTTTCGGGCTTCTGACGACCAGTAACGACTGTCAAAAATTCTTGAATGACCGCTGTGACCAACGGCTTAACGTGCTTTCCGAGGCACAGAGGGTTCTCGATATGTAAAGATAGTCACCCATCCACGGACCAACCGCGGCAAGCGCAGCTTAACCTGATCGATCGACCCGTGCGGCTGTTATTACTTAGCCACGAGCCCCTCTTTGCGTAACACACTAAAAGTAGGAAGGGCTTTCATATTGCCAGACCAACAAAATTCATTGGTCAGTCACGTTGGTATCCCTAAGCAATGGATTAGCAATACCAGTTACTGGGTAACAAAAACGACCCGTAAACGATACCCCTTAGGGAGATTGCAAACTCAAAACTCAAACTATTTATTTCAAATAAACCAATTACAGGCACTTTTGAATTGTCAAGGTCGGTCAGTCAAAAAGATGAAGCTAGTTGCCCATTCCAAAGCGAAGGTACCTATGGAGAAGAACGGGCAAGAAACTCCATGGACACTCCATAATTTAATTTAATTCTGAATTTTTCTTTCATTTATTTTATTTCTTTTGTAATGTGTCTAACATAGTTTATAATGTATGTACTTACTAACAATATTATGGGCAAAATAATGCCTGAATTAAAAAGATTTTATTTTATTTATTTTTTTATAATAATATTGTTACAAAGTATTGGTTACATCATTCATGTTCAAAATTATGCACGTGAGAACGATGCAGAACGTTAAAAGCGTCCGTAATGAAAATATAAAAAAAAACAATTCAAATATTAAATTAAATCAAGATAAGCCATGGCAGTTGCATTGCTGTTTGTGGAGGTCCACAACAACCAGTCACGTCCCAAGATCTTACCAAAGGGTGTGTATCTGACCTCAGATACACAGTCATTCCATGTATCGTAAATACTGGTCAGCTGCATCAATTCACAATTTTAGTCTCTAACGCAGACACACCTTACTTCGTGTAAATGATCCACTACCATCACCAAAATCAAAATCAAAAGTAATTTCAAATTAGGCTGAGAGTCAGCACTTTTCGAACGTCAAAATTACAAAAGACAGTCCCCCAAAAACGCCCGCCCTTCACCACTTCCTAGTGCTATCGCTGGGAAGAAGAAGTGGCGCAACAAACTTCCCAGCAGCACAGCTGTCTGTTCAGTTAGAATATAGTGCATGTATACAATACTAGGAACCTATGTTCAGTAATTAACATTACAAGAAACTTAAATTATTTGCCATAAAATATGTCAGCTAGCCACGCCACCACCACCATCACCACCACTACCACCACCACCATCACCACCATCTCTCAAAACTGTGAAGGAAAACATCGTGAGGAAACCGGCATGTCGTAGAACCAAAAATTCGAAGACATGTGACATCCGCACTGGGCCTGCGTGGTGGATTATAGCCTGCTCCCTCTCACAGACAGGAGGCCTGTGGGAACATAATAGGCTGGTTATGCGGTTGACATTAGTATAGACACCAGTACAACAAACTACTACAATCTGTCAAATTTCTTTAATAGATTTTCAACTTTATCGCTAAAGCATTAGGTTCAAGGTTGATTGGGAAAATTTGACAGTTTCGGGTAGCTTGATGTGCTGGCGTCTGTACGTACATAATTATGTACCTACTTAGTAGTATTTAAGTTCAACAATGAATTTTTCTAGTATCACCAAGTTTATTAGTTCAAAATAATTATCGGAAGTACAATGTGGATCAGGAGTCTATGAAGCTGTATGGAGACGACTTTAACTCTGTGCTGAAGAGATTTAGGAGGACGCCCGATTATTTGAAGATATTACAGGATAAGGTATGATAACATCCTACCTACCTTACTCTCAGTTACTCAGCAAGTTTATTTATTCAAATTCATTTAAGTATTCAAATTCATTTATTCAAATTAATTTATTCAAATTCAGTTATTCAAATTCATTTATTCAAATTAATTTATTCAAATTCAGTTATTCAAATTCATTTATTCAAATTCAGTTATTCAAATTCATTTATTCAAATTCATTTATTCAAATTCATTTATTCAAATTCAGTTATTCAAATTAATTTATTCAAAATCATTTATTAAAACTTACTCATAGTTCACAAATATACTTACAAGTATTATTAGCATGCAGTTCTAACCAACAGAAAACTTAGACTGATTGAACAGCGGGTCTCAAACTAGGCACAGCAGCATCTTGGTGGCCCAAACACTACACAAAGTTACTAATTGAATCAGCCGGTCGATTCTGTAAAAATCTCACCGTGAAAACTCAAGTGAAGTGAGCTTGATGTGAGTTGTCAGTAGTGTCAATCCCTAGCATTATTTGGAATGACAGCTCACTCCACGCTCACTTCACCTAAGTTTTCACGGTGAGATGGTTACAGAATCGCACTGCAGTTCTGCTGCCGCAAGATAGGTATTGGTGAATTCATAATAATTAAGTATTAATAATTTAATTTAATAATTTTTATAATTCATAATTAATATAAGCCCGCTCCTCAGCTCTCGAAGAAGAGACCTTGAAACCATCGTCTTATATAAAATTGTCAAAAATAAATTAAATTATATAAATTTTAATAACCTGATTGGTTACGCTGTACCTAGGACCTTTCACAGGCGACAGGTACGCGCAGGTACTCTTTTCGCAGTTAGCTCTTGCCGAACTAATTGTGGCGAGCGCTCACCAGTCCGCCGTATGGTTGACGAATATAATAATACTTTTAAAATTGTGACATCTTCAATTGTCTAATGAGTAGATTCAAAAGCATCACCCGCTCCTCTTTAGGTATTAAATAAAACCCATGTGTGTACACACGGCTACACGTCAAGCTATACCTAACCAGTTTGTCTTGGCCTCACTTGGTATGATATTTTCTCACAATGAACGGTCAGCCAATACTGGTTTTGCATAGCTTGATGTGTAGCCGTGTGTACAATGCCACAAAGTGGTTCTGACACTCGGGGCATTGACAAGTAATTAGGTTACGTCTAGCACGGATTAAAAATCAATAATATTTATTTTATTGCTAATATTTTACATAATATTATATCTATTTTATTATTTTATTTATTACTGTGATTGCCCGTGACATCACAGCGGGCCCTATCAGAATACCAGCGCTACGACATTAATTTTTTAAATGTCGAAGCATCATGCTGAGATAGGAGCCTTTTGGCCTCGTATAGGACTTTGTTTTTTTTTTCCTTTTGTTACTTATTTATACAATTTGTTTTATTTTTAACTGTGTTTAGTTTAGTTATGATCCTGTACGAGTCGCAATAAATACTTTTTCTTTCTTTCTTTCTTTCTTTCTTTCTTTACCCTCTCTGAAAATCTTCAAACTTACTAAGGTCTTATTTTATATCATGTTAATGCTCATTATACAATTAATTAATGCACGTATTGCTATTAAAACTCCAAGCGAATACACATTTTTTTTTGTATCAACTATTATAATCTACATGTGGACAGCGTTGTGTGTGATAATATTATCATTAAAATTGTTTTTGTTAAATTAGTTGTAAGTTCTTATAATGTAACAGATTGCTGTTCCTTTAAATTAAAAATTAAAAATACATCACAGACGCCACACTACCACATGAAGCTCTGATCTCATGATCTGCCAAATTTCTTTAATAGAGTTTTCAACTTTATCGCTGAAGCATTAGGTTCAAGGTTGATTGGGAAAATTTGACAGTTTCGGGTAGCTTGACATGCTGGCGTCGGTACAAGATGTACAGACGCCAGCACATCAAGCTACTACAATCTGTCAAATTTCTTTAATAAATTTTCAACTTTATCGCTAAAGCATTAGGTTCAAGGTTGATTGGGAAAATTTGACAGTTTCGGGCAGCTTGACGTGCTGGCGCCTGTACAATTTTGAAAACAAATACACGCATCACCTTCAATTGACAATTGAATAATTTTATGTTTACAGTTGGTAGATTTAAAGATTTCAGCTAAAGAAATGAGCTTGCAAGTCCTTCATTACTACCACGGTAAGCTGAAAGAGAAAATAATAGAGATTATACCCACAACCACTACAGTTGCTGGGGCAGCGCCTTCTCCAAACCCCCACGAAGTGCCGGGACCCGAGAGAGATAGAAGAGAAGGAAAAAAGGATAAAAATGAAAAACTGTGAGTAGTGTTTACAGTCAGAAGGCCAATTCACGTAATCAAAAACGTTCAAAATCTAGTCGCAGTCTCATCTCGGCGACAAACAAATGTCAAAAATTGATAATCTAAGATGGCGGCTGCGAAAATTTAAAAAGGGCGAAAAAAATCGCATCCGCCATCTTGGATTTTTATTTTGACCTCACTATTATCTACTACTATCTCTGTTTCATCATCATCATCTGCCTAGCCTTTTCCCAACTATGTTGGGGTCGGCTTCCAGTCTAACCGGATGCAGCTGAATACCAGTATTTTACAGGATGGATGGAAAGCAGCACATGAAGTGATTTTTGCTTCATTGGTGTAATTGCCGTATGGCGTTCCAGTGTGAGGATAAATTTAATAAATAAATCTAAATATTTAAATCTTTACATGGAGCGACTGCCTATCTGACCTCCGCAACCCAGTTACTGGGTAATATGATACCCCTTGGTAAGACTGGTTGCCATGAATGTTGTTAAACTATCAAAATTAAACCCATTGCTACCGATAGTGTGTTACGCTATTAGCCCACAAATCAGAGGGACAATTCTCGTAATTTTAAGACCGTTCACATTCTGATCTCAGTCTCAATCTGTCAAAAAATACCTCTAATTTCCCTACATTTTGACAAGTTTTTGACGTTTCTTTGTCGCTGAGATGAGACTGCGACTAGATTTTGAACGTTTTAAATTACGAGAATTGGCCTTCTGGTCATATTTAGTTCTATTTTCCAGTTATTTCCATGGTCACGCCAAGCGGAGGCAGGGCGAACCAACACCTGAAGCCGTTGCGAACAGTTCGCAAAAGATACAAAACTTGGACAACTACAAAGTGTTCGACTCGCAGCTATCTGTGTCTGAACGGAACAACTTAAAAGACTTGGGTTTTGAATTTGCTGGGTGAGAAAAACCTTTGAAATATAAGCTTAGGATGGCAGAATAATAATAATAATATAATATCCCTGGACATTTCACACAGCGCCATCTAGTCCCAAGCTAAGCAACCTAATGCTTGTGTTATGGTAACAAGATGGCTGATAAACTACTTATCTACATTTTTTTTTTGTAAATACATACATATTATAGATAGAAAAACACCCAGACTCGGAACAAATACATGTAGGTCATACAAATATGAAAGAATGCCGAAAGTAATGTATTTTACGATACTCTTGGTTTATCGAGATATCACCAAGCGGTTGGTCGACTCTTCTTGACTCATATGCGTCACATCCACGCAAAACAGCCATCGCTCAGCATAATGATAAATATTAGATAATAGATAATCACTACAATATTATTAGTTTTAAGTTATCTTGCTGCGCCCTAACAGGGTCATGTATTCACTAGTTTAAGTCTAGTGTGTAACTATGGTTGTGTATATTGTGAATTAAACAAATAAATAATAAATAAATAAATAAATATTCCTGGACATTTCACACAGCGCCATCTAGTCCCAAGCTAAGCAACCTAATGCTTGTGTTATGTTATCAAGATGGCTGATAAACTACTTATATACATTTTTTTTTGTAAATACATACATATTATAGATAGAAAAACACCCAGACTCGGAACAAATACATGTAGGTCATACAAATAATGCTACGACCTTATGCGAGACAGAGCCCCAGCGCTGGTTTTTAGCGACAGCCGGCGTTGACTTGATGACGTCAACCGGTGCAGTATACGATGATAAATAAAAAAAGTGAAAGATGAATTCATGATGGTAGAAAAAGAAAGATAGAAAATACATTTATTTAGCACTGACTAAAAGGCACCCAATATAATATAGTTGCATCAGACATAAACAAAATATTGTTTTTTTTTTTTTTTTTTCTTACGTCGGAAGGCCGATGAAAGAAATTAGCAGAAAATTGGTGCCTCACGGCTTCGCCAAAAAGGCCCAGCCGGTCGATTCTGTAAACATCTCACCGTGAAAACTCAAGTGAAGTGAGCTTGATGTGAGTTGTCAGTAGTGTCAATCGACCTCATCTAGTTTTAAAATATGATTGACGTGTAAAAGTGTTTGTACAAACCTACTTACAAAATAAAATCATTTATCATTTATCATTATCATTTAATCCCTAGTATTATTTGGAATGACAGCTCACTCCACGCTCACTTCACTTAAGTTTTCACGGTGAGATGGTTACAGAATCGCACTGCAGTTCAGCAAAAATGCCAGACAACTATTGTCTGATGTTGGTTTTCAACTGGGCCAGAAGGCCAAATCTCGTACCTAATTTAAAATGTTCAAAATCTAGTCGCAGTCCCTTCTCGGTGACAAACATATGTCAAAAACTTGTCAAAATGTAGGCTTTAGAGGTATTTTTGCCAGATTGAGACTGATGAGAACTTTCTTAAGATTAGGTACGAGAATTGACCCTCTGCCGGTCGATTCTGTAAAACTCTCACCGTGAAAACAAAAGTGAAAAAAAAAAGTGAAGTGAGCTTGATGTGAGTTGTTACTAGTGTCAATCCCTAGCATTATTTGGAATGACAGCTCACTCCACGCTCACTTCACCTAAGTTATGACGGTGAGATGGTTACAGAATCGCACTGCTGATGTGTACGGTGACAGTTATACGGTAGATGAATCTCTCTCTTTCCTACAGGAAAATAATACATTCAATTATTGAAAATATGAGTCCGAAGTCAGCACCTGCAACGACGGACAAGTTCACCCATATCCCCGAAGGTGGGCAGTCCGATGAGAAGCTTGCAGAGACTACGTCCACGACAACTCACCCGCCAGAACACGCGGTATGGACGTTTTTTTTTTTTTTTGTTTTTTTTTTGTCACACAGCAACACGCGTTGTTCACCCCTTTAATCCCCGAAGGATTAAGGAGAATCAAAATTTGAATTTGTTTGTATTATTTTGGAACGAAGTTCCTTTAAGTATATCGCGCGTTGCGAAAGGGGGCTAGACAGAAAAAATTAAGACCAAAAGTTGGAACGACACTTTTTGCTAAAGTTGTAAGCCGTGCGGCGTGGGCGTGTTTCTGTCTGTCTCTCTCTCTCTCTTATAGAAAGCAAGCCAGTTTTTTTTGTCTGTGTTTTTTTATTTGTTAATAATAAAAAAATATATTATAATACTTAACTTAAAAAAAAAAAAAAAATATTACAATTCCTTCACTAATTAATCGAAAGGAACTTCGTTCCATCCGGGTGTCCCTTGACACCTCTCTAGTTTTTTTTTTTTTTGTTTTGTACCCGTACTGTTTTGCAGGTTTTGCTTTAGCTTGTAATTTTGTTTTCCCTTCTATAAGTTTAATTATCGAGTATTGCATTGTGATTTATTATAATGTGTTCGTCCTTGTCAAACTTGGTGTACGTAGTGAATGACGTGGTCGCATAAAATTGGAGGCGCACACTTGTATTTGTCCTGTTCATGTTTGCATGCATATAATTTTGTAGCCTCTGTTGGCGATCCAATAAAGAAATAAATAAAAAAATCAACTCATAATCAAAAGTCATTTAGTCAAATTAGGCTGATAATCAGCACTTTTCGTACGTCAAAATTACAAAAGACAGTCCCCCAAAAAAGCCCGCCCTTCACAACTTCCTAGTGCTATGTTTGTTGAAACTGTGTGTACTCCCCGTCACTTTTCCCTAAAGGTTCATTAGAAAACCAGCGTCAGACAGCATCTGTCTGGCATTAATGCTGAAATGAACCTTTTTGGCGCAGCCGTGAGCCACACACTATTGTTGTCTGAAACATTATTTTTTATTTTATTATTTTGTGTTTCACGAACTGTGTCCAAATAAACTCTTTTCTTTCTTTCTTTCTATCGCTGGGAAGAAGAAGTGGCGCAACAAACTCCCCAGCAGCTGAAGTGTCATAATCAACCTATAATGTTTTTCAATGTGTTTTTCAATGTCTGTTTATATATGTGTGTACATAAATGGTAAAATAAATAAATAAATGTTCCCACTGCTGGGACACAGGCCTCTTCGCGTCGAGAGGGAGTGGGCTGTAATCTACCACGCGGGTCCAGTGCGGGTTGATAGATGACATATGTCATTGAAATTTTTGGTTCTAGGACATGCCGGTTTCCTCACAATGTTGGTACGAGTCTTGGTACCAAACGTAGAATTTTTGTGTTAAAAAATAATTTACTGTTTCATACAAAAGTGCTAAAATACCTCAACTCAGCCTGTCGCAGTCCACTGCAGCATAAAACCATGTCCTCCGCCTTCCGCATCCAGTCTGCACCCAGTCTGGTCCCAGCCACTTTCTTTAGGTCACCAGTCCATCTAGCTGGGGGGCGTCCCACACTACGCTTGCCGACACGCGGTCGCCACTCCAGGACTCGTCTGCTCCACCGGCCATCGGTCCTTCGACAAACATGGCCAGCCCACTGCCTCTTCAGTTTGCTTACTCTGCGCGCTATGTTGGTAACTCCGGTTCTTTTCCGGATAATTTCATTCCTGATAATTTCATTCCTGATTTCGTCCTTCAAAGAAACTCCGAGGATAGCTCGCTCCATATTGCGCAGAGCTACAATACTGCTGCTGATACTGATACTGCTGCTGCTGCTGTCATCTGCATACTCAACAATACCTGGTATCAGTAGGTCATTGATGTGCAGCAGGAAAAGAGTCGCAGAGAGAACAGACCCCTGTGGAACGCCAGCATCAATCGCCATGAGGTCAGAGGAGCAGCCAAGCAGCAGCAGTACTTGGTCTAAATGTATGGAAAATCTGTTTTTTTTTTTAATAACCGACGAATTTCAACGATCGTTTGTCTAGAATCATGTGCTGAATTGAAAGAAAGAAAATGCATTTATTTGCGGCAAACATGACGCATAAAAAGAACATAAACACACAAAAAAAAAAAAATTGGGGGTAAACATGCGTCACATTCACGCAAAACGGCCATCGCTCAGCATAATGCTAAGACCCTATACGAGACAGAGCCCCAGCGCTGGTTTTCAGCGACAGCCGGCGTTGACGTGATGATGTTAACCAGTGCAGCATGCAATTACACATAAATAAATAAAAACAACAATCAAAACATGAAATAAAATAAAATAAACATACATTAAAAAAAAGATGGTGAAACATGAAATATAATTAAGATGTGGTAACATTCCGGGCAACGAATCTCACGCCGCTGCCGGAAATCATGGTTACAGTTTGCTTGTCGATAATTACACCCTATAGATAGTACTCTGTGTAACCCTTAGGGAGTACAGCAGTGCGATTCTGTAACCATCTCACCGTGAAAACTTAGGTGAAGTGAGCGTGGAGTGAGCTGCCGATCGATTCTGTAAAAATCTCACCGTGAAAAGTTAGATGAAGTGAGCTTAGAGTGAGCTGCCAATAGTGTCAATCCCTAGCATTAGTTGGAATGACAGCTCACTCCACGCTCATTTCACCTAAGTTTTCACGGTGAGATGGTTACAGAATCGCACTACTGTTATTCCAACGAATGCTAGGGATTGACACTATTGACAGCTCACTTCACCTAACTTTTACAGAATCGATCGGCAGGTGTTGTGTTATGTAATACATTTATAACACAACACCTGTACAACACAATACTTATTAAAAGTTAAGATTTTTATTATTAATCAATTATTTACATTCCTGCAGGTTAGACATGTACGTATTCCTATTTATATTTCTTTTTAATCCTACAAATCCTAACCTACTCGTACTAATATTATAAACGCGAAAGTTTGTATGGATGGATGGATGTTTGTTACTCTTTCTCGCAAAAACTACTGAACGGATTTTGATGAAACTTTACAGTTAAATATAGCTTATCCATCAGAGTAACACATAGTTTATAACCAGAATTAACATATAGGATACTTTAACCCGATATTCCCCCGACATGTCCTAGAACCAAAAATTCGAAGACATGTGACATCTACCAACCCGCACTGGGCCCGCGTGGTGGATTACGGCCCACTCCCTCTCACTGAGAGGAGGCAGTGGGAACTTTATAGGCTGATTATGTTATGTATACTTGTTTCAGGGAACTTACAAAGAGGATGATGTAGAAACGATCCAGGAAGAGACATCTCCCTCGACGAAACCATCACGATCGAGGTAGACCACAAGTAACTATGTATCATGTGCCAAGCCCTTTCACAACTATTCATTTATTTGTAAAAAAACATGTACAACTTTACAGAAATAAATCTAAGGAAAGAAAGAAAGAATAACGTTTATTTGGACACAGAACGCGAAGCAAAAAATACAAAATACTTTTTTACAACAAAAAAAAAAAACAACCGACTTCCAAAAAATAAACTACAAAGGGAAAAATAACTTTAATTTCGGAAGTCGGTGTCGTTGGGTTCGCATTTTCGTTGTTTGCCACCGGACTTCCGAAATTAAAGTTATTATTCACTTTGTAGTGTCTTTTTTGGAAGTCGGTTGTTTTCATTTTGTAAAAAAGTTTTTATTATTCAGTTGTTCTTACCCCACACAAATTCGTATAACACTACTTGCTATGTAAATATCAGTGACAGGAAATTATTATAACATCGTCACTATAAACTAAGTGGCAAAAATACGTATTATTGAAGCTAACTCAAAATTACCCAATATATGGGACCACCCCTGATGCATACCTTAACAGTAGCTAGAGAGGCGCCACGGCGCCCTCACCTTCCGCCTGACGCAGGTCCTCACCGGTCACGGTTGTTTCGGGAGGTTCCTGTTCAGGATAAAGCGGGAGGAAACGCCAGGGTGTTACCACTGTTTGGATCGCCCGGAGGACACGGTGGAGCATACGGTGGAGGTCTGCCTGGCTTGGGCGGAGCACCGCCGTGTCCTCGTGGCGGCGATTGGCGGCGGCGATCTCTCGCGTCCGGCCCTGGTCCAGGCCATGGTACGGAGCGAGAGTGCATGGGAGGCCGTCACCTCCTTCTGCGAAGCAGTAATGCTTGCGAAGGAGGAGGCGGAGGAAGAGTCAATCTCTGCGCCCTTCCGCCCCTAGTCGCCGCAGGAGACGCCCTGGACGGGAGTCAACAGCCGACTCCCGGCCACCGTAGGCGCGGGCCTGCGGGCGGCGAGCAATGGGCAGCTCGCCGCCCGGTAAGGACCAGGCCCGGGTCGACGGCGCGTTGTGTTCCACGCGCGCCTCAAAAAGATGTCAGTATTGGTGAAAAGCCGATGTTACTAACCTTACCCTGTAAAACGTCCTTATCAACACGATTAAAAGCTTTTTTGAAGTCGAAATAAACAACATCAACCTGTATGGCTTTGTCCAAGTGCGATTTACAAGCGTTAAAAAAGGTTTGTCTAACATTAATGGTTTGATCGAAAGCCGTCCTGAGAGTAACAAAGAAATGGTTGGATCTGGTAACGAAATAGCTGGGTCCACACCGGACTATCCATTGCGCTCCGATCGGGTGCGGGAGGAACGAGATTCAAATGCGCGGTTGGTGTGGACGTGCTGTGCGCGATCTAAGCGCACACGGTGAAGCGGCCGATCCAAGCGAGGTCAGTTTTTTGACAATGCTCAAAGGCGCCTCAGTTGTTTGGTGCGCCCGATCGAACTTGAGTTTTATTGATTCTAATAATTTGGGGATTAATGACAGAATGGCTATAGGCCAATAGTTTTCTACATGAGAAGTTTCCTTAGTTTCAAGTATTGGTTTAGCTTGCGAAACCTTCCATCGCTGTGGATACTGACTAAAAATGTGAAGTACAGGAGTTTTTATGTATTTTTACATCCCTTTAAGATGTGTACGGGAATGTTGTTTGGTCGAACAACAGAATTTGGTTTTTATAGTTTAATAAAAGCTGATTCAACATCTTGTATTTTCATAATTATATTTTTTAACCAACGAAAAAAAAGGAGCTTTGTGTACGCTGTGGCGCTTATGGTGATTATTTTGCGAGATATGTATCTCATATCGTATAGATAAGTTTTTTTAATTGACGTTGGGGTTTTTCGGGAATTCGCCTTTCCCTGATTATACTTGTGAAATAAATCATAAGTTTTTAATGGTTTCAGAAAAAGTATGTAAGTAAGTTACATTGTTTTTTATATACATCGTTAAAAAAAACAAAAATGTACTGTTTAATTTATGGAAGGGTGTTATCACATTTACACGTACGGATCAACTATTTTCTTCTTTCTTTACTAGAACGCCAATCGAATTGGCGACTCTTTGTTTGTGGTGGCATCTACATTACCACATGTGAACTACACATCACACAGATGTCACGCAAAATCCTGTATCGCGCAAGCAGATTTTACTGCGCGATTACTACGTCTACAACGCCTCGACGCCAATCGTCAGATAGACCTAATATAATAATATCCCTGGACATTTCACACAGCGCCATCTAGTCCCAAGTTAAGCAACCTAATGCTTGTGTTATGGTAACAAGATGGCTGATAAACTACTTATATACATTTTTTTTGTTGTAAATACATACATATTATAGATAGAAAAACACCCAGACTCGCAACAAATACATGTAGGTCATACAAATATTTGTTCCGTGCGGGAATCAAACCCGCGACACGCAGCGCAGCAGTCAATCGCTTAACCACTGCGCCAACCGTGCCGTCTATCTATATGATCCGATAAGGCATGTCCCTTGCTGCCTGCTCCTAGCGTACCTTAGCGTGTAGTTGCTTAGTTATTAAGTTTTTTAAGCCCTGGCTGGAGGTCTTAATTTATTGAGGCATTAACAGGTAAGCCTGGGGGCCTACTCCGAAGTGCAAAGTGCGAATGTTCGGATCGGACCGACACATGGCCGAACCGAATATTATTGAAAAATGCGAAAAAAGTTCGGATCGGCTCAGTTGTGTCGGGACCATAGTCAATATTCGAAAGAGTGTAGGAGTGTAGGATCGGAACAGACTCAAATTTTCCTAATCAACCTTGAACCTTAATGTTTTAGCGATAACGTTGAAAATCTATTAAAGAAAGGACATTGCTCTGCGCCCATACATTGTTCGCCCTGGAACCAAGAGCATCGGAAAATAATGCTGTCTCTTTAGATCAGTGGTTCCCAACCAGTGGTCCGTGGACCACCAGTGGTCCGCAGAAGCCAAAATGCGGTCCGCGAACGATTTTAAATTTAGCGGGCGGTGAGCCGTTGGTCGCCGTGCAGTGAGTGAGAAGAGCGCGGGTGGAGGGGGCGGTACGTCGGGCCGCCGCCGCGCCGGCGCCGTATGTAATTCCTATTAAGTTTTTAATGAAAGTTTCAGTTGGATTATTACAGTTTATTTTTATTATACCTACATAGTGGTCCCTGCTAACAAGAATAATATAAAAGTGGTCCCTGACCAAGAAAAGGTTGGGAACCCCAGCTTTAGATGATAGTGGTGATGCAGCGCGGTAGATAGATGGCGTTAGTGTGCATTGATAAATGGCTGAGCTCTTTTGAGTGAATGTTCTAGTGATTCAGATTCAAAAACATGCAAAAATTCATTAATAATTCGATCGATCGATTGCAATTAATTGAGCATCCCTTATGTTCTTCGATACGACTTGACGTTTGGAGAAGATGGCGGCGATTAATGTTATTAGTCGCGTAAAATACTTTAAAATGTTCATTTTGGCATGCAGCTAGTCCGTGTTACAAAAGTAGTTGCAACTAATATAATAAAATTGACAAATTAATTGTCAATTTTATTATATTAGTTGCAACTACTTTTGTATGTCCGATATTCCTTGTGCACAGGGCGATTCTGGACAATGCCCTTTGATAGATTGTAGTAGTTTGATGGGCTGGTGGGTACATATTTGAATTTCGAAAATTAAAATACCTACGTGTAAAATGTCAACGTTCAAAACATCGAAAAATTAAATATCGAACGACCATAAAACCGAAAATTAAAATAACGTAAGTTTATATTGTCGAATAGTTAGATAATCTACGTCCAATATATCTAAAATCTAATTATCGACAAACATGACATTGAAAGGCTTAAATATCGAAGTACAGATTATCTAATGACGTAAATATCGAAGTACAGAGTACTATCGAATGTCCTAAATATCGATATTTCTTTATATGTTGTGCTACAAAAATTTGTGACAGAAAAAAATCGCTGCAAAACCGACTACACGTGGTCTTGTCTGCCCTACCCCTAGAGTGTTTATTGTATTTTATAAGCATAATATTCTAAAGCATAACTTTATTAAGCATAACATTCTAAAGCATAACTTTATTAAGCATAACAATAATAATAAGGCGTAGTCGACGGAGCCCCGCTTCGCGGGGCCCCTATTTCTGTCTGCAGGGTTTAAAGTAACCTAACACGAAGGGGATGACGAGGGCTCGTTCGCTCGCTCCGCTCGCTCACTTGAGCCCCCGTCATCCCCTTCGAACCTAACCTGTCCCAGTCGGGGTGCCCCAATTCCCGAGCTCGCTTCGCTCGCTCTTGCATCCTAAGTTCTCATTGCCTTTTTAATAATTATTCGCTAAACAATAGTGTACGTTAAACGTTTGCAGTGGACTGACTAATGAGTTGACTTATGCGTTGGCAGAGTGTGACAATTTCAAATCTACCGACATTTTTTCCTTTATTAAGTTCGATATTTTAACTAGTAGGTATTTTTAACGTAAATATAATGAACTAAAGTGTATTAAATGTTGACATTTTGAACTTAGGTATAATGATTATCGATATTTTTAATCATTAGATATTTTTATCACTCGGCATTTCAATGTTAGACATTTTAAGCTTAGGTATAACAATTTTCGATATTACGATATAATCGGTATTTATATTTTCGATGTTTTGAACGTGGACATTTTACACGTAGGTATTTTAATGTTCGACATTCAAATATGTACCCGCTGGCGTCTGTACATTGAGAGTTAAGTACAGACGCCAGCAGGTCAAGCTACCCGAAACTGTCAAATTTTCCCAATCAACCTTGAACCTTAATGTTTTAGCGATAAAGTTGAAAATCTATTAAAGAAATTTGACAGATTGTAGTAGCTTGATGTGCTGGCGTCTGTACATTGTTCCAGTGCGACCGTCGAGAGATTGCGTTCCTGCCACCTGTCGGTGCGATAACTTTAGTAGCTAATAAAGATCAAATTCGCAAAATTCGTATTCGTTTGTAGGAAACTGACCGGCATAGTCCAGCATAGCTTCTCACAACCAAGCGACAGGCTACCGTTTTGAAAATGACACATTTCGTAACCAGAGGGGCAATTCTCGTAATTTTAAGAACGTTCACAGTCTGATCTCAGTCTCAATCTGTCAAAAAATACTTCTAATTTCCCTACATTATCGACAAGTTTTTGACACTTGTTTGTCGCTGAGATGAGACTGCGACTAGATTTTGAACGTTTTAAATTACGAGAATTGGCCTTCTGATTTGCCTTACCCCCGACGGCAAACAGCTATCGGAAGAATAGCGGCCATCTGTTGACAACATAATTTCGGGTTTTTGACTTGTGAACAGCGTTAAGAGGATAACATTGATTGTTATTCGATACGGCACAGAAGCGTATCGAGTGGTTGTGAATAGCTATACTGAACGCATTCTTTCGTCTATTTTGAATATGATTGACTATTACTTAAGTGTGATTACGATTGAATACTTATTTAACCCAAATTTTTTTTTCTTTTTTTTTTTTTTGACCGCAGGCTTTTCGATAACCTAGAAGATATTATGTACTCTTTGAGAAATATAATAATCTAATGCTTAATTAATTTGCTGGCAGCAAGTTTAATCAATATGCCTTCGAACTCAACTCTTTGGAGGAATCATAGACAAGTTGTTAATTTGTCAAACCCAAAATAAAACGGTACTAAAAGAAAACACTCTTTTATTTTTGCACCTTGAATTAATTATTGTTTTTAAGAGTATTTACATGTTTTTAAAAATCTTGTAAAGTTACTTCATTGATAAAATATCTATTCTGCATCCTAATTCTGTAACACGCAATCAAACACAATCTGAAAAATTATGAATAATATTGCGTATCCATTGCTTCATAATTATGTTCGAAAAAGGACAATGGAAAAGTTTGTATGGGCACAAACATTACTGTGTACAAAAATTACTGTAGCATTATGAACTACTAGCTGCGCCCCGCGGTTTCACCCGCATAAGTTTCGATCCCGTAGGAATATCGGGACAAAAAGTATCTTATATATTAATCCTGGTTATAAACCATCTGTGTGCCAAATTTCATCCAAATCCGTTCAGTAGTTTTTGCTTGAAAGAGTAACAAACATCCATCCATAAAAAAAATCGCATTTATAATATTAGTAGGATTTACATTATTTACTTATTTCTAGTTCAGCCGGTCGATTCTGTAAAAATCTCAACGTAAAAACTCAAGTGAAGTGAGCTTGATGTGAGTTGTCAGTAGTGTCAATCCCTAGCATTATTTGGAATGACAGCTCACTCCACGCTCAGTTCACCTAAGTTTTCACGGTGAGATGGTTACAGAATCGCACTGCAGCCGAGCTATTCTGTAACAATCTCACCGTGAAATCTTAGGTGAAGTGAGTTTGAAGTGAGATGTCAATAGTGTCAATCCCTAGTATCGTGGATCACTTCACCTAAGTTTTCACGGTGAGATGGTTACAGAATCGCACTGCTGGTTCTAATCTAGTTTAGGTCTGTATTTTAGGCCCACACGGAGTAGTTTAATTAATCCTAGGAAAGCATGTCTAAAGATCACTTGGAGAAAAAATATACAAGCTGTTGTTTTGCATCCTTGTCAAATTTCAGGAGGCTGCTAGGAAAGACATAATTAATAATCAAATAAAATTACGATCCCTGGTAAATAATGAATACATACTTTTTTTTTAGTTATTTAAGTTTGACAGTATTTCCAAATACACCACTTTCAAAGAACAGAATCGCGATATTGTATCGTAAAAGCGGCCGCGTTTTTATGTGTGTGTAAAAGGGCAGTTACAGTGCGGTCACAGACAGGCCGCGTTTTAATATGCGTGTCCAACAAACGTTTACGAAAATTTGAAAAAAAAAATACCTACTTATTTTATTATTGATTCATGTCGAGAATCAGTAGCATAGTTACCTCCTTGAATTTGACATAATTTTTCGCTTGAGTGACCAAGGCAGATTTCCTATATCATAAGCTCTTTCATGGACCCGAAGCTCTTCCAGGCATTTTCGATATATCTTAAGACTTCCTTGTCTTATCTGGACTGGAAAGAGACTAACTGACCCAAGTAGATGTATTCATGGACGTTTTTTTTTTATTGACAATGGGCTCACTCTTGACCTCAATCCAGCCCAGAGGCAGGGATGAGATCTACGGTGGAACGAGCTTGCCCAGAAGAAGCCTATTCACTCTCGCCCTGAAGAGATTTGGGTTGTGTGAACTCTGGACGTATTGCAATTCCTCACCATTCACTCTGATCCTATATTTAGTGGTGTTTGACATCAGCTTTGTCGTCGACATGTTCATCGCCAGTCCAACCTCAAGGCTTAAACATTACTGACGAAATGTTTTTTTATTTTTTATTGACAATGGGCTCACTCTTGACCTCAATCCAGCCCAGAGGCAGGGATGAGATCTACGGTGGAACGAGCTTGTCCAGAAGAAGCCTATTCACTCTCGCCCTGAAGAGATTTGGGTTGTGTGAACTCTGGACGTATTGCAATTCCTCACCATTCACTCTGATCCTATATTTAGTGGTGTTTGACATCAGCTTTGTCGTCGACATGTTCATCGCCAGTCCAACCTCAAGGCTTAAACATCACTGACGAAATGTGGGTGTATAGATACTCCTTTTCCTAACCGTTTGCGGAATACAGGCGTTTATGTTGTGTTTCTTCGCATCCGGGGTAACAAGGCAGGTACCCGAAACTGTAAAATTTTCCCAATCAATCTTTTTTTTTTTGGAACGAAGTTCCTTATCGCGCGTTGCGAAAGGGGGCTAGATGGAAAAAATTAATACCAAAAGTTGGAACGACACTTTTTGCTATAGTTGTAAGCCGTGCGGCGTGCGCGTGTTTCTCTGTCTGTCTCTCTCTCTCTCTCTTATAGAAAGCAAGCCAGTTATACTTTATACTTCGTTCCATCCGGGTGTCCCTTGACAACTCTCAAGTTTTTTTTTGGTTGAGATATCATCAAATGACCTCTCCCGCTCTGGGCTGAGCGGAAGGGCGTGTCAGACTTTTACTGACTAAAACCCACCCGTGTTCCTTCAGTTGCCTGTGCCAGGGGCCACGGTATCTCTTTCTAACAACCCGCGTTCCTGGCGGCATCGGCCCTAGCGGACCCCGTCAGTTCGTGATGACATCTCTTTGAAGCGCGCGTGGAACACAACGCGCCGTCGACCCAGGCCTGGTCCTTACCGGGCGGCGAGCTGCCCATTGCTCGCCGCCCGCAAGCCCGTGCCTACGGTGGCCGGGAGTCGGTTCCCAATCAATCTTGAACCTTAATGGTTCAGCGATAAAGTTAAAAATCTATAAAAGAAATTTGACAGATTGCAGTAGCTTGATGTGCTGACGTCTGTACGTAGGAAATGCAGTTTACAAAATAATGCTGGTCGAAATTTTTAAAAAATCTCAGCATTAAATATAAGTATATAGTCCAATAAAATATAACTAAATATTGCAATTTTATTTTATGATGAAAATTAATACAATAAGAACGCATTCTTTCAGTAAATCATATTATTCGGTAGCTCAGACGTTTACATTAATTCAATAATGAGAAAACAATTAAGTAAATTAGCAAATTAATAATTTTAAATATTATGTACTCAGGCTTATGCATTGTTATTATTATATTTAATAAAATTAAAATAATGGAAACATGTGTCGTATTTAATGAAATGACGTCAAACAGATTTCTGTTTGACGTTATTTAATTTAATTGAGTGAGTTCAATTTCTGTCAAGTGCGAACTGTAACGTCGAAGCAAAGGTTTTACACACAAGACAGTGCTTCCACCCGCTGAAGGCCACCCAACTGGACATGAGTTACCTTGGGTCACCTGGAAGTCAAACAGACTCCGGACCCAGGTTCAGGTGGAGATTCATTAACGAAAGAAAGAGAAAGAAAGAAAGAAAAAGTATTTATTGCAACTCGTACAGGATCATAAAACTAAACACAGTAAAAAATAAAAAATAAAACAAATTGTATAAAAAAGTAACAAAAGGAAAAAAAATGAAACAGAAAGCCCTATACGAGGCCAAAAGGCTCCTATCTCAGCATGATGCTTCGACATTTAAAAAATAAATGTCGAAGCGCTGGTATTCTGATAGGGCCCGCTGTGATGTCACGGCGATGGTAGACGACTCCGCCTTGAATGTGGTGCTGTTCCACAAACGATATGGGGTCCTTCGTATCCTGTCAGCTGCACGTTACAGGAACGCTGGTGATGGCACCAAATGAGTAGCCAAATTCTGGGCCGAGTCCGTTTAGATTGCTATCGACATGCTGAGAAGAAGAGGAAAGGTTTTATACAATTTATAATAATAATAATATCCCTGGACATTTCACACAGCGCCATCTAGTCCCAAGCTAAGCAACCTAATGCTTGTTTTATGGTAACAAGATGGCTGATAAACTACTTATATATTTTTTTTTTTGTAAATACATACATATTATAGATAGAAAAACACCCAGACTTGGAACAAATACATGTAGGTCATACAAATATTTGTTCCGTGCGGGAATCGAACCCGCGACACGCAGCGCAGCAGTCAATCGCTTAACCACTGCGCCAACCGTGCCGTCGATATCGGGTCCTTCGTGTCCTGTTAGCTGCACGTTACAGGAACGCTGGTGATGGCACCAAATAAGTAGCTGAATTCTGGGCCGAGTCCGTTTAGATTGCTATCGACACGCTGAGAAGAAGAGGAAAGGTTTTATACAATTTATTATAACACTATGTACACTTAAACCCGCACTTAAGTCACACTTTTCTGTGACTTAAGAGGAAATGTGGGTGGTGTTTTTTCTATAGAGACGCTCTCGCCTGTTTTCTTTCTGGTTAATGACCATATGGCTATGATTTTTTACAGAATAATAAATGTTAGTTACTTGTATGTCCCTATGTTTTCCTTTTTGATAATACATTATTTTTATAAGCACTAGAACCCTCAAAAAATGCTCAAAATTGCCTATTTAGACCGCTGTTAACAGAGGCCTAGGGTACAAATTTGACAACTATTAATGAAAAAAGGAAAACATAGCGACACAGTATATATCCTTCTTATCCAGTTTATGCGAAATATCTTTTAAATTGGTTCAATATTGGTGGAGAAAATAGGCGAGAGCCAAACCTCGAAAATGTGACTTTTTACTTAGGCTATTCAGTCGGATCTGCAGTTGTCCTTATCGCACGAATAGACGAGAGATAGCGAGACAGAGCGACAGCGATAGTTTCTTCAAATACCTAATTTTCAAAAGTCTTTCCACCCGTATTTCCTCTTAAGTACTTAGTCCATTTTTACCCAGAAAAGTTCTACGCCGTACATTAATACTGTAACGTAATGTACTATTTATTTATTTAATACGTACAAGAAACCATCGTGAGGAAACTAAAACAATCGAAGACATGTGACATCCACCACGCACACATACGTACAGTCATGAGTATAAGTATGTATATATGTATGTACACACGGCTACACATCAAGCTATGCAAAACCAGTATTGGCTGACCGTTCATTGTGAGAAAATATCATACAAAGTGAGGCCAAGACAAACTGGTTATGTATAGCTTGACGTGTAGCCGTGTGTAGACTTGACTTTATTCAAAAGTGATTTAAGTACTCCTTTATTTTTGAATGAAATTTTATATTGCTACGAGCATAGTATTTTTGAACCCATAGGTTTTTCCAATGTGTCATATTACATTGTTTTTTTCGTTATTTCACGCAAAAATCGCTATTGAAAGTTTCCAAGTGTTGACATATTTGTGCTCGTGACTGTACACAGGTCTCCTGGCCTATGTACACACGGCTACACATCAAGCTATGCAAAACCAGTATTGGCTGACCGTTAATTGTGTGAAAATATCATACAAAGTGAGGCCAAGACAAACTGGTTTTGTATAGCTTGACGTGTAGCCGTGCGTACCAGCAGATCGAACGCTGACTGATTATGCTATGTTTATTTTATTCTCAAGGAACCCAATTAAAACCACGATTTATAAACATGGTCTGGTTTACCTGTTCTTCACGCTTTATTAATGTATTGTTGTAAGCAGACTACTGCGTCATTGCAACCCACGTGCAAAGATTATAATCGCTGACTAATTATGCTATGTTTATTTTATTCTTAAAGAACCCAATTAAAACCACGATTTATAAACATGGTCTGGTTTACCTGTTCTTCACGCTTTATTAACGTATTGTTGTAAGCAGACTACTGCGTCATTGCAACCCACGTGCAACGATTATAATTATCTGTTTTAAATAACATATATTATGTTATATTACGCTTGTATATCCTGAAGGGGAGGCAGAGATATATATATATATTTCGTCCCACATTTTGTCAATTGTTTTTATGATCATCCCTCATAACTACCTAACCTTATAGAGGGGGAGGAACAGGGTGTAAAGTTCACTCATCCTCCATAGAAAAGGCAGGATCCTCCGACCAGACGGGTGTTGTGTCTGGTGAGCTACTGTCCCACGATTGGGGTCGGGACGTTGTATATATTCTAGTTGCGCGGTAAACTCTACTTGTGCGATTCAGGATTTTGGCGTGACGTCAGTATAATAATAATAATATCCCTGGACATTTCACGCAGCGCCATCTAGTCCCAAGCTAAGCAACCTAATGCTTGTGTATGATGCGTAGTTCACATGTGGCGATGTAGATGCCGCCACATCACTCCCCCCGGAGACCGGAGGTCGATAGTGTCCTGATTCTTGCATCTTGCCATGCTTGACAGCTGTTGGCTGTGATTCCCCAGTCCGACTCACTGGGGAATCTCGGATAAGGAATTATGCGAATGTGAGCAAAGGTCGCATACGAACATGATTGTTAACTCTATACAAATAATGTAGTACATAATATTCGTAAAAGCGGATGTGAGCAAGCGCTGCATATAAAAATGCACGTTCATCATCATCATCATTTCACCAGAAAGACGTCCACTGCTGGCCACAGGCCTCCCCTAAGCACCTCCACTTCGACCGGTTCTGTGCTTCTCGCATCCAACGGGTTCCTGCGGCCTTCACAAGGCACATCGTTCCACTTTGTGGGACGCCTTCCAACGCTACGTCTTCCGGTACGCGGTCGCCACTCCAGAACCTTTCGGCCCCACCGGCCATCTGTTCTGCGAGCAATGTGTCCTGCCCACTGCCACTTAAGTTTGGAAATTCTTCGGGCTATATCGCTTACCATGGTTCTCCTGCGGATCTCTTCATTTCTGTTTCGATCACGCAGGGAAACTCCAAGCATAGTCCTCTCCTTTGCCTTTTGGGTGACTTTGACATGAACTAAACTAACGTTCATGTGATTATGAATATTATTTGTATAGAGTTAACACTCTATACAAATAATATTCATAATCGTATGCGACGTTTGCGCAAAGCAAAAAAAATCAAACCAAAGAGCGATCTGTGAATCATGCCCTTAGAAAGAAGTCACCTATAAAGGTCGCCGCTGTGTAGGTATCGTAGGTATATATATATACAGGTGGCAGAGACATCGAGGAACAAACCTGCAGGCCAATACTGGTAATTTAAAACGTTCAAAATCTAGTCGCAGTCTCATCTCGGCGACAAACAAATGTCAAAAATTTGTCAAAATGTAGGGAAATTAGAAGTATTTTTTGACAGATTGAGACTGAGATCAGACTGTGAACGTTCTTAAAATTACGAGAATTGCCCCTCTGATTCAGTACATGATTCTGAAAACCCTTGCGAGGGAATATATCGACGGTTATTTAAAAAAAAAAAAAAAACTTGAGAGGTGTCAAGGGACACCCGGATGGAACGAAGTATAACTGGCTTGCTTTCTATAAGAGAGAGAGAAAGAGACAGACAGAGAAACACGCGCACGCCGCACGGCTTACAACTATAGCAAAAAGTGTCGTTCCAACTTTTGGTCTTAATTTTTTCCGTCTAGCCCCCTTTCGCAACGCGCGATAAGGAACTTCGTTCCAAAAAATAGCTGATCCATACATTTTGACCGCGTAGGTAAAGAAGGTGAGGGGCGGGCGTTTTGGGGCACTGTCTTATGTAATCTTGACGTTCGAAAAGTGCTGATTCTCAGACTGCATATTTTGATTACATTTGACATTTGATTTGACAAATCGCCGCAACGGCAATTGAAACATTGCCGTCGTTGTGCTTTGGTACGTCTCTCATGATTTAGGTCTAAATCGTGGAATAAGACTTTCTTGTATATTTTGTGTTTACTACGAGATATTTAGAACATTTTTCTCTGCTTCCATTCCAACCGGATGTAGCTGAATACCATGCTGCACATAGAGCGACTGCATAACCCTATAACTGCGACTGTGTTACCCAGTAACTGGGTTGTGGAGGTGAGACATATATTATATTGAAAAAAAAAATTACTAACTGACGTTATTAAATCCAGAATAGAAAAGTTAATATTCTATGTAATCGTCGTTACTGGTAATGATTCATTTACTCTTGGTCAGCAACAACTAGAGAAGTAAATGAATCACTAACTTGCATGCATACCTAGGTCTCGTAACTGTGCGTTCTGTTTGTGCAGAATAAATATTTTTTCTTTCTTTTCTTTTTAATTTAGCGTTGAGACGAAATGAAGAGGAAGCCTGAACAGAACAACGCTTGGCGGCAGAAATATGTATGGCGGTAGTTCTTCCTTCTTCCTCGGACGAGCTCCTTCACAAAGCTCTTCATGAAGGAGCTAGTCCGAGCGAGCTCCTATCGAGTTATTACCACTAGAGTCTGAGTTTGATGCCTTGCCATCATTATAAATGAGGCCATGAGAGCCACAGTGGCCTAACTGTCATTTTTTCAATTCTGACTTTATTTGAAAAAACTGCTCTAAACGGTAAAAGTCATAGCGCCACAGTGGCCTAAAAATTAGTTCAATTTTTACAGTTAGGCCACTGTGGCTCTAAACTGCTCTAAACGGTAAAAGTCATAGCGCCACAGTGGCCTAAAAATTAGTTCAATTTTTACAGTTAGGCCACTGTGGCTCTAAACTGCTCTAAACGGTAAAAGTCATAGCGCCACAGTGGCCACTGTGGCTCTCATAGCCTCAAATCAAGTTAAAGTCATACACATCTGCCGAGTCTTTCCCCAACTATGTATGTTATTTTCGGTTCCCTACGAAATGGTTGAGCTGGGTGGTGCTGATCCACGCGTCATGTTCGTGAACGGGCGCCATCGGTTGAGACTGGTCATAACTGCCAGGGCTTATTTTTAATTTTATATTTTAATTTCTTTCTTTACATTGTTCTCACATATAGAAGCAATAAGAATAATGTAACCAGGATTTTGTAAAAATGTCTTGATTTAAAAGAGTGTCCGTGGAGTTTCTTGCCCGTTCTTCTCCATAGAGATCTACGCTTTGGAATGGGCAACTAGCTTCAACTTTCTGACTAACTGACCGACTATTTTGACAATTCAAAAGTGCCTGTAAATGGTTTAATTGAAATAAATGATTTGAGTTTGAGTTATGGCGGCCGTTGGTCCTCTGACTTATCTCTCTCCGGTCGTGTCGGATTCCTGTCCTATCGGAATATGAGAGTGAACGAAGAGAGAGTGCTCCTGTGTCTGCGCACACACACCTTTACTATAATATTTCCCGCGCCGAAGGCTAATCTCCGTTAAGATT
The DNA here is from genome assembly GCA_945859715.1 of Apamea sordens. NCBI lineage: Eukaryota > Metazoa > Arthropoda > Insecta > Lepidoptera > Noctuidae > Apamea > Apamea sordens. Next base: position 1,937,312 of record OX244015.1, on the reverse strand, counting down.
GGTCGCTATTGTTTAAATACGGTCTGGTATTATTTATGGTAGACATCACGGTTAGCGCAGTGGCTGAGCGATCGGACTGCTGCGCTGCGTGTCGCGGGTTCGATTCCCGCACAGAACAAACATTTGTAAGTCCTACATGTATTTGTTCCGAGTCTGGGTGTTTTTCTATCTACACTCGAGAGCAATGAATCCGGGTCACTTGAAGAAACCTAAAAATCTCGGAAACTAAAAATGCTAGGTTAATGCAATAAATTGTATTTAATAGACAATGTAATACTCCTTAAATGAAGGTATTAAAACTTCTTAGTTATTGTAAAGTTATATCATAAAAAAATCAAATTTGAAAAAGGGCCACTTTCGAAGATGGAACTACGAAATTACAGCATTTGGTTTTGCTTTTGTTTGTAATCTGTCATTTATGTGGGTACATAAACCATGTTGATAGTGCTCTATATTCATTATGCAAGCTGAAATTATGTCGCTTACGCCTGAAGAATGCACCAGAATACTTACAATGCTGGAAACCGGCCGGAGTCAGCGCGATACAGCCAGGACTGTCGGTGTGTCGCTGTCAACAGTACAAAGAGTTCTCCGACGTTACGAAGAAACTGGTTCTAACCTACGCAGACCAGGAACGGGCAGAACCAGGTGTACCACAGCACGAGAAGACCGATACTTGGTGAACACCATGCTTCGAAATCGCTTTCTCACAGGAACTGAACTCACAAATCAGTTTCGACGCCTCGGAGGAAGTAACCCAAGTGCATGGACAGTAAGACGTCGGCTTGCTGAATCTAACTTAAAACCCCTTAGACCTGCAAACGGCCCTAAACTGGAGCGTGGGCATCGTATTTCAAGACTAAGATATGCCCAGAGCCACGTAAATTGGAGTATTGAAGATTGGTCAAAAGTTATGTTCTCCGACGAATCAAAATTTATGCTCTACAAGCACGATGGAAGACACAGAGTGTATCGAAGACCAGGGGAAAGATTCAAGCAAGCATGCATCGAAGAAAAAGTAGCCTACGGTGGTGGGTCTGTACTTGTGTGGGCCGGAATTTCTTCTGAAAGTCGCACAGAGCTGGTGATCATAAAAAACGGCTCTTTAACTAGCGTAAGATATGTGGAAGAAATCCTCAATGATCACGTTGGTCCATTTATGGTCAATTTAGGTGAGGATGCTATATTTATGCATGACAATGCCCGACCTCATACAGGTAGGATTGTGAATGACTACCTTCAAGAGATGAACATTACTCGTATGGAGTGGCCAGCGCGCAGCCCGGATATCAACCCGATCGAGCATGCTTGGGACGAGCTAGGCAGATGCGTAAAACAACGAAACCCTCCCCCAATCACGCTTCGTGAGCTCAAAATTGCTCTCACAGAGGAATGGGAGAATATTCCCCAAAATCGTATAAGGAACTTGGTGTACAGCATGCCAAACCGCGTAAACGCAGTAATGGAAGCACGAGGAGGCAATACGAAGTATTAAAATTCAAGAAAATCGTAATAAAGTTCAAAAATTTCATGTTTTCTATTTTTGTTTTAAGGAGAGATCAGCAGTTTTTTTCTTTATGTAATTTTGTGTTAATAAAATGTATGGTGACTCATATTTTTTTTACTTTCATTTAAGGAGTATTACATTGTCTATTAAATACAATTTATTGCATTAACCTATCATTTTTAGTTTCCGAGATTTTTAACATTCTTTAAGTGACCCGGATTCATTGCTCTCGAGTGTATAATATGTATGTATTTACAAAAAAAAATGTATATAAGTAGTTTATCAGCCATCTTGTTACCATAACACAAGCATTAGGTTGCTTAGCTTGGGACTAGATGGCGCTGTGTGAAATGCCCAGGGATATTATTATTATTATGGTCGGCTTCCAGCCTAACCGGATGCAGCTGAAGTCGATTATTTTCTGGTGCGACTGCTTATCTGACCTCCACAATTTAGTTACCTATTGGGGAACACGTTACCCTTTGGTAAGACTGGTTGTCAGACTTTCAGACTGTGACAGGCTGACTACCCATAACGACTGTCTCAAATCTGCAAAGAACAGACGGGACCTACAGCTTAATGTACTTTTAATGATAAATGCACATATTCCTTTAACACTAGCAAAACAGAAATGAAGTATTGCCAAAAATCTTCACAAAAACTGAATAACAGTTAATATCATATTATAATTATTTACTCAACTGAAAATTATGATTTAGTATCATCAAATATTAACATTATAAACCAATCGTATACTTACACAATCAAAACCATTTGTGTAAATATGTAAGTTGTTTGTGGTGTTCAAATATAATTTCGGTATAAATACCCGATATTTTTTGAGTTAAGCATAGTAGGTGTTTGACCTTTAACGGTCATACTACCTTAAGTTTAAAATTTAAACTTAACTATGGTTTCTGTCAAGCTTCTTGTGGCTTTCGCGCTGGTAAGTTTTCTAACGATTTTCATTAGTATTGTATACTTTTCTTACTTAAACATAGCATGGCACCGATTCCCTTGTTCACAAACTAAACTAAATTTAAGTTCAGTGCATCTTTTTCTTTCCATTTCATTAAGAAAAGGACAGAAGATAACATATTAGTTTCGTCCTGTCAAATTAAGATGCTCCATAGACAGCTGAACTACTTCCATAAATTTCTTTCAACCGTCATTTCAGTTGATTCTAGCCATTTCATCTTTCACACAATAAATTCATCCATCGGCTCTGAGAGCAGTGGTGCCGAGTGATAATAGCCTCGACTAGTTGTAGGTCATGGGTTCGAACCCAGGCAGGCACTTTACTTTGTGTAAACAATTTCATCACCACTGCTCTCAAAACGGTGAAGGAAAACATCGTGAGGAAACCAGCCGGTCGATTCTGTAAGTCTCACCGTGAAAACTCAAGTGAAGTGAGCTTGATGTGACTTGTCAGTAGTGTCAATCCCTAGAATTATTTGGAATGACAGCTCACTCCACGCTCACTTCACCTAAGTTTTCACGGTGAGATGGTTACAGAATCGCACTGCAGCATGTCCTAGAACCAAAAAATTCGAAGACATGTGACATCTACCAACCCGCTCTGGACCCGCGTGGTGGATTACAGCCCACTCCCTCTCGAAGAAGGAGGCGGGAGTCTTCAACAGTGGGAACATAATATTTATTTTATTTACTAATATTTTATATAATATTATATCTATTTTATTATTTATTTATTACTGTGATTGCCCGTGACATCACAGCGGGCCCTATCAGAATACCAGCGCTACGACATTTATTTTTTAAATGTCGAAGCATCATGCTGAGATAGGAGCCTTTTGGCCTCGTATAGGACTTTCTGTTTTTTTTTCCTTTTTTTACTTTTTTATACAATTTGTTTTATTTTTAACTGTGTTTAGTTTAGTTTATGATCCTGTACAAGTCGCAATAAATACTTTTTCTTTCTTCTTCTTTCTTCTTTTCTTCTTTAACATTATAAGCTTTTAAGATGCTGTGTGCTAACAAAAACACTAAACTCTTACTACGTTTTAGCGACTTAAGCATTGACATTTTCATCACACTTTCAGTTGGCGTTAGTATCCGCCTCTCCGCATCTTAAAAAAGGAGGTAAAATTTCTGTCCCAGCGAAGAGGTCTTACAGACATGAACTACCCTGGTTGATGAATGTTGGTCACGTGGGACACAAGGTTCACAAGACTCTCGACACCGTATTGCGTATTCCCCACAAAGTTGTTGGTGGGGTCACTCCGGCTGTTGGCGGGGTAAGTCAAGTTTTGAAAAAAAAAAAAAAAAAAATCCGTTTATATGGTACATTATGGTCTTAATATTAAACAGTTTCACATACACTACCGTTGAAGACTAATTACATTTAAATCACAAATAATTCATTCAAATTAGGCTAGCCGAAAGTGGATGTCAGATGATAGGCAGTCGCTTCATGTATAATACTGGAATTCAACGGCATCCGGTCAGACTGAAAGCTGACCCCAAAATATTTGGGAGAAGGCTAGGTAGATGATGCTGATGAGGTCACCGATCATTAATCGCCACTTCCTGGTGATTTCGCTGGAAAGAAGTATCACAATCATCCACTAAGATTTCTTTTTTTTTTTAAACGTTGCCCCATACTAGGAATTACTCCTGTATTGTGGGTACTTTTACAAATATTTTAACTCACATACACAAACAACCAGACCCGGAACAACTAGCTGTAGGCGATACAAATATTTGTTCCATGCGGGAATCGAACCTGTGAGATGCGGCGCAGCAGTCGATCACTCAGCCACTGCGCCAACCGTGTCGACAATAATTACCTTAACTATGTTGAGGTCCGCTTCCAGCCTAACTACTACTTTACATGGAGCGACTGCCTATCTCACCTCCATAAGCCAGTTATACGAAATACAAAAACCCCTGGTTGTCAGATCCGTAACGACTGCCAAACATTCACGAATGACAGCCGGGACCAACGGCTTAACGTGCTTTCCGAGGCACGGAGGGGTCTTGATATGTAAATATGGTCACTCATCCACGGACCAACCGCGGCAAGCGTAGCTTAACCAGAGGGGCAATTCTACTAATTTTAAGAACGTTCACAGTCTGATCTCAGTCTCAATCTGTCAAAAAATACTTCTAATTTCCCTGCATTTTGACATTTGTTTGTCGCCGAGATGAGACTGCGACTAGATTTTGAACGTTTTAAATTACGAGAATTGGCCTTCTGATCGATTGCCCCGTGTGGCTGTTATTACTTAGCCACAAGCCCCTCTTGTTTTATGTAACAGAATTTAATTATTTTTTGTTATTTACAGGTTGTTAGTTGTAGCTTCGCAAGTGCCGGTAAATAACTTATTTTTTATTAAATTAATTTATAAAAAAATCGCCATGTCAAAAATTTTGAATCCCTGGTGACATAAATTCATGATGTTAATAATTATTTTTATTTTACAGGATTCCTCGCAGGAGGAATTGTCGGTAAGGAGCATTTTGTTATGTTTTTTAACGAATTTTCTAAAAAAATAAAAAAACAGAGAGACTTCTAAAGAAAAATGAATGAAAAATATTAATTTTGATTTTCTTGTCTTTACAGATCGTAGGTCACCTTCATACCAAGCTTACAGGTGGATAGCTGGCAGAAGTAAGTTTAAATAAGTTTTTCATTATGTAGGTATTTAAGAATCTTAAAATAACTAGCGAAATGTATGTAGATGTACTATACTTCTGTCTACCCCGTCGGAAAATACTTGCGTAAGGGAAAGCTTCCTGTAGCTCTCCGTCCGATCAGGACTAGGCCCGTGCCGGACGGCGTGTGTGTTCCACGCGCGCCTCAAAGAGATGTCAGCAAGATTGACGGGGCCAGATAGGGCCGAAGCCTGCCTGGGTAGCGGGATCGTCCGAAAGGGTTACCGCTGCCCTGGAACATAAAGGGCTAAGGAAGGAACACGGGTGGGTTTTAGTCAGTAAGAGTCTGACACACCCTTCTGCTCCACCCAGAGCGGGAGGAGTCATTTGATGATTTCCCATCCTCAAAAAAAAAAGGGGTAGGTTTTCTGTCTAGCCGGATCCAGCTTAAAACTATACTTTACATGAAGCGATTGCCTAATTGGACGTCCACAGCCCAGTTACTGGGTACCACCCCTTGGTAATACTGGTTATCAGAGTTCTGGGCTTTCGACTACCCGTAAAGATTGTCAAAGATCTACGAATGATAGCCGGCCTAACTCGCTATATATAATAGAGTTAGCCCAGAGCGTCCCTTTCCCGCGGCGATTTTAATTCGTGCACTGTATTTTCAACCTACTGCTTACCGCCGTGAATTGAAAATCCAACTGTGTTTTTTTGACGCGCTGGGATGCGCTCTGTTGGATTCTCAATGCTCGGCTTAAAACCGAGAGTTGAAAATCAAGTGCGTATTTTTACGTGTGTGCGAATGTTTTCTTTCATTTTCAGGGCAAATCAGGAGCTACAACGATGTTCTGGAAATCTTGCTCGTATACACCCGAGGAGCTTCTGGTCTCATCAACCAAGTGTTTAATGGACGTAAGTCATATATTACATTTAAATCACCTATCGAATACCTAACTTGAAGCATACCCCCCCACAATGGCGGCGGACTTACTACTTAGCTTCTAGCTAATTAGCTTCACTTTGTATGAAAATTAGGCGGGATCGTCCACTTGCAACCGGACCGTCCGCATCGGTCGTCCGGGCTTGGAACCGGCACCAAAAGTACAAGTTCTGTACTGGTACTTAGTGGTTCTTGCTTTCACCGGTTCCAGGCGGGTACCGATACTCCACCTAACAAGTACCGGTGCCAAATTCATCCTTTTTACTTACTCAAATCGTAAATATTTGTTTGGTACTGGTGCATTACGCACAGTATATAGCATATAGCTCGTGTGTGTCCACGCTATCAGGCACTTTTGAATGATCAAGGAGCCGGTCAGTCAGAAAGTTGAAGCTAGTTGTCCATTCTAAAGCGTAGTAGGTTTGTATGGAGAAGAACGGGCAAGAAACTCCACGTTTACTATAATGATTAATGTATTTATGACGATTAAATAGAATATTAACTTTTCTACTTTGTACGTAAAAAAGTTAGTTAGCAATTTTTTTCAATAATCGTGAGTAGGTAAATGGTTCATTAACTAAAAAAAAAAAATTGTATTCATTCGTACAACAAACTGACTGACTCATGGAATAGTGATCATAAGTGCGACTGTTCGACCTTTCAGGGGGGTGATCATCCCCTCTTACACATACAAAGATGGATCTCTTTCACATACTGAAGTACCATTAAAATAATACTGCTGTAAGATGTGATGGTCACCCCCTTGATCACTAGCCCGGTTTGAGCAAGCGCGGTGATCAATGCTCCTGTCCCCTGTTTGAGAAAAGGCTCTTGCCCTGCTGTAAGACAGTTGTGTTTATGTGTTAGAATGAGAGCGTTGTGTGATTAATTTCTACCGTCTTCGATGTTTTGTCATTATTTTATTAATTACTAGCTTATGCCCGCGGCTTCGCCCGCGTGGATGTCGGAAATTATCCCACGGGAACGTGCTAACAGGATAAAATGTATGTGCTTCCCCAGAATGCCATCTATCTCGCGGGCCCTTTGTGGCTAATAACCTGTTTTTTCTGTTCCGTGCTAATAACAATAAAAAACCAATTGTGTCTCATTAGTGGTGATTAAGAGGGTACCTATATGATATCTTTACCTAAGTACCTACCTAATTTAAAAAAAAAACTCAATAACAGAAAATTAAATACCTACCTAAATAAGCCTATTTCTGATGATAACTAATCTAAACTCAATAAATAAGCAAAATCCCTAAAAACTAATATCTATACGAATGATTAAACCTACCTAACAGTATTATAAAATAACCTACGGTCACTACGTACACTATCAAATATACTACCTATACTTTAAAATTAAAATCTATACCTACGACTTATATAAAAATAAACCTAAATAACTCTAAAAACTAAAAGGAATAAAAATGAACTCCACTGCGGGTGACCCAACCTACGACAAACTTAGTATTTGCGGTTGGTACAGTACAGACAGTGGTAATCGGGTATAGGGATCGAACCGCAAAATTAAGTTTGTTTTTTATTGTATATACTTTTCCGGGATAAAAAGTACCCAGTGTGGTGCCCAGGATATTAAAGAATAATTATACCAAGTTTCATCGTAATCGAACCGGTAGTTTTTGCGTGATGCCTGAACAAACAGACAGACAGACAGACAGACAGACAGACAGACAGACCGACAGACAGACAGACAGACAAAAATTTTTTTAATCACATTTTTGGGTTCGGTGTCGGTCTAGTAACACCCCCTGCCATTTATTTTTTGGATATTTTCAATGTACAGAATTTTCACTTCTACAGATTTATTATAAGTATAGATGCTCTTTTTCTTTTACAGTTGGCACCCAACTCTTAAGATGTAAGTTTAAAAAAAATGATTATCTTATTTTTTAGAAGAACATCAGCGACCATTTTAATAATCAATAATTAATTACAAAGTTTTTACCCCTACGTTGGAATCCTGGGTTCGATTCCCAGCTCGGGCAAATTGTTAATGACAATAGGCTTGTCACCTACACGTGGGGTATGTGTTCAGTCACTGACAGACCACGTCTAGTTTGAACTGCTGGGTCGAAAGAGGATATAAGGAAGGATTTTCTTCATTTATCTTCAGGAAAATTTGATAAAAGTTTATCATTTCTGCCGATGGGAAAGTCCATCAGTCACAACGCTTGTATTGTCATAAATTATGCTCTTCTTAGCGTGACGATAGCAATCTAAATGGACTCGGCCCAGAACTCGGCTACGTGTTTGCCGCCATCACTGGCATAATTACGTTAAATCATCATTAATTACGTTTATTATGTTATTTTGCCAATTCTTATAGCATTTTTGTTTTTCAGTGGTTACGTCTGTGGTGCGAATCACTGATTGCGTACTCGGCGGTGGTCGCCTTACACCTCGTGGACTTCGCAATGCTAAGCCTACGAGAGGTAAATACTATTTTTTTTTAAGCGAGTAAATGGATCATTAACTAAGTACTGCTGATTTAATGTCTCATTAACTTTAAGTAATAGAGATTTATGGAGACACGAACAAAGTACGCATGAGTTAGTGGATCATTAACTTTTCTAGTTGTTGCTGACCAAGAGTTAATGAATCATTAAATAATTTCAGTAATGACAATTAAATAGAATATTAACTTTTCTACTTAAAAAAAACAATCGAATGTTATTCATTCATATAAAAACTGACTGTCTCGTTGGTTGAGTGGTCGCAATCGCTTCTGCTGAACATGAGGCCCTGGATTCGATTCTGGATTCTGAGGGCCTGGAAATATGCCCGGTTGACGGCAATAGTTCCGCTCCCTATCACGGCTCTGAAACCCGGCGAAATGTGGGTGTACTTTAAGTGCACGTCTGCCTATCCCTTCGAGAAAACAACACGTGATGTTATGGTTTAAAATGTGATAAAGAAAGCATTTTTCAATTATCAATTAATGTGTGTTGTCTGTGGTCCCTGGCCCTCACATCAAGCAGTAGAAAAAATTGTCAACATTTTATTTGATTGAGTGTTTGACCACGTTGTATGTGTATATCTAATGTCATTTCTCGTTTTTTTTTATTGTGCAGAATGAACAATTTTTCTTTTTATCTCCACAGTACACTTATGCAGTCCAAAATATGGTGAAAGATGGGGCTTGGCAATTGGTGCAGGCAAATACAGCAACGTAGCTGAATTTATTCAGAGGAACAACCTGAGGGGCGTCGTGAGACAAATCCAAGAGCTCTTGGCATCCAAGGGAGGACTCAATGGATTGGAAGGTAAGAAGATCTTACATCTCATCTGCCTAGACTTTTCCCAAAAAAAAAAAACAAAAAAATCTTTATCACAAAAAAAATCTTTGTCGCCAAAAAAATCTTTGTCACCAAAAAAATCTTTGTCACCAAAAAAATCCTTGTTGCCAAAAAAGTCGTTATCTAAGTAGTCACTCACTTTCTAGCCTATATGATCTTGCCTTGTTTTATCTGTGTTATTTTGTTGCAGGATATGCCAGGAATATTGCTCAAGCCATTCTGGATATTGCTCAGCTATTCGAACGTAAGTATAAGTCATGCATTTTTAAAATAATGGTGGATGTACTATTGGTACAGTCACGAGCACCAATATGTCAACACTCGGCAACTTTCAATTATTATTATTATTATTACATAAACATATGGGTTCGAAAATGTTATGTTCGTAACAACATAAAAGTTCATAAAAAAATAAAGGAGTAAATCGCTTTTGAATAAAGCCGAGTGTATACATACTTTTGCTCGTGACTTTACACCTCTATTCAACCTCGGGAAAAGAAGTCGTGATATTTGTTAAAAGAATAGAATCGTGATTTCCTGAATACTCAACGGCGAAGGAAAACATTGTGAGGAAACCGGCATGTCCTAGAACAAAAAATTCGAATACATGTGACATCTACCAACCCGCACTGGGTTCGCGTGGTGGATTATAGCCCACTCCTTCTCGAAGAGAGGAGGCCTGTGTCCCAGCAGTGGGAACAATACACGCTGATTGTCTAAAATTACAAATTGATGTACAGACGCCAGCAGATCAAGCTACCCGAAACTGTCAAATTTTCCCAATCAACCTTGAACCTTAATGCTTTAGCAATAAAGTTGAAAATCAATTAAAGAAATCTGACAGATTGTAGTAGCTTGATGTGCTGGCGTCTGTACGTCGGTAAAAAATAATATCATAAATACACAATTTATTTATTATGTCATAGTATTACATGTCAGAGTAAATGTCAAAGTATCATCATCAGCCTATAGCAGTCCACTGCTGGACATAAGCCTCTCCTATTGCACGCCATTCAACTCAACTCTCATCCAGCTGCTACCAGCCATCCTGCGAAGATCGTTGCTCCACCTAGCCTGAGTACGTCCCACCTTACGCTTACCGATTCGTGGTCTTCACTCAAGAACATGTCTACCCCAACGGTCATCGGTTCTACGGCTAATATGGCCTGCCCATTGCTACTTCAGCTTGCTTACTCTGTGAGCTGTGTCGACAACTTTGGTTCTCTGTCAAAGTATAAAAGATTTCAATTAGGATGTCGAAGTATCATTCAAATAGTCGTTTAAATTATAATATCATTTATTTTATTTAGTAATGATTTTTCTTCTTTCCTTTAGGTGAATCAGGACAGTGGTCAAGAAATGATCTTAACATCTGCTTCGCAAGAGGTAAGTACCTACCTTCTCTTACCTCGTTGGTCTAGTAGTCGGAAATCCTGCTGTTGAGCATGAGGTCCTAGGTTCGATACCCGGGTTGGGCATTGGATTTTCCATCTGGAATTTCTCAGCAGCAGCCAGAAGTCTGGATTTTTTTCCTGTTAATGGCAATAGGGACATGGGACCTAAATAGAACTAGCAAAATGTGGGTGTACTGTAGGCACACCTCTGCTTAACCCTTTGGGGAATACAGTCTTGATGTTGCGTTAAGTACTAGTACGCTGGACACCATACAATCGATGACAAAACGAAGACATTTGATTTTCGCCATTTTGGCGCTGATAACAACGTGAGCGTTTGTGGAACTAATATTTTTGATAGAGAGTTTTACAAAATGCGCATACTCTCATGATAAAAATGTTCTAAATATCTCGTAGTAAACACAAAATACACAAAAAAGTCTTATTCCACGATTTAGACCTAAATCATGAGAGACGTACCGAAACAACACGACGGCCATTTGCAACAATGTGTCAATTTTAGTTCCTGAGACGCTCGAGCGGGGCGCTTTGAATCGGCACAAAAAAACAACTGTCATTTTGTCTATTATAGTCCTGCGTACTTGTTTATTTAGAGGTCAGTAGTTAAGAATTTGTTTTTTATTTTACAGTGACTTCTATTGTTGGATGGCTTGCAAACAGCTATCATAATCGACGTAAGTATTTTTTTTACAAACACACACACCATGTCATCATTTTCACCGCCATCATTTTCATGACGGCCGTCACAGCGGCCGCTATGTGGCGGCCACCGGTTTTCTAGGAAACCGTTCCTTAATTTTTTTTTTACAATTTTTTTTTGTTCAATATCATATATATACTTACTATTATTATTGAGGGGCTCGTGGCTAAATAATAACAGCCGCACGGGTCAATCGATCAGGTTAAGCTACGCTTGCCGCGGTTGGTCCGTGGTTGGGTGACCATCTTTACATATCAAGACCCCTCCGTGCCTCGGAAAGCACGTTAAGTCGTTGGTCCCGGCTGTCATTCGTAGATCTTTGACAGTCGTTCCGGGTCGTCAGAAGCCCGAAAGTCTGACAACCAGTCTTACCAAGGGGTACCGTATTACCCAGTAACTGGGTTGTGGAGGTCAGATAGGCAGTCGCTCCATATAAAATACTGGTATTCAGCTGCACCCGGTTAGACTGGAAGTCGACACCAACATAGTTGAGAAAAAGCTAGGCTGATAATGATCTATGAAGATCATATACTTACTATTAGTATTGTTAGCTACAAATATCTTTTTTTTATATAAAAAATCATAACACAAAAATATCGAAACAGAAAAACTCATTCAATTTATTCCATCACCACTGCTCTCAAAACGGTGAAGGAAAACATGTTGAAGAAACCACCATGTCCTAGAACCAACAATTCGAAGGCGTGTGACGTCTTCCAAATCGTACTGAGCCCGCGTGGTGGATTATGGCTCAATCCCTCTCTCAGAGCGGAGGCCTGTGTTCCAGTAGCAGGGACGTCACAAACTGATCATGCTTATGTACAGACGCCAGTACATCAAGCTTCTACAATCTGTCAAATTTCTTTAATAGATTTTTAACTTTATTGCTAAAGCATTAAGGTTCAAGGTTGATTGGGAAAATTTGACAGTTTCGGGTAGCTTGATGTGCTGGCGTCTGTACTATCGCCAAAATCTATATCTGACCACCGTAAGGACTATTCCTGCTTGCAGCGCATATTATTAGTCGACCTAAAAAGGATCCTCTTTTGTTTTACTTATGGACGCAGCTGTGGTCATCATGTGCACGGGATTTTGTTCTCAAAATGGTCGGACATAGGTTTTGGCGATAGTATATATTCTAAACACTTCGTTTATTATCTAGAATGTTACATTAACTTAGTTTTAATACATTATTTTTTTATTGCAGTTGGACTATACGTCGTTTCAGGTAAATATTTATTTTTATTAATTATTTAAATATTATTTACTTAATAAAATTACTTAAATAGTCGATTCACATTTTAAGTATAGAATCACAAGGATCTTTTGATGCGTGCCAAAATAAGAACTAACTGCTATCTTGTTTTTTCAATACAATTCACAAAACAAATTTTCAAATGTTTTCCAACAGCGCCTTCCTGTCAATATCAATGCCAAAAAATCCTTGTCACCAAAAAATCCTTGTCGCCCAAAAAAATCCATGTTGCCAAAAAATCCTTGACGGCAATCCCTCGCCGTCAAGGATTTTGTGGCAACAAGGATTTTTTCGAGGATTTTCCGAGGAGCATCCCGCCACGGGGGAAATGTGGAGAGCATCCTCGCTTGCACAGCCTCTCCCCCGCAATAGTATGCTAGCGGGCTCCGGCGCATACCGTCGCATGCCTTCGCATCCCGCCGCGGTATCCTCAATAAATTCTGCAAAATTAAATAGAAATACCCTTTTATGCTCTGTGGTCAGTCTCTGAGCTTTGGAATCTGTACATTGTTACCGTTACATACGTACGAATTCACTTTGGTAAAGGACATCATTCAAGTATCGAACATTTTATACCCGAAAATTAAATTGACGAAAAGAAAAAAAAAGTATTTTTATTCTCATGGGAAATAATATCTTGAGCATTTTTTACTATTACTGCGAAAGTCTGCAGTTTCAAACCCAATATCAGCTAGGAGTTTAATTGAGTCGGGGTGTTATATTCAATTAAAAGTTGGTATTTTTAAATGTTGTGCTTAAAACACTAGTTAAAGAAATATGATTTTTGACATTTTCAATCTTAAATACCTTACAGCCAGGGGTTAATTGCAGACTTTCGTTGTAATAGTAAAAAATGCAAAACAGTACTTTTCTTTTCTGGTCAGTTTTAATTTTTGGGTACAAATTGAATGATGTTATTTGACATAATCTGCTTTGTCGTCCGCCAATGAGCGTTGACCTTAGGTGTTCTAGAGTGAGCATTCAACTTCTTTTTTTTTTTTTTTCTTTCCAGACATCCTGAATCTCGTCAAAATCGACGTGTACGCTCGCGCATATGGCTTAGGTAAGTTTAAACACAAAATAAATGAATGAAAGTACAGACGCCAGCACATCAAGGTACACGAAACTGTCAAATTTTCCCGAAACATCCTACCTCCTACTAATAATATGAACGTGAAAGTTTGTATGGATGGATAGATGGATGTTTGTCACTCTTTTACGCAAAAACTACTGAACGGATTTGGATGAAATTTGGCACACAGATGGTTTATAACCAGGATTAATGAAATGTGTGTGTATTGTATCCCGATATTCCCACAGGATCGAAACTTATGCTGGCGAAACCTTGAGTCGCAGCCAGTCTTGAATAAAGTTGAAAATCCATCAAAGAAACTAGCTGCGCCCCGCGGTTTCACCTGCATAAGTTTCGATCCCGTGGGAATATCGGGATAAAGGACAGAAGATAAATATTACTTTAGTCCCGTCAAATTAGACAGCACCTGACGTAAACTGACGTATTTTTAGTAGCCATGTTTTTAATCGCGTCTAATTTGTCTATGGAGTATCTTGATTTGACAGGACTAAACTAATATTATTTTATCTTCTGTCCTTTTCTTAATGAAAAAGAAAAAGATGCACTGAACTTAAATTTAGTTTAGTTTGTGAACCAGGAATCGGCGCCATTGTAGACTTTTGTCGAGTGAAGAATAGAAATACTTCTTCTCTTCATCACCATGATTGAGGCGGTAGAAATCTTTCTACATTTTGCCTATTCTTCCTTCATTGGGTTATTGGGTTTCTCCGTAAGGGATTTTTTAGTAGCAGTCCGGAGTTGTGCCTGGTGTATGTCAGGGCATGCTCCCTATTACATGGAATTTAATATTCTAACATATGTAACGTAACTGACGAAATGTGGGTACACCTCTATCTAACCCTTTGGGGATGGCGTGATGTAATATGCTGCTATGATGGCAAGACAAGACTTAACAAGTTATCGCAAATAGAAACAACTAACACAAGCTTTTCTTCCACAGATTTCAGTACACTTGAAAAAAGAATCACCGCAGATGTATCAGTCAGTTTTAAAAAGAGATGGCATTCAGGATTTAAGTCCTGCACAGACAAACAATTCGAAAACGGTATAATCGATGATGACGACGAAAATGTCGAAGAAACCTATGGCTCTGGAAGTGAAGATGATGTAGATACTACAGTCACTGATACCAGTAATACACAATCAGGAGGGACCTCTGAAAATGACAGCCAGAACAGTAGAAAAACATCTGAATCTTCCACTAGGACGGTAAGGAACTGCCAAGATACAAATGTCAGCAACAGAAAATCTGCCACAAATACTATAACTAATAATATTCAAGAAGGATCATCCTATGAATCATCTGTCAGGAATGGTAAGAGAAATAGGAAAATCACCAATAAAAGGAATACCAGAAGAGGTAAAATAGTTAAGGGAAGAAGGAACAAGACAAAAATAAGTAACAAGAGTTCTGGTAAAGTAAGGAACACGAGGAAACAAAAGAATACTAAAGGAAACGTTGGTGTTGCTAAAAGAGGTCAAAATGGCAATAAAAAATCAGATAGCAACAAAACACGTAGAGATAATGATGACGACCGTGATGACAATGGTGATATTGATCTCAGTAAAAGTTCAACATCATCAACTAACACAAATACAACGACCACTACATCTAATATAAGGAATGTGAACAATGATGAAACTAATGACCAAAATACCAGAACATCTTCAACCAGTGTTTCAGAAAATAATAACGAAAATAAGATAACTAATGCTGATACTACAAATCAAAATGGAAACACCAATAGAGATAATGTCGCCAACGACAACAATGGAGATGATGATGACGATGATGATGATGACTACGACATTGGCGATGATGCTGACGATAATGACGACACTAAAAACAACAGAGACTCAGATAATCCTCAAAACTCGAATAAACAGATCTCTGGTACAAGATCAACCAGCACGAGTGGAACCAACTCCGAACGTCGAGTAAGCGAAAACATTGCATCAAGACAAAACAGCGAGACTGAACAAAGCAGCATTGAAAGAAATGGCAGCAGACAAGCAATCACCGATGCTGGTAGGAACTCAAGCCAATCTAATACACGGGCTTCTCGTACAAGGTCAACCAGCACGAGTGGAACCAACTCTGAACGTCGAGTAAGCGAAAACATTGCATCAAGACAAAACAACGAGACTGAACAAAGCAGCATTGAAAGAAATGGCAGCAGACAAGCAATCACCGATGCTGGTAGGAACTCAAGGCAATCTGATACACAGAACTCTGGTACAAGATCAACCAGCACGAGTGGAACCAACTCCGAACGTCGAGTAAGCGAAAACATTGCATCAAGACAAAACAGCGAGACTGAACAAAGCAGCATTGAAAGAAATGGCAGCAGACAAGCAATCTCCGATGTTGATACGAACTCAAGGCAATCTAATACACAGAACTCTGGTACAAGATCAACCAGCACGAGTGGAACCAACTCTGAACGTCGAGTAAGCGAAAACATTGCATCAAGACAAAACAGCGAGACTGAACAAAGCAGCATTGAAAGAAATGGCAGCAGACAAGCAATCACCGATGCTGGTAGGAACTCAAGGCAATCTGATACACGGGCTTCTCGTACAAGGTCAACCAGCACGAGTGGAACCAACTCCGAACGTCGAGTAAGCGAAAACATTGCATCAAGACAAAACAGCGAGACTGAACAAAGCAGCATTGAAAGAAATGGCAGCAGACAAGCAATCACCGATGCTGGTAGGAACTCAAGGCAATCTGATACACAGAACTCTGGTACAAGATCAACCAGCACGAGTGGAACCAACTCCGAACGTCAAGTAAGCGAAAACATTGCATCAAGACAAAACAGCGAGACTGAACAAAGCAGCATTGAAAGAAATGGCAGCAGACAAGCAATCACCGATGCTGGTAGGAACTCAAGGCAATCTGATACACGGGCTTCTCGTACAAGGTCAACCAGCACGAGTGGAACCAACTCCGAACGTCGAGTAAGCGAAAACATTGCATCAAGACAAAACAGCGAGACTGAACAAAGCAGCATTGAAAGAAATGGCAGCAGACAAGCAATCACCGATGCTGGTAGGAACTCAAGGCAATCTGATACACGGGCTTCTCGTACAAGGTCAACCAGCACGAGTGGAACCAACTCCGAACGTCGAGTAAGCGAAAACATTGCATCAAGACAAAACAGCGAGACTGAACAAAGCAGCATTGAAAGAAATGGCAGCAGACAAGCAATCACCGATGCTGGTAGGAACTCAAGCCAATCTAATACACGGGCTTCTCGTACAAGGTCAACCAGCACGAGTGGAACCAACTCTGAACGTCGAGTAAGCGAAAACATTGCATCAAGACAAAACAGCGAGACTGAACAAAGCAGCATTGAAAGAAATGGCAGCAGACAAGCAATCACCGATGCTGGTAGGAACTCAAGGCAATCTGATACACGGGCTTCTCGTACAAGGTCAACCAGCACGAGTGGAACCAACTCCGAACGTCGAGTAAGCGAAAACATTGCATCAAGACAAAACAACGAGACTGAACAAAGCAGCATTGAAAGAAATGGCAGCAGACAAGCAATCATCGATGCTGGTAGGAACTCAAGGCAATCTGATACACAGAACTCTAGTACAAGATCAACCAGCACGAGTGGAACCAACTCCGAACGTCGAGTAAGCGAAAACATTGCATCAAGACAAAACAGCGAGATTGAACAAAGCGGCTCTGAAAGAAATGGCAGCAGACAAGCAATCACCGATGCTGGTAGGAACTCAAGGCAATCTGATACACAGAACTCTGGTACAAGATCAACCAGCACGAGTGGAACCAACTCCGAACGTCGAGTAAGCGAAAACATTGCATCAAGACAAAACAGCGAGATTGAACAAAGCGGCTCTGAAAGAAATGGCAGCAGACAAGCAATCACCGATGCTGGTAGGAACTCAAGGCAATCTGATACACAGAACTCTGGTACAAGATCAACCAGCACGAGTGGAACCAACTCCGAACGTCGAGTAAGCGAAAACATTGCATCAAGACAAAACAGCGAGACTGAACAAAGCAGCATTGAAAGAAATGGCAGCAGACAAGCAATCACCGATGCTGGTAGGAACTCAAGGCAATCTGATACACAGAACTCTGGTACAAGATCAACCAGCACGAGTGGAACCAACTCCGAACGTCGAGTAAGCGAAAACATTGCATCAAGACAAAACAGCGAGACTGAACAAAGCAGCATTGAAAGAAATGGCAGCAGACAAGCAATCACCGATGCTGGTAGGAACTCAAGGCAATCTGATACACAGAACTCTGGTACAAGATCAACCAGCACGAGTGGAACCAACTCCGAACGTCGAGTAAGCGAAAACATTGCATCAAGACAAAACAACGAGACTGAACAAAGCAGCATTGAAAGAAATGGCAGCAGACAAGCAATCACCGATGCTGGTAGGAACTCAAGGCAATCTGATACACAGAACTCTGGTACAAGATCAACCAGCACGAGTGGAACCAACTCCGAACGTCGAGTAAGCGAAAACATTGCATCAAGACAAAACAGCGAGACTGAACAAAGCAGCATTGAAAGAAATGGCAGCAGACAAGCAATCACCGATGCTGGTAGGAACTCAAGGCAATCTGATACACAGAACTCTGGTACAAGATCAACCAGCACGAGTGGAACCAACTCCGAACGTCGAGTAAGCGAAAACATTGCATCAAGACAAAACAGCGAGACTGAACAAAGCAGCATTGAAAGAAATGGCAGCAGACAAGCAATCACCGATGCTGGTAGGAACTCAAGGCAATCTGATACACGGGCTTCTCGTACAAGGTCAACCAGCACGAGTGGAACCAACTCCGAACGTCGAGTAAGCGAAAACATTGCATCAAGACAAAACAGCGAGATTGAACAAAGCGGCTCTGAAAGAAATGGCAGCAGACAAGCAATCTCCGATGCTGGTACGAACTCAAGCCAATCTAATACACAAGTCTCTCGTACAAGATCAACCAGCACGAGTGGAACCAACTCCGAACGTCGAGTAAGCGAAAACATTGCATCAAGACAAAACAGCGAGACTGAACAAACCAGCATTGAAAGAAATGGCAGCAGACAAGCAATCTCCGATGCTGGTAGGAACTCAAGGCAATCTGATACACAGAACTCTGGTACAAGATCAACCAACACGAGTGAAACCGATTCCGAAGGTCGAGTAAGCGAAAACATTGCATCAAGACAAAACAGCGAGATTGAACAAAGCGGCTCTGAAAGAAATGGCAGCAGACAAGCAATCTCCGATACTGGTACGAACTCAAGCCAATCTGATACACAGAACTCTGGTACAAGATCAACCAGCACGAGTGGAACCAACTCCGAACGTCGAGTAAGCGAAAACATTACATCAAGACAAAACATCGAGACTGAACAAAGCAGCATTGAAAGAAATGGCAGCAGACAAGCAATCTCCGATGCTGGTACGAACTCAAGCCAATCTAATACACAAGTCTCTCGTACAAGATCAACCAGCACGAGTGGAACCAACTCCGAACGTCGAGTAAGCGAAAACATTGCATCAAGACAAAACAGCGAGACTGAACAAACCAGCATTGAAAGAAATGGCAGCAGACAAGCAATCTCCGATGCTGGTAGGAACTCAAGGCAATCTGATACACAGAACTCTGGTACAAGATCAACCAACACGAGTGAAACCGACTCCGAAGGTCGAGTAAGCGAAAACATTGCATCAAGACAAAACAGCGAGATTGAACAAAGCGGCTCTGAAAGAAATGGCAGCAGACAAGCAATCTCCGATGCTGGTACGAACTCAAGCCAATCTAATACACAAGTCTCTCGTACAAGATCAACCAGCACGAGTGGAACCAACTCCGAACGTCGAGTAAGCGAAAACATTGCATCAAGACAAAACAGCGAGACTGAACAAACCAGCATTGAAAGAAATGGCAGCAGACAAGCAATCTCCGATGCTGGTAGGAGCTCAAGGCAATCTGATACACAGAACTCTGGTACAAGATCAACCAACACGAGTGAAACCGACTCCGAAGGTCGAGTAAGCGAAAACATTGCATCAAGACAAAACAGCGAGATTGAACAAAGCGGCTCTGAAAGAAATGGCAGCAGACAAGCAATCTCCGATACTGGTACGAACTCAAGCCAATCTGATACACAGAACTCTGGTACAAGATCAACCAGCACGAGTGGAACCAACTCCGAACGTCGAGTAAGCGAAAACATTACATCAAGACAAAACAGCGAGACTGAACAAAGCAGCATTGAAAGAAATGGCAGCAGACAAGCAATCTCCGGTGCTGGTACGAACTCAAGGCAATCTGATACACAGAACTCTGGTACAAGATCAACCAGCACGAGTGGAACCAACTCCGAACGTCGAGTAAGTGAAAACATTGCATCAAGACAAAACAGCGAGATTGAACAAAGCGGCTCTGAAAGAAATGGCAGCAGCAGCCAAGCAAGCAAATCTGACTCTAATCAGTTTGAATCAAACCAAAGTTATGGAAGCGGTTCTAACACTGTAGGATCTGAATCCAGTCAATCACAAAACGGTGCCGGAGAACAAGGAAGCAACTCAAGCAGCTCTACGTCTACACCAAGCCAAAATAATGAAAGCGACTCTGTTAATGGAAGATCTAACTCGGATAACTCTCAAACCAGCAACACAAGTTCTGATGGAAATGGCTCGAGAAATGGTGCTTACAGATCAAGGTCAGGTTCAGCAGCCGTCACTAGAGTTCAGTCCACACACGAGTCTGAAGCAAGTAGCGACGGAGGTGAAGACACTTATAACAGACAGGGTAGAAATAAAGATGGAAGTACATATACGGCATCTGGAAAACAGTCAGATGATTCTGCAGCCAGTTCTCAGAAGGACACTTACTCAGCTGAGCAGATAAGAGAAGATGGTTCGAGAATTCGTGAGGAAAGGGCGCAACAACAACAAGCTCAGAACCAGGAGCGGTCCGTCGAAGAACAGGAAACACAGACCAACCCTGATGGATCATTCAGCTCCAGCTCAAAATCAAGCAGAAGACATAGTAGCAGTAACAATTCCAAGTCATCAAGCTTTTATGAAAGTCGAAGTGCATAAATGATTATATACCCGTGTTTATAAAGAATCGAATTAAAAATGGCGGCTATACGAACGCTTATCATGCCCTTTCACTCATGATTAATGTCTTGAATGTGCAAGCGAGAAGCAAGATAGCGCCGCCATTTCTATTTACGACGACAATATGCTAACGTTTAATGGTAATTGATTGTAGAATTTATTAGTTTTTAATTATATCATGCATCAATTTCTTTTGTTTTTTTTTGTCTTTAATGTGATACCCCTTGGTAAGACTTGTTGTCAGAATTTCGGGCTACTGACGACCCGTAACGACTGTCAACTTAACCTGATCAATCGGTCTGTGTGGCTGTTATTATTGAGCCACGGGCCTCTCTCATTTAGCCACGGCCCCTCTCTGTATGAGACCCTGAATCCCTTCCCCGTACGTCCATTTAGACGCGATAAAATTAAACTATATGGGATCAATTTGACCCTTTGTTGAACTTTGGCGATTCCATTAGGTTGAGCTAGTGAATTGGTCAATTTGTGGGGTCGACTCGAAACGAAACGAAGAAGATAAATATTAGTTTAGTCCTGTAAAATTAGTGCCTGACGTAAATTGACGTATTTTTAGGAGTCAATTTTTTAATCACGTCTAAACTTGTCTACGGAGTATCATAATTTGACAGGACTAAACTAATATTTATCTTCTGTACTTTTCCTAATGAAATAGAAAGAAAAAGATGCACTAAAATTAAATTTGGTTTAGCTTTGTGAACAAGGGAATTATCAAATCTAGAAAAGCACGTCAAATTAAAAATTTACTTGTTTATCTAATGGTCTATTTCTACAATCGTTATACTGTTCAACCAAATTAACACATGCCAAGTGCACAATTATATGAAGCGATAAACACAGCATTTTTTAATCAGCCATTAATGTCCCACTGCTGGGCCTCCCTACTCTCCTTCCAACTCTCTCTGTCTAGAGCTACCAAAGACCAATCTTTATGAAAGGAGTCCAGCTCATCCCGCCATCTCCGTCTGGGTCTGCCGCGATGTCGCTTGCCATTAAGCGGGGCCCACTGGGTCGTACGTTTGGCCCATTGATCGTCTGACATGCGGCAGATGTGTCCAGCCCAATTCCATTTAAGCATGGCACCTTTCCGAATGACATCAGTTATTTTAGTAATGGAACGTCCAAGTTAGAATATAAATTCGACGGTTGAAAGGCTAATTGATCTAAGCGACATTTTGTAAAACTTGCAGGAGGACGAATCAAAGTTTTCTTTTTTGAAAAAAAATTCACAAAAAATCAACTACTTGATTGACTTTTATTTATTTAATACAGTATATCCCTAATTAAGTAACGAAGTTTTTTATGTTATTACTGTTATAAAATGTGTATTATTTTAGAAAATTTATGTTGGTTAGCTCAAAATGCATCAAATTTAGTTATTTTTTGAGAAAGGCAAAATGGTTCAAATGCCTACCGTAAATAAAATAGCTGAAAGTAAACTTACTAAAAGTAGGCTCAAGCACCGACCTAGAAGTTTGATCCAAATGCATTAGAGGGACTACAGCATGAAACAAAATGAACCCTTACTAGATTCTAGTAGATATTGATGCTTTTTTTTTGAGGATGGGAAATCATCAATTGACCCCTCCCGCTCTGGGTGGATCAGAAGGGAGTGTCAGACTCTTACTGACTAAAACCCACCCGTGTTCCTTCCTTAGCCCTTTATGTTCCAGGGCAGCGGTAACCCTTTCGGACGATCCCGCTACCCTGGCAGGCTTCGGCCCTATCGGGCCCCGTCACTTATGCTGACATCTCTTTGAGGCGCGCGTGGAACACATACACGCCGTCCGGCACGGGCCTAGTCCTGATCGGACGGAGAGCTACCCCTTACTCTCCACCCGCAGGCCCGCGCCTACGGTGGCCGGGAGTCGTCACGCGGCTCCCGACGCCCGGAGCGTCTTCCGCAGCGGCTGAGGCATGAGATCCGTTCCCTCGACCACCCCGCCAACTCCTTCGCTAGCATGACTGCTTCGCAGAAGGAGGTGACTGCCTCCCACTCCTTCTCGCCCCGGACCATGGCTTGAACCAGGGCCGGACGCGAGAGGTCGCCGCCGCTGCCGATCGGCTCTACGAGGACACAGCGGTGCTCTGCCCAAGCAGGGCAGACCTCCACCGTATGCTCCACCGTGTCCTCTGGGTGATCCTGGCAGTGATGACACCCGGGCGTCTCCTCCCGCCTGATGATGTGCAGGAACCTCCCGAAACATCCGTGTCCGGAGAGGACCTGCGTCAGTCGGTAGGTGAGAACGCCGTGACGTCTCTCTAGCCACTCCTCAAAGGGCACGCCACGATAGCGGCGGTAAGACTCCTCTTACCGCCGCTATCGTAGCGTGCCCTGCGCTGGGTTGCGTGCGATAGTCGCTCCTTTCATGCCGCCATGAGATCACGCCGGAGGATCGTCCGCTCCGCCGCGGTTTGCCGCGGATGCTGAGTTTCCGCCCGGCGTAGTGCCTCCGCGCGCCAATCATATAGGTGCGCGAGGACTATCGCCTCCAGATCCCATGGCGGCAGTCCGGTACGGAGGCTTACCGTTCGCGAGATCGTGCGGTAGCCCCGGATTAGCCTTACGACTACCACCTTTTGAGGCGCGTTCAGGTAGTGTGCGGCTCGCAGCCTCAGCCCTCAGGTTGGGCAAGAGCCACTTTAGGGCGGCCCCGGCCCGTTCCAGTTCGGGGGCCAAACGTCGGAAATGCTCGACGAAGTTCCACCGGCTGTCGAGGACGAGACCCAGGTATTTCATTGTTGCCTTGACGCCGACGCGAACCCCTCCGACCATCAGAGATATTGATGCTTAGGCCATCATAATTCAGCAACGCCCATAAGATATTTTTGAGATTGGTATGCCACTCTATTCAATTTTAGACAGTGTATTGTATAATTTAAAAAAATCATTTTTGTGTAGAGGAATCATTCAAGATTTTGATTTATTGTGTCTTTATTATCGATTTAACAAGGTATTAGATAAGGTGGTATATCACCATAAGCCTAGGTAGTAGTGTCGCCACGGATTAATACTACCTTGTACTTTAGTATCACTTTATAAATAAATGCAAAACAAAAAATGCAATGCAAAATGGGCCAAACGACATAGCTTATTGTTTTGGTTTAGTGCAAAATAGGCCAACCGACAAAACCACAACCATAGCGAAAAAGCCAAATGCCTTAATCGACACACGTTCTAAAACTTCGAAAAATCAAAATAGCTTAAGTCATCGAGTCCTCAAATTTGTCTAATTTTGTGTCGCATAGATCAATGAGCTTAGAAATGAGGCCTGTTTTGCAGTGGGTGCTAAGCGCCAAAAATGTAGTCAAAAAAAATTGAAAACTGGCTCAAAAGACGGAGAAAAATTTGCTGATTCCGAATATGTATATAACTCAATATTGCAAAAAATGTCGCTTAGACCAATTAGCCTTTCAACCGTCGTAATGGTGTGCATGGGTCACTTTTAAATTGGTTCTCTCTTATTTATTCCATAGATCGCAAATTATTGTTATTAATGGTTACGAATCCTACCCGTACTATGCCGACTCAGGAGTTCCTCAGGGTTCTCACCTGGCACCGGTTCTATTTTTACTCTTCATTAACGATATTACTGCCCAAATCCATCATTGTAAACATCTTAATGTTTGCCGACGATCTTAAAGTTTATAAAATTATAACTTCAAATGAAGATACTACCCTAATTCAGGAGGATTTGGACAGAATTGAGCATTGGTGCAACCTTAACCACATGAAACTTAATGTAAAAGAATGTAGCTATCATTATTCTATTCACGAGGAAAAAACCGATCTATACTATCTCATATAATATAAAAGGAGCATTATTAGAAACTGTGAATGAGGTTCGTGATATTGGCAACATCATGGACAGTAAAGTCAACTTCAGAAGTCATATTGATAGTCTTATTGTTACGAAATTGGCACGGCTACTAAAACGTTTTAAAAGAAGCACTAAAGGGTTTGAGCTGGTAAGAACAAAAATTGTGCTATATAACGTCTTAGTACGGAGCTACCTTGAATTTGCCAGCGTGGTGTGGAGCCCGCACTACGCAGTACACTCACAAAGAGTAGAAAGCATCCAAAGGGCCGCTCGGAGGACACGGTGGAGCATACGGTGGAGGTCTGCCCGGCTTGGGCGGGGCACCGCCGTGTCCTCGTGGCGGCGATCGGCGGCGGCGATCTCTCGCGTACGGCCCTGGTCCAGGCCATGGTACGGAGCGAGAGTGAATGGGGGGCCGTTACCTCCTTCTGCGAAGCAGTAATGCTCGCGAAGGAGGAGGCGGAGCGCGTGAGGGAGAGGCAATCTCTACGCCCTCACGCCCCTAGCCGCCGCAGGAGACGCCCTGGACGGGAGTCAACAGCCGACTCCCGGCCACCGTAGGCACGGGTTTGCGGGCGGCGAGTTATGGGCAGCTCGCCGCCCGGTAAGTACCAGGCCCGGGTCGACGGCGCGTTGTGTTCCACGCGCGCCTCAAAGAGATGTCAGCAGAAACTGACGGGGTCCGCCAGGGCCGATGCCGCCGGGACTGCGGGTTGTTCGAAAGAGATACCGTGGCCCCTGGCACAGGCAACTGAAGGAACACGGGTGGGTTTTAGTCAGTAAAAGTCTGACACGCCCTTCCGCTCAGCCCAGAGTGGGAGAGGTCATTCCCGGTGTCCATACGAACAACGCACTCAATGTTACAAAATGATTACTTTGTGCGACCATCGACTGGTACAAGATCTCATGTTCTTTGTAACAATAAATTGGACTGCGATAAATTAACTAATCAAATTGGACTAAAAGTCCCCTATAATTTACCCAGACATCCCATTATTCACTTATTCTGCACTACAGCATCCAGCACAAATATAGGAGTAAACTCACCTCTCTATAGATTCATCTATAGAGAGGTGAGTTTACTCCTATATTTTTCTTATTCCTTATATCCTATTCTTTTATTTATATCCACTCCAGATGTTGACATATATATCATGACTCCGTAAACATGTGTAAAACTTAAATTTTAGGGTCCCAAAGCACGCAACCCACGAAATCGAAGGATCCATTGTGTTAGTATGTAGGTATATCTTGCAACCTCTGTAACTTATTTCTTGTGTAATTTTATATTTCTGTTTATATATTAGTTTGTTACCACTTCATTTTTATACATTTCGAACTTATTTTTTTTTCTTTTATTTTTTATACTTTAGGTTATCACTGTATTTGAGAATGTTGGTTCACCTGTTTGGCAACTGCATAAGCCCATGACTGTAATCTGTTATTTGATATTTCGTATACAGCAGTGCGATTCTGTAACCATCTCACCGTGAAAACTTAGGTGAAGTGAGCGTGGAGTGAGCTATCATTCCAAATAATACTAGGGATTGACACTACTGACAACTCACATCAAGCTCACTTCACTTGAGTTTTCATGGTGAGATTTTTACAGAATCGACCGGCTGAAGCTGTTGGTGTACTTTTATTAATAAATAAATAAATCAGTTCTATAACAAAAAATAACTGATGTCACTTGGAAAGCTGCCACGCTAAAATGGAATTGGGCTGGATACATCTGCCGCATATGTCAGAAGACCAATTATTGACCAAACTTACGACCCAATTATGGGGTAATGGCAAGGGTCATTGCGGCAGGCCGAGGTGGAGATGAGCTGCACTCTTTCAACAAGAACTGGTCCTTAACAGCTTTAAACAGAGAGAAGTTAAAAGAGAGTGGGAAGGCTTTTGCCCTGCCGTGGGACATCAGGACATGCTTTTAATAAATGATTAATAATAATAAGTATAGAAATGACTGAATGACGCATATTTTTTTTACAAAAACTTTTTTGCAAAAAAAAAAAAACAACCGACTTCCAAAAACGACACTACAAAGTGAAAAATAACTTTAATTTCGGAAGTCGGTGTCGTTGGGTTCGCATTTTTGTTGTTTGCCACCGACTTCGAAAATTAAAGTTATTTTTCACTTTGTAGTGTCGTTTTTGGAAGTCGGTTGGTTTTTTTTTGCAAAAAAGTTTTTATTTTTCACTTTTAAGTTGTAATTTTTACCAGTAATTTTGGTTTAAAAACCAAACAACTGACCCGTTTTTGATGAAATTTCTATGGGACCATTTGGAGTATACCCCCCTCTCCAACAAAAAAAGAATTTTTCAAATCGGTTGGCAAGCGACGGAGTTATGCGCGAACAAACATAAAAAAAATAGAATCATCCGAATTGATTGAGAACCTCCTCCTTTTTTAGAAGTCGGTTAAAAAAAACAAACAACCGACTTCCAAAAAAAACAACACTACGACGTGAAAAATTCGGTGTGGTTGGTTGTGCATCTTCGTTTTTTGACACTTCGGCTTCGTGGCCGTCCAGCAAAATGTGCTGAAAACAGATATCGCATCCGATATTATTGACGGATAATAACCTATAATGAATTTTATATATACTATGACATTTGCTTACTTAGTAAAGTATTATATTATTTTAATTATTGTGAATGTGAAGACTATGTGGGTCATTGTATTTATATTATTTTTCTCTGTGTTCTCTTAGTTTTTGTCATGGTCTGGCAGTTTGAGTAATTAATGCGGCCTACCCAAATGTCCTTTCTTTGGTATTGTTCGTCGGATCGTTGAGCTCCTTAAGTTTTGAGTTGAGCTGCACGATTTCTGACAAATGCGTGCACTGACTGGACAGGTCCTCTCAATCTGTGTGGTTCTTTCCTCAAAAGACCATCTCAGACATCGACCTACATGGTCTTCATATGATCTGACCAAGATTATGTCTGGACTTTAAAAGAGACTGTGACGTCTGAGTTTGTTTCGGCCTTTCTTCTCAGACTAGTCAGATAGGAAACGCCGACCTCATCTAGTTTTAAAATATGATTGACGTGTCAAAGTGTTTGTACAAACCTACTTACAAAATAAAATCATTTATCATTTATCATATAATTTTCCCACTGCTGGGACACAGGCCTCCTCTCGGTGAAAAGGAGTGGGCCGTAATCTACCACGCCGGCTCAGTGCGGGTTGGTGGATTGCCTGTGGGGAGAGCTTTTAAAATCAAAAGCGAGTTGTTCAAATACTCATTCAAAACGTTTCCATTCTATTATTTCTGTTGATTTTATGGCGTTCTATTTCGAATACTAATGATATAAGGGGAACTAAAAACCGAATGTAATATAAATAAACTTAAAGATTAAAGCAAAACCGACGTCAAAAAGAATACCATTAAGATATTATGTACCTACTAGCAGCGCCCCGCGGGTTCACCCGCATAAGTATGGATCCCGTGGGAATATCGGGATAAAAAGTATCCTATGTGTTATTCTGATGAGGGGCCCGTGGCTAAATAATAACAGCCACACAGGTCGATCGGTCAGGTTAAGCTACGCTTGCCGCGGTTGGTCTGTGGATGGGTGACCACCTTTACATACCGAGACTTCTCCGTGCCCCGGAAAGCACGTTAAGCCGTTGGTCCCGGCTGTCATTCGTGGATCTTTGAAAGTCGTTACGGGTAGTCAGAAGCCCGAAAGTCTGACAACCAGTCTTACCAAGGGGTATCGTATTACCCAGTAACTGGGTTGTGGAGGTCAGATAGGCAGTCGCTCCATGTAAAATACTGGTATTCAGCTGCATCCGGTTAGACTGGAAGCTGACCCCAACATAGTTGGGAAAAGGCTAGGCAGATGATGTGTTATTCTGATGTAAAAGCTAAACGATCATAATGTAGGTACTGTAAAGTTTCATCAATATCCGTTTAGTAGTTTTTGCGTGAAAGAGTACTTAACATCCATCCATCCATCTTTACAAACTTTCGCGTTTATAAAATTAGTGAGCAGTGGTATCGGGCCAGACTTACGAGTTGTAGATCGTGAGTTCACGAGTGTCGTGAGTTTGACAACACGGTTAGCGCAGTGGCTGAGCGATCGGACTGCTGCGCTGCGTGTCGCGGGTTCGATTCCCGCACAGAACAAATATTTGTAAGTCCTACATGTATTTGTTCTGAGTCTGGGTGTTTTTCTATCTATAACATGTATGTATTTACAAAAAAAAATGTATATAAGTAGTTTATCAGCCATCTTGTTACCATAACACAAGCATTAGGTTGCTTAGCTTGGGACTAGATGGCGCTGTGTGAAATGTCCAGGGATATTATTATTATATTAGTTCGGACCCAGACAGGCAGTTCACCTTGTGCATTTAATTTCATCACCAATGCCCCAGTATTAAGGTACTAAACTGCAAGCCTGTTTTAGACAAAATTTCCACTCGTTTGGAAATAATATTTTAGATAGATTATTTGAAATACTAAGTACCTACTGTAGAATTTAAATCACAGCCATGTTCATGTTTTCCTCATTCTTTTCTTATCAGATTGTTCATCCGAATGCGAATACATTACGTAGGTAGTTAAATTTTATAATAGACAATTAGGAACATCCAAAAATATAGTGTCACGTAATATTTAGCAGTGAAACATATGTAAATATATATTTATGAATAAATAATTACATTAGATTTAATAATCACAATTATTTTGAATTTACATAATGAATAAATGATAACATCATAATAGTAATAATCATAATTGTTTTATTTCCCATTTGGTGACAACCCTAGCATATTCGCATGTGACAGCGTAAGTACTTACACTGGCGGCGGCATCGCGCGACATCAAAGGCGTTGCGCTACTGTAGGAAATATTGTAATACTGTGCCAATGCTTTCAAATCGGTGAAGGAACACATTGTGAGGAAACCAGCATTTTCTAGAGCCAAAAATTCGAAGACATGTGGCATCTACCCGTGGTGCATAACGGCCCACACCCTCTTTGAGAGACGTGTCCCAGTAGTGGGAATATTATAGGCTGATTTTGCACATTTCGATCGAACAGGTTAAGCTACGCTTGCTACGGTTGATTGTGGATGGATCTTTACATACCGAGACCCCTCCGTGTCTCGAAAAGCACGTTAAGCCGTTGGTCCCGGCTGTCATTCGTGGATCTTTGACAGTCGTTACGGGTCTGACAACCTGGGGTTTTTGTATTTCGTCTAACTGGCTTATGGAGGTTAGATAGGCAGTCGCTCCATGTAAATACTAATATTCAGCCGCATCCGGTTAGGCTGGAAGCGGACCCCAACATAGTTAAGGTAAATTCTCGACACGGTTGGCGCAGTGGCTGAGTGATCGACTGCTGCGCTGCGTGTCGCGGGTTCGATTCCCGCACGGAACAAATATTTGTATCGCCTACAGCTAGTTTTTCCGGGTCTGGCTGTTTGTGTATGTGAGTTTAAATAGGCTAGGCTCTCTAGGCAATGAAAAATCTAGGCAATTGATGATTGATTTCTTTTTTTTAAATAAGGGTCCCAGATGACTTTAGCGTACTCCAAGATTGGCCTTATGTAGGTCTTGTATGTACCACTTGATAAATATACAGGGTGGCAGGGACATCGACGCGCAAACTGTAACCATGGATTCAGCACATGAGTTTAGACCACATAGCGTCGAAATTTTTCGTCGGTTATTAAAAAAAAATATTGCTGTTCCATACATTTTGACCGCGTAGGTATTGCACTTTTCTATGAAACAGAAGATTTTTTTTTTGATAACCGACGAAAAAAACCGCGGGGCGCAGCTAGTGCTGCGCCCCGCGGTTTCACCCGTATAAGTCTCGATCCATTGGGAATATCGGGATAAAAGGTATCCTATATGTTAATCTGTGTGCCAAACTTCATCCGAATACATCCATCCATCCATCCATGCAAACTTTCCCGTTTATAATAAGTATTAGTAAGAAGTAAGATTTTGGAATTCATAACAGACAAAAATCTAAGGACAGAATGTTGACATGCTAATAAATTACATCTATTGTTGTTCTTGACATAAGTTTTGTATTTTGACATCATCATCTGCCTAGCCTTTTCCCAACTATGTTGGGATCGGCTTCCAGTCTAACCGGATGCAGTCAATAGTACAATACCCCTTGGTAAGACTGGTTGTCAGACTTTCGGGCTTCTGACTACCCGTAACGACTGTCAAAGATCCTAGTTTTGTATTTTGACATCTGTATTGTATATTGACATTAGTATTGTATATTGACATTATGGTTTTCATTTTATTTTGTATTTTAATTTTTCGTATTTTATTTTTTTCTGTTGTATTGACATTGGTTTCTATTGCTATTTAATATTAATTAATTTGTCAAATTGCGTCATTCTTTATAATTATTTTTTTTACTGTCCAGGCTTTATTTTAATTTTATTTTACTGTCAACACTTGGCTGGCTTGATGGAAAGAAAGAAATAAACTTATGATAATATGGCGTATGTAAACGGTCCCCGCTCTTGTAAGAAACCATAGCTGTAAACATACATATAACTTCCAAAATTTGGATGTGCTAAATACCTCTGTCCACCCCTTTGGGGGTTACAGGCGTGATATTACGTTTCATAGTTTCTTAAACCGCCATTTTGTTCAGTCTAGACAATGAAATAATTTAGATTTTAAAGTCTGGAGGCGTGGTTTGTTGCCCCTCCTAGAATAAGCCACGCCCACCCTAAATCTATCCCGAAAAGCTTTAGTATTAACTCCGGTTTCACGGGAGAGAGTCGTGTCGAAATTTTCTCGAATTTTTCTTAAATAATTTTCTCATAATTTCTATTATTTTTTGTGTATTTCGCAGTGAAAATACACAGCGGTGTGTAATTCAATTGTATTTTGAACTTTTCCGTGGTTTTTGTGTGTTTTTCAATAGTTTTTCGAAATGTTTGTGTTTGTTTGTTTACAAACAAGTTCCACGTGATTTTTCAAGGTTATAAGGTTAACGACCTTTGTATAAACAAAACGTCGGAACTTTGAATTTTGCGTTTTGTTTTTATTTAAAAACACGTTTGTGCTGAAAACAGTGAGTGAGTTTGTTTGTTTTTAATTACATTGGATTGTGTACGTTAGATTTTATGAAAACATTTTATTAAAAGTTTTTATATTGGTGACTAGAAACGTGATGGATTTTAAATTAAGAAGTGTTTAAAAAATACAAATAAGAATACAAACAAATAATGGAATAAGAGTTAAATAGGTCTTAGTAGTTATAAATAAGTGGCAAATAAATAAAAACATCTAATCTATTTTAAGTCTATTAGCTTATAATAATACTATCATTGCTGGTGTAAAAGCTATGTACATGCAGACTAGTTAAGATTAATAAAAATGCATTATTTATAATGTCAAAATATGAATAGTTAAATCAAAAATATAAATCATTATATCGAAAATATAAATCACTAGCTGCGCCCTGCAGTTTCACCCGCATAATTTTCGATCCCGTGAAAATATCGGGATAAAAAGTATCCTATGTGTTAAAGCTGGTTATAAACTATCGTTGTGCCAAATTTCATCCAAATCCGTTCAGTAGTTTTGGCGTGAAAGAGAAACAAACATCCATCCATCCATCCATCCATACAAACTTTCACGTTTATAATATTAGTAGGATTTTGGGATTCCAAAAAAATAATCCTATGACTGAACATAATATTATGTTTAAAAATTTGATATACATGTCTTATGTAAAAGGGCTGACTTTTCCAACGCCAGATAACTTTATCGGAGGAATAATTTTGAATTCTTGACAATTCTTCCATACCTACAAAAACTGTCAAACGTCAATTTTATTCCACGAATAAAAATTATCGCTCCATTGAAAAATCATAACCTTAATAAACAATTGAAGGCTTGTATTCAATGGAACCTTAGACAATTCCCATTTTGCATTCTTTAAAAATATTATTAAACACTCTATTATAATGAATCCGCTTCTTTTAGTGAACCACAAATAATTAATTTGTGATCTTAAAAATACAAAATAGCCAAGTAACTGTGACCAACTTGTCCAACTGTGAGACAAACTGCCAGAAATTTAAAAAGAGGCTTAATTATTTTAGAAATTGTGCATCATTCATCATCTTCCAGCCTTTTCCTAACTGTGTGGGGTCGGCTTTCAGTCTAACCAGGGCCTAAAAAGGCCACTTTGGCAGAATCTTATTAGGATAACAATATAATAATAATAATTTATTTGTTTTCAGAAAATTTAATTCCATTATGTACAATAAATTACATTAAAATGATATAAAAATGACACATAATAAACAATAAAATAATAATCAAACATTAAAATCAAATTAAATTAAAATACAGGACTACAGAAGAATTACATTATTTACAATTGAATTGAAAATTATACATGAATCATATTCAAAATCGTAAAATGGTCACAAACTGACAATTCATAATGTGATCTGTGTGCAATTCATATCACAATAACATTTAAACTGTAGAAATAAAAAATAAAAAACCAATTTGATTAATAAAAACTGTAATGAAAAATTTACCGGTAAAATTACGGTTTTTATTTTTTTCATGCGAAAATATTTACACCAAATATGAAATTATTATTTAACGAAAATTAGAGGAATTGCTAATGATCTGCTGAGAATTCAGGAAATGAATAGTTTTTAGAGGTATTGCTTAAAGTGGCCTTTTAGACCCCCAGGTTGAGTAGGTACCAGTATTTTACATAGAGCGACTGCCTATCTGACCTGTGAGGAGAGATAGGCAGTCGCTCTATGTAGAGGGGCCCGTGGCTAAATAATAACAGCCGCACAGGTCGATCGGTCAGGTTAAGCTACGCTTGTCGCGGTTGGTCTGTGGATGGGTGACCATCTTTACATACCAAGAGGCCTCCGTGACTCGGAAAGCACGTTAAGCCGTTGTTCCCGGCTGTCATTCGTGGATCTTTAACAGTCGTTACGGGTAGTCAGAAGCCCGAAAGTCTGACAACCAGTCTTACCAAGGGGTATCGTATTACCCAGTAACTGGGTTGTGGAGGTCAGATAGGCAGGCGCTCCAAGTAAAATACTGGTATTCAGCTGCATCCAGTTAGACTGAAAGCCGATCCCAACATGGTTGGGAAAACACTAGGCAGATGATGATGACTGCCTATCCGACCTTCACAATCCGTTTACAAGGTAATACAAAACCCCTTGCTAAGACTGGTTGTCAGACTTTTGGGCTTCTGACTACCCGTAACGACTGTCAAAGATCCACGAATGACAGCCGAGACCAATGGGTTAACATGCTTTCCGAGGCACGGAGGGGTCTTGTATGTAAAGATGATCACCCATCCACGGACCAACCGCGGCAAGCGTAGCTTAACCTGATCGATTGACCCGTGCGGCTGTTATTACTTAGCCACAAGCCCCTCCTCCTTAGGCACAAGCCGCAAAATTGTGCATATTTGAAGCCTAAAAAGTTTTTAGAGGTTCATTAATTTAAAAAAGTGTTCATCATAAGATGGTCAATAAGTTTTAAGATCAGTTAACTATTTACCGTAATTAAATAATATCATCATCAGCACAGCAGTCCACAGCTGGACATAGGCCTCTCCTATTGCACGCCATTCAACTCGATTTTCGGCAACTCTCATCCAGCTGCTACCAGCCATCCTGCGAAGATCGTAGCTCCACCTAGCCTGAGGGCGTCCCACCTTACGTTTACCGATTCGCGGTCTCCACTCAAGAACACGTCTACCCCAACGGTTCTACGGCTAATATGGCCGGCCCATTGCCACTTCGGCTTGCTTATTCTGTGAGCTATGTCGACAACTTTGGTTCTCTGTCGGATCACCTCGTTGCTGATTTGATCCTTCAGAGAGACTCCAAGCATAGCCCGTTCCATAGCTCGCTGAGCGACCTAAATTAAATAATATAATCGAACGTAATTTAAACTAACTTTTTTTTCTAGACCAGCATAATTCGACAAATTAAAAAATAAACTAGAAAACTATGAACATTGACAATATTTTTGAGTGAAGACTAAAAAAATCTATCAAATTGGATTCAAAAAGGCCAATTGAGGCCCTCCCAGGGGCCTCAAGCATACAAAACCAACAAAAAAACACAAAAACTCTACTAGTCCACCCGTTCACAACGGGCACTGCTCAGAACAACCAAAACCTTCTCCAAAACCAAGAAAACGGTGACAAAACAAAACACTACCTATTAGAAACGCCGAAAGATTTAAAACGACGTCAGCCATTACTCGAGTTACCGAAATTCAGTAAGAAACCAAAACTCTACAAAAACGACGAAGGATATGGTGACAGTGAAATGAAAAGTACTCAAAGTGAAGAAAGTAAAGTCGTTGATGATAAAAAGTGTTGTAGTAGAAACAGTGTGAAGAAGTGCCACTGCTGTTGCAACTGCTCTGGGGACAGTGAGTTGTGCCACCAGCCGGTCAAAGTGATCATAGCT
The DNA here is from genome assembly GCA_945859715.1 of Apamea sordens. Classification (NCBI taxonomy): domain Eukaryota; kingdom Metazoa; phylum Arthropoda; class Insecta; order Lepidoptera; family Noctuidae; genus Apamea; species Apamea sordens. The sequence goes on along the minus strand of OX244015.1, from coordinate 1,902,024 downwards.
CCAGCTATGATGCCGTCTATCTTCGGACCTGTGCCGGGCATTCCGTATATTGTTCAGCAGGGGAAAGTTGATAAGGTGAGACTTTAGTAATTTTAAATGTTTGTTAATTCAGCTATTTTCTATTCTATACCCTGTCCATTAGGTAAACCGTTTCTTGATAGATAGAACTAGTGATTGCAGCAACACACAATACATTGATTGATACACGTACGGTATTATAATATCTGCAAGAAGCCATAAATAGTATGGATCAGAATGTTTGGGCCACAAAAGGGATGAATGAAAGGGAATTGCATGCAGCTGAGATGAGAATGCTAAGACGGATGTGTGGTGTTACACGAATGTATAGAATAAGAAATGAGTACATAAGAGGAAGTCTGAAAGTGGCACCGGTAGCTAAAAAGTTGTGTGGAAATCGGTTGTCATGGTATGGGCATGTGTTACGGAGGAATGAGGAAAATGTCGTGAGGAGAGTTTTGAGTATGAATGTCGATGGCTATAAGAGTAGGGGAAGACCAAAGAAACGATGGATGGAATGTGTGAATGATGATATGGTTAGAAAGGGGGTGACTGTTAAGATGGCGGCTAATAGATGAGTATGGAAGAATAAGACATGTTGTGAAATTATTTTATTTTGTAAGTAGGTTTGTACAAACACTTTTACACGTCAATCATATTTTAAAACTAGATGAGGTCGGCGTTTCCTATCTGAATAGTCTGAGAAGAAAGGCCGAAACAAACTCAGAGGCCACAGTCTCTTTTAAAGTCCAGACATAATCTTGGTCAGATCATATGAAGACTATGTAGATTGATGTCGAGATGGTCTGAGATGGTCATAAATAAGATAATTAAAAATAATAATAATTACCTTCAATTGTACAAAAAACACATCTCAACATTAAGCTTTACAACTAGGGAAACGGAGTGTTTTCAATGAGCTCTGGCACCCAATGTAAGTTTGAACTTGTGTTTAGGGTGTCAGCGTCCTCGCCTAAGATTTGAACATGTAGGTAGCAGTAGTTGTAGGACGAGCACAGTATCTACGTCATCATTAAATTACAAGCTAATGTTGTGTCCTATTTATGTAGCTATGTATGTGTATGTGTATTTGTGTGTGTGAGGGGGAGATAAATATGGTGAAAACCTGTGTTTATGTAAGTCTGTTTAAAAAATAATTATGAATATATTACTTTATTAATTATACAGGGTGGCAAACATCGATGCGCAAACTGTAACTATGGATTCAGCACATGATACTAGACCCCACAGCATCGAAATGTTTCGTCGGTTATCAAAAGAAAATCTTCTGTTTCATAGAAAAGTGCAATACCTACGCGGTCAAAATGTATGGAACAGTAATATTTTTTTTTAATAACCGACGAAGGTTTTCGACGCTATGTGGTCTAAACTCATGTGCTGAATCCATGGTTACAGTTTGCGCGTCGATGTCCTGCCACCCTGTATTAAGCGAAAGATATCTGTAGTAAATCTTCAGTCTTGTCTGTCTGGTCAATGTCAAGAGCCACTACAAAACCAAGGTCACGCCTTGGTTTTGTATTCATTTAGACACACGGGAACAATGGAGCAGAGTTTATTTATTTTGTTATATAAATGGTTTGGAAGTATACCAAAATGACGGTGAGCAAGGGTTGTCCTACATCGGTGAGTTGAACATACTTCGAAGTGTCTACGTTTTTTGGTAGCATTCGGATCGTAGACCACAAAGTAATTTTTTTTTTTTTATGAGGCATGTTATTTATTTTATTACCTACGCATTTTAAAGTTAACTTTTACGTAATCTGGAAAATGTATGTTCTAAGACAGCTGTCAAAAAACGGTTAATCTAATGGACAGGTTATAAATGTGTTACCTCCAGTGTAAAAAAAAGTGCAATACCTAGGCGGTCAAAATGTACTGAACGGCATTTTTTTTTATAGATCACGAAAAAATTTTTATTTTTGATGTTGTATTTTCCGGGTACGTAATTAAAAGTTTGTAGCGGCAAATACTTCCTCATTTATAAATACGTCAATTTACGTCAGGCGCTGACTAATTTGACAGGCCTAGACCAATATTTATCTTCTGTCCTTTTCTTAATGAGATAGAAAGAAAAAGATGCGCTGAACTTAAATTTAGTTTAGTTTGTGAACAAGGGAATCGGCGCCAATATGTATCATATTAAAAATCGTAAATGGTCACAAACTGACAATTCATAATATGATCTGTGTGCAATTCATATCACAATGAAATAACATTTAAACTGTAGAAATAAAAAAAACATTTTGATTAATAAAAACTGTAATGAAAAATTTACCGATAAAATTACGGTTTTTATTTTTTTCACGCGGCAATGTTTACACCCAATATGAAATGAAATTTTACGAAAATTAGAGGAATTGCTAATGATCTGCTGGGAATTCAGGAAATGAATAGCTTTTAGAGGTATTGCTTAAAGTGGCCTTTTTAGGCCCCCAGTTCTTGTTGAAGGAGTCCAGCTTAACCCGCCATCTCCGTCTGGGCATGCCGCGAAATCGTTTGCCTGGGATTTCGTGGGACCCATTGGGTCGTAAGTTTGGCCCATTGGTCGCCTACATCATCTGTATGCTATTTTTTTTTCCAAAAAAAGATAAAGAGAAAGGAAAAATATATTTAAAACTAAACCTACTAAGCCTACCCTTTTAAATCTCAACACTTACCCTGAATCCGTTCCCTTCAGGAAATGACGTAAGTAGTTGTTACCGGGATAAAGCGCCGGATATCCGGTGCTCGTAAATCCGTCAGGTGTCAGAATCCTTGTATCAGGTACCTATATGGTAGTTTATCTCAAAGATTTATTGATTCAAGTTCAGTTACAGGTAAACTGAGTTGTTAAAAGTTTTTTGACACTTTCGAAACGAAAAAATGCGAGTTTGTATTTTTACATGTTTATACAGGGTGTAAAAATAAGTTCTATAACGCCCTTTGAAAAAATGATCAAACTTTAAAAGTCTGATGGACTCCCACGTTCTTCAAACCAGTTACCAATATTACCCCACTGTGGGGTAATTGCGTAGCACACCATCAGTAGCAACGAGTTTCATTTTGACAGTTGAACAACATTCATTGCGTTATTTACGTTGAAGAGCAGGCACATTTTTCGAACATATGGAGCAATGGATTAGCAATATCCTTCAAAATGATTCAGATTGTGATTGATAGTGTATTACGCAATTAGGGTACTGAACACAGGGACGCTTAGTGACCGAAATAAAACTTATCTTTCAATCTCAATGATCCCCAAAAAAAACTCAACTTCGAAACACATCAAAGCTAGAGAACCCAACAATATGTAAATGTAATACCAGATATATTACAGAACTCCCCGTTTATATGTGTAATAAATTCTTGCGGAACCCTAATTTTATTCATGGAGTTTTTTCCGCGGCGTTTCTCACCCCTTATGTTTGTGCTCTACTGTGGGGCACGGAGTAGGAAGTTGACAGAGTCTTCACTTTGGACGATCGAGATAGTTAGTGTTTATTACCGAGCTGCTAATGTTTTGGACTAACGCACTTGCGAGAACACTAATAGGGTTGAAAATAAAACCACAATTGTGTCCTGAATTAAACTGGGGACTTACTCTTCAAACTTTAATTCCAATATAAAGCCAATACGATTGCAATGTTAATTTTGCAGTCACGTGATTCGCAAAAACAACATTGAAATTAAATAGGGATTGCCTCGCGATTATTTTCAGTTTGTGCCCAGTAAGTGGCCACGTTGAATGCGGCATCAGTAGCATTATTTAGGTCATCCAAGGTGCAGGTGAACGGGCACAATCCAGCACTTAGGACACTCCAGCAAGTGGGGCATGGCCTGGTCAGAAGCTGAAACTCGCATTAGGTGTTGGATGGTTCTGTAATACCCCACTTTGACAAATTGTGCCTGCAGCGGCCTACTTTTTTTTATTTTTTTCAGGATGGGAAATCATCAAATGACTCCTCCCGCTCTGGGTGGAGCAGAAGGGAATGTCAGACTCTTACTGACTAAAACCCACCCGTGTTCCTTCCTTAGCCCTTTATGTTCCAGGGCAGCGGTAACCCTTTCGGATGATCCCGCTACCCTGGCAGGCTTCGGCCCTATCGGGCCCCGTCAATCTTGCTGACATCTCTTTGAGGCGCGCGTGGAACACATACACGCCGTCTGGCATGGGCCTGGTCCTGATCGGACGGAGAGTTACCCATTACTCTCCGCCCGCAGGCCCGCGCCTACGGTGGCCGGGAGTCGTCACGCGGCTCCCGACGCCCGGAGCGTCTCCCGCGGCGGCTGAGGCGTGAGGTGCGTTCCCTCACCCACCCCGCCACCTCCTTCGCTAGCATGACTGCAGAAGGAGGTGACTGCCTCCCACTCCCTCTCGCCCCGGACCATGGCTTGAACCAGGGCCGGAAGCGAGAGGTCGCCGCCGCTGCCGATCGCCTCTACGAGGACACGGCGGTGCTCTGCCCAAGCAGGGCAGACCTCCACCGTATGCTCCACCGTGTCCTCTGGGCGATCCTGACAGTGGTGACACCCGGGCGTCTCCTCCCGCCTAATGATGTGCAGGAACCTCCTGAAACATCCGTGTCCGGAGAGGACCTGCGTCAGGCGGGCAACGGTCTACTTGCGTACGCAATCGATTGGCGAAAAACTTAAAGAATGAAGGATGGTCTCTGTTGGCTATCTACTCAAGTGCGATGTCCACAGCCAGACAGTAATAGAAATAGTATGCATCATTTATTAGGGAATGCAAAATCAAGATGGAAAATCGAAACTTGAAATGATAAGAAAATTTTTAGTAAGTAGTACTGTAGTCTGTAGAGCTATGGTGGCGCAGTGGTAATGGCCGTGACTTACAAGTTGTAGGTCGTAGGTTCGAACCCAGACAGGAGCTTTACTTTGTGTAAATTACTTCATCACCACTGCTCTCAAAACGGTGAAGGAAAACATTGTGAGGAAACCGGCATATCCTAGAACCAAAAATTCAAACTCAAACTCAAATAATTTATTTCAATTAAACCATTTCAGGCACTTTTGAATTGTCAAAATTAAATTGTCGGTCAGTTAGTCAGAAAGTTGAAGCTAGTTGCCCATTCCAAAACGTAGATCTCTGTGGAGAAGAACGGGCAAGAAACTCCACGGACACTCTTTTAAATCAAGATATTATTACAAAATCCTGGGTACATTATTCTTATTGCTTCTATATGTGAGAACAATGTAAAAAAAATAAACAATTTAAAATATAAAATTAAAAATAAGCCCTGGCAGTTATGAGATGACCAGTCGCAACCGACGGCGCCCGTTCACGAACATGACGCGTGGATCAGCATCATCCAGCTCAACCATTTCGTAGGGAACCGAATGATCCAACACAACCAAAGACTTGACACATCTACCAACCCGTACTGGGCCCGCGTGGTGGATTACAGCCCACTTCTTCTCGAAGAGAGGAGGCCTGTGTCCCAGCATTGGGAACACTGTAGGCTGATTATGTATTGTGCTTACTGTCAGTCCTTCTACACGTGCAGCCTTTTTTTTTTTTTTTTGAGGATGGGAAATCATCAAATGACTCCTCCCGCTCTGGGTGGAGCAGGAGGGAGTGTCAGACTCTTACTGACTAAAACCCACCCGTGTTCCTTCCTTAGCCCTTTATGTTCCAGGGCAGCGGTAAACCCTTTCGGATGGTCCCGCTACCCTGACAGGCTTCGGCCCTATGGGGCCCCGTCACTTTTGCTGACATCTCTTTGAGGCGCGCGTGGAACACGAACACGCCGTCCGGCACGGGCCTAGTCCTGATCGGACGGAGAGCTACCCATTACTCTCCGCCCGCAGGCCCGCGCCTACGGTGGCCGGGAGTCATCACGCGGCTCCCGACGCCCGGAGCGTCTCCCGCGGCGGCTGAGGCGTGAGGTGCGCAAGGTGCGTTCCCACGCCCACCCCGCCACCTCCTTCGCTAGCATGACTGCTTCGCAGAAGGAGGTGACTGCCTCCCACTCCCTCTCACCCCGGACCATGGCTTGAACCAGGGCCGGACGCGAGAGGTCGCCGCCGCTGCCAATCGCCTCTACGAGGACACGGCGGTGCTCTGCCCAAGCAGGGCAGACCTCCACCGTATGCTCCACCGTGTCCTCTGGGCCGTGCAGCCTGTGGGTCAACTTCACTCAGCGGGCATACAGCGACCTACGCGTTCAATATAATAATGCACTGAAAGTACTGTTGCGGCTGCCGTGGCTTTGTAGTGCGTCAGGGATGTTTGCGGATAATAAAACTTGAGAGGTGTCAAGGGACACCCGGATGGAACGAAGTTCAAAGAGAGAGAGAGAGAGAGAGACAGACAGAGAAACACACGCACGCCGCACGGCTTACAACTACCTATAGCAGAAAGTGTCGTTCCAACTTTTGGTATTAATTTTTTCCGTCTAGCCCCCTTTCGCAACGCGCGATAAGGAACTTCGTTCCAATATTAATGATTTTGCCGCCATTATTAGGAATAGATGCGCATCCCTGATGACGCGTGTTTGCGACGGCACCAACAGTATTCGCAGTGTGTTCGCAGATCGGTGGTATTCCTCGATGTTGCGGAGGTGGATGCAGTTCCACGCTGAATTTTAATTGTAAAGTCAAAGTCAAATCATTTATTTCAAATAGGCACATTAAAGGCACTTTTGAACGTCAAAATTAAAATTAAAATAAAATTGATTCTAGTCGCCCCTTCCAAAAGGTAGTTTTCGTATGGAGAAGAATGGGCAAGAAACTCCACCGTTACTCTTTTAAAAATGTTTTACAATACTTTGCATACATTCATTATATAATTATATGTGAAGACGATGCACCTAAAAATAAAATTAATATACCACAATAGGTAAAAGAATTAAAATGAATTTATGAAACCATGACATATAAATTGACTAGGTGATAGATACATGGTGCTCACATATTTACAAACATTCCAAAAGTAGACTGTATGTACGTCTATGTCTGTGACCTACTAACACTACAAGTTAAGTAAAATTGTTACTAACCCTATGGACTCCTTTCTGAAATAAAAGTTTTCTTTTCTATTGTGTGACCGTTCAGCGCTTTATTAAGAAACTAAAGCTTTAAGGGAAGCCAGCACATAAATCTGCCCGTTTCGTTACTAAAATACACCATTATTCACTCAGGATGAATACTCCTTAAGCTAGTTAAACGTCTGTAGTTTATTGCTTGCACTCCAAATAAATGAATTTTGTACAGGCGCCAGCAGGTCAATCTACCCGAAACTGTCAAATTTTCCCAATCAAAATTGAACCTTCTTAATTCAATTCTCAATTCTTTATTGCGTACCATAATGTATATTCATAGTTAGTAGGAAATAATTAAATTAGTCACAATTAGGGACCCTGTCCCTTAATGCCTTAGCGATAAAGTTGAAAAGCTATTTTAAAAAATTACAGATTTTAGTAGCTTGATGTGCTGGCGTCTGTACCTAGGTTTTTTCTTAGAGGATAGTTTAACTCGGCTTCTAATTTAATTTTTTACAATAATGCTAAATTGTAATTTCCTATGCCTATTGATATTTGAACGTATACGGAAAAACATAGAGATCTTTATACCTATTCTATTTCAAACACCTATTTTTACGCCTATGTTTAACAAATAAAAAACATCTGACTTTATTTCGAAAAATGAGATATTTTTATAGTTGATAGAAAATACGATACATAATTCTTTTTAACCAAAAAATAAAAGGATGTATCTTACAAATTTACTAAGCACATATTTTTATAAATCAGCAATAATCGTTTAAAAAACGAAAACGGTTAAAGAAAATGAAAAAGGTTTTTTAAAATTGAAAAATATTTTATTTGGTAAACAAATATATTTAATTTAAAAAAAATATATATTTGTAAAAAAAAATATTCATTTTTATTAAACACTAGCTTTTGCCTGCGGCTTCGCCCGCGTGGAGGTTGGAAACTGAAACGTATTACCGGGATAAATTATTTGTGATAATTATTTGTGTTAATCCAGGTATGTGTGCCAAATAAACTAGATATGTGTGCCAAATTTCATCCACTGTCAAAATGTATGGAACAGTCTACTTTTTTTACCGACGTAAAATTTCTACACCGTTGGATATCCAGCCAGGCCCTGAAATCTACCGACGCGATCTACACCGAAGTGATTCACACAAACATAGGCAACATTGGAGCTGAGAAGCCATGTGGTGATGTAGACTTCTATCCTAACGGTGGTATCAACATGCCTGGCTGCGTTACTCCCGTCTGCGACCATTATCGGTAAGAGAATATTTATTTACAAGTCGTGTGTGTCGTTTAATCAGCCTATAAATGTACTGCTGGGACATAGACGTCATTGACGGCACGGTTGGCGCAGTGGTTAAGCGATTGACTGCTGCGCTGCGTGTCGCGGGTTCGATTCCCGCACGGAACAAATATTTGTATGACCTATATGTATTTGTTCCGAGTCTGGGTGTTTTTCTATCTATAATATGCAAGTATTTACAAAAAAAAAAAATGTATATAAGTAGTTTATCAGCCATCTTGTTACCATAACACAAGCATTAGGTTGCTTAGCTTGGGACTAGATGGCGCTGTGTGAAATGTCCAGGGATATTATTATTATTATTTACTGAATCCAAGGTAAATGGTTGTGCGTCGATTTTCCTGCCATACTGTGAACAGCGTGTTCATCACGTTATCCATACTTTGTCAAGGGTTCTATAGCTTTACGAATCAAATGTAACAAAGGAGTACTTAAAAAGGCTTCGTTACAAAGATATTTGTAATTTCATTTTAATGAAATTTAATTATCGAGCTATGCAGTATGAAAGGGTCTCAATTTGGCCTATGTTACCGATTAGTGCTGTAGTAATTAAAATGATAAATCTATAAAATACTTCGGATAAAGAGAAATAAAGAGATTTCGGGTGATTTACGGCAAGGTATCTAATTTGTATGAAAATAACAAAAAAATAAGAATTCATGAATGTTTCTATAATGAAAAATGCTTATTTCCATGATCTGAACATCTGGTCGAAGTTTATATATATCGTCCGGAACACGGTGTATATAATATATACAATGTGTAACTGAATTAATGCACATTATGAAAGTAGTTTGTTCAGAATCGTTTACTGAATCTATTTCTGTAATTTTTAATATAGGTAATATTTTATCCCAAAAATAATTAAAACTACGTAAATGATTGTCACACTTCCGCTGTACAGTCAAAACAAACCAAAATGGATGAAATATACACCGAGCTAGACCCATATACGAGTGCGACTGTGTGTATGCGTAGATTTGTAATGTGACCATAATTTTTTCCCACAATCAGTATTAGTAATTTATTTAAAAAACAATGTTTTTTACATAATAATAAAAATTCAGTGTATGTATTATGATTATAACATAATATTCTAATTGGGGTGTCTGGTGGTGTGCGTTAATTCCGGTACATGTTGTATACTCGTAATACAAAAATCTTGACGCTCTTCAAAATTTTTAAGAATAGTCGTTACTTCTAAGAAGCTAGCCCGTAAAACTCCGGGCTACAATAACTTCCTATAATTCATCTTCCAGCCTCTCTATGAGTTATACCGCCTTTATAAGTATATTTTAACATTTATATCTTCGAAACACGCTGTATATATTCGCCGCACGTAATTCGCGGGACTATAAAGGGTGCGGTTCGTGCACCTGTGATGTATGGGGTGTTAGCTTTTTTGAAAGTTTAATAACAAAACTTAATATTTTTCTCTTTTTGTTCTCACACACTATTTATATTGTCTACTTTTTTTTACTTCTCCTTTCGCAGGTCTGCTGGAAGAAATTTCTTAAGAAATAAGCAGTACTTACCTTTGTACTCAAATTATAATTATGTCGTATCTCTGTGTATTTTACTGTGTGTATGTACATAAATAATAAAATCTATATTTTTATTTCTGTAATGATTTTATTAAGTTTTACCAACGTTACTTAAACGATTAGGCGAATCTTGTTATATCGATGTTACAACAGCTTGTAGTTCAAGTTTTTTTGCTATTTTTGCAATTTTCGCTCTTGAATATTTGTTAAGTAGAACTGAAAAAAAAACCTTTATTTTCTTATCTCGTACCGAAATCGAACTGAATATAAAAACTTTTTTTCAAAAAAAATCAACCGACTTCCAAAAACGACACTGCAATGTTAAAAATAACTTTAATTTCGGAGGTCAGTGTCGTTGGGTTGGCATTTTCGTTGTTTGCCACCGACTTCTGAAATTAAAGTTATTTTTCACTTTGTAGTGTCGTTTTTGGAAGTCGGTTGATTTTTTTTGCAAAAAAGTTTTTATTTTTCACTTTTATGTTGTAATTTTTACCAGTAATTTTGGTTTAAAAACCAAACTACTGAACCGTTATTGATGAAATTTCTATGGGACTATTTGGGAAGTATACCCTTTCCAACAAAAAAATTATTTTTCAAATCGGTTGGCAAGCGACGGAGTTATGCGCGAACAAACATAAAAAAAAATACAAACATCTGAATTGAGAACCTCCTCCTTTTTTAAAAATTCGGTTAAAAAATATCTCATGCTGTAATAAAAATAATAAATGGTAAAAAGTGCAAGTCAGTAACGTGGTTGAGAGACATTACTTAGGTATTCAAAAAAGTCGACACGGTTGGCGCAGTGGCTGAGCGATCGACTGCTGCGCTGCGTGTCGCGGGTTCGATTCCCGCACGGAACAAATATTTGTATTGCCTACAGGTAGTTGTTCCGGGTCTGGCTCTTTGTGTATGTGAGTTTAAATGTTTGTAAGCGCACCCACGATACAGGAGTAATTCCTAAAGTGGGGCCTACTTTAGTCACTGGGACTTGGCAACCCAATAAAGAAATTATTATTATAACTGAACACCCTATATACCAAGTGGTGTAGCTGTACAACTCAAAAGACGTTTTATACGCCACTTTATAGCGCGCACGTGAGAGCAGTCACTTATATCACATTGTGGTGTTCTTTAGAGGATCAGCAGAGCTTTAAGTAGTAGGTTTTTTGTGAAAAATATACCTACAAATGCGTGCACTGACTGGACAGGTCCTCTCAATCTGTGTGTTTCTTTCCTCAAAAGACCATCTCAGACATCGACCTACATGGTCTTCATATGATCTGACCAAGATTATGTCTGCACTTTAAAAGAGACTGTGACGTCTGAGTTTGTTTCGGCCTTTCTTCTCAGACTAGTCAGATAGGAAACGCCGACCTCATCTAGTTTTAAAATATGATTGACGTGTAAAAGTGTACAAACCTACTTACAAAATAAAATCATTTATAATCATTTACATAGAAAATATGCCTTTAATAGGTAATACGGGCTGGTGTCCGCAACTCCACGACAATGCGCGTATTTACGAATATGCCTTTAGTAAAGGAACGGTGAATTAAAACATCGTGAGGAAACTGGCATGTCCTAGAACCAAATTCGAAGACATGTGACATCAGCCAACCCGCACTGGGCCCGCGTGGTGGATTACGGCCCATTCCCTCTCACAGAGAGGAGGCCTGTGTCCCAGCAGTGGGAACATTATAGGATGATTATAATAATATAATAATAATTATTATTATTACTACTATTTATGTATGTATGTAAATATGTTTGTTCGTGTGGACACTTGCAACTCAATTTTGAGGCAGAGGGGTAATTCTCGTAATTTTAGGAACGTTCACAGTCTGATCTCAGTCTCAATCTATCAAAAATACGTCTAATTTCCCTACATTTCGACAAGTTTTTGACATTTGCTTGTCGCCGAGATGAAACTGCGACTAGATTTTGAACGTTTTAAATTACGGGAATTCGGGCCCAGATATCTTCAACCGATTGAGCTGAAATTTTGTATGCATGTGTAAATCGGATGACAATGCAAAATTATTATGAAATGGAGCTCTGATGATGGGACCGAAAGGTGGCCATAGGAACTCGGTAGTTAAACGACACAACCCCATCAAGTTTTTGGAACGAAGTTCCTTATCGCGCGTTGCGAAAGGGGGCTAGACGGAAAAAATGAAGACCAAAAGTTGGAACGACACTTTTTGCTATAGTTGTAAGCCGTGCGGCGTGCGCGTGTTTCTCTGTCTGTCTCCCTCTCTCTCTCTTATTGAAACCAAGCCAGTTATACTTCGTTCCATCTGGGTGTCCCATGACACCTCTCAAGTTTTTTTATGTAATAAAAAGTCGCATAACACTCCTTCGTTACATGACAATTTCTACCAGTTTACTCCTATTACAAGCTCTGTTAAAGAACTTCGTTCCTCATAGAAATCCTTGCCTAAGGATGAAACTACCTAACTGTCACATAGACAAATAGATCATCTGCCTAGCCTTTTTCCAACTATGTTGGGGTCGGCTTCCAGTCCAACCGGATGCAGCTGAATACCAGTATTTTACATGGAGCGACTGCCTATCTGACCTCCACAACCCAGTAACTGGGTAATACGATACCCCTTGGTAAGACTGGTTGTCAGACTTTCGGGCTTCTGACTACCCGTAACGACTGTCAAAGATCCACGAATGACAGCCGGGACCAACGGCTTAACGTGCTTTCCGAGGCACGGAGGGATCTCGGTATGTAAAGATGGTCACCCATGCACAGACCAACCGCGGCAAGCGTAGCTTAACCTGACCGATCGACCTGTGCGGCTGTTATTATTTAGCCACGGACCCCTCACATAGACAAATAGATCTTATCGTTTTATGAAGATGAGGCCGTGGGGTCCGAGTGCTCATTGCTTGTTCAATGAACTCTCTGAACGGCTGGTTGACACTTCCCGTGACCCAAGGGCTGGCTTTTACCTTGACCAGACGCTAAGCATTGCCATACAACGTGGCAATGCCGCCAGTGTCTTGGGTACATTACCAGTCGACAGCGTTGTGGAGGAATATTTCGACGCAATATTTTTAGTTTTATAATAGTTTTAGTCATTTAGTCATTATATTTTTATTTTATGAAGAGCAAGTGACATTCAACCTTACGGTGTTAAAGTAGCTACAAGGTCAACCTTAGTTAAAAGAATTAAAAAAGTATTTTTAAATAAACGATTTATTTTATAAGGAGACTAGTAAAGGGTTTTTTCTTTTTTTCCCATTTATCCTAGGGAGAAGGGCCAGATCAGATTTGTAGACAAATGTTAGAATCCAGTGCTTCTGAAATAGGCAATGAAAAATAGAATTAGCAATGCCATTCAAATTACCGATTAAAAAAAATTACAGAGAATTTTATTGGTTTTGCCATAGAATGTGGCAATCATATTTTTGGGCCCAGAATCAGCATTGCCATAATTAATGGCAATTAAATTTTTTTATGAGCTGAATATTTAAAAAAATTATGCATTGTTGTGAAAAATTGTTTAGGAAATCGACGTGTAATCTCTGGAATTAAAATAATATTATTTCAATAAATATTTAAAATAATATTATTTCAATAAATATTTAAAACACTATTTATTTTGTCTTTTAAAAGTCTAGTTTTTGAAACAAATTACCAATTTATTTCTGAAAAATGTATTTTAATATTTTTTATTTGACGATTTAAAGAGGGGGAGCTTAGAGCTCTAAGATACAGGTCTAGGCTTAGTTTAGACTTCAAATCTCTCACAAATTACACTTCCTTTTTTTTGCTTTTGTTTTTTATTTTTGTTTTTTTTTCGCTTATTCATGTAGGTACTTTATTTATTTACCACGTAAGCTTGTAATTTGTGAAGATAAATAAATGTATTATTATTATTTATTCCCTGGAGAAAAGCCGTGCCGATTTTGTTACTGAGGCTAATTTAAACCGTTTTTCAACACTATAGCCGTTTTAGAAATATTGGTTACGGGCCTCTCATAACTTAACGTACTCCGGTTGCAATGTACTGAACATTTCAACCACAGTAAGTTTGAGATTGATTGATTGATTTATTTATTTGTAGAGATTTCTTTGAGAGAGGTCTTCTTAGGCAGGAGACCTCCCATCCTGAGGGTATCACCAGCGTTGCAGTTCCCATTCAAAAGCATTGTTCAGGTTTTCACAACGTCTACCAGCTCTCACAGATTTGACCATATATAGTTTTATACTCTGAAGAAACAAAAGAACAAGATATTTTAGAAAGAAAGAAAACAATTGAATAAAGAATGAAAATATAGAAAAGAAAAAAATATAGAATAATATGCAAATTGCGCGGTAAACTCTGCTTGCGCGATGCAGGATTTTGCGTGACGTCAGTATGACGCGTAGTTCGCATGTGGCTTTGTAGATAGCTACAAGACGAAAGGCTTTTTCGAAATCTGACAATTTCAGAAAGGGACTCTACTTCATTGATCCCTTCCTACTTCTTATCTAAGATGCGGGTCCATTGTTTTCGCAACAGTATACTGACAGCTTTGATCCCATCGTTAGTTGATAAAATTATGTAAGTAGCGGCTTAGAAATTATACGGATTGAGATCAAAGTAGAAGGCCTGCATGATATTTAGCAATTCAATCAAACAGCTAGGCAAATAACTTGGATCGCTAACGTTTAACTACTTGCCTAGCCCAGACATTTAAATTGGCGATTGATTGATTGGTGATTGATTTAAAGCGACACTTGTTTAATATGACAACACGGTTAGCGCAGTGGCTGAGCGATCGGACTGCTGCGCTGCGTGGCGCGGGTTCGATACCCGCACAGAACAAATATTTGTAAGTCCTACATGTATTTGTTCTGAGTCTGGGTGTTTTTCTATCTATAATATGTATGTATTTACAAAAAAAAAATGTATATAAGTAGTTTATCAGCCATCTTGTTACCATAACACAAGTATTAGGTTGCTTAGCTTGGGACTACATGGCGCTGTGTGAAATGTCCAGGGATATTATTATTATTATTATATAGTTTTGGAAAATATAAAAATGACAGTGAAAACTAAAACAGTGAGCAGTAAACTAAGTAAATGTTAATTCCCCTTTAGATCGTTCATTATAACAGCCTTTGAAAGTGTCCATGTTCAGCAGAAAAATTCTTTAGTCTGATTCGATATCTTATAGCAATAAATTGTAGAAAGAGACGGAGTATGAAGGCGTGGCTTACGTCAGCTCTGTTCCATGTAATAGGTACAGCGGGCTGGTGTCCGCAACTCCACGACAGTGCGCGTATTTTGCGTACGGGTGGGAAAATCGATCATTCGATCCACCCCAGCTCCTCAAGGAAGGCCAGCAACGCCTTGATGTTACTGACCGTCTCACGTAGGGTACCTGGGTTACCGAAGTACTTTGCCCTGTACGTGGCGACCACCGGGCAGTTTAGCAGCACATGCGCCGCTGTCTCGTCATCCTCCATGCAGGCCCTGCACAGCGGACTGTCTGTTACTCCTATGACATAGAGGTGTTTGTTAAATGACCCATGGCCAGTTAAAGCTGCAGTAACTGTACGCAGCTTTAGTTTATTTAGACGGACCAGCAGAACGATTCTGTAACCATCTCGTCGTGAAAGCTTAGGTGAAGTGAGCGCGGAGTGAGCTATCATTCCAACTAATGCTAGGGATTGACACTATTGACAGCTCACTCTAAGCTCACTTCACCTAACTTTTCACGGTGAGATTTTTACAGAATCGATTGGCTGTATCGTGAGGCGGCCATGTAATATTGGACTTGGCGAGAAAGAGACGAAAGTCACATCTTGTTTTATTTCTTTCTTTTACCCGACGAGCGATGAGAAAAGGAAGGAAAGAAGGTTTTTAAAGAATAATCAGTTAATCAGCCTCTAATTTTCCCACTGTTGGGACACAGTAGGCCTCCTCTCTGTGAAAGGCTATTGAGTAAGAGGAATGACGTAAAATATTAAACTATATTATCTTTCGATCAATAATAGTACTAGATTAAGGATCAGGAACAAAAATCAGTTGCTCAAGTGGCCACGTTTGCACACACGTTTCTTCAATCTACATTTCTACATTTACATTCATCAAACATCTACATTTCTTAGAAAAAAGTTTAATAATACAACTTCAGTTTATTAATAAACCTTAATGCTTATACGCCTTAAACATAAAGTTTAATTACCATTGCAAAATATATTTAAAATGTTGCTTGAAAATAAAATCATTCTATTTTTAAATTTTCAGTCATTTATTCTAAAATGAAACTTAAAGTCTAAGGAATAAGGTTAAAACCATACTAATTTGAAATAAGACTACAAAAGTATTTGTGGTCTTATTTTTCGGGGTTTTTGAAGCGCTTATCGGGAATCTAGTACTATTATTGATCGAAGATATTATCGGAAATAAACCCCCAAAATAGGAAAAGGTTTTGATGATGATCAAATAAAATACACAGTTAGATTATTATTTTTTTAAATTTATTAAAGGACAACCAGCAAAGCATACACAATAATTTATACATGCTAATAACTTATTAATTCTTAATTCATATTTGGTCGGTAGTTGTCTTGTTTGGAGGGGCCTGTGGCTAAATAATAACAGCCGCACAGGTCGATCGATCAGGTTAAGCTACGCTTGCCGCGGTTGGTCTGTGGATGGGTGACCATCTTTACATACCGTGACCCTTCCGTGCCCCGGAAAGCACGTTTGGTTGGTCCCGGCTGTCATTTGTGGATCTTTGGTAGTCGTTACGGGTAGTCAGAAGCCTGAAAGTCTGACAACCAGTCTTACCAAGGGGTATCGTATTGCCACTGAGTAATACGATACCCCTATCTGACCCAGTTGCTGAACTGGGTTGTGGAGGTCAGATCGGAAGTCGTTCTATGTAAAATACTGGTATTCAGCTGCATCCCGTTAGACTGGAAGCCGACCCCAACAAGATGAAACATGACAACAACTGATCATCATCATCTGATTTTGTCTCGTACTATCCTTGAGAGAATGGCGGAGAAGCGTTCGTCCTTACAAAGTAAATGCCAGAAGATCTAAAAACAAAAGAAAACATATTATTTTTTCTTACAATACAATAGGGTAGTTTCCTGGGTAAAAAAAATATTATTATATTTAGTCCGTCAGTTAGATTATCGAAAAATAATGGACACGTATTTTTTCTTTTGTCAATCAAACAAAAAATAACAAAGATAAAGCGCGTCAAAATTTCGGAGTAGGGGGTCGTGACGTCACGCCTTGCTAAAAAGTGTAGCAAGGCGTGACCTCACGCGGAACTTTAATGGGCGATATCTTCATCATTTTTTATATAATTGACAAAAGAAAAAATAAGCGTCCAAAATTTTTTTGATAATCTAACTGATGGACTAATTAGATTTTTTTAGGCAGCTAGCAAAAAATACACGCGAAAAACAAAATCAGCTGTTCCCTACATTTATGTCCGGTTAACTCGTCAAAATGTAGGGTAAAGCTGTTTTTTTTTTTTTTTCGCCATTTCAGGTTTGGTCCCATAGTAAAAGTTGTTCATAATGACGAGCACAATGACCTCGTAAGAGGTTGTTGGTGTTTTTCGAATAACCCTGTATAGGCAACATCGATTATTAAATGCACATACAAGCCGTTTGAAATTTCCAGAAATGTCTTTTTTTCAAAATTAAATTATTAATTCTATCCAAACTCAAGATTTGCCAACGGGCAATGGAGCGCAGCATATTAGGTGTTAAGCATACAGATCGAGTTAGAAACACCAAATTAACAGGAAAATCAAAGGGGAAATTCTCGTAATTTTAAGAGGGTACACCAGCGCCACTCCTTTAAAAAATATTATCTCGTGACTGAGAAGGAATTACGAAAATCTGTTCAATCAGCGACCTCGGTAAGTGTGTCTAGAATTTTCTAATACTTTTTATAAAATTTCATATTGAGACACGAAGCAACAAAATTCGATCTAAAGAAAAGCGGCCACATTCCTATATGTCGTATTTAGTTGCTTCGTGTCTCAATATGAAACTTAATAAAAGGTATTAGAAAATTCTAGACACACTTACCGAGGTCGCTGATTGAGCCGATTTTCATAATTCCTTCTCAGTCACGAGATAATATTTTTTTAAAGGAGTGGCGCTAGTGGACCGTTGTACAGGCTCTTAAGAACGTTCACATTCAGAAGGCCAATTCACGTAATTTACAACGTTCAAAATCTAGTCGCAGTCTCATCTCGGCGACAAACAAATGTCAGACTGAGATCAGAGAGGGGGCAATTCTCGTAATTTTAAGAACGTTTACAGTCTGATCTCAGTCTCACTCGGTTAAAAAATACTTCAAATTTCCCTACATTGTTGACAAGTTTTTGACATCTGTTGGTCGCCGAGATGAGACTGCGACTAGATTTTTAACGTTTTTCATTACGAGAATTGACCTTCAGGTATCAGGGAAATTAATTATTAAGTAAATTGACAGCCTACGTCAATAATTTGCCATTTCATACAACTGTTATTGAAAGTTGTGATTTGAATATACGGAAAAATTCGCAGTCAATTCTTAGTCAGAAAAATATATATACCCAGTCTTAGGCGTAAATCCTCCCAGCGTCAGTCGTCCCTCCTGGGCGCAGGTTCCCGCCTTCGCATCCTCGAGCGAAGAGCACAGGGTTCCAGAGAAGCCACCAGTGACTAGGGATTCACTCATGTAGGAGTAAGACCTGGAATGAAGTAATTGTATAATTTATTCTTTTTTATTTTTTATTCTCTTTGACATTAGATTTACATTCTGTAATTACTTAAAGTCACACCCGGACTCATTACTCCTTATTTGTTTATGAAAATAGTCTACTTTTGGAATGTTTGTAAATATGTGAGCACCATGTATCTATCACCTAGTCAATTTATATGTCATGGTTTCATAAATTCATTTTAATTCTTATACCTACCTATTGTGGTATAGTAATTTTATTTTTAGGTGCATCGTTTACACATATAATTATATAGTTAATGTATGCAAAATATTGTAAAACATTTTAAAAGAGTAACGGTGGAGTTTCTTTCCCATTCTTCTCCATACGAAAACTACCTTTTGGAAGGGGCGACTAGAATCAATTTTATTTTAATTTTGACGTTCAAAAGTGCCTTTAATGTGCCTATTTGAAATAAATGATTTGACTTTGACTTTGAAGATTCAGATTAGAGCTGCAATATAGCCCATGGTCTATCGTGTTACTCAAAAACAGGCTTGATACGTCGCTCTATGTAAAATACTGATATTCAGTTGCATCCGGTTAGGCTGGGAGCTGACCCCAACATAGTTGGAAAATGCAGGCAGATGATGAATGTCGGTTAAACGTAATTCCTCATTCTATTCTGGAGCGTAGTTAGACTGGCTTATGCATCAGTTTGGTAAAGATAGAGTACCACATCAATTTTTGCTATAGGCTATTTGCCTAAAAAATTCTAATTAGTACGTCAGTTAAATTATCAAAAAATATTGAACCCGTATTTTTTCTTTTGTCAATTATATAAAAAATGATGAAGATATCGCCCTTAACGGGATATCTTCATCATTTTTCCGTTGACGTCACTTGCTACACTTTTTAGCATGGCACTTCAGTTCCGCGTGACGTCACTTGCTACACTTTTTAGCATGGCGTGATGTCACGACCCACGACTCCCAAATTTTGACGCGCTTTATCTTTGTCATTTTTTGTTTTTTGAATAAGAATAATGTATCTTATGGTAAAGTAATAAAGATATTGAGTATTGAGTATCTCATCGGGCATACGGGTTGCGAGCAGGGGTGGTTTAATGGTAACCGACCCAACTTACGAGTCGGTCGTGGGTTACGGTCGTGGGTTCGAACCCAGGCAATCGCTTTACTTTGTGTAAATAATTTCATGCGGGAATTGAACCCGTGACACGCAGCGCAGCAGTCGATCGCTCAGCCACTGCGCCAACCGTGTCGTCTATGTCACAGCAGTACATTTATAGACTGATTAAATACTACACGACTTGTAAATAAATATTCTCTTACCGATAATGGTCGCAGACGGGAGTAACGCAGCCAGGCATGTTGATACCACCGTTAGGATAGAAGTCTACATCACCACATGGCTTCTCAGCTCCAATGTTGCCTATGTTTGTGTGAATCACTTCGGTGTAGATCGCGTCGGTAGATTTCAGGGCCTGGCTGGATATCCAACGGTCGGAGGGGTCCATACCTGGGGAGAAATAGAGGTGGTTAAGTCTTCCTCCTTCCTAAAAGAGATTATATCTAATCGTATGCTGAACTGGTTGACGTTATCACGTTGTAGCGGTATCTACAACGCCACATGCGAACAACGCGTCATACTGACGTCACGCAAATCCTGCATCTCGCAAGCAGAGTTTACCGCGCAATTAGCATAGATACAATTTCCCAACAGCAATCGTTGGGCAAATGCCCGCCAGACACAACACCCGTCTGGTCGGAGGATCCTCCCTTTTCTATGGAGGTTGAATGAACTTTACACCCTGTTCCTCATACCTCTAAAACGTCAACGGCAGCTGTCGCTGAACACCCGAGCTGGGGCTCTCTCTCGTATAGGGCCTTAGAATTATACTGAGCGATGGCCGTTTCGCGTGGATATGACGTATGTTTGCCCCAACTTGTTATTTTGTGTTTGTGTTCTTCTTCAATCTAAATGAACTCGGCTCAGAATTCGGCAACGTGTTTGGCGCCATCACCAGCGTCTATCAGTTCCTGTAACCTGCAGCTGACAGGACCGCAGGACATGATATTAGGTGTCCCATTTGTGGAACAGCATCACATTTACACTTTTTATAAGGCGGTGTATACCGTCGCATATCCTTTGCATTGGACTGGAAAAACTCAAATCGATTTTCGCCGTGCGGCCGGTCGCTCATCAAATCGCCACGCCATATACACCAGTCACCACACGAAAATACTCAAGCCCATCGTACTTCGGAACTTGCGGTTTTAGTCACCTGTGGGTAGCCGAATTTCCATTTAAACAGTCCATTTTCACTGCACGGTGACGGCTATAGTCACCTGTGTAAAGCCCGCATGACGTGCGCTTATTTTTCCATTTATTTCAGGCATCAAGGCCCATATAAACACATAAAATACAATATTAATATAACTTAAAAATACTATAAATACAACATTATAATTATACTAAAAACTAACGCACACGAAGTGTCTGCGTCGTGTTTCGCTGACTGGTGTCATGTAGCCGGCCACGAAACCGGCGGTACACAACACCCTTCGGCCAGAACTCTTCCTTGAGGAACTTCTCGAGATGATGTGTCGGAACACGCACCACGAACGACTTGAAGTTCGTGTTGTGACGCGACTCCAACTTCTCGACCCTCAAAGTCCAGTTGGTCTTCACACGCATGTACTCCATAATCTCCTCAACCTTCGTGGAGTGGTGCGGTCTGGACACGTACAGCTTAGCTTAGCTTTATCTTTACTTCTTACCGGTAATGTAGCTAACTTGTCCCAGCAGACTCCTGCCGACGATGCCAGCCTGGTGGGCTCCCACGCTGTACCCCAGGATGTGGTAGTTGTTGACTGAGGCGCCTGACACCTGGTTCAGCCAGGTGATGAAGTGACCGACACTGCGTCCTAGAAAATGTATGAAAGAGATTTTGAATTATTTTGTTTGTATTTAAGATATTACCAGATAAAGTGAGATTCTATCAGCGATAAACTTTCAAAAATGTATCGGATTGACAGAAGCTACCATCATCTGCCCAGCCTTCTCCCGACTATGTTGGAGTCAGCTTCCAGTGTAACCGGATGCAGCTGAATACCAGGATTTTACATGGAGCGACTGCCTATCTGGCCTCCACAATACAATGCCCCTTGGTAAGACTGGTTGTCAGACTTTCAGGCTTCTGACGACCCGTAACGACTGTCAAAGATCTACGAATGTTAATGAACCTCTAAAAACTTTTTAGTCCAGCAGTGGACTGCTATGGGCTGATGATGAAAAGCCGTGTTAGAAAGAGACGGCCACACAGATATAAGTGAGAGAGAAGACGTTATAGTAAGCTGATGGTTTCGGGTACAAAATTGGTGATTGGTGATCACAGAAAGAGAAAGGAACAGAGGAAACTGACCAGACTGAAGTCGTAAGCTTGTGTTTTTTTTCATCAGCACCGCTCTTGAAACGATAAAGGGAAATATTACTATGAAACCTGAATGTCCTAGAACCTAAAATTCGTAGACATGTGATGTCCGCACTGGGCGTGGGTGTATTAAGGCCCTCTCTCCCACAGAGAGCTGTGTCCCAGTAGTGAAAACACTCTAGGATGATTGTGAATTTTACGTTTATCATTATAATATGTTCAACTTACCAGAAGCAATACCATTTAATCCGAAATATGCGCCTGCGCCCCAGTCCACAACAATCACGTTGACGTCACCAGCCAATAGGAAAGCTGCAAAAACAAACAAGTTCGCATATTTAATGGGTAAAGTGGAATCACCTAATTGTGCTGAGTGTAATACCATTGAAGATGTGTACAGTCAACAGCAAAAGTAGATGATCAAAATGAGAAATGCAATACTAATGAACGGAGTTCGCGTCAGAACTGTGTGGCGTCGAAGTGATTCAAAAGTATGTGATTGTAAATTATACCAAACATTTACTACTAGTACAGCTGCCATATAACTGCGAACTCCGTTCATTAGTATTGAATTTCTGATTTTGATCATCTACTTTTGCTGTTGACTGTACCATATTATGATGGAGTGTGATCGGAACGATCCACAGAGATATCAACTCTCTTTGATTTACCCTATGTTACGCGAGACTGGAGAATGCAATAGTGTTCTTGCAAATCCTACTTTGGAACTGGCAGGAATACTGTACAGTGTCGTAAATTTAGAAATTAAGCGTAGAGGTTAATGAGTAAGTTTTTTTTTATGTTCTTTTTAAGTTGGATGCCACGATGAGGGTGGTATAATCTGCAAAGGTTAAACCCTCTATAAAAATAAAGAAAAAAAAAAAAAAACAAAAAAAAACTTGAGAAGTGTCAAGGGACACCCGGATGGAACGAAGTTCAAAGAGAGAGAGAGCGAGACAGACAGAGAAACACGCGCACGCCGCACGGCTTACAACTATAGCAAAAAGTGTCGTTCCAACTTTTGGCCTTAATTTTTTCCGTCTAGCCCCCTTTCGTAACGCGCGATAAGGAACTTCGTTCCAAAAAAACAAACAAACATTATTCGAATCGCTTCTTTTTGTATATCAACCGGCAGGGCAGTTGGTTATATACAGCTGCGGAAGCCCTCAAGAATCCTGCCTAGCCTCTCCACAACTATGTTGGGATCGGCTTCCAGTCTAACCGGATGCAGCTGAATACCAGTATTTTATATGAAGCAGAATGACTGCCTACCTGACCTCCCCAACCCAGCTACTGGGGACCAGTTTTCAGGTTTTTTGGGCTCAAATACCCTTTTTTCTAAAGTTCTTAGTAATGGATTACAATCTAGCCTAACAGACTAATAAGCAATTTAACTCTAACTTAATATTTTACGAGATAGATTATGTTATAACTAAGAATAGTGTCACTTTGCACTTTTACACAGTTTCGTAGCACTTTCTTAGGGTCTGATAATTGATAAAGCACTTTGTTCATGTGTTACATGTATAGCACCATTAGCACCGCACTATTATTCATTCACTATATAAATACGACACTAACTCAAATGGTTTAGTTCTCTTTAGCCTACGCACTAAGTCCGTGTTGTCTAACAGCTGAATTGCCTCGACATTCACATGTCGGTGAAGTCTGTGTTCGTGGGCTTCAGCAAATTTTTGAATGATGGTGACGAGTTCCATTTTAAGTTCACGGTGGAGGTTGTCATTTCTAATGTACGGACGCCAGCAGGTCAACCTACCCGAAACTGTCAGATTTTCCCAATCAACATTGAACTTAATACTTTGGCAATAAAGTCGAAAATCTATTAAAGAAATCTGACATATTGTAGTAGCTTGATGTGCTGGCGTCTGTACCATGGAGCATTTACAGCATCCCTGAATACTTTATTTTGGAATTGTTGGATTATTTTAACGTTACTTCGTTTAGTACAGCCCCAAAGTTGGATGCCATACGTCCAAATTGGCATAAGAATATGCTTGTATATTATAATTTTGTTATGTATTGATAGGCAGGATTTCCTTCCGGGTAGCCAATACATATACTTTTATAACGTATGTCGAGTTCCTGTCTTTTATATAAACTAGCTTTTGCCCGCGACTTCGTTCGCGTGGAATAGTGACTTCCGGCAGATTTTATTTACATTTTTCCGATGAATTTTCAGTACTGAATTGATACCGACTCTTGACCAATAGATGGCGCTGTATGTCCGGAATAAATTTTATTTTTTATTTTTTGTAATAAAAACTATCCTATGTCCATTCTCAAGTTCCAAACTATGTCTGTACCAAATTTCACACAAATCGGTTCAGTAGTTTAGGCGTGAAGCAAAGACAGACAGACAGACAGACAGAGTTACTTTCGCATTTATAATATTAGTTTGGATAACCTAATGCCTCTTTATTGAGAGTCAAACTTACCAGGAACAAGTTCAATGTTAAATCCACTAAGGTAGTTTCCAAGGAACCCGTGAATGAGGACGATGGTCCTCTTGGCAGGGTCGAAGTTACTGGTTTGGAGGAATTTGGCGTTGCCCTGGATGATCCGCTGGCTGTCCTGGGGGTTGGCTCTGGGGGTAGATAATATGAAAAAAACATGTAAATTATGACTTTCGAATCGTATTACAGTGCAACCTTAATATATCGTACTTACCTATAATACCTACAACGAATTCCTCGATTTAACGAATTCTTCGTAATCCCCTTGAATTGTCCTTAAGAGTCAATTTAAAATATAATATAATATCCCTGGACATTTCACACAGCGCCATCTACTCCCAAGCTAAGCAACCTAATGCTTGTGTTATGGTAACAAGATGGCTGATAAACTACATATATACATTTTTTTTTTGTAAATACATACACATTATAGATAGAAAAACACCCAGACTCAGAACAAATACATGTAGGACTTACAAATATTTGTTCTGTGCGGGAATCGAACCCGCGACACGCAGTGCAGCAGTCCGATCGCTCAGCCACTGCGCTAATCGTGTTGTCAAACGTCGAATATTAAAATTTACTTGTTCCCTTCCGATTTGTTATATCGAGGTTGCACTGTAGTATGTAGAGGGAGTTATGTAGTTTCTGCCTACGCCCGTGGGTAAAAGGCGTAATATAATGGAACTGCATCGATGTTCGCATCAGGAGTGATCAAGGTCAAAAGCAAGCCCATTTAGAAATAAATAAAAACTCGAGAGGTGTCAAGGGACACCCGGATGGAACGAAGTTCAAAGAGAGAGAGAGAGACAGACAGAGAAACACGCGCACGCCGCTCGGCTTACAACTATATAATATAATATAATATAATATCCCTGGACATTTCACACAGTGCCATCTACTCCCAAGCTAAGCAACCTAATGCTTGTGTTATGGTAACAAGATGGCTGATAAACTACTTATATACATTTTTTTTGTTGTAAATACATACATATTATAGATAGAAAAACACCCAGACTCGGAACAAATACATGTAGGTCATACAAATATTTGTTCCGTGTGGGAATCGAACCCGCGACACGCAGCGCAGCAGTCAATCGCTTAACCACTGCGCCAACCGTGCCGTCAAACTACTATAGCAAAAAGTGTCGTTCCAACTTTTGGTCTTAATTTTTTCTGTCTAGCCCGCTTTCGCCACGCGCGATAAGGAACTTCGTTCCAATAAA
Organism: Apamea sordens; assembly: GCA_945859715.1. Lineage (NCBI taxonomy): Eukaryota > Metazoa > Arthropoda > Insecta > Lepidoptera > Noctuidae > Apamea > Apamea sordens. Next base: position 1,876,301 of record OX244015.1, on the reverse strand, counting down.
ATCTAATCTAATCTAACTAGCCTGGGACATGGCAAATGGTCTCTCCCTCTCCCTCTCCATACAATTCTGTCTTTTGCGAGTGCCAGCCAGTCCTTACGGCAGGAGTCAAGCTCATCCCGCCATCTTTGTCTCGGCCTGCCGCGATGGCGTCGTGCGTTTAGCGGGAACCAATCGGTAGTTCTCTTAGCCCAATTGTCATCTGACATGCGGCAGGCATGTTCGGTCCAGACTTACTTTGAGAGCAGTAGTGTTTGGAGGTATGAGGAACAGGGTGTAAAGTTCACTCATCCTCCATAGAAAAGGGAGGATCCTCCGACCAGACGGGTGTTGTGTCTGGCGGGCTATTGCCCAACGATTGATGTTGGGAAATTGTATCTATGCTAATAGCGCGGTAAACTCTGCTTGCGAGATGCAGGATTTGCGTGACGTCAGTATGACGCGTTGTTCGCATGTGGCGTTGTAGATAACGGTACAAGTGGATGCAATAATTTAAACAAAGTAAAGCGTCCGTCGGTGTTCGAACCCACGATTTACAACTCGTAAGTCACGGTCGTTACTACTGCACCACCAGATTTGGGCGGCACCTAAAATAAAATAATATTTTGAAACTTACTAACCTGGTATAAAGATGATATTGATTATCCCTATCAGGGTTGTACCTGGCCATCTCCCTTATATCACTAGCCTTGATCCAGGAGTCCACCAGGTGAGGGATGCCCTCATCATCACGCAGGTAGCCATACCGAAGACCTTCGGGGTCTAACTTGGTGATTATTGGGTCCAAGCCTGCAGGGACAGCTGGGGATAAAGGGTTATTATTATTATATTAATTGATGGCAATTTACAAGGCAGATGTGTGGCGGAATCTGCATCGCCACCTGCGAACTACGCATCACACTGACGTCACGCAAAATCCTGCATCGCGCAAGCAGAGTTTACCGCGCAACTTGCATATATACAACGTCCCGACATCAAACTCCGGGAGGGGATACCCTAGAAGGACATAATTAGAGTGTCCTTATTCGTGATGTTGTTCAGAAAGCTCAGGTGCGTTAGTACTCGCAACTAATGTGGGTGAACCTATGACCAAAGATGATCACGTGACATTCATATTTTTTTCACTGATTACTTAAAACTTTCAGAGTGATTATCTATATTACATATAATAAAATTGTAGAAAAGTGGTGTCTGTACAATGGAAATATATAAAAAAAAATTAGCAGGGGTTGTTATTATATCGATGCCGAACCCGAAATTGTAATTAATTTTTTTTTTGTCTGTTTGTCGGTTTGTCTGTTTGTCTGTGTGTTTGTGCACGCTAATATCAGAAACGGCTTATTCGATTTAGATGCGGTTTTGACTAATATATTGTAGCAAGCTTCACTTAACAGTTAGTGTTTATTTCATGTCAATCGGTTCATAAATAAAAAAGTTATGTCAATTTAAAGAATCACGGCGAACATTTGTTAAGGTATTCTATCAGAGTACGTACACGCCTCGCGCCTGCGCGTCTGTGGCTATATAAAGCGCGCTGAGAGCCGCGCCGCTGACCCCCCGACCCTTGCCCGCTGAAGTGCCAGCCCGCGCCGTAGCTGAGCCTGTAGCTTTAAATTCCCCGACTGAGACCTCTGAGTTTGTTTCGGCCTTTCTTCTCAGAGATAGTCCTAGGAAACGCCGCGCTCATCAAGGCATTAATAATACTAATTCGATCCAGCCTGTCCCCTTGCTGCCCTCTCCCAGCGACGCCCTAAGCCGAGGTTCGTACCCCACAGGGGGTGCCCTTAGCGTGCAGTCACTTAGTTTTAATCTAGATGTAGCCCTGGCTGGAGGCTTTAAGAATTCTTAAGGCAACCACAGGATAGTCCTCACGACCTCTCAAGGTCAACTACGAGATGCTATTCATAAAAAAAAAACGCGCCGCTGCCATAAGGATTCAGTTATTCGTAGCGAACGCACGTATCCTGGAGAGTATAGACGAATAGTTGCATTCGATTATTGCGATTCACTTGAATACTGACTGTTTGCATATTTCATTTATTTATATTTTAGGGTTTGTAGGTTAGGTTCTTTTTCTTAATTTTCTTTAAAATTTTGTAAATAAATATTGTAAGTATTTGGTATAGGTTAGGCGGTTCTTTCCTTGATTTTCGGTATACTTATCTTAATTTGTATTTAGGGTTTGTTTATAAATATGTATTATAAGTATTTGGTATAGGTTAGGCATTTCTTTTCTTGATTTTCTTTATTAAGTATAAGTTCATTAGCTCAGGTTAGTAATTAATTTTTCTAGCAATTCTTTTGTTTTATAAAGTTAGTACGTTTGGTTTACACGTCTTAACACTTATTACTTAAACTGTGATAATTTTAGACTGTATAATAATCTGTAAGTATTTATAATTTAATTGTTTACGATAGTACGTGTTTACTAAATACCTAACTGTGTGTTAAGTAGTAAGGATAGGTACTATTTTATTGTAAAAATGCCTCAAAGCAGATCCAACCTCTCCCAATGTAGCAGAAATGCTAAAAGGATGAAATTAGTTCGATCACAGGAATCTGAGGAAGGTCGTGAGGCAAGGCTCTCTGCAACTCGGGAACATCAGGCTAGGTTTCGTGCTGCAGAAACTTCGACTCAGCGAGAATCTCGACTGAGTTCAAATCGTTCTCGAATGATGACAACTCGAAATAGGGAAAACGGGGAACAACGGAAGGCACGTTTATCTGTCGATCGCGAAGCTTACGCGCTATCGCGTGAGTCTGAGACTTCTGCGAACCCATAATGCTTCTTAGAAATTTAAGCCCCCCAAAACTTAGCAATGACACTAGGTTAAAAGTGACCAATTTACAACGAAATCTGATAGAAGCAGAGATTTTAACAGGGTGTGGAAAAGGTGAAAGTGTTTTCATTCCTCGGATTCCTCTCATTCCAAACAATTTTCCATTTAGTTTTAAACGAGTCCAGTTTCCAGTCAGCCTATGTTTTGCGATGACAATTAATAAAGCCCAAGGTCAGACGCTGAAAGTTGTGGGTGTAGATCTAAGTATCAGCTGTTACTCGCACGGTCAGTTGTATGTGGCTCTGTCACGGGTTAGCAATCCTAGGAGCCTGTTGCTGCCTGGATGCTTTCATCCCCGATGGCCATACGTCAAATATCGTATACAGAGAAGCATTGCTGTAAAGTAAATTTTTAGCTACCCAAACGACGGTATATGTAATTCAAAATATGCTGCCCGAAAAGTCACTATTCCACGCGGACGAAGTCGCGGGCACAGCTAGTTTGAAATAAGTATTTACGCAACAAGATGTACGCAAGTTCAAATAATATGAATGTCACGTGATCACCTTTGAACGTTAATATCTCGGAGGGGTTTGGTCTCAGTATATTTTCTGTTTGCACTAATGTCAGCTATCAATTTATATACGTATCAAGCGTGGCCATCATTTTGAAAAAAAAAAAACAAAATGGCGCGACAGTAGTTATACAGGGTGACAGGGAAACACGACGTATTCCTTGAAAGGGGTTATACTAGAGGTCATTAGTAACAAATTAAGTCCAGTGAACTAGGGGTCAAAACTGGATGGTTACAAATAAAAAATAATGTGTGAATGATGATAATTATGGTTAGAAAGAAAGAAAGAAAAGAAAGAAAGAAAAGAAAGAAAGAAAGAAAAGAAAGTAGCAATTTTTTGCCTTTTTTTTAAACGCATTTTTTTTGTTTTTTTATAGGGGTAACTACCGAAATGACGACTAATAGAGAATATGGAAGAATAAGAAAGAATATGTAATGGAAGGAAAAGACATGTCGCGCCGACCACAAATACATTGGGATAAGAATGATTATGTTTTCTAGATTTACCAAATGATACTCGTCATCGGAAACTAGAATCTGCGCTTTCATTGATTAAATGTAATTAAATTCACATTTATATATTATAATATTTGTAATCACTATCCCATATCTAGTGATAACAAAAATGATCCTATCCTACTATAGTTATTATTTATTATTTACATAATTATTATAAACGCAAAATTTGTATGGATGGATGGATGTTTGTTACTCTTTCACGCAAAAACCACTGAACCGATTTGGATGAAATTTGGCACACAAATAGTTTATAACCAGAATTAACACATAGAAATTTTTATTCCGACATTCCCACGGGATCGAAACTTATGCGGGTGAAACCGCGGGGCGCAGCTAGTACAAATATGAATCTAAATACTGTAAATAGTAATCGTATTAAAATCGGTCTATCCACATAAACATGTATTGTCAGTACTTTATCAACATTACCTACAGTAGATATTATTATCTACGTTATTTTCCGTGTAGGATTTATTTTTCGAAAGTCAGTGGCAAAACACAAAAATACGCAACCTAAGACACTGACTTCCGAAATTAAAGTTATTTTTCAATTTGCAGTATTTTTTTTTTGGAAGTCGGTTGTTTTTTTTTCGGTGATCCTTACCTGACGCAGCAGCTACAATCACCAGTAACACCAGAACACCACGGGGGACCATCTTGTTTATCAAAGAGATTATATGTCACAGCCCTTTTATACTCGACAAAGTAGGTAATGTTGATAAAAGTTCAGAGATAGTGAATTAATGATGTCGATAAACTTATTCAGAGGGCGTAGTAGTATAATATGGACACAGTTCGTGAAACACAAAATACAAAAATAATAAAACAAAAAATTATATTTCAGACAACAATAGTGTGTGCCTCACGGCTGCGCCAAAAAGGTGCCAGACAGCTGATGCTGTCTGACGCTGGTTTTCTAATGAACCTTTAGGGAAAAGTGACGGGGAGTACACACAGTTTCGTCATACCTAATACATACAGGGTGTTATTGACAGCCCTCCGCAAACTGATAGGGTGGCTTCAGTACATCATATTAAGATGACCGGTACATGTAATTCTTTCAGGAACATTAAGGGAATCCAAAAAACCAGATTTGTTTTATTACCTCACACGCAACGTATCGTTACCGTGGCAAAACGCACGTAGCGGACGGCAGCGCAGCGAGCTTGAGCGAGGCTGTTTTCAGCTGTTTTATTTACATAAATGGAGTGTTGCATACAGAGAACGTAATTTTACATTGAAATAAAGGAATATCAGCAGAAAAAACGGCATAATTTTTTTTTTCCTGAGAAAATTTCCAGTGGGATATGATTCAGAATAAGGAGCTGAATTAATCCTGTGTTTTTGTGGAGGGCTGTCATTAACACCCTGTATTTATAAATAAATAAACTAGTAATCACGATCGTCGATCGATCAGGTGACAATTATTATTGCCCCACGATTGATGTTGGGAAATTGTATCTAATTGTATCTGGACTAATTAACTAGGTATACAAATAAATACAACAACAAAAAGAAACATGTAGGTCTCGAAGTAGGTACTCGTCCGTCCACCACGTGCCCAGATAAGATAAGATAAGTCTTTTTGGTAAGTTGTTAGATACCATCTGACTTTGATTATAATGTTCACAGTTGGCGCAAAGCAATCAATAAACAAAGATCACTAAATTGCCTTAAATTTAAACGGCGCCGACTCAAAATTATTTAGGTTGTATACCTTACATTAGTTTAAGAAATTAGTTATTAAGGTTAAATAAAAAAGGTTATTATTTTTTGCTTTTCAGTTTTTTCGGCGGTTTAATTTTTTTGTTAAAAAGTTTTTATTTTATAATTTTTTGTGGCTATAATCTACTAATTGTTTGCCAAAGGGCAGGCATATGTGGCACTGAGCAGAGTAATAATAATACACAACTCAGCATTCAAATCTGTAGTGAACAATAAATCACCCCTATTTACCCACCCTTAGGGTGTAAAGTTTTTTTCCAATTTTATATGGGACTAACTTTGGGGTATATAATTATCCCTTTCCAATAATTTTTTTTTAATCAAAATCGGACTAGTTACTCTGTAAAAAGTTATGCGTGGCCATACATGCAAAAAAAAAAATATACAGGCTGGAAGGGTGAACAGTGTGTTAGGTTCATTTATCTGTATTTTGAAAATCGACTAAACTGACACAACGATTATTCAGGACAATTATTTATGTGGCAACACCAAGCGGTAACGGTTGAGAAGTGGTGATGGAAGGCGCGATCGGGGAATCGATTCGGTCACTTGGTCTTAAGGCGAGCTACAGGTCGGACAAACTAAAGTATTAATAAATAATATTATATTAAGTATATAATAAGTGTATAAATAATTAGTGTAACCAGATAATTGTAGTAGATTGGTGTGATTAAATAATATAACTATCTACCGAAGGAGTTTTATTACATTTCAGAAGTGGTAAGTACACGTGCTCACATTACATAAGTTTACGTTTACAATTTTAATGGTTAACGGTTCTTATTTTTAGTTGGTCGGTATTTATTTTTATGTCGGTTTAAATTATAACGGTACAGAATATAAGGCTGATTACTATTATAATGAATCCTTATTATAGCTTTGATACTCCATTCGATACCGACACTTTTTATTTTTGCTTATACATCAGCTGACATTGAATCTGGCGGTTACTTTTCGGTAATTTTAAAATAGCTGTTCTTTTTGCTATCATAATAATTATAATTACTTATTGCTGTTAATATTTCTGGAAGTAAATCTAGGCAATATCGTGATGCTATAAATTAAAGGTACAGTACGTGACATGAAAAAAAAAAAAAAAAAAACATAATTATTAATATACGAGGTAGTTGCGGGGTACAAGGGGGGCGCAAATTTTTGTTGTTTTTGCGATTGGACTAACCGTTTTCGAGATATTTATGATTTTAATTCTCAAAAAGTGCACATACATAGTTGTTTTAATTTCGAGTTTCAGTTATGGAGCATGACCATGAGGTTCAAGGGCGACGGCGTTTAAGGACGCCTTCACACGGAAGATCATTGCGTCTTGACGAAGCTTCTGGATGCTGTCGCAGCCGTAGTCGACGACGCATCAGTACCAGAGACGTTCGAAGTTCGCAGCGCAGTCGAAGTTCGCAGCGCAGTCGAACTCCGCAGCGCAGTCGAAGTCCGCAGCGCAGTCGAAGATCGCATCGCAGTCGGAGCCCGCAGTGCAGCCGTACCGGGCGACGCAGCCGTACGAGCCACCGAGCTGAACATCTTGAACGTGAACGTGAGGCGGCACAGGAGCGCTTGCAGTCCCTAGAAAACCAGTTGCGACAGGAACGGAGCAGACGACGCGATGCTACAGCGACACGAGATGGTACAAAGGTTAGAGATCATAGTCCTACGTTTTCTTCAAAAAATGTTATGAATATTTTAAATTCAATTAGGAACCAACCGTCGGCGGCTGGCCCACTCGATCACTCTAGTAACGTTAAAAATCATAAAAACATTTTGCCTGATTTTGACCCATCTTCGAAAAATCAACGTGTAGATGTGTGGTTAAGAAAAGTGAACGAGTGTGCCACCGTTTATGGTTGGGATGATAAGACCACCATCCATTTCTCAATGCAGAAATTGCAAGGACTGGCCAAGATGTGGTATGAAAGCCTAGATTCAATTTTATTTTCTTGGGCCGAGTGGCAAGTGAAATTGTCTCAGGCTTTTCCTTTTGAGCAAAATTATGGCCAGTCCTTGGAAGACATGCTCAGGCGTAGAAGTAAATATCATGAACCTATTGAACAATACTATTACGAAAAGTTGGCTCTGCTGAACCAGTGCGATATAGTTGGCAAGCGTGCGGTCGATTGTATTATTCATGGTCTAAGTGACAGAACAATGAAATCAAGTGCACTAGCGTTAAGATGCTCTCAACCTGATCAATTGTTACAATTCTTGATGAGCAACAAGGAGTTGTCAAATTCTTTCGAACGTTCTAATACCAATACTAAAGGTAGGTTAGGATCCGGAACTGTTACAACGGATAAATCTAATAATAAGGGAAACTTATCAAGTGATTACGTAGCATTTTGTTTTAACTGTAAGGAGCGAGGTCATATATTCCGGGAATGTCCCAAGCCGCTGATTCGATGTAATCAGTGCCATAAGGTAGGCCACAAAGTCGACAAATGCCCTACAAAGCTAGAGGATAGCGACAGTAAGATAGCGAGTACACAAAAGACAATGTGCATATCATTATCTAATCCTAGTTCGAAATTTTATAAGGATGTCTTAGTAAATGGGGTTCCTGTTCGGGCTTTTATAGATTTTGGAAGTGAGGTTTGTTTGTTAGCGAAATCGGAGTCGGTAAATTTGAAGCTCGAGTGTGACGGCGTGCGTAACCCTATAAGGGGATTTGGGAATAACATTGTTTATTCTTTAGGAAAGGTGACAGTAGAGATTAATATTGATGGTGTTAGTGCCAACACTATTTGTCAGGTAATTGAAGATGGACTTTTAGATGTACCTTTGCTAGTAGGACAAACTTACACCGAACAGTCGCACGTTTTTGTATTAAAAACGGCAGAAACGTTACAGTTTATTGATATTTGTCAAGAAATACCATTAAATAAATCAGAAATAGACGAGGATCACACAGTAAAGGGTATTTCCGCGGCAAATTTCGAAATATATGGTCCCACGGTAATCAAGGCTTATACTGAACCACGGTTGAACGGGCATATTATATTAGATAGTAAGGTTATAGGAAAACCAATGTTACAATACGTTGTTTGCGGTGGTGTCTATGCACTTAAGGATGGTTGCGTATATATATATGTTATGCCTACATCTAAATATTGTCAAATATACAAGGGCTCTATTATAAGTCGCACTAGCAATGTTCAGGTAGTTAATAGCGTTTTTAATGTGGGTGATAAACTGATGAATGATCGCATTGATATTACTAAGGTTCATATTGGCGATCACATTAGCGATGAACATAGATTGAAGTTGTTAGTTACTAAATAAAAAAAGATTGTTTTGCATCCAATTCCTAAAGTCGAGGTTCCTTTTCACACCGTACACATTGACCATCTTGGGCCCTTTGTGCGTTCAAAAAGAGGGAATTTGTATATTTTATTAATAGTAGATGCGTTTACCAAATTCGTTTTCATAAGGCCTGTAAGGAATACAAAGTCCCTGGTTGCAATAAAAGTTCTAGATGAAATTTTCTGTACCTTTAGAGTACCCGATAGAATAATTAGCGATCGTGGCTCTTGCTTTACTTCCCATGCCTTCAGGAGGTTTTGTTTGGATAGAGGGACAAAGCATGTGTTGAATGCGGTTGCTAGTCCACGCTTGAATGGACAAGTTGAGCGATACAACCGCCCAATTCTTGCTTCTTTGACCGCTACAAACCTCAACGATAATGGAAGGGATTGGGACGATAAAGTCGGTAAAATTCAGTGGGGAATTAATAATACAGTTAATAAAACAACGGGAAGGATGGCTGCTGAAGTCATGTTTGGTAGTTGTATGAGTAGCGAGTTAGACCCGAGGCTAAACGTAGTTAGGCAAGAAACGCGAGAAAATAATAACATAATAACAATTAGAGAGGAAGTCAAAGATAAAATAGACGAAGAGCAAGAGAAACAAAAGGAACGGTATGATAAAAGCAGACGTCCTGCCCGCATCTATTCTGAAGGGGAACTAGTTAAAATTACCAACACGAATTTTAAAAATGACGGTAAAAGTAAGAAGCTTCTTCCTCAATATACAGGGCCATATCGCGTCATATCGATATTAGGAAATGATAGATACAGAATTGTAGCAATACCAGGATTGAGTAGTAGTAGACATAACCGTAAAACGACCGTCGCTGCCGACCGTATGCAGCCCTGGGTACACGTGGCTGCCTTAAATTTGAATGACAATGGTTCAGAGAGTGAAAGTCATGATATTGACAGTAATTAGATAGTAGAGAACAAATGTATTATTTACAATTTACAAAAGGATAAAATATACTATTATTAAGAAGTAAGTTAAACTTTAGTTTACATTTTTAGATTTATTATACAATTTAGTTGGATTAAATGTAGATATTAATTCTTAACACGTATTAATAAAAGTTAAGCTTTAGTTTAAATTTTTAGTCAAGATCAATTGTATTACTTAAAACTAGAATAATTTATTTTTGATTTATGTGTATGGTAAATAAAATAGCAACCATGTGATTGGTTTGCCAGTTTAGCAACCATGTGATTGGTTTGCCAGTTTAGCAACCATGTGATTGGTTTGCCAGTTTAGCAACCATGTGATTGGTTTGCCAGTTTAGCAACCATGTGATTGGTTTGCCAGTTTAGCAACCATGTGGTTGGTTTGCCAGTTTAGCAACCATGTGATTGGTTTGCCAGTTTAGCAACCATGTGATTGGTTTGCCAGTTTAGCAACCATGTGATTGGTTTGCCAGTTTAGCAACCATGTGATTGGTTTGCCAGTTTAGCAACCATGTGATTGGTTTGCCAGTTTAGCAACCATGTGATTGGTTTGCCAGTTTAGCAACCATGTGATTGGTTTGCCAGTTTAGCAACCATGTGATTGGTTTGCCAGTTTAGCAACCATGTGATTGGTTTGCCAGTTTAGCAACCATGTGATTGGTTTGCCAGTTTAGCAACCATGTGATTGGTTTGCCAGTTTAGCAACCATGTGATTGGTTTGCCAGTTTAGCAACCATGTGATTGGTTTGCCAGTTTAGCAACCATGTGATTGGTTTGCCAGTTTTGCGACCAAGTAATTGGTTCGCCAAATTATGTAAAATGTTCCCAGCGTGCTATTGGAATAATGACATTAATTTGTTTAAGTTGTTAAAACATAAATAATAAGCGATTGAATGAAATAGCATAATGTAAAATTGTATAATAGCTCAATTACTAGTTAGATTGTAATATATATAATAATGATATTTAAATATGTATTTAATAGATAATTTTATTTGAAATTTTTGTTTTCTAGATTCATATTCCGTGTTTCATTTTTATTTTTGTTATTTTACTCATTTTGTAAAACGAATCGATTGCCCGAGTGTTAGGTTCGTCCTGACTTATGTGTATGAGGACATACACAAGGTCAGGATGGACGAGTGTTAGGTTCATTTATCTGTATTTTGAAAATCGACTAAACTGACACAACGATTATTCAGGACAATTATTTATGTGGCAACACCAAGCGGTAACGGTTGAGAAGTGGTGATGGAAGGCGCGATCGGGGAATCGATTCGGTCACTTGGTCTTAAGGCGAGCTACAGGTCGGACAAACTAAAGTATTAATAAATAATATTATATTAAGTATATAATAAGTGTATAAATAATTAGTGTAACCAGATAATTGTAGTAGATTGGTGTGATTAAATAATATAACTATCTACCGAAGGAGTTTTATTACAAGTGGCAACTTTCAAAGGACGGATAGATAATCTTAAATAAAAAAAATATTACAAAAGTTTTAAATGTATGTTGCAATTTTTTTTTGCGAATTTTACAGTTTTCTAATTCCGAAATTTTACGCGAAGTGACCGCACCCGACGATAACGCACGAAGCGGCCGGGGTTTCCCCCGGCCGCCGCTCGCCCGCCGGCGGCGGCGGCGCGGCGTCGGTACATGCGGGGCAGAGGCCTAACAGTAATGTGACTATGATTTTTTATTTTTCGGGATATTAGAAGAAAAACTTAGAAAAAAATAGGGTCATATTTATCAACGGTTTTAGAATCTACTCATGATACTTATGCACCTCCTTAAATATTGCCACTGTTCACACTAACAGCCTGTATATATACGCGTCGACTTGAGAACCTCCTCCGTTTTTTTTGTCGGTTAAAAAACATACATTATTAGTAGATCAATATGTTTTTAGAGCATCAAATAAATATTTCCCTAGATAAACTATGTTTGGTTTGTCACGTAGAATAGAACAGTCTTATCTATAGTCGTCTCATTGCTAAGCAACTGATTAGCAAATTCTTATTCATAAACGCTATTTAGCGCTAAGAGGCTAAATCGCTAAGCAATTGATTGGTAGCTCTCAAAATTAAACACCACCGGACCACTGTTGAGGATGCCAAGAGGCAAGATGGCGGATTTTATTTGAATCAGCTGATCGATTCAATAGGATCATTGTGTGCTTAGAACTAATTTTGTTCCTAATATCGAGTTGTGCCTTAAATATGGTTTTCGCCATCTTTAACGAAAGTTTAGAAAGATGCAGAAGAATTAAAAAAAAATAAAAATAATCGCCGGTGAGAAGTAAAAGAAGGAAGACCTGCAAAGCTCGTTTAAATCCTCTACGAGAATGATTACCTATTAGATAAAGTGATAAACCATTTATTTGGCGCACACAAAAAAGGCAGCACAACACACAAAACTACACTATTAGATGATAACCAAACTACCCACATGATTATAATATACAAACCAGCAGTGCGATTCTGTAACCATCTCACCGTGAAAACTTAGGTGAAGTGAGCGTGGAGTGAGCTGTCATTCCAAATAATGCTAGGGATTGACACTACTGACAACTCACATCAAGCTCACTTCACTTGAGTTTTCACGGTGAGATTTTTACAGAATCGACCGGCTGGTGCCGTTAAAGAAGACAAAATGAAAAACACACAAATATCGAAATCAAAGTGACACTATGACGAATTAAATTAATAACGAAACATACACAGTGCGGTGTGCGTCTCAAGGGTGCACCAAATGGGAGTCCAGCTCAGCATGTGTCAGGCAAATGTATCTGACGCTGATATTCTATTACATATACTTAATTCCGAGTCATCGTCATCATTTCAGCCGATAGATGTCCACTTCTGGACATAAGCCTCCCCCAAGCACCTCCTCTTCGACCGGTTCGTTGCCTCTCGCATCCAATGGGTTCCTGCGGCCTTCACAAGGTCGTCGGTCCACCTTGTGGGAGGCCTTCCAACGCTACGTCTTCCGGTACGCGGTCGCCACTCCAGAACCTTTCGGCCCCATCGGCCATCTGTTCTGCGAGCAATGTGCCCTGCCCACTGCCACTTAAGTTTGGCAATTCTTCGGGCTATGTCGGTTACCTTGGTTCTCCTGCGGATCCATCATTCCGAGTACACATGATGAAAGGATTTATAGGGAAAGCTCAATCAGGAGGCTCAGTAGGTGCTTAGGAGTTTTGAAGAGAATGAGTTCGTGAAGAATCTTATGACAGATATTGATTATTCAATGTGTTATCTCATGTGCCCATGTGGTATCTTATGACGCCAGTTCTAGGGCACAGAACTTTAGAGGCACGAGGAACAGGGTGTAAAGTTCACTCATCCTCCATAGAAAAGAGAGGATCCTCCGACCAGACGGGTGTCGTGTCTGGCGGGCAATTGCCCAACGATTGATGTTGGGAAATTGTATCTATGCTAACTGCGCGGTAAACTCTGCTTGCGAGATGCAGGATTTGCGTGACGTCAGTATGACGCGTTGTTCGCATGTGGCGTTGTAGATACCGCTACAGAACAAAAAAAAAACTAAGTTGTGGCAGTCACACATAAATATTATGAGACATTTTGTCGAAACAATTTATTTTGATACGTAATAAAACTACATGAGGGGCTTGTAGCTAAGTAATAACTACCACACGGGTCGATCGATCAGGTTAAGCTACGCTTGCCGCGGTTGGTCCGTGGATGGGTGACCATTTTCACAAACCAAGACCCTCCGTGCCTCGGAAAGCACGTTTAGCCGTTGGTCCCGGCTGTCATTCGTGGATCTTTGACAGTCGTTACGGGTCGTCAGTAGCCCGAAAGTCTGACAACCAGTCTTACCAAGGGGTATCGTATTACCCAGTCACTGGGTTGTGGAGATCAGATAGGCAGTCGCTCCATGTAAAATACTGGTACTCAGCTGCATCCGGTTAGGCTGGAAGCCGACCCCAACATAGTTGGGGAAAGGCTAGCCAGATGCTGACGTTATAAAACTACATTTTTGTTCTTTATGCATTGTTTTTGTTTTTTAATACTCTTCCACCAAAGACATGGGTACCATTCTTTACTCACGCCACTCTCATTCCTCATCTTTTTCACGTAGCGAGGTCTCCTTCCTCGTCTTTGAGAGGTTGAATAGTATTGTTGCTAGGTACACACGGCTACACATCAAGCTATGCAAAACCAGTATTGGCCGACCGTTCATTGTGAGAAAATATCATACAAAGTGAGGCCAAGACAAACTGGTTTTGTATATCTTGACGTGTAGCCGTGTGTACTAAGCCTTACGATTTTGTAATGCTAGTATTTGCTTGGTAGTTGCTCGGATACTTGAGAAAAGGTGTGAAATGGTATTTACTTACATAACGAAACTAAATACATACCTACATACTGAGTACATTGAATATAGGTATCAATTTATTGGAAGGAGACAACTACAAGTCCATAACGATGAAGGTACACACGGCTACACATCAAGCTATGCAAAACCAGTATTGGCTGACCGTTCATTGTGAGAAAATATCATACAAAGTGAGGCCAAGACAAATTGGTTTTGTATAGCTTGACGTGTAGCTGTGTGTACCAATAGTGGTTTTCATAGAAGCAGTCAAAACTTGTACCTGTAAACAAGTATCAATCAATCAACTCAGCCTATCGTATTCCACTGCCATAGGGTCCACAGCTGGACATAGGCCTCTCCCAGGCTGCGCCACAACACCATGTCCTCGGCCTTCCGCATCCAGTCCGTCCCAGCAACCTTCTTTAGGTCGTCCGTCCATCTAGCTGGGGGGCGTCCCACACTACGCTTGTCGATACGCGGTCTCCACTCCAGATGGCCAATTCTCGTAATTTAAAACGTTCAAAATCTAGTCGCAGTCTCATCTCAGCGATAAACAAATGTCAATAACTTGTTAAAATGTAGGGAAAATAGAAGTATTTTTTGACAGATTGAGATTGTTATTAACATACAATGAAACCCCGTTACAAAAGCTATAGGAAGTAATATTTAATAGACACAATAGTACCTACATACATTTCTATAAGAGCAAATTCATGTTAAATGAAAATACATAATATTTATCTATTAAAATAAATACGAGTATGTATTTTCATTTGAGCCGATAATTATCGGCTCTAATTTTATCATTAATTTAGTCAGTTCATATAGGTAGATATAAATTCAGAGATGAATATCTTTTTCTGATTACCTACTCCAAATATTTGAGCTCATTATTTTTAACCGACTTCAAAAATGGAGGAGGTTCTCAATTTGGATGTTTGTATATATATTTTTTATGTAAGTACATTCAGGCATAATGCCGTCATTTATAGACGGATTTGCAAAATATTCTTTTAATGGATAAGGTATACCTCAGAGGTAGTCCCATATAAATTTTATTAATTTTGTTTTGGTAGTTTTTGCGTTAGCTTCAATAATGCGATTTTTTCCACTTAGTTTATATTGATAATGTTTTAATAACTTCCTGTCGCTGATATTTCTATAGCAAGTAATGTTATATAAATGAATTTGTGTAGGGCAGATACAACAACAAAAAAGTGAAGAATGAAACGTTTTTACAAAATAAAAACAACCGACTTCCAAAAAAAAAACACTATACAGTGAAAAATTCGGAAGTCGGTGTCGTTGGTTCCGCATTTTCGTTTTTTGACACCGACTTCCGAAATTAAAGTTATTTTTCATTTTGTAGTATTTTTGTTTTGTGTTTTATTCATGATAAAACACAAAAAAAATGTATCTGTTGTTTTTTTTGTGGGGTCATCGACCGCAGTTACTGTAAGGAGTATCGTATTACCCAGAGATTGTGTTGTGGAGGTCAGATAGGCAGTCGCTCCATGTAAAATACTGGTATTCAGCTGCATCCGGTTAGAGTGGAAGCCGACCCCAACATAGTTGGGAAAAGGTTAGGCAGATTGATATGAATGTTTTTCAAAAAGTTCAAAGACATTTGTTTCAAGATATTTATTTTGCAAATATGGATACAATATTTAACCAGGGCCCGTATTCCCGTAATTTAAAACGTTCAAAATCTAGTCGCAGTCTCATCTCGGCGACAAACAAATGTCAAAAACTTGTCAAAATGTAGGGAAATTAGACGTATTTTTGACAGATTGAGACTGAGATCAGACTGTGAACGTTCTTAAAATTACGAGAATTACCCCTCAGAAGGCATGCAAAAGTTAGTAAAGTACATTTTAGAAATGTCTTATTTAAAAAAAGATAATTGGAAATCTCTGTTACTATGGAAAATTTAAAATCGGTCGAATTTGCTGTAACACTATTTTTCGAAAATGTTCTCAATTAACTTTTTAGACTTCTCCTGCTTATTTATGCGCGAGAGGGGCCCGTGGCTAAATAATAACAGCCGCACAGGTTGATCGGTCAGGTTATGCTACGCTTGCCGCGGTTGGTCTGTGGATGGGTGACCATCTTTACATACCGAGACCCCTCCGTGCCTCGGAAAGCACGTTAAGCCGTTGGTACTGGCTGTCATTCGTGGATCTTTGACAGTCGTTACGGGTAGTCAGAAGCCCGAAAGTCTGACAACCAGTCTTACCAAGGGGTATCGTATTACCCAGTAACTGGGTTGTGGAGGTCAGATAGGCAGTCGCTCCAAGTAAAATACTGGTATTCAGCTGCATCCGGTTAGACTGGAAGCCGACCCCAACATAGTTGGAAAAGGCAGATGATGATGACATCCTGCTTATGCGTAGGACGGTTCATGCATTTCGAAAAATAAGGACTTGAAAGTTTGTATGAAATGCCGTACGTTAATAAGATTTAATATTAACTAATATTAAGACTTATAATGTTGTGACCAATGTGGAATGTATTTTATTTTACTTTCTTTTCTGGCTTTACAATGATTACTTAATTTTGTGTTACATTTATTGTTAAAACCATTGTTTGACACAAATGTAAATTTGTTGATGAAATAAATAAATAAATAAAATTTGACAGGACTAAACTAATATTTATCTTCTGTCCTTTTCTTAATAAAAATAGAAAGAAAAAGATGCACTGAATTTAAATTTAGTTTAGTATGTGAACAAGGGGATCGGCGCCATTATCTATACCTCATAGATACTTTAAATCCATAGATGATTTTTGAAATAGGTTTCCCGAACTATAACATTCACTATGTGGGTATACTGCCCATCCCCTATCCTAAAGAATGGTTGAAGCTACAGGAGGGTTACAATAAGTGTTTATATAGGCTACCGGCTTATCAGTGGTCAAGCAGACAGGTTCTTAGGGTGTGGGCCGTACAGTTGGGGGCGAAAGTGACATTTTATTTTTCCGTTAAAACGATATTTTTTTTCTGTAAACTGGTTAAATATAACCCTTATAAACGTCTTTATTTTTATTAACACTAGA
The DNA here is from genome assembly GCA_945859715.1 of Apamea sordens. Taxonomy (NCBI): domain Eukaryota; kingdom Metazoa; phylum Arthropoda; class Insecta; order Lepidoptera; family Noctuidae; genus Apamea; species Apamea sordens. Next base: position 1,859,049 of record OX244015.1, on the reverse strand, counting down.
AAGTTGTGGCGGCATTTACATCTTCACGTATGAACCATGTACGCATGACACTGAAGTCACGAAAATCCTGCATCGCGCAAGCAGAGTTTACCGCGCGACTAGCATATCCACATGTGACTGTTCCTGAAACACCCTACAGTGATAAAATTTTAGTTTTTGATTTAAGTATCCAGTGAGACTGAATGCCGACCCCAACATAGTTGGGAAAAGGCTAGACAGTTGATGATGAAGTATTTAGGTCGGTTCCCCCTTAAACAACGTCCCAACATCAATCGTCGGGCAGTTTCATCTCCAATGCTCTAAAACAGTGGTAAAGAAATAATTTAAAGTAATGTGTCTGCCTTAGTTCGAACCTACGACCATAGGTTGCAGTCGTTTCTATGGTCTACCACTGTCATTTTACGTAATTTCATTCAAACTATAGATGTTATAAGGAACAGGGTGTAAAGTTCACTCATCCTCCATAGAAAAGGACCTCCTTTGACCAGATGGGAGTTGTGTCTGGCGGGCAACTGCCCAATGATTGATGCCGGGAAGTTGTACGTATGCTAGTTGCGCGGTAAACTCTGCTTGCGAGATGCAGCTGGATTTGCGTGACGTCAGTATGACGCGTTGTTCGCATGTGGCGTTGAAGATACCACTACAAAACTATTCATATCTTTTTCATGTTGTTTTTTTTTTAAGAAAAAAGTTTTTTTTTCTCGTTTTAGTTGTACCCAACACAAATTCGTAACACTACTTGCTATGTAAATATCAATGACAGGAAGTTATTAAAACATCATAAATATAAACTAAGTGGAAAAAAAAGCGAATTATTGAATGCTAATTCAAAAACTAACCATATTCATATTCGTTTATTTGCATTCTACAAGGTATTCACAAAAGACACAAAAGGCTCAAAAGGCTTATAGCTAAGAGCCGTTGTAGACCCTGTCAGGGCACAGCAGAATTATAGTTATACATATTTAAAAAAAATCTAAATCGTAGAAACAAAAATCAAAATAAAATTCTACATGGAAACTAAAAAATTACGCTCACACAAAAAAACCTGGTGGCAAACAACGAAAGTGTGAACCCAACGACACCGACTTCCGAAATTAAAGTTATTTTTCACTTTGTAGTGTCGTTTTTGGAAGTCGGTTGATTTTTTTTGCAAAAAAGTTTTTATTTTTCTCTTTTAAGTTGTCATTTTTACCAGTAATTTTGGTTTAAAAACCAAACTACTGAACCGAACCTTTTTGATGAAATTTCTATGGGACCATTTGGAAAGTATACCCTTTCCAACAAAAAAAGAATTTTTCAAATCGGTTGGCAAGCGAAAGAGTTATGCGCGAACAAACATTAAAAAAAAAAAATACAAACATCCGAATTGAGAACCTCCTCCTTTTTTAGAAGTCGGTTAAAAAGTTAATAACAATAACAGAAATAAATCTAACCCAAGCAAAGTTAATAAAATTTATATACTTACACAGATACTAGTAAACAATTATTTTTTTTCTTAATAGCAACGCAGAATACTGAAGCAAAATTAAAATACATAGCTGTTAGTAAACTTTTTGTACCCGACTGTACATAAGAAAGAGTAATACTTCAGCACTATCTGCGGGTCCCAGCTGAGTGAAGTGAATGTTATTTTTATAACCACTTACTTAAGACTGCCTTTGACCCCTGCCTTTACTTATAATAAGTACCTAAATTATTAAAAAAAAAAAACATAAAAAATCTTTTGTTTAAGGGTTAGTTTTCAAAGACCAGCGAAATTTAAGGGTGTGGTACAGACCATCTGAACAACTTTCTCCATGGGACGGACATCGTAATCGTATTAAAAAAAAATCAGTTGATCCATACATTATGTCGAGTTATGTGTACATAAATCTATGAATCACTTATTTTTTTTATCACGATTTCAGGGTTGGTCCCGTAGTAAAAGTTGTTCATAATGATGAGTACAATGGCCCCTTTTAAGCATTAAAACGATCAAAATTTAACGGTGCATACAATCAAAAACTTTATCCATTACCCCTGTTACCAGAAACAGCATGTTTTAAAAACTTTCAAAAGCTCTAATCTCCCGTATCAACGCGTAACGTCACCTCTCGCTCTAACATCCTCTCTCTCTTTCCCTCAGCTAACAAAACAGTGATTAGCAGAAAAACTTCTCCCCATCTATATGCTTATTAGTGTAAAGGACTAAAGACACAGTTTGGAGACGACCCCTGGTCTTGGAGGATGGTGGAAGATGTAAGGGAGAGCGAGTTTAATTTGGTAAACTATGTATTATCAAATAAAATAAAACACACATAAATATGTACCTACATGCAAACACTACAAGAAAAACTTTCATAGTAATGAAATAAATTTCATCTGCCTAGCCTTTTCCCAACTATGTTGGGGTCGGCTTTTACATGGAGCGACTGCCTATCTGACCTCCACAACCCAGTGACTGGGTAATACGATACCCCTTGGTAAGACTTTCGGGCTACTGACGACCCGTAACGACTGTCAAAGATCCACGAATGACAGCCGGGACCAACGGCTTAACGTGCTTTCCGAGGCACGGAGGGGTCTTGGTTTGTGAAAATGGAACACTTCTTCTTCCCAGCGATAGCACTAGGAAGTGGTGAAGGGCGGGCGTTTTTGGAGGACTGTCTTTTGTAATTTTGACGTTCGAAAAGTGCTGATTCTCAGCCTAATTTGACTTTTGATTTTGATTTTTTTGATTGACATCATTTATGTTCGCATAACTCGTCAAAATGTAGGGAACAGTTGTTTTTTTTTCGCGATTTCAGGTTTAGTCCTATAGTAAAAGTTGTCCGTTCTGATGAATACAATGACCCCTTAAGAGATTTGGTGTATGAATACAAACACTTTATGTATAACTATGTGGGTATTATTGCAGAAAATATATCTACAATTTCTATTTCGTGAATTGCTAACAGCTCAATACTTGCACCACACAAAACATCTTTCAAGAAAAAATCTTGTAATTACCCCGAGGATTTTTATAGGGTTTCTTGTAAAAAGACATTTTGGTACTTAAAGTGTAAGTGCCGGTACCGGCTTAGTGACACGATCGATGCTGATAAAGTTAAGTTTAACTTGGCAAGGACGTGAATTTGAGGGTGAGTGGAAGAAGGAAACACTGTCTAATGGGCAACTATTCTGCTGTGCTGCTATTCAGCTGGAGCTATTCAGCTGCGCCCCGCGGTTTCACCCACATAAGTTTCGATCCCGTAGGAATATCAGGATAAAAAGTATCCTATGTGTTAATCCTGGTTATAAACTATCTGTGTGCCAAATTTAATCCAAATCCGCTAAGTAAAGATGGTCACCCATCCATGGACTAACTGCGGCAATCGTAGCTTAACCTGATCGATCAACCTGTGCGGCTGTTATGACAGTCATGAGACACGAATTTTACGTAGGTACAAGTTTTGGACCCACTACTTATGATGATGTTGACGTCAACATTGACGCACTCTAGACGTCACTACATGTCACCTCACGTCACTTCACGTCACCATGCGGGACTTAGTCACAAGCCCCCTTTGCTACTGTTAGGTTGTTACGCATTTACCCCGCTGGCCATAGTACACTAGCAACTAACCTTTCTGAAGAACAACTTTTTGTTTTCAACTTTTATTTTAATAATATATCTCTTAAAAACCTAGCCAAAAAGAATTATCTTCATTATTATGCTCGGCCCGCTCTGCTCGCTCCGCTCACGAATGAAGAACAGTCGCTCCGATGTCAAAGTGAATAAAATAAACATTGAGTTACACGCAAGAATGGACGCAATTTTACGACTAAGATGGCGGGGCCGAAAGATTCGTGGGGATAAGATTCACCCCCGATTTTTTTAAATATCTCTAATATTTAGGTTTAAAGGCAGTCTTTATAACAGTTCAATATTACACAAAAAGTCATGGTAATTTATACCACTATGCTGTAATTTTTTTATTCTCTAAATTATATATCGGAATCACTTGCACTTCATATTAAAAAAAATAAGCTAGATGGAGTCGACATTTCCTATCTGACCCCTGAGAAGAAATAGCGGAACATACTCAGGGGTCATGGTCTCTTTTTAAAGTTCAGATATAATCTTGGTCAGATCATATGAGGGCCATGTAGATTCGTGTCTGAAATGGTCTTTTGAGGAAAATACATGTTTTTTATAGGTGTATTTATAAAGTGAATTACAAAATTACAGGTAGCTGGTTGCTAAAAACGTATGTGTGTATCTTACGCACGTAATTAAATTAACAAATGATATTCTATGCCAAGGTAAGGACATTCTAAGGTAGGACGCCCTCAGGCTAGGTGGAGCGACGATTTTCGCAGCATGGCTGGTAGCTGCTGGATGAGAGTTGCCGAAAATCGAGTTGAATGGCGTGCACTAGGCGAGGCCTATGTCCAGCAGTGGACTGCTGTAGGCTGATGATGATGATGATAATGATTCTAAGCCACCGTACACAGATCTTACGAAAACTATTTAGCGACATTTTTTTTTGTTACGCACGGTAATGGGTTATATACATATTTGGAATCAGCAAATTTTTCTCCGTTGTTTGAGTCAGGTTCTAATTTTTTTCGAAACATGTCGCTTAGGTCAATTAGCCTTTCAACCGTCGTTATGTAGTTAGTACCTGCTTTCTCAATCAAAAGGAAATCTGCCGGGCATGTCCACACTATTCTCGTATTTTTTACGCTCAAATAAAATTATTCAATTTTTTATCAGCAGCATCTTTCCTTGTTTTAGGGTGATTCAAATTAGAACAACCCCTCCTTCGCTTTTAAAATAATGAATACTAACTCGCTACATTGATCTCGGAAGTTAGGAATTATCATCTTCCGGTTAGACTGGAAGCTGACTCCAATATAGTAGGGAACAGGCTAGACAGTCGTTGCCACGTACAGGGCAAAGTACTTCGGCAACCCAGGTACCCTCCGTGAGTACATTTCTATAGTCAGTAACATCAAGGCGTTGCTGGCCTTCATTTAGGAGCTGAGGGGATCGAATAATCGATTTTCCCACCCATATGCAAAATACGCGCATTGACGTGGAGTTGCGGACACCAGCCCGTATTACATAAAGGCTAGACAAATGATCATGATGATATCTTCCATATTTGTCCCGGGGCTCGTGGCTATGTAACAGCCGCACGGGGCAATCGTTAAGCAACGCTTGCCGAGGTTGGTTCGTGGATAGGTGACCATTCATTTTATGCCGAGACCTCTCCACATGCCTCGGAAAGCACGTTAAGCCGTTGGTCCTAACTATGTTGGGGTCAGCTTCAAGTCTAACCGGATACAACTGAATACCAGTATTTCAGATGGAGCGACTGCCTTTTTTTTTTTTTCTCGCTGAGAAATGCTTTATGCATCCCCGTCTCGCGGGGGACAAGATGGGGTATGTGGGACTCCCTGTCAGAACTTCGGAAGGACAGTATACCCACTAAAACTCAGCGGTGTTCCTGCAATCGCCGTAATGGGAGGGCTATGGGAAATCGGCCCAGCCTTTACTTCCACAGCCCTCCCGGCGCACGCCCGCCAAGATGGTATGGCGGGCACCGCATGCCCCCCAGGTTGGGGGGCAAGCGCACAAGGTGGAGGTCTGTGCAAAACAGGCAACGGAGCCCCCGCACCCGTTGCCTGCTGGCCTCCACGCCCGCCTAAAAGGCGGGTCCCGCATGCCCCCCGTATTGGGGGGGCTACGGCCGCAGAGGATAGGGAGAGCTGACACTCCTCTTCCCCCTGCGGCCCCACCGCGTCCGCCATCGAACGGTGGCGGCCCCGTCAAGGCCGCGGAAGATAGGGAGAGCGGCAACGTAACACCGACACTCCACTCCCACCGCGGCCTCTATCCTCAGCCGCAATGTCTCCCTCACGGGGTACATCGCGGCCCGCCTCAGGTAGGTTGCGATGTCGCGCAAGCGGCACCGCTACCTACCCGCCGGCTGCTACGTCGGGCTTAACCGCAAAGCCCTGACGAGCGGCCCCCGCTTGGGTCCCTCTTAGCTTCACCGTGGCTCCGCCAGCCACGGCTACTGAGCTCCCACGCCTCGACAATGCGGGAACCCACCGAGGGGGATGGAGCAACTGCCTATATCTAACCTCCACAACCCAGTTACTGGGTAATCGATACCCCGGTAAGACTGGTTGTCAGACTTTCGGGCTTCTGACTACCCGTAACGACTGTCAAAGATCCACGAATGACAGCCGGGACCAACGGCTTAACGTGCTTTCCGAGGCACGGATGAGTCTCGGTATGTAAAAATGGTCACACATCCACAGACCAACCGCGGCAAGCGTAGCTTAACCTGACCGATCGACCTGTGCGGCTGTTATTATTTAGCCACGGGCCCCTCAAAAATCTATCTGTGTGCCGTGCCGTGTGTTATAAACTATCTGTGTGCCAAATAAGACCGCCCATTGTGTCACGCCTTGTGAAATTTCTACATTTATATCTGTAATATTTATAATGTACAGACGCCAGCAGGTCAAGCTATCCGAAACTGTCAAATTTTCCCAATCAACCTTGAACCTTAATGCTTTAAAGATAAAGTTGAAAATCTATTAAAGAAATTTGACAGATTGTAGTAGCTTGATGTGCTGGCGTCTGTACATATTGTACATAATAAAGAAAATTCTATTCTATATAATAATAATAATAATTTATTTAATTCAGACCATTGATCCATATATAGTGTTAGTAAAATCTTAACCTATTGTTAGTACATTATATGATGCGTACATAAAAATAAAATAATAAAACTTAAATTAATTGGCGACATGTACGCCAGTACGGACATGCCTAGCTGCCCAGTGCCTAATGGAAGGCCCATCAATTTTGCCCGCCAGTGTAGCCAGTATGTTGTTGTTGTTGTTGGTATGTTGTTGTATGTTGTTATGTATATGTCGGAGTCATTCGTTTGACTATTCGGAACGTCAGCGCCATCTCGTGACGCTGGACACTAGCCTAACCTGAGTTCGTGGAGGTGGACGGAGCGACCGCTACAAGAACGGTATTAAATGTAAGATTATTTAAAAACAAATTACACAAATGGCTAAATGAATGTAGTTTTTATAGTTTGAAAGAATTTATGGATAAAAAATATTGACATTATATTCTAATATTAATGTACTTACCTACTTACTTAATTATAATTACCCTATAACACTAAATTTTTGCATGCTATGTTTATTCTTAGCTAAACATGTTTGTGCCACTCTGATCTATACTTAACACCATTGTATACCATGTTTTACGCAAATAAATTATTTTATTATTATTATTATGGGCAGAGCTCTCGGGATCATCGAAACATTGGACATCGTACGAACAACATGTGTTTAGAAACTGTCAGCGTTCCGTATCGTTGAGTTGTGTGTGTGTGTGATTCGCTAGTGTGACTAACTGGTTCGTAAATTATAATCTGATTTGAACTGCAAACCGTTTCTCTATTGTGCAATAACCAACACTACCCATAGTACGCCCACAGTAATTAAAATATGCCTGATGCTAACGAGAGACAGATATACCATCTCCGACATATTATTATACTAGCTTCTGCCCGCGGCTTCGCCCGCGTGGATGTCGGAAATTTACCCACGGGAACGTGCTAACAGGATAAAATGTATGTGCTTCCCCAGAATGCCATCTATGTCGCGGGCCCTTTGTGGCTAATTACAATAGAAAACCAATTGTGTCTCATTAGTGGTGATTAAGAGGGTACCTATATGATATCTTTACCTAAGTACCTAACTAATAAAAAAAAAACTCAATAACAGAAAATTAAATACCTACCTACCTAAATAAACCTATTTCTGATGATAACTAATCTAAACTCAATAAATAAGCAAAATCCCTAAAAACTAATATCTATACGAATGACTAAACCTACCTAACAGTATTATAAAATAACTTACGGTCACTACGTACACTATCAAATATACTACCTATACTTTAAAATTAAAATCTATACCTACGACTTATATAAAAATAAACCTAAATAACTCTAAAAACTAAAAGGAATAAAAATGAACTCCACTGCGGGTGACCCAACCTACGACAAACTTAGTATTTGCGGTTGGTACAGTACAGACAGTGGTAATCGGGTATAGGGATCGAACCGCAAAATTAAGTTTGTTTTTTATTGTATATACTTTTCCGGGATAAAAAGTACCCAGTGTGGTGCCCAGGATATTAAAGAATAATTATACCAAGTTTCATCGTAATCGAACCGGTAGTTTTTGCGTGATGCCTGAACAAACAGACAGACAGACAAAAAATTTTTTAATCACATTTTTGGGTTCGGTGTCGGTCAAGTAACACCCCCTGCCATTTATTTTTTGGATATTTTCAATGTACAGAATTTTCACTTCTACAGATTTATTATAAGTATAGATTATAGTGAATATAACCTAACCACATTCACACCGACCCCTTGAAATCATAACCAAATACAAAATGGCTTCCCTATCTCATATATCAATTTTGAATATTACATTTCGGTATAACACATGTCGTTGCGAAACAATTTAATATCTTTTTTACCCTATTTTTCTGCCTACCCCTGTACACCAGACGGGATCCAATTTCCTGAGATATATTATCAAGGTTATGCTTAGTGAGATCGGCAGAAAAGTCTGTTTAGTTGAATGTATTATATTTTGCTTTTTTTATCACGTTGATCTCGTGGTCGCAAGCGCGACTGTCAACGTTGGGTCCTGGGTTTGATTCCCAGCTCGGGTAACGTCGGGGTCGCCAGTTTAGAGGTATGAGGAACAGGGTGTAAAGTTCACTCATCCTCCATAGAAAAGGGAGGATCCTCCGACCAGACGGGTGTTGTGTCTGGTGGGCAACTGCCCAACGATTGGTGTTGGGAAATTGTATCTATGCTAATTGCGCGGTAAACTCTGCTTGCGAGATGCAGGATTTGCGTGACGTCAGTATGACGCGTTGTTCGCATGTGGCGTTGTAGATACCGATAGGTACACGTGTTATTGGGTTTTTTCCAATAGGAATTACTTAGTGACCCTGAGTTTAGAAGTTGGCGGTCTGATACCTCCGTGCCTCGGTGCGCATGTTAAGCCGCTGGTCCTGCGCCTGATCTCTCCTCAAACTCACACACACTGCTCACATACACATTCACCTCCACACCATGAACATACACATCACTAGCGCGTTTTTTGCCTTTCATAAAAATACTGTATTTTCATTTCATTCTTTTGTTTTTATTTTGGTTTTTATTGGAACGAAGTTCCTTATCGCGCGTTGCGAAAGGGGGCTAGACGGAAAAAATTAAGACCAAAAGTTGGAACGATACTTTTTGCTATAGTTGTATGCCGTGCGGCGTGCGCGTGTTTCTCTGTCTGTCTCTCTCTCTCTCTCTTATAGAAAGCAAACCAGTTATACTTCGTTCCTTCCGGGTGTCCCTTGTCATCTCTAAAGTTTTTTCTTGTTTTTATTTTTATAAGTTTATATTATGTTGAAAATGCTCAATAACTTAATAATCAATTTATAACCTGGGGAAGGGCGGAGCATCCTAACACAAGCAAACTAATTATAATATAATAATAATAATAATATCCCTGGACATTTCACACAGCGCCATCTAGTCCCAAGCTAAGCAACCTAATGCTTGTGTTATGGTAACAAGATGGCTGATAACTACTTATATACATTTTTTTTTTTTTGTAAATACATACATATTATAGATAGAAATTGCTTAAATTGCTATTGAAATTGCTTAAATGGATTCTCCCCATTGTAACTAGAATACAATAAACACATTTTTTTTTATCTCTCTCCGGTCGTGTCGGATTGCCGTCCCATCGAGAGTGAGGGAAGAGGGATTGCATCCGTGTCTTGGGCATTACAATATCATCCGCGCTGAAGGCTAGTCTTCCTTGAGGGTCGCAGCCATGGTCGGTCGAAACACGATTTTAAAAAGGCTTTACTGAAAATATTATTTGAAAAAACATACGAGTATTATACGGTGAACGAATACCTGACACATTAAAATTACCTTTTTTATTATAATAATTTTTTGATTTGACAATTTATACTAGTATTTATTATTGGAACGAAGTTCCTTACCGCGCGTTGCGAAAGAGGGCTAGACGGAAAAAATTAAGACCAAAAGTTGGAACGACACTTTTTGCTATAGTTGTAAGCCTCTCTCTCTCTCTCTTTGAACTTCGTTCCAGCCGGGTGTCCCTTGACCCTTCTCAAGTTTTTTTATTATATTTTATTGGAATTTGTTTTTTTATTTTTTTTATTGCGTCGGCAATTTGAATCAGAATGATTTAATAATGTGTGATAATTGTTTGATAATTATTATAATCAGCATGTGGGTATCAAGATAATATTTGTACGTCGATGACGGTTAGATATAGCGTTCTTTAACAGGTAATTAAAACATGTACCTGACCTACCTACAATCAGCGTCAGGTGGTACACTTGTGTTGTCATCTGACATTATGCTGAGCTGAGGCCCTTTTGGCATTATAATCTTTGTTTTTGTTCTTGTAGTTGTGGTGTCATTTTGTGTAATGCCAATAAATGCATTTTTCTTTCTTTTCTTTCTACCTATGTTCAAGAAATTAAAAAAAAAAATTGTATACGCGTATTTGTATTTGATATTCTAGTCATTCCTCTATATCACATGGCCAGACCATAAAAACTATTTCCACAGGACTAAAATTGTCTGAAAATGAAATCAACGACCGAGGTGATCAACGCTAGCTCCTGCTCTGTATGAGAAACCTGGAACCCTACACTGCGACAATACCAGTCTGAAATGACGAAAAATTAAAATTTTATGTGAAATAACAGCTAAATTAAGACCGCATTGAAGGGTTACATTTAACCCTTCCACGCGGCATGCGAACAATTTATGACAGGGCCGTTAGAACCCCTAATGTTGAAATTTTCAACACTTGATTTCTAAAATTTAATTAACTCTGGAATGTATGGGAGGTATTCGATCTTTTGTTTTTTTTTGGCTATGATGCATGGTATTAGTCAAAGAATGCCTTGACATATCAAAATCAAAAGTCATTTATTTAAATTAGGCTGAGAATCAGCACTTTTCGAGCGTCAAAATTACAAAAGACAGAAATGGAGATGAACGGACAAGAAACTTCACGGACGCTCTTTTAAATCAAAATATGGTTAAATATTGTTTTTTTTTAAAGTAACTAAATACAATTTTATTCATTTACAAGATAACACCAAAATAACAAAATTATATCCTAAATTAAATTTAATTAAAACCTGTCGCCTATACATTGCTGTGCCCTAGCAGGGTTCATTGTTTGGAACTATCATAATGTAACAACCTGTAAACAACATGAAATGCAATAAATGAATATGAATATGAATAACTGAAACTATTTACAAACTAAAATATAGCGTCGAAAAATTCATCCAAGATAGTATTGGTTTACATCATTCATGTTGAAATTATACTTATTATTTGAGAGAACAATGCAGAACGATAAAAGCGTCCGTAATACAAAGATTTCGTTTTAAAGACATTTATTTCTCAAAACAAGGACACTACAGTTCACTTATGTACATACCTACTCGTATTGAGAAATGTATAGAAAATATATTATAAAAGTAGATACACACACATACACATACACGCATCACATACACATAGTTATACAAAACAACAAAATTAAAAGATATAATACGCGACATTCTGTGTACTTCGATCAATTTAACAAAGAAAAAGATATCACTATTTCTGTATTTGTCATGCCCGACGTATGTGTGAACGGGACCGTTAGCCAGATAAATAGTGGCCCACCCTTTAAAGTTTGCTCGCACTATCTACACTTCACCCCTATAGTTTAAATTCTAAACCAACCTTCACAAACCGATCGACCAAAGCCTACTCCCAAAAAAGAGAAACAGAAAAAATATTCTCCCAATAAAACCACAGAAAAGGGGTGAATGGGGGTGAAGGGGGTGATCGGTCAAAATCGCTGACTGACCATCGGTTCTTTTTCCCCCGACGGGTTATTTCAATTAACGGCGAGGAATCTACTGATGTATCTTTGCTAGTAATTAGAACGTTGGCTCTTTTTATTTAGGGTTCTGTAGCGAAATGGCAAAAAACGGAACAACTATGGATTCGTCATGTCTGTCTGTCTGTCTGTCCGTCCGTATGTAACAGCCACTTTTTTCCGAAACCATAAGAACTATACTGTTGGAACTTGGTAAGTAGATGTATTCTGTGAACCGCATTAAGATTTTCACACAACAATAGAAAAAAAAAAACAATAAATTTTAACTGTAACTCAAACATTTTTATTCATCAAACCCATACGTGTGGGGTATCTATGATTCTAAATTAATCAGCGCTTGACGTAAATTGACGTATTTTTAGTAGCCAGCCATGTTTTAATTCATGTCTAAATTGTCTATGGAGTATCTTAATTTGACAGGAGTAAATTAATAAATTTATCTTATATCCTTTTCTTAATGAAATAGAAAGAAAAAGTTGCACTGAACTTAAATTTAGTTTAGTTTGTGAACAAGGGAATCGGCGCCATTATCAACTTACACTACATTTTTTGTACACAAAGAAATTAACAAAATAACACTTCCAAAATCCTTTTTCACATTGTCCAGCCAAACCCAACGTCTATACTAGTCTTACACCAATATATCACACTGCCCAGTGCGACATCTGGCCAGAAAACGAGGGAAAAATTACCGGAGGGGTCTGCGAACAGTCAATTAGCGATGTCTGCACAGTGTCATGGATGAACGCGACGTGGACAAAAAAAGTGGGTGTTTTTTTGGATTGGTGTACTGAATTTTGTGTGCTGTGGTTTTTATTAGATTTGTGGAGAAAAGTTAGAATTTTAAGACATCCCGGATATAAACTAGTGCTTGACTGCGATCCCGCCTGATGGAAAGCAGTAATGCAATCGTTGATGATAAAGCGCACTAATTCATTCTTACTGAACTCCAACTATATCCGAAGTTACCCTGAAGGCCAATTCTCGTAATTTAAAACGTTCAAAATCTAGTCGCAGTTTCATCTCGGCGACAAACAAATGTCAAAAACTTGTCAAAATGTAGGGAAATTAGAGGTATTTTTTGACAGATTGAGACTGAGATCAGACTGTGAACGGTCTTAAAATTACGAGAATTACCCCTCTGGTAACTTTATCTCCTTTGGCGACAGTACTCGGCCGTAGCAAAATGAGTAAAATGGTTTCAAAACCTAACTTTTCAATAGTTACATTTCAACATTTTAAGGTCGATATCTTAATTTCAACCCCTTGAACGGGGTCGCAGCGTTGAAGCATGTAATATACATAAACACAGCAAAAGGGATCTCTTACAAATTCTTTCAAACTTCTCCTCGGAGGTTTAGCTGAAGAAAACATACGGGAGGGTAATATTTGAGGCAGAACCGTCGGTGGTTATTTAACGCTTAAGCTTTAAGCTAGTCTATATATACTCCCGGACTCCTAAATCGAGCCACCGTACAATTCCAAGTAAGCTATAAAGGCCTATAACATCAAAATAATGATGAGACAAAGAAAAAGTTTTTATGCAGTTTTGAAGCCGAACAACTGGCCATCATTTTCATCATTGTCTTTGCTCTGAATTTGAATTCTCGACCATTTAAATAGCTATGGACTTCTACACAAAAGGTGCAGGGTGGCTCGATTTAATTGTACAGGAGTGTATATAAAAATGAAACCCGTTTTCCGTTGTCACGACATAACATGAAAATGGCTTGACCGATTCGGCTGATTTTTTTTTTGTAGTTTTCTAATACTCTGTACAAGGTTCTTACGGAAAAAAAAAATAAGAAAGTTGCTTCACGCGAACGAAGTCGCGGGCGAAAGCTAGTTAAAGATAAAATGGATGTCTGTAAGCTTAGTCAGGGCAGGGCAGACGTGATCAGCTCACTAACACTTTGCTGCTGCTGCATTTGTGAGATGTCTGCAAATAAGCTTTGGAATGGGCTACGATTAGCTTCATTTATCCGACTGACGTGAGATAAACTTTTTGATATTAAAGAAATAAGATATTAAAAAGAATACATAGTCATAGAGCAGTGATGGCTTAGCGGTAAAGATCCCGTTTTACGAGTCGAGGTCGTGGGATCGAACCCAGTCAGGCGCGTTACTTTGTGTCTTTAAATTCATCACCACTGCTATCAAAACGGTGAAGGAAAACATCATCTGCCTAGCCTTTTCCCAACTATGTTGGGGTCGGCTTCCAGCCTAACCGGATGCAGCTGAATACCAGTATTTTACATGGAACGACTGCCTATCTGACCTTCACAACCCAGTTACTGGGTAATACAATACCCCTTGGTAAGACTGGTTCTCAGACTTTCGGGCTTCTGACTACCCGTAACGACTGTCAAAGATCCACGAATGACAGCCGGGACCAACGGCTTAACGTGCTTTCCGAGGCACGGAGGGGTCTCGGTATGTAAAGATGGCCACCCATCCACAGACCAACCGCGGCAAGCGTAGCTTAACCTGACCGATCGACCTGTGAGGCTGTTATTATTTAGCCACGGGCCCCTCGGTGAAGGAAAACATCGTGAGGAAACCGGCATGTCATAGCACCAAAAGTTTAAAGTCATGTTGACATCTACCAACCCCCACTGGGCCCGCGTGGTGGATTACGGCCCACTCTTGTGTGCCCCAGCAGTGGTAACAATATGGGCTGATTACTACTACTTACTCTTCTCGTCACGCGGGATACGGCTCATTGTGGACAGTAAAACTTAACTGCCTACCTCTTTGGGGAATTCAGCGTAATGTTATTTTTTATTCTTTAGGCGCACTTTGTACTTTTTCTGACGCTGAATCGGGTATACTCGGCTCCAGTCGGTTGGTGACGTTGGATCACGTACAGTCACGAGCACCAATATGTCAACACTTTGCAACTTTCAATGGCAATTTTTTCGTGAAATAACGAATGCAGCCTTGAAATATGACACATTAGATAAACCCATGGGTTTGAAAATGCTATGTTCGTAACAATATAAAATTTCATTAAAAAATAAAGGAGTAAATCGCTTTTGAATAAAGCCGAGTGTATACATATCTACTTATGCTCGTGACTGTACTATACTCGGCGCTGAATCGCATATACTCGGCTCCAGTTGTAAGTTTTCACTTCTTTCCTGTGGTTATAAGCACACGCACTGATTTTTTGTGTCGTAACGGCTGAATACGGAAACGCTACTCAAATTTGAAAATTTGCGCGCCCGTACACCATTCACTACCGTATATACCCTCCAAGTCATCTCATTGTTTGAATTTAATTTGCAAAACTCATTTGATATTCATTAATCTTTTCTTTTCGACTTGTTGAGCGAGAGAGCGAGATGGCTAGAGTAAAGATAAAGGCGTTAGAAAGAGACGGCGAAGTAGTTAAGAAAAACCGTCGTCTTTTGTAAATTTTTAGGATAAAAGAATGACACGATTTGTTTTGATTATGACGCGACGTGATAAAAGATTATGACGCAGCGGGTTTGTTTTATTACAAAACAACGTCATAAGTATTTTTTTTTACAATATAAAAAGAACTGCCTTCTGAAAAACACACTGCATAATCACCTCATAATGTTTCCTGTCCATTAAGTAAACCGTTTTTTGACAGATGGAACTAGTGATTGCAGCAACACACAATACATTGATTGATACACGTACGGTATGATAATGTCTGTAAGAAGCCATAAATAAGATAATTCAATAAGATAAGGCAGTTTATATATTTATTGTATTACGCATTTTAAAGTTAACTTTTATGTAATCTGGAATTTTTACGTTAACAACAACCGTAAAGGAAAGGATATACTGGGACAAAGGCCTCCTATCGTGAGAGGGAGTGGGCCGTAATCCACCACGCGGGCCCAGTGCGGATTGGTAGATGTCACATGTCTTCTAATGTTTGGTTCTAGGACATGCCGGTTTCCTCACGATGTTTTCCTTCACCGTTTTGAGAGCAGTGGTTATGAAATTATTTGCACACAGTAAAGCACCTTTTAGGGTTCGAACCTAAGACCTACAACTCGTAAGCCACGGCCGTTACCACTGAGCCAGCACTGATCATCTACTACCTGCTGACTTGTATTTAACTTGATATTTGCATAGTTTAACTTCATAACTTAAATACCTGACATCAAAGTTAAGTTTCTCGGGCGAAATGTGGATGTACAGTTACCAAAGAGATAAGTTACCAGGGTCTTCGGATATAGTTGAAATTAAACAAGAAACCGATGAATGTTTTCGAATGAAATTTAATTTGATAAATTAACTGTTTGTTTTCTACTCGTACTAATTTTTTTCACGTTTAATAGTTTTATTTAACATACACAAAATAATTACAATTTTTACAAGCTAACACTAATATTATATACTTTATACAGTGTGTAACGGAAGGGGGGTATCAACCCTGAAGGAGGTGAATGTGCTCATGAAACTCAACAACTTTCCCCAAAGAACATAGGTCGAAATATGAAAAAAAATTTGACCCTCCCATAGTAAATCAATCAGCTGGTAGTCAGTTTTGTAAGGGAGGGCCAAATTTTTTTTTCATATTTCGAAGCCGTTTCCTGCTATGAAGTTACTATTTGGTTCGGTCGTTTCCGATCCTACACTCCTACACTCTTTCGAATATTGACTATGGTCCCGACCCAACTGAGCCGATCCGAACTTTTTTCGCATTTTTCAGTAATATTCGGTTCGGCCATGTGTCGGTCCGATCCGAACATTCGCACTTTGCACTTCGGAGTAGGCCCCCTGAACACTACTACACACACCCCTACATACACACCCTCACATACTTACCCTTATTCTAACATACACACCCCACTCTAACATACACACACATATACACCTCAAAAGTCGTTTCTAATACTTATCCCTTCATCATCTGCCTAACCTTTTCCCAATTATGTTGGGGTCGGCTTCCAGTCTAACCGGATGCAGCTGAATACCAGTATTTTACATGGAGCGACTGCCTATCTGACCTCCACAACCCAGTTACTGGGTAATACGATACCCCTTGGTAAGACTGGTTGTCAGACTTTCGGGCTTCTGACTACCCGTAACGACTGTCAAAGATCCACGAATGACAGCCGGGACCAACGGCTTAACGTGCTTTCCGAGGCACGGAGGGGTCTCGGTATGTAAAGATGGCCACCTATCCACAGACCAACCGCGACAAGCGTAGCTTAACCTGACCGATCGACCTGTGCGGCTGTTATTATTTAGCCACGGGCCCCTCGTTTGCAATATCCCTTTTATCCCATAATTGTTAACTTTAATTTTAATATGCATACTTTGTAACCAGCAATGACAATGACTATTTTTGTAATGTTATAACACAACATAAAATGGTTTAGGTATCACAGTGACAGCAGAACACTGACTCCTGAGTCACAGGATCGCCTAGTTTAGGAGTCAGGGTTTACCTTACCAGGGTAGCGGGAACATCCGAAAGGGTTTACCGCTGCCCTGGAACATAAAGGGCTAAGGAAGGAACACGGGTGGGTTTTAGTCAGTAAGAGTCTGACACTCCCTTCTGCTCCAGCCAGAGCGGGAGGAGTCATTAGATGATTTCCCATCCCCAAAAAAAAAAAAAGGATTTACCTTATCCGTATGACCTTTAGTTAACCAAGCTATGTGTCCTAGTCTTAAGCAATGTCAAAGGTTTTTGTATCAATAAAGATTTTAATTATTATTGAGATAATGTTCCCACTGCTGGGACACAGGCCTCCTCTCTGTGAGAGGGAGTAGACTGTAATCCACCACGCGGGCCCAGTGCGGGTTGGTAGATGTCACATGTCTTCGAATTTTTGGTTCTAGGACATGCCGGTTTCCTCACGATGTTTTCCTTCACCGTTTTGAGAGCAGTGGTGATGAAATTATTTACACAAAGTAAAGCGCCTGTCTGGGTTCGAACCCATGACCTGAGTAAATTATTCTACTTTTTGCCAAGATAAATAACAGTTATTTCTTTGACAAGATAAATGACAGTTATTTTAATTTGTAAATGAGTTTCAAAGAATTACTGCTAACTTAACTATAATATTGTAATTAGTAGATATTATGCACGCCTCTTTATAATGCAGTGGACCTTCTATACTTATATAAAACACCTTACAAACATGTATAAATCTTACAAACAAAATAAATGATTTTGATTTGATTTCGACTGGAAGCCGATTCTAACGCTCTAGGGGCTTACCTTGCCTGAGTAAATATTGTTTAATAGACAGTGCGATTGATCTGTACCAGTTATTATAAGATATTGGCGGGTCAATAATAACTGTGACAGGTTTGTTAGAAGGAAAATAGAATAGGAGTAACTGAACAGTTTTCGAATTATCTGGTTGTGGGTTCTAAACCTGTGCCAATGTAATGATGCTTTCAATGTCTAGGTACAGTCACGAGCACCAATATGTCAACACTTGGCAACTTTCAATTTCGATTTTTTCGTGAAATAACGAATGCAACGTTGAAATACGACACATTACATAAACCTATGGGTTCGAAAATGCTATGTTCGTAACAACATAAAATTTTATTCCAAAATAAAGGAGTAAATCGCTTTTGAGTCGGATTTGATGTTAAAAAAAATAAATAAAAAAAATCAGTTGATCCATTCGCATAACTCGATCATAAGTATGGATCAACTGATTTTTTTTTCCCGATTTTAGGGTTTGTCAAATTAAAACGATCAAAATTTAACGGTGTATAGTGGTGGTGATGGTTATATGGTATTTTCTTTCCTTCTTTATTTTTCTTTAAATACCAGAAAAACCAAATCAAAATTTACCCGACCTAGGAATCGAACCCAGGACAACCACAACACCTCTCAAACCTTAACCAACACAGACAGTTAATCTCCAAACAATTTCGCGTCACATCAAAGAGTTCCAACCCGTTTATTGAACCAACTCTCCAAGTATTATCCAAACCCTCGCTGAACCTGTATGTCGGTATGTCCTCTGATATCTACGGAACCGTATGTTTATTTTAGCTAATTGGAACGCGCGTCGCCTGCGGCGGTAGGGGTGAGATAGTGTCGATGGATTAGGGATGTCGATAAAATAAATTGATTTTTGTGGTTAGGTAAAAGATCAGTCCTAGACAAAAATGTAATCGACAATTACTGTACAATCAGTTTATCATTTCACATTATTAAGATAATACATAATCGCATAGACGGGAAACTACATAGATAAACATCAGCGACTAGATCAAGCTGGATTTTGCCCTATTAATTAAACGTGGTTAAAAACATGTAGCAGTTCTTTATTTTGATAAGATTGGCTTTTTTGTGTGCTAGCTGATATATAGCAAATAATTTAATTTAATCTTTTGCGTTTCGTAATGCTAATCACTTACTATACCTAGTAAAAAGTTTTTTTTATTGCTGATTTTTTTAAGCCTGTTCTTGACCTTGATCACGCCTGGAAAGCGGTGGATGAGGTCTACTGAACAGATAGCTGTGCTGCTGGGGAGTTTGTTGCGCCAATTTTTCTTCGCAGCGAAAGCACTATGGAGTGGTGAACGGGGGCGTTTTGGGGGACTGTCTTATTTAATATTGACGTTTAAAAAGTGCTGATTTTCAGCCTAGTTTGAATAAATGACTTTTGATTTTCTGTATGTTTACATTGTCGATATTGTCTGCTGTAAACATGTATAGTTGAATCAGAATATGTTTTTTCTATAGTTAGTACCGTTTTTAATGACACCGTTCTCAGGATTTTTTTTTTATTTTGATACAGGAACAGAATCTATAAATATGCTTACATCAAACAGAACTACGGTATTGTTGAAAAGAGACTCACACAAACCATTGCTTCAAAACATTTTGCTTAAATAAAAAAATACTATCGACAAAATAACCTTATCCTGTCCCACCCTTATCGGCTCCTTGTTTAAATATTAATCGTAGCGACAAAGCCTCGTTTGTGGGCTCCCACCTTTACATTCACGACTGTTAGGCAGGGGGTATGCAGCACCTGAGGCAAGGGGGTAGGATCAACATCGTGCCTTGTGTTATTTTTTGGGCCAATTGCGCTGTGTGGGGAACAATGGCGTATGTTGGCCAGTGTTGGTTGGGAATGTGAATGGTTTATGTAACTTACTGGATGTTGCTCGTTGGGTATTGGTAGTTTCTGCTTTATATACGGGTCAAGTTAAATTAGCTAGCGAAACTCGCAGCCGTGATGGGTGACATAGGCTATATAAATTCTCCCTTGTTAGGGTTAATGGAGGAACACCAAGGAAAGGCTAACATAAGGATTTATATAAGACGTTTATTATCCTTTTATATTTATATATTGGAAGGTGTGTTTACTAATATTACGTGAGACAAAAAAAAAAATTCCAAGGTCAGAATTGTACGTGTTAACTCCACCATATTACACTATGGTGGAGTTAACACGTACAATTCTGACCTTGGAATTTTTTTTTTATAGTAACCTACTTCCTAGTACTTATCTTAGTCCTAGTCTAAAGGCATACCGCTACACTAGTAATATTATGTATAATATTATGCGTGTTCCGACACATCATCTCGAAAAGTTCCTCAAGGAAGAGTTCTGGCCGAAGGGTGTTGTGTACCGCCGGTTTCGTGGTCGGCTACATGACACCAGTCAGCGAAACACGACGCAGACACTTCGTGTGCGTTAGTTAGTTTTTAGTGTAATTATAATGTTGTATGTATTTAGAGTATTTTTAAGTTATATTAATATTGTATTGTATGTGTTTATATGGGCCTTGATGCCTGAAAAAATAGGATAAAAAAAAATAAACGCGAATGTTTGTGAGGATAGATGGATGGATGTTTGATACTCTTTCACGCAAAATCTACTGAACGGATTTGGATGAAATTTGGCACACAGATAATTTATAATCCGGATTACCTGAAACTATCTGTGTATTTGGATACATTTTATCCCGATATTCCTACGGGATAGAAACTTATGCGGTTGAAACCGCGGGGAGTTGCTAGTCCTATCATAATTATAATCCTAATATTAATTATAATATTCATTCTACTAATCCTATCCTATTTTACTAATATTATAAACGTGAAAATTTGTATGGATGGATGGATGCATGTTTGTTAGACTTTCACGCAAAAACTACTGTACGGATTTTGATGAAACTTTACAATAATATGGCTTATACCTACATCAGAATAACACACAGGATACTTTTTATCCTGATGTTCCCACGGGATCGTCACTTATGCGGGTGAAACCGGCGCTAGTAACAAATAATTCAAATAATTATGTACCGTATAAACTTTCATAGGCGATTCATAAAAAGCTGTTTTATGGCATTACAAACTGACACTTCAATTTTTTTTTATTTGTGTTATGTATGATAATAAATTAAATATAATGTATATGTTATGGATATACAGGGTTATTTGTAAAACACCAACAACCTCTTAAGAGGTCACTGTACTCATCATTATGAACAACTTTTACTATAGGACCAAACCTGAAAACACGAAAAAAAAAATCAGCTGTTCCCTACATTTGTGTTCGCATAACTCGTCAAAATGTAGGGAACAACTGATTTTTTTTTTCGCGATTTCAGTTTTGGTCCCATAGTAAAAGTTGTTCATAATGATGAGTACAATGACCTCTTAAGAGGTTGCTGCTGTTTTACAAATAACCCTGTATAGGTATTATTATTTATTTATTTAATACTGTAAGCACGCAAATGTACAGAGGGGGACTTAATACCTTAGGCATTTTCTACCAGTCAACCAAAGACAAACAGTGGTGCAGTCTTCGATCAATAATAGTAGATTCCCAATAAGCGCTTCAAAAACGGTACGAAAAATAAGACCACAAATACTTTTGTGGTCTTATTACAAATTAGTATGTTTTTAACCTTATTACTTAGACTTTAAGTTTCATTTTAGAATAAATGACTGAAAATTTAAAAATAAAATAAATTAAAAATAGAATGATTTTATATTCAAGCGAAATTTTAAATATATTTTGCAATGGTAATTAAACTGTATGTTTAAGCACTAAGGTTTATAATAAACTGAAGTTGTTAATATTATTAAACTTTTTTCTAAGAAATGTAGATGTTTACGTGTGTGCAAACGTGGCCACTTGAGCGACTGATTTTTGTTCCTGATCCTTAATCTAGTACTATTATAGATCGAAGGGTGCAGTCATGAAAATGGAGAAATAAATATTTTTAAATATGAAGATACGAATAAACCTATGAAAAACCATTCCTTATGTACGTAGTATGTATTTGAATGTATAGTCACAAATGTTAACATCATTACTTTTAACGGCCACTGCTCCCTAGCTCTAAACATCAGTAATACACCGCGACCCTCTATTCCTTCGCTAATTACTTCGACTCCTCCGAGGTTTATGGGTGAAGAGTTTCAATTAACAATCTGTTGTTCTTTAATTAAGATTTCTTTGATTAGGGATGGTTCATAGATGAGATTTTGGCTATGATAACTGGTATAAAGTGTTACACATAATTATGTGATTCGCCGCCCGATAAAGCCCTTTTATATTTAAAAGGGCTTTATCGGGCGGCGAATCGTTATTTTAGATAATACTAGCTGCGCCCCGCGGTTTCACCCGCATAAGTTTCGATCCCGTGAAAATATCGGGATAAAAAGTATTCTATGTGTTAATCCTGGTTATAAACCATCTGTGTGCCAAATTTTATCCAAATCCGTTCAGTAGTTTTTGCGTGAAAGAGTAACAAACATCCATCTATCCATCCATCCATCCATCTATTCATACATCCATCCATCCATCCATCCATCAATCCATCCATGCATCCATCCATCCATCCATTTGCCTGTAGAATTATTATTTAAAAGTGACGATTCGCCCGTTTCGGAAGAGTAAATTCGTGGGAATTGATTAATAACCCTATAAAATATGTGTATTTATTTTTATTTTATTTTTTCTCTATTTATCCATTTATTTCAGGCATAAAGGCCAGTTTAAAACACATACAATACAATATGAATATAGCTTAAAAATACTATAAATACATACAACATTATAATTACACTAAAAACTAACTAACGCACACGAAGTGTCTGCGTCGTGTTTCGCTGACTGGTGTCATGTAGCCGGCCACGAAACCGGCGATACACAACACCTTTCGGCCAGAACTCTTTTTTTTGAAGTCGGTTACTAACTGTTGAAAGTTCTGCGCTAACTATTTGAAACATCGTTCTATTTCTGTCAACCGTTTGAAGTTGTCAGAGAACGAATGATGTTTAACGATTAGTGAAAATGTATTTCTATTTAGTGATCAATTATGCTGCAATGGTGAGAGCACGAGCAGTGATCGCTAAGTGGCTCCCTCTTAATCTCCTCCCTCTGGTGGAATAAACTAACCCACGACCGTCATCGAGACCGTAACAAATATGACTTTACGGAATTATAATCATTAGAATGAGCAATGGCGGTCTCACTTACCTATTCATTTATCAGTTTTTTTTTTTCTGTTTATTTTTGCAATGTTACACAACATCACACTATTTAGACATATTCACAATTCGTACTGTTTTTTATCTAACACAAATTTATTTTATTTATACTGGGTTATTTGTAAAACACCAGCAACCTCTTAAGAGGTCATTGTACTCATCATTATGAACAACTTTTACTATGGGACCAAAACTGAAATCGCGATAAAAAAAATCAGCTGTTCCCTACATTTATGTTCGCATAACTCGTCAAAATGTAGGGAGCAGCTGATTTTTTTTTCAGGATTTCAGGTTTGGTCCCATAGTAAAAGTTGTTCATAATGATGAGTACAATGACCTTTTAAGAGGTTGTTGGTGTTTTACAAATAACCCTGTATATTTAAGTATGCATACACACGTCACGTTGCAGTATAAAACTGATTTACATTCGTCACCTCACACATCAGGTCCAGTTGACAACCAGCGTCAGGCACTAGTTGTCTGTCATTTTTGCTAAACTGGGCCTTTTTGGCGCAGCCGTGAGGCACACTTTCCTGTTAATTTCTTACATCGGACTTTATACTTTTTATTTAATCTTTTATTATTTTTATTTTATTGTTTGTTTTATCTGATGTATGTATCTGCCGATCGATGTCAATATCAATAGTAGTGTCAATCCCTAGCATTAGTTGGAATTGGTTGGAATGACAGCTCACTCCACGCTCACTTCACCTAAGTATTCACGGTGATATGGTTACAGAATCGCACTGCTGGTGTATGGTGTGTCTTTTAGTTTGTGCTAAATAAATTATTTATGTATTTTCTTTCTTTCAATATAACTCCTTAAGTTAGAATTGGCCTCAAATGTCCTTGAACCACCCACGATATCCACCCAGCGAGGTAATTATGTAACACACTAATAACTTCATTTTGACAGTTCAACAATATTCACTGCGTTATTTACGTTGTTGATCAGACAAATGTTTCGAACATATGAAGCAATGGTTTAGCAGTATCCTTCAAAATGATTCATATTGTGATTGATGGAGTATTACGCAATTATGGTGCAGTTTCCCCTGCTCCAAAACAATTTTCCGAAGCCCAACAGACCATTGGACTAAAAGAATAGATAAACACGGCATAAGCGTGACTTGTGAATTGTAAGCTCCATTGGTTCCCGTTCGTGACGGAGTGACGGTACGCTGAGCAAGTTGTCATGAATTTGTCAAGTACGATGGAACGGTGTTGATACTTTAAGTTTTATCAAAGTGAGAATTTTGACACATTGTCAGGTTCGTATTACGAATTAAATACTTAGAAAAAGATGGAATAAGTTAATAAATATTGTTATATTGTTGTGTGTTGGTCGGGATTTGATACTTCTTTCGCAAAAAAAACATACACAACGACCACCACTTAAAATATTATTTATGATTATTGTTATGGGTGGTGTGGTTAGGGCGTTAAAAATAATGATGAGTAGGTATTATTATCATAATTAGCTCTCAACTTTTCAATCCCTTGTAAAGTTACTATTCTTTAGATCCAGCAAAGGGGGACATCTTTATGATGTGAAAAACATTTCATAACAAAAATGCATTTTTTTTTTTTGCTAATAGTCTTTAAAAAAGTTTAGAGTAAGAATACGGAAGAGCTCGCTAAATGTGCATTAATTATCATTCTGTGATGATAGTGGCAATTCATATACAGTTTTTGGAACGAAGTTTCTTATAGCGCGTTGCGAAAGGGGGCTAGACGGAAAAATTAAGACCAAAAGTTGGAACGACACTTTTTGCTATAGTTGTAAGCCGTGCGGCGTGCGCGTGTTTCTCTGTCTGTTTCTCTCTCTCTCTCTTATAGAAAGCAAACCAGTTATACTTCGTTCCATCCGGGTGTCCCTTGACACCTCTCAAGTTTTTTTTTATTATTTATTTATTTCTAAAACACCACTACATATTACTTGACAATTTGGTTTTAGTCACAAAACGAAAACCTGTCAAGGTTTACGGTAACCAGTGTGCTGGCAAGCCGTACCTACTTTTAAATTTTACAACAAAAAAATATTGCTACAATGATACATAATAATGCTTTTATATTATAGTTAATTTATAGGTACACTAGCTGCGCCCCGCGTTTTCACCCGCATAAGTTTCGAGTTCGTGGGAATATTGGGATAAAAAGTATCCTGTTAATCCTGGTTATAAGCCATCTGTGTTACAAATTTTATCCAAATCCGTTCAGTAGTTTTTGCGTGAAAGAGTAACAAACATCCATCCATACATCCATCCGTTCATATCTATTCATCCATCCATCCATACAAATTTTCACGTTTATAATAATAGTACGATTAGGAGAAATATTGTGTGAGGAAACATTTTGATTTGTACTTATAACTATTCGAACTCGTTTTGCAAGTCTTCTGGAAAAGGTCTTCTTTATTTTTTTTTACTACATAATATCAAGTGTTTTTGATAGTTGGCTTTGGTGCCGTAGGACTGATACACAGATGTTTATATCGTCAGAAAAAAGTGATCAAAATAAAAACTTTTTCTTCTCGAAAGTATCAAGCTCTTTCATTCGCAGTCCGCACATCTCGGAGGGCGCCTTATCAGGGGTTGTAGCATGAATTTTAATATTTAATTAAAAACTTTACCCCGCGCCGGCCGTTATATTCATATCTTAAACAGTTTTACTGGAAATTGAGACTAAACTCTTCAAAATTAACATCAATAACTTTTCCAAATGGGGCCGTGAAAAGTTTACAATATTATGTAAAAAAGTACTAAAAAAAATATGATGCCCCTGTTCTATTATTTCTAAAAACATTTATATACACGCCTTGAATCGAAACAGTGATATGGGGGCAAAGTCAAACGCTGAATCTTCTTTATATATAAAAATCAATTGCTGTTCGTTTGTCTCGCTAAAACTCGAGAACGGCTAGGCCGATTTGGATGAAATTTTTTGTGTATATTTCACCGGGCTCCTGGATGGTTTGAAAACACAACTGGACCCGGTAGGTGGCGCTGCTGTCGGTATATGATGACTCAACCGGGCAGGACGACGTCTGCCGGCTCCGCTAGTCTCTAATGAAATTAATATTGAGCTAGAAACGAATAAACATAATTTCTTGCATATTGAAATCTAGGCTTGTGAACAGAATGCCAATTCTTGTAATTTAAAATGTTCAAAATCTAGTCGCAGTCTCATCTCAGCGACAAACAAATGTCAAAAACTTATCAAAATGTAGGGAAATTAGAGGAATTTTTGACAGATTGAGACTGAGATCAGACTGAACGTTCTTAAAATTACAAGAATTGCCCCTCAGATGCCTGGTGCCTGGATGCCTGTCGTCTAATTCTAAAATGTAACTCTTACTGAATGACCTTTTTCTTTAGTCTTGAACTAGTGGCCGGTTGGCCCCTGCTTCACGATTTTGCTTTATATATTTAAGACTGGCCTCTGCCCGCGCCTTCACTCGCGTGGATGTCAGAAATTAAGACAAACAAAAGTATATAAATATCTTTTCCCAGGATTTTATCGAAATGCTTTCAGTGGTTACGGCGTGAAAAGGTAACATAGAGACAGTTTGAATCACCTTTAAATTTTTAATATGAGTATATGGATTAATAATAATAATAATTTATCTTTATTTCAGACATACGTCCATACATTTTTATAAAGAAAGCGTAAGTAGGGTTGTTACCATAGCACACATAAAAAAAAAATTAGGAATATATTAATAATAATAATATATTATTAATATATATTAATTTTATAATATACGTAGATATAGGAGATGCCTACCATCAATTAATCTGCCTGCCTTTTCCCAACTATGTTGGGATCAGCTTCCAGTCTAACCGGATGCAGCTGAATACCAGTATTTTACATGGAGCGACTGCCTATCTGACCTCCGCAACCTAGTTACTGGATAATACGATACCTTTTAGTAAAACTGGTTGTCAGACTTTCAGGCTTCTGACGACCCGTAACGACTGCCAAAGATCCACAAATGACAGCCGGGACCAATGGCTTAACGTGTTTACCGAGGCACGGAGGGGTCTTGGTATGACCAATTGCGAAAGTGGTTGTTACAGGAATGTTTTTATTCAATTAATGAATTTTTCCACAAATGTCCACGTAAATTTTGTTATTATTATGCCTAAATATTTTATGAAAAAGTGAAGCTCTCATATATTGTTAACCATTTAATATTACATATTTGTTGTTAATTTAATTTGAATGTTAATTTAATTTGGTTTTATTTGGAATTTAATTTAATTTGTTTTGTAATTTATTTTGATTAAATAAATTTCTATTTGCATGCCGCTGTGTCGGCGAGACATGATGATCCTTAACTACTTTATTACATCTTTGTACCGTGTTTCTGGCAATAAAAGGAATTATTATTATTATTATATATGTAACGATGGTCACCCATCCACGGACCAACCGCGGCAAGTGTAGCTTAACCTGATCGATCGACCTGTGCGGCTGTTATTATTTAGCCACAAGCCCCTCTGGTGACTACTATCAATATTAAGATTTTACACACACTACGCTGCAAAAATATTGAACAGCATTATTTCAACTCACCCCCTTTATACTTGACCATAATACACACAGAACAGGGGTTGAATCTCAGCCCTCTTCCAACCCTTAGGGCGCGAGCACACTTCCGTGTTAATGGGGACTTATAGACTATAAATCTATACTGTCCTTTATGGAATCGGTATTAAATTATATTCATGTGAAAAGTGTCAAGATCAGTCGTCGCTCTAACTTTGGAGATGTCAGTTTTAACTGACTGTGGAGGATGAAAGGGAGAGTTGTGTTGTTTGAAAGTGTGATGTGGACGTTTGAGGATATAGTAGGTACATAATTACTCGACTTTGGTCGTGTGTATTTTTAACCGACTTCTAAAAAAGGAGGAGGTGCTCAATTCGGATGTTTGTAATTTTTTTCTTTTTTTTTTATATTTTTGTTCGCGCATAACTCCGTCTGTCGCTTGCCAACCGATTTTGAAAAATATTTTTTTGTTGGAAAGGGTATCTATAGTATATGTATATACTTCCCAACTGGTCCCATAGATTTTTTTTTAATTTCATCAAAAACGGTTCTGTAGTTTGGTTTTTAAACCAAAGTTACTGGTAAAAATTACAACTTAAAAGTGAAAAATAAAACCTTTTTTGCAAAAAAAAATCAACCGACTTCCAAAAACGACACTACAAAGTGAAAAATAACTTTAATTTCGGAAGTCGGTGGCAAACAACGAAAATGCGAACCCAACGACACCGACTTCCGAAATTAAAGTTATTATTCACTATCCTATTCAATATCAACTTCGGACTCCCGCAGACAGAAATGAAACGACGCGACCATGTTGTACCGTATGCACCATTACGATTCGACACGATTCTGGAGGCTCAATTTCCATGAAGTTTTTCATAGAAATTGTTCTACTAGAGTCGTGTCGTGCTTGTCAGCCTGTCAGCCAGTACCGCCACCAGTGTCGTGCTTTCGTGTCGTGCGTGGAGTGCCTTCACCAGTTGATTAACTTTGTTAAATATAAACACGCACGCCTCCCAGCGTCAAATGTCCCTGTCAGGTTTGGCACAGCGGAATCTTGTGACCTTCACCAGGTTAAAAGAGTTTCCGTAGAGTTTCTTGCCCGTTCTTCTCCATAGGTACCTACTAAGCTTTGGAATGGGCAACTAGCTTCATCTTTCTGACTGACCGACCCCTTGACAATTCAAAAGTGCGTGTAAATTAGTTTATTTGAAATAAATTCTTTGAGTTTAAGCTTCCCACTGCTGGGAAAGTGGCCTACTTTCTTTGAGAGGGAGTGTGCTGTAATCTAACACGCGGGCCCACTAACCGGGCACAATACACAGACTCCGGTTTAACTACTGAGAAATATCTCTGTACAGCCACTTTGTCTAACCTGGTAATCGAACCCATGCTTATCAGACGTTAGAAAACCAACGAGGTAGTCACTTTTTCTAATACTAAAGTTATTTACAACACTGCTTACCCACCTATCTAGTGCGTGACGATAGCTAAGTATTTATCGTCAATAAATAGCGATGGAGTTGAAACTGTGCCAACTGAAGAGTGATTACCAATGACAGATATATTATTAGTATACAGGGCTTTTGACGTGGGTTTACTTGCAACGTTCTTCACGTACTAAAATATTTTACTCACAAAAAAAGAAAAAAAGCGTCCTCCAAAAAAAAAAAAAAAATAGGTAGGTTCTGCTAACTTTAGTCTTGGAAGTCGGTTTCCTTGGTTCTGGTGTTTTTGCGCCGACTTTCTAAATTTAGTTTATATGTTTGTCGTGCTTTTTTTGAAGGCGGTTGTTTTTTTTTTGTTTAAAAATCTTTTCTGCGAATTATGAACCTCCTTCTTTTGAAGACAGTGAAAAGTGGTACTTTCTCGTAAAAGCGAGTGTAGTAGATATACTACACTCGCTTTTAAGTTCCATTTTACTGTATCAGCCGGTCGATTTTGTAAAAATCTCACCGTGAAAACTCAAGTGAAGTGAGCTTGATGTGAGTTGTCAGTAGTGTCAATCCCTAGCATTAGTTGGAATGACAGCTCACTCCACGCTCACTTCACCTAAGTTTTCACGGTGAGATGGTTACAGAATCGCACTGCTGATCCGTACTTCCCCGGACGATCTGCTTCAAAAAGAGATCTCTTTGTGAAGCTGTTCGGCCGAAGAAGTATACCACACATATTTCTGTCGCGAAGCGTCGCTATGTTCCGGTTTAAGAGCCTGTACAACGGTCCACTAGCGCCACTCCTTTAAAAAAATATTATCTCGTGACTGAGAAGGAATTATGAAAATCTGCTCAATCAGCGACCTCGGTAAGTGTGTCTAGAATTTTCTAATACCTTTTATTAAGTTTCATATTGAGACACGAAGCAACTAAATACGACATAATAGGAATGTGGCCGCTTTTCTTTAGATCGAATTTTGTTGCTTCGTGTCTCAATATGAAATTTTATAAAAGGTATTAGAAAATTCTAGACACATTTACCGAGGTCGCTGATTGAACAGATTTTCATAATTTCTTCTCAGTCAAGTCACGAGATAATAATTTTTTAAAGGAGTGGCGCTAGTGGACCTTTGTGCACCCTCTTAAAGGATATGTCTGCCTGTGTAGGTACAAGCACATGAGATAATTTATAAACCGTTTACTTTGATCGTTTTAATCCTTAAAAGGGGTCATTGTACTCATCATTATGAACAACTTTTACTACGGGACCAACCCTGAAATCGGGAAAAAAAATCAGTTGATCCATAGATTTATGTTGGCATAACTCGACATAATGTATGGATCAAATGATTTTTTTTTCACGATTTCAGAGTTGGTCCCGTAGTAAAAGTTGTTCATAATGATAAGTACAATGACCCCTTTTAAGGATTAAAACGATAAAAATTTATCGGTGTATTAAAATTGTCTCTGGGATGACAACGCATCTGCGATGTCTCTAGTATCTACCATCAGGTGGGCTGTCGGCTTGTTTCCTTTCCAATAACACAATAATAAGTGTTTTAGTAGACACAACAAGACAAAACGATTGTATTATATTGATTCTTATGTCATTAATATTATGAGTGAGACGCACAGGTGTTAAGAATGGCCAACACATTTTATTTATCTCACCAAAAATTAAACTCGTGACTACTGAATGACCTGGGAATCAAACCCAGGAGTCTAAAGATTGATTCCCTGATTTGGCATAGTTGTATTGGCTTTTCAGTTTGATGTCAATACGCTTGCCCGCTCCTTTTATTATGGGGCTTGAAAGAAAATAACTGGTGAAATAATAATATAATTAAATAAATAATGTATGAGTAGATAGACCTGGGGGCCTACTCCGAAGTGCAAAGTGCGAATGTTCGGATCGGACCGATACATGGCCGAACCGAATATTATTGAAAAATGCGAAAAAAGTTCGGATATGCTCAGTTGGGTCGGGACCGTAGTCAATATTCGAAAGAGTGTAGGAGTGTAGGATCGGAACCGACCGAACCAAATAGTAACTTTGTAGCAGGAAACGGCCGAACATTCGGCCGATACTACTTCGGAGTAGACCCCCTGTACAGTCACGAGCAAAAGTATGTATACACTCGGCTTTATTCAAAAGCGATTTACTCTTTTGTTTTTTAATGAAATATTATGCTGTTACGAACATACCATTTTTGAACCCATAGGTTTATGTAATGTGACGTATTTCAACGTTGCATTGGTTATTTCACGAAAAAATCGCATTTGAAAGTTGCCAAGTGTTGACATATTGGTGCTCGTGACTGTACATAAAATATTAATAGAATATGTGAATGAATGGATATATAAATACATAGGTAATAGGATATAAAATAATTCTAACTTAATAACAAATAAAATTAATAAAGCGCTTGTAGCGGTATCTACAACTCCACATGCGAACAACGCGTCATACTGACGTCACGCAAATCCTGCATCTCGCAAGCAGAGTTTACCGCGCAATTAGCATACATACAAACTTCCCGACTTCAGTCGTTGGGCAGTTGCCCGCCAGACACAACACCCATCCGGTCGGAGGATCCTCCCTATTCTATGGAGGATGATTGAACTTTGTTCCTCATACCTCTAAACGCTCTTCCTCTGTGTACTTTTTTAAAATTTGCTGTGCCCAACAGGGTTCATAATTGTTTCTATTATTTTTCTTATATTTATCACCTGTAATTGTACATTATGGATAGCAATAAATGATTTGAGATTTCAAATGGGCACCCCCCATACAACTTCGTCTAACCGTTTGCGTGAATGTGACGCATGTTTACCCCCAACTTGTTTTTTTTTTTGTGTGTTTATGTCCTTTTTTTATGCGTCATGTTTGCCGCAAATTCATTTTCTTTCTTAACCTTTCGGTTAAGACAAACGTGATTTTATGCGCTTTGTTAAAGTTCGTCATCCCACAACACAGTGTGTCAGATGTCTGGCGTTTCATATAGGAATAGAATCCCATAAATCTTGTCCAATTGAATTTAGGACGTATTTAGTACAAGATACTGTTTTATTTTGTGTGTCTGTCTGTTTGTTTGGAATTTTTATTTAAGATAAACTATCGTTCCTCAATACCAAAAGTCTTAAGAGAAACAGTTCTTCATAATTTCACCTAACTACACTTCTAACAGGAGGTAGGAAGCGGTAGTGGCTCACTGGTAACGGCCCCCCGCCTAACGAGTCTTAAGCCACCGGCACATTACTGTGTTGTGTTGTGTCGTGACGCGGAATACACCAATCAAAGAGCTACGTCAAATCACAACGAGTTTTGATTGGTTAAAACTGCGTCAGAAGGCGACACAACACACCCCGACACAATAATGTGAACCTAGCTTTAGGTCGTAGGTTTAACCACAGGAGCTTTAATAATAATAATAATAATTTATTAATTCAGACAACCATTGATCCATTACATTAATATTACATTTAAGTTGTTAGTATGAACTTAAAAACTATGTTAGTATCTAATAACTGAGAGACTTAGTCTTTTGGGTGAGGTTCCACACCATTGGGCTGTCTAGCTTACTGCTTATTACATCCAGGATGCTGTTACTGTTCCCACGCAGTCTGCTTAGCAGTGAGGCTGTCTTTTTGCGCCAGGTGGCATCAAAGCCGTCTGTGTGCGACTCAGCGAACATTGTTGACGCACTGCAGAAGCGTGGCAGACGCAACAGCGCCCTGAAGGCATTGTTAAACTGGATGCGCAGAGGTATATCTGAACCACAGGCTCGCCGAGTACAGAAATGTGCAATACGCTTTGAATAAAGTTACTTTCACCGCGTCTGTACAGCGAGCGAACCTGCGGGCCAGCATGTTCGCCCGGACTGACAATGCCCTGCGCTCCCTCTCCATGTCTACATCATCATGTCTGCTTTACTTTGTGTAAATTATTTCTTCACCACTGCAAAAAGTGGAAGGAAATCGGCATGTTTTCTAATAAATAATAATAAATCATTTATTTACCTGAAATATGGTGGGTGCACAAGATGTTAAATTAAATTATAGCACAGGACATTTTCACCCTCATTACGGGCATGCAAAACTATAGTTAACTAGCTTCTGCCCGCGGCTTCGCCCGCGTGGATGTCGGAAATTATCCCACGGGAACGCGCTAACAGGATAAAATGTATGTGCTTCCCCAGGATGCCATCTATCTCTATGCCAAATCAGAAGTTCAGTGGTTTACACTATTGACAGCTCACTTAACCTAACTTTTCACGATGAGATTTTTACAGAATCGATCGGCAGTTTAGAAGAAATTAGGCAGACGTGCAAAAGTATGAAGATGTAAAATCCTACTTCTTCCTAATCTATCTATACTTATAATAAATCTGTAGAAGTGAAAATTCTGTACATTGAAAATATCCAAAAAATAATTGGCAGGGGGTGTTACTTGACCGACACCGAACCCAAAAATGTGATTAAAAAATTTTTTGTCTGTCTGTCTGTCTGTCTGTCTGTCTGTCTGTTTGTTCAAGCATCACGCAAAAACTACCGGTTCGATTACGATGAAACTTGGTATAATTATTCTTTAATATCCTGGGCACCACACTGGGTACTTTTTATCCCGGAAAAGTATATACAATAAAAAACAAACTTAATTTTGCGGTTCGATCCCTATACCCGATTACCACTGTCTGTACTGTACCAACCGCAAATACTAAGTTTGTCGTAGGTTGGGTCACCCGCAGTGGAGTTCATTTTTATTCCTTTTAGTTTTTAGAGTTATTTAGGTTTATTTTTATATGAGTCGTAGGTATAGATTTTAATTTTAAAGTATAGGTAGTATATTTGATAGTGTACGTAGTGATCGTAGGTTATTTTATAATACTGTTAGGTAGGTTTAGTCCTTCGTATAGATATTAGTTTTTAGGGATTTTGCTTATTTATTGAGTTTAGATTAGTTATCATCAGAAATAGGTTTATTTAGGTAGGTAGGTATTTAATTTTCTGTTATTGAGTTTTTTTTTAAAATTAGTTAGGTACTTAGGTAAAGATATCATATAGGTACCCTCTTAATCACCACTAATGAGACACAATTGGTTTTCTATTGTAATTAGCCACAAAGGGCCCGCGACATAGATGGCATTCTGGGGAAGCACATACATTTTATCCTGTTAGCACGTTCCCGTGGGTAAATTTCCGACATTCACGCGGGCGAAGCCGCGGGCAGAAGCTAGTAGTTAATATTATAAAGGTGAAAGTTTGTATGGATGTTTGCATGGATGGATGTTTGTTACTCTTTCACGCAAAAACTACTGAACGGATTTGGATGAAATTTGGCACACAGATGGTTTGGTGATGGTTTATGGTTTATTTTTATTTTATATATTACATTACAGGATTAACATATAGGATACTTTTTATCCCGATATTCCCTCAGGATCGAAACTTATGCGGGTGGAACCGCGGGGCGCAGCCTTTTCTGTCCCACTGCTGGTCAAAAGCCTCCCACAAATCCTTTCAGGAACTCTTTTCCCGCGCCACGTCAAACCAGCCCTCGCGGTATGCGTCCCAGATCGGCATCGTCATCATTAATTAATTTATCCTTTGTTAAGTAAGTAATATGTATTTTTTAAGCCGGATTTACATTTATGTGTTGTGTCGCCTTCTGACGCAGTTTTAACCAATCGAAACTCGTTGTGATTTGACGTAGCTCTGAACAGATACGTTTGATTGGTGTATTCCGCGTCACGACATAACACAACACAGTAATGTGCCGGTGGCTTGAAAGATTTCTCCAATCAAATTATTTAAAATACTTCACTGCACATCATTATTCTTTCTATTTTTGACCTTAAAGAGGTCCTTTTTATTTTTTTGTTAGTGCAATATCATCAAATAACTTCTCCTGGACGGAGCGGGAGAACGTCAAACTCAAAGTCAAATCTTTATTGCATTCCATATGTGTTATGTAGATGGTAGGTATTAAAAGGTAAAAGATCAATATAGACCCTGTCGGGTACAGCAAAATTTAGGAGAGAGGAAGAGAGCTAAGTGGCAATTCAGAAAATTAAAAGGGTACGATGGGGCTGACACATCTTTGATAAAAGCCCCTAAACAAAATCAGATTAAAAAAAAAAAACTTGAGAGGTGTCAAGGGACACACGGATGGAACGAAGTATAACTGGCTTGCTTTCTATAAGAGGAGAGACAGACAGAGAAACACGCGCACGCCGCACGGCTTACAACTATAGCAAAAAGTGTCGTTCCAACTTTTGGGTCTTAATTTTTTCCGCCTAGCCCCCTTTCGCAACGCGCGATAAGGAACTTCGTTCCAAAAACCCACCTGTGTTCCTTCAGTTGCCTGTGCCAGGGGCCACGGTAACTCTTTCATACAATCCGTGACCCTGGCAGAGCTTGCAGCGGTCTCATTTCCAAAAATGATCAGAACATAAGTTTGATTATGTGACCAAAAACTTATAAAAAGTTCTGCTATACCTTTTTCAAATTTTACCTCAACCGAAATTCGAACCCCGATCAACGTCCCATAAACTCCTCTAAACATCGCACCATTAAAACTGGACCTTCCCATAACAGTAAAGTTACCTCACCCGAGCGTCGAACCTGGGGCCCGCTATTAAGCCGTTGTTTCTAATTAACTTTGGCTTAAGGGGAATGCAGTCGGGAGCGGCTTCATATGAAATAATTATTTTAACAAATTTAAATGAAATGAGCTGAAACTGCGACTGGTTGATCAGCACCCTAATTGCGTAACACACAATCAATCGTTTCACGGTTTCATTTTGACAGTTCAACAACATTCATTGCGTTATTTACGTGTTGAGCAGACAAATTTTTCGAACTTATGAAGCAATGGATTAGCAATTTGCTTCAAAATGATTCAGATTACGATTGATCGTGTGTTACGTAATTATTGGTGCCGGTTAGACTGTAAGCCGACCCCAACATAGTTGGGAAAAGGCTGGGCAGATGATGATGATGTGTAAATGGAATGAGCCCTTTTGTCTACCAAGCAGTGTTTATGGCAATGCATCTTGAACTGCATAATTGAGAGGTTTAGTGAATGATGAAAATGTTGCTTTCATAAGATAAAGATATTAATTGATTATTGACATTTTTATTGCATTTATTATTGCATACGAAATTGTGACTAATTATCTATTACCTATTTTGTTTATGTGCCGTCTTAATTTATTGACTAAATCAAAATCAAAAGTCTTTTATTCAAATTAGGCTGAGAATCAGCACTTTTCGAACGTCAAAATTACAAAAGACAGTCCCCCAAAAACGCCCGCCCTTCACCACTTCCTAGTGCTATCGCTGGGAATAAGAAGTGGCGCAACAAACTCCCCAGCAGCACAGCTGTCTGTTCATCTACTTCACATGATCTACTATTGAATTTATTTTTATTTTGTTAATTGACATTCGCTTACTTAAGATATTTTGTATGCCTTTTGGCGGGACATAGCATGGATCAACATTTTTTGTATAACATCTGTATAATTATACCCTATGCTCACAAAATGAATAAATGTACGTTCTAAAGTTATGACGTGACCGAGGGAAATAAGGATACATTTTTAATTAAATAGATTATGTATTCTCCTGCAGAATATCATACTGTAGGTAAAGTTGCTCTTATTTATTAATCTTTTAATGCATAAGGTTTTTTATAGTTTTCAAAAGTATGGATAATTTTTTAACCTTTAATTCACATCGGACTGCTGCGCTGCGTGTCGCGGGTTCGATTCCCGCACAGAACAAATATTTGTAAGTCCTACATGTATTTGTTCTGAGTCTGGGTGTTTTTCTATCTATAATATGTATGTATTTACAAAAAAAAAATGTATATAAGTAGTTTATCAGCCATCTTGTTACCATAACACAAGCATTAGGTTGCTTAGCTTGGGACTAGATTGCGCTGTGTGAAATGCCCAGGGATATTATTATTATTATTACATATTAATGAAAATATATTTAGTATGTCGCAGAAACGAAAGCCTTCGCCTTAACTAACACATTAAAATGTAATCTGCGTGTAATTTGAGCTTCCCCTTAATCCTAGAGATTTCGCGAATTTCCCTAGCGCTTTATATTTATGGTTTTAAGTGGAATTAGTTAAAAGACTGAGTATAAAATATTAGTCCAGTGAAAACAGTTTTTTGGTAAAATGTATAATCATCTGCTTAGCCTTTTCCCAACTATGTTGTTCCTAGTTTCCCAACTATGTTCCTAGTATTGTATACATGCAACTACATTCTAACTGAACAGACAGCTGTGCTGCTGGGAAGTTTGTTGCGCCACTTCTTCTTCCCAGCGATAGCACTAGGAAGTGGTGAAGGGCGGGCGTTTTTGGGGGACTGTCTTTTGTAATTTTGACGTTCGAAAATTGCTGATTCTCAGCCTAATTTGAATAAATGACTTTTGATTTGGTTGGGGTCAGCTTTCAGTCTAACCGGATGCAGCTGAATAACAGTATTTTACATAGAACGGCTGCCTATCTGACCTCAGTTACTGGGTAACACGATACCTGCCTATCGATTCTGTAAAATTCTCACTGTGAAAAGTTAGATGAAGTGAGCTTAGAGTGAGCTGTCAATAGTGTCAATCCCTAGCATTAGTTGGAATGACAACTCACTCCACGCTCACTTCACCTAAGTTTTCACGGTGAGATGGTTACAGAATCGCACTGCTGTGTAGTTCTGATGACAACACAATATTATCCTACTCATATTATAAACGTGAGGATGGATGGATGATTGTTACCCTTTCACGCAAAAACTACTGAACGGCACCCTAATTGCGTAACACACAATCAATAGTAATCTGAATCATTTTGAAGCAAATTGCTAATCCATTGCTTCATAAGTTCGAAAAATTTGACGGATTTGGATAAAATTTGGAACACACATAATAAAAATCAAATCAAAAATCATTTATTTGCTTAAATAAGGTACAGAAGGTTGACAAAATGTACAGAATTGTTCTCTTATTCTGCCTTTAATTTCGGCGTGCAAATATGTACATATTTTATTTTATTATAATTAACTATTGATAATATTCATGCAGTCAGTATACAGATAATCCCATAAAATTGTGTCATTAAATTAAATAAATGTCGCTATAAAATTGAAAAAATAATAATCATAAATGTCACTATAAAAATGAAAAAATAATAATAATAATATAATATCCCTGGACATTTCACACAGCGCCATCTAGTCCCAAGCTAAGCAACCTAATGCTTGTGTTATGGTAACAAGATGGCTGATAAACTACTTATATACATTTTTTTTTTGTTGTAAATACATACATATTATAGATAGAAAAACACCCAGACTCGGAACAAATACATGTAGGTCATACAAATATTGGTTCCGTGCGGGATAATAATAATAAAGTCATAAATGTATGTATAGTTTATAACCAGGATCATCCATCCATCTATCCTCACAAACTTTCGCGTTTATAATATTGGTAGGATTATAAACTTCTGCCTATCCCATTGTAGAATGGCGTGATGTAATGTCATGTCTTTCTGATAATAACATCATCTGTTACTAATAAAACGTGTAATCTTTAATTTATCGCCATCCGGTGGTGTTCAGCCATCAAAGTGATTGTCACATCAATTTTCATCAAGCAGTTTATGAGATCGGGCGCACAAATAGACAGACATCGTTTTATAGGTACATTCTTAGTAAGACTACATTTATATTTATATGACATAGAATTTGGCGTATTTATAGTTTAGTTTCGAAGCTAGGTTAAATGAAATTAATTATATATTATATTTCGTTTACTTATTTAATTAAGTAGATAAATAAACGCCGCATGGGTCGATCGATCAGGTTAAGCTACGCTTGCCGCGGTTGGTCCGTGGATGGGTGACCATATACCAAGACCCCTCCATGCCTCGGAAAGTCGTTACGGTTCGTCAGTAGCTCTACCATGAGTTTGCACAACCAAAACTCGCTAGCATCTCCGTAAATAGTATACACTGGTGGACATAATTATCACGTAACTTCATAACTTGAGAACGACTTTACCGATTTCGTCCATCTTTTTTTTTTGAAGTTTTCTAATACTTTGTAGAAGGTTCTTACGGAAAAAAAAATTAAGAAAGTTGCTTCACGCGGACGAAGTCGCGGGCAAAAGCTAGTAAGGAACAAAAATTCAATAACCACTAAATTACCTTTAGTACCTAGTTCACTAACAGCAAACCTTTCTATTTATTTTTTCTTTCTATTTATAAATGTATATAAGTAGTTTATCAGCCATCTTGTTACCATAACACAAGCATTAGGTTGCTTAGCTTGTGACTCGATGGCGCTGTGTGAAATGTCCAGGGATATTAAATGGTGTCAATTCTCTTGCTTTAAAAGTAAAAATGGGTGTTCCACAAGGCTCGATTTTGGGTCCTTTCCTCTTTTTAGTATATATTAATGATCTACCCCATTTATTAAAGAACCAACCACAAATGGTGTTATTTGCTGACGATACTTCCTTAATTTTTAAGATAAATAGGCGTGCATCAAATCTTGACGACGTAAATAACGCCCTACTGCAGGTACAAAATTGGTTCACTGCTAATAATTTGGTATTAAATGGGAAAAAAACTAAATGCATAAGATTTGCTTTACCAAATGTTAAAAGTAGTGATTGTGACATAGTATTGAACAAAGAGAAACTAGAATTCGTCGATAAAACTGTTTTCCTGGGGATCACGCTCGACTCAAAGCTGCAATGGGGTCCTCATTTAACATCTCTTGCAGGACGGCTAAGTTCGGCAGCTTATGCTGTAAGAAAAATCCGTCAAGTTACTAATGTAGATACCGCGAGGCTAGTCTATTTCAGTTACTTTCATAGTATCATGTCTTACGGTATTTTACTATGGGGACGGGCTGCAGATATCGAGTCCATTTTTATTCTGCAGAAAAGAGCCATCAGAGCAATATATGGCCTCCGCAGGCGCGATTCTTTAAGGGAACTGTTTAAAGATATTAACATCATGACGGTACCTTGTCAATACATCTATGAAAACATAATGTACGTAAGAAAAAATTTAAATCTTTTCAATTAAAGAGGTGAAAGACACAACTATAGGACTAGAAATAGGGACCAATTAGTTCAAACAGGTTTCAGACTGGCTAAAGTAGACTCATCCTTCATGGGGTACTGTTTAAAATGTTACAATAAAATTCCTCCCCACATACTCCAACTGAATGAAACGAAATTTAAATCTTGTATTAAACGCACACTATGTAGCCGAGCATACTATAAGTTAGGGGATTACATCGCTGACAAAAATGCTTGGCTCAATGCTGGTCCTGCTCCACAGAGGCGCATAAACTAATTAGCATTCGGAAACATTGTTGGAGCTGCTGAACATTGGAAAAAAAAAAACTATCTTTGCATTGTATAAACTCAATTGTTTAGAATTGTATAATTGCATAGCACACGTGTGAGCACTATGTACTTTCTATAAAGCTACCATTTACTGGGTACGTCTTTCATTGACTTGAATGTGCCCTGGCAGCTGTGAGTATGTCATGCTCACTCAAATGTCTCGCTGGTGG
The DNA here is from genome assembly GCA_945859715.1 of Apamea sordens. Classification (NCBI taxonomy): domain Eukaryota; kingdom Metazoa; phylum Arthropoda; class Insecta; order Lepidoptera; family Noctuidae; genus Apamea; species Apamea sordens. The sequence continues at coordinate 1,817,941 of OX244015.1, read as the reverse complement.
TGGCGTGTGTGTTGGATCATTAAGTTCCCTCCAAAATGGTTGAGCTGAATGGTGCTGATCCATACGTCATGTTCGTGAACGGGCGCCGCCAGTAGGGACTGGTCATCTCTTAGCTGCCTCGGCTTATTTTAATTTCTGAATTGTTTTTGTTTTTTTATAACGGACGCTTTTAACGTGCACGTATTTCTACATCGTTCTCACATGGTTAATTTCAACACGAATGATGTAATCAAATATTTTGTAACAATTTTATGATTTAAAAGAGTGTCCATGGAGTTTCTTGCCCGTTCTTCTCCATAGGTACCTACGCTTTGGAATGGGCAACTAGCTTCATCTTTCTGACTGACCGACCCTTTGACAATTCAAAAGTACCTGTAATTGGTTTAGTTGAATTAAATGATTTGAGTTTGAGTTTGAGTTTGATTATATTATTTAGTCGGATTATTGACTGTTATAACATTTTTAGCATAGGCGATAGCACTATATACATTTTGATCATAAAATTATGCCGTGCTCTCTTCTTAATACTGAGAAAGAAAGAAACAAAACTTTAACGACACAATCTATCGAATTTACCTTAGCGCTTGCGTAAGACTCCGTAAAATTCATGGTGTAAGCATTATCGAAATCTATTCGATACGCTAGCGTAAGTTTTCGATGACCACTTATGGTAGGGGTGCATAAGCCCGAAAGTCTGACAACCAGTCTTACCAAGGGGTATCGTATTACCCAGTAACTGGGTTGTGGAGGTCAGATAGGCAGTCGTTCCATGTAAAATACTGGTATTCAGCTGCATGTGGTTAGACTGGAAGCCGACCCCAACATATTTGGAAAAAGGCTAGGCAGATGATGATCTTACTAATTAAATTCTGTTATACTAGCTGCGCCCCGCGGTTTCACTCGCATAAGTTTAGATCCCGTGGGAATGTGGGGATAAAAAGTATCCTATAATGTTAATCCTGCTCATAAACCATCTGTGTGCCAAATTTCATCCAAACCCGTTCAGTAGATTTTGCGTGAAAGAGTAACAAACATCCATCCATCCATCCATACAAACTTCACATTTATAATATTATTAGTAGGATTATTATGGTTTCTGTATTTTTCTTTAAACCTACAAGTGATAGGTATATGAATTTACTAATACCTATACTTATCAAGTTCCCGCAGGTACCGACAATCTTTAATTATTATAACTATTTCACGAGAACCAAAACATCTGTCAACATTTTCTAAATTAATTCTGAATGAATATTTAAAACTTCTTCTAAAATCTTTTCCTACAAAAAGATACTAAAAAGATAATACGACAATTGTCTTGATTCATGAATCATTCATTGGACTAATGAATATTCACATTCATTAAGAACTTGGGGTTGAGAAAAAGCCAATAGCGAGGTTTATTCGCGAGGGTTCCGTACTTTGCAAAATGTTGACAGCTTCTGTATGTACCAAAACCAAAAGTTATTTATTTTTTACTAGCTGCGCCCCGCGGTTTCACCCGCATACGTTTCAATCCCGTAGTAATATCGGGATAAAAAGTATTCTTTGTGTTAATCCTGGTTATAAACTATCTCTGTGCCAAATTTAATCCAAATCCGTTCAGTAGTTTTGGCGTGAAAGAGTAACAAACATCCATCCATACAAGCTTTATATTATTAGTAGGATTGTTGTTGTAGTGTTTTTTGTTGTTTTTTTGTTGTTTTTGAAATGTATATAAGTAGTTTATCAGCCATCTTGTTACCATAACACAAGCATTAGGTTGCTTAGCTTGGGACTAGATGGCGCTGTGTGAAATGTCCAGGGATATTATTATATTATTATTTACTTCATCATCATCTGCCTAGAATTCACAAAGGCTTCATTTTATGTCGTGCTGAACCCTAAAGAGTTTAAAAATCTTCCCTGTAGTTTACAATCGTGGTTTAAATTGTATTATTTCCGTTTTTGAATTAGGTTGGTACTGCTAAAAGCCACAACATTTTTGCCATTAATTACAGAATAAATCGTACTACAGTGCTATCAGCCGATCGATTCTGTAAAAAGCTCATCGTGGAAAGTTAGGTGAAGTGAGCATAGAGTGAGCTGTCAATAGTGTCAATCCCTAGTATTAGTTGGAATGACAGCTGAACAGCTCACTCCACGCTCACTTCACCTGAGTTTTCACGGTGAGATGGTTACAGAATCGCACTGCTGGTTCGTTCATTTTATGTGTTGGCTTTTGCCGTAGTTTTACTCGCACTCTAGAACTAAATAATGTAATTTTCTCTCAAATATTTTAACACAACCAAATTGAACCTATTTTATAGTGCTACCCAACACTTAAGTCTGGCTAGACAAAGTCGCTATCAATTTTTGGCAGCGCCCAGCCTCTAATGGAAAACTAAAAGGGTTTTGGACTACGAAAAATGGGACGTTTAAATTTTTAGAATATTCCTGTATCTACGTACAGTACGAGGACGTTCTCTGTTTTTAACCGACTTTAAAAAAGGAGGAGGTTCTCAATTCGACTGTATTTTTTTTGTGTTTGTTACCTCATAACTCCGTTATTTATAAGCCCATTTGCAAAACAATTACTTACTACTTAATACTTTCAGATTGGTCCCATAATTTCATCAAAAACGGTTCAGTAGTTTGGTTTTTAAACAAGAATTACTGGTAAAAATTACAAATTAAAAGTGAAAAATATAAACTTTTTTGCCAAAAAAAAAAAAAAAAAACAACCGACTTCCAAAAAGACTACAAAGTGAAAAATTACTTTAATTTCGGAAGTCGGTGGCAAACAACGAAAATGCGAACCCAAAAACATCGACTTTAAAGTTATTTTTCACTTTGTAAGTAGTGTCCTTTTAGGAAGTCGGTTGTTTTTGGAACGACGTTCCTTATCGCGCGTTGCGAAAGGGGGCTAGACGGAAAAAATTAAGACCAAAAGTTGGAACGACACTTTTTGCTATAGTTGTAAGCCGTGCGGCGTGCGCGTGTTTCTCTGTCTGTCTCTCTCTCTCTTATAGAAAGCAAGCCAGTTATACTTCGTTCTATCCGGGTGTCCCTTGACACTTGACAAGTTTTTTTTGTACTTAATACCTAATCGAAATTAAAAATCATCATCATGACCATTTCAGCCGAACAACGTCCACAGCTGGATATATCAATCAACTCAGCCTCTCGCAGTCCACTGCTGGACATAGGCCTCTACCAGGCTGCGCCACAATACCCTGTCATCCACCTTCCGCGTCCAGTCTGTCCTAGCCACCCATTTGAGGTGGTATGTCCATCTAGCTGGGGGGCGCCCCACACTACGCTTGCCGATCTAAAGAAAAGAAAGAAAGAAAAAACTTGAGAGGTGTCAAGGGAAACCCGGATGGAACGAAGTTCAAAGAGAGAGAGAGAGACAGACAGAGAAACACGCGCACGCCGCACGGCTAACAACACCTATAGCAAAAAGTATCGTTCCAACTTTTTTTTTCCGTCTAGCCTCCTTTCGCAACGCGCGATAAGGAACTTCGTTCCAAAAATTTGAGAGGTGTCAAGGGACACCCGGATGGAACGAAGTATAACTGGCTTGCTTTCTATAAGAGAGAGAGAGAGAGACAGACAGAGAAACACGCGCACGCCGCACGGCTTACAACTATAGCAAAAAGTGTCGTTCCAACTTTTGGTCTTAATTTTTTCCATCTAGCCCCCTTTCGCAACGCGCGATAAGGAACTTCGTTCCAAAAGTTTATTTGGACACAGTTCGTGAAACACAAAATACAAAATTAATAAAATAAAAAATAATGTTGTTATTGTTGTTGTGTTGTAATGTGTTGTGATCTGCGGTCTCCACTCCAGCTCCAGCCAGCAGTCCTTTGACGACAAACATGGCCAGCCCACTGCCACTTCAGTTTGCTTACTCTGCAAGCTATGTCGGTAACTTCGGTTCTTTTCCGGAATACTTCGTTTCTGACTGTATACTTCAAGGAAACTCCGAGCATAGCCCGCTCCATAGCACGCTGAGCGACCTATTTGTGGACCAGCCCAACTGATGAGTATCCACGTTTCTGCACCTTATGTTATACACAGGCCTATTTTTTTATCTGGTTGGCAGCTAATACGTAGTTCGATTTCTTCTCGCTAGATGGCGCTATTTTAAGTTACATCTTTAGGCTATTTAGCCAGACCAGAGGCGCAATTCTCGTAATTTTAAGACCGTTCACAGTCTGATGTCAGTCTCAATCTGTCAAAAAAAACTTCTAATTCCCCTACATTTTGACAAGTTTTTGACATTTGTTTGTCGCTTAGATGAGACTGCGAATAGATTTTGAACGTTTTTAATTACGGGAATTGGCCTTCAGGTCTAGGACAGAGAGAGGAGAGGAGAGAGGGGAGGAGGGGGGAGCGTGGTCTTTTTTTTTGGGTGGGAAATCATCAAATGACCTCTCCCGCTCTGGGCTGAACGGAAGGGCGTGTCAGACTTTTACTGACTAAAACCCACCCGTGTTCCTTCTGATGCCTGTGCCAGGGGCCACGGTATCTCTTTCGAACAACCCGCGGCCCTGGCAGGCATCGGCCCTAGCGGACCCCGTCAGTTCGTGCTGACATCTCTTTGAGGCGAATGGTTAGTTCTGTAGGGTATTTAGAAGAAAAATACTGTTTAAAAATTTGACGATAAAAATGTATGATTCAATTATTTTTATTCTAAAACTAACCGTCCTCTTCTATCTACAATCCCGACTCGTTGCATCCATCCAATGAATCCTCTATTTTGTCTCATGTCAGCTTTCTTACCTCCGACGCATTCAGAGAGAGGTCGTTTGTGCCACACTGGAAAAAAAAAACAAAAGATTGTGGTAAGTAATATCTACATTTTGCGCAGTGGTTAAGCGATTGACTGCTGCGCTGCGTGTCGCGGGTTCGATTCCCGCACGGAAAAAATATTTGTATGACCTACATGTATTTGTTCCGAGTCTGGGTGTTTTTCTATCTATAATATGTATGTATTTACAACAAAAAACATTTATATAAGTAGTTTATCAGCCATCTTGTTACCATAACACAAGCATTAGGTTGCTTAGCTTGGGACTAGATGGCGTTGTGTGAAATGTCCAGGGATATTATTATTATTATTACATTACCACATACCAACTACGCATCACACTGACGTCACGCAAAATCTTGCATCGCGCAAGCAAAGTTTTCATCCTAACGTTCCCACTGCTGGCACACAGTTGGGCTCCGCTCTTTGAAAGGAAGCGAGCGGTAATCCACCACGCAGGCCCATTGCGGGTTGATGGATGTCATATCACAATGTCTTCGAATTTTTGTTTCTAGGACTGTTTTTAAGAATGTTTTTCGTTTTTGGTCGTGAGTTCGAACCCAAGCTGGCACTCCACTTTGTTTTTAATTTAATCACCACTGCTCTCAAAAAGGAAACCATCGTGAGGAAACCGGCAGTTTTTAGCGAGAAGGTTGAAATACTTACCAACACTATAAGAGCATGAATTAAGATCCAATTTGCAATGATTGACAAAAACTCGTCGTTGCCCAGTGCCTGATATGGCACATTGAGGATCATAGTCCTCTGGGCAGGTCACTGGGCAGGGGTGCGAGCAGAACTCCCCGTTGTAGTTCTTTGTCATTGACCTGAAACAGAAGACCAATAGTAGTTATAGCCGTTTGTTCCCAGTTGATGTATTAGACCAAGGCTGCTCAACCCAGGCCCGCGGGCCACCAACGCATTAGCTTAAAAACCTCTTCAAAGTCAGTGAAGTTTTTTTAGTAACTTAAACTTTTGTTTCATTTTAATATCTGGGTATTTATTTATTTATTTAGTGTCCACCATAGCTATAGGCGAGTTTTATTCACGAGATGGCCTGCCTGCTGGCACGGAATTAAAATTATGGCCCACCTTCAAAATTGGTTGGGCAGCCCTGTACTAAACAATTCTATGGTAGAACTAAAGGGATTTTTTTTTCTCCAGAGTCCTACGATATTATGTGTTACAAACTAGTAGAACTTTTAGAGGCATGAGGAACAAGATGAAAAGCTCACTCATCCTCCATGGAAAAGGGAGGATCTTCCGACATCTTCCAATGATTCATGTCGGGGCGTGTGTATATATGTATGTTAGTTGCGCGGTGAACTCTGCTTGCGAGATGCAGGATTTGCGTGACGTCAGTATGACGCGTTGTTCACATGTGGCGTTGTAGATACCGCTACACTACCATAGACCTGCAGTGCGATTCTGTAACCATCTCACCGTGAAAACTTAGGTGAAGTGAGCGTGGAGTGAGCTGTCATTCCAACAAATGCTAAGGGATTGACATTATTGACAGCTCACTCTAAGCTCACTTCACTTAACTTTTCACGGTGACATTTTTACAATCGATCGGCTGTTTAGTAGAACAAGTGGGAGTATAACATCACGACTGTATTCCACGAAGCGGTAGGCAAATCAAATCAAATCATTTATTCGCATAGAATGTAGGTATTTAACAAAATAGTTGGTAAAAAAATATATTATATTGGCCCGTGCACATTCTGCCTCAGTATTGGCATGCAAAATTTAACAAATTAAGTTTCAAATTTAAATACTAAGGAACACCAAATAGATTTAATAATTTCAAAGATAAGTTTCAAAATTAAATTTTAAACTTCAATACATTATTAAGGAAAACTAATAAAATAATTAATGATAATAATTTCAAATTAAAATGTCAATAATAGCTACTTAATTTCAATTATAATTAATGTCAATAATACTTCATGTCAATAATACAGTGTTCATGGTGTAACTGCAATGTCACAGTAGAGGGTCATTCAAAAAATCACTTAGCCTTGAGTTTGTTTTTAAATTGTTGATGGGTGTCATTTTTTATGTAGTCCGGTAGTTTATTAAATATAATTGGACCCATGCAAAGAACATTTTTTCTAAGTAGTGCAGTTTTATAGCTGCTGACAGATAAAAGATTTTTGTATTGTCTTCTAATGGTACCTTTCTTGATGTCTGAGACCTTAGCAAATAAGGCATAGGTATAATGCAACCAAGTTTCGCCAGTTATGTTTAAGTCTCACGTTATCGGGGCGAGCATATTGCCATCAAACTGGCACACTCCAGGGTCTGGACTGCCACTGAGGACTTCCAGATGGAAAAATCCAATAGTACTCCTCGATCTAGGAATCGACCGAGGAGTATCGTGTTATCCAGTAGCTGGGTCGTAGAGGTCAGATAGGCAGTCGATTAGACTACATCCGAGCTGCATCCGATTAGACTTGAAGTCGACTCCAATATAGCAGGGAAAAATATAATAATAATATAATTTGCTTAATAGCCAAGAGCCTCGACCAACACCTAAGGAGGCTCTCGTTGGGCAGCTGGATCAAGGGCTTGATTCAGAAAGCGGTACTTCTGGACACGGCTCGCATTGTCAGGAGGTTCCTCTCTCTGGAGCCCTGACCGCCGGTAGCTTGGACCCTGTTCCCGATACCGGTGGGCTACTATTTTTTATATTTTTTTATCATGTTGTTTATAAAAATATTTAATATGTAAATTATATGTAATTAGATGAAATAAAGAAAATAATAATAATAGTACGTGCAGTATTTTTATCTCACGAATCGACGCGTGTTTTACTTTTGTTAATCAAGTGTAAAAACAAGCTGTGAATGCGTGCGTGAGACGAGTAGCGTCGGCACATAATACACACACACACATCCACACCCCCCCCCCCACCCCCCCCCCCCACACAACCCCTCTCACAAACATACTAGAAGTATTTATGTATGTTTTTTTGTATGTATGTTAGTATATTCTCGTAATTTTTAACCGTAACGTAACCACAAGAAAAGCGCGCGTCGCTTCGTGAGATGAAATACTGTAAATGATGATGAGTATGATGATCCTCACCTTCTAGAAGATGAACTCCTTCTACCATCAGACTCTAGATTAAGTTCTTGCTTATAAATATGTGGTTTTGGTTTAAAGGAGAAAGGTCTGTCTAAATGGGCTCCAATCTTCTTGCATTTGTCCAATTCAACTTGCTTATATCCTGTAAAAAAATATTCATAAATCATAACCAAAATGTTTATTTATAAATTTAAATTATGTACTAAGTTAAATATAAATTCTTTTCAGAAACAAAAATCCGGCACGAGGGACCAATTTCCAGGGAATGATTAATTCCCGGGAAAATGGTTCTTCGAGCCAGATTTTTGAAAAGTAATAAAGTTGTTGTCTTCCGGCCCTAATTATTGTGTTAAAAACTAAAATTTGTTAAACCTAGGCTTAGCAGTATAGCAGTTTGTGGAGTTACAATATGCATAATATTTCTTTTATATAACAATAATACCAGCCTGTTCCTGTCCCACTTCAGCCGGTCGATTCTGTAAAAATCTCACCGTGAAAACTCAAGTGAAGTGAGCTTGATGTGAGTTGTCAGTAGTCTCAATCCCTAGCATTATTTGGAATGACAGCTCACTCCACGCTCACTTCACCTAAGTTTTCACGGTGAGATGGTTACAGAATCGCACTGCAGGGCTAAAGTCTTTTCTCCTGTAGAAGAGGCATAAGCATTGATCACAAACGCACAACGCTTGCTTGGTGATAGAAAAAAAAAGATGTAAAAAGAAAATAAAGATAAGTAATAAATAATCAAGTGCCAAAACATACCATCACGTTTGTACTCCCCAAAGGGGTAGGAAACTACACCCTCTTTTCGCCCAGTATTTTTAAGGCCTATATAACAAAAATCATATCATCATAAACCTTCTGCCCATCATCATTTCATCCGAAAGACGTCCACTGCTGGACATAGGCCTCCCCCAAGCACCTCCACTTCGACCGGTTCTGTGCTTCTCGCATCCAACGGGTTCCTGCGCTCAGAAATGAAGAGATCCGCAGGAGAACCAAGGTAGCACATAGCCCGAAGAATTGCCAAACTTAAGTGGCAGTGGGCAGGGCACATTGCTCGCAGAACAGATGGCCGATGAGGCCGAAAGGTTCTGGAGTAGCGATCGCGTACCGGAAGAGGTAGCGTTGGAAGGCCTCCCACATGGTGGACCGACGACCTTCTTAAAGCCGCAGGAACCCGTTCTGCTCATGTCCCAATTTATAGAAGGTGGCTGGGACAGACTGAATGCGGAATGCGGAGGACAGGGTGTTGTGGCGCAACCTGGGAGAGGCCTATGTCCGGCAGTGGACTATGAAAGGCTGAGTTGCTTGAAACAACTCAAAGAAGTAGAAAACTAAATTCATGGAATAGTATAAAAGACAGATTTAGCATTGTCAGCAATTTTAAACCAAGAATTAATTTTGCCAAGGCAATATAAATGATGATAATGATGATAAAAAAAAAAAAAGATTTTGAAGTAAAATATGAAAAAGAAAGACAATTAATAAATACTTAGGGACCAAAACGTAACACAACGGAAACGCCTGTACCTATTCTCCAAAGAAGGCACTTAGGCAGGGTACGCAGCCACGCAGGTTCAAATTAAATTACCCATGAAAACTTCATAAACGTGATGGGAATCGATATCTTAACACGATAAAACAAAAAAAAAAAACAGATTTTCTCAATTTGCAACACCACTTAACACCAAACCATTTTTTTTTTCATCATGGTTCGACGTCGACACTCATCACGTCTGCCCAATTTCACCAGCTAATTTAATTTTACCTATGACAACCCGCAAGAGTTAACTTGAGACCCGAGCGGGCCTTCCGGACCCCGCTCTCGCCATCGTCTACGCCTCAGTACGGCGCGCTTACGTCATCCGAGCAAAGTCTCAAGTTTACTCTTGCGGGTGCTATAGTATCTACAACCACATTTTGCTTTAATTATGTTTACATCCCATGTTTTCAGCGACCAATACTTACTATTAATTTCATACTTAAATCCACAATTGACCTTTCTAAAATAACAGTCATTCAAAAACAATCTGTATCTCAACTCATTATTAATCAATTTTGCTCCACAAACAGAACTAAGAGTGTTATCACAATCCAAATTATTGCAGTTTAGTTTAGGAATCTTAATTATTTCTTCTTCTATCTCTTCTTCTTCATTTTCGTCATAGTAGTTTTTATAATTACTGTTGTCATTCTTTCTTCTTGTATTGTCTTCAGGTTCAGCCTTTTCAACATCGTGGTTTTTACCTGATATAAAGACTATGTCTTCGTTGGGTGCATCTGAAAATATATTAACAATCTTTGTTTCTAATCTACTTCTTCTTAGCGTGTCGATAACATCAAAAAAGCGGCCAAGTGCGAGTCTGACTCGCCCATGAAGGGTTCCGTTGAGTTGATTGAATGAAAGGTAAATTGCGGTTTACGATTTATGACGTTTTAAAAAAAACTACTTACTAGATCTCGTTCAAACCAATTTTCGGTGGAAATTTGCATGGTAATGTACATCATATATTTTTTTTTAGTTTTATCATTCTCTTATTTTAGAAGTTACAGGGGGAAGGGGGGGACACATTTTACCACTTTGGAAGTGTCTTTCGCGCAAACTATTCAGTTTAGAAAAAAAAATATATTAGAAAACCTCAAAATAATAAGAAAGACCGACAGACAGACAGACATGACGAATCCATAAGGGTTCCGTTTTTTTGCCATTTGGCTACGGAACCCTAAAAACTTACCAGCAGCCTTCTCAACATGGAATTCCTTATTCATAGCATCATTAACAGTCTTCATCATCATAATATCTTTAATCCTTATTCCACGACCATCATATTCTGCCTCATCCCTTATCATCGGTGGTGCCTTATTTGGTACAAACACGACATCCTCAGTAGCTTCGTCATAGAACTTAGTTGTTGTTGCTTCTTCTATCTTCTTCGTTGTTGTTGTCACCTCAGTTGTTGTTGTTCGTTCAGTTGTTTTGGTTGTTGTTGTCGGGTCTTGGTATTCTGCGTCTGCATGACCACCGTAGCGTACGAAGACGGTGTCAGTCTTGTTATTGTCATCACAGTTTGATTTTATTATTAGAGTTGGGATTAGGAAGGGTATCCAGAGTTGGTGCCACATTATCTGGTCGTATGTGGTGATTGCTTGGTTCAGTTGGTAACGTTGAATGGTGAGATTTTCTGTAATATGATAAAATAGATAAGTAATCATTGTACCTAAATATCTGTAAATATGTATATGATAACGTCTAATCTACATGGTCTCCACTTGATCTGACCAAGATTATGTCTGGACTTTAAAAGAGACTGTGACCTCTGAGTTTGTTTCGGCCTTTCTTTTCAGACTAGTCAGATAGGAAACGCCGACCTCATCTAGTTTTAAACAAACAATATGATTGACGTGTTAAAGTGTACAGACGCCAGCACACCAAGCTAGTACAATCTGTCAAATTTCTTTCAAAAATCAAATCAAAAGTCATTTTTTCAAATTAGGCTGAGAATCAGCACTTTTCGAACGTCAAAATTACAAAAGACAGTCCCCCAAAAACGCCCGCCCTTCACCACTTCCTAGTGCTATCGCTGGGAAGAAGTGGCGCAACAAACTCCCCAGCAGCACAGCTGTCTGTTCAGTTAGAATAGTTGCATGTATACAATACTAGGAACCTATGTTCAGTATTTAACATTACAAGAAACTTAAATTATTTGCCATATATCAGCTAGCCACACTTTAATAGATTTACAACTTTATCGCTAAAGCATTAAGGTTTATGGTTGATTGGGAAAACTTGACTGTTTCGGGTAGATTGACCTGCTGGCGTCTCGTCTGTACAAACGTACTTACAAAAATAAAATTATTTATCATCTTGTTAGCGATCGTTTTATTATCATTTTTTTTTTAATAAAAATCTTGCCCCACACTAGGAATTTCTCCTGTGTCGTGGGTGCGTTTACAAACATTTAAACTCACATACACAAACAGCCAGACCCGGAACAACTACTTGTAGGTCATAGAAATATTTGTTCCGTGCGGGAATCAAACCCACGACACGCAGCGCAGCAGTCAATCCCTTTACCACTGCGCCATCTGTGTCGTCAAAATTAAATAAATTTAAATTGTAACAACGTATATTTTTTTTGTGCATATTGTTAGGTTTTATTTTAAGAATTTTAGTTTTAAAATTAAGTAAAATTAAAGAACAACACAAACTTACCGCTTAACCAAAACGTTATAAAAATATTTTGAAATACCGTTTCTTTTTTTTTTATCCGTTTTTGTATGTATACGTCCACATTACCCACTATCACATGTCAGAAACATATACTCTAAAGTTGTTGTGAGTTTGAAAATCAACAACAGTGCTTATCTAACCGTAAACAATCGTTTGAAATCGTTATTGTAGTTACCAATACTCTTAAAGGCAGGGACATCGACGCGCAAATTGTAACCATGGATTCAGCACATGAAGACCCCACAGCGTCTACTGAATAGGAAAGGCCTGCGCCTGGTGACGGGGACCATCACGAGACACTGCTCACTGAACAAACACTTCCATACGATAGGCATAACGGACATCCCCCTGTGCAGAGCTTGCATGGAGGCTGATGAAACCGTTGCGCATGTGCTCTTTGAGTGCACAGGCGTCACCCAGATTAGATCAGAAACCCTCGGGACACCCAGATCCTACACAGATGTTCTCGACAGACCAGGAGACCTAATAAGCTTCTGGAGGGAGGTGGGCTGGTTGGAATAACCACCGACGGCCACCATGGCCCACGCACAATGGTCCACCTGAAGGACTAAGTGCGGAAACCAAACCCGTAACATAACATGACATAACATAACCCCATAGAGTCGAAAGTTTTCGTCAAAAAAAAATCTTCTGTTTCATAGAAAAGTGCAATTATTTTTTTTAATAACAAAAAAAAATAATTGCACTTTTCTATGAAACAGAAGATTTTTTTTTTTGATAACCGACGAAAAATTTCAACGCTATGGGGTCTAAACTCATGTGCTGAATCCATGGTTACAGTTTGCGCGTCGATGTCCCTGTCACCCTGTATAGTTACGACTACACGTTAGGACGTAAGCAGGGAAGCTACGTAATATAGGTATTACGTAGCTTCCCTGCTTACGTCCTAACGTACTGGCCCACCATCGCAGGAATATAATTAGGTAGGCCTAATTATATTCCTACGATGGTGGGCCAGTCGTATTGGCCCCGACTTACGAGATATAAGTAATGGGGTCCACCCAAGCAGGCGCTTTTTGGCCCCCCTACTGGGCAAAGGCCTCCCTACTACTCCCTCCACCTCTCTCTGTCCAGAGCTGCCAAGGACCAATCTTTATCAAAGGAGTCCAGCTCATCCCGCCATCTTCGTCTGGACCTGCCACGATGTCGTATGCTATTAAGCGGAACCCACTGGGTTGTAAGTTTGGCCCATTGATCGTCCGGCAAGCGGCAGATATGTCCGGTCCAATTCCACAGGCTGGCAAAAAACACTTTGTGCAAATTTCATCACCACTGCTCTTAAAACGGTGAAGAAAGACATCGTGAGGAAACTGACATGTCCTAGAACCAGAAATTCGAAGACATGTGACATAGCAACCCGCAGTGGGCCCGCGTGGTGGATGTGTCGGTCACACAGGCCTCCGCTCGGCGAGAGGAGGTGTGACCCATATTCCATTAAAAACACCCTATATTCCATTATAAACATCATCATCATCATCTGCCTAGCCTTTTCCCAACTATGTTTGGGTCGGCTTCCAGTCTAACCGGTTGCAGCTGAATACCAGTATTTTACATGGAGCGACTGCCTATCTGACCTCCACAACCCAGTTACTGGATAATACGATACCCCTTGGTAAGACTGGTTGTCAGACTTTCGGGCTTCTGACTACCCGTAACGAATGTCAAAGATCCACGAATGACAGCCGGGACCAACGGCTTAACGTGCTTTCCGAGGCACGGAGGGGTCTGATGTATGTAAAGATGGTCACCCATCCACAGACCAACCGCGGCAAGCGTAGCTTAACCTGACCGATCGACCTGTGCGGCTGTTATTATTTAGCCACGGGTCCATTATAAACATTGCACATAATTATAAACATCATGCAACTAAAAAAGTTCTATTCTGTTACATTCACTTGTTTTAAATGTTTATGATAAAAATAAAACAGGCTCGCTTCCTAAAGTTGTCAAAAAATAAAAGGCCTGTTTTGACATTGATATTTATTTAATTTTGACATATTATCTTTATTTCCATTACTTAATTATGTTATGTTGTGTTTTGTTGTAATAATTTTATTTTAATATGTTGATTGTTCTTTTTTTATAATAATACTAATTGTGTGAAAGTGAAAGAGTGTACACCTTTAAGGTAGATTTTTGAGGAACTGATTATTTATTATTAAGATCTCATGTAAAATGTACCAAAAATCACACCAATAAATGAATTTGAATTTGACATTTGAGAATGCGTTCTTGACACCTGTCAGTGTCATATAAACGAATACGTGTTTTGCGAATTTGATCTTTATTAACTAAGTACTAGAACTGTCAATGTTAAAACGGGCCTTTTATTTTTTGATAACTTTGTTACATGGGAGCTGTGACCGATGAAATGTGGGTGGTAAAACTTAGACACTGCTCCCCCCTCCCTCCGATAATTTTTGTATTCGTTTAACTATCTTGAATTACTTTATTTATTATATATCAAAATAATTTTGACATCTTTGTTAAGTAAAGTCGATTTCCATAATACTAACTAACTAACTGTGGGTGAACTTTACGCAGAAGGTATAGAGCGACCTGCGCATCCAATACAACAACGCTTTCCGGGTGTTGTTGGGGCTGCCGCGTTTTTGCAGCGCGTCCGGTATGTTTGCCGACGCAAACGTTGACAGCTTTTCAACCGTCATGCGCAAGAGATGCGCATCGTTATTATATCGGTTTCGCGCCAGCCCCAACACTATCCTGAGGACGTTGGCAGACCGCTGGGACTCTCCGATTCTGGGACGCTGGATACGACTCCATGCGGTGAAGTAGATTGGGATGGGAAAGTCTCTAGCGGGTGTACTTAGTTTAAAATTTATATAATTACCCGTTAGTTTAGTTTATTTACTAGCACTAGATATAAGGCATTTTACACTGGTACTAACAAACTATGGAACTTGATTCTGAAATAAATGTTTATTATTATTATTATTATAATAATTTTATGATTAAGAAAACTTTTTCTTTTCATGAAAAAATTAAAATAACCATACCTTCTACTTTAGTATTAGTGGCGCCATCTCTTAGTACTGTGTAATACTACTAAGAGGCCATCCCTACTTTCAAATTTGCAGAATTTGATTATCGTAGAGTGACGGCGACGTTCCCTGGCGGCTTAATGAAACTGACAAGAGATGGCGCTGTTTAAAGTTTAGCAGTTTTTGATAACTGCATAGCGTAAAATAAATCAACGCCTTCATTGATTGATTAAAATAAACATGTTGTAGCAAGTTTAAATACTATTATAAAGCTCGAATGTCTAATAATGTAGTATACTTATGAGCGGTTTTCATGGAAATCTAATTATTATCTTGTTAAAAGAAATTGTAGGTAGGTAATTAGGTGGGTCACCGGCTCCCCGCGCCTTGTTATAGCGCCTAATTAATTGTTATGAGTGAACATGGACTCCACGAGTGACACCTTTTACGTACCTACACAAATTGAGATTTTTTACACAATTTCCATGTAAATGTTTTTCCATAGTCTTCGCGTTTTGTTTAGGTATAAAAACTAAATAGAGTCAGTCCAGAATTTGGCTACGAGTTTGGCACTTTCAGTTACTTCCGCGCTCCAGACTCAGGCACTAGTTGTCTGACATTTTTGCTAAACTGGGCCTTTTTGGTGCAGCCGTGAGGCACACTTCCCTGCTATTTTCTTACATCGGACTTTACACTTTCTATATAATTTTTATTTGTTGCTATCTGATGTATTTATCTGAAGTCGGAATTGTAGATAGAAGAGGTCGACTAGTTTTAGAATAATAAAAATAATTGAAACATACATTTTTATCGTCAAATTTTTTAAACAGTATTTTTCTTCTAAATACCCTAAAGACCTAACCACCAGCCTCAAAGAGATGTCAGCACGAACTGACGGGGTCCGCTAGGGCCGATGCCGCCAGGGCCGCGGGTTGTTCGGAAGAGATACCGTGGCCCCTGGCACAGGCAACTGAAGGAACACGGGTGGGTTTTACGTCAGTAAAAGTCTGACACGCCCTTCCGCTCAGCCCAGAGCGGGAGAGGGCATTTGATGATTTCCCACCCAAAAAAAAAGACCTAACCACCCTCCCCCCGTCTCCCCTCTCTCCCGCTTCTCTCTCTATCCTAGACCTGAATGCCAATAAAATACAATGTAAAATAAAAATAAGCAACTAAATTTCAAATAAAATTTTTAAATTAATCGGAAATTAATAATACAAATAAAATAAAAGTTTTGCAAATTTTGGACAAAAATAATAACATACTTACCTAAATGAATTATGCTTAGAGAATTCTGTTTTGCGTGGATGTGACGCAAGTTTTCCCTCAACTTGTTGTATATATTTTTTTGTGTTTAAGTTCTTTTTATGCGTCATGTTTGCCGCAAATAAACGTATTTTCTTCTTTCTTTCATGAAATTTCACGCGGACGAAGTCGCGGGCTGTAGCTGCTTTGTAGTAAATGGTTTGAATTTGAGTTCATGGTATCCCTTTAAAACGTAATTTTCAGTCATTCTCTCCATAAACCTGACAATTCCGTGGTCAAGAATCGTATGGAATGACCCAAGTTTGTTCCCGAGCGGACACTGTTGCGGTTTCCAAACTAGTTATTTGATAGTTGAAAGTAACATATTATCCTGCTTGTACCCACCGAAAGGGTAGCCAGAGGTGTATGTAGGGTCAAATTAAATTAGCTAGCGAAACTCCACAGTCATGATGGGAACCGTGATGGGTACCCAGTTACTGGGTAATACGAAACAGGGGTACCTACCGTATTAAAAAAAAATTGTTTATTATCTTAAATCTATAATACAATTAAGTTACCGGGGCTGCCCAGAAAGTAATCCGAAGATACTTGTGATGGGATAAACCTCGCTCTTCCTCGATTAATACACTTGTTTCGTTGTATTACCCTGAAATTTTGACAACCAGTCTTACCAAGGGTGGTAAGACTGGTTGTCAGAATTTCGAGCTTATGACGACCCGTAACGACTGTCAAAGATCCACGAATGACAGCCGGGACCAACGGCTTAAACTTGCTTTCCGAGGCACGGAGGGGTCTCGGTATGTAAATATGGTCACCCATCCATAGACCAACCGCGGCATGCGTAGCTTAACCTGATCAATCGACCTGTGTGACTGTTATTATTTAATCACGGGCTATAGGGAGATTTGCTCATCAATTTGACAACGAGTTCACCTTTATATCAACGTAGCAGTAAGGGTGATTTTTGAAGTTTAGTCATCAAGTTGTTTATTTATTTATTTATTAAAATTGTATGCACAAGTAATAAAAATACTGTACAAAGGCGGACTTAATGCCTGAGACATTTTCTACCAGCTAACCTTAGGCATAATAAACTATGCCTTAGGGGTGATACAGAAACAAAACATGGCAAGTGCAACATCGGGATAAATAGCTAGGAAATGAAATGACTATAAATATGAGAGTAAATACTAATACAGATAGATAGATACATACATATAAACAAAATGAATTGTCAGATGCTTATCAATTGTTGTGTTATGTCCTTCGGTATTGTCCGTCGAATCGTTGAGCTCCTTAAGTTTTGAGTTGAGCTGCACGATTTCTGACAAATGCGTGCACTGACTGGACAGGTCCTCTCAATCTGTGTGGTTCTTTCCTCAAAAGACCATCTCAGACATCGACCTACATGGTCTTCATATGATCTGACCAAGATTATGTCTGGACTTTAAAAGAGACTGACGTCTGAGTTTGTTTCGGCCTTTCTTCTCAGACTAGTCAGATAGGAAACGCCGACCTCATCTAGTTTTAAAACATGATTGACGTGTAAAAGTGTTTGTACAAACCTACTTACAAAATAAAATCATTTATCAATTTGACAATGACAACTGCTTTATTTCGTAAGCAGTATGGGTGATTTTTGAAGTTCAATGACCAAATCAGTGACCACTGACTTGCAGTTGACTCCTCTATCATATTCTTGACTGAAATCTCATCACTTTTCAGTATGACGTCATACTTCAGGTATAAGTCATAGTACCTATAGCACATAATATATGTATATAGAACAGGGCTTCGAGAGCAGGTAGCCCCGAGGCAACACAGTACCTAATTAGTGTATTGGATGGGCAACATAAGGACCGAGTTCGGGTCCATTGTCACACAATTTTGGGTGATGTCGGACAGTCATTTATTCAAGAACAAGCCGTGTGTAAAGAAAGAGAAAAAAATACGTTTATTTGCGGTAAACATGGCGCAAAAAAGAAAAT
The DNA here is from genome assembly GCA_945859715.1 of Apamea sordens. Taxonomy (NCBI): domain Eukaryota; kingdom Metazoa; phylum Arthropoda; class Insecta; order Lepidoptera; family Noctuidae; genus Apamea; species Apamea sordens. The sequence goes on along the minus strand of OX244015.1, from coordinate 1,799,545 downwards.
AAAACACAAAAAAAAAAAGTAAAAATCCTTTTTAAAAAACAAGCTTTAATTTAAATGCGCTAAAAAGAAAAAAAAACTTTTACCATCAACTTATAATGTCATTACACAATTTGTCCTGGTCAGATCATGTAGTTTCATGATGAACCACACAGATATATAGTAGGTAAGTTATACCTACGTCTGCTATCTCATCATCATCTAGCCTAGCCATTTCCCAACTATGTTGGGGTTGGCGTCCAGTCTAACCGGGTTCAGCTGATTCATTTATTCAGGAACAATTCAAATTGTGTTTGAATCCATTAAAATTATAAAACTAACACATTCATAATACAATAAATCATATAAGATAAAAGAAAAAAAGAAAAAGAAAATACATTAACAATAAAATTCAATAACATTACAAGCTACTACATACTAATATTATTCGGTCTCTCATTAACTAATCAAATTTTAAAACGTGGATATGTTGTCGTCCATAGAATACAGACATTTCTTCAATAGGAACGCTTTAAGTGTTGACTTAAATGAGCTCTTGTAAATTATAGTTTTTAAATCCAATGGCAACCTGTTAAAAATCCGGACTGCTTGATATTGAGGACTATGTTGAACAATATGAAGTTGGGAAGATTATCAGTATTTTACATGGAAAGACTGCCTATCTGTCCTCCACAATCCAGTTACTGGGTAATACTATACCCCTTGCTAAGACTGGTGGTCAGACTTTCGGGCTTCTGACTACCCGTAACGACTGTCAAACATCTTCGAATGACAGTTGAGACAAACGGCTTAACGTGCTTTCCAAGGCATGGAGTGGTCTCAATATGTAATAGATGTTACACCACGGACCGTCCTCGGCAAGCGTACATTAACTTTCGATCGACCCGTCAGGTGTTGTACGATGACTCCCGGCCACCGTAGGCGCGGGCCTGCGGGTGGAGAGTAATGGGTAGCTCTCCGTCCGATCAGGACTAGGCCCGTGCTGGACGGCGTGTACGTGTTCCACGCGCGCCTCAAAGAGATGTCAGCAAAAGCGACGGGGCCCCATAGGGCCGAAGCCTGCCAGGGTAGCGGGAACATCCGAAAGGGTTTACCGCTGCCCTGGAACATAAAGGGCTAAGGAAGGAACACGGGTGGGTTTTAGTCAGTAAGAGTCTGACACTCCCTCCTGCTCCACCCAGAGCGGGAGGAGTCATTTGATGATTTCCCATCCTCAAAAAAAAAAAAGGTGTTGTACGATAGTGAAATAAATTCTCGTGCCGTACGACATAAGATAATGGACACGCACACCCCCTAAAGGCTATATGTCTTACAAGACTGTTCGAAAGCTGAACTTAATATCAAATCTGATTATAATGGTTTTCTTACAAAAAATTAGAACCATTTATTTAGTAAAACTGGTTGGAAGGGCTTCTTAGCAAGACTAAACTTATGGTCCATTACAGTTCACCAGACCGAATTTCGGCTATGGCGGCAAATCTTAGCGTAGATTGCCCATCTACGCGGGATATGTATTATAGTGCACAAGTGTATGATGAGGTCGGCGTTTCCTATCCGACCACTCTGTGAAGAAAGGCCGAAACAAACTCAGAGGTCACAGTCTCTTCTAAAGTCCAGACACAATCTTGGTCAGATCAAGTGAGGACCATTTGTCATCAGCCTGCAGCAGTCCACTGGTGGACATAGGTATTTCTAATTGCACGCCATTTAGCTCGATTCTCGGCTACTTTCATCCAGCTGCTACCAGCCACTCTGCGAAGATCGTCGCTCCACCTAGTCTGAGGGCGTCCCACCTTACGTTTACCGATTCGCGGTCTCCACTCAAGAACACGTCTACTCCAACGATCATCGGTTCTACGGCTCATATAGCCAGCCCATTGCCCCTTCAGCTTGCTCTGTGAGCTACGTCGACCACTTTTTTTTTTTTTGAGGATGGGAAATCATCAAATGACCCCCCCTCCCGCTCTGGGTGGAGCGGAAGGGAGTGTCAGACTCTTACTGACTAAAACCCACCCGTGTTCCTTCCTTAGCCCTTTATGTTCCAGGGCAGCGGTAACCCTTTCGGACGATCCCGCTACCCTGGCAGGCTTCGGCCCTATCGGGCCCCGTCGCTTATGCTGACATCTCTTTGAGGCGCGCGTGGAACACATACACGCCATCCGGCACGGGCCTAGTCCTGATCGGACGGAGAGCTACCCATTACTCTCCGCCCGCAGACCCGCGCCTACAGTGGCTGGGAGTCGTCACGCGGCTCCCGACGCCCGGAGCGTCTCCCGCGGCGGCTGAGGCGTGAGGTGTGTTCCCTCGTCCACCCCGCCACCGACTTCGCTAGCATGACTGCTTCGCAGAAGGAGGTGACTGCCTCCCACTCCCTCTCGCCCCGGACCATGGCTTGAACCAGGGCCGGACGCGAGAGGTCGCCGCCGCTGTACGTCGACCACTTTGGTTCTCTGCCGGATCATCTCATTCCTTTTTGTTATTCAGAGAGCCTCCAAGCATAGCTCGTTCCATAGCTTGCTGAGAGTCCTTGAATTTATGGACCAGCCGTACCGTGAGTGTTCACATTTCAGCTCCGTATGTCATAAAAGGCAGGATGCATTGATTGAAGACTTTAGCCTTTACGCTATGCGGTTGTAATTCAAAGCATCACTTCAGCCGAAAGACGTTCACTGCTGGACATAGTTGTCTCCCAAGCACCTCCACTTCGACCGGTTCTGTGCTTCCCGCATCCAGCGGATTCCTGCAGCCTTCACAAGGTCATCCGTCCATCTTGTGGGAGGCCTTGGTTCTCTCTCTTACTAAAGTACTAAACTCTTACTAAACTAAAGAGCATGGCAGTTGAGAATATGTCATGCTCACTTAAATGTCTCACTGGTGGTGCTGATCCACGCGTCATGTTCGTGAACGGACACCGTCGGTTGAGACTGGTCATCTCTTAACTGCCAGGGCTTATTTTTAATTTTATAGTTTAAATTATTGTTTCTTTGTTTCATTCATTGTTCTCACATATAGAAGCAATAAGAATAATGTACCCAGGATTTTGTAATACTTAATATCTTGATTTAAAAGAGTGTCCTTGGAGTTTCTTGCCCGTTCTTCTCCAAAGAGATCTACGTTTAGGAATGGGCAACTAGCTTCAACTATCTGACTAACTGACCCGACTATTTAAAATATTGACAGTTCAAAAGTGCCTGAAATGGTTTAATTGAAATAAATGATTTGAGTTTGAGTTTCTCCTGCAGATCTGTATTTCTACCTATTAATAAATCAAGTTACAAAGAAATACCTACTTTATTTGCTTTACAGTACCAACCTGCTACCAATATTTTCTTAAACCATACCTTCACATATTATCCTCTCCTGTGGGATAGAATACTCAATATAACGCTGAAATAACAAAATAATGTTTGTTGTGTAACTCCGGTTCTGATTCAGGAATGAATATTTTTCTTTCGTTACACATTTTCTTTCTGTTATTCAAACAACTATGTTGTTTTAAATAGATTTGTTTTTTTTACCATTTGATTGTGAATCTCTCCATGTTTGAAACGAGGCACGTGTATATGTAACTTGCTTCTGTCTGCGACTACGTCCGCGTGAATTTTTGAAGTGAAAACTTCTTTAGCGGCGTTGTGCACTTTTTTGTGATGGGTAAAAAATGTTAAACTCGCGTCAGGACACGTGACCTGATCGAAAATTCGTAAGACGGAGCTCACGTCAGGACACGTGACCTGATCGAAAATTCGTAAGACGGAGGGAGAGTTTTTTGTGATGGGTAAAAAATGTTAAAGTCGCGTCAGGACACGTGACCTAGTCGAAAATTTGTAAGACGGAAGGAGAGTAGACCGCATTCCAAAATATCAGAAATGCACAACGTTAATATTCAAGTTTTCACTTCTGCCAGCAACTTGTCATTGATAGTATGATGTCCAGCGTACTTGTATAATATAGTGCCTTCTTAAGAATTGTATTTTTGATTAGTTGCTCTTTTGTTTCAGAAAAATCCTTCTTTATCAACAATGGTCATCCCGGGTGGGCCAGTGTCATCAACTCCAAAAGGTAAGCCTCCAACTCTCAAATTAATCCGACAAGGTCGACTTTATGTGTTTGCTAAACGGCCAAGCCATATATTTTGACTAAGGTGTAGAGTTTGCGAAGTTAGGCCTTGTAGAGTTAGGGCGTGTAGAGTTAGAAGCTTGGCTCTACATGAGATCTGATTACTTTTGACAGTGCGAGCTACATGGTCTCGTCTTGGCAACATTTAACATGAAATGTTTTTGTGGGATTTCATTTCTTTTTGTAAGTTGCTTATGATTTACTCAATATCCTGAAATACATAAATCTTATTATTTATAACAAGGACTTCCTATATAAATTTTCAGACCACTAGCATCAAAATTTACGGAAGTCTCATACAAACTTTCACCCCCTAGTTTAAGGGGTTGGGGGGGTAAAAGTTTCAAGTTTTAAGATTTTTTTGTTGTTTGTGTACTATTATTAGCTTACATACCAAATTTCAGCTTTCTAGGACTTCAGGAAGAACCTTAAGAATATGGATGATCATCAGTGAGTCAGTGAATCAGTGATGAAATCGGGGTATTTGAGATATCAATAAAATCTAAAGTATAAGAGCTATGCAATTTAAACTTTATTTTAATAAGACAACCACTGACATCATATCCCGGAAATTTTGTTTATCTGGTATAATCCAAACCCAAGTTAAGAAGGTTCAAAAATACGACGAAGTGCTTAGAGAAAAGGTAGGTATAATAGTGCCCTTGCGCTACGCTTGGCACGCCTTGGCGGGGGCACTCCCGTGCCCCCATATACCCCTTGGTAGACTGGTTATCAGACTTTCGAACTTCTCACGACCCGTAACGACTGTCAAAGATCCACGAAAAGCAGTCGAGACCAACGGCTTAACGTGCTTTCCGAGGCACGGAGGGGTCTTGGTATGTGAAGATGGTCACCCATCCACGGACCAACCGCGGCAAGCGTAGCTTAACCTGATCGATCGACCTGTGCGGCTGTTATTATTCAGCCACGGACCCCTTAGATTAGTGAAGGCACCAAAACACTCAAAAGGCTATGGCAGACATGTTTTATTGCTACGTTAGATGTTGATTTCGACAATCTTGTTGTGTTTCAAAGATGACTTGGAATGGCTCAAAATCAACAACCAAAACACACCATTTTAGGTCACAGCGCAGATCAATTGATGAGGTTAAGCAATTAATCCTCGGATGCGTGAACTCTGTTTCACGTCACTACGTTTCCTTAGCCCGGGGAGTGCCAAAATACCTATCTAGGTTTACCTACCTATACCAAGTACTAGGTAATCATATAATGTAGTACACGAGTGCTACGGGATGAAATTGAATAGGTTCACCAAATTAAAGCCGCACCCTAATTGCGTAACACACGATCAATCGGAATCGGTTTCATTTTGACAGTTCAACAACATTCATTGCGTTATTTACGTGTTGAGCAGACCAATTTTTCGAACTTATGAAGCCATGGATTAGCAATTTGCTTCAAAATGATTCAGATTGAGATTGATCGTGTGTTACGCAATTAGGGTGCTGATTTTTCAATCATCTGGTAACAACATTCGAAGAATAATAAAATTTTGATAGGTAGTTATTTCATACAAAAACTATCAAACATCAATTTTATTCTTCGAATAAAAGTTATTTCGCAATGGAAAAATCTATTCAACGTGTTATGATGAAAATTTAGAGCATGTTATGCATGTACGTGCGCGTAGGCAAGAATTGGCAACGTCGTCGTGCGCCCATTTTAACCGACTTCTAAAAAAGAAGGAGGTGCTCAATTCGGATGTTTGTATTTAAAAAAAATAAAAATTAATGTTTGTTCGCGCATAACTCTGTTGTTTCCCAACCGATTTGAAAAATTCTTTTTTTGTTGGAAAGGGTATACTTCCCAAATAGTCCCATAGAAATTTCGTCAAAAACGGTTCAGTAGTTTTGTTTTTAAACCAAAATTACTGGTAAAAATTACAACTTAAAAGTGAAAAATAAAAACTTTTTTGCAAAAAAAAAACAACCGACTTCCAAAAACGACACTACAAAGTGAAAAATAACTTTAATTTCGGAAGTCGGTGGCAAACAACGAAAATGTGAACCCAACAACACCGACCTCCGAAATTAAAGTTATTTTTCACTTTGTTGTGTCGTTTTTGGAAGTAGGTTGTTTTTTCGTAGGAGCAGTCAAAATTAGGTAAATGACTGCTAGTTCAACGCATTGCCAACTTGCTTCATGTTGTGAACTCTGCGATGAATGGACTGGGGAGTTTGGTGCGCCACTTCTTCTTCCCAGCGAAAGTTCTAGGAAGTGCTGAAGGGCGGGCGTTTTGAGGACTGTCTTTTGTTATTTTCGGTTTAAAGATATTTATCCTCATAAAGAAAAAACAGAAAGAAAGAAAGAAAAATGCATTTATTGGCATTACACAAAATAAACCCATAAAACTACGAAAACAAAAACAAAGATTATAATGCCAAAAGGGCCTCAGCTCAGCATAATGTCAGATGACAACACAAGTGTACCACCTGACGCTGATTTTCAGCTGCAACCCACGAGTGCCATACGCTGGAATACCAAACACAGGGAAGTGTGTGTCCGTAATAATAAATTAAGAGAATTCATTTAAATGCTAGAAATTATAGAAAAGCTCATGCAAAATCAAATAAAATGTCGTGACATACATGTATGTGTGTGTGTGTGTTGTATTGTAATGAATGAAAAACTAAAATAAATAACAAATAAATATCCCTGGACATTTCACACAGCGCCATCTAGTCCCAAGCTAAGCAACCTAATGCTTGTGTTATGGTAACTAGATGGCTGATAAAGTACTTATATATTTTTTTTTTGTTTGTAAAAACATACAATTATAGATAGAAAAACACCCAGACTCGGAACAAATACATGTAGGACTTACAAATATTTGTTCTGTGCGGGAATCGAACCCGCGACACGCAGCGCAGCAGTCCGATCGCTCAGCCACTGCGCTAACCGTGTTGTCAAATACCCAACATGTGCGTACTACCTACACAAAAAAAGAAAAATGAAATAAATAAATCTAGAAATAGAAAGTACCCACCCACCTGTAAGACAAAACACAACAACAACAACAGTTCACTTAAAATATGAGATTATAAATAGATACACTTACATGATTAGGTACATCATGACTCCGTGGGTCGAAGATATGTAAATTGAAGAGCGATAACAAAGATAGAACCCTCTAGAACCCTAGATACTTGTATATAGGGTTCTAGAGAAATTAAGTACACATGGTTAATTACAAAATTTTAGATACATAAGGTTTTATCATTTCCACGTTTTAAAATTTGATTAGTTAATGAGAGACCGAATAATATTAGTATGTAGTAGCTTGTAATGTTATTGAATTTTATTGTTAATGTATTTTCTTTTTATTTTTTTCTTTTATCTTATATGATTTATTGTATTATGAATGTGTTAGTTTTATAATTTTAATGATATCAAACACAATGTGAATTGTTCCTGAATAAATGAATTGAATTTAACATTTCTTTAAAAATATTTGTACTTTTTACATTAATCATATCATTTGGCAGTTTATTATACAAAACTGCTCCTTCGGCTTCATGTAAAATGTTTTTCCTCCCGTAATTGGTTCTGCGTGGCCTGAGTTCTAATTTGTTGCGATTTCGGGTGTGGTATCCGTGATTTCTAGGTTTCCTGAGATATCATTTTTCTTATTAAAATGTTTTGAATATGTATAGTGGTTGTATGTTGTACTTATATCTTAGTGTCGTTGTATATTTGTTTTAGTCGCTGGACCGTACTTGGTGACAATTGCCACCTTTTTTTTTGACCCATGTTTGCTACAGGTGACTATATCGTCACCTTTTTCATTCAAGTAGATATGATGTGCCGCCGAATCGGCATTTTTACATGTTTCTTGAAAGACGTGATCATGACACTTAAAACTCAAGGTTATACCTACTAATCATATCATTTGAAACGGAACGTCATGTAAAGGGAATAAAACAATATCAACACTTTTTCACTTTAAATGTGTTATCGTAAAAAATTATGAAAATAATTACTTAAAAGAATGTCCATGGAGTTTCGTGCCCGTTCTTCTCCATAGGTACCTACTACGCTTTGGAATGGGCAACAAGCTTCATCTTTTTGACTGACCGACCTTGACAATTCAGAAGTGCCTGTGATTGGTTTATTTGAAATAAATAGTTTGAGTTTGAGATTATTTATTTATTTATTTATCACAAACACAACTATCATTACAGGCAATAGTCCAAATGCGGTAGCGTGGTCTTTATTTACATTATAAATTACAATTAAAACTACTAGTTATATATTAGCATAACATAATACAAACAATGATACCTTTGTGAATTCATTCAGAGAGCAATTAAATAAATCTATCCTATCAGCAGTGTCATTCAGTGTATGCAAGGCTCGCGTCAGGGGCGCTTTACTGAGCAGGTTGGTTCGCGCGCGTGGTACTGCTAACAACCGTGGCCGTCGGCGTCGCAATGCATACTTATCAGGCACATTCAGACACATTTCCTTCAAAACACCAGCATTAAACATTTTACCGCGCACCAGCTTAAAAATATACGTGGTAAAAGCCAGGTCCCTTCTTGTCTCCAGTTTGATTATATTTTGATCTAGATGCATGAGTCTTGACGACACGGTTGGCGCAGTGGTTAAGCGATTGACTGCTGCGCTGCGTGTCGCGGGTTCGATTCCCGCACGGAACAAATATTTGTATGACCTACATGTATTTGTTCCGAGTCTGGGTGTTTTTCTATCTATAATATGTATGTATTTACAAAAAAAAAAAAAATGTATATAAGTAGTTTATCAGCCATCTTGTTACCATAACACAAGCATTAGGTTGCTTAGCTTGGGACTAGATGGCGCTGTGTGAAATGTCCAGGGATATTATATTATATTATTATTATACCTTTGGTAGGACTTTTGGGCATTGCCTTTTGACAGCTTCGGGTAGCTTGATGCGCAGGCGTCTGTACATACCTCAATATCAATATTGTTAGTAATCAAAATGGCCTATTTAAAGTTTGATTTTCTCTTAATATAATATTAAGGATGGTATTAGCCGCACTACCTTTTGTTTCTGCTAACAAAAGGTATAATATTAAGCTCTAAGACTCTCATTAATGTATTCTGTTTACATAATCTCAAGTGTAAGGATTTTAGTGTTGTTCCTCTAGTCGATACTTTATTACTATTTTGTTTCAATATTTCGACACTTACAGAAAATAGATAGAAATAAAATAAATTAGAATAGATGGATAGAATAATAAAATACCTAAAAATAAATATTTTATTCAGTATTAAATTGGTAAAATATACAGCGTGTAACGGAAGGGGGGTATCAACCCTGAAGGAGGTGAATGTGCTCATGAAACTCAACAACTTTCCCCAAAGAACATAGGTCGAAATACGAAAAAAAAATTTGGCCCTCCCTTACAAAACTGTGTACCAGCTGATTGATTTACTATGGGAGGGCCAATTTTTTTTTCATATTTGGACCTATGTTCTTTGGGGAAAGTTGTTGAGTTTCATGAGCACATTCACCTCGTTCAGGGTTGATACCCCCCTTCCGTTACACGCTGTATACATAAAGTCTTAGAATTAACTTACAAAGGTATAATAATGTTAGATGCCTGTACTAGGATAAACCTTAGCGACTGCGACTGCCTATCTGACCTCCACAACCCAGTTACCCAGGGCTTCTGACGAGCCGTAACGACTGTCAAAGTTTTACGAATGACAACCGGGACCACGGCTTAACGTGCTTTCCGAGGCTCGGAGGGTGTTGGTATGTACAAATGGTCACCCATCCAAGGATCAATCGCGGCAAGCGTACCTTAACCTGATCGATCGACCTGTGCTGCTGTTATTATTTAGCCACGGGCTCTTCCTACCACCAAAACTTCACCGTTATTCATTTAAAATGTTTTACAATGATTATTTTGTATACATTATTTATGCAGCGTGACGCTGGAACGGCGACATTAATTTAACACACATACAAGAGGTCCTTTTGCATCCTCGTCATTCAAGGAGGTGGCTAATAATAAAATAAGTAAGTTTTTTTTCCTAATTTTCGGAAATTGGCATGTGTGAGACACGCATTTTAAAACGCGGCCTGTATGAGACCTCACTGTCACTGCCCTTTTACACACACATAAAAACGCGGCCGCATTTACGATACAATAACGCGATTCCGTTCTTTGAAAGCGGTGTATTCTGAAATACTGTCAAACTTAAATAACTAAAAAAGCAAGTAGGTATGTATTCATTATTTACCAGGGATCGTAATTTTATTTGATTATTTATGTATTCATAACAGCCTCCTGAAATTTGACGAGGATGCAAAACAAACAGCTTGTATACGATTTCGAGTTTTCGTTTCATGAACATTTATTTTAATTTCATTTTTTTTAGGCTGAAATGAAATCCTAATAAGCTGATTGTGTAATCAGTTTTTTAGGATTTCATTTCAGCCTAAAAAAAATTACATTACAGAGATTTTCCACATACATGAACCCGACACAAGTCGATAATATATCTTGACTTGTGCCTTAAACTTAATATCGCCGTGTCCCAACACTAGTAAAACACCGAAATTAGGTTAATTGTGTAGTTAAATATTCAAAACGGTTCAACTCGGATTGATGGGTTAACTACGCTTCGCAGGCGGTTTTGCTTCTGTGTATTTTATAGTATACCTACCATAGATGGTGTAACAGAATAAACGCCAGTCCAGCGGGGCAACTGCGTAACATACTATCAGTAGAGCCTGTAACTTTAAATCCCCGATAGTGACCTCTGAGTTTGTTTCTGCCTTTCTTCTCAGAGATACTCCTAGAAACGCCGTGCTCATCAAAGCATTAATACTATTAATTCGATCCAGCCTGTCCCCTTGCTGCCCTCTCCCAGCGACGCCCTAAGCCGAGGGTCGTACCCCACAGGGGGTGCCCTTAACGTGTAGTCGCTTAGTTTTAAGTAGTTCTACGCCCCTGGCTGGAGGCTTTGAGTTCTCATAAGGCAACCACAGGATGTAGTCACGACCTCTCTAGATCAACTACGAGATGCCGATTATAAAAAAAAACGGGTTGCACTCCGGGAGTGCCGGCAGAAGTGAAAACTTGAATATTAACGTTGTGCATTTTTGATATTTTGGAATGCAGTCTACTCTCCCTCTGTCTTACGAATTTTAGATCAGGTGACGTGTCCTGACGCGAGGTCCGTCTTACGAATTTTTGATCAGGTCACGTGTCCTGACGCGAGTTTAACATTTTTTACCCATCACAAAAAACTCTCCGTCTTACGAATTTTCGATCAGGTCACGTGTCCTGACGCGAGCTCCGTCTTACGAATTTTCGATCAGGTCACGTGTCACAACAAAAGTGCACAACGCCGCTAAAGAAGTTTTCACTTCAAAAAAACTTGGGTACCCCGTTGGTCTCGTGGTTACAAGCGCGACTGCTGAGAGTGAGGTCCTGGTTCCGATTCCCGGGTGGGACAAAATGGTTATTGGATTTCTCCATTACGAATGTCTCAGTAACAACCCGGAGTTTGGAAGTTGGTGGTGTGAAGGCCCCGTGGCTCGGAAAGCACGTGAAGCCGTTGGTCCTGCAGCTGATCTCTCTCCGGTCGTGTCGGATTGCCGTCCCATCGGACTATGAGAGTAAGGGTCAACTCACACCGAAAGAGCGGCGAAGGGCAGCGAAGCGGAGCGCAGTTTCAGTTTCATATGAATTTTAACTTTATTATCATTACCATAATACTTATTATCGCATGAGAAACACGAACGAGTCGCGCGGATGCCCGCGGCGCCGCAGGAATTCCGGGGAATTGATATTCATGCGATAATAAGTATTATGGTAATGATAATAAAGTTAAAATTCATATGAAACTGAAACTGCGCTCCGCTTCGCTGCCCTTCGCCGCTCTTTCGGTGTGAGTTGACCCTAAAGGAACAGAGAGTGCACATGTGTTTGCGCACACACTTGTGCATTATAATATCTCCATTTTCATGAAATAACGAATGCAATGTTGAAATACGACACATTACATAAAGCTATGGGTTCCAAAATTCTATGTTCGTGACAACATAAAATAATTTCATCCGAAAATAAAGGAGTCGCTTTTGAATAAAGCCGAGTGTATACATGCTTTTGCTCGTGACTGTACCTGGCTAATCTCCGTTGAGATTGCCCACCGTGACCGAAATCGGGCGGGATGCTATTATTATTTTATGCTATTCTATATCTATTTTATTTTATTTTTATTGTTTTTCTATTTTATTTTTATTGTTTTTCTATTTTTTATTTATTTTTTTATTTTATGTTGTTATAATTTTTATGATTACTGGCCACTAGCACTACCCGTGTGTTGAATTAATGTCGTCATTGTAGTGACACGTTGTATAATTATATGACTGTGAAAACGTTGCACCTACATTAGAAAGAATGAATGAAAATAAATTTATTTAAAATACTCACATAGTTCGTGAGAAGTGAACAGTTGGTCAGTGGGCGGAGTAAGGCCGCTGCACACTGGACGGCGTTAGGACGTGGACGGTTCGCATACGGATCGTGGTGTGACGATATTTCAGCGAAATTCAAATTTACAAGATCAATATTTATTTAAGATAAAGTAGGTAGGTACGTGCAAACATTTAAAATTATAATATATAATGTACATGTGAAAAAATAAGCAAAAGAATCATAGGGCATCAAAAAACTTGAGAGGTGTCAAGGGACACCCGGATGGAACGAAGTTCAAAGAGAGAGAGAGAGACAGACAGAGAAACACGCGCACGCCCCACGGCTTACAACTATAGCAAAAAGTGTCGTTCCAACTTTTGGTCTTAATTTTTTCCGTCTAGCCTCCTTTCGCAACGCGCGATAAGGAACTTCGTTCCAAAAATTCGTCCGCATCGCTGTCAACACGAACAGTGCCCAAAAGGTTGGCAGCATTGCCACGTTGTATGGCGATGCTAATTCTTTGGCCAATAAACAGGCCTGCCCTCTGGTCACGTGAAGAGTCGACTAACCGCTTGGCCATATCTCGATAAACCAAGTGGGCACTCGGACCCCATGGCCCTAGTGTTTCAACCCCAAACGGCTCGAAGATATAACTCCCAATCAGGCTGGAATATTTTCGCCGTTTGAGGTTTTCTGCACCAGCAGCAGCCGCTCCAGCACAGCCCACCGTGCTAGGAAGATGGGATGGCGCAAGGGTGTCGACACATGTTGCATCCCACACCAAAGGTCTGCCTAACTTCCAGGGCATTTTGGTCATTCCGTCTGGTCTCTTCCCATCGTCGCGTGCCAGGCCGTTGGGTTCTAAAACAGGATTATAATTTATAATTTACATACGTTTTTTGCAATTTACAGGTCAATGTCAGGTTGAATGTTGATTAAAATATGATTATTTATTTATTTATCTAAACTTTTCGCACAAAAAGGTACAAAGGTGGACTTAATGCCTTAGGCATTCTCTACCAGTCAACCAAGGGTGGTGAAGAGATTAGATGGCAGGTGCTTTGGTTGAGAGGGACAATGATAATAAAAAAAACTCTTAAAACTAGGTACACAAATACATAAATAGGTTATATACACATACATATTATTACTTTATTATATACTTATTGGAACGAAGTTCCTTATCGCGCGTTGCGAAAGGAGGCTAGACGGAAAAAATTAAGACCAAAAGTTGGAACGACACTTTTTGCTATAGTTTCGCGTGCGCGTGTTTCTCTGTCTGTCTCTCTCTCTCTCTCTCTTTGAACTTCGTTCCATCCGGGTGTCCCATGACACCTCTCAAGTTTAATATAAATATATATATATATACAAAATCAAGGGAGAGATGTGTTGAGATGACTCTACGCTATTTTTATGATTCGCGACCGTAACAAATATGGCTTTACAGAATTGTAATCATTAGAATCTTTGACTTAGAATTGGCCTCAAATAGGTATCATGATTTCATGAAACAGTCATTCAATAGGTTTTAACTAAGAACATAGAGAGAACGCATTGATAACTCGACCGGAATTAGTGTACAGACGCCAGCAGGTCAAGCTACCCGAAACTGTTACATTTTCCCAATCAACCTTGAACCTTAATTCTCTAGCGATAAAGTTGAAAATCTATTAAAGAAATTTGACAGTTTGTAGTAGCTTGATGTGCTGGCGTCTGTACCTTATGTTGTGAGGCGTGGTTTTTAATGTGTTGATCTCTGTGTTTTTAACTTTTGATTGTTATTTTATTTATTTTTGACATTGTTTATTTTATAATTTCATTTTTTGTTTTTTAATTGTGTTTTTATATTATGATTTAATTTTAATTTTGATGTCCATTTTGGTTTTAATTTTGATTTAAATTCTGATTTAAATTTTAATTTTGTTTATTGAAGATTTTTGTGTTGATTTTATTGTATTATTGTAAATTTTGCTATGGGTTTAATACCTGAAATAAATGTTATTATTATTATAATCTGACACATTTTCCTTGTTGTGAAAAACTACGGTTTAATCGCCGTGTGTAGTGTGTCGTCAGTGTTGTATGGATCACTATAGAAGCTTGTACTTACAGACGCCACCAGCACATCAAACTACTACAATCTGTCAAATTTCTTTAATAGATTTTCAACTTTATCGCTAAAGTATTAAGGTTCAAGGTTGATTGGGAAAACTTGACAGTTTCGGGTACTGTAACAGTACACGGGCGTTTTTTTTACGACGCGGTTAATACGCCGTACCGTAAAGAAACCGTGAGGTGTACAAAGGGCCTTATTCCCTGCCTCCGGGGAAGTTAAAATAAAAACTAAAACAACCGTTTTAATAGAAAAACTATGCAAAATCTAAATACTGGCCGAACTTACAATGTTAATTAAAAAATAACTTTGTTCTTTATTAAAAAAGTCGAGCGCTTTAAATGGACAAAATTATTTAAGTTTTGTTTTTTTATGGAATAATTTTTGATGTGCATGGTTTGGCTCGCGTCTTTATCCGTATTGATTTATTTTGGTAACTGTTTTGTGTGTTGAAGAGTCTGTTTGCTTGTTTTTATGAAATGCATATGAAAGGTAGTAATAATAAAAAAAAAAACATTTTTTTTCAATTTTGTCTGTCTGTCTGTCGGTTTGTCCCAGCTTATGTCCGAAACTGCAAGACCGATTTTGACAGAACTTTCACTGGCAAATAGCTGATGTTATAGGGAGTAACTTAGGCTCCATAGGAACAACATCGTAATTGCGAAAAAAATATCTACTGCCCCATACAATCAATACCTACTCGACCCAAATGTATGGGATGGCTGATTATTTAGTTCGCGATTACGATGTTGTTTGTAGTCACAATATAGATCTCCGGCAGCTGAAAAACATAGTGATGTGTGGTAATTTATTATTATGGTGACATTCTTTTTAAAGACCTTAACCTAAAGTTAAATTTTTCATAATAGTCGTAGATCCTACGAATATTATAAACGTGAAAGTTTGTATGGATGGATGGATGGATGTTTGTTACTCTTTCACGCAAAAACTACTGAACGGATTTGAATGAAATTTGGCACACAGATGGTTTATAACTAGTATTAACATATAGGATACTTTTTATTCCGATATTCCTACGGGATTGAAACTTATGCGGGTGAAACCGGGGGCGCAGCTAGTCAATTATATTTACATTAGTCCTGCATTTTTACATTGTTCTTTTTTACATTCTTATTTTATTACTATTTACATATTTTGGAATTATATCTGCCTGCCTTTTCCCAACTGTGTTGGGGTCGGCTTCCAGTCTAACCGGATGCAGCTGAATACCAGTATTTTACATGGAGCGACTGCCTATCTGACCTCCACAACCCAGTTACAGGGTAATACGATACCCCTTGGTAAGACTGGTTGTCAGACTTTCGAACTTCTGACTACCCGTAACGACTGTCAATGTGATCCACGAATTACAGCCGTGACCAACGGCTTATCGTGCTTTCCGAGGCACGGAGGGAGGGCATGTAAATGTGTGATACAAGGTGACAGGGACATCGACGTGCAAACTGTAACCATGGATTCAGCACATGAGTTTAGACCCCATAGCGTCGAAATTTTTCGTCGTTTATTAAAAAAAAATATTGCTGTTCCATACATTTTGACCGCGTAGGTATTGCACTTTTCTATGAAACAGAAGATTTTTTTTTTTATGACCGACGAAAAATTTCGACGCTATGGGGTCTAAACTCATGTACTGAAATCCATGGTTACAGTTTGCGCGTCGATGCCCCTGCCAACCTGTATAATATTTATTTATTTATTTTACACACAATTATTAGCTTAAGTATACTATTGACATTAAAATATATAAGGCCGCCAGTAACAGCCACAAGTGTGTAGTGTACTAGTTGATGCTGTATTACAGTAGGGTATTATTCCTCATTCCTGTAACCCGTACAGCAACAATAATAGGATTGCTTTTCCGGTTTTCTCACAACGATTTCCTTTGTATCCTTTTCTTAAACGCTTGTAATTACAATACATTACAATTCCTGCACGGTTACAAGCTACGTCGGAACGTAATTCCGTACTTCATGAATTTTATACTGCCAGTTACTGTGTGTGAGTTTAGAGTGCGGTTTAAATTAGGAGCGGCAGCGGGTTTGTGTTTGGAATGGTGTGTGGTGTAAATTATTAACTCTGGGAATTGAACCTACAGTTCGTTCGCGTTAAGAATGCAGTGTATTCATCATTATCCGTCGGCCTAGCCCCGCCCCCTAACCAATCAAGTCTTTCAAATTACAAAGTCAAGTTCACAATGACAATTGAAGGCATTGCTTCGAACGCAACGGTTGTGTCCTGTCATTTGTGTTAACTGATTTAAATTTTAAAAAATGAATACACTGCATTCGTAACGCGAACGAACTATAGAACCTATTAGACCAGGGTAGAAGCCTTTAAAAATGATAATAAATAATAGTAGGATCAAACCCATTGGACAAGGAGGAGAATATAATAAAAATGAAAGGAAAAATAATTTACGGGTGATCTGAGATCGGGAAGGGGAAGGGGGTGAGTTTTAAGGGTAAAAAACGGTTTATCTCGATTGTCGGCAAAACTACAAGTCCTATGGAAAAAAGTCAAATGGCAAAGTTGTAGGTAATAAAAAGATCTACCACTTTTGTATTTACGGTTTTTTCACATAACCTCAAAATTTATGCAAAAAATTCAAAGGACCAAGTTTTTGGTTTTTTATTTTTATATTTAAAAAAAAAATTGTGCTCTGTGCTTTGGCACAATAATTTGTTAGCAACACAAAAACATTTCGCAAAACAATATTGCACGAATGTTTACCAACAGCGCCCCCCTGTATATCTTTCGAGCGCCAAAAGATCCTTACAAAATGTACTCTTTCAATTCTTTATTTACACCACACCATCAAACGATGCGTCCCGAGCCTCCCCGCTCCACGCTCACAACAAACACCACATACATAAACCCGCGTACAGACGTCCGTATGTACACACTGATTTCCCAAATGAATCGCCCGCGGCGGTCGAACTGTGCGAGGGAACCAAGAAATTATTAGAAAACTAACTGATCCCCGTGGTTGTGCTCGCATGCAGAACTTCTTCATGCACAAATGTTGTTGTCGTTTGTCTGCTCAACAACGTAAATAACGCACGGAACAAATATTTGTATGGCCTACAAGTAGTTGTTCCGGGTCTGGCTGTTTGTGTATGTGAGTTTAAATGTTTGTAAACGCACCCACGATACAGGAGTAATTCCTAGAGTGGGGCAAAGATTAAAAAAAAGAATACTTGTGGCGTCAATCTAACGGAGCCACACTAATAATATATAATTGTTCACAATATGCCTACTAGCCTACCTATCCTTTTACTTACTGTCGGCGTGAAGGTACGCGCACGCCGTTCGCGCTCTACTTTACCTCGCGCGATAATCCTTACCAAAAACACAAAAGGCGCTATACTTAACACGCTGGCTTTAAGACATCTCACATAATCACAACCGCAGTCTAAACTTAGTGCAAACTTACGTCAAGTTAAAGTAACTGGCTCCTTACTGTGCTACAGCAACCGCTGACCACCAAGTGGCAGTAACGTGCAATGTGTTACAGCAACCTTAGAAGTAACCAGCCAGTAAGGCATCTTTCATAACTTAATGGATGAAAAATAAATATCCCTGGACATTTCACACAGCGCCATCTAGTCCCAAGCTAAGCAACCTAATGCTTGTGTTATGGTAACAAGATGGCTGATAAACTACTTATATAAATTTTTTTTTGTAAATACATACATATTATAGATAGAAAAACACCCAGACTCAGAACAAATACATGTAGGACTTACAAATATTTGTTCTGTGCGGGAATCGAACCCGCGACACGCAGCGCAGCAGTCCGATCGCTCAGCCACTGCGCTAACCGTGTTGTCAAAAGGATCTTTCTTAACTTAATGGATGAAAAATGGATGAGTTATGCCTAGTGTCAGTTGGTCGAGGCCAACACGCACTGGGCTTCTTATCTAAGTCCACATATTTTGTCCCCAAAATCCATATTACATAAATATGGCTAACGTTAACCGGTTTAAAAATAACCCCTTACACCCCTTCACACCCCTCAAACCCTTTGTCAACAGCAGGGTATTCAAACGGGGACTTATTTCGCCCCCGGGCACGTTAGGTTTTTTTGTTAATTTGTAACTTTAGCAAATGTAATACTTTCTCTTTGAAGTCGGATAAACTTTGTAATTCCAAAAATGAGTTTTTTTTTTTATGTTAAAAATGAAATTGTTTTTTGTTTGTGTGTTTTGTAACCGTTTACCACGTATAGTCAGTCCTATTCAATACTAGTAGCGCCCCGCGGTTTCACCCGCACAAATGTCGATTCCGTGGGAATATCGGGAGTAAAAGTATCCTATGTGTTATTCTGATGTATAAGCTGGATTACTGTTTACTGGTATTCAGCTGCATCCGGTTAGACTGGAAGCCGACCCCAACATAGTTGGGAAAAGGCAGATGATGATGATGATGAAGCTGTATTACTTTTCTGATGCGCACAGCTAAAGAGTGGAACCGTCTGCCTGCGTCTGCATTCCCGAGTTCATACAACCCGAATCTCTTCAAGGCGAGAGTGAATAGGCTTCTTCTGGGCAAGCTCGTTCCACCGTAGATCTCATCCCTGCCTCTGGGCTGGATTGAGGTCAAGAGTGAGCCCATTGTTAATAAAAAATAAAAGTTTCGTCAAAATCCGTTCAGTAGTTTTTGCGTGAAAGAGTAACAAACATCCATCCATCCATTCTCGCAAACTTTCGCATTTATAATATTAGTAGGAAGTAGGAATTTGATATAAAAATAAGACAATCCTAATGTCTGAAAGGATATACTTGTGTATATTGTGATAGAAACACTTAAATAATTTTCTGAAAAAGCTGTACAATAAAGTCAAATCATTTATTTCAATTAGGCACATAAAAGGCACTTTTGAACGTCAAAATGAAAATTTAAAAAAAAATTATTCTAGTCGCCCCTTCCAAAAGGTAGTTTTCGTATGGAGAAGAATGAGCAAGAAACTCCACCGTTACTCTTTTAAAATGTTTTATGTTGTATTAAATATTGTTGGGATAGTCTACGAAAGTCTACGAAACCGTAGCACATGCTACGCCGTAGACACGTCTACGAACATTTGAGGAATCCATTAAATGATAAATGATTTTATTTTGTAACTAGGTTTGTACAAACACTTTTACACGTCAATCATATTTTAAAACTAGATGAGGTCGGCGTTTCCTATCTGACTAGTCTGAGAAGAAAGCCCGAAACAAACTCAGACGTCACAGTCTCTTTTAAAGTCCAGACATAATTTTGGTCAGATCATATGAAGACCATGTCGATTGATGTCTGATATCATAACATCAAGGAGAGGTGTACCTTAATAGTACACACACCTTTCGCCAGTTATTTTCAAGTCCCTTGGATAATACGCGAGTCGGCAAATCAATCCAATAATATATTTCTTTTATTAATATTTTAATAACACACCATTCAGACTA
This sequence comes from Apamea sordens, assembly GCA_945859715.1. Taxonomy (NCBI): domain Eukaryota; kingdom Metazoa; phylum Arthropoda; class Insecta; order Lepidoptera; family Noctuidae; genus Apamea; species Apamea sordens. The sequence continues at coordinate 1,779,410 of OX244015.1, read as the reverse complement.
CCGGTACACAGGTATTCATAGAATTTCCTGATAATGAGTGTGTATGTTGCAGGCGATTAACGTAACTAGTCATCAAGCTAGATGTCTAGATGTTTATGGTAATATTGGAAAATAGACAAAAAGAAAGAAAGAAAGAAAGAAAAAAGTTTATTTGGACACTGTTCGTGAAACACAAAATAATAAAATAATAAAATAAAAAATAATGTTTAAATAAAATAAAATAAAAAAGTAATATTGCTCCAATAAAGGGAATTAATATTGAAACATTTCGTCTCTTAAGTTTTAACAGCACGCAAGTCAAAAATAACAACTTTACAGGAGAGTGAAAAAAATGCATAATTTTACGTATATTCAAATTTTATTTATGTTTTAAATTGACGTTATTTCAAGTTAAACAAATATCATCTTTATTTTAATAGTAATTAAGTTGATTTCAGAGTGACTAGCACTAATGAAAAAGCTAGAAAAATATTTGAAGTTGTAGCGTAAACTGAACTTTATTGTGTAGGAATTAAAATTATTTTTCCATAAGCACATATTTGTCTGCAAAGACATAGATTTTATGTATAAACTAGCTGTGCTGGATTTCATGGGTTTCAAATGTTTTGCGCGGAACTCTTTATTCTTTTTTCTAAAATAATCTAAGTAATCTAAGTCACTCCTTATAACATCAGCTATCTGTCAGTGAAAGTCCCATCAAAATCGGTCCAGCTGTTTCGGAGATTAGCTGACAAACAGACAAACAATTTTTTTTCATAATTTTCTTATTATAATTTTCATATGCATTTAGTAAAAAGGTCTTTGTTTTGACATTGCATACATCATCATCAACATTTGTATGTTGTATGTATGTATAGATAGGTCCTCAATCTTATTTTAGCCACTGCAAATTTTGAGAAAAATTTTTTGAGCCCCCCAATTTTTTTTACTTAGGTACTATCTGTCGCGAATCTGTCGCGAGGGGCCCGTGGCTAAATAATAACAGCCGCACAGGTCGACCGGTCAGGTTAAGCTACGCTTGCCACGGTTGTTCTGTGGATGGGTGACCATCTCGACATACCGAGACCCCTCCGTGCCTCGGAAAGCACGTTAAGCCGTTGGTCCCGGCTGTCATTCGTGGATCTTTGAGAGTCGTTACGAGTAGTCAGAAGCCCGAAAGTCTGACAACCAGTCTTACCAAGGGGTATCGTATTACCCAGTAACTGGGTTGTGGAGGTCAGATAGGCAGTCGCTCCATGTAAAATACTGGTATTCAGCTGCATCCGGTTAGACTGGAAGCTGACCCCAACATAGTTGGGAAAAGGCTAGGCTGATGATGACTATCTGTCGCGAATCTGAAACAGATATTGCCATGATTATATTTAAACGTGTACAAAGGGTGTCTTGTTATATGGCGTATTCCTTCCAGGACGTGATAGTGCAACAATTAAACACCTCACAAAGCAAAACAAACAGCAGCAGTGTTTTTTTAACCGACTTCTAAAAAGGGAGGAGGTTCTCAATTCAATACTCAATACATTTATTTGCATTCCACAATGTGAACTTAGGTGGTAGGTACATTACAAAATATACATAATTTTAGATCATTGTGGACCCTGTCGGGCACAGCAAGATAGAATAGAGGAAGAGGGCTATTATTATATTATTATTTGAAAAAGTATAATATTAATGTTTTTACTACTACTCACTTCAACTTCGGATGTATGTACTTTTTTTATGTTTGTTCGCGCATAACTCCGTCGCTTGCCAACCGATTTGAAAAATTCTTTTTTCTTCTCAAACGGTCCCATAGAAATTTCATCGAAAACGGTTCAGTAGTTTGGTTTTTAAACAAAAATTACAACTTAAAAGTGAAAAATAAAAACTTTTTTGCAAAAAAAAATCAACCAACTTCCAAAAACGACACTACAAAGTGAAAAATAACTTTAATTTCGTAAGTCGGTGGCAAACAACGAAGATGTGAACCCAACGACACCGACTTCCGAAATTAAAGTTATTATGCTATGCATTTTTGTGGTGTACAATAATGTACATATAAATAAATAATTAAAACCTACGCAAAAATAAATGGGATTCGAGAAAACGCAATTTTATATGAATTTTCGAACATTTCCCAGAATGTATCACTAAATATCACTTCTCTAAATTGAAAGGCCTTCATTACCATTCCATTGTATACCTGATACTTTAACAAATTTTTCGATGTAACCAAATGCTCTAACACGCCCACGAGGGGGCGTTGTCACCCACATTTAGAACCTAAAACCTGTAGAGTATCCTACTAATATTAAAAACGTGAAAGTTTGTATGGATGGATGTTTTTTACTCTTTCACGCAAAAACTACTAAACGGATTTGGATGAAATTTGGCACACAGATGGTTTATAACCAGGATTAACATATAGGATACTTTTTATCTCGATATTCCCACGGGATCGAAACGTATGCGGGTAAAACCGCGGGGCGCAGTTAGTAGTTGTAAGATATATTATGCTTTGTTACTATTCCAGACCATTAGAACACGCACATACACGCCGTATGCTTAAGCGACTGCTTTTTACTGGGTACGTCTTTCATTGACTTGAATGTGCCTTGGCGGCTGAGAGTATGTCATGCTCACTCAAATGTCTCGCTGATGGTAGCGCATGTGTTGGATCATTTAGCTCCCTTCAAAATGGTTGAGCTGAATGGCGCTAATCTATGCGTCATGTTCGTGAACGGGCGCCGTCAGTAGGGACTGGTCATCTCTTTGCTGCCATGGCTTATTTTAGTTTAATTTAATATTTGAACTGTTTTTTTTTTATAACTTTTAATTACGGACGCTTTTAACGTTCTGCATCGTTCTCAAATGCATAATTTCTAACATGAATGATGTAACCAATACTTTGTGACAATATTATTGTGATTTAAAAGAGTGTCCATGGAGTTTCTTGCCCGTTCTTCTCCATAGGTACCTACGCTTTGGAATGGGCAACTAGCTTCATCTTTCTGACTGACCGCCCCTTGATAATTCAAAAGTGCCTGTAATTGGTTTAGTTGAAATAAATAGTTTGAGTTTGAGTCCTTGGGGTATTGACTCTTCCGGAGTCTGCGTTTGTGCCTGATAAATGGGTTTTTTTTTTTTTTTCTTTTTTTTACGGGCTAGTTCCGCCAACATGATTGGCGCCTATTCTATATCGCAACCTTTTCCATACCAGTTCTCGCTTACATGCCTCTCGTACTTTTTTTTTTTTTTGAGGATTGGAAATCATCAAATGACTCCTCCCGCTCTGGGTGGAGCAGGAGGGAGTGTCAGACTCTTACTGACTAAAACCCACCCGTGTTCCTTCCTTAGCCCTTTATGTTCCAGGGCAGCGGTAAACCCTTTCGGATGTTCCCGCTACCCTGGCAGGTATAGAAGAACACCCAGACTCGGAACAAATACATGTAGATCATACAAATATTTGTTCCGTGCGGGAATCGAACCCGCGACACGCAGCGCAGCAGTCAATCGCTTAACCACTGCGCCAACCGTGCCGTCATGCCTCTCGTACTTCCATGCTTCATACTATATCTTTCTGTTTTCCATCACCACATTCATCCTGTGGGTGGGGTTCCCACTTTTTATCTACTCCTTATTCTTCTACTTTATTTAGTTATGTATAGGGAAATAGCTTCACAAATTTTCTTTTATTGCAAAATACAACTGTGCTTGTTCTAATAATGCTATACTACTTATTAATACGATTAATGGGAATTGGCTCGACCCTCATTATACGAGACTTTATCATAGCTGGTGAAATGAGGGTGTACTATACACATGTACCAACATCTTCGAGACATAATGATGTGTGATACACATACACATATTTATTTTATTTAAGTATGCATACACACGTCACGTTGCGGTTTAAAACTGATTTACATCCGTCACCTCACACATCAGGTTCAGTTGAAAACCAGCGTCAGGCACTATTGTCTGACACTTTTGCTGAACTGGGCCTTTTTGGTGCAGCCGTGAGGCACACTTTCCTGCTAATTTCTTACATCGGTCTATAAACTGTTTTCTATTTGTTCTTTTATTTGTGTTATCTGAGGGGCAATTCTCGTAATTTTAAGACCGTTCACAGTCTGATCTCAGTCTCAATCTGTCAAAAAATACTTCTAATTTCCCTACATTTTGACAAGTTTTTGACATTTGTTTGTCGCTGAGATGAGACTGCGACTAGATTTTGAACGTTTTAAATTACGAGAATTGGCCTTCTGATGTAATGTATCTGGTGTATTGTGTGTCTTTTGGTCTATGCTAAATAAATGTTTTTTCTTTCTTCATATTATGATTTATTGCTATATTTAGCCATCGGGTTTTACAACATACCCCGGAATTAACGCACTCCACTAAACACCCCAATAAGAAAATCCTACTAATATTATAAACGTGAAAGTTTGTATGGATGGATGGATGGATGGATGTTTGTGACTCTTTCACGCAAAAACTACCGAACGGATTTGGATGAAATTTGGTACACAGATGGTTTACAACCACGATTAACATATAGGATATTTTTTATTCCGATATTCTCACGGGATCGAAACTTATGCGGGTGAAACCGCGGGGCGCAGCTAGTAGGTATATCATAATTTAATTAATAAGTTCATCATCTGCCTAACCTTTTCCCAACTATGTTGGGGTCGGCTTCCAGTCTAACCGGATGCAGTTGAATACCAGTATTTTACATGGAGCGACTGCCTATCTGACATCCACAACCCAGTTACTGGGTAATACGATACCCCTTGGTAAGACTGGTTGTCAGACTTTCGAGTTATACCGTTTGTGTGTTTGTGGTCATATTACATATTATATATCTACGCGTACACACAGTGGCACACGTATAAGGGTCTACAGTTTTAATTTGTATGTGACAGTAATTGATGTAGTTTTAATTATTTTTGGGGTAAAAAACTACCTATATAAAAATTGACAGAAATCGATTCAGTAAACCATCCTGAACGAACTACTTTCATAATGTGCAAGAAGCATTTTTTTAATTTTGTAAAGGTAAGAACCATGGATCCGTTTTTATGATATGTTGACTTGAAAGAGCATGGCAGTTGAGAATATGTCATGCTCACTTAAATGTCTCATTAGACCCACACGTTCACTTCCTAAATTACCAATCAAGGAAATGTTTTTATAATACTTTTTTTACAATTATCCTGTTTATTATTACATCACAGATTTCGGTAGATAGGCCATTCAATATTGATGGCAGCATGTATTCCCACGTCCGTTATCCGTCAACATTATTATATGGAGGGATCTTAAATGTAGGTATGTATGTACAGACGCCAGCACATCAAGCTACTACAATCTGTCAGATTTCTTTAATAGATTTTCGACTTTATTACTATAGCATTAGGTTCAATGTTGATTGGGAAAATCTAACAGTTTCGGGTAGGTTGACCTGCTGGCGTCCGTACAGTCACGAGCACCAATATGTCAACACTTGGTAACTTTCAATTGCGATTTTTTCGTGAAATAACGAATGCAACGTTGAAATACGACACATTACATAAACCTATGGGTACGAAAATGCTATGTTCGTAAAAACATAAAATTTCATTTAAAAATAAGGGAGTAAATCGCTTTTCAATAAAGCAGAGTGTATACATACTTTTGTTCGTAACTGTATGATTAACAACGCAACGACATCGGTCTTGCATTTTTTTCTAAATTTGTTTCGTACGTACTGTTACGAGCTTCTGGGTTCGTGACAATTAAAACTGCCGATATAAATTACCAAAAATTATACTTTAATTAGACAACACTAATAACAACTCAAACACACTATAAAACACAATCGCACTTAAGTCGCACTTGAAGATCGCTTTCGATGTATTCGCATGTATCGCTGATCCAAGTCTGACTGGTCGTGACTAGTACCGGCCTTATATAGTGCCGCAGATAGTTCCAGAACCTTCTATCGTAGAAAGATCTAGAAGGTTCGAGTACATACCGGCCCCGACTGACCAGATGTAGATTGTTCTAGCATCGAAATTTCTAGAAGGATCTATTAGTTCTGCTCCTCGATACTAGATGGCGCTAGTGGTAAATTAATTCTGCTCCTTGATACTAGATGGCGCTAGTGGTAAATTAGTTCTGCTACTCGATACTAGATGGCGCTAGTGGTAACTAATGTCACCATGTACCAGACATTAATTGTACTGAGATTTGGAGCTGGTGGGACAAGAGAAATTGAACAAAAAACTGACCCAATGGAACTATGAGGCTTGAAGTTGTCTCTCCGTGAGACAGTTAAATTCATTAATTATACCCTTTCCATTAGGTTAACCGTTTCTTGACAGCTGTCTTAGAACGTACATATTCCAGATTACGTAAAAGTTAACTTTGAAATGCGTAATAAAATAAATATATGAACTGCCTTATCTTATTGAATTATCTTATTTATGGCTTCTTACAGACATTATAATACCGTACGTATATCAATCAATGTATTGTGTGTTGCTGCAATCACTAGTTCAATCTGTCAAAAAACGGTAATGGACAGGGTACAGAAGACAGTCAACCATCCATGAACCGACCTCGGCAACAGTAGCTTAACCTTTGACCGACCCGTGCGGCTGTTATTACTTAGCCACGAGCCCCTCTTTGTTTAACCGACATGCCGAGAGGAGATTCTGTAGTGGCATATCCTCGGTGTCAATACTTTCGTCTACTTTTATTTCAAAGACGAAGCTAGGTTCTTGAATAAAATTGAAAATGGTCGACAAATACTGCTAAGGTTGAATCTCGAATTTTTTGTGTAAATATGAGTTTCATTAGGTTATTAGTGTAGAAAATGATATCTAGAGTATTTTATTTAAGTAACTAGCTGTGCCCGCGACTTTGTTCGCGTGGATGACGAAACTTATCAATGAGTTTTTTGTGTAAAGTGCTATTTGTGTAGAACGTTATCTATCGAGCATACCGGTATTAATACTTCTGTCCCGGCGTTATTTGCAGTTGGTACAGTAACCGGGTCTAGGGATTGAACCGCAAAATTAAGTTTGTTTTTTATAGTATATACTTTTCCGGGATAAAAAGTACCCAGTGTGGTGCCTAGGATATTAAAGAATAATTATACCAAGTTTCATCGTAATCGGTAGTTTTTGCGTGATGCCTGAACAAACAGACAGACAGACAAACATTTTTGGAACGAAGTTCCTTATCGCGCGTTGCGAAAGGGGGCTAGACGGAAAAAATTAAGACCAAAAGTTGGAACGACACTTTTTGCAATAGTTGTAAGCCGTGCGGCGTGCGCGTGTTTCTCTGTCTGTCTCTCTCTCTCTCTCTCTTATAGAAAGCAAGCCAGTTATACTTCGTTCCATCCGGGTGTCCCTTGACACCTCTCAAGTTTTTTAATCACATTTTTGGGTTCGGTGTCGGTCTAGTAACACCCCCTGCCATTTATTTTTTTGATATTTTCAATGTACAGAATATTCACTTCTACAGATTTATTATAAGTAGGTATGGATAGATATTTTTTTCTTATTGAATGTTAAGTGGGTGGGAACAAAGTTTGGTTACTGACTTTTTGTATCTGCGTCCTTAGTTGCGTGGTCGCTAGTGCGACTGTTGAGCGTTTGGTCCTGGGTTATATTCAAAGTCTAAGTCAAATCAAAAGTGCCTTTTATAAATAAATTCAAATACTTTTGAACATCATTTACAAACATTAAAATTGATCCTTTTTAATCCATCCAAAGGTCTTAGCTTATCTTAGCGATATGACGGACCATTGTGTCACCCTTTGTAAAATGTATATACTTATGTTCTGTAATTTATATGGTGTACAGTCACGAGCAAAAGTATGTATACACTCGGCTTTATTCAGTTAGTCGTACAGACATTTTCCTAATTTACGCAACAATTTTATGGAAACCATAAAATAAAACAACATGATTTTTGCTGACCCTACATCCGTGACAACCAGTATGTTACACCGTGATCAAATAAGCAATGAACCTTTGGTCTGAGGAAGTCGGAAGTCAGAACTAATCAGAAGTCTGACATCCTTATAACTTAATTAGCAGTGATAGGAATAGGCAGTGCCTATTTGCCTAAACTTCGAAGAACAGAGACAAGAAACGGAGTCTTCCTTAGGACTAAATTTTTTCCGGGACATCTGTCCCGAAATTCGGGACAACACTTTTAAATACATTAAAAAAATATTTGGAATAAGTAATTCGTCTATATTTACCTAGTTTTTTTAACGACTGTGAATGTTCTTTATTGTGTTATGTCTAGTCGGAAACTTTAGGTAAATATAGACAAATTACTTATTCCAAATAACATATTTTTTTAATGTATTTAAAAGTGTCGTCTCGAATTTCGGGACAGATGTCCCGGAAAAAATTTAGTCCTAAGGAAGTCTCCGTTTCTTGTCTCTGTTTTTCGAAGTTTAGGCAAATAGGCACTACCTATTCCTATCACTGTTAATTAGGAAAAACTTAGTTGTGATGAATAATGATGTAAAAGAATCGTGGCTAAATGATAACAACCGCACGATTGGTCAAAGGTTAAGCTACACTTGCCGCGGTCGGTTCATGGATGGGTGACCACCTATTACATACCGAGACCCCTCCGTGCCTCGGAAAGCACGTTAAGCTGTTGGTCTCGGCTGTCATTCGTAGATCTTTGATAGTCGTTACGGGTCGTCAGAAGTCCGAAATCTGACAACTAGTCTTACCAAGGGGCTTCCAGTCTAACCGGATGCAGGTGAATAACAGTACTTTACATGGCAACTGCCTATCTGACCTCCAAAGAAGTTACCCCTCGGTGAGACTGGTTGTCAGACTTTCAGGCTATTGACTACCCGTAACGACTGTCAAACATCTCCAAAATAGGAATCAACTGCTTAACGAGCTTTCTCAGACACTAGATCTCGATAATTATGTAATAGACGGTCACCCATCCATGAACCGACCTTGGCAACAGTCGCTTAACCTTTGACCGACCCGTGCGGCTGTTTTTAGTAGGTAATAGACGGTCACCCATCCACGGACCGACCTCGGCAACAGTAGCTTAATCTTTGACAGACCCGTGCGGCTATTTTTATTTAGCCACAAGCCCCCTTAATCACGATATGTAGGTAATAGACGGTCACCCATCCATGAACCGACCTCGGCAACAGTAGCTTAACCTTTGACCAACCCGTGCGACTATTTTTATTTAGCCACAAGCCCCCTTAATCACGAATGTAGGTAATAGACGGTCACCCATTCATGAACCGACCTCGGCAACAGTAGCTTAACCTTTGACCAACCCGTGCAGCAATTTTTATTTAGCCACAAGCCCCCTTAATCACGATATGTAGGTAATAGACGGTCACCCATCCATGAACCGACCTTAGCAACAGTAGCTTAACCTTTGACCAACCCGTGCGGCTATTTTTATTTAGACACAGCCCCCTTAATCACGATATGTAGGTAATAGACGGTCACCCATCCATGAACCGACCTCGGCAACAGTCGCTTAACCTTTGACCGACCCGTGCGGCTGTTTTTATGAACAAGCGCCTTAGTCTCGATAAGTAGGTAATAGACGGTCACCCATCCACGGACCGACCTCGGCAACAGTGGCTTAACCTTTGACAGACCCGTGCGGCTATTTTTATTTAGCCACAAGCCCCCTTAATCACGATATGTAGGTAATAGACGGTCACCCATCCATGAACCGACCTCGGCAACAGTAGCTTAACCTTTGACCAACCCGTGCGACTATTTTTATTTAGCCACAAGCCCCCTTAATCACGAATGTAGGTAATAGACGGTCACCCATTCATGAACCGACCTCGGCAACAGTAGCTTAACCTTTGACCAACCCGTGCAGCAATTTTTATTTAGCCACAAGCCCCCTTAATCACGATATGTAGGTAATAGACGGTCACCCATCCATGAACCGACCTTAGCAACAGTAGCTTAACCTTTGACCAACCCGTGCGGCTATTTTTATTTAGACACAGCCCCCTTAATCACGATATGTAGGTAATAGACGGTCACCCATCCATGAACCGACCTCGGCAACAGTCGCTTAACCTTTGACCGACCCGTGCGGCTGTTTTTATGAACAAGCGCCTTAGTCTCGATAAGTAGGTAATAGACGGTCACCCATCCACGGACCGACCTCGGCAACAGTGGCTTAACCTTTGACAGACCCGTGCGGCTATTTTTATTTAGCCGCAAGCCCCCATAATCACGATATGTAGGTAATAGACGGTCACCCATCCATGAACCGACCTCGGCAACAGTAGCTTAACCTTTGACCAACCCGTGCGACTATTTTTATTTAGCCACAAGCCCCCTTAATAACGAATGTAGGTAATAGACGGTCACCCATTCATGAACCGACCTCGGCAACAGTAGCTTAACCTTTGACCAACCCGTGCAGCAATTTTTATTTAGCCACAAGCCCCCTTAATCACGATATGTAGGTAATAGACGGTCACCCATCCACGGACTGACCTCGGCAACAGTAGCTTAACCTTTGACAGACCCGTGCGGCTGTTTTTATGAGCCCCCCGCCTTAGTCTCGATAAGTAGGGAATACACGGTCACCCATCCATGAACCAACCTCAGCAATAGTAGCTTAACCTTTGACCGACCCGGCGGCTGTTTTTATTTAGCCACGAGCCCCTCTGAATTATCGCACAGTACTTACAATTAAATATTTTAAAGGTGAAACATTTCGAAGTGTTCTTCACTAAGAGTCCAGTAAACTCAGTTCTTCACTGAAGTGGTTTGAAGAATCTAGAGTTTTACACGAAGCTTTTTTTTTTAAAGACTTCTAGAAAATGTAGTTTTCTTTCTAGTGTTCTAGTACTTAAAGCCTCTCTAAGCTTAAGATTTTGAACACTCGAAGGAATAGAATGGAGTTGAAAATGATAAATTGCATAGAATGTTGACGGCACGGTTGGCGCAGTGGTTAAGCGATTGACTGCTGCGCTGCATGTCGCGGGTTCGATTCCCGCACGGAACAAATATTTGTATGGCCTGTAAGTAGTTGTTCCGGGTATGTGTATGTGAGTTTAAATGTTTGTAAACGCACCCACGATACAGGAGAAAATCCTAGTGAGGGGCAACGTTTTTTAAAAAGAAAAAAAAAATATGCTGGTTGCTATATAAAAATGCTTGGTGCCAAATACATTCTACCATTTAGCATTCAAAAATCAAATAAGTTCTAATACATTTTTAATTGGTGAATAAATTCTACATTAAAAATGAAATAACACTAATAAAATATAAATTTACTTTAAGCGTATACTGGCGTCGATTCCCTTGTTCAAAAACTAAACTAAATTTAAGTTCAGTCCATCTTTTTCTTTCTATTTCATTAAGAAAAGCGACACGACACGGTTGGCGCAGTGGCTGTTTTCTATAAAATAATTTATTTATTTTATTATTCCTTTATTTGACGTAAATACTTACAAATTACATTTCTAAATATTTTATAAATAAAAAGATAAAAAAATATAAAAAATAGTAGCCCACCGGTATCGGGAACAGGGTCCAAGCTACCGGCGGTCAGGGCTCCAGAGAGAGGAACTTCCTGACAATGCGAGCCGTGTCCAGAAGTACCGCTTTCTGAATCAAGCCCTTGATCCAGCTGCCCAAAGAGAGCCTCCTCAGGTGCTGGTCGAGGCTCTTGGCTATTAAGCCATTGGCTGTCACGACTATCGGCACAATGATTGCTGAGTCTTATTATTTTATTTTTAACCGACTTCTAAAAAAGGAGGAGGTTCTCAATTCGGATGTTTGTATTTTTTTTTTATATTTTTTCGCGCATATCTCCGTCGCTTGCCAACCGATTTGAAAAATTCTTTTTTTGTTGGAAAGGGTATACTTTCGAAATGGTCCCATAGAAATTTCATCAAAAACGGTTCAGTAGTTTGGTTTTTAAATAAAAATTACTGTTAAAAATTACAACTTAGAAGTGAAAAATAAACACTTTTTTGCAAAAAAAAAAAACAACCCACTTCCAAAAACGACACTACAAAGTGAAAAATTACTTTATTTTCGGAAGTCGGTGGCAAACAACGAAGACGTGAACCCAACGACACCAACTTCCGAAATTAAAGTTATTTTTCACTTTGTAGTGTCGTTTTTGGAAGTTGGTAGTTTTTTTATTTGCAAAAAAGTTTTTATTTTTCACTTTTAAGTCGTAATTTTTTTATTATTATATTTTTTCTACAACAGTTGAAAATCGCCGACACACAGTGAGCAATACTCATTCCATCTTTGTAAGAAGAGAAGCCTTTACCCTGTAGTAACACAAATGAAGACTGATTGCAACTTTGTTTAGAATCTCTACTAAATTTCCGAATAGATTTTCCCTACACGATGAATCGACATGACATCAAATCGAATCTGTTTTCGCACAGCGATGAATGAAACTCTGTATCACAGAGTACGGAGCCTTCTCGGCGGCCGATGCTAGAGGCGACATCTACATCGCCACATGCGAACTACACGTCACACTGACGCATCCTGCATCGCGCTAGCAGAGTTTACCGCGCAACTAGCTTATACACGGTGTAAAAAGACACATCAAATAGCCGTCAATTACACATTCTGTTCAACTAAGTAACATTGCACAAAAATAATTAGGTACTGGGAAACGACTTTTATTTTTTGGTGTGAAAAAACGCTGCTTATAGTAGTGCGCAACGTAACACACGCAAACCATTGTGCTGCATGGGGCGTTTAAAGTTGTGTTATATCATTGATAACTTGTTTTCGATTATCTAAAAGTTCAGTTCAGTAACCAGGAGGTTCCCAGGTATGGTCTTAATTAATTGATTAATTATTTTTCAGCTTGAGTACTTATAGTTTTTATTATATTTGTTGGTATATTGGCGTGGCTAGCTGACATATTGCAAGTAATTTAATTTTATGTTCTGTGCCTTGTAATGTTAACTATTTAACGCCTAGTATTGTATACAGTCAAGTATCAAGTATTTTCTAACTGAACAGACAGCTGTGCTGCTGGGGAGTTTGTTGCGCCACTTCTTCTTCCCAGCGATAGCACTAGGAAGTGGTTAAGGGCGGGCGTTTTTGGGGGACTGTCTTTTGTAATTTTGACGTTCGAAAAGTGCTGATTCTCAGCCCAATTTGAATAAATGACTTTAGGTCCCGTACAAAAAAATATTATAATGACGGGGGCTGTACTCGGGAACTAATATTTGTATACAAACAAATGCGTATATTCACGTAATTACTGCATTTTTAATGATTTTCATAGTTCCCATATGGCGATGTTTACCTCCAAATATGTATATAGGAAACGTGAGACTTTAGGATACCATAAATTATTTGTCATTTTTTGTTTGTATATGTGTAAAAACATTCAAATTGGAGGGTGGTTAAGCCAGAAAAATGTTCGCACTCATTTCATTACTACTGCTGTCTCTAGACCCGCTGGCGCGGCGGTTCCGTGCTCTGTGCACTGTGTGGCGAATTTGTGAAACACATTTAGGAAATATCGTTGTTGCGTTTGCAGACACAAATATCAGCCGATCGATTCTATAAAAATCTCACCGTGAAAACTCAAGTGAAGTGAGCTTGATGTGAGTTGTCAGTAGTGTCAATCCCTAGCATTATTTGGAATGACAGCTCACTCCACGCTCACTTCACTTAAGTTTTCACGGTGAGATGGTTACAGAATCGCACTGCTGAACGGACAGGCCCGAAACTATCTGTAGGTCAAGCAAAATAGAATGATCAATCCGTGTGAAGAGCAGTGGCTTCGGCCCCAACTTACGAGTTGTAGGGCGTGAGTTCGAACCCAGGCAGGCACTTTACTTTGTGTATTTAATTTCATCAACACTGCTCTCGAAACGGTGAAGGAAAATATCGTGTCTTAGTTAAAAATTCAAAGACATATATTATCTTATTATTTATTTGTTCTTTAATTAAAACGGCTTAAAAACAATTACAGAAATTAAAGACACAGTTTGTATACATATAGCGTAGAAATTATACGTCGGTTATCAATTTAAATAAAATCTGTTTCATAGAAAAGTGCAATACCTACGCGGTCAAAACGTATGGAACAGCAATATTTTTTTTTTTAATAACCGACGAATAATTTCGACGCTATGGGGTCTAGTATCATGTGCTGAATCCATGGTTACAGATTGCGCGTCGATGTCACTGCCACCTTGTATAATAATGATGTTTAAAGAGAGATGAAGTGCTAAAAAAAAAAACATACTTTTTTCTTTCTTTCTTTTCTTTTTTATTATAATTTTAAAAGTGGACAAAGATTGGGCATGCCTTACCTTAGCCTATATCGTTCCCAACGTTAAAGATATGCTATTGGTCAGATAGCAGGTTGCCAGGTTTCTGAGGTCCAATCTTGAACTGTTTGAACGGAAAGATAACATAAATAAAAGGAAACCTACACATTTAGATTTTGGAATGCCCGTTCCAAAGCTAGAACTTTTTCGGCGGAGCTGCGTTTATATGGCTCCCCTAATTTACAATGCTTTGCCTAGGTCAATTACTAAACTACCCTTCAATAAGTTTTGTATTGCGTTACGGAAGTGGTTGTTACAAGAGTGTTTTTATTCGATAGATGAGTTCTTCCAAAAGTGTCCCTGTAAATTTTATACTTTAAAGCACAGACATATTTAACTGTAAATTGACAAAATGTAGTTACTTAGTAATTAATATATTAACTGTAAAGGCTTGTATTATTGCATTCTATACAGGAATATTTTTTAAGCAATGCGCAAAAAAATTTTGGTGGTTCAGTATCAGTAATAGAACACATTTCCATTATTTGTTCAAAACTTTTTTATATTTTTTTATCCGACTTTAAATCAGCAAAATATGGACACTATCTATTCGTAATAATATCAATGAGCGCGGGTGCCGTACGGCTTACGAGTGATGTTGCAGAGGGGTTGAAACCCCCTTCCGGGCGGCAGGGTGGCGCCAGGCGGCGTCGGCCGGCCGGCCGCTCGACTCGGGTCGACAGTCTGCTCGTCGCATGCGCGTGCGCGGTCGTCGTTACGTCACGTCCAGTCGCTTTCCCGCGCAGTGCGCAACCCCCGCGTTGTGTCGTACTTATGGTGTCGGATTTTAGTAACCGCGAGTTCTATGAGATGGTGCGAGTCTATTTGTTAAGTGGTGAAAGCCTACGAGCAGCTCGTAGAATGTATGCTAGGGAGAGCATACCTCGAATGCGAGCCCAAGGTATCGTTAAAAAGTGCCTTAATTTAATTGATTAATGCGTTATTTTCTGCATTTTGACGGTCCTAAGCCCATGAAAGTATGAAGGAGAAATTGGAATTACTCTTCAAATAACTTCAGATCACGGCCTAATCTTAAAAAAGTTTAATTCAAACCTGATAAAATCAGCGATTACTGATCGCTGATTTTATCAGGTTTGAATTAAACTACATTAAACAACTACTACATTGTATGTAACCCACGTAAATATCTATCTACCCACGCCTATGCACGAAAAACGACCGAGCGCTTCGCCATGCCGCGCCGGGCCGTGCGTAGTGGCCATAAAATCAATTTCAAAATAGACATCTTTCGTTAGCGATAACTTTATTTTTTTGTACAGTTCCTCGTCAATATTATCTGACCCACCCTAAAAACAAACGAATTTGGACCCTCTGGCTGTAACATTAAGGTTTATTCAATTTATATGAGCTTAACAGACAAGTGCTCGAGCACTCGAAGGACAAATACAGTAAAAATACAGACACGCAAATTTGATCTTTAACACGTAAGGTTAAGGTAAACCCACCCAACATTGTCGGAGCCACCGGCATTATATATCATTTTGTTAAGCTATTTTAATCATTATCTCGTTGACATTAAAGTTGAAAAGCTTTTAAGTCACACTACATAATTACAACCCAATCATTAATTTCGCGTATTTCCAACCAATGATATATAATGCCGGTGGCTCCGACAATGTTGGGTGGGTTTACCTTAACCTTACGTGTTAAAGATCAAATTTGCGTGTCTGTATTTTTACTGTATTTGTCCTTCGAGTGCTCGAGCACTTGTCTGTTAAGCTCATATAAATTGAATAAACCTTAATGTTACATTCAGAGGGTCCAAATTCGTTTGTTTTTAGGGTGGGTCAGATAATTGTGATGACAGACTGTACTAAGACTTATCAAAATAAAAAATAGGTGTTTAATAAAACTCATTTAAGTTTAATTTGTCAAAGTTTGCGCACTGAATAAAAATTATTCCTGTATATTGGCCAAATGTGTGTTACTATATATTATATATAAGAACTTCATGTATCTACCATATTTGTGATGCAATAAACGAATTGAATTGATAGATTACGCTTTTGGTCAGTAAGCCCCGCTACCAATGTTACTATCTGAGTAATCCTGTACAGGTGTATCGTATAACCCAGTTAGGGTTGTGGAGGTCAGATAGGCAGCCGCTCCATGTAAAATACTGGTATTCAGCCGCATCCGGTTAGACTGGAAGCTAACCCGAACATAGTTGAGAAAAGGTAGGCAGCAAAGATAAATTGGTAAACTAATTAAATAAAAGTCCTGGCTATGATGAAATACGAGTCTCCGACCTAAAAATTGCATCACAAAAAATTTCTCCAGTTATAACACATCTTATTAATACTAGCCTAAAAACTGGCACTTATCCCGATAAACTAAAAATAGGTACTATTCGCCCCATCCACAAAAAAGGATCCATAAAGGAATACAATAATTATAGGCCTATAACAATTTTATCAAGCATTGACAAAATAGCTGAGCGTTGTATTGGTGAGAAAATAAACCACTTTCTATGTGAGAACAATATTATAAACATATTAATATATGCATATAATAATATATGCATATTAATATATTCCCCTTCCGTTTGGATCGCGAAAGCGTCAAGACGTGTCCACTGTGTTGTAATTATTTAAATATCGATACTTACGTAAAATAACCGCGAAAATAAATCTGCGAGGTACCAGGGCGTAAGAAAGCATCAAGAGTTCGCTACAAAATCACCTGTGCGCAGCGCAAGAACTCACAGCGAAACACTGTCTTGGTGTGAGTAATCATTTCTATAATTAAAATTAAGAGGTCTCCATACACTGGACGGACGACAAATCTGTACTAAAACGTCGATCGGTGACCAAAACGCTGGACCCATTGTGTGAGCAAGTTAGCTTCAGCGACGTTATTGTGAGCGCCCGCTTGGAGTGATAAGGACGGGTACATGCACACGCTGAGCTGTTTGCTACACCGTGATACTCCTACATTTTGCTGCTATCCTGGTACCACAAAGTAATTCTTTCGAAACTACTGTAATCATTATGTCAACTCCGCGAACTCCACCTGAAAAATCATTATCGATACCGAATATTATAACAAGGGAGTCTGATTCGGCATCCGACTGTGTCGGCTCTGATCCCGATTGCGGAGGCCAAACAAATATTACACGTCGCTTTAAACGTAAGTTTGATGACTCCACATTAACTGACATAAAAGAGATGTTAGCAAATGTACAGCAACAACAACAAGACCAGGCTTTAAAGTTTGCTACAGAAATGAATATTATGATTAAGCAAAATACGGATATTAAAACTTCTATTGAGACCATGTCAGCTAAATACGACGAAATTTTGCAAGAACTCAAGCAAACGAAAACAGTAAATACTGCGTTCCAAAAGCAAATCAAACTACTTGAACAAAAAGTTGAACTACTTGAGCGGAATGCTAAAGCGTCAACTTTAGAGCTCAGAAATGTACCAGAACAACAATCTGAAAACAAATCAACACTAGTCAGTTTAGTAAAAAATCTTGGTGATGTTCTGAAGGTTGAGGTGCAAGAATCCGACATACGTAATATTTTTAGACCGAAAATGTCGCAAAACAAAACCGCTCCAGTAATAGTGGAATTCTCAGCGACCGCTTTTAAAGAAAATATTATGAAAGCCTCGAAAACTTTCAATAAGGAGAACAAAGAGAAGCTGAATACGGGACATTTGAAATTAGCTGGTGAATCTAAACCTATCTTCATATCGGAATCTCTCTCTACTAATGGAAGGCGCTTATATTTCTTGGCACGTCAATCTGTCAAAAACAACAAATACGCAGGCTGCTGGACTTCGTATGGAAAGGTTTATATTCGTCAGAATGAAGGTGACCCATCCAAATTGATCTCTTGTGAAGCAGATTTGACTGCACTAAAGATACAATGACTAATACCATTGCACTATTTTATAAAGTCAAAATGCATAATTTTTAAAACTAAAAGCCATGTGAATTTAAACTTTAAATTTGGTTGCGTATATATTTATATTTTTTTTCTGAAATACTTGCTTAAGACTGTCTACACTCTCATCTTAATAATACACTTCAGTCTACGATTATATTTGCAAAATTACACAATGCACACATACACAATCTACACTACAACTTATACCAATATTATCCTATACAATGTAAAATATATTTATAATAAACCAATTCTGTCAATGCATAGTTGCATCAAATACACAAGTACTAAATCATCATCATCACCTGTAATATTCCTTTCCCTACCAAAAATTACATACCTACACTACTTATTTTTATTCCTTCACGAGAAATGGAGTGAATCATTTTTGGCTTACTATGCCTTTTTTAATGTACACTTAAAACAAATGCGGCTCTCATCTTGCTTCCAAATTAAAGCGAAAATTATTATTTGTACTTTATTTTCACTAGTAATAATTATACGCATCATTCGATACCACACATAATTTAATACAAAACATTGACCAGTTTAATATTTCTGTCCCTATTTCTTGTGAACCGGAGGAATGCTTCTCACATCTTCAGCATCCTACACGATATCTAAATATTCTGCAGCAGAATATCCGTAGCCTAAACTGCAACTTCCAGGAGTTACACGTTCTTCTTAAACGACTGCAGTTGTCCTGTGACATTATAGTGCTCTCAGAATGCTGGCTATCCCATGTCGTGAACTTACCATTGCTTGAAGGGTATAACTCGTTTAAAACCAGTGATAACTACAACCAAAATGATGGCCTAGTAGTCTACACGAACAGTAACCTGGAATGTATTGTACAGGAACCCTCCTTATCTGAAGCCAATTGCCTGACAGTTAAAATACAAAATCACACAATATTAATCGCGATTTATAGGCCACCGAGTTTCAGAACACCGGATATTTTTATTGATTCCTTACATAAACTATTAGAAGGTTTTTCGTCTTTCAAAAATATTATAATAGTTGGCGATATAAATATTGATCTTATTAAAACGAGTCCTATTAACACAGCGTACATGGACACAATTGCCTTCCATGGAATGCTTCCTGCTATAAATGTTGCAACTAGAGGAAAATCTTGCTTAGATCATGTGTTACTAAAAACGAAATTAAGTGCATTTACATTTTCGCTAGGAACCAGTATCACAGATCATGAATCAGTCTTATTTAGCTTAAAAACTGACGCGTCTATAAACAAATCAACAAAACTAAAAATCATCAGTAAAATTGACAAAGAAAAACTGAAATCCGATTGTGACAGTTATGATTTTGTGGAAGTTTTCCAGGAAGGTAACTTAAATGCTGCAATGTGCAAGTTCATTTATATAATGCAGCAATTAATTGCAAACAACTCGATAAGACGATTAACTCCTAGAAATAAATTTATAATAAAACCATGGATAACTATTGGTATGTTACGGTGCATACGCACTAGGGACAGGATGCACAAAAAATTAAAATCAAATACAGCTAATGAAATATTAAAAATATCGTACCTGAGATATCGAAATTATTGCAATAATTTACTAAAAAAACTTAAGAAGCAGTATGAGAGAGATCAATTAATAATGTCTAAAAACAATTCAAAAAAGCTTTGGTCCGCCATTAAAACAATTACTAACGCCAATAACAAAAATCAACAACCACTACAACTTTTAAAAATTGCTGATAATCCCAAAGAGGCGATAAACAAAACTAATGATTATTTCTCTAATATTGGTAAAAGTTTATCTGATATGATTTTGCCCACTCGCTTTCCAAAATTCCAGAAAGTTATTGAGCCTCCCATGAAATCTTTTGTTCTCTTACCTACCGACAACGCAGAAGTTGCGAGAACAATACAATTTTTAAAAAGTGACTGCGCTCCAGGTTGGGATCAGATCAGTGCCGAGATTCTTAAGATTACATCCAAGTCAGTAACACCCGTGCTTACTGATTTGATAAATCGCTGTTTTGAGGCTGGGGTTTTTCCAGATTCATTAAAAAGAGCTGTAGTACATCCGATACACAAGGCGGGTGATAGAGGCAGTGTCAGTAACTATAGGCCAATTGCAATCTTAACTTCATTATCGAAATTATTTGAGCGCATAATTAATACCAGACTTACTAAATACCTAGAAGATAGCAATCTACTCTCAAACGCGCAATATGGTTTTAGATCTGGCCGCTCAACTAATAATGCTGTGCTTGACCTTGTTAACTTTCTGGTTAATAAATTAGATGATAAAAAGAAATGCTTAACGATATTTCTAGACCTTGCTAAGGCCTTTGACACTGTTTCTGTCCCCTGCCTTGTTGAGACACTGGAAGACCTTGGTATAAGAGGCACCTCACTGGTATTGTTATCAGATTATCTGCAAAATAGAACCCAATGTGTAAAAATCGGTGAGCACATCAGTGACGAATTGCCAATTGCATTCGGGGTGCCACAAGGCAGTATACTCGGACCAACACTCTTTCTCTGCTATATAAATGAGCTCTGCACTATTAGTAATAAGAACTGTCGCATCTCAGCTTATGCAGATGATACTGCTCTAACCTTTTATGCTGATTCGTGGGATGAACTTTTTAATCTTGCGCAGGAGGGATTTAATAAAATTTGTCATTGGCTAACATCACACTCTCTCACTTTAAATGACGATAAGACCAAATTCATTGTGTTCTCTATCCAAAATCGAACGGAAACGGCTAATCTTAAAAATAATATATATGTGCATAAATGCAACTTTCCTCCAACTCCAAGCTGCACATGTCCCAAAATTACCCCCACTAAAAGTATTAAATATCTTGGAATCGAAATTGACGCCAACTTAAATTTTGAAAATCATATACAAGCCATATCCAATAGAATGCGAAAATTAACATACATTTTTAAAGCACTTCGTGACGTAGCAGACAAACATACCATAAAGTTAGTTTATGAGGCCTTGGCGCAATCAATCCTATCCTATTGTATCACTACCTGGGGAGGAGCTTGTAAAACTAAAATGATAACCATTGAAAGAGCTCAAAGAATGATACTGAAAGTAAGCCTATCAAAACCACGGCTATTTCCTACTTCGAAACTTTACGAAGAAGCGCAAGTCCTCACTGTGCGCCAGCTTTACATAATGCTATCTATACTTCATAAGCTGAGTGACTTACCAGAGGACAGAAGAAAGCATATAGCACAGACTAGAAGAAAGTACGCGGTATGTGAGTCGGTTGCCGTAAACACCTCTTTTGCAAGAAGATTTTTTCCATACAGAGGAGGTATGTTGCTCAACAAAGTAAACAAAATAGTTCCCTTTTCCAACCTTTGTAAAAAAGAATGCAAAAATATAATTTATAAATGGATACAGACACTTAATTACTCTGAAACAGAAAAGATCCTAGAGGTAACAACATAAGTTGATGTGTACTATATATACATACATCTATAAAATTACATTTTATATATCATTAGGTATTCTATTATGCATCACATTTTTTCACAATTATTATGTTATACACTTAATTATAATTATTATACATTTATCTACATATTACCCACAATACTTAGGAACCCTGTAACCTAATAAGTATGTTATAATATGCAATATTGTTATTTGACAAAGTTATATATCCTTTGACCACACACACACACACACACACACACACACCCCACACACACATTCACATACACACACACACCCCCACCCCAACACACCCCACCTCACTCCCACACTCAAAGATATCATTATTATACACTAAAACATGTTCCCGTTGACTCATTCACTACACTCACGTTCGCTTCTCACATGTTGACAACCTATGCAACGTAAGAAATGGGGGGCCTGGAGATCTATAGCACAAGCCTCGGCTTAGTTTAGACTCCAGATCTCCCACAAATTACAAATTTCTTGTAAAGTTTTCCTGTCAGCTGTATAATGTATGTATAACTTGATGTAATTTGTGGAGATGAAATAAACATTTTTATTATTATTATTATTATGCAATATTATAAACAAAAAGCAATTTGGCTTTCAGAAAGACCGAAGCACCGCTCAGCTATTGTGTCAATTTAGCAACGAGATTAATACATACCTTAATGATAAAAAACATATTTTAATATTTTTTATTGATTTTAGCAAAGGTTACGACACACTTAATTAAAATACACTTTTCCAGAAAATAGACTGCAGTGGTATAAGGGGTCCTCTACTCAAGTGGTTTATGAGCTACCATAACAACAGATAGGTATATGACTGTCAAGCTAGGAAACTCGTCGACATGAAACTAACAACAAAAGGCACGGCGCAGGGGTCAATAATCGGACCAACTGAATACCTACTTTATGTCAACGACATGTGTAAAAACTTCTTTTATGGGGTACTGTGTAAAATGTTATAATAAAATACCACTCGATATTCTTCAACTAAATGAGAAGAAATTTAAAACATGCATTAAACGCACACTATGTAGACAAGCATATTATAAGTTGGACGAGTATTTAGTAGATAAAAATGCTTGGCTTAATGCTGGTTCTGCTCCACAGGCAGTTGGGCTTACAAGTTGATCACAATTTCAATATTTGGAAGAGATGCTTCCCCTTTTTGTTTTTTTTTTGTGTTTATTTTATTTAATCAGGATTAATTTTTAATACTTCAGTAAGTATTAAATGCCTCTTCATGATTGGTAGTTATTTTTTTTTTCTCTCATCTCTTAATTATATTGCAAACTATAGTTTTGTATAATTTAGAAGCATTTTTGAAAATTTTGTAAATGTAAGAACCATGGATCCGTTTTTTATGATATTTTGATGTTGACTTGAAAGAGCATGGCAGTTGAGAATATGTCATGCTCACTTGCCAATTCAAAAGGGCTTGTAAATGGTTTAATTGAAATAAATGATTTGAGTTTGAGTTTGTGCAATACCATAGTGACAGGATCTGTATACCAGTTTGCCGATGATACCTGCATCATGGTGGCTGATAAAGACACTGAAGAGGCCGAACGTCTTCTTCAAATTAACTTTGACTTATTATGTAAGTAGTCGTACGATGTTGGTCTTTTAGGATAGAACCTATAAAAATTTACAACTACAACAACGAATCCTTAAAAATATTGTACCACTTAAAATTAAAGCAAAATACAAAAATGATTACTCTGAACTATTTCACTACTGCAACATACTGCCAATACAAAACATGTCCAGACTTTCAATACTAAAAGACGAATATAAATATATAATATAAATAATATAATATAAATAATAAATAATAAAATATATAAATAATTTAGTTAGAAGAACACGTCATCCTAAATTAAGAACTTTAGCTATAATAAAAACGTTTACCTTACCAAGATGTAACAATACATAATTATGGTATGAGAAGTGGAGTGGAGTTTCTGGCCCGTTCTTCTCCATAGAGATCTACGCTTTGGAATGGGCAACTAGCTTCAACTTTCTGACTAACTGACCGACTATTTAATTTTGACAATTCAAAAGTGCCTGTAAATAGTTTAATTGAAATAAATGATTTGAGTTTGAGTTTAGAACTTACACCTACATACTACCAAAAATAGTAAACAAACTTCCTACGGACATACAAAATAAATACCTCTGTAACCCTAAAAAAGCAAAATGTTTATTAAAAAAGCATTTTCTTCAAATAACAAACTATGAATATGTACTTTAGTTGATACACTTACTACCATCTTTATTTATGCGATTAATATAAAAAGAGATGGAGAGAGCGGCGGAGATGGTTATCAAATTAAAATTGTGGGTGGGTAGTCAACAGAATTTGTTATGATTTGTGTTTATTATCAATTTAAGTGATTTTTACTATCAATTATTGTCTTATAAATCGAAACATAATTTATTGAGTAGTCGGTGTACGCCCTAATTGATTTTTGGCAACTTATTTCGATAAATTGTACCCGTTGGTTTTATTCAAAACAACGGATGACGTGTTGCTTTGTTTTTAAAACGGTTTACTTTGTGAAATCACCATTGTTTGTTTATGACAATTATTCTTGTATTATTTGTTACTTTGTAATGCAAGTCTTATTAGATTTAGCGTATTTTAGTGTTTTGTATCAAGTAAACACTTGACGTGCGTCATTGGACAGAGTTGTCGATCATCCTACAAAAGAGCGTGCACTCGTTTTGCTCGTCAGTCGGTCTTCGGATTCGACTGAATACAGAGCACCTGCTCCCGACATAACTGTCGGTTTACCTGATACAGCGCTGCTGTATATTTACATAGCTGTGTTGGCTTGCTAAATAGCGAGTAGATACACTTTGTGTTGGGTGGCTTGGCCGCTATACGAACTGTGACCCTAAAGGGTTTGTTCGATTAACTGTTTTTAATATTTACCCATTATTGTGTCTTTTGTATACCTAGTGTATTTTTGTGTATTGTAATTATTATTACAGTTCCCTACTGTAACTGTTTAGACCGTCCTGTTTATCCCAATAACATGGGAACTCCAAAGCCTGACGATATAATATACCGCTCGGCACTCCTGATCCTACATATAATAAGTAAAGACTTAAAATATTTTTTCAATGTAAAACTAACTTAGCATCTAAATTTGTTTCTTTGTAGTACCTATATTAGATATATTTTTTCCGAACTCACTAGCCATATACATAGAAGCCATCAAAGGCTTCTGTGGTTTTTAGCATATAAAAATTTAAACTCTGCGATATACTTTTTGAACAATAATAAAAAAAATAAAAACAAAATTTTATTGGTAACTTCCGTCGACATACAAAAGAATAAAGTTTATCTTTCCTTCTTTCTCGTCAAAGGAATTTTACGTGGAATTTAAAAGGAAACTTTTGAGGGGCCCGTGGCTAAATAATAACAGCCGCACAGGTCGATCGGTCAGGTTAAGCTACGCTTGCCGCGGTTGGTCTGTGGATGGGTGACCAACTTTACATACCTAGACCCCTCCGTGCCTTGGAAAGCACGTTAAGCCGTTGGTCTCGGCTGTTGGTCCCCAAAACGCCTGCCCTTCACCACTTCCTAGTGCTTTCGCTGGGAAGAAGAAGTGTCGCAACAAACTCCCCAGCAGCACAGCTGTCTGTTCAGTTAAAAAAAACTTGCTTCTATACAATAGTAGATATGCAAATTAGTTAACATTACGAGACACAGAACATTAAATTAAACTATAATTGGCCATATATCAGCTAAATACGCCAATATACCAATAAATAGAATGTAAGCTAGGTGTACGATTCCAATTAATCGTATCCTATGGAGAAGAACCGACAAGAAACTCTTTGGTAACTTACCTATTCAGATTTTTTCCAGCGTTGAAAGAACGCAATGAGTGTAATTCTATAAATATCACTGAGTTTGTTTCGGCCTTTCTTCTCAGACTAGTCAGATAGGAAACGCCGACCTCATCTAGTTTTAAAATATGATTGACGTGTAAAAGTGTTTGTACAAACTTACTTACAAAATAAAATCATTTATCATTTATCACTTCGAAAGAACGGTGTCTCGTGTTGAATCCGCGATGATTTTCTTTAAAAACAAATGAGTTCGCTTTCGAATTGTGTGCGCTCACTTGAGTGAGGTGAGCAGTGAACTCTACAAACATCACTATTGCAAAGCGAATAGAATATTATTACTTTAGGAATCCTGCTTACCCCCGTTTCAGTAATAAAACGGGCGACAGTGGCACTCAAAGTTTTTGAACTGATATTATTAGGGACTAACCAACCCGCTCTGGGCCCGCGTGGTGGATTACCGGCCGCTCCCTCTCTCTGAAAGGAGGCCTGTATCCCGCAGTAGGGACATCATAGGCTGATTTATGTAACTTTACGATCTATTACTGATGTCAAAAAAATTGAGGCAAAAGTGTCAACATTATTTTTTCTACGCTTGACTACGAGTCTTTTAACTAAGTGTATCTTATGTTTTATTTTTTTTTATTATTATTTTTATTTTATTTTTTTTGTAACTGTGCGTTCTGTTTGTGCAGAATAAAATGTTTTTCTTTCTTTCTTTCTTTCTTTCTGATGCCCGTGATTTCTGTTGAAATTATGTCTAAATACCTATGTATTGATTATTATAATAGGGTAGTTACTGGAATGTTTACATATCTACCGAAAGATACCAAAACTGCCATAGATTACCTAAACTATCTGTTCCATTAACATTCAATGGTTACAATTATTTTGATAGGCTACCTGAGTTAAATCGTCAGGTTGATAGGGTAGTTTCCTGGGTAAAAACAATAATTATTATATTTAGTCCGTCAGTTAGATTATCGAAAAATAATGGACACGTATTTTTTCTTTTGTCAATCAAACATTAAGACAAGAAGACGGCACGGTTGGCGCAGTGGTTAAGCGATTGACTGCTGCGCTGCGTGTCGCGGGTTCGATTCCCGCACGGAACAAATATTAGTATGACCTACATGTATTTGTTCCGAGTCTGGGTGTTTTTCTATCTATAATATGTATGTATTTACAAAAAAAATGTATATAAGTAGTTTATCGGCCATCTTGTTACCATAACACAAGCATTAGGTTGCTTAGCTTGGGACTAGATGGCGCTGGGTGAAATGTCCAGGGATATTTATTTATTAAAATTAAGAGAATTGGCCTCCTGGTCAACAAGATCTGAGAAAAGTCGTGCCAGCGACATGAAGAAGATGAAAACTTCTCAAAATAAAACCTGAAATGTCTCAAAATCGGTAAGATATTTTTATAACATTACATCACGTTTGTAATCCTCGAAGGTTTATCCAGAGTTGAAAACACAAACACAACAAAACACACACAACACATCTATAGGTACAGTCACAAGCACCAATATGTCAACACTTGGCAACTTTCAATTGTGATTTTTTCGTGAAATAACGAATGCAGCGTTGAAATACGACACATTACATAAACCTATGGGCTCGAATATGCTATGTTCGTAACAACATACAATTTCATTAAAAAATAAAGGAGTAAATCGCTTTTGAATAAAGCCGAGTGTACCAGGGTCGTCGGATATAATTGAAGTTTAGTAAGAAACCGATGGATTTTATTCAAATGATATTTAATTTGATAAATGAACTGTTTGTTTTCTATTAATTAAATTGAATTTTATTCGAAAACATTCAGCGGTTTCTTACAAAACTTCAACTATATCCGATGGCCCTTGTTACTTATCTCCTTTGGTGACCGTACATCAACCACATATCGTCAATAAAGTTTAAGTCCCATGATAAACGGAGTGAGTCTACTGTCATCAAACAGAAGGCCAATTCTCGTAATTAATAAAACGTTCAAAATCTAGTCGCAGTCTCATCTCGGTGACAAACAAATGTCAAAAACTTGTCAAAATGTAGGGAAATTTGAGTTTTTTTTTGACAGATTGGGACTGAGATCAAACTGTGAACGTTCTTAAAATTACGCGAATTGCCCCTCAGACTGTGAACGTTCTTAAAATTACGAGAATTGCCCCTCTGGTACTAATTCAGACTCCACGCTGGTACTGAGAAATTTCAGATGAATAAAACCAATGAGATTTTGCCTAAATTGCTCACATTAACATTCGCTGCTTCCTTACAACTAGGAGCACCTTGTTGTTCTCCCCATCGCTGTCACTATGGCGAAGTTGTCAACAGCCTCGGACACCACGGCCTGTCTTGCAGTCGAAGTGCGGGTCACTTAGCGCGGCACGCAAACATTCACGATATCATTCGACGAGCTCTTGTCACCATCGGCTTTCCAGCTGTATTAGAACCCAATGGATTGGCACGCGACGATAGCAGAGACCGGACGGCATGTGTTTAGTTCCATGGAAGGTGGGTAGGCCTTTAGTGTGGGATGCAACTTGTGTCGATACTCTTGCGCCATACCATCTTCCAGGGTCTGCGTGCGGCGCTGGTGCTGCTGCTGCGGCTGCAGAAAACTTCAAGCGGCGTAAATATAACAACTTTATGAATAATTATATTTTCGAGCCGTTTGGGGTTGAAACCCTCGGGCCGTGGGGTCCGAGTGCGCATGGTCTTTTTAAGGAAATCTGGAAAAGACCAGTTGACAGTTCCCATGACCCAAGGGCTCGATTTTACCTTGGCCAGAGGCTAAGCCGCCAGTGTCTTGGGTACATTACCAGTCGACAGCGATGTGGATGAATTTTTCGACGCTATATTTTAGTTTGTAAATGCACCACGCACACTGCCTCTGCCGCAGCTGAAGACGCCTGCTCTGTAAAAAGGCTCAAGTACGCTTCCTTGGAGCAGCCTTACTATTTTGTGCCGGTAGCTGTGGAGACCCTGGGTAGTTGGAGTAGGGCAGCGAAGGTTTTTGTGGCGGAATTAGGCCGTAAGCTCAAGGAGGCAACCGGTGACTCCCGCTCTGCGTCGTTCTTGGTGCAAAGGTTGGCCATCGCTGTTCAGCGAGGCCATGCGGCAAGTGTTATGGGAACGATCAGGGGCAGGTTGTTTTGTGACCTTTGACTATGTGTGTCCTACATGTATTTGTTCTGAGTCTGGGTGTTTTTCTATCTATAATAAGTATGTATTTACAAAAAAAATGTATATAAGTAGTTTATCAGCCATCTTGTTACCATAACACAAGCATAAGGTTGCTTAGCTTGGGACTAGATGGCGCTGTGTGAAATGTCCAGGGATATTATTAATATTATTTATTTAATTTAATTTACACTAACTATCGTTTAAAAAAAAAATTGACATTGTAATATAACTAGTATAAGAATGTAATTTGTGGTTTGTAAATAATTTTAGTTAATTTAGGTTTGTTATTTTAGTGTTATCTTGTAAATAAAATATTTGATTTGCTAACATTTAGATCTA
The DNA here is from genome assembly GCA_945859715.1 of Apamea sordens. Classification (NCBI taxonomy): domain Eukaryota; kingdom Metazoa; phylum Arthropoda; class Insecta; order Lepidoptera; family Noctuidae; genus Apamea; species Apamea sordens. The sequence goes on along the minus strand of OX244015.1, from coordinate 1,750,311 downwards.
TAATAAATCCAATGCCCTATACACAAATAGTTACTTTAGGAAAGTAATTACAAGAAGACAAACCAATTCCCTTCAAACTTTAGAGTACAGTTTTGGAGTTTCGCCACCCTCAGTATTGTAAGATTGATAAACTTCTTGCTGCAGTAAAACCTCCTTATCGGGGAAAGGGCTTGTTTTAAAACAGGGCCCGTATTCCCGTAATTTAAAACGTTCAAAATCTAGTCGCAGTCTCATCTCGGCGACAAACAAATATCAAAAACTTGTCAGAATGTAGGGAAATTAAAAGTATTTTTGACAGATTGAGACTGAGATAAGACTGCGAACATTCTTAAAATTACGAGAATTACCCCTCAGGAATTACGGTTTGTTATTTGCAGGATTTATTTTGAGCTGCTTGACAGCTGTCAATTTGATTTGACATTACTTGTGTTAAAGTGGATGGTTTCTTAAGTTATGTTACAAATAATTTTGGACCATTTGGGAAGTATACCCTTTCCAACAAAAAAAGAATTTTTGAAATCGGTTGGCAAGCGATGGATTTATGCGTGAACAAACATAAAAAAAAAAATCGGAATTGAGAACCTCCTCCTTTTTTAGAAGTCGGTTAAAATAGAATTGATTCTAGTCGCTCCTTCCAAAAGGTAGTTTTCGTATGGAGAAGAATGGGCAAGAAACTCCACTTTAATGTCAAAGATCTCTTCTCAAGCAGAGAAAAAGCGTTCATGAACTCATGACTGCATTTAAGACTGGTCTGTAACCACTTACCCAGGCTCATCAATCAAAAAACTACCCTACAGTCATAGCGAAAACTATCCTTAAATACTTTGACAATCACCCCTCATATAATCGATCATGCAAAAAAGAAAAACAGTAATATATTTAATTTGCTCCAAGTTGAGAACCACACGCTCTGCCAAGCCAAATTTCGCTTAACACAGGCAACCCTCAAGAGCGAGTGAGGTAGAAGATGTATGAGAGTGAAAGAGAGAGGCATACGGCTGTCAGCTACGCCCAATCAATGCATAGAGCCTTTATGGTCTGCAAGCCAGTGTTTCGTTAACCGTCGACGTCAACGGTACGGTCGCTTGTCCCAAAAAAATATAAATAAAATATACCAAAAAAATACATTAAAAATATTTATTGATGCGTTCATTATTCTAATTTCAAGGAAAAATATTCAAACTCCATTCCGAATTCGTTTGGAGCAGATATTCAGAACTCTAAATTGGAACGCGTAACAAAAGACCGCGATGAATTGTGGCTTTTTTTTTTAAATTGCGTGTAAAAAAATTCGTGGTTTAAGTATTCGGTTTTGAACAGCCTTGTGGATTATAAAAAAAAAACTTCAGTGAGATCATGGTTTTTTTTGGGCGGTTCGAAGGCAGAGGGATATCCTTTGTTCCTGATGCACCGGGCGCAATACTAAAAGGTAATAAGTTGTATCATTTTCAGACCACCTACGCCATCTTGGATTTTTGTTTAAACATGTATTTTCCAGGGTTTTCCTGCGTTTTCTGCATACTTTCAGGATTTACTTAACAGTTTTTCATTATATCTTTGAAAATGTTGAAGATTATAGATTTAAGTGCGTAAAAAAAAAACATTGCTGAAATGCATTCTATAAGTTTATACATATATTACTTTGCAATATTTTGACTAAAAATTCGGCCTAATTTATAGGCTTATATTTTTAAAGAGGTAGTTTTAAAATTCTTGCGATCAAAAACTACCTATATTATGTATCTGCATTAACAATTATTGTTACTTTTTTTATTTTTTATTTTACATATTTTGATAAAATTTTCGTGTAATTTCAATGCGTAAAAGACCGCGGAATCCTTACTGGGGGAGGTAGGTCAAATAGCAATCGCTTCATGTAAAATTGCGATCAAATGAAACTTTTTTACGCTTCTGCATTAATAACCATTAGTAAATTAGCAAAAACGAATTGTATACTAACCATACTTGATACTATTTTCGTGTATTTTTTTTATTATGCGTAAAAAAACCGCGTAACCGTTAATAAGGAAGGTCAAATAATAATAATAATAATAATTTATAATTTATTCTCTCTTCACAAAGCTGACTTAAAGTTAATGTGTACAAGAATGTTTTAGCTGTATTCCACCTTTGTGAGAGACTGGTGCCTGATGTAGGTATTTGGGAAAAACCTGTGTTACAGGTCACCAGGCCCCTTCCACGGCTAGAATTAGCTTTAACAGAGATACCGTGCAAGAGTCGAAGTTAAACAATATACATGACCAAAATTAAAACTATGTAAGAGTAAAAGATATGCTTAATACAAATAAAAGAAGTAATAACAATTAAAAAAGAAATATATATATATATATGTATAGGTATATATTATATACCTATAATTCTGCAGAAGTTATTGAGTCATGTTGTGATTGTGAGACGATGTGTGAGTGAGTGAGTTTATCTTGTGTGAAGTGTTAGACTAGTAGTAGATGTATGTGAGTAATTCAGATGAGTGAAGGTGACTTTTGAGTTGAGGAATGAGTGCAGCGAGAGTTGATTTTCAAGGAGGTGAGGAACAGCTATGTATGTGTGGGGTTGGTCAAAATTAGGTTTATTTCAGGACGGTCAAAAGATTCTCGGTTTTATGATAGTCTAGGGTTTTTAGATACTTTTTTATTTCTATAATACAGCTTGATCGAGTTTTTGGATATAGGTTTAGAGATTTATTCAATTTATTGTATAGATAATGCCCAAGGAAGCAATAGAATCTTTTAGGGAGTGCGGTTTTGAATTGAACCGTGGGACATACCCTACCCTTTCGTCGGTTCCCTCGGTTCAAATGGCAGTGACTCCATGTAAAATACTGATATTCAGCTGAAGCTGACCCCAACATAGTTGGGAAAGAGGATAGATATTACGCTTTATTCATCTAGCTATGCAAATTATTGGCAACTGGACAAAAAAAAAAATTACGATCAACAAGCCGGGTTCTAGAAAGGCCAATTCTCATAATTTCAAGAACGTTCACAGTCTGATCTCAGTCTCAATCTGTCAAAAATATCTCTAATTTCACTACATTTTTGACAAGTTTGACATTGATTTCGCTGAGATGAGATTGCGACTGGATTTTGAACGTTTTGAATTACGGGAATGGTCAAAGTCAAAGTCAAAGTCAAATCATTTATTTCAAATAGGCACATTAAAGGCACTTTTGAACGAAAAAGAAAAAAAAATACACAAAGAAAAAATTGACGATCGACAAGCTGGGTTTCTGTATTTAATTGACCGTCAATGATGCATGCTATGCTTTGTAGTACTATTAGTTAGTAGCGATTGGCGAATCGTATAATCCATATCTGCATTAATTAGACACCTCCCTTTTTAAATGTATTTGGCGTAAGGGATTACTAGTAACTGTGTTGTGGAGGTCAGATAGGCAGTCGCTCCATGTAAAATACTGGTATTCAGCTGCATCCGGTCAGACTTTAAGCCAACCATGACATAGTTGGGAAAAAAGGTAGCATACTTTATAAATGAGTAATATTGGCGTGTAGCTATGCAAATGACAATTTTCCGATTAAAAAAACAATTGACAGTTCAACATGTACAGTCACGAACAAAAGTATGTAGGTATACACTCGGCTTTATTCAAAAGCGATTTACTCTTTTATTTTTTAATGAAATTTTATGTTGTTACGAACATAGCATTTTCGAACCCATAGGTTTATGTAATGAGCCGTATTTTTACGTTGCATTCGTTATTTCACGAAAAAATCACAATCGAAAGTTGCCAAGTGTTGACATATTGGTGCTCGTGACTGTACCTAAGTCTGAAATCGCCAACCCGTCTCGAGCAAGCGTGGTGATCAATCAAATGCTCAAATCAAATCAAATCAAATCATTTATTTGCATTAAACAGGTTCAGAGGATGTTTCAGAAGGTCGAGCGGTACACTGTTAATAACCATGTGAGGTGTGCAAATATATACAAGAATTTTACAGTTAATTTAAAAATTAAAGTACAATGCCATTGAAAATAAAAACTATCGTTATTACAGATCAGTCAACAGAATAAGGAATTAAAAATAATACCTAATGTCATGCTAATAAAATACAGTCCAAAAATTATATCTTATTCATCATCAAAATTATGTATGTCCAATATTATATTAAATTTACAATGAATTAAATTTGAAATTATGTCCAATATCTATATATATATTACATTATTTACTATCCAGACCTTTGCTGTCATTAAAATAACATATTTTTGTCCCCCAAGTAATCTTTGACATCATAATAACATTTATTTATTAAGAATGTTTGTAATTTCTTTTTAAATTGGAGAGTAGGTAATTGTTTTATGTCATCAGGCAATTTATTATAAATCAACGATGTCATGCATAAAATACTTTTATTTAATAGTGCCGTTTTACCATAGGGTATTTCTACCTCTAATCTTTTTTTGTCTCTTAACTTTCGATAATAGCTTTTGAATGCAGTCTTATAGTACTCTGGATTCGATTTTACAAAAATATTAGCTTCATAGATGTACAGGGAGGGTAATGTAAGAATTTTGAGATTTTTGAAGTGAGGTTGACAGCTTGTTGTACTATCTATTTGACACATTGCTCTGATGCATTTCTTTTGTGCTTTAAATATAGTTTCCTTGTCTACGGAATTTCCCCAGAATATTAAGCCATATCTGAGTAATGGTGCAACAAGTCCTCGTGCCTTCTCTGAATAAGAAGAAGCTTTTGCCTTGCAGAGGAACAATAGCAGGCTGGTGTTATACAGGGTGACAGGGAAACTCGACGTATTTCTTGAAAGGGGTTATACTAGAGGTCATTAGCAACACATTTAGTCCAGTCAAGTAGGGGTCAAAACTGGACGGTTCAAAATTTAAAAAAAAATTGCTATTAAAGACCATGTATTGTTGAACATGTATTAATTTGACTGTATATTGATATTTTGACATTTATAATAACTAAATTAGACATGTAAAATAATTTTAAATCTAATGACACTAAATAACTATTGTATGCCTATTAGGTAGGACATATTGGAACTTTAATTTATTGTTAAGACCTGTAACTAACATCTGCCCTCACTAAAGATATTTTGAATTTTTGAAAGACCTTTTATTTCCGAGATTATGTAAGTTTTGAAAGCATTTTTTTTTAAGTGATTACTCTTTTTTCAACTTTCAGAAAACTATCAATTAAATGTTTGGAGTGGAGTTGTTTTTTCTCATAATTAATTGTTTTTGGAAAAATTTAGAAAATTACAAAAAAATCAAAGAACCGACACAGCTCGGTAGCCGTCCAGTTTTGAACCCTAGTTAACTGGACTAAATTTGTTGCTAATGACCTCTAGTTTAACGCCTTTCAAGGAAAACGTCGAGTTTCCCTGTCACCCTATATACTGGGTCCCTGTATTTTAATAAACGTCCTCGAATAATGCTACGCCTTGTATTTCTATTGCAAATTATGACAAAGCGTTATTGTTAGTAGCTATAGACGAAGCATGTTACGGACTAGCTGCGCCCCGCGGTTTCACCCGCATAAGTCTCCATTACTTGGAAATATAGGAATAAAAAGTATCCTATTTCCTAATCCAGGTCGTGTTCTACGCATGTGCAAATTTTCATAAAAATCCGTTGAGCCGTTTTGGCGTGAAAGTGTAATAAACCAACATAAAGACATACAAAAAAATCAAAACTTTTCTCTTTTTAACCGACGAGGTTCTCAAGTCTACGCGTATATTTTTTTATTCTTTTATATAAAAAAAAATATGTATGACCACGCATAACTTTTTAAAGAGTAGTCCGATTTTGATAATTCGCTTTTATTGGAAAGGGTTCCCCCAAAGTTGGTCCCATATAAATTTGAAAAAAAAATCCAACCCTAAGGGTGAGAAAATACGGGTGATTTATTGTTCACTCACAGATTTGAATGCTGAGTTGTGTATTATTACTCTACTCAGTACCACATATGTCTGCCCTTTGGCAAACAATTAGTAGATTATAGCCACAAAAAATTATAAAATAAAAACTTTTTAACAAAAAAATTAAACCGCCGAAAAAAGTGAAAAACAAAAAATAATAAACCTTTTTTGTTTATTTAACCTTAACAACTAAGTTCTTAAACTAAAGTAAGTATACCTAAATAATTTGTTTGTTGGTTAATGCAAACCAACTTACATAAGATAAATCAGTTATCATTTACTTTTGAAAGCATTACTTCATAGGTACACACGGCTACACATCAAGCTATGCAAAACCAGTATTGGCCGTTCATTGTGAGAAAATATCATACAAAGTGAGGCCAAGACAAACTGGTTTTGTATAGCTTGACGTGTAGCCGTGTGTACATGCTAAGTAACGTTTAATAGTACAGACTCATCTGCCTAGCCTTTTCCCAACTATGTTGGGGTCGGCTTCCAGTCTAACCGGATGCAGCTGAATACCAGTATTTTACATGTAGCGATTGCCTATCTGACCTCCACAACCCAGTTACTGGGTAATACGATACCCCTTGGTAAGACTGGTTGTCAGACTTTCGGGCTTCTGACTACCCGTAACGACTGTCAAAGATCCACGAATGACAGCCGGGACCAACGGCTTAACGTGCTTTCCGAGGCACGGAGGGGTATTGGTATGTAAAGATGGTCACCCATCCACAGACCAACCGCGGCAAGCGTAGCTTAACCTGACCGATCGACCTGTGCGGCTGTTATTATTTAAAATATCACTCAGACACTTGACCTTTTACTGACTCGAAACCTGTAAGAAACAAGTCCTCAAAAAACCACCCACGCGATCTTTCAGGTCACTACCAACATTGTTGATACAGAAATACATACATAAGAAATAAAGAATAGTAAGCAACATTATGTCGGTATTCACCAGCCCGTGGCTAAATAATAACAGTCGCACAGGTCGACCGATCAGGGTAAGCTAGGCTTGCCGCGTTTAGTCTGTGGATGGGTGAACATCTTTACATATACCGAGACTCCTCCTCGGAAAGCAAGTTAAGCCGTTGGCCCCGCACCCTAATTGCGTAACACACGATCAATCGGAATCTGAATCATTTTGAAGCAAATTGCTAATCCATTGCTTCATAAGTTCGAAAAATTTGTCTGCTCAACACGTAAATAGCGCAATGAATGTTGTTGAACTGTCAAAATGAAACCGATTCCGATTGATCGTGTGTTACGCAATTAGGGTGCCGGCTTTCATTCGTGGATCTTTGACAGTCGTTACGGGTAGTCAGAAGCCCGAAAGTCTGACAACCAGTCTTACCAAGGGGTATCGTGTTACCCAGTAACTGGGTTGTGGAGGTCAGGTAGGCAGTCGCTCCATGTAAAATACTGGTATTCAGCTGCATCCGGTTAGACTGGAAGCCGACCCCAACATAGAATTGGAAAAAGGCAGGCAGATGCTGATGTCTGTATTCAGCGAACTGTATATTACACACACATTTCGTCAGTTATGTTAAAATCTCATTTAATAGAAGACGAGCCTATTGACATAAACCGTACTCAAATTCAAACACTAGGCAGCTACGGAAAAATACCTGTAATAGGTAATACGGGCTGGTGTCCGCAACTCCACGACAATGCGCGTATCTTGCGAAAAAATAATGATACCTGTACAGTCAACAGCAAAAGTAGATGATCAAAATCAGAAATTCAATACTAATGAACGGAGTTCGCAGCTATAAGGCAGCTGTACTAGTAGTAAATGTTTGGTCTAATTTACAATCACATACTTTTGAATCACTTCGACGCCACACAGTTCTGACGCGAACTCCGTTCATTAGTATTGAATTTCTGATTTTGATCATCTACTTTTGCTGTTGACTGTACCTGTAATAATTGTTGTATTACTTGTTGATGAATAATTGTTTGCTGCATCGGGCGACGTCATTACGTCAGCGCCGGCTGCCGCTGAAAACCAGCGCTGGGGCTCTGTCTTGCATAGGGTCGCAGCATAATGCTGAGCAATACCCGTTTTGCGTGGATGTGACGCATGTCAACCATTTCTTATTGTTTTTTTTTCTTTATTTGTTTTTATGTTCTTTTTTGCGTCATATTTTCCGCAAATAAACGTATTTTCTTTCTTTCTTTACAGTCACGAACACCAATATGTCAACACTTAGCAACTTTCAATTGCGATTTTTTCGCTTTTCTTTTCGATTTTTGTTGAAATAGGACACAATACATAAACCTTTGGGTTCGAAAATGCTATGTTCGTAACAACATAAAATTTCATTAAAAAATAAAGGAGTAAATCGCTTTTGAATAAAGCCGAGTGTATACATACTTTTGCTCGTGACTGTACATACATGATTCTGAACTACGAATGAACGTTGAAATTTTTCGTCGGTTATCAAAAACAATTCATGTACTGATTTAAACAGGTATGCATCCAAAGGGACAATTCTCGTAATTTTAAGAACGTTCATAGTCTGATCTCAGTCTCAATCTGTCAAAAGTACAACTAATTTCCCTACATTTTAGACAAGTTTTTGACATTGATTGTCGCTGAGATGAGACTGCGACTAGATTTTGAACGTTTTAAATTACGGGTATTGGCCTTCAGTACATCTAGTCATCTCTTTCTGGGCCGCCCTCGGTGGCGCCATCCATCTTCAAGCACCCATTCTGTGAAGACTTTAAAAAATACAACTTGAATTAATTTTTACTTAAAGAAAACTAGTATTAATCGATGTTGAAAAAATAAAATGTGTTTTCGATTTCGTGCTCCGAGCCACTTTTGCTCAAAGTCCCGCGTTTAAATGCAAATTTTATTATTAATGTCCCAGCCGTTTTTGATGGCATTTCTGAACGTAAATCGTTTTTTTTTTGCAAGTAATAAACTACCTTATGGTTTAGTATTAATAAGGTTAGTTTTAAGTTTGAAAGACCAAAGTTTGTGATGCAGTTCTATGTAAGAAAATATTCCCTTTATTTTATTTATTTACTTTGAATAAGTACACACGGCTGTCACTTAATATTCAAATCAATTATGATGATATAGAGTTACTTTTGCAACGTGTGACTTAATATTATATGATCTAGACTCTAGAGTGATGTTATTCGCTTATTTAGTCACACCATGTACACTCAAAATCTGTCTTTCTCTCTCACACACACACACACCCCAACACACCCCTGTTTGTACAGACACCCTTACGAGGACCTTGTTATTCCTAGAACGAACCGAGGACCCTCCAAAAAACTGGTTTAAATACCTCGTTGGCCTTTTAGAGTAAGATAGAAAGAGACAGGTGAAAAAATCTATAGTGATGAGCTTATTGGGATAATGCTATCTCAACATTTTTCTGTATGAATTTCGGCTATCATACCGAGGACCTGAAATACACTGCTAAATGTGACCAGCGATGCACATACGAGGACTTTGTGTAAGCCAACCGAGGACCTCTGACGTATGCCCTGCGATGCCCTTCCGAGGACGTATTTTTACACAATATTTCTTATAGCTTGTACAAAGTGCGGACGTTGTGTTAGACTTTATATCACTAAACCGAGGACAGTTTTCCGCGTAGAACTTGTACAAACCGAGGACCTGGAAAATCTACCTACCTAAAACATTTTACGTGTAAGGTAATAATTATATAAATGTTAGTAGAATGTTCCGATTTATTTCTTACACACTTTTTCTAAAATGAAGTACCAAGCGAGGACAAGTCGATGTCTTTACGTTTGTCGTTGATGCGGACCGCGAATAAGATGGGTATAATCACTGTGAAGGAAAGGTAAGTTTATAATTTTATATGTATAAACAACTTTAAAATAAGTATATTATTATAGTATCAAATGCTGCAGTCAGTGTCGTCTCTACATGACGGTACTCCTCAGCACTTGATAGCATCGTCTTCAAAATTGGCATACGCGTTAGGTTTATGTAGTAAAACTAAAATAATTACCAGTTTGTGCTGATGCTGCAGCCAAGGTTGTTTCTTCATAAAGGAACTCCTCAAGTTTATCTAGTAACACCAAAATAATTACCAGTTTGTGCTGATGCTGCAGTCAGGGTCATTTCTTCATGAGAGAACTCCTCAACAGTTGATAGCAGCGTCTTCAAATTTAGCATACGCGTTAGGTTTAAGTTGTAAAACTAAAATAATTACCAGTTTGTGCTGATGCTGCAGCCAGGGTCGTTTCTTTATGGGGGAACTCCTCAATAGTTGGTAGCATCGTCTTCAATATAGCTTACAAAAATAAAGTAAAACTAGAATTCAGGTTTTAAATGAGTAGATAAATCAGAATTCGGAAACTACAGTTTCATGATAGGTATTCAATACAATATCAAGTTATTAGGTATTTCGTTTCTTTCACATAAGCCGGGTTAAAGAAAAGACAACTGAAGTCTAAATTCTAGATCTCAAAGATGCTGGTATTGATTATTCCAAAGAATGTTTGCTATTTTGTTTTATTAAACGTGATGTAACTAATAGTGTTGACTATACCAAAGATCGTTATTTCTTTAAGGTACATGTCACATATCAGCTCACCTGCCTTTTTTTCTTTTCTTGCGTTTTTCGCTATTTACTACGATGATCGACGATAAATACGATGATCAAAACTGATGATACAACAATAAATTAATCCATTTTATTATCAGTTTCCATGATCCCGCATTGTGTTATTTAGCGAAAAAAGCAATAACTTTTGAATTTAACAGGCCGTTGACATGAATGATTTATCTTTAATCATTTTATAGCTAGTTAGTAAGTTTTCAGGCTTCCCAAATTATTTTGATCTCACTTGATAATATTTCTTTGTTGTTTTCTAACTAAGCATTGTGTTAAGTAATGTTATGTTAAGTTTTTAGCCCAAATTATGTTGATCTCTTATAATTATTTTTTATATAAGTCGTTTTGTTTGACTCGTTTTCTAATAACTGTTATGTAAGTTTTGTAATCATGCTTCTCAAAGGTATTGTTGCAACTTGATGATTATTTCTATAAGTAGATCGTTGGTAAAAGTTTGTTAAATAATTTGTTTCATATAAAGTTCAAAATAGTACCATTACTAATCCGACAGACGCACAGTGGGACCCGTCCATACAACGTAATGCTCAAAACTGGATTTTCAAAATGAGGGTATTTCACAAAATAAACTATGTAAGGGTAGACTTAAGAATGTGTCACATCATTTCTACAAATACTGAATCAGTAACTGCTACCTGCTGGCCAGTGCATCAGCTCAAAGTTTACTTTATACTCACATAATTAATTATCCGATAACATTCGTGAGTTTGTAGACAATATTAAAACATTTATTTCTGCAAGTAATCGTCATATTTAATTGAAGTGCATCATGGCTGCAACTAGGCAAGGTATGGTTATTCTAATATTGTTTTTATGAACCTTAAAGATTAGTACTTTTAGATTAATGACTAATTATATGTGATAGTATGGTTTTTTATGTACTGAATCAAACATTTCTTATGTTTTCCTTTTTGCGCAAAGTTCTATTTTTGAAATATTTTTTACAATATCTACGAGGTGTTGATTAGTAATGAACTGAAGAGATTAGCAATAGAACTTTGCGCATTTTCGAGATAAAAAAAGTTTTCTTGCGAAAAAATTTTGTTAGGCGTTTGTGATGTTACTATAAAACCAAAGTATTTAGTCCCTAGCAATTAATTTTAATAAATAAGATATATTTTGAAGAAAACAGATAAAAATCATGTCGGTCGCACTTTTGATATTTTTTGTTAACTTTATTTCATTAGTTTTGAGAAGAAAGTTCATCATCATACTTCACTTTGAAAAATGCAAACTTATGTGAGATTATATTCCAAAGTAGCTTTAAATCTGTGGAAAAGAAGTTCATGGACCTAGAAACCTACCTTAGACATCATACCAACTGTCCAATTCATAAGCTTTATATAGTATTACAAACAATATCAAGTGGTTTTAAAATCGGTACCAACAAGTTTAAATCATTTTGTCTAAATACCGCGGAATTATACGTCACTCTTTATCCTTGGTACCCAATGACTACGACATTGCACAATAATATTTTGTCCACGGTAGTGAAATTATATCAAATTGATTACTACCGATTGGGCAGTTAAGTGAAGAAGCGCAGGAATCACGAAACAAGTATTTTAAAATATGTAGAGAGCGCTTCTCTCGAAAAACCTCAAGACAGAGTAACTTAGAAGATATATTTCATCGTCTACTTATTTCTTCTGACCCTATCATAACAAATTTAAGACCTTCGCAAGTAGTTAAAATATGGACCGTTTGATCCTGAAGTTACAGATATGCTTTTAGAAGCATTAACCCTTTCTAATGATTCTGATGCTTCGGATGTCGAAATATAATGTTGTATTTTATCAGTTTTTCATTTCTGACTGATATTTCAATTAAAATAAACATTTTATAGCATTTTATTTATTTTTGGACTTTTGAGCATTACGTTGTATGGACGGGTCCCACTGTGAGACGTTGCAAACGCTTTTAATAACTATTTTATTAAACAGACATAAAATAACATGACGAAACCACCTGACACTACGAATTTGACAAGTAACCCTAACTAAATGTTAATGCATCCAGTATTACCGCAAGATATTATGAGAGCGATACAATCATTAAAAAAATAAAAGTAGCACTGAATATGATGGTACATGAGCAAAGGCTGTAAAATTCGTACCAGGCGACATCGCCTTGCATCTGTGTCTTAACTTATGTATCAGTACTGGAGTATTTCTGGATAGTTTAAAAACAATTATAATGAATACACTTTAGAATTTTTTTAAAGAAGAGCTAGCAAATTATAGACCAATTGCTTTAATACCCATTTTTTCTAAGGGTATAGATAAAATGATTTATAACTCTGTTAATAATTTCCTATCCAAATATAATGTTTTAAGTGCGGAACAAAAGGGTTTCAGAAAAAAATAAGGGTATAAATACAGCGGTTTACGATTTAATAAATGTCATTTTGCAAAATGTGGATAAAAAAAGTACCAGTTTGCGTAATTTTCACGGTCATGACGAGGGCATTTGATTGTGTTAATCATGAAATTATTACAAAAAAGCTAGACATCACAGCATCAGAGGAAATGTACTTAATCTCTTAAAATCATACCTTAACAATCGTAAGCAGCACACAGAAATATCTAGAATATGTCCAAAAAGTCAGCACGAAGAAAAATATTTATCTAAGGCAAGAATTATTAGGTATAGCCACAGACTTATATTGGCATGGCGCACCACAGGGCAGTGTCCTGGGCCCTTTACTATTTTTGCTATATATTAATGATTTACCTCGCCACATTGAACATCATATGGTCTTATTCGCTGACGATAGTAGTGCCTTAATTGAATGTACCTATTTACAAAAAAATATACGAACATGACATAAATGAAACGTTAATAATCATTATACGCTGGCTTGAACAAAAAATTTAGTGTAGATGCGTATGTACTTTTTAACCTAACGCTGTATGTGTGCAATTTAATAGTAACAGATAGCTGCGTACGTATTTAAGTCCCTAAAATTATTAACATTCCCATCACTTTACACTATTGAGGTGGCTGTTTTTGTTTAATAAAGTGTCCGCAAATATAAACCGGACAATCAGGAGACAATATAAAAATTTGCTAATTGTTAGTGGTTCCGATACCGCCCTATTAAAGAAAAGTATTTAATGTATGTGTCCGATCATTTTTAGCTAAAACTGTTTGCGTGCCCTAGTTAAGGTAGTTAGTATAAGGATCATTTTAAACTTAACATCTGTAACTTGTACCTACTTTCTGTGCAAATAAAGATCTATTCTATTCATTTTAAAATAAACTTACTTCTATTTCAGTAAAGTTTATGTTGTTTTCTTTAGTACGTTCATATTCTTTATTTCTTTGTACTTTTTGTTTGCTTCAAATCTTGCTGCTGAGATTTCGCCTTGGAAGACATTTACTTTAGGTTCTTTATGAAGAGCACACGTATTCAGCTCCTGCCAATATAATATTTTATGGTGCAAATCATAATGTTGTATAATCTAAGCATGCCTAGGTACTTAGCACATACTGCAGAAGAAGCCTGATTATTCCTCGTGCACCTAGTAGCTAACGATTTGTTTAAGGATTCAGTCTACCTTCGCTTTTCTCCTTCATAATTTTATTTAAATGATGATAGCACACGAGGAAAATTGTCGAAACGAGGACTAGAATACACACTGTTCGGAAAATCTAGCAAACCGAGGTCTTATATACACATTGTGTGGAAAAGCTACCTAACCGAGGACTTTTGTGTTAAAGTTAACACAAGGTCCTCGGATAATACAACAAACGTGAAATGAGTGTAAAGAGCCTGTGTATGAGTCGAGAGTGGCACCATCTGGTGGATACACAATGTCTGTGTATGCATATGAATATTTTTGATCAAACCGAGGTTCAGACAACTTTTTCGTGATAAGTATATAGAAAGACTCAAAATCGCTTGCAGAATACGAATCTTTGGTCAAGTCAAACCGAGGACCCTCGAAAAGGTCCTCGCTTTGAAAAGGTCCTCGGTCATGCCTTGTGTATTCATACGCACGTCCTCGGATGGTACTTAAAACAAACACACCCTCTCTCACACACACACACAAACACACTCACGCACTTATACAATTGGTCGTATTCTCTTTCTTTCTTTATTTCTTATTTTTTTTTTTTAGTTTTTGTTACTTACCTATTTGTAATTTATAATGTAAGGGAAGAGCGGAGCCTTTAACTACAGGCATTGCTATACCTAAATGGAGACTCCTCGACATGAAATGTAAGCCAAAATGATATGAAATAAACTTATTTTATTAAAAAAAAAAAAACAATTAACATCTAAAATTGGCATTTCAGTAACCATGCAAATAGTACGAGACCGTATTTTCGTCAATGGCGTCCAGTTTCAACGGAGACTAGCTTTCCACGCAGGAGATATATTATTATAGTACACAAGTGTATGCGCAGACACAGATGCACTCTCTCTTTCTTTCTTTCTTTCTTCACTCAATCTCATACAGTCCGATGGGACGGCACATAATACAACACGACCGGAGAGAGATCAGGCGCAGGACCAACGTCTTAACGTGCTTTCCGAGTCACGGGGGTAACACATCGCCAACTACCAAACTCCAAGCTGTTACTAAGAAATTCGTATTGGAAAAATCCAATAATACTAACGAATAACAGAGGGGCAATAGGCTAGTTTCCTAAAAATTAATAATAATAATAATAATATCCCTGGACATTTCACACAGCGCCATCTAGTCCCAAGCTAAGCAACCTAATGCTTGTGTTATGGTAACAAGATGGTTGATAAACTACTGATATACATTTTTTTTTTGTAAATACATACATATTATAGATAGAAAAACACCCAGACTCGGAACAAATACATGTAGGTCATACAAATATTTGTTCCGTGCGGGAATCGAACCCGCGACACGCAGCGCAGCAGTCAATCGCTTAACCACTGCGCCAACCGTGCCGTCGAAATTCTATTTAGTCCGTCAGTTAGATTATCAAAAAATATTAGACCCGTATTTTTTCTTTTGTCAATTATATAAAAAATCCGGCCCAATGCGAGTCGGACTCGCGCATGACGCAGGTTCCGTACCCTTATCTAGAAAAATCAATCATGAGTTGATTGAATGAAAGGCAAATTGCGGTTTATGATTTATGACGTATTAAAAAAAAAACTACTTTCTGAGTACAGTCGATCGATTCTGTAAAAATCTCACCGTGAAAAGTTAGGTAAAGTGAGCTGTCAATAGTGCCAATCCCTAGCATTAACTAGAATGACAGCTCACTCCACGCTCACTTCACCTAAGTTTTCACGGTGAGATGATTACAGAATCGCACTGCTGCTCTCATAGTCGACAATCGATAATGGGTAGTCAGAAGCCCAAATAAAGTCTGACTATCTTCCAGTTTTACCAACGGGTATCGTATTATCCAGTGGGTTGTGGAGGTTAGATAGGCAGTCACTTCATTTAAAAATACTGGTACTCAGCTGCATCCGGTAAGACTGGAAGCCGACCCCAACAAAGTTGGGAAAAGTTAGCAGACGATGACTTAATAAAGTGATTTCTTACTTACTGAAAAAAAGACCTTTTTGAAAAAGTTGGTTAAACAAAACAGTAAAACATTTCCTTTGTTAAAAAAAAAGTTAATTAATTTTCAAACAATTCATTTTCAATCTCCCTCTTAATTGAAAACATTTCATAAAAGATAATAAGAGGCAATGGAAGATGAATTATCTTTCATTATTCTATTATCTTTTTTAACTAAAGGTTTTTTCGTGATATGTATTTTTGGGAGCTTTATCTTCAGAGATGGGCTGTCTTATTTGAGGGCCTAGGTTTGATTCTCGAGTCGAATAAACTGTCTGCTCCGTTGGTTTAGTGGTCGCAAGCATGACTGCTATGGAACGGGCTATGCTTGGAGTCTCTCTGAAGGATCGAATCCGCAACGAGGTGATCCGGCAGAGAAACAAAGTTGTCGACATAGCTCACAGAATAAGCAAGCTGAAGTGGCAATGGGTCGGCCATATTAGCCGTAGAACCGATGCCCGTTGGGGTAGACGTGTTCTTGAGTGGAGACCGCGAATCGGTAAACGTAAGGTCGGACGCCCTTAGGCTCAGATGATCTTCACAGGATGGCTGGTAGCAGCTGGATGAGAGTTGCCGAGAATTGAGTTGAATGGCGTGCAATTGGAGAGGCTTATGTCCAGCACTGGACTGCTGCAGGCTGATGATGATGATAAAGCGTGACTGCTGAACATGAGGTTATATGTTCGATCTCTGTGTCGGGTGAAGTGTACTTGTTTTTTTTTTTATTGGCAATAATATAATATAATAATATCCCTGGACATTTCACACAGCGCCATCTAGTCCCAAGCTAAGCAACCTAATGCTTGTGTTATGGTAACAAGATGGCTGATAAACTACTTATATACATTTTTTTTTGTAAATACGTACATATAAAAACACCCAGACTCAGAACAAATACATGTAGGACTTACAAATATTTGTTCTGTGCGGGAATCAAACCCGCGACACGCAGCGCAGCAGCGATCGCTCAGCCACTGCGCTAACCGTGTTGTCTAGATTGTAGTTTATGTAGTACACGCCTTCCTCCTCGCTTTCCCTCGGGGAAAACAAACGTGATGATACCAATACACAGTATTTACATCTTCAGAGATAATAATTTAGAAACCCATTTATAAAATATCACAAAAATATACTCGCGTAGCAATAAGCTACGATTCTCGTAGCACTTTACTACGAGCGTAGGCGCTTTGCTACGGTGTCGTAGGCGAAAAGCTACGAGATTAACACGTTTGTAGATTTTTTTTGTGTTTTTGTGTGTTATTCACAAGTTTAATATTACCTACTTTAATAGATATATCTACGGCATTTAAGGCTAATTTCACTAAAGTCAGATATCTTTTATGCGTCTCTGTTAGCCGCAGAAACACGAGTATAGCGATGAAACAAGAGTATTTAAAAGAGTGTCCATTAAAAGTTTCTTGCCCGTTCTTCTCCATATGTACCTATTACGCTTTGGAATGGGCAACTAGCTTCATCTTTTTGACTGACAGACCCTTGAAATTCAAACGTGCCTGTAATTGGTTTAGGTGAAATAATAATAATAATATCCCTGGACATTTCACACAGCGCCATCTAGTCCCAAGCTAAGCAACCTAATGCTTGTGTAATGGTAACAAGATGGCTGATAAACTACTTAGATACATTTTTTTTTTTTTGTAAATACATACATATTATAGATAGAAAAACACCCAGACTCAGAACAAATACATGTAGGACTTACAAATATTTGTTCTGTGCGGGAATCGAACCCGCGACACGCAGCGCAGCAGTCCGATCGCTCAGCCACTGCGCTAATTGTGTTGTCAAGGTACCTACTACGCTTTGGAATGGGCAACTAGCTTCATCTTTTTGACTGACCGACCTTGACAATTCAAACGTGCCTGTAATTGGTTTAGTTGAAATAAATAGTTTGAGTTTGAATTTAATTTTGTATTAACGAAAAAACACAAATATGCCAATTAAAGTAGTAGGTACAGCTTAGCTATTCACAGCTTCTCGGTACGCTTCCGTCTCATACTGAACATCAATCAGTGTTATCTTTAGAGTCGAAATTGATCGGGCGGAGAGTAATGGGTAGCTCTCCGTCGATCAGGACTAGGCCCGTGCCGGACGGCGTGTATGTGTTCCACGCGCGCCTCAAAGAGATGTCAGCAAAGCGACGGGGCCCGATAGGGCCGAAGCCTGCCAGGGTAGCGGGATCGTCCGAAAGGGTTACCGCTGCCCTGGAACATAAAGGGCTAAGGAAGGAACACGGGTGGGTTTTAGTCAGTAAGAGTCTGACACTCCATTCTGCTCCACCCAGAAAAAAAAGAGTCGGAATTGTAGAAAAAAAAAATCTGTTTATATCAATAGAGGACCGCTATTCTTGACCAAAACACCTAACATTATTTTCTCTTTTAATATATAGCGTAACGTTTTTTTTTATTTTGTTTTAATCGAACCTTACCTTAACTTTATTTTTATTTAAGCTGTAATAATTTCACCTTTTTGCCTTATGTCTAATTATATGCATGTTGTGTTAGCCTATAAGAAGTGGTTGCACTCTTGTATGTACAAAATGTATTTTTTTGTTTAATTCTCTGTGTAAACAATAAATAAATAGAGGACCGCTATTCTTGCTTGCTGTCGGGGACAGAGCAGATCAGAAGGCCAATTCTCGTAATTTAAAACGTTCAAAATCTAGTCGCAGTCTCATCTCAGCGACAAACAAATGTCAAAAACTTGTCAAAATGTAGGGAAATTAGAAGTAATTTTTAGACAGATTGAGACTGAGATCAGAGGGGCAATTCTCGTAATTTTAGAACGTTCACAGTCTGAGGGGCAATTCTCGTAATTTTAAGACCGTTCACAGTCTGATCTCAGTCTCAATGTGTCAAAAAATACTTCTAATTTCCCTAAATTTTGACCAGTTTTTGACATTTGTTTGTCGCCGAGATGACACTGCGACTAGATTTTGAACGTTTTAAATTACGAGAATTGGCCTTCTGACTGTGAACGGTCTTAAAATTACGAGAATTGCCCCTCTGGTTATAGAAATGTGTCATTTTCGATACGATAGCTTGTCAGATGGTTCTGGATAGCTATGCAGGGCTGGTCAATCGTAAATGAATCGTGAATAGCCTTCCAAATACAGAAAGAAAGCGATATCTAAAACCGTGTTTCGTAAAAGCTATCTTCAATATCTACCCAACCTCATTTAGCTTGCAAGCTAAACAAAGGCAACACCAGGAAGTTAATGTGCTGTGACCTAATTTTTTAATGGGCAACACCACGCTGAAACCTCGCATAGATCCGGCTTTTGGGGGTGAGCAGAGAGAGTTATGATTACTTTGTCGTTGTGTCTCGTTGTTGGTCTCGTGGTCACAAGCGCGACTGCTGAGCGCGAGGGTTTGATGCCCAGGTTGGGCAAAGTGTTATTGAAATTTTTCCAATAGGAATTTCTTAGTAACTGCTTGGAATTTGGGAGTTGGCGGTGTGTTTCCACCGTGCCTCGGAAATTGAAAGAAAGACAGAAAGTATATTTGAACACAGTTCGTGAAACACAAAATATAAAATTAATAAAATAAAAAATAATGTTTCAGACAACAATAGTGTGTGCCTCACGGCTGCGCCAAATACATTATTTACGTGGTTGAGCAAACATATTTTTCAAACTTCAGAAGCAATGGATTAGCAATTTCCTTCAAAGTGCCATCTAGCAGTTTTGGATTCAGTGGAGAGGCGTGCAAAGAGGCTAATTGGTGATCCAGATTTGGTTAAGACCAATCTACAAAGCCTGGAGCACAGGCGTAAGGTAGCCAGCCTTTCGGTATTCTACAGGATGCATTCTGGAGAGTGTGCGCGGGAATTACATGATTTAATTCCGCCATCACCGTTCTATCATCGGACAACCCGTCGTACGGCGAGTATCCACCCTTACGTTGTTGACACCGCCGCGATCCGGACGAAGCGTTTTGTCTCGTCGTTTATACCGCGTACATCGAAGGACTGGAACAATTTGCCTGCAGCGGTCTTCTCGTCCGATTATAATTTGGGTGTTTTCAAGGCTAGAGTGAATAGGCTCATAATAAATTAGTGCGCTTACCATCAACGATTGCATCTCTGCTTTCCATCAGGCGGGATCGCAGTCAAGCACTAGTTTATACAATAAAAAAAAAAGTGATTAAGATTGGCAGTGTGTCACGCAGTCAGGGTCCTGGCTGGTTATCGTCTCACCACCACGACACGAGTTATGGAACTCGTACAGCTCGTGCCGACACGAAAGAACACATTGAAATACCTACTTATATCCTTAGATATTCTATTCACGAATATAATGTTTCAGAAAAAATATTACACCATGTTATGAGGGAGCAGATTGCGTAAATTATAGCCAACCATGAGATGTAACTTATTGTTGTGGTTTGATTAAAAATAGGGGAGATCGAGGCTAGATGGAAGATGCTACTTACTTCAGTGTCTGGAAAAAGACTAGGTTTTAGCGTTCCGTAAATAAAAATAAACCGTCTTCCTTAACTTTTGCGTTGAGCTGCATGATTTCTTACAAATGCGTGCACTGACTGGACAGGTCCTCTCAATCTGTGTGGTTCTTTCCTCAAAAGACCATCTCAGACATCGATCTACATAGTCTTCATATGATCTGATCAAGATTATGTCTGGACTTTAAAATAGACTGTGACTTCTGAGTTTGTTTCGGCCTTTCTTCTCAGACTAGTCAGATAGGAAACGCCGACCACATCTAGTTTTAAAATATGATTGACGTGTAAAAGTGTTTGTACAAACCTAGTTACAAAATACAATCATTTATCATTATCATTTAAAACAAGGGTGAACTGGCATCTTCTGGGCACGATCGTTCCATCATAGACCTCAACTATCGCTTTCCATCAGGCGTGATCAAGGTCAAGAGCGGGCCCTGTTAGCAATAAAAAAAAAAAAAGGGTGCTAATGGAACCCTATGACTAAGCCCCCACTGTCCGTCCGTCCGTCCGTCCGTCTGTCAGTCAGCGGGCTATGTCTCATGAACCGTAATAGTTAGACAGTTAGTGTCTAGAACAATACTAGTTTTTAGGGTTACGTACAGTCACGAGCAAAAGTATGTATGCACTCGGCTTTATTCAAAAGCGATTTACTCCTTTAGTATTCAATGAAATTTTATGTTGTTACGAACGTAGCATTTTCGAACCCATAGGTTTATGTAATGTGTTGTATTTCAACGTTGCATTCGTTATTTCACGAAAAAATCGCAATTGAAAGTTGCCGAGTGTTGACATATTGGTGCTCGTGACTGTACACAAAAGGTGCCAACGAAATCCTATTACTAAGGTTCCGCTGCCCGTCAGTTCGTCTGACTGTCTGCGGGTTGTATCTCATGAACCCTAAGACTGTTGGAATTTTCACAGTGTGTATTTCTATTGCCACTGTAATAAACAAATAATAAAAATAAAATAAATACAAAATTAAAGGAACACAGGGAACTTGTTAAAGGGCTGGTTTTTAATCAACACATAGTTTTTATTCGTGGAATTAAATTGACATCTGACAGTTTTAGTATAGAAGAACTGTCAAAAAGTCAAAATTATTCCTCAGAATAAAATTACATTACATTTACGTTTATTTATTTGCATACCATAACAACGGCTTAACGTGCCTCGGAGAGCACGTTAAGCCGTTGGTCCCGGCTGTCATTCGTGGATCTTTGACAGTCGTTACGGGTAGTCAGAAGCCCGAAAGTCTGACAGGCAGTCTTACCAAGGGGTATCGTATTACCCAGTAACTGGGTTGTAGAGGTCAGTTTGGCAGTCGCTCCATGTAAAATACTGCCGGTCGATTCTGTAAAAATCTCACCGTGAAAACTCAAGTGAAGTGAGCTTGATGTGAGTTGTCAGTAGTGTCAATCCCTAGCATTATTTGGAATGACAGCTCACTCCACGCTCACTTCACCTAAGTTTTCACGGTGAGATGGTTACAGAATCACAGTGCTGGTATTCAGCTGCATCCGGTTAGACTGGAAGCCGACCCCAACATAGTTGGGAAAAGGCTAGGCAGATGATGATATTTGCATACCATAATGTGAATTAAGTTGTTAAAAATAGGCTTAAAGCTAAGATACAGTTATGGACCTTGTAAGGGCACAACAACATGAGTAAGAATAAAATAATTAAAAGTCAAAATATTAAAATTAAATGAAATAAGTAATAGCATTTACAACATTAATAATTTTTAATTAAATTAAATGTAATTAGATTATAATAATTATACAATACTAGAGTTTAGATTAGAGTCGAATTATCTGGTGTTAGAAAAATCAGCCGTCCTCACGATGTTTTCCTTCACCGTTTTGAGAGCATCAGTTTGCGTGGGTGGGGGAAAAATGATCATCCAATCCACCGCAGCTCCTCAAGGAAGGCCAGCAACGGCTTGGTGATATTGAGCGTCTCACTGAGGGTACCTGGGTTTCCGATATACTACGCACTGTGGTGACCACCGGGCAGTTCAGAAGCACATGAGCTACTGTCTCGTCTATAATACAAGACAAATATTGTAGCGCCATCTACATCGCCACATACGAACTACGCATCATACTGACGTCACGCAAAATCCTGCATCGCGCAAGCAGAGTTTACCGCGCAACTAACATATTTACAACAATAATCGTCGGGCAGTAGCCCACCAGAAACGACACCCTTCCTTTTGAACGGAGGATGAGTGAACTTTACACCCTGATCCCCATACCTCTATAGTATAAAAACTTTAATATTTCTTGGAGCCCATGATGAAATGAAACAGTTATTTCATATCCATCTGTTGCCCCAAAAATAAAAGGAATCTACCGTTCCCTCGAATTCATTTGTTTATTCAAATGTGATTCAGAAACTCCAAAAAGTTTTTGTACAAAAAGTTTTGAATTCATTACAGAAGGAATCAAAATAGACACTGGCTCCCTGCGGGAGAAGTTTCGTGAACTTCAGAGAGCCATACAAATCAGTCTTTTGGTTACATCTAAAGAGGCTCCGAGTCAATGGAACGGTTAGATGGCTTCTACGGAGAATGGGGTAACCCCTTTCCTTTTTTTGGAAGTGTTATGAAAGTGGATTAAGGTATTATGGGTGTAAAGGCTTGTTTTTATTTAATTTTGACGTTTTTTTTTTTGGCTTCGTTGTTTATTTATTTTTTTTGTTTTTTTTTAGCAATGGATTACACATGCTAAAGTCGATTTTAGACAGAGTTACATAACATTAATACAATATTATTGACTCTGTGAAACGATGATATTATTAAACCGCCTGGCTGGGTTTGAACCTACGACCTATATCTCTTCAGTCGCGGTCGTTACTACTGGGCCACTAGAATACTAACACACAAAAAAAGAATAAACACAAAATAGTAAACCTTCCTTTTGCACAGTCGGTTAGAAACTACGACCTAACAGAAATACG
This sequence comes from Apamea sordens, assembly GCA_945859715.1. Lineage (NCBI taxonomy): Eukaryota > Metazoa > Arthropoda > Insecta > Lepidoptera > Noctuidae > Apamea > Apamea sordens. The sequence continues at coordinate 1,726,756 of OX244015.1, read as the reverse complement.
TTTATTGAATGCTCCGTTCGAAATGACAGATGGACTAAAGATGGCGCCCTGCCAACCAAAATGGCTGACGTTTTGGCGCCAACTTTCAGAAGTTAGTTATTCCAGTTACTGGCTGGAGACGTTTGGGATAGATAATAAATATAGGAAGTTTTCCATATTTTTGCCGCTATATCCTTGGTTCCTAAGGGTAATTGCATCACTGCCAGGCATTGAGGTGAACCCTCAAGCAGCCCGCGATGTATCGCAGTGGGCCCGTAGTGGATTACAGCCCACTCCCTCTCGCAGAGAGGAGGCCTGTGTCCCAGTGGGAACACTATAGGCTGGATATCTTATGTCAGCACCAATCTAACAAAACGTTGTACACATACACACATAAACTCGCGCCTTCTTCCCATAGGGATAAGCAGAAACCACAGAACGCCACCTGCTACGACTTGCTGCTGTCCCTGACCTGCTACTGTCTTGGCTCCTTTACATTTATTTATTAAAGGTTAACCAACCCGTGGCTAAATAATAACAGCCGCACAGGTCGATCGGTCAGGTTAAGCTACGCTTGCCGCGGTTGGTCTGTGGATGGGTGACCATCTTTACATACCGAGACCCCTCCGTGCCTCGGAAAGCACTTTAATCCGTTGGTCCCGGCTGTCATTCGTGGATCTTTGACAGTCGTTACGGGTAGTCAGAAGCCCGAAAGTCTGACAACCAGTCTTACCAAGGGGTATCGTATTACCCAGTGACTGGGTTGTGGAGGCAGCTCACTCCACGCTCACTTCACCTAAGTTTTACAGTGAGATGGTTACAGAATCGCACTGCAGGTCTTGTATCAGCAAACCCCGTCCCCAGGCAGGCACGCTCGTTGCAACTTTAAATAAATTGGACCAATATGATTCCAGTTTCCAGCCATACAATAAATTTCTATTGGTCAGCATTTTCTGTGATATTAAACTTACCCCGCGGTATTGAAATTTATATTAAAATTGAAAGAATGTTTCATGGAATAATCGTTCGACTAGCCTTCCAAACTATGTTGTGGTCAGCTTCCAGTCAAACAGGATGCAGCTGGATATTACCTAATATATTAAAACCGTCTGCCTGCGTCTGCATTCCCGAGTTCATACAACCCGAATCTCTTCAAGGCGAGAGTGAATAGGCTTCTTCTGGGCAAGCTCGTTCCACCGTAGATCTCATCCCTGCCTCTGGTCTGGATTGAGGTCAAGAGTATTATTATTATTAACAAAGAGTGACCCCATTGTCAATAAAAAATTTAAAAAAAAGAAAGAAAGATGAAAAAGATAATTATATACGTTTATTGACATTACATAATCACTGACCTATATTATATAAGTATCATACTATCGATGACAAAACGAAGACATTTGATTTTCGCCATTTTAGCGCTGATAACAATGTGAGCGTCCGTGGAACTAATATTTCCGCCTCTGTACATTTGTGTGCTGGAAGTGTTAATAAAAAAATAAATATTTTTGATAGGAAATGTTTTTTATTACAGATCTATTTCAAGTTAAACAAATATCAACTAACAATAATCTATACTATATACAATTATATAATACGAAAAAATATAGGAAAAGGCAGGAGGTCATTGGGCATCAAAAAATTCTTCCGCATCACTGTCAATGGGATAAGTACCCAAAAGGCTGGCAGCATTACCACGTTGGATGGCAATGCTGATTCTTTGTTGTTTTTTGATAGTGAGTTTAACAAACTACGCATACTCTCATGATAAAAATGTTCTAAATATCTCGTAGTAAACACAAAATACACAAAAAAGTCTTATTCCACGATTTAGACCTAAATCATCACAGACGTACAAAAAAAACACGACGGCCATTTGCAACAATGTGTCAATTTTAGTTCCTGAGACGCTCGAGCGGGGCGCTTTGGATCGGCACAAAAAACAACTGTCATATTTTCGTATAGTATATTTAGTCCAGCGTACTATTGTTTATTAAATGATAAATGATTTTATTTTGTAAGTAGGTTTGTACAAACACTTTTACACGTCAATCATATTTTAAAACTAGATGGGGTCGGCGTTTCCTATCTGACTAGTCTGAGAAGAAAGGCCGAAACAAACTCAGACGTCACAGTCTCTTTTAAAGTCCAGATATAATCTTGGTCAGATCATATGAAGACCATGTAGGTCGATGTCTGAGATGGTCTTTTGAGGAAAGAACCACACAGATTGAGAGGACCTGTCCAGTCAGTGCACGCATTTGTCAGAAATCGTGCAGCTCAACTCAAAACTATTAGAGGTCAGTGTACATAATTCATTCATGTTGAAATTATTAATGTTAGAACGATGTAGAAAGACATGCATATTAAAAGCGTCCGTAATAAAAAGATTAAAAAAAAAAACTTTAAAATTAAACAAGCCATGGCTGCTAAGAGATGACCAGTACCAACTGACGGCGCTCGGTCACAAATATGACGTTTGGATCATTTAGTTGAGCATTCAGCTCAACCATTTTGAAACATATCGAGCAGTGGTCGCCGAATTGTTACTGGGCGACCACTGCTCGATATGTTTCACGACCCCGATTTACGAGTTCGTGGATTCGAACCCAGCCGGGCGCCCATCATCATTTCAGCGGAAAGACATCCACTGCTGAACATAGGCTCAGGAGTACGCTCACCGCTGCATCGATTAGTTGACACCTACAATAGGCAGTTTGGCTCAACTGATATCATGTTTCTCAGCAGGGCTATATTTAGAAAAGAAATTGTTACTATTTTAAGTGATCAGAACCCTAATAATTAAGTAATGTTATGTTTACTTTTATTTTTCTTACTTATATATCGTTCTTCTAACAACTAGTAGATCTGTATAGTAATATGTGGATAACGTTGTGAGTAGTTTATTTGTTACCTCTATTATTAAGTTCTAACCTTTGTTTACTTATTATTACACTGCTGTTTGTTGTCCCTAAGTAAATAAATAAATAAATAGGCCTCCCACAAGCCCACTTTGAAAGGTTTTGTGCTCGCATCCAACGGGTTCCTGCGGCCTTCACAAGGTCGGCGGTCCGCCTGGTGGGATGCCTTCCAACGCTACATCTTCCGATACGCGGTCCCACTCCACCCCCAGGGGGTCTACTCCGAAGTAGTATCGGCTGAATGTTCGGCCGTTTCCTGCTACGAAGTTACTATTTGGTTCGATCGGTTCCGATCCTACACTCCTAAACTCTTTCGAATATTGACTATGGTCCCGACCCAACTGAGCCGATCCGAACTTTTTTCGCATTTTTCAATAATATTCGGTTCGGCCATGTGTCGGTCCGATCCGAATATTCGCACTTTGCACTTCGGAGTAGGCCCCCAGAACCTTTCAGCCCCATCGGCCACCTACCTTGTGTATAATAATTATTAATAATTTCATCACCACTGCTCTCAAAACGGTGAAGGAAAACATCGTGCGGAAACCGGCATGTCCTAGAACCAAAAATTACACACATAACAACCCGCACTGGGTTCGCGTGAGAGATTATGCCCACTCCCTCTAATAGAGGAGGCCTGTGTCCCAGCAGTGGGAACATTAATGGCTGATTATGCTACAGCCTGCTCGTAACTATGTTGATTATTTTCATGTCTAAAGTACCTCTACCTTTTCGGCTTCCTCGCTACCTCTAACAATATTCGAACGTACATTCTCATCTTGGCGGCGAGATCAAAGATCGGTAGAACAAAGGGCGGCGCTTTCAAAGAAAATTTTCGTTTCGATGCAGGAAGGTTCAAGGTAAACTGTTTTTATAGGACGGTTCCTGGGGAAATATATACGGTTTAATTTAACTATAATTTAGTTTGGTTATCGTTTTGAATGCATGTGAATGTAATCATTTCAATATCACTTGCTTAGCCTGTTCCCATCTATGTTGGGGTCGGCTTCCAGGCTAACCTGATGCAGCTGAATACCAGTATTTTACAATACCCAATACAATACCCTTTAATAAGACTGGTTTTCAGACTTTCGGGCTTCTGACGACCCGTAACGACTGTCAAAGATCCACGAATGACAGCCGGGACCAACGGCTTAACGTGCTTTCCGAGGTACGGAGGGGTCTTGATATGTAAAGATGGTCACCAACCCACGGACCAACCGCGGCAAGCGTAACTTAACCTGATCGATGGAGTCGTGCGGCTGTTATTACTTAGCCACAAGCCCCTCGACAGCAAATAATCTAAATAAAAACAAGATGGCCGATTGCAAAGAGGAAAAATAACCGCCTTAAGTAGTAAAAAGAGCTATTAAGACGTGCTTCGCATCTGTGCAGGACCAGAGAATTGTCGTAATTTTAAAGTAAATTTATTTCTTTCTTTCTTTAATTAAAACGGCTTAAAACCAATTACATCCACTTCTGCTAAGGACCAGCACCCTAATTGCGTAACACACCATTAATCCTAATCTTAATCATTGTGTGTACGTAGAAGACTGTAGTTCACTATGCAGTCGCAGCTTGAAGCAGTCCATCCTGACTGCTGTATGACGGCCCTGAGAGTCTCTGAGCCAAGCTGCGGACGGACGGACAGACGGACATGGCGAAATCATAACGGTTCCTTGTTGACTACGGAACCTTAAAAACGCTGGAAAATCTTCATACAATTCCAGTTATTCCTACAGTACTGAACTATCAATAAATCTTGCGCTCCGTTCCCTAAAGGCGCATGTACCAATCCACACTGGCTTACGAATTGCAATAACCAATCCAAGTTACGGCTTCTAATAACCAGAGACATAATAACTCTATATTTTTCATAAGAGTGGCCCATAGACAATAATATTCAAATAAGGTTGGTTACCTCCTGGCTTTCTGCCAAGCACCTGTTTGGTAATACAGTCGTGGATACGAGTGTGTTTAGTAAATATTGAGTTTTGTTAGTACCTAGAGAGGTATGGAATATATTATATTCGTTGTGTTATGTAGGAGGGGCCCGTGGCTAAATAATAACAGCCGCACAGGTCGATCGGTCAGGTTAAGCTACGCTTGACGCGGTTGTTCTGTGGATGGGTGACCATCTTTACATACCGAGACCCCTCCGTACCTCGGAAAGCACGTTAAGCCGTTGGTCCCGACTGTCATTCGTGGATCTTTGACAGTCGTTACTAGTAGTCAGAAGCCCGAAAGTCTGACAACCAGTCTTACTAAGGGGTATCGTATTACCCAGTAACTGGGTTGTGGAGGTCAGATAGGCAGTCGCTCCATGTAAAATACTGGTATTCAGCTGCATCCAGTTAGACTGGAAGCCGACCCCAACATAGTTGGGAAAAGGCTAGGCGGATGATATGTAGGCTTTGCGCAGTCAGCTCAGCAGTGTTGGCTTTCGTCTCACGAGTTGTTAGTCGTAGGTTTGAACCCAGATACGCTTTACATACATAACATAATCAACCTCACTGCTGAGACATAGGCCTCCTATCTGTGAGAGGAGTGAGCCGTAATCCACCACGCGGGCCCAGTACGGGTTTGTACATGTAACATGTCTAAACATTTTTGGTTCTAGGACATGCCGGTTTCCTCACGATGTTTTCCTTCACCGTTTTAAGAGCAGTGGTGATGAAATTATTTACACAAATTAGCCTAAACCTGTCAGGATTCGAACCCAGTTGGCCGACAGTGCATGAATCTAAGGTTTTTATTAGGTAGAAGATAATTATATTGATATTAAACTTAGATAACTTCTTCGCTTTCCGGAAAGAACAAATATTTGTAAGTCCTACATGTATTTGTTCTGAGTCTGGGTGTTTTTCTATCTATAATATGTATGTATTTACAAAAAAAAATGTATAGAAGTAGTTTATCAGCCATCTTGTTACCATAACACAAGCATTAGGTTGCTTAGCTTGGGACTAGATGGCGCTGTGTGAAATGTCCAAGGATATTATATTATTAGAGGGACAATTCTCAAAAATGTAAAGAAATTAGAAGTATTTTTGACAGATTGAGACTAAGATCAGAGGGGTAATTCTCGTAATTTTAAGAACGTTCACAGTCTGATCTCAGTCTCAATCTGTCAAAAATACGTCTAATTTTCCTACATTTTGACAAGTTTTTGACATTTGTTTGTCGCCGAGATGAGACTGTGACTAGATTTTGAACGTTTTAAATTACGGGAATACGGGCGCAGACTGCTCGACTGTGAACGTTCTTAAAATTACGAGAATTGCCCGTCTGATCTCAGTCTCAATCTGTCAAAAATACTTCTAATTTCCCTGTCAATTTTTGTCATTTGTTGTCGCCGAGATGAGACTACGACTAGATTTTGAACGTTTTAAATTACGAGAATTGGCCTTCAGATATGGCGATATTGCGACGTTTCGCCACATCAGTAGGTACACTGCACCCTAGTAAAGCAGGGGCGGAACTTGTGATAACATGATTTAATATTCATTGTCGAAACGCTCGGGTCATGAGGCCCAAGTGCGCGTTTCCTTTTTAAGGAAACTTTGGCCCAAGACTACGTTTGCGTTGAAATTAGAAATTTGTAAGTCCTACATGTATTTGTTCTGAGTCTGGGTGTTTCTCTATCTATAATATGTTTGTATCTACAAAAAAAACAAAAATGTATATAAGTAGTTTATCAGCCATCTTGTTACCATAACACAAGCATTAGGTTGCTTAGCTTGGGACTAGATGGCGCTGTGTGAAATGTCCAGGGATATTATTTTTTATTTATACTAAGACGCAAATTGAAGGGCTCGTGGCTACGATCGATCAAGGCTAAGCAACGCTTGCTGAGATCGGTCAGTGGAAAGGTGACCATCTATTTCACAACGAGATCCCTCCGTACCTCAGGAAGCACGTCAAGCTGTCGGCTCCAGCCGTCGTTCGTAGATCTTTGACAGTCGCTAAGATTAGTGACAGCACGGTTAGCGCAGTGGCTGAGCGATCGGACTGCTGAGCTGCGTGTCGCGGGTTCAATTCCCGCACAGAACAAATATTTGTAAGTCCTACATGTATTTGTTCTGAGTCTGGGTGTTTTTCTATCTATAATATGGACGTATTTACAAAAAAAAAAATGTATATAAGTAGTTTATCAGCCATCTTGTTACCATAACACAAGCATTAGGTTGCTTAGCTTGGGACTAGATGGCGCTGTATGAAATGTCCAGGGATATTATTATTATTATTAGTCAGAAGCCCAAAAGTCTCTCAACCAGTCTTAACAAGCGGCATCGTATCAAATTCAAAGGCTAAATTTAATTTGTAAAGGAGCCTGTCAATTATCAAAGAGTCCATCAGTTACCTCTAACTGGGTCGTGGAGATCAACGACCTGAAAGACAATTACCGTAATTAAAAATGTTCAAAATCTAGTTCCAATTTCATCTCAGCGCGAAATCAATGTCAAAAACTTCAGTGTGACCTGTATTATCTTCAGTAATATTATCTGGGGAGTTTGTTGCGCCACTTCTTCTTCCTAGCGTAAGCACTAGGAAGTGGGGACTATCTTATGTGACTTTGAGGCTCAAAAAGTGCTGATTCTCTGACTGTTGATTTTGTGATAAGTATGCGGATATTGCGGAGGGCGAAGGCCTAGAACTTAACACGTTGAACGCCAAATGAAAAATCGAGTATTTCCATTCAGGCCACAGGGCTCACCGGTGAGCCTTAGCTTACTGAACCATTCGAACCATGGGGGTCACCCGTGACCCGCGTGAGAGATCCAACATAAACGCTTCCTACGAGCCACAGATTGCAGCTATCAAACAAAACGCGTATGGAAGTGAGCCGCGTGGCCCTGTATCCGAACCGGACGGCGTGGTTTTCAAATCCAACAAAATCTTGTAGTTTTTATCAAGGTTATTGCAATTGTTAAGGTTGTTGTTTATTTTTTTTTATTTAATGATGTTAGGGTTATTCCTAAAGATACGGTAGAAAATATTATTTCGATTTAAGAAGGAGAAATGAACTGATGGATAGCTAGAAGCACACTGACGTTTATTTTTCAAGTCAAGGTGACATAAAAAAACCATAGATAAAACATAAAGTACACAACATTTTGGAAAAAAAAATAATTCAAGTGCGAGCCGGACTCGCGCTCCGTACAAATTTGTAGGTATGTAAATAGTTTATCATGGATTTTTTTATAACTTTTTTTTAATGTAACTATAAATATACGGCTTTCGGATTTTTTCCTTTACTAATGCTACACGACATTGCTTCGTGCCAAATATACAAGGTGATTTTTTTAAAGACCAGCCAAATTTAAGGATGTGGTACAGACCATCAAACTGAACAACTTTCTCCATGGGACAAATAGCGTAATCGCGAAAATTTTATCAACTGTCCCATAGAAAACTTCAATACCTTCTCGACCTAAATGTATGGGACGGCTGAATTTTTATTCGCGATTACGATGTTGGTCCCACGGAGAAAGTTGTTCAGTTTGATGGTCTGTACCACATCCTTAAATTTGGCTGGTCTTTGAAAAATCACCTTGTATAGGTTTCGATTCCCTTGTGAATGTCAAAATATGCGGCATAAACGAAGCATAAACGCCAGTATCTTTAGATTACGTTGACTTAGAAGTTTGATTTTTTCACTGCTTCAAGAGATTGCAGCTTTGAGTATATGATATTAATTTCAACTTGATAACTGCACGCGTTCCTGAGAAAAAGGGTATTGACAGACAGACAACGAAGTGATCTTATAAGGGTTCCATTTTTCCTTTTGAGGTAAGGAACCCTAAAAAAGAAAAGTAGTTTGCCTTTTCAGCTTGTTTGTCTCTAGGTGCTGGTCATAATGCAATACATTTAGAAGCCGTGCGTCATTTCATTAATTTGCAAGGGAATTCTTAGTAAGCAATTAGAATAATTAGTATGACGCTGTTTTCAAAGAATTTCATTTTTTTTAAAATAAATTATTACTTGTCAAAACAAGGTCAAGAATGTCTAAGAACACACGTGTCGATTAACTAAGGTTAAGCAACGCTTGGGAAGGTCGGTCCATGGATGGGTGCAGACCATCGATTTCATACCGAGACCCGACTGTTCGTGGATCTTTGACAGTCGTCACGGGTTGTCAGAAGCCCGAAAGTCTGACAACTAGTCTTACCAAGGGGCCTAGTACCCATTACCCAATCATTTGGTTGTGAAGGTCAAATAGGCAGTCGCTCCATGTAAAGTACTGGTATTCAGCTGCAACCGGTTAGACTGGAAGCCAACCCCAACATAGTTGGGATAGTCTCAGATGATGAACCGTCTGTTCCTCGGAAAGCACGCTACAGCCGGTCGATTCTGTAAAAATCTCACCGTGAAAATTCAAGTGAAGTGAGCTTGATGTGAGTTGTCAGTAGTGTCAATCCCTAGCATTAGTTGGAATGACAGCTCACTCCACGCTCACTTCACCTGAGTTTTCACGGTGAGATGGTTACAGAATCGCACTGCAGGTCATATCTCACTCAAGCCCCGACACCACCTTGAAAAAAATCACCTGCTTGTCGCCAACGCGCCGTCATCAAGACCGCTCGTTGCTGGCATACCACCGGTGAGGTGACAGGCTAGTTGTTCACGCACCGCTTACCTGATGGTAGCTCACCATCCACGCGCCAACGGCTAGTGTTCAGCTTACAGACCAGCCAATCGATTCTATAAAAATCTCACCGTGAAAAGTTAGGTGAAGTGAGCTTAGAGTGAGCTGTCAGTAGTGTCAATCCCTAGCATTAGTTAGTTAGTTAGCACTTCACCTATGTTTTCACGCTGAGATGGTTACAGCAGTGCGATTCTGTAACCATCTCACCGTGAAAACTTAGGTGAAGTGAGCGTGGAGTGAGCTGTCATTCCAAATAATGCTAGCGATTGACACTACTGACAACTCACATCAAGCTCACTTCACTTGAGTTTTCACGGTGAGATTTTAACAGAATCGACCGGCAGAATCGCACTGCTGTTAATAGTGTCAATCCCTAGCATTAGTTGGAATGACAGCTCACTCCACGCTCACTTCACCTAAGTTTTCACGGTGAGATGGTTACAGAATCGCACTGCTGTTAATAGTGTCAATCCCTAGCATTAGTTGGAATGACAGCTCACTCCACGCTCACTTCACCTAAGTTTTCACGGTGAGATGGTTACAGAATCGCACTGCTGTTAATAGTGTCAATCGCTAGCATTATTTGGAATGACAGCTCACTCCACGCTCACTTCACCTAAGTTTTCACGGTGAGATGGTTACAGAATCGCACTGCTGTTCGCGAACATTAGCGAGTGATCTCTCGCACGAATTTCTACGTAAATAATATTAATGCATTTGATTTAAAATCCTTACTTGAATTACTAGGTATTTGCTGTATCGGAACGGTGCTGTTTTGATGAGTTGACGAACGAGTCAAAAAGCCCCTCTTGACCTTCAAGAGGAGCTCATGGCTGAGTAAAACTACACCTGTCAATCAACCAATATTAAGCAATAAATAATAAATAAATATCCCTGGACATTTCACACAGCGCCATCTAGTCCCAAGCTAAGCAACCTAATGCTTGTGTTATGGTAACAAGATGGCTGATAAACTACTTATATACATTTTTTTTTTTTTTGTAAATACATACATATTAGATATAGATAGAAAAACACCCAGACTCGGAACAAAGGCAATGCTTGGCAAGGTCGGTCCGTGGATGGGAGAGACCCCTCTGCGCCTCAGAAAGCACGCTAAGTCCTGCTAACATTCATAGATTGTTGACAGCAGTTACGGAAAGCATTTTAATGTGCTACTTTCACCAATATCATAGCAAATATCATCATCTGCCTGCCTTTTCTCAACTATGTTGGGGTCGGCTTCCAGTCTAACCGGATGCAGCTGAATAACAGTATTTTACATGGAGCGACTGCCTATCTGACCTCCACAACCCAGTTACTGGGTAATACGATACCCCTTGGTAAGACTGGTTGTCAGACTTTCGGGCTTCTGACTACCCGTAACGACTGTCAAAGATCCACGAATGACAGCTGGGACCAACGGCTTAACGTGCTTTCCGAGGCACGGAGAGGTCTCGGTATGTAAAGATGGTCACCCATGTTCCCACTGCTGGGACACAGGCCTCCTCTCTGTGAGAGGGAGTGGGCTGTAATCCACCACGCGAGCCCAGTGCGGGTTGGTAGATGACACATGTCTTCGAATTTTTGGTTCTAGGACATGCCGGTTTCCCCACAATGTTTTCCTTCCCCGTTTTGAGAGCAGTGGTGATGAAATAATTTACACAAAGTAAAGTGCCTGCTCCAGTTCGAACCCACGATCTATTCGTAAGCCATACTATAAACATACATACAAATAAATAAAATTGAAATGTCTGTTTGTAATGTTATAATAACAATTATAACATATTTTAAAGATTGCTTATTGTTAATTTGTGTCCTAAATTTATTTTATTTTAATAATTCATTTTATACTTTTTGCTGTGCCCTACAGGGTCCATAGTAAATTGTACCTTAGCTTTAAGCCATTGTAACACCTCTACAACATTATAGAATGCAAATAAATATATGAATATGAATATGAACAGCTTTTTACTAAATGCATGTGAACGCATATACGGTATTTATAACAAAAAATAAAATCATTTTTTTTTTAAATTGTCTATCTGTTTGTTCTGGCTAATCTCTGAAACGGTTGGACCGATTTTAATTAAATTTGGTATGTGGATACATTGAACCCTTAAGAAGGACATAGGCTATATACCTTTTATCGATATACCACGCGGACGAAGCCATGGGCGAAGGCTAGTAATAAATAGAAGGCAAGCTATAGAAAGAAAATACATATATTTAACCGTTTTATAACAAAACAACGTTGTTTTTCTAATTTCGAACTTTATTCTAAGTAAGGGAAAGTCCTTAATACCTTGCTGACGACTGACAACTTAGTCTGGTATAAAGTTACCAGACTAAGTTGTCAGTTTTGTATAAAGAGCTTTATTTCTTGAAACTAGCTGCGCCACGCCGTTTCACCCGCATAAGTTTCGATCCCGTGAGAATATCGGGATGAAAAGTATCCTATATGTTAATCCTGGTTATAAACCATCTGTGTGCCAAATTTCATCCAAATCCGTTAACTAGTTTTTGCGTGAAAGAGTAACAAACATCCATCCGTCCATACAAACTTTCACGTTTATAATATTAGTAGAATTATTATTATATACATTTATTAAACTATTTATGTACACACATAATATATAAACAGACTAAATTACATGATACTAACTACCTTAATACTACTAATATCATAAACGCTAAAGTTTGTGAGGATGTTTGTTACTCTTTCACGCAAAAACTACTGAACGGATTTCGATGAAACTTTACAGTAATATAGCTTATACATCAGAATAACACATAGGATACTTTTAGGTTAAGCTACGCTTGCCGCGGTTGGTCCATGGATTGGATCATCTTTACATACCAAGACCCCTCCGTGCCTCGCCAACCACGTAAAGCCGTTGATCCCGGCTGACATTCGTGGATCTTTGACAGTCATTACGGGTCGTCAGAAGCCCGAAAGTCTGACAACCAGTTTTACCAAGGGGTATCGCATTACCTGAGTTGTGGAGGTCAGATAGGCAGTCGCTCCATGTATAATACTGGTATTCATGCATCCGGTTAGACTGGAAGCCAACCCCAATGTATTTGGGAAAAGCTAGGCAGCTGATGACGATCAAATTGATGCGATTAAATTTTATCCAGTAAAATTATTAATATGTAGCGGTATCTACAACGCCACATGTGGAGGGGCCCGTGGCTAAATAATAACAGCCGCACAGGTCGATCGGTCAGGTTAAGCTACGCTTGCCACGGTTGTTCTGTGGATGGGTGACCATCTTTACATATCGAGACCCCTCCGTGCCTCGGAAAGCACGTTAAGCCGTTGGTCCCGGCTGTCATTCGTGGATCTTTGACAGTCGTTACGGGTAGTCAGAAGCCCGAAAGTCTGACAACCAGTCTTACCAAGGGGTATCGTATTACCCAGTCACTGGGTTGTGGAGGTCAGATAGGCAGTCGCTCCATGTAAAATACTGGTACTCAGCTGAACCCGGTTAGACTGGAAGCCGACCCCAACATAGTTGGGAAAAGCTAGGCAGCTGATGACGATCAAATTGATTCGATTAAAATAATTTTACCTAGTAAAATTATTAATATGTAGCGGTATCTACAACGCCACATGTGAGCAACGCGTCATACTGACTTTTTAACCCGATATTCCCAGGAAATTGAAACTTACGCAGGTAAAACCTCGGGGCACAGCTAGTACCTCCATAAATACCACAGCAAACTGCCAAATCAAATCTATCAACGGAATACCCTTATTTAACTAAAACAGTTAACAGAAAGGGAGTTTAACTGTAAATTGTATAAGTTATTTCCAACAGTACTCCTTATCCAACGGTATATCGCTTTGATCTCCGAGCTTTGTCGGCGCTTTTGAAGTTGGAGAGCTTCAAGTTCAGCATTCTTAGCCCGTCTAGTAGTGTTCTTTGGTTGAAGTTGAAAAATATTAAAGCTTTGTTAATGAGTGGGGATTTTCATATAATATTATAGTGCTAGATATTTTAAGATTACTAGCATATTCAGCCTATAATGGAGGGGCCCGTGGCTAAATAATAACAGCCGCACAGGTTGATCGGTCAGGTTAAGCTACGCTTGCCGCGGTTGGTCTGTGGATGGGTGACCATCTTTACATACCGAGACCCCTCCGTGCCTCGGAAAGTACGTTAAGCCGTTGGTCCCAGCTGTCATTCGTGGATCTTTGACAGTCGTTACGGGTAGTCAGAAGCCCGAAAGTCTGACAACCAGTCTTACCAAGGGGTATCGTATTACCCAGTGGCTGGGTTGTGGAGGGCAGATAGGCAGCCACTCCATGTAAAATACTGGTATTCAGCTGCATCCGGTTAGACTGGAAACTGAACCCAACATAGTTGGGAAAAGGCTGGGAAGATGATGATGAATCAGCCTATAATTTTCCTGCTACTGGTACACAGGCTGCCTCTCAATGAGAGAGAATGGTGGAATGAAAAAAAAAATAGATATTTAAAAAAGCGATTTATTTATTTATTTATAAAGGTATAACAACAGCTTCTGTATACAAACTCAAACTCAAATCATTTATTTCAATTATACCATTTCAGGCAATTGTCAACATTTTAAATAGTCAGTTAGTTAGTCAGAAAGTGAAGCTAGTTGCCCATTCCAAAACGTAGATCTCTTTGAAGAAGAACGGGCAAGAAACTGCAAGGACACTCTTTTAAATCAAGATATTATTACAAAATCCTGGGTACATTGTTCTTATTGCTTCTATGTGAGAACAATGAAAAAAGAAACAATTTAAAATATAAAATTAAAAATAAGCCCTGGCAGTTAAGAGATGACCAGTCTCAACCGACGGCGCCCGTTCACGAACATGACATATACAAAATGTCAAATAACAGTAGATTACAGTCATGTGCTTTTATACAGTTGCCAATAACAGGTGAACCAACCATGTGATATTAACTATCTATAGCGAGCTATGCTCGGAGTCTCTTTGAAGGATAAAATCAGAAATGAAATTATCCGGAAAAGAACCGGAACTACGCTTGCCGCGTATCGGCAAGCGTAGTGTGGGACGCCCCCCAGCTAGATGGACGGACGACCTAAAGAAGGTTGCTGGGACGGACTGGATGCGGAAGGTGGAGAACAGGGTGTTGTGGCGCAGCCTGGGAGAGGCATATGCCCAGCTGTGGACTGCGATAGGCTGCGTTGATTGAACTATCTATACAAATTATAGGATAACTGTACTTTGCCCCGCAAATCTGTCGGCCCAGTGGGGTAAAGCGGAATATTCACAACTGTGTCCGACCCATTGAATTTGGTGGGGCCAATTTAATTAAGTACACGTTCGTGGTCGACCAACCTGCACTGGGCCCGCGTGGTGGATAATGGCCCACTCCCTCTCACGGAGAAGAGGCCTGTTTTCCAACAGTGGGAACAGTTATAGGCTGATTATGCTACACTTTTCCTAAGCGACACATTATTGTTTTTGACATCCACGCGAACGAAGTCGCGGGCACAGCTAGTTACTAATAGAAGTTTTAAACAAACCTCTTTTTGTTAAGATAATCTAAAATGACCCAAGCGAGAAAAATGAGTGCGCTTTTTTAATTAATTTTGTTTTAAGTAAGTATACGTTTGTATCTATATTATGATTTTAGATTTATTTGACGTTAATATAATATGTACGTAAATAAAAACTAACAAGTACTTATCTAATTAATTAATAAAAATTACAAAACGATCATAACTTAACTAAAACTATTCACTAACCAAACTTAGCATCATCTGCCTAGCCTTTTTCTAACTAGGTTGGGGTCGGCTTCCAGTCTAACCGGATGCATCTGAGTACAAGTATTTAACATAGAGCGACTGCCTATCTGACCTCCACAAGCCAGTTACTGGGTAATACGATACCCCTTAGTAAGACTCGTTGTCATACTTCATATTTACTAACCAAACTATGGCGCCGAAAAATATTAGTTTAATTGATAAAGTACCTAATGAATAATGTAACTTCGACAAACAAACTAATTTCGACATAAAATTAATCAAATCAAATCATTCAATTTGCAAATGGAACTACAATTAACCGTCCATGATCGCGTTGGTGACCAATTTACTTTGAATTTGTTTACATTTCCGTCACACCTTATTAAAATACAGTTTACCTATACAACGTTAATCTAAAAATATTATCTAGAGTCATCCAAGCGTCCCTGTTGAAGTCCTCGCACGAATATCGATCCTGCAAAACCCCGATGATGAAAGAGAGGTGTTGAGCCACTATGCTCTGTCCCTTTCAGCCGTCAGTTTTGTATCGGTGTGCAAAATCAAGCGGTGTTTGTAATTGAAAGCGCATTATATGCTGTTTGGTCGCGTGATAGTTTTTTTTGTTTTCTATGTTATGCGGTAAACGTCACTTCAAAATCCGCGGTGTCTCGTTGTGAATCCGCGATGATTTACATATTTAAAAACAAATGAGATCGCTTTCGAATAGGATAGTTGCCTGGGTAAAAAAAAAATAATTATATTTAGTCCGTCAGTTGGATTATCGAAAAATAATGGACACGTATTTTTTTCTTTTGTCAATCAAACAAAAAATGACAAAGATAAAGCATGACGTCACTTGTTTGCAAAAGTGTCGCAAGCAAGTGACGTCACGCGGAACTTTAATGGGCGATATCTTCATATTTTTTTTTTTATGAGGGGCTCGTGGCTTAATAATAACAGCCACACAGGTCGATCGGTCAGGTTAAGCTACGCTTGCCGCGGTTGGTCTGTGGATGGGTGACCATCTTTACATACCGAGACCACTCCGTGAAAGCATTAAGGTTCAATGTTGATTGGGTAAATTTGATAGTACAGGTAGCTTCATGTGCTGGTGTCTGTACATCTCTAACTACCCTTTCAGGTTAATTTTGTAATATGTAGACAGTTGTAGACTAGGTTGTAGACAGGGACATTGACGCGCGACTTGTTACCATGGAGTCAGCACATTCAATCAGTGGAGGCCAAGTGGTAACGGCCGCAACTTACGAGTTGTAGATCGTAGGTTCGAACCCAGACAGGCGCTTTTTTTTTTTTTTGAGGATGGGAAATCATCAAATCACTCCTCCCGCTCTGGGTGGAGCGGAAGGGAGTGTCAGACTCTTACTGACTAAAACCCACCCGTGTTCCTTCCTTAGCCCTTTATGTTCCAGGGCAGCGGTAACCCTTTCGGACGATCCCGCTACCCTGGCAGGCTTCGGCCCTATCGGGCCCCGTCACTTATGCTGACATCTCTTTGAGGCGCGCGTGGAACACATACGCGCCGTCCGGCACGGGCCTGATCGGACGGTGAGTTACCCATTACTCTCCGCCCGCAGGCCCGCGCCTACGGTGGCCGGGAGTCGTCACGCCGCTCCCGACGCCCGGAGCGTCTCCCGCGGCGGCTGAGGCGTGAGGTCCTTTCCCTCATCCACCCCGCCACCTCCTTCGCTAGCATGACACCCAGTCAGGCGCTTTACTTTGTGCAAATTATTTCATCACCACTGCTCTCAAAACGGTGAAGGAAAACATCGTGAGGAAACCGACATGTCCTAGAACCAAAAATTCGAAGACATGTGACATCTACCAACCCGCACTGGGCCCGCGTGGTGGATTACGGCCCACTCTCTCTTACAGAGAGGAGGCCAGTGTCCCAGCAGTGGGAACATTTTAGGTGATTATGTTTTGTATGTATAGATTTGCTATAATATTGGTCATCATAGCAGATAATATTGCTTTAAAAATTGTTTAAAAATAAAATAAGCTGCAAAAATACCTCTAAAATCCTTATACAAGCTGTTGTTTTGCATCCTCGTCAAATTTCAGGAGGCTGCTAGGAAAGACATAAATAATCAAATAAAATTACGATCCCTGGTAAATAATGAATACATACTTTTTTTTTAGTTATTTAAGTTTGACAGTATTTCAAAATACACCACTTTCAAAGAACAGAATCGCGTTATTGTATCGTAAAAGCGGCCGCGTTTTTATGTGTGTGTAAAAGGGCAGTTACAGTGCGGTCTCAGACAGGCCGCGTTTTGCGTGTCCCACAAACGTTTCACCTTGTGTTAGTATAAGTAAAGATAACCGACGAAAAATTTCAAAACATGTGCTGAATTCATAGTTACTCAAACTCAAACTCAAATCATTTATTTCAATTAAACCATTTACAGGCACTTTTGAATTGTCAAAATTAAATAGTCGGTCAGTTAGTCAGACAGTTGAAGCTAGTTGCCCATTCCAAAGCGTAGATCTCTATGGAGAAGAACGGGCAAGAAACTCCACGGACACTCTTTTAAATCAAGACATTTTTACAAAATCCTGGTTACATTATTTTTATTGCTTCTATATGTGAGAACAATGTAAAGAAACAAATTAAAATATAAAATTAAAAATATAAATTTAAAAATAAGCCCTGGCAGTTAAGAGATGACCAGTCTCAACCGATGGCGCCCGTTCACGAACATGACGCGTGGATCAGCACCACCCAGCAAAATCATTTCGTAGGGAACCGAATACATTACAGTATGCGCACTGGTTAAAAACGTATCCTGTATTAGTAGTACACCCACATTTCGCTAGTAATGTATAGAAAAAAAGTTCGCATAAAAACTCAGACCGTTCAAAAGCCTACAATCTCCCTCCCCCCCCGCACCCCCTATCGATCGCTAAACACTCAGTCATCCCTTATTAACGAGGACAAAGGGGTGAACAGTTGAAACATGACAGAACACAATGACAGACCGCAATGTGCCAAACTATTCGCGAATTCAGATCACTCGTATTTGTGGTGGAGTGACACAATTTATTTTACTTTATTTTTTACTAGCTAACTAACTCGCTACGGTTCGCGCGGTTTTTAGGGTTCCGTAACCAAATGGCACGGAACCCTTGGATTCGTCATGTCTGTCTGTCTGTCCGTCCATATGTCACAGCCACTTTTTTCCGAAACTATAAGAACTATACTATTGAAACTACTGTGGTAAGTAGATGTATTCTGTGAACTGCATTAAGAGTTTCACACAAAAATAGAAAAAAAAAACAATAAATTTTGGGGGTTCCCCATACTTAGAACTGAAACTCAGTTTTTTTTATCAAACCCATACGTTTTGGGGTATTGTGGATAGGTCTTTATAAATGATATTGAGGTTTCTTATATCATTTTTTTCTAAACTGAATAGTTTGCGCGAGAGACACTTCCAAAGTGGTAAAATGTGCCCCCCCCCCCCCCTCCTGTAACTTCTAAAATAAGACAATGATAAAACTAAAAAAAAATATGTGATTACCATGTAAACTTCCACCGAAAATTGGTTTGAACGAGATCTAGTAAGTAGTTTTTTTTAATACGTCGTAAATCATAACCCGCAATTTACCTTTCATTCAATCAACTCATGATTGATTTTTACTATAGATAATGGTACGGAACCCTTCGTGCACGAGTCCGACTCGCACTTGGCCGGTTTTTTTATTTAAACACTAGCAGCGCCCCGCGGTTTTACCCGCATAAGTGTCGAACCCGTGGGAATATCGGAATAAAAAGTATCCTATGTATTATTCTGATCTATAAGCTATATTACTGTAAAGTTTCATCAAAATCTGTTCACTGTTTTTGCGTAAAAGAGTAATAACAAACATCCATCCATCCATTCTCACAAATTTTCGCGTTTATATTATTAGTAGAAAGGACTAAAAAAAAAAAACAAAAGGGTGACGTTGCAAATTAAGTTAATCTCTATATTTTGTAGACCTAAGGGAAGGTTCATATCTGACGTAAAATACGCCGAGCGTATCATCGGTGCGTCTATTCGGTCGAATGTGTCGGTTCATATCAAACGGAAAATACGTCGAGCGTATCATCCGTCCTGCCATCGTTCTGTATCAAACATTTTCATAAAACTTGGACCGGCCTGTACGCAAACGATCTCTGCTGATGTTACGCCTAGACTGAATGCATCAATCAAAATACAAGTAGCGCGTGGCGCGCGCGACGTTGCCGCTCTTACGTCGATCGACAATGCGCTGACGGAAACGGAATAGACGCTGTACGCTCGACGCACTAACGTATCATCGGTTGAGTGTGAACAGTCAAGTGTTTTTCTATACATTTGTCGGTTCTGGCGTTACGCGACCGATAATACGCGACGCATGTTCCGTCAGATATGAACCTTCCCTAAATCTCCTGAATATCATCATCATCAGCTGAATACCAGTATTTTACATGGAGCGACTGCCAATCTGAGAGACTAACTATGAGAGTTGCCGAAAATCGAGTTGAATGGCGTGCAATAGGAGAGGCGTATGTCCAGCTGTGGACTGCTGTAGGCTGATGATGATGACAGCCTATTTAACCTCCACAACCCAGCAATCCGGTTACTGGATAATACGATACCCCTTGGTAAGACTGGTTGTCAGACTTTCGGGCTTCTGAATACCCATAACGACTGTCAAAGATCCACGAATGACAGCCGGGACCAACAACTTAACATGCTTTCCGAGGCACGGAAGGATATCAGTATGTAAAGATGGTCACACATCCACAGACCAACCGAGGCAAGCGTAGCTTAACCTGATCGATCGACCTGTGCGACTGTTATTGCGTAATCTCCTGCAATAAACAGATAATCTGTCTAAATGATGTTCTAATAAAAGTGATCAATGACAGAACCTAGGATGTAAGTACACACGGCTACACATCAAGCTATGCAAAACCAGTATTGGCTGACCGTTCATTGTGAGAAAATATCATACAAAGTGCGGCCAAGACAAACTGGTTTTGTATAGCTTGACGTGTAGCCGTGTGTACATAAATAATATTTTTTATTTGGTTTTCACCTGGATGGTCAAAGCAACTATGAACCTTTGACTAGTCGCTAGAAAAGTTATAATACTTTGACAAAGCGAAAACGGAAACTTTGATAACGGAATTTTGATGAAATTATCGTGACTCAGGTACATAAAAGAAAACATCGTGAGGAAACCTGCTAATTTTGATCCTCTTCATCGACGCCATAAGTCGAGATTCGTACCCCACAGGGGGTGCCCTTAGCGTGCAGTCGCTTAGTTGATTAGATATTCGCCCCTGGCTGGAGGCTTTGAGTTTACTTATGGTGGATGCTCCAAGGTAGCCCGCGAAATTCAAATTTTCTTACGTTTTTTGCAATTTGTTGGTCAGCAGTGCGATTCTGTAACCATCTCACTGTGAAAACATAGGTGAAGTGAGCGTGGAGTGAGCTGTCATTCCAACTAATGCTAAGGGATTGACACTATTGACAGCTCACTCTAAGCTCACGTCACCAACTTTTCACGGTGAGATTTTCACAGAATCGATCGACAGTACTAAGTTGTATACGTTGATTAAAATATGATTCGCGGCCGTAAAAAATATGTATATAGTACTGATTTTTTTTCGAACATCATCTGCCTGCCTTTTCCCTATGTTGGGGTCAGCTTCCAGCCTAACCCGATGCAGCTGAATACCAGTAGTTTACATGGAGGGACCACCGGCTTAACGTGCTTTCCGAGACACGGAGGGGTCTTGGTATGTGAAGATGGTTACCCATCCACAGACCAACCGCGGCAAGCGTAGCTTAACCTGATCGATCGACCTGTGCGGCTGTTATTATTTAGCCACGGACCCCTTAGATTAGTGAAGGCATCAAAACACTCAAAAGACTATGGCAGCCATGTTTAATTCTGGCAATCTTGTTGTGTTTCAATGATGACTTGAAATGGCTTAAAATGATGAATTCAAATACACCATTTTGGGTCCACGATGTTGACCAATTCTCTTGATCCAACTGCAGTATTGAACTAAAAGATAAACTTCGATTTAGAAGTGTCCGTGGAGTTTCTTGCCCGTTCTTCTCGATAGGTACCTACTACGCTTTGGAATGGGCAACTAGCTTCATCACTCCGAATGATAATCCTTGCCAGTTCAAAAGTGCCTGTAAATAGTTTAATTGAAATAAAAGCTTTGATTTCAAGTCATTAAACTTTTGGCATGCTATCAGATTCAATAAATAAAAGTTTTATGAAAAAACCTATTCTTGAGAATTCTATAATACGCGACTATATAAAATGGCTTTGACACAGAGCCAAACCCATTGGAGACCATAAAGAAATTGATGGTTAAACATCAAATAGGATTTGTTTAATTCACTTAACATCACGCCCATATTCCTCGAGAGGAAAGGCAGAGGTATCAATAGGACAGACGCCAGCACACCAAGCTACCTACTAAAATCTTAAAAAAAAAAAAAATATTTCGGAGAAGGTAGGTCTGTCTCTCGTTAGCATCAGGCATATTTTAATTACTGTGGGCGTACTATGGATAGTGTTGGTTAGAGCACAATAGAGAAACGGTTTGCAGTTCAAATCAGATTATAATTTACGAACCAGTTAGTCACACTAGCGAAACACACACACACACAACTCAACGATAAGGAACGCTGACAGTTTCTATGCACATGTTGTTCGTACGATGTGCAATGTTTGGACCATCCCGAGAGCTCTGCTCACACCGTTCTTGTAGCTGTTGCTCTCGTCCCACCACGAACTCAGGATAGACTCTGTCTAGCGCCACGAGATGGCGCTAACGTTCCGAATAGTCAAACGAATGACTCCGATAGATAGATTTTCAACTTTATCGCTAAAGCATTAGGTTCCAGGTTGATTGGGAAAATTTGACAGTTTCGGGTAGCTTGACCGGTTAGCGTCTGTACATACATTTTTACCTCGCTATCAGCAGTAGCACCCTCGAAAACCGTGAAAACGCCACCCGTGATGAAAAAATTTGGCTCACTCTTGACCTCAATCCAGCCCAGAGGCAGGGATGAGATCTACGGTGGAACGAGCTTGCCCGGAAGAAGCCTATTCACTTTCGCCTTGAAGAGATTCGGGTTGTATGAACTCGGGAATGCAGACGCAGGCAGATGATTCCACTCCTTAGCTGTGCGCATCAGAAAAGATGACGAGAAGCGTGCTTAGTGCGTATATATGGTATATTAACCAAATAGGGGTGGTATCCCGCAGTGCGATGCAATTCAACAATATTCATTGCGTTACTTTGTGAAGCAGACGAATCTCACTCAGCGTCACTAAACCAACGAGTACATCCAAGCAGAGTTGATCGAATGCTTACCAATATTGAAAGAAGAAAGAAAGAAAGAAAGAAAATACGTTTATTTGCGGTAAACATGACGCAAAAAAGAACATAAAAACAAATAAAGAAAAAGAACAATAAGAAATGGTTGACATGCGTCACATCCACGCAAAACGGCTATCGCTCAGCATTATGCTGCGACCCTATGCGAGACAGAGCCCCAGCGCTGGTTTTCAGCGACAGCCGGCGCTGACGTAATGACGTCGCCCGATGCAGCAAACAATTATTCATCCACAAGTAATACAACACTTATTTTCAAATAAACAGTTATTCGGACGCTGTACTGGTACAGCGTACTTAAAGCAAAAGTATACAATTTAATTTAATTGTGATCGAAACAACAAGAATATAATTAAAAAACAGGAAATATACATGCTGAGAATATCATCTTCAATAAACGTTTCACGCCTTATGTAGTGGCAACATTTCCGAAGCGTCCTATTTGACGTACGCGCACCTAACATGCACCAAAAAAATTATGATTGTGTTATGTAAGGAATTACAAAATGGCCAATGATGTAATGTGTTATGCAAAAGATATAATGTCAGTGCTTTAGGCGTTTTTGAGTGAATGTGAAAGATGAGATGGACCCGTTAAAAAGACAAAATCTTGGGTACTGGAGGGTGACCCGACATGCCACTGAGATACACTGTACAAGGAGCTTTGGCACAGAAACAGAGTATTTACAAATGATAAATACTTACTAGCTTTGGAGAAAAACAGGAAGGCATGAAAAATATGAAAGGTACGAAATAGAACAAATAAATATTGCGCACATTGCAGGGCAAACTAACTAACTGAACAGACAGCTGTGCTGCTGGGGAGTTTGTTGCACCACTTCTTCTTCCCAGCGATAGCACTAGGAAGTGGTGAAGGGCGGGCGTTTTTGGGGGACTGTCTTTATTTGTAATTTTCACGTTCGAAAAGTGCTGATTCTCAGCCTAAATTGAATAAATGACTTTTGATTTTGATTTCGAAAACATTTTCCGAGTAAAGACTCAAATCACATTGGAGCAGTGGTACTCCAGTGGTATAGTCCCGTCTTACGAGCTGTAGGTCGTGGATTCGAACCCAGACAGGCGCTTTACTTTGTGTAAATTATTTCATCACCACTGCTCTCAAAACGGTGAAGGAAAACATCGTGAGGAAACCGGCATGTTCTAGAACTAAATTCGAAGACATGTGACATCTACCCGCGTGGTGGATTACGGCCCACTCCCTCTCGAAGAGAGGAGGCCTGTGTCCCAGCAGTGGGAACATTATAGGCTCATTATGCATGATTATGCAATTCATCATCTGCCATCTGCCTAGCCTTTTCCCAACTATGTTGGGGTCGGCTTCCAGTCTAACCGGATGCAGCTGAATACCAGTATTTTACATGGAGCGACTGCCTATCTGACCTCCACAACCCAGTTATGGGTAATACGATACCCCTTGGTAAGACTGGTTGTCAGACTTTCGGGCTTCTGACTACCCGTAACGACTGTCAAAGATCCACGAATGACAGCCGGGACCAACGGCTTAACGTGCTTTCCGAGGCACGGAGGGGTCTCGGTATGTAAAGATGGTCACCCATCCACAGACCAACCGCGGCAAGCGTAGCTTAACCTGACCGATCGACCTGTGCGGCTGTTATTATTTAGCCACGGGCCCCTCATGCAATTCTTTTCTTTAAATATTTGTCAGTACACTGATTTTCTACTAACTGTAATCCGTGCGACAAAAACTGAGCATTTTACGGTGTCCTACATTTGGGCAACGCAACGCCTTGAACAAAACCAAGTTAAATTCCCCAAAATAATACCAAACGACAGAATACCTGTTGAGTTTGAGTAAAAAACCATCCTTCTTGACACAATGAAAAATATCTAAACTTGCACCCAATTTACGACGACCCTAGCCACTATTGAAAATGGTCTATATGAGGGCTCAACTCAAAATGGACCATTGTAACAAGACCCGTCAAAAGATGTTAAATGTCCAAAGTCAGGGGTCATGAAAAATTGGTGTTGGTATTCAATTTGGTGCGACGATCTTTGCATTTTGGATTCTTAACTAAGTGGAGAGATCGATCAAAATATAGCAGCAGAGCTCTTTGTGAAGCAGGTCGTCCGGAGATGTACTGCCACCATAATTATAGTTTAGCGGTTAGCGCAGTGGTTAAGCGATTGACTGCTGCGCTGCGTGTCGTGGCTTCGATTCCCGCACGGAACAAATATTTGTATGACCTACATGTATTTGTTCCGAGTCTGAGTGTTTTTCTATCTATAATATGTATTTCTATCTATAAGATGGATGTTAAACACAGTTAAAAATAAAAAATAAAACAAATTATATAAAAAAGACCGGCCAAGTGCGAGTCAGACACGCGCTCGAAGGGTTCCGTACCATAAAAATCACGTCTGTTGTATGGGAGCTCCCCTTAAATATTTTTTTTATTTTAATATATTATTAAATTAAAAATAATAACAACATAAGAGCGTCAACAACGAGTATTGTATGTATAAAGACTCCCAGATGAGTGCCCTGTCCGCAATGTTGTCTTGTCCTAACTGCCCTGGGTCTTCACGTACATTTAGCTCGCATGGGCTCAAGGTCCATATAGGCCGTATGCACAGGAATGCGCGTCCGCCGGTCGTCGCTCCTCAGACGTCGTCTACTGTCACCGATTCCCAGCCAGTGAGCCAGGTACCGACGGTTTCGCGCCCTTGCCCTTTGGAGAGGCTCTCAGGCTTGAAGGTGAGTACGCCTGTTCTTAGGCACGTTCCTAAGGGTGCTCGGAACCAGGCGGCTGGCAAGCTGTGCGACATTATTGTTAAGTGCGTTAGCTGTAACGGCGTGGAGGACTGGGGCGCGCTTCTCACTTTTGCGTTTGGTGGGCTGAGAGTTCCTTCGAAGGACGCGCCTGGAAATATGACTGCAAAGGTGAAGGCAAACGTCGAGTCGGTTGGTGCTGACCAGTTTGTTGATGAGTCAGGTTGTACGGCTGGGGTTGCTAAGTCACGTGGGATTCGAAAAGCCATCGAGTGTAAGGTTTTCGAGGGAGACCTCCGAGGGGCGGTTCGGTTGCTGGTTTCAGACGACTCGTTTGCGCAACACGACCCTGACACGCTAAGCGCCCTTACGGTCAAGCACCCAAGCCCATCGCGTCCGCTTAATTTTCCATCGGCACCAGACTTGTCATTTCCAGGGGTAACTGCGTCAGTGGAGGACGTCGCGCTGGCCTTGAGCTCTTTTTATAGTGGCTCTGCGGCAGGCTTGGATGGAATTCGTCCGGGGCATTTGAAGGAGCTAACATCTAGTTCTGCGGGTGAAAATGGGCGGCGTTTGCTGGAGTGTTTGACAAAGCTCGCAAACTTTTTAATGAGCGGTCAGCTCAATCCGGTAGTTTGTCCTTATTTGTATGGTGCTTCTCTTTGCGCACTCAAGAAAAAAGACGGAGGGCTGAGACCAATAGCCATCGGCAGCGTGTTCAGAAGGTTGACAGCTAAGCTAGCGTGCCGGTCCGTAAGAGTAGCTATGTCCGCATACTTGCAGCCGCATCAACTGGGGTTTGGGACGCGTCGGGGGTGCGAGGCCGCTATCCATGCGACGCGTGCGTTCGTCATGAACCCTGAGAACTCGGATTGCGTGGTGCTGAAACTGGATATACGCAATGCTTTCAACACCCTAGAAAGAGACGTTCTTTTGAGTGAGGTCAAGGATAAAATTCCTTCCCTATACCCCTTTCTCTATCAGGTATATTATTATCCTTCTAATCTATTCTTTACTGATAGTCTCATTTCGTCTCAAGTGGGGGCGCAGCAGGGGGATCCATTGGGGCCACTTGTTTTCAGTTTAGCAATTCACAAAGTCATCTCTGGATTGAAATCGTCTCTGAACCTGTGGTACCTTGATGATGGCATTATTGGTGGATCACCGGAAGAGGTTTGCCAGGACCTGGAGGTTCTTGTTCCTCAACTTAAGGAACTGGGTCTGGAGGTGAATCCCTCCAAGTGCGAATTTTTTCCCTGTGGCGTTGGAGCTCGTACAGGTTTCTCACGCTTTAGTTCTCACTTACCTGGCCTCAAGGAACTTTCTCCTCTTTCTTTCTCCCTTTTGAGATCTCCCATTTTTCTTGACGGATTGCCAGAAGCCATTTCCTCCCGTAAACAGCTCCTCCTCAGTGCTCGGGAACGTCTCAAGGATCTCTCCGCACACGTTGCGATTTTGTTATTGCGCATGTGTTTTGCCTTACCCAAGGTTACGTATCTCTTGCGGACCGCTCCTACCTGGCTTTGTCCTGAAGAAGTATGTTCCTTTGACTGTGCTCTAAAATCAACGGTTGAGTCGATCCTGAATGTGTCTTTTAATGATGCGCAGTGGAGGCAGGCGGCTCTTCCTATCCGGTTCGGAGGTCTTGGGGTACGGTGCGTGCATGATGTGGGTTTGCCGGCTTTCCTGGCGTCGACACATGGAGTGGTTGACCTCGTCGCTGTAATTCTAGATTCCAATGGTGACGGGGCAAACATACCATTTATGTTGGATGCCGAGTCAGCTTGGTCTGTCCTCAGCATGGGGGCAGCAAGCCCTGACGCAACATATATTCAGCGCGCTTGGGACGACGTCACGTCCAAGCTGATCCAGGAACAGATGTTGGTGATTTCCTCGGGGGCTGATTTAGCCAGGCTCAGGGCTGTATCGCAGCCGGAATCGGGGGCATGGTTGCACGCGCTTCCTTCGCCTCACCTGGGCACGTTGCTTGATGACGACTCTTTGCGTGTGGCGGTGGCCCTCCGCCTGGGCTGCAAGGTGTGTGAACCCCACAGATGCACCTGCGGTTCCATGGTGGAGGCCGACGGCCATCACGCTTTGAGTTGTCGTCGTTGCTCGGGGAGGTTCCCGCGTCACCATGCGCTCAATGATATTGTTCGGAGGGCTTTTGTGTCGGCTGATGTCCCCTGCCTGTTGGAGCCTCCGGGTCTGTGCAGGACTGACGGCAAGAGGCCGGACGGGCTGACCCTGGTGCCTTGGAGGAACGGCAAGTGCCTAATTTGGGACGCAACTTGCGTCAGCACTGTTGCTGCCAGCCACCTTGGTCGCACCGTTTACTCTCCGTCGGCAGCAGCGGAAGATGCCGCTGGGAGAAAGAGGGTGAAGTACGCACCGTTGCTGGACCGCTATCATTTTGTGCCCATTGCCGTGGAGACCATGGGTGCTTGGGGCGCTGAGGCTAGGAAGCTCATTGGCGAGATAGGGCACAAGCTCTGTGACAAAACGGGGGACTCCCGCTCCGGCTCGTTCTTGGTGCAAAGGTTAGCCATTGCCATCCAACGTGGCAATGTAGCAAGCGTTTTGGGCACCTTTGCGCCGGGAACAGTTAGGGGCGGGTTATTTGACTAGGCTGACGTGTGGTTCTGGTCCATATATTATATAATTGTGTTTTATAAAAAAAAAAAAAAAAAAAAAAAAAAAAAAAAAAAAAAAAAAAAAAAAAAAAAAAAAAAAAATACAACTGAGTATTTTGTGAATATTGCAAGTGCCTACCTGTTGCCATTATTGATATCGAGCAAAAAAGCGAAGTTTTGAGTATTTGTTGTTATAGCAGCAACAGAAATACATAATTTGTGAAAATTACAACTGTCTAGCTGTCGCGGTTCTTGAGATACAGGCTGGTGACAGACGGACGGACAGACAGCGAAGTCTTAGTAATAAGGTCCCATTTTTACCCTTTGGGTACGAAACCCTAATAAAGTAACAAAAAGAAAAATGAAACAGAAAAGAAAGTCCTATACGAGGCCAAAAGGCTCCTATCTCAGCATGGAATGGATAAATAGCTTCACCCCATAACTCTTTACTCGACTTACAACAACTAGACCAAATACTCAGTTCGTTTTTCAAGTTATAAAAAAAACCGTTTTCAACCGAAATTAAAACTGTCACTAGGAGCGAAAGAAACGAGTGTCGCACAAAATGAATACTTAATGTTTGACATAGTTTAACTACTCCGGCCTACGTGACTCGGAAGGCACGTTAAGCCGTTGGTCCCAGCTGCCATTCATAGATCTATAGGTATGAGGAACAGGGTGTTAAGTTCACTCATCTTCCATAGAAAGGGGAGGATCCTTCTTAGTGTTGTGTCGGGTGGGCAACTGCCCGACGATTGATGTCGGTACGTTGTATATATACTAGTTTTGGAACGAAGTTCCTTATCGCGCGTTGCGAAAGGGGGTTAGACAGAAAAAATTAAGACAAAAAGTTGGTTCCATCCGGGTGTCTCTTGACACCTCTCAAGTTTTGTTTTTATTTATTTATCATTTATAAAAAAGAATACAGGATTATCCATAAAAAAAAACCACTAAGGTTTAAACTTGTGCTATCACGAGTCTTATCTCAATATCAAACTATACAATGAAACATTTTATAAGTATGCGTCATTGTCCATACAATTAATAACATCATTAGGTCTTTAAATACTCGCAGTTACAATCATTCCTACAACGAGATCAAGATCAGATCGACGTCAAGAAATAAAACATGTTGAAAAAAAAAACTTGAGAGGTGTCAAGGGACACCCGGATGGAACGAAGTATAACTGGCTTGCTTTCTATAAGAGAGAGAGAGACAGACAGAGAAACACGCGCACGCCGCACGGCTTACATCATAGCAAAAAGTGTCGTTCCAACTTTTGGTCTTATTTTTTTCCGTCTAGCCCCCTTTCGCAACGCGCGATAAGGAACTTCGTTCCAAAATTGAGAAATGTTGCTTTTTTATACACCCCTGCCTGCCCGCTCGCGGAATTCAGACGTAACGACGATATTACAACAGAGAGAGCATTTTCAATTTCAATATCATCCATTTTGTATTTCCATGCATTTGGAAGAGAGTAACGATAAATGGGTGTTGGTTGATCAGAGGTCTTAAGGTCAAAGTTCGTGGAAAGTGTCTTGAACTGTGTGTAGTACAAACGTTTGGATATTTGTTGAGTAAAGTAGCGGTTTTTGTATTTTATTAGCACGGCAAAACTTATTTATTTAATTGCACACCCATCTTCATACATAACATTACGCTTGTAATCCCTGAAGAGTTAGGCAGAGCTGTTGTACTTTATAGTACTCCCACATTGCTCCAGTTTTTGGAACGAAGTTCGTTATCGTGCGTTGCGAAAGGAGGCTAGACGGAAAAAATTAAGACCAAAAGTTGGAACGACACTTTTTGCTATAGTTATAAGCCGTGCGGCGCGGCGGCGTGCGCGTGTTACTCTGTCTGTCTCTCTCTCTCTCTCTCTTTGAACTTCGTTCCATCCGGGTGTCCCTTTTTTTTTCTTTTTTATAAAAACGTTGCCCCACACCAGGAATTTCTCCTGTATCGTGGGTGCGTTTACAAATATTTAAACTCACATACACAAACAGCCAGACCCGGAACAACTACTTAGAAAATACTTGATACTTGATTATACTACTTTGTACTTTTAAGTGTTAATGTATTGGACAAATTTTACATTAGTCTAGTGCTATTCTGTAGCGTTCACTGCTCACCTAACTTAAGTGAGCGCACACAATTCGAAAGCGAACTCATTTGTTTTTAAAAAGTAAATCATCGCGGATTCAACACGTGACACCGTTCGAATTTCGTAGTGATGTTTAGAAACTGTCTGAGGTACAATTTTCGTATTTTTAAGAATATTCACATTCAATTTTAATATTCCGTAAAAAACACTTAAAATTTTCATACGTTTTTGATAACTGTTGACATTAATTGTCGCTGAGATGAGGTAACAACTAGAGAGGGGCTTGTGGCTAAGTAGTAACAGCCGCACGGGTCGAGCGATCAAGTTAATGGATGGTTGACCGTCTTTCCTACCAAGCCCCTCCGTGCCTCGGAAAGCACGTTAAGCCGTTGGTCCCGGCTGTCATTCGTGGATCTTTGACAGTCGTTACGGGTAGTCAGAAGCCCGAAAGTTTGACAACCAGTTTTACAAAGGGATATCGTATTACCTAGTCATTGGTTGTGGAGGTCAGATAGGCAGTCGCTCCAAGTAAAATACTGGTATTCAGCTGCATCCGGTTAGACTGGAAGCCGACCCTAACATAGTTGGTTTAGGGTCGGCAGTACCCGCCGGGAGGGCTGTGGAAGTAAAGGCTATGCCGATTTCCCATGGCCCTCCCATCACGGCGATGTGGGAACACCGCTGAGTTTTAGTGGGTATACTGTCATTCCGACCGGGAGTCCCACATACCCCGTTACCCCGTCTCGTCTCCCGCGAGACGGGGATGCATAAAGCATTTCTCAGCGAGAAAAATAAAAAAAGGGGTCGACAGTATCTAACATATTAATTGGTTTGAACGAGATCGAGTAAGTAGTTTTTTTTAATACGTCATAAATCATAAACCGCAATTTACCTTTCATTCAATCAACTCATGATTGATTTTTATAGATAATTGGTACGGAACCCTTCGTGCGCGAGTCCGACTCGCACTTGGCCGGTTTTTTTTTTGTATAAGCAGTTAGGTACTTCATATATTTATTATAATTACTTTGAAATTTTATTGACTAATTTTATTACGACACTGTTTAGTAAGATATTTTATTTTTTTAAATTATAATTTGGATTGTTAATTATTTGAATAATGGATTTTATAATTATTTGATGTTTATGTAATTACCTACCTAATTATTTATATTTTTACGCTGCTAAGTAGTGCCTAGTAGTAGCCTTAGTAGTGATAATTTTTTTGTAACATCTTTCATGCCATCTGCAGTGTGATTCTGTAACCATCTCAGCGTGAAAACTTTGGTGAAGTGAGCGTGGAGTGAGCTGTCATTCCAACTAATGCTAGGGAAGGGCACTATTGACAGCTCACTCTAAGCTCACTTCACCTAACTTTTCACGGTGAGATTTTTACAGAATCGATCGGCTGTATACTCATGTTTTGGACCAATACATTATCTTTATCTAATCTTATCTTTACGTATACGCTATAGTTATTTTAACGCACAAAATAAAAATAAAGTTAGATTGAAGTCCTTGGCTATTACTTCTTGGTTATTTGATAAAGAGTAAATTGGTTTGATGCGTGTTAGCAATACATTATTTTCGGGTTCTGTACAGTCACGAGCAAAAGTATGTATACACTCGGCTTTATTCAAAAGCGATTTACTCCTTTATTTTTTAATGAAATTTTATGTTGTTATGAACATAGCATTTTCGAACCCAAAGTTTTATGTAATGCGTCGTATTTCAACGTTGCATTCGTTATTTCACGAAAAAATCGCAATTGAAAGTTGCCAAGTGTTGACATATTGGTGCTCGTGACTGTACCTACGTAAGTTAAACGTACCGTATTTTTTCTTATTAAAGCATACATTTCTCAGTTTTATGTAATCAGGTGAGGTTTAAGCCTGGTTTCCGTATTTTTTGTTGTAATTAAATTGTTAGAATGTTATTTTTTATGTTGTGTTCTTGAGTTTGTGTTGTGATTTTATGTAGGTAGTTGTGTGTTCTTGACAGGACATTGACCTGGTATGGCTAACAACACCCTAATTTCGTAACACACGATCGATCGCAATCGGTTTCATTTTGACAGTTCAACAACATTCATTGTGTTATTTACGTGTTGAGCAGACAAATTTTTCGAACTTATGAAGCAATGGATTAGCAATTTGCTTCAAAATGATTCAGATTCCGATTGATCGTGTGTTACGCAATTAGGGTGCGCAGTGTTTTAATAACCTATTAAAATAATAAAAATTTCATGTTCATTTCATGATCTGGCAGTTTGAGACATACTCGAATGCGGTTAGGTTAAGTGGCTTGCCCAAATGTCCTTTCTTTGGTATTGTTCGTCGAATCGTTGAGCTCCTTAATTTCTGAGTTGAGCTGCACGATTTCTGAAAAATGTGTGCACTGACTGGACAGGTCCTCTCAATCTATGTGGTTCTTTCCTCAAAATACCATATTTCAGACACCAATCTACATTGGTCTTCACGTGATCTGAAAAAGATCACGTGTCCTCTGAGTTTATTTCGGCCTTTTTTCTCAAGACTAATCAGATAAGAAACATCGACATCATCTTTTTTTTTTAAATATGATTGACGTGTAAAAGTTTTTGTACAAACCAGAGGGGCAATTCTCGTAATTTACAAAAAAAATAAAAATGTTCTGTCAAGAAAAAATGCTACTGCGCTATAAATAGACATCTTGCGTTGCGTGTTGCTTCTTCCGTAATTAATATTCTATTAACAGAATAAACAATTTAATTTTCATTTCATGATCTGGCAGTTTACGTAGGTATGCGGTTAGGTTCTGCTGCCTGCCCAAATGTCCTTTCTTTGGTATTGTTCGTCGAATCGTTGAGCTCCTTAAGTTTTGAGTTGAGCTGCACGATTTCTGAAAAATGTGTGCACTGACTGGACAGCTCCTCTCAATCTGTGTGGTTCTTTCCTCAAAAGACCATTTCAGACACCAATCCACATTGGTCTTCACGTGATCTGAAAAAGATTATGTCTGAACTTTAAAAGAGACTGTAACCTCGAGTTTGTTTCAACCTTTCTTCTCAGACTAGTCAGATAAGAAACGCCGACCTCATCTAGTTTTAAAAATATGATTGACGTGTAAAAGTATTTGCACAAACCTTACAAAAATAAAACCATTTATCACTTGTCCTGACCCGGTTAACATACGAGTATTTATGCCCGTAGTTATGGGTAGTCAAAAGCCTGAAAGTCTGATAAACTCCTAACCAAACTAACTACTAATCTTACATAGATTATTTTTTTTTATTGACAATGG
Source organism: Apamea sordens (assembly GCA_945859715.1). Taxonomy (NCBI): domain Eukaryota; kingdom Metazoa; phylum Arthropoda; class Insecta; order Lepidoptera; family Noctuidae; genus Apamea; species Apamea sordens. Next base: position 1,693,267 of record OX244015.1, on the reverse strand, counting down.
GCTCACTTTTGACCTCAATCCAGCCCAGAGGCAGGGATGAGATCTACGGTGGAACGAGCTTGCCCAGAAGAAGCCTATTCACTCTCGCCTTGAAGAGATTCGAGTTGTATGAACTCGGGAATGCAGACGCAGGCAGACGATTTCACTCCTTAGCTGTGCGCATCAGAAAAGATGACGAGAAGCGCTTAGTGCGTATATATGGTATATTAACCAAATAGGGGTGGTATCCCGCAGTGCGTCTGGACTCTCGATGGTAGAAAGGTGAAGGCGGGATGAGCTCATGTAGCTCTTGAGCACACTCCCCGAAGTACAATCTGTAGAAGACGGACAGACAGGCGACACTTCGCCGGTGAGCCAAACTGTGAAGCTGTGCCTCCACCAGCTTTTTATCTCTCTCTTTATATGGGTATTGACCAGTGAATTTGCGTTGTGAAAGTCAGATTTACCGTCTCTCTGCGTAAAATATTGATATTCAGCTGCATCTCGTTAGACTGGCAGCCTACCCCAACACAGTTGGGAACAACCAGGTGAAAATTCAGTTTAAAAAACCCTTTGAAAGCGCTTTTATTCAGTTTCACGCCTGTCGATTCTTTTGATCGAGTTTTCAGTGGCTTACCGTAATCTGATTGAGCTGCTCGAATTTTGTACAACCGTGCAGTTCTGATGATTATACTGTACAGTTGTGCCAAAATAATACCAGCCTGACGGGCTCATTGCTAAGTAATAAAAGCCGCACGGGTCCATCCATCAGGTTAAGCTACGCTTGCCGCGGTTGGTCTGTGGATGGGTGACCATCTTTACATACCGAGACCCCTCCGTGCCTCGAAAAGCACGTTAAGCCGTTGGTCCCGGCTGTCATTCGTTGATCTTTGACAGTCGTTACGGGTAGTCAGAAGCCCGAAAGTCTGACAACCAGTCTTTCCAAGGGGTATCGTATTACCCAGTCACTGGGTTGTGGAGGTCAGATAGGCAGTCGCTCTATGTAAAATACTGGTATTCAGCTGCATCCGGTTAGACTGGAAGCCGACCCCAACATAGTTGGGAAAAGGCTAGGCAGATGATATGTATCAGTATGTAAGTATGTGCATGATGAAAATCTGTCGAACAGTTTATGCGTCATGTTTGCCGCTAGTAAATGTTTTTTTTTCTTTCACCGTGCTTGTTCAAGACGGGTTGGCGATTAACTTTGAGTTCAGCCGGTCGATTCTGTAAAAATCTCACCGTGAAAACTCAAGTGAAGTGAGCTTGATGTGAGTTATCAATAGTGTCAATCCCTAGCATTATTTAGAATGACAGCTCACTCCACGCTCACTTCACCTAAGTTTTTACCCTGAGATGGTTACAGAATCGCACTGCAGAAGGCCAATTCTCGTAAATAAAAACGTTCAAAATCTAGTCACAGTCTCAACTCGGCGACAAACAAAATGTCGAAAACTTGTCAAAATGTAGGGAAATTAGAGGTGTTTTTGACAGATTGAGACTGAGATCAGACTGTGAACGTTCTTAAAATTACGAGAATTGCCCCTCTGATTTCCTTACGATGTTTTTCCTTCTCCGATCTCTCAGTAATGTTCAAGATAGACTCCGAAAGTATACCAGCTGACTTTTTTCATCGTCTGGATAAAAACAGGGCTTAAAAAGTGAATGGAGTAGAGTTGTACTTAGTTATCTTCTGTTTACACAAAAAAAAAAAAAAACTTGAGAGGTGTCAAGCTGGGACACCCGGATGGAACGAAGTTCAAAGAGAGAGAGAGAGACAGACAGAGAAACACGCGCACGCCGCACGGCTTACAACTATAGCAAAAAGTGTCGTTCCAACTTTTGGTCTTAATTTTTTCCGTCTAGCCTCCTTTCGCAACGCGCGATAAGGAACTTCGTTCCAAAATCTTTTTTACATTCACGGAATATTAAAATAAGAAATTTTACAAAACAGTGTTTTTTTTTTTCAAAGTTAAGCATCAGTGGTCAAGGTCTAGAAAAGGATGGGTGGCCCTGTCCTAATTTCCTCTCTGATCGTAGAAATGAGACGTATCCGTCAGTAAACTGGCGCCATTTTGTAACAGAACTGTTAGTTATTATATCTCGATTAGATTTCACGCAAACTTGTTGTAAGGTGTGTTGTGTATTGAAAGCTATTTTATTTGGATAATATACAGAGCTATTTGACGGTACGGTTGGCGCAGTCGTTAAGCGATTGACTGCTGCGCTGCGTGTCGCGGGTTCGATTTACGCACGGAACAAATATTTGTACCTATGGCCTACAAGTAGTTGTTCCGGGTCTGGCTGTTTGTGTATGTGAGTTTAAATGTTTGTAAACGCACCCACGACACAGGAGAAATTCCAAGTGTGGGGCAACGTTTTTTTTTTTTAAAGAAGCTATTTATTTATTTATTTACCATTTATGTACCTATCTATAAACAGACAAGAAAAACAGAACAGAAAAATAGGTTCAGAGAGAGGTGATGCTTATTTCATAAGAAATCTCCGCATACCTGAGATAGGACAATAGATACAGAGATGTAGACAGCGTGTGATAGGCAAAGGAGACAAAAAATAATACATTAAATCATAAACAATTCATTTATTCCTTTTAGCTATGTTTTATTTAACACTGACTTTAAAAAAAAAAATCATGTGCGAGTCGGACTCGCGCACCGAGAGTTCCGTACAAATTAGTAGTATAGTAAGCTACAAATTTACGGTTTTCTGATTTTCCCCTTTACTTGTGCTCCATGACATTGCTTCTTGCCAAATTTCATGATTCTAGGTCAACGGGAAGTGCTCTGTAGATTTTGATTCCCTTGCTGTCAAAATATGCGGCATAAACGCCCGTATCTCGAGGGGCCCGTGGCTAATTAATAACAGCCGCACAGGTCGATCGGTCAGGTTAAGCTACGCTTGCCGCGGTTGGTCTGTGGATGGGTGACCATCTTTACATACCGAGACCCCTCCGTGCCACGGAAAGCACGTTAAGCCGTTGGTCCCGGCTGTCATTCGTGGATCTTTGACAGTCGTTACGGGTCGTCAGGAGCCCGAAAGTCTGACAACCAGTCTTACCAAGGGGTATCGTATTACCCAGTAACTGGGTTGTAGAGGTCAGATAGGCAGTCGCTCCATATAAAATACTGGTATTCAACTGCATCCGGTTAGACTGGAAGCCGACCCCAACATAGTTGGGAAACGGCTAGGCAGATCATGATACGCCCGTATCTTTTGGTCTATACTCAGGCCTCAACAGTGGGCTATGGATGATGACGAATGGCAAGAAATGTAAAGAAAGTTGAATCGTTTCAATCAACGTACATAAAGTTATACAAACAAACCTTTAACACAATAATATTATAGCTTCCACACTGGAACAAAAGCTTATTACATTGAAAGCACGCAATGGGGTTGTGTCACATAAAAATATATTATTTCTATTAGAAATAACTATTATTATAATGTATTTGTTAGCTGATATCATTCACGCTAGCCCAGCAGTGGGGAGAACTGGGAATAATAAGTAATTAATTAAGAGGTTTTATGATAGGTATGTTAATAAAAATACAGGGTGGTAGGGACATCGACGTCAACACTTCAACAGCCACCAAGCATAGATTCAGTACATGATTCGGAAACCCTTTGCGTTGAAAATTTTCGAGGGTTATTAAAAAAAACATCCATGGTTACATTTTGCGCGTCGATAAGCCTGCCACCCTGTATGTTATGTTAAACAAAATAATTTAATTTAATAGATTTGCCAACAATTGTTTGCACTGGATGCAGAAACATAACATATTCTGATCGCTTTTAGAGATAAGACCGTCCATTGCGTCACCCCTCGCTACATTTAAATCTGTTAACTCTCACACACTCACCCACTCTCTCACTCTCAAATTCAAATTCATTTATTGTTTGCTACAGGTGAAAAAGCAGTTCTTACCATGATAATACAACGATCGCTGTAACATACCCATAGGGTGTACAATATCTAGCAGTCATTTAAAATTCATTTTATCATTATTTATGTCAAAATACATTATTATCAATTAATATTACTCATGCCTAAATACACAATAACTAATTAATACTATCACTCATGTCAATATACATTAATTTTATCATTCATTTAAATATATATTATCATTAAATATAAATGTAAAAATACACATAAACCAACTTTAATTTAATATTCACATACTTTATATCAATGTTTTTATGTTGACATCTTTATCATCTAAGAAGTCATTGATCGAGTAGTATGCTTTACTTATTAAAAATTCTTTGAGTTTAGCTTTAAAAATATTCAGTTCTTCAATGCTTTTTATACTATTTGGTAGTCTGTTATAAATTTTTATCCCTATCCCAAATATACTCTTTTTAAATTTAACTGTCCTACATTTAATAACATTCAATTCATTTTTATGTCGCGTACTTCTTAATGTTTTATAATTGCCAATATCGCGTTTTATCATCACCGCAGCCTCATAAATATATATTGACGGAAGAGTTAAGATTCTCAAACTAGAAAACACTGCTCTACACGTCTCAGTTTGTTTAAGTCCACATATACTTCTAATACATTTTTTTTGCGCTTTAAACGCAGATTCCCTGTTGGGAGAATTACCCCAAAAAAGGACACCATATTTGAGCACAGAACCCACGTATGCATGGTAGGCGCTTAGTAATGCACTTTCGTGTACAACCTTTCGTAGCATATAAAGTGCATAAGAGGACTGATGCAATTTTTTGCAGACATCATCGACTTGCATTTTCCAGTTCAGCCCAGAGTCAATGTGAATGCCTAGAAATTTTGTGTTGTTAACTTCTTTCAATGTTTCGTTTTTATAGTTAATGTGAATTTTTGTTGTTTTTGAGTTTTTGTTATAGAAAGTCATGTAGCTTGTCTTTTCTATATTTATTTTTAGTTTGTTTACATTCAGCCAGTTTATTATATCTTTAAGTGATTTGTTAATATTTGTTTCATGGTCATCTTGTTGTCCTTTAGTAAAAATAGCTGTGCTATCATCTGCGAACAGTATTAGTTCCTGTTTTATGGATTTGGGTAAATCGTTTACGTAAATTATGAACAAAAGTGGTCCCAATATACTTCCCTGGGGCACTCCATGTTGAACAATTCTGGAATTCGACTTATATGTTTGTTCATAATTTGTGCCATTTGTTATTCTAGTTATTTGCGTTACTTGTAATCTGTTTGCTAAATATGATTTTAAAAGATTTAATGCAACTCTCTTACCCCATATTTTTCTAATTTATTAAATTTCTCTCTCTCTTTCTCTCTGTCTCTCTGTCTCTCTCTGTGTGTGTCTGTCTGTCTGTAATAAAATTATTTTCTTTCTTACTTTCTTTCTGTAATTTTTATGGTGTACTTTATAAAGGGAATTCTTTCCTATCTATCTCTTCTTAAAAATAAAAGAACATTTCGTAGTACTAATGTGTCTACTAACGTAGACTGGCGATTGACTGTACACCCACATTTCAACAATTATCTTATACTAGCTGCACCCCGCGGTTTCACCCGCATAAGTTTCGATCCCGTAGAAATATCGGGATAAAACGTAGGTATCCTGTATGTTAATTCTGTTTATAAACTATCTGTGTGCAAAATTTCATCCAAATCCGTTCAGTAGTTTTTGCGTGAAAGAGTAACAAACATCCATCCATCTATCCATCCATCCACCCATCCATACAAACTTTCACGTTTTTAATATTAGTAGGAAGTCCTATGCAATAGGGAAAAAATTCATTCTCCTAGCTGCTACTGAGTTTTTTTCAATAGAAATGTCAATAACATTTTGTCCGGAGCCAAACCAAACCCAAGATCCTTCACTCAGCAGTCATTTGCGATCAGTCATGTAGGTATCACAAATTACTGATATCACGCAACGTATCTATCTATTACTACGCGCTACTACTGGCCATGATTTCCTGGGTTTGATAAAAGAAAGATAGAAAAGAAAGAAAAAAAAAAGAAAAATGAAAGAAAATAAAGAGAAGAAAGAAAATAAAAAGAAAGAAAGGCAAGAAAAGACACAAAAAAAGTAACAAGTTGGGGGTAAACATGCGTCACATTCACGCAAAACGGCCATCGCTCAGCATAGTACTAAGACCCTATACGAGCCAGAGCCCCAGCGCTGGTTATATTGTGGTTATATGTTATTTACCTACGCGTGAGTAGACTCATATATTCGGCATCAAAAGATAACCCTTTGGCTGATCCCGAGTTACAACCTTCGACCCCTAGAACCCAGATTTATGGTAATCCGCTTTGCCTTTCCCCAACTATGTTTTTGTCAGCTTCCATTCTAACCAGATGTGGGTGACTATCAAAACTTTACACGGAGCGACTGGTGAAGTGGGGCTACCTTGACGGAACGGCAGTAGGGTGTGATTGTGGAGCTGTGTCACAAACCATGCTCCACCTCCTATCCTGCCCTCTGTGTCCAAAACATGCAGTCAGTGACTGCGCTGCTACCGACAACGCCGTGGAAGTGGCAATGTTTTGGTAAAATAACATTTAAAATTCAGTCATGCCAGCGACACGAAGAAGCAGAAGAAAAGAGCGACTGCCATCTGACCACAGTAATCATCGCATCCCGCGCTTCCAGAATTTCGCAGGACTGTAGCCAGGCGTATCTAGAGGGCGAAGCTACAGGACAACCCACGCCACCCAATGCACAAGGAGCAGTTTTAGCCCAGTGGTAACGGCCCTCACTTGGGCGCCGTCAGTAGGGACTGGTCCACTCTTTGCTGCCATGGCTTATCTTGATTTAATTTAATATTTGAATTGTTTTTTTTTATATATTTTCTTTACGGACGCTTTTAACGTTCTGCATCGTTCTCACGTGCATAATTTTGAACATGAATGATGTAACCAATACTTTGTAACAATATTATTATGATTTAAAAGAGTGTCCATGGAGTTTCTTGCCCGTTCTTCTCCATAGGTACCTACGCTTTGGAATGGGCAACTAGCTTCATCTTTTTGACTGACCGACCTTGACAATTCAAAAGTGCCTATAATTGGTTTATTTGAAATAAATATTTTGAGTTTGAGTTTTGAGTTTGAGTTGCAGGTCGTGGATTCGAACCCAGTTAAGCACTTTACTCTGTGTAAATAATTCATCATCACTGCTCTAAAAACGGCTAAGGAAAACATCGTGAGGAAACCGGCATGTCCTAGAACCAAAACTTTGAAGACATGTGACATCTACCAACCTGCACTGAGTCCGCGTGGTGGATTTTAGCCCACTCTCAAAAGAGGAGAGGAGGCATGTGTCCCAACAATGGAAACAAAATAAGCTGATTATGCTAAAGCGCCTGTCTGGATTCGAACCTACGACCTACAACTCGAAAGTCGCGCTTATCATCTCATCATCTACGTAGCCTTTTCACAACTCTGTTTAGGTCGGCTTCCAGTCTAACCGGATGCAGCTGAATACAAGTCTATACTAATATTATAAAGAGGAAAACTTTGTTTGTTTGTTTGTAATGAATAGTCTCAAAAACTACTGGACCGATTTCAAAAATTCTTTCACCATTCAAAAGCTACATTATCCACGAGTAACATAGGCTAAATTTTATTTTGGAAAAAAATAGGGTTCCGTAAGATATTTGGGTTTTTCGGACACAAGGTGTAAAAAATCAACCAGAAAAGTTATTTTGTATCTTTATGGGTTATTTTGATTTCCTTTTGAGATACGCAATCCTGTCACAAATCCGAAATCTACGCGGACGAAGTCGCGGGCAGAAGCTTGTATTTTATATGGAGCGACTGCCTATCTCAATGATCCATGAACGACAGTCGGGACCAACTGCTTAATGTGCTTTTCGAGGCACGGAGGGGTCTCATTATGTAAAGATGGTCACCCATCCACATACCAACTGCGGTAAGCGTAGCTTAACCTCATCGATCGACCTGTGCGGCTGTTATTATTTAGCCACGGTTATTACATACCAAACAAAATTCTCATACAGGTGTAAGCACAAGCTTTTAGACGGGATTCGATTTCTACCAACTAAATAAGGGTAGAATATTTTTAACAAGGTATATCGGGTGTCCGAGAATTGGAGCTCCCACCCTACTTTCAGGGAGCGCTCACATAAATTTCCTTAGGGTGGAGGGACCAACTCTCGACCTCAGCTTGCAATTATGAAGGGGATTAGTTTCGAGTTTTGCTACCGTCAAATTTTGGTGGACATAGTTTAGGGAGAGAATGTTTATAATGTTTAAGTATCGTGTTTAAGTTGCGTAGTTTTGTTACAAAGACTAGCTGTTGACCGGGATGTTTCTTTGCTAATTTTTCACATCTGTAAAACCAAGATCACGAAGTGGCTCTTGACACTGACCTATAACAAGACTGAAGATTTACTACAGATATCGTTCGCTTAATATAGGTAGTTAATAAAGTAATATATTCATAAGGCTAAAAATATCTACAATTAACTTCTGCCCGGGCGAAATTATCCCCAGGGAACGATCTACCGGGACAAAAAGTGGCCTATGTCCCCAGGATGCCATCTATCTCCTTGACAAATTTTATAGAAACCCGTTCACTAGATTTCGCGTAAAAAGCCTATGTTACTCCTTATAACTTCAGCTATCTGTCAGTGAGTCTCGTTAAAATCGGTCCAGCCGTTTCTTAGATAAGCCGGAACAAACAGACAGACAGACAAAAGTTATTAGTAGTAGTACCGTAGTATTAGTAGTAGTACCGTATACAGGCTGTTAGTGTAAACACCGTTATCCTTGAAACCAGTGGTTTGGTTTCACTAATAGAACGTAAATTCAATGAAAAAAAATATCTTTTTTTTTTTTTAAGTAGTCTCAATTTTTCTTCAAAATTATTTCACCCTATACAAGTGCACGCAAGGGCAAAGTAGACGGAGCGCGGGAAACAGCGCGTCGTCAGTACTTCCCTTATCTATGCAGGGCGTGCCGCAAGTGCCCGCAAGCCGGCAAGCGCATGAATTTACGGACGGTGTCGGACAGAAACTTTCTTACATTTTTGAAATAAAATAACGTTTATTTATTTTTAAATTCAGATAAACATTTTTATAATTAAGTCAACTACCTATGGTTTTAGTGACAACGGTGTTTACACTAACAGCCTGTAGAGCAAGGCTGCTCCCCAGGCCCGCGGGCCACCAACGCATTAGCATAAAAACCCCTTCAAAGTCAGTGAAGTTTTTTTAGTAACTTATACTTTTGTTTCATTTTCATATCTGGGTATTTATTTAAATATTTAGTGTCTACCATAACTGTGGGCGAGTTTTATTCACTAGATGGCATGCCTGCTGGCACGGAATTAAAATTATGGCCCACCTCCAAAATTGGTTGGGCAGCCCTGGTATAGAGGATGGCAAGGACATCGGACGCGCAAATTGACAAATATTTTTTAAACCGGTTAAAAATGTTGAAGTCTAGAATCATGCTGAATTCATAGTAACAGGTTGTGCATCAATCCCTGCCACCGTGTATACCTTCATAAGCATTTAGTAAAAAAAACTTGAGAGGTGTCAAGGGACACCCGGATGGAACGAAGTTCCTTTCGATTAATTCGTGAAGGAATTGTAATAATTTTTTTTTTTTAGAAAGACGAAGCGAAAATAACTGGCTTGCTTTCTATACGAGAGAGAGAGAGAGAGATAGACAGACAGAGAAACACGCGCACGCCGCACGGCTTACAACTATAGCAAAAAGTGTCGTTCCAACTTTTGGTCTTAATTTTTTCCGTCTAGACCCCTTTCGCAACGCGCGATAAGGAACTTCGTTCCAAAAACTGTTATTTTGATATTACAAAAAGACACTTTAATTTTATATTGGTATGTATGTATGTACTAGCAACGCCCCGCGGATTCACCCGCATAAGTCTCAATCCCATGAGACTATCGGGATAAAAAGTATCGTATGTGCTAATCCTGGTTATAAACTATCTGTGTGCTAAATTTCATCCAAATCCGTTCAGTAGTTTTTGCGTGAAAGAGTAACAAACATCCATCCTTCTTAGTTGTTTACATTTTGTTTTTGAATGGAGATAATGCCTTAGGGCCGGCGCCCACTGGCGGCATGGCACGGCAAGGGATTTTTATGCGACGATTAGAAATATAGCTTAAATGTTATGAAAATAAAATTGAAATTTCAATGATGATACCAAAGGACGTCGCAGCATGCCTAAGGATACCGCGGCATCATTGCTGCCGATGAAATTTCAATTTTATTGTCATACTATTAAGTTATATTTTCTATTAGTCGCATAAAACTCCCTTGCCGTGCCATGCCGCCAGTACCTAGGCGTCGGCCCTTAGAAGACGCCGCTCTTTCTTAGATATGCGAAAGGTGATAAATAAATTTACTCATGACATTTGACAAAAGATATTTACAGTAATAAAGTGTGTTCGTATATAAAGTTGGAAGGGTGTGGGGGTGTAAATGTGATAGTCGTGTGATGTAATGTAGTGGTTTATATTATTAGTAGGATTATAGTAGGATTTGTCTAAATTTAAGTTTTAATCGACACCTCTTGATGTCGCCCACTTTGATGTTATCCTGTTACTCTGGCAAATATGTCCAAATAGACGAGCGATTTATTACCTGTGAAACTCAGATTCAAGTGATTAGGTTAATTTTAGGTAAAGTCCGATCAAATTTCAGCTTGTTTTCGGTTTTAGGCAATTTCCGTCCAAAATATCAATTTTCGTTTTCGGCTCAAAAAATACATAATTCTCAGCTCGAATTTCGTTTTCGGTTTAAAGTACCTACCTATCTATTTTCGGTAACTATCGTATTTGGCCAAAAAAAATAATAGAATGCTGACCAAGATTATGTCTGAACTTTAAAAGACACTGTGACCTCTGAGCTTGTTCTTGTGTTCTTTCTCAGTTTATAGGAGAAACAGCGACCTCATCTAGTTTTTACACTTCCTACTAATATTAAAAACGTGAAAGTTTGTATAGATGGATTGGTGGATGATTGTTACTCTTTCACGCAAAAACTACTGAACGGATTTAGATTAAATTTGGCACACAGATGGTTTATAACCAGGATTAACATATAGGATACTTTTTATCCCGATATTCCCACGGGATCGAAACTTATGCGGGAAAAACCACGGGGTGCAGCTAGTACATTTTATACATTTAAGTTGGTGCACACATAAACTCATTAGAGTTTTACCGTACACCAAAATCATCGACTACATAATTTAGTAAATTAAAACCACTTAAAAAGTACTTTGTTAATTGGAAACAACAAACAATTACAAGGGTAAAAGCGAAATATTGTCTAATAACTAACGAGCGAATATCGTTAACCAATCTAGCCGTCCATCCTTAAAACCAAAAGCGGTATAAAATCATTTCAATATAATGATTCTCAGTATTATCAAATTCAATATCGAAGGCGAATTCCGCCGTAATTAAAATCGTTCAAAATCTATACCCTGGTTAAGCTAAACTAAGGTTAACCGTTTTGTGACAGCTGCCTTGGAACGTACATTATGTACTATTCCTTAATACGTTGATTAATTGATTGATTGATTTATTTATTTATTTGTAGAATCATGAGTATACATACAATAAGGCATGCAGGTTGTTTATAAACAAAAAAGATCCGCCATGTTCGGCCTTTGTGGCATACAAATATAAAGGTAAAAAGTCATTCCTAAGTATTCAAACAAAGCTAATAAACATTATTAGGTTTTTACATAAACTAAAAATTAAATTTAAGCAATAAATTATACATTTGAATTAAATTGTCCTATAATCTAATTATAAATAATGTCAAAATTATAAAATGTCATTAAATATTTGTTCAATTCATAACATAACACCTAGTCATTTAAAAATTCTAAAATACTGTAGTATGCTTTCCCAACTAAATATAATTTTAGCCGCTTTTTTAATATGTGTGCACTTACGTACACTTACGTAAAAGTTAACTTTAAAATGCGTTATAAAATAAATAAATATAAACTGCCTTATCTTATTGAATTATCTTATTTATGACTTCTTACAGATATTATAATACGGTACGTGTATCATTTTTGACAAAAAAATATGTAATTGCTCACTAGTTTTATCAGGGGTATCGTATTACCCAGTAACTGGGTTGTGGAGGTCAGATAGGCAGTCGCTCCATGTAAAATACTGGTATTCAGCTGCATCCGGTTAGACTGGAAGCCGACCCCAACATAGTTGAGAAAAGGCTAGGCAGATGATGGTTAAATAAAATTAGCTAGTGAAACTGCGTAGGCGTGGTGCGAAAAAAAACAAAAAAAAAAACTGATTTTCTCAACTACTGCAAGTAACTATATACCTACTACTAATCGTCATTGACCCCAGAAAAAAACCATCAAGTTTTTTTTTTCCTTTGTTTTATCGTGATTAGATATCGATACGCATCACGACTGCGGTTTCCCTAGCTAATTAGATTTGACCCCGTCACGTGTAATTTGTTATCATTTAATTGTGCGTTTTTGTGCACTAAAACTTCAAGCACAAGTAAAAAAAAAAATACTGTACCTACAAAAGGCGGATCTACCAGTCAACACATATGACAAAACATGGTAGATGCAACATACGGGATAAATAACTAAGAAATGACCATAAAATACAAGAATAAATACTAATAAATAAATAGTGTGTCAATCCATCCCAATTCAATATCAAATTACATAATCACATCTATCAAATTAGTTTCGCTAAAACAAACAACCTTTGACATTACAGAAAGAATCAATTATCTAGCAAAACAATACGTTTTTAAAACATTATCCGCGCACTGCTAACTCATTACAGATAAACATACATACAGAATCTATGTATACACCCTTGTACAGCCCAGGAACAAAGAAATTCGCACTGCGCAAGCGTGGGCAGAGAGAGACGGCGCTACGGTCGAACACTATTAAAGGTAACGCGTTAGACAAGGACGGCGAACGTCATAAATTCAACAGAGAATTCGCTGGGTGTGTTAGATATTATTATTAAATAATTACAAGTTATGCTTTTTAAGGCAAAATGTAAGTTTTTCCATTGTACAGATGTCATCTGAGAAGGACTACCAATATTATAAATGTCTGCCGTCAAGCATAGCTGTGTTTCGAGAGTTTAATTACAAACATACGAGAAAAATCAACTTTGTTTTTCCTTGTGAGGTCATCGCCCATTGGTTACTAGAGTTTGATAAGATCGCTGTCATGTTATCATCATCCTACAGCAGTCCACAGCTGGACATAGGACTCTCCTATTGCATACCATTCAACTCGATTTTCGGCAACTCTCATCCAGCTGCTACCAGCCATCCTGCGAAGATCGTCGCTCCACCTAGCCTGAGGGCGTCCCACCTTACGTTTACCGATTCGCGGTCTCCACTCAAGAACACGTCTACCCCAACGGTCATCGGTTCTACGGCTAATACGGCCGGCCACTTCAGCTATAGCACTGTTAATTAGATTTAATTAGGGGTGAGAGCCTGGTGATCCGTCACACGGTATCCTAGTATGGATGCCAGTCCCTCACAAAGGATCATATTTGGTGCATTGTTGTCAAAACGCTGTGATTCTTCAATTCAATTCATTTATTGCATCAAATATGGTAGGTACATGAAGTTCTTATATATAATATTTAGTAACACACATTTGGCCAATATATAGCATGCAATAATGTAGGTTTTTACAGTTAATATATTAATTACTAAGTAACTACATTTTGTCAATTTATGTCAACTTAACAGAAAATGTACAGGGACACTTTTGAAAGAACTCATCTATCGAATAAAAACACTCTTGTAACAACCACTTCCGTAACGCAACACAAAACTTATTGAAGGGTAGTTGAGTAATTGACCTAGGCAAAGCATTGTAAATTAGGGGAACCATATAAACGCAGCTCCGCCGAAAAAGTTCTAGCTTTGGTACGGGCATTTCGAAATCTAAATGTGTAGGTTTCCTTTTATTTGTTCCGTTCAAACTGTTCAAGATTAGACCTCACAAACCTGGCAACTTCGTAAATATAAATGCATTCGACCGTCAGTAGATTGTGCGACTTGAATATAGGCTTGCATGAATCAGACCACTGCATTTTGAATATGGCACGAATACACTTTTTTTAGGCGATGAAGATCTTCGTTATTTCGGAAGAGTTTCCCCACACAACTATACCGTATCGTATTACTGAGCAAAAGTATGCGTGATACACCATTATGGCGGTGCGCAAAGATGTAATAATTTTAATTCTTTTCAAAGCAAATACGAATTGATTGATATTTTTTTAAATTACTTCAATGTGATTCTTCCAAGTAATCATCATCAAGTGTTAGGTACACCAAGGAACTTTGCATTACGTACCTGTTTTATATTATTATTGTTAAGTGCAACATTCTTGTCTCTATGTTTATAACTATGTGAATCTTTGTAAAGAGAGAATTAAAGATAATTATATTAACACTAGCTGCGACCCGCGGTATCACCCAATAAGTTGCGATCCCGTAGGAATGTCTGGTTAAAAAGTATCACATATGTTAATCATGGTTATAAACCATCTGTGTGCCAAATTTCATCCAAATCCGTGCAGTAGTTTTTGCGTGAAAGAGTACCAAACATCCATACCTACATTCATCCATATAAACGTTCACGGTTATAATATTAGTAGAAAGTAAGATTACATTACTTAAATACTAAACATTTTTCTCTGTTTTGTTACAGATTGCAGCCCCGTATCGAAAGGGAACAAGGATCAAGGTTACTGTTGTTTATTTATCAAACTATAATTGAATACAGTTTACATAAAAACAAAACTTTATAAATCAAGTAACAGTTGTTCTCAGAAAACTTTTGTGTTGCGCACAAACATTTGTTTAGGCTATTTTTAGATGTGTTTTCAAAGTTTCTGAATAATATTTCATTATTGCCTGTATACACTTAGTGTCTGATCAGTATCAGACACTAGACACACACGAGGCACGCCTCGCCCTTTTAACTGTTTCGTTGGTATCGTGGTTGCAAGCGCGACTGCTGAACGTCCCCGAGTTCGATTCCCAGGCCGGACAAAGTGTCATTATGTTTTCCATTGGGAAATTCTTAGTAACAGTCCGGAGTTTGGAAATTGGCGGTTTAATACCGTTGGTCCTGCGTCCGATCTCTCTCCGGTCGTGTCGGATGCCGTCCCATCGGACTATGAGAGTAAAGGAACAGAGAGTGCACCTGTGTTTGCGCACACACTTGTGCACTATAATATCTCCTGCGTACCTGGATAATATCCGTTGAGATTGGCCACCGTGACGGTAATCGGTCGGGAGGCTATTGTACAGTTACGAGCAAAAGTATGTATACACTCGGCTTTATTCAAAAGCGATTTACTCCTTTGTTTTTGAATGAAATATTATGCTGTTAAGAACATAGCATTTTCAATCCCATAGGTTTATGTTATGTGTCGTATTTCAACGTTGCATTCGTTATATCATGAAAAAAACGCATTTGAAAGTTGCCAAGTGTTGACATATTGGTGCTCGTGACTGTACACACAGAGGCAACTGCAACAGACGACGCGTCGGTGATTGCAATAATTGCGACGCGTGTCGCTCGTTTGTATGCACACTAAGACAGAAGGGTCAGCCGATCAATTCTGTAAAAATCTCACCGTGAAAAGTTAGGTGAAGTGAGCTTAGAGTGAGTAAATAGTGTCAATCCCTAGCATTAGTTGGAATGACAGCTCACTCCACGCTCACTTCACCTAAGTTTTCACGGTGAGATGGTTACAGAATCGCACTGCTGCCGATCAATTCTGTAAACATCTCACCGTGAAAAGTTAGGTGAAGTGAGCTTAGAGTGAGTAAATAGTGTCAATCCCTAGCATTAGTTGGAATGACAGCTCACTCCACGCTCACTTCACCTAAGTTTTCACGGTGAGATGGTTACAGAATCGCACTGCTGCCGATCAATTCTGTAAACATCTCACCGTGAAAAGTTAGGTGAAGTGAGCTTAGAGTGAGTAAATAGTGTCAATCCCTAGCATTAGTTGGAATGACAGCTCACTCCACGCTCACTTCACCTAACTTTTCACGGTGAGATGGTTACAGAATCGCACTGCTGCCGATCAATTCTGTAAACATCTCACCGTGAAAAGTTAGGTGAAGTGAGCTTAGAGTGAGTAAATAGTGTCAATCCCTAGCATTAGTTGGAATGACAGCTCACTCCACGCTCACTTCACCTAAGTTTTCACGGTGAGATGGTTACAGAATCGCACTGCTGCCGATCAATTCTGTAAACATCTCACCGTGAAAAGTTAGGTGAAGTGAGCTTAGAGTGAGTAAATAGTGTCAATCCATAGCATTAGTAGGAATGACAGCACACTCCACGCTCACTTCACCTAAGTTTTCACGGTGAGATGGTTACAGAATCGCACTGCTGTTCCCATCGATCAATAATAGTACTAGATTCCCGATAAGCGCTTCAAAAATGGCCCGAAAAATAAGACCACAAATACTTTTGTGGTCTTTTTTCAAATTAGTATGTTTTTAACCTTCTTACTTAGACTTTAAGTTTCATTTTAGAATAAATGACTGAAAATTTAAAAACAGAATGATTTTATTTTCAAGCGACATTTTAAATATATTTTGCAATGGTAAGTAATTAAACTTTATGTTTAAGCATTAAGGTTTATAATAAACTGAAGTTGTTAATATGTATGAAATGTAGATGTTTACGCGTGTGCAAACGTGGCCACTTGAACGACTGATTTCTGTTCCTGATCCTTAATATAGTACTATTATTGATCGAAGGCTGTAATTCCCTTACTATCCACATGATAGACAGATTGGTGATCACAAATCGCAATATAACAGACATGAGGACGCCGACGACGACACGTTATCCATTAATCGCCTTTTACGAATTAATATTCCTATTATTTCCAAATTATAGTTCTGCCCACCACATGCGTTTTAAACTAATGTACCTTCGCGACCAATACCGCGACCTACGCGTTTAATATATGCACTTAGAGTACTGTTGCGGCTGCTGTGGCGTTGTAGTGCGTCAGGGATGTTTGCGGATAATAATATTAATGGTTTTGCCGCCATTATTATTCTATAGCTGGTAAGATTTGGCAACCAGTCTTACCAAGGGGTATCGTATTACCCATTAACTGGGTTGCGGAGGTCAGATAGGCAGTTGCTCCATGTAAAATACTGGTATTTAGCTGCATCCGGTTAGACTGGAAGCCGACCCCAACACTCATAAAGAAAGAAAGAAAATGCATTTATTTGCGGCAAACATGACGCATAAAAAAGAACATAAACACACAAAAAAAAATAACTAGTTGGGGTTAAACATGCACCATCTGATGATGAAGTATCATCTAATGATGAGTAGGTAAGATTTGTATTTAGGATTAAAAGTGAAGATTTTAAGTTAAAAACACCCTGTATACATCATAAATAGTTTTAAAAACAGCCTATAAACACCGATAAACAAAACATTTCATGAGCCAACTTCAAGCCATGTCCCTCGGGCTGCTGGTGTTCAAAATTTCATTACCAAAAGCCGTCAAGTCACTAATTAGAACAAGTAGGGATGGGACGAGGGTAACATCGATATCGATAAACATTTGTGAGTTAACTTTTGTGTGAGTGATTAACGTTTTTTTAGGTTAATTAATTTTTAGGGACACATTAAAGTGTCTGTGTTTTTTATGGGTTTTGTCGACTTTATTAATTGGTTGTGAAATTGAAAGGGACGCTGAAATAATGTTGTCATGGGAACGAATCGAAAGTATTGTGAATTTTTTTAGCTTTTAAAATTATATCGTGCAGTCTTAGATTTCACGCACACACACAAACACACCCCCACACACACCCGCACTCAAAACCCACTCGCATACATCACACAAGTGCGCTACTTTTTGTATTTTCATATTTCTTTCATTTATTTTTTTGTATTTTTGTATTCTCTTATATTTTCAATTGCATACACTGTTTAATTTTAAGAGGAACTGCCGAGTCACCCAACACAAGCATCTCATTGCTTAAAAGGTGACCTCCAAATCGTGATTGCTATAACTCAAATTGTAATTGAAATAAACATTTTTTTTATTTCAAATTGTCATTCAAGCATTAGGTTGCTTAGCTTGGGACTAGATGGCGCTGTGTGAAATGTCCAGGGATATTATTATTATTATTCAGCCTACCCTTTTCCCAACTATGTTGAGGTCGGCTTCCAATCTAACTGGATACATCTGAATACCAGTTTTTACATAGAACGACTGCGTATCTAACCTCCACAATCCACAACCCAGCAAGCCAGTTACTGGGTAACACGATACCCCTAGTAAGACTGGTTGTCAGACTTTTAGACTTCTGAAGACACGTAACGACTGTCAAAGTTCTACGAATGACAGCCGAGACCGACGCGACGGTTTAAAGTGTTTTCCGACGCACGGAGAGATCTCGATATGTTATGAATGGTCACACATCCATGAACAGGCCGCGGCAAGCGTTGCTTAACCTTCGACCAACCCATGCCGGCTGTTATCTTTTACCCACGAGCCTTCCCCATAAAACTATTCACAGTACTTACGAAACGTCACTTAATATACACATTGAAACCAATAATTCACGTCAAATTTGTCAGACAGGACGCAGCGTCCCCTTTGACTGTATATACATTTAATTATATTAACATCACATCCCATGGGTCGCCATGGAAGGGTTGTTTCAAAGATATTGGTAGCAAAAGGTAGAATATTTTTCGTCAATATTATGTTTCAATCAACTCGGCCTATCGCCGACCACTGGGGTTCCAATTCACACGTACACGTGTATCCCAGACGCGGTCCGAGGGGGGGTCGTGGGGGTCATGGTCCCCCCCAAAATCATTGAAGTTGAGTCTGCATGATTTACTTGCCTTACTAACTTACTACTTGGTGACCCCGCCCCAAATCTCCCCACAATACTATTACTATAAAGAGGTAAATTTTGTTGGTTTGTATGTAGTTTACACTGACCTCTAATATACAAGTGCGCTGGACTATATTATACCATAGGAAATGACAGTTGTTTTTTGTGCCGATTCAAAGCGACCTCGCTCGAGCGTCCCAGGAACTAAAATTGACACATTGTTGCAAATGGCCGTCGTATTGTTTCGGTACGTCTCTCATGATTTAGGTCTAAATCGTGGACTAAGACTTTTTTGTGTATTCTGTGTTTACTACGAGATATTTAGAACATTTTTATCATGAGAATATGCGCATTTTGTAAAACACTCTATCAAAAATATTAGTTCCACGAACGCTCACGTTGTTATCAGCGCCAAAATGGCGAAAATCAAATATCTTAGTTTTCTCATCGATAAGCGGCAGCGGCGGTAGGGGGTAATCTCCGCAACTACCAGTCTGATTTGCATAATTCTCCAATTCTTGAAGAAGGTTATAGGCTATTTAATATTACACTATAACTCTTAGGAGCCGTGCAAAAGTAGAACGCTCAAGTACGAAAAGAAGAACGAAAAGTAGTATCGCTAAGCGTAAACAAAGGTGTAGCGTGGGTGAGCGATGGAATGCGACGCGATGGATCGAAGCCCAAAATTTCACGCAGACGTTGTCGCAAGTAGAAAATAGTCTATAATCTAGTATGATAATACTAGCTGCGCCCCGCGGTTTCACTCGCATAAGTTTTGATCCCGTGGGAATATTGGGATAAAAAGTATCCTATATGTTAATCCTGGTTATAAACCATCTGTGTGCCAAATTTCATCCAAACCCGTTCTGTAGTTTTTGCCATAGAACTTTTTGCCATAGAAATTTTCACGTTTATTAGGATTAAAAAGAGGTAACATTTTTTAGTTTATTTATGTTCCGAAAATTCTTTCACTAATGGGAAGCTAAAGTATTGCCGAGTTTCTTAGAATATATTTTGTGTTAAAATAAATAATTACATGCGGACGAAATCGCGTGCAAAAGCTAGTGCTTTTTATGGTACTCTGCTTTTTTTCGGAATTGGATCAGTAGGTAGTTAAGATTATTTCCCAACATAAATAAACTCAAAAATGTTACCTCTTTTTATTCCTACTAATATTATAAACGTGAAAGTTTGTATGGATATACTGGTGACATCGGTGACGTAACCATAACATTTTCCCTTACCAAAAATCATCAACGCACCTAAAGCAGTACTCTCCAAAATTGAAACTGAATTCGTTTCAAATCATCTGCCAGATTGGTTACTTACTTAAATGGAATGAAATTAAGAGATGGGTGTATCAGGCCATGAACGATCGAATTTTCTAATCAAATCTATACAATATACAAGGTGTCGTTTTGCATCCTCGTCAAATTCAAGGAGGTAACTATGCTACTGATTCTCGACACGAGTCAATAATAAAATAAGTAAGTTTATTTTTCTAATTTTCGGATATATGTGTGGGACACGCATTTTAAAACGTGGCCTGTGTGAGACCGCACTGTAACCGCCCTTTTATACACACATAAAATCGAGGCCGCTACCATAACGCGATTATATTCTTTGAAAGTGGTGAAAAGTGTTGAAAGTCTAGTCTAGTCGTGTGTATTCATTATTTACCAGGGATCGTAATTTTATTTGATGATTTATGTCTTTCATAACCGCCTCCTGAAATTTGACGAGGATACAAAACAACAGCTTGTATACAGGGTTATTTGTAAAACACCAAAAACCTCTTAAGAGGTCATTGTACTCATCATTATGAACAACTTTTACTATGGGACCAAACCTGAAATCGCGAAAAAAAATCAGCTGCTCCCTACATTTTGACGAGTTATGCGAACATAAATGTAGGGAACAGCTGATTTTTTTTTGCGATTCAAAATCAAAAATCATTTATGAAAATTAAGCTGAAAATCAGCCATTTTCGAACGTCAAAATTACAAAAGACAGTCCCCCAAAACGGCCGCCCTTCACCACTTCCTAGTACTTTCGCTGGAAAGAAGAATTGGCGCAACAAACTCAAAGTCAAAGTCAAATCATTTATTTCAAATAGGCACATTAAAGGCACTTTTGAACGTCAAAATTAAAATAAAATTGATTCTAGTCGCCCCTTCCAAAAGGTAGTTTTCGTATGGAGAAGAATGGGCAAGAAACTCCACCGTTACTCTTTTAAAAATGTTTTACAATACTTTGCATACATTAATTATATAATTATATGTGAAGACGATGCACCTAAAAATAAAATTACTTTACCACAATACGTAAAAGAATTAAAATGAATTTATGAAACCATGACATATAAATTGACTAGGTGACTCCCCAGCAGTATTAATTAAGTCGGGTGTAGGGATTACTTGGAATTTTCGAAATACTTTCAGATGGGTCCGTGTCTTCGTTGGAGGACTTAGAGATTAGAGTCCCTGCTGTTAGGTACAAACTTTTACCTATTTACCTACTTCAACAGGTAATACCTCGTCAGTCACGTTTACCTGAGACGTGCTTTACCTGTTATTGCATTGCACCCGTCAGTCACAGACTAAATTAAAAAGTTTCATATGGCGGTAATTACATCGGCACCCATACCATTCTTCAACCGGGAACAGTGGTAGCACTGTGGTAAAGAAAACCGTGTTGGGTTAGCGCCTTGGCTGAGCGATCGGACTGCTGCGCTGCATGTCGCGCGTTCGATTCCCGCACAGAACAAATATTTGTAAGTCCTACATGTATTTGTTCTGAGTCTGGGTATTTTTCTATCTATAATATGTATGTATTTTTTTATGTTTGTCGCGCATAACTCCGTCGCTTGCCAACCGATTTGAAAAATGTTAGAAAGGGTATACTTCCCAAGTGGTCCCATAGAAATTTCATCAAAAACGGTTCAATAGTTTGGTATTTAAACCAAAATTACTGGTAAAAATTACAACAAAAGTGAAAAACAAAAACTGTTTTGCAAAAAAAAAAAAAACAACCGACTTCCAAAAACGACACTACAAAGTGAAAAATAACTTTAATTTCGGAAGTCGGTGGCAAACAACGAAAATGTGAACCCAACGACACCGACTTCCGAAATTAAAGTTATTTTTCACTTTGTAGTGTCGTTTTTGGAAATCGGTTGACTTTTTTTTTGCAAAAAAGTTTTATTGCCATCGACACGCTAAGAAGTAAAACAAAAAGTAATACGCCTGTCTGGGTTCGAAACTTCGACCTTCGTAGTAGTGGTCTTTAATAATAATAATATAATAATATCCCTGGACATTTCACACAGCGCCATCTAGTCCCAAGCTAAGCAACCTAATGCTTGTGATATGGTAACAAGATGGCTGATAAACTACTTATATACATTTTTTTTTGTAAATACATAGATAGAAAAACACCCAGACTCAGAACAAATACATGTAGGACTTACAAATATTTGTTCTGTGCGGGAATCGAACCCGCGACACGCAGCGCAGCAGTCCGATCGCTCAGCCACTGCGCTAACCGTGTTTTCATTCGAAGACATGTGACATCTACCAACTAGGCCCGCGTGGTGGATTACAGCCCAATCCCTCTCACAGAGAGGATGCCTGACCCTGAGTGAGTTTGATGTGATGTGTGATGAATGGGCTTTAGTTCTAAGACAGGCCGATTTCCTCATGATATTTTATTTCGATTCAAAATATGCAACAGTACATAAATAAAAAAACATATTTTACAGAAATGGCAGCCTCATTTTTCTTACTATACAAGCTGTTGTTGTGCATCCTCGTCAAATTTCAGGAGGCTGCCAGGAAAGACATAAATAATCAAATAAAATTACGATACCTGGTAAATAATGAATACATACTTTTTTTTTTAGTTATTTAAGTTTGACAGTATTTCAAAATACACCACTTTCAAAGAACAGAATCGCGTTATTGTATCGTAAAAGCGGCCGCGTTTTTATGTGTGTGTAAAAGGGCAGTTACAGTGCGGTCTCAGACAGGCCGCGTTATATGCGTGTACCACAAAGGTTTCCGAACATTTGAAAAAAAAAAAAAACCTACTTATTTTATTATTGATTCATGTCGAGAATCAGTAGCATAGTTACCTCCTTGAATTTGACGAGGTTGCAAAACAACACCTTGTATATCCAGGGATAGAAAACGTAGATGCAGAGCATGACCTCCTGGGGTCAATCCCCCGGGGATTGACCCCAGGAGTGACAAATTTCAGACAAAGTGTTATAGAGTTCGTCTATCAGAAAATGTATGTGTGTCACGTCGAAGTTTGTATTCGTACCCGGATAATCCCCCATTAGACAGGATTTAAACACAACTAGCGAAATAAATCGACGACACGGTTGGCGCAGTGGCTGAGCGATCGACTGCTGCGCCGCGTGTCGCGGGTTCAATTCCCGCACGGAACAAATATTTGTATTGCCTACAGGTAGTTGTTCCGGGTCTGACTGTTTGTGTATGTGAGTTTAAATGTTTGTAAACGCACCCACGATACAGGAGTAATTCCTAGTGTGGGGCTAAGTTTAAAAAAAAGCAAAAGTCAAAGTCAAAGTCAAATCATTTATTTCAAATAGGCACATTAAAGGCAAAAAAAAAAACAAATATATATACTATACCTCTGCTTACCCCTTTAGGGATTACAGGCGACATGTTAAGTGTAACTCTAAAACCTCCCCGGATACGCACAAAGTCCGATATAATCAAATATTAAAATTTAATTATATCGATAACTCCAAGATAGTGTCCCAACCCTAGTATGAATTTAGTAATGAATATTTTGTAATAGGGTAGAGGGTGAAACTAAAGTCTGCGACACAATAAACAGGAGGGCTTTGTTGGACTACAAAGCTCTTGTGTATGTAAGAAATATTAACTTACTAGCAGTGCCCCGCGGTTTCACCCGCATAAGTTTCGATCCCGTGGAAATATCGGGATAAAAAGTATTTTATGTGTTAATCCTGGTTATAAACTATCTGCGTGTTAAATTTCATCCAAATCCGTGCCGCAGTTTTTGCGTGAAAGAGTAACAAACATCCATCCATCCATACAAACTTTCGCGTTTATAATATTAGTAGGAAGTAGAATATAATACAATACAGATGAACACATTACTCTGTGTAAATAATTTCATCACCACTGCTCTCAAAACGGTGAACGAAAACATCGTGAGGAAACCGGCATGTCCTAGAACCAAATATTCAAAGACATCTGACATCTACCAACCCGCACTGGGCCCGCGTGGTGGATTATAACCCACTCCCTCTTGAAGAGAGGAGGCCTGTCTCCCAGCTGTGGGAACATTATAGGCTGATATATAGGGAGGTTGTCAAATAAAAAGGGACACCCGGATGGAACGAAGTATACAGACAGAGAAACACGCGCACGCCGCACGGCTTACAACTATAGCAAAAAGTGTCGTTCCAACTTTTGATCTAAATTTTTTCCGTCTAGCTCCCTTTCGCAACGCGCGATAAGGAACTTCGTTCCAATAAAAAGAAATCGTGTATCTAAAACTACAAGAACGATAAAAAAACATAAAGCTTTTACTCTGAATATGAAACCTTTTGACTATTTTAAGGCTAAATAAAACTCTATTTCTGACATAGAGATTGAAACGGAATGCTTAAACAACTGCGCTAACACTCAGCTCAGTGACATAGGTAGGTATTAATGTAAAGCGCGTTCAAAGCGAGCAGCATTGTGCGAGCAGTTGGTGGTAGTACTAGTACTAGTGTAACTAAAATGTATATAAGTAGTTTATCAGCCATCTTGTTACCATAACACAAGCATTAGGTTGCTTAGCTTGGGACTAGATGGCGTTGTGTGAAATGTCCAGGGATATTTATTTATTTCAAATAGGCACATAGAAGGCACTTTTGAACGTCAAAATTAAAATTAAAATAAAATTGATTCTAGTCGCCCCTTCCAAAAGGTAGTTTTCGTATGGAGAAGAATGGGCAAGAAACTCCACCGTTACTCTTTTAAAATGTTTTACAATATTTTGCATACATAAATTATATTATTATGTGAAGACGATGCACCTAAAAATAAAATTACTGTGCCACAATAGGTAAAAGAATTAAAATGAATTAATGAAACCATGACATATAAATTGACTACGTGATAGATATATGGTGCTCACATATTTACAAACATTCCAAAAGTAGACTATTTTCATAAATAAATAAGGAGTAATAACTCCGGGTGTGACTTTAAGTAATTACAGAATGTAAATCAATGTCAAAGAGAATAAAAAAAAAAAAAAATATATACAATTACTTTAGCAACCAGTTTGATTTTGTCTAGACCCTAGAGATTGTCCTATGGAGCAGGACCAGCATGTTTCCAAGCATCCTTATCTTGGATATGTATTTAATTTTATCACTACTGCCCTCAAAACGGTGAAGGAAAACATCGTGAGGAAACTGTCATGACAGATTGAGACTGAGATCAGAGTGGCAATTCTCGATATTTTAAGAACGTTCACAGTTAGGGGGCCTAAAAAGGCCACTTTAAGCAATACCTCTAATAGCTATTCATTTCCTGAATTCCCAGCTGATCATTAGCAATTCCTCGAATTTTCGTAAAATTTAATTTCATATTTGGTGTAAACATTGCCGCACGAAAAAAATTAAAACCGTAATTTAATCGGTAAATTTTTTATTACAGTTTTTGTTAATCAAATTGTTTTTTTTATTTTTTATTTCTACAGTTTAAATGTTATTTCATTGTTTGATATGTATTGCACACAGATCATATTATGAATTGTCAGTTTGTGACCATTTTATGATTTTTAATATGATTCATATTGTTATCCTACTATGATTCTGCCAAAGTGGCCTATTTAGGACCCTGATCTCATTCTTCTCAATCTGTCAAAAATACCTCTAATTTCCCTACATTTTTGGAAAGTTTATGACATTGATTGTCGCTGAGATGCGATGTTTCTAATTACAGGAACTGACGTTCTGATACACTGTTTTATTGCTAATCTGTATCATAATCTTATCATCTTCAGCCCATAATGTTCCCACTGCTAAGACACAGGCCTCGGTGAAAGGGAGTCGCGGGCCCAGTGCGGGTTGGTAGATTCACATGTCTTCGAATTTTTGGTTCTAGGACATGCCGGCTTCCTCACGATGTTTTCGTTCGCCGTTTTGAGAGCAGCAGTGATAAAGTTATTTACACAACTCGTAAGTCCGCGGTTACCCCAAAACTGCTCTAACAATACAAAACATTTTTGGAACGAAGTTCCTTATCGCGCGTTGCGAAAGGAGGCTAGACGGAAAAAATTAAGACCAAAAGTTGGAACGACACTTTTTGCTATAGGTAGTTGTAAGCCGTGCGGCGTACGCGTGTTTCTCTGTCTGTCTCTCTCTCTCTCTCTTTGAACTTCGTTCCATCCGGGTGTCCCTTGACACCTCTCAAGTTTTTATTCCTTGGTGTAGACGTAGGGAGCTATGTGAGACAAGGAATTAAAAATGTATTGTACATGACATGTTATGGTTAAATACATATGTGTGTCCACGCTCCTAGCTTAATAATAACACCCACACGGGTTGGTCGAAAGTTAAACTACGCTTGCGGCGGGCGGTTCTTGGATGGGTGACCGTCTATTACAAATATGTCGTGACTAAGGGGGACTCGTGGCTAATTAAAAACAGCCGCATAGGTCGGTTGAAGTTAAGCAACGGTTGCCAAGGTTGGTCCGTGGATGGGTGACCGTCTATTACCAACATATCGGGACTTAGGGGGGCTCGTGGCTAAATAAAAACAGCCGCATGGGTCGGTTGAAGTTAAGCAACGGTTGCTAAGGGCGGTCCGTGGATGGGTGACCGTTTATTACCTACATCCCGAGATAAAGGGGGCTCGTGGCTAAATAAAAACTGCCACATGGGTCGGTTGAAGTTAAGCAACGGTTGCCAAGGTCGGTCCATGGATGGGTGACCGTCTATTACCAATATATCGGGACTAAGGAGGGCTCGTGGCTAAATAAAAACAGCCGCATGGGTCGGTTGAAGTTAAGCAACGGTTGCCAAGGGCGGTCCGTGGATGGGTGACCGTTTATTACCTACATCCCGAGATAAAGGGGGCTCGTGGCTAAATAAAAACTGCCACATGTGTCGGTTGAAGTTAAGCAACGGTTGCCAAGGTCGGTCCGTGGATGGGTGACCGTCTGTTACTAATATATCGTGACTAAGGGGGACTCGTGGCTAAATAAAATCTGCCACATGGGTCGATTGAAGTTAAGCAACGGTTGCCAAGGTCGGTCCGTGGATGGGTGACCGTTTATTATTCATCGAGGCCCCTCCAGCAGCTGCAGCAGACCGCACGGTTACGAACCGCTAATCCCGGCTGTCATATTTTGTACATGTTACGGGTAGTCAGAATTCAAAAAGTCTGACAACCAGTCTATCCTTGGTAAGACTGGTTACCCCTTGGGGTATCGTGTTACACAGTAACTGGGTTGTGGAGGTCAGATAGGCAGTCACTCCATGTAAAATATTGGTATTCAGCTGCATCCGGTTAGACTGGAAGCTGACCCCAACATAGTTGGGAAAAGGGTATGTGTGATGGTCCCACCCACAGACCGACCTCAGTAGGCGTAACTTTATTGATCGACACGGGTGGCTGTTATAACTAAGCCACGAGCCCCTGAGATTGTTAGACTTCCGGGATTTGGACTACCCATAATGATTGTCTTACCGGGCTCCAGGAGGCAGCTAAGGAAATGATTGAATTTATAATAAGTACATAATATATTATTTAGGTTCAAATACATAATTTTCCCTCAGGTAATTTTGTCTACCCTCAGGCGAATATGAACTCTGTTTATTTTCAATTATGATATAGAATAATAAAATAAACCTACAATTTGTATCATTAATTATTAATAATATGGATTTTCGTAAAAGGCCTGTGGCTTAGTAATAACAGCGGCAAGGGTCGATCTAAAGGGGCAATTCTCGTAATTTTAAGAACGTTCACAGTCTGATCTCAGTCTCAATCTGTCAAAAATACTTCCAATTTCCCTACATTTTGACGATTTTTTGTCGTCGAGATGAGATTGCGACTAGATTTTGAACGTTTTAAATTACGAGAATTGGCCTTCAGGTTAACTTACGCTTGCCGCGGTTGGTCCGTGGATGGGTAACCATCTTTAAATACCCCTCCGTACCTTGGAAAGCACGTTAAGCCGTTGGTCCCGGCTGCCATCCGTGGACCATGACAGTCGTTAAGTGTCGTCAGAAGTCCGAAAGTCTGACAACCAGTCTTACCAAGTGGTGAAATGGAAATTTGGCAAAATTTTACGACGGATCGGTCTCCTCCACTACGAGGTCAAACTGATGATGGTATGGTATGGAAGAGACACCTTGACCAGATCCTGCCAGCTTTTCGAGTGCCAGATCCAAGAATGGTGGCGGAGGACTGATATATCCAGCCTTGTTGTTCGCAATACTAACTCCTTGGAGACTGGTGGATAGAAAGGAGTAAATAACGTCTATGTAACATTCAATCTAAAATAATAATTGAATGTATATAAAGCAATATATATTTACGTAACAAATTGGCGGTTTTCTTTAGATAGAAATAAGATAGTATACAGAACAAACCCCGCAGCCATCATTTTTATGATAACCATGACGGCCACTGCTTATCTAGGAAACCGTAGCTCTAGGCCCCAGTTATCACAATAACAAATGTCACATATGTATGTATTCGTATATTTGCATGAATACTGTAGCTAAACGCTCTCTCAACGCGTCGACCGCGAAACAAATCGATAAAAGGGTAGCCATTCCGCCACGATCCCGTGTCACGGCATGTCACAGTTAAAAACCACACCCTGTAGTCATACACTTTTAATTTAACTTGTCCTAATATTTAAAACATTCACGCTGTATAATTAGATTTGTGCTCCAAATGTCAGGCTACGGCGTAGAGGGTTACGCCGTAGAGGATGCTGCGCCGTAGAGGGTTTAAGTGTATTTCTTTCGCTACCCTCAATTTCAGTAAATGTTGTAATAAAGCCCTTTGTAAAGGGTTGTTACGTCGAATTTGGAGCGTTTTTTCGTGAAAAAGCAAAGAAAGGCTTTTGTGCTATAAAATCCTGTTTATCGTTAAGTTTAGATTAAAAACGGCTTATCGTTTTTATTAAGCGTTTTGTTTCGTAAGACAAGAATAGACTTTTGGTAGACTGTGTTTGACATTTTAAATAAGCAAACATTAAAATACTTTCAAACTGGCGGTTATCAGAGGATAATTTAATTACTGCGCAACTTTGAACTTCGTTCCTTTTTACCCGAAACGTGAAAGTGATTTTGTGCGGCCTTGCTTAACTATGGAATATTCGTAAATCTAAGGTGACTAATGAAACCCACACCTAACATTTTTAATGAAAATGCAAGTGGCATAGAAATTTGTTTGAAAATTACATAACCTTTTCACTTTGCTACTGAACATCATCTGCATAGCCTTTTCCCAATTATGTTGTGGGTCGGCCTATTGTTGCAACCGCAGAGCCATGTCGCGGTGTACGGGGATGCAGAATATTCACTACATACAACAAACTGATGAACACAAAAACAGAACAAAATGTTTTGGGAAACCGACAACTTTGCGAAACTAGATAAAGACGTTTTATAATGTAGGGCTCGACGGTTCTGGTGGTCTGTAAGAGGTATCTGGGGGAACGGGAGTGCCCCCGCCAAGACGAGCCAAGCGAAGCACAAGGGCACTACCGGATGCAGATGAATACCAGTATTTTACATGGAGCAACTGCCTTTAAGACCTCCACAACCCAGTTACTGGGTAACACGATGGTTTGGTCCGACTGGTTGTCAGACTTTTCGGTTTCCGATACCCATAATGACTGTCAAAGATCAGCGAATGACAGCCGGGACCAACAGCTTTACGTTCTTTCCGAGGCACGTCTTGGTATGTAAAGATGGTCACCACGGACCAACCACAAGCGTAGCTTAATCTGATCGATGGACCCGTGTGGCTGTTATTACTTAGCCACAAGCCCCTCAAACAAGTACCAGGTACAGGTGCTTCCGAGTTTCGTCGAATTAATGTGCGTCTGAAATAAAAAAAATGTTTTATTTTTTGTGTGAAAAAATCGTAGAACAAAGTGTTACGGGCTGTGTTGTGATATCTATCTCCTCTATTCGTTCGATCAATGGCACTACTCGATCAAATCGGCCGGGCCGAAGGATGAAATTGACTGTTCCTAACCTTGTCTCTTAGAGTAATCAATTATTACATAGCATCACGCCAGTGAGAGCAGTGATTGCCCAGTGATAATGGCCGCAACTTACGAGTTGTAGGTCGTAGGTTCGAACCCAGACAGGCGCTTTACTTTGTGTAAATTATTTCATCACCACTGCTCTCAAAACGGTGAAGGAAAACATCGTGAGGTAACCGGCATGTCCTAGAACCAAAAATTCGAAGACATGTGACATCTGGGTCAGAACCAAATTTTTGACTACGCTTTATAAAATATACATGTCCTGCTAAACTACCTAAGAATATTATGGTCGCTGTTTTTTTTTAACGTAACCTATCATTTATAATTTAATATTAATAAAGCCTCATAAACACTAGTAATCGTTTTAATAGATAATAGCACAATGAACATCGTTATTATAATTTATACAAGGTAATATTACATACCTACATCCCAAAATTCTTTCCGTTGTAATACTCCTGTTGTGCGACACCATTATTTTGAAACCTACAAATCTATGATAGATGTTTCTTGACTATTTAGTATGGCAAGATTGGCTTCAAGTACTGGCCATATATTCCGGATAAGCCGCCATGTTGTTTTACTGTCATTTTAGCATTTTGTTTGTATCGTCAGCGTCATTCCGTTGTGATTTCCGTTGGCAATTACGTCAAAAATTTGGTCCTGACCCATCTACCAACCCGCACTGGGCCCGCGTGGTGGATTACGGCCCACTCCCTCTCATAGAGAGGAGGCCTGTGTCCCAGCAGTGGGAACGTTATAGGCTTATTATGATGATATCACGCCTGTATCCTTAAAGGAATAGGCAGAAGTGTATAGTACTGTAACGGGAGGATTAATGAAAGGCATAATCAGCCCATGTTCCAAATGTTGTGAAAAGACTTGGCAGATTGATATTGACTCATCTGCCCAAATATGTTGGGTCAGCTTCCAGTCTAACCGGATGCAGCTCCAGTTGCTACTTGGCAGATTGATATTGACTCATCTGCCCAAATATGTTGGGTCAGCTTCCAGTCTAACCGGATCCAGCTCCAGTTGCTACTTGGCAGATTGATATTGACTCATCTGGCCAAATATGTTGGGTCAGCTTCCAGTCTAACCGGATGCAGCTCCAGTTGCTACTTGGCAGATTGATATTGACTCATCTGCCCAAATATGTTGGGTCAGCTTCCAATCTAACCAGATGCAACCAGTATTTATTTATTTATTTATTTATTATTCACAAAATCCACAGACACACAGATCACATAACATAGATCGACTGCCTATCTGACCTCCACAGCCTAGTTACTGGGTAATACGAAACCTCTTGGTGAGACTGGTTGTCAAACTTCCGAGCTTCTGACGACCCGTCCACGAATGACAGACAGAGCCAACAGCTTAACGTGCTTCCCGAGGTACGGAGGGGTCTTGGTATGTAAAGATGGTCACCACGGACCAACCGCGGCATGCGTAGCTTAATCTGATCGATGGACCCGTGGGGCTGTTATTACTTAGCCACAAGCCCCTCAAACAAGTACCAAGTACTTGACAAAATGAAAAAAAAAATGAAAAAAATATTCCACAATTCTACAAAATGAAAAAAATATTCCACAAATCTACAAAATGAAAAAAATATTCCACAATTCTACAAAATGAAAAAAATATTCCACAAATCTACAAAATGAAAAAAATATTCCACAAATTTACAAAATGAAAAAAATATTCCATAATTCTACAAAATGAAAAAAAATGAAAAGATATTCCACAAATCTACAGTCTAAAAGGCTTTTGCCCCGTTTTTACTCACCCGAAGTATTACAGCACAAAAACCTTACAATATTTTTGTCCCCATTACTATATTCCGGGTAGGGTTGTCAGTTAAATTAATTTGTTCACATTTGTTTTGGATGTACAGTCGTGGGGCTCAAAGTATGTATGTAAACATTTTTTACACTTATTTTTTTAAATTGTGTTTTGTGTTTCACGGACTGTGTCCATATAAATTTCTATTTTTTCTTTCTGGTTTATGTAAACAGAAATTATTTTTGAAAGTTCTTTCAATTTAAAGAAATTGATAATTGTTTTGATAAAATTATTTGATTGACCGTTTGAAATATTATTCCCACCGTAATGATGTTATTTTAATTTGAAGTTATACTTAGTATAATTTGAAGTTATACTTAGTATAATTTGAAGTTATACTTAGTATAATTTGAAGTTATACTAAGTATAATTTGAAGTTATAATTAGGTACTATAATTTGAAGTTATACTTAGTATAATTTGAAGTTATACTTATAATTTTATGTGATTTCTATACTTATTTCATTTTATTATTGCACGGATTTTTAACTTTACATAATTATTAGAAATTAAAGTCACTTCTCGGGTCTGTGTAACCGCGTTGTAGTTCCAAAACACGTCCTATCGTTCGCAGATCTTTGATAGTCGTTACAGGTAGTTAGACGCCCAAAATTCTAACTACCAATCTTACCAAGCGATATCGTGCTACCCAGTAACTGGGTTGTAGAGGTCAGATAGCGAGTCGCTCAATGTAAGACACTGCGTCCGGTTAGACTTGGAAGCTGACCCCAATATAGTTGGGAAAAGGCTAGGCAGACAATGATGAGCTGCGTCCGGTTAGACTGGAAGCCGACTCCAACATAGTTGGCAAAAGGCTAGACAGATGATGAAGTAAACATTGAAATATGTCTGCCCTTCACTGTACAAAAAATAGACTATTATAGTAGGTATCTCAGTTGTCAGACGCACGATATTTGTCACGAGTTTTCGTGATACCTACGTATCACGAAAACTCGTGACAAATATCGTGCGTCAAGGAAATGTGACTAATTGGTGGTTATTAGTAACGAGAAAGATCGGGAGTTATAGTTTTTTTTATGATGAATAATAATAATAACATCCCTGGACATTTCACACAGCGCCATCTAGTCCCAAGCTAAGCAACCTAATGCTTGTGTTATGGTAACAAGATGGCTGATAAACTACTTATATACATTTTTTTTTTGTAAATACATACATATTATAGATAGAAAAACACCCAGACTCGGAACAAATACATGTAGGTCATACAAATATTTGTTCCGTGCGGGAATCGAACCCGCGACACGAATGAAACCTTACTACCTTCCTAGCTTACTTAAGCCATCAATACACATGCCTATCAATCACTCTGCTCAGGCTTTTCCCAACTATATTGGGTTCGGCGGCTAAATACCAGTATTTTATATGGAGCGACGGTCTGACCTCCACAGCCTAAGTAACACTCCCGGCCACCGTAGGCGCGGGCCTGCGGGCGGAGAGTAATGGGTAGCTCTCCGTCGATCAGGACTAGGCCCGTGCCGGACGGCGTGTATGTGTTCCACCCGCGCCTCAAAGAGATGTCAGCATAAGCGACGGGGCCCGATAGGGCCGAAGCCTGCCAGGGTAGCGGGATCGTCCGAAAGGGTTATCGCTGCCCTGGAACATAAAGGGCGAAGGAAGGAACACGGGTGGGTTTTAGTCAGTAAGAGTCTGACACTTCCTTCCGCTCCAACCAGAGTGGGAGGGGGGGGGGGGGGGGGGTAATTTGATGATTTCCCGTCCTCCGTCCTCAAAAAAAAAAATTGGAACACGATACCACTTGGTAAGACTGGTTATCAAAATTTTGCGATTCTGACTACCCTTAACGAATGTCAAAGATCTAGGTACTAATGACAGCCAGGATCAACGGCTTGAAGTAGTTTCTGAGGCATAGAGTGGTTCTGGTAATATGTAATGGATGGTCCACTAACCAACCGCGGCAATCCTAGCTTAACTTTTGATCGACTATCCGCACAGCCGAATATCGAATAGCCGCACAGGCTATTAACATTTATCCACGAGCTACAAATACACATGCTCATTACTTGCACAAGTGTATGCAAGTATTTTGCACAAAAGTGTGCAAAAATTTTGCCCTATAGTGTGCAAAGTTTTTGCACACAAGTGTGTAAGTAAATTGCATGAAATTGTGCTGTTGTGTTACAATGTTGTTGTGTTCAAACTCAAACTCAAATCATTTATTTCAATTAAACCATTTACAGGCACTTTTGAATTGTCAAAATAGTCGGTCAGTTAGTCAGAAAGTTGAAGCTAGTTGCCCATTTCAAAGCGTAGATCTCTTTGGAGAAGAACGGACAAGAAACTCCACGGACACTTTTAAATCAAGATATTTTTACTAAATCCTGGGTACATTATTCTTATTGCTTTTATACGTGAGAACAATGTAAAATGTGTTACAATGTTGTTGTGTTACAATGGCATGCAAGCTGCTTGCACACTTTTGTGCAAGTGGTATGTATTACGTGATTTATCTCTAGTAAGAGAGTTACATTGTGCATTTAAATTTAAATTTACGTAGTGTAAAAACTACAACTTCAGCTGCATTTCCACCATTCTGACTACTGGCTAATTTTTGTGCAATGACATGAGCATTTCCCATAATTATGGTCCATGCCAATACGAGAGAAGATAAAAGGTATAACCTGTAATGATACTATAAACGTGAAAGTTTGTATGGATGGATGGATGTTTGTTACCTTTTCACGCAAAATCTTCTGAACGGATTTGGATGAAATTTAACACACAGATGGTTTATAACCAGCATCAACATATGGGATACTTTTTATCCCGATATTCCCACGGGATCGAAACTTTTGTGGGTGAAATCGCGGGGCGCAGCTAGTTAATAATAAATAAAATAAAAAGCTCAACATTGTAAGTAAAATCGGGCCCAATTACTAGAAGCATTTTTAATTTAATTTGTTGAGAAACTTGTACGTTTGGCTATTGTTATATCTGTCAACCAACCACATAAAAAGAAACAAATCATTTATATATGTACATAATAAAGAGTATGCTCCTGCCTTTTTAACCTGTAATACAGGTTTTTATATAAACCTATCTCAGGCTCCAGTCTCTCACAAAGTTAGCTCCTTGTCCGTGCACTACTGTCAAACTCTAGGATTATGTTCATAACTTGTGTAGAGAAAATAAACGTTTTATATTATTAAAAAATATATATATTTTTCTATATTTTTTCGTATTATATACTTGTATATAGTCTATATTAGTGTTAGCTTGTAAAAATCGTAATTAATCTGTGTATGTTAAATAAAATAAATTAAGAGTACCTATTGCCTGCAGCGGTCTTCCCGTCCGATTATAATTTGGGTGTTTTCAAGGCTAGAGTGAATAGGCTCATAATAAATTAGTGCGCTCACCATCAACGATTGCATCTCTGCTTTCCATCAGGCGGGATCGCAGTCAAGCGCTAGTTTACACCATAAAAAAAAAAAAAAAATCTATTATAACACCTAACATCAGATTTGACAGGAGATTAACTGATCTCAATCTTGATCAAGTTTTCAGTAAGCTGGGATACATTTTATCAAGTAAAACCCTTGGGTTGCCACTAATTAATCGAAGCAATGACACGTTACTAAACCAAAAAAGTAGGTCAGACTCACATCTGAAATTCATTTGAAAAATGGGTCACAATTTAATAAAGTTTCAAGCTTATGTACTCAATTTTTCATCACTGCTCTAAAAACTGTGACGGAACACATCGTCAGGAAACCGGCATATCCTAGTACACACGGCTACACGTCAAGCTATATAAAACCAGTTTGTCTTGGCCTCACTTTGTATGATATTTTCTCACAATGAACGGTCAGCCAATACTGGTTTGGCATAGCTTGATGTGTAGCCGTGTGTGCCAAAATTTCGGAGACATGAGACAGTGACCAAGCCGTACTGGTCTCGTGTGGTGGATTACGGCCAGCTCCTTCTCACAGAGAGAAGATCTGTGTCCCAGCTGTGGGAATATTATGATTCATTATCATCATCTGTCTAGCCTTTTCCCAACTATGTTGGAGTCGGCTTCCAGTCTAACCGGATGCAGCTGAATACCAGTATTTTACATGGAGCGACTGCCTATCAGAACTCCACAACCCAGTTACTGGGTAATACGATACCCCTTGGTAAGACTGGTTGTCAGACTTTCGGGCTTCTGACTACCCGTAACGACTGTCAAAGATCCACGAATGACAGCCGGGACCAACGGCTTAACGTGCTTTCCGAGGCACGGAGGGGTCTCGGTATGTAAAGATGGTCACCCATCCACAGACCAACCGCGGCAAGCATAGCTTAACCTCACCGATCGACCTGTGCGACTGTTATTATTTAGCCACGGGCCCCTATTAAAGGCTGATTGCATACGTATTTATGTACTAACACAATTAGAATCAAACAAGCAAATTATGTTTTGTTAATTACCAGCTGTTGCCCGCGACTTCGTCCGCGTGAAGCAACTTTCTTAATTTTCTTTCCGTAAGAACCGTCTACAAAGTATTAGAAAACTTAAAAAAAAAAGATGGATGAAATCGGTAAAGTCATTCTCAAGTTATCACGTGACCAAGGGAAATAGGGATTAATTTTTATATATAGATGTACAGTCACGAACAAAAGTATGTATAATAGTATACACTCGGCTTTATTCAAAAGCGATTTACTCCTTTATTTTTTAATGAAATTTTATTTTGTTACGAACATAGCATTTTCGAACCCATAGGTTTATGTAATGTATCGTATTTCAACGTTGCATTCGTTATTTCACGGAAAAATCACAATTGAAAGTTGCCAAGTGTTGACATATTGGTGCTCGTGACTGTACGGGTTGTAGTAGTTAACTCCATACACCGATTTGTCGTGAAGGTTTGTAAGTTTAGTAAGTATAGAGAAACCCGTTCCACTAAGATGCACTAAGTAAAAGTTTATTTAAGTTAAGAGTAAGTTGAGTGGAAGGCAATTATTTCTTATTTCAGTTGTTGATAGCTACACAGTTAAAAGCTCACTATATTTAAATTCGTTACTCATGTTCTTTTATTATGTTAAACGAGTTAATCAAGTCACGCTGTAAAATCCTCCCCTGTAAAACTGACTACCCCTTGTCAGCCCGTCAGGGGTAGATTTTCGAAAAACCCTGATACACATTATTCTTTACTTTCAATCCTAGGCATAAATACTGAGTTTCGAGTAATCGGACTGCGCGCTAAAATTCTTCCATACAAACTTTGAAACCCCCCAATCCCCTTTTAGAGGGTAGTTTAGAAAAACAAAAACTGGCAACCTTCATAATTTACTTAGATAAGTATTCGTGCCAAGTTTTAAATTTATTAACTCAAGGAATAAGATTTTTCATACAAACGAAAACCCCCCATTTCTCCCTCTTAGGGGTGGAATTTCGAAAAACCCTTTCTTACTGGATACCTACTCTTCACGAAGAATACACCCTCAAAATTTCATGTCTCTAGGACCAGCGGTTTAGGCTGTGCGTTGATATATCAGTCAGTCAGTTAGGAGGACTTTGAATTTTATAAACAAGCTGTTGTTTTGCATCCTCGTCAAATTTCAGGAGGCTTCTAGGAAAGACAAATAATCAAATAAAATTACGATCCCTGGTAAATAATGAATACATAATTTTTTTTTAGTTATTTAAGTTTGACAGTATTTCAAAATACACCACTTTCAAAGAACAGAATCGCGTTATTGTATCGTAAAAGCGGCCGCGTTTTGTGTGTGTAAAAGGGCAGTTACAGTGCGGTCTCAGACAGGTCGCGTTTTAATATGCGTGTCCCACAAACGTTTCCGAAAATTTGTAAAAAAAATACCTACTTATTTTATTATTGATTCATGTCGAGAATCAGTAGCATAGTTACCTCCTTGAATTTGACGAGGTTGCAAAACAACACCTTGTATATAGATTATGACGCTTATCGTTGCCTAAAGTAGGTTACAGAGTAAGCAGAAAAATGTACGGCGATGAGACAGTACAAATTATGTAAGAAACCAGGGGGCCTAATCCGAAGTGCAAAGTGCAAATGTTCGGATCGGACCGACACATGGCCGAACCGAATATTATTGAAAAATGCCAAAAAAGTTCGGATCGGCTCAGTTGGGTCGGGACCATAGTCAATATTCGAAAGAGTGTAGGAGTGTAGGATCGGAACCGACCGAACCAAATAGTAACTTCGTAGCAGGAAACGGGCGAACATTCGGCCGATACTACTTCGGAGTAGACCCCCAGGACTTCTACATTTATAATTGCCAAGCAGTGAGCGAGCGTGATGATTCCTGCTTATTCCTTCTCTTTATAAGAATTGCTTGTCTGCTTGTTACGTTTATTTGTTCGTTACCTCTTTTCGGCTAAATGACTAAACCGATCGCTATGAAATTTGGCAGATAACTAGGTTGCCTGAGACCTGAAGAAGAATATAGTCTACGTTTTTCTGTAGATATTACAAAAAAAACCGGTCTAGTGCGAGTCGGACTCGCGCACCGAGGGTTCCGTACACATTTGTAGGTGTAAATAAAAATTTACGGTTTTCGCAATTTTTCCTTTATCTGTGCTATAAGACGTTGCTTCGTACCAAATTTCAAGATTATGAGTTTACGGGAAGTACCCTTTAGGTTTTGATTCCCTTGCGAGTGTCGAAAATTTGCGGCATAAACGGCTGTATCTTTTGATTGCGTTGGCTTAGAAGTTTGATTTTTTCACAGCTCCAAGGGTCAGTAGACTTGAGTATTTGATATAAATTCCAGCTTGATACCTCCACGCGTACCTGAGAAAAAGGGTCTTGACAGACAGACGGACGGACGGACAACAAAGTGATCCTATAAGGGTTCCGTTTTTTCCTTTCGAGGTACAGAACCCTAAAAAGTGGCTAGTACTTTATATAAAGTTTTTTAAACAAGAAAGTAGTGTCGGCGTTGTCTTAACTCAAAGCCCAGCCGTCTGTTTTCCTATTACCCAACGTTATAATGCTCTCAGCAGGGGCTCGGGTACTAAAAGGATTTTGTAGTACCCACCTATTTTTAATAAACGTACATCTGATGTATTTTTTCCTGAAATCACTATAGAAGTGTGAGGTAAAGTCACGAGCAACAGTATGTATACACTAGACTTTATTCAAAAGCGATATATTCCTTTATTTTTCAATGAAATTTTATGTTTTTACGAACATAGCATTTTCGAACCCATTGGTTTATGTAATGTGTCGTATTTCAACTTTGCATTCGTTGTTTCACGAAAAAATCGCAATTCAAAGTTGCCAAATGTTGACATATTGGTGCTCGTGACTGTACATGGTGTAAAGTTCACTCATTCTCTATAGAACAGGGAGGATCAGACCAGACGGGGTTGTGTCTTGTGGGCAAATGCGTGATGACTGTTTTTTTTTTTGGGAATGGCATCTCGCAGTTCAACCTACGAGGTTGTCGTCTGCTTAACCGGGCTTCTGTGGATGCCTCAATAAATTAAGACCGACAGCCAAATAACTTAAAAATTAAGCGACTACAAGCTACCCCCCCCCCCCCCCTGTGGGGTACGGAGCTCGGCTTAGGCATCGCTGGGAGAAGGCATCAAGGGACAGGCTGGATCGGAATTATGGCCGACGAATGATGTCGGGACGTTGTATAAGTACTAGTTGCGCGGTAAACTCTGCTTGCGCGATGCAGGATTTTGCGTGACGTCAGTGTGACGCGTAGTTCGCATGTGGCGCTGTAGATGCTGCCAGAACAGAAACTATAGAATCCGACTTGCTATGATCCTGGTACCAATATGATAATTAGTAATTGTCAGATTTTCAACCTACGTACTTATTGTGTAGAAAGAAAGAAAAAAGTAACTGGCTGGCTGGCTGGCTGTAGCTGGATAAGGAACTTTTTGCGTGTGACTGAAATGGTAACTAACACAGCCATCTTGTTTTTATCAATACATGCTACAAACAATTGCACAAATGTTTACCAACAGCTCCCTGGCAACGTCCTTCCAGCGCCAAAAGATATTTATATGACGGAGAACCGTCATCAAAGGGTTGATACATCATTGGAGTTCCGAAATAATAATCGCCAAACTTTGGTTTACACTAGTAATTACTATTCACAATCTCAGAACACCAAATAATCTAGAATGCCTAAGATCTAGATAGATTAGAAATTAGGAACGCGGGAAGTTTAGTGCGGAGTAACAGCCAACCACTCCATCCGCCGGTTCCACCAAAAAGTGCCCTCCTCCACCGTCCTTTCCAGGTTGGCCAACCTAACTGTCAGTGTCTACCATCGTTCAAAAAGTAATTCTGTCATTCGTTCGGTTTTACCATTACTCCACACTAACCATCCCCAAGTTACTACTTGACGTTCCTAAACGAACGGCTATCTGTCATTCTACTTAGATTCTTAGTAACATTCCTTTAAAGGAAGATAGAGGGCGTTAATTTAAATTGAGGTTAGATACGCTCCGACATATATAACAGTGTAACTATGACCAGCATACAATGTCAGCATCATCTGCCTGCCTTTTCCCAACTATGTTGGGGTCGGCTTCCAGTCTAACCGGATGCAGCTGAACACCAGTACTTTACATGGAGCGACTGCCTATCTGACCTCCACAACCCAGTTCCTGGATAATACGATACACCTTGTAAAGACTTATTGTCCGATTTTCGGGCTTCTGACGACCCGTAACGACTGTCAAAGATTCACAAATGCCGAGATCAATGAATTAACGTGCTTTCTGAGGCACGAAGGGGTCTTAGTATGTAAAGATGGTCACCCATCCACGGACCAACCGCGGCAAGCGTAGCTTAATCTGATCGATCGACCCGTGCGGCTGTTATTACTTAGCCACAAGCCCCCTTTGCCCCTAGCCCCTAGTATACAATGTATGAGGATTAATTCGAACCTCACCTATTTTTTTATTACGCTCTCAGCTGGGGCTCGGGTGCTAAAAGGATTTTGTGGTACACACCTCATGTTTATTAAACGTACATCTGATATCGTTTTCCTTTAAATGGACTGGAGTCCCACTTGCTATGATCCTGATACCAATACTTGACAGATTTCAAACCTACGCCCTTTACACACGGTATACTTAAAGTAAGTTTGCTGTGTCTAAAGGTTTCTGCACACAGCGGGCGGGGCGGGACGGGACGGTGACGCGGCGCTGGCGCGGCGGCAGTGTTCACATTGCGGGCGCGATCACGTCCCGTGCCGTCGCGCCTTTCTTTCATCAAAAAAGATGTTCAGCGATTCAGACATGGAAACGCTATTGCTCATAGTTGCGCTAGCTAAGAAAAAACAACGTAAACGGAAATGGGTGCACGAAATAAATAAAAAACCCACTCGCGTACGCCGCATTTGACTTGTATTCCCGCTCGGCGCGGCGGTGGCGGGGCGCGACGGTTACCGTCGCATCGAGCGGGGCGGCTCTGTGTGGCGTCTTCCGTAATATCTAGTACCTACATAATAACTGCTTAGCGTCGCGTCGCCGTCCCGTCCCGTCCCGCCCCGCGCCGCCAAAATTTGAACCGGACTTGTGGTAAAACGACCAAGCGTTATGCCCCCTTCATGCGACTTTTTTTTATATATAACTTGCTGCGCCCCGCGGTTTTACCTGCCTAATTTTCGATCCCGTGGGAATATTTGGATAAAAAGTATCCTATATGTTAATCCTGGTTATAAACTATCTGTTTGCCAAAGTTCATCCAAATCCCTTCAGCAGTTTTTGCGTGAAAAAGTAACAAACATCCATCTATCCATCCATACAAACTTTCGCGTTTATAATATTAGTAGAATAGAAAGAGACAGACAGAGAGATAGCTTTCATGGTTTTCGAGGGTGCTGAAGCCGATAGTGAGGTCAATATGAAAATCCAAGATGGCGGCCGGATTTTTTTTTTGTCATTTTGGAATTTTCATTTTGAACAACGTTCCTGCGGGGTGTCCCCCGACCCCGCACGTATTTTTTTTTACATTTACATATCACAAAACAATTCCATAATTGTTTACCAACGATCAAACTCATTTCAGCGCCAGAAATTACTTGTACGAGTAGCAGTGTAAATGCTTACCGCGATCGGGGCGCGACGACGTGACTTTAGTAGAACCATTTCTATGAAAACTTTATGAAAATTGTTCTACCAGAATTGTGTCGCACCGTCGCTTCGCGCCTGTGTGCCTGAGCCTTAAGACTCATATACATCTATACTTATATTATAAA
Organism: Apamea sordens; assembly: GCA_945859715.1. Taxonomy (NCBI): domain Eukaryota; kingdom Metazoa; phylum Arthropoda; class Insecta; order Lepidoptera; family Noctuidae; genus Apamea; species Apamea sordens. The sequence continues at coordinate 1,650,997 of OX244015.1, read as the reverse complement.
GAGGTAAAATTTGTTTGTTTGTTTGTATGTAGGGGGTAATCTCCGGAACTACCAGTCAGATTAAAAAAAAAATCCGACCGATACCTGCCAGGGCTGCGGGTTGTTCGAAAGAAATACCGTGGACCCTGGCACAGGCAACTGAAGGAACACGGGTGGATTTTAGTCAGTAAAAGTCTGACACGCCCTTCCGCTCAGCCCAGAGCGGGAGAGGTCAGTTGATGATTTCCCACCCAAAAAAAAAAAGGCAGAAGCTAGTGTGGGAATAAAAGGACTGAGGTCAGAGAAAACCACAATCAATACGAATATCTTGGTTTATTCTTTTATAAACTCGTAATACACATCTTAGTAAAAAAATTACGTCTTCACGTATTTTTCGTCCTTCAAAAAAGCTATACATAGAGGTATGAGGAACAGGGTGTAAAGTTCACTCATCTTCCATAGAAAAGGGAGGATCCTCCGACCAGATAAGTGTTGTGTCTGGCGGGCAACTGCCCAATGATTCATCTCGGTGCGTTTGTATATATGCTAGTTGCGCGGTAAACTCTGCTTGCGCGATGCAGGATTTTGCGTGACGTCAGTATGACGCGAAGTTCGCATGTGGCGTTGTAGATACCGCTACAAAGCCAACTGTCGTTCTCCTTTTTAAATACCTTCCACGTCATCATAAGCATACGTCATCTGTATCACTTACACCTTAGCATTCAGCTCTTTCACACAATCATGCATTCAACAGCATTCCATTCCTACATTCATTTTGTGCGGAATCTATTCTTACCTTTTATACTTAAGAGAAGTATAAACTTCATTAATCAATAATCACAACTATAATTTTATAATTAAGCGTTGACAAAAAGCCACAATTCATACGGGATTTCTTGCGTATCCTTCTTATCTAAAAACGAAATAATATAAACTACCGCATCATAATAATTTGCACTCAGTACTATTTTCAGTCTGTTTGTTAATTTTGATACGATTCAAGTACTGGCAGGTTCACAGTGCTTGCAGAATAAAGCCTCCTTTCTTAGAATATTCTTCTTCAGAATCTTTTATTGATCCTTTGTTACACAGTTTCCGAACAGCATAGCTTTTCAGAACCACTCGATACGCTTCTGTACAGTACCGAACATCTATCAATGACGTTTATTTATAAAAATGGTACAGATTTACAATAACATATCTTAAAAATTATAGATGACACTGTTGCTCATTTGCCTGAACTAGGTGGAAACTGTGTTTCAGGCTAGAAATGTGCTTAGAATTTTAAAATATATAATTAACAAATGAGAAGACTAATTAAAAACTAATATTACCTTAAAAAAACTGACATGTTTTATTTACAGACAACGAGTAAATCGTCTGTTCCACTGTATGATATGCTAAGTAAAACTTGCAGAATAACCTTTTTACAGTCGTAATTATTTAATTTATAGATACTTAATTTCCTATTTAATTTATTGTATAGAAATTGGCCTAAAAATGTATAAAATCTGTTTACAAAGACATATTTAGAGGATGCATTTGACTCATATACCATATCATTCAGTCTCTTATTAGATAACGAAATGTATCCTTTTCATACGATAACCTGTCTGTGTGTATAGCTATGTAGGTCCAATAAGTACAGTTTTACAATATACGCCATTTTTTACCCTGGCATAAGCTATTTCGTTCTGTGTTTGCCAATACGAGAGAAAATAATATCCCTTGTCATCTATCATAAGATCGAGCTATCATAAATTAAACTGTGAAATTAATTTCCAGCTTCGAGTACGGCTACACTCTGCAAGTACTTACACTACAACCTGCAAGTACTAGATAATAGTTACGCCCCTAATATTCCCGCTAACCCGTTCACAACTACGCTAAATATGCACCAACTAAGCCGGCTGAGCTCAAATAGTTTACTTCTATAGTTGCAAGTTTCTTGTTATATTCCTTGATTACATGATATAATATTAAATTCTAATCTTCTATCATTTGTGTTATAACTGTACCGAATTATGAGGTTTACTTTCTAAACATCACTTGGAAATTCGAACGTTGTCTCGTTCTGAATCCGCGATGATTTATTTTAAAAACAAATGAGTTCGCTTTCGAATTCTGTGCGCCCACTTCAGTGAGGTTCCGTGTGAACGCAACAGAATACTATGCTATAACCTTGAGCATATATGAATGGGTTAGCTAGGATATTACGTGAACTACTTTCGCATACCAGCTGACTTTTTTTCCTGGACAAAATCAGGGTATAAAAGGCGAACGGAGTAGAAGCCTATGAACACAGAAATTTCTTTATTTTTTTCAAAAAATTAAATAAAAAGACCTTTTTTTTACTTCAATCAAAATGTTGAAGCCGGCCGACGGCTTCAACCAAAGGATTGAAGGCCGCTACTAATTCATTGAGAATTTCCCCACGTAGACAAGAGTGCCTTTATGTAGAACTTTTATAATTATATTATTTGTCGATAATTATATTAGTATCTGTTTTATACTTTTGTGAAAAAAAAATCTGTCCCATAGGCTCTACTGCGTTCACCTTTTATACCCTGTTTTTGTCCAGACGCTTAAAAAAGACAGAAGGTACGATTTAAAAAAAATATATATAAATTTTCCAATTTCCACAGATCTACTATAGTTTAGATGTTAAACATAAAAAATAAATAATTATGTCAGTGAATAAAACTATGTGATTTAGCTATCTATAAAAATACAACTGTAGTTATATACATCCAAAAGAAAATATATTTAAAAAATATATCATCACAACTTTAAACGCAAAAAAAAAACATACAAACAGTGAACGCAAAAAAAGTCATCCGTCAAAAAAAATCGTGCTGAAAAAGTGCGTGCGGCAAAAAATGGATTTTTGAAACTCGCATTAGGACGTACGGTTTTGTTAAAATTGCGGGCACTTCAAAATGCTAACGATGTCAACATTGATGATGCCTGCCGCCACAATGACTACGATGACGAATGCTGGCCCGATCCCTGTTGCCGCTGCCACGAAGCTCGAGCCGAAGTTACTGCAGCTCCCACACCCAGCGTTGGTGCCACAGATGCAGCAGCAACCTCAGCCGCAGCCGCATCACCATCAGCACCCGCATAATAACAATAAAGTTGGTAAGTAATAGGCTAAGAGCTTTTTTTGGAATGACAAATATGTGTGTACCAGACGTGCATGTACAGAGTTCATGTTGTGTTGGTAGCAACTGTAAAAAAAAATACACTTTTAGTCTGCACTCACAAACGTTTGATTAAGTTAATGAATTGTCTTTATTATACGAATTTGTCGAATTTGGCGTAGGCACAAGTAATAGCTGATAAAAACAACCGACTTCCAAAAAACCACTACAAAGTGTAAAATTACTTTAATTTCGTAAGTCGGTGGCAATAATCAAAAATGTGGAACCAACGAGACCGAGACGATTCCGAAATTATAGTTTTTTTTTTTCAGTAAAAAAGTTTTATATCCCACTAGTACGGTCAGAAACGAAAGTCGATTACCACCGTTACTTTTGTACATCGATATTCAGATAAATTCAAAGTTTTATTAGTTTAAAATAAGGTTAAAATAGGTGTTGTAAATATCGCTAAATGTTGCCATTAACGACCTTCAAATATCTAATAATTATAGAAAATTACGTTTAACTAACAGAATTATTTTTTCTACTTTTCATTTATTTATTTATTTAAACTTTACGCACACAAAAAAAGGTACAAAGGTGGACTTAATGCCTAAGACCTTCTCTACCAGTCAAGAGGCAAGGGAGGTGAAGAGATTAGATGGCAGGTGCTCTGGTTGAGAGGAACAAAGGTGAAAGAAGTAACAGTGATAATCGACTTTCGATTCGTTTCGAAATTAAAAATGTATGATAATATAAATAAAATAGGTACACAAATTCATAAACAAATTTAAGTAATAAGTAAAAAAATTGTGCGGTTGGAATTTGCTATCATAATTTTTATAGTTTTTTTCTAAATTTTATCTCACTAAAAACATATGCGACGATACGACGGCCTGATATCAGTATATTTTAATTCAGATCTCTATTTCGCTACAGAAACTAGTTAAATAAGGATCAATCAGCTTATCTATTTAGGGCGTCTCGTGTTGGCAGGCGACGAAAATCAGCACCAAATAGAATTTAGCGAACTTTAGATCGTTAGGTACCTATAGCCTTTCCTCACATTTTTACCAGCACCAAATCACCCAAATAAAATTTTGAGAATTTTAGATAGTAGACATATGCTACAAAGCCTCTCCTCATATAATATATATTAGTCGGAGAAGGTATGACTGTCTCTCGTTAACATCAAGCATATTTTAATTACTGTAGGCGGTAGTGTTGGTTATAGCGCAATAGTAAAACGGTTTGCAGTTCAAATCAGATTGCAATTCACGAACAAGTCAGTCACACTAGCGAATCACACACTGTTGATCCACAACTCAACGATACATGTTGTTCGTACGATGTCCAATGTTTTGGTGATCTCGAGAGCTCTGCTCACACCGTTCTTGAAGCTGTAGCTCTCCGTCCACCCCCACGAACTCAGGCTAGACTCTGTCTAGCGCCACGAGATGGAGCTGGCGTTCCGAATAAACGAATAACTCCGACATATATATATTTTTTTTTTCAGTATGTGTGTTTTAAAATATTTTGTTTCTTTCTTTATTTCTGTGACTTGGTTTGATTCCAATATACAATAAAACCTAACTAGCCTGTATTGTCCCACCGCAGGGTAAATGGTCTCGCTCTCCCTTTTCCACACAATTCTGTCTTTTGCGAGTGCCGGTCAGTCCCTAAGGCCTGTCAAGTTCGTCCCATCATTTTCGTCTCGACCTGCCGCGATGGTGTCGTGCGTTTAGTGTGACTCAATCAGTGATCATCTTATCCCAATTGTCATCTGATAATAAAATACTATTAAAAATTAAACAAATAATGACTATACAAGCAATCGGCTTGTATAAACAAAAAGTGCAAAAACAAAACATCCTAAATTGTGAGTGCAGATGTTTAATTTGAATTTTGTGTCTAAACACTTCTAGTACAACATAAATGTCATTTACAATACCTTCGAGGCCCTTTATTCTCTATGACAAACTCACAAGTAACACAAGTAAATAAATATGAAAATAATAATTTGAGATCATTTTCAAGTCATGGAACAATAAACTGAATGTCACACTTTACAAAGTTCAAATTCCATTGCAACCAAAAACTTACTGGGACCTTTGTTACAAATGGTCACTCAAAAATCAATCCTGAAATGAACTTAGAATACATCGCACTAAAGTAGATAACTGATTAAGCAGCGATGGAATTTAAATCATTTGAGATTATTAACACTACTATAATCGTATTGAATTTTACACACTATAGTCAAATGCCCTTAACAAGCAGCGTCATTGAAACGAAACGCAAAAAAATCAATACTTGAATAATTTATTGCGTTCCACAATACAATAATTGCAATTTTAATGCGGTCGAGTTACTTGCGAATTGTCATAGCCAATCAGGGCCTCGCATTTAAAGTATGGTAGGTTTATATTGCAAAGTATGGTCATACAAGTTTGGTTATAAATCTAAAAATAATGTCTAAACAAAACTGCAAGTACTTGCATGCAAGACGTGCGCATTGTAGTGTAAAGTGAACTTGCATGCAAGATTGTGTCTACGCAGTACGCAGTTTACGCTACTTGCATTTACAGTTCTAAATATTTGTATTTGTGCTGAAAGCGTTTTAATTTAAGTAAATTCAGTTTAGTTCTTTTCAATAAAGAGATTTAAATGCTTTTTTTTATAGCTATCAAACCGTATTCAATGAATTCCGCTCTTAAATCTCATGTCAACGTATATGATTCGTTTTTATTTGTTCCGTCGATCAATCACAACAGTTAACATAAGATTTACTGATCTGTCTTCCGGATACTCAATATATATTTGCCCACTAAACTATTTAAAAAAAAAAGAAAATTCGTAAAAAGAGAAAAAATAGAGACAAGGGTAAAGAGGTAAATTGGCTGTTAAGACATGCTTGAAAAAATTGATCTAAACTTGTATGACTAATAAAATTTAGACCGTATTACGTTGTATATAGTTGACTGTTAATGTTGTCGTATTTACTACCTGTATTTTCCCACCGTTGGGCAAAGTCCCGTTCCTTTTCAGGTCTCTTGAATTCTCGCAGGAACGTTACCTAAATTCTACTTTAAAAACGATTTTTTTTCTTCTTTAAACTGAATATTTTAAATTGTTTATATGCGTATTATGCTAAATAGTTACAAAGGTTTTATATTTAGGGTAATCTCCCGACCGATTTCAGTCACGGTGGCCAATCTCAACGGAGATTATCCAGGTAAGCAGGAGGTATTATAGTGCACAAGTGTGTGCGTAAACACAGGTGCACTGTCTGTTCCTTTACTCTCATAGTCCGATGGGATGGCAGTCCTTTATATATGTACTTATTTATTTATTTATATATATACTTTATTGTACACCACTAAAATACAAAGCATAAAAAAAATACATGAAACTACAGAATATACAATGGGTGGCCTTATCGCATTACTGCGATCTCTTCCAGGCAACTTTAGAATGGACAGTGATTTTCCTTGACAAAAAATGGGACTGTCGTTGGTGCAAATATTATGTATACAATACACTAAAATAGATACACAAATATATACATATCCAAAATTATATATACATAAATACATACATACTATGTAGGTATACAAGCAACGAAAAATAAAAGAAGACTGTAGATGATTGCAGTTAGGACAAGATCACAACGACAAGTAGTGCTCCTTTACAAGTCTTTTGAACACCTGTAACGACTGCGCGCGTTTTATTTCAACTGGCAATGCATTCCACAAACGAGCGGCCTGGACAGTAAAGGATTTATCAAGGAAAGTTGTGGAATGCATTTACTTATGTATATATTTTATGTATGTATTTATTATATTATGTAAATGGTACACCACAGACTACCGACAGTATTTGACTCTCCTTCGTCTTGTTAATCCATCCAAAGGTTGTCTTTAAAAGATCGCTCTTAGCGATAAGACCGCCCATTGTGTCACCCTTTGTAAATTTTCTATATTTAAGTCTGTAATTTATATGGTGTACATAACAAAGATTATTCTATTATAAAGTGCGGTTCTCGCTTTTACCCAATATATAGCATCATTTACTCTAAAAAATGTGATCCAAAAAATCCAGATAAACTTCCTGAAATAAAATAGAACACTACTGCGGCGTCTGCTTGTCCCACAAAAGTAATGAGGGTGATAATACGCACATATTACAGTTAATGTGGGGCCAGGAAGACATATAACCCACTTAGGAGCGCCACAAGGCTGATTTTAGCAGGATATGTTGTTTTTTCGACGCCATACTACTTTGGGCAGGGCAGTGGTTGGCTATTGCAACATTTTTTCCTAAGGCTGCACGCCTACGTCAGACTTTTCGTAACACCGATAATCGGACCAATTTTTTCTCCGATTCTTATGACCGATTTTGTGACCGACTCAACGTACAGTCACGAACAAAAGTATGTATACACTCGGCTTTATTCAAAAGCGATTTACTCCTTTATATTTTAATGAAATTTTATGTTGTTACGAACATAGCATTTTCGAACCCATAGGTTTATGTAATGTGTCATATTTCAACGATGCATTCGTTATTTCACGAAAAAATCGCAATTGAAAGTTGCCAAGTGTTGACATATTGGTGCTCGTGACTGTACACGTCCGTCACTTTGTCTGTCATACATCGTCCTTCCCTAGCAAGTGCATGCGGCCGACTGTCGGTGAGTAGTGTGCGTTAACGCATACATTGCCGAACGTTCCATTTTTCACCGATAATCGGATTGGTCGGGATGCAACGATTTTATTTCTGACCGACTTTTTGTAGGACGTGTGCATCGCACTATTGCTATCAGTACGTTCTATTTTTCTCTTACAAAAATCAGTCACCAATTATCGGACGTGGGCGGGCAGCCTAGCGCGGTGTCCTGCGTGAGCGACGAATACGACGTGACGCGACGCTGCGAACGCGACGAACGCGATCAACTCAACGGCATACCCTACTTGCGACCTATATGACAGTCTGCGGCGAGACGCGACGTAACGCGTACTTGTTTTGAGGGCGACCAGGCGCGTCACCATGAACTACGAGCAAAATTGTACTGTACTTCTCCATGATTCGAGAAGTAATGACCAAAATCACGTAGGACATTTGTCGCGTGTTGCATCGCGTCGCATTACGTCGCGTCGTGTTGCGTCGCGTCGCGTCGTATTCGTCGCTCACGCAGGACACCGCTTAAAACAAAACTGGATTTCTAAGAAAAAATAACGTTCTCTTCTATAACTTAGATGCGTTTACACATACAAATCTCACACACAAACACACAGACCCGGAACAGTCTGATAGCATAATCAGCCTAATCTTCCCACTGCTGGGACACAGGCCTCCCCTCTGTGAGAGGTGGACTATAATCCACCACGCGGGCCCTGTGTGGTTGGTAGATGTCACATGTCTTCGAATTTTTGGTTCTAGGACATGCCGGCTTCCTCACGATGTTTTCGTTCGCCGTTTTGAGAGCAGTGGTGATGAAATCATTTACACAAAGTAAAGCGCCTGTCTGGGTTCGAACCAACGCGTTGCGAACCTAGACTGGCGCTTTACTTTGTTCAAATAGTTACATCATCACTGCTCTCAAAACGGCGAAGGAAAACATCGTGAGGAAACCGGCATGTCCTAGAACCAAAAATTCGAAGACATGTGACATCTACCAACCCGCACTGGGCCCGCGTGGTGGATTATCACAAATTAGCACAAATCACCACATCTATTTGCCCAGCCTTTCCCCAACTATGTTTCCCAACTACGTCTATGTTGGGGTCGGCTTCCAGTCTAACCGGATGCAGCTGAATACCAGTATTTTACATGGAGCGACTGCCTATCTGACCTCCACAACCCAGTTACTGGGTAATACGATACCCCTTGGTAAGACTGGTTGTCAGACTTTCGGGCTTCTGACTACCCGTAACGACTGTCAAAGATCCACGAATGACCGCCGGGACCAACGGCTTAACGTGCTTTCCGAGGCACGGAGGGGTCTCGGTATGTGAAGATGGTCACCCATCCACAGACCAACCGCGGCAAGCGTAGCTTAACCTGACCGATCGACCTGTGCGGCTGTTATTATTTAGCCACGGGCCCCTCCCGGATCTCCTCTCTAACCGGATGCAGCTGAATACCAGTATTTTACATGGAGCGACTGCCTATCTGACCTCCACAACCCAGTTACTAGATAACATGATACTTCTTAGTTAGATCGTTTACACGGCGTATAATATCCTACTACCTAATATTATAAACGCGAAAGTTTGTGCGGATGGATGGATATTTGTTAGTCTTTCACTCAAAAACTACTAAACGGATTTGAATGAAATTTGGCACACAGATACATAGGATACTTTTTATCCCGACATTCCCACGGGATCGAAACTTAAGCGGGTGAAACCGCGGGGCGCTGCTAGTAAATAAATAAATACCCTCTCAATTTAAGTGAAAAAAACCCAAAACCGACGACTCGTCGCTTTAGTTACACCATAAAATACCAATACGTACTATTTTACGGCGTTTTTATGATCCAGGTAGAACGTAAACCATGGGTAGTTATGCCATAAATCATGAAAAAGAACATCTCTTTTTATTATTTTGACAATATTATTGGCAAACCTGTTGAAGAGATACAACTATATATTATAGACGACACGGTTGGCGCAGTGGTTAAGCGATTGACTGCTGCGCTGAGTGTCGCGGGTTCGATTCCCGCACGGAACAAATATTTGTATGACCTACATGTATTTGTTCCGAGTCTGGGTGTTTTTCTATCTATAATATTTACAAAAAAAAAATATGTATATAAGTAGTTTATCAGCCATCTTGTTACCATAACACAAGCATTTGGTTGCTTAGCTTGGGACTAGATGGCGCTGTGTGAAATGTCCAGGGTTATTATTATTATTATGTCCTTTATCCAAACTAATATTATAAATGCGAAAGTAACTCTGTCTGTCTGTCTGTCTGTCTTTGCTTCACGCCTAAACTACTGAACCGATTTGTGTGAAATTTGGTACAGACATAGTTTGGAACTTGAGAATGGACATAGGATAGTTTTTATTATTATCCACGCGGGCGAAGCCGCGGGCAGAAGCTAGCTTATTTATATTTCTTATTTTAATACATTTTTAAATATTAGTATAAAAAAAAACATTTAAAAATATAAGGAAATAGTAATCCACCGGTGTCGGGAGCAGGGTCCAAGCTACCGGTGGTTAGGGCTCCAGAGACAGAAACCTCCTCACAATGCGAGCCGTATCGAGGAGTACTGCCTTCTGAATCAGGCCCTTGATCCAACCGCCTAACGAGAGCCTCGATAGATGTTGATCGAGGCTTTCGGCCATCAGGCCATTGGCCGATACGACAATCGGCACTATGACAGTCGAGCTCACATTCCACATTATTATTATTATTATATATATGGTTGCCATATGCAGGGTCAAATTAAATTAGCTAACGAAACTCTGCAGGCATTATTACCTTCACAGGTCTATTGCACAAATCCAGACAGGGTTGCTGTTGAGAAGTTCCAGATAGAAGAAGTCAATAACACCGCTTTCTGGGGAGTTTGTCACGCTACATCTTTTCTCCAGCGATAGCACTAGGAAGTGATGAAGGGCGGGCGTTTTGGGGGACTGTCTTTTGTAAATTTGGCGTTCAGAAAGTAACCATCTCACCGTGAAAACTAAGGCGAAGTGAGCGTGGAGTGAGCTGTCATTCCAAATAATGCTAGGGATTGACACTACTGACAAGTCACATCAGGCTCACTTCACTTGAGTTTTCACGGTGAGATTTTTACAGAATCGACAGGCAGAATCGAATCCAAGATCTCATGAGCTGGCGACCACTAGACCAGCCAGTGGTCGCCAGCTTCATACAGTTTATTTATAAAAAGCTACAGAAAAACGGAATGAAGGCAATAACGAGAACTTGATGAGTCTTCTTATTTCCGATTCTAAGAACGTTTTTTATTTTGGACCGCCATTTTAGTTAGAGTTTGCAATTTTCCTGTTTCTTTAACAACGTCAGGGAAAATTACTGCTTCAAAAATTTAATGTCACCTTAAGTTGTCCGTTTATTAAAATCACAACAGAAAGCCAATTCCTGTAATTAAAAACTAATTAAAAACGTTCAAAATCTAGTCGCAGTCTCATCTCAGCGACAATCATTGTCAAAAACTTGCCAAAAACGTAGGGGAATTATCAGAGGTATTTTTGATAGATTGAGACAAACCAATGGGCCAATTCTCGTAATTTAAAACGTTCAAAATCTAGTCGCAGTCTCACCTCGGCGACAAACAAATGTCAAAACCTTGTCAAAAATGTAGGGAAATCAGAGGTATTTTTGATAGATTGAGACTGAGACCATAAAAAGGTCACTTTAAGCAATACCTCTAAAAGCTATTCATTTCCTAAATTCCCAATAGATCATTAGCAATTCCTCTAACTTTCGTAAATTTCATTTCATATTTGGTGTAAACATTGCCGCATGAAAAAAAAACTTGAGAGGTGTCAAGGGACACCCGGATGGAACGAAGTATAACTGGCTTGCTTTCTATAAGAGAGAGAGAGAGAGAGAGAGACAGACAGAGAAATACGCGCACGCCACACGGCTTACAACTATAGCAAAAAGTGTCGTTCCAACTTTTGATCTTAATTTTTTCCGTCTAGCCCCCTTTCGCAACGCGCGATAAGGAACTTCGTTCCAATAAAAATTGTCAGTCTTACCAAGGAGTATTGTGTTACTTTGTAACTGGGTTGCGGATGTCAGATAGGTAGTCGCTCCATGTAAAATACTGGTATTCAGCTGCATCCGGTTAGACTGGCAGCCGAACACAACATATTTGGGAAATATACGTCAACATCATCTGGCGGCAGATGATGATGTTAACGTATGTCAAAAAAACCTTCACCTAAATTTCTGAACACAAATCTAGACTCCGGGTGGCTACTGAAAATTAATTTCCTGAAAGATAAACCATTGGGTCACGAGGCACTTCAACATAACTGACGGAACGCAGAGTCAGGGAAAGTATTTGTCAACATCACACCTGTGTACCCACAGATGTGCTGTATATCATAATCCTACTTCTTACTAATATTATAAACGTGAAAGTTTGGATGGATGGATGTTTGTTACTCTTTCACGCCAAAAGTACTGAACGGATTTGCATGAAATTTGGCACTCAGATAGTTTTATAACCAGGATTAATACATAGGATACTTTTTATCCCGATATTCCCACGGGATCGAAATCTATGCGGGTGAAACCGCGGGGTGCAGCTAGTTTAGTTAATAATGTTCCCGCTACTGGGACACAGGCCTTGTCTCTTTGAGAGGGAGTGGGCTGTAATCCACCACGCGGGCCCAGTGCGGGTTGGTAGATGTCACATGTCTTCGAGTTTTTGGTTCTAGGACATGCCGGTTTCCTCACGATGTTTTCCTTCACCGTTTTGAGAGCAGTGGTGATGAAATAATTTACACAAAGTAAAGCGCCTGTCTGGGTTCGAACCTACGTCCTACAACTCGTAAGTGGCCGACACCGCTAGGTACTCTGAGCTGTACTATAATAGCGGTTTTTTTTTAAGTGAAAGCTTCTTTAGCGGTGTTATGCACTTTTGTTGTGATGGGTAAAAAATGTTAAACTTGCGTCGACACGTGACCTGATCGAAAATTCGTAAGACGGAGCTCGCGTCAGGACACGTGACTTGATCGAAAATTCGTAAGACGGAGCTCGCACCAAGACACGTGACCTGCCGGTCGATTCTGTAAAAATCTCACCGTGAAAACTCAAGTGAAATGAGCTTGATGTGAGTTGTCAGTAGTGTCAATCCCTAGCATTATTTGGAATGACAGCTCACTCCACGCTCACTTCACCTAAGTTTTCACGGTGAGCTGGTTACAGAATCGCACTGCAGATCGAAAATTCGTAAGACGGAGCTCGCGCCAAGACACGTGACCTGATCGAAAATTCGTAAGACGGAGCTCGCGTCAGGACACGTGACCTGATCGAAAATTCGTAAGACGGAGGGAGAGTATACCGCATTCCAAAAATATCAAAAATGCACAACGTTAATATTCAAGTTTTCACTTCTGCCGGCACTCCCGGAGTGCGACCCGTTGTATTTTTTTTTCCTAACGGCTAATACTTTTTACCTACATGCTCAAATTTTTATCGACCCTACTTTTTTCTAAGCTAGTACCTACCTAATATAGTAACATAATAAAGTATGTCTGTCAGTTAAAAGTTAACACGCTTATATCACGCAGCCGCGCCCGCGCTAAGTAATTTATAATTTTAACTAACAGGGCTATTCTCATGTCTGGGTGACAATTTTTTTTTTTTTTATTTATTTAAGTATTTGGGTTTGAAACAGTGATGGCGCAGTGGTAACAGCCGCGACTTACGAGTTGTATGTCGTGAGTTCGAACCCAGACAGGCGCTTTACTTTGTAAAACGAATAATAAACTAAAATTAAAAAACTTGAGAGGTGTCATGGGACACCCGGATGGAACGAAGTTCCTTTCGATTAATTAATGAAGGTTGTAATAATTTTTTTTTTAAGTTATAATAATATTAAATATAACTAAAACAAACGAAATATAGAAACGAAAATAACTGGCTTGCTTTCTATAAGAGAGAGAGAGACAGACAGAGAAACACGCGCACGCCGCACGGCTTACAACTATAGCAAAAAGTATCGTTCCAACTTATGGTCTTAATTTTTTTCGTCTAGCCCCCTTTCGCAACGCGCGATAAGGAACTTCGTTTAAAAAAAAACTATTGCTTTCCTCAACACCAAAAAAATTGATTTATAAAAAATCTTCACGTAATAAATTACTTGATATAATTAAAACATGTGAGAATAACCCTCGTCCGGCACAATATAGGTCGCGGTTATAATTAGTTAAATTTACGACGGAGCCCCACCCTCGGGGCACGGGGGGTACCCCACCCTGCCACATAGGTTACATATTTTTAACCCCATATTTTGTTAAACTACTTTTTTACTGCTCTAGGACTAATAATTGGCTTAGGGTGGTTGAAAATGATGAAGCACAGGTCCTGATTTTTGGAACGAAGTTCCTTATCGCGCGTTGCGAAAGGGGGCTAGACGGAAAAAATTAAGACCAAAAGTTGGAACGACACTTTTTGCTATAGTTGTAACCCGTGCGGCGTGCGCGTGTTTCTCTGTTTGTCTCTCTCTCTCTCTCTCTCTTATAGAAAGCAAGCCAGTTATACTTCGTTCCATCCGGGTGTCCCTTGACACCTCTCAAGTTTTTTATTTCAAAGAGAGTCCATGAAGTTTCTTGCCCGTTCTTTTCCATAGGTACCTACTACACTTTGGAATGGGCAACTAGCTTCATTTTGCTGACTGACCGACAGTTCAAAAGCACCTGTAATTGGTTAATTTTAAATAAACGGTTTGTTTGAGAGCTTGAGTTTGATTCTGTTGTACAAAAATTAATATTTATTTATCGCGAATCATATTTTAATCAACATCGAACTACTGACCTGCAAAATTGCAAAAAAACGTAAAAAGAAATGAATTTCGAGGGTTACCTCAGCGCATCCCCGCTAAAAACAAATGAGTTTGCGTTCGAATTGTGTGTGTGCGCTCACTTGAGTGAGGTTCCCATTGAACGCAACAGATTAGCACTATTTCAACTAAGTATCTGTGATATCATATCATACACTTTCTTTCTCTAACGAGACGAGCTTCTAAATAAATGCTGTTAAAAATGAAACTTTTACAATAAATAGCCAATGTTTACAAGACAATTTATTTTAATGTAGAGGTCATGTTTATACGGAGAATCTTGACACCGCGATTCAGCGGAGAGTTCTAAATGAACAACGCCATCTATCGAGACATTAGGAAAACCAATCGGTTAAGGCCCGGTATTATGCCGTTAACCTTGCTCAAATGGGCGTTACCGCTGAAAATGCCCCGCGCGCCCCTCATCGTACTTACGCGCGAAGCGGTCACGAAGTTTCTATTTGGTAGGGCTAGCTGCCATAGTGTCAGAAGCGCGACGCTCACATATAGGTAGCTAACAGCATTTATTGCAGAGCAGTGGTGTATATTTATATTTTTTTACAAACAAAGAACTCGTAATATTAATAAAATAGAAAATATTATCAATGTAACCGGGCGGCAGAATTTAGACAGTTATTATTAAATTAGCTTTTCCCTACAATTTCGCTCACAAATAAAAGTGAATAAGTTAGTACCTACTTACTTTTTTTTTTTAACGCAGAATAGATCGACTGGAAATTCTGAGCAATATACATATCTGCCGGCCGAAGATCAAATGCCATATTGGGTTCATGGAGCCCATGAACCACAATGCGCCCTATATCGATACCTCGGGGCTCAAAGGATGAACACGACTTTTCACGAAATCCAATAAATCGATAGAGAAAAAAAAACTGAACAAGATGGTGTAAATAACTCTAATTGGCCAAAATGTGCTATATATACGCCCTTTGAGCCCCGATGTATGGAATTATGGTTTGTGGAACCCGTGTATAACCCGTGACCTCTAATTTAATTTATTATCCAGAAGTTTATCTAGAAGCCACAAGCGGTCGTGGGCTCGAAACTTTTTAGTTCAATAAGGCCGGCCACATACGGACGGAATTCCGTTTCAAAATATCGATTCGGCATTTTCGAAGGCAACGAATTCATACAAAATCAAGGAACTACCTCACAATAGTTCTCCATTCGAAATTTTCTGCCTTCGAATTTAATTTGTATGGATTTGCTGCCTTCGAAAATCCGAATCGATATTTCTGAACGGAATTCCGATTTTGCCAGCCGAGTAAAGACTATACAGGGTCCAATTTTTAGTTTGTAATGAAAGAAAAAGAGAAAGAGAGCGAGAGTGAGAGAGAAAGTGAAAAAAATTGTGAAAGTGAGAAAGAAAAAAAATCAAAATGAAAGTCATTTATTCAAATTAGTCTGAGAATCAGCACTTTTGGAATGCCAAAATTACAAAAGACAGTCCCCCAAAAACGCCCGCCCTTCACCACTTGCTAGTGCTATCGCTGGGAAGAAGAAGTGGCGCAACAAACTCTGCTGGGGAGATTGTTGCGCCACTTCTTCACGCACAGCTGTCTGTTCAGTTAAAAAATACTTATACAATAATAGGTATGTTAAATAAATTAACATTACAAGACACAGAACATTAAATTAAATTATTTGCCACATGTCAGTTAGCCACGCCAATATACCATCAAAGATACTAAAAACTATACTAAGATTGATGTAGGGATTAATTTTGTTCAGGTAAGCGAACATTGGCGCCGATTCACGATTCGAATTTAGTCATCAACCTGACAAACGTGCAGATACGATTTCAATTGACTTTAAACCGCAGTCTAAAGGTCCGGCTTGATATTTCTTGGAGTGATTTAAAAAAATTACTGATGTTTACTTTACGTCCACCAATCGATAATTTTTCAGTTTCCCTAAAACAAAGTAAAATATAAAATTCAGTTGAAGTACTGACGGCTTAGAAATATATATAATATTCAAACAGGCAGGTTTTGATCAAACAAAATCCACAATGTTGAAAACTACCTTTCAGCTTCATAGGTCGTTTGATCTAGTTCTTCGTGTAAATTTACATCGAAATCAAAATCACAATCAAAAGTCATTTATTCAAATTAGGCTGAGAATCAGCACTTTTCGAACGTCAAAATTACAAAAGACAGTCCCCCAAAAACGCCCGCCCTTCACCACTTCCTAGTACTATCGCTGGGAGGAAGAAGTGGCGCAACAAACCCCCAGCAGCACAGCTGTCTGTTCAGTTAGAAAATACTTGATACTTGATTGTATACAATACTGGGTGTTAAGTAATTAACATTATAAGGCACAGAACATAACATTAAATTATTTGCCATATGTCAGCTAGCCATGCCAATATACCAACAAATATAATAAAACCCTTCTTTTTTCCCACAGATCTGCTATATAAATCCTGCAATGTACTAACTGTTCGCCAGCTTTTCATTATGCACTTAGTATTAAAACAGCACACCATGCTTGCCTACAATGCCGACAACACTAACAAGAGACGGAATGATCTAGTATGCGTGTCTAATGCAGCCTCAAAACATGTCTTTGTAGAAAGATTTTTAACATTCTTAGGTCCATTCCTGTACAATAGATTAAATAGAAAACTAAGTATCTATAAACTAAATTACTATAGCTGTAAACAAATTATATTAAATTATTTACTAACCATCGATTATGCACAGACAGAAGACCTACTTATTGTCTGCAAATAAAACTACTAACATGCTATTTTACTTTTATTTACCTAAGTTTTTAAATTTAGTTTTTACGTTATATTTATTGTTAATTTATTTCATTAAGTATTTAAGCACTTTCTAGCCTGAAGCACAGGTTCAACCTAGTTCAGGCAAATTAGCAACTGTGCGCTATTTTTAAATTGTTAAGGTATTAAATGTAAATGTATTCCCTTTTTATAAATAAACGATTATTATTATTATTAAAAAGTATACATAGGTACTCATAAAATAATTAATTAAAATGTAAATAAAAACTTACTACCTAAATAAAAGCCTCCAGGTATAAAGGGCGTGACTGCTTACATATTTACGCATTGCTGGGTTCTGGTCACGTAGCCTTCACTTGAAGTCACAGATGATAAACTAGGACCATCGAAGTAAAATAAATAAATAAGTTAATACTAATAACAATAACCTGTCAGTAAGCCAATTCTGGAGAAAGAACATGAACATTGTCTTGAGTTAATTAGGGCGACCAACTATTCTTATCGTGTAAGTAGTCGTTGATGGAATAGTAAGCCTTTGAACAAAGGTTGAATTTTACTTGATGAACACTTTGCTTTGATGATGACATCGAATTCAATAAATGATGATGGCTTTTCAGTAGGAGGACTGCAAAAAAACAACAATTATTTTTGAAAATAATACAATGTATTCTATGATAGGTATGTTTATATCTATTACTTTGTCATTTGTTGTCGGATACTAAGTTCAGATTTTATTCAATAGATTGATCACTAAATATTTCATTAAACCCTATAATGTCTTAATCAAGATGTTGTAGTGATAGATCACTAAATCCCACAGGACTAGAACAATAATACGAAATTCGAAAAATTCCGTTTTCTTCTTGAAATGCCTTTTGATTTGCTTGAATATTGTGAACAATAGATGATGATGGCTTTTCAATAGTAGAACTGGAAAAATACAATATTGATTTAATATACACTAGCTTATGCCCGCGAATTCATCCACGTGAACGTATAAAAGGTATACGTAGGTAAGTCAAAAAAAAAAAAATTCAATTCCGAACCGATATTTCGAAACGGAATTCCGACTGTATGTGGCCGGCCTAATATTATTACCCCGTATTTAACAGTCTGGTAGTTATGAGTAATAAAACAATAATACAGAGTGAAATTAAATTAGCTAGCGAAACTATATAATATTTCAACACGATAAAACAGATTTTATCAACTTACACTTCAAGTAACAACAATAACAGCGGTCATTGACCCCAAACAATTTTTTTTTTTATTTTGTCGTGTTTAGTAGATATCGATACCCATCATGTCTTGAGACAAAATAAAAAAATAATGATTTTTGGGGTCATTGACCCCACTGACCTGAGACCAGATAAAATCTGTTTTATCGTGTTGAGATATCGACAGCGACACCCGTCTGTAAAGTATACAAAAAAAAAAAACGGATATTTTAATTGACTACACTACCGACGGTGGATGACCCCAAAAAAGTCCTAGCCCAACTAGAAACAACACCTAAAGTTGTTATTCCCCGTGGGAATCGAACCCGCGATCGAGAAGATATCCCTTTCACCACTAAACCAAAGAAGCATTCTATTGTATTGAGTAGGTAGGTACTTACTCAACATCCAATCGAGAAGCAGTATCATCCAGTTCTTGAGTAGCAATTTGCTTATTCGCCAATCTAAAATAATAAAATCATTGAAATACAATTGGAAGCACAGCTGACCCTACTGTAGGTACTTACTCTGTGGCCTTCGGTGAGTCTCAAGTCACTCAGGTGATGATATGATTCGGAAAATCAATTTCAACTTAGTAACAATGCCTATAATATAGTGTACTCTATATCTATAGGCATTATTAATTACTAACTTAGAAGTATTAAATTCACGAGAAATATATTTATTTTTATCATTCTTTATTTATGTAGGTACATGTAATAAAGTTTCTTACAGTCTTCGTGCTATATTCTGCACACTCTGGAGTAAACGCTTTCGACGACCAGCTTTCCATCTCTTCCCACTATTATATTTATTTCCCATTTTTATTTTCACGGTACAAAACGTAAAAATTCCACTGCGGAGCAAAGCGACACAGGTCCGTTCTCAACAACGTTCCAAGGAACACTGGCGCGGTGCAGGCAGCAAGGAAATGAGCAAGCGTATGTCGTAAAAACGTTTATAAAATCGTATAAAATTAGATATTAACTATTTATTAAAAACTAATCGATCACTGGATGCAGTTTGGCATTAGAAATTTTATGGTATATTTTTTATTATAATTATTGTTGTTAATAAAGAGATAAACTGCTTTTAAAGACAAAGAAGAGGTTTGTTTGAAGATTTTTTTGATGCATTAATGTATGTTTAATTATGATTTGGGCTCGATCACTGTATTAAAATAAGACTTGAAAATATCATACTTTTTTTTTAGGTCCTAATTATTTACGGTTTAAGAGATACACTGCTTTAAAAAACCACTTTTTGACCGTTTTCGAGAAATCTGCGCCTTAAAGTATCGATCTAAACGTAAGATTGTACATTCCACCCAATATGGACAGAATATCCATTATAAAACTAAGTTATTTGAAATACCAACATACTTCATTTTTAGACTACCGTACCCACATGGTGCCTACGAGACCCTATTACTAAGCCTCCGCTGTCCATCCATCCGTCCATCCGTCCGTCTGTCTGTCACCGGACTCTATCTCATGAACCGTAATTAATAGTTATACAGTTTAAATTTTCACAGAATGTGTCTTTCCATTGCCGCTACAACAACAAATAATTAAAAATAAAGGGATCTCCAATTCTCCATACAAGAAACATATTTTTTCGACGTGTTTTGCCTTGTGGTACGGAACACTTCGTGTGTGAGTCCGACTAGCACTTGGCCGCTTATTTATTAGTCAAGTTTGAACGAGACACACAAAAGCCTGTGATTATCTACAAAGTGATAATAAAGGCATCACACACAACACATAATTTACAGCTATTAACTTTTATAAGCCCCCATTAAAACATAATGTGTATATAATTATGACCCTACGTCTAAAGTGCCGTGGTGACCCAGTGATAACGGCCGCTACTTACGAGTCGAGTCGTAGGTTTGAATCCAGACAGTCGCTTTACTTTGTGTAAATTATTTCATCACCACTGCTCTCAAAACGGTGAAAGAAAACATCGTGAGGAAACCGGCATGTCCTAGAACCAAAAATTCGAAGACATATGACATCGGGGCTTGTGGCTAAGTAATAACAGCCGCACGGGTCGATTGATCAGGTTAAGCTACGCTTGCCGCGGTTGGTCCGTGGATGGGTGACCATTTTTACAAACCAAGACCCCTCCGTGCCTCGGAAAGCACGTTAAGCCGTTGGTCCCGGCTGTCATTCGTGGATCTTTGACAGTCGTTACGGGTCGTCAGTAGCCCGAAAGTCTGACAACCAGTCTTACCAAGGGGTATCGTATTACCCAGTAACTGGGTTGTGGAGGTCAGATAGGCAGTCGCTCCATGTAAAATACTGGTAATCAGCTGCATGCGGTTAGGCTGGAAGCCGACCCCAACATAGTTGGGAAAAGGCTAGGCAGATGATGATGACATCTACCAACACGCACTGGGCCCGCGTGGTGGATTTTGGCCCATTCCCTCTCATCGAGATGAGGCCTGTGTCCCAGCCGTGGGGACATTATAATCTAATTATGATTATAGCACATCTCACCGGGCTGAAGGCCGATTCTCGTAATTAAAAACGTTCAAAATCTAGTCGCAGTCTCATTATCTCTGCGACAATCAATGTCAAAAACTTGTCAAAAATGTAGGGAAATTACTGATATTTTTGACAGATCGAGACTGAGATCTGAAGGCCAATTCTCGTAATTTAAAACGTTCAAAATCTAGTCGCAGTCTCATCTCGGCGACAAACAAATGTCAAATGCTTGTCAAAATGTTGGGAAATTGGAGGTATTTTTGACAGATTGAGACTGAGATTAGACTGTGAACGTTCTTAACACGCTCAGCGCCAAGCCCCATATGCCAATACTACTACACCAGGAAAATTCCCTAGGCCAGGGCAACATTTTTTGTATACAAAATGTATGGAGAGTGTGCGCGTTAGCGATACACGGCGCTTAGACTGGAATGGTGCTTGTGTATCAAAAAGGATACACAAGTGTTTAGACAGAGTTAGAGTTTAGAGTGTGTATCGCAAAAGATACACATGGCGCTGAGCGTGTTAAAATTACGAGGATTGCCTCTCAGACTGTGAACGTTCTTAAAATTACGAGAACTGCTCCTGATTACTTTTATTTTGTAATCATCTGAATTCTAAATTGTGTTCATCTCATAACACCCGGCAGGAATATGGACAAGCAAGCTGTAATCATGAATTCAGCACATAAAATATTCGCGGGTGTTGCCTGCCAGCACCATATGCAGGCTAACCTATATCTATGGTCTCTACAGTACCTACCTACACTACCGCATCATAAATCATCTGCCTGCCTATTTCCAACTATGTTGGGGTCGGCGTCCAGTCTAACTGGATGCAGCTGAATATGACCAGTATTTTACATAAAAGTAAGCACGGCGACATATCAAGCAATACATTTCCGCTATATAGAAAGAAAGAAAGAAAAAGCATTTATTTGCGGCAAACATGACGCATAAAAAAAGGACATAAACACACAAAAAAAAACAAGTTCTAATATGTGTGTGTGTATATGTGTGTGTGTTGTTCTGTTCTAATATGCTGACTTCTCATTTTAAATGTGTTGAAAAGTCTATACAATGCGATATCAGCTAAAACTGGAAATGTAGGTATAGCTGGATATATTATGTCGTCGTGTGTACCAGTATTTTATATATCCACATCAGACAGTCAAAATCAAAATCCATTTATATAAATTTGGCTGAGAATCAGCACTTTTCGAACGTCAAAATTACAAAAGAAAGTCCCCCAAAACGCCCGCCCTTCACTACCTTCTAGCGCTTTCGCTGGGAAGAAGAATTGGCGCAACAAACTCCCCAGCAGCACAGCTGTCTGTTCAGTTATAAAATACTCGATACTATACAATACTAGGCGTTAAGTAATAAACATTACAAAGTACATAACATAAAATTAAATTACTTGCAATATGTCAGCTAGCCACGCCAATACTAATGAACGGAGTTCGCAGCTATATGGCAGCTGTACTAGTAGTAAATGTTTGGTATAATTTACAATCACATACTTTTGAATCACTTCGACGCCACATAGTTCTGACGCGAACTCCGTTCATTAGTATTGAATTTCTGATTTTGATCATCTACTTTTGCTGTTGACTGTACACCACCAAAATACATAACAAAAAAAAAGATCGAAAACTAAAAATTTCTGCGATCTCTTCCAAGGTCTGCATGTCTCGACATTCATAGCGATCGCTTTACGACCGGTCGCAAAGTCCTGTCACTCCATACATTACACCTGTCAATCCGGGACTTTGCGACCGAATTCGGTCGTAAAGCGATCGCTATGAATGTCGAGACTGCAGCCCCAGGCAACCTTGGAATGGACAGTGATTTTCCTTGAAATAAAAAGGCGTGGTCGTTGGTGCAATAATATACTAAAATAGATAAACAGATACATCTGCCTAGCCTTTTTCCAACTATGTTGGGGTCGGCTTCCAGTCTACCGGATGCAGCTGAATACCAGTATTTTACATGGAGTGACTGCCTATCTGACCTCCACAACCCAGTTACTGGGTAATACGATACCCCTTGGTAAGACTGATTGTCAGACTTTCGGGCTTCTGACTACCCGTAACGACTGTCAAAGATCCACGAATGACAGCCGGGACCAACGGCTTAACGTGCTTTCCGAGGCACGGAGGGGTCTCGGTATGTAAAGATGGTCACCCATCCACAGACCTGACCGATCGAACTGTGCGGCTGTTATTATTTAGCCACGCGCCCCAATAGATAAACAGATACATATCCTAAATAATAGATCTTATTCATGTTTTTGGTCATAGAGAATGGAATCTTGTATAGGCTAGAAAATGCATTCCCAGTTGTAAACACAAGCAGTAGGTACCTACCTAATCATATCTTCTTGACAACTTAGTTCAACTGTCTAACTGACAGACGCCTTCGCGACTTTCTCAAGTTTTTGACAGTTTGAGAATGAGATAATGCGAACGTTTAGCGTCAGGGCAGCCTGGTGAATTCAAATGTTTTTGTAATTTGCAGTATCTAAGGCCAATTCTCGTAATTTAAAACGTTCAAAATCTAGTCGCAGTCTCATCTCAGCGACAAAAAAATGTCAAAATATATGAAAATTAGAGGTATTTTTGACAGATTGAGACTGAGATCAGACTGTGAACGTTCTTAAAATTACGAGAATTGGCCTTCAGGTTGTTTCATCATCTGCCTAGCCGTTTCAAAAATATGTTAGGGTCGGCTGCCAGTCTAACTGAATGTAGGTGAATACCAGTATTTTACATGTAGTGACTGCCTAATCTGACCACAGCCCAGTTACTAGGTAATACGATACCCCTTGGTAAGACTGGTTGTCAGACTTTCAGGCTTCTGACGACTCGTAACGACTGTCAAAGATCCACGAATGACAGCCGGGACCAACGGCTTAACGTGCTTTCCGAGGCACGGAGGGGTCTCGGTATGTAAAGATGGTCACTTGAAACATCAACTTATAAAATTAGATTTTTGGGTAAACTTCAGAGACGTGATCTATCAATATTAAACACGGCCAAACATGTGAAAACAGATTTACTCAAAAATACTAGCGGTCGTTGACCCATAAAAAAAACAACAAATCTTTTTCATTTTTGTTTGATCATGTTTAGTTATCGATGCCCATTATGTCAGCAGAGTTTCGCTAGCTAATTTAATTTGACTTTGTATTTACTGCGTAAGGCTCTTATGGCTAAGTAATAACAGCCGCACGCGTCGATCGATCAGGTTAAGCTACACTTGCCGCGGTTGGTCTGTGGATGGGTGACCATCTTTACATACCAAGATCCCTCCGTGTCTCGGAAAGCACGTTTAGCCGTTGGTCCCGGCTGTCATTCGTGGATCTTTGACAGTCGTTACGGGTCGTCAGAAGCCCGAACATCTACAACCAGTCTTACCAAGGGGTATCGTATTATCCAGTAACTGGATTGTGAAGATCAGATAGGTAATCGCTCCATGTAAAATACGGGTATTCAGCTGCATCCGGTTAAACTGGAAGCTGACCACAACATAGTTGAGAAAAGGCAGGCAGATGATAATTTACTTCGTGTAATTTTGAACTATTTCGGAAGTTGCTACCAAATAAAACCAATTCAAAATCAAAAGCAAAAAGCGTCCTTCAAAATATTATTTTCCCATTTTAAGCTGAATTTTATGCCATAAAAACAACTACCAACACAAAACACTCAGGAAATCTATCAAAAATTGAAACCTGCATCCCTGACCGCCCTCTATACACAACAAGCGTGTATATACAAGCTCTGTATCATGCAACAGATAGCTAGCGAAACTATGCCCGCGTTGCCACGGTCGCCCAACTTAAATCAATACTGAAACGCGAGGAGTTTACACAGTGGGCCATGCTGGGCCACTGTTTTGTGTTAATGCATTGTAAGTGAATGCGAATTTTAGCATGAGTTATGTTCCACGTTTCACTGATATAGTTATTTAGGTAAGTCAGTCTTAATGTTTAATTTGGCCTCACATTCTCGATTGATCTGACTATATAATATCTAGTTAGTCTGAGTTTTATTGTGATTGGTCTAACTTTTTATGACTTTATTTGATTTTGTCGGACTTTACTTTTTGTGACGTCTGACTGGGTTCTGACTTCACCTTGTCAAATAATGTGACTGCGACAGTTTTTAACCGACTTCTAAAAAAGGAGGAGGTTCTCAATTCGGATGTTTGTAATTTTTTTTTTTATGTTTGTTCGCGCATAACTCCGTCGCTTGCCTGCCGATTTGAAAAATTCTTTTTTGTTGGAAAGGGTATACTTCCCAAATGGTCCCATAGAAATTTCGACAAGATCTGATGATGAGTTTTGAAGACAGACAACGGAACTCTTCAATAAATGCCAGCAAATCAACGGCTATTGCTGCTATCGCTTATGTATGTATTGTTTTGCAATCACACAACATAACGTCACGCCTGTACGCTCTAAAGGGGTACGCAGATGTGTACAGTATACCACGGTACACCCTCATTTCTGTCAAAGTTGTTATTGGGGTAAATAGACTTTCTAAATGGGAATTCGGCTAGGTAACAGCCATCGCAAGCTCCAATGTCGGCGACGGGTCGCATGCGGGGGATGACTAAAATCGACCGTGATTATGATCAGTCGGAGGCACTCGGAGGCGATCGTATGCCGCATGAAGGTCGACATTTTGATGCAATATGAACTAGTCCTCTGGGATTTTTATCGACCTGTGTAAATGGGGGGACGATTCGGCTTGTGAGGGCGACCAGCCGCACGGCGAAAATCCATCTATACCCTGTCCATTAAGTAAACCGTTTTTTGAAAGATGGAACTAGTGATTGCAGCAACACACAATACATTGATTGATACACGTACGGTATTATAATGTATGTAAGAAGCCATAAATAAGATAATTCAATAAGATAAGGCAGTTTTTATATTTATTTTATTACGCATTCTAAAGTTAACTTTTACGTAATCTGGAATATGTACGTTCTAAGAAAGCTGTCAAAAAACTGTTAACCTAATGCGTGTCGCGGGTTCGATTCCCGCACGGAACAAACATTTGTAAGTCCTACATGTATTTGTTCCGAGTCTGGGTGTTTTTCTATCTATAATATGTATGTATTTACAAAAAAAAAAAATGTATATAAGTAGTTTATCAGCCATCTTGTTACCATAACACAAGCATTAGGTTGCTTAGCTTGGGACTAGATGGCGCTGCTGTGTGAAATGTCCAGGGATATTATTATTATTATTAATGGATAGGTTACAGTGTAAATCCCTCATAACCAATTATTTTATGGATTTAATCATCGAAAACTTTACAAGTCTTTCAAAAATCACGTACCACTCAAATTAAAAACCCCCGCTATCTCTCATACCTTATACAGCATGCTCACAAAAGAAATTGTTAATGAAAAAGCGCCAATCGGCTCGATAAGCTACTTAATACATAACATATACCTACAGCACATGTGTCAGTGTCCACAATAACCGGACCGTATGAATATTGTTCGACGATTGAATACGGTATGAAATATTAACGTTCCATGCATAAAATATTGTTGCAGCTTATTTATTTGCTGGCTGTAGTTTTTTTGACTGGGTATTGTGATGACTATATATGTAAAATGACTGTTTTGATGAGCTAATTGAAAATGGCAAAACTTGTAGATAAAAATTAGTATTTCGTTTCATAATTCTAGAAATGAATCCTGAAGGTCTGTGATAGGGTTGGGTTTTGGAGGTCACATAGCCAGTCGCTCCATGTAAAATACAGGTATTCAGCTGCATCCGGTTAGACTGGAAGCCGACCCCCTGCATCCGGTTAGACTGGAAGCCGACCCCAACATAGTTGGAGCCGGGACCAAGGCCCTTGGTGGCCATTCATAGATCAGCCGATCGATTCTGTAAAAATCTCACCGTGAAAAGTTAGGTGAAGTGAGCTTAGACTGAGCTCAATGGTGTCAATCACTTAGCATTAATTGGAATGACAGCTCACTCCACGCTCACTTCACCTGAGTTTTCACGGTGAGATGGTTACAGAATCGCACTGCTGTAACAGTCGTTACGTCGTCGTAGTCAGATACCCAAAACGTCTGACAACCAGTCTTACCAAAGACTCGGTAACTGCTCAGTAACTGGGTTGTGCAGTATTTTTATTTTCGATGAGAGAAAAATGGCTGTTATGATGTACTTAAAGTCAGGGAAAATAATTGTTAAGCAAATTTTCAGCTTCATATTATTATGTTCGAAACTTTTGTCTGCTCAACAACATAAATAACGTAATAAATAATAATAATATCCCTGGACATTTCACACAGCGCCATCTAATCCCAAGCTAAGCAACCTAATGCTTGTGTTATGGTAACAAGATGGCTGATAAACTACTTATATACATATTTTTTTTTGTTGTAAATACATACATATTATAGATAGAAAAACACCCAGACTCGGAACAAATACATGTAGTTGAACTGTTAAAATTAAAGAATGTTTGTGTCTTACGCAATTACCCCGGCCTTGTACGAAACAGACCCGGTAATATGTAATAACCCATCAAAAAATTGGCCGCAGCAAATGTAGCTTAACTTCCATATAAGCTTCACATCTATGAAACTATTAACTTTTATACCGTATCCAGCAAAAAGGTTTTAACAGTATACAGGGTGATTCCCGCCGCCTCTCGTCACTTATACAGGGTGGCTGTAAAAGGATGGCTTAACGAACCGAGCTCCGCTTGATGTTATAATTTACATATATACAGGAGGAGTCTTTATTGATGCGGGATTATTTTAAAATTCAGTTCAGTTAATGCGGCAGCTGGGTTTAAAATATTATGGATTTTATTTTAATATTTGACTGAGTGTTCGTCTGTGGAATTGGCCTCTCTCTGCTGATACAGAAGCTATTCCTTCTGTATACTAACTTTGGTCAGCATGCTTGCTCACTGTATATTGCTGATTTCAGACCATAAGTCTGAAATTTTAATGAATGTGTCCATCAGTTTCCTCACGATTTTTTCTAACTTTGAGAATCAGTGTATTATCTAATTCAGAAAGTTTATTTACTCTCTCTCTCTTCTTCAATAGAAAAAAAGAACAGATAAAAAGATTGAGAAATAGAAAAAAAAGAGAGAAAATTTTCTCGGTCTTTCTATTTATTTCTCTAAAAAGACAGTGAAAAGGAGAAAGAAAAAGAGAACTTTCTCTTTTTCTCTTTTTTTTCTCAATTAAAGATAAAAAGAGAAAGATCTCTCTTTTTCTCTCTTTTTTATCTTTACTTGTTAAATAAATAATAAATAAATAAATATCCCTGAACATTTCACACAGCGCCATCTAGTCCCAAGCCCCTAGTCCCTAGTTAAAGGTCTTTAACTTGGGTTGGAACTATTAAGTCAAAGTATTATTATAATGTTAGTGTTTTAAGATACGTGTAGTAATATTTTATGTTGCATCCGTCACGCTTAACTTCACCTAAAATAAGCTATTTTCCAAAAAAAATCTTATTTGTCCGTTAGTTAGATTATCAAAAAATATTGAATCCGTATTTTTTCTTTTGTCAATTATATAAAAAATGATGAAGATATCGCCCGTTAAAGTTCGCGTGACCTCACTTGCTTGCGACACTTTTGCAAGCAAGTGAAGGGTCACTTGCTTGCAAAAGTGTCGCATCGCAAATTGTTTTAAACCTACATATTTACATAAATGTTTTCTCTGTTAGTGATTTTTTTTCATTCTTTTGAGAAACATCATCATCTGCCTAGCCTTTTCCCAACTATATTGGGGTCGGCTTCCAATCTAATATTGGACGCGCGGAGGGGTATCGGCATGTAAAGATGGTCACCCATCCACGAACCAACCGTGGCTAGCGTAGCTTAACCTGATCAATCGAACCGTATGGCTGCTATTTCTTAGCCACAACCCCTCAATGTTATCTTATTTAATTTAGAAAGTACATTTATCGTTTTAGAAGTGAAAACTTCTGTAGGCGCGATTTTTAGGGGAAAATCTTATCTGTAGCTATAAGGGTGACAACTGTTATTTCATAGTTTAAAATTTTCACTTCTGGCGCCAGTCTCCATGACTGACTATTTTTTTACCGGTTTATAGAGGCCAGTCATAGTTTTTAGTGAAACATTACACTAAAACATCAAAACAAAGAGGTGTGGCCATAAACATTTGTGTATGAAAACACGATGTTTTTGTTTTCCGGAAAACATTCCCCGCGCGGGTGAAGAGGGGAAGGGTTTGTTTCATTATCAACCCCCACGCGCAACGCGCACATGTAGCATTTAGCATTTTGAAAGCATAATTCCAACTGACACAGGTTTTCAGGTGCATTTTAATACGCAGGAGACAGCTTGTCTATGAAAACAAATGTTTATTGTTTCGAAAACACCCGCGCAGGAGACACGGGTTTTTTTTTTTGAGGATGGGAAATCATCAAATGACCCCTCTCGCCAGAGCGAGAGGGGTCCACCCAGAGGTGGAGCGGAAGGGAGTGTCAGACCCTTACTGACTAAAACCCACCCATGTTCCTTCCTTCGCCCTTTATGTTCCAGGGCACCGGTAACCCTTTCAGACGATCCCGCTACCCCGGACGATCCCGCTACCCCGGACGATCCCGCTACCCCGGACGATCCCGCTACCTCGGACGATCCCGCTACCCCGGACGATCCCGCTACCCAAGAGACACGGCTTTAGATGCGTTTACAAACATAAATCTCACACACAGACTTCGAACAGTCTGTTAGCTAAACAACTATTAATTCCTTTCCGAAAATCAAATCAGTACTGAGCCAACGTCGCGGACCAAAAAGGAATACCCAATTATAAACACCAGAAACAAAACTAATTAATATAAACCATCTCCTAATGAAGCCATACTTAAACATTAAACACCATACATAAACTATTGCCAGGCAAATTACATGACTTCCACTTTCCAAGTTGGTTAAGATCCGCAAGTTAGGACATAAAGAATTCATACTGTATATCTCCTGCCAACATTGATATTTACTCAATCCTGAACCTTATCCCCACACCGATAAAGCCGATATTTCAATGGATGAGTAATGACGCAATTTTGAAGGGGTGGATCCTGCTGATGATATTTGAACTTTAAGTCAATAAAGTGAAGGTGTAAATTCGAATGTAGGGGGTCTGGGTGGTAACAGTATGTAGGTATATTCACGGTGAATTAAGTTTTCGGTATGGATAGATAAGACCTTTTCGACCGGTTTGGATAGAATATAATTTTAGCGTACCCTCATTCTCTAAAAGTTACTCGGGCAAACTTTTTGATGGTTTTGCAACAACTTTACATAACAATGTCTAACTCTGTAATGTTTACGACATCTTTTCCTTAAAAAGAGGTCATCTGCCTGCCTTTTCCCAACTATGTTGGGGTCAGCTTCCAGTCTGACCGGATGCAGTTGAATACCAGTATTCTACATGAAGCGACTCCCTATCTGAACACCACAACCAGTTACTGGGTAATACGACACGCCTTGGTAAGACTGATTGTCAGATTTTCGGGCATCTGACGACCCGTAACGACTGTCAAAGATCAACGAATGACAGCCGGGACCAACGGGTTAACGCGCTTTCCGAGGCACGGAAGGGTCTTGGTATGTAAAGATGGTCACCCATCCACGGACCAACCGCGGCAAGCGTAGCTTAACCTGATCGATCAAACCGTGCGGCTGTTATTACTTAGCCACGAACCCCTTCCAAGCTTCCTTAACAAGAGGTGTCATCTCAAATAGATAGATAAACCATTTATTTGGCGCACACAAAAAAGACAATATAACACACAAAAGTACACTATTAGATAATAACCAAACTACCCACATGATTATAATATACAAAGCAGGTGCCGATAAAGAAAACAAAATGAAAAACACAAATATCGAAATCAAAGTGACACTATGACGAATTAAATTAATAACGAAACATACACAGTGCGGTGTGCGTCTCAAGGTTGCACCAAATGGGAGTCCAGCTCAGCATGTGTCAGGCAAATGTACCTAACTCTGATATTCTGCTGGATCCCTGCTGTGACACACGGACGTTGAGAAGACGAGATAAATTAGTGTTATGACAGGTGTTAAGTGCAGAGTGAAGCTTTGTAAGTATAGGTACCCGACACTATAATTATGTATTCTACAGTAGTAAGTTTCGCATTGGGTAACGTTCTTACGTGCTATGGGGTTCAGATTCAGAATCATGGATGTTATGGCTACGAGTATGTCATTGATTTTATAATACACTAGCGGAGCCGGCAGACGTCGTCCTTCCCGGAAAAGCAGCGCCACCTACAACAGGTCCAATTGTGTTTTCAAACCATCCAAGAACCCATTGACATACAAGCTGTTGTTTTGCATCCTCGTCAAATTTCAGGAGGCTGCTAGGAAATACGTAAATAATCAAATAAAATTACGATCCCTGGTAAATAATGAATACCTACATACTTTTTGTTTTAGTTATTTAAGTTTGACAGTATTTCAAAATACACCAATTTCAAAGAACAGAATCGAATATTGCGCGGCCGCGTTTTTATGTGTGTGTAAAAGGGCAGTTACAGTGCGGTCTCAGACAGGCCGCGTTTTAATATGCGTGTCCCAAAAAGGTTTCCGAAAATTTGAAAAAAAAAATACTACTTATTTTATTATTGATTCATGTCGAGAATCAGTAGCATAGTTACCTCCTTGAATTTGACGAGGTTGCAAAACAACACCTTGTATACACACTAAGTTTCATCCAAATCGGTCCAGCCGTTTAGGAGGCGTTAGGTGACAAACACACGTACAAATATATATAATAAGAAGATAATACTTACTAGCTGCACCCCGCGGTTTTACCCTCCTAAGTTTCGATCCCGTGGGAATATCGAGATAAAAAATATCCTATGTGTCAATCCTGGATACAAACTATCTGTGTGCCAAATTTTATCCAAATCCGTTCAGTAATTTTTGCGTGAAAGAGAAACAAACATCCATCCATGCTCATAAACTTTCGCGATATATTAGTAGGAAGTAGGGTTAACAGGATTATCGAAGATGGGCTCGAAGCTATACGAAGTAATACGCTTGCCGCGGTCAACCCGTCGATAGGTGATATTTACATACGGAGATCCCTCCGTGACTCGGAAAGCACGTTAAGCCGTTGGTCCCGGCTGTCATTCGTGACAGTCGTTACGGGTCGTCAGAAGCCCGAAATTCTGACAACCAGTCTTACCAAGGGGTATCATATTATTCTTTTGTACATACTTTACTGTACAATCACGAGCAAAAGTATGTATACACTCGGCCTTATTCAAAAGTGATTTACTCCTTTATTTTAGAATGAAATTTTATGTTGTTAGGAACATAGCACTGCCGTACCCATACGTTTACGTAAGGGCGCGTTCACATTTAACGTCCGTTTTACAGGTCCGTTAAAACGTGTATGTTATTAGCATATGTAGTTGTATGAGCGAGTTCACACATAATACAGTATTCCGGATCTAGTAGAAAATACCGTTCCGACAAAATAAGCAGCAATCCGTTTTACAGGTCCGTTTAAACGTATGTTTTATTAGCGTATGTAGTTGTATGAGCCAGTTCACACATAGTACAGTATTTCGGATCCAGTATACTGATCCGATCTCTTAAAATCAGTCCTGTGTGAATACTATCTCCAGTAGCGACGGATCCGTTAAAAAGGATCATATAAATGCTGTGTGAATTTATATGATCCTTTGATTTGATTTTTTTGGTATAGGTATAAACTATAAGTATATGTACCTACATATTATCCAAATAACAAGCTTTAAATATCAGGATGGTTACTAGTTAGTTATTTACTGTGTATGAAAGTTATCATTGAATATGGTTTGTAGGAAAAGGGTTTTATAAAATAAAGCATAGACAGACAAGGCTAAACATTTATTTTAATTTTAGGCTTGTCAGGTAATTAATCAGAAAACTAGTTGTCCGTTCGCAAAACTAGGTGATCATGGAGAAGAAGGACAAGAAACTCCATGGAAACAGTAACAAAGTATTCTATCAATACAATACAACAATACATTTCTTACGTTATCATAAATTATCGTTATCTTTAAAAACAATTTATTCTATCTCTTGGACAACGGTCCAAGAGAATTCAAAATAATAGCAACATAATAACAATAGCTAGGAATATTGGCCATAATATGACTTACACAACAACATTTTCATAATAAGCAATAATTAAGGTATAATATGAAATTAATCAACTTACGTGACATCTGGTCAATATATTCCACCTAACAATGGCACTAGAGCTAACCCACTGAACATCTTCCAAGCAACTAAACCGATAACGTCGTTACAATCCTTTTTATACACTACCAACGTCTTTTACGTCAAACGTCTACCTCCATTTTGAAACAATCACAGATTATCATATATTTTAGCTTAATATCTTCTAACACAGGTAATAACAAACAAATCTTATATAATGAAACCATTTTAACACATTATAAGGTAATTAATCAATTTAATAAGAGTTGATTCTTAATTCTTATACATCATCAAAAAGTATATCAACATCAACTGACAGTATTGTACCAATCATTTGAAACAACCTATTATATTAAAATAGCAATATAAAATCTAAGATATACTACAAAGATTATCAAATATTACTTAATCATTTATAATAATAACATTAGTGTTTTTTTTACAAGTTAAGACTGTTGTTTTTTGTAAACACAATATCTAGTCAAATTAGGTACTTCTACGTTCACGTTCAATCTGTCACAAGCTTCGTAATTGTGACAGATGCCATTATCCATCCATTTTATTCATTATCTGGAGATAGTTCTCCAGTAGCGACGGATCCGTTAAAAAGGATCCTGTAACAACGTACGTATATGTGTACGCGCCCTTATGTGTCGTAATTCAATGTTGCGTCCGTTATGTCACGAAAAAATCACAATTGAAAGTTGCCAAGTGTCGCCCTAATGGTGCTCGTGACTGTACATCACAAAAACACATCATCATTTCAGCAGAATGACGTCCACTGCTGGACATAGACCTCCCCCAAGCACCTCCACTTCGACCGGTTTTGTGCTTCTCGCATCCAACGGGTTCGTGGTTCAATTCCTGTTTTTTTTCCAAAAACACATAACAAATAAAAAGAGAGGCATGAGGAACAGGGTGTAAAGTTCACTCATCCTCCATAGAAAAAGGAGGATCCTCCGACCAGACGGGTGTTGTGTCTGGCGGGCAACTGCCCAACGATTGATGTTGGGAAGTTTGTATATGCTAATTGCGCGGTAAACTCTGCTTGCGAGATGCAGGATTTGCGTGACGTCATTATGACGCGTGTTCGCATGTGGCGTTGTAGATACCGCTACAACCGAAAACTAAAAACATACAATGGGTGGCCTTATCGCTTTCCCAGCGTATTACCCAGTAACTGGGTGGTGGAGGCCAGATAGGCAGTCGCTCCATGTAAAATACTGGTATTCAGCTGCATCCGGTTAGACTGGAAGCCGACCTCCAACTTGGCGTGGCATGTCCGCCCCCTATTTTTTTTTTAAACGTTGCCCCACACTAGGAATTTCTCCTGTATCGTGTGTGCGTTTACAAACATTCAAACTCACATACACAAACAGCCAGACCCGGAAGAACTACTTGTAGGTCATACAAATATTTGTTCCGTGCGGGAATCTAACCCGCGACACGCGGCGCAGCAGTCGATCGCGTAACCACTGCGCCAACTTTGCCGTCAAAAATATTACATGAGACATCAAACGTATTTCGCGCATTTCTTTAAGCTTAGACAAACTCTTTACTACTGCCATTTCAGCTCACTTCCTTCCTACCTCTTCGAAAAATCGAGGCGTGATGTTTTATTGTATTTACCTTTTTAACCCTTCGTATGGCCGGAACGTAGATCCACGCAAGACACAATGGCATTTTTAATTGTGTCTGTAATTACGGCATTCAACTGCTTTATACAGATCTCTGTATATATTCAATTTCCTAAAATTATTCTGTTAATAATTTAGTTAATTTATACTCGGGGCAATGGAATTAGCTTCAGTGGATTAAGGCTTCCTCACACAGGAGCGGTTAGTTGAGCGAGATAACGCGTCGTGAATGCCAGGCACCGCGATTCCTTCTTGAGTAGCACATTGACGCAATACGTAGATACTGACTCGCAGAGCACATCTCGAAGTTGTTTGCTAAAAGAAACATAGCATTTGAAAAGGTGAAGGACGGGCGTTTTTGGGGGACTGTCTTTTGTAATTTTGACGTTCGAAAAGTGCTGATTCTCAGCCTAATAAATTTGAAAAATAAGAAACATATATTTATTTATTTACTAGCTTCTGCCCGCGGCTTCGTCCGCGTGGATGTCGGAAATTATCCCACGGGAACGTGCTAACAGGATAAAATGTATGTGCTTCCCCAGAATGCCATCTATCTCGCGGGCCCTTTGTGGCTAATAATAATAGAAAACCAATTGTGTCTCATTAGTGGTGATTAAGAGGGTACCTATATGATATCTTTACCTAAGTACCTACCTAATCGGGGTGGGCGAGGGAACGCGCCTTGCGCACCTCACGCCTCAGCCGCCGCGGGAGACGCTCCGGGCGTCGGGAGCCGCGTGACGACTCCCGGCCACCGTAGGCGCGGGCCTGCGGGCGGAGAGTAATGGGTAGCTCTCCGTCCGATCAGGACTAGGCCCGTGCCGGACGGCGTGTTCGTGTTCCACGCGCGCCTCAAAGAGATGTCAGCAAGTGACGGGGCCCCACAGGGCCGAAGCCTGCCAGGGTAGCGGGACCATCCGAAAGGGTTTACCGCTGCCCTGGAACATAAAGGGCTAAGGAAGGAACACGGGTGGGTTTTAGTCAGTAAAAGTCTGACACTCCCTTCTGCTCCACCCAGAGCGGAAGGAGTCATTTGATGATTTCCCATCCTCAAAAAAAAAAAAAAAAAAAAAAAAAAAAAGTACCTACCTAATTAAAAAAAAAACTCAATAACAGAAAATTAAATACCTACCTAAATAAACCTATTTCTGATGATAACTAATCTAAACTCAATAAATAAGCAAAATCCCTAAAAACTAATATCTATACGAATGACTAATCCTACCTAACAGTATTATAAAATAACCTACGGTCACTACGTACACTATCAAAATAATATGCTACCTATACTTTAAAATTAAAATCTATACCTACGACTTATATGAAAATAAACCTAAATAACTCTAAAAACTAAAAGGAATAAAAATGAACTCCACTGCGGGTGACGTAACCTACGACAAACTTATTATTTGCGGTTGACACAGTAATGGGTCTAGGAATCGAACCGCAAAATTAAGTTTGTTTTTTATTGTATATACTTTTCCGGGATAAAAAGTACCCAGTGTGGTGCCCAGGATATTAAAGAATAATTATACCAAGTTTCATCGTAATCGAACCGGTAGTTTTTGCGTGATGCCTGAACAAACAGACAGACAGACAGACAGACAGACAGACAAAAATTTTTTTAATCACAGTTTTGGGTTCGGTGTCGGTCAAGTAACACCCCCTGCCATTTATTTTTTGGATATTTTCAATGTACAGAATTTTCACTTCTACAGATTTATTATAAGTATAGATATAGATTGTATTATTTATGTACACACAGTAAAATACATATTGATATGACATAATCATAATATGAGTACAAAGGTACATACGGCTACACGTCAAGCTATACAAAACCAGTTTGTCTTGGCCTCACCGTGTATGATATTTTCTCACAATGAACGGTCAGCCAATACTGGTTTTGCACAGCTTGATGTGTAGCCGTGTGTACTACTTATTTCTTAAGAAATAAGCAGCAAAATATAGCAAAAGTTATGTTAGCTAGGTACAGCATTTCTTATTGTTGATAAGTCACCCTGCCAGCCCTAATTCACTATGACCACTTAACGATTCCTTACTTCGAAACCTGAATTAATCATTTTTATTATTTTTTTATTCTTTGTTGAAAAAAAAATGAGATTTTTATCCATACGGATATGCCAACCCCATCGTACCTTATTAACTAAATACAAATGTGGAATATGTATTAGAAGGAAAATCATTGACCAGATATCTTCACCAAGCCACACAAACTCTTTGCGATCGTTGAGGTAGGGTTTGCTAAAATAATTTGGATTAGCCCAACGTCAAGAATGTTTAATTTAAACTCTCTAATCAAGAATTAATCATGACATCTGCTATTAACGTATTCTCTATGACACAAAGAACGAAACGCGCGTAATGAACGCGAAGTTGACGTGGCTTGAACTGTTAAAATATATATTGTCCGTACGGTTGACATTTTGAATCCTTGCCATTACAGGGATTTCTATAGGACACGATATTGACTTGGTATGCACGTGCTAAGATTACGCGGCGAATAATAATTACTTACTATACAGAATTGGGACCCTCTGATAAGACTACTCAATAAGAAATCACTATGTCGATTTAAATAAAAGCGAGCTATTGGATTTTAAACTCTTCGTGTTAAGCCGAGCATTGAAAATCCATGAGCACGGTTTTATTTAGACATTAATTTAGATAGATAGGTAGATAACACGTTTATTTAGTGCAACAAAAGACACAATACAAGCAATAAAAAAGAAAAAACATCAAAAAAAGGTGAAACGTAAAAAAGAAAACAAAGATTAAAAAACTAAATTGACCCATAGACACATAGTACAAGTAAATATAAGGGTCGATCACTCTGGGCGGTGTGTGTCTCATGGTTGCACCAAATGGGAGTCCAGCTCAGCATGTGCCAGGTACAATACCTGACGCTGGTATTCTGCTGCATCCCTTTTTTCCGCATCCATTTGCTGCATCCATTTAGTTTAGGCGACATCTAAATTAATGGTTAAATAAAAGCGTGCTGTAGGTGAAAACGTATGTTAATGTTTTTGCGTCACCCTCATGCAAGTCTAGTCGCGCGCGACTTCATAGCGATAGACATCGCGATATCGCGCGACAAGTCGTGTCTGTGCGGAGGAGGCTTTATGATCAAATAGAATCAACGAGTAATTTCTTGGAATTAGAAATTCAGAATACCAGGAATGGTATTTCAAAAAATCCTGAAAAACCAACTGAAATAAAGCAATCTATCTATCTTCTATATTATCTAACGGTTAGATAATATAGAAGATAGATAGATTAGGGGGGAAACTACGGCCCGCGGGCCATCTCCGGCCCGCGAAGGCATGAAATCCGGCCCGCGACCATCAAACAAAAATCAAGAGAATATTTCGTATTGTTAGTAATTTCATTCTCATTGGCAATGGCCAGCTTGCATAGAACAGTTCACATGTCACATGTCCCCACAAAGACCAGCGCTCCTCAACCTTCTACTTCGCAGCTAACTTAATAGTTTCATTTAATTACAATTTCCAATTTCTTTTTTATTCCAATAGTTATTTTGTAAAATTGCACAATAAATTAGTGTTTCAAAAATACATATCAATATTTTTATTTCAGTAATTAACATAGCCAAAAATGAAACAACTTGGCCCGCCATATATTTCGTTAATATTATATTGGCACGCGAACGAAAATGTTTCCCCATCCCTGATCTAACCTAATAATAATGCTGAAGAGTTCGTTCGTTTGAGTGCGCTTATCTCTAGAAATATCAGTTGGACTTGAAAAACTCTTACCATTACGCTAGAACCCTTAGCAGCCGAGCCAAAACAAAAAGTCAGAAAGAAAGAAAAAGAAAGAAAAGGAAAGAAAAGAAAAGAAAAGAAAAGAAAAGAAAAGAAAAGAAAAGAAAAGAAAAGAAAAGAAAAGAAAAGAAAAGAAAAGAAAAGAAAAGAAAAGAAAAGAAAAGAAAAGAAAAGAAAAGAAAAGAAAAGAAAAGAAAGAAAGAAAGAAAATGCATTTATTTGAGGCAAACATGGCGCATTAAAAAAGGACATAAACACACAAAAAAAACAAGTACTTGCACAATAAAAAAACACAAAGAAAGCAATAAAAGAAAAAACACAATAAAAGCGCGAGTAGGCGATGCGATGCGACGCGGTGGGTCGGGGGAACAAGGCATTTCATGCGGACAAAGTCGCGTGCAGAAACTAGTACTAATAATAAAGCTGAAGAATTTTTTGTTTGTCTACGCGTTAATCTCTGGAGTAGTATTTGTTAATTAAAAATTATTTTAGCTCTAGCTGCGCCCCGCGGTTTCACCTGCATAAGTTTCGATCCCGTGGGAATGTCGAGATAAAAAGTATCCAATGTGTTAATCCTGGCTATAAACTACCCGTGTACAAAATTTCATCCAAATCCGTTTAGTGGTTTTTGCGTGAAAGAGTAACAAACATCCATCCATCCATACAAACTTTCGCATTTATAATATTAGTAGGATTTGATAGCCCAGTTTTTGAGTAAGGTTATATTCTATCTAACATGACGCTAAGACACTTAAGAGAGAGAGAGAAAAAAATGCTAAGCGAAAACGTAGTAGGTAGCGCGGGCGATGCGATGCTACGCGGTGGACCACGGACCGCGGGCGATGTGATGCGACGCGGTGGGTCGGTGGATCAAGAAATTTCACAGTTTTTTTCAGTTAGATTAACATTATTATTAATAATACTTGGAAGAGCTCTTTGTTATGGAGCCTATGCGGTGATCACTGACATTTAGAAACTTTTAACAACTTATTTGTTTAGAAAGGTAATTGGCAAACAATATTATCAAAGCGAAACGGGAAATCCTACTAATATAATAAACGTGAAAGTTTGTATGGATGGATGGATGGCTGTTTGTTACTTTTCCACGCAAAAACTACTGAACCGATTTGGCTGAAATTTGGCACACAGATGGTTTCTGTGTGCCAAATTTCAGCCGCGGTTGGTCTATGGATGGGTGACCATCTTTACATACCGAGACCCCTCCGTGCCTCGGAAAGCACGTTAAGCCGTTGGTCCCGGCTGTCATTCGTGGATCTTTGACAGTCGTTACGGGTAGTCAGAAGCCCGAAAGTCTGACAACCAGTCTTACCAAGGGGTATCGTCATAATCGGGTAATTTGGCACACAGGTGGTTTATAACCAGGATTAAGACACTCCATAGACAGTTTAGACGTGATTAAAAACATGGCTACTAAAAATACGTCAAATTACGTCAGGCGCTGACTAATTCGACAGGACTAAACCAATGTTTATCTTCTGTCCCTTTCTTAATGAAATAGAAAGAAAAAGATGCACTGAACGTAAATTTGGTTTAGTTTGTGAACATGGGAATCGGCACCAATAACGGTATTATCTAAAGTTGACTTTGACACTCAAACAAACGCAGCTCACAGTACAAAATCTCCTCGAAAATAATTTATTTATGTTCATTTTCAGCACCCCTACACACTCACGAAATTGAATTCCTGCTCAATCGATACACTGAACTAGGGAGGTGCTCTCGAATCCCCTTAAATCGCTAGAGGGGCGCCCGATACCGGGGCTTTGCTACATTCCCGGGATCTCTCTAATATGTGAAGATCTGTTTGTTGGGTTTGAGAGCTCAGCTTAGGGTTTTTTTTTTTAAATAAAGTAACTAATATGGCGTACCTTTGCACCTGTAGTCTTCGAAGAGTTGAGCAGATATGTAGAGTAAAACTTTCAGTAAAAGTAGGTGAGCCATCAATATCATTATTTTTAGCTGTAATAAATTAATTAATGTATTACTTATTTATATTACTTATACTTTTACTTTTACGGCACGGTTGGCGCAGTGGTTAAGCGATTGACTGCTACGCTGCGTGTCGCGGGTTCGATTCCCGCACGGAACAAATATTTGTATGACCTACATGTATTGGTTCCGAGTCTGGGTGTTTTTCTATCTATAATATGTATGTATTTACAAAAAAAAAATGTATATAAGTAGTTTATCAGCCATCTTGTTACCATAACACAAGCATTAGGTTGCTTAGCTTGGGACTAGATGGCGCTGTGTGAAATGTCCAGGGATATTATTATTATTATTTCAAACACAATGCAAATTGGTACATCTATACTTATAATAAATCTGTAGAAGTGAAAATTCTGTACATTGAAAATATCAAAAAAATTAATGGCAGGGGGTGTTACTAGACCGACACCGAACCCAAAAATGTGATTAAAAAAATTTTTGTCTGTCTGTCTGTCGGTCTGTCTGTCTGTCTGTCTGTCTGTTTGTTCAGGCATCACGCAAAAACTACCGGTTCGATTACGATGAAACTTGGTATAATTATTCTTTAATATCCTGGGCACCACACTGGGTACTTTTTATCCCGGAAAAGTATATACAATAAAAAACAAACTTAATTTTGCGGTTCGATACCTAGACCCGATTACTGTACCAACCGCAAATAATAAGTTTGTCGTAGGTTACGTTACCCGCAGTGGATTTCATTTTTATTCCTTTTAGTTTTTAGAGTTATTTAGGTTTATTTTTTATATAAGTCGTAGGTATAGATTTTAATTTTAAAGTATAGGTAGTATATTTGATAGTGTACGTAGTGACCGTAGGTTATTTTATAATACTGTTAGTTAGGATTAGTCATTCGTATAGATATTAGTTGTTAGGGATTTTGCTTATTTATTGAGTTTAGATTAGTTATCATCAGAATATAGGTTTATTTAGGTAGGTAGGTATTTAGTTTTCGGTTATCGAGTTTTTTTTTTTAATTAGGTAGGTACTTAGGTAAAGATATCATATAGGTACCCTCTTAATCACCACTAATGAGACACAATTGGTTTTCTATTGTAATTAGCCACAAAGGGCCCGCGACTTAAATGGCATTCTGGGGAAGCACATACATTTTATCCTGTTAGCACGTTCCCGTGGATAAATTTCCGACATCCACGCGGGCGAAGCCGCGGGCAGAAGCTAGTGAATAAATAAATAATAATAATAAATCCTACTAATGTTATAAACGCGAAAGTTTGTGAGGATGGATAGATGAATGTTTGTTACTCTTTCACGCAAAAACTACAGAACGGATTAGGACGAAAATTGCCACACAGATAATTTATTAATCCATATATTGCTAATCCATTGATTCATATGTTCGAAAAAATTGTCTGCTCAACAACGTAAATAACGCAATGAATGTTGTTGAACCGTCAAAATTAAAACCTTTGCTACTTACGTATGGAAAAAGAATGATACTATTTTGTATGTATTTTACAATAAATAAATATCAAGGTCTTGTAACAATAGCAGTTATGATAAGTTTCATAATAAAATAATTAATTTAATAATGTTGTTCCCCGGGCCTTACCACCGAGTAAAAGAGTATAGCACTACTCAAGCCACGAGTGTGATAGAGAGAGGTGATTTTCGTAAGTTTTCGTCACCATAAAAGGCAATAGTCTCAAGAAATCATGATACACAATTACTTATTTATGGTTGAAATAACCTTAGCCTAATGAAACCAAAGAGCATTGAAAAAACAAATCAAATAAATAAAATAAAACTGCACTTTTAAACTAAAAACAGCGACCGCCCGTTTCCTAGTACTGAGGTTTAATTGACACTTAAAAACTTCGACGTTTCTCCACTTAGGGAACCCCCTATTTTTTGGTGAAAATGAAAGTGCTAGCTCACTTTAGACACTTCTTATTTTTTTTTTTTTTAGAAAAAAAAGAAAGAAAAATATTTTATTCTGCACAAACAAAACGCACAATTACAACTAAAAAAAATAATAAAATAGAAAAAAAAAGACAAGATACACATAGTCAAAAAACTCGTACCCAGTCATAAAAAATGTTGACACTCTTGTCTATTGCTTAATGTCAAGGCCAGGGACCAATGACAACTCACATTACTTGACATTGGCAAGACGATATTAGTCGTTAATGTCCCACTGCTGGGCAAAGTCCTCCCTACTATATCTCCTTCCACCTCGCTCTGTCCAGAGCTGCCAAGGACCATCATCTGCCTGCCTTTTCCCAACTATGTTGGGGTCGGCTTCCAGTCTAACCGGATGCAGCTGAATACCAGTATTTTACATGGAGCGACTGCCTATCTGACCTCCACAACCCAGTTACTGGGTAATACTATCGTATTACCCAGTAACTGGGTAACTGGGTTTACCCAGTAAGGGGTATCCCCCTTGGTAAGACTGGTTGTCAGACTTTCGGGCTTCTGACTACCCGTAACGACTGTCAAAGATCCACGAATGACAGCCGGGACCAACAGCTTAACGTGCTTTCCGAGGCACGGAGGGGTCTCGGTATGTAAAGATGGTCACCCATCCACAGACCAACCGCGGCAAGCGTAGCTTAACCTGACCGATCGACCTGTGCGGCTGTTATTATTTAGCCACGGGCCCCTACCAAGACTGCCAAGGACCAATCTTTGTTAAAGGAGTCCATCTCATCTCGCCATCTCCGTCTGGGCCTGCCGCGATGTCGTTTGCCTTAAGCGGGACCCACTGGGTCGTATGTTTGGCCCATTGATCGTCTGACTTCTTGGTTAGAACTTTCCTATTAGAATGGACTTAAAAACGTCAATAGTATCGCGGTTATTCATGCCGGGACGTTGTATATATGGTAGTTGCGCGGTAAACTCTGCTTGCGCGATGCAGCCGGTCGATTCTGTAAAAATCTCACCGTGAAAACTCAAGTGAAGTGAGCTTGATGTGAGTTGTCAGTAGTGTCAATCCCTAGCATTGTTTGGAATGACAGCTCACTCCACGCTCACTTCACCTAAGTTTTCACGGTGAGATGGTTATAGAATCGCACTACAGGATTTT
This sequence comes from Apamea sordens, assembly GCA_945859715.1. Taxonomy (NCBI): domain Eukaryota; kingdom Metazoa; phylum Arthropoda; class Insecta; order Lepidoptera; family Noctuidae; genus Apamea; species Apamea sordens. The sequence goes on along the minus strand of OX244015.1, from coordinate 1,607,078 downwards.
GCGTGACGTCAGTATGATGCGTAGTTCGCATGTGGCGATGTAGATGCCGCCACTATAGTAGTAATAGTATTTCTGTCGTGTCGACACAAGTAATACAAGAATAACTCACATCCAGGTGAGGAGATTACCAAAGTCCATCTGATTAATTCCCAGTCACGACATCTTTTATAAACCAGAACCAACCTTACAGTTTGCTATCACCAAAAGAGTCAACACAATGAAGCTCCAATCTTACGAAAATGATTCAACTGTCTTAGAAACTAAAACGGATTTAATCAACTACGAGCTGATGATTCTAACGCCAGATAATTTTTATTCGAGAAATTTGTATAAAATAACTGACAAAATTTCAAAATTATCCCTCGAATAAAGTTATCAGATGATTGAAAAATCAGCCCTTAGAAAATTGAAATAGGGAAAAACAATCGTTTTCTCGTCTAAGTATAGTTAGAATAGTGGTTGTCACTTGTTCATGTATTCGGATTAGAAGTACCGATCTATTCTATGTCCTCATTTTTCTTCCTCCGTATCGATGGTAGTCTTGTAAATGAAAAAAACCGGCCAAGCGCGAGTCGTACTCGCGCACGAAGGGTTCCGTACCATTATCTATAAAAATCACGTCTGTTGTATGGGAGCCCCCCTTAAATATTTATTTTATTTTAATGACTTATTATTAATGTAAAAATACAACTGATTATTTTGTGAATATTTCAAGTGCCTACCTGTTGTCATTATTGATATCGAGCAAAAAAGGAGAAAAAAATCGCGTTTGTTGTATGCCCCCCTTAAATATTTATTTATTTTGTTTTTAGTATTTGTTGTTATATGTTGTGATAAATAAAAATAAAGTACTTGAGCCCAGGAGATGGCCACAGCATCAGTGACACATCCGTTCGGCCGTTTTTGCGTGATTAACAAACCTCTTCACAAACTCTGACATTAATTATTTTTCTCATGGCTGAATTTTCAATAGTTAGATGTTTTTTATCTGAAGATTTACAGTTTGACATATTTTCTACACAAAAGCTGTCAAACGGCAATATTACTACTCTTCAGTTAAGGGATCTGACTATTGACATAAACACACCTTCAAACACAAAAAAACACAAAGACAAATCAGCCCTTAGTTTTGTTCAAGACAAATCAGCCCTTAGTTTTGTTCAAGACAAATCAGCCCTTAGTTTTGTTCAAGACAAATCAGCCCTTAGTTTTGTTATTTTAACCGAATACATTCATTTACGAAGAAAAAATTTATAAAGACAGTTTTTTATAATATTCATAAAAATTGTGCCCCGCCCGTAGAAAGTTGCTTAGGCCCAAGCTAACAATAACTATATTATTAGTATTTCTTAGCGAGAAATAACTGCTCCGACAGCTTCGCTTGTTAGGACCAACAGCCTGGAACTCAGCCAGAAAACTTAATCTATGAATTAAAACAGAAATCACGTAAATCGAGTAAGTGGTTCTCAAGTTATAACCGCACCAACGGAAAGTCGTTGCGTTTTATAATACGTCATAAAAATAAACCAATCAGCAAGGTTGACAGGTCAGGGGGGCAATTCTCGTAATTTTAAGAACGTTCACAGTCAGAGGGCCGATTCTCGTAATTTTTAGAACGTTCACAGTCTGATCTCAGTCTCAATCTGTCAAAAAATACTTCTAATTTCCCTACATTTTGACAAGTTTTTGACATTTGTTTGTCGCTGAGATGAGACTGCGACTAGATTTTGAACGTTTTAAATTACGGGAATACGGGCCCTGATCTCAGTCTCAATCTGTCAAAAATACCTCTAATTTTCCTACATTGTTGACAAGTTTTTGACATTGATGGTCGCTGAGATGAGATTGCGATTAGCTATACCTGACTAAGTATAACATCCTATCTTCCTCTCAATATGGTTTTAGGAGGGGAATGTCGGCCGAGGATGCTACTGAGGAACTTGCAACGGTAAAACTAAGGAAGTAGATAAGGGGAACAAATGCCTAGTGGTCTTTCTTGACCTCAAGAAAGCCTTTGATACCGTCTCTATTTCTAAGCTTATACACAGGCTGGAGAATTTAGGATTTCGAGGTTCTGCTCTCTCTCTCTTCTCAGCAGTTACCTCCGTAATAGAAAACAGGGGGTAAAGATTGAAAACCGGGTTAGTGACGAAGAGAACGTGACGTATGGCGTTTTTTATAATATGACGTGTAAAAGTGACTCCGATATCCAATTTACAGAATAAACAATTTCATTTCCACAGCAATGTGGTGTGGTTACTATCGCCAAAACCTATCTGACCATTTTGAAAACAAAATCCCGTGCACATGATGACCACAGCTGCGTCCGTAAGTAAAACAACAGAGGATCCTTTTTAGGTCGACTAATAATATGCGCTGCAAGCAGGAATAGTCCTTACGGTGGTCAGATATAGATTTTGGCGATAGTACGTGTGATTGAGTATCGCGTATCGCCAAGTACGCTTTTGAAGGTTCCTATTCAGAAACAGGCTAGAGGATATAGAATTGAAAGAGGTCAGGTACTCACGGGATACTGGGAGCCAGGAGATCACCTCACTGTATCACTAGCAGTCGTATTTCACGATATTTTGGTGGTTTTTCACCGCGCGCGCGGTTAGCTGCCGGCCGGTCTTACGTTTCGTTCGAACTCGTTTTTTCGTCTTTTTGCCGCCAGATGGCGGGAGCGAATGGGTTGTCTTTGGCCCGCGCACAGCGTTGTATGAGTACGCGTGGCGGCAAATTTAAAATAGGAAGGAAAGGGAAAGGACTGGGGAAAGCATCCCTAAGCCTGTTCAACGTGTATTCCGCCCTTAAACTGATGCTCATTTATTGTGTAACAAAAAAGCAAAACGAAAGCAGATTCTCTACAAAAAAACAAAACACGGAAAACTGTCATCTCATATTCGTATTCAAAACATAAAGAAACCGCTTCGTTTGACGCGCCCGCGCCAATTCAATGGCCGCGTGTTTCCGCTGAATAAGCCAGTGTGCCTTTGAGAAAAGATTCGCAGTGAAACATTAAAAAAACAAGAGCTTTTAGAAAAAGAAGCAAAACGAACGTCCTGGCACGCTTCGCCGGTCGGGAGCGGTGCGAGCTACGAGCGGGGAGCGAACTGAGCCTACGCCAAATTACGAAAAAAATTTACAGAAAAATAGGTTTATTTGTCACAGAAATAAGTAAATTAAATACTAAAAGATAATTAAAGACTGAATTTTCCAACGCCAGATAATTTTGTCCGAGGAATAATATTTGACAGATTTTCCATACAAAATGTGTCAGACGTCAATTTTATTCCACGAATAAAAATTATCTGTCGATATAAAAATCAGCCCTAACTCGAATAAAAAATAAAAATCAAAATAGAACTATAATCACGAGCACAAAACAGAAATAGCAACATCGACAGCTGCACGTCATTTTTTTTTTATTAAAACTTTTTTTTTTTAATAATCGAGCACTGAATCCATGGTAACAATGGTTTGCGTGTCAATGTCTCTGCCACCCTGCAGTGCAATTCTGTAACCATCTCACCGTGAAAACTTAGGTGAAGTGAGCGTGGAGTGAGCTGTCATTCCAAATAATGCTAGGGGTTGACACTACTGACAACTCACATCAAGCTCACTTCACTTGAGTTTTCACGGTGAGATTTTTACAGAATCGACCGGCTGTACACTGTATAACAGACGGCGATGACCACTTACCAATATGTGGACAGTTGTTTTTTTTTTCACACAATAATTAAAAATTAAGAAGAAGAAACCACAATTAATTCCCGCGCATTCAACAAAACATTACTAACATTGATTTCCGTTACTCGTTCATTATTTACGAGCAGTTTCCCGCGACTTTGTTCATATACAAAGTTCAACACCCCATTTGACCCGATAAGGCTGAGGTCAGGCGAGCGCAATTTTGTGAGCTGTGGTTTGACTTTCTTATCATCGAATAATGAGCGTTGCATTCTATTTTATGCATATTATAAATAATTACAGGCTTTAAGTGATATGAGTGAGTGCTGCTGGGAAGCTTGTCGCACCACTTCTTCTTTCCAGAGAAAGCGTTAAGAAGTGAAGAAGAGCGGGCGTTTTGGGGGACTGTCTTATATAATTTTGTCGTCGAAAAATGCTGATTCTTAGCCTTCTCATCGGCCTAGCCGTGTCCCAACTATCTTGAAGTCGGCTTCCAGTCTAACCAGATGTAGCTAAGTATCAGTATTTTACGTAGAGCGACTGCCTATCTGACCTCCACAACCCAGTTACAGGGTAATACGAAACCTCTTGATAAGACTGGTTAAAAATACAAACAATACACTGGCTAAAGTTGTAAAAAAATAAAAGGCCCGTTTTGACATTTAAGAATGCGTTCTTGACACCTGTCAGTTTCATACAAACGAATACGTGTTTTGCGAATTTGATCTATAATAACTCCTAGAACTGTCAATGCAAAACGGGCCTTTTATTTTTTGATAACTTTAGAGCACCGGTAGATGAAAAGTTGTGTGGCAATCGGTTGTCATGGTATGGGCATGTGAAACAGTGGAATGAAGAAAATGGCGTGAGTAACGTTTCGAGTATGAAAGTTGATAGCTATAAGAGTAAGGGAAGATCAAAGAAGCGATGCATGGACTGTGTGAATGATGATATGGTTAGAAAGGGGGTAACTGTCGAGATGGCGGCTAATAGAGGAGTATGGAAGAAAAAGGGGATCCCTTCTTTTCTCATAATATTCATTTTCCTAATATACTTTGGCATAACAATTTTGGTATAATTTGTTTTGCCATAATAATACTTTGCCATACCTATCTTTTTTTGGCATACAGTTTATGTTGGCATAATTATCTTGAAGGGTAATTTGTTTTGGCATAAATTTTTAATTCGCATAATGTTACTAGGCCTAATGACTATTAGCATAATAGTATTTAGGCATACAACTATTGGGTATGATGTTTCCTAATATTTACTACTGTTATTGAATCATATGGGTTAGGTTAGGTTAGAACTGTGACCATTAACGTGCCGCAGAAGCGGGCGCCGAGCATCAGATTCCCTCAGATCCCCTCTATTGTTGGTGCTGTGGGTTGTGGTTTGGGTTATAACAGTATGATGTTTCCTGATATTAACTTAATCATTACAGAATTTTGAATTATGTTAAAGGATTAATATACAACTTTGCAATAATATACTTAGTGACACAATAGTTTTATGATACCGCCAACTTAGAAAAATAAAAAAAATATTTGTTCTACCTACAATGTAAAGTGCCTACAAATTGCATTAGAGCAATATTGTATAAAAATTTGTATTAGTGTCTAACATTTTAGGAGTTAATTATTATGCTTATTTGTTATGCCTTTAAAAATATGTTTTAATATCATTAAGCGTAAATAAATGTATGCTTTAGAATGTTATGCTTAATCATTATTATGATTAGAGAAATTATGCTTAAAAAATTAGGCGTAAGCTGTTATGCGTAAATAATGTTATGAGAAAATATAATTAGGAGAAACAAAAGTATGCCAAGTTATATTAGATCTTAAAATTTTATGCAAATAGATAGTTAACCAAGAAAAGGACATGTTGTGGCGACCCCAAATAAATTGGGATAAGGACATTGGCTAGAGTGCATTGAGAAACGTTTCCACGACGAAAAAAAAAAACAAAAGAATTTTTGGAACGAAGTTCCTTATCGCGCGTTTCGAAAGGGGGCTAGACGGAAAAAATTAAGACCAAAAGTTGGAACGACACTTTTTGCTATAGTTGTAAGCTGTGCGACGTGCGCGTGTTTCTCTGTCCGTCTCTCTCTCTCTCTTATTATATAGAAAGCAAGCCAGTTATACTTCGTTCCATCCGGGTGTCCCTTGATACCTCTCAAGTTTTTTCCTTCCTATTTTCGTATTAAAAATCGCTTACCGCTTACTTCTTAAACACTGCGACCCAAACTGAAATACTCAAATAGGGTAGAGGAAGGACAATATAATTGAAATTATCTTTAAGAGGGGACACCGAATCCGTCTGTAATACAATGATAATAAAGTTATACATATATATCATTTTTGTTTTTTAAAAAAACGTTGCCCCACTCTAGGAATTTCTCCTGTATCGTGGGTGCGTTTACAAACATTAAAACTCACATACACAAACAGCCAGACCCGGAACAACTACTTGTAGGTCATACAAATATTTTTTCCGTGCGGGAATCGAACCCGCGACATGCAGCTCAGCAGTCAATCGCTTAACCACTGCGCCAACCGTGCCGTCGTAAACTTTTAATTATAATTAAAAGAAAAATTACGTAATTTGATTTAGTTTCGAACCTATTTTCACCACTAGGTTACTATGTAGGTAGTTATTTGGCAATAACAATAGTTACTTTAAGGCTGGTTTTACAATCGACCGATAATAAATTTTTATTTACAATAATTACAGTCCCATTCGTGAGAGTCCCCTTTTTGTAAAGAAAAAATGATACCCAAACATCTTTCTTCTTAAAATTACGTTAGTCCTACAAACAAATTGTGAAGAAGTAAAGTTATACATATTATATCATTATACATAATTATAATGACGACGGCACGGTTGGCGCAGTGGTTAAGCGATTGACTGCTGCGCTGGGTGCCGCGGGTTCGATTCCCGCACGGAACAAATATTTGTATGACCTACAAGTAGTTGTTCCGGGTCTACCTGTTTGTGTAAGTGAGTTTAAATGTTTGTAAACGCACCCACGGAACAGGAGAAATCCCGAGTGTGGGGCAACGTTTTTTTAAAAAAAAAAAAAAAAACTTTTGAAGCTGTTTTACGCACTCCATAGAGCGTTATTTTGTTTTTGTGTTTACGTCGTTTTTTTCTGTTTTCTGTGATACTTATAATTAAATAGCTAGTTTCACCCGCGTAAGTTTTTATCCCGTGGGAATATCGGGATAAAAAGTATTCTATATATTAATTCTGGTTATAAACCATCTGTGTCCCAAATTTCATCCAAATCCGTTCAGTAGTTTTTGCGTAAAAGAGGAACAAACATCGATCCATCCATCCATATAGATATTAAACAAACAGTATTAAAATCTATAAAACGAAGGTACTTACGTCCATGATACCTCATTATAGAAGAAAAGAAAGAAAAAGCATTTATTTGCGGCAAACATGACGCATAAAAAAAGGACATAAACACACACAAAAAAAACAAGTTGGGGGTAAACATGCGTCACATTTACGCAAAACGGCCATCGCTCAGCATAATGCTAAGACCCTCTGCACCAGACTGCTCTGCTGCTCTGCTCTCTGACCCAGTTGAAAACCAGCGTCAGAAACTAACCATCTTGTTAAGTAAAAAACTAGTTCGAACTAAAACCAAACTTTCGAGCCAGTTACTCTATTGTAAACTTTATCCCGTAGAGCATAAAGTTGTTAATACAAAAAAATAATATTAGATCCGAGTCTAATATGTCAATTTTGTAGTAACAACTGTTATGTACGTCAGTTGGAATAAAATGTAGTTCAAAATGCAGTCAAACTTGAAGTAACTGTTTGTAAAGATGATAGTTTTCATTTTTGCTGAAATGAACCTATTTGGCATAGTAATAAGGCATACAATAGATACGTATATGTAAACTGATGTTCCCTAAATAAAACCGCTAGTGTAATCTAAATTGAACAATAATCAAAGGCCATCAAAACATTCGTCCGCATCACTGTCAATAGGAAACGTGCCCAAAAGGCTGGCAGCATTGCCACGTTGTATGGCAATGCTGATTCTTTGGGCTAAAAATATGCCAGCCTTCTGGTCACGTGAAGAGTCAATCAACCGCTTGGCGATGTCTTGAAATACTATGTGTGCACTCGTAGCCCATGGCCCTAGTGTTTCAACCCTAAACGGAACTAAACTTGTGTTGTAAACTGAAGTCTACACTATTAATAAAATCTTTTTAACAAAAAAATTAAACCGCCGAAAAAATTAAAGGCAAAAAATAATAAACCTTTTTTATTTAACCATCTATATCTATACTTATAATAAATCTGTAGAAGTGAAAATTCTGTACATTGAAAATATCAAAAAAATAATTTACAGGGGGTGTTACTAGACCGACACCGAACCCGAAAATGTGATTAAAAAAATTTTTGTCTGTCTGTCTGTCGGTCTGTCTGTCTGTCTGTCTGTCTGTTTGTTCAGGCATCACGCAAAAACTACCAGTTCGATTACGATGAAACTTGGTATAATTATTCTTTAATATCCTGGGCATCACACTGGGTACTTTTTATCCCGGAAAAGTATATACAATAAAAAACAAACTTAATTTTGCGGTTCGATCCCTATACCCGATTACCACTGTCTGTACTGTACCAACCGCAAATACTAAGTTTGTCGTAGGTTGGGTCACCCGCAGTGGAGTTCATTTTTATTTCTTTTAGTTTTTAGAGTTATTTAGGTTTATTTTTATATGAGTCGTAGGTATAGATTTTAATTTTAAAGTATAGGTAGTATATTTTTGATAGTGTACGTAGTGACCGTAGGTTATTTTATAATACTGTTAGGTAGGATTAGTCATTCGTATAGATAGATATTAGTTTTTAGGGATTTTGCTTATTTATTGAGTTTAGATTAGTTATCATCAGAAATAGGTTTATTTAGGTAGGTATTTAATTTTCTGTTATTGAGTTTTTTTTTTTAATTTGGTAGGTACTTAGGTAAAGATATCATATAGGTACCCTCTTAATCACCACTAATGAGACACAATTGGTTTTCTACTGTAATTAGCCACAAAGGGCCCGCGAGATAGATGGCATTCTGGGGAAGCACATACATTTTATCCTGTTAGCACGTTCCCGTGGGATAATTTCCGACATCCACGCGGGCGAAGCCGCGGGCAGAAGCTAGTAGTAACTAAGTTCTTAAACTAATTTGTAGTCCGCGCCAAACAATCAATAAATTGCCTTAAATTTAAACAGCGCCGGCATAAAATTATAATTAAGGTATACTTACATTAGTTTAAGAACTTAGTAAGGTTAAATAAAAAAAAACTTTATTATTTTTTGCTTTTCAGTTTTTTCTGCGGTTTAATTTTTTTGTTAAAAAGTTTTTATTTTATAATTTTTCGTGGCTATAATCTACTAATTGTTTGCCAAAGGGCAGGCATATGTGGCACTGAGTAGAGTAATAATACACAACTCCGCATTCAAATCTGTGAGTGAACAATAAATCACCCGTATTGTCCCACCTAGGTGGGAACATTCCAACCCTAAGGGGTTGGAATTCTTTTTCCAAATTTATATGGGGCCAACTTTGAGCCATTGCCATCCAACGTGGCAATGCAGCAAGCGTTTTGGGCACCTTTGCGCCGGGAACGGTTAGGGGCGGGTTATTTGGCTAGGCTGACGTGTGGTTCTTGTCCTAATATGTATTATATAATTGTATTTTATTGTTTTAATTTGACTATAATTATTGATTGTATTTGTAATGTTTGTAATAAATAAATATATCTACTTTGAGGTATACCCTTTCCAATAAAAAAAGAATTATCAAAATCGGACTACTCTGTAAAAAGTTATTCGTGGTCATAAATAAAAATATATATACGCGTCGACTTGAGAACCTTCTCCGTTTTTTTTTTTCGTCGGTTAAAAATAAGCTCCCCAATCCCAAAGCATGATAAACCTAAAAATGTGTTGTAGTTAGCTGAATGTTTAGTTGTCTTAGTGATTGTTTATTTTTCATCTGATATAATATTTTAGTTATTTGTCACCCAGGATGGGAAGAGATGCGCCGTCCGGGGCATAGCTGGGGCCAACACGGGATATCAGTCCAAGGTACAAACAACTTCATTCATTTATACTACCCCTTCCTGTCCTGTATCCGAATTTTTTGTATACAATCAAAAATCAAAATCAAAAGTCATTTATTCAAATTAGGCTGAGAGTCAGCACTTTTCGAACGTCAAAATTACAAAAGACAGTCCCCCAAAAACGCCCGCCCTTCACCACTTCCTAGTGCTATCGCTGGGAAGAAGAAGTGGCGCAACAAACTTCCCAGCAGCACAGCTGTCTGTTCAGTTAGAATATAGTGCATGTATGCAATACTAGGAACCTATGTTCAGTAATTAACATTACAAGAAACTTAAAGTGTCCCAGCAGTGGGAACATCATAGGCTCTGATTATGCAAAGGCCAAATAATATCATCTGACCAAAAAGTTTAAGATGGATGTCTTGAGAAAAAAAAAACGGGTTGCACTCCGGGAGTGCCGACAGAAGTGAAACCTTGAATGTTAACGTTGTGCATTTTTGATATTTTGGAATGCGGTCTAGAGTAGACCTTCCGTCTAACGAATTTTCGATCAGATCACGTGTCCTGACGCGAGCTCCGTCTTACGAATTTTCGATCAGGTCACGTGTCCTGACGCGAGTTTAACATTTTTTACCCATCACAAAAAACTCTCCCTCCGTTTTACGAATTTTCTATCAACTCACGTGTCATGACGCGTGCTCCTTCTTACGAATTTTCGATCAGGTCACGTCCCCTGACGCGAGTTTAACATTTTTTACCCATCACAAAAAAATGCACAACGCACAAGAAGTTTTCACTTCAAAAATGTCCGCGACACTAAAAATATAACCAAATTAGTTTCTCGACAATTCTCCGAACACTACTAAAACATTGTGTCGATGTTTTTTAGGTTATTGAAATTCGATTCAATGTTATTTATACCCTGAAATAATAATATAATAATAATAATATCCCTGGACATTTCACACAGCGCCATCTAGTCCCAAGCTAAGCAACCTAATGCTTGTGTTATGGTAACAAGATGGCTGATAAACTACTTAAATAATAATCAGCCGTGTGGCATCCACCTTCTGTCAGCTTCTTTCTGAAACTTGTGTCTACCGAGCTGGATTACTTGACCAGGTACTTACGTACATTTAAACAAATTATTTCAATCTGTATTTGGTCGAAGAAATAGGGTCACCGAGGGTACCCCAAGGGTTAAAATTAAAATGTCCAACCTTGTTACGAGTGGCCGGCTCAGACCTTTTTGTCGAGACTCTTCGAAACTCGATTTATCCCTGGGGTGTCGTAAAAGGCAACTAAAGCGTTATGAGAAGTGGATACGCAGTATCGCCGTCCTGTCTATTGCAATCCATCAGAGGGGCAATTCTCGTAATTTTAAAAACATCCAAGAAAGAAAAATTGTTTATTCTGCACAAACAAGAAAGAAAGAAAGAAAATGTATTTATTGCGACTCGTACAGGATCATAAACTAAACTAAACACAGTTAAAAATAAAAATAAAACAAATTGTATAAAAAAGTAACAAAAGGAAAAAAAAACAGAAAGTCCTATACGAGGCCAAAAGGCTCCTATCTCAGTATGATGCTTCGATATTTAAAAAATAAATGTCGCAGCGCTGGTATTCTGATAGGGCCCGCTGTGATGTCACGGGCAATCACAGTAATAAATAAATAATAAAATAGATAATATTATGTAAAATATTAGCAACTAGCTTCTGCCCGCGGCTTCGCCCGCGTGGATGTCGGAAATTATCCCACGGGAACGTGCTAACAGGATAAAATGTACGTGCTTCCCCAGAATGCCATCTATCCCGCGGGCCCTTTGTGGCTAATTACAATAGAAAACCAATTGTGTATCATTAGTGGTGATTAAGAGGGTACCTATATGATATCTTTACCTAAGTACCTACATAATTAAAAAAAAAAACTCAATAACAGAAAATAAAATACCCACCTACCTAAATAAACCTATTTCTGATGATAACTAATCTAACTCAATAAATAAGCAAAATCTCTAAAAACTAATTCTATACGAATGACTAATACTACCTAACATTATTATAAAATAACCTAAAACTAAAAGGAATAAAAATGAACTCCACTGCAGGTGACGTAACCTACGACAAACTTATTATTTGCGGTTGGTACAGTACACAGTACAGTTATCGGGTCTAGGGATCGAACCGCAAAATTAAGTTTGTTTTTTATTGTATATACTTTTCCGGGATAAAAAGTACCCAGTGTGGTGCCCAGGATATTAAAGAATAATTATACCAAGTTTCAGCGTAATCGGACCGGTAGTTTTTGCGTGATGCCTGAACAAACAGACAGACAGACAGACAGACAAAAATTTTTTTAATCACATTTTTGGGTTCGGTGTCGGTCAAGTAACAGTATAGCTTGACGTGTAGCCGTGTGTACGTCCCGTGGTTTCATCCGCATAAGTTTCGATCCCGTGGGACTATCAGGATAAAAAGTATCCTATATGTTAATCCTGGCTATAAACCATCTGTGTGCCAAATTTCATCCAAATCCGTTCAGTAGTTTTTGCGTGAAAGAGTATCAAACATCCATCCATCCATACAAACTTTCACGTTTATAATATATTAGTAGGATTAATTTAATGAAGGTTCACCAACAGTACCTAGTTAAAAATATTATACAGCATACGAACATACAAGTAATTGTGTCTTAAAACTAACTGTACAGCCAATTACAGGCAAACACCACGTGTAAAATGCTCTTTGTAATTATAAATTAAATTTTAAAGAGTGCACTTAAATTCTAGATAATTATATTAAATAAAATACTAATGACGTCTGACAAACGTCGATATTGAGTCTGTGTCGTCGACGTCAACCTGCACCCTAATTGCGTAACACACAATCAATCGTAATCTGAATCATTTTGAAGCAAATTGCTAGGTAATCCATTGCTTCATAAGTTCGAAAAATTTGTCTGCTCAACACGTAAATACTTAACGCAATGAATGTTGTTGAACTGTCAAAATGAAACCGATTCCGATTGATCGTGTGCTGCGTTCATTTATGAGTTTGCACAAACTCAAACTCAAATCATTTAATTCAACTAAACCAATTACAGGTACTTTTGAATTGTCAAAGGGTCGGTCAGTCAGAAAGATGAAGCTAGTTTCCCATTCCAAAGCGTAGGTACCTATGGAGAAGAACGGGCAAGAAACTCCATGGACACTCTTTTAAACCATAAAATTGTTACAAAATATTTCATTACATCATTCGTGTTGAAATTAACCAGCTAAGAGATGACCAGTCCCTACTGGCGGCGCCCGTTCACGAACATGACGTATGGATCAGCACCATTCAGCTCAACCATTTTGGAGGGAACTTAATGATCCAACACACACGCCACCACCAGCGAGACATTTGAGTGAGCATGACATACTCACAGCCGCCAGGGCACATTCAAGTCAATGAAAGACGTGCCCAGTAAATGGTAGCTCTATAGAAAGTACATAGTGCTCACACGTGTGCTATGCAATTATACAATACTAAACATGGGGTACAGGCGAATTAGCACCAGACACTGTATGGCGAACAGGTGGGGCTAAGGGTGTAATAAGTTTGCGAGGTAGTCTACGGGGTACTTCACGTTTGTTGCATTGTTTTCACGACAAACGATGGGACGCCGAAACTTTTGATCGACGAACGATAGCGTGACACAATTTTCGCTCAACAAACTAGACCGCGTGCTTTCCAAACCACAGAGGCTTTTGGTATGTAAAGATGGTCACCCATCCACGGACCAACCGCGGCAAGCATAGCTTAACCTGATCGACCGATCCGTGCGGCTGTTATTATATACTTGGTCACAAGCCACCCGGTTACTGTAATGCCAATAAACGCATTTTTCTTTCTTTACATGTCATCATCTGCCTAGCCTTTTCCCAACTATGTTGGGGTCGGCTTTCAGTCTAACCGGATGCAGCTGAATACCAGTATTTTACATGGAGCGACTGCCTATCTGACCTCCATAACCCAGTTACTGGGTAATACGATACCCCTTGGTAAGACTGGTTGTCAGACTTTCGGGCTTCTGACTACCCGTAACGACTGTCAAAGATCCACGAATGACAGCCGGGACCAACGGCTTAACGTGCTTTCCGAGGCACGGAGGGGTCTCGGTATGTAAAGATGGTCACCCATCCACAGACCAACCGCGGCAAGCGTAGCTTAACCTGACCTATCGACCTGTGCGGCTGTTATTATGTATAGTTGGAAAAAGATATTGGCGGTTGGATTATTTTTTATTTGATTAATTTTGTGTTTCACGAACTGTGTCCAAATAAACTTTTTTCTTTCTTTCTTTCTTTCAAAGATCTCCTTACCTCCTCACTGCCGACAGCCGAAAAGATAAAAGATCCCTTTAAAAAAAGATTAAGTTAAAAACTTTTATCTTGACGGGGGTAATCTGCAGAACGTAATGGTTTTCGCTGGCGTTAAAACTTACAGAATTTCTTTAAGATAAAAATGTTGAATTTGTTGGCTGGGAGTATGGATTTGTGTCTGGGCTGATAGCAACAGGCTTGCTTTACAATAACTAGCGAAATGCGAGTGACTATGTATGCAGCGTGTATCAGAAATGCATGGTTATAGTTAAAGGTGCGGTACAGAATAGGTAGAATAGAATTTTATTTTGCAAATATGGGTAATACATAATAGTTCTTAAGAATTACATTTAGCTCAGCCACATTTTACCAATCGGCATGCAAACATTTGAAATTATTTATATCACTATTTTTACACTTATTTAGATCAATTTATAAATTACTATTATAAAATTTTTAAATCATCAACTTAATTAAAAATATAATTATGTTTGTATTAAAAGGAAAATATAGATTAGTATTATAAGATTATATATCATGTCATGACTATTACAAATATAGGTACCATATGATTACATCATTTATTTAGTTATTTCACGAAAAAATCGCAGTTGAAAGTTGCCAAGTGTTGACATAATGGTGCTCGTGACTGTACGTGCCGCTGTTATTATTCAGCCACGGGCTCCTCAATATCTAAACACTAGAAAATGAAAACAAAAAAGATGCGATGTTTTTTTGGGGTTCAACGACCGCTGGGTGTTTTGTTACTTGATTAGAAAATCTGTTTTCTTTCGTTTTATCGTGTAAAGATAACGACACTCATCACGTAGGTATGCAGAGTTTCGCTAGCTAATTTAATTTAACCCTGAATATTAGTGTGCACTTCCGCTACTTGAGTTATGGAAAACTGCAAAACTTAGGGCGCGTTCACATTTAACGTCCGTTTTACAGGTCCGTTAAAACGTGTATGTTATTAGCATATGTAGTTGTATGAGCGAGTTCACACATAATACAGTATTCCGGATCCAGTAGAAAATACCGATCCGACAAAATAAGCAGCAATCCGTTTTACAGGTCCGTTTAAACGTATGTGTTATTAGCGTATGTAGTTGTATGAGCCAGTTCACACATAATACAGTATTTCGGATCCAGTATAGGTACTGATCCGATCTCTTAAAATCAGTCCTGTGTGAATACTATCTCCAGTAGCGACGGATCCGTTAAAAAGGATCCTGTAAAAACGTACGTATATGTGAACGCGCCCTTACGCGATAAAAATGTGGGGAACAGCTGTAAGTAGCGGATATACATTTTTTGATATTTCAGTGTCGTTGATATTCATTTTCAAGAGTAGGTAATAAATACTTCCCTATAATATGTTACTAGTTTATATTAACAGCATGTATAGACATTGGCGTAGCTAGGGAATTTGTCTAGGGGTGGCAGCGGTTCAGCTGAAGTAACCACAGTCATTTAATGAGATATAAAATAATCCCACCAAAAATATTTCGCTGTATAGAAGTTCCAATACCTATTTACGTATCGTAATTTCTTTGTAACTTGTGTACGTCATATTTATAAAAAACGCCCATCGAACGCTAACACCAAACAAAACTTATAACATAATCATTATTTCCGTTTACAAAAACACATCTGTAACAATCAACGATCAAACTCGAAGGTTATAAAAACGAAACTTTTTAAACTGCTATAAAAAAATAAACGCACAAACTGCCGAACTTCAGTATTTTGTTAAAACGGTAACACTTTATCAAAAAATAAATTTTCTAACAGCTCCCAAGGACGCCATCTTCCTTCCACAATTTGTGACATCATAAACAGCGTTGATAAACGAGAGTTGTCGTTGCGCGGCGATAGATGGCGCTTTTATAAAATTTGTCAATTCTTTAGAAACTGTGTTGTTAACTTTTTAAGGTTATGTCTTAAAGATAACACAAAAATAATATAACGAAGCTGAGTCACTTGTACTCGCCTTTATTGCAATATTTTTTATGTACCGGACCATATCTGGGAACCTTCTGGTTACGGAGATATTGAAGGTCAAAATTCCAACTTTAACTGAGGTTTTTTTACGAAAACCAGTTTTCAATTATATAATACAACTTTAAATATCTGGGGGTACCCATGTACCAATACGTGCACAATTTTTTGCGTGCAATACGTTCGTTAGTAGTTTCCCAGCAATTATTTTTCCACACAGTTACTTACGGCTGATTTTTCAATTCTCTGATAACTTTTTTCGAGAAATAATTTTGAAATTTTCACAGTTATTTCCTTCGATCAATAGTAGTACTAGATTAAGGATCAGAAACAAAAATCAGTCGCTCAAAGTGGCCACGTTTGCACACACGTAAACATCTACATTTCTTAGAAAAAAGTTTAATAATAGGTATATAGTTTAACTTCAGTTTATTATAAACCTTAATGCTTAAACATAAAGTTTAATTACCATTGCAAAATACATTTAAAATGTCGCTTGAAAATAAAATCATTCTATTTTTAAATTTTCAGCCATTCATTCTAAAATTAAACTAAGTCTAAGTAATAAGGTTAAAAACATACAAATTTGAAATAAGACCACAAAAGTATTTGTGGTCTTATTTTTCGGGCCGTTTTTGAAGCGCTTGTCGGGAATCTAGTACTATTATTGATCGAAGGTTATTTCATACAGAAACTGTCAAACGTCAATTTAATTCCTAGAATAAAAGTTATCTGGCGATGGACAAATCAGCCCTTAGTTAGATGTAGAGAATGCATAGTTGACGGCTATGTGATGGGTCTTTTTACAACCAGAAGATTAAAAAAAAAAATTAAAATATTTTATTTGATAACCTTAAACGTACAACAAATTTGAGATTGGAGCCTCCTTTTAAGCAACACATGCCTGTATTAGGAGAGTCCGCTCTTTCAAAAACAAGAAGTGTAAACTATACAATACGAGTACATAATAAAAAACGAGGTGATTTGAGTGAATCAAAATCAAAAGTCATTTATTCAAATTAGGCTGAGAGTCAGCACTTTTCGAACGTCAAAATTACAAAAGACAGTCCCACAAAAACGCCCGCCCTTCACCACTTCCTAGTGCTGGGAAGAAGAAGTGGCGCAACAAACTTCCCAGCAGCACAGCTGTCTGTTCAGTTAGAATATAGTTGCATGTATACAATAGTAGGAACCTATGTTCAGTAATTAACCTTACAAGAAACTTAAATTATTTGCCATAAAATATGTCAGCTAGCCACGCCAATATACCAACAAATATAATAAAAACTATACGTACTCAAGCTGAAAAATAATTAATTCAAATGGAAATAAATGGAATGAGGGTGGGTGTGTGTAAGTGAGGGTGTGTGTGTGTGTGGGAGGGTGGGTGTGTGTGTTTATGTGGAGTATTGTGTTAATATAGTGTTAGTGTATTTGTTGTAGAAGTGATTCAGTCTCACTATAGGTTAGCTTTCTTATCCATTCCGTTAGTATTTTTTTGCATTCATAACAATTCTTAGGGTAGATGTAAATGTGTTTATTAATAGCATTATAAAGCTGAGAAGATACCTAACTTCTTTATAAAAAACCAGAAGCATTGCAGGTGAGTTGCCATCCCAGAGACAAAGCTGAAATACTTATCTCACGTGCGTGAAATTATACCAGCACAAATACCTACTCTTTTAATAAAAACACAGCAACTCTGCTTGGTGACCTTCAAACGTTTAATACGACAGCTGAGAGTCTCAAGTTTAAAAGATGGCGCTTGAGAAGAGCTGAAAAGATAATCTGTTCCTTTAGATACAAATCTTTAGAATTAAAAGCCTCTTATAATATATTTTTAAAACTAAACCTAAATATATACGTGCATGCCGCGGAAATCGCTTTAAGCCGTTGGTCCCGGCTGTCATTCCTAGATCTTTAACAGTCGTTACGGGTAGTCAGAACGCCGAAAGTCTGACAACCAGTCCCCAGGGGTACCGAGTTACCCAGTAACTGGATTGTGGAGGTCAGATAGGCAGTCACTCCATGTAAAATACTGGCTTAGCTGCATCCATGTAGACTGGAAGCCGACCCCAACATAGTTAGGAAAAGGCTAGGCTAGGATCTCGTATCCATAAAGGCTATTTTCGTACTTCAATGTTACGTCTGACCGTACCCTTAACTCCCGACAAATCCGTCAAGCGTGAACTGTTGCTTCAGCACGGGTTCCGTACTCGGTAGGTAAAGACAACACTGTTTGTATTGAACACAAAGCTCATACAATATGTATGAGTAGATAGTAGTCATGTTTATTAATACATAAAGGATGATAATATTGATACTGTACTGTTTTATTTAGAGGGGAATGTATGTATTCAGGCATGTAGTGGTAGCTACAACGCCACAAGCGAACAACACGTCATACTGACATCACGCAAAATCCTGCATCTCGCAAGCAGAGTTTACTGCGCAACTAGCATATATATTATACAACAGCCCGATATGATTCATTGGGCAGTTGCCCACCAGACACAACACCCCTCTGGTCGGAGGATCCTCCCTTTTCTATGGAGGAGGAGTGAACTTTACACCCTATTCCTCATACTTCTATAAACATAAGCAGTTGGCCCCGGCTGTCATTCGTGGATCTTTGACAGTCGTTTCGTAGTCTGACAACCAGTTTTACCAAAGGATATCGTATTACCCAGTAACTTGGTTATGGGCGTCAGATAGACAGTCTATGTATTAAGCTGCATCCGGTTAGACTGGAAGCTGACCATAACATAGTTGGGAAAAGCTAGGCAGATAATGATGATAAAGTATGTATACATAAGCAGCGTATGATGTTCCCACTGCTGGGACACAGGCCTCCTCTCTGTGAGAGGGAGTGGGCTGTAATCCACCACGCGGGCCCAGTGCGGGTTGGTAGATGTCACATGTCTTCGAATGTTTGGTTCTAGGACATGCCGGTTTCCTCACGATGTTTTCCTTCACCGTTTTGAGAGCAGTGGTGATGAAATAATTTACACTAAGTAAAGCGCCTGACTGGGTACAAACCTATGACGTACCACTCGTAAGTTGGGGTCAGTGCCACTGGACCACTACTGCTCAAATAAATAATAAATAAATATCCCTGGACATTTCACACAGCGCCATCTAGTCCCAAGCTAAGCAACCTAATGCTTGTGTTATGGTAACAAGATGGCTGATAAACTACTTATATACATTTTTTTTTGTAAATACATACATATTATAGATAGAAAAACACCCAGACTCGGAACAAATACATGTAGGTCATACAAATATTTGTTCCGTGCGGGAATCGAACCCGCGACACGCAGCGCAGCAGTCAATCGCTTAACCACTGCGCCAACCGTGCCGTGCAAATGAAAATATTGTAACAAAATATCGATTACATCTGTGTTGAAATTATATTTTACTAGCAGCGCCCCGCGGTTTCACCCGCATGAGTGTCGATCCCGTGGGAATATCGCGATAAAAAGTATCCTATGTGTTATTCTAATGTATAAGCTATATTACTGTAAAGTTTCATCAAAATCCGTGCAGTAGTTATTGCGGGAAAGAGTAACAAACATCCATCCACACAAACTTTCGCGTTTATAATACTAGCTGCGCCCCGCGGTTTCACCCGCATAAGTTTCGATCCCGTAGGAATATTAGGATAAAAAGTATCCTATATGTTAATCCTGCTTATAAACCATCTGTGTGCCAAATTTCATCCAAATCCGTCCAGTAGTTTTTGCGCGAAAGAGTAACAAAGATCCATCCATCCATCCATCTATCCATCCATCCATACAAACTTTCACGTTTATAATATTAGTAGGATTCACTTGGAGCCTCGCCCAAGTGACCTTACATACTTCGAAAGCGAACTAATTTGTTTTTACGCTCGCTCGCTCATATTAGCGATTTCAAGTCCAACTCTGCCAGTACTAAAATATTCTATCAGAAAACTCAAATTTGTAATAGTATTTCTACATATATTTTCGAATGGAATTGAATCGACTCCCGGGAGATAACCGATATTGATTGGCTGGGTTCGACCCGCGGGCGGTACATAATTCAATCCTGTGTAGATATTCATATTATGTATGTAAAAGATAACTGTAGGTAATTCATTGTCGGATATGTTGAATATATTACTATTGTGTACGCTTGAAACCTACATTCGAATGCGCACCGTTCGAAAGCGAACACATTTGTTTAAAAAAGTTAATCATGACGGATTCATATCGTTATGAACCGTTCTTCTTACTGAACAGACAGCTGCGCTGCTGGGGAGTTATTTTATTTCGATGGTCCTAGTTTAAAGTAAGTCTGACAACCAGTCTTACCAAGGGGTATCGTATTACCCAGTAACTGGGTTGTGGAGGTCAGATAGGCAGTCGCTCCATGTAAAATACTGGTATTCAGCTGCATCCGGTGAGACTGGAAGCCGACCCCAACATAGTTGGGAAAAGGCTAGGCAGATGATGATGATGATGGTCCTAGTTTATCATTTGTGACTCAAGTGACAGCTATGTGAACAGAGGGGGCAATTCTCGTAATTTTAAGAACGTTCACAGTCTGATCTCAGTCTCAATCTGTCAAAATTACCTCTAATTTCCCTACATTTTGACAAGTTTTTGAAATTTGTTTGTCGCTGAGATTAGACTGCAACTAGATTTTGAACGTTTTAAATTACGTTTAACTTTGCTAACACAAAATGTTTGACGTAAAAGACGTTGATAATGTATAAAAAGGATTGTAACGACGTTATCAACACAGTTGCTTTTTAGATGTTCAGTTGGTTAGTTCTAGTGCCGTTACTATGTGTGGAATAGATCGACCAGATGTCACGTAAGTTAAGTAATTTGATATTATACCATAATTATTGCTTTTTATGACTATGTTGTTGTGTAAGTCATATTATAGCCAATATTCCTAGCTATTGTTATTATGTTGCTATTATTTTGAATTCTCTTGGACCGTTGTCCTAGAGATAGAATTAATTGTTTTTAAAAATAACGACAATCTATGAAAACGTAAGAAATGTATTGAAAGAATACTTTAATACTGTTTCCATGGAGTTTCTTGTCCTTCTTCTCCATGATGACCTATACAGGCTGTTAGTGTAAACACCGTTGTCACTAAAACCATAGGTAGTTGACTTAATTATAAAAATGTTTATCTGAATTTAAAAATAAATAAACGTTATTTTATTTCAAAAATGTAAGAAAGTTTCTGTCCGACACCGTCCGTAAATTCATGCGCTTGCCGGCTTGCGGGCACTTGCGGCACGCCCTGCATAGATAAGGGAAGTACTGACGACGCGCTGTTTCCCGCGCTCCGTCTACTTTGACCTTGCGTGCACTTGTATAGGGTGAAATAATTTTGAAGAAAAATTGAGACTTTACTTAAAAAAAAAAAAGATATTTTTTTTCATTGAATTTACGTTCTATTAGTGAAACCAAACCACTGGTTTCAAGGATAACGGTGTTTACACTAACAGCCTGTATAGTTTTACAAACGGACGACTAGTTTTCTGATTAAATACTGACAAGCCTAAATTAAAATAAATGCTTAGCCTTGTCTATCTGTGCTTTACTTCATAAAACCCTTTTCCTACAAACCATATTCAATAATAACCTTCATACACAGTAAATAACTAACTAGTAACCATTCCGATATTCAAAGCTTGTTATTTGGGTAATAGTTATAGTAAACAGGGTTATTTGTAAAACACCAGCAACCTCTTTGTACTCATCATTATGAACAACTTTTACTATGGGACCCAAACTGAAATCGCGAAAAAAAAATCAGCTGTTCCCTACATTTATGTTCGCATAACTCGTCAAAATGTAGGGAACAGCTGATTTTTTTTTCGCGATTTCAGGTTTGGTCCTTAGTAAAAGTAGTTCATAATGATGAGTACAATGACGTCTTAAGAGGTTGTTGGTGTTTTACAAATAACCCTGAATACTAAAAAATCTAACATCGTATCTCCAGTTTTTTTGTAGACTTTTCAGAAGTATCGATATCTAAATACGATAATACAAAAGAAAACACATTTTCTGAACTCATACTTCAATTAACAACAGTACCAGCGGTCTTGGTATTTTATCATATTTACACATCAACACCCATCATGCCTGCAGAGTTTCGCTAGCTAATTCAATTTGACCCTGAATGTAAAAGAAACTATACTTTATAAAATCGATCTTTTTTTTAAATCGCCATATTTGCGGACGGTAAAAGAATGATAGGATATAAAGAACTGTTGAAATATACCCACAGTTAGTTGGTTCACCAAATTGTGAGGTATGTGGCACACTAGAAGATGTTATACATTTACTGAAGGAGTGTGTCAGATTTCAGTCTGCAAGAGAGGATCTAGATAGAGAGCTCAAGATAAATCAGAACGATGTTTGTATGTTCTATCATATTTTGTCGACACCTAACTCCGGAGCTGCTTATAGTTTAGTTAAGTTTATGATAAATGATTTTATTTTGTAAGTAGGTTTGTACAAACACTTTTACACGTCAATCATATTTTAAAACTAGATGAGGTCGGCGTTTCCTATCTGACTAGTCTGAGAAGAAAGGCCGAAACAAACTCAGACGTCACACTCTCTTTTAAAGTCCAGACATAATCTTGGTCAGATCATGTAGATTGGTGTTTGAAATGGTCTTTTGAGGAAAGAACCACACAGATTGAGAGGACCTGTCCAGTCAGTGCACGCATTTGTCAGAAATCGTGCAGCTCAACTCAAAACTTGTATTATTACGTTTTGCGTTATAAGGTCCGATAGGGTCGATTATTGTTAGTGTATTATTAAATTATAAGGTCCGATAAGACTGGCATGTATAATTGTATAACAGTCCCTAATCCTACTAATATTATAAACGTGAAAGTTTGTATGGATGGATGGATGTTTGTTACTCTTTCACGCAAAAACTACTAAATGAATTTGGATAAAATTTGGCACACAGATGGTTTCTGTGTGCCAAATTTCAGCCACGGTTGGTCTGTGAATGGGTGACCATCTTTACATACCGAGACCCCTCCGAGTCTCGGAAAGCACGTTAAGCCGTTGGTCCCGACTGTCATTCGTGGATCTTTGACCGTCGTTACGGGTAGTCAGAAGCCCGAAAGTCTGACAACCAGTCTTACCAAGGGGTATCGTATTACCCAGTAACTGGGTTGTGGAGGTCAGATAGGCAGTCGCTCCATGTAAAATACTGGTATTCAGCTGCATCCGGTTAGACTGGAAGCCGACCCCAACGAAGTTGGGAAAAGGCTAGGCGGATGATGAGATGGCTTATAACCAGAATTAACATATAAAATGTCTTTTTATCCCAATATTCCCACGGGATCGAAACTTATGCGGGTGATACCTCGGGGCACAGCTAGTAATTAATATAGATATAAAAAAAAATCCCCACAGTTCGAACATAAAATCTAACCTTGTTCCCGTCATGGGGTAGCAAAACCCATCTCTTAACAAAATATCTTGAGGTATCCTATGACACCCTTGGGACTGGCAGGCTCGCCGTTGTCATGGCAACGCAGAAACATTCGGAAAAGTTTTCATTATGATCTGAACGACAGTTAATATTACCCTCTTGGTTATATTTAATTTCGAGGGGGTGAAGACTAACACCTTCATTTTAGAACAGACACTTCTTTAGGGTTGTGGCTAAATAATAACAGCCGCACGGGTCGTTCGACCAGGTTAAGCTACGGTTGCCGCGGTTGGTCCGTGGATGGGTGACCATTTTCACATACCAAGACCCCTCCATGCCGCGGAAAGCACGTTAAGCCGTTGGTCCCGGTCATTCGTAGATCTTTGACAGTCGTAACGGGTAGTCAGGAGCCCGCAAGTCTGACAACCAGTCTTACCAAGGGGTATCGTATTACCCAGTAACTGGGTTGTGGAGGTCAGATAGGCAGTCGCTCCATGTAAATTACTGGTATTCAGCTGCATCCGGTTAGACTGGCAGCCGATCCCAACATAGTTAGATACATAGATAGATAATACGTTTATTCAGTGCAACAAAAGACACAATACAAGTAATACAAAAGAAAAAACATCAAAAAAAGGTGAAACATAAAAAAAACAAAGATTAAAAAGCTAAATTGACCCATAGACACAGTACAAGTAAATCTATAACGGTCGATCACTCTGGGCGGTGTGTGTCTCATGGTTGCACCAAATGGGAGTCCAGCTCAGCATGTGCCAGGTACAATACCTGACGCTGGTATTCTGCTGCATCCCATTAGTGACACCCGGATGTCAAGAAGACACATCTGAGTTTCAACAAAATGGTACCTACATAGTGCGGCGCGTATATTATAATAATAATATCCCTGGACATTTCACACAGCGCCATCTATCCCAAGCTAAGCAACCTAATAATAATAATATCCCTGGACATTTCACACAGCGCCATCTAGTCCCAAGCTAAGCAACCTAATAATAATAATATCCCTGGACATTTCACACAGCGCCATCTAGTCCCAAGCTAAGCAACCTAATGCTTGTGTTATGGTAACAAGATGGCTGATAAACTACTTATATACATTTTTTTTTTGTAAATACATACATATTATAGATAGAAAAACATCCATATTATAAGGTGGTAAGTACCCACATCTTAATTGACTTACGTTTAAAACCGACAGAAAGAAAGATTTTGAAATTTTAAACTTATTAGATATCTGTGTAGTGTTGGCAAAAGGCTTGGGGGTTGGCATAACTTCTTAGGGTAATCACATGCCGAAGATGCCTCTGCGATACCTCGCGGTCGCGGTTTAGCTGGTTACCTCGATGTCACCTCCATTTAAAACAAATGCATGCTAATTGACACGCACGCACATGCCAGGCATCGAGGTAACTCCCAAAACAGCCCGCGATGTATCGCAATGAAGTATCCTATGATATGTGCGTGCGTTATTTTCTTGCTCATTCTTCTCCATACGAAAACTACCTTTTGGAAGGGGCCACTAGAATCAATTCTATTTTATTGTAAACCTGTCCTGCCCGAAAAAGCCACCTACCGGATCCAATTGTATATACAAATCTTGTCCTGACAAAAACAAACACAAAAAGAAAAAGAATTAGGTATCCTATTTGGTGCAGTCGTTCGGAAGTTATGCGCGTACGAGTACATACATTTCGGTGATTCATTTTTATTTATATAGATTTTGACGTTCAAAAGTGCCTTTTATGTCATGTGCCTATTTGAAATAAATTATTTGACTTTGAGTTTCACATAGCATTACGCCTATAATCCCCGATAGGTTAGTCAAAGACCTATCCCCACTTAGTGATGGGGCCCGCTAGGCACGGCGGGTTGAAACCAGTCAGGGTACGGATGTGCAAGTATCTCTCGGGCCCCCGACTCATGGTATTAGAAGGAACAGTAGGGTTTTAGTCGGTTAGAGGGTATCCATGAGGATATCAACACAAAAAAAAGGCAGAAACCCATACGACGGCGTCATACTGACGTCACGCAAAATCCTGCATCTCGCAAGCAGAGTTTACCGCGCTACTAGCATAAATACAACGTCCCGACATCAATCGCTGGGCAGTGGCCCGCCTGACACGACACCGGTCGGAGGTGAAGTTTACACCCTGGTCCTCTATAATACACCCACATTTCGCTAGTTATATGTAACAGGGTCGATCCAACGCCATTTTTGTCATAAAGTCAACTTAAAAAAGGTCTCACCCCACACTGAACCCTAAACCGTTAATTTTTTCGTGCCTATTAACACTACGTCGGTCGCGTGATTATTATACATTCCTTTTAATTATTGAGGTCACTGCGGGCGACTGTTTGTTATAACTAGACACGCGGCGGTTATAAAGGGGTGGGTAGAGCTCGAAGCTTTGTGAAAATTGGTAACGATTTTTGATAGTTGAGTTATTTTTAACCGACTTCAAAAAAGGAGGAGGTTCTCAATTTTGGTGTTTTTTTATTTATTTCTTTCAAACTTTTCGCATAAAAAGGTACAAAGGCGGACTTAATGCCTTAGTCATTCTCT
The DNA here is from genome assembly GCA_945859715.1 of Apamea sordens. Taxonomy (NCBI): domain Eukaryota; kingdom Metazoa; phylum Arthropoda; class Insecta; order Lepidoptera; family Noctuidae; genus Apamea; species Apamea sordens. The sequence goes on along the minus strand of OX244015.1, from coordinate 1,580,901 downwards.
ACCAGTCAACCAAGGGTGGTGAAGAGATTAGATGGCAGGTGCTTTGGTTGAGAGGGACAATGATAAAGAAAAACTATTAAAACTAGGTACAAAAATACATAAATAGGTACATATATATACTATTTACTATAATATACAAGCTGTTGTTTTGCATCCTCGTCAAATTTCAGGAGGCTGTTATGAAAGACATAAATAATCAAATAAAATTACGATCCTTGGTAAATAATGAATACATAATTGTTTTTTTAGTTATTTAAGTTTCACAGTATTTCAGAATACACCACTTTCAAAGAACAGAATCGCGTTATGTTATCGTATAAGCGGACGCGTTTTAATTTCTGTATAAAAGAGCAGTTACAATACGGTCTCACACAAGTCGCGTTTTAAAATGCGTGTCCCACACAATTCCAAAAATTTGAAAAAAAAAATACCTAAGTACTTATTTTATTATTGATTCGTGTCGAGAATCAGTAGCATAGTATACCTCCTTGAATTTGACGAGGATGCAAAACGACACCTTGTATACTTATACTAATATATATATATGTATACACATTGTACCTATGTGTATACATATATTCAAGGGAGAGAGGTGTTTGAATGTATGGTCGGGCATAACTCCGTCATATATAGACGGATTTGCAAAATTCTTTTTTAAATGGATAAGGTATATGCTTCAGGGGTGGTCCCATATAAATTTTATTAACTTTGCTTGAGTAATTTTGAGTTAGCTTCAATAATACGAATATTTTCCTCTTAGTTATATTGATGATGTTTTAATTATTTCCGGTCACTGATATAATTACATAGCAAGTTGTTTTATATGAATGTGTGTGGGATATGTACTTACAGTCATGAATAGAAGTATGTATACACTCGGCTTTATTCAAAAGCGATTTACTCCTTTATTTTTTAATGAAATTTTATGTTGTTACGAACATAGCATTTTCGAACCCATAGGTTTATGTAATGTGTCGTATTTCAACGTTGCTTTCGTTATTTCACAAAAAAATCGAAATTGAAAATTGCCAAGTGTTGACATATTGGTGCTCGTGACTGTACAACTAAAAAGTGAAAAATAAATAAGTGTTTTTTTTTACTCTTTAATTTATTATTGCATTTCGTTTCGTTTCAAACCACCCCTTCGGAATGTGGATGCCTGGTTCCATGTAAAATACTGGTATTCAGCTGTATCCGGTGAGACTGGAAGCCGACCTCAACATAGTTGGGAAAAGGCTAGGCAGATGATGACACTTTGGATCTCACCACTTTTTCCAACAATTATTGTTTGAATAACATAATTAAATATTAAAATAAAAAAGGCTTGGCAGGTGATGATGACCGGCTGGCACCAGAGGGGCGATTCTCGTAATTTTAAGAACGTTCACAGTCTTAGCTCGGTCTCAATCTCAAATACCTCTAATTTCCCTATATTTTGACAAATTTTTGACATTTGTTTGTCGCTGAGATGAGACTGCGACTAGATTTTGAACGTTTTAAATTACGAGAATTGGCCTTCTGGTAACGGTATCCGAACAGAAAAAAAACAAAAGATATCCACTTCGCATTAAAAACATAAAAAAACAACGTCAATTCGGACCCTTACGCCCCCACCATCTCAAAAGCTCTCCCCAAAATCCAAACTATATATTAATATATTATTATATATTAATATTATAAATGCGAAAGTAACTCTGTCTGTCTTTGCTTCACGCCTAAACTACTGAACCGATTTGTGTGAAATTTGGTACAGACATAGTTTGGAACTTGAGAATGGACATAGGATAGTTTTTATTACAAAAAATAAAAAATAAAATTTATTCCGGACATACAGCGCCATCTATTGGTCAAGAGTCGGTGTCATCTATTGGTGAAGTCACTATTCCACGCGAACGAAGTCGCGGGCAAAAGCTAGTATAATGATAAATGTAAACAAAAGAAGGCTGGGTACCGAGAGAAAAAACAATAAAGTTCATAAAAACTTTGGTGAAAAATTTGACCAATCATGTAATTCAGGCATTCACTGGGGAAATTTCACAGAACGATTGTCAATTCGCTGAAAAAAAAAATTTTTTTTTTGAATGTGTATTTTTTTTCTGAGCCGGCCGAGATTTTCTTGATTCGTTCCAGTTCGACTATTTACTTAAGGTTAAATTAAAAAGTTCATATTTTTGTTTCTTTTTATTTGTTCGGTACTTACGTATGTATACGGTATGGAGTGGTCTCGTGGCTAAATAATAGCAGTTGTACGGATCGATTTTCAAGGTTAAGCAACGCTTGCCGAGGTCGGTCCGTGGATGGGTGACCATCCATTATAAGATCGCTTCGTGCCTCGGAAAGCACGTTAAGCCCATGTTCCCAGCTATCATTGATCTATTGTGGATCTTTGAAACTCGAAAATCTGAGAACCAGTTTTACCAAGGGTATCGTATTACCCAGTAACTGGGTTGTGGACGTCAGATAGGCAGTCGCTCCATGTAAAATACTGATATTCAGCTGCATCCGGTTAGACTGAAAGCCGACCCCGACTTATATAGTTGGAAAAAGGCAGACTGAGTAAAGATGGTCACCCATCCACGGACCAACCGCGGCAAGCGTAGCTTAACCTGATCGATCGACCCGCGTGGCTGTTATTACTTAGCCACAAGCCCCTCTAAAAGTTATGTACGTAAACCAAAAAGATGTTATAATTTGGCCGTAAATTATCATATATTTTAACCCCTGCATATATTTTGTATCTAAATAGGTTTCTGAGATACTATAATACCATCTCAAAAATCCACTCAAACCCAAGATACGAAGTAAAAATAACACATTTTGAACCCACGTTAACATACCTGCGCCTTGTAATGCAAATGTGTGCTTAATTATGAACGGGCATGCGTCTGTAGGTGACCCCGATACATACTGATGTCCTACCTCACGAGGAGACGGGATTTGTAGCAGATTTCAGAGAATTTGAACGTAGTAGACGTGATGCCACGTATTCCGTCTGATGTTTATAGTTAACTAGCTGAGCGCCCCGCGGTTTCACCCGCATAAGTTTCGATCCCGTGGGCATATCGGGATAAAAAGTATCCTATGTGTTACTCCTGGTTATAAACTATCTGTGCACCAAATTTCATTAAAATTGGTTCAGCCGTTTGAACGTGAAGATGTAACAAACATACAAACACACACACACTCACTCACAAACTTTCGCCTTTATAAAATTAGTGCGACTAGCTGCGCGCCCAGCGGTTTAAATTACGAGTCTAGTGTTTATAGTTAACTAACTGCGCCCCGAGGTTTCACCCGCATAAGTTTCGATCCCGTGGGAATGTCTAGATAAAAAGTATCCTATGTGTTAACCCGTTTTTGAAGAATTTAAATTGAGTTAATTTCTGGTGAAAAGTATTAAAAAAGGGATTTTTTGTTAAAATTAACATTTATTAAACAGACATAACTAACTAACATTAATTCCAGTCTTAATAATTGCTTTGTTTATTTCTTATAATCACATACGGATTCACTTTTATGCAGTTAAATCTTATAGTTAAAAAACGAACTTAGTTAAAAATCAATTCTTATTAACTTCACTATTATCTAGTTATTCTAGTATCTAATCTAACAGTCTTGTCTCGTCTCGAGTCTCGACCCGAAAGTCCCGGGACACGAGACAACTAAAATTACGAAAAGTACCGGGACTTCGAGACACGAGACGTCCCGGGACCCAAACCCTAGCCTTAATCCACCACGCGTACCCAGTGCGGGTTGGTAGATGGAATTGTCTTGAATGTTTTGGCTCTATGTAAATCTAGGACATGCAGGTTTCCTCAAGATATTTTCTTTCACCGTTTTGAGAAAGAAAGAAAAGAAAAGAAAGAAAGAAAAAGTATTTATTGCGACTCCTACAGGATCATAAACTAAACTAAACACAGTTAAAAACAAAAATAAAACAAATTGTATAAAAAAGTAACAAAAGGAAAAAAAAATGAAACAGAAAGTCCTATACGAGGCCAAAAGGCTCCTATCTCAGCATGATGCTTCGACATTTAAAAAATGAATGTCGTAGCGCTGGTATTCTGATAGGGCCCGCTGTGATGTCACGGGCAATCACAGTAATAAATAAATAATAAAATAGATATAATATTTTTGAGAGCAGTGGTGATGAAATAATTTACACCAAGTAAAGCGCCAGTCTGGGTTCGAACCTACGACCTACAACTTGTATATCAGTGCCGGTACCAGTGGGCCACCCTTGCTCCCTGAACTAAATGAAGCTTGTTACGAATAATTAAGCGGTAAAAACATGTAATGACTCGTTAATATGTTAATAGGTAATACGGGCTGGTGTCCGCAACTCCACGACAATGCGCGTATTTTGCGTACGGGTGGGAACATCGATCATTCGATCGACCCCAGCTCCTCAAGGAAGGCCAGCAACGCCTTGATGTTACTGACCGTCTCACGTAGGGTACCTGGGTTACCGAAGTACTTTGCCCTGTACGTTTACGGCGACCACCGGGCAGTTTAGCAGCACATGCGCCGCTGTCTCGTCATCCTCCATGCAGGCCCTGCACAGCGGACTGTCTTTTACTCCTATGACATAGAGGTGGTTGTTAAATGACGAATGGCCAGTTAAAGCTGCAGTAACTGTACGTAGCTTTAGTTTATTTAGACGGAGAACCTGTTTCGTCAGGCGGCCATCAATTGTGGGAAGTGCTTCCTTGGCCTGCCTACATTCGCCTAGCTCCGTCCAAAGTTTGTCGTGTTGGTCTCTGGTGCGTTTTCTTACCAGAGTACGTATGTATCCGAAGGGAAGTGGCGCGATGGGCGCAGGTCCCACTTGTGCCATGCTCGTAGTTAATGTGTTACCCGTAGATGCACTTTTAATGCACAAAAAAAAAACATTGAATAAACCGTAGGTAGACTCAACTACAAAACTCATAAGTAGGGTAACGCTTCTTTGTACGGCTACTATCAAGAATATTGTTTTCGAACAAAAAAACCGTGTGTTTCCACAGACATGTAATAACCATTCCAAAGTAATTGCAAATTCTATTGATTCTGAAATCTATTGTGACTTCAACCTATTACTTTTCAAACACAATAGATAATGACTGAGGGGCTCGTGGCTAAGTAGTAACAGCCGCACTGGTCGATCGATCAGGTAATACTAGATAGGGGACCATCTTTACAAACCAAGACTACTCCGTGCCTTACAAAGCACTGTTAAGCCGTTGGTCCCGGCTGTCATTCGTAGAAGTTTGACAGTTGTTACGAGTCGTCAGAAGCCTGAAAGTGTAACAACCAGTCTTACCAAGGGGTATAGTATTACCCTGTAACTGGGTTGTGGAGGTCAGATAGGCAGTCGCTCTATGTAAAATTAAATACTGGTAGGTACAGTCAGCAACAAAAGTCAATTAACACTGTTACTTTTACAAATCGTCTAAATTGATACAAAATGATGCGATACATTGGTTTTCTCTATTTCATGTAATAGCAAAGAGTAAATTATTCATAAATATTCTATTACTATATGTTTTTTAAGAATATTTTGCTCAATAATTAAGATTTAAACAACTTAAAAGTGTTAATCGACTTTTGTTGCTGACCGTACTTAGCTGCATCCGGTTAGACTGGAAGCTGACCCCGACATATTTGGAAAAATGCAGGCAGATGATGAATAGATAATTACTTGACAAAACATCGAAATTTCTTTACTATATTATGTAAGTTTAATACGTACGTTATACATGTACTTACGTATCTATGCGTCATGTTCGGGTCAACTCTTTGCTGCCATGGCTTATTTTGATTTAATTTAATATTTGAATTGTTTTTTTTTATCTTTTCATTACGGACGCTTTTAACGTTCTGCATCGTTCTCACGTGTATAATTTTGAACATGAATGATGTAGCCAATACTTTGTAACAATATTATTATGATTTAAAAGAGTGTCCATGGAGTTTCTTGCCCGTTCTTCTCCATAGGTACCAGTTTAACATTTTTTCCCATCACAAAAAAAGTGCACAGCGCCGCTAAAGAAGTTTTCACTTCAACAAGCTCTGTAACTTTAAACAGGATTTATTTTTTTAGACCATCCAAATTTAATCAAACTGAATAAAAACTTTCATACCTACTCGACCTAAGGCTACGCGCAAACGAGCCACCGGCCACAGCCAGCGATAGCCCAGCGACAAGCAGTTCACATGCTTTTTCATACTTTTTGTATTGATTCAACGCACACGTGTGGCCGGTGGCGGTCACCCGCTACAACAGTACTCAACACCGCAGCAAGAGGCGACGGCAACTGGTGGTTGTGGCCGGTGGCTCGTGTGCGCTTAGGCTAAAGGTATGGGACGGCTGAATTTTTATTCGAGATTACTATGGAGAAAAGTTTGTTCAGTCTGATGGAGACCCTTAAATTTGACTGGTCTTTGAAAACTAACCCTGTATGTACAGGGTGACAGAAAAACTAGACGTATTCCTTGAAAGGTGTTAGTTATTCAGTTTTGACCCCTAGGTCACTGGACTTAATTTGTTGCTAATGACCTCTAGTATAACCCCTTTCAAGGAAAACGTCGAGTTTCCCTGTCACACTGTACACACCGTTAAATTTTGATCGTTTTAATCCTTAGAAGGGGTCATTGTACTCATCATTATGAACAACTTTCACTATGGGACCAACTCTGAATCGTAAAAGATTTTTAAATTTTTTTTATTGACTATGGGCTCACTCTTGACCTCAATCCAGCCCAGAGGCAGGGATGAGATCTACGGTGGAACGAGCTTGCCTAGAAGAAGCCTATTCACTCTCGCCTTGAAGAGATTCGGGTTGGTGATCGGCACAAAAAAATCAGTTGATCCATACATTATGTCGAGTTATGCGAACATAAATCTACGGATCAACTGATTTTTTTTTCACGATTTCAGGATTGGTCCCGTAGTGAAAGCTGTTCATAATGATGAGTACAATGACCCCTTTTAAGGATTAAAACGATCAAAATTTAACGGTGTATAGACATAAACCTTCCGGAACAAATTCCCTAACTGATGGAGAAAAACCTCATGAAAATACGTTGAGTAGCTTAGCAGGAAAACGCGGTCACACAGATAGGTGTACTAAAAAACTTTTTTGCAAAAAAAAAACAACCGACTTCCAAAACCGACACTAAAAAGTGAAAAATAACTTTAATTTCGGAAGTCGGTGTCGTTGGGTTCGCATTTTCGTTGTTTGCCACCGACTTTCGAAATTAAAGTTATTTTTCACTTAACGTAGTGTCGTTTTTGGAAGTCGGTTGTTTTTTTTTTGCAAAAAAGTTTTTATTGTTGTAGTTATGCGCGAACATACAAAAAAAATAAAAATACAAACATCTAAATTGAGAACCTCCTCCTTTTTTAAGAAGTCGGTTAAAAAGAGACTTTAACTTGTAATATGTAAGTAGATTACATTCGATATAACACAGTGTTCAAGAAAGATAAAATATGCGTCGACCAATTTGAATTCGTTGGTGTTCATTGTAATTACAATCTACTGGACTGTAAATGAGGTCAACATTTGGTTAAAACTCGTTAAAACACCGAGGTGAATGTATTTAATATCTTTGCAAAATGGAGCTGTGTGCAACAGAATACTGTTGCCTTCACTTCGAACCTCACTCGTGAGCGCACACAATTCGAAAGCGAACTCATTTGTTTTTAAAATCAATCATCGCGGATTCGCGACTCAACACCGTATTTCAAAGCTAGGTTTAGGGAATGACACTAGATGTTTCTAAATACCCAATTGAATCTGTTTGTTATTTTGATTTTATAATATAATAATTTTATCATTTAAAAGAGTGTCCGTAGAGTTTCTTGCCCGTTCTTCTCCATAGGTACCTACGCTTTGGAATGGGCAACTAGCTTCATCTTTCTGAATGACCGACCCCTTGACAATTCAAAAGTGCCTGAGATTGGTTTATTTTAAATAAATGCTTTGACTTTGTGTTTGATTTAATTAAAATTCCCGTATTTTTAAGAACGTTCGCATTCTAATCTTACTCTCAATCTATCAGAAATACTTACTAGCTGCGCCCCGCGGTTTCACCCGCATAAGTTTCGATCCCGTAAGAATATCGGTATAAAAAGTATCCTACATGTAATCCTGGTTATAAACTATCTGTGTGCCAAATTTCATCATGCTGTCACGCCCTTTATGCCTGAAGGCTTTTATTTAGGTAGTAAGTTTTTATTTACATTTGAATTAATTATTTTTCAGCTTGAGTACGTATAGTTTTTATTATATTTGTTGGTATATTGGCGTGGCTAGCTGACATATTGCAAGTAATTTAATTTTATGTTATGTGCCTTTTAATGTTAATTACTTAACGCCTAGTATTGTATAGTATCAAGTATTTTATAACTGAACAGACAGCTGTGCTGCTGGACAGTTTGTTGCGCCACTTCTACTTCCCAGCGATAGCACTAGGAAGTGGTGAAGGGCGGGCGTTTTTGGGGGACTGTCTTTTGTAATTTTGACGTTCGAAAAGTGCTGATTCTCAGCCTAATTTGAATAAATGACTTTTGATTTTGATCCAAATCCGTTCAGTAGTTTTGGCGTAAAAGAGTAACAAACATCCATCCATCCATAAAAACTTTCATGTTTATACCTAATATTAGTAGGTAGGTATTGTTAGTATTTTGAACGTTTTCAAATTCGTGAATTGATCTTCAGGTCGAGTTTTTCAATAAGGAATTTCTAGTCTTAGCCGGGCTGCTAGAATCGGTATTATTAATTGGTGCCCAATTGATAGCAATAGGGTCACCCTTATCAGATCATCTGCCAAGCCTTTTCCCAACTATGTTGGGGTCGGCTTCCAGTCTAACCGGATGCAGCTGAATACCAGTATTAAACATAGAGCGACTGCCTATTTGACCTCCACGACCCAGTTACTGGGTAATACGATACCCCCTGGTAAGACTGGTTGTCAGATTTTCGGGCTTCTGACGACCCGTAACGACTGCCAAAGATCCACGAATGACAGCCGAGACTGACGGCTTAACGTGCTTTCCGAGACACGGAGGGGTCTTGGTATGTAAAGATGGTCACCCATGCACGGACCAACCGCGGCAAGCGTTGCTTAACCTGATAGATCGACCCGTGCGGCTGTTATAACTTAGCGACAAGCCCCTATTCTATGGAATAGGGGCTCAATGTGGATGCTTGTCACCTCTGCCGACCTCTATTAGGAAAACAAGCGTAATGATATTGTTGCGCGCCACAATTAATGTCTGGTACATAGTGACATTAGTTACCACTAGCGCCATCTAGTATCAAATAGTAGAACTAATTTACTACTAGCGCCATCTAGTATGGAGTAACAGAACTAATAGATCCTTCTAGAAATTTCGATACTAGAACTATCGACATCTGGTCAGTCGGGGCCGGTATGTACTCGAACATTCTAGATGTTCCTACAATAGAAGGTTCTGGAACTATCTGCGGCACTGCACATATTGGCCGGGACTAGCCGCGACCAGTCAGACTTGGATCAACGATACAAGCGAATACATCGAAAGTGATCTTCAAGTGCGACTTAAGAACGATTGTGTTTTATAATTAGTGTGTTTAAGTTGTTATTAGTGTTGTTTAATTAAAGTGTAACTTTTGGTAATTTTTATCGGCAGTTTTTATTGCCACGGACCCGAAGCTCGTAACAATATTATTATTTTATTTTATTTTTATTTTAAAACACATACACTATCATCACAGGCTTATGTTATGTTAACAGAAACCCATTACGGAACAGTTGATGATTTCACCAACATGTTCTGGTAATGAAAACTACATAGATATTATCAATTGAATTGTTCAGTAATATCGTCAATTTGTATTCATAGAATAGCAGAGCGTTCCCAAAACAATTTACATTCGGACTGCTCTGCAATTGGGCATTTAGAGCTGGGGGCTATGTAAATAACAGTGCATGATACCTCCAGGTATTTACTAGGCAAATATGAGTGCTAATGCCAGGAGTGGATACCCCACCATGCCTCGAAAGTACGTTAGCACGTCGGGGGGCTTTTGGGACCGGGACCGCGTTCCCGGATCCCCCCTATAAATATAATAATTATTTTGAGTAGTATTTTGGGGCCACATATAAAATAAACAAAGTAATGTCTTGGGAAAGTACAACCAAAAAATTCGTGGATCAATGGAAAGTCTGACAACCAGTCTTACCAAGGGGTATCGTATTACCTAGTAACTGGGTTGTGGAGGTCAGATAGGCAGTCGCTCCATGTAAAATACTGGTATTCAGCTGCATCCGGTTAGACGGGAAGCCGACCCTAACATAGTTGGGAAAAGGCAGATGATAGATGATGATATAAATTTATTTTCCATGGAGAAGAATTAACAAAACAAACCCCATATTTACTCGATTAAAAAACCGCCTTACAATATTCTGAAGCATCTTAACGATTTAACCTCGAGCTCTGCCTACCTCTCAATATAACCGGCTTTATGCAACGCTCTCATAGTGAAGTAACATTTTATTATATAATCTCAGGAGCGCCGATTGAATTTAATTCAGACCCTAAAAGCTTGCTTCAGAGCTTAAATAGGGCTGCTAGCTGCGATAAACACGAGTTGAATCCGTACGAATATTATAAATGCGAAAGTAAGTCTGTCAGTAAGCAGCAGTGCAATTCTGTAACCATCTCACCGTGAAAACTTAGGTGAAGTGAGCGTGGAGTGAGCTGTCATTCCAACTAATGTTAGGGATTGACACAAGTGACAGCTCACTCTAAGCTCACTTCACCTAACTTTTCACGGTGAGGTTTTTACAGAATCGATCGGCTGTAAGAGAGTGGTGACGAAGTAGTAACGGCCGCGACTTACGAGTTGTAGGTCGTGGGTTCGAACCCAGACAGGCGCTTTACTTTGTGTAAATAATTTCATCATCACTGCTCTCAAAACGGTGAAGGAAAACATCGTGAGGAAACCGGCATGTCCTAGAACCACAAATTCGAAGACATGTGACATCTACCAACCCGCACTGGACCCGCGTGGTGGATTATGGCCTACTCACCTCTCACTGAGAGGAGGCCTGGGTCCCAGCAGTGGGAACATTACAGGCTGATTATGTAAGCACACAGGTAGACCATGATCTGCATCATCAGTGCGTAATACACTTTCAATATATAGATAAATTGCTAATCCATTGGCACATGTGTTCGAAAAAATTGTCAGCTTAACAACATAAATAACGCAATGAATGTCAGCCATTTGCTGCCATTGCATTTATTATAACGGACACACACTTCCCTGTGTTTGGTATTCCAGCGTATGGCACTCGTGGGTTGCAGCTGAAAATCAGCATCAGGTGGTACACTTGTGTTGTCATCTGACATTATGCTGAGCTGAGGCCCTTTTGGCATTATAATTTAAGTTTTCTGTTTTTATAGTTTTAAGGTGTATTCATTGTGTGTTATGCCAATAAACGCATTTTTCTTTCTTTTCTTTCTTTATTTTCTTTTGCTACAGTTAGTGCGTTACGTAACTACCCCTCTGGGTTCTAACCGAGATCCTATGTACTGAGATAGGCCTTTTACAAAAAAAATAAAAAAATCAAAAATCATTTATTTGCATAAATAAGATACAGAAGGTTGATAAAATAAACAGAATTGTTCTCTTATTCTGCCTTTAATTTTGGCGTGCATATATGAAAATAAGGTTAGGTACTTACATATTTTATTGAAATTAATTATTGATCATAATCATGCAGTCAGTAAACAGATAATCCCATAAAATTGTGTCATTTAATTAAATCAATGTCACTATAAAATTGAAAAAATAATAATCATAAATGTCACTATAAAATTGAAAAAAAATTATAATCATAAATGTCAATAATAATCATGTCAATACTGGGAGAGATTCGGTAAACAATAATAATAGATTCGGTAAACAATAATAATAAATGAAAATGACCGTGCAATTTACAAAACTTACAATTTATAATCCAAAAATTCATGTACACTATACAAGCATTTTCCAATTAAAAACCTCGTCAAATTATTTTTAAATCTAGTCCTAAGTAGTCTTTTATCCCGGGAGTACGTTCGCGTGGGGTCATTTGGGACCTCCACCCGGGCCAAGCACCCAAGCCACTGACAAAAGCTACAGTGCTGTGCGGCCGACAATGACTCTCATACAGGATGAAATTGAAAACTTACGACAAATTGAAAACTTGCGACAAATTGAAAACTTGCGTCAAATTGTAAACTTGCGACAAATTGAAAACTTGCGTCAAATTGAAAACTTGCGTCAAATTGAAAACTTGCGTCAAATTGAAAATTTGCGTCAAATTGAAAACTTGTGACAAATTGAAAACTTGCGACAAATTGAAAACTTGCACCAAATTGAAAACTTGCGACAAATCGAAAAAGGAGGTGCAGTAACTGTTACATATTTTTACTATTTATTTAACATACACTGATTAATTACTATTTTTCCCAATCCCAACTATGTTGGGGTCGGTTTCCAGTCTAACCGGATGCAGCTGAATACCAGCAATGCAATTCTGTAACCATCTCACCGTGAAAACTTAGGTGAAGTGAGCGTGGAGTGAGCTATCATTTCAACTAATGCTAGGGATTGACACTATTGACAGCTCACTCTAAACTCACTTCACCTAACTTTTCACGGTGAGATTTTTACAGAATCGATCGGCTGTATTTTACATGGAGCGACTGCCTATGTGACCTCCACAACCCAGTTACTGGGTAATACGATACCCCGTCGTATAACTGGTTGTCAGACTTTCGGGCTTCTGACTACCCGTAACGACTGTCAAAGATCCACGAATGACAGTCGGGACGTGCTTTCCGAGGCACGGAGGTGTCTCATCTCATCCACAGACCAACCGCGGCAAGCGTAGCTTAACCTGAGGGGCAGATCTCGTAATTTTAAGAGCGTTCACAGTCAGAGGGGTAATTCTCGTAATTTTAAGATCATTCACAGTCTGATCTCAGTCTCAATCTGTCAAAAATACCTCTAATTTCCCTACATTTTGACAAGTTTTTGACATTTGTTTGTCGCTGAGATGAGACTGCGACTAGATTTTGAACGTTTTAAATTACGAGAATTGGCCTTCAGATCGATTGACCAGTGCGGCTGTTATTATTTTGCCACGGGCCCCTCTAAAATTAACAAATAAGCTAACAATGTTAAAATCCCTTATAAATGACCACAACTTTCTGATACACGCTATTTATTTTCCGTCGAAGAGCAGGAGAACGAATGTTCGTGCCAACCCTGTAGTGAAAAGTATCCATAATACAAGCATTGCTTGATCAGAGCGGAGCGTAGATTGAAACCGGGACATACATACATACATATATATGAAGATGCTGCTTTCATAGAGTTTGCTTTGCTGAAATAGATATCTGAAATACAGATGGGTTCGAGATTATTGCTTTGGTTTCAAAGACGGATGGGTAGGGTGCATAGAAATGGTTTCCAAGAATGATATATAATACACACACCACACACACACACTTACCCACATTCACTGACACACCACATCTACATTAAATTATTAAAAAGAATAAGAAATGTATCCTTACTAACAACCACTGTTTATAAAATACCATATACTGACACTTCCTTCACTATACATCTTGGAAATAGCTTTATTTGTTAGAAACAATCCTCACTGGTTTCCTCTTTTGTCAGACAATGTCACTAGAAATAGACGTACTAAATATAGGAATTACTTACAGCCTCACTCTGCGAAAACAGCACTCCTTCATAAACGCGTGTTTTGTATGGCACCATTAATCTATACTTATAATAAATCTGTAGAAGTGTAAATTCTGTACATTGAAAATATCAAAAAAATAATTGGCAGGGGGTGTTACTAGATCGACACCGAACCCAAAAATGTGATCAAAAAATTTTTTGTCTGTCTGTCTGTCTGTTTGTTCAGGCATCACGCAAAAACTACCGGTTCGATTTCGATGAAACTTGGTATAATTATTCTTTAATATCCTGGGCACCACACTGGGTACTTTTTATCCCGGAAAAGTACATACAATAAAAAACAAACTTAATTTTGCGGTTCGATCCCTAGACCCGATACTGTACCAACCGCAAATAATAAGTTTGTCGTAGGTTAAGTCATGCAATGGAGTTCATTTTTATTCCTTTTAGTTTTTAGAGTTATTTAGGTTTATTTTTATATAAGTCGTAGGTATAGATTTTAATTTTAAAGTATATGTAGTATATTTGATAGTGTACGATGTGACCGCAGGTTATTTTATAATACTGTTAGGTAGGATTAGTCATTCGTATAGATATTAGTTTTTAGGGATTTTGCTTATTTATTGAGTTTAGATTAGTTATCATCAGAAATAGGTTTATTTAGGTAGGTAGGTATTTAATTTTCTGTTATTGAGTATTTTTTTTTTTAATTAGGTAGGTACTTAGGTAAAGATATCATATAGGTACCCTCTTAATCACCACTAATGAGACACAATTGGTTTTCTATTGTAATTAGCCACAAAGGGCTCGCGAGATAGATGGTATTCTGGGGAAGCACATACATTTTATCCTGTTAGCACGTTCCCGTGGGATAATTTCCGACATCCACGCGGGCGAAGCCGCGGGCAGAAGCTAGTATATAATAAAATTCCAGAGGTTATTAAAAATATAAACCAGCCAAACCTATTCAAAAGAGAACTTAAGAAGTTACTTACTGAAAAATGTTATTATTGTAATGTTATTATGTTAAAGATTATTTAAATGATAGTTTCTAATCTATTTGTTATATTTAAATTTTGTTATGCTTTTTTTTCTGTATTGATTGTGTTATATATTTCAAGTGGCTATAATCTATATTTTATTTTGTACGCCAATGGTGGCAAATCATGTTGAAACACAGATTTTCACTTTTACATCCACATTTGCATGTATATGTATAATGTTACACATGTTTACAAATAAATATATCTTTATCTAATATTATAAACGCGAAAGTTTGTATGGATGGATGGATGGATGGATGTTTGTTACTCTTTCACGCAAAAACTACTAAACGGATTTGGATGAAATTTGACAAGTTTTTGACATTGATTGTCGCTGAGATGAGACTGCGACTAGATTTTGAACGTTTTTAATTACGGGAATTTGCCTTCTGATTACGCGATCGCAGCACGGAAGCTACATCGTAGGACATAGTGAGCTACGCTGCAGCACAGAGTGCGATACGCCGTAGCACTATTTGAGATACGCGTGAGCTACGCCGTAGCACGGCAGTATAAAAATCGATCGAACTTCGATTTATATATCTAAATTTGAATCGAGACAAATTAGCCAAAAATGTAAACAAATATAAGCTTATGGAAAAATAACTTTAATTCCCATATAGTAAAGTTCAGTTTACGCTACAACTTCAAACATTTTTATAAGATTTCAAGAGTCACTCTGAAATCAACTTAATGTCCATTGAAATAAAGTTGATATTTGTTTAACTTGAAATAACATCAATTTGTAACATAAAGAATAGACTATTCGTCGTCGTATTACTGCGCGAGATAAGTCGTAGCGATTGTGAGCTACGTCGTAGCACTTTGAGCTACGTCGTAGCACTGTTTGAGATACGCCATACTAAGTGTGAGCTACGACGTAGCACTGTGAGCTACGTCGTAGCACTGTGAGCTACGTCGTAGCACTGTGAGCTACGTCTTAGCACTGTGAGCTACGTCGTAGCACTGTGAGCTACGTCGTAGCACTGTGAGCTACGTCTTAGCACTGTGAGCTACGTCTTAGCACTGTGAGCTACGTCGTAGCACTGTTTGAGATACGCCATACTAAGTGTGAGCTACGTCGTAGCACTGTGAGCTACGTCTTAGCACTGTGAGCTACGTCGTAGCACTGTGAGCTACGTCTTAGCACTGTGAGCTACGTCGTAGCACTGTGAGCTACGTCTTAGCACTGTGAGCTACGTCGTAGCACTGTGAGCTACGTCTTAGCACTGTGAGCTACGTCATAGCACTGTGAGCTACGTCTTAGCACTGTGAGCTACGTCGTAGCACTGTGAGCTACGTCTTAGCACTGTGAGCTACGTCTTAGCACTGTGAGCTACGTCGTAGCACTGTGAGCTACGTCGTAGCACTGTTTGAGATACGCCATACTAAGTGTGAGCTACGACGTAGCACTGTGAGCTACGTCTTAGCACTGTTTGAGATACGCCATACTAAGTGTGAGCTACGACGTAGCACTGTGAGCTACGTCGTAGCACTGTTTGAGATACGCCATACTAAGTGTGAGCTACGACGTAGCACTGTGAGCTACGTCTTAGCACTGTTTGAGATACGCCATACTAAGTGTGAGCTACGACGTAGCACTGTGAGCTACGTCTTAGCACTGTGAGCTACGTCGTAGCACTGTGAGCTACGTCGTATGACTCTTGATTTTGATTTTGATTCGAAATTTTTTAAATTATCTTATAACCGCACTGTGTCCGTGTGTTACATTACAGACCGCTCCTTCTCACAGAGAAAATGCCAGCGCCTTAAACTGCGTAACACACTTCAACCACAATCTGAAACATTTCGAAGGATATTGCTAATCCATTGCATCACATATTCGAAAAAATTGTCAGTGATCTGTCAATTTTTTTTTTTTTTTTTGTATAAAAACGTTGCCCCGTTGTTTTTGTAGAAAAACATAAGTTACTTAAGTAATAATGTAACCCACAGCGCTGTTCACAGATTACCATTAATAAATTAATAAAACCTTAGTCACTAGGAGGTGAACTGTTCATGCATGACAGTTACGCTAATATTATAAAAACAATAGAAAAAATAATAATAAAAAAACAGTATTTTTAAAACAACAAACAATTAGTCCAAGAGTTCAAGCGTCTCATAAAAAAGGCTACGAAACCTATTCAAAGAGCATGTAAATATATCTATGTGTTCAAATGCTTCATTGTAGGTTGCTGTCATTCGCCGAACTAGGAATTTTTCCTGTATCATGGGTGCGTTTACAAACATTTAAACGCACATACACAAACAGCCAGACCCGGAACAACTACTTGTAGGCCATACAAATATTTGTTCCGTGCGGGAATCGAACCCGCGACACGCAGCGCAGCAGTCAATCGCTTAACCACTGCGCCAACCGTGCCGTCAAAATAAATGTCATTGCTACTGTTAGTATGTTACGTAATTACCCCGCTGAGTCTCAACACTTGGAAATTTATAGGCTGATTATTCATATAGTGGCTAAATAATAACAGCCGCACAGGTCGATCGGTCAGGTTAAGCTACGCTTGCCGCGGTTAGTCTGTGGATGGGTGACCATCTTTACATACCGAGACCCCTCCGTGCCTCGGAAAGCATGTTAAGCCGTTGGTCCCGGCTGTCATTCGTGGATCTTTAACAGTCGTTACGGGTAGTCAGAAGCCCGAAAGTCTGACCACCAGTTTTACCAAGGGGTATCGTATTACCCAGTAACTGGGTTGTGGAGGTCAGATAGGCAGTCGCTCCATGTAAAATACTGGTATTCAGCTGCATCCGGTTAGACTGGAAGCCGACCCCAACATAGTTGGGAAAAGGCTAGGCAGATGATGATGATGATTCTTGTATATATTAAACTCAAGATAAATATTCTTGTTACAGAGCACTACCACATCTTCGTTGGAGACCTGAGTCCTGAGATCGAGACCCAGAGCTTGCGAGATGCCTTCGCACCTTTTGGAGAGATTTCGTAAGTTTACTTGTTAATGTTCAGCTCGCGCGTGGTTGGTCACATTACCAACCGAACCAAACCCGTTTGGTCGGGTTATCATAGCTTGTTTACTGCGACCAACTGTGAGAATAGCCCAGAAAGTTAAAAAAAGGCTCAATTATTTTTAAAAAATGTGCAGCTTTAGAAGCGCAATTGTTTTTAAATGTTAATTTTATTTCAGTTCATTTGGTTTATTTTATTTTAATCAAACATATTTAGTCATTTGCTTTGCAAGCAGACTTAAGAATCTTATCTTCTCGCGCGTTATCTGTGTATCAGTCAATCAGCAGGGTAATTCTCGTAATTTTAAGAACGTTCACAGTCTGATCTCAGTCTCAATCTGTCAAAAATACGTCTAATTTCCCTACATTTTGACAAGTTTTTGACATTTGTTTGTCGCTGAGATGAGACTGCGACTAGATTTTGAACGTTTTAAATTACGGGAATACGGGCCCTGACTTAATTTACAAATATGTAAATAAATTTGAAAGCTAATACTCGCATTAGTAAACCAGCAATAAGTCGGGAGTCATCTTCTGTTGAGTGCTCAAAGTATGGCAAGACATGTAGCTACGGACAGAGCTTGGATTACCGCCAACAGGGTCGGGGCGCAGTGCTAGCGGGGAACAAGTGGCGCTTATGCCGCGGATCATAGGTAGGACAGTGGTGTTCCAGTGGTATCATATCAGCCCCAACATTCGAGTTGTAGGTCGTGAATTCGAACCCGAAAGTGGTGATGAAATTAAATACTGCTTCATTGAATTTCATCACCACTGCTCTCAAAACGGTGAAGGAAAACATCGTGAGGGAACCGGCATGTCCTAGAACCAAAAATTCGAAGACATGTGACATCTACCAACCAGCTATGGGCCAGCGTGGTGGATTATTTATTTATTATTCACAAAATCCACAGCTCTTTGAAATTTTATCATATAATATTTATACTAGTCTTACAGCCAATTACTATTTACAATAGGCTATCTAGCCTAGCCTAAAAAGATCTAATTAGTCCGTCAGTTAGATTATCAAAAAATATTGGAACCGTATTTTTTCTTTTGTCAATTATATAAAAAATGATGAAGATATCGCCCGTTAAAGTTCCGCGTCACGACCCCCTACTCCCAAATTTTGACGCGCTTTATATCTGTCATTTTTTGTTTGATTGACAAAACAAAAAATACGTGTCCATTATTTTTCGATAATCTAACTGACGGACTAAATATAATAATCATTTTTTTACCCATTCAACTACCCTATTTAATAGCAATACAATACATGCAGCAGAAACAAATATACAGAATGAAGTGAATTGCTAGCACCATCTAAGCATTGCTAAGTGACGAGTGAGTTTACGGCTCATTTTCTCTCACTGAGAAGAGGCAAATGTCC
This sequence comes from Apamea sordens, assembly GCA_945859715.1. Taxonomy (NCBI): domain Eukaryota; kingdom Metazoa; phylum Arthropoda; class Insecta; order Lepidoptera; family Noctuidae; genus Apamea; species Apamea sordens. Next base: position 1,561,747 of record OX244015.1, on the reverse strand, counting down.
CAACAGTGGGAACATTATACGATTATGTATGCCTTTGACTAAGCAAGCACATTTGACAGCAGTTTTATGAAACTGAAAATTTTTGCCCAACATTTTAATCTTATATTTTGGCAAAATTCTATGTTCTATGTGTCACTGGAACTACCAGTTGGATTTAAAAAATCTGCAATATTTTGCTCAGTTCTTAAAAAAAATTAGTCACCCGCTCCGCTCATAAGCCCGCTGTCAGTTGCACCACACCCTTACCCTAGTGACATAGTTCATATTTGTCAATAAGCCAAAAATGCTGGTTTATGCCCATCTTGAGACTCTGGCAAATATTTTATCTTTTATCTTTTTCTCCGTAGGTATCTTTCGGTCTGACGGACTGGATATCAGTATTTTTATCGTTCATTATCTGTCCAGCCGTTTTCTCAACTATGTTAGGGTCAGTTTCTAGTCTAACCGTATAATCATAACAGCATAATAATTAGCCTATAATGTTCCCACTGCTGGGACACAGGCCTCCTATCTGTGAGAGGGAGTGGGCTGTAATCCACCACGCGAGCCCAGTGCGTCAAGGTCGGTCAGTCAAAAAGATGAAGCTAGTTGCCCATTCCAAAGCGTAGGTACCTATGGAGAAGAACGCGCAAGAAATACTCCATAATATTGTTACAAAGTATTGGTTACATCATTCATGTTCAAAATTATGCACGTGAGAACGATGCAGAACGTTAAAAGCGTCCGTAATGAAAATATATAAAAAAAAACAATTCAAATTAATATTAAATTAAATTAAAATAAGCCATGGCAGCAAAGAGTTGACCAGTCCCTACTGACGGCGCCCGTTCACGAACATGACGCATAGATTAGCACCATTCAGCTCAAGTAAGTACCAACCCGCACTGGGCCCGCGTGGTGGATTACGGCCCACTCCCTCTCACAGAGAGGAGGCCTGTGTCCCAGCAGTGGGAACATTATAGACTGCTGCGTATGCTTAAGAATGTTTGAACTAACTATAGTTGTTTACAAATAAACATATTGGTTTATTATAATTCGCTGATCGTTACTAGGCAACAGTTAACAATAAAAACAACGTTGTGTTTACAATCTTAACATTAATTTACATATTCTGGAACTAATTTATTCTAGAATTTTCGAAATTATTGGCAAATTCTGACTATTTTCGTCTGGATTGTTGATGTCTAAGATTCACTTTGAAACTCAAACTCAAATTATTTATTTCAATTTAACCATTTACAGGCAGTTTTGAATTGTCAAATGGTCGGACAGTTGCAATCAGTTTGTCAGAAAGTTGAAGCTAGTTGCCCATTCCAAAACGTAGATCTCTATGGAGAAGAACGGGCAAGAAACCGCAAGGACACTCTTTTAAATCAAGATATTACAAAATCCTGGGTACATTATTCTTGTTGCTTCTATATGTAAGAACAATGTAGAAAAACATGTTTTTTTCTTTTTTTTTTTAAACGTTGCCCCACACTAGGTATTAGGTACTCCTATATCGTGGGTGCGTTCACAAACATTTCCAGACCCGGAACAACTGCCTGTAGGCAATACAAATATTTGTTCCGTGCGGGAATCGAACCCGCGACACGCAGCGCACCAGCTGATCGCTCAGCCACTGCGCCAACCGTGTCGTCAAAAAATGAAGAAAGAATTCAAAATATAAGATTAAAAATAAGCCCTGGCAGTTAAGAGATGACCAGCCTCAACCGACGACGGTACCCGTAAAAAACTTTTTAACAAAAAAATTAAACCGCTGAAAACACGGAAAAGCAAAAAATAATAAACCTTTTTATTTAACCTTAATAACTAAGTTCTTTTAAGTATACCTAAATAATTTTGAGTCGGCGCCGTTTATTTGCTTTTCAGTTTTTTCGGCGGTTTAATTTTTTTGTTAAAACGTTTTTATTTTATATTTTTTTGTGGCTATAAACTACTAATTGTTAGACAAAGGGCAGGCATATGTGGCACTGAATAGAGTAATAATATACAACTCAGCAATCGAACGAACAATAAATCACCCCTATTTTCCCACCCTTAGGGTTGGATTTTTTTTCTAAATTTATATGGGACCAACTTTCCGATAAAAAAAGAATTATCAAAATCGAATCATATCATCTGTGACTTCAAGTGACTGCTATGTGACCAGAACCCAGCTATGCATAAATATGTAAGCTGTCACGCCCTTTATGCCTGGAGGCTTTTATTTAGGTAGCTAGTAAGTTTTTATTTACATTTGAATTTTATTAATTATTTTTTAGCTTGAGTACATATAGTTTTTATTATATTTGTTGGTATATTGGCGTGGCTAGCTTACATATGGCAAATAATTTAATTTTATGTTCTGTGCCTTGTAATGTTAATTACTTAATATCTAGTATTGTATACAATCAAGTAACAGCTGTGCTGCTGAAGAGTTTGTTGCGCCACTTCTTCTTCCCAGCGATAGCACTAGGAAGTGGTGAAGGGCGGGCGTTTTTGGGGGACTGTCTTTTGTAATTTTGACGTTCGAAAAGTGCTGATTCTCAGCCTAATGTGAATAAATAAAATAAATAAATAATAATAATAATATCCCTGGACATTTCACACAGCGCCATCTAGTCCCAAGCTAAGCAACCTAATGCTTGTGTTATGGTAACAAGATGGCTGATAAACTACTTATATACATTTTTTTTGTAAATACATACATATTATGGATAGAAAAACACGCAGACTCGGAACAAATACATGTAGGTCATACAAATATTTGTTCCGTGCGGGAATCGAACCCGCGACACGCAGCGCAGCAGTCAATCACTTAACCACTGCGCCAACCGTGCCGTCAAATGACTTTTGATTTTCATTTTGAATGCTGCCAGTCTTCTGGACACGTTTCCGGATGACAGCGATGCGGACGAGTACTTCGACACCTAAATATCCTTTTGTTTTTGTATTTATATATTTAAATATTGTTTTTCTTTGTCCTCAGTGACTGCCGAGTGGTACGTGACCCTCAAACTCTGAAGTCCAAAGGATATGGATTCGTCTCATTTTTGAAAAAATCGGTGAGTACCAGTTTTTTGTTCTTTACAACGCCTACGGTAAATGATTAATGATTGTATTCCTGTACGTAGATTTGTACAAAAACTTTTACACATCAATCATATTTGTTTAAAACTAGATGAGGTCAGCGTTTCCTATCTGACTAGTCTGAGAAGAAAGGCTCTCATATTTTCTGATGCGCACAGCTAAGGAGTGGAATCGTCTGCCTGCGTCTGCATTCCCGAGTTCATACAACCCGAATCTCTTCAAGGCGAGAGTGAATAGGCTTCTTCTGGGCAAGCTCGTTCCACCGTAGATCTCATCCCTGCCTCTGGGCTGCATTGAGGTCAAGAGTGAGCCCATTGTCAATAAAAAAAAGAAAAGAAAGGCTGAAACAAACTCAGAGGTCACAGTCTCTTTTAATGATTAGCTGAAGAATTGACGTGGTTTCCAAGTTAGGAATCATTAAGTGGCCATAGTGAATTAGGGCCCTGGCTATGCTCATTATCATTTCAGCCAAAAGACGTCCACTGCTGGATATAGGCCTCCCCCAAGCACCTCCACTTCGACCGGTTCTGTGCTTCTCGCATCCAACGGGTTCCTGCGGCCTTCACAAGGTCGTCGGTCCACCTTGTGGGAGGCCTTCCAACGCTACGTCTTACGGTACGCGGTCGCCACTCCAGAACCTTTCGGCCCCATCGGCCATCTGTTCTGCGAGCAATGTGCCCTGCCCACTGCCACTTAAGTTTGGCAATTGTTCGGGCTATGTCGGTTACCTTGGTTCTCCTGCGGATCGCTTCATTTCTGATTCGATCACGCAGGGAAACATGACTAATATGCTATCAAACAAAAACATCGCGTTCCTTTACGTAACTTTTCGTGCCTACTACAACATTTCAATATGACAATTCTGTAGAAAATTATCACCTATTCGCGCAACCAGTAATAATCCATGAGCTGTGGGAAATACTGCAGTTTCTATAAATATTTAATGAGAACTATCGATTGAAAGTCAACACGTCATGTTTCACAGAACTGTCCAAGCGTTTTATATTGAGGGTGTTTTCTAGCGTAAAATGTGGGGGAAAATGTCGGACGTTGAGGCAATTGTTGTATGACAACGTTGATGTTAGTTTGTAGGTGATAAAGAGGTATTATGTCAACAAGTTCAATCAATCAATTAATGTCTTTATTGTGGATCATAGGCAGGTCATAATACAGGTCTTAAATAATAAAAAAATATCAGCTATGACCCGCCCTTAAGGCATACAATAGTTATATGTATAGAAATTAAATTAAATTTACATTATTGTTACAAATTATTAAGAGCCTGTACAACGGTCCACTAGCGCCACTCCTTTAAAAAAATATTGTCTCGTGACTGAGAAGGAATTATGAAAATCTGCTCAATCAGCGACCTCGGTAAGTGTGTCTAGAATTTTCTAATACCTTTTATTAAGTTTCATATTGAGACACGAAGCAAATAAATACGACATATAGGAATGTGGCCGCTTTTCTTTAGATCGAATTTTGTTGCTTCGTGTCTCAATATGAAATTTTATAAAAGGTATTAGAAAATTCTAGACACATTTACCGAGGTCGCTGATTGAACAGATTTTCATAATTCCTTCTCAGTCACGAGATAATATTTTTTTAAAGGAGTGGCGCTAGTGGACCTGTGTGCACCCTCTTAAGATGCCACATAAAATATATAAAAAAAACATAAAAATAAACGGAACGAATTTGAGTAGGTACACATCAGTGGGCTACTGAACGCATCATGACTGAGAGGGACTGTATTGGAGCAGTGATTTGTCTGATAGGAAGTTTTTTATAGAATAGTAGCACTTGTTCGACATTTATTCAACTATTTATTAAATAAAGCCAAGGATACACTAGGGGACAAATGTCCCACGACATGTGTCGGCGACTTGTCAAGCGAAGCCGGGCAATTTCGCTTGACATATTTGGCGACATTGCGCGACATAATATGTCCTTAGCAACGTCAGGCAAAGTCGTGCGACTTTGCGAAACTTCGCCTGACATATCTGGCGACATCGCGCCACACTCGACGTCGTTGGCGACACATATCGCGCCATGTTGCCAGACATGTCGAGCGAAATCTGGCAACGTCGCGACCTAGAGTTTAGAGCGCGCAAGCCCCACCACGACGTCAACGTAGAGATACGGCGGTGGGGCTATTATTACTATTATTACAGCCGCACTGTTCGATCGATCAAGGTTAAGCTACGCTTGCCGCGGTCGGTCTGTGGATGGGTGACCATCCCTTTCCACTGAACCCCTCGGTGCCTCGGAAAGCACGTTAATCCGTTCCCGGCTGTCATTTTCGTAGATCTTAGACAGTCGTTACTAATAGTCAGAAGCCTGAAAGTCTGACAACCAGTCTTACCAAGGGGTATCATGTTACCCAGTAACTGGGTTGTGGAGGTCAGATAGGCAGTCGCTCCATGTAAAACACTGGTATTCAGCTGCATCCCGTTAGACTGGAAACCGAGCCGACCCCAATATAGTTGGGAAAGGGTAAGGTAGACAAAATTAAAGTAAAGTAAAACTAGATGGGTTTTCAGCAACTCTCATCCAGCTGCTACCAGCCCGCGAACGAAACATCGAAAACGTTGCTTCATCCAGCCTTTTTACAGAACCAGACTTTTTACTAAATACGTTCCTTTCCCCTTGTTTCAGGAAGCCGAATCCGCCATTACGTCTATGAACGGACAATGGCTAGGATCCAGATCAATCCGAACCAACTGGGCTACACGGAAGCCACCAGCACCCAAAAACGAGTGTAAGTACCTTTAGTTTGACCGAAACTGCTGTACCGCGCCTTAAGCCTAGGTTACACAGTGCGAGCTGGCATGCGAGCTGACCGAGTCAGTTACTGAGGTGCAGCTACTCGCACCATGTGACCGCACGCATCATACCGAGTATTGTCCAGTACCAGTTGCTCGCGTCCGAGTTACATCAACATTTTTTGTTTTTACTCGCTACTCGCCTTCCCCCACCGCGCCAAAGTATTTCCACTTGTTCAGGTGTCACTCTCATAACCGCTTTATATTCTCGGGGATCTTCATCATATAGCTCTTTAAATATTGTATGCGTTGCCTCTTTTCTTTGCAGCCAATTCCTGACCCAAATACGTATTTTCTTCTTTTTTTTGTATAGCTCTTTCAATTCTAAGTATTTCAACACAAAGTATTTTCGTAACCGCTTTTATTGTGGTATGTACTGTGATTAAACGTGTATTTTGCGACAACATTGCACGAGACATGATACAGACGAAGTATGCGAGTACACTGATGCAGTAGCTGTCTTCTGCGACGCCAGCAGTTTGCATAGTGTGACCGAGCGAGGCGAGTCGAGCTACTGCCATACGAGTACATAGGCACAGTAGCTGTCTACTGTCACATCAGCTCCTCGCACTGTGTAACCTATCCTTTAGGAATGCGCGGCGAGGCGGGGGGCGGGACGCCGTGAGCGATGACGAATGAGCGGCCTGCACTGCCCCCCCCGTCTCGCCGCGCACTTACCGAAGGCGCGGTACAGCGGTTTTGGTCAAACTATAGTTCTTCGCAGTCATCATACAATGCCACTGATGCCTCAAGCAACGCCACCTTCTGGGCTCAAACTATACACTTACAACTTCGACCAGATGTTCAGTGAAATAAGCATTTTTCATTATGGACACATTAATGAATGCTAATTTTTTGTTAATTTTCATACAAACTATATACCTTGACGTAAATCACCCGATATGCATGGCTCTTTATCCGAATTGGAAAAAATATATATATGTCGGAGATGTTGAGGGATTTTTATCCGAAATTCCATCGGTGTCCGTCAGGTTGCACGTGGTTGGGTAGAATCAGTGCGCACACCCGGCGCGGTCGAGCTCTGGGTGTCCAATGTGACATGTCGCTAACACACTAGTCTCACCATGACATCTGACAGATGTCAAACGCCACACGCGACAAGACATTGACAACCCCGACTCGAACTACTGACTCAATGACAACTGTTTTCGATTTGATTAATCGAGTAAGGTATCTTAAACGCTAATAGATGGCGCTACTAGTACGTAATCAAACCTTTTACTTCACTCCTCCGACATATATATATACTTTATGTATTATATTAATAGTATAATGTAAATGGTACACCACAGACTACCTACTATATTTGTCTCTCCTTAATTTTTAATTCATCCAAAGGTTGTCTTTAAAAGATCGCTCTTAGCGATAAGATCGCCCATTGTGTCACCCTTTATAAAATTTTATATATTCATGTTCTATAATTTGTATGGTGTACAATAAAGAGTATTTTATTCTATTCTATTCTATTGGCAACGACGTATTTTCATTCATAAGGTTAGGCGGGCGAAAACTTGTCGAAACTAAGTTTCTTTGGCTTCTCTCAAATAAACATTAATTGAAATTACAAATATATTTGTAACGAAATCTTTACAAGTACTTCCTTTGTTAGATTTGATTTGTAAAAGCTATAGAAGCGTTTGCCAGAGTTTATGTATAACGTGAAGAATATGGTGTATAAAGAGTATCTCGATACGAAATTAAGAAGGTGAAGCAGTCAGCCATGGCATGTAAGACGCTTCGTGGCACTATTGACGCGTCAATAGTGCCTGCAGTGCGATTCTGTAATCATCTCACCGTGAAAACTTAGGTGAAGTGAGCGTGGAGTGAGCAATCATTCCAAATAATGCTAGGGATTGACACTAGTGACAACTAACATCAAGCTCACTTCACTTGAGTTTTCATGATGAGATTTTTACAGAATCGACCGGCTGATCTACATGCTGTGCTGAGAGGGCTTGTAGCTAAGGAGCGGGGCTTGTGGCTAAATAATAACAGCCGCACGGGTCGATCGATCAGGTTAAGCTACGCTTGCCGCGGTTGGTCCGTGGATGGGTGACCATCTTTACGTATCAAGACCCCTCGTGCCTCGGAAAGCACGTTAAGCCTTGGTCCCGGCTGTTATTTGTGGATCTTTGACAGTCCTTACGGGTCGTCAGAAGCCGAATATTCGTTTTCTGAAGCTACGCGATTGCCGTGTCTCGTAGGATATGCTTTATAATACAGTTGACTTCCACGCAGACGAAGTCGCTGGTAAGAGATAGTGTTAAATACAAATATAGTGTTAAATACAAATATAGTGTTAAATACAAAATATATTGTTAAATACAAATATAGTGTTAAATACAAATATAGTGTTAAATACGTAAACGAGATAAACCAACTTTGAGGAAATAATAGGCTAGTTTCCTAAAAAATCGAATTAGTCCGTCAGTTATCAAAAAATATTGGACCCGTATTTTTTCTTTTGTCAATTATATAAAAAATGATGAAGATATCGCCCGTTAAAGTTCCGCGTGACGTCACGCCTTGCTACACTTTTTAACATGGCGTGTCGTCACGACCCCCCACTCCCAAATTTTGATTTTGCGCTTTATCTTTGTCATTTTTTGTTTGATTGACAAAAGAAAAAATACATGTCCAATATTTTTCGATAATCTAACTGACGGACTAAATATAATAATTATTTTTTTACCCATGAAACTACCTTAGTCATATTTTTTGTATTTATCTGTGGAGGCTTGTAATTAGCAATTTAGTTATATATTACTGTTATTATAAAGTTATTAGTCTGTAAGCCTTCCGAAAATAAAGAAAAAAAAAGTTTTTTTTTTACATTAATGTTGAATGAATTCGTAAGAATTCATTTTCTGTGAGAGAATATTCTAAAAGAGTTGCGAAGACGAACGTTTTTGTATTAAGTAATCCGTACTAAGCTGACAACTTAAGAATTCTGAGTATTTTACTGACAGCTAATCTTTAACGGGGATTAGCAGGAATTGTGGTCTGTTTAAGAAAATTTTAATACTTTTTCCTTTTTTAAAAGCTTTTATTTAACTTGACTTGTATGTATGTGAAGGTGGACTCTTGCAAGTTAAATTTGACCCACTTCCCGGTATCCGATTGAGCTGAAATTTTACAAACTGGTCCAGTCCCGATGACAATGCATGTTTATGACAAGCATGACGTGATGCTGCTGCCAGGATTGACTCCAGACGAGGGAACTCCTCAACGGTTAACAGCAGGGACGTGAAATTTTGCACACCCATTGGGATGACAGTTAGCGGGTCCACCATGAAATTTCTGCCACCTTCAGGGTTGGCTCCAAACCAGAGAATTCCTCAACGGTCGGCAGTAGGGTCTTATTTTTATCTTTTTAGGGCGTAAATAAAAGCTATTTTTTTAATTTTTTTTTTTATATTAATTTTTTTAGAAACTCGAACAAAAGATTAGGTTCATGTTTCATGTGAGCCTTTCCAGGCTCAGTGTTGTTACTGAGATCTCTATTCTTTAAAAAAATCAATAAAATGGAAGTGTCTGTTTGTAATGTCAAAATAAACAGCTTTTTACTAAATGTATATAAAAGTATACACGGCACTGAAAATAATCAAAAACAATTTTTGACTGTCTGACTGTCTGTTTGTTCCGGCTAATCTCAGAAACAGCTAAACCGATTTTGACAGAAGTTTCACAAGTAGATAGCTGATTTTATAAGGAATAACTTAGGCTATTTTTATTTAGAAAAAGAATTTCGAGAAGGGTTCGTGAGGAATCGTGAGAAAACCGGCATGTCCTAGAACAAAAAATTCGAAGACATGTTACATTTAGCAACCCGCACTGGGCACGCGTAGTAGATTACAGCCCACCTCCTCTCACAGAGAGGAGGCCTGTGTCCCAGCAGTGGGAACATTATAGAATGATTATGCTTTTGCATCTATGTACAGACCGATTTAAGCAAGCGTTGCTTTACGTTGATCGATCGACCCTTGCGGCATTTTTTTTTCTTTTTTTTTTTTTTTTTTATTTTAATTTTGACGTTCAAACGTGCCTTTAATGTGCCTATTTGAAATAAATGATTTGACTTTGACTTTATTTAGCCTTGTTTTTTTCTGATTTTTTTTCTACGAATCTTTCTTGTATATGAAATATACAATGAAATATTGTACAGCGCCCGTAGCCGTCACAGAAAGTATTAAAATTCGTACCAAGAGCACCATAGATTTCGATAGATAAGAAACCTAACGTAATCTATTCAGAACTCACTAATGTTACTCGATGACACAACAGCACCCTAATTCTGTAACACACGATCAATCGGAATCTGAATCATTTTGAAGAAAATTGCTAATCCATTGCTTAATAAGTTCGAAAAATGTGTCTGCTCAACACGTAAATAACGCAATGAATGTTGTTGAACTGTCAAAATGAAACCGATTCCGATTGATCGTGTGTTACGCAATTAGGGTGCAGTTACATATAAGGAATAAAAATTCAACAACCACTAAATTACCTTAATTAGTTCACTAACCGCCAACCTTTATAATTTAGTCGGATTATTGACTGTCATAACATTTTTAGCATATAATAGGCTATATATCTCTTCTTATTACTGAGAATGAAAGAAACACGATCTTTCGAGTTTACCTTAGCGCCTGCGTAAGGCGCCTTCTTCACCGGATCGGCGCGTTTCCGTTTCTGTACCGGATTCTTTACTGAGTGCATGTAATGAGGAGCTTCCTCACTGAGTAGTTTCGGTACAGATTCTTTACCGAGCGCATACACACGTCTCAGTACCGAGTACTATCGAACCATTCGACTCGCTCGGCCCGTCACTCCCTCCCCACCTCGCAGTTCAGTCACCCGCAGCGCAGGACCCATAACAAATGACAAAAACCGTAGCAAACCGAGCCAGTCAAGAAATGGTTCTCAGTAAAGAATCTGTACAGATTTAATAATAATAATAACCCTGGAAATTTCACACAGCGCCATCTAGTCCCAAGCTAAGCAAACTAATGCTTGTGTTATGGTAACAAGATGGCTGATAAACTACTTATATACATTTTTTTTTTTATAAATACTTACATAATATAGATAGAAAAACGATTTGGTACAGAAACGAAAAGGTCCCGATCCGGTGAGGAAGGCGCCTAAGGCCTCATTTACGGAGACGCGGAGAGTCGCGCGTCGCGTGCGGTTTGGCGTCTCGCGGCGCGTCGGACGATTTTCTGTTTACGGAGCGGCGGCGCGTCAAGCGGCACTTATCATCGCACGCGTACAAACGTATGGCAATATAAGACGTTGTTCATGGAGACGCGGGGCGGGAAGCGTGGCGGTGCCCGCCGCTGCGCCCGCGGCGAATCCTCAAGCGTGTAGCAAAGCACGCGGCGGGCAACGCTGCGGCGCACGCGGGATACTTAATCAAACCGACCAGTTTTAGGTTAGCGGAAGATGGGAGCGCTAATTAGTAATATTTAATGAATTGCGTTCTGCAATTTCCAAATATGACTGGCAGAAGATTCCGCCGCGGCCATCGCTTCATCGAGAATGGCCGCTGCGTGCGCCGCCGCGATAAACGCCGCGTGAGACGCGGCGGTGCCAGCCGCAGGCTCGGCCGCAAAAAACGCTCCATTTCAAGCAAACGCGTCTTAACTCGCTTCTCCGTAAACACACTCATACAACGCCATATGTTTGAATTTAGTGCGGGCCGCGCCGCACAACGTGACGCGCGACGCCCCGCGTCTCCGTAAATGAGCACTTAGACTCTGCAAAACTCATGGTGCAAGCATTCCCGAAATCTATTTGATTCACGTTAATACGCTAGCGAGTTTAACGCTAGCGAGGACGTTTTCGATAACAACGCAAGGTACAGGTTGTGTTGCAAACTCTCAGCTTTCCATCTTAACAGCGCCGCGCAGCGCAGCGCTGTCTACATCTCTGTATTTATTGTCCTATCTCAGGTATGCTGGAAGAGATTTCTTATGAAATAAGCATCACCTCTGTACCTATTTTTTCTGTTCTGTTTTTTAATGTCTGTTTATATATGTGTGTACATAAATGGTTAAATAAATAAATAAATACATTTTCATCCAGTAAACTCTCAAAGGGAATATAAAACAAATGTTTAAATTTTAACAGTTTTGCTTCCCTTTGATCTCGCCGTTAATTTAGCACAAAAGCGGGAATATTGTAGAGAGCCTAATACCCCTCTGATTATTTATTGTTTGTTCATTTAATATTCTCTTTCAAATTTATGAAGTTAGGATTTGAAAATGATCAATTTAGTAGTTTATCATGCAGCGTGCTCGTAGCTAAGTAATAACAGCCGCACGATCGATCGAAGGTTAGGCTATCTTTCCAAGGTCAATCCGTGGATGGGTGACTCCGTTACATAGCGAGAACCCTCCGTGTCTCGGAAAGCACCATCTCGGCTGTCATTCAGCGAAAGCACTAGGAAGTGGTGAAGGGCGAGCGTTTTGGGGGACTGTCTTTTGTAATTTTGACGTTCGAAAAGGGCTGATTCTCAGCCTAATTTGAATAAATAAATAAAATAAAATAAATAAATATCCCTGGACATTTCACACAGCGCCATCTAGTCCCAAGCTAAGCAACCTAATGCTTGTGTTATGGTAACAAGATGGCTGATAAACTACTTATATACATTTTTTTTTTGTAAATACATACATATTATAGATAGAAAAACACCCAGACTCGGAACAAATACATGTAGGTCATACAAATATTTGTTCCGTGCGGGAATCGAACCCGCGACACGCAGCGCAGCAGTCAATCGCTGAACCACTGCGCCAACCGTGCCGTCAAACCGTCCCGAACGAACCGTGCCGTATTAACAAATAACAACTTATAATGTTTTACAATGAATAAATGAGTATGATTATTATGATTATGACAGAGTCCCAGCGCTGGTTTTCAGCGACAGCCGGCGTTGACGAGAAATCAACAATCAAAATAAGAAATAAAATAAATTTACATTATCCAGTTCTAACAGATGGTATAAATATGAAATGTATGAGTCTATGGACTTCTATAATATCAGATGCAGATTTTTACCCCTAAATCAAACAAAAATCATTTATTCAAATTAGGCTGAGAATCAGCACTTTTCGAACGTCAAAATTACAAAAGACAGTCCCCTTAAAACGCCCGCCTTTCACCACTTCCTAGTCCTTTCGCTGGGAAGAAGTGGCGCAAAAAACTCCCCAGCAGCACAAAAAATACTGGTATTCAGCTCGTCACTCCATAGCGACTATCTGACCTCCACAACCCGGGTACCCGGTAAATAAAAGGCGAGCTAAAAATAACCTTTAAAAATAAAATACACCATTTCGAACAGCTCAACTCAACATTCACAGCTCTATAGAAATCCGCTGTGAATGTTAATATCCGGTGGCGCGGTAATTCCTTCCGAACGGCTATGACGTCACGTCCTGCTGTGTTACCTTACATTACTCAGTACTGATTACTGAGTTCTGGTATTGATTTGTGCTGCGGGGATTGTATGTGCTCATTTGTATGTAAATGGATTTTTGTAGGTTGTTTTTAATAGAAGTAATTTATTGTCCAAGTAAATACAGTAACCAGTTTCACTGGTTATCGTCCATTAGATAAACCGTTTGTTGACGAATAACATTTTTTTTTTTTTTATAACTGATACACGTACGTTATTATAATGTCTGTAAGAAGCCATAAAAAAAAACTTGAGAGGTGTCAAGGGACACCCGGATGGAACGAAGTATAACTGGCTTGCTTTCTATAAGAGAGAGAGAGAGAGAGAAACACGCGCACGCCGCACGGCTTACAACTATAGCAAAAAGTGTCGTTCCAACTTTTGGTCTTAATTTTTTCCGTCTAGCCCCCATTCGCAACGCGCGATAAGGAACTTCGTTCCAATAAGATAGGTAGTTTATATATTTATTTTATTACGCATTTTAAAGTTAACTTTTACGTAATCTGGAATAGTTATATTCTAAGGGAACTGTCAAAAAAAGGTTAACCTAATGTACAGGGCATAAGGGCTGATTTGTCAATTGACAGATAATTTATATTCGTGGAATAAAATTGACGTTTAACAGATCTGAAAAAAAAAATGTATATAAGTAGTTTATCAGCCATCTTGTTACCATAACACAAGCATTAGGTTGCTTAGCTTGGGACTAGATGGCGCTGTGTGAAATGTCCAGGGATATTATTATTATTTTGTATAGAAGAACTTTGACGACACGGTTGGCGCAGTGGCTGAGCGATCGACTGCTGCGCTGCGTGTCGCGGGTTCGATTCCCGCACGGAAAAAATATTTGTATTGCCTACATATAGTTGTTCCGGGTCTGGCTGTTTGTGTATGTGAGATTTAAATGTTTGTAAACGCACCCACAATACAGGAGTAATTCCTAGTGTGGGGCAACGTTTTATATTTTTTTTTTTTTTTAAGTGTCAAAAATTCAAAATTATTCCTCGGTTAAAACTAGCTGATTTTTCCAACGTTCTTCATTAGAAAATCTGTACCAGTAAGTTGCCAGTTTAAGTACCAACCCGCACTGTGCCCACGTGGTGGATTACGGCCCATTCCCTCTCACAGAAAGAAGACCTGCCCAGCAGTGGCAACATGATAGGCTGATATATGCTTATTCTGTTTTACCTTTTTCCAGTGAACTCAAAACCCCTGACATTCGACGAGGTGTACAACCAGAGCTCGCCCACAAACTGCACGGTCTACTGCGGCGGCCTGACCACCGGTCTGACCGAGGAGCTGATGCAGAAGACCTTCCAGCCCTTCGGGACCATCCAGGAGATCCGCGTCTTCAAGGATAAGGGTTATGCTTTCATTAGGTAAGTAGGAAGACAGTGTTGGAGTGAACTGATGAGTCTGGCACTAGTTGTCTGGCATTTTTGCTGAACTGGGCCTTTTTGGCGCAGCCGTGAGGCACACTTTCCTGCTAATTTCTTACATCGCACTTTACACTTTCTATTTGATCTTTATTTGTTGCTATCTGATGTATATGTCGCAGCCAACTGGTTTACTTAGCCGTTTAGTTAACCGCCTAGCCTTTCAACTAAACGGCAGCCGTTCAACTAACGACCTGAATGATTCAATAAATTATAGTTTAGGTTGGAACTGTAACTAATCACGTGCGAGCCGAATTGGTCGCAGTAACTAAGCCAGGGCACCCCGACCAAATGGGTTAGGTTAGAACTGTGATCAACCGCGTGCGAGCCGAGAGAGCGAAGCGAGGCGAGCACTAATTCCAAAGTCCAGGCGGTTGACTAAACGGCTAATTTAACCAGCTGGCTGCGACATTATCTGGTGTATTTTGTGTCTTTTAGTCTATGTTAAATAAATGTATTTTTTTTTTTTCTTTCTTCTTATCTTATAAGGTTTAAGACAATTTGTTTCGCTCAAAAAGAATACAATTATTCACTCCTTGAGGGAAAATATAATAACTAAGACAAGCAACGGTTTCGCTGGGTTATAAACTAAAATTAAGTTACAAAAAAAAACCGTAAAAACTTACAATTCAAACATTATTCAGAACTTGGTGCTTTAATAGCCTTTTAAAACTTGGAAGTGTTTTCGATTCCTTAATTACTTTCGGTATAGTATAGTTATAGAGCTCTTATCAGCTTATAATCTATATGGTATTTAGTCAAAAGCAAAAAATTCTTTCTAAGCATCAGTTTTTCTCGTGGTGATAAAGTTTATGAAGTAGGTTTGTCATTAGTGAGAGAAGTTGCTATGCATAACACCTCATAACTTCACTAAGTTTATATTTCTACCTTTGACTGGTAGGTATGTGCACATGTAATCTCTTCATTGGAATTACAAGCTAATCAATCATGATTTGCTCGTAATTTTACAACACCAATATTCCTGTGTCAAAATTAATGTTACCATAACTTAGCGTACGCAAAAGCTTACTAGAGTGCGCGCAAGCTAAGTCAGCGCGCGTGTTTGAACTTCACGACTATATCCCTTTAAATTGTGATCAGATTCGGCATAATGATGGCGAATATTTACTTTGGTAAACACCATAGTCTAATAAAACATGGTCTTCTCTTCCCAGAGTGACACAAGCCTACGTCACAATAACATTGCCACTTTATTTCAACATAACATGTTACATGGGTACATTATATCTATGATTAATTAGTTAAAATATTTCTTTATAATTTTATAATTTTCATTTATATGTTTTTTATCCTAAATTTTACAACAACGCGTCATTTTTAATTATTCGTTAAAAATATCTTCCGATTCACAAAAGAAATTTCAGTTCGGGTAATTCAGTTTACACTATTGGCAACACAGGATAGCGCTGTCACATTTGAGAACCTGTAAACAGCATGATGACGTAGGCTTGTGTCAGTCACGTGGTTCCCGAGTCTCGGAAGAGAGTACCAGGCGAAGTTATATTATTATACCATGGGTAAACACAAAACACAGCACACTGTCTTGACCCTTGATATAAACGTCGAGATGGCGGCAAACGATTATTTCCGATTTTGACAGCGCACAGACTTAGTTTGTGCGGACTCTACATAATAGCTTTACCAGATATCTATTAATAGTTTACTTATGCGTGCTCAGTACTTAAGTAGTTTCTGCGTACGCCCATGTGAAAACATGTGAATTTATGTATGTACTCTTATCATCTTAGAGTAGTGTGTTGTGGAGGTCAGATAGGCAGTTGCTCCATGTAAAATACTGGTAGTCAGCTGCATCCAGTTACACTGGAAGCCGACCCCAACACAGTTGTAACTATATTATTGTGATTTAAAAGAGTGTCCACATCTATGGATAGTACGCTAAAATACTATAATTTAAAGTTTGCTCCCGAATGCTTAGTTTTAAGTCATATGAATATTTCGACCGACCGAATTCTGATCTTGCACTTGTTTTCTGTCGGTGGCCGGGGAGTCCCCGATGATCCTCCGCAGTACATTCTCTCTTTCCACTAATCTCGTTCCTTCCATTCCATTCGAAATTCAATCAAAGTGATACAATACAATCGCGCGAATTTTTGTGTAAAATAATACGTTTTTAATGTTTCAAGTTTGGAAAGTGGCAGTGATGGTTATGAAAATGTCGATAGACAGTATCCACCCTCAAGAAAAAACGTCTGAGTAGAGGCGATATTGTGTGGGAATTGTACTATTTTTTTTTCTACTGAGGTTATGTTATGTTGATGAGATTAAATGCCAAGGATGAAGATAGAACTAATAGTAATATTCAAAAACTGATAAACTTAGAAGAGCAGTAAATTTTGCCTTAATTGGTGTTAATTTTAATTACTATTATGTTAAATTAAAAATAATGAAAGTGTACTATAATTTTTTATAAATAGGTACTATCCTTTTCATTTTTTCGTGCTATCTTTTTCAACGTACCTAAATCCAACCCTGATTGATAACCTAATCACCGCTCTGTATTTTCTATCTCCACCCACAGATTCTCCACAAAGGAGAGCGCGACGCACGCTATCGTGGCCGTGCACAACACCGACGTGAACGGCCAGCCGGTCAAGTGCTCCTGGGGGAAGGAGTCTGGGGATCCTAACAACGCTCAGGCACAGGGACAGGTACGATTAAGTTTATTATATAGTGTGAGTCTTTATAAAGTACACATATTAAAAAGGGTGAAAATATATAGTAGATTTTACAACAAGTGCACAAAACAAACCATTTTTATCCGAGACTTTTAGCAGCCCGAGCCGAAGGCGAGGGCTGATAGTAATGTCGAGGATAAAAATGGTTTTGTGGACGAGTTATAAACTCTGCTTTTCACTTCGATTGCGAGGAAATAAAACAGTAGTATAACATAACATTTCTTTAATTAAAATTCAAAGTAAAATTAGAACAGTTTTGAATACTGAAGGAAATTGTTTTTAAATCTTACGACATTGATATTAGGCTGCAGACCTATACAGCCTACTATTAAATTAATTTTGTAATAATAATTTTCTTAAATCAACTAACCTACCGTACTTGAATTAAAATTTTAATATCTATTATATCTTAAAAACACATAAGGCAAATAAATTAAAGTAAATATTATATAATAACAAATTCTATCTATGAACTTCTTAATGCATTTGGCTGTATGGCTCATTTTCTTTGCCTTAATATAATACATTTATAAGTAGATACGTTAATGCCCTTGTGCACAAAATTCGATTTTGTGCAGCCTATACCCTGCACAAAGAAGCACTTTCAGAGCATGAGAAGTGAAAAACAATTTTACCGACGGAAAAAATGTCAAAAAAAATTAAATTTTTTATGGACTTTTATTTTATTTTACTCTCGTCTTGGTACCCCATGCAAACAAACTGTTCCAACCGTTCAACCCATGCAAAGAAACTTTAATATTAACGTTGTGCATTTTTGATATGGAATGCGGTCTACTCTCCCTCCGTCTTACGAATTTTCGATCAGCCGATCGATTCTTTAAAAATCTCACCGTGTAAAGTTAGGTGAAGTGACCTTAGAGTGAGCTGTCAATGGTGTCAATCCCTAGCATTAGTTGGAATGACAGCTCACTCCACGCTCACTTCACCTAAGTTTTCACGGTGAGATGGTTACAGAATCGCACTTCTGGTCACGTGTCGTTTTATCCATCACAACAAAAGTGCACAACGCCGCTAAAGAAGTTTTCACTTCAAAAATAAGGCTTGTTTGGACCCCTCCCCCTCAAATCATCTTACGTAATACATGAACAGCCCTTTACCAGAGGGTGTTCAGGTATGGTCCAGTACAAAAAAAAAATATTACAATGAAGAGACGAACCAACGAGTCTCAGCTTCGTCAAGTGTCTTTTTACATACGTTGTCAATCAGAAGGCCAATTCTCGTAATTTAAACCGTTCAAAATCTAGTCGCAGTCTCATCTCAGCGACAAACAAATGTCAAAAACTTGTCAAAATGTAGGGAAATTAGAAGTATTTTTTGACAGATTGAGACTGAGATCAGACTGTGAACATTCTTAAAATTACTAGAATTGCCCCTCAGACTGAACGTTCTTAAAATTACGAGAATTGCCCCTCTGATTATTTTACAAAAACGCGATGTTCAATAAATAGGCTTTTTAATACACTGTGCGATTTAATTACTTAATTTTATATCAGTACTAATTAGAATGAAAAAGGAACAGCTAAGTACGTCGTTAATACCTAATCAAATAATCACAGACAGAATTCATTATTGTATGTCATGATTATAAATTCTCTTTCTTAGTGCTAGAAATAAAAAAGTCTCGTCCATTAATCTTAATTTACATTAAAAAGATAATCAATTAGCGTAAAGATTTGTGAATTTCGTATTTGTATTTATTCATGGAGTTAGTTAAAACGTTCAAAATCTAGGCGCAGTCTCATCTCGGCGACATACATTGTCAAAAAGTTAAAAAAAAAATAAAAAAAAAAAAAAAAAAAAAAAAAAAAAAAAAAAAAAAAAAGAAGAGAAAAAAAAGAAAAAAGAAAAGAGAAATTAATGGTATTTTTGACAGATTGAGATTAGACTGTGAACGTTCTTATAACTAAGAGAATTGTCCCTCTGTTACCATGAATTCGGTACACGATTCTGAACCGATACGTTTAAATTTTCCACAATTTGCAGTTCCGTACATTTTGACCGCGTATGTAACGCACTTTTTTAAGAAACGGTAGATTTTAAATAACCAACGAAAAATTTCTACTCTAGTAGTCTTGCTGAATTCATGATGACAATTAAGTGACAACACAGCCAGCGGTCATTGAACCCCAAAAAAAATTTTTTTTTTGTTTGTTCGCGCATAACTCCGTCGCTTGCCAACCGATTTGAAAAATTCTTTTTTTGTTGGAAAGGGTATACTTCCCAAATGGTGGATGACCTTCCTAAAGGTCCCATAGAAATTTCATCAAAAACGGTTCAGTGGTTTGGTTTTTAAACCAAACTTACTGGTAAAAATTACAACTTAAAAGTGGAAAATAAAAACTTTTTTGCAAAAAAAAAATCAACCGACTTCCAAAAACTACACTACGACACTACAACAAAAACGACACGTTGTGGCAAACAACGAAAATGTGAACCCAACGACACCGACTTCTGAAATTAAAGTTATTTTTCACTTTGTAGTGTCGTTTTTGGAAGTCGGTTGATTTTTTTTTGCAAAAAAAGTTTTTTGTTTTTATTTTATCGTGATTACAACGATACTCATCACGTCTGCAGAGTTTTGCTAGCTAATTTAATTTGAACCTGTATACCTTTGCCTAAACATTCAGCAAATAATGATTTCCACCTTCTCCCCCAGATTCCGACAGCCTACAGTCCCTTCGGCGCGACCTACACCGGCGGCGTGCCCCCCACATCTTACTGGTACAACACCTACCCCCAACAGCTCGGGGGCTTCCTCCAAGGGGTGCAGGGGGTTCAAGGATACACCTATGCAGGACAGGCGTTCGCTGGATACCAGCAGCAATATATGGGGTGAGTAATGATAAAGCAATAGGGTAGTTGCCTGGTTAACAAAATAATAATTATATTTAATCCGTCAGTTATATTATCGAAAAATAATGGATACGTATTTTTTCTTTTGTCAATTAAACAAAAAATGACAAAGATAAAGCGCGTCAAAGTTTGGGAGTGGAGGGTCGTGATTTCGTGACGTCACTTGCTTGCAAAAGTGTCGCAAGCAAGTGACGTCACGCGGAACTTCAACGGGCGATATATTCATCATTTTTTATATAGTTGGCACACAGATGGTTTATAACCAGGATTAACATATAGGATACTTTTTATCCCGATATTCCCATCGAAACTTATGCGAGTGAAACCACGGGGCGCAGCTAGTGTTATATGTATGACATTCACTCTGCTCTTAAAATTGTGAGGCAACCACCATGTCCGCCAGGGCTGCGGGTTGTTCGAAAGAGATACCGTGGCCCTTGGCACAGACAACTGAAGGAACACGGGTGGGTTTTAGTCAGTAAAAGTCTGACACGCCCTTCCGCTCCGCCCAGAGCGGGAGAGGACATTTGATGATTTCCCACCCAAAAAAAAAAAAAGGCAACCACCATGTCCTAGAACCTAAACTTCGACATGTAAAACCACCAACGCGCAATGTGCACGCATAGTAGATTACGGCCCGCTCACTGTCACAGAAAGGAGGTCCCTTTGTCCTAGCAGTAGAGAGAGCGTTTTAGGCTGATTATTTAAGCTTTCCGAGGCACAGAGGGGTTTCAGTATGTAATGGATGGTCACCCATCCACGAAATGACCTCCGATCGACACGTACGCCTGTTATTATTTAGCCACGGTCTGGACTACATCAATCAATCAGTTTATTTGTGAAACATAGGTGTTTCAATAAATAGGTGCGCTATGTTTTATCATATTATTAAGACATACAAATTTATAAGTGACACATTAGGTGTCACTCAGAAAAAAAAATATTTTAAATTAATTAACTAGATGAACAGAAAAGACAAAAAAAAATACATCAAATTCAAAATAAAATCAATAAATTTCTTTCTTTTTTTTTTTTTTTTAAACGTTGCCTCACACTAGGAATTTCTCCTGTGTCGTGGGTGCGTTTACAAACATTTAAACTCACATACACAAACAGCCAAACAAATACACAAATAATCATAGTCATCTCTTTGCCTTTTTCTATAGGAGCAAGGACTACAACCAGTGGGCCAACACGACTGCCTGCTCCAGCATGGGGGGCGTGCAGCTGCCGTGGGCGCTGGGTGCCGGGGTCGGCGGCGTCGGTGGCGTGGGTGGCGTGGCCGCCATGTCGCAGCCACCGCAGGTGCTGCACTATCCGGTGCAGCATTTCCAGGTGCAGCCGGTAAGTGCTGTTAAGAGAACGGTTTTTGGTAATATGGTAGGGTTTCTGGAAATATGGTAGGGTTTTTGTAAATATGGTAGGGTTTCTGGAAATATGGTAGGGTTTCTGGAAATATGGTAGGGTTTTTGGAAAAATAATAGGGTTTTGGAAATATGGTAGGGTTTCTGGAAATACGATTGGGTTTTTGGGAACATAATATCTTTTTTTGAAAAACGAAACTCAAAAAAAATCTATCAAGAGGAAAACCTATTTTATTTTGGTTCTAGTTTTGCTATTCAGTAATACAGTTCTATAATCAAAAATGAATGAAGTCTTTCATTCCATCGAGCTTAAGAAAAAGTTTATCTCTGTAAAAAATTATCTCTGACACTCATGTCTATATGATAGTTATAATAATCTTAACTGTAATTAACTAAATGAATGGCTATAATAAAAATAATTAATAACTATAGATACTTTAATTAATAATATCCTAAGCACATTTGGTATGAACCTCCCTCTTTTTAAATAGGTTAATAATACTTGTTCCATGCACACATAGCATAGCATACATAATATTGTCCTGCTACTTTTTTAGGATTTCATATTTTTTAAGGCTAAAAACCTGATGTATCTTTTCTAGATCGGTGAAGACGAATGGCTTGCCCCAAGCCTCTTGGTGTGAGGACAAAGACATCAACCGCCTGTTCCCTGTTGTTGCGTGCATAAAGACTGGATTTAACTTATTAGCCTTGGTTTATAACTGTTCCGAGTCTCTTTTGTCGAGTATTTTTTGTAAAGTTTTATTTTTTAAGGCTTTTAAGTTTGATTTACGTTTTAGGATCGTTTGAGTCGAGTTCTTTTTCTAGTCTGAGGCCTTTTTGTAAAGGCTTCAAATAATTTTAGAACTTGTGTTTAAATGCTGTGAATTATGGTTTTGTTTACGTTTCAGATTCTGTAAAGTTTTAAATGATTCTGTAAAATTATTTTATGATAAAAGTCTTTTTATTATAATGCGGCTAATTGATGATATTCATTTGATTGAAGACGATTTTATTTCATGGTTTATTTTTAAGCATTATCAAGTATCTTTAAACTTTGTGTGATACTCTTAGAAGACATTTTGATTTATTATAAAAAGTTTTATGAAAACATTTTGAAAAAAAATCCTGTTTTTTTTTTCAATTTTTAAACACAAATGCTTTTGTTAAAACATTTTGGAGTTGACATTTAAAAAAAATGAGATTTTTTTGTTAATTTTAAAAGTTTAAAATGCGTTTTGGAATTACAAAGTGTTTCTCAAAGAAATATAACTGTTGTTGCCAGAATCTAGTCATATTTTTAGTCAAAAGGTCAAAGATTTTTGTTGTGTTTAGTTAAAGCTAAAATAAAAATAAAAATGTTATTTGTTATTTATTAAAGAAAAAAATATGACACATAAGTTAAACATTTTTGTTATCCTTTAAGAAAAGACCTATGGCTGTCTTAAAATAAATTGTAAGGTATCTTTTTAAGGAATCTTGAACTCATGGTTATGACGTAATGTATCTCCTTATTTTTAAAAGATAAACCAAAGATTCTCAATCAAATCTAGTCAATTAATGACTTTTTAGTTTTTAAGCAATTTTTAATTTTAACTAAAAACTCTTTTGTGTCTTCTCAGATTTTTTTTACTCTTTTTTCTTAATTTCTCTGGTTTGGGAAAACAAGAAATATACAACAGGAATGCGTTCGCGCGGTAAAACGGCTTAGAGCATCACCCTAAAAATGGGACAAACATAAGAAAAAAAAACTTAAAAAAATGTGAGTCAAAAATATCGAAAGATTACACTTATTGCTTCTTATGAGTGCAAGGTAAAAGCGTATAAAACATACTTTTAGAAAATATATAGAAGTTAAACATAAGATATAATTTTAAGTTAGTAAGTAAGGAAGTATCACCACGCGGGCCAAACCGGGGTTGCGGACAAAAATAAATGACAAAAAAAACTTTTTTTTACGGTCGAACCATCTGTCAGCACAAGTTGTAAAAAAAAATAAGAAAAAAAATATTGAGTAAAAAATTAGATTTTTGGAGATATGTTTAGTAGTAAAAATAGAATGAAACACCCGAGTGAGAAAAATTTTATAAAAAAAAAAACTTTTATATGTATATGCCGAGTGCTAGGAATGGTAGACTATGGGTAGGTAAAGACATTTTTGAGATGGGCTGGGAAAGAAGTCGACTTTATGACTTTTCCGATTTGAAGTCGGGAACCATTTTAACGGTGGGGGTTTTAGGGGGTTGGGGTCGATCGCCAAGTAGGCTTATTAAAGTCGAAAATATCGACACTTATCTACGAGTAGAGCTTGATGTGAGTTGTATGTCGGTTTCTTGACTTCAACTCCGATGTTGAGTAAAAGTCGAAGTTTGAAAAGTCGTTCAATACGACTTCGAAACGTCTTTAGACGAGGTTAAAAGTCGGCAATTTACTTATATTTAAAAACATCGAGAAATCTGTTCTTTCTCTTATGCGCACACTTTCAGAATTTCGATTAGTTTAGTGACGGAAGTTTACAAGTCGTAAAAACGACTTTTGAATGATTTGAAGTCGACTTTCAAAGTCGCCCATCTCTAATTTTAGTCACGATTTTTTTTCTTTTTGGGAAGCCATTGCCAAATTCAGAAATCCGTAAAATAAAAAAATACTGTTATAAAATGGTTGTGTCTAGATAAAAGATACACTACTGATCCGAGAAAAAATGTAGAGAAAAAAAAATTAGATTTATTTATTAATATTAAAGTATAAGTGAAAAGAAAAAAATATTTATTGCCTAGATAATAAGTATAATACCCGTTTACTGTAGTTAGAGGAAATTATAACAAAAAAAAAAGTTCTTTTCTCTAAAAAAAAAAGTTTGGACGGCGCTGACAAAGCGTGATTTCGGCTACTTCTATTTTTTTTTTACGATTTTTGGTTTTCGTTTTTATTTTCCTAAGAGAGTTTTTTCTCTATTTCCTTTTCATATTTCCCTCGTCGGAGGCTAGTGTTTGATAAAAAAAAATACTAAAACGCTGTAGTTGGGAACGTCTTTTTTGAAACATTTTAGTCGGTGGTACGCTAGTGCCGCCCGACGTATCTTTGTATAAAAAATCGTATTTTATACATTAATTATTAAATTAAAAACTATATTATATTTGTTTGGATGTTTTTTGATACTTTTCGCTTAGTTGGTTAGGGGAAGGTTGAAATTATTACGGTTCTCCTTGCAACAATTTTAAAAATAAGCTCAAGGCCTTAAATTGTCATTAGATCAGCTTAGAAAGGTAAAAATCGGCCAAAGGCGAGTCGGACTCGCACACGAAGGGTTCCGTACCAACTTACAATACTTAACACTACATATTTTTATTACTTGCTGATATAGCGGCCATAGTAGCACACTCTGTGAAAATTTCAAGGGTCTTCCTATTACGGTTCAAAAGATACAGTCCTGTGACAGACTGACGGACGGATAGAGCCTTAGTAATAGGGTCCCGTTGACACCCTTTGCATACAGAAACCTAAAAAACACTATTCGTGCTACTTTTTCCAGAAATACCTGTTTTCACTGGCTTCAAAACGTAGAGAACCAGTGGTTTGGATAAGAAAGTGATTAGTAATCTATGTTAGAAGAGAACTGCCTCGTTGGTCAAGCGCTACTACTGGGCTTCAGGCCCTGGATTCAATTCCGGAATTTCTTAGTCTGGAGTCTGTATTTGTGCCCGGTTGATGGCTTCGGGCCTCACCCCTTTTTTTTTTTTTTTGAGGATGGGAAATCATCAAATGACTCCTCCCGCTCTGGGTGGAGCAGAAGGGAGTGTCAGACTCTTACTGACTAAAACCCACCCGTGTTCCTTCCTTAGCCCTTTATGTTCCAGGGCAGCGGTAAACCCTTTCGGATGTTCCCGCTACCCGGGCTTCACCCCTTACAATGGGACTTAAACATAACTGGAGAAATGTGCTACTATAGGTGCATGCTATTGGTGACGGACGGACAGCGGAGTGTTAGTAAAAGGGACCTGTTGGTTACGGAACCCTAAAAATAAAGTATAATTATTATGTAACTAAAAGAAGAAGTACCAAAAATCCTCCAAACTTTAGTTTTGACTGTTAGATTTTAATTTCGAAATTTAGCTGTTTTTTATTTTCATCTTCAGCGTAGAAAAATTTGGGCAGACATATCGCTAGATTCTTATAAATAAGATAATATATTATACTATATACTAAAACTATTCTACATATATAGTTTATTTCATGACTTGAAGAATTTTCACACTTATTCTCCAACTATTGAACTGTCTATATCTTCATATTTACATATATGTTTTTCTTATATAATATAATATCTGTCTTATGTTCTTCAGGAACTTTCCCTCAACAAAAACTCTGAGCAATGCTCGTCTTATTTTTTTAAGCCGCAAACACACATACCTTGCACAAGAGTATGCGAGCTACTTGCAAGCATTTGTGCAAGTTACAGCCATGTGTGACGTGCTTTATTTTTTAAGCCTTCCCTTCTGAGAAGGCTATAATATAGTCCTTAGATATACATATAACTATGTATAACTCAACACCAATATATAAAAAAGTCCCTTAAAATAAGACCTTGTGTGTAGTATGATAAGGTATAAAGTTAAATACTATCTTGACTTGGCACTTACTTTTTCAAAGTATATTATGGGATATATATATCCAAAAATGTTAGTAGATAAATTCTGATTTAAGAAATTAGTTGTAAAAGTCATAATTAATTCTTTTAAGAGGCAGCGAGCGAGGATTTTCACCTGTAGTTATGTCTGCGGCCTTAAGGCAAGACTACTCGTACACACGGCTACATATCAAGCTATGGAAACCAGTATTGGCTGACCGTTCATTGTGACAAAATATCATACAAAGTGAGGCCAAGACAAACTGGTTTTTATAGCTTGACGTGTAGCCGTGTGTACCAGATACTTGCACAGAAATTTGCAAGTAACTTGCATGCCATTGTGCCATAATAACTTCTGATTCGCGATTGCCATATGAGAAATATTTAATTAATCCTCTAAAAACTTATTCAACATTTAATGATGGACACTTTTTTAAATAATCAAGCCTCTTATTAAATTTCTGGCTTTTCTCACAGATGGTCGCAGTAATTTATCTGGGTTGCCCGACCAAACGGGTTAGGTTAGGTTGAAATTATGACCAACCACGCGTGAGCCGAATTGGTCGCATTTACTTAGCCATTTAGTATTTTTGGGATCCCAAAATAGAAATTATTTGGGGTTCACAAAAAGGAGGCGTAATCATTATAATTAAAGTGTTCAATAACATTTTTAGAAGCGCAAAATGTGAATTATTAGAGAATTGATTAAATATTTACAGACGCCAGCAGGTCAAGCTACCCGAAACTGTCAATTTTTTCCAATCGACTTTGAACCTTAATGCTTGAGCGATAAAGGTGAAAATCTATTAAAGAAATTTGACAGATTGTAGTAGCTTGATGTGCTGGCGTCTGTACATGCTTTGCCACAACTCGCGTGCAAGCTACTTGCATCGTTTTGTGCAAGTTGCTGGCTTGTATAAACCTGGCTTTATCTAAAGCTATTTCAATGATGGAACGTAGATCTATAGATATAACGTGTACATATATATTTTATGATTACCAAACTAGTTTAAAAATTAACCAGTATGAGAAAAAGAAGGTTGGTTTGGGGTTCAGTTGGTTGGTTGGGTTGGGGTTGAATACTTGGTTGGATTGCGATTTAGATTCTTTCTACACAAATTCTTTGTCTTCTTAACAGCTTGAGCTGTGTCGTGCAGCCTGTCTATAGATTTGGTAGCAGGTCTAACTGACCAGTACACTAAACTTCCTGGTGGATAATACAACTATCTTTTCACTCGATCAAAACGGCAGTTTTGTGTTCTTCCTGAACATGTCTGACAAGACATTTCGACAGGATTCTCGAATAGAATATATTCTCGAGTAAAATATATATATTATCACTTGCATGTTTTGACAGAAAAGCTTACAAATATATTAGTTTATAGAGATGCAAGAATATTCGTATATTGCGTATTATATACCCAGTTAGGTTAAGGTAGGATGGACAGTAGTTCAGCCACCAAAAATGTATTTAGATTAAAAATAAGTGTGAAAAATCTTTGGGGAGGAGAGTTGTTGCGTCAATTTGGGCATTCAGTCAATCAAGCAAGGGGCGGAGGCGTGTTATGGGTATAGAAGAACGGATTTTTTCAAACATTTTATTTCTTTTTTTTGGAAAATTTAACTGAATTAGTGGAGTTATCCGCTAACTACACCTTCTCACACATAAGTCGGGTGATATGTATTAAAAATTATAAATAATATATCATATTTTTATGTTCTACTTTTACTATGGGACCAAACCTGAAATCGCGAAAAAAAAATCAGCTGTTCCCTACATTTTGACGAGTTAACCGAACATAAATGTAGGGAACAGCTGATTTTTCTTCCGCGATTTCAGGTTTGTTCCCATAGTAAAATTTGTTCATAATGACGAGTACAATGACCGCTTAAGAGGTTGTTGGTGTTTTTCCAATAACCCTGTATATGTGGTATTATAAGTATACACGTCTGCCTCTAGTGGTCGGGCTGTGTAATTGTGTTGTTTGATCTAAAATTTCTCAGTAGCAGTTCAAAGTCTGTATTTATGCCACGCCATAAAAATGCAGTGCCATGTGGGACTTGAACATAACAGGCGAAATATGGGTGTACTTATAGTTACTCCTCTGCCCAATCCAGAGACAGAAAGCGAGATGTTTTGTTATGTATCCGTTTTTGTATACCCTCCACTCGTCACCGGAGGTTCGACCTCTGATATCACAAATGTAATGTTAGCTAGTCAAATTTAGGATATAGGTAACATATATGCTAGAAAAATCGTTTATGCCTAAGTGCTTCTAGACATATATAATCAATATATAAAAAAATGCCGACCGACACACGGTTGTTGCCTTTCATACCTACTTCCTTCAAGTATATAATCAAGTATAATATAATAAAATTAATTTAAAATAAGGCTTTGCTCTACTAAGGTATTTAGATAGGTGAAAATGCAAAATATATAATATTAATTAATAAAACAAAAAGTAAGTTAGATAGGGTATTCAATTATTTTTGTGTTAAAAATTAAAATTATTTCGTTTTTAGTTTTTTTTTTTAGTTTTTCTGTTTTAAATTAATCCTTGAATAAGTATAGTAAGCTCCCGAGAACACCAAATATTGTAATCCTTATTATATAAAGTAGAATTGGATATATATGTATGTAAAGTATTTCGGAATTATCTAACTAAGATGCCTTAATTTTTTTTCTTGTTTATTAGTCACAATTGATTGAGGTTGGTGTGTTAATTTTTAGTTCTGATTTTCTAAATTTTAATTTAGTTTAGATATATTTTTAATTTTATTTTAAAACAGAGAATAATAATTTTCGATTAATTATGTCAGTATGCAGTTTTTATAACTGTTATACCTATTTAAAAAACGATGACAAAAATCAAGAAAACATTTTTTTTTTTTGTTTATTCATGAATAAACACACCAATCTTAACGAGGCGAGTGCCAAAAAATGTTTTACACAATTTTTTTGTTTTTTCTTTTTCCTCTTTTCGCATTTTGACATCCGTCTATTTCAGATAAAAGTATAACACCAAACTAAAATGTACTTCTGTAAGGACGTTTCTTACAGTACGTTTTTCTTAAAATTTTAATGTGTATTGAAATTTTATATGACAAATATTTTTTTCTGGGATAATGAATAAATAATATACATATCTTGGTACGGATAACTTAGCCATGCTAATAAAGTAACTTGATGATTTTTTCTCATTTTGTTTTTTTTTTTTTGTGAAATATATCTTTTTTAAGTAATAACAAGATATTATTAAAAGATACAAAGTATCTATAATGCAATACAATTTTTCCCTAAAATATTTGTGTATAAAATGAGAATACATGTAAAACTGTAAGAAAAATTATAGAATAGACATGAATAAGTGTTACTCAGTGTTTTTCTGTTCTTATGTCCTTAAGTGTGCGTCCAAATTTTGCAAAAAAAAAATCGGAATAAAAAAGAATTTTACTAAAACTAAAAAAAGTAAGGGTAGATTTTTCAAATTTATTTTAAACACCTATCGAAGTGAGAAAAGCGAGTTGTATTTAGAATTAAGTCATTATTTTAAAATATTTGAAAATCTACCCATCGTTAATTCTTGATCATCGCTGATTTGAGGTGTATTTAAATTCTACCGTCGCGTCGTTGAAACTATATTAACGCTAGTCCAACCAATCACAAAAGGTAAAAAAACACAAATTAAATTCTATTGCGAGCCTCTTGAACTGTACACACGGCTACACATCAAGCTATGCAAAACCAGTATTGGCTGACCGTTCATTGTGACAAAATATCATACAAAGTGAGGCCAAGACAAACTGGTTTTGTATAGCTTGACGTGTAGCCGTGTGTACTAACTCTAGAATCATTTTAAAAAATGTGGCCGTCATGGGACGCCCGGTAGATATGAAACAACGACAAGAGCGGCGGAGAGAGGGGGCATGGCGACACAAGAGACCGTCATGTCATCACGGCATACGAATCGGTCTTACCTCGAAGGAGCGCCAGAAGATGCTTCACATTAAAATAAAAACCGCGAAAGATTTACTGTGCACTCTGAAGCCAAAGCAAACATACCAACATTACGCGAAAAATTTGCCCAAAATAATAATTGAAACTGCCGTAAAAAGTGTTAGCTAGATTGGCAAAGAGGTAGTTGTCAAAAATCAACACGCAAAAATTTAACCAAAAAGAAATACTATCAAGTACAACTAAAAAAAGCGTGTAAGAACAAATTTCTCTAAATTTTTGCAACGTCTGAACGCATGCGTGTAGCCGTTTTCCTTTTATTTTATAGAATGAGCTAGATTTTTGATGTTTTATAGTTAAATGTCCCAATGATGGCTAAGAGTTTGTGTTTAAACACAAAGCTACGAACGACATGAAAATATAATGATATACATATTTTTTGAAATGTATAAATAAATAAAAATCTATGATCTGTCCCTTTATTTGTCTTTCGGATTGAGCCAGCAAAAACAGAACGAGAAACACTTTTATGAAGAGAAATAAGTGAATATCGAACTTCAATTTTAGGCTGCTAAGTAACGACCAAACATGAGAAAAAAACATCTTTGACAGCTGTCAATCTGACAACTGATTTGTACAGTGATACGAAAAAACACAAATTTGCAGATTGTATAAGTTTTCTGCAGCACAGCTGTTTGCTCAGCACGTTGTCGTTTGCATAGTAAAACATTGCACAAAAATGCTCAAGAGAAAAGTTGATGAAAGTGGAATTTCTTAAAAAGATTGTGAATAACAGCTAAATTGGCAGGTTGGCAGGCAATAAGAGCTAGCCCTTGTTCTCTAAATATCACTTCGAAATTCGGATGATGTTGAAATGTGATGAAAAACAAATGAGTTCGCTTTCGAATTCACTTGAGGGACTGAATTTTATATAATTGCACTACAGCCAACCTATTCTGTAAAAACTTCACCGTGAAAACTTAGGTGAAGTGTGTTTGAAGTGCTATCAATTGTGTTAATTCCTAGCATCAGATGGAATCACAGCTCACTTCAAGATGACTTCACCTAAGGCGATTTACAGAATAGACCGGCTGGAATGGTTGAAAATTCGGAGGGAAATAAAAGTATCGAGCATCAGCTAGTTACATTAATTAAAAACTTTTGCTGGCTCGAACCACTTTCAGTAGAATTTGGTGTTTGTAACTCGTGTTTGATGTCGTAGAGATTTCTTTTTAAAATTCCTGATTAGCAATATCTTATAATAATGGATTTTGTGGTAAAAATCGAAGTGGAGACCTTGGATTGTTGGTATAAATTCTATGAGAATTTCTACTCGACATTTTTTGTGAAATATTTTTTTGTGTGTATTTTTTTTTGCGTAATTTTTGTTTTTCACTCGGTGAAAACGTACATTTTATAAATGTACGGAATATTTTGCTGAAGATTTTCATTCAAATATTTTTTGTTACTTTAAAAATACTTAATATAAGAATACTAGCAGCTGTTGCTGTAATTTTAACAGTTTGTAAAAAGTAGTAAGAAGAATAAGCAGTAAAGTACTTCGATTTTTACCAACAAATTAATAAAAATAATTAAAAACAGCAATAATGACGCAATAGGTGTTGAAAGTAGATTTTTTATTTTTCGTACCGCTAGTAACAACTTCTTAAATCTTTTGATTTCTATATCTCTTCCAAGTTCTGTTGGATATATTAAAAAAATACTTATAAAAAAATTCTTAAAAAATGTTATAGCACTGTTTTTCTTGTTTTACCCCCCTTATTTCTACCGTCCATGGGTGTTGTAGTAGAAATAAGTTTTTTTTTCAGAGCTCAAACGAATTTTGTTTTTCAACGAAAAAAAAATTCTAACGCACAGTTTTGAACTTTGGTAGTGACAAGAGATTGAGCTTTTTTTATTTTTTTCTAAAAAAATGTGATGTTTCGAACTTAAAACGACCACGAACGAGTTAGTGATTTTAATCTTCCCTACATCTTCATCTTTTTAATATTTATATCATTATTGTGATGTTAAGATCTTACTATATATAACCATACTGTAACGGACCCTAAAAAGTTAATTTTTGATCGAAAGCCGTTAAAAAAAAATCACAAAAAAAGAACATTTCATATTTGTGACATCAAAAAATTCAGAATAACCCAAAAAGTTTTACTCATCAATAAACAATCTATTAAAAAAGATTGTAATTACGAAATCCATAAAATCCACAATTTAAAAAACGAACGCGCTTTCGATTAAAAAAAAAACCAAGTGTCCATAAGTTAGTTATTTTTTATACCCCCCCTGATATAATTTAAATAATTTCGCGTAAATATAATTAGGTGAGATATTTAGTATATAATTAGTAATTAAGAATTAATATTAAAAACTAATGTATGCTTGTTATGTTTCAACTGACATTAAGTTTTAACTATCTTTTTGTTAAACTATTGACGTTATTGTAAAACGTTTTGTAGAAATACTTTTTCGATCAATCAACCAACGAAGCCACTGCTGGACATATGCTTCTTTAGCGCCACAACATCCGTTTCTCCGCCTTCTGTATCCAGTCTGTCCCAACCCCTTTTTAAGGCCGTCAGTTCTCAGCTGTCAAAACTAAGAACTTAGCTGTCAAAGTTTCACGCAGTTGTGATTCTTGAGACAATTATAATATGCCAGCATTTTCCCAGATGCTACCGAATACCGATATTTTACATGACGTCATGAGAGCTATCTAAACTCAACCTAATTAAAGGGAAATATCGATATCAAATGGCTATCGAGGTTTAAAAATTTCGGGTTTCTGTCAGCAGTTCCCAACCTGTTTACTCCCATTTCTCCAACATCAGTCTACAGCAGTCTGCTGACATACAAGGCAGTCTTTAATAGCCCACCATTTCCTTCGGCCTTTAGCTTACTATCATGTAGTTGCTACCCTGCGAAGATTGTGGCTCCATCTAGTAGACTGAGGGCTGAGTTACATTTGCCGATTCACTGTTTCCTCTCAAGAACACGTCTACCCGAACAGTCTTTCGTTCTACGACTTATTATCATCTACCTTCTTCCAACTATGTTGGAGTCGCTTCCAGTCAAACCAGACGCAGCTGAGTACCAATACTTCAAATGGAGCAACTTCCTACCTGACATTTACAGTCTAGTTACTAGTTACACCTTTGACCATATTAAGGCTGGCTGTCAGACTTTCAGGCTTCTGACTACCCGCAATAATTGCCAAAGATCTATGAATAACAGCCGAGACCAACGGCTTAACGTGCTTTCCGAGACACGGAGACTCAGTTTTCTGACTTACTTACATTGCAACTTCTCTCTCAACTCTAGGTGGGCTATTCCCATAAAATTGTCAGCTACAAAAAAAAAGTATTTCTAAAAAAAGTTTTGATGGAAAAAAAATGTTAATTTTCACGATGTATTGTAACGTGGATAACGATGATATTGTACATTAAAAATAAGATGAAATATACTCTGTACCTATACCTATCTTAGCGAACTACATATGACTTAGAATTAAAAGTAATATATGATGCGGGATTAAATAATAATACATTGGTGTTTTATTTTTTTATCCAGATATTATACCCTGTTTTTTGAAGTGAAGATAAGATTTATTTATTTGTATAAACATACAAGAGCATGCAAGATGATAATAAATTACATTAATCCAATCATGTTTAGCCTTGTAATATATTGGGGTACAAATATTTTAGTCAAATTTTAAACTTAACTTAACTTTTAATCGATAGAACATTATAAAAAAATTAAGTCAGACAAGTTGTGCGACTGAAAATTCAGACACTATAATAAGCTTTTTGCGACAAAAACAGTATCATCAGACGTTTGAACGGATTGATGCTTAGCTCCTTCCAGCGCTTAGGTAGCTTGCTATAATATACATACATACATAGGTATAGTTGGAGCCATGCAGATGATACTTTTAGCGTTTGAAAACTACTTACTTTATGCGCACTGTATGCTCTTTCTGAACAGTGAACGAAGCAGAACCATCACACTCTGGTCGGAGACGTTGAATATATGTACTCTGAAATGCTATGAAAGAAATTTTCATCACCCCGCGGGCTATTTGTCTAGCGATTAATTGACGAGCTTTAATGGACGTTACCGTGACAGTTGTCAAAAATTATTGGATTTAATCGCGCCCACTGACCTAAACAAGTACGCTGGACTTCTTATTATCGATGAAAAAATGAAGACATTTGATTTTCGCCATTTTGGCGCTGACAGCAACGTGAGCGGTTGTGGAACTAACATTTTTGATAAAGAGTTTTACAAGATGCGCATACTCTCATGATAAAAATGTTCTAAATATCTCGTAGTAAACACAAAATACACAAAAAAGTCTACGATCTTCCACGATTTAGACCCAAATCATCAGAGACGAACCTCTCACTCCTCCTTCTTATCTCGTATCTCACTTCCAATATCTATGTTCTTCACACGCTAAGAATCAGCGTTCTTCTAACAATCTTCTCTTACTTTGTCCTTCTCATACATCTGACTTTGTTCATTCTTCTTTTCATATTCAGTACATTCTTCGTTGGAATGCGCTTCCTCTTGATATCTGGACGGCCACTGGTGGCCATCCAAAAAGTGTAGAGTCATATCAACACCCCATTCCCTTGGTTTTGTATATATATATAATATAAGTATATATTATAGTAATAGTTGTATTTAACCTATTTATGTATTTGTGTACCTAGTTTTAAGAGTTTTTTTTTTAAATTATTATTGTCCCTCTCAACCAAAGCACCTGCCATCTAATCTCTTCACCACCCTTGGTTGACTGGTAGAGAATGCCTAAGGCATTAAGTCCGCCTTTGTACCTTTTTGTGCGAAAAGTTTAAATAAATAAATAAATAACCAAAACGACAGCCATTTGCGGCAATGTGTCAATTTTAGTTCCTGAGACGCTCGAGCGGGGCGCTTTGAATCGGCACAAAAAAAACAACTGTCATTTTTCGTATGGTATATTTAGTCCAGCATACTCGTATAATGAGCCCCAGTGGATGAGCCCCATAACGTACGTTATGGGGCTCATCCACTGGCCTACGCATAGGAAAACCAGAAGGCCAATTCTCTTAATTTAAAACGTTTAAAATCTAGTCGCAGTCTCATCTCGGCGACAAACAAATGTCAAAATGTAGGGAAATTAGAAGTATTTTTTGACAGATTGAGACTGAGATCAGAGTGTGAACGTTCTTAAAATAATGAGAATTGCCCCTCTGGTATCAGCCGATCGATTCTGTAAAAATCTCACCGTGAAAAGTTAGGTGAAGTGAGCTTAGAGTGAGCTGTCAATAGTGTCAATCCCTAGCATTAGTTGGAAAGACAGCTCAATCCACGCTCACTTCACCTAAGTTTTCACGGTGAGATGGTTACAGAATCGCACTGCAGAGCGGCAAACTTATGTCACGCGAACGGTAAATCAGACAATTTTTGGCAAGGGACATTGTAAGGTCAATTGAAGGTCATCCATTAATGTGTAGACAAACTTCCCGGAGGTGTGTTCAAAGGGGGGGATGAAAATTTCACCCAGGACATCTAGTTTTTGAGATATTTGCCCATTTTAGAACATGACAATAACCGACTTGGCAATTGAACCCAGGACCGGCGCTTAGCAGTCGCGCTTGCGAGCGCTAGACTATCGAGGCAGGCCATTGAGGAAGCTATAGCAGTTGGCAGCGGACGCTGTAAGAGCGATCGAAAAAATATTTTTTACAGGATTTTCCAGGACAAACTCAAACCGTTTATTCCAATTAAACCATTTACAGGCACTTTTGAATTGTCAAAATTAAATAGGTAGTCGGTCAGTTAGGGCGCGTTCCCACTATGTCGTGACGATTAACTTACCGTTGGACGACTGTCGTCTCTAGCTGTTCCCATTATATCGACTGTTTATCGTCACTGCAAAAAAAGTCGTGGACGACAGTTAATCGTGTCGTCCTATATGTGAACACCTCCATTTAAATACACAAGCCATGACGCTTTAAACGACACGATAATCTGTCGTCACGACAAAGTGGGATCGGAGCCTTAGTCAGAAAATTGAAGCTAGTAGCCCATTCCAAAACGTAGATCTCTATGGAGAAGAACGGGTAAGAAACTCCACGGACACTATTTTAAATCAAGATATTATTACATAATCCTGGGTACATTATTCTTATTGCTTGTATATGTGAGAACAATGAAAAAAGAACAATTTAAAATATAAAATTAAAAATAAGCCTTGGCAGTTATGAGATGATCAGTCTCAACCGACGGCGCCCGTTCACGAACATGACGCGTGGATCAGCACCACCCAGCTCAACCATTTCGTAGGGAACCGAATGATCCAACACACGCGCCACCACCAGTGAGACATTTAAGTGAGCATGACATATTCTCAAGTGCCATGCTCTTTCAAGCCAACATCAAAATGAAAAGAAAAGATAAAGCGTAGCTTAGTTCCATGAGGTATACCTTCAGTACACCCGCATTTCGTCAGTTATGCTTAAGGGGAATGCGTGGCTAAATAATAACAGCCACACAGGTCCATCGATTAGGTTAAGTGACGCCTGCCGAGGTTGGTACGTGAATGGGTGACCATCCATTACATAATCGAGACCCTTCCGTGCCTCGGAAAGCATGTTAAACCGTTGGTCCCGACTGTCATTTGTCAGTCGTTACGGCTAGTCAGAAGCCCGAAAGTTTGACAACCAGTCTTACCAAGGGGTATCGTATTACCCAGTAACTGCATGTGGAGGTCAGATAGGCAGTCGCTCCATGTAAAATACTGGTACTTAGCTGCATCCGGTGAGACTGGAAGCCGACCCCAACATAGCTGGGAAAAGGCAGATCATGAAGTGCAGATGTATGGGGATTTTGGACACAACATATTTACGGAACATGGTTTGCTACTAAAATAATGACACGACACCGTCACCGTCGTGTGACGACACGGTTGGCGCAGTGGCTGAGCGATCGACTGCTGCGCTGCATGTCGCGGATTCGATTCCCGCACGGAACAAATATTTGTATTGCCTACAGCAGTGCAATTCTGTAACCATCTCACCGTGAAAACTTAGGTGAAGTGAGCTGTCATTCCAACTAATGCTAAGGGATTGACAATATTGACAGCTCACTTCACTTAACTTTTCACGGTGAGAAATCAATGGGCAGGTACAGTCAGCGTCAAAAATATCGGGACGAACAGACTGTTCAAAATGATCTCAACAACTAAGGAAATTAAACTTTGTCTCAATTGGATAAAGTTCTTGTCAGAATGACAGTTGTCGTGTACTGTCTTCATTCTGAAACATTCCTTGTGTCATTCGAGTTAATATTTCATTTTCATAGTTGCTTAGATCATTTTGAACAGTCTGTTCGTCCCGATATTATTGACGCTGACTGTACTTGTTCCGGGTCTGGCTGTTTGTGTATGTGAGTTTAAATTTTTCTAAACGCCCCTACGATACAGGAGTAATTCCTAGTGTGGGGCAACGTTTTTTTTTTAAATAAATAAATAAAACATTAATCAAATATAAAGCTTTTTATTTCAATTCTTACAAAACTATTGTTACGTATATTTACATGTTTACAACTTTATGTATTAAATATAGGTTTAGTTAAAAACTTTGGCTCTGAACAAGCGTTATCCACATACAATGCTGCTGCCAAACACTAGTACAGGGTGGCAGGGTTCCGTGGCCCTTGGCACAGGCAATTGAAGGAACACGGGTGGGTTTTAGTCAGGTGGCAGGAGTAGTAGCCAGGTAGGCACTTGAAATATTCACAAAATACTCAGTTGTATTTTTACATTAATAATAAAATTAAAATAAAATAAATATTTAAGGGGGTTTTCCCAGACAACAGACGTGATTTTTAACCCCCGACGCAAAAACGACGGGGTGTTATAAGTTTGACGTGTCTGTGTGTGTGTGTGTGTATGTCTGTCTGTGGCATCGTAGCTCCTGAACGGATGAACCGATTTTGATTTTGTTTTTTTTGTTTGTTATAGATAATTTCGAGCGCGAGTCCGACTTAGCTTTCACATTTCGTAGCTTAGCTTTCACATCCTCGCAGCATAGCTGCATTGCACATCTCTGGTGAAAAAGCAGCATAAAGGAACAGAGAGTGCACCTGTGTTTACGCACACACTGGTGCACTATAATATCTTCTGCGTACCTGGCTAATCTCCGTTAAGAGGAAACGCGGGTGGTGTTTTTTCTTTAGAGACCGTCTCGCCTGTTTTCTTTCTGGTTAATGACCATATGGCTATGATTTTTTACAGAATAATAAATGTTAAATACTTGTATGTCCCTATGTTTTCCTTTTTGATAATAAATTATTTTTATAAGCACTAGAACCCTCAAAAAAATGCTCAAAATTGCCTATTTAGACCGCTGTTAACAGAGGCCTAGGGTACAAATTTGACAACTATTAATGAAAAAAGGAAAACATGGCGACACAGTATATATCCTTCTTATCCAGTTTATGAAATATCTTTTAAAATTAGTTCAATATTGGTTGAGAAAATAGGCGAGAGCCAAACCTCGAAAATGTGACTTTTTACTTAGGCTATTCAGTCGGATCTGCAGTTGTCCTTATCGCACGAATTAGAGGGCGATAGGCAGAGGCGAGAGGGCAGAGCGACAGCGATAGTTTCTTCAAATACCTAATTTTCAAAAGTCTTTCCGCCCGCATTTCCTCTTAAGATTGAGCACCGTGACCGTGAAAGCGGTAGGGGGATTATTATTAGGTATTATTATTAAAAGCTATATTTGTGACCCCATAGAGATGCGTACATCGAGTTACATTTTTATTAAAGCTTTCGAGCTAAAAGTAAATTTACATACTTACAATTAGTCAGCAACACAACAAATTAAATAATAATTTACTAAAATTAAGAGTTTTGATACATTTTTAGACTAATTATAATACTGACGCCAGCACATCAAGCTACTACAATCTGTCAAATTTCTTTAATAGATTTACAACTTTATCGTTAAAGCATTAAGGTTCAAGGTTGATTGGGAAAATTTGACAGTTTTGGGTAGCTTGACCTGCTGGCGTCTGTACACATTTGACAAAATAACATAGTGTAGCGGTATCTACTACGCCACATGCGAACAACGCGTCATACTGATGTCACGCAAATCCTGCATCTCGCAAGCAGAGTTTACCGCGCAATCAGCATACATACAAACTTCCCTACATCAGTCGTTGGGCAGTAGCCCGCCAGACTCAGCCCACTATCGACCTCCGGTCTCCGGAGGGGAGTGATGTAGCGGTATCTACAACGCCACATGCGAACAACGCGTCATACTGACTTCATGCAAATCCTGCATCTCGCAAGCAGAGTTTACCGCGCAATTGGCATACATACAAACTTCCCGACATCAGTCGTTGGGCAGTTGCCCGCCAGACACAACACCCGTCTGGTCGGAGGATCCTCCCTTTTCTATGGAGGATGAGTGAACTTTACACCCTGTTCCTCATACCTCCATAATAAATAGGATCCATATCCGGTATGACGTTCTAAGTGGACATATTAAGCAAGAAAGAGACGGAAGCTATTTAACTTTTGACGGCACGGTTGGCGCAGTGGATGAGCGATCGACTGCTGCGCTGCGTGTCGCGGGTTCGATTCCCGCACGGAACAAATATTTGTATTGCCCACAGGTAGTTGTTCCGGGTCTGGTTGTTTGTGTATGTGAGTTTAAATGTTTGTAAACGCACCCACGATACTGGAGTAATTCCTAGTGTGGGGAAACGTTTTTTTTTTTAAACAATAAAAAAAAACGATAAAACTACTTCATCATCTGCCTGCTTCTTCCCAAGTATGTTGGGGTCTGCTTCCAATCTAACTAGATGCAGGTGAACACAAGGATTTTACATGGAGCGACTGCCTATTTGATCTCCACAACCCAACCGTGGTTGTGTTTGTATTATTATTTTTTTGACATAAAAAGGTACATAGATACAAAGCGACATTTAAGAGGGTGCACACAGGTCCACTAGCGCCACTCCTATAAAAAAATATTATCTCGTGACTGAGAAGGAATTATGAAAATCTGTTCAATCAGCGACCTCGGTAAGTGTGTCTAGAATTTTCTAATACCTTTTATAATTCGATCTAAAGAAAAGCGGCCACATTCCTATATGTCGTATTTAGTTGCTTCGTGTCTCAATATGAAACTTAATAAAAGGTATTAGAAAATTCTAGACACACTTACCGAGGTCGCTGATTGAGCAGATTTTCATAATTCCTTCTCAGTCACGAGATAATATTTTTTTAAAGGAGTGGCGCTAGTGGACCGTTGTACAGGCTCTTAATTTAAGCATGCGAATA
Organism: Apamea sordens; assembly: GCA_945859715.1. NCBI lineage: Eukaryota > Metazoa > Arthropoda > Insecta > Lepidoptera > Noctuidae > Apamea > Apamea sordens. The sequence goes on along the minus strand of OX244015.1, from coordinate 1,521,028 downwards.
GCCTGGTACAAAATAAATAATCAATGAACCCCATGCTAAGCAAACCTGTGTTACAGGGCTCATATAGTCGCTGCCTAGAACAACCAAGTATTTAAATTTTAAATAATTTATTTTTTGTCGTTTTTCTTAAGACTAAATTTCAAGCTGTCTTTTTCATCACATATTCAACAGTTTCTAATACCAGCCGGACTTAGGTGTATACCAAATTCTGGCAGTATTCATTTATTTGTAACATAAAAAATCGTCAAAAATGAAGCTATCCTTCATGTATTAAGCCCCCGTATTCATGTTAAACATTTCGCACCTTTCAAAGACAAACCGTTATTAAACAAAAATATAAAATTTACACAAGAGCTTAAATTTAAAAAATGCACGCCTTTTTCGCAATAGAAATTAAAATCATGGTGCTTTGAGCCATCTTTTGAGGTGATAATGATAGGTATTTATTAGCACTATAGCACAAAATTCAGAAAAGTTTTTTTTTCATAGAACATTGTTAATGAAAAAATTCGTTTAGTAACTCAACTCAAAGTATTTATTTCAATTAAACCAATTACAGGCACTTTTGAATTGTCAAGGGGTCGGTCAGTCAGAAAAATGAAGCTAGTTGCCCATTCCAAAGCGTAGGTACCTATGGAGAAGAACGGGCAAGACTCTCCATGGACACTCTTTTATATCAATATATGGTTACAAAGTATTGGTTACATCATTTATGTTATAAATTATGCATGTGAGAACGATGCAGAACGTTAAAAGCGTCCGTAATGAAAAGTTTAAAAAAAATAAAAATAAGTTAAATTAAAATAAGCCATGGCAGCAAAGAGATGACCAGTCCCTACTGACGGCGCCCGTTCACGAACATGACGAACGATAACGGTTTGTCTTTAAAGGTGCGATTTGTTTATACACAAAGTTTAATCAACATGTTGCTGCGTTGCTGGCAACATGTTGCTCACGGCGTGTTGACAAGTTCTCGCTCGGCGAGTGACAACATCTATAATATGTATGTATTTACAAAAAAAAAATTTATATAAGTAGTTTATCAGCCATCTTGTTACCATAACACAAGCATTAGGTTGCTTAGCTTGGGACTAGATGGCGCTGTGTGAAATGTCCAGGGATATTTATTTTTTTATTTATCTGTTTGTTTAGTGTGGAATACATTAAGCCGTGACTCCTGCGCGTATTTTTTTGAAACAATAGACAAAAATATAAAAAAAGAGGTGTGGCCATACACATTTTTGTAATAGGCAATTTTCCTAAAAAAAATCTAATTAGTCAGTTAGATTAGGTATCAAAAAATATTGAACCCGTATTTTTTCTTTTGTCATTTATATAAAAAATGATGAAGATATCGCCCGTTAAAGTTCCGCGTGACGTCACTTGCTTGCGACACTTTTGCAAGCAAGTGACGTCACGACCAAATTTTGACGCACTTTATCTTTGTCATTTTTTGTTTGATTGACAAAAGAAAAAATACGTGTCCATTATTTTTCGATAATCTAACTGACGGATTAAATATAATTATTATTTTTTTACACGCCAAAACTACTGACCGGTTTTGGATGAAATTTGGCACACGGATAGTTTATAACTAGGAAAAACACATATGATACTTTTTTCCCGATATTCCCACGGGATCGAAACTTATGCGGGTGAAACCGCGGGTCGCAGCTAGTACTAACTATAAAGCAAGTTAGTTAATAATCCCAGGCAACTACCCTATTAAGCTTAATTCCAAATGACACAGGCTTTGAGGTTATATTGTCTAGTGAATAGTTGTCACTAATCTAAAAATATTTTAACACGCAGGAGACAGCTTGTGTATGAAAACAAATGTTTATGTGTAAGGTTTTTTGCGTAATGTTTTGAAAAAATACGCGCACGAGACACAATTTTAGATAAAGAGAACACAATAACACTACTTCCTCGGGCAACATTCAGACGCAGACTGGCGTGTGGGCAAGACATACTGATATAAACTTTGTTTCCAGCAACTTTGTCGTTCCTCATCAACAATATTGATCAACTGCTGCTAAACAAAAGTTTACCAAGAATACGGGACTTTATCGGGACTAGCCACACATATTTTACATAATTTTATTTCTATTTTATTATTTATTTATTACTGTGATTGCCCGTGACATCACAGCGGGCCCTATCAGAATACCAGCGCTACGACATTTATTTTTTAAATGTCGAAGCATCATGCTGAGATAGGAGCCTTTTGGCCTCGTATAGGACTTTCTGTTTTTTTTTTCCTTTTGTTACTTTTTATACAATTTGTTTTATTTTTATTTTTAACTGTGTTTAGTTTATGATCCTGTACGAGTCGCAATAAATACTTTTTCTTTCTTTCTTTCTTTCTTTCTATTCAGCTTAAACAACGATTTTGTATGGAATGCGTACACATCCGTAAAGCTGAACGGATGTGTACGCATTCCATACAAAATCGTTGTTTTCTATGGACAAAAGCTGAACAGAGCTGAATGAGTGTGGTTAATCCCTTAGTGTAACTTCTAAATATCTAACGAATATAACATAGCCTCACGCTCATATACCCTTAAGGGGATAGGCAGAGAACTGCGTTATTCCCTTCAGGAAATACCGGCATTTTGTGAGTTGTGTTTAATAAAACGGTTGCATATTAGAAAATCAAAACTTTCTCGAGCAAATTTCAAAACAATAAACGAAATAACAAAATTTAAATGACCAAATGTTTTATTTAGAAAAAATTTAAAATCCCAATGTATGTGACATCAAATAAACGACTGATCAAAAGTTTTTACATCGAAACAGCTAGGTTAGGTTAGGTTAGAACTGTGACCACACAACGCCAGAAACATATTAATCGCGGGAACTACGTCGCCGCTCTTTGGGATTTCATCGATTTGGTCAATAGTGTAATAAATAATTTAAACATCGATATTCCAGACTTTGGTCAGCTGAACTTTTGATCAAATGACCATCGTTATTTTAAACTTTGTTGATTTGTACGTTGTTCTTTTGAAATTTGCTCAGGAAAGTTTTAATTTTCTAATATGCAACCAATAAAACAGCTGTTTCACGAAACTTAGCATACAATCTTCAACTCTTTTGGCCTATTTAGGAGCGGAATTTCTTATAAAAACACTTTAAACTCAACCATAGGCTTTGGTCTGTTGTTCACCAGGTCTTTAAGTATTCCCAGTCTACTGGATTTCAAGTCTTAAATATTTTTCAAATATACACAGTGTTCAGGACGACATACATAAACTTCGACCAGATGTTCATAACATGGAAATAAGCATTTTTCATTATGGACACATTAATGAATTCTTATTTTTTGTTAATTTTCGTACGAACTAAATACCTTGACGTAAATCACCCGATATGCATGCCTCTTTATCTCTTTATCCGAAGCATCTGATTTATTTATCATTTTAATTGCACTACGTGGCAACTTAGGCCAATTTAAGACCCTTTCTTACTGCATAGCTCAATTAAATTTCATTAAATGAAATTACAAATATCTTTGTAACGAAGCCTTTTTAAGTACTACTTCCTTTGTTAGATTTGATTTGTAAAAGCTATAGAAGCGTTTGCCAAAGTTTATGGATAACGTGAAGAACATGGTGTATACCGTAGTCTTTTTCAATCAATCGGAATCAGAATCATTTCGAAGCAAATTGCTAATCCATTGCTTCATAAGTTCGCAAAATTTGTCTGCCCAACACGTAAATAACGCAATGAATGTTGTTGAACTGTCAAAATGAAACCGATTACGATTGATCGTGTGTTACGCAATTAGGGTGCCGGTCTTCCGGTCTTTTTGGTATTCTTCAGTAAATTTTCTTTTGTTCGCTGTTTTTGTGAATCCAGTATCTTCTATTATTAATTATTCATATTTTTATCAACCCGGTCTTCTTAGTCTTCTCAGTCTTCTGGTCTTCTCAGCAGAAGCAGTAGTCTTTGCTCTTCGCTCTGTAGGCGACCTCTTCTTTCTGGAGTTGAACCCTCATGTCCTCAACATCCTTCATTATTTCCACGTCTGCTGCACAATCATCTACTATCTGCTGGAACAGTTCATCTGGAAATAACGGAATTTTTGGTTAACAAAAGTTAACGGAAGTTCCGGTTTGTTAGGTGGACAAATAAAAATAAATAATGGCATCTAATCTCAAAAGTCTTTTCCATACCATCCGTTTTTGAAAATCTATTTAATTTAACCGTCATAATTTCTAGGACCTAATTGCAACTCAAACTCAAAGTATTTTTTTTTAAACATTGCCCCACACTAGGAATTACTCCTGTATCGTGGGTGCGATTACAAACATTTAAACTCACATACACAAACAGCCAGAGCCGGAACAACTACCTGTAGGCAATACAAATATTTGTTCCGTGCGGGAATCGAACCCGCGACACGCAGCGCAGCAGTCGATCGCTCAGCCACTGTGCTAACCGTATCGTGTCGTGTCTTATTTATTTATATATACTTTATTGTACACCACCAAAATACAAAGCATAAAAAAATCGTGTCGTGTCGTGTCGTGACGTGATTTCAAATTAACCAATTACAGGCACTTTTGAATTGTCAAGGGGTCGGTCAGTTAGAAAGATTAAGCTAGTTGCCCATTCCAAAGTGTATAGATACCTATGGAGAAGAACAGGCAAGAAACTCCATGGACACTCCAACATATTATCCAATAAAGATATAGTATGATTTTTAACCCTGAACTAACACTGTAATTTTTTGCTACACAACGAACATCGCGGGGTAAAAATGCACTCCAAAACGAAAATTTAAAAAAAAATTGTTTGCTAAATCCCGCCATTCTGCTATGTCAGGGCTCCACTTGGTGATTATTTTTGCCCAGAACTCATTGGGCATACGGCAGACGTGGCGTCAGTAATCTGTGTTTTGGAGCGCAGTGTGGTGTTGCGAATATGATAAATAAATGATAAATGATTTTATTTTATAAGTAGGTTTGTACAAACACTTTTACACGTCAATCATATTTTAAAACTAGATGAGGTCGGCGTTTCCTATCTGACTAGTCTGAGAAGAAAGGCCGAAACAAACTCAGAGGTCACAGTCTCTTTTAAAGTCCAGACATAATCTTGGTCAGATCTGAAGACCATGTAGATTGATGTCTGAGATGGTTTTTTTGAGGAAAGAACCAAACAGTTTATCCAGTCAGTGCACGCATTTGTCAGAAATCGTGCAGCTCAACACAACACTTAAGGAGCTCGACGATTCGACGAACAATACCAAAGAAAGGACATTTGGGTAGGCCACATTAATTACTCTAACTGCCAGACCATGACAAAAACTAACAGAACAGAGAGAAAAATAAAAAATATAATGACCCACATAGTCTTCACATTCACAATAATTAAAATAATAGAATACTTTACAAAGTAAGCAAACTATGGTCTGTCGATTTGACGCCTAGAATACTGAGCTCCATTGCACGTTGGCAAACCTTGAGTTTGGACTTTTGAATGTTTGTCAAAGATAAGAAAGAAAGAAAAGAAAGAAAGAAAGAAAGAAAAGAAAGAAAGAAAAGAAAGAAGGAAAAGAAAGAAAGAAAGAAAATACGTTTGTTTGCGGTAAACATGACGCAAAAAAATTAAAAAAAAAGGCTAATAAAAAAATTAAAAAAAAACCTGGGATTCATAGGTCTGAATGGGAAGGATGCACATGTCCATAATGTTTCGCTTTAATAAGTACTAATAAAGATATTTTTCTCTACCTACCCACATTCTCGCCAGTTTTACTCGAAGTAAAGTAGTGTCCACACAGTCCTTGAGTGTAGGTCGCTATGGTATCCTCTGGCACTTCTCGATTGACGTAGCCACCGTCCAGAAGATCCTTTTTAGTGCCGCAGAGGTAGACCTTGCAATTCTGGAAAAAAAAAAAACATTAATTGATTGTATCTCTGTGGGGCTCAAGGCTAAGTATTTACAGCCGCATAGATCGAGCTCAACCTTTGCTTGCCGAGGTCGTTCCGCCGATGGGTGACCATACATTGTATACCGAGATCTGCAGTGCAATTCTGTAACCATCTCACCGTGATAACTTAGGTGAAGTGAGCGTGGAGTGAGCTGTCATTCCAAATAATGCTAGGGATTTGACACTACTGACAACTCACATCAAGCTCACTTCACTTGAGTTTTCACGGTGAGATTTTTACAGAATCGACCGGCTGTACGTGTCACTGAAATAATATAATAATAATATCCCTGGACATTTCACACAGCGCTATCTAGTCCCAAGCTAAGCAACCTAATGCTTGTGTTATGGTAACAAGATGGCTGATAAACTACTTATATACATTTTTTTTTGTAAATACATACATATTATAGATAGAAAAACACCCAGACTCGGAACAAATACATGTAGGTCATACAAATATTTGTTCCGTGCGGGAATCGAACCCGCGACACGCAGCGCAGCAGTCAATCGCTTAACCACTGCGCCAACCGTGCCGCCAAGAAAATCAAGTTAAGCCGTTAGTTTCGGCTGTCATTCGTGACTTTGACAGTCGTTACGGGTAATCAGTCAGAAGCCCGAAAGTCTGACAACCAGTCTTACCAAGGGGTTTCGTATTACCCAGTAACTGGGTTGTGAAGGGAAAGCCTAGGCGGGTGATTCTACTAATATTATAAATGTGAAAGTTTTTATGGATGGATGGATGGACGTTTGTTACTCTTTCAAGCAAAAACTACTGAACGGATTTGGATGAAATTTGGCACAAAGATGGTTTATAACCAGGATTAACATATAGGATACTTTTTATCCCGATATTCCCACGTGATCGAAACTTATGCGGATGAAATCGCGGGGCGCAGCTAGTAATAAAATAAAACTTTATTTCAGACTAAGATCTATATTTTGTTATAATTTTGATGTTAGTGACCATAGTGCTTCGGTAACTGGGTTAGTATTGTTAGTTTTCACAAATTTTATTTTATTTGTTCAGTCCTATGACCCCGTCCCTTTACACGTGCAGCTTGTGGGCGAAGTACACGCGAGCATCTTACGGGGCCCTCCGCGTCCAGTTCAACAACGCGCTCAGGGCAGTATTGGGGCTGCCTCGCTACTGTAGCGCTTCTGGCATGTTCGCTGAGGCGCGCACTGATTGCTTTTATGCGACCATGCGCAAGCGTGCCGCGTCCCTGGTGCGTAGAGTGTGGGGCAGCCCCAATGCTGTACTGGCGATGATCGCGGACCGGATGGACTGCCCATACATACGGCACTGCTGTGATAGGCATGTTGCCGTCAGCAGGGCCCGTTAGATGTTGCCTTTTTATTTTATTTTATTTATTTTTATTAACTTTTGTATGTTGTGTGTATTTGTATTTGTGTGTACTCCACATATGAGTTAATGTTGCTCGAAATAAATGTATTTTATTTTATTTTATGACTGTCGCCAACCAATTTTTATTTTATTTTTTATTTGAAGAAAAAAAAACGTTGCCCCACACTATGAATTTCTCCTGTACCGTGGGTGCGTTTACAAACATTTAAACTCACATACACAAACAGCCAGACCCGGAACAACTACTTGTAGGTCATAGAAATATTTGTTCCGTGCGGGAACCGAGCCCGCGACTTGTTGATGAATAATTGTTTGCTGCATCGGGCGACGTCATTACGTCAGCGCCGGCTGTCGCTGAAAACCAACGCTGGGGCTCTGTCTCGCATAGGGTCGCAGCATAATGCTGAGCGATAGCCGTTTTGCGTGGATGTGACGCATGTCAACCATTTCTTATTGTTTTTTTGGAACGAAGTTCCTTATCGCGCGTTGCGAAAGGGGGCTAGACGGAAAAAATTAAGACCAAAAGTTGGAACGACACTTTTTGCTATAGTTGTAAGCCGTGCGGCGTGCGCGTGTTTCTCTCTCTCTCTCTCTCTCTCTCTCTCTCTCTCTTATAGAAAGCAAGCCAGTTTTTTTTGTCTCTGTTTTTTTATTTGTTAATAATAAAAAAAAAAATTATTATAACTTAAAAAAAAATATTAGAATTCCTTCACTAATTAATCGAAAGGAACTTCGTTCCATCCGGGTGTCCCTTGACACCTCTAAAGTTTTTTTATTTATTCGGAAGAACAAACAATTACACATTATAATTATTATACAAGGAAATTGAACATAAGTAGTTATACAAATGTGTAACCAACAACGTGCTCCACAGATACACAAAAAGACAATGTTGCTAAAGTTAAAGTCGGACAGAATACATAAGTAATGAAATAAGATACACACAAATTACAGCTATCACTAAAGATTCAATATTATTCACATAATTTTTTGATTGGGGCATGTTACATTTGTCAATATTATCACGATCCTAATATCGCGATATCGCAAGTATTGAGCACGATACCGCGATACGATCAATATTACCACGGTATCGTGATATTATTGACAATGTAACATGCCCCATTGTGTCAAGTAATATGTTTCTAATTTTTTATTTCGATTTTGGTAACTAACCTCTTCCACACCTCTCAACTCTTGCAGCCAATGTCTGAGTCGTTTCCAGGAGGCCGAGGAAGAAGGCTCGTAGCATATGATGGCGGCGTGGGCTCCTCTGTAGTATATCTTCGTCATGGCTTCGTATCTGAAAGATGAAAAAAAAAAAAATTAAAAAAACCCACTAATTGAAAAAATAGCCACAAATAGAACAAAAAAGGTATAAACGTGAAACCCTATAAAAAGAAAAAAATAACCTTGAAATTATGACCCTACGTAAGTACGTATGATTTTTTAAAATTAAATGTTGTCCCATCGGGGGACTGCTTTAAAAAATATTAGCGGTCCCCCGACGGGACAACAAATAATCAAAAAATTTCATACGTACTTACGTAGGGTCATCCGTTCGACACACACACACACCCCGACACGTCAAACTTATAACACACGGGGTGTTTATAAGTTTGACGTGTTTTTGCGTCGGGGGTTAAAAATGAAATTGCAATTGGGTCAGTCGTTTGGGAGCTTAAATTATTATTTATTTATCCTCAGTGTGAGGATAAATAAATAAATGTGACAGACAAACAGAAAAATCTTGTGTTGCGAATATATAGTAAAAATAAATATTTAATTGTCTGTTTGTAATGTCAAAATAACAGTTTTTTTTACTAAATTCATATGAAAATAAATACGGCACTTATAACATAAACTAATTTTTTATAAAAAACTGTCTGTCTGTCTGTTTGATCTGGTACCCATTTAAATGAAGTCCCATTTTTAGGGTTCCGTTGCCAAATGGCAAAAAACGGAACCCTTATAGATTCGTCATGTCTGTGTGTCTGTCTGTCCGTCCGTATGTCACAGCCACTTTTTTCCGAAACTATAAGAGCTATACTGTTGAAACTTGGTAAGTAGATGTATTCTGTGAACCGCATTAAGATTTTCACACAAAACTATTAAAAAAAACTTAGAACTGAAACTCAAATTTTTTTTTCATCAAACCCATACGTGTGGGGTATCTCTTCAAAAATGATATTGAGGTTTCTAATTTATTTTTTTTCTAAACGGAATAGTTTGCGCGAGAGACACTTCCAAAGTGGTAAAATGTGTGTCCCCCCCCCCCCTGTAACTTCTAAAATAAGAGGATGATAAAACTAAAATATATGATGTACATTACCATGTAAACTTCCACCGAGAATTGGTTTGAACGAGATCTAGTAAGTAGTTTTTATTTTAATACGTCATAAATCGTTAACCGCAATTTACCTTTCATTCAATCAACTCATGATTGATTTTTATAGATAATGGTAAGTACAACCCTTCGTGCGCGAGTCCGACTCGCACTTGGCCGGTTTTTTTTTTTTCATGCGGCCGGCAATGTTTACACCAAATATGAAATTAAATTTTACGATAATTAGAGGAATTGCTTATGATCTGCTGGGAATTCAGGAAATGAATAGTTTTTAGATGTATTGCTTAAAGTGGCCTTTTTAGGCCCCCAGAAATATTGGTATAAGGGCAGAGAATGATTGGGCACGCCACAATAGCGGCGATAAGTCCCCTCTTTGAGGAGTGGCTAGAGAGACGCCACGGCGCCCTCACCTTCCGCCTGACTCAGGTCCTCACCGGACACGGTTGTTTCGGGAGGTTCCTGTTCAGGATAAAGCGGGAGGAAACGCCAGGGTGTCACCACTGTGTGGATCGCCCGGAGGACACGGTGGAGCAAACGGTGGAGGTTTGCCCGGCTTGGGCGGAGCTCCACCGTGTCCTCGTGGCGGCGATCGGCGGCGGCGATCTCTCGCGTCCGGCCCTGGTCCAGGCCGAGTGGAGCGAGAGTGAATGGGGGGCCGTTACCTCCTTCTGCGAAGCAGTAATGCTCGCGAAGGAGAAGGCAGAGCGCGTGAGGGAGACGCAATCCCTGCGCCCTCACGCCCCTAGCCGCCGCAGGAGATGCCCTGGACGGGAGTCAACAGCCGACTCCCGGCCACCGTAGGCGCGGGCTTGTGGGCGGCGAGCAATGGACAGCTCGCCGCCCGGTAAGGACCAGGCCCGGGTCGACGGCGCGTTGTGTTCCACGCGCGCCTCAAAGAGATGTCAGCACGAACTGACGGGGTCCACTAGGGCCGATGCTGCCGGGGCTGCGGGTTGTTCGAAAGAGATACCGTGGCCCCTGGCACAGGCAACTGAAGGAACACGGGTGGGTTTTAGTCAGTAAAAGTCTGACACGCCCTTCCGCTCAGCCCAGAGCGGGAGAGGTCATTTGATGATATCGCACCCAAAAAAAAAAAAGGGCAGTGAATGATGATTAGATATAAAAAAATAGGCTAAAATTATTATTATAACGAAGTTGTATATACCTTTCGCTGCCTGCCGTGTCCCAAATGCCAATGTTAAAGTTTTTTCCATTTGACTGCATTGCTTTAGCACAGAACGCCGCACCGACCGTCTGAAACAAACATAAATAATCTTAAGACTTGTTCGCAACCATATTATCCAACGATAAGGGGAACGTGCAGACGCCAGCACATCAAGCTTCTACAATTTGTCAAATTTCTTTAATCAGGTAGTTGTTCCGGGTCTGGCTGTTTGTGTATGTGAGTTTAAATGTTTGTAAACGCACCTACGATATAGAAGTAATTACTAGTGTGGGGCAACGTTTAAAAAAAAAATAAGAGACTGTGATTATAACCGCACGATAGAAGTGAAAACATATGTCTGGAGCCGAGTAAACCCGATTCAACGCCGAGTATACGCGATTCAGCGCCGCGTATACGCAATTCATCGCCGAGTATACGCGATTCAGCGCCGAGTATACGCGATTCATCGCCGAGTATACGCGATTCAGCGCCGAGTATACGCGATTCAGCGCCGAGTATACGCCATTCAGCGCCGAATATACGCCATTCAGCGCCCAGTATACGCGATTCAGCGCCGAGTATACCCGGTCCGCGCCAAGTATAGCCGATTCAGCGTCACCGGCCGACTGAAGCCGAGCATACGCGATCTCAAACTTCAAAAATATTGCAATTACTGTTATCAGTAAACAGTAGTTTGCTAATATTAGTTAATGATAATGAAAAAATCACAACATCGTTAGTAATAAAATGACTCATTATAGTCATTATGAGATAATCTATTGCAGATACTGGGTAATACGATACCCCTTGGTAAGACTGGTTGTCAGACTTTCGGGCTTCTGACTACCCGTAACGACTGTCAAAGATGAATGACAGCCGGGACCAACGGCTTAACGTGCTTTCCGAGGCACGGAGGGGTCTCGGTATGTAAAGATGGTCAACCATCCACAGACCAACCGCAGCAAGCCTAGCTTAACCTGACCGATCGACCTGTGCGGCTGTTATTATTTAGCCACGGGCCCCTCCAGATGCAGATGAATACCAATAATATATATATACATATTAGTGTTCTTTCTTACTTTTTTCTTTTTGCTCAGCTCCTAAGAGTGCTAGCATGATGTTAAATAGCCTATAGCCTTCCTCAAGAATTGGTCTATCAAAATGGATGATAGGATTTTTTTAATCCGACTCGTAGTTCCAGAGATTAGAGCGTTCAAAAAAACAACCAAAAAAAAAACGAATCATTTGTATTGTTTTTTTTTGTCAGCTTTACTCAAACTCAAACTATTTAATTCAACTAAACCAATTACAGGCACTTTTGAATTGTCAAAGGGTCGGTCAGTCAGAAAGATGAAGCTAGTTGCCCATTCCAAAGCGTAGGTACCTATGGAGAAGAACGGGCAAGAAACTCCATGGACACTCTTTTAAATCATAAAATTGTTACAAAATATTTGATTACATCATTTGTGTTGAAATTAACCGTGTGAGAACGATGTAGAAATATGTGCACGTTAAAAGCGTCCGTTATAGAAAACAAAACAATTCAGAAATTAAAAATTAAAATAAGCTGTAGCAGTTTATTATTAGTTTATAGACAGATATAGATTACTATAGATAAATGCAATCACTCGTCATTCCCAGCCAGTAATATTATGTCTGGCCCGTGAATTATTGATAAAAACAATGTATTTTTAACAAGTGAATACTTTACTTATCACCTAGTGTGAAGGACATAGAGATACCTCTTTATCAGTGTTAAAACTGAATGGCTCTCGTTTTAAATAATAATAACACCAGCCTGTAACTGTACCACTGCAGAGTAAAGCAGTCTTCTCATCATTGGAGTGGCTAGGGATTTTGTCTAGGGGGTCAGCCGTTCTGCTAATCTAACCACAATCATTCAGTATTTTTCTTTTGTGTTGAGCTGCACGATTTCTGACAAATGCGTGCACTGACTGGACAGGTCCCCTCAAACTGTTTGGTTCTTTCCTCAAAAAAACCATCTCAGAAATCAATCTACATGGTGTTCATATGATCTGACCAAGATTATGTCTGGACATTAAAAGAGACTGTGACCTCTGAGTTTGTTTCGGCCTTTCTTCTCAGACTAGTCAGATAGGAAATGCCGACCTCATCTAGTTTTAAAATATGATTGACGTGTAAAAGTGTTTGTACAAACCTACTTACAAAAATAAAATCATTTATCATTTAATCAATAAGAGCCCAACTCTACAAAATTACATCTTGGTCAAAATGTACGACTGTACGGATTGTTGTTCTGTGAATGTACAGTTCAGTCTTTTTCTTTCGAGTTACGGAACCCTAATAAAAAGTGATTAAACAGTAAGCACTTCAATACTGTTGCTTTTTCTAGCGTGGCAAAGAAGTTTTTTTTATATTTATCAGCAGTTTTTTTTTATAAATAACGAAGGCAAGCATCAAGGAAAGATTATTGAAAATTAATTCTTTCAAGGGGATGAAAGTTTGTATGGAACTTCAACATTTTTACTGATGGGAGTTCCCATTAAGCACACGGCTTGATTAATTTAAATATTAAAAACTTCTACAAATTGATTTAAATAAATTTTAAGAAAATAATCATTAAAATTAAATTAATGGCAACTCCAGCCCATGTGATTAAGTCTGGTCACATGCATAGTAATTAGTAATACATTATTACCTTGAAATTACAATAACATTATTTATTTATTATGAAAATGAGGCATTTACAATTTAAGGACAGGCATAGAATAATGCAATCAATTATTAGAATACTGAATGGGAACACTGGGCTTAATTCTTTTTTAGAATTAACAAACCTTACCTCCTTGGTAATGACATTAGACAATTATGTATGAATGACTGTGCACTTCTGCCTTCAGAAAAAAAATACAGGCGTGGTTATGGCCATGGTATAGTAATATAAACAAGTATTATTCTATTAGACCATGGTTATGGCGTGTTTACAAATGAAATTTTTGCTAATAACTTACGTTTTGATAAGGAATATCGGCATTGAATCTGCAATTCACGAATCGGAGAACTAAACTGGTTTTGCCCACATGTTCGCTGCCCAATAACACAATCTTAAAGTCACATCTACTCATTTTTATTCAAAACGTAAATCACGCGCGGTTGTATTTTTCTTAATTTTCCACTGCACGAAGGAAATTCAGGAAAATCCTTGATAACGTGACTCAGAAATAAATTTTAGTTATTACGAGATAAGACAATACACTTAGGTAATTGGTTTACTTCTAATAACATTAGTTTTATAATTAACGGGATTAATTACAAAAATATTATTTTGAAACAAAGCGCTTAATTCGTTTTCACAACATGTACCTGTATTGTTAGCACGTCAAAAATATTTACGAAAACTTAATATTTTTGACGTTTCTTTTGTTGACAAGTTTGACGTTTGGCGTGACGTTTTTTAATTCGTTTAGAAATTTAAAACCCATTTGAGAGAAAAACATATTGCGAAAACAACGTCCAATGCCCAGCACTGCAATGGAATGGGATACAACTACGAGATGAAAAAATAGTAATTAAAAATCATAAAGGTTTCGTGGAACTATGGCAGGACAATGTTAAACAAATAATATATCAGGGACTAGTTTTTGCAATTAAATCTTGGCTCCCTGAGAAGAATATTTTAGTAAATGCCATGAAGGAAACCAATCCCAATTCTGAATTAGAGAAACACATTGTAACTAGATTCGAACACGACATTTCTATGACTAAAACTAGTTTCGACGCATACACCGCGACATCTATGATGTGGAATGCGAAACTCACAACATAGATAATCCACCCAAGCTAACGAATCACATAGCAACAAGGACTAAGTACATAGGTTACTAATATTTATTGATCGGTCCATATTTGTAATAGGTTGGTAAACAAGCCGTCGTCTGTGTTCGACACGACACCAAGGTCTATCCTCCACAGCCCGAATTTACACACTACTGGGCAAAGGTTTTCTTGTGCCAATTTCAACGCTTTTAAGAAAGCCTCAACCAGACTTTACCCGCGGTGGCAACAATGTCATCCTGGTCGTCCACCTACATCGACGTCGTTGGAATGATAAGTTCACATATAATTCGCCAGTCTCATTCTCATGCAATAATAAGCAAGCCTATTGCTATCCAATAGCATGTTGTGGCATGATATTATTATCCAACAGGTGGTGATAACAGCCGCTACTTGAAGAGTTGTAAATCATACTATAAAATTTTCATAAAGTAAGTAAAGCATCTGTCTGTTGCTTTACTTTGTGTAGATTAGTTCATCACCACAGCTCTCAAAACGGTTCGTGGAGAAATCAAGAATAAAAACTTCGAAGTCGAACGACAACTATAGCAAAAAGTGTCGTTCCAACTTTTGGTCTTAATTTTTTCCGTCTAGCCCCCTTTCGCAATGCGCGCTAAGGAACTTCATTCCAAAAGAGCTAAGTTCTCCACTGACGTCACCACAATATTTTTTTCAGTAAACCAATCTCATGCTTGTGTGTAGTGTTTAGGGTGAAAAATAAGAGATGACTCTCCAGTGCCCAGGATCAGTCGTCAAAAGGGACCACCGGACCGGAATCATTAACACCGATAAAAAAATAACTTTTAAATCTTCCTTTGAATAGTTAAGTTTATGTTTACCAAGTTACCCATTAAAATAATCATGAAAGACAAGGAAAAAGTGTTTGTTTTAAATATTATCAAAACCACAGACAAATAAATTAAAACAGTTCTTGTCTATGTACAAGTTTATTGAACTTTTGACATTTCTAATGAACTCTGTGAACGCCCTCTGTGCATGCTGCACTTTTTATTTACATCACGGGAGTTGGGGAGTTACATTAATATTGCCATAATAAGATTTGAATTTTGCGTCTATTTTTACCGACTCCAAAAAGAAGGATTTTTTCTAGTTTTTTTTTCAAATGTTGTTTTTTTTTTTTAATAAATGATTTACCGAATGCATAGTTACTCTTGGTTTTGATTTGTGTACGAGCAGATTTTTTTGTTTTTTAATAAATTGTTATTAGTTTTATGACAGAAAATGTAATTAAAATTTTCGTAATGAGCCTAACTATCTGTTACCTACTTATTTACTTTAATGACTGTCAAGAATGTCGTTAAAACAAAGGATTATTGTACTCAGTAACTATTTCAATAGATTAACAGTGAATTCTGTACTTTGATGAGCTCACTTTGGTTATGTATACTTTATTGCCCCATTGATGCTTTCCTGTTAACTGCTTAGGGAAGTAATTTAACATGCTAAAATGTACCTACATAGCTAATGAGAGGCTTATTTTCGTAAGGCGTAATTTTCGAGCAAATCAATCAAGTAATGATGTTGCTATGGGACTACGCTGTTTTTTATTTTAATTTCACAATACCTACAATAATCCATTCTAATCATAGTAATTTTCGAAAGTAGAGCACTCGTTGTCTCTTTCTAATAATGCCTAACCCCGCCCCTGCTTTGTTCGCAAAACTATTGATTTTCGTTCAGACTGTGACATACAAACAAATCAATAATAAACTGACTAATCTCTTGTTTGATAACAGTAGGCACCAACATTAACCGATGATAAATCTCAAAACCGTATGGAAACGTTCTGCATAAACTACTTTACTTCCCTAATTAAAGGACGATGATCTAAAATATGAGATGAATAAAAAGATATTCTAGAACATGATGTTGTTACTACGCAGTTCTTTTCATACAAGGAATGAATGAGATTAGAAAAAAAAAGTATTATTTAGAAAAAGATAAAACTCCATGGAATGAATAACTCTATCTCGTCGTTTCATGTCATAGGTATTTAGAATTCCTCACAATGCAGCCTCTAAATAAGTTACGAGACATAGCAATCATGTGATTTTAATAGAAAATAAATCAATTACTATTTAACTTATGCAAGAAATAAAATACTTTTAAATACAAACTTGAAAAACACAAATTAAAAAAATCACAGCTTGTTTTTAATTTAAAAAAATATCTAATTCTAATGAAATATGCATAATTAAGTGGAATTAGAAATAATAAGAAAATAAACGATGAAATACGTCAGAGTTAAAACTAGTTGAAAGGCGACCGTAACAAGGTGAAACTGCACAAAGAGCTTGCGATAACGCGGCCGACGATAAACACGTCAAGTAGTTTATTACAATGCCAACTCGACGCTCGACCTACCTATAACTATCGCTATTTCGTACTGTCTCTCTTCTTGCCCCACACCCATAAATGTTGCTTGTTATTCGACCTAAGTTAACAATATTTTTAATATCCAACTTTTACCAATCAAATTTTAAGTATTTGTAAATAAAATAACAAGATTTTTTATGATTTTCACTTGATTTTTAAGGTTTTCGTTTAGATTTTGATAATTTTATTTATTATACGGACTAATTGAAAAGATTATGAAGTCACTGTATTTGAGTAGAAACCTGTCACTTCAGTTCCGTAGTACGATATGAGAGTCATTGTTCGCGCATAACATTGAATTAAAATACATGAGAATACCGTAAACACAAAATTTCTTTGCCAAATAGATCACAATAAACAGAACCTATGATTATTTTATATTTCAAACGAAGTTCATAAAATTATTTGATATTCTAGTTTGTTCTACACGAAATCAAAACTGCGATTATTTTAGTAAAACCAAGTAATAATCAAGTGTTTTTAGGTTTTAATTCTACATAATGAATACAATTTTGAATTAAAAGCTAAACAACAAAAATAAACATATCATTTTAAAACAGTTATTTATTCTTCGTTAATATTTTCCTAAAAATTTGTTTTATGAATCGGACGAAGCCACCATCTTTCAACACGTCCAACGGGACTTTGCAAAGTAACATAGAATGTTGCCATAAAAAAAAATAGATTCGCTATCTCAATTCTTCTAGGGGCAGTAGCGTTACTGACGGAACAGAAATGGACGTATAGTTCAGATAAAATACGCCGTGAAATTTGTTTATATCTTCGATAATCTACGCTAAAAACTTTTGTAATCACTTTTAAAAGCATTCTTATACAACAAAGATGTAGTAACGTTAAAAATCAACAGTGGAAAACGTTGTTTCCTTGCATATTCCCGTTCGCCTCGACATGACTTGTTGGGCAGAGAAAATTGATTGTACTTATTTTAGTTAATGTAACTTTATTTTACAATTTACGCGTTTATTGTTGTTATATTAAGTTTGTATTGTGTGGAAATCTAATTAATATTGTTTTATCGTAAGTTTTAAGTGTAAAAGAGTGTTATTTAAGTGTTTTTCTGTTTTTAAATGGAGTTTGATGAATAAGGTAAGGGTGATTACGCTTTCTGTAGTTAAGAACTATTGATAAGCATTTAATTAGGTTTTCCATGGTGTCCGTTGAGATAAATGCACGTTAGTGTGATTGGTTTGCGTTTTCGTATACGAATTTCTTGAATTACTCACAGTCTAAAATTAAAAATTTGTTGAAGCATTATTTATCACACACATCACACATTACCACATATTTCCTACCTTACAGCTCAATTTTATTATCCCAAAACAATATTACTAATTATTATTATATTATAATCAACATACTTAAATTAGTTTGTATCTATCATGATCAGAACTCATAAACCCCGAAGCCAACCAAAACCTGTTTCATCCTAACAGGTGGTTTGACTATATAGAAGGTACAACAACCTGCCAGTGTTTACGTTTGTCTATTATTATGAAAAAAAGGTTGACACAACAAAAGACCCTGTGACCTGTTTTTATAAGCATTGAATTAAATCTGTTGTCAACTTTTATGGTTGTTTGATGTTGTTCAGCCAATCAGAACTGTTAACATGAGATTAGACAGCAAAATCAAATATATGCATCAAAATCAAAAGTTATTTATTCTAACTAGGCTGGGAACCAGCACTTTGCGAACGTCAAAATTACAAGAGACAGTCCCCCAAAATGCCCGCACTTCACCACTTCCTAGTTCTTTCGCATCAACTAGAACCATCTCTTTTTTTCGTCGGTTAAAAATCAAAAAATTTTATTTCACATAAACCTACATGGGCTATTATGAAATATCAAAACCTAACATGGTTCCATTGTCCATTTTCTTATGGAGAACAGCCGGCAAGAAACTTCACGGTTACTCTTTTACAAATAGTTGTAATTTTCCAAATTTCTGTGTTAAAGTTGTCAGTTCTAGTCATCAATCAATAATAGTACTAGATTAAAGATCAGGAACAAAAATCAGTCGCTAAGTGGCCACGTTTGCACACACGTAAACATCTACATTTCTTAGAAAAAAGTTTAATAATATTAACAACTTCACTTTATTATAAACCTTAATGCTTAAACATGAAGTTTAATTACCATCGCAAAATATATTTAAAATGTTGCTTGAAAATCAAATCATTCTATTTTTTAATTTTCAGTCATTTATTCTAAAATGAAACTTAAAGTCTTAAGTAATTAGGTTAAAAACATACTAATTTGAAATAAGTGGGCCGTTTTTGAAGCGCTTATCGAGAATCTAGTACTGTTCTAGTAGTTAATAAAGTTCAAATTCGCAAAACACGTATTCTTTTGTATGAAACTGACAGGTGTCAAGAACGCATTCTCAAATGTCAAAACGGACCTTTTATTTTTTTACTTTAATAGGTATGAGCCAGCTTAAGTTACAGCTTTACTTTAATAGGTATGAGCCAGCTTAGGTATGAGCCAGCTTAAGTTACTTAAGTACCAGCTTAATAAAATAGAAAATAGACAACAAATCTATAGTCTACAAGGACGCTAAGCTTCCTAGCAGATTTACTGATCGTGATCAGAGATTTGATCAGGCTTTTAGAGAATTGTTCCATGTAAAATACTGGTATTTAGCTGCATCTGGTTAGACTGGAATTTGACTCCAACATAGTTGGGAAAAGGCAGGCAGATGATGATGTCTTGATCAGACTGTAAGCGAGGCTCAAATGGTTCTTCTCTTTTCGTATAGAATGTATAGATAGATGGTAGTTTTTTTTAGGTTCCGTACCCAAAGGGTAAAAACGGGGCCCTATTACTAAGACTTTGCCGTCTGTCCGTCCTTCTGTCACCAGACTGTAACTCAAGAACCGTGATAGCTAGACAGTTGAAATTTTCACAAAGTATGTATTTCTGTTGCCGCTATAACGACAAAATAATAGGCCACAATGGTACTCTGAGGACCGTATTACAGAACCAAACTCAAGAATCAAGCATTACTTAAAACTAGTTTTCACCAATCAAATGGCTTTAAACAAGTTTAAGTAATGCTTGATTCTTGAGTAACGTTCTGTAATACGGACCTTACTTGTTTTTTTTTTTGGCCACGTTGATTGTGGCATCAGTGACATTATTTAAGTCATCCAAGTTACAGGTGAACGGGCACTTAGGATACTCCAGCAAGTGGGGCATGGTCTGGGCAGAAGCACCACACTCGCATTGGCTGTTGGTTGTTGGTTGTTTTAATGGTCACCATGGCACTTTTATTGTGTGTCTGTATCTGCCTTTATATATGTAGAAATTTTGCTGCAGAGGTCACTTATCCCATTATTTTGATGTTTAATTTCATCCATATAAGAATTACAATAAAGTAATTATCAAAATAATAGCAACTAGCTTCATCTTTCTGAATGACCCTCCGTTGACAATTCAAAAGTGCCTGTAAATGGTTTAATTGAAATAAACACTTTTGAATAACCAACATCACCCTACTTGCTCATTGCCTGTTAGTCATTTTAAACATGTTTCAATTGTAAACACATACATGTTTCTGGGATGGCAATGCATCTCTGATGCGTCTGATATTGCAGATTTCTTAATGCAGAGGTGAGTGGTCACCTCCACATAACTGTTTAGTCAACTGTTTGCTTAGTTGCCATCCAAAAATTTTAAGAAAAAAGTTGTAAGTTAAGGGCTTATTCCACTTGACTAAATTCAGACGTCTAAAATATGATCCTAAAAAGATGGCTACTTAGAAGCTTCTGATTACACTTGACTTATTTAGTTACTAATTCAGTTGCGAACGCGGCTAATTCGGTCAGACTATGGCATCTCTTTATATAATTCTAATATATTAGCCATAATTTCCTTTTCTTTTGTCGC
This sequence comes from Apamea sordens, assembly GCA_945859715.1. NCBI lineage: Eukaryota > Metazoa > Arthropoda > Insecta > Lepidoptera > Noctuidae > Apamea > Apamea sordens. Next base: position 1,500,088 of record OX244015.1, on the reverse strand, counting down.
CGACGACATCGTACACGCACGTATTGACAACTATTGACAAATAAAAAAATTGTAATGATTGCACGTCCTCGTGTGGACTCCAGTGGCGGGTGCGGTGCGACTAACTCGTCTAAACGCTATTCCATCTTCCTAATTGGCTTTCTAATTAGGATGCTAAATGATTTAGTCAGTCAGAAGCCTCACTTCTTCCGATTTAGGATGCTAATTAGGATTCTAACTTCCTAAATGCTATTTCACTTGACTGAAGTTAGTTTCTGAATCATTTAGACGTCTGAATTTAGTCAAGTGGAATAAGCCCTTTAGTCAGAAAGTGGTATCCAATACAACTTACTGACTGACTCTCTGACTAACTGACAGTTTAAATCAGTCAATCAAATCATGGTGACTTTTGGTGATACAGTAGGCCTTATAAATAATAAGTGGCTTCGCCCGCGTGGATGTCAGAAACTATCCTACGGGAACATGCTACTAGGACAAAAAGTTTGCCTATATCCTTCTCCAGTATGGCAGCTATCTCTTTGCTAATTTTATCGAAACTCGTTCAATAATTTATGCGTGAAAAGGGAACATACAGCCGGTCGATTCTGTAAAAGTCTCACCGTGAAAACTCAAGTGAAGTGAGCTTGATGTGAGTTGTCAGTAGAGCATTATTTGGAATGACAGCTCACTCCACGCTCACTTCACCTAAGTTTTCACGGTGATTTGGTTACAGAATCGCATTTCTGATTAGATTACTTTTGAATATACCATTTATACATAGGATACTTTGAAAGAAAGAGAGAAAATACACGTATTCGCGGCAAACATGACGCATAAAAGAAACATAAACACACAAACAAAAAAAAAAGACGCAACTTTTTATCCTTGTAGTATGTTCCCGCGGATAACTTCCGACTTTACGCGGACGAAGCCGCTGGCAAATGCTAGTTGAAATAATTTGATTGAAAAGAGTATCCACGCTTTCCAATTCTTTTCCATAGATGTCTATGTTTTAGGAGCTTCAGCTTGCTGACTAAATATACTTGATAATTCAAAGTGAAAAGTGTAAAAAGATTCGCGGGCGACCTTGGGGCACCCACCTTAAGGCTAATTAATTCCGCTCCTTCCAGTATTGTAAATAGTCTTATTACCTATATTCTTATTAGCCTAATCACCACAGCATTTTTAGGGTTCTGTAACCAAAGTATGCCACAGGACCCTTTTACTAAGCCTCCGCTGTCTATTCGTCCGTCCGTCGTCCATCCATCCGTCGTCCGTCCGTCCGTCCATCTGTCGGTCATTCCGTCCTTCTGTCTGTTTGTCAGCAGTTTGTATCTCATGAACCGTAATAGGAAGACAGTTGAAATCTTCACCGAGTGTGTATTTCTATTGCCGCTATAACGACAAAATAATAAAAATAAAATTATTTTACGGTGTTACGGAACCCTTCGTGTGCGAGTCCGACTCGCACTTAGCCGGTTTTTTATTCAGTTTCATCCTATTTTTTTTTTTAAAGTAACCTTATATCCAACAGTCGTAATAACAGGTGCTTAGGACATGTTTGAAAGGTACTAGGGTAGAATGCACCCTATTGTAAACACATTGTATTATGTTCCAATATCCTTGGGAGTAACAGGTTGGCTGTATTGTGTCAACTTCATAAAGCTTATTTTGGCATGGTGTCAACATGGCGCCGATTCCCTTGTTCACAAACTAAACTAAATTTAAGTTCAGTGCATCTTTTTCTTTCTATTTCATTAAGGAAAGGACAGAAGATAAATATTAGTTTAGTTCTGTCATCATGAGCGTCCTAATAAAATAAACTAAAAAAAATCTCCAGTAACTTATATTTTAACAGTTTTTTATTGCTATTAAATGATTAATTATTTATTTTTTGTAAGTACAGACGCCAGCACATCAAGTTACTACAATCTGTCAAATTTCTTTAATATATTTTCAACTTTATTGCTGAAATATTAAGGTTCAAGATTTATCGGGAAAATTTGACAGTTTCGGGTAGCTTGAACTGCTGGCGTCTATACCTAGGTTTGTACAAACACTTTTGCACGTCAATCATATTTAAAAAAAAATATTAATGAAGATGCAGCTTTTTGAAATAGGATATATATTGCAGGGCCTGCTACTCTGCTGTAAGGATTGCTAGCATAACAATGTCTATTAGAATTCATTTGGCATACATTCTTGAATGTCCAGGGATATTAATGGTATTATTAATGGTTTCTGGAGTATTTCCCCTGAATACAATTTTAATCTCTTTTTTTTTAACTTATCCCCACACTAGGAATTTCTCCTGTATCGTGGGTGTGTGGGTGCTCTTCAGGAGAAACAGCCCAGGAGTAAAAAACCTACACTTAAATTATATTTTTTGTATAACAGAGTAGCAGTTTATTTATTTATTTTAGGATCTCCAACAAAAGACATACACTAAACATTACATATAGTTAATGGACGACAAAGTATTTGACAGGTGTACAGTCACGAGCAAAAGTATGTATACACTCGGCTTTATTCAAAAGCGATGTACTCCTTTATTTTTTAATGAATATTTATGTTGTTACGAACATAGCATTTTCGAACCCATAGGTTTATGTTATGTGTCGTGTTTCAACGTTGCATTCGTTATTTCACGAAAAAATCGCAATTGAAAGTTGCCGAGTGTTGACATATTGGTGCTCGTGACTGTACTCCTACAATTACAGAAAACAAAAAAAAAAAACAACACAAAAAAAAAACACAATAAAAACAAACACAATAAAATGAACAACTAATTTAATAAATTAAATACCTAACACATTATAAAAGAAAAATTTTACAGTGAAACATAAAAACACAACAGTGTTGCTATAAAGCAGAGAACCTTTCATACTTTTTTTTTTTTATTTCTCAACCGTCAACATGTAAAGTGTAAATATGCTAAAATATAATTATCTTTTTTTTTGCTGCTTTGATCTGCAATCAATGGTAAATATTAGCAGATTATTTGCTTTAAAATTTAAGCTAAAATAGCCTCTATTGACAACAAAAAGTTATATTTAAAGATATTTTCAGAGTTAATCAAATGTCCCTATACAGGGTGACAGGGACATCGACGCGCAAACTGTAACCTTGGATTCAGCACATGACTCTGGACACCCTAGCGTATTTTTTTTTCGTTTCAGTTATATATATAAAGAAAATAGTCTGTTTTCTAGAAAAGTGCAATACCTACGCGGTCAAAATGTACTGAACAGCAAATATTTATTTTACTGCCCCGTAGGTCTCGTGGATCCAAGCGCGACTGCTGAGTGTGAGGTCTTGGTTTCAATTTCCAGGTCGGGCAAAGTTATTAGGTTATTCATTAGGAATTTCTTAGTAACAGCCCGGAGTTTGGAAGTTGGCGGTTTAACACCCCCGTGCCTCGGAAAGCTAAAACTGTTGGTCCTGCGCCTGATCTCTCTCCGGTCGTGTCGGATTGCCGTCCCATCGGACTATGAGAGTAAAGGAACAGAGAGTGCACCTGTTTGCGCACACACTGGTGCACTATAATATCTCCTGCGTACCTGGATAATCTCCGTTGAGATTGGCCACCGTGTCGGAAATCGGTCGGGAGGATATTATTATTATAATTGGAACGAAGTTCCTTATCGCGCGTTGCGAAAGGGGGCTAGACGGAAAAAATTAAGCCCAAAAGTTGGAATGACACTTTTTGCTATAGTTGTAAGCCGTGCGGCGTGCGCGTCTTTCTCTGTCTGTCTCTCTCTCTCTCTCTCTTATAGAAAGCAAGCCAGTTATTTTTATCTGTTTTTTTATTTGTTAATAATAAAAAAAATATTATAACTTAAAAAAAATAAAATTTTATTACAATTCCTTCACTAATTAATCGAAAGGAACTTCGTTCCATCCGGGTGTCCCTTGACACCTCTTAAGTTTTTTTTTCCAATAATTTACGAAAAATTTCAACGCTGGGAAGTTCAGAATCATGTACTGTATCCATGGTTACAGGTTGTGCGTCGATGTCCCTGACTGACACTCTGTATATTAAAAAAAACTAAAATAAACAAACTTTTAGGCTTGATTCATCCCTTCATTTGTCATTTTTATTATATTATAAATTTATCATGCACTAAGATTGTAAATATTAGCATAAACTCAGGTCAAGAATTTAGCCCAAAAATTGTAAATAAAATATCAAAAGTAATGGTACTATTCTAGACAATTTCTGTGACAATTCCGTCTGAAACCAGCAGTAAATAAATGTTACATGACATAGGCCTGGTTTTTCAATCGATATATAGTTTTTATTCGTGGAATAAAATTGACCTGTCAAAAATTCAAAATTAACTGGCGTTTGAAAAATCAGCCATTATACCCTGTTCAATAGGTTAACCGTTTTTTGACAGCTGTCTTAGAACGTACATATTCCAGATTACGTAAAAGTTAACTTTAAAATGCGTAATAAAATAAATGTATAAAATGCCTCATCTTATTGAATTATCTTATTTATGGCTTCTTACAGACATTATAATACCGTACGTGTATCAATCAATGTATTGTGTGTTGCTGCAATCACTAGTTCCATCTGTCAAAAAACGGTTTATCTAATGAACAGGGTATAGTCTATTTTTCTTGACTTCTCTTATTTGGTAAACCAATGAAACTGAAAGAAATCATTTGTTTAAATAACTAGGTACATTTAAAGCAGTTTTTGATGTAATTCATACGATGCCATACAAATTATTTGTTCCTTCCAAAGTTAATTTCATAGTTAACTTAAAGTTAGAGAGCAAGTTACCATACTTATTTGTTTACCAAAAGAGATACTTAGAGCGAACTTATAGTATAGTCAAGGTCAGTACAGTAGCCATAAATCTCAAGTGCATATTCCTATAAGCGACCGTGATCAAGTGTTTCATCTGAAAATGAACATTTATTTTATAAAAATAAGGTTCATTTTCGTATGAAACACTACCGTACTTAGATCGAGTTCAGTCAAAGATCACTCAACGTGAGATTTTTTACTGAATCGACCGGCTGATCAGTCTCATAGAAAAAATACACAAAATTCTAAAATTTTCAACTCACAACTAATAACAGAAAACTATTCTTCCAGTATAAATAAAAAATCAACAAAAATGGCGCTGTGTGAAAGTCAGCTGGACTCCGCATTGCCGCAGCTCAAGCGGGAGGAGTCTTCGAGCAGCGAGGGCAGCCAGAAGCAGACGCCCGAGAAGAAGACGAAGATCGACCATAATGGAGAGATTTATGGCCTGAACCAAGGTTTGTGTCCATCAATATACTTACAGTACTCGCGCAGAAGGGGCTCGTGGCTAAGTAAGCCCTCGGCAATTTTTTACCGTGCACTGGATTTTCAACCTACTGCTGTAGCGCCGAGAGTTGAAAATCCAACCGCGTATTTTTTGAATAGCTGGGATGCGCTATGTTGGTTATTCAATGCTCGGCTCAGCACTGGGGGTTTCGAATATCGAATATTTTAATACCGCATAGAAAATTTCCAATACCGGGATAAAACACAATATTTTTCCAATTTTTTTTTTATATTAAATAACTATGTACAGACGCCAGCACATCGAGCTACTACAATCTATCAAATTTATTTAATAGATTTTCAACTTTATCGCTAAAGTATTAAGATTCAAAGTTGATTGGGAAAATTTGACAGTTTCGGGTAGCTTGACCTGCTGGCGTCTGTACTAAATTTCACCACAAACAATAAAATATCGTTTTTTCAAATATAAAATCACTTTTTTAATATAACTATACTATATTATAGGCCAGTTAACGTAGACAAAAATGCGCAAAAAATTGCACTGTAGAACTGACAGGACTAAACTAATATTTATCTTCTGTCCTTTTCTTAATGAAATAGAAAGAAAAAGATGCAATGAACTTAAATTTAGTTTAGTTTTTGGGTGGGAAATCATCAAATGACCTCTCCCGCTCTGGGCTGAGCGGAAGGGCGTGTCAGACTTTAGCTGACTAAAACCCACCCGTGTTCCTTCAGTTGCCTGTGCCAGGGGCCACGGTAACTCTTTCGAACAACCCGCAGCCCTAGCGGCATCGGCCCTAGCGGACCCCGTCAGTTCGTGAATCACCCTGGTACTTTTTAACAACACGGTTAGCGCAGTGGCTGAGCGATTGACTGCTGCGCTGCGTGTCGCGGGTTCGATTCCCGCACAGAACAAATATTTGTAAGTCCTACATGTATTTGTTCTGAGTCTGGGTGTTTTTCTATCTATAATATGTATGTATTTACAAAAACAAAAATGTATATAAGTAGTTTATCAGCCATCTTGTTAGCATAACACAAGCATTAGGTTGCTTAGCTTGGGACTAGATGGCGCTGTGTGAAATGTCCAGGGTTATTATTATTATTATTACTTACCGAGAATGTATTCAACGCCCACCGTACCTGTATAATTAAGCATTATAATAATGTTTGTCGCAGTGCCTGGCGGTCTGCCGCTGACAGTAGACTACCGTTCGCCCGTGTCACACTTTGTGCCGCCCGAGTTGTACGCGGCGAGGCAGAAGCAGGAGCCGATACCTACTCGTAAGTTTAATAACTTTATTATCTCAAATTACAGTAGATTATTGTCATAGTATAAAGAGAGGAAGTACGTTATCTTCATACAAACGCACCGCGCGCGGCTTGTATGTGTGCGCCAAAGTATCTATGCGTCGCCGCACGCACACTTAAACAAATCTCGGCCCGTTTCGCAGCGCGCCAGTCGGGGCTAACACCGCACGAGGTTCGCGCGTCACGGCTTTTCGGCACCGCTAAATGAATGAAAAATGTGTGATAATCGCAGGAGAACGTATTGCTGTGTGTTTGGGTGTTTATTTTATTGGATTATTTTATCCTTTTTTTTTAATAAATAAAACTGCTATGAATTTTGTTAGGAAAACCATTGTTGAACTTTATTGACTAATGATCACTGAATTAGTTATACAGAGATGTGTTATCTTTGGCCGGGCCGGGCTTTAAACTAATGAATTGGTGACAGTACTATCAGTAACCTACCGTTTACCCGTGCTCATCACCGCCCCGCGCCGGCCGTCTGCTGACCCGTCGCTCTTTCTTTCATCGTGAAAGGTTTCATCATCGTTTAGATAAAACCGACCTCACAAATCCTGTACCCAGACAATACAAGTAAAAAATACAACTTCCCGACCCTTCCCAATTTATTGGCACTGAATTAAAATTTAACTAAAAGTGACAACCCTGAGACAGTAGGCAATTATATCGCGGATTGTGCCGGAGATAGCCTACTTCCTCTCTTTATACTATGTTATTGTGGGCGTCCAAGCAAAAAGGGTCCAGTGGTAGGGTATTGAGTTAAGACTAGGGTTACCATATCTCAGGATTTTTAGACAGCTAACAGGATTGCGGGCGGATTTGTTTGTTACTTCTTCACGCTCAAACGACTGGACCAATTTTGATGAAAGTTGGCACACAGATAGTTTATAAACAGGATTAACACATAGGATACTTTACTTTTATCCCGATATTGCCACGGGATCGAAACTTATGCGGGTGAAAACGCGGGGCGTTGCTATTCCGCTCATAAATTATGCTGATCTACTGGTTCCATAATCTTTTTCTGGTTCAGCTGTACCCAGCGACCCGCCGACTCCTGTGAAGCGGAAGCGAGGCAGACCCAGGGTGGATAAGACGAGTCCGGAGTATCTGGCTAACTTGGCGGCCAGGAAACAAGCCAAGGAAATGGGTAAGAGGCTTTTCATATTACCTAGTGACAGTCGAAAGTTGACTTAAAGTTAAACGAAGTAAAAAATCAGACGATTAAGTGAAGAATCAAAGTGTTAATTACTTAAAAGAGTTTTTAAATGTAAGTCAAAATCAAAACCCAAAGGTTAAAAAGCGTGCATAACGATATTATTGTCATCAAAGTCAGAAATCAAAGTCAAATCGTATACCTTTCAAACAAGCACTTTGGAAAATGGGAATGGATTCCTATCCCAAAATGTATCAGCCCCATTTTTCGATCTAGATTTGACGGTACGATTTAGGGACTAACCACACTTATTCAGCCAGACTATCATTGGAATATGAGAACTAAGGAAGGATTTTTGTATTAGCGTCGTGATAAAAGTTCTGCGTATGAATGTGGATGGCTATGACGGTTGGGAAAAACAAAATACGATGGATGTATTGTGTGAAAGATGGCTAGAAACGGGCTGACTACTGAGATGACGACCAATAGAAAAATATGGAATCCAAACTATTATTATTAATATTATAAATGCGAAAGTAACTCTGTCTGTCTGTCTGTCTGTCTTTGCTTCACGCCTAAACTACTGAACCGATTTGTGTGAAATTTGGTACAGACATAGTTTGGAACTTGAGAATGGACATAGGATAGTTTTTATTACAAAAAATAAAATAAAAAATAAAGTTTATTCCGGACATACAGCGCCATCTATTGGTCAAGAGTCGGTGTCATCTATTGGTGAAGTCACTATTCCACGCGAACGAAGTCGCGGGCAAAAGCTAGTAGGTATATAAGAAGACAAGGGGGCCTAAAAAGGCCACTTTGGCAGAATCATAGTAGGATAACAATATGAATCATATTAAAAATCGTAAAATGATCACTAACTGACAATTCATAATAATATGATCTGTGTGCAATTCATATCACAATGAAATAACATTTAAACTATAGAAATAAAAAATAAAAAAAAAAACCAATTTAATTAATAAAAACTGTAATGACAAACTTACCGATAAAATTACGGTTTTTATTTTTTTCATGCGGCAATGTTTACATCAAATATGAAATGAAATTTTATGAAAATTAGAAACTCAAACTCAAACTTAATTGCTAATGATCTGCTGGGAATTTAGGAAATGAATAGCTTTTAGAGGTATTGCTTAAAGTGGCCCTTTTAAACCCCCTGTTCAGCTTTTGTCATCCGTAAAGCTGAACGGATGCGTACGCATTACGCAAGTGTGGTTAGTCCCTAAGCGTACTGGCAAAATAAACTTCTGTTCTAAGTGTCTCGGGTTCGATTCCCGCACGGAACACATACATGATATTTTTGCTACAGGTAGTTGTTCCGGGTCGGGGTATTTGTGTGTTTTGTGTTTGTTCACTTAGCTATTATACAGCGTGTAACGGAAGGGGGTATCAACCCTGAAGGAGGTGAATGTGCTCATGAAACTCAACAACTTTCCCCAAAGAACATAGGTCGAAATATGAAAAAAAAATTTGGCCCTCCCTTACAAAACTGACTACCAGCTGATTGATTTACTATGGGAGGGCCAAAGTTACACGCTGTATAGGAGAAATAAGGAGAGAGAGAGAGAGAGAAATCTATGACAACGATTCAATCAAATGAATTAGTTCCCAAAAATATCTGGGCAAACTTTTACAGATATTTCAGAACGCCCTAATATAAACACCAAACCTGAATAACAAATATACACAGTGTTCCGGACGATATACATAAACTTCGACCATGGAAATAAGCATTTTTCATTATGGACACATTAATGAATTCTTATTTTTTGTTAATTTTCATACAAACTAAATACCTTGACGTAAATCACCCGATATGCATGCCTCTTTATCCGAATTGGCAACATGGTATTTTCATTCATAAGATTTGGCGGGCTGAAACTTGTCGAAACTAAGTTTCTTTGGCTTTTCTCAATTAAATTTCATTAAATGAAATTACAAATATCTTTGTAACGAAGCCTTTTCAAGTACTACTTCCTTTGTTAGATTTGATTTGTAAAAGCTATAGAAGCGTTTGCCGAAGTTTATGGATAACGTGAAGAGCATGTTGTATAGCTGAGCCATATATAAAAACTAACTCAACCAAAATGTATGAAAACAATTGAAAATATTTTTACTTACTTAATTTTTTACCTAAATGATTAATTCTGTAAACGTTTCTCTAAGTATTTTTTGGAACTTTATATTGGCGCCGATTCCCTTGTTCACAAACTAAACTAAATTTAAATTCAGTGCATATTTTTCTTTCTATTTCATTAAGAAAAGGACAGAAGATAAATATTAGTTTAGTCCTGTCAAATTAGTCAGCCCCTGACGTAAATTGACGTATTTTTATGAGCCATGTTTTTAATTACGCCTCAACTTGCTATGGAGTATCTAAATTTGACAGGACTAAACTAATATCTATCTTCTGTCCTTATCTTAATGAAATAGAAAGAAAAAGATGCACTGAACTTAAATTTAGTTTAGTTTGTGAACAAGGGAATCGACGCCACTGAGTGTTAGCACAAGAAATACCTATTAAAATGGTCCCTCACAGGAAGATAGGTGTGGCCTATACATTGCTCGGAACCACATAAAGGCCGAACATTATTTTTTCCTTTTTTAACCGTCTTCAAAAAGAGGAGGTTCATTTTTCATTATTTTTATATTTTGATTATTTTTTTTTTCAGCGGCTATGATGAATAACAGGACCCCAGAAAGTGGGGAAAAGCGTAAGCGGGGAAGGCCACGCGTGGACAAAACAAGCCCAGAGTATTTGGCTAGAAAGAGGGCTCGCGAGTTAGGTAACAATACTATCATCTACATTACATCCGTTTTGTGCTAACTTGGGAAAGGTTTTTAGTATAAATACTTACTAACATTCGCATTTTTAGTGTAATCAGCTGAATATCAGTGTGACTTTGTGCGAATATATAAAGAGATTCATACATATTTTATATATAAATACATACTAAATCATATTTTACTAACATGGGGAAGATTTTTTAATCAAAATTTAGCTTGTTACTAACCTTAGCTTAAGCTACAAAAATGGGTCTAGATTTTTTAAATACTGGCATATTTAAAAATTCTAGCCTAATTTTTGTGACATTCAGAATTGAAATCCAGATTGACGACACGAAATCCAGAAACGACTTGAAACATATCTAAATTCAAATTTTATTTGTTTCAAATTGACGTTATTTAAAGTTAAACAAATATCAACTTTATTTTAATGGCAATTAAGTTGATTTCAGAGTGACTAGCCCTATTGAAAAAATGATAAAAAAAAATTGAAGTTGTAGCGTAAACTGAACTTTATTGTGTAGGAATTAAAGTATATAAGCTAACATTTAAAATAACAATACATATGTACATGTGAAAAAACAAGCAAAAGAATTATCAAAAAATTCGTCCGCATCGCTGTCAACAGGAACAGTGCCCAAAAGGCTGGCAGCATTGCCACGTTGTATGGCGATGCTAATTCTTTGGCCAAGAAACAGGCCAGCCCTCTGGTCACGTGAAGAGTCGACTAACCGCTTGGCGATATCTCGATAAACCAAGTGGGCACTCGGACCCCATGGCCCTAGTGTTTCAACCCCAAACAGCTCGAAGATATAACTCCCAATCAGGCTGGAATATTTTCGCCGTTTGAGGTTTTCTGCACCAGTTAAATTAAAGTTAATTTTCCATAAACTCATATTTGTTTACATTTTCGGCGAACATCTCGCGATTCAAATTTAGAAAGAGGGCTTGACAAAACTTTCTTTATAATCAAGCAAGACAAAATTTAAATAAACTGCAGTTTGCTTCGTGGATTTGACCGCTTAAATAGGAGCTTTGTGGTATATCACCTGTCTAGCTTTTTCCCAACTATATTGGGGTCGGATTCCAGTCTAACCAGATGCAGTTAAATCCCAGTATTAAAGGGAAAGCGACAGGGTACTCCGCGAAATTGAATTTTCTTACGTTTTTTGCAATTGGCAGCTGTGTCAGGTTGTATGTTGATCTAAATATTATTCGCGACCGTAACAAATATGGCTTTACAGAATTATAATCATTGGAATCAGCAATACAACTCCTTGAGTTAGAATTGGCCTCAAATGTCATGATAACATGAAATAGTCATTCAATCCTACTATAATATTATAAATGCGAAAGTTTGGATGGATGGATGGATGGGTGGATGGATGTTTGTTACCCTTTCACACCAAAACTACTGAACGGATTTGGATGAAATTTGGCACACATATAGTTTATAACCAGGATTGACGACACGGTTGGCACAGTGGCTGAGCGATGGACTGCTGCGATGCGTGTCGCGGGTTCGATTCCCGCACGGAACAAATATTTGTATTGCCTACAGATAGTTCCGGGTCTGGCTGTTTGTGTGAATGTGAGTTTAAATTTTTGTAAACGCACCCACGATATAGTAGTGATTTAGGAATCACTACTATATCGTGGGTGCGTTTACAAAAATTTAAACGGAACGTTGCCCCACACTAGGGTGTGGGGCAACGTTTTTTAATAAAAAGAAAGGATTAACACACAGGATACTTTTTATCTCGATATTCACACGGGATTGAAACTTATGCAGGTGAAACCGCGGGGCGCAACTAGTAGGGTAATATGAACTTGGCTTTGACTGCCTCGTTGATCTCGTGGTAGCAAGCGCGACTGCTGAGCGTCGTGGAGTCCTGGGTTCGATTCCCGGATCGAGCAAACACGCACACACTTGGGCACTATAATATCTCCTGCGTATCTGGGTAATCTCCGTTGAGATTGGTCACCATGACCGAAATCGGTCTGGGCTTTTATTAACTTGAGAAAGTTGTGTTGATGATTTTATGATTATAATTCTATAAAAAACTTGAGAGGTGTCTAGGGACACCCGGATGGAACGAAGTATAACTGGCTTGCTTTCTATAAGAGAGAGAGAGAGAGAGACAGACAGAACACGCGCACGCCGCACGGCTTACAACTATAGCAAAAAGTGTCGTTCCAACTTTTGGTCTTAATTTTTTCCGTCTAGCCCCCTTTCGCAACGCGCGAACTTCGGTCTAATAAATATTTGTTACGATCGCGAATCGTATTTAGATCAACATAAAATCTGACACAGAACTGCGAAAAAATAAGAAAATTTTGATTTCGCAGGCTACCCTGAGTCTTTCAGGGCAGCTTTACTCTAGGGGACCCTGTATGTAATAAATCTGTTATGCATATAAATATACAACGTGGTTTTTAGGGTTCCGTAGCCAAATCGCAACGGAACCCTTATGGATTCGTCATGTCTGTCTGTCTGTCTGCCTGTCTGTCTGTCTGTCTGTCGGTCTGTCCGTCCGTATGTCACAGCCGCTTTTTTCCGAAACTATAAGAGCTATACTGTTGAAACTTGGTAAGTAGATGTATTCTGTGAACCGCATTAAGATTTTCACACAAAAATAGAAAAAAAACAATAAATTTTGGGGGTCCCCATACTTAGAACTGAAACTCAAAATTTTTTTTTTCATCAAACCCATACATGTGGGGTATCTATGGATAGGTCTTCAAAAATGATATTGAGGTTTCTAATATCATTTTTTTCTAAACTGAATAGTTTGCGCGAGAGACACTTCCAAAGTGGTAAAATGTGTGTCCCCCCCCTGTAACTTCTAAAATAAGAGAATGATAAAACTAAAAAAAATACATGATGTACATTACCATATAAACTTCCACCGAAAATTGGTTTGAACGAGATCTAGTGAGTAGTTTTTTTTTAATACGTCATAAATCGTAACGTAACGGAACCCTTCATGGGCGAGTCCGACTCGCACTTGGCCGGTTTTTTTTGATATCCCATTACTCTAGGGGGTCATTGTACTCATCATTATGAACCACTTTTACTATGGGACCAAACCGACAACACGGTTAGCGCAGTGGCTGAGCGATCGGACTGCTGCGCTGCGTGTCGCGGGTTCGATTCCCGCACAGAACAAATATTTGTAAGTCCTATTTGTATTTGTTCTGAGTCTGGGTGTTTTTCTATCTATAATATGTATGTATTTACAAAAAAAAATGTATATAAGTAGTTTATCAGCCATCTTGTTACCATAACACAAGCATTAGGTTGCTTAGCTTGGGACTAGATGGCGCTGTGTGAAATGTCCAGGGATATTATTATTATTAAACCTGAAATCGCGAAACAAAAATTTGGTGTTCCCTACTTTTTTGACGAGTTATACGAACATAAATGTAGGGAACAGCTGACTTTTTTTTTGCGATTTCAGGTTTGGTCCCATAGTAAAAGTTGTTCATAATGATGAGTACAATGACCCCCTAGAGTTATGGAATATAAAAAAAAACACGTTGTATATAGCATAGCAAATAAATGATTTTATTGATATTTATTATGTGCTATTACATACTCAACCCTTCTCGAAAAATTCTATCTTAATAAATAGGCGAACGTTGGTGGTTAACCACGATTCGATCTTATCTCTATGGATATAAGAGTGAAAACTGGCTAATCGCCTACGTTCGCGGTTATACATTCAGCCAATTTGTGTTTGAGTTAAGAAAGGCTTTCGCATTTACTATAATAACCAGGTTTGTATGGTGTTGGTGCTTTTTTTTATCCATTTTTTTGTTGTTGTAAATATTATGTTTCATGTAAAAATAATGCTGTGGTGCCCTGTGGTTCCCGGCAAGGAATAGGTCTCAACCCGATCGGTTATGATTCGTGTGCTGGGTTCGATTCCCGCATTGAACAAGTCACATCATCTGCCTAGCCTTTTCCCAACTATGTTGGGGTCGGCTTCCAGTCTAACCGGATGCAGCTGAATACCAGTATTTTACATGGAGCGACTGCCTATCTGACCTCCACAACCCAGTTACTGGGTAATACGATCCCCCGTGGTAAGACTGCTTGTCCCGCATTGAACGAGTGCTTATAGTCTTTGTCTGGGTGTTTGTCTATGTGATATTTGTGTCTACAATACAGGAGATGTGGTGTACAGTTGTATAATGAAAGGGTGAAGTACATTTTTGACTTCGGCCAACTTTTATCTGCACTGTGGATCATTTTCATTCTCTTGTCCTATAAATACCAATTTATGTGGGGGCGGCGCAGCATGTCACATGCACTGTGCACGAGGCTTTTTATTTTTCCGATTGCATTTTGTAAATGACACAATAGGTAGTAAAAGATGACAACGGTACGCAATTAAAACAATTGCTTTACCTCTGGTTACAAGTGTACATCATAATAATTGGTTGTAGGACACTGAACGAGACACAATACAAGTTTTATTGTTGTTACGTCTGGGGACGTTTAGTGTCCCATGTTACATGCCCTGATCTATATTATACAAGTACGCTAGACATCATACTATCGATGATAAAATGGAGACATTTGATTTTTGCCATTTTGGCGCTGATAGCTTCGTGAGCGTCCGTGGAACTAATATTGTTGATAGCGAGTTTTACAAAATGCCCATACTCATTATAAAAAAAAAAAAACTAAATAGTAAACACAAAATACACCAAAAAGTCTTATTCCACGATTTAGTCCTAAATCCTCAGACGTCCCAAAACAACAGGACGACAATTTGTCAATTTTAGATAGATAGACCATTTATTTATGTACGTTTGCCCCGCACGGCCCCCCAGAATTTGTGTTTTAGGTGTGCACTAATGCAATGTACTCGCCTCTAGGAGTATATGTACTGGTTTCTTTTTCAATGTACCTCTGTACTTTTGAAGATATTTGCAAAAAAAGGGGGCCGCAGATTAAGTCGTTATTTTATTTCATTTGCTTTAATTTATATCACTTCCGTGTTTTGTATCGTTAATTTAATAAAACCAGATAAAATACCTAGTGGTCATTTATTATTTAAAAACGCAAAGAAACATTTTTATGACTTGGCAGTATGAAGTAGGTACCCAAGTCGAATGACACAACAAAAACATGTTGAAAATTAAAAAAAAATCTTTTATAAAGTTTCGTGGCGGGAATTAGCTATTCTCATCTTCAATTTTGCAACATTTTTGAACAGTAAAAATACTGTTTTATACTTTATGCCTGTTTCATTTTCTCGCAGTCGAAGTGAAAAGCAGTGTTTAACTCGGGCATAAACGAGCTATTTTATCCCTTCTTTTATGCATTCGTTGTACAATCTACTATTATTTCAATGTAGTCACATAATTTAATTAATATAGGTACATAGGTAGGATAGAAAATATGTACCTAATAAAGGAATCATGGTCACCCCATCAGTTGTAATATATGATATTTTTGATCCTATTTATTTTAAAGTACTAATACAGCAGTTTCGCAATTTATTTGGAACGAATGTACTCCTAATTATAATTCAGAAAGACGAATTTTGTAAACAAACATGTCTTATTTAAAAAGATATAGGCAACTATAGAGGGCCGTGCTGAATGAACTAAAATTGGTTTATTTTTCAAATTTAGCAAGTTGTATGAGAAACCAATGCGGTACATATGTTACTTGCCAAACATCAATTATTTTGTAATCGTTTTTGGCTAAGATTGTTTTGTCTTTTTTAGATATTTTCTTAAAAAAAAAAATCCAGCACGGCCCCCTATCCACATCTATATATTATTTGTCATTACGAATTCACAATATCTGTTGCGGTACATATAAAGTGTTAATAGAGTACATTCCTTGAGCTTAAGAAACTTTTTAATACGCTATATATTTTTCAAGTTACATGCAAAAAAAGGGGGCCGTGCCAGCCAAACGTTTTCAGCACGGCCCCCTTTTTTTGCAAATATCTTCAAAAGTACAGAGGTACATTGAAAAAGAAACCAGTACATATACTCCTAGAGGCGAGTACATTGCATTAGTGCACACCTAAAACACAAATTCTGGGGGGCCGTGCGGGGCAAACGTACATATTTATTTGGCGCACACAAAAAAGACAGCACAACACACAAAACTACACTATTAGATGATAACCAAATTACCCACATGATTATAATATACAAACAAGGTGCCGATAAAGAAGACTAAATGAAAAACACTCAAATATCGAAATCAAAGTGACACTATGACGAATTAAATTTTAGTTCCTGCGACGCTCGAGAGGGGCGCTTTGAATCGGCACACAAAACAACTGTCATTTCGTATAGTATATTTAGTCCAGCGTACTTGTTTATCAGCCGCCAGTGGTTTTAGTCACATCTGTGGACGACCAAAAAAAAATACAAAGGAAAATATGTTTTATCCCACTTCTGAAATTCTACATTTAATTTGTTAACAGAAGCACTGGAGAGAAAAGCTAAGAGAGAGTATAAACGCCGCGCTACTGGAGGTAAGGCTTTATTATTAATATTAATAATAAATAATCTTTTATTTATTATCTTTTTTTTATTAATAATTAACAAAATATACACCGTGTTATTAAAATCCTTAAGGTGCTCGCACACAAAAGTTATATAACGTTATAAAACATTGTGTAGCACGATAAAATTTTATAATTGTGCGTAACGACAAAAAAAAAGTAAAAAAAAAAACGCCATATAACTGCTCTGTGGAAGCACCTTTATAATCCTTGTAGGGGGTGAAAGTACTCATAAATACAGGGTGTTAGGCGGTGAGTTAGCCAAACAAGGGGGGTTCGTAGGTAGATCCATTTAGGAAATACATATTTACGGGTAGTTTGAAGATCCTAAAGGTTAAAAAAAAATATTATGTTTTTTGAGGCGCAAACTGAAACCATGAATTCAGCATATGAATCGACCCCCTAGAGTAGAAACGTTTCGACGGTTATTAAAAAAAAATGGCTGTTTCATAGAACAGTGCAATATTGACGCGGTCAAAATGTATGGAGCAGCTGATTTTTTTTAAATAAGCGCCGAAACATCAATGCAGGGAGCTTCAGAATTCGATGGCGCGTTGTGTTCCACGCGCGCCTCCACGAACTGACGGGGTCCGCTAGGGCCGATGCCTGCCAGGTCCGCGGGGTGTTCGAAAGAGATACCGTGGCCCCTGGAACAGGCAACTGAAGGAACACGGGTGGGTTTTAGTCAGTAAAAGTCTGACACGCCCTTCCGCTCAGCCCAGAGCGGGAGAAGAAGTAGTCATTTGATGATTTCCTTACAAAAAAAGTGGGCTTCAGAATCATGTACTGAATCCATGGTAACTCAGGGGCAATTATCGTAATTTTAAGAACGTTCACAGTCTGATCTCAATCTCAATCTGTCAAAAATACCTATAATTTCCCTACATTTTGACAAGTCTTTGACATTTGTTTGTCGCTGAGATGAGACTGCGACTAGATTTTGAACGTTTTAAATTACGAGAATTGGCCTTCTGAAGTGACTGGAATTATGTTTAGGGCTGGGTTTTCCAACGCCAGATAATTTTTATCCGAGGAATACTTTGGATTTTTGACAGTTCTTCCATACAAAATCTGTCAACGTCAATTTTATTCCACGAATAAAAATTATCAGTCGATTGAAAAATAGCCTTTAGTCAGTTAACTAAGTTACATGGTTTTTTTGTTTACCTTTATTACCAAAAAAAATGGAGTATAGTATTGTTATAGGTACAGGAAGGTATAGTAAAAAGATTGGGTTCAATTTCTGCAAGACTGCAGTTTTAGTTTACTTTAAGATCTTTATGGTTTTCTGTTGAATCTTTTCGGTCGTTTTTCACCCTGAAGTCCCATCTCACAAAACTCAACCTTATATACAGTTTCTGTTTACAGGGTCAAATTAAATTAGCTAGCGAAACTTCACAGACGTGAAGGGTATATGTAATGATGATAAAACAAAAAGAAAAAAGTTTCTAAACTTTTAATTATGTGTAACTAACTACAGCTGACCACAAATTCAACTACTGGCAACAACTAAGTACATTATAAATTACATTTTTAAATATTTTTATAAACAAAAAGATAAAAAACTTGAGAGGTGTCAAGGGACACCCGGATGGAACGAAATTCAAAGAGAGAGAGAGAGAGAGAGAGAGACAGAGAAACACGCGCACGCCCCACGGCTTACAACTACCTATAGCAAAAAGTGTCGTTCCAACTTTTGGTCTTAATTTTTTCCGTCTAGCCCCCTTTCGCAACGCGCGATAAGGAGCTTCGTTCCAAAAAGTAGTAGTACATTATTATTAAGCATAATCAGGCTATAATGTTCCCACTGCTGGGACACAGGCCTCCTCTCTGTGAGAGGGAGTGGGCCGTAATCTACCGCGCGGACCCTACCGGTTGATAGATGTCACATAGTCTTCGAATGGTTCTAGGACATGTCGATTTTGTCACGTATTATTATTATTAAGCATTAATGTCCCACAGCTGGGCAAAGTCTCTTTCCACATCTCTCTGTCCATAGTTGCCAAGAAGCAATCTTTATCAAAGGAGTGTAGCTTTACTTCACATTATGAGTTTGTAAATATTTTTCTCTGTATTATTGTCATTAACAGAACCCAGCAATGCATAAATATGTAAGCTGTCACGGCCTTTATGACTGGAGGCTTTTATTTAGGTAGCAAGTTTTTATTTAAATTTTTAATTAATTATTTTTTAGCTTGAGTACATAGTTTTTATTATATTTGTTGACAAATGGCAAATAGTTTAATGTTCTGTGTTTTCTATTTTAATTACTTTACATGCCTAGTATTGTATAGAATTAAGTTCTAACTGAACAGACAGCTGTGCTGGGGAGTTTGTTGCGCCACTTCTTCTTCCCAGCGATAGCACTAGGAAGTGGTGAAGGGCGGGCGTTTTTGGGGGACTGTCTTTTGTAATTTTGACGTTCGAAAAGTGCTGATTCTCAGCCTAATTTGAATAAATGACTTTTGATTTTGATTTGATTAGATATCGATCAAACTCGTCTGTGAACGCCAGCCAGTCAATTTAATCTGACCCTGAAGATCACTTATTTGTAATATGGGATACAATTGTTGTATAATATCATAAAATTGTGTATTTGAAGTGTTCCACTAATCATGTACTAAACACTGACCATTTTCTGATCACTCATTTGTAATATGGGATACAATTGTTGTATAATATCATAAAATTGTGTATTTGAAGTGTTCCACTAATCATGTACTAAACACTGACCATTTTCTTACATAACCATGCAAGACTGACGCAAGAAAATGCAAGAAAAACTATTTATTTTAAAATGTTCGCTCAAATTTTTTTTTATTTTAGCAATTTATAATTCTTTTGTCTTGCTTCAATCTTGCATCTATGTTTTCTTTGCAGTCACTAAACAAGAACGCGGAATTGCAAGACCATTTCAATTTTGAAATTTTTGAACCTAAAGAATATATTAGATTGTACTGGAAACTCGTTAAATAAAAAAATTGTATAATATGCTACTTAATTCAAAATATTTAAAGATAATTAACGCAATTAGCGTGTAATGTTCCCACTGCCAGAAACTCAGGCCCCTTTGTGAGAGGGTCGGGACTGACCACCACGCGGACCCAGTGCGGGTATTTTTGGATATCAAATACAAATTCTATGGTATCCAAAACTAAAGTAGGCCAAAATTATTTCGTTAATCAAAAATCAACTGAGTCCACATAGCCCTAAAGTTGATAATTGAATACTTGTGTAAGTGGCAGTGAAATTCAGGTATAATCATGGGCGTAGCGACCCCCCTCGGGCAAGGGTTCTTTGCCCATCCTAGAAAAATCGACAGTATAAGTACTTACTGTTGAATCGCTTTTTATTAGGGTTCCATCTTCGATCAATAATAGTACTAGATTCCCGATAAGCGCTTCAAAAACGGCCCGAAAAATAAGACCACAAATACATTTTGTGGTCTTATTTCAAATTAGTATGTTTTTAACCTTATTACTTAGACTTTAAGTTTCATTTTAGAATAAATGACTGAAAATTAAAAAATAGAATGATTTTATTTTCAAGCGACATTTTAAATATATTTTGCAATGGTAATTAAACTTTATGTTTAAGCATTAAGGTTTATAATAAACTGAAGTTGTTAATATTATTAAACTTTTTTCTAAGAAATGTAGATGTGGCCACTTGAGCGACTGATTTTTGTTCCTGATCCTTAATCTAGTACTATTATTGATCGAAGGGTTCCATACCTCAAAAGGAAAAGAGAGACTAACCATTTCTTTTTTTTTGGAAAAAACGTGACCCTTATAGGTCGTACATTTTGACCAAGATGTAATGTTTGTAGAGTCGGGCTCTCATTAATTGACTGTGGTTAGATTAGCGCGATGGCTGCCCATAGACAAAATCTCTAGCTATCCCAATGGGTATAATAAGTTGAAATCCGTCTTGCAACTCCGTCCCTTACCATCATCTAGCTTACTAACACATGTACATTCGTCTCTAGCAAAACCCATCTCAAAAACTGCATTACAAATGTCTTCGCGCGTCAAAAAACGTCAGTTGCCAGCAAACAATAAAAAAATGGGTGTTGCATTGAGGAAATTACCGCAGAAAATTGGCAACACTGTAAGAATGGCTGGCAATACCGTGAGAAAGGTTGGCGATAGGAAGGTTTTAGTGAGGCGGACAGAAAGCCGAAAGTTTATTAAGCGAAAAGGTAATTTGTTCGACGATAACAGTTCTTATTTGCTTGTGTGCAAAGTGGTTTAATTTTTGACATCTATTGTTAAGGAAAATAACTCCAAAGTCATAATATTTTACTTCACATAAACCAACATGGGCGCTTGTGAAACGTCAGCGCCGCCGGCTGCCGCTGAAAACCAGCGCTGGGGCTCTGTCTCGTATAGGGTCTTAGCATTATGCTGAGCGATGGCCGTTTTGCGTGAACGTGACGCATGTTTACCCCCAACTTGTTTTTTTTATGCGTCATGTTTGCCGCAAATAAATGCATTTTCTTTCTTTCTATGTGCACGGATCCAATTGGTCGTTTCCTATGGAGAAGAGCCGGCAAGAAACTCCACGGTTACTCTTTTAAAAATAATTGGCTTTTACAATGTTTTCAAATTACAGTAGGTATGGGGGGACAGCGTAGGCCTGTCAACAAGTACCAGGTACTTCATAAAATAAAAAACAGTCTACAGATCTAAAGTCTACAAGGCCTACAAAGTCCTCACATTTACAAAATATAAAAGAATCTATCAAAAGAATAAATAAAATATTAAAACCAAGTGACATGATTGCCATTATAACCACTAATGCGTTCTATTTATGGTTCGATTTTAAATGTTTAATATCTTAAAACAAACTGCAGTGCGATTCTGTAACCATCTCACCGTGAAAACTTAGGTGAAGTGAGCGTGGAGTGAGCTGTCATTCCAAATAATGCTAGGGATTGACACTACTGACAACTCACATAAAGCTCACTTCACTCGAGTTTTCACGGTGAGATTTTTACAGAATCGACCGGCTGGTATTCTAAAGATTGATCTGAACTAAACAGTGGGGTGATTGCGTAAAACACTAACAGTAGCAATGACTTATATTTTGACAATTCAACAACATCCATTGCGTTATTTGCGCGGTTGAGATGGGGGCCTAAAAAGACCACTTTGGCAGAATCTTAATAGGATAACAATTGGAGTGGAATTGTCTGCCTGCGTCTGCATTCCCGAGTTCATACAACCCGAATCTCTTTAAGGCGAGAGTGAATAGGCTTCTTCTGGGCAAGCTCGTTCCACCGTAGATCTCATCCCTGCCTCTGGGCTGGATTGAGGTCAAGAGTGAGCCCATTGTCAATAAAAAATAAAATAACAATATGAATCATATTCAAAATCGTAAAATTCATAATATGATCTGTGTGTAATTCATATCACAATGAAATAACATTTAAACTGTAGAAATAAAAAAAGAAAACAATTTGATTAATACAAACTGTAATGAAAAATTTACCGATAAAATTACGGTTTTTATTTTTTTAATGCGGCAATGTTTACACCAAACATGAAATGAAATTTTACGAAAATTAGAGAAATTGCTAATGATCTGCTGGGAATTCAGGAAATAAATAGCTTTTAGAGGTGTTGCTTAAAGTGGCTTTTTAGGCCCCCAGTTATGTATAGCAATGGATTAGCAATATCCTTTAAAATGATTCTGATTGTGCCTGAAAGTGTGTGACACAAGAATCGATCTAATCAGAATTTATTTTCTAAAATAATTGGTCACACTCAAACGCTTTGTGTGACTCAACGTTTTTATTTCATCCCTGATGCCTTTTATAGCATAAAAATAATGTTCAATTTCGTATCAAGATCTTCTAATAAAAAATACGGGGGTTTCTTTGTCTATATTGCCCCATTTTCCTGTAATATTTGCTCATTAAAGCATAGAACAGAATTTGTATTAGGTAATCTATAGAGGTATGAGGAACAGGGTGTAAAGTTCACTCATCCTCCATAGAAAAGGGAGGATCATCCGACCAGACGGGTGGTATGTCTGGTGGGATACTGCCCGACGAGTGATGTTGGGGCGTTGTATATATGCTAGTCGCGTGGTAAAGGATGCAGGAAAAAAATGACGTCAGTGTGACGCGTAGTTCGCATGTGGCGGTTGTAGATGGCGCCACAGATAAGTGACCAAAACTTAGATTGTTAAAGTTGTCAAAAAATAAAAAGCCCGTTTTGACATTGACAGTTCTAGTAGTTAATAAAGATCAAATTCGCAAAACACGTGTTCGTTTTTATGAAATTGACAAGTTTAGAATCTTAACAATAGATGTCAAACTTTCCAAGATGGCTACTTTGTTCACAAGTTGATAATGGATGCATGGAGGTAGTTAGGCTTGTGTGGGTAGATCAAATAGTTCAGTTTCTTCTGCCGTTTGAGTACCGTCAGCAAAAGAAGTAATATTAGTTTTTTTTTTCACGAATAAAATAATGTTTAATACATTAGTTATAATACATTAAGGATTGAAGACGCAACCTGGATCTAGTCAAATAAACCAAAATATTCTGAAACCCTGACCAAAAATGTTAGCTGTACGGTCAGTGAAAAAATGATAAGCAATTTTCAAACTCATTACTTGCGCGGGCGCATGTCGCCTTTACGAGCTGTCATTTTTTTGTCGAGGTTTTAACATTTTAATCCCTTGACTGTAAATATTTCTTGACTAATGGGGAAGAAACCTGTCACATTAGTGCCGCGAGATGGCGCTAAGTGTTTGATACATTCATTCATCTGCCAATGGAGTTCCTTGCAGAAAACTTTGCCGCGAGATGGCGCTGTGGGTTTGTCACTTGTCAAAGTCATCTTGAATGTGGCCACGACAGTAAAAATCACTGATTTTGATGATGATTTTGTGATGATTTATTTTTCATTTTGTGATGCAAAATCAGATTCAGAACATTTTGCAACAGACCAAATTGCAAATACTTTCAGTACGCGAGAGTCCTTCAAAATTTTCGTTGAGAAAAATTTAAATTAACAACGATTTATAAAGTATTCGTTTTAAACTATTCTGTGTCGCTGACGGTACATCTTTTAAACGGGCATGACAGTATAATTAGGTTATTTTTTAAAATTAAAATTAAATAATAATTTATATTTATGTATTCAGAACCATATTAATTTTTTTAATAAAAAAAAAAAGTTAAAAATGTCTGCATGATTTTAGTAGATTAATTAAATTCAGGCTTATTGATTTTTATATATAGGTAAATATTGTTTGTGTGTATTAAATTACGTGTATTTATATTAAACATATTGATCTTTTCATATTATATGGTATCTGAAAGAAAAAATTAATAGGCAGGTAATATTTTTTTTATATTTATTTATTTATTTATTTAATATTTGAAAATGCATGACAGTAGGTAGTTTTATTTAGGTATGTAGATGTGACGTGTTTTACAATTACACAATATCTTCATTTTTTTTTTAAATAAACTTTACGACTCGTATAAAAATCAATTTATTGATGTTAGTCATGATTGTAATGAAACCAGCAACGCGAAATATCTAATTGATCCTCTATAAAGCTTATTGATCTTCCATCGATGCACACTATTTTAAATAAACGACCTCTTATGAACTTTCTGGTCCTTTTCTCAAAGTTGTTCGCAGTAATTAAGCTTCACCCCGATCATATTGGTTAGGTTAGGTTAGAACTGCGAATATCCAGTAAACTCGACCTCGAAGGCTCGATCAAAGGGATTAGGTTAGGTTAGAACTGTGGTCAAAAGCGCGCGAGCCGAACGAGCGAAGCTAGCGGTGATGTGGCAGCGGCCGTTGAACGCTATACAGGGTGTTATTGACAGCCCTCCGCAAACTGATAGGGTGGCTTCAGTACATCATATTAAGATGACCGGTACATGTAATTCTTTCAGGAACATTAAGGGAATCCAAAAAACCAGATTTGTTTTATTACCTCACACGCAACGTATCGTTACCGTGGCAAAACGCACGTAGCGGACGGCAGCGCAGCGAGCTTGAGCGAGGCTGTTTTCAGCTGTTTTATTTACATAAATGGAGTGTTGCATACAGAGAACGTAATTATACATTGAAATAAAGGAATATCAGCAGAAAAAACGGCATAATTTTTTTTTCCTGAGAAAATTTCCAGTGGGATATGATTCATAATAAAGAGCTGAATCAATCCTGTGTTTTTGAGGAGGGCTGTCAATAACACCCTGTATATATCCTAATTGGTCGCAGTGTGCTTGGACCCCAAAATGAGAATCATTTGAGGGTCACAAAATTGGCGCACTTATTATTTCTTTTGTTTTTAGTGCTCAGATCTTAATACTAACAAAACAAAAGGAAATTGAAGAAAGAATATTGTTAGCAAATTCTTTGTGTTATGTTTTTAAAAGCGTTACACAAATGAGCTCGGTACGACGATTCTATGGCAATAATATTTTGTAACAGTTTTATGTTGCATGTCATCTTCATTTTATTAGCGTATTTAGACAAATCACCTGTTGCTTCGCTTTTGGAGTCAGCTGTCTAAGACAAGACAATCTCGGCATCAGCGCTAAACAAAAATCAACTTTTGCAACATTAAAATAAATTCCGAAATAGATAACTTCAACCGCGTGCTTCTATCCGCGTCACTAGTGCAAGCTTATTGATTGTCGACCTTATTTTTACTTGTGTAATGTTGATTTTTGTTTTGTAATGGAAAACGTTTTATGCATTCGGAACATACTGCAGCGAAAATCTAGTTACCTGTCAGTGTTAACCAAATCGCGGTGTGTATAATAATAATAATGTTAATACGCAGGAGTCAGCTTGTGTATGAAAACAAATGTTTATGTGTAAGGTGTTTTGTGTAATATTAAAAAAAAAAACACGCGCATGAGACACGGTTTTAAGTACACATGGTGGCAGGGCCATCGTCGCTCAAACTGAAACCATGAATTTAGCAAATGATTTTAGCCTAACCTGTAGCGTAGAGATTTTTCGTCAGATATAAAAAAAAAAAATGTGCCGTATCATATTGCAATCAATGGCGCCGATTCCCTTGTTCACAAACTAAACTAAATTCAAGTTCAGTGCATCTTTTTCTTTCTATTTCATTAAGAAAAGGACAGAGGATAAATATCAGTTTAGTCCTGTCAAATTAGTCGGCGCATGACGTAAATTGACGTATTTTTAGTAGCCATGTTTTTATTCACGTCTAATCTGTCTATGGAGTATCTTAATTTGACAGGAGTAAACAAATTTTCATCTTCTGTCCTTTTCTTAATTAAATAGAAAGAAAAAGATGCACAGAACTTAAATTTAGTTTAGTTTGTGAACAAGGGAATCAGCGCTAATATCTACGCGGTCAAAAGTATGGAACAGCATTTTTTTTTTAATAACTGACGCAATACTTTCAACGCCGGTTGGCGGTTCAGAATCATGTGCTCGATAATAACAGGGTGTGCGTCGATGTCCCTACCAACCTGTAGAAGGCGTCATACGGCCAAAAAATGCATGAAAAAGCTTGCCAAACTATTCTCTACTCTTTCAAAGCCTCTTGGCGATGTGGGCTTCGCAGACTAGACATGATTTAACTTACATTACAGATTCTGCAGCCTCATCGTCTGCTGGTGAGACGACTCCGAGGACCAAGAGAAAATATACTAAAAGGACTCCGAGCGCTAAGAAGGACGCTGTAAGTAACATCTTCGTATGTCATTACTTCCCAGAATTTGATCCTTATTAGGGACACTATTCGACGGCACGGTTGGCGCAGTGGTTAAGCGATAGACTGCTGCGCTGCGTGTCGCGGGTTCGATTCCCGCACGGAACAAATATTTGTATGGCCTACAAGTAGTTGTTCCGGGTCTGACTGTTTGTGTATGTGAGTTTAAATGTTTGTAAACGCACCCACGACACAGGGGAAATTCCTAGTGTGGGGGCAACGTTTCATAAAAAAAACAAACAAACTATCGAATACTGTAATAATACAGTGGCCCTGATTCCCTTGTTCACAAACTAAATTAAATTTAAGTTCTGTGCATCTTTTTCTTTCTATTTCATTAAGAAAAGGACAGATGATAAAATATTAGTTTAGTCCTGTCAAATTAAGATACTCCATAGACAGATTAGACGTGATTAACAACATGGCTACTAAAAATACGTCAATTTACGTCAGGCGCTGACTAGTTTGACAGGACTAAACTAATATTTATCTTCTGTCCTTTTCAAAATTAAATAGAAAGAAAAAGATGAATTGAACTTAAATTTAGTTTAGTTTGTGAACAAGGGAATCGGCGCCATTGTATTTTTAAATTTGCTCTAAAATATATTTTTTTTTAGCCACCTTCTACGGAGCGCGTGAAGGGCAAGCGAGGTAGACCGCGGAAGGTGGACCAGCTCGCTGCTAACAACAAGCAGCAACAGCAGCCTAGTGAGTTGTACCTTTTATTTATTTTTTATATAAAATGTTAGTTCCAAAAGTATCAGTTGAAAGTGTAAACAAACCCTGTTCAGTTTAAATTCTTACGCAATCTATACATATAATAAAATCGTAGGAAAGTCAAAACTGTACATTGAATATTTTTTTTAAATATAGTTTTTAGAATTTTTGTCTGTTTGTCTGTATGTATGTCCGGGCTAAACTCAAAAAGTACTGCATGGATTTGCTTCAAATTTTGCAAAAATATTACTAAGAGGTCGGGTCAACATTAAATCTACATATTATCACGCTATCACCTACGGGGGAGGAGCTGTGAATCTATTTTTCTTACGCATTCTGTGACATCGTGTAATCTAACGACGCATATTTAAATGTTGTTTTTGAGTAAGCCATGCTGTTATCTAGCTTTACACTATAAAAACTATGCCATTTAAGTAATCACTCAATAAAAGGAATTAGTAACATAGACATCTGTATCGGTGAGCCGTGTTGGCTCAGTGGTAACGGCCAGGACGAACGAGTAGGTCGTGGGTTCGAACTTAGCAAATTATTTCATCACCACTGTGGGCCTAAAAAGGCCACTTTAAGCAATACCTCTAATAGCTATTCATTTCCTGAATTCCTAGCAGATCATTAGCAATTCCTCTAATTTTCGTAAAATTTCATTTCATATTTGGTGTAAAGATTGCCGCATGAAAAAAATAAAAACCGTACTTAATTTTATCGGTATTTTTTTTATTACAGTTTTTATTAATCAAATTGTTTTTAGGGTTCCGTAGCCAAATGGCAACGGAACCCTTATGGATTCGTCATGTCTGTCTGTCTGTCTGTCCGTCCGTATGTCACAACCGCTTTTTTCCGAAACTATAAGAGCTATACTGTTGAAACTTGGTAAGTAGATGTATTCTGTGAACCGCATTAAGATTTTCACACAAAAATAGAAAAAAAAAACAATAAATTTTGGGGGTCCCCATACTTAGAACTGAAACTCAAAATTTTTTTTTTCATCAAACCCATACATGTGGGGTATCTATGGATAGGTCTTCAAAAATGATATTGAGGTTTCTAATATCATTTTTTTCTAAACTGAATAGTTTGCGCGAGAGACACTTCAAAGTGGTAAAATGTGTCCCCCCCCCCCCCTGTAACTTCTAAAATAAGAGAATGATAAAACTAAAAAAAATATATGATGTACATTACCATATAAACTTCCACCGAAAATTGGTTTGAACGAGATCTAGTGAGTAGTTTTTTTTTAATACGTCATAAATCGTAACGTAACGGAACCCTTCATGGGCGAGTCCGACTCGCACTTGGCCGGTTTTTTTTATTTTTATTTCTACAGTTTTAATGTTATTTCATTGTGATATG
The DNA here is from genome assembly GCA_945859715.1 of Apamea sordens. Lineage (NCBI taxonomy): Eukaryota > Metazoa > Arthropoda > Insecta > Lepidoptera > Noctuidae > Apamea > Apamea sordens. Next base: position 1,471,187 of record OX244015.1, on the reverse strand, counting down.
AATTACACACAGATCATATTATGAATTGTCAGTTTGTGATCATTTTACGATTTTTAATATGATTCATATTGGTATCCTATTATGATTCTGCCAAAGTGGCCTTTTTAGACCCCCAACTCTCAAAACGGTGAAGGTAAACATCGTGAGGAAATCAGCATGTCAAAAAAAATTACATGGAGCGAGTGCCTATCTGACCTCCACAACCCAGTTATTGGGTAATACGCTAGCTCTTGGTAAGACTGGTTGTCAAATTTTCAGTGCAGCTCATTCATATGAAATTCTCAGTAATGTAATAGTGTTCACTACCATCCAGATATTTATATTGCTGCCTCCGTTTCCAGAGATTCGCGTTCGAAATAACCTGATGCCCATCAACTCGGAACCCATCACAGTGGACAGCGATGATGAACCGGATCTGGGTAAGTCATACGTTCACAGTAAATAAATCTGTACATATAAATAAAATAGATGTCTTTTTTTTTTTGATTGACAATGGGCTCACTCTTGACCTCAATCCAGCCCAGAGGCAGCATTGTCTGTTTGTAATGTTAAAATTACAGCGCTTTACAAAATGCATCAATGATAAATTATTTTATTTGTGTAAGTAAGTTTGCACAAACACTTAAACATCATATCATCATCATCTGCCTAGCCTTTTCCCAACTATGTTGGGGTCGGCTACCAGTCTAACCGGATGCAGCTGAATACCAGTATTTTACATGGAGCGACTGCCTATCTGACCTCCACAACCCAGTTACTAGGTAATACGTACGATACCCCTTGGTAAGACTGGTTGTCAGACTTTCGGGCTTCTGACGACCCGTAACGACTGTCATAGATCCACGAATGACAGCCGGGACCAACGGCTTAACGTGCTTTCCGAGGCACGGGGGGGTCTTGGTATGTGAAAATGGTCACCCATCCACGAACCAACCGCGGCAAGCCAAGCTTAACCTGATCGATCAACCCGTGCGGCTGTTATTACTTAGCCACAAGCCCCTCTTAAACGTCAATCATATTTTAAAAACTAGATGAGGTTGGCGTTTCCTATCTGACTAGTCTGAGAAGAAAGACCGAAATGCGTACGTTTAATGCGTGCACTGACTGGACAGGTCCTCTAAATCTGTGTGGTTCTTTCATCAAAAACCACAGACATCGATCTACGTGATCTTCATATGATCTGATCAAGATTATGTCTGGACTTTAAAAGAGACTGTGACCTCTGAGTTTGTTTCGGCCTTTCTTCTCAGACTAGTCAGATAGGAAACGCCGACCTCATCTAGTTTTAAAATATGATTGACGTGTAAAAGTGTTTGTACAAACCTACTTACAAAATAAAATCATTTATCATTTGAGCCGGCCATACACGCTACGGTCTTCTGGACATCTACCGGAGATGTTACCTGTGCAGGTTTGCCACCCGCGTGTATGGGGACGTTCCGGTCTACCTGAGCGGTCTTCAGTTCCTTTTGCGATGGCCATACGGCGACACTAGAAAGAATTTATCTTTTTTTTTTTTTAAGAGTTTATTTGCCATCTTGTTACCATAACACAAGCATTAGGTTGCTTAGCTTGGGACTAGATGGCGCTGTGTGAAATGTCCAGGGATATTATTATTATTAATTGATTTTCGATTTTGCACAGGTCGCCTGCGCAGGTTCAACAAACTGCACAGGTCCACTCCCATAAACGCTCCGGTGTACCTGTGCAGGAGTACCTGCACAGGTACACCTCTTCGGTAAACCGTAGCGTGTATGGCCGGCTTTATGAAACAAACTCAGAGGTCACTGTCTCTTTTAAAGTCCAGACATAATCTTCGTCAGATCATGGTGAGAAGAGTGGACCAATCCTGTCTGTAGGTGCCAAGCTCGTCCCGCCATCTTCTAGAAGTAACGCAGTAACAATTTATTATTTTATTCTAGGATCACCGAGTCAAGCATCAGACTCGCTGAGTTTGGACGAGAATCTGCGAGCGTTGCGACACATTCATGAGAAATACGCTAATATTGACAAGGTTAGCGCTCTTTCTTTCATTTTTAATACATATTATTTACATCTCTATATTTATACATAAGAAGATTGTTATTCAGGGGATTCCATGGGCAAAAATATTTGTTCGTGGTACCCAAAGCGGAACTAGACGGGGGACCACGGGCAAGTACCGATTTTTGCTACATGCACATGAATGTATATGTTGCAGCCAACTGGTTAAATTAGCCGTTTAGTCAACCGCCTGGCCTTTGGAAGTAGTGCTCGCCTAGCTTCGCTCTCTCGGCTCGCACGCGGTTGATCACAGTTCTAACCTAACCCATTTGGTCGGGGTGCCCTGGCTTAGTTACTGCGACCAATTCGGCTCGCACGTGATTGGTTACAGTTCCAACCTAAACTATAATTTATTGAATATCATTCAGGCCGTTAGTTGAACGGCCGCTGTTTAGTTAAAAGGCTAGGCGGTTAACTAAACGGCTAATTAAACCAGTTGGCTGCGACATATATACGACTAGCTGCTCCTCGCGGTTTCACCCGCATAAGTTTCGATCCCGTGGGAGTATGGGGCTAAAAAGTATCCTATATGTTAATCGTGGTTATAAACTATCTGTGTGAAAATTTCATCCAAATCCGTTCAGTAGTTTTTGCGTGAAAGAGTAACAAACATCCATCCATCCATACAAACTTTCACGTTTATAATATTAGTAGGAAGTAGGATACTTATAACCACATCTTTATGTGACATTTCTTCTCCACAGGACGATTTATACGATACACACTTGCTGGCCGCCAACTTTAAGAAGCCTCACGAGCGCAGAGGTGATGAGGACGAGGTCCTGTCGGTCAGGAGCTCCGAAGGTCAGTCTTATTTTACTTATTTAACCATTTATGTCCACACATATACACCGTACAATTTTGATCGTTTTAATCCTTAGAAGGGGTAATTGTACTCATCATTATGAACAACTTTTACTACGGGACCAACCCTGAAATCGTGAAAATAAAAAACTTGAGAGGTGTCAAGGGACACCCGGATGGAACGAAGTTCAAAGAGAGAGAGAGAGAGAGAGACAGAGAAACACGCGCACGCCGCACGGCTTACAACTATAGCAAAAAGTGTCGTTCCAACTTTTGGTCTTAATTTTTTCCGTCTAGCCCCTTTTCGCAACGCGCGATAAGGAACTTGTTGCGCGTGTTTCTCTGTCTGTCTCTCTCACTCTCTTATAGAAAGCAAGCCAGTTATACTTCGTTCCATCCGGGTGTCCCTTGACACCTCTCAAGTTTTTTAATATACATATTTAGAGGCATGAGGAACAGGGTGTAAAGTTCACTCAACCTCCATAGAAAAGGGAGGATCCTCCGACCAGACGGGTGTTGTGTCTGGCGGGCTATTGCCCAACGATTGATGTTGGGAAATTGTATCTATGCTAACTGCGCGGTAAACTCTGCTTGTGAGATGCAGGATTTGCGTGACGGTCAGTATGACGCGTTGTTCGCATGTGGCGTTGTAGATACCGCTACACATACGTACAAAAAAACATACATACATCTAAAATAAATATCATAAGACTATAAATAATTATAACGTAATAAAAAAATAAATAAAAAATACACAACTATGATGAAGTACTTTTATATGTCATGCCCTTACAATAAAGCTGTTCCTTCACTTCAAACACGTGCATACAAAAAAATAATTGATTGATATTTGGAACGAAGTTCCTTATCGCGCGTTGCGAAAGGGGGCTAGACGGAAAAAATTAAGACCAAAAGTTGGAACGACACTTTTTGCTATAGTTGTAAGCCGTGCGGCGTGCGCGTGTTTCTCTCTCTCTCTCTCTCTCTCTCTCTCTGTGTCTTATAGAAAGCAAGCCAGTTATACTTCGTTCCATCCGGGTGTCCCTTGACACCTCTCAAGTTTTTTTTATTGATTTTGCCATTTATGTCCCACTGCCGAGCACAGGCCTAGTTATGTAGATGATAAAATTAAATAAATTAGTGAATTTCAAAATGATATATAAAATTAAATAAATTAGTGAATTTCAAAATGATATATAAAATTAAATAAATTAGTGAATTTCAAAATGATATATAAAATTAAATAAATTAGTGAATTTCAAAATGATATATAGGCTGATTTTCCGCCAGAGATGTGCTGTTTCAAATTGAAGTTATTTCAAGTTTAAAAAAAAAACAACTTTATTTTAATGGCATTTAAGTTGATTTCAGAGTGACTATTGAAAAATTTATAAAAATGTTTGAAGTTGTAGCGTAAGTAAACTGAACTTTATTGTGTAGAAATTAAATTTATTTTTCTATAAACTCATATCGGCGAATATGGCGCGATATTAGATTAGAAATCACCGGTTATCAGTCTGCTCGTTTCAGTAAAGGACTTCGATCAATAATAGTACTAGATTCCCGATAAGCGCTTCAAAAAAGACCCGAAAAATAAGACCACAAATAGGTACTTTTGTGGTCTTATTTCAAATTAGTATGTTTTTAACCTTATTACTTAGACTTTAAGTTTCATTTTAGAATAAATGACTGAAAATTTAAAAATAGAATGATTGTATTTTCAAGCGACATTTTAAATATATTTTGCAATGGTAATTAAACTTTATGTTTAAGCATTAAGGTTTATAATAAACTGAAGTTGTTAATAAACTTTTTTCTAAGAAATGTAGATGTTTACGTGTGTGCAAACGTGGCCACTTGAGCGACTGATTTTTGTTCCTGATTGATCCTTAATCTAGTACTATTATTGATCGAAGGTAAAGGAGATGTTTCATATTGGGCCAGCACCATGTACGGTATATAGATAAATAGGGGAAAAATAGAGGATTTTCGTAAAAATTCAAATAAATTAATTTGAATAAAAGGACAGGCGTACAGAAATGATTATTTGTGAAGTTTTTTTAATAAGACAACCCTACTTTATGATCGCCATGACAGTTGTTTGACATGTCGTTTGACGACTTTGACAGTTTGACTTGGTCTTTGTCTGTTTTCTTTCTTGTGATAACAATCAAATGTCATTGTCATAATGACATTTCGCATATTGCTGATCCGCCATGTTTATTTTGTATTGCTTTTCTTGACCAAGTTAATTTGAAATTACATAAAAACGAAGTCAAATTGTAGTTTCTGCCTACCCCCTGGGGTGACTGCGTGAGTTTGAGTATGTAAAACTGAATTAAAATCGAGGCTTTTTATAATTTTGTTGAAAGAAGAGCGGTTCCGATGTACAGAAGGACTACGTCTTAGGAGCCTATTGCTATCAAAAATGAAGAAACAATGAATAGGACTCTTTGAAACAACGTCTTTGCCCAGCTGTGGGACAAGCTACTCCATTCGTGTGGGCACGAATTGTACGCGTGTTATAAAGATTTAAGGTAGCAGTAATATTGGTTGTTTTAGCGGAGTTTCGACCTTAATAATATAGTTTTAGAGTATTTTTTAGCTTACTTGGTGTTATTAAATTAAAAATTAATATAATCATACAGTGTAAGGGACATCGGCGCGTAAGCTGTTACCATGAATTCAGTATATAATTCTAGACTCACCAGTGTGGAAGACTAGACGAATCATTAAAAAAAAAACTGCTTTTCCATACTTTCTGGCCGTGTACAGTCACGAGCAAAAGTATGTATACACTCGGCTTTGTTCAAAAGTGATTTACTCCTTTATTTTTTAATGTTATTTTATGTTGTTACGAATATAGCATTTTCGTACCCATAGGTTTATGTAATGTGTCGTATTTCAACGTTGCATTCGTTATTTCACAAAAAAATAGCTATTGAAAGTTGCCAAGTGTTGACATATTGGTGCTCGTGACTGTACGTATTGCACTTTTGAGGGGCTCGTGGCTAAGTAATAATAGCCACACGGTTCGATCAATCAGGTTAAGATATGCTTGCCGCGGTCCGAGTTGACCATCTTTGCTTAACGAAACCCCTCCGTACCTCGGAAAGCACGTTAAGCCGTTGGTCCCGGCTGTCATTCGTGGATCTTTGACAGTCGTTACGGGTCGTCAGAAGCCCGAAAGTCTGACAACCAGTCTTACCAAGGGGTATTAACCTAGTAATTTGGTTGTGCAGGTTAGATAGGCAGTAAAAGAGTGTCCTTGGAGTTTCTTGCCCGTTCTTCTCCATAGAGATCTACGTTTTGGAATGGGCAACTAGCTTCACTTTCTGACTAACTGACCGACTATTTAAAATGTTGACAATTCAAAAGTGCCTGAAATGGTTTAATTGAAATAAATGATTTGAGTTTGAGTTTGCAGTCGCTCCATGTAAAATACTGGTATTTAGCTTCCAATCAGATGCATGCCAGACAGATGATGCACCGACGACGAAAAACTACGAATCATCTGCTGAATTAATGGCAACAGTATGCGGTGCGTCGATGCCACCCTGTATAAATAAAAACTTTTTTTTTTAATATTGTAAATATTGTTACAGGATGTGCTTCGGTTAAAGAAATGGAGACGAGGGTCGAGAAACTGGAAGACAGTTCCAATTCTGACTCTGACAGCAGTAGTTCTGGATCTGGTGAGCTATGGTTCCGTTATACAAGAAAAAAAATACCGTAGTTGCACGGCGATTTTTTTTTGCACCTGAAGGGCAGTTACCGTGGGTAGCGGGATCGTCCGAAAGGGTTACCGCTGCCCTGGAACATAAAGGGCTAAGGAAGGAACACGGGTGGGTTTTAGTCAGTAAGAGTCTGACACTCCCTTCTGCTCCACCCAGAGCGGGAGGGGTCATTTGATGATTTCCCATCCTCAAAAAAAAAAAAAAAAGGGCAGTTACCGTAATTAAAAACGTTCAAAATTTAGTCGCAATCTCGTCTCGGCGACAATCAATGTAAAAACTTGTCAAGGTGTTGGGAAATTAGAGGTATTTTTGACAGATTGAGACAGATCAGACTGTGAACGTTCTTAAAATCACGATAATTGCTCCTCTGATTTCGTCCACACTTTGAGTAGAGTTTCGTTTGGCTTGCGAGCTGCTTTTTTTAAGGAAAAATCTTGATTTTTTAACTTTCGTAAGCTTGCATTTAGAATCTTAGATATTCATTAAGGTTTGGAACAACAAAATTGGCGCCATCTTGTTTATACGCAATGGCGGTTCGTGCATGTGTTTAGTCTGCTTTGAGCCTTGCTTGAAGTTTCATCTTCGTGCTTTTTCAGTACTTGAAACCAACTTGCGAACTGCCGATCGATTCTGTAAAAATATCACCGTGAAAAGTTAGGTGAAGTGAGCTTAGAGTGAGCTGTCAATTGTTTTAATCCCTAGCATTAGTTGGAATGACAGCTCACTCCACGTTCACTTCATCTAAGTTTTCACGGTGAGATGGTTACAGAATCGCACTGCTGACCGGATTCGTTGCGTGCTTCCAGTAAAGGATGAATCTAGTTTTTTTCTTTCTTTGTTTTCGGGAGTAATAATAACAGATAACACAAGCTACTTCGACGGCGTCCATTTTGCTTATGGACCCACGCCTTCCAGCGGTTGAATCGCTTGACGCGGTTTCATCGCGATTGGCTGCCACGGCGTTCAGCCGCTATTCCAACCGCGTCAGGCGGCTGGCTGCTCAAATGAACCGCCTGGGCCAACCGCTGTGCGTGACTAGCCTCAAGGAGTACGCCCCCCACACCCAGGCCCCGAGGTGGCGGCGCGTAGAGTTCCACGCGCGCCCCTCGCCGACGTCGCTGGGGGAGTCTAACACCGCACCCCCCCCTGACCCGAGGAGGAGGCGCCACGAGGGGGTTGCGGAAGGATCGTACGTTCCCGCGACCCCCGGTGTAGGTGTGAGATGGAACACGGGTGGTTTTAAGACGTCTCACCGGATCGGCGCGATTTCGTTTCTTTACTGAGAACCATTTCTTGACTGGCTCGGTTTGCTACTGTTTTTGTCATTTGTTATGGGTCCTGCGCTGCGTGTGACTGAACTGCGGGGTGGGGCGGGAGTGAAAGGACGGGCGAATCGAATGGTTCGATAGTACTCGGTACTGAGACGTGTGTATGCGCTCGGTAAAGAATCTGTACCGAAACTACTCAGTGAGGAAGCTCTCATTTAATTACATGCACTCGGCACGGTTGGCGCAGTGGTTAAGCGATTGACTGCTACGCTGCGTGTCGCGGGTTCGATTCCCGCACGGAACAAATATTTGTATGACCTACATGTACCTATTTGTTCCGAGTCTGGGTGTTTTTCTATCTATAATATGTATGTATTTACAAAAAAAAAAAATGTATATAAGTAGTTTATCAGCCATCTTGTTACCATAACACAAGCATTAGGTTGCTTAGCTTGGGACTAGATGGCGCTGTGTGAAATGTCCAGGGATATTATTATATTATTACTCGTTAAAGAATCTGAAGGCCAATTCTCGTAATTTAAAACGTTCAAAATCTAGTCGCAGTCTCATCTCAGCGACAAACAAATGTCAAAAACTTGTCAAAATGTCGGGAAATTAGAAGTATTTTTTGACAGATTGAGACTGAGATCAGACTGTGAACGGTCTTAAAACTACGTGAATTGCCCCTCTGCACAGATTCGGTACAGAAACGAAACGAAAACGCGCCGATCCAGTAAGGAAATAATAATATCCCTGGACATTTCACACAGCGCCATCTAGTCCCAAGCTAAGCAACCTAATGCTTGTGTTATGGTAACAAGATGGCTGATAAACTACTTATATACATTTTTTTTTGTAAATACATACATATTATAGATAGAAAAACACCCAGACTCGGAACAAATACATGTAGGTCATACAAATATTTGTTCCGTGCGGGAATCGAACCCTTAACGCGCCCTAAGGAAGGCGGCTTAGTTCAGTAAGTCTGACAGACCCCTCCGCCCTTTCCAGGGCGGTGGACATCCACCTCTCCCCTCGTCTCGCTGCTTTGATGTGCTTGTGCGAAGTAGCGTGTATGTATGTATGTTCACGGTCTGTTACCCTTATTAACAGAGCGACAAGCGGCCCCCTCTCAAAGTACCTCCGGATCCCGGAACACGCGTAGCAGTAAGTTCATTCTAATTCAGCTTTAGTTGGTGCAATAGAAGGTGAAGGAGACAAATCTCCATCATTTACTACTAGCAGCGGCCCGCGGTTTCACCCCGCATAAGTGTCGATCTCGTGGGAATATCGTGTCGATAAAAAGTATTTTGCGAGAAAGAGTAACAAACATCCATCCATCCATCCTCACAAACTTTCGCGTTTATAAAATTAGTAGAATAGTAAGATAGTAGTATCACTTACAAAAATGCCGCGAATCAAACTATCTGTGGCGCCATCTACATCGCCACATGCGAACTACTTATCACACTGACGTCACGCAAAATGCTACATCGCGCAGGCAGAGTTTGTTGGTTTGAACGCGCTTATCTTTGGAACTACCCGTCGTATTTGATTTTATAGCCCAGTTCTTGAGGATGGTTATAAGCTATGTAGAAGTTATAGACTCTTAGGAGCCGAGCAAAGGGAAAACTGGCAAAAATAACGCTAAGTAAGCTATAGAAACGATTTTTTTTCCGTAATTAATTAAAATAAATATAAATTTTAAAATTACTTGAGACATTTTGCATAAAATCTTTACTCCGCTTCAATGACAGTAAATATTACGTAAACCCAGCGTAATGGATGTGAAAAAAAAAAATGGTTACTTGACAGTTTGACACACATAATAAATACTGGCTGTATTTATTATGTGTGTCAAACTGTCAAGTAACCATTTTTTTTTATTAGGAATTTAATTTTTATTTTCGTTTCTTTGGCTTTACCACCTGTAGATGTTTCTCTTAAAATATTTCGTGTATGATTAGATACACCTTATACACCGTTAAATTTTGATCGTTTTAATCCTTAAAAGGGGTCATTGTACTCATCATTATGAACAACTTTTACTACGGGACCAACTGCTACTGCCAACCAAACCTGAAATCGTGAAAAAAAAATCAGTTGATCCATACATTACGTCGAGTTATGCGAACATTAATCTATGGATCAACTGATTTATTTTTCACGATTTACAATGACCCTTCCTTCTCCTAAAATTAAAAAAAAACGGAGACGGAAACGGAATTAAAATTTAACGGTGTTTATACGCCATAGTTTGTTCAGATTTCTACGAAGAGATTATTAGGAACAGGAGAATCACCGCTATTGCTACCTTTTAATGCACCGACTAAATCTTCATCACATTTTGATAGAAACAAAAACAAACCTTATAAAAATGAAACTCCAGGGCCCCAATTCTGTATGGTAATTATTATCCCTCGCGTAATCTTACCACGGGCAAACCACGCCAACTTCGTGTTTCGCGCGGTTTCGTTCATTATGTCATAGAGAATACCTTATTAGCAGATGTCGTGATTATACCCTGTCCATTATGTAAACCGTTTTTTGACAGATGGTACTAGTGATTGCAGCAACACACAATACATTGATTGATACACGTACGGTATTATAATGTCTGTAAGAAGCTGTAGCGGTATTTATAACGCCACATACGAACAACGCGTCATACTGACGTCACGCAAATCCTGCATCTCGCAAGCAGAGTTTACCGCGCAGTTAGTATTATAGATACAATTTCCCAACATCAATCAAATGCCCGCCAGACACAACACCCGTCTGGTCGGAGGATCCTCCCTTTTCAATGGAGGATGAGTGAACTTTACACCCTGTTCCTCATCCCTCTAAAAAGCCATAAATAAGATAATTCAATAAGATAAAGCAGTTTATACGAGTATATTTATTTTGGGGCCCGTGGCTAAATAATAACAGCCGCACAGGTCGATCGGTCAGGTTAAGCTACGCTTGCCGCGGTTGGTCTGTGGATGGGTGACCATCTTTACATACTGAGACCCCTCCGTGCCTCGGAAAGCACGTTAAGCCGTTGGTCCCGGCTGTCATTCGTGGATCTTTGACAGTCGTTACGGGTAGTCAGAAGCCCGAAAGTCTGACAACCAGTCTTACCAAGGGGTATCGTATTACCCAGTAACTGGGTTGTGGAGGTCAGATAAGCAGTCGCTCCATGTAAAATACTGGTATTCAGCTGCATCCGGTTAGACTGGAAGCCGACCCCAACATAGTTGGGAAAAGGCAGGCAGATGATGATACGAGTATATTTATTTTATTACGCATTTTAAAGTTAACTTTTACGCAATCTGGAATACGTACGTTCTAAGACAGCTGTCAAAAAACGTTTTACCTAATGGACAGGTTATAGCTAAGGAATTGTCGTGGTTTCGAAGTAAGGAATCGTTAAGTGGCCATTGTGAATTTAGGGTCCTGGTGTTAAAATGCTATCCTGTACTAAATGAACTTCCTCATTGATCACTCAACTGACCCACCTATCTCTCCCACAGGCAGTTCAAGTTCCGGAACCAGTTCGTCATCGAGCTCCGACTCCTCGAGTTCATCAGACAGTTCTGACACAGAGTCAGAATCTGGCGACGAGAAACCCAAGACTGAAGAGCCACCGCCGGTGGCCAATCATACAACCAATGACGACGACAGGTGAGGGGCTTACCAACATAACTAAGTATAACAATGCCTGTATTACCTAAAGGGGTAGAAAGAAAGAAAGAAAAAAAGTTTATTTGGAAACAGTTCGTGAAACACAAAATACAAAAATAAAAAATAATGTTTCAGACAACAATAGTGTGTGCCTTGCGCCAAAAAGGTTCATTTCAGCATTAATGCCAGACAGATGCTGTCTGACGCTGGTTTTCTAATGAACCTTTAGGAAAAAGTGACGGGGAGCACACACAGTCTCCACATACCTAATACATACCTACTTATAAATAAATAAATAAACTAGTAATCACGTACAATATCATTACAAATAAAAATAAGAAAAAAGAACCAAAAACAACAACCAAGTCTCAGCAAAACCTGTTTTTCTCGATCAATCTACATAAATATGAGATTGATCTGTGCACGGTGCACTCAAAGCGTAACAGGCCGCCGAACACGACGGACCTATTGGTATGGTAGCTATTCTACACTAAAGAATGACATGAAAACTTGCGCCAACTCAAAATAGGAAGTGCAGTAACTGTTGAGGCTGACATACACGGACTGCTTGTAGCAGTCAGGATGGACTGCTTCAAGCTGCGACTGCATAGTGAACTACAGTCTTCTACGTCACACATACACGAAACCGCTCGAGCAGTTGCAACTGCTTCGGGCGGTCGTGCGGTCAAGCAGTCGCCAGGTATACACTGACTGCTCGAGCTGTCGACTGCTCTCGCGCAGTTACCTGATTTGAATGACGAGCAGTTGGTATCAACTACTCCAGCAGTTATCAATGGCAGCTTCAAGCTGTTGGCTATGACTGCAAGAGCGGTCCGTCTATGTTGATCAATCGCTAACTGCTCGAGCAGTCCGCGTATGTGCGTCTTACATAATCATTACAAATTGTAATAACCAAAATAAAAAATCTTAAAAGAAAAAAACGGGAATTATCGTCTTAGATAGTTGCAAACTAAGTTATTACCGTCAAGTAAAAACGAATCATCAGCGTTTCAGTAAATAAATAAAGAATATACAAGCTGTTGTTTTGCATCCTCGTCAAATTTCAGGAGGCTGCTAGGAAAGACATAAATAATCAAATAAAATTACGATCCCTGGTAAATAATGAATACATACTTTTTTTTTTAGTTATTTAAGTTTGACAGTATTTCAAAATACACCACTTTCAAAGAACAGAATCGCGTTATTGTATCGTAAAAGCGGTCGCGTTTTTATGTGTGTGTAGAAGGGCAGTTACAGTGCGGTCTCAGACAGGCCGCGTTTTAATATTCGTGTCCCACAAAGGTTTCCGAAAATTTGAAAAAAAAAATTGCTACTTATTTTATTATTGATTCGTGTCGAGAATCAGTAGCATAGTTACCTCCTTGAATTTGACGAGGTTGCAAAACAACACCTTGTATAAATGAGAAAGTTAAAGTATCAATTTTAGCGCGCCCGATAAGCAATCCATTTATCCCAGAGTTCACAACATGAAGCAAGTTGGCAACACTTACAATTACTTGCTCATTATCAGACTATAATGTTTCCACTGCTGGGACACAGGCCTCCTCTCTGTAGAGGGAGTGAGCCGTAATCCACCACGCGAGCCCAGTGCGGGCTGGTAGATGTCACAGGTCTTCGAATTTCTGGTTCTAGGGCATGCCAATTTCCTCATGATGTTTTCCTTCACCGTTTTGAGAGCAGTGGTGATGAAATTTTTTACACAAAAATGACTTGCTCACCGAGTTCCATCAGGTTTAATGTGTCAGTTCCACGTAATTGAAATAACGGTAAACATTTTAAAAAAAACTTCTAACCTGTACATTATTACTATGAAAAAACCTCTCCTGTCCTCTAAACATGAGTGAAGAAAAAAATAATTAATTTGATGATGTTTTTTGGGTCATTAACCATAGTTTGTAGTCAAGTAAAATATCAGTTTAAAAATCAGTTTTTGTTTTTGTAAACTTCACAGACTTGATCAATCAGTATCGATATCTCGACACGATGAAACAGATTTTTTCATCTCACACTTCAAGTAACAACACTACCCGCGGGCATTGACCCTATTTTTTTTATACATTGTCTTGTTTAGCTGTTACCCATCGCGTCTGCGGAGTTTCTCTAGCTAATTTAATTTTATTCTATATATTAGGTAAATGTAATTTTTTACTCTTTGCCACCACGCTAACCCACCATCTAATCCCGTCAAAACTGATCGTCGTCACGTCCACAGGTCGTTCGGCGCTTGGTCGTACAGCGGGCCGGCTTCCGACAGCGGATCCGACTCGGATCCTGAACGCGCCGCGGATCCGGCAGCTCCGGCGTCGCACGATGAGATCAGCGAGTCGGAGAATGAGTCCGCTGATAAGAGCTTCCAATGTCATATCTGTTCCAAGTGGTATTCTACGAGAGTGACGTTAAAGTGAGTATTTCTTCTATTAGTAGACCAAAAAGACGATGGTATTTTCAGCAGTAGACCGCCGTCTTCTCAGTAACGGACCATGGTCTTTTCTGTAATAGAACATAGTATTGTTTGTTGTATTAATAGATCAAAAAGACGATGGTATTTTCAGCAGTAGACCGCCGTCCTCTCAGTAACGGACCATGGTCTTTTCTGCAATAGAACATAGTATTGTTTGTTGTATTAATAGATCAAAAATACGATGGTATTTTCAGCAGTAGACCGCCGTCTTCTCAGTAACGGACCATGGTCTTTTCTGTAATAGAACATAGTATTGTTTGTTGTATTAATAGATCAAAAAGACGATGGTATTTTCAGCAGTAGACCGCCGTCTTCTCAGTAACGGACCATGGTCTTTTCTGTAATAGAACATAGTATTGTTTGTTGTATTAATAGATCAAAAAGACGATGGTATTTTCAGCAGTAGACCGCCGTCCTCTCAGTAACGGACCATGGTCTTTTCTGCAATAGAACATAGTATTGTTTGTTGTATTAATAGATCAAAAATACGATGGTATTTTCAGTAGTAGAACGTCGTCTGCTCAGTAATGGACCATGGTCTTTTCTGTAATATATCATAAAAATAGTAGACAGTAGAAATTGCAGTACCACGAAGTTACAATTGTTAGGTCTGTAGGTAACGAAGAGAAACCACCAGTACGAGACACTAAAAGGCACTAGTTTTATTTTGAAAAGGCATAATACCAATACTTACGATGCGGGAAACTTCTCTCTTCTTCCTTCAGAATCCACCGCCGCGTGCATCAGAACCGCGGCAGTAGCAACAACCCGCGGTCGCGCGCGCGCTCGTCGGACCGCTACGAGTGTGACTGTTGCAGCGAAACGTTCAACAGGCGCGAGAAACTATGGGAGCACAAGTGAGTAATGTGACGCTGATTATAATCCTCCCTCCCCTCCTCCTCCTCCTTCGCCTCCTCCTCCTCTTCCTCCTCCACCTCCTTCGCCTACTGCTCCTTCTCCTTCGCCTCCTTCGCCTCCTCCTCCTCTTCCTCCCCCTTCGCCTCCTTCTCCATCTCCTCCTTCACCTCCACTTCCTCCGCCTCATTTTCCTCCTCCTTCTCCTGCTCCTTCGCCTCCTCCTCCTTCGCCTCCTTCTCCTCCTCCTTCTCCTCATCCTCCTCCACCTCCTTCGCTTCCTCCTCCTCCTTCGCCTCCTTCTCCTCCTACTGATCCTTCTCCTGCTCCTTCGCCTCCTCCTCCTTCGCCTCCTCCTCCTTCGCCTCCTTCTCCTCCTACGCCTCCTCCACCTTCGCCTCCTTCTCCTCATCCTCCTTCGCCTCCTCCTCCACCTACTTCGCATCCTGCTCCTCTTCCTCCCCCTCCTCCTTCTCATCCTCCTCCACCTCCTTCGCCTCCTCCTTCTCCTCCTCCTTCGCCTCCTTCTCCTCCTTCTACTGCTCCTTCGCCGCCTCCTCCTCCTTCGCCTCCTTCTCCTCCTACTTCGCCTCCTACGCCTCCAACTTCGCCTCCTGCTCCTCCTCCTTCGCCGCCTCCTCCTCCTTCGCCTCCTTCTCCTCCTACTCCTACTTCTCCTGCTCCTTCGCCTCCTCCTCCTCCTTCGCCTCCTTCTCCTCCTAATTCGCCTCCTACGCCTCCTCCACCTTCGCCTCCTGCTCCTCCTCCTTCGCCTCCTCCTCCTCTTCCTCCTCCAACTACTTCGCCTCCACCTCCTTCGCCTCCTCCTCCACCTTCGCCTCCTTCTCCTCCTTCGCCTCCTTCTCCTCCTCCTTCGCCTCCTCCTCCTCCTTCGCCTCCTTCTCCTCATCTTCCTTCGCCTCCTCCTCCACCTACTTCGCCTCCTGCTCCTCCTCCTCCTTCGCCTCCTTGGCCGCCTCCTCGTCTTCCTCCCCCTTCGCCTCCTCCATCTCCTCCTTCACCTCCACTTCCTCCGCCTCCTTCTCCTCCTCCTCCTCCTTCTCCTTCTCCTGCTCCTTCGCCTCCTCCTCCTCCGTCGCCTCCGCCTCCTCCTCCTCCTCATTTTTAAATATAAAATTAACTAAAAACAAATAAAAAAAATTGTGATCCACCGGTGTCGGGAGCAGGGTCCAAGCTACCGGTGGTTAGGGCTCCAGAGACAGAAACCTCACAATGCGAGCCGTATCGAGGAGTACTGCCTTTTGAATCAGGCATTATTATTATTAAAAGCCTGTGATGTTCCACAGCAGGACAAAAGTCTCCCTACTCTCCGTATTAATAACTGGAAAATTTTACAATTCTAAAACGTTTATTGCAAATTAAGTATACAAGGCGGTAGTACAGTCACGAACAAAAGTATGTATACACTCGGCTTTATTGAAAATCGATTTAATTAAAGAAGTAAATCGATTTTTAATGAAATTTTATGTTGTAACGAACATAGCATTTTCGAACCCATAGGTGTATTTAATGTGTCGTATTTCAACGTTGCATTCGTTATTTCACGAAAAAATTGCTGCCAAGTGTTGACATATTGGTGCTCGTGACTGTACATGATTTGATGACATTCTAGACCATAGCTTCTCAATGTGGGCGTTAACGCCCCCTGGTGGGCTTTTGAGACTTTCAATAGAAGACCCCAGAGTAAATTATCTGTGGATGCGTGACCATCTTTACATACCGAGGTCCTCCGTGCCTCGGAAAGCATGTTAAACCGTTGGTCCCGGCTGTCATTCGTGGATCTTTGACAGTCGTTACGGGTAGTCAGAAGCCCGAAAGTCTGACAACCAGTCTTTCCAAGGGGTATCGCATTACCCAGTTACTGGGTTGTGGGGGTCAGATAGGCATGTAAAATACCGGTATTCAGCTGCATCCGGTTAGACTGGAAGCCGACCCCAACATAGTTGGGAAAAGGCATGCAGATGATGACCCAGAGTAAATTACGGGCTCTAGAAAAAAAATATTTTTCTCATAAAATCTATTGTTGTTCCACAGAGCGGAAGCACACCGCGGCGCCATGACAGTCCGATGTGAAGTGTGCCGGAAATGCTTCGAAGACGACGCAGAGCTGGCTGCGCATGATCGTACACACACTGCAGACGAACGTGCGGGTAAGAATGTGGTTTATTTGCATTAACAGCATCCCTAGAAGCTTCGGATACGACACACGTATTGGAACGAAGTTCCTTATCGCGGGTTGCGAAAGGAGGCGGAGGCGGAAAAAATTAAGACCAAAAGTTGAAACGACACTTTTTGCTATTGTTGTAAGCCGTGCGGCGTGCGCCTGTTTCTCTGTCTGTCTGTTCCATCCGGGTGTCCCTTGACACCTCTCAAGTTTTTATTTATTTTATTTCTTCAGCCATTTCTGTCCCACTGCAGGCAAAGGCCTCCCTTCCCTCCTTCCACTTATCCCTATCCAGTGCAGTTAAACGCCAATCCTTGTGGAACGAGTCGAGCTCGTCCGGCCACCTCATTCTGGGCCTGCCACGTTGTCGTTTGCTGCTGTTTGGGACCCATTGTGTGGTTACTTTAGCCCATAGCTCCTCCGGCATGCGACAGGTGTGACCAGCCCAGTTCCATTTTAGCTTGGCAGCTGTGTGACCTACATCGGCAATTTGGGTTTTAGAACGCAGTATCGAGTTCCTTATACGATCAGAAAGTTTAACTCCAAGGATACTGCGCTCCATTGCTCGCTGACAGACCCCGAGTGCGGACTTTTGACGATTGGTTAGTGACCATGTCTGCGCTCCATAGGTGAGGGTAGGGGTAGATACACGTAACAAATTGATTTTTAGTTCTTTGTACAAAGCGCTGACTTGTAACGGGTGATTTTTTAAGCGTAGTGTTTTTTTAAGTCGAATAAAACACTCAATTCGCATCATATATTCAAAATTTTTATTGAAATTGATAACTTGGCCTTTGCCATTTACATTTTAAAGATAACTTCATGTAAATGTTATCCGCGGCTCTGTTTCAAATGGTCCAAAGACGACCGTGGAAGAAACGTTACCGTCAATGGCGAACGATATCGAGCCATGATACGCAACTTTTTTTTGCCCAAGTTGGCCGAGTTGAACTTGGTTGACATGTGGTTTCATCAAGACGGTGCCACATGCCACACAGCTCGTAAAACAATGGACATGTTGAAGGGTGAATTTGGTGAGCAGCTTATCTCTCGAAAAGGCCCTGTGAATTGGCCGCCAAGATCATGCGATTTGACGCCTCTGGATTATTTCTTGTGGGGTTATGTAAAGTCGTTAGTGTATGTGGACAAGCCGAACAAGATTGAAGCCTTACAGGATAACATAACATGCGTAATTCGTGGGATACAGGCCGAAATGCTCGAAAAAGTGACGCAAAATTGGACCTTCCGAATGGACCATTTGAAACGGAGCCGCGGACAACATTTACATGAAGTTATCTTTAAAATGTAAATGGCAAAGGCCAAGTTATCAATTTCAATAAAAAATTTGAATATATGATGCAAATTGAGTGTTTTATTCGACTTAAAAAAAACTACGCTTAAAAAATCACCCGTTATTATACAAGTACGCTGGACTAAATATACTTTATGAAATGACAGTTGTTTTTTGTGCCGTTCCAAAGCGCCCCGCTCGAGCGTCTCAGGAACTAAAATTGACACATTGTTGCAAATGGCCGTCGTTGTGCTTTGGTACGTCTCTGATGATTTAGGTCTAAATCGTGGAATAAGACTTTTGTGTATTTTGTGTTTATTACGAGATATTTAGAACATTTTTATCATGAGAGTATGCTCATCTTGTAAAACTCGCTATCAAAAACAATAGTTCCACGGCGACAAGCGTCATTTTGACGCTGACAGCAACGTGAGCGTCAAAATGGTGCTTCTTCTTCCCAGCGATAGCACTAGGAAGTGGTGAAGGGCGGGCGTTTTTGGGGGACTGTCTTTTGTAATTTTGACGTTCGAAAAGTGTTGATTCTCAGCCTAATCTCAATAAATGACTTTTGATTTTGAAAATCAAACGTCTGCATTTTGTCATGGATAGTATGAAGTCCAGCGTATTTGTTTATAGAGTCCGACCGAAACTGGTTTTCCGGCCGAAACCGAATATTCGGTCGTGGCTTCAGTTTCGGCCGAAACCGAAACCGAAACTCACGTTGTTAAGTATAAAATTCCTTAAAATACTGAAATTCGGTGAATTTTACCCATTATTCTGCATTAATTAGGACATGAAATGGAAACACAGTATATTAATTTTGTTGTAATCATTTATTTAATATAATATAAAAAAATATTAATAATATTTATATTATTTTTTCAAATTAAGTTATAGCAAAATGTTTATCAGTTATCAATAAATCAAATCGCTAATTGTTACTGTTTCGGTTTCGGCAAAAGTTTCAGCCAATTTTGGCCGAAACCGAAACTGCCGCCGAAACTTGATTTTTGGCCGAAACCGAAACCGAACTTTCGGTCGGACACTATTTGTTTATTATAGGTCAGTGGTACAAACTACAAAGGGTCAAGGGCCTTACTTTGCTAAGCTTGTTGACGAACAAGTTTTTTCTACGGCGCTGTTTCTATGCCTTGTGTATGCACGGCGTCAGTGATATACTATTTGGACGCATTTGAGGAGAGAAAGTATTAACCCCGTCTTGTGTAGCAACAATCTCTGTATGGTATATGAACGTGGTCCCGTCCGCAGGGCGCTGCCCCACGTGCGGGCTGACGTTCCCGCGCTACGAGCAGCTGCGGCGCCACGCCGCCTGCGCGCACGGCGCCGCGCCGCCGCCCGGCTCCGCGCGCCTGCCGCACGCCTGCGCGCAGTGCGGCAAGCGCTTCTCGCACGCGCACTCGCTCACGCGCCACATGCACAACCACGCCAAGCAGCTGTACCGCTGCGTCGTGTGCAAGGTGAGTCCGCCCTGACACAGCCACGATACTGCCGCACGCCTGCGCGCAGTGCGGCAAGCGCTTCTCGCACGCGCACTCGCTCACGCGCCACATGCACAACCACGCCAAGCAGCTGTACCGCTGCGTCGTGTGCAAGGTGAGTCCGCCCTGACACAGCCACGATACTGCCGCACGCCTGCGCGCAGTGCGGCAAGCGCTTCTCGCACGCGCACTCGCTCACGCGCCACATGCACAACCACGCCAAGCAGCTGTACCGCTGCGTCGTGTGCAAGGTGAGTCTGCACTGACACAGCCTCGATACTGACACTGACTACTGTGACACTACTTCGAAACTGATATTCCCATCATCTCCTTGAATGCCTTGTGGCAAGTCTTATGTAGACACTGACACTACCATGACACTGACACTACCATGACACTGACGCTACCATGACACTGACGCTACCATGACACTGACGCTACCATGACACTGACACTACCATGACACTGACACTACCATGACACTGACGCTACCATGACACTGACACTACCATGACATTGTCACTACCATGACACTGACACTACCATGACACTGACACTAACATGACACTGACACTAACATGACATTGTCACTAACATGACACTGACGCTACCATGACACTGACACTACCATGACATTGTCACTAACATGACACTGACGCTACCATGACACTGAAACTACCATGACACTGACACTACCATGACACTGACACTAACATGACACTGACACTAACATGACACTGACACTACCATGACATTGTCACTAACATGACACTGACACTACCATGACACTGACGCTACCATGACACTGACACTACCATGACATTGTCACTAACATGACACTGACACTACCATGACACTGACACTACCATGACACTGACACTACCATGACACTGACACTAACATGACACTGACACTAACATGACACTGAAACTACCATGACATTGTCACTAACATGACACTGACACTACCATGACACTGACGCTACCATGACACTGACGCTACCATGACACTGACACTACCATGACACTGACACTACCATGACACTGACACTACCATGACACTGACACTAACATGACACTGACACTAACATGACACTGAAACTACCATGACATTGTCACTAACATGACACTGACACTACCATGACACTGACACTACCATGACACTGACACTACCATGACACTGACACTAACATGACACTGACACTAACATGACACTGACACTACCATGACATTGTCACTAACATGACACTGACACTACCATGACACTGACGCTACCATGACACTGACACTACCATGACATTGTCACTAACATGACACTGACACTACCATGACACTGACACTACCATGACACTGACACTACCATGACACTGACACTAACATGACACTGACACTAACATGACACTGAAACTACCATGACATTGTCACTAACATGACACTGAAACTACCATGACATTGTCACTACCATGACACTGACGCTACCATGACACTGACGCTACCATGACACTGACACTACCATGACACTGACACTACCATGACACTGACACTACCATGACATTGTCACTAACATGACACTGACACTACCATGACACTGACGCTACCATGACACTGACGCTACCATGACACTGACACTACCATGACACTGACACTAACATGACACTGACACTAACATGACACTGACACTACCATGACACTGACGCTACCATGACACTGACACTACCATGACACTGACACTACCATGACACTGACACTAACATGACACTGACACTACCATGACATTGTCACTAACATGACACTGACTCTACCATGACACTGGCACTAACATGACACTGACACTACCATGACACTGACGCTACCATGACACTGACACTAACATGACACTGACACTACCATGACACTGACACTACCATGACACTGACACTAACATGACACTGACACTAACATGACATTGTCACTAACATGACACTGACACTACCATGACACTGACGCTACCATGACACTGACACTAACATGACACTGACACTACCATGACATTGTCACTAACATGACACTGACACTAACATGACACTGACACTAACATGACACTGACACTACCATGACATTGTCACTAACATGACACTGACACTACCATGACACTGACGCTACCATGACACTGACACTACCATGACATTGTCACTAACATGACACTGACACTACCATGACACTGACACTACCATGACACTGACACTACCATGACACTGACACTACCATGACACTGACACTAACATGACACTGACACTAACATGACACTGAAACTACCATGACATTGTCACTACATGACACTGACACTACCATGACACTGACGCTACCATGACACTGACGCTACCATGACACTGACACTACCATGACACTGACACTAACATGACACTGACACTAACATGACACTGACACTACCATGACACTGACGCTACCATGACACTGACACTACCATGACACTGACACTACCATGACACTGACACTAACATGACACTGACACTACCATGACATTGTCACTAACATGACACTGACACTACCATGACACTGACGCTACCATGACACTGACACTACCATGACATTGTCACTAACATGACACTGACACTACCATGACACTGACACTACCATGACACTGACACTACCATGACACTGACACTAACATGACACTGACACTAACATGACACTGAAACTACCATGACATTGTCACTAACATGACACTGAAACTACCATGACATTGTCACTACCATGACACTGACGCTACCATGACACTGACGCTACCATGACACTGACACTACCTTGACACTAACACTACCATGACACTGACACTAACATGACACTGACACTAACATGACACTGAAACTACCATGACATTGTCACTAACATGACACTGACACTACCATGACACTGACACTACCATGACACTGACACTACCATGACACTGACACTAACATGACACTGACACTAACATGACACTGAAACTACCATGACATTGTCACTAACATGACACTGACACTACCATGACACTGACGCTACCATGACACTGACGCTACCATGACACTGACACTACCATGACACTGACACTAACATGACACTGACACTAACATGACACTGACACTACCATGACACTGACGCTACCATGACACTGACACTACCATGACACTGACACTACCATGACACTGACACTAACATGACACTGACACTACCATGACATTGTCACTAACATGACACTGACACTACCATGACACTGACGCTACCATGACACTGACACTAACATGACACTGACACTACCATGACATTGTCACTAACATGACACTGACGCTACCATGACACTGACACTACCATGACACTGACACTAACATGACACTGACACTAACATGACATTGTCACTAACATGACACTGACACTACCATGACACTGACGCTACCATGACACTGACACTAACATGACACTGACACTACCATGACACTGACACTACCATGACACTGACACTAACATGACACTGACACTAACATGACATTGTCACTAACATGACACTGACACTACCATGACACTGACGCTACCATGACACTGACACTAACATGACACTGACACTACCATGACATTGTCACTAACATGACACTGACGCTACCATGACACTGACACTACCATGACACTGACACTACCATGACACTGACACTAACATGACACTGACACTAACATGACATTGTCACTAACATGACACTGACACTACCATGACACTGACGCTACCATGACACTGACACTAACATGACACTGACACTACCATGACATTGTCACTAACATGACACTGACGCTACCATGACACTGAAACTGCCATGACACTGACATTACCATGACACTGACATTAAAACTACGAGACTACGACATAGAAACTACAGTAGGTAATTAGTAACTAGCTTCCGCCTGTGGCTTCGCCTGCGTGGTCTGTCGATAAAAGGCCTATCACATGTTTATACCCTGTCCATTAGGTAAACCGTTTTTTGACAGATGGAACTAGTGATTGCAGCAACACACGATACATTGATTGATACACGTACGGTATTATAATGTATGTAAGAAGCCATAAATAAGATAAGACAGTTTATATATTTGTTTTATTACGCATTTAAAAGATTACTTTTACGTAATCTGGAATATGTACGTTCTAAGACAGCTGTCAAAAAACGGTTAACGTAATGGACAGGGTATACGTACAAATAGGTAGGCTACTCCTCGACCAAGCATTTTTTTTCATAATCATGTACTGAATCCAATGATAACAGGTTACGCGTCGATGACGCCCTGCCACCCGGTATAAATTGTATGATATTTTTTATGTTTCCTCGAAATATGTGAAAAATGGGACCGTTGGAAGTAATTAAATAGGTATAAATGAAATTGGGCAACGAAGCACCTCTTCTTTTCAAGTTCCAGGTGGAGCCTGTGGAACTGGGCGTAACGCCAAATAGAATACATCATAAAGACTCAAAAAAATATTGGTTGAGGGTCAACCTTCACTATAATAATAATCTTCAAACTGGGCTTGTATTATATTATTTTAAAAACTAAAAATATTTTGACAAGTAACAACCTCATAGCGCCCTCTGCTGGACAATTTTTCGGTAATCTTCCCCATTACACCTTTTTTTTAAAGGATATACTTTTTGGAAAGGGTATACTTCCCAAATGGTCCCATAGAAATTTCATCAAAACGGCTCAGTAGTAGTACCCAAAATTACTGCTAAAAATTACAACTTAAAAGTGAAAAATAAAAACTTTTTTGCAAAAAAAAATCAACAGACTTCCAAAAACGACACTACAAAGTGAAAAATAACTTTAATTTCGGAAGTCGGTGTCGTTGGGTTCGAATTTTCGTTGTTTGCCACCGACTTCCGAAATTAAAGTTATTTTTCACTTTGTAGTGTCGTTTTTGGAAGACGGTTGATTTTTTTTGCAAAAAAGTTTTTATTGGGTGGGAAATCATCGGTTCCCTATCCATTTGCATAAAATTTTAAGACCTAATATAACTTAGCATAATTTTGTTTGGCATAATTATACTTTCGCATAATATAATTACGCATAACAGCTTACGCATAATTTTTTTAAGCATAATTTCTCTAACCATAATAATGATTAAGCATAATATTCTAAAGCATAAATTTATTAAGCATAAAGTTCTAAAGCATAATAATATTAAGGCGTAGTCGACGGAGCCCCGCTTCGCGGGGCCCCTATTTCTGTCTGCAGGGTTTAAAGGAACCTAACACGAAGGGGATGACGGGGGCTCGTTCGCTCGCTCCGCTCGCTCACTTGAGCCCCCGTCATCCCTTTCGAACCTAACCTGTCCGAGTCGGGGTGCCCCAATTCCCGAGCTCGCTTCGCTCGCTCTTGCATCGTGAGTTCTCATTGCCTTTTTACTAAATCGAGATTTGTTAGACCTTGGGGCACCCTGATTCTTGGAAAAAGTGATTCAGAATCGATTGAAAATAAATACGTAAAAATAACTCTTTGTTTCCGTTAATTCTATTAATTGCATGCCTAAATATTATTATGCTAATAATCATTAGGCCTAGTAACGTTATGCGAATTAAATTTATGCCAAAACAAATTAGCCTTCAAGATAATTATGCCAACATAAACTGTATGCCAAAAAAAAATATGGCAAAGTATTATTATGGCAAAACGAATTATGCCAAAATCGTTATGCCAAAGTATATTAGGAAAAAGAATATTATGCGAAAAGAAGGGATCCCGAAATCATCACATAACCTCCCGCTCTGGGCGCAGCATGTCAGACTTTACAAAAACCCACCCGTGTTTCTTCAGTTGCCTGTGCCAGGAGCCACGGCACGGTCTTTCGAACAACCTGCGACCCTGTCAGGCATCGGCCCTAGCGGACACCATCAGCTAGTCCTGACTCCCCATTACACCTTGTATACCAGTTTAACATTACGTTCCTTCTCTTTCCAGGCGTCTTTCGCCCGAGCAGATCAACTGGCGCAACATCTGAACAGCCACCTCGCGAACTACAAGCGCCTGAAGCCGTGAGCGAGCGAGACAACACTACGGGCGCGTGCAAGCACAGATTATACCGACACAATTATTATATTATATTAATATAGAGTTTTATTTACACAAGACTTTTATTTTTCACATAAACTTAAAAAAAAAAAGACTAAAAAATAGGAAGTCGTTTCCAATGACGGCACGGTTGGCGCAGTGGTTAAGCGATTGACTGCTGCGCTGCGTGTCGCGGGTTCGATTCCCGCACGGAACAAATATTTGTATGACCTACATGTAACATAACGTACATGTAAACGCCAGAGGTCTTCGGACAAAGTTGAGTAGTTTTTGCAATAATATAGAATCATTAAGGGCCGACATAATTGCAATTACAGAAACAGGATGTAATGATTCTATACTAGACGCGGAGATTGTACCACCAGGATATCAAATGATACGATGTGACCGGACGGACGGGCGCAAACAAGGTGGTGCGTTTCTCGTGGCCACACACGGGTTCGAGCTTCGACGAGTGAATACACCGGGTGACGTCAACATAGATAACTGCTCATTTGAACTAGTTAGTGCGACCGTACATGTAAAAGGTAGATTCTTGTTTGTATGTTGCGTTGTTTATATACCACCAAAGACGAATGAACATGAGTACATGATATTTTTTAGAATAATAGAACAATTGTGTGTAAAATATAGGAAGGTTATTGTGTTAGGTGATTTTAATCTAAACTCAAGTAATGAAAACACTAAAAACTATTTTGAATTTTTTATGTCATTTTGCGAATTCGCCCAGTGGAATAAAGTACCTAACTGCAATGGGAGACAATTGGACTTAGTGTTGTGTTCGTTATGTTTATGTGAGGACGTGCAAGTATGCGAGGCAGACGAGCCACTGGTGCCTGTGGATGCATATCACCCGCCACTTGCCATAACCCTGCAAATCAGCGCAAGCGCCATGTACACAACACCGGCCGCCGGGTCCGTGACGCAGCACCATCAGGTACCCATCAGCCTAAACGAACCGCAATGGAATTTTTATAAAGCTGATTTTTATTCATTGTATTCTTCATTGGCCTCAGTCGATTGGGATCCGATTTATAGCATGCAACAACCAGAACAAGCTTTGGAGTATTTTTACAATGTTTTTAATGGTGTAGTTGAAAATTGTGTACCTAAAAAACAGCCAAAACCGGTAAATCGAAGGTATTGCTATCCAGACTGGTATACGAGAGAAGTAATTGCCGATATACAACTAAAGGCGAGACTTCATAAGCGGTATAAATCGACGGGGTCGCGGGTTGATTACAATGCTTTTTCTACATGCAGAGCACGGATTAAGAAAAGTATTCACCGTGAGTACACAAATCATCAGGATCGAGTGCAGAGTAACTTAGCAAAGGATCCTAAGTCTTTTTGGGACTATATTAGGGCAAAAAAGAGGTCCACTAAATGTAACAAAATTATGAAAGAGGGGGTAGTTTTGTCAGACATAGAATGTGTGACGGAATTTGCAAAGTATTTCTATTCTGTGTATAATGAGGAGCCGGCGCGGCTTGATGTGAACGAAGCAGTGGAGGCGGGGGGCGCAAGCAGCGCGCGGGTGTACATCCCACGACTCACGCTCGACCAAGTTCGAGCTGCGCTGGCTCGGCTCAAACCAAAGCGCTCCGCAGGCCCGGATGGTATTCCGGCATTTGTTATGCGAGATTGCCGCTCGGTATTAGCGGAACCGCTCGTATACATGTTTAACTTGTGCCTAGAAACATCATACTTCCCAGAACGTTGGAAGGTCACCCGCGTAATTCCCATACCAAAAGGGGGAGACGGAACAGTTGTTGAATCTTTTAGACCGGTGGCGATTCTGTCGACACCAGCGAAGGTGTTTGAGTCTGCCATTCAGCGAGATGTCCAGGAGCAAGTAGCATCGCAACTGTCGGACGCCCAGCATGGCTTCCGACCAGCGCATAGCACGACCAGCAACCTATTGAATGCCATGGCGTACTTAGTTCCTCATATGGATGCAGGGGTGCAGGTGGACGCCGCCTACTTTGATTTTAAGAAGGCGTTTGACCTGGTCGATAACGATGTCTTATTATCAAAGTTGGCGAAAGTTGGCTGCACACCTAAATTGCTCCAATTCTTTGCGAGCTATATGAGGGACAGGAAACAGTATGTAGAGTACGGTGGATTCCGGTCGCAGCCTTATTTCACTAGGTCGGGAGTGAGTCAAGGTAGCAATTTAGGGCCGTTAGAATTCATAATAATGATCAATGACTTGCCTGATGTAATAAGAGATGCCAGGTGTCTGCTCTTTGCAGACGACCTCAAGTTGCTGCTGGCTATCGAAAACGAGGCCGACTGTCACCGCCTTCAGCAAGACATTGATCGAGTAGTTGAGTGGAGTCGAAAGAACAAACTGCAATTCAATGTTACGAAATGTTCAGTTCTAACATTCAGTCGGGCAAGAGTACCACTCCACCACAGCTACAAAGTCAACGATGTGCCTATGAAAAGGGAGGAGGCAGTGCGAGACCTTGGTGTTCTTATGGATACTCAATTGAGATTCCGGGAGCATATTATCAATGTCTGTAAAAAGGCATACAAGCGACTAGGATTTGTGCTTCGCAGAGCGGCAGATTTCACCAATATTAAAGCCATTTCGGCATTGTATGATGCTCTAATAAGGAGTCAGTTAGAGGGTAATGCGGCAGTATGGGCTCCACATGAGATTAAATATAGTCTCATGTTGGAGCGCATACAGAACAAGTTTACGAGATACATATACCTAAAACGGTATGGAGTATATCCCTTCTACCCCTTGATGTATCCAACCTTGTTTGTGTTGGGCATGGTGGGATACAACAAGTTGGAAACAAGGAGGGATCTATCACTGGCGTCGTATATCCTTGGAGTGTTCCGGGGTAACATAAATAATCCGGGTGTGCTACAGGGGATAGGCTTGTGTGTGCCGGGTGGGTACGTATATCGTCGACGACGGCCCAACCTGTTCGCGGTGCCGCGCGGTCGAACTAAACTGTTGCATAACGTCCCTCTGACGCGAACAATGCGCACATTAAATTTGGTGGCTGATAAATTAGATATTTTCTCATGTTCACTGAGCGAGTTCGCAAAGGTAACGTTACACGTGATATGTTCGTAGGTATAAATCTTATGTTGTAAATTATTCTATTAATCTTCTTAATTACATTTTGTTTATTTTTTACAAGTGTCAAGTGTGGGTGTTTTTGCTTCGTTAATTTTGTTATTACCTTGTATTATTATTATTATTATTTTTTTTTTTTTTATTGTATTTTATATAACCTACTTAGTATGTATTTGTGTCACTTTGTAGTTTGTAAATTGCGCTGTACAACGCCTTGGGATTCAATTCTGTAATGTTGTGCATGAATCTTAAATAAATAAATAAATAAAATAATAAATAAATAAAAATGTATTTGTTCCGAGTCTGGGTGTTTTTCTATCTATAATATGTATGTATTTACAAAAAAAAAGTATATAAGTAGTTTATCAGCCATCTTGTTACCATAACACAAGCATTAGGTTGCTTAGCTTGGGACTAGATGGCGCTGTGTGAAATGTCCAGGGATATTATTATTATTATTAATGATTTTTTGACAGCAGCTGCTGTCACAAAAACATGCTTAGCTAAAGACGAAGCCGACGATCACTACAGCAGTGCCAGTATTTTACGTGGAGCAATTCTAACCTATACCTACCTACCTACCTATATTCTATCTATAAGTATTTACAAAAAAAAAAAAGTATTTAGGTAGTTTATCAGCCATCTTGTTACCATAACACAAGCATTAGGTTACTTAGCTTGGGACTAGATGGCGCTGTGTAAAATGTCCAGGGTTATTATTATTTTATTATTATTTATTATACCTACCTGCACAACCCTGTAACTGGGGACAATACATCAACGTGGTTAATTCTTAGGTTTGAGCTTATTTCAGTAAGGGCTGATTGTTCCAACGCTAGATAATTTTGTCGGAGGAATAATTTTGAATTTTTGACAGTTCTTCCATACAAAATCTGTCAGACGTCAATTTTATTCCACGAATATAAATTATCTGTCGATTGAGAAATCAGCCCTAAAATAAATAACGCTATGTAGCACACCATTATTACAAAGTCTGTATTTTCGTGATTAAACTTAACTTCAAAGTGTAAAAAGCGCCATCTAATTTCAACAAATATAACTACTAGGAATAACGCTAACAGTATGTCATAGATGGCGCTTTATTAAAAAAGATGAACTTCGCAATGCCTGCAGGCTATAATTATTTATTTAAATAAAAAAACCGCAATTTATAAACAATTAGATGACTACTCTTATATAAGATCAATAACCTGATATGGTAAGCCATTATTATGTATTAACATAAATGAATAAACTGATAAAAAAGTACTTAAGTACCTAACTACTTGTGAATTTCTTAGAAATATTACTGGCTTTATGCCAATGGCCAGCCTCATGGTAAGTGGTCACCGCCGTATATAGACATCGGAAACTATAGTACCAGTGGTATTCCAGATGCGTCGCCATCCCAGAGACAAAGCTGAAATGTCTCATAATTCCTGTAAATAAATATGTACAGACGCCAGCACATCAAGATACTACAATCTTTAATAGATTATCAACTTTATCGCTAAAGCATTAGGTTCAAGGTTGAATGGTGTTGGAATATTACAAAAATCCCAGTGTTATCAGATTAAAATAATTACTCGATTCAATCACTCTTTCGATCATTCGTTGATGTCGGTTATTCAAATGTTTTCTGTTTAATATAAATCGGACCGCTGAACAGTGCACACGTCTTTTCTTTCCTCCTGCGACCTATTTCCCACAAAAGGGAAAATTTTACAGTTTCGGGCAGCTTAATGTGCTGGTATCCTCCGGCACCCAGCGCCTTCCAACCGGAACAAAGCATCGCTGAGATAGGGTACCTTCCGGAGTACCTTCAGGTACACCAAGCGTGGTGCAGACACATGAGGCGCACCTTAGCTGTCAACGCCGGCTACAATCTTGCTAGCAGGCTAATATTTTTACCACGGCGTACCTAAGCTGGAAAGCTTCGTCAAGTTTTCTCGTCGCCTATAAGGTCTTCAACCAATGCGTCCTCCCCGTCTTAACATACTGCGCCGAAACGTGGACACTGACGGTCGGGCTAGTCCACAAATTCAAGGTCGCTCAGCGCGCTATGGAGCGAGCTATGCTCGGAGTATCTTTGAAGGATAAAATCGGGAATAAATTATCCGGAAAAGAACCGGAGTTACCGACATAGCGTGCAGAGTAAGTAAACTGAAGTGGCAGTGGGCTGGCCATGTTTGTCGAGGGACCGATGGCCGGTGGAGCAGACGAGTCCTGGAGTGGAGACCGCGTATCGGCAAGCGTAGTGTGGGACGCCCCCCAGCTAGATGGACGGACGACCTAAATACGGTGTCTGAGAGAGACTGGATGCGGTAGGTGGAAGACAGGGTGTTGTGGCGCAGCCTGGGAGAGGCCTACTAATGTCCAGCAGTGGACTGCGATATGCTGAGTTGATTGATTGGTACCTAAGCTATTCTTTAAGAGCTCGTGTCAATACAAGAGAATCAATCATTTCTGAACAACGTATGTTGCGGTTGGCTTCTTGTCTGCGGAGACCGCGACGAACCAGCCGGTCGATTCTGTAAAAATCTCACCGTGAAAACTCAAGTGAAGTGAGCTTGATGCGAGTTGTCAGTAGTGTCAATCCCTAGCATTATTTGGAATGACAGCACACTCCACGCTCACTTCACTTAAGTTTTCACGGTGAGATGGTTACAGAATCGCACTGCAGGCCCTCAGGCTAAGCGCAGCGATCTTTGCAAGGGGCCGGCAGCTGGTAACAGCTGGAAAGCGTGAGCTTACGACCCAGCAGTTTGATAAAGGCTGATGAAAATGATGATGCCAATAACTTGGCGCTATTTTAACGCAAGGATAATATATTCTTACTAGCGGACCCGGCAGACGTCGTCCTGCCCTGAAAAGCAGCGCCACCTACCGGGTCCAATTGTGTTTTCAAACCATCCAGGAACCCATTGAAATATTCACACAATCGGTTCAGCCGTTTAGAAGTCAGGTGACAAACACGCGTACAGAAGAATATATACTTAAATTAAGATTAAGATTTTGAAAATTTGTAAATAAAACAACAGTTTTTAGTTTTTCACATACCTAACTTTTTGTTTGTTTAAAAACTAGTTGTGATCCGCGTAATGTCATAGGTCATAGTGGACTATTCAACTACCTACTGTTTTTTTCTGTTCTGTGGTTCCTAATCATAATACAACAATAGCTTACATAACCCACATTCCAACGTTTCTTTGTATTAAGTTTTTATAAAATTCCGGCCACCAGACCTTTGAGATTATAGTCTTTATCATTGCGGTTGTACAGACCTAGCTACTTGTACAAGAAGTGTGTGTGGTACAAACGATGTGCTTGCAAATAAAAAAGTCAGGCTTTTTTATTTGAGGTTTTCATTGTCCAAAGGGCTGATTTTTCAATCATCTGATAACTTTATTCGAGGAATAATTATTATTTTGAAATTTTGATCGTTATTTTGGCATATTTTAATATTTTAATTTCTGAATTGTTTTTATGTTTTCTATAGCGGACGCTTTTAAAGTGCATTTCTACATCGTTCTCACATGGTTAATTTCAACACGAATGATGTAATCAAATATTTTGTAACAATTTTATGATTTAAAAGAGTGTCCATGGAGTTTCTTGCCCGTTCTTCTCCATAGGTACAGACGCCAGCACATCAAGCTACTACAATCTGTCAGATTTCTTTAATAGATTTTCGACTTTATTGCTAAAGTGTTAGGTTCAATGTTGATTGGGAAAATCTGACAGTTTCGGGTAGGTTGACCTGCTGGCGTCCGTACCTACGCTTTGGAATGGGCAACTAGCTTCATCTTTCTGACTGACCGACCCTTTGACAATTCAAAAGTGCCTGTCCTGTTGTCCTGTTTAGTTGAATTAAATGATTTGAGTTTGAGTTTCCCAATTTTCCTCATCTTGTGCGAACGAGTCCAGATCGTCACGCCAGCGTTTCTTACGCCTGCCTCGATGACTGCGTCCTTCTTCAGGCACCCACTGCGTGACGACTCTGGCCCATCTGTTTTGATGCATCCTATATCTATGTATGACCCACCCAATCCCAGTCCGTTATTTATTGTGATCATAATTTTTGGAACGAAGTTCCTTTTCGCGCGTTGCAAAGGGGGCTAGACGGAAAAAATTAAGACCAAAAGATGGAACTACACTTTTTGCTCTAATTGTAAGCTGTGCGGCGTGCGCGTGTTTCTCTGTCGGTCTCTCTCTCTCTCTCTTTGGACTTCGTACCATCCGGGTGTCCCTTGACACCTCTCAAGTTTTATTTTTTATTTTTATTTATTCTTTCCGCCTAATTTGATTTGTGTTGATTTTATTTTATTTGAATTTTAACTGATTTGTTGATTTTAATACGTGTTCTATTAATGGGTGTTATATACCTGAAATAAATGAATTTATTATTATTATATTAGCTGCGCCTCGCGGTTTCACCCGCATAAGTTTCGATCCTGTGGGAATTTTGCGATAATAAGTATCCCATATGTTAATATTGGTTATGAACCATCTGTGTGCCAAATTTCATCCAAATCCGTTCAGCAGTTTTTGCGTGAAAGAGTAACAAACATCCATCCATCTAAACTTCCACGTTTATAATATTACTGGCTGCGCCTCGCGGTTTCACCCGCATAAACTTCGATCCCGTGGGAATATCGGGATAAAAAGTATCCCATATGTTAATCTTGGTTATGAACCAGCTGTGTGCCAAATTTTATCCAAATCCGTTCCGTAGTTTTTGCGTGAAAGAGTAACAAACATCCATCTATATGAAGAACTATTGTGTGTGTTATAAAATCTGTAAAATACCATATTTCAGGCAAATAAAGAATCTAATCTAATCTAATCCATCCATCCAAACTTTCCCGTTTTTAATATTAGTGGGATTAGCAGGATAAATAAACTAACAACATACAGCCATCAAACAATATTTTGAATTACTAACCTCTTTACAAAATATTTATGTTTTACACTACCTACTCAATCCTCCATACATGATGATTCGGCCCTCATACGTCATCATCATCATCTTCCTGCCCCATGTTACTAGGGATCGGCACTTATACGTCATGAGATCAAAAATAACCAAGTATTGAATTGTTATCTATTCTTCTTAGAAACCGGGAAATAACGGATACCCCTGGGTTTTTGTGATCATTACGCGGTTACAGGGAAGGCGATTAGTCATGAATAATTATAATCTATCGTAGCTATGTTGATTTCATATTTGTGTACCTATCATCAATTAAAATCATTAAAGTCATTTATTTAAATTAGGCTGAGAATCAACTGAGCGCTGGGGCTCTGTCTCGTATAGGGTCTTAGCATTATGCTGAGCGATGGCCGTTTTGCGTGAATGTGACGCATGTTTACCCCCAACTTGTTTTTTTTTTTTATTGTGTGTTTATGTCCTTTTTTATGCGTCATGTTTGCCGCAAATAAATGCATTTTCTTTCTTTCTTTCTTCTTTCAATCACTTTTCGAACGTCAAAATTACAAAAGACATTCCCCCAAAACGCCCGCCCTTCACCACTTCCTAGTGCTTTCGCTGCGAAGAAGAAGTGGCGATACAAACACCCCAGCAGCAAAGCCACCACGATGCTGCCAACTAAGTTTTCACGGTGAGATTTTTACAGACTGGACCGGCTGATCTACCTTAGCTTGCAGTTGCATAGGCATTTCTTATAACTTGGACCATCGCTAAATCTCTGACGTACACAGCAGCGCATGCCGCCGCTAACTTGTCATTAACGACACCCAGTTTGTTAGGGTTGGCAGAGCTAAGTTATTTAATCATAACTTAATGTTTGTCTAACTGATTACAAAAAAACAACATCATCAACACAGCAGACAACCGCTGGACAAGGGTCTTTCGCACGCCTGCGGCCTGACGCCATTTAACAGCTGTTTGAGAGAAGTCGAAGATCGAGATAGTAGAACCCCGTGGCCAGGGGTCCATATTTTTTTTTCTAAATGGCAGCCCCGCATGATCCCTATGGCGCGTATAAAATCAAAATGGCGGACAGGTAGATATGCCAGGGATCTTCAAAGCCCTTTTAAGTTTTTATCTGAAAGGAAAAGTTCTTCTTTATTCGCACTAGGAATGATCGAAAGGAGAAAATGTGTTCTCAAAATTAACATGCTGGAAGAAAAGTTACTAAATCAAGTATTAATCAGTCTGCTGCCAAGCATGGTGACTTTTATGCGGTTTTAGTGGTTAATAAAGGCAAAAATATTAAGGATGACTATGTAATAAAATCTCTTACTCATCAACCCTAACGCCGACTGTCCGTGTGCGTTACAATACAAGTTTTGCTCAGACGTAGTTTAGCATTTAAGCCGACATCTTGTGTATCGAGAAACATTATAAACAAAAAACATTTGCAAAATCATATCAAATAAATATAAGTGTAACCAAAAACAAAATCAGCAAAAGGAATCGAACTCGAATTTTGAATGTGACATTTCAGTGTTCTTTTTTAAATTTTCAAAAAGTAGTTTATTTTTTTTTTCTTGATTTTTTCATTTTTGTGTTGGTTGTTTGTGGTCGAATTTTATGGACGAAAAAAAAACTATTGTTTTTTTACAAAGTGATTGCTTAGTGATGGACCTGATAGACATTTAATTGTCTATCATTAAATCAGTTTGCGTGCCGTAAGGTAGGTAATTGTGGGAATTTTACTGACTTTTTTTATTCTACTTGCCCGTTTTGAAGATAAATTGTTACTTTGTTTTTTTGTTGTCATTTTGTTATCGTGTAACACTGATTGCGATTGTTTTGTTATGGAATCTAACTTCATTTTTTTTAGAACAAATACTTAACTAACTTTACCGCAAAGATGCCTACGAATCAAAGATGATAGATGAATAAATTACGATTATTACATAAATGTCATGTTTTAGATTTTCATATAAGTACTTAAGTACTATCGCCAAAATCTATATCTGAACCACCGTAAGGACTATTCCTGCTTGCAGCGCATATTATTAGTCGACATAAAAAGGATCCTCTTTTGTTTTGTTACGGACGTAGCTGTGGTCGTCATGTGCACGGGAATTTGTTTTCAACCTAAATTTTTTAGTAATTAGGTACACACGGCTACACGTCAAGCTATGTTATATTATATAGTCTAAGATATTATGTGCACTATGTTTTGCCAATCATCATCTGCCTAGCAGTTTCCCAATTATGTTGGGGTCGGCTTCCAGTCTAACCGGATGCAGCTGAATACCAGTATTTTACATGGAGCGACTGCCTATCTGACCTCCACAACCCAGTTACTGGGTAATACGATACCCCTTGGTAAGACTGGTTGTCAGACTTTCGGGCTTCTGACTACCCGTAAACTGTCAAAGATCCACAAATGACAGCCGGGACCAACGGCGAGGCACGGAGGGGTCTCGGTAACTTTATTTTATTACAATGAATAAAATATTAATCAGTAGAGTTTTATAAACTTAGAGGGTTGTATTTATGATTATAATTCTTTAAATACTACGGTTGCGAGTCATATTTTGTTCAACATTCAAACACAAATTTTCTTACGTTTTTTGCAATTTGCATGTCAGTCATGCAAATTGCAAAAAACGTAAGACAATTTGAATTTGGTGGGCTACCCTGGGGCTTTATCGTTAAGTCCACCTTTGTATGGTATTTTTTTTTACTTGTGCTTAAAGTTTTAATAAATAAATATTGTCTGTCGGGTTAGCTAGATAACAATAAAATAATCTCGCTTGTATATCCTCAAGCGAAGGGGGTATGCAGATCAATCAATTGTTGGTATGGACGACGACATATCAAGCTAATGCGAGATCAGCTAAAACTGGAAATGTAATAATGTGGAACTACCTGTTTGCCCAAACCCGGTTTAGTCGTTAACTCCGAACCAGAAGGCCAAGTATCTCGTAATATAAAATGTTAAAAATCTAGTCGCAGTCTCATCTCGGCGACAAACAAATGTCAAAAACTTATAGATTTTGAACT
The DNA here is from genome assembly GCA_945859715.1 of Apamea sordens. Lineage (NCBI taxonomy): Eukaryota > Metazoa > Arthropoda > Insecta > Lepidoptera > Noctuidae > Apamea > Apamea sordens. Next base: position 1,434,184 of record OX244015.1, on the reverse strand, counting down.
TTAGCTAAAGCTAAGGGCTCTAGCTAAAGTTCAAAATCTATTAAAGAAATTTGACAGATTGTAGTAGCTTGATGTCTGTCTGTACCTATGCAGGCGGCGGTAACCACTCTCTATCAGATTTTCCGCATGTTTACATTTTTGATTGAATGAATGAATGAATGAATTGCTCCGATCCCAGCGTGGTTTGACCAGACTCGATTAACCGAATGAACCCCAAGATTTACACTAGCTCCTGTAGCCTCATGTTCATGGTGCTACAGCGAGCATTGCATATCAAGGAATAGACTGGGGGGCGCGGTAATGATAGGGAAGACGTGCCCGTAGGATAGGGAAGGATTTCAGAGCCATACCGGATATGCATGCATCCTAGTGGAGTAAGCATTGGACTAGTGGAGAGATGGGTGATATTGATATATATCTATGTATGGGCATCTTTTAACAACTTGGTTCAGCCGATTGATTCTGTAAAAATCTCACCGTGAAAAGTTAGGTGAAGTGAGCTTAGACTGAGCTGTCAATAGTGTCAATCCCTAGCATTATTTGGAATGACAGCTCACTCCGCGCTCACTTCACCTAAGTTTTCACGGTGAGATATACCTCTAAAAGCTATTAATTTCCTGAATTCCCAACAGATCATTAGCAATTCCTAATTTTCGTAAAATTTCATTTCATATTAGGTGTAAACATTGCCGCATGAAAAAAATAAAAACCGTAATTTTATCGGTAAATTTTTCATTACAGTTTTTATTAATCAAATTGGTTTTTTATTTTTTATTTCTACAGTTTAAATGTTATTTCATTGTGATATGAATTGCACACAGATCATATTATGAAGTGTCAGTTTGTGACAATTTTTCGATTTATAGGTAATACTTATGATTCATATTGTTGTCCTATTATGATTCTGCCAAAGTGGCCTTTTTAGGACCCCAGGTTCAGCTTCACCGGTGAATCTTTTGGCGGGGTTCTACTGCTTTCTCGGCTCTTTTGTCCGTATGTTTACCTTTTTAACCGACTTCTAAAAAAGGAGGAGGTTCTCAATTCGGATGTTTGTATTTTTTTTATGTTTGTTCGCGCATAACTCCGTCGCTTGCCAACCGATTTGAAAAATTTTTTTTTTGTTGGAAAGGGTATACTTCCCAAATGGTCAAGAAATTTCATCAGAAACCGTTCAGTAGTTTGGTTTTTAAACAAAAATTACTGGTAAAAATTACAACTTAAAAGTGAAAAATAAAAACTTCTTTGCAAAAAAAAAATCAACCGTCTTCCAAAAACGACACTACAAAGTGAAAAATAACTTTAATTTCGGAAGTCGGTGGCAAACAACGAAGATGTGAACCCAACGATACCGACTTTCGAAATTAAAGTTATTTTTCAATTTGTAGTGTCGTTTTTGGAAGTCCGTTGTTTTTTTTTTTTTTTGATTTATGTAAATAACAGTTTCCCTATTAAAGGAAGGTTAATACAACTGTGACTAAACCATTCACTTAAATTAATTGAACAAAACCGCAGAATCTTGTGGTTAATATCGAACCTTCATAAATAATGAGCAATCGAAACCTACACACAGCAGTGGTTTGAGGTCAAATAAACATTGAATTAATTAAAGTTTCAACGGATGATTCACATGGAAAATCCATTTCCTACTTCCTCAACATCTGCCTGTCTTTTCCCAACTATGTTGGGGTCGGCTTCCAGTCTAACCGGATGCAGCTGAATACCAGTATTTTACATGGAGCGACTGCCTATCTGACCTCCACAACCCAGTTATTGGGAAATACGATACCCCCTCAGTGAGACTGGTTGTCAGACTTTCGGGCTTCTGACGACTCGTAACGACTGTCAAAGATCTACGAATGGCAGCCGGGACCAACGGCTTAATGTGCATAGTCCATACAACCCGAATCTCTTTAAGGCGAGAGTGAATAGGCTTCTTCTGGGCAAGCTCGTTCCACCGTAGATCTCATCCCTGCCTCTGGGCTGGATTGAGGTCAAGAGTGAGCCCATTGTCAATAAAAAAAATGTGCTTTCTAAGGCACGAAGGGGTCTTGGTATGTAAAGATGGTCACCCTTCCACGAACTAACCACGGCAAGCGTAGCTTAACACAAGCCAAGAACAAATCAATATTGAATTTATTGCTTCCATTTAGACAATCGATAAATTCGTCAAATAATTAAATGATGACTATTACTGACTGACTTTGACTTTAATGATGATTATTATTCACTGCCCCTGTGGTGCAGTTAGGATGTTCGAAATCCCCAGTTTTTGTGTTTTTGCCTCGACCACCACTGTCATCAAAATGACGATTATCGCATTTACAAACTTGAATTTATTCAAGGTAAGTTATTAAACTTACGCGCTAAATATGGAAGATGTAATGGCGTTAACATAATGAGCTTTGTATCCAACTCTCCTAATTAACGAACATTCATAAGCTTTGATGGATAGCAAAATAAATATTTACAAGTATTTCATTAAATACTTTTCGCAATAAATACTTTTTCTTTCTTTCTTTCACATAGCAATATTGAAATGTTATGAATGATCGTTCAAAACTTCGGTCAATGTGACGTAATCGTTCCCGAGATCAAGCGGTCAAGTACAACACCTTGAGGAGCTTATAGGATTTTGGAGGGAGGAGTTTATATGAAATTTCCATTTCATACTTCCCATAACATGATCAGCCTAATGTTTTCACGGCTGGGACACAGGTCTCCATTATGTGAGATGGAACGGGCCGTGGGCCGAAGCAGACACGGACGCGACTCGCCCCGTGACAGTCTACGTCATAGATTATACAGTCTGTCTACGTTACGAGGCACGGAGGGGTCTCGGAATTAATTAATTCAGGGTGGATTTTCCAATCGACAGCTATACTGTTTATTCGTAGAATAAAATTGATATCTAACAGATTTTGTATGGAAGAATTACTGTCAATAATTAAAAATGATTCCTCCGATAAAATTATCAGCCGGTCGATCCTGTAAAAATCTCACCGTGAAAACTCAAGTGAAGTGAGCTTGATGTGAGTTGTCAGTAGTGTCAATCGCTAGCATTATTTGGAATGACAGCTCACTTCACGCAAGTTTTCACGGTATACGGTTACAGAATTGCACTGCAGGCGTTGGAAAAATGAATTCTTTCATTTGTTTTTTTTACGTTGCTCTCACATAAAGAAACAACAAGAATAATGTGCCCAGGATTTTGTAATAATATCTTGATTTAAAAGAGTGTCCGTGGAGTTTCTTGCCCGTTCTTCTCCATAGAGATCTACGCTTTGGAATGGGCAACTAGCTTCAACTTTCTGACTACCTACCTAACTGAATTGAATTAAAAACTGAGTTGACAACACGGTTAGCGCAGTGGCTGAGCGATCGGACTGCTGCGCTGCGTGTCGCGGGTTCGATTCCCGCACAGAACAAATATTTGTAAGTCCTACATGTATTTGTTCTGAGTCTGGGTGTTTTTCTATCTATAATATGTATGTATTTACAAAAAAAAAAAATGTATATAAGTAGTTTATCAGCCATCTTGTTACCATAACACAAGCATTAGGTTGCTTAGCTTGGGACTAGATGGCGCTGTGTGAAATGTCCAGGGATATTATTATTATTATTAACTGATCATTTAATTTTGACAATTCAAAAATGCCTGTAAGTGGTTTAATTTAGACAAATGCTTTAAGTTTGAGTTTGAATCTTGATTTTCACTCATCTACGGACCGACCTCGGCAAGCGTTGCTTAACATTGGAGATCTCCCCGTGTAGTTGCAGCCACGAGCCCCGATATGTGCTTTACACATCCCTACATAATAATTTATTATACAACGCAAAGTTGTGTACCTACCCGTTTGTTCCGTTACTGAGCTTTAAATAAAGAACTCGAAAACCACATCTATATGATTTACGTGACTTTTTTTTTTAATTTAAGAGGGTGCACACAGGTCCACTAGCGCCACTCCTTTAAAAAAATATTATCTCGTGACTGAGAAGGAATTATGAAAATCTGTTCAATCAGCGACCTCGGTAAATGTGTCTAGAATTTTCTAATACCTTTTACAAAATTTCATATTGAGACACGAAGCAACAAAATTCGATCTAAAGAAAAGCGGCCACATTCCTATATGTCGTATTTAGTTGCTTCGTGTCTCAATATGAAACTTAATAAAAGGTATTAGAAAATTCTAGATACATTTACCGAGGTCGCTGATTGAACAGATTTTCATAATTCCTTCTCAGTCACGAGATAATATTTTTTTAAAGGAGTGGCGCTAGTGGACCGTTGTACAGGCTCTTAAGGCGATAACGTCAGAGAATCCCGCCATTTTATATTTTTCTTACGTTTTTTGCAATTTGCAGGACAGCATCAGGTTTTATGGTATCTCAATATGATTTGCGGCCGTAACAAACTTTTATCAATTAAGTACTAGCAGCGCCCCGCGGTTTCACCCGCATAAGTTTCGATCCCGTGGGAATATCGGGATAAAAGTATACTATGGGTTATTCCTGGTTATAAACCATCTGTGTGCTAAATTTCATTTAAATCCGTTCAGTAGTTTTTGCGTGAAAGAGTAACAAACATCCATCCATCCATACAAACTTACGCGTTTATAACATTAGTAGGTAGGAAGTGATTATCATAAAAATCATCAATACATCTCTCTAAGTTCATATTATATTTCCCTATTGAATGACTATTTCATGCAATCATGGCATTTGAGGCCAATTAATAATTCTAATTAATTATTTAATAATTCTAACTCAAGGAGTTGTATTGCTGATTCCATTGGTGATGAATGAATAATAATTCTGTGAAGTGATATTTTTGTTACGGTCGCGAATCTTATTTACATTGTCACATCAAACTACTACAATCTGTCAAATTTCTTTAATAGATTTTCAACTTTATCGCTGAAGCATTGACTCAACGTTCAAGGTTGATTGGGAAAATTTGACAGTTTCGGATAGCTTGACCGGCTGGCGTTTGTACAAAAAGTATTTAGTTCACCAATCGAATATTTATTTGAATTTATTTCCTCTGGTAGGATTTCTTTGCAAAGATGCTTTATTAACAAGAAAATAAACTAAAAAAATATGTTAAGTAGAAGCTCAGTCGATATTTAAATCAAACAGCTATGCAAAAACGTCTCAGAAAACTGGCTGTTATCATTAATTAAAAACAAACCAGTTCGTTTTCAAACAAGTTGGTGTATTGTTGTCGCATATATTTGAGACGGCTGGACCAAATCTGGTTATTATGGTGCAGTATAGTAAATGATTAATTATGAATTCTTTAGCGAACGCATAAACCGGCGAACCAGTTTATGATTTTGTAGATAAATAATTATTTATTTACTAGCTGCGCCCCGCGGTTTCACCCGCATAAGTTTCGATCCCGTAGGAATATTGGGGTAAAAAGTATCCTATTTGTTAATTCTGGTTATAAACCATCGGCGTGCCAAATTTCATCCAAATCCGTTCAGTAGTTTTTGCGTGAAAGAGTAACAAACATCGGTCTATCCATCCATCCAAACTTTCACGTTTATAATATTACTAGCTGCGCCCCGCGGTTTCACCCGCATAAGTTTCGATCCCGTGGGAATATCGGGATAAAACGTGTCCTATATATTAATCCTGGTTATAAACCATCTGTGTGCCAAATTTCATCCAAATCCGTTCGGTAGTTTTTGCGTGAAAGAGTCACAAACATCCATCCATCCATCCATACAAACTTTCACGTTTATAATATTATAGTAGGAAGTAGGATTAGCTTATAGCTTCTACACATTTTTATGCTAGGAGTCAGCTCCTGCGCCTGGTAACAAAACCTGTGTTACAGGAGCCAGAGTCTTGTCCCAATCAGTAGGTTCTGGATTTTATGCAATATAGGTACCTATACACCATCATACCTAGTCTTTTCCCAACTTTTACAAAACCTGGTAAATAAAAAAAAAATAGAAAAAGAAAATGCATTTATTTGCGGCAAACAACAATATGATAACAATTGATTATGTTGATAAAATATGATAATGTAGGTAAATGCCTAATGGGTGAAAATTTACATGAAGATATTTAGAAAAAAAAAAAACTACACCGCCGAAAAAACTTAAAAGCGAAAAATAATAAACCTAACTAAGTTTAAGTATGCCTACGTAATTTTGAGTCGGCGCCAAACAATCAATAAACAAAGAAATTGCCTTAAATTTGGCGCCACCGCGTACTTATATATATATATATATATTTATGAATTACCACGCATAACTTTCTACTCTGTAAAAAGTTATGCGTGGTTCGTCGGTTAAAAAGGTTATTCAGGGACATCGACGCGCAAACTGTTATATATCATGAACTCAGCACCCTTATTGCGTAGCACATTTTCAATTACAATCAGTTTGAAGGATATTGCTAATCCATTGCTTGATATGTTGGAAAAAAGTGTCTGTTTAACAACGTAAATTACGCAATGAATGTTGTTGAGCTGTCAACCATTGCTACTGTTAGTTACGCAATTTCTTCGCCGATTGAAGACCTGCGTAGAAATTTCAAGCTACTTCCTGGGGCTGCAGTCTCGACATTCATAGCGATCGCTTTACGACCGAATTCGGTCGCAAAGTCCTATCACTCCATACATTACACCTGTCAATGCGGGACTTTGCGACCGAATTCGGTCGTAAAGCGATCGCTATGAATGCCGAGACTGCAGCCCCTGGTAAAGTTTCATCAAAATCGGTTCGGTAGTTCAGCAGTAAAAATTTACAAAACGAACAAACATAAAAAAGTGTCTCAAAATTCAACAGAACTTTAGCCTGCGCTTTCGCATTCCATTGCTTTTCGTTTCGACTTTACCCTTCCTTAAACATTGTGACCTTCACCTTTTAAAGCGAGTTTCAACGCATTTCTTTTTGCTTTGTCCGCTTAATTATAATTGCAATTGTATTTACAATACAACAAGTAAGAACAAGTATCAACTAATGACTGCACGTGCACGGACTAATTACGGCTAAGAAACAGTATTTGTTGTAGGAGCACAACTGTTTAATGATTTACCGGAGGATTTTAAGAAGTCTGCCCTACCCTTTTCCCCAACGATGTTGGGGTCGGCTTCTAGTCTAACCGGATGCAGTTGAATACCAGTATTTCACATGGAGCGACTGCCTATCTGGCCACCACAACACAGTTACTGGGTAAAACGAAACCTCTTCGTAAGACTTACTCGTACATTTACAATTTTACACACCGCCGGTAGACACCGTTAGTCTTGCCCAGAGATACTCGTATAAGAAAGAATTTCTATGGTCTTGGCTGGAGGCCTTCATTTATGGAGGCACCATGAACGACCTCCTAGGTTGATCTTTTTGAAGTGAAACCTTCTTTAGCGGCGTTGTGCACTTTTTTTGTAATGGGTAAAAAAAATTAAACTCGCGTCAGGACACGTGACCTGATCGAAAATTCGTAAGACGGAGGGAGTTTTTTGTGATGGGTAAAAAATGTTAAACTCGCGTCAGGCCACGTAACCTGATCGAAAATTCGTAAGATGGAGCACGCGTCAGGACACGTGACCTGATCGAAAATTCGTAAGACGGAGCTCGCGTCAGGACACGTGACCTGATCGAAAACTCGTAAGACGGAGGGAGAGTAGACCGCATTCCAAAATATCAATAATGCACAACGTTAATATTCAAGTTAACACTTCTTCCCGGAGTGCAACCCGTTGATTTTGTTTTTTCAAAAAAAAAAAAAAGTCCTGCCGATCTATTCCGTAAAAATCACATCAAAACTTAGGTGAAGTGAGCTGCAAGTGAGTGATGCTACGGATTGGCACTAGTGACAGCACTCACTTCATCTCAGTTCACGGCAAGATTTTACCAGAATAGATCGTTGATTTTTGACATTAGTTACGGGTATTCAAACTCAAATTCAAAGCTTTTATTTTAATTAAACCATTTACAGGCACTTTTGAATTGTCAAAATTAAATAGTCGGTCAGTTAGTCAGAAAGTTGAAGCTAGTTGCCCATTCCAAAACGTAGATCTCTATGGAGAAGAACGGGCAAGAAACTCGAAGGACACTAATATTCAAGACATTACAAAATCCTAGGTACATTATTCAGAACTAGATGCCCGAAAATCAGACAGCCACACACGACAAATACGTCAACGCCGGCTGTCGCTGAAAACCAGCGCTGGGGCTCTGTCTGCATAGTCTTCGCATTTATAAATAAATAATAAATAAATTCATTTATTTCAGGTACCACTCCCATATTAGAAAACGATTACAAAATCATAAATTCAAAACATCACACACCAATAAAAAAATTTTTTAAAAAAAATGATTTATTTCTCTCAAAAAGGTACAAACTTTGGTTCATGTCATATTATGTCAAATCAATAACCTTTGTGAGAGCTGGAGTCTATAGTGGGTTCGGGACCTGTATGACAGATCTCCAGGCTCTCACCCTCTTAAACAATACTATTTAGTTCTAATTTGAACACATCAAGGCCTTCACGTACAGAGAGGAATATTTAAAAACTAAAATAGGAAAAATTTTACAACTAAATAACAAAAAATCTGTGAGTGTGTAGTGAATGGTGTGTCTGTGAGTGTGAAGTATATGGTGTGTGTGTTATGTGTGTTGTGTGGGTGTGTGTGTGTGTGTGTTTGAATAAATACAACATCAACACATCAATTAGATAAAACAAATTAAATTAAAATGCTGAGCGATGGACGTTTTGCGTGGATGTGACGCATATTTTCCCCGAACTTGTTTTTTTTTGTGTTCTTTCTCTGCGTCATGTTTACCGCCAAAAAGTTTATATTTTTTTAACTACCAGTCTTTCCACGTGGTATCGTGTTACCCAGTAAGTGTGTTGTGGAAGACAGATAGGCAGTCGCTTCATGTAAAATACTGGTATTCAGCTGAATCCGGTTAGACTGGAAGCCGAATAGCCGACCCCAACAAGTTGAGGAAAGTCGCGACAGATGATGATGATGACACACACTTTATCTTGTTTTTTTTTCCTTTTTCATAATTATATATTTTATTTTTTTACCCTTTGGAGGCATGTGGAACAGGGTGTAAAGTTCACTCATACTCTATAGAAAAGGGAGGATCCTCCGACCAGACGGGTGTTGTGTCTGGCGGGCAACTGCCCAACGATTGATGTTGGGAAATTGTATCTATGCTAACTGCGCGGTAAACTCTGCTTGCGAGATGCAGGATTTGCGTGATGTCAGTATGACGCGTTGTTCGCATGTGGCGTTGTAGAGACCGCTACACCCCTCCGTGCCTCGGAAAGCACGTTAAGCCGTTGGTCCCGGCTGTCATTCGTGGATCTTTGACAGTCGTTACGGGTAGTCAGAAGCCCGAAAGTCTGATAACCAGTCTTACCAAGGGGTATCGTAGTACCCTGTAACTGGGTTGTGGAGGTCAGATAGGCAGTCGCTCCATGTAAAATACTGGTATTCAGCTGCATCCGGTTAGACTGGAAGCCGACCCCAACATAGTTGGGAAAAGGCTAGGCAGATGATGATGATGATGATGATTTATTTTGTAAATACAATTTTAAAAAATTGTATTTACAAACTAACACTAATATATACAATTTGTATACAAGTATATAATACGAAAAAATATAAAAAAAGGCAGTAGCTCAAAAAATTCATCCGCATCACTGTCAATGGGATAAGTGCCCAAAAGGCTGACAGCTTTACCACGTTGGATGGCAATGCTGATTCTTTGGGCTAAAAATATGCCAGCCTTCTGGTCAGGTGAAGAGTCAACTAACCGCTTGGCGATGTCTCGAAAAATTCGATTATCTTGATTGAAATCATTGATTTATGGACAAGGAAAACATTTAGTGAGATAACCTGAATATTAACTCGCAGTGAGCAAGTTTGAGAGTAGTGATGGCCGAGTGGTAACGGCCGCGAGTTACGAGATCGTAAGTTCGAACCCAGTCAAGCGCTTCAGTTTGTGAAAATTATTTCATCACCTCTGCGCTCAAAAGTCAAAACGGTGAGGAAACTAGCATGCCGTAGAACCAAAAATTCGAAGACAGGTGACATCTACCAACCCGCACTGGGCCCGCGTGTTGCATTACGGCCCACTCCCTCTCATCGAGAGGGGGACTGTCTCCTTGCAGTGGGCATATTATATTTTATTGATAAGGCTGTCAGCACACAGGGGTTATTCAACTTTCATGATAATCATGCCAATACTAGTAGACGAGAATGTAACTAGCCATTGTAGGTAGGGTAGGCGTGTGTGATGATTATGAATGTACGAAGGTGTACGAAGGGATGAAAAAAAGTCTGAAGTACACAAGAAGAAGGAAGAAAGTTTATTGCACAGACACAGGTTACAGTCACACACACAAGAGTTACACTAAGAAGAAGGAGTAATAGAAATAGAGTAGATAGCACGAAGTTAAGCAGAAATACAGTCAATATTAATCGCGGCGAAGCTATGATTTCAAATGGGCAACGATTGATGTCGGGAAGTTTGTATGTATGCTAATTGCGCGGTAAACTCTGCTTGCGAGATGCAGGATTTGCGTGACGTCAGTATGACTCGTTGTTCGTATGGTGGCGTTGTAGATACCGCTACACCATAAAATTGAGCAAACAATTAATTAAAAATAAAGTGCCAATGACATTAATATATTATAATCTGTATCGGACATCCTGTAAGTTCATGATAACAGCAAACTGACCTTCTTTCAGCTGAAGTTTATTTTTTACAGTGATATGAATGTCACAATCATCATCCTCCTGAGTCCTGCCTTTATCCTAATTTAATTGGGGTCGGTTTAATTTAGTAACTGGGTTGTGGAGGTTAGATAGGCAGTCGCTCCATGTAAAATACTGGTATTCAGCTGCATCCGGTTAGACTGGAAGCCGACCCCAACATAGTTGGGAAAAGGCTAGGCAGATGATGATAAATTGGGGTCGGCGCAACATGTCTTTTTCTTCCATACTTCTCTATTAGTCGTCATCTCGGTAGTCACCCCCTTTCTTACCATATCATCATTCACACAGTCCATCCATCGTTTCGTTGGTCTTCCCCTACTCTTATAGCTATCGACATTCATACTCAAAACGAAATATGAATCTCACAATGATGAATATAAATTAAGGGGCTCGTGGTTAAATAAGGCTTATGTTTAACTAACCACCAGATATAGTAACATATAACAGACAAAAATAGTAAATGAATAAAATAAATAAATAAAATAATGATTTATTTCTCTCAAAAAGGTACAAACTTTGGTTCATGTCATATTATGTCAAATCAAATTTATAACCTTTGTGAGAGCTGGAGTCTATAGTGGGTTCGGGACCTGTATGACAGATCTCCAGGCTCTCACCCTCTTAGACAATACTATTTAGTTCTAATTTGAACACATCAAGGCCTTCACGTACAGAGAGGAATATTTAAAACTAAAATAGGAATTTTTTTTAAACTAAATAACAAAAAATCTGTGAGTGTGTAGTGAATGGTGTGTCTGTGAGTGTGAAGTATATGGTGTGTGTATTGTGTGTGTGTTGTGTGTGTGTGTGTGGTCTACAAATTTACTATCTATTTTATTTTACAACAGCTAAAATTTTTTCCGTCTCAGAATAATCTAAATCAAGAAGCCAATTCACTATTTTTGCTTTACCAAAATCTGGAAGCCGACCCCAACGTAGTTGGGAAAAGGCGAGGCAGATGATGATCTAATATTAAGTAGTAGTACTATTAAAATGTATCGGGAGTATTGACATACCCGATTTTAAAGAAGTGTGTCATGCGTTTAACTGGTTGCAGAGCCATTGACGTCATAGCAACTTCTAATTAAGGTGACCTTTCGATAACAAAAATGTATATTTTTCCACCTAAAATTAGAACCCTTTTGTGTTCACGCAAAATAAACAAGCTGAAATGAATAAATGAATGAATACATACTTGTTTTTTTAGTTATTTAAGTTTGACAGTATTTCGGAATACACCACTTTCAAAGAACAGAATCGCGTTATGGTATCGTATAAGCGGCCGCGTTTTTATGTGTGTGTAAAAGGGCAGTTACAGTGAGGTCTCAGACAGGCCGCGTTTTAAAATGCGTGTCCCACACATAACGATTTCCGAAAATTAGAAAAAAAAACCTACTTATTTTATTATTGATTCGTGTCGTGAATCAGTAGCATAGTTACCTCCTTAAATTTGACGAGGTTGCAAAACAACACCTTGTATAGGTACCTATTATATTTTCAAAAATCAAATCAAAATCGTAAAATGTGGTAGGTTCAGACGCCAGCACATCAAGCTACTACAAACTGTCAAATTTCTTCAATAGATTTTCCACTTTATCGCTAAAACATTAGGTTCAAAAGTTGATTGGGAAAATTTGACAGTTTCGGGTAGCTTGACCTGCTGGCGTCTGTCCAAAGGATGATAAATAATTCCGCCATCATTCTGCCATGTATTGATGGCATGCAAATATTCAATACATGAAGTAGGTATGTAGTAATAACAACATGCAGTCATATACTAATAACGTACCTATTTAACTAAATCCACAAAGAAACATAAATAATTAAAAACATATTACAATGCATTTCTGAAGTGGTAGGAGTGAGATGTGCCGTTGCCGGCAATATTGCCCGAAGTGGGAATATTGGTGGCAATATTGCCGGGAGTGGAAATATTTGGGAATATTGCTTAATTTTAAGTCAAATTAAGTACGGAAACTATGTATAACACTTAAAATTAGCATTTAAAGGCCATAATCTACATTATATACAATACAATATTGTTTTGGGTAAAATTGCCAATAATGCCAGCATTTTTGGCAATATTCCCGGTATTTTACCGGTAATATTGTCCATGTTGCCGCACACGATAGTGAATATAACAAATAACATGAATTCGAATCATTTCTTTTAATGTTGTACTTGTTTTTCATGTAAAATCACATAGCAAAAACAACAAGTATAGGAAATAACAAAGTGTAAATCTTTACAAATCTCTATCAAAACTACAAATAATCCACAAAAATAACATTATTTTAATATTTAAATGCACTGGTTTTGGTAATCCTTACATAATCAGTAAATCACCGTTTAGAGTACAACTTACGTAGTAGTTTTTATAATCATTTTAAAATCACAGCTCTTGTTAATACTTATATATTTCTAAATCTTAATAATAATCAGTCATTGATAATCACAGCGTTTTGTTTATAATTTATACATAAAGTAAAATCCACAGACAATGGATCTTCGTCTGATTCTGGTCTGAAATCGTTCAGTGGTTCATCACATGTTTCGTCGACAAAATCGAATTCCACATCGTCGGCACATTCTTCATCGGGTAAATCTTCATAATGTACAGGCTTCAAACTGTTTAATTTTCTTTGTGTAAATTTAGTTCGAATATTTTAACAAGAAATTGTTCCCCTAACATAGGTAGTATATTTATCCGCATGTGCGTATTTCAAATATTTTATGATCGATATACTACACAAATATAACTAAACGATGATTACACCTGCAGTAATAATAAAATATATTAGTAATATTTGACAGGCAACATTGGCAATATTGCCAATGCTGCTGGCAATATTGGTATTTTACCGGCAGTGGCAACATTGGGAATATTGCCGGCAGTGGCAATATTGCCACCAGGCACAATACCACTTTTGATTTGTATATTTTTTCCGTAAATTATTGACGCCGAAAGAATTGCCTTAATTTCCAATCAATGTGTGTTTGTGATGGACCTAACTGTTTCTTTAACGATGGAAAGTTTTCGAAGTTTTAATAGCATTTAAATACAGACGTCAGCACTTCAAACCACTACAATCAGTCAAATTTCTTTAATTGATTTTCAACTTTATCGCTAGGTTCAAGATTAATTGGGAAAATTTGTCAGTTTCGGGTACCTTGACGCGCTGGCGTCAGGGGGATTACCTATCAGGGGGAATTCCCGACATTTTTTTTAGATTCCATAGGTTTTCCCCTTCGGGGCACTTTTTGGGGGGATCTGTGGAAAAAGTGTTTTTTTCGACCCTAGTTTTCCCCGCTATGGGGGATTATCAGGGGGACTTCCAAAGCTTTTTTAAGATACCAGTTTTCCCCCGGGACACTTCCGGGGGGAGCTGCGGAATAAGTGTTTTCGATTCCAATTTTCCCCCATGACAGGGGATTATCAGGGGGTAATTCCAGACTTTTTTTATAGATTCCACTTACCTCCATAAGGGGGACTTTCAGGGGGGATTTATGGAATAAGCCCTTTCCTTATCTTTCATTTTGTTGTAATGAATGACTTGTGAAATTTCGATATTAAAGAAGTAGATTTGCTTACAGCCAGCCCTGTTTGACAGTCTGTTTATCGTTTATAAATGTTGTTGTTTTTTAATGTATATAAGTAGTTTATCAGCCATCTTGTTACCATAACACAAGCATTAGGTTGCTTAGCTTGGGACTAGATGGCGCTGTGTGAAATGTCCAGGGATATTATTATTATTTATTATTATTTGTCTGTGGAAAATTCGCCCGCATCTATGTATTAAGGCTAGGTATTGCTTATTGCATCAGAAAGAGCCTAAATATCCTAGATAACATTAAACACGCTAGCATCCTTATTGCATAACATAGGTGAAATTTCGATAATAGTGAAGTAGAGTTGCTTACAGCCAGCCCTGTTTGTCAGTCTGTTTATCATTTATAAATGTTATCTGTCTGTGGAATATTTGCATTAATGAGCATAATTATTCGCCCGCATCTATGTATTAAGGCTAGGTATTGCTTATTGCGTCGGAAAGAGCCTAAATATCCTAGATAACAATAAACACGCCAGAATCCTAATTGCATAACACATCATCTTTCTCGGTCTGAAGCATTTTGAAGGATATTGCTAATCCATCATCATCATCTGCCTAGCCTTTTCCCAACTATGTTGGGGTCGGCTTCCAGTCTAACCGGATGCAGCTGAATACCAGTATTTTACATGGAGCGACTGCCTATCTGACCTCCACAACCCAGTTACTGGGTAATACGATACCCCTTGGTAAGACTGGTTGTCAGACTTTCGGGTTTCTGACTACCCGTAACGACTGTCAAAGATCCACGAATGACAGCCGGGACCAACGGCTGTAATCACAGAACATATATACTTACCCTAAAGGGCTGTAATACACTAGGCAGTGCGGGTTGGTGAATATTGTCATTGAAATGGTGGGTAGTAGATATTTAACCATTACCCGGTTGCGTATTGCCATTGTGTATATCAGTACAGACACCCATAGTCTGTACTCGATCACTTTGTGCTCTTAAAAATAACAAATACTCTAAAGCAAACTACGTATGACTACAGACCAGTCTGTATAAGTATACAGTTTGCTTGCATATTTTTAAAGCAAACTACGTATGACTACAGACCAGTCTGTATAAGTATACGGTTTGTTCGCATATGTCTAAAGCAAAATGTGACCGTGTTATTGTTTGTATTGTAGGGTATGTGGGGTCATAAGACTTTAATTATATGTTGCAGTGTACTACGTAACAATATTGAACATAACTATGTTGTACGTGTTTATATATTCTCTGAGGGAAGCTTCGTGCGACCCCCTCCATAGAAAAGGATTCAACATTTTTCTTCTTCTAAAGATTTTCCGATCTCTATGCTATTTAAGTATGTTTATCAACATAATTAAAAATATTTTTGTTTTTGTAAAATAATAATAAAATATTAAAGTATTTATTTTTGAAAGGATAAATCAACATTATTAACTATTTAAAACGAAACCTTATTTAATGTTTTTTTGCATTTGGCTGATTTTTATTAATATTTTCAGAGAGATTATGTTGTTTTTTCTTTCTCACATCTCTTCCACTTTGTATGCGTCCTTTTCCTTTAGAGATCCCTCTGTCCTTTCTCCTCGAAACAGATGTTGGTTGAACGCCTATTTTCCTAGATCTACACATCTTTATTCTCTGAATGGCAAATTTTTTGGCTTGGTCTACGGTTTCTATGGTACATAAAACTTTATTCAATTTTTTAATTATCATTAAATTATTAGCCATAATGCGAAGAAAGCAAAGAATGTAAAGGATGTACCTATCTATCTTTGGTGCGAAAGAGGCAGAATGTGTTTGCTCTACACTCGCATGAAGTTTGCTCACACTGAAGCATGCCATTGTACATACCACGGCAGCCAAATTGTCTGTACTCGTATGTGTTTTGCTCTCACGGATTAGAGCAAAGTGTATTTTATTTCAGTCTGTCTCTGTACGGATATGCAGTATGCTCTCTAGCTACAAGAGCATATTGCGTGCGATTACAGAGCAACCCCTGTCTGTGCTAGTATACATTATGGCAATACGCTACCCGGTTACAAATCCAGATTCCGGGCTGCTACTT
Organism: Apamea sordens; assembly: GCA_945859715.1. Classification (NCBI taxonomy): domain Eukaryota; kingdom Metazoa; phylum Arthropoda; class Insecta; order Lepidoptera; family Noctuidae; genus Apamea; species Apamea sordens. The sequence continues at coordinate 1,417,783 of OX244015.1, read as the reverse complement.
ACTGAGATTAGATAACATTACCGCGGCACAGGGCACATAAAAGCCACCTTCGAACGTCAAAATTAACAAAAAAAAAAACATTCTACTAGACAACACGGTTAGCGCAGTGGCTGAGCGATCGGACTGCTGCGCTGCGTGTCGCGGGTCCGATTCCCGCACGGAACAAATATTTGTATTGCCTACAGGTAGTTGTTCCGGGTCTGGCTGTTTGTGTATGTGAGTTTAAATGTTTGTAAACGCACCCACGATATAGGAGTAATTATTCCTAGCGTGGGGCAAAGTTTAAAAAAAAAAAACTTGAGAGGTGTCAAGGGACACCCGGATAGAACGAAGTTCCTTTCGATTAATTAGTGAAGGAATTGTAATTTTTTTTTTTTAAGTTATAATTATAATACATAATATTTTTTTTATTATTAACAAATAAAAAAACAGACAAAAAAACTGGCTTGCTTTCTATAAGAGAGAGAGAGAGAGACAGACAGACAGAGAAACACGCGCACGCCGCACGGCTTACAACTATAGCAAAAAGTGTCGTTCCAACTTTTGGTCTTCATTTTTTCCGTCTAGCCCCCTTTCGCAACGCGCGATAAGGAACTTCGTTCCAAAAAAAAAAAGTTGCTCCTTCCAAAATGTAGTTTCGTAACTGTTGTGTTTAAATGTGGAAGTAACAGTAGTCTGTCTGTTAAATACCTATCTTTGAAGACGCGCAGATAGATCATGACCTGGGTACCTGGGTATTGGATAATTTTTATCCCGGTGCGGTAGTGCCTTCCCGTGGGGTAAAGGGACTCCGCGACCTATGAGAACTATGAGAATACAGGTCAGAAACTTAAAAAGAGACTCAATCCAAACTAATATTATAAATGCGAAAGTAACTCTGTCTGTCTGTCTGTCTGTCTTTGCTTCACGCCTAAACTACTGAACCGATTTGTGTGAAATTTGGTACAGACATAGTTTGGAACTTGAGAATGGACATAGGATAGTTTTTATTACAAAAAATAAAATAAAATAAAAAATAAAATTTATTCCGGACATACAGCGCCATCTATAGGTCAAGAGTCGGCATCAATTCAGTACTGAAAACATCCACGCGGGCGAAGCCGCGGGCAGAAGCTAGTCAGTTAATAAAAAGTATCCATCCTTAGAAGCGCAAAAAGTTTTTCGAGGACCATTCAAATATTTCCCCTTATTAAATTCGTCGACGGTGCACGTTGTCGAAGTCTCAAGGAAAAGTTCCAAAATCAACAACACTTTGACACACCGCGATGAGTAGCTTTTTATGCTTGTTATGATCGAATGATCGAGTTTTTATTAAGTTTTAAGGAAAAACACAACGGACCTCTATTTAAGGTAAAATTTTAAATGCATAGACTGTGTTACTCGTAGCAATGTAGCATTACTCATAAACTAGTCAACTTTGGTTTCGTAAGAAAGCGGTGAACATGGGTGAACGGTCACATGGCGTCGGCAATTTACCGATGAATGTCGTCACGGAAACGTTGTGTGTGAAACTAAGTTGGTGTGTTATCCTGGAGAGCGTTTTTAACTACGACTCCTAAAAAAGGAGGAGGTTCTCAATTCGGGTGTTTGTTTTTTTTTTATGTTTGTTCGCGCATAACTTCGTCGCTTGCCAACCGATTTGAAAAATTATTTTTTTATTGGATAGGGCATACTTCCCAAATGGTCCCATAGAAATTTCATCAAAAACGGTTCAGTAGTTTGGTTTTTAAACCAAAATTACTGGTAAAAATTACAACTTAAAAGTAAAAATAAAAACTTATTTGCAAAAAAAAAACAACCGACTTCCAAAAACGACACTACAAAGTGAAAAATAACTTTAATTTCGGAAGTCGGTGGCAAACAACGAAAATGCGAACCCAACGACACCGACTTCCGAAATTAAAGTTATTTTTCACTTTGTAGTGACGTTTTTAGAAGTCGGTTGTTTTTTTTTGCAAAAAGTTTTTATTGACACCGTAAAGTCAAAAACTGCTGCCCAAAGATTGAAAGCCTGCCGCAAGATTTGTCCTAACTATACCCTGTCCATTCGGTAAACCGATTTTTGACAAATGTCAAAGTCAAATCATTTATTTCAAATAGAAGGCACGTTTTGAAAGTCAAAAAATACATTAAAATAGAATTGATTCTAGTCGCCCCTTCCAAAAAGTAGTTTTCGTATGGAGAAGAATGGGCAAGAAACTCCACCGTTACCTACTCTTTTATAATGTTTTTCAATATTTTGTATACATTAACGCACGCATTCTATACAAAATCGTTGTTTTCTATCTTCGATCAATACCTAATAGTACTAGATTAAGATTCAGGAAAAAAAATCAGTCGCTCAAGTGGCCACGTTTGCACACACGTAAACATCTACATTTCTTAGAAAAAAGTTTAATAACATTAACAATTTCAGTTTATTATAAAACTTAATGCTTAAACATAAAGTTTAATTACCATTGCAAAATATATTTAAAATGACGCTTGAAAATAAAATCATTCTATTTTTAAATTTTCAGTTATTTATTCTAAAATGAAACTTAAAGTCTAAGTAATAAGGTTAAAAACATACTAATTTGAAATAAGACCACAAAAGTATTTGTGCTCTTATTTTTCGGGCCGTTTTTGAAGCGCTTATCGGGAATCTAGTAGGTAGGTACTATTATTGATCGAAGTTTTCCATGGATAAAAACTGAACAGAGCTGAATAAGGTTAGTCTCTTACTGGGTAACACGATACCCCTTGGTAAGACTGGTTGTCAAACTTTCGGGTTTCTGACGACCCGTAACGACAGTCAAACATCCACGATTGACAGCTGGGTCCAAAGGCTTAAAGTACTTTTCGAGGCACGGAGGGGTCTTTATGAAAAGATGTGCACCCATCCACGGATCAACCGCAGCAAGCATAGCTTAACGTCTGTAACGTCTGTACCCACTTATAAAAAACAAGTACGCTGGACTTCATACTATCGATGACAAAATGATCATATTTTGAACATTTGATTTTCGCCATTTTAGTGCTGACAGCAACGTGAGCGTCCGTGGAACTAATATTTTTGATAGCGAATTTTACAATGCACATACTCTCGTGATAAAAATGTTCTAAATATCTCGTAGTAAACACAAAATACACAAAAAAGTCTTATACCACGATTTAGACCTAAATCATGAGATACGTACCGAAACAACACGACGGCCATTTGCGGCAATGTGTCAATTTTAGTTCCTGAGACGCTCGAGCGGGGCGCTTTGAATCGGCACAAAAAACAACTTGTACGGTGCAACCGCACATTCTGCAATTCAGCAGTTCACGCCACACATTCATTTCAACTCATAATAATTAGTTCAGTTCGCGTTGGGCTATCAAGTCAGCCAGGCGTTCTCGTTACAGCCAACAAGGGCTGCGTCACTCACTTCATATCCACACCATCAGTCCATTAAGCTCATTTTACCTTTAAGCACCTCCAAACCTCCAAACCAGGTAGTACCTTTTAGTATTGTTTGTAGTCCTTTTGAGAAGGGAGACCAGACGGGTGTTGTGTCTGGCGGGCATTTGCCCAACGATTGATGTTGGGAAATCGTATCTATGCTAATTGCGCGGTAAACTCTGCTTGCGAGATGCAGGATTTGCGTGACGTCAGTATGACGCGTTGTTCGCATGTGGCGTTGTAGATACCGCTACAGGGACAATACAGTAGTGTTTTAATACTTACCTTCTTTTATTCCATTCATCTCTTATCTAAAAGTAATGTATGGTCTAGCAAGGGTGAATACAAACTGTTTCATATATTTATATAGTATATTTACACACTTTAAATATGCTAGTAGATAAACTAGTTAAACTCAACCAATTGTTAAAAATAGTAACTAATGGTTAAATTTTTGCAAAATATGTTTTTTGAACTTTTAGTTTATCTAATGATATACCTAATTATTATTACTAATGGTCAAATAATTAACTATTAGTTAAAAAAATAACCATGTATGTACAACTAAGTAACCATGCATACTGAGTGTTAGTAATACGACACTGTTTACAAACCTAGGTTCAAAGTTATACCTACTCAATGGTTTTTCCCCTCGCGTGTCGAGTTACTGAATTCTCATGCGTTTATTATACAAGGCACCTCTGTGATTAATGAGGCATATTACCTGAGTCGTTACATAATTATGAATAGTATTTTTACAGATGTATGAGGAACTGGGTGTAGTGTCACTCATACTACTTCCTACTAATATTATAAACGCGAAAGCTTGGATGGATGGATGGATGGATGTTTGTGACTCTTTCATGCCAAAACTACTGAACGGATTTGGATGAAATTTGGCACACAAATAGTTTATAACCAGGATTAACATATAGGATACTTTTTATCCCGATATTCCTACGGGTTCGAAACTTATGCGGGTGAAACCGTGGGGTGCAGCTAGTCCTCCAAACAAGGGAGGATCCTCCGACCATTTCAAGTACCAACAACACCAGAGGTCGTTGACAGCCAAAAAAAACAAATATTTTTTATTAGGTATATTTTATCGTGTTTTGATATCGATAACTATTAGGTACGTCTGCAGAGTCTCGCTAGCTAATCTAATTTGACCCGTATATAAAATTGGAAGCAGTTCCTTCAATGTTTTTATGGATCCGAAGCAACACATGCAAAACAGGGTCAAAATAAACTAAAACCATCAACGATAATGGACTTTGAACTTAAACATCAACCATCTTACGGTGCATAATTGCTCGACAATTAATTCTGCGGTTTTTCTCGTGTATGTGTTCTAAAAATAACGTATTTTGCTTGTGGTAATAAACAATAAATAATTAGTAATTTATATTCTGATGATCGCAGAATGATAAATATGTACATAATTGTATACATGTATAAGTTGATATCGGGTGGTTCATTGATGTTCATTGAGGTTTAGAATTCAAATTCAATTGTTTATTGCTCAACACAGTACATAATTTATATTTCTATATGTCAAGTGAATGCGCAGTCCACTGTCTTGCACCAATTTAGGCATGTAAAATTATACTATGTTATAAATTGAGAGCCACAGTGGCGTAACTGAAAAAAATTTAACAAATTTTTAGGCCACTGTGGCGCTATTACAGTTTAGAGAAGAGAGTCACAGTGGCCTATCTGAAAAAAATTGAACTAATTTTTAGGCCACTGTGGCGCTATGAATTTTACAGTTTAGAGCAGTTTTTTCAAATAAAGTCAGTATTGAAAAAATGACAGTTAGGCCACTGTGGATCTCATGGCCTCAATTCAGATTAATACGTTATACAATTTCATTACGTGACGGCTGACAGAGGAGAATGGAAGAAGAAAACGTGTTGCGCCGACCCCAAGTAACATGGGATAAGGGCAGGAAGATGATGATGATGTTATACAATTTCATTAATTCAAAATAATACCCCTCTTGGCCAAACGTGGATACAAAAAACAACAACAATTATTAAACTACATCATCATCATCATCTGCCTGCCTTTTACCAAATATGTTCTGGTCGGCTTCCAGTCTAACCGGATGCAGTTGAATACCAGTATTTTACGTGGAGCGACTGCTGATTTTCACAACCCAATTTGGCATCCTACACACAAGTTAAATCTTACATTGGACGCCAGAGGTCATCGAAAACACTGTTTCCCTAGTTGTAAAGCTGCTTAATGTTTAGATAAGGGTTTTTTGTACAATTGAAGGTAACAAAACTTTTTTTTATTTACAGGGTACCTAATACGATACCCCTTGGGCCCTTGGTAAGATTAGTTCTTACACTTTCGTGCTTCTGACGACCCGTAACGACTGTCAAAGATTCACGAATGACAGCCGGGACCAACGGCTTAACGTGCTTTCCGAGGCACGGAAGGGTCTGGATATGTAAAGATGGTCACCCATCCACGAACCAACCGCGGCAAGCGTAGCTTAACCTGGTCGATCGACCCGTGCGGCTGTTATAACTTAGCCACAAGTCCTTTTCTTCCTTTATTTATTTATTGGAACGAAGTTCCTTATCGCGCGTTGCGAAAGGGGGCTAGACGGAAAAAATTAAGACCAAAAGTTGGAACGACACTTTTTGCTATAGTTGTAAGCCGTGCGGCGTGCGCGTGTTTCTCTGTCTGTCTCTCTCTCTCTCTCTTATAGAAAGCAAGCCGGTTTTTTTTTGGTAAAAGGTTTACATCCAACAACCAGACATTCATACTTAAATTGGTTTTAAAACCTATAAATCTACTTGCAAATGTTCGGAATACTAGCTCATTGTGTACTTAGTTTCTTTTTTATCGTATTGCCGATTGCCAGACTGTACCAGATCTTATTATGAACCAAAAATTAGATAAAAGTGGGTCGTAATACCGTTCCGAGACAGTTCCTATTACCGTTTTTTTGTAACTGTGAATTGAATAAAAAGAAGATATTATATTGTTTGTATTAGTGAATGAATGCATTCCTCTTGTTGGATCTGAAAGTAGGTAGGTTTGAAAGGTACCATCATGAACTGGCTAGACTTGTCCCAACTATGTCGGGGTCAGGTTCCAGTCTAACCGGATGCAGCTGAATACCAGTATTTAACTTTTTTTTGTGCGAAGTGGGCTTGCTCGTGACCTTGATCTCGCCTGGTGGAAAGTGACGAATGATGTCTAAGGAACAAGCGTGCCCAGAAGATGCCTATTCACTCTTGCTTTGAAAGCTGACGGGTTATATGTGGAAGGGAACACAGACGCTGGCAAGGAGTTCCGTGTGCATAATAAATGTGTGGGAGAAGCGCTGAGTACGTTATACACGGAGCGACTGCGTATCCTGACCTCCACAATCCATTCTGGGGCTACAGTCTCGACATTCATAGCGATCGAGTCCTGTCACTCCATACATTACACCTGTCAATCCGGGACTTTGCGACCGAATTCGGTCGTAAAGCGATCGCTATGAATGTCGAGACTGCAGCCCCTGATATTATTCCCTTTTACCGATTTCAATGAAAGAAGAACCCAACCAGCAATTCAGTCCTATTATTTCAGCTCATAACTCTAAAAAGCTCTATAAATGTTTTATTATGGTTTTAGCGGTGGCACAGTGTTGTATAAAAGCGTTCGACAGTACATTATTGCTCTAAATGCTTAGAGAGCTAAAAATACCTATAAACAAAGAATGTAAACGTTTACTACGCCATTTTATACAACCGTTATAGTCAAGTACTATAGCAAGTATTAATATAACTAGTACATAATAATATTGCTCTATAAAATTGTTAACAGGTGCCTTTATTTATCTGATTAACGTAATAAGGGTTCCAAACGAACTGCAATAGTAGTTTCGTTATAGCAGTGATGAACACTCAACTACAGGGCCATATTGTGATATTGTGGATATTCAGATCGCTGCTATAGTACGTGTGCGTTAGTAGTCACAAAGACTTTACAATAGAGTGTTTTTGTGATGTAGTCTAATTTCAGGGCACGCTAATAGAACGTAAGTGTATTATAATAGTATTTAAATGCATATTATAATTTTATCGATAAGCATATCACACAGACACTATAATAGAGCAGAATTATTGGATAACAACTTTTTTGGTGCCTAGCAATGCGCTCGTTGGTATTATAAATGGGTATCTATCACTATAATGACGCAAAAGTGGCACATACATGTAGATAAATGTTTCTATTAAATGACAGCTAAGTCCTAAAAAGGATTCTTGGCTTGCTTTTACAACAATATTCAGACATTTTGATACGGAATTAATGCGACGTGCATTCTGCCCTAAAAACAAAAAATGGATTTAAAGAATTGGAAAAGATATAAACGCAGTGGAACTTATAGAAGAGAAGTTAATAGACGTTTTGAAAAAGCAACTTCGTCATCATCAAACAATCAAAGCAGTGATAGTAGCCAAAATCAAGTTGGAATCACTATTATGGGAAACGGTTCCGTACAAAATGTGTCTTACAAAGATATTATTTCTGAAGAGAGTCCTTACTCCAGCAATTTTTCTGAATCTTCAAGCAATGATTCAACATTCGAAAAAGACCAACAATTTCGTGACGGCGTGAAAAATTGGGCCATTAATTATATTTCGCATGAAGCCACAAAAAATTTAGTACGATTAATATTAACAATAGAATACCAAATACATTACCTAACGATCCCCGAACGCTTCTTAAAACAGAGAAGACTGTTACAACTTATCCCGTGGGCACTGGACAGTACTGGCAAAACGGTTTGACAAACACACTGAAACACTACCTACAAATGATACAAATTGATCGCAATCTACCCGTCATTTCACTGAACATAAACATAGACGGCCTGCCTGCTTTTAAAAGCTCGAAACTTCAATTATGGCCAATTTTATGCAACGTTTATGAAATACCAGAATTGCGACCCATTGTAGTAGGAATTTATTCAGGCCATAATAAACCATCTGATTTAGATGGTTATCTAAGAATGTTTGTAGATGAAATGAAAAAACTACTAAAAGATGGCATCTTAATCGTTATTAATGGAAAGGAAAAAATAGTAGGCGTCAAAATACGGGCCTTTATATGTGACTCTCCAGCTCGGGCTATGATCAAGGGTAAGTTTAATTCTAGTACTATTGTTTTATTGCCTAGCTAGCAGCGCCTCGCGGTTTCACCCGCGTAATTTCCGTTCACGTGGAAATTCCGGGATAAAATATAGCCTATGTCACTCCCTGATCCAAATATTTATCTCTCTCCGACTCTCTTTTTTCTCTTAGTTTTTATTTTTATAGTTCAGTTAGTCTTAGAAAGAAAGAAAATACGTTATTTACGGTAAACATGATGAAAAGAAATAGAACTAACACAAAATAAAAGAACAAGTTGAGGGAAAAATATATCTATATTGTTGTTAAAAAACAATTGGGCCATATTTCTTTTATACATGGTGAAGTGACTCGGTAAAGATGAATTAGTATATAATCCACAGTTGACACAGTTTGCACTTAAAATAAAATGTGTGATTTTCCACGGCCATTCTGCTGCTGTAAGCAGCATGAAATCGTCTCGACTAAGAAATTTATCGATATCCATATTGGCGTCCATAAGGTAGGTAAGGTACACTGAAAAAACAAAATGTTGACTACAATTTATATTTATATAGGCATTGCTTCTAAAGGTCAGTGATGCTACTAGACACATACATAGGTAGGTAGGTACTTCAAAGAAATATAAAAACTAGGTACGTAAGACTTGATACAACTACGTTTCTTCCCGAAGAAATAAAAACTGGTTACATGATTAATTCACACTATTCGTCAGTAAACAGTTTATAATTCAGTTTTTTTTTTTCATTACTTATGGTCTTCAGAAAAATAGTAAAAAAAAACACTGTGAAAATACCTATTATTGTATAAGTATTCAGTCATGCTCACACAGAACCCCAGTTTTAGGTTGAATCCACGATGACTGACAGTGAAAACATTTTCACAGCAAGTACTATAATGGCTCTTAGAATATCGAAATCACTTTATATGATAAATATTTTAGTAAAAACTCAACAATTCGAGGGGGGCACTTTAAATTCATAGTAAACCTATCCCTACTTTATCAGTAAACCTGCAGTCGCACATCATTTCCACCGTAATAGACTAATATTATAATAACAAAATAAAATCTTACTCACCTCAGATTGCTTGTATCCTTTTGTGAAATTATTTTAATAATTTTTTGCACTCTGCACTATCACAAATGTAAAATAATGAATGGTGAATGAAAAAGGTGAGGTAAAGGAAACTAAACTCTTGTATAGTACGAAAAAGTACTATAAAAGGTCCCACAGTAGCCAGTAAATCATTATTTTGAGACCTGCATCACTATTACATAGATTTTATAGGACTATTTCGTCATTAGGAACACTGCAATAAAATTATTTTGTCACTGAACAGAGATGTAAATGCGCCACTTCCGAATAAAAGATACGTTCTTTGGGGTTTTATAGGACCAAGGACAGTTTTTTACAAAACGTTCTATGGTTTTTTATAGTACTAGTTTTTGCTGCTTGGGAATGTTAGAACTCCATGTAATCTGGGTGTCGCATTTAGACTTCGCCCTTTAAAGGATGACATTATAATTGTGACCTTATATTTAGTGGTGTTCTTCAGAAAGGTGAGGTGCGTAGTATTCGCAGCCAGCGTGCGTGTGTGACCAGAGGGGTAATTCTCATAATTGTAAGATTATTCACAATCTGAAGGCCAATTCACGTAATTTAAAACGTTCAAAATCTAGTCGCAGTCTCATCTCAGGAGTGTCCTTGGAGTTTCTTGCCCGTTCTTCTCCATAGGTACCTAAGCTTTGGAATAGGCAACTAGCTTCATTTTTCTGACTGACCGACCCCTTGACAATTCAAAAGTGCCTGTAATTGGTTTAGTTGAAATAAATACTTTGAGTTTTGTTTTCTTTTTTTGATCTCGGCGACAAACAAATGTCAAAAACTTGTCAAAATGTAGGGAAATTAGAAAATTACGAGAATTACCCCCTCTGATGTCAGTCTCAATTTGTCAGAAATAGGTACTTCTAATTTCCCTACATTTTGACAAGTTTTTGACATTTGTTTGTCGCTGCGATTTTGAACGTTTTAAATAACGAGAATTGGCCTTCTGATGTATACGAAAGTAAACGAGGCAAAAGAAGTATACCTATGTACATAAGGATCGTAACAGGTGACATTCTCTTGTTTCTGCCTACCCCATGGGAAGTTAGCGTAACATTATGTATGTATGTAAAAAAAGGCATGTCTTAATGACCCTGCAGACGGCCGTAGACTGAATCTGACCTTTTATACGGACAAGAAACCAGTTGGCTCGCTTCCGATATATTACGGAGAATTTTAATATAAACAGTGATTTTATCTTATTTACATAAAATAAGTATTATGTCTTTCAAGTCTTGGGTGGACAGGTACAGTCAGCGTCAAAAATATCGGGACGAACACACTGTTCAAAATGATCTCAACAACCAAGAAAATTAAACTTTGTCTCAATTGGATAAAGTTCTTGTCAGAATGACAGTTGTCGTGTGTAGCGGTATCTACAACGCCACATGCGAACAACGCGTCATACTGACGTCACGCAAATCCTGCATCTCGCAAGCAGAGTTTACCGCGCAGTTAGCATAGATACAATTTCCCAACATCAATCGTTGGGCAATTGCCCGCCAGACATAACACCCGTCTGGTCGGAGGATCCTCCCTTTTCAATGGAGGATGAGTGAACTTTACACCCTGTTCCTCATGCCTCTAAACTGGTGACCCCGAGTATGAACGTCAGCCCAGCCTTCGTGCAAACACTTCAGCGTGACGTCATTATCATCACTCCCGCAAGCTTCAGCGGCAAGTCTCCCAGCCAGCCAGCATCCACGGCTTCAACGGGTATCCTGACCACCAGCATGCAGCGTCCGCGCATACCTGGTCATCACCCTCAGCCTCATCAGCAACCTTGGCACAGCACACTGCACCTTCGGCCGGTCAACAAGCAGAGCACCCTCTCCTGGTCGACGCAGCAGCCAGCCTCAACCCGGCGCTGTACGACATCCGACGCACTGGAGTATAACGCAGCGCCACCCCGACTCACTGGGGACATCTCCGCAGACAGTTCCGACTCACCGTGAACTATGCGACAACCGGTTCCGACTCACTGGAACCTCAGCTGGCCTGGCAAGCGTAGCAAGACACAATGACTCAGCCCACTATCGACCTCCGGTCTCCGGAGGGGAGTGATGTAGCGGTATCTACAACGCCACATGCGAACAACGCGTCATACTGACGTCACGCAAATCCTGCATCTCGCAAGCAGAGTTTACCGCGCAGTTAGCATAGATACAATTTCCCAACATCAATCGTTGGGCAATTGCCCGCCAGACATAACACCCGTCTGGTCGGAGGATCCTCCCTTTTCTATGGAGGATGAGTGAACTTTACACCCTGTTCCTCATGCCTCTAAATCGTGTACTGTCTTCATTCTGACACATTCCTTGTTTCATTGAGTTAATATGGCATTTGCATAGTTGTTTAGATCATTTTGAACAGTCTGTTCGTCCCGATATTATTGACGCTGACTGTACCTAAATTTGAAATAGGTATAGCATATATATACCATCGCCATTAAACTCGTACGACCACGTACGAGTTGAATGGCGATGGTGTGCTTTAAGAGAGGCCTCCGTTCAGAAGTGGTCTGCTGTAGGTTGATGATGATAGCAATAGTAAAAAAAAAAGCAAAGCAAAGCAAAAGCGGCAAAGCTCCTACGGAGCCTGAAGTCAGCTTGCGTGCCGCAAAGCCGAACACACCGGTGTACATCTCCCGCCTACACTACACCACTAAGGCGGAGGACATCGTGGAGTACGTGCGCCAGAAAATGAGGTACCTACTCACCGAGGGTGCAGTTACTGGAGTCGCACCGCAACGTCAACTTCAAAGCGTTTGTGGTGCGTGTGCCGAATTGTTATCTGCCCGTCGTCATGGAAGAAGACTTCTGGCCGCAGGATGTGGTGTTCCGTCGCTTCCGCGGACAAGTACCACAGAACAGCACAAGAACTTAGCTAGTGAAGTACTATTTTATAGTAAAAATATGTATGTTTAGGTTAAGGTATATATATATATCTATGGGCCTGTGTCGCCTGAAATAAATTAGTAAATAATAAATTAGTAAATAAATAGTAGTTCCTCGGTCGAGCTTCTTCAAAATGAGCTATACCATACAATACAACCTATTAGATATTACGCGCGTTAAGGTCGGTTTTTTCCTCCAATAGGTTATTTTGTTGTGTTCGTGTTCTTTCTCTGAGTCATATTTATGTTTACCGCATATAAACGTAGATACAAATGCAAAAACGTCATCTGCCAGCCTTTTCTCAACAATGTTGGGGTCAGCTTCCAGTCTCACCGGCGGATGCAGCTGAGTACCAGTATTTTTCATGGAGCGACTGCCTATCTGACCTCCACAACTCAGTTACTTAGAAATACGAAACCCCTTGGCAACACTGGTTGTCAGACTTTCGGAATTCTGACGACCCGTAACGACTGTCTAAGATCCACGAATGACAGCCGGGACCAACGGCTTAACGTGCTTTCCGAGGCACGGAGTAGACAAGGTATGTTATTAAAATCATACCTAAATCATGACTAATGAATAGAAAAAAAAAACTTTTAAGTCGTCACCGAAGCCCGAACATAATATTATTAAAAGAAACAAATAAAGAAAAAATTGTTTACTTCCATCTTTAATGAGTCTATGGTCAAGCAGATCGCTGAGTATTCAATTTACTCACACAAACGTCAAATGGCATTTCAACGTGGCAATGCTGCCAGTCTTCTGACACGTTTCCGGATGACAGCGAAGCGGACGAGTACTTCGACGGCTAAATATCCATTTGTATTTATTTATATATAGTTAGTCTTTTAATTTAGTACCCAGTGTAAATAGTTAAAATGAAATAAATAATTATCATACAAATGTTTTATTTACATAACATTATTAACCTAGGACATTTCACGTTGGACGGACTAGATGGGGCTGTGTGAAATGTCCAGGGATATTATTATTATTATTCGAATTCACAACCTTCTTGATACGAGTAGTTCGATGCCCTACAGAGCAGGGACAGTCCCTCACCGTTGGCGATTGTTTCGTGATTTCTACTGAATAAAAAGTTAAAAACATTTCCCACGCTCAGATTTCATAACACTATTTATCAGTTTAAAAATTGAACTAACTGATCATCATCTGCCTAGCCTTTTCGGGGTCAGCTTCCAGTCTATCCAGATGCAGCTGAGTACCAGTATTTTACATGGACCAACTGCCTATCTGACCTCCACAACCCAGTTACTGGGTAATACGATACCTCTTTGGTAAGACTGGTTATCAGACTTTCAGGCTTATGACGAAACTTAACGACTGTCAAAGATCCACGAATAACAGCCGGGACCAACGGCTTAACGTGCTTTCCGAGTCACGGAGGGGTCTCGGTATGTTAAGATGGTCACCCATCCACTGACCAATGGCGGCAAGCGTATCTTAACCTGAGGGATGGACCTGTGCGGCTGGTATTACTTAGCCACAAGCCCATGTATAAAGATATAGTGTGATGGAGAATTTCACTTTCGTAATTTTTTAAGTGATAACTTCTTTAGCGGCGTTGTGCACTTTTTTTGTGATGGGTAAAAAAAATTTAACTCGCGTCAGGACACGTGACCTGATCGAAAATTCGTAAGACGGAGCTCGCGTCAGGACATGTGACCTGATCGAAAATTCGTAAGACGGAGGGAGAGTAGACCGCATTCCAAAATATCAAAAATGTTTTCACTTCTGCCGGCACTCCCGGAGTGCAACCCGTTTTTTTAACTCTGGCCTTGTGACGTCCATAATTGCAGTTTCTAACAATATTTCTGTTTGTTTCAGACAAGAATGCGATCATGGGGACCAGCTGCGTTCTCACTACCCTGCTGGTGCTCACCGTGATCACAGTCACCAGGGGACAGACACAATACATAGGTAATTAAAATCCTATTTCCTACTAATATTATAAACGCGAAAATTTGTGAGGATGGATGGATGGATGTTTGTTACTTTCACAAGCAAAAAATACTGAACGGATTTGGACGAAATTTAGCACACAGATGGTTTATAACCAGGATTAACATATAGGATACTTTTTATCCCGATATTCCCACGGGATCGAAACTTATGCGGGTGAAACCGCGCGGCGCAGCTAATACAACAATAAAGGAGCAGTAGTGAGCCAGTAGGAAATCAAAAGTCATTTATTCAAACTAGGCTGAGAATCAGCACTTTTCGAACGCCAAAATTACATAAAACAGTCCCCCAAAACGGCCGCCATTCACCACTTCCTAGTGCGTTCGCTGCGAAGAAGAAGTGGCTAGGAGGAATGGTATGTGTGGTAATACATAGGTAGGTCATACAAATATTTGTTCCGTGCGGGAATCGAACCCGCGACACGCAGCGCAGCAATCAATCGCTTAACCACTGCGCCAACCGTGCCGTCAATGCTGCTATGAATGTCGAGACTGCTGGGGCTGAGCTATAGTTTGACCGAAACTGCTGTACCGCGCCTTCGGTATGTGCGCGGCGAGACGGGGGGCAGTGCAGGCCGCTCATTCGTCATCGCTCACGGCGTCCCGCCCCCGCCTCGCCGCGCATTCCCAAGGCGCGGTACAGCAGTTTCGGTCAAACTATAGCTCAGCCCCAGCAGTCTCGACATTCATAGCAGCATTGACGGCACGGTTGGCGCAGTGGTTAAGCGATTGATTGCTGCGCTGCGTGTCGCGGGTTCGATTCCCGCACGGAACAAATATTTGTATGACCTACATGTATTTGTTCCGAGTCTGGGTGTTTTTCTACCTATAATATGTATGTATTTACAAAAAAAAAATGTATATAAGTAGTTTATCAGCGATCTTGTTACCATAACACAAGCATTAGGTTGCTTAGCTTGGGACTAGATGGCGCTGTGTGAAATGTCCAGGGATATTATTATTATTATAGCGATCGCTTTCGCAAAGTCCCGGATTGACAGGTGTAATATATGGAGTGACAGGACTTTGCGACCGAATTCCGTCGTAAAGTGGTCGCTATGAATGTCGAGACTGCAGCCCCTGTGGTAGCGGCCCGGACGGCCCGCTCTCTCTGTGAGAGAAGGCCTGTGTCCCAACCGTGGGAACATTATAATCTGATTATACAGGCTGGCAGGGACATTGACCCGCAACCTGTGACCATGGATTCAGCACATGATACTAAACACCCTCATGTCGATAGATTTCATCGGTTATTAAAAAAAAGTTAGCTGTTCTATACATTTTGACCGCGTAGGTATTGCACTTTCCTATGAGACAGTAGATATTTTTTTTTGATAACCGACAAAAATTTTCTACGCTAAGGGGTCTCAAAATCATGTGCTGACTTCATGGTTACAGGTGTGTATGTCATCTTCTGTCGCCATATGGCTCCCACAGTCAGGCTCAACGCCATTCTGGAAGAATAATTGCCATGAAGTTTTTATAGAAATTATTCTAATACGAGTTGCATCGCGTTGTCGCATCACTTTATGGGACATCCACTTGCGAATAAGCTAGCCTTTTTATGACGATATTAATACCATCTATCTCCATTCCAAATCAACATATTATTTATTATGTATCATGCAATTAATTCTAAAGTATGGGTACCTAACAAGTGGCTAAGTAATAACCGCACGGGTCGATCGATCAGGTTAAGCTACGCTTGCCGCGGTTGGTCCGTGGATGGGTGACCATCTTTACATACCGTGGACCCTCCGTGCCTCGGAAAGCACGTTAAGCCGTTGGTCCCGGCTGTCATTCGTGGATCTTTGACAGTCGTTACGGGTAGTCAGAAGCCCGAAAGTCTGACAACCAGTCTTACCAAGGGGTATCGTATTACCCAGTAACTGGGTTGTGGAGGTCAGATAGGCAGTCGCTCCATGTAAAATACTGGTATTCAGCTGCATCCGGTTAGACTGGAAGCCGACCCCAGCATAGTGGGGAAAAGGCAGGCAGATGGGCCTTTGCCTAAATTCATACCATCTATAGTAATTTAACTCTGTCCGCACAGGTCGATCGGTCAGGTTAAGCTACGCTTGCCGGGGTTGGTCTGTGGATGGGTGACCATCTTTACATATCGAGACCCCTCCGTGCCTCGGAAAGCACGTTAAGCCGTTGGTCCCGGCTGTCATTCGTGGATCTTTGACAGTCGTTAGTCGTTAGTCGTAGTCAGAAGCCCGAAAGTCTGACAACCAGTCTTACCAAGGGGTATCGTATTACCCAGTAACTGGGTTGTGGAGGTCAAATAGGCAGTCGCTCCATGTAAAATACTGGTATTCAGCTGTATCCGGTTAGACTGGAAGCCGACCCCAACATAGTTGGAAAAAGGCTGCGCAGATGATGATGATACCATTTATATCCATTCCAAATCAACATATTATTTACTAGCTTCTGCCCGCGGCTTCGCCCGCGTGGATGTCGGAAATTATCCCACGGGAACGTGCTAACAGGATAAAATGTACGTGCTTCCCCAGAATGCCATCTATCCCGCGGGCCCTTTGTGGCTAATTACAATAGAAAACCAATTATGTATCATTAGTGGTGATTAAGTGGGTACCTATATGATATCTTTACCTAAGTACCTACCTAATTAAAAAAAAACTCAATAACAGAAAATAAAATACCCACCTACCTAAATAAACCTATTTCTGATGATAACTAATCTAAACTCAATAAATAAGCAAAATCTCTAAAAACTAATATCTATACGAATGACTAATACTACTTATCAGTATTATAAAATAAGCTACGGTCACTACGTATGTACATACGCTATCAAATATACTACCTATACTTTAAAATTAAAGTCTATACCTATGACTTATATAAAAATAAACCTAAATAACTCTAAAAACTAAAAGGAATAAAAATGAACTCCACTGCAGGTGACGTAACCTACGACAAACTTATTATTTGCGGTTGGTACAGTACACAGTACAGTTATCGGGTCTAGGGATCGAACCGCAAAATTAAGTTTGTTTTTTATTGTATATACTTTTCCGGGATAAAAAGTACCCAGTGTGGTGCCCAGGATATTAAAGAATAATTATACCAAGTTTCATCGTAATCGGACCGGTAGTTTTTGCGTGATGCCTGAACAAACAGACAGACAGACAGACAGACAGACAGACAAAAATTTTTTTAATCACGTTTTTGGGTTCGGTGTCGGTCTAGTAACACCCCCTGCCATTTATTTTTTTGATATTTTCAATGTACAGAATTTTCACTTCTACAGATTTATTATAAGTATAGATTAAGTATCATGCAATAAATACTAAAGTAGTAGTCATAAATAGGTACATAACAGATATTATGGTTTCGTCTTTTTTGCTATGAGATGATACTAGTTAGGCAACTTGAGAAACTTGTTATTTTCAATAACAACCTCAAGTTTATAAATATACTTTTGACATCGTTATGTTAAAGGTGAATTAATCTAGTTTTTTTTAACATAAATATTATCTACCCATGCCATAATAGCGATAATCGTCGGGTGGTGCCACATTACAATAAAATTTCCGGGACCCCATGATCCCGAGATATGTTAAAATAATAATAATAATAATTTTAGGCTGAGGCTGTATATCCCGCGAAAGTGTGGAGGTCGAGGCTTTTTAAACGCTAAGACCCTCCAAAATCGCAAGATATGCAGTCTCAGGGAATATTTCCTACAAACCGACGTGGGGATGCATCGAGATGTGGTTGAGGTGGACAAGGGCCTCACCCCGCTCTCCTTGGCTAAAGAGAACTGGCGCAAGCCAGTAGTGCTTGACACCAATGCTCGCATGGAAGTATGGCAGAGTAAGGAGCTTCACGGACGCTTTTGCCGGGCCCTACATGGACCCGATGTAGATTTACTAGCGTCCGTAGCCTGGCTGCGTTTCGGTGACCTCTTTGGAGAAACCGAAGGTTTTGTCTGTGCAATTATGGACGAAGTTATGATGACGAACAATTACCGGAGATTTATTGTGAAAGACGGAACGGTTGACATCTGTCGGGCATGCCACCGGCCAGGAGAATCAATCAGGCATATTATCTCCGGGTGTTCTCGTCTAGCTAACGGAGAGTACTTGCATAGACACAACCTTGTAGCCAGGATAATCCATCAGCAACTTGCTCTGAAATACAGCCTTGTCGAATCTGAGGTGCCGTACTACAGGTATGTGCCCGACCCAGTTCTCGAAAATGTAAATATCACATTGTACTGGGATCGATCATCATCACTGACAGGACTATTGTTGCCAATAAGCCTGATATAGTGGTGGTGGATCGATCAGAGCGGCGCGCAATGATTGTTGACATAACCGTCCCGCATGACGAAAACCTCGTGAAAGCCGAGAAAGATAAACAAATCAAGTATCTTGACTTGGCTCGCGAGGTTATCGACATGTGGGATGTGGACTCAGCGATCATTGTGCCGATAGTCGTGACAGCCAATGGCTTAATAGCCAAGAGCCTCGACCAACACCTAAGGAGGCTCTCGTTGGGCAGCTGGATCAAGGGCTTGATTCAGAAAGCGGTACTTCTGGACACGGCTCGCATTGTCAGGAGGTTCCTCTCTCTGGAGCCCTGACCGCCGGTAACTTGGACCCTGTTCCCGATACCGGTGGGATACTATATTTTATATTTTTTAATGTTTTTTTATTATGTTGTTTACAAAAATATTGAAAAATGTAAATTATATGTAATTAGATGAAATAAAGAAAATAATAATTTTTATTCATAAGTTCACAGAAGTATAAATTACATAGAAGTAGAAATGAACTGAAGTAGAATGCATTATCTATGCATTTTTTTTGAATGTATACTATCGGACTGAACTTTTTACTGCCTCAGAATCAATAAGAACGAATTGAGGGGCTTATGGCTAAGTAATAACAGCCGCACGGGTCGATCGATCAGGTTAAGCTACGCTTGCCGCGGTTGCTCCGTGGATGGGAGACCGTGTTTATGTGAATGGGACCTTTTGAGAACGGGATATTTTACGAATAAGACGTTTCGCGAATAGGACATTCGTTTTCACGGTGACATTTTGCGAATGGGACATTCTGCGTCAGATCTTCATATCCCAAGACCCCTCCGTGCCTCGGAAAGCACGTTAATCCGTTTTTCCCGGCTGTCATTCGTTGACCTTTGACGATAGTTATGGGTCATCAAAACCCGAAGCTCTGACAACCAGTCATACAAAGGGTGTTGGTATTACCCAGTAACTGTAACAGTAACTGGGTTGTGGAGGTCAGATAGGCAGTCACTCGATGTAAATGACAGTTCGTAATTTATTAGAATTGCAGCTGTACCTACATTCTAGAAGTCTTTTTAAAACACGGACAGGATATTTTGTCATAATAAGTTATAAATTGCGGACGAGTTTTTTTTTTTTGCGAAGACACCCGTCAGAGGCCATGATGATTTCTAGTCTTAGAAAAATAAGGATTTAGTTTCTTCCATAAACATTTTTTTGAAGTGAAAACTTCTTTAGCGGCGTTGTGCACTTTTTTGTGATAGGTAAAAAATTTTAACTCGCGTCAGGACACGTGACCTGATCGAAAATTCGTAAGACGGAGCTCGCGTCACGACACGTGACCTGATCGAAAATTCGTAAGACGGAGCTCGCATCAGGACACGTTGACCTGATCGAAAATTCGTAAGACGGAGGGAGTGTTTTGTGATTGGTAAAAAATGTTAAACTCGCGTCAGGGCACGTGACCTGATCGAAAATTCGTAAGACGGAGGGAGAGTAGAGCGCATTCCAAAATATAAAAAATGCACAACGTTAATATTCAAGTTTTCACTTCTGCCGGCACTCCCGGAGTGAAACCCGTTTTTTTTGCGAAGACACCCTCAGAGGCCAAGATAATTTCTAGTCTTAGAAAAAGATAAAGATTAGTTTCTTCCATGAAAATTTTTTTTTGTTAGTCTACTTTGTATCTCAGTGCTGGGCGAGGGCTTCCCCTTGTTTTTTCCAAACCTCCCTGTCTTGTGCGATCTATGGCCTGGCCATGTTGGCCCTGCACGTGTTACCACATGGTCACACCACCATCCTCGTGGTCTACCTCGACTGCGATGTCTTCCCTCAGGCGTGCAGTGAGTGACGATCTTTGCCCATCGCTTCGGGTACATTCGTAAACGTTATACTTATTTAAAACTAGTTTCAGCCCGCAGCTTCGCCCACGTGGATGTCGTAAATTATCTCACGGAATCAGCCTGTTAGTCCTTGTAACATCAGAAGGCCAATTCTCGTTTCTCATCTCAGCGACAATCCATGTCAAAAACTTGTCAAAACTGTAAGCAAATCAAAATCAAAAGTCATTACAGTCCGAGTGCTCATGGTCTTTTTAAGGACATTTCAAATCGACTGGTTGACACTTCCCATGGCCCAAAGGAAGCTGGCTTTTACCGTGGCCAGAGGCTAAGCATTGCCATACAACGTGGCAATGCCGCCAGTCATTACCAGTCGACAGCGATGCGGATGAATTTCGACGCTATATTTTAGTTTGTAAATCGTTTTAGTTAATTTAGGATATATATTTTTTTTATTTTAGTGTTATCTTGTACATTCATTGGGATAACGCAATTCCAATAATGAAATGAAATAAAATATTCAATATGACAGTCCCCCAAAACCCCCGCCGTTCACCACTTCCTAGTGCTTTCACTGGGAAGAAGAAGTGGCGCAACAAACTTCCCAGCAGCACAGCTGTCTGTTTAGTTAGAAAATACTTGATTGTATACAATATTAATATAAGCATACTCTTTTAAATTTTTGTCACTACATCTTCTTTCAAACTGCACCATTGCCTTAGCACATAATCCACAGTCTTCGAGTATCATTCAAAGTTACACCAAATATATATCGCCTGTTTCTTTTTCCAGACCTTCTCCAAGGACTCCAACAATTATTCCAGCCATACCAGGGCAATGAAAACTTAAACCTATACACTGGGGCCACAAGGGCCCCACACAAACAGGCGAACAGACAAGGAAGCAAAAAGAAAACTGTCGAGAACAGACATCAGACTGAAGACCGACGCACAAAATCTAGTCAAAATAACTCTAGGAATTTCAACAGTAAAAATGAAAACAGCAACATACTTTTTGGAGAATATTACAACCCTTATGAATCAACAACTAAAGTTAATAGAGGAAGAGCTACAACAACTGAAGCTAGTTACTTCAATTTCAATGGGAATAGAGGAACGACGCAGAACGTTTTCCAACCAAGACCTGCCGGTTTTTTCAGCAATGGAGCCAGTCTTAATAACAACAACAATTATCCTGGGGTTATTAGCAATGGGGGGACACAAAACACTGACTCTAACATAAACTTTCCAGATAACAACAGGAACAATAATGGTTTTAATAACTTCGGTAATACAGGAGTCGATTTCAACAATAGAGGAACTACAAATAACAACAGAGGAAATTCTAACCTTAATAACAATAGACCCACTAACAATTTCAATCAAGGAAGCAACTTTGGGGGCTTTAACTACCCAGATACTCCTCTAATCAACCGACCCGGGGTACAGCCATCCCCAGTGGACGATGGTCTACCACCCATCACCAACAGACCAGCTTCCAACAATAATAACTTTGGGAACTTCAATAGACCTTCAGATCCAAGTTCAGTGACGTTCAATGATCAACCTGATCGAGAACCAGAGATTTTGATTGGCCCTGATGAAGATGATATGACGGAATGGCAGAAGAAAAGTTATGCCGACAAAGCGGAGAGAAGTAAGTATGATTTTTTTTCTTTTCTCTCTGTTAATGACGGTCTGGCAATTTGAGTACTGGGGGCCTACTCCGAAGTGCAAAGTGCGAATGTTCGGATCGGACCGACACATGGCCGAACCGAATATTATTGAAAAATGCGGAAAAAGTTCGGATCGGCTCAGTTGGGTCGGGACCATAGTCAATATTCGAAAGAGTGTTGGAGTGTAGGATCGCAACCGACCGAACCAAATAGTAACTTCGTAGCAGGAAAAGGCCGAACATTCGGCCGATACTACTTCGGAGTAGACCCCCGCATGCGGCCTACCCAAATAGCCTTTCTTTGGTATTGTTCGTCGAGTCGTTGAGCTCCTTAAGTTCAGAGTTGAGCTACACGATTACTGACAAATGCGTGCGCTTACTGGACAGGTTCACTCAATCTGTATGGTTCTTTCCTCAAAAGACCATTTCAGACACTAATCTACATGGTCATCACATGATCTGACCAAGATTATGTCTCGACTTTAAAAGAGGCTGCGTCCCCTGAGTTTGTTTCGGCCTTTCTTCTCAGAGTAGTCAGATAGAAAACGCCGATAATTTAAATTGGGTGTCAAAATACTCTTATCGAAGTCGAGAGTCACTTGTTTTTTCCTTTATTATGATCATTTTTAAGGTTCCGTAGCTCAACAGGAAAAACGGAACCCCTATAAGACTCTTCGTTGTCCGTTAGTCAAGACCCTTTTTCTCAGGAACGCGTAGAGTTATCAAGTAATTTTTATTTAACCATATTTAAATAATAACAAAATAATATCCTAAATTAACTAAAACTATTTACAAACTAAAATATAGCGTCGAAAAATTCATCCACATCGCTGTCGACTGGTAATGTACCCAAGACATTGCGGCATTGCCACGTTGTATGGCAATGCCGCCAAACAAGTTGCCGTTATCAAGTTGAAATTAATATCAAATACTCAGGGCTGCAATCCCTTGAGGCAGTAAAATAAATCAAACTTCTAAGTCTACGCAATCAAAAGATACGGGCGTTTATGTTCCAAAATTAAAACCTACAGGGTACTTCCCGTTGACCTATTTAATAATAAAATTTGGCTAGAAGCAATGTCATGTGGCACAAGTAAAGGAAAAAATCAGAAAACCGTAAAGTAGAGTTACATTAAAAAAAAAAAAGTTGTGAGTACAGAGCCCTCGGTGCGAGAGTCCGACTTTGCACTTGAACGGTTTTTTTTTGTACTAGACCGTACCTGGGACTCCTGGGAGCTGTTAACGGTGATATTGAAGGTCAAAGTTTCAACTGTTTCTAATGTTTTTTTGCGAAAACAAGTTTCAATTGTTATAACTTAACTCGAAATACTCCCAGGATCCGATGTACCGTTGCAAGCACCTACAAGCACAATGCTTTGCGTGCGTTACGTTGCACACTACCGTATACAGCGAACTTTCACACCAAAAAGACAACACGGTTTCTGTTCGGTTCTGAGTCTGGGTGTTTTTTCTATCTATAATATGTATTTACAAAAAAAAATGTATACTTATAAGTAGTTTATCAGCCATCTTGTTACCATAACACAAGCATTAGGTTGCTTAGCTTGGGACTAGATGGCGCTGTGTGAAATGTCCAGGGATATTATTAAAAAGAAAAGTCGTTTCCCAGTCATTATTTTTGCACAAAGTTAATTAGTTTGATTTACACAATGCTTAGATGACGGCTTTGTGAATGGCTTGTTAGACCCTGTACAAACATAGTAGTAGAAAGTACCCGCTTTTAAAATTCGCAGTGTGGATGTACAGACGCCAGCCCATCAAGCTACTACAATCTGTCAAATTTCTTTAATAGATTTTCAACTTTATCGTTAAAACTTTAAGGTTCAAGGTTGATTCGGAAAATTTGACAGTTTCGGGTAGCTTGACCTGCTGGCGTCTGTACATTCACCAAAAGAGATAAGTAACTAGGGTCGTCGGATTTAGTTGAAATTTATTAGGTGTTTTTGAATGAAATTTAATGAGTTACATACCTACAAATTTGTACGGACCCCTCGGTGCGCGAGTCCGACTAGCACGTGACCGGATTTTTTGTGTTTGTTCTTTTTTATGCGTCATGTTTGCCGCAAATAAATGTATTTTCTTTCTTTTATAACATAATAATAATAATAATATCCCTGGACATTTCACACAGCGCCATCTAGTCCCAAGCTAAGCAACCTAATGCTTGTGTTATGGTAACAAGATGGCTGATAAACTACTTATATACATTTTTTTTTTTGTAAATACATACATATTATAGATAGAAAAACACCCAGACTCAGAACAAATACATGTAGGACTTACAAATATTTGTTCTGTGCGGGAATCACACCCGCGACACGCAGCGCAGCAGTCCGATCGCTCAGCCACTACGCTAACCGTGTTGTCTTTCACACATTCCTTCAACTTATTTTTCTAGTGTGCAACTACTACAAATCCCTCACAGTGAAGAAAGTAGTGGCATTACCTCTGCTACCGTCGCCAGACCCGGTAGAAATCAAAGTGTCTGACTGTGTGCCTATCAACGTGCCTCTGATCATCGGCGGAACAGTTGCCAACATCGGAGATTTCCCACACATGGCACTCGTTGGGTGGACGAAAGCTAGAGTAAGTTTATATGTTTATATATATACACACTGTGTTCCAAGACGATATTATACATAAACTTCGACCATATGAACATAAGCATTTTTCATTATGGACACATTAATGAATTCTTATTTTTTATTTTTCAAATTGTTTTGTTAATTTTTCTTTGTTAACTAAATACCTTGACGTTAATCACCCGTTTTTTGAAGTGAAAACTTCTTTAGCGGCGTTGTGCACTTTTTTTGTGATGAGTAAAAAATGTTAAACTCGCGTCAGGACACGTGACCTGATCGAAAATTCGTAAGACGGAGCTCGCGTCAGGACACGTGACCTGATCGAAAATTCGTAAGATGGAGGGAGAGTAGACCGCATTCCAAAATATCAAAAATGCACAACGCTAATATTCAAGTTTTCACTTCTGCCGGCACTCCCGGAGTGCAACCTTTTTTTTTTTTAATGTCATTTCGCAGTTCATCCTGTAAGGTTGTCGTCTGCTTAACCGGACGTGCCTGTGGATACTTACAATAAATTAAGGGCTCCAGCCAGGGTTTAAAAAACTTAAAAACTAAGTGCACCCCCTGTGGGTTACCAGGGGTACGGACTTCGGCTTAGTCGTCGCTGGGAGAGGCCAGCAAGGTACAGGCTGGATCGGAATTAAGGAGTTCCCTCCCACGTACACTCACTCTTATATAAGAGACAGCGAGAGAGGAAGACGTGTGAATTTTATACGCGTTTTTAATACAGAGCCATTTGTTATTAGTTTTTAGAAGCTTCATTGTAACCACAGTTTTTATTTTGACTTCGCTATCAGCTGAGCACCCTCAAAAACCATGAAAACCACGACACATGACGAAAAACTTTTAAGTTGTCGCAGCCACCATCTTGGATTTTTATTTTTCTAACCCGTTTGTTTAATGCTAAGTGCTTAAGTATGTATGATGATATTTCCAGAACGACGGCTACTCCTGGAAGTGTGGGGGCTCTCTGATCAGCGACCGCTACGTCCTGACTGCGGGGCACTGCACCTACCAGGACAAAGACGCTAATGTCGTCAGGTATTGTCACTGTTCTTATTACTTCCGTGCTACGACGCCATCTTGACTATTTTCAATCTATAAAGCTAAAGAGTTTGTGAACGCGCTAATATCTGGAACTACCAGTCCGATTCTAAAACGACGAAACGGTGACACTGTTATTAGTGAATTGTGCATGAACCTTTTACATTTTACAAATTTAATCAATTTAACAGAAAATTAAAAGAATATCTAACACAAAAATGCTTTTACTCGGTCGCAGAATACCTAGAACAAAATAATTAGTAGTTATATTTAAAAATTAGTGGAACTTCATACCGCCAATTAAAGTTGTCATTACTTTCATTGAACTTTATATATTTTGTTTTCACCTTTTAAACCTTCTTTGTACTTCAACAAATATTTCAAAACCAAATTTAGGCAAACCGGTTCAGCCGTTCTCGAGTTTTTTTTTTAATGAGAATGACAAACGTCTATTCATTTTTATATAGGTATATAATAATATAGATAGATTATGTTAACATTACTATTATGTTGGCGTGCCCTAACCGGCTTTCATGTTGGAACTTACTTATATTGTAACATGGAAATGTACACATGAATGCAATAAAGAGTTTGAGTTTGAGTCATTTATATATACTTAAACTACTTGAGCAAAAATCGCACGGGTTTCCAGATTACTCGACCTGAGCGCGTGGTTTTATTCATAGGCGGTAGCGAGTTTTGCTCAACTTGCTGTTGTTGTGTTTCACTGTTGCTATTATTTCCTACGCTTTCTGATATCGTATTCTCATGAATTATACATTATTGGTTTAATCTATCAATAGACACGGTTGAATGACGCACACTTTTTTAACCGACGAAAAAAAACGGAGGAGGTTTTCAAGTCGATGCGTATATAAGGTGCTATAAAAATATCTGCCACGGCTTTAATGGGAGGTAGTATTGTGTTTATAGATTACAATAGTGAAGAACTTTCGTACCCCGGAACAGTTAATTCACGACCGAGTGGCCGCCGCGCACGGCGGCATTGTTTGATAAGAATGGCAACAGTGTATGAATGAACGTCGCCGGCGTTTTTTAATTGAATTCAGTGCGGTGCGGTAACAGCTTACAAGTCTACGGGATGGTTTTATACTAATAAATCAATTCAAATTTATACGTACATTTTTTTTGTATGAAAAAAAATATGACGAATAATCAATAATTTATCTTTACTATTGTAATCTATAAACACAATACTATCTCCCACTGCAGCCGTGGCAGATATTTTTATAGCACCTTATATATACAGGGTGTTTGGTAGAAGGACCGACACAACTTTTTTGAAGGATTGGGATGTCATTTGCTAGCACAAAATTGTTTTATTTTTCATTTTTGTTACACATTTTTAAATTGAAAATTTTCTTTCCTTAACACAGTTTTACGACGTTGGAAGCACCCAAGTAATTTTCTAGAACCAATTAGGTATACATAAATTTATACATTGCACATATAAAACACCAAACATTATTGCATTCTATTACAACCACAAACAAAAAAGTTATGACAATATTTAGGGTGATTATAAACAAAACATATTATTATCTCAATTACCTACCGTGACAATTAAGACAGGTGTTATGGGTGAAAACTAGGATAATATGATACTTCCTATCCCTAAGAAAATTGTGTCGGTCCTTCTACCAAACTTCCTGTATATATATTTTTTATGTATAACCACGCATAACTTTTTACAGAGTAGTCCGATTTTGATAATTCTTTTTTGTTGGAAAGGGTATACCCCAATGTTGGTCCCATATATAAATTTGGAAAAAAAAATCCAACCCTAAGGGTGGGAAAATAGGGGTGATTTATTGTTCACTCACAGATTTGAATGCGGAGTTGTGTATTGTTACTCTACTCAGTGCCACATATGCCTGCCCTTTGGCAAACAATTAGTAGATTATAGCCACGAAAAATTATAAAATAAAAACTTTTTAACAAAAAAATTAAACCACCGAAAAAACTGAAAAGCAAAAAATTATAAATCTTTTTTATTTAACCTTAATAACTAAGTTCTTAAACTAATGTAAGTATACCTAAATAATTTTGAATCGGCGCCGTTTAAATTTAAGGCAATTTAGTGATCTTTGTTAATTGATTGTGTGGCGCCGACTCAAAATTACTAAAACTGTTTGCATTTAATAGCTCTTGAGGAAGCTAGTAGACTATTTAAAATCACGCTAGAAGCCTTAGGAGAAAATGGTGAGATCGGGTGGTGAACAAGAAATTTTACGCGGACGAAGTCGCGTGCAAAAGCTAGTAGGTGATAAAACTTGGTCGTTCATGCAGACGCCTAAAAATCGATCATTATTTTTTTTAACGAAATCGCAGACTGACTTTCATAAACCAACCCATCCATTGATTGACCGCAGCAAACGCACCTTACCCTCACCTATAACAATCCCCGAGCCATTAACTCATTACCTCATATTAATTCATCTATTTTACTGAAACCAGTAACGATATTTACAGTGGTCCCCCTCATGCGGTACAACTCGGGTCCTCATACCTGGACGATCGTGGCGCCCTCGTTGTGAAGACATCAGCTGTCATACGCCACCCGAAGTATAAGCAGAGAAGGTCTTACCATGATGTAGCGCTCATCAAGCTGGTTTCAAAAGTCAAGTGAGTAAAATTTAAGCGCATAATATCACGCCTATAATAGACAGAGTACCTGTAGTTGACGGAGTACCTGTAGTTGACAGAGTACCTGTAGTTGACAGAGTACCTGTAGGAGACAGAGTACCTGTAGGAGACAGAGTGCTTGTAGTAGACAGAGTACCTGTAGTTGACATAGTACCTGTAGTAGACATAGTACCTGTAGTAGACATAGTACCTGTAGTAGACAGAGTACCTGTAGAAGACAGAGTACCTGTAGTAGACAGAGTACCTGTAGTTGACAGAGTACCTGTAGTTGACAGAGTACCTGTAGTTGACATAGTACCTGTAGTAGACATAGTACCTGTAGTAGATAGAGTACCTGTAGAAGACAGAGTACCTGTAGAAGACAGAGTACCTGTAGAAGTCAGAGTACCTATAGTAGACAGAGTACCTGTAGTTGACGTAGTACCTGTAGTAGACAGAGTGCCTGTAGTAGACAGGGTACCTCTAGAAGACAGAGTACCTGTAGAAGACAGAGTACCTGTAGAAGACAGAGTACCTGTAGAAGACAGAGTACCTGTAGTTGACATAGTACCTGTAGTAGACATAGTACCTGTAGTAGACAGAGTACCTGTAGAAGACAGAGTACCTGTAGAAGACAGAGTACCTGTAGAAGTCAGAGTACCTATAGTAGACAGAGTACCTGTAGTTGACGTAGTACCTGTAGTAGACAGAGTGCCTGTAGTAGACAGGGTACCTCTAGAAGACAGAGTACCTGTAGAAGACAGAGTACCTGTAGAAGACAGAGTACCTGTAGAAGACAGAGTACCTGTAGAAGACAGAGTACCTGTAGAAGACAGAGTACCTGTAGAAGACAGAGTACCTGTAGAAGACAGAGTACCTGTAAGACAGAGTACCTGTAGAAGACAGAGTACCTGTAGAAGACAGAGTACCTGTAGAAGTCAGAGTACCTGTAGTAGACTCACATTTTGCCAGTTATGTTTAAACATACAGGTTAAAATACTATAAGTTTATGACTTTTCCCCCCATCGTTTCCACGCCTGGTTGAATATGGTCTGTTCGTAAAGTATCAGATGAAAATGTAAACAAACCCAGTTCAGGTTAAATTCTTACGCAATCATGCACTAAAGGGAATTAGTAACACATTCATCTGTTATTAATTATTGTATTCAAATCAAAGCACATAATTATCATCAGGCCTGTAATCCCTAAGTTTATTTATTATTGATTGTGTGGCTTTATACAATAAGTTAAAAAACCTGGACTGCAATATAGGTGCAGGGCCAGATGGAATACCGCCTATTTTTATTTTTTATTTACAAGTGTGCGGCCGAGTTGGTTATACCATTGTCACTTATTTTTAATAAGTTTTTTTAATAAGTCTTTGACCTCTGGAGTTTTTCTCTCTAAATGGAAGATAGCGAAGGTGGTGCCCATACACAAATCAAATAATGACGACATGGTTTCTAATTATAGACCCATATCAATCTTGTCTACCTTTGCTAAAATTTTTGAGTCTTTGGTCTGCCCCCAAATTCAGAATCACTTAAAGCTGTACCTAAGTGAGGAGCAACATGGCTTCGTGGAGTCTAGATCCACAACTACCAACCTAATACTGTTTACTGAATTATTAACGAAGGCAATAGACTCAGGTTTCCAAGCGAATGTCGTTTATACAGATTTCAGTAAAGCTTTCGATAAGGTGTCACATGGAATATTGATTAACAAGTTGCGCGCATATGGCATCACCGGGTCGTTACTCTCATGGTTGAGTTCATATCTCGTAGGTAGATCTTTCTATGTGGTTATTAACGGTTTCCAGTCTGAATTACGATGCATCTCGTCTGGCGTGCCACAGGGATCTCATCTAGGGCCTGTTTTATTTAATTTCTTTATCAACGATATTCCCAATTGTTTTCTTTACTCTGTTATCTTTATGTATGCAGACGACCTAAAATTTGTTAAAATTATTAAATGTAAAGATGATGCCTCTGCGCTACAGAGCGATCTAGACAGGCTGGTGCAATGGTGTCAAGTCAACAAGATGCATCTAAATTCAAGTAAATGTTACCATATTAAATTTACGCGAAAACATAATTTAATAGACCAAGACTATTATATCAATGGAGTAAAGATTGCGGAGTTGGACACAATAAGAGACCTTGGTGTCATGTTTGACCGTAAGTTAACTTTTATTCCCCAGATAGACAATATAATAAAAAAGTCCTCTAAGATGCTGGGATTTGTCATGAGGAATTCCAAACAGTTTAGGTGCTGTAAGACTAAAATTTTGCTTTACAATTGCTTAATACGAAGTATGTTAGAATATTGTAGCGTGATCTGACGTCCACATTATGCCACACACTCGTTGCGTCTAGAACGCGTCCAAAAGCGTTTTCTATGGCACCTGGCGTTTTCTAGCGGAATAACTAAAAAAGTACGTTCGTACAGCAACAGACTTATACACTTTAAAATGGTTTCGCTTGACAATCGCCGACGCATCAATGACGCAATGTTTGTGTGTAAAGTGATGCACCACAAAATTGACTGCCCACAAATATTGTACACTTTTAATTTCCGTGCACCTGCAAGAATTCCTCGCAGTGTGATTACACCACTCTGCCCTCCGCAGAGAAGAACGGTTCTAGGCGCCAATTCCCCGTATGCGAGATTATGCAAGGTTGTAAATAGCTGCAGTGATCAAATTGATTTGCACTTTGAAAGTCTGGGCAGATTGAAGGCCAACTTTTTTAAGCATCTTGTTAAATAACTTTTCTTTTCACTGTCTCGTTTGAGAGAGAATATATATATATATTTAAGTATAATAAGTTCCTTACGATGTTACCTATAGTAATAATTACTTAGACCTTCAGATTAGTATTTTTTTTTTTTTTATAAACTATATTAATAAATTGTACCTTTCTTAAAGTTTAACTTTTAATTTACTTTTAATTTTCTCGTTTGAGAGAGAATATATTTAAATGTAATTAGTTCCATAAGTTGTTATATTATTTAGTCTTAGATTAGTATTTTTCGTTTTTTAATCTAGATTAATATTATAAAATTGTACAACTCCTTTATGCGTGCGGAGTTTACCTATAAGTGATTGTTGCACTGTTGCATTTACATTTCGGCATGTTACTTTT
The DNA here is from genome assembly GCA_945859715.1 of Apamea sordens. Classification (NCBI taxonomy): domain Eukaryota; kingdom Metazoa; phylum Arthropoda; class Insecta; order Lepidoptera; family Noctuidae; genus Apamea; species Apamea sordens. Next base: position 1,386,000 of record OX244015.1, on the reverse strand, counting down.
TAGCACACAACCTGTGCAAACAATTGTTGGTGAACCAATAAAAAAATAAATAAATAAATAAATAAAATAAAGGGTTAGGCAGGGGTGTACCTACGTCATCATCATCATTTCAGCCGAAAGACGTCCACGGCTGGACATAGGCCTCCCCCAAGCACCCCCACTTCGACCAGTTCCGTGCTTCTCGCATCCAACGGGTTCCTGCGGCCTTCACAAGGTCGTCGGTCCACCTTGTGGGACGCCTTCCAACGCTACGTCTTCCGGTACGCGGTCGCCACTCCAGAACCTTTCGGCCCCATCGGCCATCTGTTCTGCGAGCAATGTGCCCTGCCCACTGCCACTTAAGTTTGGCAATTCTTCGGGCTATGTCGGTTACCTTGGTTCTCCTGTAGATCTCTTCATTTCTGATTTGATCACGCAGGGGAACTCCAAGCATAGCCTTGCCCTTTGGCTTACTATCAGCCTTCTAATAAGGCCATTCTGAGCGACGTATACAATAACACTTTGCCAGAGCTAGGAATCGACCCCAGAACCTCATGGTCAGGAGCAGTGCTCACGACTACTTGACCGAAGGGAGTAAAAAAAATACCAAATGAATTTTAAGACTCAGCGGGTGGATCTCGGAGTCAGCAACCGACTCCCGGCCACTGTAGGCGCGGGCTTGCGGCCGGCGAGCAATGGGCAGCTCGCCGCCCGGTAAGGACCAGGCCCGGGTCGACGGCGCGTTGTGTTCCACGCGCGCCTCAAGAGATGTCAGCACGAACTGACGGGGCCCGCTAGGGCCGATGCCTGCCAGGGCTGCGGAATGTTCGAAAGAGATACCGTGGCCCCTGGCACAGGCAACTGAAGGAACACGGGTGGGTTTTAGTCAGTAAAAGTCTGACGCGCCCTCCCGCTCCGACCAGAGCGTGAGACGTCATATGATGATTTCCCACCCAAAAAAAAGGGGATGGATATCACGTCTTCGATTTTGAGGGTCTAGGACATGCTGGCTTCCAAACGATGTTCTCGTTCACTAGTTTGAGAATAGGTAATTTAAACACTGGGACAAAATGAAGAATTCCAACAGGGACCAGACACAAGATGATTGAAAACTAACTCAGTAATGCTTATAATTCCAGGTTCTCAGCGGTGATTCGTCCAGCGTGTCTGGGAGTGCCACCACCAACGGGCAGAAGTATCATTGCCACTGGATGGGGAAGGACTGAGTATGGTGAGTTTCTCTGTTCAAGTTATGATTTAAAATAAACATGATTCATGAAAATAATAATAAAAAAAAAAAACTTGAGAGGTGTCAAGGGACACCCGGATGGAACGAAGTTCCTTTCGATTAATTAGTGAAGGAATTGTAATTTTTTTTTTTAAAGTTATAATAATATTTTTTTTATTGTTAACAAATAAAAAAACAGACAAAAAAATGGCTTGCATTCTATAAGAGAGAGAGACAGACAGACAGAGAAACACGCGCACGCCGCACGGCTTTTGCGGCGCGACACTTTTTGCTATAGTTGTAACTATAGCAAAAAGTGTCGTTACAACTTTTGGTCTTAATTTTTTCCGTCTACCCTTTCGCAATGTGCGATAAGGAACTTCGTTCCAAACGACTTAGGATACACATACTGTCAAAAAACTCGTACTCAAGCATAAAAAATATTGACACCCTTGTCTATTTAGAGAAAAAGGTTAATAAAAAGTGGTCTTGTGGCTAAGTAATAACAGCCGCACGGTTTGATCGATCAAATTAAGCTACGCTTGCCGCGGTTGGTTCGTGGATGGGTGACCATCTTCACCGTGCCTCGGAAAGCACGTTAAGCCGTTGCTCCCGGCTGTCATTCGTGGATCTTTGACAGTCGTTACGGGTAGTCAGAAGCCCGAAAGTCTGACAACCAGTCTTACCAAAGGGTTTCGTATTGCCCAGTAACTGGGCTGTGAAGATCAGATAGGCAGCAGTCGCTCCATGTAAAAAAACTGGTATTCAGCTGCATCCAGTTAGACTGGAAGCCGACCCCAACATATTTAAGAAAAGACTCTGCAGAAGACTATTATCCATAGGCATTGCAGTTGTATTTAAGAACACCGCTTAACACTGCCAGTTCTTCTATATCTGTATAGAGGCATGAGGAACAGGGTGTAAAGTTCACTCATTCTCCATAGAAAAGGGAGGATCCTCCGACCAGACGGGTGTTGTTTCTGGCAGGCAACTGCCCTACGATTGATTTCGGGCTGTTGTATATATGCTAGTTGCACGGTAAACTCTGCTTGCGAGATGCAGGATTTTGCGTGACGTCAGTATGACGCGTTGTTCGCAAGTGGCGTTGTAGATACCGCTACACCTTATTCAAATCTCCTCATTGTCAATTACAGGAGGTGATCACTCCGTACAGCTGCGCAGTGTCTCCCTGGACGTGTGGGATATGCAGGAGTGTAAGGAGATCTGGGGCACGTCCCTGAAGCTGCCCAATGGAGTCACCCCTGATAGCCACATGTGTGCTGGTGACAGAAGTGGCGGGCATGATACTTGTCAGGTAAGAATTGCTACTGTTTGTTTCTTATTAAAGTTCATATTTATATGAAGCGCTTGCTCATGTTGGCTTACACGAATATGAACAAGAACAAGGTATATATCTATTCATACATACTACCACAGATAATATAATACTACATATATAATATGCATGTAATAGATTATTCAGTATAGTATAGTATATACTATAAGTATATGTACCTACAAATTATCCAAATAACAAGCTTTAAATATCAGAATGGTTACTATTTAGTTATTTACTGTGTATGAAAGTTATTATTGAATATGGTTTGTAGGAAAAGGGTTTTATGAAATAAAGCACAGACAGACAAGGCTAAACATTTATTTAAATTTAGGCTTGTCAGCAATTAATCAGAAAACAAGTCGTCCGTTCGCAAAACTAGGTCATCATGGAGAAGAAGGATAAGAAACTCCATGGAAACAGTAACAAAGTATTCTATCAATACATTTCTTATGTTATCATAAATTATCGTTATCTTTAAAAACAATTAATTCTATCTCTTGGACAACGGTCCAAGATAATTCAAAATAATAACAATAGCTAGGAACATTGGCCATAATATATGACTTATACAACAACATTTTCATAATAAGCAATAATTAAGGTATAATATCAAATTAATTAACTTACGTGACATCTGGTCGATCTATTCCACATAACAACGGCACTAGAACTAACCAACTGAACATTTACCAAGGAACTATATCGATAACGTCGTTACAATCCATTTTATACACTACCAACGTCTTTTACGTAAAACATCTACCGCCATTTTGACCCAATCACAGATCATCATACATTTTGGTTTAATATCTTCTAACACAGGTAATAATAAACAAATCTTATATAGTGAAACCATTTTAAAACATTATAAGGTAATTTATCAATTTAATAAGAGTCGATTCTTAATTCTTAGACATCATCAAAAAGTATATCAACATCAACTGACAGTATTGTACCAATCATTTGAAACAACCTATTATATTAAAATAGCAATATAAAATCTAAGATATATTACAAAGGTAATCAAATATTAATTATTCATTTATAGTAATAACATTCAAGTATTTTTTACTAGTTAAAACTGTTGTTTTTTGTAAACACAATATCTAGTCAACTTAGGTACTTCTAAGTTGGTCCCAAGTTTCGTAAATGTGACAGATTCCATTATTCAACAAACTATATTCTAAAATTATAATTATATTAAAATGAAATATCTAATACGGCCATACTGACATGTACTTCGTCCTCGAAGTACCTATGAAAAAAAAAATTTTTTTTGTTTCTTTTTTTTCTATTGTTTTTTTTTTTTGTAAACACAAAATCTAGTCAAGTACTTCTAAGTTGGTCCCAAGGTTCGTAAATGTGACAGATGCCATTATCCAACAAACAATATGCTAATATTATAATTATATCAAAATGAAATATCTAATACGGCCATACTGACATGTACTTCGTCCTCGAAGTACCTATGAATCTACAATTTCATAAAAACAACAGCGTTTCATATAGACTAATTCAACAAGAAGTGGTTACATATTTTAGTATTATTATTATACAGTTAGTTATTAAATAACAATCTTATTTTAGTTGCTCAGAGCCAACTTTTTTTACCAATGTATCTAAATATCTTAGCAACTTCTGCTAATGTAATAGAAAAAGTTAAGTACTTAGGACATTTATCAAATAATTCAAATAAATCATCGCTCGGTCAATCTGACAATATAACTATTCAACAAACATTTTCTGTTAACATATTTAACAAATATTTAACATGGCCATTCTGATATGTATTTGATCCTTGAAGTATTGCCAGGTGATGATAATTTTGCATTAAAAAAATATATATATTCTTATTTAGAGTATTTACACACACATGGAGGTCCACATTCAATTCGCTGCCATTGAGATAGACCAACCACAAAACAAATGGGTAAACCAGCGTACATTAGCCAACTACATAGATATGCCAGTCACATTCACCCGCCGCCTGTGAGATAACTTGACACCAAATAGGAGGCTACCAGCGGATAATATACTTTAGCCAACTACATAGATATGCCAGTCACATTCACCCGCTGCCCGTGAGATAACTCGACACCAAATAGGAGGCTACCAGCGGATAATAAACTTTAGCCATCTACATAGATATGCCAGTCACATTCACCCGCTGACCGTGAGATAACTCGGCACCAAATAGGAGGCTACCAGCGGATAATAAACATTAGCCAACTACATAGACATGCCAGTCACATTCACCCGCTGACAGTGAGATAACTCGGCACCAAATAGGAGGCTACCAGCGGAAAATAAACATTAGGTACATGATATTTTAAAAATAAATTTCAAATAAGTAATTTCAATATTATCTCTACAGCACAATCAATAATTAGAGATCACATGAAACAAAATGCTTAATGGAACGTTATGAACCACATTTCATTGTGATTACGATAAAAGATGGATTGATATTGATAGATGTTTCAAGTACTTCATAATGTTTCTTATATCAAAATTAAGTGAGGTTATCCTACTCCAGAAAATAATTTATAAGCAAATATAGCTTAACATCAGGAATCACTAAATTCCATTTTTGAACATTATTCTACTCTTTATATTGTTGTATTCTCAAATTATATTTTAAAGCAATTGGTTCAATGATTATCACGTAATTAACATAGTCAAAACTGTTCGTCCTTTATAAGCCAAGCGTAAACTAAATGTTACATAATAATTATCTAAAAGTATTTTGCAATATGTAACCTTTCAATGTAATTATCTTATCCAATTGCATTTCGTTTTGATGTAAAAGAGCCTCTAAGAGCCTTACCGATTTCAGATACTTCTTACTGCCGGAAAGCTTCTCGATATACTTACAGCAGATTGAGGTTCCGTATTTTCAAGGCTCGTAAAGTAATAAGCAGCTCCGCAGCTCCAACGTCACAGGTGGCAGCGCGATGTCATCATTATGGTGTGAGTGGAGTCAGCGACCCACCGACCAACGGCTTCCAAAAGATCGTCAAAGCTCCAACATCAATCATGAAAATAGAAAAATAAAATGCATTAGCAAGTGGTTTTAAAGGCCAGAGAACAATCCCACTTCTGATAATAGATTATTCAGTATAGTATAGTATATACTATAAGTATATGTACCTACAAATTATCCAAATAACAAGCTTTAAATATCAGAATGGTTACTATTTAGTTATTTACTGTGTATGAAAGTTATTATTGAATATGGTTTGTAGGAAAAGGGTTTTATGAAATAAAGCACAGACAGACAAGGCTAAACATTTATTTAAATTTAGGCTTGTCAGCAATTAATCAGAAAACAAGTCGTCCGTTCGCAAAACTAGGTCATCATGGAGAAGAAGGATAAGAAACTCCATGGAAACAGTAACAAAGTATTCTATCAATACATTTCTTATGTTATCATAAATTATCGTTATCTTTAAAAACAATTAATTCTATCTCTTGGACAACGGTCCAAGATAATTCAAAATAATAACAATAGCTAGGAACATTGGCCATAATATATGACTTATACAACAACATTTTCATAATAAGCAATAATTAAGGTATAATATCAAATTAATTAACTTACGTGACATCTGGTCGATCTATTCCACATAACAACGGCACTAGAACTAACCAACTGAACATTTACCAAGGAACTATATCGATAACGTCGTTACAATCCATTTTATACACTACCAACGTCTTTTACGTAAAACATCTACCGCCATTTTGACCCAATCACAGATCATCATACATTTTGGTTTAATATCTTCTAACACAGGTAATAATAAACAAATCTTATATAGTGAAACCATTTTAAAACATTATAAGGTAATTTATCAATTTAATAAGAGTCGATTCTTAATTCTTAGACATCATCAAAAAGTATATCAACATCAACTGACAGTATTGTACCAATCATTTGAAACAACCTATTATATTAAAATAGCAATATAAAATCTAAGATATATTACAAAGGTAATCAAATATTAATTATTCATTTATAGTAATAACATTCAAGTATTTTTTACTAGTTAAAACTGTTGTTTTTTGTAAACACAATATCTAGTCAACTTAGGTACTTCTAAGTTGGTCCCAAGTTTCGTAAATGTGACAGATTCCATTATTCAACAAACTATATTCTAAAATTATAATTATATTAAAATGAAATATCTAATACATGCAAAAAAATAAAATTGAAGTGTCTGTTTGTTATGTCAAAATAATAGCATTTTACTAAATGCTATGCTATGCCTTTTGCTATGTTCATATTTTATTCTCTGAACTATACAAATTGTAAGAGAATCCTCAAGGAGGCTCTCCAAAGCATGTCTTACGAAGAAACAGAGAATTCACTAACTGTGATAAAGTAAATATAGGTATACAATTAATTATCCAATTTAGAAACTAGGAGTTATGCTACTCAACATATAATTATTTTTCTATTGTCAACTTTTGATTATTTATTAATTTTTAAAGAGTTTTTTGCTCTTTTCGCCTGAAACACAGGATTACCTAGTTCAGGCACGCAAGTCTTAGAAATATAATTTAAATTTAAGCAAAACTGTACTAATTTTTATGCCTTATAATTTTTTGAATAAATATATTATTATTATATGAAAGTATTTATGGTACTTATAACAAAAATCCGGATAATCTTCGAAACGGCTGGACTGATTTTGATGAAATTTGGTATGAAGATACTTTGAACCCTGGGGAAGGACATAGGGTACTTTTTATCGACATACCACGAAGAAGCCCTAAAGTCTGATAACCAGTCTTACCAAGGGGTATCGTGTTACCCAGTTACTGGGTTGTGGAGGTCAGATAGGCAGTCGCTCCATGTAAAATACTGGTATCCGGTTAAGCCAGAAGCCGACCCCAACATGGTTGGGAAAAGGTTACGCAGACGTTGATGATTAATGGACATTTTAACTTTCCACAGGGTGACTCTGGTGGTCCGGCGCAGATACAAGATGGCTGCCTGTGGCGTGTGGTCGGTGTGACGTCATATGGTCGCTCTTGCGGCGCCCCTGACACGCCTGCGCTGTACGCCGTCATCCCGCATGCGTTTGTAGCTGCTCAGGTGTTCGACGAGAGTTCATGACAATAAAATAACTATTTAAGGAATGTTGTGCATTTTTATTTTAAAAAATGAGACTATCATCTTCCACAAATTTATAGTGTCTGTCAAAATCGCGGGACTTCTAAATAGAACAAAAATAAAACAAAATAAAAAATAATAATAATATCCCTGGACATTTCACACAGCGCCATCTAGTCCCAAGCTAAGCAACCTAATGCTTGTGTTATGGTAACAAGATGGCTGATAAACTACTTATATACCTACATATTTTTTTTGTAAATACATACATATTATAGATAGAAAAACACCCAGACTCGGAACAAATACATGTAGGTCATACAAATATTTGTTCCGTGCGGGAATCGAACCCGCGACACGCAGCGCAGCAGTCCGATCGCTCAGCTACTGCGCTAACCGTGTTGTCAAAATTTGACTGCATAAATGAATATTCTGGACATAATGTAATTTATTTTGACTATAATATACCTATACTATAATATCTTGACATCAATTATTATTTATTTGTTTTGTATTGTGTAATGAAATTTAGAATGAATAGATGTAAAATGCAGTTAAATGTAATTTTTAATACCTACAAAATTTGTACGCCGTTATTGGCAAAACATGGACGCACACATCTATTAATTTAATACCTTGCATGTCTGATTATTCAGTTTATGTAAACGCATGTTTGACAAATAAATTATCTTTATCTGTGTCACGCAAATACGCCGCTGACAATGGTTTCAGGATGTTGTTTAGACTTCCTTGCTACTGTAGCGCCTCCGAAATGTTTGCGCAAGCATACGCACGACGACATGTTATCAAGCTATACATTTCCAGTATAATCTGACTTCTCATTCTCATTCATGTTCTTTTCTTTCTTTCCTTCTTTCATTGTACGAAAACCCTATACAATGCGAGGTCAGCTCAAACTGAAAATGTGTAGCTCGTGTGTTACAAATAACGCGCGATTATGCGCAAGAAAACAGACTCGCTACTGAGGAGAGTGACAGACAGTCGCCAGTGTCGCAACAGCATCCTGAGAACTGCAGAGGAGAGTTTCAGCTCGGAGGGTGATGTCAAAACTGATACACGTACGGTATTATAATGTCTGTAAGAAGTCCTAAATAAGATAATTTAATAAGTTATGGAAGTTTATATGTATGTCGGAGAAGGTATGACTGTCTCTCGTTAACATCAGGCATATTTTGATTACTGTGGGCGTACTATAGGTAGTGTATCGACGGCATGCTTGGCGCAGTGGTTAAGCGATTGACTGCTGCGCTGCGTGTCGCGGGTTCGATTCCCGCACGGAACAAATATTTGTATGACCTACATGTATTTGTTCCGAGTCTGGGTGTTTTTCTATCTATAATATGTATGTATTTACAAAAAAAAAATGTATATAAGTAGTTTATCAGCCATCTTGTTACCATAACACAAGCATTAGGTTGCTTAGCTTGGGACTAGATGGCGCTGTGTGAAATGTCCAGGGACATTATTATGTTAGTTATAGCACAATAGTAAAACGGTTTGCAGTTCAAAAGATTAAAATTCACGAACAAATCAAACTAATAACTCCGACATGTATATGTATTTTATTACGCATTTTAAACTTAACTCTTGCGTAATCAGGGGCTGCAGTCTCGACATTCATAGCGATCGCTTTACGACCGAATTCGGTCGCAAAGTCCCGGATTGACAGGTGGTATGGAGTAACAGGACTTTGCGACCGAATTCGGTCGTAAAGCGATCGTTATGAAAGTCGAGACTGCAGCCCCTGGAATAGTTTCGTGCTAAGGCAGCTCTCGTCGAACAAACGGTTAACCCACTGGACAAGGTATAATTAGCAGTATCGTTTATTTAAATTAAATACTGATAAATACATTAAAATTAAAACAATAAAACACAATTATATAATATAAGGACCAACCACACGTCAGCCTAGTCAAATAACCCGCCCCTAACTGTTCCCGGCGCAAAGGTGCCCAAAACGCTTGCTGCATTGCCACGTTGGATGGCAATGGCTAACCTTTGCACCAAGAACGAGCCGGAGCGGGGGTCCCCCGTTTTGTCACAGAGCTTGCAGCAGCAGCAGCAGCAGCAGCAGTTCCCTATACGATTTTGGTAGTTTATTAATTAAGTCTTCTCCATGTGGGTAGGTACTTCTTGTTTTGATTCTAAATGTGGTGAATCATAACAGGAAGTACCTACCCACATGTTTTTGTGTATTTACTTGGATTTACAAAGCTGCCCTAACAAATATATTTTAAGGTATATCATGACGTCATCGGGCATTATAATATTATTATTGGGCAATGTTTCGTACGTCAGAAAATCTTTTTTTTTTTTTCATAAAATTGGTTATAATGTGATGTTATTTTGAGGCTTTAAAAGTAGCGATTAGCAGAACAGAACAATGCAAGTACCGCGCGCGGCATGGGCATCTGGTAATATGAAATTCTGACTAGGTGACAGTCGTGCGTTTGTCGCACTGCTTGTAGCGGTATCTACAACGCCACATGCGAACAACGCGTCATACTGACGTCACGCAAATCCTGCATCTCGCAAGTAGAGTTTACCGCGCAGTTAGCATAGATACAATTTCCCAACATCAATCGTTGGGCAAATGCCCGCCAGACACAACACCCGTCTGGTTGGAGGATACTCCCTTTTCTATAGAGGATGAGTGAACTTTACACCCTGTTCTTCCTACCTCCATAGCGGTATCTACAACGCCACAGAACTACACACCAGCGATTTTTATCGACCTGTGTAAATGGGTTATTGATTCGGCTTGTGAGGCGATTTGGTAAGCAACAAGCCAACTAAAATCGCCATAATGATTGTAAGACCTATATTGAGAGAGGGAGTGGGAGGCAGTCACCTCCTTCTGCGAAGCAGTCATGCTAGCGAAGGAGGTGGCGGGGTGGGCGAGGGAACGCACTTTGCGCACCTCACGCCTCAGCCGCCGCGGGAGACGCTCCGGGCGTCGGGAGCCGCGTGACGACTCCCGACCACCGCAGGCGCGAGCCTGCGGGCGGAGAGTAATGGGTAGCTCTCCGTCCGATCAGGACTAGGCCCGTGCCGGACGGCGTGTACGTGTTCCACGCGCGCCTCAAAGAGATGTCAGCAAAAGCGACGGGGCCCCATAGGGCCGAAGCCTGCCAGGGTAGCGGGAACATCCGAAAGGGTTTACCGCTGCCCTGGAACATAAAGGGCTAAGGAAGGAACACGGGTGGGTTTTAGTCAGTAAGAGTCTGACACTCCCTTCCGCTCCACCCAGAGCGGGAGGAGTCATTTGATGATTTCCCATCCTCAAAAAAAAAAAGACCTATATTGTAACCTGTGTATCACAAATAAACTGTTTGATTTGATTTGTTTGATTTGTAAATCCCCATAACGCGGTATTCATGGCCGCAAACCACACAATTGAAAACCTAAACTATTATCGTTAAAAACATCTGTTCAAACCAAAGCAGTTTAAAATTCAAACAATTGATAGACGTTGTTTGAACATTTGGCGTATATAAGTGATATTAATGATTAATTTGGTAAATTAACATTAGTTAACTCGATAATCGGCGACAATGGCGCGGGTGATTATATTATTGTCTTTGGTGAGTTATTATAATTTAATTTAATTAAGTTTAAATAAGTAATAATAGTTACGGGGCCCGTGGCTAAATAATAACAGCCGCAAAGGTCGATCGGTCAGGTTAAGCTACGCTTGCCGCGGTTGGTCTGTGGATGGGTGACCCTCTTTACATACCGAGACCACTCCGTGCCTCGGAAAGCACGTTGAGCCGTTGGTCCCGGCTGTCATTCGTGGATATTTGACAGTCGTTACGGGTAGTCAGAAGCCCGAAAGTCTGACAACCAGTCTTACCAAGGGGTATCGTATTACCCAGTAGCTGGGTTGTGGAGGTCAGATAGGCAGTCGCTCCATGTAAAATACTGGTATTCAGCTGCATCCGGTTAGACTGGAAGCCGACCCCAACATAGTTGGAAAAAGGCAGGCAGATGATGATGAGTAACATTATGATAAGTGTGACTTAACTAGTCCATTTTTGCACGGTAAGCAAAGCTCGTGGAGCAGTGATGGCTGCGACTTACGAGTTGTAAGTCGTAGGTTCGAACCCAGACAGGCGCTTTACTTTGTGTAAATTATTTCATCACCACTGCTCTCAAAACGGTGAAGGAAAACATCGTGAGGAAACCGGCATTTCCTAGAACCAAAAATTCAAAGACATGTGACATCTACCAACCTGCACTGGGCCCGCGTGGTGGATTACGGCCCATTCCCCTCTCACAGTGAGGAATCCTGTGTCCCAGCATTGGGAATATTATAGGGTGATTATGTAAATCACACGTATCGTATACTATTTTATAGCTTGTGTGACCTAAACGCGGAATTAGGTCACGATTCTTTGTGTAAAAATGGACTAATTAAGTCACAGATAAGCGTGACCTAAGTGTGAGTTTAGGTCACAGAGTGCTATAAATCATATCATCCTACATGTATTTGTTCCGAGTCTGGGTGTTTTTCCATCTATAATATGTACGTATTTACAAAAAAAAAAAAAAATGTATATAAGTAGTTTATCAGCCATCTTGTTACCATAACACAAGCATTAGGTTGCTTAGCTTGGGACTAGATGGCGCTGTGTGAAATGTCCAGGGATATTATTATTATTTACCTAGTTTTTTTCCAACTCTGTATGTTCGGGTCGGCTTTCAGGCTACATTGTCCTGCCATACCTGATAACACTGTAATTTGTAAACATTGTAAAAGTAAATTATTTTTAAAAGAGTAACCGTGGAGTTTCTTGCCGGCTCTTCTCCATAGGAAACGACCAATTGGAACCATGCACCTAGCTTCTGACGTTTCATAAGTGCCCATGTTGGTTTATGTGAAATAAAATATTTTGTTTGTAAAAGATAACGGTATTTATGTATTTACAGAATAATAATCATTAGAATCAATTTAATACAACTTGTTAAGTAAAGTTATTGTTCCATAAACTTAAAATACATTACAAGTGAAAAAATAAGCAAAATAATCATAGGGCATCAAAAAATACGTCCGCATCGCTGTCAACAGGAACAGTGCCCAAAAGGCTGGCAGCATTGCCACGTTGTATGGCGATGCTAATTCTTTGGCCAAGAAACATGCCAGCCCTCTGGTCACGTGAAGAGTCGACTAACCGCTTGGCGATATCTCGATAAACCAAGTGGGCACTCGGACCCCATGGCCCTAGTGTTTCAACCCCAAACGGCTCGAAGATCTAACTCCCAATCAGGCTGGAATATTTACGCCGTTTGAGGTTTTCTGCACCAGCAGCAGCCGCTCCAGCACAACCCACAGTGTTAGGAAGATGGGATGGCGCAAGGTTGTCGACACATGTTGCATCCCACACCAAAGGTCTGCCTAACTTCCAAGGCATTATGGTCATTCCATCTGGCCTCTTTCCATCGTCGCTTGCCAAGCCGTTGGGTTCTAAAACAGCTGGCACCCCGGCAGTGACAAGAGCACGACGGATGATGTCATTAATGCTGGCGTGCCGTGCTATCCGATCTGCGCTCCTACTTCAGGATAGGCCATGTATTTATTTTAGCTTTATGCATAGTCAACAGGTAGAAGAACTAATTTTGTTTTGTTTCAGTTTTGCATATGCCACGCCACATTGTTTGACTTCAGTAAGTAACCAAAAATTAATAAATAATTCATTCATGAAAATTAACAACGATTTGTAATGTATTTTTAACTTCTAAAATACAATAATTTTGTTTACAGAATTATACTTAAATGATGAAGAAGTAAATTTATTCCCGAGTCTACCAACTCCCGCCAAAAAACCAGCAGCACATGTATATAAAAAACCGGTTGCACATATAGCTAAAAAACCGATACAAGCACAAAAACCGATACCGCATTTAACCAAAAAACCGACTCCTAACATTCCAATTATTAATCCAATAAACGTCCATGCCCTAACTGAACCATTCAAAGATGTGGCTAATGCTATACTGAGTCCTCCCAAAGCAGGAGGCCATCGTTTGTTTGGTTTACCAGATATACCAAAAGGGAATTTAAGTCCACCTCTTGGTTTAAAGGCTCCACCTCGTCCTGGTGTTCCTAAGCTCAAAGCAGGACGCCATGGTTTGTTTGGTTTACCAGATATACCAAAAGGGAATTTAAGTCCACCTCTTGGTTTAAAGGCTCCACCTCGTCCTGGTGTTCCTAAGCTCAAAGCAGGACGCCATGGTTTGTTTGGTTTACCAGATATACCAAAAGGGAATTTAAGTCCACCTCTTGGTTTAAAGGCTCCACCTCGTCCTGGTGTTCCTAAGCTCAAAGCAGGACGCCATGGTTTGTTTGGTTTACCAGATATACCAAAAGGGAAATTAAGTCCACCTCTTGGTTTAAAGGCTCCACCTCTTCCTCGTGTTCCTAAGTTCCCAAGTTTCCCATTCTTACCTAGTTCAGGAGTACGTGCGACTCCTCCTTCAATTTCTGGTACCACTCCTGGTGCTAAAGGTGCTACTGCTCACGGTGCTTCTACTCCATCTGCAGGGACACTGAAACCTAGTGTAAATACTCCTGCAGGACCTAGTACGCCTTCCGTTGGGTTGTCAACTCCAGGTGCGTCCACTCCAAACTTAAGTTCTCCTTCAGTTAGTGTGACTACGCCATCTTTATCCGTTACTACTCCTTCTGGGTTAACCCCACCATCAGTTCCTGGGGTCACTCCTCCAGCTTATGGAATTTCAACCCCTGCAAGTGTTACTACTCCACATCCTTCACTTCCTGGAGCTTCGACTCCAAGTGGTGTGGTCACCACACCTTCAGCTGGTGGCATTACCCCACCAGGTGGTGTTTCTACACCATCAACCATTGGCGTAACGCTTCCAGGAGGTGTAACTCCACCTTCAGTGAGTGGCTCAACTCTTCCAGGAGGAATTACCACTCCGCGTACTAGTGATATAACTCTTCCTGGTGGGGTAACCACACCCTCAGCTGGTGGCATTACCCCACCAGGTGGTGTTTCTACACCATCAACCATTGGCGTAACGCTTCCAGGAGGTGTATCTCCACCTTCAGTGAGTGGCTCAACTCTTCCAGGAGGAATTACCACTCCGTCAGCTAGTGGTTCAACACCCCCAGGAGGAATTACCACTCCGTCAGCTAGTGGTTCAACACCTCCAGGAGGAATGACCACTCCGTCAGCTAGTGGTTCAACACCCCCAGGAGGAATTACCACTCCGTCAGCTAGTGGTTCAACACCTCCAGGAGGAATGACCACTCCGTCAGCTAGTGGTTCAACACCCCCAGGAGGAATGACCACTCCGTCAGCTAGTGTTTCAACACCCCAAGGAGGAATTACCACTCCGTCAGCTAGTGGTTCAACACCTCCAGGAGGAATGACTACTCCGTCAGCTAGTGGTTCAACACCCCCAGGAGGAATGACCACTCCGTCAGCTAGTGTTTCAACACCCCAAGGAGGAATTACCACTCCGTCAGCTAGTGGTTCAACACCTCCAGGAGGTATTACCAGTCCGTCAGCTAGTGGTTCAACACCTGCAGGAGGAATTACCACTCCTTCAGCTAGTGGTATAACTCTTCCTGGTGGAGTCACCGCTCCCTCAGCTGGTGGTGGCGTTACCCCACCAGGTGGTGTTACCCCACCAGGTGGTGTTACCCCACCAGGTGGTGTTACTCCACCAGGTGGTGTTACCCCACCAGGTGGTGTTACTCCACCAGGTGGTGTTACCCCACCAGATGGTGTTACTCCACCATCCACCAGTGGCGTAACGCTTCCAGGAGGTGTAACTCCACCTGCAACGAGTGGCGGCGTAACTCTTCCAGGTGGAATAACCACACCCTCAACTACCGGCAAAACTCCTTCTGGTGGCGTTTCTCCACCATCAGTTAGTGGTGGTACTACTCCTTATCCACCAAGTGCTTCATCTTTATCACCTAGTATATCACATCCTACAGCAACTGGATCACCCAATCCTGTAGCTCCTTCCCGAAGTGGAAAGCCAGGCGCTCCAGCTTTACCCACAAGCGGTAGTTGGCCAGCAATACCTGGACCAGGCAGTCCACCTGCGGTACCTGGGTTACCCGGCAAACTACCTACTGTACCCGGATTGCCAACATCGCTTGGATCAGGCAATCCATTGTCTAAAGTACCTGGGTTACCAGGCAGTCCATCTGCGGTACCTGGGTTACCCGGCAAACTACCTACTGTACCCGGATTGCCAACATCGCTTGGATCAGGCAATCCATTGTCTAAAGTACCTGGGTTACCAGGCAGTCTACCTGCGGTACCTGGGTTACCCGGCAAGCTACCCACTGTACCCGGATTGCCAACATCGCTTGGATCAGGCAATCCATTGTCTAAAGTACCTGGGTTACCAGGCAGTCCACATGCGGTACCTGGATTACCCGGCAAACTACCTACTGTACCCGGATTGCCAACATCGCTTGGATCAGGCAATCCATTGTCTAAAGTACCTGGGTTACCAGCAGCCCTTGGATCTGGTGGTCTACCGTCTCCACCTGGTTTACCAGGATTGCCTGGATCTGGTGCAACTGCCTTGGCTGCGCAAAAATCATCTGATGTCATGAAAACGGTAGCCGCAGGTCTAACATCAGGTAATTCTAATTTTCATTTACTAATCTAAGTGACTTCATCGTTGGTCTAGAAGTCGTAAGCTCAACCGCTGCGCATGGCGATCTGGGTTCGATCCCCTGGTCGGGCACAACTAAATAATTATAATTTATTTCTTCAAATATTATTTTTGTATCTTGTCGGTCTCCATTTAAAAAGATTGTTTTTGAATGTGTCATATAAAAAAATACCGCGAATATGCGAACAGCACAGGACAGCACATTAATTGCGGAATCTATTTGAAGAATATTGCTAATCCTTCATATGTTCGAAAAATTTGTCTGCTCAGCAACGTAAATAACGCAATGAATGTTGTTGAACTATCAAAATGAAAGCCATTGCTACTCTGTTAGTGTGTTACGCAGTTACCCCGCTGGTGGAAGGCCTGTCTCTCCATCATTAAATTTCCTTTGTCAGAAATGATGATGGGGATTTGTCATAGTATTTTCAACCAACTGTTCAGCGGTCAAAAACAAAATCAGAAGTCATATACTCAAATTAGTCTGAGAATCACCACTTTTCGACCGTCAACATTACAATAGGGTGTCCCCCAAAACGCCCGCCCTTCACCAATTCCTAGTGCTTTCGCTGGGAAGCAATGGCGCAACAAACTCCCCAGCAGCACAGTCAAAATATCATTCGGCGGTCTTCAGACAAGTATACTTCGGACATTATTGTGATACACTCTTAGCTCTCGGACCCACAGGCGTTTTCTTCTTGCTGTTCAGCCCAGAGTATTAAAAATCCAACAGAGTTTTTTTTGCCGCGCTGGGACCCGGAGCTCTACTCCCAATGCACGAAAAAAATTTTTTTTATTGACTATGGGCTCACTCTTGACCTCAATCCAGCCCAGAGGCAGGGATGAGATCTACGGCGGAACGAGCTTGCCCAGAAGAAGCCTATTCACTCTCGCCTTGAAGAGATTCGGGTTGTATGAACTCGGGAATGCAGACGCAGGCAGACGATTCCACTCCTTAGCTGTGCGCATCAGAAAAGATGACGAGAAGCGCTTAGTGCGTATATATGGTATATTAACCAGCGTCTGGACTCTCGATGGTAGAAAGGTGAAGGCGGGATGAGCTCATGTAGCTCTTGAGCATACTCCCCGTAGTACAGTCTGTAGAAGACGGATAGACAGGCGACACTTCGCCGGTGAGCCAAACTGTGAAGCTTTGCCTCCGCCAGCAAATCCGTAGATTTGGCCGAATTTACGGCGGTCTCTTACTCCGACACCTATGGATATAAGTTTAGTTTGGGGCCTGCGGGGTAGTAGCGTAACGAACTATCAGAAGCAACGGCTTTCATATTGACTGTTCAACAACATTCATTGCGTTATTTACGTTGTTGAGCAGACAAATTGTTCGAACATATGAAGCAATGGATTAGCAATGTCCTTCAAAATGATTCAGATTGAGATTGTTAGATCGTTGCGCAACTAAGGTGCAGAACTAAGAATGAAATACAACACGATTTGAAACTGTGGTTCCTCCTCTCTATTTTGTTATTGCCCGTCAGAAAAAGTAAATTTTTGACGACACGGTTGGCGTTGGCGCAGTAGCTGAGCGATCGATTGCTGCATGTCGCGGGTTCGATTCCCATACGGAACAAATATTTGTATTGAGTACAGGTAGTGGTTCCGTCTGGTTGTTTGTGTATGTGAGTTTAAATGTTTGTAAACGCGCTCACGATACAGGAGTAATTCCAAGTGTGGGGCAAAGTAAAAAAAAAAATCGGGAGTAAGGTTCAATTTCAGGTATGCTCCTACTTTCGGACGGGTCCGTTACTTCCTTGACGGACTTAGAGAGCAGGCTCCCCGCTCCGTTGGATTCTCAATGCTCGGCTCAATACCGAGAGTTCAAAATCCAGTGCGCCATAAAAAATCGACATAAAATAAACAAAGCAGTGAACAGAGGGGCAATTCTCGTAACTTAAAGAACGTTCACAGTCTGCACCCTAATTGCGTAACACACAATCAGTCCGAATCAGAATCATTTTGAAGCAAATTGCTAATCCAATGCTTCATAAGTTCGAAAAATTTGTCTGCTCAACATGTAAATAACGCAATGAATGTTGTTGAACTGTCAAAATGAAACCGATTGCGATTGATCGTGTGTTACGCAATTAGGGTGCTGATCTCAGTCTCAATCTGTCAAAAATACCTCCAATTTCCCAACATTTTTGACATTGATTGTCGCTGAGATGAGATTGCGACTAGTTTTTAACGTTTTTAATTACGGGAATTAGCCTTCTGTTTAATTAAACGCGATTTTAATTTTTTTTTTACTTCCACAACCGCAGCAAGATTACCTTCGGGATTACCACATCTGCCCGGAGGAGGTTCTTCACTCCCTGGTGTAGGAGGCCACAAACCTGGCATTTTGTCGTTACCTGGTACGTCTATTTTTTTTTCTTTTCGCGGCAATACACCAACTCATTTTTTCCCGGCCTCTGGTCAGCCAGTCTTTTATAAACCTCAAAAGGCAAAAAAAAACTTGAGAGGTGTCAAGGGACACCCGGATGGAACGAAGTTCAAAGAGAGAGAGAGGGACAGACAGAGAAACACGCGTACGCCGCACGGCTTACAACTACCTATAGCAAAAAGTGTCGTTCCAACTTTTGGCCTTAATTTTTTCCGTCTAGCCCCTTTCGCAACGCGCGATAAGGAACTTCGTTCCAAAACGGAACCTTTAAGTATAGGATCACTTCGTTCGTAGATCATCCGTCTGTCTGTCTGTTAAGAACCCTTATTTCTCAGGAACGCGTTGACGTATTAAGGTGAACTTGTTGTCAAATACGTAAGGCTACGGTCTAGTACTAGTAAAATGGTGGGTGAGGTGCCAGGAATACAGCACCCACCATTTTATTGTAGTCTTTGTATTTGTATGTACAGTCACGAGTAAAAGTATGTGTACACTCGGCTTTATTCAAAAGCGATTTACCTACTCCTTTATTTTTTAATGAAATTTTATGTTGTTACGAACATAGCATTTTCGTACCCATAGGTTTATGTAATGTGTCGTATTTCAAAGTTGCATTCGTTATTTCACGAAAAAATCGCAATTGAAATTTTCCAAGTGTTGACATATTGGTGCTCATGACTGTACACTATAAACGATTCTGTAAATTATCATCGTTACTACAATGTTTTTGATGAATAAATTATATTATTATTATTCAACCCTGGGGTGGTGAAGTAATTACGACGTCGACCATTCCTATCTAATCAGGGCCCATATTCCCGTAATTTATAACGTTTAAAATCTAGTCGCAGTCTCATCTCGGCGACAAACAAATGTCAAAAACTTTGTCAAAATGTAGGGAACTTTGTCAAGACGTATTTTTGACAGATTGAGACTGAGGAGATCAGAGGGGCAATTCTCGTAACTTTAAGAACGTTCACAGTCTGATCTCAGTCTCAATCTTTCAAAATTACTTCTAATTTCCCTACATTTTGACAAGTTTTTGACATTTGTTTGTCGTCGAGACGAGACTGCGACTAGATTTTTTTAACGTTTTAAATTACGAGAACCGGCCTTCAGACTGTGAACGTTCTTAAAATTACGAGAATTACCCCTCAGGTTCAAAACAATGATTTGATGCATTTTTCTTTCTTTCTTTCTTATTTCCGTCAACTTACAGGTGGTGCCATGGCTGGAGCAGCGACGAACATAGCAGGTAAGCGACGTATACCATACCTAACTAGCTTGTTCCCACCGCTTCTCCCACGCCATCATAATTTCAGCCCGGAATCAACCACTGCTGAGTATACGGAAGCGTTTTGCATCTCTAATGAGGCGGGCCAGCTCGAACAGCCTTCTGAGCGTGTTTGTGGGCCGCTGGGACTCGCCGGTGTGGGGGCATTGGATGCAACTATTATACACTGTGGGTGGTCGCATCCAGGGTTTGCCATAAACTGGCACTCCTGGGGGTTCCACTTTGAGAATTTGATTTTTAATTTTTGCTGTGGATTTGTTGTTGTATGTGTTAACAATAGTTTTTAAGGTTTTTTGTGTTACTAACAAATATGGACTTCGTCTGAAATAAATTTCTTATTATTTTATTATAAGCCTCCCATTTCTTCTGTCATACTTCCCGGTTCTGTGCGTCTCTCGTCCAGGTATTTCCTGAGACTTTGGCGATATCATCGACCCAACGCGCTTTTGGACCGTCTTGGGGGTCTACTCCAAAGTAGTATCGGCCGAATATTCGGCCGTTTCCTGTTACTATTTGGTTCGGTTCCGATCCTACACTCCTATACTCTTTCGAATATTGACTATGGTCCCGACCCAACTGAGGCGATCCGAACTTTTTTCGCATTTTTCAACACATAGGTTCGGCCATGTGTCGGTCCGATCCGAACAATCACACTTTGCACTTCGGAGTAGGCCCCCTGGTTTCTTTGGCCTAACTTTGGCCACCATTCGGTCACAGCTTTACTGCATCAGCCATCTTTTCGTCTAGATAAATGTCCTCCCACGTGGATGATGGAAAATATTCCACGAGAACGTACCATCGCCAAAATCTATATCTGACCACCGTAAGGACTATTCCTGCTTGCAGCGCATATTATCAGTCGACCTAAAAAGGATCCTCTTTTGTTTTACTTACGGACGCAGCTGTGGTCATCATGTGCACGGGATTTTGTTTTCAAAATGGTCAGAAATAGTGTTGGTGATAGTACTATCTGTTCCTTTTTTTTGGGGGGGGGGGGGGGAACCTTCAAAAGGCTCCCTGAGCAACTGTGACTGATTTTAATTTTATATTTTAAATTGTTTTTTTTTACATTGTTCTCACAATAGAAACAATAAGAATAATGTACCTACTCAGGATTTTGTAATAATCACTTGATTTAAAAGAGTGTCCGTGGAGTCTCTTGCCCGTTATTCTCCATAGAGATCTACGTTTTGGAATGGGCAACTAGCTTCAACTTTCTAACTGACCGACTATTTAATTTTGACAATTCAAAAGTGCCTGTAAATGGTTTATTTAAGATAAGATAAGATAATAGTCTTTATTTGCTTTAATCATGGTATAAAGGTGTTACAGTCTTGTTTAGTTTGAGTATTAGAGGGCTTTGGGGATAAGACCGGGGAGTGTCGGAGTTCTACCTCACTTAAACCACCCCGGTGGTCTACTGGGGTTTTCATATTACTCTATTGGTTTTCGCGGCTCACGCCAGTAAAGCTGCCAGTTGGCATGATGATTTCCTATATCTTCGACAATCATAGCTACATTACAGCCAATTTTGACAAAACCTATGCATTTTTCGACCAGTTTGGCGCGACCGCTAGAACTCGACCCAAGATTGTGACGGGCCGATGTTCCAGCAATACAAAACACTTCGATCAATAATAGTACTAGATTAAGGATCAGGAACAAAAATCAGTCGCTCAAGTGGCCACGTTTGCACACACGTAAACATCTACAATTCTTAGAAAAAAGTTTATTAATATTAACAATTAGGTACTTCAGTTTATTATAAACCTTAATGCTTAAACATAAAGTTTAATTACCATTGCAAAATATATTTAAAATGTCACTTGAAAATAAAATCATACTATTTTTAAATTTTCAGTCATTTATTCTAAAATGAAACTTAAAGTCTAAGTAATAAGGTTAAAAACATACTAATTTGAAATAAGACCACAAATACTTTTGTGGACTTATTTTTCGGGCCGTTTTTGAAGCGCTTTTCGGGAATCTAGTACTATTATTGATCGAAGACAAAACACGATTGATTTTATCCACACACTGGCGCAGATTCCCTTGTTCACAAACTAAACTAAAGTTCAGTGCATCTTTTTCTTTCTATTCCATTAAGAAAAGGACAGAAGATAAATATTAGTTTAGTCCTGTCAAATTAGTCAGCGCCTGACGTAAATTGACGTATTTTTAGTCGCCATGTTTTTAATCACGTCTAAACTGCATGGAGTATCTTAATTTGACAGAACGAAAATAATATTCATCTTCTGTCCTTATCTTAATGAAATAGAAAGAAAAATATGCACTGAACTTAAATTTAGTTTAGTTTGTGAACCAGATAAACGGCGCCACTGCCACCTTCACCATTGCTATCGTTAACAACACCGTACTCAAATACACTAGCGCAGTGGTTCCCAACCAGTGGTCCGTGGACCACCAGTGGTCCGCAGAAGCCAAAATGTGGTCCGCGAACGATTTTAAAATTAGCGGGCGGTGAGCCGTTGGTCGCCGTGCAGTGCGTGAGAAGAGCGCGGGTGGAGGGGGCGGTACGTCGGGCTGCCGTATGTAATTCCTATTAAGTTTTTAATTAAAGTTTCAGTTTGATTATTACAGTTTATTTTTATTATACCTACATAGTGGTCCCTGCTAACAAGAATAATATAAAAGTGGTCCCTGACCAAGAAAAGGTTGGGAACCCCTGCACTAGCGGCACGTTGTCGACGGCAGCCGCGCCGACCATTGAGATAGGAACGACGCTTCGACCATAGTATAAAGAGAGGAAGTACGTTATCTTCATACAAACGCACCGCGCGCGGCTTGTATGTGTCCGCCAAAGTATCTATGCGTCGCCGCACGCACACTTAAACAAATCTCGGCCCGTTTCGCAGCGCGCCAGTCGGGGCTAACATCGCACGAGGTTCGCGCGTCACGGCTTTTCGGCACCGCTAAATGAATGAAAAATGTGTGATAATCGCAGGAGAACGTATTGCTGTGTGTTTGGGTGTTTATTTTATCCTTTTTTTTTAAATAAATAATACTGCTATGAATCTTGAATAAATTTCTGTGTTTGTTAGGAAAACCATTGTTGAACTTTATTGACTAATGATCACTGAATTAGTTATACAGAGATATGTGTTATCTTTGGCAAGGGCCGGGCTTTAAACTAATGAATTGGTGACAGTACTATCAGTAACCTACCGTTTACTCGTGCTCATCACCGCCCCGCGCCGCCCGTCTGCTGGCCCGTCGTTCTTTCTTTCATCGTGAAAGGTTTCATCATCGTTCAGGTACCCAGACAATACAAGTAAAAAATAAAACTTCCCGACCCTTGCCTATTTATTGGCACTGAATTAAAATTTAACTAAAAGTGACAACCCTGAGACAGTAGGCAATTATATCGCGGATTGTGCCGGATAGCCTACTTCCTCTCTTTATAGTTTTATACTATGCTTCGACGGCGCACGTCGACGGGCGTGTCGCTCGTCTGTGTGCACACTTGTGTATGATAGACAAAACAAAAGCCGCCCGGCTTTTGTTTTGTCTATCATACACAAGTTTAAATACACGTGTTCAAATACACGAGCGGCATGTTGTCCTTGTCGACGGCAACCCACTGACGCTTGCAGACACCTTTGTCTTTGACGCGTGTCGATCGTATGTATGAGGACTAACACACTAAAGGCCTATCCGCACACAACAGTGCCGACACGTGCCGATCAGTAACGTATCGTAACGTGTCAGTGAAATATGATATCCACCTCCATTTCGAATGATTCAAAACACAACCAATTTTAAGAACAAATGCAAAAAATTCGTCCTTGATTGTCAAAAAAATGGCACCAAGCTGTTATAAAAGATGCCCATTATAGTTTACTTAGTTCAGGTTGTATCTGGGTATATACATTTTATTTTTTTTCTTTCCTTTTAAATGACAAGTCGTGTCCACAGACTAAAAAAAACCTTATAACTAATTAAACAGTGTTGATGTATGATCATTAAAACAACTATCATTTAAACCGTTTTTGCAGAATGTACTGTTTTTTTTTCTTTTTTCCTTTTTGTAAACAGGAGTCAAAGGTTTAAGCTGAAAACCAGCGCTTAGCAACCCACTAGGGAACCTAAGCATAATGCTGACGCTTGAACCTTTTGCTTCCGGTATTATAGTTTTGTGTATGTACGGACGCCAGCAGGTCAACCTACCCGAAACTGTCAGATTTTCCCAATCAACATTGAACCTAATGTTTTAGCAATAAAGTCGAAAATCTATTAAAGAAATCTGACAGATTGTAGTAGCTTGATGTGCTGGCGTCTGTACCTACTAATACTACTAGCTGTAATACTGGAGACAATAAACATTATTCTATTCTATTCTTTAGTGTAGCATACATTTTGTACGACGCTATCCGTACTCGTCAGTGACAGTGACGTTCAGTGATGTCAGTGCTGCACCGACCGACGTTCGCCGTGATCCTCCGACGTGAATTTCTAGCGGACAATATTTTGCCTGAGACCGTCGCAGTGTTCCAAGATTTAGGCATTTTAAAAGCACGTGAAACTGCTGCAGGGTACTAAAAATCACTGCACGCGTCATGTCGGTACTGACATGTGTGTATAGCACGTCACGGAACTGTACGGTACGGAACTATCGGTCACGTGTCGGCACTGTTGTGTGCGGATCGGCCTTTAATCCGCCGAATTCGCTCGCGCTGGACCGATCGCCGTCACCGAAACGTCACGAATAATTTCATTTCTCGTTGACGGAACCGGTTGTCAATGTCAAACGATGTTAGGGTAATGATAAAAAGAAGACTTAATGACTAGGACTATACCTATTTTCATATTAATTGTAACCAGCAAGAATTTTCAAAACAATAAGTAACGAATACTTACAGATGGAGTTCACGTTGCGGCTGGGAAAGCGATCAACGTCGCAGCAGGTAATGAAGTTAACATCTAAGTACTAAATCTAGTCATTTAAGTATTCAAAACAGGCTGAGAATCAGCACTTTTCGAACGTCAATCAGCTATTAATTTATTATAAACGTGAAAGTTTGTATGGATGGATGAATGTTTGTTACTCTTTCACGCAAAAACTACTGAACGGATTTGGATGAAATTTGGCACACATATGGTATATAACCAGGATTAATAGATCGGATACTTTTTATCAGGATATTCCCACGGGATCGAAACTTATGCGGGTGAAACCGCGAGCCGCAGCTAGTAATATATATGACAGTCCCCCGAAATGCTCGCCCATCACCACTTCCTAGTGCTTTCGCTGGGAAGAAGTGGCGCAACAAACTCCCTAGTAGCACAGCTGTCTGTTCAGTTAGAAAAACTTGATTCTAAGCAATAGTGTATGCAAAGTAATTAACATTATGAGACATAGAACATTAAATCCATCGCCTGTCGACTGTCTGTCCGTAATCCATTGCTTCATATGTTCGAAAAAATTGTCTGCTCAAAAACGTAGGTAAATAACGCAATGTACGTTGTTGAACTGTCAAAATGAAAATCATTCTCATTGCTACTGTTATGTGTTACGCAATTACCCCACGGCTCCTTTCGGGTACTGAACCCTACAAAATTATTATGATTACAGGTACAGCTCAAGATTTGTTTGGAAAAGTGGCTAACATCGCAGGCGCAGGTAATTAGCAAATTATAGTCCGGGTCACAATAGTTGAAGTTACTTTACCCAAAAGTAACTTCAACTATTGTGCATGTAAACTGTATCTAATTAGTATAAACGATGTTATACATAGAAAAAAACAGAGTGACACTTAATAATTAACATAAAAAATGGACGGCTCGCGAGGCGCACGAGCACAGAACATAAATATACCCTAAAGGGCGCACGAGCATATTACTTTACTCTTTGCGCACGAGTCTGTATACTCCGAGCGCGTGCGTACAGTTACCCGGCGCTTGTGACCACAGAACACATTATACTCCTTGGCCGGCGCGCGGGGCGACATTGGTAGTGTTGTGCCGAACCGTAACTAGTCACGTAACCTGCCGGTCGATGCTGTAAAAATCTCACCGTGAAAACTCAAGTGAAGTGAGCTTGATGTGACTTGACAGTAGTGTCAATCCCTAGCAGTATTTGGAATGACAGCTCACTCCACGCTCACTTCTCCTAAGTTTTCACGGTGAGATGGTTACAGAATCGCACTGCTGGCGCCGCACACGACGAACTCTAGAAGTGCAGGGAGTTGACTCTAATAGGGGTCGCGCTATAAAATATAGTTTTTAAGTACCTATATCTCTACTCTGAAGTAGTATCGGCCGAATGTTCGGCCGTTTCCTGCTACGAAGTTACTATTTCATTCGGTCGGTTCCGATCCTACACTCTTTCGAATATTGACTATGGTTCCGACCCAACTGAGCCGATCGAAATTCGCTTATAATGCTACGACACAAAGGCGCTGTTAATTTTGTAATGTTTCATTTTAGGGGGGAATATTGGAGCTCTCTTCGGGTGACTAGAGACAAGAAAACCAGAGCAACAAACTAAGTCGATTTACATTAAACTATTTTAGTTCGTTTTAATTTTGTTTCATTTCTATGCACCTGGGCCGCAATTCTGTATCTTCCAAGAAATCTGAAATCTTACCACGTGCAAACCACATCAATTCGTGTCTTGTTATGCCCCACAGATAACTATATATAAGTCAGAGTTATGCCCTGTCCATTAACCATTAGGTTAACCGTTTTTTGACAGCTGTCTTATAACGTATGTAGGTACAGACTACAGACGCCAGCAGGTCAAACTATCCGAAACTGTCAAAATTACCCAATAAACCTAGAACCGTAATGCTTTAGCGATAAAGTTGAAAATCTATCAAAGAATTTTGACAGATTGTAGTAGCTTGATATGCTGGCGTCATACACACGCGTATACATGGCGTGTACATATTCCAGATTACGTAAAAGTTAACTTTAAAATGCGTAATAAAATAAATATATATTTGTTACTATTTATTTTTTAGGCAATTTATATAAACTGCCTTATCATAATTATTGAATTAGCTTATTTATGGCTTCTTACATACCTACATTATAATACCTACCGTACGTGTAATCAATGTATTGTGTGTTGCTGCAATCATTAGTTCCATCTGTCAAAAAACGGTTTACCTTGGACAGGGTATAACGGCAAGGAATATAAATGGACTGACAAAATGTGTTTTGACAGTTCAAACCACGCCATTGTGTCATAGAGAATACGTTAATAGCAGATGTCGTGGTTAACCAAGGGAGAATTAGGGCCCTGCTATGTTAGAGTTGCTTACAGAGTAAGCAAACTGAAGTGGCAGTGCGCTGGCCATGTTTGTCGAGGGACCGATGGCCGGTGGAGCAGACGAGTCCTGGAGTGGAGACCGCGTTTCGGCAAGCGTAGTGTGGGACGCCCCCCAGCTAGATGGACGGACGACCTAAAGGTAAACCTGGTTCCCAGGTAGGGCAGTTAAAAAAAAAAAAATGTTGCCCCACGCTAGGAATTACTCCTGTATCGTGGGTGCGTTTACAAACATTTAAACTCACATACACAAACAGCCAGATCCCGAACAACTACCTGTAGGCAATACAAATGACGACACGGTTGGCGCAGTGGCTGAGCGATCGAATGCTGCGCTGCGTGTCGCGGGTTCGATTCCCGCACGGAACAAATATTTGTATTGCCTACAGGTAGTTGTTCCGGGTCTGGCTGTTTGTGTATGTGAGTTTAAATGTTTGTAAACGCTCCCACGATACAGCAGTGCGATTCTGTAACCATCTCACCGTCAAAACTTAGGTGAAGTGAGCGTGGGAGTGAGCTGTCATTCCAAATAATGCTAGGGATTGACACTACTGACAACTCACATCAAGCTCACTTCACTTGAGTTTTCACGGTGAGATTTTTACAGAATCGACCGGCAGGAGTAATTGCAAGTGTGAGACAAAGTTTAAAAAAAAATTGTTCCGGGCAGGAATCGAACCAGCGACACGCAGCGCAGCAGTCGATCGCTCAGCCACTGCGCCAACCGTGTCGTCGTTAATGGATTTTCCATCTGGAACTTTTCAATAACTGCCTGTAGTCAGGATATGTGCTGGGTTGATGTCAATTGGGTCGCCCGCTATTACGGCGCGTTCACATATAACGTCCGTTTTACAGGATCCTTTTTAACGGATCCGTCGTTACTGGAGATAGTATTCACACAGCATTTATAGGATCCTTTTTAACGGATCCGTCGCTACTGGAGATAGTATTCACACAGGACTGATTTTAAGAGATCGGATCAGTATACTGGATCCGAAATACTGTATTATGTGTGAACTGGCTCATACAACTACATACGCTAATAACACATACGTTTAAACGGACCTGTAAAACGGACGTTATATGTGAACGCGCCCTTACAGTGAACTTAACTTAAATAACTGGAGAAATGTGGGTGTACTAGATACACCTCCGATTTATGATTATTTTGAGAAAATAAAACACAAGTTGGCTACAAAAATGGTGTATATTAATTATACAATAAAATATAACATGTATTTACATGTGTGAATATTTACTATAATAATCAGCTACAGTATTTATCTTACGAAGCGACGCGCGTTTTACTTGTGGTAACCAAGTGTACAGTCACGAGCACCAATATGTTAACACGTGGCAATTTTCAATTGTGATTTTTTCGTGAAATAACGAATGCAAAGTTGAAATAAAACACATTACATAAACCTATGGGTTCGAAAATACTATGTTCGTAACAACATAAAATTTCATTAAAAAATAAAGGAGTAAATCGCTTTTGAATAAGGCCGACTGTATACATACTTTTGCTCGTGACTGTACAAATACGCTATGAATGTGTGTGTGAACACGAGTAGCGTTAGAACATAACACACACACACACACCTCCGACTTCGCCATTGTGTCGAACTGTACCGATAACCCCTGCCGATCGATTCTGTAAAAATCTCACCGTGAAAAGTTAGGTGAAGTGAGCTTAGAGTGAGCTGTCAACATTGTCAATCCCTTAGCATTATTTGGAATGACAGCTCACTCCACGCTCACTTCACCTAAGTTTTCACGGTGAGATGGTTATAGAATCGCACTGCAGCGCTTATACACACATTCACAGCATGTTTGTACACTTGGTTACCACAAATAGTTTCGTGAGTTACAAATACTATATCATAATAACGTTTTCTTGTGACTACATAAAATGCAATAAGGAATATCTACTTGATTAAAAATATACACATAGATAATTTATGATAGATACAAGCTGTTGTTTTGCATCCTCGTCAAATTTCAGGAGGCTGCTAGGAAAGACATAAATAATCAAATAAAATTACGATCCCTGGTAAATAATGAATACATACTTTTTTTTAGTTATTTAAGTTTGACAGTATTTCAAAATACACCACTTTCAAAGAACAGAATTGCGTTATTGTATCGTAGAAGCGGCCGCGTTTTTATGTGTGTGTAAAAGGGCAGTTACAGTGCGGTCTCAGACAGGCCGAGTTTTAATGTGTGCCCCACAAAGGAAATAAAAATACCTACTTATTTTATTATTGATTCATGTCGAGAATCAGTAGCATAGTTACCTCCTTGAATTTGACGAGGTTGCAAAACAACACCTTGTATACAGGCCGACACACACATTAACTCACCTTCGTCCCAGACGAAGCTACAGAACGACACCTGCTTACAAACTCCTTTTGCATCGTTATATTAGCACCCTAATCGCGTAACACACTTAATCTGAATCATTTTGATGGATATTGCTAATCCATTGCTTCATATGTTGGTCGCCACGTACAGTCACGAGCAAAAGTATGTATACACTCAGCTT
The DNA here is from genome assembly GCA_945859715.1 of Apamea sordens. Lineage (NCBI taxonomy): Eukaryota > Metazoa > Arthropoda > Insecta > Lepidoptera > Noctuidae > Apamea > Apamea sordens. The sequence continues at coordinate 1,356,122 of OX244015.1, read as the reverse complement.
TATTCAAAAGCGATTTACTCCTTTATTTTTTAATGAAATTTTATGTTGTTACGAACATAGCATTTCCGAACCCACAGGTTCATGTAATGTGTCGTATTTCAACAAAAATCGAAAAGAAAACATGTTGACATATTGTTGTACGTGACTGTACCCGTGCCTACCTGTGGCAGTAGTTGTAGTAGTTATGTATAAATGAAACTAACTATTAGCTATATATTGCTTGATAAGGCTATGTATTTTGCACTATGTGACTAAGGGCTGTGTTTTCAATCGACAGATAACTTTTATTCGAGGAATAAAATTGACGTTTGACAGTATTTGTATGAAAGTATTTTTTTGACATTGATTGCTGAGATGAGTATTATACACCGTGACTTTTTAGTCGTCTGACAACGGCAGCCCACTTCATGTATCCAATGACTACTACACATTCATAACAAAAAAAATGACATTTAAGAGGAAAAAAAAAGAAAAAAAAAATCAGTATTATGATGCATAACGTAGTTGAAACATTCTGTTGCGAGCGAAGATCTATCTACTCGACTCGTACGATGGTTAGGTATGTTCTACTGTTTCATAAGTAAACATTATTAACAGGATGTTTCATAATTCTAATGTATTATTTATTTTTCTTTGTACCTATTATCTTAATTAATGGTAAAAAAAAACACGCCTAGAGGTATTTTATGTCGGATACATTGAGTGGACCACCTTTGTCAGACGACTAAAAAATCACGGTGTATATTATAGAACTAGCTGTGCCCGCGACTTCGTCCGCGTGGAATAGTGACTTTTCGGGCAGCATATTTTGAATTACTTAAACCGTCGTTTGGGTAGCAAAAAATTTACTTTACAGTAATGCTTCTCTGTATACGATATTTGACGTATGGCCATCGGGGATGAAAGCATACAGGCTCCTAGGATTGCTAACCCGTGACAGAACCACATACAACTGACCGTGCGAGAAACAGCTGATACTTAGATCTGCTTTATTAATTGTCATCGCAAAACATAGGCTGACTGGAAACTGGACTCGTTTAAAACTAAATGGAAAATTGTTTGGAATGAGAGGAATCTGAGGAATGAAAACACTTTCACCTTTTCCACACCCTGTTAAAATCTCTGCTTCTATCAGATTTCGTTGTAAATTGGTCACTTCTAACCTGGTACCATTGCAAAGTTTTGGGGGGCTTAAATTTCTAAGAAGCATTAGGGGTTCGCAGAAGTCTCAGACTCACGCGATAGCGCGTGAGCTTCGCGATCGACAGATAAACGTGCCTTTCGTTGTTCCCTATTTCGAGTTGTCATCATTCGAGAACGATTTGAACTCAGTCGAGATTCTCGCTGAGTCGAAGTTTCTGCAGCACGAAACCTAGCCTGATGTTCCCGAGTTGCAGAAAGCCTTGCCTCACGACCTTCTTCAGATTCCTGTGATCGAACTAATCTCATCCTTTTAGCATTTTTGCTACATTGGGAGAGGTTGGATCTTCTTCGAGGCATTCTTACAATAAAATAGTACTTACTACTTAACACACAGTTATTTAGTAAACACGTATTATCGTAAACAATTATTTTAAAGAAAATTAAGAAAAAGAACTTAACCTACAAACCCTAAAATATAAATAAATGAAATATGCAGTCAGTTTTTTTTTTCCTTGAGAGGCCGTGACTACTTAACCGGACTATCCTGTGGTTGCCTAAGGAATTCTTAAAGCCTCCAGCCAGGGCTATATCTAGAATAAACTAAGCGACTTAGACTAAGCGACTGCACGCTAAAGGCACCCCCTGTGGGGTACGAACCTTGGCTTAGGGCGTCGCTGGGAGAGGGCAGCAAGGGGACAGGCTGGATCGAATTAGTAGTATTAATGCTTTGATGAGCGCGGCGTTTCCTAGGACTATCTCTGAGAGGAAAGGCCGAAACAAACTCAGAGGTCTCAGTCGGGGAATTTACAGCTACAGGCTCAGCTACGACGCGGGCTGGCACTTCAGCGGGCAAGGGTCAGGGGGGAGAATTTACTTGGGGGCGTCGCGAGGGACCTCGGCGGTGAGGTCGGAATGTCGGTAATTTGTGTTTGTATACTGTACTGGTTGCCCTATCGCTCTCCTGGAGGAGGGTTATGGGGTCATCGGGGTCGTCGAGAACATGCCTTGGACGGCGAATTTTACTGAGTTTGGAGGGGGTGTAGTTGGCGGCCGCGACCACCAGAGGGTTGGGGTGATTAGCGGCTGTGGCAAAGAAACGCTTGGAGAGGCGTTTCATGAACTGCTGGATAGTGGGGATCTTGAGATCAACATGGAGGATCTCATTGCTAACGAACCAAGGGGAATTTGTGGCCTTGCGGAAAAATCGGTTCTGCAGGGTTTGCATCCTATGGATGTGACGGGGCTTTGCGTGAGCGAAGACTACGCAAGCGTAAGTCATTATGGGACGGATGCATGCTGTGTACAGGCGCTTTTTGCACTTGAGTGACAGCTTGCTGCGTTCATTGAGGACGGAATGAAGGCAGCCTAGAGCGAAAGAAACGCGCGAACGGACCGTCTTTATGTGCTCTGAGAAGGTGAGGAGAAGGAGAAGAATAAAACAAAGGTATTTGGCTCGCTTTTCCCAAGGGATCGGCTTGCCGAACATGGTGATTGGTGGAGGGGGGGTGGGTTGTCGTCTGGGTCTCGAATAGAGCACCGCTTGACTCTTATCGGTGTTGACTTCGATTCGCCATTTCCTGAACCAAGCAGCCAACTTATTGACTGTGGTTTGGAGACGAAGTCGTAGTTGGATATGGCTGCGACCAGTGTAATAGATGGCTGTGTCGTCTGCGCACAGAGCCAATTGGGACTTAGCATCTTTAGGGATGTCGCTAGTGAACAGCGTAAATAAGAGAGGGGCGAGTACGGAGCCCTGAGGGACTCCTGCTCTGATGGGGGGCAGCGGCGCTGCTCTCAGCGCGCTTTATATAGCCATAGACGCACAGGCGCGAGGCCTGTACGTACTCTGATGGAATACCTTAACAAATGTTCGCCGTGATTCTTTAAATTGACATAACTTTTTTATTTATGAACCGATTGACATGAAATAAACACTAACTGTTAAGTGAAGCTTACTACAATATATTAGTGAAAACCGCATATAAATCAAATAGGCCGTTTCTGATATTAGCGTGCACAAACAAACAGACAAACAGACAAAAAAAAAATTAATTACAATTTCGGGTTCGGTATCGATATAACAACAACCCCTGCTACTTTTTTTTAATATATTTCCATTGTACAGACACCACTTTTCTACAATTTTATTATATGTATAGATATTACCCAGTAACTGGGTTGTGGAGGTCAGATAGGCAGTCACTCCATGTAAAATACTGGTATTCAGCTGCATCCGGTTAGACTGGAAGCCGACCCCAATATAGTTGGGAAAAGGCTAGGCAGATGATGATGATTGCTGAGATGAGATTGTGACTAGATTTTGAACGTTTTTAATCACGGAAATTAGCCTGAACTGATACTTTTGAAACAAACATTAGGCTAATTTTCATCCTGGATATTTGCAATAAAAAAAATTGATAGAATACAAAATGAACCGCAGATGAAGGCGCGTGTAACAGCTAGTAAATAATAAAACGTCCCGCATTAGGGTAGGCGCACACGAGCCACCGGCCACAACCACCAGTTGCCGTCGCCTCTTGCTGCAGTGTTGAGTACTGTTGTAGCGGGTGGCCGCCACCGGCCACACGTGTGCGTTGAATCAATACAAAAAGTATGAAAAAGCATGTGAACTGCTTGTCGCTGGGTGGCTGTGGCCGGTGGGTTTGCGCGTAGCCTTTTTTTTTTTTCTCGCTGAGAAATGCTTTATCGACCGAGGACCGAGACGGGGTATGTGGGACTCCCTGTCGGAAAGGACAGTATACCCACTAAAACTCAGCGGTGTTCCTACAAACGCCGTAATGGGAGGGCTATGGGAAATCAATACTTCCACGGCCCTCCCGGCGCACGCCCGCCAAGATGGTATGGCGGGCCCCGCATGCCCCCCAGGTTGGCGGGAATGGCCGGGAACACCTGGCCATTCCCGTCCCAGAAGGTGGAGGCCTGTGCATAACAGGCAACGGAGCCCCCGCACCCGTTGCCTGCTGGCCTCCACGCCCGGCTAAAAGGCGGGCCTTGCATGCCCCCCGCGTTGGGGGAGCTACGGCCGCAGAGGATAGGGAGAGCGGCAACGAAACACCGACACTCCTCTTCCCCTGCGGCCCCGCCGCGTCCGCCATCTCACGGTGACTTAAGCCTCCATGACCTCAAACTCCGTCACGTGTTGATCATCGTCGCTGTTGTCATTGTCTGCCGCGGCGTGGCTCGATAGTTCCGATATTATTATCTCGTTCAACCCCATTGCCAATGGATTGGCTGAAAAAGTAAGAGATATTTATTTTATTAAAAGCCCTATAGTTACACCGCCTTGAGAGAGAAGTTGTATTGATGATTTTAATCACACTAATATTATAAAACCGGCCAAGTGCGAGTCGGAGTCGCGCACGAAGGGTTTATTTTTTATTGACAATGGGCTCACTCTTGACCTCAATCCAGCCCAGAGGCAGGGATGAGATCTACGGTGGAACGAGCTTGCCCAGAAGAAGCCTATTCACTCTCGCCTTGAAGAGATTCGGGTTGTTTCATACAACCCGAATCTCTTCAAGGCGAGGGAATGCAGACGCAGGCAGACGGTTCCACTCCTTAGCTGTGCGCATCAGAAAAGATGAGGAGAAGCGCTTAGTGCGTATACAGGGTATATTAACCAAATAGGGGTGGTATCCCGCACTGCGTCTGGACTCTCGACGGTAGAAAGGTGAAGGCGGGATGAGCTCATGTAGCTCTTGAGCACACTCCCCGAAGTACAGTCTGTGGAAGACGGACAGACAGGCGACACTTCGCCGGTGAGCCAAACTGTGAAGCTTTGCCTCCACCAGCTTTTTTCAGCTTTACCAGGTTCCGTACCATTATCAATAAAAATCACGTCTGTTGTATGGGAGGCCCCCTTAAATATTATTTTATTTTGTTTTCAGTATTTGTTGTTATAGCGGCAACAGAAATACATAATTTGTGAAAATTTCAACTGTCCAGCTATCGCGGTTCATAAGATACAGCCTGGTGACAGACAGACGGATGGACAGACAGCGAAGTCTTAGTAATAGGGTCCCGTTTTTACCCTTTGGATACGGAACCCTAAAAAGCGAAAGTTTGTGAGTGTGTGTGTGTGTGTGCGTTTGTAATTTCTTCACGCTCAAACGGCGGGACCAATTTTGATGGGCGCAGCTAGTTAATAATAAACCCCTGACTGATTTCGGTCACGATGGCTCAGGCAGGTTCGCAGGAGATATTATAGTGCACAAGTGTGTGCGTAAACAGGTGCACTCTCTGTTCCTTTACTCTCATAGTCCGATGGGACGGCAATCCGACACGATCGGAGAGAGATCAGGCGAAGGACCAACGGCGCCACGTGCGCGCGCGGCGCGGGGGCTTCACACCACCAACTTCCAAACTCCGGACTGTTACTAAGAAATTCTTAATGGAAAATTTTAATAACACTGCCCGACCCGGGAATCGAACCCAGGACCTTGCTTGCGACCACGAGACCAACGGGGCAGCACTTTCTATAATACACGGTGGCAAGGACATCGACGAGAAACCTGTTGCGTTTTTGGGGGACTGTCTTTTGTAATTTTGACGTTCGCAAAGTGCTGATTCTCAGCCTAATTTGAATAAATGACTTTTGATTTTGTTACCAAGAATTCAGCACATATTTCTGATCAATAATAGTACTAGATTCCCGATAAGCGCTTCAAAAACGGCCCGAAAAATAAGACCACAAATACTTTTGTGTTCTTATTTCAAATTAGTATGTTTTTAACCTTATTACCAGTGATAAGAATACGTAGTGCCTATTTGCCTAAACTTCGAAGAACAGAGACAAGAAACGGAGACTTCCTTAAGACAATTTTTTTTCCGGGAGATCTGTCCCGAAATTCGGGACAATCCTTTTAAATACATTAAAAAAATATGTTATTTGGAATAAGTAATTTGTCTATATTTACCTAAAGTTTGCGACTAGACTTAACATTTATAATTTATAACTCCATAATAATAACTTATCCTCTATGGGCTCTAAAGGAAAAATAAAACACAGAATATTGTTGTAACAAATATATGTAAGTATATTTATATTATTTTTTAAATATGACGTAATTGGAAAGCATGAAACAAAATGTATAGACGGAAAAAACTTAAGTTACAAATTTATGTTTATCTGTCTATGTCATATAATATGACATTTTTGAAAAAAATTGTCTTAAGGAAGTCTCCGTTTCTGGTCTCTGTTCTTCAAAGTTTAGGCAAATAGGCACTACCTATTCCCATCACTGCTTATTACTTAAGACTTTAAGTTTCATTTTAGAATAAATGACTGAAAATTTAAAAATAGAATGATGTTATTTTCAAGCGACATTTTAAATATATTTTGCAATGGTAATTAAACTTTATGTTTAAGCATTAAGGTTTATAATAAACTGAAGTTGTTAATATTATGAAACTTTTTTACTAAGAAATGTAGATGTTTACGTGTGTGCAAACGTGGCCACTTGAGCGACTGATTTTTGTTCCTGATCCTTAATCTAGTACTATTATTGATCGAAGCATGAAACAGCAATTTTTTGATAACCGACTAAATATTTTTACGCTCAGGGGTCAGGAATCATATATAATATGCTGAATTCATGGTTTCAGTTTGCACGTCGATGATCCTGCCACCCTGAATTGAGGCCATGAGAGCCATAGTGGCCTAACAGACAAAAATTGAACTAATATTTAGGCCACTGTGGCGTTATGACTTTTACAGTTTAGAGCAGAGAGCCACAGTGGCCTAACTGAAAAAAAATTGAACTAATTTTTAGGCCACTGTGGCGCTATGACTTTTAACAGTTTAGAGCAGAGAGCCACAGTGGCCTAATTGAAAAAAAATTGAACTAATTTTTAGGCCACTGTGGCGCTATGACTTTTAAGTTTAGAGCAGAGAGCCACAGTGGCCTAACTGAAAAAAATTGAACTCATTTTTAGGCCACTGTATGAAACACAGTATTGAAAAAATGACAGTTAGGCCACTGTGGCTCTCATGGCCTCAATTATAGAAAGAGAGAGAGAGAGAAAGTCAAGTATATCATCAATAAAAATATAATTAAAGAAGTGTATAAAACATTCAATCATACCATATACTTGATATACGTTCACCATTTCTTGTTGCTCAAGATCTGTATCATCTGGGATGGATGTTGCACTATCTGAAAAAATAAAGTATTTTTGAGAGACAATGCAACGAATCGACGGAGAAGTCACAGCACAAGGAAAGGGGCAAGAATATGGCCTATATTGTCCCACTGGCAGTGGGACAGTATAAAAAATGCAACGAATGCAATTTGTAACTTCTTTGAAAAAAAAAAATGCAACAAATGTCATTTGTATTTTTTTTGTGTAATAATTTAATTTCAAGATTTATCCTTTTTATTTTCACTTTTCGCGGTTGGTCAGTGGATCTTTATTACACCAAGGTCCCTCCGTACCTCGGAAAGCAAGTTAAGCCGTTGGTCCCGGCTGTCATTCGTGGGGTCTTTGACAGTCGTTACGGGTCGTCAGTAGCCCGAACGTTTGACAACCAGTCTGACCAAGGGGCATCGTATTACCCAGTAACTAGGTTGTGGAGGTCAGATAGGCAGTCGCTCCATGTAAAATACTGGCATTCAGCTGCATCCGGTTAGACTGGAAGCCGACCCCAACATAGTGGTGGAAAAGGTAGGCAGATGGGCCTATGCCTATATTCATCTATAGTAACTCTTGTCTGTCTGTCTGTCAGGGTGTTACCTTTTCATGTCTTAACGGCTGAACGGATTTGGATGACATTTTCCACTTGGATAGACCAGAAGGCCAATTCTCGTAATTTAAAACGTCAAAATCTAGTCGCAGTCTCAACTCAGCAACAAACAAATTTGAAAAACTTGTCCAACTGTTGGAAATTTAGAGGTATTTTTGACAGATTAACATTAAAATTACAAGAATTGCCACTCTGGGGGTTTAGTATAGGATTAAGGATACTTATTATCCTGGTAGAAGGAGCAGGGAATTAGTATTCCCTCAGCTCGTCCTGAAGTAGAAGGCTGCGAGTATCGACTTCAGGACGAGCTGCTTCTCACACAGACAACTGTATATCACTGGCTACCGAATCACCAGTCCTAACTCTCTGTATATTTTGGCTGCTGATGCCAAAACCACAAATGCACAACTGTACAGGGAAGTTTTATAAAATATGGCTGTTACTGTAGCATATTGTGGTGTCTTACGTATTCCACATGAACGAAGCCGCGGACAAAAGCTAATAAAATACAAAAATGCAACTCACCACAAACGCCATGATTCCCTTTCATCTTAAAAATATGATGCTTCAACAGTATACTATTGAAGAACACTTCACCGCAGAAGCACTGGTGCGTTTTACTCTTCGTCTTCACCTCGGGCACATGAGCCGCAAATATATGCTGGTTCATCTCCTCCACAGAAAACACTAAAGTTCTGCATAATATACAGATCCTCACTTCATTTGTTAAAGGGATGCCTTTAAAAATATTGGCCATACGGTTATTTAACGAAGGCAGCAATTGTCCTGGCAAAAAAAAACTCGAAGCATCATTACTATTTACGCCTTCTATCAACTTCTTGTGCTTCGCTAGATGGTTGTTGAAATAGCACTCCTTTGTCGTCTCATACTTGCATATATTACATCGGAATAGGCTCGGATGAATTTTGACATGTTCTAGCATTTCGGTGCGACTCTCGAAGGTGTTCAGGCAAATTGGACAGGTTCCTACATTATAGGTACCGTGGTATAGCATATGGAACCATACAGATTTGGTACGGATGCTTTTGAAACACACCGGGCAAATGAGTTTTAGGTTTGCGTTTTCAGGTGTTTTTTTTGTATGCCAGTGCAACATGTGCGTTATGAGGAGCTGTTTGTTGAAGAAGAGACGGTGGCAGTGGTCGCAGATGTATATTTCTCGGTTTATCATGGTCGCGTTTGGAGGACAGAATAGGTGGTTTACTAATATGTGTTCAATAAGTGCTTTTTTGTCTTTCTGGACTCGTAGACATATCTGGAAAGGAAAAAAGTGTTTGTTTTTACATATTGCTTGTCATCGTTGTCATCATCATCATTATCGTCGTAATTGTCATCATAAAATAGTACTTTCCACTCTCTTTACGACCTTCATACTTATTATATTATTTTCGATTCAAGTTTTTCATTGAAAAAGGTACTTGCATTAAGAAATAGGTCAGTAATAATATTAGCCAGTATGCGAGGTCCACCTCGCATACTGGCTAATATTACTAATGCTAAGCTGGGTGGATAGCCCAGGAGTGCGCTGGGAGTACATGTAAATACCGCCACTCGCGAAGCAATTAACGTGAGCTTTGGCTCCTTGGAAAGCTTGCGTCCAGATTCCAGAATCAACCGTCCTACACGTTAAAAAATGAAGTTTATAACTTACAGAACATATTGAAATGTTTTCATTTTTCAATGCTTTTATTATCTCCACTTTGTGTACACTTTTTCTATGAATATCAACGTCCGTCTCAGAGGGCCATGGACCCTGACCACACAAGTCACAACAATGACCGCTGTTGGCATTGTGGTTTACTTTGTCTTTCTTTTTGAACGATATATCTTTGGGAGAACGAAACATTTTGATTTGATTTTTGGAATGTAATTTTTTTTTTAAACCCGTAGAAGTAAATAATTATCGAAAGCACAGGCAAAAATTGTCAATTTGTTTGACGTTGTTTTTTTTAATTACTGATAATGCAAAAATGCTCCAGGGTTTAATTTTTTAGATATTTAGCATTAAAGTTAACTAACTTTGCGTAGAAACTATAAGAGTGAAAGAAATAGTCAAACCAACATTATCTATGCTTAGATATCTGTAAACTGGCTGTTTTTGAGCTGGAACGCTATTTTGATACGCTCCAGTTCACGTAAAAAGAATTGTTAATTGTTTTAAAGATTCCATTACATTAATGATTGATTATCAAGATAACTGTAAAAATAATATTGATAGAAAAGCAAGGTTTATTTTTCAGAAGTTTTGGTTGTTTTCCGTTTCCAGAATATTTTTTCCAAGAAAAACGAATTAATTTCTATGATTATTTATTAACAATAACGGAACGGTAAGTGAAGCATGCAGCGAGCACCAAAATGGCCGAAAGAAAGGGATGAAGTTTCTTTTGTTCCTAAAGATATTTTGTAATTTTGAAGTGATAAAGTGCGTTAAAAATGAAGGAAGTTAACATAAATATTGAAGGCTATAATGTTAACGGGATATGTGTCGGCTGTTTAAACTACAATCGTCAAATGTTTTACCACCCCTCCGTGAAAGAATGTTTTCGTTTGCTTGGAAATATCGACGTAAGTGATGATTTTACTACTATTTTCATAATAAAACACGCTTATGCTTTGATAGAAAGTAAATATAACCGATACAAGTATGTAGTTTAATTCATATTTCGTATTAAAATCATGTAAACATAGAACAGAAATCCTTGGATCGGCCATTGTTGACGCATATTTTTTTTGTGAAATCTTTTGCTATTTTTGTCTTAACAATTTAGTGTCTGCAAATAATTGTTCGGTCAGAGAAAAAATTGGGATAATGTAATGAGTCGTGTTTTTTTTCGACTGCCGTTGGTCTAGTGGTCGCGTGCCGATTCGCTCCCCAGGTTGTAAGTATCTAAGTATTAAGTATTGATGGCAGCACTCACTATTCATTAAACCAACCTATTATTGTTCCACTGCTCTCCAAAGACCGCCGACTTCTCTATCGTTCTCTTCCTATCCAAAGTGTTTGAGTCCTGTATCCACAAACAATTCTCCTACTTTGTTCATCGCAACTCACTCATTATCCCTCTTCAATCTGGGTTCAGGGCACTGTTTTCGCCCTCCATATAGTGACTGGTGATATAATAATAACTGCTCTAGTGTCGGTTCAAATCGGTTGATTTCTCGAATGCCTTCAATACAGTCAGTCACAACATCCTGTTAGCCATTCTGTCATATGTAATAGTCTCTCCCGCAGTATTGGAATTACTCTCCTCTTACCTTCAGGAAATGAGAAATGACCTTGAGGAATGACCTTGAGGAATGACAGCCGGGACCAACGGCTTAACGTGCTTTCCGAGGCACGGAGGGGTCTCGATATGTAAAGATGGTCACCCATCCACAGACCAACCGCGGCAAGCATAGCTTAACCTGACCGATCGACCTGTGCGGCTGTTTATTTAGCCACGGGCCCCTCTCAGCAGTCCGTTCATGTTGGGGATTATTCTTCATGCTGTATTGATTTGGAAACTGGCATTCCTCAACATACCTTTCGTCCTCAACCTCCTCCTTCTTCTGTACATTTGTGTGCTTAAAGTATTCAATAAATAAAGGCCTCTACGCCTACAGAACAGGCACGAACATTGAACAACATAATTGCTCAATATGGGTTGTAATGTCCATTTGCAGGTGCCAGATGGTCTGGAGGTCCAGGTGTGCTGGGAATGCCTGGCACGCGTCAAATCTGCTATCAACTTCAAGGAACAGATGCTAAAGTCTTACGACTTCCTTATCTCGTACTCTAAGGAGGTAAGTTTAAGTGCTGTAAGGTAAGTTTAAGGTAAGGTAAGTTTAAGTCTAAGGAGGTAAGTGTAAGCTTAATGGGTGGATCATTGGTGGCTGCGACTTACTAGTTGTAGGTACGACCTACAACGCGTTGGTTCGAACCCAGACAGGCGCTTTACTTTGTGTAAATTATTTCATCACCACTGCTCTCAAAACGACGAAGGAAAACATCATGAGGAAACCGGCATGTCCAAAAACACAGACTTCACCGACATGTGAATGTCGAGGCAATTCAGCTGCTAGACAACACGGACTTAGTGCGAAGGCTAAAGAGAACTAAACCATTTGAGTTAGTGTAGTATTTATATAGTGAATGAATAATAGTGCGGTGCTAATGGTGCTATAATGTAACACATGAACAAAGTGTTTTATCAATTATCAGACCCTAAGAAAGTGCTACGAAACTGTGTAAAAGTGCAAAGTGACACTATTCTTAGTTATAACATAATCTATCTCGTAAAATATTAAGTTAGAGTTAAATTGCTTATTAGTCTGTTAGGCTAGATTGTAATCCTTTACTAAGAACTTAAGTTCTTATTACTTAATAAAGAAAAAAAAAATGTCCAAAAACCAAAAAAATCTATGACATGTGACATCTACCATCCCGCACAGTGACCGCTAGGTAAAAAAAAAATGCTTTTTCATAGATAAGTGCAATACCAAAAGTGAAAACTTACGCGGTCAAAATGTATGGAACAGCAAATGTTTTTACCGACGAAAAATTTCAACGCAGCGTGTTTCAGAATCATGTACTACATACATCCAGGGGGCCTACTCCGAAATGCAAAGTGCGAATGTTCGGATCGGACCGACACATGGCCGAACCGAATATTATTGAAAAATGCGAAAATAGTTCGGATCGGCTCAGTTGGGTCGGGACCATAGTCAATATTCGAAAGATTGTAGGAGTGTAGGATCAGAACCGACCGAACCAAATAGTAACTTCGTAGCAAGAAACGGCCGAACATTCGGCCGATACTACTTCGGAGTAGTCCCCCAGGGTTACAGCTTGCGCGTCGATGACTCGGCCACCTAGTGTAGTCAGCAACTGCAGATATCAAAGTCCCAAATCATTCCAGCACACATTCCTGGACTCTCCAAATGACTTCGGCCCTCACGCCACCATCAACATAGAGAGGACACCACTGGAGTATTACGAGTGTCTGCCCGAAGCAGAACTGGAGGAGGAGGATACTGAGACAGCAGTTGGTGTTAAAGAGGAAGAGGAGATTGAGGATAAGTATGGTTTCGGTGAGTTTGTTTTATATATTAGCCCAAAAGTCTGAAAACCAGTCTTACCAAGGGGTGTCGTATTACTCAATGACTGGGTTTTGGAGGTCAGATAAGCAGTCGCTTCAAGTAAAATACTGGTATTCAGCTGCATCCGGTTAGACTGGAAGCCGACCCCAACATAGTTGGGAAAAGGCTAGGCAGAATGATGCCAGCTTCTGCAGCTGCGCCGGCTTGGATGTAGGAAAATTTTACGAGAATTCGACAGCACGGTTGGCGCAGTGGTTAAGCGATTGACTGCTGCGCTGCGTGTCGCGGGTTTGATTCCCGCACGGAACAAATATTTGTATGGCCTACAGGTAGTTGTTCGGGGTCTGGCTGTTTGTGTATGTGAGTTTAAATGTTTGTAAACGCACCCACGATACAGGAGAAATTGCTAGTGGGGGGCGTTTTTATTAAAAAAAAAAATACCCTTTTTCTCGTCCATTGGTTTACGCGGCGCACGATAGGAAAGGTCTCGGCCAGAATAAAACAAAGTCGTCCCCCCGCCGCGTCTGTCTGTCTATTTCAACGCGATAAATTAAAAAAAAAAAACAACCGACTTCCAAAAAAGACACCACAAAGTGAAAATAACTTTAATTTCCGGAAGTCGGTGGCAAACAATGAAAATGCGAACCCAACAACACCGACTTCCGAAATTAAGCAAAGAAGTTTTTTTATTAGAGCTGTACATTTTCACGAAGATGTAAGGTTTGAAGAGTTGGGCCTGGTAGAGTTAGATTCTTGGCTCTTCATTCGATCTGATAATTTTTTAACAATGAAAGCCTTCCTTAAAAGTTTTGGCAACCTACTTTACATGAAATATTTTTGTTGGGATTACTTATTACGAGGCGTCATTTATGATCTCTCATTAAATGACTGTGGTCAGTTCAGCTGGACGGCTGCCCCCCCTGGACAAAATCCCTAGCGTCTTTCATTGACTTGAATGTGCCTTGGCGGCTGAGAGTATGTCATGCTCACTCTAATGTCTCGCTGATGGTGGCGCATGTGTTGGATCATTTAGCTCCCTTCAAAATGGTTGAGCTGAATGGCGCTAATCTATGCGTCATGTTCGTGAACGGGCGCCGTCAGTAGAGACTGGACAACTATTTGCTGCCATGGCTTATTTTGAATTAATTTAATATTTGAATTGTTTTTTTTTTATCTTTTCATTACGGACGCTTTTAACTTTCTGCATCGTTCTCACGTGCATAATTTTGAACATGAATGATGTAACCAATACTTTGTAACAATATTATTATGATTTAAAAGAGTGTCCATGGAGTTTCTTGCCCGTTCTTCTCCATAGGTACCTACTACGCTTTGGAATGGGCAACTAGCTTCATCTTTTTGACTGACCGACCACAAAAGTGCCTGTTATTGGTTTATTTGAAATAAATAGTTTGAGTTTATGTAAATGCTCTAACGCCACTAAAATAAAACCCTTTGTTCTTCGCAGAAGTGGGCATCAAAGAAGAAACGTTTGACGACCCATACTTCCAAGATATGCCTGCTGTTGACAATGATATCACATCGGATGAAGACGTGCAGCTTTCTAAACTAAAAGAGAAAGACACGGAGAGAGGGAAGAAGAAGAGAAAGAGTGAGAAGAAGAAGGAACGGGAGGGAGATAGGGTGAGTACTTCTTTTTTATTGTAAATCCATAATAGCCTCCGATTTGCTTCCGATTCAGCACAAGTACTATAATATCCCTGGACATTTCACACACGCTAGTCCCAAGCTAAGCAACCTAATGCTTGTGTTATGGTAACAAGATGGCTGATAAACTACTTATATACATTTTTTTTTGTAAATACATACATATTATAGATAGGAAAACACCCAGACTCAAAATAAATACATGTATGACTTACAAATATTTGTTCTGTGCGGGAATCGAACCCGCGACACGCAGCGCAGCAGTCCGATCGCTCAGCCACTGCGCTAACCGTGTTGTCGAAACTATATTTGTTATGTGTAATCACTCACTCACCACTGTATCATTAAGTATAGGGGACTGAGACTGCCTCTCCTTAACACAGGTTATTGGAACGAAGTTCCTTATCGCGCGTTGCGAAAGGGGGCTAGACGGAAAAAATTAAGACCAAAAGTTGGAACGACACTTTTTGCTATAGTTGTAAGCCGTGCGGCGTGCGCGTGTTTCTCTGTCTGTCTCTCTCTCTTATAGAAAGCAAGCCAGTTATACTTCGTTCTATCCGGGTGTCCCTTGACACCTCTCAAGTTTTTAAAAGTAAACATAACAATATTTTAAAATTTTAGAATATAAAAAGTATAAAAACATTTAATAATATAAAAAATAGTAGCCCACCGGTATCGGGAACAGGGTCCAAGCTACCGGTGGTCAGGGCTCCAGAGAGAGGAACCTCCTGACAATGCGAGCCGTGTCCAGAAGTACCGCTTTCTGAATCAAGCCCTTGATCCAGCTGCCCAACGAGAGCCTCCTCAGGTGCTGGTCGAGGCTCTTGGCTATTAAGCCATTGGCTGTCACGACTATCGGCACAATGATCGCTGTGTCCACATCCCACATGTCGACAACCTCGCGAGCCAAGTCAAGATACTTGATTTGTTTATCTTTCTCGGCTTTCACGAGGTTCTATCATGCGGGACGGTTATGTCAACTTATTATTATTATTATTTCGGTTACGGTGGCCAATCTCAACGAAGATTAGCTAGGTACGCAGGAGATATAATAGTGCACAAGTGTGTGCGTAAACACAGGTGCACTCTCTGTTCCTTTACTCTCATAGTCTGATGGGACGGCAATCCGACACGACCAAAATGTAAATGTATTATAATATAGAAGGTGAAGGGCGGGCGTTTTTGGGGGACTGTCTTTTGTAATTTAGACGTTCGAAAAATGCTGATTCTCAGCCTAATTTGAATAAATGACTTTTGATTTGATTTTGATTTATACCTAAACAAAGTCGTGTCAAAGTCAAATCATTTATTTCAAATAGGCACATAAAAGGCACTTTTGAACGTCAAAAATAAAATTAATTAGGATAATAATACACTGGACAGCAAATAAACCGAGCCACCCGCTACATTGGAACTGCGATTCGATTTTCTTAAAAAGTATAAAACTCACAACTATCAAAGTTATACCTACAGAAAGTGCGTTTCATGATGATTAAAATGAATGGAAAATCATTGGGATCAATCAATTTATTAAGTGTTTATTAAGGATTTTACAAAGAAGAGTCATTTTCCAATCGTGTAAATCATTAGTAATCATAAACTGAAAAAAAAAATTAAAGCCAGAAACAAAGAAAAATTATAAAAAGTTTTTGGTCAGTATTCAGTATTCCCTCCCCTTACTCGGATAACTGCCAGCATCCTCGTATTCATCGATCTCACGAGCCTGACGATGAAATCTTGAGGAATTGTATTTCACTCCTCTTGCGATTCGCAGCTCTGGAAGCCTTGTTGGTCCAGGTACCCGAGCTTGAACCCGACGTTTCAGCTCATCCCATAAGTGTTCTATCGGATTCACGTCCGGGCTTCGAGCTGGCCAGTTCATCGTACGAATGCCGACGTCGTGTAGATACTGGGTCACCACATTAGCAACATGAGGCCGTGCATTATCATGCATCAACTGCATATCCTGCCCGATATATCCTGCGTAAGGTACCACATGGTCTGCGAGGATTTCGGTAATGTAGCGATGAGAAGTCAATCCACGTGTACGGCCCGTCGCGCGTCGGTTCGATGAAAACTAACGCTGTATGTGCGGTTAACGAGATGCCGCCCCAGACCATTACAGATCCTCCTCCATGAGGAACAGTTTCCTCGATGCAACACTGAGAATAACGTTCTCCTGGGCGACGATATACTCTCTGACGTCGATCACTTCCATGTAGACTCACCCTGGTCTCATCAGTGAAGAGTACATTACCCCACTGCTCTAACGTCCAATCCATATGCTGTCGAGCAAATTCAAGTCGTGCTCGACGGTGGGCTACCGTTAATGCTGGGCCTGTTGCAGCTCTCTTTGGAGTCAGGTTCCGTTCAGCTAGTCTCCTTCTGACGGTATCTGAACTTATGAAAACTTGGTGTTCGTCACGCAGACTTTGTTGGACTTGAACTGCGTTGAGTCGGCGATTTCGCAGAACAGTAAGTTGGATGTAACGATCATCTGCTGCTGATGTAGCCCTAGGTCTGTCGAATGCTCCAGTCTCTAGGTATCGTCTGTAAACTCGTTGCACCGAAGATCTGCTAATTCGAAGTCTTCGAGCGACCTCACGGTACTTTAAAATAAATTTATAGTCATTTTAATCATCATGAAACGCACTTTCTGTAGGTATAACTTTGATAGTTGTAAGTTTTATGCTTTTTGAGAAAATCGAAACAGAGTTCCAAGGTACCGTGTGGCTTAAAAGCTGATGATGAACTCGGTTAGTAATATACATACGTGAATAAGGACTCTCTCGGGGACTCGGGAATATTGTGAAAATTTATTTCCAAAAACACGACGCCATTGTTGTATAGAGGTATGAGGAACAGGGTGTAAAGTTCACTCATCCTCCATAGAAGAGGGAGGATCTTCCGACCAGACGGGTGTTGTCTGATGGGCACGACGAGTGTTGTTGGGACATTGTATATATGCTAGTTACGCGGTAAACTCTACTTGCGCGATGCAGGATTTTACGTGACGTCAGTGTGATGCGTAGTTCGCATGTGGCGATGTAGATGCCGCCACAATGGAACTGTCGAAATAAAGCTAGCACTTTACCTACCTAACCTTTATCGACTTTACTTGATGTTATGTGATGTGAACATTGACGAAGCAAAAGAAGTTTGTAGGAATCGTTGCACCATATCAAAACTATTAGGGAAATTGTACGGAGTTGCGCACAGTACATGATTCATGACCTTGCAGCAAACATTTGATCTGGCAATACAGTTCAGTTGGTTAACGATCCATTCTTACAAAAAGTGTCACACGATTTTGTACCACGTATGATGCAACTGTCTACTTCACCTGCCGTGTAAACGATTATGGGACGCTTTGAAAAACCCAGTCAAATAACAAACCCAGAAGTGCCATAAAACTAAAATGTACCGTATGTATGTTTTAGATGCCAGCCAACAAACGACCGAGAAAAACTACACGAGGTCTCTACGATATAGCACAGTTTGAAGCTGCTTATGACCAAGTTGTCAATCACGGGGTTTCCGTACGACAAGCGGCAAAAATGTTCGATATCACACACGCCACCCTCCAAAGATACAAGAAAAGACGTCAGATCACAAATTTTCCTGTCAAAGTTGGCTATGCACGTAACAGTTTTTATACAGCAGATCAGGAAACTCTCCTAACGAAATACTTGACAAAATACGCGGAGATATATCCCGGATTATGCGTGAGGGTAGTCAGAAAATATGCTACGGAGTTCAGCCAAAAGCTGGGTTTGAAAACTCCGAAGTCTTGGGTTGATAATGAAATGGCTGGTGTTGATTGGTACAAGAATTTTATGTACAGGAATAAAGCGTTAAAAGATAAAATTGATCGGCAGACTGCTAAAGAAAAACTTAGAGTTTTTTATGATCGATTGTGGAGTATTTTATGCCAGTACAATTTTGGTTCAGAAAACATCTACTCTTTAGACGAAATAGGGGTCAATATTGAAGAGTTTAGAGATAAAATTTGGCTGATGACCACGAAGAATGGCCCTATAGCTTTGAAAGAGTCTAAAGTTGTGTTCACTTACGCAGCGAACGCTAAGGGTTATGTCATACCCCCTTTATTTTTAATACCATCAGAGAAAAAGGAAGATACGCCAATTATCAACGCTGAAATCAAAATAGAAAAAGATTTGGTGAACGAATCAGATTACTCAAACGAGACAACTTTCAATAAATTCCTAAAAAATGGCGTCGATTTAAAAAACCTACCCGATTGGACGGAAGACTCAAATTTTTTGGTATTTCTAAAACATTTCACGAAGAATTTAAGAAACTCTGTGGGACCAAAACTTTTGCTGCTCCTAGAAAATCAGACTTTTCATTTAAGCATTGAGTGTATGGAATATTGTAGCGAAAATGATATTATTTTACTAGTAATACCTTCTTATATGGCACAGGTTATAGAGCCTTTACATCCCATAATAAGTAATTTAAAAAAAACTATATCGTCCATGTATAACACTTTAATATTAGAGAAACCGGAGCAAAAAAAGTGCATATATATAATTCCTAATATGCTTTCTGAGGGGTTGACGAAATGTTTGGCCCAAAACACGATTCAAGATGGTTTTAAAAACGCGGGTATATTTCCTTATAATAGGGAAGTTATCATTAATGGTTTGGAAGAGAATACTGTCGAATAAGGCCTTGTAACCATGTTGAAGGGGGAAGGGCCAGACGAATTCAAATTTTCTTACGTTTTTTGTAAAAAAAAATCTGATTGATATTTCATGAAATAGTCATTCAATGGGGTTATTTGAACTTTGAGGGTTGTATTGACGATTTTAATGATTATAATTCTGTAAATACATACTTGTTACGGTCGCGAATCATATTTTTTTCAACATACAACCTGACAGACTTGCAAATGCAAAAAATCTAAGAAAGTTTGATATTTTGGCGCTCGCATGACGTTGGCAGGGGGCGCTGTTGGTAAACATTAGTGCAATTTTATTGTTTTGTGAAATGTATTGAAAAAACAAGATGGCGGCGTTAGTTCCAATTTTGGCCACGTGCCAAAAGATCCTTTTAGATAAGTTTGTGACATTTACTTTCGCTGAGATGAGATTACGGCTAGATATTGAACATTTTTAATTACGGGAATTGACCTCCAGAAAATCGCATTTGTTTGCCACCCAATAACATTAATAGAACGACCTATTTGTTAGTTATTGATTTTTTGTAAGTTCTTAATTTTTATGTCGTTGTAGCGGTACGAACATCGCGTCATACTGACGTCACACAAATCCTGCATCTCGCAAGCAAAGTTTACCGCGCAATTAGCATACATACAAACTTCCCGACATCAGTCGTGGGGCAGTTGCCCGCCAGACACAACACCCATCTGGTCGGAGGATCCTCCCTTTTCTATAGAGTATGAGTGAACTTTACACCCTATTCCTAATACCTCTAAATCGTTAATAATGTTATAACATTAAAAAACAACCCACAGTTATTTTTTTTTTAAGATTTTTTGTTTTATTGTTAGCTGTTATGATTTTTTAAGAAAATTGTGAATTGAAAAATACATAGACCGCCTTTGTGGGTGAATTAAACTTGTATTTTTTTATTAAACGAGTGTGTCTGGCAAAAGAGTTTCTGTTCGTTTACCCCTTAATTTCCTACTCTGCCTAAGGGTGGTCTCACATCTGACGGAAGTTGCGTCGGGCGGTAACTTCGTTAACTTCCAGCAGTGCGATTCTGTAACCATCTCACCGTGAAAACTTAGGTGAAGTGAGCGTGGAGTGAGTTGTCATTCCAATTAAGGGATTGACACTATTGACAGCTCACTCTAAGCTCACTTCACCTAACTTATCACGATGAGATTTTTACAGAATCGATTGGCTGTCATTCCAACTAATGCTAGGGATTGACACTATTGACAGCTCTATTCACCTAACTTTTCACGGTGATTTTTTTACAGAGTCGATCGGCTGATTGACAATTGACATAGCTCACTTCAACGATAGTTTTCACGGTGAGATGTTAACAGAATAGACCCAGTAGTGCGATTCTGTAACCATCTCACCGTGAAAACTTAGGTGAAGTGAGCGTGGAGTGAGCTGTCATTCCAAATAATGCTAGGGATTGACACTACTGACAACTCACATCAAGCTCACTTCACTTGAGTTTTCACGGTGAGATTTTTACAGAAGCGACCGGCAGCAGTTAGTTCGATCGTCCACTAACACATCATCGGTTGAGTCGATGGTAATCTTTGTTTTTGTCAATATTGTTTAAGCCCAGTAGGAAGCCACGTTAATTGTGGCATCAATGGCATTTCTAGGTCATCCAAGGCGCAGGTGAACGAGCAATTAGGACACTCTAACAAGAGGGGCATGGTCTAGTCAGAAGCACCGCACTTGCACTGGGTATTCGAGGGATCAGTAATCAAATTGTGTCAGGTTGAATGTTTTACTATCCACTTGTCCGTTTTGGCGTTATGCGATATATCTTCCATCGGATGTGTAACCACCATAAATGTTTTCATTGATATATATGTATAAAAAACTGCCACTGGAAGCAACTCCGAAACGACGAAGAGTTATAAAGAATTCACACATTTTGATTGCGTCAAAATAATAAGTTCTTCCGCGCTAAAAATATTTACTCGCATCAATTGTTTCTATTTGTATGGAGGTATTGAAACTGTCGCCAAATTACGTGACTTCCCAATCATGCAAACAATCGACACGTGCATTCGTGTCCCGCATCCCGCTCGGGATTCACCTATTATTATTAAAATACAATAAAAATGTCAAAATACAATTCCAATGTTAAAATACTATTCAAATGTCAAATTACTATTAAAAGGTCAAAATACAATTAAAATGTCAAACAAAATACAATAAAAAAGTAATTTTAGTCGATATAATGAAAAATTTAAAAAAATCAATTTATTTAAGTAACAACCAACGAACGAACGGATCCTTTTTTCCCCGATCGTCAACACTGTAGACGACGCGTTGTGACTGATCGGGAATATTCGCAATAGTTTTCCCCTCTATTACATGGACCCTAAATCTATTATTTACTAGCTGACCCGGCAAACGTTGTTTTGCCATATAAATTATTTCTAGCTGCCCGGCGCTACTTTGTTCGCGTGGTGTCCTATCCCCTACCCTACTTCTACCCTACTCCTACACTACTCCTACCCTACTCCTACCCTACACCTACCCTACTCCTACTCTACTCCTAATCTACTCCTACACTACTCCTACCCTACTCCTACCCTACTTCTACCCTACTCCTACACTACTCCTACCCTACTCCTACCCTACTCCTACTCTACTCCTAATCTACTCCTACCCTACTCCTACCCTACTCGGTACTCCTACCCTACTTCTACTCTACTCCTAACCTACTCCTACCCTACACCTACCCTACTCCTACCCTACTCCTACCCTACACCTACACTATTCAAAACCCTTAATTTAATACTTGTTTCAATTCGAGTGGACCCGAGTCTACCGTACCGAAGGGACGATCGTCAAATGTTTGACAGGAAAGTAGGTAGAACAGTTTATACGGGAAAATGAAATAGTCGTTTTTACTATCTTCCTCGCAATTTTTCCATATTTTCTCACCGTTTAAACCTTCCCTGGACTACGACAAACATTTCAAAACCAAAATCAGCTAAATCGGCCCAGCCGTTCCCGAGTTTTAGCGAGACAAACGAACAGCAATTGATTTATATATATATATATAGATTACCTAAAACTTAAACATACATGGCTGGCAAAATCTCAGTCTACTATACACTTCTGCCTTCCTCTTCAGGGCATACAGGCGCTATGTTATATCTCCCTTCATTTCACAGGTGGACTCCCCAACGCGCCAGAAGACTAAGAAGGACAAAATCCCAGACAAGAAGGGTAGGAAGCTTAAGAATCTCCCAGAAGAACTGGTAGAATTGTACACCATGAGCAAAGAAGACATGTGGGCTATCAGGATGGAGGACCTGAACAGCAAGGAGTTTCAGAAACTTAAGTATAGGTAAATGACTTTATTTTTGTAAGTACACCAACAACACATCAAAAATAAATTATGTTTTAAGACTAGATGAGATGGCCTAAGGCTGCCTTTCCACCAGAGAGGTGCTATGCAGCTATGCTGCAAGGATGTGAAAGCTAAGCTACGAAACTATGCGACCGTTTCCACTAATGCTAAGCTGTGTAGCGGAGCGAGTAAGAAGTGCTATGAAGATGCCCCGCCGCGAGATAGCTGTGCGAGGAAGATTCTCAACTCGAGCAATGCGATGCATCGATAGTAGGGAAAGCACGGGTACTCTGATCTGCACATAGCTACACCACTCGCGTATCCATAGCTCCAATCTATAGCACGCATCCTTCCGTATAAAAACATAGTTGAATCCGTTTCCACCAGTGCTATGCTATGTGGACCAATGAATATGATAGGTGGATAACAAACGCATCTATAGCAACGTAGCATAGCACATCCCTGGTGGAAAATCAGCTTAAAAGGCCACTTTGGCAGAATCATAATAGGATAACAATATGAATCATATTAAAAATCGTAAAATGGTCACAAACTGACAATTCATAATATGATGTGTGCAATTCATATCACAATAAAATAACATTTAAACTGTACAACTGTAAATAAAAAATAAAAAAAAAACAATTTGATTAATAAAAACTGTAGGTAATGAAAAATTTACCGATAAAATTACGGTTTTTATTTTTTTCATGTGGCAATGTTTACACCAAATATGAAATTAAATTTTACGAAAATTAGAGGAATTAATAATAATAATAATTGCTAATGATCTGCTGGTAATTCAGGAAATGAATAGCTTTTAGAGGTATTGCTGCCCCGAATTAGGTGTTTGCTATCCGACTACTCTGTGAAGAAAGACGGAGACAAACTCAGAGGTCACAGTCTCTTTTAAAGTCCAAACATAATCTTGGTTTGATCATGTAAAATCATGAAGTCGAATTTATTTATAATAATATCCCTGGACATTTCACACAGCGCCATCTAGTCCCAAGCTAAGCAACCTAATGCTTGTGTTATGGTAACAAGATGGCTGATAAACTACTTATATAGATTTTTTTTTGTAAATACATACATATTATAGATAGAAAAACACCCAGACTCGGAACAAATACATGTAGGTCATACAAATATTTGTTCCGTGCGGGAATCGAACCCGCGACACGCAGCGCAGCAGTCAATCGCTTAACCACTGCGCCAACCGTGCCGTCAAATTATCTTTTTACCAATCCCTATTATAATCTACTTACTATTAATTTATTTTTGTCCCAAGGTGTGATGACTGCATTATTGCCTTCAACACTGAGAAATTGATGCATGATCATTTAAATGGTAAACACCAACCAGTGAGTATTTATTATACAAACAAATAACAAATCACTATTAAATAGGAATACAAAACACTACACACAAACAAACACCTCATAACACACAACACACACACTCATACAACACAACTAACATTACACTCACAAACATGAACACACACACCCCTCTCTCATTCACACTCCCACTCTTTCTCCATACCTGCACCCATGCTCAAATAAATCTAGCATCGACACTCGAAACCAAAGGTCCAACATTAATTTGCAGTCCAGCTTGATCGAATCACTGTCTCCTAAGATACAGGCTATCCCTAGTTTAGGAGGCAGTATTTAATTTTTTGTTAATATAGACTATTATTTTGTATCCCCTTGTGTCCATTGTTAGTTGATTAAGTCTTAGCATGTAACTATATACAACCTTTGTCTGTATATCTTTTGGATCAATAAACTATTTATTATTATTATTATATTATTATTATAACATTCACCCTTCATTTTTAAGAATTTTTTAGAATAATTTATTACCTAAATCTTAAATAATTTCTTTATACTCTCAGAAAAATGACAGCCAGTGTTACCAGGCGAGTTATTTTTAACGTTCCCACAAATTCACTTTTAACAGCTCAACACCATATCGCCAACACATGACAGCTCAACAATATATTATTGCCAATAAAAAAAATACTTTTTTTTGTCAAACTTCGCATGCGTAATAATACTTTTTCATTCATTTACAAGTTACAGCTCAACAAATTAATGTATTGTTTTTTTTTAAATATCTGCCTTTCTTTTTTCAGAAAAGCGAGGACTGCCATCAATGCTCGATCTGCCACGCCTATTTCCTAACTAAGGACAACGTGGCCGGACACAAGGCGTTACACCAACAGGCATATAAATGTCGGGAGTGTGGGTTCAATACTACGCTCAAACGACGTATGTTGAAACATGTTGGGTGTCACGCGCAGAGTGGGGGGGATGCTCATGTATGCCAGACTTGTGGGACTAGCTTTAGGTAAGTTACTGATCTGAACAACAAATAATTTAAACACCTGCTTACACCCTCACACACTCTTTTATCACTCTGATTCAGCCACACAACACCACTCGTCGACCCCCACATACTCACAACCCTCACTCACCCACACACTTACACTCGTCTACCCACAAACTCACACCCATAAACACTACACTTCACAAACCACATACACACAAACTCACACCCACACTTCCAGCCGTCCACAAAACACACTCACACCCTCTCATAAAATCACACCCAGTCACGTACTCACTGCCACAATACTACACTTCATACATACAATTCGATGAGAAGGAAGTTAGAAAGTTCTAGAGAGTGTGGCGTTACATCAACAAAGCTATAAATGTCGGCAGTGTGTGTTCAATACTATCCTGAAACGACGTATGTTGAAACATGTTGGGAGTCACGCGCCGAGTGGGGATGCTCATGTGTGTGCACACCCACAAACAAATCTACATGCAGTGTGTGGTAGTCAACATACTTACCCTTACTTTACCATTAGTTTATCATCATTTGCCTAGCCTTTTCCCAACTATGTTGGGGTCGGCTTCCAGTCTAACCGGATGCAGCTGAATACCAGTATTTTACATGGAGCGACTGCCTATCTGACCTCCACAACCCAGTTACTGGGTAATACGATACCACTTGGTAAGACTGGTTGTCAGACTTTCGGGCTTCTGACTACCCGTAACAACTGTCAAAGATCCACGAATGACAGCCGGGACCAACGGCTTACCGTGCTTTCCGAGGCACGGAGGGGTCTCGGTATGTAAAGATGGTCACCCATCCACAGACCAACCGCGGCAAGCGTAGCTTAACCTGATCGATCGACCTGTGCGGCTGTTATTATTTAGCCACGGGCCCCTCCACTAACTTAACTTCACCATTAGTTTATAACACCCACAAATTCACACCCACCCACATCTCCTAACACCCTACAACTGCGCACATAAATCTCATCCCCCTTAGGAGTGTGTGTGTGTTTGTTTCATTGCTCAAAGTTATTAGGGCTGTTACAACCTTACAACAGTTTGTTTTTGGAAATTTTTAGTTTTTCTATGCGTCACGTCATCATAAAAATATTTCTCTTTCTTTCTAATCCAATAATTTTTTTCTTTTCTTGTTCCAGCACAAAATCGAAGCTAACATACCACCGTGGCGTGTGTTGTCAAGAAAGGCCACAATGTGACTGCTGCGGCAAAGTCTTCGCCAATAAAATGACGCTCAAGTACCACCTCAAGTACGTACATACCATTATAGAGGTATATATGAGGAACAGGGTCTCAAGTTCACTCATCATCCATAGAAAAGGGAGGATGAGTGGCCAGATGGGTGTTGTGTCTGGTGGGTACAGCCCGACGATTGATGTCGGGACGTTGCATGCAACGTGTTTTTTTTGATATCCCATAACTCTAGGGGGTCATTGTACTCATCATTATGAACAACTTTTACTATGGGACCAAACCCGAAATCGCGAAACAAAAATCTGGTGTTCCCTACATTTTGACGAGTTATACGAACATAAATGTAGGGAACAGCTGATTTTTTTTTCGCGCTCTCAGGTTTGGTCCCATAGTAAAAGATGTTCATAATGATGAGCACAATGACCCCCTAGAGTTATGGGATATCTAAAAAAAAAAACACGTTGTATAAGCTAGTCGCGCGGTAAACTCTGCTTGCGCGATGCAGGATTTTGCGTGACGTCAGTGTGATGCGTAGCTCGCATGTGGCGGTGTAGATGCCGCCCCATCATCATCTGCCTAGCTTCCGTATCCTGCCCTTATGCCAATGTACTAGTGGTCGGCGCAGCATGTCTTCTTCTCCTTAGATCTCTATCAGCCTCATTTCAGTAGTCACCCCTTTTCTAGCCAAATTGTCTTTGACACAGACCATCCATCGTCTTTGGTCTTCATGTACTCTATATCATCTGCCTCGCCTTCTCCCAACTTTGTCGTGGTCGGCTTCCATTTTAACTGGATACAGCTGTATTTTACATGATGCTACCTATCTGACCTCAATAACTCAGTTACTGGGTAACACGACACCACGCGGTAAGACTGGTTGTCAGAGTTTTAGGCTTCTGACTACCCGTAACGATTCTCAAAGATCTACGAATGGCAACTGGGGTCAAGGGTTTAACGTTTTTTTTTTTCTTCTTTTTTTCAAAACGTTGCCCCACACTAGGAATTACTCCTGTATCGTGGGTGCGTTTACAAACATTTAAACTCACATACATAAACAGCCAGACCCGGAACAACAGCTACCAGCCGGTCGATTCTGTAAAAATCTCACCGTGAAAACTCAAGTGAAGTGAGCTTGATGTGAGTGGTCAGTAGTGTAAATCCCTAGCATTATTTGGAATGACAGCTCACTCCACCCTCACTTCACCTAAGTTTTCACGGTGAGATGGTTACAGAATCGCACTGCTGTAGGCAATACAAATATTAGTTCCCGCGACACGCAGCGCAGTAGTCGATCGGTCAGCCACTGCGCCAACCGTGTCGTCGAGGTTTCGGAGGCAGGAGGGGTCTCGGTATGTTTCAGGATGGTCACCCATCTACTTGCTTGTTCCTTTACATTGATCACGATCTTTTAATTACTTAACCACGAACCCGGATTACTACTTATGCATTTTGTCTTTTAATGTAAATAATAGTAGATTAACCAAGGGGATAAAGCAGTGTCTTCTGTCGCGGGTGAGGATTTAAGTTCACCCAAGACTAAGACAGCTTTATCACCGAGGAAAATACTCTACATTTCGTACCATTTGCGAAAAAATAAACTTAACGTTTATGCATTTGAAGAAAACAAAAACGCGGCAAATTCTTAGATTATATTTTTTTGTCGGAAAAGCAAAGGCATCAAGCTCATACGGCCTCGTCGGTTTTCGTAATTTTATTTAATAATCATAACTGCATAATAAATGCGTATTCCTTTTTCAAAAAGATGTATAATGCTTTATATACAAACACAATGGTGTAAACACAGATGTAGTTCAGTATAAATTTCGGTAAAGTATTCCAAATTTAAATCACATTCTCCCCCTAGAGGATGAATGAAATTCAGTACAATTTTCTTTCCCTGTTTTGAACAGATTAAAAATGACTATTGTTATGTTCGCTTTTTGTGGCATAGAATGTCACTTTTTTGAGCAAGTGGTATGAAAAGGTTCTTTTGCTACGACATTTTAAATGAAAACTATTATATTGTTGGAATGCTCATATTCTTTCCCTTTTGTTTAATGTGCTCATTTCCCCTTCCACCCTTCTCTATCTCAAGAAACGTTTTCAGTTTCTTTGCGACTCCCACACGAAATTGTTAAGGTTATCAGATAACTTGAAGCTCAAAATGCCAATGCATTCCACAACTTTCCTTGATAAATCCTTTACTGTCCAGGCCGCTCGTTTGTGGAATGCATTGCCAGTTGAGATAAAACGCGCGCAGTCGTTACAGGTGTTCAAAAGACTTGTAAAGGAGCACTACTTGTCGTTTTGATCTTGTTATCCTAACTGCAATCATCTACAGTCTTCTTTTATTTTTCGTTGCTTGTATACATAGTATGTATGTATTTATGTATATATAATTTTGGATATGTATATATTTGTGTATCTATTTTAGTGTATTGTATACATAATATTTGCACCAACGACAGTCCCATTTTATGTCAAGGAAAATCACTGTCCATTCTAAGGTTGCCTGGAAGAGATCGCAGTAATGCGATAAGGCCGCCCATTGTATAATCTGTAGTTTCATGTAGTTTTTTTTATGCTTTGTATTTTAGTGGTGTACAATAAAGTATATTAAATAAATTGTTCACAGAATCCTGCCTCAGAATAAAGATGATAAGCCTAAAGATAAGTTGTTCATACCGTGCAAGGGATGCGATAAAGTGTTCCATTCGAAAAAGAGCTACAGAGCGCATGTGTGAGTATTACTCAAATAGCATTCTTTTTTAAGCGTTACAGTGATTTACTAACTCAAACTATTTATTTCAACTAAACCATTTACAGGCACTTTTGAATTGTCAAGGTCGGTCTGTCAAAAAGATGAAGCTAGTTGCCCATTCCAAAGCGTAGGTACCTATGGAGAAGAACGGGCAAGAAACTCCATGGACACTCTTTTAAATCACAATAATATAGTTACAAAGTATTTGTTTCATCATTCATGCTAAAAATTATACATGTGAGAACTATTAAGGTACACAGTCACTTTTTTTTAATATCCCGAAACTTGAAAGGAGTTTCGAAAAAATAGTAGGTAAATTTGAGCGAAACAGCTAGAAACCATCATGCATTTAAAACAGTCACGTGACATTCCTTTAAAAAAGATATCCGCTAGAGTTATTGAGTTGTGAGTTTCCTACTAGCTGCGCCCCGCGGTTTCACCCGCATTAGTTTCGATCCCGTGGGAATATCGGGATAAAAAGTATCCTATGTGTTAATCCTGGTTATAAACTATCTGTGTACCAAATTTCATCCAAATCCATTCAGTAGTTTTTGCGTGAAAGAGTGACAAACATCCATCCATACAAACATTCGCATTTATAATATTAGTAGGATTTTGTCCACCAGTGTAATCCACGACGGCCTGACTTACCCCTGCCCAATATGCGGCAAACTGTTCCAATGGAAGCGCAACCTGGCGCGACACTCGCGCAACCATCGCGAGCGACAGGCGGGCAACTTGCACGAGTGCCGCGCTTGCAGCAAGACCTTCGCGAGCAGGGACTGCTACAACAACCACATGCGGCTCAGCAAGAAGCACGTGTCGCAGGATACTTTCCCGTAAGTGCGTTTAAATTATCCGAAAATATCCGCGAAAGTATCTGAAAAATATCCGAAAAAGTTTCGAAAATGTCTATCTTTTTTTTTTTCAAAAAACGTTGCCCCACACTAGGAATTACTCCTGTATCGTGGGTGCGTTTACAAACATTTAAACTCACATACACAAACAGCCAGACCCGGAATAACTACTTTTAGGCAATACAAATATTTGTTCCGTGCGGGAATCGAACCCGCAACACGCAGCGTAGCAGTCGATCGCTCAGCCACTGCGCCAACCGTGTCGTCATCTGGTACATTATAGGTTTATTACTATAATGTTCCCACTGCTGGGATGCACACTCTTCTCTGTGAGAGGGAGTGGGCCATAATCTACCACGCGGGCCCAGTGCGGGTTGGTAGGCCTAGTGCGGGTTGGTAATAAATATCCGTCTATCTGGAAATTACCTTACAATAAATCTTCACACACACACCTCCACACACACACACACACCCCCACACACACACACACTCACACACAAACACTCCCCACAATTAGCTTTTAAGCGCCTTTAATAAACATATATGTTAGCATCAGAGTTATTACGCAGTGGTGAATATTTTGTAAAACGTGTCAATCCCTTAAAAGTACACTCCTTCAAGATACAGGATTTTCCTAGTTTGAAAGGCAGGGGTCTTCTCAAATGTAATAGCCATAACCATCCCATTTTGAATTAACACTCATGTTACCTAGGCTAAGTCTTTTACTTACTTACTATTAAAAATATAACCAAAAATATCCGCGACTATTATATCGAAATAAAAAATATCAATGTTGGGCTTTCTAGAGCGTCATCTCTGTCAGTCATACCCGTGTCATATTAACACCTGTACCTCTTAATTTTGTCACAGACACGAATGTACCTACTGCGGAAAGAAATTCGCTACAAAGTGGTGCCTTACCGACCACATCGACTGGGATCACTTGAAGAAAATCAAATACCAATGTTCCTTCTGCTTTAAGGTACGTATTATTTATTTATTTATATTATATATACTTTATTGTACACCACAAAAATACATAGCTTAAAAAATACATGGCACACTACAAAATATACAACGGGCGGCCTTATCGCATTACTGCGATCTCTTCCAGGCAACCTTAGAATGGACAGTGATTTTCCTTGACATAAAATGGGACTGTCGTTGGTGCAAACATTATGTATACAATAAACTAAAATAGATACACAAATATATACATAATAATCCAAAATTATAGATACATAAACACATACATACTATATATACAAGCAACGAAAAATAAAAGAAGACGTATTTACTATTAGTAGCGATCTTTGTGAAGGAGGGGCTCGTGGCTAAGTATCAGCTGCACGGTCGATCAAAAGTTTCCGAGGTTGGTCCGTGGATGGGTGACCGTCCATTACATCAGAGGCTCTTCCGTGCATCGGAAAGCACGTTAAGCTGTTGGTCCCGGCTGTCATTACTCATACTGAGGAGTTTCTAATAAAGAGCGAGCCTAAGGTGTAAAAAAAAAATTGTCATCAACTGTTCAAAAACACAATATCACTTTGCCTGACTAGGGAATCGAACCTAAGACCTCGTGCTCAGTAGTACCGCTTGTGATCACTCGACCAAAAAGGCAGTTTACCATCGAATATCATAACAAAGTGGGCTGGCCATGTGTGTCGAAGGACCGATGGCCGGTGGAGTCCAGGAGGCCTACTCCGAAGTGCAAAATGCGAATGTTCGGATCGGACCGACACATGGCCGAACCGAATATTATAGAGGAGTCTACTCCGAAGTAGTATCGGCCGAATGTTCGGCAGTTTCCTGCTACGAAGTTGCTATTTGGTTCGGTCTGTTCCGATCCTACACTCCTACACTCTTTCGAATATTGACTATGGTCCCGACCCAACTGAGCCGATCCGAACTTTATTCGCATTTTTCAATAATATTCGGTTCGGCCATGTGTCGGTCCGATCCGAATATTCGCACTTTATATTTTCGCGTATCGGCAAGCGTAGTGTGGGACGCCCCCCAGCTAGATGGACGGACGACCTAAAGAAGGTTGCTGGGACGGACTGGATGCGGAAGGCGGAGGACAGGGTGTTGTGGCGCAGCCTGGGAGAGGCCTATGTCCAGCTGTGGACTGCGATAGGCTGAGTTAATCAATCATAATGTTTTTTTCTCTTGCAGGCATTCAAAACGGCTAAAATATTGGTGGCTCACGTCAATAATATACACGAGGGAAAGAAAAAAGAAGCGGAGGGCGAACATCTGTGCGAAATATGTGGGAAATCATACAGGGTGAGTTATTTGTAATAATCATCTGCCTAGCCTTTTCCCAACTATGTTGGGGTCGGCTTCCAGTCTAACCGGATGCAGCTGAATACCAGTATTTTACATGGAGCGACTGCCTATCTGACCTCCACAACCCAGTTACTGGGTAATACGATACCCCTTGGTAAGACTGGTTGTCAGACTTTCGGGCTTCTGACTACCCTTCTTGACTACTGTCAAAGATCCACGAATGACAGCCAGGACCACCGGCTTAACGTGCTTTCCGAGGCACGGAGGGGTCTCGGTATGTAAAGATGGTCACCCATCCACAGACCAACCGCGGCAACCGTAGCTTAACCTGACCGATCGACCTGTGCGGCTGTTATTATTTAGCCATGGGCCCCTCAGTAATAATAACAACGATAATGTAATCTGACATTATGCCGAGCTGAGACCCTTTTGGCATTATAATCTTTGTTTTCTGTTTTTATAGTTTTAAGGTGTATTCATTTTGTGTAATGCCAATAAACGCATTTTCCTTTATTTCTTTCTATTTACAATTATATCTATGTAAATATCTCCAAAAATATCCCAATATTTTGCAAAATATCAATATTCGTAAAGTTATTGAGCAGTGGTATGTGGCTCAGTGGTAACTGAGAGTTGTAGGTCGTAGGATCGACCCCAGACAGGCGCTTTTTTATTTTTGCTAGCGATTAATGTGCCACTACTGGGCAAAGGCTTCCCTACTCCACTCTACTTCTACTCAGTTCACATTTTATACCCTGTTTTTGTCCAGACGGTAAATACAGTCAGCCGGGTATAAACATAATATTTGATTAATTAATATGTAATTTATTATACGACGGCACGGTTGGCGCAGTGGTTAAGCGATTGACTGCTGCGCTGCGTGTCGCGGTTTCGATTCCCGCACGGAACAAATATTTGTATGACCTACATGTATTTGTTCCGAGTCTGGGTGTTTTTCTATCTATAATATGTATGTATTTACAAAAAAAAAAAATGTATATAAGTAGTTTATCAGCCATCTTGTTACCATAACACAAGCATTAGGTTGCTTAGCTTGGGACTAGATGGCGCTGTGTGAAATGTCCAGGGATATTATTATTATAATATTATTATTATCCTCTACAGACAGTGAAACGTCTAAAGGGCCATGTATGGGCGATGCATACCAAACGGTCGAGCAGCAAGATATTCAAATGTAAGCTGTGTCCGGCTACCTTCATGTGGCAGACTAGCATATACAAACATATGAAGATGATGCACGACAATAATAAGAAGAGTAAGGTGAGGAAACTAAGAATATCTTAAATACACACCCCCACACAAATACACCCTACAGAACTTAAAACAACCCATTCACACCCCACACAATCAAACTAACTCACTCATCTCTACAACACCCCCAACATCAGTACACCCCCTCTTTCACATATACACCCCACACGCTGTTAGCACGGCTCTCATAGCAAAATGTACAAGTACAATCTGTGTCCGGCTACCTTTATGTAGCATATACAAGCTCATGAAGATGATGCATGACAATTAGGTGAGGATAACTTATATACCCGTACCCTACACCCCGCACACTCGCTCCACAAACTTACGACACTTTAAACAAACACAACCCCTTCTTTGACACAAACATACACCCTTATACACCACCACTACACTTGTTAACCGCTACGCACTCACACACACCCCCCCGTTATACACTCCCCGCACACACCCCACACCCACACAAAATTAGTTTAGTCCTGTCAAATTAGTAAACGCCTGACGTAAATTGACGTATTTTTAGTAGCCATGTTTTTAATGACGTCTAATTTGTCTATGGAATATCTTGTATTTGACAGGACTAAACTAATATTTATCTTCTGTCCTTTTCTTAATGAAATAGAAAGAAAGAGATGCACTGAACTTAAATATAGTTTAGGTTGTGAACAAGGGAATCGGTGCCATTGTGGCTTATCTTTCTCTAAGAATTTTACGGTAAAAAAATAATTTATCAACTTTTTTTTTTTTTTTTTCTACAGACTCCACGCGCCGTCCAGCCTGTTAAGAAAGAGGAGCTCTACCCGGGAATCGAAGTAGGGAACCGCATGCAGTACTTTCAACAGAACATTGGCGGAAACTTAAACATAGTTCACATACAGCCTTTGGGAATGACTCAGAATATTGTTTAACTAGTTCCTTGCCCCTGCTTCGCACGGTTTTTACGAGATTTCCTTACTATGTGTAATTTTACTACTAAATTATTTAACACATAAACTCTTTGGACTCATCATCTGATCAGCCTTTACCCAACTATGTTGGGGTCGGCTTCCAGTCTAACCGTGTGCAGCTCAATACCAGTATTTTACATGAAGCGACTGCCTATCTGACCTCCACAACCTATAGTTACTGGGTAATACGATACCCCTTGATAAGATTAGTTGTCAGACTTCCGGGCTTCAGATGAGCCGTAAAGACTGCCAAAGATCCACGAATGACAGCCGGGACCAACGGCTTAACGTGCTTTCCGAGACACGGAGGGGTCTTGATGTAAAGATGGTCACCCATCCACGGACCAACCGCGGCAAGCGTAGCTTAACCTGACCGGTCGACCCGCGCGGCTGTTATTATTTAGCCGCAAGCCTCTGGACTACATTATCTACATGATGATGAATATCGCATCAGAATCCGTTGCGTAGTTTAAAATAACAACGCGCTCACACATAAACGAAAAGCGACTTTCATTTATAAGACTGCCTGGTTGGTGTAGCTCTTCGGAGTACAGGGGTGATGTTACGAAAGTATCTAATCAGTAAATCTGTCAAATTTCATGTTAACTGTAATGGTTCATTGGTTCATAACAACAACCAATCGTATGAACTAATTTGACAATAGATTAAACTGTACTCAACTTTGTGATGTTAGTAAAAACATGTATTAAATGAATTGCCATAATAGCTATGTAATGTATTAGCAATAAATTTATAATTAGGAACATTTTATACAAAGACAATAGCTATTATGAATAAAATTGATTTACAACGAATTTTTTTGGTTTTATTTTTTATTCAATATTGAGGGAGTTGTGAAAAAAAAATATATAATTCGCCATTTGCTGGCAGCCATCTAGTCAAGCCCTTTCATTTGATAACCATATTGAGGGAGTTGTGAAAAAATATGTAGGTAATTCGTCATTTTGTGGCGGCGGCCATCTTGGATCGATTTTCATCAAACATAGCTAAGAACACTCCCGACAAATTTACCTTTCAAACAAAAAAAACAAAATCAAAATCGGTTCATCCGTTCAGGAGCTACGATGCCACAGACAGACACACACACACACACAGAGAGAGAGACACGTCAAACTTATAACACCCCGTCGTTTTTGCGTCGGGGGTTAAAAACTAGTTTGTCCTGCAACGATATTGTCTACGTGTACTTTGTATTTCATTATACAAATATGCGCAGTGGTAACGCCCAGGACTTACGAGTTCAGGTTCGAACCTAGACTTCACCATTGCTCTCAAAACGGTGAAGGAAACCGGCATGTCCTTAGAACCAATAATAATTCGAAGACATGTGACATCTAAGTACTAACCCATACTGGGCCCGCGAGGTGGATTAAGGCCCACTGCCTCTCACAGAATAGGATATTTTTGTTACATTATAGACTGATGTAAATAATAATAATTCATTTATTTTTCAGACAAAGTCCATTACATTACACATTACATTAAATTAAAACATAAAATTAATATAATAATTACACATAAATATACTAAAAAACTGAACATTTAAATCAAATAAAATACATATGTCATTCAAAACAAAACAATTATAAAAGACATACAAATGTCATTCAAAATAAATAAAATTAAAATAAATAAACGTCATCCAAAAATAATACATTAAAACACATAACACAGGTAAATATTCGATAATTCGAGGGGAGGCGCTACTATTATTATTATTACATGTGAAATTAAATCTAATTAGACACATTATGAAATTAATTAAAAGAATAAAAATAAAAATTAGATAAACATTACAAGTCATCAATTAAAACAATATTAACATTATAAATTAAAAGTAAATTAAAATTATAGTACTTAACGCTTTTCAAAGCTTACTGTCAGTCATTCGACACGTGCAGTCTGTGGGTCAACTTCACTCAGAGAGCATACCGTGATGTCCGTGATGTAGGTCAACAGTACTCTCAGTGCAATATTGTATTGAACGGGTACCTAGCCGTTCAATACAATATTGCACTGACAGTACTGTTGCGGCTGCCGTGGCGTTGTAGTGTGTCAGGGATGTTACCGGATAATAATAAGAATGGTTTTGCGGCCGCCATTGTTAGGAATAGATGTACAGTCAACAAAAGAGATAAGTATGCAGGGTCGTCGGATACAGTTGAAGTTTAGTAAGAAACGGATTGATGTTTTCGGATAAAAATTTATTTAATTAATAGAAAACAAACAGTTCATTTATCAAACTAAATTAAACCATGTATACAACTGTCGGTGCTGCAGCGAGCACATGACGCGTGCTCGCTGCAGCAGCAACAGTATTCTGTGTGTTCGCAGGTCGGTGGGATTCCCCGATGTTGTGGAGGTGGATGCAGTTCCACGCTGAGTTTTAATTGTATACAGGGTTTAATTAAATTAGCTAACGAAATCTGCAGACGTGATGACTACCTATACGATATCTAAACACCAGCTCCACAACATCGGGGAATCTTACCGATCTGCGAGCACACTAATAGGGCCTCAAGTCTGCTATTACCTACAATAGTGTCAGAATGGTCTATCATTGATTTCATAATTGTTGATTTTGACAAGTTTGGTAATCTACTAATATAATGGCGTCATTATGACTTTCCAGTGGTCAACCATTGACACTCCATAGGAAGAAATGGCATAGAATGGTAATCTCGTACAAAATGATAAATGAATGACTGAGTTACATAAAACACTTGACTTGTTTAAAACACTAATAAATAATATGTAAAAATATATATAAATGAAATCTGGCATAAATAAAGTAGTGGTAGTTTTTCGAAAATCATTTCTACTAACGAGTTTTATAATAATTTTATCATTATGACCAATTTACTTATAATATCATTCATTATGACACAATTCTATTACGAGACCATTGACCGACCAATGATCGCCATTAAGAATTTAGCAGATTACGAACTTTAAGCAAAATGACAATACGATGGGAATGGGATCGTGTTGGAATGACGAATTTATAAAAAATAGCAGACTTGGGGCCCTGTTGGTGCTGTCGCGAACACGCGTCATCAGGGATACGCATCTATTCCTAATAATGGCGGCAAAACCTCATCGGCATAATGTTGCTTGCCTGTAGATCTTCCACGGAGACTGTACTGACCTTATAGACTGGCCTTATCATACCCAGGGCTGGGCAAAATACATGCTTTGCTTTAATTGAAATACAAATTACAAAATACAGTATCGCAAGTAATTAAAATACAAAATATCTTTAAGTAAGGTATTTGAAATACAAAATACAGTATTTTAGCTATTTTTAATTGAAATACAAAATACAAATTAGGTACATTAAACCGTTATGACTTGACATCTTAGCTTGACATTGACAATTCGACGTACATTTTTTTGCATTTTGTTGGCCAATTTTGACGTCCAGTCATATTCTATTCTATTTTTCTCTATGGCAATGGTGCCGATGTCGACAATTCTGCCAATGTCAGATGTGATATGAGAAAACGTGTGGAGAAAACAAAAAACAAAATGAGAGAAAAAAAAACCCTAATGTTCTAAATCCATCATAGCGTACCGTACAGTGTACTAACATAACAGGTTCAGTGTTGCCAACTCTAATAGGTGCTTTACCATCATTGTACTCTTGCCTCGCACTCACACCCACGATCGCTAAATGAAGGCAAGTATTTGAAATACTAATTACAAAATACTTCGCCGTCAGGTATTTGAAATACGAATTACATTTTAAGGAAGTAATTGAACAAATACCAAATACGTACCTATTTCTATTTTAATTACGTATTTTAATTACAAGTAATTCAAATACTGCCCAACCCTGATCATACTATAGATATCGCCCTTATCTGTGTCTATAACCTAGTAACGCTAAAAGTTAAGTAAAATTGTTACTAACCCTTGTCTGAAATAAAAGTTTTCTATTCTATTCTAATGCCATGACGACCCGAGTGAAGATATGAGGAAAATTTTCAGCCTAACAACAAGAGCTAAGATAACACCCGCTACAGGACAAACTGATAACGGAGTTAAGATCATAATCTTACAATTAATAATTATTATTTTACAAGAGTTGTAGGTAGTTGTTAATATTTTGTAATTCGTTTATAGGGTTTAGGGTCTGTTCACACAGACCGGCTCGGAGAGCATCGGCGCGCATTTTTCTTTTCACACAGACCGGATCGTATACGCTTGGAGTTGGTCGGAGCGGAGTCGTCAACTATTCCACATAGACCGGCTAGAATCGGCCTGAAAGCGGATGCGCTCGGAGCCGATCGGATGTGCTCGCAGCCGGTCGGATACGCTCGCAGCCGGTCGGATGCGCTCGCAGCCGGTCGGATGCGCTCGGAGCCGGTCGGATGCGCTCGGAGCCGGGTGGATACACTGCAAAGGCAGTACCAGTATTCCACGCAGTCCAAGTTTTGTTTTCGGTGTTAACGTGTGCTTTTCGGAACATGGATTTAGATAGCTCCGATGAAGAAATATATTTGCTAGCAAGATTGTTTGAAGCTGAACAAAACAAACGAAAGCGCAAGCGAAGACAAATATGGGCAAAAAATATTTGGAAGAATCGATTAATCCATGGGGAGTTTCACACCATTTTCGAGGAATTGAAGAATGACAGCCTTAAATTTTATGAGTATTATCGTATGGAATATTGGCAATTTTTAAAATTGACAGATTTGTTAAGAGTACATATAACAAAAAAGACTACAAATTATCGTTGCACCATTCCAGCCGAAGAAAGATTAACGGTAACTTTAAGGTAAGTAAATAAAAAACAATCATTTTATAATAATCATCTTATTCAGGTCACAAGATCACAGCCGAAGCTTTGTTAACGTATGTTGCCGTTATTGTCCTGATTGATTGAAATATCAAATATTAGACAGTAAAAGAAACAGTTATTATACTAAACATTGCTTAAAATTAAATGGTTAAAGTTAAAGATTACACCTAATTGAATGGCTGAATGTAATTAAATAGTGCAGATTTGACTTTCATTATTTTGATTGTCTGTGTTTATTAATTATTTTGTATTTTGTGTGTTTGTACTGTACCCGTAAGTAGTCTGATCTGGATAGTTTTGACAAATATAGGTTTCGTTTGATAACTGATGGTAAGTATGTAGATGGATTAGAGGATGGCGGAGAATTTATTGGCAAAGAATAATTCAAATCTGCACTATTTTCATACAGACTCAATTCAGCTTCGTTAACAATGTCAAAAACGCGCTTTTTAATTCGTGCTTGAACTTCTTTTGGAAACGTTTCCACTGTATCTGACATAGACAAAAAAAAATTGCGTAATGCCTTGTCAAAGGGTTTAGTATTTTTTTTTTCTTCAAGATATTCTTCGAAAACCGTAGCAACATCTTTGTTTAAGCGTGTTCTCTTTTTCGAGTCGGAAGTACTTGCAAGCGATTCAACTTCGGAATGGTCAGAACGTTTAGATGATGTCGATGCTGGTGGTAGTGGTGTGCCAGGTTCCGATTCATCCGATGATAATGTAACATTAGATATTTGGTTCCGATTACGAAAAAACGGTATTATAAAAGAAAGTTCTTTTTCAAATTTTATTAATTTGGATGATGTCGCACCATCGCCACTCTTCCCTTTTCGGTTATGATAAGCTTTTCTGAAGTTATCTCGCAGTTTCTTCCAACGATCCATGCACTGCCTAACTGGAAAGAATAGAAATAAATAAATTAAAAACATCACCCTCCTTTAGTTCATCGGGTAAATGAGCATGCAGTCAGTGGACTGTTTTCTTTAATTTATACTTCGTTTTGGCGCGGCAATGTTATATTTAGATTTTTTGTTTGTTTTTACAGATTCCTCATTACTGGTTGCAGTTTCAAAAACTTGTCATTTAATTTCCGAATGGGAATTTCTACAGTTCATTCAATAATTCATGAGACAATCAGAGCAATTTGTGATGTTTTGATGCCCTTAGTTATGCAGATACCAGATGAAGAAATGTGGGACAAGGTCTCTCGTGATTTCTTTAATATTTGGAATTTTCCTAACTGTTTGGGCGCTATAGACGGAAAGCACGTCAGTATACAGGCACCAGATAATAGTGGAAGCTTATACTATAATTATAAAAAATTTTTCAGTACAGTGTTACTAGCTGTGGTAGACGCGAATTACAACTTTTTAATTGTTGATGTCGGATCGTATGGTAAAAATAGCGACGGTGGAATTTTACAAAATTCAAAATTTGGAAAAAAACTGAACACTAATAAGTTAAAGCTGCCCCCAAATAAACCTCTACCGAATACCACTGAAAGCTTACCACATGTTTTCATAGGAGATGAAGCATTCCCTTTGAGCAATAACATATTGCGGCCGTATCCGAGAGAACAAACAAGAACAGACTTATCAAAAAAAGTATTTAATCTGCGTTTAAGCAGAGCAAGAAAAGTCGTAGAATGTGCATTTGGAATGCTAACTCAAAGATTTGAGATTTATCAAAAACGAATGAAAATCCAACCGAAGTACTGTGACTTAATTATATTAGCAACTACATGTTTACATAATTTTTTAATAGAAAATCGGACGCCATCACCAGGACAAGAGAATGTTCTTCACAGCAATATGAATTTATTAACAGCGATAACAGACAATAATGATGAAAATAGTTCTAATATCGACGCAGGTATAACCATAAGGAATAAATTTAAGGATTATTTTTCAGCAAGTGGTGCTTTAGATTGGCAAGATCAAGTGGCCACTCGAGTTTCTTAAGTTATATTTAATAAAAATTGTTCGCTACTTCTTGAGTAGGTATATTGTAACGTTCAGATACTCAAACGATTTTTACGAGTAAAGTGAGGGTACATTTAAACTCATGTTATTCCTGTTTTGACTTTGAATTTAACAAGTCACGGCAAATTAAGAAGCCCTTACTTTAGAATTCGTTCGAATATCTGGAGATAGGTGTAAAACAATAAAATCTTAGTAGGTACTTACCACTTAACCCCACACATTTGCTTATTTCCTCCCACGCATTGTCTTTCATTACCCGATCGCTATACGATGGCTTGGTTATGTCAAATAAACACTCATATTTTGACACTAGTATTATTAATTTTTCGTCAGTCATGTTTTCCTACAAGTGCATACAACTGTTCCGTTTGAAAACTTCGAACACAAGTGATTCGAGACACGATAGAAATACAATAGGGGCGCGAAAGCCGGCTGTCGCTTGCTTGTTGAAAGCAAAATGGCGGTCGGCGTGGTGCGACGGGCACGCAATCGGAACCGATCGGCTGCGCGAGCGAGAAAGAGCACGCAATCGGAGCCGATCGGCTGCGCGAGCGAGAAAGAGCACGCGATCGGAACCGATCGGCTGCGCGAGCATTAAAGAGCATGCAATCGGAGCCAAACGGCTGCACGATCGAGAAAAAGTACGCGATCGGAGCCGGTCAGCTCCTCTTATTATTTCACACCAAGCGCCTTCAAGCATTCTTAATGACAAAAGCTGTGCACATAAAAAAATAAACCTTAATACACATACTAAAAACTCTGTTTTCATCGTGATAAGAATCTGCTCTCCTCTCCGAGCCGGTCTGTGTGAACGGACCCTTATTCGTACCCAAAGGGTAAAAACGGGACCCTATTACTGAGACTTCGCTGTCTGTCCGTCCGTCTCTCCGTCCGCCTGTCTGTCACCAGGCTGTATCTCAAGAACCGCGATAGCTAGACAGTTGAAATTTTCACAAATTATGTATTTCTATTACCGCTATAACAAACAATACTAAAACAAATCAAAAGTCATTTATTCAAATTAGGCTGAGAATCAGCTCTTTTCGAACGTCAACGTGACGTATTTAAGGGGGCCTCCCATACAACAGACGTGATTTTTATAGATAATGGTACGGAACCTTTCGTGCGCGAGTCCGACGCACTTGGCCGGTTTTTACAGTTTCACTAATCCATACTAATATTAAAGCTAAAGAGTTTGTTTGTTTACTTGAACGCGATAATCTCTGGAACTAGGTACACACGGCTACACGTCAAGCTATACAAAACCAGTTTGTCTTGGCCTCACTTTGTATGATATTTTCTCAAAGTGAACGGTCAGCCAATACTGGTTTTGCATAGCTTGATACACATCAAGCTATGCAAAACCAGTATTGGCTAAACTAGTTCCGTCGGCCCACCGCGTCGCATCGCCCGCGGTACTACTTCGTTTTCGCATAGCTTTTTTTCTTTCTGCTCTGCTCTTAAGGATCTTAGCGTGATGTTACGTAGCGTATAACCTTCCACAAGAATTGAACTATCAAATGTAAAAATATTTTTTTTAATCCGCCTGGTACACACGGCTGTGTAGCCGTGTGTACCAGGCGGATTAAAAAAAAGACGCCGTGGGCCGAGGGAACTAATTTCACGCGGACGAAGTCGCCGACAGAAGCTATTAGTTACTATACAGGGTTATTTGTAAAACACCAACAACCTCTTAAGAGATCATTGTACTCATTATTATGAACAACTTTTACTAAGGGACAAAACCTGAAATCGCGAAAAAAAAAATCAGCTGCTCCCTATATTTTGACGAGTTATGCGAACATAAATGTAGGGGACAGCTGATTTTTTTTTCGCGATTTCAGTTTTGGTCCCATAGTAAAAGTTGTTCATAATAATGAGTACAATGATCTCTTCTCGACTGACAACTCACATCAAGCTCACTTCACTTGAGTTTTCACGGTGAGATTTTTATCGAATCGATCGGCTGGTCCTTAGCAGCTTTACCTAAACAGAGAGAAGTAGAAATGGAGTAGCCTGGCCTTTTCACAGGCTTTTAATAATAATAATAATTGAGAGAACATAACCGTCCCGCATGATGAGAACCTCGTGAAAGCCGAGAAAGATAAACAAATCAAGTATCTTGACTTGGGTCGCGAGGTTGTCGACATGTGGCATGTGATACTCTGCAATAAAAAAAAATGTATATAAGTAGTTTATCAGCCATCTTGTTACCATAACACAAGCATTAGGTTGCTTAGCTTGGGACCAGATGGCGCTGTGTGAAATGTCCAGGGATATTTATTTTATTTATTAATCATTGTGCCGATAGTCGTGACAGCCAATGGGTTAACCTAGCCAATAGAGCCTCGACCGAATAGTGGCTCTCGTTGGCCAGCTGGATCAAGGGCTTGATTCAGAAAGCGGTACTTCTGGACACGGCTCGCATTGTCAGGAGGTTCCTCTCTCTGGAGCCCTGACCGCCGGCAGCTTGGACCCTGTTCCCGATACCGGTGGGCTACTATTGTTTACATTTTAAAATGTTTTATTTTTAACTTTTTGTATACAAAAAAAATGTAATTTATAAGTATTTCAATGAAATAAAGGAATAATAAATGAGAGAAGCAGCGAATTTAAACTAGTTAAAACTAATCTTATTACACTAAGTACGTGCTTAATTAATTAAATACTATCGTAGGTATATTAAATCATATCTTAAAGATAAAGACTTCGCACAGTCGTCACTGAAAAA
This sequence comes from Apamea sordens, assembly GCA_945859715.1. Classification (NCBI taxonomy): domain Eukaryota; kingdom Metazoa; phylum Arthropoda; class Insecta; order Lepidoptera; family Noctuidae; genus Apamea; species Apamea sordens. The sequence goes on along the minus strand of OX244015.1, from coordinate 1,312,176 downwards.
TCTCAATTGATTTAACATTCAATCGACAATCATGCGCAAAGTGGTAGCGTTGGTCTTATTCGGATTAGCCGTTGTTTCAGGTAAATATCGTTTTTATTATTTATTTATTTATAGGAGAACCAACAGCTATAACAGAAGGATAACAATTTAGACATAAAGCTAATTACAGCCAATCGATTCTGTAATAATCTCACCGTGAAAAGTTAGGTGAAGTGAGCTTAGAGTGAGCTGTCAATAGTGTCAATCCCTAGCATTAGTTGGAATGACAGCTCACTCCACGCTCACTTCACCTAAGTTTTCACGGTGAGATGGTTTCAGAATCGCACTGCAGGTTCTCACGAGTAAAAACAGAAAATGTAGCTTTAGTGATCACGATAGTAAAGAATTCTACTAATAATAAAAACGTGAAAGCTTGTATGGATGAATGGATGGATGGATGTTTGTTAGTCTTTCACCCGCATAAGTGTCGATCCCGTGGGAATATCGGGATAAAAAGTATCCTATGCATTATTCTGATGTATAAGCTATATACTTAACTGTAAAGTTTCATCAAAATCCAAACAAACATCCTTGCCATCCATCCATCTTTATAAACTTTCGCGTTTTAAATAATGTTAGTAGGATATTTAAGTAGGTACGTCAACACAAAACCAGTTTGTCTTGGCCTCACTTTGTATGATATTTTCTCACAATGAACGGTAAGCCAATACTGGTTTTGCATAGCTTGATGTGTAGCCGTGTGTACTATGCACTTTTAAAAAGTCAGCGTTCATCCGAGTGCGTGCAGAATAGGTTTTGGTGGTAAATGGGTCAAATGAGAACTCTTTGAAAAGAATATTAAAGTCCTTATTCGCTCGCACCATGACACCCGAAACCGACACGCATATTTCTTCTACATACTGGCTGCCAAGAGGTATAGTGTTCCCCAGTAAGCCCAGGTAAACACACGAGCGCATCATTCCCGCGACGACTTTTTTTCGCGCACTAGATTTTCAGAAAATAAATAATTAAATTAAAATACTTACGGTCAGGTTAAGCTACGCTTGCCGCGGTTGGTCTGTGGATGGGTGACCATCTTTACATACCGAGACCCCTCCGTGCCTCGGAAAGCACGTTAAGCCGTTGGTCCCGGCTGTCATTCGTGGATCTTTGACAGTCGTTACGGGTAGTCAGAAGCCCGAAAGTCTGACAACCAGTCTTACCAAGGGGTATCGTATTACCCAGTAACTGGGTTGTGGAGGTCAGATAGGCAGTCGCTCCGTGTAAAATACTGGTATTTAGCTGCATCCGGTTAGACTGGAAGCCGACCCCAACATAGTTGGGAAAAGGCTAGGCAGATGATGAAATTAAAATACTTACAATAAACACTACTACTTATAATACTTTCACGCTCAAGCAAGGTCTAAGTTTAAATTATGGTTTTGGTATGGGGAACCCAGTAGTGGGCCTATTTATGAGGATATGATTTTAAGTCGTCATGTATTTAAATAAAAATTGAAAGAAGACAAAATAGAAATGGATAAATATATCCATTTCTAGGCTAGGCCAATGGGCCTCGCTCCATTCTAAGAAATGTTTCTCATCGTTATTATTTATTTTATTTTACCATTTATGTACCTACACACATATATAAACAGACATTGAAAAACAGAACAGAAAAAATAGGTACAGCGGTGATGATTATCGTTCTGGAAAGGCACTAAAAAGCTTAATATCTCTCCAAGTTAGTCATTGGGGCATGTTACATTGCCAATAATATCACGATACCGTGGTAATATTGATCGTATGATAGGCCGTATCACGGTATTGTGCTCATTATTTGCGATATCGCGATATTAGGATCGTGATAATATTGACAAATGTAACATGCCCCATTTAATTCAGTACCAAGTAATTACTATTTTCTAGTTAGTTGCGTTATATATGTATTTTAAATAATCATTTTAATGTTTATGAAATATAATAGCTGATATAAAATTAACCAAAAACTCTGTCACTTCCTTTTTCCAGCTCTCCCCTATGACCCGGTCATCAGTAAGCTGGACGATGGCCTCCGCTACCAGTACGCTGAGGGTCCAGATGGAAGCGTTCACCTGGCAGACCTGTGGGGGACCGTCAGTGACGTCGCTGAGGCGGCCAGATACAACCCGGATAGACAGAATGTGTATCATCTATTTACTAGGTAAGCAATGTCCTTTCATTTAATTTAAAACATTTTAAAAGAGTAACGGTGGAGTTTCTTGCCCATTCTTCTCCATACGAAAACTACCTTTTGGAAGGGGCGACTAGAATCAATTTTATTTTAATTTTAATTTTGACGTTCAAAAGTGCCTTTTATGTGCCTATTTGAAATAAATAAAAATAATAATAAATAAAAATAATTTATTTAATAAAACGATTACAAAAAGGTGTACATTTATCAGGAGTGGCAAATTTCCCATAAGTACATTTATAGTGCCTAAAAATAAACTACAACTAAAATATATATATTTTTTTTTTAATAACAGGTGCAAGTAATGATAGTTCGGAATTCGAGTGTTAGGTAGCGACCCACCCGAACTAGGTTTAATTCAAACCTGTGTTTCAGGCCATCACTTTACATTTCAATTATATTAGGGAATTAAATTTTTAAATGATTTGACTTTGACTAGGACATAAGTAGTATCGTATTTCCTGCTCATCATTCACCTGGCCCTTTCCCAACTATGTTGGGATCGGCTTCCAGCCTAATCGGATGCAGCTGAGTACCAGTATTTTACACGGAGCGACTGCCTATCTGACCTCCACAACCCAGTTACTACGATAACCCTTGGTAAGACTGGTTGTCAGACTTTCTGGCTTCTGACGACCCGTAACGACAGTCAAAAATCCACGACAGCCCGGATCAATGGCTTAACGTACTTTTCGATGCACGGAGGGGTCTTGGTATGTGAAGATGGTCACCCATCTACGGACCAACCGCGGTAAGCGTAGCTCAACCTGATCGATCGACCTGTGCGGTTGTTATTACTATTTTTTATTTATTTTATTTTACCATTTATGTGCACACATATATAAACAGACATTGAAAAACAGAACAGAAAAAATAGGTACAGAGGTGATGCTTATTTTATAAGAAATCTCTTCCAGCATATAGATAGGACAATAGATACAGAGATGTAGACAGCGTGTGATAGAGCAAAGGAGACAAAAAATAATACATAGAATCAAAAATAAACAATTCACTTAAAAACTAAACAAAAATTACGAGAATATACTAACATACAATACAAATAAACATACATAAATACTTCTAAAATAAAATAAATACATAAACAACTATGATGAAGTGGACAGATAGTGTTCTATCACTCTTCTTTTGAAAACTGCAATAGTTTGGCAGTCCCTAATGTCAGGCGGTAGTGAATTCCACAATCGCACCGCGTGCACTGTGAAGGAGTAGGAGTAGAAATCGATGGAATGGGGAGGGGACTTTAGAAGGTTTTTAAGATGCGACCTACAAGGTGCATCTGAAGGACGGGCGTTGGAAAAACGCTCCCGCAGATAGGATGGTGTTTTGGGATTGTGAAGGAGATTGAATAGCAGACACAATATCCGAGAGTTCCTGCGAAGTCGAATGGGGAGCCACTTGAGTATCTTGCGAAAGTTGGAGACATGATCAAACTGTTTAAGGTTAAAAACAAAACGAATACAAATATTTTGCAAACGCTCAAGTTTATTTAAAAGCTCCCTAAAACTACCAAAGCCCCTCACGTATTTCCTGCTACCAAAGAAAATTAAAATATATCGTGATTACAGCCAGTCCCAAAGGGCCAGAGGTGTTTTTCCCTTTAGCACACAGTTTTGTTTTCTTCTAATGTAATGTAGGTCAGTCCATTCGGTAGGAGTCAAGCTTGTCCCCCATTTTCGCCTTGGTCATAGAGAAACAAGTTTGATAAATATTGAGGGAGTTGTGAAAAAAAAATGTAAATCACTATTTTGTGGTGGCGGCCATCTTGGATTTGAAATTTATCATAGTGTTTATCATATTCTACTAGTCAAGCCCTTTCATTTCATATCCATACCTATTGAGGGAGTTGTGAAAAAATATGTAATCCGCCATTTTGTGGCGGCGGCCATCTTGGACCGATTTTCATCGAACATAGCTAAGAACACTCCCGACAAATTCACCTTTCAAACAAAAAAAAACAAAATCAAAATCGGTTCATCCGTTCGAGAGCTACGATGCTACAGACAGACACACACACACACACACAGACACCAGATACGTCAAACTTATAACACCCCGTCGTTTTTGCGTCAGGGGTTAAAAAAGCAACCAACTTCCAAAAAAAAACACTACAAAGTGAAAAATTACTTTAATTTCGAAAGTCCGTGTCGTTAGTCCCACATTTTCGTTTTTTGACACCGACTTCCGAATTTAAAGCTATTTTTCACTTTTTAGTTGTACTACCCCACACAAATATGTACATATAACACTACTTGCTATGTAAATATCAGCTACAGGAATCAATATAAACTAAGGGCTGATTTTTCCTATGCCAGATAATTTTATCGGAGGAATAATTTGTAATTTTTGACAGTTCTACCATACAAAAACTGTCAGACGTCAAATTTATTCCACGAATAAAAATTATCTGTCGATTGAAAAACCAGCCCTAAATGGAAAAAATATGAAAAAAAAAATCAACGGAGTTCCGAGGTAAAAAACTTCGATCAATAATAGTACTAGATTCCCGATAAGCGCTTCAAAAACGGCCCGAAAAATAAGACCACAAATACTTTTGTGGTCTTATTTCAAATTAGTATGTTTTTAACCTTATTAAAGGCTTAAAGTTACTACTTACGTATTACGTTAAGTTCGTTTCGTTCTTACTTTAAGTTTCATTTTAGAATAAATGACTGAAAATTTAAAAATAGAATGATTTTATTTTCAAGCGACATTTCAAATAATATATTTTGCAATGGTAATTAAACTTTTTTCCAAGAAATGTTTACGTGTGTGCAAACGTGGCCACTTGAGCGACTGATTTTTGTTCTGTTCCTATTTTTGTTTCTGTTGTTTTTGTTCTGACTTGTTTTTGTTCTGTTAGCTTGGGACTAGATGGCGGTGTGTGAAATGTCCAGGGATATTATTATTATTAGGTATTATCCTTAATCTAGTACTATTATTGATCATCATCATCATCATCATCATGCCTAGCCTTTTCCCAACTATGTTGGGATCGGCTTCCAGCCTAATCGGATGCAGCTGAGTACCAGTATTTTACACGGAGCGACTGCCTATCTGACCTCCACAACCCAGTTACTGGGTAATACGATAACCCTTGGTAAGCCTGGTTATCAGACTTTCTGGCTTCTGACGACCCGTAACGACAGTCAAAAATCCACGACAGCCCGGATCAATGGCTTAACGTGCTTCTCGATGCACGGAGGGGTCTTGGTATGTGAAGATGGTCACCCATCCATTGACCAACCGTTCCTCTCCTGCTTTTAATGAAGTCGTTTAAAAAAAATAAGTCGGCTACATTCATCTACATCTAGCCATTACCCAGGTTAAATTGCTCCATCTCCGTTCCAGACAGAACCCTACAGTTAGGGTTACCATATCTCCGGATTTTTCCTGAGATCTCAGGATTTTTGGACTCTTCTCAGGATTGCGGCTGGATTTTTTTAAATATCATAAAACCTCAGGATTTTTGAATTTTAAATAAAATACAGATTATATTTTAAAGATCTCTTTAATAAAAAGTTAAACAAACTAAAAATAATATTCCTTTGGTAATAATTGCACAATTAAAATCAATACTTATTTATCCAAGTAGGCACTTAATCAGTTTTATCATACTTAATATGTGAAGATACATTTTTAAGTACGGTTTTTTCTTTAATTATGGATTTTAAAAATGCCCCAGGGGCGGTGCGTGGGACGGGGTGCCCCCACGCTTTGAGTGCGACGTGCAACGCGAGCGAGATCCGCAGTGTATAAAAACGATAATATTACGACATTTTAAATTGTTAAGTACGTTTGAGAGAAAATTCTCAAACTGTAAAAAATCTCAGGATTTTTCAATGGAAATCAGGCCTTTTCTCCGGACTTTTGATTTTTTCATCTGGTAACCCTACCTACAGTGAGCCAGCCGCTCCTGATCGGCAGTGAGGGTCTCCTGGGCATCACCAACTACAACCCCAACAGGAGAACTATCGTCCTCATCCACGGCTGGCTGGACTCTGTCACCGCTGATTTTAACACTGTTCTCGTTCCTGGTAAGTTCTTCTAGTACATAATTTGCTGGTAGGACCCTCATTGATGATGAAGAGATTTTTTGCTCCATTGGTGTAATTGCCGTATGGCGTTCCAGTGTGAGGATAAATAAATAAATAAATTATTGCGTAATACACGATCAATAACAATCTGAATTATTTTGAAGGATATATTGCTAATCCATTGCTTCATAATTATGTTCGAAAAATTTGTCGACGACTTCATCCGCATGAAAAGTTTTGTTCCCCCGATCCATCCCGTCGCGTCGCCGCGTCGTATCGTATCGCCTGCCCGCGCAATTACTTCGTTTCACTTAGCGTTCGTTCTGACTTTCATTATTTTTGCTCGACGCCTAAGGGTTTTAGCGTGATGTTAAATAGCCTTCTCCAACAGTTGGGTTATCAAATGGAAAAATAATTTTTCAAATTTTTGTTTTTGATTAGTGCTTTAAAACAAACAAACGCTTCAGCTTTATTATTAGTATTGTTACGCGCCACAATTAATGCCTGATACATGGTGACATTAGTTACCACTAGCGCCAACTGGTTTCGAGTGGCGGAACTGATAGAGTCGCTGGCGCCATCTATTGTGGAATGGCAGAACTAATCTCTATTAGTTCTAGTCACTGGCGCCATCTATTATCGAGTAGAGATATCGATGCTAGAACTTACTAGAACTATCAGTCGGGGCCGGTATGCACTCGAACATTCTAGATGTTTCTACAATAGAAGGTTCTGGATGGTCACATGTCTTCGAATTTTTGGTTCTAGGACATGGCGGTTGCCTCACGATGTTTTCCTTCATCGTTTTGAGTGCAGCGGAGATTAAATAGTTTACACAAAGTAATGTGCCTGCTTCGGTTCGAACCCACGACCTTTAATTCGGCTGTTAACACTGGGCTACCCCGCTCTCTGCATTTATCTGTCACTAACTAGATAATCTGTTGTATCTCCTCAGCGTTCCTGTCAGCTGAAGATGTAAACGTGATCGTGGTGGACTGGAGCGCCGGCGCTGGCTCTATCAACTATTTCATTGCCGCGGCTAACACCGTGCCTTCTGGTAAGTTCATGTTCTCATTTTTATTTTTGGTATTTAATAAAATCGACTTTGACGCGCAGAAAACTGTGCTTACGTATTTACGTAGAACGGGACGGGGACTGTGGGGTTATTTCAAATTTATTTATTATTTTTTTATTCAAATTTTACCTTCAACTACCATTACAGATCAGTGATCCAATGCGATAGTGAGGCTAAATCCTTAATCTATATCCTATAAAATTACATACAAAATCCTAAATCTTAACCTACATCTAAATAACATATTAAATAAATAAATAATAAAAATAAAATAATAAAAATTTTGTATATTATTAAATTATAGTAAAAACATAAAAATTTTGGTTTTCCTAAAAAATGTTGCGCGGAAAACTTTGCTTGCGCGTTGCAGGATTTTGCGTGACGTCAATATTATGAGTAGGTACTTCGCATGTGGCGATGTAGATGCTGACACAAGACCTTCAAGGCTTCAATATCTGCATAACCATTCGGTAATACTCAATTTCTTGAATTTTCAGGTGAGAGTGTAGCCAGATTTATAAACTGGCTGAACGGTGTCACGGGCGCAGTTCCCGGCATGTACCACCTGGTGGGACACGGCCTCGGAGGTCACCAGGTTGGCATCGCTGGCAGAAACGTTGAAGGAAATATTGCTTACATTACTGGTAAGCACTTCAACGATTAACTCAACATGAAGATGTAACCAATATTTTGTGACAACTTAAAAAAAATTAAAATACTGTTCGTGGAGTTTCTGCCCGTTCTTTTCTATCTTCATCTTCTTTATAGCACTCTTGTCAGAGCAGTCGTGGTCCTCATGTCCTTGTCTAGGGACTGATGTGATTCGCCTTATGATTTCTCGCCACCTAATCCGATTTCTGGTATTTTTAGTGCACTTATACAAGGGATCGCCCACTGCGGATTTAATTTGGTCAGTCTACAGTATACTCGTACAGTCACCCTGACGCCTCGAAACGTGTCCGAAGTTCTGTACAGTAGATTTATGATCAGGAATAAAAAAATATTATGATAGATTAAGTGTTAAGTTCTGAATTCTGATAAGGTTAGGCATTTTGACTGTGTAGTCTAAGACTTCCCACCTGAATATGAGTTATCTTGTGTAACCTGGAAGTCTTTAAACAGACTTCGGACTCAGGTTGGTCGAAGCAAGGAAAAAACGTTCAGGTGGAGATTCAAAATCAAAATCAAAAGTCATTTATTCAAATTAGGCTGAGAATCAGCACTTTTCGAATGTCAAAATTACAAAAGACAGTCCCCCAAAAACGCCCGCCCTTCACCACTTCCTAGTGCTATCGCTGGGAAGAAGAAGTGGCGCAACAAACTCCCCAGCAGCACAGCTGTCTGTGCAGTTAGAAAATACTTGATACTTGATTGTATACAATACTAGGCGTTAAGTAATTAACATTACAAGGCACATAACATAAAATTAAATTACTTGCAATATGTCAGCTAGCCACGCCAATATACCAACAAATATAATAAAAACTAGACGTACTCAAGCTGAACAATAATTAATTAAAATGTAAATAAAAACTTACTACCTAAATAAAAGCCTCCATGCATAAAGGGCGTGACTGCTTACATATTTATGCATTGCTGGGTTCTGGTCACATAGCTGTCACTTGAAGTCACAGATGAAAATTGATAGACGACTCCGCCTTGGAGTATACATGTGGTGCTGTTCCACAAACGATGGCACACTTAATATCATGTCCTGCATGTCCTGTCAGCTGCACGTTACAGGAACTGGACGATGGTGATGGCGCCAAACAAGTGGCAGAATTCTAGGCCGAGTCCATTTAGATTTCTTTCGACACGCTAAAAAGAAGAAGTACATGCAAGGACTTATATTCACTTTTACTCATGCTCGGTTTAAAGCTATATAAGGCTTGCTCCTTATTACATGGAACTTACACATAACCCAGAGGGGCAATTCTCGTAATTTTAAGAACGTTCACAGTCTGATCTCATTCTCAATTTGTCAAAAAATACTTCTGATTTCCCTCCATTTTGACAAGTTTTTGACATTTGTTTGTCGCCGAGATGAGACTGCGACTAGATTTTGAACGTTTTAAATTACGAGAATTGGCCTTCAAGTCAATGTTGATGTATGAAACACCTCTTCCTACCTAAGGAAACACACATAATATTACACACAGAAAAAGCTTACAGTGTAAGGAAATACCAGATGTAGCAAAACAATCTGTGCCAAATGTTTTCGAATGTTGTGCCATAGAACTCGTCTCGCATCACATTATTATTGTATGCGTGTACAGAATACCGAAAAACAAATATACGATATTTTACGAGAGGTTAGATAATATATTAAAAAAAATTAGCTCTCAATCAAACAAAAATATCGTATTATGTGGAGATTTTAACATTGACGTCCTTAAAAGAAATAAAATGACATTAGATCTTCAATATTTTCTTCAAAAATATAATTTAAAATTAGCCTTGAATACCCCTACCAGATTGAGTAGCAACACATGCATCGATAACTTTGCACATAACTATCGCGCAGGCAGCAGAACCAAAATAATAGATTTAATTCTTTCTGACCACACTTCTCAAATATTAAAAGTACCCGTTAACAAAACTTGTAAACTTAAGTTTTGGAAAATAAAAAAGCAAGACATTTCGGAAGAAAACTTAATTAAATTTAAATCCTACTTGAAAAGCATATCATTTAGTCAAGTTTACGATACCAGAGATGCAAATAATTCTTTTCGAAATTTTATGGATGATTTTTCACTCCTTTATGGATTATGCTTTCCAAATAAAATTATAACTATTATATATATACTATATAATTATAACTAAAACTAGCAAATTGACTAAATGGATCTCTAAAGGAATAAAAACATGCAGCAAGAAACAAAAATGTCTACTTTGGGAGTACAGACATAATCCTAACACAAAAAATAAACTGGCTTTTAAAAAATACTCAGCAATATACAGAAAAATAATAAGACTTACGCAGAAAGCCCAAAATAATCAATCTGTAATGACTTCCCAAAATAAATCGAAAGCCGCTTGGCAAATAATTAACAAAACTAAATTCAATTTTCCCCAAGAATCAGTATTATTATTAAAAAGAGATCATTTGACTTTTACACATCCGATTGACATAGCAAATGAATTTAATAATTACTTTATTGACATAATTGAAAATAATATTCATACCGATACGACCAATAATAATAATTTTGAAAATCTGACATCTCATTCATTATTTATGCAACCAGTTACATACATTGACATAATAAAAATAATTAATGACTTAAAAAACACTAACACTGTCGGCTATGACGGCGTAACTACAAAAGTTATTAAATATGTCAAGGAAATAATTGCACCGCCACTAGCGCATAAACTATTCTGCACTGAACAAAAAGGGTTTCGAAAGAACACTTCAGTCAATATGGCATTTTTTGACTTAATATCTAATATTATAACTTCTATAGATAAGAGGAATCCAATATGTGCTATTTACACTGACATGACAAAAGCATTTGATTTTGTTGATCATAACATTCTACTTCGAAAACAAAAATAATAAACACACATAATATTGCACAGCTATGGTATAAGAGGAAATATACTCAAACTCTTAGAATCATACCTCAGCGACAGATTGCAGTGTACAGAAACCTCTAGAATATGCCCAATAAGTAAGATAGAATCTATATACACATCGGAATTTATACATGTAAAATATGGTGTGCCTCAAGGCAGCGTAATGGGATCGTTATTGTTTTTAATATACATTAACGAACTCCCAAAAGCGATAACACACAACATGGTTCTCTTTGCTGATGACAGCACAGCAATTATTGAGTGTACTAATCCTAATGACTACCAAAATGAAATCAATGGCTGTCTAGATGAAATTATAAAATGGCTTGATAAGAATAATTTAAGAATAAATTTAAATAAAACTAAAATAATGCATTTCTATCAACGTCGTGCAAACCCACTGATTTCCGTTACTTATAACAACTGTTTGATAGAAGAGGTCACCAGTAGTAAGTTTCTAGGTATAACGATCGACAATAAACTCACTTGGAAACTCCACGTAGAAGACATATGTAATCGCATGAGTAAATCCGCTTACGCACTGTTCCAATTGTCAAAAAAAGTAAATATTGAAACATTACTGACGGCGTATCATGGTTTAGTAGGTTCGATTCTTCGATATGGTGTTATTTTTTGGGGACAATCAACTGATAGAGAGACCGTATTCAGAATACAAAAGCGTTGCATTAGGTCTATGTGTGGTCTGCAATCCACAGACAGTTGTATGCCTCACTTCAAATCATTGCAACTGTTAACATTTCCGGCACTATATATATTAGAAACTGGACTTTTTGTAAAAAGGAACCCGCATTTATTTATTAAACTGTCAGCAGTCAAAAAAAACTGAATTGCGCGCTCAGTACAAAAATCAATTATGCAACATAAAATGTAAGACTGCTTTGATGTACAAAAGCTTTTTCGGAATTGCACCTAGAATATATAATAAAATTCCTAATTCCATAAGAATACTGCCATTGTCAAAATTTAAAATCGTACTGCAGAAACTTCTGATTGATAAATGCTACTATACAATAGACGCGTTTTTAAACGATAAAGAATTATAATAATTATTAATGCTGCATTTAAAATTTTCACATCTGACATTTCTTTTATTATTAATACTGTTTCTATTTATTAATGACATTTTGTTTAGCCTAACTACTTTGCATGTTACCATATTTCTATGTCTTAAGACAAAACATAGCGTACTTTTTTTTATGTATGACCTAATGTATACCTATGTTTACAAATAAACTTTATGATTTATGAAAAAAAAAAAAAAAAAATGATTTACATGTATACTAAATATCCTCTCTCCCATTCCAGCTCTAGACCCCAAACTACCCGGTTGGACGGGCCAGAACAACGATAAGCTCAGGTCCACCGATGGGGTCTACACTGAGGTTATGCACACCAACGCAGGATTCCTGGGTTATCTGACGACGCTAGGTGATGCAGACTTCTACCCCAATGGAGGAATCAGTATGCCTGGGTGTAACTCTAGCGATTGTGATCATTCCAGGTAAGATTGGGTGGTGACTGTGTTTCTGGGTGATGAATTTGTGACTGGGTATTGACTTTATGTCTGCGTGACGACTTTATGTCTGGGAGATGACTTTGTGTCTGGGAGATGACTTTGTGTCTGGGTGATGAATTTGCATATGGGTATGGGTAATGACTTTGTGTCGGGGAGATGACTGCTTATAAATAATAATAATAACAATAAAAATAAATAAATAAGGCTTGGAAGGCTTGGCTTGGCTCGCGAGGTTGTCGACATGTGGGATGTGGACTCACCGATCATTGTGCCGATAGTCGTGACAGCCAATGGCTTAATAGTCAAGAGCCTCGACCAACACCTGAGGAGGCTCTCGTTGGGCAGCTGGATCAAGGATAAAGTAATCTCCCAGGCACAAAGTCATTTCCCAGACACAAAGACCACACAGAAACAAAGTCACCGCCCGGACACAAAGTCACCATCCAGACACAAAGTCACCAGACAGACACAAAGTCACCAACCAGACACAAAGTCAGCACCCAGACACAAAGTCACCACCCAGACACAAAGTCACCACCCAGACACAGTCACCGCCCAGACACAAAGTCACCACACAGACACAAAGTCACCAACTAGACACAAAGTCACCATCCAGACACAAAGTCATCTCCCAGACACAAAGTCACCACACAGACACAGTCACCAAACAGACACAAAGTCACGTACCAGACACAGTCATTTCCCAGACACAAAGTCACCACCCAGACACAGTCACCGCCCAGACACAAATTCACCAACCAGACACAAAGTCACCAACTAGACACAAAGTCACCATCCAGACACAAAGTCATCTCCCAGACACAAAGTCACCACACAGACACAGTCACCAACCAGACACAAAGTCACCAACCAGACACAAAGTCACCAACCAGACATAAAGTCACCTCCCAGATACAATAACCACACAGACAAAGTAATCTCCCAGGCACAAAGTCAATTCCCAGATACAAAGTCACCACACAGACACAAAGTCACCAACCAGACACAAAGTCACAAACCAGACACAAAGTCATTTCCCAGACCATCCAGACACAGTCACCACACAGACACAAAGACACCAACCAGACACAAAGTCACCAACCAGACACAAAGTCATTTCCCAGGGACAAAGTCACCACACAGACACAAAGACACCAACCAGACACAAAGTCACCATCCAGACACAAAGTCACAATCCAGACAAAAAGTCATCTCCCGGACACAATATCACCACACGGACACAGTCACCAACCAGACACAAAGTCACCAACCAGACACAAAGTCATTTCCCAGGGACAAAGTCACCACACAGACACAAAGACACCAACCAGACACAAAGTCACCAACCAGACACAAAGTCACCAACCAGACACAAAGTCATTTCCCAGGGACAAAGTCACCACACACACAAAGTCACCATTTAGACACAGTCACCACACAGACACAAAGACACCAACCAGAGACAAATTCACCAACCAGACACAAAGTCATCTCCCAGACACAAAGTCACCACACAGAAACAGTCACCAACCAGACACAAAGTCACCAACCAGACACAAAGGCATTTCCCAGACACAAAGTCACCAACCATACACAAAGTCACCAACTAGACACAAAGTCACCAACCAGACACAAAGTCATCACCCAGACACAAACTCACCACCCAGATACAGTCACTGCCCAGACACAAAGTCACCACACAGACACAAAGTCACCACACACACAAAGTCACCAACCAGACACAAAGTCACCAACCAGACACAAAGTCACCAACCAGACACAAAGTTATTTCCCAGACACAAAGTCACCACACAGACACAGTCACCAACCAGACACAAAGTCACCAACCAGACACAAAGTCACCAGCCAGACACAAAGTCACCAACCAGACACAAAGTTATTTCCCAGACACAAAGTCACCACACAGACACAGTTACCAACCAGACACAAAGTCACCAACCAGACACTAAATCACCAACCAGACATAAAGTCGACTCTCAGATACAGTAACCACACAGACAAAGTAATCTCCCAGGCACAAAGTCAATTCCCCAGATACAAAGTGACCACACAGACACAAAGACACCAACCAGACAAAAAGTCACCATCCAGACACAGTCACCACACAGACACAAAGACACCAACCAGACACAAATTCACCAACCAGACACAAAGTCACCAACCAGACACAAAGTCATCTCTCAGACACAAAACCACCACACAGACACAAAGTCACCAACCAGACACAAAGTCATTTCCCAGACAAAGTCACCAACCAGACACAAAGTCACCATCCAGACACAAAGTCATCTCCCAGACACAAAGTCACCACACAGACACAGTCACCAACCAGACACAAAGTCACCAACCAGACACAAAGGCATTTCCCAGACACAAAGTCACCAACCATACACAAAGTCACCAACCAGACACAAAGTCATCTCCCAGATACAGTCACCACACAGATAAAGTCACCTCACAGACACAAAGTTACCCACCAGACACAAAGTCATTTCCCAGACACAAAAGCACCACCCAGACACAAAGTCACCACACAGACACAGTCACCAACCAGACACAAAGTCACCAACCAGACACAAAGGCATTTCCCAGACACAAAGTCACCAACCATACACAAAGTCACCAACCAGACACAAAGTCATCTCACAGATACAGTCACCACACAGATAAAGTCACCACACAGACACAAAGTTACCCACCAGACACAAAGTCATTTCCCAGACACAAAAGCACCACCCAGACACAAAGTCATCTCCCAGATACAGTCACCACACAAAGTAATCTCCCAGGCACAAAGTCAATTCCCAGACACAAAGTCACCGGCCAGACACAAAGTCACCAACCAGACACAAAGTCATTTCCAAGACACAAAGTCACCGGCCGGACACAAAGTCACAAACCAGACACAAAGTCACCACACAGACACAAAGTCACCAACCAGACAAAAAGTCACCAACCAGACACAAAGTCATTTCCCAGACACAAAGTCACCGGCCAGACACAAAGTCACCATCGAGACACAGTCACCACACAGACACAAAGTCACCAACCAGACACAAAGTCACCATCCAGACACAAAGTCACCAACCAGACAAAAAGTCACCAACCAGACACAGTCACCATCCAGACACAAAGTCATCTCCCAGACACAAAGTCACCACACAGACCCAAAGTCACCATCCAGACACAAAGTCATCTCCCAGACACAAAGTCACCACACAGACACAAAGTCATCTCACAGATACAGTCACCACACAGATAAAGTCACCACACAGACACAAAGTTACCCACCAGACACAAAGTCATTTCCCAGACACAAAAGCACCACCCACACACAAAGTCATCTCCCAGATACAGTCACCACACAAAGTAATCTCCCAGGCACAAAGTCAATTCCCAGACACAAAGTCACCGGCCAGACACAAAGTCACCAACCAGACACAAAGTCATTTCCCAGACACAAAGTCACCGGCCGGACACAAAGTCACAAACCAGACACAAAGTCACCACACAGACACAAAGTCACCAACCAGACACAAAGTCACCATCCAGACACAAAGTCACCAACCAGACAAAAAGTCACCAACCAGACACAAAGTCACCATCCAGACACAAAGTCATCTCCCAGACACAAAGTCACCACACAGACCCAAAGTCACCAACCAGACACAAAGTCATTTCCCAGACACAAAGTCACCAACCAGACCCAAAGTCACCATCCAGACACAAAGTCATCTCCCAGACACAAAGTCACCACACAGACACAGTCACCAACCAGACACAAAGTCACCAACCAGACACAAAGGCATTTCCCAGACACAAAGTCACCAACCATACACAAAGTCACCAACCAGACACAAAGTCACCACACAGACACAAAGTCACCAACCAGACACAAAGTCACCAACCAGACAAAAAGTTAGCAACCAGACACAAAGTCACCATCCAGACACAAAGTCACCATCCAGACACAAAGTCACCATCCAGACACAAAGTCATCTCCCAGACACAAAACCACCACACAGACACAAAACCACCACACAGACACAAAGTCACCAACCAGACAAAGTCATTTCCCAGACAAAGTCACCATCCAGACACAAAGTCATCTCCCAGACACAAAGTCACCACACAGACACAGTCACCAACCAGACACAAAGTCACCAACCAGACACAAAGGCATTTCCCAGACACAAAATCACCAACCATACACAAAGTCACCAACCAGACACAAAGTCATCTCACAGATACAGTCACCACACAGACAAAGTCACCACACTGACACAAAGTCACCCACCAGACACAAAGTCATTTCCCAGACACAAAAGCACCACCCAGACACAAAGTCATCTTCCAGATACAGTCACCACACAAAGTAATCTCCAAGACAAAAAGTCAATTCCCAGACACAAAGTCACCACACAGACACAAAGTCACCAACCAGACACAAAGTCACCACACAGACACAAAGTCACCACAAAGGCACAAAGTCACCAACCAGACACAAAGTCACCAACCAGACACAAAGTCACCAACCAGACACAAAGTTATTTCCCAGACACAAAGTCACCATCCAGACACAAAGTCACCAACCAGACAAAAAGTCACCAACCAGACATAAAGTCACCATCCAGACACAAAGTCATCTCCCAGACACAAAGTCACCACACAGACCCAAAGTCACCAACCAGACACAAAGTAATTTCCCACACACAAAGTCACCAACCAGACCCAAAGTCACCATCCAGACACAAAGTCATCTCCCAGACACAAAGTCACCACACAGACACAGTCACCAACCCGACACAAAGTCACCAACCAGACACAAAGGCATTTCCCAGACACAAAGTCACCAACCATACACAAAGTCACCAACCAGACACATAGTCACCACACAGACACAAAGTCACCAACCAGACACAAAGTCACCAACCAGACAAAAAGTTAGCAACCAGACACAAAGTCACCATCCAGACACAAAGTCACCATCCAGACACAAAGTCACCATCCAGACACAAAGTCATCTCCCAGACACAAAACCACCACATAGACACAAAACCACCACACAGACACAAAGTCACCAACCAGACACAAAGTCATTTCCCAGACAAAGTCACCATCCAGACACAAAGTCATCTCCCAGACACAAAGTCACCACACAGACACAGTCACCAACCAGACACAAAGTCACCAACCAGACACAAAGGCATTTCCCAGACACAAAATCACCAACCATACACAAAGTCACCAACCAGACACAAAGTCATCTCACAGATACAGTCACCACACAGACAAAGTCACCACACTGACACAAAGTCACCCACCAGACACAAAGTCATTTCCCAGACACAAAAGCACCACCCAGACACAAAGTCATCTCCCAGATACAGTCACCACACAAAGTAATCTCCAAGACAAAAAGTCAATTCCCAGACACAAAGTCACCACACAGACACAAAGTCACCAACCAGACACAAAGTCACCACACAGACACAAAGTCACCACACAGGCACAAAGTCACCAACCAGACACAAAGTCACCAACCAGACACAAAGTCACCAACCAGACACAAAGTTATTTCCCAGACACAAAGTCACCACACAGACACAGTCACCAACCAGACACAAAGTCACCAACCAGACACAAAGTCACCAGCCAGACACAAAGTCACCAACCAGACACAAAGTTATTTCCCAGACACAAAGTCACCACACAGACACAGTCACCAACCAGACACAAAGTCACCAACCAGACACAAAGTCACCAACCAGACACAAAGTTATTTCCCAGACACAAAGTCACCACACAGACACAGTCACCAACCAGACACAAAGTCACCAACCAGACACAAAGTCACCAGCCAGACACAAAGTCACCAACCAGACACAAAGTTATTTCCCAGACACAAAGTCACCAACCAGACACAAAGTCACCAACCAGACACAAAGTCACCAGCCAGACACAAAGTCACCAACCAGACACAAAGTTATTTCCCAGACACAAAGTCACCACACAGACACAGTCACCAACCAGACACAAAGTCACCAACCAGACACAAAATCACCAACCAGACATAAAGTCGACTCTCAGATACAGTAACCACACAGACAAAGTAATCTCCCAGGCACAAAGTCAATTCCCAGATACAAAGTGACCACACAGACACAAAGTCACCAACCAGACACAAAGTCACAAACCAGACACAAAGTCATTTCCCAGACCATCCAGACACAGTCACCACACAGACACAAAGACACCAACCAGACAAAAAGTCACCATTCAGACACAGTCACCACACAGACACAAAGACACCCACCAGACACAAAGTCATTTCCCAGACAAAGTCACCGGCCGGACACAAAGTCACCAACCAGACACAAAGTCATTTCCAAGACACAAAGTCACCGGCCGGACACAAAGTCACAAACCAGACACAAAGTCACCACACAGACACAAAGTCACCAACCAGACAAAAAGTCACCAACCAGACACAAAGTCATTTCCCAGACACAAAGTCACCGGCCAGACACAAAGTCACCATCGAGACACAGTCACCACACAGACACAAAGTCACCAACCAGACACAAAGTCACCATCCAGACACAAAGTCACCAACCAGACACAAAGTCACCACACAGACACAAAGTCATCTCACAGATACAGTCACCACACAGACAAAGTCACCACACAGACACAAAGTCACCCACCAGACACAAAGTCATTTCCCAGACACAAAAGCACCACCCAGACACAAAGTCATCTCCCAGATACAGTCACCACACAAAGTAATCTCCCAGGCACAAAGTCAATTCCCAGACACAAAGTCACCGGCCAGACACAAAGTCACCAACCAGACACAAAGTCATTTCCCAGACACAAAGTCACCGGCCGGACACAAAGTCACCAACCAGACACAAAGTCACCACACAGACACAAAGTCACCAACCAGACACAAAGTCATTTCCCAGACACAAAGTCACCGGCCAGACACAAAGTCACCATCGAGACACAGTCACCACACAGACACAAAGTCACCAACCAGATACAAAGTCACCATCCAGACACAAAGTCACCAACCAGACAAAAAGTCACCAACCAGACACGAAGTCACCATCCAGACACAAAGTCATCTCCCAGACACAAAGTCACCACACAGACCCAAAGTCACCAACCAGACACAAAGTCATTTCCCAGACACAAAGTCACCAACCAGACCCAAAGTCACCATCCAGACACAAAGTCATCTCCCAGACACAAAGTCACCACACAGACACAGTCACCAACCAGACACAAAGTCACCAACCAGACACAAAGGCATTTCCCAGACACAAAGTCACTAACCAGACACAGTCATCTCCCAGATACAGTCACCACACAGACAAAGTCACCACACAGACACAAAGTCACCCACCAGACACAAAGTCATTTCCCATACACAAAAGCACCACCCAGACACAAAGTCACCAACCAGACACAAAGTCATTTCCCAGACACAAAGTCACCAACCAGACACAAAGTCATTTCCCAGACACAAAGTCACCAACCAGACACAAAGTCACCATCCAGGCACAAAGTCATCTCCCAGACACAAAGTCACCAACCAGACACAAAGGCATTTCCCAGACACAAAGTCACCAACCATACACAAAGTCACCAACCAGACACAAAGTCATCTCCCAGATACAGTCACCACACAGACAAAGTCACCACACTGACACAAAGTCACCCACCAGACACATAGTCATTTCCCAGACACAAAAGCACCACCCAGACACAAAGTCATCTCCCAGATACAGTCACCACACAAAGTAATCTCCAAGACAAAAAGTCAATTCCCAGACACAAAGTCACCACACAGACACAAAGTCACCAACCAGACACAAAGTCACCACACACACACAAAGTCACCACCCAGATACAGTCACCAACCAGACACAAAGTCACCACACAGACACAAAGTCACCAACCAGACACAAAATCACCAAACAGACACAAAATCACCAAACAGACACAAAGTCAACACACAGACACAAAGTCACCAACCAGACACAAAATCACCAACCAGACACAAAGTCACCACGCAGACACAAAGTTACCAACCAGACACAAAATCACCAACCAGACACAAAGTCATTTCCCAGAGACAAAGTCACCACACAGACACAAATTCACCACAGAGACACAAAGTCACCACACAGACAAAAAGTTACCCAGACATAGTCACCGCCCAGGCACAAAGTCACCACAGAGACACAGTCACCACACAGACAAAAAGTCACAATTCAGACAAAAAGTCATCTCCCGGACACAATATCACCACACAGACACAGTCACCAACCAGACACAAAGTCACCAACCAGACACAAAGTCATTTCCCAGGGACAAAGTCACCACACACACAAAGTCACCATTTAGACACAGTCACCACACAGACACAAAGGCACCAACCAGACACAAATTCACCAACCAGACACAAAGTCACCAACCAGACACAAAGTCATTTCCCAGATACAAAGTCACCGGCCAGACACAAAGTCACCAACCAGACGCAAAGTCACCATACAGACACAAAGTAACCACACAGACACAAAGTCCCCACCCAGACACAAAGTCATTTCCCAGACACAAAGTCACCGGCCAGACACAAAGACACCAACCAGACGCAAAGTCACCACACAGACACAAAGTAACCACACAGACACAAAGTGGCCACCCAGACACTAAGTCCCCACCCTGATACAAAGTCATTTCACAGACATAAAGTCACCAACCAGACACAAAGTCATTTCCCAGACACAAAGTCACCGGCCAGACACAAAGTCACCAACCAGACACAAAGTCACCACACAGACCTAAAGTCACCACACAGACAAAAAGTCACCAACCAGACACAAAGTCACCAACCAGACACAAAGTCATTACCCAGGCACAATGTCACCATCCAGACACAGTCACCACACAGACACAAAGTAATCACCCAGATACAAATTCATTTCCCAGACACAAAGTCACCAACCAGACACAAAGTAACCACACAGACACAAAGTCACCACACATACACAAAGTCACCAACCAGACACAAAGTCACCAACCAGACACAAAGTCATCACCCAGACACAAAGTCACCACCCAGATACAGTCACTGCCCAGACACAAAGTCACCACACAGACACAAAGTCACCACACAGACACAAAGTCACCATCCAGACACAAAGTCACAATCCAGACAAAAAGTCATCTCCCGGACACATTATCACCACACAGACACAGTCACCAACCAGACACAAAGTCACCAACCAGACACAAAGTCATTTCCCAGACACAAAGTCACCACACAGACACAAAGTTTCCGTCCAGACACAATCAATTCCCTGACACAAAGTCACCAACCAGACACAAAGTCACCTCCCAGATACAGTCACCGCCCAGACACATAGTCACCATCCAGACACAGTCACCACACAGACACAAAGACACCAACCAGACACAAAGTCACCAACCAGACACAAAGTCATTTCCCAGACACAAAGTCACCACACAGACACAAAGTTTCCGTCCAGACACAAAATCATTTCCCTGACACAAAGTCACCAACCAGACACAAAGTCACCTCCCAGATACAGTCACCGCCCAGACACATAGTCACCATCCAAACACAGTCACCAACCAGACACAAAGTTATTTCCCAGACACAAAGTCACCACACAGACACAGTCACCAACCAGACACAAAGTCACCAACCAGACACAAAGTCACCAGCCAGACACAAAGTCACCAACCAGACACAAAGTTATTTCCCAGACACAAAGTCACCAACCAGACACAAAGTCACCAACCAGACACAAAGTCACCAGCCAGACACAAAGTCACCAACCAGACACAAAGTTATTTCCCAGACACAAAGTCACCACACAGACACAGTCACCAACCAGACACAAAGTCACCAACCAGACACAAAATCACCAACCAGACATAAAGTCGACTCTCAGATACAGTAACCACACAGACAAAGTAATCTCCCAGGCACAAAGTCAATTCCCAGATACAAAGTGACCACACAGACACAAAGTCACCAACCAGACACAAAGTCACAAACCAGACACAAAGTCATTTCCCAGACCATCCAGACACAGTCACCACACAGACACAAAGACACCAACCAGACAAAAAGTCACCATTCAGACACAGTCACCACACAGACACAAAGACACCCACCAGACACAAAGTCATTTCCCAGACAAAGTCACCGGCCGGACACAAAGTCACCAACCAGACACAAAGTCATTTCCAAGACACAAAGTCACCGGCCGGACACAAAGTCACAAACCAGACACAAAGTCACCACACAGACACAAAGTCACCAACCAGACAAAAAGTCACCAACCAGACACAAAGTCATTTCCCAGACACAAAGTCACCGGCCAGACACAAAGTCACCATCGAGACACAGTCACCACACAGACACAAAGTCACCAACCAGACACAAAGTCACCATCCAGACACAAAGTCACCAACCAGACACAAAGTCACCACACAGACACAAAGTCATCTCACAGATACAGTCACCACACAGACAAAGTCACCACACAGACACAAAGTCACCCACCAGACACAAAGTCATTTCCCAGACACAAAAGCACCACCCAGACACAAAGTCATCTCCCAGATACAGTCACCACACAAAGTAATCTCCCAGGCACAAAGTCAATTCCCAGACACAAAGTCACCGGCCAGACACAAAGTCACCAACCAGACACAAAGTCATTTCCCAGACACAAAGTCACCGGCCGGACACAAAGTCACCAACCAGACACAAAGTCACCACACAGACACAAAGTCACCAACCAGACACAAAGTCATTTCCCAGACACAAAGTCACCGGCCAGACACAAAGTCACCATCGAGACACAGTCACCACACAGACACAAAGTCACCAACCAGATACAAAGTCACCATCCAGACACAAAGTCACCAACCAGACAAAAAGTCACCAACCAGACACGAAGTCACCATCCAGACACAAAGTCATCTCCCAGACACAAAGTCACCACACAGACCCAAAGTCACCAACCAGACACAAAGTCATTTCCCAGACACAAAGTCACCAACCAGACCCAAAGTCACCATCCAGACACAAAGTCATCTCCCAGACACAAAGTCACCACACAGACACAGTCACCAACCAGACACAAAGTCACCAACCAGACACAAAGGCATTTCCCAGACACAAAGTCACTAACCAGACACAGTCATCTCCCAGATACAGTCACCACACAGACAAAGTCACCACACAGACACAAAGTCACCCACCAGACACAAAGTCATTTCCCATACACAAAAGCACCACCCAGACACAAAGTCACCAACCAGACACAAAGTCATTTCCCAGACACAAAGTCACCAACCAGACACAAAGTCATTTCCCAGACACAAAGTCACCAACCAGACACAAAGTCACCATCCAGGCACAAAGTCATCTCCCAGACACAAAGTCACCAACCAGACACAAAGGCATTTCCCAGACACAAAGTCACCAACCATACACAAAGTCACCAACCAGACACAAAGTCATCTCCCAGATACAGTCACCACACAGACAAAGTCACCACACTGACACAAAGTCACCCACCAGACACATAGTCATTTCCCAGACACAAAAGCACCACCCAGACACAAAGTCATCTCCCAGATACAGTCACCACACAAAGTAATCTCCAAGACAAAAAGTCAATTCCCAGACACAAAGTCACCACACAGACACAAAGTCACCAACCAGACACAAAGTCACCACACACACACAAAGTCACCACCCAGATACAGTCACCAACCAGACACAAAGTCACCACACAGACACAAAGTCACCAACCAGACACAAAATCACCAAACAGACACAAAATCACCAAACAGACACAAAGTCAACACACAGACACAAAGTCACCAACCAGACACAAAATCACCAACCAGACACAAAGTCACCACGCAGACACAAAGTTACCAACCAGACACAAAATCACCAACCAGACACAAAGTCATTTCCCAGAGACAAAGTCACCACACAGACACAAATTCACCACAGAGACACAAAGTCACCACACAGACAAAAAGTTACCCAGACATAGTCACCGCCCAGGCACAAAGTCACCACAGAGACACAGTCACCACACAGACAAAAAGTCACAATTCAGACAAAAAGTCATCTCCCGGACACAATATCACCACACAGACACAGTCACCAACCAGACACAAAGTCACCAACCAGACACAAAGTCATTTCCCAGGGACAAAGTCACCACACACACAAAGTCACCATTTAGACACAGTCACCACACAGACACAAAGGCACCAACCAGACACAAATTCACCAACCAGACACAAAGTCACCAACCAGACACAAAGTCATTTCCCAGATACAAAGTCACCGGCCAGACACAAAGTCACCAACCAGACGCAAAGTCACCATACAGACACAAAGTAACCACACAGACACAAAGTCCCCACCCAGACACAAAGTCATTTCCCAGACACAAAGTCACCGGCCAGACACAAAGACACCAACCAGACGCAAAGTCACCACACAGACACAAAGTAACCACACAGACACAAAGTGGCCACCCAGACACTAAGTCCCCACCCTGATACAAAGTCATTTCACAGACATAAAGTCACCAACCAGACACAAAGTCATTTCCCAGACACAAAGTCACCGGCCAGACACAAAGTCACCAACCAGACACAAAGTCACCACACAGACCTAAAGTCACCACACAGACAAAAAGTCACCAACCAGACACAAAGTCACCAACCAGACACAAAGTCATTACCCAGGCACAATGTCACCATCCAGACACAGTCACCACACAGACACAAAGTAATCACCCAGATACAAATTCATTTCCCAGACACAAAGTCACCAACCAGACACAAAGTAACCACACAGACACAAAGTCACCACACATACACAAAGTCACCAACCAGACACAAAGTCACCAACCAGACACAAAGTCATCACCCAGACACAAAGTCACCACCCAGATACAGTCACTGCCCAGACACAAAGTCACCACACAGACACAAAGTCACCACACAGACACAAAGTCACCATCCAGACACAAAGTCACAATCCAGACAAAAAGTCATCTCCCGGACACATTATCACCACACAGACACAGTCACCAACCAGACACAAAGTCACCAACCAGACACAAAGTCATTTCCCAGACACAAAGTCACCACACAGACACAAAGTTTCCGTCCAGACACAATCAATTCCCTGACACAAAGTCACCAACCAGACACAAAGTCACCTCCCAGATACAGTCACCGCCCAGACACATAGTCACCATCCAGACACAGTCACCACACAGACACAAAGACACCAACCAGACACAAAGTCACCAACCAGACACAAAGTCATTTCCCAGACACAAAGTCACCACACAGACACAAAGTTTCCGTCCAGACACAAAATCATTTCCCTGACACAAAGTCACCAACCAGACACAAAGTCACCTCCCAGATACAGTCACCGCCCAGACACATAGTCACCATCCAAACACAGTCACCAACCAGACACAAAGTATCCTCCCAGACATAAAGTCACCAACCAGACACAAAGTCATTCCCAGACAAAAATCACTACCCAGATACAGTCACCACACAGACAAAGTAATCTCCCAGGCACAAAGTCATTTCCCAGACTTTGTGTCTGGGAGATGATTTTGTGTCTGTGTGGAGACAATGTGTCTGGTTGGTGACTTTATGTCTGGGTAGTGACTTTGTGCCTGGGTGGTGACTTAGTCTCTGTTAGATGTCCTTGACTTTACACAAAAATCATACCAGCATAAACAACAGCAAAGGTCGCTGCTTATCTATACTCAAATATCTCTTTCTTAGTACAGACGCCAATAGGTCAGGCTATCCGAAACTGTCAAATTTTCCCAATCAACCTTGAACCTTAATACTTTAGCGATAAAGTTGAAAATCTATTTAAAAAAATTGACAGAATGTACTAGCTTGATGTGCTGGCGTCTGTACCTACGAAATCATACGACAGCAGCTAGAAAATCTACTTCTACCTTATTCAGATTATCATCTCGACTCTTTTTTTACATCGTACTCTTCTTTTATCCAGGGCCTTCCATTACATGGCTGAGTCCCTAAGAACAGGAGGTTTCAACGGACAGCGCTGTCTGTCTTACGTGACAGCCATGACTGGAAACTGTCAGCTTTGGGGCGCTCTTCGTATGGGAGGACTGGTTCCCAAGACTGGGTAAGACAAGAAGATAACTAGCTTTTGCTTGAGGTTTTTATTATTTATTTATCCATTTATTTCAGGCATCAAGGCCCATATAAACACATACAATACAATACTAATATAACTTAAAATTGTACTATAAAAACATACAACATTATAATTACACTAAGAACTAACTAACGCACACGAAGTGCCTGCGTTGTGTTTCGCTGACTGGTGTCATGTAGCCGGCCACGAAACCGGCGGTACACTACACCCTCCGGCCAGAAGTCTTCCTTGAGGAACTTCTGGAGATGATGTGTCGGAACACGCACCACGAACGACTTGAAGTTCGTGTTGTGACGCGACTCCAACTTCTCGACCCTCAAAGTCCAGTTGGTCTTCACACGCATGTACTCCACGATCTCCTCAACCTTCGTGGAGTGGTGCAGTCTGGACACGTACAGCTGCGTCGTTGGGATTGCTGGACGCAGCAGCATGTTGGGTCCTGCCGGCGCGGTGCCGCACTGGTTCTGACAAGGAGGCTTTTGCCTTCATCCTACTGTCCTCTAATATACAAGTACGCTGGACTAAATATACTATACCAAATGACAGTTGTTTTTTGTGCCGATTCAAAGCGCCCCGCTCGAGCGTCTCAGGAACTAAAATTGACACACTGTTGCTAACGATCGTCGTGTTGTTTTGGTTCGTCTCTGATGATTTAGATCTAAATCGTTTAATAAGACTTTTTTGTGTATTTTGTGTTTACTACGAGATATTTAGAACATTTTTATCATGATAGTATGCGCATTTTGTAAAACTCACTATCAAAAATATTAGTTCCACGGACGCTCACGTTGTTATCAGCGCTAAAATGCCGAAAATCTATGATGAAACCGTATGATGTCCAGCGTACTTGTATCAGTGCTTGGTCAGTGCTTCATCCATAGACCATGTACTGCACTGCTCAAAAAACGGTGAAGGAAAACATCGTGAGGAAACCGACATGTCCTAGAAACACAAAATTCTAAGACATTTGACATAGTACCGCTTTTTTTTTACCTTTTCGAGGGTAGTCGTTTTAATTATTTTGTTTCTTTTTAGACAATCCGGTATCTATTACTTGGAAACGAACGCTTCTCCTCCGTTCTCCAGAGGTTAGGCTGAAGAAATATGAAACACACTGTAGCGGTATCTACAACGCCACATGCGAGCAACGCGTCATACTGACGTCACACAAAATCCTGCATCTCGCAAGCAGAGTTCACCGCGCAATTAGCATATACACCGTTAAATTTTGCTCGTTATAATCCTTAAAAGGGGGTCATTGTACTCATAATTATGAACAACTTTTACTACGATCCATAGATGTTTGTTCGCATAACTCGACATAATGTATGGACCAACAGATTTTTTTTGACGCTGTAAACAACAGCCCGACATGATTCATCGGGCAGTTGCTCTTCAGACACAACACCTGTCTGGTCGGCGGATCCTTCCTTTCTATGGAGGATCAGTGAACTTTACACCCTGTTCCTCATACCTCTATAAAACTATTTAAATAAAATCATCATCACTGTAACTCTACAAGAGTCCACTGCAGGACATCAATAAATAAAATAAATTAAATAAACAATTGGGTTTTGTTATTACCTAACTACCCATTTCCCTTAAGTCCTTGTCTTCTCTATAACACCAGTAAGAGATTCCAGAACGACGTTTTCTTTGATAAAATATAAAATAATAAATAAAAAAATTTTATTCAAGTAAAAGTAAAGTAAAAATATGATTTAAGTTAATTACAATCGAGGAAAGTTAATGATAACATAACATTACGCTTTTAATCCCCGAAGAGCTATGCAGAGATGTAGCTATAGCACACCCACATTGTAACTGCCCATGATATCACAGCGGGCCCTATCAGAATACCAGCGCTGCGACATCTATTTTTTAAATGTCGCAGCATCATGCTGAGATAGGAGCCTTTTGGCCTCGTATAGGACTTTCTGTTTCATTTTTCTTTTTGTTACTTTTTTAAATATAATTTGGTTTTTTTATTTTTGCCTAGCTGACATGTGTGCGTGTTAATTTTCGCTCTCAAAATGGATGTAAGAAGTTTATAAACCGTCGACAAACACGTAATCGGTCTATAATTCTTGGGTTCCGCGGGACTACCTGACTTATGGAGCAGGTGGGTAACGCCTGTTGTTAGAAACTGCGGTAGCAACCAAGACTCTAAGGATGACTGGAACTGAGTGCCAGTAGCGACCCAGACTCTAAGGATGACCGGAACTGAGAGAACTAGTTAGCCATTTCAACCAAAAGTTGTGCAGTCCGTCCGTTCCCGGTGATTTCCAATTCGGTAATGGACGGGCCGCTCTAGCAACGTCTGATGGCGTAATTAGGACTGCTTCCATTTCTGGTATAGTCCCACACACTCGCTCGACATCCTACATCCAGCCAGCCTCAGTGTGACAGACGGGCACCGACCAGATGCTGCGCCAGAATGCACTCGTGGCGGCATCATCCGGCACACATCTGTCGCATTTTTTATTATATCGTTTATTTATTTAGTTTTCTTATTTTGTTACATTTTTAAATATTAGTATAAAAAAAAAACATTAAAAAATATAAAAAAATAGTGATCCACCGGTGTCAGGAGCAGGGTCCAAGCTACCGGTGGTTAGGGCTCCAGAGACAGGAACCTCCTCACAATACGAGCCGTATCGAGGAGTAATGCCTTTTGAATCAGGCCCTTAATCCAACCGCCTAACGAGAGCCTCGATAGATGTTGGTCGAGGCTTTCGGCCATCAGGCCATTGGCTGATATGACAATCGGCACAATGAGAGTCGAGCTCACATTCCACATGTCAACAACCTCGTGTGCTAAGTCGAGATATTATTATTTCAACATAAATATGGTATAAAAATTAATGAGCCAGGCTTGTACGTATATAAAATATATTACCCATTAATATTAAATCAAAACATCTGAACAAATATCTGGCAAATTTCTAACCGATTATGTACTTACGACATTCAATAGAATGTCGTAAGTACATAATCGGTTAGAAATTTGCCAGATATTTGGATGAATAATAGACATATTTTTTCGCCTGTATTTGCCTGGTATTTACTACATACCTTATCATCATCCAAATCTATTGTGTATAGTAGTTTTTAACCGACTTCTAAAAAAGGAGGAGGTTCTCAATTCGGATGTTTGTATTAATTTTTTTTTATGTTTGTTCGCGCATAGCTCCGTCGCTTGCCAACCGATTTGAAAAATTCTTTTTTTGTTGGAAAGGGTATTCCCAAATGGTCCCATAGAAATTTCGACAAGATCTGATGATGAGTTTCGGAGACAGACAACGGAACTCTTCAATAAATGCCAGCAAATCAACGGCTATTGCTGCTATCGCATATGTATGTATTGTTTACGCAATCACACGTGCGTATACAGACCTCCAAACTATCAAAACTACTCTATTTTTGAGTCAGTAATGGAAGATGTCTTGGCAAAACTTGCAACTGGTAATAAATCAGTAATTATTTGTGGTGACTTTAATATTAATATTTTGGAAATCAATTCAAATAGCAATAGATTATTAAGCCTCTTTAAATCATTCAATCTGTCAAATGTGTTTTTGGAACCAACACGAATAAACTCAAACTCAAACTCAAATCATTTATTTCAATTAAACCATTTACAGGCACTTTTGAATTGTCAAAATTGAATAGTCGGTCAGTTAGTCAGAAAGTTGAAGCTAGTTGCCCATTCCAAAGCGTAGATCTCTATGGAGAAGAACGGGCAAGAAACTCCACGGACACTCTTTTAAATCAAGACATTTTTACAAAATCCAGGTTACATTATTCTTATTGCTTCTATATGTGAGAAAAATGTAAAGAAACAAATTAAAATATAAAATTAAAAATATTAAATTAAAAATAAGCCCTGGCAGTTAAGATATGACCAGTCTCAACAGATGGCGCCCGTTCACGAACATGACGCGTGGATCAGCACCACCCAGCTCAACCATTTCGTAGGGAACCGAATGATCCAACACACGCGCCACCACCAGTGAGACATTTAAGTGAGCATGACATATTCTCAACTGCCATGCTCTTTCAAGTCAACATAAAAATATCATAAAAAACGGATCCATGGTTCTTACATTTACAAAATTTTCAAAAATGCTTCTAAATTATACAAAACTATAGTTTGCAATATAATTAAGAGATGAGAGAAAAAAGAAATAACTACCAATCATGAAGAGGTATTTAATACTGAAGTATTAAAAATTAATCCTGATTAAATAAAATAAATACTAAAAAAAAAAAACAAAAAGGGGAAGCATCTCTTCCAAATATTGAAATTGTGATCAACTTGTAAGTCCAACTGCCAGTGGAGCAGGACCAGCATTAAGCCAAGCATTTTTATCTACTATATACTCGTCCAACTTATAATATGCTTGTCTACATAGTGTGCGTTTAATGCATGTTTTAAATTTCTTCTCATTTAGTTGAAGAATATCGAGTGGTATTTTATTATAACATTTTACACAGTACCCCATAAAAGAAGTTTTTACTTTAGACAATCTGAAGCGCGGTTGATCTAGTTTGTTCCTATTCCTAGTGTTAAAGTTATGCCTGTCACTTATCTTACTAAAAAGATGTAGATGTTTTCGAACGTACATAATGTTTTCGTATATATATTGACAAGGAACCGTCATGATGTTAATTTTTTTAAACAGTTGCCTTAGAGATTCGCTTCTGCTGAGATTGTAGATGGCTCTGACAGCCCTCTTTTGCAGAATGAAGATAGAATCAATATCTGCAGCCCGTCCCCACAGCAAAATACCGTAAGACATGATGCTATGGAAGTAACTAAAATAGACCAGTCTTGCGGTTTCCACGTCTGTTAATTGACGGATTTTCCAGACAGCGTAAGCGGCTGAACTTAGCCGCCCTGCAAGTGATGTTAGGTGAGGACCCCACTGCAGCTTTGAGTCAATCGTGATACCCAAGAAAACCGTACTTTCGACGAATTCAAGTATCTCCCTATTCAATACAACGTGACATTCACTACTTCTAACATTCGGTAAAGCGAATCTAATGCATTTAGTTTTTTTCTCATTTAATACCAAATTATTTACAGTAAACCAATTATGGACCATAAGCATAGCATTATTTACGTCATCAAGCTGCTGTGCACGTCTATCTACTTTAAAAATCAGTGATGTGTCATCAGCAAATAACACCATTTGTGGTCGGGTTTTTAATAAAATAACTACGGCTACTGCTACATGTATTGATAATGTTTTCTGTTGCTGCGAATATCTAGAGAAGGGCATTGTAAATTATCTCCCTTCTGATCACAGCGGTCAAACCGTTTATTTTAAGTCCTACACACCAATCCAAAAAGTGCAGATTCAAACTAGACCAATAACATCGAGTAATTTGAATAAGTTTAATATAACTTTAAATAGCAAGTTAAGTGTTCAGGGCCTAAGTATGACTAATGGTAATATTTTGTATAAAGAATTATTTTCATTGGTACAAACAGAGTTCAATCATTATTTTAAGAAGAACTCTAAAACTATTTGCCCTAAGTTTTTATTCAGTGACTGGGCAACTAAAGGAATCAGAAAAAGTAGGGATAGATTATTTGAACTGTATGGCCTTAAGCCGTATATTAACACGGATACTTTTAATAAGTATGTTGCTACTTATTCTAAAACTTTTAAAAATATCTGCAAAGCAGCTAAAGCTTCATTCATTAGTAACAAGGTTAAATCAGCAGACAATAAAATAAAGACAGTTTGGAAGATTATTAACAATGAAACGAACAGGAACAAAACACGTAATACTGATTTCACACTTAACACTCCCCGCGGTCTCATTAGCGATAACATCGATGTTGCTCAGGAATTTACAACTTTCTTTACCAATATCCCAATCAAAACTACAGAAACGTTAAATTCCTCGCCCGCACTAGCTATAGAATTATTGAGAGCGAATGTCTCAGCCTGTACTGTGGAATTTAAATTTAAACATATTGACCCTATAGTTATTATAAAAGCATTCAGGCAACTTAAGATCAAAATTACCGAAGATCTGTGGGGCATGTCTACTAAAGTTTGTCAATCCATTATTGAGACAATTGCACCCTACTTAGCTTTAATATTTAATTTGTGTGTAGATCAAGGGGTATTCCCGGATTTAATGAAGTTCAGTAAAGTTATTCCACTTTTCAAATCTGGGGACAGCAAAGACACAAATAATTATAGACCCGTATCGGTTTTGCCGGTTTTCAGCAAGGTGTTTGAAAAAGTAATGTTAAATTAAATGCTCAATCATTTTAATCGTAACAACATCCTACACGATCAACAGTATGGTTTCACCAAAGGACGTTGTACAACTGACGCCGGTGTCACCTTATTAAAACACATCTTTAACGCATGGGAAGAGGCACAATATGCAATAGGCATCTTTTGTGATCTATCCAAGGCATTTGACTGCGTGAATTACGAAACACTGCTCTTGAAACTTGAGCATTACGGACTGGGTAAACTAGCTGTTAGCTTAATAAAATCATATTTAAATGATAGATTTCAGCAAGTTCAAATAAACGGTGTGAATTCATTGGGCTTAAAAGTCAAAATGGGTGTGCCGCAGGGCTCAATATTGGGGCCGTTCCTATTTTTAGTATATATAAATGATTTACCTCATTTACTAAAAACCCGACCACAAATGGTGTTATTTGCTGATGACACATCACTGATTTTTAAAGTAGATAGACGTGCACAGCAGCTTGACGACGTAAATAATGCTATGCTTATGGTCCATAATTGGTTTACTGTAAATAATTTTGTATTAAATGAGAAAAAAACTAAATGCATTAGATTCGCTTTACCGAATGTTAGAAGTAGTGAATGTCACGTTGTATTGAATAGGAAGATACTTGAATTCGTCGAAAGTACGGTTTTCTTGGGTATCACGCTTGACTCAAAGCTGCAGTGGGGTCCTCACCTAACATCACTTGCAGGGCGGCTAAGTTCAGCCGCTTACGCTGTCTGGAAAATCCGTCAATTAACAGACGTGGAAACCGCAAGACTGGTCTATTTTAGTTACTTCCATAGCATCATGTCTTACGGTATTTTGCTGTGGGGACGGGCTGTAGATATTGATTCTATCTTCATTCTGCAAAAGAGGGCTGTCAGAGCCATCTACAATCTCAGCAGACGCGAATCTCTAAGGCAACTGTTTAAAAAAATTAACATCATGACGGTTCCTTGTCAATATATATACGAAAACATTATGTACGTTCGAAAACATCTACATCTTTTTAGTAAGATAAGTGACAGGCATAACTTTAACACTAGGAATAGGAACAAACTAGATCAACCGAGCTTCAGATTGTCTAAAGTAAAAACTTCTTTTATGGGGTACTGTGTAAAATGTTATAATAAAATACCACTCGATATTCTTCAACTAAATGAGAAGAAATTTAAAACATGCATTAAACGCACACTTTGTAGACAAGCATATTATAAGTTGGACGAGTATATAGTAGATAAAAATGCTTGGCTTAATGCTGGTCCTGCTCCACAGGCAGTTGGGCTTACAAGTTGATCACAATTTCAATATTTGGAAGAGATGCTTCCCCTTTTTGTTTTTTTTTTAGTGTTTATTTTATTTAATCAGGATTAATTTTTAATACTTCAGTATTAAATACCTCTTCATGATTGGTAGTATTTTTTTTTTCTCTCATCTCTTAATTAAATTGCAAACTATAGTTTTGTATAATTTAGAAGCATTTTTGAAAATTTTGTAAATGTAAGAACCATGGATCCGTTTTTTTATGATATTTTGATGTTGACTTGAAAGAGCATGGCAGTTGAGAATATGTCATGCTCACTTAAATGTCTCACTGGTGGTGGCGCGTGTGTTGGATCATTCGGTTCCGTACGAAATGGTTGAGCTGGGTGGTGCTGATCCACGCGTCATGTTCGTGAACGGGCGCAATCTGTTGAGACTGGTCATCTCTTAACTGCCAGGGCTTATTTTTAATTTTATATTTTAATTTGTTTCTTTACATTGTTCTCACATATAGAAGCAATAAAAATAATGTAACCAGGATTTTGTAAAAATGTCTTGATTTAAAAGAGTGTCCGTGGAGTTTCTTGCCCGTTCTTCTCCATAGAGATCTACGCTTTGGAATGGGCAACTAGCTTCAACTTTCTGACTAACTGACCGACTATTTAATTTTGACAATTCAAAAGTGCCTGTAAATGGTTTAATTGAAATAAATGATTTGAGTTTGAGTTTGAGTTTGACACAACATAACGTCACACCTGTACGCTCTAAAGGGGTACGCAGATGTGTTCAGTATACCACGGTACACCCTCATTTCTGTCAAAATTGTTATTGGGGTACCTCTAACCTTGTAAGTATATACGAATTTGTGTAGAATAAGTACAACTAAAAAGTGAAAAATAAAAAAAAAATTGGACAAAAAACAACCGACTTCCAAAAACGACACTACAAAGTGAAAAATTGCTTCAATTTCGGAAGTCGGTGTCGTTGGGTTCGCATTTTCGTTGTTTGCCACCGACTTCCGAAATTAAAGCTATTTTTCACTTTGTAGTATCGTTTTTGGAAGTCGGTTGTTTTTTGTTTTCAAAAAAGTTTTTATTTTTGGGTTCAGTATACCACGGTACACCCTCATTTCTGTCAAAATTGTTATTGGGGTACCTCTAATCTTGTAAGTATATACGAATTTGTGTGGAATAAGTACAACTAAAAAGTGAAAAATAAAAACTTTTTGAAAAAAAAAAACAACCGATTTCCAAAAACGACACTACAAAGTGAAAAATAGCTTTAATTTCGGAAGTCGGTGGCAAACAACGAAAATTCGAAGCCAACGACACCGACTTCCGAAATTAAAGCTATTTTTTTGGAAGTCGGTTGTTTTTTTGTTTCAAAAAAGTTTTAATCTAAGGTAGCTTGACCTGCTGGCGTCTGTACACATCGCCTTCACCATCGTTCTTCATCGTTTTCGCTGTTTGACTGGTTGATGTCATCACGTCAACGCCGGCTGTCGCTGAAAACCAGCGCTGGGGCTCTGTCCCGCACCCTAATTGCGTAACACACGATCAATCGGAATCTGAATCATTTTGAAGCAAATTGCTAATCCATTGCTTCATAAGTTCGAGAAATTTGTCTGCTCAACACGTAAATAACGCAATGAATGTTGTTGAACTGTCAAAATGAAACCGATTCCGATTGATCGTGTGTTACGCAATTAGGGTGCCGTATAGGGTCTTAACATTATGCTGAGCGTTGGCCGTTTTGCGTGGATGTGACGCATGTTTTCCCCCCACCTTGTTATTTTTTTTTGTGTTTGTTTTCTTTTTATGCGTCATGTTTGTCGCAAATAATCGTATTTTCTTTCTTTCTTCACATATGAATATTAGCATAATCAGCCAACAAAGTTCCCACTGCTGGGACCCAGGCCTCCTCTCTGTAAGAGGGGGTGGGCCGTAATCCACCACGCGGGCCCAGTGCGGGTTAATTCACGTATACAAAATATGTGTGAGAAGTTTCTTGCCCATTATTCTTCTCCATACGAAACTACCTTTTGGAAGCGGGACGCCTAGAATCAATTCTATTTTCGTCTTGTAAATTTTGACTTTTAAAAACGCCTTTTTGTCCTACTTACATGTTTAGTCAGAGGGGCAATTCTCGTAAGTGTAAGAACGTTCACAAACACATCTCAGTCTCAATCTGTCAAAAATACCTCAAATTTCCCTACATTTTTGACAAGTACTTATATTACACTACTTACTACTACTTACTACTATTACTTATTTGACGGCACGGTTGGCGCAGTGGTTAAGCGATTGACTGTTGCGCTGCGTGTCGCGGGTTCGATTCCCGCACGGAACAAATATTTGTATGACCTACATGTATTTGTTCCGAGTCTGGGTGTTTTTCTATCTATAATATGTATGTATTTACAAAAAAAAAAAAATGTATATAAGTAGTTTATCAGCCATCTTGTTACCATAACACAAGCATTAGGTTGCTTAGCTTGGGACTAGATGGCGCTGTGTGAAATGTCCAAGGATATTATTATTATTATATTATTAAATTTGTTTGTCGCCGAGATGAGACTGCGACTAGATTTTGAACGTTTTAAAAACAACCGACTTCCAAAAAAGACACTACAAAGTGAAAAATACCATTGATTTCGGAAGTCGGTGTCGTTGGGTTCGCATTTTCCTTGTTTGCCACCGACTTCACCAATCTTTGACCTATCTGAAAGTATATCCTTACAAATAAAAAAGGAATTTTGTAAATCGGCTTATAAATAACGGCTTCTGAGCTAACAAACATAAAAAAAATACAGTCGAATTGAGAACCTCCTCCTTTGTTGAAGTCGGTTAAAAATACGAGAATTGGCCTTCTGATAGTTGACACCAAATGTTTTAAGTCGAGCGTTAATCCTGCTAACAAACTGTGACTGCAGGTTTATGATTTCATAAAAAAACCTTAGACCAAACCCTTGTAGACATTTACATCTGCGGGCGAGCGACAGCGAGCCTACAGAGCCCTGCGCACTCAGTACAATAATGCATTCAGAATGTTGTTGGGTCTGCTGTGGCGGTGCAGCGCGTCTGGGATGTTTGCTGAAGCGCGCACTGATGGTTTCCAGGCCATCATGCGCAAAAAAGCAGCTTCCCTGCTGGCCCGTATACGGGGTAACAACAACGGCATTCTGAACGCAATAGCAGTACGTTTTGACTGTCCCTTTCAGAATCAGTGGGTCATGTCGTGTGTAGGTGTGGCGAGTCATGGCAAATTATAAAAGTTTATGTAATGTGTACTAGGTTATGGTTTCTATGGGTCTATGCCACCCGAAATAAAGTTATTACTATTATTATTTATCTACAAGTTGAAGTGGACAGTTGTCTACTTACTTAATTTTTTTTAATGTCCTTCTTAAAATAAATGGTTTGGGCACTTATGAAATGTCAGAAGCTAGGTGCACGGTTCCAATTGGTCGTTTCCTATGGAGAAGAGCCGGCAAGAAACTCCACGGTTACTCTTTTAAAAATAATTGGCTTTTACAATGTTTTCAAATTACAGTAGGTATGGGAGGACAGCGTAGGCCTGTTAACAAGCACCTCGTATTTAATAGGTAGTACGGGCTGGTGTCCGCAACTCCACGTCAATGCGCGTATTTTGCGTAAAAATAAAATAAAAAATGGTCGTCTATAAAATAGTATACGATGCGCGTGTGTTCACGCACGGCGTTTAGCACCCTCGCTATCGTAATGTACTGTTTTTGTGGACTTTATGATCCTCTGTTTATAGCTATCTTTATGATTGAGGAAGAAACTGCGGGGCCATTACCTATAGTTTTAATATAATGTAAACCTCATACACTGTAAACCTTAATTCTGGCAAATAAATGGATTTGATTTGTTTTGTGTTTCGGAAAGTTGGCTGCTTATACTTACTTAAAATTCCTAATTCAGTGTTAGTATTGCAATTCATACTTAATCAATATTTTAGTGCAATGTATTATATTATAAATAGGTACTGGTACATTATTATACATTAAAGTCGCTTTTCATATCTGTCTGGTTGAGCGCGTTCTTCTTCTAAACTATACCTACAACGAATTTTGATGCAGTTTTGACCGTCATTTAGATATTTTCTTCCTTTATGTTTTTTTACATAAACCGAGATCCCTCCGTGCCTCGGAAAGCACGTTAAGCCGTTGGTCCCGGCTGTCATTTGTGGATCTTTGACAGTCGTTACGGGTAGTCAGAAGCCCGAAAGTCTGACAACCAGTCTTACCAAGGGGTATCGTATTACCCAGTAACTGGGTTGTGGAGGTCAGATAGGCAGTCGCTCCATGTAAAATACTGGTATTCAGCTGCATCCGGTTAGACTGGAAGCCGACCCCAACATAGTTGGGAAAAGGCTAGGCAGATAATGATGTTTTTTTACATAAATAATAAACGAAAATATAATATAGAAGTCTCGATATTTTGCCAAGTTGTAAAAACCTTCTATACATATACCCAAAGAGATTTAAGATTTGTTGTCAAGTAATTTAATGTCTTTGCATATACCCAATTCAAACATAGCGAAGTCATATAAAACACAAAGAGTATTTTTGCGCTCCATTTATCACATTTTTCAAGTGACAGTTGTCCAGTTTTTTTGCTGGACTAGTAAGCATATAATTTTATAAATAAAAATCGTTTATTGCGACCAAAAAGATTTGGGTTGGCGCAGTGGTTAAGCGATTGACTGCTGCGCTGCGTGTCGCGGGTTCGATTCCCGCACGGAACAA
Organism: Apamea sordens; assembly: GCA_945859715.1. Lineage (NCBI taxonomy): Eukaryota > Metazoa > Arthropoda > Insecta > Lepidoptera > Noctuidae > Apamea > Apamea sordens. The sequence goes on along the minus strand of OX244015.1, from coordinate 1,273,091 downwards.
ATATTTGTATGACTACATGTATTTGTTCCGAGTCTGGGTGTTTTTCTATCTATAATATGTATGTATTTGTAAAAAAAAAATGTATATAAGTAGTTTATCAGCCATCTTGTTACCATAACACAAGCATTAGGTTGCTTAGCTTGGGACTAGATGGCGCTGTGTGAAATGTCCAGGGATATTAATAGAGAGGCTATGCAAAGAAATGTCATAGAAAAACTGTGATCGCATGTCTCAGTGACGCCATCTAGCATAATATAACAAAATTAGAGCGGCAATTGGGAACATCAAATAGTAAAAATGAATTAAATTTATTAAAATATATTCAGCTATCGCTCGGTAGGTGGCTAGTGTCAGTGTTGCCAGATCAGATTTTTCAATCCGTGGATTAACCTGGAAAGAAGAAGAAGATTAAATTCGTAAGTCTGGCAATGCGGGGTGACACTAAGTAGAAACTATAAAACCTGTGGTAGGGATTTTATCATATAGATATATAAAGGTATCGATAATATTGAAAAATATTCTAAGACAATATTTTTTTTTTTTAAGCCAGTGCCAAAAAAATAGCATTTGTGTCCTGAGGGAATGGAACCCATGTCCTCGTGATTAGCAGTCTGACACTTGGATCACTAGACCATAATAACGATAATTTATTAATTTGTAAGTAAGAAAAGAATTTTATAGATAACTTGTACTCGTACACATTGAATCTACTACTCAATTTATTGCTTTCCTAGGAAGGACACAAATATTTATGTGATGAATATAAGTGTTTGTGTGGGTCCGGGTGTCTCTTATGTATTATAAGTATTTATTTACAAAAGAAAGTATTACATCCATTGTTCAGTACAAGCTCTGCTCTTTGAAGCAAATAGATCAGTTAAAAGGAGAAGTCAACCTCATTATTGTTAAGACAAATTTTGTTACCAAAGAAAATATTTTTTCATTTTTTTTCACCAGTCGACCTTGCGAACGTACAAAATATAAAAGTCAAAACACTTATATTGAGGAAATTGCTGAAAATTGAAAATTAAAAATCTCATACATGACAGTCGATCAAATAATGATAGCGACTACTAACAAAAGAGCATGGGCTGCCATGCTACCTATGTCCCCAACGTCAGACCATCCATTGATATTTAAGTAGTTTATCAGCCATCTTGTTACCATAACACACGCATTAGGTTGCTTAGCTTGGGACTAGATGGCGCTGTGTGAAATGTCCAGGGATATTATTATTATTATTGACGAACTTTTAAAAGTTGTTAACAAACTCCCACTTAATAAAGGATCAATAAAATAAATTTTAACCGGTTTACATCGCGTTCTTTCTTATTTTTTTTTTCCTTATGCTCGGCTTCTAACCTATATCCTTTTTCAAGAATTGGGCTATAAAATACAAAAAGAACACAAGTAATTTCTCAATTTAATTGTACTAATATAAAAGATAATAATTAATTAATAATAATGTTAATGCATGCTAATTTATGATGATAAGGGCAGGCGAATGAAAAAATTGCAATGCTTGTAAAAGGCTGCTAAGTCATAAGTATCTACTAACATAACATAACACCAACATTGTACACTTACTTGTTTTGACTTTGACTTTGAAGAAATTTCCAAATCCAACTGGTAGTTCCAAAGATAAGCGTGTTCATACAAACAAGCAAACAAACTCTTCAGCTATAGTATTAGTAATTGACAAACAAGTTTAGCTCTGCAGCATATGCCGAAGTTAGGTCCAGTTTTTTTTACTATAACTTCATCTTCCTGCCCTTATCCCATGTTACTTGTGGTCGGCGCAACACGTTTTCTTCTTCCATTCTCCTCTGTCAACCGTCACGCTATCATTCACTCCCTTCTCTTTCATATCATTCCTTACACAATCCATCCATCTTTTCTTCGGCCTTCCTCTACCTCTCCATCCATCAACATGTATATTCATCACTCTTTTAGTCACATGCGTTTCGTCCCTTCTCATCACATGCCCTTAGCAAGCCAAACGATTTCTTTTCAACTTTTCTGTCACCAGCGCCACTTTCAAACTTCCTCTTATATGCTCATTTCTTACTTTATCCATTCTCGTCACTCCACACATCCATCTCAACATTCTCATCTCCGCTGCATGCAATCTTTTTTCATCCGTCTTCTTCACAGCCCAGCATTCAGACCCATAAAGTACGACAGGCCTTATCACGGACTTATAAATTTTCCCCTTTAACTTGAGGGGCATCCGTGGGTCGCAAGTTGTTCCTGTGACCTGTCGCCATTTCATCCATCCTGAGTTGATCCGGTGCGTTACGTCTCGGTCTACTTATAACAAGATTTGCAATATCGTAATGCGAAACTTAGAAAATATTTTTCTTTTGGTGGACACGAATAGGTCTTGACACGCAGGCGTACGACACTAGACTGAGCGACTTTTGACCACTAGGACAAAAGTATCCCACAAAACTTTTTTGCAAAAAAAAATCAACCGACTTCCAAAAACGACACTACAAAGTGAAAAATAACTTTAATTTCGGAAGTCGGTGTCGTTGGGTTCACACTTTCGTTGTTTGCCACCGACTTCCGAAATTAAAGTTATTTTTCACTTTGTAGTGTCGTTTTTGGAAGTCGGTTGATTTTTTTTGCAAAAAAGTTTTTATTTATCACTTTTAAGTTGTAATTTTTACCAGTAATTTTGGTTTAAAAACCAAACTACTGAACCGGTTTTGATGAAATTTCTATGGGACCATGTGGGAAGTATACCCTTTCCAACAAAAAAAGAATTTTTCAAATCGGTTGGCAAGCGAAAGAGTTATGCGCGAACAAACATAAAAAAAAAAATACAAACATCCGAATTGAGAACCTCCTCCTTTTTTAGAAGTCGGTTAAAAAACATTTCGTGTTAAATGTTGCCAGGACGAGACCATGTAGCTCGCACTGTCAAAAAGTAATCAGATCTCATGTAGAGCCAAGCTTCTAACTCTACACGCCCTAACTCTACAAGGCCTAACTTCGCAAACTCTACACCTTAGTCAAAGTATGTGGCTTGACCATACACTACATTCGCGCAGAGGTTGTGAACCTTACTGGCAAATGAACCTCTGCGCGAATGTCCTCAGGATGCCGCTGGAGCTAGCCCTGCGCACCAGGAATGTGCATCGTGCACATTTCATTTTTTCGTGTGCATTTATGATAACTGATAACCCATGAACAAAATCGTTAAGAATTAAAATAACTGCATTACCAATAACGAACAGACCAACAGGAGGATGGAAATTATATTTGTAAATATTGAAAACAAAGACCAATTGTTATGTAAAAATGATATTTATCTTTGTTAATATTTTGATTATACGCATCTGTGTCGTTTAGGTATATAATGGGCACATTGGCCTCCAAAATTTAGTCTTATAGTTCTCCTGTGGCCATAGACACCACAACAATGAAGACTGCATTTTTCGTTGGGATTTTGGTAAGAAAACCTTTTTATATGGCTTTTGATTTTTGATAATTTTTAGAACAAATTTTAATTAGTATTAATATAGGGGCTTGTGGCTAAATAATAACAGCCGCACAGGTCGATCGATCAGGTTAAGCAACGCCTGCCGCGGTTGGCCCGTGGATGGGTGACCATCTTTACATACCGAGACCCCTAGCCCCGGCTGTCATTTGTGAATCTTTGACAGGTTGTCAGAAGCCCGAAAGCCTGACAACCTGTCTTACCAAGGAGTATTGTATTACCCAGTTTTACTGGGTTGTGTAGGTCAGATAGGCAGTCGCTCCATGTGAAATACTGGTACTCAGCGTATGCGGTTAGACTGGAAGCCGACCCCAACATAGTTGGGAAAAGTCTTGGGACTTTTCCCAACTATGTGTGTGTGAGTGTTATATGACGAAGCTTATACTAACTAGTATCAATAAGCTTCGTCATATAACGTGGCAATGCTGCCAGGCTTTTGGGCACTTTTACTGTTGACAGCGATGCGGATGATTTTCGATGTTTATGATTATTTTCCCTAAAAGTAGGTTTTTAAAACTCTGAGTTCGGTATTTCCTATCTGACTACTCTGAGAAGAAAGGCCGAAACAAACTCAGAGCTCTTTTAAAGTCTAGACATAATCTTGGTCAGATCATGTGAAGACCATGTAGATTAGTGTCTGAAATGGTCTTTTGAGGAAAGAACCCACACAGATGAATGTGGATGGCTTTAAGAGTAGAGGAAGATCAAAGAAACTATGGATGGAAAACTGTGTGAAAGATCTTGATGATGATAAAAAATCTTGTTAAAACGTAATATTCAAGAAGCTATTTTTTATGTAAGTGCTGTGTACCGGCGCACCGCCACAGACGTCCTGTGCTACCACCGACGAGACCCTTCACACAGTGTGTCGTGCGAGCTGGTCCGCGTCCGTCCGCGATATCACGCACCGTGGGAAGCTAGCTTAAGCCTGTAAATGACCCTGCCAGGGTAGCGGGAACATCCGAAAGGGTTTACCGCTGCCCTGGAACATAAAGGGCTAAGGAAGGAACACGGGTGGGTTTTAGTCAGTAAGAGTCTGACACTCCCTTCTGCTCCACCCAGAGCGGGAGGAGTCATTTGAAGATTTCCCATCCTCAAAAAAAAAAAAAAGCCTGTAAATGACTAATTCACCATAACTCAATGCTTGCAATGTTTCTAGTGAATAGGTCGTTGGTGTACCTAACAATAAAAAAAAAAAAAAAAAGATATGGTTAGAAAGGGGCTGACTACTGACATAACGACTGATAAATATGTATGGAAGAAGACATCTGCGCCGACCACTGATACATTGGGGGATGGGCGGGAGGTTAATGGCAAATATTCCATTTCAAGTTGACCTGACATTGTTGAGAGTGATACCACAAATTGCAAAAATTTTGCTGTGTCAAAATCGATACACTTTGCCTTAAATAAGCTAGTTAGCCACAAGCCCCTCTTAGAGCATGCACGCACTAGCGATTTAAGTTGGCCGATTGTTCAGTCGCAATCGTAATAGTCCTACATCTGTTAATCTTCAAGTGCGCACACTGCCATGTAACTCTATATTGATCCTCTGACCGATCAAACTATCGGCCAACTCAAAATCGCTAGTGCGCGCAGGCTCTTAATGTTACATAAGTATATACTTATTAAAATAAATCTTTTTTCACAGGTTAGCAGCGCCCTTTGCGTTCCTTTGGGGGGTAAGCAGACTCAATAAATTCATTAAATGAATATCTTAAGATTGTACGATTTTGTAAAGTTCATTTGGAGTTGACACCTCACTACTTGAGTGAGCGCACACAATTCGAAAGCGAACTCATTTGTTTTTACAAGGCATGAATTATAACGTACCTCAAATAATTCCCATTTAAGGCTGATTTTTCCAAAGCCAGATAATTTTATCGGAGGAATGATTGTGAATTTTTGACAGTTCTTCAATACAAACACTGTCAGACGACAATTTCTTTCCACGAATAAAAATTAGCTGGCGATTGAAAAATCAGCTCTTGCTTTTTCTAAAAATATTATTGAACAAATATAGGTAATGATTGCGCATCTTTTTGTGAACCTCAAATAATTCCTATTTTGGAGTCCTAAAAATACTAAATAGTCAACTAATACTTGAATATAGCGCGGTTGATCACAGTTCTAACCTAAAAAAAAAGTTAACTTTAAAATGCGTACTATGATAAATATATAAACTGCCTTATTTTATTGAATTATCTCATATATAGAGCTTCTTACAGACATTATAATACCGTACGTGTATCAATCAATGTATTGTGTGTTGCTGCAATCACTAGTTCCATCTGTCAAAAAACGGTTTTCATAATGGATAGAGTATAGTTAATGCGCCCAATTCGGCTCGCGCGTGGTTGGTCACAGTTCTAACCTAACCTAGCCGGCTTGGTCAGGTGAAAGAAAAGTTGCACCTGAACTTAAATTTAGTTTAGTTTGTGAACAAGGGAATCGACGCCATTATCAAATCACAAAAAACAAAAATATATTATGTACAGACGCCAGCAGGTCAAACTACCCGAAACTGTCAAATTTTTCCAATCAACCTTGATCCTTAATGTTTTAGCGGTAAAGTTGAAAATCTAGTAAAGAAATTTGACAGATTGTAGTAGCTTGATGTGCTGGTGTTTGTACATATTATTTACCCATGTTTGCAGAGAAATAAATGATTATGATGATTATGACTAATGTTTGAATTCTGTTTTTAGGCCTCGGTCTGGGTGTAAGCAAACACGTCAACGTAGGCTTAGGCTCTGGTAAGGGCGGTGGCCTTAATGTAGGCGTAGGAGGCGGCCTTAATGTAGGCCTAGGAGGCGGCCCTAATGTAGGCCTAGGAGTCAACCTAGGTCTAGGTTTAGGGGGTGGTAAGTAATAAGACAATTTTTCTTTTTTTTACTAGCTGCGCCTCGCGGTTTTACCCACATACCTAAGTTTCGATCCCGTGTGAATATCGGGATAAAAATTATCCTATATGTTGATCCTTGTTATAAACCATCTGTGTGCCAAATTCCATTTAAATCCGTTCAGTAGTTTTTGCGTGAAAGAGTAACAAACATCCATCCGTCCATCCATACAAACTTTCACGTTTATAGTATTAGGAGGATTTATTCGGAAGAAATAACAATTACACATTATACAGGAGCAAATTAAATTAACTAGCGAAACTCCACGTACGTTATGGGTAGCGATATCTCATCATCTGCCTAGCCTATTCCCAACGATGTTGGGTTCGGCTTCCAGTCTAACCGGATGCAGCTGAATGCCAGTATTTTACATGCCTATCTGACCTCCACAGCCCAGTTACTGGGTAATGCGATACCCCTGGTAAGACTGGTGGTCAGACTTACATACTTTTACTTTTTTGTCAGCGATATATAAACGATAAAAAGATTTAATGATATGTTGTTTGGGGTCAACGACCGCTGGTAGTTGTGTGTAGTTAGAAGTCACCACGTCAGTGAAATAAAAAAAAACTGGTGTTTAAACTGATATTTCAAATAATTACACTACCAGCTGTCACGGTGATCCCGAAAATTAAATTTTATTATAATATCATAATTAGATATCGATACCCAATACGAAGTCTGCGAAGTTTCGCTAGCTATTTGTATGGATGTAATAATTATCTCTGCATTTTTAAAATATTTCATCAATATCTTTTGAATTGACATCCAAATTTATTAAAATTTAGGCAAAATTCAACTTTGTTCAACGTTCGTGATCAACTTTGAACGTGGAAACATGACACCACGGGGTGTGGTCTTATTATGTTATCTGTTTGCATAGACTGAGGCCGCCATTTTGAAAAAAAAAACATTATGGCGCGACAGAAGGTAGGCCAGTGCCACGGACCTTCAAAATTTCAAACTCCTTTTTAATGCATAACCCGAATAGATCCCAGTAGAGCCTAAGAAACGGTTCCCTAAGAAAGCGGTTCCGCCATATTATTATGGCTGTCATGAAAATCTGTTATTTTAACCAGTATTTGACATTTAGCTGTCAAAAAACGCTCTTTTTTGGATAGCCGTTATTGTATGAGTATGACGTGTACGCTCGAAGAGAGGAGGCCTGTACCCCAGCTGTGGGAACAAAATCAAAAGTCATTTATTCAAATTAGGCTGAGAGTCAGCACTTTTCGAACGTCAAAATTACAAAAGACAGTCCCCCAAAAACGCCCGCCCTTCACCACTTCCTAGTGCTATCGCTGGGAAGAAGAAGTGGCGCAACAAACTTCCCAGCAGCACAGCTGTCTGTTCAGTTAGAATATAGTGCATGTATACAATACTAGGAACCTATGTTCAGTAATTAACATTACAAGAAACTTAAATTATTTGCCATAAAATATGTCAGCTAGCCACGCCAATATACCAACAAATATAATAAAAACTATACGTACTCAAGCTGAAAAATAATTAATTCAAATGGAAATAAAAACTTACTACCTAAATAAAAGCCTCCAGGCATAAAGGGCGTGACAGCTTACATATTTATGCATAGCTGGGTTCTGGTCACATAGCTGTCACTTGAGTCACAGATGAAAAACTAGGACCATCGAAGTAAAATAAATAAATAAGTTAATACTAATAACAATAACCTGTCAGTAAGCTGATTCTGGAGAAAGAACATGAACATTGTCTTGAGTTAATTAGGGCGACCAACTATTCTTATCGTGTAAGTAGTCGTTGATGGAATAGTAAGCCTTTGAGCAAAGGTTAGATTTTACTTGAGCTTTAAACGCATTGAAAGGCAAGTCTAGCAAAGAAGAGGGTATCTTGTTATAAAAAGTTATACCAAGCCCAACAAATGAGTTATGAACCTTATGAAGCCGGTGAAAGGGGGCACGTAGTTTGTCCTTATTTCTAGTGTTAACACTGTGAATATCACTGTTTTTAGTGTACAAGTGCAAATTTTGCCTAATATATAAAATGTTGGCGAAGATGAATTGTGATGTAACCGTGAGAATACCAATATCTTTAAAAAAATCTCTTAGAGAAACTCTGGCACCTAGCTGGTAAATTGCTCGAACAGCTCGTTTTTGAAGGACAAATATATTTTGTATATCAGCGGCTTTGCCCCACAGCAGAATACCGTAGGACATAACACTGTGAAAATAACTAAAATAGACTAAACGAGCTGTATCAACGTCAGTGTATTGTCTTACTTTCCTGACGGCGTAGGCAGCCGAACTGAGCCTTCCTGCTAGACTTGATATATGAGGTCCCCACTGAAGTTTGGCATCTACTGTTAGTCCTAGAAAAATTGCCGAGCCTACTGTTTCAAGCACCTCTTTATTTAAGACGATGTTGGGTCCTAGATTTCTGACATTCGGTAAGGCAAACTTTACACATTTCGTTTTCTTGGCATTGAGAACTAGGTTATTTGACGTAAACCAATCTGTAACTATTGAGAGTGCACTGTTTACGTCGTCAAAATCTTGTCTATTCCTGTCTAATTTAAAAATAAGAGAGGTATCATCTGCAAACAGTACAACGTCACAGATGCCCTTCAAATGGAATGGTAAATCATTGATATATACTAAGAACAAAAATGGGCCCAGTATTGAGCCTTGCGGAACACCTAACTGAACTGGTAGCCCGGAAGATTTCGCGCCATTAACATCTACACATTGGACCCTATTATGTAAATAAGAAATTATTACGTTGAGAGCCACGTTTCGGACACCGTAATGACGTAACTTACGCAAAAGCGTGTCATGGTGCACGCAATCAAAGGCTTTGGAGAGATCACAGAAAACTCCAATAGCATTTTGCGATTTCTCCCATGCGTCAAATAGAACAGTATAGCTGATTGTGGTTCGTGTATGATGAATTGACATGATGACCATATCTCATGATAATGTTGTTTTTTTTGTTTAGGTGGTAGCGGAGGTGGTTCCGGAGGTAGCAGCGGAGGTGGTAAAGGAGGTGTGATCGGCGGTGGCAACGGAGGTGGTTCCGGCGATGGTGGTTCCGGCGGTGGTAGCGGAGTTTCAATCGGCGGTGGTGCTGGAGGTGGTTCCGGAGGTGGCAACGGAGGTGGTAGCGGAGGTTCAATCGGCGGTGGTGCTGGAGGTGGTTCCGGAGGTGGCAACGGAGGTGGTTCCGGAGGTGGCAACGGAGGTGGTTCCGGCGGTGGTAGCGGAGGTTCGATGGGCGGTGGGGTTGGAGGTGGTTCCGGAAATGGCAACGGAGGTGGTTCCGGCGGTGGTAGCGGAGGTTCGATGGGCGGTGGTTCTGGAGGTGGTTCCGGAGGTGGCAATGGAGGTGGTTCCGGCGGTGGTAGCGGAGGTTCAATCGGCGGTGGTGCTGGAGGTGGTTCCGGAGGTGGCAACGGAGGTGGTTCCGGCGGTGGCAGCGGAGGTTCGATGGGCGATGGTGCTGGAGGTGGTTCCGGAGGTGGCAACGGAGGTGGTTCCGGCGGTGGTAGCGGAGGTTCGATGGGCGGTGGTTCTGGAGGTGGTTCCGGAGGTGGAAACGGAGGTGGTTCCGGCGGTGGTAGCGGAGGTTCAATCGGCGGTGGTGCTGGAGGTGGTTCCGGAGGTGGCAACGGAGGTGGTTCCGGAGGTGGTAGCGGAGGTGGAACCGGCCGCAGTGGCAGCGGAAGTGGATCCGGAGGTGGCAACGGAGGTGGTTCCGGCGGTGGTAGCGGAGGTGTTCCCGGCAATCAAGGTAAACATACACAGTAGTGCTACCTGATTCTAAGGGTTCCGTAACGTTTAAGACAGACAGACGGTGGTTCTATTTTTAGTTACGAAACCGTAAAAAGTTTATAAATAATAATTATAAAGGTACAACTCAATATTAAATAGTCGCTCAGTTAGTCAGAAAGTTGAAACTAGTTGCCCATTCCAAAACGTAGATCTCTATGGAGAAGAACGGGCAAGAAACTCGCTGTAGTGTTATTGTCGCTTGCGTTTATTGCCAACCGCAACGCCACTGCCGTTGGCTTCAGAACTGTACCTTTATTTATTTATTTATCCATTTATTTCAGGCATCAAGGCCCATATAAACACATACAATACAATATTAATATAACTTAAAAATACTATAAATATATACAACATTTTAATTACACTAAGAACGCACGCACACGAAGTATCTGCGTCGTGTTTCGCTGACTGGTGTCATGTAGCCGGCCACGAAACCGGCGGTACACAACACCCTTCGGCCAGAACTCTTCCTTGAGAAACTTCTCGAGATGATGTATTGGAACACGCACCACGAACGACTAGAAGTTCGTGTTGTGACGCGACTCCAACTTCTCGACCCTCAAAGTCCAGTTGCTCTTCACACGCATGTACTCCACGATCTCCTCAACCTTTGTGGAGTGGTGCAGTCTGGACACGTACAGCTGCGCCGTCGCGATTGCTGGACGCAGCAGCATGTTGGGTCCTGCCGGCGCGGTGCCGCATTGGTTCTGACAAGGAGGGTTCTTCCTCTTCTTTCTTGGCTTCTTCTTGAGTGACATCGTATTTTACTTATAACTCTGTATATTTTGATCGAATACCTTCTGTGTTTTCAACTGTAGGAGGCTCTGGAAACGGTGGAGGCTGGAGTGGTTCTACAACGACACCTAGATATGCGACTACATCTAAGAGAGCAACTACCTCTGGGTCTACAGGAACTACGGCAGGAACAGGCTCCAGGTACATTATATCACAATTAGGTACAGATGTGAGCACACCAAGCTACCAGAAATGCCAAATTTTCCCAATCAACCTTGAACCTAATGCTTTAGCGATAATGTTGAAAATCTATTAAATAAATTTGACAAATTGTAGTAGCTTGATGTGCTGGTGTCTGAACACAGAAACCAATTAAATTAGTTGGAGAAACTTCGCAGACGTGATGGGTGTCGATATCTAAACGACGATAAAGTTCACTGTGATTTTGAAAGTTTGCAAAATAAGAGGTAAAAAAACCTGTAAAAGGACTGTACGTAGACTACTTATTTTATATGGGACTGTATTTGGTCCACATAATGTTTATACCATAACCTGTTAGGGTTAAAGGAGGAACACCAAAGGAAAGGCCGTTCTAAGGATTTCAATAATACGTCTATTGTCCTTTTGTATATATTGGAAGTTGTGTTTAGTAATATTACGTGAGACGTGTGATCCCACACAGAGCTAAAAGTGCAGTACAGTCATTATGGATTGTACTACTCTATTAGCCTTGTGTGGGATCACACGTTGATATTCTTAGAACGGCCTTTCCTTTGGTGTACTTCCTTTAACCCTAACAGTATTTTTATTAATTTCATGTTTTCTCTCTCCCTGTCGACGTTATTTCAGCGCCAAAATATTCCTTTTTTATTTATTTCTTTCTTTCTTTCTTTACCTAGTGGCCATGGATCAGGCTCGGGCAACGGTCAAGACTATGGGAACGGTAATGGAGGAAAAACTGGTGCTAACGGTGGTAAGTGCTTTGACGTTAAAGAAAAAATACAAGGTGCAACAGAGGGGCTCGTGGCTAAGTGAGGGGATCGCAAAGTGTAGCAGAATAAACGCAAGTCCTGCAAGGTCATAATAATTATAAATCATACTGAAATCGATTCAGTACTTAATTATTAACTACTGAATCGATTTCAGTATGATTTTATGATTTCAAAGAGAGTCCGTGAAGTTTCTTGCCCGTTCTTCTCCATAGGTACCTACTACGCTTTGGAATGGGCAACTAGCTTCATCTTTCTGACTGAATGACCCCTTTTTTTTTTTTGGATGGGAAATCATCAAATGACCCCTCCCGCTCTGGGTGGTAGCGGAGGTGTTCCCGGCAATCAAGGTAAACATACACAGTAGTGCTACCTGATTCTAAGGGTTCCGTAACGTTAAAGACAGACAGACGGTGGTTCTATTTTTAGTTACGAAACCCTAAAAAGTTTATGAATAATAATTATAAAGGTACAACTCCGAAGGCAACGACGGCAGACGGCAGAATGTAGCAGCTGTGCTGCAAAACCGCAGTGACGCTATTGGTTTCTACGTCTTTAACTCTATGAAAACGTTTCCGTAGATATTGCCGTCTGCTGCTACGGCCGAACGGCTACAGAAAACTCAAAGGCAAATCATTTATTTCAATTGAACGTCAAAATTTACAAGAAAATAGAATTGAATCTAGTGGCCTCTTTCGAACGTTAGTTTCGTATGGAAAAGAATGTCCATAGTTACTCTTTTAGCATATTTTGTACTAGCTTAGCCCGCGTGAAATTCTTGTTCGCCCGCCCCACCCCATCGCATCGCATCGCTCGCTTCTCGTTCTCGCGTAGATCTCTTTCTGACTGTATTTCTATTATATAACACGCACCACGAACGACTTGAAGTTCGTGTTGCGACGCGACTCCAACTTCTCGACCCTCAAAGTCCAGTTGCTCTTCACACGCATATAGTCTACGAATTCCTCAACCTTCGTGGAGTGGTGCAGTCTGGACACGTACAGCTGCGTCGTCGGGATTGCTGGACGCAGCAGCATGTTGGGTCCTGCCGGCGCGGTGCCGCACTGGTTCTGACAAGGAGGCTTCTTCCTCTTCTTTCTTGGCTTCTTCTTGAGTGACATCGTATTTTACTTATAACTTTGTATATTTTGATCGAATACCTTCTGTGTTTTCAACTGTAGGAGGCTCTGGAAACGGTGGAAGCTGGAGTGGTTCTACAACGACACCTAGTTATACGACTACATCTACGAGAGCAACTACCTCTGGGTCTACAGGAACTACGGCAGGAACAGACTCCAGGTACATTATATCACAATTAGGTACAGATGTCATTACACCAAGCTACCAGAAATGCCAAATTTTCCCAATCAACCTTGAACCTAATGCTTTAGCGATAAAGTTGAAAATCTATTAAATAAATTTGACAAATTGTAGTAGCTTGATGTGCTGGTGTCTGAACACAGAAACCAATTAAATTACTTGGAGAAACTTTGCAGACGTGATGGGTGTCGATATCTAAACGACGATAAATTTCACTGTGATTTTGAAAGTTTGCAAAATAAGAGGTAAAAAAACCTGTAAAAGGACTGTACGTAGACTACTTATTTTATATGGGACTGTATTTGGTACCCATAATGTTTATACCATAACCTGTTAGGGTTAAAGGAGGAACACCAAAGGAAAGGCCGTTCTAAGGATTTCAATAATACGTCTATTGTCCTTTTATATGTATATATTGGAAGGTGTGTATACTAATATTACGTGAGACGTGTGATCCCACACAGAGCTAAAATTGCAGTACAGTCATTATGGATTGTACTACTCTATTAGCCTTGTGTGAGATCACACGTTGAAATTCTTAGAACGGCCTTTCCTTTGGTGTACTTCCTTTAACCCTAACAGTATTTTTATTTCATGTTTTTTCTCTCCCTGTCGACGTTATTTCTGCGCCAAAATATTCCTTTTTTATTTATTTCTTTCTTTCTTTCTTTACCTAGTGGCCATGGATCAGGCTCGGGCAACGGTCAAGACTATGGGAACGGTAATGGAGGAAAAACTGGTGCTAACGGTGGTAAGTGCTTTGACGTTAAAGAAAAAATACAAGGTGCAACAGAGGGGCTCGTGGCTAAGTGAGGGGATCGCAAAGTGTAGCAGAATAAACGCAAGTCCTGCAAGGTCATAATAATTATAAATCATACTGAAATCGACTCAGTACTTAATTAATAACTACTGAATCGATTTCAGTATGATTTTATGATTTCAAAGAGAGTCTTTCCTTGCCCGTTCTTCTCCATAGGTACCTACTACGCTTTGGAATGGGCAACTAGCTTCATCTTTCTGACTGAACGACCCCCTTTTTTTTTCTTTTTTTTTTGTGGATGGGAAATCATCAAATGAACCCTCCCGCTCTGGGTGGTAGCGGAGGTGTTCCCGGCAATCAAGGTAAACATACACAGTAGTGCTACCTGATTCTAAGGGTTCCGTAACGTTAAAGACAGACAGACGGTGGTTCTATTTTTAGTTACGAAACCCTAAAAAGTTTATAAATAATAATTATAAAGGTACAACTCCGAAGGCAACGACGGCAGACGGCAGAATGTAGCAGCTGTGCTGCAAAACCGCAGTGACGCTATTGGTTTCTACGTCTTTAACTCTATGAAAACGCTTCCGTAGATGGTGATATTGCCGTCTGCTGCTACGGTCGAACGGCTACAGAAAAGTCAAAGGAAAATCATTTATTTCAATTGAACGTCAAAATTTACAAGAAAATAGAATTGAATCTAGTGGCCCCTTCCGAACGTTAGTTTCGTATGGAAAAGAATGTCCATAATTACTCTTTTAGCATATTTTGTACCAGCTTAGTCCGCGACTTCGTCCGCGTGAAATTCTTGTTCGCCCGCCCCACGCCGTCGCATCGCATCGCTCGCTTCTCGTTCTCGCGTAGTTCTCTTTCTGACTGTATTTCTATTATATAACACGCACCACGAACGAATTGAAGTTCGTGTTGCGACGCGACTCCAACTTCTCGACCCTCAAAGTCCAGTTGCTCTTCACACGCATGTACTCTACGGTTTCCTCAACCTTCGTGGAGTGGTGCAGTCTGGACACGTACAGCTGCGTCGTCGGGATTGCTGGACGCAGCAGCATGTTGGGTCCTGCCGGCGCGGTGCCGCACTGGTTCTGACAAGGAGGCTTCTTCCTCTTTTTTCTTGGCTTCTTCTTGAGTGACATCGTATTTTACTTATAACTTTGTATATTTTGATCGAATACCTTCTGTGTTTTCAACTGTAGGAGGCTCTGGAAACGGTGGAGGCTGGAGTGGTTCTACAACGACACCTAGTTATGCGACTACTTCTACGAGAGCAACTACCTCTGGGTCTACAGGAACTACGGCACGCACAGGCTCCAGGTACATTATATCACAATTAGGTACAGATATCAGCACACCAAGCTACCAGAAAAGCCAAATTTTCCTAATCAACCTTGAACCTAATGCTTTAGCGATAAAGTTGAAAATCTATTAAATAAATTTGACAAATTGTAGTAGCTTGATGTGCTGGTGTCTGAACACAGAAACCAATTAATTTAGTTGGAGAAACTTCGCAGACGTGATGGGTGTCGATATCTAAACGACGATAAAGTTCACTGTGATTTTGACAGATTGCAAAATAAGAGGTAAAAAAACCTGTAAAAGGACTGTACATAGACTACTTATTTTATATGGGACTGTATTTGGTCCACATAATGTTTATACCATAACCTGTTAGGGTTAAAGGAGGAACACCAAAGGAAAGGCCGTTCAAAGGATTTCAATAATACGTCTATTGTCCTTTTAGATGTATATATTGGAAGGTGTGTATACTAATATTACGTGAGACGTGTGATCCCACACAAGGCTTAAAGCGTAGGACAGTCACTATGGATTGTACTACTCTTTAGCCTTGGTGGAATCACACGTTGAAATCCTTAGATTGGCCTTTCCTTTGGGGTACTTCCTTTAACCCTAACAGTATTTTATATTTCATGTTTTTTCTCTCCCTGTCGACGTTATTTCAGCGCCAAAATATTCCTTTTTTATTTATTTCTTTCTTTCTTTCTTTACCTAGTGGCCATGGATCAGGCTCGGGCAACGGTCAAGACTATGGGAACGGTAATGGAGGAAAAACTGGTGCTAACGGTGGTAAGTGCTTTGACGTTAAAGAAAAAATACAAGGTGCAACAGAGGGGCTCGTTGCTAAGTGAGGGGATCGCAAAGTGTAGCAGAATAAACGCAAGTCCTGCAAGGTCATAATAATTATAAATCATACTGAAATCGATTCAGTACTTAATTAATAAATACTGAATCGATTTCAGTATGATTTTATGATTTCAAAGAGAGTCTTTTCTTGCCCGTTCTTCTCCATAGGTACCTACTACGCTTTGGAATGGGCAACTAGCTTCATCTTTCTGACTGATTGACCCCCTTTTTTTTTCTTTTTTTTTTGTGGATGGGAAATCATCAAATTAACCCTCCCGCTCTGGGTGGTAGCGGAGGTGTTCCCGGCAATCAAGGTAAACATACACAGTAGTGCTACCTGATTCTAAGGGTTCCGTAACGTTAAAGACAGACAGACGGTGGTTCTATTTTTAGGTACGAAACCCTAAAAAGTTTATAAATAATAATTATAAAGGTACAACTCCGAAGGCAACGACGGCAGACGGCAGAATGTAGCAGCTGTGCTGCAAAACCGCAGTGACGCTATTGGTTTCTACGTCTTTAACTCTATGAAAACGTTTCTGTAGATATTGCCGTCTGCTGCTACGGCCGAACGGCTACAGAAAACTCAAAGGCAAATCATTTATTTCAATTGAACGTCAAAATTTACAAGAAAATAGAATTGAATCTAGTGGCCTCTTTCGAACGTTAGTTTCGTATGGAAAAGAATGTTCATAGTTACTCTTTTAGCATATTTTGTACTAGCTTAGCCCGCGTGAAATTCTTGTTTGCCCGCCCCACCCCATCGCATCGCATCGCTCGCTTCTCGTTCTCGCGTAGATCTCTTTCTGACTGTATTTCTATTATATAACACGCACCACGAACGACTTGAAGTTCGTGTTGCGACGCGACTCCAACTTCTCGACCCTCAAAGTCCAGTTGCTCTTCACACGCATATAGTCTACGAATTCCTCAACCTTCGTGGAGTGGTGCAGTCTGGACACGTACAGCTGCGTCGTCGGGATTGCTGGACGCAGCAGCATGTTGGGTCCTGCCGGCGCGGTGCCGCACTGGTTCTGACAAGGAGGCTTCTTCTTCTTCTTTCTTGGCTTCTTCTTGAGTGACATCGTATTTTACTTATAACTTTGTATATTTTGATCGAATACCTTCTGTGTTTTCAACTGTAGGAGGCTCTGGAAACGGTGGAAGCTGGAGTGGTTCTACAACGACACCTAGTTATACGACTACATCTACGAGAGCAACTACCTCTGGGTCTACAGGAACTACGGCAGGAACAGACTCCAGGTACATTATATCACAATTAGGTACAGATGTCATTACACCAAGCTACCAGAAATGCCAAATTTTCCCAATCAACCTTGAACCTAATGCTTTAGCGATAAAGTTGAAAATCTATTAAATAAATTTGACAAATTGTAGTAGCTTGATGTGCTGGTGTCTGAACACAGAAACCAATTAAATTACTTGGAGAAACTTTGCAGACGTGATGGGTGTCGATATCTAAACGACGATAAATTTCACTGTGATTTTGAAAGTTTGCAAAATAAGAGGTAAAAAAACCTGTAAAAGGACTGTACGTAGACTACTTATTTTATATGGGACTGTATTTGGTCCACATAATGTTTATACCATAACCTGTTAGGGTTAAAGGAGGAACACCAAAGGAAAGGCCGTTCTAAGGATTTCAATAATACGTCTATTATCCTTTTGTATATATTGGGAGGTGTGTTTACTAATATTACGTGAGACGTGTGATCCCACACAGAGCTAAAATTGCAGTACAGTCATTATGGATTGTACTACTCTATTAGCCTTGTGTGGGATCACACGTTGAAATTCTTAGAACGGCCTTTCCTTTGGTGTACTTCCTTTAACCCTAACAGTATTTTTATTTCATGTTTTTTCTCTCCCTGTCGACGTTATTTCTGCGCCAAAATATTCCTTTTTTATTTATTTCTTTCTTTCTTTCTTTACCTAGTGGCCATGGATCAGGCTCGGGCAACGGTCAAGACTATGGGAACGGTAAAGGAGGAAAAACTGGTGCTAACGGTGGTAAGTGCTTTGACGTTAAAAAAAAAATACAAGGTGCAACAGAGGGGCTCGTGGCTAAGTGAGGGGATCGCAAAGTGTAGCAGAATAAACGCAAGTCCTGCAAGGTCATAATAATTATAAATCATACTGAAATCGATTCAGTACTTAATTATTAACTACTGAATCGATTTCAGTATGATTTTATGATTTCAAAGAGAGTCTTTTCTTGCCCGTTCTTCTCCATAGGCACCTACTACGCTTTGGAATGGGCAACTAGCTTCATCTTTCTGACTGAAAGACCCCTTTTTTTTCTTTTTTTTTGTGGATGGGAAATCATCAAATGACCCCTCCCGCTCTGGGTGGTAGCGGAGGTGTTCCCGGGAATCAAGGTAAACATACACAGTAGTGCTACCTGATTCTAAGGGTTCCGTAAAGTTAAAGACAGACCGACGGTGGTTCTATTTTTAGTTACGAAACCCTAAAAAGTTTATAAATAATAATTATAAAGGTTCAACTCCGAAGGCAACGACGGCAGACGGCAGAATGTAGCAGCTGTGCTGCAAAACCGCAGTGACGCTATTGGTTTCTACGTCTTTAACTCTATGAAAACGCTTCCGTAGATGGTGATATTGCCGTCTGCTGCTACGGTCGAACGGCTACAGAAAAGTCAAAGGAAAATCATTTATTTCAATTAAACGTCAAAATTTACAAGAAAATAGAATTGAATCTAGTGGCCCCTTCCGAACGGTAGTTTCGTATGGAAAAGAATGTCCATAGTTACTCTTTTAGCATATTTTGTACTAGCTTAGCCCGCGACTTCGTCCGCGTGAAATTCTTGTTCGCCCGCCCCACCCCGTCGCATCGCATCGCTCGCTTCTCGTTCTCGCGTAGTTCTCTTTCTGACTGTATTTCTATTATATAACACGCACCACGAACGACTTGAAGTTCGTGTTGCGACGCGACTCCAACTTCTCGATCTTCAAAGTCCAGTTGCTCTTCACACGCATGTACTCTACGATTTCCTCAACCTTCGTGGAGTGGTGCAGTCTGGCTGGACACGTACAGCTGCGTCGTCGGGATTGCTGGACGCAGCAGCATGTTGGGTCCTGCCGGCGCGGTGCCGCACTGGTTCTGACAAGGAGGCTTCTTCTTCTTCTTTCTTGGCTTCTTCTTGAGTGACATCGTATTTTACTTATAACTTTGTATATTTTGATCGAATACCTTGTGTGTTTTCAACTGTAGGAGGCTCTGGAAACGGTGGAGGCTGGAGTGGTTCTACAACGACACCTAGTTATGCGACTACATCTACGAGAGCAACTACCTCTGGGTCTACAGGAACTACGGCAGGAACAGGCTCCAGGTACATTATATCACAATTAGGTACAGATGTGAGCACACCAAGCTACCAGAAATGCCAAATTTTCCCAATCAACCTTGAACCTAATGCTTTAGCGATAAAGTTGAAAATCTATTAAATAAATTTGACAAATTGTAGTAGCTTGATGTGCTGGCGTCTGAACACAGAAACCAATTAAATTAGTTGGAGAAACTTCGCAGACGTGATGGGTGTCGATATCTAAACGACGATAAAGTTCACTGTGATTTTGACAGTTTGCAAAATAAGAAGTAAAAAAACCTGTAAAAGGACTGTACATAGACTACTTATTTTATATGGGACTGTATTTGGTCCACATAATGTTTATACCATAACCTGTTAGGGTTAAAGGAGGAACACCAAAGGAAAGGCCGTTCTAAGGATTTCAATAATACGTCTATTGTCCTTTTATATGTATATATTGGAAGGTGTGTTTACTAATATTTCGTGAGACGTGTGATCCCACACAAGGCTTAAAGCGTAGTACAGTCACTATGGATTGTACTACTCTTTAGCCTTGGTGGGATCACACGTTGAAATCCTTAGATTGGCCTTTCCTTTGGGGTACTTCCTTTAACCCTAACAGTATTTTTATTTCATGTTTTTTCTCTCCCTGTCGACGTTATTTCAGCGCCAAAATATTCCTTTTTTATTTATTTCTTTCTTTCTTTACCTAGTGGCCATGGATCAGGCTCGGGCAACGGTCAAGACTATGGGAACGGTAATGGAGGAAAAACTGGTGCTAACGGTGGTAAGTGCTTTGACGTTAAAGAAAAAATACAAGGTGCAACAGAGGGGCTCGTGGCTAAGTGAGGGGATCGCAAAGTGTAGCAGAATAAACGCAAGTCCTGCAAGGTCATAATAATTATAAATCATACTGAAATCGATTCAGTACTTAATTATTAAGTACTGAATCGATTTCAGTATGATTTTATGATTTCAAAGAGAGTCCGTGAAGTTTCTTGCCTGTTCTTCTCCATAGGTACTGTGGAGAGCTAGACGAGCCCTTCCGGGGTACCGGGAGGAATCAAACACGGTGATCCCTTTTATATTTATATTTATAGAATGTATTCACGTCTTATCGTCTAATTGTCACTTCTTATTCTAGAACTATCTATCTTTTGACACTCGCTTGAACGTTCCATTGACATCCGCGCTAAATTACATCCGGCCTGCAACATATGAGGTTGCCTTCGGCAGACAAGCCTCTACATCAGCTACGCCCATCCTTGAATAAAAGGACTGGTATGCTCCCGCTTCTTAACAAGACTTTTATTCACAACATTCGAACATTCAGGCCCTTCCTGCCTATCCCTATGATAATGATTACCTAACGCCAGATATCATACAGTGTGAGGTCCAACTCTTGCAAGAGTAGGCTTAAGTCAGGACGAACGAATCGCGAGTCCGCCACCATGACAAGTGTTGGGTAAATTTATATTTACATGTGCCACTGTGCACCAACATAACCTAACGCAGTCCTGCTTAAACCTCGTCGCGCCAAAACTAGCGTAAAAGACGCGATGCGGCCTCCTAAATGTAAACAAATCGACGTGACAATTCACATCAGCCTGGATGAGGCTTAAAAAAATAAATGGTCTTAACTTCAGACTCTTTTACCCCATCGGACGGTATTGAGCCAGAGGGAGGGAAAAGGCTAAGAGGTCAATTTCCATCGAAAATGCCTAACTCACACCCGTACTCCACAAGAAACATTTCCAAAAGTCTATTCCGCTCTCAGTAAACTCCATATAACATCAGTCCTTACTGACATAACTGTGGGTCCTCCACTATAAGTTGAACCAATTGTGTCAACCAAACACACTTTGCAAAGGCTATGCCCCGTAAGCAAAGTTGGTTTCAGCTTAGGTGAGTGTCACCCCCCCTGTAGGAGTGACCACAGTTTGCAAATCTAAAAATCTCTCCTAACTCGCGTTACTACAATTCTGGAGTACGTTCATGCTATCTCAGCCTATTAACAGCCTACTATTGGAGTCGCTCCCTCGGACTACTTGAAGCCGTGAGGTGTGGCACCTCACTCGCTCCCAGCCGCGTCCGGTATTTAGTCCCAGCATATGCAAACATACAAACGTTATCATGTTAATATACTATATCATAATGATCGAACTAAAATAATGTACTAAAAGTGATATTTACATCTACCTGACGTTGACATGACAATGAAAGACAACTAAAGACAACAAGTTTACATCACAATATGAAAAGATTTTATCAAAAAGTTTTTATCTCTGAACTTACATTTTCTAAACTTGTATTTTAAAATTAATAACTTCTTTATAAAATGTTGATTATTTTTAGAAAATGATTTTAAAATGTTGCATATCAATGAAAAACATTTTACAAGGAAAAATTTAGTTCTAGCTATTCTAACAAATGAGTATTTTTTCTTCACTCGTGCTTTTTTCATATTATTTAGTGCACTTTGTGGATGAACCATATTAAATATTAACATTGCTAATACCAATAATGATCGCAATTTACCCGCAATAAATGAATTGAATCGACTTGAAAATGAAGTATCACTCGCGAGGTTATCTACACGATGAATGACAGAGACACTATGATCAAAGTTCGCAACCTCATCCGTAGGAAGATCAAATAAGTCTTTCAACTGCATTGAATTGTTCATCACCTCCGTGAATTCGTCCCTGACTGCACACAACTCTACACCACCTTCTACTAATTCAATATGACAATCCACCTTACTGTCGTCATATGACACTACGACGCTTTGAGCATTCTCCTTTATTTCCGTGGACAGCCCGAAATGGCCATTCTCCTTTGTCTCGGAATCCATAAACAAAAAAACATCTTCAACAATTTGATTACCAACGATGTTATTTTTAAAAGTTTCCACATCGTGATCATGATGCTCATCCTGATGCTCTGAAACATAGCTAATTACGTTAGAAAAAGGACTGGACTGACCCGATTCGTCAATCTCTTCCTCGTGTTCCCTCTCGAACACTTCTATCGGCTTCTTCTCCTCCTCTGCAGGGCTGCACCCCTGGCTGCTGCGCTCGTCATCATCTTTTCCATCAGCATCTACTCCCACGCTGCTTTCTAGGCAGCTTTGCTCATCTTGTAGTGGGTCATCTTGTGTTCGACTAAATAATAGAGAAGCATCAACATCTACATTTATAACATTTTCCTGTCCACTTCCTTCAGACAGATCTTGTGCAATCTCCTCTTGTTGCAACTAATAAAATGCTCTGTGACATCGGCACGGGAGCTCTGCTCGTAACACATTACATAATTCATCAAAGCTCATACCATCACGGTACATGAATCTAAAAACATACTGGGCAGCACCCTGAAGATATACGCCCAATATCAGCGCCCAATCGCTCTCACGCCATGTATTGTAGTGGGCAACTACTTTGAAAGCCTCAACAAACTCCTCCAGGCATCCGTTGTTGCCGGTATAAAATTGAGCCATCTTATTAAAAAAACTATAAAACCACTTAGCTGCGTATGAACTCCAGGCGGCTTTTCTGCGCCTGTTCTTTCCTCTGTATGCGAGCCTTCTCGCTTCTTCCAAATTATTTGTTATATACGTATGGGGTAACCTTTCTTCCCACAATGCGCAACTTTCGCGCAAATTCGTCGCATACCCGGCGCCTCCACCACTTGTGGAGAGCTAGACGAGCCCTCCGGGGTACCGGGAGGAATCAAACACGGTGATCCCTTTTATATTTATATTTATAGAATGTATTCACGTCTTATCGTCTAATTGTCACTTCTTATTCTAGAACTATCTATCTTTTGACACTCGCTTGAACGTTCCATTGACATCCGCGCTAAATTACATCCGGCCTGCAACATATGAGGTTGCCTTCGGCAGACAAGCCTCTACAGTACCTACTACGCTTTGGAATGGGCAACTAGCTTCATCTTTCTGACTGAACGACCCCTTGACAATTCAAAAGTGCCTGTAATTGGTTTATTTGAAATAAATGTTTTGTTGCGTTTCCTCATGATGTTTTCCTTCATCTTTTTTGAGGACAATGGTGATGAAATGATTTCCACAAAGTAAAGCCCCTCGTAAGTTGAGGCATACTACCATTGGGCTACCACACTCACTGTCACACAAATTGTAGAGTATTTGCTTCTAATTATTACTTTTTTATGATCTTCAACTGGCGGATCTGGTGGTGCAGGAGGCGGATCTGGGGGTGTAGGAGGCGGATCTGGGGGTGTAGGAGGCTCTGGAAACGGTGGAAGCTGGAGTGGTTCTACAACGACACCTAGATATGCGACTACATCTACGAGAGCAACTACCTCTGGGTCTACAGGAACTACGGCAGGAACAGGCTCCAGGTACATTATATCACAATTAGGTACAGATGTCAGCACACCAAGCTACCAGAAATGCCAAATTTTCCCAATCAACCTTGAACCTAATGCTTTAGCGATAAAGTTGAAAATCTATTAAATAAATTTGACAAATTGTAGTAGCTTGATGTGCTGGTGTCTGAACACAGAAACCATTTAAATTAGTTGGAGAAACTTCGCAGACGTGATGGGTGTCGATATCTAAACGACGATAAAGTTCACTGTGATTTTGACAGTTTGCAAAATAAGAGGTAAAAAAACCTGTAAAAGGACTGTACATAGACTACTTATTTTATATGGGACTGTATTTGGTCCACATAATGTTTATACCATAACCTGTTAGGGTTAAAGGAGGAACACCAAAGGAAAGGCCGTTCTAAGGATTTCAATAATACGTCTATTGTCCTTTTATATGTATATATTGGAAGGTGTGTATACTAATATTATGTGAGACGTGTGATCCCACACAAGGCTTAAAGCGTAGTACAGTCACTATGGATTATACTACTCTTTTAGCCTTGGTGGGATCACACGTTGAAATCCTTAGATTGGCCTTTCCTTTGGTGTACTTCCTTTAACCCTAACAGCATTTTTATTTCATGTTTTTTCTCTCCCTGTCGACGTTATTTCTGCGCCAAAATATCCCTTTTTTATTTATTTCTTTCTTTCTTTCTTTACCTAGTGGCCATGGATCAGGCTTGGGCAACGGTCAAGACTATGGGAACGGTAATGGAGGAAAAACTGGTGCTAACGGTGGTAAGTGCTTTGACGTTAAAGAAAAAATACAAGGTGCAACAGAGGGGCTCGTGGCTAAGTGAGGGGATCGCAAAGTGTAGCAGAATAAACGCAAGTCCTGCAAGGTCATAATAATTATAAATCATACTGAAATCGATTCAGTACTTAATTATTAACTACTGAATCGATTTCAGTATGATTTTATGATTTCAAAGAGAGTCCGTGAAGTTTCTTGCCCGTTCTTCTCCATAGGTACCTACTACGCTTTGGAATGGGCAACTAGCTTCATCTTTCTGACTGAACGACCCCTTGACTAATCAAAAGTGCCTGTAATTGGTTTATTTGAAATAAATGTTTTGTTGCGTTTCCTCACGATGATTTCCTTCATCTTTTTGAGGACAATGGTGATGAAATGATTTCCACAAAGTAAAGCCTCTCGTAAGTTGAGGCATACTACCATTGGGCTACCACACTCACTGTCACACAAATTGTAGAGTATTTGCTTCTAATTATTACTTTTTTATAATCTTCAACAGGCGGATCTGGTGGTGCAGGAGGCGGATCTGGGGGTGTAGGAGGCGGAGATGGGGGTGCAGGAGGATCAGGTACATTCTAGTTTTCTTCGTTTAAGTTTTTAAACAACAACAACTCCATTGTCTGCCTGCCTTTTCCCAAGTATGTTGGGGTCGGCTTCCAGTCTAACCGGATGCCGCTGAATATCAGTATTTTACATGTGATTGCCTATCTGACCTCC
Organism: Apamea sordens; assembly: GCA_945859715.1. Classification (NCBI taxonomy): domain Eukaryota; kingdom Metazoa; phylum Arthropoda; class Insecta; order Lepidoptera; family Noctuidae; genus Apamea; species Apamea sordens. The sequence continues at coordinate 1,247,686 of OX244015.1, read as the reverse complement.
ACAAACTAGTTACACCCCGAAAGGATAGGCAGAAATGTCCCTATGGTACCTCCACATCCCATGTAATAGGGGGCGAGTCCGGAGGAGGGGCTCGTGGCTAAATAATAACAGCCGCACCGGTCGATCGGTCAGGTTAAGCTACGCTTGCCGCGGTTGGCCTGTGGATGGGTGACCATCTTTACATACCGAGACCCCTCCGTGTCTCTGAAAGCACCTTAAGCCGTTGGTCCCGGCTGTCATTCGTGGATCTTTGACAGTCGTTACGGGTAGTCAGAAGCCCGAAAGTCTGACAACCAGTCTTACCAAGGGGTATCGTATTACCCAGTAACTGGGTTGTGGAGGTCAGATAGGCAGTCGCTCCACGTAAACTACTGGTATTCTGCTGCATTCGGTTAGACTGGAAGCCGACCCCAACATAGTTGGGAAAAGGCAGGCAGATGATGTAATATGGGGTGAACCTATTGGCATGAACCTGGCACAAATCCAGACTCCAGGCTGTTACTGAGAAATTCGTGATGAAAAACCCAATAACACTGCTCGGCCTGGGAATCGAGCCTAGGACCTCATGCTCAGCGGTAGCGACCACTACACCAACGAGCCAGTTAATATAATTATTTGATTTTATTTTTAACATATGGATTTGCGGGATTTTCAGGCGGCGGTTCAGGCGGTTCAGGCGACGGTTCAGGCGGTTCAGGCGGTGGTTCAGGCGGCGGATCAGGTGGCGGTTCAGGCGGCCTTGGCGGCGGATCAGGCGGTGGTTCAGGCAGCGGTTCAGGCGGCGGTTCAGGCGGCGGTTCAGGCGGCCTTGGTGGCGGATCAGGCGGTGGTTCAGGCGGCGGTTCAGGCGGCGGTTCAGGCGGTGGTTCAGGCGGCCTTGGCAGCGGATCAGGCGGCGGTTCAGGCGGCGGTTCAGGCGACCTTGGCGGTGGATCAGGCGGCGGTTCAGGCGGCGGGTCAGGCGGCGGTTCAGGCGGCGGTTCAGGCGGCGGACTTGGCGGCCTTGGCGGCGGTTTAGGCGGCGGTTCAGGCGGCGGGTCAGGCGGCGGTTCAGGCGGCGGTTCAGGCGGCGGACTTGGCGGCGGTTTAGGCGGCGGCCTTGGCGGCGGTTCAGGCGGCGGTTCAGGCGGCGGTTCAGGCGGCGGTTCAGGCGGCGGACTTGGTGGCCTTGGCGGCGGTTCAGGCGGTGGTTCAGGCGGCGGGTCAGGCGGCGGTTCAGGCGGCGGTTCAGGCGGCGGACTTGGCGGCCTTGGCGGCGGCTTAGGCGGCGGCCTTGGCTACGGTTCAGGCGGCGATTCAAACGGCGGACTTGGCGTCGGACTTGGTGGCGGACTTGGCGTCGGACTTGGCGGCGGACTTGGCGTCGGACTTGGCGGCGGACTTGGTGTCGGAGTAAACGTCTGATCAGGTACATTTAAGAAAGAAAGAAAGAAAGAAAAATGATTCTAAACACCCTCACGTCGATAGATTTGGTCGGTTATTAAAAAAAAAGTTAGCTGTTCCATACATTTTGACCGCGTAGGTTTCCACTTTCCTATGAGACAGCAGATATTTTTTTTGATAACCGACAAAAGAATTCTACGCTAAGGGGTCTCAAATAGACGCGGCGGCTAGACGAACATGTCACTTTGATAAATTTTATTTTTGAAAAACAGTATGGGTTTCGGCCACAATCTAACACTCTTTCAGCAACGGTTGATCTGGTAACTGAAATTCAAGCTAACAGATAAAAAAAATATAGCGTTGGAATTATTTATCGACCTAAAAAAGGCTTTTGACACAGTGAGCCACCAAATACTTTTACAAAAACTGCAAGACATAGGTGTTACGGGAGTAGCCTATAAAATTTTTGAATCTTATATGACAAATAGGTCGCAGATAGTGAAAATTGGGGAGTATCAAAGTAAACCACAATATATCACATTTGGAGTCCTTCAAGGATCATTGATGGGCCCGTTATTTTTCCTAATATATATAAATTCCATTCACAAGCTTCCACTACATGGACAAATTTTGCTATACGCTGATGACACTTGTCTTTTTTACTTTGGCAGCACGATAAACACGATGTTAGATCAGCCCAACAAGATCTAAATACATTGCTTATCTGGTTCAATCAAAATCTTCTTACTATAAATGCATCAAAGACTAGTTACGTCATATTTAAGGCTAAAAACAAAACACTACCCAGTCACTCACCTCTCATGATCGACAATCAAATACTCCAACTTAAAAAACATAAAAAATATCTTGGATTCAGACTTGACAGCCATCTAAACTGGAAGGTACAAATCGATCATGTCAAATCAAAACTGACGTCACTACTGGGTTCGCTTTGCAAAATAGCAAATTGTCTACCTTATACAGTGCGCCACATAATATACAACTCCTTGGTGAAATCGCAATTATTGTACCTGATTGAAATCTGGGGTAATGCACCAAAAACAAATTTAAAAGAACTACAAGTAGCACAAAATAAAATTATTAAAATGCTATTCCACTACAACTACCTAACGTCTACAAATAAGATATACAAAGACACAAATCTCATGAACATCAAACAACCCCACACATACTGTACTTGCATACTCATACAAAAAATACTCACAAAAAGCATACATAGCCAAATTTCTTTCAAAAAGACACATCAGTTGCATAATCGTAGCAGTCGTAGACCTAATGACATTTTGCTTTCTCGAGTGCGTACCACCCAAGGCAAAAGAACGCTGACGTATGCGGGAGTCCAACTATATAAAAAATTGCCCGAGGAAGTAAGGACTGCGAATTTGTTCAATATATTTAAGTCTAAACTGCAAAAATACGTACTTGAAACCATCACACAACATTGACAAATAAATAGGTTTGAAGAGAAACAGTATGGTACTACTATGATTTATCTACTTTGTGACATCGTGAGTCGCACTCTTTACTTTCTGTGCAGGGTAGATTTACACTGCTTATGAATTTTAACTTATCGGGGTACCCTCAATTAGATTAGTAAATCTGGTTTTACTACATTCTTGTGCACATTATAAGTACATTTAATAACTTGTTTCACTTACCTACTAGGATTGTTCTAAAACTTGTGAATATTTATATTTTAATTTTAAGTCTGAGTGTCGAATGCATGTTATGTATAGCTTACTTAGAAACCAAAACTGTTCTCAATTAAGTGAAATGTAAATTTCTTTATGAGAATAAAGTATCTTTATCCACAAATCATGTGCTGAATTCATGGTTATAGGTTGCGCGTCGATGTCCTTGCCACCCGGTATAAAAAAGAACTAAACCTCTAAACTTCAACAACTTTAAAATATTTTATATAATATTATTACTTTATATAATTATATATTAATATTATTATATGTAAAATATTGCTCCGAAAATCATAAATTATGATAAGTATTTTCATAGTGACGAATTCTAGGATATTTCCAAAAATAATTGAATTCTAAAGGCTTTTGTCGGATTTCATGAATTTTTGCCTAGGCTTTATGGGGTGCTTAATTGTTACAAATGGGTCATACTCCCACAGGGACAGTCTTCGTAATTTTAAGAACGTTCACAGTCTGATCTCAGTCTCAATCTGTCAAAAATACCTCTAATTTCCCTACATTTTTGACAAGTTTTTAACAATTGTTTGTCGCCGAGATGAGACTGCGACTAGATTTTGAACTTTTTAAATTACGAGAATTGCATTCAGATCCTGGAAGGAATACATCAAATTACACGAAGGCCAAGTCATAATAGTAATCAGAAAAATATTTTAAAAATCCAAGTGTATTTTAAAAATTATTGGCATTTAAAAAAATCTAGTAAATTGCACCCTATGACAGTCTTTTTACTCATGTTGCTACAAAACTTAACGACATCCACGCGGGCGAAGCCGCGGTCAGAAGCTAGTTATGAAAATAAAAATTTAATATCCTTTACTAACCAAAACTATCAAAAGACGCTATATTGCGTCGAAATATTCCTCCTAGGATATTGCTAATCCATTCCTAAAGCAATGGATTAGCAATATCCTTCGAAATGATTCAGATTGAGATTGATATTGTATATCGCAATTAGGGTTCGCATAACTTTTGTAAAAGTACATATACATAGTTAACTAAATAATTTTGTTACAGATTCCAGACTTGGACCAGAAGCATATTAAAATTTATTATGTTAAGCATAAAGAAAATCTTGTAATAATTTTGAAATTGTATGTACTACGATTTATAAATAAAAAATTGTTTAGAATATTTTTTTGTTACCTATTATTTTTTCCTCTAAATTCGTCATCGTTCGGCTGAAAGACCTCGACTCAAAAAACTCAAACTCGAATCATTTATATGCAGTAATGGCGCAGTGGTTAAGCGATGGACTGCTGCGCTGCGTGTCGCGGGTTCGATTCCCGCACGGAACAAATATTGGTATGGCCTATAAGTAGTTGTTCCGGGTGTGGCTGTTTGTGTATGTGAGTTTAAATGTTTGTAAACGCACCCACGATACAGGAGAAATTCCTAGTGAGGGGCAACGTTTAAAAAAAAATATATATTTTATATATATATATATAAATTTTAAACGTTGCCCCAGTTCAAAAGTGCCCGTTATTCTATCTATATATATATATATTTCAAATAAACCAATGACAGTTACTTTTGAATTGTCAAGGGGTCGGTCAGTCAGAAAGATGAAGCTAGTTGCCCATCCCAAAGCGTAGTAGGTACCTATGGAGAAGAACGAGCAAGAAACTCCACGGTCACTCTTAATTTTTACAAAATATTGGTTACATCATTCATGTTGAAATTATGTGAGAACGATGTAGAAAAACGTGCACGTTAAAAGCGTCCGTATTGAAAAAGAAAAAAAAAAATAAAACAATTCAGAAATTACATAAAAAAATTGCTACAAAATATTGGTTACATCATTCATGTTGAAATTATGTGAGAACGATGTAGAAAAATGTGCACGTTAAAAGCGTCCGTATTGAAAAAGAAAAAAAAAATAAAACAATTCAGAAAGTAAATAAAAAATTCAAAATTCAAAAAATTGTTACAAAATATTGGTTTTATCATTCACGTTGAAATTATGTGAGATCGATGTAGAAAAACGTATACGTCCGTATTGAAAAAGAAAAAAAAAAACAATTCAGAAATTAAATAAAACAGTTGTTTTATCTGTGACTGCATAACTGTCAGAATCACAGTGATCTTGCTCGTTACAATATGGCTGTTGTTGGGTTTTTTATTTTACCTCCGACAGCAGCTACTTAACAGCGACCTTATTGTGACGAGAATAAAGTTCAAAATGTTTTTGACAGACTTGTTAGTGGCTTATAAAATGAGAATAAACATCAGATATGCAAAATCAGAGGTAAAAATAACCTGTGTACAAAAAATTAATCAGACTAGCCTTATCCCAAGCGTCGCATCAAAAAGCGCCGAACTATCTTTGGTGATATCATTTAATGAACTGGTTCGGTGAATTTTACGGTAAGTAATATTGCTACATTCCTCCATTTTCGATTAATATTTAGTCCTACGCTATCTGTGAGTAATGAAACGCAATCTCAAAAGACCGGTATTCAAGTATAGCAAGTTAAATTTCTGGACGAAAGATTTTGCTATTAAATTAGTGAGCTATTTAGTGATTGGTCGAATGAGTCATCTGTTCATTGTTTACGTTGAAAGTTTTCTGTCTTTGAATCTACAACCGCAATTATGATGTTATTTTTGTTGTCGTTGTTGTGGAGCGGAGCGCTGTGTTCTATGGTGTACTGTCGATTTATTGTGTGGAGTAATATATAGGGTGTTTATATACTGATGGTGGTCCTCAGTCCCTGTTGAAGTCACTCTCACCCTGACACTGCCTTGTCCACGAAAGTTAGGTTATTTAAGCTTAGATAACACTGTCACTGTTTTATCCACTCATTTCGAGTGTAACTATTGAAGTTTAGGTAATATTTATAGAAAAAATACATTAATTCTTAATTAAACTAAAACAACGAGATGAGTGATGTTTGACAGCTGATAGCTGACAGATGTATCTTTGTTGACGGACTTCGAGAGTACCTACAACACGTAAGTCAGGGCCTCCACCACGGATACCACCACTGACCACCACTGATAAAAATCCGTATCAAAATTATTGGGTTGGTGAAAAATAAACGTAGTTTTTTCATCATATTTTATTTCCAAAATTATCACAAAGTCTCGTTCGTAAATTTTTAAATCATTGACATAGTCGTCTTTTCTTAACCTCGAGAGAATGGAGGGGAAGCATTGGTCTGCAAGTAGTACACGCCTTGTGCTCTGCAATTACAAAAAAATATATGTTAGATACAACAGCTCACAACAGCTCGCCCAAGGGATAGGCAGAGTTTATTGAAGGGACATTTTAATAGGTACTAGCTTTCACCCGCGTGGAGGTCGGAATTAAAAAAGTTGGAACTTTGATCTTCACTACACCGTAACTAGAAGACTCCTAGGAATTGTGCAGTACAAAAAATATTACATTGAAGAGAAGAACAAGTGACTCTCGGCTTTATTAAGCGTCTTTTTACACATGTTATGCTATAAAATGTCCGGGAATTAACACACATCACCAAACATCCCAGTTAGAATATTATGTTATTATCATAATTCATACACTGAACTTTTACTATTTTTTTTTTTATTTTATTAAATAGGAACAACAAACAGCTACATTATGCAATATTATAAACAGAAAAAACATAAGTTACTTAAGTAATAATGTAAGCCACAGCGCTGTTCATAGATTACCATTAATAAATAAAACCTTAGGCATTAGGAGGTGAACTGTTCATGCATGACAGTTACGCTAATATTATAAAAAACAATAGAAGAAATAATCATGAAAAAAACAAAAAAAGAAACAGTATTTTTAAAACAACAAACAATTAGTCCAAGAGTTCAAGCGTCTCATACAAAAGGCTACGAAACCTATTCAAAGAGCATGTAAATATATCTATGTGTTGAAATGCTTCATTGTAGGTTGCTGCCATTCGCCGAAGTGGCGAACGCAGACCAGTGTTAGAACGGCAGGTACCCACTGCAAAGAGTTTGCCTTCACGCACCTGCCGTCTATGAACAGTCCTGGGGACTGCATAGCACAATACATTGTTTAAATTTATACAGTCAAAATTGCCATTAACAATGTTATACAATGTCATTGCTTCTAATTGTTTACGTCTAGAGCTGAGCGTCAAAAGCTTGTATTTACTGAGCAACTGGTTATACGGCAGATACGTTTTGTGACACCTGTAGTGCATTGCACGGAGAAATCTACGTTGGATATTTTCTATCATGTCAATGTATTTACCATAGTATGGGTTCCAGATAGATACGGCATATTCGAGCTGAGAGCGAACTAGGGTTTTGTACAGACAGAGGTACGAGGAGATCCGCTTAAAGTCATGAGTGGATCTCTTTATAAATCCGTACATCTTATATGCTTTATTTACTATTTGATCGATATGCAAATCCAAGCAGAGTTTTGAATATACCAAGATCACGAATCGAGTTTACTTGATTCAATAAAACATTACACAAAGAGTATGAAAATCTTATTACGTTTTTATTTTTGGTGAAATTTAGGTAGTTGCACTTGGGAATGCTCAGATGGAGCTTACTATTTTGGCAATAGTCTGTGAGTCGATCCAAGTCCTCTTGGAGAAGATAGCAATCCTCAATGCTATGTATAGGTCTGTAAACTTTGAGGTCATCAGCATATAACAGAAACTTGGAATGATGGAAACAGTTACCAATATTATTTATAAAAATGATGAATAAAAGAGGACCTAGAATAGAGCCCTGAGGGACACCAGATGTAACCCGAGTAGCATGAGAGTGGAATCCATTAATAACAACCCGTTGACAACGGTTAGTGATGTAAGAAATGAACCATCGCAACAAGTTACCACGAATACCATTGAAAGCTATTCGGTTCAGCAACAATTCATGATCCACCTTGTCGAAAGCTTTTTGAAAGTCCGTGTACACTGCATCAACTTGTATACGATTGTCGATGTTATCAAATAGGTCACTAGAAAATATCAATATTAGTTATCGTGGATCGCTTCTTCACAAAACCGTGCTGTTGTTATATAATAGTGTTATGCAGGATAGGGTACACTTCGTTATGTACCAGTCTTTCAAAAAGCTTCGACAAGGTACCTAGATAAAATAGAAATAGGTCGATACTGCTCTTTATTATGTATAAAACATTGTTTATTTATTAAATAAGTACTGATTGTGGAAGAAACTTGTGGTCACATTACAAATCTACACACGCACACAGTCGCACACGTAAAGGGTCTATCGTACTAGGTACTTTATTCATTTCGGTTTATTTTGACTGTACAGTGATGTATTGTTATTACCGTAGTTATATCCTCTCTATAATAAATATCCTAAATTAAAAATGACAGAAATCGATTATGAACATACTACTTTTATAACGTGCATTTAATTCAGTTACAAATTGTAGATACATCTATAGTATATTTTCTTACCCAAACTTAGGCGCTACGCCCCCCATGGGTAAAGTTTCTGCTAGAGTGCAGTTTCCAATCAGAGCGGCTTGGTAGTCGCTGCATCTTCGTCCGGTGAAACCTCCAGAACGAAGAGATTCTGCTAGGAAGTAGTAACATCTGTGAAGAAGAATACACGTGAGGAAAGTAAAAGAGGAATCATCATCATCATCATTCAGCGAATAGACGTCCACTGCTGGACATAGTCCTCCCTCAAGCACCTCCACTTCGACCGGTTCTGTGCTTCTCGCATCCAACGGGTTCCTGCGGCCTTCACAAGGTCGTCGGTCCACCTTGTGGGATGCCTTCCAACGCTACGTCTTCCGGTACGCGGTCGCCACTCCAGAACCTTTCGGCCCCATCGGCCATCTGTTCTGCGAGCAATGTGCCCTGCCCACTGCCACTTAAGTTTGGCAATTGGGCTATGTCGGTTTCCTTGGTTCTCCTGCGGATCTCTTGATTTCTGATTTGATCCCGCAGGTCTACGACTTCGAGGAAATTATATAAGTAGTATTCAGCTGCATCCTGTTAGGCTGAACGCCGACCCCAACGTAGTTGGAAAAAGACAGGTAGATGATGATCCAAGAGAAGAACCCACCTGTCATGATTACAGGAGTTAGTGGAACAGCCAGGATTGTTATTCCCCCCATTGGGGTAGAAGTCGACATCCCCCAGCGGCTCCAGGTACCCTGATGCCCCAACATTGCTGTGGATTACTTCAGTGTAGTTCCCATCTGTTGCGTTGAACTTGTTCTCTTCGGTGCTCCAGAGACGGCGGGCAGGGTCCAGACCTGGAGGTAGGAAGGTGGTTGTTTAATCAGGGCCGTTTGTAGGCCCTGGGCAATTTAGGATACTGGGGAGACTATGGATAATCAAGCATGCAGGAGTGAGCGAACAGAGATAAAAGTGGCCATGCTCCGTGAGCTGAGGTAGAATGGAAGTCAGTTACTGATGTCATCATCATAATTTCAGCCAAAAGACGTCCACAGCTGGACATAAGCCTCCCCCAAGCACCTCCACTTCGACTTGTTCTGTGCTTCTCGCATCCAACGGCCCCATCAGCCATCTATCTATCTGCGAGGGAATCCTGCCGTTTAGCCGAAAAGATTTTGCCAAAATTTCACTACCCAAACAAATTTTAGCAACCTTTTTTTATACCAATGCAATGTTTGGAATAATTTTAGTACGCACATTTTCATTTAGTCAAATTTTTACTTGGCAGAATATTATCAAGGATAATGTCATTTAGGCATTTGGTCTTTAATCAAATGATTTATTACAGCAAACAATCTTTAGACGTTTGGTCAAATGATTTGTTATAGCAAAAAATATAAAGGCAAAAATAATATATTTTGGGAATTACATATATTATTTTAATATAATCATTTATTTAATACAAATAAGGAAAAAAAGAGATTATTGTTAGCAAGCTATCAAGAACCAAACTAGTTAGACGAGGTTAATAAAAAAAAAAATGTTTAGGTTAGGTTAGGTTAAAACCGTGACCTCCTACGCACGAGCCGAGCGAGCGAAGCGAGCGGTGCTGCGGCAGTGGCCGGCGTGTGCTGTGCAAGAAACGACTAGAAATATATTTTAAAAAATTGGAAAAAACAGGCTACCGGAGACTGAACTAGTTAGACTATAACAATTGACCGAATAGAAATGGTAAATTGAGACGATACTAAATATTTGGCAAATTTTATTTTGCGTAAAATGAGTTATTCCAACTGAAATATTTGACTACATAAAAATTGTTAAAAGTACTAGTTGGTAAACAAGTCATTGTTTAAACGTTCACTTGCCAAATATTAGGTTTACGTTACGATTATTTGTGAAGAGATTTTTTGCTAAGTAATAATTTGGCAAATGAAATTATGCGGAATATTTTTTGGGAAGTGATAATTTGGCAATTTCTTTTCGATGAAACAATGGAGACCCATCTGCGAGCAATGTGCCCTACCCACTGACATTTAAGTGTGGCAATTCTGAGGGCTATGTCGGTTACCTTTGTTCTCAAATCAAATCAAATCGTTTATTGCAATCCATAATGTACAATTACAGGTGGTAAATAAAAGAAAAATAATAGAAACAATTATGGACCCTGTCGGGCACAGCAAATTTTAAATAGGTTGAGAGAGGAAGAGCGCTTTATTAATTACTTTGTAGTTAGAATTAGAATTATTTTGTATCCTATTAATTATTTCACACATATTTATATTTCCATTCATTCACATAATCTTATATATATAATATTAATTAAAAATATTATTTTTTCCTTATTAAAATATATCTGTTATTCATAATTATATTAATTATGTATTGTTAGTATTGAATTTATCCATCAGAATTATTTTATATCCTACTAGCTTCTGCCCGCGACTTCGTGCGCGGATCCAGTCCCTTTCTCGTTCCGATAGGAATTTCGGCAAGAGTTTGAACTGTGCGTTGGTATGTCAGCCAATAAATCAGTCAAAACCGATGAAAGATTTCGATTAAGTTTGGTATAACTTAGATTAAGTGTTGTAGACTGGATAGGTTATAACTCCATTAAAATAAAAAGGTAGAATTATTTTCATTCCGAAATTATGAAGCGAAATTAATATCAATTAGATAACATTACTATTCTAAAAAAATTCTATATAAACTATATAGTTGGTTTTTCCGTCGGGTGCCAGAATATAAAGCCCGGAAGCGTTGCTAACCCTTGAGAAAGCAACATAAAGTTGGCCATGAGAAAAACAGCCGGTTCTCAAATCAACACCAGCAACTTTCAGTGTCTGTCTTCACTCGCGAGACAATGCATGACGATCACGATCAGCCGTAAGTCGCGCATCACGTTCTTCACTGGTTTCTAGATACCTATAGGTGGATGTGCGGATACGCTGGGAACTCAAGCGTGATTCGCTTTCCGTGAATGTTTCCAACTCGCGAGACAATGCATGACGACCACGATCAGCCGTAAGTCGCGCATCACGTTCTTCTCTGGTCTCCAGAGATCTAAAAGTCAACGTGCGAATGCGCTGAGAACTCAAGCGTGATGTTTTTTTGTGAACGTTTCTGATTCGAGAGACAATGCATGGCGATCACGATCAGCGGCCAGTCGCACTTCACGTTCGTCACTGGTCTCTAAAGACCTAGAAGTCGACGTGAGAATACGCTAAGAACTCAAGCGTGATTCTCTTTCCGTTAACGTTCCCGACTCGCGAGACAATGCATGACGATCACGATCAGCGGTCAGTCGCGCATCACGATCCTCACTGGTCTCTAGAGACCTAGATGTAGATGCGTAAATACGCTGAGAACGCAGGCGTGATTCTCTTTGTGTGTAAGTGTCAGAAACGCGAGACGATGCATGACGCTCACGATCAGCGCTAAGTCGTGCTTCACGATCCGAAGAAGTTTCCGCCGGGCGAGATACAGCCTTATGTTGTCGAACAGCATCAAGTCTTGCCTGGCGTTCTTCATTCGATTCTTGGGATCTAATGATCTTCAATCTTTTAGCTCCTTTCGAACATTGCGAAAGATTTGACCTCTTTCGTGGCATGGTTATGGTTATTAATGTACTTTAATAACTTTGCAATCAAGATCTAAGTGACTGCTCCCCTGCGTTACCGGGTAGACCGTGTCTCGAAGATAAATGGAAAAGGAAATTAAACACTCAAATAACACAAGCCCGAAGGCATATCTATTATATATATATAAATGGGAGATTTAGCCAGTGAAGCCAAGTTTTCAATGATTTACCATCGTCATCGGAAAGAAGTCCCAAACTGTTACTGCCTTCACCGCGTGGAGGTACTCCCAGCTTATGTTAATATATTAGTATAAAGTGATTTCCACATCAAATGTTCCTAATCCTTGATTTTTATTATCTCAGCGGAAAATGCTCATCAGGCCAAACAAATTTTGTTAAAATGTCATGTCTGTATATGCCATAGTTTAGCTGTGCTCTCCGAGTTCCACATCAGATGTTTCAATCTTCGAATTTTATTCTCCCAGCAGAAAATACTCATCAGACTGAACAACTTTTGCAAAGATGTCATTCCTATATATGTTATGGTTTAGCTATGCTCTAAGAGTTCCACATCAGGTGTTCCCGATCTTCGAGTTTTATTCTCTCAGCAGAAAATGCTCATCAGACACAACATTTTTTTCATTTATGTAACTCTTATAGTTTAGCTGGTCTGTTGCGGTTCTGCATCAGGTGTTCCAGTTTCCAAAATCAATTATAGCCTATATGTTGCCCAGGTTTAATAGCTAGATAATAAAAAAAGTTTCATTCAAATCCGACCAGTAGTTCCGGAGATTAGCGTGTACAAACAGACAAACAGACAGACTTTTTTTATTAGATTCGTGTTCTATTACTGTTTCTTAACCCCCCTCAATTATTATTTTTAAAATATATTCAATGTACAGACACAACTTTTTTACATTCTTATTATAAGTATATAGATATATAGATTATCTATGTATGTATTTATATTACATTTATTTACTTACTTATTCAATTAATATTTTATATACAGGTATATCTCATTTATTATTTATTTAATTATATAGAAAAATCAATTTTGTTTCAATAGCGGGGTTTGAGCGATTAATGTACGAGTATGTACTATCATTATTAAGTATTACCTAATAGTATCATTTATTTTTGTTATTTTACTTGTTAAAATATATCTGTTATTCACAGTTATGTATTAATATTATTGAATTTTATCCGTTAGATATTCTTGTACTGTGTAATAGCTTTTTTTAATTAAGTACTGCTTTAGTTTATTTTAAAATATACTGGTTTTATTTTCTTGTTTTATGTCATCTGGTAATTTATTATATATTTTTATTGACATTGAATATGAACTAGATGAATGTAGTTTAAGACGAGAGGGGGGCAAATTTAGTCTATTTTTATGGCGAAACGAATAATTTGTTTGTAGGTTTTTTTTTGTCTCCTGCGGATCTCTTCATTTCTGATTCGATCAGGCAGGGAGACTACTTATGGAGAGTTACTTATGTACGAGTATGTTTATCAAAACGTGAATCTTTAGACTATATTGTAATATCTCTAAGACTTAGAATATGGTAACACTGCGCATTAAAGTATTGCCTCAGAAGCTTGAAATGTTCATGCTCTAGATTTATTTTTATAAAATAACGTACCTACCAACATCACACCACAAAGTTGAGTACAATTTAATATACTGTCAAATTAATTCATACGGTTGGTTGTTGTTATCAACCAATCATAAAAGTTAACATGAGATTTGACAGGAGATTTACCGATTAGAGAGTTTCGTAACATCACGCCTGTATTCCGAAGGGTTAGGTAGACGTATGTAGGTAGTCATAGCATACCCACATTTCTCCAGTTATCTGTAGTTGCCATCAGCCGGGTACAAATTAAATGGCAATGGAGAAGGCAGCTATGCCTGGAGTTTCCCTACGTGATTAAATCAAATGTCTGCTGCTCCCTCCTACTTACTAGTAATATAATCTACTCGTCCAGCGAGGTTCCTGCCGACGACGCCAGACTGGTGACCTCCCAGACTGAAGCCAGCGATGTGGTACTTGGTGGGGTCGGCTCCGGTGGCGTTGTTTAACCAGGTTATGAACCTGGCCACGCTCTCACCTGAGAAGAGAACAATTTTTATTCAGTCTTTGAGGAGGTAGGGAGGTTTGTGTGGGAGGATTATTATTATTATTATTGATGATGTCGGGATCAGGACGTTGTACATAATATATGTTAGTTGTATGGTAAACTCTGCTTGCGCGATGCAGGATTTTGTATGACGTCAGAGTGATGCATATTTATTTATTTTATTTATTTATATATACTTTATTGTACACCACAAAAATACATAGCTTAAAAATACATGGCACACTACAAAATATACAATGGGCGGCCTTTTCGCATTACTGCGATCTCTTCCAGGCAACCTTAGAATGGACAGTGATTTTCCTTGACATAAAATGGGACTGTCGTTGGTGCAAATATTATGTATACAATACACTAAAATAGATACACAAATATATACATATCCAAAATTATATATACATAAATACATACATACTATGTATACAAGCAACGAAAAATAAAAGAAGACTGTAGATGATTGCAGTTAGGACAACAAGATCACAACGACAAGTAGTGCTCCTTTACAAGTCTTTTGAACACCTGTAACGACTGCGCGCGTTTTATTTCAACTGGCAATGCATTCCACAAACGAGCGGCCTGGACAGTAAAGGATTTATCAAGGAAAGTTGTGGAATCCATTGGCATTTTGAGCTTCAAATTATCTGATGATCTTAACAATTTCGTGTGGGAGTCGCAAAGAAACTGAAAACGTTTCTTGAGATAGAGAGGGGTGGAAGGGGAAAAGAGCACATTAAATAGAAATAGAAGTGAAAGAATATGAGCATTCCGGCGAAGGCGAATTGGTAACCACTTGAGCTTCACACGAAATTCAGAAACATGGTCATATTTGCGCAAACCGAATATGAACCTTATACAAAAATTTTGTGCATAGTTCGCATGTGGCTATATAGATGGCGCTACAAGTCTAAGACATAGAAACTAAGTGCCAGGTTACAAAAGATAGGTGTTGTAACGGATGTAAAAAGACGAAAAACGATGATGGGAATCACATTTTGTTCCTGTCATTGTGATCATATTTATTGTACCGGTCCATTCCTGAGGAACCTTCTCTCTTCTTCATTTTTAAATGTTATTATTATTGCATGAGCACAATTTTTTACGCGAGTTGCATTGCGCTCCGTAACTTTTTTTTTTTTTGAGGATGGGAAATCATCAAATGACTCCTCCCGCTCTGGGTGGAGCAGGAGGGAGTGTCAGACTCTTACTGACTAAAACCCACCCGTGTTCCTTCCTTAGCCCTTTATGTTCCAGGGCAGCGGTAAACCCTTTCGGATGTTCCCGCTACCCTGGCAGGCTTCGGCCCTGTGGGGCCCCGTCACTTTGCTGACATCTCTTTGAGGCGCGCGTGGAACACGAACACGCCTAGTCCTGATCGGACGGAGAGCTACCCATTACTCTCCGCCCGCAGGCCCGCGCCTACGGTGGCCGGGAGTCGTCACGCGGCTCCGTACCTTAAACGGATTTTTCACGTCAAATACACTCTGTATAAACAACAGGCGATCCCATGCTCTGTGGCCAGGACCTTCGGTCAGGCTTCGTGTTTTTCGAGGCACGGAGGGGATTCGATGAATTCCAATCGACCCATACGGTTGATAATACTACCTATAACTTCACCACTAGCTATTACACTGTAAGATGGAAGATGTGTCTCTCTGATGATGCTCACCTGAGGCAAATACGTTTCTTATCGCAGCGGGGTAATTCAAGGTGCAAGCGCCAGCACACCAGTCTACCACGATGACATTCATGTCTTCAGCATCCAAGAAAGCTGAGAAAAAGAAATAGATTAGCCAATAATCATCACGCCTGAAGAAGCAGGCAGGAGTGTAGAGTACACTCACATGTTGCCAGGCTGCGCATTCTGAAAGTTGGAAACCTAGCAAATAGCTATCAAATATTTGGCCGTTGTGATAAATTAATCAATGTTACAAAATGGAATTCTAAAATATCGCTGTGTGTTGCACTAAGATATTAATTATGAATTGCAATAATAACACATTGCATTAGGCGTTGTACAATCTACAATGGCGTATTTACTCTGTGGCCAAGATTGCCAAGGCATCGGAATGCAAGGGGCGACATATGTAAGCCATCCCTCAATATCTGCCATATCTTCTTGAACAAACACTGCTAATCTTCTAGCTTGCCGCCCTGTATTTTTCTTGGTGCTAAAATGTTTGAGCTCGCTTCGCTTGCTCTTGCATCCTTTTCGCTCATTCGTGATTTTTTTATGTACGTCGATAAATTGTGTTCTAAATCTTCTTCTGTACTTGTAAGAATGGTCAAAAGTAAATCAAACCTCAACGAGGCGGGATGTTGAAATTTTTTAGCTCGATTTACTCGCCTTTCCGAAGCTATTATGCATGGTTCGATAAAGTAACTTATTTTCAAATCAAAATATTTTGTTTCACATAAATCTACATGGGCACTTATGAAATGTCAGAAGCTAGGTGCACGGTTCCAATTCACCCAGGATATTCAACCTCAGAATATTGCGTAACGCAATTACGAAGTCGAATATAAACCAATTCGCACTGCGTCCACTTAGTGGATTACGCAGCCCACTCCAGCATAGAGAGAAGTCCCAGCAGTGGGAACATAATAGGCTGTTATAAGTAATGAAAGCGGCCAAGTGCGAGTCGGACTCGCCCATGAAGGGTTCCGTTTTACGATTTATGACGTATTAAAAAAAACTACTTACTAGATCTCGTTCAAACCAATTTTCGGTGGAAGTTTACATGGTAATGTACATCATATATTTTTTTTTGTTTTATCATTCTTTTATTTTAGAATTTACAGGGGACACATTTTACCACTTTGGAAGTGTCTCTCGTGAAAACCATTCAGTTTAGAAAAAAATGATATTAGAGACATCAATATTATTTTTGAAGACCTATCCATAGATACACCGCACGTATGGGTTTGAAGAAAAAAAATTTTTTGAGTTTCAGTTCTAAGTATGGGGAACCCCCAAAATGTATTGTTTTCTTTCTATTTTTGTGTGAAAATCTTAATGCGGTTCACAGAATACAAATCTACTTACCAAGTTTCAACAGTATAGTTCTTATAGTTTCGCAAAAAAGTGGCTGTGACATACGGACGGACACACAGACAGACAGACAGTCATGACGAATCCATAAGGGTTCCGTGCCATTTAGCTACGGATACGAATAAGTAGTGAAGAAAGATTCCTCACCAGGCACCAGTACTGCGTTGAAGTTAGCTGTAGCGCTGCCCCGCCATCCATGGATGAGGAGAGCAGTTCTACGAGTGACGTTGAAGTTAGAGGACCAGACGAGGGCGTCGTTACCAGGGACCAGCACCTGACTTACTGATGGGTTGTTCCTGTAAACATAAGCCAAAGTTTCATTGTAACGTTCATAATCATCATCGTTAACGGGGGTGCTCGTGGCTAAGTTATAACAGGTGCACGTGTCGGTCGAAGGTTATCCTACTCTTTTCAAGGGATGGGTGACCATCCATTACATATGAGACCCCTCATTGGTTCAAAAGCCGGTGGCCCCGGCTATTGTTTTTTTTTTTTTTTTTGGCAGTAAGTCGAAAAGTTTTTTTTTAAATTTATTTTTTCAAAATCTGTATAAATATAACATATAAAAATCTGCCAAACTGCAAAATAGTTTGTCGGCAGTTGTTCTCGTTTCACAATATTATCATTATAATTTCTATTTTTACTCTATACTAACATTTAAAATATACAAAAAGGGGAAGTGAGTGTATGTACATAAATAAACACATTTTACACCTATGGAAAATTGCTATTGCCCACAGATACAAAATCAGCTATGGATACAATGATAGGTAATGTTTTTTAAGAACATTTTTAAGCTGGTTTTTCGATTTGTCATGCGCTATCAGTTGTGAGGGTAGCTCATTCAATGACGACGGTACCGCATATTTTCTTATGCGCTTACCAAAGTAATTTGTGACCTTAGGAAGTCTATAAATCAGTCAGAAACAAGAGGTATGGTGCTACCCAGTAACCATGTTGAGGAGGTCTTCTCCCTAATTCGGTTGGACTGGAGGCCAACCTCATCACTGTTGGGAAAAGGCTACGCAAATGATGACAAAGAATTCTACTACTTCTACATAACAAGTGACTTCATTCCTAACCTGGTAAAGAGATGGTACTCATTCTGTGTGTCAGGATTGTATCTGACAACCTCAGCCACATCGCTGATGGTTCCCCAGAGGTCCACCAAGTGGGGCTGACCGTCACCGTCCCGCACGTACTGGTAACGAAGATCTGAGCTCAGCTTCCTGATGATTGGCTGGTGGGGAAGAGCTGGAATGAAAAGGTTTGGATTTAAAACCATAAAAATAGTAGATAATTAATCATTATTTTCAGGAAATAAAGACCCAGAACATAGACCTGATAGACTAACATACATAATTATATTAATAATAACCCCATCGCTGCGTCGTATCTTCACGTTGAAGTCGTGGTGGGCCTTGCGTGCTCCTATGAGCTCTAAATCTGTGCTGATAGAATTTACTTTGTCCTAACAGCTTTGGTATAATAATAAAAATACCTCTTCACTCTTCAAGCACCTCAGGAGTCAGGATATGTTGCCCTCTAGTTGCTACCTAACTATGTGCTACTGACAGTTTTATTTAAAAATTTAATTCCCAAATATAATTGAAATGTAAAGTGATGGCCTGGAACACAGGTTTGAATTAAACCTAGTTCGGGTGGGTCGCTACCTAACACTCGAATTCCGAACTATCATTACTTGCACCTGTTATTAAAAAAAATATATATACATATATATATTTTAGTTGTAGTTTATTTTTAGGCACTATAAATGTATGGGAAATTTACCACTCCTGATAAATGTACACCTTTTGTAATCGTTTTTATTAAATAAAATTATTATTATTATATTATTATAGTTTTCGGGGGCCCATTATTGAGCAAGACACTCCCTGCTATTTTATCCATGTATGTATAACACATTGAACAAGCAGGGGCCATAGTCCTTCCATAGACTATACTATGTCCCCTGACAACTGCCCCTGTAACCAGTACACTTGAACCACCCAAACCCATACTTCAATGTTTTTGTTTCCATATCCTGCAATAGTCCTACACTAACCGGGGGTTGTCCTAGGCTGCACTTGCACCCAAGTGGGTTTCCGCATTGTCGAGGCGGGGGGACTCAGTAGCCGTGGCTAGCAGAACCACGGTGAAGCTAAGAGGAACCCAAGTGGGGGCCGCTCGTCAGGGCTTTGGCAGGGGGACAACGTAGCGGCCGGCGGGCGGCGGGTAGGTACCTGAGGCGGGCCGCGATGTCCCCCATGTGGGAGACATCGCGGCTGAGGATTGGAGGCCGCGGCGGGAGAGGAGTGTCGATGTGACGTTGCCGCTCTCCCTACCTTCCGCGGCCTTGACGGGGCCGCCACCGTTTGATGGCGGACGCGGTGGGGCCGCAGGGGAAGAGGAGTGTCGGTGTGACAGCGTAGGTGTGAGATGGAACACCGCAGGCTGCACTTGCACAGTTGAGTACAGGGATAAGGGACGCTGGTGCATCATTAAATCTTAATAAAAGCATCCAACGGGACTCTGCAAGTTGGCTTCAGCCCCTCGTACACCTTCCAGGTCCCTAAGATATGTCACAGACTCTTTAAATAATAATAATAAAATTGCCATTCAACGTGGCAATGCTGCCAGTCTTCCGGGCACTTTTCCGAATGACAGCGATGCGGACAAAGTCAAAGTCAAATCATTTATTTCAATTAGGCACATAAAAGGCACTTTTGAACGTCAAAATTAAAATTGATTCTAGTCGCCCCTTCCAAAAGGTAGTTTTCGTATGGAGAAGAATGGGCAAGAAACTCCACCGTTACTCTTTTAAAATGTTTTACAATATTTTGCATACATTAATTATATAATTATATGTGAAGACGATGCACCTGAACATAAAATTACTATACCACAATAGGTAAAAGAATTAAAATGAATTAATGAAACCATGACATATAAATTGACTATGTGCTAGGCACATGGTGCTCACATATTTACAAACATTCCAAAAGTAGACTATTTTCATAAATAAATAATAAGGAGTAATAAGTCCGGGTGACTTAAGCAATTACAGAATGCAAATCAATGTCAAAGAAAAAAAAAAGAATAAATTATACAATTACATTAGCAACCAGTTTGATTTTGTCTAGTACTTCGACGCCTAAATATCCATTTGTTTTTGTATCTATACTTATAATAAATCTGTAGAAGTGAAAATTCTGTACATTGAAAATATCAAAAAAATAATTTACAGGGGGTGTTACTAGACCGACACCGAACCCAAAAATGTGATTAAAAAAATTTTTGTCTGTCTGTCTGTCTGTCGGTCTGTCTGTCTGTCTGTCTGTCTGTCTGTCTGTTTGTTCAGGCATCACGCAAAAACTACCGGTTCGATTACGATGAAACTTGGTATAATTATTCTTTAATATCCTGGGCACCACACTGGGTACTTTTTATCCCGGAAAAGTATATACAATAAAAAACAAACTTAATTTTGCGGTTCGATCCCCATACCCGATAACCACTGTCTGTACTGTACTAACCGCAAATACTAAGTTTGTCGTAGGTTGGGTCACCCGCAGTGGAAATCATTTTTATTCCTTTTAGTTTTTAGAGTTATTTAGGTTTATTTTTATATGAGTCGTAGGTATAGATTTTAATTTTAAAGTATAGGTAGTATATTTGATAGTGTACGTAGTGACCGTAGGTTATTTTATAATACTGTTAGGTAGGATTAGTCATTCGTATAGATATTAGTTTTTAGGGATATTGCTTATTTATTGAGTTTAGATTAGTTATCATCAGAAATAGGTTTATTTAGGTAGGTATTTAATTTTCTGTTATTGAGTTTTTTTTTTAAATTAGGTAGGTACTTAGGTAAAGATATCATATAGGTACCCTCTTAATCACCACTAATGAGACACAATTGGTTTTCTACTGTAATTAGCCACAAAGGGCCCGCGAGATAGATGGCATTCTGGGGAAGCACATACATTTTATCCTGTTAGCACGTTCCCGTGGGATAATTTCCGACATCCACGCGGGCGAAGCCGCGGGCAGAAGCTAGTTTAATAATAAAATGTATTTATTCAGCTTTGATTTAGTCGTACTTGCCTGTAATGTCTGTACACAACTCTTGTCGAACTAAAATATGAGCCAAGGGAGACAGCCCACAGTCTGACTTAGCGTAGCGTATGATCTAGCTTGTTTAGCGCTTTACTTTGTGTAAATTATTTAATAGTCACTGCTCTCAAAATGGTGAAGGAAAATCATCATGAGGAAACAGGCATGTCCTAGAACCAACTTTTAAACTTTTAACTGTTTGATATTTTAGAAAATTTGTTAACATCAATAGGTGTGTTAAAGTATTACGTAGCCAATGGAATAGCTATGAAAACCATTCCATTAGAGAATTTTGAGATAAGCGATATTTTGTGACGAATTCTGGAAAATTTTCAAAAAAAACATTAAAATCGGTTTTTCTCGGATTCCATGAATTTTCGCCTAGGCTTTATGGGGTGCTTAATTGTTGCAAATGGGTCACACTATCACGCCCTGGAAGGAACACGTCGAGTTTCCCTGTCACCCTGTATACGGCACGGTTGGCGCAGTGGTTAAGCGATTGACTGCTGCGCTGCGTGTCGCGGGTTCGATTCCCGCACGGAACAAATATTTGTATGACCTACATGTATTTGTTCCGAGTCTGGGTGTTTTTCTATCTATAATATGTATGTATTTACAAAAAAAAAAAAAAGTATATAAGTAGTTTATCAGCCATCTTGTTACCATAACACAAGCATTAGGTTGCTTAGCTTGGGACTAGATGGCGCTGTGTGAAATGTCCAGGGATATTATTATTATTATTATACACAAAGTAAAGCGCCTGTCTGGGTTCGAACCTACAGCGCAATACACACTGAGCCCCGGCAACGTTTTGTCGTCGGGCTGTTGGCGGCTTCACTTATTGCAAGTCGGAAAAAATTGTCGGCGGGTCACTACGGGTCTAGCTTCGCCGTGCAACTGAGCGCAGGCGTAGGTACGCAAGCCGCCAACATGTCGGTGGGCAACACGCGCGGGCGCATGTTGCCGACATGATTCTTTTCATATAGGCCGCCGGGTTGTGACGGCGGCCCGGCGGGCTCAGTGTGTATTGCGCTTACGACTTACTCGTAAATCGCGGACATTACCACTTGGCCATCATTGCTCCTATTCCTTGGTAAGTCGGAATTAAATCCTATAATATTATAAACGTGAAAGTTTGTATGGATGGATGGATATTTATTACTCTTTCACGCAAAAACTACTGAACGGATTTGGATGAAATTTGGCACACAGATGTTTTATAACCAGGATTAACATATATGTAATTTTTATCCCGACATTCCCACGGGATCGAAACGTATGTGGGTGAAACCGCGGGGCGCAGCTAGTATTAGAATAATATAATAATTACCTGCTACTACTACAGCCAACCCGATGAGCTGAAACACTACGTGCTTCTCCATGGTTGTACACAAAATAACTAATCGTTAAAAATAACAATAATTTTCATTTATATTTATACTAATCTATATCTATTATAATCTGTACTAATCTAATGCTGAAGAGTTTGTATTTTTGAATGCGCTAATATCGCGCATCGTATCTGAGATACGATGTTTCAGTATTACTGTAAAGTATGATTTCCACCAAACGGCTCGCATCGCATCGGATCGGAAAGGATACGAACGGATACGGTGACAGCCGACCGCGTCCGGCAGGATGTCGACGCATACGCGTACCGTTCTCTCCGTAGGCTCCGTACCGTCTATTGCGAACGTAGGTATCCGTTTCTGCACCTAGTCAAATAGTTTCATTCCTACCGTGTTGACGTTGTAGTGACACAAGCCAGTCACTTACCATACCTTTACCTTCAGTACCAGAACCAACGCATACCTTTACCTCCAGTACCAGAACCAACACATACCTTTACCTTCAGTACCGTACCACCTGCATAAACCGATACCTGCCCTGCGACGCAGTAGAAGCCACGCGCCGCGTGGCTTCTACTGCGTCGTGTGTCCACCTCTGCTGCTACGATGATCTTCACGCATGTCGTCAGCCTTGAGCCCAAACCGTTCTTTTCAGAGCGAACTTCTTGTTTCTTAAAACGGAGTCACGTTATTACGTACGTCCTTTTCAGGGCGGTCTTCTTCTCTGTTTCTTTAACTGGTTTGTCAAACAACGCAGGGCAGGTATCGGTTTATGCAGGTGGTACGGTACTGAAGGTAAAGGTATGTGTTGGTTCTGGTACTGGAGGTAAAGGTATGCGTTGGTTCTGGTACTGAAGGTAAAGGTATGGTAAGTGACTGGCTTGTGTCACTACAACGTGTTCTAATTTTTTTGAACTGAAAAAAAAGTCATATTCAATTCAAATTCTGACATTCTAATTGCTCAGAATGTCAGTAGGTTTGAGACATTACTTGAGACATTTTGCATAAAATCTTTACTCCGCTTCAATGACAGTAAATATTACGTAGACCCAGCGTAATGGATGTGAAAAAATAAGAAGGACCCAGTAGTTTCATTCCTATCGTGTTGACTTGTTCTAATTTTTTAATTTGTTTCGTTCGGATACGACGACGGGCGAATCGGTTTCATTTTGACAGTTCAACAACATTCATTGCGTTATTTACGTGTTGAGCAGACAAATTTTTCGAACTTATGAAGCAATGGATTAGCAATTTGCTTCAAAATGATTCTGATTCCGATAGATCGTGTGTTACGCAATTAGGGTGCAGATCGCGCGTCGCAGCACACTTTCGGCTACGATCGCGTGTCGCGGAAGAAGGTCGCGGCCAAGCTGCTGTGCGCGGCTTGGTAATATAGACTTTACTAGACTTTTAGAAATACTGTGTACTGTATATCGTTTAAAGATAACCGTCCCGATCCGATGCGATGCGAGCCGTTTGGTGGAAACCATCTTTTAGTAGGTAGGTAAATTTTCTTTAGCCTTGACTCATTGAATGATTCATAAATAAATACATTATCATTCGATTGCATTATCATAATAATCGTTACACTCTATTTCTGATAATGTTCACGTGGTGGAGATAAGGACCACGTAAAGGGGGTTTGTTTTGGACTTTCGTATGGTTACGTAACCAATCGGTTAAGTACGTTATCCTTATCATTTTAAAATGGTCGATTTTTTAAATAAAGTCTAACCGGAATCACGAAATTGTAATAAAAAGAAAGTGTTTTTAGTACACACGGCTACACATCAAGCTATGCAAAACCAGTATTAGCTGACCGTTCATTGTGAGAAAATATCATACAAAGTGAGGCCAAGACAATAGAATAGAATAGAATAGAATACTCTTTATTGTACACCATACAAATTACAGGACATAAATATAAAACATTTTATAAAGGGTGACACAATGGGCGGTCTTATCGCTAAGAGCGATCTTTTAAAGACAACCTTTGGATGGATTTAAAAATTAAGGAGAGACAAATATAGTAGGTAGTCTGTGGTGTACCATTTAAATTATATCTACTATTAATATAATACATGAAGTGTTTATTTTTAAATTTTACTTACCTAAATAAATATATACATATAATAATAAAATTAAATAAAAACCTAAATAGACAAACTGGTTTTGTATAGCTTGACGTGTAGCCGTGTGTACCTACACGCCTTGTGCTCTGAAAACACAACGCACGGACGGACAGACGGACGGACAGATAGCAAAGTCTTAGTAATAGGGTCCCGTTTTTACCCTTTGGGTACAGAATACCCAAACCCTAAAAACAAGTCGACTCGTCAGTATTTCCTAAATTGATATTCTCCTAAAGTGTATTGAAGGTAAATACAATCTCAGAACAAGCCGTGGACCAGGAGGGGCTTGTGGCTTAGTAATAACAGCCTCACAGGTCGATCGATCAGGTTAAGCTACGCCTGCCGCGGTTAGTCCGTGAATGGGTGACCATCTTTACATACCAAGACCCCTCCGTGCCTCGGAAGCGGGAACATCCGAAAGGGTTACCGCTGCCCTGGAACATAAAGGGCTAAGGAACACGGGTGGGTTTTAGTCAGTAAGAGTCTGACACTCCCTTCTGCCCCACCCAGAGCGGGAGGGGTCATCTGATGATTTCCCATCCTGAAAAAAAAAAAAAAAAAAAGTGCCGTTGGTCCCGGCTGTCATTCGTGGGGTCTTTGACAGTCGTTACGCGTTTTATTAAACGTTCGACGAAACGTTCGCGCATTTGGTCTATTTTAGTTACTTCCACAGTATTATGTCATATGGCATTTTATTGTGGGGTCGGGCTGCTGACATTGAATCCATTTTTATTTTGTAAAAGAGAGCTGTCAGAGCCATTTACAATCTACGTCGCCGCGAATCTCTTAGGGAACTATATAAAAGAGTTAATATTATAACGGTACCTTGCCAATTCATTTATGAAAATATTATGTATGTAAGAAAAAATCAACATCTTTTTAATAAAATAAGTGATAGACATAATTTTAATACTAGAAATAAAGATAAATTAGATCAACCTTTTAGATTCAGATTATCTAAAGTACATATACATCTTTTATGGGGTAGGTACTGTGTTAAATGTTACAACAAAATACCATGTGAAATATTGCAATTATGTAAATGAAAGAAAATTTAAAACTTATAATAAAATTACACTTTGTAAGCAAGGATATTACAAATTAGAGGATTATATCCAAGATAAGAATGATTGGAAACATGCTGGTCCTGCTCCATAAGACAATCTCTAGAGTCTAGACAAAATCAAACTGGTTGCTAATGTAATTGTTTAATTTATTCATTTTTTTTCTCTTTGACATTGATTTACATTCTGTAATTACTTAAAGTCACACCCGGACTTATTACTCCTTATATTTATTTATAAAAATCGTCTACTTTTGGAATGTTTGTAAATATGTGAGCACCATGTATCTATCACATAGTTAATATAAATGACATGGTTTCATTAATCAATTTTAATTCTTTTACCTATTGTGGTTTAATAATTTTATTTTTAGGTGCATCGTCTTCACATATAATTATATAATTAATGTATGCAAAATATTGTAAAACATTTTAAAAGAGTAACGTTGGAGTTTCTTGCCCATTCTTCTCCATACGAAAACTACCTTTTGGAAGGGGCGACTAGAATCAATTTAATTTTAATTTTGACTTTCAAAAGTGCCTTTTATGTGCCTAGGTATTTGAAATAAATGATTTGACTTTGACTTTACGGGTCGTCAGTAGCCCGAAAGTCTGGC
The DNA here is from genome assembly GCA_945859715.1 of Apamea sordens. Lineage (NCBI taxonomy): Eukaryota > Metazoa > Arthropoda > Insecta > Lepidoptera > Noctuidae > Apamea > Apamea sordens. The sequence goes on along the minus strand of OX244015.1, from coordinate 1,221,165 downwards.
AACCAGTCTTACCAAGAGGTATCGTATTACCCAGTAACTGGGTTGTGGAGGTCAGATAGGCAGTTGCCCCATGTAAAATACTGATATTCAGCTGCATCCGATTAGACTGGAGGCCGACCCCAACATAGTTGGGAAAAGGCGGGCAGATGATGAACCGTGTACCAGATGGGATATCCTATCAGCAAAAATTACCTGTACAAACTTTCATCCCCTATTCAACCCCTCCACTTTCGAGTCCGCTACGTGTCTCCGAAATATCTGGACAGTCATCGCGGCAGCGTCAAAAAAATATCTGAATACTTTGAAGCAGCGCTAGTAATGTCCATAAAAATATTTAATAAACTACCAGATGCAATAAAGGTTGAAACCAACGATACGACATTTATAAATAAGCTCAAGCAAATATTAATTACTAGCTTCTGCCCGCGGCTTCGCCCGCGTGGATGTCGGAAATTATCCCACGGGAACGTGCTAACAGGATAAAATGTATGTGCTTCCCCAGAATGCCATCTATCTCGCGGGCCCTTTGTGGCTAATTACAGTAGAAAACCAATTGTGTCTCATTAGTGGTGATTAAGAGGGTACCTATATGATATCTTTACCTAAGTACCTACCTAATTTAAAAAGAAACTCAATAACAGAAAATTAAATACCTACCTAAATAAACCTATTTCTGATGATAACTAATCTAAACTCAATAAATAAGCAAAATCCCTAAAAACTAATAACTATACGAATGACTAATCCTACCTAACAGTATTATAAAATAACCTACGGTCACTACGTACACTATCAAATATACTACCTACCTATACTTTAAAATTAAAATCTATACCTACGACTCATATAAAAATAAACCTAAATAACTCTAAAAACTAAAAGGAATAAAAATGAACTCCACTGCGGGTGACCCAACCTACGACAAACTTAGTATTTGCGGTTGGTACAGTACAGACAGTGGTAATCGGGTATAGGGATCGAACCGCAAAATTAAGTTTGTTTTTTATTGTATATACTTTTCCGGGATAAAAAGTACCCAGTGTGGTGCCCAGGATATTAAAGAATAATTATACCAAGTTTCATCGTAATCGAACCGATAGTTTTTGCGTGATGCCTGAACAAACAGACAGACAGACAGACAGACAGACAGACAGACAGACCGACAGACAGACAGACAGACAAAAATTTTTTTAATCACATTTTTGGGTTCGGTGTCGGTCTAGTAACACCCCCTGCCATTTATTTTTTTGATATTTTCAATGTACAGAATTTTCACTTCTACAGATTTATTATAAGTATAGATTAAAGCATACGACACGATAAACGAATACATACAAGACAAAAAAATCTATTGAACACAAACAGACACCACACATAGTTAGTTGTATTGATACATTCATACATATACAGACAAATATTATAATATGATAGATATATGTTTAATTGACCTTACCAAATAAGTATTATGTACCAACTATAACAGACTCATCTCAACAAAATAAAATGTTATATTTACCTATAAACATTTTAATAAATGTTAATAACATATTTTAAAGATTCATCATCTGCCTGGCCTTTTCCCAATCATGTTAGGGTCGGCTTCCAGTCTAACCGGATGCAGCTGAATACCAGTATTTTACATGGAGCGACTGCCTATCTGACCTCCACAACCCAGTTACTGGGTAATACGATACCCCTTGGTAAGACTGGTTGTCAGACTTTCGGGCTTCTGACTACCCGTAACGACTGTCAAAGATCCACGAATGACAGCCGGGACCAACGGCTTAACGTGCTTTCCGAGGCACGGAGGGGTCTCGGTATGTAAAGATGATCACCCATCCACAGACCAATCGCGGCAAGCGTAGCTTAACCTGACCGATCGACCTGTGCGGCTGTTATTTTTTTTGCAGATTGAGTAATTAATGTGGCCTACCCAAATGTCCTTTCTTTGGTATTGTTCGTCGGATCGTTGAGCTCCTTAAGTTTTGAGTTGAGCTGCACGATTTCTGACAAATGCGTGCACTGACTGGACAGGTCCTCTCAATCTGTGTGGTTCTTTCCTCAAAAGACCATCTCAGACATCGACCTACATGGTCTTCATATGATCTGACCAAGATTATGTCTGGACTTTAAAAGAGACTGTGACGTCTGAGTTTGTTTCGGCCTTTCTTCTCAGACTAGTCAGATAGGAAACGCCGACCTCATCTAGTTTTAAAATATGATTGACGTGTAAAAGTGTTTGTACAAACCTACTTACAAAAATAAAATCATTTATTATTTAGCCACGGGCCCCTCAACATATTGATGTCATCCAGGTCTCCGAAGTGGACACTACTGGAATTGTTTCATCTTGGTCCTGTCTTGGTTGTCGGGGCGATGTCGGTGCCGGTGTCGGTACCGGTGTCGGTACCGGGGTCGGTGTTGGTGTCGGTACCGGTGTCGGTGCCGGTGTCGGTACCGGTGTCGGTACCGGTGTCGGTACCGGTGTCGGTACCGGTGTCGGTACCGGTGTCGGTACCGGTGTCGGTACCGGTGTCGGTGTCGGTGGAGGGCTGCGTCGTATCATCGCACTCCGATTAAAGGGGCTGCCTTCCATATAAGCTAATATTTAAAATTAATATTAATTAGTTCATTGTTTAAATTGACACTTAAAATGTTTCTCTATATAACTCGCTAATACACTAAAACTAGGTCACTATTTATGCAAACGTTAATTTATTTTATTTTAAAAATGCATTTATGAGCACGTCTGTACATTTTGAATGCCTAAAATGCAAATCGAAATGCTTCGAGTTTGAGTTTTTTGAACGGGCTGTCGCTCATGGCCATGGGGTAAGTCCTGCAATCGAGGTCTTTCAGCCGAAGAATGACGAATTTAGAGGAAAAAATAATAACAAAAAAATGTTCTAAACAATTTTTTATTTATAAATCGTAGTACATACAATTTCAAAATTATTAGAAGATTTTCTTTATGCTTAACTTAATAATAAATTTTAATATGCTTCTGGTCCAAGTCTGGAATCTGTAACAAAATTATTTAGTTAACTATGTACTTTTACAAAAGTTATGCGAACCCTAATTGCGATACACAATATCAATCAAAATCTGAATCATTTCGAAGGATATTGCTAATCCATTGCTTCATATGTTCGAAGAATTTGTCTGCTCAACAACGTAAATAACGCAATGAATGTTGTTGAACTGTCAAAATGAAGGGTGTGTGAGGCTTTGAAATCGTAATTTTAATTTTGACGTTCGAAAAGTGCTGATTCTCAGCCTAGTTTGAATAAATGACTTTTGATTTTATCTAAGAGTGGATAGATCTACAGTTGCTTGGAGCAGTGCAAACAAATTCTGTCACAAAATGTTTCAAAAAAATTTATATGATTACCTTCTGTTCAATCTTCCAATGTGCGAGACCTCCTACAGACCTGTAAATAAATAATGTAGGGCTTTAATAGGGAATTACAGATTAGTGCGGTTGACACTTCCCGTGACCCATCGGCTGGCTAACCTTGGCCAGAGGCTAAGCATTGCCATACAACGTGGCAATGCCGCCAGTCTCTTGGGTACATTACCAGTCGACACTGATGCGGAGGAATATTTCGACGCAATATATTGGTCTTTTGGTAGTTTTGGTTAGTAAAGGATATTAAATTTTTATTTTCATAACTAGCTTCTGCCCGCGGCTTAGCCCGCGTGGATGTCGTTAAGATTTGTAGCAACATGAGTAAAAAGACTGTCATAGGGTGCAATTTACTAGATTTTTTTAAATGCCAATAATTTTTAAAATACACTTGGATTTTTAAAATATTTTTCTGATTACTATTATGACTTGGCCTTCGTGTAATTTGATGTATTCCTTCCAGGATCTGAATGCAATTCTCGTAATTTAAAACGTTCAAAATCTAGTCGCAGTCTCATCTTGGCGACAAACAATTGTTAAAAACTTGTCAAAAATGTAGGGAAATTAGAGGTATTTTTGACAGATTGAGACTGATATCAGACTGTGAACGTTCTTAAAATTACGAAGACTGTCCCTGTGGGAGTATGACCCATTTGTAACAATTAAGCACCCCATAAAGCCTAGGCAAAAAATTCATGAAATCCGACAAAAGCATTATTATTCATGTATTTTTGGAAATATCCTAGAATTCGTCACTATGAATATACTTATCATATTTTATGATTTTCGGAGCAATATTTTGCATGTAATAATATTAATATATAATTATATAAAGTGATAATATTATATAAAATATTTTAAAGTTGTTGAAGTTTAGAGGTTTAGTTCTTTTTTATACCGGGTGGCAAGGACATCGACGCGCAAGTTATAACCATGAATTCAGCACATGATTTGAGACCCCTTAGCGTAGAATTCTTTTGTCGGTTATCAAAAAAAATATCTGCTGTCTCATAGGAAAGTGGAAACCTACGCGGTCAAAATGTATGGAACAGCTAACTTTTTTTTTAATAACCGACCAAATCTGTCGACGTGAGGTGTTTAGAATAAATTTTCTATCTTTCTTAAATGTACCTGATCAGACGTTTACTCGTGTCCGCCGCCGCCTGAACCGCCGCCTGATCCGCCGCCTGAACCGCCGCCTGATCCGCCTGAATCGCCGCCTGAACCGCCGCCTGATCCGCCTGAACCGCCGCCTGAACCGCCGCCTGAACCGCCGCCTGATCCGCCGCCTGAACCGCCGCCTGATCCGCCTGAATCGCCGCCTGAACCGCCGCCTGAACCGCCGCCTGAACCGCCGCCTGAACCGCCGCCTGATCCGCCTGAATCGCCGCCTGAACCGCCACCTGAACCGCCGCCTGAACCGCCGCCTGAACCGCCGCCTGATCCGCCGCCAAGGCCGCCTGAATCGCCGCCTGAACCGCCGCCCGAACCGCCGCCTGAACCGCCGCCTGAACCGCCGCCTGAACCGCCGCCGGATCCGCCTGAATCGCCGCCTGAACCGCCGCCTGAACCGCCGCCTGAACCGCCGCCTGAACCGCCGCCTGATCCGCCTGAATCGCCGCCTGAACCGCCGCCTGATCCGCCGCCTGAACCGCCGCCTGAACCGCCGCCTGAACCGCCGCCGGATCCGCCTGAATCGCCGCCTGAACCGCCGCCTGAACCGCCGCCTGAACCGCCGCCTGAACCGCCACCTGAACCGCCGCCTGAACCGCCGCCTGATCCGCCTGAATCGCCGCCTGAACCGCCGCCTGAACCGCCGCCTGAACCGCCGCCTGAACCGCCGCCTGAACCGCCGCCTGATCCGCCTGAATCGCCGCCTGAACCGCCGCCTGAACCGCCGCCTGAACCGCCGCCTGAACCGCCGCCTGAACCGCCGCCTGAACCGCCGCCTGATCCGCCTGACTCGCCGCCTGAACCGCCGCCTGAACCGCCGCCTGAACCGCCGCCTGAACCGCCGCCTGATCCGCCTGAATCGCCGCCTGAACCGCCGCCTGAACCGCCGCCTGAACCGCCGCCTGATCCGCCGCCTGAACCGCCGCCTGATCCGCCGCCAAGGCCGCCTGAATTGCCGCCTGAACCGCCGCCTGAACCGCCGCCTGAACCGCCGCCTGAACCGCCGCCTGAACCGCCGCCTGAGCCGCCGGCATCACCGCCTGTCAATCCCGCAAATACATATATTAAAAATAAAATCAAATTATTAAATATATTTACTGGATCGTTGGTGTAGTGGTCGCTACCGCTGAGCATGAGGTCCTAGGCTCGATTCCCAGGCCGAGCAGTGTTATTGGGTTTTTCATCACGAATTTCTCAGCCTGGAGTCTGGATTTGTGCCAGGTTCATGCCAATAGGTTCACCCCATATTACATCATCTGCCTGCCTTTTCCCAACTATGTTGGGGTCGGCTTCCAGTCTAACCGAATGCAGCAGAATACCAGTATTTTACATGGAGCGATAGCCTATCTGCCAGCCAATAAAGGCAAGAATGAGGTGGGAGCTCTGTTCCTCGTCAGTGTTCACTCCAGCCGGCCAATAAAGGCAAGCCAGAGGTGAGGAACAAAACTTCTCCCGGGAGATAGGGTCCGTGGGGTCCCTACTGCCCAACAGCTCGCCACATGCTGCTCTGCGGGTTTATTTTTATTATTTGTGTGACAGTGAGTGTGGTAGCCCAATGGTAGTATGCCTCAACTTACGAGAGGCTTTACTTTGTGGAAATCATTTCATCACCATTGTCCTCAAAAAGATGAAGGAAATCATCGTGAGGAAACGCAACAAAACATTTATTTCAAACAAACCAATGACAGGCACTTTTGAATTGTCAAGGGGTCACTCAGTCAGAAAGATGAAGCTAGTTGCCGTGACGTAGTTGACGGGGCCCTCTAGGGCCGATGCCGCCAGGGCTGCGGGATATTCGAAAGAGGTACCGTGGCTCCTGGCACAGGCAACTGAAGGAACACGGGTGGGTTTTAGTCAGTAAAAGTCTGACACTCCCTTCCGCTCCGCCCAGAGCGGGAGGGGTCATATGATGATTTGCCACACAAAAAAAAAAAAAAAAAAATGGGGTCATTCAGTCAGAAATATGAAGCTAGTTGCCCATTCCAAAGCGTAGTAGGTACCTATGGAGAAGAACGGGCAAGAAAAGACTCTCTTTGAAATCATAAAATCATACTGAAATCGATTCAGTAGTTAATCAGTAGAAGATGAAAAATAGAACCACCGTCTGTCTGTCTTTAACGTTACGGAACCCTTAGAATCAGGTAGCACTACTGTGTATGTTTACCTTGATTGTCGGGAACACCTCCGCTACCACCGCCGGAACCACCGCCGTTGCCACCTCCGGAACCACCTCCAGCACCATCGCCCATCGAACCTCCGCTGCCACCGCCGGAACCACCTCCGTTGCCACCTCCGGAACCACCTCCAGAACCACCGCCCATCGAACCTCCGCTACCACCGCCGGAACCACCTCCGTTGCCACCTCCGGAACCACCTCCAGCACCACCGCCGATTGAACCTCCGCTACCACCGCCGGAACCACCTCCGTTGCCACCTCCGGAACCACCTCCAGCACCACCGCCGATTGAACCTCCGCTACCACCGCCGGAACCACCTCCGTTGCCACCTCCGGAACCACCTCCAGCACCACCGCCGATTGAACCTCCGCTACCACCGCCGGAACCACCTCCGTTGCCACCTCCGGAACCACCTCCGCTACCACCGCCGGAACCACCATCGCCGGAACCACCTCCGCTGCCACCGCCGATCACACCTCCGTTACCACCGCCGGAACCACCTCCGTTGCTACCTCCGGAACCACCTCCGCTACCACCTAAACAAAAAAAAACAACATTATCATGAGATATGGTCATCATGTCAATTCATCATACACGAACCACAATCAGCTATACTGTTCCCACTGCTGGGGTACAGGCCTCCTCTCTTCGAGCGTACACGTCATACTCATACAATAACGGCTATCCAAAAAAGAGCGTTTTTTGACAGCTAAATGTCAAATACTGGTGAAAATAACAGATTTTCATGCATGACAGCAATAATAATATGGCGGAACCGCTTTCTTAGGGAACCGTGGCTCTACTGGGATCTATTCGGGTTATGCATTGAAAACCGCCATTATAAATTGAAATACGCCATTGTAAGAAAAAGGACCGCCTCCATAGCCGGCCGGCTACGCACCGCCACCAATAGTCTCCTGAGCGTGTTCTCAGATAGGTGGGACTCCCCTCTGCTGCGCCACTGGGTGAGGATCCATACCAATTGATATTCTTTTCTGTTATTTCCTCCTTATTACTAACACTAGTCATTAAGTTATTTCGTTGTTACTAACACTATGGACTTACGTCTGAAATAAAGAATTTGAATTTGAATTTGAAAAGGGGTTTGAAATTTTGAAGGTCCGTGGCACTGGCCTACCTACTGTCGTGCCATATTGTTTTTTTTTTTTTTTCAAAATGGCGGCCTCATTCTATGCAAATAGATAACATAATAAGACCACACCCCGTAGTGTCATGTTTCCACGTTCAAAGTTGATCACGAACGTTGAACAAAGTTGAATTTTGCCTAAATTTTAATAAATTTGGATGTCAATTCAAAAGATATTGATGAATTATTTTAAACATACAGAGATAATATTGCATACATGTATACAACAAGATGTACGCAAATTCACAAAAAAATATGGATGTCACGTGACTGTCTTTATCTCTTTGCGTAAAGAAGAACGTTGTAGTTTGCACATTTGTATAACTTCTTATGTTCTATTTATATTTAATATACAAGTACAAATAGCTAGCGAAACTTCGCAGACTTCGTATTGGGTATCGATAATTATGATTTATTATGATAAAATTTAATTTTCGGGATCACCGCACAGCTGGTTGTGTAATTATTTGAAATATCAGTTTAAACACCAGTTTTTTATTTTTTATTTCACTGACGTGGTGACTTCTAACTATACATAACTACAAGCGGTCGTTGACCCCAAACAACAAATCATTAAATCTTTTTATCGTTTAGATATCGCTAACAAAAAAGTATAAGTATATAAAGTCTGACCACCAGTCTTACCAGGGGTATCGCATTACCCAGTAACTGGGCTGTGGAGGTCAGATAGGCATGTAAAATACTGGCATTCAGCTGCATCCGGTTAGACTGGAAACCGAACCCAACATCGTTGGCTAGGCAGATGATGAGATATCGCTACCTATAACGTATGTGGAGTTTCGCTAGTTAATTTAATTTGCTCCTGTATAATGTGTAATTGTTAGTTCTTCCGAATAAATCCTACTAATATTATAAACGTGAAAGTTTGTATGGATGGACGGATGGATGTTTGTTACTCTTTCACGCAAAAACTACTGAACGGATTTAAATGAAACTTGGCACACCGATGGTTTATAACAAGGATCAACATATAGGATAGTTTTTATCCCGATATTCACACGGGATCGAAACTTAGGTATGTGGGTGAAACCGGAGCGCAGCTAGTAAAAAAAAGAAAAATTGACTTATTACTTACCACCCCCTAAACCTATACCTAGGTCGACTCCTAGGCCTACATTAGCGCCGCCTCCTAGGCCTACATTAAGGCCGCCTCCTACATTAAGGCCGCCGCCCTTACCAGAGCCTAAGCCTACGTTGAGGTGTTTGCTTACACCCAGACCGAGGCCTAAAAACAGAATTCAAACATTAGTCATAATCATCATAATCATTTATTTCTCTGCAAACATGGGTAAATAATATGTACGGACACCAGCACATCAAGCTACTACAATCTGTCAAATTTCTTTAGTAGATTTTCAACTTTATTGCTAAAGCATTAGGTTCAATGTTGATTGGGAAAATCTGACAGTTTCGGGTAGGTTGCCTGCTGGCGTCCGTACGATAAAATTCATGCCTTGTAAAAACAAATGAGTTCGCTTTCGAACTGTGTGCGCTCACTCAAGTAGTGAGGTGTCAACTCCAAATGAACTTTACAAAATCGTACAATCTTAGGATATTCATTTAATGAATTTATTGAGTCTGCTTACCCCCCAAAGGAACGCAAAGGGCGCTGCTAACCTGTGAAAAAACATTTATTTTAATAAGTATATACTTATGTAACATTAAGAGGGGCTTGTGGCTAACTAGCTTATTTAAGGCAAAGTGTATCGATTTCGACATAGCAAAATTTTTGCAATTTGTGGTATCACTCTCAACAATGTCAGTTCAACTTGAAATGGAATATTTGCCATTAACCTCCCGCCCATCGCCCAATGTATCAGTGGTCGGCGCAGATGTCTTCTTCCATACATATTTATCAGTCGTTATCGCAGTAGTCAGCCCCTTTCTAACCATATCATCTTTTTTTTTGGAACGAAGTTCCTTATCGCGCGTTGTGAAAAGGGGCTAGACGGAAAAAATTGTAACGACACTTTTTGCTATAGGTAGTTCTAAGCCGTGCAGCGTGCGCGTGTTTCTCTGTCTCTCTCTCTCTCTCTCTCTTATAGAAAGCAAGCCAGTTATTCTTCGTTTCATCCGGGTGTCCCTTGACACCTCTCAAGTTTTTTTTACTTTTAGGTACACTAACGACCTATTCACTAGAAACATTGCAAGCATTGAGTTATGGTGAATTAGTCATTTACAGCCGTACACAGCACTTACATAAAAAATAGCTTCTTGAATATTACGTTTTAACAAGATTTTTTATCATCATCAAGATCTTTCACACAGTTTTCCATCCATAGTTTCTTTGATCTTCCTCTACTCTTAAAGCCATCCACATTCATCTGTGTGGTTCTTTCCTCAAAAGACCATTTCAGACACTAATCTACATGGTCTTCACATGATCTGACCAAGATTATATCTGGACTTTAAAAGAACTCTGAGTTTGTTTCGGTCTTTCTTCTCAGAGTAGTCAGATAGGAAATACCGAACTCAGAGTTTTAAAAACCTACTTTTAGGGAAAATAATCATAAACATCGAAAATCATCCGCATCGCTGTCAACAGTAAAAGTGCCCAAAAGCCTGGCAGCATTGCCACGTTATATGACGAAGCTTATTGATACTAGTTAGTATCAATAAGCTTCGTCATATAACACACACACACATAGTTGGGAAAAGTCCCAAGACTTTTCCCAACTATGTTGGGGTCGGCTTCCAGTCTAAACGGATACGCTGAGTACCAGTATTTCACACGGAGCGACTGCCTATCTGACCTACACAACCCAGTAAAACTGGGTAATACAATATTCCTTGGTAAGACCGGTTGTCAGGCTTTCGGGCTTCTGACTACCTGTCAAAGATTCACAAATGACAGCCGGGGCTAGGGGTCTTGGTATGTAAAGATGGTCACCCATCCACGGGCCAACCGCGGCAAGCGTTGCTTAACCTGATCGATCGACCTGTGCGGCTGTTATTATTTCGCCACAAGCCCCTATATTAATACTAATTAAAATTTGTTCTAAAAATTACCAAAAATCAAAAGCCAAATAAAAAGGTTTTCTTACCAAAATCCCAACGAAAAATGCAGTCTTCATTGTTGTGGTGTCTATGGCCACAGGAGAACTATAAGACTAAATTTTGGAGGTCTGTGTGCCCATTATATACCTAAACGACACAGACGCGTATAATCAAAATTTTAACAAAGATATATATCATTTTTACATAACAATTGGTCTTTGTTTTCAATATATACAAATATAATTTCCATCCTCCTGTTGGTCTGTTCGTTATTGGTAATGCAGTTATTTTAATTCTTAACGATTTTTGTTCACGGGTTATCATAAATGCACACGAAAAAATGAAATGTGCACGATGCACATTCCTGGTGCGCAGGGCTCGGGCTAGCTCCAGCGGCATCCTGAGGGCATTCGCGCAGAGGTTCGTTTGCCAGTACAGTCACGAGCAAAAGTATGTACCTATACACTCGGCTTTAGTCAAAAGTCTACCAATCTACTCGATTTACTCCTTTATTTTGGAATGAAATTTTCGAACCCATATGTTTATGTAATGTGTCGTATTTCAACGTTGCGTTCGTTATTTCACGAAAAAATCGCAATTGAAAGTTGCCAAGTGTTGACATATTAGTGCTCGTAACTGTACCTGAACCATTGCTGTATGGTTCACATACTGTTTATGTTTTTATTTATTTTTTAAATTTTGTACCTATGACCCCGTGTTGGTCGCAATAAACGATTTTTATTTATAAAATTATATGCTTACTAGTCCAACAAAAAAACTGGTCAACGGTCACTTGAAAAATGTGATAAATGGAGCGCAAAAATACTCTTTGTGTTTTATATGACTTCGCTATGTTTGAATTGGGTATATGTATAGAAGGTTTTTACAACTTGGCAAAATATCGAGACTTCTATATTATATTTTCGTTTATTATTTATGTAAAAAAACATAAAGGAAGAAAATATCTAAATGACGGTCAAAAAACCGAATCATAATCCGTTGTGGGTATAGTTTAGAAGAAGAACGCGCTCAACCAGACGGATATGAAAAGCGACTTTAATGTATAATAATGTACCAGTACCTATTTATAATATAATACATTGCACTAAAATATTGATTAAGTATGAATTGCAATACTAACACTGAATTAGGAATTTTAAGTAAGTATAAGCAGCCAACTTTCCGAAACACAAAACAAATCAAATCAAATCCATTTATTTGCCAGAATTAAGGTTTACAGTGTATGAGGTTTACATTATATTAAAACTATAAGTAATGACCCCGCAGTTCCTTCCTCAATCATAAAGATAGCTATAAACAGAGGATCATTAAGTCCACAAAAACAGTACATTACGATAGCGAGGGTGCTAAACGCCGTGCATGAACACACACGTATCGTATACTATTTTATAGACGACCATTTTTAGGGTTCCGTAGCCAAATGGCAACGGAACCCTTATGGATTCGTCATGTCTGTCTGTCTGTCTGTCTGTCGGTCTGTCTGTCTGTCTGTCTGTCTGTCGGTCTGTCTGTCTGTCTGTCTGTCTGTCTGTCTGTCTGTCCGTCCGTATGTCACAGCCGCTTTTTTCCGAAACTATAAGAGCTATACTGTTGAAACTTGGTAAGTAGATGTATTCTGTGAACCGCATTAAGATTTTCACACAAAAATAGAAAAAAAAACAATAAATTTTGGGGGTCCCCATACTTAGAACTGAAACTCAAATTTTTTTTTTTTCATCAAACCCATACGTGTGGGGTATCTATGGATAGGTCTTCAAAAATGATATTGAGGTTTCTAATATCATTTTTTTCTAAACTGAATAGTTTGCGCGAGAGACACTTCCAAAGTGGTAAAATGTGTGTCCCCCCCCCTGTAACTTCTAAAATAAGAGAATGATAAAACTAAAAAAAATATATGATGTACATTACCATATAAACTTCCACCGAAAATTAGTTTGAACGAGATCTAGTGAGTAGTTTTTTTTTAATACGTCATAAATCGTAACGTAACGGAACCCTTCATGGGCGAGTCCGACTCGCACTTGGCCGGTTTTTATTTATTTTATTTTTACGCAAAATACGCGCATTGCCGTGGAGTTGCGGACACCAGCCCGTACTACCTATTAAATACGTGGTGCTTGTTAACAGGCCTACGCTGTCCTCCCATACCTACTGTAATTTGAAAACATTTTAAAAGCCAATTATTTTTAAACTAGCTTCTGCCCGCGGCTTCGCCCGCGAGGATGTCGGAAATTTACCCACGGGAACGTGCTAACAGGATAAAATGTATGTGCTTCCCCAGAATGCCATCTATCTCGCGGGCCCTTTGTGGCTAATTACAATAGAAAATCAATTGTGTCTCATTAGTGGTGATTAAGAAGGTACCTATATGATATCTTTACCTAAGTATCAACCTGATTTAAAAAAAAACTCAATAACAGAAAATTACAGTAAATACCTACCTACCTAAATAAACCTATTTCTGATGATAACTAATCTAAACTCAATAAATAAGCAAAATCCCTAAAAACTAATATCTATACGAATGACTAATTCTACCTAACAGTATTATAAAATAACCTACGGTCACTACGTACACTATCAAATATACTCGTACTACCTATACTTTAAAATTTAAATCTATACCTACGACTTATATAAAAATAAACCTAAATAACTCTAAAAACTAAAAGTAATAAAAACGAACTCCACTGCGGGTGACCTAACCTACTCAATACTCACCACCTACGACAAACTTATTATTTGCGGTTGGTACAGTAATCGGGTCTAGGGATCAAACCGCAAAATTAAGTTTGTTTTTTATTGTATATACTTTTCCGGGATAAAAAGTACCCAGTGTGGTGACCAGGATATTAAAGAATAATTATACCAAGTTTCATCGTAATCGAACCGGTAGTTTTTGCGTGATGCCTGAACAAACAGATAGACAGACAGACAGACAGACAGACAGACAGACCGACAGACAGACAAAATTTTTTTTAATCACATTTTTGAGTTTGGTGTCGGTCTAGTAACACCCCCTGCCATTTATTTTTTTAATATTTTCAATGTACAGAATTTTCACTTCTACAGATTTATTATAAGTATAGAATAGAAGAGTAACCGTGGAGTTTCTTGCCGGCTCTTCTCCGTAGGAAACGACCAATTGGAACCGTGCACCTAGCTTCTGACATTTCATAAGTGCCCAAACCATTTATTTTAAGAAGGACATTAAAAAAACATAAGTAGATAACTGTCCACTTCAACTTGTAGATAAATAATAATAATAACTTTATTTCGGGTGGCATAGACCCATAGAAACCTTAACCTAGTACACATTACATAAACTTTTATAATTTGCCATGACTCGCCACACCTACACACGACATGACCCACTGATTCTGAAAGGGACAGTCAAAACGTACTGCTATTGCGTTCAGAATGCCGTTGTTGTTACCCCGTATACGGGCCAGCAGGGAAGCTGCTTTTTTGCATCATGATTGCCTGGAAACCATCAGTGCGCGCTTCAGCAAACATCCCAGACGCGCTGCACCGCCACAGCAGACCCAACAACATTCTGAATGCATTATTGTACTGAGTGCGCAGGACTTCCAAAAAAGACTCTACGAAGAGAAAAATAGCTTTAATTTCGGAAGTCGGTGTCGTTGGGTTCGCATTTTCGTTGTTTGCCACCGACTTCCGAAATTAAAGCTATTTTTCACTTTGTAGTGTCGTTTTTGGAAGTCGGTTGTTTTTTTTTCCATTTTTTTTTTATTTTTACTTTTTAGTTGTACTTATTCCACACAAATTCGTACATACTTACAAGATTAGAGGTACCACAATAACAACTTTGACAGAAATGAGGATGTACCGTGGTATACTGAACACATCTGCGTACCCCTTTACAGCGTACAGGTGTGACGTTATGTTGTGTGATTGCGTAAACAATACATACATATGCGATAGCAGCAATAGCCGTTGATTTGCTGGCATTTATTGAAGAGTTCCGTTGCCTGTCTCCGAAACTCATCATCAGATCTTGTCGAAATTTCTATGGGACCATTTGGGAATACCCTTTCCAACAAAAATCGGTTGGCAAGCGACGGAGCTATGCGCGAACAAACATAAAAAAAAAATAATACAAACATCCGAATTGAGAACCTCCTCCTTTTTTAGAAGTCGGTTAAAAAATACTATACACAATAGATTTGGATGATGATAAGGTATGTAGTAAATAGCAGGCAAATACAGGCGAAAAAATATGTCTCATGAATTATTATTCATACAAATATCTGGAAAATTTCTAACCGATTATGTACTTACGACATTCTATTGAATGTCGTAAGTACATAATCGGTTAGAAATTTGCCAGATATTTGTTCAGATGTTTTGATTTAATATTAATGAGTAATATATTTTATACACGTACAAGCCTGGCTCATTAATTTTTATACCATATTTATGTTGAAATAATAATACTTAATAATAAAAAATGCGACAGATGTGTGCCGCCCGGATGATGCCGCCACGAGTGCATTCTGGCGCAGCATCTGGTCGGTGCCCGTCTGTTACACTGAGGCTGGCTGGATGCAGGATGTCGAGCGAGTGTGTGAGACTATACCAGAAATGGAAGCAGTCCTAATTACGCCATCAGACGTTGCTAGAGCGGCCCGTCCATTACCGAATTGGAAATCACCGGGAACGGACGGACTGCACAACTTTTGGTTGAAATGGCTAACTAGTTCTCTCAGTTCCAGTCATCCTTAGGGTCTGGGTCGCTACTGGCATCTCCGTTCCAGTCATCCTTAGAGTCTGGGTCGCTACTGGAATCTCAGTTCCAGTCATCCTTAGATTCTGGGTTGCTACCGCAGTTTCTAACAACAGGCGTTACTCACCTGCTCCATAAGTCAGGTAGTCCCGCGGAACCCAAGAATTATAGACCGATTACGTGTTTGTCGACGGTTTATAAACTTCTTACAGCTATTTTGAGAGCGAAAATTAACATGCACATTGACAGTAACTTGATTATGTCTGCCTCTCAAAATGGATGTAGGAATGGGTCCCGCGGTACGAAGGAGCTACTCCTCATAGAAATGGCTATTAGCCAACAGGTTCACCGATCCCACAAGGATATGTCAACATGTTGGATAGATTATAAGAAGGCCTACGACTCGGTGCCACATACATGGCTCATGAGGGTGCTGGAGTTGTACAAGATAGAGGCAACTTTACGCACCTTCCTTGAGTCGTGTATGGGGCAATGGAAGACGTTCTTTCGCTATCCAGGGTGTCGACAGATCCAGGGGAATGATGAGCCTGTATGGATTAAGTGGGGAATATTTCAGGGCGACAGTTTGAGTCCTCTTTGGTTCTGCTTAGCCCTGAATCCTCTAAGCACACTGCTGGAGGTCAGGTCTAGGCTACCGGTTGAGGAGAGGTGGTCAGGTCATATCTCACCTCCTCTACATGGATGATTTGAAACTTTTTGCCCCCAACAAATTACATCTGGTGGAGCTACTGAAGGTAACTGAAACTTTCAGTAGTGCCATCAGGATGGAAATTGGTGTGGACAAATGTGCAGTCATGCATATAAAGGGGGGCAAGATTACGGAATCCGAGGGAATTTGACTTTCAGATTTCATACACCTTAGATCCTTCTCCTCATCCGAAAGCTATAAGTATTTGGGTATGTCGGAAGCTTTAGGCATCAACGATGCTGACATGAAGCAATCGTTGAAGGAGCGCTTCTTTTGTCGCCTGAAGAAGGTATTAATTAGTCTTCTTTCGGGCGGAAATAAGGTGCGCGCCTTCAATGGTTGGGTCATGCCGGTTTTGATGTACTCTTTCGGCATACTCAAATGGACTCAGACTGAACTCGACGTCCTGGATAGAAGGGTCCGTACACTACTAACCGCAAACCGGATGCATCACCCACGATCATCGGTTATGAGACTGTATATCCCGCGGAAGGGTGGGGGTCGAGGCTTTTTAAATGCGAAGACCCTCCACAACCGCGAGGTGTGCAGTCTCAGGGAATATTTTTTAAAAGCCGAAGTGGGTATGCACCGTGATGTGGTCGCAGTGGACAAGGGGCTCACCCGCTCTCCATGGCGAAAGAGAACTGGCGCAAACCTGTAGTACTGACTACCGATGACCGGAAGAAGGTATGGCAAAGCAAGGAGCTTCACGGGCGCTTCTATTGGGCTCTTCATGAGCCCGGTGTAGAACCTCTTCGGGGAAACTGAAGGTTTCGTCTGTGCAATTATGGACGAAGTTATCTTGACGAATAACTACCGGAGACATATGATGGATGGGACGGTTGACGTATGTCGGGCATGCCACCGTCCAGGTGAGTCCATCAGACATATTATCTCTGGTTGTTCTCGTTTGGCTAACAGCGAGTACTTGCACAGGCATAACCAAGTAGCCAGGATTATTCACAAGCTACTTGCTTTGAAATATAAACTTGTCATCTCTGAGGTACCATATTACAAGTATGTGCCCGACCCAGTTCTCGAAAATGACCATGTCAAGTTGTAATGGGATCGGTCTATCATCACTGACAGGACTGTTGTCGCCAACAA
Organism: Apamea sordens; assembly: GCA_945859715.1. Taxonomy (NCBI): domain Eukaryota; kingdom Metazoa; phylum Arthropoda; class Insecta; order Lepidoptera; family Noctuidae; genus Apamea; species Apamea sordens. The sequence continues at coordinate 1,203,660 of OX244015.1, read as the reverse complement.
ACCTGATATAGTGGTAGAGGTGGTGGTGGTGGTGGTGGTGGTGGTAGATCGATTAATGCGCCGCGCAATGATTGTCGATGTTACCATTCCACATGACGGGAACCTCGTGAAAGCTGAGAAAAATAAACAAATCAAATATATTGACTTAGCACACGAGGTTGTTGACATGTGGAATGTGAGCTCGACTATCATAGTGCCGATTGTCGTATCGGCTAATGGCCTGATGGCCGAAAGCCTCGATTAACATCTACCGAGGCTCTTGTTAGGCGGTTGGATCAAGGGCCTGATTCAGAAGGCAGTACTCCTCGATACGGCTCGCATTGTGAGGAGGTTTCTGTCTCTGGAGCCCTAACCACCGGTAGCTTGGACCCTGCTCCCGACACCGGTGGATTACTATTTTTTTATATTTTTAAATGTTTTTTTTTATACTAATATTTAAAAATGTATTAAAATAAGAAAAATAATTAAATAAACGAAATAATAATAATAATTTATTGAAACCCAATCTCAGTTTACAGAAACTCAGTGTTCGATAAAAACTGCATTATAATACTGTGTCGCAGTCATTAACCTCCAAACAGTCGAGACAAAAGTAAAACTAAAAGACTAAAAATTAAAACTAAACAAAATATTAAAAACTTAGAACTTAAAATTAAAGCAACAATATTTCCACTATGTATTTTTATGTGAGATTGTGTGTTTGTATGGAAGGATTGTGTATGATTTGTGCGTGTGGTGTATATGTGTGTGTGGGGGTGTGTGTAAGTGTGTGGGAGTGGGGTGTCCGTTTGTGCAGGGGGTGTGTGTTTGCGCATGTTATACATATAAAGGGTTATTGAAAAGTGAGTTTACGTTTTTACATATGATTCTAATTCTTCATAAGAGAGTGTATGAAGCCATTTATCCGTGATCCTTCGACATTCCTGCAAGGTCAGTGGATATATATTGAGCTGTTTATTTACTCGATTATACAAAATGGAGCTAAGGAAGTGATATTGCCGCCGAACAACTTGAACTCTGGTAGATTCCACCTGGCAGACTCTGTCAGATCTACGTTTTTGGGTAACAACAACAGGATCGAATGGGAGGGCTGAGTGTTTACGCATCACTACAGCAAGAAGAAACACGTGGCTGACTCTTGGTAACTCGCAAAGAGCGTATAGTTCAGTAGTTGGAAATCGAACAGGGTTGTGAGTCATGACTTTCAACACTGCCCTCTGTGCCCTTTCCAGACGCTCCACCCCAAGCTGCAATACAATATTTTAGGATGGAATGTGCCAGCGCGAAGTATACTGTTCGTAGTGTGGCAAAATCAGCAGATGTTCGCAGGTTTTTAAAAACAAATATTAATTTTCTGACCCTGGAAAACAGAGCCTCAATTTGCTCCTTCCATGTCAGCGTACTATCTATTATAACACCCAACTATTTAATACTATGGGTGCGCGTAATCTGAGCACAACCGGTGCAATCCGTCGATATTGACCCGCATTTATGTGCCGTCAGAGTATAGGGAGAAGGAGGTTGAGAGCCTCTACTTGGAGCAAATGTAATGAACTTGGTTTTTTCACTTGGTTTACATTGAGGGTTAGTAAGTTTTTATTCAGCCATTTCATTGCAACAAGCAGAGTGGACTCTGCATATGAGCGGGTTTCCATCCAATCCTTACCATGAATGAGCATGACGGTATCGTCCGCGTATGTTATAATTTAAGCGTTAGTTAGAGCCAGATTACATAGGTAATTTATGTAAACAAAACAGGGTAGGTCCAAGGACATTACCCTGCGGGACTCCATATGTTAAAAATTGCTGTTTGCTAACGTGATTTCCTATCTTTACGGTTTGAGAACGCTCACTCAGGTAACTCCTAAAATTGTCTAGACACACTCCTCTAACACCAACCCGCTCCAACTTTTCCAGCAAGAGGGGAACAGAGACTGTGTCAAAAGCTTTTGAAAGGTCTAGGAAAATTGCTATTGTTTTGAGTTTATTCTTCATATTTTTTGCTATAGTTCCAGTTACTTCTAAGACTGCATCTTCTGTGCTTCTACCAGATCGAAACCCGTATTGGTTCGCTGAAATTGTATTCTGTGAGTTAAGATAATTTAGGAGTCGACAATTTAAGATTTTTTCTAAAACTTTGGACAAAATTGTAAGAACAGAGATAGGTATATAGTTATTGACACTGCCCCTGTCCCCACTCTTGTAAATGGGATGTACTAGTGCTCTTTTAAAGACAGCCGGGAATACTCCTGATGTGAGTACAAGGTTAAATATGTGCGAAATAATAGAGATTAGGGTATCGCGGGCTGCCCTAATCAAGGCAGCAGAAATGCCATGCCAACCCACGGCGCAATTGGCCCTAAGGCCGAGGATGATGCGTTCAATCTCTTCACTGTCGGTTGAGAGAATGGCCATGAAATTAGGACAGGCATTGTTGTCAGAGGAGCGTGTATAGTGTGTATTATTTATTTTTGACGAAGGGTCTTCCCCACATTCGCAAAGAAGTCATTTACATTATCCACTGAATCTGAAGGATCGGGAGTAATGGATAAAAGTTCAGTAGCAGAAGATTTATGGTTTTGAAGATTAGAGATTGATTTTATAAGATTCCATGTAGCCTTAGGATTCCTACGATGTCTCTCAAACTCAGTTCGTTCATATTCCTGTTTAATTTTTTAAGTCAATTATTGCAGAAGTTTCGATACCGCTTGAATGTTACTTGTAGTATACTATTGTTAGGGTCCCGTTTTGATATAAGGCAAAGACCCTGTTTCGTATGCATCTCAAAAGCCCCGGTGTGATCCAGGGTTTTATAATCCTTTTTTTAAACGCCGACCTCATCTAGTTTAATGATAAATGATAAATGATTTTATTTTGTAAGTAGGTTTGTACAAACACTTTTACACGTTTAAAATATGATTGACGTGTAAAAGTGTTTGTACAAACCTACTTACAAAAATAAAATCATTTATCATTTACTTGGGATAGTGCGAGTAACAGAGTTGTTATTGACCACTGTAGAAACAATATCAACAAATTCAGTAGCAGCCGTAGTTGCATCATCACTATTCATCACTGAAGAAAAATCTACATCCACGTCCACTCGGCGCGATGATAAAGGGGTTTTAGTTATATCAAATATTAATTTACAAAACACTACTACTGGAGCATGGTCCGTTATAGTAGAATCAAGGACTAAGGTTATAGCAGGTTTGTTTGATTTGTTATCTACGTGGTCTAGACATGCGTTGTAACGAGTGGGGAACAAATGTGCAGGAAGCATTGCATGAGATGCTACTGTGTTTAGATACGTGTCAAAGTTTATATCATTCATTACTATTATGGGAGATATTTATGTTGATATCGCCAATTAAAACAATAGTCTTAAACGACATTAACGAGTGCAGAGTTACATCAAGACATTCAATAAAGTTCTTAGTATGCTTCGAGTTTGAGTTTTTTGAGTCGAGGTCTTTCAGCCGAACGATGACGAATTTAGAGGAAAAAATAATAACAGTAAAATGTTCTAAACAATTTTTTATTTATAAATCGTAGTACATACAATTTCAAAATTATTAGAAGATTTTCTTTATGCTTAACTTAATAATAAATTTTAATATGCTTCTGTTCCAAGTCTGGAATCTGTAACAAAATTATTTAGTTAACTATGTACTTTTACAAAAGTTATGCGAACCCTAATTGCGTACACAATATCAATCAAAATCTGAATCATTTCGAAGTATATTGCTAATCCATTGCTTCATATGTTCGAAGAATTTGTCTGCTCAACAACATAAATAACGCAATGAATGTTGTTGAACTGTCAAAATGAAGGGTGTGTGAGGCTTTGAAATCGTAATTTTAATTTTGACGTTCGAAAAGTGCTGATTCTCAGCCTAGTTTGAATAAATGACTTTTGATTTTATCTAAGAGTGGATAGATCTACATTTGCTTGGAGGAGTGCAAACAAATTCTGTCACAAAATGTTTCAAAAAAAATTATATGATTACCTTCTGTTCAATCTTCCAATGTGCGAGACCTCCTACAGACCTGTAAATAAATAATGTAGGGCTTTAATAGGGAATTACAGATTAGTGCGGTTGACACTTCACGTGACCCATCGGTTGGCTAACCTTGGCCAGAGGCTAAGCATTGCCATACAACGTGGCAATGCCGCCAGTCTCTTGGGTACATTACCAGTCGACACCGATGCGGAGGAATATTTCGACGCAATATATTGGTCTTTTGGTAGTTTTGGTTAGTAAAGGATATTAAATTTTTATTTTCATAACTAGCTTCTGCCCGCGGCTTAGCCCGCGTGGATGTCGTTAAGATTTGTAGCAACATGAGTAAAAAGACTGTCATAGGGTGCAATTTACTAGATTTTTTTAAATGCCAATAATTTTTAAAATACACTTGGATTTTTAAAATATTTTTCTGATTACTATTAGGACTTGGCCTTCGTGTAATTTGATGTATTCCTTCCAGGATCTGAATGCAATTCTCGTAATTTAAAACGTTCAAAATCTAGTCGCAGTCTCATCTCAACGACAAACAATTGTTAAAAACTTGCCAAAAATGTAGGGAAATTAGAGGTATTTTTGACAGATTGAGACTGATATCAGACTGTGAACGTTCTTAAAATTACGAAGACTGTCCCTGTGGGAGTATGACCCATTTGTAACAATTAAGCACCCCATAAAGCCTAGGCAAAAAATTCATGAAATCCGACAAAAGCATTATTATTCATGTATTTTTGGAAATATCCTAGAATTCGTCACTATGAATATACTTATCATATTTTATGATTTTCGGAGCAATATTTTGCATGTAATAATATTAATATATAATTATATAAAGTGATAATATTATATGAAATATTTTAAAGTTGTTGAAGTTTAGAGGTTTAGTTCTTTTTTATACCGGGTGGCAAGGACATCGACGCGCAAGTTATAACCATGAATTCAGCACATGATTTGCGACCCCTTAGCGTAGAATTCTTTTGTCGGTTATCAAAAAAAATATCTGCTGTCTCATAGGAAAGTGGAAACCTACGCGGTCAAAATGTATGGAACAGCTAACTTTTTTTTTAATAACCGATGAAATCTATCGACGTGAGGTGTTTAGAATAAATTTTCTATCTTTCTTAAATGTACCTGATCAGACGTTTACTCGTGTCCGCCGCCGCCTGAACCGCCGCCTGAACCGCCGCCTGATCCGCCGCCTGAACCGCCGCCTGATCCGCCTGAATCGCCGCCTGAACCGCCGCCTGAACCGCCGCCTGAACCGCCGCCTGAACCGCCGCCTGATCCGCCTGAATCGCCGCCTGAACCGCCGCCTAAACCGCCGCCTGAACCGCCGCCTGAACCGCCGCCTGATCCGCCTGAATCGCCACCTGAACCGCCGCCTGAACCGCCGCCTGAACCGCCGCCTGAACCGCCGCCTGAACCGCCGCCTGATCCGCCTGAATCGCCGCCTGAACCGCCGCCTGAACCGCCGCCTGAACCGCCGCCTGAACCGCCGCCTGATCCGCCGCCAAGGCCGCCTGAACCGCCGCCTGAACCGCCGCCCGAACCGCCGCCTGAACCGCCGCCTGAACCGCCGCCGGATCCGCCTGAATCGCCGCCTGAACCGCCGCCTGAACCGCCGCCTGAACCGCCGCCTGAACCGCCGCCTGATCCGCCTGAATCGCCGCCTGAACCGCCGCCTGATCCGCCGCCTGAACCGCCGCCTGAACCGCCGCCTGAACCGCCGCCGGATCCGCCTGAATCGCCGCCTGAACCGCCGCCTGAACCGCCGCCTGAACCGCCGCCTGAACCGCCGCCTGATCCGCCTGAATCGCCGCCTGAACCGCCGCCTGAACCGCCGCCTGAACCGCCGCCTGAACCGCCGCCTGATCCGCCTGAATCGCCGCCTGAACCGCCGCCTGAACCGCCGCCTGAACCGCCGCCTGAACCGCCGCCTGAACCGCCGCCTGATCCGCCTGACTCGCCGCCTGAACCGCCGCCTGAACCGCCGCCTGAACCGCCGCCTGAACCGCCGCCTGATCCGCCTGAATCGCCGCCTGAACCGCCGCCTGAACCGCCGCCTGATCCGCCGCCTGAACCGCCGCCTGATCCGCCGCCAAGGCCGCCTGAATTGCCGCCTGAACCGCCGCCTGAACCGCCGCCTGAACCGCCGCCTGAACCGCCGCCTGAGCCGCCGGCATCACCGCCTGTCAATCCCGCAAATACATATATTAAAAATAAAATCAAATTATTAAATATATTTACTGGATCGTTGGTGTAGTGGTCGCTACCGCTGAGCATGAGGTCCTAGGCTCGATTCCCAGGCCGAGCAGTGTTATTTGGTTTTTCATCACGAATTTCTCAGCCTGGAGTCTGGATTTGTGCCAGGTTCATGCCAATAGGTTCACCCCATATTACATCATCTGCCTGCCTTTTCCCAACTATGTTGGGGTCGGCTTCCAGTCTAACCGAATGCAGCAGAATACCAGTATTTTACATGGAGCGATAGCCTATCTGCCAGCCAATAAAGGCAAGAATGAGGTGGGAGCTCTGTTCCTCGTCAGTGTTCACTCCAGCCGGCCAATAAAGGCAAGCCAAAGGTGAGGCACAAAACTTCTCCCGGGAGATAGGGTCCGTGGGGTCCCTACTGCCCAACAGCTCGCCACATGCTGCCCTGCGGGTTTATTTTTATTATTTGTGTGACAGTGAGTGTGGTAGCCCAATGGTAGTATGCCTCAACTTACGAGGGGCTTTACTGTGTGGAAATCATTTCATCACCATTGTCCTCAAAAAGATGAAGGAAAACATCGTGAGGAAACGCAACAAAACATTTATTTCAAATAAACCAATTACAGGCACTTTTGAATTGTCAAGGGGTCATTCAGTCAGAAAGATGAAGCTAGTTGCCCATTCCAAAGCGTAGTAGGTACCTATGGAGAAGAACGGGCAAGAAAAGACTCTCTTTGAAATCATAAAATCATACTGAAATCGATTCAGTAGTTAGTCAGTAGAAGATGAAAAATAGAACCACCGTCTGTCTGTCTGTAACGTTACGGAACCCTTAGAATCAGGTAGCACTACTGTGTATGTTTACCTTGATTGTCGGGAACACCTCCGCTACCACCGCCGGAACCACCTCCGTTGCCACCTCCGGAACCACCTCCAGAACCACCGCCCATCGAACCTCCGCTGCCACCGCCGGAACCACCTCCGTTGCCACCTCCGGAACCACCTCCAGCACCACCGCCGATTGAACCTCCGCTGCCACCGCCGGAACCACCTCCGTTGCCACCTCCGGAACCACCTCCAGCACCACCGCCGATTGAACCTCCGCTGCCACCGCCGGAACCACCTCCGTTGCCACCTCCGGAACCACCTCCAGCACCACCGCCGATTGAACCTCCGCTACCACCGCCGGAACCACCTCCGTTGGCACCTCCGGAACCACCTCCGCTACCACCGCCGGAACCACCATCGCCGGAACCACCAGCGCCGGAACCACCTCCGCTGCCACCGCCGATCACACCTCCGTTACCACCGCCGGAACCACCTCCGCTGCTACCTCCGGAACCACCTCCGCTACCACCTAAACAAAAAAAACAACATTATCATGAGATATGGTCATCATGTCAATTCATCATACACGAACCACAATCAGCTATACTGTTCCCACAGCTGGGGTACAGGCCTCCTCTCTTCGAGCGTACACGTCATACTCATACAATAACGGCTATCCAAAAAAGAGCGTTTTTTGACAGCTAAATGTCAAATACTGGTTAAAATAACAGATTTTCATGACAGCCATAATAATATGGCGGAACCGCTTTCTTAGGGAACCGTGGCTCTACTGGGATCTATTCGGGATACGCATTGAAAAGGGATTTGAAATTTTGAAGGTCCATGGCACTGGCATACCTACTGTCGCGCAATATTGTTTTTTTTTTCAAAATGGCGGCCTCAGTCTATGCAAATAGAAAACATAATAAGACCACACCCCGTAGTGTCATGTTTCCACGTTCAAAGTTGATCACGAACTGCCGAATTTGCCTAAATTTTAATAAATTTGGATGTCAATTCAAAAGATATTGATGAAATATTTTAAACATGCAGAGATCATTATTACATACATGTATACAACAAGATGTAGGTACGCAAGTTCAAAAAAATATGGATGTCACTTTATCTCTTTGCGTAAAGAAGAACGTTGTAGTTTGCACATTTGTATAACTTCTTATGTTCTATTTATATTTAATATACAGGTACAAATAGCTAGCGAAACTTCGCAGACTTCGTATTGGGTATCGATATCTAATTATGATATTATGATAAAATTTAATTTTCGGGATCGCCGACAGCTTGTAGTGTAATTATTTGAAATATCAGTTTAAACACCAGTTTTTTATTTTTTATTTCACTGACGTGGTGACTTCTAACTACACACAACTACCAGCGGTCGTTGACCCCAAACAACAAATCATTAAATCTTTTTATCGTTTAGATATCGCTAACAAAAAAGTATAAGTATATAAAGTCTGACCACCAGTCTTACCAGGGGTATCGCATTACCCAGTAACTGGGCTGTGGAGGTCAGATAGGCATGTAAAATACTGGCATTCAGCTGCATCCGGTTCGACTGGAAGCCGAACCCAACATCGTTGGGAATAGGCAGGCAGATGATGAGATATCGCTACCCATAACGTATGTGGAGTTGCGCTAGTTAATTTAATTTGCTCCTGTATAATGTGTAATTGTTAGTTCTTCCGAATAAATCCTACTAATATTATAAACGTGAAAGTTTGTATGGATGGACGGATGGATGTTTGTTACTCTTTCACGCAAAAACTACTGAACGGATTTAAATGAAACTTGGCACACCGATGGTTTATAACAAGGATCAACATATAGGATAGTTTTTATCCCGATATTCACACGGGATCGAAACTTAGGTATGTGGGTGAAACCGGAGCGCAGCTAGTAAAAAAAAGAAAAATTGACTTATTACTTACCACCCCCTAAACCTATACCTAGGTCGACTCCTAGGCCTACATTAGCGCCGCCTCCTAGGCCTACATTAAGGCCGCCTCCTACATTAAGGCCGCCGCCCTTACCAGAGCCTAAGCCTACGTTGAGGTGTTTGCTTACACCCAGACCGAGGCCTAAAAACAGAATTCAAACATTAGTCATAATCATCATAATCATTTATTTCTCTGCAAACATGGGTAAATAATTGGTACAGACACCAGCACATCAAGCTACTACAATCTGTCAAATTTCTTTAGTAGATTTTCAACTTTATTGCTAAAGCATTAGATTCAATGTTGATTGGGAAAATCTGACAGTTTCGGGTAGGTTGCCTGCTGGCGTCCGTACGATAAAATTCATGCCTTGTAAAAACAAATGAGTTCGCTTTCGAATTGTGTGCGCTCACTCAAGTAGTGAGGTGTCAACTCCAAATGAACTTTACAAAATCGTACAATCTTAAGATATTCATTTAATGAATTTATTGAGTCTGCTTACCCCCCAAAGGAACGCAAAGGGCGCTGCTAACCTGTGAAAAAACATTTATTTTAATAAGTATATACTTATGTAACATTAAGAGGGGCTTGTGGCTAACTAGCTTATTTAAGGCAAAGTGTATCGATTTCGACACAGCAAAATTTTTGCAATTTGTGGTATCACTCTCAACAATGTCAGTTCAACTTGAAATGGAATATTTGCCATTAACCTCCCGCCCATCGCCCAATGTATCAGTGGTCGGCGCTGATGTCTTCTTCCATACATATTTATCAGTCGTTATCTCAGTACTCAGCCCCTTTCTAACCATATCATCTTTTTTTTTGGAACGAAGTTCCTTATCGCGCGTTGCGAAAAGGGGCTAGACGGAAAAAATTGTAACGACACTTTTTGCTATAGGTAGTTCTAAGCCGTGCGGCGTGCGCGTGTTTCTCTGTCTGTCTCTCTCTCTTATAGAAAGCAAGTCAGTTATTCTTCGTTCCATCCGGGTGTCCCTTGACACCTCTCAAGTTTTTTTTTATAGTTAGGTACACCAACGACCTATTCACTAGAAACATTGCAAGCATTGAGTTATGGTGAATTAGTCATTTACAGGCGTACACAGCACTTACATAAAAAATAGCTTCTTGAATATTACGTTTTAACAAGATTTTTTATCATCATCAAGATCTTTCACACAGTTTTCCATCCATAGTTTCTTTGATCTTCCTCTACTCTTAAAGCCATCCACATTCATCTGTGTGGTTCTTTCCTCAAAAGACCATTTCAGACACTAATCTACATGGTCTTCACATGATCTGACCAAGATTATGTCTGGACTTTAAAAGAGCTCTGAGTTTCTTTCGGCCTTTCTTCTCAGAGTAGTCAGATAGGAAATACCGAACTCAGAGTTTTAAAAACCTACTTTTAGGGAAAATAATCATAAACATCGAGAATCATCCGCATCGCTGTCAACAGTAAAAGTGCCCAAAAGCCTGGCAGCATTGCCACGTTATATGACGAAGCTTATTGATACTAGTTAGTATCAATAAGCTTCGTCATATAACACACACACACACATAGTTGGGAAAAGTCCCAAGACTTTTCCCAACTATGTTGGGGTCGGCTTCCAGTCTAACCGGATACGCTGAGTACCAGTATTTCACATGGAGCGACTGCCTATCTGACCTACACAACCCAGTAAAACTGGGTAATACAATACTCCTTGGTAAGACAGGTTGTCAGGCTTTCGGGCTTCTGACAACCTGTCAAAGATTCACAAATGACAGCCGGGGCTAGGGGTCTTGGTATGTAAAGATGGTCACCCATCCACGGGCCAACCGCGGCAAGCGTTGCTTAACCTGATCGATCGACCTGTGCGGCTGTTATTATTTAGCCACAAGCCCCTATATTAATACTAATTAAAATTTGTTCTTAAAATTATCAAAAATCAAAAGCCATATAAAAAGGTTTTCTTACCAAAATCCCAACGAAAAATGCAGTCTTCATTGTTGTGGTGTCTATGGCCACAGGAGAACTATAAGACTAAAGTTTGGAGGCCTGTGTGCCCATTATATACCTAAACGACACAGACGCGTATAATCAAAATTTTAACAAAGATATATATCATTTTTACATAACAATTGGTCTTTGTTTTCAATATATACAAATATAATTTCCGTCCTCCTGTTGGTCTGTTCGTTATTGGTAATGCAGTTATTTTAATTCTTAACGAATTTTGTTTTAAATGCACAATGCACACGAAAAAATGAAATGTGTACGATGCACATTCCTGGTGCGCAGGGTTCGGGCTAGCTCCAGCGGCATCCTGAGGGCATTCGCGCAGAGCTTCGTTTTCCAGTACAGTCACGAGCAAAAGTATGTATACCTGCACTCGGCTTTATTCAAAAGTCTACTAATCTACTCGATTTACTCCTTTATTTTGGAATGAAATTTTCGAACCCATAGGTTTATGTAATGTGTCATATTTCAACGTTGCGTTCGTTATTTCACGAAAAAATCGCAATTGAAAGTTGTCAAGTGTTGACATATTAGTGCTCGTACCTAAATGTACCTGAACCATTGCTGTATGGTTCACATACTGTTTATGTTTTTTTTTTTTTTTTTTAATTTGTGCCTGTCACCCCGTGTTGGTCGCAATAAACGATTTTTATTTATAAAATTATATGCTAATCCAGCAAAAAAACTGGTCAACGGTCTTTTGAAAAATGTGACAAATGGAGCGCAAAAATTATCTGTGTTTTATATGACTTCGCTATGTTTGAATTAGGTTTCAAACCGGTTTTTACAAGTTGGCAAAACATCGAGACTTCTATATTATATTTTCGTTTATTATGTAGCGGTATCTACAACATGCGAACAACGCGTCATACTAACGTCACGCAAATCCTGCATCTCGCAAGCAGAGTTTACCGCGCAATTAGCATAGATATAATTTCCCAACAGCAATCGTTGGGCAATAGCCCGCCAGACACAACACCCGTCTGGTCGGAGGATCCTCCCTTTTCAATGGAGGATGAGTGAACTTTACACCCTGTTCCTCATACATCTAAAATTATGTTAAAAAAAACATACAGGAGAAATTCTCTATCAGGTCATAAACGCATCAAAATCCGTTGTGTAGTTTAAAAGAAGAACGCCCACAACCAAACAGATATGAAAAGCGACTTTAATGTACCTACAGTGTGTGATTCGCTAGTCTAACTGACTTGTTCGTGAATTGTAATCTGATTTGAACTGAAAACCGTTTTTCTATTGTGCTATAACCAACACTACCCATAGTACGCCCACAGTAATTAAAATATGCCTGATGTTAACATGTATATAATATAATACATTGCACTAAAATATTGATTATGAATTACCATAGTAACACTAAATTAGGAATTGTAACATTTTTAGGGAAGTAAGCAAGCCAACTTTCCGAAACCCTCTTCAATTCAAATTCATTTATTCAGGAACAATTCACATTGTGTTCGAAATCATTAAAATTATAAAACTAACACATTCATAATACAATAAATCATATAAGATAAAAGAAAAAATATAAAGAAAATACATTAACAATAAAATTCAATAACATTACAAGCTACTACATACTAATATTATTCGGTCTCTCATTAACTAATCAAATTTTAAAACGTGGATATGTCGTCGTCTATAGAATACAGACATTTCTTCAATAGGAACGCTTTAAGTGTTGACTTAAATGAGCTCTTGTAAATTATAGTTTTTAAATCCAATGGCAACCTGTTAAAAAAATCTTTTATTGTTTTTTTTTATCAGGACCAGAAAACACAAAACAAATTAAATCAAATCCATTTATTTGCCAGAATGAAGGTTTACAATGTATGATCTTAAAATGATAATAGCTCCGCAGTTACATCCTCAATCATGAAGATCGCTTATAGGAGAGAAGCCTTCTCTCAGAGGATCATAATGTCCACAAAAACAGTACATTACGATAGCGAGGGTGCTAAACGCCGTGCGTGAACACAGACGTATCGTATACTATTTTATAGACGACCATTTTTTATTTTATTTTTACGCAAAATACGCGCATTGACGTGGAGTTGCGGATACCAGCCCGTATGTGCTTGTTAACAGGCCTACTCTGTCCTCCCATGGCTACTGTAATTTGATACATTGTTAAAGCCAATTAAAAGAGTAACCGTGGAGTTTCTTGCCGGCTCTTCTCCATAGGAAACGACCAATTGGAACCGTGCACCTAGCTTCTGACTCAGATTCAGATTAATTTATTTGCAAAAACATGTGTAGATAATATACATTTTATCATGTTTAAGAATATCCTGTAACACCTATAGTGTTACAGGATATTCTTTGGCACAACATGTTTGACCATGGCTGGTGTACAAATTAGGTCGGAAAACCATAAGATTAAAAAAAAAATTACAAAGTTAAATAATTTAAAAATAATAACAATTACATTAATATTAGACTAAAAACAAAAAAAAAAAAAGACAATTGATAAATATTCATGCTATTTAAAACAAATACAATAGATTCAGTCAATATATCAGAGCGATTTGTCATTTAAAAATTCATTGACATTATAGTAGGCTTTTCCTGTCAGTATTTTTTTAAATGTTTTCTTAAACTGGTCTGAATTTAGTTTTTTTACACAGATAGGGATATTGTTATAAATTATCGGGGCTCTGCTTACAACGCTTTTATACAGTAGTGCTGTCTTAGCTGGCTGAACACGAAGTTTACTATTATCCCGGCGATTTCCTATTACAAGGTCCGATATTCGCGGAAAAAAATGGGGGTTACTTCTTACAAACAAGGCGATTTCTAAAATATAAAGTGATGGCAGTGCAGTGTGAGGATTTTATGCTTTGTAAAAAATGGCCTAAAGCTCTCAGTGTCAGTCAGTTTGGATACCGAACATAGCACGTATGCATCGCTTTTGCATTTTAAATGCCATATCTTTATTTGATGAGTTGCCCCAGAAGATAATGCCATATCTTAGGACACATTCAACAAGTCCTTAGTAAGCCGATAATAACACATTAGTGTTGATAGATGGAGCAAGTTGGTACAGTCACGAGCAAAAATATGTATACACTCGGCTTTATTCAAAAGCGATTTACTCCTTTATTTTTTTATGAAATTTTATGTTGTTACGAACATAACATTTTCGAACCCTTATGTTTATGTAATGTGTCGTATTTCAACGTTGCATTCGTTATTTCACGAAAAAATCCCAATTGAAAGTTGCCAAGTGTTGACATATTGGTGCTCGTGACTGTACAAAGCATATGCTTGACTACTGATTTTTTTACATAGTGCGTCAATGTGTTCTTTCCAGTTTAGTTTGCTGTCTATAGTTAAGCCGAGAAAACGGACATTAGATACTTCATTTATAGTAGCACTTGTGCAATCTGTAATAGTATACTGTATCCCCTTGTGGGGTGGAGCGGCAAAAACTATATTTATAGAAGTTAAACGGGCACAACGAGCAGTAATAAAACTAATGTACTTCAAAAAGAAAAGGTAATAATAATAATAATATTTATTTGCAAGAAATACATTTTTACAAAGGAAGATCTTATAGCCTAAAAGTCACTGTATTCGGCCTGCAAGCAAGCGTGCAAATTATTGAAATTTATGTCGTTATCACAGAATATGTCATTCGTACATTTTTACAAAAATATGTCATTACATTATTAAAAAAATTAAATCGGTATACTAATAGAGATAATACCCAACTGAAAGTCTATACAGATGAGTGGCCTGCTTTCTGTTAGAAAACTTTACATCTCTCTCACAGTCCTAAAAAAACATAAGACACTTCCTTATAATGCAAACACAATATCAAAGAGACGGAAAGACATAATTGCTCTAATCCCTCAAACTAAAACAAAATTCGCTGCTGCACAATACAATAGACTCTCTGCTCATACAGGCTCCTAATACAGGCTTTTTCTTAGCTTAAAAGGAAGCTCCAATCATCACCTTGTTGCTCTATTTTGGTTATGAAATAAAAGATTTTTACTTATTTTTTATTATTTATAATGTAATTATCACGTTTGACGTTTCATAAGTGCCCATATTTAAATTCTGTGTAAAAATGGACTACTTAAGTCACGGAAAGCGTGACTTTGAAGTGTAAATAGTAGTAAATAAAATAGACCAAACCCTTGTAGACATTGTCTACAAGGGTTTGGTCTATTTTATTTTATTTATTTAGAAAAACCAACAGCGATACATATGATATAATACAAATAAAGATATTACAGTTTAGTAAGGCTAATAATAGGTTTCCCTGCTTAACCTAATTTGTATTTACCATGCGAACGGACTTTAAACCATATTTAAAAATAAGGTTTTAATGTAGAAGTGCAAGTTAAATACACCACCATGTTATGAAAAGGGTATGATAATATTAATGTGGGATAAAAATATTGTATATCATAGTATGAACGCAGCTTAAATAATAAATTGCTAAATGGAACGCAACGAATGATGGAAAGAAAGGTTTGCAACACTGGAGAAGGCAGGAATGGCGATTTAGATGAGATTCACGACGGACGGTGTTAGCGCTGATTATTTTTTGTTTTGCAATAAACGGTTTAAAGGCAATTTGGCCCGTTGAAGTTTCTTTTGCACTACAATCCCACATTTAATTAAATCAAAATGATTAATTAAGCATAGTAAAATGCTTTATGGTGAATGGAACGAAGTTGCTTGCTATTTGTTTTATTAACTATTTTTTTTTTATGAAATCATAAACCTGCAGTCACAGTTTGTTGGCAGGATTAGCGCTGGACTTAAAACATTTGGTGTCAACAATCAGAAGGCCAATTCTCGTATTTTTAACCGACTTCAACAAAGGAGGAGGTTCTCAATTCGACTGTATTTTTTTATGTTTTTTACCTCATAACTCCGTTATTAATAAGCCGATTTGCAAAATTCCTTTTGGAACGAAGTTCCTTATCGCGCGTTGCGAAAGGGGGCTAAACGGAAAAAATTAAGACCAAAAGTTGGAACGACACTTTTTGCTATAGTTGTAAGCCGTGCGGCGTGCGCGTGTTTCTCTGTCTGTCTCTCTTTCTCTCTTTGAACTTCATTCCATCCGGGTGTCCCTTGACACCTCTCAAGTTTTTTGGAACGAAGTTCCTTATCGCGCGTTGCGAAAGGGAGCTGAAGCGCGCACTGATAGTTTCCAGGCCATCACGGCCTGGAAACTATCAGTGCACGCTTCAGCAAACATTCCAGACGCGCTGCACCGCCACAGCAGACCCAACAACATTCTGAATGCATTATTGTACTGAGTGCGCAGGGCTCTGTAGGCTCGCTGCCGCTCGCTCGCAGATGTAAATGTCTACAAGGGTTTGGTCTATTTTATTTTATTTATTTAGAAAACCAACAGCGATACATATGATATAATACAAATAAAGATATTACAGTTTAGTAAGGCTAATAATAGGTTTCTCTGCTTAACCTAATTTGTATTTACCATGCGAACGGACTTTAAACCATATTTAAAAATAAGGTTTTAATGTAGAAGTGCAAGTTAAATACACCACATGTTATGAAAAGGGTATGATAATATTAATGTGGGATAAAAATATTGTATATCATAGTATGAACGCAGCTTAAATAATAAATTGCTAAATGGAACGCAACGAATGATGGAAAGAAAGGTTTGCAACACTGGAGAAGGCAGGAATGGCGATTTAGATGAGATTCACGACGGACGGTGTTAGCGCTGATTATTTTTTGTGTTTTGCAATAAACGGTTTAAAGGCAATTTGGCCCGTTGAAGTTTCTTTTGCCCTACAATCCCATATTAATTAAATTAAAATGATTAATTAAGCATAGTAAAATGCTTTATGGTGAATGGAACGAAGTTGCTTGCTATTTGTTTTTATTAACTAATTTTTTTTTAATGAAATCATAAACCTGCAGTCACAGTTTGTTGGCAGGATTAGCGCTGGACTTAAAACATTTGGTGTCAACAATCAGAAGGCCAATTCTCGTATTTTTAACCGACTTCAACAAAGGAGGAGGTTCTCAATTCGACTGTGTTTTTTTTATGTTTGTTACCTCATAACTCCGTTATTAATAAGCCGATTTGCAAAATTCCTTTTGGAACGGAAAAAATGAAGACCAAAAGTTGGAACGACACTTTTTGCTATAGTTGTAAGCCGTGCGGCGTGCGCGTGCTTCTCTGTCTGTCTCTCTCTCTCTCTCTTTGAGCTCCGTTCCATCCGGGTGTCCCTTGACACATCTCAAGTTTTATTTGCAAGGATATACTTTCAGATAGGTCAAAGATTGGTGAAGTCGGTGGCAAACAACGAAAATGCGAACCCAACGACACCGACTTCCGAAATTAATGTTATTTTTCACTTTGTAGTGTCTTTTTTGGAAGTCGGTTGTTTTTAAAACGTTCAAAATCTAGTCGCAGTCTCATCTCGGCGACAAACAAATGTAAAATAAGTACTTGTCAAAAATGTAGGGAAATTTGAGGTAATTTTGACAGATTGAGACTGAGATGTGTTTGTGAATGTTCTTACACTTACGAGAATTGTCCCTCTGATTAAACATGTAAGTAGAAAAAAAAGGCGTTTTTAAAACAAAACAAAAAAAGTTGGGGGAAAACATGCGTCACATCCACACAAAACGGCAAACGCTCAGCATAATGCAAAGACCCTATACGGCACCCTAATTGCGTAACACACGATCAATCGGAATCGGTTTCATTTTGACAGTTCAACAACATTCATTGCGTTATTTACGTGTTGAGCAGACAAATTTCTCGAACTTATGAAGCAATGGATTAGCAATTTACTTCAAAATGATTCAGATTCCGATTGATCGTATGTTACGCAATTAGGGTGCGGGACAGAGCCCCAGCGCTGGTTTTCAGCGACAGCCGGCGTTGACGTGATGACATCAACCAGTCAAACAGCGAAAACGATGAAGAATGATGGTGAAGGCGATGTGTACAGACGCCAGCAGGTCAAGCTACCTTAGATTAAAACTTTTTTGAAAAAAAAACAACCGACTTCCAAAAACGACACTACAAAGTGAAAAATAGCTTTAATTTCGGAAGTCGGTGTCGTTGGGTTCTCATTTTCGTTGTTTGTCACTTTTTAGTTGTACCTACTCCACACAAATTCGTATATACTTACAAGATTAGAGGTACCCCAATAACAACTCTGACAGAAATGAGGGTGTACCGTGTTATACTGAACACATCTGCGTACCCCTTTAGAGCGTACAGGCGTGACGTTATGTTGTGTGATTGCGTAAACAATACATACATATGCGATAGCAGCAATAGCCGTTGATTTGCTGGCATTTATTGAAGAGTTCCGTTGTCTGTCTCCGAAACTCATCATCAGATCTTGTCGAAATTTCTATGGAACCATTTGGGAAGTATACCCTTTCCAACAAAAAAAATAATTTTTCAAATCGGTTGGCAAGCGACGGAGCTATGCGCGAACAAACATAAAAAAAATACAAACATCCGAATTGAGAACCTCCTCCTTTTTTAGAAGTCGGTTAAAAATTACTATACACAATAGATTTGGATGATAATAAGGTAATAGCAGGCAAACACAGGCGAAAAAACATGTCTCTTGAATAATAGAATGTCGTAAGTAAGTACATAATCGGTTAGAAATTTGCCAGATATTTGTTCAGATGTTTTGATTTAATATTTAATGAGTAATATATCTTATACACGTAAAAGCCTGGCTCATTAATTTTTATACCATATTTATGTTGAAATGTCCCCAATTTAATAATTATGAAATACAGGGTGGTACACACGGCTACACATCAAGCTATGCAAAACCAGTATTGGCTGACCGTTCATTGTGAGAAAATATCATACAAAGTGAGGCCAAGACAAACTGGTTTTGTATAGCTTGACGTGTAGCCGTGTGTACACGGTGGTTACAAACTGTAACCATTGATTCAGTACATGATTCTGAAATTTTCGGCGGTTATGAAAAAAGAATTTGCTGTTCCATACATTCTGACAGCGTAGGTTTTGCACCATTCTTTGAAACAGCAGATTTTTTTCTGATAACTGACGAAAATTTCAATTCAAGGGGGTTCAGATTACGGAGCGAGAGTGAATGGGAGGCCGTCACCTCCTTCTGCGAAGCAGTAATGCTCGCAAAGGAGGAGGCAGAGCGCGTGAGGGAGAGCCAATCGCTGCGCCCTCACGCCCCTAGTAGCCGCAGGAGACGCCCTGGACGGGAGTCAACAGCCGACTCCCGGCCACCGTAGGCGCGGGCTTGCGGGCGGCGAGCAATGGGCAGCTCGCCGCCCGGTAAGGACCAGGCCCGGGTCGACGGCGTGTTGTGTTCCACGCGCGCCTCAAAGAGATGTCAGCAAAAGAGACGGGCCCCCCCATAGGGCCGAAGCCTGCCAGGGTAGCGGGAACATCCGAAAGGGTTTACCGCTGCCCTGGAACATAAAGGGCTAAGGAAGGAACACGGGTGGGTTTTAGTCAGTAAGAGTCTGACACTCCCTTCTGCTCCACCCAGAGCGGGAGGAGTAATTTAATGATTTCCCATACTAAAAAAAAAAAAAAAAGGGGCTTCAGATTACGGAGCGAGAGTGAATGGGAGGCCGTCACCTCCTTCTGCGAAGCAGTAATACTCGCAAAGGAGGAGGCGGAGCGCGTGAGGGAGAGGCAATCGCTGCGCCCTCACGCCCCTAGCCGCCGTAGGAGACGCCCTGGACGGGAGTCAACAGCCGACTCCCGGCTACCGTAGGCGCGGGCTTGCGGGCGGCGAGCAATGGGCAGCTCGCCGCCCGGTAAAGCCGGGTCCAGACGGGTGTAACGTGTAATGTAAGATTACGTGTAATTGAGCGTCAACAGTGTGGACGGCACACGAACTCAAAGCGAATTGTGTACGCGAATCTATTTCAATAGCTGTTTCCACTCCAAACGAGCACTGCGAGCGCCTTTGTGTTCGCGCAAAAAACCGACAGCCAATGGATCAGCCCGAGCGCCGGCGCGAGCGTTACATGTAATGCTCGTAGTGCCGTCCACACATACAATTCGTGTTACATTACACGTTGGATTACATTACACGTTACACCCGTCTGGACCCGGCTTAAGGACCAGGCCCGGGTCGACGGCGCGTTGTGTTCCACGCGCGCCTCAAAGAGATGTCAGCACGAACTGACGGGGCCCGCTAGGGCCGATGCCGCCAGGGCTGCGGGTTGTTCGAAAGAGATACCGTGGGCCTTGGCACAGGCAACTGAAGGAACACGGGTGGGTTTTAGTCAGTAAAAGTCTGACACGCCCTTCCGCTGCCCCAGAGCGGGAGGGGTCATTTGATAACTTCCCAACCAAAAAAAAAAAAAGGGGGTTCAGATTCATGTACTGAATCCATGCTTACAGTTTGCGCGTCGAAGACCCTGCCAGTATATTATGACACATCGAAGGGAGCTCGTGGCTTGATATAAACCACACGAGACAATTGAAGGTTATAAAGCTATTTTATTTATTTATTTATTTATCCATTTATTTCAGGCAACAAGGCCCATACAAACACATACAATACAATATTAATATAACTTAAAAATATACTATAAATACATACAACATTATAATATTACACTAAGAACTAACTAACGCACACGAAGTGTCTGCGTCGTGTTTCGCTGACTGGTGTCATGCAGCCGGCCACGAAACCGGCGGTACACAACACCCTTCGGCCAGAATTCTTCCTTGAGGAACTTCTCGAGATGATGTGTCGGCACACGCACAACGAACGACTTGAAGTTAGTGTTGTGACGCGACTCCAACTTCTTCGTGTTGTGGCTATGCTTGCCGCGGTCGGTTCGTGGTTCGGTCATCCATCCATTAAATATCGAGACCCCTCCGTGCCTCGGAAAGCATGTAAAGCCGTTGGTCCCGGCTGTCATTCATAGATCTTTGGCAGTCGTTACGGGTAGTCTGAAACCTAAAAGTCTGACAACCAGTCTTACCAAGGGGTATCGTGTATTTTTCTGACTGACCGACCCCTTGACAATTCAAAAGTGCCTGTAATGGTTTATTTGAAACAAATATTTTGAGTTTGAGTTTGAAATATAATAATTTTTATTTTTACACTTTGAGAAAAAATATATTGTGTACAATAGAGTCACATTATAGGGCGAACTGATGCCTCCTAAAAAGTCTGTGTTTTAGGAGCCAAGGTTCCTTCAGGTATGGCATACAACTGGTATTGAGTGTCGTGCAGGTACTTATAGTAACACAAAATAAATTAAACTAACAGCGCCTTAATTTAAATACAGCATTAGTTCATCTATATATATAAAATTCAAAGTCCTGACTGATCAACGCACAGCCTAAACCGCTGGTCCTAGAGACATGAAATTTGGAGGGTGTGTTCTTCGTGAAGAGTAGGCATCCACTAAGAAAGGATTTTTCGAAATTCCACCCCTAAGAGGGTGAAAAGGGGGGAATTCGTTTGTATGAAAAATCTTATTCCTTGAGTTAATAAACTTGAAACTTGGCACGAATATTTACCTAAATAAATTATGAAGATTGACAGTTTTTTTTTCTTCTAAACTACCCCTAATAAGGGATTGGGGGGTTTCAAAGTTTGTATGGAAGAATATTAGCGCGCAGTCCGATTTACTCGAAACTCAGTATTTATACCTAATATTGAAAGTAAAGAATAATGTGTATCAGGGTTTTTTGAAAATCTACCCCTGACGGGCTGAAATGGGGTAGTAAATTTTTCAGGGGAGGATTTTACTGCATGGCTTGATTAACTCGAAAATTAGTATAAATAATCTTTGAGTCAAGTTATGAATATATCCCAAACGTTTTTTTTTAAATTCCACCCCTGTGGGGGTGAAAAGCGGGAATACAGTTTATATGAAAAATCTTCTTCATTAGGTTAATAAACTTGAAACTTTTCAAGAATACTCGCCTAAGTAAGTACTTACGTAATAAAGTTTATCGTTATAAGTTTTTCAAAACTACTCCTCAAAGGGGTGTTAAGTTTGTGTCGAAGAAATTGAATGCGCGGTACGAGTAACTCGAAACTCAGTATTGATACTTTTGACAGAAAATAATTAATACTAAGTACCTATGTAAAGTTGTCAAAAATTTACCACTGACGGGACAAAAAGGGGTAATTCAGTTTTTAAGGGGAGGATTTGAACTTGAAACTGTATGTTACATTTTCACGCTTAGACCACTGAAATTCTGATTTGGCATAGAGATAGATGGTATCCTGGGGAAGTTTTATCCTGTTAGCACGTTCCCGTGCGATAATTTCCGACATCGACGCGGGCGAAGCCGCGGGCAGAAGCTAGTTTGTAATAAAATTCTCAGTTTCGTCATACGTTAACTTCTGCAAACAATTTGTAAGTTTGATTTTGACTTCGTGTTTAGTTAGGGAGTATTTATGGGTATTATGTTTAATGTATTCTATTGTACAGTCGAGAGTTAGTTGCCGCATACTGTCGGCTGGCAAACTTGGATAGTACAGCTTTACTATTCGTATATTCTTATCAGTATCGGTACTGCTAAGTAATAACAGCCGCACGGGTCGATCGATCAGGTTAAGCTACGCTTGCCGCGGTCGGTCCGTGGATGGGTGATCATTTTCACAAACCAAGACCCCTCCGTGCCTCGGAAAGCACGTTAAGCCGTTGGTCCCGGCTGTCATTCGTGGATCTTTGACAGTCGTTATGGGTCGTCAGTAGCCCGAAAGTCTGACAACCAGTCTTACCAAGGGGTATCGTATTACCCAGTCACTGGGTTGTGGAGGTTAGATAGGCAGTCGCTCCATGTAAAATACTGGTATTCAGCTGCATCCGGTTAGACTGGAAGCTGACTTAAAACATAGTTGGGAAAAGGCTAGGCAGATGATGATCGGTACTGTGTGTGTAGTAAGTCAGAGTGAGATTCGATCTGTTCAGATAGCATAATCAGCCAACATTGTTCCCACTGTTGGGATTGGGCCTCCTGTCAGCAGTGAGGTGGGAGTGGGGCAACATCCACCTCGCGGGCCCAGTGCGGGTTGGTAGATGTCACATGACTTCGAATTATTGGTTCTAGGACATGCCGGTTTCGTCATGATGTTGATGAAATATGTTTTTCTTCACCATTTATGAGAGCAGTGGTGATGTAAAAAAACTTGAGAGGTGTCAAGGGACACCCGGATGGAACGAAGTATAACTGGCTTGCTTTCTATAAGAGAGAGAGAGAGAGACAGACAGAGAAACACGCGCACGCCCCACGGCTTACAACTATAGCAAAAAGTGTCGTTCCAACTTTTGCAACGCGCGATAAGGAACTTCGTTCCAAAAACTTGAGAGGTGTCAAGGGACACCCGGATGGAACGAAGTATAACTGGCTTGCTTTCTATAAGAGAGAGAGAGACAGACAGAGAAACACGCGCACGCCGCACGGCTTACAACTATAGCAAAAAGTGTCGTTCCAACTTTTGCAACGCGCGATAAGGAACTTCGTTCCAAAAACTTGAGAGGTGTCAAGGGACACCCGGATGGAACGAAGTATAACTGGCTTGCTTTCTATAAGAGAGAGAGAGAGAGACAGACAGAGAAACACGCGCACGCCGCACGGCTTACAACTATAGCAAAAAGTGTCGTTCCAACTTTTGGTCTTAATTTTTTCCGTCTAGCCCCCTTTCGCAACGCGCGATAAGGAACTTCGTTCCAAAATTACACGACCTATAACTCTTGAGTCGGGTCCGAGTATCCTGTCCTTCTCCAGCCGATCTGCCGATCGATTCTGTAAAAATCTCACCGTGAAAACTTAGGTAAAGTGAGTTGTCAATCCCTAGATTCCCTAGCGTCAGGGAACGTGACAGCCGGTCGATTTTGTAAAAATCTCAGCGTGAAAACACAAGTGAAGTGAGCTTGATGTGAGTTGTCAGTAGTGTCAATCCCTAGCATTATGACAGCTCACACCACGCTCAGTTCACCTAAGTTTTCACGGTGAAATGGTTACAGAATCGCACTGCAGTTGACTTCAAGTTCACTTCTTCTACGTTTTCACGGTGAGATTTTTACAGAATAGATTGGCTGTTCTGTAAAAGTATCACCGTGTAAACTTAGGTGAAGTGAGCTTGAAGTGAACTGCCAATCCCTAGCATCAGGTATTAAAATAATAACTTACTTCAAGCTGAGTGAGCTTGAAGTAAGTTATCATTTATATCACGCAAGTTTTCACGGTAAGATTTTTACAGAATAAACAACTTGAGGCATCGAAAATACGTGACCTCCTTGTTTTTGAGTAATTTCAATATTTACTCAGAGTTCATTAACAGTATTTCATATTTGTACATACATTAATTAATTATTTTGTGAAATATTACATATATTATAATTTATAGACATGTTAATTAA
Organism: Apamea sordens; assembly: GCA_945859715.1. Taxonomy (NCBI): domain Eukaryota; kingdom Metazoa; phylum Arthropoda; class Insecta; order Lepidoptera; family Noctuidae; genus Apamea; species Apamea sordens. The sequence continues at coordinate 1,179,253 of OX244015.1, read as the reverse complement.
TATTTGCAGTAACATATATTTACCATGTACTTGCGTCATAGCGAGTACTTAAATTATATTTTTCAGTTAATATTTTCGTAATTATAGGAATTATGTCATCATCATTATTTTTAGCTGAAAGACGTCCATTGCTGGAACTAGGGCTTCCCTAAGCACCGCTACTTCATCCAGTACTGTGCTTCCCGCATCCAGCGGATTCCTGCGGGCTTCACAAGGTCAACGGTCCATCTTGTGGGAGGCCTTCCAAAACGGTAAGTTTTCTGGTTCACTCCAGAACCTATCGGCACCATCGGCTATCCGTTTTGCGAGCAATATGCCCTGCCCACTGCCACTGGAGTTTGGCACTTCTTCTGGCTATGTCGGTTACCTTGGTTGTCCTTATTTCTGATTTGACCACGTTTCAGTGCCATATGTAATCACTGGCAACACGCGCTCTGGTCAAAGACTTTCGTTTTGAGACGCTGCGGTATGTGGGACGAGAAGATATTGCGTGGCTTCCCGAACGCTGCCCAGCCATTATTCGTTCAATACCACGTGAAAGTTTGTATGGATGGACGGATGTTTGTTACTCTTTCACGCAAAAACTACTGAACGGATTTGGATGAAATTTGGCACACAGATGGTTTATAATCAGAATTAACTTAAAGGCTACTTTTTATCCCGATATTCCTACGGAATCGAAACTTATGCGGGTGGAACCGCGGGGTGCAGCTAGTAAATAATAATTTAATGTTGTGGATATCATGTTAAAAATGTTTGCTTGCCCCGTCGGTCAGGGGGCATCTGTAGATGGGGGTGCCGTACCCCCCCCCCCCCCATTCACAAACTAACTCCTTCTTCCTAAGGGGGTAGGCAGAAACTACAGAGTGTCACCTGCTACGATCCTTACATACAACTTTTGCCTCGTTTACGTTCTTACATCAGAGGGGCAATTCTCGTAATTTTAAGAACGTTCACAGTCTGATCTCAGTCTCAATCTGTCAAAAAATACTTCTAATTTCCCTACATTTTGACAAGCTTTTGACATTTGTTTGTCGCTGAGATGAGACTGCGATTAGATTTTCAACGTTTTAAATTACAAGAATTGGCCTTCTGGTCATACACGCACGCCGGTTGCAAGTACTACGCACCTGGGGGCCTACTCCGAAGTGCAAAGTGCGAATCGGACCGACACATGGCCGAACCGAATATTCTTGAAAAATGCGAAAATAATTCGGATCGGCTCAGTTGGGTCGGGACCATAGACAATATTCGAAAGAGTGTAGGAGTGTAGGATCGGAACCGACCTAACCAAATAGTAACTTCGTAGCAGGAAACTGCCGAACATTCGGCCGATTCTACTTCGGAAGAGACCCCCTGACCATTCTGATGAACATCACCAATAAGGTCACTATATGTCTTAGGGCGTCCCCTGCCGGCGTTTCGGCTCACATCTGCTTTATAAGTGAGGCCGAACCTCGAAATCTCGAATCACGTTATTCCGAATGAAAGCTATCCCGCATCACGTTATTCCGAATGAACGCTATTCCGAATGAACGCTATCCCGAATCACGTTATTCTGAATGAACGCTATCCGGCATCACGTTATTCCGAATGAACACTATCCCGAATAACGCTATCCCGAATCAACACGTTATTTTGAACGAACGCTATCCCGAATCACGTTATTCCAAATGTACGCTATCCCGAATCACGTTATTCTGAATGAACGCTATCCCGAATCACGGTATTCCTAATGAACGCTATCCCGAATCACGTTATTCCGAATGAACGCTATCCCGCATCACGTTATTCCGAATGAACGCTATCCCGCATCACGTTATTCCGAATGAACGCTTCTATTACCAGAGGATATCGTATTACCCAGCAACTAGGTTGTGGAGGTCCAGATAGGCAGTCGCTCCATCCCCCCCGGTGGGTTCCCGCATTGTCGAGGCGGGTGAGTTCAGTAGCCCTGTCTGGCTGGACCACGGTGAAGCCAAGAGGAACCCCAGCGGGGGCCGCTCGTCAGGGCTTTGCGGTTAAGCCCGACGTAGCGGCCTGCGGGTAGGTTGCGGTGCCGCTTGCGCGGATTCGCGACCTACCTGAGGCGGGCCGCGATGTCCCCCGTGAGGAAGACATTGCGGCTGAGGATAGAGGCCGCGGCGGGAGAGGCTCTCCCTACATTCCGCGGCCTTGACGGGGCCGCCACCGTTGGATGGCTGACGCGGTGGGGCCGCAGGGGAAGAGGCGTGTCGGTGTTTCGTTGCCGCTCTCCCTATCCTCTACGGCCGTAGCTCCCCCAACGCGGGGGGCATGCGGGGCCTGCCTGTTAGGCGGGCGTGGAGGCCAGCAGGCAACGGGTGCGGGGGCACCGTTGCCTGTTTTGCACAGGCCTCCACCTTGTGGGACGGGAATGGCCAGGTGTTCCATGCAGGTGTGGCATGCGGGGCCCGCCATACCATCTAGGCGGGCGTGCGCCGGGAGGGCTGTGGAAGTAAAGGCTAGGCCGATTTCCCATAGCCCTCCCATTACGGCGATTGTAGGAACACCGCTGAGTTTTAGTGGGTATACTGTCCTTCCGAAGTTCCGACAGGGAATCCCACATACCCCGTCTCGTCCCCCGCGAGACGGGGATGCATAAAGCATTTCTCAGCGAGAAAAAAAAAAGGCAGTCGCTCCATGCAAAATACTGGTATTCAGCTGCATCCGGTTAGACTGGAAGCTGACCCCAACATAGTTGGGAAATGGCAGGCAGATGATGAGGTAATGGTAATTGTGGCCACCTGGGGCCGTATCATGAAGTATTAATACCAGCATTATTCCGCTGCGAAAACGGGATAATGCTATCGGCGTTCTATAGCTCCGTCTCTCTCTCACTGGAAAAATGGAATACGTCACAATTAAGTATGGCCCCTGAATGAGGCCCGTTGTGTATTACAGTCCGTTAACAGGTATTTTACTGGTGTCTGACAGCGGCAACCTAACGGCAACCTTATTGTGACGGCAATAAAGATCATAATGATTTTGACAAACTTATCAGTGGCATTAATCCAAGAGCAACCTTATTTTAAATGAGAATAAAGATTTAAATGATTTTGGCAGTATTGCAAAAGCTGAAGTAAATAAAATACTTAACGGTGAACGGACTGTAATACAATGTTATCAGGGTTGTCAAATTTAACGTTGGTACCTGAGCATTTAAAAAGTCTTGTCAAACCATTTTTATTTTTTCGCGACACATACAGGGTTATTTGACGGCACGGTTGGCGCAGAGGTTAAGCGATTGACTGCTGCGCTGCGTGTCGCGGGTTCGATTCCCGCACGGAACAAATATTTGTATGACCTACATGTATTTGTTCCGAGTCTGGGTGTTTTTCTATCTATAATATGTATGTATTTACAAAAAAAAATGTATATAAGTAGTTTATCAGCCATCTTGTTACCATAACACAAGCATTAGGTTGCTTAGCTTGGGACTAGATGGCGCTGTGTGAAATGTCCAGGGATATTATATTATATTATTTTAAATTGGCTAGCTAAACTCCGCAGACGCGACGGGTGTCGATATCTAAACACGATAAAATTAAAAATACGAAGATTTGATTATATAGAAGTATTTGTACGCCATATTATAGCAGGATATGCTGGAACCAATATAGTAACGGCTATTGTACAGACGCCAGCACATCAAGCTACTTCAATCTGTCAAATTTCTTTAATAGATTTTCAACTTTATCGTTAAAGCATTAAGGTTCAAGGTTGATTGGGAAAATTTGACAGTTTCGGGTAGCTTGACCTGCTGGCGTCTGTACATATTCTAACAAATAAACATTTTTTATTTGATTTGATTTGTTTTTTGGGAGGTCAACGACCGTTGTTAGTGTTGAGAGCTGTGCTGTTGGTGAGTTTGTTGCGCCACTTCTTCTTCCCAGCGATAGCACTAGGAGGTAGTGAAGGGCGGGCGTTTTGGGGGACTGTCTTTTGTAATTTTGACGTTCGAAAAGTGCTGATTCTCAGCCCAATTTGACTAGATGACTTTTGATTGTGAGTTGGTTGTTATTGTATGGGCCTGCGTGGTGGATTACAGCCAGTTTCCTCTCTCGCAGCATTGGGAATATTGATTATGCTATGATTATGCGATCCGTCTAGTTGGGAACCCACACTACGCTTGCCGATACGCTGTCTCCACTCCAGGGGGTCTACTCCGAAGTAGTATCGGCCGAATGTTCGGCCGTTTCCTGCTACGAAGTTACTATTTGGTTCGGTCGGTTCCGATCCTACACTCCTACACTCTTTCGAATATTGACTATGGTCCCGACCCCACTGAGCCGATCCGAACTTTTTTCGCATTTTTCAATAATATTCGGTTCAGCCATGTGTCGGTCCGATCCGAACATTCGCACTTTGCACTTCGGAGTAGGCCCCCAGGACTCAACTGCTCCACCGGATCTTCGACAAACCTGGCCAACTCAATGCCACTTCAGCTTGCTTAATCTGCAAGCTATAACGGTAACTCCAGTTCTTTTCCGGAATTTTATGTCTGATTTTTTCTTTCAAAGAGCCCGCTCCATAGCGCGCCGAGCGACCTTCAATGTTTGAGAAATTCGTTTGCTCTAAAACGTTATTGCATTATTGACAAGACATTGCGTTATTGTTAGCGTCTTCCCAGCGTTCCCCGCAGAGTCATCGTTGCGTTTTTTTTTGGAACGAAGTTCCTTATCGCGCGTTGTGAAAGGGGGCTAGACGGAAAAAATTCTTACGAAAAGTTGTCACGACACAATTGCTACGAGTGCTACGCCGTAGCCGATGCGTAGATTATCCGCTACGCAGCTACGTCGTCGCAGAGCTACATAATAAATTATCTGCTCAACAACGTAAATCGATTTATAGAAGATTTTTATTGGAACGAAGTTTTGGAACGAAGTTCCTTATCGCGCGTTGTGAAAGGGGGCTAGACGGAAAAAATTCTTACGATAAGTTGTCACGACACAATTGCTACGAGTGCTACGCCGTAGCCGATGCGTAGATTATCCGCTACGCAGCTACGTCGTCGCAGAGCTACATAATAAATTATCTGCTCAACAACGTAAATCGATTTATAGAAGATTTTTATTGGAACGAAGTTTTGGAACGAAGTTCCTTATCGCGCGTTGTGAAAGGGGGCTAGACGGAAAAAATTTTTACGAAAAGTTGTCACGACACTTTTTGCTATAGTAAGCTATTGTAAGCTGTGCGGCGTCGCATGTTTCTCTGTCTGTCTGTGAACTTCGTTCCATCCGGGTGTCCCTTGACACCTCTCAAGTTTTTTTTTTGCGTTGGCATGTCACAGATTGTTAAACTTGTTGTGCTTGTTACTGATTCTAAGATTTCAACTACATTTTCTGGTTTTACCCGTGAGAGCCTGTAATTGGCTTTATAACTCACTAGCTGCACCCCGCGGTTTCACCCACATAAGTGTCCATCCCGTGGGAATATCAGGATAAAAAGTATCCTATGTGTTAATCCTGGTTATAAACTATCTGTGTGACAAATTTCATCCAAATTCCTTCAGTCATTTTTGCGTGAAAGAGTAACAAACATCCATTCATCCATCCATACAAACTGTCGCGTTTATAATATTAGTAGAATATACAATTGTTATCTTTCTGTTAAAGCTGTTGGTTCTCCTATAAATAAATAAATATTTACAGGATTCCTGCGGGGTAATTGCGTAACGCACTATGTGTAATGGCTTTAATTTTGTGACAGTCGTTACGGGTAGTCAGAAGCCCGATAGTCTGGCAACCAGTCTTACCAAGGGGTATCGTATTACCCAGTAACTGGGTTGTGGAGGACAGATAGGCAGTCGCTCCATGTAAAATACTGGTATTCAGCTGCATTCGGTTAAACTGGAAGCCGACCCCAACATAGTTGGGAAAAGGATAGGCAGATGATGATGATGATGATGATGATGATGAACAGTAGCAATGGTTGTCATTTTGACAGTTCAACAACATTCATTGCGTTATTTACGTGTACCTACTTTGTTGAGCAGACACATTTTTCGAACATTCGAAGCAATGGATTAGCAATATCCTTTAAAATAATTCAGACTATGATTGCAAGTGTGGTACGCAATTATACCCTGTCCATTCGCGTTAACTGTTTTTTGACAGATGGAACTAGTGATTGCAGCAGCACACAATACATTGATTGATACACGTACGGTATTATAATGTCTGTAAGAAGCCATAAATAAGAAAATTCAATACGATAAGGCAGTTTATACATTTATTTTACTACTCATTTTAAAGTTAACTTTTACGTAATCTGGAATCAAATCAAATCAATCAAATCAAATCAAAAGTCATTTATTCAAATTAGGCTGAGAGTCAGCACTTTTCGAACGTCAAAATTACAAAAGACAGTCCCCCAAAAACGCCCGCCCTTCACCACTTCCTAGTGCTATCGCTGGGAAGAAGAAGTGGCGCAACAAACTTCCCAGCAGCACAGCTGTCTGTTCAGTTAGAATATAGCGCATACGTATACAATACTAGGAACCTATGTTCAGTAATTAACATTACAAGAAACTTAAATTATTTGCCCTAAAATATGTCAGCTAGTCACGCCAATATACCAATGTAAGTTCAATGAATATGTAAGTTCTAAGGTAGCTGTCACAAAACGCTTAACCTGATGGACAGGGTATAAGGAGCTGACAACCTTACTCCGATGTCTTTAAAACTAAGTACCTGCTTACTTACAAAATATTAACAGTATTTTAATATTAACACAGCTGTTTTTATGTCCAACTTTTATTGAAGAGCCTTGAGTAAATATGAAATATGTAAAATGTAACATCAGGCCTGTACACTCGGAAGGTGTAGGCAGAAGTGGTCGCCATTGGACTCGTGGTCGCAACGAGACTACTGAGTGTGGGGTCCTTTTAGGTATTAATTTTTTTTGCTATCGGGGGAAAACCTTCAAAAGGCACCTGACCTCCGGGGAGGTTAGGGTGTGTGGGATTTTTACCTCACTAAAACCACCCCGGTGATCAGCATCAGCACATGGAGGGGGTCTGGAGAAAAGTGGTTGTGCTATTATACACAACTCTGCCTACCTCTACCAGGTATTAAAGATGTGATGATGAGGATGATGAGAACGACGTTGACGACAGCCTGTTGGCGGAGCCGCGCGCTCGGACCAATCTTTTAAGTGAGGCGCCACTGACGCGTGCACCCCGCACTCTCAACCTTATAACTAGTGACCAGGGGGCCTACTCCGAAGTGCAAAGTGCGAATGTTCGGATCGGACCGACACATGGCCGAACCAAATATTATTGAAAAATACGAAAAAAGTTCGGATCGGCTCAGTTGGGTCGGGACCATAGTCAATATTTGAAAGAGTGTAGGAGTGTAGGATCGGAACCGACCGAACCAAATAGTAACTTTGTAGCAGGAAACGGCCGAACATTCGGACGATACTACTTCGGAGCAGACCCCCTGCGCCCTAATTACGTAACACACATCATCTGCCTAGCCTTTTCCCAACTATGTTGGGGTCGGCTTCCAGTCTAACCGGATGCAGCTGAATACCAGTATTTTACATGGAGCGACTGCCTATCTGACCTCCACAACCCAGTTACTGGGTAATACGATACCCCTTGGTAAGACTGGTTGTCAGACTTTCGGGCTACCCGTAACCACTGTCAAAGATCCACGAATGACAGCCGGGACCAACGGCTTAACGTGCTTTCCGAGGCACGGAGGGGTCTCGGTATGTAAAGATGGTCACCCATCCACAGACCAACCGCGGCAAGCGTAGCTTAACCTGACCGATCGACCTGTGCGGCTGTTATTATTTAGCCACGGGCCCCTCACGTAACACACAAAACAATTACAACACAAGAATTACGTAACACGAATGACAGTCGAGACCAACTGCTTAACGCGCTTTCCGAGGCATGGAGAGGTCTTGGTATGTAAAAATGGTCACCCATCCACGAACCGACCGCGGCAAGCATAGCTTTATAACCTTCAATTGTCTCGTGTGGTTTATATCAAGCCACGAGCTCCCTTCATTGTGTCATACATATATACAGCTGGCAGGGACTTCGGCGCGCAAACTGTAACCATGGATTCAGTACATGAGTCAGAACCCCCTTTTACTTGTTTTTTTTTTTTTTTTTGAGGATGGGATATCATCAAATGACTCCTCCCGCTCTGGGTGGAGCAGAAGGGAGTGTCAGACTCTTACTGACTAAAACCCACCCGTGTTCCTTCCTTAGCCCTTTATGTTCCAGGGCAGCGGTAACCCTTTCGGACGATCCCGTTACCCTGGCAGGCTTCGGCCCTATCGGGCCCCGTCACTCGTGCTGACATCTCTTTGAGGCGCGCGTGGAACACATACACGCCGTCCGGCACGGGCCTGGGTCCTGATCGGACGGTGAGTTACCCATTACTCTCCGCCCGCAGGCCCGATCCGCCCGCAGGCCCGGTCTGAACCCCCTTGAATTGAAATTTTCGTCGGTTATCAGAACAATTGCTTTTTCACAGAAAAGTGCAAAACCTACGCTGTCAAAATGTATGGAACTTTTTACATAACCGTTAAAAATTTCAACCCAGGGGTTCAGAATGATGTACTGGATCAATGGCTACAGTTTGTAACCACCGTGTGCCAACGTGTGACTTAACCACAAGCCCCTCATTATTCTCTGTCATTTTATGTGTGTCACGAAATTACTCCGCTGAACGCCTTGTTGAAAACTACCAATGCGTAATTTCAAAACCATATCACTTCGTTATCAAATTACTGTGGTTGATATAAGTAATCACTATAATATTGTAAAAGTTGGAAGTTAATTTCACACTTTAATTTCATTGATTTTAAACATTAAAACCTTAAAGTTGACAGCAATTTGATAATTTAGTTTTGCTATGAATTTACTTTAAAATGGTTCGCTGCCACGAAATGGTTCTAGTTCGTGAGTATATTTTAATTTCTAAATTGTTTTTTGCTGTTTCTAACTGTTTTATTACGGACGCTTTTAACGTACATCGTTCTCACATATAGGTACCTATTATTTCAACCTGGATGATAATAATAATATCCCTGGACATTTCACACAGCGCCATCTAGTCCCAAGCTAAGCAACCTAATGCTTGTGTTATGGTAACAAGATGGCTGATAAACTACTTATATACATTTTTTTTTTTGTAAATACGTACATATTATCGATAGAAAAACACCCAGACTCAGAACAAATACATGTAGGACTTACAAATATTTGTTCTGTGCGGGAATCGAACCCGCGACACGCAGCGCAGCAGTCCGATCGCTCAGCCACTGCGCTAACCGTGTTGTCCTGGATGATGTTACCAATATTTTGATTTAAAAGCGTGTCCGTGGAGTTTCTTGTCTGTTCTTCTCCATATGTATGTACAAACGTCACCACATCAAGCTACCCGAAACTGTCAAATTTTCCCAATCAACCTTGAACCTAATGCTTTAGCGATAAAATTGAAAATCTATTAAAGAAATTTGACAGATTGTAGTAGCTTGATGTGCTGGCGTCTGTACCACCTACGCTTTGGAATGGGCAACTAGCTTCATCTTTCTGACTGACCGACCCCTTGACAATTCAAAAGTACCCGTAATTGGTTTATTTGAAAAATGCTTTGAGTTCGACTTTCGATTTAATATACTCGTATAAATCTTTGTTTTCAGTGTTCATAATATCTACAATCATAACTTCATTTTCACATGGAATGAGAAAAATGTTCACAAATTATGGGTTCGTGAAGAAACCACCTCACATGATATATAGTGACGTCATCAATATATGGATACCTCAGAATGTTCCTCGACTGAGGCGTAAAGAGAAATTATTTAATATTAATTTAAGGACGAGGGCTCGGAACAGAACAAGACATTACTGCTGAGTTTTTGTTTAATTTTTTTACCTTTTTTCCTTTTCTTTTCTTTCTTTTCTTTTTTTTAAAAAAACGCCCCACGCTAGGAATTTCTCCTGTATCTTGGGTGCATTTACAAACATTTAAACTCACATACACAAACAGCCAGACCCGGAACAACTACTTGTAGGTCATACAAATATTTGTTCCGTGCGGGAATCGAACCCGCGACACGCAGCGCAGCAGTCAATCGCTTAACCACTGCGCCAACCGTGTCGTCAAACCTATCATATTGTTACGAGCTTCGGGGTTCGTGACAATTAAAACTGCCGATATAAATTACAACACTAATAACAACTCAAACACACTAATTATAGAACACAATTGCACTTAAGTCGCACTTGAAGATCGGTTTCGATGTATTCGCATGTATCGCCTATCTAGCTCTGCCTCGGTCGTGGCTCATCCCGGCCTTAGGTATATAGTGCCGCAGATAGTTCTAGAACCTTCTATTGTAGAAACATCTAGAATGTTCGAGCACATACCGGCCCAGACTGACTACATGTCGATAGTTCCAGAAAGTTCTAGCATCGAAATTTCTAGAAGGATCTATTAGTTCTGCTACTCGATACTAGATGACGCTAGTGGTAAATTAGTTCTGCTACTCGATACTAGATGGCCCTAGTGGTAACTAATGTCGCCATGTACCAGGCAGTAATTGTGGTGCGCAACAATATTGTTACCGCACTGGTGGCCTCGTGGTAACGGCCCCGACTTCGCGTGGGTAGTAACTATTTAGTAATCTGTGGCGTGGGGGGCGTGGTGGTGGTGGGTGGGTGGTTTGTAGGTCGTGGGTTGCGGGGGGTGGGTGGGTGCTCGTGGGTTGTGTAAACACATAGTAAAGCGCCTGGCTGGGCTCGCAACTGTGGTGATAAAAAATGATTTATCATTTCATCACCACTGCTCTCAATGGTGAAGGAAAACATCGTGAGAAAACCGGCATGTCCTAGAACCAAATATTCGAAGACATGTGACATCTAGCAACCCGCACTGGGCCCGCGTGGTGGATTATGCTATGTTACGCTTATGCTAAGTTTTCACGGTGAGATTTTTACAGAGTAGACCTGCAGGTTTCCTCACGATGTTTTCCTTCTCAAATGACATTAATGTCCAAGATCATCTGCCTAGCCTTTTCCCAACTATGTTGGGGTCGACTTCCAGTCTAACCGGATGCAGCTGAATACCAGTATTTTACATGGACCGACTGCCTATCTGACCTCCACAACCCAGTTACTGGGTAATACGATAGCCCTTGGTAAGACTGGTTGTCAGACTTATGGGCTTCTTACTACCCGTAACGACTGTCAAAGATCCACAAATCTCAGCCGAGAACAACAGCTAAACGTGCATTCCGAGGCACGGAGGTGTCTTGGTATGTAAAGATGGTCACCCATCCACGGACCAACCGCGGCAAGTGTAGCTTAACCTGATCGATCGACCCGTGCGGCTGTTATTACTTAACCACAAGCCCCTCGTTAGGTTGCTGCTTCCGGAGATAAAAAAAACTTGAGAAGTGTCAAGGGACACCCGGATGGAACGAAGTATAACTGGCTTGCTTTCTATAAGAGAGAGAGAGACAGACAGAGAAACATGCGCACGCCGCACGGCTTACAACTATAGCAAAAAGTGTCGTTCCAACTTTTGGTCTTAGTTTTTTCCGTCTAGCCCCCTTTCGCAACGCGCGATAAGGAACTTCGTTCCAATAACTGAACGAAATATAGGTACATTCGATTCGAGTAAGGTACGTAAAATATTGCAGGTCTTGATATGTAAAGATGGTCACCCATCCACGGAGCAACCGCGGCAAGTGTAGCTTAACCTGATCGATCGACCCGTGCGGCTGTTATTACTTAACCACAAGCCCCTCGTTAGGTTGCTGCTTCCGGAGATAAAAAAAACTTGAGAAGTGTCAAGGGACACCCGGATGGAACGAAGTATAACTGGCTTGCTTTCTATAAGAGAGAGAGCGACAGACAGAGAAACACGCGCACGCCGCACGGCTTACAACTATAGCAAAAAGTGTCGTTCCAACTTTTGGTCTTAGTTTTTTCCGTCTAGCCCCCTTTCGCAACGCGCGATAAGGAACTTCGTTCCAATAACTGAACGGAATATAGGTACATTCGATTCGAGTAAGGTACGTAAAATATTGGTTCTGAATAAAAAAACAAGATGATACAAAAATCACATCATTTATTTACATTACATACATTGAAACAACAAAGATTAAAAAAAAACCTTAATATTAAATAAATCAAAAATACTTATTCCTAATTAATTCTGAATGCGTCTAAAGGGCTCAGTTGCAAATGGTACGAAAAACAGCCGCCAAATAGGTACACGAATTCTGAAAGCTTATGTAACTTTTTGCTAAGTAAGCATCACATACGAATGTGAACATTATTCGTGTAGCATTAATGTTCATATTCAAATGAAACGCTTGCTCACATTTACTTAAACAAATATAAACATTATACTCATCAGAATAAGGTCCATATTCGTATGGAACGCATACTTTACTTGATTTGGCTCTCAAAGGGGAATATAATACCAAGTGTCGCCATCTAGTGTCGAGTAGAATTATGATTGGAAAAGCCGCCAATAAGAGATTTTTCTAGATCTATTTTAATAAAGCACGCATAAAATTACTTACAAATGAAATGTGATGCATCAGAACGTCTATCAGAGTAATTTTTACAAGATAAAACACAACACTTCATTCTTTTTTTCCTCTAGCGCGAATAATGCTGTAAAATGGGAACGTTTACAAAGTTGTGCACAGTACGAACACCAACAATACACTGACTAAGACCACGCCTACATGATTACGTCATGACCTAGTTGAGAATCACAGTGCACAGTTTGCTCCGTGTGCAATACAATTAAACTTGAATTCAGAATCTTTGACAATTTGCATTCAATAGCCACTTACCCAACTATCTACTTTATGATTATGTAATTTAACGTGATTTTCGAGTATATATATAAATATTGGTTGCACTGGATTTTAAAATATGTTAATTTAAAACCATTAAAAAAAAACTGGCCAGCATGACTGAGTTTGTTTTCCCAAAGCTTGAAAATTATCTGAGATTCTGAATTGAAGTAGATATAATAATACATGTACACTGTATAGTCGACCTCGTAATTGCTTTACCATCTTTGACAACAATTCCCAGCAACTTGAAACTTCATTACGGTTGTCACACTCACATAGACAAATAGAACTTGTCGTTTTGTGACGCGTAAGTGACAATCAGCCTTAGGGTGGTAAAACAATTACGACATCGACTACACAGTGTTGATTCTGGTGGGACATTTATTACTTATTTAAAAATAGCTCAATGCACAGACACATTCACTATTCAATATAATATATGAGATCAGTGACTGCGATTTTAAATCGAGATTATACATATTATGCTCGTCCCCTATTTCAGGCGACTTTACAACATGGCTGACGAAATATGGGTGTTTTATCCGCCTCTGCTCTCCCCTTCAAGTAATACAGGCGTGGTGTCTTTATACATAATATTAGTCTGTCATACAAATATATATGACTGTCGTTAAGGCTACTCAGAACCCTGAAAGATTGAGAATTTGATAACTTAAAAATAAATCGTGGAAGACAGGATGTCTCTCCATGTAAAATAAAATAAATATAGTTCTTGCGTTATAGCATGACAATAGCGGACATTGAGCTTTCCCTAATACCTTTTTTTTTAATATAATTTAGTTTTTTTTTTTTTGCTGTGTTTAATTCAGTTTGTGATCTTCATAAACGAGTCGCAATAAATACTTTTTTCTTTCTTTCTCTCCGTACGAACACAAACAGTAAAATATATATGGTTTTTTTATGATTACGATAGATATTGATTGAGGAAGTTGAACGGACAGTATTTCAGTTTTTTTAAATAAAATAAAAAATGTGAAAATCCGCGGCTGCGAGAATTTCAAAATATTCGCAGCCGCCATCTTGGATTTTCGTTTTGACCTCACGAACGGCTTCAGCTCCCTCAAAAACTGAAAACTATCTCTCGCTGTCTCTTTATACTATAAATATAATAATAAGTCGCATGGAGGGGGCATAACGCCTTTTCGTTACGTGACGATTTCTACAGTCTGCTCCTACCGCAAGTTCCGTTAAAAAACTTCGTCCCAAAAGTGCTAGAAAATGTGTCAGGGGCCGGTTTTGCCATGCCAAAATGCAACAACTATACTGATATTTAGTAAACTAAACTCTTTATTCTAGATTCCATAATTTATATATGTACATATTTTGAAAGTCAGAAACGCACGCCAATTATAGCAATATAAACCGTATGTCAATGACAAAAGAGACATTACGCGCGCTCGTAATCTTCAACACACAAACGGCTATTTCTAACTAAAAATAGTAAAGAAATAGACTTTTATTTTGGGACTTCATAATAATTACGAATCCATAGCAATCAAGGTATAATATAATCAACATAATCAAATATCAAAATCAAGGGGCAGCGAGTAATTACGTACCACACTATCAGTACAAAACGGCCTTCATTTTGACAGTTCAACAACATACATTGCGTTATTTGCGTTGCTGGGTGGGCAATTTTTTCAAACATACTAACCAATGGTTTAGGTCTTCAAAATGATTCAGCTTGTGATTAATAGTGTTACATAATTAGGATACTAGCTGGAATAGTATCCGACATTAACATCGTTAGAAAATCTTAGAAATATAATCCTTACATCGCACCCTTAGTAATGTAAGGGCACAACTCGAAATACTGAGTTTATGAATTTTCGTGTTAGATGGGCTCAAAATCAACTTTTAATTTTATTATACTTACATATTATGTAAGTATAATAAAATTATATGTGGTAGAACAGTTGATTACGCCCATCTAACAAGAAAATTCAAAAACTCAGTATTTCGAGTTGTGCCCTTCATTACTAAGGGTGCGACATATTGTCAAACGTAATGCTTATTACAAAAGCATTTTAAGAACCATTTACACGAGAAGATTTTGATCAACCATAGTACTTCATTTCCCACGAGCGCATTTTCTTCTTCGCGTGTAGATGGCCATCTAAATGGACTCCGCCCAGAATTCAGATGCTTGTTTTCACGTGCGCATAAAGCCGGAAAAATTAGACCACAAATAAATGTTGGGATCTTACTTTGCAACATAGTTTTTTCAACCTTATCGCTTCGAAATTATGTTTTATTTTTCAATAAATATTTTTGTAATTACTTAAAATATACGTTTACTTTTCAATCAAAGTAGTAAAACAACGCAAATGATTACGGAGAAATGAGGACAATGTCGTGAGGTGAGTTTTGAGTATGAATGTCGATGGCTATAAGAGTAGGGGAAGACCAAAGAAACGATGGATGGACTGTGTGAATGATGATATGGTTAGAGGGGATGACTAACGAGATGACGTCTAATACGATGACGAAAATAAATTGGGATGAGGAGGAGAATGTTGAATGTCGTCCCCACGGAGCAGTGGCGTAACTACAGGGTGGCAAGTCGGCAAAATGCCACGGGCCCCCAGCCTGAAGGGGCCCCCGGTCAGAGGAGAATCCCAACTCCTAACATTTATAATTTATCATACATCATCATCTGCCTAGACTTTTTCCCAACTATGTTGGGGTCGGCTTCCAGTCTAACCGGATGCAGCTGAATACCAGTATTTTACATGGAGCGACTGCCTATCTGACCTCCACAACCATAATTTACCATACATGTTTAGTAAAAAAAAGTTTTGTCTGTGATTTATTTTTGTTACCTACTCAGTTGCATACACAAGTAAAAATCTCAAAGCATTTGTAAAAAAAAAAGTTGTAACCCAGTTTTAGTCAGCGCCTGACGTTGTAAATTGACGTATTTTTAGTAGCCATGTTTTTAATCACGTCTAATTTGTCTATGGAGTACCTATCTTAATTTGACAGAACTAAACTAATATTTATCTTCTGTCCTTTTCATAATGAAATAGAAAGAAAAAGATGCACTGAACTTAAATTTAGTTTAGTTTGTGAACAAGGGAATCGGCGCCATTGACGTATTTTTGGTAGCCATGTTTATAATCACGTCTAAACTGTCTATGGAGTATCTTAATTTGACAGGATGATTCGGATTTTTGATTTAGTTTTTTGTTTTTCAAATCATTTTGACTAGGTACTCTATGTATCAATTAGATGCTGACTGTACTTTAAATTAGGTACTTTTAATTTAAAGTGAATTATTAGATAATCAAGTACCTAAGTATAATTATAAAGTTTGTATGTACAGACCTACTTAACGTAGTGATTTATTATTGTACTCTTACGAGTAAAAGTGTTTATATAAGTAGGTATTATAAAATTAAAAAAATATTAAGTAACTATTATTGTTGGTTCAGCTTCTTTATATTGGGGGAAGGGGGCCCATCCGATGAATTTGCCACGGGCCTAGAACGGTATAGTTACGCCACTGCCACGGAGTATACACGAGCATGCGTGAACTTTCGCCACAGTCATCTCTTGCATGCTCTTTAGAACTGTAATGCAAAATGTCTCGAGCATTTTGATGCTCCATCTACGTTAACAATTATTTTGTTAAACCATTTATGTTTTCAACTAAAACTCTATTATACTAGCTGTTGCCCGCGACTTCGTCTGCGATCCAGATTGAAAAGTAGCCTATGTCCTTCTCCAGATCATGGTCTACCCATGTGTCAAATATCTAAATCCATTCAGCTGTTTTAGCGTAAAAGCGTAATTGTTAAATTTTCTAATTTTCTGCGCAACTTTCTTAATTTTTTTTTTCCGTAAGAGCCATCTACAAAGTTTCAGAAAACTTTAAATAAAAAGATGGATGAAATCGGTAAAGTCGTTCTCAAGCTATGGCGTGACCAAGGGAAATAGGGATTAGTTTTTATATATACAAGGTGATTTTTTAAAGACCAGCCAAATTTAAGGATGTGGTACAGACCATCAAACTGAACAACTTTCTCCAAGGGACAAATAGCGTAATCGCGAAAATTTTATCAACTGTCCCATAGAAAACTTCAATACCTACTCGACCTAAATGTATGGGACGGCTGAATTTTTATTCGCGATTACGATGTTGGTCCCACGGAGAAAGTTGTTCAGTTTGATGGTCTGTACCACATCCTTAAATTTGGCTGGTCTTTAAAAAATCACCTTGTATAGATTAGTTGGTTGACTTTGAGAATACAGGATGGAAAAGACTATTCACGAAGACGTCATCTATGCTAACTGCTGATAAGACTTATTTTTGGTGTGAAAATTCGCTGTGTTCAGTGCGCAATGTAATGCACGCAAAACATCGTTATTATGGATGCATACAACTGAACAGAGATCGTGGGACTATATAAAGTCAAAATATTAAAAACTTCAAAAAAAAGTTGCAACTTTGACATTCAATATCTCCGTAAACATAAGGTTCACACGTAAGGTCTAGTGCAAAAAAATGATCATAATTTCGGGAAGAACAAGTGACGCTCGGCTTTGTTGAGGATTTTTTTTACACCCGTTATTCAAGATAGCTTTCCAGGGCAGTCTGATACTTATTAAACAAATAGAAATATCATTGGCACTTTATATTTAAAGTAAAATACATTACATAATTATACATTTTGACTTGTTCATAGCGGTTAGGGGGCGTCCATAAATTACGTGGTGTTTTTTTAAATTTTCTGTAGGTCTCGGCAAATATCACGCAATTTTTTTTTCTGATTGAAACAAAATTGCGTGATATTTGCTGAGACCCCCCTCTCTCCAACTTAAGATTAGATGAGATTTGACTCGACCCCCTCCCCCCTTAAACATCTCACGTATTTTATGAACGCCCCCTTATAACAAGTAAAAAAGCCTAATAACGGCCGCACAGACGGCTACCATAAAAAAAGATGGCAGCGGGGTTAACTGTGTGCTCTCTACAATCCTTTCAGTTATTTTACCCGTGATTTTGCACTGTCCAAATCATAGTGATCTCTATTCTCATTCTAATAAGGTTACTGTTGAGTTGCCACTGACAGGTCTGATAAAATAATTGTGATCTTTATTCTCATTTGTCACCGCAGGCTGTCGGTAGCGTGAGACGTTTTAATGAAACCATAGCCTGCGGTTGCTACTGTCAGAGGAACTTAAAATAAGGGCGCGTTCACATATACGTACGTTTTTACAGGATCCTTTTTAACGGATCCGTCGCTACTGGAGATAGTATTCACACAGCATTTATAGGATCCTTTTTAACGGATCCGTCGCTACTGGAGATAGTATTCACACAGCATTTATTGGATCCTTTTTAACGGATCCGTCGCTACTGGAGATAGTATTCACACAGCATTTATAGGATCCTTTTTAACGGATCCGTCGCTACTGGAGATAGTATTCACACAGCATTTATAGGATCCTTTTTAACGGATCCGTCGCTACTGGAGATAGTATTCACACAGCATTTATAGGATCCTTTTTAACGGATCCGTCGCTACTGGAGATAGTATTCACACAGCATTCATAGGATCCTTTTTAACGGATCCGTCGCTACTGGAGATAGTATTCACACAGCATTTATAGGATCCGTTTTAACGGATCCGTCGCTACTGGAGATAGTATTCACACAGCATTTATAGGATCCTTTTTAACGGATCCGTCGCTACTGGAAATAGTATTCACACAGGACTGATTTTAAGAGATCGGATCAGTATACTGGATCCGAAATACTGTATCATGTGTGAACTGGCTCATACAACTACATACGCTAATAACACATACGTTTAAACGGACCTGTAAAACGGATTGCTGCTTATTTTGTCGGATCGGTATTTTCTACTGGATCCGGAATACTGTATTATGTGTGAACTCGCTCATACAACTACATAATTATGCTAATAACATAAACGTTTTAACGGACCTGTAAAACGGACGTTAAATGTGAACGCGCCCTAACTGTGAAAGTATTGCTACAGTACAATTATTGAGAAAACAGAATCATAGGATATACATAATCAGCCTACAATGTTTCACATGTCTCCTCTCAGTGAGAGGGAGTGGGCTGTAATTCACCACACGGGCCCAGTGCGGGTTGGTAGATATCACATGTCTTCGAATTTTTGGTTCTAGAACATGCCGGTTTCCTCACGATGTTTTCCTTCACTGTATGAAAGCAGTGGTGTTTACAAAAATTAAAGCGCCTATCTGGGTTCGAACCTACGACCTACAACTCGTAAGTCGCAGCCTTTACCACTGGGTCTCCACTGCACTCATCATAGGACATATCTAGACTTTTCTAGACAAAGAATAACATACGGAAAAAAAAATAACAATCTTTTTTCCGGGTCACACAGAGAATCTATTTACATCATACTACCCCCATATCGGTAGTAGTACTAACTAACCTAGACTGAACTTTATCAACAGCTTGATATATGTCTACTTTTGGTTCGCTACCTACCCCTGATGCCTTATACTCCTGAATCGTAAGACTTTCAATCCTAAAATCAGAATTGTGATGCAAAACCATATGCTCCTTCAATGAATCAATTAAAAATTGAAAGTCACATATTTTACATTGTATATACGATTTCGGGTCCAAAATTTCATGTTTTAGAGTGTGTTCGTAACACATTTTTTGATCTACAAAGCATACATTACAGTCTGAACATTTGTAGTAACAAATTTTGTCAATATCACTGATATTGTCCTGTAATTCACTGTTAGTGTCACAAATATCATTCACATTGACACTACTGAGTTGTTTAGTGTCACAATTATCATTCACATTGACATCGCCGAGTTCTTTAGCGTCACAATTATCACTCACATTGACATCGCTGAGTTCTTTAGCGTCACAATTATCACTCACATTGACATCGCTGAGTTCTTTAGCGTCACAATTATCACTCACATTGACATCACTGAGTTCTTTAGAGTCACAATTATTACCGACATTATCATCACCGAGTTGTTTAGTGTCACAATTATCACTGACATTGACATCACTGACTTCTTTAGAGTCAGAAGTATCGTTGACATTGACATGATTGAGTTCTATAGTGTCATTTTCACTCTCTTCTGTGTCTACACAAATTTCGCTGGAAACATCGAGAATTTTCGAGCCATTTTTAGCTTTTACATCCTTCTCTCTGCTATAAGCGGAACCTACTAAAATAACAAAGTCTTCTTTGTTCAATCCCATATGATCATGATGCACGTACTTGTGCCGTGGGAGAGTATGCCTGGAGAACTCGATTCCACATATATCACATTCGTAATTCTCAGGTTTTTCGCTGTGGTTGCAAGTTTTGACGTGATAATCAAAGGAAGCTTCTTTCATATAATGTTGATTGCAATGAACACATTTGTATAATTCCTTGCTGTAACCTTTGACGATGATTCTGGACTTCAATTTGTTTGATATACCACTTTTATCTAAGTTCATTTTGTCTGGCAATGTCATTTCTGCGGTGTCAGTATCAAAATCACTGACATTACCGATATTTTCAGTAGTATAGTCTGATATTTCATCTGGAACGATACATGCCTCATCGAAATCTATTCTAGAATCTCTGGATGTAGATGGTCTGTTCCTCGCTTTTCTAGACATCCTTCTTTCAGTCAATGGTAGATCAAATTCCAGACCTGCCTTTACTTTTTTAACTGGGGCACTGTCTGTTTCTTCCAAATGTTCGCCTCTCCTCTTCCTATGAGGAGATCTTTTAGAGTCATTGTCGCCAATATCTTTACCACGATTGCTGCCAGTAATAAATTCAAAATCTCCATTAAGCGGATCCACGACTTTGATCTTAAAATCTTCATTTGGAAAGCTGTGCAAATGAAGATGTTTCCTTAAAGAACAGTTTGTGAATTTCAAGCCGCAGAGTCCGCATGTAGTCGGCGGTTTTTTGAGCACATGGTTGACCTCAAAGTAATGATATCTGAAGGAGTTGCGCTGTAAATAAGTGACATCGCACGGAGTACATCTATAGACTGTTGCTTGCTTCAGCACTTTTTTCCTGACCACAGTAACTTTATTGATATACGTAATATCTACGGAGCTGCACAAATGCTTAGGGAAGCAGGTCTTGCCGAATGATAACCGACAATTTTTGCACTGAGTACCATTTTTCTGGAAACAGTTTTCTGTGTGCGCATTAAAATTGTCCATGTTGATGAATAAAATGGCGCAGTTGGGGCATTTGAATAGGTTAGCTTTTGAAATCCTTTCTATCACGATCTTCGTTTCCTTGTGATGGTGGTTTATTAAATGTGTGACCAAAACATCTGTTGGAAAGACCAATTTACATTTGCTGCACGTCTCCTTAGACACTTCCAGCTTGGGACTGCATTCATCCAAATGCTTTTCCACAGTCTTCATTGACGTGTAATGCAAGCCACATTTGCACTCGTAAATTTTCGCAACCACCAGCTTTTTCGGTGATACTTTCGCATTTGTGTCTTTTTTCGGTGATACTTTCGCATTTGTGTCTTTTTTCGGTGAAACTTTTGTAGTGACGCTTCTCGCCGATGACGCTTTGTCAGGTTTCGCACCAGCATTAAAGTACACAACGTAGAAACTATGTTTGTTTATATACGGCTTCTTCCTATGCGCTTCTAAATGCAAAGAGCCCTTTTTCGCACAGAAATACTGTTCGCACGTCTCACAGAACCTTCTCTTGTTGCCCGAAATGCACCGATGTCGTTTAATACTACTTTTCAAAGTCACACAAACTTCGCACCGCGCACATTTGTACAACTTATACTTAGCTTTCGCACTATCTGACAGTAGCAAGTCTCGTAACTGCGACAAAGGTACATCTTTGATCGATTTCCTGGACTGCGATTCGATCAAACTCAAATGATTATTAAATTCCTTGTCACACTCGTTGTTAAACGTCACTACAGTTTGACGTTTCGGGGTACTGTCATGAGTACCCTCGTGCGTCAGAAACTGTTTCAGCGACTTGAATAGTGCATTGCATATGCTGCAGACTAGTTTGTTGCTCCGGGAACACATAGATCGCATATGTTGCTTGATGTTCGTGCCGTCGACGAAACTGTTGCAGTTCACGCAGAAATATTGCGTTTCGTCGGTAGGGACACTTACTTCGATTTGCATCTTTACACTTCTTGTGAACCTGGAAGAAGAAAGTTATAATAAATATACACATAAGTTGAAGAAAGACTGCCTCGTCGCCTTTATGGAAGGACGTGCGGTTGGAACGGCCGCACTTGGTGATGGGGCCCAATAGGCGGATGGTACCATTCGGGGGGGGCGGCGATGATACAAGTATCTCCCGGGTAACTCATGATAGTAGAAAAAGTAGTTAGGGTTTTAGTCGGTAAGGGCCCGACATGACCATCCGTTCGTCCCGGATGGAGGCCATCTACAAGGATATCCCGAAGAAAAAAAAACGGTTTGCACTCCGGGAGTGCCGGCAGAAGTGAAAACTTGAATATTAACGTTGTGCATTTTTGATATTTTGGAATGCGGTTTACTCTCCCTCCTGACACGAGCTCCGTCTTACGAATTTTCGATCAGGTCACGTGTCTTGACGCGAGTTTAACATTTTTTACCCATCACAAAAAACTCTCCCTGAATTTTCGATCAGATCACGTGTCCTGACGCGAGCTCCGTCTTACGAATTTTTGATCAGGTCACGTGTCCTGACGCGAGCTCCGTCTTACGAATTTTCGATCAGGTCACGTGTCCTGACGCGAGCTCCGTCTTACGAATTTTCGATCAGGTCACGTGTCCTGACGCGAGCTCCGTCTTACGAATTTTCGATCAGGTCACATCATCACTTTTTTTGTGATGGGTTTCACTTAAAAAAAAAATAGAAATGTATGGAAGATAAAAACTCACCTATAAATGCTTTTGGACAAAATCTGTTGTCGGTGTTCCTTCGGCAGATCTTTGAACAGCATCAGCCATTCTTTCTTGAACAAATCGTTGTGGTTATATTTCAAAATCTTGAATGACTCCCTTTCAATAGATTCATTATTTGAATGCAACTTCTCGTGTAAGCCAAATTCCTTTTGAGCGATCCTCAAATCGCATACAACACACTGCTTGTGCAGATCACTTATTATATAATTAAGGTGTCCTTGCGAATGGGTGACAGCAGCGTCGTAGGTCATGGTGACTAATTCACAAGATATACACATGTACATGATATTCCACATACTGTTTATGAGGTTGTATTTCTTCATCAATTCTGGCATCAGCTTATCAACGGAATGGAAAATTTTGTGAATTTTATACGCTTGGATGTTGAATTTCTTTGTACAAATCTTGCATGTTATGTATTTCTCCGTCTTGCAGTTGTGGATGTTCAATGTACGTCGGCAAATGAAATGTTTCAAACATGAAGGGCATTGAAAAAATTCTGACATCGGTGGGTCGATAGATTTTCCTGTAGACAGGTTTATAATGTTGATATCTTTCAGCGAGAACGTTCGTTTCTTATGTAAAACTAAGTGGCTTTCAATACTTTTTGCGGTGAAACATAAACCACATTTATCGCAGTATTTTTTCGAGGTAATTTCCTTGCATGATCCGTCCGTGTGTCCTTTATAGTTTAAAATATATTGGCAGCAGCCACAGATTTCGCAATAGTACAAAGTAATGTCACTATCATTTTGTTTTGAATCGTTCAGAAGCATCTTCTTCACTTTGAGTTTCTGTCTGTATAATTTCTGTCTGTCTTTCCGATGTCTTCTCATGGCATCCTCCGTACTATCATCGTTCATTCTCAGGTTTTTTTGATCATAAAACTCAACAACGATAAAGTCTTTCTTCGTTAATTTTTTTATGGAATGCTTCTGTCTGTGACACTTGTAGCGCGTGGAAGATATACTAAGGTCACAGTCGGAGCAGTATACCGATTTCCTGTCAGATTTTTTGCATTTCTGGTAGTGGGCCCAGAAAGCTAGCTCGTCGAAGCAGGCTGAACATTTTGGGCACTTGCACAGTACTCTCTCGTATATACTCTTGTTCATGGTGTAGATTTTTAGCTTGTCGTTATAACTATGCTGCAATTCGTGAGTTTGCACATCCTTTGTCCTGATTTTCCGCTTACAAATCCCACATTTGTTGAAAGTTAACACCTTTTTGCAGTACTTAGTATGTTGCGATGCGCTGAAGCAGGATAGGAACCCTATTTGGCATATATTACATTGGAATAGGGTACTTTTTGGCACTAGGGAAGAAGCCGCGAAGAATTTTCCGTCTCTTGATAATTTTTTGCTTTTCAATATGGGCTTAGTATCATTGTCTAAGGCCGGCTCAATTTTCACTTCTTTCGGTTCAATTTTTATCCTTTTCGGGTGTATCTTTGTTATTACACGCGTAGTACTTTTTATCTTTTTCGGCCAAGGTACGGGCGTCGCAAAACTCTTTCCTATTTCTGGTTCTTTCTCTTCTTTGACTTTGGGAAAGTTATTTAGAGGGAGGAGCTCATAAAGATGCTTTATCAAGGAAGTATCATCGGGGAAAGTTTTGGAACAGTGATTACAGTACTTGGATGTGACCGTACTTTTCCTTGCTGTATTCTTCTGTGGTGTATCCAAAGCTACGAGGTACGAATGGCTGATCATTTTATGCGCATCTAAGGCATTCACTGTGGGGAATAGTATCTCGCATATGTTACAAAAACATGGGCTGGAGTTCAGTCTGGCTTGCCAATTTTCTATGTAAACTATCGGATGGGAGTTTAACGCTTCTTCATATAATATTTCCAGGTCTGCTGGTGGTTTGGAACCTGAAAAATCAAAAATCAAAATCAAAAGTCATTTATTCAAATTAGGCTGAGAATCAGCACTTTTCGAACGTCAAAATTACAAAAGACAGTCCCCCAAAAACGCCCGCCCTTCACCACTTCCTAGTGCTATCGCTGGGAAGAAGAAGTGGCGCAACAAACTTCCCAGCAGCACAGCTGTCTGTTCAGTTATAAAACACTCGATACTATACAATACTAGGCGTTACTAGTAATAAACATTACAAAGCACATAACATAAAATTAAATTACTTGCAATATGTCAGCTAGCCACGCCATTATACCAACAAATATTATAAAAACTATACGTACTCAAGCTGAAAAATAATTAATTAAAATGTAAATAAAAACTTACTACCTAAATAAAAGCCTCCAGGTATAAAGGGCGTGACAGCTTACATATTTATGCATAGCTGGGTTCTGGTCACATAGCTGTCACTTGGAAGTCACAGATGAATAACTAGGACCATCGAAGTAAAATAAATAAAAAAGTTAATACTAATAATAAAGAAAAAATAATAGAAAAATAAAGATTGCATAATCAATCAATGTTCCCACAAACTGGGACACAGGCCTCCTCTCTGTGAGAGGGAGTGGGCCGTAATTTTATCATTTAAAAGAGTGTCTGTGGAGTTTCTTGCCCGTTCTTCTCCATAGGTACCTACTACACTTTGGAATGGGCAACTAGCTTCATCTTTCTGACTGACCCACCCCTTGACAATTCAGAACTGCCTGTAATTGGTTTAATTAAAATAAATACTTTGTGTTTGATCCACCACGCGGGCCCAGTGCGGGTTGGTAGATGTCACATGTCTTCGAATTTAGTTCTAGGACATACCGGTTTCCTCACGATGTTTTCCTTCACCGTTTTGAAAGCAGAAAAAAACTTGAGAGGTGTCAAGGGACACCCGGATGGAACGAAGTTCAAAGAGAGAGAGAGAGACATACTATAGCAAAAAGTGTCGTTACAACTTTTCGTCTTAATTTTTTCCGTCTAGCCCCCTTTCGCAACGCGCGATAAGGAACTTCGTTCCAATAATTTACACATAGTAAAGCGCCTGTCTGGGTTCGAACCTACCCTAGAACTCGTGAGTCGCGGCGATTACCACTGAGTCACCACTGCTTTGACAACACGATATGACAATAGCCCCTACTACAGATATGTATTTGTCCATCCAATTTGACACTTGTTCTGATGGATCCACCTTTCGGACGGGCCCATATCTTCACTGACGGTCTCAGCGAGTACACCCCCAGATCCGACATCCTACTATCCTACTCATATAATAAACGTGAAAGTTTGGATGGATGGATGGATGGATCCGGATGTTTGTTACTCTTTCACGCAAAAACTACTGAACGGATTTGGATGAAATTTGGCACACGGATAATTTATAACCAGGATTAACATATAGGATACTTCTGATCCTGATATTCCCACGGGATAGAAATTTATGCGGGTGAAAACGCGAGGCGCTGCTAGTATAGATATAAAAGTTTATAATGATGATGATTAGTTTATGTATTACTCTGAAAGATCATTGAGTTTCAAAAATTCGCAATGAATGTGCGCAATATAATAATAATATCCCTGGACATTTCACACAGCGCCATCTAGTCCCAAGCTAAGCAACCTCATGCTTGTGTTATGGTAACAAGATGGCTGATAAACTACTTATATACATTTTTTTTTTTTGTAAATACATACATTTTATAGATAGAAAAACACCCAGACTCAGAAAAAATGTAGGACTTACAAATATTTGTTCTGTGCGGGAATCGAACCCGCGACACGCAGCGCAGCAGTCCGATCGCTCAGCCACTGCGCTAACAGTGTTGTCAAAAATATGGAAGGAGCGATGGGGCTATGGACAAATGCTGCCCTTGCACGCTGCGTGCGCGTGCCCGAACCATCGCCACTCGTTCGATGTCCACCGCGCACAGGATGGATTGAAAGCAGCACATAAAGTGATTTTTTGCTCCATTGGTGTAATGGCCGCATGGCGTTCCAGTGTGAGGATAAATAAATAAATATTTCTTACCCAATATAATCTCGTTATTATAAAAATACGTAGTCTTTTCTTCCTGATATTCCTCAGTCTCCTCCTCTTGTGGAAGTGTTTCCTCCCGACTATCGTCTCTCGTAGTCTCGAAACTGTACTCATATTGGTACAGCATCTCCTGAGATTCCTCCACTGGTTGAAGTATGCCATATTGTTCTGAAATTAAATTAGTACTTAATTGTTATAAAACTTTTAAAGATAACATTAAAACTTTTAAAGATAACATTAATAAAGATAACATAATTTTTTTTATACTAATATTTAAAAATGTAACAAAATAAGAAAACTAAATAAATAAACGATATAATAATATCCCTGGACATTTCACACAGCGCCATCTAGTCCCAAGCTAAGCAACCTAATGCTTGTGTTATGGTAACAAGATGGCTGATAAACTACTTATATACATTTTTTTTGTTGTAAATACATACATATTATAGATAGTAAAACACCCAGACTCAGAACAAATACATGTACATACATTGAATGTTGTATTTAATAAGGGCCTCGTGGCTAAGTAATAACAGCTCCACGGGTCAATTGATCAGGTTAAGCTACGCTTGCCGCGATTAGTCCGAGGATGGGTAACCATCTTGACATACCAAGACCCCTTCGTGTCTCGGAAAGCACGTTAAATCGTTGGTTACGGGTCGTCAGAAGCCCGAAAGTCTGACAACCAGTCTTACCAAGAGGTATCGTATCGTAGGGGTATCGGGGGGGTCCCAGGTAATACGATACGGTCAGATCGGCAGTCGCTCCATGTAAAATACTGGTATTCAGCTGCATCCGGTTAGACTGGCAGCCGACCCCAACATAGTGATGATCCCTGTCTAGGCTTATCGAAACTGAGAACATCTCTAAGCCAAGACTAACAGCTGCCTTGTTACTTGTAGCTTGGTCGCAGCAAGTCGTAGTATGCACTGTTTAATCCGACTAAATCACCCAAAGGGCTGTGCTTGAAGTTCCCTAAGTGATCGAATCAGAAATGAAGAGATCCGAAGGTGACCGACATAGCCCGAAGAATTGCCAAACTCAAGGGCACATTGCTCACAGGATATATGTCCAATCTCAAACTCAAACTCAAAGTATTTATTTCAATTAAACCAATTACAGGCACTTTTGAATTGTCAAGGGGTCGGTCAGTCAGAAAAATGAAGCTAGTTGCCCATTCCAAAGCGTAGGTACCTATGGAGAAGAACGGGCAAGAAACTCCATGGACACTCTTTTAAATCAATATATGGTTACAAAGTATTGGTTACATCATTTGTGTTATAAATTATGCATGTGAGAA
This sequence comes from Apamea sordens, assembly GCA_945859715.1. NCBI lineage: Eukaryota > Metazoa > Arthropoda > Insecta > Lepidoptera > Noctuidae > Apamea > Apamea sordens. Next base: position 1,151,195 of record OX244015.1, on the reverse strand, counting down.
CGATGCAGAACGCATGCAATGGGGGCGAAAGCTTTTGGAGTGGCGACCGTGTACTGGAAGACGTAGCGTTGGAAGGCCTCCCACAAGGTGTATCTTGTGAAGGCCGCAGAAATACGCTGGATGCGAGAAGCGCAAAACCGGTCGAAGTGACGGTGCTTCGGGGTAATAGCTAATACGTGCTGGTGTTCGCAACTCCACGACAATGCACGTATTTTGCGTACGGGTGAGAAAATCGATCATTCGGCGATCCTCGTGAAGTTGGATCTTGTATTTTTTATCAAAGATGAATTGTTTGGGCACCCAATCTTTTATGGCTTCGGGGTAGCCTGTGTCCAGAACTGGACATCTTTCAACTGTAATGATGATACCAAAGATTTCAACTACGGCTTGTGTCGGGGTCTTAGTGTCTGGAGTTATTCCCCCGTAACAACAGCAATGGGAGCCGTCACAAAAAGCAGGTTGCTCATTTGAACCTCAGGCTCTCCCTAAGTTGCATTCACAAATCCACAATACCGGTTCCCGTCACCTGCATCCAGTCTGCCTTAGCTGCCTTTAAATTCAGCAGTCCATCTAGCTGGGGGCGCCCTCGCTTGCGCATACTGGTCTGAACTGGAGAGCCTGTCGGAGCCCTATTCACCATAATTATATTATATCATACCTTCATCAATGTCCTCCTCATCAGGTATCTCCAGCTTGACGCGGGACAGGTCGGGGAAGATACTCTTGATCCGCGGGTTGTCCAGCACGTCGTGCTCCTCTATATCTATATCGTCGTCCATGGTTGCTGGGTGGCTGGAAAAGAGAGACATTTCATAAATAACAATATAACGAACTGAGAGTACAGGTCTAGAATCTTATGCTGAATTCATGGTTACAGTTAGGGTACCTACTGGTGAAAAAAAAAACCTGTATGTCAGTCACGTAAATAAACATGATGGTTGCGATTGGACATCAGAGGGGAAATTCTCGTAATTCGCAGTCTGATCTCAGTCTCAATCTGTCAAAAATACATCTAATTTCCCTACATTTTGACAAGTTTTTGACATTTGTTTGTCGCCGAGATGAGACTGCGACTAGATTTTGAACGTTTTAAATTACGGGAATACGGGCCCTGGGTTCAATTCGAAACCATGAGTAGGGGCAAAGTGGTCAAAGAAACCATGATCTCAATTTTGAAGGAAAATATGAAGGTATTTGCTTGAACAAGGAATATGCCGTTGTTCCATGTAAAATACTGGTATTCAGCTGCATCAGGTTAGACTGGAAGCTGACCACAACATGTTGGTAAAGGCTAGGTATTAAACTGGAAGTTGACCCCAACATAGTAGGGAAAAGGCTAGGCTAGAAGATGATGAGTACCTAGTCACATGAGTTTAGAACTGTTTAATGTTGAAGTTGATAAACTTTGTCAAATAGACTTTATTCTTTCTATCCTTAGTCACAACTATAGTTGCCAGAAGAACAATAAATGATTGTCATAAAAATAAACAACACAACTAAACTGTAACGTAAACCGTATTTATTTCGTTATTTACATAAAAAATCGCAAAAATATTGTACTAAGTTTGTCATTCTGAACAACAACACAAAAATAACATTACTGTACTGTTCATCGCACGGATTGGCTTGGAAACCCATCAGATTGAAGAATCAAAAGATTATGCGCTCTTCTATAACGTTTTACTTGTAAAATGCATCAGAAACCGTTACAATAAATTTTATCAAAATTGCAAAATTACGTGGAACATAGGTTACCTCAAGCGATGTTCTGCTTCAAACAAATCACATATTATTAAGAAATAACTGGTATTTTACACACAATCACAATTGTTTGTTAATATTTGTGATGATTTTATTAACAATAACCTATAAACTTTCGTTTACAGACAGAAAATAGGAAAAAATTGTTCGTGAAATATGTCAGTGTTACCACAACTGATTTTTGGTTTGACTCAGTTTTACTGAAGATGAATGAGCCTGGAGCCAAGCCATTCGAACGTAGTATGTATGTACATACAGACGCCAGCACGTAAAGCTACCCGAAACTGTCAAATTTTCCAAATTAACCTGGAACCTAATGTATTAGCAATAAAGTTGAAAATCTATTAAAGAATTTTGACAGATTGTAGTAGCTTGATGTGCTGGTCCCCAGAAAAACCTTCGGGGAAAATGTTTTGTTTTCTATCTGTGTAAAAATAGTTAACTATAATTAAATTGCTTTTATAACTGTCCTGCAATTTTGAGTATTTTATACATGACCTATGCAAGTGTTCTGCAGACAGTGCCGGATTAAGACTACTTGATGCCCTAGCAATCCACGCACGTGGCCACCCTATCCACAAGTAAATTAGTTACTAACTTAATAGTCAGTAACGAATTAGCACTAAATATACACTGTGACTTATAATTATTCGTATTCCTTCCAGGATGTGATAGTTAGTTAATTGTTGCAAATGGGTCCCCAGTTTGCAACAATTAACTAACTATAAACATTTCATATTTGTTCTTACAATGAAGTTTGGTTAAGACTTATTTAGCATCATTTAACACTCTCCTCCTGCTCTTTTACTTGGGATCAGCGTAACATGTCTTTCTCTTTCATATTTCTCTATTGGTCAGTTAACGACTTATTCATATGTATTGAAAAAATAACGAAAGCATTAGTAAAAGAAAAAATAACGAAAGCATTAGTAAAAGAAAACAACCATTTTTAATATTTTTTTGCCGAATCATTAGGAATCTGTGAATTAAACACTATGCGTACTTTACGCTGTTAGTTTTTCAATAATTCCTAACGTCTTCATTTTGAATGGGATTCACAAATATAGTCACTGTCCACTGCTTTACTATTTGAATTATTCGGCTGTTCGATTGAATGAAAATTAATACATGGTCAAAATGCAAGGCATCGTTATTGTATAAACGCAATTGGTCTCTGGAATTAGAATTCAAATTTGCTGATTTTATTCAGTCCAAAACTTGGATTGCTTGGGGTAGAGAAAATGAGGAATTTAAAATCTAACATGGCAAAAAATAGATTTTACCCGGTAAATTGGTACATTTTCAGAGACTGGCAGCATTGAAATTTCAACTGTGGCACAGATAGTATAATTTGCAAAGACTACGGGTGCGTTCCGAGAAGCGCTGTAAACGATTTGATCGTGCTTAAAATGGTCCTCTATATCTGGAAATAAAATGGCATAATTCGAAATGTAGTTTAAATTAATTGTGAAGATTTTGAATATTATTATGCAGGCCAGTCAACATTATAATTTCCTGTCATGAATACTAAAAGCCTACATCATCATTCTCTTGCTAATAATTCCAAATAAGTTGGGGCGGTGTAACCTTAGGGTGCATCATAGAATTTTTTCCTACTTCTATATTAGTACTTCGATACTTATGTATTAGTCATTATCTACTAATCTATACTAAAAGCCTATAGTTCAAACAAAAACCGTAACTTTACCAAAAAAAAAAGTTGCACATATTTTTAACTTTGACAGATTGACAATGAAAATAAATTTCGCGCGTTTTCCGAGCAAGTAGGTACCGAAGTGTTTGCTGAAGTTTTAATGATAGTAAGATTATTAAATTATTTGAATGTGTATTTAAACAAATAAACGTGCTTTCAACTGAAGAACAAGAATATGGCTCGAACAAAGGCGTCTGTTGGGTCTAAAGGTGAGTTTAACGACTGTAAATACATTGTTTGTTACATTAGCATCAACGCCATATTCCATAAATAATTCAAGATCAAGAAGACAAGAATTTGCCTGAAGGGTTTGTTAGAAGTAATTGCTAAGTCCAGTATCGTGTTTTCTAAAGTAAAAGAGAGAATTTCTGCTGCCAAATAGTATTGTTGTTCTCCGATTGTAAGAGTGGCCGTAATTACCACGGGGGACCTATTACATTTCAGCTCTGTCTCTGGGATATAGTGTATATCTATGTCTGGGATGATAATGTACAGACGCCAGCAGGTCAAGCTACCCGAAACTGACAAATTTTCCCAATCAACCTTGAACCTATTGCGAAGATAAAGTTGAAAATCTATTACAGAGATTTGACAGGTTGTAGTAGCTTGATGTGATGGCGTCTGTACCTGCTGTGCTTCTGGTATAGCATAGCAGCTCCCGGCGGTACCACGGTGACCACTTACCATCAGTTTGGCCGTTTGTTAGAAAAACATCATCTGCCTAGCCTTTTCCCAAATATGTTGGGGTCGGCTTCCAGTCTAAACCTGACCCATCGACCTGTGCGGCTGTTATTATTTAGCCACGGGCCCCTCCGTTTGTAAGAAAAACAAAGAAATAAAATACATTTATTTGGGGCAAACATGACGCAACAGAAAGAGCAAAAAGAAATATTGAAAGAAACATTGATTGATTAAGAAAAGAAGGAGAGTTAATGTTGTTAATTTTATTGTTTCAGTGGCTGCTGGTAAAAGCAGCAAAGCAAGATGCAGCGTAGCTCCAACACCGAGCAGTTCGGGGACTTCAGGTAAGGAACATATATTTGTCTTAATTTCACATAGCAAAAAATAAAAAACAAAAAAAAAAAATCTATATAAGTAGTTTATCAGCCATCTTGTTACCATAACACTAGCATTAGGTTGCTTAGCTTGGGAATAGATGGCGCTGTGTGAAATGTCCAGGGATATTTAAAAAAAAATTAAATATTTATAAAACCTGTGTTACATCTCCGTAGGTAGTTCAGCAGGCACTTCTAAAAGCAGCTCTGGTGGAAACCCAGTCTGTCCTAGGGAGACTCCAAAGTGGCAGAAACCGATTACCAACTTCTTTATAAACAAGGATGAGCCGAGACAAGATGATGAGGTGGATGTGGAAGATAAAGATGAGGAGGAGGGTAAGACATTTACAACATCTTACTGTAACAACATGTAACATCTTACTAAAATCATCATCTGCCTAGCCTTTTCCCAACTATGTTGGGGTCGGCTTCCAGTCTAACCGGATGCAGCTGAATACCAGTATTTTACATGGAGCTACTGCCTATCTGACCTCCACAACCCAGTTACTGGGTAATACGATACCCCTGGTACCCCTGGTAAGACTGGTTGTCAGACTTTCGGACTTCTGACTATTGTATTACCTCTTAGTATCGTACATGCGTCATGTTCGTGAACGGGCGCCATCAGGGCCTGGTCATCTCTTTGCTGCCAGGGTTTATATTACAATGGTTTTTTTAAATCTTTTCATTATAGCTTTTAATGCTCTGCAACATTCCCACATGCATAAAAGAGTGTCCGTGGAGTTTCTTGCCCGTTCTTCACCATAGGTACCTACTACTCTTTGGAATGCAACTAGCTTCATCTTTCTGAATGAGACAAAATTATATAAGATAGTCCCCCAAAACGCTCGCCCTTCACCACTTCGCTGGGAAGAAGAAGTGGCGCAACAAACTCCCCAATAACAGCTTTCTGTTAAGTTTATAAATAAGTCTCAATATTTTGAAATAATCACTGTTAACCATCGCCATTACGTCCCGTCCAGCCAGTCTATTCTTTAAAATCTCACCGCGAGAACTTAGGTGAATTGAGATGTCATGCCATCTGCCGATCGATTCTGTAAAAATCTCACCGTGAAAACTCAAGTGAAATGAGCTTGATGTGAGTTATCAGTAGTGTCAATCCCTAACATTATTTGGAATGACAGCTCACTCCACGCTCACTTACCTAAGTTTTCACGATGAGATGGTTACAGAATCGCACTGCTGATGCTAGGGATTGACACAAATGACAGCTCACTTTACCCAAGTTCACGGTGAATTTTTTACACAAAAGTACTACTGTGCTCCCCGCTATCTCTTCACTAATCTGCATTCGCGATTTATTTGCCAAAAATGTAAACAAATATGAGTTATTGGAAAAGTAACTTTAATTCCTACACAATAAAGTTCAGTTTATGATACACCTTCAACCATTTTAAAGACTTTTTAAATAATGCTAGCCACTCTGAAACCAACTTTATTACCACTGATATAAAGTTGATATTTGTTTAACTTGAAATAACATCAATTGGAAACACGAATTTGAATAGACCTTAGGTCATCTGTCTACCTTGGGTACCTGTATCTCTTACTTACACTGCAAGAATTTATATTTATAGCCTTTTTTCAGAGTGATTGTAACGAATATCATGTTGTATTCAATATCATTTCTGGGTTGTTGTGTCCCCTTTGGCAAAGACCCCCCTTTCCAATTCTTCCTGTTCCTTGCCTGTCTACTTAATGTCTTTCCAGCCATTCTCACCAAGCATGTTCTATGTTATGGGTTTGGTTTCCGCACTTAGTCCTTCAGGTGGACCATTGTGCGTGAGCCATGGTGGCCGTCGGTGGTTATTCCAACCAGCCCACCTCCCTCCAGAAGCTTATTAGGTCTCCTGGTCTGTCGAGAACATCTGTGTAGGATCTGGGTATCCCGAGGGTTTTTGATCTAATCTGGGTGGCCTGTGCACTCAAAGAGCACATGCGCAACGGTTTCATCAGCCTCCATGCAGGCTCTGCACAGGGGGCTGTCCGTTATGCCTCACCAAGCATTATTTAATCTTAATTAAACATATTTCCTTTACAGCTGGCACTTCAAAACCAAAACAAAAGTCCAACGTGATCCACTCAGATACTGAAGAAGAAATATTGATGGAAAAATCAAACAACACAGATTTAAATGAGAGCATTACTCTGGAACCGCTAAACGGAGAGGATAGTCATAAAATTGAGGAGTATTACCCCAAAGGGCCCAAGGGTAAGGGAATAGGTAAGAAAACTAAGGGTAAAGAGAACAAGAGGGTTAGGGACGAGGAGGAAGTTGAGAATACAAGCAAAAGGGTAAAAGTTAATTGAATGGTGCAGAAGAATGTTTTAATTTGCTTTTCAGTTAATTAACGAGACCAATCACTATGACTGACCTTATGACTTGTTAGGGTAGAGTTTTCCAACCCCAGATAATTTTATCCGAGGAATTGTTTTGAATTTTTGACGGTTCTTCCATACAAAATTAGTCAGACGTCAATTTTTTTTTTCTATGAATGAAAAAATTCTGTTGATTGAAAAATCAGCCCTTTAGTTAACAAATAATTTTCCAACAACAACATAATGTTTATATTAATTTGGCAACCATGCCATGGTTTTTGGTGCAGTCGTTATTAGCAGAAAAATTTAATGTAATATTTTATTAAATGATTTGCTGGTATTTTAACCAACTTCGGAAAAAGAGTTGGTTATGCATTTGATGAGTTTTTTGTTGTTTTTTACAAATCACAGGTTCGATTCCCAAATGATTTATTTTGTAACTGTTTTTTATCTTGAAAAATAAAGCCTAACATTCGGCCTTGATTATTAACTGAACTACGAATTAAAATCAGCTTAGAACAACATTCTTCTGAAGACTCATTCATGGTTACAAGTTACAACCCATCATACAAGGTAGCAGGGTCAACGACGCTTAACCTGATACCGTGGAAGCAGTACATGATTCTAGATCTCCTGGCTCCTACCATAGACATTTTTCAGGAGTGTTCAGAATCATGAAGTACTCAAAATCAAAATTCATTTATTCAAATTAGTCTGAGAATCAGCACTTTTCGAACGTCAAAATTACAAAAGACAGTCTCTCAAAACGCCCGCCCTTCACCACTTCCTAGAGCTTGGTGAAGGGCGGGCTTTTCTTGGGGACTGTCTTTTGTAATTTTGATTTGATTTCGCTGGGAAGAAGTGGCGCAACCCGCGCAACCCTGCCACCCTGTATGATACGTCAGAGACTCTTAGAAGCTAAAGTGCTAAAACTAAAGTGATAATCATTTTATGATATTGACCATAATGATATAATCATGTTTATAAAGCATTGTATGAAATACAGGGATAGCATTATTTTTGATAAAAAAAAAAAATACACCATGAATTAATATCATCCTGTTACTGTCACACTGCAGCTCACACAGAGGAGTCATGAGCAAAAGTATGTATACACTCGGCTTTATTCAAAAGCGATTAACTCCTTTATTGTTGAATGAAATTTTATGTTGTTACGAACATAGCATGTTGTTACGAACATTTGACGGCACGGTTGGCGCAGTGGTTAAGCGATTGGCTGCTGCGCTGCGTCTCGCGGGTTCGATTCCCGCACGGAACAAACATTTGTATGACCTACATGTATTTGTTCCGAGTCTGGGTGTTTTTCTATCTATAATATGTATGTATTTATAACAAAAAAATGTATATAAGTAGTTTATCAGCCATCTTGTTACCATAACACAAGCATTAGGTTGCTTAGCTTGGGACTAGATGGCGCTGTGTGAAATGTCCAGGGATATTATTATATTATTATTATAGCATTTTCGAACCCATAGCTTTATGTAATGTGTCGTATTTCAACGTTGCATTCGTTATTTCACGAAAATATCGCAATTGAAAGTTGCCAAGTGTTGACATATTGGTGCTCGTGACTGTACGTGTAAGGTTTTGAACGAACATCCTCGCGCAACGAACAACCCCGAAAGAGGGTTATTCCGTTTATTCACCCCAAAAAAAAAAACACCCTAATGTGGATACGCGGACACGCACGTCTGAAAATCCACTCTCCTAGTTGGATAAACGCAATTAATAGGTTTAGGATGGATTTTCGTTTCCGCGTGGTGGATTTTATGGGGTGGATACACGGAATAACCGCCGAGGGTATTTAATTTTAAGACAAAATGTTCTACTAAAGTAAGATTTTTTTTAAGACAATCATGAAGTATTTGAAATGTATTCCTAAGATTTTGTTACTAAACTTATTCACATTAATATTGTCTTATGAAATAAGTACGGTCAGCATCAAAAGTCGGTTAACACTTTAGTTGTTTAAATCTTAATTATTGAGCTAAATATTCTTAAAAAGCTTATATTAATAAGATATTTAAGAATAATTAACTCTTTGCTATTACATGAAATAGAGAAAACTAATGTATCGCATCATTTTGTATCAATTTAGATGATTTGTAAAAGTAACAGTGTTAATGGACTTTTGATGCTGACTGTACAATAATCCAGTGTACATGTGTGTACCTACCACCAAACAGCGGTGCTGCGTTACAGTTTGAAGGGTATGTGTTACAGGCACATGAGACAGCTCAGCGTTCTCGGGGACAGGTCGCGACCACTATTTATTTATTTATTTAAACTTTTCGCACAAAAAGGTACAAAGGCGGACTTAATGCCTTAGGCATTCTCTACCAGTCAACCGTGTGGTGAAGAGATTAGATGGCAGGTGCTTGCCACTATGTGGGTCGTCGCCCAGGGGGCTTAGCACCAGCTCATAAAGCAGGGCAGAAGTTGAACTGCACTGCTTTTTTGTTCTATGACTAAGTACAAAAAAGCAGTGCAGTTCTATTTGTGCCCTGATATAAGAGCAGGTAAGCCCCCTGATAACTTGCCTAAACATTTTTTTTTAAAGAATCAACATCTGGGTAAGAGCATGCACCACCCAGCATCACCCTTACCCCCCCCCTTTACCCTCCCCCCCCCCCCCCCCCCCCTTTACCCTTAGTATTTTCCAAACTATGTTGGGGTCGGCTTTCAATCTAACCATATGCAGCTGAATACCAGTATTTTACATGGAGCGACTGCCTATCTGACCTCCACAACACAGTTACTGGGTAACACGATACCTCTATCGTAAGGAAATATTCATGTGAATACTTAAGAAACTTATAAATATAAGAAAACCATTGTTTAGTTAAGTTTGCGTTTTTAAGAATAAGATTCCCAAGATACCTTTCTGGACCAAAATAAAACTAACTTATGACAAACATCATAAAAGTCTTTTATTTCATACTAGCAGCGCCCCGCGGTTTCACCCGCATAAATTCGATCCCGTGGGAATATCGGGATAAAAAGTATCCCATATGGTAATCCTGCACCCTAATTGCGTAACACGCAATCAATCGGAATCGGTTTCATTTTGACAGTTCAACAACATTCATTGCGTTATTTACGTGTTGAGCAGACAATTTTTTCGAACTTATGAAGCAATGGATTAGCAATTTGCTTCAAAATGATTCTGATTCCGATTGATTGGGTGTTACGCAATTAGGGTGCTGGTTATAAACCATCTGTGTGCCAAATTTCATCCAATCCGTTCAGTAGTTTTTGCGTGAAAGAGTAACAAACATCCATCCATCCATACAAACTTTCTAGGAATGTTGTCGTCTAGGAATTCGGATCCACAATCAAAGGACATCTCTCTCATCACTCAGGTAAAAGTATGATTTTCAGTCTCAAATTTTTGTTGGTTTGACTGAATGTCAAATACTGGTGAAAACGACAGATTTTCATTACGTAACTGCTGTGTAATCGTAAGTTGCGTCCTAAAATGGCTAACTGAGAATTCATTGTTTGAGTATTTCGTAAATAAACGAAAAGATATTTGCGAAATTTATATATAACCTTTATAAATAATAACCTTTGATTGAAATCATTAAAACAAAAACACAGTGATCTTTATCATCGTTACAATAGGGTTGCTATTAGCTTGCAGCCATTGACAAGTCCGTAGAAATGACAGTGATCTTTATTCTCGTCACAATAAGATTGCTGTTGGGTTAGTTAGTGTTTGAGTGAATTAAAACGATCAGAAATAATATTTATATATTTTATTGTTCTATAATAATCTCTACAAAATCTACTAATTCGTAGAAAATTTAAAGTAATTGTGTATAAAAGTATTACATAGGGCTTTAACTTAATAATAAATAATCACAATTTGTTTTTGTAATAAAAATAAATTTTTGCCATTTCAGTTTTCAAACGATATAATTTTAAAGAAACATCTATAACTAGGAAAATATGCTCTGAAACCGACTTTTTACAAGAAATTTTTAATATCATTGGATCGAAAACAAGCAGAAGGCCCACTTGATGGTAACTGTTCAACCTTGAACCATTAATGCTATTACGATAAACTTGAAAATCTCATAAATAAATTTGACAGATTGGAGTAGCTTGATGTACTATCGCCAAAATCTATATCTGACCACCGTAAGGACTATTCCTGCTTGCAGCGCATATTATTAGTCGACCTAAAAAGGATCCTCTGTTGTTTTACTTACGGACGTAGCTGTGGTCATCATGTGCACGGGATTTTGCTTTCAAAATGGTCAGATATAGGTTTTGGCGATAGTACATCTGCAATACCAGAGGCGTCGCAGATCCGTTGCCATCACAGAGACGAAGCTGAACTGTCTCTGCCTGTAACTGACCCTTCAAACCGGAAAACAGTTGGCCGCAGAAATGGTTTCTATTCATTATTTTTACTTTATTTATGTAAGACATTACAGACTGGGTTGTGGAGGTCAGACAGCTGAATACCAGTATTGTACAGGGTTCATGTAAAATACTGGTATACAGCTGCATCCGGTTAGACTGTAAGCCGACTCCAACATAGTTGGAAAAAATCAGGCAGACTTTTTATGACAGAAAAAAATAATATTAGTGTCATAATACGGTGGGATTAAATATTTATGTTTTTAATAATAATGTTTATAACACTTTTTAAAGCAAAAAGCCTTGTGTTTAGAGCATATTTTCTACAAAATAAAAACAAGTATATATATTTTTTAAATATACCTTAGAATGAGTAACATTATAGTAGGTATCGTAAAATAGCGGTAAATAAGAACTATTGGATTCATTTGAATTCAGTGAAGATTTTTTTGACCTAATTATTTCGCTCAAAAGCGTTATAAATTCAAACATACGAGAAATTTGAAGGATATGAAGTTGAAAAACATAAATTTCGCTAAACTAATATGTTTTTGCAATATATCCATAGTTCTTAATGACCCCCATTTTACATATATTAGGATAAATTAATATAAAAATGGTAGAAAATTGTCAAATACATCTCTAAAAGTACAAATTATCTATATATCTTAGGATTTTTTCAATTCGAATAATTAAATCAAACATGTAATATCTATCTTCGTATTTATAGTCAATCAAAACTTAATACTAAAAGCTCTAACTTTGTGCACCAACTAAACAAAAACCATTGCCGTCTCTTTCTCGCAGATAAAGCAAGAAAGAGATAGAAATACATAAGAGTTGTCAAATTATTGTCTATGCTTATGTCTATCGTAACCTCTATAGTCACCATCACCTAAAAACAATCTACTTATTAAAAAAATCAAACTCATTGACATACAGCTTAAACCGCTGGGTGTAAAGCATGAAAGATTTTTATTTTTTTTTATTTTTGACAAATACGTGCAGTGTCTGGACTTTAAAAGAGACTGTGACCTCTGAGTTGGCTTCGGCCTTTCTTCTCAGACTAGTCAGATAGGAAACGCCGACCTCATCTAGTTTTAAAATATGATTGACGTGTAAAAGTGTTTGTACAAACCTACTTACAAAAAATAAATCATTTCTATGGAGCTTGGCATACCTACTGCCGCGCCATATTGTTTTTTTTTTCAAAATGGCGGCCACGCATTACACCTACATCGATAGCTGACTTCCAGACATATTTGAGAGTTGCCGTAAATAAGGTTGACAGATCGAAAATATCACCATCCCTTTCTAGCTTTGTTTGTGCGACAAAGATAGCAATACTCTTGTTTTAGGTTAGTTGGTGAACAAGAGAATTAGCGACTATATAACCAGTTGCAAGATTTATACTAATTTCCCCATTTTTTTGTCGTAATATTTTAAAGAAATGTCGACTATCGAATTGAAGGAAAAATATGAATCTTGTAGCTGCCATTTCGTATAATGTAATATAAGATCAATGTTGTTCTTTTAAATGTATTTAAGTACGGATATGTGCAAACGTTGGGGTAGACGTGTTCTTGAGTGGAGACCGCGAATCGGTAAACGTAAGGTGGGACGCCCTCAGGCTAGGTGGACCGACGATCTTCGCAGGATGGCTGGTAGCAGCTGGATGAGAGTTGCTGAAAATCGAGTTGAATGGCGTGCAATAGGAGAGGCCTATGTCCAGCTGTGGACTGCTGTAGGATGATGATGATGTAACAAACTAGTGGTAAGACGAATTCTAGGTCATTAAATTCATAGAAAAATAAATATTACTTGGTATAGCGCACTATTTGTTCAGACGCCAGCACATCAAGCTACTACAATCTGTCAAATTTATTTAATAGATTTTCAACTTTATCGCTAAAGCATTACGGTTCAAGGTTGATTGGGAAAATTTGACAGTTTCGGGTAGCTTGACCTGCTGGCGTCTGTGCATTTATACTAGAAGTAGGCGTATGATACGCTGTATTCGATTATTTTATTTGTTTATCTAAAATGGCGCCGATTCCATTGTTCACTAACTAATCCAAATTTAAGTTCAGTGCATCTTTTTTTTTTCTATTTCATTAAGAAAAGGACAGAAGATAAATATTAGTTTAGTCCTATCTTGTTTTTTTGTGTCTGTGTTGTTCATAAAAAGGACAAAATTGATCTCACATTCCACACATACATAATTATTATAGTTATTTTTGTATATTATCATCAAATTATTTACTTCCAAGGCAATTTAGCTTGAGACGATTTTTATAGTCTTTCTTATATTGAATGAAGGGAGAAAATTTTAAACAGTTTTTTAATTATTATTGTCAAATAAGTACTATATAGAGTATATTTTTTATGAGATAGTCTAGCGTTTGGTCTCACCAGGGCCCTAGTTCACTATGACCAAAAGATTCCTTACTTCGAAACCACGTCAATTCTTTAGTTAAACTCAACATCTGTTATTAATGTATTCTCTGACACAATGATCAAAACCGCGCGAAATGAACGAGGCATGGTGAACAGGGTGTAAAGTTCACTCAACCTCCATAGAAAAGGGAGGATCCTCCGACCAGACGGGTGTTGTGTCTGGCGGGCTATTGCCCAACGATTGATGTTGGGAAATTGTATCTATGCTAATTGCACGGTAAACTCTGCTTGCGAGATGCAGGATTTGCGTGACGTCAGCATGACGCGTTGTTCGCATGTGGCGTTGTAGATACCGCTACAAACGAAAAGTTGGTGTAATTTGAACAGTCAAAATACATGTTGTCCGTACGGTAGACATTTCGATTCCTTGCCGTTTGTAGGGGTTCTACAGGACACGATACTGACGTGAATTGCACGTGTTAAGAGTTCGCGGGGAATTTTAATTGCCATACAGAATTGGTGCCCTGATGATAAGCGCTGGGGGCCTACTCCGAAGTGCAAAGTGCGAATGTTCGGATCGGACCGACACATGGCCGAACCGAATATTATTGAAAAATGCGAAAAAAGTTCGGATCGGCTCAGTTGGGTCAGGACCATAGTCAATATTCGAAAGAGTGTAGGATCAAAACCGACCGAACTAAATAGTAACTTCGTAGCAGGAAACGGCCGAACATTCGGCCGATACTACTTCGGAGTAGACCCCCAGATGTGGTCGACGGTCGCTTGCCCAGAAGTAACAATTGATAATATTATACAAAACATTGAAGTCTTATTTTTACATACAATAATACTTTTTTTTTTGTTGAAATATTTTGATTATAATTACACTGATCTTAAGAAAAGGGTCTCGTGTTACCCAGTAACTAGGTTGTGGAGGTCAGATAAGACTAATCGGATGCTACTATAGGTGTATTAGGAACAAGTTTTCTACTGTTCGTACTCTATAGAAAAGTGAGGATCCTCCGACCAGACGGGTGTCGTGTGTGGTGGGCAACAGCCCGATGATTAATGTCGGGCTGTTGTATATATATTTTTTTGCAGTCGCACGGTAAACTCTGCTTGCGCGATGCAGGATTTTGCGTGACGTCAGTGCGCATGTTCGCACGTGGCGGTGTAGATGCCGCTACACAGCTGAATACCAGCATCTTACATGAAGCGACTACCTATCTGAGTTCCCCAACAAAGGGTAACACGACACCCGTTGGTCTGAATATCAGACCGATCTTCTGACTACCTGTAACGACTGTTAAATGTCAACGAATGACAGCCGGGCGAGCCTACAACCCAGTGGGAAAATAATCAAAATATTCTTGTTCTAAAAACTTAATACAATAGAATACAAATCCCTTACGATAATAATTAGTTCACTACCTACAATAAATTGGTTATATCTAAACAAAATTTGGCTGTCTTCATACTTTCGCATCAGTTCCGTTTTTGTTTCGATTTCAAACTTTGAAATAAGTTGCCATGTTCCCTTAACTTTGTATTTTTGTTAGTTTATCACGTGTTGAGTGCATAACCAGCCTTAAATGTCCACTCTTCGAGAGGGAGTGGGCCGTAATCCACCACGCGGGCCCAGTGCGGGTTGGTAGATGTCACATGTCTTCGAATTTTTAGTTCTAGGACATGCCGGTTTCCTCACGATGTTTTCGTTCACCGTTTTGAGAGCAGTGGTGATGAAATTATTTTTATCCTGGTACGTGTACCAGAATAAAAAGTATCAACAGCAGTTTTTTTGTTCGTTAATGGCAATTTCTACAAAAATACCTATCCATATTCATTCATTTATTGCTATCGAATCCATGACACAGCGCTGCAGCAACTGGCTCAGCCACCGGGCTGGCGCCTTAAGCCGGATATTCACTGCCAAACAAATATCAACCTTGCGCTTCTTGAAACAAAGTTGAAAATAAATAAACTAATAGAGGTATGCGTTAAGGTTATTTACGACTTAATTTCGATAAGAACAAAGTTGATATTTGTTTGGCAGCAAGCTGCGCCGTCTTAACCTTGCCATAGTCTTAAAGCCGTGACTCGTGCGTGTTTTTGTTTTCGAAAAATTACACATAAACATTTTATATTACAATATAACCTCAAAACCTGTGTCAATTGGAATTATGCTTTTAAAATGCTAGATGTGCTCTTCACCCGCGCGGGGAATGGTTTCCATGCAGCTCCCAAAACATTCAACACCATTAAATAATGCAACATTAGATAATGGATACTCATAAGTTTTAAGTTATCTTGCTGCGCCCTAACAGAATCATGTACTCAATAGTTTAAGCCTAGCGTGTAACTATGGTTGTGTACAGACGGCAGCAGGTCAAGCTACCCGACTCTGTCAAATTTTCCCAATCAACCTTGAACCTTAATACTTTAACGATAAAGTTGAAAATCTATTAAAGAAATTTGACAGATTGTAGTAGCTTGATGTGCTGGCGTCTTTACATTGTCCATTGTGCATTAAAGAAAGAAAGAAATAAATAAAACAAACAAAAACATCGTGTTTTCATACACAAATGTGTATGGCAACGCCTTTGTTTTGACGTTTAACCTTTTGAACGCCATTGTCACATATACGTGACAAGCAAGCGCGTGCCCTGTACGCCAACGACACAAATATGTGACAAAAAATGCGGTGCACTTTATCATCGAAATAAACAATTAAGTCATTTTGGAATTCCTATTCTTTTTGTAGGTATTTGCGGTGAAATTGTGGCTTGGCGTGGAGGGCACGCGCGTGCGTTTATGCTCTGGTGTTCAAAAGGTTAAGATTTCGAAAAATCACGCACAGGAGACACGGCTGGGCACTTATTTCAAAGTTTTGTACACAATCTTAATACTTTCCCAAACATTCTTACATTTTATATGCGTTACGGCTGTTGTTAGGCAGATAACCAGCCTTGAATTTAGCATTTTCCTAGATTATAATTGAATTATCAGGCTGCCTTACATTATCTGCCTAGAGCCTTAGATAGTAGACCAATGTTGGGCAATATATTGCCTGAAGTGTGTGAAATTATTCGTAATATTGCTTATTTGGCAAGAATATTGTACGACATTTTTTTTTAGGGGTCGTGAGTTCGATTCCCGTCTGATGCATTATTGCATAATCAGCCTATAATGTTCCCACTGCTGGGACACAGGCCTCCTCTCTGTGAGAGGGAGCGGGCCGTAATCCACCACACGGGCCCGGATGTCACATGTCTTCGATTTTTTGGTTCTAGGACATGCCGGTTTCCTCACGATGTTTTCCTTCACCGTTTTGAGAGCAGTGATGATGAAATAATTTACACAAAGTAAAGCGCCGGGTTCAAACCTAAAAAGAACAGACTTTTTTTAACACAAAATGTCACGTTTGTCCGCCTGTGGGCATGTTGCCCAACATTAGTCCACTTTACATTCTACAATAATACATGTTTTTGAACTGTGCCTTATTATTAAAATGCCGGTAAAAATGCGATTAATAATAATAATAATTAATAAGAAATACTAATAATATTGTCTCTAAATACTATTATTACATGGAATAAATCGATGAGCTGTTTACAGGGTCCAATTAAATTAGCTAGCGAAACTGCAGATGGGATGGGTGATCCAAAACACGACAAAACAAAAAAGAAATTAATGTGAAGGTATTTTTGTGGGGTCATCGACTTCAATTAATGTAGTACTTAGAATATCAGTTTAAGAATCTGTTTTTTTTTTGTTCAGTTCTCAGACGTGAATTTTATCAGCGTCGATGGTGGCGGAGCCATCACCAGCCCCAACAAGGTTCTGAAAATGCTTGCTGACCGAGGGGACTGTCCGTTATGATTAACTGTTAAGTCAAAGTCAAAGATTTATTTGCAGATAAATATGGCTATAAAAGTTCTTACAAAGTAGAATAATAGTAGCTTAGCATATTCAATCATAACATAATGACATGCAATTTTTTTACAATTATATCATTTATACAGGGTGTTATTGACAGCCCTCCACAAAAACACAGGATTGATTCAGCTCCTTATTCTGAATCATATCCCACTGGAAATTTTCTCAGGAAAAAAAAAAAAATTATGCCGTTTTTTCTGCTGATATTCCTTTATTTCAATGTAAAATTACGTTCTCTGTATGCAACACTCCATTTATGTAAATAAAACAGCTGAAAACAGCCTCGCTCAAGCTCGCTGCGCTGCCGTCCGCTACGTGCGTTTTGCCACGGTAACGATACGTTGCGTGTGAGGTAATAAAACAAATCTGGTTTTTTGGATTCCCTTAATGTTCCTGAAAGAATTACATGTACCGGTCATCTTAATATGATGTACTGAAGCCACCCTATCAGTTTGCGGAGGGCTGTCAATAACACCCTGTATATAAGTTGAAGGAATTCTTTAATACTATAGAAGGGATTCTCAACTAGCCACCTGTGTAATGCCCTTCTGAAGCGGACCATTGGAAGTTCTTTAATTTGGTTAGGAATCTTGTTGTAAATCTGAATACACATAGGGTAGCAACTGCGTCGATATAGTTCTGTTAGTGTTGTCACTTAGATGTGCCATCGTATCATGCTGTTTACTAACACTTAGTTGTAAGGACAATGTTACTAACCCTATACGAGTCTTCGCTTGAATTAAAGTTTATGAATTTATCGATATCGAAACACGATAAGACATATTTCCTTAACTCATATTTCAAGTAACAAAACTACCAGCGGTTGTTGACCCCAAAGAAAAAGCCATCAATCTTTAATTTTATCATGTTTAAATGTCGACACCCAACACGTCTATAGAGTTTCGCTAGCTAATTTAATTTCACCCTGTATAGGTTTTATAGCGAAGAGGAGCTGCCAACAAAACATCATACCTGTATTCACTGAGGGGTTAGGCAGGGGCGTATTAGTACATAGTGGAGAAGAAGTGGAGAAGAGTGCTTGGGGAAGGCTTATGTCCGGCGGTGGACGTCTTCCGGCTGAATAATGATGATGTATTATTAGTACAAACACATTTCTCCAGTCATGTTGAAGTTTCATGTTATAGATAAGGTTTTGGAACGAAGTTCCTTATCGCGCGTTGTGAAAGGAGGCTAGACTGAAAAAATTAAGACCAAAAGTTGGAACGACACTTTTTGCTTGCGCGTGTTTCTCTGTCTGTCTCTCTCTCTCTCTTTGAACTTCGTTCCATCCGGGTGTCCCTAATTTTTTCCGTCTAGCCCCCTTTCGCAACGCGCGATAAGGAACTTCGTTCCAAAAAAGAAAAATATGATGAACAAAGGCACCTTGAGAAAAAAAGACTGTTTTTATAACTTTACAATTCCTTATAATTTATTTTTAAGGTATATAGGGGGTATTGTATTACTCAGTAATTCTGTTGTGGAGGTCAGATAGGCAGTCGCTCCATGTAAAAGACTGGTATTCAGCTGCATCCGGTCTGACTGGAAACCGACCCCAACATAGGAAAAGATGATGATGATTATTAAGTACTGAAATTTTATAATAATTTGGTTTCTTATTTTGTAATTCCTCTTCGCTATAAAGGTAAAATTTTTGTGATATTATTTCATACAATGTGTTTATAATAAATAGTGTGTTGGAACAGGATCTGAAATAAATAAAAAACACTATGTAATATTACGCCTGAATTTTCTGAAGAGATAGGTAGAATTGTATGGTTCACCTACATTTCCTATAAATTATAATAATAATAATATCCCTGGACATTTCACACAGCGCCATCTAGTCCCAAGCTAAGCAACCAAATGCTTGTGTTATGGTAACAAGATGGCTGATAAACTACTTATATACATTTTTTTTTTGTAAATACATACATATTATAGATAGAAAAACACCCAGACTCGGAACAAATACATGTAGGTCATACAAATATTTGTTCCGTGCGGGAATCGAACCCGCGACACGCAGCGCAGCAGTCAATCGCTTAACCACTGCGCCAACCGTGCCGTCAATTAAATGTATGTAGTTTATGAAACTTACTCTAAACACTCTCAGCCGGACTTTGGAACTCTGCCAGCGCATGTATGGGGCTGGGCTGTTTCTTCTGGCTGCCTCGCCGGACCTTGGCACGCACTTCCTCCGGCTTCTCCGGCCGGATCAAGGGCTTCTTCTCCGGGGCCTTCATGCGCCATACTACTATTGGTGACTGTGGAATAGGAAGACATCAAAGTTTGAATGAATGGAATAATAGATTTTGATTAAGAAGAAAAAAAAAAATGTTTTTTTTTTTTTGTAATATGACGAAACCTCATTTTAGTTATTAGAATTTAAATTTAGTTTTAAGAACTTCAAAACGCTTTTAGGACGAGTAAAGCCAATAATTAAAATAATATTACAATGCACGATGACAAAATGGAGAAAAAAAAATCAGTAAAAATGTGATAAACTAAGTTAGAATACAGGCTGTTTAATTATGATGCATTCTAAGGGCCGGGTATTTGCATGGTAATTTTTTCAACTAATACTTAATTATTTCACCATTAGGCAATGATATTCATTAGATAAACTAAAAATGTATCAAAAAACACATTTTGCAAAATATTAACCATGTTTAACATGGTTGAGTTAACTACGTATCGTTAAACCGGCCCTAAGGGGCCCGCAGCGGCCAATGCAGCTGTAACATGCGCTAACTCTTAACATTGCTGAATGTACGATCGGCTTATTATAAAGCCTACATGTAAACTCTGTTTCAGAATTGAGAGTTTTGAAGTTTAACTTGTCAAATTCTACTTTAGCAATCAGTTTTTCCCGCGGCAATTTTTTTCCGCGCACTAGATTATCAAAGCACTGCTTAGCGCTTCGCTAAGCGCTGCTTCGGGCGGTCGTGCGGTCAAGCAGTCGCCAGGCATACACTGACTGCTCGAGCTGTCGACTGCTCTCGCGCAGTTACCTGATTTGAATGACGACCAGTTGGTATCAACTGCTGCAGCAGTTATCAATGGCAGCTTCAAGCTGTTGACTATGACTGCAAGAGCGGTCCGTCTATGTTGATCAATCGCTAACTGCTCGAGCAGTCCACGTATGTCGGCAATAAGTACTGCAAAATTGCAGGTTGACTAGTTCTCTCAACTTCAAATTGTCTATTCGAAACCTAGTGTTAAAGCGGAACTAGAGCATGCAATGAACCACACTGATTGTTACATAATTATTCTAAAGTGATTAAAAAAATATAAAAGTGTTTTTTATTGGTTTGTAGTAAGAGTGAATGTTGTAGTGGAAAAAAATATTCGTGCGATTCAAGTTAAGGCTAATGCTAATGGTAGTGGGATCGTCCGAAAGGGTTACCGCTGCCCTGGAACATAAAGGGCTAAGGAAGGAACACGGATGGGTTTTAGTCAGTAAGAGTCTGACACTCCCTTCCGCTCCACCCAGAGCGGGAGGGGCCATTTGATGATTTTCCATCCTCAAAAAAAAAGGCTCAAAAGCAAAAATTTTCTGTCGTTTTTTGCAATTTTCAGGTTTAATGTTGATCAATAGATTATAGAGGTATGAGGAACAGGGTGTAAAGTTCACTAATCCTTCATAGAAAAGAGAGGATCCTCCGACCAGACGGGTGTGGTGTCTGGCGGGCAACTGCCCGACAATTGAAGTCGGGACGTTGTATGTATGCTAATTGCGCAGTAAACTCGGATTTTGCGTGACGTCACGCAAAATCCTGCATCGCGCAAGCAGTATAGCAGCAGAGTGTATCACGCGTTGTTCGCATGTGGCGCTGTACATACCGCTACAAAATGATTCGCGACCGTAAAAATTACGTATTTCCAGAATCATAAAGAGTTTTAAAAGTTTTTTAAAAGAGTAACGGTGGAGTTTCTTGCCCATTCTTCTCCATACGAAAACTACCTTTTGGAAGGGGCGACTAGAATCAATTTTATTTTAATTTTTGACGTTCAAAAGTGCCTTTTATGTGCCTATTTGAAATAAATGATTTGACTTTGATAACTATTAGAATTATCAATACAACTCTTCTCAATCATATTTTGATCAACATAAAACCTGCCATTGATCTGCACATTGCAAAAAACGTAATAAATTTTGAATTTCGCTTGCTACCTTAGCGCATCCTAAATGCTTTTATCAAAACATCATGGAAATCAAAGCGTTGCAGATCAGAATCAAAGCGTTGCTGATCGTAGATTGAACTGCGAGATGCCAAATAAAATAAAAGATCTCATCGCGTGTCCAGCGCGGATATCGGCGTAGTGTGGCCAGAGCGTAATATTCATTCGATCCCGAATCGTGTAAAAATTACCAATAAGATACAAAAATATACAGGGTTATTTGTAAAACACCAACAACCTCTTAAGAGGTCATTGTACTCATCATTATGAACAACTTTTACTATAGGACCAAACCTGAAATCGTGAAAAAAAAATCAGCTGCTCCCTACATTTTGACGAGTTATGCGAACATAAATGTAGGGAACAGCTGAATATTTTTTCGAGATTTCAGTTTTGGTCCCATAGTAAAAGTTGTTCATGATGATGAGTACAATGACCTCTTAAGAGGTTGCTGGTGTTTTACAAATAACCCTGTATATGAATCGCCATGAAGGATAGAAGTGTGAACATACCGAATATTGGATGAAAAAAGAAGCTGAAAATGAACATGATATATAAAATGATAACAAAGGTACAGACGCCAGCACATCAAGCTACTACAATCTGTCAAATTTCTTTAATAGATTTTCAACTTTATCGCTAAAGCATTAGGGTCAAAGTTGATTGGGAAAATTTGACAGTTTCGGGTAGCTTGACCTGCTGGCGTCTGTACTTGAAAAAAAATCTATAAAATAAACAACGATATAAATGTAAGCTCAAAACAACTACGTAAACATGTAACAGCGCTACGACTCACATAGTTCTGTCCACGGCACAGCGTAGGTACAAATTAGCAACGTATTCATTAATCATCTTGGTACTATAGTGTGTTTCACGTAGGACGGATCCTGTGACATTTGACAGTGGTTCATTGTATTTATTTGTGGTGTGAGATCGCGAAATCTTATCGATATACTTGAAGAAAGAAAGAAAGAAAATACGTTTATTTGCGGTAAACATGACGCAAAAAAGAACATAAAAAACAAAATTAAGAAAAAAACAATAAGTAATGGTTGACATGCGTCACATCCACGCAAAACGGCTATCTACTTATAGTTTACTAGCTGCGCCTCGCGGTTTTACCCGCATAAGATTCAATCCCGGGGGTTTATCGGGATAAAAAGTATCCTATGTGTTATTCTGATGTATCATACTAATATTATAAACGCGAAAGTTTTTATGGAGGGATGGATGGATGGATGGATGAGTGGATGGATGGATGGATGGATGTATGGATGGATGTTTGTTCCTCTTTCACGCAAAAACTACTGAACAGATTTGGATGTTATTTGGCACATAAATAGTTTATAACCAGGATTAACACATAGGATACTCTTTATCCCGATAAACCCACGGGATCGAAACTTATGTGGGTGAAACCAGCACCCTAATTGCGTAACACACAATCAATCGGAATCTGAATCATTTTGAAGCAAATTGCTAATCCATTGCTTCGTAAGTTCGAAAAATTTGTCTGCTCAACACGTAAATAACGCAATGAATGTTGTTGAACTGTCAAAATGAAACCGATTCCGATTGATCGTGTGTTACGCAATTAGGGTGCGGATCTTCTCGAATTTTGACGTTCAAAAGTGCCTTTTCTGTGCCTATTTGAAATAAATGATTTGACTTTGACTTATATAATTGTAAATGTCACCGGACGCGTCTTATGTGAACAATAGTGTACTTAGTTTAAGCTTAGCTTAACTACGCGGGGCGCTTTCAAGCCACTTTGATACTTATAATAATACATAATCATCACTTTTTCACAAGCCACTCTCATATTATATATCTGCTTATCAAACGCAGGGTAAGCACATATCCAAGCGAAATTTTTCTCAATACAGATCTTCAAGCATTTGTAATAACTACAGGGGGCGTTGTTTTCAAAATTTATATTTTTAATACTCATGCTTAAATTTTGATATACAGGATGTTGTATAAATAATTTAGTGTCAAAACATTACAGTAGAATTCGGATCCATTTTCGGGAAAGCCAATCGTTTAATACTATAGTGCTTTTATATGTCAGTTGTATATAAGCAGATATGTTTAAGAAGCGTTTACTGGGTCGTACTCGAATCAACGTTTGCATGTATATACGTTATATTTTGCATACTCATGCTTGATTAATATTGGTATTTTAACTAATATTTTTATTGTATTAATTTGTTATTTACTTGCGTTGATTATTCCATAATTATAGTTAGTATGGGGCTTCTGAATTAGCTATTGAGTCGTTGGGTCTGCCTTCATCTGTATAATGAATTTAAATGTATAAACTTTATATCGTATTTTTGGATCAAAGATGCTTAAACCATTCGCAGTAAAAAGATAATCGTAATTAGATGCTTTTTTTATAATATCCCTGGACATTTCACACAGCGCCATCTAGTCCCAAGCTAAGCAACCTAATGCTTGTGTTATGGTAACAAGATGGCTGATAAACTACTTATATACATTTTTTTTTTTTTGTAAATACATATTATAGATAGAAAAACACCCAGACTCGGAACAAATACATGTAGGACTTACAAATATTTGTTCTGTGCGGGAATCGAACCCGCGACACGCAGCGCAGCAGTCCGATCGCTCAGCCACTGCGCTAACCGTGCCGTCAAATGCTTGTAATAGTAAACATCCCACTGGTGGGACACAGGCCTACTCTCCATGAGAGGGAGTGGGCCATAATCCACCAGGCGGGCCCAGTGCGGGTTGGTAGATGTGTGTCATCGAATTTTTGGTTCTAGGACATGCCGGTTTCCTCACGATGTTTTCCTTCACCGTTTTGAGAGCAGTGGTGATGAAATAATTCACACAAAGTAAAGCGCCTGTCTGGGTTCGAACCCACGACCTACAGCTCGTAAGTCGCGGCCTTTATCACTGGGCCACAACAGAGGGGCAATTCTTGTAATTTTAAGAACGTTCACAGTCTGATCTCAGTCTCAATCTGTCAAAAAATACTTCTAATTTCCCTACATTTTGACAAGTTCTTGACATTTGCTTGTCGCTGAGATGAGACTGCGACTAGATTTTGAACGTTTTAAATTACGAGAATTGGCCTTCTGATCTCTTGTTTTGAATCCATTGTTACTTGTATATTAAATAAATTATGTTTCTGAACACTCAGTAAACAAGATATCCTTTTTCGAATCAATGGAATCCTATTTCGGGTTCATCTGAGGACCTCAAAAACTGACCCGTTGTCTTTGGTTTTCTGTTGATTTCACCAGAGATAATCACTTTTTTTAAATGATTAAATTAGTTTGTGTCTATTTATACCCTGTCCATTAGGTTAACCGTTTTTTGACAGCTGTCTTAGAACGTACATATTCCAGCTTACGTAAAAACTTAACTTTAAAATGAGTAATAAAATAAATATACAGGGTTATTTGTAAAACACCAGCAACCTCTTAAGAGGTCCCAACCTGAAATCGCGAAAAAAAAATCAGCTGCTCCCTACATTTTGACGAGTTATGCGAATATAAATGTAGGGAACAGCTGATTTTTTCTTCGCGATTTCAGGTTTTGTCCCGTAATAAAACTTGTTCATAATGATGAGTACAATGACCTCTTAAGAGGTTGTTGGTGTTTTACAAATAACCCTGTATAAACAGCCTTATCTTATTGAATTATCTTATTGATGGCTTCTTACATACATTATAATACCGTGCGTGTATCAATTAATGTATCGT
This sequence comes from Apamea sordens, assembly GCA_945859715.1. Classification (NCBI taxonomy): domain Eukaryota; kingdom Metazoa; phylum Arthropoda; class Insecta; order Lepidoptera; family Noctuidae; genus Apamea; species Apamea sordens. The sequence continues at coordinate 1,125,687 of OX244015.1, read as the reverse complement.
GTGTTGCTGCAATCACTAGTTACATCTGTCAAAAAACGGTTTTCATAATGGACAGGGTATAGTTTATGTCTGTTTTTATAGTGAAATAATAGAGTTCAACTTACAGCAATGGTACCCTGTCGCGTGTACTTCGTTGAGGCGACGTATGATGCCTTCACCGTCAGTACTACAGCGTTCATCAGATTCTTAGCTGCTTGGATGAGGGATGTGGCGCTGTCCAGCTGAAATATTTGTGGAGAAACTGATTAGTATTTGGAGGTATGAGGAACAGGGTGTACAGTTCACTCATCCTCCATAGAAAAGGGAGGATCCTCCGACCAGACGGGTGTTGTGTCTGGCGGGCAATTGCCCAACGATTGATGTTGGGAAATCGTATCTATGCTAATTGCGCGGTAAACTCTGCTTGCGAGATGCAGGATTTGCGTGACGTCAGTATGACGCGTTGTTCGCATGTGGCGTTGTGGATACCGCTACAAGTATTTGAAATTCATGATCAACCTATAATGTTGCCATTGCTACGACTCAGGCCTCAGGGTAAAGAAATAACAAGCAAACAAATATAACATCAGTCAGGGCTGATTTTTCAATCGACAAAATTTTTTTTCTAAAACAATAGGCTCGCGCTTGTTTACTTGGAAAGCCCTATGTAACAAAAGTGTGCGGTCGGGGGCCCCCGTCAGGAACTTGTTCCTTATGCGATACTCGCACGCACACACACTCGTATATACTAGAGAGAGAGAGAGTCGCATGGAGGGGCATAACGCTTTTTCGTTACGTAACCATTTGTACCAGTCAGCTCCTACCGCATGCCGCGTTAAGGAGCTTCGTTCCATAAGGGCGAACCTAAATAAAAAATGGGTCCAGCCGTTCTCTGTTTTATTTATACAAGGTCAAATTAAATTAGCTAGCGAAACTCCTCAGACGTTATTGGTATCGATATCTATACATGATAAAAAAAAAACTGATATTTCAAGTCCGAAAAAAATGTCATCAAATATATTTTTCTTTTGATTTTTCATGTTTAGATATAGATTGCTACCTGCGGGGTTTCGCTAGCTAATTTAATTTGACCCTGTATAGATACTGCAAGTATCGATGGACGATACGTCAACCCGACGCAAAACACACAAGTATAAAAATACAACAGACGATAATACAGAAATAACATTTCAGGCTGAAAAAGAAACGGACATTGGACATTCACAAAGCATGTTGTAACCATCCCCCCATCCCCTCTAAGCCAAAATATGGAGCTTTTAACAAAACACTGCCTCCCTCACAACTCGAGACATAAACAAAGCATTTTGAACGCACCCAGAAACCGTCAGACAATCCAAACACAGGACATCAAAATACGAATCTGACAAAAATGAGAGTTGATTCAAGACGAAGCATCTAATCAATTCGCGATTTATTTGCCAAAAATGTAAACAAATATGAGTTTATGGCAAAATAACTTTAATTCCTACACAATAAAGTTCAGTTTACGCTACAACTTCAAAACATTTTATAACTTTTTCAATAGTGCTAGTCACTCTGAAATCAACTTAATTACCATTTAAATAAAGTTCTTATTTGTTTAACTTGAATAAAACATCAATTTCTATTGAATAGACTTTATACAACGTGTTTTTTTTATATCCCATAACTCTAGGGGGTCATTGTACTCATCATTATGAACAACTTTTACTATGGGACCAAATTTGAATGCGCGAAAAAAAATCAGCTGTTCCCTAAATTTTATGTTCGTAACTCGTCAAAATGTAGGGAACACCAGATTTTTGTTTCGCTATTTCGGGTTTGGTGCCATAGTAAAAGTTGTTCATAATGATGAGTACAATGACTCCCTAGAGTTATGGGATATAAAAAAAAAACACGTTGTATACAGTATCCATTAATACAACATGATCGGACAGTCGCATTCCCAAACACGTATTGTCTCCCAAAAAAGTCAATATACTGCTGACATCACAACGGGCCCTATCGGAATACCAACGCAGAGAAATTTATTTTTTAAATGTCACTGCACCATGCTGAGATAGAGTCTTTTGGCCTCGTATGTCCTATACGAGGCCAAAAGACTCTATCTCAGCATGGTGCAGTGACTGTTTTTTTTAAATTATTCTACACACCATGTTCTTCACGTTATCCATAAACTTTGTCAAACGCTTCTATAGCTTTTACAAATCAAATCTAACAAAGGAAGTAGTACTTGAAAAGGCTTCGTTACAAATATATTTGTAATTTCATTTAATGAAATTAAATTGAGCTATGCAGTTAGAAAGGGTCTTAAATTGGCCTATGTTGCCGCTTAGTGCAATTAGAATGATAAATCAAATGCTTCGGATGAAGAGACAAAGAGCCATGCATATCGGGTGATTTACGTCAAGGTATTTAGTTTGTATGAAAATTAATAAAAAAATAATGAAAAATACTTATTTCTATGGTCTGAACATCAGAGGGGCAATTCTCGTAATTTTAAGAACGTTCACAGTCTGATCTCAGTCTCAATCTGTCAAAAAAATCTCTAATTTCCCTACATTTTGACATTTGTTTGTCGCCGAGATGAGACTGCGACTAGATTTTGACCGTTTTAAATTACGAGAATTGGCCTTCTGGTCGAAGTTTATGTATATCGTCCGGAGCACGGTGTAGAATTTAAAAAAAAAAAAATATTTATGATTGTGTTTACTTTAGTTTTTAATGTTCCTGTACAAATAACAATACTTTTTGTTTCTTTCAATAATATGACCAATGGGAAAACTTCAACCGAACAACACCCGGACAGGAACCGTAACCATCCCGGACACATAACTCACCCCTGATACTATCAACCCCCCGCTCGTTTGAGACTGCATTTCCGTGTTGTTCTGAAGAAAATTCAACAAAAATATACGAGTCGGACAACGTACTGTTATAACCCTTATTACAAGGTAATAAAACCTAAGTCAGCTTTTACTTATTTATAGTGTACTTTTCCATTACTAAAGTACTGATGTTGCATTTTTACCCAATGCACAGAAATAATATGGATAATTGAGTTAGTTAGATTCTACACGCTGCCGCGTAAACTAGTTGCCCAAATTAAGGGAGCAATTAAGAGGGACATTGCCAAAATATAAGTACCCAAGAACTTGTGTGCCTGTGTTTTTGTACTGGTGAAATTTGTGTGTCTGATTTATTTGTACTGTGGTGAATTAAAGTGGTTCCAGTAGAATAATTGTTTTTTTTTTAAAAGACAAACGGGGTCGGCTTAGTAACAGTACGGTAGGATACGGGTAGTGTCAAACACCATCCCGGATGTACGAACTGGATATGAAGACATGGAAGAGGTCAGTTTGTTATGAACCGGACAGTGCGGGACAGAACCGGACGCTGCCGGCTAGGAACTAAACCACGCTGTAACGACCCGGAAACAAACTGGATGTCGTCTAAGCCCAATCCCGCACGGGCATGTTTATTTCCGCGCACTGGATTCCCAAAGCTCGGCTCAACACAGAGAGTTGAAAATCCAGTGCGCAATAAAATCCCGCCGCGATATTTTTATGTCGGACCGTGGGCCTTCAGCTCTGGTGCTGGTGATCTGGGGGCCTACTCCGAAGTGCAAAGTGCGAATGTTCGGATCAGACCGACACATGGCCGAACCGAATATTATTGAAAAATGCGAAAAAAGTTCGGATCGGCTCAGTTGGGTCGCGACCATAGTCAATATTCGAAAGAGTGTAGGAGTGTAGGATCGGAACCGACCGAACCAAATAGTAACTTCGTAGCAGGAAACGGCCGAATATTCGGCCGATACTACTTCGGAGTAGACCCCCTGTATCTGATGGCAGTACAGAGCGATGCGCTGATACACTCCCGGACACCACCGGACAGTGCCGGACACACACCGGTCAGTTAAATCGACTCACCCCGCTGACGATGAGCTCGCCGGATATGTTCTGCACGTCGGCCTTCACTTTGCTGGTGATCTGTATCTGATGGCAGTACAGAGCGATGCGCTGCAGGTACGCGAGGAGATCTTGCTTCGTTGACGATTCCGGACACTAGAAATAAATAATTACATTACCGGATTAATTAATTAAGACAATATGTTGGTAGATAAGCAGTGGTGGCTCAGTGTTAACGGCCACGAGTTACGAGTTACAGGTTGCAGGTTCGAACCCAGACAGGCACTTTCATCTGCCTAGCCTTTTCCCAACTATGTTGGGGTTGGTTTCCAGTCTAACCGGATGCAGCTGAATACCAGTATTTTAAATGGAGCGACTGCCTATCTGACCTCCACAACCCAGTTACTGGGTAATACGATACCCCTTGGTAAGACTGGTTGTCAGACTTTCGGGCTTCTGACTACCCGTAACGACTGTCAAAGATCCACGAATGACAGCCGGGACCAACGGCTTAACGTGCTTTCCGAGGCACGGAGGGGTCTCGGTATGTAAAGATGGTCACCCATCCACAGACCAACCGCGGCAAGCGTAGCTTAACCTGACCGATCGACCTGCGCGGCTGTTATTATTTAGCCACGGGCCCCTCTCTTTACTTTGTGTAAATTATTTCATCAGCACTGCTCTCAAAACGGTGAAGGAAACCGGCATGTCCTAGAACCAGATATTTGAAGACATGTCATCCACCAACCCGTACTAGGCCTGCCTGGTGGATTATGGCCTGCTCCCTCTTACAGAGAGGAGACCTGTGTCCCACACAGTTGTGTGACAGATTGAGGACATTTCAATTATATTTACATGTTCTGGTCAATTGAAGTTAAATAAAAATATGATGATGATAATCTAACTGACGGACTAATTAGATTTTATTAGGAAACTAGCCTATTGTCATTTTAGATAGCCTGTCGAATGGTTGTGTTGAGACCGCTCGCGGTCCACTCAACATCGCCGCGCGCTGGCGGCAGTGATCGAGGGGTGCGGGGACAGCGGGGAGCCAGCCGGCCGACGGCCGAGCGCGGCCCCCGCGCCTCACCGCCAGGACAGTCAGCTGTTGCCCTCCTTCGTGCACGGCTGCGCTTGCGCGTCTTAATCGCTCTTGTTTCCACTTTTAACCGACCGTTGTAATTTTAATGTTTTTACTTCATTATATACTTGTTATACAGTCCACTATATTCATTTTGCTCCACCACGACCTATCGTCGCGATCAGGTTGTGAATAGCTATGCTGCGCTGCTCTGAAATTCCCTCCTTTTTACAAGCTTTTATTTAACTTGCGATGTTTGTAATGTATGCTTGTTCGGGTTACATTTTGATGGAACATTTAAAACACAATGTAACACGCTTTTATTCATTTCTTATCGGGTTTAAATTATTTTTAACTTTTAGTCCTTTTTTTAACCGACTTCTAAAAAAGGAGGAGGTTCTCAATTCGGATGTTGTTTGTTCGCGCATAACTCCGTCGCTTGCCAACCGATTTGAAAAATTATTTTTTGTTGGAAAGGGTATACTTCCCAAATGGTCCCATAGAAATTTCAAAAATTACTGGTAAAAATTACAACTTAAAAGTGAAAAATAAAAACTTTTTTGCAAAAAAAAAAACAACCGACTTCCAAAAACGACACTACAAAGTAAAAAATAACTTTAATTTCGGAAGTCGGTGGCAAACAACGAAAATGCGAACCCAACGACACCGACTTCCGAAATTAAAGTTATGTTTCACTTTGTAGTGTCGTTTTTGGAAGTCGGTTGTTTTTTATTAATAAGTAATAAAAGCTTGTTTTTAAAAAGTTTTTTTTTCTTTTAATTTATATATAATATTGAAGACAGTTAAAAACGACAAGGAGATGACATAATCTCTCACCTGCTCTGCAATTTCCCTGGTAAGTTTGTCAAGCTTGGTGCCAGCCTCTGAGATCTTCTTGGCTGCGTTGATGACATCCATCGTGGTCTTCAGCGGCCCACGACCTCTGTGGACAGAATACAAAGTTTAGTTCTGGACGTTTATTTTATAGTATCATCATCAGCCTGAGGAGCCCGTGGCTAAATAATAACAGCCGCACAGGTCGATCGGTCAGGTTAAGCTACGCTTGCCGCGGTTGGTCTGTGGATGGGTGATCATCTTTACATACCGAGACCCCTCCGTGTCTCGGAAAGCACGTTAAGCCGTTGGTCCCGGCTGTCATTCGTGGATCTTTGGCAGTCGTTACGGGTAGTCAGAAGCCCGAAAGTCTGACAACCAGTCTTACCAAAGGGTATCGTATTACCCAGTAACTGGGTTGTGGAGGTCAGATAGGCAGTCGCTCCATGTAAAATACTGGTATTCAGCTGCATCCGGTTAGACTGGAAGCCAACCCCAACATAGTTGGGAAAAGGCTAGGCGGATATATATATATCATCATCATCATCAGCCCACAGCAGTCCACAGCTGGACATAGGCCTCTCCTATTGCACGCCATTCAACTCGATCGGCAACTGTCATCCAGCTGCTACCAGCCATCCTGCGAAGATCGTCGCTCCACCTAGCCTGAAGGCGTCCCACCTTACGTTTACCGACTCGCGGTCTTCATTCAAGAACACGTCTACCCCAACGATCATCGGTTCTACTAATATGGCCAGCCCATTGCCACTTCAGCTTGCTTATTCTGTGAGCTATGATAGAGCTCCGGGAGTGTTAGACTGTAGTCCAACCCCAACATAGTTGGTAAAATATATCATTTCACAGTTTGCACTCGTACACAACTCGTTAACCACATTATTTAAAGATGAAAACCTTCATCATAAAAAAGAAAACGAATGTTATCTGTGGTCCAGTCGTTGGCGCGCTCTCCTGACATCTGTCAAATTAGACATCCGGTCTTCCGATTTTTTAATTTTTTTTTGGTTCTTATTTTACAAAAAAAAAACAAATGTTATCTGTGGTACAGTCGTTGGCGCGCTCTCCTGACATCTGTCAAATCAGACATCCGGTCTTCCGATTTTTTAATTTTTTTTTGGTTCTTATTTTACAAAAAAAAAACAAATGTTATCTGTGGTACAGTCGTTGGCGCGCTCTCCTGACATCTGTCAAATCAGACATTCGGTCGTCCGATTTTTTAATTTTTTTTTGGTTCTTATATTATAAAAAAAAAACAAATGTTATCTGTGGTCCAGTCGTTGGCGCGCTCTCCTGACATCTGTCAAATCAGACATCCGGTCTTCCGATTTTTTAATTTTTTTTTGGTTCTTATTTTACAAAAAAAAAACAAATGTTATCTGTGGTACAGTCGTTGGCGCGCTCTCCTGACATCTGTCAAATCAGACATCCGGTCTTCCGATTTTTTTTTGGTTCTTGTATTACCTGGTGAAGTCCGTCATCTCCAGCATGATCATGCACATGTGTTTAGCCAGCATGATGATGTCGTTGCCAGCGTCGTCCCACTTCGCCACCTCGTTGTCGAAAGTCATCTTCTCACGACGGAACAGCTCCACTTGCTGCAGGATCTTGCGTTTGTCTTCCTCTGTCATCTTTCGCATGGCTTCCTGTAAGATTCAAGGGTGACGTTGGTTTATTTGTGTAAAGATAATATTTAGTATCATTTAAATAATATAATGCAAATGTCATTCGTGGATCTTTGACAGTCGTTACGGGTCGTCAGAAGCCCGAAAGTCTGACAACCAGTCTTACTAAGGGGTATCGTGTTACCCAGTAACTGGGCTGTGGAGGTCAGATAGGCAGTCGCTCCATGTAAAATACTGGTATTCAGCTGCATCCGGTTAGATTGAAAGCTGACCCCAATATAGTTGGGAAAAGTCTATTCAGGTGTTGATGAAGGTCGCAGAATATATCCCGCGTTCAGGTTATTTTAGTTACCATCAAGTTCAAAATAATAAATACTAGCTTCTGCCGGCGACTTCGTCCGCGTGAAGCAATTTTCTTATTTTTATTCCGTAAGAACCTTCGGTGGATGAAATCGGTAAAGTCGTTCTCAAGTCATGGCGTGACCAAGGGAAATAGGGATTCATTTTTATATATGTCGGAGTTATTAGTTTATTCGGAACGCCAGCGCCATCTCGTGGCGCTAGACAGAGTCTAGCCTGAGTTCGTGGAGGTGGACGAGAGCCGACAGCTACAAGAACGGTGTGAACAGAGCTCTCGAGATCATCGAAACATTGGACATCGTACGAACAACATGTGCATAGAAACTGTCGCGTTCCGTATCGTTGAGTTGTGTAGGTACCTACAGTGTGTGATTCGCTAGTGTGACTGACTTATTCGTGGATTGTAATCTGATTTGAACTGCAAATCGTTTTTCTATTGCGCTATAACCAACACTACCCATAGTACGCCCACAGTAATTATAATATTATAATAATAATAATATCCCTGGACATTTCACACAGCGCCATCTAGTCCCAATCTAAGCAACCTAATGCTTGTGTTGTAAATACATACATATTATAGATAGAAAAACACCCAGACTCGGAACAAATACATGTAGGTCATACAAATATTTGTCCCGTGCGGGGGAATCGAACCCGCGACACGCAGCGCAGCAGTCAATCGCTTAACCACTGCGCCAACCGTGTCGTCAAATTAAAATATGCCTGATGTTAACGAGAGACAGACATACCTTCTCCGCCATATATATAGATAGATTACTTACCCTAGCATTTGTAATGCCACTAATATCTGGATACTCATCGACTCCATGTTCTCCGGTGTGAGCGCTCGCTGCAAACATAATTTAAACAAGTATTATAATAACTGGCAGCACTGCAGTGGACTCTCTAGCTAGACTTGAATTTAGAATCTTAGATAATTGTCATGTATTGCCACTAACTCAACTATCTACGTTCACCTCCCACCCTGCACCGCATGCCCTGCACACGTGAGGACCTAATAGCTGCATCGCGTTGCTGAATTTTGGGTCAAACTAATTAAAAAAAAAAAAAAAACCATATCTTTGTCATGGACAGTCACGAGCAAAAGTATGTATACACTCGGCTTTATTCAAAAGCGATTTACTCCTTTATTTTTGAATGAAATTTTATGTTGTTACGAACATAGCATGTTCGAACCTATAGGTTTATGTAATGTGTCGTATTTCAACGTTGCGTTCGTTATTTCACGAAAAAATCGCAATTGAAAGTTATCAAATGTTGACATATTGGTGCTCGTGACTGGACACGCTATGAAGAAGACTAACGTTATACAGGCTGACTTTTTTACCGTCTGGAAAAAAAACAGGGTATAAAAGCTGAACGAAGTAGTAGCCTATGGCATAGATTTTTTTTTTTTCACGAATAACATCGAATAAGTAAATAGTATGTATGTGTGTTATCGTTTTTTTTTAACCTATTTATGTATTTGTGTACGTTTTATATTTTTTTATCATTGTTCGGTTCAACCAAAGCACCTGCCATCTAATCTCTTCACCACCCTTGGTTGATCCGTCTTTGTACCTTTTTTGTGTGCGAAAAGATTATTTAAATAAATAAATCGACAATTAATATAAAAATTCAACTTAAAGGCACCCTTCTCTATGCTCGAAATTATCATTGAAATCGTAGCGACATTCAATCCATTGTAGTATTGAATGCAAAAAAAAGTGTTTTTATTTTTATAAACCAGTATTTTCTGTGCTGGCTTCTACTCCGTTCACCTTTAATACCCTGTTTTTGTCCATACGGTACAAAAAGGCAGCCGGTATAATCTAAGTTGATTTTTGTGTAACATTTGAAGTAAAAAGGTCAAAACAACATTCTGGTTGCAATGGAATGTATTGCAGGGTGCTGTGGCGCAGCCTGGGAGAGGCCTATGTCCAGCAATAGATTTTCAACTTTATCGCTAAAGCATTAAGGTTCAAGGTTGATTGGGAAAATTTGACAGAGTCGTGGCGCAGCCTGGGAGAGGCCTATGTCCAGCAGTGGACTGTGATAGGCTGAGTTGATTGATTTATTGAAATGTACAGACGCTAGCACGTCAAGCTACTACAATCTGTCAAATTTCTTTAATAGATTTTCAGCTTTATCGCTAAAACATTAAGGTTCAAGGTTGATTGGGAAAATTTGACAGTCTGGTAGCTTGACCTGCTTTTCCAAAACTTGATAATAGTCTACGATTAAAAATTCAAGTCTAGGTATAACAGAAATAATTTTAATGAAAATAAGCAAGCGGAAGCATCCAGATCTAGTTTTAAATAAAAGATGATGATTATGAACATTTACCCATGCTAGACCCCTTGGTCCTTTTATTTTTATTTTTTTTTGGTTGGGAAGTCATCAAATGACCTCTCCCGCTCTGGGCTGAGCGGAAGGGCGTGTCAGACTTTTACTGACTAAAACCCACCCGTGTTCCTTCAGTTGCCTATGCCAGGGGCCATGGATCACTTTCGAACAACCCGCGGCAGACCCCTAGGGCCCTAGGCCTTAAAGTGCATGTCGATAAGACTACCAAAAATAGTACAAGTTTCATAAAAAAAAAAAAACAATAGAAAGAAATATTGTAAAAAAAAAATGTTTTTTGTCTCCTTTACTCTTTCACACGCTGTCTACATCTCTCTATCTATTTTCCTATCGTAGGTATGCTGGAAGAGATTTCCACACTGCACACATTTTCTATTCTGCTAAATAAGCATGTGTTTTTACATTTGCACACTTTTACCCTAGCACCTCAATTTACCCTAACGTTACTCACATCGGCATCTAGTCCCCGCGGTGATATCTTTAACGTGTTTGACCTCTACTTCTTTCAACAAGTTACTTGCGAACTTTTACTACACTACCTACTTAGTTACCCTTGCGTTACTCACATTGACTCTTACTCTACTGCTTTAAACTAGTAATATACGCAATTTAATCAAATATTGCGCACTTTTACCTTCACCACTTATAATTTAAATCACATTGGCTTCTATTCTTCATAGTCATGACCTCAACACTACGAACCCTACTTCTTACAACTAGTGACATAACGCCATTTAGTTAACATTTGCGCACTTTTACCCCACCACCTCGTTACCCTATCGTTACTCACATCGGCTCCTAGTCTCCATGGTCATATCCTCAACGGGTTCGAACTCGGTATCGGTATCCAAATCCTCGCTGGTCTGCGTTAGTGACGGAACATGCAAACAAACATACACATGTAGCATGCTGGTAGATAGGATTTTGTTTAGTAACTTTTGATGTTCATGTAGTAGGATTACTTATGCGAGATTGTGGGAGGTTAGTGTGTATTTATTATTTAAATCAAGTTTTGAAAACTATCAATTGATTTGTATTCAGTGGACATTTTAACAGATATTTATGAGATTTCGTTCAGCCGCCATGCTAAGATTTATCGATCAATAGTATTGCTGGACAAACTCATAAACTCAGCTTACTTTGTCATTTTAAGATATTTGCTCAAACAGAGAAACACTTTCGTCTTGTCAATGTCAAGTAATGTGAGTTGTCATTGGTCCCTGGCCTTGACATCAAGCAATAGACAAGAGTGTCAACATTTTTTATGACTGAGTACGAGTTTTTTGACTATGTGTATCTTATGTCTTTTTTTTTTTACTATTATTATTTTGTTTTAGTTGTAATTGTGCGTTTTGTTTGTGCAGAATAAAATATTTTTCTTTCTTTCTTTCTTTCTATGTTCCAAGATTAACAACGTTGTATTCTCGCTTAGTAAAACAATTAAACATACACTTCTTTCAATGAACATTTTTAAACAAAATCCTTTCTACATTTAAACACAAATGAATGATGGGACAAAATGACATTAAAACATGAAATCACGAGCATTTAATACAATTTAGTGACGTTACTAAAGGAGATCAGTCACGTTTCATACAAAGTTCCAAACACGAAGTCGCTAAAACTTGATCGCTGATTTTACAAATTTACTAAATAGGTGAAGGAATGGTCGTAGAGATTTGGCGCAATAGTAAAAAAATTATAAGGAGGACTTCCAGCGGTATTAACTTATTTATTTATTTTGCTTCGATGGTCCTATACTCCATCTGTTTAGGTAGTTAAATAAATGTAAACAATCTTAACATGTCTTTTATCTAAAAAAATGACTAAAAATGTAATCTAAAAATATTTACAATTAGGTATTTACTTAAACCGATGTTAGGTAATTAACTAAATTTAAATAATATTTGTTGGTCTTTTATACGATTTATTTTAAATAAAAAGACATATCAAGATTGTTTACCTTTAGTTAACTACCTAAACAGATGGAGTATAGTTTATCATTTGTGACTTCAAGTGACAGCTGTGAACAGAACCCAGCAATGCATAAATATGTAAGCTGTCACGCCCTTTATGCCTGGAGACTTTTATTTAGGTAGTAAGTTTTTATTTACATTTTAATTTTAAATAATTATTTTTTAGCTAAGTGCGTATAGTTTTTATTATATTTGTTGGTATATTGGCGTGGCTAGCTGACACATGGCAAATAATTTAAATTTATGTTCTTTGTCTTGTAATGTTAATTACTTAACACCTAGTATTGTACACAATCAAGTATTTTCTAACTGAACAGACAGCTGTGCTGCTGGGGAGTTTGTTGCGCCACTTCTTCTTCCCAGCGATAGCACTAGGAGGTGGTGAAGGGCGGGCGTTTTGGGGGACTGTCTTTTGTAATTTTGTCGTTGGAAAAGTGCTGATTCTCAGACTAATTTGAATAAATGACTTTTGATTTTCCCCGACTTTATAATACTTTTTTTTTTGTCGGCCGGCCATTTTGGATTTCGGCCCCAATATGACTGATCTCCTTTCATTCGTTAGGATAAAATAAGCGTAAAACGTTTAGAAATATAGAAAACCGTTGAACACTAAATTGTATTAACTAGCAACGAACACAAAAAAAAACCTGTAAATATATGAACCAAAAGCAAACATAACACGAAGCATTTGGTTGCTACCAACCAAGCTTATTGTCAGTCATAATCTTTGAAACAACAACTGCGAAGCGCAAGGTTGCCAGTAACCATGTGGTGTATGGTTGCTTTCATTTCACATTGTTAAAAAAACCATATTAAAATGACACTGAAAATGGACACAAACACAACCAACGGTTTCTCTTATTAGCAGCCATCTATTAAAACATATCCTATTATGACATTATAAGCTGGCCCACACCAAATTCAGATTTATAGCTGTCACTGTGACACAGCATTATGCTGAGCAATAACATTTTTGCGCGGCTGTGATAAATATTTTCCCCAAAAAAATATTTTCTATGTAATTTTATTTTTTCTTAACGTAATTAGAATAATTTCTTTCATTATCTATTTCACTGATTTCAGTATGGCTCAGCAATAAAATTAGCAACCAAATCACATTCACAATTAAAACAACAACCTAGATGACATGAGATTAGCAACCACATTAAAACGGAAAAGACATTCGGGCAACCAGAAGCAACCAATTTAGCTGAAGTTGTGGGTTGCTCTCACATTTGCTGCGCGTCTCCAGGGTGTAGTGCTCGTCTAGTTCCACGTCCTCAGGGTCCAGTTCCTCCTCATCCTAATTAAGTAGAAGTACGTTAAGTATCTGTATTTTCATTCTAAGTATTCGCTCGGCCTTTGCCAATCACAGACCCTCTCCTAATTTGACTCAAAGTCACCAATTTCCTGCAGTGGACATCTTTCTGCTGAAATTATCGCGATAAGGGTAGATAGTTGATTAGCAACCAGTACCATAAACTGTTTATAATATACAACATGTTCTTCACGTTATACATAAACTTTGGCAAACGCTTCTATAGCTTTTACAAATCAAATCTAACAAAGGAAGTAGTACTTTAGAAGGCTTCGTTACCAAGATATTTGCAATTTCATTTAATGAAATTTAATTGAGCTATGCATTAAGAAAGTGTCTTAATTTGGCCTACGTTGCCGCTTAGTGCAATTAAAATGATAAATCTATCAAATTCTTCGGAAAAGGGGCATGCATATCGGGTGATTTACGTCAAGGTATTTAGTTTGTATGAAAATTAACAAAAAATAAATTATAAGAATTCATTAATGTGTCCGTAATGAAAAATACTTATTTCCATGGTCTGAACATCTGATCGAAGTTTATGTATATCGTCCGAAACACAGTGTATAGTTATTCATAAATAATTTACTATATGAGAAAGACCGGACACTAAAAAGAATTGAATTGTTTTCATTTCATAAGTAGTGAAGTCTGCTTGCACCTTACACTAAACAAAGACATCAATTCAAGCAGTTGGCCGGTTGATAGAATACCTCCAAATATCACTAAACTAAACTCACCAAACTGCTAGCTAATCAGTTACCTCCCAACCGCCGCCCCGAGCGGACGTGCGCACTCTCTTCCTACAAAAAATCCGTTAAATCTCTCGTAAAACCTATAGAAAACTCACCCTATTCATCAACACAGCTCGTCTGATCTCCCTGACGGCATCGTAGACCAGTCTGCTGGCGTCGATGAAGTCGTTTTCGTCTAGAGCTGCGCCAGCGCCGCCTCCTAACGCAGAGACTGCTGCATCTACGCGGACGCCGAATTTTGACATTACTGTGGAAGAGAGAGAAAATGGTTTTTAATACACTGTGCACTGACGGGAAAATTATAATAATAATAATGGACATTTCACACAGCGCCATCTAGTCCCACGCTAAGCAACCTAATGCTTGTGTTATGGTAACAAGATGGCTGATAAACTACTTATATACTTTTTTTTTGTAAATACGTACATTGTATGTATTTACAAAAAAAACTAGTTTGTTTTTAAGCGAGTATGTGTACGGTTTTAAATTAGACGATTCTTAACAGCCGCGACTTACAAGTTGTAGATCGTAGGTTCGAACCCCGACAGGCGCTTTATGTTGAATACATTTTTCATCACTACTGGGGGTCTACTCCGAAGTAGTATCGGCCGAATGTTCGGCCGTTTCCAGCTACGAAGTTACTACTTGGTTCGGTCGGTTCCGATCCTACACTCCTACACTCTTTCGAATATTGACTATGGTCGCGACCCAACTGAGCCGATCCGAACATTTTTCGCATTTTTCAATAATATTCGGTTCGGCCATGTGTCGGTCCGATCCGAACATTCGCACTTTGCACTTCGGAGTAGGGCCCCTGCTCTCAAAACAGTGAAAAATAACTTTAATTTCGGAAGTCGGTGTCGTTGGTTCCGCATTTTAGTTATTTGATACCGATTTCCTGTTTTTTTTTTTTTTTGTAAAAAAGTTTTTATGTTCATCAGCCTCATCTTTCGAGTTATTGCGTCAGGTAACCTTGACCCTTCGTAGGTGACATTCATAATTCAAGGCTTCCGGCTATGAATTCCTATGGTTTCATTTATTTATGGGATATTTTTGATATTTCCGTAAATATATCTTTACATATTTATACTAGCTTCTGCCTGCGACTTTGTCCGCGTAAAATTTCGGCTCCCGATCCGCCCCGTCACTTCACATCGTCTGCCCGAGCTATAAGTAATAGCTTGGGCAGGCGATGTGTGGCGATGCGTTTTCGCTTAGCGTTATTAATGACTTTTTTTTTCGTTTTGCTGGCCTCAGGGAGCTTTTGTTTTTGTTGGGAAATCTTCGAAAAGCACCCGACCTCCGGGGAGGGAGGTTGGAATTTTTACCTCAAAGGACCAATTCCGGAACCCCCCCATGCAACGTCTGTAAGGCACATCCCTGGGGAGACTATAAAAATATATTGATTTAAAAGAGTGTCCGTGGAGTTTCTTGCCCGTTCTTCTCCATAGAGATCTACGCTTTGGAATTGGCCACTAGCTTCAACTTTCTGACTAACTGATCGACTATTTAATTTTGACAATTCAAAAGTGCCTGCCTGCCTATATAAACTACACATATTATGGCTTTGAGTTATTTAAACGTGACTGTTCAAATGAATAGTGATTTGTATTATTCGTCAATCTACCTCCGGGTTCTCAAAAATGTTGTCTATTGCATCATGAGAAACCATGTGCGCATCAACGTAAAAATATCGCAGTAGGATTTTATCGCGCACTGGATTTTCAACTCTCGGTGTTGAGGCGAGCGTCGAAAATCCAATGTGAGAAAAAATCCCACCGCGTACGTGGTACGTTGCCGACACGGTTGGCGCAGTGGCTGAGCGATCAACTGCTGCGCTGCATGTCGCGGGTTCGATTCCCGCACGGAACAAATATTTGTATTGCCTACAGGTAGTTGTTCCGGGTCTAGCTGTTTGCGTATGTGAGTTTAAATGTTTGTAAATGCACCCACGATACTGGAGTAATTCCTAGTGTGGGGCAATGTCAACGGCTAGGGGCTTAGGTGTCGAACCTAGGGGCTTAGGCGTCGAACCAAGGGGCTTAGGTGTCGAACCTAGGGGCTAAGGTGTCGAACCTAGGGGCTTCGGTGTCAACCTAGGAGCTTAGGTGTCGAACTTAGGGTCCAAGGTGTCGAGCCTAGGGGCTTAGGTGTCGCGCCTCTGACCACTAGACCAACATGCATAATCAGCCTATAATGTTCCCACTGCTGGGACACAGGCCTCCTCTCTGTGAGAGGGAGTGGGCCGTAATTCACCGCGCGGCCCAATGCGGGTTGGTAGATGTCACATGTCTTCGAAGTTTTAGTTCTAGGACATGCCGGTTTCCTCACGATGTTTTCCTTCACCGTTTTGAGAGCAGTGGTGATGAAATTATTTACAGACAAAGTAAAGCATTTGTCTGGATTCGAACCTACGACCTATAACTCGTAAGTCGCCGCCATTACTACTGGGCCAGCACTACTCTAGACGAACGTGGCACAAGAAAAAAAGAACACAAAGACTTTTTTTTTTTTGTTTAAAAATAGACTAGTCTCTTGTCTGCGCAACACTTAGCATTTCCAATATAAGTCACAAAACTCCACTAAAAATAACAACAAAACAAAGATCAGGTTTGATAAGTAGGTACATTAAAAAATGTGAGTATTTCCTGAAATAGCCGCGTAATGCTATGCATCGGTCAAGCCTTATTTGTGCACCTTGACCTCTGGCTTGTAGACTTATGAATGTTTTAGACGCGATTAGAATAATAAAATGGCTCTTAGACACGTGTTTTTATTCCGTCAATGAATTTTTAAATCGTAGTTAATATTATTTTAAGTCATTTATTATGATTTATATTTTGACATTATGATTTATTCTTTCTTTCTTTCTTTTTTCTTTTTTTTTTTTGTAGCGCCTCGCTACTAAGTCGCTTCCGACGCAGCACTAACAGCATCCTGAGCGTATTGTCCGAGCGGTGGGACTCGGTGGTGTTGGAGAGGTGGATGCACCTCCATGCCAGTTCGTCACCATTTGTTAAGTGATTATTATTTTATTTTATTGTTTTATCTTTATAATTGAATGTAATCGAATGAATTTTAACCTAATAACTATAATTTTATTTTATTTTTTATTTAAATTAACTTATTTATTTGTAATGCAATTTTTGAATGTGTAATATTTTATGTATGTAATTTGTGTTGTATTTTTTGTGTTTGTTCTATATAATTTGTAGTGCTTCTTAATATGGGAATAACTTCCTGAAATAAATGATTATTTAATTTAATTTTTAATTATGATTTATATTTTCGACATTATGACTTATATTTTTGATTTACTATTAATATTTAGACATTATAAATAATGCGTTTTTTTATGAATCTTAACCAGTGTGCATGTACATAGCTTTCGATATTTCTACACCCGCAATGGTAGTATGTGTGAAACAATGTTTAATATACTTTAATACTGACAAATAAATACATACAAACTCACAGATTTCCCAAAAATGTTTGCGGTTCGGCAACCATCGTCTATCTCCGAAAATACGAACGCGTGATGATGAGATCTAATATAGAGTTGTTGCAACCTTGAAAGTAATTGCCTATTTTGTATTAGGTACCATGATTTCAAAATGAGAAATTCACAACTCTATGCAATTCCAAAACGACGAGTCGGGTTTTTGTTTTTCGTAAAGAAAATTCCCGTTAGCTTCTCCAAGTCTGGATTTGTGCATATGCAGTTAATGGTAACAGGATCGCCCGTTACTGCAATGAATTGTGGTTTTATTAGAAACAACTCTCTCTGCCGAACGCATAATTTCACCTCTATTTCGTTTCGCTACTAATCACCTGCTAACTGGCGTCTTCTAACTAAATGGTAAGCTAAACCGTAGCTAATGAGTGATCAGCGAGATTTTTATAAATAAGGCAGTTTCTAAATCTAATAAACATTTAACGTAGGCGATATTTGTACCTATATTTACTTTACCACAGTTATTAAATTCTCTGTTTAACTTCACTGATCTTTTTAATCGACTTCAAAAAAAGGAGGAGGTTCTCAATTCTGTTGAATATTTTTTTTTTATGTTTGTTACCTCAGAACTCCGTTATTTATAAGGCGATTTGCAAAATTATTTTATGTGAAAAGATCAGATTGGGCCCATAGAAATTTTATCAAAATCGGTTCAGTAGTTTGGTTTTTAAACCGAAATTACGGGTAAAAATTCAAGTAATAGAAATTGCTTGGTTTGCTTTCCACAACCAAAAACTGAAAAATAAAAACCCAGCTTAAAAAAAAACCGTTTCAAAAAACCACAAAAAAGTGAAAAATAACCAATTTCGGAAGTCGGTGGCAAAAAAACGTAAATACAAAACCAAAGACACCGTCTTCCGAAATTAAAGTTATTTTTCACTTTGTAGTGTTTTTGGAAGTCGTTTTTTTTTGTTCAATATAAACTTCGCAGATTGTTTTACGATTTCTATAAATACCTCATTGGTCAGTACCGTTCTAGCGCTACACAATTCTGTGCACGTTTTGCCCTTCACCTTTACATATATTACTATTCGTTTACAAGCCGATGTGTATCTTACTACGCAATACTTGTGTTTACATCTAATTTGTAGTTTATGGCTTTAGCGACCCGCCTGCTCCATAATCAATTAATCAGCCTAAAATTAATTTGTTATCTAGCAGAGCCCCGCGGTTCCACCAGCATAAGTTTCGATACCGTGGGAATATCGGGATAAAAGTATCCTATGTGTTAATCCTGGGGATCTACTCCGAAGTAGTATCGGCCGAATGTTCGGCCGTTTCCTGCTACGAAGTTACTATTTGGTTCGGTCGGTTCCGATCCTATACTCCTACATTCTTTCGAATATTGACTAAGTATGGTCCCGACCCAACTGAGACGACCCGAATTTTTTTCGAATTTTTCAATAATATTCGGTTCGGCCATGTGTCGGTCCGATCCGAACATTCGCACTTTGCACTTCGGAGTAGGGCCCCTGGTTATAAACCATCTGTGTTCCAAATTTCATCCAAATCCGTTTGGTAGTTTTTGCGTGAAAGAGTAACAAACATCCATCCATACAAACTTTCACGTTTATAATATTTTTTATTAGCCATTACTGTCCTACAGCTGGGCAAAGGCCCCCCAACTCTGTCCAGAGCTGATAAGGATCAATCTCTATTAAAGAAGTCCAGCTCATCCCGCCATCTCCGTCTGGGCCTGCCGCGATGTCGTTTGCCATTAAGCAGGACCCACTGGGTCGTAAGTTCGGCCCATTGATCGTATAATATTAAAAGGATTTTATTCCCAACACAACCAGCATTACAGGTTACCTCAAATCGGCAGCGTGATCTTAAACAATATTTATTCCATTACATGTAAAGGAATTTTTGTGAACTCATTCAGAGAACAGCCGGTCGATTCTGTAAAAATCTCACCGTGAAAAGTTAGGTGAAGTGAGCTTAGCGTGAGCTGTTAATAGTGTCAATCCCTAGCATTAGTTGGAATGACAGCTCACTCCACGCACACTTCACCTGAGTTTTCACGGTGAGATTGTTACAGAATCGCACTGCAGGTAAATAAATCCTCCCTTTCCGCTATTTCGTTGAGTGTACATATGCAAGGCACGCGTCAAAGGTGCTTTATCCAGCAGGTTGGTTCGGCCGCGAGGCACCGCCAGTAACCACGGTCTCCGTCGCCCCGACAATTAATTATCCGGCACGTTTAGAAATATAATTATCCTTTAGTACAACCGGGTACAAGTGCCAAACCCTTCTTGTTTCCAGCTTGTTAGCGATGACAACACGGTTAGTGCAGTGGCTGAGCGATCGGACTGCTGCGCTGCGTGTCGCGGGTTCGATTCCCGCACAGAACAAATATTTGTAAGTCCTACATGTATTTGTTGCGAGTCTGGGTGTTTTTCTATCTATAATATGTATATACTTACAAAAAAAAAATGTATTTAAGTAGTATATCAGCCATCTTGTTACCATAACACAAGCATTAGGTTGCTTAGCTTGGGACTAGATGGCGCTGTGTGAAATGTCCAGGGATATTATTTTTATTATTGTTGTACCCAACCATACCTAATACATAAAGTTTTCACTGTTGCATCATGCTGAAGTAGGAGCCTTTTGGCCTCGTATAGGACTTTCTAAGTAATTAATTTTTCTTTTTGTTACTTTAAAAATATATAATTTGGTTTTTTTTACAATCAAGTATTTTCTAACTGAACAGACAGCTGTGCTGCTGGGGAGTTCTGAGTTTGTTGCGCCACTTCTTCCCAGCGAAAGCACTAGGAAGTGGTGAAGGGCGGGCGTTTTGGGGGACTGTCTTTTGTAATTTTGACGTTCGAAAAGTGTTGATTCTCAGCCTAATTTGAATAAATGACTTTTGATTTTATTTTTGACTGTGTTTAGTTTATTTTGCGATCTTCCTGTACAAGTCGCAATAAATACTTTTTCTTTCTTTCTTTCCACAGCTCACTTACTGAGTACATAAGAGGAAGTCTGAAACTGGCACCGGTAACTAAAAAGTTGTGTGGAAATCGGTTGTCATGGTATGGGCATGTGTTACGGAGAAATGAAGAAAATGTCGTGAGGAGAGTTTTGAGTATGAATGTCGATGGCTATAAGAGTAGGGGAAGACCAAAGAAACGATGGATGGACTGTGTGAGTGATGATATGGTTAGAAAGGGGGTGACTGTCGAGATGGCGGCTAATAGAGGAGTATGGAAGAAAAAGACATGTTGCGGCGACCTCAAAGAAATTGGGATAAATGCAGGAAAATATATGAATGTTCCCACTGCTGGGACACAGGCCTGCTCTCTATGAGACCGAGTGAGCCGTAATCACCCCACGAGGCCAGCGCGGGTTGGTAGATGTCACATGTCTTCGAATTTTTGGTTCTAGGACATGCCGGTTTCCTCACGATGTTAACCTTCTAATGGTGATGAAATAATTCAAATAAAGTGCCTGGCTGGGTTTGAACTACGACCTGCTTCGCGTCGGTGCAATATACTGATGTGGGGACATGCCATAAACGAGATTTCTATGCTATATCTCCTTCGATCAATAATAGTACTATTATTGATCGAAGTAATGTATATCTCAGAAGAAAAAAAAAAAAAGAAAAAAAATCAGCCTAGACTTATCCCAACTATGTTGGGGTCGGCTTCCAGTCTAACCGGATGCAGCTGAATACCAGTATTTTACATGGAGCGACTGCCTATCTGACCTCCACAACCCAATAATTGGGTAATACGATAGCTCTAGGTAAGACTGGTTGTCAGACTTTCGGGCTTCTGACGACCCGTAATGACTGTCAAAGATCCACGAATGACAGCCGGGACCAACGGCATAACGTGCTTTCCGAGACACGGAGGGGTCTTGGTATGTAAAGATAGTCACCCATCCACGGAGCAACCGCGGCAAGCGTAGCTTAACCTGATCGATCGACCCGTGCGGCTGTTATTACCTACTTAGCCACAAGCCCCTCTATATTAAGTATAATAGTTTCCTGGGTTCCTTTATCGATACTGAACCTACCCCTAAGCTATGGCACGCAATTTCTTTAACACCCTGTGTGCCTGTGTCCTGCTGTTAAATATGTGTGTAAAGTTTTTGATTGTTTGCTTGTTTAGTTTTTAGAGGCATGAGGAACAGGGTGTAAAGTTCACTCATCCTCCATAGAAAAGGGAGGATCCTCCGACCAGACGGGTGTTGTGTCTGGCGGGCAATTGCCCAACGATTGATGTTGGGAAATTGTATCTATGCTAATTGCACGGTAAACTCTGCTTGCGAGATGCAGGATTTGCGTGACGTCAGTATGACGCGTTGTTCGCATGTGGCGTTAGTAGATACCGCTACAAGTTATAGGTAATGTTTAGCGGTAAATGTATTGTTTATAAAATATAAAATTGTATATGGGAGCTACATCTGCCAACAAACTGCTCAGCAGTTTGGCAGAAGTCAAATTTGTTTGGAAAATTTAGGCTGTCACCCCGAATAAACGCTTTTCTTTTCTTTTTTAGTTTTAAAAAGTGAGTTTTATTTCCAACTTCATTTCCCCAAAGAATTCGACATTGACATTTAAGTGTTTCTTATGATTGTTTTTGAGTTATAAATAATTCAATAACATACAGTTAAGTAAGTTCTATCATCAATCAAACAGTTGGCATGAATAGCGTGCGCACGAGTTGCGAAAGATTTATAACGAGTGCCTCGTTGGTCTAGCGGTCGCAAGCGAAACAAATGAGCGTGGGGTCCTTGGTTCGATTCCCAGGTCAGACTAAGGCTGCCCAGCAGTAGGACACTAACGGCTAAAAATATATAACTTCCGAATGAACCCTACTTTAGATTAATTAACTTTTTCAGAGGGCAAAAACATATCGGGCTGCGTGTCGCGGATTCGATTCCCGCACGGAATAAATATTTGTATAGCCTACAAATTGTTGTTCCGAGTCTGGCTGTTTGTGTGTGTGAGTGTAAATGTTTGTAAACGCACCCACGATACGAGAGAAATTCCTAGTGGGGCAACATTAAAAAAAAAAAAACAAATATCGCCGTGGAACGGAATGGAAGCAAATTTCTAAGAAACTCATAATGAACTTTATGTCGAAAGTGTAACGCACAAATAACATACACACATACGCACAGTTCACGCATCTACTAGAGCAGTGTTTTTCAAACTTTTTCATGGCGTGGCCCCCTTAGTACGGAAAATATTTATTATTATTATTATTTATTTGTTATTATTTCCCTCCGCTACTTCTAACTTGGAATTCAAGTCTGTCACCTTTTTTTTTGAGGATGGGAAATCATCAAATGACTCCTCCCGCTCTGGGTGGAGCAGAAGGGAGTGTCAGACTTTTACTGACTAAAACCCACCCGTGTTCCTTCCTTAGCCCTTTATGTTCCAGGGCAGCGGTAAACCCTTTCGGATAGTCCCGCTAAAGTCTGTCACCTTGGGTATCTTTTGGTTAAACAGAAAAATAGAATTCCCACAAACAACCACTGAAGCTTTGAAGTGTTTGATTCCATTTGGAACCTCCTATAATTTTAAAGAAACGGCGGTCCCATTAAAGAGGCTTGGCGACCCCCTAGGGGGTCGCAACGCACATGTTGAAAAACACTGTTCTAGAGAATATCGCGCATTCTCAGGAATTCTGGCTTCTAATAAGCTCGTATCTAGTTTGTACGTTAGATCATTGACATAAAGTTAATTTTGCTATGTACGAAAACTCCCCAAGTGACCCCAAGTGTTCCTCAAGACTAGCCATCGTCGCGGGAGATACTATAGTGCAGGCGTGTGTGCGCAGACACAGGTGCACTCTCTCTTCCGTCACTCTCATAGTCCGATGGGACGGCAATCCGACACGACCGGAGAGAGATCAGGCGCAGGACCAACACCTTAACGTGCTTTCCGAGGCACGGGGGTATCATACCACCAACTTCCAAACTCCGGGCTGTTACTAAGAAATTTCCAATGGATTTAGGGCGTATTGAGGAGACGAGCTAATTATCTCATCATTAACCTACACTACAAATTAAATAACCAAGTTCTATCGGGCGGGCGACCTTTCAAACAAATTAACTTATTGACACGCAATATGCGTGTCAATAAGTTAGCTGAACTTTGTATATTTAAATACATATTATGCTTTTAGAGGCCTATTGACATATGCAAGGTTTGATGATTAAATCATGCGTAGGATATGAGCATACGTTAGGCTTTACTTCTTCTTTGGCCTCGCAAAATCAAATCTAAAGTCATTTATTATGATTAGACTGAGAATCAGCACTTCAAACGTTAAAATTACATAAGACTCTTCCCCAAAACGGCGGGCTTTTTGGGGAAGAGTCTTATGTCATTTTGACCCGCGGTTCACCACTTCCTAGTGCTTTCGCTGGGAAGAAGTGGCGCAACAAACTATCCAGTAGCACAGCTGTCTGTTCAGTTAGAAATAATTGCTTCTACGAGTATACAATAGTAGGTATGCAAAGTAGTTTATATTACGAGCCACAGAACATTAAATTAAATTATTTGTCATATGACGCTTTCCCCGTTACGCGGGGTCAGCTTTCCTAATCAGCGCTGGCCAGCGCTGGAGATCTGTCTTGCAAAGGGTCTTAGCATTATGATGAGCGGAATCGGATCGTAGCTCCAAAGATTACCCCCCTACATCATCATCATCTGCCTAGCCTTTTCCCAACTATGTTGGGGTCGGCTTCCAGTGTAACCGGATGCAGCTGAATACCAGTATTTTACATGGAGCGACTGCCTATCTGACCTCCACAACCCAGTCACTGGGTAATACGATAGCCCTTGGTAAGACTGGTTGTCAGACTTTTGGGCTTCTGACTACCCGTAACGACTGTCAAAGATCCACGAATGACAGCCGGGACCAACGGCTTAACGTGATTTCCGAGGCACGGAGGGGTCTCGGTATGTAAAGATGGTCACCCATCCACAGACCAACCGCGGCAAGCGTAGCTTAACCTGACCGATCGACCTGTGCGGCTGTTATTATTTAGCCACGGGCCCCTCAAACATACATACAAACTCAAAAAACCTCTTCATAATTATTGTTTTGTTATACTGTAAGTCTGATGTAACAATTGGCGAGTCTGTTGTCACAAATCTAAGTTGCCGTCTGCTACTGATTACTTCCTGATGGGAAACTAGTTGCGCTTGCGCACTAGACCAACGAGGCACTTAAAAGCGTCTAAATTATGTTTAAATTAACAACAGGATCTCAAGATTTCAACTTGTGTGTTAGATTATTGAAATGAAATTATCATTATTTTGTACACACGGCTACACGTCAAGCTATACAAAACCAGTTTGTCTTGGCCTCACTTTGTATGATATTTTCTCAGAATGAAGGGTCAGCCAATACTGGTCTTACATAGCTTGATGTGTAGCCGTGTGTACAATAATCTAATCAAAATTCAATATTCAACGTAAACTATTGTCAATTATCATATCAACTTATACAAGGTGGAGACGACAATACAAAAATAAATGAAACTGCGTATATCTAATGACGTTCCCAGTCTGCATACGAAATTTCAATCAAATACATCCAATAGTTTAGTTAGTCACTATAACTAGTCAAAGATTGGCAAAACTCATAGTCTTGCGGGAATGGAGTTTCTGGAAGGACTTGGCAAAGGCCTCCGTTTGCCCAGCAGTGGGGTAGAAAGGGATAAAAACAAAATTGGATGCTAAGGTTTTGTCTCCGCAAATAATTTCCCCAAAATGCTCCCGGGTTTCGTACCTGTCAAACATATTATGATGTTTTGAAAATGTCAAATACTGTCAGTAATGACAAATAATCGACATATTTATTGATTGTCAAATATTTATGCGTGCATTTAGAAATTTATGTCGTGTAAACTACTTTAAAAAGTTTATATTTCCGAAAACAATTTCTAAGATGTATTACAAAGGTTAAAAAGTGCAAAAAAAAAAATCTGTTCATCCATAGATTTATGTTCGCATAACTCGACATAATCTATGGTTCAACTGATTTTTTTTCACGATTTCAGGGTTGGTCCCGTAGTAAAAGTTGTTCATAATGATGAGTACAATAGAGGGGCCATTGTATTCATCATTATGAACAACTTTTAATACGGGATCAACCCCGAAATCGTGAAAAAAAAATCAGTTGAACCATCCAGTCCAACCACCGATTTAAGGATTAAAACGATCAAAATTTAACGGTCATCTATGAACACACATGGAATGCGATAAAGATTTGAGTATTGAGTAAGTTCTTTCTATCCAACTCTATATTTATATATATGTGCTCGAGCACGGGGCGACCCATAGACACGTTTCTATGAAGACAAAAACATCTAAGTACAATGTTCTTTCCATAGCAACGGGGAGGAAATTTTAAAATCGAAATAAATTCATACAAACAATTATACAAATTATTAAACTTAATATTTCTTTTGTATTCATTGTCTGTTAGGCGGTACGAAGGTCGCTAGTGAAAAAAAAACAATATTAAAATAAGCCATGGCAGCAAAGAGATGAACAGTCCGTACTGACGGCGCGGGCAGCGCCCATTCACGAACATGACGCATGGATTAGCACCATTCATCTCAAAACTAACTATCTAAACATTACCACATAATCTGAAGTAATAATCTTTTATAACTCAAATGTCATCTGCAAACATTAGCCAGTAATAATTAATGTTAAAGCCTGTCAGTCCGTCAGTCCGTCTGCCACAGTGTAGGTACGTGTCGTAACTGTGGAGAAATACACACTTTTGTTACGAATAACTTTCGCGTGGGCTAGCCTGTAGAAAGGTCACGTCTTTTGTCAGTGATTAAAACTGACGGCCTGTCCTATGTGCCGCAGAACATAGTGCCCAACAGCAGCAGAAGTGAATCAGCCTATAATATTCTCTACTTCTACTTAACCGGACTATCGTGTGGTTGCCTTAAGAAAACTTAAAGCCTCCAGCCAGGGCTTATAACTAAATAATTAAGTGACTACACGCTAAGGGCACCCCCTGTGGGGAACGAACCTCGGCTTAGGGTGTCACTGAGTGAGGGCAGCAAAAGGGATTCGGCTGGATCGAATTTTTATTATTAGTGCTTTGATGAGCACGGCGTTTCCTAGGACTATCTCTGAGAAGAAAGGCCGAAACAAACTCAGAGGTCACAGTCATGAATTTAAAGTTATAGGCACAGCTACCGCGCGAGCTGGTCAGCTGGCACTTCATTAAAGAAGAATCGGGCGGGTTACAAGTAAATACTGTATTCAAACTTCCCTATGCCTAGCTTCAGGGTACAAGTAGTGGGTAGAGTACGTCACACAACATTCATGTGGCCATCAATAAGTGTGTGAGAGAAAGCCCTTCAGACGATGTATTATCGTGACTTACTGTAAGTAGGTCGGCAGACGAGCGCAAAAGTTCAATGTATTGTACTTACAACAACATGTAGGGTTGGGCAAAATGATAATTTCTGAGGTAAAAAAAAATCTTTAGATTTTTGGTGAGATGTTCTTGACTGAAGGTTGGTCTAATGAGCACCTATTTTGTGGGACCTTATTATATTTTTTAACCGACTTCAAAAAAAGGAGGACAGAACAGAGGGACAATTCTCGTAATTCTAAGAACGTTCACAGTCTGATCTCAGTCTCAATCTGACAAAAAATACCCCTAATTGCTCTACATTTTGACAAGTTTTTGACATTATTTTGTTTGTCGCCGGGATGAGACTGCGACTAGATTTTGAACGTTTTAAATTACGAGAATTGGCCTTCAGAACTCCGCTATTTATAGGCCGATTTGCGAAATTATTTTTTTATTTGAAAGGATATACTTTCAGATTGGGCCCATTTAAATTTCAACAAAATCGGTTCAGTAGTTTGGTTTTTAAACCAATATTACGAGTAAAATCTCAAGTAAACGAAATTGCGTCGCTTGCTTTCCACAACCTAAAAAGTGAAAAAAAACTTTTTTTGTAAAAAAGTTTTTATTGTTGTAGCGGACGGGTGTTGTGTCTGGCGGGCAATAGCCCACCAGACACAACACCCGTCTGGTCGGAGGATCCTCCCTTTTCTATGGAGGTTGAGTGAACTTTACACCCTGTTCCGCATGCCTCCAAATTGTAAAGAAAAACATCGTGAGAAATCAGACATAATAATATTGAATGAAAAACTCAAAGACATGTGACATACACCAACACGTACTGGGCCCGCGTGGTGAACAGCTCGCGCAGAGGGAGCGGGTATGTCAACTTTGTCGTCATGTAAAAGGGTGTAAGAATGATAAAAAAACTTGAGAGATGTCAAGGGACACCCGGTGGAACTAAGTTCAAAGAGAGAGAGAGAGAGACAGACAGAGAAACACGCGCACACCGCACGGCTTACAACTATAGCAAAAAGTGTCGTTCCAACTTTTGGTCTTAA
Source organism: Apamea sordens (assembly GCA_945859715.1). Lineage (NCBI taxonomy): Eukaryota > Metazoa > Arthropoda > Insecta > Lepidoptera > Noctuidae > Apamea > Apamea sordens. Next base: position 1,097,541 of record OX244015.1, on the reverse strand, counting down.
TTTTTTCCGTTTAGCCCCCTTTCGCAACGCGCGATAAGGAACTTCGTTCCAAAAAATGTCTGACGAAACTTCAGTTACAATAAAAAGTTACAGCTTAATATTAAATGGGTCATCTACAGATTGAAACATGATATACGATCATGGGAGATCAGTGGACGACCGTCGTCCGGGACATCTGTTTGAGGCGGGCGTGGAACACAACGCGCCGTCGAGATGAGAGATGTCAGTACTAACTGATGGGGTCCGCTAGGGCCGATGCCTGCCAGGGCCGCGGGTTGTTCGAAAGAGTAACCGTGGCCCCTGGCACAAAATCAAAATTCATTTATTCAAATTAGACTGAGAATCAGCACTTTTCGAACGTCAAAATTACAAAAGACAGTCCCCCAAAAACGCACGCCCTTCACCACTTCCTAGTGCTATCGCTGGGAAGAAGAAGTGGCGCAACAAACTCCCCAGCAGCACAGCTGTCTGTTCAGTTAGAATATAGTTGCATGTATACAATACTAGGAACCTATGTTCAGTAATTAACATTACAAGAAACTTAAATTATTTGCCATAAAATATGTCAGCTAGCCACGCTGGCAACTGAAGGAACACAGGTGAGTTTTAGTCAGTAAAAGTCTGAGTCCCGCTCCGCCGAGACCGGGAGAAGTTATTTGATGATTTCCCAACCCAAAAAAAACTTGAGAGGTGTCAAGGGACACCCGGATGGAACGAAGTATAACTGGCTTGCTTTCTATAAGAGAGAGAGAGAGAGACAGACAGAGAAACACGCGCACGCCGCACGGCTTACAACTATAGCAAAAAGTGTCGTTCCAACTTTTGGTCTTAATTTTTTCCGTCTAGCCCCCTTTCGCAACGCGCGATAAGGAACTTCGTTCCAAAAATAAAAAAAGGATCGAATGAAGGTCCTGTTCGGCAGTTGCGCTTGTGACCACTAGACTAACGAACAGTCTTCAACAATATTTTTTTCCATTTACTAAAAACTTTTACTTTTTAACGACATCCCTACTAAGAAAGCTCTTCAATGATTAATAATATCGTCTGCGCGTTAAAAATGATGTCACGCCAGTGTTTCGACAGTGTAAGCTTTCTGGTTAAGCAACTTTGCCCAAGGTTTGGATATTGATTGGTGACCAATGACCACATGTTTTTTTTTTGTGATTTAGGTCATCTTTTTACCTTCGTTGAAAAAAAATTTAATAGATTCTTGAGATATACTCATTATCATTATTTCTCACATGCATATGTTAGCAATACTTTGTAACCATATTATTTTGATTTTTAAGAGTGTCCGTGGTCCCTCTTTCCCGTTCTTCTCCATAGGTACCTACTACGCCTTGGAATGGGCAACTAGCTTCATCTTTCTGACTGACCACCACTGAACCAATTACAGGCACTTTTGAATTGTCAAGGTGTCGACCTTGACAATTCAAAATTGTTTTTTTTGAAATAAATGCTTCGAGTTTGAGTTTAGGGGAAGTACAGCAGTTCGCAAGTCATTGGTAACAAAACTGTAAAAGCTGAGGGTCTACTCCGAAGTAGTATCGGCCGAATGTTCGGCCGTTTCCTGCTACGAAGTTACTATTAGGTTCGGTCGGTTCCGATCCTACACTCCTACACTCTTTCGAATATTGACTATGGTCCCGACCCAACTGAGCCGATCTGAACTTTTTTCGCATTTTTCAATAATATTCGGTTCGGCCAAGTGTCGGTCCGATTCGAATATTCGCACTTTGCACTTCGGAGTAGGCCCCCTGGCCTCAAATCGTGTTAGAATCCCGTAACATCGTAGGCCAGCTAAAGGTCAAAGTGTTGTCTCACTAGTGCGGTCGACTGTACAACCCACTATAGCTATTCTGTATCCTTATCTTGTTTCTTACTATTGTACAGTAGCCAGAAAGTCTGACTACCATTCTTATCAAGGGATATCGTATTACCTAGTAACTGGGTTGCGAAGGTCAGATAGACAGTTCCTTCATGTAAAATACTGGGATTCAGCTGCATTCGGTTAGACTGGAAGCTGACCCCATCATAGTTGGGTGAAGGCTGGGTAGATTGATTTTGATCTTGTGTCTTATTTCTATCACCAAAAAAGAATATATAATACGAATATTATTATTCGTCACACCTTTATTGCGTGAAAGGGTAGGCAGAGCTGGGGGCCTAAAAAGGCCACTTTGGCAGAATCTTAATAGGATAACAATATGAATCATATTAAAAATCGTAAAATGGTCACAAACTGACAATTCATAATATGATCTGTGTGCAATTCATATCACAATGAAATAACATTTAAACTGTAGAAATAAAAAACCAATTTGATTAATAAAAACTGTAATGAAAAATTTACCGATAAAATTACGGGGAATATCGGGATAAAAAGTATCCAATATGTTAATCCTGGCTATAAATCATCTGTGTGCCAAATTTCATCCAAATCCGTTTAGTAGTTTTTGCGTGAAAGAGTAACAAACATCCATCCATCCATCCAAACTTTCACGTTTATAATATTAGTAGGAAATAGGATTCTTTTTACCTTTTCTGGTAGAGCAATATTATTCAAGGTGCATCGTCTTCACATATAATTATATTATAATGAATATTATACAAAACATTTTAAAAGAGTAACGGTGGAGTTTCATGCCCATTCTTCTCCATACGAGACTACCTTTTGGAAGGGGCGACTAGAATCAATTTTATTTTTTGTAAATTTTGCCGTTTAAAAGTGCCTTTTATGTGCCTATTTGACTTTGACTACTACTAAAACTTCTGCCCATCTCGTTTTAAATAGCAGCCGTGAAGTGTCATCGCGGCCTTGCGCGTGAGCAAGTAATAATGATTTATATACAGCCAAAGGTATAAGTTTAAACAGTCAGTTGTGAGATCTTGTGCAGTGAACAGCTTTAAAATAAAATAAAAATGGTAAGTTATTATTGGGAATACACTTTTAAAACTTTAGGTTTTGCAAAAAAAAAACCTTTTGCTAGAGGTTTTTATTTTATTTCAATTTATTTTTAAAGATAGCTTTTTGCAACTCATTTTATATAATCACAAAAATCGTCAGGTGCTTAATTTGTAATTTTTTTAAATTAAAATGGCAATCTTTTGTTTTATAATGGTTCGAATTAACGACGATTGATTTGACGGCACGGTTGGCGCAGTGGTTAAGCGATTGCCTGCTGCGCTGCGTGTCGCGGGTTCGATTCCCGCACGGAACAAATATTTGTATGACCTACATGTATTTGTTCCGAGTCTGGTTGTTTTTCTATCTATAATATGTATGTATTTACAACAAACAAAAAAAAGTATATAAGTAGTTTATCAGCCATCTTGTTACCATAACAGAAGCATTAGGTTGCTTAGCTTGGGACTAGATGGCGCTGTGTGAAATGTCCAGGGATATTATTATTATTATTAATTAGTTTTTTAGTGAAAGATAAATTAGAAATGTTTCTCGGAAACGGGGTATGAACGAGCAGGGACGACCCGCAATTCGCATAAAAATAATCAAATGCGCACCTATTTATGCACAAGCTTATTGCAGCATTTTTACGCTTATTTCATCGATAAACAAATACGATATAATGAATATTTATATTTAAAACAGCCTACCGCTAAAAGATTATTTTAATTCGTTTTCCTGCTGATTTTATTTACATTTAAAATTTGCGAAGAAACGTCGCATATTCTAAGATGCATAAATAAGTATTACAACATCACGCCTGTAATTACGGAAGGGTAGGCAGAAGTGTACAGTTACGAGGACTAATATGTCAAAACTTGGAAACTTTCAATAGCGATTTTTGCGTGAAATAACGAAATACAACAATGAAATACGACACGTTACAAAAACCTATGGGTTCGAAAATACTATGTTCGTAGCAACATAAAATATCATTAAAAAATTAAGGAGTAAATTGCTTTTGATTATAGCCAAGTGTATACATACTTATACAAACATCTCAAAGGCAGACCCCACACGAGATGGGCAGACGAGTTGATAAATATAGCTGGTACAGTCACGAGCACCAATATGTCAACACTTGGCAACTTTCAATTGCGATTTTTTCGTGAAATAACGCATGCAACGTTAAAATACGACACATTACTTAAACCTATGGGTTTGAAAATGCTATGAACGTAACAACATAAAATTTCATTAAAAAATAAAGGAGTAAATTGCTTTTGAATAAAGCCGAGTGTATACATACTTTTGCTCGTGACTGTACCTGCTGGCCGCAAATAGCTCAAGATAGAGACACATGGAATTCTTTAGAGGAGGCCTTCACCTTCACTTGAGGAGGGGTTCATGCAAACAAACTTCTATAGTATTATCTATATTTAAACATTTTCTAAAATAAGTGAAATACGTGTAACAACATAATTATTCTTCTTAACTTTTTTTCTTTTTCTTTAAAGTATGTATGTATCACACTTTTGCAAGGAATAAAAGGTTTTATTATTATTATTATATTATACATAATTATGCTCGTGACCTGCCGGTCGATTCTATAAAAATCTCACCGTGAAAATTCAAGTGAAGTGAGCTTGATGCGAGTTGTCAGTAGTGTCAATCCCTAGCATTATTTGGAATTACAGCTCACTCCACGCTCACTTCACTTAAGTTTTCATGGTGAGATGGTTACAGAATCGCACTGCTGTACCTGTACCTACCACACCTACACCTACTACACACATACAGGGTAGCAGAAAACAGCTGTTTCTGCTACCCTGTATGTGTGTTCAAAATGTATGGAACAGCAATTTTTTTTTAAATTACCGTCGAGACATTCCTTCACTAGGGGTGTCTAGAATCATGAACTGAATCCATAGTAACAGAAGAGCAATTCCCGGAATTAAAAACGTTAAAAATCTAATCGCAATCTCACCTCACCGACAATCAATGTCAAATACTTGTCAAAAATGTAGGGAAATTAGCTGTATTTTTGACAGATTGAGACTGACATCAGCCGATCGATTCTGTAAAAATCTCACCGTGAAAACTTAGGTGAAGTGAGCTTAGAGTGAGCTGTCAATAGTGTCAATCCCTAGCATTAGTTGGAATGACAGCTCACTCCACGCTCACTTCACCTAAGTTTTCACGGTGAGATTTTTATAGAATCGATCGGCAGGATGTGAAAATTCTTAAAATTACGAGAATTGCCCCTCTAGTTGCCACCCTGTATTTCGCCAGTAATATTTTGTAATGCCTAATAATAGGTTTTCTGAGTAGCTGTGTGTGTCTGAGAGATTTCTGTTTTAATGTATATGTTCGTAGTGCGTATGATCAGTAGTAATACTTAAACTAAGAAAGGAAAGGACGCGCAAACTGTAACCATGAATTCATCACATGATTCTAGAACCCGTAGCGTAGAATTTATTCGACGGTTATAGAAAAAAAAAAAAATGCTTTTTAATAGAAAAGTGCAATTTCAAAAAATTAAAAATTACGAAATTTTTCTGTAATAAAAATTGCTGTTCCATACATTTCAACCGCGTAGGAATTCCTACGCGGTTGAAATGTATGGAACAGCAATTTTTATTACAGAAAACTTTTTGAACAGATCATTCGTAGATTTTTGACAGTCGTTACGGGTAGGGTACTACGTCTACGGTCTTACCAAGGGGTATCATGTTACCCAGTTACTGGGGTGTGATTTACAATATTTTTTCTGTTTTTTTTTCCACAGAAATTCCTAATCCTGTCAGTTTGCGTGGCGATGGTCGCTGCCGACGTCTCCCACATCCTACCGAAGCAAGGCAACGATGAATCGCACGCAGAGATCCTGAAGCAGGAACTTGGTAAGTTGACAGCAGTACGGCTCGGCGCAAACGGGCCACCAACCACAGCCACCGGTAGCCAGCGACCAGCAGTTTACGCGCTTTTTCATACAGATAGGCAGTCGCTCCATGTAAAATACTGGTATTTAGCTGCAACCGGTTAGACTGGAAGCCGACCCCAACATAGTTGGGAAAAGGCTATACAGATGATGATGGCAGATGATATTATATTTTCCAAAATCAACAGGTTCGATTCCTGCCCTGGATAACGGATTCTTTAAAATGATGAAGTTTTAGTTTAGATCAGAATCGGCCGAAAGTCTTCTGCCTGCCTTGTCCCAACATGTTGATGTCGGCTTCCAGTCTAACCGGATGCAGCTGAATCCTTACATGGAGCGACTGTTTACCTGACCTCCACACCCAGTTACCGTATAATACGAAACCCCTTGGTAAGACTGGTTGTCAGACTTTCGAGCTTCTGACGACCCGAAACGACTGTCAAAGATCCACGAATGACAGCGGCTTAACGTACTTTCCGAGACACGGAGGGGTCTTGGTATGTAAAGATGGTCACCCATCCACGGATCAACCGCGGCAAGCGTAGCTTAACCTGATCGATCGACCCGTGCAGCTGTTATTACTTAGCCACAAGCCCCTCTCCTCGTTACTACTTTCAGTATTTTTGAAAATTTCTTAGTTTCGGATTTGGCTAGCCACGGACAGATAAACCATTCATTCTGTTTTTTTTTTTTCTTCCAGACGTGGGTGTGGAGGGACAGTACCAGTACGCTTACGAGACCAACAACGGCATCTCAGCCAGCGAGAGCGGCTCGCTCAAGAACGCCGGCTCGGTGAGTTGTCTATGATAATAATATAATATCCCTGGACATGTCTGTGACGCGTCCCGAAATGTCTGTGACGCATCCCGAAGTGTCTGTGACGCGTCCCGAAGTGTCTGTGACGCGTCCCGAAGTGTCTTTGTCCTTTGTCCCGTGTCTATGACACGACATGAAGTATTTTTATTTTTTTAATGGCTTTTCGCTCGTCAACCTACGAGGTTATCGGCTGCTGAACCAGGCTATCCTGTGGATGCCTTGATAAATGAAGGCCTCTAGCCAGAGCATAAAACCTATAAACTAAGCGACTACACGCTAAGGGCACCCCCTGTGGGGGACGGACCTCGGCTTAGGGCGTCGCTGGGAGAGGCCAGCAAGGGACAGGCTGGATTTAAGACACGAAGCATTTTTGCACGTTCCGAAATGTCGATGATGCGTCCCGAAGTGTGTAGACACTTCGGGACGCATCATCACTTTGAACTTTTTTACTACAACACGACAAATTGACGTAGTCTATTCAAATTTATGTTTCAAATTGATTTCACTTCAAGTTAAACAAATATCAACTTTATTGTAATGGTTTTAAGGTTGATTTCAGAGTGACTAGCACTATTGAAAAAGTTATAAAAATGTTCGAAGTTGCAGAGTAAACTGAACTTTATTGCGTAGGAATTAAAGTTATTTTTCCATAAACTACTATTTGTTTATATCTTTGGCAAATAAATCGCGAATGCAGATTAGTGTCAATCTGTTCATCAATCAAGTTCCCTGATAGTAAAATAAAGCATTATCTGACTACCTTTATATTTTGTGTATAGGAGAACGCAGCGGAGGTCGTTCAGGGCTCGGCCAGCTGGACTTCTCCTGAGGGTGAAGCTGTCCAGCTTCAGTACGTAGCCGATGAGAACGGATACCAGCCACAGGTGAGGACAAAATACGTTTATTTTTTTTTAACTAGCAGCACCTCGTGGCTTCATCCGAATAAGTTTTGATCCCATGAGAATATCGGGATAAATAGTATCTTATGTGTTAATCCTGGTTATACAGGGTGGCGGGACATCGAAGCGCAAACTGTAACCATGGATTTCAGCACATGAGTTTAGACATTATAGCGTCGAAATTTTTCGTCGGTTATTAAAAATTATATATACTATTTGGTTCGGTCTGTTTCGATCCTACACTCCTACACTCTTTCGAATATTGACTATGGTCCCGACCCAACTGAGTCGATCCGAACTTTTTTCGCATTTTTCAATAATATTCGCTTCGGCCATGTGTCGGTCCGATCCGAACATTCGCACTTTGCACTTCGGAGTAGGCCCCCAGCACTTTTCGAAGATCAAAATTACAAAAGACAGTCCCCCAAAACGCCCGCCCTTCACCAGTGCCTAGTGCATCCAACCAGGGCCCTAGTTCACTATGACCACTGAACGATTCCTTACTTCGAAACCACGACAATTCCTTAGTTGATCACGACATCTGCTGATAACGTATTTTCTATGACACAATGAACAAAACCGCGCGAAATGAACGCGAAGTTGGCGTTGTCAAAAATGTTCTCCGCACGGTTGTCATTTCGATTCCTTGCCGTTACAGGGCTTTCTACAAGACACGATATTGACGTGGTTTGATTACGAGAGGTATGAGGAACAGGGTGTAAAGTTCACTCATCCTCCATAGAAAAGGGAGGATCCTCCGACCAGACGGGTGTTGCGTCTGGCGGGCTATTGCCCAACGATTGATGTTGGGAAATTGTATCTATGCTAATTGCGCGGTAAACTCTGCTTGCGAGATGCAGGATTTGCGTGACGTCAGTATGACGCGTTGTTCGCATGTGGCGTTGTAGATACCGCTACAATTATCATACAGGATTGGGGCCCAGAACAGCTATCATGAGATTTACTGAGACCTAATAACCTTCTTTTACTTCCAGGGTTCTCACATCCCCACCTCCCCTCCGATCCCGGAGGCGATCCTGCGTGCGCTACAGTACATCAAGGATCATCCCCCCAAGCCAGAAAACTAAATACAAGAACAAATCTTAGTCTGGCGACACATCTCCGGAAATACACGACGGAAACTGGCCTAAAATGCAACAAAATCAAACTGAAATTACGCCGGTTTTGGGCGTAACATCGGTCTGGCAGAAATTCGGCAACAACGCTATTTCATTTTTGTAAAAATTATGATGCGTAATACCAACATGTCGACATACGCACGACGATATATCAAGCCTTACATTACCAGTATAAGCTGACTTGTCAATGTACCGACGCCAGCACGTCAAGCTACCAACTGTCAAATTTTCCCAATCAACTTTGAACCTTATGCTTTAGCCATAAAGTTGAGAATCTACTAAAGAAATTTGACAGATTGTACAAAAAGCCTATACAATGCGAGGTCAGCTTAAACTGGAAAATTATAGCTCGATATGTCGTATGTACAGACGCCAGCACATCAAGCTACTACAATCTGTCAAATTTCTTTAATAGATTTTCAACTTTATCGCTGAAGGAATAAGGTTCAAGGTTGATTGGGAAAGTATGACAGTTTCGGGTAGCTTGACCTGCTGGCGTCTGTACATTCAGGGCACGATTCACCGACTGAACTTTGCATAGTAAAGCGTTTCATACGAATATGAACATTAATGGTTGAAGAATAAAGTTCAAATTCGTATGATGACTTTACTTACCAAAGTCAATCTGGAGCCTGTGAATCTTGCTCTCAGCCGCCGAGTTTCGGCGACCTAATTTCGGCAGGTGTGTCGCTACACGTAAATAAGATATGTCCCTCGCTTAAATCTAGCTTATTCGCCTGCCCCGTTGGTCTAGCGAAGTTTTTGAGTTAGGGGTATTTAGTAAAGTAATTTTTATTAATTTGTATGAAAATTCAAATACTCGTTCATGTATATTTTTTATAAAAATAAACTACTGTGATAAGAATATACTTTATAATTTTTTTTTTGTTTTGTATCTGGTAACCATTTCCCGTAATTAAAAACGTTCAAAATCTAGCCGCAATCTCATCACAGCGCCAATCAATGTCAAATACTTGTTAAAAATGTACGGAAATTAGAGATATTTTTGACAGATTGGGAGCCGTTCAAGTATTACGTTAGCAGATTTTTTGGAATTATTATTTTTTAACAGTGAAAGCGTTATGCGAGTCTTGGCAACCTCATCATCATCCTACAGCAGCCCACAGCTGGACATAGGCCTCTCCTATTGCACGCCATTCAACTCCAGCAACTCTCACCCAGCTGCTACCAGCCATCCTGCGAAGATCGTCGCTCCATCTACCTTGCCAAGCTACTTTACATGAAATATTTTGGCGGCATTTCTCTTTTACTATTCCTGTTCTAACATATGTGGACCCCTAAAGAAATAGTCGTGTATGTAAAACTGTAGCTACCTACACTACAAAACAAGAACAACCCGCAAAAACACTGCACTTGAATCATCGGCAATCTGAAGAATAATTATGTATAACAGTTTGACATATTTTATATACTAAGGGCCGACATAAACGGACTGCTCGAGCAGTTAGCGATTGATCAACATAGACGGACCGCTCTTGCAGTCATAGTCAACAGCTTGAAGCTGCCTTTGATAACTGCTGGAGTAGTTGATACCAACTGCTCGTCATTCAAATCAGGTAACTGCGCGAGAGCAGTCGACAGCTCGAGCAGTCAGTGTATGCCTGGCGACTGCTTGACCGCACGACCGCCCGAAGCAGTTGCAACTGCTCGAGCGGTTTCGTGTATGTGTGTACGTAGAAGACTGTAGTTCACTATGCAGTCGCAGCTTGAAGCAGTCCATCGTGACTGCTTTAAGCAGTCCGTGTATGTCGGCCCCAAGGGCTTATTTTTCCAACGCCAGATAATTTTATCCGAGGAATAATGTTGAATTTTTGACAATCCTTCCATGGAAAATTTCAAAACGCAATATTTATTCCTCAATTTTTTATAATACGGTTGAAAGGCTAATTGGTCTAAGCGACATTTTTTTTTTGCAATAATGAGTTATATACATATTCGGAATCAGGAAATTTTGCCGATTCCGAATATGTATATAACTCATTGTTGCAAAAAAAATGTCTCTTAGACCAATTAGCCTTTCAACCTTCGAATATATTTTTTTAAATAAAACTTTGCCCCACACTAGGAATTTCTCCTGTATCGCGGGTGCGTTTACAAACATTTAAACTCACATACACAAACAGCCAGACCCGGAACAACTACTTGCAAGCCATACAAATATTTGTCCCGTGCGGGAATCGAACCCGTGACACGCAGCGCAGCAGTCAATCGCTTAACCACTGCGCCAACCGTGCCGTCAAATAAAAGTTATCTGACTATTGAAAAATCAGCCCATAATCAAACCTAAAAGAAATACATAAAAATGTATAAAATACCGTTGTTTGTGACAGTACGAGTTTGTATGATTTCATTATTTTTGACGCGACAAAGATTGTACTTTCATAGACGTGAGAGACATCACTGCATCGATTGCATCACTGCTTTCAATCAGGTGGGATCGCAGTCAAGCACTAGTTTATATCATTAAAAAAAAAGAGAAACTAGTTGCAGAGACATAAGTTGGTCGTGGGCGCCCTCCCTAAGGCGTGTGTTCATGCACTTACCTTGATCTCGGAGTACTGTGACGGCCTCCAACACTCTCTTGGTGTAGATGCACGGCTCATAGTTATCCATTTCTTGAGTCACCACCGAACATACTCTGTGGACAATATGCACAAGTTAGAAACATACTCGTTTATTTATATTTTACTAGCTGCCCGGCGCTACTTCGTTCGCGTGGTGTCCTACCCCCTACCCTACTCGTACACTACTCCTACCCTACTTCTAACCTACTCCACTCCTACCCTACTCCACTCCTAACCTACTCCTACACTACTGCTACCCTACTCCTAACCTACTCCTACACTACTCCTAACCTACTCCTATTTTCGTAAATAAAAGTATTAAATAAAAAAAAGTATCCTATGACCGCCTCCTGGTTCTAAGCTACCTCCTCACCAATTTTCAGCCAAATTGGTTCAGCCGTTCTTGAGTTATAAATGTGTAACTAACAAGACTTTCTTTAATATAAATAAAGATAGATTTATACAGAGTGAATTTTTCAAGTGGGCGTGGATGGCCAAATCCGAATGTATGAGGAATAGCCAAAAGTACTCAAAGGAGTCTCGGGCTCGATTTTGATGAAAACTAAAACTGCATCACTGGATTTTTAAAAAATCAATATTTCTAGCCAGGAATTGAACCTGTTGATTTCGATTTAAAAAAAAAAAACGGGTTGCACTCCGGGAGTGCCGGCAGAAGTGAAAACTTGAATATTAACATTGTGCATTTTTGATATTTTGGAATGCGGTCTACTCTCCCTTCGTCTTACGAATTTTCGATCAGGTCATGTGTCCTGACGCGAGCTCCGTCTTACGAATTTTCGATCAGGTCACGTGTCCTGACGCGAGCTCCGTCTTACGAATTTTCGATCAGGTCACGTGTCCTGACGCGAGTTTAACATTTTTACCCATCACAAAAAAGTGCACAACGCCGCTAAAGAAGTTTCACTTCAAAAAAACTCAATGGCGTCGATTGCCTTGTTCACAAACTAAACTAAATTTAAGTTCAGTGCATCTTTTTCTTTCTATTTCATTAAGAAAAGGACAGAAGAAAAATATTAGTTTAGTCCTGTCGAATTAGTCAGCGCCTGGCGTAATTTTAGTAGCCATGTTTTTAATCACGTCTAATTTGTCAATGGAGTATCTTAATTTGACAGGACTAAAATAATACTTATCTTCTGTCCTTTTCTTAATGACAGAAAGAAAAAGATGCACTGAACTTAAATTTAGTTTAGTTTCTGAACAAGGGAATCGCCGCCACTGTATTATTACACCATTCGATAGTGTGCTAATAAGGATCAAATTCTGGGAAGTAATGAGTTAATGAAATTTTAGCTTGAGTACGTATAGTTTTTATTATATTTGTTGGTATATTGGCGTGGCTAGCTGACATATGGCAAATAATTTAAGTTTCTTGTAATGTTAATTACTGAACATAGGTTATAGATAGCGATAGCACTAGGAAGTGGTGAAGGGCGGGCGTTTTTGGGGGACTGTCTTTTGTAATTTTGACGTTCGAAAAGTGCTGATTCTCAGACTAATTTGAATAAATGACTTTTGATTTTGATTTTTTTGATTTTGACATAAGACAAACTTAAGAAAAATGAACGTATGGCCCTGTGCTGTGGCCGGAGGTCTCCGGATCTTACCAGCTTAGATAATTTTATCTGGTGGTACGAGAAAATCAAAATCTACAAAAATACGTATAATGAATTGATGACTTGAAACGATCTTTGGAAAATATTCTAAATGGAATCAATAATATTGTAACGCTGAATGCAGTACAATCCTTGAGACGTCGAATCCAGCTATGTATGGAAAACAATGGTCATCATTTTGAACAGTTAATCTGCACCCTAATTGCGTAAAACACGATCAATCGTAATCGGTTTCATATTGACAGTTCAACAACATTCGTTGCGTTATTTACGTGTTGAGCAGACAAATTTTTCGAACTTATGAAGCAATGGATTAGCAATTTGCTTCAAAATGATTCTGATTCAGATTGATGGTGTGTTACGCAATTAGGGTGCAGTTAAGGTTTAATAGTTAGGTGACATAAGAAAAATATATAAACATAAAACATAAAAAAGTATTTTCACACCACCTGCTCGAAAATGTCAAATTATATGTCAAGCAACCTTAACATAAAGTGAGTCATTAGTGGCCGGGGGCACAGCCGGTCTATAATGTTGTACTGGATTTCATTATGACCCGCTGGTCAATAATGTGATTTGAATTTGGAATCTCACATGCTCAGCTAAATTGGCAGTATAGTACTAACAAACACCCTTTGGTGCCAGAAAGAGGAAAGCTATTCTCGATACCCTTACTCCGCGTGGATGATATTCTCGATTTCCTACAAAATCATAAATATGTTATTCTTACTGTTTGTTTATTTAATAAATACTTTGTTTTTCGTACTATGGCTATTATTTTCTCACAGTAGGTGTAAAAAGTAGAGTATCCTCCTCTGGGCATTCAGGATTCTTGTATTAACTCCCTCGCTTCGCTCGTGAGTTAAATCCCGAATCCTTCATTGCGCTCGAGATTCAATATGACGCCCGTGACATAAGACACAACTTTAGCCCCTCGGTGCATAATCTACTATTAGTTAAAAATGAGCTCTTTTGTTTCTGGGCCGCCCATTGTATATTTAGTTTTGTATTTTTTCCGTTATATAAGCTTTCTATACAATAAAGTGTGCACGCTGACCTGTTGGCGCGGCCGCGTATGGCGCCGGCCGTCCTCTCCAGCGAGTCCGGGTCGCCCTCCTGCAGCGCCACCACGCACTTGTTCACGTCCTCCAGGATGTGGTTCTCTGCGGGGGGCAGTCAGATTCATATAACATTACTTGAAGTGATACCGAGGAACGAGGAAAATGTCGTGAGGAAAGTTTCGAGTACGGTCAGCAAAGGAGATAAGTAACCAGGATCGTCGGATATTGTTCAAGTTTAGTAAGAACTTAATTGAGTTAATAGAAAACAAACAGTTCATGTAGCAAATTAAATTAAATTCCAAAACATCCATCGGTTTCTTACTAAACTTCAACTATATTCGCCGACCCTGGTTACTTATCTCCTTTGCTGACTGTACATTCATGCTGGAAATTTTTCAGGTGGCTATAAGAGTATATCTTTAATAAATATACTTCATCCATCGCTTTCTATCAGACGTGGTCGAGGTCATGAGCTGCAGTGCGATTTTGTAACCATCCTACCGTGAAAACTTAGGTGAAGTGAGCGTGGAGTGAGCTGTCATTCATTGTGAGATTTTTAAAGAATCGATCGGCTAGACTGGAAGGCGAACTCGATATAGTTGGAAAAGGGCTGGCAGATGATGAGAAACATATTTTACCAGCTATACCCTGTCCATTAGGCTAACTATTTTGACAGCTGTCTCAGAACGTACATATTCCGGATTACGTAAAAGTGAACTTTAAAATGAGTAATAAAATAAATTATATAAACTGCCTTATCTCATTGATTTATCTTATTCATGGCTTACAGACATTATAACACTGTACGTGTATCAATCAATGTATTGTATGTTGCTGCAATCACTAGTTCCATCTGTTGGTTGACCGAATGGACAGGGTGTAATGTATGAGAGGAAGGGCCACTGACCGCTGACGGCGAGGAAGTCGTCGATGGTGGTGATGTCGTCCACGGCGTCGGTGAGCAGCTTGACGGCGCTCTCCCAGGCGCGCGCGAAGGGCAGGGTATAGTGTATGAGAGGAAGGGCCACTGACCGCTGACGGCGAGGAAGTCGTCGATGGTGGTGATGTCGTCCACGGCGTCGGTGAGCAGCTTGACGGCGCTCTCCCAGGCGCGCGCGAAGGGCAGGGTATAGTGTATGAGAGGAAGGGCCACTGACCGCTGACGGCGAGGAAGTCGTCGATGGTGGTGATGTCGTCCACGGCGTCGGTGAGCAGCTTGACGGCGCTCTCCCAGGCGCGCGCGAAGGGCAGGGTATAGTGTATGAGAGGAAGGGCCACTGACCGCTGACGGCGAGGAAGTCGTCGATGGTGGTGATGTCGTCCACGGCGTCGGTGAGCAGCTTGACGGCGCTCTCCCAGGCGCGCGCGAAGGGCAGGGTATAGTGTATGAGAGGAAGGGCCACTGACCGCTGACGGCGAGGAAGTCGTCGATGGTGGTGATGTCGTCCACGGCGTCGGTGAGCAGCTTGACGGCGCTCTCCCAGGCGCGCGCGAAGGGCAGGGTATAGTGTATGAGAGGAAGGGCCACTGACCGCTGACGGCGAGGAAGTCGTCGATGGTGGTGATGTCGTCCACGGCGTCGGTGAGCAGCTTGACGGCGCTCTCCCAGGCGCGCGCGAAGGGCAGGGTATAGTGTATGAGAGGAAGGGCCACTGACCGCTGACGGCGAGGAAGTCGTCGATGGTGGTGATGTCGTCCACGGCGTCGGTGAGCAGCTTGACGGCGCTCTCCCAGGCGCGCGCGAAGGGCAGGGTATAGTGTATGAGAGGAAGGGCCACTGACCGCTGACGGCGAGGAAGTCGTCGATGGTGGTGATGTCGTCCACGGCGTCGGTGAGCAGCTTGACGGCGCTCTCCCAGGCGCGCGCGAAGGGCAGGGTATAGTGTATGAGAGGAAGGGCCACTGACCGCTGACGGCGAGGAAGTCGTCGATGGTGGTGATGTCGTCCACGGCGTCGGTGAGCAGCTTGACGGCGCTCTCCCAGGCGCGCGCGAAGGGCAGGGTATAGTGTATGAGAGGAAGGGCCACTGACCGCTGACGGCGAGGAAGTCGTCGATGGTGGTGATGTCGTCCACGGCGTCGGTGAGCAGCTTGACGGCGCTCTCCCAGGCGCGCGCGAAGGGCAGGGTATAGTGTATGAGAGGAAGGGCCACTGACCGCTGACGGCGAGGAAGTCGTCGATGGTGGTGATGTCGTCCACGGCGTCGGTGAGCAGCTTGACGGCGCTCTCCCAGGCGCGCGCGAAGGGCAGGGTATAGTGTATGAGAGGAAGGGCCACTGACCGCTGACGGCGAGGAAGTCGTCGATGGTGGTGATGTCGTCCACGGCGTCGGTGAGCAGCTTGACGGCGCTCTCCCAGGCGCGCGCGAAGGGCAGGGTATAGTGTATGAGAGGAAGGGCCACTGACCGCTGACGGCGAGGAAGTCGTCGATGGTGGTGATGTCGTCCACGGCGTCGGTGAGCAGCTTGACGGCGCTCTCCCAGGCGCGCGCGAAGGGCAGGGTATAGTGTATGAGAGGAAGGGCCACTGACCGCTGACGGCGAGGAAGTCGTCGATGGTGGTGATGTCGTCCACGGCGTCGGTGAGCAGCTTGACGGCGCTCTCCCAGGCGCGCGCGAAGGGCAGGGTATAGTGTATGAGAGGAAGGGCCACTGACCGCTGACGGCGAGGAAGTCGTCGATGGTGGTGATGTCGTCCACGGCGTCGGTGAGCAGCTTGACGGCGCTCTCCCAGGCGCGCGCGAAGGGCAGGGTATAGTGTATGAGAGGAAGGGCCACTGACCGCTGACGGCGAGGAAGTCGTCGATGGTGGTGATGTCGTCCACGGCGTCGGTGAGCAGCTTGACGGCGCTCTCCCAGGCGCGCGCGAAGGGCAGGGTATAGTGTATGAGAGGAAGGGCCACTGACCGCTGACGGCGAGGAAGTCGTCGATGGTGGTGATGTCGTCCACGGCGTCGGTGAGCAGCTTGACGGCGCTCTCCCAGGCGCGCGCGAAGGGCAGGGTATAGTGTATGAGAGGAAGGGCCACTGACCGCTGACGGCGAGGAAGTCGTCGATGGTGGTGATGTCGTCCACGGCGTCGGTGAGCAGCTTGACGGCGCTCTCCCAGGCGCGCGCGAAGGGCAGGGTATAGTGTATGAGAGGAAGGGCCACTGACCGCTGACGGCGAGGAAGTCGTCGATGGTGGTGATGTCGTCCACGGCGTCGGTGAGCAGCTTGACGGCGCTCTCCCAGGCGCGCGCGAAGGGCAGGGTATAGTGTATGAGAGGAAGGGCCACTGACCGCTGACGGCGAGGAAGTCGTCGATGGTGGTGATGTCGTCCACGGCGTCGGTGAGCAGCTTGACGGCGCTCTCCCAGGCGCGCGCGAAGGGCAGGGTATAGTGTATGAGAGGAAGGGCCACTGACCGCTGACGGCGAGGAAGTCGTCGATGGTGGTGATGTCGTCCACGGCGTCGGTGAGCAGCTTGACGGCGCTCTCCCAGGCGCGCGCGAAGGGCAGGGTATAGTGTATGAGAGGAAGGGCCACTGACCGCTGACGGCGAGGAAGTCGTCGATGGTGGTGATGTCGTCCACGGCGTCGGTGAGCAGCTTGACGGCGCTCTCCCAGGCGCGCGCGAAGGGCAGGGTATAGTGTATGAGAGGAAGGGCCACTGACCGCTGACGGCGAGGAAGTCGTCGATGGTGGTGATGTCGTCCACGGCGTCGGTGAGCAGCTTGACGGCGCTCTCCCAGGCGCGCGCGAAGGGCAGGGTATAGTGTATGAGAGGAAGGGCCACTGACCGCTGACGGCGAGGAAGTCGTCGATGGTGGTGATGTCGTCCACGGCGTCGGTGAGCAGCTTGACGGCGCTCTCCCAGGCGCGCGCGAAGGGCAGGGTATAGTGTATGAGAGGAAGGGCCACTGACCGCTGACGGCGAGGAAGTCGTCGATGGTGGTGATGTCGTCCACGGCGTCGGTGAGCAGCTTGACGGCGCTCTCCCAGGCGCGCGCGAAGGGCAGGGTATAGTGTATGAGAGGAAGGGCCACTGACCGCTGACGGCGAGGAAGTCGTCGATGGTGGTGATGTCGTCCACGGCGTCGGTGAGCAGCTTGACGGCGCTCTCCCAGGCGCGCGCGAAGGGCAGGGTATAGTGTATGAGAGGAAGGGCCACTGACCGCTGACGGCGAGGAAGTCGTCGATGGTGGTGATGTCGTCCACGGCGTCGGTGAGCAGCTTGACGGCGCTCTCCCAGGCGCGCGCGAAGGGCAGGGTATAGTGTATGAGAGGAAGGGCCACTGACCGCTGACGGCGAGGAAGTCGTCGATGGTGGTGATGTCGTCCACGGCGTCGGTGAGCAGCTTGACGGCGCTCTCCCAGGCGCGCGCGAAGGGCAGGGTATAGTGTATGAGAGGAAGGGCCACTGACCGCTGACGGCGAGGAAGTCGTCGATGGTGGTGATGTCGTCCACGGCGTCGGTGAGCAGCTTGACGGCGCTCTCCCAGGCGCGCGCGAAGGGCAGGGTATAGTGTATGAGAGGAAGGGCCACTGACCGCTGACGGCGAGGAAGTCGTCGATGGTGGTGATGTCGTCCACGGCGTCGGTGAGCAGCTTGACGGCGCTCTCCCAGGCGCGCGCGAAGGGCAGGGTATAGTGTATGAGAGGAAGGGCCACTGACCGCTGACGGCGAGGAAGTCGTCGATGGTGGTGATGTCGTCCACGGCGTCGGTGAGCAGCTTGACGGCGCTCTCCCAGGCGCGCGCGAAGGGCAGGGTATAGTGTATGAGAGGAAGGGCCACTGACCGCTGACGGCGAGGAAGTCGTCGATGGTGGTGATGTCGTCCACGGCGTCGGTGAGCAGCTTGACGGCGCTCTCCCAGGCGCGCGCGAAGGGCAGGGTATAGTGTATGAGAGGAAGGGCCACTGACCGCTGACGGCGAGGAAGTCGTCGATGGTGGTGATGTCGTCCACGGCGTCGGTGAGCAGCTTGACGGCGCTCTCCCAGGCGCGCGCGAAGGGCAGGGTATAGTGTATGAGAGGAAGGGCCACTGACCGCTGACGGCGAGGAAGTCGTCGATGGTGGTGATGTCGTCCACGGCGTCGGTGAGCAGCTTGACGGCGCTCTCCCAGGCGCGCGCGAAGGGCAGGGTATAGTGTATGAGAGGAAGGGCCACTGACCGCTGACGGCGAGGAAGTCGTCGATGGTGGTGATGTCGTCCACGGCGTCGGTGAGCAGCTTGACGGCGCTCTCCCAGGCGCGCGCGAAGGGCAGGGTATAGTGTATGAGAGGAAGGGCCACTGACCGCTGACGGCGAGGAAGTCGTCGATGGTGGTGATGTCGTCCACGGCGTCGGTGAGCAGCTTGACGGCGCTCTCCCAGGCGCGCGCGAAGGGCAGGGTATAGTGTATGAGAGGAAGGGCCACTGACCGCTGACGGCGAGGAAGTCGTCGATGGTGGTGATGTCGTCCACGGCGTCGGTGAGCAGCTTGACGGCGCTCTCCCAGGCGCGCGCGAAGGGCAGGGTATAGTGTATGAGAGGAAGGGCCACTGACCGCTGACGGCGAGGAAGTCGTCGATGGTGGTGATGTCGTCCACGGCGTCGGTGAGCAGCTTGACGGCGCTCTCCCAGGCGCGCGCGAAGGGCAGGGTATAGTGTATGAGAGGAAGGGCCACTGACCGCTGACGGCGAGGAAGTCGTCGATGGTGGTGATGTCGTCCACGGCGTCGGTGAGCAGCTTGACGGCGCTCTCCCAGGCGCGCGCGAAGGGCAGGGTATAGTGTATGAGAGGAAGGGCCACTGACCGCTGACGGCGAGGAAGTCGTCGATGGTGGTGATGTCGTCCACGGCGTCGGTGAGCAGCTTGACGGCGCTCTCCCAGGCGCGCGCGAAGGGCAGGGTATAGTGTATGAGAGGAAGGGCCACTGACCGCTGACGGCGAGGAAGTCGTCGATGGTGGTGATGTCGTCCACGGCGTCGGTGAGCAGCTTGACGGCGCTCTCCCAGGCGCGCGCGAAGGGCAGGGTATAGTGTATGAGAGGAAGGGCCACTGACCGCTGACGGCGAGGAAGTCGTCGATGGTGGTGATGTCGTCCACGGCGTCGGTGAGCAGCTTGACGGCGCTCTCCCAGGCGCGCGCGAAGGGCAGGGTATAGTGTATGAGAGGAAGGGCCACTGACCGCTGACGGCGAGGAAGTCGTCGATGGTGGTGATGTCGTCCACGGCGTCGGTGAGCAGCTTGACGGCGCTCTCCCAGGCGCGCGCGAAGGGCAGGGTATAGTGTATGAGAGGAAGGGCCACTGACCGCTGACGGCGAGGAAGTCGTCGATGGTGGTGATGTCGTCCACGGCGTCGGTGAGCAGCTTGACGGCGCTCTCCCAGGCGCGCGCGAAGGGCAGGGTATAGTGTATGAGAGGAAGGGCCACTGACCGCTGACGGCGAGGAAGTCGTCGATGGTGGTGATGTCGTCCACGGCGTCGGTGAGCAGCTTGACGGCGCTCTCCCAGGCGCGCGCGAAGGGCAGGGTATAGTGTATGAGAGGAAGGGCCACTGACCGCTGACGGCGAGGAAGTCGTCGATGGTGGTGATGTCGTCCACGGCGTCGGTGAGCAGCTTGACGGCGCTCTCCCAGGCGCGCGCGAAGGGCAGGGTATAGTGTATGAGAGGAAGGGCCACTGACCGCTGACGGCGAGGAAGTCGTCGATGGTGGTGATGTCGTCCACGGCGTCGGTGAGCAGCTTGACGGCGCTCTCCCAGGCGCGCGCGAAGGGCAGGGTATAGTGTATGAGAGGAAGGGCCACTGACCGCTGACGGCGAGGAAGTCGTCGATGGTGGTGATGTCGTCCACGGCGTCGGTGAGCAGCTTGACGGCGCTCTCCCAGGCGCGCGCGAAGGGCAGGGTATAGTGTATGAGAGGAAGGGCCACTGACCGCTGACGGCGAGGAAGTCGTCGATGGTGGTGATGTCGTCGACGGCGTCGGTGAGCAGCTTGACGGCGCTCTCCCAGGCGCGCGCGAAGGCGGCCGCGTTCTCCTGCGCCACGCGGGAGCGCGCGCGCGCCGCCAGCACGCGCGCCGAGTTGATCACCTGCGGGGGGGTTACATTTCACTAACTATTTACATTGTGTGCAGCCTCTTTCCGTAATAGGGCCTATAGTTGCTTGGGTAAAAAAATAATAATTAAAGAAAGAAAGAAAGAATAGTAGATTATTAACCAAGGGGATAAAGAAGTGTCTTCTGTCGCGGGTGACGATTTAAATCGCGAGCGTAACGAAGGACTCGAGCTTTAATCCCGAGCGTAGCGAGGGTGTTAAAAACTTAAATCACGAGCGAAGCGAGGGATCTAAGACGAGTCCTGAGTGTAGCGAGGGATTTAAGTTCACCCAAGACTAAGACAGCTTTATCACCGAGGTAAATACTCTACTTTTCGTACCATTTGCGAAAAAATAAACTTAACGTTTATGTATTTGAAGAAAACAAAAACGCGGCAAATTGCTAGACTAATATTTTTTTGTCGGAAAAGCAAAGGTATCAAGCTCATACGGCCTCGTCGGTTTTCGTAATTTTATTTAATAATCATAACTGCATAATAAATGCGTATTCCTTTTTCAAAAAGATGTACATATAATGCTTTATATACAAACTCAATGGTGTAAACACAGATGTAGTTCAGTATAAATTTCGGTAAGTATTCCAAATTTAAATCACATTCTCCCCCTAGAGGATGAATGAAATTCAGTACAATTTTCTTTCCCTGTTTTTAACAGATTAAAAATTACTATTGTTATGTTCGCTTTTTGTGGCATAGAATGTCACTTTTTTGAGCAAGTGGTATGAAAAAGTATTTATTGAGACTCGTACAGGATCATAAACTAAATTAAACAAATATAATAATTAATAATTATATTTAGTCCGTCAGTTAGATTATCGAAAAATAATGGACACGTATTTTTTCTTTTGTTAAAACAAACAAATACAAAAAAAACAAAAACTTTGTAATTTTTTCAAACAAAAAATTACAAAGATAAAGTGCGTCAAAATTTGGGAGTGGGAGGTCGTGACGTCACGCGGAACTTTAACGAGCGATATCTTCATCATTTTTTTATAAAATTGACAAAAGAAAAAATACGGGTCCAATATTTTTTGATAATCTAACTGACGGACTAATTAGAATCTTTTAGGAAAATAGCCTATTATGTTAAAAAAAAAAATAACATTCATAATACAAGTAACACTTAAAAATTAACAACATAACTCAACTAAAATTACCTAACAATAAAATTTTCAATGTCAGCTCATTAAGAATTTAAGATTAGAAATAGAAATCATCTAAAAATAAATAGTTAAATGTGAGTTACAATAATCAAACACATGGCAATGTGTTGCGTCCGCGTCGCCACGTGAAACTTTAGCGCCTTCCTCACCAAATCGGCTCGTTTCCGTTTCTTTACCGAATCTGCCGAGAGCCATTTCTTGAGTGGTTCGGTTTGCTACGGTTTTTGTCATTTGTTATGGGTCCTGCGGGGTGGGGCGGGAGTGAAGGGACGGGCGAATCGAATGGTTCGGTAGTACTCGGTACAGACACGTGTGTATGCGCTCGGTAGAGAATCTGTACGGAAACTATTCAGTGAGGAAACTCTCATTTAATTACATGCAGCCTGTAAAAAATATGTACAGATTCGGTACAGAAACGAAACGAAAACGGAAACGCGCCGATGCGGTGAGGAAGGCGCTTTAGGTCGCACTGTACTCGAGGAACAGGGTGTAAAGTTCACTCATACTCTATAGAAAAAGGACAACCCTCCGACCAGACGGGTGTCGTGTATGGTGGGCAACTGCCCGATGATTCATGTCGGGCTGTTGTATATATGATAATTGCGCGGTAAACTCTGCTTGCGCGATGCGGGATTTTGCGTAACGTCAGTATGCTGCGTAGTTCGCATGTGGCGTTGTAGATACCGCTACATATTAATTGTGCTGCTTGATAATAATATGAACAGCACCCTAATTGCGTAACACACGATCAATCGGTATCGGTTTCATTTGACAGTTGAATAACATTCATTGCGATATTTACGTGTTGAGCAGACTAATTTTTCGAACTTAAGAAGCGATGTTATTAGCAATTTGCTTCAAAATGATTCAGATTCCGATTGATCGTGTGTACCGTGAGTACGTGACCGTGCAGAATTCATTTCTACACCCCTCGAGAACCTCTTACAAACATACATACAATACTAATCTAGCAACACATCTAAGGAAGATGCGCGAGTGCGGTGCGCCTACGCCAGCAATGATTTTTAAATTATAAGGCCGAAATTGCATCATATTTTGACGTAAGCTTAAAAAAAACTTGAGAGGTGTCAAGGGACACCCGGATGCAACGAAGTTCAAAGAGAGAGAGAGAGAGAGAGAGAGAGACAGACAGAGAAACACGCGCACGCCACACGGCTTACAACTATAGCAAAAAGTGTCGTTCCAACTTTTGGTCTTAATTTTTTCCGTCTAGCTCCCTTTCGCAACGCGCGATAAGGAACTTCGTTCCAACAGGCCACACATAATGACAACACTTACTTGTGGACACAGCGCCTCGATGTGTTCGGCGGCGTGACGGACCATCTTCACGCCGTCTTCGTTGTTCGACATCGAGCAGACGAGGTTGGCAACCTGAGGCAAGAAACATGACTTCATTTTAGCAATTCACTTCCTACTAATATTATAAACGTGAAAGTTTGGATGGATGGATGGAAGTTTGTTACTCTTACACGCAAAAACTACTGAACGGATTTGGATGAAATTTGGCACACAGATAGTTTATATCCAGGATTAACACAAAGGATACTTTTTATCCCGATATTCTCACGGGATCGAAACTTATGCGGGTGAAACCGCGGGGCGCAGCTAGTATTATAAACACGAAAGTTTGACCATTGGAACTAAAAATTGTACAAAAAACACATTTTGCCAATATTTAACCATTAGTTACTATTTTTAACAATAGGGTAGTTGCCTGGGTAAAAAAATGATTACATATTATACATGATTATGTATTTAGTTCGTCAGTTAGATTATCGAAAAATAATGGACACGTATTTTTTCTTTTGTCAATCAAACATAAAATGACAAAGATAAAGCGCGTCAAAATTTGGGAGTAGGGGGTCGTGACGTCACGCCATGCTAAAAAGTGTAGCAAGGCGTGACGTCACGCGGAACTTCAACGGGCTATATCTTCATCATTTTTTATATAATTGACAAAAGAAAAAATACGGGTCCAATATTTTTTGATAATCTAACTGACGGACTAATTATATTTTTTTAGGCATCTAGCCTATTGGTTGAGTTGACTACGGATCTAAAAACCGGCCCTAAGTTACTTGTGGACGCCTCCCTTATAAAATTACACCGGTACCCATACCCTTGGAACCGTAACACAGCAACTCCTGGCGGCAGGAATATATAATATATGGTGGCAGTATTGTTTAAGAGGGTGAGAGCCTGGAGAACTGTCATACAGGTCCCGAACCCACTATAGACTCCAGCTCTCACAAAGGTTATTGATTTGACATAATATGACATGAACCAAAGTTTGTACCTTTTTGAGAGAAATAAATAATTATTTTATTTTTTATTTTTATTTATTTTCCCCGGACGAGCTGCTGCTTCACAACTGAAATTTCTTCTCCACTGTCGTGTGCTTACCTCTACGAGTTTGTTGGCGTGTTCAGTGAAGACGAGCGCGTACTCTTCGACTTCCTTCTCGTTACCATTGCGAGCTGCCTCCATCAGCACCAGGAGCGGCACGTTCGTCTCCAAGAAACTGTATGAGAGAAGAAAAGCATTTGATGTTAAATGTCTCATTAAACTTAAACAGGACATGCCGAACACACCTAAGCCCCTAGGTGTCGAACCTAGGGGCTTCGGTGTCGAACCTAGGGGCTTCGGTGTCGAACCTAGGGGCTTCGGTGTCGAACCTAGGGGCTTCGGTGTCGAACCTAGCGGCTTCGGTGTCGAACCTAGCGGCTTCGGTGTCGAACCTAGCGGCTTCGGTGTCGAACCTAGGGGCTTCGGTGTCGAACCTAGGGGCTTCGGTGTCGAACCTAGGGGCTTCGGTGTCGAACCTAGGGGCTTCGGTGTCGAACCTAGCGGCTTCGGTGTCGAACCTAGCGGCTTCGGTGTCGAACCTAGCGGCTTCGGTGTCGAACCTAGCGGCTTCGGTGTCGAATCTAGGGGCTAAGGTGTCGAACCTAGGGCCTTAGGTGCCGAACCTAGGGGCTAAGGTGTCGAACCTAGGGCCTTAGGTGCCGAACCTAAAGGCTAGGAGGATGTCACAAATCTTCGAAATTTTGGTTCCAGGACATGTCAGTTTCCTCACGATGTTTTCCATCACCGTTTTGAGAGCAGTGGTGATGAAATAATTTACACAAAGTAAAGCGCCTGTCTGGGTTCGAACCTACGACCTGCAACTCGTAAATCGCGGCAGTTACCACTGGGCTACAAAATCAAAATCAAAATCAAAAGTCATTTATTCAAATTAGGCTGAGAGTCAGCACTTTTCGAACGTCAAAATTACAAAAGACAGTCCCCCAAAAACGCCCGCCCTTCACCACTTCCTAGTGCTATCGCTGGGAAGAAGAAGTGGCGGAACAAACTTCCCAGCAGCACAGCTGTCTGTTCAGTTAGAATATAGTGCATGTATACAATACTAGGAACCTATGTTCAGTCATTAACATTACAAGAAACTTAAATTATTTGCCATAAAATATGTCAGCTAGCCACGCCAATATACCAACAAATATAATAAAAACTATACGTACTCAAGCTGAAAAATAATTAATTCAAATGGAAATAAAAACTTACTACATAAATAAAAGCCTCCAGGCATAAAGGGCGTGACAGCTTACATATTTATGCATAGCTGGGTTCTGGTCACATAGCTGTCACTTGAGTCACAGATGAAAAACTAGGACCATTGAAGTAAAATAAATAAATAAGTTAATACTAATAACAATAACCTGTCAGTAAGCTGATTCTGGAGAAAGAACATGAACATTGTCTTGAGTTAATTAGGGCGACCAACTATTCTTATCGTGTAAGTAGTCGTTGATGGAATAGTAAGCCTTTGAGCAAAGGTTAGATTTTACTTGAGCTTTAAACGCATTGAAAGGCAAGTCTAGCAAAGAAGAGGGTATCTTGTTATAAAAGGTTATACCAAGCCCAACAAATGAGTTATGAACCTTATGAAGCCGGTGAAAGGGGGCACGTAGTTTGTCCTTATTTCTAGTGTTAACACTGTGAATATCACTGTTTTTAGTGTACAAGTGCAAATTTTGCCTAATATATAAAATGTTGGCGAAGATGAATTGTGATGCAACCGTGAGAATACCAATATCTTTAAAAAAATCTCTTAGAGAAACTCTGGCACCTAGCTGGTAAATTGCTCGAACAGCTCGTTTTTGAAGGACAAATATATTTTGTATATCAGCGGCTTTGCCCCACAGCAGAATACCGTAGGACATAACACTGTGAAAATAACTAAAATAGACTAAACGAGCTGTATCAACGTCAGTGTATTGTCTTACTTTCCTGACGGCGTAGGCAGCCGAACTGAGCCTTCCTGCTAGACTTGATATATGAGGTCCCCACTGAAGTTTGGCATCTACTGTTAGTCCTAGAAAAATTGCCGAGCCTACTGTTTCAAGCACCTCTTTATTTAAGACGATGTTGGGTCCTAGATTTCTGACATTCGGTAAGGCAAACTTTACACATTTCGTTTTCTTGGCATTGAGAACTAGGTTATTTGACGTAAACCAATCTGTAACTATTGAGAGTGCACTGTTTACGTCGTCAAAATCTTGTCTATTCCTGTCTACTTTAAAAATAAGAGAGGTATCATCTGCAAACAGTACAACGTCACAGATGCCCTTCAAATGGAATGGTAAATCATTGATATATACTAAGAACAAAAATGGACCCAGTATTGAGCCTTGCGGAACACCTAACTGAACTGGTAGCCCGGAAGATTTCGCGCCATTAACATCTACACATTGGACCCTATTATGTAAATAAGAAATTATTACGTTGAGAGCCACGTTTCGGACACCGTAATGACGTAACTTACGCAAAAGCGTGTCATGGTGCACGCAATCAAAGGCTTTGGAGAGATCACAGAAAACTCCAATAGCATTTTGTGATTTCTCCCATGCGTCAAATATGTGTCTCAGCAGAGCAACACCCGCGTCTGTAGTTGAACGACCCTTTGTAAAGCCATATTGCTCATTATGGAGGAGGCTGTTTAAATTAAAATGTCTTAGCAACTGCTTGAGTATTAACTTTTCAAATATTTTGCTAAACGCAGGTAAAATAGAAATAGGCCTGAAATTGCCAACGTCATTCTTATTACCTGATTTAAATAATGGTATGACTTTGCTACTCTTCATGAGGTCAGGAAAAGTTCCTAAATCAATACATTTATTAAAAGTAACAGCTAGATAGGGGGCTACGATGTCTATTATATTACTTAAAAGTTTAATGGAGATGCCCCAATAATCACCGGTGTTTTTAGACTTAAGTGTATTAAACTTGGGGTGCATGTTGAAGAGCCTCCTCGTGGCGCACCCTGGGCAACGCCGGCTCCAGGTGTCCACCAGGTTTTGGTGGGCACTTGGGGCCGGCGGCTAATCTTCAACACACGGGGAAGGGCACGGTTCCAATCACCGATCATCCTCGATGGTCGTTGAAGGGAACCGGGCTATAGACGCCTACTCCCCCTCTGCTTACAGAGGAAGGTGAGTGGGCGTATACTGGGGGGGGGCTGTGGCAGGAGGGATAACCCCCCCTCCTGCTACCGCTAATATCGTAGCCCCGGAGACAGTTAAGGTCATGTCTCTGGCTGTTGAAGGGGGTCGAGGGTCTTGGCTTAACCGCCCGGACCGCGAGGAAGATTAACCTCTATAAAAAATTCCCCAAACCTCCAAGCGGCGGCGCACCGTGAGGGAGGTAGTAAGCTTGGCTAATGGGTAGCTTGATTTAGTCGCTAGTGCGAACCACTGATTTTTTGAGCAAGTACACAAAGTTTTTACTCGTGGGAACTAATATGGATAAATTTTTAAAAACCAAACCAAACCCAAACGACGAAGAGAGGAGTGATGCGAGGTCGGAGTCCGACTCGGCATCGGGAGGAGCGAGCACGGGAGGCTCAGGGGGCCCTTGCCGTGGTAAGGAGTTGGCTGCTGCGAAGAGAAAGGTGCAGAGCAAGCGGCCAAGGTCAGGGGACGGCCAGGGGTCGTCCTCTGACGGGGAGCTAGCCTCGGCTCGGAAAATCCCCACCAGTAGGCGGGGAGGAGTCCGAGAGCGAGGCATTGGGAGGGGGCTCACTGCTCGGGAGGCGGCAGAGCTGGCGGAGAAGCCCGCAAAGGAGGGGGGAACCGGTCGCGCGGTCGCTCCGGAGACCTCCAGTGACGAAGCGGGCGAGGTTGGCGGCCCTGATGCGGACCGCATGACGAAGTTTGCAGCGGTCGTGGAGGCCGCGATCAGGGACGTGTCCCTGAAGAAGCTGCAAACCTCCAAGAACAGGGCCGTAGCCTCGGCAAAGGCCGCCATCATGGCGGCAGCGGAGGCGGTCAACTGCGCCGGTCCTTCGGCTGGCGAAGTGGCCGAACTGAGGGCGGAGGTCGCCCGCCTGACGGCTGCCACGGAGCGTCTCCAAGAGGAGAATAGGAGGCTCCGGGCAGACCTGGCCGGCCTGAAGGACACCGGCAAAGCGCAGGCGACGCCGGCAGCTAGCCAGCCAGCCAGCCAGCCAGCAAGCCAGCCAGTGCCGGTGGAGAACCAGGTCCTGAACCTGGTTCGGCAGGAGCTGGCGGCCTTCCAGGCGCGGTTCACCGCCCTGGAGAACATAGTCCTGCGCCCCCCTCTGCTCTTTAACAGAGTTGAGTGTCGTCGTCGCCAGAAGCCATCCTTTCTCCGTGCTAGTGCTCGGGGACTTCAACGCCAAGAATGTGGCATGGGGTTCCCGTTGCACGGATGTGCGGGGCAGGATGGTGGAGGACTGGGCTCTGGAAACAGGCCTGGTCGCCGTGAATCGGGGTTCTGTCCCTACGTGTGTGCGGATGCGGGGCGAGTCGGTAGTGGACATCACGTTCGCCAGCCCCGCTCTGTCACAGCGTGTTATTGACTGGCGCGTCATGGAGGAGGTGGAGACCTACTCCGATCATCGGTATATCCGATTTGATGTCTCCACCCAGACCTCTAGCGCGCTGGTCCAACAGGCCCCGAGTGGTCCGCGGTGGGCGCTGAAGCAGCTGGACCGGGAGCTCCTCCTGGAAGCCTCGATCGTGCAGGCCTGGGTGTTTTCACCGGACAGGCCTGCTAACATCGACGATGAGGCGGAGTGGTTCCGGGAGGCCATGTCCGAGATTTGTGACGTGGCAATGCCCCGAGTCCGGCCAGGATGCGCCCGACGTCGGGTGTACTGGTGGTCGCAGGAGGTGGAGGCGTTGCGCAAAGCGTGCGTTGACGCGCGACACCGGTACACCAGGCACCGCAGGCGCCGCATCCGCCCTCCGGATGCGGAAGCCACAGAGGCGGAGCTGTACGAGGGGTACAGAGCGGCGAAGACCGCCCTCCGTGAGGCTGTCAGGCGGGCCAAGGATATGGCCCGCGAGGAGATGCTGGAGACTCTGAACAGAGATCCATGGGGGCGCCCTTACAAAATGGTGCGGAATAAACTCCGCACCTGGGCCCCCCCGCTGACTCAGAGTCTCCGTCCTCAGCTGGTGGGGGAGGTGGTGAGCGCTCTGTTCCCCTCACGGGGGGAGTATACTCCCCCGCCTATGGCTCCGCCACTTGCGGTGCCCGAAGCGGACCACGCGGACGACGACGACGACACCCCTGAAGTGACCGGGGTAGATCTGAGAGCGGCGGTAGGCAGGCTGAAGGCCAAAAACACCGCC
This sequence comes from Apamea sordens, assembly GCA_945859715.1. Taxonomy (NCBI): domain Eukaryota; kingdom Metazoa; phylum Arthropoda; class Insecta; order Lepidoptera; family Noctuidae; genus Apamea; species Apamea sordens. The sequence goes on along the minus strand of OX244015.1, from coordinate 1,067,637 downwards.
CCAGGACCCGACGGCTTGCCGGGTAAAGCCTGGGTCCTGGCCTCGAGGGCTCTCGGGCCTCGACTGGAGGCGCTCTTAAGCGCATGCATGGAGAGAGGCCAGTTTCCACTCCGTTGGAAGACGGGGAAGCTGGTCCTCATTCAGAAGCCGGGGCGCCCTGCGGACTCTCCGTCCGCATACCGGCCCATAGTGCTGCTCGACGAGGTTGGCAAGCTCTTTGAGAGGGTAATTGCGGGCCGCCTCGTCGGGCACCTTGTAGGAACTGGGCCGGATCTTGCGGATTGCTAGTTTGGCTTCCGCAAGGGGCGCTCTACGGTGGACGCCATCATGCGCGTGAGAGCCCTCACGACGGGGGACGCGGTGTCCCGGGGTGGGGTGGTCGTGGCGGTGTCACTCGACATCGCCAACGCGTTCAACACCCTGCCCTGGAGCTGCATTGGGGAGGCACTCCGGTATCACCGGGTGCCGACCTACCTCCGTCGAGTAGTCGGGGCGTATCTGACGGACAGAGCCGTCATCTACCCCGGTCGCGACGGGAACTGGAACCGGCGAGAGATGTCGTGCGGTGTCCCACAGGGATCGGTTCTGGGGCCGCTCCTGTGGGACATCGGTTACGACTGGGTGCTGCGGGCCGACCTCCCTGAAGGCGTCAGCGTAGTTTGCTACGCTGACGACACGCTGGTCCTGGCGCAGGGGAGGTCGCATCAGGCGGCGGCCGACGCGATGACACGCGGGGTTGCGATAGTCGTGGAAAGGATCCGGCGGTTGGGTCTCGAGGTGGCATTGCACAAGTCCGAGGCCATGTCCTTTCATGGGCCTCGGTACGGGCCACCTCCGGGATCCCAACTAGTGGTAGGAGGGGTTCACATCGGCGTCGAGACCACGATGAGGTACCTGGGTCTCGTCCTCGACAGCCGATGGAACTTCGTCGAGCATTTCCGACGTTTGGCCCCCAAACTGGAACGGGCCGGGGCCGCCCTAAAGCGGCTCTTGCCCAACCTGAGGGGGCCAAACGCCTCCTGCCGGAGGCTTTACGCGGGGGTCGTGCGGTCCATGGCCCTATATGGGGCCCCGGTATGGGCGCGTTCACTGCGGCTTCGAGCCGCACACTACCTGAACGCGCCCCAAAAGGTGGTAGCCGTAAGGCTGATCCGGGGCTACCGCACGATCTCAGGCGAGGCAGCAAGCCTCCTTGCCGGACTGCCACCATGGGATCTGGAGGCGATAGTCCTCGCGCGCCTATACGATTGGCGCGCGGAGGCACTACGCCGGGGGAAACTCCGCATCCGCGGCAAACCGCGGCGGAGCGGACGAACCTCCGGCGCGATCTCATGGTGGCATGGAAGGAGCGACTATCGCAACCCAGCGCAGGGCACGCCACGATAGCGGCGGTAAGACCCCTCTTTGAGGAGTGGCTAGAGAGACGTCACGGCGTTCTCACCTACCGCCTGACGCAGGTCCTCTCCGGACACGGATGTTTCGGGAGGTTCCTGCACATCATCAGGCGGGAGGAGACGCCCGGGTGTCACCACTGTCAGGATCGCCCAGAGGACACGGTGGAGCATACGGTGGAGGTCTGCCCTGCTTGGGCAGAGCACCGCCGTGTCCTCGTAGAGGCGATTGGCAGCGGCGGCGACCTCTCGCGCCCGGCCCTGGTTCAAGCCATGGTCCGGGGTGAGAGGGAGTGGGAGGCAGTCACCTCCTTCTGCGAAGCAGTCATGCTAGCGAAGGAGGTGGCGGGGTGGGCGAGGGAACGCGCCTTGCGCACCTCACGCCTCAGCCGCCGCGGGAGACGCTCCGGGCGTCGGGAGCCGCGTGACGACTCCCGGCCACCGTAGGCGCGGGCCTGCGGGCGGAGAGTAATGGGTAGCTCTCCGTCCGATCAGGACTAGGCCCGTGCCGGACGGCGTGTTCGTGTTCCACGCGCGCCTCAAAGAGATGTCAGCAAGTGACGGGGCCCCACAGGGCCGAAGCCTGCCAGGGTAGCGGGACCATCCGAAAGGGTTTACCGCTGCCCTGGAACATAAAGGGCTAAGGAAGGAACGGGACGGGTGGGTTTTAGTCAGTAAAAGTCTGACACTCCCTTCTGCTCCACCCAGAGCGGGAGGGGTCATTTGATGATTTCCCATCCTCAAAAAAAAAAAAAAAAAGTGTATTAAACTTACTGCTTACAACTTACTGCTCACTAATATATTTTTTTTAAATGCCTAGTAATTATAGATGGGCAATCCATCAGGTTTATAATCCATCAGGTTATAATTATATATAAATTAAAACGTGATAGTGTTTTTTTTTTAATTATTTTATTAAACCCCCAATTTTCTGGGTGTTTATCGGGTGATTGCCCATCTATACTAGTAATATTATAATATTCTTGTCTACCCGAGTTGTAAAAGCATGGAATAGGCTCCCGGAAAATGTTGTGACAGCTCCCACACTGAACTGCTTCAAGAATCGACTGGATAGATTAAAAAAACAACGGGGTGCACTCCGGGAGTGCCGGCAGAAGTGAAAACTTGAATATTAACGTTGTGCATTTTTGATATTTTGGAATGCGGTCTACTCTCCCTCCGTCTTACGAATTTTCGATCAGGTCACGTGTCCTGATGCGAGCTCCGTCTTACGAACGAGTTTAAAATTTTTTACCCATCACAACAAAAGTGCACAACGCCGCTAAAGAAGTTTTAACTTCAAAAAATATCTCCAAGCGATACAATACTTACGTGTCAGCTAATTAGCTGCTAGTTTGTCTAACCAAATAATAATAATATGACAGGCACTTCGTGAAAGCTGACAAAGAGAAACAAATTAAATATTTGGACTTAGCACACGAGGTTGTTGACATGTGGAATGAGAGCTCGACTCTCATTGTGCCGATTGTCATATCAGCCAATGGCCTGATGGCCGACAGCCTCGATCAACATCTATCGAGGCTCTCGTTAGGCGGTTGGATAAAGGTCCTGATTCAAAAGGCAGTACTCCTCGATACGGCTCGCATTGTGAGGAGGTTTCTGTCTCTGGAGCCCTAACCACCGGTAGCTTGGACCCTGCTCCCGACACCGGTGGATCACTATTTTTTTATGTTTTGTTTTTAAATACTTTTTTATTATAGTTTAAGAAATATTTAAAAACTAGCTTCTGCCCGCGGCTTCGCCCGCGTGGATGTCGGAAATTTACCCACCGGAACGTGCTAACAGGATAAAATGTATTCCCCAGAATGCCATCTATGTCGCGGGCCCTTTGTGGCTAATTACAATAGAAAACAAATTGTGTCTCATTAGTGGTGATTAAGAGGGTACCTATATGATATCTTTACCTAAGTACCTAACTAATTTAAAAAAAAAAACTCAATAACAGAAAATTAAATACCTACCTACCTAAATAAACCTATTTCTGATGATAACTAATCTAAACTCAATAAATAAGCAAAATCCCTAAAAACTAATATCTATACGAATGACTAAACCTACCTAACAGTATTATAAAATAACCTACGGTCACTACGTACACTATCAAATATACTACCTATACTTTAAAATTAAAATCTATACCTACGACTCATATAAAAATAAACCTAAATAACTCTAAACACTAAAAGGAATAAAAATGAACTCCACTGCGGGTGACCCAACCTACGACAAACTTAGTATTTGCGGTTGGTACAGTACAGACAGTGGTAATCGGGTATAGGGATCGAACCGCAAAATTAAATTTGTTTTTTATTGTATATACTTTTCCGGGATAAAAAGTACCCAGTGTGGTGCCCAGGATATTAAAGAATAATTATACCAAGTTTCATCGTAATCGAACCGGTAGTTTTTGCGTGATGCCTGAACAAACAGACAGACAGACAAAAATTTTTTTAATCACATTTTTGGGTTCGGTGTCGGTCAAGTAACACCCCCTGCCATTTATTTTTTGGATATTTTCAATGTACAGAATTTTCACTTCTACAGATTTATTATAAGTATAGATGTAATTAGATATGTAAATAGATGAATTAGCCTCACCTGTCAGACACATGATCCACAACAGCCTTCCTGAGCTGCCGCCGCAGGTCGCGAGTCTTGCGGCACATGTTCTCGATGGCGCGCTCCAGGCCGCCCGACTGCTCCGGCTTGCCAGTCTGCGAAGAGGACTATGTTCTGTTAGCTTTGAGCTCCGTTTGTGGAAATACGAAGAATATATGTCAAATATGTAAACAGCGCATATTTGACAGCGTAAACTGAACTTTATTGTGTGGGCATTAAAGTTATTTTTCCAAATTTTGGAAAACCACACAATAAAGTTCAATTATAACCAAGGGGTCTACTCCTTCGGGAGGTTCCTGCACATCATCAGGCGGGAGGAGACGCCCGGGTGTCACCACTGTCAGGATCGCCCAGAGGACACGGTGGAGCATACGGTGGAGGTCTGCCCTGCTTGGGCAGAGCACCGCCGTGTCCTCGTAGAGGCGATTGGCAGCGGCGGCGACCTCTCGCGCCCGGCCCTGGTTCAAGCCATGGTCCGGGGTGAGAGGGAGTGGGAGGCAGTCACCTCCTTCTGCGAAGCAGTCATGCTAGCGAAGGAGGTGGCGGGGTGGGCGAGGGAACGCGCCTTGCGCACCTCACGCCTCAGCCGCCGCGGGAGACGCTCCGGGCGTCGGGAGCCGCGTGACGACTCCCGGCCACCGTAGGCGCGGGCCTGCGGGCGGAGAGTAATGGGTAGCTCTCCGTCCGATCAGGACTAGGCCCGTGCCGGACGGCGTGTTCGTGTTCCACGCGCGCCTCAAAGAGATGTCAGCAAGTGACGGGGCCCCACAGGGCCGAAGCCTGCCAGGGTAGCGGGACCATCCGAAAGGGTTTACCGCTGCCCTGGAACATAAAGGGCTAAGGAAGGAACACGGGTGGGTTTTAGTCAGTAAAAGTCTGACACTCCCTTCTGCTCCACCCAGAGCGGGAGGAGTCATTTGATGATTTCCCATCCTCAAAAAAAAAAAAAAAAAAAAAAAAAAAAAAAAAAAAAAAAAAAAAAAAAAAAAAAAAAAAAAGGGGTCTACTCCGAAGTAGTATCGGCCGAATGTTCGGCCGTTTCCTGCTACGAAGTTACTATTTGGTTAGGTCGGTTTCGATCCTACACTCTTTCGAATATTGACTATGGTCGCGACGCAACTGAGCCGATCCGAACTTTTTTCGCATTTTTCAATAATATTCGGTTCGGCCATGTGTCGGTCCGATCCGAACATTCGCACTTTGCACTTCGGAGTAGACCTACAGGATTAACATATCGATCGAAACTTATGCGGGTGAAACCGCGGGGCGCAGCTAGTAAATAATAATGAAACACTTACATTGGCCATGTACTCGTGCAACAGGTCCTGCAAAGCTTGTCGCACCGCGTTGCATTCCGCGACGATGCGCTCACGTCGTTCATCCCTGTGCAGTTGGTATTATTGGATTAAGATGGATGCTCCAAGGTAGCCCGCGAAATTCAAATTTTCTTACGTTTTTTGCAATTTGCTGGTCAGTACTAAATTGTACGTTGATTAAAATATGATTCGCGGCCGTAACAAATATTTATTTACAAAATTATAATCATTAGAATCAGTAATACAACTTGTTAAGTTAGCATAATTCTAAAATGTCAAGATATCATGAAATAGTCATTCAGTAGGATTACTTGATCTTAGAGAGTTGTGTTGATGACTTTAATGATTATAATTCTGTAAATACATATTTGTTACGCCCGCGAATCATATTTTAATCAACGTACAACTTAGTACTGCCCAGCAAATTGCAAAAAACGTAAGAAAATTTAAAAAACTTTAATAATCATAATTATAGTAACAACAGCCGCGCGGGTCGATCGATCAGGTTAAGCTACGCTTGCCGCGGTTGGCCCGTGGATGGGTGACCATTTTCACAAACCAAGACCTCTCCGTGCCTCGGAAAGAACGTTAAGCCGCGTTGGATGGTTGAAAAGTCTGACAATCAGTCTTACGAAGAGGTATCGTATGACCCAGTAACTGGGTTGTGGAGGTCAGATAGGCAGTCGCTCCATGTAAATACTGGTATTCAGCTGCGTCCGGTTAGACTGGAAGCTGACCCCAACGTAGTTGGGAAAAGGCAAGGAATGATATTATTTTAAAAAGATGGACATGGAAGGCAAAAAGAAGATATGTTTATATGCAGTAAACATGGCGCAGAGGAAGAACACAAAAATGAACAAGTTAGGGGAAAACATGTGTGACATCCACGCAAAACGGCCATCGCTCAGCATAATGCTAAGCTATGTGAGACAGAGCCCCAAGGCTGGTTTTCAATGTCAGCCGGCTTTGACGTGATGATGTCAACCAGTGCGGCATACGATAAGATAAGAAAAAAAACAAAATACGAAATTAATCTCACCTGGTACAAGAGCTATCAGCCATGAGCGCGGCTCCAGATATGATGCTCTCCAGCCTCTCTTCCAGAGAGGGACGCGTGCGGAGCTCGGAGTAAGCGAGAGGTTCCATCACCATGCGCTCCTGGTGGTTAAATAAAAATAGGATTAAAAAGGGATGAATGAAAGGCAATTGCATACAATCACTAACTCGTAACCACTGCGCCACCATTGCTTTAAAAAAAAAAGTACGCCTAATCACAAAATGTCAATTGATATTTCTGGGGCCCTGGGGTGACCTTTGGAGCCTTCCAAAGGTCCGGGACCCCAGGGCCCGAAGCCAACTCGCAGAGGTCCGTTAGACTTTTTAATGAAATGAGGCACCAACCGACGATTATCCCTGTTCGCACTATGCAAGTGCACCCAAGAACAACCCCGGGTTGGTGTAGGACTATTGCAGGATATGGGAACAAAGATATTGGATTATGAGTTATCACAAAACGCCACATTATCATCAAATCAATTATGGAATTGTAATAATCATAATCATAATCATTTTATTCACAAGAAATGTGGTTACATAGTGGTGGTAAGGTAATTCTAATTCCGTCACATTCTACCATAACAATGGTGCATAAATAATATGTCAAAGTTGTACAAAATATAATGATTTCAAAAATAATCTAAATTGATTAGTAAATTAATGTCAAAATGTATGTCATGAATAATTAATTATTGTATTAAATAAAATAATTGTATGAAAAAGCAAAGAACCAAATTTAAAAGTCAAGTGTTGTGTTGTCATGTCAGCAAGAATAAGAAATTTCAACATTAATTAATTACATCATTTAGCTTTATATGTCATAAAATCCTTCAGAGTATAAAAACATTTTTCTGCAAGCCACGCTGTAAGTTTTTCCCTAAACAGAGTAATTTTCAATTCTTTGGTAATTTGGTAATAGGTAACTGAGATGGGCGGAAGACATTGTTACCATCGCAGGTAGAATATGGATGAGGCTGGCACATGGGCGTGGGGAATGGCACTTGAAGGGTTTCCGAAAAAGACACTACAAAGCGAAAAATAACTTTAATTTCGGAAGTCGGTGTCGTTGGGCTCGCATTTTCGTTGTTTGCCACCGACTTCCGAAATTAAAGTTATTTTACACTTTGTAGTGTCTATTTTGGAAGCCTGTTGTTTTTTTTGTGATAAAGTTTTTATTTTTCACTTTTAAGTTGTAATTTTTACCAGGAATTTTGGTTTAAAAACCAAACTACTGAACCAATTTTGTTGAAATTTCTATGGGACCAATCTGAAAGTAGGTATATCCTTTCAAATAAAAAAAAAATGGGAAATCAGCTTATAAATAACGGAGTCCTGAGGTATAGTTACCGGCACGTAAGTTGGCAAGAGATTTTGTAGTGGGGGAAGTTCGCGCATGTAAAAACTATAACAAACAAAAAAAAAATTCAACCAAATAGAGAACCTCCTCCTTTTCTTGAAGTCGGTTAAAAAGAGACCACTGCTCAACGGTGGGTGAAGTCGGGTTGTGGATGATGGTAATGATGATGAGGTAACTACTACACAGACTATTAAAAAGAGCAGTCACAATGTGAATGTGTACTCACATCAAAATCATCCAGCGCTTGTGCCAATTCTCCTGGTCCTTCTACGGGACGATTTCCACCTGAAATAAAATTGCAAATTATTATTATTATTCTTTCTTTCTTTCTTTCTTTAGAGGTATGGGGAACACGGTGTCAAGTTCACTCATCCTCCATAGAAAAGGGAGGATCCTCCGAGCAGACGTGGGAAACTGCCTGACGATTGACGTCGGGATGTTGTATACAGAGTGGCAGGAAGATCGACGCGCAAACTGTAACCATGGATTCAGCACATGAGTTTAGACCCCATAGCGTCGAAATTTTTATCAGAGAAAAATCTTCTGTTTCATTGAAAAGTGCAATAAAAATACCTACCCAACACCCTACCTAATACCTATGCGGTCAAAATGTATGGAACAGCAATTTTTTTTTTTAAAACCGACGATTTTCGACGCTATGGGGTCTAAGCTCATGTATAATAATAATAATAACTTTATTTGCATCAAAAAAGTACAACCATATAATTAGGTATTTTTAACATTTGGTAGGTAGACACTACAAACGCAGATCCCTCGCTCAAATACTAACAAAACTGTGATATTATATTTCTCACCTGTATAATGTCTTAAAGTTGTCCGTTAAATGTGCTGAATCCATGGTGACAGTTTGCGCGTCGATGTTCCTGCCACCCTGTATATCTTAGTCGCGCGGTAAACTCTGTTTGTGCGATGCAGGATTGTGCATGACGTCACTGTGATGCGTAGTTCGCATTTGGCGGTGTAGATGCCACCACAGTATTTTTGATAGATAACCTAGCCTGTTTTATTCAATGCCATTGATTTCGACAAATCAACTAAAATTGAGAAATTCTATTTTTCGTAAATTTTGACGTTCAAAAGTGCCTTCTATGTGCCTATTTGAAATAAATCATTTGACTTTGATATTGCCGACCCCAAATAAATTTGTTCTAGGGCAGAAGAATGATGAATGAGTATGAGTTCTTTAGAATCCTGGTACAGTCACGAGCAAAAGTATGTATACACTCAGCTTTATTGAAAAGCGATTTACTCCTTTATTTTTGAATGAAATTTTATGTTGTTACGAACATAGCATTTTCGAACCCATAGGTTTATGTAATGTGTCATATTTCAACGTAGCGTTCGTTATTTCACGAAAACATCGCAATTGAAAGTTGCCAAGTGTTGACATATTGGTGCTCGTGACTGTACAGCGAAACTGCAAAGCTTCACAGTACTGTGGGGTAATTGCGTAGCACACTATCATAATAATAATAATATCCCTGGACATTTCACACAGCGCCATCTAGTCCCAAGCTAAGCAACCTAATGCTTGTGTTATGGTAACAAGATGGCTGATAAAATTTGTTCCGTGCGGGAATCGAACCCGCGACACGCAGCGCAGCAGTCAATCACTTAACCACTGCGCCAACCGTGCCGCCATCAGTACCTAGCAATGGGTTGCCTTTTGTCAGTTCAACAACATTCATTTTGACGACACGGTTGGCGCAGTGGTTAACCGATTCACTGCTGCGCTGCGTGTCGCAGGTTCGATTCTCGCACGGAATAAATATTTGTATGACCTACAAGTAGTTGCTCCGGGTCTGGCTGTTTATGTAGGTGAGTTTAAATGTTTGTAAACGCACCCACGATACAGGAGTAATTCCTAATGTGGGGCAAAGTTTAAAAAAAAAAAAAAATTGCGTTATTACGTTGTTGAGCAAACACATTTTTCGAATATATGAAGCAATGGATTAGCAATATCCTTCGAGATAATTCAGATTGAGTTTGATAGTGTGTTACGCAGTTAGGCTGCTGAACACTTCTGCCTATCCCCTCGGAGCAGACTGGCGCGACTCACCCAGGCCGGGCACGGGCTGCCCCTTGGCCACGCAGGAGATGCTGTCCACCGCGCAGCACACGGCGCGCAGCACGTAGTCGCGGTTGGCCTTGGCGGCCGCCAGCTCGGGGTGCCGCACGTACACCTGCAGCAGTTCTCACCTGAAGGCCAATTCTCGTAATTTAAAACGTTCAAAATCTAGTCGTAGTCTCATCTCGGCGACAAACAAATGTCAAAAACTTGTCAAAATGTAGGGAAATCAGAAGTATTTTTTGACAGATTGAGCCTGAGATCAGACTGTGAACGTTCTTAAAATTACGAGAATAGCCCCTCTGAGCTGCACGGTCCAGTGCCCGTATTGGTCAGTACCAATACGGGCACTGACTGGACAGCTCCACTCAATCTGTGTGGTTCTCAAGACCATTCCAGACACCAATCTACATGGTCTTCACATGATCTGACCAAGATTATGTCTGGACTTCAAAAAAGACTGTGACCTCTGAGTTTGTTTCGGCATTTCTTCTAAGACTAGTCAGTTAAGAATCGCTGACCTCATCTAGTTTTAAAAAAATATGATTGATGTGTAAAAGTGAAATAAAATCATTAAGAGCCATTTCACGTTTTCGCGCAAATATCTAAGACTTTAGTCGCCTAATTTACCATCTTAGGTAAAACTCTGGCATTGGTGAATACATGTTAAAAAAAGGCTAGTCTTTCGTATTGACACTTAATGTAACACATTTACAAAAACTTATTTAATTACTATGTAGTGATTAATCTCCCACAACTAGTTTACTGAAAAATCATCGCAGAGTCAATTTCAGACTCCTATATCTATCATTAATATTTATAAATTTCACTGAAAAAAATACATTAAGCTTTAGGCGTATAATCTTGTCGACCCATAATGTACTAGAATATCGATAATTTATAACAATAATTAATAAAAAAGCAAAGTCTTAGGTCAATTTTTACGTTTTATGTCGCTATTTTATCGCGATTTTTTGGCTTGAATAAAGCGTAATTACATCTGAAAAATCATGTAAAAATAAACTATGTTCTTTTACTAAACTAATTCCAAAGTTTTATTAAAATCAATTAACTTAATCAGACATAATATAATTTTTAACATCACTCTAAACTACAATAAATTACGATGCATAAGCGGGCACCGATTGAGACACCGTTTGACACTCGCCGCGCGCGCACGTGCACAAGCGCTACGCTCCCGGCTCAGTGTCCCTCGCTGTCGCTCTCGTTACGTCATCGTAACGGCTCTCTGTGGTCGCCCCGACTACACTCGATCTTTTCGGTTGAATTTTATTCTCCGAAATATAAGATCTCTCAAACTGCCTTTTTCAAGGCTACTACTATTTCTCAAACGTATAGTGTCGTCGTAAATTCCTTGTCCCCTTCTGGGTTAAAACCACAGTTTCGTGGTCCTCGGCTGAAACCATACGGTGTCAACGAAACCGAGTGGGGTGTTGTCCCAATCACACCCGCCGAACCCCTTCAGGGCTAGGCAGTCAATTGGACGGGTCCCAGTTCCCGGCCTTGGGGGATCTCCTAGTCGGGGCTGGATGACAATCTTCCTTCCACAGCTACACACCTAGTGTCGTTAGGGTGTCTCTACACCCTTAGCGCTAGACTGGTCAGGGCCCCGTTCGCACAATAAGACTGGCGACGGGTTTACAAGCTTAGGGCACACCAGTAGGTACACACCTCCCTGTCTACACCCGACAGGGAGGGTACACACCCCCGGGCCCATCCACCCGGGGAGTTAGGTATAGGGATATCACACCCCCGTCCCCCGTTATGGCAGACGCCATACTAACATTTTTAAAAGAGGTCCTCCTCAAGGACCCCGACTTCCTCGCCAAATATGGCTCCAAGCTAGCAGCTCTGCAGCTTCCCTCCCCCGCCACGACTAGCAAGTCGAGCTCGCTCGACGAGCAAGCCGCCGACTCTCCAGTGTCCATGGACGCTGAAGAGGCCTCCGGCAAACGCCCGCACGACTCTTCAGAAGAGGATTCCCTCCTCTTCTCTGCCTCCTCCTCCGCCCCTTCTTCCGATGACGATGGCTTTACGCCGGTGTCAGGAAAGAACAAGAGGAAGAAGAAGAAACCTTCTTCCCCATCCTCCAATAAAATAGCGGCCACACATTCGGCCGCTATCCCCTCCCCCGCCCCCGCTTCTCAGGCCCCTCGCGCCGCTACCCCCTTCCCGTCCGCCCCGCACGCCTCCCGCGCCGCTACCCCCACCCCGACCACTAGCCTCAGTGCTGGCGACACTACATCCGCCACTCGGAAACCAGCCTCCCCACCTCCTGTGTTCATTCAGGACAAGGAAAAGTGGACGCTTATCTCCCAGTGGTGCACCGAGCTTAAAATCGGTTTCTCATCCGCCCGCTCTACCCAACAGGGTATTAAAGTCCTCGTCCCTACGTCGAAAGACTACAGGGACCTTACCCGCGTACTCCGACAGAGAGGTGTGTCCTTTCACACCTACGCCCTCGCGGAGGATCGCCTGACCCGCGTCGTCATCAGGAGGGTTCCTAAGGAACTCCCTGTCTCTGACATCAAGGCGGACATCGAGGCACAGAACATCCCTGTGTCCGAAGTCCACCGCATGCACCGCGCAAGGGGTCAAGTCGCCTACGACATGATCCTAGTGGTCTGTCCCCCCGTCGAAGATCAAAAGTACCATCCCATTTTCCAGCTTAAAGCTGTCTGCGGCCTCTCAGGCCTTCATATCGAAAAGCCCAGAAAGAGCGGCATCGTCGGCCAATGTCATCGCTGCCAGCTCTATGGTCACTCCCAAGCCCATTGCCACGCTAAACCCAGGTGCGTTAAGTGCCTGGGCGAGCATGGCACATCTGACTGCCCCCGTCCCAAGGATCGTGCCCTCTGCACGGAACCCCCCAGCTGCGTCCTGTGCGGACAATCAGGACACCCAGCCAACTATCGCGGCTGTCCAAAGGCCCCCAAATCATCCTCCCCTAAGCTGGCTAAGCGTGCCGACGCCCGCCAACAAAGGGAATCTCCCCACAACCCCCCGACCCAGCTCCCCGAGCGACTAAGCCCCCAAAGGCCTAGCCCTTGGAATCAGCTGAACCATCAGCGATCTTTTCCCGCTCTCGCGACTGCTTCGCAGCCGCTCCCTCCCCGACCCACCCCCGCCAGGGAGGACCCCCGCCTTTGCCCACCCGCGCTACAAGCCTTCTTAGCTGGCAAGGCCCCCACCCCCGCTCCTAAAGCCGCCCCCACCCCCGCCCCTATTGCCGCTCCCGCCGCTCTAGCTGCCCCACCAGCTGGCTCTGATCCCTTCACGGTGATTACCAGCACCTATTTGGTCTTCCTTACCCCTCGTGCCAAGCAAATGGCACAAGAAATCACCGCCGCTAAGGCATCCGGTGATCTCTTCCGTATCCAGGCCATCTTCAACGCGTACCCTGAGATTACGCAAGCTCTAACCTCCTTCGCTTCAAAACCGTAATGGATAAAGGCCTCATTACGCGAACTAAACCCCGATCCCTAAAGTTGGCATCCTTCAATGCCAACGGCCTCATGCCACAGCGGGATGAGATCGCCACCTTCCTCCGCGATCATCAAATCGACATCTTCCTCGCCCAAGAGACTTTCCTCAAGCCCTGCCAACGCGGCCCTTCAATTGCGAACTATCGTCTTGTTCGCAACGACAGGCTAAGGTGCCACAAGGGCGGCACTCTAATCTATTACAAAAAGGCTCTGTATTGCATCCCTATGGACCCTCCTCCCCTCTCACGACTTGAAGTGTCTATCTGTCGACTAGGCATGACCGGCCACCAGCCGATCACCCTAGTCTCGGCCTACATTCCTCCCCAAACCGCTCCAGAGGACCCAAGGCTTCTGTCTGACGACCTCTCTATCCTTCTTGGCCTGAGCGACTCCGTTATCATAGCGGGCGACCTCAATGCCAAACACACTGCTTGGAACAGTGTCACGACCAACGCCCGAGGCAGACATCTCTTTAACCTCTGCCCGTTACTTAACTTCGACGTCATAGGCCCCATGACTCCCACTCACTTTCCCCATGACCCCACCCACACCCCCAATGTCCTGGACGTGGTGCTTCTGAAGAGAGTCAACCTACGGTTAGACTCTCTAGAAGTAGTCCAAGAGCTCACCTCTGACCATCGCCCAATCAACATTCGATTGGCCCCGCGCACTGGACTCACCGACCCCGACCAACCTCCCCTGACAAAAGTGGTAACGGACTGGAGGAAAGTAAGGGAATGCCTGAAATCCACCACATCCCCCCACTTAGACACCATCCCCGGTCACTTCAGCTCTATCGCTGACACAGCGGCCGCGATCGACTCATTCACGGAACACGTACAGTCAGTCATGAACGATTGTTCTAGGGAAGTTCTAGTGACGGACGACCGTCGCTGGAAGTTGCCTGACGACATACGTGAACTGTTGAATGAGAAGAACGCGGCCGTACGTGCCTACAGTAACTTTCCCTGTGACGCTAACAAAGCCCATATGCGTTACTTGCAGCGTTCTGTAAAGTCTCGCTTATCGGAGTGGCGTGATTCGTGAAGCTAGCTGGGACAAGATGCTAAGCGACCTAGAGCCCACCCATCAGGCCTTCTGGGAGCTTCAAAGGAAACTCAGATCCCGCGAAGTTGTCCCCATACCACCCCTGGTCCGCCCAGACAAAACCATCGCTTTCGATGACGACGAAAAGGCCGAGTGCCTGGCCGTCAGCCTCGAAGCTCAATGCTCACCCAGCACTCTACCAGTAGACCAAGCTCACCTCTTAGAGGTCGACGCTGAAGTTGAACGTAGAGCCTCCCTCCCACCCGTCGAAGACCCTGATGATCCTCTGCCTCCCGTCACTCCAGACGAAGTCCAGGACATCATCAAGGGTCTCATACCCAGAAAGGCCCCCGGTTCAGACGGGATCACCAATAAAGTGATCCAGCTCCTCCCTGCCCCCCTGATATTGCTACTGGCCACCATCTTCAATGGCGCCATGGGCAACAACATTTTCCCACAAGCGTGGAAAGAAGCCACTGTCATTGGCATCCATAAGCCCGGAAAGCCCAGGTCCGAACCGACGAGTTACCGTCCCATCAGTCTGCTCAAAGTCCTCGGCAAGATCTATGAGAAGCTTGTTTACAAGCGTCTCAGGAGCTTTGCCGAAGCAAAGGGCCTCTTCCCAGATGAGCAATTTGGTTTTCGAACCCAGCACTCCTGTGTCCAACAAGTCCACCGCATCACCGAACATATCCATTATGGATTCATGCGCGGTATGATGACAGGTGTCATTTACTTCGACATAGCGAAAGCGTTCGACAAAGTCTGGCACAACGGCTTATTATACAAGCTGTACCAACTCGGAGTGCCAGACCGTCTCGTTCTCATCATACGAGACTTTCTGTTGAACCGCACATTCCGCTACAAAATCGAAGGAGCGCTCTCGTCGCCTCATCCCATCAGAGCAGGAGTCCCCCCCCCCCAGGGCTCCGTTCTCGCCCCTCTCTTATTTACGCTGTTTACTAGCGACATCCCTAAGGACGCCAAGTCCCAATTGGCTCTGTTCGCGGACGACACAGCCATCTACTACACTGGTCGTAGTCATATCCAACTTCGACTTCGCCTCCAAACCGCAGTCAATAAGTTGGCTGCTTGGTTCAGGAAATGGCGAATAGAAGTCAACCCCGATAAGAGTCAAGCGGTGCTCTACTCTAAACTCAGACGTCAACCCACCCCCCCTCCACCAATCACCATGTTCGGCAAGCCGATCCCTTGGGGGAAGCAAGCCAAGTACCTTGGTGTCATTCTCGACCAACACCTCACCTTCTCAGAGCACATAAAGACGGTCCGTTCGCGCGCCTCTTTCGCTCTAGGCTGCCTTCATTCCGTTCTCAATGAACGCAGCAAGCTGTCACTCAAGTGCAAAAAGCGCCTGTACACAGCATGCATCCGTCCCATAATGACTTACGCTAGCGTAGTCTTCGCTCACGCAAAGCCCCGTCACATACATAGGATGCAAACCCTGCAGAACCGATTTCTCCGCAAGGCCACAAACTTCCCTTGGTTCGTTCGCAATGAGATCCTCCACGTAGATCTCAAGATCCCCACTATCCAGCAGTTCATGAAACGCCTCTCCAAGCGTTTCTTTGTCACAGCCGCCAATCACCGCAACCCTCTGGTGGTAGCGGCCGCCAACTACACCCCCTCCAAAATCAGCAAAATTCGCCGTCCAAGGCATGTTCTCGACGAACCCGATGACCCCATAACCCTCCTCCAGGAGAGCGACAGGGCAACCAGTACAGTATACAAACAGAAACAACCGACATTCCGACCTCGCCGCAGTGCAGTCGCGTGCAGTCGCGTGCAGTCGCTTAGCTTTAATCTAGATATAGCCCTGGTTGGAGGCTTTAAGAATTCTTAAGGCAACCACAGGATAGTCCAGTTAAGTAGTCGCGACCTCTCAAGGTCAACTACGACCAAAAAAAAAAAAAAAAAAAATAACGTGGCCACAACCTTGATATCACGTTTTGGCTGGTGTGTAGGGCCTCAGCAACGATGAAATGAATAGTACCATTTTCTAACATGCCCACGGGTCGTAACATTTCATCTCGACTCAAATGATGACGTGACATGACTCTTAAAGCTCACACGGCACGTTAAATTAAAAAAGAAGAAACTACCACCTTCCACCTTCTGGTTGCGTTAAACGTTTAACGCTACCACGGAAGGGGCATGAAAGCACTGTTGCGTTAAACGTTCAACGCTCCTGGGGAGGGGGAATATAAAGAGACAGAGCGAGAGTGAATGCGTGGCACTCGAACGCATGCGCGTAGTATACCTGTTACAGGCCAGCGCGAGCGTTCAATATGATTTCACTTAAAATAAATTTCTACCCCTTCCTATTTTCATTTTCACATTACGAAGTTTCACTTCTTCCGCGCGGAGGGACTCTGCGCACTATTTTTTTATTTACATTTTATAATTTTGAAAATAGAATAAAAGAAGTTTCAATCTGTATATACACTTTTTATGGAAACTAAAAAGATTTGAAACTATAATTCGTAAATAAAATTTAGGCTTAAGGTATCCCTAGATTCTGTTGATGTGTGTATATTTGTATTTTTTATTATTAGTCTAAAAATCTATAGACTGAATAAATAAATTATCTTTTTGCATAAATCTCAAACCAAGGTGCATTACGATTATAACGGCTCAAGATTGTTTAGTCCGTCTCGACACTCGCTCTGCACTGTTTGCGTTGCGTATGTGTGGATAGCTACGCACACATACAAAATGCTGCGATCTTTTACCTAAACTCGAGCGTTGAAATTTTGTGAAATGGCTCTTAATCATTTACTTGAAGCAACAATACAAGTTACTTGTTGCTTCAATTTTATTGAAGGCTCCAAGGAAGAAACTTGTCCGTGGATGGGTGACCACCCATTTCATCACGAGACCCGACAGTCATTAGTAAATCGTTGACAATCGTTATGGCTATACCCTGTCCATTAGGTTAACCGTTTTTTGATAGCTGTCTTAGAATGTACAAATTGCAGATTACGTAAAACTTTAAAATGCATAATAAAATAAATATATAAACTGCCTTATCTTATTTATGGCTTCTTACAGACATTATAATACCGTCCGTATATCAATCAATGTATTGTGTGTTGCTGCAAACAGTTCGGTTTTACAAGGGGTCGTTCAACTATTGATACCGGTGTTGAACTTTTAGGACATATTTATAATGCTTGGGAAGATAAATGCGATGCCTTGGGCATCTTTTGTGATTTGTCCAAAGCATTCGATTGCGTTCTTCACGAAACTTTAATCAGGAAACTCCGCCACTACGGAATCGGGAACACTGCTCTGGATCTTCTTACCTCATACTTGAGTAAGAGGATTCAGAGCGTTGACGTTAATGGAAAAAGATCTCCCGGATCCATAGTAACAATGGGAGTCCTCTTGTGGCTCAATTCTTGGTCCTTTCTTGTTTCTTATTTATATAAATGACTTGCCGTACCTCATAAAGGATAATCATGATATATTGTTGTTTGCAGATGACACTTCACTTTTGTTTAAACTTAAACGTCAGCAGCAGGTTACTGACGATGTAAATAGCGTGATCTCTAAAGTAGTCCACTGGTTCAATGTTAATAATTTACTTTTAAACGAGAAAAAAACCAAATGCATTAAGTTTACGCTACCTCACGTTAGGCAGGTGAAAACTAATGTGTTGATAAAGGGCGAAGAATTGAATCCTGAAGACAGCACAGTATTCTTAGGCATAACTTTGGATGCTAAGCTTCAGTGGGGTCCACATATAGATAAATTGTCAAAAAAGCTAAGTTCCGCAGCATACGCTGTTAGAAAAATTCGTAATTTAACTGATATAGAGACAGCCCGTTTAGTGTACTTTAGCTATTTTCATAGTGTAATGTCATACGGTATTCTATTGTGGGGAAATGCCGCTGATATTCAGACTATCTTTGTTTTGCAGAAGCGAGCTGTTCGTTCAATTTATAAACTGAGTCCGAGACATTCGCTCAGAGACAAATTTAAAGAGATTAATGTTATGACTGTGCCTTCTCAATATATTTATGAAAATTTTTTATATGCCCATAAAAATATAAAATTGTTTAAAAAATACAGTGATATCCATGACATAAATACTAGGAACAAACACAAATTTGTTGTACCTACAACAAGGCTCAAGAAAATAGGTGGCTCGTTCAGATGCCAATGTATACGCTTTTATAATAAAGTTCCAAGCCCAGTTCAAGATCTAAGCCTTAATAAATTCAAATCATTTATTAAACGTAAGTTGTGCCAGAAAGCCTTTTATACTGTTAAGGATTATATCGAGGACAAAAAGGCTTGGGATTAAGCTGCTTCCAATTTTTTTTTATTTTTTACATATTGAATGTTTTTATTTTGTTTTTCTCTGTTTTGTTGTTGTTTTTTTTTATATACACTGACATTAATGAATTTTATATATACTATGACATTTGCTTACTTAGTAAAGTATTATATTATTTTAATTATTGTGAATGTGAAGACTATGTGGGTCATTTTATTTATATTATTTTTATCTCTGTTCTCTTAGTTTTGTCATGGTCTGGCAGTTTGAGTAATTAATGTGGCCTACCCAAATGTCCTTTCTTTGGTATTGTTCGTCGAATCGTTGAGCTCCTTAAGTTTTGAGTTGAGCTGCACGATTTCTAACAAATGCGTGCACTGACTGGACAGGTCCTCTTAATCTGTGTGGTTCTTTCCTCAAAAGACCATCTCAGACATCGACCTACATGGTCTTCATAATTATGATCTGACCAAGATTATGTCTGGACTTTAAAAGAGACTGTGACGTCTGAGTTTGTTTCGGCCTTTCTTCTCAGACTAGTCAGATAGGAAACGCCGACCTCATCTAGTTTTAAAATATGATTGACGTGTAAAAGTGTTTGTACAAACCTACTTACAAAATAAAATCATTTATCAAACACTAGTTCCATTTGTCAAAAAACGGTTTACCTAATGGACAGGGTATAATCAGAAACCAGAAATTCTGAAAAGCAGTCTAATAAAATCAACACATACTGGTATAAGCTGCATCTGGTTAGACTGGAAGTCACCCCAAACATAGTTGGGAGAAGGCAGGCAGATGATGAAGTCTTACTAGCATTAGAGCTCTTTGTGAAGCAGCTCACCCGGGGAAGGACTACCACCATACATATTTTTATGGTATGGGTGACCTACGCCAGGCAGACGATGAACACTGACCTTGGAAGCCGTCAGCAACATAGTAGAATGTTTCTTCAGCACCGCCCTAGCGGCTGCCAGCTCATCCTTCATGCGCGGTTCCTTCAGCTCGCGCTGTCTCTTAGCGGCCTGAGCTGCTAACTCCGAAGCTGACCGGCCGAACTGACGCGCTGACTCCATCAGTTCAGACTGAGATGAGGCTGACTTTAGCTTGTCTAAGTCGTTTTCAACCTGCGAAAAAGACACATTGGCTTCAAATAGGGTCTTTTAAAGTTTGAGAGTTGTGTTGATGATTTTAATTTTGTAAATACATATTTGTAACGGTCGCAAATCTTATTGTGATCAACATACAATCAAATACTGACCTGCACATTCCTAAAAACGTAAGACAATTTTAATTTAGCGGGCTATCCTGGCTGGCAGTTTCTCCTTAAAAATGTGCTTGATACCGTGTTCAGTTAGTTGAGGAACAGATGCGCGTCCACCATATCCGCTAGTATGTGCAGGTGCTTGCCATGCTGGGGCACACGTCTCTCCTCAGAGCTACTCACTCATAATAGGGAGCCTAGTGTACAACCCTGTGGTACTCCACATATAATGGGCTCGGGTTTACTTCGATGTTCCCCAATACGAACTACTTGGTACTTATTTGCAAGTTAATAATTTAATATTTTTAATGCTAAGCCTGTAATACCTAAACTTTCCAGTTTTTAAGAAGAAGTTTGTGATATACGGTGTCAAATGCCTTTTTTAAATCAATGAACATCCTAAGGGCTATTTGTTTTATATCAATGTTAGTTTTTAGCTTATTAATAAGATACATTAGGGTGTTTTGTGTGGATATATTATGCGTTATTTTATTTATTTTATTTTATTATTTTTGGAAAACTTACAGCTAATCACAATGGTTACTGAGTTTTTAACATGATGATGGCCAATTACAAGTTTTCACACATAAAATAACAACTAACTATGTACTAGGTAGCAGACAGTGTTACTTTCGCATACTTCATATTCGTATAATTATAGGTAATGCAAGGGCTATGTTATCTTGTCGAAGAAGTGATTGCAAAGAGCCTTCTTCAATTTGGGCACACTAGTATTAAATAGATCTATGTCAACTTCCTGGCAGGTTTCATTATACATACGGCTCGCTCTAATCATGTAGGAGTTTTGTCTGTAAATTAATGTCACTTTGTTCGATTTTTGCAAGGAAGATTCGTTTTAAAAATGTGTTAAGATACCGCCGCCACCGCGGTCCTGTGTCGCTTTTGGCTAGTTTGTCTTAGTGTATGTATTTTTTTGTAATGTGCGTCTTGTTTGTGCAGAATAAATTTCTTTCTTTCTTTCTTACCGTGTTTAGCTTGTTGAGCAACAGATGCACGTCGACCATGTCTGCTAAGATGAGGAGACGCGTAACGGCTGACAGGAGCCCTCGGGCTGCTCGCACCATGCTAGAGCGCACTTGCGACGCGCAGGGCTCCTCCGAGAACTCTCGGGCTGCGAGGCTCATTGCTGCTCCTGTGAAATAAGGTTGAATACAACAATAATTACCCTAGATGTCTCAATTACGAAGAGACGGGCGTGTGTTTTGGAGGATTATCTTATACATATAATTTTAACGTTCAAAAAGAGCTGATTCCCAGCCTTACTTGGGTTTGATACGTACCAGCCTTCCGCACGTCCTCCACAGCTGTCAGCATCTGCTGCGTGATCTCAGGGTTCTCATAGGCGATGCTCTGTCCCCGCTCTATGAATATCTCCGTCGCACGTTCTACGGTGGCCACTAGGGCGCTGGCTCGCTTTGATTTGCCCGCTGTAAGAGATTAAATTCTTAAGTAAGAGTAAGAGAGAGAGTAAGAGATTTTAGTCAAAGAGTCAAGAAAAATAATAAACACAGTGTTCCGGACGATATACATAAACTTCGACCAGATGTTCAGATCATGGAAATAAGTATTTTTCATTATGGACACATTCATGAATTCTTATTTTTAATTTTTTGTTGTTTTCATACAAACTAAATACCTTTCCATAAATCACCCGATATGCATGCCTCTTTATCCGAATTGGCAACGACGTATTTTCATTCATAAGTTTTTTACGACCCTTAAGACCATTTCTTACTGCATTAAATTAAATTTCATTAAATGAAATTACAAATATCTTTGTAACAAAGCCTTTTTAAGTACTACTTCCTTTGTTAGATTTGATTTATAAAAGCTATAGAAGCGTTTGCCAAAGTTTATGGATAACGTCAAATACGTGATAACGTGGTGTAGAATAGAATCATTCATCATCATCATCATCTGCCTAGCCTTTTCCCAACTATGTTGGGGTCGGCTTCCAGTCTAACCGGATGCAGCTGAATACCAGTATTTTACATGGAGCGACTGCCTATCTGACCTCCACAACCCAGTTACTGGGTAATACGATACCCCTTGGTAAGATTGGTTGTCAGACTTTCGGGCTTCTGACCAGGTGTAGAATAGAATATTCTTTATTATTTACACCACAGCCATAATATACAAATTTCTCCTGTGGTGAGTGTGAGTACAGCACAATGTACGTCAGTAGTTGTTAGAAGAACAAAAGAAGCTCGTGGTTCAATAACAGCCGCACGGGTCGAGCGAAGGTTGCTTTCCACGGACGATTTGTGGATGGGTGACCAACCATTACATAGACCCTTCCGCGTCTCGGAAAGCACATTAAGCGGTTGATCCCGGCTGTCATTTCTTGAATCTTTGACAGTCGTTACATGTAGTCAGAAGCCTAAAAGTCTGACAACCAGTCTTACCAAGGGGTACCGTGTTACCCTGCAGTTGCATAGAGCGACTGCCCATCTGACCTCCACAACCCAGTTGGGTTGTGGAGCTCAGATGGGCAGTCTCTCTATGTAAAGTACTGGTATTCAGCTGCATCGCGTTAGACTGGAAGCCGATCCCAAAATAGCTGGGAAGAGGTTAAGCGATGATGATCCAGTTATTTTATTTTATTACTTTTAGGAAAACTTACAGCTAATACATTTTAATATCTAGTACAATTTGTAAACGATGGCCAATTACAAGCTTCCACTGACGATTAATGTGAGTAACATTAACAAATACGCGAAAACAGCGATGTAAGAGAAACGCACATGAATTATCCAAACTCAAAAGGTACAATAACAAAAGAAGAGAAAAAAAATGGTTATACAACGAAGAAACAATTATTCAAACTTTGCTTTAAATCCTTAACACTACTAGTAAATAAATCTAAATCGACATCCTGACACACCATATTAAAAGTACGACAAGCTCTTATCACGTACGAGTTCTGTCTGTAGATGTAGTTACTCACGTCTCTTCTTCTTAGCGTCCCGGTCCTTGCTGTTGACGAGCGTGGTGACCTGCAGCACCAGCGGCTCCAGCGTCCTCTCCACCGACATGGTGCGTATCTCCAGGTTGCGCGGGTCCCACTTGAGGGTCAGGGTCCCCGTGGTGCCGTACTGGTCCGTCATTGTAGCCATGGTTGCTGAAATTAGAAGGTTGTTGAGGTTATTGAAAGATTACTCCATGCGTCATGTTCGTGAACGGGCGCTGTCAGTAGGGACTGGTCATCTCTTTGCTGCCATGGCTTATTTTAATTTAATTTAATATTTGAATTGTTCTTATTTTTTTAAACTTTTCATTACGGACGCTTTTAACGTTCTGCATCGTTCTCACATGCATAATTTCTAACATGAATGATGTAACCAATACTTTGTAACCATATATTGATTTAAAAGAGTGTCCATGGAGTTTCTTGCCCGTTCTTCTCCATAGGTACTATAGAGGGCTAGACGAGCCCTCTGAGGTAACGGGAGGAATCAAACAACGGTACGACTCCTTAAGATTATATTATGAGCACGTCTTTACATATTTACGTCTAAATTATCACTGACTAAATCTTTGACACTAGCTTGAACGTTCGAATGGAACCCGCGCTAAAATATAGCCGGCCTACAGCATATTGCACCTTCGGTGCAACAAAGTCACAACAACTCATTATAATGAATGAATTGTTGTGACTTTGTTGCACCGAAGGTAAGATATGAGGTCGTCTTCGGCAGACAAGCCTCTACAGTACCTATGCTTTGGAATGGGCAACTAGCTTCATTTTTCTGACTGACTGACCCCTTGACAATTCAAAAGTGCCTATAATTGGTTTAAGAGTTTGAGTTTGACTCAGACGAGTTGTTTTCATCTGCACATCAGTGGTTACACTTAAACAGCCTATAATGTTCCCACTGTACACAGGCATCCTCTTTTCAAGGAGTGGGCTGTACCCAACCACGCAGGCCCAGTGCGGGTTGGTACATGTCACATGCCTTCGAATGTTTGGTTCTAGGACATGTCGGTTTCCTCACGATGTTTTCCATCACCGTTTTGAGAGCAGTGGTGATGAAATTATTTACACAAAGTAAAGCGCCTGTCTGGGTTCGAACCTACGACCTACAGCTCGTAAGACGGAGCCGTTGGCACTGGGCCACCACTGCTCTCCACAAACAAAGCTTCGGAATGATGTCATCAACTCCAGGTGCACAGTCAATGCGACTAAGTAATAGTTGCACACAATAATAATAGCCTCCCAACCAATTTTGGTCATGGTGGCATCTCAACGGAGATTAGCCAGGTACGCAGGAGATATTATAGTGCACAAGTGTGTGCGTAAACACAGGCGCACTCTCTGTTCCTTTACTCTCATAGTCCGATGGGACACAAACTGACATGACCGGGGAGAGATCAGGCAGGACCAATGGCTTTCCTCCGAGGCACGGGGGTATTAAACCGCCAACTTCCAAACTCCGGGTTGTATTAAGATTTTTTTTGTGGAAATCCCAATATTGCTTCGCCCCACCTGGGAATCGAACCCAGGACCAGGACACAGCAGTCGCGCTTGCAATCACATAGTCACTAAACACAGACCATTTGTTTTTATAAATTGTAAGCAAGAATGTGACCCTTGAACAATTATTATTATTTATTGACATGATACAGGGATACCCCATAATAACACATATTCTGAGTAAAAAATTACTTGTTACCTATTAAGGATAAAAAATTACAGCTCTGTATCAGACAGACAGACGGACGGACAGACAGACAACAAGATGTATTATTACTAATAATAAATAGGGTCCCGTTTTCACCCTTTCTGTGCGGAACCCTAAAAACTATGAAGCAACTATTAAAGTGAATCTGCCATCTCCATTAAGCTGGTATAAACACCGGATACGCAACACACGATGCCGAACAGAATGATAAAGATATCAACAAACAGCTTGTAGAAGCAGAGATAAAGATATCAACAAACAGCTTGTAGAAGCAGAAGCCGTACTTGTTGGCACTGAAGGAGAATTTGACACCTTACCTTCTCACAATGGGAAACAACTATTTTATTGTTATAATAACAACTATAGGCCTCAAAGACCTTGACCTTATCACAGTGGAACAGCACAGACAATGGGGTTGGCTCATTGAGATGTATAAGGTTGCTTAGCTTGGGACTAGATCGCGCTGTGTGAAATGTCCAGGGATATTATTATATTATAAGATACTTACAGAACACTACAAAGTGCCGTAGTATAGTCGCTTAGTTTTTAGGTCTTCTAAGCCCTGGCCAGAGGTCTTAATTTATTGAGGCAAGCCCGGTTAAGCAGACAACCACCTCATAGGTTGAACTGCTAGATGCCGTTGCCAAAAAAAAAAGCAACAAAATAGGTTGTTTGTGAAAATTTAAGAAGTCAAAATGTAGTATCTACTTAATGGTGCCCATGATACAGGCTGTGCCTAGTTTGGGACCAACAATAGCTCCATATTGTAATTTTGAGTGTAGAAATAAGCAATTTATTTTATTTTTTATTAGCCCATTGCCAGAAAGCGTTGGTGGGCCCCTTAGCATTTCCTACTCTTGCTATGTGGCTAATCCGCCACTGGGTAGGTATCTAACTAAATATTATTTTGATCCTGGTAGTCAAGTGGGAATACCTACATTTACGTACCGAATACCGGCCTACATCAAATGAACATAAGTTCAATACATAATATTACGTGAAAGGTAACTCACCAGATTTGCTTAATAAATGGGGATTTGCTCCAAATTGCAGCAATGTGTCTACTATAGTGGTACAGCCATATCGGGCCACCAACCTGATTGCCAAACCGCCTTCGAAATTAGGGTCTAAACCAGACCGTAAAAGTTCAATAAAATCGTTCTCCTTATTACAAAATCAAAAGAGGTGGATATCAAGAGAGGTGGATAGAGAGTACTCTATCCACCTCTCTCTGTCCAGAGCTGCCAAAGCTCAATTTTTACTAAAGGAGTCCAGCTCATACCGCCATCTCCGTCTAGGCCTGCCGTTGATGGCAATGTCGTTTGCCATAAACAATTTTTACTTTACTTTAAACAATGAGAAATAAACATTAGAATGTTTATTTATGTAGAACTTTAGATGTTTATTTATGACTATCCATATAAGACCATTTCAGACACAAATCTGCATGGTCCTCACAAATGTCATGACAAAGATTTAGTTTAGACTTTATTACAGACTGCAACCTCTAAGTTTGTTTTGTTTTTCTCAGAGTAGTTAGACAGGAAACGCAGAAACTCATCTAGCTAAAAACCATCATCTAAGTTTTGAAGTGTAAAAGTGCTTGTACAAACCTTACAGAAATAAAATCATTTATAATGAAGGAAGCAAAATATCATAAATGTTGTTATTTTGATCTCAAAGACATTCTATGTGACATTATTGTTTCATAACAACTCTATCCTTGAGAGGAATGCTAATACTAAGATAAAGAACAATCACGAAACCTCAAGATTTGGCAAAGGATTAATCAAACTATTCATAAGTTTTGACCACAGACAAGTGAAAGTTTCAAAGAAATATCATCGTATGCACCACGGAATGTGTATATAATGTACTTCAATAACGGAAATACCAAGATAACAGTATTGAAAGTACATATTTGTATACTTACGAATTCAAGTACCTAACAATGAATGAGTCATTGGAAAACTATGGATTTTCTCACCTTTCAAAAAGTTTACGAGACGAAATTACGAGGCAAACATTATCAAAAATTAAGGTTTTGGTTAAATCCTTAATTATTTTGGTTGCTATCTATGTTTGTGGGCTATAAATAAATAAAAAACCGAATTACAAATACAACGTATTAAACGACGGAATTTAAAAGTGCTTTAAGTTTATTGATGTAGCAATTGTAAAAGGGTTATTCAAATTGGTAGGTTTATAAGTTGACAACATAATATAGCTACTTTTACCTGATGACTAGCAACGATTCCTTAGTTTAATTCACTTAACACTGTATCTAGAAGATGAAACAGTTCTTAACACACAATATTTCACTTAGTTTTTATAAAAAAACACAAGAAATCACACGATTTTTATAAAATTAGCCGAAGAAAACCACCTAGGCGTGTCAAATAATATCAACTGATAGTTGCCAGCGTAAGAAAATATAAACCTACTATTTTCTAATTTCAAGCAGTAGTGTTACTTCAATACAAAAGTCTGAGCCTTTGTTTGAAAGTTTTGATTTTAGTGTTTGGCACTTCCAAAAATAATGTATAAATTTTAGCATAATCAACGAAAGAGTAATTATCAAGTTTTAGCCCATTTTACTTTCGCAGAGTGTAAATTTGAATGTTACCAAACAAAAAAATAAAAAATCAGTTTCATCTACTTTCTGTGGCAACACAGAAATCAGCCAAGTGGTGGGTCATACAAAAAACGAATAAAAGTTAAAAAAAATAATGACGGTAGTATACATAATACATTGATTATTAATTAATCGCTTGTTTAGCCTAGTAACAAAATCGATGAAAAAACAATAGTTTTTTTTAATAAAAATAATCGATTTTATTTATAGGTATGTATAATAGATTTTTTCCTTATTTTTTTGATAGATTAAATTAAACGCCTGAAATATCGATAATCACTCTATCACAGCATTCACAGCTCAGTTTTATTAATCTATCAACAAGATATAGGTACATTAATTTAATTTTCACACAAAAAAGATTTTTTCATTTCTCCTTTCGCAGGAAAAAGTAGTGTTTTGGTAGCCCGCCAAATTCAAATCCTCTTGGATCAAAAGAGAACAAATCTAGACTTATATTCAAATTCACAGGGTTAGTAGTATTAGAGATAGGAGTGGGGGGGGGGGGGGGGCGGAATTCCGTGTGTGCCGGTGATCAGTGGTTTTAACGAAACTTAAGTATCCTGTGTGTGGCGGTGATCCGTGTACCTAATTATGAAATTTAAACATTCCGTGTGGCGGTGATCAGTGTAGTTATGAAACAGAAACATTCCGCTTAGCGGTGAGCAGTGTAGTTATGATCTTTGATAGCTCGTACATTTTGGAATTTTAATAAAGCGGACTTCAATAAAATGTATAGTTCAGTAGCTCAAATAGATTGGAATGAGATTTACGGTTCATGCGATCCAGATATAGTTTTAGATTTGTTTTATAATAAGATATATAACGTTTTTGACAATTGTGTTCCACTAAAAAGCAAACATATTAATTCATTTAATAAGAGATACGTTTATCCAGTTTGGTATACTTACAGCTGAAATTATTAAAGATATAAAAGTTAAGTATTTATTACATAAAAAATATAAACTAAGTAAATCGCGCAGTGATTATGTGGAATTCGCACGATACAGGGCGAGAGTGAAAACCGAGACTGCTCGAGCGCATGATCAGTACCGCAACCGTGTGCAAGGGCACCTGGCGAAGGATCCGCGAGCGTTTTGGGGGTATATTAGGTCTAGGAAAAGCGATTCCAATCAGCGGAAGTTAGTTAAGGACGGACGGGTATTATCGGAATGTGAATGTGCCAATGAGTTCGCTCGGTTTTTTCAGTCGGTGTACAATCCGGAACCTCCCAAACTGAGTGTGGCGGCGGCGAGTGCGGGCGAGGCAGCGGGCGCGTCACCGGGCGCGCGGGCGCATCTTGCGCGCGTTGGCCCCGCTGACGTACGGCGCGCACTAGCACGCTTGCCGCCTAAGCGCTCAGCTGGGCCGGATGGTATTCCGGCGTACATTTTTAGGGATTGCGGTGCGGTGTTGGTTAAGCCGTTGCTACACTTGTTCAACGTCTGTATCGAGACCGCAACTTTTCCTGAGCGATGGAAACTTACCCGGGTTGTACCCGTGCCTAAAGGTAGTAGTGGTTCGGCACCCTGCGATTATAGACCGGTAGCGGTATTATGCACTCCAGCTAAAGTGTTTGAGTCGACCATTCACGGTAGCCTGTATCCACAGATTAGCGCTCTGTTGTCCGACGCGCAGCATGGTTTCCGTCCTGGGCGGGGGACAACGGGGAACTTACTGGATCTTATGACACAAATAGTACCTACGGTGGATGCGGGTCAACAGGTAGATGTTGCCTACTTCGATTTCAAGAAGGCCTTTGACACAGTAGATAACGACGTCCTTTTGGCTAAATTGGCTGGTGTAGGCTGTACACCTCACACTTTGGCATTTTTCGCCTGCTATTTACGAGACCGTTGTCAGTACGTCGATTGCAGTGGGCAGCTCTCTGAGCCCTATTTCACGAGAGCAGGAGTCAGTCAGGGCAGTAATTTAGGGCCTTTTCTCTTCATTTTAACAGTTAACGACCTGCCAACAGTAGTCAATAAATCCACACCATTGTTATTCGCTGACGACTTGAAACTGGTTCTTAAAATAGGACAGGAAGCTGATCATGACATACTGCAGCAGGATATTAACGAGGTAGTAGAGTGGAGTCTTCGCAATAAGCTGTATTTCAATGCGGCCAAATGTTCGGTGCTATCATTTACCCGCGCGCGCGACCCAAGTCAGTATCAATATTGCATGGATGGAATCCGGCTGCAACGTGTCTCAGAGGCTAAGGACTTAGGCGTGCGGTTTACAACTGATTTAAATTTCCGCAAACATACCACTGATGTTTGTAAAAAAGCATATCGCAATTTAGGGTTGGTCTAACGGCTAGGAAACCAGTTCACGAACATCAGAGCTCTGAGATCGTTATACGAAGCGCTTGTAAAAAGTCATTTGGAATGCAATGCTGTCGTCTGGTCGCCACATGAAGCCAAGTACAAACTAATGCTAGAGCGTATCCAGAACAAATTCGTGAGATTCCTGTACTTAAAGCAGTATGGTGTGTATCCAGGGTATCCACTGTTGTATCCTACTCTATTTGTGCTGGGCATGGTGGGCTATAATAAACTGGAAGTAAGAAGGGAAGTAGCTCTCGCCACTTATTTATTTAAAATTATGCGTGGTAAAATACACAACCCAGGCGTTCTAGACACGGTTGGGTTGTGTGTATCTGATGGGCACGTGGGGCGGCGGAGGCGGCCGCCGCTGCTGTGGGTGCCGCCCGCTCGCACCAACCTGCTGCAGTGCAGCACGCGCCGTTGACGCGCGCGCTGCGTACACTCAATACGTTGTCACAACAGATTGACTGCTTCAACTGTACTCTGAGTGAATTCACACGGGCCGCATTTTGTAAAATCAGTTTCGGTTAATATGTAGTATTTTTGTATATAATTTTATTGTAAGTCTAGTTGTAAGCTATTAACTATAACTACACTATTGTATTAGGTAAGCCTGTGATGATAGTGTTTTAAAATAAAAATAAATAAAATGAAACTGAAATATTCCGTGTGGCGGTGACCAGCGTTAATAACGAAACTGAAACATTCCGTGTGCCTGTGATCAGTGGATAAAACGAAACTGAAATATCCCGCGTGTCGGTAATCTACTTGTTATGAAACTGGAACATTCCGTGTGGCGGTGATCAGTGTAGTTATGAAACTGAATCATTCCGTTTAGTGGTGAGCAGTATAGGTCATGAAACTGAAATATTGCGTGTGGTGAAACTAAAACATTCTGTTTAGCGGTGACCAGCGCTAATAACGAAACTGAAACATTCCGTGTGCCGGTGATCAGTGTGGTTATGAAACTGGAACATTCCGTGTGGCGGTGATCAGTGTAGTTATGAAGCTGAAATATTCCGTGTGGCGGTGATCTGTGTAGTTATGAAACTGAAAGATTCTGTTTAGCGGTGACCAGTGTTAATAACGAAATAGCCAATCGATTCTGTAAAAATCTCACCATGAAAAGTTAGATGAAGTGAGTTAAAGTGAGCTGTCAGTATTGCTACTGCCGGTCGATTCTGCAAAAATCTCACAGTGTAAACTCAAGTGGAGTGAGCTTGATTTGAGTTGTCAGTAGTGTCAATCCCTAGCATTATTTGGAATGACAGCTCACTTCACCTTAGTTTTCACGGTGAGATGGTTACAGAATCGCACTGCTGAAACATATTCCGTGTGTGAATAACAGAGATAAAAATGTTAGAATGAGAGGTGTAATAAACATTAAAACACCGCTGAAGTTGCGCTACGGCGCGGGCGCGCGGCGTAGGTTTGGGGATAAAGTGGCAAAAAAATAATTGAGAATTTTACACCATAATTTAACATCCCGCCCGTATTTCGCGAAGCAGTAGACAGGTGTTTAGGGCTTTAAGAGTTCCGTATCCACACTGCTAAAGTAACGGAACCCAGTTACTAAGTTTAAGCCGTCGGTCTACTGTATATCTCAGGGCAATTTTCACATAGTACATGGTTAACTGGTTGTACCATAGCTTCTATGAGTCTTCAATTCATCTTCATTCATTTTCTTTGCTCTTGTTTCATGTTTATTATTATATGTATATATTTATTTAGGTGAGTAAAATTTAAAAATAAATACTTTATGTATTATATTATTAGTATAATGTAAATGGTACACCACAGACTACCTACTATATTTGTCTCTCCTTAATTTTTAATCCATCCAAAGGTTGTCTTTAAAAGATCGCTCTTAGCGATAAGACCGCCCATTGTGTCACCCTTTATAAAATGTTTTATATTTATGTTCTGTAATTTGTATGGTGTACAATAAAGAGTATTCTATTCTATTCTATTCTATTCATCATCTGCCTAGCCTTTTCTCAACTATGTTGGGGTCGGCTTTCAGTCTAAACGGATGCAGCTGAAAAACAGTATTTTGCATGGAGCGACTGCCTATCTGACCTCGACAACCCAGTTACTGGGTAATATGAGATACCCCTTGGAATGACTGGTTGAAAGTCCGAAACAAACCTGAGTTTGTTGTTGACCGATACGGGTATCGTGTAGTGCATACAGCACAACACAACTTCTAGAAGGGGTTTAACAAAGACATTAAATTATTCTTAAATCTCTTTGGGGTTTAATAAGGCAATCAAATACACATAGTAGGTTGATTATCTGGGAAGGATTGGGATACATGTCACGCTATCCGCGGCCGTGTTAGTGACAGAACTGACGCCATTTTCTTTCTTAATCAATTTGAAATATGTGCAGGATGTAATCCTTCTTGGAATGTGTGGTAATCAAAAAAAGGTTGGTCGTAAAGAGGTGGAGAAGAAAATTCTAAGACTCTTCTGTATCTACGAGTAGGGTTATCTTTCGTTACATAATCATCAGTCGCCGACTTGTTGATTCTTTTTTGTTTTACCTCTTCAATGACATTCAAAGTTTCATTACGAGCCGTTTTTGTAACTTTCAATGTAGTTTTAGCAAGTTTCTTGTAGTTATCATTAACTCTTTTATTACCAGCATTATTCTTAGCAGTTGACAGTAGTTCAGAAGATCTATGGACTGGATTCTTTACTGATTGCACTGTTTTTGATGATTTTTTAGCTTTCGTAGTCTCACTTGGTATAGCTTTTTTCTTGATTTTCAATTTGTATGCATGCTTATCGTTATTTATTACTATTTCTTCATTAATTTCTATATCTTGTCCATCTCCATTCACAGAACTCGTTTTCATAATGTCCCTTTTAGGTTCTCTGACTTCATTTTTACCTTTGTTTACCTCATACTCATCTACAACGTTCTTTACTATATATCCGTTACTTATGACGTTCAAACTACTATTTTGATTATAATCATCAATTTTCTTTAATTGATTTACTTTATTTTGAAGATTCCTCATTCTTTTAATGTATTCCTTTATCCCATGATGCGCAGTAGTAATTTCGTTACTCTTTGCTAGAGACATCTGTCTTTTTCTTTCTTCTCTGTGAAATACATCGATGGACAGATCTTCCTCAGGCAAGGGATGTGATATACTTCTTCTGAGGTCCTTGGCATTCACATCTCTTGCATTAACTCGTGAAGGTATTGCCTTTCTTAAATCAACAGGCCAAGCTTCGTCTTCATTCGATGTAGATTTAGGTCTAAAATTAGGATTGTCTTATTTAACGTTGTATTTTTCGTTTTTTATTCGCACTGATTCGTTTATGGATACTGAGTACTAGGTGACATCGTGGCAGACCAAGACAAAGATGAAGGAGCTTGACTTCTACTGAAAGGACTGGCCCACAATACCAGAGGACGGACGTGTGGAATGTGTGAAAAAGGGAGACGGACTCAGGGAAGCTTTTGACCAGCAGTGGGTGCTCCGGCTGGACACGGCGGAAGTTTGCGCGTCAGTTCAGTAGGTCGCGGAAACTCCGCACTGAATTGTTTCAATATCTTATTCGTACACAAGGCCAGTGACTGTACTGTTATCTGACGAATTGCTCGCGAACAGAAGGCCAATTCTAGTACTAAACGTCCAAATTCAAGTCAGAATCGCAATGAACGACAGCGGTAATCAATATTAAAACCTTGCCAATAATGAAGGTAACTAATTACTTAGAGGTTTTTGAAGTGAAAACTACTTTAGCGGCGTTGTGCACTTTTTCTGTGATGGGTAAAAAATGTTAAATTCGCGTCAGGACACGTGACCTGATCGAAAATTCGTAAGACGGAACTCGCGTCTGGACACGTGACCTGATCGAAAATTCGTAAGACGGAACTCGCGTCAGGACACGTGACCTGATCGAAAATTCGTAAGACGGAGGGAGAGTAGACCGCATTCCAAAATATCAAAAATGCACAAAGCTAATATTCAAGTTTTCACTTCTGCCGGCACTCCCGGAGAGCAACCCGTTTTTTTTACCAGATTGATTTTCTTATTTGAATACCACCTCTCTGACCTCGTTTCCGGGAGCTCATTTTAACATAGAGACATAAAAACTGACGGCTCACCTGATAGCAATACTGTTACTCTTAGCAAGAGTCTTCTGTCTCGTTTTACTATCTCTGTCGAATACTTCAACAGAGAGTTCTTCACCAGGCTTGGGAGGTGCTATACTTCGCCTGAGGTCCAGTTCTAGTGCTAGATCAGTACTTCTCATATCTTCTTGGGGTGTGTTAAGAGGGCTAGAGTTTGTGTAAGCTGAAAAATAAATTATAGAATGTCACATTAAAACAGGCAGTGATCTAAAGTTCTAAACTATTAAGTAAGTATTACAAAGAGATAAAATTGTTCAAATCAAATCAAATTTATTTGCCTTGCAGTGTTGGTACAATTTTGGTCTTAAGTTATACTTTATACTTAGTCTCGGAAATCACGTTCAGCCGTTAGTCCCGGCTGTCTTTGGGGATCTTTGACAGTCGTTACGGGTCGTCAGAAGCCCGAAAGTCTGACAACCAGTCTTACCAAGTGGTATCGTATTACCTAGTAACTGGTTTGTAGAGGTCAGATAGGCAGTCGCTCCATGTAAAATACTGGTATTGAGCTGCCTCCGATTAGACTGGAAGCCGACCCCAACATAGTTGGGAAAAGGCTTTGGAAAACTTAAATGGCAGTGGGCTGGGGCCTAAAGGTGCTGGAGTGACGACAGCATAGCGGAAGAGGTAGCGTTAGAAGGCCTCTGGTGGACCGACGACCTTGTGAAGGCCGCACGAACCCGTTGGATGCGAGAAGCACAGAACCGGTCGAAGTGGTGGTTCTCGGGGGAGGCCTATGTCCAGCAGTGGACATCTTTCGGCTGAAATGATGATGGTAGTTCAACGAAGTTAAGATATTTAGAAAACAAAAAACTTGACAAGGGACACCCGGATGGAACGAAGTATAACTGGCTTGCTTTCTATAAGAGAGAGAGAGAGAGACCGACAGAGAAACACGCGCACGTCGCACGGCTTACAACTATAGCAAAAAGTGTCGTTGCCATCTTTTGGTCTTAATTTTTTCCGTCTAGCCCCCTTTCGCAACGCGCGATAAGGAACTTCGTTCCAAAATTTCAGCACAGATTTACCATTTGTAATTTTAATTTTGTAGAAAAACATTCTTCAAATAAACACAAAATAATTACCAAATAACCTGAACAGCAGAAAACAAGTACACACTTTCATTTTAAAATAAAAATACCGTCATTTTTATGGAATCATAAAACTTGCTACACATGCACCAGCAACTACTTATTAAAAAAAAAAAAACTAATCCAATAAAAATATCAATACTATTGTCAATAAAACTGAAACGGTAACTACTTTTTAATAAAGTTATATTGTGACGTTTTCTGAAATTTATACAATCCCTATTTATAGATCTTTGGAATACCGAATTTAGATACCGGTGTTGTACACGACAGCTTAGAAATACTACAAGATATTACTTGAGGAATAGTCCATCGATCAACTCATGGTTTCCTAGTCCTCATAGGCACAGTGATCTCCAAATTTGTGAATAACATTTAATAAAATCCATGCAAGTTAGTGTCGATATTTTGACTTTAAACAAATAACTTAGGAGTGAATAGAAAAATATGAATATGCGATGGTTGCCAGAACTTTAATTTTTAACCTACAAAAATGTAAAATAAATAATTGCGTAAACAACTTATGTGCGGACACTAAATATGTGGAGACAAGACATGACAGTAGACCATTTATAAAATTGTATTCTTTAGTACTGATATAGTATATTTATTTAAATTGTGATTAAAATCAAAACAACAAAACAGTATGCTACTATTTATATTAAGTTTCTATTTACATTACGATTTAATTAATTGCGACAAAACTGTCAATGGTACGTTATTTTTTTATTATTGTCATAATTTCTCGAATTATACCCATACCCTGTCCATTAGCCTAACAGTTTTTTGACAGATCGAACTAGTGAGCAATTATATATTTTTTTGTCAAAACTGATACACGTACGGTATGACAATGTCTGTAAGAAGTCATAAATAAGATAATTCAATAAGATTATTTTGTTCCGCACTTTTTACCGACTTCAAAAAAAGGAGAAAGTTCTCAGTTCAGATGTTTATATATTTTTTTAATGTATTTTCGGGCATAACTCCGTCTTAAATAAGACTTCCCAAATTAAAGTTATTTTTGACTTTGTAGTGTTTTTTTTTTTAAGTAATCGTAACTTTTCCGTGATCTGGAATTGTTACGGTTTAAGGCAGCTTTCAAAAAACGGTTAACCTAGTGGACAGGGTTTAAAGGACCAGAGGGAGGAGGAGTTTCTTGCCCGTTCTTCTCCATAGAGATCTACGCTTTGGAATGGGCAACTAGCTTCAACTTTCTGACTAACTGACCGACTATTTAATTTTGACAATTCAAAAGTGCCTGTAAATGGTTTAATTGAAAATAAATGATTTGAGTTTGAGTTTTGAGTTTGAGGGGCAATTCTCGTAATTTTAAGACCGTTCACAGTCTGATCTCAGTCTCAATCTGTCAAAATATACTTCTAATTTCCCTACATTTTGACAAGTTTTTGACATTTGTTTGTCGCCGAGATGAGACTGCGACTAGATTTTGAACGTTTTAAATTACGAGAATTGGCCTTCAGATTTCCTAGGACCAATAATTGAATTTACAGTTTTATTCGTTCTCAAATTGAACATGAGTTTGCCTTTTATTTCCAGCAAAATTCAACGAATCCTTAATAATAGATAGATATCATCAACAACGTCTCCAAGTTAACGCCCTTCTCAAAGAACATAAAAATCTTGCAGCTGATTTTCGTCCTTCGCCACGTTACGACCCTTCTGCCCGTTATAAAGGCCTACTTCACTGGTTGCCACCTGTCTTTCCAGGTTTTAAATTACCACTACCCCCATTAATTATACCGCGGCCGTCATCGCCGTATCCTCTGCCATTAATCCCGTTAAAAAATCCAAAAGAAAGACCAGGGCCACTCTATCCTGGATTCCTATTGAGACCAATACATTCGATGGATCCTAGACTGCCTCCAAGGTTTCTTTCAAACTATGGATACCAAAATATTTATCTGAGACCACCTGGCCCTTATTTTCCAAGTCTTTCGTATACACCAGTTCCTACTAGACCTGAAAGACTACCGTTTCTTTACGCAGTGAACGCTTATCTTCAAAAAAATCCCCGCCTAATAAATCCTCTTCATCCTACTATTTCTGATCCAGCGTCAAGTTCGAAGACCCCTCCATCAGTTACCATTCCTTCTTCAACTATATGGACCTCAACAGTTGGCTACAACGCAAAGATCTGGCTGCAAGAGATCGCTCCGTTTACACCTATCAAAAAGAAATTTAAGAACCCTTCAAAAGACCAGTCACCTTCCCACCTCATCGTAAAGACCACAGTGCCTGCTACTAGCAGAATGCCCAAGATAAATGACTATTGGTTCTCAACTGGAACAGCCAGTACGGGACAGCTCTTCAATGAGGATGAGCATGGATTCCTTTACGTGACAATTCCAGAGAAGGCTGGAATAGCAGTTCAAACGAACTACGCTGATAAGAACTGGATGTCGACTATGGCTGGAGATGTGCTGCATGGAAGTTTGTATATATACCTATTATTTATTGATAGGTATTATTGATATGATTGACATCATCATAATTGTCCTCCTGTGCTTGTCGCAATTTATTTGTGGTTGATTCAGTATATCTCACTTCAAGCACTTCATCTCTCCTTACACATCATCATTATATTTTCTTTGTTCTTGTTTCATGTTTATTATTATATGTATATATTTATTTAGATTATTAATATACTTTATGTATGTCGGTGTTATTCGTTTATTCGGAACGCCAGCGCCATCTCGTGGCGCTAGACAGAGTCTAGCCTGAGTTTGTGGGGATGGACGGAGAGCTACAGCTACAAGAATGGTGTGAGCAGAGCTCTCGGGATCATCGAAACATTGGACATCGTACGAACAACATGTGGTCAGAAACTGTCTCGCATTCCGTATCGTTGAGTTGTGTACCTACAGTGTGTGATTCGCTAGTGTGACTAACTTGTTCGTAAATTATAATCTGATTTGAACTGCAAACCGTTTTTCTATTGTGCTATAACCAACACTACCCATAGTACGCCCACAGTAATTAAAATATGCCTGATGTTAACGAGAGACAGACGTGCCTTCACCGACATGTATATATTTATTTAGATTTAGTAGAAAATATACTTTATGTATATATTTATTGTATAATGTAAATGGTACCACAGACTACCTACAGTATTCGTCTCTCCTTAATTTTAATCCATTCAAAGGTTGTCTTTAAAAGAACGCTCTTAGCGATAAGACCGCCCATTAAATTGTGTCACCTTTTGTGAAATGTATATACTTATGTTCTGTAATTTATATGGTGTAATTAATTAATAATTTATAAAGAGTATTCTATTCTATGTCTCCTCTTTCCATACATGTCTGTTACCCGCCATCTCATTCACAGCATCTCACACAGCTGTTGTTGGCTTCACACGTGTAGACATTAGCGCCGATTCCCTTTTTCACAAACCAAACTAAATTTAAGTTCAGTGCATCTTTTCTTTCTATTCATTAAGAAAAGAACAGAAGATAAATATTAGTTTAGTCCTGTCAAATTAGTCAGCGCTTGACGTATTTTTAGTCGCCATGTTTTAAATCACGTCTAACTTGTCTATGGAATATCTTAATTATCAGCCTATAATTTAATGTGGAAACATTAGCAGTGGAAACTGCTAGGACGCACACTCCTCTCTGTTAAAAAGAGCGGGTTGATCTAGCACGTGTGTCCAATGCAGGTTGGTGGATGACACATGGCGAATTGAATTCTTTGTTCTGGGATATGCTGATTTTCGGATGATCTTTTCCTTCATCAGCAGTACGTGTTAACTATCACACTAGGACAAGTTGTAAAGCTATATTTAAGGTGTAATCCTACTAATATTTTAAACGCCAAAGTTTGTGAGGATGGACGGATGGATGTTTGTTTGTTACTCTTTCACGCAAAAACTACCGAACGGATTTAGATGAAATTTAGCACACAGATAGTTTATAACCAGGATTAACACATAAAATACTTTTTATCCTGATACTCCAACGGGATCGAAACTTATGCGGGTGTAACCGCGGGGCACTGCTAGTAATAAATAAATCAATCAATTTCTTTGCAGAAATCACGTTACAGAAGCCCTCATCAGCGGCGCAGAAGGAACGATACCTCGACTTGATGGAGCAACTTGATGAAGGCTACATGATGGTGTTCATGATAGAGTTGTGCAGGATGATCGCCTTGAAGGACAGGTGGCAGGTCCGAGAAGTTCTGCACCACACTGAGATGATCTACAATAGGTATGCAGTACTTCGTAGGTCACAGTATTCGGAGCTCTGAGCACAGTGGGTGGCTGGCAGATGGAGCAGAGCCCTAACTGAATAATTGCAGAGAGACGGTAGAAGATGTTTTGGAAAACCAACAGCCAGATAATCTACACATAATAAACTTAATGATTATTATTATTAGATTGGTAGATGATATGAATGTCATCTGAAGGAGACCGCGGGGAAGATCTGACGGGCAATTCTCGTAATTTGTAGAACGTTCACAGTCTGATCTTAGTCTCAATCTGTCAAAAATATCTCTAATTTCCCTACATTTTAACAGTTGTTGGTCGCCGAGATGAGACTGCGACTAGATTTTGAACGTTTAAAATTACGAGAACTGGCCTTCTGGTTGAAATTCGCACAGAAGGGAGGAGTTCTACATTCAGCTGTAAGAAGAGTAGAGGAAGGCTGCCAATGATGGTGACCTGCGGGGCAATGACGTGACAGACTACCAGTTGCAAAGCGTTACATTTTGACAGTTCAACAATATTCATTGGCGTCAATTCCCTTGTCCACAAACTAAACTAAATTTAAGTTCAGTGCGTCTTTTTCTTTCTATTTCATTAATAAAAGGACAGAAGATAAATATTAGTTTAGTTCTGCCTAATTAGTCAGCGCCTGACGTATTTTTAGTCGCCGTGTTTTTAATCACGTCTAAAATGTCTATGGAGTATCTTAATTTGACAGGACTAAACTAATATTTATCTTCTGTCCTTTTCTTAATGAAATAGAAAGAAAAAGATGCACTGAACTTAAATTTAGTTTAGTGTGTGAACAAGGGAATCGACGCCATGGCGTTATTTACGTTGTTGAGCAGACAATTTTTAGAACATATGAAGCAATCGATTAGCAATATCCTTCAAAATGATTCAGATTGAGATTTATATTGTGTTACGCAAGGGTGCTGCACTGAGCCCGCGTAGGGGATTATGGCCCGCTCCCTCTCACACAGAGGAAGTTTGAGTCTCATCAAATTCAAAATAATTTATTGTGGATCATAGGTTCATAAGATGGTGTGTTAGTTACAGGTAAGTCTGCGATGTCCCGCCATTGAGGCATACAAAATTCACATTATAATTTCAGTTGATAGTTAAAATACAATACAACAAATTGTCATGCAATATATTAAGATTAAATTAGTATAACATTTATTTCAAATTACAATTTAGTCATGAATAATATTTATGTTAAATTACAATTTAGTCATGTTACAGAAATAGTCTGATTCAATGTATAGTCATTTAGAAATTCTCTTATAGAGTAATAACATTTACTTATCAATAATTCGTGTAGTTTTTTTTAAAAGGCATTCATATTTCTAAGAAAAGGTGGAAGATTATTAAACATACGTGGGCCCATACACATTGACGGCACGGTTGGTGCAGTGGTTAAGCGATTGACTGCAGCGCTGCGTGTCGCGGGTTCGATTCCCGCACGGAACAAATATTTGTATGACCTACATGTATTTGTTCCGAGTCTGGGTGTTTTTCTATCTATAATATGTATGTAGGTATTTACAACAAAAAAAAAAATGTATATTTGTAGTTTATCAGCCATCTTGTTACCATAACACAAGCATTAGGTTGCTTAGCTTGGGACTAGATGGCGCTGTGTGAAATGTCCAGGGATATTATTATTATTATTATTATACAAAATATACTCTGGTGCAAAAGCTTTGTTTTACTGGCTACGGTACTCATCAGTGGGAACATTGTAAGAAGCCTGATTATGGATATACAGGGTGAAATTGAATTCATGGGCATCCTTTTAAGGGGTCATTGTAATCATCATTATGAACAACTTTTACTATGGGGCAAAAACTAAAATCGCGAAAAAAAAATCAGCTGTTCCCTAAATTTTGACGAGTTATGCGAACATAAATGTAGGGAACAGCTGATTTTTTTTTCGCGATTTTAGGTTTGGTCCCATAGTAAAAGTTGTTCATAATGATGAGTACAACGAACCCTTAAGGATGCCCATGAATTTAATTTCACCCTGTATTTTATATGTTTTTTCTTACAGTTTATGGGACAATGGCCGCCTCGAATGGATTGGAGACCCGTTTGAAACTGTCATTTGGAAACTGTCAATAATAATGTCAGGAAGAGATATAGATATCGTTCGGAGTGAGTTCATCATCATCTTTCACCGACTGACGTCCACTGCTGGACATAGGTCTGTTTATTATTATATATATATGACGGAGAAGGTATGTCTGTCTCTCGTTAGCATCAAGCATATTTTAATTACTGTGGGCGTACTATGGGTAGTGTTGGTTATAGCGCAATAGTTAAATGGTTTGCAGTTCAAATCAGATTACAATTCACGAACAAGTCAGTCACACTAGCGAATCTCATACTGTAGGTCCACAACTCAACGATACGGAACGCAAGACAGTTTCTAAGCACAACATGTGCTTAGAAACTGTCTTGCGTTTGTACGATGTCCAATGTTTCGATGTTCCCGAGAGCTCTGCTCACACCGTTCTTGTAGCTGTCGCTCTCGTCCACCTCCACGAACTCAGGCTAGACTCTGTCTATCGCGACGAGATGGCGCTAGCGTTCCGAATAGTCAAACGAATGACTCCGACATATTTAGATTAGTATAATATACTTTATATACATATGTATTATGTAAATGGTACACCACAGACTACCTACTGTATTTGTGTCTCCTTCCCCATTTTAATCCATCCAAAGGTTGTCTTTAAAATATCGCTCTTAGCGATAAGAGCGCCCATTGCGTCACCCTTTAAAAAAATTCTATATTTTTGTCTGTAATTTATATATTTTTTATTTTAATAAACGTTGCCCCACACTAGGAGTTACTCCCTTGGGTGCGTTTACAAACATTTACCTCACATACCTACACAAACAGCCAGACCCGGAACCACTACCTGTAGGCAATACAAATATTTGTTCCGTGCGGGAATCAAACCCGCGACACGCAGCGCAGCAGTTGATCGCTCAGCCACTGCGCCAACCGTGTCATCAATATGTATAATATGGTGTACAGTCACCAAAGGAGATAAGTAACCAGGGTCGTCGGATATTTGATGGGTAGTAAGAAACCGATGGATGTTTTCGAATGAAATTTAGTTTGATAAATTA
Organism: Apamea sordens; assembly: GCA_945859715.1. Taxonomy (NCBI): domain Eukaryota; kingdom Metazoa; phylum Arthropoda; class Insecta; order Lepidoptera; family Noctuidae; genus Apamea; species Apamea sordens. The sequence goes on along the minus strand of OX244015.1, from coordinate 1,025,391 downwards.
AATGTTTGTTTTCTATTAATTAAATAAAATTTTATCCGAAAATATCAATCCGTTTCTTACTAAACTTCAACTATATCCGATGACCCTGGTTACTTATCTCCTTTGGTGACCGTACATAATAAAGGGTATTCTATTCTCCTCCAAGCGTCGACGTATGGACCCGCACCCTAATTGCGTAACACACAATTAATCGGAATCGGTTTCATTTTGACAGTTCAACCACATTCATTGCGTTATTTACGTGTTGAGCAGACAAATTTTTCGAACTTATGAAGCAATAGATTAGCAATTTGCTTCAAAATGATTCAGATTACGATTGATTGAGGGTGCGGTTCTGTGCTTCTCGCATCCACCGCATCGGATTCCCGTAACCCTCGCTGATTGTCCGTCTGCGCAGGCAATTTAATTACTCATAAGCTAACTCTCACTACGATGCCTACAGACTTAACTCTAATAGTAACCTGATTGAGATTGTCAATATTATACTCATGCCATTGTTAACCGTTTTTGACAGATTGAACTAGTGAGCAATTTTTGAAGTGAAAACTTCTTTAGCGGCGTTGTGAACTTTTTTTGTGACGGGTAAAAAATGTTAAACACCAGGACACGTGACCTGACAGAAAATTCGTAAGTCGGAGCTTGCGTCAGGACACGTGACCTGATCGAAAATTCGTAAGACTGAGGGAGAGTAGACCGCATTCCAAAATATCAAAAATGCACAACGTTAATATTCAAGTTTTCACTTCTGCCGGCACTCCCGGAGTGCAAACCGTTTTTTTACAGATACACGTCATCATCATCTGCCTAGCCTTTTCCCAACTATGTTGGGGTCGGCTTCCAGTCTAACCGGATGCAGCTGAATACCAGTATTTTACATGGAGCGACTGCCTATCTGACCTCCACAACCCAGTTACTGGGTAATACGATACCCCTTGGTAAGACTGGTTGTCAGATTTTCGGGCTTCTGACTACCCGTAACGACTGTCAAAGATCCACGAATGACAGCCGGGACCAACGGCTTAACGTGCTTCCGAGGCACGGAGGGGTCTTGATATGTAAAGAACGGTGGTTTTTACAGATACACGTACGGTATTATAATGTCTGTAAGACGTCATAAATAAGATAATTCAATAAGATTAGGCAGTTTATACTATATTAGTTTTATTACGCATTTTAACTCTTACGTATTCTGGAATAGTACGTTCAAAGGCAGCTGTCAAAAACGCTTAACCCAGTGGACAAAGTATAATGTCAATTTGTTTGACATTATGCTAGTAAATTATTTTTAAACGAATCATTAATTATTTAGAGGTGTATCGCGTGACCCAGTACTGGTTGTGGGCGTCAGAGAGGCAGTCGCCCCATGTAAAATATATGTATTTGTAGCGGTATCTACAACGCCACATGCGAACTACGCGTCATACTGATGACACGCAAAATCCTGCATCGCACAAGCAGAGTTTACCGCGAAATTAGCATATACAATGTGTAACTGAATTAATGCACATTATGAAAGTAGTTTGTTCAGAATCGTTTACTCAATCGATTTCTGTAATTTTTAATATAGGTAATATTTTATCCCAAAAATAATTAAAACTACGTAAATTACTGTCACACTTCCGCTGTACTGTCAAAACAAACCAAAATGTATGAAATACCCACTAAGCTAGACCCTTATAGGAATGCGACTGTGTGCATGCGTAGATTTGTAATGTGACCATAATTTTCTCCCACAACAAGTATAACTAATTTATTAAAAAAACAAAGTTTTTTACATAATAATAAAAAATCAGTGTATTATTGTATATGATTATAACATAATATTCTAATTGGGGGTCCGGTAGTGTGCGTTAATTCCGGGACATGTTGTAGGTATATACAACAGCCCGACATGATTCATTGGGCAGTTGCCCACCAAACACAACCCCGTCTGCTCGGAGGATCCTCTCTTTTCTATGGAGGATGAGTGTACTTTACACCCTTTTCCTGCTACAGCTGCATCGGGTTAGCCTGGAAGCCGATCACAGCATAGAAAAAGTCTAGGCATTTATGTTAATGATTGATTAAATTATATTATTTTTTATGAATGAAATGGTTCTCTCCCCCAGCCTACGCGGCTATGATGTTCCACATGCTGCTACAAAGGAAGGAGACGCTGTCTACAGAGGTGAACTCCATCATTGATGAGGCTGACCTGTTCTATAATCATGATGAAGGAGAGCGCCTCTTAAATTCCTTGAAGGAGTTTGAGGATTACCCTAAAAGTGAGTGGATCATGGTACAGACTTCAGCAGGTCAAGCTACCCAAAACTGTAATATTTTCCCAATCAACTTTGAACCTTAATACTTTAGCGATAAAGTTAAAGATCTATTAAAGATTTCCATCGCCATATAACATTTATTCGAGTAAAAAAATTGACGTTTGACAGTTTTTGTATGAACTGTCAAAATTTCAAAATTATTCCTCGAATAAAGTTATCAAATGATTGAAAAATCAGCGCTTAGGCTGTTAGCTTATAAATTACGCAAATATTATGAGCTCAACTGTCATTAATGTGACACATTGGCGCCGATTGCCTACTTCACAAACTAAACTAAATTTAAGTTCAGTGCATCTTTTTCTTTCTATTTAATTTAGAAAAGGACAGAAGATAAATATTAGTTTAGTCAAAAAAAAATCTTCTGTTTCATAGAAAAGTGCAATACCTACGCGGTCGAAATGTATGGAACAGCAATATATTTTTTTAATAACCGACGAAAAATTTCGACGCTATGCGGTCTAAATTCATGTGCTGAATCCATGGTTACAGTTTGCGTGTCGATGTCCCTGCCACCCTGTATAATGTCAAATAATAAAAGATTATGCCAAAGAAGTATGTAAAAAATAAATAAAAAATAAACATCGTAATTTGAGAGCAGTTAATTAATTAAGTAGTTATGCCGTTAATGAGGTGCCAGGGAAACCACAGTTTATTTAGTTTGTATTTAATCTCTGATTTCAGCAACCAAAAACAGCTATTGGCTCTGCGACAGCCTCATAGAAAGCTTCCTACTGCCGTTCCGACGTCTGTCCGGCACGCGTCGCCGTCAACGACTGATGGACTCAATTAACAAAGCTGTAAAGCAACGCTTTCCTCTACTGTTGAGAGAACACAATGATGGAACTCTTGCTCGTCAAGGTGTGTCTGTCGTTTACCTTCTTATCCGTGTGGCTGCACGACTGTATATTAAATCCTGTTTTCCCAAGACTTTGCCGCTTCCACGGCGTTGTGGTCCATCGTAGAGGTCACTGACTGCATGTTTTGGGACACAGAGGGCAGGATAGGAGGTGGAGCATGGTTTGCGACATAGCTCCACAATCACACCCTACCGCCGTTCCGTCAAGATAGCCCCACTTTACGCTTCAACTTTCTGACTAACTGACCGACTATTTAATTTTGACAATTCAAAACTGCCTGAAAATGGTTTAATTTAAATAAATGCTTTGAGATGATAGATGCGATTTGAAAATAAGGACAATTTAAATGTTTAAGTACATATTTTAAATTTTAATTTCACAGTAAGGCCTAAGAATGGATCCCAAGCAAGAAAACGAAAGAAAAAACATCATACTCCTCACAAAAAGAAGCGAGAGAGAAAGATATATCGTGTACCAGAGTATAGCAATAGAAATATATATCAAAGACAATACAGCCAAGACTATAAGGAATCCATTTTGAAAACTATGACACCAGTAACAAGTGAACAGCCGAGATTCAGAGTCACCACTTCAAAAGTCTACAGAATGATACGAAGACGACCGACAACTGCATACTTTGACCTAGCAACTCGATCAACCAGAACTAGAAAACCAGGCTACCAAAAGACAACACCGTTCCAAGAAAAACTTGATTCCTTCGACAGGAAGAAGTATAAATATACCCCGCAAACAGTTTATCATCATCACTTCAGCCGAAAGATGTCCACAACTGGACAAAAACCACCCCCAACCGTCGCTACATCGACTGGTCCCAAGCTCCTCGCATCCAGCGGATACCATTCACCAGGTCGGTCGAAAAGAGCTTGGAAAGATATAAAATCTTTCTACCACCGAGTGAAAGATAAGTTGAAAGAATCTGAGGCAAAGAAGAAAGATAAAAGACTGGAATTAAAAGCTGAGCTGCTGATAAAGATTACTGGAAGTTCAAGTTACAGTGATGAGGAGGTGTCACTGACCAAGAACTTGAATGAAGCTCTTAAATGTGGGAATAAGACTGCTGACTTTGTTGATGAAACAAGATAGCAATCGTCCTGCATCTTCATCTGCCTGCCTCCCAGAGGTCGGCTTCCGTCTAACCGCATGCATTTTTTTTTCGCTATGCCTTCTCGCAGTTCAACCTAGGAGGTTGTCATCTGCTTCACTGGATGATGCTTCATTAAATTTTGGCCTCCAGCCAGGGCTTAAAAAAATTAAAAACTAAGTGACTCCACGCTAAGGGCACCCCCTGTGGGGGACGGACCTGGGAGAGGACAGCAAGGGACAGGCTGGATTGGAAACTAACCGCATGCAGCTGAATACCAGTATTTTGTATGGAGCGACTGCCTACCTGACCTTCTCCACGCAGTAACTGACAAAAGTCTGGCAACCCGTAACGACGACCGAATGTGATTCATTTTCTAGTTATTGTTATGATATCTACATATAAATGTGTATTGTTATTAGTGTTTTAGTTATTTTCGCACTCTGTTTATCGTAAGGATGAAAGAAAAGAAAAAAGAAGAGAAGAAAATACGTTTATTTGCTGTTAACATGACGCAAAAAAGAACATAAAACACAAAAAAGTAAGAAAGGGTTAGAGGAAACATGCGTCACATCCACGCAAAACGGCTATCGCTCGGCATTATGCTGCGACCCTATGCAAAACAGAGCCCCAGCGCTGGTTTTCAGCGACAGCCAGCGCCGACGTAACGACGTCGTCCGGTGCAGCAAACAATTATTAGGACGCTGTACCGGTATAACGTACTTCAAGAAAAATTGTATAATTTAATATAAATGTGCTAGAAACAAACAGCCGATCGATTCTGTAAAAATCTCACTAAGAAAAGTTAGGTGAAGTGAGCTTAGAGTGAGCTGTCAACAGTGTCAATCCCTAGCATTTAGTTTGGAATGACAGCTCACTCCACGCTCACTTCACCTAAGTTTTCACGGTGAGATGGTTACAGAATCGCACTGTAGGAATATCAAAAAAGGAAATATACATGTTTGAGAATATCCAAAAAATATTATTATTACATATTATTGTTCATCCTCAAATTGACCTTTATGACAACTTATGTCATAAAGGTCAATTAATTACCTACTGCAGCCGAGCGATTCTGTAAAAATCTCACCGTGAAAAGCTAGGTGAAGTGAGCTTAGAGTGAGCTGTCCATAGTGTCAATCCCTAGCATTAGTTGGAATGACAGCTCACTCCACGCTCACTTCACAGTCGAAGTTATCACAGTGAGATGGTTACAGAATCGCACTGCAGGTGTTCATGCCGACCTTATCATCATCACCTTCCTCCTTCATCCCAATGTATATAGGATGATTGACATGACAATGTATATTCAAAAGCGATTTACTCCTTTATTTTTTAATGAAATTTTATGGTACCATTTTCCAACCCACAGGTTTATGTCCACGTTGCATTTGTTCACGAAAAAATCGCAATAGAAAGTTGCCAAGTGTTGACATGTTAGTGCTCGTGACTGTACATTATAGAATACCATAAAAAAAATGAACACAATGTTCATGAAACTTATTTTATTATTGCGTTAATTTATCTCAAGCTACATACAATTTAATAGCTAAGTTTGCAGGGGTTAAGAGTACCATAAAAATTAGTTTTTAGAGTAAACAAGTTCGATGACAGTTTGGGATACGATAAACAAATAAAATGCATCCGTTGTTTTGTCTCTTTCTATTGTATCAACACAGTACGAAGTAACTAGTAGTAGAGCTGTCTGTGAAGCAGCTCGTCCGGTGAAGTACTGCCACCACTGCCGATCGATTCTGTAAAAATCTCACCGTGAAAACTCAAGTGAAGTGAGCTTGATCTGTGAGTTGTCAGTAGTGTCAATCCCTAGCATTATTTGGAATGACAGCTCACTTCACCTAAGTTTTCACGGTGAGATGGTTACAGCAGTGCGATTCTGTAACCATCTCACCGTGATAACTTAGGTGAAGTGAGCGTGGAGTGAGCTGTCATTCCAACTAATGCTAGGGATATACACTATTGACAGCTCACTCTAAGCTCACTTCACCTAACTTTTCACGGTGAGATTTTTACAGAATCGATCGGCAGAATCGCACTACAGGTGTGGCGAACATAAAGGTCGTAACTCATCACATACCCATAGACTGTAATTTCTATAAACGTTTTTTTTTGCGTTAAAATAGCCCACAAAGTTCAAATGTTCTTAAGTTTTTTGCATTTTCACTTTGAATCTCGACTGAACTGTCATTCTTTGTGTCATACTTCCCAAGATGTGTGTCTGGTAGTATCTCTGGCTGAGCTCTGGTCTGTGTCTGTGTATCCGATGTCGTTTCCTCTCTCCTTTTCTCTTGTGTGATCGATGCTGTCGCTTTCTCTTGCTTGCTCTTGGTGACCGTGTGGTGTCGCTGTGAGGTTTTTGAGACACGGGCTCAGTTCGAGGTAGAGGTTGTTTTTCTGTGGGAATAAATTAGATAATTTAAATATTAATAACAGCCGCACAGGTCGATCGGTCAGGTTAAGCTACGCTTGCCACGGATGGTCTGTGGATGGGTGACCATCTTTACCTGCCATACCGAGACCCCTCCGTGCCTCGGAAAGCACGTTAAGCCGTTGGTCCCGGCTGTCATTCGTGGATCTTTGACAGTCGTTACGGGTAGTCAGTAGCCCGAAAGTCTGACAACCAGTCTTACCAAGGGGTATCGTATTACCCAGTAAGCAACTGGGTTGTGGAGGTCAGATAGGCAGTCGCTCCATGTAAAATACTGGTATTCAGCTGCATCCGGTTAGACTGGAAGCCGACCCCAACATAGTTGGGAAAAGGCTAGGCAGATGATGATCAACCAACTCAGCCTATCGCAGTCCACTGTTGGACAAATGCCACTCCTAGACTGCGCCACAATACCCTGTCCTCCGCCTTCCGCATTAAGTCTACCCCAGTCATCTTTAGGTCGTCCGTCCATCTAGCTGGGGGGCGTCCCACACTAGGTACGCTTGCCGATTTGCGGTCTCTACTGCAGGACTCGTCTACTCCACCGGCCATCGGTCCTTCGACAAACATGGCCAACCCACTGCCACTTCAGTTTGCTTACTCTGCAAGCTATGTCGGTAACTCCGGTTCTTTTCCGGATAATTTCATTGCTGATAAAATATTCTAGTGAGTGATCTTATTGGTAATGTTCTTCAGAAAAGTCAGAAGCGTAGTACTCGTTTGTGGTTGCATATTAGAAAATCAAAACTTTTCTGAGCCAATTTCAAAAGAACAACGTACAAATCAACAAAGTTTAAAATAACGATGGTCATTTGATCAAAAGTTCAGCTGACCAAAGTCTGGAATATCAATGTTTAAATTATTTATTACACTATTGACCAAATCGATGAAATCCCAAAGAGCGGCGACGTAGTTCCCGCGATTAATATGTTTTCGTTGTGTGGTCACAGTTCTAACCTAACCTAACCTAGCTGTTTCGATGTAAAAACTTTTGATCAGTCGTTCATTTGATGTCACATACATTGGGATTTCAAATTTTTTCTAAATAAAACATTTGGTCATTTTTATTTCGTTTATTGTTCTTTTGAAATTTGCTCGAGAAAGTTTTGATTTTCTAATATGCAACCGTTTGTTAAATAGTTTCGTTGTAGACTTCGTAGCAGTAGAGTTCTTTGTGAAGAAGCTCGTCCGGGGAAGTACTACCAACATACATATTTCTGCTGCCAAGCGTTGCTGTGTTGGAACACAGCAACGCTCACGCACACATATCCTTTAGACTGGAGTCTAAAGGATATTTGTGCTGGTGAATAAACAGGTGCAGACGCCAGCACATCAAGCTACTACCATCTGTCAAATTTCTTTAATAGATTTTCAACTTTATCGCTAAAGCATTAAGGTTCAAAGTTAATTGGGAAAATTTGACAGTTTCGGGTAGCTTGACCTGCTGGCGTCTGTACATGAGACTTCTCAGCTTCGTCTCTGTGATGACAACGCATCGCAATGTCTCTAAAGTCCATTCTGAATAAGATAAGACATTTAAACAAAACTTTTTTACAGTCCGTTCAACCGATTTTAACTTCTATTCCGCAGGCATACCTAAGGATGGCATTAAAAGCAAAAAAAGTGGTTACATTACCAACTATTTACTGCAGTTGCCATTCGTCATGCTACCAACGCAATAGAAGTCAAAATCGGTTGAATGGACTGTAAAACAGGTTTATAATTCCGAATGGAGTCTAGTATTGCATATGTCTAAAGATGGCGGTGAACACTTGCCATCCGATGCGCCGACGGCATCTCTGACGTCACCGCTCTGCTGTTGGGTCTTTTTATGAGATTGTATTTCCAAGTTCACTGAGTCCATCAGTTCTTGACGTTGTTGCGTGTCTTTGAGACGTCGATACGGTCTCAGAAAGTTATGTATGAGACTATTGCAGATCCAATAGCCAGTTAATCGAACTAGAATTAGAAAAACACAATTTTATTTTGATTTTTTGAAGTGAAAATCTTTAGCGGCGTTGTGCACTTTTTTGTGATGGGTAAAAAATGTTAAACTCGCGTCAGGACACGTGACCTGATCGAAAATTCGTAAGACGGAGCTCGCGTCAGGACACGTGACCTGATCGAAAATTCGTAAGACGGAGGGTGAGTAGACCGCATTCCAAAATATCAAAAATGCACAACGTTAATATTCAAGTTTTCACTTCTGCCGGCATCCCACAGTGCAACCCGTTGTTTTTTTAGTCTGACAAACAGCTGTATATAACTGGGTTGTGGAGGTCAGACAGGCAGTCACTCCAAAAAAATAATCCCGATAAATGACAAATGATTTTATTTTGTAAGTATGTAGGTTTGTACAAATACTTTTACACGTCAGTCATATTTTAAAACTAGATGAGGTCGGCGTTTCCTATCTGACTAGTCTGAGAAGAAAGGCCGAAACCAACTCAGACGTCACATTCTCTTTTAAAGTCCAGACATAATCTTGATCAGATCATATGAAGACCATGTAGGTCGATGTCTGAGATGGTCTTTTGAAAAAAGAACCACACAGATTGAGAGGACCTGTCCAGTCAGTGCACGCATTTGATAGAAAACGTGCAACTCAACTCAAAACTTAAGGAGCTCAACGATTCAACGAACAATACCAAAGAAAGGACATTTAGGTAGGCCACATAAATTACTCAAACTGCCAGATCATGACAAAGCTAACAGAGAGAAAAATAAAAAGAATAAATAAAATTACCCACATAGTCATTGATCATCCCCATCATATGAGATCTTGTATAATACTGGTAATCAGCTGCATCCAACCCCAACGTAGTTAGAATAAGGCTAAGCAGATGGTCTACGTACTGTTTGGATACGCCGCGAACTCGTTCAGGGCATCAAACAGGAGACTTCCTTCCTTGTCGTCATACAACATGTCAGCATACTCCAGGATTGTGTTCACTTCTACTGACAGCTCCTGATGTCGCTGACTGAGCATGTGGTACAAATTCGCTGCGTGATCTGGTGAGAGAAAGCAAAAGTCATAAAACTTGCTGGATGTGACAGCTGGTACCTATTTAGAATAGCATATCGTGTCGCTATTAGAAAATAGAAATAGTAAGTATTTATTATCCAGGTAGGTAATACAGTAAGCAGGTTGACAGCAAGTTGAGACGACATGAGTGGCTTAAAATATTACCTACAGCTAGGTTACAATATAGTATTTGCTAGTGAGCCTACTGACAGCTCCTGATATCACTGACTGAGCATGTGATACAAATTCGCTGCGTGGTCTGGTGGAAAAGAGTACGCAAATGTGAATAAAATAGCTGCCAGTAGCGGCAAGTAACTACGACATTCACTCCCTAAAGAGGGAGGCAGTGGTATGCACACTTCGCTAGCTATATAAGATTAAATCTCATGTAATAGGGGCGAGGCCCGTGGCTAAATAATAACAGCCGCACAGGTCGATCGGTCAGGTTAAGCTACGCTTGACGCGGTTGGTCTGTGGATGGGTGACCTTCTTTACATAGCGAGACCCCTCCGTGCCTCGGAAAGCACGTTAAGCCGTTGGTCCCGGCTGTCATTCGTGGATCTTTGACAGTCGTTACGGGTAGTCAGAAGCCCGAAAGTCTGACAACCAGTCTTACCAAGGGGTATCGTATTACCCAGTAACTGGGTTGTGGAGGTCAGATAGGCAGTCGCTCCATGTAAAATACTGGTATTCAGCTGCATCCGGTTAGACTGGAAGCCGACCCCAATATAGTTGGGAACCGGTTAAGCAGATGATGATGATGATATTGCCTTGGGCAGGGCAGAAATCCAGACTGCTATTAAGAAATTAAAAACCACAGACCCCATAGTGCGCCGATTACATTATAAATCAACAGCAACATAGTGATTCTTGAAAGATTTCAAAGCAAGACATTGAGAGCCTTACTAGATATACCCTATTACGTGAGCAACAAACATATACACGAGGACCTAAAGATCACTACCGTCAAACAAGAGATCGCTAGATATAGTGAAAGCTATCAGACGAGAATATCAACTCACGTCAATGAACTGGCATCCAAACTATAAGGCACAGGAAGTATTTTTACACATTCCCGATTGATACGGCATAGTGTCTCTACACTCACCGTGAGATTTGGTGACACCAGATGAAAGGGTAACAGGAATTCCCTCTGCTAACAAGACATAGATCGAGATACCTCATTAGCCGATCGATTCTGTAAAAATCACGCCGTGAAAACTCAAGTGAAGTGAGCTTGATGTGAGTTGTCACTAGTGTGTGTGTCAATCCCTAGCATTATTTGGAATGACAGCTCACTCCACGCTCACTTCACCTAAGTTTTCACGGTGAGATGGTTACAGAATCGCACTGCTGGTAATAGTGTCAATCCCTAGCATTATTTGGAATGACAGCTCACTCCACGCTCACTTCACCTAAGTTTTCACGGTGAGATGGTTACAGAATCGCACTGCTGAATGGCTTATTGTGTTAACACAGATTGCCAAAAAAAAAAAACGTTATAAATGAACAAACTCACTCTGAATGTTATCTGTCTGCGATTCCTTCAGTAATCTAGCGACCGTCCTCGTGACATTTATGAGCGGCTTGCCGAACCACAGTAATTGTCCACTTTGGTCTAAGCTGTAACAACAAACTTCATAAAGTCCTCTTCACTATTTCCCTATTATTGGCAAACAAGCCGGCCCACCTCATAGTAAGTGCAATGCAAGGTCAATGCATAAAACTCAGCCTATCGCATTTCACAGCTGGACGTAGGCCTCTCTCAGGCTGCGCTACAACATCCTGTCCTCCGTCTTCCGCATCCAGTCTGTCCCAGCCACCTTCTTAAGGTCGTCCAGCCATCTAGCTGGGGGGCGTCCCACACGACGCTTGCCGATACGCGGTCTCCACTCCAGGGGGTCTACTCCGAAGTAGTATCGGCCGAATGTTCGGCTGTTTCCTGCTATGAAGTTACTATTTGGTTCAGTCGGTTCCGATCCTACACTCCTACACTCTTTCGAATTTTGACTATGGTCCCGACCCAACTGAGCCGAAACGAACTTTTTTCGAATTTTTCAATAATATTCGGTTCGGCCATGTGTCGGTCCGATCCGAACATTCACACTTTGCACTTCAGAGTAGGCCCCCAGGACTCGTCTGCTCCACCGGCCATCGGTCCTTCGACAAACATGGCCAGCCCACTGCCACTTCAGTTTCCTTACTCTGCAAGGTATGTCGGTAACTCTGGTTGTTTTTCGGATAATTTCATTCCTGATTTTATCCTTCAAAGATACTTCGAGCATAGCTTGCTCCATAGCGCGCTGAACGACCATGAATTTGTGAACCAGCCCGAACGCCAGTGTCCACGTTTTGTCGTCATATGTCATGACGGGGAGGACACACTGGACGCACGATAGGCGACGAGAAGACTTGACGGAGTTTTCCAAATATTGCCCAACCCAACTGAATCCTTATGTCGGCTTCTTTCTCAAAGTTGTTTCTACCGAGCTCAATGAGAGGGTCAATGCATAATATATCTGTAATAGCAGAGGCATCGTAGATCTACGCGCTGCCCTCCCAGAGACAAAGCTGAACTATTTCATGTGCCTCTAACTACATCAGCACACATACCCTTCGACCTGGAACACAGCCACGCTGCATCATTCGTCCACTTTATTAAATTAATTTAGATTACCAAGGGATTTTGGGGAGCTTGTGGCTATTAAGTAATAACAGCCGCACGGGTCGATCGATTAGGTTAAGCTAAGCTAGCCGCGGTTGGTCCGAGGATGGGTGACCATTTTCACATACCAAGACCCCTCCGTGCCTGGGAAAGCACGTTAAGCCGTTGGTCCCGGCTGTCATTCACGGATCTTTGACAGTCGTTACGAGTCGTCAGAAGCCCGAAAGTCTGACAACCAGTCTTACCAAGGGTATGGGATTACCTAGTAATTGGGTTGTGGAAGTCAGATAGGCAGTCGCCATGTAGGTAAAATACAGGTATTCAGCAGCATCCGACTAGACTAGAAGCCGACCCCAACATAGTTGGGAAAAGGCTTGGCAGATGATGATTGACCCGGAACAAAATGACTAAGATAAAGCGCGTCAAAATTTGGGAGTAGGGGTCGTCACGACCCCCACTCCCAAATGTGGCAAGGCGTGACGTCATGCGGAACTTTAACGGGCGATATCTTCATCATTTTTTATATGATTGACAAAAGAAAAAATACCTGGTACAATATTTTTTGATAATCTAACTGACGGACTAATTAGAATTTTTAGGAAACTAGCCTATTGTCTAACGTACAAACTAGATACGAGCTGGTTACTGCGGGAATTACCGAGAATGCGCGATAATTCTCCAGAAGATGCGCGACCTGTCCATACGTGTGTATCTAATTTGTGCGTTACACTATTGACATAGAGTTCATTATGCTTTGTACAAAAATAATCGCTTCCATTCCGTTCCACGGCAATATAAATTGAGCCTTACTTATTAATGAATAAAATGACAGATACCCGTCTATAATCTGCTCTGTATTCTTGACCACATCACGAACTGCTTTCCTCTCCTTCGTAGCTATGAGTCGAGTCAGCTCTATCAGAAACACCATCATATAGCCTTCTTGTAGTGCTTCTATCATTTTGAAGTAAGGATGTGCAACAGTATTTTCTGGAACAAAACTACAGCTATTGTTCCTCTTGGCATAAAAAGATGCAGGCCTGTTAGCCTGCTGCTCAGCAGTGGGTAGAACTTTGCAGCCAATGTTGCTGGAATAGTATAGGCTTTGTAGGAACTGGAATAGTATAGGTAAATCCTACCTTCTCGCTGTGGTTGTTTCCTCCTTTATAAGTAGGTAGGTGTGATTCTGGGCGATGTAATGAAAGTCTTCAGGTAAGTGTTGTAGCTAGTTTATGATACGTTCTAAAGCGGTACACAGATATTACGAAAGCACAAGAAGAACGGAGGATTGAGATGCACAGATATATTAAAAGGATATAAATAAAAAACGATGAAGATATCGCCCGTTAAAGTTTCGCGTGACGTCACTTGCTTGCGACACTTTTGCAAGCAAGTGACGTCACGACCCCCACTCCCAAATTTTGACGCGCTTTATCTTTCTCATTTTTTGTTTGATTGACAAAAGAAAAAATACGTGTCGATTATTTTTCGATAATATAACTAAGGGACTAAATATAATTATGTATTATGTTTTACCCAGGCAACTACCCTATTGACACATAAATAAAATTTGAATATACTTATTATTGAAGCGTCCCGTTACTGCGCAAACTTCTCTATTTTTTTAGATGCCTGGCCACGTCTGACTTGCTAACATATTGGTCCTTCGAGCCGAATTGTACACAACCAATACAGAGATAATAAATATGATTATCTATTATTTATTTACTTCTTCAAACTTTCAATCAATAAGTGGCATGGCTCTCATTAGTATCGTAAAACGGGGTGAATAGGGATGCAGGGGTGAATCGGGACGAAACTTTAAAATGGATGTTAACGTTGAAGTAATATAGTTTGTTGCCAGAAAAGACACTTTAATGTGTTTCCTTTTTTAAATTAAAGATTAAGGTGTCCTTGTTAGCAAAAAACTATAATATTACTGAGCTGAACCGGCAAACGTTGTATTGCCATATAAATTATTTTTAGCTGCCCGGCGCTACTTTGTTCGCGTGGTGTAGGACTAAACTAATACAATCTTCTGTCCTTTTCTTAATGAAATAGAAAGAAAAAGATGCACTGAATTTAAATTTAGTTTAGTTGGCGGACAAGGGAATCGGCGCCATTATTTTGTTACTGTAAGCCTTCCGATAATAAAGATCATATGTAAAATAACATAAAGGTACATAATAACGTTATGGTACATACGTCTAGGAAACTGTCTGGCTGTAGTAGCTTCAGGAGAAGAAGGAGAGGCTGTAGGAGTCTCCATCTGCTCCGAATACCACAACTTCTTCGTAATTTCACGTATCCTCATGATTCTTTCTCCTGCATTCATTTGTGGAATCGTCTTCTCGAATTCGTCGTCATCATCAGTGTTAGTATCATCGCCTTTTATTTCCATTCCATCACTTAGAAGAAGATTAGGGAACAGTCTTTTCTTGGTTGCAGTTGAAACCAACCAACCAACCGTCTGTGAACGTTTGACCCTACGCAGCACAGGCTCTCTAAACCGCCTTACTAGGTCGTATGATGAAGCTTTGGCTTCAGATTCTGGGTTTCTTCTTTGAGATATCTCAAGCACTGTAGTCCTCTGATGTAGTTGGTGTCGTGGCTGGTCTCTGAAGGCGTTGTTCTTCAACTGTCTGCTGTTGATCTTTTGTTGAGTTATCTTCCGATTCCGTCTGTTTGCTTGTGGAAACCTTTCAGCTGATGATGAAAGGTTTTTGATTAGTTATTGCGGATTTTTGAGTAATATAATAATAAAGTGTAGCAATTCATACCCGAAATATTTTAAAAGAAACATTTATAGGTGGTAAAGACCCCATAACAACGATTTTTCTTTTTTTATCAAAGTTTTTTTACGTAATTAATTAAAATAAATATTAATTTTAAAATTACTTGAGACATTAAGCATACAATCTTTACTCCGCTTCAATGACAGTAAATATTACGTAGACCCAGCGTAATGGATGTGAAAAAATAAGACGGAGCCAGTATTTATTATGTGTCAAGTAATTTTTTTTTATTATTAACTTTTTTTTTCGTTTTTATGTTTTCTTTGCCACCTATAGATGTTTCTCTGTAAATATTTCGTGTATGAATAGATACACGCAATACACCAACCCGTACTGGGCCCGCGTGGTGGATCACGGCCCACTCCCTGTCACAGAGAGGAGGCCTGTGTTCCAGCAGTGGGAACGGCTGATGATGATGATGAAGTTTTACTGACTAAAAGCGACCTTAAATGTATTCAATGTAAGGTCTAATGAATAAAAACTTGAGAGGTGTCAAGGGACACCCGGATGGAACGAAGTATAACTGGCTCGCTTTCTATAAGAGAGAGAGAGAGATAGAGACAGACAGAGAAACACGCGCACGCCGCACGGCTTATAACTATAGCAAAAAGTGTCGTTCCAACTTTTGGTCTTAATTTTTTCCGTGTAGCCTCCTTTCGCAACGCGCGATAAGGAACTTCGTTCCAATATAAACGTATTTAGCTAACTTAATACAAAAACTACTCCGCTCTCACGACTACCTCGTTGGTCTGTACCGCTACTGCTGAGCACAAGGTCCCGGGTTCTATTCCCAGGTTGGGCAAAGTGTTATTGCGGTTTTCCATCTCGAATTTCTCAGCACGGGGTCAAGTTTTGTGCCCGGTTGACGTCAATAGTATCGCTATCACATGGGACTTACACATAACCGTTGAAATGTGGGTGTATTATAAGAACACCCCTGCCGAAACCTTCAGGGTCTATAGGCATGATGTTATACAACGTGGCGCTACAATGGCGACATTAATTTAACACACGGGTAGGGCTAGTGGCCAGTACCTAATCATAAAAATTATAACAACATAAAAAAATCGTAACTTGAAAACCACCTGCACCGCGCGCCGACATAGAGCTCTCTCTCTCTCTTTCCTTCAATTCGCCTTTTTTTTGCACGTTAATTGTTTTAATTACATTGATGCGATGTTATGATCCGTGACCCCGGCAAATGACCCGTGCGCTACAGTTCTTTAAGTCAGGTTGCTCTAAGATGCTATTATATAAAATTGTTAATAAATAAATAAATATTAATGTTTAATTAAATTAAAATATATTCATAAAACTACAACGCAAAACCGTATACGTGTGTTAAATTAATGTCGCCATTAAAGCGCCACGCTGTATAAATACAACTGTAATGATTTTATATAATAATTATTGAAAATAAGACTTTTACCGGAAGCGACAGATGGCGCTAGTGGTTGCACGAACTTTATACATTTTTTTTTTGTGTATGGGAAATCATCAAATCACGCCTCCCGCTCTGGGTGGAGCGGAAGGGAGTGTCAGACTCTTACTGACTAAAACCCACCCGTGTTCCTTCCTTAGCCCTTTATGTTCCAGGGCAGCGGTAACCCTTTCGGACGATCCCGCTACCCACGAACTATATCAGTTTTAAATAGTCATTTGTAGAACGGTTTAACGGTGTCTGAAGTATACAGTTTGTTTTGTATAATTAATAAATCAATATTGTTTAAAGTAAAAAGGTTTATTTATAATCGTAGTTAAACATTAATGTATTTTAGTTAGTCAAGTGATTGTATGTACTATTTACTTTGCTCTGATTGGTCGTATAGCCGGCTGAGTGTTCACTTCCATTTAAAGTGGGGAACATTCAGTTGGCAACTATTTTGCTCGGGCAGAGTCAGTCTTTTCCGAGACGTTGAACCGTAAGCATATCTTACGGTTCCGTGCTACTTTTATTATATTCTACTGTGTGTGTGATTGTGATAAACTGCTTGTGTTGGAATAAAGTGAATAAACATTATTAAAACTGTACTTGAGGTGTATGATTTCTTCACACAACTTACTAAAAGATGGTCTTTTAAGCGCTTGTCCTGTAGGAATCTGTACGTATATTTCATGGCCGATTGGAGAAGGAAGGAAGGAGTAATGAGGAGTGATCCGGGTCGCCTGGTCTATTCCTGGAGTACTGTTCCACATGATATTCGTGATGCTGTCCATGAAGTTGTGGTTTCTTGCTGCTTCATTTCCGGGACCGTTGAAGTAAGCTAGAAATGAGGTTGCTGCTAAATAATTATTTTCAACTTTAAGCCTTTTTATTTTATTATATATGTGTTTATTTTGTAGGTAAGTAGGCTTGTGTGGTCACAGTCTCTTTTAAAGTCCAGACATAATCTTGGTCAGATCATATGAAGACCAATAGATCCCATTACAATAGGTTCGTGATATCGAACAATCAATCATGTGTGATGCACATTATAACTTGGAAATGATTTACACGCGTTATATACCTAATTAAGCTTCGATCAATAATAGTACTAGATTAAGGATCAGCCGGTCGATTCTGTAAAAATCTTACCGTGAAAACTCAAGTGAAGTGAGCTTGATGTGAGTTGTCAGTAGTGTCAATCCCTAGCATTATTTGGAATGACAGCTCACTCCACGCTCACTTCACCTAAGTTTTCACGGTAAGATGGTTACAGAATCGCACTGCAGGAACAAAAATCAGTCGCTCAAGTGGCCACGTTTGCACCCACGTAAATCTACATTTCTTAGAAAAAAGTTTATTAATATTAACAACTTCAGTTTATTATAAATGCTTAAACATAAATTTTAATTACCATTGCAAAATATAGTTAAACTTTCGCTTGAAAATAAAATAATTCTATTTTTAAATTTTCAGCATTTATTCTAAAATGAAACTTAAAGTCTAAGTAATAATGTTAAAAACATACTAATTTGAAATAAGACCACAAAAGTATTTGTGGTCTTATTTTTCGGGCCGTTTTTGAAGCGCTTATCGGGAATCTATAATTAAGTATAAATATTTATAATGTGTCGTCGCATATTCCACAGAGCCTAAAGACTAAGGTCTTCAATCAGTGCGTCCTGCCAGTTATGACTTACGGAGCCGAAAGGTGGACACTCACGGTATGGCTGGTCTATAAATTCAAGGTCGTTCAGCGAGCTATGGAACGGGCTATGCTTGGAGTCTTTTTTTTTATAACCCCTCCCGCTCTGGGCGGAGCGGAAGGGAGTGTCAGACTTTTACTGACTAAAACCCACCCGTGTTCCTTCAGTTGCCTGTGCCAGGGGCCACGGTATCTCTTTCGAACAACCCGCAGCCCTGGTGGCATGCTTGGAGTCTCTCTGAAGGATCGAATCCGCAACGAGGTGATCCGGCAGAGAATCAAAGTTGTCGACATAGCTCACAGAATAAGCAAGCTGAAGTGGTAATGGGCCGGCCATATTAGTAGAACCGATGACCGTTGGGGTAGACGTGTTCTTGAGTGGAGACCGCGAATCGGTAAACGTAAGGTTACGCCCTCAGGCTACGTGGAGCGACGATCTTCGCAGGATGGCTGGTAGCAGCTCGATAAGAGTTGCCGAAAATCGAGTTGAATGGCGTGCAATAGGAGAGGCCTATGTCCAGCTGTGGACTGCTGTAGAATAATGATGATGATGATTTATAAAGTCAATCCCGGATGGGCCTATTTTTCTGACAAAGAATCAGCATCACCATCTGAAGCGACAATAACTATGCAGCCAGCCTTCAGAACCATTTCTAACTGAACAGACAGCTGTGCTGCTGGGAAGTTTGTTGCGCCACTTCTTCTTCCCAGCGATAGCACTAGGAAGTGGTGAAGGGCGGGCGTTTTTGGGGGACTGTCTTTTGTAATTTTGACGTTCGAAAAGTGCTGATTCTCAGCCTAATTTGAATAAATGACTTTTGATTTTGATTTCTCATTAAATTACGTTATGTAGATCAGCACCCTAATTGCGTAACACACGATCAATCGAAATCGGTTTCATTTTGACAGTTCAACAACATTCATTGCGTTATTTACCTACGTGTTGAGCAAACAAATTTTTCGAACTTATGAAGCAATGGATTAGCAATTTGCTTCAAAATTATTCAGATTCCGATTGATCGTGTGTTACGCAATTAGGGTGCTGGAATATGTACGTTCTACGACAACTATCAAAAAATGGTTAACCTAATGGACAGGGTTTAAACAAAATACACACCTTTCTTAATTTCATCAGAATTAACTATATCGAAATGAAAAAATAATCCTAAAGTTAATAGTAACATATTATTTTGTCCCTTTAAGTTGTATTCCTATTTAAAACATTGGGTACTGCCATAGTTTGATGCGAATGCCCCAGAACGAGGGGAATACTTGTGTGTACCAGTGTGAGTATTTTAAAAATGTAGGTACTCAATATTAGTGAACATCCAATTTTACTAAGGTTGTTTGCACAGTTGATTTTTTTATCGTTTTACGGTTAAGTACTGAAAATATTTTTTTAGTAGTAAGCACATGTACACACAGCACCAAAAGAATTATTGAATTGTTCAAGTAGGTACATAAAATTACAACATCGATTTTATATATTATGTTCGTCCACTATAATATTTATTTATCTACAATTTTATATAAACTGTAGTAGTATTTTTAGATCAAATATTTGAAAAATAAACTCGCGTTTGGCCACGGAAGGCCCAACCATTATTTGTTTTTAAAGGCCATTTTTTAAACTCACAAAAATCTTTAAGTTTATTGTAGTTACTACTTCAGTTTTACTGTAAATAAAATTGTAGTTATATTTTTATTCAATTTATAACCATACTATAATACTTGTACTATATATACTGTTTAATATCATAAATTCGAAAGTGATTCAGTCTGTCTGTATGTTACCTTTTCACGCTTATACCACTGAAAGAAATAAAGTAAACTTTTACACGCAAGACTCATCAATACTATACCAGTAATAGAGATTATATAGAACTGCCTTCAGTTAGAACTTTGTACGGAAGGAAAACTACAGTTTGAGGGAGCTCAGCTTTGCAATAAGTTACCCAAAGACATTAGAGACTCAACTATATACAGTTTTGAAAATAGGTTGAAGTTGTATTTGGCTAACCAACGATAAGAACAGTAACTCTGTGTAATTCGATAGATCGAACGATAATTAGTAATACGAATATTATTATGTTTTTTTAAGTTTCTCATTTAAGTGAACTATGTTTGTTCTTTTTGAGAAATAAAATGCTTTAAACCGATGAAAGAAAATATATTTATTTAGCACCGACTAAAAGACACACAATACATCAGATAAAAACAATAAATAAATAAATAAATATCCCTGGACATTTCACACACAATATAAAAACTATTTTACAACAAAAAAACAACCGAATTCCAAAAAAAACCACTACCTACAAAGAGAAAAATAACTTTAATTTCGGAAGTCGATGTCGCTAGTAAGTAAGTAAGTAAGTAAATTTTATTTGTTTAAACATGGTGTACATGGTGCGCATGCAGGTTATTAATAGGATAGAGAAAAGTTCTAACATGTTCAGCCGCATATCGTGGCGTACAAATTGGTAGGAAGAGATGGTGCATAAACCGTGATAATATTCATCAAAATTACATTTCATCATTATTCTTTAGATTAGGTATAATTACAATTCAATAAGCATTTTTTAGATACAATTCAAATGTCTAAGTAAAAATTAAATAAATTGGTCAATAAAAATATACATAAATAACTGTCACTAAAAATTTCAATTCCAAATAACAATTTATGATTACAATAATATGTCAAAAATATAACATTGTCATTTCAAAAACGAAGAAAATTGTCCTCTTTCATAAACTCTGCTATACTGTAATAAGCTCTTTCATTTAGTAAACTCTTCAATTTACTTTTAAGAGCAGATATATTTAATGTTTTCCATGATTTGGGCAATTTATTAAAAATGGTCGGAGCCATGCAAAATATGCTCTTACGCATAAGAGCTGTTTTAGCGCCGTGAACACAGAGTTTGAAATTATCACGCCTATTCCTAGGGAAAGCATCACATAAACGCTGAAATAAATGAAAATTGGATTTAATGAACATTACCGTTTCCAGGATATATAATGAGGGCAATGTCAATATTTTACGTTCTATGAAATAAGATTTACAACTGTCCGTTGTTTGCAGTCTAAACATCGATCTGATGCACCTTTTCTGTGCCCGAAACGCTATTTCACTGTCCGTGCTATTCCCCCAAAAGATGACTCCATATCTAAGAATTGATTCGGCTAATCCGTAGTAAGCAGTAATTAGCATCTGTGTTGAGAACCACAGCAAGCTGTTTAAGAGCGTAGGCTGCACTACTCAATTTTTTACTAAGTGCCTCTATTTGAGGTTTCCAATTCAATTTAGAATCTATTATTAGTCCCAGAAATTTTGTTGTGTCAGCTTCATTGATATTAATATTATTAAATTGAATATTAAGATTGTTGATTGTTTGTGTACGTTGTCTAAAATGCATTACGTTAGTCTTTTTTAAATTAATTATTAAATTATTATCATTTAACCAATTTATAATAGATATTAGTGAATTATTAATGTCATGTTTCGCATTTTCGTTTTTTGACACCGACTTCCGAAATTTGTTATTTTTCTCTTTGTAGTGGTTTTTTTGGAAGTCGGTTGTTCGGTGGATGATTTTAAAATTCATATTATTTATACATTTTGTGTACAGACCAGCACATCAAGCTACCCGAAACTGTCAAATTTTCCAAATCAACCTTGAACCTAATGCTTTAGATAAAGTTGAAAATCTATTTAAGAAATTTGTAGTAGCTTGATGTGCTGGCGTCTGTACTTCTTTTTAAGAGATTTAAGGAATTGAAAATATAGTCAGTATTATCTTCATCTTAGCTAAGTTATGTTATAACGATATGGGATATTGAGGGATTATAATATTTTAGTATTCATTTCATTTAAATCGTCCACCCGCTTAAAATTTATTGCAATTTGAAGTTGTAAAATAATATAATTGTCGTAGTCAATGGCGGCGCTAGAGAATTTCAAATGAATGATGATAATATTAAAATGAATTATAATTATTTTTAACCGACTTCAAAAAAAGGAGGAGGTTCTCAATTCGGTTGAATTTTTTTTTTGTTTGTTACCTCAGAACTTTGTTATTTATTAGCCGATTTGCAAAACTCTTTTTTATTAGAAAGTCTATACTTTCAGATTGGTCCCCGGTTCAGTAGTTTGGGTTTTAAACCAAAATTACTGGTCAAAATTACGTTACTTTTTTTGTATTAATTTTTTTTTAGTCTAAGAAGTTTTAATTAAAATTTTAATGTAATTTTGTAGAATTAGCATATAAGCGAGTTGGTGTAAACTGTTAGCTTATTTTGATGAATAAATGAATATGAACTTAAAAGAGAAAAATAAAAACTTTTTTACAAAAAAAAAAAACAACCGTCTTCAAAAGACACTACCTATGTCTTTTTTGGAATCGTTTGTTTTTTTTTTTTTGTAAAAAAGTTTTTATTAAGTAAGTTAGACATTTCATACAAACGTATTAAAAAAAATGCATATATTCTCATTACCTTACGTCACACCTTTACACGCTTTAACTTTTTTAAATGGATTTGTACGAATTAATACTATTTATTCCGGTAGCACGTTCCCGTGGGATAATTTTCGACATCCACGCAGGCGAAACCGCGAACAGAAGCTAGCTAGAAATAAAAAAATATTGCATCTTAAAGTTTTAAGGTTATATAAATATGTTAGTATTTTTATATTGCAATGAAAGTGTGCACTTGTTTTCTGTTCTTCGGGATATTTGGTACTTTTATTTTATTGTTTACTAGCTGTGCCTCACGGTTTTACCCACATAACTTTCGATCCCGTGTGAAAATCGTCATAAAAAGTATCCTATATGTTAATCCTGGTTATAAACCATCTGTATGTCAAATTTCATCCAAATCCGTTCATTAGTTTTTGCGTGAAAGAGTAACAAACACCCATCCATCCATCTATCTATACAAACTTTCGCGTTTATAATATTATATAAGTAAGATGTCAAGTCTCCTTTTGCAGTCAAAAGGAGACTTGAAATCTTACTTATATGTATATAGATTTAGCAAAAATACCCACTACATTGTAGAACAATTCACCTTAAAAATACAAAACTCGAACTCAAAGCATTTATTTCAAATACATCAATTACCGGCCTCTTTTGATTGTCAAGGGGTCGGTCAGTCAGAAAGATGAAGCCAGTTGCCCATTCCATAGCGTAGTAGGTACCTATGGAGAAGAACGGGCAAGAAACTCCACGAACACTCTTTTAAATCATAAAATTGTTACTAAATATTGGTTACATAATTCATGTTCCAATTATACATGTGAGAACGATGTAGAAAGACGTGCACGTTAAAAGCGTCCGTACTAAAAAATAACAAAAAAAAAAAAAACAATTGAGAAATGAAAATAAATCAAAATATAGTAAAAGCATTATAAATTATTTTCAGCTTACACAAGTTCGATATCACGGGTCAGAGCAAAAGAAGATCACAGAGTCGCCCACCTACCTCAAGAGACTGTTGCGCAATATAGTAACGCTAACGAAGACTACTCCGGAGACACTAACAACTTAGACAATGTACATAACTTTCAAACAAGAGGCACTACATTTAAAGATAAAAACATGAAATTGGTCTTCAGAGCGTCAAAGGTTGAAACCCTCACGGATTTCCTTCAGGAAGCCGTTCACATACTCAACACTTATGAAGATACCGCATTCGAAGATTTCTTCCACGTTCTAGACAACGAAATAAGGAAATATCATTACAGAGGCTGCAAATTTTCCGAATTGACGCAAAATTCTGATACTAGGAGTTTACTGGCCAAGTCATTAAAGTTGATCAGAGGGAAGCCGGTTTCTTTTACGAAAGCAAACATCAATGAAGTGGCGAACATGTTGAGAGATGAAACATATGACAAAACTGTCAAAGAATTGCTGGATTTTATCAATTCTTTGTACACAAATACAGAACTGGATTTCCATAGTGTTTTAAATGAATTGAAGTATTATAGGAATACAAAAACTGTGAGAACTCACAATAATTTAGTACAGGTCATTAGAGGCGGGATCCGAGCTGTTTTGTTTGACCCGTACACTGAACTTAACACTCAGACTAAAAGAGAATTGAAAGGAAGAATAGAAACATTTTGGAAACAATTCAAAAGTAAATCTGAATCAAGCGCTGAAATGAATGATATTCCTTACACAGATCCAGTCAGTAAGTCAGTCAGTAATAGCTTCAAGGTGTCCGAAAATAAGATGAACGAAGTTAAAAATCCCGAACCTTATTCTAAAAATGATCCACTGGTAAAATCAAAAAACAAAAGAGAGAAAATTGTTAGCATAGAGACTTATAACGAACAATTTCAAGATGATGAAACTGAGAAAGATGAGAGTAGCATTGAATCTGGGAAACAGATAACAAACTACAACACAGACGAGATCTCGTCAGGACAATCATTTGATAGCAGCTCGAACTCCATCAAAAACTCTCAAGAGCGACATGTCGAGTACAACACACAGCGATACATGACTCTTTACACAGAAGAAATATCTTACAAACCAAAGAATAAGAAGAAAACCGAAATCATTCCCTTATCTGCGAATGTGATGACTAAAAAGCCGAAAGTTAAGAAGCGATCAACAACCACGTCCACACCGAGTGAGAGTGATGTATCGTCGGACAGAATAGAGAAGATTGAAGTGTTAAGAGCTAATCATGACTCGGATGATACAAAGCTGGACAGTTCTAACTCAAGCCACGACGTAGAGAGTGGCCTAGCGCTAGAATCAAAGCACGAACCTAGAGCAAGTGAAACCTATGACAAGCCACAAAAGCAGGGCAAGGCAGATGAATCAAGGTCCACGAGCCAACATAAGAACGTGGAAATAATTAGCCAGTACGACGCCGTCATTGATGTTCAGTTAGCTAATACCGAGTTGTTGAAATCTTTGGGAATGTTTGTACCACTCGGGACGGATACAAAGTAAGATTTTGATTGAATCATTCATAATTTAGCGCGAAATTGTCGCCGATTCCCTTGTCACAAACTGAACTAAATTTAAGTTCAGTGCATCTTTTTCTTTCTATTTAATTAAGAAAAGGACAGAAGATAAAATATTAGTTTAGTCCTGTCTTATTAAGATACTCCATAGACAGATTAGACGTGATTAACAACATGGCTACTAAAAATACGTCAATTTACGTCAGGCGCTGACTAGTTTGACAGGACTAAACTAATATTTATCTTCTGTCCTTTTCTAAATTAAATAGAAAGAAAAAGATGCACTGAACTTAAATTTAGTTTAGTTTGTGAACAAGGGAATCGGCGCCATTATCTGTTTTTTGATCTTTGGTACGATTGCTACGTAAAGGTGGTGTGCAATACATACCATATTATAACATCACGACTTGTTTCCCCTGAGCTTTAGGCAGAGATGTATCTAGTACTAACAGACGCCAGCACATTTCTTTAATAGATTTTCTACTTTACCGCCAAAGCATTAGGGTTCAAGGTTGATTGGGAAAATTTGACAGTTTCGGATGGCTTGACCTGCTGGCGTTACGTTTAAGGCTCATGTAATAAGGTTGAGCATATTGCCATCAACCAGACACAGGTCCAGGCTGCAGGTTGTTACTGAGAAGTAGCGCAATAGTCTCTAAGAAACTTAAAAAAACTTTTTTACAAAAAAAAAAACCGACTTCCAAAAAAAAAACATTACAAAGAGAAAAATAACTTTAATTTCGGAAATCGGTGTCACAAAATTAAAATGCATAACCAGCGACACTGACTTCCGAAATTAAAGTTATTTTTCTCTTTGTAGTGTTTTTTGTGGAAGTCGGATGTGTCGAAGGACCAACTTATGTAGGGGATGTGGATGTGCACAGTGAAATGCCAGATTTGCCAAAGGGTGAAGGGTGGGGAGACGTACACGATACGTCCGTGCGCAATCATTCGTAGCGATTAACAAAACAGCTACGCTAGAAGGTTAAAACCACTACTACTACTACCGGTACCGGTACCGGTACTGGTTGGTTACTGTTTGCGAGTCCATGTCCCTACCACCCTATATATGCATAACATGAAACAATGCTTCATTAGTTCCAGATATGACGCTACTCTGTATCAGAAGTCTGATAAACAAACCGAAACAGTACCCATACAATCTACAATACGTCCTGGATCTATGCGAGCAGAAGCAGAGATTCAAGCTCGAATACCGAGTGCTATCACAAAATCTCCTTCAACCTACTCGAAAAGAAACAAACCTTTCTATAGAAAACAATTAAGTGACTTCAGGAAAAAAATAGCGGCTCCTTTGCCCAACGGAGGAAAAAATCAACATCAGAAATATCTAAAACGTTCCGATAATAATACTATTGGAGGTGAAGATTTCAACACATATGTCATTAAAAGAATAGAAGCTATGGAAAATGAATTAAAAAAATTAAAACAAATGAATTCATTAAGTTTCAGAAGTACAATGAACGATAACAATACTGATGCGGTTGAAGCTAGAAATATTACTGATAAGATTGAAGCATTAGATAAAGTTGATAGTAAAAGAAAAGATATGAAAAGAAACGTCGTTATGAAATCGTTAAAAGAAGACCATGATTTAAATAATGAAGAAGTTAATGATAGACATGAATTCATAATGAATACAAAATCTAGCACCAAATCCCGTAAACCAAACGTTATAAAGAAGGATGCAATTAATGCAACAGTTTTTCATAACAAAAATACAACACAAGTCACAAACAATATTAGCAAACTCAATGTAAATGACACAAAGAAATTAAACAAAGGTGTGATTAACAGTAATGTGACATCTACTGTTAGTTTAGTTAAAGCTACTAACACAACGAAACATGAAAGCGTTGTAACAACTCCCACGACTGGCATCACTAGGAGAAAAATGCCTAATTCTGTACCGACATATTACGATTCAGAAGAAAATCGTCCAACTGTTCGTAACAGCAAACTTGACACATTTTTCGAGCATATCAATGATGGTATTGATCTTCATATGTAATTTAGGAAAAGGATTATTCAACACCGTTGCGGTGCTATATTGACGGCTGTTTATAACCGAAAAGTAAACAATAAAATTGAAAAAGCTTGTTTTCTTGTGATTAACAAACCGTTTTGCCTAATTAGTTTCTCTTCATAAAATATGTATTCCAGTTTTAAGACAATGGTGTCGATTCCCTTGTTCACAAACTAAACTAAATTTAGGTTCAGTGCATCTTTTGGAACGAAGTTCCTTATCGCGCGTTGCGAAAGGGGGCTAGACGGAAAAAATTAAGACCAAAAGTTGGAACGACACTTTTTGCTATAGGTAGTTGTAAGCCGTGTGGCGTGCGCGTGTTTCTCTGTCTGTCTCTCTCTCTCTTTCTTTGAACTTCGTTCAAACTCAAACTCAAAATATTTATTTCAATTAAACCATGTACAGGCAATTTTGAATTGTCAAAATTAAATAGTCGGTCAGTTAGTCAGAAAGTTGAAGCTAGTTCCATCCGGGTGTCCCTTGACACCTCTCAAGTTTTTTTCTTTCTATTTTATTAAGAAAAGGACAGAAGGTAGATATTAGTTAAGTCCAATCGATGCGACATTGCGGCAGGCCCAGACGGAGATGTAGGGATCAGTTGAACTGAACTCCTGTGGGGCACAGGATTTTGCTATAACAAAGTGTTAATTTCTAAAGAGTTCATTTTAATTAGTAACAGGGCTATACCAGCCACCAATTTAAACTTCTTCAAAGCAATTAAATCAAATGAACCTTTTTTCGTTTGCTTTAAAGTCATTGACTGCCACCGCGGTCACCAGTGTCCGCCAACAATAGATTTTCTAATGTGTCTGTTGTCTGGCAGTCAACCTGTTAAATGCTTAATTTTTAGTTCATTATAATTTAACTTATTACTGTTGAATAATAGTCATCATCCGAACATATTAATGTATTCATGCAGCCAACTGGCTTCTAGCCGGTTAGTAAACCACCTAGCCTTTTAACTAAACGGTGGCCGTTCAACTAACGGCTTGAATGATATTCAATAAATTATAGTTTAGGTTGGAACTGTAACCAATCACGTGCGAGCCGAATTGGTCGCAGTAACTAAGCCAGGGCACCCCGACCAAATGAATAGGTTAGAACTGTGATCAACCGCGTGCGAGTTCATTTCTTATTTCATTAAAGGGAAATTCAACACAACAAAAATAGCTAACATATAATTTACAAAATAACAAGAAGCATTAAGTATTATATCAACATTAATCACAGTTAAGAAACATGAGCAATTCAATAGAGAACTCAGATTTATATTCAGGAGAGAATGTCATCTTACAACCCCTTTCATCGTGTCTCCGTTGTTCCGTGCTACGTCACGTTCGGAGATCCTGTTCCCATATTGCAGAGCTCGCATCAAGTTCTTCATCAGCGACGCCTCCTCATCACTGTAGCTTGAACCTTCGACAATCTTTCGAAGCAGCTCATCTTTTACTTTCAGTCTTTTTGCTCTCCTCTTTGCCTCAGCTCGTTTCAAACTCTCTTTCACGTGCTGGTAGAAAGATGTTTTATCTTTCTGAGCTGTGTTCCTTTCTGATTCATCCGTTCTTTCAATAAACTTGATAAATGTTTCATCTTCTGTGTCGTCATGCTCGTAGTATTGTAACATTGCATTTGTAGGCTCGGTTGGCTCTGTGTGTTTCTTGCTGAAATGGAAAAATATTTATTTATGTTAGCAGTTCTTAAAGACCTTTTCAGATACATAGCTATGGCATTTGATAGCGGATGATCTCTGAGGAGAAGTCCCCAAACGAACTAGTCATAGTCATCTTTAAAATCTAGATTATGTTCTTCTGAATATGTTTCCCTCTTCCATTTTCTTTTGTCAAGTTTTCATTCACTCCCTGTTTCATCCCTCACTCAAAACATACCTCTTATCCCTGGTCTCCCTCTCAAGCGATCAACATTTATATACATCACTCTTTTAGTCACCTGCTTTTCATCTCATGCGCATATCAAGATTAACGGACGTTAAATAGATAAGATATTCGTATATATATCAGCAGAAACACGTCCACTGCTGGATATGGCCCCAGGCCCCAGGCGTCCCCACGTAACATATTAGGTATAGTAGAATGTTATTAAGGTCACATATTATTTTTGGAAAAAGTAGGAACATACTTCTCTTTTGGTCGAGTCCATTTCTTGTTCCTTCTGAATCGTTGCTTTGGTGTGCTCATGCTGAATCTTCTTTGCCCTTCTATTGTTCTTCCCAACATTCGGTGTTCTACTTCTCCCTGTTGCTTTCGATATATGTCTTCGTTGCTATACTCTGGATGTGTGTTGTATCTATTATTCTGGTGTTTCTCTCTCGTTTTCCGTCGTTTGTGTGAGTTGTGATGGCGGTTTCTCTTTCTTACTTTTAAATGGAATCTTCTGGATTTTCTGGAAGTTGGTGCCACTGTCTCTAGGTCTAGTTCTGTGAAAAAATAATTGACTCAATAGAAGTATTAGTCGTTAAAGGTAGTCAGAAGTAAGACAGTCTGGCAACCAGTTTTTCCAAGAGGTATTGTGTTGTGTTAACTAGTAACTATGTCGAGGAGGTCAGATAAGCAGTCGCTCCATGTAAAATGTATTCAGCTCCAACCAGTTTGACCAAAAGCCGACCCTACCATAGTTGGGAATAGGCTAAATCGGTAATGAGATACAAACCTCTAGGCAGCACATCTCCAGCAGTAGTCGGTGTCCCCTTCATTTCCACATCGCTCGCTAGTTTCGCTGGTATTTCATCAGTCATCTTAGTTCTTTGCTCATCGTTCTCTGTTTCAGTTCTGAAGTGAAGAATTCCTCCCAAACCCTTAATGACCGTTGCTGTTTTGGCTGCAGCAGTACTGGCAGTTAAGAATACATAGTCATCAACCTCTGTCAGTGTTTCTGACAGTGGGATCCCCTGGCGGAGGATAAATGGTGGTTGGTCCTTGGAGTCGTTCTTCAACTTTTTGGTCGGGACCAAGGTTTGGGCATTCGAGAGAGTGCTTCCATATTGAAAAGCAGGATTGGCTGGTGGTGGAAAATTATTGGTCAGCACTTAAGAAACTGCTGGTGCTACATTATATATATTTTGATTTAGAACTGAATATGACCTTGTATGGAAGCTTTCAAGACTGGAGAAACCATCAAAACCGGTAGCAGTCTTCTAACTTCGCAGGGATAAAATGAGTATCGGAGTAATTCGTACTTGTATAATTGTTGCTCGGCGTCAATCCGGTTTGCGTAGCTAAGGTTTTAAACCATCTCTCAACTGGCGTATATGTAGTTATCTCCCGAAGCCATTTCTTCTTTAATTCTTCATTTGGAGTTATTAAATTGGTAGTAGGTCCAAATCGCTGGCTTGAATGGTCTCTGATTGAGGTATTAGGAAGAAGAGTTGTTTTGGGATGCCACGGTCTGGTACATTTGTGTAATTTCGGAGGTTTGATCGTAGGACCAGAAGATTTTTGGTCCTTTGGTCTTGCCATGAGCGTTTTTGAAGTTGGTTTAGGAAGTGACGGATTTTTTGGTGTGAAGGATACTTTGAAACCAGTACGAAGTCTAGATGCAGATGATCTAGTATAAATATTTTGATCGGGAAAGATGTCTTCCCATTTCAAATGTCGGTTGTTTAGCTCAGTGGTGTAAGGTGTGATGGAGAATGGGAATGTGGGTCGAGATCTGATTAAAGGGAGAAGGAATGTCTGCGGGGTATTCAGACCCAGCTGGTCTATCGATGAAGTGTTGTCCCACCACCAATTCGTGATGCTGTGGTCTAGAAACTCATCATCTCTTGTCGATTCAAGTTCGTAGTCGCCTACTCTTAACACTGATTTCTCCTCGTGGAACTTGTGTTGTGCCTTTTTGATGAAGTCTTTTATTTGGAGAAGGTTTTGGTGATGCTGTTTCATTAGTAAGGATTCATCGAATTTTGCTGGAATTAAGAGAATTGCTGGTGAATGAGACGTTCTGACTTTACCCCTAAGGTTTGCAACGCTTCATGCTGATCAAAATCACTTTTTACTTTATTGCTCTATCTTCGAAGGGAATTTGATCCTCAAAAACTATTTTATGGTTTGCTTACATTTGAAATATAGGAAGGATGCCATATACGTGCGAATATTGTGACCATATACGTGCTCTTGAATATTTGGTGGTCGTAGAGTGTTCATGATTAAAGACAGAAAAAAAACATACCTTTCTCATAATTGACGCAACTCAGCAAGTCATAATGTGTAAATAAACTTATTATTAGTAGTAGCATAGTTTTTGGTCACTTTTAAATTACTTAATGTATTGATGGATTAGTCCCTATCTTATAATATGTAGCAGTATTTTCAAATAAAACATTTCACATTAAAAATACTGGCGTGGTCTGCACCGAAGTTAGTCTAAAAGAAGTTACTATTTCGGTTTTATTATTAATAACATTGTAGTAATATTTTTATTAAATTGGAAACAAAAAATGTTGCATAATGCAATGTAACAGTTTTTATGATTCCATAAAAACTGTATTATATGTACTTAAGATGAAACGGATTAAAAATACAAATGTTTTCGTTCTGAATTCTGAAAGCATCAATCAAAAGCTTACTTCGTATCCATTACAACCGTGTCAAACATTCCCAAAGATTTCAACAACTTGGTATTAGCTAACAGAACATTAATGCTGCATCGTACTGGCTCATGATTTGCGCGTTCTTATGTTTTTTGTTAGATCTTGATTAATCTGCCTTGCCATGGTTTCGTGGCTTGTCATAGTTTGTTTTGCCCTCGGTTCGTGCTTCTAGCGTCAGCCCACTCTCTATGTCGTGGCTTGAGTTAGAACTGTCCAGTTTGGTATCATCCGAGTCATGAATAGCTCTTAACAGTTCAATCTTATCTGTACTGTCCGACGATACATCTCTCTGTCTCGGTGTAGACATGGTCGTCGGTCGCTTCTTAACTTTGGGCCTTCTAGCTATCACAGTCGCAGATAAGGGAATGATTTCTGTGTTCTTCGTAGTCTTTGCTTTGTAAGATATTTCTTCTGTGTATAGAGTCATATATCGCTGTGTGTTGTACTTGACCTGTCGCTCCTGAGAATTTTTGATGGAGTTTGAGCTGCTATCGAGTGATTGTCCTGACGAGATTTCGGCAGTAATGTAATTTGTGTTTGGTTTCCAAAATTCATTTCTACTCTCATTCATCTCAGGCTTATCATCTTGAAATTGTTCGTTGTAAGTCTCTATACTAACAATTCTCTCACTTTTGCTTGTCAATTTTATTTAAGAATCATTTTTAGAATAAGATTAGGGATTTCTAAGTGCCTTGATGCTATCAACGACTGACGTAATAACTGGATCTGTGTAAGGAATATCATCCATTTCAGCGCTTGATGCAAGATTATTTTTGAACTGTTTCCAAAATGTTTCTATTCTTTCTATTAATTCTCTTCTAGTATGAGCATTAAGTTCAGAGTAATGATCAAACAAAACACCTCGTGCGCCGCCTCTAATGACCTAAATCATTGTGAGTTTTCATAGATTTCGTTTTCTTATAATACTTTAATTCTTTTATAACTCTATGAAAATTTGGTTTACTGTTTTTGTACAAAGAATTGATATAATCCAGAATTTCTTTAACATTTTTGTCATATGTTAAATCTCTTCACATGTTCGTCACTTCATTGATATTTGCTTTCGTAAAAGAAACTGGCTTTCCTCTGATCAACTTCAATGACCCGGCCACTAATCTCCTAGTATCAGAATTTTGCATCAATTCGGAAAATTTGCAGCCTCTGTAATAATATTTCCTTATTTCGTTGTCTAGAACGTGGATGAAATCTTCAAATGCGGTATCTTCATAAGCCGTTCACATACCCAAAAATGTGAACGGCTTCCTAAATGAAATCTGTAAGGGTTTCGATCCTCGGCTCTCGGAAGACAAGTTTTATGTTTTTGTTACTAAGTGTACACCTCTTGTTTGAAAGTTATGTACATTGTCTAAGGTGTTAGTATCTCCGGAGTACTCTTCATTACTATATTCCCCAACAGTCTCTTGTGGCAGGTGGACGACTCTGTGATCTCCGTTCGATCTGATCCGTGATATCGAGTTTGTGTAAGCTGAAAGATAATTTGGAATGTTTTTAGTATGATAGGAGGTAAATTATTATGTAACGTTAAATACTAAGACCACCCATTGTACACGAGTTTTAAATATGTTTGTCCTTTTTTTATATTATGTGGTGTACTATAAAGTGTTTAGTTTCCTTGTAAGGCTACAAAAGTTTTGGCAAGAATTATAACGGCATTAGAAAATCGATTTCTATTGATTTTTATCAACGTTGGACATTTATAATGGAGGGCATGATACATTTTTGACGTGACAACGTCTTATAAATTGGTTTGCCGGGTGACACTTCAAGAAACTGCGTTACGCTCCGCTCACGTTATGCGCTCACAATGAGAGCGAGTGAGAGGCACGCGTCCCTTCCACTCGGGCATGGTTAGCCCGCCTAAGAGCGAGAGAGACAGACATAAAAAGTGAAAGGCACGCGTCCCTTCAAAGTCGTTGTCACGTAAAACTTTCGCCCGTATACCGACTTTACAGGCAACCAATTTTTTTTAAAGAAGTTTTCTCTTAACAGGGTGAAATTGAAAATATGCGACAAATCGAAATTTGAGGTACAGTAACATAATCATTATAAATTGTCATTTCGCAAATCTAAATTCTTGAAATAAATCGTATAATTATGGTCTCAGATATTGCAAACTAAGTAATTGCCTTCAAGTAGACACGAATTATCGTCATTCCAGTTAACATTTTTTTTTTCAAAATTATCAAAACAATTAGGAAGAAAATTGAAGTATCAATTTTAGCGCGCGCCTGATAGGCAATCAAAACATGAAGCAAGTTGGCAACGCGTTGAACTAATAATAATAATAATATCCCTGGACATTTCACACAGCGCCATCTAGTCCCAAGCTAAGCAACCTAATGCTTGTGTTATGGTAACAAGATGGCTGATAACTAGCGGTATTTACCAAATTTTGACTGTCCTACGAAAACAAGGGCGCGACGTTGCCAAATCGCTCGCCTACACGCACGTACTGGCATCCCTTTTCTAAATGACATGCTCTTTTACTTTATAACACGTTGCATTAGATTTTTTAATTTGTCGCACCTATTCAATTTAATTCTGTATGTTAACTACGGAAAGTGATATGGAATATCTTGCCACAGACTCAGTCAAAATGAAGCTTGAAGCCAACTATGAAATAAATTTACCAAATATTCTGAACAACAGAACAAAGTACACAATTTCATTTTATTATAAAACGACTAACATTTTTATGGAACCATAAAACTTTTTATACAATAAAAATATTACTACAATTTTGTTGACAATGAAACTGAAATAAGAACTACTTTTTAACAGGGTTTACAAACAGCCTTTTAAAAATATATCGAAAAGTGTTTTTATTAAAAAAAGTATGGTCAAGCCCCGCGTGGCCTAGCATCAGTTTAATTTAAAAACTTTGATTGTGGATTAAAAATTGTGCGAAGTTGACAAAGAACATTTTAAAGTTGTGAAAATAATAACATAATATGTGAAATATTTGAACAACTAAAGCAATGCTTTTGGTGGTGCATCGTGGACATGTGCTGGCTACATACAATTTAATTTCTGTAACTATTAAACGTTAAACATCAACCACAACATTTTCAAAACATGGCCGTACAAGTTTTAATTAGGAATACATTTTAGAGAGACGAAACACAATGCTATTTTTATTTTTAAGCATATTTTTTCATTATGATTTACTTCATTGTGGGCAACCGAAAGGTGTGTATTAGTTTTATATAAACGGTCTAAAAAGACACATCACAAAGCCCCTTCTGGATTTATAATGATTCAAAGACATGTGACATCTGCCAACCCGCACTTGGCCGGCGTGGTGGACTATGGCCCACTCCCTCTTCCAGAGAGGAGGCCTGTGTCCCAGCAGTGGGAACATTATATGCTGCTTATGCTACACCACAGACTCCACACCACTCCTTTATTTTAAACGTCTTCTTGGCAAAGGTTGTCTGGTGGTCTGATATTAGCTATTAGACTGTTAGTTCATACAACCCGAACCTCTTCAAGGCGAGAGTGAGTAGGCTTCTTCTGGGCAAGCTCGTTCCATCTCATCCCTGCCTCTGGGCTGGATTGAGGTCAAGAGTGAACCCATTGTCAATAAAAAAAAGACAAGTTGTAGGTAAAATTAATATTAATTACAACAAAGTTTGTCCTAGCAATCTGCCTTGAAATAAAATAAATAAAATTGAAGAGAATCACTACCCAGAACGTTGTTTCCAGCTGTGCACACACGCATACTACTAACATATTGTGTATAATATCTCCTCTTTTACGATATTTTCCGCTCCAATCAAATATTTAGTCAGCAAGTCATCATTATTTTTATTATTTCCAGCAAACGGCACAGATGAGTTCATGGACTACAGCATTACAGAGTTCTGGTGGAACGGTACGCCAGGAATCGACCAGACGCACCGGATCACTCCGCAGTACTCCTTCCTTCCCACTCCAGTCGGATGGATAATGAATGCAGATTACTCACCAGAATTCCCTCTAGAACCAACGACTGCTATCGAGGAGCAAACGTTATATCCATTTCCTAATTTGACTCGGCCTTCATTTCCGTTCGATATTGAGAACTACACGGTAGCAACACCTTCGCGTCCTGGACCTTGGCATATACAGTACCCCGGCTTAACACCTCCTCCAAACTTCCCCTCAGATTACAAATACCCAACGATATATCCGTACACAGAGCTGTCAGCTTATATTCCAAGCCCCACGGGACCAACGCCCAAAGGACCATCTGTTACCTTACCTGAAGTGCACCGTCCAGAATTTACACTTCCGACTCCTCCAACTCCGTCGACCTCTCGGAGCCCTGATTATTATTATAGTTGGGATCCAGAAGAACACATAAAGAAATGGAAGCAGCAGATGTCTACTTTTATACCAGCCGTACGTAGTGGGACTACGACCAACGTGGTGCCGATGATCAAACCAGTTTTTAATTATGATTACACAAGTAAGAATTGGACTATACTTCATTTAAAGAACTTCGTTGGTGTAGTAGTTGCTGGCGCAACTGTTGAATGTGAGGTCTTGGGTTTGATTCCCAGGTCTGACAAAGTGGTGTTGGGATTTCTATCACGAGTTTCTCAGTAGCATGCCAGATCCTGGATTTGTGCTTAGTTAACGGTAATAAGCTCACCCCTTATTACCCGAAACTTAGTACGTACTGTGAATGTATGTGGGATAAGCTCAATTTCCCATAAATGAAACTGCTGATATTTTTCCGTCTTTTTATCTAACGTCTTTAGTCTTTTCTGTCTCAACCTCGTTCCCCCTTCGGCTTCTTCTACATTTTAAACATTAATTATCCAAAATTTCTTTCACTCCTTGACTATTCCGTACATTCATCTCTGTCACTTGTTTATGCTTCACATCTGAGTGGCAATTCTCGTAATTTTAAGAACGTTCACAGTCTGATCTCAGTCTCAATCTGTCAAAAATACCGCTAAGTTCCCTACATTTTGACAAGTTTTTGATATTTGTTTGTCGCTGAGATGAGACTGCGACTAGATTTTGAGCGTTTTAAATTATGAGAATTGGCCTTCTGGTATTCACCTTCACGTCACAATTCACTATCCTGTCATAACGTTCCGTTCCTACATGTATGTATGTGTGAATTAATCAGAATAGATTTTGAATATTTCCTACATATACCTCACATCGGACTAAAGGTACTATATGTGATATTTGTTTGTGTATGTTCTAGTGAGTAAGTCGTTGAAGTGCCATATAAATAAATAAATAAAGGTCGCCGTTGTAAGACGCTTAAAAATGCCGCCATTATATTAATAAAAATCCGCAACAAATAATCAAAGACTTTTCATAATTTACTCCTTTATTTATAAACGTTGCTTAGATTTATGAGACGTTTGAAAAAAAGTTAAACAGTCGCGTATCATAACTTGACGGCACGGTTGGCGCAGTGGTTAAGCGATTGACTGCTGCGCTGCGTGTTGCGGGTTCGATTCCCGCACGGAACAAATATTTGTATGACCTACATGTATTTGTTCCGAGTCTGGGTGTTTTTCTATCTATAATATGTATGTATTTACAAAAAAAAATGTATATAAGTAGTTTATCAGCCATCTTGTTACCAAAACACAAGCATTAGGTTGCTTAGCTTGGGACTAGATGGTGCTGTGTGAAATGTCCAGGGATATTATTATTATAACTTAACTTAAAGCAACGTTTTTATATAAACCGCTAGCTATCTAGTTTGAAACTCACTGGAAAATAATACTATGTAACCTAGCTGTCGGTAATATTTTAAGATACTCACTTGTGATAGCCTGTAAACGTACTTGGCTACCTGAACAACTAACTATTTCTATTTCTATCAGCTGAAGAGTTCCCTGAAGAATTCAGATGGTTTTCAAAGAGAACTCGAGATGCAAGCAGCAAGTTGAAGAACAGCTTCTTCAAAGACCCGAAACGTGCTGTTCTACGTGAGATTGCAGTGCTTGAGAGGAAAGAGGCAAGAGACTCAGAGTTTAAAGACGAAGCGTCATTGTACGACCCTGTATGTGTCAGTAGTTTTGCTTTTTTGTCGCCGATGGGTTTTCACATTGGCGAAAATGACAAAATTCCATACAACACTTTCATACACTATTCAACCCCTTTAGGGGATGAATTGACATAAATTCTTCCTTTACACCTTACTACTTTAGATTCATAAGGAACTCTTGCGCAAAACTTCATGCTTGTATAGACCCAAGCTTTGTGTGTCAGTAAATTAAAGATTTTTATTTAGTAGTTTGTTTTACTTTTTTATTGCTATGTTTGTCTGTGGCATCACAGCGGGCCCTATCAAAATACCTCCCTGTATTTTTTATTATATTGGAGTGTTATGCTGAGATAGGAGGCTTCGTACGGGTCTTTTTAAATGTTTTTTTTTTTTTTTTGAAATATAACAATTATAAATCCTGCAAAAGTACCCTGTGTTTCTTCTATTCTATTTCTATTTAATTATTTCATCACGACTACTTTCAAAACGGTGAAAGAAAACATCGTGACAAAACCGATATGTCCTAGAACCAAAAATTCGAAGACATGTTACATCTACCAACCCGCACTGGGCCCGTGTGGTGGATTACGGCCCACTCCCTCTCACAGAGAGGAGGCCTGTGTCCCAGCAGTGGGAACGTTGTAGGCTGTTTATGTATGGTTATGTATGTATGTGTGTGTCCCAAATTAAATATTTTCTTTATTTCTTTTTAACAGTCTGAAGAATCTGCGAAACAGAAACATACCAAACATGCAGAGGCGCTTACAACTGCCACCATTCAAAGCCGGAAAACTCATTTCCTTGGCGTGTCGATAGCACGAATAGATGATGTTAGGAACATTCATGATGATATGAAGAAGACAACTCCACGCAAGAATAAAAGTAGTTTTTTAAGGGTCATGGAGATGCTAGACAGACCGGTGACGATGCTGAATGAGGAGTGGGAGCAATCGGATCAGGAGGCCACGACGACACTGACTACTGTCAAGGAGTCCCTTAGACGTGTGTATCTTTACTATATTTTTGTATTATCTCTGTTATTCATAAACAAACTTCAACACTTTTACGAATGATATTGGGTGCTCCTTTCGACTCTTCGTCAAGTCTCGTCATCTTTTCTGATGCGCACAGCTAAGGAGTGGAACCGTCTGCCTGCGTCTGCATTCCCGAGTTCATACAACCCGAATCTCTTCAAGGCGAGAGTGAATAGGCTTCTTCTGGGCTAGCTCGTTCCACCGTAGATCTCATCCCTGCCTCTGGACTGAATTGAGGTCACGAGTGAGCCCATTGTAAATAAAAAAAAAAGGTTGGCGACATTGAAATGTAAACGTAAAAAGTTTTAACAAAAATATGTCTTACGAAAGTTTCTTGTATCTGAAAATCAAAGTTAAAAATCCAAAACAAACCTTAACAAATCTCTTTAATGGTTTGCACAATCCGGCTCGAAGGACCAATTTTTCTAATACCTAAAACTGTATTTAATAGTTAATTACGCAAACGTGATGATCTGTGGTACCCCTACTTTTAACATCTCTTGCATGCTGAAATTTTGTGTTGTTTGCATTGTACTCATGTTTGAGCAAATAGATGATTATCTTATCTTATCTAGCTGCAGATACAGATAATATATTGAATGAGACATTACCGTGGTGGTCGACCGCAGGTCAGGCGGTGTGACTATCTGATTATGTTTGCATGTCACATGTGGCCAGTAATCCCAAAAGAAAGGTTTGAAAGAAAAGGTTCCACCCTCTGCTGTGCTGAACAATTGCTGTATTTTTTTTTTTCTAGAAATATCAGTTACACAATCTTACTTCGAAATGATAGAAGCGCTACAAGAAGGATATATGATGGTGTTTCTGATAGAGCTGACTCGACTCATAGCTACGAAGGAGGGGAAAGCAGTTCGTGATGTGGTCAAGCATACAGACCAGATTATATACGGGTATTTGTCATTTAATTCATTAACTAACGACCCGCTATTGCTTCGCACGAGTGCAATTTACTGATGTCGCGACATGCATTCTGTATTATATGATTAAATTCAAATTAAAATGTTACTATATTCTAGTAAATGAAAGTTAAAACCGCTTCAAAGCCCATAGTGTAATAATAATTATGAAGCTCTAAGCGGTTATACAGACAAACATGAAAAGTGACTTTGTTTTATTCTATGTATAGGTAGCTCAGTTAGTATTTGAAATTAATTAATTGAATATATGGAGTAGCAAGCAAGAATGAACAGCCGGTCGATTCTGTATAAATCTCAGCGTGAAAACTCAAGTGAAGTAAGCTTGATGTGAGTTGTCACTAGTGTCAATCCCTAGCATTATTTGGAATGACAGCTCACTCCACGCTCACTTCACCTAAGTTTTCACGGTGAGATGGTTACAGAATCGCACTGCTGGCATTTTCTGGGCACGCCCGTTCCATCATAGACCTCACCCATCGCTTCCATCAGGCGTGATCGAGGTCATTCGCAGGCCCATACAGCAAAAATAAAGCATTGCTTTGTTCTGGTTTGTTGGATGACGTTGTGATTAAAGGCATATGAGACAGTTCAGCTTCATCTCTGATATAGTAACGCATCGCATCGCCTCTGCTGTTACACATGTATATAGACAACATTGACCACTTAAAAATAATATTTTTGTAATGTAATGTTTGTTTACAGAAATAAATATCATTTATAATGACATAAACGAATCGGTAAACGTAAGGTGGGACGCCCGCAGGCTAGGTGGAGCGACGATCTTCGCAGGATGGCTGGTAGCAGCTGGATGAGAGTTGCTGAAAATAGAGTTGAATGGCGTGCAGTAGGAGAGGCCTTTGTCCAGCTGTGGACTGCTGTGGGCTGATGATGATGATGACATAATGTTTCGAGTAGTGATGTTGGTACTGTCATAGTATATGTTCTTGCAGCTTCTACCAAAGTGGTCAGCTGCACTGGTTGGGCAAGTCGCTCATATATGTCACCACGAAGGTCGCTAGATTGCTCAAGGAACTGCAAATATACGTCATTCAGAGTAAGTTGTAATTTTAATGTTTGATAGTCGTTTTCTTGCTTCTTTTGGATATAAGGGTAACCGCTAAGCATTGGGTCCTGGATTCAATACCCGGGTCGGCTAAAGTGTTACTGAGTATTTCCGTTAGTCATTTCTAGTCGGAGTCTGGGTTACTGCCCAGTTCAAAGCAAGTCTCGCCCCTTAGGGCTTCAACATATCTGGAAACAGGTGTACTTATGTACTTAGTAACAAATCTGCCTACCTTTTCGGAAAATATCTACAAAATGAATAATAGAACAAACACATACCCCTACATACACACACACACCACACGCACATCACACACACACACCACACAAACATCACACATACCATACCATACCTGAGATCACCTCTCTAGTCTCCACTCTAGAATTTGTACTCCGAGCCCCAAGATACAGACTCACTGTCTAGTTTGGGGCTCACTAGCAAATACTATATTGTAACCTAGCTGTAGGTAATATTTTAAGCCACTCATGTCGTCTCAACTTGCTGTGGACCTGCTTACTGTATTACCTACCTGGATAATAAATACTTACTATTTCTATTTTCTAATAGCGTGACGATATGCTATTCTAAATAGGTACCAGCTGTCACATCCAGCAAGTTTTATGACTTTTGCTTTCTCTCACCAGATCACGCAGCGAATTTGTACTACATGCTCAGTCAGCGACATCAGGAGCTGTCAGTAGAAGTGAACACAATCCTGGAGTATGCTGACATGTTGTATGACGACGAGGAAGGAAGACTCCTGTTTGATGCCCTGAAGGAGTTCGCGGCGTATCCTGACAGTACGTAGACCATCATCATCATTATCATCATGGCCTACCAGCCTTTTCCAAACTCTATTGGGGTTGGCTTCCAATGTAACCGGATGCAGCTGAATACCAGTATTTTACATGGAGTGACTTCCTATCTGTCCTCCACAACCCAGTTACTGGATAACTTGATACGTAGTAACGTAGTAAGAACTTAAACTCAAGTAATTTATTTCAATTAAACCAGACCATTCGTCGGTCAGTTAGTCAGAAAGTGAAGCTAGTTGCTCATTCCAAAACGTAGATCTCTTTGGAGAAGAACGGGCAAGAAACTCCAAGGACACTCTTTTAAATCAAGATATTATTTCAAAATCCTGGGTATGTACAAGACAGGCTATCAAAGTATAATAAACTAGCTTCTGCCCGCGGCTTCGCCCGCGTGGATGTCGGAAATTATCCCACGGGAACGTGCTAACAGGATAAAATGTGTTTCCCCAGGATGCCATCTATCTCTATGCCAAATCAGAAGTTCAGTGGTTTAGGCGTGAAAATGTAACATACAGTTTCAAGGTCAAATCCTCCCCTTAAAAACTGAATTACCCCTTTTTGTCCCGTCAGTGGTAAATTTTGGACCACTTTACATACTTATTATTAATTATTTTCTGTCAAAAGTATCAATATTGAGTTTCGAGTTACTCGGACCGCGCATTCAATTTCTTCCACAAACTTAACACCCCCCCCCCCCTTTTAAGGGGTAGTTTTGAAAAACTTATAATGATAAACTTTATTACTTATTTAGCTTCTGCCCGCGGCTTCGCCCGCGTGGATGTCGGAAATTATCCCACGGGAACGTGCTAACAGGATAAAATGTATGTGCTTCCCCAGGATGCCATCTATCTCTATGCCAAATCAGGAGTTCAGTGGTTTAGGCGTGAAAATGTAACATACAGTTTCAAGGTTAAATCCTCCCCTTAAAAACTGAATTACCCCTTTTTGTCCCGTCAGTGGTAAATTTTGGACAACTTTACATACTTATTATTAATTATTTTCTGTCAAAAGTATCAATACTGAGTTTCGAGTTACTCGGCCCGCGCATTCAATTTCTTTCACACAAACTTAACACCCCCCCCCCCTTTTTAAGGGGTAGTTTTGAAAAACTTATAATGATAAACTTTATTACTTACTTAGGCAAGTATTCTTGCCAAGTTTCAAGTTTACTAACTAAATTAATAAGATTTTTCATATAAACTGTATCCCCCGCTTTTCCCACAGGGGTGGAATTTTGAAAACTCGTTTGGGAATATTCATAACTTGATCCAAAGATTTATACCAATTTTAGAGTTAATCAAGCCACGCATTATAATCCTCCCTTGTAAAATTGTTATGATTTGAATTTTGAAAACAACCACCAGACAACCCAACAAATAAACCTTTTAATACAACGGAGCCAATTTTAAATTTACGAAACGATCAATCCACAATTCCACGACAGTACCGAAGCGCTCGGCCGATACCCAACCAAATGCGTGTAACGAAACCATAGCGCGATTTATTTCGATCCCAACGCCATCTATCGAGCACAGTGACAACTCGGATTATTTATCTATACTCCGTTCGGGCATTTGCTTTGTACTAAAAGTTTTATTATATTGATATTATTTTTTTCATACCTTTTTACTATTTATTTACTTTTCCGATGAATTAAAACAATAACATGAACCGAACTCGTGTAACGATCGACACCATTGCGCGATCACCATCTCGACATATAGTACTAATAGAATTATCTATACTCCGTTAGAGCATTTTCTTTGTACCAAAAGTTGTATTATATTATATTTTCATACCTTTTTACTATTTATTTACATTTTTCCGATGAATTTTCAGTACTGAATTGATGCCGACTCTTGACCAATAGATGGCGCTGTATGTCCGGAATAAATTTTATTTTTTATTTTATTTTTTGTAATAAAAACTATTCTATGTCCATTCTCAAGTTCCAAACTATGTCTGTACCAAATTTCACACAAATCGGTTCAGTAGTTTAGGCGTGAAGCAAAGACAGACAGACAGAAAGACAGACAGACAGAGTTACTTTCGCATTTATAATATTAGTTTGGATTAATTGGTGTTTTTCTTCCAGTTTCGTTAACCGGATATTGGCTCTGCAATAGTCTCATACATAATTTCCTGAGACCGTTTCGACGTCTCAAAGACACGCAACAACGTCAAGAGCTGCTGGACTCGGTGAACTTATCACTAAAAACGCGATTATCTTCAATTAGATTCAATGAAGAACCTCCACTGCGAGACGGTGATGTTAATGACGGCCCTCCTGATGGTAAGAAATCACCGCCAACTTTCTGCAATATGT
The DNA here is from genome assembly GCA_945859715.1 of Apamea sordens. Taxonomy (NCBI): domain Eukaryota; kingdom Metazoa; phylum Arthropoda; class Insecta; order Lepidoptera; family Noctuidae; genus Apamea; species Apamea sordens. The sequence continues at coordinate 981,222 of OX244015.1, read as the reverse complement.
ATTGCTATCCATCATCATCTGCCTAGCTTTTTCCCAACAATTTTGGGGTCAGCTTCCAGTCTAACCGGATGCAGCTGAATACCAGTATTTTACATGGAGCGACTGCCTATCTGACCTCCACAACCCAGTTACTGGGTAATACGATACCCCTTGGTAAGACTGGTTGTCAGACTTACGGGCTTCTGACTACCCGTAACGACTGTCAAAGATCCACGAATGACAGCCGGGACCAGCGGCTTAGCGTGCTTTCCGAGGCACGGAGGGGTCTCGGTATGTCGAGATGGTCACCCATCCACAGACCAACCGCGGCAAGCGTAGCTTAACCTGACCGATCGACCTGTGCGGCTGTTATTATATTAGCCACGGGCCCCTCAATATATCTCAAATATGTATTGCTATCCATACAAAGCTGAAATATCTCCTGGGCCTGTAATCACATTGGCATCCACAACATTGTAGCGGTATCTACAACGCCACATGTGAACAACGCGTCATACTGACGTCACGCAAATCCTGCATCTCGCAAGCAGAGTTTACCGCGCAATTAGCATACATATAAAGTTCCTGACTTCAGTCGTTGGGCAATTGCCCGCCAGACACAACATCCGTCTGGTCGGAGGATCCTCCCTTTTCTATAGAGGATGAGTGGACTTTACACCCCGTTCCTCATACCTCTATACTGGTGACCCCGACGTGATGATGATGGGTGGGTACCCATATAAACCGGAACACAACAATGCTTGGCGACAGAATTAAGTATGGTAGTAGTACTTCCCCGGACGAGCTCCTTCCCAAAGAACTCTGCTAATACGGAGTCTACAATAAGAGCATTAACATTCTCTTGTTTATTTTCAGGCACAAAACTTTCGACTAAGAAAGAGAAGTCACCAAGAGAAAGAAAGAGGAAGCGACATCATCGATCACACAAGAGGGAAAGAGAGAGGAAACGATACACAGATACAGACCTAACATAACTTAATACAACAATGACAACGAAGACGGTGAAACGACAAATGACGACGAATTCAGAAACTTTGATATGTCATAATATCAAGGTTCATCTCGTTAGTTATAGAAAGGACAACGGTGAACCGCGGCACAAGGAACAGACAGCCCGAAACTGCTAAATTTTCCCAATAAATCTTGAACCTTATGCTTTAGCGATAAAGTAGGAAATCTATTAATGAAATTTGACAGATTAAAGAAGCATGATGTGCTGGCGTCTATACAATAGAGTCCGCTATTAAATACGGTCCCCCTTGCGGGGCTCCTCTACTAATTCAAAAAGAGTCACGTTTGGAGGCATGAGGAACAGGGTGTAAAGTTCACTCAACCTCCATAGAAAAGGGAGGATCCTCCGACCAGACGGGTGTTGTGTCTGGCGGGCTATTGCCCAACGATTGATGTTGGGAAATTGTATCTATGCTAACTGCGCGGTAAACTCTGCTTGCGAGATGCAGGATTTGCGTGACGTCAGTATGACGCGTTGTTCGCATGTGGCGTTGTAGATACCGCTACACACGTAAATTAGCCAAGAAATAAAATAGCCTAAAACTGTATTAAGTACGATACACGAACAACACGATGTGTTGTTTATTTTTCTATTTGTAAATAGTTATAAGTATTTTATAATAAATAATAAATGTTATATAGAAAGAAAGAAAGAAAGAAAAAACATTTATTTAGCCCAGACCAAAAGACACACAATACACCAGATACATTACATCAGATAACAACAAATAAAAGAACAAATAGAAAACAGTTTATAGACCGATGTAAGAAATTAGCAGGAAAGTGTGCCTCACGGCTGCACCAAAAAGGCTCAGTTCAGCAAAAATGCCAGACAATAGTGCCTGACGCTGGTTTTCAACTGAGCCTGATGATTATCTTGGTTGTTTTAAATGCAGATAATCCGATGCTTTCACCAACCGAGTGACCTTCCTAGCCCATTATATTTAATTACTAAGCGAACTAAGATGAATTATTCCTCAATAATATTTTTTAAACAATGTCCAAGTCCTCAACATTTTGGTACTTCAAGCCAAATTAACATGAAGCGATATCAGTCATTTATTTTTAACTAGCTGCGCCCCGTGGTTTCACCCGCATAAGTTTCAATCCCGTGGGAACATTGGGATAAAAAGTATCTCATGTGGTAATCCAAATTATAAACCATCTGTGTGCCAATTTTCATCTAAATCCGTTTTGTAGTTTTTGCGTGAAAGAGTAACAAAGATCCATCCATCCTTCCATCCGTTCATATATCCATACAAACTTTCACGTTTGTAATATTATAGTATAGTATAGTAATAGTGTGGTATAGTATAATACTATTGTATAGTATTTTATTCGACGGAACGGTTGGCGCAGTGGCTGAGCGATCGACTGCTGCGCTGCGTGTCGCGGGTTCGATTCTCGCACGGAACAAATATTTGTATGGTCTAGAAGTAGTTGTTCCGGGTCTGGATGTTTGTGTATGTGAGTTTAAATGTTTGTAAACGCACCCACGATACAAGAGAAATTCGTAGTGTGGGGCAATGTTTAAAAAAAAAGTATAGTACTATAGTATAGCACTATGTATAAAATCGACATAATGATGTTACATACGTACTTTAGCCATTACCAGTACAGTTCCAGCTATTTAGTACAATACGTACTGAAACAAAGCTTGCGAAATGTAGGTGTGGTATACATCTCTGCCTCCACAACGCACAACAAAAACAAACACAGAATGTTTGGCTATCGGCTGCTTATCCTGACCTTCCCGTGATGCCATAATCAGGCCTCCAGCCAGAGCACAAACCTAATGAATTGACTGACACACGCTACGGTCTTAGGGCGTCTCGCTGCGGGGAGGACAGCAAGAGCAAGCTGGATCGGAATTAACAAACACGGAGTTCTTATAAATAATTATAATTATTCTTGATAATAAGACATCGTGGGAGTAACGTCGATTTGAAGATTCGTCACATTTTTATTTATTAGTGACTTAGTGATATTTCGAGTGGTTTTACTAACGTCTGCGACCTGTGATTTGTTGTTGGCCATTTGGTTTTTACTATCAACGACAGTTGCACTGAATTCAGCCTTTTGCAAAACGTCTGCTAACTTAGGAGATGTAGCAACTGGTGTAGATAGAGATATAGTTGATAATTTCAGTGTGGAAGGAGTGGTTACTGCCACAGTTAGTTGAACAGTCGTTGTAGTTTTAGTGGTAGATTCTGTAGCATTCGTTGAAGTACTCGATGAGGCTATTTGACTGATCTGTGTTTCGTTCGATGCATCATCGCCATTATGGTCATTCATCACTACTTTAGTTTCTCTATCTTTTGTTTTAGGAGTTACTTCAACAATGTTAGTGCGACTGGTTTCTGTTTTCTTGTCTTCTTTAAGGATGTCTTGCTGTTTAGTTACCTCCTTGGTTTGATGATCGTTATTAATTATTTCTTCGGTATTTTTTAAATCTATGTCTTTTACGTCCGCTTTCTTATCTTCTATTTGTGTCACATTAGTTTTGTCTGTGCTATCCTTAGAATCATTGGGGATCTTGTTTATATGCGATCTAAGCCAAGTTTCAGGATATTTACTTTTATCCAAATCATTTATTTCTTTGTTTGTAGAATTTTCACCTTTAACGTTTTTGTATTCAATTATACGCTCAGTTTTGTTATCTGCAGTTTCTGACATCTTTGGTTTGTCTCTCTTATCCTTAAAATCATTGGTGATCATATTTACATCTGATCTAAACCTAGTTTTGGAGTGTTTACGGTTTACTATGTCATCTTTTGTCACATAACTATGCTTAACTTGTCTTGCTTTCGCCACACCAGTACTAACATTAATTCTGCTTTTAACTTCATTTAGCTGTCTTTCAAGATTTTTTATTCGTTGAATGACAAATGGGTCTTTTTCTAAGCTGGAAGATGTTCTTTTAGCATTTTGTCCATGACGTCTTTTGTCTTCTTTTATTTCAAGTTTTTCTAGGGTCATACCTTCACTGGACGATGACGGGTCATCTGCACTTTTCCAGGGTACTTTGTTCCTTTTAGAGTATGCCCTAGGTACTGCAACAGACAACCGTCCTATGGAAGAATTAGTTGGGGGAGGAGGTGGAGTCTGTTGCATTTGCCTTGTTCGTCTTATTACATTTAATTTTAGTCGTGGAGAAGCAGTTCTCCTAGCTTGTGGAGATTTTATTGTTTTACCGGATTTTGAAGGCATCAGTGCATCTAAGACTTCCAGAAACTTCTGCGCTTTTGTGGAAGCTCTTGCCCTTCGTTTGTCTTGTCTGGAATTAAGAAAGCAACACTATTGTAATTTTATATAACAGTTTTAGTGATTAAATACGAAGACCTGCATATAAGGGATGATGTGTTTTATTTATAATTTCTTAAATACAATGATGATGTTACGACATGTCTGAAAACTAATCCTTCGATCCAAGCAGTTGTTATAAGGCACACAACTGCTTGAACATAATTAGTGGCTATTTCTAATGAAATTAAATCAAAATCATACTTTAACTCAACTATTATCGGCCTCGAACTTTTTTTGTATTGATGTGCTTCCATATTAAAAACCGAGTCTGTGGTTCGAACATAATTTTGCCTGAAGAAATCTCTATTATGCACTAATATAAATGGGTTGTTGGGCTCTGTGGACTTGACATTTTTATGTTTTTTCTCTTGCTTCCATTTCTGTTTTTGCCTTGATTCATACTTTGTGTCGTTCCTCGTCATTCGAGTCTTGTCGTGTTTCTTGTCATCCTTTTTTTCATACGTCTTGATATACTTCGGTTCATATATTTTCCCATGCCACTTTTTTTGGTCGTTCTTGTACTTCTTCTTCTGCTTAGGACCATGCTTGTTTAACGAATCCTCCGTCATTTTATATCTTGAGTCATGTCTGCTGGGCTTGACTGCCAATTTATCGAGGACTGCTTTCGGTAGCCTTCCCGTTGACTCTTCTATCCATATCTTCTTAACTGTATTGTTTTTAGGCATTCTCGTCGTCACATTCAGAGCTTTGATTTTCTCTGGTTTCTTTGATACATTTATTGGTGGTTTTTGGGATAATTTTTTTGGGACTATTGCTGTGTATTGCGTTGTGTTATGCGGAGGCTCTTGATAAAACTCTATGGAGTTGAAGGATTCGCTAGATGAACTATCTGTAGTTGGGTGTTCTTGGTGTTCGTTCTTGGTTCTTTGTTGGACCATAGGACCGGTATGCTGAGAACTTAGTCTTGTATCTTTCTCTTGAGTATCAAGAGGTTGGCCGACGGTACGTTTTCTACTATGTATAAATCGTTTTTTTTTCATGTCATCTCGCTTCATTTCCGCTTTTTCATATTCAGACTGTTTTATATCGTTTTTTTCTCTATTATTTTCATGTCTCTTAATAACTTCTAATTTTTTATTTGCTTTTTTACTGGCGATATTCATAAGATCTTTTCTTGAATCAGGTTCAGATTCCTCAACTTCGTTTATAATATTTTCAGAGCTCTTGGCATTATTTCTAGATTTGGAATAAGGTTTGACTTTTGGTATATTACCTCTTGATGGAGGACTTTTTTGTAATTGTTTCCAAAATATTTCTATTTTTTCTTTCACGTCTCGTCTAACATTAGTATTTAGGTTTGTGTAGTGATCAAAAATAATGGACCGCACCCCGTTTTTAATAATCTTACCCAAATTATTGTTAGACCTTTTAGATTTCGAACTGCCATATGCCTCCAGATCAGTTATGACTTTATGAAAATCTTCCTCAGCCTCTTGTTTGTACAAAGAATTGATATAATCCAAGAGTTCTTTGACATTTCTGTCATAGTTTTCATGTTTCAACATATCTGAAAGCGCATTGATGTATGTTTTCGTAACAGAAGTTGGTTTCCCTTTAATCGAATCTAATTTTGCGGCAATAAGCTTTCTGATTTCATAATTCTCCGTCAATTCGTAAAATCTGCAGCCTCTGTAGTGATAATGTCTGATTTCTTCGTCTAGAATGTCAAAGAACTCTGCAAACGCGGTTACCTCATAAGTGTTGAGAATGCGAATGACGTCCTGAATGAATCCTGTGAAGGTTTTAACGCTCGGCGCTTTGATGTTACGACGTAAGTTGTTACCATTGCTATTTTCATCAATAACTGTTTTGACTTTTGTTATGAAATTCTGTACATTTTTTAAGAACTTTAAGTCGATTTCTTTGTCTTTATTACTGAATTCTAGGACAGTTTCTAGTGCTAGGTTGACACTCCTCTGATTAGATTTTGGTGTGTTAGGTGCGGAGGAACCTGTGTAAGCTGAAAGATAATTCAAAAAGTAATTTATCTTAAAAGTATTTTAGGTATTTGGAGCGAAAGAAAAAAGGAGATTTTTTATTTAAAAAAAATTACAAATGTCTTTGAGGAAAGCATGAGAACAGTTACTACAGGTTTAAGATTTTCCTATATATAAAATATTCACCCGTCTAAAATAGAATATTAGTAGCTTTCGAAAATGCCTAAGCATCAGCAGCTCCTGCTCCAGGACAGCTATGTCCTATTATTTAAAAAAATCACATTACACCACTTCCAGCACTATACAGGGTGGCAGCGATATCAAAAAATCAATCAGAAACCATCAACCAATCAATCAGTCACCAGATCAATCAAAACAACCAGTCACCATGGATTCAGTACACGACTGCGTTGAAATTTGTCATCGGTTATTAAATAATTAATTGAATTTAAGTTAATTATCTCTTTGACTTAACTAATTTAATCTTTTTGACATTTCTATAACTACTATGTGACTTATTTGCAATTTGAATGTTATCGTAATTTATTTATCTGCAAAACTAGCCAAAACTCTGAAAATGTATTTGTACGGCGGAAACGGAATATTATGAACTTTAATAACTATGTAACATCTCTTTAACAATATTCTGACAAATAAATGGACTATTACTTAAAATGTATTTAGTTACACGCGAGAAGAGAGTTCGTAAACTCTTTGGTGCAAACTCAGTTAACAAAATGCTTGAAATAAACACAAAATAACTACCAAGTATCCCGAACAGCAGAAAACAAGTACACACTTCCATTTCAATATAAAGATACTAGCATTTTTATCGAATCATAAAACTTGTAACATTGCACATGCAACTATTTTTATTTCCGACTAGCGACCCGACCCTACTCCGAACGGTTTTTACGATTTCACAAATATCGAGGTTTCTATATATGAGTAAGTTTAATATTATTGTGTTATGCACCTAGTGGTAGCTCAGTAGAGCAGTGGTAGCCCAGTAGAGCAGTGGTAGCTCAGTAGAGCAGTGGTAGCTCAGTAGAGCAGTGGTAGCTCAGTAGAGCAGTGGTGGCCAGTAGAGCAGTGGTGGCCAGTAGAGCAGTGGTAGCTCAGTAGAGCAGTGGTAGCTCAGTAGAGCAGTGGTAGCTCAGTAGAGCAGTGGTAGCTCAGTAGAGCAGTGGTGGCCAGTAGAGCAGTGGTGGCCAGTAGAGCAGTGGTAGCTCAGTAGAGCAGTGGTAGCTCAGTAGAGCAGTGGTAGCTCAGTAGAGCAGTGGTAGCTCAGTAGAGGAGTGGTAGCAGTAGACCAGTGGTAGCTCAGTAGAGCAGTGGTAGCTCAGTAGAGCAGTGATAGCCCAGTAGAGCAGTGATCGCCCAGTAGAGCAGTGGTAGCTCAGTAGAGCAGTGGTAGCTCAGTAGAGCTGTGGTAGCTCAGTAGAGCTGTGGTAGCTCAGTAGAGCTGTGGTAGCTCAGTAGAGCAGTGGTAGCTCAGTAGAGCAGTGGTAGCTCAGTAGAGCAGTGGTAGCTCAGTAGAGCAGTGGTGGCCAGTAGAGCAGTGGTAGCCCAGTAGAGCAGTGGTAGCTCAGTAGAGCTGTGGTAGCTCAGTAGAGCAGTGGTAGCTCAGTAGAGCAGTGGTAGCTCAGTAGAGCAGTGGTAGCTCAGTAGAGCAGTGGTAGCTCAGTAGAGCAGTGGTAGCTCAGTAGAGCTGTGGTAGCTCAGTAGAGCAGTGGTAGCTCAGTAGAGCAGTGGTAGCTCAGTAGAGCTGTGGTAGCTCAGTAGAGCTGTGGTAGCTCAGTAGAGCTCAGTAGAATTTCATCACCACTGCTCTCAAAACGGTGAAGGGAAACATCGTGAGGAAACCGGCATGTCCTAGAACCAAAAATTCGAAGACATGTGACATCTATCAACCCGCACTGGGCCCGCGTGGTAGATTACCGCCCACTCCCTCTCACTGAGAGGAGGCCTGTGTACCAGCAGTGGGAACATTATACGCTGATTATGCACACCTGGACCTTCCGGAATAAATTCTCTAAATGATGATGAAAACCGCATCAAAATCCGTTGCGTAGTTTGGAAGAACCCGTGAGGGGCTCGTGGCTAAATAATAACAACCGCACAGGTCAATCGGTCAGGTTAAGCTACGCTTGCCACGGTTGGTCTGTGGATGAGTGACCATCTTTACATACCGAGACCCCTCCGTGCCTCGGAAGGCACGTTAAGTCGTTGGTCCCGGCTGTCATTCGTGGATATTTGACAGTCGTTACTACTACTAACTAGATTCTTTCCGCGACTTGGTTCCTGTGGAGTCGTAAGCTTCACAATGTACTAAAATAACAGCCACATTTGTGTTAACACTCCCTCGAGCCCAACGTGTCGCATCGCATCGCCCTTTAGAGGTATGAGGAACAGGGTGTAAAGTTCACTCATCCTCCATAGAAAAGGGAGGATCCTCCGACCAGACGGGTGTTGTATCTGGCGGGCAATTGCCCAACGATTGATGTTGGGAAATTGTATCTATGCTAATTGCGCTAAAAACTCTGCTTGCGAGATGCAGGATTTGCGTGACGTCAGTATGACGCGTTGTTCGCATGTGGCGTTGTAGATACCGCTACAGCCCGCTCGCGCTATTAATTCGTTTTTTCTGCCTTTTTTTCCTTTTGCACGGCTCCAAAGGGTCGTAGCGTAATGTTACACAGCTTTCACCTTCCTCAAGAATTGGGCTATCAAATACAATAAGATTTGTATTAACCCGATAGGCAGTTCCAGAGGTTAGCGATTTCAAACAAAAATCGAACAAACAAACTCTTCATCTTTATTATATTAGTATACTAGCTTCTGCCCGCGGCTTCGCCCGCGTGGATGTCGGAAATTATCCCACGGGAACGTGCTAACAGGATAAAATGTATGTGCTTCCCCAGAATTCCATCTATCTCGTGGGCCCTTTGTGGCTAATTACAGTAGAAATACGCGCATTGTCGTGGAGTTGCGGATACCAGCCCGCTGTACCTATTACCTACAGTAGAAAACCAATTGTGTCTCATTAGTGGTGATTAAGAGGGTACCTATATGATATCTTTACCTAAGTACCTACCTAATTAAAAAAAAAAACTCAATAACAGAAAATTAAATACCTACCTAAATAAACCTATTTCTGATGATAACTAATCTAAACTCAATAAATAAGCAAAATCCCTAAAAACTAATATCTATACGAATGACTAATCCTACCTAACAGTATTATAAAATAACCTACGGTCACTACGTACACTATCAAATATACTACCTATACTTTAAAATTAAAATCTATACCTACGACTCATATAAAAATAAACCTAAATAACTCTAAAAACTAAAAGGAATAAAAATGAACTCCACTGCGGGTGACCCAACCTACGACAAACTTAGTATTTGCGGTTGGTACAGTACAGACAGTGGTAATCGGGTATAGGGATCGAACCGCAAAATTAAGTTTGTTTTTTATTGTATATACTTTTCCGGGATAAAAAGTACCCAGTGTGGTGCCCAGGATATTAAAGAATAATTATACCAAGTTTCATCGTAATCGAACCGGTAGTTTTTGCGTGATGCCTGAACAAACAGACAGACAGACAGACAGACAGACAGACCGACAGACAAAAATTTTTTTAATCACATTTTTGGGTTCGGTTTCGGTCTAGTAACACCCCCTGTAAATTATTTTTCTGATATTTTCAATGTACAGAATTTTCACTTCTACAGATTTATTATAAGTATAGAATAGATAGTATAAAATTGAAATAGTTAAGGCGCGTTCACATATACGTACGTTTTTACAGGATCCTTTTTAACGGATCCGTCGCTACTGGAGATAGTCTTCACACAGGATTTACAGGATCCTTTTTAACGGATCCGTCGCTACTGGAGATAGTCTTCACACAGCATTTACAGGATCCTTTTTAACGGATCCGTCGCTACTGGAGATAGTATTCACACAGCATTTATAGGATCCTTTTTAACGGATCCGTCGCTACTGGAGATAGTATTCACACAGCATTTATAGGATCCTTTTTAACGGATCCGTCGCTACTGGAGATAGTATTCACACAGCATTTATAGGATCCTTTTTAACGGATCCGTCGCTACTGGAGATAGTATTCACACAGCATTTATAGGATCCTTTTTAACGGATCCGTCGCTACTGGAGATAGTATTCACACAGGACTGATTTTAAGAGATCGGATCAGTTTACTGGATCCGGAATACTGTATTATGTGTGAACTCGCTCATACAACTACATACGCTAATAACATACACGTTTTTAACGGACCTGTAAAACGGACGTTAAATGTGAACGCGCCCTTACTACTTTTTAACAAAACTCAATATTCAATGTACCTTTTAAAAATAAAACACGGTTGGTTTATAAAATAACGGAGCACGCGGTTCAATAAATCTTTGTGTAAAAGTTTACATATATTGTGAATTTACAACACGAAACAACTCGACGGTTCATAGTTAAGATTATATTACAGAAAAATATCTACGTCACTTGTGATTTTGTGAATATCATAACAAAGTCAGTGCAGTTTTGTAATATCGTCATCGTCATCATGAACAGTTTACAGTCTTCAATATTTGCTGTATACTTAAGCAAAAATTTCTAAATATAAAACATTCAAAATAATAATTTCTTATTGGTATTTTTTAAAATTGAGCATACAAAAGATGGGGACCTTTTTAAAATTAGTTGATAAATACAAAATGAATGACTTCCATAATTCAAATAGAGCCTAATTAATTATAAAGTAACAAAACACGATGCTACTATTGTTAATTAGTTTGTTTTCAAATTATATTTCATTTCATTGTAATGAAGTAGGACAGGGTAAGTTAACAGGATTTGTATTTTTAATACATAAATGTTTACGACTTTCAATGGGCTAGAAATGTGTTCATATGTCGTCTATAGTTATTATAGTCTGTTGCGCTTTGAGTGCACCGTGCACAGATCAATCTCATATAATATGTAGATTGATCGAGAAAAACAGGTTTTGCTGAGACTTGGTTGTTTTGTTTTTGGTTATTTTTTTCTTATTTTTATTTTTAATGATATTGTACGTGATTGCTAGTTTATTTATTTATTTATAAGTAGGTATGTATTAGGTATGTGGAGACTGTGTGTGCTCCCCGTCACTTTTCCCTAAAGGTTCATTAGAAAACCAGCGTCAGACAGCATCTGTCTGGCATTAATGCTGAAATGAACCTTTTTGGCGCAGCCGTGAGTCACACACTATTGTTGTCTGAAACATTATTTTATTATTTTTGTATTTTGTGTTTCACGAACTGTGTCCAAATAAACTTTTTTCTTTCTTTCTTTCTTCTTTATAGCAAAACTAGCTTTTGCCCGCGACTTCGTTCGCGTGGAATAGTGACTTCACCAATAGATGACACCGACTCTTGACCAATAGATGGCGCTGTATGTCCGGAATAAATTTTATTTTTTATTTTATTTTTTGTAATAAAAACTATCCTATGTCCATTCTCAAGTTCCAAACTATGTCTGTACCAAATTTCACACAAATCGGTTCAGTAGTTTAGGCGTGAAGCAAAGACAGACAGACAGACAGAGTTACTTTCGCATTTATAATATTAGTTTGGATACCGATCACACGAACACAACATGGTTTTTGATTTTCAAATAACACGGAAAGACTTACAGGACCCGATTTTTCTTGAATAGAAGGACCAAAGATAAAATGTCAGCATGTCTTTTATGTTCTTGTATTGTTAACACGACACAAAATTCAAATCTTTATTACATAACATTATGACTGTGTATTACAAGGTCTTCATCATCATCTGTCTAGCCTTTTCCCAACTATGTTGGGGTCGGCTTCCAGTCTAACCGGATGCAGCTGAATACCAGTATTTTACATGGAGCGACTGCCTATCTAAGTAATACAATACCCCTTGGTAAGACTGGTTGTCAGACTTTCGGGCTTCTGACTACCCGTAACGACTGTCAAAGATCCACGAATGACAGCCGGGACCAACGGCTTAACGTGCTTTCCGAGGCACGGAGGGGTCTCGGTATGTAAAGATGGTCACCCATCCACAGACCAACCGCGGCAAGCGTAGCTTAACCTGACCGATCGACCTGTGTGGCTGTTATTATTTAGCCACGGGCCCTCTATTACAAGGTCTTAATATTAGTTATAAAGTTCACATGGACCCTGTTGGGCACAACAATTAATGTAAAATCTAAATATTTGCACGGCAGAAATGCCGAATATAGTGAAACCTATAGATCTTAAAATAGAATAGAATAGAATATTCATTTATTTGCTCACAATGTAGGTATTTACAATAAGGTGGTTACAATAATATGAAAGAATCCTTGTACATTCTACCATTTTGGCATGCAAACATTTATGCAATTCATCAACAAACATACAGACATTGATGCAACTAAAATTTTTCAGCTAGAAAATCCGATACGGAATAGTAACATTTATTGACCAAAAGTGCAGTTAGTTTCTTTTTGTAAGTTGTTACTGGTTCCTCTTTTATGGAATTAGGAATGTGGTTAAAAATAGCCGGTGCCATACCAAAAACACTTTTCCTCAACAAAGCAGTCCTATATCCGTAGAACTTATGTTCTATCTATATTGCAAATAAATCTATCATTCATTAATTCATTTAAAAAAGTGAATAGTAGCATGATTTAAAATAAATAAGATCACACAAACATTCAATAAATATATAACATCATTATAATTAAATATCCATCAGTAGTTTTCTGAGCCGTTTAATAAATATTTCATCATTTTATTCCATTTCTATGTCATTCGGTATTTTATTATATATTTCACGTAATTGATAATACGTGAGGACTTGTATTGTGTAGTTTTAGCTTAGATTGTGGTATTACGAACGTGTTTTCAAACCGTGAACACGTGCATATTGGCAAGGTTGGTCTGTAATTTTAAGGTGAAAGAAAAAAATATGATATCCAAAGAATTATATCATACTTAAGCCATGCGTAAGCGCCTGCGCCTGGTGACGGGGACCATCACGGGACACTGCTCACTGAACAAACACTTCCATACGATAGGCATAACGGACAGCCCCTGTGCAGAGCTTGCATGGAGGCTGATGAAACCGTTGCGCATGTGCTCTTTGAGTGCACAGGCGTCACCCAGATTAGATCAGAAACCCTCGGGACACCCAGATCCTACACAGATGTTCTCGACAGACCAGGAGACCTAATAAGCTTCTGGAGGGAGGTGGGCTGGTTGAAATAACCACCGACGGCCACCATGGCTCACGCACAATGGTCCACCTGAAGGACTAAGTGCGGAAACCAAATCCGTAACATAGAACATAGCCATGCGTAAGCTTATTTATACTGAATAGAGAGGGCAGTTTTAAGATCTAATGTTTTAGCCTTGACCTATTTTAAAGTCACCGTATACTTAACTGCCTTGGGCAAATTAGATCCTTATTATTATGCACTAGCTGCGTCCCGCGGTTTCACCTGCATAAGTTCCCACGGGTCCTGGTTCTAAACTTTCATCCAAATCCAGTAACAAACATTCATCCATCCATCCATCCATACAACCTTTCGCGTTTATAATATTAGGAAGATGCATCGAGGATGCACATTTAGGTTTGTATACATGTAGATGATTTATGTTTATCTTTTGTTAGTAGTAAGGTATGCCATATTCGTGCCACACCACGAACTCAAGTTGAAATGCATATTTGCCTGTAAATCACTCGTACTCACATAAAAGTCCGCTAAAACAAAAGGCACCTACTTTCATCACAAATAACACCATATTATCATTTTCGCGCATGTTAAAAGTTGTGATCTTGTTGTCCTAACTGCAATCATCTACAGTCTTCTTTTATTTTTCGTTGCTTGTATACATAGTATGTATGTATTTATGTATATATAATTTTGGATATGTATATATTTGTGTATCTATACATAATATTTGTTTTTTTTTACCAACGACAGTCCCATTTTTTGTCCAGGAAAATCACTGTCCATTCTAAGGTTGCCTGGAAGAGATCGCAGTAATGCGATAAGGCCGCCCATTGTATAAATAAATATCCCTGGACATTTCACACAGCGCCATCTAGTCCCAAGCTAAGCAACCTAATGCTTGTGTTATGGTAACAAGATGGCTGATAAACTACTTATATACATTTTTTTTTTGTAAATACATACATATTATAGATAGAAAAACACCCAGACTCGGAACAAATACATGTAGGTCATACAAATATTTGTTCCGTGCGGGAATCGAACCCGCGACACGCAGCGCAGCAGTCAATCGCTTAACCACTGCGCCAATCGTGCCGTCAAATGTATATTATGTAGTTTCATGTATTTTTTATGCTTTGTATTTTAGTGGTGTACAATAAAAAACTTTTTTGCAAAAAAAATCAACCGACTTCCAAAAACGACACTACAAAGTGAAAAATAACTTTAATTTCGGAAGTCGGTGTCGTTGGGTTCACACTTTCGTTGTTTGCCACCGACTTCCGAAATTAAAGTTATTTTTCACTTTGTAGTGTCGTTTCTGGAAGTCGGTTGATTTTTTTTGCAAAAAAGTTTTTATTTTTCACTTTTAAGTTGTAATTTTTACCAGTAATTTTGGTTTAAAAACCAAACTACTAAACCGTTTTTGATGAAATTTCTATGGGACCATTTGGGAAGTATACCCTTTCCAACAAAAAAAGAATTTTTCAAATCGGTTGGAAAGCGAAAGAGTTATGCGCGAACAAACATAAAAAAAAAATACAAACGTCCGAATTGAGAACCTCCTCCTTTTTTAGAAGTCGGTTAAAAAATAAATATAATATGTAAATAAATATAAATAAATAAATAAAAGTCGGCAACTTATACCTTTTTAACATTCCAGCTTCTTTCAAAACACAACTATCAGCACAGATGCACAGATCTATTCGCGAGATCGACACACTCCTCAGAGATTTCCAACAAGAAATACAAAAACAAAAGTCAGTGCTAAGGACAGTCGATCTCGAAGACAACATAAAAGATGATGGTCTCTTGGACTACAGCATTACACCAATGTGGTGGGAAGGGTCTTCTGGAGTTGACCAAATAGGATGGAATAATTCCGCCACGACATTCCTCCCTACTCCTGTAGGACATGGGGCGAATAAATCTAGCAAAGATACGCCGCAACCCACAAAGAATCTTTGGGGAACTCTCAAACTCTTACCAGGAATCAAACTAAACTCCTCCGCTGGTCCTCTTGACGACGTTCGACACCCTGGGTATCTTCCAGGGCATCCCAACTACACACTCGACCGGGCACTCTACACTTTCCCTGGTTTGCCCCCCTCGACTCCAAGGCCTCCACTTGAGCTTTACTTCTTGACTTACTCCCCTACTAAACCTAATTCTACTTCTTTCACTCGTCCTGTGTATCCATTTTCCGTGCCTCCGTACACACCAAGCGGCCCCTCTCCTTTACCTTTGCCATTCAGACAGGGTTTAGACCAGGACTATTTGCCGGGTTCTCCTTCAACATGGATTGATACGGACATACGTACAAATACGACGGCTGAGAGCAGGCCTTCGCCTCCTTGGGAAACTACCACTCCTGTGTCCACCTTCTCTCCTAGACCTCCGCTTTCACTCCCTGGCTTAAGAGAACCGTTCACATATAATCCTAAATCGAGTACAATTTTTAACTTCTTCACGATGTCGAAACTGATGAAAATATGGACTGATTATACTCAAAACAAACGAATTACTAAAGCAAATCGAATCACATCGACGAGTGAGTATAAAACAGAACTTTTATGTTGAAATATACTCAGTCTGTTCAGTTAGCCAGTTTAACAACTTCGATGACTGTTTCATCTTTAACACCACTGAGTTTTTTTCGAATTACATACTTAAAAACTAAATCCCGCTCTTCACCTTTTGGAGGCATGAGGAACAGGGTGTAAAGTTCACTCAACCTCCATAGAAAATGGAGGATCCTCCGACCAGACGGGTGTTGTGTCTGGCGGGCATTTGCCCAACGATTGATGTTGGGAAATTGTATCTATGCTAATTGTGCGGTAAACTCTGCTTGCGAGATGCAGGATTTGCGTGACGTCAGTATGACGCGTTGTTCGCATGTGGCTTTGTAGATACCGCTACAACCTGTCAACACTACTCCACCGCAGCTACTAACTAGACTATTTCCACCAATAGCCCACCGGCCTCGGCAAATCGGACCCACACTCTCTAAAGCACAAGCTTGGGTCCGCAACAGACAGTGGACGAAAACCTCCAAGGCTGGAAGGGCCAGTGGTGGAAAGACTAAAGAAGGATTAAGGACAACAGAAGCGGTCTATGAGGCCATAACTGAAGCAACGATTCCGGGGGAGCTGTTACAAGAGGATGATCAAGGCTTCTTGTATGTGACTATTCCGGCGAGCATACCTGAGCATGTTACTACTCCACCGACTGCTGCGGGCGACGTGCTGCTCTCCGGTTTGTATATTTAAGGCTCTTCTATGATCTACTACGGTGGCTGTATAATGGCGCCTATGACAGTTTACAAATTATTAAAAAAACAAACGAAATAACGCGACTGCAGAGTGAAAAATAATATTTTAGTTTTGAAAGCGGCTATGATATCTGTTTCCTCACATTTAGCGGCTATGGCATCTGTTTCCTCACATTTAGCGGCTATGACATCTATTTCCTCACATTTAGCGGCTATGACATCTGTTTCCTCACATTTAGCGGCTATGGCATCTATTTCCTCACATTTAGCGGCTATGACATCTGTTTCCTCACATTTAGCGGCTATGGCATCTGTTTCCTCACATTTAGCGGCTATGGCATCTGTTTCCTCACATTTAGCGGCTATGACATCTGTTTCCTCACATTTAGCGGCTATGGCATCTGTTTCCTCACATTTAGCGGCTATGACATCTGTTTCCTCACATTTAGCGGCTATGACATCTGTTTCCTCACATTTAGAGGCAATGATATCTGTTTCCTCACATTTAGCGGCTATGATATCTGTTTCCTCACATTTAGCGGCTATGACATCTGTTTCCTCACATTTAGCGGCTATGGCATCTGTTTCCTCACATTTAGCGGCTATTGCATCTGTTTCCTCACATTTGGCGGCTATGACATCTGTTTCCTCACATTTTGTGGCTATGGCATCTGTTTCTTCACATTTAGCGGCTATGATATCTGTTTCCTCACATTTAGCGGCTATGATATCTGTTTCCTCACATTTAGCGGCTATGACATCTGTTTCCTCACATTTAGCGGCTATTGCATCTGTTTCCTCACATTTGGCGGCTATGACATCTGTTTCCTCACATTTAGCGGCAACGACATCTGTTTCCTCACATTTAGCGGCTATGACATCAGTTTCCTAACATTTAGCTACTTTTGAAATAAAATCATTTATTATATCACAGTCGCTCCGTGCAGCTGCATACTAGGTACTTTTCATTCCGAGCTTTTAATTATATCTAAGTATATATTTTGTTTGCTTTTAAGTACTAAGCAGCAGTGCGATTCTGTAACCATCTCACCGTGAAAACTTAGGTGAAGTGAGCGTGGAGTGAGCTGTCATTCCAACTAATGCTAGGGATTGAGACTACTGACAACTCACATCAAGCTCACTTCACTTGAGTTTTCACGGTGAAGTTTTTACAGAATCGACCGGCTGGTTCTCAAGCCGGGCTACTTAGTAAATCTCTCACCGTGAAAACTTAGCTCAGTAAGGTGTTATTCCATCTGATGCTAGGGATTGACACTACTGACGCTCACTTCAAGCTCACTGCTCCTAAGTGTCATGGTGAGAATTTTACAGATTCGATCTATACAATCTGGGTGGTGCTGATCCACGCGTCATGTTCGTGAACGGGCGCCATCAGTTGAGACTGGTCATCTCTTAACTGCCAAGGCTTATTTTTAATTTTATATTTTTAATTTTATATTTTAATTTGTTTTTTTTACATTGTTCTCACATATAGAAGCAATAAGAATAATGTAACCAGGATTTTGTAAAAATGTCTTGATTTAAAAGAGTGTCCATGGAGTTTCTTGCCCGTTCTTCTCCATAGAGATCTACGCTTTGGAATGGGCAACTAGCTTCAACTTTCTGACTAACTGACCAACTATTTAATTTTGACAATTCAAAAGTGCCTGTAAATGGTTTAATTGAAATAAATTATTTGTTTTTTTTTTGAGTTTTTTGAGTTTTTTTTACAAAATCTAGACAAAATATAGACATTTTGCTTTCTGCTTTCTATTTCCAGCCCATAACTTCACAACCGAATCAATCGTGATCCAACGTAACAAGGTGTATTACGATCTGATGGACGAGTGGGATGAAGGGTACATGATGGTGTTCCTGCTGCAGTTGAGCCGACTGATCTCTCTGAAGAGAGAGAACGAAGTCAAGGAAGTGCTGCTCCACGCTGAATTTATCATGAATGGGTAGCTGCTTATATCTAACTTTTACTACCGACTCGCCCGTGAGCCGACTGCTCACTCACGCTTTAGGATGTACCAAAGACATTAAATTATTTACTTGACAAGGATGTACCATACATAGCTACAACCAAAAAATAGATTCGTCATTAAGGGCTATTTTAGTCTGGTCATTGTACGATAGAATCTGCTACACAGACAATAATGCGTCGTAATATGAATGCCGCAGACTGACATTCAGCCTTCTTCTGTACATGTCAGACAAAATTAAAAATGTGACACTGACAGACTCTGACAGTTTAATTATTTAATTATATTTGAATGGCCAATAAAAAGGTTCTTGCAGTGGACGATCCCGCCTACATTTTCATACAAAGCTAACCTACGTACATGGGCGTAGCTTGGACGTGGGCTGCTGTGGAGCGGCTCCTCACCCCGCCCCGGTGTAATCTACTGTGGTGGCACGTCAAACTTCGTGATATCTATGGTATATCTAAGTTAAATACCATTTAACTTAGATATAACATAGTTTGAACATGCTGGTTTTAAACATACTCACTCTCTATTGTATAGTTCACTACACCTTCCGAAATACATAAATTCTCTAAATGGTAGTGAATACCGCATCAGAAACTGTCGTTCAGTTCAGAAGAACTAGCGGACAAACCAGCTCCTTCACAAGGAGCTCTGGCTTCTTACTCCGCATGCTCTGTGCCTTGTTTCAGGTTTTCCGAGACTGGTGAGATTGCTTGGGCTGGTGAAAGGATCATGGACATGGCTATGACAATCGCCAGGCTCTGCTCTGAATCAGGGACATATAATATGGGTATCTTACGAAGTGAGTAGTTACTATTGCCCGCCCTGTGGAGTTTCATAGCTCGAGTTGAAGCGATGCTGATCCTGTGCAGTGCTTATACGTGTGTTTTGATCTTTGCTTTTGCAGTTCTTGCGGTTTCTGATATTTTACAAATAAAATGGTTCATTCCACCAGGCTACGCGGGCATATTCCACCAAATGCTGAAGGAACGCGATACGGCCGTGTCAGTCGAAATGAACTCAATCATAGACTATGCTGACTTAATGTATGAAGACGATGAGGGAGAGGACCTCTTTCACGCGCTCAGGGAGTTTGAGGAGTATCCGAATAATACTTATGGTAAGGAGATAGACCAAGATTTTGAGACAACTTGATTAAAGCATAATGAGAATCATCCAAATCGGTGCGTATTTGTCAGCGAATAATAATATAGACAAAAATGCATGAAAAACGAGTGTGCATATTAAGTTAATTATCGCTTCGCCCGTCTGTGCACCTTCGTTTTGTATAAAAATGTAAGCGGGATCCAGTGGCGTAACTATAGGGTGGCAGGAGTGCCAAAATGCCACGGGCCCATAGCTGGAGGGGGCCCCCGGCCCGAGAGGGCCATGAGCACACGAAGATCCTAACATACCTAACTATAGAAATGCAAACTTTTTTCGACCACTAGAACAAAGAAGCAGTCAGGTATTCCATTTTGTAGGGGATATTACGAAATCTACACGGACGAACTCGCCGGCGAAGTGCCAGTAAAAAAAAAATTATAACGTTGATTGAGATTCTTTACATTGAGGGAGGGTCCTACCAATCTCATGACTTTGCCACGAGCCCCAAAGGGTATAGTTACCCCACTGGCGGGATCGTCCACTGCGACCCACCACCACGCTACACACGGATGAAAAAAAAACAAAATCAAAATCGGTTCATCCGTTCGGGAGCTACCAGCGCTTCGACATTTATTTTTAAATGTCGAAGCATCATGCTGAGATAGGAGCCTTTTGGTCTCGTATAGGACTTTCTGTTTCATTCTTTTTTTCCTTTTGTTACTTTTTTATACAATTTGTTTTATTTTTATTTTGAACTGTGTTTAGTTTAGTTTATCATCCTGTACAAGTCGCAATAAATACTTTTTCTTTCTTTCTTTAGCTACGATGCCACAGACAGACATACACACACACACACACAGACACGTCAAACTTATAACACCCCGTCGTTTTTGCGTCGGGGGTTAAAAATGAAACCAAACCTCTCCGTACACCTACGCAGCAGTGGCTGGTGGACGAGACTCTTTTAAGTTATGTTTTTTAAGCGTCACTCATTTTAATCAGATTTTTATTTTAGTGACAAGAACTAGCAAGGAAATCGGCTTAAACCTTATACAGGGCTTCCTGAGACCGTTTAAGCGCCTGCAAGCGACGGAGCGTGGTCAACGACTGCTGGACTCGGTAAACAAGGCCTTAATCCAACGGTTCGGCGCCAGGAGGGCTAATGGAGAACTCCTGATGCTGGGCGGTACAGGTATGTCTGATTTAGGCCCTTCTTCCTAAACGCTACATAAAGTAACAAAAGTAACAGTTACAAACTCAAATCGAAATCAAGACAATCAATCTCATTTTTGAATCGCAATTCGATAATGACGAGATTTAGCAACGCGTTATTAACTAATTTGTGAGCCTTAGTTTTTAAGAGGCCTAACAGATAACAACTGAAAATACTAATTTGACGACACGGTTGGCGCAGCGGTTAAGCGATTGACTGCTGCGCTGCGTGTCGCGGATTCGATTCCCGCACGGAACAAATATTTGTATGACCTACATGTATTTTTTCCGAGTCTGGGTGTTTTTCTATCTATAATATGTATGTATTTACAAAAAAATGTATTAAAGTAGTTTATCAGCCATCTTGTTACCATAACACAAGTATTAGGTTGCTTAGCTTGGGACTAGATGGCGCTGTGTGAAATGTCCAGGGATATTTATTATTTATTTATTTATACTCATAAAAAAAATAACTCATGTTACAGCAAACACAAAACCTACCCATTCAAGAAAGAAACAACGCATACACAATTCACTAAAACGGAGAATCAGCATAAAAAGACATCTAATGAATCGTAAGAAATACCACGATAGCAACGAACACACATATAGAAGGCAGATCATTCGAGCAGCTGAATACCCGATGTTGAGAAGCGTGCTACCAATAACCAGACGCCAGAAACGATTCAGAGTTATAACTCCGAGAGAGTTGAGATCAAACGCGTACTTGAACAATGATCGACCGACCAAGGAATATTTCTATAGGAGAAGACTTGGCAGACCAATCCATCCACCGAATGGGATGTTACAGTTTTTTCCTCAAGCAACGAAAGAGTTGGAAAACAAAAGACGTATGCAGCCAACTGAAGGTAAACAAGTTAACTTTTGAAGGTGCCTTTCTACCAGAGATGTGCTAAGGTGCGTAGCGACGGATATCATCATCATCTGCCTAGCCTTTTTGACGTGACAACGTCTTATAATTCGATGGAACCGGCTGCACGCACGAAAAAACATGACTCATGCGGCGTTACCTCGCTCTGAGGCGTTCCATTGAAGGCTTCAAATGCAAGCGAGAGCGCGGAACGAGCGACAAAGAGGCACAATCGGCCTCCGCGTTCGGCAGCGTTCGACATCTGTCTCTCTCCTACTTGAGTGAGCGATGCGTCCGCGTGTATCAGTATTTTCTTATGACGTTGTCACGTTCAACTATCGTCAGTAAACCGACTTTACACACAACCGATTTTTTCCCAACTATGTTGGGGTCGGCTTCCAGTCTAACCGGATGCAGCTGAATACCAGTATTTTACATGGAGTGACTGCCTATCTGACCTCCACAATCCAGTTACTGGGTAATACGATACCCCTTGGTAAGACTAGCGACGGATATATAGGTATGAAATCAAGTTCAAGTTTGGTAAAACATATTCTTGTAGTCTTTGAACTGCACGTAGCGGTAGAATGCGCTCTTATTGCTCTCGCGAGACGCGAGCGTATCTGACAGCGCTCTCTAGCGCTGTCAGATACGAAAAGCGTTGTTTTGACCGAAACTGCCATTGAACTTCGACGGCAC
Source organism: Apamea sordens (assembly GCA_945859715.1). Classification (NCBI taxonomy): domain Eukaryota; kingdom Metazoa; phylum Arthropoda; class Insecta; order Lepidoptera; family Noctuidae; genus Apamea; species Apamea sordens. The sequence continues at coordinate 958,541 of OX244015.1, read as the reverse complement.
GGTTGGCGCAGGAGTTAAGCGATTCGCTGCGTGTCGCGGTTTCGATTCCCGCACGGAACAAATATTTGTATGATCTACATACAAGTAGTTGTTCCGGGTCTGGCTGTTTGTGTATGTGAGTTTCAATGTTTGTAAACGCACCCACGATACAGGAGAAATTCCTAGTGTGAGGCAACGCTTTTTAACTAACAAAAAAACTTCTTTAGCAACTTTTAGTAGCCTATCCAGAGCTAAGTAGTCAACGTAGGTACAGCGCACGCGCAGAGCACATCTTACCCGCTTCACTACTTAGGTTCAGTGGAAATAGACACGTGGTTTCGTAGCTTAGTCATGTTTTAAAACAAGTTGCCGTTACAATCTAAAAGCATAAAAGCAAAACCAGCGCAAATTTATTCAAAAACAAATTAAGGACATATTTATTGAGGAATGGCTATCACAGTATTGAAGAGTTCATCAGTTGACAAATGACAATCATGTATGTATGCGATATTTACTATTATTGAGTTTCATTATTATTTTTATTGTGTAAATCATTTACATTCTATTCTGTAGGTAATTAAGTGACTATTAATTTTTATTACTTTTCATCTTTTGAAATTATATTTCTTTATTAAACGGCTATTAATTTTATTATTGTAAGATGAGTTATTGTTATTTTTTTATGTATTTTTTATTATCACTCACAACTCCATATTTTAAACAAAAATGAATCACCGAAATGTATGTACGCTCATAACTTCCGATTGACTGTACCAAATTGGATGAAATTTTGTGTGTACATTTCAATGGGTTCCTGGATGGTTTGAAAATACAATTGGACCCGGTAGGTGGCGCTGCTGTCGGTATATGATGACTCAACCGGGCAGGACGACGTCTGCCGGGTCCGCTAGTTACTTATAAACTATTTAAAATTATTAATCAAATTTTAAGTTATTTTATAATTTTTACTTTCTACACAATGAAAATACATTGTGTAGTAAGTCAAAATTTATAAAATAACTTAAAATTTGATTAATAATTTTGCAGGAATTTGATTAATATTTTGGTAGGATTTTTAGTTTTTTTTTTGTTTTGATAACATTTTTTTTTGTTGTGTTTAACTTAATTAAGAAATAAATGACTTATGACTTAACTTCACCGCTTAGCTACCTCGCAGATCTCTGGTGGAAAGGCACCCAAAACCACACAAAAGCATTGTAAAAATAACCCAAACATAATAAAGCCTCTTTCTATCACCAAGTGACCCATCATCTCATGGAGTCTGTGTCCCTGAAGAGACCTGGAAGAATGAAAGCCGAGCTGATCAGGAGAATAGCCGAAGAGTCAAGCTACAGTGACGAAGAGGCATTGCTGAAAGTGAACCTGAGGGGTCATAGAGGCGGGGTGGGCGAGGGAACGGACCTCACGCGTCAGCCGACCCCAACATAGTTAATAATAATAATAATATCACAGCGACGCGCAATGATTGTTGACATAACCGTCCCGCATGATGAGAACCTCGTGAAAGCCGAGAAAGATAAACAAATCAAGTATCTTGACTTGGCTCGCGAGGTTGTCAACATGTGGGATGTGGACTCAGCGATCATTGTGCTGATAGTCGTGACAGCCAATGGCTTAATAGCCAAGAGCCTCGACCAACACCTGAACAGGCTCTCGTTGGGCAGCTGGATCAAGGGCTTGATTCAGAAAGCGGTACTTCTGGACACGGCTCGCCTTGTCAGGAGGTTCCTCTCTCTGGAGCCCTGACCGCCGCGCCGGTAGCTTGGACTCTGTTCCCGATACCGGTGGGCTACTATTTTTATATTTTTAAATGTTTTTTTTATCCTTGTGTTTATAAAAATATTTAAAAATGTATTTTGTAAGTATTTAAATGAAATAAAGGAGATAATAATAATATCCTTGGACATTTCACACAGCGCCATCTAGTCCCAAGCTAAGCAACCTAATGCTTGTGTTATGGTAACAAGATGGCTGATAAACTACTTATATACATTTTTTTTTGTTGTAAATACATACATATTATAGATAGAAAAACACCCAGACTCGGAACAAATACATGTAGGTCATACAAATATTTGTTCCGTGCGGGAATCGAACCCGCGACACGCAGCGCAGCAGTCAATCGCTTAACCACTGCGCCAACCGTGCCGTCGAGTTGGGAAAAGGCTAGGCAAATGATGATGGTGCAGGTATCATAACCCGAAGGATTATAAAGGAAATTCATAATCCAGTGCTTCATAACTATGTTTTAAATATTCGTTTGCACGACAACGTCAATAACGCAATGAATATTGTTAACGGTAAACTCTAGGCATTTGGATTGTGACTCAGTACATCTAACACTGATTATACTAATCCAATTTTTAGGAAAAGCTTGAAATAACAAATTACCCGATTAAGTTGGTCATATTGTATGGAGTTGGTTCAAAGTTAATTCCTCATTGAAATGAAAGGCTAATAGACACTACGCTACGACGTAGCTCACACTGTGCTACGACGTAGCTCTCACTGTGCGACGCCGTAGCATACACGTTGCTGACATTGGATTAGATAGAAGATCGGTATTCGCTTATAGTCAGTTGCTAAGTCAGACAGCGCTTAGCAGACGCTCTATGTACAATACTGACAGTCACCACACCTGGTGGGCATCACGCCTGTTTTTCCCGAAGGTTTACTGTACCTACCTATAGTACACCCACAATTCCAGATAAAAAAACTCAATGAAAATTTGGAACCTGGGAATCAAACCCAGGACTTCACGGTCAGCAGTAGCGCTTGCGACTACTAGACCAACGAAGCAGTTCAACATTATTATACAGAAATGATAAAAAATCCTTACTATGAACTAAAATATAGCTTTGGAATATTCCTCAGAATCGTAGCCGAGATCTATAAACGTTACTTAGCACATAATTCGGCCAAGCATTATTCCTGCGGCTGTCGCGGTCGCACAGCTGTCAAACTACAAGTGCAAGATAGAGACAGGAATATGTCTAAGTGAAAACACGATCTAAGTAGAACGATAGTGTGCCCAACAGACTGGCGGCATTGCCATCTTGGATGTCAATGTAGTCTTTGGCCGAAACATCTTAATTGAATAAGAAGCTGGGACAAATAGTCTCTTTACCCAACACATTTAATACTATTTTTACAAGCTAGCAATTATATATATATGTCGCAGCAGGAGGCTATAGATTAAGAAAGTTCTAACATTTGTTACAAGATGGCGGTAGTGAGGTTATTCTATCTGTCTGTCAGTTGTCACTGTCAATTAATGTCAGGTTATTCCACTTGTCTGTCAGTTGTCACTGTTAATCAATGTCATTTTAGTAAAGGAGAGTGATTGTCAGGCATTCGGCCAAGGAACGTGCGCATGAGCGGATAGCCTCACAACCTCCATCCTTTTCCATCACGGATATTTGTGATTATCGTAATTTAAAAAGTTTGAGAAATAATAAAAGAAAATCAACGCTATCTGTTCGTGGTATTATTTCCTGTTTTCTGAAGATTGTACGAGGAGGAAGGGTTGCCCGAAAATAACTTTGGTGGTCCTTCCCCGACATATATATTATATAAAAGAGTGTCCGTGGAGTTTCTTGCCCGTTCTTCTCCATAGAGATCTACGCTTTGGAATGGGCAACTAGCTTCAATTTTCTGACTAACTGACCGACTATTTAATTTTGACAATTCAAACGTGCCTGTAAATGGTTTAATTGAAATAAATGATTTGAGTTTGAGTTTAATACAAGTGTGTAATAAAAATAATAAAAAAAGGCAGGAGCTCATTGGGCATCAAAAAATTCGTCCGCATCGCTGTCAATGGGATAAGTGCCCAAGAGAGAGAGATAAAAGGACAGCGGTTCGCTAGGTAACGATGAAGCCGATGAACTTGCCAGAAGGGGGTCGAGCATGGCACCAGTGGGCCCATCGCGCCACTGCCCTTCGGATACATACGTACTCTGGTAAGAAAACGCACCAGAGACCAACACGACAAACATTGGACGGAGCTAGGCGAATGTAGGCAGGCCAAGGAAGCACTTCCCACAATTGATGGCCGCCTGACGAAACAGGTTCTCCGTCTAAATAAACTAAAGCTGCGTACAGTTACTGCAGCTTTAACTGGCCATGAGTCATTTAACAAACACCTCTTTGTCATAGGAGTAACAGACAGTCCGCTGTGCAGGGCCTGCATGGAGGATGACGAGACAGCGGCGCATGTGCTGCTAAACTGCCCGGTGGTCGCCACGTACAGGGCAAAGTACTTCGGTAACCCAGGTACCCTACGTGAGACGGTCAGTAACATCAAGGCGTTGCTGGCCTTCCTTGAGGAGCTGGGGTGGATCGAATGACCGATGTTCCCACCCGTACGCAAAATACGCGCATTGTCGTGGAGTTGCGGACACCAGCCCGTATTACCTATTACCTACCCAAGACGCTGGCAGCATTACCACGTTGGATGGCACGTGATCACGTAAAGAACCAACCAAACCAAGATAGGATGGCGCGAGGGTGTCGACACAGGTTGCATCCGACACCAAAGGCCTACCCAACTTCCAAGGCATTATGGTCATTCCATCTGGCCTCTTTCCATCGTCGCGTGCCAAGCCATTGGGTTCTAAAACAGCTGGTACCCCGGCTGAGACAAGAGCCCGACGGATGATGTCGTTAATGCTGGCGTGCCGTGCCATCCGTCCAGCGCTCTTGCTGCTGGATAGGCCATGGTGTCCGAGGCAGTCGACTGCTTCACCGCATTGACAGCGATGTGGAGTTCCGCAAGAAGCGCCCAGACGCAAACATGTAGCGAGCCGAAATAAGAAGCTTAATAAGGCAATCGCGATAGCGTCACGGGTCTTGTCAGCTACCTTCAGTAACTCGGGGACTTATCTTCTCGTAGTGGTGTTGATCTAGTGCCGCGATCTCCTGATCATACTCTGTTCGGAAGAGCATGTTCAGGTAGAATAACTCACTATTCTAAAAAATACAAGTCTTATTTTAATGTTTGAATGTGGTTGGGCTTTAAGACGTGAATACTCATTGGAGGAAAAGACTATGGCAATGCCGACGATGTTCTGACGCTTTAAGTTTACATACATTAATACGTCCGTGTCGCGGTACTAGCTGAATTATACAAAATGCATATCGGTACTGCGCATGCGACAGTATGGGCATGATAGTAGTACCTACATGCCGACACTACATAAATAATGTTACGCGCCACAATTAATGCCTGATACATGGTGACATTAGTTACCACTAGCGCCATCTGGTTTCGAGTGGCGGAACTGATAGAGTCGCTGGCGCCATCTATTGTGGAATGGCAGAACTAATAGAGTATCGAGTAGAGATGTCGATGCTAGAACTTACTAGAACTATCAGTCGGGGCCGGTATGTACTCGAACATTCCTGCGGCACTATATAAGGCCGGGACTAGCCGCGACCAATCAGACTTGGTTCTGCGACAGAAGCGAATACATCGAAAGCGATCTTCAAGTGCGACTTAAGAGCGATTGTGTTCTATAATTAGTGAGTTTGAGTTATTATTAGACAATGTTCATGTTCTTTCTCCAGAATTAGCTTACTGACAGGTTACTGTTATTAGTATTAACTCATTTATTTATTTTACTTCGATGGTCCTAGTTTATCATCTATGACTGCAAGTGACAGCTATGTGATCAGAACCCAGCAATGGATAAATATGTAAGCTATCACGCCCTTTATGCCTGGAGGTTTTTTTTAGATCGAAAATTTTTATTTTAATGAATTAGTTTTTAGCTTGGAGTGAGGCGCATGGGTTGCAGGTTAACCCATCGAAGACTCAGCTCATTGTTGTTGGCAGCTCAAGGATGATCCCCAAGATAAACTGGTCGCAGCTTCCCCAGGTTCAATTTAACGGAACTGCTATTCCTTTCAGCGAAAAGGTTAAGAACCTTGGGGTTTGGATCGACAAACATCTTTCTTGGGGTCCTCAACTACAGGAGGTTAGTCGTAAAGTGTTTGGGTCTGGTAAGTCACTGAGACGGTTGCGGAACTTTCTTCCAACTGCCACTAAAACTGCGCTTGCACAATCTCTTTTACTTCCCATCCTTGACTATGCTGATGTCAGTTATCCAGATCTTACCGAGGCACAACTAGATAAACTTGAGCGACTTCAAAACTTTTGCATAAGATTTATATTTGGCCTGCGCAAATATGATCACATTTCTGAATTTCGTACAAAGCTCAAGTGGCTTCCTATACGTCTTCGCCGGAATTCTCATATCTTATTTCAGCTCTACAGTATTTTGTTTAATCCTAAAACCCCCTCTTATCTTAAAGAACGTTTCAAGTTCCTTCATGACACACATAATAGATATCTGAGGTCATCGGAAAACCTGAGACTAGAGATGCCGATGCATTCCACCAGTTTCTTTGACAAATCTTTTAGTGTTCAAGCAGTACGGTTATGGAATGACTTGCCCGTGTCGGTAAGGCGTGCTCAATCTTTGTCCGCTTTCAAAATCATGACAAAAAAGCACTTCCTCTCTCCTTAAACATCATCATTATTATATTATTATTATTTTCTTTGCTCTTGTTTCATGTTTATTATGTGTATATATTTATTTAGGTAAGTAAGATTTAAAAATAAATACTTTATGTATTATATTAATAGTATAATTTAAATGGTACACCACAGACTACCTACTATATTTGTCTCTCCTTAATTTTTTATCCATCCAAAGGTTGTCTTTAAAAGATCGCTCTTAGCGATAAGACCGCCCATTGTGTCACCCTTTATAAAATGTTTTATATTTATGTCCTGTAATTTGTATGGTGTACAATAAAGAGTATTCTATTCTATTCTATTCTTGAGTACGTATAGTTTTTAATTATATTTGTTAGTATTTGACGTGGCTAGCTGACATATGGCAAATAATTTAAGTTTCTTGTAATGTTAATTACTGAACATAGGTTACTAGTATTGTATACATGCAACTATATTCTAACTGAACAGACAGCTATGCTGCTGGGGAGTTTGTTGCGACACTTCTTCTTCCCAGCGATAGCACTAGGAAGTGGTGAAGGGCGGGCGTTTTTGGGGGACTGTCTTTTGTAATTTTGACGTTCGAAAAGTGCTGATTCTCAACCTAATTTGAATAAATGACTTGATTTTATTTTTTTGATTTTGATCAAAGCAATATTCTCATTAAATATTTCGATCTGACTAACTTGTTTGCACGTGTTGCGTTATGTGTCACAGTTATTAATAGTTTTCCCCGTTACATGTAACATGACCGATACTTGTTTACTCGTCGGTATATGAATTTGAATAAAATTACGTGTTTAAAAATATTCTCAAAATGTATGTTTTATGCAGCCATTACTATGCTATTATAAAGCAAAGGGGGATGTGTGGTGCTACGCGAATGGATAGAATAAGGAATGAGTACATAAGAGGAAGTGTGGCATGTGATGCGGAGAAAAGAGGAAAATGTATGAAAGGTTTGAGTATGAATGTGGATGGCTACACGCGTAGGGGAAGACCAAAGGAACGATGGACGGACTGTGTGAAAGATGATATGGCTAGAAAGGAAGTGACTACCGAGATGATAACTAATAGAGAAGTAGGTATGGAAGAAAAAGACATGTTGCGTCGACCCGAAATAAATTGTGATCAGCGCAGAAGTACGATGATGTTGATGCAGGCATTACTGTTTGACCAGCCGGTCGATTCTGTAAAAATCTCACCGTGAAAACTCAAGTGAAGTGAGCTTGATGCTATTTGTCAGTAGTGTCAATCCCTAGCATTATTTGGAATGACAGCTCACTCCACGCTCACTTCACCTAATTTTTCACGGTGAGATGGTTACAGAATCGCACTGCTGATCTATAGTTACTGTCTATGTCTGGCAGGAGGATCTGACATGCTCACTGTACACACACATGCACAAATGTACAACTGATGATGACGTTGTGTATCGGCTCGTCGAGTTCCTACAATTCGGTTGATCTAATCAGAATCAAAAATAAAAGCTGGAAAATCATGGTTTTATGATCATCAGAAGATTTGGAGCCATAGCGCTAGATCTCGATTCACTCAGTGAAGTAATGATATTTTTTTTTATTGTTTGTAAGTAGTGACGATGCCATGACAGTGTGTCATGGCATCGTCACTACCTACTTACAAATTTCACACACACATAATGGTTATCGATATCCTTGTTCGGGGATTAAACATAAATAATTAACATTTACAGTACCTAGTTGATACAACATTGACTGAAACCTTCTATATTTTTGCAGTCGGTACGAATCTATTTTTGTTTTGCGGTCATGACAGTTTCCTTAGCGCTTGTATCACCTAATTTGGAATGTACTCAAAATACGCGCATTGACGTGGAGTTGCGGACACCAGCCCGTATTACCTATTACCTAATTTGGATATTGCAAAATTAATGATTTCTAATTATTAACTGGGACTTTTCGGTTGCGGATAGGGATAACCACAAAATAATTTTACATGACGCAATACTCCAACAGGCACCATTGCAAGGTAGGTCAAAATAACATTAATTTGATACCATAAGAACAAAATATTTTGGCTCAGTTATCAAAGCAACGTAACTATGTACTTCTCATTCATCTCAATAAAAGGCCACCCCATCTCTATCCGTGGGTATCGTATGTTGCGATGAGAGGTTACGTTGAGAGGAAATCCTTATAACGTTATCCTATTGACAGGAATGAGAAGTACATACATAGTTTGATAGCTAAGTGAAAAAAAAAATCTTATGCACATGCAGCAGCGTCCCCCTGTCTGCTAATAACTATACTGCGATCACCACTCCTTGTAGAGAGATCTTCAATAACTTTCTCATTATAGCTGGCTTTGAGAAAAATTCGGCGGTGGACGTTTAGAAGAAAATAATAATTAATTGCGTGTAATGACTAATCAATCTATACTTAATATTATAAAGAGGTATTTGTTTGTAAGTTTGTATGTGGCGGGTAATCCCTGGAACTACCGACGGGTTTGAAAAAATCTTTTTGCATTTGATAACCTAATTCTTGAGTAAAGCGTAAAGAGAGAAGAAAGAAAAAGTATGTAACATCACGCTACGAGCCTTAGGAGGCTAGCGAACAGATAAAAGTCAGAAAGATCGCTGAGCGGAAACAATGTGACAGCGCGGGCAGTGGGGCGGGGGAACAAGACATGTCACGCAGACGAAGTCGCGGGCAGTGGGGCGGGGGAACAAGACATGTCACGCAGACGAAGTCGCGGGCAGTGGGGCGGGGGAACAAGACATGTCACGCAGACGAAGTCGCGGGCAGTGGGGCGGGGGAACAAGACATGTCACGCAGACGAAGTCGCGGGCAGTGGGGCGGGGGAACAAGACATGTCACGCAGACGAAGTCGCGGGCAGTGGGGCGGGGGAACAAGACATGTCACTCAGACGAAGTCGCGGGCAGTGGGGCGGGGGAACAAGACATTGACGCAGACGAAGTCGCGGGCAGTGGGGCGGGGGAACAAGACATGTCACGCAGACGAAGTCGCGGGCAGTGGGGCGGGGGAACAAGACATGTCACGCAGACGAAGTCGCGGGCAGTGGGGCGGGGGAACAAGACATGTCACGCAGACGAAGTCGCGGTCAGAAGCTAGTAATAAATACAATTAAACATCATTATCCTTAGTGCTTACTGTGGTGTCAATTATCTGAGGAGGAAATTACGTACTGAAAAATGCGATTATAAAAGCGACCACGAACCGATGTTGTTACTTATTTCAGTTTGTTTTGTACTTACAGTTGCACGTTTATTAATCATTTTAATTTAGTGTCATTTATACCTACTTTAAAAGATATTACTTCGTTTTTAATAGATTGATTAGTTGTTTATTTTTTCATTTAAAATGAAATCTTTCACTGTCTTTGTTTTATTATTTTCTCTACGGACTATCAGTTTGGCTGCGGACGTGACCGTGTATTATGATTTGCTTTATCGTAAGTAACGTTTCCATATTTCCGATGCATTGACAAATTAAATATACCAAATACACATACATACAATATAACATAGATACTAAAACAACAGCCACATCTTTAGGGTTCCGCCAGCCAAATGGCAAAAAACGGAACCCTTATGGATTCGTCATGTCTGTCTGTCTGTCTGTCTGTCCGTCCGTATGTGACAGCCACTTTTTTCCGAAACTATAAGAACTATACTGTTGAAACTTGGTAAGTAGATGTATTCTGTGAATCGCATTAACATTTTCACACAAAAATAGAAAAAAAAAAAACAATACATTTTGGGGGTTCCCCATACTTGGAACTGAAACTCAAATTTTTTTTCCATCAAACCCATACGTGTAGGGTATCTATGGATAGGTCTTCAAAATGATATTGAGGTTTCTAATATCATATTATTATTATTATTACCATGTAAACTTCCACGGAAAATTAGTTTGAACGAGATCTAGTAAGTAGTTTTTTTTAATACGTCATAAATTGTAAACCGCAATTTACCTTTCATTCAATCAACTCAACGGAACCCGTCATGGGCGAGTCTGACTTGCACTTGGCCGCTTTTTATAAAACTTCCGTGTACTACCTATACTACGTTTGTAGCTTTGGTCACATCAGCCAAAATATACAGCAGTGCAATTCTGCAGTGCGATTCTGTAACCATATCACCGTGAAAACTTAGGTGAAGTGAGCGTGGAGTGAGCTGTCATTCCAACTAATGCTAGGGACACTATTGACAGCTCACTTCACCTAACTTTTCACGGTGAGATTTTTACAGAATCGATCGGCTGGACTGGAAAAAGAATTTTTCAAATCAGACAGGATTTGAAAAAATATTTTTGCATTTGATAGCTGTATTCTTGAGGAAGGCTATAACATATATATTTGACGAGCCTCTTTATAAGATTCCGACGTAATGTCCCATAAGCATGGGAGATCTCTATAGAGATCTATTAGTTGGCTAACAATATCGCGTTCGCGACTCTGGAGGTCTACTCCGAAGTAGTATCGGCCGAATGTTCGGCTGTTTCCTGCAACGAAGTTACTATTTGGTTCGGTCGGTTCCGATCCTACACTCCTACACTCTTTCGAATATTGACTATGGTCCCGACCCAACTGAGCCGATCCGAACTTTTTTCGCATTTTTCAATAATATTCGGTTCGGCCATGTGTCGGTCCGATCCGAACATTCGCACTTTGCACTTCGGAGTAGGCCCCTTGGTCTTCGGACGACATTTTTTACACGCATACGTACGCACCCGCCGACTGCCACAGCGCAACTGTCTTTGGTTGGATGTAATCCGCCGGCCAAACGGTTGTAATCCACGCGCTCTAACCGCGGATGGAAATACGCACCCGTTATCCAAGGACGATGAAGGACAAATCAAAATTTAGATTACATCCTTCGTCTAGATGGATGGCAACGGGGAAGGTCACCTTGGTTGGGACCCTGGATTACATCCGTCTAGAATAGGCTTAAGTTGTATTTCCGCTACAGGTTACAAGTCATAACCTGTAGCGGATTAAAATGTATGACCGTAACGAATGTCAGTGAGATTTCGATGTGCATCTTTATAGTAATTCTTGATTTATTTTATTCCATATTTGTAGTAATTAACCAAGTGAATCAATTGAAATCAGTAATGATTTTTTCTGTTTTGTCGTAGTTTTTACCTTGTAAGAATGAGCAAACAACCTTTTTACCCTTTTAACCACTTGTAATACGACAAACCATTTAATGGACAGTGCTTATTTATCTTATTATAGAGAGCCGGGCCTTGGTAGTAGAAAAATCTTTTTCACTTCTCATGCTCTGAAAGTGCTTCTTTGTGCAGGGTATAGGCTGCACAAAATCGAATTTTGTGCACAAGGGCATTAACGTATCTACTCATAAATGTATTATATTAAGGCAAAGAAAATGAGTCATACAGCCAAATGCAATAAGAAGTTCATAGATAGAATTTGTTATTATATAATATTTACTTTAATTTATTTGCCTTATGTGTTTTTTAAGATATAATAGATATTAAAATTTTAATTCAAGTACGGTAGGTTAGTTGATTTAAGAAAATTATTATTACAAAATTAATTTAATAGTAGGCTGTATAGGTCTGCAGCCTAATATCAATGTCGTAAGATTTAAAAACAATTTCCTTCAGTATTCAAAACTGTTCTAATTTTACTTTGAATTTTAATTAAAGAAATGTTATGTTATACTACTGTTTTATTTCCTCGCAATCGAAGTGAAAAGCAGAGTTTATAACTCGTCCACAAAACCATTTTTATCCTCGACATTACTATCAGCCCTCGCCTTCGGCTCGGGCTGCTAAAAGTCTCGGATAAAAATGGTTTGTTTTGTGCACTTGTTGTAAAATCTACTATTTCACTTCTCATGCTCTGAAAGTGCTTCTTTGTGCAGGGTATAGGCTGCACAAAATCGAATTTTGTGCACAAGGGCATTAACGTATCTACTCATAAATGTATTATATTAAGGCAAAGAAAATGAGCCATACAGCCAAATGCAATAAGAAGTTCATAGATAGAATTTGTTATTATATAATATTTACTTTAATTTATTTGCCTTATGTGTTTTTTAAGATATAATAGATATTAAAATTTTAATTCAAGTACGGTAGGTTAGTTGATTTAAGAAAATTATTATTACAAAATTAATTTAATAGTAGGCTGTATAGGTCTGCAGCCTAATATCAATGTCGTAAGATTTAAAAACAATTTCCTTCAGTATTCAAAACTGTTCTAAAAATGTTATGTTATACTACTGTTTTATTTCCTCGCAATCGAAGTGAAAAGCAGAGTTTATAACTCGTCCACAAAACCATTTTCGTCCAAAAATGGTTTGTTTTGTGCACTTGTTGTAAAATCTACTATTAGAGAAGGCTGATCGCGTTCGTGGGAGTGCGCATATTTTGTCTTTTCGACGTTTTGTTATTTTTTGGTATGGGGTTTTCCTGTGTTGTAATATAATATATAATTCTAAACCAAATAATCAAATTCTAATTATTAGCCTAACGATCTGTTAAAGTTTAAAATAGTAGCGGTCCCCCGACGGGACAACATTTAATCAAAACATTTCATACGTACTTACGTAGGGTCATAATTTCAATGTTATTTTTTCTTTATACCTTTTTTGTTCTATTTTTTCAGTTTTTTTTTTTAAGTTGTTTTGCGTCGGGGGTTTTTTAAATTTTAAATTTAATTTTAATTTCACACTTTTTGTAGGAACTCCTCATTTTTTTTTTCATTTCTTTTATTTTCTTGCGTTTTAAGATTCAGGTAATTTGATGTTTAATCAGATTTTTTGTAATTAGCTATTTTGTGGTGGTGGCTATCTCGGATTTGGAATTTACCATAGTGTATTCTACTCGTCAAGCCCATTCATTTGATACTCATATTGACGGAGCTGTGAAAATATATTTATATACATATACAACGTGGCGCTACAATGGCGACATTAATTTAACACACGGGTAGGGCTAGTGGCCAGTAATCATAAAAATTATAACAACATAAAAAAATCGTAACTTGAAAACTTCCACCTGCGCCCGCGCCGACATAGGGTTCTCTCTCTTTCCTTCAATTCGCATTCTCTTTGCACGTTATTTGTTCAATCAATCAATCAATCATTTATTATTTGTAAAACATTGGTAACAAAAAAAAAATACAGATCTTAAAGGTAAATACAGTGTGCTATGTTTTGTCTATGGTAAGACATACAAATATGGGTAGTTTTAAAGTTTACAGTCAAAATATTAAAAAAATGTCAAAATAATCAAAAACAACGTCAAAAAATTCAGTAGGTAAATATCAAAGAAAGAAAAAAAAAATTTTAATATTAGCACCGAAATTAGAAAATGTTGATGGTACAAACTTAATCATTCAAGAACTCGTCAAAGGTGTAACAACATTTGACAATTAAATTTTTTTGCAAAGTTTTCTTGAACTTGTGAACAGGTAATTTTTTTATCTGATCTGGTATTTTATTATAAATTCTTGGAGCGATGCCAAAGAAGCTTTTATACATTAGAGCCGTTTTAATTACATTGACGCGATGTTATGTTATGATCCGTGACCCCAGCAAATGACCCCTGCGCTATAGTTCTTTAAGTCAGGTTGCTCTAAGATGCTATTTTAGAAAATTGTTAATATGTAAACAAATATTAATGTTTAATTAAATTAAAATATATTCATAAAACTAAAACGCGAAACCGTATACGTGTGTTAAATTAATGTCGCCATTAAAGCGCCACGCTGTATATATATTCTTACAAAATATTGAATTTATTGAGTAACAAGAACAACACGTCAGCCTAGTCAAATATCCCGCCCCTAACTGTTCCCGTGGCGCAAAGGTGCCCAAAACGCTTTTTTTAAATGTTTTATAATATATATGTAATCCGACATTTTGTGGCGGCGGCCTTCTTAGACCGATTTTCATCAAACATAGCTAAGAACACTCCCGACTAATTCACATTTCAAACAAAAAAAAAAACTAAATCAAAATCGGTTCATCCGTTCGGGAGCTACGATGCTACAGACTGACACACACACACACGCAGACACGTCAAACTTATAACACCCCGTCGTTTTTGCGTCGGGGGTTAATAAAAACCATATTTTACCAGATGAATCGTTCCCAGACTTCGTAGTTATTACTTTTTTTTCAAAAATATTCAATGTATCGTTTTCACTCCGCTGCGACTGTATTATGTAGAACGTTTAGATATATCTAAACGTTACGTTACGTTCAGCGGAGTGAAAACGAAATGATTATGATTTAAATGATTAGTAGTGTGTCATTGTGTGTCATTTGTAGTATGTCAGTGTGTAAGCAAGTATCGTAAGTATTATTATGTATGTGTGTAACCACACCTTATTCAGGATTAGCTAAGTAAGCATTATGTTAAGTTCGTGTACGCTCATTATATGTGAACACACAATAAATCGAGACGTTACCGAGTCATAATGTCTTTCATTTACCACGACACTTCACATTTCAGATGAAGGCAATGCTTTTCATACAATCATTGAAAAACATAATAGCTATGTTGGTGTTTCACTATATCAGGACGGTGTAACTGTACTAACTACACTCTGTGTTAATTATAACCAAACTGTTTCCCCTTGCAGAGCTGGATTCTATCTCTAATGCATGCAAAGCAATTTTAGTGTCATCATCATCATCATTTTATATTTGAACATGTCGCCTATCTAAATCTTGACGACGTCACAAAATCTTGACGACGTGAATAACTATATTCTTCAGGTCCAAGATTGGTTTACGGTAAATAATTTAGTACTTAATGAAAAAAAAACCAAATGCATTAGATTTAAATTACCTAATGTTAGAAGTAGCGAATGTGACATCATATTGAATGGCCAAAAACTAGAATTTGTTAATCAAACAGTTTTCCTGGGAATCACGCTAGACGAGAAATTACAATGGGGACCTCATATAACATCTATTGCGGGGCAGCTAAGCTCGGCCGCATATGCTGTTAGAAAGATAAGACAGCTAACAGATGAAGAAACCGCTCGTTTGGTCTATTTTAGTTACTTCCACAGTATTATGTCATATGGCATTTTACTGTGGGGTCGGGCTGCTGACATTGAATCCATTTTTATTTTGCAAAAGAGAGCTGTCAGAGCCATTTACAATCTACGTCGCCGCAAATCTCTTAGGGAACTATTTAAAAGGGTTAATATTATGACGATACCTTGCCAATTCATTTATGAAAATATTATGTATGTAAGAAAAAATCGACATCTTTTTAATAAAATAAGTGATAGACATAATTTTAATACTAGAAATAAAGATAAATTAGATCAACCTTTTTTCAGATTATCAAAAGTAGGTACATACATCTTTTATGGGGTACTGTGTTAAATGTTACAACAAAATACCTTGTGAAATATTGCAATTAAATGAAAGAAAATTTAAAACTTATATTAAAATTACACTTTGTAAGCAAGGATATTACAAATTAGAGGATTATATCCAAGATAAGAATGCTTGGAAACATGCTGGTCCTGCTTCATAGGACAATCTCTAGAGTCTAGACAAAGTCAAACTGGTTACTAATGTAATTGTATAATTTTTTATTTTTTTATTCTCTTTGACATTGATTTGCATTCTGTAATTGCTTAAGTCACCCGGAATTATTACTCCTTATTATTTATTTATGAAAATAGTCTACTTTTGGAATGTTTGTAAATATGTGAGCACCATGTACAGACGCCAGCAGGTCAAGCTACCCGAAACTGTCAAATTTTCCCAATCAACCATGGACCTTAATGCTTCAGGGATAAAGTTGAAAATCTATTAAAGAAATTTGACAGATTATAGTAGCTTGATGTGCTGGCGTCTGTACCTATCACATAGTCAATTTATATGTCATGGTTTCATTAATTCATTTTAATTCTTTTACCTATTGTTGTATAGTAATTTTATGTTTAGGTGCATCGTCTTCACATATAATTATATAATTAATGTATGCAAAATATTGTAAAACATTTTAAAAGAGTAACGGTGGAGTTTCTTGCCCATTCTTCTCCATATGAAAACTACCTTTTGGAAGGGGCGACTAGAATCAATTTTATTTTAATTTAAATTTTGACGTTCAAAAGTGCCTTTTATGTGCCTAATTGAAATAAATGATTTGACTTTGACTTTGAACTAAGATTCTCGTTGTTTTTAGTTAATGCAATACGTGGTGCTGGAGCAAAACCGATAGCAGTGTCCCAGTTTCCGTGGAAGTTCAGCTGTTCTGCCAGCTCGTGTATTTCTCCTACTATGTTTATTTTTCTCGAGAATAAATCGCCGAGTGTGACTGCGATCAATGTAACTTATGTAACAGGTAAGCTTCAAGTTTGTAACTTTCTTCCTAAGACTAGACGGAACCTTCTCTGTTCGTGAGTCTTGTAACAGACGAGTAACAAAATAAACACACTAGCTTGTGCCCACGCTTCACCCGCGTAAAGGTAAACGTACCTACTATCGGGATTCATAAGTATGTGTCCTTACCCAGGTTATACTTATCCGTGGCTTATGGGCCTACCACTCGCACAAGCTACACCACAGTTCTGCCTGCGCATTTTTCAAATTTTTTGAAATTTTGCGTTTACGCATTGACTTTTGCATTGTCTTTTTTTTCACTAGCAAACACTTGAAAAATAATAGCAGAAGAAATAGTTCTTCACTGGGAAAAATTGTTTCCAAGCCGACGATTTCGATAAGAATGTGGCCCGCGCGTACTCAACTGTGCCGTGTGGTAACCGCCCGTCCGTGTACAGTTTTTCCTTGCGAGAAGCTTGCGCAGGCAGAACTGTGGTGAAGCTTGTGCGTGTGGTAGGCCCATTAGGCGTGAAAAGGTAACAAACAGCACTTAGTAGTTGTGCTAAGTGCGAGAGAGAGGGATTTTAATACGATCCGCCGACCGACGGCGACATCAATTTCACATAGTGATTAATGGCCCTCGAAAACATATTTTGGCGTTCTCATCGACCCAGTTAGTCAAAATTGTAAAAAAACCGCCGTAACAAATGCAGATATGTCATGGCATACAAGACTAAGCGCGGTCGGCCCCCTCTCTTCCCTGCTCTCCGCCCGCGGCAGACTGTGATGCTTGCGACGCTCGATATTAGACGCGGTAGCACGTTTTCTCTTGCATTCGTGATGTCTTGAGTATACGAACAGAAAAACTTGTGTCTGAAATCATCGGTATCCTCGCGAATGGTCTTAGCAATCAAGTTGAGGGTTAAAATGTACGCAAGCATGCGCGAACACACGATCGAACACACGCGATTAGAAGAACATTATTTTAGTTGTAATTTAGTTAATTGTCAATGCAAAATTTCTCGAGCATGTTGCTGCTGTCTACGCTGACTCGAATGATGTCAGGAGTACGTTCATGCTCATTGTGAAATTTACTTACTAAGCAACCATAAGACAACTACTGTAAGAAAAAAGTTTACGCGTCGTATAACTGTAGCATGTTACCCTTTGAAGCTTCTTACGGTAAATTGCCACATAAAAACAAAATACATAAAAAAAAAATATTCTAGCCCTCTGAAGAATTTCCTACTTCTTGGCCCCTGCCGAAAAAGGTTTGCCCACGCCTGCACTAGAGTGTTAACCATTTTTGTCTTCGATCAATTCTGTACAATTATTTCGAGATATAAGTGTAATTTTGCTTTTATAATATGTTTCAGAATTCAGAACTTACCCGGCCAAGAAATATACAGTATGGTATGGTCCGAGAACAGGTGAAGAATATTATAATGGTTATTTTGGTATAAATTTGAAGCCCACTGAAATTATGCTAAACTTATATTTGTCAAATATCTTGTGTGCGACACTCTTAGTTGCTGAAGGGAGGGATGTCACGACAATACCGAACGAGGAGAAGGCACAATGTAAGAGAATGTTATACCGTCACAATAATAAGAGCTTTTAACTGTTCTTGCCACGCTTCTCAGTAAATTGTCATCAGTCAATTGATCATTATAGCTGTTATAACTTTAACTTTATCAACATTGTCTTTTTGTGTATCTGTGGAGAACGTTGTTGGTTACACATTTGTATAACTCCTTATGTTCAATTTCCTTGTATAATATAATGTGTAATTGTTTGTTCTTCCGAATAAATAAAATAAAAATAAAAAAATAAAATAAGGAAAACCGAATATTTATGCAAGAGAGGGCGTCATTATTGATTTGGTGTTATTTCTTCCAGATTATGATATTTCAACAGAAATCGGCTATGCGCTAGTGATGGATCTTAGAAACCAATGTGACGGTGAGCCTCTCTATACCTATGTTTTCTTTTAGTTTCTATGTAGGTTAAGCGATGGGCGTGCTTTAAGGGAATGTTTCATATTGCACTTTTGTATGGAACAGCTCTTTTTGTCCCTTATTTTCATGAGCACTCCTTCAAAGTATGACCCTCGTTTAACCCAACACACTAAATATTACCCTGAATGCCATATCTATCATCTGAGTATGTCTTAAGCCAAATCTCCCAAAAGGGGAATTTGGTTTAATTTTTCTTTGTCAAATGTGTTTAATTTATGGCAACAGAAATAATATCATGTTAATCTTGAGCCATGTGTCTCAGGACTTGGTTGATATCAAAACACGTTTTTGAAATAATTACGTTGTTAAAATTAGTAACAATAACGTATGTTAATAATTATAGTAATTGTATACAGAACTCGATCGGTTTTTTTAATTTTATTTTCGATTAGGAGAGACTGGGGCTGTTCGTGACATTTTTTTTATAAAGTGTCACAATGTTTTTTCCTTTGATTTTTTACCGGAATATAATTTAAAAACAATTTTAGGTATCAGATTATTAGAAGTGATATAATTATATAATATATATATAAGCGTGTACCATTTGACCCTACGCCAGGGGCTGGTTGTTACACTACTCTTATCCAAAACACCATCCTATCTGCGGGAGCGTTTTTCCTACGCCCGTCCTTCAGATGCACCTTGTAGGTCGCATCTTAAAAACCTTCTCAAGTCCCCTCCCCATTCCACCGACTTCTACTCCTTCTCCTTCACAGTGCACGCGGTGCGATTGTGGAATTCACTACCGCCTGACATTAGGGACTGCCAAACTATTGCAGTTTTCAAAAGAAGAGTGAAAGAACACTATCTGTCCACTTCATCATAATTGTGTATGTATTTATTTTATTTTAGAAATATTTATGTATGTTTATTTGTATGTATGTTAGTATATTCTCGTTTTGTTTATTTTTTAAGTGAATTGTTTATTTTTGATTCTTTGTATTATTTTTTGTCTCCTTTGCTCTATCACACGCTGTCTACATCTCTGTATCTATTGTCCTATCTCAGGTATGCTGGAAGAGATTTCTTATGAAATAAGCATCACCTCTGTACCTATTTTTTCTGTTCTGTATTTCAATGTCTGTTTATATATGTGTGTACATAAATGGTAAAATAAAAATAAATAAAATAAAAACATAGTACCTTCCACCTTTTTACGAAATCATAATTTTATATTTTAGTCTTAAGCCTCATAAAAGTCATAAAAATACAATTTATGTAACTTCCAACCTAGAAGAAAATTATTTTCTTTATTAGGTAAACAAGAACCTAGTATAAATCAATAAAACACATTATGCCTCATCAAAACAAGGCATGAATCAACAAAATACATTGTGCCTCATGCATGACATAAATAAACAATTTCGCTCTTTAAAAAACAATCAGATTCTAAAAGCTAAATAGTCATTATAGTCTGAACAATCAATTTCGCAATTCATTATCATTTTTTTAAATATCTTGTTAGCCACATGTGACTTTTACAATTTAAGACACATAACGGCATTCTAAAAGACTAACGGTGGAGTTTCTTGCCCATTCTTCTCCATACGAAACTACCTTTTGGAAGGGAAGGCTAGACACAATTGCTTTTTTGTAAATTTTGCCGCTCACAAACTGTTTTTTTGTAAATTTTGCCGCTCTAAAGTGACCCTTAAGACTAATGACCTTTTATGTGCCTATTTAACATACACGATTTGAGTTTAACTTATCCCAAAGTCTGTTGCGATGCCACGATTTCTCTTTAGTTTTATCCTTCTCCAAAATAGCTCACTTAAGGTATATTTCCACGCTCAGTATTTCCTTTAAGTATACGTCCTCATTCTACAAAACACAACAAATTAATTATGGAGCTCCTATTATATCAGTCGGCAAGCAGCACTACTTTACTAAGTGACATTTGCTCCGAGCAAATGTCACTTTTGACAGCAGCATGCCTGGGCTCATCTTACAAGAGCGCTGGCACCACGGGCTCGCGCGGCGTGGTAGCCGGTGCTGGCGTAATCATTTGTCTATTTTTAACGTCAATATAGCGTTCTCTGTTTAGCCACCGCTACCGCTGTAACTACATACCCTTGTCATAACCAGCCCCAGTTTCCCCTGCTCAACAAATTTTTGATAAAAATAAAAGTAATTTTGTATCTGCTGCGTTTCTAGGAAACTGCAAGAACCTGACGATACTTTTTTTTCCTTAGCTAATGATCCAAAAGTGTATTACCTACCAATAATGATATTGTATGTAGCAGATCCCCCTTTAGCAACTGGCACAACGACGAGTACAACAACAGAGAATACAGTTACTACTGCAGAAACTATTAATCCTTATAATACTGTTACGTCCAATAATAATTCTTCAACAGACTTAGAAATAACGAACAACAAAAATTCAGCAACTGATACTCGTAAGTATTATCTTTGCAGTCATCCTTACTGACTGACTCATCTTATTCTGGTGGTCTGCACGAGCTGTCCTCGTATAGTTGTCTGACTGTTACAAACAGATACAAATGTATTTCTGCAGTATATTGCTTGTGTCGTTACCTATCCCTTTTAATTTTATAATTAAAGGCTTTAGAACATTACGTGTCCTACAATCTTTCACGTGATCGCAATAACCAGTAACCTTGTGGTTATCACTGTAATGTCAGGCTGTGTGACGTCATCAAAGAGTAAAGACATCTGCGAACAAGCGCTGATCACAATGCTTTCTCACTGCAACATCTGACCAAAAAGTCCAGGTTTTCTGTAAATATTACCATGTGGTCACATGTGGCACAGTCAACCGCGCGTCACTTCAAAAGTAACACTGAAATATGAAAACTTACAGCTCTATGTACGTGTAGTAGACTGTACAACTAGAAGAATGATCTCAGAACTAGGTGTTTTCCGTTAAATTGTAATAACGTTACTTTTGTTTTTCAGAAAATGCTGAGCAATCTCAAAACCAGTTATTATACGTCATGATACCTTCCGTAATAGGGACGTCTGCTGTAATATTGGTTATTTATTTGTTATGGAAAAAAAAATATTGTCATCGAAATTCGCGGAGGACAGAAGGAATAGAATTAAATACCGTCGTAAGTCTTAATGTTTGTTTATTCAACTACAATTCTGGTATGAAACGAATGACTAAGAGTAGCGGGCGTCGTGGCGCAGCTTGGAAGAGGCCGATGTCCAGCAGTGGACTGCGATAAGCTGAGTCCACTGATTCGTATTTGAAATGTTCGTAGTGAGATAGTTCGGGAAATAATCCCATGCCTTCAGAGGCACATACATGTACTTGATGTAGCTATAGGCATGTAACCTCAGGGTTACATGCCTATAGCTACATCAAGTAAATGTGTTTTTGCAACGCTTGTGATCAAACAATAACAAAATCATACATTAGATTTGTGTTTAATGTATTAAAACTCATCGTCGCCATTTGTGCGAGTATGTACAACGAGTGACCTCATAAAAAGCTTAACATTCATACATTAACATATGACAACATTGACTGGTTTTTCCATAATATAAATACTCGTAGTTAACATGAAATTGTGATTCCCAAATTAGGTTTTTTGCTTAATAACGTTGCCCCACATAGGAATTTCTCCTGTATCGTGGGGTGCGTTTACAAACATTTAAACTCACATACACAAACAGCCAGACCCGGACAACTACTTGTAGGTCATACAACAGGATATTAAATAAGATGTGTTACAGTTGTAATGACAACCATGTCATTTGGTTTAAATAGTTTTTTATTATGTTATTTATCTATTTAATAGATTCTTTTATATTTTGTGAACGTGAGAACGTAGGCCTTGTAGACTGTCGATTTGTAGACCATTTACTATTTTGTTAGTACTTGTTGACAGGCCTACACTGTCCTCCCATACCTGTTGACACTGTCATTTGATGAACATTGTGAAAGCTCATTATTTTTAAAACAGTAACCGTGGTGTTTCTTGCTGGCTCTTTTTCATAGGAGTTGATCAATTGGAACCGTGCACCTAGCTTCTGACGTTTCCCGAGTGCCCATGTAGGTTTATGTGAATAATATATTTTGATTTTTTAATTTGCAGCCACACGAGCCGTTCTACCTGAACATGCTCTTTAGAAGAGAGTGTGCTCAGGAGATCGCTGAAATAGATGAACACGACTATGAAGAAATTGGTCCTCGAATTTCTGAAGGTGGCTGAGATGTACAATTACAGCAGCAGGATGGATGTGGTCAAATATAACAATTATGTTGTATGGAATGGGTGGACGCAACTCTCAGGTTCCATACATCGCCTCATCCGAAACGGAACACAGCTTGGGGGTGTCGATGACGTTAGGCATTACCGCATAGCTGACATGACTCAATCGTTGCAAGAGTGTTTCTTCGGTCACTTATGTTAGCAGTATATAGTCATGCGGACACAAGGTGAGCACCTTTAACGGTTGAATCTTGCCGGCCATGGTGTAAATGATAAATTATTTTATTTTGTAAATAGCTTTGCAGAAACACTTTTACACGTCAATCATATTTTAAAAATAGATGAAGTTGGCGTTTCCTATCTGACTAGTCTGAGAAGAAAGGCCGAAACAAACTCAGAGGTCACAGTCTCTTTTAAAGTCCAGACATAATCTTGGTCAGATCATATGAAGACCATGTCGGTCGATGTCTGAGATGGTCTTTTGAGAAAAGGACCACACAGATTGAGAGGACCTGTCCAGTCAGCGCACGCATTTGTCAGAAATCGTGCAGCTCTTTTTTTGCAAGTGCACATTTTTTTAATCACATTTTTGGGATCGGTGTCGGTCTAGTAACACCCCCTGCCATTTATTTTTTTGATATT
This sequence comes from Apamea sordens, assembly GCA_945859715.1. Classification (NCBI taxonomy): domain Eukaryota; kingdom Metazoa; phylum Arthropoda; class Insecta; order Lepidoptera; family Noctuidae; genus Apamea; species Apamea sordens. Next base: position 934,849 of record OX244015.1, on the reverse strand, counting down.
TTCAATGTACAGAATTTTCACTTCTACAGATTTATTATAAGTATAGATATAGATTAAATTAAGATCTAATTATATTGTTGTATTTATCATTAACGTAGGTTTGATGTAAGAGTATATTTATAAATAAGTAGTATTTTTCTGTTTGTTCTTTAATGTTACATTTTCTGTGTTTAAGTAATAATTACAATAATTAATGTATGCATATTCTCTTTTATAAACAAATTTAATCAAATCATCAGTTCTATTTTTTATTTAAATCCAACATCCATTTACTTATATTGTACTTTTAATGGGGTCATGAAAAGGTTTAACTAAATATCTATGTAATATAGGTTGTGTTTAAGTATAAAAACTTAGCTGACTTTACTGCATCTAAGGATGAAGCAACGTCTGTTGGATCATCATCATTCTCATCATCATCTGCCTGCTTCAGTTTACTGCTGGACGCCGGTCGCTCTCAAGGCGCCATAATATGTTAAAACGCCTGATGAATATCACATAGCAGCAATTCGTCTAACTAGTTTTAATTGTCCTACTAATTGTGATAATTACATATGTGTCCGTCCTTTGACACTTCACTTGCCTTTGAAACCTCATGTTGTTAACACCAATTTTAAATTATATTTTGCTTGTATTGAGTATCCAGTTTATTCTTCCGGCATATCCCTAATTCCCGTTCATGGTCCGTAACGAGCCGGATAACGTATAATACAAAGGAGATCAGCGGTTGTAATCAAGAATAAGGATTATAATTATCACCCACGTGCAGTGGAGGTTATTCGCCGGTGAAAAGGATTGACTTCAAGCAAGCGATTTAGCGGTGTACAGCATTTATAATTAAACAAATATCGTCACCCAACACTCAGGTAGTATAAGTAAATGGTCATAATTAAGGTCAGTATCATTTAATTGTATTATCAATTGTATTGTGTCAGATTAAAATCATTAGGTACTTGGTACATTGTGATTAGTATTTTATTCAACAGCAAAGTTAAGTTTAAAATCATACTTATCACAGTATAGTTAGCATAATTGCTACATTATTTGAACTTACATTGTATAAAGCTGTAACTAATCCACTTATTTATTTAACAGTGGTGTTAATTGTTAGCAAGTATCTTATCATAATACATATAATTTGAGAGTGTTGGATATTAGTGCAAGTCATTGTTATAAAATATGAGCATTTAGAGTCATTTATGTAGTGAACATAAGATATTATATCTATCAGTGTTTTTAGTTGTGCCTATTTAGTAATTAGTGTTGAAGGTTTACAAATAAAAAAGATTGTAGTAGTTTAGGTATCCTAGGTTTATACACAAGGTACCTAGTTACAGTATTGAGTTTTTGTTATTTGCTATTGTTTGCTATTAGAAGGTGTATAAAATACAGTCAGGCGTGTACTCAAATTATATTGTTAGTTTTTATAGTTGTATTCCTGTATCAATTCCAGGTTGACAACACTCGTCTCCCAGAATGTCTGAAGAAAGGGATTTAATTAAAAAGCGAGGCAGCTTCAAGGGCCGTTTGACTGCTTTTGTGAATTTCCTGGACTCACTCAAGGACAAGGAATTATCCAGCTGTGAGGTGTCTGAACTGCAGTTGCGTATGGGCAAGATGGAGTCGTTGTATGAACAGTATGATGAGGTACAATTACGTCTGGAATGCATTGTAGACGATTTAAAATCACAATACTCTGAGCGTTCTGAATTTGAGTCTCTGTATTATAAATCTTTATCCAAAGCCCAAAATATTTTGAGTGATTTTAACAAAGACAATAAATCGATGGAAAGCTGCAAAAGTACACCTACACTGCACAAGCCGGTTAAATTGCCAACGATTCAGTTACCAAAGTTTAGCGGATTATATTGTAATTGGCTTGAATTCCGCGACACCTTTGCTAGCCTAATTCATAGTAACGATGACATAGACGCAATAAACAAATTCCACTACTTGAGAGCATCACTTGAGGGAACAGCTGCATTAGTCATTAAATCTATTGAGTTTTCTTCGAGCAATTACACTGTGGCATGGTCGTTGTTATGCGATCGATTTGACAACAGAAGATTATTGATACAGAATCATGTTTGCGCATTATTTAATATTGAGTCCATATCAAAGGAATCTTCTGTTGCCATTAAGAGTTTGATCGATCAGTTAAATAAAGATTTGCGAGCTTTAGATTCGTTAGGGGAGCCTGTTAAACACTGGGACACACTTTTAATTCACATTGTCACCCGTAAGCTTGATCAAAAAACCTATCGTGAGTGGGAGGAGTACAAAGGTAGGATGGACAAAGACTGCACGATTGCTTTTGACGCATTTATGCTATTCCTACGTAATCGTGCCGATCTTATCGAGACCTTGGAGCTAGCACGTACTAATTATTCCCAAACGACAGGCAAGCCAGCCCCTAAGATCAAGTCGATGGTAGCAACACAATCTCCTAATAGTTCCAGCACTGAATCAGCTTCGAAATCATGTCCTAAATGTAACAACAACGATCACACTTTAAATAATTGTCCACAGTTTCTCGCATTAAGTAATGACGATCGTCTCAAGTTACTACCTAGTTATAAGATATGTTTCAACTGTTTTCGTTCGGGGCACTATGCAAATAAATGCAAAAAACCAGGTTGTAAACTATGCAAACGTAGGCACAACACACTAGTTCACGTAGATTCTAGAGGCACTAATGCGAATACACTTAGTGGTAATTCGATAAACAACTTGTCTGCATCGCCTTCGTTACCATCTGCTACCACTGATACGAATAACGTAGCGTTATCAGCAAACATTGCATCTCCGTGTGGTCATACGCAACGAGATGTGTTGTTGTCAACTGCCTTGATCAAACTGCGGGACCACAATGGTTGTGTGCATCTCGTTCGCGCGGTTCTTGATAGCGGTAGCACGTCGTCATTCATAACGGACAGGTTATGCAATAAACTCAAATTAACTACTAGCCAAGTAAATAGATCGATTCTTGGCATCAACAATGTTACTTCCCACGTAGGAAAAATATGTCGGGTTAAGATTACGTCATTAGATGATAGCTTCGTATTCGAACTTCATTGTTTTGTTCTGCCATACATTACGAGTAACGTACCGTGCCGTGAAATAAATATTTCTGATTTCGATATACCCTCGAATATTACTTTAGCTGATCCTACTTTTTATAACCCTGCTGATGTTGATATTTTAATTGGCGCTGACCTTTTTTGGGAGTTGTTAGGATCTCAAAGACTAAAGTTAGGTACCGGAAAACCAATATTATGTGAAACCCGTTTAGGATGGATAGTTTCCGGTCCAATTACTCAGAATTATATTTCACTGCTGTCGAATGACGTAAAATGTAATTTTTCTAAAATGGTTTCCGATAGCGATAGTGACTGGGAAAAAATTAAGATAGAATTGACAAAGTTTTGGCAATTAGAGGAGGTGAATGCGAACTCTTCCAATTCTTATATGCCTGAAGAGAAATTGTGTGAAGATAATTTCATTAAAAATACGACACGTTTGTCTGATGGTCGTTTTTGTGTTCGCATACCCCTCAAGAAAGATCCTTCAGTTCTAGGAAATTCTTTTAATAAAGCTACACAGTGTTTACAGTCTTTAGAGCGTAGATTAAAGGTTAAGCCAGACTTTAGTAGGCTGTATCGAGATTTTTTGTTAGAATATGAGTCACTTGGTCATATGACAAAAATTAATAAACCTAATTTGTGTGTTGGTTATTTTATTCCCCATCACGGAATTTTACGTGAGTCGAGTAGCACGACCAAACTTCGTGTAGTTTTTAACGCAAGTTGTCCTACTTCAACGGGAGTGTCCTCTAATGACCTACAGATGGTCGGGCCAACTGTACAGGATGATCTTTTGTCTATACTACTTCGCTTTAGAGTCCACAAGTATGTTTTATCTGCAGATGTGGAGAAGATGTATAGACAAATAGTCGTCCACCCGTCGGATAGGTATTTGCAACAGATTGTTTGGCGTGATAATATTAGTGAACCTATTAATGTTTATCAATTAAACACCGTCACGTACGGTACGGCTAGTGCGCCGTTTCTTGCGACACGATGCCTTAAACAAATAGGACTCGACTGTAGGAACCCTAAAATAGCTGAGATCATTAAACATGACTTTTACGTCGATGACTTGCTGACCGGGGGAGACGACTTAGACGAAGTAAAATTCATTCGCAATGAAGTCACCAAGGCGCTTGCGTCGGCATGCATGCCGTTGAGAAAATGGAAGTCAAATAACCCTGAATTAGTGTCAGATGGTGTTCCTGCGTCATTTGACTTAAACATTGGACCTAATGAGCCTGACAAGTTGCTTGGTCTCGGTTGGTTTATCGGTACTGATGAGTTAGGGTTTCCTATAAGTCTGACTAAGTCTTCGACTGGGTACACAAAGCGTGATGTGTTATCTGTGATTGCGCGAATTTTCGACCCCTTAGGTCTATTGGGTCCTATTGTTATCTCCATGAAGGTATTATTACAAAAAATGTGGTTAGATAAATTATCTTGGGATCAACCATTACCTGATGAGATTAGTAAACAATGGGATATTATAATTACGTCTTTACCTCTTTTAAATCATGTTCGTATTTCGCGAATTGTAGTCTGCAATTTATATACGGAGTTGGAACTCCATATTTTCACAGATGCGTCTGAATCCGCATACGGTGCTTGCGTCTACATTCGCAGTGTTAATGGTAAGGGTGAGTATATGGCTCGCTTGTTGATGGCGAAGAGTCGAGTGGCTCCCATCAAGCCTACAACAATACCGCGATTGGAGTTGTGCGGTGCGGTAGTCGGTTCTCGTCTTTATGAGAAGGTGATGAGGTCACTTCGGGTGAAGATCAGTCGGGTCTATTGTTGGACTGATTCGACCATAGTGTTGGGATGGTTACAGATGATGCCTACCAAACTTCAGCCGTTTGTACGCAACCGCGTTGCTGAAGTTTTGGACAAGGCGGGTAACTGTACTTGGAGGCACGTCCCAACAGATAAAAATCCAGCAGACCTAATATCCCGTGGCACGGATATTAGTGTTCTGCAGGATTCAGATCTGTGGTGGCATGGACCAGAATTTTTAAAACTGGACTCGTCTGTTTGGCCTTCTCGAATTCCAAGTCAAGAACTACAGCAATTACCGGAAATTCGACCTAATATCGTGTTAAGTGCCGTTAATAACGATTTAAAACCTGAAGGTTTAATCGATTTTAATCGTTTTTCTAATTACTCACGGCTTGTTCGTTCTGTTGCCTACGTATTGCGATTCATTAAGTCATGTAGAAAGCATTATCCGAAAACCAATTATTTATCCCATGATGAGGTACAAGATGCACTCACCGTTGTCATTCTTACAAGTCAATTTCAGTCATTTCCAGAATGTCAACTACTTTTAAACAAAAGGAGTTTACCTCAAAAGAGCGCCCTCCTAAAGTTTAATGTTTATTTAGACGATAAAAAGGTCATGCGAGTAGGAGGACGTCTCGATAATTCTAATTTTGCTTATAATAAAAAGCACCCTATTTTATTACAGTCCACTCATAAATTCACTATATTACTATTTAATTTTGAGCATAAAAGGCTGATGCACGCTGGCCCACAATTATTATTAGCTTCCATTAGGGAATCTTACTGGCCAATAGGAGGTCGCAACTTGGCGAAGGCCTGTTATCATAAGTGTGTTCTGTGTCACCGTATGAAGGGTAAGGTTGTAGCTCCCTTAATGGGTAACTTACCACAAGAACGCCTTCGTCCAGGTTATCCTTTTGAAAGCACAGGCGTTGATTATGCTGGCCCTATTATGTGTGCCAGTCGTCAAGGTCGTGGATGTAGGCTAGTAAAGGTGTATGTCGCTATTTTTATTTGCTTCACAACCAAGGCCATTCATTTGGAGCTCGTTGGCGATTTAACTAGCAATAGTTACTTACTAGCTTTGTATCGATTTGTTTCTCGGAGAGGTAAGCCCGTTGATATCTTTTCGGATAATGGTACCTCATTTGTCGGTGCGTACAACGATCTTTCCAAATTTTTAAAGATGAATGCTTCGTCCTTGGGTGAAAGTGCAGCGAGCGACGGAATAAGGTTCCATTTTATACCCGCCTACACCCCGCATTTTGGTGGACTCTGGGAGGCGGGTGTGAAGTCAACAAAGTACCACCTTCAAAGAGTGTTGGGAAATTGTAACTTGACTTTCGAGGAGCTGTACACCGCACTAACTAAGATTGAAGCCATCTTGAACTCTCGTCCACTGACGCCGTTGTCTTCAGATCCTGCAGATTGTACACCGCTTACGCCGGGACATTTCCTTGTTGGACGGCCTCTTACTTCCTTGCCGCAACATAACTACCAGGATAACTCTGCCAACCATCTGTCTCGCTATCAAAGAATTGAGCAACTCCGCCAGCACTTTTGGAACAGATGGAGCAAAGAGTATGTAGCAGAGTTACAGCTGCGGTCCAAATGGCGCTCTTGCAAGGATGGTTTAAAGCTAGGTGCCTTGGTCGTGATTAAGGAGGATAATCTTCCTCCGCTGAAGTGGAGACTTGGACGAATTGTAGCTGTTCACCCCGGAACTGATGGCATCGCCCGTGTAGCTGATATTCGGACGTCCACTGGAGTCATTCGGCGGGCATTCAACAGAATCTGCCCGTTGCCTGTGTCTTCGGAATCTGGTTGAAACCGTTGGTTTCAACGCCCGGGGAAATGTTGGATCATCATCATTCTCATCATCATCTGCCTGCTTCAGTTTACTGCTGGACGCCGGTCGCTCTCAAGGCGCCATAATATGTTAAAACGCCTGATGAATATCACATAGCAGCAATTCGTCTAACTAGTTTTAATTGTCCTACTAATTGTGATAATTACATATGTGTCCGTCCTTTGACACTTCACTTGCCTTTGAAACCTCATGTTGTTAACACCAATTTTAAATTATATTTTGCTTGTATTGAGTATCCAGTTTATTCTTCCGGCATATCCCTAATTCCCGTTCAACGTCAGTTATAAACGCCTGGGAAATACGCTTTGCAATCTATTGCATGAAGTGTGTGAAAAAAAAGGTTACAGGCGCCAACCGGTACAAAGCTAATAAAAAAAAGTTGTTCATCTGCCTAGCCTTTTCCCAACTATGTTGGGGTCGGCTTCCAGTCTAACCGGATGCAGCTGAATACCAGTATTTTACATGGAGCTACTGCCTAGGCCTATCTTACCTCCACAACCCAGTTACTGGGTAATACGGTACCCCTTGGTAAGACTGGTTGTGAGACTTTCGGGCTTCTGACTACCCGTAAAGACTGTCAAAGATCCACGAATGACAGCCAGGACCAACGGCTTAACGTGCTTTCCGCACGGAGGGGTCTCGGTATGTAAAGATGGTCACCCATCCACAGACCAACCGCGGCAAGCGTAGCTTAACCGGCTGTTATTATTTAGCCACGGGATAAAAAAGGTTGCTAAGAATAAAAAAAAAATAAGAATCATCGGCACGTAGATTTTCACCCCGAAGGCATGGCAGGACGAGCTGAAGATAAGAAACGGTAAGTGGTCCATTTTAGTCCTGGATCGAAAGAGCTGGAAGTCATGGGTAGAGGCCTTCGTCCAGCGGTGTGATCATCGTTGCAGCCAAAAGACGTCCACTGCGGGAGAAAGGCCTCCCCCAAGCACCGACCGGTTCCGTGCTTCCCGCATCCAGCGGATTCCTGCGGCCTTCACAAGGCGGGTCGATGCAGGCTAACAGTACAGGAGGCTGTTTTGAGTTCCCGAAAAAATTTGTAGTAATTAATAAGTTTTTAGTTTATTTTAAATGCTGCAGTATTTTTATCTCACGAAGCGACGCGTGCTTTCTTTGTGGTAACTAAGTGTACGAACTCGCTGCGAATGGGTGCGTGAAGACGAGTAGCGTCAGTACACAACACTGACACACACTTCCGACTTCGCCATTGTTTCGGACGGTTCCAAGCCAAGCTCGGACAGTGCTACGGCGTAGCTCAGACAGTGTTACGGCGTAGCTCGGACAGTGCTACGGCGTAGCTCGGACAGTGCTACGGCGTAGCTCGGCCAGTGCTACGGCGTAGCTCGGACAGTGCTACGGCGTAGCTCGGACAATGCTACGGCGTAGCTCGGATAGTGCTACGGCGTAGGTCGGACAGTGCTACGGCGTAGCTCACACTAATAGCGTAGCTCATAGCTAATGCATTTACGGCAGGCGCTGACAGTTTTATAGCAGAATTACATTATGGTTTTGTTGTCTGTCACGTTCAGGGACCAAAAATATGGAATCAATCAATAACTTGATAATAATAAATCTATATAAATAAAAATGGATCTTCGATATTTATGCACATACATTTCGAAGATCCATTTTTATTTATGTCCATAACTTTCGAACAACTGCACCAAATTGGATAATTCTTTTTTTTGTGTTCGTTATTGTCAGGACAAGGTTTGTATACATAATTGGACCCGGTAGGTGGCGCTGCTTTTTCGGGTGGGATGACGTCTGCCGGGTCCGCTAGGTTCTATCAATCAATCAGCGTTTTACTTATAGGAGTAGGGTAGGGGGTAGGACACCACGCGGGCCCAGTGCGGGTTGGTGGATGTCACATGTCTTCGAATTTTCGGTTCTAGGATATGCCGGTTTCCTTTACTGTTTTGAGAGCAGTTGTGATGAAATAAATTACACAACGTAATGCGCCTGCTTGAGTTCGAACCCACGACCTGTGACGTAAGTCGGGATCGATACCACACCACTGCTATTTAAGTAATAATATACTAATATTATAATAGTCAAACTAATGAGGAAGGAAGTAATGTAGTGAGGATAAAAATAATCGTAAACATTGGTTATAATTAGAGTTGATTTCATGTAACTAAGTTGGTCATACCAAAATGTTTATCAAAATATTGTTTTGATCGCATTTAGGGGGATAACCACGATGTTTTCCTAGTCGTATGATAAAACAAATTAAGTGGCATCGGAAAATGACAAAACAAAATACGTAGGTACCTGACGAGCAACACCATCGAACAACTTATTACATGATTTGAATCGTTTTGTGTTATGGTAAGAAGACCTGCTTACGACAAATACTGAGGCGTCCAGTCTCACCGGACGTACTGAGAGAGACTCATTTTACATCGAGCGACTTCCTATCTGACATCCGCGTCCCGGTTACTGGGTAACACGATACCCCTTGGTAAGACTAGTTGTGAGACTTTCGACCGTAGCGACTGTTAAAGATGACATCCTTCCGAGGCACGGAGGGGTCTCGTTATTAATGGCTGGGAACCAAAATCAAAATCAAAAGTCATTTATTCAATTATGCTGAGAATCAGCACTTTTCGAACGTCAAAATTACAAAAGACAGTCCCCCAAAAACGCCCGCCCTTCACCACTTCCTAGTGCTATCGCTGGGAAGAAGAAGTGGCGCAACAAACTTCCCAGCAGCACAGCTGTCTGTTCAGTTAGAATATAGTTGCATGTATACAATACTAGGAACATATGTTCCGTAATTAACATTACAAGAAACTTAAATTATTTGCCATATCTCAGCTAGCCACGCCAATATACTCAAGCTAAAAAATAATTAATTGAAATTAAAATAAAAACTTACTACTTAAATAAAAGCCTCCAGGCATAAAGGGCGTGACAGCTTACATATTTATGCATAGCTGGGTTCTGGTCACATAGCTGTCACTTCACGGACCAACCTGGGAGAGCGTAGCTCATCCTTCGAGTAACCCGTTATATTAAGCCACGAGCCCCACAAATACTGATGTTGTAAAGCTAATCATTATTTAAAACGTTAAGTAGTAAACACATTTGATTGGCACCTTAGTGGGTTCGCACCACGAAGAAAAATGGGAACAAAACCGATCAATAGCACTTCGTACTTTGTCTTTTTCAGTTCTACACGAAATATAAAACTCACTTCTATCAAACCTTCGAACCTAATAAGAATATCCTTTGATCATTCTAACCTTTTCGAGCAACGCTATTGCAGTGCGAGCTACGCCGTAGCACACCGCGAGCTACGCCGTAGCACAGTGTGAGCTACGCCGTAGCACAGTATGAGCTACGCCGTAGCACAGTGTGAGCTACGCCGTAGCATACTCCGAGCTACGCAGTTACATTTTTACAAAATTAAATTAACTTCGACGAGAACTTAGCCACATCGACTGCATTAGCAGTGAGCTCGCACAGGTCCTTCATAGTGCAGCAGTTAGTGCACACAGAGCAGAACAGCTCAGTGAGGCAGTCTGTGATGTGGCTCCACAGTCGCACAGTGGCTCACCTACATAAGCCACTGTGGCTCATCTTAGTAAGATATACCTACAGCGGCCCATTGAGAGCTCATGGTAGTTGTTGGTCTGCTGCGAGCTCTTCGGCAGACTCAACATAGTCAGCTGGTATTTGAAATGCGACGGTTTCCATTTTTATACGAATAATGACAGAAAGAAAAACTTTGAACAATTAAGACTTATTTATTTTTCGTTGTCCATCAGCAGGTTTTAGCACGCCAATTATTTTAGCATACGGCGATTCTTCCTCACGCCTGGGTGGTTGACTGTCTTCGTGTATCAAGCTGAGCTCCGCATATACAACTTCATTTGCGGTGGCCTGAACAAAAAAAAACAAAATCAAAATATTTTATTTCACATAAACCAACATGGGCACTTATGAAACGTCAGAAGCTAGGTGCACGGTTCCAATTGGTCGTTTCCTATGGAGAAGAGCCGGCAAGAAACTCCACGGTTACTCTTTTAAAAATAATTGGCTTTTAAAATGTTTTCAAATTACAGTAGGTATGGGAATTTTTCACTTTTAAATTGTAATTTTTACCAGTAATTTTGGTTTAAAAACCAAATTACTGAACCGTTTTTGATGAAATTTCTATGGGACCATTTGGAAAGTATACTCTTTCCAATAAAAAAAGAATTTTTCAAATCGGTTGTCAATCGACGGAGTTACGCGCGAACAAACATACAAAAAAAAAAATACAGACATCCGCATTGAGAACCTCCTCCTTTTTTAGAAGTCGGTTAATAATAATAATAATTTATTTATCTCAGACAACCTGTTGTCCATATATTACACTCATACATTAAAATTACTTATAAACTATTTAAAATTATAAACAGATAAAAACCCAAAATAAAATTGTGACTAATTAAATTAAAATATTCATAAATAATAATATCTAATTAAAATTGTCAAAAAATTATAAAAATGTCAAAATAATTTAAAAATAAAATGTCAAATACTAAATTATCAAATCGTAAAATATTATAAAAAAGAGTAGTTTTACGAGTAGTGCAGCGGGTCTGAGTGTCGGTGTAACACCGGGCGCATGACACATCAACTAAGTTTTTTGGAGGTATAGATAGACCACGGGTCTCATTAATTTCAAGCAAAGGTTATCATTAATTTGCCTGCCAGGGTAGCGGGAACATCCGAAAGAGTTACCGCTGCCCTGGAACATAAAGGGCTAAGGAAGGAACACGGGTGGGTTTTAGTCAGTAAGAGTCTGACACTCCCTTCTGCTCCACCCAGAGCGGGAGGGGTCATTTGATGATTTCCCATCCTCAAAAAAAAAAAAAAAAAAGTTATCATTAAATGATAAATGATAAATGATAAATGATTTTATTTTTGTAAGTAGGTTTGTACAAACACTTTTACACGTCAATCATATTTTAAAACTAGATGAGGTCGGCGTTTCCTATCTGACTAGTCTGAGAAGAAAGGCCGAAACAAACTCAGACGTCACAGTCTCTTTTAAAGTCCAGACATAATCTTGGTCAGATCATGTGAAGACCATGTAGATTTATGTCTGAGATGGTTTTTTTGAAGAAAGAACCAAACAGTTTGAGAGGACCTGTCCAGTCAGTGCACGCATTTGTCAGAAATCGTGCAGCTCAACTCAAAACTTAGGGAGCTCAACGATCCGACGAACAATACCAAAGAAAGGACATTTGGGTAGGCCACATTAATTACTCAAACTGCCAGACCACGACAAAAACTAAGAGAACAGAGAGAAAAATAATATAAATACAATGACCCACATAGTCTTCACATTCACAATAATTAAAATAATAGAATACTTTACAAAGTAAGCAAATGTCATAGTATATATCAAATTCATCAATGTCAAAGTGTATATAAAAAAAAAAAAAAAAACAAAAAACATCAACAAAACAAAAATAAAAAATAAACACATTCAATATGTAAAAATTGGAAGCAGCTTAATCCCAAGCCTTTTTGTCCTCGATATAAGCCCTAACGGTATAAAATGCTTTCTGGCACAACTTACGTTTAATGAATGATTTGAATTTATTAAGGCTTAGATCTTGAACGGGGCTTGGAACTTTATTGTAAAAGCGTATACATTGGCATCTGAACGAGCCACCTATTTTCTTGAGCCTTGTTGTAGGTAGAACAAATTTGTGTTTGTTCCTAGTATTTATATCATGGATATCACTGTATTTTTTAAACAATTTTATATTTTTATGGGCATATAAAAGATTTTCATAAATATACTGAGAAGGCACAGTCATAACATTAATTTCTTTAAATTTTTCTCTGAGCGAGTGTCTCGGACTTAATTTATAAATTGATCGAACAGCTCGCTTTTGCAAAACAAAGATAGTCTGAATATCAGCGGCATTTCCCCACAATAGAATACCGTACGACATTACACTATGAAAATAGCTAAAGTACACTAAACGGGCTGTCTCTATATCAGTTAAATTACGAATTTTTCTAACAGCGTATGCTGCGGAACTTAGCTTTTTTGACAATTTGTCTATATGTGGACCCCACTGAAGCTTAGCATCCAAAGTTATGCCTAAGAATACTGTGCTGTCTTCAGGATTCAATTCTTCGCCCTTTACCAACACATTAGTTTTCACTTGTCTAACGTGAGGCAACGTAAACTTAATGCATTTGGTTTTTTTCTCGTTTAGAAGTAAATTATTAACATTGAACCAGTGGACTACTTTAGAGATCGCGCTATTTACATCGTCAGTAACCTGCTGCTGACGTTTAAGTTTAAACAAAAGTGAAGTGTCATCTGCAAACAACACTATATCATGATTATCCTTTATGAGGTACGGCAAGTCATTAATATAAATAAGAAACAAGAAAGGACCAAGAATTGAGCCCTGTGGGACTCCCATTGTTACTAAAGATCCGGGAGATCTTTTTCCGTTAACATCAACGCTCTGAATCCTCTTACTCAAGTATGAAGTAAGAAGATCCAGAGCAGCGTTCCGGATTCCGTAGTGGCGGAGTTTCCTGATTAAAGTTTCGTGAAGAACGCAATCGAATTGGACATTAATTTTGGCATTAATTTTGGACTTACATAAGTATTCAATTCCATTGTCTCTACTGGCTGCGAATTTCGATGACAATATTTTTTGATGCATAAGTAAATCATCAGTATTATAACACCCATCACTATGATGGATGTTATCACGTAAATAAACACGTTTGGAGGAAATGGCTGTTCGTTAGGACTTTCTGAAACAACAACAAACATTTATGCAAACACATTTACAAAAAATGTATATAAGTAGTTTATCAGCCATCTTGTTACCATAACACAAGCATTAGGTTGCTTAGCTTGGGACTAGATGGCGCTGTGTGAAATGTCCAGGGATATTTTTATTATTAATTAGGGTTTTCTTATTTTCTGTAACAGTAAGACTAAAGTGCGTGGAGATCGCGAATCGGTAAACGTGAGGTGGGACACCCTCAGGTTAGGTGGAGCGACGATCTTCGCAGGATGGCTGGTAGCAGCTGGATGAGAGTTGCCGAAAATCGAGTTGAATAAAAATAATAATATCCCTGGACATTTCACACAGCGCCATCTAGTCCCAAGCTAAGCAACCTAATGCTTGTGTTATGGTAACAAGATGGCTGATAAACTACTTATATACATTTTTTTTTTTGTAAATACATACATATTATAGATAGAAAAACACCCAGACTCAGAACAAATACATATAGGACTTACAAATATTTGTTCTGTGCGGGAAAAGAACCCGCGACACGCAGCGCAGCAGTTCGATCGCTCAGCCACTGCGCTAACCGTGTTGTCATGAATGGCGTGCAATAGGAGAGGCCTATATCCATCAGTGGACTGCTGTGGGCTGATGATGATGATGATGACTAAACCATGACTATAAGAGACAAGCTCATGCAGCAGTGAGAAAGTAAATCTATACATATAAAAAAACTTGAGAGGTGTCAAGGGACACCCGGATGGAACGAAGTTCCTTTCGGTTAATTATTATTTTTATTATGTACAAAAAACCTGTATACACACTCAACAAAAATAATCGTCGCGACACCACACTGTTCAATGCGAAATAGAAAGACGAATCGAAAATAACTGGCTTGCTTTCTATAAGAGAGAGAGAGAGACAGAGAAACACGCGCACGCCGCACGGCTTACAACTATAGCAAAAAGTGTCGTTCCAACTTTTGGTCTTAATTTTTTCCGTCTAGCCCCTTTCGCAACGCGCGATAAGGAACTTCGTGCCAATAAAAAACAAAGACACTTTTCGTGTTGTCTGTGTCTGTGATTATTCTTTTAAATCATACAATGGATTCTGATGATATACACCAGGGATGGGGAAACTACGGCCCGCGGGCCATCTCCGGCCCGCGGACGCATGAAATCCGGCCCGCGACCATCAAACAAAAATCAAGAGAATATTTCGTATTGTTAGTAATTTCATTCTCATTGGCAATGGCCAGCTTGCATAGAACAGTTCACAATGTGAACTGTTCTAATGTCACATGTCCCCACAAAGACCAGCGCTCCTCAACCTTCTACTTCGCAGCTAACTTAAAAGTTTAATTTCATTACAATTTCCAATTTCTTTTTTATTCCAATAGTTATTTTGTAAAATTGCACAATAAATTAGTGTTTCAAAAATACATATCAATATTTTTATTTCAGTAATTAACATAGCCAAAAATGAAACAACTTGGCCCGCCATATATTTCGTTAGTATTATATTAGCACGCGAAGGAAAAAGTTTCCCCATCCCTGATATACACCATAATTTAGACATTTTTTGCCAAACATTTACCTATGGTACAGTGCAGAAATCGCGACATTTCGTCACGTCGCCACATCAGTACGTCACACATTCACACACGTACGAACCAGCGAGGTGGATAATCCCTATAATTCATACTTACGAGTATCGTCAGTTGTTTGTTCTTTGTTGTCATGGAGTGGCGAGGTTGGAATAGTGGTCTTACAACTATTACTCAAACATTCTGAATCCGTGACTGGCTTCTCGGTCGTTTTAATCTTATTTTGTGGGGTACCTGAAATGAAACCACTTGTATCAAGTAGTTGTCGTTAAGTGATATCGTGTGATATTACCCAGTAACTGTGTTGTGGAGGTCAGATAGGTAGTCGCTCCATGTAAAATACTGGTACTCAGCTGCAGCCGGTTCGACTTTAAGCCGACCACAACATGGTTGGGAATAGCATGGCACGTGATTAGGAAATTATTCGACCCCGTAGTATTTGTTGGCAGCAACATTCGTCTTGAGCTGGTCCTCTCTATCGGCTGGGCACGATTTTTATGAGAATAGTTCAAACAGTGTTGAACAGGATAAGCCACAGTCAGTGAATGTACATCCATCCATACTTTATACTATAAACTACCTAACCGTGCAAACGTTGTCCTGTCAAAAATATTATGTTCAGTTTTTGAGACAAGTGACACCAACGAACAGCATTTTATTTTTATTATGTACAGACGCTAGCAGGTCAAGCTACCCGAAACACGAAAGCATTAAGTTTCAAGGTTGATTGGGAAAATATGACATATTTTCCCAATCAACCTTGAAACTTAATGCTTTAGCGATAAAGTTCAAAATCTATAAAAGAAATTTGACAGATTGTAGTAGCTTGATGTGCTGGCGTCTGTACATAATAAAAATAAAATGCTGTTCGTTGGTGTCATAGATAGAATCTCCGATCATCCGACGACCTGGTGAAGGCTGCAGGAACCCGTTGGATGCGAGAAGCACAAAAAAGTGGAAGTCTATGTCCAACAGTGGACGTCTTTAGCGGAAATGATGATGATGATGTCGATAGAAGATGTAACAGTATCTCTGTCTGTCTGTAACCTTTTCACACCTGAACTACTGAACCGATCGTTATGAAATTTAATAATAAATAATAATAATATCCCTGGACATTTCACACAGCGCCATCTAGTCCCAAGCTAAGCAACCTAATGCTTGTGTTATGGTAACAAGATGGCTGATAAACTACTTATATATATATACATTTTTTTTTTGTAAATACATACATATTATAGATAGAAAAACACCCAGACTCGGAACAAATACATGTAGGTCATACAAATATTTGTTCCGTGCGGGAATCGAACCCGCGACACGCAGCGCAGCACCACTGCGCCAACCGTGCCGTCACATATCAAAAAAAGAAAATATCAAATTTGATAGATAGGTAACTTGGGAGCTGGAGAAGGACGTTTCCTCATCCTGATATTTGTATAAAAGATAATTAAATACAAAATACACGCAGATGAAGTCACGCGAAACACAAATACAGGGACCATGATTGTGTCTAGCTTAAAGCCAATTTTGCATCAAATGTATTTATGTAAATGTATTTTATCGAATATTCAATTGGTGTAATGTAATGCAGCATCTCGATTTAGTAAAAAGGCAATGAGAACTTAGGATGCAAGAGCGAGCGAAGCGAGCTCGGGAATTGTGGCACCCCGACTCGGACAGGTTAGGTTCGAAGGGGATGACGGGGGCTCAAGTGAGCGAGCGGAGCGAGCGAACGAGCCTCCGTCATTCCCTTCGTGTTAGGTTCCTTTAAACCCTGCAGACAGAAAAAGATGCCCCGCGAAGCGGGGCTCCGTCGACTACGCCTTATTATTATTGTTATGCTTAATAAAGTTGTGTGTGTTAATGTTAGTTTATAGACAATGAAAGGAAACGAATTATTAATGAACTGAATATTCGATACGATCTTTCGACTAAATCATTATTAGTCTAGTGAAACATTAGTTTAAATAAAATTTGTTCAAATGAAATTAGTTCAAATAAATAATTATGCTAAATAAAAATTTACCAATGAATTATTCGGTCAAATGAATAATTCTACGAAATGACTTTATTGCAACTAAAATTCGCCGAAGTGATTTTCGACGAAACATTGTTCGACCAAACAAGGGTGAACCGGCTGCGACATATACACCGTGACTTTTTAGTCGTCTGACAACGGCAGCCCACTTCATGTATCCAATGACTGCTACACATTCATAACAAAAAAAATGGCATTTGAGAGAAAAAAAAGAAAAAAAAAACAGTATTATGATGCATAACGTAGTTGAAACATTCTGTTGCGAGCGAAGATCTATCTACTCGACTCGTGCGATGGTTAGGTATGTTCTACTGTTTGATACGTAAACATTATTAACAGGATGTTTCATAATTCTAATGTATTATTTATATTTCTTTGTACCTATTATCTTAATTAATGGTTAAAAAAAACACGCCTAGAGGTATTTTATGTCGGATACATTGAGTGGACCACCTTTGTCAGACGACTAAAAAATCACGGTGTATACTTACCAGTATTACTTTCAGAGCTACTAGTCGATGTTTTCGTGTCTTCATGTGCCGACGGTGATACGGTACGGAACGGTACGGTACGGTACGGTGATACGGTACGGAACGTTACAGTACGGTACGGTGATACGGTAGACACAGCATTATTGTTACTGTTTTCTAAATTAGTAACAGGCGTCGTTGTTTCATGGACAGTCATTGATGTATCAATGTATGTATTAATTGATGGACCTGTAATATACAACGTCATTATTATAATAATAATAATATCCCTGGACATTTCACACAGCGCCATCTAGTCCCAAGCTAAGCAAACTAATGCTTGTGTTATGGTAACAAGATGGCTGATAAACTACTTATATACATTTATTTTTTCGTAAATACATACATATTATAGATAGAAAAACGCCCAGACTCAGAACAAATACATGTAGGTCGTCATACAAATGTTTGTTCCGTGCGGGAATCGAACCCGCGACACGCAGCGCAGCAGTCAATCGCTTAACCACTGCGCCAACCGTGCCGTCAAATGCTGCGGTGCGAGAATATTTCTAGTGATGGTGAAAAGAGCGAGCCAGTCAGCATGGTGACTGATGAACCTGATAGCAGACGCTTGACTTTTTGTTTATTTATGTCTTAGTCTGAAAACACACAGAAACAAAACTGAAAACTAAATTCAATATTGAACCAATCCAACAATGTTGGGTTTATGTCTTCGTCTGAAAACACACAGAAACAAAACTGAAAACTAAATTCAATATTGAACCAATCCAACAATGTTGGGTTTATGTCTTCGTCTGAAAACACACAGAAACAAAACTGAAAACTAAATTCAATATTGAACCAATCCAACAATGTTGGGTTTATGTCTTCGTCTGAAAACACACAGAAACAAAACTGAAAACTAAATTCAATATTGAACCAATCCAACAATGTTGGGTTTCGGCATTCGGCATCATTCACTCGCGCCCCGAATGATCGAAACGAGCATGAACGTTAATTTTTATTAATTTCAGTGTCGTGTGAACGTGGAATGAAACGAAAATGCACATTTTTACTAGGGTGAAGAGCACTAAGTACTAAGGCTTACCGTTATATCCTTGTTTTAAATCCACCAGCAGCACACAGGGCGAAGTTTTAAAACAAATATCATTATCTGTAAGAAAACAAAACCAATCTACAATAAGTACGTCCTTCATTTGCACTCGATCTTCTTAATGGCAGCCATCATCATCTGCCGAGCCTTTTCCCAACTATGTTGGGGTCGGCTTCCAGTCTAACCGGATGCAGCTGAATACCAAGATACCATACCGAGTATTTTACATGGAGCGACTGTAAAATACTCGGTAGGAATGGACGATACCCCTTGGTAGGACTGGTTGCTGACAACCAGTCCTACCAAGGGGTATCGTATTACCCAGTAACTGGGTTGTGGAGGTACAGTCGTTACGGGTAGTCAGTAGCCCGAAAGTCTGAACTTTCGGGCTACTGACTACCCGTAACGACTGTCAAAGATCCACGAATGACAGCCGGGACCAACAGCTTAACGTGCTTTCCGAGGCACGGAGGGGTCTCGGTATGTAAAGATGGTCACCCATCCACAGACCAACCGCGGCAAGCGTAGCTTAACCTGACCGATCGACCTGTGCGGCTGTTATTATTTAGCCACGGGCCCCTCTCTTCTTAATGATAGCCATAGTACAAAAGCTTATAGCGACAGGCTAAATACAAAAGCTATTAAAAATCGGCCAAGTGCGTGACGGGCTACGTTAACAGCTCCGTAGTTTGAATGAGTATTGATGCATGCACAATAAGTTTGTATTTCTCGAAAAAATTATTAAAGTGCCGAAATAAACACATTTCTTGTATGGCCCTTTAATTTTAAACTTTATTTTATTTTTAGTATTTGTTGTTAAAGCAACCATAGTAGTACAGTCAACAGCAAAAGTAGATGATCAAAATCAGAAATTCAATACTAATGAACGGAGTTCGCGTCAGAACTATGTGGCGTCGAAGTGATTCAAAAGTATGTGATTGTAAATTATACCAAACATTTACTACTAGTACAGCTGCCATATAACTGCGAACTCCGTTCATTAGTATTGAATTTCTGATTTTGATCATCTACTTTTGCTGTTGACTGTACATACTCTGTGAATTTCATGTGTCTACCCGTTACGGTTCAAAAGATACAACCCTGTTGTTGTATATTAACATTGAGGGTAACCTGACATTAATGTTTTGTCTATAAACCGTACATATAAATAAAGTAGTCATTATCTAGCAAGATCGTGTTTTACTTCATGGTGACAGCGATAAGTACGAATTACGCTAACGGAAATAATAATTAGCCGAAAACAAAGTGGTGTTAGTGTGTTTTGGTGATATACATGTTAGTTATTAAATATATTCTGTAATATTGGCTCCATTTTCATTAAATAAAAATAAATGTATGTCTTGTGGGTGTCGTTCTAAAAAGCGCGTGCCTGGCGCGGGTAGTCAGTCGGTCGACTAGCTGTCAGATAGATAAGTTGTGTTTCAATTTGTATTTTGTTAATTCTGTAGTAATGTATCTATGAATAAACTTTGTATGTACTAGACTTCGTGAGTATAATTTACAACAAGAACCCTGGAAATACACAAGAGTTAATATACAGTACGGGTTATTATGGAACACGCAAGACCTCCGGCCGAATTAGTTTTAGAAGGTGGCCCGGCAAACCGAGCCATCCGTCCGTCTGTCACAGCTGTGACAGACGGACGGATGGACGGAGCCTTAGTAATAGGGTCCCGTTGGCCACCTTTGGGTACGGAACCCTAAAAAGCGTGCTTGTTTGCTAGTAAGTAGTAAGTAATGGGTAGATCGTAGATCTCATCCCTGCCTCTGGGCTGGATTGAGGTCAAGAGTGAGCCCATTGTCAATAAAAAAAAAAAAAAGTAGTAAGTAAGCTTATTTCTAGCATGCTGCCGTGTGGATAAAATAATCGTAAATGCTAATTGCAATCGTAATGCATGCTAATTGTGTACTACTGGGTACATATTTGAATTTCGAAAATTAAAATACCTACGTGTAAAATGTCAACGTTCAAAATATCGAAAATTTAAATATCGAACGACCATAAAACCGAAAATTAAAATAACGTAAGTTTATATTGTCGAATAGTTAGATAACCTACGTCAAATATATCTAAAATCTAATTATCGACAAACATAACATCGAAAGACTTAAATATCGAAGTACAGAGTATCGAATGTCCTAAATATCGATATTTATATAAATGTTGTGCTACAAAAATTTGTGACAGAAGCAAATCGCTGCAAAACCGACTCCACCTGGTCTTGTCTGCCCTACCCCTAGAGTGTAATTTAAGCCCGCGTAGGCGCGGAGGGGCGAGGCGGCCCGCGAGCTGAGGCGGAGGTGGCTTTAACACCTGAAGCTGCGGTGGTGAGCGTTAAAACCATCGACGACGATAAGCTCGCGTGGGACCGCTGGAGCCCCGCAGCGCCGGAGCCATGACAGAAACCATGCCTGCTGCATGATGCATGCTTGCTTACACTAATAATTATTCGCTAAACAATACGTTAAACGTTTGCAGTGGACTGACTAATGAGTGACTTATGCGTTGGCAGAGTGTGACAATTTCAAATCAACCGACATTTTTTCCTATATCAAGTTCGATATTTTAACTAGTAGGTATTTTTAACGTAAATATAATGAACTAAAGTGTATTAAATGTTGACATTTTGAACTTAGGTATAATGATTATCGATATTTTTAATCATTACATTAGGTATTTTTATCACTCGGCATTTCAATGTTAGACATTTTAAGCTTAGGTATAACAATTTTCGATATTACGATATAATCGATATTTAAATTTTCGATGTTTTGAACGTTGACATTTTACACGTAGGTATTTTAATGTTCGACATTCAAATATGTACCCGTACTACTAGGTAGCATCTGCTTGGATTTAGTATTATTTTGTGATAAGGTAGATGGGGGTAGGTTAGATGGACATAATGATCTTATTAATGATGTACAGACGCCAGCAGGTCAAGCTACCCGAAACTGTCACAATTTCCCAATCAACCTTGAACCTTAAGGCTTCAGCGATAAAGTTGAGAATCTATTAATGAAATTTGACAGATTGTAGTAGCTTGATGTGCTGGCGTCTGTACTTCGGAAAGGTCAAGCGCGTAGAACTCGCAGCCGGTGTGCGTGTGTGACCAGGGCCCGTATTCCCGTAATTTAAAACGTTCAAAATCTAGTCGCAGTCTCATCTCGGCGACAAACAAATGTCAAAAACTTGTCAAAATGTAGGGAAAATAGACGTATTTTTGACAGATTGAGACTGAGATCAGACTGTGAACGTTCTTAAAATTACGAGAATTACCCCTCAGATCTCTATCTGGGTCAGGACCAAATTTTTGACGTAATTGCACAACGGAATGACGCAGACGATACAAACAAAATGCTAAAATGACAGTAAAACAACATGGCGGCTTATCCAGAATACATGGCCAATACTTGAAGCCAATCTTGCCATACTAAATAGTCAAGAAACTTCTATCATAGGCTTGTAGGCTTCAAAATAATGGTGTCGCACAACAGGAGTATTACAACGGAAAGAATTTTGGGATGTATGTAATATTACCTTGTATAAATTATAATAACGATGTTCATTGTGCTATTATCTATTAAAACGATTACTAGTGTTTATGAGGCTTTATTAATATTAAATTATAAATGATAGGTTACGTTAAAAAAAAACTGCGACCATAATATTCTTAGGTAGTTTAGCAGGACATGTATATTTTATAAAGCGTAGTCAAAAATTTGGTCCTGACCCATCCATGAGCGTAAACATAGCAAGGAGTACTTATGTTAGGATCGTCGCAGGTTCTGTGTGTTTATATATGTATATGTCGGAGTCGTTCGTTTGACTATTCGGAACGCGAGCGCCATCTCGTGGCGCTAAACAGAGTCTAGAATGAGTTCGTGGAGGTGTACGAGAGCTACAGCTACAAGAGCGGGGTGAGCAGAGCTCTCGGGAACATCGAAACATTGGACATCATACGAACAACATGTGCTTAGAAACTGTCTCGCGTTCCGTATCGTTGAGTTGTGTACAGTCAGCAACAAAAGTCAATTAATACTGTTACTTTTACAAATCATCTAAATTGATACAAAATGATGTGATACATTGGTTTTCTCTATTTCATGTAATAGTAAAGAGTTAATTATTCTTAAATATTCTATTACTATATGTTTTTTAAGAATATTTTGCTCAATAATTAAGATTTAAACAACTAAAGTGTTAACCGACTTTTGTTGCTGACCGTACCTATAGTGTGTGATTCGCTAGTGTGACTAACTTGTTCGTAAATTATAATCTGATTTGAACTGCAAACCGTTTTTCTATTGCGCTATAACCAACACTACCCATAGTACGCCCACAGTAATTAAAATATGCCTGATGTTAACGAGAGACCGACATACCTTCTCCAACATATATAATACATAGATGTGTATTCGAGGCTAACGATCGATTGACTGATGACATGACTATGTCGACTGTACCCAAGCATCGCAAATAGGGTAGCGGGACCATCCGAAAGGGTTACCGCTGCCCTGGAACATAAAGGGCTAAGGAAGGAACACGGGTGGGTTTTAGTCAGTAAAAGTCTGACACTCCCTTCTGCTCCACCCAGAGCGGGAGGGGTCATTTGATGATTTCCCATCCTCAAAAAAAAAAAAAAGCATCGCAAATAGCACTCATTGTAACAATATAACATTCTCTTACATGTGTATATCTCCTCAGTCATCTTGTCACGTGATGTCAGGACATCCCTCCCTTCTGCTACTATTATATATGAAAAACCATTTGATTCATATAATTTTAGAGAAATTTTGACTTCAGTGTAGTTTAAGTCACGACGGAACCAATAAAATTTCTCTTCAGTGTCTGATGCTCCTACGCTGGCAAACAACCTCTCAACGGTTTCCAGGCCTGAAACAAAACCAACATTGCTCTTTACATCTTCAAAGAAAGGTACAAAAGTGAAAATACACCAAATTCTATAAATCAAGTCCGTGTCTGAGTTTGTCCACAAGTTCTGAAGTTAAATCCGACGGATTTGTCAGATATAACTTCCAGTGTTTCAAAGTAATAATAAAATAATAATAATAATTTATTTATCTCAGACAACCTGTAGTCCATATATTACACTCATACATTAAAATTACTTATAAACTATTTAAAATTATAAACTGATAAAAACCCAAAATAAAATTGCGACTAATTAAATTAAAATATTTTATTTATTTTAATTATATAAAAAAATATTTTATATATAAAAACAAAAAAAATATATATATATTTTTTTTCCCGTTAATATTTTATATTATTTATTCGTTACGGTCACACGTAAGTCACACGGAACGAGAGCAGGATGATGATGACGTCACCAAACTCATGGAAAATGAAGGAACGTGCCAGAAACTTACCCGACTGATATATTACAGTGATTGCAGTCACACCCGGTGGTTCGTTTCTAACATATAGACGCATATATAACGTATCATTCAGGTGATATCCGAAAGAAAAACAAGACACAGGTTTAGGTACGGCCATGTTATCATTAGTCAGAGCTTTTATGACTGAAACAAAAAAAAAACGTGTGAAATAATATATGTGTCGGAGTCATTCGTTTGACTATTCGGAACGCTAGCGCCATCTCGTGGCGCTAGACAGAGTCTAGACAGAGTCTTTCTTAATGGATGCCTACTCTTCACGAAGAACACACCCTCCAAATTTCATGTCTCTAGGACCAGCGGTTTAGGCTATGCGTTGATCTATCAGTCAGTCAGTCAGGACTTTGAATTGTATTTATAGAATTTAAAAAAAAAAACAAATTTCAATTTTTCAGTACAAATCGGCAATTTCACACTTTAACCCCTAATATTATAAACGCGAAAGTTTGTGACGATGGATGGATGGATGTTTGTTACTCTTTCACGCAAAAACTACGGAACGGATTTGGATGAAATTTGGCACACAGATGGTTTATAATCAGGATTAACACAGGCTACTTTTTAACCCTTAACATACCTACGTACTTAGTCACTCACTGTTTCTCATACACGATTTCTCATTCAAGTCTAAGTATTGTAAACTTACGACTTTACACATACATACACTACACATACATAAATTACACATACATACATTACACATCCCTTAACATTCACTCACCCTCACACACTTACATACGTTGTCCACTCTATTTTCTGTATAATTTTTACTGTTCTATATTTTTACTTAATTTCTCTGTGACAATGAAACTGCACTAATGCCCCTGCTGTCCCTCGTGGGAACCTGTGTACCTTTGTGTAATTACTTTTGCTGGAACACTGGTACTCATAACACAAGTTAGATCTTACTTTGAGTACCAAAGTTCAAAATACGCTAGTTTTTAAATTTTCTGGTAATACAGTTCTTAGCGTATCATAGTCACTAGTGTTATTGTTCACTTTTTTGCGAAATAAAGAATTTATTATACATTTATTATTATTAACCCAATATTCCCACGGACCCAAAAGTATGCGTGTGAAACCGCGGGACGCTGCTAGTCATCATATTATAGCAAAACCCAAAACTGCTGACCGCAGACCGTAGATTCACAACCACCCTCCCGTAATGCAAGCCTTCGGAACTGTACATTATATGAAAGCTTTAGAAATAAGATAACATTGCTTACAAAAATCACTGCTAGTATAAACAGACACGTCTGTCGCCGAACTCATAGCAATTACTATGACAAAGCACATGAAATTCAACATCTTCATTTTAAAACAGACACAAAATTATAATGATTTAAAGACTTATTTACAGTGCTTTAATATATTTACGATTCGACGTGTTTCTACAAGGATAACACAAACAAGAATCAGTAACAAAATAGCTTTGCTGTCGCTTTTATACGTGTACTGAATGGGTGTTATTTACCTGCAATAAATAAATTATTATTATTATAAAATCCTGTTATTTCTATAATTTCCTCCTAACAAATACTAACTACTAGCGATAATAATGTTTATCGCTATCGTCATTGCGCGAACAGGCGCCGTCAGTGGAGACTGGTCATCTCTTTGCTGCCGCGGTTTATTTTCATTTTTTAATAGTTTTTAGGGTTCCGTTGCCAAATGGCAAAAAACGGAACCCTTATGGATTCGTCATGTCTGTCTGTCTGTCTGTCCGTCCGTATGTCACAGTCACTTTTTCCGAAACTATAAGAGCTATACTGTTGAAACTTGGTAAGTAGATGTATTCTGTGAACCGCATTAAGATTTTCACACAAAAATAGAAAAAAAACAATAAATTTTGGGGATTCCCCATACTTAGACTCAAAAAAAAAATTTTCATCAAATTCATTCGTGTGGGGTATCTATGGATAGGTCTTTAAAAATGATATTGAGGTTTCTAATATCATTTTTTTTAAACTGAATAGTTTGCGCGAGAGACACTTCTAAAGTGATAAAAAGGTCCCCCCCCCCCCCCCCCGTAACTAAGAGAATGATAAAACTAAAAAATATATAAATGATATACATTACCATGTAAACTTCCACCGTTCCAAACTTCCACCATTACCATGTAAACCAAATTGGTTTGAACGAGATCTAGTAAGTAGTTTTTTTTTTTTAATAAGTCATAAATCGTAAACCGCAATTTACCTTTCATTCAATCAACTCATGATTGATTTTTATAGATAATGGTACGGAACCCTTCGTGCGCGAGTCCGACTCGCACTTGGCCGGTTCTTTCTTATCTTTTTATCATGGACCACTTTAACGTTCTGAATCGTTCTCACATGCATACCTACCTAACTTTAATCATGAAAGATGTCACGAATATTTTGTAACCATATTTAAACATCCCTATTTAACTACTACTATTACTATGGGACTATTTAAGTCCCTAAACATTCACAGCAACCTGAAATGAAACAGCTTCCTGAAATTTGACGAGGATGCAGAACAATAGCTTGTACCTATAATGATGATGATGTGGCGAGTTGCATGAGCAACTAACTACCTTTTTACCTACTACGCTTTGGGATGACCCAAAGCGTAGTAGGTACGCTTTGGGTTAGGCAACTAGGTAGATCCTTCTGACTGACTCCTTGACAATTAAAAAATATCGGTAATTGGTTTATTTGAAATAAATGCCTAGAGTTTGAGTTAACTGTTCGCGACAGCGAGCGGCAGCGAGTTCGCGACAGCGAGCGAGTACATGTACACACAATAAATTATGGGGATAAATATAATGACCACCATAAAATGCTTTCATACCCTTAGTTCTTGCACTTCAAATTGTATTCGAACACCGGATGTAGTAAATGATCACTAAATCTTAGCGAGCAGATTAATGCGCTATTTCTGCCTTAATGATTAATTAATTACTATGATTGCCATAAAATGTAGGTTTATTACCAAATAAAGTATTATGATGCCATATTAAGTTATGTCTCCGGCTTGCTGCAAACTAGATAGACGAGGTTAATTAAAAAAAAATGGTTAGGTTAGGTTAAAACTGTGACGTCCTACGCACGACCCGAGCGAGCGAAGCGAGCGGTGCGCCAGAAACTAGATTGTATAAAAAAAAAAAATGGAAAAAAAGAGATTATTTTTTGCAGGCCGTCGAGAACCGAACACGATTTATTTGGAGTCATTTTGCTTAAATAGGATAGCGAGATGTTAAAACTATGGTTATAAGTTTACATTAAAATGCGGGTTTAATTGTGGTGATCATTTACTATTTTTGTCTGTTATATGTTACTATATCTGGTGGTAAGTTAAAGATAAGCCATAAATTATTATTTTAAACCCGTAAACGTACTCAACAACTCAGCCTATCGCAGTCCACTACTGGACACAACCCTCTCCCGGGCAGCGCCACAATACCCTTCCGCATCCAGTCTGTCCCAGCCACCTTCTTTAGGTCATCCGTCTATCTAGCTGGGGGGGCATACCACACTACGCTTGCCGATATACGGTCTCCACTCCAGGACTCGTCTGCTCCACCGGCCATCAGTCCTTCGACAAACATGGCCAGCCCACTGCCACTTCCAAACGTACTCCCTGCTGAGCATTCTCCAAATGTCAGCTACTATAAAGTTAATGTAATATATTTTGTCTTCACAAACATATTAATTAATTAAACACACACACATACACACCCTCGCTCACACACACACATTTTTATTCACTACCTACTTAGGTACATTCTTTATTAATAAATTAAAACAGTAGCACACAATGTTTTTAGGTTATAAAATTATGAAATTGTCAGCTGAGCGCTATCTTCACACAGCTTCGCTATCTTCTTTATACAGGCCTCGCCTAGTTCAGAAGATAGAGTGTAAACCTATCCCACCACAAATGGTGTGGGATTATTATTGTACAGTTCCTCGTCAATATTATCTGACCCACCCTAAAAACAAACGAATTTGGACCCTCTGGCTGTAACATTAAGGTTTATTCAATTTATATGAGCTTAACAGACAAGTGCACGAGGACTTACAATCAATACAGACACGCAAATTTCATCTTTATAACGTTAGCATTAGGTTATATGTTATAACTACTTGTTATAATATAATTAGTGTAATAGCTTATTTTAATGATTGCGTTCAAGTAATTCTGGTCTCGTGGTCTGTGTATAAGACTGAGAAAATTAAGGTGCGAGATCAAATCCTGCGACGATGATATTGTTTTGCTTTCAATTTAGAATTTATTCCAAAACTATTTCTTGTATTATTATAAAGAACTATAGACGGATAATCTTCAAATATAAACTTTGTAAAATGGTAATATTTTCGCATAACTTGTAATAAGTGGGTAGTTGAAAAATAAATAATTATTATTTATTATAAAACTGGTATTCAAATGCTACTAAGGGTATGCAGTGACTACGCTCAAACATATTTGACCTTGTCTTACTAAATTACAAAAACAACGTCTCTTTACCATTTTTTATTTTCTATTTTGTAGGTAGATTTTTTTATTATCATGTCTCAATGGAGTGATTATTTAAAATACAAAATAATCTATTTGCACGAGGAAAAGGTTGGCTGCTTGTGCTGTGCAAGAATAAACTTTATGAAAGTATACTATATGGTTCAAATTCTTTAGAATATTGCGTCTAGCATAACAACTAAGATCAAATTTCAATGCTACTTATAAGAGTTGAGTTGGTCTTGTGGTCACTAAGGTAGTGCGGTGTTCATCGTTGTCTACGTTCGAAACCGAGTTTAACCTAAATGTAGCTTTTTGCTCAGCTGTTTTTTTTATTACACTTTTTTTTTACATTTCTTTAATGGACGACGTAGGATCTTGTTTTTTTAAACGGGCAGTTGGTATAGAAATAAAATTAAAAAGTTGCAAGTTTAAAATGTTTATTATTTCATTAAAACACTTAGGTAAGATAAAATAAGTAAATGCTCATATATATTTCCAAATTAATATTCCTACATTTTATATTAATATGCCATAATCAAATCTAACCATTTATTAACATTAAACAAGGCATTCTTATGCTTAAAAGTTTGTTATCGAGAAAATTAATTCATGTGTGAAATGCTTTACAGATTTATAGCTGCCTATATGTAGTGAATAAACATGTTATTTAAATAGAAACAATCTATTTATAACAATAACATCACCACATAATCTGCAACATTTTAATGGTTTAACAATCAATCCATTGAGCATTTACTTACATGGTGTGTTTAAAAATAGAAAATAAAAAAAATAAAATTTAAATATTCCTGGGCAAAACGGACCCTTTCTTCGCGATGAGCAGGTGTCAATGCAATTTTCTGTGCCGTTTTATAATTCCTTATCCCAGCAGCGTGTAAATGCCTTCTCACTGTTTCCACTGAAATATTGTGGTTTATTGCGGTTACACGAATGGGCAAAAAATGGATTTTCAACTTGACTTGAAACAACGGTGGCGTTCGAATTCGGGACTATACTTGATGGCTTTTGCTCCTGGACGAATCCGCTGAATATTTCCATTGTCTCCATAACGTCTTAGGCATAGACTGACCGTATTTCTCTAAAACAAAAAAAAAAAACATTTTTGGAACCGTGTATGTAACTTGTAAGGAGTGAATGTAATGGTAAAATAGCCAACTACGCGTTCGTTAATCACAATCAATAAAATAAAATAGGTATAAAAAAACACTTACTGCTATATTAAGTCGATGACCAATCTCTCTAATTCCAACATTCTACTCATGTAAAAATATGATTTTATGTTTGGTAACACCAAATTGCTTAAATATACTTATCGAGTTATGTGAAACGATTTACAAATGTGTGAGCGCAGTCACTGCTATTAGGCGTAGTGTAACTTTTGTCACTTAGATGAATTTATTATCTACCTCACGAAGCAAATATATTTTTTACTTCGTTTCCAAACATTCTTGGTAAATATAAATTCTGTGAACTTAAAGTTTTTCAATTTACCCACCTGTCTACAAGATAAGTTATTAGGCGTAAATCATATTGGTCGTTCTTTAATAATGCAAGCAATATTGTAGAAATGAAAACAAATTAAAAAAGAAACTGATAATATAGGTGGACTGTATTTTCGAACCCACATGTTGTTCTTTGCCAATCCAGCATCAAACCGCTAAGCCACAAGAACTTGTTGGAAATACGCGAAATTAATGATTGGGTTGTAATTATGTAGTGTGACTTAAAAGCTTTTCAACTTTAATGTCAACGAGATAATGATTAAAATAGCTTAACAAAATGATATATAATGCCGGTGGCTCCGACAATGTTGGGTGGGTTTACCTTAACCTTACGTGTTAAAGATCAAATTTGCGTGTCTGTATTTTTACTGTATTTGTCCTTCGAGTGCTCGAGAACTTGTCTGTTAAGCTCATATAAATTGAATAAACCTTAATGTTACATTCAGAGGGTCCAAATTCGTTTGTTTTTAGGGTGGGTCAGATAATTGTGATGACAGACTGTACACAATGTATATGACAGTACTTTTAATTTTTTTCTTTTTTTTTTTCTTATATGTAATCCTGTTGCTATGTTGGTGAGAAATAAATATTATTATTATCGGGGTGTTTTTTTTTTCTCAGAACAAGGCTGGTTTTAGCCACATTTACGGGTCTATGTTTTGAATATCCGAATTTAGTTTTTACGGAAGGAAAAGTTTCAGCCGACAACGTCTGTCGGGTCAGCTCGTGCATATTATGCTCGTTATTATTATTATAATGAACATATCTCCACGAGCAGTGCTGCAGTGCGATTCTGTAACCATCTCACCGTGAAAACTTAGGTGAAGTGAGCGTGGAGTGAGCTGTCATCCAAACTAATATTATAAATGCGAAAGTAACTCTGTCTGTCTGTCTGTCTGTCTTTGCTTCACGCCTAAACTACTGAACCGATTTGTGTGAAATTTGGTACAGACATAGTTTGGAACTTGAGAATGGACATAGGATAGTTTTTATTACAAAAAATAAAATAAAATAAAAATAAAATTTATTCCGGACATACAGCGCCATCTATTGGTCAAGAGTCGGCATCAATTCAGTACTGAAAACGACCACGCGGGCGAAGCCGCGGGCAGAAGCTAGTTCCAAATAAAACTAGGGATTGACACTACTGACAACTCACATCAAGCTCACTTCACTTGAGTTTTCACGGTGAGATTTTTACAGAATCGACCGGCTGTAAGGTGAGGCTCAACAATTGGACTAAATTATATTAGTGTGCTATTGACTTGTATGTCGGCGCAACATGGAGTGACACATGACATTCGCTGTCTTACACGTCGGATTAGACTGACATTTGACAAGCTGTCATTCTAACGGAGCGTCGCATCTGTGGTAGCGAGGCGGGAAAAGACGACTTGTCGGTCGAGAGCCGCCACACGCACCACGCCCACCACGAATCCGGCACAATCTTTTTGACGACACGGTTGGTGCTGCGCTGCGTGTCGTGGGTTCGATTTCCGCACGGAACAAATATTTGTATGACCTACAAGTAGTTGTTCCGGGTCTGGCTGTTTGTGTATGTGAGTTTAAATGTTTGTAAACGCACCCACGATACAGGAGAAATTCCTAGTGTAGGGCAATTAAAAAAAAATCATACAAGTGTTTTGATTTATTTTATGTGTGATCGATTATTAGTTGAAAAAAAGAAAAGAAAAAAGAAAGAAGTTGCTAATTACAGTGGAACATATGATTACTTAGTTATTCAAGTTATATTTCAATCATTCTAACTCCCTTAATCCACGTGGATGATGGATCAAACTACTGATAGAGGTCATCCTGAGTCTAAATTTACATATTATTACGCAAAATTATTAATGCTGTTGTTTTCCATAATAATTGAAACAGGAAAGTACTTTTATTATTTCCCTAACAGTGCACCAAAACACAACTAAACGTTGATTGGTGGTCAACTGACCACAAAAATAAATAATGGTTTATGTCATCAGCCTATAGCAGCCCACTGCTGGACATAGCCCTCATAGTATAGGCACAGTGATAGGACTAAAAACATCTGAATTGAGAACCTCCTCCTTTTTTAGAAGTCGGTTAAAAAATAGAATATGTCGACAAAAATACAAATAGTGAACCTGCTGTTAGAAAGTAGTTCTCAATTTAAACAAATCACTGACTACAAACTAAAAATTGACATACATATGTACAAGCACAAAACAAAAGCCATCCACAGCCAAAATAGAGCGTAATGATCTTATTAGAACTAGGCTAAATTTTTAAACCGGTCAACAAAGTCCAGATGAAGAAACAATTTCAATCAATTTCAATGAACGACCACCTCAAACTACATCTACACAGAACATATATACCCTAACGGTACATCTACAATCAGCACTGTATGTCTCTGAAGAGGAAAAACAAAAAAAAAATTTTTGCAAAAAAAAAACAACCGACTTCCAAAAACGACACTACAAAGTAAAATAATAATAATAAAATAAAAAACTTTATTGAGCAAAACATTTTGAGTAACAAAAGATCTTATGTACTACAGCAGTATAAAAAATACAGAAACATAGGCATGTTATAGTGGAGAGCAGAGCAAGACCCAGTCCTGTGCTAGGAATGAACCTGTATTACAGGAACTAGGCAATTGATCCGCCCCGCCCCAAAACAGGCTCACATGAATCAATACAGTAGTATAAAAGAACCTGACTCACTGAAATCCCTTAGAAGGCATGCCTGTTGATAGGGAATCAGTACTTATCTAATTATCTAAGAAGTATGGGTTCGCCACATTACAATGTTGTGTTAAGTGTATGAGTATGTGGTGTGTGTGTAGATGTGGTGATGGGATTATTGTGCTTGTAAGGACGTGAGTGCTTTGTGGGGTGGTTATGGCTGGTGGTATTTGCGAAAAGAGTAAATTATTTAAATTTATCAACGTAATCACAGATTTGGTGCATTCTTATATGCTGGAAATATTTAATATTTGTTTATGAGTTTAATTTATACAAATAGGTAACTAATAATTATTGATTTAATAGATTTTCAGTTGCTAAGTAATTTAATTGTAAAAGCCAGGATATTATTTTCTTTTTAAATTCAATTAGATTTAGTGGATATAAATTAAGTAGTTTGTTAATTCTATTATAAAGGAGACCACTAATAACCATGTAATGCCGCTTGGCCATTATAGTTCTATGTCTAACAGAGGGGCAGACAATATCCGCTCGACGTTTCTTGTGATATAACAAGGGGTCAAAAGCTAGGGTGGCGTGCTTCTTGGTTAAAATATGTTGTATGAATAGCTGTCTCACTGTCAGAACACCTATTTCATTGTAAAGCTTAGAAGTGGGATACCGAAAGCTCTTTTTGGTCATCACCTTGAGCACTGCTCTTTGTGCTCTCTCTAGGGGTAAAAGTATGGTTTTGGCTGCTCCACCCCAAACCGAGATGCAGTATGAGATGATGGACTGACAAAGCGCTTGGTAGGTCATCTTGAGAGTTTCTAGGCTGGCGGAATTACGGAGCAACTTGAACACATAAATTAGCT
Source organism: Apamea sordens (assembly GCA_945859715.1). Taxonomy (NCBI): domain Eukaryota; kingdom Metazoa; phylum Arthropoda; class Insecta; order Lepidoptera; family Noctuidae; genus Apamea; species Apamea sordens. The sequence continues at coordinate 901,104 of OX244015.1, read as the reverse complement.
TTCGAGTCGTTGGGTTCGAATTTCCGTTGTTTGCCACCGACTTCCGAAATTAAAGTTATTTTTCACTTTGTAGTGTCGTTTTTGGAAGTCGGTTGTTTTTTTTTTGCAAAAAAGTTTTTATTTTTCACTTTTAAGTTGTAATTTTTACCAGTAATTTTGGTTTAAAAACTAAACTACTGAACCGTTTTTAATGAAATTTCTATGGGACCACCTCAGAAGTATCTCCTTCCGAACAAAAAAAGAATTTTGAAAATCGGTCTATAATTGGCGGAGTAATCGCGTAACAAACACAGAAAAAAAAAAAAAAAAACACCGTCGAATTGAGAACCTCCTCCTTTTTTGAAGTCGGTTAAAAAGAATCAACAAGTCGGCGACTGATGATAATGTAACGAAAGATATCCCTACTCGTAGATACAGAAGAGTCGTAGAATTTTCGTCTCCACCTCTTTACGACCAACCTTTTTTTGAGGACCACACATTCCAGAATGGATTATATCCTGTAATTTGGTTGGGGTGACCAAGAATATGGCGTCAGTTCTGTCACTGACATGGCCAGATAGCGTGATAATGTTTAGTATAAGCGAAATAAAACTCATTATCCAATTATTTATTATTATCAAGTTATTGATTGATTCCATATTTTTGGTCCCTGAACGTGACAGACAACTATAGGTACCTACAACGTGTTTTTTTGATATCCCATAACTCTAGGGGGTCATTGTACTCATCATTATGAACAACTTTTACTCAAACTCTAACTCAAACTCAAATCATTTATTTCAATTAAACCATTTACAGGCACTTTTGAATTGTCAAAATTAAATAGTCGGTCAGTTAGTCAGAAAGTTGAAGCTAGTTGCCCATTCCAAAGCGTAGATCTATATGGAGAAGAACGGGCAAGAAACTCCACGGACACTCTTTTAAATCAAGACATTTTTACAAAATCCTGGTTACATTATTTTTATTGCTTCTATATGTGAGAACAATGTAAAGAAACAAATTAAAATATAAAATTAAAAATATAAAATTAAAAATTACTATGGGACCAAACCCGAAATCGCGAAACAAAAATCTTGTGTTCCCTACATTTTTGCTGAGTTAGACGAGCATAAATGTAGAAACTAAAAACTTAGGTATTAATTACTACAAATTTTTTCGGGAACTCAAAACAGCCTCCTGTACTGTTAGCTTGCATCGACCCGCCTTGTGAAGGCCGCAGGAATCCGCTGGACGTGGGAAGCACGGAACCGGTCGGTGCTTGGGGGAGGCCTTTCTCCAGCAGTGGACGTCTTTTGGCTGAAATGATGATCCCACCGCTGGACGAAGGCCTCTACCCATGACTTCCAGCTCTTTCGATCCAGGACTAAAATGGACCACTTGTCGTTTGTTTTCTCTTCCTCTAGAAGTTTTCTCTTGCCTTCGGGTTGAAAATCTACGTGCCAATGATTCAATTTTTTTTTATTCACAACAACCTTTTTTTTATTAGCTTTGTACCGGTTGGCGCCTGTAACCTTTTTTTTCACACACTTCATGCAATAGATTGCAAAGCGTATTTCCCAGGCGCTTATAACTGACATTGCTTCATACCTAAATGCAGTAAAGTCAGTTAAGTTTTTATACTTAAACACAACCTATATTACATAGATATTTAATTAAACCTTTTCTCATGACCCCAATATAAATAAATGGATGTTGGATTTAAATAAAAAATAGAACTGATGATTTGATTAAATTTGTTTATGAAAGAGAATATGCATACATTAATTATTGTAATTATTACTTAAACACAGAAAATGTAACACTAAATAACAAACAGAAAAATACTATTTAAGTATTTCTTCAGAATCTCTTACATGAAACCTACGCTAATGATAAATACAATTGATATAATTAGATCTTAATTTAATATAAAGAAAGAAAAAAGTTTATTTCGACACAGTAAAAAACTTAAACAAACGTAATAACTAAAAAACTTGGTAAAAAGACTTAGACTTAATTTTCTAAATAGCAATGGCAGCAAGCTGCGCCTGCGTCCACTTGAGTATCTCGAAGGAGTACATCATGGCCGGCAAGACTCAACCATTAAAGGTGCTCACCTTGTGTCCGCATGACTAAATACTGCTAACGTTAGTGACCGAAGAAACACTCTTGCAACGATTGAGTCATGTCAGCCATGCGGTAATGCCTAACGTCATCGACACCCCCAAGCTGTGTTCCGTTTTGGATGAGGCGATGTATGGAACCTGAGAGTTGCGTCCACCCATTCCATACAACATAATTATTATAATTGACCACATCCATCCTGCTGCTGTAATTGTACATCTCAGCCACCTTCAGAAATTCGAGGACCAATTTCATCATAGTCGTGTTGATCTATTTCAGCGATCTCCTGAGCACACTCTCTTCGGAAGAGCATGTTCAGGTAGAACGGCTCGTGTGGCTGCAAATTAAAAAATCAAAATATATTATTCACATAAACCTACATACATGGGCACTCGTGAAACGTCAGCAGCTAGGTGCACGGTTCCAATTGATCAACTCCTATGAAAAAGAGCCAGCAAGAAACTCCACGGTTAGTGTTTTAAAAATAATGGGCTTTTACAGTCGCTCCATGTAAAATACTGGTATTCAGCTGCATCTGGTTAGACTGGAAGCCGACTCCAACATAGTTGGGAAAAGACTAGGCAGATGATGGGCTTTTACAATGTTCATCAAATGACACTGTAGTCAACAGGTATGGGAGGACAGTGTAGGCCTTTTTTTTTTTTTTTGAGGATGGGAAATCATCAAATGACCCCTCCCGCTCTGGGTGGAGCAGAAGGGAGTGTCAGACTTTTACTGACTAAAACCCACCCGTGTTCCTTCCTTAGCCCTTTATGTTCCAGGGCAGCGGTAAACCCTTTCGGATGGTCCCGCTACCCACAGTGTAGGCCTGTCAACAAGTACTAGCAAAATAGTAAATGGTCAACAAATCGACAGTCTACAAGGCCTACGTTCTCACGTTCACAAAATATAAAAGAATCTATTAAATAGATAAATAAAATAATAAAAAACTATTTAAACCAAATGACATGGTTGTCATTACAACTGTAACAAATCGTATTTAATATCCTGTCCCCAAAAGCCACTAATAGAGTTGAAATTAGTATATAATGATCTATATATATAAAATTCAAAGTCCTGACTGACTGACTGACTGACTGATAGATCAACGCACAGCCTAAACCGCTGGTCCTAGAGACATGAAATTTGGAGGGTGTGTTCTTCGTGAAGAGTAGGCATCCACTAAGAAAGGATTTTTTGAAATTCCACCCCTAAGAGGGTGAAAAGGGGGGAATTCGTTTGTATGAAAAATCTTATTCCTTTAGTTAATAAACTTGAAACTTGGCACGAATACTTATCTAAATAAATTATGAAGATCGACATTTTTTTTCTTCTAAACTACCCCCTAATAAGGGATTGGGGGGTTTCAAAGTTTGTATGGAAGAATTTTAGCGTGCAGTCCGATTTACTCGAAACTCCGTATTTATACCTAATATTGAAAGTAAAGAATAATGTATATCAGGGTTTTTTGAAAATCTACCCCTGACGGGTTGAAATGGGGTAGTAAATTTTTCAGGGGAGGATTTTACTGCATGGCTTGATTAACTCGAAAAATAGTATAAATAATCTTTGAGTCAAGTTATGAATACATACCAAACGATTTTTTTTAATTCCACCCTTGTGGGGGTGAAAACCGGGGATACAGTTTATATGAAAAATCTTCTTCTTGATTAGGTTAATAAACTTGAAACTTTTCTAGAATACTCGCCTAAGTAAGTAATAAAGTTTATCATTATAAGTTTTTCAAAACTACCCCTCAAAGGGGGATATTTGAAGTTTGTGTGGAATAATTTGAATGCGCGGTCCGATTAACTCGATACTCAGTGTTTATACTTAAGACCAAAAATAAAGAGTAACATGTATCAGGGTTTTTCGAAAATCTACCCCTAACGGGCTGAAAAGGGGTAGTTAATTTTACAAGGGAGGATTATAATGCGTGGCTTGATTAACTCGAAAATTAATATAAATAATCTTTGAATCAAGTTATGAATAATACCAAATGATTTTTCAAAATTCCACCCCTGTGGGGGTGAAAAGCGGGGGATAAATTTTATATGAAAAATCTTATTCATAGTTAATAAACTTGAAACTTGGCAAGAATACTTGCCTACGTAAGTAATAAAGTTTATCATTATAAGTTTTTCATAACTACCCCTCAAAGGGGGATATAGGGGTGTTAAGTTTGTGAGGAAGAAATTGAATGCGCGGTCCGAGTAACTCGAAACTCAGTATTTATACCTAATATTGAAAGTAAAGAATAATGTGTATCAGGGTTTTTTGAAAATCTACCCCTGACGGGTTGAAATGGGGTAGTAAATTTTTCAGGGGAGGATTTTACTGCATGGCTTGATTAACTCGAAAAATAGTATAAATAATCTTTGAGTCAAGTTATGAATACATACCAAACGATTTTTTTTAATTCCACCCTTGTGGGGGTGAAAACCGGGGATACAGTTTATATGAAAAATCTTCTTCTTGATTAGGTTAATAAACTTGAAACTTTTCTAGAATACTCGCCTAAGTAAGTAATAAAGTTTATCATTATAAGTTTTTCAAAACTACCCCTCAAAGGGGGATATTTGAAGTTTGTGTGGAATAATTTGAATGCGCGGTCCGATTAACTCGATACTCAGTGTTTATACTTAAGACCAAAAATAAAGAGTAACATGTATCAGGGTTTTTCGAAAATCTACCCCTAACGGGCTGAAAAGGGGTAGTTAATTTTACAAGGGAGGATTATAATGCGTGGCTTGATTAACTCGAAAATTGGTATAAATAATCTTTGAATCAAGTTATGAATAATGCCAAACGATTTTCCAAAATTCCACCCCTGCGGGGGTGAAAAGCGGGGGATACAGTTTATATGAAAAATCTTATTCATTTAGTTCATAAACTTGAAACTTGGCAAGAATACTTGCCTAAGTAAGTAATAAAGTTTATCATTATAAGTTTTTCAAAACTACCCCTCAAAGGGGGATATAGGGGTGTTAAGTTTGTGTGGAAGAAATTGAATGCGCGGTCCGAGTAACTCGAAACTCAGTATTGATACTTTTGACAGAAAATAATTAATAATAAGTATATAAAGTTGTCGAAAATTTACCACTGACGGGACAAAAAGGGGTAATTCAGTTTTTAAGGGGAGGATTTGAACTTGAAACTGTATGTTACATTTTCACGCCTAAACCACTGAACTTCTGATTTGGCATAGAGATAGATGGTATCCTGGGGAAGCAAATACATTTTATCCTGTTAGCACGTTCCCGTGGGATAATTTCCGACATCCACGCGGGCGAAGCCGCGGGCAGAAGCTAGTATATAATATAATTTGCGAGCAGTTAATAGACATTTTCATAGTTATGCGGTTAATGAGGTACCAGGGAAGCCACATGTGCAGGAGGAATTATTGCCAAACTTCCTTTTCTTCAACGTAGTACATTTGCCTTTTAGGTTGGCGCAGTGGTTAAGCGATTGACTGCTGCGCTGCGTGTCGCGGGTTCGATTCCCGCACGGAACAAATATTTGTATGACCTACAAGTAATTGTTCCGGGTCTGGCTGTTTGTGTATGTGAGTTTAAATGTTTGTAAACGCACCCCACGATACAGGAGAAATTCCTATGTGGGGCAACGTTATTAAGCAAAAAACCTAATTTGGGAACCACAATTTCATGTTTACTACGAGTATTTATACTATGGAAAAACCAGTCAATGTTGTCATATGTTAATGTATGAATGTTAGGCTTTTTATGAGGTCACTCGTTGTACATACTCGCACAAATGGCGACGATGAGTTTTTAACCCCCGACGCAAAAACGACGGGGTGTTATAAGTTTGACGTGTCTTGTGTGTGTGTATGTATGCCTGTCTGTGGCATCGTAGCTCCCGAACGAATGAATTGATTTTAATTTGTTTTTTTTGTTTAAAAGGTGAATTTGTCGGGAGTGTTCTTAGCTATGTTTGATGAAAATCGATCCGAGATGGCCGCCGCCACAAAATGACGAATTACCTAGGTACATATTTTTTCACAACTCCCTCAATATGGGTATCAAATGAAAGGGCTTGACTAGTAGAATACTATACACTATGATACATTTCAAATCCAAGATGGCCGCCACCACAAAATGGCGAATTACTAAAAACCTGACTAAACACCAAATTACCTGAATCTAAAAACGCAAGAAAATAAAAGAAATGAAATAATGAGGAGTCCCTACAAAAAGTGTGAAATAAAAAATTAAATTAAAAATTTAAAAAACCCCCAACACAAAATAATAATAAAAAGGTATAAACGTGAAACCCTTTATAAAGAAAAAAATTACCTTGATATTATGACCCTACGTAAGTACGTATGAAATGTTTTGATTAAATGTTGTCCCGTCGGGGGACCGCTCTAATTATTAGCCTAACGTTCTGTTAAAGTTTAAAATAGTAGCAAATTAGCAAGCATTAGTATTATTTAGTAGAAAATAATGACATTATTATTTATTATTATTTATTCGTTATTATTTGAACGCAAGCGTTGCAAAAAACATGTACAGTTCCTCGTCAATATTATCTGACCCACCCTAAAAACAAACGAATTTGGACCCTCTGGCTGTAACATTAAGGTTTATTCAATTTATATGAGCTTAACAGACAAGTGCACGAGGACTTGTTTAACAAATACAAAACAATACAGACACGCAAATTTGATCTTTATAACGTTAGCATTAGGTTATATGTTATAACTACTTGTTATAATATAATTAGTGTAATAGCTTATTTTAATGATTGCGTTCAAGTAATTCTGGTCTCGTGGTCTGTGTATAAGACTGAGAAAATTAAGGTGCGAGATCAAATCCTGCGACGATGATATTGTTTTGCTTTCAATTTAGAATTTATTCCAAAACTATTTCTTGTATTATTATAAAGAACTATAGACGGATAATCTTCAAATATAAACTTTGTAAAATGGTAATATTTTCGCATAACTTGTAATAAGTGGGTAGTTGAAAAATAAATATTATTTATTATAAAACTGGTATTCAAATGCTACTAAGGGTATGCAGTGACTACGCTCAAACATATTTGACCTTGTCTTACTAAATTACAAAAACAACGTCTCTTTACCATTTTTTATTTTCTATTTTGTAGGTAGATTTTTTTATTATCATGTCTCAATGGAGTGATTATTTAAAATACAAAATAATCTATTTGCACGAGGAAAAGGTTGGCTGCTTGTGCTGTGCAAGAATAAACTTTATGAAAGTATACTATATGGTTCAAATTCTTTAGAATATTGCGTCTAGCATAACAACTAAGATCAAATTTCAATGCGGCTCATAAGAGTTGAGTTGGTCTTTTGGTCACTAAGGTAGTGCGGTGTTCATCGTTGTCTACGTTCGAAACCGAGTTTAACCTAAATGTAGCTTTTTGCTCAGCTGTTTTTTTTATTACACTTTTTTTTTACATTTCTTTAATGGACGACGTAGGATCTTGTTTTTTTAAACGGGCAGTTGGTATAGAAATAAAATTAAAAAGTTGCAAGTTTAAAATGTTTATTATTTCATTAAAACACTTAGGTAGGTAAGATAAAATAAGTAAATGCTCATATATATTTCCAAATTAATATACCTACATTTTATATTAATATGCCATAATCAAATCTAACCATTTATTAACATTAAACAAGGCATGCTTATGCTTAAAAGTTTGTTATCGAGAAAATTAATTCATGTGTGAAATGCTTTACAGATTTATAGCTGCCTATATGTAGTGAATAAACATGTTATTTAAATAGAAACAATCTATTTATAACAATAACATCACCACATAATCTGCAAAATTTTAATGGTTTAACAATCAATCCATTGAGCATTTACTTACATGGTGTGTTTAAAAATAGAAAATAAAAAAAATAAAAATTTAAATATTCCTGGGCAAAACGGACCCTTTCTTCGCGATGAGATGAGGTGTCAATGAAATTTTCTGTGCCGGTTTATAATTCCTTATCCCAGCAGCGTGTAAATGCCTTCTCACTGTTTCCCCTGAAATATTGTGGTTTATTGCGGTTACACGAATGGGCAAAAAATGGATTTTCAACATGGCTTGAAACAACGGTGGCGTTCGAATTCGGGACTATACTTGATGGCTTTTGCTCCTGGACGAATCCGCTGAATATTTCCATTGTCTCCATAACGTCTTAGGCATAAACTGACCATATTTCTCTAAAACAAAAAAAAAAACATTTTTGGAACCGTGTATGTAACTTGTAAGGAGTGAATGTAATGGTAAAATAGCCAACTACGCGTTCGTTAATCACAATCAATAAAATTAAATAGGTATAAAAAAACACTTACTGCTATATTAAGTCGATGACCAATCTCTCTAATTCCAACATTCTACTCATGTAAAAATATGATTTTATGTTTGGTATAGTCATTAAGTTGCGACATGATGCTTTTTAACACCAAATTGCTTAAAAATACTTATCGAGTTATGTGAAACGATTTACAAATGTGTGTGCGCAGTCACTGCTATTAGGCGTAGTGTAACTTTTGTCACTTAGATGAATTTATTATCTACCTCACGAAGCAAATATATTTTTTACTTCGTATCCAACCATTCTTGGTCAATATAAATTCTGTGAACTTAAAGTTTTTCAATTTACCCACCTGTTTACAAGATAAGTTATTAGGCGTAAATCATATTGGTCGTTCTTTTTAATAATGCAAGCAATATTGTAGAAATGAAAACAAATTAAAAAAGAAACTGATAATATAGGTGGACTGTATTTTCGAACCCACATGTTGTTCGACGCCAATCCAGCATCAAACCGCTAAGCCACAAGAACTTGTTGGAAATGCGCGAAATTAAAGATTGGGTTGTAATTATGTAGTGTGACTTAAAAACTCTTCAACTTTAATGTCAACGAGATAATGATTAAAATAGCTTAACAATATGATATAATGCCGGTGGCTCCGACAATGTTGGGTGGGTTTACCTTAACGTTACGTGATAAAGATGAAATTTGCGTGTCTGTATTGATTCTAAGTCCTCGAGCACTTGTCTGTTTAGCTCATATAAATTGAATAAACCTTAATGTTAAAGCCAGAGGGTCCAAATTCGTTTGTTTTTAGGGTGGGTCAGATAATACTGACGAGGAACTGTACCTACTTGATAGAGCTATAGGCATGCAACCTCAGAGGCATGGGATTATTTCCCGAACTATCTCACTACGAACATTTCAAATACGAATCAGTGGACTCAGCTTATCGCAGTCCACTGCTAGACATCGGCCTCTTACAAGCTGCGCCACGACGCCCGCTACTCTTAGTCATTCGTTTCATACCAGAATCGTAGATGAATAAACAAACATTAAGACTTACGACGGTATTTAATTCTATTCCTTCTGTCCTCCGCGAATTCGAATGACAATATTTTTTTTTCCATAACAAATAAATAACCAATATTACAGCAGACGTCCCTATTACGGATGGTATCATGACGTATAATAACTGGTTTTGAGGTTGCTCAGCATCTTCTGAAAAACAAAAGTAACGTTGTTATAATTTAACGGAAAACACCTCGTTCTGAGATCATTGTTCTAGTAGTACAGTCTACTACACGTCCACCACGAGTTTTCATATTTCAGTGTTACTTTTGAAGTGACGCGCGGTTGACTGTGCCACATGTGACCACATGGTAATATTTACAGAAAACCTGGACTTTTTGGTCAGATGTTGCAGTGAGAAAGCGTTGTGATCAGCGCTTGTTCGCAGATGTCTTTACTCTTTGATGACGTCACACAGCCTGACATTACAGTGATAACCACAAGGTTACTGGTTATTGCGATCACGTGAAAGATTGTACGACACGTAATGTTCTAAAGCCTTTAATTATAAAATTAAAAGGAATAGGTAGGTAACGTTATAAGACACAAGCAATATACAAATGTTTAGTTATTAAGTATTAAAAATAGCTAAATGAAACTTTTGTGATGGGAAAATAAATAAAAATTATTATTATTATTATACTGCAGAAATACATTTGTATCTGTTTGTAACAGTCAGGCAAACTATACGAGGACAGCTCGTGCAGACCACCAGAATAAGATGAGTCAGTCGGTAAGGATGACTGCAAAGATAATACTTACTAGTATCAGTTGTTGAATTTTTGTTGTTCGTTATTTCTAAGTCTGTTGAAGAATTGTTATTGGACGTAACAGTATTATTAGGATTAATAGTTTCTGCAGTATTCTCTGTTGTTGTATTCTTCGTTGTGCCAGTTGCTAAAGGGGGATCTGCAACATACAATATCATTATTGGTAGGTAATACACTTTTGGATCATTAGCTAAGGAAAAAAAAGGATCTTCAGGTTCTTGCAGTTTCCTAGAAACGCAGCAGATACAAAGTTACTTTTATATTCATCAAAAATTTGTTGAGCAGGGGAGACTGGGGCTGGTTGTGACAAGGGTCTGTAGTTACAGCGGCAGCGGTGGCTAAACAGAGAACGCTATATTGACGTTAAAAATAGACAAATGATTACGCCAGCACCGGCTACCACGCTGCGCGAGCCCGTGGTGCCAGCGCTCTTGTAAGAGGAGCCCGGGCATGCTGCTGTCAAAAGTGACATTTGCTCGGAGCAAATGTCACTTAGTAAAGTAGTGCTGCTTGCCGACTGATATAATAGGAGCTCCATAGTTAATTTGTTGTGTTTTGTAGAATGAGGACGTATACTTAAAGGAAATACTGAGCGTGGAAATATACCTTAAGTGAGCTATTTTGGAGAAGGATAAAACTAAAGAGAAATCGTGGCATCGCAACAGACTTTGGGATAAGTTAAACTCAAATCGTGTATGTTAAATAGGCACATAAAAGGTCATTAGTCTTAAGGGTCACTTTAGAGCGGCAAAATTTACAAAAAAACAGTTTGTGAGCGGCAAAATTTACAAAAAAACAGAATTGTGTCTAGCCTTCCCTTCCAGAAGGTAGTTTCGTATGGAGAAGTATGGGCAAGAAACTCCACCGTTAGTCTTTTAGAATGTCGTTATGTGTCTTAAGTTTTAAAAGTCACATGTCGCTAACAAGATATTTAAAGAAACGAAAATGAATTGCGAAATTGATTGTTCAGACTATAATGACTGTTTAGCTTGATGAAAAAACGTGTTTTGATATCAACCAAGTCCTGAGACACATGGCTCAAGATTAACATGATATTATTTCTGTTGCCATAAATGAAATACATTTGACAAAGAAAAATTAAACCGAATTCCCCTTTTGGGAGATTTGGCTTTTGTCAGTGCCTTAAGACATACTCAGATGATAGATATGGCATTCAGGGTAATATTTAGTGTGTTGGGTTAAACGAGGGTCATACTTTGAAGGAGTGCTCATGAAAATAAGGGACAAAAAGAGCTGTTCCATACAAAAGTGCAATGTGAAACATTCCCTTAAAGCACGCCCATCGCTTAACCTACATAGAAACTCTAAAACATAGGTATAGAGAGGCTCACCGTCACATTGGTTTATAAGATCCATCACTAGCGCATAGTCGTATTCTGATGAAACATCATAATCTGGAAGAAATAACACCAAATCAATAACGACGTCTTCCTCTGTTGCATAAATATTAGCTTTTCCTTATGACAGCTATAATGATTAATTGACTGATGACAATTTACTGAGAAGCGTGGCAAGAACTGTTAAAAGCTCTTATTATTGTGACGGTATAACATTCTCTTACATTGTGCCTTCTCCTCGTTCGGTATTGTCGTGACATCCCTCCCTTCAGCCACTAAGAGTGTCGCACACAAGATATTTGACGAAAATAAGTTTAGCTTCATTTCAATGGGCTTCAAATTTTTACTGAAAACATCATAATATTCTTCACCTATTCTCGGACCAGACCATACTGTATATTTCTTGGCCGGGTAAGTTCTGAATTCTGAAACATATTATAAAAATTACACATAAATCTCGAAATAATTGTACAGAATTGATCGAAGACAAAAATGGTTAACACTCTAGTGCAGGCGTGAGCAAACCTTTTTCGGCAGGGGCCAAGAAGTAGGAAATTCTTCAGAGGGCTAGAATAAAAATAAATTTTATGTATTTGGTTTTTATGTGGCAATATACCGTAAGAAGCTTCAAAGGGTAACATGCTACAGTTATACGACGCGTAAACTTTTTTCTTGCGTCGATGCCAATATCTTTCGACTGGGACCCTCAGCAAGGATGCACAAACAAGAGTGACCACACTTTTAGAAGACTGCCGCAGCGCTCTGCCCCAAAATGAAATGGTCAAGGCGAAGAAAATGTTACTCAAGTATGCAGATGTTTTCTCGTCAAACGATGCTGACATCGGGAGGACTGGCTTAGTTTATGTTACTAACCCCTTTGTAATGTTGTAATTATGGAATTGTATTCTGAATTAAAGAGATTATTATTATTATTATTAGTTCAACACAAAATAAACACAGGAGAAGAATTGCCTATCCGTCAGCGGCCAAGGAGATTGCCGGTAGCATGTGAAAAGGAAGTGGAACCCATGATTGAGGGAATGGTGAAGGATGGTGTTATTGAACCTTCATCTCTAATCACTCACATCTCTAACACACTACAATCATACACTCACTTCATTCACTACACACAACACTATCATAAAACACCCCATTCACTTCTTCACACAATCACAATCATCAAACATTTACTCTTATACAATAAAATTCACTCCTCACCTTCTCACTCTCACATTTTTAAAGTTTACCACAAGATCAAAAATGCACCCACTTGACACAGTCCACTGGCACGTCTGCCACAATAGAATCATATAAGAATACTTTATAGCCGAGTTCTGACCCCTAAGATACAGGCCTAGCCTAGTTTAGGGGACAGGGTTGGACCTATTGTACTTATCTACCTAATGCTAAATTAAGAACTTTAATCTGTATACAGTGCAATGTACTTGAAATTTGTGGTAATAAACAATTTATTATTATTTCCTTTATTACATTTAATTATTATTATTATTATTATCTAGTCCATGGTGTTCACCTGTAGTGCTGGTAAGAAAGAAGGACGGCAGCATGAGGTTTTGTGTTGACTATCGTCGTCTGAACGACGTTACGAAGAAGGACAGCTATCCTTTGCCAAGAATTGACGACACGCTGGACATGCTTACTGGAGTAAAGTGGTTTAGCACGCTGGACCTGAAAAGTGGCTACTGGCAAGTTGAAATTGATCCTAAGGACAAGGAGAAAACTGCATTCTCGACAGGAAAGGGTCTGTGGCAATTTAAAGTTATGCCGTTTGGATTATGCAATGCTCCGGCAACGTTTGAAAGGTTGATGGAACTTGTACTTACCGGGCTTATTGGCGATGCCTGCCTGGTCTACTTGGATGACATCATCATCGTAGGCCGTACGTTTGAAGAACATCTTCACAACCTGGAACGCGTGCTCATGAAGATCCAGAGTGCCAACCTCAAGTTAAGTCCGAAGAAGTGTTCACTATTCAAACGGCAAGTTAGCTTTTTGGGATATGTAGTGTCTGAAGAAGGTATACGCACGGATCCAGAGAAAATCGCCGCTGTCAAGGATTGGCCAATTCCAAAAGACAAGACTCAGGTCAGAGCATTTCTGGGTTTGTGCTCCTACTATCGGCGATTTGTCAAGAACTTTGCAGATATAGCCAAACCCCTGCATAAGCTAACCGAGGAGAAGCGACATTTCTGCTGGGATGGAAGTTGCGACATCGCATTCCAGGAGCTAAAGGACCGTCTGTGCAAAACACCTATTTTGGGGTACCCTGATGCGGGCAAGGAATTTATAGTTGACACAGACGCAAGCGACATAGGACTTGGCGGTGTGTTGTCCCAGCGGAATGGCGTTCAAGAATTTGTAATAGCGTACTTCAGCAAGTCATTGTCGAAACCTGAAAGAAACCAGTCGGGGCCGGTATGTACTAGAACCTTCTATTGTAGAAACGTCTAGAATGTTCGCGATGATTTCAGACACAAGTTTTTCTGTTCGTATACTCAACACATCACGAATGCAGGAGAAAACGTGCTACCGCGTCTAATATCGAGCGTCGCAAGCAACACAGTCTGCCGCGGGCGGAGAGCAGGGAAGAGAGGGGGCCGACCGCGCTTAGTCTTGTATGCCATGACACGATTTTTGACACAAATTATAATATCTGCCTACATCAAGTTACGGCGTTTTTTTTTTCCAATTTTGACTAACTTGTGTCAATGAGAACGCCAAAATATTTTTTCGAGGGCCATTAATCACTATGTGAAATTGATGTCACCGTCGGTCGGCGGATCGTATTAAAATCCCTCTCTGGCCGTAGTTTGCCCTTCTTAGTTGTGCTAAGTGCTGTCTGTTTGTTACCTTTTCACGCCTAAGCCACGGATAGGTATAACCTGGGTAAGGACACATACTTGATGATGATGAATCCCGGTAGTAGGTACGTTTACCTTTACGCGGGTGAAGCGTGGGCACAAGCTTGTGTTTTTATTTTGTTACTCGTCTGTTACAAGACTCACGAACAGAGAAGGTTCCGTCTAGTCTTAGGAAGAAAGTTACAAACTTGAAGCTTACCTGTTCCATAAGTTACATTGATCGCAGTCACACTCGGCGATTTATTCTTGAGAAAAATAATCACAGCAAACAAAACACGCGAGTTATAACTGAACTTCCACGGGAACTGGGACACTGCTATCGGTTTTGGTTCAGCACCAGGTTCTGCCTTAACTAAAAATAACGAGAATCTTAGTTAGGCGACATGTTCAAATATAAAATGGAGAAACTAAAATTACTTTGCATGCATTAGAGATAGAATCCAGCTCTGCAAGGGGAAAAAGTTTGGTTATAATTAACCCAGAGTGTAGTTAGTACAGTTACACCGTACTACTATACAAGGGCGGATCCAGCTTTGGTGCCAGGGGGGGGTCACATAGTCGTGGTCAAGTCACAAGAAGTTATAATTTAATTTTGATAATAATAGATACAAGTAAAAATAGGTATTTTATTAATAAAAGTAAGTACTGTACTCAAAATCAAAATTACTTATTATTATTATTATTTAACCATAACCTGTCAGTAAGCTAATTCTGGAGAAAGAACATAAACATTGTCTTGCGTTAAATTAGGGCGACCAACTATTCTTATCGTGTAAGTAGTCGTTGATGGAATAGTATGCCTTTGAACAAAGGTTGGATTTTACTTGAGCTTTAAACGCATTAGAAGGCAAGTCTAGCAAAGAAGAGGGTATCTTGTTATAAAAGGTTTATACCAAGCCCAACAAATGAGTTATGAATCTTATGAAGCCGGTGAAAGGGGGCACGTAGCTTGTCCTTATTTCTAGTGTTAACACTGCGAATATAACTGTTTTTAGTGTACAAGTATAAATTTTGCCTAATATATAAGATGTTGGCAAAGATGAATTGTGATGCAACAGAGAGAATATCAATATCTTAAAAAAAATCTCTTAGAGAAACTCTGGCACCTAGCTGGTGAACAGCTCGTTTTTGAAGGACAATTATATTTTGTATATCAGCGGTTTTGCCCCACAGCAGAACACCGTAGGACATAACGTTTGTGAAAATAAGTAAAGTAGACTAAACGAGATGTATCAACGTCAGTGTTATCTTACTTTCCTGACGGCGTAGGCAGCCGAACTGAGCCTTCCCGCTAGACTTGATATATGAGGTCCCCACTGAAGTTTGGCATCTACTGTTACTCCTAGAAAAATTGCCGAGCCTACAGTTTCAAGCACCTCTTTATCTCAGACGATGTTGGGTCCTAGATTTCTAATATTCGGTAAGGCGAACTACATTTCGTTTTCTTGGCATTGAGAACTAGGTTATTTGACGTAAACCAATCTGTAACTATTGAGAGTGCACTGTTTACGTCGTCAAAATCTTGTCTATTCCTGTCTACTTTAAAAAGAAGAGAGGTATCATCTGCAAACAGTACATACGTCACAGATGCCCTTCAAATGGAATGGTAAATCATTGATTTATACTAAGAACAAGAATGGACCCAGTATTGAGCCTTGCGGAACACCTAACTGAACTGGTAGCCCGGAAGATTTCATGCCATTAACATCTACACATTGGACCCTATTATGTAAATAAGAAATTATTACGTTGAGAGCTTCGTTTCGGACACCGTAATGACGTAACTTACGCAAAAGCGTGTCATGGTGCACGCAATCAAAGGTTTTGAAGAGATCACAGAAAACTCCAAGTGTATTAAAATCATTAACTACATAACGCGGGGTTTCATGTTCGAAACTAAATAAAGGACTACATTACATTACGCCTAAAAATACCTACCTATATTTAAATAACAAAATCAATTTTTCTTTTACGTCTTCTCCCGAAACGCGTTAGCACTTCATTTGCTTCAATGGGTACATTTTTATGGACGTGGAGAAGTGCCACTCCGGTTAGACGTTCTTCTACCATTGAAGCTCTTAGCCACGATTTGATTTTTCGTAACGTAGAGAAAGATCTTTCCGCTGTCGTACACTAACAGGTGGTGTAGCCATAATACATAAGCATTTTCTTATATTAGGATACCTTTCAATATCGCAAATTACAATAAGGTCAGAAATCGACTGCGGTATGTCCTGATTCCGCTGCCACTTCACCATCCACAGCCGATATTCGTTTACAACGACAGAAGCTAGATTATCTAGTATCAATGTATAATCAGTTGCTAGTTGTTTCACAGTTTCAATGTCTTGATTACTGTATTTGGAATGAAAACGCTTAGCTGAAAGAAATTAAGTATTTCAGGAGACAGACGGTCCTGTAGGTCACTTATTATTGAATCCAGAAGAGGGATGTTTATGGCTCTGCGGAAATACTCTTCAGCAGATTGAGCAGGTTGGTTATTGGCCCTATGTATTTGTCTTGACACTATTCTGGGACATTTAATTTCTACATCTAGCTGCTCACCTACTTCTTTAGCTAAAGCGTCAAACAAAGTATTATATTAAAATAATTAATAATTAAATATTGAAAGTACTTAAATAAAATCTATATTGTGAGAAAAAATATATAAAACATTATGTTGAACAATTTTAATTAGTGGTCCACCTAGGTCCTGGACCCAGCCCAGGGGGGGGTCATGACCCCCATGACCCCCCCCCTGGATCCGCCCTTGCTACTATAGTGAAACACCAACATAGCTATTATGTTTTTCAATGATTGTATGAAAAGCATTGCCTTCATCTGAAATGATTATGAATTTCTCCGGGGTCACTTCTATATCTATACGCACATAATACAGTCGTAGCGGAGTGAAAACGATACATTGAATATTTTTGAAAAAAAAGTAATAACTACGAAGTCTGGGAACGATTCATCTGATAAAATATGGTTTTTATTAACCCCCGACGCAAAAACGACGGGGTGTTATAAGTTTGTCGTGTCTGCGTGTGTGTGTGTGTCAGTCTGTTATAGCATCGTAGCTCCCGAACGGATGAACTGATTTTGATTTAGTTTTTTTTTGTTTGAAATGTGAATTAGTCGGGAGTGTTCTTAGCTATGTTTGATGAAAATCGGTCTAAGAAGGCCGCCGCCACAAAATGTCGGATTACATATAAAATAAAACATTTAAAAAAAGCGTTTTGGGCACCTTTGCGCCGGGAACAGTTAGCGGCGGGATATTTGACTAGGGTGGCGTGTTGTTCTTGTTACTCAATAAATTCAACATTTTGTAAAAAAATATAAACAACGTGGCGCTACAATGGCGACATTAATTTAACACACGGGTAGGGCTAGTGGCCAGTAATCATAAAAATTACAACAACATAAAAATAATCGTAACTTGAAAACTTCCACCTGCGCCGCGCGCCGACATAGGGCTCTCTCTCTTTCCTTCAATTCGCCTTCTCTTTGCTCGTTAATTGTTTTAATTACATTGATGCGATGTTATGATCCGTGACCCCGGCAAATGACCCCTGCGCTACAGTTCTTTGAGTCAGGTTGCTCTAAGATGCTATTTTATAAAATTGTTAATAAATAAATAAATATTAATGTTTAATTAAATTAAAATATATTCATAAAACTACAACGCAAAACCGTATACGTGTGTTAAATTAATGTCGCCATTAAAGCGCCACGCTGTATATGTATATTGTAACGGAACGTTACATGATATTATATATATGTAAAAAGGCATAAACGTGGTGAAACCCTATAAAAAGAAAAAATAACCTTGAAATTATGACCCTACGTAAGTACGTATGAAATGTTTTGATTAAATGTTGTCCCGTCGGGGGACCGCTACTATTTTAAACTTTAACAGAACGTTAGGATAATAATTAGAATTAGATTATTTGGTTTAGAATTTTTGTCTCTATGCTTGAAAGTAAATTCCATCACGCAAATATTACCTGATACACTGATTTTGATATACTCGTACTTATTATTTTTATATATTTAGATATTCCCTTTAAGTCTAGTCAGTGTGTAGGCTGTAAATGATCACGCTATTTGTTGTGGGGGATGAGCAATATTACATTCTGTTCGTATAGTTGTAAGTACCGCAAATTGTAAAAATACGCCAAAAGGTTAGAATATTTATAATATACTAGCTTCTACGCGTGACTTCATCCGCATGCTTGTTCCCCAAGCGATGCTAAGTTGGTAGGTAGGCCTTCCTCAAGAATTCAGCTATCAAATGTAATATCAAATCAAAATTAAATATACCAAATACACATACATACAATATAACATGTTTACAACATAGATACTAAAACAACAGCCACATTTTTATAAAACTTACGTGTACACTACTTCCGTGTTTTTACATGTTATATTGTATGTATGTGTATTTGGTATATTTAATTTGTCAATGGAAAAATGGAAACGTTACTTACGATAATCCAAATTATAATACACGGTCACGTCCGCAGCCAAACTGATAGTCCGTAGAGAAAATAATAAAACAAAGACAGTGAAAGATTTCATTTTAAATGAAAAACTAAACAACTAATTAATCTATTAAAAATGAAGTAATATCTTTAAAAGTAGGTATAAATGACACTCAATTAAAAATTTTAATAAACGTGCAACTGTAAGTACAAAAAAACTGAAATTAGTAACAACATCGGTTCGTGGTCACTTTTATAATCGCATTTTTCAGTACGTAATTTCCTCCTCAGATAATTGACACCACAGTAAGCACTAAGGATAATGATTTTTAATTGTATTTATTACTAGCTTCTGGCCTACTTTGACTGCGTGACATGTCTTGTTCCCCCGACCCAACAGCGCTGTCACATCGTTTACGCTCAGCTATCTTTCTGACTTTTAGCTGTTCGCTAGCCTCCTAAGGCTCATAGCGTGATGTTACATACTTTTTCTTTCTTCTCTCTTTACGCTTTACTCAAGAATTAGGTTATCAAATGCAAAAAGATTTTTTCAAACCCGTCGGTAGTTCCAGAGATTACCCCCTACAATACAAACTTACAAACAAATACCTCTTTATAATATTAAGTATAGATTGATTAGTCATTACACGCAATTAATTATTATTTTCTTTTAAACGTCCACCGCCGAACATTTTCTCAATGCCAGCTATAATGAGAAAGTTATTGAAGATCTCTCTACAAGGATTGGTGATCGCAGTATAGTTATTAGCAGACAGGGGGACGCTGCTGCATGTACATAAGATTTTTTTTTTCACTTAGCTATCAAACTATGTAGGTATGTACTTCTCATTCCTGTCAATAGGATAACGTTATAAGGATTTCCTCTCAACGTAATCCTCTCATCGCAACATACGATACCTACGGATAGAGATGGGGTGGCTTTTTATTGAGATGAATGAGAAGTACATAGTTACATTGCTTTGATAACTGAGCCAAAAATATTTTGTTCTTATGGTATTGAACCTTTATATTTTGACCTGCATTGTAATGTTACCTAACGACAGTTGGAGTATTGCGTCATGTAAGCGTGTTGGTCATTAAGCATGTTGGTAATTTAGCGTGTTGGTCATTTAGCGATTGATCATTTCGCGTATTTATGACGGTTACCATCATTGGTCATAATGCGAATTAGTCAATATGCGTCGTAACGAAATTATTTTGTGGTTATCCCTATCCGCAACGGAAAAGTCCCAGTTAATAATTAGAAATAATTAATTTTGCAATATCCAAATGAGGTAATACAAGCGCTAAGGAAACTGTCATGACCGCAAAACAAAAACAGATTCGTACCGACTGCAACAACATAAAAATTTTCAGTCAATGTTGTATCTACTAAATTTGTTACTGTAAAAGTTAATTATTTATGTTTAATCCCCGAACAAGGATATCAGTATATCGATTACCATTATGTGTGTGTGACCAGGGGGCCTACTCCGAAGTAGTATCGGCCGAATGTTAGGCCGTTTCCTGCTACGAAGTTACAATTTGGTTGGGTCGCTTCCGATCCTACCCTCCTACACTCTTTCGAATATTGACTATGGTCCCGACCCAACTGAGCCGATCCGAACTTTTTTCACATTTTTCAATAATATTCGGTTCGGCCATGTGTCGGTCCGATCCAAACATTCACACTTTGCACTTCGGAGTAGGCCCCCAGTGTGTCATGGCATCGTCACTACTTACAAATTTCAATACAAAAAAAATAACTTTACTGAGTGAATCGAGATCTAGCGCTATGGCTCCAAATCTTCTGCTGATCATAAAACCAAGATTCTTCAGCTTTTATTTTTGATTCTGATTAGATCAACCGAATTGTAGGAACTCCACGAGCCGATACACAACGTCATCATCAGTTGTACATTTCAGTGATCATGACAGATCCTCCTGCCAGACATAGACAGTAACTATACATCAGGTCAAACAGTAATGCCTGCGTCGTCATCATCGTACTTCTGCGCTGATCACAATTTATTTCGGGTCGACGCAACACGTCTTTTTCTTCCATACCTACTTCTCTATTAGTTATCATCTCGGTAGTCACTGCCTTTCTAGCCATATCATCTTTCACACAGTCCGTCCATCGTTCCTTTGGTCTTCCCCTACGCGTGTAGCCATCCACATTCATACTCAAACCTTTCATACATTTTCCTCTTTTCTCCGCATCACATGCCACACTTCCTCTTATGTACTCATTCCTTATTCTATCCATTCGCGTAGCACCACACATCCCCCTTTGCTTTATAATAGCATAGTAATGGCTGCGTAAATCTTACATTTTGAGAATATTTTTAAACACGTAATTTTATTCGACGGGAAGGTGTAGTGAACTATATAATAGGACAGTGAGCATGTTTAACACGTTGGTATTTAACTTAGATATAACATAGATAGCACGATGTTTGACGTGCCACCGCCTCAGTAGATTACTTGACACTAAAAACAGATTACACTTGTACACTAAAAACAGTGATATTCACAGTGTTAACACTAGAAATAAGGACAAACTACGTGCCCCCTTTCACCTTTTATAACAAGATACCCTCTTCTTTGCTAGACTTGCCTTTTAATGCGTTTAAAGCTCAAGTAAAATCCAACCTTTGTTCAAAGGCTTACTATTCCATCAACGACTACTTACACGATAAGAATAGTCGGTCGCCCTAATTAACTCAAGACAATGTTCATGTTCTTTCTCCAGAATTAGCTTACTGACAGGTTACTGTTACGAGTATTAGTATTAACTCATTTATTTATTTTACTTCGATGGTCCTAGTTTATCATCTAGCCCGAAAGTCTGACAACCAGTCTTACCAAGGGGTATCGTATTATCCAGTAACTGGGTTGTGGAGGTCAGATAGGCAGTCGCTCCATGTAAAATACTGGTATTCAGCTGCATCCGGTTAGACTGGAAGCCGACCCCAACATAGTTGGGAAAAGGCTACGCAGATGATGGTCCTAGTTTATCATCTGTGACTGCAAGTGATAGCTATGTGACCAGAACCCAGCAATGCATAAATATGTAAGCTGTCACGCCCTTTATGTCTGGAGGCTTTTATTTAGGTAGTAAGTTTTAATTTACATTTTAATTAATTATTTTTCAGCTTGAGTACAGTTCCTCGTCAACATTATCTGACCCACCCTAAAAACAAACGAATTTGGACCCTCTGGCTGTAACATTAAGGTTTATTCAATTTATATGAGCTTAACAGACAAGTGCACGAGGACTTACAATCAATACAGACACGCAAATTTCATCTTTATAACGTTAGCATTAGGTTATATGTTATAACTACTTGTTATAATATAATTAGTGTAATAGCTTATTTTAATGATTGCGTTCAAGTAATTCTGGTCTCGTGGTCTGTGTATAAGACTGAGAAAATTAAGGTGCGAGATCAAATCCTGCGACGATGATATTGTTTTGCTTTCAATTTAGAATTTATTCCAAAACTATTTCTTGTATTATTATAAAGAACTATAGACGGATAATCTTCAAATATAAACTTTGTAAAATGGTAATATTTTCGCATAACTTGTAATAAGTGGGTAGTTGAAAAATAAATATTATTTATTATAAAACTGGTATTCAAATGCTACTAAGGGTATGCAGTGACTACGCTCAAACATATTTGACCTTGTCTTACTAAATTACAAAAACAACGTCTCTTTACCATTTTTTATTTTCTATTTTGTAGGTAGATTTTTTTATTATCATGTCTCAATGGAGTGATTATTTAAAATACAAAATAATCTATTTGCACGAGGAAAAGGTTGGCTGCTTGTGCTGTGCAAGAATAAACTTTATGAAAGTATACTATATGGTTCAAATTCTTTAGAATATTCGTCTAGCATAACAACTAAGATCAAATTTCAATGCTACTTATAAGAGTTGAGTTGGTCTTGTGGTCACTAAGGTAGTGCGGTGTTCATCGTTGTCTACGTTCGAAACCGAGTTTAACCTAAATGTAGCTTTTTACTCAGCTGTTTTTTTTATTACACTTTTTTTTTACATTTCTTTAATGGACGACGTAGGATCTTGTTTTTTTAAACGGGCAGTTTGTATAGAAATAAAATTAAAAAGTTGCAAGTTTAAAATGTTTATTATTTCATTAAAACACTTAGGTAAGATAAAATAAGTAAATGCTCATATATATTTCCAAATTAATATACCTACATTTTATATTAATATGCCATAATCAAATCTAACCATTTATTAACATTAAACAAGGCATGCTTATGCTTAAAAGTTTGTTATCGAGAAAATTAATTCATGTGTGAAATGCTTTACAGATTTATAGCTGCCTATATGTAGTGAATAAACATGTTATTTAAATAGAAACAATCTATTTATAACAATAACATCACCACATAATCTGCAACATTTTAATGGTTTAACAATCAATCCATTGAGCATTTACTTACATGGTGTGTTTAAAAATAGAAAATAAAAAAAATAAAATTTAAATATTCCTGGGCGAAACGGACCCTTTCTTCGCGATGAGCAGGTGTCAATGCAATTTTCTGTGCCGGTTTATAATTCCTTATCCCAGCAGCGTGTAAATGCCTTCTCACTGTTTCCACTGAAATATTGTGGTTTATTGCGGTTACACGAATGGGCAAAAAATGGATTTTCAACTTGACTTGAAACAACGGTGGCGTTCGAATTCGGGACTATACTTGATGGCTTTTGCTCCTGGACGAATCCGCTGAATATTTCCATTGTCTCCATAACGTCTTAGGCATAGACTGACCGTATTTCTCTAAAACAAAAAAAAAACATTTTTGGAACCGTGTATGTAACTTGTAAGGAGTGAATGTAATGGTAAAATAGCCAACTACGCGTTCGTTAATCACAATCAATAAAATAAAATAGGTATAAAAAAACACTTACTGCTATATTAAGTCGATGACCAATCTCTCTAATTCCAACATTCTACTCATGTAAAAATATGATTTTATGTTTGGTAACACCAAATTGCTTAAATATACTTATCGAGTTATGTGAAACGATTTACAAATGTGTGAGCGCAGTCACTGCTATTAGGCGTAGTGTAACTTTTGTCACTTAGATGAATTTATTATCTACCTCACGAAGCAAATATATTTTTTACTTCGTTTCCAAACATTCTTGGTAAATATAAATTCTGTGAACTTAAAGTTTTTCAATTTACCCACCTGTCTACAAGATAAGTTATTAGGCGTAAATCATATTGGTCGTTCTTTAATAATGCAAGCAATATTGTAGAAATGAAAACAAATTAAAAAAGAAACTGATAATATAGGTGGACTGTATTTTCGAACCCACATGTTGTTCTTTGCCAATCCAGCATCAAACCGCTAAGCCACAAGAACTTGTTGGAAATACGCGAAATTAATGATTGGGTTGTAATTATGTAGTGTGACTTAAAAGCTTTTCAACTTTAATGTCAACGAGATAATGATTAAAATAGCTTAACAAAATGATATATAATGCCGGTGGCTCCGACAATGTTGGGTGGGTTTACCTTAACCTTACGTGTTAAAGATCAAATTTGCGTGTCTGTATTTTTACTGTATTTGTCCTTAGAGTGCTCGAGCACTTGTCTGTTAAGCTCATATAAATTGAATAAACCTTAATGTTACATTCAGAGGGTCCAAATTCGTTTGTTTTTAGGGTGGGTCAGATAATTGTGATGACAGATTGTACGTATAGTTTTTATTATATTTGTTGGCATATTGGCGTGGCTAGCTAAATTAAATTACTTGCAATATGTCAATATTGCAAGTAATTTAATTTTATGTTATGTGTGCCTTGTAACTTGCACTTGCACTAGGAAGTGGTGAAGGGCGGGCGTTTTTGGGGGACTATCTTTTGTAATTTTGACGTTCGAAAAGTGCTGATTCTCAGCCTAATTTGAATAAATGACTTTTGATTTTGACACCGGTGTGAGGCGCCGCTCCACAGCAGCCCACGTCCAAGCTACGCTCATGTACGTAGGTTGAATTTGTTTGAAAATGTAGGCGGGATCGTCCACTGCAAGAACCACTAGAGTGGTCATTCAAATATAATTAAACTGTCAGAGTCTGTCAGTGTCACATTTTTAATTCTGTCTGACATGTACAGAAGAAAGCTGAATGTCTGTCGACGGTATTCATTGTTACCACGCAATATTGTCTGTATAGCAGATTCTATCGTACAATGACCATACTAAAATAGCCCTTAGTGACGAATATATTTTTTGGCTGTAGCTTTAGGTAGGTACCTACATCCTGTAGGTACCTACATCCTAAAGCAGGAGTGAGCGGTCGGCTCACGGGCGAGTCGGTAGTGTAATAAAACTGCCTCACTTCAGTCTATGTATTTATTATTTAGGTTCTACAATGTGACAACTCTTACAACTCATATGCAAATGGAGATCAGCAATGTAAAAAAGGACCAATTATTGTGCGTCGGACGCGATAACCGTATCAAAAAAAGTCTTCCCCAAAGAACCAATCTCCCGCCATTAGTTTTTTGACAACCTTTTCATAGATAATCACACCAAATCTATAATTTGGTGTTGTCATTACAATAAGTCGATTACACAACGTCAAACCCTATAAAAATTTCTTTTTATAGGGTTTGACGTTGTCGGGGGTTTTTTAAATTTTTAATTTAATTTTTTATTTCATACTTTTTGTAGGGACTCCTTATTATTTCATTTCTTTTATTTTCTTGCGTTTTAAGATTCAGGTAATTTGGTATTTAATCAGGTTTTTTGTAATACGCCATTTTGTGGTGGTGGCCATCTTAGATTTGAAATTTGTCATAGTGTTATAGTATTCAAGCCTACTAGTCAAGCCCTTTTATTTGATACCCATATTGAAGGAGTTGTGAAAAAAAAATGTAATTCGCCATTTTTTGGTGGCGGCCATCTTGGATTTGAAATTTATCATAGTGTCTATTATTCTATTAGTCAAGGCCTTTTATTTGATACCCATATTGAGGGAGTTGTGAAAAAATATGTAATCCGCCATTTTATGGCGGCGGCCATCTTGGATCGATTTTCATCAAACATAGCTAAGAACACTCCCGACAAATTCTCCTTTCAAACAAAAAAAACAAAATCAAAATCGGTTCATCCATTCGAGAGCTATGATGCCACAGACAGACATACACACACACACACACACACACAGACACGTCAAACTTATAACACCCCGTCGTTTTTGCGTCGGGGGTTAAAAAATCGAATACAAAAGGAAATTAAATTTAAAAAAAGAACTAAATACATCAAATTGCGTGAAATAGTTTAAATAAAATAACAAAACCTAACACTCGTCCATCCTGACAACGTGTATGTCCTCATAAACGCTATCAGGTAAATACTAAAACCTAACACTCGGCTAATTTAATTGCACTTTGTGGATACATAATCAAGAGAGCAAGATACTAATTGCCCTGTATGACATTTAAACATTTATGTGGGTTCTGGCCGCAATAAATGGCAATAATAATAATATATCTGTCATTCGTTTGGTTAACAATATAAAGAGTATTCAATTCTATTCTATTACATATCCAATGTTTTTAAACTAAACATCCCCGAGTTTTGGAGTTCCTCAAACTTTTCCAACTTTTGGAGTACCCCCATGCGTTTCCAACTTTTGGAGTTCTCCAACGTTTGGAGTTCCCTAAGCTACTCCAACTTTTGGAGTTCCCCATGCATCTCCAACTTTTGGAGTTCTCCAACTTTTGGAGTTCCCTAAGCTTCTCCAACTTTTGGAGTTCCCTAAGCTTCTCCAACTTTTGGAGTTTCCCTATGCGTCTCCAACTTTTGGAGTTCTCCAACATTTGGAGTTCCCTAAGCTTCTCCAACTTTTAGAGTTTCCCCAGGCGTCTCCAACTTTTAGAGTTTCCCCATGCGTCTCCAACTTTTAGAGTTTCCCCATGCGTCTCCAACTTTTGGAGTTCTCAACTTTTGGAGTTCCCTTCTTAATCTCAGAAATCACACATTAAAAACCATACAATAACTAATTTACTAATTTAAAATAACAATAAGTAAATGGCACAGGTATTTTTTTATCCGTTGAGGAATTCTCTGGTTTGGAGCCATCCCTGAAGGTGGCAGCAATTTCATGGTGGACTCGCTAACTGTCATCCCAATGCGTGTGCAAAATTTCATGTCCCTGCTGTTAACCGTTGAGGAGTTCCCTCGTCTGGAGCCAGTCCTGGCAGCAGCATCACGTCATGCTTATCATAAACATGCATTGTCATCGGGACTGGACCAGTTTGTAAAATTTCAGCTCAATCGGATACCGGGAAGTGGGTCAAATTTAACTTGCAAGAGTCCACCTTCACATACATACAAGTCAAGTTAAATAAAAGCTTTTTAAAATAGAACTGATGATTTGATTAAATTTATTTATGAAAGAGAATATGCATACATTAATTATTGTAATTATTATTTAAACACAGAAAATGTAACACTAAAGAACAAACAGAAAAATACTACTTATTTCTTCAGAATCTCATACATCAAACCTACGCTAATGATAAATACAACAATATCATTAGATCTTAATTTAATATAACTAAAAAACTTGGTAAAAAGACTTAGACTTAATTTTCAAAATAGCAAGGAGTACATCATGGCCGGCAAGACTCCGCTTGTGTCCGCATGACTAAATACTGTTAACGTGAGTGACCGAAGAAACACTCTTGCAACGATTGAGTCATGTCAGCTATGCGGT
The DNA here is from genome assembly GCA_945859715.1 of Apamea sordens. Taxonomy (NCBI): domain Eukaryota; kingdom Metazoa; phylum Arthropoda; class Insecta; order Lepidoptera; family Noctuidae; genus Apamea; species Apamea sordens. The sequence continues at coordinate 873,366 of OX244015.1, read as the reverse complement.
AATGCCTAACGTCATCGACACCCCCAAGCTGTGTTCCGTTTCGGATGAGGCAGTGTATGGAACCTAAGAGTTGCGTCCACCCATTCCATACAACATAATTATTATATTATACGACCTGATCCATCCTGCTACTGCATGGTCAGGTGGAACGGCTCGTGTGGCTGCAAATCAAGAAATCAAAATATATTATTCACATAAACCTACATACATGGGCACTCGTGAAACGTCAGAAGCTAGGTGCAGCTCTAATTGGTCAACTCCTATGAAAAAGAGCCAGCAAGAAACCCCACGGTTACTCTTTTAAAAATAATGAGCTTTTACAATGTTCATCAAATGACAGTGTCAACAGGTATGGGAGGACAGTGTAGGCCTGTCAACAAGTACTAACAAAATAGAAAATGGTCTACAAATCGACAGTCTACAAGGCCTACAACGTTCTCACATTCACATAATATAAAATAATCTATTAAATAGATTAATAAAAAGCTATTTTAACCAAATGACATGGTTGTCATTATAACTTGTAACAAATCTTATTTAATAACCTGTCCACAAAAGCCACTAATAGAGTTGAAAATAGAATAGCAGGGTAAATAATGGTATATAATAATTATAATTTGCGAGCAGTTAATAGACATTTACATAGTTATGCGGTTAATGTACCAGGGAAGCCACATGTGCAGAAGAAATGATTGCTAAACTTCCTTGTCTTCAACGTAGTACATATGCCTTTTTGATAAGGGCAAGTTTGATGTTGGTTTTGAACTTCCCATCGCTAAGTTTTCTGTAAACGACTTTGGCAACTTGTTATAAAAGTGGATCCTGTATAATAAAAATGACTTGCTTGTTTTAGTTATTCTGAATTTGGGAATCACAATTTCATGTTTACTACGTGTATTTATATTGTAGCGGTATCTACAACGCCACATGCGAACAACGCGTCATACTGACGTCACGCAAATCCTGCATCTCGCAAGCAGAGTTTACCGCGCAATTAGCATAGATACAATTTCCCAACATCAATCGTTGGGCAATAGCCCGCCAGACACAACACCCGTCTGGTCGGAGGATCCTCCCTTTTCTATGGAGGTTGAGTGAACTTTACACCCTGTTCCTCATACCTCTAAAATATTATGGAAAAAACAGTCAATGTTGTCATATGTTAATGTATGAATGTTAGGCTTTTTATGAGGTCAGCACGTTGTACATACTCGCACAAATGGCGACGATGCCTTTTAATATTAAACAAACACAATGTATGTAAACAAATCTAATGTATGATTCTGTTATTATTTGATCACAAGCGTTGCAAAAATAAGTACATGTACTTGATGGAGCTATAGGCATGGGATTATTTGAAAGAAAGAAAGAAAATACGTTTATTTGCGGTAAACATGACGCAAAAAAGAACATAAAAACTAATAAAGAAAAAAAAACAATAAGAAATGGTTGACATGCGCCACATCCACGCAAAACGGCAAAAAATATAATTTCTCGAACTGTCTCATTTCAAAAATTTCAAATACGAATCAGTGGACTCAGCTTATCGCAGTCCACTGCTGGACATCGGCCTCTTCCAAGCTGCGCCACGACGCCCGCTACACCAGGCACATGTCTCTGTCATGCGTTCGTTTCATACCAGAATTGTAGTTGAATAAACAAACATAGACTTACGACAGTATTTAATTCTATTCCTTCTGTCCTCCGCGAATTCCAATGACAATATTTTTTTTTCCATAACAAATAAATAACCAATATTACAGCAGACGTCCCTATTACGGAAGGTATCATGACGTATAATAACAGGTTTTGAGATTGCTCAGCATTTTCTGAAAAACAAAAGTAACGTTGTTACAATTTAACGGAAAACACCTAGTTCTGAGATCATACTTCTAATAGTACCGCCAACTGCACGTCCATATAGCTGTAAGTTTTCATATTTCAGTGTTACTTTTGAAGTGACGCGCGGTTGACAGTACCACATGGTAATATTTACAGAAAACCTGGACTTTTTGGTCAGATGTTGCCAAGAGGCAGTGAGCAAGCGTGGTGACCAGCGCTTATTCGCAGATGCCTTTGCTCTGCGATGACGTCACACAGCCTGACAAGGTTACTGGTTATTGCGATCACGTGAATGGATTGTAGGACACGTTATATCCTAAAGCCTTTAATTATAAAATTAAAGGGGCGGGGGGGGGTAACGATATACAACACAAGCAATATACTGCAGACCTACATTTGTATCTGTTTGTAACAGTCAGGCAAACTATACGAGGACAGCTCGTGCAGACCACCAGAATAAGATGAGTCAGTCAGTAAGGATGGCTGCAAAGATAATACTTACTAGTATCAGTTGTTGAATTTTTGTTGGTCGATATTTCCAAGTCTGTTGAAGAATTATTATTGGACGTAACAGCATTATTAGGATTAATAGTTTCTGCAGTAGTAACTGTATTCTCTGTTGTTGTACTCGTCGTTGTGCCAGTTGCTAAAGGGGGATCTACAACATACAATATCAATATTTTTAGGTAATACACTTTTGGATCATTAGCTAAGGAAAAAAAAGGATCGTCAGGTTCTTGCAGTTTCCTAGAAACGTAGCAGATACAAAGTTAGTTTTATATTTATCAAAAAATTGTCGAGTAGAGGAGACTGGGGCTGGTTATGACAAGGGTATGTAGATACAGCGGCAACGGTGGCTAAACAGAGAAGGCTATATTGACGTTAAAAAGGGACAAATGATCACGCCAGCACCGGCTACCACGCCGCGCGAGCGTGGTGCCAGCGCTCTTGTGCGAGGAGCCCGGGCATGCTGCTGTCTGCAAATTTTCTCGGGGCGGACCAAATGTCACTTTTTTGTTTATGATAGTAGTCTATGTGATTAACTTCGAAGGAAACCTATAACGGCTAAGATAACCTCATTAGTAGTAGTTATAGTAGTAGGAGTTATAGAGGCCTAACTTGTAAAATGCGCTTACTTGGAAAACTTCGTAAAAAAATAACGAAATAATAAGTAAACATGTAAAATATTAAAAATAAAATCATAAAAATTATCTATTGGAACGGAACCCTTTGTGCGCGAGTCCGACTCGCACTTGGCCAGTTTTAGAATCATACAGATTGCTACTGATATAGATTATTGGGACGTTCAAACCAGATATATATAGATAGGTTTTTCAACCTCCCGTATGCCAAAACTGGTGATAGATAGGTAATCGGGTTCGGCCGTAAGAAAGTGAAGTACTCATGAAAACTAAGGGACCAAGAGTCCGATATGAAAAAAAGCGGTTCCATACAAAGTGCAAATGATCGAAATATATGTATACAATACTAGCTGACCCGGCAAACGTTGTTTTGCCATATAAATTATTTCTAGCTGCCCGGCGCCACTTCGTTCGCGTGGTATCCTACCCCCTAACCTACTCCTACCGTAATCCTACCCTACTCCTAACCTACTCCTACACTACTCCTACCCTACTCCTAGCCTACTCCTACCCTACTTCTACCCTACTCCTAACGTACTTCTACCCTACTCCTAACCTAACCTAACCTACTCCTACACTACTCCTACCCTACTCCTAACCTACTCCTACACTACTCCTACCCTACTTCTATAAGTAAAACGCTGATTGATTGATAGAACCTAGCGGACCCGGCAGACGCCATCCCACCCGAAAAATCAGCGCCACCTACCGGGTCCAATTATGTATACAAACCTTGAACTGACAATAATGAACACAAAAAAAAAAATATCCAATTTGAGATGTAAAATTACAACGAAAAGTGGCATTGATTTTTATATATAGATTTTCATGATTACTGCACTCCCTTATAGCACATCCATCAATTAGAATAACATAGATAAAGAAAGGTATACCTTCACATTGATTTTTAAGATCCACCACTACCACTGGCGCATAGCTGTGTCCTGATGAAATATCATAATCTGTAAGAAAAAAACACCAATCAATAGTTTCAAAATTCCTCTATTGAATTAATATTAGTTTTTCCTTATGACAGCTATAATGATCAATTGACTGATGACAATTTACTGAGAAGCGTGGCAAGAACAGTTAAAAGCTCTTATTATTGTGACGGTATAACATTCTCTTACATTGTGCCTTCTCCTCGTTCGGTATTGCCGTGATCACCCTCCCTTCAGCTACTAAGAGTGACGCACACAAGATTTTTGATGAATATAAGCTTACATTCATTTCAGAGGGCTTCCAATTTGTTCTGAAAGCAGGACTATAATATTCTTCACCTATTCTCGGACCAGACCGTTCTGTATAATTCTCGGCCACGAATGTTCCGTATTCTGAAACATATTATAAAAGCAAAATTACTCTTTTCATCCTGAAATTATAGTACAGAATTGATCGAAAACCAGTGGATAATACTCTAGTGCAGGCGTTGGAAACATTTTTCATCAGCCTGAAGACGTATAAAAATTCTTCAATAACTGGCTTATTGAAGAATTTTTATACGTCTTTTGCAAAAAGTTTTTATTTTTCACTTTTAAGTTGTAATTTTTACCAATAATTTTGGTTTAAAAACCAAAATACTGAAACGTTTTTGATGAAATTTATATGGGACCATTTGAAAAGTATACCCTTTCCAACAAAAAAAGAAGTTTTCAAATCGGTTGGCAAACGACGGAGTTATGCGCGAACAAACATAAAAAAAATAAAAAATACAAACATCCGAATTGAGAACCTCCTCCTTTTTTAGAAGTCGGTTATAAATGAAATGTGTTTTGTTTTTATGTGGCAAGGCTAAAATGCTACAGTTATATGACGCGTCAACTTTTTTCTTGCAGCTGTTGTCTTGTGTTTGCTTAGTAAGTAAAGTTCACAATGAGCATGAACGTACTACTGAAATCATACGAGTTAGCATACATTTTAACCCACAACTTGATTGCTGAGACCATTCGCGAGGATACCGTTGATTTCGTCGTTCATTGGTCGTAGACTGTAAGGGTCACGCGACGACGAGGAGTCAATTTCTACCAATCGCGGCTGGCAGAGACACTGCGAGCAGTTTCAGTTGCGTAGCTACACTATTTTAACCCAAGTAACTCAATTGCTTAAATACATAGTATTGTTCGAGGGCTCTAAACAGTCGAGCAGGCCAGTGACTACATGCGACTTCACGGTGGTGGCGACGCAGGCAGACGCTGGTTGCCACACAACTGTTTCTGGTCGTACTCTAAGAAATGATGAAGGCAGGAGATTTTTTTTTCTGTATTAATAAGAACTAAGTTCTAGTAGTAGTAGTAAAGGATTACAATCTAGCCTAACAGACTAATAAGCAATTTAACTCTAACTTAATATTTTACGAGATAGATTATGTTATAACTAAGAATAGTGTCGATAAAACACTTTGTTCATGTGTTACATGTATAGCACCATTAGCACCGCACTATTATTCATTCACTATATAAATACTACACTAACTCAAATGGTTTAGTTCTCTTAGCCTACGCACTAAGTCCGTGTTGTCTAGCAGCTGAATTGCCTCGACATTCACATGTCGGTGAAGTCTGTGTTCATGGGCTTCAGCAAATTTTTGAATGATGGTGGTGAGGAGTTCTATTTTAAGGTCACGGTGGAGGTCGTCATTTCTAATGTACCATGGAGCATTTACAGCATCCCTGAGTACTTTATTTTGGAATTGTTGGATTATTTTAACGTTACTTCGTTTAGTACAGCCCCAAAGTTGGATGCCATACGTCCAAATTGGCATAAGAATATGCTTGTATATTATAATTTTGTTATGTATTGATAGGCAGGATTTCCTTCCGAGTAACCAATACATACTTTTATAACGTATGTCGAGTTCCTGTCTTTTCTTTTTGACGTGAGCTTTCCAACGCAGTTTGGCGTCAAGAGTTATGCCAAGGTGTTTGGCTGTGTTAGCATAAGGCACTTGCATGCCGTTTATATAGATTGGGTGGTAATCACAGTTGTTTGTGTCACATGTTAGAATTGATTTTGACTCATTCAGTTTGATCTTCCATTTTGGTGTCCAGTCATAAACTTTGTTCACAGCTAGTTAAACTTTTTCTACTGCTTCTTTGTGACTTGATCCGGTAGCTATAATAGCAGTGTCATCTGCAAAGGTCGCTATGGTGTTGTTTTCCACCTCTGGGATGTCACATGTGTATAGCAAAGCAGAAGGCAGGAGATGACGCGCTGTCTGCGTCTAATATCCATTGCTTCTGCATCGTCTCCGGCGCTGCGGGAAGTGCAACCCCTTCGTAACAAACCCATGCTCACCTCCGCAGTTTCGGCTTGCTGGTCGCCTCCGGCGACTAGCCTCAGCCGCTACGGCTCGCGCGGGTGCCTATCTTTTGTTACGTAAGGGCAAAGGGGTTGCTCTCCCTCCGCGCCTCCGGTTTTTATATACACTCTAGGGTAGGAGCCAAAAGACTACGTTAAGTCTGGGTGCCCCGATTCGGTTTTGAAACAGATTCAACCTGTTAACTACAAGCCGGTGTATAATTATGTTGTCGCCATATCGTAGAATTTCAATAATCAGTTTTTGCAAAAATAAAAGTATACATTTCCAAAATACGTTACTTATAGATTTTGAATATTATAGCAACTGAATATTATATTAATTGAATATTATTTCAAATGTGCATTATATAAACTGTTCAATATACCATATGTAATAAGGTAAAATGAAATTATATCAACAATTCACTATATCATTTGATGGTTATATTAAAAAAAAAAAAAAATTAAATGACATTAGGTCTTTTGTTATTTTTTAACGTTTGTTATTATATCAAACGTTACACACCATTAAACTCCGGTTAAGAAACCTCTGAAACTGAGAGTTTAATGCGCCTGTTACTCAATTCTATCAAACAAAACTTTGAGTTTGACAAAGTCGGTCGGAAATCGTACTTCAAAAAATAATTTTCTCTGTTTGCTCTTCGTCAATTCAGTCGTGTAGGAATACATCCAGCCATGCATGCATTATAAATTCGAAATTAACTCGATCTGCCTGTCTGTTTCCTTCTCACACCTACACCACGCATAGGGTTGCCCTGGGTTAGGACATATACTTATGAATCCCGGTAGTGTACGTTTACCTTTACGCGGGTGAAGCGTGGGCACAAGCTAGTGTTTGTATATTTGTTACTCGTCTGTTACAAGACTCACGGAGAGAGAAGGTTCCGTTTAGTCTTATGAAGAAAGTTACAAACTTGAAGCTTACCTGTTACATAAGTTACATTGAGCGCAGTCACACTCGGCGATTTATTCTTGAGAAAAATAATCACAGCAAACAAAACACGCGAGTTATAACTGAACTTCCACGGGAACTGGGACACTGCTATCGGTTTTGGTTCAGCACCAGATTCTGCATCAACTAAATACAACGAGAATCTTAGTTATGCGACATGTTTAAATATGAATATACTAAAATTGCATTGCATGCATTAGATATAGAATCCAGCTCTGTAAGAGGAAATAGTTTGGTTATAATTAACCCGAAGTGTAGTTAGTACAGTTACACCGCAGGTACTGCTATAGTTAGACACCAACATATTATGTTTTTCAATGATTGTATGAAAAGCATTGCCTTCATCTGAAATGATTATGAATTTCTCCGCAGTCACATCTATGTATGTATGTGCTATCTATGTAAAAAAAAAAATCCCATACTAAATCAATCAGCTGGTAGTCAGTTTTGTAAGGGAGGGCCAATTGTTTTTTTCATATTTCGACCTATGTTCTTTGGGGAAAGTTGTTGAGTTTCATGAGCGCATTCACCTCCTTCAGGGTTGATACCCCCCTTCCGTTACACGCTATATATATATATATTTATTCACAAAATGTCAAAATATGTCACAGTCAAGTCTTAATCGGTCAAAAGTACTTTTAACTGACAAATCAGGCAAAAGTAATTTTGAATGAACACGTTGGTCAAAAGTAGTTTTGTAGGAAAATCGGTAGTTAATAGTGATTTTAACTGACAATATGTGGTTAAAAGTGATTTTGGCTTTATTGTAATAGAGATAATATTTACATTAAGCTAACATTTATTATAATAAGATAAGATAAATCTTATGATATAACGGTGTTACAGTCTTATTTAAATACAATGTCCACATGTTTAGCTATACAGAATATGTATCAATTGCATGCAAAAATAATTATGATGTCAAAATAACAGTGAGTAGTAATTAAATATTTCAAATCAATATATTATAAATGGATGTCAAAGAAATCCTTAATGTCATAGAAATTTTGTCCATGCAGCCATTTATACAGCTTGTTTTTAAATGAATTAGCATTATTTATATATTTTAGTTCCATAGGGATTTTATTGTATAATATGCGTACACACATCACAAGGCAGCTTTTAGCATACTTGGCTGATTTAGGATTATCCTTTGCTATAAGTCTACGCATTCCTCGTAGGACGAGTGATTACTTCATAAGCTTTTTTGAACAATCCCTTATTACTGTAGACAAAATTACAGATTCAGTATATTATTTAAAGTGCAGGAAGTGGTAACAGACCTAACTTTAAACTCTCACTCTCTCTCTCTCTTCTAACTCTCTCTCTCTCTCTCTCTCTCTTCTAACTCTCTCTCTCTTCTAACACTCTCTCTCTCTCTTTTAACTCTTTTTTAACTTTTACTTTTTTTTTCTTTTACTTTTTTTTTATATTTATGTTCTGTAATTTGTATGGTGTACAATAAAGAGTATTCTATTCTTCTTCTTTAAATAAAATGACTGGCAAGATTCATCAGGACGAATTCCGCAAATGGCCCTGATGCACTTCTTTTGTGCAATGAATGCTCTGTCTTTATCCGTGCTGTTCCTCCAGATAATAAGTCCGTAACTTAAAATTGATTCAATATATGCATGGTATGTAGTAATTGCCGTTTTTACGTTTGTTACGTTCTTTACTTGTCTGAGGGCGTAAGTAAATTTATTAATCCTATTGCATAAATCATCTAAATGTACTTTCCAATTTATGTCTTGATCTACGATTAAACCCAAGACTGGTTTGCGTTATTTCTTTTAGTCTGCCAATATTAACTTTAAAATTGTATTTGGCATGTTTCCATTTATTAAATTGTATGTAATTTGATTTATCTAAATTAATTTTTAATTTATTCATCTGTAGCCATTGTAAAATTTTGTCTATAGTATTATTACAGTCGATTTCATGATCAGATGTTGATTTTTTATTAGATGTCACGATAATTGAAATGTCATCTGCAAATAATATAAATGTATGATTAGTCACAAGTGGCATGTAATTTACATATAATAATAATATGGGACCTAATACACTTCCTTGAGGGACGCCACATTTTTTTTTTCTAAATCCACTGCATTGCAACTCTCTTATACCCAGGATTAACAACTTTCTCAATAATACGTCATGCGCTACAAAGTCAAAAGCTTGTGACAGGACGAAAAATAGACCTGTTGTTAATTTGTTATTGTTTAGGTTACTCAGGATATTGCTCACAAGAGTAAATATTGCTTGTGTGGTTGACTTGTGCTTTTGGAATTGTTTATTTGACATAATATTAAATTTGCTACAAAAGTCGACAAGTCTCTTGAGCACACATTTCTCGAAAACCTTTGACAGTATGGGAATAAGTGCAATCGGGTGATAGTTTTTGACGTCATTTTTATCGTGTTTTTGTACAGTGGCTTCACGACTGATAATTTTAGGGCATCAGGAAAAGTACCTGATGAAATCGACTAATTATGTCAAAATAGCAATTAATTCTGTACTGCACGCTTTAACTGTATTTGTGTTTATTCCATCATAACCTTCAGAATTAGTGTTGTTTAACACCGTTACTTCTTTTTTAACTTCATCTTCAGTCATGGAGCTAAGAAACATGGAGTTAGAAATTGACTGACTGTGACTTCTGAATTTGTTTCGGCCTTTCTTCTCAGACTAGTCAGATAGGAAACGCCAACGTAAAATATGATACGAAGGGATGAAGAAAGACGAAGTTAAGCAGATATACAATACAGTTAATATTAATCGCGGCGAAGTTATGATTTCAAATTGACAATGGTCGCGATATGATCTTGTGAACTTACCGACGAGGCAGTCCACACGTCGGACCGGACCGCGCTTGCGTGAGCGCAACGCAGCGATAGTGCCGGTGCGCACACCCAACCGGTTCGCGTGACGTAAACGTAGCGGGCCCGCTGGCCGCTAGAACAAAGGACGCGTCATACCTACGCCGGTTAGCAGATAGGTAATTATCTAGTAATACAAAATATGTGTTTGTATGTTGAATATTTGTTGAGTAAATTATCATAAATATTTTATTTTGATTTTATTTACGAGTAATACTAGTTGTTAAGTTCAAAAAAAAAATGTTGATTAGTGGTAAACGTGACGCAAAAAAGAACATAAAAAACAACAAAAAAATCAATAAGAACACGGCTATTGCTCAGCATTATGCTGCGACCCTATGCAAGACAGAGCGCCAGCGCTGGCTTTCAGCGACAGCCGACGCCGACGTAATGACGTCGTCTGGTGCAGTATTTTTTATTAGGACGCTGTCATACAGCGTACTTATAGCAAAATAAAACAATTTAGTTTAAATGTGATAGAAACAAACAGGAATATAAAAAAAAAGAAAATATACATGCTAAGAGAATATCATCCTCAATAACGTTTTACGCTTTATGTAGTGGCAACATTTCCGAAGCGTCCTATTTGACGTACGCGCACCCAACATGCACCAAAGAAATTATGATGTAAGGAATTACAAAATGGCCAATGATGTAATATGTTATGCAAAAGTTATGTGTCAGTGCTTGTGAGTGAATTTGAAAGATCAAATATGAGATGGACGCGATAAAAAGACATTGACAAAACAAGTTTGCCAGCTTAAAGGCGTGCAAACATGTTATATTGTATGTTTTTTATTTGGTATATTTATTTTGTCAATGCATTGAAAACGTGCAAACGCTACTCACAATTATCAAAACCATCATAAACGGTCACGTCCGAGGCCAAACTGATAGTCCGTAGAGAAAATAATAAAACAAATGCAATGAAAGATTTCATTTTAAGTGAATAAATAAACAACTAATCAATCTGTTAAAAATTAAGCAATATTTTTCAAAGTGTAGATGACAAACGTGTAACTGTAAGTACTAAACAAACCGCAATGAGTAACACCGTGTGCGCGACAACAAGTGTTCTTGAGTGCTCGCATTATTAATTTTCAAATTAGTGCTTAAAAGTGAATATTTAACACAAAAACTTATAGTAACGTCTAGCTAAGTGACCCGCACCTTAATTGCGTAACACACGACCAATCGGAATCGGTTTCATTTTAACAGTACAACAACATACATTGCGTTATTTACGTGTTAAGCAGACAAATTTTTCGATCTTATGAAGCAATGGATTAGCAATTTGCTTCAAAATGATTCTGATTCCGATTGATTGTGTGTTACGCAATTAGGATGCAGGCCTCACAATACATTAATCAGCTGTTTGATTAAGATCATCAGTTAAGAAGTAAACACAGTAATAATCGTTGCAAAAATAATAATTAGTCAACTACATCATGTTACTTGGTTTTAATAGGTTTTTATATTATCTGTCCTTTTGATAGATTCTTCTATATTTTGTAAATGTGAGGACTTTGTAGGCCTTGCAGACTTTACATCTGTAGACCATTTTTTATTTTATCAAGTACCTGGTACTTGTTGACAGGCCTACGTTGTCCTCCCATACCCACTGTAATTAGAAAACATTGTTAAAGCCAATTATTTTTAAAATAGTAACCGTGGAGTTTCTTGCCTGCTCTTCTCTATAGGAAACGACCAATTGGAACCGTGCACCTAGCTTCTGACGTTTCATAAGTGCCCATGTTGGTTTATGTGAAATAAAATATTTTGAATTTAATTTGATTTTTTTGATTTTTAATCATTCCAATGTCAGGGACATTTATCGCCTTAACTCTAAAGACGGATCTATAAATCTAGAACAAAAGGGGAAAACTAAACACAACCCACCTAATAACCATTTAAAAAGAACTATGGTTACGGTTTCTGCTGGACCTCAAATGGTATGGTATGTATATTTGAAGATAATTGCCGGTTGCTCCCAAATCCGTATAACTACGGAACTGGATCTAGACAAACTGAAAACTTCGCAATGACTACCTACTGTTACGAGTATGCTCAATTTCCAAATGCATGCCTCTCTTTTTTGTTTATTTGTTATTATTATACACTACAATACACTACAGATTCTACTTACTAATATATCACTTATCCTAATAAATAGTTTTACAAAAATATATAACACAACCACATTACTACACATAAACCATGAATCAATCAATCAACTCATTGAGATACCATTATGTAATAACAACACCAAAATATGAACTATTGCAGCCTATGTCTTTTGTAACTTTCTCGTACAACTGCAACTTTGCTCTCTTATTTACATCAGGAACTTTGACAGGCGTTACATATTCACATACGAATAATGTAAGATCCTTTTTTCAACTTTTATTTTTATATTTGACATAACGACTAAACACCTCATTAACATTCGATATTATACCATTCGATTATAACATTCGATTAATTTAAAGATAATTTAAATGATTTAGCCGACAAAATTGATAAGGTAACAATATTAATCGTTGTATACCGAAATCGATACTGTCATAAAGTTTTGCCATCCTCTGATAACCTCGTAGTTCTCACTCAAAATATACGAAGCATAAACTGCAATATTAGTGGTTTTAAAATATTATTGACTAGATTAAAGCTGCAATGTGATGTACCTGTTCTTACAGAGAGCTGGCTGTCATCCACAACTATAATACCCAACTTATTGGGTTATCGTTCGTCTATGACAAAAAATTATGTAAAACAAAACGATAGTGTTGTGATATTTTATAGGGAGCACCTTGATTGTACAATTGAGGAACCAAACTTTGGCGAGGGTAACTGTTTGATAGCAATACTCCACCATCAAATTGCAATTATTGCAATATACCGGTCACCGTCTTAAACAAACTTAGACTTGTTCCTTAAATTTCTAAATTATCTTTTAATAAATTAGTTTTCCTTCAAAAACATAGTAATAGGAGACAAATATTGCAATCAATTCAGACAAAATTGACGTTTATAATAATAATAATAATTTATTTCATATTTCTCCATATAAATTGTTAGTAACACGAAAGAAAATACTTAAGAGGTAATGTTAGTAAACAAAACAAATATAGATAGGTACAGATACAGAAACAGATTTTAGGACAATCCGACACCAGAACGCATGTATGCTACTTTACTGCTTGCAGCCGCATCCAGCGCTCAAGCATCGGAGAATCCCACCGGTCCGTCAATTTCCGTTTATGGTGAGCTTTACCTTACTTTAGCTGCTATTCACGGCCTGCTGCCTTCGCATAAGTTAGGCCAGTGAGTAAAAACTAAAAATGCTTACAACAATATTGTACCACAATCAACTTTGACTGCAGATCCAGTTTTACTATGGATGAACTTTAAGAAACCACAACATTATGCGATAACTACCATTAAAAAAGGAAATGTCAAAAATTCACTTCACACTAGTATAAGAATCGATTGATCCAAATTTTTCTCTGGGACATATCCAATCCTGGCAGCAGCATCACGTTATTCTTGTCATAAAAATGCATTGTCATTGGGACTGGACCAGTTTGTAAAATTTCAGCACAATCGGATACCGGGAAGTGGGTCAAATTTAACTTGCAAGAGTCCACCTTCACATACATACAAGTCAAGTTAAAAAAAAAAAATATATATAAAAGCTCTTAATAAAAACTTTTTTGCGGAACCAGCGACACCGACTTCCGAAATTAAAGTTATTTTTCTCTTTGTAGTGGTTTTTTGGACGTTGGTACTTAGTTTTTTTTTTTTTTTTGTAAAAAAGTTTTTAGATCAAAGTTTTAAAATTAAACTCATGCTATGCCACGCGGGGCTTGACCATACTTTTTTAAATAAAACTACTTTTCGATATATTTTTAAAAAGGCTGTTTATAAACCCGCAAATATCTTAAACCTTGTTAAAAAGTAGTTCTTATTTCTGTTTCATTGTCAACAAAATTGTAGTAATATTTTTATTGAATCAGAAATATTTAAAAAAATTGAATGCGCAATGTATAAAAAGTTTTATGGTTCCATAAAAATGTTAGTCGTTTTATACTAAAATGAAATTGTGTGCTTGTTTTCTGTTGTTCAGAATATTTGGTAGATTTATTTCATAGTTGGCTTCAAGCTTCATTTTGACTGAGTCTGTGGCAAGATATACTATTCCATATCACTTTCCGTAGTTTAAATACAGAATTAAATTGAATAGGTGCGACAAATTAAAAAATCTAATTCAACGGTTTTAAAGTAAATTTAGAGCATGTCATTGGGACATGTTACATTGTCAATAATATCACGATACCGTGGTAATATTGATGGTATAATAGGCCGTATCACTGTATCGTGTTCAATACTTGCGATATCGCGATATTAGGATCGTGATAATATTGACAAATGTAACATGCCCCATTTAAAAAAGGGATGCACGTACGTGCGCGTAGGCGAGCGATTTGGCAACGTCGCCGCGCGCCCTTATTTTCGTAGGACAGTCAAAATTAGGTAAATACAACATAAACATTAATATTTAAGATAAAGTAGATATGTAATTTAATGTCTTTGGGTAAATACCGCTAGTTCAACGCGTTGCCAACTTGCTTCATAGTTGTGATTGCCAAGGCGCGCGCTAAAATTGATACCTCAATTTTCTTATTGTTTAGATAATTTTGAAAACAAAAATGTTTACTGGAATGACTATAATTCGTGTCTACTTGAAGGCAATAACTTAGTTTGCAATATCTGAGACCATAATTAGGTAAACGATTTTTTATTTATATATTATAGATATTTCGATTTGTCGCATGTTTTCAATTTCACCCTGTATACACCGTTAAATTTTGATCGTTTTAACACTTCAAAGGGGTCATTGTACTCATCATTATGAACAATTTTTACTACGGACCAACCCTGAAATCACACCACACAATATAAAAAGGACAAACATATTTAAAACTCGTGTACAATGGGTGGTCTTAGTATTTAACGTTACATAATAATTTACCTCCTATCATACTAAAAACATTCCAAATTATCTTTCAGCTTACACAAACTCGATATCACGGATCAGATCGAAAGGAGATCACAAAGTCGTCCACCTGCCACAAGAGACTGCTGGGGAATATAGTAATGAAGAGTACTCCGGAGACACTAACGCCTTAGACAATGTACATAACTTTCAAACAAGAGGCACAACACTTAGTAACAAAAACATAAAACTTGTCTACAGAGAGCCGAGGTTCGAAACCCTTACGGATTTCATTCAGGAAGCCGTTCACATACTCAACACTTATGAAGATACCGCATTCGAAGATTTCATCCACGTTCTAGACAACGAAATAAGGAAATATCATTACAGAGGCTGCAAATTTTCCGAATTGATGCAAAATTCTGATACTAGGAGATTAGTGATCGGGTCATTGAAGTTGATCAAAGGAAAGCCAGTTTCTTTTACGAAAGCAAATATCAATGAAGTGGCGGACATGTTAAGAGATGAAACATATGACAAAAATGTTAAAGAATTGCTGGATTATATCAATTCTTTGTATAAAAACTCTAAGGTAAATTTTCATAGTGTTATAAAAGAATTAAAGTATTATAGGAAAACAAAATCTATGAAAACTCACAACGATTTAGTACAGGTCATTAGAGGCGGCGTACGAGCTGTTTTGTTTGATCATTACTCTGAACTTAATACTCATACTAGAAGAGAATTAATAGAAAGAATAGAAACATTTTGGAAACAGTTCAAAAATAATCTTGCAACAAGCGCTGAAATGGATGATATTCCTTACACAGATCCAGTTATTACGTCAGTCGTTGACAGCATCAAGGCACTTAGAAATCCCGAATCTTATTCTGAAAATGATTCAAAAATAAAATTGACTAGCAAAAGTGAGAGAATTGTTAGTATAGAGACTTACAACGAACAATTTCAAGATGATGAGCCTGAGATTAATGAGAGTAGAAATGAATTTTGGAAACCAAACACGAATTACGTTAATGCCGAAATCTCGTCAGGACAATCATTCGATAGCAGCTCGAACTCCATCAAAAATTCTCAGGAGCGACAGGTCAAGTACAACACGCAGCGATACATGACTCTATACACAGAAGAAATATCTTACAAAGCAAAGACTACGAAGAACACAGAAATCATTCCCTTATCTGCGACTGTGATAACTAGAAGGCCCAAAATTAAGCGACCGACAACCATGTCTACACCGAGGGAGAGAGATGTATCGTCGGACAGAACAGATAAGATTGAACTGTTAAGAGCTATTCATGACTCGGATGATACCAAGCTGGACAGTTCTAATTCAAGCCACGACACAGAGAGTGGCCTGACGCTAGAATGGAAGCACGAACCGAGGGCAAAACAAAACTATGACAAGCCACGAAACCATGGCAAGGCAGATGAATCAAGATCTAACAAAAAACATAGGAACGCGCAAATCATAAGCCAATACGACGCAGTCATTGATGTTCAGTTAGCTAATACCGAGTTGTTGAAATCTTTGGGAATGTTTGACACGGTTGTAATGGATACGAAGTAAGTTTTTGATTGATGCTTTTAGAATTCAGAACGAAAACATTTGTACATATAATCCGTTTCATCTTAAGTACATATAATAAATACAGTACATATAAATAATAAATGTCACGTAAAGGTCGTTGTGAATAGTCGTTTCGAAACTTTAAAAGAACCAGATTTTTTGAATCTTAGGACCAGTTTTTTTAGGTTTAGAAACTACATGATTGTGTTTTAAATATACCAAGAAACAGCAATTCCACCCTCAACGGCCTTATTGTCAAAGATTATTAGTGGTCATATATGAAATAAGTAATTAGAATAGAGTTAATGCCATCGTTCTCCTTTATCCATATTTTTAACATTTTTCGTCTCATCAAGTCTATTCCAGTCATCGGTTTTGCCGTCACTTCAATAGTCACCTATTCTGGCTATATTGTTTTTCACACAATCTATCCATCGTCCACCACAGCCATCCAATTCCTATTTAAAACATCACTCTTGACATGTTCCTCATTTCTTAGAATAGAATGAATGTGTAAACATGAAACATTGTTTTATTAGTTCCAGATATGACACCACTTTGTATCCAAGGTTTGCTGTAAAAACCAAACCAGTATCCACAAGAAATACAATACGACCTCAAGCTATGCGAACACAAGCAGAGGTTGAACCTCAGAAACCGACTGCTCGCACAAAACCTTCTTCAAGATACTTGACAAGTTACGAATCTTTCTATAGAAAACAATTTGATGAGTCAGGGAGAAGTATAATGCCAAACGAAAGCCACTCAGTTAACCCACATAAGAAGGACAAAAAGCAAAAACAGTATTCTATAGCAAGACGATCCAATAATGATACTATTGGAGTAAAAGATGTCAAGAAATATGTCGTTAAAAGAATAAAAGCCATAGAAAAGGAATTAAATGCATTAAAACAAATGAATGATTTCAGTTTCGGAAGCAGAATAAACGATAATAATACTGATGGGGTTATAGTCAGCAATGTTACTGATAAGTATGAGGTAAAAGATAAGGATGGAAGTAAAAGAAATGATATGAAAGGTAACGTTATTGAAAGATTGTTCAATGAAAACCACGACTTAGAAAATAATGATAGACACACTACAAGAAGCCATACAATGAATTCAGAATCTACTACAAATAACACCATATCTTCTAAATCCATCGTTATAAAGAAGGATGTAGACAATGCAACAGTTATTGATAACAACAACACATCTCAAGTCACAAACATCAATGTAAATGTCACTAATAACACAAATGAAATAAACAAAGAAGGAACCACCAATAATGCATCATCTACTGACACTTCAGTTACGAACACAATGAAACTTGAAAGCGTCGTGACTACTCCTACGATGGCTTATTCAGAACCGTCATATTACGATTACCCTGGTAAAAGCAAAAGCCAACTTGATCCATTTGGTCATATAAGTGACGGTTTAAATATGAATAATTATATATTTTAGGAAAAGGATTAATCAACATCATTGCGGTGCTTATACTGAATATAATGGCTGAGTTATTGAGCATTTTTAATTAATTCGGTATAAGAATTGGCCGTCATCGCTGAAATACACAGAGAGGAGGCCTGTGTCCCGGCAGTGGGGACGTTATAGGCTGATTATGGTGTAATGCTGCTGAAATACAAGGGAAAATTGAGGCCATGAGAGCCACAGTGGCCTAACTGAAAAAAATTGAACTAATTTTTAGGCCACCTGTGGCGCTATGACTTTTACAGTTTAGAGCAAAGAGCCACAGTGGCCTAACTGAAAAAATTGAACTAATATTTAGGCCACTGTAGCGCTATGACTTTTACAGTTTAGAGCAGAGAGCCACAGTGGCCTAACTGAAAAAAATGGAACTAATATTTAGGTCACTCTGTGGCACTATGACTTTTACAGTTTAGAGCAAAGAGCCACAGTGGCCTAACTGAAAAAAATTGAACTAATATTTAGGCCACTGTGGCGCTATGACTTTTACAGTTTAGAGCAGAGAGCCACAGTGGCCTAACTGAATAAAATTGAACTCATTTTTAGGCCACTATGGCGCTATGACTTTTACAGTTTAGAGAAGAGAGCCACAGTGGCCTAACTGAAAAAAATTGAACTAATTTTTAGGCCACTGTGGCGCTATGACTTTTAAAGTTTAGAGCAGAGAGCCACAGTGGTATTACTGAAAAAAAAATAACTAATTTTTAGGCCACTGTGGCGCTATGACTTTTACAGTTTAGAGCAGAGAGCCACCGTGGCCTAACTGAAAAAAATTGGACTAATTTTTAGGCCACTGTGGCGCTATGACTTTTATAGTTTAGAGCAGAGAGCCACAGTGGCCTAACTGAAAAAATTGAACTAATTTTTAGGCCACTGTGGCGCTATGACTTTTACAGTTTAGAGCAGTTTTTTCAAATAAAGTCAGTATTGAAAAAATGACAGTTAGGCCACTGTGGCTCTCATGGCCTCAATTGTAAAGTGAGAGATAATTGAATGTTTAGAAGTAATAAATCAAATCATCATCATCTGCCTAGCCTTTTCCCAACTATGTTGGGGTCGGCTTCCAGTCTAAGCGGATGCAGCTGAATACCAGTATTTTACATGGAGCGGCTGCCTATCTGACCTCCACAACCCAGTTACTGGCTAATACGATAGCCCTTGGTAAGACTGGTTGTTAGACTTTCGGGCTTCTGACTACCCGTAACTCGTAACGTGAATATTTGCATGCCATTGTAGCGGTATCTACAACGCCACAAGCGAACAACGCGTCATACTGACGTCACGCAAATCCTGCATCTCGCAAGCAGAGTTTACCGCGCAATTAGCATAGATACAATTTCCCAACATAAGTCGTTGGGCAAATGCCCGCCAGACACAACACCCGTCTGGTCGGAGGATCCTCCCTTTTCTATAGAGGTTGAGTGAACTTTACACCCTGTTCCTCCTGCCTCCAAATTAGATTGATTTTGATTATGTTCCAAACTATCCTTACCCTATGTAAGGATAGTTTACACAACACTGATGGCTAGTTAGGCAGGTGTGTCAGTAGGTAGAGACGCCAGCACATCAAGCTACTACAATCTGTCAAATTTCTTTAATAGATTTTCAACTTTATTTCTGAAGCATTAAGGTTCAAGGTTGATTGGAAAAATTTGACACTTTCGGGTAGCTTGACCTGCTGGCGTCTGTACATCCCACATGTCGCCAGTCATGTTGAAGTCCCATGTCATAGAGAGGCGAGCATATTACCATCGGCTGGGCACGAATCCAGACCTTTAGCTGATGCTGAGCCTTCATTTTATGACCACTGATTTTCCCTACATTTTGACAAGTTTTTAACATTTGTTTGTCGCCGAAACGAGACTGCTATTAGATTTTGAACGTTTTAAATTACGAGAATTGGCCTTCTGATCTCATTCTCAATCCGTCAAAAATACCTCTAATTTCCTTACATTTTTGACAACTTTTTGACATTGATCGTCGCTGAGATGAGATTGCGACTTAAACGTTTTTAACTATGGGAATTAGCCTTCAGTTATATAATGTCAAACCAAATCACAGTAGCGTAAAAAAAAAATAATAGTAATATACTTACCTACAAAAAAAAGCATTTAAAAGCAAACGAAACAAAGGTACATTTGGTTTAATTGCTTTAAAAAAGTTCGTTTTATAGTTTTTATATGTGGCTGGTATAGATCAGTCACTAATTAAAATTAACTTTTTAGAAATTAACACTTTGTTAGCAAAATCCGCCATCTCCGCCTGGGCCTGCCGCGATGTCGCATTGATTTATCTGACATTCGGCAGACATATCCAGCCCCACTTCATTTAATTTTCAGCGTGACTGCTATCCGAGTGAATTTAATTTAGTGATGGAATAGATTATTGTATTTTTCCGTCCAAAACTACAAAACATAAGCACTTAATGAATATAGAACGCAACAAGACTACTCACTAACACGCTACTCATTGCTAGCGTGCACACAACAGGCGCAACCAGTGATTTATTTATTACCTGACTGCGCGACAGCAAAGACAGGGTTGTGTTTTTTTAGTTATCTATTGAGGACCTTCAATTACAAGAGGCAAATAAGTCAGCGCCTGACGAATTTTTAGTAGCCAATTTTTTAATCATGACAGACATGATGTTACATATTATGTATCCAAAAAAACTGCCGTAAATCGAACATTTCATTCAGTAGTTTACCGAAATACCATTGGACATTGTATAATTCTTTTCACAACTATTGTGTATTCCATTCACAGAGCGGAGGCCTGTGTCACATATTAGGCTGATTATGCTGCATACATACTATTCCATTCATACTTACTGATTCCCAGATATCTTACAAAGAGGCGTTTTATAGTAACAGCACTTACTTTGAAGAATTCTTATTGTTGTGATGTTTACAAGAATTTTGCCGGCGGTATATTGAATAGATATCCGGTGTTGCATGGTTGGTCGATTATTTTGTGGGAAAAGGCATTTGAAGTGGTGGAATAACTGTATTTGCTGTGCAAAAGGGTGTGCTTAAGAATTTTTGTGTTATTATTTATTTATTAATTTACACGGCTTAAGAACCAATTAAGTACATAAATCAAGTATATCTATAATTATGATAAGTACCAACATAAAACATAAACTAATAACAACAATTAAATACTATTCATCATCATCATCATCATCTGCCTAGCCTTTTTCCAACTATGATGGGGTCGGCTTCCAGTCTAACCGGATGCAGCTGAATACCAGTATTTTACATGGAGCGACTGCCTATCTGACCTCCACAACCCAGTTACTGGGTTATATGATTACTATTATTCGCACAAAAATGTAGGCAAACAACCATTAAATTGGCGAATTTATTAATGAACAGATCGCAGTCCGGGTTGGCCTCCGCGAGCTTATTTAGTGCGGTCAACACGCGCGTTACGGGAGACGCAGCACGGGCCGCCGACACGAAGGCACGCCTAGCAGTCGATGTCTTCTGCCACCAAGATAATTCTTATATACATTTTGCACCACACATATGTACAAGTTATCACTATCACCAAAATCTATATCTGACCACCGTAAGGACTATTCCTGCTTGCAGCGCATATTATTAGTCGACATAAAAAGGATCCTCTTTTGTTTTACTGACGGACGCAGCTGTGGTCAGGATGTGCACAGGATTTTGTTTTCAATGATATAGGTTTTGGCGATAGTTTATAACATTTTAAAAAAAACTAGAAAATCAATCGCAGTTGTTCGTCCGTTCTTTTGACAGTCGTTACGGTCAGAAGTAGTCAGAACTTCAGAAGCCCCAAAGTCTAACAACCAGTCTTATCAAAGGGTATCGTGATACCCGTAACTGCGATGTGTAGTTCAGGTAGCGTGCCGGACGGCGTGTATGTGTTCCACGCGCGCCTCAAAGAGATGTCAGCACGAGTGACGGGGCCCGATAGGGCTGAAGCCTGCCAGGGTAACGGGATCGTCCGAAAGGGTTACCGCTGCCCTGGAACATAAAGGGCTAAGGAAGGAACACGGGTGGGTTTTAGTCAGTAAGAGTCTGACACTCCCTTCCGCTCCACCCAGAGCGGGAGGGGTCATTTGATGATTTCCCATCCTCAAAAAAAAAAAAGGTAGCGTTGGCAGGCAGGTGAATCGACGACCTTGTGAAGGCCGCAGGAACCCGTTGGATGCGAGAAGCACAGAACCGGTCGAAGTGGAGGTGCTTGGGGGAGGCCTATGTCCAGCAGTGGACGTCTTTCGGCTGAAATGATGATGGTAGGTCAGATAGGTAGTCACTTCATGTAAAATACTGGTATTTGGCTGCATGCGGTTAGACTGGAAGCTGACCCCGACATAGTTTAGGGCAGGCAGGACGATGACAATGTAGAACGTTTGCTATCTTGTTTCATCACCATAGTCAACAGTGTTATTCCCATATTGAAGTGATTTGTCAGTGACACCTCCTCATCACCGTAGCTTGAACTTTCAGTAATCTTTAACAGCAGCTCAACTTTTAATTCCAGTCTTTTATCTTTCTTCTTTGCCTCAAATTGTTTCAACCTATCTTTCACTCAGTGGTAGAAAGGTTTTCTATCTTTCCGAACTCTTCCGAGGTATTTCAAAGATTAAAAAATAGGGTTCGTTTTCAAAAACATCAAAACGTAACTTTATTTAAAACTGAAATAGTGACTTTTTCATTTTTACTATCAATAAAATTGTACCTACGTACATACATATTTTTATTGAATTAGAAATAAAAAAGTAGTTGAATGCCAAGTTTTATGAGTCCATAAAATTGTCAATAGTTTTTTATATTAAAATGAAGGTGTGTACTTGTTTTCTGCTGTTCAGGATATTCGGTAGTTATTTTGTGTTTATTACACGAACGCTTTCCTTTAGAATTAAAAACTGCCAATCAGTGCGGAGAGTTCGTTCGTTCAAAATCCAAGCTTATCTAAACTACTATCAATTTCTTTACTTACATCCAATGGGTTGAAATAGCTTCAAACGTCCGTTAAAATTAAAGCAGTAGTGTCAAAACAATGAAAACAAATAAGAGCAGTGGTGGCCCAATGGTGGTCGCGACTTACGAGTTGTAGGTCGTAGGTTCGAACCCAAGCAGGCACTTTACTTTGTGTAAATTATTTCATCACCACTGCTCTCAAACCGATGTAAGAAAACGTCGTGAGGAAACCGGCATATCCTAGAACCAACAATTTGAAGACATGTGACATCTAGCAACCCGCAGTCCCGCACTGAGCCAGCGTGGTGGATTATGGCCCACTGCCTCTCACCGAGACGAAGCCTGTCCCAGCTTTGGGAACATTGAAAGCTGATTGTGAACAAAAACAAATTCAATACCTCGCATAAGCATAACAACAGTCTAAAGTATAACAGTTATAATAAACTCAATGTTACTGCATACCAGCAGCTGCCTGCGACTACGTCCACGTGAAAGTCAACTATACTATAAAACTTATACTGCAGTACTCCTCATAGTGTATTTATTTATATACTAGCTGCGCCCCGCGGTTTCACCCGCATAAGTTTCGATCCCGTAGGAATATCGGGATAAAAAGTTTCCTATATGTTAATTTTGATTACAAACTATCTGAGTGAAAAAATCTGTTTAGTAGTTTTTGCGTGAAAGAGTAACAAACATCCATCCATAAACTTTCACGTTTATAATTATTTATTTATTTAGGTTAGCCAACAATTGTTTACACAGTAGGTACATTTAATAGATCATTTCCTTAGCAGTACAATTAAGAGTGCGACAATTACTTACAGACTAATACAGCACCATTTGGTTTTACAAGCCAAAAAGGATATTTACAACAGAGTGTAGCTTTGTATTAGTTATAAATTTTGTGTAATCGGATCAGTATTTCCAGTCTCTACCTCTTACAAACAAATAAACCATGTTACCTCTCTATATTATTAGGAGATTATATATTTTGATCACCGCCTGTTTTAATGTGACATTCTATAATTATCTTTCAGCTTACACAAACTCTAGCCCTCTTAACACACCGCAAGAAGATAAGAAAGGTTCTGATCTAGCACTGGAAGTTGTTCTACAATTACACGTAAAAGATAACTCAAATAATGTCCTTGTAGCAACAAATAAAACAGATATTGACAATAACAAGATCCTAAAACCTGACTTCAGAGCGCCGACAGTTGAAACCTTCACCGATTTCATTCAGGGAGTCGCTAACATACTCAACAATTATGAAGATACTGCATTTGAAGATTTCTTCGACATACTAGACGAAGAAATCAGAAAATATCATTACAGAGGATGCAAATTTTACGAATTGACGGAAAATTATGAGTTTAGGAGTCTAATGGCTGAGAAATTAGATTTGATTAAGAGGAAACCAGTTCCTGTTTTGAAAGCAGATATCAATGAAGTGGTGTACATGGTAAGACACGGAACGTGCGACAAAAACGTTAAAGACATGCTGGATTATATCAACTCTTTGTACAGAGAGGATGCCAGAGAGAAGTTTGGAAACATCTTATCGTATCTTAATACTTATGGTAACTCAACATCAGAAAAGTCTAAAAATGATTTGGTCAAGATAATTAGAGATGGCGTCCGGACTATTGTTTTTAATCATTACACAGATCTTAACATAAATGTCAGACGAGAATTGAAAAGAGAAATTGAAAGATTTTTGAAAAAAATGAAAGAAGTTCCATCGTCCAGTCCTAAAACTAGTCTATTTCCCTATAAACCTTCACTCAGAGAATCAGAGAATACCGTCAAGATCTCTGGATATAATATCGCCATTGAAGATAAAAACACTGCACATAATTCGAAAAGAGATCCGACATCAACTGCCGACGACAACAAAATGCGTATATTAAAAGTAAATGACGAAAAACATGAAAAGGAAGCAACAAAACTGAAAACTTCTAACGAAGATGGTCACAGTGAACAGATGCAATTAACATATGTAAGTACAGACGAATCATCAGCTGATGAAACAATTGAAGGAAATTCTATAGAGCTATCGCAAGAACATCAAGAATTTCAACAGTCATATGCCACTTTATTCATGGAAGAAATATCTTGTAAGACTACGGAGAAACCAGAAATCATGTATAAGTCTGAGTTGAAAAGCAAGCTAGTGCAAAGAATGTTGGCTGAGGAGTCTACAGGCAGGCTACCTACTGTACAACCAACGACCACGCTCGGGATGAGGTACGCATGACACATCAAAATACATTTCCAGTGTTAGCTGGCCGCTTATTGCTGGCCCGCAGGTTTGCGCGATGTACGAAGCCAGTTAAAGTTACGCTATTCAAAGATTACTGTCAGTCCTTGTACACGAGCAGCCTGTGGGTCAACTTCACTCAGCGGGCATACAGCGACCTACGCGTTCAATATAATAATGCACTGATAATAATATGAATGGTTTTGCCGCCATTATTAGGAGTAGATGCGCATCTCTGATGACGCGTGTTTGCGGCAGCACCAACAGTATTCTCAGTGTGTTCGCAGATCGGTGGGAATCCCCGATGTTGCGGAGGTGGATGCAGTTCCACGCTGAGTTTTAATTGTATGTACATCTGTGTCTGTAACCAACTGACACTAGAAGTTAAGTAAAATTGTTACTAACCCTATGGACTCCTGTCTGAAATATAAAAGTTTTCTATTCTATTGTTTGGAAAGTCTTTACGATGTGAGGTCAGTTTATACTAGAATGATATAGATCTTCGTCAGACTGTTTTTGAGTCTTTAAAAAACTAAATTCTTTATTCGCAACTAAATAAATAAATGAACTTTGATTCAATTTTCACCAACATTTAGCTCATTTGTCAAAGATTTATTTGCAGATAAATATGGTTATAAAAGTTCTTACAAAGGTAAAATAATATTAGCTTATCATATTCAATCATAACATAATGACATACAATTTTTTTACAATTATACGAGTATCATTTATATTTAAGTTGAAGGAATTCTTTAATACTATAGAAGGGATTCTCAACTAGCCATCTGTGTAAAGCCCTTCTAAAGCGGACCATTGGAAGTTCTTTTAATTTGGTTAGGAATCTTGTTGTAAATCTGAATACACATATAGGGTAGCAACTTCGTCTATATAGTTCCGTTTTCGTTCTAGGAATAATCAATCTAATAAGATATCTAGTTTTGAACTTACATTTATCTCTTAGTTTTCAAATATCTCAGACACATCTGTTACATTAAATTCGATTTCGATTTTCTTCGCGCTTCCCATTTATGGAATCATACTCACTTTTTAGACAAATTGGAACAAATTATCAGGCATACCTACTCATTAACTTTGATTTTAAATGTGGCCATGGACGACCGAGCTTGGGCACAAGCTACTCTTCCCATTCGTATGGGAGGCCTCGGCGTCCGCAAAATTTCTAGTATTAGTTTACCGGCTTTCATATCCTCGGTCCACGGCACTGAGAAATTAATCAGGAAAATCCTAGCCTCCACACTGATTAATGTTGATGTGCCGCGCTTCACCGAGGCTAGGGATGCCTGGAAACTCGCTTGCCCGAACTTATATCTTCCCGATAATCCATTTTCCCAGAGACGGTGGGATGAGCCGCTATGCAGAGTAGTACAGGATAATTTACTGTTACTTCTGCGGAGCGTGCGCGCCTGCTGGCTGTGTGCAAATGGGAGTCGGGTCTGTGACTTCATGCACTACCGTCGTCGAACATAGGTACTTTGTTCGATGACAATACTTTCCGCCTTGTTGTTCTCCTCATCGCTGTCACAGTGGCGAAGTTGTCAACAGCCTCGGACACCACGGCCTGTCTTGCAGCCGAAGTGCGGGTGCTTAGCGTGGCACGCAAACATTAACGGCATCATTCGACGAGCTCTTGTCACCGTCGGCGTTCCAGCTGTATTAGAACCCAATGGCTTGGCACGCGACGATGGCAAGAGACCGGACGGCATGTCTTTATTTCCATGGAAGGTGGGTATTAGGCCTTTAGTGTGGGATGCAACTTGTGTTTATGCTCTTGCGCCATTATCCCATCTTCCAGGGTCGGCGTGCCGCGCTGGTGCTACTGCAGCGGATGCGGAAAACCTCAAGGGGCGTCAATATAATAACCTTATTGATAATTATTTTTTCGAGCCGTATGGGATTGAAAACAAACCCCAAACGGTTCGAGCCGTGGGGTCCGAGTGCTAATATCTTTTCAAGGAAATTTCAAAACATACATTACCAGTCGACAGCGATGCGGATGAATTTTTCGACGCTATATTTTAGTTTGTAAATATAGTTCTAGTTAAGTTTAAATCAATAACTAATATTTAAGTTCTTATATAAATAATAAGCACAGACTAAAAGACTCACCATACAACAGATACATATATCAGATAGCAACAAATGAAAATCAAATAGAAAGTATAAAGTTTGATGTAAGAAAATAGCAGGAAATTGTGCCTCACGGCTGCACCAAAAAAGTTAATCTAGAAGTGAGATTATAACAAGAAATAATATTAAACATTACAATCTTGATTCCAGGCAAGAAACCACATCGAAAGAAGATACAGAAGCCGACCCTGATATATTAATAAAGGCAATTAGTTCAAGAGACGTGAGTGACGAGGATCTCAGGAGAAGTATAGCACCCCCCTTGCCCGGCGAAGAACTGTCCATCGATGTATTTGACAGAGAAGAAAGAAAGAAACAGAAGTCTCTAGAGAAACATAACCGCATTACTACTGCGCAACATGGGATAAAGGATTACATTAAAAAAATGAGGAAACTCCAAAATGAAGTAAATCAATTAAAGAAAATTAATGAATATAATCAAAATAGTAGGATGAATGTCACGAGTAACGTAAATAAAGTAAAGAAAAAACAAAAGGCAAAAACAAGAAGCAACAAGAATAAGAAGGCCAAAGATATGAACTATAGAGATAAAACTAAAAGGGAAAAAAGAAAGAAGATTAAAAACACGAAACATGTCAGTGAAAAACGAAGTAAAGCAAGAACTCAGACAGAGATAAGTAATAATACAGACGGAAAAACTAAAAGAGACGTTGAAAGAACGAATTCTGTGAACAAAGATGTACAAGATTTAGAAAGTAATAAAGAAAAAGCAAAAAAACACGATAAGCATGTAAACAAATTGAAAAAACAGAAGAAGGTCGCAAGAAATAAATCTACAAAAGCAAAAGAAATACACAGAACATTTAAGAGTACCACTAATGCAGCGACATCAGTAAATATCCGAGTTCGTAGATCTTTAAAACCACTGCCAACTGCTAAGAATAATGCTCGTAACACCACAGATAATGATAACAATAAAAGACCAACTCAAACTACATCTACAATCACAAAAAATTTTGGTACTGCAACGTTGAATGTCACTGAAGAGGTAAAACAAAAAAAAATCAACAATACGGCGACTAATGATAATGTAACGAAAGATATCCCTACTCGTAGATACAGAAGAGTCTTAGAATTTACTTCTCCACCTCTTTACGACCAACCTTTTTTTGAGGACCACACAATCCGGATAGGATTATATCCTGTAATTTTGTTAGGTTGAGCAAGAAAATGGCGTCAGTTCTGTCACTGACACGGCCGTGGATAGCGTGATATTGTTTAGGATGCGAGAAATAAAAATCATTATTCAATTCAAGTTATTGATTGACTCCATATTTTTATTCCCTGAACGTAACAGACAAATATACAACCCTATTCCTGTCGTTCTGCTGTAAAACTGTGTCAGCGCCTGCCGTAAATGCATTAGCTATAAGTTGTGTCTTAGTGAGCAATAGAGTTTGCTATTCACATTTTTAAGGACAATTGGGATAGGTTTAAACTTTACACGATTATCAAAGTTAAGTGACATTTATACGTCAAAAATGTATGTTTATGGTTTATACAGTCACTATTCACTACTTAACTTTAAGCAACGTTTATGAATAAAGGAGTACATCTTTTTTACTTCATAATAAAACACTTTCGCTATCCCACAGATCACCTGTATAAAGAAGCATCAGTACTTAATATCCGACAGTTATACATCCTTAAATTAGTACTAAAACAACACAAAATAACAATTCAGTCCACACAATATCAAGAACTACTTAAACAACGAATCTACAAATGTCCACTTACTGTGGTAAAAACCGCTTTTGCTCAACATATGCAAGAATTCATGCTCAGTTTCGTATATAATAAAATTGCGAAAATCAGTGACATCAAAAATTGTAGGACCCATCAAGTTAAAAAAATGATTAAACAATTCCTGTTAGCTCAATCCTACTCAGAAACTGAAGCCTTCGTTCGAGTAATGTCTTAACATATTTTAGACATACCTACACTTAATTTCACTCATACCTTCACTCTTACACTACCTCCCCAACCATTTCATATTGATACATTCTTACCTATACATTCTTACTTTACCATTCTCTTGGACGCATCCTTTCAAAATTTCAATAAATAACTACCTTTACGACACACCTTATTTCTAATTATAACAATTATTGTTATTATGATTATATTAATTTTATTTTTCAAGTCTATATTTTTTATTTTGGTTTGAGTTAATTAATTTTATTTTGTTACTTTTTTTCTTAAAATAATATGTAACAAATTCTACAATACAGTATCGACCATGATATTTCAAATTGTTAAAAACTCTCTAGGACTCCACGAGACAGGCTCGACCTAGTGTGGAGTCCACAAGTTAAAACATAAAATTATGTTTCCCCTGTAAAAATAATCTTAGGAGTAGTTTATTTGTACTCAGTTATAAGGAAATGTAAGAACACTATTTGGTCAATAAACGATTATTATTATTATAATAACAAGTGATGCACTTCGTTGAATCAATAGCTTTCAGCGTATATCTGGGGACCTCAGAAGCTGATGACTAGGACAAAAACATATATGTCCTAATAATCACAATGGCCTCACAAAGTACAGGAAACCGACTACACAATTTAAGACCAACTGTTATTAACTTCACCTAAAATCCGTGTTTATGTCCTTTCAAAATGATAAATTGTCGTGCTCAAACTCAATAAAATATTATACATCGACCGGAATCGAACCCACAATGCACAATGCCATTCTCACCTACCGCAAGCCTCCAAAAACATGAAAATCTATAATTTGAAGTATTTTTTTTTTTCAAAATGGCCGAGTTTTTTTATTGAATCGATCGCCACATCGCTATTGTCAAAAGTTAACAGGTAAACTGTCACGGAGCTGAATTTTGGAGTTTTAAAAATGCGAATGTTTTGTTTGTAAACAAGATTGGTCTAAGTTTCATATACATACATACATTTTAGGGCTGATTTTTCAATCAACAGATAATTTTTATTCGAGAAACAAAATGGACGTCTGACAGATTATGTAGGGAAGAACTGTCAAAAATTCAAAATTATTCCTCAGATAAATATGGCGTTGGAAAAATCAGCTGCAGCAGCAATACTAAGGTATAATTAATTAAGTGTCTAGTTATTAGTCTATGGCTAAATTCAAAACTAGATCTAATCTAGGGTTAGTCCGAGTCCAATATTTTCGAATTTGTCACTAATCTACATTTTATTTAATATCTCTCCAGCGTAGCATGAATAGCATATATTTATTTGCTTTAAAACTGATTAAGGTCTTATAAATAGAATTATCAAATCAAATAACTTATTTCAGACAAATAAAAATATTTGAATTTGACAAATATTTTTCATAAAAAATAAAATAACTTTATTTCCGACCTTGATCCATATGATGTTAGTAATACACACTACTTATAAGCTATGTTAGTAACAAACGAAAAACAAGATTTAATTCATATATCTGCTGCACTCACCAAACACACCGGGTATTATTATGTACATGTACACGTACCCAATGCGCTATAATGGTGCAGCACGGCTTATCACTAATGACCTTCAGAATGTCATTGCCGGTCCCACGCACTCTGCGCATCATAGAAGCAGTCTTCTGACGCAGAATGGTACTGAAACCGGCAGTACGTGCTTCCGCAAACATTCCTGAAAATTTAACAAAAGTTAACAAGTTATAATCATCAACACTCCTCCTCCCTTATCCCAATACATTCGTGGTCGGCGCAGCATCTCTTGTTCTTCCATACATCTCTATCAGTCGTCATCTCAGTAATCACCCCCTTTCTACCTGTATCATTTTTCACACAGTCCATCCATCGTTTCTTTAGTGTTTCTCTAATCTTATAGCCGTCCACATTCACTCCAAAGAGTCCTCACAGCATTGGTATCAAGTCAATCCATCAACTCAGCCTATCGCAGTCCACATTTAGACATAGGTCTCTTCCAGGCTGCGCCACAACACCCTGTCCTCCGCCTTCCACATCCAGTTTACCCCAGCCACCTTCTCTAGGTCGTCCGTCCATCTAGCTGGGGGGCGTCCCACACTACGCTTGCCGATACACGGTCTCCACTCCAGGACTCGTCTGCTCCACCGGCCATCGGACCTTCGAGAAACACGGCTAGCCCATATCTGTATTACCCAGTAATGTTGTAGCGTAGATTAAATGACAGTCGCTCCTTGTACAACATAGATATTCAGCCGTATCTGGTTAGACTGGAAGCTGACCACAACATAGTTAGAAAATGTTAAAACACATTTACCACTTAATTTTACCAAAGCAGACACATTCGCGTTTTTGAAACACTCACCGGTACAGTTAAAGGTTCTATTGTATTTTTTTATGATAGCAACACAAAGGATCACCTGATTTTTATTAATGGCAACTTTTGGAATTGAAAAGCGCGGGTCTTGATTTATGGTAAGACTAACCTTATAAATATGGAATGTTACATTCCTTTTTAAGTCTTTTGTTAAAATATTACTGTCCTGGGAACGGCTAATGTTATCATTTGTGCAAGTTATCAGGATCAGCTGATTTGAAACTTGGTTATGTCCCAGTTAGTTGAACAGACAACCTCAAAAAGGTGGCTGGGACAGACTGCAGGCTCCGTTGTTCTGATAAGGACTATACAAATCTATCTACCTGCCTGTCTATTTTCGGTCTAACTGGATGCAGCTGAATGCCAGTATTTTACATGGAGCGAATGTCTATCTGACCTCCATAACTCAGTTACTGGGTAACATGATACCCGTTGGTTGGCATTATGCTGAGCGATGGCCGTTTTGCGTGGATGTGACGCATGTTTACCCCCAACTTGTTATTTTTTTTTTGTGTTTGTGTTCTTTTTATGCGTCATGTTTGCCGCAAATAAATACATTCTTCCTTACTTCTTTCCTTGGTAAAACTGGTTGCCTGACTTTTGGGTTTCTGAATACCCCTAACAACTGTCAAAGAACTACGAATGACAGTGGACCAACGGCTTAACGTACTTTGCACGGAGGAGTCTCGATGTGTAATGGATGGTCACCCATCCACGAACCAACCGTGGCAAGCGTAGCTTAACCTTCGAACAACTTGTGCGGCTGATATCATTTTGCCACGAGCCCCCGAAATTATGATTAAGATGACACATAGGTACGATTTCTTTACATTACATTCATCGACCCTAATTCGAGTACCGACGACAGTTCCGTACAAATAATTTTTGATACCCTTGTGACTTTGTTAGTATCAAAATATGCGGCATAAACGGAAAGTAAAGGCCCGTATCTTTCGATTGCGTTGATTTAATAATAATAATAAAAATAATTTATTTAATCTCAAAAAAAAAGTTTACATTCTGGTTTCGAGTAACACTGGACCCCACACTAGGATACCCTGTGTCGTGAGGTCCAGTCTCTTTAAAAGTTTAATTTTTTCACTGCTTCAAGGGGTTGCAGCCCGGAGTATTTGATATTAATTTCAACTTGATAACTCGACGTGTTCCTGAGAAAAACGGTGAAGATGAACATCGAGAGGAAATCGGCATGTCCTAGAACCAAAAATTCGAAGACATCTGACATCTACCAACCCGCACTGGGCCCGCGTAGATTACAGCCCACTCCCTCTCACAGAGAGGAGGCCTGTGTCCCAGCAGTGGGAACATTATAGGCTGATTATGTACACCTTTAATAAGTTTATTAATCTGACGGCATAGTAAGTGGCGCCACCTGGTTTTGTTACGAGAAGTTACTAAAATAGCGGAAAATTTCGAACAAGAGTCATACTGGCTGGTGATATTCACTGCAGCAGAGTTTCGCATCGATGGTTGCATGGGGTCTGTCTTCAGAACGTGAATTCCCGTATTTAAAAACAAAAACATTCAAAATCTAATCGCAATCTCATCTCAGCGAAAATCAATGTCAAATACTTGTCAAAAATTAGAGGAATATTTGACAGATTAAGACAGAGATCAGACTGTGAACGTTCTTAAAATTACCTACAAGAATTGCCCCTCTGAGGACAGAGAGATGTTGTCAGGGGAGCCGCTGTCGTACCACGTCCACGACGAACTGATACATTCCGGCACAATCCTGAGGGGCAATTCTCGTAATTTTAAGAAAGTTCACAGTCTGATCTCTGTTTTAATCTGTCAAAAATACCTCTGATTTCCGTACATTTTTGACAAGTTTTTGACGTTGATTGTCGCCGAGATAAGATTGCAATTATAATTAGAACGTTTTTAATTACGAGAATTGGCCTACAGGTGATATTGATGCTGCTGAACCACTAATACGATGACCATTTCTGGCAAAGGCTATCCCTGTGCCCTTAAATCCAAAAAAAAACATAACCCTGTCTTTACGGTCGCGCAGTCGGGTAAAAAAAACACGTTAAAAGTCCGTTAAAATTCCCATCACACAAAAAGAACACTCAAAAATCAGTGTGAAACAAATGTTTCCTGCCAGTGTTGCTAGCAGCAAAAAAGGAAATATCACCAGCATTACCACAGACAAATATGGTTAACCGCGAATGCTCACTTTTCGCGCGAAAACATTATTTGCCCGAGTTGTGTGTAAACAGCGAAATGTGTTTGAACTTGGTCAGGGCGGATGCAACTATTTAAAGTTTTGGTTAGACCCCTCACATTGTACAAAAAGGTAAGAAAGTACGACAGGCCTTTCGCAGTGATTTTATTTAATCAGCGCGCGGTTTCACCCGCAGAAGTTTCGACCCCGTAGGAATATCGGGATAAAAAGTATCCTATATGTTAATCCTGGTTATACACCATCTGTGTGCCAAATTTCATCCAAATCCGTTCCGTAGTTTTTGCGTGAAAGAGTAACAAACATCCATCCACTTTTTATCCCAATATTCCCACGAAATCGAGAATTATTCGGGTGAAACCGCGAGCTCTGCTAGCACCAAATAATAATGAGACCAAGTTTCAAGCATAAAGAGGTGTAACTCTTTATGCTTTTAGGGTTTTGTGCCCAAAGGGTGCCAGCAGAACCTATTACTAAGGCTCTGCAGTGCGATTCTGTCACCGTGAAAACTTAGGTGAAGTGAGCGTGGAGTGAGCTGTTATTCCAAATAATGCTAGGGATTGACACTAGTGACAACTCACATCAAACTCACTTCACTTGAGTTTTCACGGTGAGATTTTTACAGAATCGACCGGCTGCTGTCCGTTCGTCCGTCCGATTGTCCATCACAGGGCAGTATCTTTTGAACCGTAATAGGTAGACACCATAGAAACTTTCCTATATCTATGGTAGACACTTAAAATTTTTACAGAATGTATATATTATTATTTGTTGTACCATAACCATACAAGATGTTAATTATGTATCAAAATAAACTACATGGTACTTCTAGCGCTACTAGCGCCATCTGTTATATCTGTTAGTGTAACTGTATGACGTATCTAGAAGATTCCAATTAAACGACATTCTGTTGAAAGCCACTCTGAAGTTTTATTACAAGAAACGTGTTTTTTCAATATTATAGTTTTAAGTATTGTACTGTGATACGGAACCCGTCGTGTGCGAATCCGACTCGCACTTGCTCGGTTTTTAGGGTTCTGTACCTCAAAAGAAAAAACGGAACCCTTATAAGATCACCTTGTTGTCCGTCTGTCTGTCCATCTGTCCGTGTCTGTGCGTCTGTCTGTCCCTCAATCAAGACTCTTTTTCTCAAGAACGCGTGGAAATGACCGGTTTTTTTGGATAAAATAAAACTTCTGAACCTATCTGTAATGTGTTTTACTAAGAAGGATGTAGCGTTAGGCAGAATACATTGTTTCCTTGGCCTTTCTGTTAAACAACGATTGTTTCCTTTGCCTATTTAGGAATGGCGGGAAAGTTAGTGATTTATGTCAACAACAGACTTTTTATAAATCTAGATTTAACCAAGTACCTAAATGAGTAATGAAAAAATCTGTGACGACTTTATTATACAACTAACAGCGCCCCGCGGTTTTACCCGTATAAGTGTTGATCCCTTGGGAATATCGTGATAAAAAGTATCCTATGTCTTATTCAGATGTATACAGGTTTTGGAAATAGTAACCATAAAATAAACAAAAACAATGGACTAAATGATCAACATTTGCGCTTGAGTATGAGGATTTTTTTTTATTAATTCTATAGCTTTTACAAATCAAATCTAACACAGGAAGTAATACCTACCTACTTATAAAGGCTTCGTTACAAAGTTATTTGTAATTTCATTTATTGAAATTGAATTGAGCTATGCAGTAAGAAAGGGTCATAATTTGGCCTATGTTGCCGCTTAGTGCAATTAAAATGATAAGGTCTGGATTAGACCCCAACTCGACATACTTTTGCCAACTTTGGCACGTAACAACACCAGTTGAACTCGCGACTTGATGTACTCGTAGGTACAGAATCTCAGAAAAGATAATCATCGAAGCGTCAACTTATCGATTTATATAAAAAATCCGGTCAAGTGCGAGTCGACCACGCGCACCGAGGGTTCCGTACGTATGTAAATACAAAACGGTCGGTTTTCGGATTTTTTTCCTTTACTTGTGCTTCCAGGTCAACGGGAAGTACCCTACAGGTTTTCATTCCCGTGCGAGTGTCAAAATATGCGGCATAAACGGAACATAAACGCCCGTATTTTTCGATTGCGTTGACTTAGAAGTTTGATTTTTTCACTGCTTCAAGGGATTGCAGCCTTGAGTATTTGATATTAATTTCAACTTCAATTCAACTTGATTACTCCACGCGTTCCTGAGAAAAAGGGTCTTGACAGACGGACAGACTTGATAGAGAAGTGATCTTATACGGGTTCCGCTTTTCCTTTCGAAGTACAGAACCCTAAAAAGCAACAATAATAATGGATCCCATGCCATCCTATTAGTGCAATGTACGCTCCGCCATCAGATCGAGGACCTGTCGTAATCATGGAGTTTTTGCCTACGATTAGACATCCCATCCTTAAGGAGTCATTTGTGATAAAAAGTTGCTGCAGGGCTCGTTAGAAACAGCTTCAGCTTACTGGGAATAGCTAGAATGGGTGCTTGTGAGTTTTGTGCCTTGATTACAGATTTATAAATGCTAAGTAATAGGCAGGCGCGGAATACAGCTCCTGAGTCTAAAGCTCTAAAGATAACAATTATTTATTTGTCAAAAACATGAGTATACACACATGGCATGCAAGATGTTTCAATAAAAATTGTCGCAGTCATTACCTTAGCGGCATACAAATATAAATACTTAGGTAGGTTATTAGTTATTACATAAACATCAAATAATTATACATTTAACCATTATTCAAATAATTAATAATCCAAATTATAATTTAAACAATTAAAATATCTTACTAAACAGTGTCAATAACTCAACATAGATAATTAGTCAATTATATGTCAAAGTAATTATAATAGAAATACACAAAAAAACAACCGTCTTCCAAAAAAATACACTACAAAGTGAAAAATAACTTTAATTTCGGAACTCGGTGTCGTTGAGTTCGCATTTTCGTTGTTTGCCATCGACTTCCGAAATTAAAGTTAATTTTCACTTTGTAGTGTCTTTTTTGGAAGTCGGTTGTTTTTTTTTTTTGCAAAAAAGTTTTGAGATTTTCGAACCCGATGGTGTACATTATAATTAGGATAAACAAAAGTATGCCATGTTATTTATGTCTTAAAATTTTATGCAAATGGATAGGGATACTAATAGGTACACGGTACACCTCTGGCATAGCCCTTCGCGGAATACATGTTATGTGTAATTATTATGCCTAAGTAATTAGGTTGAGAGCAGTGGCCCAGTGGTATCGACCGACTTACGAGTTGTAGGCCGGGAGTTCGAACCCAGACAGGCATTTTACTTTGTGTATTTATTTCATCACCACTGCTCTCAAAACGGTGACAGAAAACATCGTGAGGAAACCGGCATGTCCTACTCGTACAACTAAAAATTCGATGACATGTGACATCCGCCAACCCGCACTGGGCCCGCGTGGTGGATTACGGCCCACTCCCTCTCACAGAGAGGAGGCCTGTGTCCCAGCAGTGGGAACATTATAGGCTGATTATGTAATTAGGTAAGATTTTGACCACGTGTCCGTTTAGGTTATGTTTAATAACTGTAACAGACTCGAGACAAAAATATATCCCGTCCTGCTTACGCTTTTACTTACTTAATTAAAAAAGAATAATGTTTAATGAGACTATTACTGTATCACTCGATAAATTGTCGAGCGATCGATCTTCTTCTTTTTCATGTCGCCGGAACAACAGCAACTCAAAGGAGATCGACAAGTATGTGATGTAACACGTATGTTCCCACTAATATTATAAACGTGAAAGTTTGGATGGATGTTTGTTATTCTTTCACGCCAAAATACTCAACGAATTTGGATGAAATTTGGCACACAGATAATTTATAACCAAGATTAACACATCTTTTTATCCCGATATTCCCACGGGATCGAAACTTATGCGGGTGAAACCACGGGGCGCAGCTAGTAAATATATAAATCGATAGCTGACATAAATGCAAACAGAAATCATTACAAGAACAAACCCCGTAAAATGTCACGTTTCCGAGATATTAACGTTCAAAGTTGATCACGTGACATCCATATTTTTTGAACTTGCTTACATCTTGTTGCGTAAATGTTTGATTACTTTAAACTTTCAGAGTGATTATTTCAAACATCTAAGCAACCAGTCGTTTTTGCGCCAATCTGGAACACACGTCCAGACAAACCGACAAAAATTCAAAAAACTATATTTTCAACATGGTTGGCACGTTCCACACCTCTTTCTTAATACTTTTTTTTTTCAAAAATATTCATTGCGCTTAGTTTTGACTTCGTTATTATTTCATTACTAGCTTCTGCCCGCGGCTTCGCCCGCGTGGATGTCGGAAATTTACCCACGGGAACGTGCTAACAGGATAAAATGTGTGTGCTTCCCCAGAATGCCATCTATGTCGCGGGCCCTTTGTGGCTAATTACAATAGAAAACCAATTGTGTCTCATTAGTGGTGATTAAGAGGGTACCTATATGATATCTTTACCTAAGTACCTAACTAATTTAAAAAAAAAACTCAATAACAGAAAATTAAATACCTACCTACGTAAATAGACCTATTTCTGATGATAACTAATCTAAACTCAATAAATAAGCAAAATCCCTAAAAACTAATATCTATACGAATGACTAAACCTACCTAACAGTATTATAAAATAACCTACGGTCACTACGTACACTATCAAATATACTACCTATACTTTAAAATTAAAATCTATACCTACGACTCATATAAAAATAAACCTAAGTAACTCTAAAAACTAAAAGGAATAAAAATGAACTCCACTGCGGGTGACCCAACCTACGACAAACTTAGTATTTGCGGTTGGTACAGTACAGACAGTGGTAATCGGGTATAGGGATCGAACCGCAAAATTAAGTTTGTTTTTTATTGTATATACTTTTCCGGGATAAAAAGTACCCAGTGTGGTGCCCAGGATATTAAAGAATAATTATACCAAGTTTCATCGTAATCGAACCGGTAGTTTTTGCGTGATGCCTGAACAGACAGACAGACAGACAGACAGACAAAAATTTTTTTAATCACATTTTTGGGTTCGGTGTCGGTCAAGTAACACCCCCTGCCATTTATTTTTTGGATATTTTCAATGTACAGAATTTTCACTTCTACAGATTTATTATAAGCATAGATATAGATAATTATGTAAGTATAGATGACGTTCAAAAATTCATGATTTTCTAGCGTAATGCCCGCTGGCATCACTAATCAGTACCTACCTTATTGCAATTTGGCGCTAAATATGTTTAAAATGTCATTCTGTCCCTGTCTACTTCAAACGATTGCCAGAAATCAAACCAAACCGAGCAAAAGCCGAGCAAACAGAAAGACAGAAAAAACGCTAAGCGAAAATTAATTAACAACGGGCAGGCGATGCGCCTGTCTTTTGTAATTTTGACGTTCGAAAAGTGCTGATTCTCAGCCTAATTTGAATAAATGACTTTTGATTTTGCGATGCGATGGGGGGGAAGAACAACAAATTTTAGGCAGATGAAGTTGCGGTCAGAATCTAGTGCATTATAAAGCTTTGGAGTGGAGCAACCAGCCTGAATAGAATAAACTGAGTTTAATTTTTAATTTGAATCGTCCAGAATCCAAACCAACATTCTTAAAATAACCATAATGTAACTTCTTACCACTGCAGTTTGATCCCAGATATCGCAAAATACAAATAAAGGAATCCGTTCGTGCGTTAACTATTGAACGGACATTGGCGACTGCCGTCTGACCGGATTATTTTCACTAAAGACTGCTACCTAGCCACCTGATGTAATCCCTGAGTCGCCACCAACACCCACACTTGTCCACATCAAAGCCGACACAGCCCCTTATAAAGACCATTTTTGTAACCCAAATTCAGTAACGTTGCAAAAACTTCTAAACCGCCTCCTTTGTTTACACAAAGGATAGGATATAGTTACCTTCATCCTATAAATAAATTGACTAATTTATAATTCTTTACCAAGAACGGTGGCTGAAATTCAGAACCTATTGTTATTGTTTTAGTTCCAATGTTTTGTGTCCTCACAAGATGTCAATCAAGCTTCTCAGTTTTGTGCCAATGAACGTCGCAATGGTTAAGCAGAGTCATAAAAATGTTGGACAATGAAGGGTTTATATTTAGTAAAGTTTAGAGCTCTTTTGAGAAAACCTTTGTGATTGGTTAGCCTTTTCATTCATAATCTTTTTGAAGACGATTGTGTGCTGCCGAAAAGTTCGGATTATATAGAAGAACTAGCTTCTGCCCGCGGCTTCGCCCGCGTGGATGTCGGAAAATATCCCACGGGAACGTGCTAACAGGATAAAATGTATTTGCTTCCCCAGGATGCCATCTATCTCTATGCCAAATCAGAAGTTCAGTGGTTTAGGCGTGAAAATGTAACATACAGTTTCAAGTTCAAATCCTCCACTTTAAAACTGAATTACCCCTTTTTGTCCCGTCAGTGGTAAATTTTCGACAACTTTACATACTTATTATTAATTATTTTCTGTCAAAAGTATCAATACTATATCAATATACAATTTCTTCCACACAAACTTAACACCCCTATATCCCCCTTTGAGGGGTAGTTTTGAAAAACTTATAATGATAAACTTTATTACTTACTTAGGCAAGTATTCTTGCCAAGTTTCAAGTTTATGAACTAACTGAATAAGATTTTTCATATAAACTGTATCCCCCGCTTTTCACCCCCGCAGGGGTGGAATTTTGGAAAATCGTTTGGCATTATTCATAACTTGATTCAAAGATTATTTATACCAATTTTCGAGTTAATCAAGCCATGCATTATAATCCTCCCCTGAAAAATAGACTACCCCACTTCAGCCCGTCAGGGGTAGATTTTCAAAAAACCCTGATACACATTATTCTTTACTTTCAATATTAGGTATAAATACTGAGTTTCGAGTAAATCGGACTGCGCGCTAAAATTCTTCCATACAAACTTTGAAACCCCTCAATCCCTTATTAGGGGGTAGTTTAGAAGAAGAAAAAACTGACAATCTTCTTAATTTATTTTGGTAAGTATTTGTGCCAAGTTTCAATTTTATTAACTCAAGGAATAAGATTTTTCATATAAACTGTATCCCCCGCTTTTCACCCCCACAGGGGTGGAATTTTGAAAAATTGTTGGGAATTATTCATAACTTGATTCAAAGATTATTTATACCAATTTTCGAGTTAATCAAGCCACACATTATAATCCTCCCTTGTAAAATTAACTACCCCTTTTCAACCCGTTAGGGGTAGATTTTCGAAAACGCCCTGATACATGTTACTCTTTATTTGTGGTCTTAAGTATAAACACTGAGTTTCGAGTTAATCGGACCGCGCGCGCATTCAAAATATTCCACACAAACTTCAACACCCCTATATCCCCCTTGAGGGGTAGTTTTGAAAAACATAATGATAAACTTTATTACTTACTTAGGCGAGTATTCTTGAAAAGTTTCAAGTTTGTTAACCTAATGAAGAAGATTTTTCATATAAACTGTATCCCCGCTTTTCACCCCCACAGGGGTGGAATTTAAAAAAATCGTTTGGGATGTATTCATAACTTGACTCAAACATTATTTATACTAATTTTCGAGTTAATCAAGCCATGCAGTAAAATCCTCCCCTGAAAAATTGACTACCCCATTTTAGCCCGTCAGGGGTAGATTTTCAAAAAACCCTGATACACATTATTCTTTACTTTCAATATTAGGTATAACTACCGAGTTTCGAGTAAATCGGACTGCGCGCTAAAATTCTTCCATACAAACTTTGAAACCCCCCAATCCCTTATTAGGGGGTAGTTTAGAAGAAAAAAAACTGACAATTTTCATAATTTATTTAGATAAGTATTCGTGCCAAATTTCAAGTTTATTAACTCAAGGAATAAGATTTTTCATACAAACGAATTCCCCCCTTTTCACCCTCATAGGGGTGGAATTTCGAAAAATCCTTTCTTAGTGGATGCCTACTCTTCACGAAGAACACACCCTCCAAATTTCATGTCTCTAGGACCAGCGGTTTAGGCTGTGCGTTGATCTATCAGTCAGTCAGTCAGTCAGTCAGTCAGTCAGTCAGTCAGTCAGGACTTTGAATTTTATATATATAGACTAGCTTCTGCCCGCGGCTTCGCCCGCGTGGATGTCGGAAATTATCCCACGGGAACGTGCTAACAGGATAAAATGTATGTGCTTCCCCAGGATGCCATCTATCTCTATGCCAAATCAGAAGTTCAGTGGTTTAGGCGTGAAAATGTAACATGCAGTTTCAAGTTCAAATCCTCCCCTTAAAAACTGAATTACCCCTTTTTGTACCGTCAGTGGTAAATTTTCGACAACTTTACATACTTATTATTAATTATTTTCAGTCAAAAGTATCAATACTGAGTTTCGAGTTACTCGGACCGCGCATTCAATTTCTTCCACACAAACTTAACACCCCTATATCCCCCTTTGAGGGGTAGTTTTGAAAAACTTATAATGAT
The DNA here is from genome assembly GCA_945859715.1 of Apamea sordens. Classification (NCBI taxonomy): domain Eukaryota; kingdom Metazoa; phylum Arthropoda; class Insecta; order Lepidoptera; family Noctuidae; genus Apamea; species Apamea sordens. The sequence continues at coordinate 830,745 of OX244015.1, read as the reverse complement.
AAACTTTGCCAAGTTTCAAGTTTATGAACTAAATGAATAAGATTTTTCATATAAACTGTATCCCTCGCTTTTCACCCCCGCAGGGGTGGAATTTTGGAAAATCGTTTGGCATTATTCATAACTCGATTCAAAGATTATTTATACCAATTTTCGAGTTAATCAAGACATGCATTATAATCCTCCCCTGAAAAATAGACTACCCCCTTTCAGCCCGTCAGGGGTAGATTTTCAAAAAACCCTGATACACATTATTCTTTACTTTCAATATTAGGTATACATACTGAGTTTCGAGTAAATCGGACTGTGCGCTAAAATTCTTCCATACAAACTTTGAAACCCCCCAATCCCTTATTAGGGGGTAGTTTAGAAGAAGAAAAAACTGACAATCTTCATAATTTATTTTGGTAAGTATTCGTGCCAAGTTTCAAGTTTATTAACTCAAGGAATAAGATTTTTCATATAAACTGTATCCCCCGCTTTTCACCCCCACAGGGGTGGAATTTTAAATAATCGTTGGGAATTATTCATAACTTGATTCAAAGATTATTTATACCAATTTTCGAGTTAATCAAGCCACACATTATAATCCTCCCTTGTAAAATTAACTACCCCTTTTCAACCCGTTAGGGGTAGATTTTCGAAAAGGCCCTGATACATGTTAATCTTTATTTTTGGTCTTAAGTATAAACACTGAGTTTCGAGTTAATCGGACCGCGCATTCAAAATATTCCACACAAACTTCAACACCCCTATATTCCCCTTTGAGGGGTAGTTTTGAAAAACTTATAATGATAAACTTTATTACTTACTTACTTAGGCGAGTATTCTTGAAAAGTTTCAAGTTTTTTAACCTAATGAAGAAGATTTTTCATATAAACTGTATCCCCGCTTTTCACCCCCACAGGGGTGGAATTTTTAAAAAATCGTTTGGGATGTATTCATAACTTGACTCAAAGATTATTTATACTAATTTTCGAGTTAATCAAGCCATGCAGTAAAATCCTCCCCTGAAAAATTGACTACCCCATTTCAGCCCGTCAGGGGTAGATTTTCGAAAAACCCTGATACACATTATTCTTTACTTTCAATATTAGGTATAACTACCGAGTTTCGAGTAAATCGGACTGCGCGCTAAAATTCTTCCATACAAACTTTGAAACCCCCCAATCCCTTATTAGAGGGTAGTTTAGAAGAAAAAAAACTGACAATCTTCATAATTTATTTAGATAAGTATTCGTGCCAAATTTCAAGTTTATTAACTCAAGGAATAAGATTTTTCATACAAACGAATTCCCCCCTTTTCACCCTCTTAGGGGTGGAATTTCGAAAAATCCTTTCTTAGTGGATGCCTACTCTTCACGAAGAACACACCCTCCAAATTTCATGTCTCTAGGACCAGCGGTTTAGGCTGTGCGTTGATCTATCAGTCAGTCAGTCAGTCAGTCAGTCAGTCAGTCAGTCAGTCAGTCAGTCAGTCAGTCAGGACTTTGAATTTTATATATATAGATGTCGTGGATCGTTATTATGGATATTATAAAGGCACTTGCATGACTAATGAGATGATTTCTTATGATTTGTATTGTTTTATAAGGTGCTACAAAAGTTATTGTGTGTGAATGTGAACGCCATTGCAGAAAAAGAGTATTAGTTAGCTTTAATTTTTAAAACAATATCAGTAAGTCAGTATGCCTATTGCCGCACCCTAATTGCGTAACACACAATCACTGATTCACTGTGTAAGATAGAAAATTATAGAATATTGTAGACTGAATTAATGAAATGCACCGACCCCAGCGTGGTTTGATTAGATTCGATTAATCGAATGAACCCTAAGATTTGTACTAGCCCCTGTAGCCTCATGTTTCATGGTGCTACAGCGACCATTGCATATCAAAGAGAAGACCAGGGGGCGTGGTAATGGTAGGGAAGACGTGCCCGTAGGATAGGGAAGGATTTAAGAGCCGTACCAGCCGATCGATTCTCTAAAAATCTCACCGTGAAAAGTTAGATGAAGTGAGCTTAGAGTGAGCTGTAATAGTGTCAATGCCTAGCATTAGTTGGAATGACAGCTCACTCCACGCTCACTTCGCCTGAGTTTTCACGGTGAGATGGATACAGAATCGCACTGCAGATATGCATCCTAGAATAAGCATTGGACTAGTGTAGAGAGGGGTGATATACTCGTATATCTATGGGTGGGCCATCTTTTAACTACGTCGCCGCCCGGTTGGTTCAGCCGATCGATTCTGTAAAAATCTCACCGTGAAAAGTTAGGTGAAGTGAACTTAGAGTGTGCTGTCAATAGTGTCAATCCCTAGCATTAGTTGGAATGACAGCTCATTCCACGCTCACTTCACCTGAGTTTTCACGGTGAGATGGTTACAGAATCGCACTGCAGGTCGAACTCCACCGGTGAATCTTTTGGCGGGGTCCGACTGCTTTCTCGACTCTTTTGTATGTCATTGCTCTGCTGTTATGTTGTCTTAGATGTTGCTGTTTTCAATTTCATCGTCGAAGGTCTCGCTGCTATCCGTTTCCTGTTTTTTGTAAATCTTACTAGCGACTCTAAAATAATTATTTTTATAGTAAGTTTAGTCTACAATAGCATTTTATTTTATTGATAATCCTCGTGGTAATGTAAGGACGCATTACAGTACGTAGTAAATCTCCAGCCAGAAGAACTATTTGTTCAAGAGTTTGTCTGCACGAGAACTACCAATATGCATAACTACCAGGTAGCATTTCTTTCCCAGATTAAAGTGCCCAGCGTCCATTTAAAAGGATCTCCAAGGTCTCCTTTGCCGTCCGTAATAAAAGCGTAATGCCATGACACGTACATACGAAGTATAAACCATTGTAATAGGCAGAGATGCTTACCGTTAGGTACCAGGTAGGCCGTCGGCCATTTTCGTCTTAGACTCAATAACCAGACTCACCAAGGGGTATCGTATTACCCAGTAACTTGGTTGTGCAGATCAGATAGGCAGTCGCTCTATGTAAAATACTGGTATTCAGCTACATCCGGTTAGACTAGCCGCCGACATCAGCATAGTTGAGAAAAACCAGGCTACGCAGATTGATTGGCTCAATAACATAACCATCCCATGTCCTATGCAATAGGGAAAGCAAGCCTACTGCCATTCAATGTGCATACACACGAGCGACACGCGTTGGCGAGTGTCGGCGACAGCTGACAACGCGTGTCGGTGGCAGCCGTCGGCACTAACCCGCCACAAATCCAGTCTCCAGGCTCCCAATGAAAAATTCTTGACACTAAAACTTAGTAACACTTTGGCCGCCAGGGCCTAATCAAACAGTCTCTTGGCAGGCTCAAGAATCGCTTGCCAGCACGAGCCATAACAGGCACAATATAAACCATACCAGGGCTCCCTTGACACTAATTTCAACCTGTCAGAACATACGATGGTCCATGACAGGCCTGCTTTCACATGACAGATAGCTAATACCCTCAACCTCGCCCATTCTTCATAGACGAGCGTGGAATGAGATTTTTTCATCGGTCAATTTAACCTTTGGGGCCCATCAGCACAGAAAAAAAATTGGTTTTCGCCGAAACATCTTTTTGCAAGCTATATGGGAATACAAAAGTATTTTGTATTTGGCTTATAGTTATCTTTTTAATGGCCCCCGGGGCTTGAAGCGGTATCAAAAAGAGATATTTAGGAGATCTTGTATTATGCGTTGTGGTCTCCGGTTTCGAAGGCCACCCCGGGTCTTCCTGTGTGATGGCGGGCTTTTATTAATATGTGGGAAGCCATTATCCATCATGTGCGAGCCCTTGAACGTTCACATACCAAAATGGCCCTTTATCGGCAAATCTTATAAAGGTTCTTGAAGAAAAACGTTGCTTGCTATTCCTACTATGAATGAAATTCTTTCCCAGTTCTCAGTTACATTGCATATAATATGTGTGTGTAATGAATGTAATGATCGTATGTTAAGTTATGGATCTATGGTCTGAAAATAAAAATATATTATTATTATTATGATCAGCCTATAATGTTCCCACTGCTGGGACACAGACCTCCTCTCGGTGAGAGGGATTGGGCCAGAATCCACCACGCTGGCCTAGAGCGGGTTGGCAGATGTCACATATCTTCTAATTTTTTGGTTCTAGGACATGTCTGTGTATTCCTTCACTATTTTGAGAGCAGTTCTAAATTACTTTTAGTTAATCTAATTTTATTTCGAAATATCAACCAATTCTAATCTAATAGAAAAATATGGAAGACAAAGAAATATTGCGCCGACCCCAAATGAATTGTTAAAAGGGCTGGACAATGATGAATTGTTTTAGTTTAGAAGGCCCGTAATTATATTTATATTAGCTATTACCTAATTGTCTTTTTCTTTTATAAATCTAGGGGCACGAAACGGCCAAGCAGTACATTTACACCAAGATTTAAGATTTATAGAGTTAGGGCTTGTAGAGTTAGGGGCTTAGCTAATATCTGTTAACTTTTTAACAGTAAAAGTAGTCGCAATCAAATATCACCGACAATCAATGTCTAAAACTTTTCAAAAATTTAGGTTTACATTAGAGGAATTTTTGACAGATTGAAACTGAGATTAAAACGCGAAACGTTTTTAAAAATACTGGAATTGCCTCTCTGGTCATTTCTCATACATCACTTTCTGGTTTGCCCTTATATCCGGCAATGCTGCAGCAGACATTGCTAGCTTTTGAGTGTTCGTTTTTGTCTGTGCTTGATAACCTGTCTGTAATGTATCCGTTTGTATATGATTCTTGTTACTTGAATTAAACCCATTTTATTTTATTTTGTCATTACCCTTGACACAATTCTTTACTCAACTTACGACACCCACAAGCCACTAGGAAAGCAGGTCTTTGTAAAGGTTACAGCATCCAGTTCTCGAGGAAGTTACATCCCACGGCTTCAACAGACAACTGACAGTTACTTTCACATTTTAAACCCCTCATAACGACAGGGGTTATATAAGCAATACAACAAACTTGAAATAAAGAAACAATTTCGCGCATTCAAGCATACTCCCTCTGTTTACTATTTAACCCTTTTTAAAACGTAGATAACAATGCACAATATCGAACGCTTCCTTAGTAGGGACCTTACAAAATAAATCACTCTTTGCCAAACGAGTTTTGTTTCAATTCAACATGGCGGCTTTCCCGCCAAATCAGCTGAGTTCACGTGAGAATATTATATTATCATTCGTTTCATTTATTTTGCTAACAAAATGTCATTGTTAACTGTATATACGTGTTTTTAATTATTTTTAAATATATTTTCGGTATGCAAAGCAGTTTTGAATGGCTAGAAGCGTTGAACTGTGTTTGTTGATAAAATGTTTGAATAGAGGGGTCTGACTATGTTGGAAAATGCGACTAAAGTTAGATGACCTCTATTTTGGTACTGGTAATGTCAAAAAGAGGTTCAACATAATTTGGTAACGTAAACTTGTATATAATTGAGTATATTTCCAATGATTATAAATTATTCATGACGTTGGTCGACTGTTACCGACTACCGTAGTACCTTACTTGTGATTCGCTTTAAGATTAGTACACATTTAGCTATGTACCAAGCTCACCTCATCTGCCTGCCTTTTCCCAACTATGTTGAGGTCGGCTTCCAGTCTAACTGGATGCAGCTAAGTACTAGCCGATCGATTCTGTAAAAATCTCACTGTGAAAGTTAGGTGAAGTGAGCTTAGAATGAGCTGTCAATATTGCAATCCCTAGCATTAGTTGGAATGACAGCTCACTCCACGCTCACTTCACCTAAGTTTTCACGGTGAGATGGTTATAGAATCGCACTGCTGAGATGGTCACCCATCCACGGACGATCGACCCGTGCCCGCTGTTATTACTTAGCCGCCCTTCAAAAACATAGGTAAGTCATACAAAACAGTTTGTAAAGTTTTGTGCCGATTGCCAACGAATGATCGATTATTTAATTTCGACATTATTTTCCTTCATAGCGTGTCTCGGACATTTCTATAAAATAAGATAGATTTACATCGTCATGTAAATCTAAACTTTCTTAGAAAAATCCATAAAAAAACAGTACCTAGTCAGGAATCCAATACAATTACTTTTCGGACCACGTGTAGGAATGACTTTAGTTTTGCAAAGTTGGCAACGCGGGCCAGATGACATAATTTCCGGTAGGTTTTTAGTGATCAATACTGGCAATTTTAATGTATAATTGTTTGACGGATTATGGTAATTATGATTCATCATCCTTTGTTACGTATTATTATGATGTCAACCTCATAATGATTGCAGAATGCAGAGGGACTCAAAGACCTTTCAAAGGACACCGAAGTTCAGTTAATATTGATATCTATGAGCAAACTTCTGGTAAGCTCAAAAAGCGTACTAGGTGTACCTTTAGTACCTTAGTCTTTTATTATTTGTTTGCTGAGGTATCTCTTGATCTCTGCCCGTTTATTATAGTCTTTCTAAAATACAGTTACGGCTATAGGAACATCCCCGCTAATAGATTTTTCAGTGACATTGTCAAATGTCAGCTGCCAAAATGTCAAACTTTCAAAAACACTAAACTAGTGACAGGTTCAAGGTTTCAGCATAATCAAGCAAAGGCAATAACCTATGCAGCCAATTTGCGCGGGACGACCAGCTGACGTGTAGAGCTTTCGCAAACCGGTAACGTAACTCGACAATAACCTTTTAAAATAACTTGTAAACATTAACCGATTGCTTGAAGACATGACAATAGCTCTCCTATACACTAAAATGATGATAATGAAGTATTTTGTCAACTATTGTTGGATTTTTTTTACTGTGACGCCTGGTTTTGGCGGGAATCAGCTGAGAGAGCAAACAGGTTGGACGGCCTCCTTGTACTATAAAACTTCTTGCGATGTTCGTGCGTGTTGGTATGGGGATTCATTTTAAGAATAAAATGCCGGTTTTTGTTGATTAATGACAGTTTTGAAGCCAAATTTACACTCGAAGACTCATGTCAAACCTAGAAACCGACCATTTAATACAAAATTTTGAGCGTTCAACTGAAAATTTTGCTGCAAATTCTGTTTTAAAGCAAAACCAACCTCAAAATAGCCGAAAAGCTGTCTGAAATGGTTTTCAATCCAAATGAAACGAATCAGTTACACTACTTACACTACAATGACAAATAGTTCCATATGATGTAATAAAATCAAGTTTCAACACTCATTTTCAGCCAAAACTATCAAGAAACAGCATAAAAATCAATCAATAATAATAACTCCATAACGATACATTCCAATCGCCTCGCAAACTCAGTACAGGGGCGCCTCACAGCTTCACCGATTTCAAAATCAGCTGATGGAACGGGCGGCCATACTTTTTGTCCACTTTTTTTTAAATTCGCTAACAGGTTCGGGTCGCTACGCATACGTTCTCGGAAAGCTAGGACTTTTTTTACATAAAATATTTGTGGCAGGTAGGTACAAAGTTCCGGGCTTCTAAAGTATTGTTAAAAGTTAAATTTTCGGCTCTCTAAAGTGTTTATATGTTATTTCGGGTGTGACGGTGGAACCTTATCATGTTAGAATTTAAAAGAGGTTACGCTTTTGATCGTAATCTATCAGATTTACCGCCATTTTTCAAATTCAACGTTTTTTTTATGACATTATAACAAAAATCAAAGACAAGTCATTTATATTTTAAATAGGCGTATAAAAGGCACTTTTGAACGTCAAAATTTACAAGAAAGTAGAATTGATTCTCGGTGGTTCCAAAAGGTAGTTTCGTATGGAGAAGAATGGGCAAGAAACTCAACCGTTACTCGTTTAAAATGTTTTATATAATTCATTATTTAATTATACGTGAAATAGACGCTGCACCTAGAATAAAATTACGGTACCACCATAGCTATAGGTAATGAATAAAAGAGTATTTTTATTTTAATCCCCAGAAATATTCATTTAGCTTGATTTTTACAGATACATTAACTATACAGGACAGTTTTCAAGTTTTATCACCGTTTTTGAGTTTTGAGTACCTACCTATTTTATACCCAAAATCACGTGTCAGTATTCAGAATGTCCTGCCTGTATGAGCTACGTCCCAGTCCGTATGCAAGTTCAAGGTCACAACGGCTGCAAGTTTAGGAAGTTTGCGTCCTCTCTACACAGATCAAAGTCTTTAGCTTATTCCGAGATGATTTCGGTTTTCAGTTTTTTTTTTTTGTACATACAAGACTAAATGAATGTTTGTCTTTGCACTTTGGAGCTTTGACAGTTATTCAAATTGAAAAGTGCCAACATTACAAAACAAAAGTTTTAAATAGTTGACTCAGTTGCCAAAGAAGAAAAAAAAATGTTGAAGAGGCTGTAGTTATGCTCCCTTGATTGTTGCAGACAATATGTGTGACTCTTAGAAGACCTGAAGAAATCAATATTGTTAGGAGGCCCTGTTCCTTAGAGCTCTGAGCCCCTGACCGGGAACTTGGTCGGTTGGACACTTCCGATGCTAGTTGGCTTCTCCAATACAGTACCTATGTCAAGACCTGTGGGAGCTGGTCAGACGAAACTAGAAAAAAAAGACCAACTATAAGCTAAAACACAATTTAAGTAGTTACAACAACAGGCTTCAATCTAAAGAATATAAATAAAATAGTGATGTAACGTGTGTATTATATGCATATCGATAGATGTAACAGAGTCACGTACCTATATAATTTCTTAATTAGATTATCGAATCGAGCAGCTGATTTTCAAATGTTTTTTGCTAGACACACCGAATATTATTAGTTTAATTCAGTCTAATGTTAATAATAATATTATGATGATGATTGGCTATATGTACGGTCTACCACAAGCAGTAGTCTCACTGGAACTGCGAAAATCGACCTTATTGCTGCGAAGTTAGGCGCTGTCAATGTCAAATATTCACCATGGAAGCGTGGTTTACTGTACACGATGGTCGATCGTACAGGTTATTGGTATTCAGATATTGGCTAGGTTCCGGGTCATAGGTACCTATTTTTTGCATTAGAAATGTATGTTTTTAATAGTAAGCGGTGTTTTCTTGTGAAAGTAATGTTTTAAATTTAAACTTTATGAATAAATGATAATTTTTGTAACTTCTTCAGTTAACAGGCAAAGTCTGTAGGTTCACTAGTTACCAGCGGGGTAATTTCGTAACACACTCATCTGCAGACTGCAATTGCATAGCCTTTTCTCACCTACATATGTTGGCGTCGGCTTCCAGTCTAACCGGATGCAGCTGAATACCAGTATTTTACATGGAGCGACTGCCTATCTGACCTCCACAAGCCAGTTACGGGTAAGACACTAACACGATACCCCTTGGTAAGACTGATGTCAGAAATTTAGTCTTATGACAACCCGTAACGAACGGCAGCCAGGAACAACAGTGTTAGAAAAAAATGTAAACAATTACAACAATATGCTGCTGGAGAGTTTGTTGCGCCACTTCTTCTTCCCAGCGATAGCACTAGGAAGTGATGAAGGGCGGGCGTTTTTGGGGGACTGTCTTTTGTAATTTTGACGTTCGAAAAGTGCTGATTCTCAGCCTAATTTGAATAAATGACTTTTGATTTTGAATATAGGACATCATTCAGGTGACAATAATTTTATCATTTATTTTACCCAAAAAGTACTTACTATTTTCGGGGCATAACATCTTGAACATTTTTTACTATTATGGACTATAAACCACACATATTCAGCTCTGTTCAACTTTTGTCCATAGGAAACAACGATTTTGTATGGGATGCGTACGCGTCCGTTCATCTTACGGATTGAAAATACATAAGTAGGTATGATTTTTGGCATTTTCAATCTCAAATAGCAGCCGAGGGGTTTATGATAGACTTTCATTGTAATGCTCAAGAGATCATTTCCGAATTTCCGATAAGACAACAGAATTATTTTTTTTCATTTAAATTTTGGGTACGAAATAAATTATCTATTTAATATTATAATAATAATAATAATAATAATAATTTAATTCAGAAGATAAATTCCATATAAAATGATTAGTACGGCTTAAAACTATGTTAGTACCTTAAAACTATACTTATATTAATAACTGACATGAATTTAATTTATTTATTTATACCTACATTAATTTATCTAACATTAAATATAACAGCACCAGAACTATGTACCTTATTCCAGTGCCTCACAATCGGACACTCCACCTTCTCAGTTATCGTGTTTAGAAGGCCATTGGGGCTGCCCCGCACACGACACATCAAGGAGGCCACTCTCTTACGCACAAGCGTCCTACAGCAGTCGGTGTTGGCCTCCGCAAACATCCCCGACGCACTACAGTATCGCGGCAACCCCATCAGCATTCTAAACCCATTATTGTAGACGACCCGCAGGGCATTGAAAGCCTTCTGCGTATAGCGGACCCACAGGCTGCAGGTGTACATTGTCTGGCAGTACGCCTTAAACAGAGTAATTTTAACATCGTTTGTGCACCTCGCAAACCTGCGCGCCAGCATATTACATCTCACTGCCAATGCCCTGCGTTCCCTCTCAATATCCAAGTCATCCGAGAGGTCCTCAGTGACCCAGTGCCCCAGGTATTTGAATTTGGTGACTCTACTTATCGAAATTCCTCCTAGTCTAACCGGTGGAATGGTCGTGGGAGTTTTTTTACCTGCCTTGAACACAAGTAGTTCACTTTTTTTGGTGTTGTACCTGAGGCCATGTGACACTGCGTACCTCTCGCATATGCCTATGAGCTTGTTGAGGGCTTTAACAGATGGGCTCAGCAGCGCCATATCGTCGGCGTAGCTAATGTTGTTCATACAATTGCCATCAATTGAACAGCCGACACCAGCCCTGCTGAGCTCATCTATCAGTCCATTAACGTACAGGTTGAAGAGCCGAGGTGACGTCAGGCCTCCCTGCCTCACTCCACAATCCAACCTGTATTCTGTGGAACACGCGCCCGCCCACATAACATTATTTGATTGGTTGCCGTACCAATATCTCAGTATGTTGATCATGTCCCTGGGAGTGTTGGTTTCTTCCCGGAGCTTATCCCACAGCACATTATAAGCCACAAGGTCAAATGCCTTCGACAGGTCCAAAAAACAACCGAAAACAGGCGTTTTTCTTGTCACGTAGTACTGGATAGTATGCTTGAGTCGCAGTATTGCAGCTTCTGTCGAAAGCCCAGCTCTAAATCCGAACTGGGCATCATGCAGATGAATATGCTTACTAAGGTGACAATCAATTATATATTATTATTATTTTTTTCTTTATTATTTTTATTATTATTATTTATTTTTTTTTATTATTATTATTTTTTTTTTTATTTTTTTTTTTTTATTTTTTTTTTTTATTTAATTTAGCTGTCTTCTTTATAATAACGAAGCCTGCAAGTCATACAAAATTCATCTCGGCCCAAAACAACACATCTTCCGTCCTTAGCAAAAAGCGCAATGTCGGCAAAAGTCAAAGTTTGTGAATGACATCCAGCAAAAACAAAGGACAGACACACACACACTTCACATTTGAGAAATATTTTGAACCCAATTTTGCAGTCCCGAAACATTTTGGTTGGTAATTTGGTACCCAAGTGTCAATGTCAAACTCAAAATGACAGGAAATGTCAGAAAAATAATGTTTAATAGTAATTCTACGCATCCCAAAACAGTTACAGCGTAAAGGTAGACCTTTGAAACGATAAATCTAGAACTTAAAAGCCTATATCGTTATCAAAACGTCATAAATAATAAAGATACCACACGTAACCTTCATGAAGAAAAGCGCGGGCTGTCAAACGGAGGAAAACAAACGAATATGAACTGTAAAGTTGAGCATTAATGTCTAATTTTCTATAATTGCAGACATTTCTTTTTGCCCTGGTATAATAATATCGATCGTGAGAATTATCGATTGCCAATTGAAATTAGACTTATTGCTTTTGAGATAAAGTTGATTTTTGATTGCATCGTAATGGCATACCTGTTCTCTGACCGACAATGACCTCTTGAAAAAGCGAGGGAAAAATGCTTTATCGTTAACGTTGCTTGCCAATTGAAAAACGACTATAGACTTGAGGCGTAAGGTTGAATTTTGCATGCCATAATACACTTGTGACGTAATATTGATAACATTTTTCGATTTATTAATATAGTGCAGTGCATTCATGCCGAAAATGGTTGAATCTGCACTTTTGGCGGTAAAAGGCTTTTTTATCAATATTTATGTCGTAATTTCCTTATTACAACCTTATAGGTAAATAATAAAGACAATTTCATAGGATAAACTCAGTCCGTACCTTGATAAAACTCTTATATTTTTAGTAGCTTTTCCTTATGGCAATAACGTTGAAAGTCTATATACGTCTTAGTCTGCAATATTGTGCATGGTGGTTTGTCAAAAAGCGTTGGCTAGGGCTACTTCCTTTCATCTCAGTAATGAATCAATCTGCCTGCCTTTACCCAACTAGGGCCGGCTTCTAGTCTAACCGGATGCAACTGAATACTAGTATTTTACATGGAGCGACTGGCCTATGAAAAGATGAATTCCGGTGTGTTGAAAGTTCTGACCTAACCTCAAAATGCAAAGAGTACCTATAATAATGTCAAAATGTGTAATTTCAAGTCTTGGACTTTGCCCATCTATGACTTTTTGACAACATTATTATTCAAAGCATGCCCATCACGGAGCCCACAGCGAGCCACAGACAAATAAAAAAAGGTAAAACCTATGGAAGGCTGAATACGAATACTTGTGCCCTGTCCAAAGAATGCACACAGTCAGCTGACTTGTAAACCTACGCATTGTAACTCAAATCTTTTAGTATATTGCTTGGGTATTGAAATTGCTTGAAACAAGTGATTACACACAAGGATTTCGTACCTATTCAAAGAAAGTGAAAAAATACCTAACATCGAAAAATTAACACTCCAAAATGTCAAACTAAAAATTTGGTGTCATCATGTCATGTGTCATTGTCGGACTTAAAAGCACTTCCGCTGAAGGACCTCCTATGGAGTTCTCTTTAAGTAATTATCGAGCGTTATTTCCATGAAAAAGTCCTTATTTTTCCCTTTTAGAGCTTGCAAAAGCTCACAGTCACAGCTGATTCCAATAAAAGTAGGTAATACTTTAACACCATTTAAAAACACGCAATTTCATCTCATTTCTCTCAGACACGTAAAAAAAAGTCAGCCATGTTAAAATATTACCGCTTAAATCTCAACCGTTTAGAACCCTTGCCGCCATAGTTAAAGAGCTCAATTTCGTAAAGCAATATATTATAGAAATGTAAACGGACCGGGAGAATTCCAGATTTAAAACAACGGTATAGTAACCGACGCTTGGTTTCGCGCGCTTTTGCATCCTCCATACTTTACACTTACCGTTTTAATCATCTTTACGTCGCAGACTTAAGGTTGAATTTTGTCTAATTTATCGGACGTTTAAATTAGTGGAACGCTTGACAGATAAGGCTCAATGAGCTATTGAGTTCTTAGAAATGGAGGATTTATTCTAAACTTGAGAAGTGATTTTGTTTTGTTTATTTTACTACCTATGTTTTAGGAGACAAAACATCTCCATTGCCACAGTATAATTGCTTTCATAGGATTAACTTTATTGTAACAGGATAAACTTTATTGTAACATTGTTATTTAATATGACAAAGTAACAATACACAATCATAATCTTAATTTTGTAAAACACGAAACTCGAAAAAAGATAAAAAGATTACGAAGATTGTTAAAGATTTCTAAGATATAAGAGAAACGGTTATGACTTTCACTGAAAGGCTAAATACAAAAATAAACATGGTTCAAAATACATTGAATTCTAGTTAAAAAATTTCAAATAAAGAACGAAGAAATCGTTCAATGTACATACAATACTACAAACACGCACCATTGGTACATTTTGGCCATAAACTATTTTTTTTAGAGCAATGAACAGCTCTTATTGTGCCTCTGAAGAAATTAACAGAAAAATATAATTTTTCTAAAGAGTTGTAAAAGTGTCTACCGTGCCGCCTCGCAGGTGTACTGGCTTTAATTCTTAGACAATAGGAGGCTACGTATATATTACATGTATTGGCTATAAGCCTTGTAAGTCTATAGGTAAGCTTTGGGTCCTTGGATTTTGGACTGTACCTACATGAGTGAGTTGTCATGGTCTGGGCATGTGATGCGGAGGAATGAGGAAAATGCCGTGTGAAAAGTTTTCGAGTATGAATATCGATGGCTATAAGAGTAGAGGAAGACCAAAGAAACGATGGATGGACTGTGTGAATGATGATATGGTTAGAAAGGAGGTGACTACCGAGATGACGACTGATAGACAACTGTGGAAGAAAAAAACATGTTGCGCCGATCCTAAATACATTGGGATTTATAAGGGCTGGAGAATGTTGACTCTAGATGACACAGAAATAAAATTGTCATTTTATTTTTCCCTGTAACATTATGACTACATCGTATAAAGTATGTTAAAAGAGGTTATATAGTTGCAGTTTGACCACTAAGAATGTTAAAATTCCTCGTGGTCAAATCAGTTTGACTACTAAGTTAGACCACGAGGAAGGAACGATATTTTTTTAAATAAGTATTTTGACAATTATTACATAGCCAAAAGTCAAGAGGAATTAAATGACCGTAGGATTGAGAGGCTTCAGGATTTTGCTTAGCGACCTTTCATGGACAAATGTGAATGAAAATAATACATGAATGATAACACACAACATCACGGTTGTTATCCCCGAAGCATTAGGCAAAGGTACCTGTAGTAACATTTCGCCAGTTATGTTTGAGTTCTATTTAATATGGGGCGAACCTTTTGCCTTTATCATATGCCAGACTTTTTCTTACTACTCTTGGGGTCGTTCTTGGGGTCGGCCGTCGGTATACTAACCGTATGCAGCGGACTAACAGTATTTTACGTGGACTACTTATCCGACCTGCACGACCCAGTTACTGGTAATACGATACCCCTTGGTAAAACTGGTTGTCAGACTTTCGGGCTCGTAACGACTGTCAAAGATCCACAAATGACAGCCGGGACCAACGGCTTAACGTGCATTCCGAGACACGGAGGGGTCTCGGTATGTAATGAATGGGAACCTTTAACCTATCCACGGACAGACCGCGGCAAGCGTAGCTTAACCTGATCGATCAACCCGTGCGGCTGTTATTACTTACCCAGGAGCCCCTTTACTGAGTCTGTGGCCATCAACCAGGCACGAGTCCATGCTCCCGGCTGATTACCATCTAATAAGTTTATGTTCTCTTAACAAAATCAAACAATCTGCTACGCACATACGTTTAAGTGAGGTACCATCTTTATGTATGAGAAGAGGACTTTGCCCTGCCGTGTCGCAGTTACAGGATGATATAGTATGGGAAGCACAATCCCGAAGTCCGTGATTTCCGAATACTTCACATTTGACTCATTGATTCCGCGAGATTTGTACACAATAGGTACAATAAAGCACATGACTCTATCATTAATACAAAAATATGAATCAGCTTTGTGAATCTCCATTATCCGGGATGGGTTAGGTATGTTACATATTTGGGTGTTGCTCTGGTTGACGTCATCACGTCGACGCCGCCTGTCGCTGAAAACCAGCGCTAAGGCTCTGTCTCGTATAGGGTCTTAGCATTATGCTGAGCGATGGCTGTTTTGAGTGAATGTGACGCATGTTTTCCCCAACTTGTTATTTTTAGGGTTCCCGTACCTCAAAAAGAAAAACGGAACTCTTATAAGAACATTTCGTTGTTCGTCTGTCTGTCCGTCGGTCAAGGCCCTTTTTCTCAGGAACGCGTGGAGTTATCAAGTTCAAATTAATATCAAGCAGTGAAAAAATCAAACTTCTAAGTCAACGCAATCAAAAGATACGGGCGTTCATGTTCCGGAATCAAAACCTATAGGGTACTACACTAACAGTCTATAATGTTCCCACTGCTGGGACACAGGCCTCCTCTCTGTGAGAGGGAGTGGGCCGTAATCTACCGCGTGGGCCCAGTGCGGGTTGGTAGATGTCACATGTCGTCGAATTTTTGGTTCTAGGACATGCCGGTTTCCTCACGATGTTTTCCTTCACCGTTTTGAGAGCAGTGGTGATGAAATTATTTACACAAAGTAAAGTGCCTGTCTGGGTTTGGTCTTTGGACCTACAACATATAAGTAAAAAAAAGCGTTTTAATTCACAAATAACAATCCACTTAACAAAATGCTCATAGACTATCCACTTTATCGTGATAAGCATTTATCTACTATCTATGCATACTAGATCAAAGAGCCGTTCGCCAGGAAGTCCCATAACCCCCCATACGATTGGAGCGACCGTTACCTTATCAACTACGTCACGACGAGATATCGCTAACGGTTCGTCGCGATAACCTTAAGAACCACGGCCTCTGGGTTAATGCGAAATACCTTTGGTTACCAGATTCAGTTCGAGAAAAAGTGTGAGTTCGGGAATTTAAGACTCATTCAACCGCACCCTAATTGCGTAACACAATCAATCAGAATCGGTTTTATTTTGACAGTTCAACAACATTCATTGCGTTATTTACGTGTTGAGCAGACAAATTTTTCGAACTTATGAAGCATTGGATTAGCAATTTGCTTCAAAATGATTCAGATTCCGATTGATTGTGTGTTACGCAATTAGGGTGCTGATAGCAGTCCACAAACAATATGGCACTTAATATCGTGCCCAGCGTGACATAAGTATTGTCTGGCAGGACAGTTCCTGTAACGCAAACTCAAAGTATTTATTTCAAATTTAAGGCATTTTTTAATTGTCAAGGTGTCGGTGAGTCAGAAAGATAATAATTTATATAATTATAATTTTTATATTTTATTTTATTTTTTTATTCATAAGTTCACAGAAGTATAAATTACATAGAAGTTACATCATTACAAGTAACTTAATATTATGAGAAAAATAATAATCTATGCCTAAAATAAATCTAGTGTATATCTTCTAAATATTGGTTTATGGCCTACTGAATTCAATAGCGACCTGGCTGATGTAGGTTTATTCAAACCTGTGTTTCAGGCAGATGAAGCTAGTTGCCCATTCCAAAGCGTATAGTAGGTACTTCCGCCAAAACCTATATCTGACCGTTTTGAAAACAAAATCCCGTGCACATGATGACCACAGCTGCGTCCGTAAGTAAAACAAAAGAGGATCCTTTTTAGGTCGACTAATAATATGCGCTGCAAGCAGGAATAGTCCTTACGGTGGTCAGATATAGATTTTGGCGACAGTACCTATGGAGAAGAACGGGCAAGAAACTCCACGGACACTTTTTTAAATCATATTATTGTTACAAAATATGGATACATCATTCATGTTGAAATTATACATGTGAGAACGATGTAGAGAGACGTGCACGTAATAAAAGAAATTAAAACCTGCCGTGGCGCCTAAGAGATGAGATGACCCTACTGTCGTTCACGAACATGACGCATGGATCAGCACTATTTAGCTCGACCATTTTGAAAGGACTTCATGATCCAACGTTAAGCTGTTGGTCCCGGCTGTCATTCGTGGATCTTTGACAGTCGTTACGGATCGTCAGAAGCCCGAAAGTCTGACAACCAGTCTTAAGTCTGACAACCAGTCTTAAGTCTGACAACTAGTCTTAAGTCTGACAACCAGTCTTAAGTCTGACAACCAGTCTTAAGTCTGACAACCAGTCTTAAGTCTGACAATCAGTCTTAAGTCTGACAACCAGTCTTAAGTCTGACAACCAGTCGTACCAAGGGGTATCGTATTACCCAGTAACTGGGTTGTGAAGGTCTGATAGGCAGTCGCTTCATGTAAAATACTGGTATTCAGCTGCATCCGGTTAGACTGGAAGCCGACCCCAACATAGTTGGGAGAAGACAGGTAGATGATGATGAGTCAAGACGTCACACGTGTGAAAAACAGTATCGCAATTCGAAAAAATAATAGTTGCAATGACAAAGATATCTATATTTACTAGAGCATTGGAAGGCCAGTTACGAGTAGTATACATATACCTAGGTTCATAACCTTTTTTTTTTTTTTTTTTTTTCAGGATGGGAAATCATCAAATGACTCCTCCCGCTCTGGGTGCAGCAGAAGGGAGTGTCAGACTCTTACTGACTAAAACCCACCCGTGTTCCTTCCTTAGCCCTTTATGTTCCAGGGCAGCGGTAAACCCTTTCGGATGTTCCCGCTACCCTGGCAGGTAGGTTCATACCCTGACAGGAGCTTTACTTTGTGTAAATTATTTCATCATCACTGCTCTCAAAACGGTGAAGGAAAACATCGTGAGGAAACCGGCATATCCTAGAACCAAAAATTCTAAGATATGTGATATCCACCAAACCGCACCGGGCCCGCGTGGTGGATTACGGCTCCCTCTCACGGAAGAAGCTGAATAAGCAATATTTACTTATAACGGAAATACGTTGTTAGAAATTCTCCGAAGAACATTGTCCTTAAAGTTGTTGGCTATAAAATCATAAAGATGTCTTCGATAAAGATGAGTTTAGAAATTAAAACAATACCGCACACGTCATAGCATAACAGATAGTCTTTGCCCGCGACTTCGTCCGCGTGGAAGTCGTAAGATACACAATGGCGCCGATTCCCTTGTTCACAAACTAAACTAAATTTAATTTCAGTGCATCTTTTTCTTTCTATTTCATTAAGAAAAGGACAAAAGATAATAGTTAGCTAATCCTGTCAAATTAAGATTTAAAAAATCACACAACTGTGAAGTGTGAACCAGCACACTTTCAAAATAAAAGGCATTGTGATCTATTACAATTCTATGTGTGACGTCACTGAATTATTTCGCAGAGTTCCTACCCAACACTGGCTGGTAACAAAATTTAATAAAACTATTTTTATTGTCTATGTCAATCAGCTGTTAATATCCCGCCATGTTTGTTCCGTGAATCTGTAAAAACAAAACGTGTGTTGAATTTGATTACATTTATAACTGCTTTGCTTTGTAACTTTTATTACTTAGAAGATATTGATCGAATTTCTGTTAACTGTAAGCAAACTGAAGTGGGCTGGCCATGTTTGTCGAAGGACCGATGGCCGGTGGAGCAGACGAGTCCTGAGGGGCAATTCTCGTAAGAACGTTCACAGTCTGATCTGGAGGGGCCCGCGGCTAAATAATAACAGCCGCACAGGTCGATCGGTCAAGTTAAGCTACGCTTGCCGCAGTTGGTCTGTGGATGGGTGACCATCTTTACATACCGAGACCCCTCCGTGCCTCGGAAAGCACGTTAAGCCGTTGGTCCCGACTGTCATTCGTCGATCTTTGACAGTCGTTACGGGTAGTCAGAAACCCGAAAGTCTGACAACCAGTCTTACCGAGAGGTATCGTATTACCCAGTAACTGGGTTGTGGAGGTCAGATAGGCAGTCGCTCCCTGTAAAATACTGGTAATCAGCTGCATCCGGTTAGACTGGAAGCCGACCCCAACATAGTTGGGAAAAGGCTAGACAGATGATGATGATGATGTTCACAGTCTGATCTCAGTCTCAATCTGTCAAAAATACCTCTAATTTCCCTACATTTTGTCAAGTTTTTGACATTGATTGTCGCTGAGATGAGATTGCGACTAGATTTTGAATTACGGGAATTGGCCACCTGGATTGGAGACCGCGTATCGGCAAGCGTAGTGTGGGACGCCCCCCAGATAGATGGACGGACGACCTACAGGAGGCTGGGATACACTGGATGCGGAAGGCGGAGGACAGGGTGTTGTGGCGCAGCCTCGGTGAGGCCCATAGAAATGTCCTATATCTATGGTGAGCCCTATTTCCAGCAGTGGACTGCGATAGTCTGAGTTGATTGACATTAATGACATTGACTGCCCCGTTGGTATCGTGGTAGCAAACCCAGGACCCCGTGCATACACGAGGTCCTGGGGTTCCCAGGTCGGGCAAAGTGAAATTGGGTTTCTTAGGAAATTCTCAGTAACAGCCTGGAGTCTGGAAGTTGGCTGACCCCCGTGCCTCGGAAAGCACGTAAAGCCGTTGGTCCTGCGCCTGATCTCTCCCCGGTCGTGTCGGATTGCCGTCCCATCGGACTATGAGAGTAAAGGAACAGAGAGTGCTCCTGTGTTTGCGCACACACTTGTGCACTATAACATCTCCTGCGTACCTGGATAATCTCCGTTGAGATTGGCCATCGTGACCTAAATCGGTCGGGGAATTATAATCCTTCTAATACCTATTATAAACGCGAAAGTCTGTGAGGATGAATACGTATGGATGTTTGTTACTCTTTCACGCAAAAACTACAGAACGGATTTGGATGAAATTTGGCACACAGATAGTTTATAACCAAGATTAACATATAGGATCATTTTTATCCCAATATTCCTACTGGATCGAAACTTATGCAGGTGAAACTGCGGGGCGCTGCTAGTTATAGATAAATGCTTTGAGCTTGAGTTAGACACCATTTTTACTTAGGCCCCGAATAAAATCAGTGTTCTTTTCCGTTTTCAACATAGAGATGTTGAAAACGGAAAAGAACATTTGAAGATACGGTTGTCATCTTTTAAGAGGTAGAGACTTACCTCTTAAAAGATGACAACCGTATCTTCAAGTTCCACGAAAGCAGAGAGGTATATTCAAACGTTTGTCCTGTCGTAACGGACGATTTGAATCGGAAAGGACGCGGACGTTAAGTGTAAGAATTTTTTGTTAGACCAAGTACCTGTTTCGAAGCCTCGCTCGGAGAAAAAGAAATCATTATCTGACTGCCTATACGGAGGTACTATTATTTGTTGTAGGCTATTAAATAATCTATTAATAATATAATATTTCGTAACTCGTTTGATTAAATGATAGATTTCGATGGAAACGACTCAAATGGAGATGTTATAAAGGAAAATAGGACGCGTTTCGAATTTTAGACGTAGAAAATAAATGATTTATAAGTCAAAAATAACTGGAATTTCGGAAGTCGGTGTCGTCATTATTATTATACCTTTGTAAGTTATTTTTAAGACCTTATGTAAATATACTACAAATTTAATACTGAATAAAATATTATTGTTATTGTTGGTTCCGCATTTTCGTTTTTTGCAAGTAATCTTTTTATTTTTTAATTTTGTCGTACGTATCAACACCCATCACGTCTCGTCTGAGAAGTTTCGCTGGCTAATTTAATTTGACCTTTTATTGAAGAGCTATGGAGCGAGCTATGCTCGGAGTCTCTTTAAAGGATAAAATTTGGAATGAAATCATCCGGAAAAGAACCGGAGTTACCGACGTAGCGCGCAGAAAACTGCCGGTCCATTCTGTAAAAATCTCACCGTGAAAACTCAAGTGAAGTGAGCTTGATGTAAGTTGTCAGTAGTGTCAATCCCTAGCATTATTTGGAATGACAGCTCACTCCACGCTCACTTCAGCTAAGTTTTCACGGTGAGATGGTTACAGAATCGCACTGCAGAAGTGGCAGTGGGCTGGCCATGTTTGTCGAAGGACCGATGGCCGGTGGAGCAGACGAGTCCTGGAGTGGAGACCGCGTATCGGCAAGCGTAGTGTGGGACGCCCCCCAGCTAGATGGACGGACGACCTAAAGAAGGTTCCTGGGACGGACTGGATGCGGAAGGCGGAGGACAGGGTGTTGTGGCGCAGTCTGGGAGAGGCCTATATCCCGCAGTGGACTGCAAGGGGCTGAGTTGATTGATTGATTGTATTGAAGAACCAATGGCAGGTCAGTTGAACAACAACCACACTCCAACCAAAACCAAATCGTGACAGGCGTCTTCCATAACTCGTAACTAGATTGTCATTTAGAGGCCTCCACGGAGTACAGTCACGAGCAAAAGTATGTGTACACTCGGCTTTATTCAAAAGCGATTTACTCCTTTATTTTTTTAAGAAATTTTATGTTGTTACGAACATAAAATTTCGAACCCATAGGTTTATGTAATGTGTCATATTTCAACGATGCATTCGTTATTTCACGAAAAAATCGCAATTGAAATTTGCCAAGTGTTGACTTAATGGTGCTCGTGACTGTACAAGTTCGTGATTATGTAATTTGACTCCCTGTCCTGACATTGTTCATTATTATTTATCTCAAACTAACTGATCGTCCAGTATATCTAGGACTGCCATGATGTCACTATTGTAAACCAAAATCAACAATGAAATTAAATAAAATTGTTTATTCTAAATTGTAAATACGTTATTGGAATCACTTTTACATGTCATATTATTTAAAAAAATATGCTAGATGAGGTCGGCGTTTCCTATCTGACTACTCTGAGAAGAAAGGCCGAAACATACTCAGAGGTCACAGCACAGATTCTGTGGTCACAGTCTCTTACTTAATCTCGATATGTGAAGAATAGAATAGAATTTTATTTTTTGCAAATGGTTACCTATACACAGTTACCTAGTTGTTATGATAAATTATCAAGGCTTAGCCATATTTCACCATTCGGCATGCAAACAATTAGATACATTATTTAAGAGTAAGACACATTTTAAAACCAATTACAATTATCATTCAATAGATCAAATTATCATTACAATTATAATTTGATAGATCAATGAATAAATTATCATTATAAAATTCACTATCATTAATACATTATCATCACAATTATCATTCAATGCATCAATCTATACTTATAATAAATCTGTAGAAGTGAAAATTCTGTACATTGAAAATATCCAAAAAATAAATGGCAGGGGGTGTTACTTGACCGACACCGAACCCAAAAATGTGATTAAAAAAATTTTTGTCTGTCTGTCTGTCTGTCTGTCTGTCTGTCTGTCTGTTTGTTCAGGCATCACGCAAAAACTACCGGTTCGATTACGATGAAACTTGGTATAATTATTCTTTAATATCCTGGGCACCACACTGGGTACTTTTTATCCCGGAAAAGTATATACAATAAAAAACAAACTTAATTTTGCGGTTCGATCCCTATACCCGATTACCACTGTCTGTACTGTACCAACCGCAAATACTAAGTTTGTCGTAGGTTGGGTCACCCGCAGTGGAGTTCATTTTTATTCCTTTTAGTTTTTAGAGTTATTTAGGTTTATTTTTATATGAGTCGTAGGTATAGACTTAGGTTATTTTATAATACTGTTAGGTAGGTTTAGTCATTCGTATAGATATTAGTTTTTAGGGATTTTACTTATTTATTGAGTTTAGATTAGTTATCATCAGAAATAGGTTTATTTAGGTAGGTAGGTATTTAATTTTCTGTTATTGAGTTTTTTTTTTAAATTAGTTAGGTACTTAGGTAAAGATATCATATAGGTACCCTCTTAATCACCACTAATGAGACACAATTGGTTTTCTATTGTAATTAGCCACAAGTGGCCCGCGACATAGATGGCATTCTGGGGAAGCACATACATTTTATCCTGTTAGCACGTTCCTGTGGGTAAATTTCCGACATCCACGCGGGCGAAGCCGCGGGCAGAAGCTAGTAATTAATATATTACAATTATAATTAAATAATTTTTCTCTATTAGAAACTCAGTTACAAAGAACCTAGTACGTTTTATGTATCAAAAATTTAACATTACTGTATTTAAGCCTTTCTAACCACTTGGTAATTTATTATAAATAATTGGGGCCATGCATTGATGTATTAAAAACGTAATATATCAATGGGGCCATGCAATAAACACGAATACCATGTAGATTGATGTCTGAAATGGTCTTTTGAGGAAAGTACCGCACAGATTTGAGAGGAACAGTCCAGTCAGTGCAAGCATATGTCCGAAATCGTGTAGCTCAACCATAGAAATGTGAATCAACTCAGAACTTGTGGAGCTCAACGAAGAAAAATTAAGATTCGAATTCGATAAATAAATTCGTATCTTCTCATGATGGTAACAACCAGCAGAGGCAAACAAGTCGGCAGTCCACCTTATGGTTAGTGGTCTCTGCCGTCAATGAACATCAGCCGGTCGATTCTGTAAAAATCTCACCGTGAAAACTCAAGTGAAGTGAGCTTGATGTGAGTTGTCAGTAGTGTCAATCCCTAGCATTATTTGGAATGACAGGTCACTCCACGCTCACTTCACTTAAGTTTTCACGGGGAGATGGTTACAGAATCGCACTGCAGATTCAGAGGGGCAATTCTAGTAATTATAAAAACGCTGATCTAGTCTCAATCTGTAAAAAATACCTCTAATTTCCTTACATTTTTTGACATTGATTGTCGCTAAGATGACTAGATTTTAGACGTTTTTAATTACGGGATAGCAACTATTATGACTTCGGCCTATTGCCCGATTCTGGCTTGACGTCGATTTCTGGGACACGAGTAATCCTACCTAATATTCTTTACGCGAAAGTTTGTATGGATGGAGGGATGTTTGTTACTCTTTCACGCAAAAACTACTGAACGGATTTGGATGAAATTTGGCACACAGATGGTTTATAACCAGGATTAACATATAGGATACTTTTTATTCCGATATTCCCACGGAATCGAAACGTATGCGGGTGAAACCGGGTGGCGCTGCTAGTTTGTTATAATTTAATTGTCCTTTTGTGTAACTAAATAAATCTTTATATCTACTAATACCGTGGACAATAAATACAAGCATAGCTGTAATAGATGGTCAATTCAAATTAACATTGCAAATGAATATGTGCATACATAGTTTTATTAGTCGATCACGTTTCATCAAGTCAATGAACGAAGCGTGGCGGAATAATTTTGAAGCAAATTGCTAATCTATTGCTTTTTTCGAAAAATTTGTCTGCTCAACACGTAAATAACGCAATGAATGTTGTTGAACTGTCAAAATGAAACCGATTCCGATTGATCGTGTGTTACGCAATTAGGGTGCTGGAGTGAGATAATAACAATTTGAATGTTTTTTTGCCGAAATTATACTGAACTTATGGAACCCTGATTTTTATTACCTACAGGCTGTCTCATTGGCCAGAGCATCCACTTAATATACTAGCTTCTGACTACGACTTTGTCCTCGTGAAACTTGCTCTGCCGACCCACCCCATTGCTTCGCATCGCATCCCCTGCCCATGCTATTGCAGCGGTATCTACAACGCCACATGCGAACGACCCGTCATACTGACGTCACGCAAATCCTGCATCTCGCAAGCAGAGTTTACCGCGCAATTAGCTTACATACAACTTCCCGACATCAACCGTTGGGCAATTCCCCGCAAGACACAGGAGGATCCTCCCTTTTCTATGGAGGATGAGAAATTTACACCCTGTTCCTCATACCTCTATAGTGGAATACGAAAAATGCTTGATGCTGTGTCAGTATGATGCGTCGTTCGCATGTGGCGTTGTAGATACCGCTACACTATTACTTCGCCTTCGCTTAGCGTTCTTTTTGAATTTATTTCTTTTTGCTCGGCTCCTAAGGGTCATGCATGGCGTGATGTAAAAGCCTTTCTCAAGAATTCGGCTATCAAATACAAAAATAATTTTTCAACTCCGATTCGTAGTTCCTGAGATTGGGGTTTTCAAATAAACAAACTCTTCATTATAACTCTTCTTTATTATTAGACACAGATTATACTTTAACATTCAACTCAGCCTATCGCTGTCCACTGCTGAACATAGGTCTCTCCCAGGGTGCGCCACAACACCCTGTCCTCCGCCTTCCGCATTCAGTCCGTCCCAGCCACCTTCTTTAGGTCGTCCGTCCATCTAGCTGGGGGGTGTGCCACACTACGCTCCACTCCAGGACTCGTCTGCTCCACCGGCCATCGGTCCTTCGATAAACATGGTCAGCCCACTGCCACTTCAGTTTGCTTACTCTGCAAGCTATGTCGATGACTCCGGTTCTTTTCCGGATAATTTCATGTCCGTCACAGCCCAGGTCAAAACTGTGCAACTATTGAATTAATGAGTAAAGAAGTGGAATGTATGCTGAATATAGGCCAAGTTATGCCATACGATAAGTTTCAGGTTTTAATCGGAGCAGCCTGACAGCGGAAACTCGCGGCTTTTTCTCAACGGAGTATCGAGTTTGTGCAGTCGACCCTAAAAAGTTTACGGAGTACCAGTATTCAATAATGCTGGCACAATCGGCCTTATTACAAAACAAGGTTTATCTTTATGAGCCAGGTTAACTGAGCCATTTTTTAAATTTCGAGCTATAATCTGACAAAGTTTAAGTTCTTATAAAACTAACTTCCATTGGGGCGAAGAAATTTCACGCGGACGAAGTCGTGGAGGAGGAGCAGGAGCTAGTACTACATAATTCCGTGCTTTATTAGAAAAAAAATGCTGCCTCAATCGTCCTTAAAAAGTTTATCGAGGAGGTACTGCGGGGTAATCGCGTAACAGGCATGAATCATTTTGCAGAATATCTACTGCTAATCCATTGCTTCATATGTGCGAAAAATTTACCTGCTCAACAACGTAATAACGCAATGAAAGTTGTTGAACTGTCAAAATGATAGTTGTAGGCCAAGCTCAAGTCTGACTGAAGACAAGACTGCTGTGATATGACTGTGATTGTGACTGAAATCACAACAGCTAATCGATTTTGGCGCAGAATACCCACTTCTCAAAATGGCAGAGTAATAGACTAATTATTCTCAAAATGGCTAATTCTTTAAACGACTAATTCTTTAAACGACTAATTCGCAAAAAGTCCCAATTCTATAAATACCTAATTCTCGAATAAGACAATTCTTTAATGAGTGTTTGAGAGACTGTTTAGCTAATTTCTGTGTTGACAAGTGATTCGGATGCCATTTTGGTTTTGGACATAATCTACTCACAACGTTCGTTGGTAAGCGCATCACTTGGGAACGACGTGACCAATTTGTCTATTTTTTGTTTTAAAATGTTCCTAATTATAGTCAGACTCAGGTTTTTATGAACAGAAAACATGGAAAAGATTGCCGGAAAATTGACAAATTCGGGATAACCTGAACGTCTTTTTTTCTATTGGATTTTTGTAGGCATTAGGTATTTAAATTCGGACAGGACGTCTGTCTGGGCAGCAAGTTAACAATATTTATATAAGTAAGAACACGTCGAAAATCGATTCACAAGTAGCTCGACCGGCAAATATTTTGACCACAGCATGAGCGAGCTACCTATTCGTAAAATGCTGACGTAATTTTGACAGGTTATATTAATGTCAAACGTGGTACATTTTATTTTATTTTTAGCCTCTAAAAATAAATGCCAGCCAGATGCTTGCCTGGGAGATAACCATAATGTTTTTTAGGCATGTCGTTATGTAATGCAAAAACTATGAATTTGAATACAAATATTATTACCTTTCGGCCTCAGTTTTACAATGTGATGTCACTGACACGTAGCTTTTTCCTCTATATTTTTTTGGTAAAGCAATGACAACATAATACAGCCTATTGTCCATTTTCATTGAAAATTTGTAGAAGCTCATAGTAAGTTAATCCAGGATGTCAGCCATTTCTTCTCGACTTTGGCGCGAATCGGCAAACCACAAGCCAACGGCTAATGTTACGGTAAAAAGCTCCATAGGTACCAACATTAAAACATTGGCATTACAGCATAACGTCTTCGATTCAAAAATCGTGGCCGAGAAAAAGTGACAGATAAAAAAAAATTGACACGCAAAATGGCGAAAATAAAAAACAGCTGACGATTTGATCGAATGTATTTTAATTTACAAATCAATATTTGAATTGAACTTGAGGCTTGAGAAGTCACACTGCCTCCTTTTTTTGTCGCCACTTCAAAAGCATAACTTCGACCATAATATGATTGCTGAAGAATTTAAGGATATCAGGAGACGCAAAGTTATATTTGCGGTTGAAAAGTTGATAACTAATACAAATTCTACCGCATCCCTAATTTTCCAATTGCAAATAAAAGTTGGCGCGCTTTTAAGTAAGGTTATGAAGCAAAAGTCATTGAATTTTGAACTTAATACAGTGGGTCAGTAAGTTTTAATTCGTTTGTGTATTCCAGAATGCGATCATATGATTGTTACTTTGAATTTTATCAATGTGTTAGTGTGAGATACTGGATTCTCATTACGCGTTTCTTGATTTTAAACCTTAATGCAATCTCTTAAAGTCTACATTTGTATGTAAGCAGTTTTTTGTATGTGTAAGAACAGGATCCGTTTCCCATATGATTTTTGTATGGCATTCCATTCAAGGCTGAGGCTGAAGTGAAGTATGCTCTACTGTCATGAATATAAAGTTGAAATTGAAATAAATTATGTTAATATCCTCGATCTAGTTAGGACGTATGTACTCAGACGGGTTGGTCGTTCCAGTTGCCAACTTCTAAAATTCAAAATTATACCAATTTTGCAAAAAACCCGTAATTGAAAAAATAACAGCTGATTTGAGGTTATGGCCTAAAATAGGCTTTTTTAATTTGAAAAAAGTATTCAAAAAATTATTCAGGATAGTACTGTAATATCGATAATGAATATAGACTTGATCAACTAGTCAACTTTAAAATCATTTCATTTTATCTGAACAAAAATTGTACAACTTTTTCAGTTCATGTAGCTTTTCAACGTTTTGGTAACACTGCAGTACGCCAAGAAACTATTAATTATGTTACGAGAGACTTTCCAAAAGAAAAACAGTTTAACCAAATGCTATGTTAGATTACGCACATGATCATTATAATTATACCTATTTGGAGTACCGCATGCCTGCGGACTTAAGTGTTTTTATTAATTTGATTGAATCAGATAAATACTTTCAACAAATTCGTCAAAACTACAAAAAGACACATTGGTTGGTAGACTTGGTAGTGACTTTAAAAACGCTATTTTTAAATCACAACCAATGCTTACCAGGGGCCCTTGGCTATGTAATAACAGCCGCACAGGTCGATCGATCAGCTTAAGCTATGCTTGCCGCGGTTGGTCCGTGATGGGAGACCATCTTTACATCCCTCCGTGCTTCGGAAAGCACGTTAAGCCATCTAGATCCTTGACAGTCGTTACAGTTAAGGTCATCAGATGCCCGAAAGTCTAACAACCAGTCTTACCAAGGGATTTCGTATTAACCAGTAACTGGGTTGTGGAGGTCAGATAAGCAGTCGCTCCATGTTATATACTGGTACTCAGCTGAATCTGGGTAGACTGGAAGCCGACCCCAACATGTTGGAAAAAGGCTAGGCAGATGATGAACCAATGCTTACCAAGCATGTTTGTTTATGCTGAGTCAAGCTCGTAATATTATGAAAAGTAAACTCAGTCAGTAGTATTGAAGGAATTCAGGTTAAGCAATATAATTTTATTAGCTTTTAATTAAAATTAAAGAATCACCACAACTCAGTTTCTCCTATAATATGTTTTAGGTTAAGTTGTGTTCATTTCATAGGCAAGTGTTAATAAATTACAAAACTACACCCCGAAATTAAACGAGCAAGCAAGTAAAGTTTATTAAAAAGTACTTCTACAAAAAATAAATAGAACCTCTCAAGAGTAACTAACATACCATTCCTTTATCTACTCTCTTTTCGTATTCGTTAAGTATGTACTTCTAAACTACTTGATAGATTTTGATGTGTATTTCAAAATCAATTAAACCATTTTGTAAAGAAGATTTTCAACTATAAAACATGGATATTTAGTCTCTGTAACAAACGCAGAGTAGATCGATGATAAATTAATAAATTTCTTGTCAAAAACAAAGCCCCTAACTCTACATTAAAATTTACCATAAAAGTAGAAATCCCCCACCCTACCATAAAAAACATAGAGGGTGGTATCACCAACGGCCGTTTCGCGCGCCCGCGGGATCTCTCCCATTACGCTCGTCAGTCATCGCTTGGCGCCTGTCGTGAGCGGTCACCGGCCTAGGTGTACTCCCAAAAATACTGTGATAAAAACTTTTTTACAAAGACTGATTGAATTATGTACTATTTGTGAAACTGTGCTGTTATAATATTGTGCGAAAATGTGGGGAGAGAGCAGCCAACATTGTGAGGTGAACTGTCAGTGCTCTGGGTAAGTTTCTATTGTTTTAGGTTAAACTTCTATCATAGAGCTTCATGTGACCTAATTTCTCTCTTGATTAGCAAGAATAACATCTGTTATGTATCAAAACATTCATCTTTTAGGTCGTAATCATTTGTTTACTTCATCGTCGGCTAATTTTTTCAATGAAATTTGAACAACTATGTCACAGTATTACAATAGAGGAAATATTGTAATACTGTGACTATGTTGCTAAAGTGTTTAATAACTAACCTAACGCAACAAAAGTCTATTGTCTTGACTGTAGGTAACTACCTTTATATAACCTTTATCAAGCTGGCTAGAAAAAACAAAACCTCAATTCTCTGGCTTTCGTATATTAATTACTATAACCTGTGATAACGGCTGGGTTATCCCAAGAAAAGGTTTTTTGAGGTTTACTCTATTGCGATAGGTAGGTAAGTAGAGATCCTGCCGTGTGAATTATTGGGCTATAACTGTCAGGTATAAACCAGTCTATGGTCGTTGTTAATTTCTCTACTAGCCTAGCAGCGCCCCATGGGAATATCGGGATTAAAAGTCATCGAAATCCGTTCAGTAGTTTTTGCGTGAAAGAGTAACAAACATTCATCCATCCATCCTCATAAACTTTTGCGTTTATAATATTAGTAGGACTTAGGGGGTACGGTACCACGTTCAAGATAATTATATTTATCTACTTACCACGTTCAAGATATTATTTTATAGGTACCGTGTGATTTTGTAAGCTTTAGAAATACCTACTAGATCTAGAGTAGTTAAGACTATGCTAGAAGGAGAGTAAGTAAGTTAGTCTGAGGGTCATCTTAGGGTCTAGAGCCCTTAGATAACCCTCAGACCTGCGGGGTAATTGCGTAACACACTCAGTAACAATGGATTTCATTTTGATAGTTCAACAACATTCATTGCGTCATTTACGCTGTTGAGCAGACACGTTTTACGAACATATGAAGCAATGGATTAGCAATATTCTTCAAAATGATTCAGATAAGAGATTGATAGTGTTACGCAACTAGGGTGCTGAATTGCTGATCCTCCTAAGAAGGCCCTGTGATGTCTAAGATACACGACGTCGTCGCGCCGTCGCGCCTGTTTGCGGGGGCTTTTACTGATGTCTTTTGCGACGGAATAGCCTCTGTTGTCTGTTAGATTCATATTCAACATCATCTTTTCAGCCGGAAGACGTCCACTGCTGGACATACATATGCCTCCCCCAAGCAAGCATCGCTAAATTGACCGGTTACGTTGTGTCATCTTGCGAATTCTTAAGTTAGCGATATTATGACCCATCTACTTGCTTGTGGGTGTATCTTCTACCTATTGGTGCATCTGCTTACCCTACGGGGAATAGAGCCGTCATGTTTTATGTAAAGTATTGTAGTACCTAGTATAATACGTCCATGTGTTAACTACAATGCCCTATGCTCTAAAATTATGTCGGAAGGAAATACGTCAGACGGTCAGAAATACAGGTTGGCAACTTTACGACAAAAACAGACTCATTGGTTCAGCGGTTAAAAGATCGGCCGCCGATCGTGTGGGTCGGATTTTGAATACTAGCTCAAGCTATGCGAGAATATAGCTATAGCTCATGGTCTCCTGTTGTCGCGAAAATAGGTAGGTATTAGCCAGTCAGCTAAGTGCTATACTGCTAAAGAAACATAGGTAGGTATTACATAGTAGTTAATACACTATATCTTTCAAAGAAATTTAAGCTTATTTTACAAGAACTCATAAACTTTGCACACTATAATGCTTTTATTCTATCTTTTATAATTACGAAATGAATGACAGTAAGGATAAAGGCCAAAAACAAGTTTTATTTTCATAGTGTGTACACAATGGCCAATGATGGGCCATGTTTCCCGTGTCCTAATAAAGCACAGGCATCAACGCAAACAGCCTAGTTTATTTTTCCTTAACTTAAACATGGCTTATCAAACATTACATACCTTCCTACTTAGGTACACATGTTCGACATAATAATAATATGCAAAAAAAAAGAACTTGAAATAATGACATCATCTTTTTTGGCATTAGCCTTGAAGCATAGACTAGGTGAACGACCTCTTTTGAAACCACGACTCTATGGTTGTAGGATGGCGCGAAAGTGGTCAGTGAAAGGGAAATTTTCATTTAGAAGTTAAGTATTAAAATGGTTTTTTTGGATGACAGAAGATGAAGAGACTTTTTTTTTTATTAAGTTATGTTAAGTTTTCCAAGCAATTTTTACGAGAAAATTTCTTAGAAACGCTAAGTTTTACTTCATAATCATATCTACTGTTTTTGTTAGTAATTAGATTACCTAATTAGAACATTGAGCAGTCCTGTTAGGCTGTTAAAACATAAAAGTAAGCTTACCGGTTACTACATCAAGTTTTCATACTCACTTGTCATTCAAGAAGCTTATAAGTTCGTTAGTCATGACGTAATTTCCGATTACCAAGCACTAGAGCTCATGATCTTAGGATTTACATTTCAAATTCCCGTTGTAAATGTAACCGTCAGCTGTTGAAGACAACTTGCAATACTTGCATCTAAGAATAATATAGACAACAAGGTTTTCGATACTGATTTTGGATTTGGATTGACGAATCTACAAGTCAATACAATACCAACTCGATTCGAATCTGCCTAAAAGTTATTTGACCTTTGCCTAAAAAAAATACGTTCCGAAGCTGTTATTCTCGACTCAATTAACGATCACCTCAACCGAACATCTTGGTTAAAAACATTTATTACAAAATCATTTTTTATCTGCAAATAGGATGTTAGCAATAACCGATAATTCTAGCTTATGTTTGTAAAGCCATCTCGCTCTCTCTTATTGAGTTTAGCGCGTAAGAAAGGAATGGAGATATCAGGATCGGCGGGAAACGCGTTGAATGTCAACGATCGTCGCCATTGAATCATTTTATTGGCTGCTGCTGCATATCTTTGAGCCGTTTCCTGTGCTCTATTTATGCAGAATGTTTATAAACCAACTGATTTATTACGCCCCAGTGAACTAGTGATCTATCCCAGGCTAAGGAAACATGCTAGCGATTACTATGGCCCGGGTCGAAGGTAACCGGAAAGGGATGATGTTAACTTTGCAGTCTGATTTTATCGTGAATTCGAAATTGGGACATTGGGTGAAATGGTGAAAACGACAATTTTTAAATCAAGATAAGAAAAAACACGTTTTTTTTTCGTAACCTTCGTAAAAATTGCGTCAAAAAACGTTATTTAACTTTTTTTTATATTTTGCGGCGTAAGTAGATACCTACCTAGTTTGTGTAATCAGTAACTGCATATAATTGCAAAACAAGATAGGCTACCCGGAATTTATGAATGAAGCGGCAGTTATTAACAATTGGCATTAATTAACAAGTAGGAGTACACTAGCGATAAGTAGGTCATTTTGATAAAAAATGTACTAAAATAAATCAAGTTGATCTGTGTGTTATCTAGAGCATAAAAAAGTTGATACGATGTCAATTATTTTCTGAGATTTTAGCTGCCAGTTTACTTCTACCTTTATACATATAACAGATAATAAAACAAAACATAATTTCATTTAACGTGCCTATCCTTAAACCCTACAAATAAAAATTCAAAACATAACAAAAAAAAATTTATAAACAACGCATCATAGACAAAGATATTTTTACTGCTGCGGTTGTCTATGGCCAGACAACAATGTGCCCGTATCCCACCTCTAATCTAAAAAAAACGTATAATTAAGTGAAGTGCCCGTACCACACATAAGAGGCCTCATGGACGATTTTTTGAAAACCGGTTTTATAGAAGAGATAGTCCACATTGAATTTCTAATGAAACTAGTTTCGGGACTGGACTATCAACATTCTACTTGTCGGTGCATCGGGAGTTTTGAATACGATTCGTTAGACAACCTGCTTGCTTTAGTACTTTTTGATTTCTTTTATGGGGTCAAGAACCTAACTCCAACAGATAGAATTAAAAAAAAAAAATAGGAATTCGTAGGATTTTTTTTATTATATGTGTAAGTACCTAGTAGAAGATTACTTGTACTTATGTTAAAGAATAAATAAAAGGAATATGTACTTTTGTAACTTGATGGCACATAATTTAGTTAAATTACAGAATAATACTTCATAAATTACTTCAAATAAGTAATTAATTCATACATTTTTAATTACACATTTATGTAAGAAAAAAATATTGAAAATTCGCCACCGCTAAAGATACGTACTCGTATTTTCCCGAATTCTGGAAGCACTTTATTTATCCATCCATCTTAATTTACTTTCAAATCTCATGTCATTATAACGATTCGTTGTCATTATTTATCTCAACCAATCGCAACAGACATCTTTCTACTATCTTCAAATCGTCCTTACTCTCTTCAAACGGTAAAAAGTGTAGAAACCTCTCGCTTTCAATCAAAACTTTTATTTTCGACGCATCCCAACCGTTACATCCGCTCAGCACTTCCTCCCATTGTCACGCTTCCATTTTCGGTGCAGCGTATAAAAAGCAATCCTTTTTAGTACGTTTTAGTTGTAGTTCACAAGCTTACTGACCCAGTGACTTGGAGACGAAAATAGCTTTAAGAAGGGGGAAAACTAAAATCTCCTAAAGGACTTCTTAAGGGATGTTGGCGAACTTTTGAGGTTAAAAATACATTCTGCGATCACCAGTCTATTTGACAATCAGGTTATTATAACATTATCTTTTCACCGAGAGCATGTTTCAGATAGAGGGTCTCTCGTAGACCATTCTATATCGCGTTTAAAGCTAAGAGATCATTCTAGCTATGACATCATCCTAGGAGTCTACTATGCTAGATCTGCACCTAACTTCTGACGTTTTATAAGCGCCCATCCACTTAAAATCCAAATATTTTATTTAATAAACTACCTACTGTTTATTCAATAAAATATTTGGATTTTAAGTTTAATCTCGAGAGTTTTCTAGCTCTTTCAGAAAAGCAAAAAGAAAAAAGTAACATGAAAGTCCTCATTCATCTCAGAGCTTTCCAAGTCTATCGCACTTTTAAATGGTCCTTGAGAAAAAATCAAGAAAAAAAAAATGAAGACGTCCGTTCAAAAACGTTCTCGCACGTAAAGAAAAAAACATTAGCCATTTCTTCTAAGACAGGAAAATAAGTACTACATAGAAATAGAACCAGTAATAATACCATCTAAATTGCCGACCACCGTGCCGGAATAGCGTGAAGATGGATCGTGACTAGAGAGACGTGCGTAACAGCTATTATTCCAAGGAAGGATAGCATACCATACATAAAGTTAACTCCATATACTCAGCTGAACACCCACGCACACATAGGCACATCTTTTCTATACTAAATTCCAAGATTCCAAGGGATCTTGTGGGGTTATCTAGGGGTTGGCCAAAGAAACGATAAGATGGAATGTGGGAAAGATGATATGGCTAGAAAAGAGGTGACTACCAAGATGACGATTGATTGATAGAGATGTGTGAAAGAAGACATGTCGCGCCGAAGTCAAATAACTTAGGATAAAGACAGGAGAGTTCAGGAGACTGATGATGGTCAGTTAAAATTCCGGGTAAATTAGTTTGCGTGGGTGTCCCAAGTGCCTTTTGAGTACGTGAGGGACAAAAACTATGATAGATGAAGTACTTTTGCCTTTCTTGGTAAAGATATTATACTTCGTAGCAGATAAATTCCTCACCGAGATTACTGTCGTGGTGTTGGTAGCAACGTTGTTCGTCCAGAGATCGCCGGATGTCTTCAAGTGCCGTCTGTGGAGGTTTTCTTACTAATAGGTACCGGTTTTGCCATAATCATTCATGAGCGAAGGACACTCTTGACAAGCGCTTCCTGACATCGACCTTGGTAATAAGCCCGGAAACTCCAGGATAAGGAATGAATAAGTTATTATCTATCTACAGCACTTTTAATAATTACGCTTTTCTGAAGGCACGTCTCAGGCTTTCGATTTCGGCGGTTTAATAACGACTCCCTATCTCCGTGGCATAAACATCTGTAAAATCTCTCGTTCAAGTATTTTGTAGCGGGGCTGATTGTTGAAGCGTCCAGAGGGGTAATTTGTATAACACAATATCATTTTGACAGTTATACAACATTAATTGGGTTATTTACGTTGTTAAGCAGCCAAATTTTTCGAACGTATCAAGCAATCGATTTGTTAGCCTTCAAAATGATTCAGATTGCGATGGCCGTTTTGCGTGAATGTGACGCATGTTTACCCCCAACTTGTTTTTTTTTTTATGCGTCATGTTTACGCAAATAAATGCATTTTCTTTCTTTCTTTATTTTCTTTCAGATTTTGATTGGTACCTAGTGCGACGCAATTAGGGCGCAGGATACACGTGACGTTCTACGTTCTCCAGTAGAAATATTTGATTAGATTTGACTAATTTTGAGGCACAGACGCCAGCACATCAAGCTACTACAATATGTCAATTTTTTTTAATAGACTCAACTTTATCGCTGAAGCATTAAGGTTTAAGGTTGATTGGGAAAATTTGACAGTTTCGGGTAGCTTGACCTGCTGGCGTCTATACATCGAATAGCCACCTCGAAAATTTCTCTTTAAAAATCTTTAACTCATAAAGGGTCAAAAAGAAAGGAGCCCTCTTTTCAAAGACAATGCTAGCGTCTTATCGTAACTTAGATCTGTAACGGATAACCTCAAGTTTTTTAAATGCTTCTGGAAGCAGTACTCTTGAACTTTTGTTTACGTTTGACAAAGATAAAGAGGGAAGTGAAACATACCAGACATCTCATGTTTCTAAGGAAACGAATTGTAGAAAGCATGAATCTCGTTGCAACAAGGTTTTAGCAAGCATTAGTTAAAAGTTCAGGTTAAGATCAAGACCCTCAGTAATGAAGGCATACATCGCAAGGAGTATAAAATCTGTCAATTAAACAAAAAAAATTAGATCACTGGTCCAAGAAAAACAAATGCGGGCAAAGCCACGTTCAAACGCTAGTTTCCAACTATACATACACATACAGACAAGCCGAAGAGCCATTACACGTAGGCCGCACCACTTTTTATACCATTGCCTTCCAAGGATATCTTTTAAAATAAAAAAAAAGATACTCTATGGCTTTGAAAAAAAAGTGACCAGTAATGGTATCCTTCGGACGTTCGGGAAATTACTCTAGAGTCTATGTCTTATTCTTATTTAAAAAAGAAATACATATAAGAAATAATGTTTCGTTCGCTGTGGTTTATTTAATATTGATTTGCTGAAATTATTGGTAGATGATTTGAAAAAGGAATGCTGTCTGTTAGATCGGAGGAAAATTATGTTGCAGTTGTTTTTTTTTTATCTAGTGCAGAGCCTCTACCGGTTAAAATGAGAACTAAAAGGCAGGTTTCTGTCAGTTTAGTGCAGTGGTTCTCAAACTTTTTTGGTGACGGAACCCTTTTGGGAAGCAAAATACTTGATGGAACCCTACAATAAAACAATAGTTTTTAAAAGTGTATTCTTTATTAATAAGCATAATAAAATTACAATGTAACAGTTACTAATTATTACTTACTTTACCACATGGCAAGTACAATAATAGAAGATATTAAAAAAGAAAAAAATCTAACTAATGGGAGGTATGAAACTGTTTTTTATTTTTCATCAATTGGTTGATATCAGGTTTGATAGAAGACAGTTGAAGTCTCATATCAGGTTCGGCGTCCAGTCTATTGCGATATTTTGTTTTCGTGGCTGCATAGGTTGAGAATCCTGTTTCGCACAAATATGTTGTTGGGAACGGGAGAAGAATATTCAGAGCCATTTTGCCAAGCATTGGATATTCATCACGGATTCTGCACCAAAAATCGTTGAGAGGCGTCGTTTTGAACAGTGACTCCATACTTGTGTCTGATGACATTTCTAAAAGAGATTCATATATCTCGTTTGACATACTTTCGGGCTTTTCCAAGTTAGGTAAAAAAGGATTATGAATCCATGAATTCAGTTTCATTTTTGTATTCTGTTCTTCGGGAAAATACTTTCAAAAGATGCGCGCATCGATCTGAGATATTGGACCAATTCTCCAAACACATCATTTTGAAACATTTCTGAGTCGTTATCGCTAACAAACTCACTGAGTGACGTAAAGCTTTCTATTTCTTTCTTACCAACGCAAATAATCCAAAAATCTAATTTTCTTTTGAAGGCAGTTATTTTGTTATAGGCCTGAAACACTGTTGTCTGTTTACCTTGCAATGATAAATTCAATTCGTTCAGTTTTTGAAAGATATCCGCCATAAAAGACAATCGGAACAACCAAGTTTTATCATACAAACGGTCCTTCAAATTAAAAGAAGTATCTGCTGAAAGAAACATTTGTAACTCGGCTCTAAGTTCAAATAGCCTTGTTAAAGTTTTACCTCGAGACAGCCATCGCACTTCTGTATGGAGCAGCAGTGTTTTATGTTTGCTGCCATAATCTTCACACAATAATGAGAACAATCGGGATTGTAGTGGTCGTGATTTGATAAAATTAATTATTTTTACCGCTTCATCCATAACTAATTTTAGATTTGACGGCATTTGCTTCATCGCAAGTGCTTGTCTATGCAGAATACAATGGCTGGAACTACAATTAGGCGCTTTATTTTTTATTCGTGACACTGCTCCTGCTGTTTTACCTGTCATCGCCTTGGCCCCATCTGTACAAATGTCAATGCAATTGTTCCAACTGATATTATTTTCTTCAAAAAATATATTTATTTTATTAAAAATTTCTTCCCCGGTAGTGTTTGTGAGCAGCGGTGAACACATAAGCATGTCTTCTTTAAAAGAACTTTCATATGGATATCTCACGATAACCAGCAAGATAGCCAAACCAGCGACATCAGTTGACTCGTCCATTTGCAAGGCGAATCGTGTTTTTTGTAGACGTGTAACTAGTTCTTGTTTGACGTAGCTTGCCAGATCATGGATTCGCCGTGAAACAGTATCGTTTGATAGCGGCACAGTAGAAAGATGCTTTGCAGATTTTTCATCGAGCATACATTTTGTTATGTCTAATACACATGGCTTTATTAAATTCTCAGCGATAGTGTGCGCTTCACCTGCTTGTGCAATGCGATAGCTAACTAAATATGATGCCTCCGTGGCCTTTTCGTTGATAGTTTGTGTTACATGCATCATATTTTTTTGACTTTCCAATAACTGATCTTTTTTACGAACAAAAACTTCTTTATTCTTGTCTTTAGACTCGGGGTGCACAGTTTCTAAATGTCGGCGCAATTTGGCAGGTGCCATGGAACTATTAGGAAGCAGTTTACTACATAGCATGCAGAGAGGTGAGCCGTTGGAATCAACAAATCCGAAACTGATATATGATTCATCATACTTCCTTTTTTTCGTCTTTGAAACCGTCGAGCTTGACGTCGCGGCATCATCGTCTGGATCGGTGATTGCTATATTCTCCGTGCGTACTGCTTTTGAACATTCAGCGTCATTAGAAGATGTTGTTGCAACACGTTTAACACCTTTAAGCCAACGTTCCATTCTTCTTTATTTATAATGTTACACGTCAGGATAGTGGGGTCTAAATAATGCACAATCGTTACTGCGTATAAGAGACTAAGTTTAGTACAATGAAGAAATGTATAAAACTGAGACAACGAATACAGCAGGCAGTAGAACAATGAACACTAGTTTCTCGCTAGCAAGCTTATAAGTAGGTAGGCAGGAACTTATCGCTCCGAACGCTAATTGTCAACTGACTGACGAGGCGCGACACGCGATCGCCGCTTTTATACTTAGTCCTAGACTCGATCTCGAATATTCTCGAAAATACTCGAGTCGGCGCCTTTGATAAACAAAAAGCAAAAATAAAAAGGGAAATATAAAAATTACGTTGTAAACAATCTCGACTTTATTTTTTTAAGTTAAGAGTCGAAAGTCGCTTGTTGACAACTATAGCGTCTAATACAGAGGCGGCTTTTATCAAAGGGACTGCGCGCTCACAAGTATACCTACAAGTATACATGTTGATACCAAAGTTTGTACCAGTTATTGTAACACATGTTTATACAAATACAAATAAATAAATAAATATACATACGCGCGGCCGCGGTGTCAAAACGTTCGACCAGAGAGAGGTGTTTTGATTTTTTTTCTAAATTCTTGAGGAACCCCTACAGAGGTATCGCGGAACCCTAGGGTTCCGCGGAACACACTTAGAGTATAGCTGGTTTAGTGTACTGTTTGACGAATTTTGATGACGAAGACTAAAGTTATGCAGTGTAATCGACTCAAAAATTCTAACTAACGCCAAACAGCCACGCCATATGCTAGGAACCCTACTAAATGCAGGGACATCACCCCCACAGACCCGTTAGACCGTGAAATATCAACAGACAAAGAACTCTGATAAGTTCACAACTGTTTCGTAGTTATGGGCGCCTGGTAATTCCACATGGTAAGCAGTAACGAAGTTTTTGAAATAAACTAAGATTATACGATTAGAAATAAAATAGGAAATAAGCTCCTTCTTTTTTACTTGGTGTCATATGACTAATTATACGTCTTCAGTCACACTAGGCGACACCTGATTGAATGCCTAATTTATAAAAGCGACCTTTTGGATTTTCAATGTTCGACTCATCGCCGAAATTTTAAAATCGACCAACGTTCTTGTACTAATTTAGTTGTCACTAACCGGGCATGAGGACCAGTTTCACAACGTACGAATAAGCACTACAAATTAATAATGAAAACGGAAGAGAATTTGTATGAGATTTGCGTTCGCGATAAAACTTGGTTTTTTTTCGGTGGTGGCTATGGTGCAGCAATGATGCCACAATCTTTTGTGTTTTTGGTTTTGTTTATGTCGTTGTAAGTGTATTACTAACATAGTTTGTAAGTACACTATGTTACTAACATTATGAGCCTTGTTGCTCGAATTAAATGATTAAATGAAATTATAACTGTAGCATCGGGATTTCGAGAGCCTTCGAAAACTAACAATATAAGCATTCAGCTTTTTGTGCTAAAGTAAATAATTAGTGAGGAAAAAATACCATAGAAAAACTTTTTTTTTTGTAGCATTCATTTGTCTCAAAGCAAAGACCTTCTTCCAAACCTCTGTTTCTTGTTCCATTTCCGTCCAAGTTCTACGGTCTACATCATCACGCCACACCCAACTGTCATAATTTTAATGTCGTGTTGTGAAATAAGTAATGAACCAGTTTAATAGGATCAATTCTATAAAAGTATTGGACCGATTGACCTCATTCATTCTATTATGCCTGTTTCTAGCCCACTAATATGTATAGTAAGTCAGTACATTTTTAGACTGGAAGACGAACTACATAATCTGCGTTCGCTCTTTAGTAACCAAACATGTAAACAAATGTGTTTTTGGTAAAAACAACTTTAGGACCAGCACATAAAGTTCAGTTTTCACTACAATTTTTTTTTAAACTATGTTTTTTTTTCTGAAATCAACTTAATCAACACTGACATAAATTTGATATTCGTTTAAATCGAAATAACAGTAATTTCAATAGCCTGTATCTACTTACATAGTTGTGACAACTCTAGGCTGATAATTGGTAGATTTTCAAAGTTCTTAACATTTTTTTAATTGATTGAGGCTTAATAAAAAAAAAAACTAATATTGTCTACACAGTGCACTGTATTAAAATACAAGCCAAAGCTACAGAATTAGCTAAAATCGATATCAAGCCACAATACAGTCCACTTCTTTTATTTAACCACACACAAAAATAAACTGAACTGTCCTAGAATTACAGTTACTTTTCCATTAAACTATTTTCGCACTACAACGATCCCCTATTGAATTGGGCAGGTGCTATCACACCCCTTAGTGTGTCGACCCTCGAAACTGAAATAAACTATATTGTTTTGCTTAATAAAACCAAAATTTATCGTGCAAAAACTACTTTATTGTGTCAATGTCCCTTCCTATTGCGATAAAGAGAAATATTGTCAACAAGCTAGCATCATTTCATCATTAATGAAATGAAAATGAAAGAAAAATATCGTAAAAGTATTATTGTCTATGAAAAGTATCTCAAAAAATTTAAATAAGTAGGCATAATTCGGCATTTTCCTTTGCCACTCTGAGCACTTTAAAAAGTAATTTTGACGTTTACAATTCTCGCCAAAAATGGAAGCCTCGTTCTTTTGAATTTGCGAAAAACGTTCCTTTTGTGTGTCGGCTATAATTGACAATGGACACAAAGCTTCTTTAAATCACGCGATTTTACGTATGAATCGGTAAATTACTTGTATGATTACAATGCAATACATTATTTCGTAACTACTACTAAAGTGCCTCCATTTTACGTAACATTTCTCCTTTTTACTTCTTTACAAAGTCTGCCAAAAGACATGACGTCAAAATTGAAGAGATTCTTGCTTTAACAAGATTTTTTTATGATAGGTCAAAAACTCAAAGTATTAATTTAAAATAAACCAATTACAGGCACTTGAATTTTCAAGGAGTCCGTCAGTCTAGATAGATGAAGCTAGTTGCCCATTCCAAAGCGTAGTACATACCTATGGAGAAGAACGGGCAAGAAACTCCACTCTTTTAAATCCAAATAGGTTCAGACGCCAGCAGGTCAACCTACCCAAAACTGTCAATTTTCCCAATCAACCTTGACCTTAATGCTTTAGCGATAAAGTTGAAAATCTATTAAAGAAATTTGACAGATTGTAGTAGCTTGATGTGCTGGCGTCTGTACCTATTACATTTATTTTTTGTGTGAAAGCAAATTAAAAATCAAACTAAATGCATGCAGTAACTGTTTAAAACATAACATTACAGTTTCGAAGAACAATTTAAATTTCCCGTTTTTTTTTCGTAATGTCATCCAAGTTCATTATAAGGCCAGGTCCACACTCCACACTTCCTAGTTTTAACACATGGCGATCGATATCCACCCTCTTAAGGTTATCGACCTTACCAGATGCGTAACCCCTCAGTGTACTAGGGGTTAGGGAGTGTTCAACAATCAAGCTACCTATTCATAGTGTAGGCAGAGATCGATGTTCTTTTTATTTTATTTGAGAGAACAAATTTTTGATAACTGTAGTTAGGTGATTTGGTTTTGTTTTCAGGGAAAGTGTAAACAGCATAGTAGAGGAACAAATTAAAAAAATACCTAATCGAAAAAAAAGAAAAGATTTTTTTAATGTTGTCTCTGTCAAAGTCAGCACAAGTTTTCAGCTAAAGTTTCGCACCATTTTGGGTCTTCAGTATGTTTATTTTTGTTAATATTATGGCTGAATATTGTTACCTTCAGCTTGAAATTCCATGGCTTAGCTAATAAAATAAAATCCTCTAATCTAAAGCGTCTTCCTCAATTACGCCTAGAAGAATCACTGACCACACCTAAAAAATCCTAACCCTTCTAATAAAAAAAATCGAGTTGTTCGAAACCACAGCTTAAAAAAATCCTTGATAAAAAAAAAGCAAAACCATGAACCAAGCTTCATTCAACCGTTATTGTCTATCCCTTTCTAACGCGTGCTTTCGTCTCGCTCGCACGCTAATCTTACATTCCATGTCCTTACACTTATGTCATCCTGGTAGTTTTTAGATTAACGTGATGGATTTCTTGGCTCGTCTGGTATTAAAAACTGCTTAATCCTGAATCCGTTCTTCAGAAGTCTTCTCTAGAAGTAAACCGCTCTTCTTTAGTTTTGGTCTTTCATACCTCTTTTGAAAGAAGTCTTCTTCAATTTGCATTTGTTTTGTAGCCAGTAATAACTTCTACCAATTTTCAAGATTAGGAAAGTTTCTAAGAACCTGAAATTAGCTGCTGAAAAGGGCCAACACAGTTTATTATCTAATTACATAGTTTGGTAAACTAAGAAACTATAGACTGTTTATATTTGCCTCCAAAAAAGC
Organism: Apamea sordens; assembly: GCA_945859715.1. NCBI lineage: Eukaryota > Metazoa > Arthropoda > Insecta > Lepidoptera > Noctuidae > Apamea > Apamea sordens. Next base: position 786,929 of record OX244015.1, on the reverse strand, counting down.
CAAAAAATACTTATTTATTTTGCCTTTTCACAAATATATTGTCGTCAACCTTCCACTCCAAACAAATACAGAAAAAAAAAAACAAATTTTCCATTTCCCCCTTCACCCCCCTAACTTCCTGAACCCATTGAACTATAATTTTCTTTAAAAAAAAACGTAACGTTTCGTAACGTTTTCTAAGGCAAGTGCAAGCGCATACCGTGACGCGCCGTTAATACGTTAAAGGATCGTTGAAAACATATGCGGAGAAAAAACTCGAGTTATGTTTAATCAATTCAAGGGTTTTACTTTACACTGATAAATAATTTTTATTCGTTGAAAGAAATGGAAGCTAACTAGATATTATGGTTTTTGTTAGCTTTGATGGCGTTTGTGGGATGATTTGAAGCTTTTTCATTCTATTCCGACCGTTGGGGTAAACCCATCCAGCGGGGTAATTGCGTAACTTACTATCAGCAGGAATGGGTTGCATTTTGACAGTTCATAAACATTAATTGCGTTATTTAATTTGTTGAGTAGATTTTTTTTTTAAACATAATATATTATGAAGATAGCAATGGATTAGCAATATCCTTCAAAATGATTCAGGTTGCGGTTGATAGCGTGTATGCAATTAAGTGCAAGCTATTTATTATAATAATAGTTTAATATACCATTAACCGTTAGGGAAAAACTGGTGTGGTGTAACGATAATTGTTATTTTAATAAAAATGACATCAATATCGTTCAGTAATTTTCTATATGATTTGATTTTAAATCTGAAGTATTGCATTTTTATGATTCCAACTTTAATTTTGTAACGCTAAGTTCCAGATGCGTGAAAATAGCAAAAAAGACACATTTTACATAACATCCCATAAGCATACTAACAAACTCAAAAAAAAAAAGTTGCCAACTTGCTAAAAACTGTCCCTAAAACAAAATCTAAAGCCCTTACCACACATCTTCACATCAAATTCTTAGCGTACTTAATTCGAAATGCAAAATAGCATACCAATTGAAATGATAAGGAAGTAACGCATCGCCCCTGACAACTCTCATTGTCTCTGACATCTCAGTTTTCTCCTCGTTGCAAGTGTGAACAGTAACTGCTCTATTAGACCATAGACACTATTGTCTCAACGAGACTGACATACATTCATATCCTGTGCAATGTCGCAATATAAATGGTAGTTTATTAAAATGACAGTTGGCATTTGTCGGATTATAGAGCGATATATTTGCGACATTTGGATGGATTCATTAAAGTTAACTTTAGATAAATATTGAAGTACATATTTTGAACATGGATAGAAATACTGGTTATGAAAATACGTCGTTGATTTGATAAAAATTTGAAAATTCTGTAAAAAGTAAACCCCGGTTCTGAAGGCCTATTTTTTTTTAGAGCATAATTACTAACTTAATTTGTTTTTGTTTTATATCGATCAACCAAACTGTTATCATAAATTTAAACAAAAAAAAAAAAACTACAATAAACTCTATGGTGCAATATCTCCAGAGATAAGTTCATTGACAGGTTTGCCGCTTTTTCCAACGGGATCGGGAGTTAGCACTTTGTCAATAGAAAGCTGCGGTACAGTCAACCTCACGCCCCAAGTTTGACATTGACAGTTTGATAGCGCCTCTATTTCGTGGGCTCGTAGGGCGATTTTCGTAGTTCTACTGTAATGTGATTAATCATACTTTTGTAATATTTCACAATGTGTGTTTATCGCAGCAGTGGTATGCAAACACATGGTGTAATGTGAACTTACCTTTTAGAGTTTTCATGTCAAAAATTATACATTAGCTGTACTTTTGGCGCCATTCCTACTTTTTTAAAACTGGCGTTTGTACTGACGATGTTTTAATGAAGAAAAAAACAAAGTGATTACAAATAATTTAGTTAGAAACGGGCGGAATCTTTTAACCACTCAATTGAGCTAACAGCTTTTGTCAATTACTAAACTAATGTCAGCAATCCTGTAAAATTATAACTATGTCAGTCAAACATCACTAACATTTTTCACAAATCTATTATTACATAAGTTTTCCTATTAGAAGACCGTTACTCTCACTCAATTCTCTATTCAAAACACGGAGTAGCCATTTTAAATAGATACATCCTTTGTCTATGATGTAATAGGAAATGACGTCATCGCGAAAAAAGCTGCGTTTATAGGCTCTTACACTTTGGAATCTTAAGTTCTGACCTTTGCGTTTTTATTTGTTATCTGTGCTATAAACAGCTGGTTTTCCCGCGCGAAGAGAAGTAACTATTTTTAGTAGCTCTGTCGTCTTTTACAATTATTTCAGTCAGTAACCATCCTGGGCAAAGGTCTCATCCTTCACATACAGAGAAGGCACGAGTCAATCCGTGAAAAAACTGTGTTTTTCACGATTTTTCCCTTCTTTTGACAACTGTTAACTGTTACGAAAACAAAAGAATTTGATCGGTAAATTACTACTTCCTTTACTACTTGTCATCATCCCACTGTTGAGTAAAGGCCTCTCTCTATGACTTCCTTGCGATCCATTGCTAATGTCAAAATATCCGCAATCTTGAGCCCTGACACAGCTACAAAGCGTCGCGGTCGCGGCAGACCCCGTAGAAGATGGCGGGACGAGCTGCAGTGCGATTCTGTAACCATCTCATCGTGAAAACTTAGGTGAAGTGAGCGTGGACTGAGCTGTCATTCCAAATAATGCTAGGGATTGACACTACTGACAACTGACATCAAGCTCACTTCACTTGAGTTTTCACGGTGAGATTTTTACAGAATCGATCGGCTGGACGAAATAAACTCCTTTCAATCATAAAAGTTATTAGTTCATGTGTAAAGAATCTTCACCTCTGCTTTTTATCTTTACTCGATTACAACAGAACATACTGGAGGTTCAAAAAGCTGGTTTTTAACGTAAACCAAAAGCGTATGTCTTGTTTACATAAAGCTTAGAGTCGGCTTAAACTAAAGCTTACTATCTAAGATAAACCCCTTTGTTTGGAAGACAGGCAAGTACAGTTGTACAGCAGAGTGTTAATTTTATAGTTAAACACACGTTATGTGTAAGAAATGCACGGTAATGAAGATTTTTTTATTGTGGCGTGGGAATTGAAGACAAAAAACGTCATTGATCAATTAGAAATATGTAGCTAGAAAAAGCTCACCTGTTATTAAAAGATCAATTCGAAATGTCAAACAATGATTTATTCAAATATAAAGGCAATCCGAGATATTTTTTGACGTCACAGTAAACTTTAAAATAAAACTACAAAGCCTAAGTTTTTCTAAAACTTGATTTGCCTTATTAACAGGGCTCTATTCTTATTTTCATTCAAATATTGTTATATTTGGTCACAATTTTTCGTCGCCATTCTTGATTGTATAAAACCGCCCATACTCCAAGCTTGTCGCATTACACTTATCTGTGCGCCTGTACAAGGTTAGGGCGCTTATTACTGGCATCCTGTTGAATTGTTGATAAAGTTTAATAACACGAGACTCTTAACGGCTTAGTTGTTACAACATTACACTAACTGAGAGGTTTAAAAGTTAGTTAGATGAAGAAATTTTAAACCAAAAATCTGTGAACAGAAAATGTCGTTAAAATAAGGTTTAGTTATAGGCTGAATGCTTTGTGATCTTTGCCAGCCTACGCGGCTTTGGCGAAAAATTTAAGACTTCTACTTTTTGATTAATCATAATGGTTGATACACACATTGGGACAGACATCTTGATTATTAGAGAAAAGACGATCTACGTTTTTGTACAAACTTCAAGCTTCGAAAATATTCGGTGACGGCTGTCAGACTGTCATACACATTGACGTTGCAAAAGCTAAATTTTATCTTGACCGAGGAAAAAGAGGTGTTCTTACAACCTTTTCTTTCGCAGAGGGGTCTGCAGAATCTCATAAGTAACAAATTATACAGCGTATTATCTTTATGACAAGCTTGAGAAAACCCGGAAGGAACCCACGACGATCCCGTTTCACACCCCATATTTACCGTAGCCTTACAGGTGCCCCATATTCGCTAAAACTTCTCATTGCGCTGCCACTTTTTTTGTTTGACATTACTCGCCCCATCTTTCGCGCAAAAATGACAATAGGGAGTTCCCGTGCGAAATGTCTGATTGTCTATTGTTATTCTCTACTTCCGAATTTAAAAGTTTGAAATAAGGGGTTCGGCGGTTTAAGATTTTCTCATGGTCTCTCTGAGATCTTTGGTCATCCCTGACCGTCAGCTGGTCTGTTGATATTAAATGGGGCAAGGAATCGAAGGTATTGATCTTATTTTGTTATTATTGATTGTACAAGTCGCCTTGGACATTGAACAACAGTTATGTCATTGAAATGTATGGGAATGACAGTGATCTTTATAAAGCTTGATCTCAATCATACTTTTGACGTTTCAATTGGTGATTATTGTCTTCTTTTCTTCGTATCTCACTAACTGTACTGTACTCTTTACTCTATAACTGCACCCTAATTGCGTAACAACACTGTCAATTTAAATCTGAATCATTTTGAAGGATATTGCTAATCCATTGCATCATATGTTCGAAAAATTTATCTGCTCAACAACGTAAATAACGCAATGAATGTTGTTGAACTGTCAAAATGAAACCGATGGTTACTGGTTACTGGTTGGGTGTTACGCAATTACCTCGCTGCACTGTTTAATCTTTTTGAAATTGTTTGCTATTAATTTTAGTAGAAACCTTGCAATATCCGAGAAAGAATGAATTACGTACAGTTTTATCAAGATTTTGTCATTAGATATTCAGTCAGACATATTTTCAGATCTCTTATGTCATACATAGAACAATATGCAGATTGGTCCATAGTCCGTGAGAAACGGCAAATTAAATTCTTGGTTTTAAATCACCTCTGCCTTTTATTTGAATATATTTCCATAGTTTTTGCATAAACTATTTAAATTAGTATCTTTTGGCAAACTAGTTGGTTATACATATTTCTTTTGTGTATCTTGGCAATGTTTTCTTATTTGCATTCTTAGATTTGCAAATACATAGTTTTGGGACCATTTTCTATAATGTAGATGTTGGCTTCGCTCTTGTTTCGGCACGATAGATACCAAATCGTATCAAACTCATTACCATGGTACAATATGACGTAATTTAGTCAAATATCTGGTTTGACCACAAGTTCAATTCAACATTATTCTTCATAGCGTGTCAATGGCAGAAATATAGATTTTTTCTAAAATTTGTTTAGCCTAAAATTCAGCAACGCGGATAGCATTCGCCGACGCAGCCGGCAGAATTTGAGCAGTTTTAACCTAAGCTAACTGACCTCTTTGTAACCCGTAGAGTTTAGACATAAACAATAATAACTGCATCACATAAAATAATAATAGTGCCAACATAAAAATGCGCAAAACCGTTATTGACGTCATCCGCTGAAACGAACAGTACTGGTTTATTTGAATTCGGAACAGTCGTTTGAATATGGAACGTGTGGGAGCGCTGTTTAAAAATAGAATACTATACTTGTACGCTAATTCGTTATTGTAATACGATGCCATATTCGGTTAATAATATACTGGAATTTAACTATTATACAATGGACTGAAACTACTGAAAATTAATTAAGGAAAACAGCACGAAACCTATGATGGTGGATTTCTGACCTATATTTTGAGAATGTTATCCATTTTAAGGTGGATGCTCCAAAGTAGCCCACGAAATTCTCAATCTGAATGAAGGATATTGCTAATTCATTGCTTCATATGTTCGAAAAATGTGTCTGCTCAACAATGTAAATTACGCATTGTTGCACTCTCAAAATTAAAGTCATTGCTACTGTTAGTGTTGTTGCTCAGTGTTACGTAATTACCCTGCTGTTCTTTAATCATAGCTGTCGCTAGACAGGACGTTCTTCGTATTAGAAGAGCTTATGCCCGTGGGTTCGCCTGCGAGAATGTCGGAAAACATCCCGCGGGGTCTTAACTCGTACCACCGAAATTAAAAGCATCCTATGCGTTAGTCCAGGTTATAAACTATCCAAATCCGTCGAGCCGTTTTTGCGTGATTGAGTTACAAACGCACAAATTACAACATTAAAAGGAAGTAGGATTGGGAAAGGTTTTCAAAACCTGACGTAATACTGACAGCGAACAGTTTAGCGTAAAACCCGAATTAATTAATTAAATCTTATCATTTTCAGTCCCTGAAGTCATAGTTTATCTGGCACAAGGCGTAATGTTATTAAATATAATTATATTACTTGTCTTTCAGATGCGAGTCGTGGATGCTAACCTACTTTTGCTTCCAAATAGGTCACAATTCGTTCAAGGTCCATTTGATTATCAAAATGTTCGTTAACGGTTAGTTTTTCAAAATTATCAGCTGATTTAAAGTAAACTGTATTTATCAATGTCTTTAATTAATAATTATAGTTTGCAAGCGAAAAATTACTTCATCAGCCTGTTATAAAATGCTCCCACTACTGGAACACAGGCGTCCTCTCGGTGAGAGGGAATGCGGGTTGGTAGACTTGGTAGATGTCACATTTTTTCGAAGTTTTGGTTCTAAGACATGCCGGTTTCCTCGCGATGTTTTTTTCACCGTTTTGAGAGGAGTGACACATTAATCTCAAGTAAAGAGTCTCTTTTCAGAGCAGAATCCTTCTTGTTCAGCGAGACTGAGATGATGAGATCACTCTAGCCAGGACATCATACATAGTCCATCTATGTTAGATTCATCTCAGAGTTTATCTAGGTCTATTGCTCTGCATTTCATTACCGTAGCCTTTTCTTTGTCTATATCGGTTTCAACTCTAATCAAATTAATATAATCAGCTAATACTTCCGATGACAGCAATAAGGAAGTACTCTTTAGTTCGTCATTGCTATCTCCTGACAGCTTTCAAATAAATTCGCTTTACCACTTCCTAACTGCCATATACCACGAGTAATTAAGTTTTGAGCCCTCAAATCCTCGTTAATCTTGTCTCCACCTTACGCTTTGTACACCATATATATGATCGTCAGTTTGCACTTTCTCATAAATCACGAGTAATCTCTCACTTTTTGCCGCGTTTTTTGCTGTCACTGTCAAATGAGCCGCCATCTTCTTTAATGGCTTTCGGGACACGTTCGTTTTCTTTTTAAAGGTTTTAATGGTTTTATCCGCTGGTTTAGTTATTTTGGGGTGAAAAAGGGATTACAAAGTTGTAGTGTAAAGTTAAAATTGAAAGTTAACTGTCGTTCTGAGAGTTTCAATGGGATTCCACATCTGTAGAATGTTAACTGAGTCTTAATGCCTTTATTTTTTGTTCGCACCTCAGCCTCCATCGCTTCGACGCTCATTCTTCACGTACCGACGAACTGAGGAAGGCAGCTGACTAGCTGAGGTAGACCAGATGTGGGAACCTCTCAACTGAGTACCGGGTGCTAAGAATCTTTGATAATTTGTGATAAGATTTTTGCAAACCTGACTTTACTGATTACCTGGCAGCATTTCTCCAATACCGGCCGGATACAAACGATGCAACATGCAACCTCTTTACGATTTAAATGTAATTATTTGAAAACTGTAGTATATTTCGCTCCTCTCCCTACACAAGCAGTTCCTTCCCTACCCCTCAAGACTCCCAAGAATAGATCATAACGAACTTACTGTTTAAATGTATGTTTTTAAAATCAAAGATGGCGGGACCTCCCGGCTTCCCTCCCGCGTCGAAAGCCCAACACATGGCGCGCGCAACGAATTATGAAAATTGCGTGACTGGGCCCAATCAAATATTGTTTTACATGGTTTATGGAGTTGGCAATGGTGCCCCAGTCGGCAGATGGTGCTAATTTGCTAATAAACCACTTGAATTGTTTTAAATACCTTAATGTTATGGTCATAGTGTGTATCATTGTAGTCTTTATTAATCTTGGCATTTGTTATAATTATTAACAGCTTCCTTTTCGCGTAATTAAAATGTTTATTGAGCTGTTTATTCTTTTCCTTTTCAGAATCAGAATCTTTATTTGTAAACATAGGTAGAGTTACACAGTCTGTGAGATGCAGCTGAAAGACTATAGTTTTACTGCTTTTAAAGAACAATTGGCTCGCCAAAGTTTAAGGCGCAACGCACGTTTAAACACAATCTGAAGGTTTTGAAGTAAATTTATAATCCATTGCCATGTTTAATTTAAATATTCGTCTGCTTGACAACATAATGATTGATTTGTCAAAATTAAAGGCATTGCCATTTTAAGTGTGTTACACAATTAGGCTGCTTACAGATGAAAAGGGGCACAATAAAAAATAGATGGCCACTTACTACTTCTAAAGATCTTGAGAGACAATGCACTTTACGCAACACTTTAGAAAACGAGTGCATTCAGTACATCCTGTAGTCTGAGGCACGATATACCATATCATTAACCACAGGAAGACGTGTGGTCAGCAGGATTCAAGCTTCGATACGCACTACCCTAAATATTGTATTACGACGGATATAAGCATCGCAATCTCGGAAATTACTTGGCTACTGCTTTCCCGGTGTCTGAGTTTTGTATGTTGGTTTTCTTTTGTTTTAGTTGTCACGATCTTGCGTCACTTTTTTTGACAGATGTCAGTGTCATAATTTTTTTTTTCATGACAGTATGGTCAGATAAGCTAGTCAGCTAGGTTCGTAAGCTAACTGCTCAGCGTGTGTCGGATTTGCTTAAGTATTGTTATTATCAAAAATTAAAATTAATTTATTTCAGGTACCTACCACATAATCCATATTAGAAAAAATCTTTAAATTCAATTATTACAAATTAATTAGTACAAAACATTACGCATAAATAAATACAAACGAATAAATACAACAACACATAAATAAATTAGATAATTCGACTTAATTTATCGACAAAAAAAAAATTGTTCAAGAAATCGCTAAGCAACATAAAGTAACGGTTCTTACGTGGTCATCTGCTGGAACCACAAAAAAAAAACAATCACCTATCCCGTTGGATCACAGCATCGAATCAAAATAGGATTTGTTACAAAAAATCTTATCGAGGGGGAAGATACAAGGAAGTATGGGGAAGCTAAGGAAGTATAGAAAGGCAATTTATTTGTCTATTGTAGAATGCAGCAGCTGCCTGCACTTGCATCAGCAGATGTATAGCACGCGCCGTCTTAAGAATGTGTGCAACAGGCATTATAGATCTGTGTCTGTACTCTATGGTATTGTGTATCTGTTGCGCGCGGGAAATGAAAATTCGTTGACGTTTGTAATTTTTTTTTTGTTCGTGACTTTTACGTACATAATCATGCCTTTTCCCGTGGGGATAAGCAGAAACTATAGAACGCCACCTGTTCTTATCCCTGCGATTATTATTAAAGATCTGAAAATGAAATAGAAATAAGTATTTGAAAAATTTAAATCTAGTCTTAAATTGTATTTCTGTTTAACAGTCTTCAAAAAAAGGAGGAGGTTCGCGATTCGACTGTAATGTTTGTTACCTCAGAACTCCGTTTATAAGCCGATTTGCAAAATTCTTTTTTTATTTGTAAGGATATACTTTCAGATTGGTCCCAAATGAAAACGTTTCAGTAGATTGGTTTTTAAACCAAAATTACTGGTAAAAATTACAACTTAAAAGTGACAAAACATGGCCTCCTAATAAAAATACAAAGGGCCTTCTATTGCCTTGCTTATCATCGAAAACACTCAGTTTCAAGGAAATAGAATGACTTAAAACATGAATTTTATCTCTGTAACTTGTGCTAAACTATTTTTTTATTTCACACAGTGAAGTCGGCAGATGGTATTCACGATAAGATTACCGAATGATTCGTGGCTGCAATTTTATTCGAAAATCGATTTAGCAATGCGATTGGAAATTAATTTTATTGTTATTCTCGATTGGCGCGCACTGATGAACTTTTTTTTATACAGTCGTAACTGTTTTTAATTTTGATAAAAAATGGCAATATTCTTAATCGAAGCCTAATTAATTTATTGTAGGCGATATCATCACCATCTACATTAAAATAGATGTCATCGGTGAATAAACAGCTGTGTTTTTTATCACAGACACAAAAAGTCAAGGATTCAGCCTGTCTCATCCGGAAACGGAAGCGCACGTGCGCGCCATACAAATATCATTCAACGCATCGTATTCACTTTCATTCAATGAAGTAATTAATGTATTGAACATGTGTTTTGACAATAGTAAGTTTACCCCGTTGGCGCACTTGTTAGCATAACCATTATCGGGTTTGCGGCCCACATTTATTTATCTAACAATGTTAAGATATCAATCAAATAAATTATTTATTTGCATTTTCGCGATGTCAAAGTCAAATTAGTATTTTATGCATTATGTAATAAATTGAAGTAACTGAAAAGTCGAAAAGGGATCATAATGAACCACACTATCATATGGTGACCACACCAACAATTGAAGATCGCGAAAAACGTCTCCATACATTTTATCGAGTCGGTTGTGTACTGTAATAATAATTTCATGCAAGTTTCCCACTAAAAACAAGGCATTTAGACAATTAAATTACATTTTTGCAAAAGTAATAAATGCAAACTAAAACGTCAGAAACTTGGAACACCCACAAGCCACAAACTCCGCGCAAACGTATTTTTCCATATGCCACGCGAGCACAGGACACACGCATACAGCCAGAACGGAACCGTTACCGATCGATGCTGGCACATTGTAGTTCATATTGCACTGAGGGTGTCATTTGATGCTTAGAAAGCGTAAAAACGCATTTGATTATTTAATACAAGCGCCCTTGATTAGGTCATCCATTAGAGCATTTGGTTTTTTTTAGGGATGTGATACGATTAATCGACTATTTTTTTCGTGTGTTAAAAGGCTGAATTTATGGTTGATCGGTGCATTACTGAGTATTTTTTTTTAAATATAGGTCAAGGTTTCTTTTTTGTCAGTTTTTAATGTTAATCCATTGACCAATCTTATTCCTCGTTATTTTAACGATTGATGCATATTGTTTTCTAATTATTCATTCTTGTGGGGTCAATTTTCTAGCTTGACAGATGTGGCTGAATATCCACATTACCTTTGCCATTTTTACATGTCCCTTAATGTCATGTTTCATCAATACAATCGTAGAGTCTTGACCAGACACCTGGATGCACCCCCAAGAAGGTATGAGCACAAAGGTCGTTGCAGCCATCAGCTGTTCCGTAGCACGCGCCAAGATTTCACTTTATATCATATTTTTTTTAAATCAATTGAATTTCGAACGACAATAGCATTACTCCCCCACGGCACGTGCTAACGGCTTTACAAACATTAAGTTGAAATGAACTTTATTTTGCGAACAATACGGTGCAGCGGTGTTAAATAGAATGTGTGCGTAACTCGTGGGTGTACCGAAGCATAGTAATTGTGTAAAATGGATAAGCAAACTTCTTGAAAGGTCAAAGAACGAATTTTTGGGCAAAAAAAAAATGTCGGGTGTTACTTTGACTGATTTTGAGATGTGTTACAAAGCTGTTTCTATAACAGTAACTTGTGGAAACCAAGTTTAAAATCTGGCAAAGTGTGGGGGTACCTTGATGGAACTGCAGCAGGGTGTGGATATCGCAAGCTATGCCCCACCTGTCCTGCCCTCTATGTCCCAAAACATGCGGTCAAAGTGACGTCTGCGCGGCCACTGGAGATAGTTAAAGCAGTGAAATTTTGGAAATATGATCTGAAGTAGTGTCGTGCCAGTGACAAGAAGAAGACTAGGTGACTATGTAGTACGTAAGAAAAAAAGAAAAGAACAATTTGAATTAAATCATAATAAAGTTCTTTTATTTCTAGTGATGACACTAAAAAAGATATATTTTATAAAAAAATCGACATACCAACTCAACCCTCTAGTGTTGTACGCTCGTTGCCACGATATAACGGTTTTATCGATTATTTCAACTAAGGGGTAGCTATCGTTTGATGATTCACCATTTGATATCAAACCATCTGTCTGTTTTTGTCCAGATTTTGTTTAATTAATAGGAAAAACAAGCTGCGTTATGATTATGGGGAAACTGTTCATTAGGTATTTTATAACGGTCGGTAATTATAATTGAACAGATGGATCAAACCGAAATGGGGTGGTATATGTTAGGAAACAAACTTATTGGTTTACTAGCTTCTGTTCGCGACTTCGTCCACGTGAAGTTTGGCCAAACATCCACCGCGTCGCATCGCATCCCTCGCCCACCCGCGCCATTTACTTCGTTTTGGTCGGTTCCTAATTTGCATCTATTGTTTCTTTATTTTCATAGGTTTTTATCCATACGGTTATGCTAATAGTGTACCTTATGTATGTACAACTTAACATTGACTGACATAACTTCATACTATGTACCAGAAATAGAACCACTGACGCAGCTCTAGTTTCAAAAGACATTCTTCGGCAAATCTTCAACATCCTTCGCTCCAAGAGATTTAAAAACAAACGCTACATTGCCTCTAAAACTCATTTCTCCACGACACATTATTACTTCAGCTTCAGCGTTTCCTGTCAAAATTGACAACTCGCAAACTGCACCAAAGACCAAAGCGACAATTTTTTTGGCCCAATAGTTTGACAAATGTTTGGTGGCACCATTCTAACCTATGCTCTCATTTCCCGAACTCCCGAACGTCATTTTTTTTAAATCCAATATGCCAATAGTGTATGGCAAATATAAATGGTGCCACACATGTGGGTGGAATCAAGGTTAGGGGAAGGATATCTGGTACTGGTACATCCTGTTTGCAATACCAACTGACTTTCAGACTTCCTTGTAAACAATATTGCTTGACAACAAGTAGTTACTGTTTTTTACCTATAAAGCTTCTGCCGGAGACTTGTTCGTTTACAGAACAAACAAACTCTTCAGTTTGCCAACAAATAGTTACTTATGTCTATTGTACCTACAATTGTCAACTGTTTTCCGTTGCAAGTTTTTCCTGTATGGAGAGATAATTGTCTAGGTACGATGGTATTGTTTTGCAAATTGTAACGGTTTTCTGGACTAGGTATAAATGCTGGGAGGGACAGGGGAAAAGATTAGCTTAGTTGTTTGTCACAGTCATTCACAAAATATTGTAAAACATTTTAAAAGAGTAACTATGGACTTTCTTGCCCTTCTCCGTACGAAACTTTCTTTTGGAAGGGGCGACTAGAATCAATTCTATTTTCTTGTACATTTTGACGTTAATTTTTTATGTATAATTATGTATATTTTTGGGCAGTTTTACCACTACCTAAGTTCCGGCTAACTTATCTAACAAATGATTTGATCCAAGCTGTTTAACATTTTGTAAATATACCTGTATGAGCTGGACTCCTTTGATAAAGATTGGTCCTTGGCAGCAAAACAGAGAGAGGTGGAAGAAGAGTAGGGAGGCTTTTGCGAAGAAGAGGGAAATTAAAAAAAAGTTACTTACCTGGATGATAATTTCTTGACTGTTCTGGATTAATCCGAAAACTTTTATTTTGTTAAGTAGTTACGTAAAAGGCTAGTTTGACTTTAAAATTGAGCTTCTTTCCAGCAAACCTTTTCAAAGACTCCAGTAATCTCTAAAAGACGGTTCCATTCACTTGAACTCGTGACAACCATTTTTAACGGCTCATACAAACATCCTTAACGACATGCATTCTTGAATCCATAGACTAAGGACAAGTGTCTTTTAAAACCGAAAAAAAAAGAAGAAACGGTTATAAAAACCAGCTACACCCCTCCCCGAATGCATTATGCACCATAACTATACAAACCAACACTGATTTGAATAAATATTTATGTCTAGCGCCCTTAACTTCAAAATTAAACCTTAAGATAAACGGCTAACGGGTATTTTTGGGGTAGCGGTTAATTTTAGTTCAAATTAGCCGTTATCGATAGGTTATTGGTTTTGTGACAGGTTTTTGAATGAATGAGTGAAATTTTTTTCTTTAAGTCTAGTGTTGGGAAAGTGCGTTAAGTTAGTCTAGTATAAAACTGAACTAGAAAGAAACTCAATCGAAAATAACAACAGAACATAATCAACGTGATGATAAGGGTTAGGCAAAGATGTACCTAGAATACCCATATTAAGTAGAGTAGTTATGATATGATTATGTATGTCCCAACAAAAATATCCGAAATATCTTTCAAATTATTTGATTATTTTAGAACTTTTTGTAGCAACTCAAAAATTTGCATTCAGTGGGGTAATTGCGTAACACACTAACGGTAGGAATGAAATTCATTTTGACAGTTCATTGCGTTATTTACGTTGTTGAGCAGACAATTTTTTCGAACGTGTGAAGCAATGGTTGAGCAATATCCTTCAAAATCTCTGAAACATGCTGTGGTAAGATACTATAAAATGAAGCAGTTGAATCAAATGTTTCAGAATGGAACTAGTGTCTTGGTCTTTAATAGTAGTGACAGCAATGAAATGTAGATTAACTTGTTACTTATTCTTTCTCCGATCTTTCACAAAATCAAGCTCCACATTGTAACAAGAAACCGCACTGAACCCATCAAAAAATTTCGCGACATTGTCAGTCCCATCTGACAGTTACATTATTATATACCGAGGGAGTAATACCAGACTTTACTTGTTACTTCTATATACGTCATTATATACTCTACTAAACACATATAAACTCCTTAAATACAAGCTGTATCTACCCCTGCTTAACAATGGATGCATTTTTATAAAAGGGAAGTTTTTTTTCTTAACGGTAAGGTCTTGTAACGGAAAGGTCGTGAGTTCGTGACCTTAGGGGCGAAAAAATAACGAGACGGGCCGTTGCAATATTTATTAAGTTTTTGTGTGTGAAATCATGAAATGCCGTGTTCTTATTTCTTGGGCTGAAGAAAAAAACTGATCAGCTGCTTTTTAAAGATAATTTTGCAGGAGATGCAATAATAATTGCTGATTTTTTCGTGTAACTAGGTCGACTAGCTTATTTGTGGGTTGAAGGAACAAAATTGATCAGCTGCCCTTTACCACAAATTTCTCGTAAAAGCTCACGCTTTCCGTTTCCTTGACATTTACTATTGTCGTATAGCTTATACCTTCTGAAGAGTAAGAATTGGCATTTTTGGGAGCTAATGTTTCCATTTTGTATTTTTTTTGATTAGGTATTGTTTTTGATTTTCCTTTAACAAAGTAACGTTAAATTCATTACATACGGTTCATAATCTTCCTGTTGTGATTAATATTACAACTGGAAACACAATATCTGGTTATTTGGGCACAATGTTGTATCATTTACTGATAAACGGCCACGTTACGCATGTGATGTGGTTAATTGCGATAGTAATATTAATTTAATGCACTTCCTGTAATTTATTAATTATTGTCACGTTATCCCGAGTTAAATCGAAATAATTTGCTAACAATCAATAATAATCTATTAATTTATTGCCTTTTTGATCGAAGTTTCTTTCACACATACTTGCCGAATGAGAGCTAGACCGAAAAAAGTCTAACATTTTGACCGTCTTAGGACACTTTTTTGTACACAGCGACAGGAACTTTATTCCAACCGATGACATCTCTCAACTTTTATGTGATTTTTCGATACACACTTCCATATTTTATCAGATCTCAGAAATGGTTCTCACAGTGTCTTTCTAATTTCTACTAAAACTCAACATTAGCTTTAATCAAACTAAAATGAAGATCTATCCCGTCTTCCATTTTATTTTTCATACACACATACAAACAAAGAGAGACATAATATTACGCCTTCTGGGGGGGTATGCAGAAACTGTAGAACCCCACCTCATTTTGCTTTTGTCTTTGTCATCTACACATACATATATCACTCAAGATTTATACCCACAAACTTCTTAGTCCTTTCATCACGTAAGGTCAGAAGCCATTACTCCTAATTAACGGACTAACTCCAGTGACTGCCTCTTGAGCTCTGACATCACCACTATAATCTAACTAGGCCACATGTCTGTTAGTTTTAAAATAATAATGAATGCGCTTTGTTTCTGCGCAATTAGATAAAATGAGGTTTTATAAAAAAAAATAAAGCTGGCTGTTTGTGTTCGTGGCCGGGATAAAAACAGCTATGAAGATATTATATCGATCTAATTTCTATCGAAACTTAACATCTCTACGGAATTGGAACGTTGCGCGTTGTCTCGTTTTGAATTAAAAAATATATATTTATATTTATAATAAAAAACAAATGAGTTCGCTAACGAGAGCTAGTGAACTTTATAGAATAGTACTATGAATACTATGATTGAGTTCTTCAATAGTAATTTACAAAATAACGTTGTAGAAATAACGAAATTAGGTCAAAGGATATTCATATCAGTTTCTTATCGATATTTGGGCACGTGAGACTAACTAAACACCTAAAGGATACAGTTCTCATTGTATTTGTAGTTGGACTATGCCCTATAAAAAGTTCTGTCAACTTATTAACCGACTTCAAAAAGGAAGAGGTTCTCAATTCGTTTCAGTTTTTTTTTTGTTGTTTTGTATGTATGTTACGCGATATCTCCGGCAATTATGAATCGATTTCAAAAATTCTTGTTTTAATGGATAAGGTATGCCTCAAGGGTGGTCCCATATAATTTTTATTACTTAACTTTGGTTAGTTTTTGAGTTAGCTTTCATAATACGATTTTTTTCCACTTAGTTTGTATTGATGATGCTATAATAACTTCCTGTCACTGATATTTACATAGCAAGTAGTGTTATCATACGAATTCGTGTGGGTTGGGTACAGACGCCAGCACATCAAGCTACTACAATCTGTCAAATTTCTTTAATAGATTTTCAACTTTATCGCTAAAGCGTTAAGGTTCAAGGTTGATTGGGAAAATTTGACAGTTTCAGGTAGCTTGATGTGCTTTTATTCATTGGTTAACAGCTGAGGCGTCACAGCCAATTCCCAGTGAAAATACGTGAATACGATCCTCATTTGTTTTATCTTCGATATGCTCATATTACAGCCGATCGATTCTGTAAAAATCTCACCGTGAAAAGTTGGGTGAAGTGAGCGTGGAGTGGCTTTCATTCCAACTAATGCTAGGGATTGACACTATTGACAGCTACTCTAAGCTCACTTCACCTAACTTTTCACGGTGTGTTTTTTACAGAATCTATCGGCAGATAGGCAGTCGCTCCATGTATTAAAATACTGGTATTCAGCTGCATCTGCGGGTAATTGCGTAAAGCACTGTCAGTAGGTAGCAATGGGATTCATTTTGACAGTTCAATGACATTCATTGCGTTATTTACGTTGTTGAGCAGACAATTTATTCGAACATATTATGTAGCAATGGATTAGCAATATCTTTCAAAAAATTTAATTAAAATTTAAAAAACCCCCGACACAAAATAATAATAAAAATAGTATGAATGTAAAAGTCAAAAACAAAAAAAAAACAAAAATTGAAAAAATAGCCACAAATAGAACAAACAAGGTATAAACGTGAAACCATATAAAAAGAAAAAAATAACCTTGAAATTATGACCCTACGTAAGTACGTATGAATTTTTTTTTATTAATATTTACAGCGGTATTTTTTTTTCGAACGTACGGAGCAATGGTTTAGCAATACCCTTCGAAATGATGATTCAGGGTGAGCTTGTTAGTTAGTGTGTTACGCAATCATGGTGCTGGTTAGACTAGAAGCTGACCCCAACATAGCTGGGAAAAGGCTAGGTAGATTCAATAGTGAGGATGAATAAAACTGTAAATACCTAGTTATTTTTGTACATGAGTCAGTCACGGAAGTGGATTTACTAAGTGGTTTTATACTTAGTTTTCCTCTCATTTTAATAAACATGACATAATGTTACCCAAAAGGTTATAAGAGCCTGATCATTGTAATTGACGACACGGTTGGCTCAGTGGCTGAGCGATCGACTGCTGCGCTGCGTGTCGCGGGTTCGATTCCCGCGCGGAACAAATATTTGTATTGCCTACAGGTAGTTGTTCCGGGTCTGGCTGTTTGTGTATGTGAGTTTAAATTTTTGTAAACGCACCCACGGCCACGATACAGGAGAAATTCCTAGTGTAGGCAATGTTTTAAAAAAAAATCAAAACAAAAAAAAAATACTTCAATATCTGAAATTATTGAACTGAAAACTGAAATAATGGTATTCAGCTGCATCCGGTAGACTGGAAGCCGACCCGACAGTGAGACCTCAACCTAGTTGGGAAAAGGTTAGCAGAGTGGCTCGTGGCTTAATAATGACGGCCGCACGGTTAAACTACGCTTGTCGAGGTCGCTCCATAGATGGGTGGACCATCTTCACACAGACTCGTCCGTGGCTCCTAAAGAAAGTTAAACCGTTCTTGGTCCCGGATGTCATTCGTGGATCATGATCCGAATGGACAGTCGTCGGAAGCCCGAAAGTCTGATCACCAGCCTTACTAAGGCAGAGTAGAAGTTTTTTTTTTTTTGGGATAGGTATCTCGCAGTTCAACTTAGGAGGTGATCGTATCTTTAACCGGACTTGTTTCAATTATGAACCGATTATGTTTTGTTTTGAAACCCAAATTGTGCCGTGAAGTCACCTTATCTACAACTTTTTGTAACCCAATTTATTCGCGTTTCGGAACATAATAAGCACAACTTGTTTTTCGTTCCCGATAAAAGCAGGAAATAATAAGTTATTATGAAATAATATTATTGTATTCCTAGAAATATTGTTATTTTAATAAGTTTTCCTTCTCATAGACGATAGATATAGGTACAGTGCAAAAATAGAATAATGGCTCGGGTAACCTTGTACTATTAAGATTAACTATATTCTATGTAAATAGGTTATTTACGGCATAAATTATATTGTTTACTAGCAGCGCCCCGCGGTTTCACCCGCATAAAGCTTCGATCCTGTGGGAAAATCGAGATAAAAAGTCCTATGAGTCCTATGTGTTAATCCTGGTTATAAACTATCTGTGTGCCAAATTTCATCCAAATCCAGTCAATAGTAACAAACATCCATCCATCCTCACAAACTTTTGCGTTTATAATATTATGCAGTAGGATTATTACTGACTCATAACGACATTTTTCAACAGTTTCTGTTTTCAAAATGAATATCAGTTACGATACGATAACGCATAACGCTCTTCGTTATCGTTATTTTCTATTGTTATTATTTCTTTTATCTTTTATTTTTGTTATATTCGATAATTGTGCAAGGTTATTTAAAGATAACCAAATAAAATATATAATTATTTGCAAAAAAAAAATGTCTGCAGGTTTCTAATAATAATGAATGACTGTTTTGTTACTACACGAGTAAAGATATGAATGGATGAATGACATCATTAACGGATTTCGTTTAGCAAGATTATTTAGTTTTTGTGTTAAAATTCTAAAAGTGGTTACGTATATCAGGGTTTTAGTCACTAGGTAGTTTTCCTGTTGATCAAAAGGCCATTTCCCGTAGTTAAAAACGTTCAAAATCGATTCGCAATCTCATCTCAGGGACAATCAATGTCAAAAACTTGTCAAATATGTAGGGAAATTAGATATATTTTTGACGGATTGAGACTGAGATCAGACTGCGAACATGACATCAAGTAAATAAGGATTCCATGTATTAAAAAAAAAAAACAATAATCGGTACATAGCCCATTGCATTGTCAGTATAAAGCACTTCACACACATGACTTACTAGTAAACTGTTAATGTCTTTCGCCAATTTTTCACAACCTAAACAAGGGTAGGTACAGACTTTTTGTGAAAAAAAAAAAAACACGTTTGGTTCCGAAAGTAAATTATTACAAAAATCCGTTATTATTCATTAAAAACTGATAAATGGCCCCCATCCCTACTGTATTGATCGACTAATTTATTTAATCAATTTCAATATGAATGCGTGTAATATGCATCTTAAAGCATCGAAGTCTTCTTTCCCTTTATCTATTATTAACAATGTAAGCAACCGATTAATGTAAATATGTGATAACTTATAAAGGATTAGAAGGTTTAAGATCAGTTATTCTGTAGGTACTTGTGTATATTTAAACGACTAAGAATATAAATTCTAAGTATTTAATAAACACATTTTTAAAATAACAGAATACGCAATTTTTCAAAAAAACTAGCA
This sequence comes from Apamea sordens, assembly GCA_945859715.1. NCBI lineage: Eukaryota > Metazoa > Arthropoda > Insecta > Lepidoptera > Noctuidae > Apamea > Apamea sordens. The sequence goes on along the minus strand of OX244015.1, from coordinate 766,885 downwards.
AAAACAGCAGCAAAAAAAACTATTCTTTTGGCAGAATCGCTAATACCTAAACCTCGCAACATTTGACATTTAAAACCTAACCTTAGCGCGCGAATCGCCGAAAGCGATGATTCACAAAACATCGAAAACTACCCTGTTTATTTATTATTTTCATTAAAAACTAGTCGAAAACCTAAAATTAATCGTGTACAAGTGTCTACAAAACGTGTTCTGTAAGTTGCGCATGAGAATCAAGTGTTAAAACCGTGACCACGGAGGTTAAAATAAACTTTCGTCAAACTCTTTTGTTGCTTTTTTTACGTCGAATTAAGTGTACAATAATGCCCCAAGGACTTAAGGAAGGGTTTACCGGTACGTAGAACCAGTTACTTCGATTTATTTACGACTATAGATAGGTTATATTTAAAAAAAAAACCAAAGGGGTATGTCAATGTGTCTTTGTTAACATTTTCGGCGGAATTCTTTTACAAAAAGTTTTTATAACATGCATGGGATTGAAATAAGGTGTAAGCTATGTTCACAATTTCACATGACCTGTAGGTTACTGATTAGGGTAGAATTTAGATCATTTCTACAAGTTGAGATATCTTGTTCTGTTAACTTGATTCTTGAAAAGGTTGATTCGCTTTTACACCTTTTGCTGTAGGCTTTTCCATACAATGTTATTTGGATCAGCTGTTCAGTACCATGTGTTAGTAATGGTACTATAAATGTTTGCATGAGCTTTAAACCGAGAACAGAGAGATGTGGAGAGATTAGGTAGGCCTTTGCCCTGTAGAGGGATATCACAGGCTTTTAATAATATATTCATAGAAATACTTAGGTGTAAATATTAAGTCAGGCTAACAAAATCTAACCATACAGAAAGCTCGGTGTTTGGTCATCTTAGGTAGTTTATCTAGCTTATTTATTAAATAGTTTTCTATTTATCAACCTTGTGACTATGACAACACTATGTATAGGATGATTCTGCATATTCCCACCTGTTATACTCAAGTTAACCAACTTGAGACATTATACAACCTTCTTAGCTGTTACCAGTAGGTATGAGACGGTCTTAATGGTCTAAGCTCCATTTGGAATAAGGTGAGACATTTAAATAAACCATTTTTACAGTACCGATTTTGAATTCTATTGCGTTGGTGACACGATAAATGGTGGCTGTAATAAATAGTTTAGTATTGTAACTAATTTTTGCTTTTATTGCCATTATTATGCCTACAGAATAGAAGTTAAAATCGGTTGAACGGGCTGTAAAAAAGATTTGTTTAAATGTTTAACCTTATTCCGAATGGAGCATAGCTAGTGGTCCCATTGTTCACTTCTGAGCAGGGAGTCCTGGTTGAACAGTAAATAAACTTCTACAATGAACAGATTTATTGCATCATCTTGAGGAAATTTTATGATATTTTGTGCCTATTCTATAAATGAAGTCATGGTTTCTATCAGAGGAATTAAAACTACTATAAAGTTAAAATCTTACTATTTACTGTGTACAATACCTAGCTTTCATAGTACACCTATTTATAAGGAGTATTAGCCATGAGGCACACAATACTGTTATTTTTTTTTGTGTTTATAAATTGTGTGCCCTATATTTTTTGCCAAAATTAATTTATTTTCTTAAATTTTTCGCCTTTCTATAGAATCCCCAACAAATTTTTAGTTGATTAGGTATTAATTTGGAAGTTACAAAGAATTTTTGAATAAACTAAACATCATTATCATCTAAAACTAACATAAAACCTTTCTCTCTTTCCAGCTTAATAACTGAAAACTTCAAAATAAACTCTGGCAGCAATGGAACGAAACGGAAACAAGAGGACTCGTTAACAAACAACTACAAAACAAAGATGAACCCGCACGCTATAGACTTCACAAAGTCACCGCTATCTCCGATATACACACCAACCAAACGAAGGATACTAGGAGAGATACAGCTGCCAAATTCTCCCATGGAGAGACTGAAATCACCGCTAACAAACTCACCGAAGCCATTCAAATCACCTTTACAAAGTATAAACTCTCCCTTACTGAACAGAACGTCCCCGTACTTGAACCAAAACTCACCTTTGAACAGAATTTCTCCGTTATCAACGAGGGTGAAACGGTCACGGATCACGAAGGTTATGGAGGAACGGAGTAGGTTTAAGATGTCAAATAAGGAGAACGAAGGGTCCTTTATAAGTAAGATTTCGAATAAGGAGAACGAAGGGTCCTTTATTAGTAAGATGTCGAATAAGGAGAAAGAAGGGTCTTTTATAAGTGATACGTTTGTGAAGTTAGATGTCGAGGAGGAAGCGAGGGACTTTCTGTTCGGGGAGAGATTTGAGGCTACGAGGGAAAAGGTTACGAACTGGTCGACAACTAAGGTGGGTACTGTTAATTATGAATTTTTTTTATCTTTGATTTTTTTGTGGCAGGCAGGGGTGAGTAACACCCCTGCCTTACCTTATTGATTTTATTGGACCTCTCTTATCCATATCATGCAGAAATAAAAAAAAAATCAAAATCATGTTAATGCATTTTCTTTCTTTCTTTTCTTTATATCAGCACCAGAAAATTCAATTTATTTATTTTTTCTCTATTATTCCAGCTGGACTTCACCCACGCTCTCCAAAAATCACCTAAACAAGACCTCTACGTCCCCGAGAAAGAAAATACCCAAGACATAGACGACTTTGAGACCCTCCACGATTTGGAACAAGAATTCGAAGCCGACAACTTCGATGAATGCACTAAATATGAAATTATCTCCACGGACAGTCCTGACATCATATCTAGAGGACGTACAGCATCATCCAGAAAGGTTACTTCAAGGAATTTTATGTTCGGAGCACCGTTGGCTGAAGATGAAGCTTCAACAAGTTTCAACAAACCTACAGTCACCACTACACGGATGCTCAACTTCGATGATGAAGATTTTGAGTTCCCGTCCCCAGCGGTTAAAAAGCAAGCGGCTAAGAAGTCCCTGAAATTCTCTGAGACACCAACAAAATTGAGGCATGAGAAGTCAGATTCCAGTATCGGGTCGATGAGTCAGTCACCGCTTCCAAAAACTGGACTATACACCACAGAATCCACCACATCTATGGAAAGCGGTTTCATCTCTGAGCTCGAAGAACCGTTCTTAGAAATTGAAGAATCAAACTCTCCCAAAGTTGCTAACTTCAGTGACCTCCTCTCCGGACAGATAAAATCCAACGTTATATCGGAAAAGAGTTTTCTTCGGAGACCGTTGAATAGAAGTCTAAGTTACAACCCAGAGAGTAAAGCGAGAGTGTCTCTGTTCTCAATTCTAGAGAATCCTGCTCAGAGAAACAAGAAGAGAGTGGAACGTAGTGAGAATGAAGTATCGAATAAACGGAGGAAATCAAACTGTGACATTGTTGAGGTGGAGAGATTACAGCGACCGGTGTTGCAGAGGGCTTTCTCTGAGAACAATGCGTTGATTATGTCTGCTATGGCTCGATGTAAGTATTTCTATCTTTTCCATCTTTGTATAGTTCAATAGACTGTTGTTGGTCCAGTCATTATGTTTTTGTCTTGGCGACTAGTACACAAGTAACATGACTAGTAGTCTAGTCGTTGTAAACGCGACTGCTGAGTGTAGCATTCTGGGTTTGATTCCCAGATCAGGCTAAATTCGCAAGCACGACGGCTGAGCGTTCGGTCTTGGGTTCGATCCCCAGGTTGGGCAGTATGAATGTAAATGGCAATAGTAGCATTACTAGTTACTATGGTTATGGTGATATGTGGGTGTACATTACACCTCATGAGATATTTTAGCGTTAGGTTAGCTCTGACTGTACAAATTCGTTCTATCCAATGTTGAAATTGCTTTTAGCAATAAGGTTGCAGCTGAATACCAGTATTTAACATGGAGCGACTGTCTATCTGACATTTCACAACCCAATCACCTTTGAAAGCACTTATTAGCCTAAATTATAAATTATCCATAGTTTTCGTAGATTAGATTCCTTTATTATATATTTTTTTTATTATTGTTTTAAATAAACAAGTTTATAGTTAATACCAACTATGTATGGAAGAGCGGAGTCTCCTAATACAGGCTTTATTAACTTAAAAGGAGGTTCCAATCACTACCTATTATTGTAAGAAAACTTGATAAAACTAATAAAAAAAAATTTCCTGTCTATCTCTGTCTAACGCATTTTTCTCTCTCTTTCCAGCGATTGTAGAACCGGATCTAATAGGAGACTTCTCCGTGCCCTACGCGTTGCCCCTGACGAATGGCGATCACTCGGACCTGAAGAGCATATCGTGTGACACGCTCGCGGCACTCATCAGGGGCGAATATCAAAATGTTATCAGCGATTTTATGGTAAGATTCTAATTTGATTGGAGGGGCCCGTGGCTAAATAATAACAGCCGCGCAGGTCGGTCGGTCAAGTTAAGCTACGCTTGCCGCGGTTGGTCTGTGGATGGGTGACCATCTTTACATACCGAGACCCCTCCGTGCCTCGGAAAGCACGTTAAGCCGTTGGTCCCGGTTGTCATTCGTGGATCTTTGACAGTCGTTACGGGTAGTTAGATGCCCGAAAGTCTGACAACCAGTCTTACCAAGGGGTAGCGTATTACCCAGTAACTGGGTTGTGGAGGTCAGATAGGCAGTCGCTCCATGTAAAATACTGGTATTCAGCTGCATCCGGTTAGACTGGAAGCCGACCCCAACATAGTTGGGAAAAGGCTACGCAGATGATGATTCTAATTTGATTGCAGACAAATATTATAAAAAAGAACAAAGAAAGTAAAAGGGTATTTTTTTCTTCCGAGTTTTTCTATCTTCCTGGGTTCGATACCCAGGTCTGGTAAAGTGTTATTGGGACTGTATAGCAGTCATGCTTGAAGAGGCACCCTTGTTTATGTAAGTGACCATGAGTCAGTAAACAAGACACCACAAAGCTGAACTTTTTCTAAAGCTAATGTGCCGCATAAATGTATGTCCATAATTTTCTTGAAAGACTCTTGATGCAATTTTGATGAGATACTATAAACTTAAAAAAAAATATTCAGTACTGGAAATAGGCATTAGTTTGTGGGAAAATGCTAGTGGCGCTAGTTTAAAAATATATACTTAATTAAAATATTAATTAGTGTTAATTTTGACATCTTCATCAAGCTTGGTTAAAGTATACACCATTAAATGTTGATCGTTTTAATCCTTAAAAGGGGTCATTGTACTCATCATTACGAACCACTTTTACTACGAGACCAACCCTGAAATTGTAAAAAACTTGAGAGGTGTCAAGGGACACCCAGATGGAACAAAGTTCAAAGAGAGAGAGAGAGAGAGACAGACAGACAGACAGAGAAACACGCGCACGCCGCACGGCTTACAACTATAGCAAAAAGTGTCGTTCCAACTTTTGGTCTTAATTTTTTCCCCTAGTCTAGCCCCCTTTCGCAACGCGCGCTAAGGAACTTCGTTCCAAAATAAAACAGTTGAACCATAGATTTATGTTCGCATAACTCGACATAAAGTATGGATCAACTGATTTTTTTTCTACACCAACATAATCTACATACTTAAGACATTTATTTTATCTAATCATCCCTTACTTCTCCAGGTCATAGACTGCCGCTACCCTTACGAGTTCGAAGGCGGCCACATAGTGAACGCAGTCAACTACTACACCACTTCGCAGATCCACGCGCTCGTCAGCAAGCCCAGCCGGACCAGCGCTGAGGGACGCGCCATCCTCGTGTTCCACTGTGAATTCTCGCTGGAGAGGGGGCCTAAACTGTAAGTATTGTTTAACTAAACATTAGATACACTTCATCATTAGCGTAAAGTAAGTTTGTCCATAAAGGCTTCTCCAATAGCTGGTCATGATATTTCCAAGACAAGGTAGATGAGACCTTAGGCCCGTTGTACGGCATGGTACGTTTTCTTTACGGTACGGCGTACAAATTTCGCCGTTGAAAAAACGTGTCCATCAAGCATCCATAGTGATCCATACGACACTGCTAACCGTGTCTACATGCGGTGATTAAACCGTAGTTTTTCACGAAAAAAAATCACGAAAAACGTGTATGTAAAGGGCCTGAGGATGTGTTTTCAATTAAACATTTCTGTTACCAATCAACCAATAGAATAACTTTTTACAGAGTAGTCCTATTTTGATAATTCTTTTTTTATTGGAAAGGGTATTATACTCCAAAGTTGGTCCCATATAACAATTCCAACCCCAAGGGTAGGAAAATAGGGGTGATTTTTTGTTCACTCACAGATTTGAATGCTGAGTTCTACTCAGTGTCATATATTATATGCCTGCCTTTTGGCAAACAATTAGTAGGTTATAATAACCACAAAAATTTATAAAAGAAATTTTTTTTAACAAAAATATTAAACCGGCGAAAAAAATGAAAAGCAAAAAATAATAAATCCTTTTTTACTTAACTTTATAAGTTTAACTAATGTAAGTATACTTAAATAATTTTAAGTCGGCAATGATCTTTGATTATTGATTGTTTGCCGTCGACTCAAAATTATTTAGGTATACTCACATTACGGCGGTTTAATTTGTTTGTTATGATGTGTAAGACAGTTTAAGGCTACCAACGGAGCAGTCAGGGCGTCTGATAAACCTAGCGCTGCATAATGCATTTATTTTGCGATTCTAATACTTAATCCTTGATGTTAGGAACATTGTTATCTACTTGTCCTTAGGCATAGGTCCGTCTCTAGACTTAGCCATAATTTTCTATTTGTGTCTTGTCTTCTCCATGTTTTTCCTCCATTTCTAATCTTGATAAGACCAGTTGACTAGCAACCACCATAACGAACCCCACTCCTCTCCCCAGCTGCCGCTACCTGCGCTCGGCGGACCGCAACGTGAACAAGGAGCGTTACCCTGCGCTGGCGCACCCCGAGTGCTACGTGCTGCGCGGCGGGTACCGCGCCTTCCACGCGCGCGCCGCCGAGCTGTGCGCGCCGCGAGGGTACACGCGCATGCGGGACCCTGACCACGCCGCGCTCTACCGGCGGCACAGGGACCAGACGTGATCCTCTGGGCGACTAACCAACACTAAACACCAGTCATCATCATCAGCATCTAGGAAAATAACCGAAATGTCTAAAATCGTCAATCAACCGCTTAAAGTGACGTTTAAAACCAGTTAAGTGTCTTAAAAATGTGCCTAAATAGCAATCTAGTGTCACAAATCTTTCAACACAAAAATAAAGAAAAATTATGAATAAAAAATCAGTTAAAAGTGTCTGAAGTGATCAAATTTAGAGAAAATATACTCTAAAATGACCCAATGACACCCTATCTTCAGGAACAAGTCTGCCAGATAACAAGCTAAAATTACCTACAAGCTTATAAGAGACATGGTTATCATAGGAACCCAACCTTGTAAGAAAATTAACAAATTAAACGAGAAGTGTGTCAACATCATTGTGATCTTTATTCTCATCACAATAAGCTTGCTGTTAGGCGGCTGTGAGAGGAAAAGAACGGACTGTACAGCAGTGACAGGAATGCCAAATAGCATTGCAATGACCATAGGAACTGGTAATATAAAACTTAACCAAATCTTTCGAAATAAAATAACTATTGCCAACCCTACAATTTACTTTTGGCAATACAGTGTGTAAGGGACATCGACGCGCACACTGTAACCAGGAATTCAGCACAAGATTTTAGACTCCCTAGCATAGATCAATTTCATTGGTTATCAAAAAAATCATCTGTTTCATAGAAAAGTGCAATACCTACACGGGCAAAATGTATGGAACAGCTGTTTTGTTTTTTTAGTAATCGAAAATTTCAATGCAGGATCAGAATCATGTACTGAATCCATTGTAGCTGGTTGCACGTTGGATGGGGACATTGACCCTGTATATTTATCACAGATGGTTTTAAAAGAAGAACTAGTGATGTGCAAACATCATATAAAAACGTTGTATAATATCCGCGAGAAATATCCGAAAAGATTGTCTCTATGAATGTTTTTCAAAATTTTTATTTTTATTTTTTTTTTCGAAGTATAAAATGCAAAGTATATCTGAATTTATTTTTAAGTTATGTACATAAAAGTTGCCATATTATCCTTTAAAAAAATGTTAAGATATTAGTACAAAATTATGATGGTTTTTGGATAACTGTGACTTGGACAAAAACTAAAGTAAGTTTGTGTGTGTTAGTCATGATCATCTGCCTGCCTTTTCCCAACTATGTTGGGGTCGGCTTCCAGTCTAACCGGATGCAGCTGAATACCAGTATTTTACATGGAGCCACTGCCTATCTGACCTCCACAACCCAGTTACTGGGTAACACAGTTTTCAAAGTAACATTGATATTCAGCTACTTCTAATATGACTAACTAATGTTGATTTCCAAATAAAAAAGAAAAATTTAGTGCTAAGTCACTTTTTAACTAAAACCAATCATAAAAATTTAGTTCTTAGTAAGAAAAAATTATCTCCCACCTCTTATTTAGTTTAATTTCGTTAGTTTATAGTGCGTTTGACATTTGCAATACATATATTATTGAAAAGTAATGTAGACGAAATTATATTTCTCCATATATTTCTAGATTTTTTTGTGGATTTTTCTCTAGATTATTTTGGTTAGCTTTGCGTTCGTTTTACTAGAATTATTGGGTATATAACATTTAAACATGCAGAATAATCAGCGTATAATGTTCCCACTGCTGGGACACAGGCCTCCTCTCTGTGAGAGGGAGTGGGCTGTAATCCACCACGCGCGGTACGGGTTTGTAGATAATACATGTCTTTGAATTTTTGGTTCTAGGACATGCCGGTTTCCTTACGATGTTTTCCTTCACCGTTTTGAGAGCAGTGGTGATGAAATTATTTAACACAGAGCGCCTGTCTGTGGTCGGACCACAACACTCGTGGGTGGCGGCCGTTAGCACTGTGGCACCACAGCTGTAAATAGCATTATGTAATAGGTTTAAAAACCATTTCATGGTCTTTTAATATCATAGCCGTTACCCGGATACGTACCCATCCGGGTAACGTAAGTACCAATGTGACTTATTCAATTCATTTGTGAGTACTCTCTGGGTCATTACTGACATCGATGAAGAAAAAACATCGCGAGGAAATCAGGGCATAGTCTTTATTTGTATTTTTAAAAAAACCTTGCCCCACACTAGGAATTACTCCTGTATCGTGGGTGCGTTTACAAACATTTAAACTCACATGCACAAACAGCTAGACCTGGAACAACTACTTGTAGGCAATACAAATATTTGTTCCGTGCGGGAAGATCAATGCTCGTGCCTTTTCTTAGAAGAGGCATTTGCTCTGCAGTAGAACAATAATAGGCTGGTCTTTTTACTAATTATGCACCTTTTTAGACACCGCTGACTTTACAGTGAAGAAAAACAAGATTTTTTAAATAAAATTATTACTGTATAATTCAAAAACATCTAGAATGTTGATTTGTTATATACCTAATATGTTCCCAATTTTAAATTATAGCTAAAATATAAGTTTTAAGCTTTAAATTTATATTTAGTGCCCCGAAAAACTAATTTTAAGTTCCTTGTATAGTTCATTTAGTTTCATTTTATCTGTTAAATTGTTACGTATTTAGTCGAAATTTAGTGGCGTGCAAGAACATCACTAATTTTGTCCAAATTTGTAACAATATAACTAAAAAAAAACCTCAAAAACTTTTCAAAATTTTAATTTTTGTTTTTTTTTTTCAAAAGATTACTAATTTGCAATATTTTACACTTTGATTATGTTTTTAGATTTATTTTATTTAAAAGTATGTTTTGGTTATTATTAGGATGAGTAAATAATTATGTTTTAATACTTGGAACAGTTCTTGTAAGTTCTGAAGCCTTTATGGAGCTAAGGTTACTTAGGAAAGCGGATTCATCATAGTAACGGCCATTTTGAAAATCTGTCATTTTCATGATGGCGCTGTCGCTCTATATTTTGGCAGACGTTATTGTGTGACCGTGTTAACAGGCTTTAAGAACCTTGCAGTAACTAATACGTATTTAAACTTAATTATTTAAATAAAAATACAAGTACTTTAGTATTAATAATTTTGTATTTCTCATTTCTGTTAAAAAAAAAACTAACTTTTCCATAAAAAAAATTGTCTATGACCAGTCTTCTACAAAGAGATCTTAACCGAAAAACCTATCTGTCTATGCCTCCATTTTTTTTTCCCGAAAAATATTAATACTAAAGTCAACGATTCCAATTACGCTTATTAGCATTTATCATAAGATTTGTAAGTATTAATTTTAAGAATAAATGTATTGTATGACTTCAAATAGAATTCTATGCCTGTCCGAGTGCCATGAAACGCCAAAATCGTGCATAAATGGTACTTTTTACTACACAGGAAATAAACATTAGGCCATAAAACTCGAAATTATAATAAAATAATATATAATGTATAACTCTGTAGCATATAACAAAACAAATTGTGAATTTTTAGTTATAATTTTTAATAAATTATGTGAAAATATATGAAAATTGTTGTTTTTTTTAACATCTTACTACAGTTATACGAGTAACACTACATCTTGTATAAGTACTATCATGGATTAGACACACTGACTTCCAATAAACGCACGTAACGTAAAATGACGCCTGTAATCTCCAAGCCCTGGAGTGGTAGGCAGGCCGCAGGGGCATACAGGGTGGAAACCATGAATTCACACTGAAAATTTCAACGCAATGGGGTTGAAATTTTTCGTCGGCTAAGGCCGGATTTACATTACTGTTGTGTCGCCTTCTGACGCAGTTTTAGCGCCAATCAAAACTCATTGTGATTTGACGTCGTCCTGAACAGATACGTTTGATTGGTGCATTCCGCGTATTATATTACTCTTTGATTCCGCGTCGCGACACAACACAACATAGTAATGTGCCGGTGGCCGAAGATTAGCTGTTCTATACATTTTGACGGCGCAGTATTGCACTTTTCTATGAAATAGCAGATTTCTTTCCTGAGAATCGACGAAAAGTTTATATCCTAGGGCTGGGCTTTTCAACCTTTTTCATGGCTTGGCCCCTTTAGTACGGAAATTATTTCGCGACCCCCTTCCTTCCGCTGCATCTACATAACTTGGAATTCAAGTCTGTCACATTGGGAACCTTTTGGTTAAAAACAGAAAAATAAAATTCCCACAATCAAACACTGAATCTTTGAAGTGTTTGATTCCATTTGGAACCTCCTATACTTTTAAAGAAACGGCGGCCCCATTAAAGAGGCTTGGCGAACCCCTAGCGGGTCGCGACCCACAAGTTGAAAACACTGTCCTAGGGGGGTTTAGAATCGTGTACCTACAGAATTCATGGTTAGTCCCTGCTACCATGTATTGCCCACCCATATTTTGCCAGATAGGTCATAAAGTGACACTGCGCTAACCCCAAATAAACTGGGATAACAGCAAGGGGATCTATTTAGCCCGTAATGTCCCACTGCTGCGAAAAGATCTCTCTTTTCCACACACGTCTATCGTCTGCCATTGCGGGCCATTCCTTTCCGTAGGAAGCAGGGCAGGAGGAATATGATGTTTTAATAGGTTTTTTCTGACCCATCCAACACCCAGTGCGAATGTGGTGCTTCTGATCAGACCATGCCCCACTTGCTGGAGTGTCCTAAGTGCCCGTTCACCTGCACCTTGGATGACCTAAGAAATGCTACTGATGCCGCAATTAACGTGGCCCTGGGCTCAATTAAATTATATTAAAAAAAAAGACGACGAGGAAGAGTTCAAAAAAGGGACACATTGAAGGAACCCTATTCAGTATTCGATTCTCACCTCAAACCGGCCAAGTGCGTGTCGGACCAGCAAAAGGCCGTAATTAGAATGAATTTAACCCAAAAACAAACTTAACATTGTAGTTTATTTCTTTGCGTTTGAATAATATGCATAAACTCTCGTGAAATTGAACACATCCCTCTTTAAACTAACACACTTTATAAAATATCGGAAAGGGATACCTAGTTGGGCGAACAGTTATAGAAGAAGTACCTACCGAAGTGAGTAAATAAAAGGATGAACAGTGCAATATAAATGCTAGTATATCCTCCAAATAAAAAAAAATGTTGCTTGTTCTTTGCTCTTCTTTAAAATGTTCACACACGGTCTCATGCGCCTAGCTAGATCACTGCCGAGTGCTGATCAATAACACTTTGCTAACATATTTTTGCCAGGCGTTTTTGTCGTGTTGTCGCTTTGCATTCATTTCACGTGTACTCGTAACTGTAAGTAATATTGCTGTAGAATGGGTTGGGTATACGTTAAACTAGCCTATACAAATAAAAGTGCCTTCCATAGGCAGTCAGCTTCACTACTAATCTTGGTGACTGGGTAATCACGACATTAGCATTTCTCAGATACCGATATTGTCGAGTTTCGACTTTATCGATTTCTCGATACCTTAGAAGGAATCATAGGAGGGTACGCAAAATATTACGAGCAGGTTCAACCCCAGTCAGGTGCTTTACGCCGTGTAAATTATTTAATCACCGCTGCTCTCAAAATGGCGAAGGAAAACATTGTGAGAAAACCGGCATGTCCTAGAACCAAAAATTCGAAGACATATTGTGTGACATCTACCAACCCGCACTGGGCCCGCGTGGTGGATTACAGCTTTCTCGAAGAGAGAAGGCCTATGTCCCAACAGTGGGAATATTTTAGGCTGACTATGTATGTTATGTTAGCAAAATATTTGGTTGATAACTACATAGGTAATGTGGAACAGCTGATCGATTCTGTAAAAATCTCTCCGTGAAAAGTTAGGTGAAGTGAACCTAGAGTGAGTGTCAATCCCTAGCATTAGTTGGAATGACAGCTCACTCCACGCTCACTTCACCTAAGTTTTCACGTTGAGATGGTTACAGAATCGGACTGCTGTAGCTGTTTCCTGAACTGCAGTGCGATTCTGTAACCATCTCACCGGCAAAACTTAGGTGAAGTGAGCGTGGAGTGAGCTGTCATTCCAACGAATGCTAGAGATTTACACTATTGACAGCACACTCTAAGCTAGTGAGCTTAACTTAACTTTTCACGGTGAGATTTTTACAGAATCGATCGGCAGGAATGATAACAAAAATAAAACAAAAAAAATCACGTTCAAAATATATTTATTAAGAAACCATACAGACGACTTGAAAAATGGTCTGAGATCGTCAAACGAAAAACTAAATAAAACCTTTTAATAATATATATAGAAATCTAGAAAATTTAATTCTAACAATGCAAGTACAGTTAATTAATTGGGTGGATTAGTAAAAGCTTGAGAAATACACAGATTGAAGTTCTACTGTTAAAATTGTTGACCACTTGTTACTATAGAAATCAACCAAGGGCTTGTATGCACCTTCCATAGACAAGTTCTTCTATAAAACCCCTCGAACTACAGACAAACTATATATTTTAACATAATCTGTACTTTTGGTAATACTATAAACTATTTCATAACATCACTGCTTTGTGGCGTGACGACATTTTTTTTTTACATTTTATAATGCTCATTTAAAATTTAATTGTAATAATAATATTGCTTTTTAAGCTTACAATACTCGAAGTCACTTTATGCTTGCTTATGTCGTTTTTAAAAGGTCTACACATGAGGAGAATAAAAATAAGGAATATGATGACAAGCAATACAAACAAAAACACCACGATTCCATTACGGAAAATTGATTATTCGATCCACCCCAGCTCCTCCCAGGAAGGCCAGCAACGCCTTGGTGTTACTGACCATCTCAAGGAACCTGGGTTTGCCCTGTAGGTGGCGACCATCGGCCAGTTTAGAAGCACATGAGCTGCTGACTCGTCGGCTCTGCACAGCGGACTGTCTGTGACTCCTATGACAAAGAGGTGTTTATTAAATGATCCCAGAAGGGGTATTCAGCGGTATATGCCTAGTCCTATATACCGTCAGTTATGTTAAAATCCCCATGTATTAGGAAAAAGATCCTCAAATGTATGTGGAGGGCAACCTGGACAGTCGCGGGACCGCTACCTTCTTCCAGAATCTTCTTCTTAGCGTATCGAAGGTAATCTAAGCTGAGTCGACCCGGTATTTAGCTACGAGTTCGGCGCCTTCAGTAGCGTTCATCAGTTCCTGGTTACGGCATGATCTGTCCTTAGAGTTCGCGGTAGTTCTATATTAAGATACCGTTAAAATCAAAATCCAGACCGTAAACCTTTGTTTAAATCCGGGCAAGTCCAACATGACTTCTGCAGTTTATATGTACTTACTGAGTGTGTTTCTTGGACATTATTGACTTCAGTGAAGGGAAACCTTGACTTATAGTTAAAGTAAGTTTGAAATCACCAACCCGTCTGGAGCAAGCGTGATGATCAATTGTCATGCCTTCTCTGTATTAGAAGAGCCCTTTGCTTTGCAATGGGGAACATGCAGCTGGTATTATTATTCCTCATGGTATACCTTTATATTATCCATCAATTTATTTATTAAACAAGAATGATAGTCTATACGACTTATGATCATGGTGCTTTTCAGTAGGCTCTAAACAATCTCTTTGAGCAGCTGTACTGGCTTCAACAGAGGACTGTATTAACTCAATAATATCTCTCGCTCTCGCGTTAAAGAGTTTACTAATACTCTTCTCAGCTGAACCAGATTCGGGGTGCCCTCTAGAAATTACTATATCATTTTCTATGTATCCCCTTTGGCCATGTTCGGAGGAGTCTTCGTTTTCGACCGTCGCGTCCCGCCCAATGGTATCAATTAAATGATTTATATCTGACACATCTTCTACTTGGTGTGGGTGAGTATGTACGTGTGATTGTGTTAAGAGTGTCTCAGTATCTTCTACTGTCGCTGCTGTTTCAACTGTGGCGTTATCTTCGACGGTTACATCTGCGTTTTTGGCAGTAGCATCCACTTCTGCTGTTGCAGTTCTTTCGACAGTTGCGTCGTCTTCGACTGCAAGTTGATCTTCAACAGTTGCTGCATCGTTTTCAACAGTAGCTGCTTTATCTTCTGCAGTTGCGTTCTCCTCTGCGGTTGCTGCTTCTTCCTCAACTGTGACTGCTTTATCTCCAACTGTAACTTCGACATCCTCTACGGTGACTGCCCTGTCTTCTACTGTCACTTCAACATCTTCTACGGTAACGGCTTTATCCTCAACCGTCACTCCAACATCCTCAACAGTGGCTCCTAAATCTTCTTCTGTCACAGCTTTATTTTCTGCCGTAGCATCTGCAGCTTCTACTGTTGCGTCTGCTTCTGCTGTCACAGCTTTATCCTCTACAGTAGCACCAACTTCTTCTGCAGTTACGTCTCTATCTTCTGCAGTAGCGGTAGCATCTTCGGCTGTTGCCCCAACATCTTCAACAGTAGCTGCTGCTTCCTCTGCTGTAACCTCTTCCTCTACTGTGGCAGTTTCCACAGTAGCTTTACTTTTATGGTGCTGGTCATGATGCGTATGTTTCGCAGATCTAAGAGTAAGCGGCTCATCCTCTTCACTTTCCTCAACAACTACAACTTTTCTTTCTTCAGATTTTTCAGCAGTTACATCGCTTTCGACAGTTGCGTCAGCGCTTTCCTTTTCACTCGCGCTTACGTCTTTAGATTCCTTAGTATTAACATCTTCACTGGATTGTACATTGCTTGAAGCGCTGGGAGAGTCACCATCGCCTGCTCGTAGCGTATTAGCGTTTACATCTTCACTATTGTCCTTATTTTCTTCAGAAGACTGCTGTTCTTCACTGGACTTATCATGTTCTAATTCTGAAGTATTGGAAGAACTAACGTCGTCATTTGTATCAGCATGTTCCGCATGACTTGGCTTTGCAGCAGAGAGGATGTAAGCTAGAGGCTTAGCTTTGTTCTTACCATGTAGAGGAGTAATTTCTACAACCTGCTTCTTATGGGAGTTCAGCTTCCTCCAGCCTTTACGCTTATGCTCTTCAGAGCTTCTATAAGGTAGAACCTGAATGACTTTTTTGCCTGCCTTGCTTCTCCTATGCTGTCTCTCATTAGATCTTGCTTCGCTCTGAGCCAGGCTTCGTTCTAAGAGTGGTATGAGTAGTTCGGCAATGTTGCCCTCATGATGATGATGGGCTACGAAGGGCTCGAGGTCTTCGGAGGGAGTGTCGCGGACGTCGACGGAGCGACACGCGTGCGGCGCCACCCAACCACACAAAAGACACAAGGCTGGAATAGAAGGGAAATATTTAGGCTCATACAAACATATAAAGTTTTTAAATTTTTACCGGCTTCATTTGTTAACTACTTGTAGCAACAATAAAATAATAATGTCTAATCTATTCTTCTAGTAGGAGTATAGTACACCTACATTTCAGCCGGGTTGATTGCGTAACACACACAGGGATGCTAATGCCACCGGGGTGCTACTTAGAAATGCTTGGGGATTGAACACTGGAATCGACGTACAGCAGTCCTGTTTGCGACCACTAGACTTACGAAGCAGTCACTTAGTAGACCATATATTGTACAAAATTAACCTACACACTTTCAACCACAATCTGAATTATTTTGAAGGACATTGCTAATCCATTGCTTCATATGTTCTAAAAATGTGTCTGCTCAACAACGTAAATAACGCAATGAATGTTGTTGAACTGTCAAAATGCCATTTAGTATGTTATGCAATCACCCGGTTGAATTAATATTTAATTAAGGAGGTTTTCGGGGATATAGGTCGGCCATATTCTATAGAGGACGGATTTATTTCTTGGCACACCAAAAACAAAATGAAATAATGTCATTTGTACCTATATATTATAAAGAGATATAAAACACAGACAACATTGAGAGATATAATGTATAAATGAGGATTTGCAAGAAAATCACTAACAAAAAAAACTTAGTAACTACAGTTAAAGCTTATAGTATGTGTATCTATGGTACTTACCAACGGTTAGGTACATCTGTGCTAGGCGAGTGCGCGCTGATTGTGCGCCTGCGCTTATATTTATACAGAGTATAAATAACTATGTGTGAGTGCGTGAAATAGCGTGACGAACAGCTGCGAATTTCGTTAATTTGTGATGGATTGGAGAGCTTTGGTTCAAAGGGAAAGAATGAGCAACCTTCTCCCTTGATTCTTGAAGCTTGATCATCCTCACCATAAGCAGTTCACTGCTGGACACAGGCATCTCGCCAGAAGTCAGAGAATACGAGAGGAGGAGGAGGGGAGAATGCGAGAGATCTTTGTCGTGTCGAAGGTGAAAACTGCTCGATTTCAATTCTTTGTAGCATTCAATAATTTCAATTTCCAATAGTCTCAAGAGGCTTTTGTTAGGTGGCTGGTTCAGGGGCCTGATTTTATTTGCATATTGGCGCCGATTCTCTTGTTCACAAATTAAACTAAATTTAAGTTCAATGCATCGTTTTCTTTCTATTTAATTTAGAAAAGGACAGAAGATAAATATTAGTTTAGTCCAAACTAGTCAGCGCCTCACGTAAATTGACGTATTTTTAGTAGCCATGTTTTTAATCACGTCTAATCTGTTTATGGAGTAGGTATCTTAATTTGACAGGACTAAGGACTAAGGTGACTAAGGACTAAGGTGGGGTGGGGGGACAAGAAATTGTACGCAGAAGTCGTCAGCAGAAGCTATATAGTTTTACATAAAATGGCCAAGGCTAATTACATTATTATATTATTATTTATTTATGATCAAGTAACAAAAAAGACTCATTTTTTGGCACACAGTTTCAAAAACTACACAAACATACACGATATACAATTAATTAGTTAATTAAACAATTAAATTAAAATTATTCAAAATTCATATTGACATTAAACGGAGTTTTTGTCTTTGGAACCCTAGCCTAATCATAATCAAGCATGGACCGCGGTGGTCAGACGCCATTTTTTTTTGTGAAGCATTTTTTTGTGACTTCCTCGTTGGTATAGTAGTCGTATTCGCTTCTGCTGGTCATCTCTTAACTGCCAGGGCTTATTTTTAATTTTATATTTTAAATTGTCCTTTTTTCATTGTTCTCACATGTAGAAGCAATAAGAATAATGTACCCAGGATTTTGTAATAATATCTTGATTTAAAAGAGTGTCCTTGGAGTTTCTTGCCCGTTCTTCTCCAAAGAGATCTACGTTTTGGAATGGGCAACTAGCTTCACTTTCTGACTAACTGACAGACTATTTAAAATGTTGACAATTCAAAAGTGCCTGAAATGGTTTAATTGAAATAAATGATTTGAGTTTCAGCGTGAGATCTTGGGTTCGACTCCAAGGCCGCGGATTTGCATTACGAATTTTTCAGTAGTAGTTCGGAGATAGTTCTACCCGGTTAGTGATAATACGCTCTCTCCTTACTACATATATTTTGAAGCTTAATATAACTGGCTAAATGTGGGTTTATACTTTACTGCTCTGCCTAACCCTTAGGGTAACAAAGGCGACATGTTACATGTCTTTATATGTGTTGTGTTATGTTGGCACAAACTTCAATGTATAAAATGTATGTGTACTACTGAATCATCATCATCATCATCATCATTTGCCTAGCCTTTTCCCAACTATGTTGGGGTCGGCTTCCAGTCTCACCGGATGCAGCTGAATACCAGTATTTTACATGTGTACTACTGAATAAATAAATCAATTAAAAAATGTTTATAGAGGAAAATGAGCATGTTTTCATCGAATCTGCTTACGCCTTACAAGTTACAAGCGTCATAGTACTATAATAATAATAATAATAAATTCTTTATTTCGGACAACGTAAGATCCACTGTGTTAGTAAATTGCTTATAACTAATGTTAGTGCCATATTATATAATACATTTTTATTCGAGACCGCTGCATGTGGACGACGCACAAGCGAAGAGAAAGTACTTCACTCGTTCATCATCCCCACAAAACGTCTCAGAATAGGAGAGTAGATGCTATCCGCCACTGTCCTCAGAATACTGTTGTCACTGTCCCGCATTCTGGCTATTAAGGACGAGACTATGTATGTGGACGAAGCAAAAGAAGTTTGTAAGGATCGTGTATCGAAAATATCAAATCTTTCCGTCTTCAAGTTTTTTTTTTCGTGTATCGTAGTTTCTTGCTTTCTGCCATGGGTGAAAGGCGAGAGTGTGCGAGTTTATGCGTGTGTGTGTAAGCGCCCATGTCGGATTAGGTTTAATTAATCAGCACCCGCCGTACATAACGTGGTTACTACTAATCATTTCTAATCAGGCGGCCGGCTGCGAGACTAGCTTTGGCTACCGAGTTCGTTTGAGGTTTAATAAATCAATGGCAATATTGACAAGCGACACGAGGTTTTAGTGGCGTGTGGCCAAAATGAGGACTAACGTCGCCATCTTGTTTTTTCAATACAATTTTCTCAAAACAATATTTTGCATATGTTTATTAACAGCGCCCCCCAATCATGCGTCATAAGTAATTTATTATTTCATAAAATAAAATAAAATTCATTAAATACATTTAGAAAGGTCAATAAAAACAATAACGGTCAACGTCATTTTTGTACAATATTTTTATCTCACGAAGCGACGCGTGCGTTACTTGTGGTTAACAGTCCCCCAGACCGTATTTCAGCTATGGCGGCCAATTTAAACGGAGTCTAGCCTTCGTCGCGGGAGGTATTAAAAACCATGCACTAGTTCATAATATCTCCTGCGCCGAAGGATAGTGTGTGCGTAGACACAGGTGCACTCTGTGTTCCTTCATTCTCATAGTCCGATAATAATAATAATAATATCCCTGGACATTTCACACAGCGCCATCTAGTCCCAAGCTAAGCAACCTAATGCTTGTGTTATGGTAACAAGATGGCTGATAAACTGCTTACATACATTTTTTTTTTTTTGTAATTACATACATATTATTATAGATAGAAAAACACCCAGACTCGGAACAAATACATGTAGGTCATACAAATATTTGTTCCGTGCGGGAATCGAACCCGCGACACGCAGCGCAGCAGTCAATCGCTTAACCACTGCGCCAATCGTGCCGTCATGCCGTCGATGGAACGGACCGGAGAGAGATCAGGCGCAGGACCAACAGAATTTCTAATCCTGGGAATCGAGTCCAGGACCCCACGCTCCTTGAAACTTCACTAAGGTTGAAACTATCTAACTGTCACATAGACCTTGTCGTTTTACGACATGCAAGCGACATTCATTGTAATTATGAGATCCGTTTCCATTAAACTACGTAAGTATACCTACTACGTAATTCGGTTAACTCTATTTGGTACACAGTTTTCTGTAAGTTATCCAAAAAGAAGTTCGATTATAATAGACATACAACAGTTAAGACATTAGACTATATATTTATTATATAAAATAAATAATTCGTTTGACAAGTTCACGGCTTTCGCTCCACATAAGACGCGGCGCGAACTGTTAATAGAAATAGTTATGTATTTATATCAACACTGTTTTATGTTGTTACGCTGAATTACCTACTTAATAAAAATCTCAAATTCACTGACCACTGCACAACCTAAGTACTTGCGTTCTCTACGGGTTAAGAGGCTTGAAATTTTTGAAAATTCTTCCTGATTTTTCTAATGAAAGTTGTTCGTCATTTTCGCCGATGGGAAACTCCACGGCTTGTATATAATTTGTTGATTTTATTAATTAGCTTCTTTATTTGAGGGGTTCATGGCTAAGTAATACTGTCGTTACTCTTGTGCGGCTGTCCGCACGGGTCGATTGATAAGGTAAGGTTAAGCTACGCTTGCCGCGGTCGCTCCACGGTTGGGTAACCATCTTTACATACCAAGACCCCTCCGTGCCTCGGAAAGCTCAGCTCAGCGGAAAGGGTCAGCTTCCAGTCTAATCAGGTGCAGCTGAATACAAGTATTTTACATGGAGTAATTGCCTAACTGATCTCTCAACTCATTGGATATGCGTGAAATTCTGAATATATTTTTACTATAAGAAATGTCTATCGAACTGTCTGGGACTTCCTGTGATTCGTCACGTAAAACAATAATATAGGAGTAATATTATTTTTTTTGTATTTATCTGTGGAGGCTTGTAATTAGCAATTTAGTAATATATTACTGTTATTATAATGTTATTAGTCTGTAAGCCTTCCGAAAATAAAGAAAATAAAATAAATAAAACACCAGGAGATACGCAATCTATGTTCTATGTTAGAAGGTTTGGTTTCCGCACTTAGTCCTTCAGGTGGACCATTGTGCGTGGGCCATGGTGGCCGACATGTGTGGTTATTCCAACCAGCCCACCACCTTCTAGAAGTTGATTACATCTCCTGGTCTGTTATCACCTGGGTGCCCCGAGGGTTTCTGTTCTAATCTGGGTGACGCCTGCGTCAAAGAGCACATGCGCAACGTTACCAAATATTACCCAATTAAACGAGACGATATTAAAAAAAACAACTCCTTAAAAAAAACTTACTGAATAATGATAATTTAACTTTAAAAGGTTGTAACCACGCAATGTTCTCAGATTTCAATGCACACTCTTCGATATCCACAACGAAATGAAGTCATTTTTGATAAAAAAAATATGAGATTTACGGAAAAACTTTAATTATTTCAATAGTGTTAGTTGCGGTTTGATAAGTGTGCTTATGAACATGTTTTATTTCGCGAAGTATTGATTCTACCGAGATTATTCATTTTCATATAA
This sequence comes from Apamea sordens, assembly GCA_945859715.1. NCBI lineage: Eukaryota > Metazoa > Arthropoda > Insecta > Lepidoptera > Noctuidae > Apamea > Apamea sordens. The sequence continues at coordinate 745,275 of OX244015.1, read as the reverse complement.
TTCATTTTAATATAAATTCGACGACATGGTTGGCGCAGTGGTTAAGCGATTGACTGCTGCGCTGCGTGTCGCGGGTTCGATTCCCGCACGGAACAAATATTTGTATGACCTACATGTATTTGTTCCGAGTCTGGGTGTTTTTCTATATATAATATGTATGTATTTACAAAAAAAAAATGTATATAAGTAGTTTATGAGCCATCTTGTTACCATAACACAAGCATTAGGTTGCTTAGCTTGGGACTAGATGGCGCTGTGTGAAATGTCCAGAGATATTTATTTATTATTTATATAATTACTTGCTGTGCCCGTACCCGTGCCGGGGCCCGTGGCTAACTTTTATCAGCCACGCGGGTCGATTGATCAGGCTAAGCTACGCTTGCCGCGGTTGCTCCATGGATGGGTGCCCTTCTTTACATACCGAGAAGACCCCTCCGTGCCTCAGAAAAACTACGTTTTAAGCCGTTGGTCCCGGCTGTCATTCGTGGATCTTTGACAGTCGTTACGGGGAGTCAGAAGCCCGAAAGTCTGACAATCAGTTTTACTAGGTTATAGGTGTATTACCCGGTAAGTGGGTTGTGGAGGTCAGTTAGCCAGTCGCTCCATGTAAAATACTGGTATTCAGCTGTATCCGGTTAGACTGGAAGCCGACCCCAACAAAGTTCGGAAAAGGCAGGCAGATGATTATAATATTTGCTAGCGTGGTCGCAGGTCGAATTTTCTACAAGTTTCTTATAATCAGTAAAAACTTAGGTGAAGGGAGCTGTCATTCTACATCATTCTGATGATATGATTTTTAAAGAATACGTTGGCTGGACTGGGCTTGAGCTCAGGCTCGCCCCCTGAGACTTAATCATAACTGGCGACATGTGGTTGTACTATATATACACTTTTGTGTACTTATCCTTTTTTAGCATGAATTATTTATTTTATTTGATCATATATATAAATAATAAAATAGATTATTTATTTAATTATTACTGTAATTGCCCATGACATCACAGGCGGGCCCTATCAGAATACCAGCGCTGCGAATTTTTTTTTTATTTTAATGTCGCAGCATCATGCTGAGATAAGAGCCCTTTGGCCTCGTATAGGACTTTCTGTTTCATTTTTCTTTTTGTTACTTTTTTATATAATTTGTTTTTTTTTTTTTATTGTGTTAAGTTTAGTTTTATGATCTCAGAATAAATACTTTTTCTTTCTTTCGGCCATTCAGGCGTGATGTTCTGTCAAGTATGTGTTATGTTTCTATTATACATGACGGAGAAGGTACGTGTCTCTCGTTATCATCAGCCATATTTTATTTACTGTCGGCGTACTACGGGTAGTGTTGGTTATTGCGCAACAGAAATACTGTTTGCAGTTCTAATCAGATTATAATTTTACGAACAAATTAATCACACTAGCGAATGGATTGTTTGCAAATATGTGAGCACCATGTATCTATCACATAGTTAATTTATATGTCATGGTTTCATTAATTCATTTTAATTCTTTTACTTATTGTGGTATAGTAATTTTAGGTGCATAGTCTTCACATATAATTATATAAGTAATTAATGTATGCAAAATATTGTAAAACATTTTAAAAGAGTAACGGTGGAGTTTCTTGCCCATTCTTCTCCATACGAAAACTACCTTTTGGAAGGGGCGACTAGAATCAATTTTATTTTAATTTTATTTTTGACGTTCAAAAGTACCTTTTATGGTTCTGAGCACATGTTGTCTGTACGATATCCAATGTCCAAGAGCCACTCCACACCACTCTGCAGGGCTCTCATCCACACGCACGAACTCAGGCTAGACCGTCGAGCACCACCAGATGGCGCTGGCGTTCCGAATAGTCAAACGAATGACTCCGACATATTATTATACGAGTATTATTAATTCTTATTAGACTGGAAACTGATTTTCAGTAGTTTAGGTTCTAGGGAAGTAAATAAAACAATGTATTCTGTCGTGAAATGTATTGCTGGTAGCTAAATTATAGTTAAATTACAGGCATCCAATTAGAAAATAGTTTATTTATTATAATATTTTAAGAAAGATAGGTACAATACTCGGGCGTAAATATGTGACACAAATGAAGTTTTATAGAGAATCTGTCACACAGGTCAGTGACAAAGACAATGCTCTAAATAGACGAATAAAAAAAAATATAAACATCAAAAATAAAAACATACTTTATTTAAATGAACTAAACGGTTACAATATCTAAAGATAGCTCAAATATCGTTAAAAAATATTATGGTTTTGAAAACAAAACAATATAAACTACAATAAATACCAGCGTATTAGTACACAGACAGAAAGTCACACACACAAACATACACAAGACGTGATTGGTCGAAGATTAAACTCTTACAAATTACAAGTTAGTTTGGATACATGCAACTAACTGGTTTGGCGTTAATCGCAACCCTGCTGCGCTAGAAGGAATGTTAAGAGTCCCCCCGACCCTTGCTCGAGGCAGCCTGCGCCGCTGAGCCTGTCGTTTTAAATTTGCCCCTAAATCATTCCTGTCCCTTGTTGCGCTCTCCCAGCGACGCCCTAAGCCGAGGTCCGTCCCCCACAGGGGGTGCCCTTAGCGTGGAGCCGCTTAGTTTTTAAGTTTTTTAAGCCCTGGCTGCAGGCGTTAATTTATTGAGGCATCCACAGGCAAGTAGACGACAACCTCATAGGTTGAATTGCGAGATGCCATTCCCAAAAAAGTGGAGTCGGAGTGTAGTGGAGTCGGAGTGTAGTGGAGTCGTAGTGTAGTGGAGTCCGAATGTATTGGAGTCGGAGTGTAGTGGAGTCGGAGTGTAGTGGAGTCGTAGTGTAGTGGAGTCGGAGTGTAGTGGAGTCAGAGTGTATTGGAGTCTGAGTGTAGTGGAGTCGGTGTGTAGTGGAGTCGGAGTGTAGTGGAGTCGTAGTGTAGTGGAGTCCGAATGTATTGGAGTCGGAGTGTAGTGGAGTCGGAGTGTAGTGGAGTCGGAGTGTAGTGGAGTCGGAAAGTAGTGGAGTCAGAGTGTAGTGGAGTCGTAGTGTAGTGGAGTCAGAGAGTAGTGAAGTCGTAGTGTAGTGGAGACGGAGTGTAGTGGAGTCGGAGTGTAGTGGAGTCCTAGGTTCAATCCACGGGTTGCTTTCCGGTATAGGATTTTTTATTCCGTCAATAACAGTCTCTCATCATCACCGCTACCAATATTAGCTGCATGTATCGAAACGTATAATAATATTGTTACTGGCTCCACTTCATAAATATAATATCTTGAAAGACAATCTATGGAGGTCTGAACTGTCACACCTCCTCTTATTGAGATCAATCGCGACATTCACTTGTTTTAGGAAGGCTCTTATCAAATCTCAAGTCTGTCGACTACACACTGACCTATTTTATACAAGTACACTGGACCTCGTACTATCGATGACAAAACGAAGACATTTGATTTTCGCCATTTTGGCGCTGATAACAACGTGAGCGTCCGTGGAACTAATGTTTTCCATAGTTAGTCTTACAAAATGCTATGTAAATAGTGTATATATAGATACATATAGGTAGTAGGTATTTCTCGTAGTAACACAAAATACACAAAAAGCCTTATTCCACGGGGCGCTTTGAATCGGCACAAAAAGCAACTGTTATTTCGTATAGTATATTTAGTCCAGTGTACTTGTATTAGAGGTCAGTGGTCCACTAGTTATACCACAGAGCACGCAATCGCTGGCAGCAACTAGAGACGGCTGCAAGTACTAATCAAATTATGGTACTGCAAGGACGTTGAGCGCACAATTTCTGTCGCCACCATTCAAAGCTGTCAGTTTCTACGCGTCAGAGACGTAGTGCAAGTAAACGTTAAATGATAAATGATTTTATTTTTGTAAGTAGGTTTGTAGAAACACTTTTACAAGTCAATCATATTTTAAAAACTAGATAAGGTCGGCGTTTCCTATCTGACTAGTCTGAGAAGAAAGGCCGAAACAAACTCAGAGATCACAGTCTCTTTTAAAGTCCAGACATAATCTTGGTCAGATCATGTGAAGACCATGTAGATTGATGTCTGAAATGGTCTTTAGAGGAAAGAACCACACAGATTGAGTGGACCTGTCCGATCAGTGCACGCTTTGACACACTTAGTGTATTGAAAACGGTGATGTTGCCGCCTCTGGCTTACCACCAGCTCTGACAGTAGGGCAGAAGTTGAACTGCACTGCTTTTTTGTACCTAGTCATAGAACAAAAAAGCAGTGCAGTTCAGGCTTTGAGTAAGGTACAATTCAGTGGAGCATAACGCCTTAAAACTACTATAATTATTAGTTACGTAAGGCTCATGAAAATGGTCTTTATTATTAACAAGAGAGAAAATATATAACTGTAGTCAACGAGCGTAGAATATATTAAACTACTTTTAACTACGAAGTATTGCCTTAACTGTGTTCCACAAGATTTGGGTGGAACGACCAATATAATTATGCTAACTACCTTTTGGAAGGGGCGACTAGAATCAATTTAATTTTAATTTTAATTTTGACGTTCAAAAGTGCCTTTTATGTGCCTATTTGAAATAAATGATTTGACTTTGACATAGTAAGCTGCAGATAGAACATAAATAATCAGCATATAATTTCGACGGCACGGTTGGCGCAGTGGTTAAGCGATTGACTGCTGCGCTGCGTGTCGCCGGTTCGATTCCCGCACGGAACAAATATTTGTATGACCTACATGTATTTTTTCCGAGTCTGGGTGTTTTTCTATCTATAATATGTATGTATTTACAAAAAAAAATGTATATAAGTAGTTTATCAGCCATCTTGTTACCATAACACAAGCATTAGGTTGCTTAGCTTGGGACTAGATGGCGCTGTGTGAAATGTCCAGGGATATAAATAAAAAAATAAATGTTCGCTCTGCTGGGACTCAGGCCTGAGACTGCTTTGGCTCTTTGTGAGGAGTGGGGCATAATCCACGACGCGTTCACAATGCGGCTTGGTTGTGTTGGCATACATGTGGCAGACACATGATACGTCTTCGAATTTTTTCTTCTAGGACCTGCAGCTTTCCTCACAATATTACATTCACTGTTTTAAGAGCAGTGGTGTTGAAATAGAACCAGAGTGCTCGACCCTTATATTTACTTGTACGGAAGCCAGCAGGTCAACCTACCCGAAACTGTCAGATTTTCCCAATCAACATTGAACCTAATGCTATAGAAATAAAGTCGAAAATCTGTTAAAGAAATCTGACAGATTGTAGTAGCTTGATGTGCTGGCGTCTGTACTATGTGTCTATGGGTCAATTTAGTTTTTTAATCTGTGTTTTTTTTTACGTTTCACCTTTTTTATGTTTTTTCTTTTTTATTGCTTGTATTGTGTCTTTTGTTGCACTAAATAAACGTGTTATCTATCTATCTAAATAAATGCACAAAGTAAAGGTTATACCAAAAGTTTGACAACCAGTCCTGTGTTACCCAGTAACTGTGTTATGGAGGTCAGATAGGCAGTCGCTCCATGTAAAATACTGGTATTCCGCTGCCCCCAACGACCCCAACAATTTTGGTTGAAGGCTGATTGGGTGATGATGATGATTTCAAGTCAAATGAAATGGTCGTTCCACCTTACAATATAATTGGTCACGCACACCATATAGAGTTCTCTTTCGCACATCAGCTATAAATAGAAGAATCTGCGAGTGCGAGAGAGTTAACAATAGATCAAGAAGTAAATCTAGCTATAAGCTAAAGGCTAATGTAATGCACTAGATTTGGAAGAACAACTTTATTAACTAGCGATTGTAAATATTATTTAGCATTTTGAAGAGTTCGTATTGTTTCATAGAATAGATAATATGTCAGCAATAGTAGTAAATATGTGAATATTTTATGCTTGTTAATATATCTGTTTATAACTTGCAACACTTATGGAAGATGACTATGCTGCCGATTTTAGAGACAAAAATTAAATGATTTTAGTCTCATGTTGGGTCTCTCTAACCTCAAAGAATCATGGCGAGATCCTTACATTCATTTTTACAAAAAAAAGAGTTCGTTTAGAAGGTTCAAAATATTTTCCAACGTTGAAAATACATTACCAGGAGTAGATTGATAGACTTATTATATTTTTAAAACCGCACATAATTAAAATGTTCCGAAATGAAAATAACAGTTTTTCGTTTCATTTCGTTGCCCATTTTGTATTTATAAAAAAAATATATACAGTAACATTAAAATCCATAGATGTGCCCTCACCGTACTAGACACAAGAAAAATTGTCCATACTGAGAAGAGTGGGCTTACACATTATTAAATAGCATTTCTATGTCAATCAAGTGCGCCATTGTATCAAAGGTATCAAAACGAATCAGAAATGCGACTATGTTTTGACGCGGTAGGGTAATCTAACGATTTAAATCTTTGCCATTACTGTTTACACTGACAGCCGCTGTTTCGTTCTGAAATAATGAGCTCTTCATTAAACAATTTCCCTTAAACATTATATTTTTATTGCGGAGTTATAAAAATATTGTAAATGCCTGAAGATACTCTTTAGACACCCAAAAATATAAGAATTAGAATTCCAACTTCTCTAAACACCATTATTTTTTGTACAAATCCGACCATGATTCTTTTAATGTTAGGCTGCTCTATTTTCTACCAATCTGCATCACATAAAGGTTTCGGGTGATGCATTTCACTCTTTTTAACCGAGGATACAGCAATTTTTCTGGCAGGAGTTATATAATTAGTATTAATCCTCTTTTATAGATTTGTGTCAAGCTAAGTGTGTTGTTGAAATAGATGTGCAAATTATTTAGAAAAAGTTAGTTCTCTGTTGGTAGATATATTGAAAATTCTGTTACCTCTGCAGTAATAAGGACAAACGTTAAAGCGCATGCACTTACCAACATGGAACCCTGTCACAGTAAACATGGTCATATTATGATTTGGACCTCTAGAATCAATGGATCACTATAGGTACACACGGCTACACGTCAAGCTATACAAAACCAGTTTGTCTTGGCCTCACTTTGTATGATATTTTCTCACAATGAACGGTCAGCTAATACTGGTTTTGCATAGCTTGATGTGTAGCCGTGTGTACAATGCTGAAGGCAACGACAGACTGCAAACAGTAACAGCGTTGCGGATGCCACTAAACGCAGGCTACAGTGCCGCTGCAGTTGTTAACGTTACATCTACGATGGCAACCAGATTTCTCTTCCTTAGTTTCACGAAACTAATTTTTCAATCAAAGAAATCAGTAGGGTTGTTGCGGTCTGTCATTGCAGTTGGGCGGCACTGCTGCTGCAGTTTGCTGTCTGCAGTCACCTTCGAAATTGCACTTTAATTAATGCATCTACGGCTTAAACTCACATGGGTCTTCGGTAACCCATCCAATTTTAAGCCGCAGAACTGATGCCTTATCTTTAGATATCTATCAACATTGGTGTAGACATAATTTTTTACTTACTATTTGAGGTTCAATAATTTATTATCGATAAGAGTAGGAATCTAATAGTAGGGTGACAAGGTCTTAGCACTCTTTAAGACTCGGTTTCTGAAAGCCCAAGTCCCTTTGTATACATATACGTTTTTTTGCCGTGAAAAACTACGGTTTATTCGCAGTGTGCAGGCACGGTTGTCAGTGTTGTATGGATCACTATGGCAGCTTGTTGATAGACACGTTTTTTCTACGGCGCGTTTCATACCCCAACGGATGATTTCCACCAAACGGCTCGCATCGCATCAGATCGGAAAGGATACGAACGGATGCGGACAGCCGATCGCGTCCAGCAGGATGTGGTCACATACGATACGTTTCATTCCTATCGTGTTGACGTGTTCTAATGCCGAAAGGATTCGATCGGATACGACGACAGGCGATCGGAGCCGATCGCGCGTCGCAGCATACTTTCGGTTACGATCGCGTGTCGTGGAAGACGCCCGCGGTCAAGCTACTGTACGCGACTTGGTAATATAGACTTTGAATTCTGTGTACACGATTTAATATCGTTTAAAGATTGTAAAATCCGTTCCAATCCGAAGCGATGCAAGCCGTTTTGTGGAAATCATCCTTTACTGTAAAGAAACCGTGCTATGTACGGACGCCAGCAGGTCAACCTACCCGAAACTGTCAGATTTTCCCAATCAACATTGAACCTAATGCTTTAGCAATAAAGTCGAAAACCTATTAAAGAAATCTGACAGATTGTAGTAGCTTGATGTGCTGGCGTCTGTACAAAGGGCCCATCGAACTACCATTGAAATACCAGTGCTGTGACATGCTGGTTACTCATTGTTGAATTGAATTTGTAACACGTTACTTTTGAGTGGCGTTGTGGACGGCGGACCTTATCAAGTTTAGTATGTAAATCCACTGTCAAATCGCATGCGAAATTACGACAGTTAAGATAATAATATATTTGGATACATCGACATGAGATTTCTCCACAGAGTAAGTTATATAGGCTATCAAAAACCGTAGCTTAATCGAGCTTGAACATTCGATATAATTATTAAATCGGACACAGTTATATACTGAATATTGCTCTTCGTTATATTTTAATAGAATATGTAATCTGTTTTACTGATTATAATAAACACTTCAATTAATTATATCTTTATTTCATTTTATCAGGAATTCGAATCATTTGCTGGTAAAATATTGAAAGTAGATTGTCATAATAGCTACATATTATGCATAATGACCCCATAATGTTCCCACGGCTGGGACACAGGCCTGAGTGGGCTGTAATCTACCACGGGGGCCCAGTGCGGGTTGGTAGATGTCACATGTCACAGAATTTTTGGTTCTAGAACATGCCGGTTTCCTCACGATGTTTTCCTTTACCGTTTTGAGAGCAGTGGTGATGAAATTATTTGAATTATTTATTACAATTATTTGCGTCTGTCTGAGTTCGAACCCACGACCTACAACTCGTAAGTGAAGGTCGTTGCCACTGGGCCACCACTGTAGCTATTATGGGCCTACTCAAAAGATGGTGTTCCTCATTTTATCCTGTTTTTTTGTTATATTTGACTTTCATTATAACCAGTAATCCAGAACCATTTAAGATTTAGAAGTCAAAAATATGAATAATATTCTACGGATAGATTAAGTAAACCAACCTATGGATTCACACAAAGGGTACCATCAAGTGCCCATACACTCACGATTGCATTCATCTTATTATAATTAATTAATAATAATACTTAGTTTTAATAATGTCATAAGTTTTTTGTTGAAATATTATGTTATCTTAGAGAATAAAAGTTAGATAAATGTATCGTTCTTAATAATTAGGTCTAAATAATTTTTCGTGTAAGTACTTACATTGACGATGTTATAGTCATGCTCAAGGCGATTTTAATCAATTAATATTTATGATAAAAAGATACTTACTTTGTGAAATAATACAGGGTGTAAAAAGATCCATCACATAATAATTACTGGAAAAATAATTGCTGGAAAACAAATTTTATTTCTGGTGTGAAATTTTGCTATTTGCGGTAGTGCACAATGTTACACACGCAAAATATTGTGCTTATGGCTGTATGCGACCGTACAGGGGTCGTGGGGGTATCTAAAGTCCATAACGATTCATTTAATCGTTTCTTTAATTTCTTGAATATTTTTTAAAATATAATAATTTCATCTGACTTAAAAATAGCGTAAGGTACATATTGGAATGCGTAATATCATAAGCACAGCGTTCGAAGGATAATAAACCTTATGTCAATGTGTTAGGGTGTGGTTCACCGTGGCAGCTGCGGTGAGCTTGATCTTCGTGGCCGGCGCTTCACTTTGCGTTGGACTGTTTCTTCAGTTATCTGAAAAAGACGCGCACAATTACTTAGTATAAAATATGTACTTACTAAATACTAAACTATCATCATGATCATTTCAGCCGAAAGACGTCCACTGCTGGACATAGCCTTCCCCAAGCACCTCCACTTTTGTACTTTTCGCATCCACCGGATTCCTATCACGACCATGTAAATATATACATAGATAGAGTATGAATTTCATGTATAAAATAATGTTGCGCGCCACAATGAATGCCTGATACATAGTGACATTAGTTACCACTAGCACCATCTAGTATCAAGTAGTAGAACTAATAGAGTCACTATTATCGAATAGCAGAACTAACAGAGTCGAGAGGGAGAGTAGAACTGTCTAGAACTACCGACATCTGGTCAGTCGGAGCCGGTATGTACTCGAACATTCAAGATGTTTCTACAACAGAAGGTTCTAGAACTAACTGCGGCACTATATAAGGCCGGGATCAGCCACGACAAACTCAGACTAGGATCAACGATACAAGCGAATACATGGAAAGCGATCTTCAAGTGCGACTTAAAAGCGATTGTGTTTTATAATTAGTGTGTTTGAGTTGTTATTAGTGTTGTTAAATTAAAGTGTAACTTTTGGTAATTTATATCGGCAGTTTTTATTGTCACGAACCCGAAGCTCGTAACCATAATAAACTGCAATCACTGATGCCATTTCCAAGGGTGATGACAATGATTATATTTAGGTTCATCATTATCATCATTCAGTCAGAAGACATCCACTGCTGGATATACGCCTCCCCTAAGCATGGTCACAACAGCAGTTCCTTTGCTTCCCGCATTTCGCGGATTCTCATGACCTTCACTTCCTGGTGAAGGTCTTAAGTCAACCTTAAAGAAGTCATATTCATGCCTCGTCTTCCAGTACTCCAGTCCAGAACTTTTCGGTGCCTTTGGCTGGTATCGCTTCTTCTCTCTTCTTAGGGCTATGTTGGTTACCATGATTATCTTGCGAATCTCTTAATTTCTAACGTGACAATTTACTAGAAAGTTACAGAAAATAATTTAGTGGTATACTCACACAAGCAGTAACTCTAGCAGGTACAGGAGGTGGCTGCTTCTTCTTCTCCTCCATTTTCCGCTCAACAACCACTTTATCCTCTTCACTCCTTCCAATCCCACTACTGACTACACTCTTCACTCCACTGGTAGACGAACTAGCGGCCCCACTATCTATCCCGCTCTCGCATTCACTCTCCACAATACTTCTATCTCTATCAACATGAGTTTCAACTGAAGCAAAGCTTTCAGTCATACTTTTGTCTTTCTGATGTTGCAGTTGGGGGGCGTAGCTCTCGATACTAGTTCTGTCCTTGTCTATCTGTTGGGTGTGCGGTGTGAAGGTCGTAGAGTGAGTAGTTGGTAGGCCAGAGGGAGATGGAGAACAGTTGTCTGCGGCCGTGGAACAGGAGGCGCGCGCCGAGTCCGACCTGAAAGAGTTAAGCAGTTATTACTAAAAGTTGTTTAAAAAAATTTCGAGGGCTCACAAACTCACTTCATTTCAAGTTTAAGACTAGAAATTAATTATCATTATCATTAGCCTCGGTTACTCTCATTCTGCTGCTAGACATTAACTCAATGTTATTGTGTACGTTCAGTTCAGTAATCGATTCAAGGTGAATGTTTGTTAACCGACGAAAAAAAACGGAGGAGGTTCTCAAGTCGATGCGTAATTTTTTTTTTCCTTTTTACGCAGTAGTCCGATTTTGATAATTCTTTTTTTATTGGAAAGGTTGGTCCCATATAAATTGGTCTTGACCTTCGACCCCAAAGTTGGTCCCATATAAATTTGGAAAACAAATTCCAACCCTAAGGGTGGGAAAATAGGGGTGATTTATTGTTGTGTGTAAGTATTCCTAACTAATTTTGAGTCGGCGCCGTTTTATAAGGCAATTTAGTGATCTTTGTTTATTGATTGTTTGGCGCCGAATCAAAACTACTTAGGTACACTTACATAATTTTAAATAATAACAGCTGCACAGGGTGATCGGTCAGGTTAAGCTACGCTTGCCACAGTTGATCCGTAGATGGGTGACCATCTTTACATACCAAGACCTCTGCGTGCCCTGAAAAGCACGTTAAGCTGTTGCCTGTTGGTCCTGTAATTTGTGGATCTTTGACAGTCGTTACGGGTAGTCAGAAGCCCGAAAGTCTGAAAACCAGTCATACCAAGGGGTATCGTATTACCCAGTAACTGGGTTGTGGAGGTCAGATAGGCAGTCGCTCCATGTAAAATACTGGTATTCAGCTGCATCCGGTTAGACTGGAAGCCGACCCCAACATAGTTGGGAAAAGGCAGGCAGATGATGATGACTTACATTAGTTTAAGAACTTATGTATATAAATCTAGACTTCATCATCCTCCTGCGCTTATCCAAGTTTATGATTCTTCCATACTTCTCTATCAGTCGTCATCTCGGTAGTCACCTCCTGTCTAACCATATCATCATTCACAGTCCATCCATCATTTCTTTGGTATTCTCTACTCTTATAGCCATCCACAACCATACTCAAATCTTTTCTCACGACATTTTCGTCATTTCGAATCTAGGAACGTGAGTGAGTGTGACCTATGCTCGGCGCTGCGACCCGTGGATCACAACACCGTGTCCATGGTATCCAAAGAGTTCAGCAGCTCGGGGTCGCGGCTGCACCAGCGCGCCAGCTCGTCCGGGGTCACCACGCCGTCGCAGTTCGTGTCCATGAGCTGGAAACAGAGATAGCAGCAGCATTAGCTCTTTGAACGAGCTGTGCTTAGAAACGGAGAGTTGAGCGAGAAAATGATACTTAAAAAAAAAAATGGTGTTGTTTAAAATCACTTTTAAATGTCATATTATAAAAAAATAAAATAATAATAACCTAGATGGAGTCGACATTTCATATCTGACTACCCCTGAGCAGAAATGGTGAAACAGACTCGACGGTCATAGTCTCTTTTAAAGTCCAGACATAATCTTGGTCGTGGTTGGATCATGTGAAGACCATATAGATTATAGATAGTTTTTTGAGGAAAGAACCATTCAGATGTAATGGACCAGTCCAGTCACTACAAGCATTTATCAGTAATCGTGCAGTTCAACTCATTAGGGTAAGCAGACAATACAGAACATATGTAATTATGTATAACATAAAAAACTTCCCCAACTTATTGATGTTCTAACATTTCGTTAGTATTTATATTTTCATTTACAAGATAACACTAAAATAACAAAATCAAATCCTAAATTAACTAAAACTATTTACAAACTAAAATATAGCGTCGAAAAATTCATCCGCATCGCTGTCGACTGGTAATGTGCCCAAGACACTGGCGGCATTGCCACGTTGTATGGCAATGCTTAGCCTCTGGCCAATGTTCTTGAACGACATCCCGAACCATGCCTGCTAAATAATATTTTATTACTTAGAACTAAAATCAAAAACTCACATGAAATATCCGATCAACATGATCCTTAGCAGCAGTACTATGCACGGGCGGTGCCGCAGCCCTCCCAAGCAGTTCGTATATAGCCTGCACCACAGCCAGCATCTCTGACCGGGAGATACGGCCATCTCCGTCCACATCGTAGAGTGTGAACACCCAGGACAGCTTCTCTTGGACCGAGCCGCGCGCCACGCGGGATAGGATGTCGAGGAACTCCTGAAATTGATAAAATGGTAGAATTAATAGTTAGATTAGTGGTTGGTTGGGACTTAAAATGTGGGTGTCCTATAGGTGAACCTCTGCAGAACCCTTCAAAAAATACAGGCGTGATGTTATGTGTTAATAGATAGAAGTTGACAAAAAAACGGGTTGCACTCCGGGAGTGCCGGCAGAAGTGAAAACTTGAATATTAACGTTGTACATTTTTGATATTTTGGAATGCGGTCTACTCTCCCTCCGTCTTACGAATTTTCGATCAGGTCACGTGTCCTGACGCGAGCTCCGTCTTACGAATTTTCGATCAGGTCACGTGTCCTGACGCGAGTTTAACATTTTTTACCCATCACAAAAAACTCCCTCCGTTTTACGAATTTTCGATCAGGTCACGTGTCCTGACGCGAGCTCCGTCTTACGAATTTTCGATCAGGTCACGTGTCCTGACGCGAGTTTAACATTTTTTACCCATCACAAAAAACTCCCTCCGTTTTACGAATTTTCGAACAGGTCACGTGTCCTGACGCGAGCTCCGTCTTACGAATTTTCGATCAGGTCGCGTGTTCTGACGCGAGTCTAACATTTTTTACCCATCACAAAAAGTGCACAACGCCGCTAAAGAAACTTCAAAAACATTGTGTGATAACTTGTAATAACTCCAGACCGTATTACGTCCATGGCGGTAAATCTCAACGCAGACTAGCCATCGGCGCGAGAGATAATAAAGTGCACAAGTGTGTGCCATATAGCAGTTGTGGACCAGTGGTAACGGCCCCAACTTACGAGTTGATAGGTCGTGGGTTCAAACACAGGCAGGTATTTTACTTTGTGTAAATAATTTCATCACCACTGCTCTCAAAACGTTGAAGGAAAACATCGTGAGGAAACCGGCATGTCCTAGAAACAAAAATTCGAAGACATGTGTATCTACCAACCCGCACTGGGTCCGCGTGGTGGATTATGGCCCGCTCTCTCTCTCTCAGAGAGGAGGCCTGTGTCCCAGCAGTGGGAACATTATAGGATGATTATCAAAGTCAAATCATTTATTTCAAATAGGCACATTAAAGGCACGTTTGAACGTCAAAATTAAAATAAAATTGATTCTAGTCGCCCCTTCCAAAATGTAGTTTTCGTATGGAGAAGAATGGGCAAGAAACTCCACCGTTACTCTTTTATCATAACATAATGCAATTTATTTGTGCCAAACAATTACTGTCGTGGCAGAAAACACCGCTTACTGGTTGTTCCAACATGCCGTACTGTGGCACACAAGTCCTCGGACATTTTGACAACACGGTTAGCGCAGTGGCTGAGCGATCGGACTGCTGCGCTGCGTGTCGCGGGTTCGATTCCCGCACAGAACAAATATTTGTAAGTCCTACATGTATTTGTTCTGAGTCTGGGTGTTTTTCTATCTATAATATGTACGTATTTACAAAAAAAAAAATGTATATAAGTAGTTTATCAGCCATCTTGTTACCATAACACAAGCATTAGGTTGCTTAGCTTGGGACTAGATGGCGCTGTGTGAAATGTCCAAGGATATTATATTATTATTATCATTATTTTTATTACATTAGCCGCTATTAACGCTCTCCTGAGCTCAAACACAGATCTTGAAATGCAGATGATACTGTCAGAATGTTTGAATTTTTGTGAGAAGAATGCATGACTGTGTTAAATCCTACTAATATTATAAACGTGAAAGTTTGTATGGATGGATAGATGTTTGTTACTCTTTCACGTAAAAACTACTGAACGGATTTGGATGAAATTTGGCAGTCCTTCCAGCTTCCGGCTTCCAGTCTAACCTCATGCAGCTGAATACCAGTATTTTACATGGAGCGACTGCCTATCTGACCTCCACAACCCAGTTACTGGGTAATACGATACCCCTTGGTAAGACTGGTTGTTAGACTTTCGGGCTTCTGACTACCCGTAACGACTGTCAAAGATCCACGAATGACAGCCAGGACCAACGGCTTAACGTGCTTTCCGAGGCACGGAGGGGTCTCGGTATGTGAAGATGGTCACCCATCCATAGACCAACCGCGGCAAGCGTAGCTTAACCTGACCGATCGACCTGTGCGGCTGTTATTAATTAGCCACGGGTCACTAGGTACTACTAAAGGGTAAAAATATTTTGATTTAAAACGTGAATTTCAAATGCAAGCCATTTTAAACGTTCGATCTTCGTTGGCTTCAAATAAGCCAAGCTATATTTCGTCGTGTCGACAGTGATTTACGCGTTATGTATACGTGCAGACTATAGATGGATGTGAATGTATGCAAACGATTCCCAGGGCGAGGGACTTGGCGATTTATATATGCTATAAGCAAATAATATTTAGCATATAGATCGTTGGAATAATTATGCTCGGCTCCCGAGGGTCGTAGCGTGATGTTAATTACCAAAAAAAAATGTATTAATGATTCGTTTATACTACCCCTTTGCTGGGTAAAAGCCTCCTTTGTTTGCTCCTTTGTTTCTTTCTTTTCTATCTTGTCTTCCTTTTCTTTATTTTCTTTCTTTTCTTTCTTTTCTTTTGCTTTCCTTCAAGTCCTTCAAGGAACTCTTTTCCCGCCGCTTTTTTTGTCTTTTTCTAACAAGCCCTCGCAGTTCACGTCCAAGCCATCTCGCCACTCTCCATATCTTTCTGGGCCGGCCTCGGCGGCACCGTCCATCTTCAGGCACCCATTGTGTGGAGACCCAGCCCAGCGGTCATCGTGCATGCAGCTGATGTGCCTCGCCCAATTCTGCTAACGTGCTTTCCGGGGTACGGAGGGGTATGTAATGGATGGTCAGCCATCCACGAACCGACCGCGGCAAGCTTAGCTTAAACTTCGAACGACCCGTGTGGCTGTTACCATTTAGCCACGAGCCCCACAAGCCCCAGTTACTAACCAACCAATTTTCTTGTCAAAGAGAATGTACAGATTATCTCCATGTTGTGTGCTATCTTAAATCCGAGCTCGTTACAATTTGTATCGAGATTTCGAGTCACGTCGTAGTGTCACATTTTTCGTGCAATATTAGACACTGCCAGCTATTGGCCGAGATTTTGAAAAATGGATATTGTAAAAGCCAATTATTTTTAAAAGAGTAATCGTGAATTTACTTGCCGGCTCTTCTCCATAGGAAACAACCAATTGGAACCGTGCACCTAGCTTCTGACGTTTCATAAGTACCCATGTAGGATTATATGAAATAAAAGATTTTCATTTTGAATTCCCAGTAAATTGAAACTTCACTAGGTAAGGTTAAAGAAGTCCAGACATAATCTTGGTCAGATCATGTGAGGACCATGTAGATTGGTGTCTGAAATGGTCTTTCGAGGAGAGGACCATACAGATTTGATTGGACCTGTCCAGTCAGTGCACGCATTTGTCAGTAATTGTGCAGCTCAAATCAGAACTTAAGGAGCTCAACGATTCGACGACTATACCAAAGAATTTGGGTTGGCCACATAAAGACCTGAAACTACCAGACCATCATTAAAACTAACAGAAAAAAAACTGGTGTGAATAAAATGATACCTTTGTCTACCGTCTCAAATTTATTAAAAAAAAAAAAGAAACAAACTGTGACGCGGGAATGAAACAAACCATTTTGAACAAAAAAGTCCGACCCAAAAATAAAGTAAGAAATCTTTTCAAAAATTTTCCCTAAAAATAAAAAAAAACACAATCTTTTTTGCATCTTTCTCAGTTGACAACAATATTATGAAAAAAATAGAATTCCAAAAAAAAAATGTTCTCTACATTCAGGCTGAATAGAAACAATTTCTTGTGCTTCTACACAAAAAAAGTTTGAGGTAGGTATTGTTATTGGCGCGAAAGAACAAGATTGGGTCTGGCAGTAAATAAATAAAGTTATAAAATATGCATGAAGACAAATATTGAGGGAAAATGGCTGACCAGATATTTGAATATTTATTAAGCAAGAAAATTGTATCTCAGACCGTATAATTTTCTGAAAAATCAAATTCAATGTGGAAAAAAATAGAATACTGTTTATAATGTACACCATAATAATATATTACAGATATAAATGCAGACATTTTACAAGGAATGGGCGGTCTTATCGCTAAAAGCGATCTTCTAAAGACAACCTTTGAGAGACAATACTGCAGGTAGTCTGTGGTGTACCATTAACATTATATGTACATACTTACAATAAATACATACATGATACCTAAAACAAGAAATGTTGTGTTTATACCCTGCCCATTATGTAAATCGTGTTTTGACAGATGGAAATAGTGACTGCAGCAACACACAATACATTGATTGATACACGTACGCGACGGTACTATAATGTCTGTAAGTAGTCATAAATAAGATAATTCAATAAGATAAGGCAGTTTATACATTTATTTTATTACGCATTTTAAAGTTAGGGGGCGTCCATTAATTACGTGAGGTGTTCTAGAGGGGGAGGGGGTCGAACCGAATCTCATCTAATCTTACTTTGGGGAGGAGGGGGATCTCGGCGAATATCACGTAATTTTTTTTCCTTAAGAAACAGAGTAAAACTGCGAGAAAATTGGGTTAAATGAAGTAAAACATGTTCCTACACTAAAATATGGCCAAAGCTTACACAATGATATTTATCGTGGGTTTGAGCCAACAGCTTAGAGTGGCTCAATCAGAGTGAGGTTGAAGGAGCTGATGATTTTACTGAAAATCATATGGACATGTTTATTCCAATAGTCACTCTTGAGACTGTGCATGAGTCTCCATGGACTGAATTGGAATAAATATTCTTTTAATATTCTCAGTAGTTACGATTTAAGTACCTATTGTTCAATTCTCACAATGATTCCAGCCTATTTTATAAGTAATCTTAAAATAAATACTAGTCTAATAAATGTATTAAGCTAATTATTGGTTTTGTTTTGTTTAGAATAAATCCAATGCATTTACACTATAAATTCACATTTTGTAAAATCTCACGTGAGATTAGGGGGGTAGGGGGAGGGGTCGAGCTAAATCTCACGACATCTCACCATTCGGAAAATCGCCAAAAATGCCTCACGTAATTAATGGACGCCCCCTTAACTTTTACGTGATGAAGTACGTTCTAAGACAGCTGTCAAAAAACGGTTAACCTAATGGACAGGGTCTATGGAGAGAGATAAGTGTTGTATATTATAATAAAAAAAAATACAATGACTGAGCACGCTTAACCGTCACGGGCAAGGCATTCCATCACCGTACTGCTTGAACAGTAAAAGATTTATCATAGAAAATGGTGGACTCCTACAGCATAGCCAACACGATGTTAAGTAAAATTATTTCTATACATAATTAATTTCAATTACAAACAAAGCGATCGAATTATTCTCCAACAATAATTTTATTTGATTACCTCCCTCTCTCTCTTGCATAGTATAACATAACATGTGTCCCTCTCTATCGCCCGAGGTCCGCCATCATTGTTTAAAATGGCCGTGCTTTGGCTTTTGTTCAAATTACTCACTATTTCTATCGTAGGGATCAAGTAACGAGTACAATAGGTTTGCCGAGTCGAAGGCTACACTTAGATTAAGTTTTAAGTATAATTTCCCAAAGCATTATATTTTTGGCCCAGTGTGTCCCGCTTAATGGCAAACGACATCGCGGCAGGCCCAGACGGAGATGGCGGGATGAGCTGGACTCCTAAAAGCAAGCTAGCGGTTAATAGAGATTGGTCCTTGGCAGCTCTGGACAGAAAGAGTTGGGGGCCTTTGCCCAGCAGCGGGACATTAACGGCTAATAAAAAAAAAAAAAAAACAAGAAAATAATAATAGTTTGTGTATACCTATATATGCTTTATAAATATCGCACCCCCGGTGCGACACTGTCACTTTTGCAAAAAATGCAAAAATGAGTTAAATATCTAAAAATGATCCTAAAGTACCACTTTACTTGGTGCAATAACGTTACCTTTGTAGTACGCATAGTTTTCGTATGAGGGCGTGAGTTTCATTGCCGTTTTCGTTTGTTTTGGTGAGGTGTCAAAGTTTTAAATGCTTCTCCTGAAAAACTACATTTTTGCAAAAGTGACAGTGTCGCACCGGGGGTGCGATATATTAACATTAAACTGTGACATCGTCATGTGCATGCTGCCCGTGGGGCCCGTGGCTAAATAATAACAGCCGCACAGGTCGATCGGTCCGGAGGACCATTCATGTGGTTCCGAGCCTATTACTACCTGAGAAATTCCTGATCGGTAAACCTAATAACACTTTTCCCGTCTCCAGAATAGCGACACATACAATAGCGACCACCAATGAGCCAGAACACAATTTTGAAGGAAATTCTGGTAATTTAGTTAAAAGCTTTAAAGTTTACTTTAGAAGTGGGTACCCAAAAGTTTTCAAGATGAAGTTCAAAATATATTAGATCAACAGTCTTTTACACCAAAAACCAGTTTAAACTGATCTTTGTTAAAGAAATATCAGGTTACAGTGGTTTTGTTACTAAAAGTACAGGCTGACATTTATATCTTGAACTACAAAGGATAGAATTCTAAGGGGTAGCTCATTTATAATAGTTTTCATACATCAGTTTTGCAAAACTAACTTGCGTAGATCTAACTTTTCTAGACTACTGTAACTATGTGTGTTTGTTACAAAAGTTAAAAACAAACTTGTTTTCAACCCAATAACATAAAAAGTACTTCTGTACTTAACACAAGTACGGATCCCTAATGGATTTCGCCGACCTTGCAATCAAATTCAAACTCAAATAATTTATTCCAATTAAACCATTAAATGGTTTAATTGAAATGACAGGCACTTTTGAATTGTCAATTCCTTCAGTTTACGCCGAGCGCATAGAACCTGCATCGATGACGTCCGTCCAGACACGAGTCGCCGACGCAGCAAGATTCCACATTAGCTATTAGTTATTCTAATGCATATTTTTGTTATTCCATATTCTAGCATCGAATAGGTTCAACCAATTTTGATTGTAAAAATTTCCCTTAAAATAAATAAGTTTAAAGTAACTTTGGTTTGTTTTTGATCGATCTTCTGCAGTTTACATAATTCATTCCAGTCTTGGTTTCTTTTGTAAATAAGACCATCATTGTTAGAAGTCGACTTTACGCTTGTACAGTATCGCTACCCGTTGCAGAGTATACGAAAGATCTCTAGGACCATGAAATGAAACTAATCTGATGAACCCTATCCATTAGGTTAACCGTTTTTTGTCAGCTGTCTTAGAACGTACATATTCCAGATTTCGAAAAAGTTAACTTTTAAATGCGTAATAAAATAAATATCTAAACTCCCTTATCTTATTGAATTTTCTTATTTATGGGTTCTTACAGACATTATAACACCGTACGTGTATCAATCAATATATTGTGTGTTGCTGCAAACACTAGTTCCATCTGCCAAAAAACGGTTTACCTAATGGACAGGGTATATGAAACTGTTAGAAACATCGCATCCTACCGTAATAATATATAATATGTCACATCGAGTTTAGAACAAGTTCGTGTTTATCTCTCGTTGTCTCTGTCAGTCGTATTGTCTCTTTCTAAAGCTCGATGTGTCATACTAACGCCCGGACGCTTGTCATACTTGTGTCACTCTTACCTCAAAGTTCACCTTCCCGCTCTGTTTGTGTTTGATCGTCTTGAATACGTAGTGCGCGTATTGCGTGGCGTCTGAAACAAAGTATTCACTTATTATATGAGTGCTGAACTGCACCCTTATTGCGCAACACAGTTTCAATGACAATCAGCGGGGTAATTGCGTAACACACTTTCATTGACAATCAGCGGGGTAATTGCGTAACACACTTTCAATGTCAATCAGCGGGGTAATTGCGTAACACACTTTCAATGACAATCAGCGGGGTAATTGCGTAACACACTTTCATTGACAATCAGCGGGGTAATTGCGTAACACACTTTCAATGACAATCAGCGGGGTAATTGCGTAACACACTTTCAATGACAATCAGCGGGGTAATTGCGTAACACACTTTCAATGACAATCAGCGGGGTAATTGCGTAACACGTTGCGTTTGGCGATGAATGAAAGGCGACTAACAACGCATATGTGAGTGGAAACGCCGGGACGGGACGCCCTAGTCTCCTAGGGCATATACACATATAGTGCACATCACCAATAAGTATAATACTAATAATATTATACATATATTATAAATGTGAAAGTTTTTATGGATGGATGGACGGATGGATGTTTGTTTTCACGCAAAAACTACTGAACGGATTTGGATGAAATTTGGCGCACAGGTGGTTTATAGCCAGGATTAACATATAGTATACTTTTTATCCCGATATGTCCACGGGATCGAAACTTATGCGGGTGAAACCGCGGGGCGCAGCTAGTACTACATATAGTGAACTTATTGGTGATGTTCTTCAGAAAGGCCAGGAGCGTAGTACACACGGCTACACGTCAAGCTATACAAAACCAGTTTGTCTTGGCCTCACTTTGTATGATATTTTCTCACAATGAACGGTCAGCAAATACTGGTTGTGTATAGCTTGATGTGTAGCCGTGTGTACTAGCAACCGGCGTGCGTGTACGATTATGACTAGGGCCCCAATTCTGAATTATTCCCCGCGAAATCGTATCACATGCAAACCACGTCTATAGGCTCCCTAAATTTCATGTAAATTTGCATTAATATTCTGGGACAGTCACACATGCAATCAAAATTGAACTTTAGTATATGATATAATGGATCTTTTATCTTTGGGTGTATAAGACCGAAACGTAATTGTAACATTTTCGCCCGATTCATTATTTATTCGAAAATCATGTGTTTTTTAAGGATTATTCCATTTTATTTCAAGATGGCTCAGCCTTTATGTCTAAAATAAATGCTCATAGTAAGAAAATATACTTTACTATCGGCCCATAAGACATTTCTTCTCTAGATCAATTATTACTTTAGTTATAAACGAAATAAGAATTGAGACTTACGACATTTAGTTTCGAGCTCGAACGCGATCAAGGAGTGCACGCGGTATTCAACTTTATTACTGATGTGTTAGCGGCAAGTAATTGAAGTGTCAACCGTACGGATAACATGTATTTTGACAGTTCAAACCACGCCATTGTGTCATAGAGAATACGTTAATAGCAGATGTCGCGGTTAACTAAGGAATTGATGAGGTTTCAAAGTAAGGAATCGTTAAGTGGTCATAGTGAATTATTTACCCAGAAGGGTTACAAAGCGTAACTCAAGTCGCAATCTCATCTCAGTGACAATCAATGTCCAAAACTTGTCAAAAATGTAAGGGAATTAGAGGTATTTTTGAATGGTTGAGACTGAGATCAGACTGTGAACGTTCTTAAAATTACGAGAATTGCCCCTCAGATATATGTGCAGAAGGAGTATGTAAGAATCGTAGCAGGTGGCGTTCTGTAGTTTCTGCTTATCCCCATAGGAAGAAGGGGTGAGTTTATGTATGAATAGAATAGAATATTCATTTATTTGCTCAGAATGTAGGTGTTTACAATAAGGTGGTTACAATAATATGAAAGAATCCTTGTACATTCTACCATTTTGGCATGCAAACATTGATGCAATTCATCAACAAACATACAGACATTGATACAGCTGAAATTTTTCAGCTAGAAAATCCGAAACGGAGTAGTAACATTTATTCAATAGAAGTGTAGTTAGTTTCTTTTTGAAAGCTGTTACTGGTTCCTCTTTTAAGGAATTAGGAATGTGGTTAAAAATAGCCGGTGCCATACCAAAAACATTTTTCCTCAACAAAGCAGTCCTATATCCACCTGTGCGTAGCAAGTTTTGGTATTGAGATCGCAAAGTTACATCTCGGTATCTGCTTTCCGATAAAGTTAAAAACAGCTGTCGATTACATTTAACAAAAAGAGCAATTTCTAAAATGTATAGGCACGGAAATGTCAATAAATTATGACTTTTGAAAATTGGAACACAGCTGTCAGTAACCTCCAAACCAAATATTGCTCGAATAAACGAATAACTCCGACACATAACGCTGCCTGCGTTATGTGTCGGAGTTATTCGTTTATTCGGAACGCCAGTACCATCTCGTGGCGCTAGACAGAGTCTAGTCTGAGTTCGTGGAGATGGACGGAGAGCTACAGCTACAAGAACGGTGTGAGCAGAGCTCTAGGGATCATCGAAACATTGGTCATCGTACGAACAACATGTGCTTAGAAACTGTCTCGCGTTCCGTATCGTTGAGTTGTGTACCTACACTGTGTGATTCGCTAGTGTGGCTAACTTGTCCGTAAATTATAATCTGATTTGAGCTGCAAACCGTTTTTCTATTGTGCTTTATCCAACACTACCCATAGTACGCCCACAGTAATTAAATTATGCCTGATGTTAACGAGAGAGAGACATACCTTCTCCGTCATTTGTATATATAACATGATGTGTATAACATTAAGAGGGGCCCGTGGCTAAATAATAATAGCCGCACAGGCCGATCGGTCAGGTTAAGCTACGCTTGCCGCGGTTGGTCTGTGGATGGGTGACCATCTTTACATACCGAGACCCCTCCGTGCCTCGAAAAGCACGTTAAGCCGTTGGTCCCGGCTGTCATTCGTGGATCTTTGACAGTCGTTACGAGTAGCCAGAAGCCCGAAAGTCTGACAACCAGTCTTACCAAGGGGTATCGTATTACCCAGTAACTGGGTTGTGGAGGTCAGATAGGCAGTGGCTCCATGTAAGATACTGGTATTCAGCCGCATCCGGTTAGACTGGAAGCCGACCCCAACATAGTTGGGAAAAGGCTAGGCAGATGATGATGTTTGTATAACATGAGACAAGTAAGTCAATAGATTTTTGCTGTGTCACCCATTAAACTATTTCAACTCAGCCTATCGTAGTCCAGTACTTAGGCCTCTCCCAGGCTACGCCACAACCGACAGGTCCTCCGCCTTCCACATTCAGACGAAAAAAGTATTTAGGCTCATGAAAATAAAAAACAAAGGACATCATTCATTTTGTACCCAAAAAAAAAAGTACTGCTGTCTTATGGGAAATGACCTCTTCAGCATTACAGTGGTGAAAGTCTAACAGTAACCCTCGGCTGCTATTTGACATTGAAAATGCCAAAAATCATATTTTTTAATCCTTTTTTTTAAGTTGGTTAAAAATACGTACCTCCGAGCGGGAAGAATTGACAGAAGATGTTCTTGAAAGCCTCTTCGTCCACCACGCCTGAAGGACACTCCTGAAACAGAGATATTCAGGGTCTTCACAATCTGCATCATAGGTAGGACTTGTCATTCCTCATGCCCTTATAGTAGTCACCCCCTTTCTAGCCATATATTTTTTTTTTATTGACAATGGGCTCACTCTTGACCTCAATCCAGCCCAGAGGCAGGGATGAGATCTACGGTGGAACGAGCTTGCCCAGAAGAAGCCTATTCGTTCTCGCCTTGAAGAGATTCGGGTTGTATGAACTCGGGAATGCAGACGCAGGCAGATGATTCCACTCCTTAGCTGTGCGCATCAGAAAAGATGACGAGAAACGCTTATCATCTTTCACACAGTCCCTCCATCGTTTCCTTGGTCAGACCGTAACAAAACCGTTTACCTGTTTGAACCCGCGGTACATGAGCTTGATCTCGTGAGCCGTGAACCGGGTGGATTGCGCGAGCGTGCCGGGCGGCTCCGGCCGGTGACGCACCACGCCCGTCGGGAAGATTGATTCTTCGCATTCTTCCTCTGTGGACAAGGAGAAAAAGTGGTTAGATTTTGATGCAGGAGTGTAATGACAAATGCTCACGAGTTTCAAACGACATTTGTGAGGAAAAAATTAATAAATTTTAGAAACAAATATTTGAAAAAAAAAAAAGTTTTTTTCGTGAGCCGTGCATTTTGAAGGAAAAACACGACTCTAAAGATGGGTTTAGATTTATACTAAACGAATATACACCGTTAAATTTTGTTCATTTTAACCCATAAAAGAGGTCATTGTACTCATCATTATGAAGAACTTTTACTACGGGACCAACCCTGAAATCGTAAAAAAAAAATCAGTTGATCCATAGATTTATGTTCGTATAACTCGACATAATGTATGAATATAAACTGATTTATTAAAACGATCAAAATTTAAAGGTGTAGAACCAGAACAAGAGCTGATATTGATATTATATATTATTTTGTTGATATTCTTGACATTTTAGCGGGGAGAGAACAGCGAAGTCTGTCTCTATATTAAAATTACAAAAACTGAATCTTTTTATGCATAGAACATAATTCATTTTAGTCATTAGTGAAGAGCCTCAATACCGCGCGGGCTGGCAAAGTCGTTTTTTTTTTAAACGTTGACCCACACTAGAAATTTCTTCTGTATCGTGGGGGTGTTTAGAAACATTTAAACTCACATACACAAACAGCCAGACCCGAAAGAACTACTTGTAGGCCATACAAATATTTGTGCCGTGCGGGAATCGAACCCGCGACACGCAACGCAGCAGTCAATCGCTTAACCACTGCGCCAACCGTGCCGTCAATATTTCTAGTGGTATTCGTGATTATTTTAGTAAATTTAAACTAAATTACTATTTTTTTACAACCGAGCACATTGGTAGTGCCTGCCCGCGCGCAAAACTCCAGTAAAGCTGGTTCGCCAAAGGAGACCAATACTTAAATTATACAGGGTTATTTGTAAAACACCAGCAACCTCTTAAGAGGTCATTGTACTCATCATTATGAACAACTTTTACTATGGGACCAAAACTGAAATCGCGAAAAAAAAATCAGCTGTTCCCTACATTTATGTTCGCATAACTCGTCAAAATGTAGGGAGCAACTGATTTTTTTTCGCGATTTCAGGATTGGTCCTATAGTAAAAGTTATTCATAATGATGAGTACAATGACCTCTTAATAGGTTGTTGGTGTTTTACAAATAACCCTGTATAATTTAACCATTTTTAAGACGGTTCCTGACGATTCCCTTTAAAATTAAATAAAACACTTGTGTGGTAAACTTTTTGTCACAAAAATGTCGCAGTGTCTAAGAGGTAGTATTTTAGAAAAACAACTGAAAAAAAAAAACTTAGTTACCTACAAAGTTAAAACAAAAAATAAATCTTACTAATATTATAAACGTGAAAGTTTGGATGGATGGATGTTTGTTACTCTTTCACGCAAAAACTACTGAACGGATTTGGATGAAATTTGGCACGGAGATGGTTTATAACTAGGATTAACATATAGGATACTTTTTATCCCGATACTCCCACGGGATCGAAACTTATGCGGGTGAAACCGCGGGGCTCAGCTAGTAATGTAATAATTGGTAAGTGATTTTAGCACCCAACATGATTTTTCACATAACTGTTTCATTTTGTACTCTAACACAATTGCGGCCTACACCCCTGCCTACGCCCACCCCACTATCATTAATCACAAGCCTACTGGTCACTCTGGAGGTAAGTACTCTTTAGTACATTAGTCACTCACGAGTTCCTCCGTATTCGTTCCCACTGACAAATGAATGACCTTTGAAAGGTTCAGACAGCGATGGTCAATTGTTTCAGTCAAGGGCCGTATTTTTTTTTGTGTGTAATTAAACTTTATGTTTAAGCATTAAGGTTTATAATAAACTGAAGTTGTTAATATTATTAAAGTTTTTTCTAAGAAATGTAGATGTTTACGTGTGTGCAAACGTGGCCACTTGAGCGACTGTTTTTTGTTCCTGATCCTTACTCTAGTAGGTACTATTATTGATCGAAGCTGTATATATACACAATTTTTTACCATCAACCGCAAATTCAGCCCGGCAAATTCAGCCAACTGGCTAAGAAACTCCTGATAGAAAAACGCAAAAACACAGCCTAATCTGGGGAACGAACCCAGGATGTCACACTCAGCAGTCATGCCTACAACCAGTAGAACAATGAGACACTACAAAAAAGCAGAAAACTCTCTAAAACGTTTATTTCGTCCAAAGAAAAAGCCTAAAAAGGCGTTCAAAGCCACACAACATAGCTAGTCTTATATCCATAATACGCTACAATGAACTTCCCTGAACGAGCAAGCTTGAATGAAAGAAGGACTGAATGAGAGTGAATGAAAGACCGACTTTGTGAGCGAATGAATGGTACTGCGGGAACTAAGGCCTCTTTAACAGAACCAGTTTACCTGCCCAGTATATGTTGGCACTTTATAACTGGCGAAATGAGGGTGTACTGTAGGTAGGTACACTACTCTATTTAACCCTTCGGTGAAAACACGCGTGATGTTAATATAAGCAATATTTATTTGCAAGAATCATCATCTGCCTAGCCTTTTCCCAACTATGTTGGGGTCGGCTTCCAGTCTAACCGGATGCAGAACTGAAAGAAAATACATTTATTTAGCTAAGCTTATTTAGCTAGCTAAAAGACACGCAATACACCAGATACATACATCAGATAGCAACTAATAAAAAAACAAATAGAAAGCATATAAAGACCGATGTAAGAAATTAGCAGGAAAGTGTGCCTCACGGCTGCACCAAAAAGGCCCATCTGACCTCCACAACCCAGTTACTGGGCAATTCGAAACCCCTTGGCTTACCAAGGGGTAAGGGGTAGCACTAGAAGCGCTGCGCGGTTTCACTCGCATAAGTTTCGATCCCATGGGAATATCGGGATAAAAATGTGTTAATCCTGGTTTTTTATTTATTTTTATTTTTTAAAAAAACGTTGCCCCACATTTGGAATTTCTCCTGTATCGTGGGTGCGTTTACAAACATTTAAACTCAAATACACAAACAGCCAGACCCGGAACAACTACCTGTAGGCAATACAAATATTTGTTCTGTGCGGGAATCGAACCCGCGACACGAAGCGCAGCAGTCGATCGCTCAGCCACTGCGCCAACCGTGTCGTCTATAAACTATGTCGGTTATAAACCATCTGTGTGCCAAATTCCATCCAATTCCATTCAGTAGTTTTGGCATGAAAGAGTAACAAACATCCATCCATCCATCCATCCATACAAACTTTCACGTTTATAATATTAGTAGGATTTCTTTAGGTTTTATACTTCACCTGTATATGGTTCTGTACTTCGTCGCAGCTCAAAATATACCAGTTATTTTGTAAATAGCTGCTTTTTATACAAATGTAGGCCTTTGAGACTGTTGGCTTAAAAAGAGTTAATGGAACTTAGAAATATTTTGTAAAGAAAACGTGAAGAAAATAATGTGGTAAGGTGAAAAGTTAGTTATTGAATTCGCAAGGAAAGGGTCGTAGTTCGATCCCCATCCGTTGCAATATATCCGATTATCCGTGTAATGTATATAAAGACACTACGCACGTGTAATTATCGCCTTAGATAGTGGAAACTAAGTTATTGCCTTCAAGCAGACACGATTATAGTAGTTCCAGATTTTTTTTTTTCAAAAATATGCTGGCTATTAAGAAAATTAAACTACTTTAGCGCGCACCCGATAATCCATTCATCGAACTATGAAGCAAGTTGGCAACGCGTTGAC
Source organism: Apamea sordens (assembly GCA_945859715.1). Taxonomy (NCBI): domain Eukaryota; kingdom Metazoa; phylum Arthropoda; class Insecta; order Lepidoptera; family Noctuidae; genus Apamea; species Apamea sordens. The sequence goes on along the minus strand of OX244015.1, from coordinate 716,339 downwards.
CTAGCGGTATTTAACTAATTTTACCGTTCCTACGAAAAAAAGAGCGCGCGACGACGTTGCAAATCCCTTTGCAGCACACACACACCCCCACACACACATGTGGCAGGCTGATGCGACTAACAAACCTCATTTTTATGTAAATTGTTAATTTAATTATAATTAATTCAATTCAATTACAATAAGTCATACACAATAATGTGTATGACTTATTGTAATTGAATTGAATTAAGTACATTAAATTGTTATGGATTGAATTCAATTAGTAGTGTTTTGTATGTAATGTGACTATGAGTGTATTATTTCTATTATGATTTATGAGTCAGTGATACTCGAATTAAAATATTTTTTTTTATAACATGCTCTTTTACTATAGAGCAGGTTGAATTAGATGTTTTAATTTGTCGCACCTATTTAATTTGATCAACAACAACAACACGACAACGTCCCGACATCAATCATCGGGCAGTTAACCACCAGACACAACACCCGCCTGGTCGGAGGATCCTCCCTTTTCAATGGAGGATGAGTGAACTTTACATCCTGTTCCTCATACCTCGATACTAATAACCTCATTCATTTTCAATATTGTAAAGAAACACAAATTGTTATTCATAATACCAAATCCGTTCATTCTTAAGTAATCCGAAACTGCCTCTAAATAATAATATAAATCAGTAACAGTAAGTTATGAGCCTTGTTTGTATTTAAAATGAATCGTCTGTTAGTAGCAAACGTGGGTAGAATAACATTATTTATTGAACAATAAATAAAGTCATTTCCATTATTTTCTCAGTGGCAGCCTGGATTTGTCCCCATAATCAGCCTAATGTTGAGGGTCCCGTGGCTAAATAATAACAGCCGCACAGCTCGATCGGTCAGGTTAAGCTACGCTTGCCGTGGTTGGCCTGTGAATGGGTGACCATCTTTACCTACCGAGACCCCTCCGTGCCTCGGAAAGCACGTTAAGCCGTTGGTCCCGGCTGTCACTCGTGGATCTTTGACAGTTGTTACGGGTAATCAGAAGCCCGAAAGTATGACAAGCAGTCTTAGCAAGGGGTATCGTATTACCCAGTAACTGGGTTATGGAGATAAGAATAAAAACAATAATTGAAATTAAAAAATAATAATATTAATATGATGACGAAGAATTACAGGAGATTTATTGTTAGGCACGGTTGACATCTGTCGGGCATGCCACCGGCCGGGGGAATCAATCAGGCATATTATCTCCGGGTGTTCTCGTCTAGCTAACGGAGAGTACTTGCATAGACACAACCTTGTAGCTAGGATAATCCATCAGCAACTTGCTCTGAAATACAACCTTGTGGAATCGGATGTGCCGTACTACAGGTACGCCCGACCCAGTTCTCAAAAATGGAAAAATCGCATTGTACTGGGATTGATCCATCATCACTGACAGGACTATTGTTGCCAATAAGCCTGATATAGTGGTGGTGGATCGATCAGAGCGGCGCGCAATGATTGTCGACATAACTGTCCCGCATGATGAGAACCTCCTGAAAGCCGAGAAAGATAAACAAACCAATTATTTTGACTTGGCTCGCGAGGTTGACGACATGTGGGATGTGGACGCAGCGATCATTGTGCCGATAGTCGTGACAGCCAATGGCTTATTAGCCAAGAGCCTCGACCAACACCTGAGCAGGCTCTCGTTGGGCAGCTGGATCAAGGGCTTGATTCAGAAAGCGGTACTTCTGGACACGGCTCGCATTGTCAGGAGGATCCTCTCTCTGGAGCCCTGGACCCTGTTCCCGATACCGGTGGGCTACTATTTTTTATATTTTTTAATGTTTTACACATTTATATTCTAATATTTAAAAATATAATTTATATGTTTACATTGAAATAATGGAGATACAAATTGAAATTAAAAGCAACTTGGCAAGGATAGCGTGATTTTCTTTCTGAATACCGGTAGCTTGTCGCTGAATATATCACGTCATCTTAAAGAAGAAGATCTCAAAAGATACGTCTACTCTTTATTAAAAGCATTTCATCTTCCTCTACAATCGTGTCTCTGTCGCCGACAACTGACCGCTATGATTTAAGTAGAGATTTCGGTTGGTTGGCCACTTTGTATCCATCTAAGTTAGAGACAGACTGCCTCGATAATCTAGTGGTTACAAGGGCGACTGCCGAGTGTTCGGTAGTGACTGAGTTTGAATCCCGTTTTGGCAACATTTTATTTCTTAAGAGCATGTTTCAGGTATAACCCATATTAAGTACATCAAATAAAATAATATTCTATAAAGAATTATAAAAAATAAAATTTCACAATATTTTTACTTATATTAAAATAAAATGTCGATGCAAATAATATATTTTTTTAAAATTATTATTTTCAATATTCATATAAGTCAGTATATGAGTTGTGCAGGTCAGATAGGCAGTCGCTCCATTTAAAATACTGGTATTCAGCTGCATCCGGTTAGACTGGAAGCCGACTGGAAAAGGCTAGCTGGCTGGGCAGGCAGGCTGGTTCCTTTTGACCATTCGTAGATGAATGGTCAAATTGGCTTTAGCAAAAAAAAATTCAAGTTCAAGAAAGCTGCAGAAACTTTGGGAATGAAGTTTCGCTGCCTCCAAAAAATATCACTCGTCTACCTGCCCCTTTAGGTAACACACCCGTGATGTTACGTGATCAGACATTCAACACGTCACTACGAAACACAAAAGTGTCACGCTGTTCACGTCAACTCGCTTCTAAAGGCCGCGATGAAAGACATCACTAGCATGTACTATGTGATTGTGAATAGGTATTATCAGATGGTGTCCCTCCATGTAAAGTACTGATATTCAGCCACGTGGGGCTAGACAAAGTGACATTGTATCAGCGATAACAATGATTACATAATCAGCCTTTAATGTGCCCACTGCTGGGAAACAGGCCTCCTCTCTTCGAGAGGAAGTGTGCTGTAATCACCCCACGCGGGCCCAGTGCGGGTTGGTAGATGTCACATGTCTTCGAATTTTTGATTCTAGGACATGCCGGTTTCCTCACGATGTTTTCTTTCACCCTTTTTAGAGCAGTGGTGATGAAATAATGTACAGATGCCAGTACATCAAGCTACTAAGTACAATCTGTCAAATTTCTTTAATAGATTTTCAACTTTATCGCTAAAGTATTAAGGTTCAAGGTTGATTGGGAAAATTTGACAGTTTCGGGTAGCTTGACCTGCTGGCGTCTGTACGCAAAGTAAAGCGCTTGCCTGGGTACGAACCCACGACCTACAACTCGTAAGTCGCGGCCGGTACCACTGGGCACCACTGCTCTTAGACAAATTGACATTTCATCAGCGATAACGGAGATGGAAAGTCAAAAATGTATTGGAGTGACATAAGTTACCGAAACCGTGCGCTTGTGGCTTAGTAATAATAGTCCCATGGGTCGATCGATCAGGTTAAGCTACGCTTGCCGCGGTTGATCCTTGGATCGGTGAGCATCTTTTCATACCAAGACCCCTATACATTTTAGAAATTGTTCTTTTTGTTAAATGTAATCGACAACTGTTTTTAACTTTATCGGAAAGCAGATACCGAGATGTAACTTTGCGATCTCGATACCAAAACTTGCTACGCACAGATGGATATAGGACTGCTTTGTTGAGGAAAAGTGTTTTTGGTATGGCACCGGCTATTTTTAACCACATTCCTAATTCCATAAAAGAGGAACCAGTAACAGCTTTCAAAAAGAAACTAACTGCACTTCTATTGAATAAATGTTACTACTCCGTATCGGATTTTTTAGCTGAAAAATTTAGCTGTATCAATGTCTGTATGTTTGTTGATGAACTGCATCAATGTTTGCATGCCAAAATGGTAGAATGTAGTACAAGGATTTTTGCATATTACCTATTGTAACCACCCTATTGTAAACACCTACATTCTGAGCAAATAAATGAATGTTCTATTCTATTCCTGCGTGCCTCGGATTAATTTGATGTTCTTTTTGTGTGGTCATCGACCGCAGTTATTGTAGTCGCTTGAAATATCAGTTTAAAATAACTATTTTTTGTTTTGCAAACTTTACAGAGCCAAGAAACAAGCTGTAGGTAACATTTTAACTTACTCATGTCGTATTAACTTGCTGTTAACCTGTGAACCTGCCGGTCGATTCTGTAAAAATCTCACCGTGAAAACTCAAGTGAAGTGAGCTTGATGTGAGTTGTCAGTAGTGTCAATCCCTAGCATTATTTGGAATGACAGCTCACTCCACGCTCACTTCACCTAAGTTTTCACGGTGAGATGGTTACAGAATCGCACTGCAGCTTATTGTATTTCGTGGACCATAAATATTTTCTATTTCTTTTTCTAACACTAACAGCGGTTGACAAATAGATTTTGATTACACCTAGCCTTGCTCAAATTGACATATCTTTTGTAACGAGGCCGTGTATGTTTCACAAACACCGCTGTTTGAAACAAAGGTGTCACGCTGTTTCGTTCGCGTGACGTGACACGGCCACAAGGACGTCGTGCGTCGGGTCCACGTGACACACGTCACTGCCATGTGAACGGTTCAATATTCGCCGATACATGGCCGAATGTATCGGTTAAATATTTGTTAATACATGTATGATTATTATTAAACAAAGTCGCTTTACTATCTAAATATATATACGAGTATCTTATATACTAATAATACGCTAGATCCGGACGACCTAAAGAAGGTGGCTGGGACAGACTGGATGCGGAAGGCGGAGGACAAATTTTCACAAAAATGTAGTTACATTGTTTTAGTTTTTTAATAGTTTTAGTTAGTATGTATGTAAGTTAGTGGCAGCTAAGTGATGTCTGGACATCACTTAGCTGCCTCGACTTATTTTTAATTCATGGAACAGCTCCATTCAGCTCAACCATTTTGAAGGGAGCTAAATGATCTAACACGCTGCTAAATGTATACATAAATTGTAACCCTGGAGTATCCATAAATGGTGTTTAAGTCCATTTTTCTTGCAACCGACAGGGGCGCAACCTTTCTCTGTCGTAAGCAACCAAAAACTACGCTTTATCAACGTCAGGAACATACCATGACAAGCAGAGGGCCGTTGTGATTAGCTTGACCGACGATGTGGAAAAATGGGCCTTAATAATGTATTGTTTATTAACTTATGAGAAGAAACCGCCAAGCTAAAGTGGGTGTGGGCCGGACACGTGTCACGAATGCACCCGGAGAGATGGGCAAAGATAATAATAACAGCAGCACAGGTCGATCGGTCAGGTTAAGCTACGCTTGCCGCGGTTGGTCTATGGATGGGTGACCATCTTTACATACCGAGACCCCTCCGTGCCTCGGAAAGCACGCTAAGCCGTTTGGTCCCGGCTGTCATTCGTGGATCTTTGACAGTCGTTACGGGTAGTCAGAGGCCCGAAAGTCTGACAACCAGTCTTACCAAGGGGTATCGTATTACCCAATAACTGGGTTGTGGATGTCACATAGGCAGTCGCTCCATGTAAAATACTGGTATTCAGCTGCATCCGGTTAGACTGGAAGCCGACTCCAACATAGTTGGGAAAAGGCAGGCAGATGATGACTGGACGCCATTGCCGTCGAGGTTAAATGGTTAAAGGAAAAATGCTTCTAGAGCCTTAATGAATACATGTCAGATCGCGGACAAGGAAACATTATAATCAATAATATTGGTATATACCTTATAATAATTGATTGCTCTTTGAATTTTACTATAGCAACACTTTGAAATTATAATAGTTATGACACTATCAAAATTACAATTTACAATTATTTATATTTCTTAATCTGACATTTTATTAAACTTTATCTTTTTTTTTGTGGATCCTATAACTCCTTAAGCATGAGATCATATTGTAGTTGCTGTCTATTTTTATTTTATTTATATGAATGTACCTAATTATATTAATAACATTGTGCAGGTTAAAATTAAATATTTGCACACCATACGTAATGGTAGAATGTAAAGGGGCCATTATAGTTTTAAGATCATACATTGTATATCTATATTGGCAAATAAATGGATTCGATTTGTTTTTTTTATTTTTATTAAGACGTTGCCCCATACTAGGAATTCCTCCAGTATCGTGGATGCGTTTACAAACATTTAAACTCACATACACAAACAGCCAGACCCGGAACAACTACTTGTAGATCATACAAATATTTGTTCCGTGCAGGAATCGAACCCGCGACACGCAGCTGAGCAGTCAATCGCTTAGCCACTGCGCCAACCGTGCCGTCATTGATCGATTTGATTTGAGGTAGAGCACGATGAAGGTGGTGTGACGATCTAATAACATTTGATTTGAGGTAGAGCACGATGAAGGTGGTGTGACGATCTAATAACATTTGATTTGAGGTAGAGCACGATGAAGGTGGTGTGACGATCTAATAACATTTGATTTGAGGTAGAGCACGATGAAGGTGGTGTGACGATCTAATAACATTTGATTTGAGGTAGAGCACGATGAAGGTGGTGTGACGATCTAATAACATTTGATTTGAGGTAGAGCACGATGAAGGTGGTGTGACGATCTAATAACATTTGATTTGAGGTAGAGCACGATGAAGGTGGTGTGACGATCTAATAACATTTGATTTGAGGTAGAGCACGATGAAGGTGGTGTGACGATCTAATAACATTTGATTTGAGGTAGAGCACGATGAAGGTGGTGTGACGATCTAATAACATTTGATTTGAGGTAGAGCACGATGAAGGTGGTGTGACGATCTAATAACATTTGATTTGAGGTAGAGCACGATGAAGGTGGTGTGACGATCTAATAACATTTGATTTGAGGTAGAGCACGATGAAGGTGGTGTGACGATCTAATAACATTTGATTTGAGGTAGAGCACGATGAAGGTGGTGTGACGATCTAATAACATTTGATTTGAGGTAGAGCACGATGAAGGTGGTGTGACGATCTAATAACATTTGATTTGAGGTAGAGCACGATGAAGGTGGTGTGACGATCTAATAACATTTGATTTGAGGTAGAGCACGATGAAGGTGGTGTGACGATCTAATAACATTTGATTTGAGGTAGAGCACGATGAAGGTGGTGTGACGATCTAATAACATTTGATTTGAGGTAGAGCACGATGAAGGTGGTGTGACGATCTAATAACATTTGCTGCGCCAACATGGCCAGAGATCACAATAGACTGGGAAATTTGGAAGACAAAAGGGAGGCCTTTTTTTTTCAGGGTGGGAAATCATCAAATGACTCCTCCCGCTCTGGGTGGAGCAGAAAGGAGTGTCAGACTCTTACTGACTAAAACCCACCCGTGTTCCTTCCTTAGCCCTTTATGTTCCAGGGCAGCGGTAACCCTTTCGGACGATCCCGCTACCCTGGCAGTACGTAATACGATGCCCCTTGGTAAGACTGGTTGTCAGACTTTCGGGTTTCTGACTACCCGTAACGACTGTCAAAGATCCACAAATTACAGGACCAACAGGCAACAGCTTAACATGGTTTTCGAGACACGCAGGGGTTTTGGTATGTAAAGATGGTCACCCATCCACGGATCAATGGCGACAAGCGTAGCTTAACCTAATCGATCGACCCGTGCGACTGTTATTACTTAGCCACGAGCCCCTTTGGATGATATTAAAAAACAGTTAATCGGTTGAAGGACGCTGAACGAAACGCAATATAAGTTTTATTGTTATTACCTACGTCTGGGGTTTAGTGTCTCGCAAACGTTTATATTATAAATAAACCCTAAACTGTTCGTGAAAAAGTATCAAATTGTCACTTGATTCTATTGTATGCTAAAGTTCAGTCTTTCAGAAATTAATATCTGAAGGCCAATTCTCGTAATTTAAAACGTTCAAAATCTACTCGCAGAAACGTCAAAAACTTGTCAAAATGTAGGGAAATTAGAGGTATTTTTGACAGATTGACACTGAGATCAGACTGTGAACGTTCTTAAAATTACCGGAATTACCCCTCAGGAGTTAGGAGTACAGTCACGAGCATAAGTATGTATACACTTGGCTTTATTCAAAAGCGATTTACTCGTTTATTTTTTAATTAAATTTTACGTTGCTACGAACATAGCATTTTCGAACCCATAGGTTTTTGTAATGTGTCGTATTTCATTGTCATGTTCGTTATTTCAAGCAAAAATAGCTATTGAAAGTTTGCAAGTGTGGACATATTATTGCTCGTGACTGTACCTGCTGGACTAGTCCTATAAAGTCTTTTGTTTTTATTAGCCTACGCTGTCCACCTCCTTAGGAAAGACTCTCCATTCCTTCCAATTTTGACGGAACCTATCCAGCTCGCCCGCCATCCCCCACATGGTCTGCTGGATCCCGACTTACTGTCTCAGGGCAAGAGTTGTGTTCTATTTGGGCCCACAGTTTGTCCAGCAAGCGGCAAACATGACCAGCACCCGAATCGTGTAACGCACTATCGACCTCAATCTGAATCATTTTGAAGGATATTGGTGCTCCATTGCTTCATATGAGCGATCGGACTGCTGCGCTGCGTGTCGCGGGTTCGATTCCCGCACAGAACAAATATTTGTAAGTCCTACATCTATTTGTTCTGAGTCTGGGTGTTTTTCTATCTATAATATGTATGTATTTACAAAAAAAAAAATGTATTTAAGGAGTTTATCAGCCATCTTGTTACCATAACACAAGCATTAGGTTGCTTAGCTTGGGACTAGATGGCGCTGTGTGAAATGTCCAGGGATATTATTATTATATGTTCGAAATATGTGTCTGCTTAACAACGTAAATAACGCAATGAATGTTGTTGAACTGTCAAAATTAAACCCATGGCGGTGGTGCGTTACGCAATCAAAACTCAAACTCAAATCATTTATTTCAATTAAACCATTTACAGGAACTTTTGAATTGTCAAAATTAAATAGTCGGTCAGTTAGTCAGTTGAAGCTAGTTGCCCATTCCAAAGCGTAGATCTCTATGGAGAAGAACGGGCAAGAAACTCCACGGACACTCTTTTAAATCAAGATATTTTTACAAAATCCTGGGTACATTATTCTTATTGCTTCTATATGTGAGAACAATGTAAAGAAACAATTACCTCGCTGCTCTCCCATTTAAGTTGGGCAGGCTTTTGAGCCCTAAGTAGACTCTAAAAATGGAAATACTAAAAGCCATAACTCACGGCACTGCTTCGAAATAATAAGTCACGGGATTTTCTAAAAGAATTCCTTACAACCAACTAAGTTCGTCTCTTATTTTAAATTGTGGCAGCGAACCGTAGTCGGATAAAATATCACCGGTTTATACGGGTTTACACCGGTTTATACTGGTAAGAGGCGGTTTATACGCTTATAAGATTTGGAGGATAGTTTTAGAGATAAGGGGACGTTTTAATAATAGTTCATGTAGTAATTGTCGACAGCGCTGTCGCTTCGAATACTCAGTCCCGCTTGCAACACAAATAAACAATGATTAAAGTTAGGTGACACAAAAACGCAGACAAAGTTGCGGACAGAAGTTAGTTTCTAAATAAAATAAAGTAGATTCTTCTGAATAGTCCGTTTTTGAATATTACTCCAATATTTGTTTGTTATATTTTATACTAGCAGCGTCCCGCGGTTTCACCTGCATAAGTTTCGATCCCATAAAAATATCAAGTATTCTATAACACGGTGTATGTTAATCCTGGTTATAAACTATCTGTTTGCCAAATTTCATCAAAATCCGTTAGTAGTTTTTGCGTAAAAGAGTAACAAACATCCATCCATCCATCCTCACAAACTTTCGCTTTTATAATACTAGCTGTGGTTCCCAGTTTCACCTGCATAAGTTTCGATCCCGTAAAAATATCGAGATAAAAAGTTTTTCATATGTTAATCCTGGTTATAAACTATCTGTGGGCCAAATTTCATCCAAATGCATCAAGTAGTTTTTGCGTAAAAGAGTAACAAACATCCATCCATCCATCCTCACAAACTTTTGCGTTTATAACATTAGGATTAAACCTAAATGCTAATAACCGGCACAAATACAGACTCCGGGCGGCTACTAAGAAATTCCAGATGGAGAAACACAATAATACTTTGCCCGACCCGGGAATCGAACCTAGGACCTCATGCTCAGCTGTAGTGCTTGCGACCTCTACACCAACGAGGCAGTTCGCTGATGAAGTTAAATCTTATGTCAAACTGTTTGACGGCACGGTTGGCGCAGTGGTTAAGCGATTGACTGCTTCGCTGCGTGACGCAGGTTCGGTTCCCGCACGGAACAAATATTTGTATGACCTACAAGTAGTTGTTCCGGGTCTGGCTGTTTGTGTATGTGAGTTTAAATGTTTGTAAACGCACCCACGATATAGGAGAAATTCCTAGTGTGGGGCAACATTACTTCTAAAAAAAAGTGCACAATATGTACCTACCGCTAAAGAAGTTTTCACTTAAAAAACGGGTTGCACTCCGGGAGTGCCGGCAGAAGTGAAAACTTGAATATTAACGTTGTGCATTTTTGATATTTTGGAATGCGGTCTACTCTCCCTCCGAACCTTTCGATCAGGTCACGTGTCCTGGCGCGAGCTCCGTCTTACGAAGTTTCGATCAGGTCACGTGTCCTGACGCGAGCTCCGTCTTACGAATTTTCGATCAGGTCACATGTCCTGACGCGAGCTCCGTCTTACGAATTTTCGATCAGGTCACGTGTCCTGACACGAGTTTAACATCTTTTACCCATCACAAAAAAAGAGAAAGAAGTTTTCACTTAAAAAAATATATATAATTATGATTGGTTGTTGCTAGTCATTGTTGATGGGGAGTTTGTGGCGCCACTTCTTCTTTCCAGCTAAAACACTAGGAAGTGGTGAAGGGCGTGCCGGGGGACTGTCTTATGTAATTTTGACGTTCGAATAGTGCTGATTCTCAGCCTGATTTCAATAAATGACTTTTAATTTTGATTTATTGATTATTTTAGTCAATTACAACAGCGAATAGGGATTTGATAGTAGATTTATAACTGTTCAGAGATTTGATCAGGCTATATCAAAGGGACTCTCAAATTATCATTCTTTACTAGAAAACAAAAAAACTAAGAATTCTTCAAGACTTTCGTTCGAAGAGGACTGAATGTTAAGTCTCATACAGACGCATGCGAACGTCGCGCGTCGTGTCGCGAACATGTAAATCACCGCCACCATCTGCTTAGCCTTTTTCCAACTATGTCGGGATCAGCTTCCAGTCTAATTCGGTGCAGCTAAATACCAGTCTTTATGAGCGCGAACATGTAAATGTATGTGCATTTTGACGAGAGTGACATTTGTCAAAGCGAGTGTTTTTGAATGCGAGTCGAAGGTAAATATGTGGCCTTACTTGGCATACAACACAAATGTGGTGTGTTTGGCTATTCTAGTTTGAACATTATGCTATTAAAAGCTTGTTTGTACTTTGTATAAGGAACTTTGCGCAGCGAGCAATAGTGGCTCAGTGGTAACGACCGCGACTTACGACTTGTAGGTCGTAGGTTCGAACCCAGACAGGCGCTTTACTTTGTGTAAATTGTTTCATCAGCACGGCCAGGGTCTGTTGTTGCAAGCTTTTTATGTCTTCATTTGTAGTCTTAGTAAAAAAATCATTAACATAATAAAACTCATTTCTCACTTATAATAAGGCCCATTTTACACACGCCCGGCATGTCCTAGAACCAAAAAATTCGAAGACATGTGACATCTACCAACCCTGTGTGGTGGATTACGGCCCACTCCCTCTCACTGAGAGGAGGCCTGTGTCCCAGCAGTGGGAACATTATAGGCTAAAAAAACACTAGATGGGAAATGAATTCGTTGGAAAATATCTTAACATTTTCGCTCCGTGACCGTCCATTGTTCGCCCACGTGTGAGCCCGGCACTACCTCTCCCACGCCGCGGGTGACGGCTGACGACTCTCCACTCGCGCCTGCCGCCTTTGTGCTCAACTAGTGACAAGTATGTTGGTATAGTGAGGGACACTTTCTATTTCTGTTGGCACTAGATTAGTGAGGTTGGAGGTAAATCGGCAGGCGTTAACTAAACATTACGCTTATTTTCCCTGAAGGAGTAGGCAGAAGTTATGTAAAAGAGTGTCCATGGAGTTTCTTGTCCGTTCTTCTCCATAGGTATCTACTACGCTTTGGAATAGGTAACTAGGTTCATCTTTCTGACTGACTGACTTCATAAGCGCCAGTTTGAAATTATTTAGGCTTATTTGAAATAAATGCTTTGAGTTTGAGTTTGTATAGTGCAGAATAGTATTTTGCCAGTTATGTTTGTGTCTTATGTATTAGGGCTAATTAGGGGAACCGAATGCTAGCTGCTACGATCCTTAGAGTTGGCGCAAACTGAGTCTGCGCGCTGTCGAAATAAAAAAATAAACGTTTGCCGCCATCTCGATTTTTATATCAAGTGTCAAGATTGTGCTGTGTTCCGTGTTTTCCAAAGTCAATATTCACCATCATTATGCCGAATGTGATTGAGTGCTGGCAGGGATATAGTTTTCAAGTTCAAACACGCGCGCAGTCTTAGCTTGCGCGCAATCTACATACTCTTTTTGCATCGTTAACGTTCACACATCAGAAGGCGAATTCTCGTAATTTAAAACGTTCAAAATCTAGTCGCAGTCTCATCTCGGCGACAAACAAATGTCAAAAACTTGTCAAAATGTAGGGAAATTAGAAAAGTATTTTTTGACAGATTGAGACTAAGATCAGCACCCTAATTGCGTAACACACGACCAATCGAAATCGGTTTCATTTTGACAGTTCAACAACATTCATTGAGTTATTTACGTGTTGAGCAGACAAATTTTTCGAACTTATGAAGCAATGGATTAGCAATTTGCTTCAAAATGATTCTGATTCCGATTGATTGTGTGTTACGCAATTAGGGTGCGGACTGTGAACGTTCTTAAAATTACGAGAATTGCCCCTCTGATCATACACGCACGCTGGTTGCGAGTACTGCGCACCTGACCTTTCCTAGAAGAAGAACATCACCTATAAGTTCTCTGTATACAGGGTGACCGGTAGTTAATGGATAACGTCTTAAGGGGTCAATCGCGAAAAAAGAATCAGCTAATTCCTACATTTTGACGTATTATGCGAACATAAATGTAGGGAACAGCTGTTTTTTTTCTCGCGATTTCATGTTTGTTCTCGTAGTACAAGTGATTCATAATGATAAGTACAATGACCTCTTAAGAGGTTATCCATTAATTAGCGGACAGCCTGTATATAATATATACCCCAGCGTTTTCAAGAAATTATTCTCGTATTCAAATGACTCTCCCTGTATAAATCTTTCCTCTACAAATCAACGCGCATTCCTACTTTAATTCACAATCCATATATCTCCTTACGCACTGAACGCGTACGATATTACATTATGCATTCGTTTACGTGTCAGCGCAATCACAAACAGGGCGATCAAGACGTGTTTTTCTGCGATTCGTTTCCGTGAGTTGAATATAATATGGTTAAACTAAGGATGGGGTAGGCCGGGATTGTTATGAGCTGGTTTTCTGTATACGCGATAAACATGATTGATATACTTTTTAGGTAGGTTGTATTTGACCAGGAGGCCAATTCTCGTAATTTAAACCGTTCTAAATCTAGTCGCAGTCTCTTCTCGGTAACAGACAAATGTCAAAAACTTGTCGAAATCGGAGGGAAATTAGAGATGCAAATTGCATGGAATTTTTTTCATGCGGCAATGTTTACACCAAATATGAAATTTTACGAAAATTAGAGGAATTGCTAATGATCTGCTGGTAATTCAGGAAATGAATAGCTTTTAGAGGTATTGCTTAAAGTGGCCTTTTAATTGCCCCTCCGATTCTGATTAGCGAAATCATAAATTATTGATTTATTTATACTTTCTTTCTAAGGAAATTCCGAAACGGCTGGTTGACGTTGTGCAATGCCGCCAGTGTCTTGGGTACATTACCAGTCGACAGCGATGCGGATGAATTTTTCGAAGCTATATTTCATTTTGTGTATAGTTTTACTTAATTTAGGATTTAATTTTGTTATTTATATTTTTTTTTTTCTAAACCTTGCCCCACACTAGGAATTTCTCATGTATCGTGGGTGCGTTTACAAACATTTAAACTCACATACACAAACAGCCAGACCCGGAACAACTACTTGTAGGTAATGCCTAAGGCATTAAGTCCGCCTTTGTAGCTTTTTGTGCGAAAAGTTTAAATAAATAAATAAATACAAATATTTGTTCCGTGCGGGAATCGAACCCGCGACACGCAGCGCAGCAGTCAAACGCTTAACCACTCCGCCAACCGTGCCGTCTTGTAGTTGTTATTTGCTTAGTTATTATTTCAATTTACAGAAATATTACTGAAGTATTTATATTGCACAATAAAGGTACAAAATTGGACTTAATGGCTTTAGTTATTTATTTATTTGACTTACACGGCTTATGAAACCATTAACATAAACCAAAGTAAGTACCAACATAAAGCATAAGCTAATAACAACAATTAAATACTATTATTCGCACAAAAATGTCGGCACACAACCATTAAATTGGCGAATTTATTAGCGAACAGATCGCAGTCCGGGTTGGCAGTACGGGAGACGCAGCACGGGCCGCCGACACGAAGGCACGCCTAGCAGTCGATGTCTTCTGCCACCGAGATAATTATTCGGCGTGTAGAATCGAATCAGCTCATTATGGATATCAGGAGCATCCGTCATATCCTTCCATACTAATAATAGCTAGTGGTTTTAGTATTTCTCTGGTAGATGCATGGTGCATATCACAATCTGAAACAGGCTCTTAGCAAAGCAATAAAAAGGCCTGAACAATAGTTTTGGGCTCAAAAAAAAAACGAACGTCCCTTAAAAGAACTAAACCAAGTACTGAAACTATTTCATTTGTCGAAATACTACGGAATCAACTTCACATATAATAATACCTTTATAATAATATAGTCACTTGCATAGTGCGAACAGGGATAATCGCCTGTTGGTGCCACATTTCATTTTAAACGCCTAAGCCGCCGCTGCGACTTGGCTTCGGCTCCTCGTACGCCTTCCAAAGGACCGGGACCCCAGGGTCCCGAGAAATGTCCTAAGACGTAAAAATAGTGAACACTATTAGGTGTAATTTAATAGAAAAACGTGTTGCACTCCGGGAGTGCCGGCAGAAGTGAAAACTTGAATATTAACGTTGTGAAGGGCGGGCGTTTTTGGGGGACTGTCTTTTGTAATTTTGACGTTCGAAAAGTGCTGATTCTCAGCCTAATTTGAATAAATGACTTTTGATTTTGTGCATTTTTGATATTTTGGAATGCGATCTACTCTCCCTTCGTCTTACGAATTTTCGATCAGGTCACGTGTGCTGACGCGAGCTCCGTCTTACAAATTTTCGATCAGGTCACGTGTCCTGACGCGAGCTCCGTCTTACGAATTTTCGATCAGGTCACGTGTCCTGACGCGAGTTTAATATTTTTTACCCATCACAAAAAAATTCAAAACGCTGCTAAAGAAGTTTTCACTTAAAAAAAATACTACATTCGCTAAGTACTTATAGAATTGTGTAACAAAACTTATTACAGCGTTGTATCCGTTGTAAATTATTCCAACAATTTACACTCTAATTGCATTGTCCAATATTGTCCAGTCTTGCACTTATTCTATTATCATTTAAATGAAACACCACAGCCACACACTAGGGACGTTCCACACACCACCCCGGGGCGCCACCCCGGGACGCCACCCCGGGACGCTTCCCCGGGATTGCATCGACGGCTAATGACCCGTTGGAGACAATTTGTAGGAGACGATGAGAGCCTTTTGTTTTAGCTTCAAAGAGATGTAATGGTTTGGAATAGAATGGGGAGGATGGGGATTATGTGTGCAGGGTACGGGGGGAAATGTTTCTTGTTCTGTCTGACTGTAAATGATTTTATTTGTGTAAAGAAAATGAAATTTTGATTTGACTTGTGTATAACATTTGACATTTTTTTATTTGACATTTTTTTTAATTGACATTCTTTTTTATAATGTAAATCAATTTAAAATTTATGTTGTACTTATTATATTAATTTGCACACCTCAATAGGTTATAATACAATGTACCTTTTATATTTGTAACACCTTTTTAACATGTATTATGCAAATAAATGATTTGATTTGATTTGAAAGATTCTAAATATATTTAAGATCTCTTCGATATTTCTAGTAACATGGTGTCGTATACTGAACAAACTTCTAATCCTATCCTGTCTTACTAATATTATATACGTGAATGTTTGTGAGGATGGATGGATGGATGTTTGTTACTCTTTCACGCAAAAACTACCGATTTAATTTTGATTAAACTTTACGGTAATATAGCTTATACCTACATATATCAGAATAACACATAGGATACTTTTTATCCCGATATTTCCACGGGATCGACACTTATGCGGGTGATACCGCGGGGCACTGCTAATAAGAAATAAACATATAATATTCTAACCTAACTAAAACTATTAACAAACTAAAATATGGCTAAATCAACTACTATTCATTAATAACTACTGAGAAACTCCTGACGTAAAACCCCAATAACACTTTTCCCGACCTGGCAATCGAACCCAGGCCCTCATTCTCAGCAGTACCGCTTGCGACCACTGGGCCAACAGTGCAGTTGGCGTTACCCAGTAACTGGGTTGTGGAATTCTGATAGGCAGTCACTCCATATAAAATACTGGTATTCAGCTGCATCCGGTTAAATTGAATACCGACCCCAACATAGTTGAGGAAAGACAGGCAATTTTTTTATTTTTTTTAAACGTTGCCCCACACTAGGAATTGCTCCTATATCGTGGGTGCGTTTACAAACATTTAAACTCACATACACAAACAGCCAGACCCGGAACCTGTAGGCAATACAAATATTTGTTCCGTGCGGTAATCGAACCCGCGACACGCAGCGCAGCAGTTGATCGCTCAGCCACTGCGCCAACCGTGTCAGATTAATTGATCATCGATGTTCTTAACAGATATGGTTTTTACGGTTGCATATTAGAAAATCAAAACTTTACACACTTTTTTTTGACACTATTGATAGTGTTATAAATAATTTAAACATTGATATTCCAGACTTTGGTCAGCTACTGGAACTCTTTGATCAAATAACCATCGTTATTTTAAACTTTGTTGATTTGTACGTTGTTCTTTTGTTTGCTCAGGAAAGTTTTGATTTTCTAATATGCAACCCTGTCCACTACGAGAACAGCGTTCAACAGTGTCCATTTTACCCCTAATAGCCATTAGCACAAATACCCAACCAAACATCCCACTTAAAATTCCCGGGACTTCACAACCCACATCACTAGCCGCCCGGACGCGGGGTGCTTCACAAACGTACATCACTTAGAGCAAATTAATAAGGATGGCCACAGTCAGCGCGCGCGTACTTTATGTTATTAGGCTGTCGAGAAATGGGAGCCCGCCTCGTGTGCAGCCAGCCTGCGGAACTGGAGTGGTGTTTAGAGTGTCATGATTTTAATTGAGAAGTAAATTGTAGAGGGAATTTGTTAAATGTGCTGGCTTTAGTTTTATTGTTGTGTACGTAGCTTGAGTGGCCCGTGGCTAAATAATAACAGCCGCACAGGTCGATCGGTCAGGTTAAGCTACGCTTGACGCGGTTGGTATGTGGATGGGTGACCATCTTTACATACCGAGACCCCTCCGTGCGGAAAGCACGTTAAGCCGTTGGTCCCGGCTGTCATTCGTGGATCTTTGACAGTCGTTACGGGTAGTCAGAAGCCCGAAAGTCTGACAACCAGTCTTACCAAGGAGTATCGTATTACCCAGTAACTGGGTTGTGGAGGTCAGATAGGCAGTCGCTCCATGGTAAATACTGGTATTCAGCTGCATCCGGTTAGACTGGAAGCCGACCCAAACATAGCTGGGAAAAGGCTAGGCAGATGATGACGTAGCTTGTGGTATGAATCCAACAAACGATCAGCTGTTTACGGACGAATGGATGAAGATTTTGTCGGTATGTCAGAAGTTATGTGAGAGGGAGGTATGACAGTGTTGTTAACTGTTTACTTTGTATTTCAATATGAATCCTAATAATATTGTAAATGCGAAAGTTTGTATTCATGAATGGATAGATGGATGGATGGATGGATGTTTGTTTTTTTCACGCAAAAACGCTTGAACTGATTTGTTTTTGTCAAGTTTTTACTTTGAGTGGCATAAATTATACAACTGCAACCATCGGTGCAGATATGTCGGAGTTTAAACCTGACATTCGTAAAAAAAACTTACAGATGAATTCAGAACCCCCTTCTTCTTGAATATCATCCGACGTCGTTACCAAATCTATCATCATCTGCCTAGCCTTTTCCCAACTATGTGGGGGTCAGCTTCCAGTCTAACCGGATGCAGCTGAACTCCCTCCAGCCAGTCGGCGAGTCGTGGAGGCGACTGGCAATCTGATTTTCACAACCCAGTACCCAAAATATTTCCGTTTGTTGCCTAAATATCAACTTAATACCTCTAATATTATATTTTGTGCAAAATAATGTAACAGAAAGACGTAAGCATTAGCTACGCCGTAGCCGCGTAGCATTAACGTAGCTCGTAGCGCATAGATAGCCGCTACGTGCTACGCCGTAGCACTGTTCGTGGCGTATTAGCAGAATGGATAGATAAAGTTTTCTCTGAAGCTAGTTTGTAGGGTTGACACTGGGTTTAGTTTTACAATGATTTTAAACGAATTATAAACGTTAATTTGTTTGTGTTTTTTCTTGAAAATTACTTATACTTATTTCTTGATAATTTTAAACGAATTATAAACGTTAATTTGTTTGTGTTTTTTCTTGAAAATTACCGTAAGATGAGGTACATTTTTTTTTATAAAAGAGTTGTTATGTTTTGGGTTCCGTGCCCCAAAGGAAACACGAACCCTTATAGGATCACTTCGTTGTTCGTCTGTCTTTTTGTTAGTTAACAAATTTCAGATTTTAAATCATTGCGGAGTCTATTATTGATACAGGGTGGCAGGGACATCTGAAGGCCAATTCTCGTAATTTAAAACGCTCAAAATCTAGTCGCAGTCTCATCTCGGCGACAAACAAATGTCAAAAACTTATCAAAATGTAGGGAAATTAGTAGTATTTTTTGACAGATTGAGACTGAGATCAGACTGTGAACGTTCTTAAAATTACGAGAATTGCCCCTCTGTTACCATGAAGCCAGTGCATGATTCTGGATGCTTGCGCGTTGCAAGTTTTCGTCGGTTATTAAAAAAATAATGAACTGCTCCATACATGACTGTGAAGGTATTGCACTTTTCGATGAAACAGGTGCTTTTATTTTTTGATAACCGATAAAAAAAATCTAGGCTTGAGTGTTTAGAATAATGTGCTGAATTCATGGTTACAGTTTGCGCGTCGATGTTCTGCCACCCTGTATACTCACACGAGTACCAGCCCTATCGCTGACTACCATAATGACGATACTTGCGTACGGTAAGTACCTCTTGATAATCTGCTGTAATGAGGAGACTTGTTACGGCTGCTTATAGTTTAACTGGCAGTTCAAACTAACTGCTACAGTTAACTGTTGGTGTCTATATAGCGGTATCTCCAACGCCACATGCAAACAACGCGTCATACTGACGTCACGCAAATCCTGCATTTCGCAAGCAGAGTTTACCGCGCAATTAGCATAGATACAAACTTCCCAACATCAGTCGTTGGACAATTGCCCGCCAGACACAACACCCGTCTGGTCGGAGGATCCTCCCTTTTCTATGGAGGTTGAGTGAACTTTACACCCTGTTCCTCATACTTCTATAACCACAACAACAACACCAACAACAACAAGAAAAGACAACGGACAAGAGATAAAGATAACCATAGACTCGATCATGACTAACATATTCAGTCTTTAATGTTCCCACTGCTGGGACACAGGCCTCCTCTGTGTGAGAGGGAGTGGGCCGTAATCCACCACGCGGGGTCAGTGTGGGTTGACAGATGTCACAGGTCTTCGAATTTTTGGTTCTAGGACATGCCGGTTACCTCACGATGTTTTCCTTCACCGTTTTCATCATTACTTGGCGGAAATCAATCAAATTACATACAAACTGAAATATGAAAAATCTTTGAATGTCACATTATGTTGCTAGGTTTAGTTAAGATTTTTTTTTTGAAGAATCGAGAATAATATATTAAATTGAATGAATTGTATTTATCAGGGTACTGAACCTCAAAAGGAAAAACGGAACCCTTCACTTCGTTGTCCTTCTGTCAAGACCCTTTTTCTCAGGAACGTGTGGTGTTATCAATCAGAAAATGAAAAAATCAAACTTGTAAGTCAACGCAATCAAAAGATACGGGCGTTCATGTTCCGTTTATGCCGCATATGTCGACACTCGCAAGGGAATCAAAACCTATAGGGTACTTCCCGTGGACCTAGAAACATGAAATTTGGCAAGAAGCAATGTCATATAGCACAAGTAAAGGAAAAAAATCCGAAAACCGTAATTTTATAGTTACGTAAAGTCACGAGCAAAAGTATGTATACAATCGGCTTTATTCAAAAGCGATTTACTCCTTTATTTTTAATGAAATTTTATGTTGTTACGAACATAGCATTTTCGAACCCGATTTATGTAATGTGTGCGTATTTCAACGTTGCATTCGTTATTTCACGAAAAAATCGCAATTGAAAGTTGCCAAGGGTTGACATATTGGTGCTCGTGACTGTACCTACAAACTTGTATGGAACCCTCGGTGCGCGAGTCCGACTTGCATTTGACCAGTTTTTTTAAGAGGCACTGAAATCCTCTTCATTCCGGAATTATGCATGAACGGATTAATACAGTACATAATTATATTTTTAAGCTTGCTATTCAGTATGCAATACCCGCCTGCAAATGCAGAAAGTCATCATCATCTTCTGCATAGCCTATTCCCAACTATGTTGGGGTCGGCTTCCAGTCTAACCGGATGTAGCTGAATACCAGTATTTTACATGGAGCAAATGCCTATCTGACCTCCACAACCCAGTTAATGGGTAATACGATACCCCTTGGTAAGACTGGTTGTCAGACTGTCGTGCTTCTGACGACCCGTAACGACTGCCAAAGATTCACGATTGACACCCGAGATCAACGGCTTAACGTGCTTTCCGAGCCACGGAGGGGTCTTGATATGTAAAGATGGTCACCCATCCACGGCCCAACCGCGGCAAGCGTAGCATAACCTGATCGATCAACCTGCACCGCTGTTATTACTTAGCCGCATGCAGAAAGTGTGATTGTAAATTCCACTTTGTCCTACCCAAGGTTCGAACTAGGGACTCAAATCGAATATCCTAATCATTTGCACTTGCAACCACATAATACATAAACATTTTTTTTTTTTTATTGACAATGGGCTCACTCTTGACCTCAATCCAGCCCAGAGGCAGGGATGAGATCTACGGTGGAACGAGCTTGCCCAGAAGAAGCCTATTCACTCTCGCCCTGAAGAGATTTGGGTTGTATGAACTGTTATATATAACATAAACGGTGAAATGTGTCAACACCTCTATCTACCCCCTCGAGGAGTAAAAGCGTTAATATAGCAGGTATAGTAACCGCTTGTTTCACAGTTTCAGCCTTAATATAGCTTGAAGAGCTGTTGACAGCGCGAAGTGGCCGTAAGTCAAACAATTGAAATGAAATTGCGGAAACAGAGGTCGCGCCATAACTTTATACATTATGTATAGTGGGGTATGTATTTTATTTTATTCTGTTCGGGAAACTTACAGCTAATATAAACAGTGTTCTTAAACAATATGCATTTGAACGGGTACGATTGCAATATCTAAAAATAAAAGAACTAACGTTAATTAACCTACCTATCTACCTATCTAAATACCTAATGTTTTTAAATACCTAAGCACCTACCTACGAATTACCTTATGTAGTTTAAAATACTGATTGGACTAAATATCTAATGTTTAAACTATCAACAGTTATTACACCTAAGTTTGATACACCAACATTTGAAATATCAAAATACCTAAAATGATTCATCACTTGCGAGCTATTTGTATGAAGAAGTAGATCAGAGGGGCAATTCTCATAATTTTAAGAACGTTCACAGTCTGAGGGGCAATTCTCGTAATTTTAAGAACGTTCACAATCAGAAGGCAGATCAGACTGTGAACGTTCTTAAAATTACGAGAACTGCCCTTCTGATCTCAGTCTCAATCTGTCAAAAAATACCTCTAATTTCCCTACATTTTGACAAGTTTATGACATTTGTTTGTCGCCGAGATGAGACTACGACTAGATTTTGAACGTTTTAAATTACGAGAATTGGCCTTCAGGTTCCGCGAGCGTAAAAGAGGGTAAAATATCTAATGAATAAAAAAGTTTGGTTTTACATTCAAAAATATTTTTTTGGCGTTGTGTGGTCGCAGGTCTAACCTAACCTAGCTGTTCCGATTTAATTAACATTTATAATTATTTGATTACTTTTGTACTAGGTATTATTCTTTACAATTATTGTATTCATATATGATTAAAAATTTAAAATAATAATTGTGTTTTTATTTGGATTTTGAACTTTACATAGGTATTTAGATCGGTATTTTTCATTTTGGTCATTAACGGTTTTACATAGGAATTTCTAGTTTTAGCTTTATGAACTTCAGTAACATACCCATTTGACAATTTAAGCTTCCGGTATTTTTAATTTAAGTGAAACAATCATTAGGTATTTGAATTTAAGGGATTTTGAACGTAGGTTATTTTACGTTAGTTCTTTTTATTTTAGATATTACAATACGTACCCATTTGAACAACATTTACAAGTGTCCACTGACAGATAAACACTTGAAACAAAACAGACAACAAAAAGGACAACAACAAAATACTAATCATTACGGGTTGTCAGAAGTCTGAAAGTCTGACAACCAGTCTTAGGACAAGGAGCCGAGCAAAGAGAAGAAAACACAAACAGTAAGAATGCTGAGCAAAAAGAAAGTACTGGCGCGGGCAGACGATGCCATGCGATGCTACGGGATGCAGACGTTGCGATGCGATGCTACTGGACGCCGACGTTGCTATGCGATGCTACGGGACGCAGACAATGCGATGCGATGCTACTGGACTCAGACAATGCGATGCGATGCTAAGGGACTCAGAAAATGCGATGCGATGCTATGGGACTCAGACAATGCGATGCGATGCTATGGGACTCAGACAATGCGATGCGATGCTATGGGACTCAGACAATGCGATGCGACGCTAATCAACGCAGACGATGCGATGCACTGGAAGCCGACGATGCGATGCGATGCTACTGGACTCAGACAATGCGATGCGATGCTATGACTCAGACAATGAGATGCGATGCTAATCGACGCAGACGATTCGATGCGATGCTACTGGAAGCCGACGATGCGATGTGATGCTGTGGGACTCAGACACTGAGATGCGATGCAAATCGACGCAGACGATGCGATGCGATGCTACTGGACTCAGACAATGAGATGCAATGCTAATCGACGCAGACGATGCGATGCGATGCTACTGGAAGCCGACAATGCGATGCGATGCTACAGGTCTCGGATAATGCGATGAGATGCTAATTGACGCAGACGATGCGATGCGATGCTAATCAAGGCAGACGAAGCGATGCGACTGGACGCAGACGATGCGATGCGATGCTACTGGAAGCCGACGATGCGATGCGACGCTATGGGACTCAGACAATGCGATGCGATGCTAATGGACTCAGACGATGCGATGCGATGCTACAGGAAGCCGACGATGCGATGCTACTGGACTCAGACAATGCGATGCGATGCTATGACTCAGACAATGAGATGCGATGCTGATCGAGGCAGTCGACGCGATGCTACTGGAAGCCGACGATGCGATGCGACGCTATGGGACTCAGACAAAGCGATGCGATGCTAATTGACGCAGACGATGCGATGCGATGCTATGACTCAGACGATGAGATGCGACGCTAATCAACGCAGACGATGGAAGCCGACGATGCGATGCGATGCTATGGGACTCAGACACTGAGATGCGATGCAAATCGACGCAGACGATGCGATGCGATGCTACTGGACTCAGACAATGAGATGCAATGATAATCGATGCAGACGATGCGATGCGATGCTACTGGAAGCCGACAATGCGATGCGATGCTACAGGTCTCGGATAATGTGATGAGATGCTAATTGACGCAGACGATGCGATGCGATGCTAATCAAGGCAGACGATGCGATGCTACTGGAAGCCGACGATGCGATGCGATCCTACTGGACCAGAGACAATGCGATGCAATGCTAATCGACGCAGACGATGCGATGCGATGCTACTGGAAGCCGACGATGCGATGCGATGTTACTGGACTCGGACAGCGATGCTAATCGACTCAGACGATGCGATGCGATGCTATGGGACTCAGACAATGCGATGCGATGCTATGTGACTCAGACAATGCGATGCGATGCTATGGGACTCAGACAATGCGATGCGATGCTATGGGACTCAGACAATGCGATGCGATGCTATGTGACTCAGACAATGCGATGCGATGCTATGACTCAGACGATGAGATGCGATGCTAATCGACGCAGACGATGCGATGCGATGCTACTGGAAGCCGACGATGCGATGCGATCCTACTGGATCCGAGACAATGCGATGCGATGCTAATCGACGCAAACGATGCGATGCGATGCTACCGGAAGCCGACGATGCGATGCGATGCTACTGGACTCAGAAGATGCGATGCGGCGCTATGGGACTCAGACAATGCGATGCGATGCTATGGGACTCAGACAATGCGATTCGATGCTGATAGACGCAGACGATGCGATGCGATGCTACTGGAAGCCGACGATGCGATGCGATGCTACTGGACTCAGAAGATGCGATGCGACGCTATGGGACTCAGACAATACGATGCATATTGACGCAGATGATGCGATGCGATGCTACTGGAAGCCAACGATGCGATGCGATGCGATGACTCAGATAATGAGATGCGATGCTAATCGACGCAGACGATGCGATGCGATGCTACTGGAAGCCGACGGTGCGATGCGATGTCACTGGACTCAGACAATGCGATGCGATGCTTTGACTCAGACAATGAAATGCGATGCTAATCGACGCAGACGATGCGATGCGATGCTACTGGAAGCCGAAGATGCGATGCGACGCTATGGGACTCAGACAATGCGGTGCGATGCTAAATGACGCAGACGATGCGATGCGATGCTACTGGACTCGGACAATGCGATGCGATGCTAATCGACGCAGACGATGCGATGCGATGCTACTGGACTCAGACAATGCGATGCGATGCTAATCGACGCAGGCGATGCGATGCTACTGGAAGCCGACGATGCGATGCTTCTGGACTCAGACAATGAGATGCGATGCTAATCGACGCAGAAGATGCGATGCGATGCTACTGGAAGCCGACGATGCGATGCGAGGCTATCAGACTCAGACAATGCGATGCGATGCTATGGGACTCAGACAATGCGATGCACTGCTATAGGACTCAGACAATGCGATGCAAAACTACGGGACGCAGACGATGCGATGCAATGCTATGGGATGGAGACGATGCGATGTGATGTTACGTGACTCAGGCAATGCGATGCGATGCTAATCCACGCAGACGATGCGAAGCGATGCTACTGAAAGCCGACGATGCGATGCGATGTTTCTAATTGCAAACGATGCTATGCGATGCTACTGGAAAACGACGATGATATGCCACGCTACGGGACGCAGACGATGCTGCGAGATGCTACGGGACGCATACGACGCTAGGCGATGCTACAGGACGCAGACGATGCGTTGCGATGCTACTCGAAGCCGACGATGCGATCTAATGCTTATGGACGCAGACGACGCTATGCGATGCTACGGGACGCAGACGATACGATGCGATGCTACTGGAAGCCGACGATGCGATGCGATGCTATGGGACTCAGACACTGAGATGCGATGCTACTGGACGCAGACGATGCGATGCGATTCTACGAGACGCAGACGATGCTATGCGATGCTACCAGAAGCAGATGATGCGATGTGATGAACGGGACGCAGACGATGCGATGCGATTCTACGGGACGCAAACGATGCGATGCGATGCTACGGGACAGCAAATTTTCACGCAGATGAAGTTACGGGAAGGAGCTAGTTAATAAATAAATCCGAAATTTAATATTTCAATCATCTAAGCAGTCCAATAACTAGTTTTTTCTGATTAATTACTATTTTTACAAGCTCATCGAATTCTTTGAGATATCGCCAAGCGGTTGGTTGACTCTTCACGTGACCAGAAGACTGGCCTAGTTTTACCTCACAGAATCAGCATTGCCATCCAACGTGGTAATGCCGCCAGCTTTTTGGGCACTTATCCCATTGACAGTGATGCGGACGAATTTTTTGATGCCCAATGAGCTCCTGCCTTTTTCTATATTTTTTCGTATTATATACTTGTATATAATATAATAACTAGTTAATTCTTAAAATTCATAAAACAAATCTCGTGTAATTTTAACATAATTTGAAGCCATTCTACAAATGTAGTTTACGAACGTTTCCTCTCCACGACACGTAGCTCCCATCTAAAAGTAAGCCTCATTATAGCTCCGAGCGACCGCAGATGGTACGCATTCGTCGCTGATGATATTATTATACTAACGGCCCTCTCCCTCTCGGAGAGGAGGCCTGAGTCCCAGCAGTGGGGACATGGATTGATAAGTGTCCATGGAGTTTCTTCCCTGTTCTTCTCCATAGGAAACTACTATCTTTTGGAATGGAAGCTTCATCTTTCTGACTGATCGACCCCTATACAATTCAAAAGTGCCTGTAACTGGTTTAATTGAAATAAATGCTTTGATTTTGAGTTTGGAATAGCAGCGGAATATGTTTGCCTAGCAGTGGGGTAGGGGCGAAGTTTTGGGTCAACATTTTAATACACTGTCGTATCATGACGAATAAGAAGTAGGATAAAAACTGAAAACTTCGGAATCTTTAAAATACCATCATCATCTGCCTACCTGCATACCAAATCAGGTTGTGGTTGGCTTCCAGTCTAACCGGATGCAGCTGAATACCAGCATGTTGTGGTTAAAGAATCTTTATTTACTCAAAAGAAATTTACTACAAATTTCACTTAATTTTGAGAGCAATAAAGTGCCTGCTAACGTGGTTCAAAAGGCTGTATGACTTAAATGGGACTGGGCAGGACATATCTGCCGCAAACTGGGGCCATGTCGGCCCAAATAGCACAGAACTGGTGTTGTGTTTCTTCACCGTTTTGAGAGCAGTGGTGATGAAAGTATTTACACAAAGTAAAGTGCCTGCCTGTTCGACCCTTGACCTACAACTGAGGGGCAGTTCTCGTAATTTTAAGAACGTTCACAGTCTGATCCCAGTCTCAATCTGTCAAAAATACCTTTAATTTCCCTACATTTTTGACATTAATTGACGCTGAGATGAGATTGCGCGTAGATTTTGAACGTTTTTACCTACGGGAATTGGCTTTTAAGTAACTCGAAGCCGTTACTACTGCTGCTCTGCTAAAATCTCATTCGACAGATATTTTTATACCTATCCGATGCCATACTTAACTTCGAAAGAATATAAACATGCGCGGCTATCTCGCGCACACTCGCGCATAACTCTCTTTTACGATGACAAGTCGGGCAAGGAGCTCGTGTGAATAATCTCACACATAAATCTATTTAATACTTTTTAGAATTATTGGATTTGGCGGGTGGAGTCGTGAAACTGGGAGGTGTACTATGCCAAGAACAAGAAGATACTACTAAAAAGCGGCCAGGTACGAGTCGGGCTCGCGTTCTAAGGGTTCGGTATCACCAGAACTATTACCGTCTTCGTCTGTCCTCGGGGCTTGCGGCTAAGTAATAACAGCCGCGCGGGATCAGGTTAAACTACGCTTGCCAAGGTTGGTCCATGGATGGATGACCATCTTTACATATCAAGCCCTCCGTGCCTCGGAGAGCACGTTAAGCCGTTGGTCCCGGCTGTCAATCGTGGATATTTGGCAGTCGTTACGGGTCGTTAGAAGCCTGAAAGTGTGACAACCAGTCTTACCAAGGGGTATCGTATTACCCAGTAACTGGGTTGTGAAGGTCAGATAGGCAGTCGCTTCATGTAAAATACTGGTATTCAGTTGCTTCCGGATAGACTAGAAGCCAACCCCAACATTGTTGGAAAAAGGCAGGCAGATGTCTGTCCTCGTTTGTCATCATCGGGCTACGAGATTGAGGAAAGAGAGAGAGTGCACGTGGTGTCTGCGCACACTTGTGCACTATAATATCTCCCGCGCCAAAGGCTAGTTTCCGTTGAGATTGGCCGTTATGGACGAAATACGGTCTGGAGAACTATTACCGCCTTATTTTTACTGAAAAATATATCTTTAAGCCTGTGGGGCAAATCCCATATTTTTAAGTACATTTTCATTTTATTTATTATTATTATTATTTATTTATTTATCCTCACACTGGAACGCCAAACGGTAATTACACCAATGGAGCAAAAAATCACTTTATGCTGCTTTCAATCCATCCTGTGCGCGGTGGACATCGAACGAGTGGCCATATGGTTCTGGCATAACTGAACATGATCAAATAAAAAAGAAATCAAATCTTTTCACATTCAATTCTTTTTTATTTGATCATGTTCAGTTTTCGACACCCATCAAATCTGCGGAGTTTCGTCAGCTAATTTAATCTGACCCTTTGAATCAATTTTGAAGGTTTTGCAGCCGCCTTGGATATACATTTTGACCTTACTATTAGCTTCAGCACCCTCGAAAACCATGAAAACGACACCCGTGAAGAAAAATTTAAAAAAATATTCAGCCGCCATCTTGGATTTTCATTTTGACCTCACTAAGAGAGAGAGAGAGAAAGTCGCATGGAGGGATCATAGCGCTCTTTCGTTACATGACGATTTCTGCCAGTTTACTCCTGTCTTTCAAAAGTCCAAACTCAAGGTTTGCCAACGTGCAATAGAGCGCAGTATTCTAGGCGTCAAATTGACAGACCATATTCGCAATACCACACTGCGCTCCAAAACACAGATTACTGACGTTACTCAAAAAGCCGCTAAGCTGAAATGGGACAGGGCTGGTCACGTCTGCCGTATGCCTAATAAGCTGTGGGCCAAAATAAACACCACGTGGATCCCTGACACAGCTAGAAGGCGTCGCGGCAGACTCTGTAGAAGATGGCGGAACGAGCTGGGCAAACTAAACGACCAGTGGTCTACTTTAGCCCTGGATCGAAAGAGCTGGAAGTCATGCGGAGAGGCCTTTGCCCAGCAGTGGGATGGTGCAGGCTAACAGTAACAGTACTCCTACCGCAAACTTCGTTCCAATAATAAACATGTTAATCTATATATATAAAAATGAAACCCGTTTTCCGTTGGCTTGACCGATTTGGCTGATTTCTTTTTTGTAGTTTTCTAATACTCTGTACAAGGTTCTTACGGAAAAAAAAATAAGAAAGTTGCTTCACGCGAACGAAGTCGCGGGCGAAAGCTAGTACACAATAAAAATGATAATAAACACAACACAGCGACGACACGGTTGGAGCAGTGGCTGAGCGATCGACTGCTGCGCTGCGTGTCGCGGGTTCGATTCCCGCACGGAACAAATATTTGTATTGCCTACAGGTAGTTGCTTCGGGTCTGGCTGTTTGTGTATGTGAGTTTAAATGTTTGTAAACGCACCCACGATACAGGAGTAATTCCTAGTCTGGGGCAACGTTTATTTAAAAAAAGAAAAAAAAAAACTTTCTAGCCCGCTCTCGCCGCCGCTGATGCCTTGCACTACATCATTTCTTCGGTGCATTCTAGTGGAATGTTCTAAGATAGAGAGATCGAATCGTAAAATAAATTTTATGTTCAACACGTCAGATTTGTGGTTACTGAGGTTAGATCAGTTTGGTGGCTAGATAGAATTAGGATTTACTAGACTTTCTTATTGGCTGTGAATTTATTTGCCAGGCAATTTTTTTGTTATTTTTCCTGAAGAGGGCAATGGAGCCGTGTTACCAAACACACCATCTGTCTGTCCGTCTGTCTGTCTATTCGTCTTTCTGTCTGTCCGTCAGTCTGTCTGTCCTTCTGTCTGTCCGTCTGTCTGTCTATCCGTCCATCTGTATGTCACAAGTGTGTAGAGAGCTGTAAGGTTTTTTTTGCTCCTGAATGACGTTGATAGGGGAACGTTATTACATCTTTGGTAAACATTTATTTATTTTTGTAAAACTGTTACTGTTAGCCTGCATCATCCCGTTCATCCCGCCATCATCGTCCAGTTCGTCCCGCCATTTTCTACGGAGTCTGCGCGACGCCTTCTAGCTGTGTCAGGGCTCCACGTGGTGGTATTTTGGCCCACAGCTGTTACGGAAATTATATTGACAAAACAAGATGGTGCTAGTTCCGATCTTTAGTTGTGGTTAGAGCTATATTTTTAGGTAGTCTGTTGTTTTTTTTTACAGCATACGAAAGTACTTCTTCATTTTTAAATAAGTATTATCATGTCATTGCAACTAAAACAAAGTTAATTATATTATTGTGACTGTTCCTAAATTGCCCTAGGCAAATAAAATTTTCGTTTTTCCTAATTATGTGTGTGTAAATGTCAGGAAAATGAGTCAGGTCCCCCTTGCGGTTGGTGTTATTACCGTACCAACATTAGTGCGAGAGTTTGACTCGCTCTTGAAAGAAAGAAAGAAAAGAAAATGCGTTTATTTGCGGTAAATATGACGCGTAAAAAGAACACAAACACAAAAAAATAACAAGTTGGAGGAAAACATGCGTCACATCCACGCAATACGGTCATCGCTCAGCATAATGCTAAGACCCTATACGAAGAGCCCCAGCGCTGGTTTTCAGCGACAGCCGGCGTTAACGTGAGGACGTCAATCAGCATACGATTAGATATTATATCAATAAAAAACAACAATCAAAATAAAAAATAAAATAAATATACATTACAAAAATATGGTAAGATGGGCAATTGCTCCTTCATTTTAAATATCGCCTCATCGAAACTAAAATGAAGGTAAATTATAATAATTTTGGTGTTACTTCCGTACCACCCTTATTGCGCGAGTCCGACTCACTCTTGCTCGGGTTTTTTTCTATTATTTCAATATCACAGTTCAAATCCCGCCAAAAGCCCGTACAATTCAATACTTTATCCTTCACGCTCAGTCAGCAAACCATAGAGAAGAAAGGAGAACATTAAAATACGATGACAGTTGCGTTCGCGGCAATATCGACGCTAAACTGTGTGCGGATGAAGCGCGGCCGCGGATATTGTGGCGGGACCGCGAGTTGTGAGCTGTAGCGGGGGCGGGGAGCGAGTTCAGCCGGTCGATTCTGTAAAAATCTCACCGTGAAAACTCAAGTGAAGTGAGCTTGATGTGAGTTGTCACTAGTGTCAATCCCTAGCATTATTTGGAATGACAGCTCACTCCACGCTCACTTCACCTAAGTTTTCACGGTGAGATGGTTACAGAATCGCACTGCAGAAGTTTGGGTGTTCAAACAAACGTATACGAGATGAATTTATTGGCGCTTAAGAATATCTACAAATAACCGATTGATTTTTTTTATTTTTTTATTCTTTATTTAAAAGGTGTTTTTGTCCAATAAGGATATGTCAACCCCATCTTACCTTAAAACAATGTAAATATACTTAGAAATACTATACACGAGGAAAAACAAATCAAAATTACATTATAGTAATACTAAAAGGCTGCTGCTCACTGCTGAACGACTTATACTAAATTACATATTTTTTTGGCTGCTTCCGATATAAGGTTTGCCAAAATACTTTGAATCAGACCCAAATCCAGCCTATTTAACTTTAAATAACCGATTAATAATATAATAATAATAATATAATATCCCTGGACATTTCACACCGCGCCATCTAGTCCCAAGCTAAGCAACCTAATGCTTGTGTTATGGTAACAAGATGGCTGATAAACTACTTGTATACATTTTTTTTTTAAATACATACATTTTATAGATAGAAAAACACCCAGACTCAGAACAAATACATGTAGGACTTACAAATATTTGTTCAGTGTGGGAATCGAACCCGCGACACGCAGCGCAGCAGTCCGATCGCTCAGCCACTGCGCTAACCGTGTTGCCGTGTGTCGATTGTACTATCTGTGGTTTTTTTTTTGTAGCGATGTATTTACGAGTATATACATAAGGCTGATTTTTCCAACGCCAGATAATTTTATCCGAGGAATAATTTTGAATTTTTGACAGTTCTTCCATACAAAAACTGTCAAACGTCAATTTTATTCCACGAATAAAAACTATCTGTCGATTGAAAATTTTTCCCTTACTGATGTAGCTTTTCTTGTCTGTCTATGTGACCGCTTAATTCTTCTAAACTACAAAATGGGTTTTGATGCAGTTTTCACCATAATTTTAGTAATTTATTCCGGAAGGATTGTGCATACAATACATTGATAAAATGCTTAAATATAATAAAGAAATCTCGATTTAATTACAACAAACACGCAAATGACGTCATGTGCAGAAGCTAGTATAATATAATTAGAAACGATCAGTAATTTCCCCGCTACCGCTTATAACTCACGGCCCCCACTAAAGCGGCTGCACCGCTGCACAGATAGCGCTGCAAATAATTCAGCGCTGCACCACTGACGCCGCTGCGGATTGCTTGGGACCGAGGAATTATATTGAAATCCACTGCTTTTGTGGCAGAGCGAGATTTTAGGTTTAGTTTATAGAAGTCTTGGATAGAGAAATATCATTAAAATATTTAATAGTCCTTTACCACTTTGGTTTGTCCAAAGTCCAGGTAAATTGAAACTTCACTAAGTTTAATGGACTTAGCACACCTCCGAAGCGAAAATAATGGTAAGGAACCGCTTTACGAATTACGCTAAGAAACATTTACAGGACGTAAGCGATCCGTCGTGACCATCTAGTCTACGCCACAGAACATATATTAATAATAATATCCCTGGACATTTCACACAGCGCCATCTAGTCCCAAGCTAAGCAACCTAATGCTTGTGTTATGGTAACAAGATGGCTGATAAACTACTTAGACAATTATTTTTTGTAAATACATACATATTGTAGGTCATACAAATATTTGTTCCGTGCGGGAATCGAATCCGCGACACGCAGCGCAGCAGTCAATCGCTTAACCACTGCGCCAACCGTGCCGTCATATATACATGCCGGCTACATGACACCAGTCAGCGAAACACGACGCAGACACTTCGTGTGTGTTAGTTAGTTCTTAGTGTAATATTATAATGTTGTATGTATTTATAGTATATTTTTAAGTTATATTAATATTGTATTGTATGTGTTTGTATGGGCCTTGTTGCCTGAAATTAATGGATAAATAAATAAATAAATATATACCCTAACGGGGTCTACGCCATCTTTCGTTTCCAAAACTGCACGAGACAGATGGCTGCTTGACTTCCTTGACGTTCCGCTAGAGTGACACCACCGTGACCATGCCACTCTCGTCCACACAACGACAAAATAAGATCTTCAATTTATCCAACTAGATGGCGTGCCTTCATATCTATCACATTATTAATTTATCTGTCATGTCTTTATTTTTAATTTCTTTTACCTATTGTTGTTTATTCATTTTATTCTATGTGCTTCGCCTTCACATACATATAATTAATTTAATCAAAATATTACAAAATAATGTAAAACATTTTTTCTGCTCCATACGAAAACTACCTTTTGGAAAGGGCGACTAGAATCAATTCTATATTACACTAAATTTTGAAGTCCAAAAGAGCTTTTTAAGTGCCTACTTGAAATAAATGCTTGACTTTACCCATTCCAAAGCGACTAAGGTACCTATGGAGAAGAAGAATGGGCAAGAAACTTAACAGACACTGTTTTAAATAAATAAATATTGTTACAAAAGGGTGTAGTTGAGATACACGGCTCTCGTTTGAGAACTTGCCTTGTGAACCTAAAACAATATGCATGTATTAGGCAGGGGTGCATAGTAGGTACAGTACAGTAACGAGCACCAATATGTCAACGTTTGCCTTCCATTGCCAGCGGCGCGGGGCGATGAGCGAGGAGGCGCAGAAATATCTAGTGCCATGCGTTCCACAGATCTTTGTGGTTGGTGTCCCACAACAACGGGTACTGCCGCAGTGATTCAATGAACAGCTCCATGCCGACACGTTGCGCGTTCTGAACTGACAGAAGAAAACGGGTAAGGAAAAGGGAAGGGGTGGCGACGACGGGGGGGGGGGGGGGGGGGTGACGGTGAGCTGAGTCCGTTCAAAACTCGCGTGCGACGCCATGACGCAGCGGACCTGAAATTTTGCGTTGCGAGTTGAACTGAGTCCATACGCAGCCCGTTGGAAATCCGCTCAACTCTGCAACCACTTTTGTAACTCTTTGTACTCTTTTGATCCGCTCAGTCCGCTCATTCACAGTGGAAGCACTTCTCTGAAAAAAGCCGTTGCGAGTTAAACGGAGTCCGTACGGAGCCCGCTCCGCTCGCAGTGGAAGGCGGGCATTAAGGTTCACTTGTTAAAATAATAAACCATTTTTCTTTTTTTTTTTCATGTTGAGAAGTCGTTAGGCTAACGATGGTTACCACAGATTACCTTCACTTTAAAATCACAATTTTGATAGCCTAACGACCTCTTACATCTAAGCACACTAGGAAGTGCCCGTTTACATCAAATGAGCGTCGTGAACATTTTCCGAAGTTGACAGACATAATGTGGCGACATGTTCCTTATAGTATATAATTATATTATATTTGACGGCACGATTGGCGCAGTGGTTAAGCGATTGACTGCTGCGCTGCGTGTCGCGGGTTCGATTCCCGCACGGAACAAATATTTGTATGACCTACATGTATTTGTTCCGAGTCTGGGTGTTTTTCTATCTATAATATGTATGTATTTACAAAAAAAAAAAAATGTAGGTATATAAGTAGTTTATCAGCCATCTTGTTACCATAACACAAGCATTAGGTTGCTTAGCTTGGGACTAGATGGCGCTGTGTGAAATGTCCAGGGATATTTATTTATTTATTTATATTTACTTACTAACACACTGCAGGGAATTTCAGAAGGCTATAGACTTGCATTATTATTTAATTGTATTTATCAACAAGTAACAAGAATTAAAATAATAAATGTAAGTAAATAACAAGAGGGGCTTGTGGCTAAGTAATAACAGCCGCACAGGTCGATCGGTCAGGTTAAGCTACGCTTGCCGCGGTTGGTCCGTGTGAGGGTGACCATCTTTACGTACCGAGACCCCTCCGTGCCTCGGAAAGCACGTTAAGCCGTTGGTCCCGGCTGTCATTCGTGGATCTTTGACAGTCGACACGGGTCGTCAGAAACCCGGAGGAGTCTTACCAAGGGGTATCGTATTACCCAGTAACTGGGTTGTGGAGGTCAGATATGCAGTCGCTCCATGTAAAATACTGGTATTCAGCTGCATCCGTTTAGACTGGAAGCCATTCCCAACATAGTTGGGAAAAGGCTAGGCAGATGATTTTACCCAGTAACTGAGTTGTGGAGGTCAGATAGGCAGTTGCTCCATGTGAAATGCTGGTATTCAGCTGCATCCAGTTACATAGGAAGCCGATCCAAACATAGTTGAGGTAGGCAGATGATGGTACTTAGTACTTCTCCGGACGAGCTCCTTCACAAAGAGAGTACCTAATGAACAAAGTGGTGCTTCTGTAACTTCACTGTAACGTGACATAAAGCTGTTTACACACGGTAATGTGTGTCTGTAGTCTTGTGAG
This sequence comes from Apamea sordens, assembly GCA_945859715.1. Taxonomy (NCBI): domain Eukaryota; kingdom Metazoa; phylum Arthropoda; class Insecta; order Lepidoptera; family Noctuidae; genus Apamea; species Apamea sordens. The sequence goes on along the minus strand of OX244015.1, from coordinate 680,503 downwards.
CGTGCGGCGAGCCTAAGATAATATTTATATTAGTTGTTATCGTTTCAAATAGCTTTAGTGGTACCTAGATGTGGCGATAAATAGCTTTGAATATCTATCTGCGGGGTAATTGCGTAACTGTTAGTAAAGGATTTCATTTTGGCAGTTCAACAACATTCATTGCGTTATTAACCTTGATGAGCAGACCAATTTTTCGAACATAAGAAGCAATCAAAGTAAATAAAATCTAAAGTCATTTATTCAAATTAGGCTGAGAATCAGCACTTTTCGAACGTCAAAATTACACATAAGACAGTCCCTCGGCACGCCCGCCCTTCACCACTTCCTAGTGCTTTCACTGGGAAGAAGAAGTGGCTATGTATACACTCGGCTTTATTCAAAAGCGATATACTCCTTTATTATTTATGAAATTTTATGTTGTTACGAACATAGCATTTTCGAACCCATAGGTTTATGTAATGTGTCGTATTTCAACGTTGCATTCGTTATTCCACGAAAAAACTGCAACTGAAAGTTGCCTAGTGTTGACATATTGGTGCTCGTGACTGTACGGTGAAACCATACACTAATAATGCACTAATGCTTATTCGTGCATTTTTACCTCAGTTCACTAATTGATATTAGTCGAGCATTCAGTACACACTTAACGGCCATCGCGTGTGCTCCCTCGCTCTTTTGTATTATCAAACCTTTGGTCTGGATATTATATTTAATTTGACTTTATAAGCAGCAGTATCATTTAGCCATCCTACTAACTTCTACATGCTGAATTCATGGTTACAGTTTGCGCTCCGATGTCTTACCGAATCCAGCTGAATACCAGTATTTTACATGGAGCTACTGCCCAACCGACCTACACAACCCAATTACTGAGTCTCATGATACCACTGGGTAACACTGGTTGCTAATTTCGGCCTCAGCATAAAGTTTTCAAATAAAATGAACACATTTAATTATTAGGGGTCCCATATGACCCCAGAAACACACGCGGGCCCCATAGTTAGTTGTGACCCAACAGTTAACTGAAACTATTTAACCAACTCAATTAGAGGGTATAATATTATGTGTATACTATGTGTTAGTATACACATAATATTGGTTTTCCCCGTGGCTTTGCTCTCGTGACCTAAAGAAAGAAAAGAAAACACGTTCATTTGAGCTAAACCAAGAGGAATAGTATAGAATAAAATATTCTTTATTATTTACACCATAAATAAATATAACAGAACTAGCTGCGTCCCACGGTTTCACCCGCATAAGCTTCGATGCCGTGGGAATATCGGGATAAAAAGTATCCTATAGGTTAATCCTAGTTATAAACCATAATATGTAAGTTTAATATAAATTTTTAGTTATTAGAAAACTTTTTTTTTTAGTTATTAGAAAACTTTAAAGTTTTCTAACAACTACTTCGTAGAAGGTTCTTACGGAAAAAAAATTAAGAAAGTTGCTTCACGCGGACGAAGACGCAGGCAAAAACTAGTGTATAATAAATTTATATTAAACTTGCATAAAAAGATGTATGAAATCGGTAAAGTCGTTCTCAAGTTATCACCTAGAAATGAATAGGTCAGTAAGATCTAAGATATAAATCTAGGCAGATTGTCAGTCTAGCTCAACGTTTTGGTCTTTTTATCCCCGGCCACGTCGGAGAACGTTTTAAGTCGTTCTTACTCAAAGCTCAAAGAAAAGATATTCTTTGTGTCTTTTGCATGGAAAGCCTTATAAACTTTTCACTGCAATTTTATGATTTAGTTTGAAATGAAAGAAAGAAAAAGTATTTATTGCGACTCGCACAGGAAGATCATAAAACTAAACTAAACACAATCAAAAATAAAAAAACCAAAAAATTATATTTTTAAAAAAATGGGTAACAAAACAAATTATATATAAAAAAGTAGGTAACAAAACCAACTTATATAAAAGTAACAAAAAGAAAAATGAAACAGAAAGTCCTATACGAGGCCAAAAGGCTCCTATCTCAGCAGGATGCTACGACATTTAAAAAATAGATGTCGCTGCGCTGATATTCTGATAGGGCCCGCTGTGATGTCACGGGCAATCACAGTAATAAATAAATAAATAATCTATTTTATTAGGTATTTAAATATATATGATTATTTAAAACATTATCAAATAAAATAAATAATTCATTCATAATCCGCGCCAGACGTCACCTCAATACTTGTCTATGCCTTATATGTCAGAAGCACTCTGTGGCATTGCTGTGACAAGTATAGGGACGCCTGCGCCGAAAATAATAAATAAAAACTTGAGAGGTGTCAAGGGACACCCGGATGGAACGAAGTTCAAAGAGAGAGAGAAAGAGAGAAAGACAGAGAAACACGCGCACGCCGAACGGCTTACAACTATAGCAAAAAGTGCCAACTCTTGGTCTTAATTTTTTCCGTCTAGCCCCCTTTCGCAACGCGAGATAAGGAACTTCGTTCCAATAATAAATGTGAGTTATTTTATTTGTCACGTCTATAAGTCGAGGGGCTCGTGGCTAAGTAATAACAGCCAGGGATCGATGCGGGTGATCTATGTCTTCCAGCCGTGATTCAGTCCATGGTCGGAAGCTAAAACGCGTGTGATGCTGTGGCCTCTTTTTGCGAGGAGGTGATGCATACAAAGGAAGCGGCGGAGAGGGAGAGAGAGCATACCTCTTATTCCACCCATACCAGAAGAGCAGCCGGGCGTCGAAGGGCAATTAACGATCTCCGGCCACCATAAGAAGGGGCCTGCGGGTGGCGAAATTGGGGCCGTGTCGTCGCTCGAGCAGTCGCGCCTTAATGGAAGGCCGTGCGGTTATGGGATCAGCCGCACTTGGTGATGGGGCCCGCTAGACATGGCGGGCTGATAGCAGTCGGGGTGCGGCAAATGTACAAGTATCTCCCGGGCCCCCGACTCATGGTACTAGAGTGAACACTGGGGTTTTAGTCGGTAGGATTCCGACATATCGACATCATGGATACCATCTGTCTGGAAAGAACGGAGGGTTCGTTTTTTCCAGACAGAGGGTATCTATGACGATTTCCCTACGACAAAAAAAAAGGCTTGCCGAGGTCGGTCCGTGAATGGGTGGTCACCCATTGTAAACATATCGAGACCCCTCCGTGACTCGGAAAGCACGTTAAGCCGTTGGTCCCGGCTGTCATTCATAGATCTTTGACAGTCGTTACGGGTAGTCAGAAGCGAAAAAGTCTGACAACTTCTCTTGCCAACGGGTATAATGCCACCCAGTTACTGGGTTGTGGAGGTCAGATAGGCAGTCGCCTCCATGGGAAATATTGGTATTCAGCTGCATCCGGTTAGACTGGAAGCCGACCCAAACATAGTTGGGAAAAGGCTAAACAGATGATGGGATTTCCAAAAGGATTTGGTATATCATGGGGAAAGTTTGGAGTATGAATGTGGATGGTTATAAGAGTAGGGAAAAACTTTGTGACAGATGATGTCTAGAGAAGGGGTGACTACTGAGATGACGACTGATAGACAAGTATGGGAGAAAAAGACATGTTGCGCCGACCACTGACAGATCAGGGCAGGAGAATGATGCTGATGATGATGAGCACTAAGGAACTACTAAGGAACACAACAGAAGATGATTGGCGATTGGATACAATATATTTAATGTATTCTTATTGAAAGTCACTTCATGCTTGTTAAAAGCATTTTTAGTCAAAGTTATACGTCTTTTTAGATTCTATCTGTAAAACAAATGCATTTAAAAGCCAAATAGTTCTACATATAATGTGAGATAGTACAAATTGCTTCGCAGTGTAGGTACGTATTCGAGGAAATGTCCCACCATCTTATCGTCAGAAGTGTCTGTTAAAAGCTGTAGCCAGTAAAAAGTAACGCCTTAGTGGAGTATGAAACTGGGTTTTGAAAAAGATACCTACTAGCATCAAACGTAATATCACACGTTTATTCCCGTGTCAAGCGAAAGACGCCTTTTGTTTTTTGGGTGGGAAATCATCAAATGACCCCTCCCGCTCTGGGCGGAGTGGGAGGGAGTGTCAGACTTTTACTGACTAAAACCCACCCGTGTTCCTTCAGTTGCCTGTGCCAGGGGCCACGGTATCTCTTTCGAACAACCCGCAGCCCCGGCGGCATCGGCCCTAGCGGGCCCCGTCAGTTCGTGCTGACATCTCTTTGAGGCGCGCGTGGAACACAACGCGCCGTCGACCCGGGTCCTTACCGGGCGGCGAGCTGCCCATTGCTCGCCGCCCGCCAACCCGCGCCAGCGAAAGACGCCTACTTACATTTTTCCAGTCATGATCTATATATACTAATGATAAAACTGAAGAGTTAGTTTGAACACGCTCATCTCTGGAACTGCCAGTAAGATTTGAAAAAATACTTTTGCCTTTGATAGATCAATTCTCGAGGAAGGCTATAAAAACATAAAATAAAATGGCTATTTAACATCACTATAGGCTATTTAACATCACTATAGGATATTTAACATCACTATAGGCTATTTAACATCACTATAGGCCATTTAACATCACTATAGGCTATTTAACATCACTATAGGCTATTTAACATCACGCTATGACCCTTTTTTTTTTTTTTTTTAGACTGGGAAATCATCAAATGACTCCTCTTTATGTTCCAGGGCAGCGGTAAACCCTATGGGGCCCCGTCGCTTTTGCTGACATCTCTTTGAGGCGCGCGTGAACACGTACACGCCGTCCTGCACATCATCAGGCGGGAGGAGACGCCCGGGTGTCACCACTGTCAGGATCGCCCAGAGGACACGGTGGAGCATACGGTGGAGGTCTGCCCTGCTTGGGCAGAGCACCGCCGTGTCCTCGTTGAGGCGATTGGCAGCGGCGGCGACCTCTCGCGTCCGGCCCTGGTTCAAGCCAAGGTCCGGGGTGAGAGGGAGTGGGAGGCAGTCACCTCCTTCTGCGAAGCAGTCATGCTAGCGAAGGAGGTGGCGGGGTGGGCGAGGGAACGCACTTTGCGCACCTCACGCCTCAGCCGCCGCGGGAGACGCTATGACCCTTAGGACGCTAAACGAACACGAAGTAATAGCAGGCGGTGCTATACGATGGGGTGGAGGAAAACAAATATTATCTGCGGGCAGATGCAAGTGTTGTGGAAGGGCCCGTGGCTAAATAATAACAGCCGCACAGGTCGATCGGTCAGGTTAAGCTACGCTTGCCGCGGTTGGTCTGTGGATGGGTGACCATCTTTACATACCGAGACCCCTCCGTGCCTCTGAAAGCACGTTAAGCCGTTGGTCCCGGCGTGCCGGCGATTCGTGGATCTTTGACAGTCGTTACGGGTAGTCAGAAGCCCGAAAGTCTGACAACCAGTCTTACCAAGGGGTATCGTATTACCCAGTAACTGGGTTGTGGAGGTCGGATAGGCAGTCGCTCCATGTAAAATACTGGTATTCAGCTGCATCCGGTTAGACTGGAAGCCGACCCTAACAGACTATGTTGGGAAAAGGCTCGGTAGATGATGATGAGATGCAAGTGTTATAATAATAGTCTTAAAAGGCGCTTAATCTTAGCGGATGCGGGAGATATTATAGTGCACAAGTGTGTGGGCAGACACAGTTGTAGAGTGCTCTTCCCTCACTCTAATAGTCCTTTAAAACCCAAAAGTAATGCGAAGCCAAGATCTGTGTAAAAACCTAATCACGGTACTCAATCCAGAATACGAACTACGGAATTTACGCTCAGTCACAAGCGTAACTCCGGGTGACAACTGAAATCTGCTATCCCATACATTCGTGTTAACAGTAATCGAAAAAATAATGTACATATATGGAACTGTTAGTTTTTGTTCGCTATTTCAGAGTTAGACCCGTAGTAACAGTATTTCAGAATGCTGTGTTAAATGACCCTTTCTCGGGTTAGGGTAAAAACAAACTCATAATATTTGTGTAGTTTTATTTAGTAAAATAATACATAAAATCATGTACTATCGCGGTCTTTTCCGCCTGCTCACTTAAAATTTTTTTTGCCTAAATCCTGCGGCGGCGCCAAACCACGCCCCCTAAAAGTTTTGGCCTATTAGGAAAGCGATAACGCAATTAGTTGCAACCTGCACTGCGCAGCTTAGTGACGTATCACGTGTACTCCTTTTTTTAATTTTACGGACGAACTATTTGACATGGGCGCGCTTACCGGACCTTTTGAATATTGACCATTGAGCTACTTGAGTAAATTATTTTAATTATTTTCATGGTAAATTGTGTGGTTTTAAAATACCTTAATTTATAAATAAAACTTTATTAACGATGCGCAGTGCAAAGTTTATCATGAAAATGTTATCTTGTGTAAGTAATTGAATACTTTCTAGTTTGTTTTACATCAATAAAAGTATTAGATAAATAAATAATAATATAATATATTTATTCAAAAAATTATAAGGCATAAAAATTGGTACAGTTTTGCTTAAATTTAACAAACAAAAAAAAATAATATTAATAAAAAAAAACAAATAATAATAATTTTTTTTTTGTTTTTTTTTTATTTATTTTTTAATTTTTTTTTGCTTGTTTGTTAAATTTAAGCAAAACTACTGGTTTTTATGCCTTATAATTTTTTGAATAAATATATTATATTATTATTTATTTATCTAATACTTTTATTGATGTAAAAAAAACTAGAAAGTATTCAATTACTTACACAAGATAACATTTGCATGATAAACTTTGCACTGTGCATCGTTAATAAAGTTTTATTTATAAATTAAGGTATTTTAAAACCACACAATTTACCATGACAATAATTAAAATAATTTAAATAATTAAACGAGGAACAAGCAGAAAAAATATTCAGAGTTTTTAAACTTGAATGAATGACTGATTTATTTGCAAGAATATAGGTAGCTAACATAAGATCAGTTTTACTATATTCGGCATTTCTGCCGTGCAAATATTTAGATTTTACATCTTGGTTATACTTATCACTATATACTTGGTAAAGCAATTACTTATACCTTTATGAGAGTGGTATGTATTACTGCTTTGTTGTGACGGGCGAACTCGGAATACTTTCTTGCTCACACACGCACTATTTGTTTCAATGTTATTGATTATAATTATTTGCAGTGAAATTTACTATTTGAAATTCATAATTTATATTTTTAGCCGTTATAAATTAATTAATGTGCATAATTCAAACACAATGCGAATTTTTATATGAATAAATAAATAAAAATAGTTGGTTTTAATTAAAAAAATGCTTGCCATTGTTGTGTAAAAAGTATTTTGTTGGTTAATAATAACCTACTTAAAATTCCGTGCAAATAAGTAGGTAGTGACTAATTATTAAATAATTCATTTCTAGAAATTTTACAATAAGCCTAAGCCGAACAAAAGAGTCATAAAATTCAATAACCGCAGTGGGCAAAAGTCGGTGGCATCCTTTGATACTTTTGTTATACCTAGCGGGTTTCGGTAATTACATAGAGGTCTTTCTCTCATCACTTATAAGATAAGATAAGAAGCATCTCTTTGTTTGACATTACAATGATGCCCCAGTGCAACTGATAACAAGTCATTTTATGTATCTGTAACATGTGCGTCAGCAACATGTCAGACGAGAGTTTAAATTAATTTATATACAGACTGTGAAAGCCGAGAAAGATAAACAAATCAAGTGTCTTGACTTGGCTCGCGAGGTTGTCGACATGTGGGATGTGGACTCAGCGATCATTGTTCCGATAGTTGTGACAGCCAATGGCTTAATAGCCAAGAGCCTCGACCAACACCTGAGGAGGGTCTCGTTGGGCAGCTGGATCAAGGACTTGATTCAGAAAGCGGTACTTCTGGACACGGCTCGCATCGTCAGGAGGTTCCTCTCTCTGGAGCCCTGACCGCCGGTAGCTTGGACCCTGTTCCCGATACCGGTGGGCTACTATTTTTTATATTTTAAATGTTTTTTTATCCTTTTGTTTATAAAAATATTTAAAAATGTATTTTGTAAGTATTTAAATGAAATAAAGGAGATCATAATAATAACGTTTATTTATAAAAATGGTGCAGATTTACAACTGAATGATGAATTGATGACTGAATAAAAATAAATACAAACCATACAAGCACTTTTCTTAGCATCAGTACTTTTGCGCCTTCTAGCTATACATGGAGGTAGATATATACGGACCGAGAAAGTTGGGACTAGGGTTTAGTATGGACGAAACCTGATTTGTTTAGAACTATTTCGTCGTTTGTTGCGGTCGGGTTTTTTGAAACAAGTCAGTTTTTTTTTTAATGAAGCCACTTGTTATTAGACTATTTATTCCTTGTAGAGAAACACTGTCCGGCTGTGGATCAGACGCCATGAAGAAGAGGGTGTCTTAGAGGATAGGCCGCGGGCACCACGTCCATATCTGATAACCTCCAACGTATGGTAGACACTATTTCACAAGCGCTATATTCTCAGATGAGAAATGTTTTACGTCGAGCCAACATTGTCGTCGACACTTGTGGCGCGTGATGAATACACGCTACGAACCTAGAAATAGATATGTGCAAAACAGTGCACCACGAAGTGATGTGATATGTCATTATATTTCGTGCCATCACTTCAAACATCACGCGTGATGATAGGATGTCGCGCCATGCGATAGCACACCATCGCGCGTTCTAATGTAATGCAATGTTCTAGTGTAATAAGACATGGTGTCAAGGAAATATAAACCCTTTTATAATAAAAATAGAGTTCTAAATAACATAATAAGTCACCTGACCGGGCGAAATACGAAATCGCACGCGCCTAGTTCCGGACTTCCGATATAAACCGAACATTGCCGATGCGATGCGTTCGGGAGGGCTCGGTTCGAGCGAGTCTGCGTGTCATGTCACGAGCTTCTGCGCTGCTACCGCGCGCGTAATGTTTAGTGTGATGGTGTGATGCTTATTTTAGTCGAGTAATGTGTGATGTTACAGTACGCGCTCGGGTGATATTACGCGTGATGCATCACTCGCATTACTCAAACATGCCTACCTAGAAACGTGATTCCTAATCATGATTCTGGAAGGATATGCGCTAATATGTGGGGCTGGATGAGTGCTGATGGTCCCGGAGAGCTTGTCCATTTCCCAGGGCGAGTAAATGGCGAAACTTACTGCAAACTATTACAAAACGTAATGGTGCCAACTGTGCTCACAGTTTATCCGAGAGCAGAGCTCCCGGAATTTATTTTTATACAGGACATTGTTTTTCTCGTTAAGTTTTTAGCGACTTAATCGCCAACGGCTTATGAAATGAAGGCTAGGCCACACCAACTTCCTAGTTCTAAATTTAAAAAACCCGCGTTCTAACGCGTTCTATTATATGTTCTGATTATATGTCTTATGAATTATATGTCTTGAATTTTTTTATTACCATACAACCTTATACTGAACTGAAAATTGCAAAAAGCCTAAGAAAATTTGAATATTGTTAATTGTGTGTTTTACCTACTTACTATGTCCAATATTTTATGAATATCTTTGTTCAGTTCAGTTAATAAATAAATAAAACTGATAAAACTTCAAAATTGTATTTTACTTTTTAATTAATGCCTAACCGACAATAGGATTTATCAAATCAAATTTCTAATTAGAAAAATAAAGACAAAATGTATTATTAACTCAACGATTATCGAATCCCAGATCTATCTATACTAATATTATAAAGAGGAAAACTTTGTTTGTTTGTTTGTAATGAATAGGCTCAAAAACTACTAAACCGATTTAAAAAATTCTTTCACTATTCGAAAGCTACATTATCCATGAGTAACATAGACTAAATTTTATTTTGGAAAAAAATAGGGTTCCGTAAGATATTTGGGTTTTTCGGACACAAGGTGTAAAAAATCAACCAGAAAAGTTACTTATTTTGCGTTCGCTGCCTAAACTATAAAAGATAGAACCATAAAATGTTCAAATTAATTGTAGATCTTATAAATATCTACAAAAAAGTCCGCGACACACTATACCTATCTATGTCGAGTGAGGCACAACAACCATTTTTTTATTTAAAAATCTTGAATTTTTTTGGACTACATTTATACGCATTTATTTTACTCATGCTATTCATCCTTATCAAAATAAATTATTTCATCAGTAAGTACAGTTTATGTAGATAATATTTGGTCGTTGAATGATTAAAATTGGTCGTTTGGTTTTGAAGTTATGGCGAAATTAAAATATTACGATTTCTGCTGCACGGCCCGTTGCGAAGTGGGCGTCACCAAGGCCGTGCACGTGCAGGAATAAGTTTACAAAATCAAAAATCAAGTCATAATATAACTATTTACATCACATCCATGATCTGTATAGTGTTATAAAGTTTTCATAATTTTTGCAAAGTTTAAAAAAATCATCTTCTTACTTCTATTTATTTAAAAAAAAATTATTATGTATCTTTATGGGTTATTTTGATTTCATTTTTCGCAAAGTTTAAAAAATACATCTTCTTCTATTTACTTAAAAAAAAACAAATGTATTTTTATGGGTTATTTTGATTTCCTTTTGAGATACGCAATCCTGTCACAAATCCGAAATCTACGCGGACGAAGTCGCGGGCAGAAGCTAGTCCATAATATAAAAAATAGGTAATAGCAGTAGTTTGAAAATAAAAATAAATCTCGAACGGCGCGTGCGTCACCGCGTCGACAGTGCAGTCGGCCCGTCTTATCTTTCATTCGTCTATTCAAGGTCAACGGGGCGGGGCTAGAGAGCGCTTCTATGTTTTGAGTGCAAGCAAAAATGAACTTAGTGGTGATCAGGCGGAAGTGTCCGTGATAGTACCTACAATATTATGATTTTATCTATTTTTTTTTGTCTCTTTACTCTTTCACACGCTGTCTACATCTCTGTATCTATTGTCCTATCGCAGGTATGCTGGAAGAGATTTCTTATGACTTCTAAAAAAGGAGGATTTTCTCAATTCGGATGTTTGTATTTTTTTTTTTAATGTTTGTTCGCGCATAACTCCGTCGCTTGCCAACCGATTTGAAAAAATATTTTTTTGTTGGAAAGGGTATACGTCCCAAATGATCCAATGAATGATGATGAATTTCAACAAGATCTGATGATGAGTTTCGGAGACAGACAACGGAACTCTTCAATAAATGCCAGCAAATCAATGGCTATTGCTGCTATCGCTTATGTACCTATGTATTGTTTACGTAATCACACAACATAACGTCACGCCTGTACCCTCTAAAGGGGTACGCAGATGTGTTCAGTATACCACGGTACACCCTCATTTCTGTCAAAGTTGTTATTGGGGTATCTACCTCTAATCTTGTAAGTATATACGAATTTGTGTGGGGTAGGTACAATTAAAAAGTAAAAATAAAAACTTTTTTACAAAAAAAAAAAAAAAAACAACGGACTTCCAAAAAAGAACACTACAAAGAGAAAAAAATAACTTTAATTTCGGAAGTCGGTGTCAAAAAACGAAAACGCGGAACCAGCGACACCGACTTCCGAAATATTTTTCACTTTGTAGAGTTTTCTTCTATTCTGTCTTTTTATATATGTGTGTACATCAATGGTTAAATAAATAAATAAAGACGTCCACTGCATAACATAGGCGTACCCCAAGCATCGCTTCTGCTCTCTCTCGCCTGTGCTTCTCGCATCCAGCGGCTTCCTACGCTTTCACCAGATCATTGGTCTACCTTGTCGGAGGCCTTACAACGCTACGTCATCCGGTACGCGGTAGCCACTCCAGAACCCTCCGGCTATTCTACGAGCAATAACCCTGCCATGCCCTAATGTTGTAGAAAGCCTAGATAGATAGTGGTTATCATAACGATTGACCTTCCCTTATCACATCGCAAGGAGTGGTCCCACTGAACTGAATCAACGATAACAACCCTATACTGTCGCAGACGACGGCGGGGGTGAGGTCGCTAGCGGAGGGGTGTGGCGGAAGCAATCGCCTGATTGCTTCCTATGCCAGTTGTGGTATTTGCGGCCACGCAAGCAGCGGGGAGAAGGGAATTGATACTGACCTTTTTGGTGACGTCCTTCAAAAATGGCAAACATTGGAAAAGAATAGATTTGACGGCACGGTTGGCGCAGTGGTTAAGCGATTGACTGCTGCGCTGCGTGTCGCGGGTTCGATTCCCGCACGGAACAAATATTTGTATGACCTACATGTATTTGTTCCGAGTCTGGGTGTTTTTCTATCTATAATATGTATGTATTTACAAAAAAAATGTATATAAGTAGTTTATCAGCCATCTTGTTACCATAACACAAGCATTAGGTTGCTTAGCTTGGGACTAGATGGCGCTGTATGAAATGTACAGGGATATTATTATTATTATAGAACATGTTTACTTGCATAGAATGTAGCTATACAGTGCTGTGATGTTAATAATTAAATGGAGACGACAATACGACAATAAACTTAATTATTATCATTCTAGTGACATTTATTTTAGAAGTATATCATCATCATCATCATCTGCCTAGCCTTTTTCCAACTATGTTGGGGTCGGCTTCCAGTCTAACCGGATGCAGCTGAATACCAGTATTTTACATGGAGTGACTGCCTATCTGACCTCCACAACCCAGTTACTGGGTAATACGATACCCCTTGGTAAGACTGGTTGTCAGACTTTCGGGCTTCTGACTACCCGTAACGAATGTCAAAGATCCACGAATGACAGCCGGGATCATCGGCTTAAAGCCGCCGGGATCATCGGTTTCGGTATGTAAAGATGGTCACCCATCTACAGACCAACCGCGGCAAGCGTAGCTTAACCTGACCGATCGACCTGTGCGGCTGTTATTATTTAGCCACGGGCCGCTTTTTTAGAAGTATGTATGTATGTTTATTTGTATGTGTGTTAGTATATTATCAATTTTCAATCAATTTTTGTTTAGTTTTTTAAGTGAATTATTTTTGATTTTATGTACATCTCTGTATCTATTGTCCTATCTCAGGTATGCTGGAAGAGATTTCTTGTGAAATAAGCATCACCTCTGTGCCTATTTTTTCTGTTCTGTTTTTTTTGTCTGTTTATATATGTGTGTACATAAATGGTAAATAAATAATAATAAATTTCGTATATCTGATAACGTTTCCAGTTTGCATATAAAAATTCTATCAAATATATGTAATACTTTAGTCAAAGCTCGGTTCAGTAATCATTGTGCCGATAGTCGTGATAGTCAATGGCTTAATAGCCAAGAGCCTCGACCAACACCTGAGGAGGCTCTCGTTGGGCAGCTGGATCAAGGGCTTGATTCAGAAAGCGGTATTTCTGGACACGGCTCGCATTGTCAGGAGGTTCCTCTCTATGGAGCCCTGACCGTAGCTTGGACCCTGTTCCCGATACCGGTGGGCTACTATTTATTATATTTTTAAATGATTTTTTTATCTTTTTCTTTATAAAAAATATTTAAAAATGTAATTTATAAGTCTAAACGAAATAAAGAAGGTAGTAATAAAAGTAAGCCTGTCTCCCTCCGTAATATATCTGTGTAATAGTTACATAGACGTTTCATTTAGTCATTTATACTTAAATTCATGTTCTCTTCGTGTATCTATATCCTTGAGTGAATAATTAACCATCCGATTTCATATCAATCATCAGTTCCGCGTCGCTCTCCGCTACCTTCGTGGCGCTAATGAGTTCAATCGATACATCAAAAATACCACGCTAGGTCACTAGTATTAATTATTAGCTTACTAACTAACTATCTACTATTTCATACTAGCTGCTCCCCGCGGTTTCACCCGCATAAGTTTCAATCCCGTGGGAATATCGGGATAAAAAGTATCCTATGTGTTAATCCTGGTTATAAACCATCTGTGTGCCATATTTCATCCAAATCCGTTCAGTAGTTTTGGAGTGAAAGAGTAAGAAAAATCCATCCATACAAACTTTCACATTTTTAATATTAGTAAGATATATTATCACGCCCGTGTTCACCGAAGAGGTAGGCAGGGTGTTGAGTGCAGACATGTGACCAGTTATGTTTAATTTATTTATTTTAGATTATCATCATCATCTGCTTCGCCTTTTCCCAACTATGTTGGGGTCGGCTTCCAATCTAACCGGATGCAGCTGAATACCAGTATTTTACATGGAAGGATTGTCTATCTGATCTCCACAATGCAGTTACTGGGTAATACGATATCCCTTGGTAAGACTGGTTGCCAGACTTTCGGGTTTCTGACTACCCGTAACGACTGTCAAAAATCCACGAATGACAGCCGGGACCAACAGCGTAACGTGCTTTCCGAGGCACGGAGGGGTCTCGGTATGTAAAGATGGTCACCCATCCACAGACCAACCGCGGCAAGCGTAGCTTAACCTGATCGATCGACCTGTGCGGCTGTTAATATTTAGCCACGAACCCCTCCATATACCTTTACGTACGTAACTGACGTCATTCCTTAGTCACATTTCACTTAACCCACGTAGCTTACAGAATGGTGTACGATCTATAAAGTCTGGTTCTTTCTTGTTTTGTACGTATTTTGAAGTCTGAAGTCGTATGGAAGTCGTGAAATAAAGTCGTTTGAACGTAACCATTGCTTGCTGTGAGAGAGCGATTCTGACAGGCGTCTTGCCAAATGTAGGGTGACGGTATGCTTGTGAAATGTGGGATATTTTGATTACTAAATATTTAACTGATCCTCTAAAACTAATTAACCTTATAATGTGTACGCTTTTTTAAACTAATGAACCTCTGGAAACTTATTGGGCTTCTTATGAAGTAATTTATAAAATAGATAAATAATTAAATGAGCCTCTGTTTACTTTCTGGCCTTTAGTCACAGTTGGTAGCTAAGTTAAAACTGTTTAAAAAATACAGTGATATCCATGATATAAATACTAGGAACAAACACAAATTTGTTGTACCTACAACAAAGCTCAAGAAAATAGGTGGCTCGTTCAGATGCCAATGTATACGCTTTTATAATAAAGTTCCAAGCCCCGTTCAAGATCTAAGCCTTAATAAATTCAAATCATTCATTAAACGTAAGTTGTGCCAGAAAGCCTTTTATACCGTTAAGGATTATATCGAGGACAAAAAGGCTTGGGATTGAGCTGCTTCCAGTTTTTTTGCATATTGAATGTTTTTATTATTATTTTTTTTTTTTTGCTCTGTTTTTGTTGTTGTTTTTTTTTATATACACTGACATAAATGAATTTTACATATTCTATGACATTTGCTTACTTTGTAAAGTATTTTATTATTTTAATTATTGTGAATGTGAAGACTACGTGGGTCATTAATTTATATTATTTTCTCTTTGTTCTCTTAGTTTTTGTCATGGTCTGGCAGTTTGAGTAATTAATGTGGCCTACCCAAATGTCCTTTCTTTGGTATTGTTCGTCGAATCGTTGAGCTCCTTAAGTTTTGAGTTGAGCTGCACAATATCTGACAAATGCGTGCACTGACTGGACAGGTCCTCTCAATCTGTGTGGTTCTTTCCTCAAAAGACCATCTCAGACATCGACCTACATGGTCTTCATATGATCTGACCAAAGATTATGTCTGGACTTTAAAAGAGACTGTGACCTCTGAGTTTGTTTCGGCCTTTCTTCTCAGAGTAGTCAGTTAGGAAACCCCGACCTCATCTAGTTTTAAAATATGATTGACGTGTAAAAGTGTTTGTAAAAACCTACTTACAAAATAAAATCATTTATCATTTAAGCTACTAAATGGTAAGCTATTTTGAAGTAGTTAACTATTTTTTTCATAACTAAATGGATCTGCTCTTGCCCCGGTCACGCCTGATAGAAAGCGATGGATGAAGTCTATGATGGAACGAGCGTGCCCACAAGAGGCCTGTACCCCAATTAGTAATTATTTGAGGTTCACAAAAACCATAGTGCTTGAGTGTTGATAGACGTGACAAACAGACACAAACACTTAAAATATTAATTTTATCTGTCAATACTAACTTTTATTGCAGTATTTTTTACTCTTTCATCTAAGGTTTTTTAAAATGTTTTTGGTTTGTTTTTCGCTTCAATAAAATTGCACGATAAATAACATGTTTTGTCCAAACATAAATAACGTCTCAACTGAAGTCTTTCAAAATCTTCCAACTCTTCACTGCATGGTCACCGTACGACCCCGTCCGGTCGGCCCATGTCGCTCGAACGGTTAATTTGCCGTCCAATAAATAGCTTCACAATAAATACTGCACAATAGAACCTTATTGTGATAGAACCTACTTCTTGGCGCACTCTCAATTTTTAGAAATTGTTGAGAAAACTTTTAACAACACAACTTCGCGTGGGTAGTCCCTGAACGGTTAGGCATTGCCTAATAGTTAGTCGAAATTTCGCATAAACATTCGCGTAAACTCAAAATGCAAAGGACATAATTCAAGAGTCGAACAATTTTATACCCAAAAATTAAAGTGCCCAGGAAAGTTTTGTTATCCCATCCACATACCGACCGCGGGAAGGGAAGCTTCATTCCTGTGCGGCTGTTTTTATTTTTTATTTATTTTAAAACACATACACTATCATCACAGGCTTACCTAATACAATAGCGTAGTTACAGTTATAATAGCTTACAACTTAGACTTACAATTATATACAAAATTATTACATATTAGCCAAAACTAATTTTACAAAATGCGGCCCGTGTGAATTCACTCAGAGTACAGCCATCTGAGTCTGTTATCATTTAGCCACGAGCCCCTCAAACGATGGAGTACTTTTTCATATATTTTTTTAATGGCACTTCGCATTTCAACTTATGAGGTGGTCGTCTGTTTAACTGGGCTTGCTTGTGGCTGCATAAATTAAGGTCTCCAACCAGGGCTTAAAAAAAATTAAAAAACTTGAGAGGTGTCAAGGGATACCCGGATGGAACGAAATATAACTGGCTTGCTTTCTATAAGAGAGAGAGAGAGACAGAGAAACACGCGCACGCCGCACGGCTTACAACTATAGCAAAAAGTGTCGTTCCAACTTTTGGTCTTAATTTTTCCCGTCTAGCCCCCTTTCGCAACGCGCGATAAGGAACTTCGTTCCAAAACTAAGCGATTACACGCTAAGAGCACCCCCTGTGTAGGGCGTCGCTAGTAAAGGGTAGCAAGGGCAGGCTGGCTCGGAACGGCGCGCGGCGTAGTAAAGCATGAAACAATCTTTACACACCATCGCCAACTCCACGCGGTTAATTCTCCGTCCAATAAAATAGGTTCACAATGGAGCTCATTGTTAGAGCTGGAACATCTTGGCATCCATTCAATAAAGGAGATTGTTTTGAAAGTTTCGTGAAGTTTCAGTTACTTACAGTAAGGTTAGAAAATTGGCTGTAAGGCGAATTTGTGTGTTTAATTGGTTGAATGTTATTTAGTAACAAAAGCAGATTGACTCGACTTGCCTATAACACATAAACATAATTTATATCTATATAAAAATGAATCTCTATTTCCCTTGGCCACAACTTGAGAACGATTTTACCGATTTCATCCGACTTTTTTTTAAAGTTTTCTAATACTTTGTAGAAGGTTCTTAAGAACCTAAGAGAAAAAAAAATTAAGAAAGTGGCTTCACGCAGACGAAGTCGCGAGCAGAAGCTAGTTGTCAATAGAGAGCAGTGGTGGCCCAGTGGTAAAGGCCCCAACTTACGAGTTGTATGTCGTGGGTTCAAACCCAGCCAAGCGCTTAACTTTGTGTAAATAATTTCATCACCACTGCTCTCAAAACGGTGAAGGAAAACATTGTGACGAAAGCAGCATGTCCTAGAAGCAAAAATTCGAAGACATGTGACATCTACCAACCCGCACTGGGCCCGCGTGGTGGATTACAGCTAACTTATTCTCACGGAGAGGAGGCCTGTGTCCTAACAGTGGAAACATTATCTAAGCTGATTATGCTATAGTTGTCAATTAAACGTCGTGGTACTTAAATCGCGTTTTTTTTTTGCAATTTGCAGGTCAGTATCAGAAGGCCAATTCTCGTAATTTAAAACGTTCAAAATCTAGTCGCAGTCTCATCTCGGTGACAAACAAATGTCAAAAACTTGTCAAAATGTAGGGAAATTAGAAGTATTTTTGACAGATTGAGACTGAGATCAGACTATGAACGTTCTTATAATTACGAGAATTGCCGCTCTGGTTGTATGTTGATCTAAATATGATTTGCGACAAACATCGCTTTGTATTGGACACTAGCTTCTGGCCGCGACTTTGTCCGCATGTTTCTTGTCCCCGCACCGCGTCGCATCGCATCACCTGCCTATTTCTTCGTTTTAGCTTACCGTTCTTTCTGACTATTTTTGTTTTTACACAGCTGCCAAGTGTGTTAGCGTGCTGTTAAGTAGCCTATAGCCTTCCTCAAGAAGTGGGCTATCATAGTTCGATTCAATGTGACATTAGTGCGTTCAAACAAAGAAATAAACTCTTCAGCTTTGTCATTAATATATATTATTATATGTAGATAGATACAAGTTGTAACAGAATAAACGCAAGTCCTATAAGTAGTTTGTTCATAATTGACTACTGAATCGATTTCAGTCAATTTTGAATTAAATCATATTTCAAGGCAATAAGTCTTTTCTTTTTTTTTTTTGGTGGGAAATCATTAAATGACGGCGTGTCAGGCTTTAACTGACTTAAACCTACCCGTGTTCCTTCAGTTGCCTATGCCAGGGGCCACGGTAACTCTTTCGAAGAACCCGCCGCCCTGGCAGGCATCGGCCCTAGCGGACCTCGTCAGTTCGTGCTGACATCTCTTTGAGGCGCGCGTGGAACACTACACGCCGTCGACCCGGGCCTGCACCCTAATTGCGTAACACACAATCAATCGGAATCGGTTTCATTTTGACAGTTCAACAACATTCATTGCGTTATTTACGTGTTGAGCAGGCAAATGTTTCGAACTTATGAAGCAATGGATTAGCAATTTGCTTCATAATGATTCAGATTACGATTGATTGTGTGTTACGCAATTAGGGTGCTGTTCCTTACCGGGCGGCGAGCTGCCCATTGCTCGCCAAGCCCACGCCTACGGTGGCCGGGAGTCGGTTGCTGACTTCCGACATCCAGGGCGTCTCCTGCGGCGACTAGGGGCGTGAGGGCGCAGAGATAAGGCAATAAGTCTCCATTTTAAATGCATAAAGTAATGCTAGGGTCAACACGATTTGCTTAATAATAAAAATTTGCTTTTAAGAAAAAGAAACAAATTAAATATCTTGACTTAGCACACGAGGTTGTTGACATGTGGAATGTGAGCTCGGCTGTCATTGTGCCGATAGTGTTATCGGCCAATGGCCAAAAGCCTCGATCAACATCTCTCGAGGCTCTCGTTAGGCGGTTGGATCAAGGGTCTGATTTAGAAGGCAGTACTCCTTGATACGGCTCGCATTGTGAGAAGGTTCCTGTCTCTGGAGTCCTAACCAGCAGTAGCTTTTTAAAATGTTTTTTTTTTATGATTTTTAGAAAAATATTTAAACACTAGCTGCTGCCCGCGACGTCGTCTGCGTGAAGGCTCTACAGCACCAAAAATACCTAAGATGCCAGTGTCGCTATAGCATTATAAGTAAACAACTTTTAAAATAGCATTAAAATATAAGTTTTTTTGCAAGCGAAGCATGTGAAGAGAGTTATATGGGAATCCTACTGAGTTCAGTCATAAGATGTGACTGAAGGAAACAGAGAAAATAATGCAGGAATACATTCCAGGACACAAAAGAGTAAAAATACGTACAAAGGTATCATACCTTACAACACTTCCCTATAAACTACGTTGGTAGTTATGCTGCCAGGAGCCAAACTGTAAAGAGAGTCAGGACTGTGACGCGGGAGCAAGCGACGTACAGTTGGCCGTGTGAGAAGCAACTCGTCCTGAGGTCGACACCCGCTGCCCTTAGTGTCTGTCCCTGCGACTTATTGATGGTCATCGCGAAGCAAACACTCACGGGGAACTGTACGCGCTTGAACTGGAACGGGAAGTTATGAGGTATGAGGGAAATGCGTGGTATAAATACTGCCTCGCCGATGCCACAACCCGTAAGAATTTCCGCCTCAATCGTGTGTCTGTGGAGCGAGATGACTTTAAGGCGGGTCCCGTTACACAACTTCGGAGGAGATAGGTTCCGAAGAAGCATAATCGGGACACCGACCTTCAGCTTGATGGTATGCGCTGGAAGTCCACTTGCTGACAGGGAGTTCAGAAATTCCACGGGATAATGTGTGGCGTCATCTTGCTCGACAACAGTGTTTATCGAGGTGTAGACCACTTCATTCCCCTCAATTTCCGAGAGAATGCATTCGTTAATTGCTGCAGCCTAATCATTTTTGGGCGTCAAAATGGCCATGCTCACACACCCAAGAATTCTGCTGGTGCGGTATACGACTGATGTCCCCGTACACACAGCGAATGAGTTCTTCTAAGCTGGATACCACTCTACCGAGAGACTCTGGAAGAACCACCTGCCAGTGGTAACAAATGTTTTTCCTGTTCCACCAGGAGCATCCAAGAAAAACATTTTACCCTGGTTTTACCCAACGCTTTCAAGGACGGTGTCATAAATTTGTTTTTGCTCTGAAGAGAACAAAGCGACATGGTCATTTCGTATGGTGGTCATTTCGCCCGGATCGTAATTTGTCTCAGCGTTATACACCCGATTTCCACGGTCTTGATGCGGTGATGATTGGGGAGCTGGTAACCCATATTCGATCAGTGGATTGCCGCCGATAGAAATGACCACATCTTGAAGTGAACTGAGACAGGTGTTCAGCACGCGTTCATCAGTTACTTCGACTTCGTCTCCAGTAGCACGCCTCAAAGCTCGTAGATAATCTTCAGACAGATGATGGCGATACTTCTCCCACAAAGCTACCGGGTTCGCGACTCCACAAAACACCAATATGACGGCAAACAGATGACGCATGCGGCTGGGACTGTCACTGACGCTCGCCTCCGCGAGGGTGTCATCCCAATTTTGGTCACCGTGAAGAAGTGAGAAGGTGACGTGCTACGCAGGCTGATACTCCACGCCATCAAATGTCCTCAGAAAGGCGAAAGACGTTGGGCCTCAGACAAGTGCGAAGTAACAATGCGGTGTCCTTGAAAATTCCCGGAAAACCTTCCACAACACCTCCTCGTCAACGTCGGTTAAATACACCCCTTTGCTTGTCGTACGTGTAATATGAAGGCACCTCGTCATACGTAAGGGATCTCGCAAACTGGTCGACTTCACAGAGCGTGTTTTTTTAAATTGTGTTCCTCAACTCTGCTCAAGATTTTGAGGGTTTTGTTGGAACTTGAATTTGTCAAAACGAAATATACGATACAAATTTTATGAAGAAAATGCACATTGCCATCTATGAATTTTAAGAATAACTAACTACTAACCTCGCCAACATGATAAAATTTAAATTATTAATTTCCAAAAAGTGTTAACATGTAACTTGATTTGATTTTTATGAAATCTCATAGACGGCGCTGCTTTAAAATTGTCATTATACTACTAACATTCATTAAACAATGTTTCTCTGCCCAAGTTACTTAAATGGCGTAGTTTTTATAGTGTAAAGCTAGATAATAGCATGGCTTACTCAAAAACAACATTTAAATATGCGTCGTTAGATTACACGCTGTCACAGAATGCGTAAGTAAAAAGATTCACAGCTCCTCCCCCGTAGGTGATAGCGTGATAATATGTAGAATTAATGTAAACCCGACCTCTTAGTAATATTCATGCAAAAATTGAAGTAAATCCATGCAGTACTTTTTGAGTTTAGCCCGGACATACATACAGACAAACAGACAAACAGATAAACAGACAAACAGACAAAAATTCTAAAAACTATATTTTTGGCTTCGATATCGATTGTAGATCACGCCCCAAGTATTCTTTTTAAAAAATATTCAATGTACAGTTTTGACTTTCCTACGATTTTATTATATGTATAGATGTATTTAATATTTAAACATGTATTTAATAAGTAAGAAGTAAATAAATAAACGACATAGGCCCTGATTCCCTTGTTCACAAACTAAACTAAATTTAAGTTCTGTGCATCTTTTTCTTTCTATTTCATTAAGAAAAGGACAGAAGATAAAATAATAGTTTAGTCCTGTCAAACTAAGACACTCTATAG
Source organism: Apamea sordens (assembly GCA_945859715.1). Taxonomy (NCBI): domain Eukaryota; kingdom Metazoa; phylum Arthropoda; class Insecta; order Lepidoptera; family Noctuidae; genus Apamea; species Apamea sordens. The sequence goes on along the minus strand of OX244015.1, from coordinate 658,439 downwards.
ACAGATTAGACGTGATTAACAACATGGCTACTAAAAATACGTCAATTTACGTCAGGCGCTGACTAGTTTGACAGGACTAAACTAATATTTATCTTATGTCCTTTTCTAAATTAAATAGAAAGAAAAAGATGCACTGAACAATTTAGTTTAGTTTGTGAACAAGGGAATCGGCGCCATAGATAGCTTTAAAATAAATAAGTTTTGATCATTGTTTTTATGCTTTTAACTCCATACTCTAATTGGGGTGTATGAGGTCTTGCGTTAATTGTGGTACATACCTATCGTAAGATTACGGCCGCATGTAGCGGTCACCGTTCTTCTAGGAAACTAGCTTTAGGTAGGTGTAGTACCTATACACATGTATGTACCGCTTTGAATCGTTCCTAACATTAGTTTCGATCGATCGTCCTTGGATTCGAGTGTATTATTAAATACTAATGGTGTGAACATTACAATCGTTTAGATTTCCAGTCGGTTCGTGTTGTTTAACTGTCATAGCTGCAAGCCTTTATTTCTTAAAGGGGTGAGCAGAGGTATTATATGTCATCATCTGCATCTGCCTAGCCTTTTCCCAACTATGTTGGGGTCGGCTTCCAGTCTAACCGGATGCAGCTGAATACCAGTATTTTACATGGAGCGACTGCCTATCTGACCTCCACAACCCAGTTACTGGGTAATACGATACCCCTTGGTAAGACTGGTTGTCACACTTTCGGGCTTCTGACGACCCGTAACGACTGTCAAAGATCCACGAATGACAGCCGGGACCAACGGCTTAACGTGCTTTCCGAGGCACGGAGGGGTCTCGGTATGTAAAGATGGTCAACCATCCACAGACCAACCGCGGCAAGCGTAACCTGACCGATCGACCTGTGCGGCTGTTATTATTTAGCCACGGGCCCCTCTGTGGTATTATATGTATACACCCATATTTCGCTAGAACTGTTGATGTATTCTTTCAGAAACCCGTTGGATGCGAGAAGTACAGAACTGCCGGTCGATTCTGTAAAAATGTCACCGTGAAAACTCAAGTGAAGTGAGCTTGATGTGAGCTGTCAGTAGTGTCAATCCCTAGCGTTATTTGGAATGACTCACTCCACGCTCACTTCACCTAAGTTTTCACGGTGAGCTGGTTACAGAATCGCACTGCTGGTCGAAGTAGAGGTGCTTGGGGGACGCCTATGTTCAGTAGTGGACGTCTTTTGGCTGAAATGATAATATAATAATAATATCCCTGGACATTTCACACAGCGCCATCTAGTCCCAAGCTAAGCAACCTAATGCTTGTGTTATGGTAACAAGATGGCTGATAAACTACTTATATACATTTTTTTTTGTAAATACATACTTATTATAGATAGAAAAACACCCAGACTCGGAACAAATACATGTAGGTCATACAAATATTTGTTCCGTGCGGGAATCGAACCCGCGACACGTAGCGCAGCAGTCAATCGCTTAACCACTGCGCCAACCGTGCCGTCAATGATGATCTGATGATGACATAAACATTTAATTCAAATCCCACATCAATACACAGCAGACATATGATGGCGCCGCCAAACGCTTCAGCCATACATTATTTAAAATGGCCGCCATTTAAACGAACAGAGAAGATTATTGTTTATTTATTGCGCTTTTATTTGGCATCGAAATGTCGGAAAGTGTTTTTAAACTGTGCTGCGTAGGTAGCCATGACTCTTAGCTACTGTTAATGGTACTTATATTCAAAGTATTTTTATAAGTACTATAGTCATTGCCAGAATCGTAAATGTTTAGTGACGAGGCGATTTAGAAGGCGGCATCAAAATGTGAGCTCAAATATCCTTTTACGAGCAGTCGAAAAAAAACTTTGAATAGAAAGAAGAAGGAAAAAAGAAAATACATTTATTTAGGAGGTATTGCACTTACAGCACTGATTTCAATAGCACTTCCACGAACCGCACTTGAGCACTTCCACTAACCGCACTGAAACAAAATTTCGTGACGTGCGGTTCGGAGGGTATACCGCCGTTTGCCCGAATTTTATTTGCCCTAATATCATTTGCCATAATAGTCAACAGCCATAATATTATATGACGTAATATTAATTTGCCCTACTCTTATTTGCCACATTAGTCACGTGCTAGAAGCTTTGTTTCCCATGAAGTCACTTACCATAACATCATTTGTCATAATCATTGTAAGCCCTAATTATCACGTGCCCTAATTATCACATGCCCTAATTATCACATGCCCTAATTATCACATGCCATAATTATCATATGCCATAACATCATTTGCCATCGACATTGGGTGTGTAACGGTTGTTATATTAGGAGAAACTGGATGCAATCGGGACTTTAAGGCACCCCGACTCGGATAGGTTAGGTTATAAGGGGATGGCGGGGTCGTTTGAGCGAGCGAAGCGAGCAAATAGACTCCGCCATCCCCTTCGTGGTAATTTTTTATAAACCACCCAGAAGGAGGAGCCCCGCGTAGCGGGGCACCGTCGACCAAGCCCACCCTCGACCATGCATAGAATATTTTAAGGTTTTGGTTAGGTTAGGTTAAATATTTGTCTAATAATTAATTATTATTTCGATGCTAGAAGTTTCTAGAACTATCGATATCTGGTCAGTCGGGGCCGGTATGTACCCGAACCTTCTAGATGTTTCTAAAATAGAAGGTTCTAGAACTATCTCATCATTCTCCTGCCCTTATCCCAATTTATTTGGGGTCGGCGCAACATGTCTTTTTCTTCCATACTTCTCTATTACTCGTCATCTCGGTAGTCACCCCCTTTCTAACCATATCAACATTTACACATTCCATCCATCGTTTCTAGAACTATCTGCGGCACTATATAAGGCTGGGATGAGCCACGACCCACGACCGAGTCAGAGTTGGATAAGCGATACAAGCGAATACATCGAAAGCGATCTTCAACGACTTAAGTGCAATTGTGTTTTATAATTGGCGTGTTAGTTTAGTGTGTGAGTTGTTATTACTGTTGTTCAATTAAAGAATATTTTTTCGTTATTTATATCGGCAGTTTTTATTGTCACGAACCCCGAAGCTCGTAACAATATGAAAACCTCCAGAAAAACTTCCGTATAGTTTTGACGACGTGAGACAAACCGTTCACTCGATGTGCCAAATTAATTTAGATCATTTTGCATCTAAGTAAATTTGGCACATCGAGTAAGAAACTCGCTAACACGTTCTATCCGAACCGTTAGTTTCATTAACTAACACGTTCCAGGCGTGGTCGGGCGCCATATTTTATCTCTATCACCACAAGAACATAGAATATAACTAGTTAAATTAAGGTAGTGAAAGGAGAACTCAGTAATCAAAGTCGATTTATAAGTATCGCGTTTAATCAGGATAAACACATCAAGGTAAACTGTTGCACTCGCGAGGCGGACCGCCGGGATCGAAAGGGGCGTGCTCTTGATACAAATCGCGTTTCCTGACTAGCGGACCGGAACCAATGTTGCGCGCTCGCAGCGGGCGCCGCCGCCGTCCCTCACCCCTCTCGCCGCGCGCGCCCGCGCAACGGGAGAACTATCCCTTCGTTCTTTCAGTAGTTTAGCTTCAGCGTTGCTCCGTGCCTCGGAGGGCACCACAGAGTTCACCTCGGCGTACGCCACTAGAGGGGGCTTTGTCAATACTTTCCATAAAAGTACTCCAGACCGTATTTCAGCCGCCACGGCAGCCAATCTCAACGGAGAGCCTTCGGCGCGGGAGATATTGTACTGCACAAGTGTGCGCAGACACAGGAGCACTCTCTGTTCCCTCACTCTCATAGTCCGATGGGACGGCAATCCGACACTACCGGCGAGAGATCAGGCGCAGGACAACGGCGACACGTGCTATCCGAGGCACGGGGGTATTGGCGTGGCTAGCTGACATATGGCAAATAATTTAATTTTCTTGTAATTTTAATGACTGAACATAGGTTCATAGTATTGCATACAATCAACTATTTCAGAACAGACAGCTGTGCTGCTGGGGAGTTTGTTGCGACACTTCTTCTTCCCAGCGATAGCACTAGGAAGTGGTGAAGGGCGGGCGTTTTTGGGGGACTATCTTTTGTAATTTTCACGTTCGAAAAGTGCTGATTCTCAGCCTAATTTTATTAAATGACGATTTTGAACCGCCAACTTCCAAACTCCGGACTTTTACTAAGAAATTCTTTATGGAAAGCCCAATAGCACTTTGTCCGACCTGGGAATTGAACCCAGGACCCCACGCCCAGCAGTCGCGCTTGCAACCACGAGACCAACGGGCAGTCATATTTTATAAGGTTTAGTCCATGTTTAACCACCACAATCTTTACCCCCGACCATGTTCAACCCCTAAATGTTGTCCATGTTCAACCCCTGGGCGGTTGAACGTGCACTTTTTTTTAATGTGTTTAGTCCACGTTCAACCCTCATAATATGCAATAAACATACAAAACCGGTCAAGTTCGAGTCGGACTCGCGCACCGAGGGTTCCGTACAAGTTTGTAGGTATGTAACTTAAAATTTATGGTTTTCGCAATTTGTCCTTTATCTGTGCTATAAGACGTTGCTTCGTACCAAATTTCAAGATTCTGAGTTCACGGGAAGTACCCTGTAGGTTTTGATTCCCTTACGAGTGTCGAAAATTTGCGGCATAAAAGGCTGTAACTTTTGATTGCGTTGGCTTAGATGATTTTTTCGCAGCTTCAAAAGTCAGTAGACCTGAGTATTTGATATAAATTCCATCTTGGTACCTCCACGCGTTCCTGAGAAAAAGGGTCTTGACAGACAGACGGACGAACCGACCACAAAGTGATCCTATAAGGGTTCCGTTTTTTCCTTTCGAGGTACGGAACTCTAAAAACACAGTGAAATTAAAAACTCCCTTTTTCGTTCACAAAAAAAAAATACAGTACTCCCGTCCCTTTTCAACATTTTCATTTCTGCCCACAATTTAAACTTTTTCCCCCAAGAGACATGTGCTCAATGTGTTCGCATTTATTTTGTGAAAGTTATGAAAACTCACAAATAATCCTCCATTAAAATACTGCCTCTGGAATGCGCCCATAAAATTTAAGAGGAGGTCTGAAATTGACAATGATTGGAGTTCATCATCGTTGGTTAGGGCCGGCGCCCACTGGCGGCACGGCACGGCAAAGGATTTTTATTCGACGAATGGAAATATAACTTATATGTACAGTCACGAGCAAAAGAATGTATACACTCGGCTTTATTCAAAAGCGATTTACTCCTTTATTTTTTAATGAAATTTTATGTTGTTACGAACATAGCATTTCTGAACCCATAGGTTTATGTAATGTATCGTATTTCAACGTTGCATTCGTTATTTCACAAAAAAATCGCAATTGAAAGTTGCCAAGTGTTGATATTGGTGCTTGTGACTGTATGACAATAAAATTTAAATTTCAATGACGGTGCCAAAAGACGTCGCGGCATGCCTAAGGATACCGCGGCATCGTTGCCGATGAAATTTGATTTTTATTGTCATACTTTTAAGTTATATTTTCTATTCGTCAGATAAAAATCCCTTGTCGTACCATGCCGCCAGTGGGCCTTAGTGTTTTAGTCAGAAGACCAAATGTCTGACAACCAGTCCTACCAAGTGGTATCGTTTTACCTATTAGCTGGGTTGTGGAGGTCAGATAGGCAGTCGATCCATGTAAAAAAAAACTTGAGAGGTGTCAAGGGACACCCATATGGAACAAAGTTCCTTTCGATTGATTATTATTTTTTATTATTTATTATGTACAAAAAACCTGTATACACTCAACAAAAATAATCGTCGCGACACCACACTGTTCAATGCGAAATAGAAAGACGAAACGAAAATAACTGGCTTGCTTTCTATAAGAGAGAGAGAGAGAGACAGAGAAACACGCGCACGCCGCACGGCTTACAACTATAGCAAAAAGTGTCGTTCCAACTTTTGGTCTTAATTTTTTCCGTCTAGCCCCCTTTCGCAACGCGCGATAAGGAACTTCGTTCCAATACTGGCATTCAGCTGCATCCAGTTAGACTGGAAGCCGACCCCAATAGTTGGGAAAGGGTTGGCTTCTAAGCGTTAGGTTTTAGATTCGATTCCTATGAAACTGTAATTGGATATTTGCTAAAAACGCTCGCTTTTCCGCTCGCGGTCGTTTAATTAAATAACAAACACTGCAGGAATGCTTGCTGTACGTAAATACTGGTAACTGCTACCAAACGAATACGTTTTATTTAAAATGGAGGCCAATATTGATATTACAACGGGAATAAATTACTGTGGTTGATATTTTTACGCCTTTTTATGATAATTCTGCCTCGGGCTTTGAGTTCATTAAATAAAAATACGTGTGGGCTCTGAGGACCCCCGCCATGAACGAAGTTCAACATAAAAATCCAAGATGGCGGCTGCGAAAACTTTCAAAATAACGAAAATTTTTGCAGCCATCTTGGATTTTCATTTTGACCAATATCAGCTTTAGCATACTCGGAAACCATGATGAGGAAAAATTAGAAAATTGACGTTACGTTACGATTAAAAAAATCCCACTTTACTCGTACCGCAAGCTCCGTAAAAGAACTTCGTTCCAACATTGACACCAGCACCGTAATTGCGTAACACACGATCAATCGGAATCAGAATCATTTTGAAGCAAATTGCTAATCCATTGCTTCATAACTTCGAAAAATTTGTCTGCTCAACACGTAAATAACGCAATGAATGTTGTTGAAATGAAATCTATTGCTACTAATAGGGTGTTACGCAACTACGAGTTACCGCAGGACTTCATACTCAGCAGTAAAGCTTGCGATCACCAACCCACACTTCATGATTCTTTCCGTACTATGCTCCTTGTAACTTTTCGTTCATGTACCAATTTCCCGTGCCCCCTTTGAAACTACTCCTCTCTTCCCTTCCCCTCATCACACCGCATCAGCTATTCACTCTCTGAAAGGGAATACTAACTAACTTTTTAACTGCAGCGCCCCGACACACACTCGACTGGCATTGGTTGGGTTATCAAAAGATAGATTTTTCTATCCAGAGGCCGGTATTGGGCGATAGTACTGGAGGATGGTGCTCGAAGATAGTACTGGAAGATAGTACTGGAAGATAGTACTGGAGGATAGTACTGGACGTTACTTTCTATTTCTATTAATCAAATTTTATCTCTCTTCAGCACACATTCACAGTGTGTTTGTGAACTTGGCAACTACAAGTAAAGCGCGCGTCACTTCGGCTAAGGCGCGGCTAAGCATTGCAATATAACGTGGCAATGCCGCCATTCTCTTGGGTGCATTACCAGTCGATAGCGATGTGGATGAATATTTCGACGCAATATTTTAGTTAGTATAGGATATTATATTTTTATTTTAAAACGTTTAAAATCTAGTCGCAATTTCATCTCGGCGACAATAATTTTCAAAAACTTGACAAAATGTTCGGATATTAGAGGTATTTTTGACAGATTGAGACTGACATCTGACATCAGACTGTGAACGTTCTTAAAATTACGAGAATTGCCCTCTGGTTGATGACGATGAAATTCTGTTTCATTTAAAACCTTAATTTGAAACAAAAGAAACTTGAAATTGTGTATTTATTTTCCAACTTATTTCTTTGCACCGAGTGTTTCTCGGTTTCAGTTCAACTTTTCGTAAAAACAACAGTTTTTGTGAAGTTCCATTCTGTTTGTTATACAAATAAAATAAGTGTGCAAGTACAGACTTTTGCCAAGTTTTGTAGTACATACCAAGATTTTCAATTAAATATACTTAATAAATATTTTGAGCGTTTCCGTGCAAGGCTTTATTGAACGGGTATAATAAATTTAAAAAAAAATCAACGGGTTGCACTCCGGGAGTGCCGGCAGAAGTGAAAACTTGAATATTAACGTTGTGCATTTTTGATATTTTGGAATGCGGTCTACTCTCCCTCCGTCTTACGAATTTTCGATCAGGTCACGTGTCCTGACGCCAGTTTAACATTTTTTACCCATCACAACAAAAGTGCACAACGCCGCTAAAGAAGTTTTCACTTCAAAAAAGCCTTCCGACCGATTTCGGTCACGGTAGCCATCTCGATGGAGTTTAGCCAGGTACGCAGGAGATATTATAGTGCACAAGTATGTGCGTAAACACAGGTGCACTTTCTGTTCCTTTACTCTCATAGTCCGATGGGACGGCAATCCGACACGACCGAGAGAGATGCAGAAGTGTTCTAGTGGTAACAACCCTGACTTACGAGTCGTAACAGACAGGCGCTTTACTTTGTGTAAATAATTTCATCATTACTGCTCTCAAAACGGTGAAGGAAAACATCGTGAGGAAACCGGCATGCCTTAGAACCAAAAAGAAGACGTGTACAGTCAACAAAAGAGATAAGTATGCAGGTCGTCGGATATAGTTGAAGTTTAGTAAGACTCTTTTGTTGACTGTGCTTCTACCAACCCGCACTCGGCCCGCGTGGTGGATTACGGCCCACTCCCACTCTCGAAGAGAGTAGGCCTGTGTCCCAGCATTGGGACACAAGGTGGACTAACAAAAATGAAAAAAAAAACTGTATTCAGTTGTAAGTCATAGATTCTAGAATTATTCTATACATATTTCCATGTTTCTCTTAATGCGCTACATTAATATACCTTTTATATAACACAATACATTATTCACCATAACTTCGCCACATCGCTAAAAGCTTATGACATATAATTAACATCCATTTGTTATTTCCTTTATCTGAATGATTAATTAATGAATACTTGATCCGTCACGCCGGAGACTTAATGGATGGGCAGGAAGCTCCATTCATATTTATTTAGTTTTGTTATGAAGAAGGAATGTGCTTAGAAGTGGGTAGGATGCTATTTATGACGATGATGATTCGAATTAATTACTTACTTTTTCAGATTGAGATTAATATTGTTTTCTTATAGTCTGGTAAAAACAAACTCCATCTTGTCAAGGGCGCGGTCTAGTTCTAACAGCATCCTAAGTATGTTGATGGAAAAATACGACGCACCTTGGTTGTCGCACGCTGTGGAGGTGCTGGTCAGAAGACCCCTCAGCTAACCTTGCAATTTTATTTTATTTTTCTTTTCCTTTTATTTTTGTCCCTGTGTTTTTGTTTACTAACAATAGTTGTTAAGAACAATGTTACTAACAATTGGGCCTAGTTGCCATAAATAAACAAATATTATTATTATTAAATGTATTTTTATCAAGTTGACTGGCAACTAAATTGTTCGTATTATTCAAATCACATTTAGTGTGTATACCACGAGAGACACGCGTCGATGACGGGTTCCCTACGTGTATTCGAAAGTTGTTAATTCGATTTTTATTATATCGAACACGGTATGTCGATAATTCAGTTGTACGATGTTTTATTACATCGATGCTTTATTAGTGCGATGTAACGTTTGTGCGAAACACCCTACAGCGATTGCTCATTAGTTCGACAGTATGTCGGTTCGAAACGCCTACTGTTTTCCGTGACATTTTATTAATAATCTTATTTTGCATTATAGACGTAAAGGAAATACATTATAAATACCATACATATCTTCACGTCTTTTTTCCTAAAATGAGGAAGACAGGTAACCAATTCACCACGTTTAGCTGTGGCATGGGCCAAAGATAACGTATATTGTCTATATCAGTGACCGGTTGCTAGCCAATCGCCTGATACCCTCAAAACCGTCAATCATACAACAAAAAAGATATAAACTTAAATCAATAAATGTGATATTGTCAGTGACAGAGGCGGACACGCGTCCCTCGTGTAAATACACGAGCGGCATGTTGTTGGCGGCTGTTCCGCCCCGACCCTAGCTCGAGCCAGCCCGCGTCGCTGAGCCTGTAGTTTTAAATCCGATCCAGCCTGTCCCTTACTGCCCTCTCCCAGCGACACCCTAAGCCAAGGTCCGTCCCCCACAGGGGGTGCCCTTAGCGTGTAGTCGCTTAGTTTTTATGTTTTTTAAGCCCTGGCTATAATTTATTAAGGCATCCACAGGCAAGCCTGGTTCTCTGCTTTACCGTGCTTGCCTGACGATGCCTCACAGGTTGAACTGCGAGATGCCACAGTTAAAATAAAAAACTTGAGAGGTGTCAAGGGACACCCGGATGAAACGAAGTTCAACGAGAGAGAGACAGACAGAGAAACACGCGCACGCCACACGGCTTACAACTACCTATAGCAAAAAGTGTCGTTCCAACTTTTGGTCTTAATTTTTTCCGTCTAGCCTCCTTTCGCAACGCGCGATAAGGAACTTCGTTCCAAAAAAATGTAGGCAGGTGTTGCCAACACGCGTCAGCGCTTGCAATTGTCTATGTGGTCGACGCGTGTCGCTCGTGTGCACATTTAGGTACAATTCTCAAACCGCAGCGGCGTGCGGCACAGCTATCGCAATGACAGACCGCAGCGACACGACTGGTTTCTATGTAACTCTCTGTAACTACGTAACGTGCGTAACTTCAGACGCCAGCACACCAAGCTACCCGAAACTGTCAAAATTTCATAATCAACTTTGAACTTAATACTTTACCGATAAAGTTGAAAATCTATTAAAGAAATTTGACAGGTTGTAGTAGCTTGATGTGCTGGCGTCTGTAAGTACGTTACGCCTTCAGTATTGTACCTTTAGCTTAGGTTCACACGGGCTATTTTGTCCCGCGGCGATTTTTTTTATTTTTTAGCACACTGCATATTCAACAAACTGCTTAGCGCCGAGAGTTGATAATCCAACAGTGTGTTATTTTGACGCGGTCTGTTGGATTCTCAACGCTGGGCTCAACAACGAGAGTTAAAAATTCAGTGCGCGATAAAATCCCGCCGCGATATTCTCGCGTTCGTGCGATATGGGCTTATTGTCAATCGTCATCAATTATATGAAAATCTACGATGTAGTGCGTCAAGCCAAGTTCGGAGAAACAAAGAGCGACGTACACCCGTGTTCTTTACCTATTTACATTTTATTTATTTATTACTTTTAAGAAGGCTTACAGTCTAATTACAAATAATAAATAACAACAACACATTATCAAGTTGCTAATAACAAGCCTCCACAGTTATATAAAATATTGATTACTTAAAGCTGAACAATTAAAGCACATTGTGTGTTTAGGTAAGTAACTAAGTTACGTTAGTTTTATTTATTTAAGTATTTATATTGCTACATTTATGAGTTTAAGAACCATTAGCTGGCGCATCATTCACAAAAAAATGATTTGGCTAAGAGCGCCCTTGCTGTACTTATCTTAGTGCAAAATAAGTCAATATCATGTTCAGAAGATACATCATTGAAGCTTCGAGCGCTTCTTATAAGAAAACAATTACGCCTATAATTAGTAGTGGCAGAAGGCACACCTAGAAGCAGCCTTTCACTTAATCCATTTTATCGATATTTCCACGCAAACAATCCTTGTTAAGTTTGATTTAAGTTACTGTTAGCCTGTTATCCGACTGCTGGGCAAAAGCCTCTCCACACGACTTCTAGCTCTTTCGATAAAGGGCAAAGTAGACCACTGGTCGTTTGTTCAGTCCAGCTCGCCCCGACATCTTCTACGGGGTCTGCCGCGACGCCTTCTAGCTGTGTCAGGGCTCCATGTGGTGGTTTTTTTGGTCCACAGCTCATTGAGCAGACGGCAGACGTGGCCAGCGGCTTTCTGAGCAACGTCAGTAATCTTTATTTTGGAGCGCGCCTTCTAGGCGTCAAATTGACAGACCATATTCGCAACACTAGATTTAAGTTATTATACAGGGTTATTTGTAAAACACCAACAACCTCTTAAGAGGTCATTGTACTCATCATTATGAACAACTTTTACTATAAGACCAAACCTGAAATCGCGAAAACAAAAATCAGCTGCTCCCTACATTTTGACGAGTTATGCGAACATAAATGTAGGGAACAGCTGATTTTTTTTTCGCGCTTTCAGTTTTGGTCCCATAGTAAAAGTTGTTCATAATGATGAGTACAATGACCTCTTAAGAGGTTGCTGATGTTTTACAAATAACCCTGTATATTTATTGTACAGACGCCAGCACATCAAGCTACTGCAACCTGTCAAATTTCTTTAATAGATTTTCAACTTTATCGGTAAAGCATTAAGGTTCAAGGTTCATTGGGAAAATTTGACAGTTTCGGGTAGCTTGACCTGCTGACGTCTGTACTCAAAGTGCATCATTTTCATGTTAAAGTTTCTACTTTTAAGATTTATGTTCAATTTTCTTTTAAACAATAACCAAAAAAAACGTAACCACCTTTAGACCAGTAATTTAAAAGAATATATAAATAATAACTCACCCATTAGATCTGCCAGCTGTACGCCTGTGTTCCCCTGAAGTAAACTTTAGCGCCTTGTACACTGAGCACACTATATTCACTGAATGACTGGAATTTACACACTGACAACACTGAGGAAAGAGACTGGAAAGGGAAGAAGAAAAATTAGGAATTCGTAAACCAAATCCAGAAACAGAAAAAACAAAAATTAGAATAAACTCTTGAGTCTTTCGGATAAAGCTGGGAGCGAGATTCTTTCAGCTAAAATGATGATTATGTAGCGATATCTGCAACGCCACATGCGACCTACGCGTCATACCGACGTCACGCAAAATCCTGTATCGAGCAAGCAGAGTTTACCGCGCAATTAGCATATATACAACAGCCCGACATGATTCATAGGGCAGTTGCCCGCAAGACAAAACACCCGTCTCGATGGAAGATCCTCCCTTTTCTATGGAGGAAGAATAAACTTTAGACCCTGTTTCTCATACCTCTATATGAAAAAGACTCGGCGGTCGCTGATAAAGTCAGCATTAAGAAAACTTTCATACAAATCAAACGTGTCACGGTTTACAGCGTTACTAGGAAGGATCGCTTGGCGTTGTCTTGGGCGCTGTTGGTAAACATCTGTGATATTGTCTCTTATTTATAATTAAACTGTAAGCCTAATATTTGTAAGAATGTACTGTACCTACCTACTGTTTTTGAGTAAATAAATATTATTATTATTATCTCCTTTATTTCAATGTAATCATATAAATTATATTTTTAAATATTAGAATATAAAAAGTATAAAAACATTTAAAAATATAAAAAATAGTAGCCCACCGGTATCGGGAACAGGGTCCAAGCTACCGGTGGTCAGGGCTCCAGAGAGAGGAACCTCCTGACAAGGCGAGCCGTGTCCAGAAGTACCGCTTTCTGAATCAAGCCCTTGATCCAGCTGCCCAACGAGAGCCTCTTCAGGTGTTGATCGAGGCTCTTGGCTATTAAGCCATTGGCTGTCACGACTATCGGCACAATGATCGCTGAGTCCACATCCCACATGTCGACAACCTCGCGAGCCAAGTCAAGATACTTGATTTGTTTATGTTTCTCGGCTTTCACGAGGTTCTCATCATGCGGGACGGTTATGTCAACAATCATTGCGCGTCGCTCTGATCGATCCACCACCACTATATCAGGCTTATTGGCAACAATAGTCCTGTCAGTGATGATGGATCGATCCCAGTACAATGTGATATTACCATTTTCGAGAACTGGGTCGGGCACATACCTGTAGTACGGCACCTCCGATTGCACAAGGTTGTATTTCAGAGCAAGTTGCTGATGGATTATCCTAGCTACAAGGTTGTGTCTATGCAAGTACTCTCCGTTAGCTAGACGAGAACACCCGGAGATAATATGCCTGATTGATTCTCCCGGCCGGTGGCATGCCCGACAGATGTCAACCGTGCCGTCTTTCACAATAAATCTCCGGTAATTGTTCGTCATCATAACTTCGTCCATAATTGCACAGACAAAACCTTCGGTTTCTCCAAAGAGATCACCGAAACGCAGCCAGGCTACGGACGCTGGTAGATCTACATCGGGCCCATGTAGGGCCCGGTAAAAGCGTCCGTGAAGCTCCTTACTCTGCCATACTTCCATGCGATCATTGGTGTCAAGCACTACTGGCTTGCGCCAGTTCTCTTTAGCCAAGGAGAGCGGGGTGAGGCCCTTGTCCACCGCGACTACATCTCGATGCATCCCCATGTCGGTCTCTAAGAAATATTCCCTGAGACTGCATATCTCGCGATTGTGGAGGGTCTTAGCGTTTAAAAAGCCTCGACCTCCACACTTTCGCGGGATATACAGCCTCATTACCGATGACCGTGGGTGATGCATTCGACTTGCAGTTAGCAGCGTACGGACCCTCCTATCCAGGGCGTCAAGTTCGGTCTGAGTCCATTTGAGTATGCCGAAAGAGTACATCAAAACCGGCATGACCCAACCGTTGAAGGCGCGCACCTTGTTTCCGCCTGATAAAAGACTATTGAATACTTTTTTCAGGCGGCCATAGAAGCGCTCTTTCAACGATTGCTTCATGTCAGTAACATTGATGCCCAACGCTTCCGACATACCCAAATACTTATAGGTTTCGGATGCGGAGAGGGCTCTAAGATTTGTGGAATCCGGGAGTTGTGTTCCCACGGATTCCACGATCTCCCCTCGCTTTACATGCATGACCGCACATTTGTCCACACCAAATTCCATCCTGATGGCGCTACTGAAAGTTTCAGTGATATTCAGTAGCTCCATCAGTTGCAAATTGTTGGGGGCAAAAAGTTTTAGGTCATCCATGTAGAGGAGGTGAGATATAACCTGACCACCTCTCCTCAGCCGATAGCCTAGACTTGAATCTTCCAACAGCGTGCTTAGAGGATTCAAGGCTAAGCAGAACCAAAGTGGACTCAAACTGTCGCCCTGGAATATGCCTCGCTCGATCCTTATCGGCTCGCTATTCCTCTGGATATTTCGACATCCTGGATAGCGAAGGACCGTCCTCCATTGCCCCATACACGTCATCAGGAAGGTGCGCAGAGTTGTATCTACTTTATACAACTCCAGCACCCTCATGAGCCATGTATGTGGCACGGAGTCATAAGCCTTCTTATAATCTATCCAACATGTCGACAGATCCTTTCGGGAACGACGAACCTGTTGGCTAATGGCCATATCAATGAGAAGTAGCTCCTTAGTACCGCGGGACCCATTCTTACATCCATTTTGAGAGACAGACATGATGGAGTTAGTGTCTATATGTTTATTAATTTTAGCTCTCAAAATGGATGTAAGAACTTTATAGACCGTCGGTAAACAAGTGATCGGTCTGTAATTTTTGGGATCCGCGGTACTACCTGATTTATGGAGCAGGTGGGTTATTCCTGTCGTTAGGAACTGGGGCAGCGACCCTGACTCTAAGGCTGACTGGAACTGGGATGCCAAGGGGGCGTGCGATCTTTGGAACCACTTTATCCAAAAGTTGTGCAGCCCGTCCCGCCCTGGAGATTTCCAGTTAGGCATCGGACGGACTGCACGAGCAATATCTTGGGGGCTGATGATAAGTGGCTCCATTTCTGGTATTAGTTCGCACGCTCGCTCGATCTTCCCAGTCCAATCACCTTCGATGTGATTGACAGGCACCGACCAGATGTTTTGCCAGAACGAACACATGGCGTCATCATCTGGTAGGTGCGTGTCAGTCACACCTTGGTCCAGTCGCTCCCAATCCCTGTAAACCCACCTTTCATCGCTCTGGAATGTGCGATTCTGAGTGTACCGCTCCACTCTCCGCCTGTACCGACGAATACGGTTTGCCCATGCACAGATCTTCTGCTTCAGGAAGTCGATACGCTCTGTGACGCGGGACAAATAATCTCGAGAACTAATATCAGTCCCCGAGAATGCCCGCCTCACAAAGCGCATCACTCTAGGGCGAGTATTGCCCTCCCTGAAGCAGATTAGCTTGCCGATGAGTGCTCTAGTCTCCCCGATACGACGCTCAATCCTGCACTGCCAAGCTGGTACAGCTGGTTTTGGTCGTGTGGCTCTGTCACTGTCCGGGAATTTGACATGAGCTACACGACATGCCGCAACAGCCGCACAGTACAAGATTGAATGGGTATCGGTGAGGTCTTTGCTGTCATTAAAGTAATTTGCCAGCTGCGAGTCTAGAGCACACACCAGCGCCTTGTTTTTCTTGTGCATGGGCAAACGAGGTAAACGTGGTCTGAGTCCAGGCGGAATAGATCGGTACTCACGGAAAGCATCCTCCAAAGCGCTCCTCAATCTTACATTGCACTGGGAGCTCACGGATATAGCCTCATCATCATCCTCTTCATCAACGCGGTTGGGTCGCGATGAAAAACTGGGTAAATTTTGCAGTTGCACCGCGACCAATGACGAAGCAGGCGTAACGTGGCTATTCCGTGATTCGAGGCGTAGTCGATCAAGTACAACGTCATCCAGCATATGGTTACGCTGGATGACCCGCACCTGATCCGACAGTCGTTGCGCCGACACGTTGACAGCTGGTTCAAGCACCTGAAACAGAGAGAGCATCCGACCACGGTACGCAGTCAAGTTACTTCCCCCCTCTGTAGCCCCAAAGTATGCGCGCATGACATTTTCATTGACAGTTTGTGTCCATCTCATGCGCTGCACACTTCCACCGGTAGCGGGGACCCTATCAGAGGCCGGTGGGCCTCGGAGTCCTAAGCTGGCCGGTGGTCGGCCTCTTCCGCGCCGACGTACTGGTGGTGGTGTCGTCGGCGGCGAAAAGTATTCGTCGCTCGAGCTCGACGCAACTGCAGCGGCCGGTGTCACTGGACTCACGTCTGGAGCAGGTTCCGGCAACTGCGAGGCGGAGCTGAGCGACGAACCCGAAGGTGTTGGGTGTGTGGTTTCTTGTTGCCGTGCCCGACTTCGTGTCAACATTGTAGTATTTTTCTCTCACGGTTATGTAGCCTCCACATTGAAGTATGGACTTATATTCTGGGGTAATGCTTCAAATATAATATCATCCGTGCTTTTGGCACAAAAAAGATGCATCCGAGCCATCTCAGATATTTTGTATGCCTTTTGGTGGGACATAGCATGGATCAACATTTTTTGTATAACATGTTGAATACACAAAATGAATAAATTAATTTGAATTTGATTATTTATATTAAAAAATACTAAAAAATATCGGAGTACAATTTTTTTTTCACTGTCAGCTTGGCAGTCGGGCCACAGATTATTATTACAGTTATTATTATTATTATTATTATTGTTTTTAGAAAGGTATTCATAAAATACGAAACACGAGCTCCGTTTTTGACCACGAGCCAAAATATCCTTGTCGTGTAATCGGTCACACCCTTGGTTTGTATGAAGTGTTGACCATGCCGCGCTAGCAGCCAGTCCGTTAACGAAGAAACGGGCCCGTAGAAAAGCAGTTCGATACTTTGAAACGAAGGTTTAATTTGACTCCCTATTAATTCTTTAATTAATAGGGAGTCAAATTAAACCCTCGCTCGTGAAGACGGCCCCTTGGCCGTCTTCAATTTCGGCGATATTATCGTCGTGGCACGTATTTCTATACACTCTCTTAGAACGTGTCTCCACACGGCGATAACATCGTGGCGAGAATTAGATGACACGGCGAGACTATCACCGCGATTCTCTCGCTCGTGGAGATGGCGCCTAACTTTTTCAGACGGGTGAAATAACATCGGGAGTAGGTAAGGATAACTGTCAAATCGTGTTCGTTCTTAGTTCGGGCCTTTTTTTTTTGGTTGTGAAATCATCAAATGACTCCTCCCGCTCTGGGCGGAGCGGAAGGTGTCAGACTTTTACTGACTAAAACCCACCCGTGTTCCTTCAGTTGCCTGTGCCAAGGGCCACGGTATCTCTTTAGAACAACCCGCAGCCCTGGCGGCTAGTTCAGGCCCCGAAGTAATCTTATGTCCGTAGGTGATACGGAGTAGAAATCTCGGCCGAAACTCAAATTTCATGCTTAGAGAGTAGACCCCCAGAATTGTGCGCTTTTTCTCGGGGCCACGAATTTTATTACAGTGCAGCCGTCGCGAGAATGCGTTCCTGATACCTCGCAGTGTGACAATTCTAGTAGCTAATAAATAATATCCCTGGACATATCACACAGCGCCATCTAGTCCCAAGCTAAGCAACCTAATGCTTGTGTTATGGTAACAAGATGGCTGATAAACTACTTATATACATTTTTTTTTTGTAAATACATACATATTATAGATAGAAAAACACCCAGACTCAGAACAAATACATGTAGGTCATACAAATATTTGTTCCGTGCGGGAATCGAATCCGCGACACGCAGCGCAGCAGTCCGATCGCTCAGCCACTGCGCTAACCGTGTTGTCAAATAAAGACCAATTCGTCTGTATCAAACTGACAAGTGTCAAGACCGCCTTCTCTTGGCGGCTGGACTATACGCCAGCGCGGCGATTCTGTGCTCTGTATCCTAAATACATTGGCATTACGCTCGTTTGGCCAATTCCACAATAATTTACTACGGTAACTAGTAATAGAAAACTACTAGCAAAAGAAAAGGAAAAAAAAAACAGCCCCTCGAATTGAAAACCTCATTCTTTTAAAAATCGTTTAAAAAAATAGCCGACGCACGCAGGAATGTTACCTAGTTTCCAATTTTTCTGTACGAGCAACAGTATGGTCGCGCCATTTTGTTTTTTTGCATTTACTTTTTACTTTTTAAACGCTAGGCAACGATGTTTATTTTATTGGAGAAATGTTTTTTGTTCCATTTTCAAAATGGTAATAAAGTTTAGTTTTTACTATGATATTATTTTTTTAATGTCAATGTTAGATCGAGTTAGAAACACCACGCTGCGTTCCATAACTCAAGTAGCGGATGTTGGAGTAAATACAGCTCGACTGAAGTGAGAGTGAGCCGGACACATCGCACGAATACACCCGGACAGATGGGCAAAGATCGTCACTCAGTGGACGCCTGACGGAGTACATCGCCGTCGAGGTAGACCACGACGAAGGTGGTGTGACGAATGACGATCTAATAACGTTTGCGGACAATATTTCATTTCTCAAGTCCCCCACTTCCCTTTCACCTACCTACATCCAAACTAATATTATAAATGCGAAAGTAACTCTGTCTGTCTGTCTGTCTGTCTTTGCTTCACGCCTAAACTACTGAACCGATTTGTGTGAAATTTGGAACAGACATAGTTTGGAACTTGAGAATGGACATAGGATAGTTTTTATTACAAAAAATAAAATAAAAAATAAAATTTATTCCGGACATACAGCGCCATCTATTGGTCAAGAGTCGGTGTCATCTATTGGTGAAGTCACTATTCCACGCGAACGAAGTCGCGGGCAAAAGCTAGTCTATCTATATGTCGGAGTTATTCGTTTATTCGGAACGCCAGCGCCATCTCGTGGCGCTAGACAGTCTAGCCTGAGTTCGTGGGGGTGGACGGAGAGCTACAGCTACAAGAACGGTGTGAGCAGAGCTCTCGAGATCATCGAAACATTGGACATCGTACGAACAACGTGCTTAGAAACTGTCGCGTTCCGTATCGTTGAGTTGTTTAACTTGTTGTAAATTATAATCTGATTTGAGCTGCAAATCGTTTTTCTATTGTGCTATAACCAACACTACCCATAGTACGCCCACAGTAATTAAAATATGCCTGATGTTAACGAGAGACAGAAATACCTTCTCCGTCATATAAATAAAAATGAATCAAATCAAAAAATCAAATCACCGAAATGTACGCGCATAACTTTCGATCGCGACTGCACTAAATTGGATATTTCTTTTTTTTTTAACCGACTTCTAAAAAGGAGGAGGTTCTCAATTCGGATGCTTGTATTTTTTTTTAAATGTTTGTTCACGCATAACTCCGTCACTTGCCAACCGATTTGAAAAATTCTTTTTTTGTTGGAAAGGGTATACTTCCCAAATGGTCCCATAGAAATTTCATCAAAAACGGTTCAGTAGTTTGGTTTTTAAACCAAAATTACTGGTAAAAATTACAACTTAAAAGTGAAAAATAAAAACTTTTTTGCAAAAAAAACAACCGACTTCCAAAAACAACACTACAAAGTGAAAAATAACTTTAATTTCGGAAGTCGGTGGCAAACAACGAAAATGCGAACCCAACGACACCGACTTCCGAAATTAAAGTTATTTTTCACTTTGTAGTGTCGTTTTTGGAAGTCGGTTGTTTTTTTTGCAAAAAAGTTTTTTGTGTTTGTTATGTGCAGGACAAGGTTTGTATAGAAGAAAAGTAAAAGAAAAAAAAATGGCGGTACGACGTTCGCCGGGTCAGCTAGTTTATAATACCGTTGGTCGCGGCTGTGATTCGTGGATCTTTGGCAGTCGTTATGGGTTGTCTTACCAAGGGGTATTGTATTACCCCAATAACGACAAGGTTGTGGAGGTCAGATGGGCAGTCGCTCTATGTAAAATACTGGTATTCAGCTGCTACTATTGCTATTCTGATGCACCTCTTCAGGATAGATTCGTCAGGATGGAATAAGACACTCATCTGATAAGTGTCTCTCCAAACTAAAAGCCTTAACTAGATTAAAATATCAGCCAAAACTGTGGCTTATTGTTGTGTGCAACAGATTGCCATGGAGCAGAGTTAGAAAAAAAATCAGCTGCATCCGGTTAGACTGGAAGCCGACCTCAACAAAGGAGAAGTAGGAACATTATAGGCTGACTATGCTATACATCCGTTTGAACATTCTAAACATGGCTGATATTACAAGTTCGTAATAATTAGTTAAAACTACCCTCAAACAGCATACCAAATCAAAATTACAAAATGAATATTCTAATATCAATTCGGATTCATAACTCGAAATCAATTAGAGATAGCGTTTCGAATAGCTTCGTTCTCGTGTTCCGGACGGCTGCCGGACACCCGACACCGGACGCCGGACACGGATGTCCGGCCGGACACCGGCGGACCGGATTGGGATTTAGCTGCGTTTTGTCGGATTTGACTGCCGTTTCTAACTTTTATGAGTCAAGTTTGTGGAGGCTTACCTACCTCTACCCCATTCGATAATAATTATAACTTGGTATTTTATAAAGTTTGTTAAAACTGCCGTCTTTGCTCTAGTAGTCGCAAGCGTGACTACTGCACGTGGGATCCTGAGTTTGATTCCCGAGGCAAGAAAGATTTTTTGGTTTTATTGACGAATTTACCGAGCCAAAAAAAAATAGAAGACATGTGACATCTACCAACCCGCACTGGGCCCGCGTGGTGGATTACGGCCCACTCTCTCTCACCGAGAGGAGGCCATATCCCAACAGTGGGAACATTATTGGCTGATAATGATATCGTCTACTTTTGGAATGTTTGTAAATATGTGAGCACCATGTATCTATCACATACATAGTTAATTTATACAGGGTGTTATTGACAGCCCTCCGCAAACTGATAGGTGGCTTCAGTACATCATATTAAGATGACCGGTACATGTAATTCTTTCAGGAACATTAAGGGAATCCAAAAAACCAGATTTGTTTTATTACCTCACACGCAACGTATCGTTACCGTGGCAAAACGCACGTAGCGGACGGCAGCGCAGCGAGCTTGAGCGAGGCTGTTTTCAGCTGTTTTATTTACATAAATGGAGTGTTGCATACAGAGAACGTAATTTTACATTGAAATAAAGAAATACCAGCAGAAAAAACGGCATAATTTTTTTTTCCTGAGAAAATTTCCAGTGGGATATGATTCAGAATAAGGAGCTGAATCAATCCTGTGTTTTTGTGGAGGGCTGTCAATAACACCCTATATGCCATGGTTTCATTAATCCATTTTAATTCTTTTACCTATAATATTGTGGTATAGTAATTTTATTTTTAGGTGCATCGTCTTCACATATATATAATTAATTTATAAAAAAATAAGAAAAAAAAAAATCTATTTATTTCAGGTTCTCCCATATTAAAATCAAATCACAAGTTACGAAACACGAGAACGAGATACATAAAAATAATTACAATATTAAAATAAATACAATGTCATCAAATCATAAAGTAGAATGTCAAATGAAATAAGCAACTCAATGTCAAATGAAAATTTAAAATTTATCGGAAATTAATAATATAAAATACAAATAAAATAAAAGTTTAGCAAATTAATACTCAATACTTTTATTGCATTCCACATGTAGGTATTCTTAGGTGGTAAACTTACAATTAGATCATATGAGGGTCCATATGATCTAATTGTAAGTTTACCACAATCGGGCACAGAAAAATAAGTGAGAAAAATATTGCAAAATATTGTAAACATTTTAAAAGAGTAACGGTGGAGTTTCTTGCCCATTCTTCTCCATACGAAAACTACCTTTTAGAAGGGTCGACTGGAATCAATTTTATTTTTGACGTTCAAAAGTGCCTTTTATGTGCCTATTCGAAATAAATGATTTGACTTTGACTTTGATAACGCGGGAATGAAATATACTTGGCGAAATGTGCATGAATGTACACTGGAGAGCTAGAAGAGCCCTCCGAGGTACCGGGAGGAATCAAACACAGTGATCCCTTTTATATTTATATTTTCTAGAATGTTTTCACATCTTCTCTAATTGTCACTTCTTATTCTAGAACCATCTCTTTGACACTCGCTTGAACGTTCGAATGTCATTCGCGCTAAATTATACCCGGCCTGCAACATATGAGGTTGCCTTCGGCAGACAAGCCTCTACAGTACCTTCCTGCCTATCCCTTAGGGTCATAAAGGCGTGATTGTACGTACATTCTAAGGCACAGAACAGTCTCGATAGAGTTAAAACTTGACAACCAATCACAAACAAATGCTGCTAACTCAGCTTATAACCTTGCGAAGCAATCGATGCAGGCTCTAAAATAGTCTGAGCTATTTCAATCTAACCTACTCTTAGTTTCACATAACATAACATCGTGCCTGTATTCCCCAAAAGGATGAGTAGAGGTGTAAGGTACGCTTATATTTCGTCAGAAACTATTGTCATCAACAGGATACAAATTCAAACAGACTGCTACTGAGTAACGTTTTATGGACGCCGAGGAAGCAGTGGCTGCGTTTCAAAATGCCGTCGAAGAGACCCCTAAGGACGAGTGGGCAAAGTGCTTTTCTGAATGGTTCCATCGGATGCAGCGATGTATTGATGTAAATGGACACTATTTTGAAAAAATATAATAAAACCAATAACTTGCTAGTTTGTTCAGTTTAGATTTTCTAAGAAATTTCAGTGTCACCCTCGTACAGTCACGAGCAATATGTCAACACTTGGCAACTTTCAATTCCGATTTTTTCGTGAAATAACGAATGCAACGTTGAAATACGACACATTACATAAACCTATGGGTACGAAAATACTATGTTCGTAACAACATAAAATTTCATCCAAACTAATATTATAAATGCGAAAGTAACTCTGTCTGTCTGTCTGTCTGTCTGTCTGTCTTTGCTTCACGCCTAAACTACTGAACCGATTTGTGTGAAATTTGGTACAGACATAGTTTGGAACTTGAGAATGGACATAGGATAGTTTTTATTACAAAAAATAAAAAATAAAATAAAAAATAAAATTAATTAATTAATTTATTAACATACAGCGCCATCTATTGGTCAAGAGTCGGTGTCATCTATTGGTGAAGTCACTATTCACGCGAACGAAGTCGCGGGCAAAAGCTAGTTAAAAATAAAGGAGTAAATTGATAATAATAATAATGATAAATGTTAAAATAAAATGTAATATTTTTTTGTAATTATATTTAAGTAATTGTTAATGTTTAGTATAATGTAAATTGTAATAATTAGAATCAATAATATAATATAATAATTATTATGTACAATTTGCAGTGCCCTTACAGGGTACACGTTTTAACACTGTGTCATGAAATTTGAATGCATGCCTACTAACCAGTGTTTTACATGTAGCAAAATAAATAAATAAATCTCTCTTAAATAAAGCCAAGTGTATACATACTTATGCTCGTGACTGTACTGTATAACAAGTCTACCCTACACTGTATCTACCTCTTCGTGGAGTAATACCGTGAAGTTATATCTCTTTCATATTATTTCTGTTGTGTATCTGCAGATATTATTGATATGACCACTCGGCTCCTATCAATTATTCAGCGGTAGGACGCGACGCGACGCGACGTTAAAATAGACGGCACGGTTAGCGCAGTGGTTAAGCGATTGACTGCTGCGCTGCGTGTCGCGGGTTCGATTCCCGCACGGAACAAATATTTGTATGACCTACATGTATTTGTTCCGAGTCTGGGTGTTTTTCTATCTATAATATGTATGTATTTACAAAAAAAAATGTATATAAGTAGTTTATCAGCCATCTTGTTACCATAACACAAGCATTAGGTTGCTTAGCTTGGGACTAGATGGCGCTGTGTGAAATGTCCAGGGATATTTATTTTATTATTTTATTAGATGATGTAGCTGTTTGTAGCGTGTTGGGGTAGGCAGACCGAATTTCGGTCATGGCGAACCATCTCAAGCGGAGACTAACTATCGGTGCGGGAGATATAGTGCACAATATTGTGTGCGTAGACACAGGAGCCCGTGGCTAAAATAATAACAGCCGCACAGGTCGATCGGTCAGGTTAAGCTACGCTTGTCGCGTTTGGTCTGTGGATGGGTGACCATGTCAACATACCGAGACCCCTCCGTGCCTCGGAAAGCACGTTAAGCCGTTGGTCCCCGCTGTCATTCGTGGATCTTTGACAGTCGTTACGGGTAGTCAGAACCCCGAAAGTCGGACAACCAGTCTTACCAAGGGGTATCGTATTACCCAGTAACTGGGTTTTGGAGGTCAGATAGGCAGTCGCTCCATGTAAAATACTGGTATTCAGCTGCATCCGGTTAGACTGGAAGCTGACCCCAACATAGTTGGGAAAAGGCAGGCAGATGATGAGACACAGGAGCATTCCCTCTTCTCTCACTTTCATAGTCTGATGGGAAGGTAATCAAACATGACAGGAGAGAGATCAGGCGCAGGGTCAGCGGCTTAATGTCCAGTAGGCAGATATGACTGTCAACAACAATATTTCATCATCTGTTGTATTCCCAACTATGTTGGGGTCGGCTTCCAGTCTAACCGGATGCAGCTGAATACCAGTATTTTACATGGAGCGACTGCCTACCTGACCTCCACAACCCAGTTACTGGGTAATACGATACCCCTTGGTAAGACTGGTTGTCAGACTTTCGGGCTTCTGACTACCCGTAACGACTGTCAAAGATCCACGAATGACAGCCGGGACCAACGGCTTAACGTGCTTTCTGAGGCACGGAGGGGTCTCGGTATGTGAAAATTATCACCCATCCATGGACCAACCGCTTATGACTAAAGCATGCAAAATAGTTAACACAACTTATGTTCAAAGCTGTTATGTAGCCACAAGCCCCTTCCGATGTATTAAGTCTATTGCCATAAATACCTAAATATTTATCTTAGGGTAAAACTCAGTATATAAGTCAAGGTAAAAACTCTAGGTCATAGACAATCAACTCTCCAAATTTTATTTGCTAGGCTGTTGTAATAACAAAAAAGTCTAAAACTTTGTTGATCGATAAAGCTAAAAGTTTGGCTACCAAATTGCCTTATTTTCAGCCTAGGCTCGGTTTTTTCAAGTGCTTCGATAGTTTACTTAGTAGTTCCAATGATTTGAAAAAAGAAATCGACGCTGAGGGTTCCGTACCATCAAACCTATTAACCTACTAGCTGCGCCCCGTGGTTTCACCCGCATAAGTTTCGATCCCGGTGGAATATCGGGATAAAAATTCAAAATCCTACATGTTAATCCTGGTTACAAACCATCTGTGTGCCAAATTTCATCCAAATCCGTTTAGTAGTTTTTGCGTGAAAGAGTAACAAACATCCATCCATCCATCCATCCATACAAACTTTCGCGTTTATAATATTAGTAGGATTATTTCATCAACTCAGCCTATCGCAGTCCACTGGTGGACATAGGCTTGTAGAGAGTGGTCACTTATCATAGGTAAGGTAGGTATACAGCGTGGCGCTTTAATGGCGACATTAATTTAACACACGTATTATACGGTTTTGCGTTGTAGTTCTATGAATATATTTTAATTTAATTAAACATTAATATTTTTTTTTTTACGATGTGTTTTTTGTTTTGTGTGCACACCAAAAATTATTATTATAAGTCTATACGTGAGGATTTGTAATTGGCTTTCGGGTGACTATGATATCCTTTTGGAAACACAAAAGGAAATCATAGCCCCACAGTTAAAATAAATAAATAAAATAAATATTTTTTTTACAAAATAGCATCTTAGAGCAACCTGACTTTAAGAACTGTAGCGCAGGGGTCATTTGCCGGGGTCACGGATCATAACATCGCTTCAATGTAATTAAAACAATTAACGAGCAAAGAGAAGTCGAATTCAAGGAAAGAGAGAGAGCCCTATGTCGGCGCGCGGCGCAGGTGGAAGTTTTCAAGTTACGATTTTTTTTTATGTTGTTATCATTTTTATGATTACTGGCCACTAGCCCTACCTGTGTGTTAAATTAATGTCGCCACTGTAGCGCCACGTTGTAGAACTGGTGGTAACCAAGTGTACAAACACGCCGTGAATGTGTGTGTAAGCGCAGAAGCTCCCTGTACAGTCCGAGACGATGGTGCAGTCGGAAGTGTATGTGTGTGTGTGTTATGTGCTGACGCTACTCGTTCTCACGCACACATTCGCAGCGTGTTTGTACACTTACTTACTGACCACAAGTAAAGCGCGCGTCACTCTACTTGTGGTAAGTAAAAATAATAATATAATAATAATATCCCTCGACATTTCACACAGCGCCATCTAGTCCTAAGCTAAGCAACCTAATGCTTGTCTTATGGTAACAAGATGGCTGATAAACTACTTATATACATTTTTTTTTTGTAAATACATACATATTATAGATAGAAAAACACCCAGACTCGGAATAATTACATGTAGGTCATAAAAATATTTGTTCCGTGCGGGAATCGAACCCGCGACACGCAGCGCAGCAGTCAATCGCTTAACCACTGCGCCAACCGTGCCGTCAAATATGTAATGATATTAAAACTACCACAAATCGAAATCCCTCTGGAAAACCTCGAACGTGATGAAATATCATTTTAATAAAAAAAACTTGTATATTTTCGCTCGCTCAACATCAATAGTTCATCAGATAGAGTGCGACACCTCCACTGAATTATATATACACGACAGAAGTAATAAGTTCCGTCCTCGGGGACACGTGGCGAGCGATGAAAAACTGGAGGTCATTACATATTCATCATTGCGATGGAATGAATGCGCCGTTGGTCTTGTGGATGTGAGCGACGACGGAAGGGTCCGATTTAAAAAAAAAAAATATTGGGGTTATTTAATTAGTATACAGGGTTAAATTAAATTAGCTAGCGAAACTCGGCAGACATCATGAGTATCGACATAAAATACAAAAAACTAAAACTGATCTGATCTGTCTCTGAATCTGTCTGAGTTTTCTGTTAGTTAGAATTTCATATCGTTAGACTTCTATGTGTCCGAGGGGTCCGGAGGGGCCCGTGGCTAAATAATAACAGCCGCACAGGTCGATCGGTCAGGTTAAGCTACGCTTGCCGCGGTTGGTCTGTGGATGCGTGACCATCTTTACATACCGAGACCCCTCCGTGCCTCGAAAAGCACGTTAAGCCGTTGGTCCCGGCTGTCATTTGTGGATCTTTGACAGTCGTTACGGGTAGTCAGAAGCCGTAAGTCTGACAACCAGTCTTACCAAGGGGTATCGTATTACCCAGTAACTGGGTTGTGGAGGTCAGATAGGCAGTCACTCCATGTAAAATACTGGTATCCAGCTGCATCCAGTTAGACTGGAAGCCGACCCCAACGTAGTTGGGAACAGGCTAGGCAGATGATGATGATGTGTTGAAATAATTTACACAAATTAAAGTGGAAGAAAAAAAAACAACTTATATAAAAAAAAAGAAACAGAAAGTCCTATACGAGGCCAAAAGGCTCCTATCTCAACATGATGTCTGTTTCAGCAAATGCCTGCCAGGATTCGAACACACGGCCTACTACTCGTAAGTTGGGGTCGTTACCACTGAGTCAATATTGCTCCAGTGTCTGAGCAGTCTTTACTAACATTACATTCGTATTGCTACTCATATAAAATTCAGTGCCCGTCTGTCTGTCTTTACTATCACTCGTTACGAGCGCCGAGCCTACCTCACTGTGTCACATATAGTTTATGTTTGCTGTAGGTGAAGGACGTAAAACATTACACCCCTCCATCTGGGGCAGTCGGGTAAAATTCTGAACGTTTTTAGTATTATGTGATGTATGTAGTTTTTTTTTAAAGAACTGCACTCTAATTAATAATAATAATAATATACCTGGACATTTCACACAGCGCCATCTAGTCCCAAGCTAAGCAACCTAATGCTTGTGTTATGGTAACAAGATGGCTGATAAACTACTTATATACTTTTTTTTTTGTAAATACATACATATTATAGATAGAAAAACACCCAGAGTCGGAACAAATACATGTAGGTCATATAAATATTTGTTCCGTGCGGGAATTGAACCCGCGACACGCAGCGCAGCAGTCAATCGCTTAACCACTGCGCCAACCGCCGTCAATTGCGTAACACACTCTAAATCACAATCTGAATCATTTTGAAGGATATTGCTAATCCATTGCTTCATATGTTCGAAAAAATTGTCAGCTCAACAACGTAAATACCGCAATGAATGTTGTTGAACTGCCCAAATGAAGGCCATTGCTACTAATAGTGACGATATCCGTGTGTGTTACGCATTTACCCCACTGTAGGTCATATTGATAAGCGTTTGTCAAATATACGGAGTACTTAGATAAAAATAAATCAGAAAAAGTCAGAATCAAAAGTCATTTATTCAAATTAGGCTAAGAACCTGAGGGGTAATTCCCCGGCTGCGGGTTATTCGAAAGAGGTACCGTGGCCCTTGGCACAGGCAACTGAAGGAACACGGGTGGGTTTTAGTCAGTAAAAGTCTGACACTCCCTTCCGCTCCGCCCAGAGCGGGAGGGGTCATATGATGATTTCCCACCCAAAAAAAAAAGGGGGTAATTCCCTTAATTTTTCTTAAAATTACGAGAATTGCCCCTCTTAGTCCAGCGTACTTGTATAATACAGGGTTATTTGTAAAACACCAGCAACCTCTTAAGAGGTCATTGTACTCATCATTATGAACAACTTTTACTATAGGATCAAACCTGAAATCGAGAACAAAAAAATCAGCTGCTCCCTACATTTTGACGAGTTATAGATAAGATAAGATAATAAGATAATATTTATTTTGTAAAACATGAGTACAGTATGAATGTCTTATAATTAATATGAAGTGGCTACATGTTTTGTCATTTATGGCATACAAAATTAGTTGGACTAGACAATACAAAATAAAAAAAGAGAAAAAAAAAGAATTACAATGTCAAAATTAAAATTAAATTGAAATAACAACGTCAAAATTTAAATTTCATTCCCAATTACAATGTTAAAATATAAATTAAATTCAAAATACATGTCAAAATTTATTCTGATTAAGTTATACAGAAGGAAAAAGAAAAAAAATCAAATTAATACGCACAATCAGAATTTTTTACAAGCAAAATACTCGTATCGTTTAAAAATTCGTCTACGCTGTAATAGCACTTTTCTATTAATAACCCTTTAAGGGACTTTTTAAATTTGTTTAGAGGCATAGATTTAACAATATCTGGTATTTTATTATAAATATTTGGAGCAATACCAAAGAAACTCTTTTTCAATAAAGCAGTTTTACATTTGTTTTGACATAACAAATTCTCATATTGGGCATGAATTGGGGTTATCTTAGATGCTGAAATTTTTTTAAATAAATGTTGATTCGTTTTAACAAATAATGCAGTTTCCAATACGTATAAGGATGGAAAAGTTAGTATTTTTCATTTTTTAAAGTAAGAAACGCAATTATCCGTTGTTCTTAGACCACACATTGATCGTATACATCTTTTTTGCATCCTGAATATGAGTTCTCTATTAGTTGACTGTCCCCAAAAAACAACACCATATCTTAAAATAGAAGCAACCAATCCATGATAGGCTGTTAATAGTGTGTCACTATTTACTTTCTTGGATAATTGGAATAATAGATATGCAGATTTACTCAGACGCTTACAGATTTCCTCTAAGTGAGGTTTCCAGGTTAGTTTATTATCTATAGTTATACCTAAGAATTTTGCATTTGTAACTTCATCTATTATACAGTTATTATAGGCAATGTTAACTGGTGGACACCTACGGCGCTGGTGGAAATGAATAAATGTAGGGAACAGCTGATTTTTTTTCTCGATTTCAGGTTTGGTCCCATAGTAAAAGTTGTTCATAATGATGAGTACAATGACCTCTTAAGAGGTTGCTGGTATTTTACAAATAACCCTGTATAGGTCAGTGTAATTTACAGTTCCGTCGATTTCACTACAGAACCATAGAATGATCTACTCGTACAACTTCAAACGATAACGTCTGCATCTATTGTCCATGCAAATGTCATCGTTAGGAATGAACGGAAGACTTCATGTTTCATTCATAGTGAGGACCGACTTCAAGTGGACTTTCAAAGTCGAAGAGCTGAGAAACGAAGACGAGATAGCTTCCATAATTTATGAAGACGTGTTAAGTCAGAGAAATTAATTTTTGAGGTGCGGTAAGATTCTGTGCATCACCAAAGCTATCGACATAGCTCACAGAATAAGCAAGCTGAAGTGACATTGGACCGGCCATGTTAGTAGAACCGATGACCGTTGAGGTAGACCTGACCTTCGCAGGATAGCTGGTAACAGCTGGATAAGAGTAGCTGGAAATTGAGAAAACTACTGAACGGAGTTTGTTGAAATTTGGCACACAGATAGTTAATAACGATTAACACAGGACACTTTTTGTCCGATATTCCCACGGGATCGAAACTTATACGGGTAAAACCGCGGGGCGCAGCTTGTAAATAAACAGTTGGGAAAAAGCAGGCGTATATAGATAACGAGAGAAGGAATTGGGAACAGTATTTTTTTAGAATAAAATGCATTCGTTACACGCAAAAGCTTCCCGTATTTATTTACTGCAAACATTCTCGTTTTGTTTGTTTAATATAAATAAAATGTGAGTGAAACTGCGGGTTGGACTAGTGAATAAATATATAGTGTAGTGCACACTATTTGTGAATACAAATAACTGTGAATGTTACAAAATACAGGTATTTTTCTACCAGTACTAGCTGCGCCCCGCGGTTTTACCCGTATAAGTTTCGATCCCGTGGGAAGATCGGGATTGAAATTATCCTATGTGTTAATGCTGGTTATAGACTATCTGTGTGCCAAATTTCATCTAAATCTGTTCAGTCGTTTTTGCGTGAAAGTGCGTATTTTCTCTTAAAATAAAAAAAATATTATGTCAATAAAATTAAAAAGGTTAATAGTTATAACAGTCTAGTGATACACATCACTGAGAAACATGTCAAGTGTATAATAGCATTTTTCTATCAGGAAGGACTTTAGCTAGTTCTTAAACTGACTTAAATTATAAATGGACTTTAATTATAAATGGACTTTAATTCTAAAGGTAGTAACTAACCGGATGCATCTGTATTTTACATGGAGCGATTGGCTATTTGACCTCCACGACACAGTTAATGGGTGTTCGTCGAATCGTTGACTTTCTGACAAATGCGTGCACTGACTGGACAAGTCCTCTCAATCTGTGTGGTTCTTTCCTCAAAAGACCATCTCCGACATCGACCTACATGGTCTTCATATGATCCGACCAAGATTATGTCTGGACTTTAAAAGAGACTGTGACGTCTGCGTTTGTTTCGGCCTTTCTTCTCAGACTAGTCAGATAGGAAACGCCGACCTCATCTAGTTTTAAAATATGATTGACGTGTAAAAGTGTTTTTACAAACCTACTTACAAAAATAAAATCATTTATCATTTAACACTAACTTGGTAAGACTGGTTGTCAGACATTTGCTTACCTAAATAAAAGTTCTTTTAACAAAGTACTGAACTCTTGTACCAATTTTTCTACAAATAACGGGTACCTAAATAAAACAATTCGAATATCTGTAGGTAAGTACTCTGTTCGACCAAAAACTTTTCCAAATACCCTCGAAAACATGAAACATTACTTACAAACAAAATAATACAGTACCCTCCATTTAAAACCCTTATCTTTAGGGACGGTCAAAGTTTTTGTGCAGATATCTTTTTATAAATACATCTTTTATCTTTTATTTTGAAGCAAAATTGTCACATTAAAAAGTTTTTTCTTTTTCGGTCTGTGAGCGGACGTAGAGAGAATAGGGTTGTCGGTCGCTTATTTAGGTAAATTGGGTAAAATTGTGTGATTTTAAATCGTGATTGTGTAAAGTGTAAAAATAATGGAGGGGAATGTGTAAAGAAAGCTTCTTGAAAATGCAGCTGTACAAAGATTTCTTGATAACATAGTTCATTTGAAGAAACGGGCACCATTAGGCATTTGGTTTTACGACTAATAGGTTTTTATTTTTATTATCTTACTTGGTGCGCCCCGCGGCTTCACCCGCATAAGTTTCGATCCCGTGGGAATATCCGGGATAAAAGTGTAACCGTAGAGTTTCTTGCCGGCTCTTCTCCATAGGAAACGACTAATTGGAAAAACCTGAATGGGCACTTATGGAACGTCAGAAGCAGGCTTCTGACGTTCCATAAGGTTCAGGTTAGAGCAGATTTAGGGCGTCAAAAATGGCGCTAACTATTTTGTCAAACCAAAAAAAGCGTTGTTTCAAATTACAATTACAGAATTACGGCCATGACTTACGTCAAATAATTACGTTTACGTACTCGTTGATATTTGAAGTACGTATGTTACGTTAACCAACAGTTTGAAACAACCAGCCCTTGGTGTACTTTTGTGTAGGTGTCGATGTTAATGTTGTATCTTTCTATCTAATTAAAAGAGTTCGGAAAACCACAGACCACTTTAAAATCTAATTTCCCCGCGCGCCACCCCTGGCACCATATGAAAATAAGTTATAAACTCGATGCATTTGTAGCGAAGTGCTTTTTTATTTAATATCCAACGACCGAGAGGCGGCCATGTTAGATTTATAAATAAACGATAAAATATATATTACGTAGTCTTCACTTGATATCGTAGAAGGAGACTAAAGATTTTTCAACACATTTGTTGGTAAAATGGGTGTTATTGCACCGACTGTAGGTTCATAATGCAGTGTATTTAACAGGTGAGGTTTTTGCATGCCCAAGTACGACAATATAGGGTCAAATAAAATTAGTTAGTGAAACTCCGCAAACGTGTGGTATAGATTATTATTTTTTTTTTTAATATATCTAAACATAATGCCAAGGCGTGGTTTCAGCCCACTCACGAGGAGCCTGTGTCCCAACAGTGGGAAAATTATTCGCTGATTATGCATGTAATATGGAGCGAGCCTGTAGCTACTAACCGGGTAGGTGAGAACAACTCCTAGCTACTACTAAAAAAAAAACCTAGATGGACAACTGCACCCAAAAAAAAAAAACCACAGTCTTCTGAAATTGAAGTTATTTTTCACTTTTGTTTTCAGTGTTGTTTTTGGAAGTCGGTTGTTTTTTTTTTTTTTCAAAAAAGGTTTTGTTTTTCTCTTTTAAGTTGTAATTTTTACCAGTAATTTTGGTTTAAAAACCAAACTACTGAACCGTTTTAAATGAAATTTCTATGGGACCATTTGGAAAATATACCCTTTCCAACAGAAAAATAATTTTTCAAATCGGTTGGCAAGCGACGGAGATATGCGCGAACAAACATAAAAAAAACTTGAGAGGTGTCAAGGGACACCCGGATGGAACGAAGTTCAAAGAGAGAGAGATAGACAGACAGAGAAACACGCGCACGCCTCACGGCTTACAACTACCTATAGCAGAAAGTGTCGTTCCAACTTTTGGTCTTAATTTTTTCCGTCTAGCCTCCTTTCGCAACGCGCGATAAGGAACTTCGTTCTAAAAAAATAGAAACATCCGAATTGAGAACCTCCTCCTTTTTTACAAGTTGGTTAAAAACACTTTGACTGACGTGAGGATCGAATTTAGGACGAGTAGTCGAACTTGTAACCACAAGACCAAATACACTAACCACTAAAATTTACATTATGCATTAGAAATTCTAAAATATTTATATTCACCTGCATCAGGTTCGTCTGGAAGCCGACCACAACATAGTTGGGAAACTCTAAACAAACAAAACTTACCACAAAGCTGTGGATTCAAATGCTTATTATTATTATTATGTGTGTCAAAGAAACCGCTGACTCATGTCAAAGTAACATACTTCTGCCAATCCCAATGTATTGTTGCGCGCCACAATAAATACCTGGGACATGGTGACATTAGTTACCACTAGCACCATCTAGTATTAAGTAGCAGAACTAATTTACCACTAGCGCCATCTAGTATTAAGTAGCAGCACTAATTTACCACTAGCGCCATCTAGTATTAAGTAGCAGAACTAATTTACCACTAGCGCCATCTAGTATCGAGTAACAGAACTAATAGATCCTTCTAGAAGTTTCGAAACTAAAACTATCGACATCTGGTCAGTCGGGGCCGGTATGTACTCGAAAATTCTAGATGTTTCTACAATAGAAGGTTTTGGAACTACTTGCGGCATTATATAAGGCCGAGATTAGCCGCGAGCAGTCAGACTTGGATCTGCGATAGAAGCGAATACATTGAAACCGATCTTCAAGTACGATTCAAGAGCAATTGTGTTTTTGAGTTGTTATTAGCGTTGTTTAATTAAAGTGTTATTTTTGGTAATTTATATCGAAAGTTTTTATTTTCACGAACCCGAAGCTCGTAACAGTATTCAAATAATAGTCCTCCAGATTGTATTTCGGTCATGGCGGTGAATCTCAACGGAGACTAGCCTTCGGTGCGAGAGATATTATAGTGCAAAAGTGTGTACAGACGCCAGCAGGTCAAGCTACCCGAAACTGTCTAATTTTCCCTATCAACCTTGAACCTTAATGCTCTAGCGATAAAGTTGAAAATCTAGATTGTAGTAGCTTGATGTGCTGCCGTCTGTACAAAGCGCGTATTTCCAGCCATAATCAGCCTATAACTTCCCCCTACTGGGACGCAGGCCTCCTCTCTGTGAGAGGCAGTGGGCCATAATCCACCACGCGGGCCCAGTGCGGGTTGGTAACATGTGGTGGTTCCAGTTAAACATAATTAAACATTTTAAAAGAGTAACGGTGGAGTTTCTTGCCCATTCTTCTCCATACAAAACTAACTTTTAGAAAGGGCGACTAGAATCAATTCCATTTTTTTTGTAAATTTTGACGTTCAAAAATTGCCGTAGTGTCTATTTGAAAAAAAAAAAACTTGAGAGGTGTCAAGGGAACCAAGTTCCTTTCGATTAATTATTATTTTTTATTATGTACAAAAAACCTGTATACATACTCAACAAAAATAATCGTCGCGACGCACCACACTGTTCAATGCGAAATAGAAAGACGAAACGAAAATAATTACTGGCTTGCTTTCTATAAGAGACAGACAGAGAAACACGTGCACGCCGCACGGCTTACAACTACCTATAGCAAAAAGTGTCGTTCCAACTTTTAGTCTTAATTTTTTCCGTCTAGCCCCCTTTCGCAAAGCGCGTTAAGGAACTTCGTTCCAAAAATATTTTGCTTTGAGTTTCACATATCGACTTATAGAAAATGTCCGATATGTCACAGTAATGGCTGAATATTGTAGGTCTGTGCTACTCGTATTATACCGACATGACAGTTATTGAGCGATCGATCAAATGCAACAAATAAGTCTATCCATCAATTTGCCTGACATTCAGTCTGCCTAGGTAAGAACTGAGGCCTAGAATATCGTAAAATTGTTTGTCAAACATCTGACTTAAAATATTTAGCAGAAAACCTGGATG
Source organism: Apamea sordens (assembly GCA_945859715.1). Taxonomy (NCBI): domain Eukaryota; kingdom Metazoa; phylum Arthropoda; class Insecta; order Lepidoptera; family Noctuidae; genus Apamea; species Apamea sordens. Next base: position 622,584 of record OX244015.1, on the reverse strand, counting down.
ACTGGTAGAAAATACGAAGTATTCCGAACCTGACCCGAAATTCTAACCCGGTCGCGGGTTAGAATAGGAACTTGAAAAAAATTATAATATTTGTTCCGAACGTAACCCTCTTCCGAACCAGGGGGCCTACTCCGAAGTGCAAAGTGCGAATGTTCAGATCGGACCGACACATGGCCGAACCGAATATTATTGAAAAATGCGAAAAAAGTTCGGATCGGCTCAGTTGGGTCGGGACCATAGTCAATATTCTAAAGAGTGTAGCGGTATCTACAACGCCACATGCGAACAACGCGTCATACTGACGTCACGCAAATCCTGCATCTCGCAAGCAGAGCTTACCGCGCAATTAGCATAGATACAATTTCCCAACATTAATCGTTGGGCAATAGCCCGCCAGACACAACACCCGTCTGGTCGGAGGATCCTCCCTTTTCTATGGCAGATGAGTGAACTTTACACCCTGTTCCTCATGTTTCTAAAAGAGTGTAGGAGAGTAGGATCGTAACCGACCGAACCAAATAGTAACTTCGTAGCAGGAAACGGCCGAACATTCGGCCGATACTACTTCGGAGTAGACCTCCTGGCCCTACGTATCGTTCCTATCATAATCTGAATTACGATACAGATAGGTTTCCCCTCTCCTCTTTCTTACAATAAAAGTACCTGTGACCCACGGCATTAAGTCCGCCTCGGCAAGTAGTGGCTCAGTGGTGTCGGCCGAGGCTTACGAGTTTTTACGTGGGTTCGAACTCAGGCTGGCGCATTACTTTGTGTAAACTGTAAACAGTTTCATCATCACTGCTCTCAAAACGGGGAAGGAAAACATCGTGAGGAAACCGGCATGTCCTATTATAGAACCACAATTTCTTGCCCATTCTTCTCCATACGAAAACTACCTTTTGGAAGGGGCGACTAGAATCAATTTTATTTTAATTTTGACGTTCAAAAGTGCCTTTCATGTGCCTATTTGACTTTGACTTTGAAGATATGTGATATCTATCAACCCGCACCGTGCCCGCGTGGTGGATTATCAGCCACTCCCTCTCATAGCGAGGAGGCCTGTTTCCCAACAGTGGGAACTTTACGGCTGATTCATCATTATCAGCCTAACATGTTCCCCCAATTCGCCGTAACCTACCACGCGGGCCCAGTGCGGGTTGGTAGATGTCACATGTCTCCGAAGTTTTAGTTCTAGGACATGCCGGTTTCCTCACGATGTTTTCCTTCACCGTTTTGAGAGCAGTTGTGATGAAATAATTTACACAAAATAAAGCGCCTGTCTGTTCGAACCCTACAACTTGTAATCAGTATCCCTTGTGTAAAGTTAAATAACTTTTTTTAAGCTTTAAATGCTTAAGACAGTTCTCAACAAACGATAAAAATAACAAAACCAACACGCCACGGTTACAGTAATGTTAAAAACAGTCTGATCTCAGCCAGTGCAGCGCGCAGCGGGGTAACGATCATTATTTTAATTTTATTGCACTTAAATGTGCCGGCAAACTTTATGGCAACAGGAAAAATGCCAGCGGTCATAGTGAGGGGCTGTGTGGGTATCGATAGTTTTGTTATTAAAATTGTTTGGAAGTTTGTAGTGGCGGTGGGTTAAGTTTTTGTTGGGGTCGCTGGTTGTTGAGAAAAATTGAGTATAAGAATGGCTGCTTCGTTAGTTTAGTGATCGTAAGTGCGGCTACTGAGCGTGGGGTCCTGGTTTCGATACCCATGTCGGGCAATAATTTTGAGGACCGAGTCATTTCTCAGGAGCAGTCACGATTTATGCTTGGTTTTTAGGGTATTCTATAAGATCTCTTCGTTGTTCGTCTGTCTGTCTGTCTGTCAAAACCCTTTTTCTTGAAATAATACTATAACTACTTCTTGAAGTCAATTATGACGTAGGGCTAGGTGTTACCAGACAATAAAACATATTTAAGTAAAACTAATTACATTTGAAATAATTACACACTTTATCAATACATCGACACCACACTAGCACATCACTAGCAAACTAGTGTCACCACACTGTCGGCACCAATTTAGTATATTTTACAAGCGCAGCACTATTTAAATATTTCTTTGAACATTTATTCCAAAACCAGAAATAGGTTTTTGGGATGGTAGCATTGGAGAGGGAAACATTTTATTACACAACATATCATCACGACTGTATTCTCCGATAAGGTAGGCAGGGGTGTGTAGTACACCCACATTTCACCCATTACGTTTAAGTCCTAGCAATGGCAATAGCAATAGCCATCAACCGGGCACAAATCTAGACTTCGGGCTGCTACTAAGAAATTCCAGATGGAAAAACTATAACACTTTGCCCGACCCGGGAATCGAACCTAGGACCTCTTGCTCAGCAGTAGCGGCGCTTGCGACCACTAGACCACTATAATATCTCTCGTGCCGAAGGCTGGTCTCCGCTGAGATTGGCCGCTATGGCCGAGAAACAGTCTGGAGGACTATTATGTTAGATTCAGCTTCCAGTCTTACCGGATGCAGCTGAATATCAGTATTTTTAGGGTTCCGTAACTCAAAAGGAAAAACGTAACCCTTATAAGATCACTTCATTGTCCGTCTGTCTGTCCGTCTATCAAGACCCTTTTTCTCAGGAACGCGTAGAATTATCGAGTTATAATTAATATATAATTGATAATATATAATATATTGATAAATATTAATATTAATATATTTTTTATTTATTTTTGTATTTTGTGTTTCACGAACTGTGTCCAAATAAACTTTTTTCTTTCTTTCTTTTCTTTCAAATACTCAAGGCTGCAATCCCTTGGAGCTGTGAAAAATCAAGCTTCTAAGTCAATGCAATCAAAAGATACGGGCGTTCATGTTCCGTTTATGCCGCATATGTCGACACTCGCAAGGGAATCAAAACCTATTGGGTATCACGTAGCTTAAGTAAAGGAAAAAAATGCGAAAACCGTAAATTTGTAGTTACATTATTTTAAAAAAGGGGAAGAATATTCGAGACACGATTCCCGTGATAAACTATTTACATACCTACAAATTTGTACGGAACCCTCGGTGCGCGAGTCCGACTCGCACTTGACCGGTTTAAAAAAAAATAGAATTGTAGTTAGTATTACCTAGTAATTATAATGTCCTCAGGGCCGGATAGTTAGATAGTGAGATAGCTCCATTTAAAATATGTGTAGATAGCCGCATCTGGTTACACTGGAAGCTGACTACAAGTTTGGGAATGCGCCGGTTGTTATTACAGAACTAGGTAGTCGCCATTTTGGTATAAAATTAAATAATTTCCAGAGAATTCTGTGAAACGTACTGTTGCGAATATTTAAATGGCTTTTGAAGTATTTAGCTTTGATACGAGTAATACTGCTGCAAGAGATAAAGTGTAGCATTATTTAATGTAACCACTCATGACAATGTAACCTCATGTAACCACCCATATTCAAGCAAATAAATGATTTGAATTTGAATTTAAATACATTGTCTTATGTGTTTTAACGGGGCTTGTGGCTAAGTAATAACAGTCGCACGATCAGGTTAAGCTACGCTTGCCACGGTTAGTCCTTGGATGACCATCTTTATATACCCACGTTAAGCGGTTGGTCCCGGCTGTCATTCGTGGATCTTTGACAGTCGTTACGGGTCGTCAGAAGACGCGAAAGTCTGACAACCAGTCTTACCAAGGGGTATCGTATTACCCAGTAACTGGGTTGTGGTCAGATAGGCAGTCGCTTCAAGTAAAACACTGGTTAGCTGCATCCGGTTAGACTGGAAGCCGACTCCAACATAGTTTTTTTTTATAAATAAAAAAAACTTTGCCCCACACTAGGAATTACTCTTGTATTGTGGGTGCGTTTACAAACATTTAAACTCACATACACAAACATCCAGACCCGGAACAACTACCTGTAGGCAATACAAATATTTGTTCCGTGCGGGAATTGAACCCGCAACACGCAGCGCAGCAGTCGATCGCTCAGCCACTGCGCTTACCGTGTCGTCATGAAGTTAAGAAAAGGCGGGCAGGTTGATAGATTGGTGGTCCTAATTTCGGACACAATTCAGGAATACAGGCTTAGAACGCCATGGCGGCGGCGTGGAGGCGTGGATGTTCAAAGAAATTGTACTACCAAAAAAGTACAGACGCCAGCAGGTCAAGCTACCCGAAACTGTCAAATTTTCCCAATCAACCTTGAACCTTAATGTTTAGCGATAGAGTTGAAAATCGATTAAAGAAATTTGACAGATTGTGGTAGCTTGATGTGCTGGCGTCTGTACGTAAAATCGGAAACGAAAAAATAGGCCATTCATATCGTAACAAAATCCAGACCATTTACTATTTAACTTATTTCTCTGAACATATTCAACGAATGATAAGCGATTTTATTTCTACAAGAAGGTTTGTACAAACACTTTTACAAGACAATAATATTTTAAAAACCAGATGAGGTCGGCGTTTTCTATCTGGGCCCGTATTATCGTAATTTAAAACGTTCAAAATCTTGTCGCAGTCTCATCTCGGCGACAAACAAATGTCAAAAACTTGTCAAAATGTAGGGAAATTAGACGTATTTTTGACAGATTGAGACTGAGATCAGACTGTGAACGTTCTTAAAATTACGAGAATTACCCCTCTGACTAATCTGAGAAGAAAGACCGAAAAAAATCAGAAAGAATACTTTTAATTTTCTTTTTCCGAATATTCCTGAAACTTGCCCCGATCACACGCGACTCTATTCTCTGTACTCTATGGAACTGGCACAAAGCTGTAAAGGTTTAAAAGTCGTTGCTATATTGGATCGGACGGAATCACGTCCGCATTGAAACCCGGTGAGTACAGACCTTTGACATTTCGTGATAGAATTCCAGTGAAGTGTTCCTAAAAGTGTATGTCGATACGTTTTATCAAGGTTTAACGGAGCTGGATTAATCATCATATTCCTGCCCCTATGCCAAATTATTCGGGGTCCATCCATTTCTCGGATATTGTTTGCGTTTCCTACTCAAACCAAAAGGCAGGCAGATGACGTAGTGTTAAATATTGTACAGTGGTACGGAACCCTTAGTGTCTGACTCGCACTTTTTTTTTTTTTTTATTCTTGAAAGGAAACCACAATTGATTCTTTATAAAAAAACTGATCTGCCTACGTGAACAATACAATATACCATAATGTTAATTTGTGTCCTAATTTTTTTTTTTTTTAATAATTAGTTTTATTCTTTTTACTGTGCCCTACAGGGTCCATAATTAATAATAATAATATCCCTGGACATTTCACACAGCGCCATCTAGTCCCAAGCTAAGCAACCTAATGCTTGTGTTATGGTAACAAGGTGGCTGATAAACTACTTATATCTAACATTTTTTTTTTTTAATAATTGTACCTTAGCTTTAAGCGTAACACCTCTACAACATTATGGAATGCAAATAAATATATGAATTTGTTGAATACGGCTCAACCCTTCAGATATTCGAGAATATATAAAATATTGATGTGCTGTTCACAGCTTCACCCGAGATTCATGGTACACATAAAATCTTGGGATTTATTAGACAGAGAAGTGCGACACCGTACAGTCACGAACAAAAGTATGTATACACTCGGCTTTATTGAAAAGCGATTTACTCCTTTATTTTTTTATGAAATTTTATGTTGTTACGAACATACCATTTTCGAACCCATAGGTTTATGTAATGTGTCGTATTTCAACGTTGCATTCGTTATTTCGCGAAAAAATCACAATTGAAAGTTGCCAAGTGTTGACATATTGGTGCCCGTGACTGTACCGACTTTATACCGGAATCGTACTGTAATTTGGCTGCAAGGAGGAAAATGGAAGATTATTCTCTACGAAACCCTACGGTTATGATGTACCGTGTGTTTATGATCGTTGGTCCCAGATGTCATTCGTAGATCTTTGACAGTCGTTATGGGTCGTCAGAAACCCGAAGATCTGAAACCAGTCCAGGGGGATTGCGGCGGTGGTCGGGACGCTAGGAGCATGTGCTTTCGCCGCGCGTGGGCAAGCCAAAATGAGCCGATGTGTAGACGGCAGTGTACATGTACGGGTAGTCGAGCTGTAGAACAGTATACTTACGTACCTACGTGTCTTTTTAAGTAAATAAACAGTGGGCAGCTTGAGTACTCGTTTGTGTGCAGTCAGGCGTGGTGTGATGCGTATGTCTGTGTTATAGTGTTAAGAAAAAGAGCTGTGTCCACGAGAACACTGCCGACAAACTGTCCTGCAGTTTAGCAGAAGATATGTGTATACCCATCTGTGTACTCTTTTGTTGAAATAAATAAAAAAATAAATAAAAAAAAGTGCCAAGGGGTATCGTGTCTCTCAACAACAACTGGAGTGCGGATGTCAGATAGGCAGTCGCTCCATGTAAAATACTGGTATTCAGCTGCAGCCGGTTAGACTGGCAGCCGACTCCTTCGATCAATAATAGTACTAGATTAAGGATCAGGAACAAAAATCTGTCGCTCAAGTGGCCACGTTTGCACACACGTAAACATCTACATTTCCTAGAAAAAACTTTAATAATATTAACAACTTCAGTTTATTATAAACCTTAATGCTTAAACATAAAGTTTAATTACCATTGCAAAATATATTTAAAATGTCGCTTGAAAATAAATACATTCTATTTTTTAATTTTCAGTCATTTATTCTAAAATAAAACTTAAAGTCTAAGTAATAAGGTTAAAAACATATTAATTTGAAATAATGTGGTCTTATTTTTCGGGCCGTTTTTGAAGCGCTTATCGGGAATCTAGTAGGTACTATTATTGATCGAAGGCCGACTCCAATATAGGGTAACTAAGTACGCGAGTAGGGTACTGTAAGTGTAGAGTATACGATTGTACACATGTACAATCGTATACTACAGTACGCGACTAATGATATCGCACATAGGTTTTGAAACCGATGTCACACATGTCTTCGAATTTTTTAGTTCGAGGACATGCTATAGTTTCCTCACGATGTTTTCCTACCTATAAAATTCGGATCTAGCATGTTACTGACAATTTCCCAATGAACCCTAGATCCCACGCTTAGCAGTCGCGCTTGCCACCACGAGACCAACGGAGTATTCATTTGTGTCATTAACACAGTATAGCATAATCAACCTATAAAGTTCCCGCTGCTTGAGAGAGAGTGAGCCATAATCCACCACACGGACCCAGTGCGGGTTGGTAGATAACACAGTCTTCAAATTTTTGGTTGTAGGACATGCCGCTGCTTTGCTTCCTCACAATGTTTTCCTTCACCCTTTTGAGAGCAGTGGTGAAGAAATTATTTACACAAAGTAAAGTGCCTCCCTGGGTTCGAACTCACGACCTACAGCTCGTAACTTGGGACCGATGCCACTAGACTACCACCGCTCTCACCACTATTAACACAATACGCTTTAAGGGTGGGTTGTTTCACGTCCACTTGACTTACGCGTATACGTCAAAAATGGCGCTAACTATCGTCTAACCAAAAAAAGCGTCGTTTGTAATTACAATTACAAAATGATGACCTTGCCGTACATCAAATACTAACGAGTACGTAATCGTTATTATTTGACGTACGTATGTTACGCTAACCCCTCTAGCTAACTAGATAAATAGCTCGAACAAACAGGGAAAAAGTTTCAAAAAGAATATTAAAACTATTCTCTTAGTTAAACTGTTAGTTATTTAGAACTCCTTTTGTGTAAATGTTCAGTCTTTAGCTCAGTACTCGTTCAGTCTGTGTAGGCTTTTGTTTTATATTTTAAGCTTTTACGGACTGTGCGACACAGTTGAATAACATCACGACCGGGCTCCCCGAAGGTAAGTTGAATGTGAATAAATAATTAGTTTTTTAGTATCCCGTACTGAAAGTGGACAAATGGAACTCTTATAGTATTATTAATAATAATAATATCCCTGGACATTTCACACAGCGCCCTCTAGTCCCAAGCTAAGCAACCTAATGCTTGTGTTATGGTAACAAGATGGCTGATAAACTACTTATATACATTTTTTTTTTTTTTGTAAATACATACATATTATAGATAGAAAAACACCCAGACTCGGAACAAATACATGTAGGTCATACAAATATTTGTTCCGTGCGGGAATCGAACCCGCGACACGCAGCGCAGCAGTCAATCGCTTAACCACTGCGCCAACCGTGCCGTCGAATTATTGGTTTTAATTAATTTGATAACATAGATTTGACGGAATGCTTTTGTAGGTAATAATCTAAATAAAATTTCCAACGCAGTATTCAATAATTTGAACAATAACTGATGTCTCTTTTAGTTCGTTTGAAAATAATCTGCATGTTCTTCACATGATCTGACCAAGATAACATAACACACACTCTCTCTCTCTCTCTTTGCAATTGTTTCACGATTGTATAGTTCTATAGATAAGTATAATATGTTATAGGTATCATGTGTGTATTTATTGTATTTACAATGTAAATGGTACATCACAGACTACCTTCCTTATTGTCTCCTACTGCCTTAATCCAACCAAAGATTGTCTTTAAAAGATCTCTCTAAGGGCCGATATACGCGGACTGCTCGAGCAGTTAGCGATTGATCAACATAGACGGACCGCTTGATAACTGCTGCAGCAGTTGATACCAACTGCTCGTCATTCAAATCAGGTAACTGCGCGAGAGCAGTCGACAGCTCGAGCAGTCAGTGTATGCCTGGCGACTGTTTGACCGCACGACCGCCCGAAGCAGTTGCAACTGCTCGAGCGGTTTCGTGTATGTATGTACGTAGAAGACTGTAGGTCACTATGCAGTCGCAGCTTGAAGCAGTCCATCCTGACTGCTACAAGCAGCCCGTGTATGTCGGCCCTTAGCGATAAGACCGCCCATTGTGTCACCCTTTGTAAAATGTCTATATTTATATCTGAAATGTTTATGGTGTAGCTACCATAAAGTATATATCTATCGTTTGGAGTGTAAAGAGACTGTGACTTCTAAGTTTGTTTCGGCGTTCCTTCTCAGAGTAGTCGGATAGGATACACAACCCACCTCATTTTGTTTAAAATATTATTGTAATATTTCTTTTGACGTGTAAAAGTCTTTTTTTTTACAACCAATTTACATTAATCCTACTAATGTTACAAACGTGAAAGTTTGTATGGATGAATGGATGGATGTTTGTTACTCTTTCACGCAAAAACTACCGAACGGATTTGAATGAAATTTGGCCAACAGATGGTTTATAACCAGGATTAACTTAAAGGATACTTTTTATTCCGATATTTTCACGGGATCGAAACTTATGCGGGTGAAACCGCGGGGTGCAGCTAGTAATATATAATTTCTCAGTAGCTCTAGTAGTAAGCTACTGTGCACGTACAAACTATTTGTATTTGTCATAAAACATTTTGCTATATCTCGTAATTTAAAACGTTCAAAATGTAGTCGCAGTCTCATCTCGGCGACAAACAAATGTCAAAAATTTGTCAAAGATGTAGGGAAATTAGAGGTATTTTTGACAGATTGAGACTGAAATCAGACTGTGAACGTTCTTAAAATTACGAGAATTGCACCTCTAGTGTAAGAATTAAATAATTAATAATTATATATGTAGATGATTTTTTGAAAATGGTTTCTCAAACTTCTTCCTCTAACTTTTAACTGTTTGATGTTTTAGTAAATTTAGTAACATCAAAAGGTTTGTTAAAGTATTAGGTATCTAATGGAATAGCAATGAGGGCGATTCAATTAGAGAGTTTAGAGAAAAGTTATATTTAGTGACGAATTCTGGGAAATATTAAAAAATACATGAAAATGAGTTTTCTTGATTTCCATGTATTTTCGTCTAGGCTTTAGGGGGTGCTTAATTGTTGCAAATTGGTCATACTATCAGGTCCTGGAAGGTATACGTCAAATTATAATTCACCCTGTATATTTTATGTTAAAACACGAAATTACACGCTAACGAAGTCGCAGACAGAAACTAGTTAATTATACTTCTGTTCATAAATTCAAATACTTAACAAAATCAATTAAAATACCACTCAAAGTTATTAATAAACTAACGACACTACACAAACTATAATCAATAACCCACAACTAACAACAACGCCATTACAATCAACTTAATCAACCATCCTTACCTTGAATAAAAATAATCACACAATAAACAGAGGAATAACAATGGAAAAATAAATAAATACCGAGGAATAAGGAACAGGTGGTTCTGCGCGAGTGTAGCAGAGAGAGCTTCGACACGACCGCTCCGGTGAGCGCGCCGGACAATACTGGAGTATTTGAGCTGGTCAGTGGTGAGGGTTGCTAGAGTAAGGAAAGTTGGGAGGTTTAATTGTAGTTAGGGTGTTTGTGGAGGAGTTTTTTCGGGGAAGTGCTACCGCCATACTTTTGGAGTGCTCCAAGCAGTGTTGTGAAGGTTGTAATTACAGGCATATTAAGATATTTATATTTTATCCAGGGTAATAACTTAACAGTCAGGTGCGTGGTCCCCCTGCTGGTACCTCCTCTCTGTGAGAGGGTGTAGGACTGTAGGCAGTGCAGGTTGGTAGAGGTCACATGTCTTCGAATTTTTGGGCCCAGTGCGGGTGTAATTTCTTCGAATTTTTGGCTCTAGGACATGCCGGTTTCCTCACGATGTTTTCCTTCACGTTTTGAGAGCAGTGGTGATGAAATAATTTACACAAAGTAAAGCGCCTGTCTGGGTTCGAACTTACGACCTACAACTCGTAAGTCGCGACTGTCACCACGGGGCCACCGCTGATCATGTTTAAACGTAAACGAGGCAAAAGGAGTATGTAATGTATGGATCGTACTTAGCAGGTGGCCTACTGTAGTATCTGCCTACCCCACGGGAAAAAGGCGAGAGCTTTGTGTTTTATATATGTAACTGTAACTTAATAGGTAATGGGAAATTTATATAAAGAGACTCGTAGACAACAGAAGGCCAATTCTCGTAATTTAAAACGCTCAAAATCTAGTCGTAGTCTCATCTCGGCGACAAACAAATGTCAAAAACTTGTCAAAATGTAGGGAAATTAGAGGGATTTTTGACAGATTGAGACTGAGATCAGACTGTGAACGTTCTTAAAATTACGAGAATTGCCCCTCTGATTTAAACTTACGCAGGGTCCTAGGTTCGATTCGCAGGTCGGACAAAGTGTTATTTTATTTTGCATCAAAAAATAATTCTAAATAGTAGACCAGAGTTTGGATTTGTATTTACAATTTAAAACACCTGAGTCTTAAATATAAATGGCGAGTGTGGGTGTACTATGCTCCTCTGCCCATCCCTTCTGTGATATCAGGCGCGATGTTATGTTTTACTAATCAAAGGAGAGAGAGCTATAAATAATCATTTCATAGGGAAAACATTTTTTTGCAGACAGCAACACTGCGCTTTTCGCGCGCTTGCGTCTTGCCATTTCATATTTCAAACTCCCTCCATATTTACATCGCACAATTTTAAACTTTACTCCATATCAATACAGTCCAATTTCTTTTGTGTCAAATTAGCAGATATGTGCTAGCTTTCAAAATGTCTTAAATCAAATATTTATTCACTTAAATGACGACTCTATTTCTTTAAAAAAAGAGTTCAAAATTTAAACATCAAAACTTTCAAACATGATTATAAGAGCTAAAAATACCTATTTTTCTTTTACAAAATGCCGTACAGTGAAGTCAGCTCTATTATGATTGACACAAGGTCGATAATCCTTTAAAATTGATTACCTTGATAAGACTTTTTGATACGAAAGTCGACCCGCATAGGCGCAAAGCTACTATTAAAGCTCAACCAGACATTTTCCGTATAAATGTGAGGAGACCTTTAATCCTATTAAAGTAATACGTTTTGTAGTAATCTTGGACTGCGATAAGCTGAGTATCTGAGGCTCTCGAGGGGCTCGTGGCTAATAAATAACAGCCGCCCGGATCGATCTTCAAGGTTAAGCAACGCTTGCCGAGGTTAGTCAGTGGATGGGTGACCTTCCATTACATATCGACACCCCTCCGTGCTTCGGAAAGCACTTTAAGCCGTTGGTCCCGGCTGTCATTCGTGGATCTTTGAGAGTCGTTGCGGGTAGTTAGTAGCTTGAAGGTCTGATAACCAGTCTTACCAAGGGGTATCGTATTACCCAGTCACTGGGTTGTGGAGGTCAGATAGGCAGTCGCACCATGTAAAATACTGGTATTCAGCTGCATCCGGTTAGACTGGAAGCTGACCCGGACGTAGTTGGGAAAAGGCTAGGCAGATGATGTTATAAAATACCCACAGCACAAATCATTATTCAGTCACAAATCTTAACTCTGCCGGGAAGCAAACCCAATACGTCCCATTCCACTAATAATAATATGTAATAATAATATCCCTGGACATTTCACACAGCGCCATCTAGTCCCAAGCTAAGCAACCTAATGCTTGTGTTATGGTAACAAGATGGCTGATAAACTACTTATATACATTTTTTTTTGTAAATACATACATATTATAGATAGAAAAACACCCAGACTCGGAACAAATACATGTAGGTCATACAAATATTTGTTCCGTGCGGGAATCGAACCCGCGACACGCAGCGCAGCAGTCCGATCGCTCAGCCACTGCGCTAGTGCGCAGGGCGTGCGTGCGCGTGTGCGCACTATCAATGCCGGTAATACGGTGAGCCCCAATATGAAGATATAAGGCCGGCTTTTGTTAGCCATTAGAGAGAATGCCATAGATAATCGGAATTTATGGAACCCCACCTACTCATGATGGGTATTTTACCTGAAATCGTTTACATAGTGGGCCAAGCTGGCTCGCTTCATTACAGAACTAGCTTTTCCCCGCGACTCTTTCCGCTTGGAGGTCGGAAATTATACCACGGGAAGATAATACCGCGATGAAAGGTATTCAATGTCCTAACCAGGATCATGGTCTATTGCCAGAGTCGCGGGTTGTTCAAAAATCAAAATCAATCTTGTAAATTTGACAAATGTTTTAATTTTGACATAACTATATACATATATTTCGTAACTTTGACATTATTTTTGTATGTGTTTGACATCAATCTTGTAAATTTGACATAAATCTTTTAATTTTGATATTATATTTTGTAAGTTTGACATTATTCTTGTATTTGTTTGACATTATAGTTTTAGAGTTATTTTAATTTTTTTTAACATAACAATGTTTTTTGGTTTCTAAAGTTTTGTAATTATAAATTGTTTAAATGCTTATTATTAATCAATTTATTTCAGATAAAATCAATCCATACAATTTCAAATTATAAATACTTACAGAAAAAATATATAAATAATAACTGAACTAATATATAAACAGAAAAATAAATCATCACAATTATATCATTATCAATAATCATTACATTACAAATACATTGTGTTAGTAAAATCTTCTTATGCACTATGTTAGTCAACACCCATCACAATATGCATCCATTTATTCTGGATAGGGCAATCCGCACGAGATACAACCATCTGCAGGATACTGTTGCTACTGCCTCGCACGCGCCGCCACAATGAGGCTACTTTCTTCCGTATAACCGCATGAAAGCCGTCCGTTCGCGCCTCCGCAAACATTCCGGACGCACTACAAAAGCGAGGCAGCCGCAACAGCATCCTGAAGACATTATTGTATTGGACACGCAGAGCACTAGCAGCCCGGCGAGTAAAGGCTACCCTCAGACTGCTCGAGTATAACGATTGGCAGTACACCTTGAAAAGAGTAATTTTCACCGCCCTCGAGCAGCGAGCAAACCTGCGTGCAACCATATTTCCCCTGACTGCCAATGCTCTGCGCTCTCTCTCTATGTCTGCGTCATCTTGCAACTCTTCTGTCACAATGTGCCCCAGATACTTGAAGCTGCTCACCACCTGCAGAACCGCACCATTAAGCCACTGGACCACGCTTTCCACTCTTGAACACGAGCACTTCGCTCTTCTTCGAGTTATACCTAAGTCCATGTTCCGCCGCGTACGCCTCACAGATTGACACAAGCTTACGCACCGCGTATTCTAGGTAATTTTTTTTTTCTTATTATTAATATTTTCAATGTTATGGAAATATTTGTACGCCGATACTCACGGCTAAACATGACTGGACTCAAATGACGTAATACCTATCTTGCATGCTTTTGTATGTATACAATGTTTAAACAAATAAAGAAATCTAATCTAATGCGCCCAGAGTGGCAGAAGTTATTTAACATCCCAACAAACAAAAAAAGGGTCATAGTCTACCTAAGTGCCAAATTTCATCAAAGGCGTGAAAAGGTAACAGACATACAGAAAGACAGACAGAGCTACATAGCATCATCAGCCTCTATTGTTCCCACTGCTGGGACAAAGTCATCCTCTCTGTGAGAGGGAGTGGGCCGTAATCTGCCACGCGGGCCCAGTGCGGGTTGGTAGATGTCACATGTCATAGAATTTTTGGTTCTAGGACATGCCGGTTTCCTCACGATATTTTCCTTCACCGTTTTGAGAGCAGTGGTGATGAAATAATTTACACAAAGTAAAGCGCCTGTCTGGGTTCGAACCTACGACCTACAACTCGTAAGTTGCGGCCGTTACCACAGAGCCACAACTGCTCTAAGGCAGTGTTTTCAACCTTTTTCATAGCATGGCCCCCTTTATTTATTTATTTAAAAAAAGCACAGCCACATCACGTACATTAAACTTATGCTAAAATAATCTTAATAACTAAAGGACTAATGTACATGACAATTTCGGCGTACATAGCATTGAAATAGCATAGCATTGATTGCCCTTTGTATGGAAAAATATTTCGCGACCCACTTCCCTCCGCTGTTTGTAACGTGGAATTCAAGTCTGTCACTTTGGGCACCTTATCGTTAAAAAAACAGAATTCCCACAATCAACCACTGAAGCTTGGAACCTCCTAATATTTTAAAGAAACGGCGACCCCCTTTTGGAGGTTTGGTGGCATTCAAGGGGTCGCGACCCACACGTTGAAAAACACTGTTCTAATGTATACCTGATAGCTAATCTATACAATTCTCTATCTGTTGTATGTGACTTTCTCATTAAGATTTCCGCAGTAGCAGTATTAGAATTTGAGGACGGCACTGTTGGCGCTTGGTGGTGGTTAAGCGATTGACTGCTGCGCTTCGTGTCGCGGGTTTGATTCCCGCACGGAACAAATATTTGTATGGCCTACAAGTAGTTGTTCCGGGTCTGGCTGTTTGTGTATGTGAGTTTAAATGTATGTAAAAGCACCCACGATACAGGAGAAATTCCTAGTGTGGGGTAACGTTTTAAAAAAAAAAAAAAAAGGCTGGCTTGCTCTACATGAGACTTGTGACAAAACTGATAAAAAATCGTGGACTAGGAACGGTGAACGGTGAGACATGTAGCACTATGCAATGTTATGACCACCTTTGTAAACACCATGTTTCTTGCAAATAAGTATCAGTAGTGGTAGGGAACCTCTACACTACCCTTTCGGCGCACACAAGCGCGATATTTATGTAATGTTTTCTAAATTACGCCATTTACACGAATTTGCGTGCTTAATAAATCAACCACGAGCTTCAAGACAAATAAAGTATATCCCCATCTTTTATTTTCATTTCTCCGTCCGAAGCCCACATATTATTTATCCGTCACCCCCATATATTCACCCCCCCTTGTCCCCCATCCATCCATCATTCACGTTCATATCCGCTATGTGTCCCACAGAGTTCATATTACTGTTTACTTCATATAAAGAAGATTGATATGAGCCAGCCTACCTAATGTATAGTCAAATAATGAACACAATATAGTAAGAATATTAACATCTGTCTAGCCTTTTCCCAACTATGTTGGGGTCAGCTTCCAGTCTAACCGGATGCAACTGAATAGCAGTATTTTACATGAAGCGACTGCCTATCTAACCTCCACAACCCAGTAACTGGGTAACACGATACCCCTTGGTAAGACTGGTTGTCGTCTGACAACCAGTCTTACCAAGGGGTATCGTGTTAAATAACAGAGGAAGCACATTAAGCCGTTGGTCCCGGCTGTCATTCGTGGATCTTTGACAGTCGTTACGGGTAGTCAGAAGCCCGAAAGTCTTTTCGGGCTTCTGACGACCCGTAACGACTGTCAAAGATCCACGAATGACAGCCGGGACCAACGGCTTAATGTGCTTCCTCTGTTATTTGCATGGTTACTGAAATGCCAATTTTAGATGTTAATTCATTTGAATTGGCAGTGGCAGTGCTGTTGGTGCGTTTATTTATCCATACTAATATTATAGAGGTAAAATTTGTTTGTTTGTATGTATGTATGTAGGGGGTAATCTCCGGAACTACCAGCCAAATATAAAAAAAAAAATCCTATTGCATTGGATAGCCCAATTCTTGTGGGAGGTTATAGGCTATCTAACATCACGCTACGATCCTTAGCAGCCGAGCAAAATGAAAAAAAGTCGTAAAGAACACGAAATAGTAACACGAGCGAGCGAGGGGACGCGTCGCAATTTCACGCGGATAAATATCATATTTTACTCAAACTCAAACTATTTATTTCCAATAAACCAATAACAGGCACTTTTGAATTGTCAAGGTCGGTCAGTCAAAAAGATGAAGCTAGTTGCCCATTCCAAAGCGTAGGTACCTATGGAGAAGAACGGGCAAGAAACTCCATGGACACTCTTTTAAATTATAATAATATTGTTACAAAGTATTGGTTACATCATTCATGTTCAAAATTATGCACTTGAGAACGATGCAGAACGTTAAAAGCGTCCGTAATGAAAACGAACACATTATCATGTTTTTACACACAAAAACATGATAATGTGTTCATAAAATGTACTTACATATAGTAAAGGACAGATTGTCATAATGATAACTTAACAGTGACCATGATATCATGAATTATGGCTCGCGGCTTCATCGGATTATCTCATAATATATAATTATTATCACTACATCCACGCTGGCATTTACATAATCAAGATAATCCGGCGCCATTGACATTACATAACATTAAGCCTGTATTCACCGAAGGGGTAGCCAGAGGTGTATTGTAAACGTAAAAAATTTCACAGCTTTCGGATAAATTGTCACGATAATCAATAGATCAGAATTATTATATGGCCAACTAAGCCAGCCAGTAAGTTAACAAAAGCTTATCTGAAGGTAATTAAATGATATTTATTTCTGTAAATTGGTTAAACAAATAGTTTTACACAAAAATAAATTATGTTTTAAAACTAGATGAGTTCGACGTTTCCTATCTGACTACTCTGAGAAGAAACATCAAAACAAACGTAGAGGACAGTCTGTTTTAAAGTTCTTGGGGCCTAAAAAGGCCACTTTGGCAGAATCATAATAGAATAACAATATGAATCATATTAAAAATCGTAAAATGGTCACAAACTGACAATTCATAATATGATCTGTGTGCAATTCATATCACAATGTAATAACAGAAATAAAAAACCAATTTGATTAATAAAAACTGTAATGAAAAAATTAACGATAAAATTACGGTTTTTATTTTTTCATGCGGCATATGTTTACACCAAATATGAAATGAAATTTTACGAACATTAGAGGAATTGCTAATGATCTGCTGGGAGTTCAGAAAATGAATAGTTTTTAGAGGTATTGCTTAAAGTGGCATTTTTAGGCCCACTGATATAATCTTGGTGCCCGACAAAGATTATGTCAAATAAGTTGACTATAAGTTAACATTCATTCCACCCGCTGAAGACCTCCCATCTGGGCAAGAGTTACCTTGGATAACCTGGAAGTCTTTAAACAGACTCCGGACCCATGTTGGCCGAAGCAAGGAAAACCTGTTCAGGTGGAGATTCAAAGACGACTCCGCCTTGGAGTGTAAATGTGGTGCTGTTCGACAAACGATGGGACTCTTAATATCGTGTCCTGCGTGTCCTGTCAGCTGCACGTTACAGGAACTGATGGACGCTGGTGATCAGTGGCGTAACAATAGGGTGGCAGGAGTGGCAAAATGCCACGGGCCCCCAGCCGGAGGGGGCCCCCGGCCCGAGAGAGAGAGGGCCATGAGCCCAGGAGGATCCTAACATACCTAAGTATAGAAATGCAAACTTTTTTCGACCACTAGACCAAGGAAGCGGTCGGGTATTCAATTTTGTAGGGGAATTACGAAATCTACGCGGACGAAACCGCGGGCGAAGGTTCTTTACATTGAGGGAGGGCCCTACCAATACCATGAATTTGCCATGAGCCACAAAGGGTTACGCCACTACTGGTAATGGCGCCAAACAAGTAGCCGAATTCTGGGCCGAGTCCATTTAAAAAAAAAAAAATTTTTTTTTTTTTAACCATTGAAATTCTTTTAGATTGCTAGTCAACACGCTAAGAAGAAGATTTAGCCAAAGCTTATCCAAAGGTACTGAAACTGGAATAAATGTTTCATTAATAAACATAATTACTAACGTTAGTACAAATTCCGCATTCACTCTTAAAACAAATAACGCATATAAGTACTTACTGCACTACGGCGTAGCTCCGTGCTACGAGTGTGCTACGGCGTAGCACTCCTACGTAATTTTCGTTTGAAACCTCCTACGAGTTTCGTCGGAGCGAATTTCGTAACTTTTAACGAAATAGTTTCGCAATGTTGTTGTTTTAGTTTCGTTTTAATGCGGCATTTCGGTTGTTATTGTAACTTGTGTTGACAATATGAATTGGAAATGTGGATTTAAGAGAATTATGTAATCTGGGTTCGCAATTTATTTAGTTTCTTAACATTGTAAACAATTATGTGGTTTTGGAAAAACAACTTTGAAATCCATACATTAAGTTTGACTTGCGCTACAACTGTAAACTTCATATGATTTTTTGCAAAAGTACAGTCAGCATCAAAGTCAATCAAATCTACAGGGCTGTCTCATTATTTAAAGATTTTTTTTTATTTTTATTGACAATGGGCTCACTCTTGACCTCAATTCAGCCCAGAGGCAGGGATGAGATCTACGGTGGAACGAGCTTGCCCAGAAGAAGCCTATTCACTCTCGCCTTGAAGAGATTCGGGTTGTATGAACTTGATATATCTTATAATCCGAAGTAGGTAACAAGTTGAAATGTTCACAGCTGAGTGTTAATATGGCCTCTTAGCCTTTAACAAGGCAAATTATAAAAAGGAACAGTATTAAAGAATAATTTAGTGGTTTTTATCAAAGTATTTTTATTCTTCACGACCTTATACCTGCATTCTAGCAAATAAATAATTTGATTTGATTTTTTTTTTAATATTTATTGATGAACAGACATATTTTTCTTTTTTTAAAAAAAAAAGCGTTGCCCCGCACTATGAATTTCTCCTGTATCGTGGGTGCGTTTACAAACATTTAAACTCACATACACAAACAGACAGACCCGGAACAACTACCTGTAGGCCATACAAATATTTGTTCCGTGCGGGAATCGAACCCGCGACACGCAGCGCAGCAGTCGATCGCTCAGCCACTGCGCCAACCGTGTCGTCAAATATTGTGGAGCAAAGTTGTCTTAATAAATAAATCAGAAGTCCGACTCGCACTTGGTTTCATAATCATAATCATTTATTTGCAATAGGTATTGTTACAGTTTTAGTGTTAAAGTTAGTAATGAAATTTCGTCATACAAAATAAAATACAAAAATAAACATATTGTTGTTTGTTGTTTTAAAACATTCAATTTAAATAAAACTAAACTCAACGTAAGCTCCTATTTCCAATACAATAAAACGTTCCTAAATAATTCTACAAACAATACTAAACTAGAACACAATTCACAAAATAATACCGCTACGCCGTAGCACTCTCGTAGGCGACGCTACGACGTGCCTACGCCGTAGCACGTTCTACGAGATACATTTTATGTCTCCTTGTATTTATGAGAAAGATAATAAATAATCATCTTTATCTGTCTTGTTTTAAACTGTGAATGTAGAGAATGTTAACAAGTATGTAGTGGTTGGCCTCTAGTCTGACTAGATGCAGTTGAATGTACATGTACTAGTGTATACATATATTTTTTACTAACTACAACTAGACTATACATACATGCACAAAATTAAATGTAAATATATTATTGAGCTTGAGCTCCTTAAGTTCAAAGTTGAGCTGCACGATTACTGACTAATGTGTGCACTGACTGGAAAGGTCCACTCAATCCCAATCAATCTCACAATCTCCATCTGTGTGGTTCTTTCCTCGAAAGACCATCTCAGACATCGACCTACATGGTCTTCATATGACCAAAGATTATGTCTGGACTTTAAAAGAGACTGTGACGTATGAGTTTGTTTCGGCCTTTCTTCTCAGACTAGTCAGATAGGTATTTGAAACCAACTCTGAAATATCTAAACCGTGCCTACTTGGGCTTTTACTTCTGAGGGGCAATTCTCGTAATTCTAAGAACGTTCACAGTCTGATCTCAGTCTCAATCTGTCAAAAATACATTTAATTCCTCTAAATTTATGACATTGATTATCGCTGAGATGAGATTGAGAGTTGATATTGAACGTTTTTAACTACGGTAATCAGTTTTTAACTACGGGAATTAGTTTTTAACTACGGGAATTAGTTTTTTACTACGGGAATTAGTTTTTAACTACGGGAATTAGTTTTTAACTACGGGAATTAGTTTTTAACAACGGGAATTAGTTTTTGACTACGGGAATTAGTTTTCAAAATTCTAAAGAGAGATATCTAAGAGCTATCGCACGTGTACTAATTACATCGTTGTACAAACACGACTAACTGCTAATATTTGTGTCGGTAATCACGCTAATGAACACGTATGAAACTGTCGAGTGCTAGTTTGATTGCACACCACAAATATACGGGATGTCTGTTTCATTGTGTCATTGAACGCAATATTAATTAATTAATTGCTCTATCTACAATCGTTACACTGTTCAATCAAATTAAAACAAGTCAATTGCACAATATTAAGAGATAGACACAGCATGAATGACGGCACGGTTGGCGCAGTGGTTAAGCGATTGACTGCTGCGCTGCGTTTCGCGGGTTCGATTCCCGCACGGAACAAATATTTGTATGACCTACATGTATTTGTTCCGAGTCTGGGTGTTTTTCTGTCTATAATATGTATGTATTTACAAAAAAAAATGTATATAAGTAGTTTATCAGCCATCTTGTTACCATAACACAAGCATTAGGTTGCTTAGCTTGGGACTAGATGGCGCTGTGTGAAATGTCCAGGGATATTATTATTATTATATTATTATGAAAACCAATAATATATTTAAAAAAAACAAACACACAATATAACAGTAGGTATAAGAACAGAATTGAATTGAAAGAGGGGCTCGTGGCTAAGTAATAACAGCCGCACAGGTCGATCGATCAGGTTAAGCTACGCTTGCCGCGGTTGGTCCGTGGATGGGTGACCATTTTCACAAACCAAGACCCCTCCGTGTCTCGGAAAGCACGTTAAGCCGTTGGTCCCGGCTGTCATTCGTGGATCGTTGACAGTCGTTACGGGTAGTCAGAAGCACGAAAGTCTAACAACCACTCTACCAAGGGATATCGTATTACCCAGTAACTGGGTTGTGGAGGTCAGATAGGCAGTCGCTCCATGTAAAATACTGGTATTCAGCTGCATCCGGTTAGGCTGGAAGCCGACCCCAACATAGTTGGGAAAAGGCTAGGCAGATGATGATTTGTGTATTCCAACGAATGTATTTAAATTATTACAGAGCTACAGTCAGACGTATTATATTTAAATTTCATACCATCATTTTGTTTAATTAAAACTTCAATAATATTCCCTTTTGTAACGATATCATAAAAGTTACTGTTCGTTATTAAAACCCTCTGTGTTCATTTATATTTCACGCTAAATTAGTTTTTAGCTTATTTCAGTTCTGTAGCCAGGATTATAGGATTATTTACAGAAGCGTTTGACCTCACATAAGTACCGTACGAGACCGTTAAATAAGGCACATTGAGTTTTAGAAGAAGTGTCGCCTGTCTGTCCGACTTCTACAGACTGTACTTCGGGGAGTGTGCTCAAGAGCTACATGAGCTCATCCCGCCTTCACCTTTCTACCATCGAGAGTCCAGACGCACTGCGGGATACCACCCCTATTTGGTTAATATACCATATATACGCACTAAGCGCTTCTCGTCATCTTTTCTGATGCGCACAGCTAAGGAGTGGAACCGTCTGCCTGCGTCTGCATTCCCGAGTTCATACAACCCGAATCTCTTCAAGGCGAGAGTGAATAGGCTTCTTCTGGGCAAGCTCGTTCCACCGTAGATCTCATCCCTGCCTCTGGGCTGGATTGAGGTCAAGAGTGAGCCCATTGTCAATAAAAAAAAAAAAAGTTCGCCTTTGTAGAGCGACGTCTGTCTGTGTGACGGTTTTCCAAAGGCGGGTCCTAAACGCCGACGCTGACGCCACGACGGTTACAGCTGCCTCTGTTATCGAAGCGTATCTTTTCATTTAATTTATTCATAAAAACAATTTACATCGTATTGAATATAATATACACATGAAATTTACAAAACAAAGAAGTATGAATTATTAATTAACATTCCAAGTGAAATTCAAAAACAATGCCAAATAGTTTTAATAATAATGTCATTTTGAAACGATTTAAAATCTAATGTCAAACACTTTTAAATGGCTGTTTGTGTATGTGAGTTTAAATATTTGTAAACGCACCCACGATACAGGAGAAATTCCTAGTGTGGGGCAACGTTTTAAAAAAAATATTTATATAAAGTCAAGCAGGTTTAAGATAATGTCAAACTGTTTTCAATTTAATGTAAAAAAAAATCTAGATTCTTTAATGTCAAGTGATTAAAAATAAAAAAAATTAACATGTAATTAATTTAGGTACTATTGTGTGACATTAGTACCGATATATTGTACAAACATTTTTCTAACAAAAAGGCTTTTAATTTTGTTTTAAACAAGTGGGTGTTATAAATCAGGATCTTTAGCTCAGAAGAAGCTTATCGGTCGTGTGTATGCACACTAAGGGCGCGTTCCCATTATGTCGTGACGATTCATTTATCGTTGGACGACTGTCGTCTCTAGGTCTTCCCAATATATCGACTGTTTGTCGTCACTGTATCGTCGAATGGATCGGGATGACATTTTTACTCTTCACGGCACTCGCCTTTTCGTTTGCACATCAGTCGCCTCTACGTTATTTTGGTGGCTACGATAGATAGACTGCTACGCTTGCTACGATAGATAGATAGATTCGACGGCACGGTTGGCGCAGTGGTTAAGCGATTGACTCCTGTGCTGCGTGTCGCGGGTTCGATTCCCGCACGGAACAAATATTTGTATGACCTACATGTATTTGTTCCGAGTCTGGGTGTTTTTCTATCTATAATATGTATATATTTACAAAAAAAAATGTATATAAGTAGTTTATCAGCCATCTTGTTACCATAACACAAGCATTAGGTTGCTTAGCTTGGGACTAGATGGCGCTGTGTGAAATGTCCAGGGATATTATTATTATATTATAGGAAAATATAGTGGAAAATATCGTGATTCCTTCCTCCACCATTCTACACGTGATTTAATTTTGTGCAACATTGACTTTAGCCCACTTACCATTATTCTTATTTATTATGATTTCTTTATATCACTTAAATACTTACAAATTACATTTTTAAATATTTTTATAAATAAAAACATTTAAAAATATAAAAAATAGTAGCCCACCGGTATCGGGAACAGGGTCCAAGCTACCGGCGGTCAGGGCTCCAGAGAGAGGAACTAAATATTTAGAGAGAGAGACTTAGAGAGAGAGGAACTACGAATTTATTATTATTATTACACACTGCTAGGTAATATTTTTAATAATAAAGACATACAATAATGGTGTATGTGTATAATATATTGTGAATATTCTCTCCCTCACATTAGAGACGAATTGAAAAGAATCTTTTGCGATGGAGTCCCGAATTAGTGAATGATGCAGAGCTACGAATTGCTAGAGTAAATATACTTCAAATCAAATCCAATCACAATATTTATTTGCTAGATGGTACATAAGGTGTTACAGTAAATTTGTTTCAGCATATCCTACCATAAAATGGCGTGAAAATGTATTCATACTCAGCGATGTCACCTAATCTAACTTACAGATTCTATTGATTTGTCTCCCAGATAGTCCTTAATGGTACAATATCTTTTAAATATGAATAGTTTGAAAAGTATTTTTTTAAACTTGGTTAGCGGTAAGTCTTGAAATCTATTTAGTAAATGATTGTAAATAATAATAATAATATAATAATATCCCTGGACATTTCACACAGCGCCATCTAGTCCCAAGCTAAGCAACCTAATGCTTGTGTTATGGTAACAAGATGGCTGATAAACTACTTATATACATTTTTTTTTTGTAAATATATACATATTATAGATAGAAAAACACCCAGACTCAGAACAAATACATGTAGGACTTACAAATATTTGTTCTGTGCGGGAATCGAACCCGCGACACGCAGCTCAGCAGTCCGATCGCTCAGCCACTGCGCTAACCGTGTTGTCAATCAAATAATCAACATGCGGTATACATTTTTCTTAAATAATTTTAGTTTTATGGTGGCAGCCTGTGAGTGTTGGTTTCAAATAAATTGTAGTTTCTCTTAACAAAAATACATATTTCAAAAATATATAAACATGGCAAAGGTAGAATTTTAAGTTTTTGAAATAGTGGCTTACAGCTGTCTAAAAAGTGAGCTTCAAAACATTAGATCGTTAATGTAATCATACTATTGTAGCGGTATCTACAACGCCACATACGAACAACGCGTCATACTGACGTCACGCAAATCCTGCATCTCGCAAGCAGAGTTTACCGCGCAATTAGCATAGATACAATTTCCCAACATCAATCGTTGGTCAATTGCCCGCCAGACACAACACCCGTCTGGTCGGAGGATCCTCCCTTTTCTATGGAGGATGAGTGAACTTTACACCCTGTTCCTCATACCTCTAAACTATCACGCTTGTAATCTCCGAAGGGGAGGTCTGAAGTGTGTAGTACACCCACAATTCATTAATGAATTTTTCCGTTGTAAAAGCATCACCGTTATGCATCACCGTTATACATCACGTTATACATCACCGTTATACATCACCGTTATACATCACCGTTATACATCACCGTTATACATCACCATTATACATCACCTTTATAGGTACATCACCGTTATACATCACCGTTATACATCACCGTTATTCATTACCGTTATACATCACCGTTATACATCACCGTTATACATCACCGTTATACATCACCGTTATACATCACCGTTATACATCACCGTTATACATCACCGTTATACATCACCGTTATACATCACCGTTATACATCACCGTTATACATCACCGTTATACATCACCGTTATACATCACCGTTATACATCACCGTTATACATCACCGTTATACATCACCGTTATACATCACCGCTATACATCACCGTTATACATCACCGTTATACATCACCGTTATACATCACCGTTATACATCACCGTTATACATCACCGTTATACATCACCGTTATACATCACCGTTATACATCACCGTTATACATCACCGTTATACATCACCGTTATACATCACCGTTATACATCACCGTTATACATCACCGTTATACATCACCGTTATACATCACCGTTATACATCACCGTTATACATCACCGTTATACATCACCGTTATACATCACCGTTATACATCACCGTTATACATCACCGTTATACATCACCGTTATACATCACCGTTATACGTCACCGTTATACGTCACCGTTATACGTCACCGTTATACATCACCGTTATACATCACCGTTATACATCACCGTTATACATCACCGTTATACATCACCGTTATACATCACCGTTATACATCACCGTTATACATCACCGTTATACATCACCGTTATACATCACCGTTATACATCACCGTTATACATCACCGTTATACATCACCGTTATACATCACCGTTATACATCACCGTTGTACATCACCGTTATACATCACCGTTATACATCACCGTTATACATCACCGTTATACATCACCGTTATACATCACCGTTATCGCCTTCAGGACTCTAGTCTGCATCTTAAGACCATTATTATTAAAACCACTGTTATACCATGTTTTAATGCTTTGACTTTGAATTTGATTGCCCCGTTGGTCTCGTGGTCGCAAGCGCGACTGTAGTATAGAAGTTGGTCTCGTGGTCGCAAGCGCGACTGTAGTATAGAAGTTGGTCTCGTGGTCGCAAGCGCGACTGTAATATAGAAGTTGGTCTCGTGGTCGCAAGCGCGACTGTAGTATAGAAGTTGGTCTCGTGGTCGCAAGCGCGACTGTAATATAGAAGTTGGTCTCGTGGTCGCAAGCGCGACTGTAGTATAGAAGTTGGTCTCGTGGTCGCAAGCGCGACTGTAATATAGAAGTTGGTCTCGTGGTCGCAAGCGCGACTGTAGTATAGAAGTTGGTCTCGTGGTCGCAAGCGCGACTGTAGTATAGAAGTTGGTCTCGTGGTCGCAAGCGCGACTGTAGTATAGAAGTTGGTCTCGTGGCCGCAAGCGCGACTGCTGGGCGTGGGGTCCTAAGTTCGATTCCCAGATCGGGCAAAATGTTATTAAGTTTTTCCATTACGAATTTCTTAGTGACAGCGGGAGTTCGGAAGTTGGTGGTGTGATCCCCCCCGTGTCTCGAAAAGCACGTGTCGCCGTTGTCCTGCGCCTGATCTCTCGCCGGTAGTGTCGTATTGCCGTCCCATCGGACTATGAGAGTGAGGGAACAGAGAGTGCTCCTGTGTCTGCACACACTTGTTCTCTATAGTATCTCCCGCGCTGCAGGCCAGTCTCCGTTGAGATTGGCCGCCGAGGCTGAAATTCGGTCGGGAGGACTTTATTTATAAAATATTCTATTCTAATTGTGCTAATGGAGAAATACAAATCTCAAATCGTTTATTGCAATCCATAATGTACAATTACAGGTAATAAATAAAAGAAAAATAATAGAAACAATTATGGACCCTGTCGGGCACAGCAAATTTTAAATAGGTTGAGAGAGGAAGAGCGCTTTATTAATTTTCTTTGTAGTTAAGTTAGAATTATTTTATATCCTATTAATTATTTCATACCTATTTAATTATTTTTATATATTTTATTATATTATATTTATTATATATACAACAACAAGTACAACAGTACAATACAACAACACAATAGTACACTAGTACAATAGTAGTAGTGTACAATAGTACACTTTGCTAGACTTCGTGAAAACCCAGAAACCCACACAACGAGGCAGTCAGGTTTATTACACTGTTTTTATTTGAAATCCTCCTCCATCTTTTCTTACCTCCATGTTTACAAAATAAACTGGGTAACGGTAGGGTAATGTGTTCACACAACAGACATGCTCGCAGTAAATCAATTGGCATCACAAAATTATTTATGTAGAGCAGTGGGTTCGAATCCAGAAGGGCGCTTTACTTTGTGTAAATTATTTCATCACCACTGCTCTCAAAACGGTGAAGGAAAACATCGTGAGGAAACCGGCATGCCTTAGAACCATAAATTCGAAGACATTTGACATTTACAAATGATGATAAATGACTTTATTTTGTAAGTAGATTTGTACAAACACTTTTACACGTCAATCATATTTTAAAACTAAATGGTGTCGGCGTTTCCTATCTGACTAGTCTGAGAAGAAAGGTGGAAACAAACTCAGAGGTCACAGTCTCTTTTAAAGTCCAAACATAATCTTGGTCAGATCATATGAAGACCATGTAGGTCAATGTCTGAGATGGTCTTTTGAGGAAAGAACCACACAGATGTATCCTACATCGCGATATCAGAGTTCTTGCCAACATTATACTAATGAATGACGAGGAGTACAAAATCAAAATCAAAAGTCATTTATTCAAATTAGGCTGAGAATCAGCACTTTTCGAACGTCAAAATTACAAAAGACAGTCCCCCAAAAACGCCCGCCCTTCACCACTTCCTAGTGCTATCGCTGACGTACCGAGTACAACACCCTGACGGCAACCATCGGGTTGTAGCCCACAAGACACGGCAACCATCAGCGGATCCTTTCTATAAAGGATGAGTGAACTGTACACCCTGTTCCTCATACCTCATACCAAGGTTTTATTCAAATTCTTTTCAAATTCATTTATTTCGTGAACACAGAGTACATATAGAAGGTGTTAGAATACATAAGATCCGAGCTGTGCCCCGCCAAAAGGCATACAAAATATCAAAGGTAATAATAATAATAATTAGTAATAATACTATTTAATTTTAATTATTATTGTTCCTCTCTCTGGAGCCCTGACCACTGGTAGCTTGGACCCTGTTCCCGATACCGGTGGGCTACTATTTTTTATATTTTTAAATGTTTTTTTTTATACTAATATTTAAAAATGTAACAAAATAAGAAAACGAAATAATAAACGACATAATAATTAATAATACAACAATAATCAAAATTAACAAAATTATTTAGTATTTCATAACTTGAGAACAGATTGAATTTAATCATTATAATTAAAATTTGTCATTTAAATATTCTTTTATAATAATACAACAATAATATTGAAATGCAGCAACTCGTCTCTCCGACAACTTATACTGCTGCAACCTCTCTGCTTAGTAAATAATGTACTCGACTACAGACAGACAGCTGTATGTATACGTATAATATATAGACATGTTTGTATTGATGGAGGGTCCAAATATATTCAATGGCTGAGATTTTGTGAATGTAGGCGTTTAACATGGTTAGGAAACGAATATGCTTTTGAAATTAGGGTTTTTAGTGTATTTTAGTTACTTTTGGTTTGTGCAAGTTGTGATTTATTTTATACTAGCTGCGCCCCGCGGTTTTCCCCGCATTAGTTTCGATCCCGTGGGAATATCAGGATAAAAAGTAAGTTGATCCTGGTTATAAGCTGTCTGTGTGCCAAATTTCATCCAAATCCGTTTAGTAGTTTCTGTGTGAAAGAGTAACAAACATCCATCCATCCATCCTCACAAACTTTCGCGTTTCTAATATTAGTAGTTTGGAGGTATGAGGAACAGGGTGTAAAGTTCACTCATCCTCCATAGAAAAGGGAGGATCCTCCGACCAGACGGGTGTTGTGTCTGGTGGGCAATTGCCCAACGACTGATGTCGGGAAGTTTGTATGTATGCTAATTGCGCGGTAAACTCTGCTTGCGAGATGCAGGATTTGCGTGACGTCAGTATGCCGCGTTGTTTGCATGTGGCGTTGTAGATACCGCTAAAGTAGGACTAGCTGTGCGTGTGACTTCATTCGCGTGGATGTCGGATATCAATACTATGTCCCTAAGAGAAGGTGTAGGTACCACTGCTCCATTGAAAAGGAAGATTTTTTTTCTCTTTTGAAGTTTTTTTTTTTGCGCGGAAGCCTAATTATTTATCTCAAATAAAAGTAACGTAAGTTACTTTTTATAACATTAGTTATCTGCCAGTGAAAGTGAAAGTTCCGTCAAAATCGGTCAAGCCATTTCAGAGGAACAGAAAGACAGACAAAAAAAATTAAAAGTAGTTTTTTTCAGCGGTTAAGGTTTTTTTTGTTCTTTGTCTGAATTGGAATGAATGAATTTAAGATTTTTAAAGGAAGAAACGAATGAACATGCGTTTACCTTACTAAGTAGATGGTTCATCAACAAATATGGCACATCCAGTTTTAGAAAAGCCCAGCGTTGTAGAGCGTCGTCACTGTCACTCATACCTATGTTTGTCTCTTTCTAAGACTCGATGTGCCATATTAAGGGGATAATTGATATTTCATGAAATAGTCATTCAATAGGATTATTTGCACTTTGCGGGTTGTATTGATGGGTTTAGTGATTATAATTCTGTAAAGTCATATTTGTTACGCTCGCGAATCATATTTTAATCAACATACAACCTGAACGTACGAAGAAAACGTAAGAAAATTTAAATTTCGCAGGCTACCCTTGCGCTTCCCCCTTAACGCCGGGTACTAGAAGAAAGACCATCTCAGACATCGACCTACATGGTCTTCATATGATCTGACCAAGATTATGTCTGGACTTTAAAAGAGACTGTGACCTCTGAGTTTGTTTCGGCCTTTCTTCTCAGACTAGTCAGATAGGAAACGCCGACCTCATCTAGTTTTAAAAAATTAGATTTACGTGTAAAAGTGTTTGTACAAACCTACTTATAAAATAAAAGAATTTATCATTTGGTGGAAGGAGGCTAATAAAAAAAAAAGAAAAAGATCATTCCCTCTAAGAAACTAGTAACAAACTTATCTAATATATTAAACTATCAATACTTCTCCAGGGAATGCTCGCGTGAACTGTTTCCCTAAAAAAATGGCTGTTAAAGTACAAGCCATAGATAATCTTTATGTTGGACCCTCCTGGGACAGAGCGTTTACTGTTGCCTGTGGCTAGGGTTGTCAAACGATCTTCTTCTTAGCGTATCGATGGCATCTTAAAGGAAAATGGATAATCAAAAAAAAAAATGAATATGGGTAATGTTGCATGGGCCCCAGTACCCAAAAAAAAAAATACTGGAAATATACATATGTATAAATATACTACTACAGTTTTATACTGTTGCAGTATAAAACTGGTTTACATCCGCCACCTCACAAATCAGGTTCAGTTGAAAACCAGCGTCAGGCACTATTTGTCTGGCATTTTTGCGGAACTGAGCCTTATTGGTGTAGCCATGAGGCACACTTTCCTGCTAATTTCTTACATCGCACTTTATACTTTTTATTTTATCTTATTTTTTTTTGTTTTTAGCTGATGTATGTATCTGAAGGCCAATTCTATTTTAGTATGCTACTTACGCGGGACACATTGCTTGCGAGATGCAGGATTTGCGTGATGTCAGTATGACTCGTTGTTCGCATGTGGCGTTGTACATACCGCTACAGATCTCTTAAGTCTCAACCCTATTTAGGGTCGATCTTAAGTAGGTATAGATGTAAATAAACTAAAGTTGACTGTAGAAGTCGTTTATATGATTTATTTATACCTGAGTTCCAATTGATTTTGATATAGGTAAGGTGACATTACTGACATCGGTGACCTGTACTTAGAAAGTTAATACATAAATATGAGGGGCCCGTGGCTAAATAATAACAGCCGCACAGGTCGATCGGTCAGGTTAAGCTACGCTTGCCGCGGTTGGTCTGTGGATGGGTGACCATCTTTACATACCGAGACCCCTCCGTGCCTCGGAAAGCACGTTAAGCCGTTGGTCCCGGCTGTCATTCGTGGATTTTTGACAGTCGTTACGGGTAGTCAGAAGCCCGAAAGTCTGACAACCAGTCTTACCAGATTACCAGGTTTCCTGACAGAGACAGTTGCGTTGGTAGCTGTGTGCCTGGTGGTGTCTGCTATCAGATTATCTTATCAGATATCACTGCAGTCTCCTGAACTGGACCACCCCAGTGGTATCAGCCCCGACTGACGAGTTGTAGGTCGTGAGTCCCAGACAGGTACTTAATTTTTTGTCACCACTGCTCTCAAAACGATGAAGGAGAACATCGTAAGGAAACCGACATGTCCTGGAAACAAATGTGACATCCACCAACTCGCACTGGGCGCGCGTGGTGATTCAAAATCAAAAATCAATCAAAATTCATTTATTCAAATTAGGCTGAGAATCAGCACTTTTCGAACGTCAAAATTACAAAAGACAGTCCCCAAAACCGCCCGCCCTTCACCACTTCCTAGTGCTATCGCTGGGAAGAAGAAGTGGCGCAACAAACTGTCCAGCAGCACAGCTGTCTGTTCAGTTAGAAAATACGAGATACTTGATTGTATACAGTACTAGGCGTTAAATAATTAACATAACAAGGCACAGAACATAAAATTAAATTACTTGCAATATGTCAGCTAGCCACGCCAACATACCAACAAATATATAAACTATACGTACTCAAGATTCTAGCCCACTACCTCTCACAGAGGTCTGTGTCCCAGCAGTGGGAATATTAAAGGCTGATTACGCTACTGTACTGTGCACCTCTGTCCTCCCCATCGGGCATACATGCCTCATATTCATCTGCCTAGCCTTTTCCCAACTATGTTGGGGTCGGCTTCCAGTCTAACCGGATGCAGCTGAATACCAGTCTACATGGAGCGACTGCCTATCCGACCTCCACAACCCAGTTACTGGGTAACACGATACCCCTTGGTAAGACTGGTTGTCAGACTTTCGGGCTTCTGACTACCCGTACCGACTGTCAAAGATCCACGAATGACAGCCGGGATCAACGGCTTAGCGTGCTTTCCGAGGCACGGAGGGGTCTCGGTATGTAAAGATGGTCACCCATCCACAGACCAACCGCGGCAAGCGTAGCTTAACCTGACTGATCGACCTGTACGGTTGTTATTATTTAGCCACGGGCCCCTCTCATACATGCCTCATATTATGCGTTTTAAATTTTATCCAATTTTCAACACTCATAATTCATACTCATAATTTAGTCATTTAAATTAATTTTAGTCGGTAAACAATTTAGCTAATGGGCTAAGCCGGCGGTCCGGTAAACATTAGTGGCGTAATATCCGGACGGCCGGTACGGTACGGTTACGGTTTAGCGAATTATTAAAATGTTAGCGGAAATTGAACGCGCCGACGACCGCGGAGCGCCGCGACGGCCGCGGGGAACGTAGGGTTGCTACAGCTGACAAAACTTTGTGGAAATAGAGAGGTTTTTAAAAACAGAGAGAGAGAGAGACAGAGAGACACGCTCACGCCACACGGCTTACAACTATAGCAAAAAGTGTCGTTCCAACTTTTGGTCTTAATTTTTTCCGTCTAGCCTCCTATCGCAACGCGCGATAAGGAACTTCGTTCCAAAATCAAGCGATCGACGCCATATTTTATTTTGTAGTTAGGATAGATCGTGGCTATGTAATCACAGCCGCACGGAACGATCGATCAGGTTTTAAGCTTCGTTTGCCGCGGTTGGTCTGTGGATGGGTGACCATCTTTACATACCGAGACCCCTCCGTGCCTCGGAAAGCACGTTAAGCCGTTGGTCCCGGCTGTCATTCGTAGACCTTTGATAGCCGTTACAGGTCGTCAGAACCCCGAAAGTCTGACAACCAGTCTTTCCAAGGAGTATCATATGACACTGCTCTCTTAAATTACATAATATTAAGTTTGGAATCAGATCATTATTTCAAGAAACATTTGAAACATCGATGCATCTGACGTCACACAAATCCTGCATCTCGCAAGCAGAGTTTACCGCGCAATTAGCATAGATACTCGTACAATTTCCCAACATCAATCGTTGGGCAATAGCCCGCCAGACACAACACCCGTCTCCTCGGTCGGAGGATGCTCCCTTTTCTATAGAGGATGAGTGGACTTTACACCCTGTTCCTCATGCCTCTAAAACCTAGTCGGAGATACTCAAAATTTTCCTTTTCAAAAATCTTCAAATGTTTCTGCATTACGTGCCACCCCTACCTAATCCCTGCGGAGGACGAAGTGTGATACTCGTATAATAGCGGAAATGAACATAATGTGGTGATGAAAATCACCGGTGACTAGCACGAGGATTACGACGGGGATTATGTGATGTAAGACATGAGTTACGGTGGATTTTTTTTAAACACTACTTACTATAATGGTACACACTGAGTTAGCAAACACTCACAAGCCACTCTAAATGTTAATAAAATAACTTGAATGTCTTCAGGAAAGCTCCACCTCAGTACACTCTCAAAAAGGCTGAAGACTGCCATGCTCTTCACCTGACTCCAGCAACGGGACAGATCAGACCATATGCAGTGGTCAGTGGGCAGCAAAAAAAAACGAGTCAGGTTTAGACTCGTTTTTTTAATTATTTTATTTTTTTATCAGTAACAATTTAGGTATATTGTGTTTGATACATTAGTTTACATTACATACATCATAATTAATTAAATTTAATATAATTTCTAAAACTGAGCATGCACAATAATAATTTAAAATAAAAAAAAACATGTTTATAAAAATCAATAGCAATTTTTGTTTTCTATGGAAAATTGGAATATTAATATTAAATTACAGTTCGTCCATTGAGCACAAGTTTTTATCCAACAGAAATGCTTTGTGTTTAGCCTTAAAAGAGCTAGTCTTTAATAAAATCTTCAAATCCGCTGGCAGTCTATTAAATATTTGTACAGCTTGTGTTGCCTGCCTCGTCGAAGGTCCAGTGGTCACAAGCGCTACTGTTAAAGTCCTACCTTCTAATATTAAAATAAACTAACAAACTCATCAAAATCGTCTGCTTGTCCGTGGATCTTTGACAGTCGTTACGGGTCGTCAGAAGCCCGAAAGTCTGACAACCAGTCTTATCAAGAGGTATCGTGTTACCCAGTAACTGGGTTGTGGAGGTCAAATAGGCAGTCGCACATGAAGCCGACGCTAACATAGTTGGGAGAAGGCTAGGCAGATGATGATGATGATGACTTCTCTATCAGCCGTCATCTCAGTGTACTCACCCCCTTTCTAGCCATATCATCATGGACACAGTCCATCCATCTTCCTTTTTCATTGTTGTTAGCCGCTTACAACCTTGACCAACAAACCAATCTTAGCTTAATCTTAAACCCTTACAAGAAACTATAACCTCAAACAAAGCAGAGACTTTGAAAGTCGCGGCTTCCAAAATCGCATAACATTCAAATAAGTCGAACTAACTCGAAGACTTCAAATGCGGCTTCCGCGGGATTATGTGATCGATTGCACGCTGGCTGTCAGTGTGGCCACGAAATAAGCGAGAGAAGCGCCGGACTGTTCCGGAAGCGCTGGACAGTTTTTTTTTTTTCAGGATGGGAAATCATCACGCACTCCCGCTCTGGGTGGAGCGGAAGGGAGTGTCAGACTCCTACTGACTAAAACCCACCCGTGTTCCTTCCTTAGCCCTTTATGTTCCAGGGCAGCAGTAACCCTTTCGGACGATCCCGCTACCCTGGCAGGCTTCGGCCCTATCGGGCCCCGTCACTTATGCTGACATCTCTTTGAGGCGCGCGTGGAACACATACACGCCGTCCGGCACGGGCATGGTCCTGATTGGACGGTGAATTACCCATTACTCTCCGCCCGCAGACCCGAGCGCTGGACAGATGACATACAAGTAATTAACCCGTTTGTGCCCGACAAATACATCGGACAACGTTAGAGCCGCCGGCACAATCTGTTTGCGCAACTCCCAGCCGGTTAAATTTATGTAAATTATTACATCACCACTGCTCTCAAAACGGTGAAGGAAAACATCTTGAGGAAACCGGCATGTCCTAGAACCAAAAATTCGAAGACATGTGACATCTAACAACCCGCACTGGGCCCGCGTGGTGGATTACAGCCCACTCGCTCCCTCTGAGAGGAGGAGGCCTGTGTACCGGGAGTGAGAACGATATAGGCTGATCAAGCTAGTAGAGCTCTTTTGAATGTACCTATAGCATATTATTTATTGATTTTCGCCGGTTTTTTAATTTCGGCGCATGTGACCGTTCACTTGTCACAACAATGCCACAGAGTGCTTCTGACACTCAGGGCATAAGTAATGAGATTACGTCTAGCGCGGATTAAAAATAAATAATATTTCTTTTATTGCTAATATTTTACATAATATTATATCTATTTTATTATGTATTTATTACTGTGATTGCCCGTGACATAACAGCGGGCCCTATCAGAATACCAGCGCTACGACATTTATTTTTTAAATGTCGAAGCATCATGACGGCACGGTTGGTGCAGTGGTTAAGCGATTGACTGCTGCGCTGCGTGTCGCGGGTTCGATTCCCGCACGGAACAAATATTTGTATGACCTACATGTATTTGTTCCGAGTCTGGGTGTTTTTCTATCTATAATATGTATGTATTTACAAAAAAAAAAAATGTATATAAGTAGTTTATCAGCCATCTTGTTACCATAACACAAGTATTAGGTTGCTTAGCTTGGGACTAGATGGCGCTGTGTGAAATGTCCAGGGATATTATTATTATTATTATCATGCTGAGATAGGAGCCTTTTGGCCTCGTATAGGACTTTCTGTTTTTTTTTTCTTTTGTTACTTTTTTATACAATTTGTTTTATTTTTATTTTTAACTGTGTTTAGTTTAGTTTATGATCCTGTACGAGTCCCAATAAATACTTTTTCTTTCTTTCTTTTTGTAAGAGCTCGTCCGGAGAAGTACTACCACCGCACATAATATGTCTGTCGCCAAGCACTGCTGTGTTCTGGTCTGAATGAAGGGTATGTGTGCGGGTGTAGTGTGAAATATCTCATGTGCCTGTAGCACATGAGACATTTCAACTTTATCTCATCTGCGATGCCGCTAGTATTGCCAATGCCCAAAGATGGTGGTAATTACTTACCATCAGGTGCGGCCTGATGACCTTGCTATAAAAAAAACTTTTTTGCAAAAAAAAAAAACAACCGACTTCCAAAAACGACACTACAAAGTGAAAAATAACTTTAATTTCGGAAGTCGGTGTCGTTGGGTTCGCATTTTCGTTGTTTGCCACCGACTTCCGGAATTACCTAAAGTTATTTTTCACTTTGTAGTGCCGTTTTTGGAAGTCAGTTGTTTTTTTTTTTGCAAAAAAGTTTTTATTTTTCACGTTTAAGTTGTAATTTTTTACCAGTAATTTTGGTTTAAAAACCAAACTACTGAACCGCTTTTGATGAAACTATGGGACCATTTGGGAAGTATACCCTTTCCAACAAAAAATAATTTTTCAAATCGTTTGGCAAGCGACGGAGTTAAGCGCGAACAAATTTTTTTTTTTTTAATGCAATCATCCGAATTGAGAACCTCCTCCTTTTTTAGAACTCGGTTAAAAAACCATTCTATTATTCGCTGCATGTAAAGTTAAGAGACGTTGAAGCCTCAAAAATATATGGTTAAACAGACGTTAATCATTACTAAACTTAAAGCGACGTTT
This sequence comes from Apamea sordens, assembly GCA_945859715.1. NCBI lineage: Eukaryota > Metazoa > Arthropoda > Insecta > Lepidoptera > Noctuidae > Apamea > Apamea sordens. Next base: position 585,629 of record OX244015.1, on the reverse strand, counting down.
ATAAATAAACACGTAAATTTATAGCAGTTTAATCGCCGGTTTCGTGGCCCCACAAACCGCCATCGCCAGTAATTCCAGCTGTCGAACTATTCCAATATTATCGGTGCAGTGACGTCACGGGTACGTAGGCTATGTACTGTCTATGTACTTGTACAGGCGGCGCGAGGCGAGGAAGGTTCGAATATTTTGTAATTGACAATCTTGAGCTGTGATATGTCTCATCAACATCATAATTATATTGCATCCTTTACGAGCCAAATAGCATACTCCTTGATGGTTTATGTTTAACAGTTAAATAATCTTTTTAACAATGTATAAATAAAAATACAGCGAAAATGTTTTTCAATTTATTTATCCATTTATTTCAGGCATCAAGGCCCATATAAACACATACAATACAATATTAATATAACTTAAAAATACTAGAAAAAAAACTTGAGAGGTGTCAAGGGACACCCGGATGGAACGAAGTTCAAAGAGAGAGAGAGAGAGTGAAACACGCGCACTCCGCACGGCTTACAACTATAGCAAAAAATGTCGTTCCAACTTTTGGTCTTAATTTTTTCCGTCTAGCCTCCTTTCGCAACGCGCGATAAGGAACTTCGTTCCAAAAAAACAACAATTAATTAAAGAGGTAAGTAGTCCTTCTCCCAACTATGTCGGGGTTGGCTTCCAGTCTAACCGGATGCAGCTGAATACCAGTATTTAGACGCAGTGACTGCCTGTCGGATCTGCACAATCAGATTTCGGGGTTTCGTGGTACTAGGTAACACGAAACCTCTTGGCAAAACTGGTTGTCAGACTTTCGGGCTTCTGACTAACCGTAACGACTGACAAGGTTCTATAAATGACAGCTGAGACGGTTTAACATGCTTTCTGAGGCTCATAGGGAAGTCTTGGTATGAAATTGATGGTCTCCCATCGACGAACCGACCTCAGCAAGCGTAGCTTAACCTCGATCGATTGACCTACGAGCCCCTCTAAATACAAGGCAAAGTGATAGGAAATCAAAAACGATTACAAAACATCAACGCAATGTCATTTGCAAAGCAAGTGAACCAGTCAAATTCAATTAGGTAAGTATTTATTGATATTTCATACTTAAGGGCGTTTATCCACCGCAGCCGTCACTTTTGTAATTTTGACGTTCGAAAAGTGCTGATTCTCAGCCTAATTTGAATAAATGACTTTTGATTTGATTTGATAAGACGTCACCGAGAAACGAGATTATTCGAACCGAATGTGACGGCGATCGTTTATAGCTGTCTTTTTTAGCAATGCGTGCTTTTTTGTTTGTGCATAATAAACATTTTTTTTTCATTGTCCACCGCGACCGAACTCGGCGGTTCAGTATGTTATTTATGATAGAAAAAACAAAAGCCAGGCAAACGGCGCTGATGCAACAGCAGAGAGTGGACAAGAATAAACTGGCGGGATAATTTCGTAATACACTAGTAGCAATGGCTTTCATTTTGGACACTTTAACATAATTAATTGTGTAATTTACGTTGATGAGCAGACAATTTTTTTGAAAATAATAATAATAATATCCCTGTACATTTCACACAGCGCCACCTAGTCCCAAGCAAGCTTGTGTTATGGTAACAAGATGGCTGATAAACTACTTATATACATTTTTTTTTTGTACATACATACATATTATAGATAGAAAAAATATGCAGCAATGGATTAGCAATATCCTTCAAAATAATTCAGATGTGATTAAAAGTGTGTCACGCAATTAGAGAGCTGTTTTATATTGCCATCAACCCGTCGCAACCTCGGGCCAAGTTCTGGCGGTCGCGCTGAACTACTCGAAACTTCAACGGCCAGGATGACGGCGCTCGAGTGATGGACGTGTGTTGAACACGTAGCCATAATAATTGTATGTATTGCAACTTCGGCACCGTCATCTCGTTCTCGGTGACGTCCCGATGACGGATGGGGTGGACAAACGCACTAAGAGTATAAGCTTTAAGAAGGGAGAGCCAGATGGTCGCACTTCATTAAACCCATTTTCATTATAATTTATTTCTAAAACGTTTTTGTTTTCAAAGGGATTTTAGAGGAAATTCGCTCATTTAAGCAAATAAAATACAATGGATGCCATTCAATACGGTAATTTAGAGTTCAAAAAATTAATTTTTAAAAGGATAAATGAAAGGCATGCAGCTGAGATGGGAATGCTAAGAGGGATGTGTGGTGTTACACGAATGGATAGAATAAGAAATGAGTACATAAGAGGAATTCTGAAAGCGATACTGAAGTTGTGTGGAAATCGGTCGTCATGTCGTCGGTATTTGATACGGGGGAATGAGGAAAATGTCGTGAGGAGAGTTTTGAGTATGAAAGTCGATGGTTATACTTTAATTATTCTTATTTCTGACAAATGCGTGCACTGACTGGACAGGTCCTCTTAAACTGTTTGGTTCTTTCCTCAAAAAACCATCAGACATTAATCTACATGTTCTTCACATGATCTGACCAAGATTATGTCTGGACTTTAAAAGAGACTGTGACCTCTGAGTTTGTTTCGGCCTTTCTTCTCAGACTAGTCAGATAGGAAACGCCGACCTCATCTAGTTATAAAATATGATTGACGTGTAAAAGTGTTTGTACAAACCTACTTACAAAAATAAAATCATTTATCATTTATACGAGTAGGGGAATGCAATGAAACGATGGATGGAATGTGTGAATCATGATGTGGTTAGAAAGGGGGTGACTACCGAGATGACGACTATAGAGAAGTATGGAAGAAAAAGACATGTTGCGCGGACCACAAAAAAATTGGGATAAGGACAGGAGAACGATGATGAGAAAAGTAATGTTTAATGACGAATTCTGCCTCGATGACTACCTCGTCTCGTGGTCGCTAGCGTTACTGCTGAACATGAGGTGTTGGGTTCGATTCCCGGATCAGGCAAAGTGTCTTTAGATTTTACCATGTGGAAATTCTCAGCAACAGCCCTGAAGATGGATTTCTGCCCGATCGATGCCAATGGGCTCGCCCCCTGTGGACTTAAAACATTACTCGCGAAATGTGGGTGTACTCATGCTTGACATCAGGCTAATAGACATGAGTTCCAAACGTCCAGATACGATGACTTACGAAGGTCTTCGATATTGAAAAGCGTATTATGGAACTCAAACGGAGTTAGGTAAGACACCGGGCAAGGCGCAGTGATGACTGGTGGAGAAGGGAAATAAAACGGGAGTGTTGTTATACTTTTTAAGTAATATTTATTTTAAAAGTCACCTAAATTCACTGTGGATAGATAATATTCCATTAAATAATATCTTGTGTAGCAGCTTTTCGAAATAGGTAGCTACTGTTACTAAAAATATCGTAACTTCAAATAGCATTATTTATTATCAACAGGCAGGTATTCTATCAGGTGGCAGGTATTTTTAGTTGACATTTAATTAAGAAAAAGCTGTCCTCGTTTTATAGAACAAGATAATTATGTAACTAAATAACTCTGACAGGATGAATGTAAGGCGACTAACAAAAGATTTTTTTTATTTTTCTTTATAATTATATTTTTTTATTTACAAGGCAGATGTGAGTGGACATATTTGAGGCAAAATAATAACAGCCGCGCGGGTCGATCAAAGGTTAAGCAACGCTTGCCGCGGTCAATGCGTGGATGGGTGACCGTCCATAATATATCGAGACCCCTCCGTGCATCGGGAAGGACGCTAAGCCGTTGGTCCCGGCTGTTATACGTAGAATTTTGGCAGTCGCTTCATGTGAAATACTGGTATTCAGCTGCATCCGGTTAGACTGGAAGCCGACCCCAACATAGTTGTTAAAAGGCAGGTAGATTGATTAATTGGTGATGTTCTTCAGGAAGGTCAGGTGAGCAGCACTCGAAACCAGCGTGCGTGCATGACCAGAAGGCCAATTCACGTAATTAAAAACGATCAAAATCTAGTCGCAATTAATCTCATCCCACAGTCAGAGGTGCAATTCTCGTAATTTTAAGAACGTTCACAGTCTGATCTCAGTCTCAATCTGTCAAAAATACCCTCTACTCTGGTTATAAACCATCTGTGTGTCAAATTTCATCCAAATCAGTTCAGTAGTTTTTGCGTGAAAGAGTAACAAATATCCATCCATCCAGCCATCCATCCATACAAACTTTCACGTTTATAATATTAAGTAGGATTGTCATCTCCACATTGTGTTAATATACACGTTCTGCCCGCGATTTCGCCCGCGTAAAATTTCTTGCGTGAAAGAATTTTTTCTTTTGCGTGAAAGAGTAACAAACATCCATGCATCCATACAAACTTTCACGTTTATAATATTAGTAGGATTTTCCAGTACTGTCTGCTACTACTAGGCCAACATATTCAAGCAAAGCGATAACATACATTTCAACTCACACTAAAAATATTAAAATCTACATTTCTCTCTTCAATATTTTTCAGTAGCAAATCAAATTACAGTTCTGTGCACCTTAACATTTTAACTCCAAACATAGGATAAATAAATGCAGAAGTCCCATTTCGTTACAAAAAAACGTGTGCGGTCGGGAACGAAGTTCCTTGATAAGAGAATTAGTTGTTGTTCTTGTTTTTTTTTTTTACTTAGCTATTTTCTTTATAAGTGACATAGAAAACCATGAAAACGATACCCTTGACGAAGTTTTTTTTTATTTTTGCAGTCACCTATGTGGATTTAAATTTTAACCTTGGAAAACCATGAAAACGAAACCTATGATGGAAAAATCCAAATCAATCCTATACAAAGGACAATGAGTAATTTTGTATGGGTACCGTACCCAAAAAAAAATGTATGATAAAAAAGATATGTCAGGAAGTAAAATTGAATTAATAAAGGGAAATATTTAACTTATCCTCTAAAAACCTATTGCGCCTCCGGTGTCTGTCCGTATGTCTGTCTATCAGCGGGCTGTATCTCATGAACGGTAATAGGTATAGATGAAATTTTGACAGAGTAATTTATATAATATTATTTTTGTATTACAAATAATTAAAATATAATAAAGATAACAATTATAAACAAATAATTCAGATGATGATGATATTTTGTTTTTTTTATTTCTTTTTGATTATTAAGAATTGAGTATTGAGTTAAAGGGCGACCCCCATTCATTTTTGGAACGAAGTTCCTAATCGCGCGTTGCGAAAGGGGGTTAGACGGAAAAAGTTGAAACGACACTTTTTGTGTATAGTTGTAAGTGTGTATAGTTGTAAGCCGTGCGGCGTGCGCGTGTTTCTCTGTCTGTCTCTCTCTTATAGAAAGCAAGCCAGTTATACTTCGTTCCATCCGGGTGTCCCTTGACACCTCTCAAGTTTTTTATCTTTATTTTGTACTAATTTGTATTTTTTTTTCTGACGACTGTTTTCGTATGTTTTATCATGTTTAGAATGATATCGACACATAACGCGTCTGCGGAGTTTAGCTAGCCAAGCTAAGACAACCGTGTATGTCTCTGTTTGCCTCTTTAAGAAATACAGGCGTTATTTTATAGTCCAATAAACTAAAGCCATGGTAGATTTTCTGCGTCTTCCCTATCTAGTGTATACAAGTATTCCTAGCTAACGAGGTATCGAGCAAACTCGCCTCCACGCGTGCTGGCTGAGAGCGAAGTAACTCGACAGTTATGTAAACAGACTTCTTTGCTATTCATAACTTGAAAGGTATTGAAGTTAAATATAGATTTGAAAAGCAATAAATGTTAAGATTTCTTCTTTTCCTCTCGCACAGAAAGAAAGAAAGAATAATCCTACTAATATCCTACTTCCTATCCTACTAATATTAGTAGTTAGTCGACTCTTCACGTGACCAGAGGGCTGGCCTGTTTCTTGGCCAAAGAATTAGCATCGCCATACAACGTGGCAATGCCGCCAGCCTTTTGGGCACTGTTCCTGTTGACAGCGATGCGGACGAATTTTTTGATGACCTATGATTATTTTAATTATTTTTTCACATGTACTGACGCCAGCAGGTCAACCTACCCGAAACTGTCAGATTTTCCCAATCAACTTTGAACCTAATGCTTTAGCAATAAAGTCGAAAATCTATTAAAGAAATCTGACAGATTGTAGTAGCTTGATGTGCTGGCGTCTGTACATTTTATTATTTTAAATGTTACTATATATGTATGTCCTACTTCCTACTAGTATTATAAAAGCGAAAGTTTGTGAAGATGGATGGATGGATGGAAGCAGAGGTAAATAAGTACATTCACATTTCGTCAGTCATATTTAAGTGCTATTATTAGCTGACCCCAACATAGTTGGGAAAAGGCTAGGCAGATGATGATGATGATTTAAGTGCTATTATTTTTTTCTTAAAAATCCATGTCACGTCATCTCTGATGACGCGTGTTTGCGGCGGCACCAACAGTATTCTCAGTGTGTTCACAGATCGGTGGTATTCCCCGATGTTGCGGAGGTGGATGCAGCTCCACGCTGAGTTTTAATTGTATGTACGTCTGTGTCTGTAACCTACTGACACTAGAAGTTAAGTAAAATTGTTACTAACCTTATGGTCTCCTGTCTGAAATAAAAGTATTCTATTCTATTCTTCTATAGGGGGCGAGCATATTGCCAACAATTAGACACGAATCTAAGCTCCTGCTGATGCTGCTGAGAAATTCCTAATAACAAAACCCAGCAGTACTTTGCTCGACCTGGGAATCGAACCCCGGACTTAACTTTCAACCGCGCTTGACTCCACAAGACCAAAGAGGTAGTTTTTTTTTTAAGTTAGTGAAAAAATGTGATAGGTACGGTCAGCATCAAAAGTCGGTTAACACTTTAGTTGTTTAAATCTTAATTATTGAGAAAAATATTCTTAAAAAGCTTAAGAGAATTATTCTTATTAATAAGATATTTAAGAATAATTAACTCTTTGCTATTACATGAAATAGAGAAAACCAATGTATCACATCATTTTGTATCAATTTAGATGATTTGTAAAAGTAACAGTGTTAATTGACTTTTGATGCTGACTGTACTATGCTAAAAACTTACTACTTCTTCTTCGGCAAGTCACAGACGTAAACTAGTATAGTTCTGACTTGTTAACTTAATTAAAACTTGTTTCATCACTGGTTTTAAAAGCCCACACTAAGTTTTCTTTCAGTTAAAAATTCTCGTTTTATACCTACGGACTATTAAGGGCAGTGACAGACTTCACTAAGGCGGGCGAAATTAAATGAAATTGTTAATTCTGTAAATATGATATCGGAACCACACGAAAAAAAAACGTCGGGGGATGGACCGAAATTCAGAATGAAAATCCAAAATGGCGGTTGCGGAAATTTGATAATATTTGCAGCCGCCATCTTGGATTTTTATTTTGACCTCACTTTTGGCTTTAGCACCATCGAAAACCATGAAGAATTACGTGTATGTACATTTTTGCAGCCGCCATCTTGAATTTTAATTTTGACCTCGCTATTGGCTTCAACACCCACTCAGACAATGAAAACGATATCAAAATTAAAACTTGAGAGGTGTCAAGGGACACCCGGATGGAACGAAGTATAACTGGCTTGCTTTCTATAAGAGAGAGAGAGAGAGACAGACAGAGAAACACGCGCACGCCGCACGGCTTACAACTATAGCAAAAAGTGTCGTTCCAACTTTTGGTCTTAATTTTTTCCGTCTAGCCCCCTTTCGCAACGCGCGATAAGGAACTTCGTTCCAAAACTTCGTTCCAAAACTTCGTTCCAATAATTCACACAAAGTAAAGCGCCTGTCTGGGTTCGAACCTATGACCTACAACTCGTAAGTCGCGGTCGTTACCACTGGGCCACCACAGCTCTGCGAATGTACATAAACAAGCAAATGCTTCATAAGATAAAAACTAATTAGCCAGGTACGCAGGAGATATTATAGTGCACCAGTGTGTGCGCAAACACAGACACACACACAGAGAGAGTACACCTGCTCTCTCTGTTCCTTTACTCTCATAGTCCGATGGGACGGCAATCCGACACGACCGGAGAGAGATCAGGCGCAGGACCAACGGCGACACGTGCTTGCCGAGACACGAGGGTATCACATCACCAACTTACAAACTCCAGGCTGTTACTGAGAATTTCCCTATGGAGAAATCCAATAAACTTTGCCTGACCTGGGAATCGAACCCAGGACAACATGCACAGCAGTCACGCTGCTGACGCTGCCCCGTTGGACTCGTGGTCTCTTGCGACCACGAGTCCAACGGGGCAATACAATACATTTCATGTGGCGTTCTTTGTACACCTAGTTTATTCCTTTTCACTCTCAAACGTTTATTGCCATCTTGAAGACTGCGGCAATGAAGGCCTAATCAGAAATGAAGAGATCCGCAGGAGAACCAAGGTAACCGACATAGCCCGAAGAATTGCCAAACTTAAGTAGCAGTGGGCAGGGCACATTGCTCACAGAACAGATGGCCGATGGGGCCGAAAGGTTCTGGAGTGGCGACCGCGTACCGGAAGACGTAGCGTTGGAAGGCCTCCCACAAGGTGGACCGACGACCTTGTGAAGGCCGCAGGAAACCGTTGGATGCGAGAAACACAGAACCGGTCGAAGTGGAGGTGCTTGGGGGAGGCCTATGTCCAGCAATAGACGTCTTTCGGCTGAAATGATGATGATGATGAAGGTCTTAACCGCTTCTCGCTCCGCTTGTCAATGTAACCTCACCCGAACCGTTGAACGTGTCCGCGTCAACTGGCTTAAAATTATGAAATATAATGAGTTATAATTAAAATGTTATACCAACTGACGCTGAAAGGGGCGCGCATTGAGAGAGTGTAAGAAACCGTTTTATAACATCGTGCCTGCATTAGAAAATGGGGTAGGGAGCGGTAGGAGTAGAAAGGCAAATAAAAAATTTTGTTCTAGTTTTATAACATGAAATGTAAGTATATGTACGTGTTTAAGGGTTCGGTGCCAACGGAATCTTATTACTAAGCCTCCGCTGTACATCCGTCTGTCTGTCAGCGGTCTGTATCTCATGAATCTTAAGCCACAGTCTGTCCCTGGCCCTGACATTAAGCAAAGGACAAAATTGACAACTTTTTTATTTATTTATGGAAAAACAAACAGTAGCACAATAAGAAACAGTCATAAAATCTTAAACATAACATTAAAACAACATTTATGCTACCCTCTACGTTCTCCACAGATTACAGTTTAAAGTACTTTAAACTAGCTAGTAACACAGATACATTACTAATACCTATCTGGATTTATAAATTTATAAAAGAAAAAGCTTTTTTTAACCGACTTCTAAAAACGGAGGCGGATGTTTGTATTTTTTTCTTTTTCTTCACGCATATCTCCGTCCAAGCGACGGTTTCTCTCAAGTTTATTTGGTATAGAAATATAGATTTGCGTTTTGTTTGTGCAGAATAAACATTTTTTTTCAGTTGAAATTTTCACAAACTCGATCGTTCTCTAGACCGTCAAGGCAGCCCACAATACAGTTGTCACAACTATTTCTAAATTATATTCCATTATTATATAAACCCAATGTCACAAATAATTCCCTTTGTATCGGCTCCTAATAAATAACAGTGAACAGTGAACAAGGGCCTATTATATGAAACAATGCGAACAGAACGAGCTTACTAAACGTAATTGTTACTAACTATGCCCATTCCAATAATATATAATTTTCGGAAATGTACATTTGAAAACTAAAATATATATATTATGTACACGTCGTGGATTGATGGCGCCACAATACAGTGGGCAATGCCATCTAACAATTTGATTGGTAAACGAATAATCATGTGATCGGAAACGCAAGCGAGCCCTACCGCTTGGACTCGATCGTCGGTGGAGGGGATGCAGCAAGGACTGGCGGAGAGACCGAGTGTTGTGACTTTCCATATAAATAAAAACTTTTTTTCAAAAAAAATCAACCGACTTCCAAAAACGACACTACAGAGTGAAAAATAACTTTAATTTCGGAAGTCGGTGTCGTTGGGTTCACACTTTCGTTGTTTGCCACCGACTTCCGAAATTAAAGTTATTTTTCACTTTGTAGTGTCGTTTTTGGAAGTCGGTTGATTTTTTTTTGCAAAAAAGTTTTTATTTTTCACTTTTAAGTTGTAATTTTTACCAGTAATTTTGGTTTAAAAACCAAACTACAGAACCGTTTTTGATGAAATTTCTATGGGACTATTTGGGAAGTATACCCTTTCCAACAAAAAAAGAATTTTTCAAATCGGTTGGCAAGCGAAAGAGTTATGCGCGAACAAACATTAAAAAAAAAAAAAATACAAACATCCGAATTGAGAACCTCCTCCTTTTTTAGAAGTCGGTTAAAAAGTACTCTTTGGTTGTGACTTGTGACAGTCTACAGTGGACAGTCGAGCTCGGACAGTCTTGGCAAACGCTCAGTACCAACGCACGTGTGTGATTCGTTTGTTAATCGCTAGTGTTTTCGTGGTCGTAGAGATTCGGCGCAATAGTAAAAATTATAAGGAGGTTTTCCCCGACCATTCTTTTTCACGGAGGGGTCTCGTTATGTAAAGATCGTCACCCGTCTACGGTTCAACCGCGGCAAGCGTAGCTTAACCTGATCGATCTACCCGTCTGGCTGTTAGTACTAAGCCACAAGCACCGAAGTATTTATTTATGTTAACATCATATTGCAGGCACCGATACTGCACAAGCCTACATAGAAAAAGGTGTCTGAGGTAGGGAGGGTCCTGAGTTACAGGTCTCGCGGCTCTCTTAGATACATATCACTTTACACAATGGTTACAGTCAAGATATTATTATTTATATATAGTGCTTCTGCCCGCGGCTTCGCCCGCGTGGATGTCGGAAATTATCCCACGGGAACACAGCAGCACAGCTGTCTGTTCAGTTAGAAGAACTTGTCAATTTCTGACTACCACGCGGACGAAGCCGCGAGTAACAACTATTACAGCCGGTCGATTCTGTAAAAATCTCACCGTGAAAACTCAAGTGAAGTGAGCTTGATGTGAGTTGTCACTAGTGTCAATCCCTAGCATTAATTGGAATGACAGCTCACTCCACGCTCACTTCACCTAAGTTTTCACGGTGAGATGGTTACAGAATCGCACTGCAGTTATATTCATAGGTAACGTTATTCTGAAACGGTTATTCTCCTGAAGATACAGCAGTTTGCAACAAGTGCTATGAAACTTTTAAGACAGATGCATCCCAGAGATGATACCAGCATAGTTTATGTAAGAACTCGGCGAGATATGAAGTAGTTTATATAACAGCTCGTGAGCTATACATACATACAAACAATATGGATGAATATTTTCATATTAATTCGCCTCCTTTATAAGAAAGATATTACATTGATGGCCCAGTGGTGAAAGCCCTGACTTACGAATTGTAGGTCGTTGGTTCGAACCCAGGCAAGCGCTTTGCTTTGTGTAAATGATTTCATCACCACTGCTCTCAAAACGGTGAAGGAAAACATCGTGAGGAAACCGACTATCCTCATCATCTGTTGGGGTCAACTGTGTTGGGGTCGGCGTCCAATCTAACTGGATGCAGCTGAATACCAGTATTTTACATGAAGTGACTGCCTATCTGACCTCCACAACCCAGTTACTGGTTAATACTTCGATCAATAATAGTACTAGATTCCCGATAAGCGCTTCAAAAACGGCCCGAAAAATAAGACCACAAATACTTTTGTGGTCTTATTTCAAATTAGTATGTTTTTAGCCTTGTTACTTAGACTTTAAGTTTCATCTGAAATTTAAAAATAGAATGATTTTATTTTCAAGCGATATTTTAAATATATTTTGCAATGGTAATTAAACTTTATGTTTAAGCATTAAGGTTTATAATAAACTGAAGTTGTTAATATTATTAAACTTTTTTCTATGAAATGTAGATGTTTACGTGTGTGCAAACGTGGCCACTTGAGCGACTGATTTTTGTTCCTGATCCTTAATCTAGTACTATTATTGATCGAAGGGTTAATACGATACCCCTTGGTAAGACTGGTTGTCCCATCGACATGTACTAGAACCAAAAATTCGACATGTGCTAACTACCAACCCGCGCTGGGCCCGCGTGGTGGATCTTCTCAACAAAATAAGCCCTGTGTCCCAGCTGTGGGAACATTATAGGATAATTATGTATGTTATGTATCTACAGCCAGGTATTCTACTAACAGAAATAAATATCATTTTATCAACATTTTAACTTAACATATTTTGGCAGTTGCAACGGCAAGTTTGTGACAATAACAGGCTGCATTGCCAATTCGTTCATTTGTAAGATTACATTGCTAATACTTTGTTGACAAGACGGTCACACAGTCAGCGATAATTCGCGATGGACACTTCAGTTTTAGAATCTTAATTAATGAGCTGAAATAGGTATTTAATTATGTAGTATCAGAAAAGAATCATCTGCCTAGCCTTTTCCCAACTATGTCGGGGTCGGCTTCCAGTCTAACCGGATGCAGCTGAATACCAGTATTTTACATGGAGCGACTACCTATCTGACCCCCACAACCCAGTTACTGGGTAATACGATACCCCTTGGTAAGACTGGTTGTCAGACTTTCGGGCTTCTGACTACCCGTAACGACTGTCAAAGATCCACGAATGACAGCCGGGACCAACGGCTTAACGTGCTTTCCGAGGCACGGAGGGGTCTCGGTATGTAAAGATGGTCACCCATCCACAGACCAACCGCGGCAAGCATAGCTTAACCTGACCGATCGACCTGTGCGGCTGTTATTATTTAGCCACGGGCCCCTCAGTATCAGGAAAGAAGTAAAATTAAAACACCGCCGGGGAGCCAGCTGTTCTATAACCTAATGGCTTGGCACGCGACGATAGGAAGACACCAGACCCCATTATATCTACTCAGCCTATCGCAGTCCACTGTTGAATATAGGCCTCTCCCACACAAAACCCTGACGTCCGCCTGCCTTCCGCATCCAGTCTGTCCCAGCCACCTTCTTCAGGTAGTCAGTCCATCTAGCTGGAGAGCGTTCCACACTACGCTTGCCGATACGTGGTTTTTTTCTTAGTTTGTAAAACATATGAAGTTAGGAGTATAGGTCAGATAGGCAGTCGCTCCATGTAAAATACTGGTATTCAGCTGCATCCGGTTAGACTGAAAGTCGACCCCAACATACATACTTGGGAAAAGGCTAGGCAGATGAAGTTAGGAGTATCATGGACTACCTGACCGCATTCTCCTTCAGGAGAAGGATTAACTTACTAATCCAACTTAGTATATATTTATAAGTTTAAACTTCAGAACTCTGTTCTCACCTCCTTTAAATCCCGCAAACTTTAATTATTCACTTTCAAACTTAAACAAAGTAAGTAAACCACAATCTTGGTCTAACTTTTCTGTTCCAAACATGGCTCCTCCTTTTCGGCTTCGCTACAGTCGGGTAAGAATGAAGTAGTTGAACACTCTTTGCCTTGTAGACTCATATATGCTTCGATTTATTGACCATTTTCTACATATATTGTTAGATACTTATGTTCCAGGCCTACACTGTCTCAATGTTCCCGGCTCTTCTCCATAGGAAACGAACAATTGGAACCGTGCACCTAACTTCTGACGTTTTATAACTGCCCATAGGTTTATGTGAAACTAGCTGCGCCCCGCGGTTTCACCCACATAAGTTTCGATCCCGTGGGAATATCGAGATAAAAAGTATCCGATTTTTTATTTATTTTACCATTTATGTACACACATATGTATAAACGGACAAGAAAAAAACAGAACAGAAAAATAGGTACAGAGGTGATGCTTATTTCATAAGAAATCTCTTCCAGCATACCTGAGATAGGACAATAGATACAGAGATGTAGACAGCGTGCGATAGAGGAAAGGAGACAAAAAAATAATACATAAAATCAAAAACAATTCACTTAAAAAACTAAACAAAAATTACGAGAATATACTAACATACATACATACTTCTAAAATAAATATCACTAGAATGATAATAATTATATCATACTCAAAATAATAAATACATACACAACTACGATGAAGTGGTTATGTGTTAATCCTGGTTATAAACTATTTGTGTGCCAAATTTCATCAACATTGGTCCAGCCGTTTGAGCGTGAAGAAGTAACAAACATACAAACACACACACAAACTTTTACAATATTAGTGTGATGAAATATTTTGATTTTTTTCTTTACTACGCTGCTTTTGGCCGTTAAGCCGTTGGTCCCAGCTGTCATTTGTGAATCTTTGACAGTCGTTACGGGTCGTCAAAAAAGTCTGATAGCCAGTCTTACCAAGGGGTATAGTATTAGCCAGTTTTTGGGTGGTGGAGGTCAGATAGGCAGTCGCTCCTTGTGAAATACTGGTGTTCAGGTGCATCCATTTAGACTAGAAGCCGACCTCAACATAGTTAAGAAAAGGCGAGCAGATGATGATGACCTTATCGTAATATTTAAATTACAACACTATTTTAATTCAGCTGTCAGAGTTAATTCAGCCGCTGTATCGCGACTGACGCGTCATGGTCGTGACGCGTCGGGGACGTGGCGCGCTAAACCACAGATTTATAGAGTGAGCCATAGTGAATGATGGCTGGCGAATAATGCGGGTGAGTGATTCAGAGTAGATTATGTAGAAAGATGTTTTGTTACATAATATTTCAAAATATAACGCCTGTAATCCACGAGGGGTGGGCAGAAGTCATCATCTGCCTAGCCTTTTCCCAACTATGTTGGGGTCGGCATCCAGTCTAACCGGATGCAGCTGAATACCAATATTTTACATAAAGCGACTGCCTATCTGACCTCCACTACCCAGCTAAGCTACTGGGTAATACGATAGTTCTTGGTAAGACTGGTATCAGACTTTCGGGCTTCTGACGACCCCTAACGACTGTCAAAGATCTACGAATGATAGCCGGGAGCAACGGCTTAACGTGCTTTCCGAGGCACGGAAAGTATGTAAAGATGGTCACCCATCCACGGACCAACCACGGCAAGCGTAGCTTAACCTGATCGACCGACTTCTGTAATTATGTGCATGCGGCTGTTATTACTTGCTACAAGCCCCTCTAATATATAGATATTAGCATGGATATAGATCCATGCTAATAATTATGTATAAAGTAATATTATAAATGCGAATATGATTTGGTTTTTTACACTTTCACGGCTAAACCGATTTTGATGAAATTTGGTATTGGGATCGTTTAAACCCTGAGAAGGTATATCTTTTTATCGACATACCGCGCAGGCGAAGTCGAGGCCGGAAGCTAGATATTTTATAAATGCGAAAATAACTCTGTCTGCCTGTCTGTTACCTTTTTACACCTAAACCACTGAACCAATTGTAATGAGACAGATTGGTAGCCTGGGACCTAGAGAAGGACATAGGGTACTTCTCATCCTAAATATTTGTAAAAATTATGAAATACAAAATACACGCAGACGAAGTCGCAGTCACTGTCCATTCCAAGGTTGCCTGGAAGATATCACCGGAAACGATAAGGCCGCCCATTGTAATGTATGTCTTGTATTAAAAAAAAATATGTATTTTCTGGTGTACAATAAAGTATAGTTATAAATAAATAAGTCGCGAACAATAGCTAGAGAGCCGTTAAAATGGCTCTGACGCAAAATGACCACTTCTCAAAATGACCACTGGTCGCAAAATGTCCCTTTCGCAGAATGTCCCTTTCTCAGAATGTCCCTTTCTCAGAATGTCCCTTTCTCAGAATGTCCCTTTCGCAAAATGTCCCTTTCGCAGAATGTCCCTTTCGCAGAACGTCCCTTTCTCAGAATGTCCCTTTCGCAAAATGTCCCTTTCGCAGAATGTCCCTTTCGCAGAATGTCCCTTTCGCAAAATGTCCCTTTCGCAGAATGTCCCTTTCGCAGAATGTCCCTTTCTCAGAATGTCCCTTTCGCAAAATGTCCCTTTCGCAGAATGTCCCTTTCGCAGAATGTCCCTTTCGTAAAATGTCCCTTTCGCAAAATGTCCCTTTCGCAGAATGTCTCTTTCTCAGAATGTCCCTTTCGCAGAATGTCCCTTTCGCAAAATGTCCCTTTCGCAGAATGACCCTTTCGCAGAATGTCCCTTTCTCAGAATGTCCCTTTCGCAAAATGTCCCTTTCGCAGAATGTCCCTTTCTCAGAATGTCCCTTTCTCAGAATGTCCCTTTCTCAGAATGTCCCTTTCTCAGAATGTCCCTTTCTCAGAATGTCCCTTTCTCAGAATGTCCCTTTCGCAAAATGTCCCTTTCGCAAAATGTCCCTTTCTCAGAATGTCCCTTTCTCAGAATGTCCCTTTCTCAGAATGTCCCTTTCTCAGAATGTCCCTTTCTCAGAATGTCCCTTTCTCAGAATGTCCCTTTCTCAGAATGTCTCTTTCGCAAAATGTCCCTTTCGCAAAATGTCCCTTTCTCAGAATGTCCCTTTCTCAGAATGTCCCTTTCTCAGAATGTCCCTTTCTCAGAATGTCCCTTTCTCAGAATGTCCCTTTCTCAGAATGTCTCTTTCGCAAAATGTCCCTTTCGCAAAATGTCCCCTTCCTCAAACAGGCATTAATTTCTTTAATCAGTAAAAATCTGGTCAAGAGCCAGTAGGTATACAACACAGAGGGGTACTGTAGTAATGTTATAATCGCAGGAACACAGGAGTGAAGTCCTGTTATGTTTTCTATCATCACTAGACCTAAAGCCTCCAACATATCTACCTCTAACGTTACGGCAACACGTCACTGCAACACACACAACACATTCGTTGCGGGCGAACGTTACATAAATCTGCGGTGACGCCGGATTGACGTACAGCTCAGCCGGGGCCTGAGGGCTAGTCTGTTGCGAGCTTTAGTTGTTACTGAGAGCTTACTAGTACCTAACTAAATCTGAACATGATATCAGGCCTGATGATGATATTCCCCTGAAAGGGTAGGCAGGAGTGAAAAGTGTGCAGCGACAAGGCCTTAGTTTTTTTGGAACGAAGTTCCTTATCGCGCGTTGCGAAAGGGGGCTAGACGGAAAAAATTAAGACCAAAAGTTGGAAGGACACTTTTTGCTATAGGTAGTTGTAAGCCGTGCGGCGTGCGCGTGTTTCTCTCTCTCTCTCTCTCTCTTTGAACTTCGTTCCATCCGGGTGTCCCTTGACACCGCAAATAAACGTATTATCTTTCTTTCTTTCTTTTTCTCACTAGCTTCTGCTCGTGGACTCGTCCGCGTCTGAGATGTCGGGGAATATCCCACCGGAACGTATAGACGCCAGCACATCAAGCTACCTGAAACTGTAAAATTTTTCCAATCAACCTTGAACCTAATGCATTAGCGATAAAGTTGAAAATCTATTAAAGAAATTTGACAGATTGTAGTAGCTTGATGTGCTGGCGTCTGTACTACCGGGATTTTTCATATAACTCAAAGTCAAAGTCAAATCTTTATTGTGAGACAGAGGTTACAGAGTTGCTATCCTGCTGCCACCCTGCTGCCACCCGCTGCCACCCTGCTGCCACCTGCTGCCACCCTGCTTCCACCTGCTGCCACCCTGCTGCCACCTGCTGCCACCCTGCTGCCACCCGCTGCCACCCTGCTGCCACCTGCTGCCACCCTGCTGCCACCTGCTGCCACCCTGCTGCCACCTGCTGCCACCCTGCTGCCACCCTGCTGCCACCCTGCTGCCACCCTGCTGCCACCCTGCTGCCACCCTGCTGCCACCTGCTGCCACCCTGCTGCCACCTGCTGCCACCCTGCTGCCACCTGCTGCCACCCTGCTGCCACCTGCTGCCACCCTGCTGCCACCCTGCTGCCACCCTGCTGCCACCCTGCTGCCACCCTGCTGCCACCCTGCTGCCACCCTGCTGCCACCCTGCTGCCACCCTGCTGCCGCCCTGCTGCCACCCTGCTGCCACCCTGCTGCCACCCTGCTGCCACCCTGCTGCCACCCTGCTGCCACCCTGCTGCCGCCCTGCTGCCACCCTGCTGCCACCCTGCTGCGACTCTGCTGCCACCCTGCTGCCGCCCTGCCTTGTACCGTTGCATGCATCCATGAGCACAGTCTCTTGCGTATGTTACATTGCGCATTACCGCAAACATTTTCAGACAAAAAATAAAAAGCGGTTCCCAGTTATTATTTTTGTACAATGTTACTTAGTTTGATGTACAGAACGCGTGATTGACGGCTATGTGATGGGTCTTTTTACGCCCTGAATTAAAGTACTTTCTTACCTAAGAGATTCTTCTTAAAAATATATTGAAGAATTTCTGTGAAATCGCACACAAAAACAATATGGCGCTAACGTCCACTTTCTCTACATAAAAGCAATTCGTCCGTCTGTCCGGCGCACTCGCTACTTAACTACACGCCTCATTTAATAAGTGACTTAGGTTATTAACTTAGTTACGAAAGAATAGACTGGCCTATTATTATTAAAGACTGCCTATTACTGTCACACCGCTGCACTGGAAATTCTTATAATAAAGCAAAAAAAAAATGTTTTTTATTTATTTATTTTAGGATCTCCAACAGAAGAAATACACTAAACATTACATGTAAGTAGTTAATGGACGACAAAGTATTTGGTAGGTTCTCATGTAATTGAAAGAGTATTACTCTTTCAATTACAGGAGACTACAGCATACACAATAAAATGAACAACTAAGCTAACAAATTAAACACATAACAAAAGATTTATTTTTAACAGTAGAACATAAAAACGCAAGTTTATACTAAATTCAAATTTTATTTATGTTTAAAATTGACGTTATTTCAAGTTAAACAAATATCAATTTTATTTTGATGGTAATTAAGTTGATTTCAGAGTGACTAGCACTATTGAACAAGTTATAAAAATGTCTGAAGTTGTAACGTAAACAGCCGATCGATTCTGTAAAAATCTCACCGTGAAAACTTAGGCGAAGTGAGCTTAGAGTGAGCTGTCAATAGTGTCAATCCCTAACATTAGTTGGAATGACAGCTCACTCCACGCTCACTTCACCTAAGTTTTCACGGTGAGATGGTTACAGAATTGCACTGCTGAACTTTATTGTGTAGAATTAAAGTTATTTTTCCATAAACTAATATTTATTTACATTTTTGGCGAATATCTTGCGATTCAAATCTCTGTATAAGCGCTAATCTCTGTACTTACCAGTCGGATTTGTTTTTTTTTTTTTGCATTTGATAGCCATATTCTTAAGGAAGGTTATAGATTATTTAACATCAAGACCCTTAGGAGACGAACAAAAAGAAAAAAAGTCTGAAAGCACAGCATCATGCTGAGTTGAACCACAGTCATGACGCGCAGCCGTCGACTACTTATTTTTGCTTTGTGCTCGTCATTATAGATATATTTTGTTTCTATTTTCCTTATTATAAGAATTAATTATATCTTTTTGTTTTCACGTGTTTCGTGTGTGTTGTTGTATATATTTTTCTTTCTTTCTTTCAAAGAACGCTAAGCAAGGACGAAGATGATAGTGCGGACGTGCCGTGCGACGGGGTTATCCCACCCTGTCGCATCGTGTGGCACGTTCAAACGGACAAAGAAAAACGCGGACATGTCGCGGGCAGAAGCAAGTGAATAAACAAAGTGCCGAAGACAGTTGTTCAGTTTGATTGTTTGTACAGACGCCAGCAGGTCAAGCTACCCGAAAAACTATAATTTTTTCCCAATCAACCTTTAGGCTGCATTTCCACCAGAGATGTGCTATGCAGCTATGCTGCGAGGATTCACATCCACGCAGCATAGCTGCTACGAAACTGTGCGACCGTTTCCACTAATGCTAAGCTGTGTAGCGGAGCGAGTAAGTTGTGCTATGAAGATGCGCCGCCGCGAGGTAGCTGTGCGAGGAAGATGCGCAGCTCGAGCAATGCGATGCATCGATAGTGGGAAAGCATTGGGAGTACTCTGCTCTGCACATAGCTACACCACTCGCGTATCCATAGCTCCCATCCATAGCACGCATCCATAGCACGCATCCATAGCACGCATCCTTCCATATAAAAAACATATTATATTAGTTGTACTAGCTTCTGCCCGCGGCTTTGCCCGCGTGGATGTCGGAAATTATCCCACGGGAACGTGCTAACAGGATAAAATGTATGTGCTTCCCCAGGATGACATCTATCTCTATGCCAAATCAGAAGTTCAGTGGTTTAGGCGTGAAAATGTAACATACAGTTTCAAGTTCAAATCCTCCCCTTAAAAACTCAATTACCCCTTTTTGTCCCGTCAGTGGTAAATTTTCGACAACTTTACATACTTATTATTAATAGCTGTGCATTGCGGGTGACGTAACCTACGACAAACTTATTATTTGCGGTTGGAACAGTAATCGGGTCTAGGGATCGAACCGCAAAATTAAGTTTGTTTTTAATTGTATATACTTTTCCGGCATAAAAAGTACCCAGTGTGGTGCCCAGGATATTAAAGAATAATTATACTAAGTTTCATCGTAATCGAACCGGCAGTTTTTGCGTGATGCCTGAACAAACAGACAGACAGACAGACAGACCGACAGACCGACAGACAGACAGACAGACAAAAATTTTTTTAATCACATTTTTGGGTTCGGTGTCGGTCTAGTAACACCCCCTGCCATTTATTTTTTTGATATTTTCAATGTACAGAATTTTCACTTCTACAGATTTATTATAAGTATAGATTATACATATACATATTAGTTGAATCCGTTTCCACCAGTGCTAAGCTATGTGCACCAATAGATATGATTGGTGGATATGAAACACATCTATAGCAACGTAGCAGAGCACATCCCTGGTGGAAAAGCACCCTTAACCTTAATGCTTTAGCGATAAAGTTGAAAATCTATTAAAGAAATTTGACAGATTGTAATAGCTTCATGTGTGTCTGTACCGCACCACACACTTCTAATACTCGCTATACATCTGGTGTTCCCTTCCAGTAATACAAGCGTCATGTTACGTTACGTACAAAGTTACAATACAATACCGTGCGTCACGTCCCAAGACCATTAATAATAGTTCAGTAAGTTTTAATTATGTAAAGGTATTATTGTGTACTTATTGGTAAACCATTGTTTAACGATGTAGGGAGAAACGTTACTTATTTACAAGTCATGTTGGCTAATATAACGCACCCACGATACAGGAGATTTTCCTAGTGTGGGGCAACGTTTTCTAAAAAATATATATATATACTAGCTTCTGCCCGCGACTTCGTCCGCGTAGATTTCGGATTTGTGACAGGATTGCGTATCTCAAAAGGAAATCAAAATAACCCATAAAAATACAAAATATATTTTTTAAGTAAATAGAAGAAGATGTATTTTTTAAACTTTGCGAAAAATGAAATCAAAATAACCCATAAAGATACATAATAATTTTTTTTTAAATAAATAGATGTAAGAAGATGATGTTTTTAAACTTTGTGAAAATTATGAAAACTTTATAACACTATACAGATCATGGATGTGATGTAAATAGTTATATTATGACTTGATTTTGTAAACTTATTCCTGCACGTGCACGGCCTTGGTGACGCCCACTTCGCAACGGGCCGTGCAGCAGAAATCGTAATATTTTAATTTCGCCATAACTTCAAAACCAAACGACCAATTTTAATCATTCAACGACCAAATATTATCTACATAAACTGTACTTACTGATAAAATAATTTATTTTGATAAGGATGAATAGCATGAGTAAAATAAATGCGTATAAATGTAGTCCAAAAAAATTCAAGATTTAAAAAAAAAAAAAATGGTTGTTGTGCCTCACTCGACATAGATAGGTATAGTGTGTCGCGGACTTTTTTGTAGATATTTATAAGATCTACAATTAATTTGAACATTTTATGGTTCTATCTTTTATAGTTTAGGCAGCGTACGCAAAATAAGTAACTTTTCTGGTTGATTTTTTACACCTTGCGTCCGAAAAACCCAAATATCTTACGGAACCCTATTTTTTTCCAAAATAAAATTTAGTCTATGTTACTCATGGATAATGTAGCTTTCGAATAGTGAAAGAATTTTTTAAATCGGTTTAGTAGTTTTTGAGCCTATTCATTACAAACAAACAAACAAAGTTTTCCTCTTTATAATATTATTATTAATTATTAAGTATATTAAGTATAGACAAACAAACAAACAAACAAAGTTTTCCTCTTTATAATATTAGTATAGATAATTACCGACTAACTGTAGTACTTTGGAGGGGCTGTGGTGGCTCTGTGGTAACGGCTCCGACTTACGAGTTGTAGGTCGTAGGTTCGAACCCTCGCCAGGCACTTTACTTTGGTAAATTATTTCATCACCACTGCTCTCAAAACGGTGAAGGAAAACATTGTGAGGAAACCGGCATGTCTTAGAACCAAAAATTCGAAGACCTGTGACATTTACCAGCCCGCACTGGGCCCGCGTGGTGGATTACGACCCACTCCCTCTCACAGAAAGGAGGCCTGTGTCCCAGCAGTGGGAACATTATACGCTGATTATTGTATGTATTACTTGTTGAAAGGCCTACACTATTCTTCCGTACCTCATCACTATCATCGTTTCAGATTTTCAGCCGAAAGACGTCCACTGGTCATAGGCCTCCCCCAAGCATAATATAGTAGTTCTGCCAGGGTAGCGGGATCGTCCGAAAGGGTTACCGCTGCCCTGGAACATAAAGGGCTAAGGAAGGAACACGGGTGGGTTTTAGTCAGTAAGAGTCTGACACTCCCTTCCGCTCCACCCAGAGCGGGAGGGGTCATTTGTATTTTCCCATCCTCAAAAAACAAAAAAAAAGCCTATTATAGTTTTCCTTCCATACCTGTTATAGTATTATTGTTTCACGAAGCGACGCGCGTTTTACTTGAGTTTATCAAGAGTACAAGCACGCTGTCATTTGCGTATATGTGTTATGAACTCAAACTCAAACTCTTTATTGTATTCATGTGTGTGTGTGTGTTCTGACGTTACCCTTCTTCACGCACACATTTCCATTATGAGAAATTATTTTAAAGGGTAACAAACTGTACTATGGGACTGGTCGTCTCCGGACACCATGTGAAAAGATGTAAGTCCAACCTGGTAAAGTGGGGCTACCTTGACGGAACGGCAGTAGGGTGTGATTGTGGAGCTATGTCACAAACCATGCTCCACCTCCTATCCTGCCCTCTGTGTCCCAAAACATGCAGTCAGTGACTGCGCTGCCACCGACATCGCCGTGGAAGTGGCAAGGTTTTTGGGAAAACCAGATTTAAAATACAGTCGTGCAGCGACATGAAGAAGTAGAAGAGTTGGGACTGGTCAGGTAGATATTGCATTTTGTGTATCAGAATTCCATCTATAGAGGTATGAGGAACATGGTGTGAAGTTCACTCATCCTCCATAGAAAAGAGAGGATCCTCCGATGGTGTCGTGTCTGGTGGGCAACTGCCCGATGTTTCACGTCGTCGTGATGATTCACGTCGGGCCGTTGTGTACGTGGAAGTTACGTGGTAAACTCTGCTTGCGAGATGCAGGGGGTCTACTCCGAAGTAGTATCGGCCGAATGTTCGGCCGTTTCCTGCTACGAAGTTACTATTTGGTTCGGTCGGTTCCGATCCTACACTCCTACACTCTTTCGAATATTGACTATGGTCCCGACCCAACTGAGCCGATCCGAACTTTTTTCGCATTTTTCAATAATGTTCGGTTCGGCCATGTGTCGGTCCGAACCTAACATTCGCACTTTGCACATCGGAGTAGGCCCCCAGGATTTTGCGTGACGTCAGTATGACGCGCAGTTCGCATGTGGCTTTGTAGATACCACTACACATCCGTCCATGGTTGTCTTCGAAAACCTTTAACCAACCAACTTTACGAGGCTGCTGATGGCAAAAATGAGGCAGAAATTAAAATCAAATCATGCAAATTTCTTGTAAACCCACATTTTACTACAAAAATAAAAATAAAATACTTTAACGTGAATGTAAAAGGTTAACCGTGGCTGTGAATGTTAACATTCTGATAATAAAAACGCTTTGCAAGCTGTCAACATTACTCACAGTTTATTGCAAATGGCGGCTGACAAAATGGCCGCACGCATTTTGTTTTATGCATAAATAAAATGTACGGCTCTTGTAATTGTTGATGTTTTGTTTGTCGTTATGGCTTTGTGATAAAAGAATTCGTTGCTAGTCATGTTAATGGGGGCAAGGAGGCAAGCCTGTAAGCTTGAGGGCCCAGATAAAGTGACATTCTCTCAGCGATAATAATGAAGGAGATGTCAAACATATAGGGTCAATTTAAATTAGCTAGTAAAACTCCGCAGAGATCTCCGCATCGATAGTGCGGTCGATAACCTCAAGAAACTGTCATGTTAACGCAACTATCCAATCGGCAAAACTGACGAACCAGTGAAACTGACTAATCAACGAAACTGACGACAGAGGGAAACTGACCAGTGATACGCGGACTCAAAATTTTTGTTCAATTTTTTATTTTACATTGGTTAGATATTGATATCCATCTCGTCTGCGGAGTTTTGCTAACTAATTTAATTTAACTTTGTATCTGGGGCATGTTGAAATTCGTTGTAAAAATACGAAACGGTTTGAAAGCGATTGACTCCTGTCTAGGTTCTCTGGACTTTGTTAGAATTTGGTAACATGAAATAATCAAGCGTAGAGATAAATTATTCTCGTCAATCAATCAACGATCGACGGCATGGTTGGCGCAGTGGTTAAGCGATTGACTGCTGCGCTGCGTGTCGCGGGTTCGATTCCCGCACGGAACAAATATTTGTATAGCCTACAAGTAGTTGTTCCGGGTCTGGCTGTTTGTGCATGTGAGTTTAAATGTTTGTAAACGCACCCACGATACAGGAGAAATTCCTAGTGTGGGGGCAAAGTCTTATAAAAAAAAAAAAAAAAAACAACTCAGCCTATCGCAGTCCACTGCTGGACAAAAGCCTCTCCCAGACTGCGCCACAACACCCTGTCCTCCGCCTTCCGCATCCAGTCTGTCCCAGCCACCTTCATAAGGTCGTCGATCCATCTAGCTGGGGGACGTCCCACACTTTACTTGTCGATACGCGGCCTCCGCTCCAGGCCTCGTCAGACCCACTGGCTATCGATCCTTTGATAAACCGTAAATATAAATACTTAATAGGATATAAAATAATTCGATCTTAATAACGAAGAGTTCTGGCCGCAGGGTGTTGTGTACCGCCGGTTTCGTGGACGACTACATGACACCAGTCAGCGAAACACGACGCAGACACTTCGTGTGCGATAGTTAGTTTTTTAGTGTAATTATAATGTTGTATGTATTTATAGTATTTTTAAGTTATATTAATATTGTATTGTATGGGCCTTGATGCCTGAAATAAATGGATAAATAAATAGCTTGAGTTTAAGGAAAATTGATAAAGCGCTCTTCCTCTCTCGACTTATGTTTGAGATTTGAAACAAAGCCAGCCCCACTGCCACTTCAGCTTGCTTACTCTACCAGTTATGCACTCCAGTTCTTTTCCAGATTACTTCATTTCTGATTTTATCCATCCAAGAAACTCCGAGCATAGCCCGCGCCATAGTGAGCTGAGTGACCTCTCGTGCCTTCTCTGAATGAAAACAGGCCTTCCCACGGTAAATCTAACAAGAATACAAGCAACAATTCAAGTTAGATTGAATGCATTAGCTTCGCTGTAACCCACTGTATTCCTAAGTACTGTAATCCCCTTCGCATTCTAATCGTAGTTTTTCCTCAAATAATACAATGTATAGTAATGCAACGCCCTCTAGCCACGCTTTTGTAAGTAACTGTACGCGGACAAAAATTTCAAAAGGCCCAGCTATTTAGTTCTCTTAATTCCCAACAGATGGCGTAACGGGTAAGGTTCGTCTTAGTACTTTTTACTTTGCATAGATGGCGTTGTTTACAAGACAGTGGTTTGGGTGCAAAGCGTATAGAGTGGAACTTTCTTTGTTTCAAAATCGGTGTGTGTATTACAAAATGCGGGAATACGGGAGCGAATTACTTTTGTAAAATCCTGTTTAATGAAGTCAAAGCATAAGGATTCTTTTGCTTTAATTTCCGTTATGTCTGATACAAGAGACGGTAAATTAGCTTCTGAGTTGAATTACGTGAAACATTCGCGTTTATTTCATTCAGAAAAAAATAAAGATTTTTTAAAAGCCGGGTTTCTGTTTCGCATGAGTGTTAGAGCCCTGGTAAAAGGTTTAGTTTGAGCTCACCAATAACCAACTCAAAACTTAGCTAACAAACTTTCAGATTCCATTTCAATCAGCCAATTTCAGCAGAAAATAAAAGTTAATAAGTAATATAACACGTAAATGGGTCATTCTACCGAGTGGAAAAGAAAATAAATATTTTTTCGTTTTTACATAATCAACTTTTTATTTTCTTATTATAATAAGTATTAACCTAATTATTGTCTTAAAAATAGAATCAGAGATCAAACACAATAACATTATGAAAAAATTGCACATTTTGTTTTTAACACATCGACAGGAGTGATGCGAATTTCGTCATGAGTGACAGTTTTCCTAAAACTACTAAGTTATTATATAAGCTAACATAAAATAATAATCAGTTCGAATTGCTTTTAATGCCAACAAACTTAATATGCCAATTACAAATCGTTCAACCAAGTTACAAAGTACTAAAAAAAAATAACAAAAAAGTCTACAGAAATGACGCAGTAAGAACATTCCTGTAGAATAAAAAATTGAAAAGTAGGGAACATTATGCTTTTGACTAAGCTGGTCGCAGTATTTTCATTTATTATTGCTGCTTTTCTTAATGCTGTAACCATCAATTCCATGTTAGTATGTGTCACGCACAAACAGGTGTTCCTTTTGTCGGCATTTGGAATTAAAACCCAAAATGGACGATGTCGGCAGAAAAGAGCATAAGAAATTGTAATTTGATATAGATCAACTCTACCCAAGGATGCTCTAGAAGATGGTGTAGAACCCGGTGGAACTGGACTCGAAGGAAGAGTGTGATCATTCACAACTCTCTGCTCAGTAGCTTTAAATCTTTTTAATTTATTACGATGAGTTCGTGCACGCTCTCGCCAATTTTTTCTAGTAAATTTTTGTGCTCTTGGTGTAAAATCATTTATTAATTTTATTTTCCCTGCTTCTTTCTTTTTTTTTGTATCTTTCTCTATCTTTTTGACGTCTTTTTTCGAGTTCAGCTTCAGTCATTTTTAACCGACTTCTAAAAAAGGAGGAGGTTCTTAATTCGGATGTTTATATATATATATATTTTTTATGTTTGTTCGCGCATAACTCCTTCGCTTGCCAACCGATTTGAAAAATTCTTTTTTTGTCGTATAGGGTATACTTCCCAAATAGTCCCATAGAAATTTCATTTTTAAACCAAAATTACTGGTACAAATTAGAACTTAAAAGTGAAAAATAAAAACTTTTTTGCAAAAAAAAACGCAACTGACTTCCAAAAACGACACTACAAAGTGAAAAATAACTTTAATTTCGGAAGTCGCTGGCAAACAACGAAAATGCGACCCCAACGACACCGACTTCCGAAATTAAAGTTATTTTTCACTTTGTAGTGTCGTTTTTGGAAGTCGGTTGATTTTTTTTGCAAAAAAGTTTTTATTTCTCTTTTCTTTCGTATCCAGGCCTTCTTTTGCTCTTTCAATCGCTCTTTTTTTTCTTTTTCAGATCGCCTTTTACCCTCCATAACTGTAAAAGCAAAAAAAAAAGCCGTCCATATCACTTCTGTAGAGAACAAGTCACTTCTGTCGATAAAGATAATAAAAAAGGAGTGCAGTGTGGAAAATAATTAAATTGCAATAAAAATAGCATTGTACGTCAGTTAAATCATAAGAGTAAGTGTGATTTCTAAAAAAAGTAAAAATATACAAAGAAAACCAGAAACTTATCACTTCTGTAGAAATACATCACTTCTGTAGAAAGCTACATCGACAGGAGTGAGTTCTACAGAAGTGAAGTTTTCACATAAAAAATACGTAACTGGCACAAAATTTGAAGTTATGAAATCCCAATTCACTTGATTTCGTTAATTAAACAACTTATCAATGGGGTCATACGCAAATTAGATTTTTAAATTGTTTACTTACTTTTTTTTGTTGGGTACAGGAGTGAGGAATGAACTTTGACACTAATGTAGAACGCTTTTTTAACTTTCAAAATCTCTGAACTGCAATCACTTGCGAAATTATGGCCGAAACCATTATAACATTACATCGTAATGGGTTACTAGACATGGAAAATAATGTTGCTACTTAAAAAATAAAAAGTCTACAATTTGTGTAATTTATTTCTACAGGCGTGATTATTTTTCACGAACATTGTAGAATGTTTGATAACTTTTTAAATAATAAGATATATTTTTTTTATATTATACTGGTTGCTTCTTTGTCATATAATTAATACGTTAATCATTTTGATAATCATGTTAATTACTTCTAAATATTTTTTAGAGACACTTCAATGTTACAGCCTATGTTGCGAACATTCTACAGGACGTGAGTAATCACGTACTGTACTGCTAAAAATAACAAAAAATTGTTAATTCATTTTGTAAGTTGTTATTTGAGATGTTAGATAAGGTCATGAAGTTGTAAAATTTGGTTTTGAAAGCAGCTGAAATTTACGGAGCTACGATATATTTCAAGCGAACAAAATTTTTGTGTTTCGGTAGAATGACCCAAATAAGTTGCAAAGGACATCATTCATTATCCGTGGAGTTTCTTACCGGGCGGCTCTTCTCCATAGGAAACGACCAATTGGAACCGTGCACCTAGCTCCTGACGTTTCATAAGTGCCCATGTAGGTTTATGTGAAATAAAATATTTTGATTCGAGTGTCAAACATTTTATACGCAAAAATTTAAGTGCCGTGTAAAACATGCTCAAGAGGTCATTTTCCATAAGACAGCGGTACTTTTTTTTGTTGGCCGTAATTTTTGGGTACGAAATGAATGATGTCCTTTATCAGCTAGTTTATTTTTATGTTGATTAAAAAACCGGGCGTTAATATAACATTGACGGGCATAATAAATACCTAAGAAAGGCAAGACGAATACTGTCCTTATTTCTAAGCTGACCTGTTTGTGGGTTCAGTCTTCTCTTGACGTACTCCATAAACTTCTCCGTGATTCCTCTCTTCTTTGATTCCTTCTCTTCTCTGTCATTCTGTAACAAGAAAAAATTACGAGGCTAGTTGACTCTCTCTCTCTAGGTGTATAATACAGGGTGGCAGGGAAATCAACGCGCAACCTGTTACGATGGATTCAGTACATGATTCGGAACCTCCCTGTGTTGAAACTTTTCGTAGGTTATTAAAAAAAAAATTCGCTGTTTCATACATTTTAACCGCGAGGTATCGTATTTTTCTATGAAACGGCTGATTCGTTTCCGATCTGACGATTAGATCCGACGTCTTGAATCATATTATGCTGAATTCACATTGCATGGCATTGCATTCATATGGTGTACCTATTTAAGGCGGTACCCCGAGCTAAGTGGTGCCCTCATTGAATAAAAAATTGTAGCATAGCATAGAAAACAAAAATAAAAAAATTGATTCTAGGAGTTTGTTACAAAGAGGATAAAGTATTTTTACGTTGTTAAAACAGGACTCAAAATGTTTCGTATCCAAAGTAGATAGCAAAACTGTCAAAAATGGCCGCTTTTGGTACTTTTGCTATCTACTTTGGATACTAAACATTTTGAGTCCTGTTTTAACAACGTAAAAATACTTTATCCTTTTTATAACAAACTCCTAGAATCAATTTTTTTATTTTTGTTTTCTATGCTATGCTACGATTTTTTATTCAATGAGGGCGCCACTTAGCTCGGGGTACCGCCTTAAGGGTATTTTATTCTGAATTCAAGGTCACAATTTGGGCTTCAATGTCCCTGTCTATATTTATAGGTATCCAAATAATATTTTAATAATAAAAATGGAATGCAGGCTCTTGTTGCTTCTTGCGACGTTCAAGCCTGTGATAAGCAGTGGACGACGACCGCACAGCAATCACGCTTGTAACCAATACACCAACAAGTTAACGAAACTAATATCATTACCAGAATAGTTCCCCCGACCGCCGATAGATGTCTCTGGCGGCACAACTCCTGGCTGCTCTAATATTTACGGCTCAATCTGCGCGATGTGCAATAGTGATGCTGTATTAAGAGCTGGAGGTGTCTTGTGACGTCAAGATACATATATGGGACGGGGAGGGTTGGGGGTGGTAGGTCGGAGGATCAAAAAATTTCATGCAGACGAACTCGCGGTTCGAAACTAGTGTTTGATAAATCTTATGAAAATTAACCCAATTCCAATATATCAGCTGGTTTCATAAATTCCGAGGCCAGCGGGCTTTGGAACGGGCTATGCTTGGAGTCTCTCTGAAGGATCGAATCTGCAACGAGGTGATCACCAAACCGGCAGACCCGCAGAGAACCAAAGTCATCGTCATAGCTCATAGAATAAGCAAGCCGAAGTGGTAATGGGCCGGCCATATTAGCCGTAGAACCGGCGACATTTAATGGAAAGAAAAATTGGAAATTAAAAAAAAATCTAAAACTTAATAGACCTTTTTTAACCGACTTCAAAAAAGGAAGTTCTGTATTCAACCCGTATGTATGTTTGTATGTCCGCGATTTTCTCAAAAACTACTGATCCAATTTCGATGCGGTTTTCGTTATTCTATAGGACTTTTGTATAAAATTATTGACATTTGGGCAGGACAACGTCTGTCGGATCAGCTATTCACCAATAAAACGTCACAAACACCGTCATTTGACGTCTATATGCGTCATGGCACGGTATAAAAGCACCGTTACTTGCAGTTCATATCCTTTTAATACATTTTTATTGGTCGTTTTTTATTGGGATCGCGCCAATTGTGCTGTGTGGCGCTTTGTTAACGTTTATTTACTGCTCGCAGGGTGTTAAAGCCGAATTGTATGCCTTCGTAAAGGTGCATGGCTAACGTAAAAACAACCAATGCTATAAACAAAAAAAAAAGCGGCCAAGTGCGAGAGCGCGATTCCGGTTTTCGGATGTTTCCTTCATCATCTGCCTGCCTTTTCCCAAGTATGTTGGAGTCGGCTTCCAGTCTAACCGGATGCAGCTGAATACCAGTATTTTACATGGAGCGACTGCCTATCTGACCTCCACAACCCAGTTACTGGGTAATACGATACCCCTTGGTAAGACTGGTTGTCAGACTTTCGGGCTTCTGACTACCCGTAACGACTGTCAAAGATCCACGAATGACAGCCGGGACCAACGGCTTAACGTGCTTTCCGAGGCACGGAGGGGTCTCGGTATGTAAAGATGGTCACCCATCCACAGACCAACCGCGGCAAGCGTAGCTTAACCTGACCGATCGACCTGTGCGGCTGTTATTATTTAGCCACGGGCCCCTCAGGCTTTCGGATGTTTCCTTCACTTGTGTTAAATGACATTGCTTTTGGCCAAATTTCATGATTCTAGGTCAACGGAAAGTACCATAAGGTTTTGTTTCTTTGGGAGTGTCAAAATATGTAGCATAAACGGAAAATGCCCGTATCTCTTGATTGCGTTGACTTAGAAGTTTGATTTTTTCACTGCTTCAAGGGATTGCAGCCTTTACTATTTGACATTAATTTCAACTTGATAACTCCGCGCGTTCGTGACAAAAAGGGTCTTGACATACGTACAGACAGACGAACAACGAAGTGATCTTATAAGGGTTCCGTTTTTCCTTTTGATGTACGGAACCCTAAAAACACTTTTGCCCGTTTTACTAAAAAACGCGACACCTACATGTATTGTGTAGTAAAGACGCACTGTTCAATTTTCAACCTTCGGTTCAGCTGTGAGAGTTTAAAATCCAACAGCGCATTAGATTTTTTAGTGCTTCAATACATCTAAATCGATAGTCTTTACTGACACTTTTCACTAAGACTACGGTGTTACTGAAAAGTGTCAGTAAAATATTGACTGCCTCGTCCTAGGTTCGATTCCCAGGTCGGGCATAGTGTTTTTTTATGTTTGTTCAGAATAAAGTTTTATGTAGCAACACAGAGGCAATATAGGCTCTCGGTTAGAGGCCATAGGCCCGTTTGTTATTACTCGTACATTATTTAGCATAAATTTTATACACGTACTATTTTAAGAAAATAGTTACCTACTTACCCTTATAATACTCGTAGATTTATTTATGTTACTATTATTAACTTTTTTATGTGAGCGTAATTTTTTAGTTTTCATTTAGAATTTTATTTTGATTTTTGTTTAGCTACGATTTAGGTTCTTAATAAATATTTATAACTATAATTTTGCTGTGCCCTGACAGAGTCTACAACGGATCTTAGCTATAAGCCTTTTGTGAACATCTGTATACCTTGTAGAATGCAAATAAATGAATATGAATAAGGTGAGAAATATCTAGAAAGGAGGTGACCACTGAGAGAAGTATGGAAGAAAATGACATGCTGCGCCGACCACTAATATGTACAGGCTGGCAAGACATCGACGCGCAACCTGATGACCTGAGGGGTAATTATCGTAATTTTAAGAACGTTCACAGTCTGATCTCAGTCTCCATCTGTCAAAAATACGTCTAATTTCCCTACATTTTGACAAGCTTTTGACATTTGTTTGTCGCCGAGATGAGACTGCAACTAGATTTTGAACGTTTTAAATTACGTGAATTGGCCTTCCGTTACCATAGATTCAGAACATGATTCTGAAACTGACTGCGATGAAAATTTTCGTCGATTATTAAAATAAAAATTTGCTAATCCATACATTTTGACCTCGTTATTATAGCACTTTTCTGTGAAACGGATGATTTATATTTTGATGACCGAATTCATCACATCAATCACCGCTCTGCTATCGCTGAAAACCAGCGCTAGGGCTCTGTCTCGCATAGTGTCGTAGCATTGTATATAGCGTGCTGAGCTGGACTCCCATTTGGTGCAACCATGAGACACACACCGCCCAGAGTGATCGATCCTTATATTTACTTGTACTATGTGTCTATGGGTCAACTTAGTTTTTTAATCTTTGTTTTTTTTTTACGTTTCACCTTTTTTGATGTTTTTTATTTTTTATTGCTTGTATTGTGTCTTTTGTTGCACTAAATAAACGTGTTATCTATCTATCTATCATTATGCTGAGCGATGACGCAGCATTACGTTTTGCGTGAATATGACGCATATTTTCCCCCAACTTGTTCTTTTTTGTGTTCTTTTTCTGCGTCAAGTTTGCCGCAAATAAACGAATTTTACTTATTCTTTTGCACATAATGTTTGCTAAGTAAAGTTAAACTGCGATCTGTGAATCTTGTCCTAAGATTCCTTTCTCCATTGCCATTAATGGTACACCATAACATTGAATTTGTTCAATCATTACTATACCATTTAAATCGGTTATTTACTTCGGGCCACTGATGGAGGCTATAAAATGCAGGCCACAGTGATTCATAGACACAGTTACAGTTACTGGTCTATAGACGTATTTATAACTTTGGGTTTACTTTTAACTGGGTACAGTTAACGTTGGTGAGTTAAGACATCTATTCTACACTGCAATCCGTTCACAGTTACATTACCTCTGATTTTGCATCACTGTCAAATCATATTGATCTTTATTCTCTTTGCAATAAGGTTGCTATTGAATTGCTGCAATTTCATGCATTGCCAAGTCTGTCAAAAACACAATGATCTTTACTGTCGTTGTATTATGGTCGTTTTCCGGTTGCTGTTGTCAGAGGTAAAATAAATGTAAGAGAGCTGCTGTAAGATGACTGTTTCATTGTGTGATACTCAAGTGTGCGCATAGCCATAATATAGCCTTCACACATACCTTCATCCATGATTCATTATTCCTGAATCGTGATTTGTCATTGATGAGATGTCATAGCTAACGAATACTCTTTCTCGTGATTCGTATTAAATCACAACCCGGAAGAAATACTGCCGGCGTAGTCTACTCTATGCCCGTAGGACAGTCTGCTACGGCGTAGATTACTCTATACCAGTACTGTAGTACAGTGTGCTACGATGTAGCTTACTCTACGCCCGTAGTACAGTCTGCTACGACGATGCAGCTTACTCTACGCCCGTAGTACAGTCTGCTACGGCGTAGCTTACACTACGCCGGTGGTACATTCTGCTACGGCGTAGCTTACACTACACCCGTAGTACAGTCAGCTACGGCATAGCTTACTCTACACCCGTAGTACAGTCTGCTACAGCGTAGCTTACTTTACACCCGTAGTACAGTCTGCTACGGCGTAGCTTAGTCTATGCCCGTAGTACAGTCTGCTACTCTACGAGAATATTGATCTTCAGATGCCAAATCTAATAGCTGCAGCATAGACATAAACACTAATAGCAATAGATATTAACGTCAACCATAGATTATGCGACGTAATCCATCTAAAGTTATGGTATTGGCCGTACAGATAATATATTGGGACATACGTTTAATCTATGGTCCCTACTTTAGAAGCTAATTTATAGTTGTACTGGCATGTTTTGAGCGCCGCCATTTTGTCTTTACCTGTCTATGGCAAAGCCGAAGGAGGGTTATGAATATGATTTCAACAGGTATATTGCAGAGTTTCCTCTACGGTTAAAACCTCACCTCTTAAGTTAAAACCTTTTTATCCAAAGCTTTTTTTTCCCGGTTACCGGATCATCTAACAGGTTTGCGAGTCGCAAGTTGTTGCATTCATCAATCTAGCTGCAGAGCATTCCTGTTCTTCGAGTCCCGCGCGACATTATACCACATCGCTGGCGTTCAGCAGCAGTTTTTTATTTATTTTACGTATTTATTCAATGCAGCGGAAGTGATTTTTTGTTTTCCTTACAGTATGTATGTTCATCTGTGCGCTCGTATCTCCTTAACTCCTCGTCCACGTTTGATTTATGTCACGTGACATTGCACATGACGTGTGACTCCGGATTTTTTGGAACGAAGTTCCTTATCGCGCGTTGCGAAAGACCAAAAGTTGGAACGACACTTTTTGCTATAGTTGTAAGCCGTGCGGCGTGCGCGTGTTTCTCTGTCTCTCTCTCTCTCTCTCTCTTATAGAAAGCAAGCCAGTTTTTTTGTCTGTTTTATTATTTGTTAATAATAAAAAAATATTATTATAACTTAAAAAAAAATACAATTCCTTCACTAATTAATCGAAAGGAACTTCGTTCCATCCGGGTGTCCCTTGACACCTCTCAAGTTTTATTTGTCTGTCTGTGATGTCCTGTTTATACCCTTTTCGTTGGTGTTTTTGTCGTACTCAGTCGTAGTTGGGTTTTAGTTTTTAACTTCCATTTATTTCCATTTCGCAAAATAATTTGCCTCCCTTTTATTGGGGGGAAATTATTCATCGTTGTCATTGAAGCGTCAAAAGATTCCTTCCTGTAGCAGTGGAACTGCAGTGCGATTCTGTAACCATCTCACCGTGAAAACTTAGGTGAAGTGAGCGTGGAGTGAGCTGTCATTCCAAATAATGCTAGGGATTGACACTACTGACAACTCACATCAAGCTCACTTACTTGAGTTTTCACGGTGAGATTTTTACAGAATCGACCGGCTGTACTATCTCGTTAATTTAGTAGTTGCAAGCGCTACTGCTGCGCATGAAGTTCTGGGTTCGATGCCCAGGTGGAGCAAAGTGCTCTCAAAGTCCGGAGTCTGGAAAATAATAATAATAATAATATAATAATATCCCTGGACATTTCACATAGCGCCATCTAGTCCCAAGCTAAGCAACCTAATGCTTGTGTTATGGTAACAAGATGGCTGATAAACTACTTATATACATTTTTTTTTTTGTAAATACATACATATTATAGATAGAAAAACACCCAGACTCGGAACAAATACATGTAGGTCATACAAATATTTGTTCCGTGCGGGAATCGAACCCGCGACACACAGCGCAGCAGTCAATCGCTTAACCACTGCGCCAACCGTGCCGTCAAAAAAAGCTTAAAAAAAGCAAAAGCTCACCCCTTATTAAAGGGTTTTCTACACCCACATTTTACAATTTATATTAAATTGTGAAATGTGGGTGTAGAAACAAGGTCAAATTAAATTAGCTAGCGAAACTCCAGACGTGATAGGTATCGATAACTACCGGGTCAACGATCGCAGGTAGTAAAGTTTCGCTAGCTAATTTAATTTGAACGTGTATACTTTTGTACCTAACTCTTTGGGCAAACCAGGCGTGATTTCATTAATAAAAAATATCTTATTCCATTTTTATTGCCCATATGGTCAAGTCCAGACCTACCCTCAAAAGATTAGCCGTGAGCAGATTACCATAATGATAGCCACCTAACGCCAACGTTGGCTGCGTGCCAGAAAGTTGGCCCAACACGTGTGCCATACAAATGACGCGCTAAATCGACACACGTTCTCACAGTTCCAAACGTGCGGGAGACGTGTCTGGGGGTGATATTGAAATACGTTTTTGGTTTTTAGAATTCTGAAGTATGTACTGTACTAGGGGGCCCGTGACTAAATAATAACAGCCGCACAGGTCGATCGGTCAGGTTAAGCTACGCTTGCCGCGGTTGGTCTGTGGATGGGTGACCATATTTACATACCGAGACCCCTCCGTGCCTCGGAAAGCACGTTAAGCCGTTGGTC
Organism: Apamea sordens; assembly: GCA_945859715.1. Lineage (NCBI taxonomy): Eukaryota > Metazoa > Arthropoda > Insecta > Lepidoptera > Noctuidae > Apamea > Apamea sordens. Next base: position 549,057 of record OX244015.1, on the reverse strand, counting down.
CCGGCTGTCATTCGTGGATCTTTGACAGTCGTTACGGGTAGTCAGAAGCCCGAAAGTCTGACAGTCTTACCAAGGGGTATCGTATTACCCAGTAACTGGGTTGTGGAGGTCAGATAGGCAGTCGCTCCATGTAAAATACTGGTATTCAGCTGCATCCGGTTAGACTGGAAGCCGACCCCAACATAGTTGGGAAAAGGCAGGCAGATGATGTACTGTACTAGTTGTACTACCTACAATTGTAGGGTAGAATAGTTTATTTACTTGTAGAAACTACGGTATGCTACGCTAGAGATTACGCTTTTGTCAACTTTTTACAACGAAAAAAAAAAACATTTATCCAGTTTATGCTACACAGTATAGACACAAAAAAAAAAAACTGAAAAAAGCGCAGAATAACAATATTGTTTGTTGTATTGTTCGTTTGACAACACGGTTAGCGCAGTAGGTGAGCGATCGGACTGCTGCGCTGCGTGTCGCGGGTTCGATTCCCGCACAGAACAAATATTTGTAAGTCCTACATGTATTTGTTCTGAGTCTGGGTGTTTTTCTATCTATAATATGTATGTATTTACAAAAAAAAATGTATATATGTAGTTTATCAGCCATCTTGTTACCATAACACAAGCATTAGGTTGCTTAGCTTGGGACTAGATGGCGCTGTGTGAAATGTCCAGGGATATTATTATTATTGTATGCCTCACGGCTGCGCTATATAGGCCCAGTTCAGCATACATGCCAGGCGACTAGTGCTTGACGCTGGTTTTCAACTAGACCTTATGTTACGAGGACGTCTTAAGGATATAAACAGCACCCAATCGGAATCAGAATCCTTTTGAAGCAAATTGCTAATCCATTGCTTCATAAGTTCGAAACATTTGTCTGCCTTACACGTAAATAACGCAATGAATGTTGTTGAACTGTCAAAATGAAACCGATTCCGATTGATCGTGTGTTACGCAATTAGGGTGCGGAACACACGTACTATAGTTTGACCGAAACTGCTGTACCGCGCCTTAGGAATGCGCGGCGAGGCGGGAGGAATACGCGGCGAGGCGGGGGGCGGGACGCCGTGAACAATGACGAATGAGCGGCCTGCACTGCCCCCCCGTCTCGCCGCGCACATACCTAAGGCGCGGTACAGCGGTTTTGGTCAAACTATACCTGTCCACATAATGACACGTCGCACACTTATCGAAGTAACGACATACACTCGGCGTAGTCAGTGGCGGCTCAGTGTTATCGAGATGCAGGTCGTGAGTTCGAACCCATGGAAGCACTTTGATTTGTGTATTCAATTTCATCATCACTGCTTTCATAACGGTGAAGGAAAATATCGGCAGGAAACCGGCAGATCCTAGAACCAAAAAATTCGAAGACATGTGACATCTACCAAACAAGCACTTTGCTCGCTTGGTGGATTATCGCCCACTGAGGGAGTGAGAGTAACGTTCTGCATCGTTCTCCAATATTTTGTAACCACATTATTTTAATTTAAAAGAGTGGCAACTAGCTTCATCTTTCTGACTGACCGACCCTTTGACAATTCAAAAGTGCCTGTAATTGGTTTAGTTGAATTAAATGATTTGAGTTTTTTTTTTTTTTGTCCATGGAGTTTCTTGCCCGTTCTTCTCCACAGGTACCTACTACGCTTTGGAATGGGCAACTAGCTTCATCTTTCTGACTGACTGACCCCTTGACAATTCAAAAGTGCCTGTAATTGAAATAAATGCTTTCAGTCTAAGTTTGACTAGTTAGCTATAGACGGTACACACGGCTACACATCAAGCTATGCAAAACCAGTATTGGCTGACCGTTCACTGTGTGAAAATATCATACAAAGTGAGGCCAAGACAAACTGGTTTCGTATAGCTTGACGTGTAGCCATGTGTACATGCTTAGTAAAAAGCACCTTTAACGTATGGGACACTAAAATTTTTGTCAAATACCCTTTGACCCAATTGAAGCACAACAAACCCCCTTACTGAAGTTTGTTGAAAATAGAACATTATGTTAATAATATCGCGACCGTCCGAGTTCGCGAACTCGCTGAACTTCACCCCGGGGACCGAAGTTGTAAGCAGGGGTGTAGCCCGGCCATTAAAAATGTACAAATTCTGACATGTTCCTACTTAACATTTAAGGAGACTTCATGATTTGTTTCATTGTGTTTGGATTAGTTCCGGGTAACTTATAATTGTAGTGGTGGCCCAGTGGTAACGGGCGCGACTTACGAGTTGTAGGTCGTAGCTTCGAACCCAGACAGGCGCTTTACTTTGTGTAAATTATTTCATCACCACTGCTCTCAAAACGGTAAAAGAAAACATCGTGAGGAAACCGGCATGTCCTAGAACCAAAAATTCGAAGACATAATGACATCTGCCAACCCTGCACTGCGCTGGGAAATGTCCCCACTCCTGGGACAGTGCCCAGCAGTTGGAACATTTCCCAGTATTAACATTTAGAGGTATAAGGAACAGGGTGTAAAGTTCACTCATCCTCCATAGAAAAGGGAGGATCCTCCGACCAGACGGGTGTTGTGTCTGGCGGGCTATTGCCCAACGATTGATGTTGGGAAATTGTATCTATTCTGCTTGCGAGATGCAGGATTTGCGTGACGTCAGTATGACGCGTTGTTCGCATGTGGCGTTGTAGAGACCGCTACAAACATTATAGGCTGATTATGTATGTTATGTAACTTATAATTAGTCCAATAAGTTATTATACAGGATGTACTAGAAAAGTGTGGTCAAATTTAATGGTATGAAGGGTTGATTAGCCCTTCCAATAAACCAAACAACGTTACGATTTCTTCACGTTTATTTTGACTGAAGTCGTTACATATTGCCGACTAACCTAGCACTGTTACGTATTTTCCTAAACAAAAAAAAAACTTGAGAGGTGTCAAGGGACACCCGGATGGAACGAAGTTCAAAGAGAGAGAGCGAGACAGACAGAGAAACACGCGCACGCCGCACGGCTTACAACTATAGCAAAAAGTGTCGTTCCAACTTTTGGTCTTAATTTTTTCCGTCTAGCCTCCTTTCGCAACGCGCGATAAGGAACTTCGCGGTCCAAAAACCTAATAAAATATTTGACACTTCGTTCTAAACTTGCTTGACTGTTCAAATGGAACCCGCGCTAAATTATAGCCAGCGTGCACTATCTAAGGTTTACTTTAGCGGACAACCTTTACAGTACAGACCATGCTACACCGGTTGACGTCATCCGCTGAAAACCAGCGCTGAGGCTCTGTCTCGCATAGGGACGTAGCATTATGCTGAGCAATGACCGTTTTAAACGGATGTGACGCATATTATCCCACAATTTTTTTTTTTATGTTTGTGTTCTTTCTCTGCGTCATCATCATCATTTCAGCCGAAAGACGTCCACTGCTGGACATAGGCTTCCCCCAAGCACCTCCACTTCGACCGGTTCTGTGCTTCTCGCATCCAACGGGTTCCTGCGGCCTTCACAAGGTCGTCGGTCCACCTTGTGGGAGGCCTTCCAACGCTACGTCTTCCGGTACGCGGTCACTCCAGAACCGTTCGGCCCCATCAGCCATCTGTTGGCACTGTTACTTATGTTTCGCAATTTTCTGCGTCATGTTTACTGAAAATATACATATATTCTTTCTTTACCTTTCAGACCGGAACACAGCAACACTTGGCGGTTTGGAGGTATCAGGAACAGGGTGTAAAGTTCACTCAACCTCCATAGAAAAGGGAGGATCCTCCGACCAGACGGGTGTTGTGTCTGGCGGGCAATTGCCCAACGATTGATGTTGGGAAATTGTATCTATGCTAATTGCGCGGTAAACTCTGCTTGCGAGATGCAGGATTTGCGTGACGTCAGTATGACGCGTTGTTCGCATGTGGCGTTGTAGATACCGCTACAACGGTACAAATATGCATGGAGGTAGTTCCCGGACGAACTGTTCCACAAAGAGCTGCCACTAACTTACGTTTATAGCCGCTGTCCGTGGGGCTATTGCCTCAAATATCCGCAGTGTGTAGATAAAATATCATACTATATATTTCACGTTTACAGCTTACAGCTTGCTTGGGTACACAGCACGTGTACAAGCTATAAATAAGGAACAATAGCTTGTAAATTTATGAACCGTTTCTTGCTGATATGGGTGCTAAGTCCAGTGGAAAAATGCCTGGATTTCAGAAAAGGATGCAGTGTCCTCTTGTGTGTATAATTAGCCTCTAATGTTGCCACTGCGGGTACCTACACAGGCCTCCTCTCTGTGAGAGGGAGTGGGCCATAATCCACCACGCGGGCCCAGTGCGGGTTGGTAGATCTCACATGTCTTCGAATTTTGGAAGGGTCTATTATATTTTCTAAGGTTCCTAGCGTGATAGCAAATAGGCTTCCTCAAGATTTGGGCTATCTATAAAAAAGAAGTGTTCAAATCCGACTAGTTCTAGAGATCAGCGCAAACAAACTTTTCAGCTTTTTTATTAGTATAGACGAAGTATTTTGATCTGATTTGAACCGGACTCAAATTCGGACTCCAGACTGCTACTGGCCAATTCCTGAAAACCCAAAGCTTTGCGTGACCTGGGGATCGAACCCAGGACCTCACGTTTAGCAGCCGCGCTTACAACCACTACAACAACAAGGCAGTCGGAAACTGTTGGTTAAATGATAAATGATTTTATTTTGTAAGTAGATTCTGTTAGAGAGGCTTCAAATTAAAACACGGATCCTTGTAATAATATCACACGTATATTATATTGAGTGGAATTAACACAACACGTCACTCTCCCGCGCACTTCCGAATACAATCCGCCTATCGATCGTTGTTGTGTCGATCGCTAGTGCTGCCCGCCCTGATATGTATAGGGTTGGGACAACCAGGGAATTATTGTTATCAGTTTGTACAAACACTTTTACACGTCAATCATATTTTAAAACTAAATGAGGTCGGTTATTACTATTAGGTAAGTTCTTTAAATTATCAACTATACAGGGTCAAATTACATTAGCTAGCGAAACTTCGCAGACGTGATTGGTATCGATATCTAAAGGTGGCAAAACAAAAAAAAAAAATTGATGATTTTTTTATAAGATCATTGACCGCAATTAATGTAGTCACTTAAATTATTACTTTAAAAAAATTGAATTTTTTGTGTGTAAGCTTCACAGACGTGATGGGTGGGGAGATATCGATATCTTAACACGATAAAACAAAAGAAAACCGATTTTCTCATCTCATACTTCAAGTAACAACACTACCAGCGTTCGTTGACCCCCCAAAAAAAACAATTATTTTTATTTGATCATATTTAGATATCGATGCCGCGGTTGGTCTGTGGATGGGTGACCATCTTTACATACCGAGACCCCTCCGTGCCTCGGAAAGCACGTTAAGCCGTTGGTCCCGGCTGTCATTCGTGGATCTTTGACAGTCATTACGGGTAGTCAGAAGACCGAAAGTCTGACAAGCAGTCTTACCAAGGGGTATCGTATTACCCAGTACCTGGGTTGTGGAGGTCAGATAGGCAGTCGCTCCATGTAAAATACTGGTATTCAGCTGCATCCGGTTAGACTGGAAATAGTATCCCCAACATAGTTAGGAAAAGGCTAGGCAGATGATGATTTAGATATCGATGCCCATCACTTCTATGGAGTTTCACTAGCTAATTTAATTTGACCCTGGATTTAAAATGCATTGTTGAAATAAGTTTAAAAGAGCATTGTGTGTTTTACTTAATTTATTGCGATGCTGACAGCGATGTTAAGCCGTGCCACGCGTGGGTATAGCGCGATCATAAGTCTTGATACTTTACACTCATTCATAGTCATTATAAAAAAACATACAGTGACTGACTGCCTCTTTAGTCTAGTGATCTAGTGGGTTCAAACGTGACTGCTATTCATGGGGTTCGTTCAGCAGGTCTACTTCTAAAGCACAAAATCCATAGTTTAGTTACCGGCGATAACTTCTTTGTATCACCTTTTTGACAACACGGTTAGCGCAGTGGCTGACCGATCGGACTGCTGCGCTGCGTGTCGCGGGTTCGATTCCCGCACAGAACAAATATTTGTAAGTCCTACATGTATTTGTTCTGAGTCTGGGTGTTTTTCTATCTATAATATGTATGTATTTACAAAAAAAAAAAATGTATATAAGTAGTTTATCAGCCATCTTGTTACCATAACACAAGCATTAGGTTGCTTAGCTTGGGACTAGATGGCGCTGTGTGAAATGTCCAGGGATATTACCTACGGACATACTCAAACTCAAACGGACATACTCAAACTCAAATCATTTAATTCAACTAAACCAATACCAGCTTCAATTGCTGCACTGGTTTACGTCACACGTCAGTGCCGGCTGCCGCTGAAAACCAGCGCTGGGGCTCTGTCTCGTATAGGGTCTTAGCATTATGCCGAGCGATAACCGTTTTGCGTGAATGTGACGCATGTTTACCCCCAACTTGTTTTTTTTTTGTATGTTTATGTCCTTTTTTTATGCGCGTCATGTTTGCCGCAAATAATGCATTTTCTTTTTTTTTCTTTCTTTTGAATTGTCAAAGGGTCGGTCAGTCAGAAAGATGAAGCTAGTTGCCCATTCCAAAGCGTAGGTACCTATGGAGCAGAACGGGCAAGAAACTCCACGGACACTCTTTTAAATCATAAAATTGTTACAAAATATTTGATTACATCATTCGTGTTGAAATTAACCATATGAGAACGATGTACAAATACGTGCACGTTAAAAGCGTCCGTTATAGAAAACATAAAAACAATTCAGAAATTAAAAATTCATTCATAAGTAAGTTTAGATTGGGGCTCAACCTAAGAATGAATGACACCACGATTTGACAGTCGTCGCTACTTCCGATGTGTTTTTGCCCTAAAGTAAATTAAGCGGGTGTAGGGGTGTAGGGTTCACTTCGAAGTTTCGAACTAGTTTCGCGTGGATCTTCCTAATCTTAGTTGATGGATTCAAACAGTTCCCTGCGTTCGATTTCGAAGTTAGGGTAAAGTGTAATTGACATTTACCATCAGGATTTTTTTTTAACAATATTGTTAGTGTTCTGAGTAGCTACTCAAATCTTTTATATTACTCTTATATGTTATAGGCTTAAAAAGTTATAACTACCTAAAAGCTACCAGATGTGTGAACGTAAACATAGCAAGAGGTGTATAAAACGTGTTTTTTTTATATCCCATAACTCTAGGGGGTCATTGTACTCATCATTATGAACAACTTTTACTATGGGACCAAACCTGAAATCGCGAAACAAAAATCTGGTTTTCACTACATTTTGACGAGTCATACGAACATATTTGTAATCTTTGAAAAATAAAGAATTTTAAACCGTAGATAAATATTTTTGTCTGAACACCAAATAGCTCTTTCGACTATACATGAACTTAATGACTTTAACAAATAATAATAAAAAAACGGTCAAGTGCGAGTCAGGCTCGCGCACCGAGGGTTCCGTCTAAATTTGTAGAAATTGTATAGTTTATCACGGGTTTTTTTTGTAATTTGACTAAAAATTTACGGTTTTCGTTTTTTTCCTTTACTTGTGCTACATGGCACTGCTTCTTGCCAAACTTCATTATTCTAAGTTAGCGGAAAGTACCCTATGGGTTTTGATTATTCCCTTGCAAGTGTCAAAATATGTGGCAAAAACGGTACATAAACTTCCGTATCTTTTAATTGCGTTGACATAGAAGTTTGATTTTTTCACTGCTTCAAGGGATTGCAGCCAGCAGTATTTGATATAAATTTCAACTCGATAACTCCACGCCTTCTTGAGAAAAAAGGTCTTGACAGACGGACAGACGATCGACAACGAAGTGATTTTATAAGGGTTCCGTTTTTCCTTTTGACGTACGCAACCCTAAAAGTGACTCACCTGTTCTCTATCTCGTCGCTGGGCTCTCTCCTTGCCACTCTCTTTCTGTCCAGCCACTACACCGTACATTTTATACACTGTTTGCCACTTTCAATATTTCATACTGTCTAGTGATTCATATAAACACTGATTCACTTTTATTTACACTTTCATTGTCCGCGAAGCAAACTAGTAGTAATTTTTTTTTAAAATTCAAATTCTATTGTTGAAACAATCGAAGAATTAGGAAATTAATCATCTGCCTAGCCTTTTCCCAACTATGTTGGGGTCGGCTTCCAGTCTAACCGGATGCAGCTGAATACCAGTATTTTACATGGAGCGACTGCCTATCTGACCTCCACAACCCAGTTACTGGGTAATACGATACCCCTTGGTAAGACTGGTTGTCAGACTTTCGGGCTTCTGACTACTCGTAACGACGGTCAAAGATCCACGAATGACAGCCGGGACCAACGGCTTAACGTGCTTTCCGAGGCACGAAGGGGTCTCGGTATGTAAAGATGGTCACCCATCCACAGACCAACCGCGACAAGCGTAACTTAACCTGACCGATCGACAGTGGCGTGCACACAGTTTTAAGACAGGGTAGGCAGAAAATTGTACTCACCAAAAATACTACACGTTGGTTTTGGTTCGTCGTCTTGTCGATTGATGATGTAGGTAATTGCCAAATGCCAACTCAAATGTCCATAGATTGACTGATTTTATAGACATATCAATTTACTTATATTCGAAGTGGCCTTTCGGCGCGTTTGTTTGATGTTTGGTAATGTTTGTGTGATTTGCAAAATTTAAATAAAATCATTGAAAAGATGGTGGTGTGAGTATACTAAGTACCTATATAGGATTGTTTTATTTGTATATTAAATCTACACGCCTATCTTTCTGTAAGAATATCTGCAATATGGAATCGTAAAAGTTGGGAAGGCGTTTTATTTCCGTAAGAAGGTTTTTTTCTATTGAAATCGTGGAAAGATCTGTAAGTCGTTGCTGGCCTTGTGTATTTCTTAAGTAGGTGTGTATAAGTTTTAGCGACGAGAATGACCTTTCGGTTGAAGCACTGCTCGCGGGAACTGTAACAATTAATTTTGCCAAACGCAGTACTTCGGGAAAAACTGTATTTATGTTATTTTCGTAAAAATGTTCTATAATTTTGTAAATACTAAGGTTTTTGAATTCGGCAGATTTATAAACACATTTGAGCTATTGATAAGGCGGTCTAAGTTAAAGTCTTATAATTTATAAACATTTACGAATTGCGATACTAATTCAACCGGAAAATTGTCATTATATTTATTGAAATTTTCGCATGAAAGTAGTCCAAAAAATTTTAACTTTTTCAGATTTTTATATCGGTCGCGACATTCGATGGATATATTGTCTATAATTTCAATAAAAATGCGCTTAAAATTGGTTTTCGCGTCCACAACATTACGTTTTTGTTTTGGCGACCCTGTGATTATTTTTACGCCTTCAAAAATTAATTCAAGATCTGAATGATTCCAAAAATGATTCAAAGTCCCTAATTTTTTTAATGCAATAAGCCACATCTGATGTCTTTTTTTGCATAATTTCGTAAAGCACATCAGTTTCTGCGAATATTTCGTTAAACACATGAAGTAAAAACTGGAATTGAAAGTCTTTTAAATTGTGTAACAAATACGAAACTTGACTTAATGTCTCACCATCCCAAGAGTCTTCGTTTTCAGCCATATCCTCAAATAAATCAACTAAATGTAAATAAGAATTGAAAATTACATTTACAGTACGCGAATTTGTAAGTCCATCGAGTGTCAACAAACGAAACAAAATAACCGATTACTGTGTATGCAACCTGTCAGCCAATGATATGAATCATATTGTTTTGTATTGAATTTACGATTGACTTTACCTTTTTTTTTATTAATTGCAAATCCGGTGTAGGACGACCTATCTCGATAACTTGTTTTTTTTTCACTAAAAGATAGTTTTGAAAACGCGTCATATTTTATTTTATCAATACACACACCATCTGAACAACTTTCACAGACAATATTATCCATTTATCACTCTAATCACAATGTTAAAATCCTAAATATCTGATAGCGTAAGTCACAAACACAACACACATCAAACAATAATGGCTACTATTGACTATTGAAATTACGTAGTAAAAAGGAAAATTAATACGACAACAAAATGATGGCAATCTAACTATATAAAATTCAATGAAACAATGTTACTTCTTAAAATATTCGCATTGCATAGCAAACTTTCGTCGGAAATGTTCGGTTAGGATCGTAATTTTTCGTGTTAGCTTTAAAGAACAACTCGAACAAGACACTGGCTTTTCATGCAGTTGTGTGCGTGATTTTTGTCATTGTGTGTCAGCAAAGCCCACGTAGCTATAGGAACGCACACACATAAAAATATGCATGACCACGAGTTTCCACGGAGCACACATACAATATATTCAGAGACGAATAGTTTGTGTCTTTGCCGTTGAAAAGGCGAGGTGGCGCTAGTGCAGTAAACTGTATCGATCTTAATGATAACACCCGGCACTCGATAGGTGGAGCTGATTTATGATTTAAGATTTTTATGTTGTTTTATTTATTGATAAAATAATATTAGATCTATTATCAGAACTAGGGTAGGCAGTGTCTTTCTGTCTTTATGGAACGCACGCCACTGCCGATCGACCTGTGCGGCTGTTATTATTGAGCCACGGGCCCCTAATTAGGAAATTAATATCATTCAATATTTTTTCAGGAAATTATAAACAATTTAGGGCTGTTTTTTCAATCGACAGATAATTATAATACGCAGAATAAAATTTACGCCTGTATATGGAAAAACTGTCAAACATTCAAAACTATTCTTCGGATAAAATTGTCTGGCGTTGGAAAAATTTGCCCTAATTCTCATATAAATTAACTAATAATTTTCCAACATAGCTAAAATACTTATCATTATGCTAGTAAAATAAAAAATAAAAACCCATGTTTTTCTATTAATTAATTAAAAGCATCATAAACAAAATAGCATTTGCTTTTTCTCCTATATTTTTATTAATACCAAATGATTAGTTCTTATTTATGAATGAAATACTGCAATAGACACTGGAAAACATACTGTACAAGCCAGAATTTAAAGTAGAGATTATTTCGTTCATTTGTCCCTGTTATGTGCAGCGATCGCGAGAATTAGAAGTTCATCTATACTAATAAAGTTAGTTTGTTCGTTTGTTTGTTTGAACACTCTAATCTGTGGAAATACCAGTCAGATTTTAAATAAATGTATGTAATGGATTTGATAGCCCAATTCTTGAGAAGGGCTATAGGCTAGGACCATTGGGAGTCAAGCAAAAAAAAGTCAGAGAGAGCGCTGAACGAAAACGAAATAACAGCACGGACAGGCGATGCGATGCGACGAGGTAGGCCGGGACAGCGAGAAATTTCACGCAGACGTTGTCGCGGGCACAAGTTAGTATCGTAGGGTTTTCTAATTCTCGCTAACCTGAGGGGAAATTCTCGTAATTTTATGAACGTTCACAGTTAGAGGGGCAATTCTCGTAATTTTATGAACGTTCACAGTCTGATCTCGGTCTCAATCTGTCAAAAAATACATACATACACAATAGACATTTTTGACATTTGACGGGACGGTTGGCGCAGTGGTTAAGCTATTAACTGCAGCACTACACGTCGCGGGTTCGATTCCCGCACGGAACAAATATTTGTATGACCTAGAAGTAGTTGTTCCGGGTCTGGCTGTTTGCTATGTGAGTTTAAATGTTTGTACGCACCCACGATACAGGAGAAATTACTAGTGTGGGGCAACGTTATGAAAAAAAAAATATTTGTTTGTCGACTGCGACTAGATTTTGAATGTTTTAAATTACGAGAATTGGCCTACTGGTAAGTGGGGCTATCTTGACGGAACGGCAGTAGGGTGTGATTGTGGAGCTATGTCACAAACCATGCTCCACCTCCTATCCTGTCCTCTGTGTCCCAAAACATGCAGTCAGTGACTGCGCTGCCACCGACAACGCCGTGGAAGTGGCAAAGTTTTGGAAAAACGGCATTTAAAATACAGTCGTGCAGCAACAAGAGGAAGAAGATTCTCGCTATCGATATTGCTGCTGTAGACAGTAGCTAAGTACAAACTTGCAGATATAAGATAAGATATTTCAACTATCCTATTCACGAGTTTCCCCTCCAAATTCGGACACAATACCCCAATTCCCCGCCATCCGGGTCTATGGCAACTTTACGACTACATTAACAAACTGACAAGCAAGTTTGAAGGATTTCGTTTGTGGTTTCGTGTGTGGTTATTGTCAGAGCATGTTACACCACGTTCCCACGGATGTAAAAATATCGCGACAGGATTTCATCGCGCCACTGGATTTTCAACTGTCGGTGTAGAGCCGAGCATTGAAATTCCAACAGAGCGCATACCAGCGCGTCACATAAACACACTATTGAATTTTCAACTCTCTTTTAAATGTGTAAAGTTTGCCTTACCGAATGTCAGAAATCTAGGACCCAACATCGTCTTAAATAAAGAGGTGCTTGAAACAGTAGGCTCGGCAATTTTTCTAGGACTAACAGTAGATGCCAAACTTCAGTGGGGACCTCATATATCAAGTCTAGCAGGAAGGCTCAGTTCGGCTGCCTACGCCGTCAGGAAAGTAAGACAATACACTGACGTTGATACAGCTCGTTTAGTCTATTTTAGTTATTTTCACAGTGTTATGTCCTACGGTATTCTGCTGTGGGGCAAAGCCGCTGATATACAAAATATATTTGTCCTTCAAAAACGAGCTGTTCGAGCAATTTACCAGCTAGGTGCCAGAGTTTCTCTAAGAGATTTTTTTAAAGATATTGGTATTCTCACGGTTGCATCACAATTCATCTTCGCCAACATTTTATATATTAGGCAAAATTTGCACTTGTACACTAAAAACAGTGATATTCACAGTGTTAACACTAGAAATAAGGACAAACTACGTGCCCCCTTTCACCGGCTTCATAAGGTTCATAACTCATTTGTTGGGCTTGGTATAACCTTTTATAACAAGATACCCTCTTCTTTGCTAGACTTGCCTTTCAACGCGTTTAAAGCTCAAGTAAAATCTAACCTTTGCTCAAAGGCTTACTATTCCATCAACGACTACTTACACGATAAGAATAGTTGGTCGCCCTAATTAACTCAAGACAATGTTCATGTTCTTTCTCCAGAATCAGCTTACTGACAGGTTATTGTTATTAGTATTAACTTATTTATTTATTTTACTTCAATGGTCCTAGTTTTTCATCTGTGACTCAAGTGACAGCTATGTGACCAGAACCCAGCTATGCATAAATATGTAAGCTGTCACGCCCTTTATGCCTGGAGGCTTTTATTTAGGTAGTAAGTTTTTATTTCCATTTGAATTAATTATTTTTCAGCTTGAGTACGTATAGTTTTTATTATATTTGTTGGTATATTGGCGTGGCTAGCTGACATATTTTATGGCAAATAATTTAAGTTTCTTGTAATGTTAATGACTGAACATAGGTTCCTAGTATTGTATACATGCACTATATTCTAACTGAACAGACAGCTGTGCTGCTGGGAAGTTTGTTCCGCCACTTCTTCTTCCCAGCGATAGCACTAGGAAGTGGTGAAGGGCGGGCGTTTTTGGGGGACTGTCTTTTGTAATTTTGACGTTCGAAAAGTGCTGACTCTCAGCCTAATTTGAATAAATGACTTTTGATTTTGATTTTGATTTCTCGGCGCTAAGCAGTACATTAAAAAATCACGCGGCGATTTTTTTCAACGAAGTGCTTGAAAAAATGTGGCGTAACTCTGTATACATAATTATTATAGTGCGATAAAATGTCAAAAAGTCTTTATTCTTCTTTCTTACGTCTCTGAAAGATAGCACGAACTAAGCTTAAAGTACACTCGCGAGCAATGAAAAAGTTCCAGTGACATAGCACCAAATTACTCCTAAACGGGTAAGGCTAGCTTAATGACGCCGTCTGCAATATTGATGTACATTTAACAGCGCATCAGAATATTACCAACTAAAAACGTAAATATTGTGTTCAAATTTTAAATTATATGTCTTAGGAGATATTAAGGTGTTTGTCGGCATTTTGTGGGTGGAACTTTTTCATTGCCCTGCAGTGTATTTTATCTGTGCGAGAATCGAAATTTTCTTTCGAATCGTTCTCGTCAAAAACTCTCGTCTCGTGTGCGTGTGCGATGGGGGGATCCCCGACAGGAATGAAGTTCTTTACGCGATACTCGCACACACATTCCTATACAGCGTGTAACGGAAGGGGGGTATCAACCCTGAAGGAGGTGAATGTGCTCATGAAACTCAACAACTTTCCCCAAAGAACATAGGTCGAAATATGAAAAAAAAAATTGGCCCTCCCTTACAAAACTGACTACCAGCTGATTGATTTACTATGGGAGGGCCAAATTTTTTTTTCATATTTCGACCTATGTTCTTTGGGGAAAGTTGTTGAGTTTCATGAGCACATTCACCTCCTTCAGGGTTGATACCCCCCTTCCGTTACACACTGTATATACCTACAGTAGAAAGAGAGAAAGTGCTAATCTACTACGCGTTTTTAATGCAGTTTATGTTTTTAAAGTAATAAGTTTTTAAGTGTTAGTATTGTCGCCATCTTGGATTTTCACTTTGACTATCGGCTTTAGCACCCTCGAAAACCATGAAAACTATCTCTCTCTCTACCTATAGAGAGAGAAAGTCGCATGAAGGGGGCATAACGCTTTTACGTTACGTGACAATTTCTACCAGTTTACTCCTACTGCAAGCCGCGTTATAGAACTTCGTTCCAAAAACACAACACTTTAAATAAATTCAAATAAGTTTAGTGCAAGTATCAAAACTATTACGTCAGACTTAAAAATCCTTTTTTCAACAAAATTTCCAGCGAGCTAACAAGTAAGGAAGTAAAATATAAAGTCAAGTTGTGGTAGTTTCAAAAAGATACTCCACATCTACATTATCGTACTCTTGCATATTTTATTAAAACTTTGCGATTGTACTCATGGAGATTGTGGGTTTGCTCTAACTAAAAAATAGTTTATATTTAGTTTATTCGTATATATTCTTTACTTTAATTTTTACTTTTAAAATTGGTTGCCCGCGAAATTCAAATTTTCTTTAGTTTTCGATTTGTAGGTAAGTGTGTATTTGTGGGCCATAATCCACCACGCTGGCCGAGTGCGGGTTGGTAGATGCCACATGTCTTTGCATTTTTGCTTCTAGAAGATTCCAGTTTCCTCACGAGGTTTTTCTATACCGTTTTGAGAGCAGTGTGATCAAATACTTGTAAAAAAAAACGCAGATCTACTCCTAAAGCACTAAATTTGTAGTTTCACCGTATTCATCCGCAATCCGTATCATCTACGGACATGAAATAAGTTTGGGGCGCTACCTAGGGATGGGAACACAACGATTTGACAGCTGTCCCTACTTCCCATGTGTTTTTTCTGTTCGAAAAAGTTAATTCATCGAGTGTAGGGTTCAAACTACTTTCGGACGGGACTGTATCTTCTCCGAAGGCTTTAAGAGCAGACCTCCAGGTCAGGCAAATGTTATTTAGATTTATTTGTAAGCAGCTCGGAATCGGGAGTACCCGGTTTGGCTGGACTGGCTTTATGCCTACCCTTTTGTCGAAGACAGGCGTGATATTATGTTTAGCCTTCCCTATGTGACCGTACAGCATAATCACTGATCAGCCTACAATGTCCCACTGCTGGGACACAGGCCTCCTCTCTGTGAGAGGGAGTGGGCCGTAATCCACCACGCGGGCCCAGTGCGGATTGGTAGATGTCACATGTCTTCGAATTTTTGGTTCTAGGACATGCCGGTTTCCTCACGATGTTTTCCTTCACCGTTTTGAGAGCAGTGGTGATGAAATTATTTACACAAAGTAAAGCGCCTGTCTGGCTTCGAACCTACGACCTACAACACGTGAGTCGTAGCCGTTACCACTGAGCCACTCCTTGTGACCGTTCCGTGGGTAAATGGGCTCTTAAGATACCTACCTACTAATTTGTTAGAAAAACCAAACGGTATTTACAAAACAAAAACGGTTGATTTGTATTAACAGTCCCTTTTCAAACATAATAATTCTAAATGTTGCCAGAACGTTAATTTCCATTGCTTAACTGTGTTTTGTGTAAATGTACTTTGGATGGAGGATGGGCCATTAGCAAACAGGAATTTACAAATTAAAAACAGTGAAAAGCAGAAAAGGCTTTGCTTTTCCCAGCTGCGTTGTGTTCTTCTTCCATTCTTACTATTTATTTACTTCACCTGCCTGCTTTTTCACAACTATGTTGGGGTCGGCTTCCAGTCTAACCGGATGCAGCTGAATACCAGTATTTTACATGGAACGACTGCCTATCTGACCTCCACAAACCAGTTACTGGGTAATACGATACCCCTTGGTACTGGATGTCAGCGTTTCAAGCTTCTGATGACCCGTAACGACTGTCAAAGATCCACGAATGACAGCCGGGACCAATGGGTTAACGTGCTTTCCGAGGCACGAAGAGGTCTTGGTATGCAAAGATGGTCACCCATCCACGAACCAACCGCGGCTAGCGTAGCTTAACCTGATCGATCGAATCGTGTGGCTGTTATTACTTAACCACAAGCCAAATTGAGGGTCAAATTGAATTAGCTAGCAAAACTCCGCAGACGTGATTGGGTGTCGATATCTGAACATGACAAAACAAAAAAAAATTATTCATTGTTTTTTTTTGGGTTCAATGACTATACCCTGTCTATTAGATAAACCGTTTTTTGACAGATGGAACTAGTGATTGCAGCAACACACAATACATTGATTGATACTAGTATGTATAACATCTGTAGGAAGCCATAAATAAGATACTTCAATAAGATAAGGCAGTTTATATATTTATTTTATTACTCTTTTTAAAGTTAACTTTTACATAATCTGGAATACGTACGTAATAAGCTCTAAGACAAGTGTCAAAAAACGTTTAACCTAATGGACAGGGTTTAGTTACTTGAATTATCAGTTTCAAAAAACGTTTTTATTTTCCTGTGTAAACTTCACAAACGTGTTGGATATCGATATGTTAACACAATAAAATACAAAATACTGATTTCCTCAACTACTTCAAGTAACTGCAGTACCAGTGGTCATTGACCCCAGAAAACTTTATCAAATCTCTTTTTAGGGTTCCGTAGCCAAATGGCAACGGAACCCTTATGGATTCGTCATGTCTGTCTGTCTGTCTGTCTGTCTGTCTGTCCGTCCGTATGTCACAGCCGCTTTTTTCCGAAACTATAAGAGCTATACTGTTGAAACTTGGTAAGTAGATGTATTCTGTGAACCGCATTAAGATTTTCACACAAAAATAGAAAAAAAACAATAAATTTTGGGGGTCCCCATACTTAGAACTGAAACTCAAAATTTTTTTTTTCATCAAACCCATACGTGTGGGGTATCTATGGATAGGTCTTCAAAAATGATATTGAGGTTTCTAATATCATTTTTGTCTAAACTGAATAGTTAGCGCGAGAGACACTTCCAAAGTGGTAAAATGTGTGTCCCCCCCCCCCTGTAACTTCTAAAATAAGAGAATGATAAAACAAAAAAAAATATATGATGTACATTACCATATAAACTTCCACCGAAAATTGGTTTGAACGAGATCTAGTGAGTAGTTTTTTTTAATACGTCATAAATCGTAACGTAACGGAACCCTTCATGGGCGAGTCCGACTCGCACTTGGCCGGTTTTTCTTTGTTGTATCGTGTTTAGAATATCCTCGCAGATGCCATGCCCTGTGCACGGTAATATAATATTACCTACCGTGCCCTGTGGATGCCAATTTGTAGTGTCACTTACAAATGAGTGCGAGGGGCTTGTAGCTACATTACATAGAGCGACTTCTATTAAGACGACAACATAATCAAAATCAAAAGTCATTTATTTAAATTAGGCTGAGAATCAGCACTTTTCGAACGTCAAAATTACAAAAGACAGTCCCCCAAAAACGCCCGCCCTTCATAAAAAGAATACCTACTGCATATTTTAGGTTAAAACTGAAGTAGAAACCTAATTAGTATTTTGTAAGTCAATAGGTTTAAAAATAATTAATACAGTAACTTTTTAAAGTGAATTACAGTTAATTTCTTATCTGCTCTGTATAAATTAATTTTATAGGCCTATCTGCATTAATTATTATTTAACTGAAGTACGAAACTCTCTTTAACTTTTACTCATTTAAATAATTTGTGCTGTGAAATTTCAATAAATTAGAATGTTTATCGATAATTTCCATATAATTTTCGTTGCATACCAAATTATAATTGCCACTAATTAAATACTAAAAACTACTACGACAAAAAAAACTACCATTAAAAAGCGCGGGCAATTAATCACAGATCATAAATATACGGCACAGATTATAAATGTTGAATGGAACTTATTAGCGCACAGATTAAAAACAAAGCGCGTTGTTTTGATCGCGTTCACGACTGGCCGCGAAGCCCTCACTATACATACTGAATATCGTATGTTGAACAATGCAGCATCCTGAACACTGTACCAATGTATTCTATCATATATTTACCAGCCAACCCTCTTATCTCCGAGCAGTAGAGTCGATTTGAAATGTCCGTGACCGCAAAATAAAAAGGATAGTTTGCAAATTCCGTATAATTTTCTTCGTGCAACTTTGTAATGTATTTCAAAGAAATAGAGTTGATTTTAGCGTTCAACGGTAGCTGGATGTTAAAGGACAATATATTTTGGCGGGCTTGGACACAGTGCAGATAAAACTGAATTAATTTTAATTTAGTTTATGCTGTTAATTGGCTAAAAAGACTTCAAGGATTAAAGTTTTCCAAGACAAATTATGTTTTCGTGAATTTTCTTTGGCAAAGTAGCCGGGTATTCCGAAGAGGTCGTAGTCTCTCTGTCCCTATATTATTAGGTATTGCGGATCTTTGGCGGGAACTTTACTCGGGTACTAGTATAATAGAAGGAATAGAATAGATGGTACGTATCAAAGTCCAGTAAACTATTTAACTGATAGGACAGTTCCAGTAGCAATTTCTATCGTCTATGTATTGTTGGGACATTATTATCAATGAATAATTATGATTAGATACAAATAATCTTAATATCTATATATATATGACGACACGGTTGGCGCAGTGGCTGAGCGATCGACTGCTGCGCTGCGTGTCGCGGGTTCGATTCCCGCACGGAACAAATATTTGTATTGCCTACATGTTTGTGACGTTGAACACTGTAAACAATATCTCTCCTCCTATTCTAGTCCACTAACCATACTAACCCAAAATATTCGCAGTATTTTTAAGAATTTTGATAATTTCAGCATTTTTCTACAACGTCTAGACATAAACTGTGACGTTATTGTCTTAACTGAATGTTGGCTTTCCAAACAATATAACATACCACTAATTCCAGGATATAATATGTATAAAAGTAATATAAATTACAATCAGAACGATGGGGTGATAGTTTACGCAAGAAATCATCTCAATGTGTCTGTTGAGGAACCAAATATGCACGACTGTAACAGATTGTTAATTAAAATTGGTTCAGAATTAGCGATACTTGCCTTATATCGACCTCCCTCTTTTAGAAACATAAACAATTTCACAGACTCTTTAAACGACGCCTTGCAGAACCTATCATCTTTCAAAACTACCATTTTAATTGGAGATACTAATATCAATATTCTTCCAGAAAGTACTGACGCATCCGCTGAGGAATACCTTAACCTATGTGCTTTCCATGGTTTGCTTCCCGCTCACACGCTTCCTACACATCAAAGTGGCTCCTGTTTGGACCATATAATATTTAAGTCGAATTTCCCCGCACTTGCCCTTGTAACTAATTCAACAATAACCGATCATAGTGCTACCCTACTTATTTTAAATTGCAAATTACCAATAATAGTCACTCGCACAATTTCGCGTTTAAATGTAAATAAACTTGAAGAAGACTTACGCAATATCGAATTTGACCCAGTTTACGATTCCGCTGATCCGCAGTTTTGTATGTTATACTTAATAAAAAATGTACAACATGCAATTCAGAAGAACACTGTCATATCACGGCTAACAAATAAAAACTACAATATAAAACCATGGATCACGACAGGACTCATTCGCTGTATGAAAAATAGAGATAAACTGCATATGAAAGCTAAATCCAATCCAGATAATTTAATTTTGCAACTGTCGTATAAACGATATCGTAACTTTTGTAATGATCTTCTCAGAAAAGTAAAAAACAACTACGATAAAACTGCACTAGAAAAGGCTGGTACAAATAGTAAAAAAATCTGGAATTTTATTAAAAGTGTAACGTATAACGCGAAACAAAATCAGGCATCTTCAGGTTTATTACAAGCAAACTCATCACAGTTAACAACTGCAAACATTGCAAATAATTTCTTTGTTAATGTGGGAAAGTGTTTAGCTGAAAAAGTTCGGGGCCAATCACAATATTTAACAAGCACACCATTTACCTGTAGCACTATTTCATCATCTTTTGCATTACTAGACACTGATGAGGCTGAGGTTGAAACGATAATTATGAGTTTGAAAGACGACTGTGCAGTTGGCTGGGATAACATATCAAATAAAGTTATTAAACAGTTCAGGCACATTTTGGTACCGCCATTAACTTATATTTTCCAAAAATGTTTATCTGCCGGTGTTTTTCCCGAGTGCCTAAAAAAAGCTGTTGTTGTCCCCGTTTATAAATCGGGCAGTAAAGATCAAGTCACAAATTATAGACCTATTTCGTTACTGCCTGCTATGTCTAAATTATTAGAAAAAATTATTAATAAAAGGCTTTACAAATACTTGGATGATAAATTGATTTTGTCTCAGCGGCAGTTTGGATTTAGGCCTAAAATGTCAACAGACGATGCCGTACACCATCTGACTGACTATCTAGCACAAGAACTTGATAATGGTAACCACACAGTAGGAATCTTCCTGGACCTCGCCAAAGCTTTTGACACGGTTTCTATTCCTATTCTGTTGCACAAGCTTGAAACCATAGGTATCAGAGGCACTCAGCTGAAACTATTTAAGAGTTATCTAGAAGATCGTACCCAATGTGTAAGGATTGGAGATGTTCTCAGCGAGGATAAAAAAAACACATCCTTTGGTGTGCCCCAAGGAAGTATTTTAGGGCCTACATTATTTTTGATATACATAAACGATCTTTGTAATCTAAGTCTAGATCATGGCCAAATTGTTTCTTATGCAGACGACACTGCCCTTCTATTTTCGGCTGACTCAGAAAAAAATGTCTACAAGGTGGCACAACATGGATTCAATATTGTTAATAAATGGCTTCAACATAATTCACTAACACTAAATGCAGACAAGACAAATTATATTAAGTTTTCGATGCGCAAGCAAACATCAACTGGCACTACCTCGACATTATATGCTCATCATTGCACAATTCCCACAAATAACCAATGTGTTTGTCCTAACATTAAAATGGCAAATACAACAAAATACCTTGGTGTTATAATAGATGAAACACTTTCGTTCAAGCAACATATAGAATCTTTAAATAATAGAATTCGCAAGCTGATATTTGTTTTTAAAAAGTTACGCAGTATTGCTGATCCAAAAATAGTTAAACAAGTTTACTTTGCTCTATGTCAATCGATTTTAACTTACTGTATTACCACATGGGGTGGAGCGGGTAAAACATTGTTACTAACCATCGAGAGAGCTCAGAGAGCGATTCTCAAAGTGTCTACTTTCCGCCCTTTCCTTTTTCCTACTAGCCTCCTGTACAAGTCTTGTGAAGTATTAACAGTTCGACAGTTATTTATTATGGGCATTGTATTAAAACAACACAAAGCTCTACCCTACAGCACTAGATATACTAATAAAAGACGTAAAGATATAGTTTGTCCACAAAATTCTACAAAACATGCTTTTATAGCCAAATTTTACCTGTACCTCGGACCTCTCCTATACAATAGACTAAACTCGAAAGCAAATATCTATTCTCTGAACTATACAAATTGTAAGAGAATCCTCAAGGAGGCTCTCCAAAGCATGTCTTACGAAGAAACAGAGAATTTACTAACTGTGTTAAAGTAAATATAGGTATACAATTATTTATCCAATTTAGAAACTAGGAGTTATGCTACTCAACATATAATTATTTTAGTATTGTCAATTTTTGATTATTTATTAATTTTTAAAGACTATTTTAGCTCTTTTCGCCTGAAACACAGGATTACCTAGTTCAGGCACGTAAGTCTTAGAAATATAATTTAAATTTAAGCAAAACTGTACTAATTTTTATGCCTTATAATTTTTTTGAATAAATATATTATTATTATATTATTATATTATTTATTTTATGTTTCGGGTCTGGCTGTTTGTGTATGTGAGTTTAAATGTTTGTAAACGCACCCAGAATACAGGAGTAATTCCCAGTGTGGGGCAATGTTTAAAAAAAAAAAATGTAACTTATTAGACCACGGTATTACGTTCCCGCAGGATAATTTCCGATATAAATGCGGGCGGAGGAGTGGTGGCTCAGGGGTACCTAACGCTCGGGACTACGAGTTGCTCGTGGACTCGAACCCAGTCAGGCGTTTTACTTTGTGTAAATTATCTCATCACCACTGCTCTCAAAACGGTGAAGGAAAATATCGTAAGCAAACCGGCATGTCCTAGAACCGAAAATTCGAAGACATGTGACATCTACCAATCCGCTCTGGGTCCGCGTGGTGGATTACGGCCCACTCCCTCTCACACAGAGGAGGCGTGTGTCCCAGCAGTGGGAATATTATAGACTGATTATGTATGTATGTATGTTATGTAACTTATAATAAGTCCGATAACTACAGGGTGTACTAAAAAGGTGTGGTCAAATTTAATGGAATGAAGGGTTGATTAGCCCTTCCAATAAACCAAACAACGTTACGATTTCTTCACATTTATTTTGACTGAACGTCGTTACATATTGCCGACTAAACTAGCACTGTTATGTATTTTCCTAAACAAAAAAACCTAATAAAATATTTGACACTCCGTTCTAAACTTGCTTGACTGTTCAAATGGAACCCGCGCTAAATTATAGCCAGCGTGCACTATCTAAGGTTGACTTTAGCGTGTGTCCGAGCTGTGGGAATATTTAAGACTGATTATGCTTATTATTCTATGCTCGTAAAAACACTGGCCTCGGTTGTCGGATAATAAAAGTGAGTTTTACACCAATATTGCATCGAGTGGGGCTCAAACTTACGATCTATAGGGTCCGAAACTTTACGTGATGTATTCTCTATTATTGCGAGGTTAACAGCAAGAGCTATGAGAACTACACTCTAGGGCGTAGTTGTGTGCTGAATTCTAAATTGATCTATTATTACGAACGTCTTGGTAGGTAGCATAGCAGGGGGGCTCGTGGCTTAAGGCTCTGCCCAAACGTAGGAGTTATTAAAACGCTCAGTTTTTGGTCGCACAGTTAGGCGAAGGCATTGACCTCTAATGAACAAGTACGCTGGAATTGTACTATACGAAATGACAGTTGTTTTCTGTTCCAATTCAAAGCGCCCCGCTCGAGAGTCTCAGGAACTAAAATTGACACACTGTTGCATTTGCAACAATAACATAAACAATAGTCGACGACCGTTTGGTCGTCAGTGGTACGTGTGTGGTACGTCTTTGATGATTTAGGCCTAAATCGTGGAATAAGACAATATGTTATTCATTTGATCATTTTTGTTTTACTATGCTACGTTACCCAAAGCTCTGCAGATAAAACTCGGCCTCAAAATGAAGCTGTTTAAACTTTCAACGCTGAAACTCGTATAAATCCTGAATTTCGTCAAACTAGTTAGTATTCCATCAACGAAAGTTGAACCCCGAGAGTTCCAGCGACACAGATGATGTTTGGTTGAAAAAAAAAAAAGACACATCCACATAAAATAATCACGCCTGTTTATCCAAGCTCTTTCTGAGCAGTGAACGAGCCTGTCGGTGAATTGGGTATACTCGGCTACAGTCCGTGGGTGACGCTGCATCGCGAATACTCGGTGCTGAATCGCGAATACTCGGTGCTGAATCGCGAATACTCGGTGCTGAGTCGTGAATTTTCGGCCCTGAATCGCGTATGCTCGGTGTTGAATCGCGAATACTCGGTGCTGAGTCGCGAATACTCGGTGCTGAGTCGTGAATACTCGGTGCTGAGTCGTGAATACTCGGTGCTGAGTCGCGAATACTCGGTGCTGAGTCGTGAATACTCGGTGCTGAGTCGTGAATACTCGGTGCCGAATCGCGAATAGTCGGCCCTGAATCGCGTATACTCGGCGCTGAATCGCGAATGCTCGATGCTTAATCGCGAATAGTCGGCGCTGAATCGCGAATAGTCGGCCCTAAATCGCGTATACTCGGCTCCAATCGTAAGTTTTCAATTCTATCGTGTGGCATAAACACAAGGCCTCTTTTCTAAAATTTGATGAGGCATATATATAAACGCGAGAGTACTGTATTAACCAGACACCATGTGCAGTGGACACACGTCGCCATCGCTTGGAAACAAACGCAGACTCAGCTAATAAATCTCTCAGATCTCAAGTTTGAAAAAAGCCAACTGTGCTGCAGACGACAGGAGCTAACGAACTTGTACTTGCTTGAGATAACTTGTACTTTTGTGGCAAGAAAGAAAGTTTTTTGGCTCAATACTGTATGTAGGGGCTCGTGGCTAAAAAATAACAGCCGCACGGTTCGATTGATCAGGTTAAGCTACGCTTGCCACCGTCTGTCCGTGGATAGGTGACTATCTTTACACACATCGAGACCCCGTTACCCCGAAGAGCACGTTAAACCGTTGGTCCCGACTATCATTCTTGGATCTTTGACGGTCGTTACGGGTCGACAGAAGCCCAAAAGTCTGACAACCAGTGTTACCAAGGAGTAATAACTCAATAAGTGGGTTGTGGAGGTCAGATAGGCAGTCGCTCCATGTAAAATACTGGTACTCAGCTGCATCGGGTTAGACTGGAAGCTAACCCCAACATAGTTGGGAAAAGGCTAGGCAGATGATGATGATGATTATGATGGGTGTTCTTTTCGTGGTTTTCGTGGGTGCTGAAGCCGATGGTGTATAGTTTTATTGACATTAATTAAAATAAATAAAATATCAAATTCAAGTCCTAATGTTTATTTATTAAAAAAAAAATTTAAAAATCCGAATTGAGAACCTCCTTCTTTATTTTAAGTCGATTAAAAATGGGATCTTATCCTCGCCGAATATTTATTTTTCTTTTAAGTCGATTTAAAATAAGATTTATTTTGATACCAAAGAAACTTACAAATAAACCTCCCCTCAGTGTTATTTAAAAATAAAATAGAATAAAATTCAAGCGGTAGCCTTTCATGTGTCCGAGAGTAAAATAGATCTAGCTCTCTCACCCGCTTCCCGCGTCTATTTCGACGGGCACAGACAATTTGTCAAACTATTCCGCGAGGCATTCATGTAGGGAACAAAAGCTTGGATATACATAAAACAAAAAATGGGCTAAGTGCGAGTCGGACTCGCACACGAAGGGTACCGTACCACCGTACAATATCTATCATAGACCGATGGGGCGGCACGTAATCTGACACGGCCGGACAGAGATCAGGCACAGCCCGCAGGCGCGGCACCTGTGTCTGCGCTCATTCTATTATTCAAAGTCAAAGTATTTATTAGTGCGTCAAAGTAGTCACAGTAGTTATTATTACAATACTTATTGTTATACACTACACATATTTTTTTCAGCATTTTGTATTACATAACATATTTTTTAAATTAAGTGCTTTAGTAAAAAACATGTTACTTGTATAAGGACCCTTTAATTTTGTTTATTTTTATTACTTGCTCTTATAGCGGCCATAGTATTACACTCTCTGTGAAAATTTCAAGTATCTACCTAATAGGGTTAAAAAAATACAGCCCTGTGACAGACGGACGAACAGCGGAGCCTTACTAGCTGGCACCCTTCCCTTTGCGTACGGAACCCTAAAACGAACCAATGTCATAAATAATATAAGAAAAGAGGCCTGCAGCGGAATATTCGAAGATTTGTGTATAGAAGGGAAATCTGTAGGTCCTAGTGTAATATACTCGAAACTTTTATGCTGGGAATGTTTACTGCAGAAAATTATTACATATTTTCATTTTTTTTTTATTGTAAGTTAGCTTATGAGAGGCTCGTGGCTAAGTAATAACAGCCGCACGGGTCGATCGATCAGGTTAAGCTACGCTGGCCGCAGTTGGTCTGTGGATGGGTGACCATTTTCACTAACCAAGACCCCTCCGTGCCTCGGAAAGCACGTTAAGCCGTTGGTCCCGGCTGTCATTCGTGGATCTTTGACAGTCGTTACGGGTAGTCAGAAGCCCGAAAGTCTGACAACCAGTCTTACCAAGGGGTATCGTATTACCCAGTAACTGGGTTGTGGAGGTCAGATAGGCAGTCGCTCCATGTAAAATACTGGTATTCAGCGGCATCCGGTTAGACTGGAAGTCGACCCCAACATAGTTGGGAAAAGGTTAGGCAGATGAAGATTGTAAATTAGCTTATCTGCCTATTATTCTAACGACAACATATTCAGTCTATAATGTTCCCACTGCTGGGACACAAGCCTCCTCTCTGTGAGAGGGAGTGGGCCGTAATCCACCACGCGGGCCCAGTGCGGGTTGGTGGATGTCACATGTCTTCCAATTTTTGGTTCTAGGACATGCCGGTTTCCTCACGATGTGTAAAGATATATAAAGTAAAGCGACTGGATTCGAGCCTACGACCTACAACTCGTAAGTCGCATCCGTTACCACTGGGCCGCCTCTCCTCCACGTTAGGTGCGACTGCTCAGCGTTAGGTAAATAAAAATGTTGATTATTTTTTATTAGTTAGCTAACTACTACGTTGTCTTCTACTATGTATTACACATAAAAATATCAAATGCAAACTTAAGCAATATTACTTAAGTATTATGTAGGAATGATTGTAACTGCGAGTATCTACCTAATGATGTTATTAATTGTATGGACAATGACGCTTAGTTATAAAATGTTTCATTGTATAGTTTGACATTGAGATAGACTCGTGATAGTACAAGTTTAAACCTTAGTGGTTTTTTGGTTGCTATTTTTTGTGAATAATCCTGTATTCTTTTTTATAAATGATAAATAAATTAAAAAAAAAAAAAAAAAAACTTTATCCCTGTTTTCACTAAAACTAGTCCAAAAAGCTGCGTTAGATTTTCAACGCTCGGCTCAGTGTCGCAATTAGGCATTCATTTAGGTCTCTCCTGGTTTTAGTGAAACGGGCGTTAGAGGCCTTTATTATGTTTTTACTGGCAGTTGTCTCACTTGCATCCTAGCAACGTAAGGGTCCCGTTAATGGGTAGCGGGATCGTCCGAAAGGGTTACCGCTGCCCTGGAACATAAAGGGCTAAGGAAGGAACACGGGTGGGTTTTAGTCAGTAAGAGTCTGACACTCCCTTCTGCTCCACCCAGAGCGGGAGGAGTCATTTGATGATTTCCCATCCTCAAAAAAAAAAAGGGTCCCGTTAATATAAAACGGGAAACAGTTCAACATACTTGTTACGCAGATCTATACAAACGACACGGTTGGCGCAGTGGCTGACCGATCGACTGCAGCGCTGCATGCCGCGGGTTAAATTCCCGCACGAAAAAAAATATTTGTATTGCCTACAGGTAGTTGTTCCGAGTCTGGCTGTTTGTGTATGTGAGTTTAAATGTTTGTAAACGCACCCACGATACAGGAGAAATTCCTAATGTGGGGGCCAATGTTATTAAAAGAAAAGAAAATGGCCCTGATTCCCTTGTTCACAAACTAAACTAAATTTAAGTTCTGTGCATCTTTTTCTTTCTATTTCATTAAGAAAAGGACAGAAGATAAAATATTAGTTTAGTCCTGTCAAATTAAGATAGTCCATAGACAGATTAAACGTGATTAAAAACATGGCTACTAAAAATACGTCAATTTACGTCAGGCGCTGACTAGTTTGACAGGACTAAACTAATATTTATCTTCTGTCCTTTTCTAAATTAAATATAAAGAAAAAGATGCACTGAACTTAAATTTAGTTTATTTTGTGAACAAGGGAATCGGCGCCAATGTATTACTTAGCCAAATAATTGTTCCTTTTACGCCACCGTTTAAAATTGACCGGGAATTGACCTTCTGGATCATTAAAACTTACAAAAACAATAAGGAATGCCTGTAGCAAGGTAGCTATACCTTCTTATGAGTACTCTTAAAGCCTGCAGTACCCCCCAACTGTGCTTGTTTGTGCGTGCAAGATTAATGTATAGCAACCGCTCACGGCGCTGGAAAATCACGCTTGAAAGAATCGGAAAAAGGCGTTTATTCACTTACGGTACAAGGAATTCGAGAAAAGCTTGGCCATGGGTATGGCAAAGTTGATTCATAGTACCGTAATGAACCAAATTTACTGCCAATTCAAACAGCTGTAAACGGATCGCATCGTTCAAGCTACCTAGCCTTCTCCCAACTATGTTGGGGTCGGCTTCCAGTCTAACCGGATGCAGCTGAATACCAGTATTTTATATGGAGCGACTGACTACCTGACCTCCACAACCCGGTAACTGAGTAACACGATACACCTTGATAAAACTGGTTGTCAGACTTACGGGCTACTGACGACCCATAACGACTGTCAAAGATCCACGAATGACAGCCGGGACCAACGGCTTAACGTGCTTTCCGAGGCACGGAGGGGTCTTGGTTTGTGAAAATGGTCACCCATCCACAGACCAACTGCGGCCAGCGTAGCTTAACCTGATCGATCGACCCGTGCGGCTGTTATTACTTAGCCACAGGCCTCTCATAAGCTAACTTACAATAAAAAAAAATGAAAATGTTCAAATGAAATGAAATGTTCTACGGTAAACATTCCCAGCATAAAAGGTAAACATTCCCAGCATGTCCTAGAACCAAAAATTTGAAGACATGTCATGTAACATCTACCAACCCGCACTGGGGGCCCGCGTGGCAGATTGCAGCCCACTTCCTCCTGTTGCCTGTGTCCCAGCAGTGGGGTCTACGTCTATCTACCTGAAACAGTATTAAATAATTATATAAATCTCAGGTTTTATACCCACGTGTACCTAACATTGTAAATATTCGTATGCAACTTTTAGCGGCGGATGTTTCCTGAACTAAACTATACTAACCAACTTTGAGCCTACCATATCAGACGAATAAAATGGCTTTTTCTTTTTAAAAAAATACACAGATCATTCCATATACAACGCGTAACGACCTACCGGTAGTGAATTCTGCTTTTTTAATTTAATTCAACGCACAAAGTGCAGCAAAGATACGGCAATCAAAAAAGCATAATTTACAATTTATGGGCTCATATATTCAACCGTTATTGCACCTCAAATCGAAATGAAATCGTAAATTACGCACACAACATGAGTTCGTATCCCGTGAGATACAAATACATCGCAAACTGCGATGACAATCTACAGGGTTAAATTATTTAATTAAATCTAAACATGATACCTACTTAACATTACACATTACAACTTTAATTTATTGTTAGGACCTGTAACTAACATATAAAGATATTTTGAATTTTAATGCAAAAGAGAAATTAATTTAGTTTTTTTTTTGTGGTCTCATGAACCTCGGCTTGTGTCATCATCATCATCATTTCAGCCGAAGGACGTCCACTGCTGGACATAGGCCTCCCCCAAGCACCTCCACTTCGACCGGTTCTGTGTTTCTCACATCCAACGGGTTCCTGCGGCCTTCACAAGGTAGTCGGTCCACCTTGTGGGAGGTCTCCCAACACTACGTCTTCCGGTAGGTACGTGGTTGCCATTCGGCCTCATCGGCCAAATGTTCTGCGAGCCCTGCTTGTGTAGTACTTGAAATATCAGTTTTTTTTTTCACATTAAAACAAAAGAAAACAGGGGGCCTACTCCGAAGTGCAAAGTGCGAATGTTCGGATCGGACCGACACATGGCCGAACCGAATATTATTGAAAAATGCGAAAAAAGTTCGGATCGGGTCAGTTGGGTCGGGACCATAGTCAATATTCGAAAGAGTGTAGGATCGGAACCGACCGAACCAAATAGTAACTTCGTAGCAGGAAACGGCCGAACATTCGGCCGATGATACTTCGGAGTAGACCCCCTGATTTTCACAACTCATACTTCAAGTAACAACACTACTAACGATCGTCCACTCCCCAAAAATACCCATCAAATCTTGTTTACTTTAATTGTATCTTGTTTAAACATCGATAACTATCACTGTCAATGTTTCCAGAGTTTCCCTAGCTAATTTAATTTGACCCTGTATAAGAGAATACTGCCTTAACTCTATCTATTAAAGGCACGAGAAACAATTAAACTTTGTCTCATAGCCATCAACATGTTTCAAAGCTCTCCACTTAAGACAGATAGTGCATTCATATAATTTGGTAAATCCTTGAAAGAAGTTGTCTAGTTGCGTCAATCGATTCGGACCTTACTTTATATTCTGTGCAGGATCGCTTCGTTTAGTCTTTGACAAGTTATATTGTTATACGACAAACAAGACGTTTGTAATAGACATGCAATGTTATGGCTTTTATAGCATGTTTTATAAGCTGGAAGGAATATAATGAGATAGATACCTACGTTTCATGACAAGCAAACCATTTGCCGATACTTGTTATTATTTTATTTTCTTCACGTTCCATAGTGTCTATCTACCCCATGGGATTTATAAACGCGAGAGTTAGGTATGTAATCATTTGTTTTATGACTGATTCGTTACCTTTTTTGGTCATTGCGCCCTCTTGCGAAAATCAGACACACTACTATCTGACTGAGGATTTGGATACGTACGGCCTAAACTACCCTATTTTTTGTCTTTCATTTGGAATAAACTCAAATCTAATTGAATAAATTCTGGAAATCACGCATCATTATTCTCTTACTTATAGAATAACTAAGAAGTTAGAAATGAAATAAGAACCGGCTACATCAAAATATTAAACGTAGAAAAAAATGGTAGCATTAGCCAAAAAACTACCATAACATCTATAACACAAAAAATTGGTAGGACTAAATTGTCTGTCAATGTCAAATGTCAATCAAATTAATAATGACATATAAGACGTTTTCGTTATCAAAACTCAGGGGAAATTATTTAAAAAGATGAGGAAAACTCGTCGATAAGGAATATTCTTTATTATTCTAAGAAATGTCTTTCCCTAAAATAGACGGGTATGTGGTGACTGAAAAACTAGGCTCCGGGAGCTATTCCACTGTCTACAAGGCACACACAAAGGTAAAAAATATAACTTTCTATTCTTCTTTGTTTCTATGTAAACATTAAAGTTTTATTTATTTTATATTATCTTTTAGAGGCAAATACTAATAAAACGTGAACAAATAGTATGCTTATACGAATTTTTAAGTGATACTTTAAATAAAAAGACTGGTTAGATGACTACCAGAATTAACTACATTGGAAAATGTTTTTGTGTTTTCCTGTCAGGAATTTCTCAGTAGCAGCCTGTACTCTGTGTCATTTTCCACCTACTCATTCACAAATTATGCCTACACCTTTCTCAATTTAAGATTGTGCATTTTATTAGCAGTACCTGAAATATGACGTTGAGATAAATAAAGATGACTATGTACGAAAATCCCACCATCCCATACTGCTGGGCCTGCACGGTTACAGCACATTCCTTGTCATAGAAAAGACACCAAATCCCAGCTGTGGGAAACATTACAGAGAGATAATACAGACATATCCATGTATTGAATTTTCGAGTTTTCTTTTTTTTTGTGTTGTAAAAATGATGCTGTGAAATCCCTTAGATATATTTAAATCTGTAATGTTGTGCATGGATATTCTATATCTTCTATACAAATAAATTAAATTGAAGTGTCTGTTTTCTGTCAAAATAACAGCTCTTTACTATACGCATATGAATGTGTGTGTATACTGTACTTATAACAAAAAAAAATTCTTAAAATTTTTGTCTGTCTGTTTGTTCCCGCTAATCTCCGAAACGGCTGGACTGATTCTGGCTGGGCTTTCTCTAGAAGATAGCTGATGTTGTAAGGTGTATCTACTTTTATTTCAGAAAAAGAATTAGAGTTCCATACAAAATCATTAAAACCTATGAAATCTAATTTGTTTTCCAACATGCACGGGAACAAAGTCACGTGGGCACAGTTAGTA
Organism: Apamea sordens; assembly: GCA_945859715.1. Lineage (NCBI taxonomy): Eukaryota > Metazoa > Arthropoda > Insecta > Lepidoptera > Noctuidae > Apamea > Apamea sordens. The sequence continues at coordinate 516,871 of OX244015.1, read as the reverse complement.
TACAACATACATAAACTCACATCTTTATATTATGAAAACAGGAAAAATCTAGGCAGAAATCACAGAATGCCACCTGCTATGACTCCATAAACTTATTATTGTGATGATTATCCCACAGGTTGGAGCGCGCTCCATCGTGGCTATAAAATGTGTGGACAAATCCCGAGTGAAGTATTCCGGCTCAGCCGTAGACAACTTGATCACGGAGATCCGACTGCTGAAGACTTTGACGCACCCTCATATTGTACATATGAAGAATTTTACCTGGGATGAAAAGTGAGTACCACTACAAAAGCATTATATACGTATAACATCAAACTTGAGATACATAAATATGTTTTGCTATATCTAATCAATCATCTAATCAAACTTATCATTAGCGATTTAGATAAGTCTTCCTTCCTTCTAAAAATTGATAAGAAAATTATTTGTCAAAATCAATTTTAGTGTACCTTCTTTCTTGGATGAGCTGCTTCACAAAAATTCAGCATCATAATTCTCCTGCCCCTATCCATATTTATTTGGGTCGACGCAACATGTATTTTTCTTCCATACTTCAAAGCACGTTAAGCCGTTGATCCCGGCTGTCATTCGTGGATCTTTGACAGTCGTTACGGGTAGTCAGAAGTCCGAAAGTCTGACAACCAGTCTTACCAAGGGGTATCGTATTACCCAGTAACTGGGTTGTGGAGGTCAGATAGGCAGTCGCTCCATGTAAAATACTGGTATTCAGCTGCATCCGGTTAGACTGGAAGTAGTATCCCCAACATAGTTGGGAAAAGGCAGGCAGATGATGACTTCTCTATGAGTCGTCATCTCTGTGGTCACCTCCCTTTCTAGCCATATCATCAGAACTGTACTTCAACTCAGCCTATCGCAGTCCACTGCTGGACATAGGCCTCTCACAGGCTGAGTTACAGCACCCTGTCCTCCGCCTTCCACATCCAGTCTGTCCCAGCCACCTTCTTTAAGTCGTCGGTCCATCTAGCTGAGGGGCTCCCACACTACGCTTGATGATACACGGTCTCCACTCCAGGACTCGTCTACTCCAGCGGCCATCGGAGCTGTAGTTATGCTAACATAAATGACAATGATATATTTTCAGGAATATCTACATTATAATGGAGTACTGCTGCGGCGGCGACTTGTCTAAATACATTCAAAGATACGGACGAGTTCCAGAGAAACAGGTGACTATCATATTATTATTTACTTATAACGGGTGTAAAAAGACACTTAACGAAGTCGAGAGTCACTTGTACTCCCCGCCATTGTAATCATTTTTTTTAACCGACTTCTAAAACAGGAGGAAGTTCTCAATTCGGATGTTTGTATTTTTTTTTTTTTTTTTATTCTCGCATAACTCCTTCGCTTGCCAACCGATTTGAAAAATTCTTTTTTTGTTGGAAAGGGTATACTTCCCAAATGGTCAGTAGTAGAAATTTCATCAAAAACGGTTCAGTAGTTTGGTTTTTAAACCAAAATTACTGGTGAAAATTACAACTTAAAAGTGAAAAATAAAAACTTTTTTGCAAAAAAAAATCAACCGACTTCCAAAAACGACACTACAAAGTGAAAAATAACTTTAATTTCGGAAGTCGGTGGCAAAAAACGAAAATGTGAACCCAACGACACCGACTTCCGAAATTAAAGTTATTTTTCACTTTGTAGTGTCGTTTTTGGACTTCGGTTGATTTTTTTTGCAAAAAAGTTTTTATGTACTGGACCATACCTGGGAACCTTCTGGTTACGGAGATATTGAAGGTCAAAATTCCAACTTTTACTGAGTTTTTTTTACGAAAACAAGTTCTTAATGTTTGAACACAACTTTAAATACCCCCACGACCCCTGTACGGTTGCATGCAGCCATAAGCACAATGTTTTGCGTGTCTTACATTGCGCATTACCGCAAACAAATTTTCACACCAAAAATCAATTTATTTTTGCTTTTGATAGCTCAATTCTTAAGGAAGGCTATATAAAATGACGCTACCACGCTTAGGAGCCGAGCAAAAAGAAAAAGAGTCAGAAAAACACTAAGCGAAAATAAATTAAAAGCGCAGGCGGGCGATGCGATGTGACGAGGTGGGTCGGGGGAACAAGAAATTTCACGCGGACAGAAGTTATTTTAAAACAATAATTGAAGTTATAATTTTGACAGGTTCGATATTTTCTGCAACAACTGGCTTCAGCGTTAAAGTTTCTTAGAGAAAAGGGTAAGTTAATAACGTATTTAACTAGTCTCATGTCCTTTGAAAGCCGTTGGTCCTGGCTGTCATTCGTGGATCTTTGACAGTCGTTACGGGTCGCGAGAAGACGCGAAAGTCTGACAACCAGCCTTACCGAGGGGTATCGTATTACCCAGTAAGGGTCAACTCACACCGAAAGAGCGGCGAAGGGCAGCGAAGCGGAGCGCAGTTTCAGTTTCATATGAATTTTAACTTTATTATCATTACCATAATACTTATTATCGCATGAGAAACTCGAACGAGTCGCGCGGATGCCCGCGGCGCCGCAGGAATTCCGGGGAATTGATATTCATGCGATAATAAGTATTATGGTAATGATAATAAAGTTAAAATTCATATGAAACTGAAACTGCGCTCCGCTTCGCTGCCCTTCGCCGCTCTTTCGGTGTGAGTTGACCCTTACTGGGTTGTGGAGGTCAGATAGGCTGTCGCTCCATGTAAAATACTAGTACTTAGCAGCTTCCGGTTAGACTGGAAGCCGACCCCGACATAGTTGGGAAATAGGCAGGCAGATGATGTGTGATGTGTTTTGTTTCCAGGTGTAGTTCACATGGACCTGAAGCCTCACAACCTGCTGTTGCACAAAGGATCGGACGGCAAATATATGCTGAAAGTTGCTGACTTTGGGTGAGTAGTTATCTATTATATTTTAGGTTTATAGTTGTTTATATTTGTTAGGCTGCTTTTTCACCAGGGATGTGCTCTGCAGCTATGCTGCGAGCAAGTGACAGCTAAGCTACGAAACTGTGCGACCGTTTCCACTAATGTTAAGCTTTGTAGCGGAGCGAGTAAGATTTGCCATGAAGATGCGCCGCCGTCAGGTAGCTGTGCGAGGAAGATGCGCAGCTCGAGCAATGCGATGCATCGATAGTAGGGAAAGCACGGGGAGTACTCTGCTTTGCACATAGCTACACCACTCGCGACCATCCATAGCACGCACCCTTCCATATAAAAAACATATCTTAGTTGAATCCGTTTCCACCAGTGCTAAGCTATGTGCACCAATTAATATGATTGGTGGATATCAAACGCATCCATAGCCACGTAGCAGAGCACATCTCTGGTGGAAAAGCACCCTTAGGCTCTCGTTTGACTACATCTCATCTGAATTGTGCTTCAACTGCTGAGCGTCGATTCGATTCCCAGATGGGTCAACTATCCGATCTGGAAATCGAAACGCCGACGCCCACCAGGCGCGCTTGCGACCAATTGTGGTTCTCCATCAGGAATTTCTTAGTAGCATCCCAAAGTCGTGCGTTTTGGGGGACTGTCTTATAATAATAATATCCCTGGACATTTCACACAGCGCCATCTAGTCCCAAGCTAAGCAACCTAATGCTTGTGTTATGGTAGCAAGATGGCTGATAAACTACTTATATACATTTTTTTTGTAAATACATACATATTATAGATAGAAAAACACCCAGACTCGGAACAAATACATGTAGGTCATACAAATATTTGTTCCGTGCGGGAATCGAACCCGCGACACGCAACGCAGCAGTCAATCGCTTAACCACTGCGCCAACCGTGTCGTCAAATGTCAAAATTATGTAATTTTGACGTTCAAAAAGTACTGATTCTCAGCCTAATGACCTGGCCTTTTGATTTTGATTTTTAGAAGTTGTACTTAATGTATGACAATAAGCTCACCCCCCATTACACATGTGACTTAAACATTACTAGCGTAATGTGGGTGCCTGTGTTTACACCCCCGTGGCATCAATGCATGCCGTGTCCACGACGACCGCCTTCTGATTCTGACTCCAGCTGTTTAGCGATAGTTTCTCTAGGTGTTAGTCAAAAGCTGTCAAACCGTTCACTAGATCACCATCATAACTCTTCTGCCCTTATCGGCGCAACCTGGTCGGCGCAACATGTATTTTTCTTCCCTACTTCTCTATAGGCGTTTAGGATACTGGTGGGGCTGCCCCGTTTCTGTAGTGCGTCAGGGATGTTCGCAGATGCGCATGTAGATTGCTTTTACGCAACAATGCGTAAAAGGGGCGCTTCCCTGGTGCCCAGGGTGTGGGGCGGCTCCAACAGTGTCTTAGGCATGGTTGCGAGTCGCCTGGACTGTGTGTACACACGGCTACACGTCAAGCTATACACAACCAGTTTGTCTTGGCCTCACTTTGTATGATATTTTCTCACAATGAACGGTCAGCCAATACTGGTTTTGCATAGCTTGATGTGTAGCCGTGTGTACGTGGGGCACTGTCGTGCCGTCTCTCATGGGATATCGCAACCACAGAACAGAAAAAATAGATTAGAAGGGCCTTGTGGGCGGGGCAGGCGCGCCGCAATGTTGATCAGACGCTCAAAGTCAACCGAAATGTGAATCACCGCTCAACAATCGCACTCTTGTTGTGACAGCGTTCGAAACTCCGCGGAAAAATAGAATTATGCCGTCTTGCGCTATTATAACGTGTCGGAAAAGAAGTCAGGAGTGTAATGTGGCCTAAGGAGGGATTTCTTATCACCGGTGAGTCCAAAAACCTTAAAATACGAGTGATATTTGTAATTATTGCAAAAGTATTATGAAGTTTGTAGACAAAAACGATAAAATCGCATTCAGATGCAAAATAATACATTGCTTGCAATACATGGGTACGATCTTGTGAGTACCTACGTGAGCGGTCGCGCAATGTATTGCGTTCACTGCGAACGTCGCGTGTGTCGAGCCAAAGCATCTATTCAGGGAAATCTATGCGCATCGATAGTGTTGTACCAAATTGTAAACAATGTCGATATTAAGTATGTGTACTATACGAATGATTATTTTCAGTAATATTACAATTAATACAACTTCGTTTTTATTAACACTAATTTTATTATTGTATAATGTGGATTATTATTATTAATTTAGTTTCTTAGTTGGTTTTTCGTCTAAAATTTGGTTTGAGGTTTACTAACCTCAAACCAAATTCCAAATTATGGAAAACTAAAAAAAATTTTTCATCGTAAACATTAGTTTATTTTTTTTAGTTTTCCAAGAGATCCAGGTACAAGAAAACTGTGGATTGAGGCAACTAGTAGCATTCAATGGATACCTACTAAATGTAGCACAATTTGTTCGCAACATTTTGTAGAAAATGATTATGTAACAAAACAGTCAGGGAATTGACAGATTGAGACAGATCAGACTGTGAACATTTTTAAAATAAAGAGAATTGCCCCTCTTAATTAATCCTCATCCAAATAAATACGTTACTCATCACAAGTATTTAATTTTGAACAAAATTGTCCTTGATTGGATTTTGGATTTCAATGAATATCTTAGGAGATATCATGGTTTTAAAATAACTCCGCAAGGCCGGTCATTAGCTTACTATAGTAATGTACTAAGTGATAATCGTAAGTAATACTCTTAAAGTAATGGAATATATTATTTTAGTAGGCTTTTACCTCAAATTAATTATGACGTAAAACAGAGCTGCAACTAGCATAAAACGAAAGAAAATTTAAATTTCACGGCTGTATCGGATGTTCCCCCTTAAATTGACTTTGATTTAATTTTATTTATATGTAATTTGGATGTCCACATTATTCGTACCGTACCCGCAACTTAAAAAATTGCAAAACTTTAATTAACAAAATTACAGTAATTTTATCGATATGATTAATCGACCTTTCGGTCGCCGTAACTATTTGCTTTTACAAGTGTGTGAGTGTACGTCCAGAGCAGTATTTGCGTTAGTGTGACAACCAATAGCAAGTTACACGCGATCTAAGTGCATGTGGTTTATTTGTGTGCGTAATGCGCGTACGTATGATGTCTTGCTTGTAGTGGAGAGACAGGAGTAGGAGACATGCGGCGACACGCGTTTTAATACAAATCAGGAACTATTTCCTTTCTAACCTCTTTTATCTGTTCTGTGATCGCAACGGTGACCAACCGTTTTTGTTTGTATTGTTTTCCTTGTTTTTGGTTAGTGTCTGTGCTTTACTAACACAGTCGTAAGTTTTACTAACAATCTTGTTCAGTCTTGGTTACATTAATAAAGAAAAAATCTAAAAATTATTTCTATTCTATCAGTCGTCATCTCGGTAGTCACCCCCTTTCTAACCATATCATCATTCACACAGTCCATCCATCGTTTCTTTGGTTTTTCCCTACTCTTATAACCATCGACATTCATACTCAAAACTCTCCTCACGACATTTTCCTCATTCCTCCGTATCACATGCCCATACCATGACACCCGATATGTTTCAGTTTCGCACAACATATGACTTCGGAGGCAGGTCGGTCGGTGCGCGGCTCTCCGCTGTACATGGCGCCCGAGATGATCACCGGACAGTATGACGCTAGAGTCGATCTGTGGAGCGTTGGTGAGTATTAATTATTAATAAATAAACCGGCCAAGTGCGAGTCGGACTCACACACGAAGGGCTCTCTACCGAAAGGCAAAAAATTCCAGTTTTTTTTAATTTTTCACTCCATTTTAGTTTTATTATTTGTTGTTATAGCGGCAATAGAAATACACGCTTTGTGACCGCGTAGGTATTGCACTGCAGCGGTATCTACAACGCCACATGCGAACAACGCGTCATACTGACGTCACGCAAATCCTGCATCTCGCAAGCAGAGTTCACCGCGCAATTAGCATAGATAAAATTTCCCAACATCAATCGTTGGGAAAATGCCCGCCAGACACAACACCCGTCTGGTCGGAGGATCCTCCCTTTTCAATGGAGGATGAGTGAACTTTCCACCCTGTTCCTCATGCCTCTAAAGCACTTTACTATGAAAGTAGTTTTTGCCCTGCAGGGGAACAACGTAGGCTAATAATAAATAACCGACGAAAAATTTCAACTGAAACCATGAGGTTACAGTTTGCGATGTCCGTGCCAACTTTTATTTTCTTACTTAGTTACAACCAATAATGTTATCTCAACAGGTGTGATAATGTACGAGTGCCTGTTCGGGCGCGCTCCATACTCCTCCAGCACCTTCAAGGAGCTGGTCGACAAGATACAGCGGCAAGCACCCATTGAGGTGAGTTTTTGGAACGAAGTTCCTTATCGCGCGTTGCGAAAGGGGGCTAGACGGAAAAAATTAAGAACGACACTTTTTGCTATAGTTGTAAGCCGTGCGGCGTGCGCGTGTTTCTCTGTCTGTCTCGCTCTCTCTCTTTGAACTTCGTTCCATCCGGGTGTCCCTTGACACCTCTCAAGTTTTTTTTTTGTATGTATGGCATCTCGCAGTTCACCCTATGAGGTTGTCGTCTGCTAAACCGGGCTTGTCTCAATAAATTAAGGCCTCCAGCCAGGGCATAAGGGCACCCCCTGTGGGGTACAAACCTCGGCTAAGGGCGTCGCTGGGATGCCGCAAGGGACAGGCTGGATCGGAATTATTTAGGGACGAATTTAAAACTACAGGCTCAGCGACGCTGGCTGGCTTGAGCAAGGGTCGGGGATTGAGGTGAGTGCACTATTCACTTTGTGTATATTAAACAAATATCAACTTTGGCTGTGTGTTAATTAAGTTGATTTCAGAATAAGCAGAAAAGGGCTATTGTTTACTGTACCATCTTTGTGAATTTGCTTAACTGATCCCCTTTGCGGGTGCAATTCAGCAACTTATACAATTTTTCATACGATTAAAGTTTATTTAATTTCTTTAAATCAGATATTTCTCTTTTTTATTGTAAAAAAATAATTCATAGGAGATTTTATATAAGTACGTTATTGTTCATTCTTATAATAATTCCTTATTTTCTTTCCTTCCCAGATCCCCGCCAACTCGTCAATATCCCCCGGCTGTCGCGAGCTGCTGCTGCGCCTGCTGCAACACGACCCCAACAACAGGATAACTTACGACGACTTCTTCAACAACGACTACCTCGACCTACAGCACATGCCTTCTAAGGAGAACTATGAGAAGGTAGGGTTGATGGATAGGGACCTTGAAAACAGAATTAGGGATGTCTAATAAACAATTACGAGACATGTAACAATCAATTAGGGGCGCTTAACAAACAATTAGGGACCATAAACCAACAATTAGGGACGTATAGCAAACAATCCCGGGCTGAAGAAAGAATTAGGGAATTAGTCAGAGAGGTATTCAGAAAAGTCAACTAAAAGAAAACGTAATGTGTTTTATTTTTATGTGAAATGTCAAGGACGCGTCACTTTAAGGCACATTTCGTTACACGATAGAGAAGAAGAAAGATATCTCTCTCTGTCTCTCACACTAAATATCTCTTATTCTTTGTTTTTATTGAATCTTTACTTATACCACGTACGTGTACGTCCCTGTACGCGCAGTTTTTAAATTCTTAATAATTTTAGTTTATTTGTTTACAGGCGGTGACTTTAATCAAGAAAGCCATCGAATTAGATTCAGCTGGAAACTTAGAGGAAGCGTTCACATCGTACAGAGACAGTTTACTGTACCTCGTGCCGTGTGTGGGCTGCGAGACGGACTCGCTGCGGCGAGCGGCGCTGGCGGCCAAGTTGAGCAGGTGAGGCATAGAAATGGATGGGTGACCGTGACGTCACATACAGCTTACTGTACCTCGTGCCGTGTGTGGGCTGCGAGACGGACTCGCTGCGGCGAGCGGCGCTGGCGGCCAAGTTGAGCAGGTGAGGCATAGAAATGGATGGGTGACCGTGACGTCACATACAGCTTACTGTACCTCGTGCCGTGTGTGGGCTGCGAGACGGACTCGCTGCGGCGAGCGGCGCTGGCGGCCAAGTTGAGCAGGTGAGGCATAGAAATGGATGGGTGACCGTGACGTCACATACAGCTTACTGTACCTCGTGCCGTGTGTGGGCTGCGAGACGGACTCGCTGCGGCGAGCGGCGCTGGCGGCGAAGTTGAGCAGGTGAGGCATAGAAATGGATGGGTGACCGTGACGTCACATACAGCTTACTGTACCTCGTGCCGTGTGTGGGCTGCGAGACGGACTCGCTGCGGCGAGCGGCGCTGGCGGCCAAGTTGAGCAGGTGAGGCATAGAAATGGATGGGTGACCGTGACGTCACATACAGCTTACTGTACCTCGTGCCGTGTGTGGGCTGCGAGACGGACTCGCTGCGGCGAGCGGCGCTGGCGGCCAAGTTGAGCAGGTGAGGCATAGAAATGGATGGGTGACCGTGACGTCACATACAGCTTACTGTACCTCGTGCCGTGTGTGGGCTGCGAGACGGACTCGCTGCGGCGAGCGGCGCTGGCGGCCAAGTTGAGCAGGTGAGGCATAGAAATGGATGGGTGACCGTGACGTCACATACAGCTTACTGTACCTCGTGCCGTGTGTGGGCTGCGAGACGGACTCGCTGCGGCGAGCGGCGCTGGCGGCCAAGTTGAGCAGGTGAGGCATAGAAATGGATGGGTGACCGTGACGTCACATACAGCTTACTGTACCTCGTGCCGTGTGTGGGCTGCGAGACGGACTCGCTGCGGCGAGCGGCGCTGGCGGCCAAGTTGAGCAGGTGAGGCATAGAAATGGATGGGTGACCGTGACGTCACATACAGCTTACTGTACCTCGTGCCGTGTGTGGGCTGCGAGACGGACTCGCTGCGGCGAGCGGCGCTGGCGGCCAAGTTGAGCAGGTGAGGCATAGAAATGGATGGGTGACCGTGACGTCACATACAGCTTACTGTACCTCGTGCCGTGTGTGGGCTGCGAGACGGACTCGCTGCGGCGAGCGGCGCTGGCGGCCAAGTTGAGCAGGTGAGGCATAGAAATGGATGGGTGACCGTGAGGTCACATACAGCTTACTGTACCTCGTGCCGTGTGTGGGCTGCCAGACAGACTCGCTGCGGCGAGCGGCGCTGGCGGCCAAGTTGAGCAGGTGAGGCATAGAAATGGATGGGTGACCGTGACGTCACATACAGCTTACTGTACCTCGTGCCGTGTGTGGGCTGCGAGACAGACTCGCTGCGGCGAGCGGCGCTGGCGGCCAAGTTGAGCAGGTGAGGCATAGAAATGGATGGGTGACCGTGACGTCAAATATAGTTTATGTATTTATTGAGGATCTCTAACAAAGGATACACATACCTATACAATAGAAATTTACAATAATAAAAAAGGTTCTTTTAATGAATGGGTGACCGTGACGTCATATAAAGAGAGTTTACTGTGGACTATGAGTTGATTGATTGATAATATTTTGTAGCTGTTAATTTTTTTTTAAGCCCTCTTACTACAAACCCTCTCTTCTCAGATACATGGAACGCGCTGAGGAACTCAAGCTCTACCTGAAGACCGGCAGCTTATCTCGAGAGCAGCCCAGCAGTAACGCAGCGTCCTGCCACGTCAACCCAGCCGCAAACAGCTGCAACTATAACAATAGTAGGTCATCTTCTGCCTACCTTGTCCCACCCCTGACGACGCCACCACCCTCCTCCAGGTGTCGTATTATGACGGTTGAGTGCCGTAAGAGAGAGACGGCTATACATGACCCATAGCACCATCCCTTTTTCGCCTTTGAAGCATTTTGGCATTAATACGTAATAGGGCCCCAGGACAGTAGTGTAGCGGCATCTAAACCGCCACATGCGAACTACGCGTGATACTGACGTCCCACAAAACCCTGCATCGCGCAAGCAGAGTTTACCGCAATCAATACAATACAGCAATATTTGTTTTTGATAACCGAGAAAAATTTCGACGCTATGGGGTCTAAACTCATGTGCTGAATCCATGGTTACAGTTTGCGCGTCGATGTCCCTGCCACCCTGTATAGAGGTATAAAGAACTGGTTGTAAAGTTCACTCATCCTCCATAGAAAAGAGGATCCTCCAACCAGACGTTGTGTCTGGTAGGCAACTGCCCGACGACTGATATCGGGACGTATATGTATATGCTAGTTGCGCGGTAAACTCTGCTTGCGCGATGCAGGGTTTTGTGTGACGTCAGTATCACGCGTAGTTCGCATGTGGCGGTGTAAATGCCACTACACTACTGTCCTGGGGCCTATTACGAAGTATTAATGCCAAAATGCTTCAAAGGCGAAAAAGGGATGGTGCTATGGGTCATGTATAGCCGTCTCTCTCTTACGGCACTCAACCGTCATAATACGACACCTGGAGGAGGGTAGTGGCGTCGTCCCCTGTAAAATAAGGCCACCAGTACTCTCAGGAAGTACAAGTCCCGGCCGCCCTCCTGACGCCGCCCAGTCCATGTCCGGCCTCCCTCGCCCTCGCACCGCGTCGCTGAGTCTGTACTTACAGGGTGGAGCGGAGGTATTTAACGTCCCTAAATACCTCCGCTCCACCCTGTCCCTCGCCGCCTCCCCCACGCCGCACTAGGCCGAGCTCGCCTCCCCGACGCCGCACTAGGCCGAGCTCCTCGCCTCCTCCACTCCGCACTAGGCCGAGCTCCTCGCCGCCTCCCCCACGCCGCACTAGGCCGAGCTCCTCGCCGCCTCCCCCACGCCGCACTAGGCCGAGCTCCTCGCCGCCTCCCCCACGCCGCACTAGGCCGAGCTCCTCGCCGCCTCCCCCACGCCGCACTAGGCCGAGCTCCTCGCCGCCTCCCCCACGCCGCACTAGGCCGAGCTCCTCGCCTCCTCCACTCTGCACTAGGCCGAGCTCCTCGCCTCCTCCACTCCGCACTAGGCCGAGCTCCTCGCCGCCTCCCCCACGCCGCACTAGGCCGAGCTCCTCGCCTCCTCCACTCCGCACTAGGCCGAGCTCCTCGCCGCCTCCCCCACGCCGCACTAGGCCGAGCTCCTCGCCTCCTCCACTCTGCACTAGGCCGAGCTCCTCGCCTCCTCCACTCCGCACTAGGCCGAGCTCCTCGCCGCCTCCCCCACGCCGCACTAGGCCGAGCTCCTCGCCTCCTCCACTCCGCACTAGGCCGAGCTCCTCGCCGCCTCCCCCACGCCGCACTAGGCCGAGCTCCTCGCCGCCTCCCCCACGCCGCACTAGGCCGAGCTCCTCGCCGCCTCCCCCACGCCGCACTAGGCCGAGCTCCTCGCCGCCTCCCCCACGCCGCACTAGGCCGAGCTCCTCGCCGCCTCCCCCACGCCGCACTAGGCCGAGCTCCTCGCCTCCTCCACTCTGCACTAGGCCGAGCTCCTCGCCTCCTCCACTCCGCACTAGGCCGAGCTCCTCGCCGCCTCCCCCACGCCGCACTAGGCCGAGCTCCTCGCCTCCTCCACTCCGCACTAGGCCGAGCTCCTCGCCGCCTCCCCCACGCCGCACTAGGCCGAGCTCCTCGCCGCCTCCCCCACGCCGCACTAGGCCGAGCTCCTCGCCGCCTCCCCCACGCCGCACTAGGCCGAGCTCCTCGCCGCCTCCCCCACGCCGCACTAGGCCGAGCTTCTCGCCGCCTCCCCCACGCCGCACTAGGCCGAGCTCCTCGCCGCCTCCCCCACGCCGCACTAGGCCGAGCTCCTCGCCTCCTCCACTCCGCACTAGGCCGAGCTCCTCGCCGCCTCCCCCACGCCGCACTAGGCCGAGCTCCTCGCCGCCTCCCCCACGCCGCACTAGGCCGAGCTCCTCGCCGCCTCCCCCACGCCGCACTAGGCCGAGCTCCTCGCCGCCTCCCCCACGCCGCACTAGGCCGAGCTCCTCGCCGCCTCCCCCACGCCGCACTAGGCCGAGCTCCTCGCCGCCTCCCCCACGCCGCACTAGGCCGAGCTCCTCGCCGCCTCCCCCACGCCGCACTAGGCCGAGCTTCTCGCCGCCTCCCCCACGCCGCACTAGGCCGAGCTCCTCGCCGCCTCCCCCACGCCGCACTAGGCCGAGCTCCTCGCCGCCTCCCCCACGCCGCACTAGGCCGAGCTCCTCGCCGCCTCCCCCACGCCGCACTAGGCCGAGCTCCTCGCCGCCTCCCCCACGCCGCACTAGGCCGAGCTCCCCCACGCCGCACTAGGCCGAGCTCCTCGCCGCCTCCCCCACGCCGCACTAGGCCGAGCTCCTCGCCGCCTCCCCCACGCCGCACTAGGCCGAGCTCCTCGCCGCCTCCCCCACGCCGCACTAGGCCGAGCTTCTCGCCGCCTCCCCCACGCCGCACTAGGCCGAGCTCCTCGCCGCCTCCCCCACGCCGCACTAGGCCGAGCTCCTCGCCGCCTCCCCCACGCCGCACTAGGCCGAGCTCCTCGCCGCCTCCCCCACGCCGCACTAGGCCGAGCTCCTCGCCGCCTCCCCCACGCCGCACTAGGCCGAGCTCCTCGCCGCCTCCCCCACGCCGCACTAGGCCGAGCTCCTCGCCGCCTCCCCCACGCCGCACTAGGCCGAGCTCCTCGCCGCCTCCCCCACGCCGCACTAGGCCGAGCTTCTCGCCGCCTCCCCCACGCCGCACTAGGCCGAGCTCCTCGCCGCCTCCCCCACGCCGCACTAGGCCGAGCTCCTCGCCGCCTCCCCCACGCCGCACTAGGCCGAGCTCCTCGCCGCCTCCCCCACGCCGCACTAGGCCGAGCTCCTCGCCGCCTCCCCCACGCCGCACTAGGCCGAGCTCCTCGCCGCCTCCCCCACGCCGCACTAGGCCGAGCTCCTCGCCGCCTCCCCCACGCCGCACTAGGCCGAGCTCCTCGCCGCCTCCCCCACGCCGCACTAGGCCGAGCTCCTCGCCGCCTCCCCCACGCCGCACTAGGCCGAGCTCCTCGCCGCCTCCCCCACGCCGCACTAGGCCGAGCTTCTCGCCGCCTCCCCCACGCCGCACTAGGCCGAGCTCCTCGCCGCCTCCCCCACGCCGCACTAGGCCGAGCTCCTCGCCGCCTCCCCCACGCCGCACTAGGCCGAGCTCCTCGCCGCCTCCCCCACGCCGCACTAGGCCGAGCTCCTCGCCGCCTCCCCCACGCCGCACTAGGCCGAGCTCCTCGCCGCCTCCCCCACGCCGCACTAGGCCGAGCTCCTCGCCGCCTCCCCCACGCCGCACTAGGCCGAGCTCCTCGCCGCCTCCCCCACGCCGCACTAGGCCGAGCTCCTCGCCGCCTCCCCCACGCCGCACTAGGCCGAGCTCCTCGCCGCCTCCCCCACGCCGCACTAGGCCGAGCCCCTCGCCGCACTAAGTGTATAATATTTGCAGCTCCATCCCACCCCACGCACAACGTGTGCGCGTGCGGCGCGCACACTCGCTGCGGTGAGCTCAGCGCGTGCTCGTGTCGACATGCGAATGGCATCGTTGAGCAGCCGGAGGTTATAGAACAGGTAAGTGGCTACAAAACTACCCACAACCGACCTCAACATCATTCATTATTCTCCTGTCCTCATGTCAATGTATTTATTTATTTTACCATTTATGTACACACATATACAAACTTTCCTTTAAACTGCCTATTCTAGGTCTACCATTTTCAAGCTCTGTACCAAAAATCAATTAAATAGGAGCAGTAGTTTAGTCGCAAATGATTTTTTAAGTTTTTGCACCGTTTGAACACGATGTATCTTTCCTAACAGCTGATTATGTCTAAGCATAGGTCATGCATCTTACAACGATAAAGACGTTGCCACTTCGTTACCTAGGTATCTAAGGTCAGTGAAATTTATTTACAAAGGGTGGGTGCGTTTTATTCTGATTTGTAAGCCATTTAGTTTGTTTGAAAAAAATATTTTCTCATTTTTGGCGCTTTTTATTTTTATGTCGTATCGAATTAATACTAAACACGTATAGTATACGTTGTGTAATTTAATGCCCCTCTGTCGTATCAACTCTGTATAAACAGACATTGAAAAACAGAACAGAAAAAATAGGTACAGAGGTGATGCTTATTTCATAAGAAATCTCTTCCAGCATATCTGAGATAGGACAATAGATACAGAGATGTAGACAACGTGTGATAGAGCAAAGGAGACAAAAAATAATACATAGAATCAAATATCATCATCCCCTATCAGTAGCCGTCTCGGTCAGGGTAGTCACCCCCTTTCTTACCATATCATGTGTCACACAGTCATTCAGTCCATCCATCGTTTCTTTGGTCTTCCTCTACTCATATAGCCATCGACATACATACTAAAACTTTCCTCACGGCATTTTCTTCATAACCGTCCTCATCTAGTTTTTAAAATATAATTTACGTGTAAAAGTGTTTACATACACCCTTTTGTAGTGGTCACAAGCGCTACTGCTGAACATGACGTCCTAGGTTCGATCACCAGGTCGAGCGTTACATGGGACAAACATTACCGACGAACAGTGGGGGTAAAACAAAAAAAAAAAAAAAAAGGGTGCTGGTACAACTCTGCTTAACACACACACAGACACACACAGTCTCCTGAGTGTCATTGCCAACAAACTGGATTGTCCTTTCATCTGGTACTTAAGTCAGCTGCATGCGCCTGTAAATATTGGTAATGTCTACTAACATAGTTTTTAAGTTTTTATGTTACTAACCCCTTTGTAATGTTGTAATTATGGAATTGTATTCTGAATTAAAGAGATTATTATTTATTATTATTAACCCTTTGCAGATTACAGGCGGTATGATAATATGTTATCATTTAAAGTTTAAGAATATAATCTAAACTGAAATCTAGTTTGAAATCAACTACAATACAATATAAACTGTCCTTTCCAGACTGCAGTTCCAACACAGCCCGCCACGCCGCCTCGCTCAACAACCCGCTTCGGTTTCAAGAGATTCTTCGGAAGACAGGCCTCCATTCCTTACCTAGAGACCAAGGATTCTAGCATCGTAAATACAATTCAATCTAGCTTTTAACATTGTCAGCTGATAACGTTCTCTCTGTTGGGACGCAAGCCTCGTCTCTGTGAGGGGGAGGCAGTGGGTCATCCATAAAGGGGATTGATTATTTTTATAAGGAGTCTGGCATACCTACTGTCGTGCCATTTTGATTTTATTTTTAAATGGCGACCACGCATGTAACTATTTTGTTCGACGTATAACCGTATAACCGCACCGCGGGCAACATGCGTGCGGAGGAGTCCCCACATATCGTGTGAACACTACAGCCCCCCTCGCGCCACCCCTGCTCCTTCACCTCAACTCCCTCACCTCACCTCACCTCACCTCCCTCACCTCACCTCCCTCACCTTACCTCCCTCACCTCACCTCTCTCACCTCCCTCACCTCACCTCTCTCACCTCACCTCAACTCCCTCACCTCACCTCACCTCCCTGCCCATAGATGGCGGTAACAAGTGCTGCTATACCAGATATTACAGATACGTTGCCATCACGAAGAGCTTTAATGGTACTTACTAATAACCTACTTTTTTTTATCACAATTAAGATTATTTCTGCAAATTTTATGTAATTTAAAAATATATTTATATTTTCAGACGGCCGAAACTGCACAAGAAAAGCTAAAATTAGGCACACCAGAAAACAATGAAGGTTGTCGAATCACATGAGATTAATAATTATTACATAATCATTAATAACTCATCGTCAGCTGCCTGCCTTTTCCCAACTGTGGGTTGGTTTCCAGTCTAACCGGATGCAGCTGAATACCAGTATTTTACATGGAGCGACTGCCTATCTGACCTCCACAATCCAGGTACTGGGTACCAACTTGAAGGGTAATACTTACCGCAATCAGTAATCATTAATAATGATTACATAATTATTAATAAAAAAACGCATAATAATAGCTTGTAACTGTCCCACTGAAGGGCGGAGGCGCCTTCTTCTCAAACAGAGAAGCCACGAGCATTGAATACCACGCTTAGTCATAATATGTGTTCTTTCATATTTAGGTAGACACGTGTTCAAATACTACATAAAGAAAAAAAAAATCGTCGAATGCATAACCCACTCCCTTTTAGAAGTCGGTTAAAAATAAGTAAAATCTTACAGCAGTCCATGTTCTTTTGATTATGTATGTATGTAACATTTTCATATCATACTCTATATAAAAAAAGCAACTGTTCCCTACATTTCGTCATTTTTTTAAAAACAAATTGATTTATGGAACAGTCGATTTTTTTGCGATATCGGGGTTGGTGTCCATAGTAAACGTTGTAATACCTTAACCATTAGGTTAACCGTTTTTTGACAGCTGTCTTAGAACGTACATATTCCAGATTACGTAAAAGTTACCTTTAAAATGCGTAATAAAATAAATATAAGTATACTGCCTTATCTTATTGTATTATCTTATTTATGGCTTGAGGCTTCTTACAGATATTATAATACCGTACGTGTATCAATCAATGTATTGTGTGTTGCTGCAATCACTAGTTCCATCTGTCAAAAAACGGTTTACCTAATGGGCAGGGGAGTATGATAACTACAATGACCACTTAACAAGCTTGGATAATAGTCTATAACTCCGAGGAATAAAGTTCAAAATACAATAACTTGCTCGACTGTTTCAGCATAAAATCAAATTGTAATAAATTTAATAAAAATGTTGTTTTTATATTTTATTTTTAGTATAAAAAAAACTAGGTTTAAAAAAAGACATTAAACTATTGTTTTTATTCAGAAGACATTGTTTTTATATTATGATAATGTTTCAAAAGCTTATATTTTACTTAGTGGCGCATAATTTGCTTGATTTTACTTGATGGCACATTTGTATACGTAAAATAGAACCATTAATTTTTGAGGTACGATCAAATATCCATGGGACACAGGCCTCCTCTCTGTAAGAGGGAGTGGCAGGGGGGAGTCATGACTGACTCCCCCCTGCCACTCCCTCTCACAAACTAAACTCACTCAACTCACTAAACTTGTGCATGTTCTAACGAACATGCACAAGTTTAGTAAATACAACGCCATCTACTTTTCTTAACGGAGAAGCTATTAGGGTGATAAGTATCGATAGATTTCTCTGTAATACCAACTTAAATGCAAATAAGAAAATCAATTATAAGAGTTCTCTATCATTTTAAACAATAATTATAACATTTTACATCAAGATTACCACATTATTATATGTATTTCATATCTGACCGGCATCATTATGTCAGTGATAAAATTATTTACACAAAGTAAATTTAAGATCAGTGCAGCTTTTTCTTTCTATTTCATTATGAAAAGGACAGAAGATAAATATTAGTTTAGTCCTGTCAAATTAAGATACTCCATAGACAGTTTAGACGTGATTAAAAACATGGCCACTAAAATACGTCAATTTACGTCAGGCGCCGACTAATTTGACAGGACTAAACTAATATTTATCTTCTGTCCTTTTCTTAATGAAATAGAAAGAAAAAGATGCACTGCACTTACATTTACTTTAGTTTGTGAACAACGTTGGCGCCATTGTCCATTATATCTTAAACTGTTGCCGTCTCTTTCCATCTTTATTAAAATACTTGTCGTTCCTTGTTCTAAATAATATTACTATTGTGCCTTTAAATCTTGCCTGTATTATAATAGTTTGTAATAAAATGATCCGTACAGTCCGTTCAGGTATTTTACCTCTAACAGCAGTAACCGAATAGCAACCTTATTGCCACGATAATAAAAATAACTGATTTTGGCAGACTTGGCAATGGCAGCAACTCAATAGCAGCCTTATTGCAACGACTATAAAGATCACTGTTATTCTGTGATCACTGTGACAGGAGGGTTGTTGGTAAACATTAGTGAAATTACAGTGTGTTCAATTATTTTACCTCTGAGATCAGCAACCGAATAGCAACCTTATTGTGACGAGAATAAGTCATGTCATTTATTCAATAAAGATCACAATGATTTTGCCAGACCTGTCAGTGGTAGCAATCCTTTTGGAACGAAGTTCCTTATCGCGCGTTGCGAAAGAAGGCTAGACGGAAAAAATTAAGACCAAAAGTTGGAACGACGCTTTTTGCTATAAGTCGTTGTAAGCCGTGCGGCGTGCGCGTGTTTCTCTGTCTGTCTCTCTCTCTCTCTCTCTTTGAACTTCGTTCCATCCGGGTGTCCCTTGACACCTCTCAAGTTTTTTTTTTCCGCGGTAGAAAATCCTCATGGGTGTCCGCCGCCCTGGGGCGGGCGACGGGGTCTGTTAGACTCTTACTGACTAAAAACCACCCCGGTGTTCCATCTTCCATCTCACACCTACGCGGGGGGGTCACGGGAACGTACGATCCTTCCACAACCCCCGACTGAGTCGTAGCAACCTTATCGGAATGAGAATAAAGACCACTATGATTTTGACAGGCCTGTTATTGGAAGCAAACCAACTGCAACCTTATTGCAACAATTATAAAGATCACTGTGTATTTTGGCACCGATGCAAAATCAGGGGATTTTTCTTAACGTTTTTTCCAAAACTGCATTCGCGATTTACTTGCTAAAAATGTAAACAAATATGAGTTTATGGAAAAAAAACTTGAGAGGTGTCAAGGGACACCTGGATGGAACGAAGTTCAGAGAGAGAGAGAGAGAAACACGCGCACGCCGCACGGCTTACAATTAGAGCAAAAAGTGTCGTTCCAACTTTTGGTCTTAATTTTTTCCGTCTAGCCCCCTTTCGCAACTTCGTTCCAATAACTTTAATTCCTACACAATAAAGTTCAGTTTGCGCTACAACTTCAAACATTTTTAAAACTTCTTCAATACTGCTAGTCACTCTGAAATCAACTTAATTGTCATAGAAATAAAGTTGATATTAGTATAACTTGAAATAAGATCAATTAGAAACATAAGACATGTAGCTATGTAATGTAATATGCCTGTGATGTTCATAATAAATAAATAAATACACTTTGTTATTTATTATTTGTTTTTATTTCCCTTTCGGTATTCAGTTCGATACACCGGTTGCGTGACTTGACTTTAATGTACTCTATGCTTCACTTCACTTTAATGTACTCTATGCTTCACTTCACTTTAATGTACTCTATGCTTCACTTCACTTCTTCCCATGGGGGTAGGCAACGCGGCCTGCTACGATCCTTATACAGGGTCAAATTAAATTAGCTAGGGAAACTCCCCAGACTTTTTACCCTCACAGTTCGTCATTAATGTTTGTCCCATGTAATAAATAGGGAGCGAGCTTATTGCCATCAACTGGGAACCAATCCAGACTACCGGCTGCTACTGAGGAATTCCTCATGAAAAAATTCTATAACACTTCGCTCGACCTGGTGATCGAACCTAGGACGTCATGTTCAGCAGTAGCGCTTGTGACCACTACAAAGGGGTGTATGTAAACACTTTTACACGTAAATTATATTTTAAAAACTAGATGAGGACGGTTAGTAAGAGTAGAGGAAGACCAAAGAAACGATGTATGGACTGTGTGAATAATGATATAGTTAGAAAGGGGGTGACTACCGAGATGACGACTGATAGAGAAGTATGGAAGAAGAAGACATGTTGCGCCGACCAGACAGATGAGCGCAGGAGGATGATACTGATGAATGGACCAAATAAAACACAAACGTCATTTATGTTGAGATTTTATTTCATAGCTTACCCTAGAGTCGACGCGTGCGCATCACACGACGAGTGGAGTCAGTACACAACACAGCGGACGAGCAAGTTAACATTAGTTCAATAGAGCAACTGACATGTCGCATTACGTGTGTCTAATATCTATGAGCTCGACAGGCTAGAGAGATGCGGCTGATGATACACGAGGGGCTAGCGCGTGACTACGCGGAACAAGTACGCTGGACTAATATACTATACGAAACGGCAGTTTTTTTTTTGTCTCATGAACTAAAACTACATTGTTAAATAAAATAAAATAGTTGCAAATGGCCGCAATGTTAGAGTACGCGCAATTTGTAAAACTCGCTATCAAAAATATTAGTTCCATGGACGCTCACGTTGCTATCAGCGCCAAAATGTCGAAAATCAAATATCTTCGTTTTGTCATCGATAGTAAGTCCAGCGTACTTGTAATATAGGTCAGTGATATGAGCCGAGTATACCCGACTCAGCATCATCGACCGACGGGAGCCGAGTATACCCGAGTCTGCGTCACCGACCCGAGCGTGACGTCACTGTTCAGAGCGCAAACAAGTTTTCGCTTCATAGGCTTTTACCTTAGACAGAGCTGCGACCCGCACTGGGCTTGCGTTCTGTTATGTATTACAGCCCACTCCCACTCACAGAAGAGGCCTGTGTCCCAGCAGTGGGAACATTAAAGACTGATTATGCTATGCTTTCTAGTGTAATATTCTCTAAGGGGAGCTTTGTTAGTTGGCAACATTGTCTTCAACATAGCGTTGACATACAGTTGTGGCCACACTGAAGCGATCCCGCGCGGGATGCTGGAGGTATTCCAACTGGCGCGTCCCGCATCCCGCGCGGGACAGCTCCACAGCGCGTGGCCGCATGTGTACTCGTCCGCATCTCTCCACATGTCACTTGTCTCGCTCGCACACACACAATTT
This sequence comes from Apamea sordens, assembly GCA_945859715.1. Taxonomy (NCBI): domain Eukaryota; kingdom Metazoa; phylum Arthropoda; class Insecta; order Lepidoptera; family Noctuidae; genus Apamea; species Apamea sordens. The sequence goes on along the minus strand of OX244015.1, from coordinate 495,423 downwards.
CTAATAGTTATAGTCTTCTCCGTTGGTGTCCTCCGGATTGTATTTATTCTCGTCCTCGTTGGGCTCCTGCTTGATCTGCACCTCCAGAGGGGCCATGCTGAACTCTGGGTAGTCTGCAGAGCGGAGGAATGGCATCATTAGTTTATTACATTAAATGTCACAAAGACATGCTTAGTTTTAAGGATGATTTCCACCAAACGGCTCGCATCGGAAAGGATTTTACAATCTTTAAACGATATAAAATCGTGTACACAGTATTTAAAGTATATATTAGCAAGCCGCGCACAGCAGCTTGCCCGCGTGTTCCGCGACACGCGATCGTAGCCGACAGTATGCTGCGACGCGCGATCGGCTCCGTTCGCCTGTCGTCGTATCCAATCGGATCCTTTCGGCATTCGAACACGTCAACGCGGTAAACTATTTGACTAGGCGCAGAAACGGATACGTTCGCAAGCGACGCTACGGAGCCGATCGTATGCGTCGACAACTTGTCGGACGCGATCTGCTGTCGCCGCTTCCGTTCGGATCTGATATGTGACCCGTTTGGTGGAAATCACCTTTAGGTTTCTGAATTGAGAATAATATAATAATAATTTCTGGTTTTAAACCAATATTTTATATAAATACCTTCTTAAATACGTTTCAACTTGTCTCCAGTCAAAATACCATTCAAAGTTGGGTCCCAAAGTATATATTACCACAGGGTCAAATTCAATTAGCTAACGAAATTCTGCAGACACGATGGTTATATAATAGATACGGTTATAAACACAAAATACAAACAAAAAAGATTTTATTTTATGTTCGGCGGGTCAACGACCGCTTGTAGTGTTGTTACTTGAAGTATATGAAAATATAATTTATTTTGTTTTATCGTGTTCAGATATCGATTCTCAACACATCTGTGGAGTTTACTAGCTAATGTAATTTGACCGTGTATACAGTACCTAGCGTTCATAATGAGCAACGAGCGTTGGAGAGAGACGGCACGCAGTGCGAGTGACAGAGACGACGAGAGACAAGCATGAACTTACCTTTGTCAAACTATACATCTGTCGCATACAGTCCGTCCAGTTATTTTTTATTTTACTCCTGATTTTGCGTCCGTAAATCAAAGTGATCTTTGTTTTTGTTACTATAAGGTTGCTTTTGGCTTGCTGCCACTGACAAGTCTGTCAAAATCAGTGATCTTTATTTTCGTCACAATAAGGTTGCCGTTACTTAAAATAACTGAACGGACTGTAGACAAACAGACCTTGTCGCTTTACGACGTGCAAGCGACATTCGACCTTAGAGTGACTACAGCTACATACTAAAGAAAAACACTCACCATCAACAAAGTCCTTGACGTCTGCAAGCTTGAGTCTCGCTTCTGTCCGGCAGCGGTCGAGGTGCAAAGTGTCGGTGAGTAATACAGTGTTAGGAACAACAAAGGGGCGATATTTACCAAACTCACCGTCCATGGGCTCCTCCTTGATCTTGATGTCCTCGGGCTTGACCTTGGGCTCCTTGCGCTCCTTGTCGCGGCGCGAGCGCTTCTTGTCGCGGTCGCGCTCGCGCTCCTTGTCCCGCTCGCCCCGCTCGCCGCGCTCGCGCCGCTCGCGCCGCCGCTCCGAGCGCGAGCGCGAGCGGCGCCGGCGTCCGGCCGCGCTGGGGAGGCAAATCACTTATGTAATGCGCTGCTTTGGCGACTGAATGACATTGTTAGTAACCATTTATCAAAATGTGACAGAAATTGTATAGAAAAAAAAAGAACATGATAGTTTTCTCGGTTTTCGGGGGTGCTAAAGCCAATATAGTGAGGTAAAAATGAAAATCCACGATGGCGACTGCGAAAATTTTCAGATTTTTCATCATGGGTGTCGTATCGCGTACGGTACTCACCGCTCGGCATCGTCCGGCTCGCGCTCCCTGGCGTCGCGGTCGCGCTCGCGCTCGCGGTCGCGCTCGCGGCGGCGCGTGCGCGAGGCCGAGCGCCGCCGCGAGCGCGAGCGCGTCCTGCGCCTGCCGCCTGCGCCTCCGGCCGCTGTGATCATTCATTTTATTATTTACATCATTCCTTGTTTGTTTATTTGCATATCATTAACACATTACATAATTTTATTATACCTATCGAATTGTAAGCACATATCGCATTCGTTTTATAAATTGTCTTTACAATAATATGTGGAAAATGGCGTTGGTTATACAGGTTGGGACAAAAGTAATGTCATAATGTGAATCGGCCGCATTTTTGTTAGAAAATTAAAAACAAGTTGTTTGCTTGTGTTTGTTTGAGTGAGTCCCAGCAGTACGAACATTATAGCCCAATACTCACGCGGTCGGTCGGCGCGCGCGTCGTGTCTGGGCCGGTCGTCTCGCTCCCTCTGCTCCAGCCGGTATCGCTCCCTCTCCCTCTCGTTGTCCTCTCGCCCTGAATGCTTGATATTGACATCGGCGCCGCCTCGTCGAGTGCCACCGAGCCCTCCGCCTGAGAATGTATCACGGTTAATTACAAATAGGTTACAATATAATAATTATCCTCGAAAATAATAAATTGAGTAATAGTGTATTCTTTATTCTGCTTTTAACGCTCTTTACTGTTCAAATGACACCAAGGGTTCCGTACCAATTTACTTTCTAGGTGCACTTTCACTTTTTTTATTTGGCATGATGAGAGGCCACAGTAAAACCAATTTAAAGATATTTTTAAAAGTCTGCGTAGCCAATTTTCCCAACTATGTCGGGGTCGGCTTTCAGTCTAACCGGATGCAGCTGAATACCAGTATTTTACATGGAGCGACTGCCTATCTAGCCTCCACAACCCAGTTACTGGCGGGTTGGTAAGACTAGTTGTCAGACTTTCGGGCTTCTGACGACCCGTAACGACTGTCAAAGATCCACGAATGACAGCCGGGACCAACGGTTTAACGTAAAGGTAGCTAGCGTAGCGTAGCTTAACCTGATCGACCGACCCGTGCGGCTGTTATTACTTAGCCACGAGCCCCTCGCGAAGTCACTGTCAAAGTAAAATAAATAAAGGTTGTTGCTCACCCAGTCTCCTCGGCAGCCACCCCTTGACCGTGCGAGCTCGCTCAACGTCGACGAGCACTCGCTTGCCGTCGATCTTCTTGCCGTCCGCGTGTTTGTACGCAGCTGTAAGCGAGCGAGGGTTGTGGGTGCGGCCGTAAATGACAGACACACGCGGTTCGAATGAGTTGTGTTGCTTTTTTTTTGTTATACCTTACAACTGTTTTTTATCTTTTCATTTTTGAGGAAATTCTTCTGTATAACTTGAACTTACTCGCGCCTATATCCCATGGGAGATTGGCTGAAACTTTATCCTCTCTAACGGATATTTTTTAAACCATAGTAAATTAAATTCAGCCCATGATTCTAGTCTCGCTAGCGTAGAATTTTTTTGTCAGTTATAAAAAAAAAACAGCTGTTTTGCAACACATACGCGGTCAAAATGTATGGAACAACTAATATATTTATTTTTATAACCGATGAAAAATTTAAAAAATCATGTGCCGAACTCAGGGTTACAGTTTGCGAACTAGTTAATTTATTTTCCTGTATTGTTAAGGTAAATAGGATACTAATAGTTATTACTTCTATTTAAATTTACTTCGGCCAGTCAGTTGTGTTTTATATGACCGGAATGACTAAAAATTCTAGTTGATTTTGAAACGAAACTTGCATTATAGAAAAATTCAACATAATTAAAACCGTAACAAAATATTTACAGTTGAAAAATTTAATATAATTGTTTGTAATATTATTCATGATATTGCTATTCACTGTTTATTTAATTTGTGTATCTTTTTTCGCATTTTGGCATAACATAGAGCCCTATCTTCAAAACATAAGAACTCATCATTTTTTTTGAAAAAAATACCTAACTTTAGAAATACACTCGATATTTTTTCAATTTTAATTCAGAAATGATCCCAAAAAGATGACAACCACATTTTTTTTATCACAAACCACGTGCACCTGTCTCTGGGCCTGTATTCTCTTTTATGCGCACCCGCAACGCTTAAAACAATTTATTTACAACATTATTCAAAATATACGTTACGCTGAATACGACTTTAAAAAAAAATCGGTGTTGTGTATGTATTTTGTAGAATTACTAGTCGTTATCAACATTGGCCGCTATGGGTGTGCACAAACGAGGTTATATTAGTGTATATGGGCGGTTATAAGTATGGATATATTACCTATATCATGAGGGGTGGTGTTTGTCCAGGTTAAGACCATCGCAACTTACAATATTTTATTGTCTGTGTCCAAATAAAGTACAATACCGAACGTATCTGGAAGGTGTGCTCATCTTTCAGGGTGTGGTACTGATCATCAAACTGAACAACTTTCTCCATGGGACCAACATCGCAATCGCGAAAAAATAATCAGCCGTCCCATACATAATTATGTATGGGACGGCTGATTATTTTTGTATGAAGCAGTTGATAACTTTCCACGATTACGATGTTGGTCCCATGGAGAAAGTTGTTCAGTTTGATGATCTCTACCATACTCTGAAATATGACCACACATTTGTGAAACACGCTGTATAATGCAATTTTTTATATTTTCCGCTGATAAGTTATTGAATTATTGATCTTTTTTTAGACACGAATACAATAACGTTGTTTTGTGTTATAAATAATACAACCTGCAAAAAATATTCACTTTTCCGCGTTTTGACCAGTCCACAGTAGACCGATACCGTCCAAGAGTTACCAACTTTCACCGGACATTCACAATAAATGCCCGGTCAAAGTGAATAAACAATAATAATAATAAAAAGGTTTTGTATACCTACTTTTAGTATACCTACCGACCTTGCCGAGTGACCAAGATTATTGAAAAACTATAATATCAAAAAATCATACCCACCATTAATACCTACCGTTTGAAAATTTACCACTTTTTTTTACTTACGAAACCCCGCGGTTTTTATCCGTTTTACAGCGAACGTAGTTACCTGGTGCGCCTTACTTACGTTATCCGTTGCGCAAAAACATTATAAAACTAGACACTTATCTCAATTAAAAACTACGTTCTTTCCACGGCCATTCAAAAACTTAAAAACAGAACTAAAAACATCGAAAACTACGATTGGGCGGATGATTTTTATAGATAAAAAAAAACTTAGCGACTCGGCCAATTCTCGCCCCTCACCACAATGGCCCATCCGTGTACACAATGGGCCACTGTTGCCTATTTATTTTTTGTATGTATGTTGGCATCTTACCACATACAAACCTATGGCAGTTAGCTCGAATTGTAGGTCTACGGCAAGTCTGGTCCGGAAAGAAAAATTACTCGTTAATCATGTACAAAAAGTTTTATGTATACCGCAAGTGTGGACGCGCCTTTATAACGTACATTCTCGGAGGAGACAGCTGACGTGATAGGAAGACAAGTGAATGACTTTTGCCTTAGCTTTAAAAATATACTTTGAGTTTGACAGGTGTCTGCCTGACATTCTATGAAACAAATAAAAATTGATAGACGTCATTTATAAAAAAAAAGATGGCATTTTTTTTTCCTTTTTTTTGCACCTTGGTAGTGAAAGTAGTAGGAACTTTTAAGTTAGTCGAATATAAAAATTGAGGATATTTTGCATTGCAAAATCACTATTAAAAATACTAAAGTCTCTCTTGGTCTGGCAGTGACAACAGTATGCCTTTGAATATTAAAATTAACGAAAAAAAAATTGAAAAAAACAAATCTAGTTGATTCATTTTTCTCGCTGAAAACAAATAATTTTTCATAAAAAAAAAAATCGCATCAAAGTTAAAATTTAACAGTACTGAAGCTTCTTCTCACAGAGAGGAGCCCTGCGGCCCAGCAGTGGGCACATTATAGGCTGATAACACTATATGCTTATTGAAATGTTTTAAAGCCAAAATCTTGAGACGATCTCCTCCGAGAATGTCTCATCTCTCTGCGCGAATATCGAATTATTGCGCAGACTATCACCATTATAACGTGAAAAAAGTATGGTATTTTTTTTTATAGTGTTTAGTAGAAAATATTTTATGTAGAAAAAAAAATATTTTCTACTAAACAAAAATGGTAGAAAATAATTTTTGGTAGAAATTAAAAAACATTGTGAAATTACATTTTTGTATTTCTCTAATGCGCTTTTATAATGGTGATAGTAAAAAAATATAATTATGAACAGACTGACGTGTTGGTAGCGTGGTTTAATTTGCGGCGACCATATTGTTTTTTTTTTAAGAGCTCCCAAAGTAAATTGTTTGCACCTGCATGCATTTTAAAACAAAATAGAAAAAATCTTTACTTTTTCACTTAGTAAAATAGGCCTAAATTAACACAACAGTGGCTTCTGCTATTTCAATGGACTTAAATACTTTAAATGACAAACATAACATGCCTACACCTGTACTGATACTGCATTATTTACAAACGGCATCTACATATCAGTGATAACTTCATCAGTGTTTACCCTGTTACTTTACCCCTTCCCTTACCCTAATTTAACCTCTACCCTTACACATTTTACTATTTACACTGTCACTTTACCTCTCATCCTTTATTCGTTACCCCACTTTAACCCGTACTCCTGCACACTTTGCATCTTACCTTTTATTACTTAACTTGTTACCCCACTTTAGCCCGTACCCTAGATCACTTTACGTCTTACCTTTTATTACTTTACTTGTTACTCCTCTTTAACCCGTACCCTTGCACACTTTGTCTTACCCTTTATTAATTTACTTGTTACCACACTTTAAACCCTACCTTTGCACACTTTACGTCTTACCCTTTATTAATTTACTTGTTACCGCACTTTAAACCGTACCCTTGCATACTTTACGTTTTACCCTTTATCACTTTACTTGTTACTGCACTTTAACCCGTACCCTAGCACACTTTACGTTTTACCCTTTATCACTTTACTTGTTACTGCACTTTAACCCGTACCCTACCACACTTTACGTCTTACCCTTTATCACTTTACTTGTTACTACACTTTAACCCATACCCTAGCACACTTTAGGTCTTACCCTTCCTATTTTACCCTCACCCTTGACAGGCCGCACAGCCCCACACTACCAACATCATCGCCTGCGCGCGCTACCAATCACAACAACACTTACAATGCATGTCCCGTTCATGTTCATACTCGATGAAAGCGTAGCCGCGCGGTTTGTTGTTGTCCTTGTTAAATATCATGCATATCTGTGGGGGAGACAAAGAGGGCGATATTAGTGACCTTTTATTGAGTAAGCTCAGGTTACCTCGGAAAGCGGTGTCCCAAAAAAGACGGCAGTTATGAAAATCCGTCCTTTCCACTGGTGTTTTGTTTTGTGTTTTGTAGAATATCTCAGAATGTGAAAAAAACATTACAACGGAAGGGTCTGTACAGGTGGCAATGCTTTACTGAATTGTGGTCTTTACTATTTAACTTGGGATCAATGCGATGTATGGTCACCAAAGTAGGTAGTAAGTAACCAGGGTCGTCGGATATAGTTCAAATTTAGTAAGAAATCGATGAATGTTTTCGAATTATAGGCAAAACGAAAAAAATATGTAAACAACACGATTTGGATCTCTTTACAACCAGTGTGTCCTCCGCTAGAAGGTGCTTAAGCCTCAATTTTTTTTAAATAGCTGCAGTGCGTTTTAATTATTGTATTTTTTCTTATTTTTTCTCTCACTTTTCACTTGTGAACACAAGTGGTTATTTTAATAGCTTTAACTATATAGTATATAGTAATATGTTACTGCTTATTTATTATGTTCACAACAGAAATTTTATTATAAGTCTAAACATGAAGACTTGTAATTGACTTTTTTTTGTTTGTTTAATTTAGTTTATAGGAAACAAACAGTTCATTTAAAAAATTAAATATTATTTGAAAATATCCATCGGTTTCTTACTAAACTTCAACTATATCTGACGACCCTGGTTACTTATCTCTTTTGGTGACTGCAGTGACTACATGCAGTTCCGGCGCATGCGCGATATTCTTTCCAATACCCAATCATGCGCCAGTTCGGCTCCGGAGACGGAAGCCTTACCAAACGCTGAACAGAAAATAATTATGCAACATTGTTGCATACAGATGGAATAACAGACAGTCCGCTGTGCAGGGCCTGCATGGAGGATGACGAGACAGCGGCGCATGTGCTGCTAAACTGCCCGGTGGTTGCCACGTACAGGGCAAAGTACTTCGGTAACCCAGGTACCCTACGTGAGACGGTCAGTAACATCAACGCGTTGCTGGCCTTCCTTCAGGGGCTGGGGTGGATCGAATGATCGATTTTCCCACCCGTACGCAAAATACGCGCATTGTCGTGGAGTTGCGGACACCAGCCCGTATTACCTATTACCTAACATTGTTGCAGCCATGTGATTCACACAAACTGCATGCAACATTGCCCTACACTAGGAATTACTCTGGTATTGTGGGTGCGTTTACAAACATTTAAACTCACATACACAAACAGCCAGACCCGGAACTACCTGTAGGCAATACAAATATTTGTTCCGTGCGGGAATCGAACCCACGACACGCAGCGCAGCAGTCGATCGCTCAGCCACTGCGCCAACCGTGTCGTCGAACATGCAACATGTTCCAGCACTCCTTTTAAATTTTCAACCTTACAATAGAACTCTGACAAACCTATATTCTCTACAATGAGGTACGATGGACTGTGTATTTACAAATAAAAACAACTTACTTTTTTAATCGCCCCATACCCTTCGAACTCTCTCCTTAACTTAGATTCTGACGTGTCATAATTCTGTGAACAAGGAATATTTAGGGAGAACTTAAATGAGCAGCTTTCACATTCAATACTATAGGGCAGATATAGGTACTACAGAAATCAGTCAAAAATCTGTTGCCTGCATTCCCCTTTCCTCCAGACCGAATTTCGGCCTCGGCGGCCAATCTCAACGGAGACTGGCCTGCAGCGCGGGAGATACTATCGTGCAGGCGTGTGCGCAGACACAGGAGCACTCTCTGTTCCCTCACTCTCATAGTCCGATGGGACGGCAATACGACACGACCGGAGAGATCAGGCCCAAGATCATCGGCTAGCCGTGCTTTTCATGGTAAGGTTACCACCTTACACACCGCCAACTTCCAAACTCCGGGCTGTCACTAAGAAATTCTTAATGGAAAACTCCAATAAAACTGTCCAACCAGTATTTGAATTCACTGGCAGATAGCTAATGTTGTAAGGAGTAACATAGGCTACTTTTTGTCCACATGCGGGCGAAGCCGCGGACCGAAGCTAGTTATTAATATAGATACTCACAATCCTAGCCACAAACAGTGTCTTGAAGGGGTCCATGGTAGCCCTCGCGTTGGTCGTAGGGTCCCACAGCGCAATCTCCTGCTCCAACTTGTATGCTGTCTGTTCCGCCCTCTCTCTGCGTCTCCTCTCCATGCGTTCCTCTCTCGTCTCCACTCGCGTGGGAGGTGGAGTTTCTGAGGGATGCTGTGGAAAAGATGATGGATTGTTATTTAATAATGATAATAAAAAATATATTGATAGTCCATAGCGTTAGTAACAATTTTACGTAACATCTAGTGTTAGCCGAGGTATGCACAGGCGGTTTGTTCCCGCGGCGCTTTTTTCCGGCGGGCGTTTTTTTTCAAGCACTGGATTTTCAATGCTCTGCTTAGCGCTGAAACTTGAAAATCCAACGGTGCGATTGTCATAGCATAAAAAAACTTGAGAGGTGTCAAGGGACACCCGGATGGAACAAAGTTCAAAGAGAGAGAGAGAGACAGACAGAGAAACACGCGCACGCCGCACGGCTTACAACTACCTATAGCAAAAAGTGTCGTTCCCATTTTTGGTTTTAATTTTTTCCGTCTAGCCCCCTTTCGCAACGCGCGAAAAGGAACTTCGTTCCAATAACGTATTTTCATTACAGTACATTTTCTATTGCTCTATTTATAGTTGGAGAAAAAACAGCTGGCTGAACTGGAAGTGGGCTGGACACATTGCGCAAATATACCCGGAGAGATGGGCAAAGATCGTCACTCCCTGGACGCCTGAAGGAGGACATCACTGTCGAGGTAGACGACGGCGAAGGTGGAGCAGACGAGTCTGGAGTGGAGACCGCGTATGGACAAGCGTAGTGTGGGACGCCCCCCAGCTAGATGGACAGACAACCTAAAGGGACAGACTGGATGCGGAAGGCAGAGCACAGGGTTTGTGACACAACCTGGGAGAGGCCTATGTCCAGCAGTGGACTGCAATAGGCTGAGTTGATTGATTGGTTGATATATTATATGATATTTATTGTAAGTATGCCCTTTTCTATTCATAATAATTTATTGGAACGAAGTTCCTTATCGCGCGTTGCGAAAGGAGGCTAGACGGAAAAAATTAAGACCAAAAGTTGGAACGACACTTTTTGCTTTAGTTGTAAGCCGTGCGGCGTGCGCGTGTTTCTCTGTCTGTCTCTCTCTCTCTTTGAGCTTCGTTCCATCCGGGTGTCCGTTGACACCTCTCAAGTTTTATTATATTAGCATGAATTAAGACTTCCTATCTAAGAATGCAGTATGATCTGTAACTCAGAACCACATACCTAATAATCTATATTTATGTATATAAAAATGAATCCCTATTTCCCTTGGTCACGCCATAACTTGAGAACGACTTTACCGATTTCATCCATTTTTTTAAAGTTTTCTAGTACCTACTTTGTAGAAGGTTCTTACGGAAAAATAAAATAAGAAAGTTGCTTTACGCAGACGAAGTCGCGAGCAGAAGCTAGTAGGTAATAATTTCTCTAATTTCTACTCTACATAAACAACATTGTTAATGTAACCAATCATAAATGCTTTCTTTTTGCCGATGACATTTCCATAATTGTGACTACTGATAAAAAATATAAATCAATCACGGATCATGAAGCGGACATAAATAAAACAATAGACAATCTAATTAACTGGTTAAATAATAATAATTTATCCATTAATCTTAACAAATCAGTATATATATACAATTTAATCAATCTTATAATAATACATTTAATTTTAAAATTGATGTTCCGAAAATTACACAAGTGACACCAACTAAGTTTTTAGGAGTAGTAATTGACAAACATTTAAACTGAAAAGCACAGGTTGATACTGTATGTAATAAAATAAATAAATTTGTCTATGTTTTGAGACAAGTAAAAAAAGTCACTAAACACTAAAAACCGCTGTGATGGCATATCGCGCATATTTTGAGTCCTCACTACGGTATGGACTAATGATGTCGGGAAATAGTACTGACCACAATAGAGCATTTGTCGCCTAAAAGAAATGTTTATGAGCTCTATATGAGATTCCATCTGACGAATCATGTAAACCAATATTTAAAGAGCTTGGTTTGCTGCCATAACCTTCATTATATATATATGAAGCATGCATGTTCGTTCAAAAACACAAAGAACTATTTAAAACAGCAGAGGAAGTAAGCTCTCGAAGTCGGCGTGAACAATACAGACTTGTGCTAGATGTGCTGCCTCGATCAGTGAAATATAATAAAAGCTCTCTGGCTATGTGTGTACACCTCTATAATAAATTACCAAAAATGTTTAAAACACTAAACTGTAAATTATTTAATATCAAATTATATAAATGACTCAATAATAATAATTTCTATAGCATTCATGATTTTTTTAGTATGAATTCATAATGTATCTTTAGTAAGTTTGCATGCTTTAGTATTAAGCAAAACATGTCCATCTAATGTTTTTTAATAACACCCTGTATACCATGTTTTATCTATATTTAAGATTGTGCATTTTATTAATTGGTAATATGATGTTAAGATAAAGATTTATGATTATGTTTTTTATCCGGTTAGACTGGAAGCTGACCCCAATATAGTTGGGATAAAGGCTAGGCACATGATGATGGTAATGAGTTAGAGAATTAACAACATAACAAATTTCTTGAGTTGAGCTGCACAATATCTGACAAATGCGTGCACTGACTGGACAGGTCCTCTCAATCTGTGTGGTTCTTTCCTCAAAAGACCATCTCAGACATCGACCTACATGGTCTTCATATGATCCAACCAAGATTATGTCTGGACTTTAAAAGAGACTGTGACTTCTGAGTTTGTTTGGGCCTTTCTTCTCAGACTAGTCAGATAGGAAACGCCAACCTCATCTAGTTTAAAAAAAAAATATGATTTACGTGTAAAAGTGTTTGTACAAACATACTTACAAAAATAAAATGATTTATCATTTCTTAACCATTATTCTCCATAGAGATCTAAGTTTTGGAAAAGGCAACTAACTGCAACTTCCTGACTAACTGACCGACTCTTTGACAATTCAAGTGCCTGTAAATGGTTTCATTGATATAAATGCTTTGAATTTGAGCTTGAAATGACAGCCAGTCAGTAAGATGGTAGCAAAACAACTAGGGTGGATGTGCCAGACCTTTGAAGTAGAGTGGGGTCACTCTGAGATGCTCAAAATCAAAATCAAAATCAAAAGTCATTTATTCAAATTAGGCTGAGAGTCAGCACTTTTCGAACGTCAAAATTACAAAAGACAGTCCCCCAAAAACGCCCGCCCTTCACCACTTCCTAGTGCTATCGCTGGGAAGAAGAAGTGGCGGAACAAACTTCCCAGCAGCACAGCTGTCTGTTCAGTTAGAATATAGTTGCATGTATACAATACTAGGAACATATGTTCAGTAATTAACATTACAAGAAACTTAAATTATTTGCCATAAAATATGTCAGCTAGCCACGCCAATATACCAACAAATATAATAAAAACTATACGTACTTAAGCTGAAAAATAATTAATTAAAAAGTGAAATAACTACTTACTACCTAAATAAAAGCCTCCAGGCATAAAGGGCGTGACAGCTTACATATTTACGCATAGCTGGGTTCTGGTCACATAGCTGTCACTTGAGTCACAGATGAAAAACTAGGACCATTGAAGTAAAATAAATAAATAAGTTAATACTAATAACAATAACCTGTCAGTAAGCTGATTCTGGAGAAAGAACATGAACATTGTCTTGAGTTAATTAGGGCGACCAACTATTCTTATCGTGTAAGTAGTCGTTGATGGAATAGTAAGCCTTTGAGCAAAGGTTAGATTTTACTTGAGCTTTAAACGCATTGAAAGGCAAGTCTAGCAAAGAAGAGGGTATCTTGTTATAAAAGGTTATACCAAGCCCAACAAATGAGTTATGAACCTTATGAAGCCGGTGAAAGGGGGCACGTAGTTTGTCCTTATTTCTAGTGTTAACACTGTGAATATCACTGTTTTTAGTGTACAAGTGCAAATTTTGCCTAATATATAAAATGTTGGCGAAGATGAATTGTGATGCAACCGTGAGAATACCAATATCTTTAAAAAAATCTCTTAGAGAAACTCTGGCACCTAGCTGGTAAATTGCTCGAACAGCTCGTTTTTTAAGGATAGGCTATTCGGTAAGTCAATTATAGGGAATATATAGTCCTACACATCACTGGATTTTCTGAGTAAAATGCACAATTTCAGTAATAGAAATAGTTGAAAATAAATGATGCACAATTTGAGTAATTTGTATTTAATCGTTGAAAATTTTAACTAACATGACTACTGCTGATTATAAAGTAGGAAATAATAGTGTTAAAAAAAATGGCATGTCACAATCAAATTTTAATAGACGCCTAAAATGGCATTTAAAGATCTTCTTCAAGGCTTTTCTCTTTTACCAATGACACAGTTAAAAGTAAAACAGCAGTTTTACACATGAAAAAATATTTCGTATGCTAATTATGTATGCGAAATGAAAATACCGCAAACGTATAGATAATTTAAAACTAACCTCAAAAATGTTGAGGAAGGCTCCGACCCCATCGTAGCCCTTTTGTTTCTTCTCATGAGGAAGCTTTGCGGCAGGTGGCAAGTATGGGATAGGATCCCTAGCCGCAAATAATGCTAATAAGTTGGGAGGCAAAAACTGCGTCATTTTGCCAAGCCACTAATGTCCATCTATTTTAACACCCTAATACACACTTAGAACACACATTACATATTCTCCTAGCCAGTCTATGTCCTAAATTATATAATTAAACACTATTATATTGTTTTTTAAATGAATTTTCACTTAATTTTATGAATTTGATGATGAAAATATAACACGCTTTTGTCCGCCATTGATGGTAGCATAGCATAGACCATAGAGTAAAGTAGTAAAGTAAAATGATAGCATAGAGCTAGCACTGGTATTGGAGATGGTTCAGTCTCTGTCTACGGTTCAGATGGTTGGAGTAGAATAGACTAAAGTATTGGTGAGACGTATTTACTAGAACAGGTATGCGCACTAGCTATTTCTTGGACTGGGCCGCACCTTGTAGAACGCGTAAAATACACGTGGGTGAGTATTTTCTTTCAAAGCGTGAAATTTATCAATAACGACTAATATTTGTACCATTCTAGTCCCCAAGATACAGGTGCCGCCTAGTTTAGGGATCGCCGTAAAAATCCAATAGATGATCGCTAACGGTTACAGACCGATGTTATGATAATTTTAAGGTAATAACTGTAGGTACCATTGGTTCAATAAATTTATTATTATTATTTATGGTGTTAACAACGCTTTTAAATTCCAATCCTCAAGCTTAAAATAATTATCGTACCCAAAATACCCGGCTGGGCAAAACTATCCAGATTTCATATTTCCCCGATAGGTATGATTAAATTAATAAAATAAAATAAAATAAAATTAATAAAATTTATTTCGCTATTGTTACAATATTATTACCGTAAGATTAGTTTACTAAAATGATTCGATCCATTGTGCATTGAAGTATTTTGCAAAGTACAGACGCCAGCACGTCAAGCTACCAGAAACTGACAAATTTTTCCAATCAACCTTGAACCTCAATGATTTAGCGATAAAGTTGAAAATCCATTAAAGAAATTTGACACATTGTAGTAGGTTGATGTGCTGGTGTCTGTACGTTCATATCATAGCGTATGAGGTACGAGTATCGAACATTCACCTGTTCCAGTCTATTCAACATCATCGTGCATATAATAAATTATATCTGCCTTTTTCCCAACTATGTTTGGGTCAGCTTCCAGTCTAACAGAGTGCAGCTGATCTATTTAATAAACACAACTATGCAAAAATAATCATTATGAAAAAATGTTTTTTTACGGTTTGTCTTGGACTTGGTAAGTTGTTATTGCATAGCACATGACAGTTGTGTGAGTACTATTTACAGTAAGGGTCAAAAGTGGGGTGACAGTTTCACGAAGCAATAGATTGACACTTCTGCACGACCTTCTTCTAATGAGTAATTTCTATACTATAGACACACACTCTCACATTCGTTTGCAACTGATTGTAGTTATCTGATTGTAGTTATTAATAACCGCGACTGTACAAACTTTAAAGCTACCATTTACTGGGTACGTCTTTCATTGACTTGAATGTGCCCTGGCGGCTGAGAGTATGTCATGCTCATTCAAATGTCTCGCTGATGGTGGTGCATGTGTTGGATCATCTATCTCCCTTCAAAATGGTTGAGTTGAATGGTGCTAATCCATACATCATGTTCGTGAACGGGCGCCCTCAGTAGGAACTGGTCATCTCTTTGCTGCCATGGCTTATTTTAATTTAATTTAATATTTGAATTATTTTTTTTATAAATTTTTGATAACTTTTCTTTACCGACGCTTTTAACGTTCTGCATCGTTCTCACATGCATAATTTCTAACATGAATGATGTACAGACGCCAGCACATCAAGCTACTACAATCTGTCAAATTTCTTTAGATTTTCAACTTTATTTCTGAAGCATTAAGGTTCAAGGTTCATCATCTGCCTAGCCTTTTACATTAAGGTTAAAGGTTGATTGGAAAAAATTGACACTTTCGGGTAGCTTGACCTGCTGGCGTCTGTACTTAACCAATACTTTGTAACCATGTTATTTTCATTTAAAAGAATGTCCATGGAGTTTCTTGCCCTTTCTTCTCGTAGGTACCTACTATGCTTTGGAATGGGCAACTAGCTTCATTTTTCAGACTGACCGACCCCTTGACAATTCAAAAGTGCCTGTAATTGGTTTAATTGAAATAAATACTTTGAGTTTGAGTTAGTTCACAATATTGTTGTTGTGTAAAAAAATGAATATTAATTTATCGGAAAGTGTAGATAAATTTTTACACAAAATTGTGGACCAAATGCATATGTCGACTCGGATGGACCTTCCATATGTTAGATAGGTACGGAAAAAAGGAGCATACAAATAAGTCCTACCGTACGTGAGTATATCAAAATTTTAGTAAAATATCATCATCAGCTGCAGCAGCAGCAGCATAGAACAAAAAACCGGTTAAGTGCGAGTCGGACTCGCGCACCGAGGGTTCCGTACAAAGGAGATGTTTCATTTTTGTATGAGACTCAGGCCATAACATGTACCTTTTAGAAAAGCTGGGATACTAACCCCTGAATAGAATAAAGTAACATGTTTTTCTTAATATCAAATGCTTTTTATGCACATAGTAAAAATTAAAAATGTTTGACGTTTTTCGTGAGTTACATGACAGCCATGACAGGTTGTAGAAATGACGTTTACTTAACCTAGAAATTGATGCCCATCCAAAAATGAGCAGATAACACAAAACCGATAAACACAGCCAAAGTTGTAGGAGATAAAAAATAAATGAGAGAACGTGAAAGAACACCAAAAGCCACGAAACGAAAGTTGAGACGAACGAAACTGACTCACTGACACTGACGTGATACTCAACAAAAACCAAAGGGTCATTTTGAATATTTCGTTCAGAAGTACACCTCAGAAAAGTAGAATAAATATTTATTTATTTTGTAACGATAAAATCGTCACACTTGCTTATTATTAGTCGGAAAAGATGTTTATGAGAATAATAATTATTATTAATAGTACAGGAAAACATATCTTTCATATTTAACGTTTACGTGATATTAAGTTTTCATGTGACATGATTTTAGAACGAAAGCAGTCAATGCTGACGCCATGTTGCATAGAATAATATGGCAATAACTTGAAAAACTATTCCTCTTTGCGCACAACAAATGAGGCTTAAAATATTCAAGAAAGAATATTTTTCTTCACTTCCTGGTATTTTTCCTATTTTTCGATAAATGTACATCTTATGGCCGAAAATGAAACATCTCCTTTGTAGGTATGTAACAAAAAATTTACGGTTTTCGCAATTTTTCCTTTATCTGTGCTATAAGACGTTGATTCGTACCAAATTTCAAGATTCTGAGTTCACGGGAATTACCCTGTATCTTTTGATTGCGTTGGCTTAGAAGTTTGATTTTTTCACAGTTCCAAGGGTCAGTAGACCTAAGTATTTGATATAAATTCCAGCTTGATACCTCCACGCATTCCTGAGAAAAAGGGCCTTGACAGACAGACAGACGGACGGACAGAAAGAGTACGGACAAGAAAGTGATCCTCTAAGGGTTCCGTTTTTTCCATTCGAGGTACCGAACCCTAAAAAACAGTGCAGTTCTACTTCTGCCCTGCTATAAGAGCTGATGGTCCCTGTGCGTCTCTCATCCATTTTAGTAAATACTTCATACGTACTCGGAACAGATATTTGAGCTAGGGTATTTTTCGATACTACGAGATCCAGCTTATATTATGCAGTATTGCCAATAGTAATTTTAAGAATGATATCATAATATAGGGTCCCCGACAAGGTGGAAGGCAAGGACAAATATGTATTTACAGAATTATAATCATTAAAGTCATCAACACAACTCTCTAAGATCAAGTAATTCCACTGAATGACTATTTCATGAAATCTTGACATATTAGGATTATGCTAACTTAACAAGTTGTATTACTAATTCTAATGTATTATAATTCTGTAAATACATATTTGTTACGGCCGCGAATCATATTTTAATCAACGTATAACTTAGTACTGACCAGCAAATTGCAAAAAACGTAAGTAAATTTGAATTTCGCGGGCTACCTTGAAGCATCCACCTGTGGACCGCAGACCAAATAGATACTTATTGTGACTTTTTTTTACAATTTGTTGCTCGTGTAACCGGATCTTTTTGCCAAGGCTTGTCGAGCCCAGAGTAGTTTGAATACTAGCCTTTTAAGCAACTTTACCGACTTAATCCACTACGGGCCGCACGGCCTCAATCCCTTTTGCTATTTTTTGCGTCGCGCCTTTTCGATTTTCAATTCTTGTAAAGCCGCGTCCCCACTAGGGCCGCGCGGATCCGTGAGGCCGAGCCGAGCCTCGTGAGTTTTTATAATGGGGACGCTTTGCAAATAACAGCAAAAGCCTTCACGTAACTTCTTCCACAGGACGTCATATAAAACCATGTCAAAGGTTCTGCTTAGGTTTTTTTTTTTTAAATGTTATTAACTAGTGCTTGACTGCGATCCCGCCTGATGGGAAGCAGAGATGCAATCGTTGATGGTAAGCGCACTAATTCATTATGAGCCTATTCACTCTAGCCTTGAAAACACTCAAATTATAATCGGACGGGAAGACCGCTGCAGGCAAATTGTTCCAGTCCTTCGATGTACGCGGTATAAACGACGAGGCAAAACGCTTCGTCCGGATCGCGGCGGTGTCAACAACGTAAGGGTGGACACTCGCCGTACGACGGTGCTGCTAGATGGCATTTTACAAATCCAGCCCAGACAGAAGCTCTAACAGACAGGCATAGCGACGTCCTATCCCCCCCCCCCCCCTACACACACAGAGAGAGAGAGACACACACACACACACCAACAGACTAATGATAATATTTTCTTTATTAACATGTTGCACTAATTGTACCTATAAGATATAAAAGAGCGGCGCCTCCTGGCACAGGCATCTATATGTTTAAAAGGAGACGCCACCAACTGTATAATTTACAACGTGTAATCTATACTTATAATAAATCTGTAGAAGTAAAAATTCTGTACATTGAAAATATCAAAAAAATAAATGGCAGGGGGTGTTACTAGACCGACACCGAACCCAAAAATGTGATTTAAATTTTTTTTGTCTGTCTGTCTGTCTGTTTGTTCAGGCATCACGCAAAAACTACCGGTTCGATTACGATGAAACTTGGTATAATTATTCTTTAATATCCTGGGCACCACACTGGGTACTTTTTATCCCGGAAAAGTATATACAATAAAAAACAAACTTAATTTTGCGGTTCGATCCCTAGACCCGATTACTGTTCCAACCGCAAATAATAAGTTTGTCGTAGGTTACGTCACCCGCAGAGTTCATTTTTATTCCTTTTAGTTTTTAGAGATAATTAGGTTTATTTTTATAAGCCGTAGGTATAGATTTTAATTTTAAAGTATAGGTAGTATATTTGATAGTGTACGTGTGACCGTAGGTTATTTTATAATACTGTTAGGTAGGATTAGTCATTCGTATAGATATTAGTTTTTAGGGATTTTTGCTTATTTATTGAGTTTAGATTAGTTATCATCAGAAATAGGTTTATTTAGGTAGGTAGGTATTTAATTCTCTGATACTGATTTTTTTTTTTTTAATTAGATAGGTACTTAGGTAAGTAAAGATATCATATAGGTACCCTCTTAATCACCACTAATGAGACACAATTGGTTTTCTATTGGGAATTAGCCACAAAGGGCCCGCGATATAGATGGCATTCTGGGGAAGCACATACATTTTATCCTGTTAGCACGTTCCCGTGGGATAATTTCCGACATCCACGCGGGCGAAGCCGCGGGCAGAAGCTAGTAATGAAATAAAACCTTTTTGATTTTTTTTTTACATAATATCCAACATAGTCCGGCAAGGATATTGCTAATCCATTGCTTCATAGGTTGGTGACGTAATTAATCGTGTCACCAAAAGGTTACATGCTCTGTGGTGTCACCAACATAAAGAATTTGCGAGTGACTTTCGACCGCTGACTGACTTAACACGTTTCTACCCTTGCGAAGAAATCTTTCAGGCGCTTGGGATTTGTTTGGCGAAAAGCTCGTGACTATCGCAATCCAAATGTTATTAGGCTGTTGTACGCCACTCTGGTTCGTCTGGCAGCCCTATAACGCGACCCAAGCACTGATGCTGGAAAAGGTACTAAAACTTTTCTTAAATGCCTCTTTCAAAGGTTATACCATTTCTTTCCCTACATGTACCCTACTAACTATCTTCTAAGGACGTTGGGATTTAACTCGTTGGAGGTGAGAAGAGGTGATGATCAGTTCACGGTAGCTTGTAAGACCTTACGGGGACGTATCGACTGCCGACTGTGAGTACTATGTACGGACGCCAGCAGGTCAACCTACCCGAAACTGTCAGATTTTCCCAATCAACATTGAACCTAATGCTTTAGCAATAAAGTCGAAAATCTATTAAAGAAATCTGACAGATTGTAGTAGCTTGATGTGCTGGCGTCTGTACATACTATAAAGCTACCATTTACTGGGTACGTCTTTCATTGACTTGAATGTGCCTTGGCGGCTGAGAGTATGTCATGCTCACTCTAATGTCTCGCTGATGGTGGCGCATGTGTTGGATCATTTAGCTCCCTTCAAAATGGTTGAACTGAATGGTGCTAATCTATGCGTCATGTTCGTGAACGGGCGCCGTCAGTAGGGACTGGTCAACTCTTTGCTGCCATGGCTTATCTTGATTTAATTTAATATTTGAATTGTTTTTTTTTATATTTTCATTACGGACGCTTTTAACTTTCTGCATCGTTCTCACGTGCATAATTTTGAACATGAATGATGTAACCAATACTTTGTAACAATATTATTATGATTTAAAAGAGTGTCCATGGAGTTTCTTGCCCGTTCTTCTCCATAGGTACCTACGCTTTGGAATGGGCAACTAGCTTCATCTTTTTGACTGACCGACCTTGACAATTCAAAAGTACCTGTAATTGGTTTATTTGAAATAAATAGTTTGAGTTTGCCCATACCGAGACCCCTCCGTGCCTCGGAAAGCACGTTAAGCCGTTGGTCCCGGCTGTCATTCGTGGATCTTTGACAGTCGTTACGGGTAGTCAGAAGCCCGAAAGTCTGACAACCAGTCTTACCAAGGGGTATCGTATTACCCAGTAACTGGGTTGTGGAGGTCAGATAGGCAGTCGCTCCATGTAAAATACTGGTATTCAGCTGCATCCGGTTAGACTGGAAGCCGACCCCAACATAGTTGGGAAAAGGCTAGGCAGATGATGATGAGTTTGCCCAGAGCTCGATGGTCTATTCTGCCGATAAATAGGTACATCGGACACCGTCAGAGCTGCCGGTACAATCTGTTTGCGCAACTGCCAGCCAAACCTGTAGCCAGAGCTTAGTCCCCAGTCTCTCGTACCTACTCTAAAGGTGATGAATACACTTCTGGCTGCCAACCCTGAATGTGATGTGTTTGTGGATGAATGGATTAAAATTATGCGTAGGTATATGTCTGGTGTTCTGTGAGAAGAAGATTATTGTTCAATAGAGAATAATAAGTGAATAATTAGACCATAATAACATCAGTACCCTTATTTTTAGTTAAAGCTTTTCTCATGACCCCATATGTTGGATTTAAATAAAAAAATAAAAGTGATAATTTGATTAAATTTTTTTAAAGTGGTTATACATACATTTATGATTGTTATTATTACTTAAACACAGAAAGTGAAGGTACTAAAGAAGAAACAGAAAAATATAGTGCATAAGAACTACTTATTTCTACAGAATCTCTTACATCAAACTTACTTTAATGGTAAATTACAACAATTATACATAATTAGATTTTAATTTAATATAACTAAAAATCTTAGTAAAAATAGTAAAGCTTAATTTTCAAAATAGCTATGGCAGCAAGCTGCGCCTGCGTCCACTTGAGTATGTCGAAGGAGTACATCATGGCCGGCATAACTCAACCGAAAGGTGCTCACTCCGTGGTCGTGGAATAGGTATTGGGGCATTATGGCCCCTTTTTTTTTTGAGTATGGGAATTCGTCAAATGACTCCTCCCGCTCTGGGTGGAGCAGGAGCAGGAGGGAGTGTCAGACTCTTACTGACTAAAACCCACCCGTGTTTCTTCTTTAGCCCTTTATGTTCCAGGGCAGCGGTAAACCTTTCGGATGATCCCGCTACCCTGGCAGGCTTCGGCCCTATGGGGCCTCGTCGCTTATGCTGACATCTCTTTGAGGCGCGCGTGGAACACGTACACGCCGTCCGGCACGGGCCTAGTCCTGATCGGACGGAGAGCTACCCATTACTCTCCGCCCGCAGGCCCGCGCCTACGGTGGCTGGGAGTCTTCACGCGGCTCCCGACGCCCGGAGCGTCTCCCGCGGCGGCTGAGGCGTGAGGTGCGCAAGGTGCGTTCCCTCGCCCACCCCGCCACCTCCTTCGCTAGCATGACTGCTTCGCAGAAGGAGGTGACTGCCTCCCACTCCCTCTCGCCCCGGACCATGGCTTGAACCAGGGCCGGACGCGACAGGTCGCCGCCGCTGCCGATCGCCTCTACGAGGACACGGCGGTGCTCTGCCCAAGCAGGGCAGACCTCCACCGTATGCTCCACCGTGTCCTCTGGGCGATCCTGACAGTGGTGACACCCGGGCGTCTCCTCCCGCCTGATGATGTGCAGGAACCTCCCGAAACATCCGTGTCCGGAGAGGACCTGTGTCAGGCGGTAGGTGAGAAGCATTATGGCCCCTTGTCCGAAGATTTTGGCTCTCGGTCCCCAAAATTGGAGAGCCGTCATTGCAGTACTCCTCCCCCTTCCGAGGGAAGGGGTGGGAGTGTGTTATGTGCTACTGCACACCTAGTTGCCGGGGGGTTTCCTTCCCCCGGCAGTCCGAAGTGTGTTGTTGGGGTGTGATTGTAGGAGCGCCCGAAGTGCTTCACGACGCCCGTGCGACCAGGCCCCTGCCGGGTGAGATCCCTAGTTCCCTAGGGAAGGCCCAGCAAGAGCCGATCCAGCAACGAGGGCGCGTCGGTTCAGGTTGGCGCTCCTCTACAGCAAATGCTATCCCGGCCCCCAACAAAGTGGCGGCGTGCCAGACCCGGTCGAATGCCTTTTCCATGTCGAGGAATACTGCAGCAGCGTATTCCCTCTTGTTAAGCTAGTGAAGTGGAGATTTATACTAAAAATATGTATGTTTAGATTAAGGTATTTATTTATGGGCCAGCGTCGCCTGAAATAAATGAATAAATAAAAAATAATGGCCGTCGTGAGAATGTGCAGTACCCTCGATAGCTGGAGCGTCGTGCTGTGCTCACCCCGAAATCCGAACTGTTCCGGGCGCGGCGTCAGGTGTTGTGCCAGGTAGCGCAATATAAGTTGGTTATTAATAAATTATAAATTAATTAAAAAAGCGTTTAAGCGATTTTTTAAAATTGGAAGAAGTGTGATGTTCCTGTAGCTTTCCGGCTTCAATATGTTCTTCCCGGGCTTTGGCAACATGATGACCTTCCCCTGCTTCCAGCAGATGAGGAAGGCACCGGTGTGGAGTATGCCATTGCACAGGCGAGCTAATGCCGCCACCGTTCTAGGTGGCAGGTGGCCGACCGCGACGTTCGACATCCCGTCCGCACCGCGTGCTTTCTTAGCCATAGTTCGCCTTATTGTTGGGTCTTCATCAGGAGCTTCGCCGCGTTTTGAGGTACTCTCCAAGGTGTTGCTCGACTGTTGCGACGTGTTCATGGGCATCCGTCGCGTACGGCGGTCGCCGTGTAATGAAAAGCCCCGCCGCTGTCAAGCGACGGTAAAGGTGCTCATCTTGTGTCCGCCTGGCTAAATACTGCTAACATAAGTGACCGAGGAAACACTCCTGCAACGATTGAGTCATGTAAGCCATGCGGTAATGCCTCATCGACCTCCCCAAGCTTTGTTCCGTTTCGGATGAGGCGATGTATGGAACTTGAGAGTTGCGTCCACCCATTCCCCATCCCACACTACATAATTATTCTAGTTGACTACATCCATCCTGCTGCTTTAATTGTATATCTCAGCCACCTTCAGAAATTCGCGGACTAATTTCTTCATAGTGGTGTTGATCTATTTCAGCAATCTCCTGAGCACACTCTCTTCTAAAGAGCATGTTCAGGTAGAACGGCTCGTGTGGCTGAAAATCAAAAAAATCAAAATATATTATTCACATAAACCTACATGGGCACTTATGAAACGTTCTACTTATTGACAGGCCTACACGACTGTCCTCCTATACCTGCAGTGTGATTCTGTAACCATCTCACCGTGAAAACTTAGGTGAAGTGAGCGTGGAGTGAGCTGTCATTCCAACTAATGCTAGGGATTGACACTATTGACAGCTCACTCTAAGCTCACTTCACCTAACTTTTCACGGTGAATTTTTTACAGAATCGATCAGCTGGACAGCCACATGTGCAGAAGGAAGGAATTATTGACAAACTTCCTTGTCTTCAACGTAGTACAGACGAGACGCCAGCACATCAAGCTACTACAATCTGTCAAATTTCTTTAATAGATTTTCAACTTTATCGCTAAAGCATTAAGGTTCAAGGTTGATTGGGAAAATTTGACAGTTTCGGGTAGCTTGACCTGCTGGCGTCTGTACATATGCCTTTTAAGGTAAGTACCTACATAAGGACACGTTTGATGTGGGTTTTGAACTTCCCATCGCTAAGTTTTCTGAAACTGACTTTGGCAACTTGTTATAAAAGCGGATACTGTATAAAAGAAATGACTTGCTTGTTTTAGTTAATCGAATTTGGGTACCACAATTTCATGTATACTACGAGTATTCCTTTATGTTACGGAAAAACCAGTCAATTATGTCATATGTTAATGTATGAATGTTAGGCTTTTTATGAGGTCACTCGTTGTACCCACGGCTACACATCAAGCTATGCAAAACCAGTATTGGCTGACCGTTCATTGTGAGAAAATATCATACAAAGTGAGGCCAAGACAAACTGGTTTTGTATAGCTTGACGTGTAGCCGTGTGTACTCGCACATACTCGCACAAATGGCGACGATGCGTTTTAATACATTAAACACAAATCTAATGTATGATTCTGTTATTATTCGATCACAAGCGTTGCAAAAAAACATGTACGTGATAGAGTTATAGGCATGTAACCTCAGAGGCATGGGATTATTTCCCGAACTATCTCACTACGAATCAGTGGACTCAGCTTATCGCAGTCCACTGCTGGACATCGGCCTCTTCCAAGCTGCGCCACGACGCCCGCTACTCTTTGTCATTCGTTTCATGCCAGAATTGTAGTTGAATAAACAAACATTAAGACTTACGACGGTATTTAATTCTATTCCTTCTGTCCTCCGCGAATTCCAATGACAATATTTTTTTTTCCATAACAAATAAATAACCAATATTACAGCAGACGTCCCTATTACGGATGGTATCATGACGTATAATAACAGGTTTTGAGATTGCTCAGCATTTTCTGAAAAACAAAAGTAACGTTATTACAACACAATACGTATACGACACAAGCAATATACTGCAGAAATACGTTTGTATCTGTTTGTAACAGTAAGGCAAACTATACGAGGACAGCTCGTGCAGACCACCAGAATAAGATGAGTCAGTCAGTAAGGATGACTGCAAAGATAATACTTACTAGTATCAATTGTTGAATTTTTGTTGTTCGTTATTTCTGCAGTATTTTCTGTTGTTGTACTCGTCGTTGTGCCAGTTGCTAAAGGGGGATCTGCAACATACAATATCATTATTGGTAGGTAATACACTTTTGGATCATTAGCTAAGGAAAAAAAAGGATCGTCAGGTTCTTGCAGTTTCCTAGAAACGTAGCAGATACAAAGTTACTTTTATATTCATCAAAAATTTGTTGAGCAGGGGAGACTGGGGCTGGTTGTGACAAGGGTCTGTAGTTACAGCGGCAGCGGTGGCTAAACAGAGAACGCTATATTGACGTTAAAAATAGACAAATGATTACGCCAGCACCGGCTACCACGCCGCGCGAGCCCGTGGTGCCAGCGCTCTTGTAAGATGAGCCCAGGCATGCTGCTGTCAAAAGTGACATTTGCTCGGAGCAAATGTCACTTAGTAAAGTAGTGCTGCTTGCCGACTGATATAATAGGAGCTCCATAATTAATTTGTTGTTTTTGTAGGATGAGGACGTATACTTAAAGGAAATACTGAGCGTGGAAATATACCTTAAGTGAGCTATTTTGGAGAAGGATAAAACTAAAGAGAAATCGTGGCATCGCAACAGACTTTGGGTTATGTCAAACTCAAATCGTGTATGTTAAATAGGCACATAAAAGGTCATTAGTCTTAAGGGTCACTTTTGAGCGGCAAAATTTACAAAAAAACAGTTTGTGAGCGGTAAAATTTTACAAAAAAACAGAATTGTGTCTAGCCTTCCCTTCCAGAAGGTAGTTTCGTATGGAGAAGTATGGGCAAGAAACTCCACCGTTAGTCTTTTAGAATGCCGTTATGTGTCTTAAATTTTAAAAGTCACATGTCGCTAACATGATATTTAAAGAAACGAAAATGAATTGCGAAATTGATTGTTCAGACTATAGTGACTGTTTAGCTTTTAGAATCTGATTGTTTTTTAAAGAGCGAAATTGTTTATTTATGTCATGCATGAGGCACAATGTATTTTGTTGATTCATGCCTTGTTTTGATGAGGCATAATGTGTTTCATTGATTTATACTAGGTTCCTGTTTACCTAATAAAGAAAATAATTTTCTTCTAGGTTGGAAGTTACATAAATTGTATTTTTATGACTTTTATGAGGCTTAAGACTAAAATATAAAATTATGATTTCGTAAAAAGGTGGAAGGTACTATGTTTTTATTTTATTTATTTTTATTTTACCATTTATGTACACACATATATAAACAGACATTGAAAAACAGAACAGAAAAAATAGGTACAGAGGTGATGCTTATTTCATAAGAAATCTCTTCCAGCATACCTGAGATAGGACAATAGATACAGAGATGTAGACAGCGTGTGATAGAGCAAAGGAGACAAAAAATAATACAAAGAATAACATACATAAATACTTCTAAAATAAAATAAATTTATTTTATTTTAGAAGTATGTTAGTATATTCTCGTTTTGTTTAGTTTTTAAGTGAATTGTTTATTTTTGATTCTTTGTATTATATACTACACAACTATGATGAAGTGGACAGATAGTGTTCTTTCACTCTTCTTTTGAAAACTGCAATAGTTTGGCAGTCCCTAATGTCAGGCGGTAGTGAACTACACAATCGCACCGCGTGCACTGTGAAGGAGTAGGAGTAGAAGTCGGTGGAATGGGGAGGGGACTTTAAGAAGGTTTTTAAGATGCGACCTACAAGGTGAATCTGAAGGACGGGCGTAGGAAAAACGCTCCCGCAGATAGGATGGTGTTTTGGATAAGAGTAGTGTAACAACCGGCCCCTGGCGTAGGGTCAAATGTTACACGCTTATATATATATTATATATATCACTTCTAATAGTCTGATACCTAAAATTGTTTTTAAATTATATTCCGGTAAAAAATCAAAGGAACAAAAAATTGTGACACTTTATAAAAAAAAAATGTCACGACCAGCCCCAGTCTCTCCTAATCGAAAATTAAATTAAAAAACCGATCGAGTCCTGTATACAATTACTATAATTATTAACATACGTTATTGTTACTAATTTTAACAACGTAATTATTTCAAAAACGTGTTTTGATATCAACCAAGTCCTGAGACACATGGCTCAAGATTAATATGATATTATTTCTGTTGCCATAAATTAAACACATTTGACAAAGAAAAATTAAATCAAATACCCCTTTTGGGAGATTTGGCTTTTGTCAGCGCCTTAAGACATACTCAGATGATAGATATGGCATTCAGGGTAATATTTGGCATGTAATATTGGGCATTCAGGGGTTTGACGGCACGGTTGGCGCAGTGGTTAAGCGATTGACTGCTGCGCTGCGTGTCGCGGGTTCGATTCCCGCACGGAACAAATATTTGTATGACCTACATGTATTTGTTCCGAGTCTGGGTGTTTTTCTATCTATAATATGTATGTATTTACAAAAAAAAAAAATGTATATAAGTAGTTTATCAGCCATCTTGTTACCATAACACAAGCATTAGGTTGCTTATCTTGGGACTAGATGGCGCTGTGTGAAATGTCCAGGGATATTATTATTATTATATTATTATTTTGGTAAACTTTTGTTTCTTAGCTCTTCAGCTAGTTTAAGCTACATTAACGGGCCCAAGCCAAGTCAATGTAGCGTGTGTGTGGTGTTATTTTTTATTTTTTAAGAAGAATTATTATGAGGAGTGATTTCATTTTCGTCAATTTGCATGAACTTTCTAACGATTCTACAGGTATTTAAAATTGCGGCTTTTTGGAGTGTTATATAAATTGAGTCTTCTAGGTCTATTTGTTTAAGGCTGTGGTGGAGGTGATTGGGTATAACACCCGTCGTGGAGACAACAATGGGAACTACGTAGACATTTTCCTGGCTCCAGATTCTGGTCACTTCTTCTTTCAGTTCAGCATATTTACTGATTTTCTCACTTATTGTTTTTTGTAAATTATGTGTATTAGGGACTGCAATATCTATGAGGTATGTGACTTTATTAACTTTATCTTGAAGGGTTATATCTGGTCTATTATAGTGAATGGTCCTGTCCGTTAGTATTATTATTATTATTATTATTTAGTGTGTTGGGTTAAACGAGGGTCATACTTTGAAGGAGTGCTCATGAAAATAAGGGACAAAAAGAGTTGTTCCATACAAAAGTGCAATATGAAACATTCCCTTATAGCACGCCCATTGCTTAACCGACATAGAAACTCTAAAACATAGGTATAGAGAGGCTCACCGTCACATTGGTTTCTAAGATCCATCACTAGCACATAGCCGATTTCTGTTGAAATATCATAATCTGGAAGAAATAACACGAATCAATAACGACGTCTTCCTCTGTTGCATACATAAATAAGCTTTTCCTTATGACAGCTATAATGATTAATTGACTGATGACAATTTACTGAGAAGCGTGGCAAGAACAGTTAAAAGCTCTTATTATTGTGACGGTATAACATTCTCTTACATTGTGCCTTCTCCTCGTTCGGTACTGTCGTGACATCCCTCCCTTTAGCAACTAAGAGTGTCGCACACAAGATATTTGACGAAAATAAGTTTAGCTTCAATTCAGTGGGCTTCAAAGTCATACCGAAAAGAACATAATAATATTCTTCACCTGTTCTCGGACCATCCTGTACTCTAAATTTATAGACCGGGTAAGTTCCGAATTCTGAAACATATTATAAAAGCAAAATTACACTTTACATCTCGAAATAATTGTACAGAATTGATCGAAGACAAAAATGGTTAACACTCTAGTGCAGGCGTGGGCAAACCTTTTTCGGCAGGGGCCAAGAAGTAGGAAATTCTTCAGAGGGCTAGAATAAAAATAAATTTTATGTATTTTGTTTTTATGTGGCAATTTACCGTAACAAGTTTCAAAGGGTAAAATGACGACGCGTAAACTTTTTTCTTACAGTAGTTGTCTTGTGGTTGCTTAGTAAGTAAAGTTCACAATGAGCATGAACGTACTATGTACTGACATGATACGAGTCAACGCAGACAGCAGCAACATGCTCGAGAGATTGTGCATTGAAAATTAACTAAATTACAACTAAAACAACGTTCTTCTGATCCACAGGATGTTATTCAGCAAGAATAACACCCTGTGGTGTGTGTTCGCGCATGCTTGCGTACATTTAACCCCCAACTTGATTGCTAAGATCATTCGCGAGGATACCTACCGATGATTTCAGACACAAGTTTTTCTGTTCGTATACTCAAGACATCACGAAGGCAGGAGAAAACGTGCTACCGCGTCTAATATCGAGCGTCGCAAGCATCACAGTCTGCCGCGAGTGGAGAGCGGAAGAGAGCGGCCGCCCGCGCTTAGTCTTGTATGCCATAACATGAATTTTGTCTTTTTGACACAAATTATAGTATTTACATTTGTTACGGCATTTTTTTTTTTTCAATTATAACTAACTTGTGTCGATGAGAACGCCAACATATTTTTTCGAGGGCCATTAATCACTATGTGAAATTGATGTCACCGTCGGTCGGCGGATCGTATTAAAATCCCTCTCTGGCCGTAGTTTGCCCTTCTTAGTTGTGCTAATTGCTGTCTGTCGGTTTGTTACCTTTTCACGCCTAAGCCACGGATAGGTACAGATGTTCTATGTCACGATTGGCTATGAATGTTGTCAAGCGTGCACATGCACATTGTTTTTGTGTGCGTAACCTCGAGAGCGCTCAGTGTCGATCGCGCACACACAAGCGCGCTTGTCGGGATACCTACGTCACTACTGCAATCAAAGCCGAACGGACTTCGTGAAATAGAATATCTGTATAACATTTGCACTTTGTAAACGTAATAACGTAGTATTCAATTTTCTTTTATTGTTTTGTTATTATTTGACAGCGACCAAGCCCTTTAATCAAATAAATAAGAAAAGTTCAAAAGTCGGCCGATACTACTTCGGAGTAGGCCCCCTGGGTAAAGACTCCCCGGTAGTAGGTACGTTTACCTTTACGCGGGTGAAGCGTGGGCACAAGCTAGTGTTTTTATTTTGTTACTCGTCTGTTACAAGACTCACGGACAGAGAAGGTTCCGTCTAGTCTTAGGAAGAAAGTTACAAACTTGAAGCTTACCTGTTACACAAGTTAGATTGATCGTAGTCACCCTCGGCGATTTATTCTTCCAATAAATTCGCATCGGGGGCTTATCATCCGAGTGAAAACTGAACTTCCACGGGAACTGGGACTCTGCTATAGGTTTTGGTTCATTATCAGGTTCTGCGTTAACTAAAAACAACGAAAATCTTAGTTAGGCGACATGTTCAAATATAAAATTAAGAAACTAAAATTGCTTTGCATGCATTAGAGATAGAATCTAGCTCTGCAAGGGGAAACAGTTTGGTTATAATTAACCCAGAGTGTAGTTAGTACAGTTACATCGTAGGTACTGCTATAGTTAGACACCAACATATTATGTTTTTCAATGATTGTATGAAAAGCATTGCCTTCATCTGAAATGATTATGAATTTCTCCGGGGTCACTTCTATATCTATATGTGCATAATACAGTCGTAGCGGAGTGAAAACGATACATTGAATATTAAAAAAAAAGGAATTACTACGAGGTCTGGGAATGATTGTTCTGGTAAAATATAGTTTTTATTAACCCCCGACGCAAAAACGACGGGGTGTTATAACTTTGACGTGTCGGGGTGTGTGTGTGTGTGTGTGTCGGTCTGTGGCATCTTAGCTCCCGAACGGATGAACCGATTTTGATTTTGTTTTTTGTTGTTTGAAAGGTGATTTAGTCGGGTGTACTATGCCAAATCGAATGCCAAATAATCGAATATCAATTGATCGACCACTATAAATCGAACGTCTAAATACTCGAACGCTCATAATATCGAATGGTTATTAAATCGAACATTCAATACATCGCACACTCAATACATCGAGTGTTCAAAATATCGAATGTTTGTTCGGGAGTGTTCTTAGCTATGTTTGATGGAAATCGGTCCAAGAAGGCCACCGCCACAAAATGGAGGATTACATATAAAAAAAAATCACAACTCCCTCAATATGGGTATCAAATGAAAGGGCTTGACTAGTAGAATACTATACTAATACACTATGATAAATTTCAAATCCAAGATGGCCGCCACCACAAAATGGCGAATTACAAAAAACTTGATTAAACACCAAATTACCTGAATCTTAAAACGCAAGA
Source organism: Apamea sordens (assembly GCA_945859715.1). Classification (NCBI taxonomy): domain Eukaryota; kingdom Metazoa; phylum Arthropoda; class Insecta; order Lepidoptera; family Noctuidae; genus Apamea; species Apamea sordens. The sequence goes on along the minus strand of OX244015.1, from coordinate 463,668 downwards.
AAATAAAAGAAATGAAATGAAAAAATAAATTAAAAATTTAAAAACCCCCGACACAAAACAAGTTAAACAAACTGAAGAAATAGCAACAAATTGAACAAATCTCAAATCGTTTATTGCAATCCATAATGTACAATTACAGGTGGTAAATAAAAGAAAAATAATAGAAACAATTATGGACCCTGTCGGGCACAGCAAATTTTAAATAGGTTGAGAGAGGAAGAGCGCTTTATTAATTTTCTTTGTAGTTAGAATTATTTTATATCCTATTAATTATTTCATACCTATTATATATTTATATTTCCATTCATTCACATAATCTTATATATATAATATTAATTAATAATATTAATTTTTCCTTATTAAAATATATCTGTTATAACAAAAAAGATATAAACGTGAAACCCTATAAAAATAACCTTGAAATTACGACCCTACGTAAGTACGTATGAATTTTTTTGATTAAATATTGTCCCGTCGGGGGACCGCTACTATTTTAAACTTTATCAGAACGTTAGGCTGATAATTAGAATTGGATTATTTGGTTTAGAATTTTTGTCTGTTTGCCTGAAAGTAAATTCCATCACGCAAATATTACCTGATAGATTTTGATATATTTAGATATTCCCTACTAGCTGCTGCCCGCGACGTCGTCTGCTTGAAGGCTCTATAGCACCAAAATACCTAAGATGCCAGTGTCGCTATAGCATTATAAGTAAACAACTTTTAAAGTAGCATTAAAATATAAGTTTTTTTTGCAAGCGAAGCAACTGAAGAGAGTTATATGGGAATCCTGCTGAGTTCAGTCATAAGATGTGACTGATAAACATACACACTGAAATAATGCAGGAATACATTCCAGGACACAAAAGAGTAAAAATACGTACAAAGGTATCATACCTTACAACACTTCCCTATAAACTACGTTGGTAGTTATGCGGCCAGGAGCCAAAATGTAAAGAGAGTCAGGACTGATGACGCGGGAGCAAGCGACGTACAGTTGCCCGTGTGAGAAGCAACTCGTCCTTAGGTCGATACCCGCTGCCCTCAGTGTCTGCCCCTGCAACTTATTGATGTTCATCGCGAAGCAAACACTCACGGGGAACTGTACGCGCTTGAACTGGAACGGAAAGTGATGAGATATGAGGGAAATGCGTGGTTTAAATACTGCCTCGCCGACGCCACAACCCATAAGAATTTCCGCCACAATGGTGTGTCTGTGGAGCGAGATGACTTTAAGGCGGGTCCCGTTACACAACTTCGGAGGAGATAGGTTCGGAAGAAGCATAATCGGGACATCGACCTTCAGCTTGATGGTATGCGCTGGAAGTCCACTTGCTGACAGGGAGTTCAGAAATTCCACGGGATAATGTGTGGCGTCATCTTGCTCGACAACAGTGTTTATCGAGGTGTAGACCACTTCATTCCCCTCAATTTCCGAGAGAATGCATTCGTTAATTACTGCAGCCTGACCATTTTTGGGCGTCAAAATGGCTCGCTTACACACCCAAGAATTCTGCTGGTGCGGTATACGACTGATGTCCCCGTACACACAGCGAATGAGTTCTTCTAAGCTGGATACCACTCTACCGAGAGACTCTGGAAGCACCACCTGTCCACCTCTCTCTTCTGGTAGAGTGCCTTCGCCAAGACTTAGAAGGACATCGGAGAATTCTTGAGCACATGCATTGCCGCCGAGCTGAGCTCTCATATTAATGGTCAAGCGCAGCGTACGAACTCGTGACCAAAACGAAGATCGTTTCAACGAAGGATTCACCTCGTCAGCCCTCGATCCCCGCGTCGCCACGGGAAGCGTTTGCCGGAAATCGCCACTAAACAGAACTGTGACACCACCCATCAAATGTTCGTTCCTGCGGATGTCCTGCAGGGTTCTGTCCACGGCCTCAACTGCCTTCCTTTTGGCCATCGTACACTCATCCCATACGATCAGAGAGCAATCCTTGAGCACGCGTCCCTTATCGCTGTTACGTGACACACCACAAACAGGCATTTTGGCGCTCTCTAAATCAATGGGAAATTTAAACATGGCATGTGCTGTCTTCTCACCCGGAAGCAGTGTGGCAGTGTCCCGGAGGCAGTGTCCCGACGACGCTACAGGAATAGCAACTTTGCCTTGCCTCCTGACCTCTGCAAGTATGCCAGTGGTAACAAATGTTTTTCCTGTTCCACCAGGAGCATCAAAGAAAAACATTTTACCCTGGTTTTGCCCAACGCTTTCAAGGTCGGTGTCATAAATTTGTTTTTGCTCTGAAGAGAACAAAGCGACATAGTCATTTCGTATGGTGGTCATTTCGCCTGGATCGTAATTTGTCTCAGCGTTATACTCCCGATTTCCACGGTCTTGATGCGGTGATGATTGGGGAGCTGATAAGCCATATTCGATCAGTGGATTGCCGCCGATAGAAATGACCACATCTTATCATATTATCATTAGTTACTTCAACTTCATCTCCAGTAGCAGGCCTCAAAGCTCGTAGAAAATCTTCAGACAGATGATGGCGATACTTCTCCCACAAAGCTACCGGGTTCGCGACTCCACAAAACACCAAGATGACGGCAAACAGATGACGCATGAAGCTGGGACTGTCACTGACGCTCGCCTCCGCGAGGGGTTCATCCCAATTTTGGTCACCGTCGAGAAGGCGACGTGCTACGCAGGCTGCGTGGTAAGTGGGATACTCCACGCCATCAAATGTCCTCAGAAAGGCGAAAGACGTTGGGCCTCGGACAGTGTGAAGTAACAACCGCAGAAAATAGCATTCGCCATTATTCGGACGCACGGTATAAACCCTACCCAATGCGGTGTCCTTGAAAATTCCCGGAAAACCTCCCACAGCACCTCCTCGTCGACGTCGATTAAATACACCCCTTTGCTTGTCGTACGTGTAATATGAAGGCACCCCGTCATACGTAAGGGATCTCGCAAACTGGTCGATTTCACAGAGCGTGTTTTTTTAAATTGTCTTCCTCAACTCTGCTCAAGATTTTGAGGGTTTTGTTGGAACTTGAATTTGTCAAAATGAACTATACGATACAACTTTTATGAAGAAAATGCACTTTACCATATATGAATTTTAAGAATAACTAACTACTAACCTCGCCAACATGATCAAATTTAAATTATTAATTTCCAAAAAGTGTTAACTTGTAACTTGATTTGATTTTTATGAAATCTCATAGATGGCGCTGCTTCAAAATTGTCTTTATACTACTAACATTCATCAAACTATGTTTCTCTGCCCAAGTTACTTAAAGGTGTCCGTTTCGACTGGTCGCTAATCTATTCGATCTATCAGTGGTTAGCAAAAAGAATGGGACAGAGGTCCCATTCTTTTTGCTAACCACTGATACGTAGAGACGAACCTCCATTTAAGAGAACTGCGTGGCCGCGCAGTTCTCCACGTTTCGACTGCGCGGCCATGGTTAAACCTTTACAACTTTCTGAATATTGGATCTACGAATTTGCGACTTTCATTGTTAGTGTTTTACAAATTCCTTCGTAATGTTGACGTAGTCGTTTTGCTTCTACGACACTGTGGCCGAGCAGTCGAAACGGACACACTTAAATGGCGTAGGTAGTTTTTATAGTGTAAAGCTAGATAATAGCATGTCTTACTCAAAAACAAAATTTAAATATGCGTCGTTAGATTACACGCTGTCACAGAATGCGTAAGAAAAATAAAGATTCACAGCTCCTCCCCCGTAGGTGATAGCGTGATAATATGTAGAATTAATGTTGATCCGACCTATTAGTAATATTCATGCAAAATTTGAAGTAAATGCATGCAGTACTTTTTGAGTTTAGCCCGGACATACATACAGACAAACAGACAAAAATTCTAAAAACTATATTTTTGGCTTCGATATCGATTGTAGATCACGCCCCAAGTATTCTTTTAAAAAAATATTCAATGTACAGTTTTGACTTTCCTACGGTTTTATTATATGTATAAATGATAAATGATTATAAATGATTTTATTTTTGTAAGTAGGTTTGTACAAACACTTTTACACGTCAATCATATTTTAAAACTAGATGAGGTCGGCGTTTCCTATCTGACTAGTCTGAGAAGAAAGGCCGAAACAAACTCAGACGTCACAGTCTCTTTTAAAGTCCAGACATAATCTTGGTCAGATCATGTGAAGACCATGTAGATTTATGTCTGAGATGGTTTTTTTGAAGAAAGAACCAAACAGTTTGAGAGGACCTGTCCAGTCAGTGCACGCATTTGTCAGAAATCGTGCAGCTCAACTCAAAACTTAAGGAGCTCAACGATCCGACGAACAATACCAAAGAAAGGACATTTGGGTAGGCCACATTAATTACTCAAACTGCCAGACCATGACAAAAACTAAGAGAACAGAGAGAAAAATAATATAAATACAATGACCCACATAGTCTTCACATTCACAATAATTAAAATAATAGAATACTTTACAAAGTAAGCAAATGTCATAGTATTTATCAAATTCATCAATGTCAAAGTGTATATAAAAAAAAACAAAAAAACACCAACAAAACAAAAATAAAAAAAAATAAACACATTCAATATGTAAAAATTGGAAGCAGCTTAATCCCAAGCCTTTTTGTCCTCGATATAAGCCTTAACGGTATAAAATGCTTTCTGGCACAACTTACGTTTAATGAATGATTTGAATTTATTAAGGCTTAGATCTTGAACGGGGCTTGGAACTTTATTGTAAAAGCGTATACATTGGCATCTGAACGAGCCACCTATTTTCTTGAGCCTTGTTGTAGGTAGAACAAATTTGTGTTTGTTCCTAGTATTTATATCATGGATATCACTGTATTTTTTAAACAATTTTATATTTTTATGGGCATATAAAAGATTTTCATAAATATACTGAGAAGGCACAGTCATAACATTAATTTCTTTAAATTTGTCTCTGAGCGAGTGTCTCGGACTTAATTTATAAATTGATCGAACAGCTCGCTTTTGCAAAACAAAGATAGTCTGAATATCAGCGGCATTTCCCCACAATAGAATACCGTACGACATTACACTATGAAAATAGCTAAAGTACACTAAACGGGCTGTCTCTATATCAGTTAAATTACGAATTTTTCTAACAGCGTATGCTGCGGAACTTAGCTTTTTTGACAATTTGTCTATATGTGGACCCCACTGAAGCTTAGCATCCAAAGTTATGCCTAAGAATACTGTGCTGTCTTCAGGATTCAATTCTTCGCCCTTTACCAACACATTAGTTTTCACTTGTCTAACGTGAGGCAACGTAAACTTAATGCATTTGGTTTTTTTCTCGTTTAGAAGTAAATTATTAACATTGAACCAGTGGACTACTTTAGAGATCGCGCTATTTACATCGTCAGTAACCTGCTGCTGACGTTTAAGTTTAAACAAAAGTGAAGTGTCATCTGCAAACAACACTATATCATGATTATCCTTTATGAGGTACGGCAAGTCATTAATATAAATAAGAAACAAGAAAGGACCAAGAATTGAGCCCTGTGGGACTCCCATTGTTACTAAAGATCCGGGAGATCTTTTTCCGTTAACATCAACGCTCTGAATCCTCTTACTCAAGTATGAAGTAAGAAGATCCAGAGCAGCGTTCCGGATCCCGTAGTGGCGGAGTTTCCTGATTAAAGTTTCGTGAAGAACGCAATCGAATGCCTTGGACAAATCACAAAAGATGCCCAAGGCATCGCATTTGTCTTCCCATGCATTATAAATATGTCCTATAAGTTCAACACCGGCATCAGTAGTTGAACGACCCTTTGTAAAACCGAACTGTTTGCTATGTAATAATTTGTGTTTATTAAAAAATCTTTGCATTTGTTCTAAAATTAATTTCTCAAAAATTTTACTAAAGGTATTTATTTTACTAAAGGTATTAAGGCTAAACAAAGGTATTATTTTACTATTTTTCATAAGGTCAGGAAACTCCCCACTGTCAATACAACTATTAAAGATAAGAGCTAGAGTAGGTGCTACAATGTCAATAATAGACTTAGCAACTTCTACAGAATTACCCCACAGATCTGCAGTCTTTTTTACATTTAAAGTGTGAAAGGTTTTAATTATATCTCTACAGGTAACATGTTCAAAATGAAATTCCGAATCGCAACCATTAACATTTTCCATAAGCACAGACTCAGCAACAGAAGGTGATGAGTTTAGGGATTTAGTAGTTGAAACGGGAATATCTGAAAAGAAATTTTCAAATGCCTCGGCGACTTGTGAGTCTGATTTTATTAAGTTGTCATTAATCGACAGGCTGTAGTCAGTATTTCGATTACTAGACCTTCCCGTTTCACTATTAATAATATTCCAAGTCGTTTTAATTACATTATTGCTGTTTTTAATCTTTGAACCCAAATAACGTGACTTGGCCATATAACAAACTTTTTTAAATAATTTTGAATAATTTCTTACATACAAATTAAATTCATCAGTGTTTACGTAAGTCCTTTCATTGTACAGTTCATAAAGCCGCTTTCTACTTTTATGAATACCAATGGTAGCCCAATCACTGAAACATGTGTTACTATTAACCGAGATAGTCTTGGGAATAAAGGTTGAATTAAATTGTTTACAGTATATATTAAAAAAATTATCATATAGATGATTAGGATCCGCATGAATGGACAAAACTGGTAATTTATCAGTGAGTTTACTTTTGAAAACCTTCAAGCGACATGCACTATAGATTCCTTTTAAGTCTAGTCAGTGTGTAGGCTATAAATAATCACGCTATTTGCTATGGGGGATGAGCAATATTACATTCTGTTCGTATAGTAGTAAGTACCGCAAATTGTAAAAATACGCCAAAAGGTTAGAATATTTATAATATACTAGCTTCTACGCGTGACTTCATCCGCATGCTTGTTCCCCTAGCGATGCTAAGTAGCCTATAGCCTTCCTCAAGAATTCAGCTATCAAATGTAATATCAAATCAAAATTAAATATACCAAATACACATACAACATACAATATAACATGTTTACAACATATATACTAAAACAACAGTCACATTTTCATTCAGCTATCAAATTTAAAAAAAAATTGTAAAATGCAGTCTGCATCAGCCTGCATTTTACAATTTGTTTTTACATGTTATATTGTATGTATGTATTTGGTATATTTAATTTGTCAATGGAAATATGGAAACGTTACTTACCATAATCCAAATCATTATACACGGTCACGTCCGCAGCCAAACTAATAGTCCGTAGAGAAAATAATAAAACAAAGACAGTGAAAGATTTCATTTTAAATGATTATATAAACAACTAATCAATGTATTAAAAATGAAGTAATATCTTTTAAAGTAGGTATAAATGACACTCAATTAAAACTTTTAATAAACGTGCAACTGTAAGTACAAAACAAACTGAAATAAGAAACAACATCGGTTCGTGGTCGCTTTTATAATCGCATTTTTCAGTACGTAATTTCCTCCTCAGATAATTGACACCACAGTAAGCGCTAAGGATAATGATGTTTAATTGTATTTATTACTAGTTTCTGACCGCGACTTCGTCTGCGTGACATGTCTTGTTCCCCCGCCCCACTGACCGCGACTTCGTCTGCGTGACATGTCTTGTTCCCCCGCCCCACTGACCGCGACTTCGTCTGCGTGACATGTCTTGTTCCCCCGCCCCACTGCCCGCAACTTCGTCTGCGTGACATGTCTTGTTCCCCCGCCCCACTGCCCGCGACTTCGTCTGCGTGACATGTCTTGTTCCCCCGCCCCACTGCCCGCGACTTCGTCTGCGTGACATGTCTTGTTCCCCCGCCCCACTGCCCGCGACTTCGTCTGCGTGACATGTCTTGTTCCCCCGCCCCACTGCCCGCGACTTCGTCTGCGTGACATGTCTTGTTCCCCCGCCCCACTGCCCGCGACTTTGTCTGCGTGACATGTCTTGTTCCCCCGCCCCACTGCCCGCGACTTCGTCTGCGTGACATGTCTTGTTCCCCCGCCCCACTGCCCGCGCTGTCACGTTGGTTACGCTCAGCGTTTCTGACTTTTATCTTTTCGCTAGGCTCTGGGTCGTACCGTGATGTTACATACTTTTTCTTTCTTCTCTCTTTACGCTTTACTCAAGAATTAGGATATCAAATGCAAAAAGATTTTTTCAAACCCGTCGGTAGTTCCAGAGATTACCCGCCACATACAAACTTACAAACAAATACCTCTTTATAATATTAAGTATAGATTGATTAGTCATTACACGCAATTAATTATTATTTTCTTTTAAACGTCCGCCGCCGAACATTTTCTCAAGGCCAGCTATAATGAGAAAGTTATTGAAGATCTCTCTACAAGGAGTGGTGATCGCATTATAGTTATTAGCAGACTGGGGGACGCTGCTGCATGTGCATAAGTTTTTTTTTCCACTTAGCTATCAAACTATGTATGTACTTCTCATTCCTGTCAATAGGATAACGTTATAAGGATTTCCTCTTAACGTAATCCTATCATCGCAACATACGATACCCACGGATAGAGATGGGGTGACTTTTTATTGACAGGAATGAGAAGTACATAGTTACATTGCTTTGATAACTGAGCCAAAATATTTTGTTCTTATGGTATTGAACCTTTATATTTTGACCTGCATTGTAATGTTACCTAACGACAGTTGGAGTATTGCGTCATGTAAAATTATTTTATGGTTATCCCTATCCGCAACTGAAAAGTCCCAGTTCAAAATTAGGTAATACAAGCGCTAAGGAAACTGTCATGACCGCAAAACAAAAATATAGATTCGTACCGACTGCAAAAACATAAAAGTTTTCAGTCAATGTTGTATCTACTGGTAGGTACTGTAAAAGGTCTGTACCTTTAGTGAAAAGTGGTATAAGTTACAAATCCTTGTTTTGAGAAATATAAATAAAAAGTTTTGGATTTTTAAAACGGCAACAACTTTTTTATTACAGATTTTTTTTTGACGTTTTGCCTTTAATTAATTTGAAATTGTTATTATTATATCGGGTATGCTTTGATTTGGTTCAAAAATATTTATCTTCTGAGATATTTAAAAAAAACTAGACATATCATTAGCCACATTTAAATTCCTATGTGTATAATGTTACAATTTCATTTATATCATTTAACATATTCTAAAATGCACTGGTTTTGAATGTTACAAGTATTTTTGAAACATCTTTTTGATAGCAATAGAGTTGTAAATGATAAAAACACTAGAACTAATTTTGTTTCGTAAACATTGAGATTTCATGGGTACCGTGCCTTTTTAGTGTGCTATGATAAAATCAAACTTATATCAATTTACACACATTAAACACAATAGAAGATGTGGTGTATTTCGATTTACCTTTAATTATATCAAATAAACTTTCGGTGTAAAATAATATAAGTTTAATTTTACTTCTATTGTAGGGGCCTAGTCCTGGCCTAGTACTTATACGGTCGGGGCCTACTTTCATTTACAAAACGGGTGAGTAAAAGTGTAAATATATATATATTTTTTTTGAGCATGGGTAATCATCAAATGACTCCTCCCGCTCTGGGTGGAGCAGGAGGAAGTGTCAGACTCTTACTGACTAAAACCCACCCGTGTTCCTTCCTTAGCCCTTTATGTTCCAGGGCAGCGGTAAACCTTTCGGATGATCCCGCTACCCTGGCAGGCTTCGGCCCTATGGGGCCCCGTCGCTTTTGCTGAAATCTCTTTGAGGCGCGCGTGGAACACGTACACGCCGTCCGGCACGGGCCTAGTCCTGATCGGACGGAGAGCTACCCATTACTCTCCGCCCGCAGGCCCGCGCTTACGGTGGCCGGGAGTCGTCACGCGGCTCCCGACGCCCGGAGCGTCTCCCGCGGCGGCTGAGGCGTGAGGTGCGCAAGGTGCGTTCCCTCGCCCACCCCGCCACCTCCTTCGCTAGCATGACTGCTTCGCAGAAGGAGGTGACTGCCTCCCACTCCCTCTCGCCCCGGACCATGGCTTGAACCAGGGCCGGACGCGAGAGGTCGCCGCCGCTGCCGATCGCCTCTACGAGGACACGGCGGTGCTCTGCCCAAGCAGGGCAGACCGCCACCGTGTCCTCTGGGCGATCCTGACAGTGGTGACACCCGGGCGTCTCCTCCCGCCTGATGATGCGCAGGAACCTCCCGAAACATCCGTGTCCGGAGAGGACCTGCGTCAGGCGGTAGGTGAGAACGCCGTGACGTCTCTCTAGCCACTCCTCAAAGGGGGGTCTTACCGCCGCTATCGTGGCGTGCCCTGCGCTGGGTTGCGATAGTCGCTCCTTCCATGCCGCCATGAGATCGCGCCGGAGGTTCGTCCACTCCGCCGCGGTTTGCCGCGGATGCGGAGTTTCCCCCCGGCGTAGTGCCTCCGCACGCCAATCATACAGGCGCGCGAGGACTATCGCCTCCAGATCCCATGGCGGCAGTCCGGCAAGGAGGCTTGCTGCCTCGCCCGAGATCGTGCGTTGGCCCCGGATCAGCCTTACGGCTACCACCTTTTGGGGCACGTTCAGATAGTGTGCGGCTCGCAGCCGCAGTGAACGCGCCCATACCGGGGCCCCATATAGGGCCATGGACCGCACGACCCCCGCGTAAAGCCTCCAGTAGGAGGCGTTTGGCCCCCTCAGGTTGGGCAAGAGCCGCTGTAGGGCGGCCCCGGCCCGTTCCAGTTTGGGGGCCTAACGTCGGAAATGCTCGACGAAGTTCCATCGGCTGTCGAGGACGAGACCCAGGTACCTCATCGTGGTCTCGACGCCGATGTGAACCCCTCCTACCACTAGTTGGGATCCCGGAGGTGGCCCGTACCGGGGCCCATGAAAGGACATGGCCTCGGACTTGTGCAATGCCACCTCGAGACCCAACCGCCGGATCCTTTCCACGACTATCGCAACCCCGCGTGTCATCGCGTCGGCCGCCGCCTGATGCGACCTCCCCTGCGCCAGGACCAGCGTGTCGTCAGCGTAGCAAACTACGCTGGAACACGAAACTGCATAGATCACTTTACACAGTAATCACTATCGATCGGTTTTTAAAAATCCTACACTACAGCGATATAAATACATTAATATTATTTACTAGCTTCTGCCCGCGGCTTCGCCCGCGTGGATGTCGGAAATTATCCCACGGGAACGTGCTAACAGGATAAAATGTATGTGCTTCCCCAGGATGCCATCTATCTCTATGCCAAATCAGAAGTTCAGTGGTTTAGGCGTGAAAATGTATAACATACAGTTTCAAGTTCAAATCCTCCCCTTAAAAACTGAATTACTCCTTTTTGTCCCGTCAGTGGTAAATTTTCGACAAATTTACAAACTTATTATTAATAGCTGTGCATTGCGGGTGACGTAACCTACGACAAACTTATTATTTGCGGTTGGAACAGTAATCGGGTCTAGGGATCGAACCGCAAAATTAAGTTTGTTTTTTATTGTATATACTTTTCCGGCATAAAAAGTACCCAGTGTGGTGCCCAGGATATTAAAGAATACTTATACCAAGTTTCATCATAATCGAACCGGTAGTTTTTGCGTGATGCCTGAACAAACAGACAGACAGACAGACAGACCGACAGACAGACAAAAAATTTTTTAATCACATTTTTGGGTTCGGTGTCGGTCTAGTAACACCCCCTGCCATTTATTTTTTTGATATTTTCAATGTACAGAATTTTCACTTCTACAGATTTATTATAAGTATATAGACTACAGATTTATTATAAGTATATAGATTAAGAACTAAACGCGTTAATAAAAATATTTCACGTGTTGTTTGATAGAGGTTTAGTTGTATCACTTAACACGTTGGTGATAATTAATGCTGCACAAACTTATGAGATATAATTTGAGTTATATTATCATTCACAATTGATAATTATAGGGTATTTTTTGTGTCACTTACTATAAATTGTGTATTATTAACAAGCACAAAGCTCATGTAGTTAATATTAAATGTGTCGAGTGTTATAAATCGAGATAGCCTTACTTACACGTACTTGTCTATTTTTAAGCTTTAGTTCAATTTAATATTAATGAAGACATATCAGTATACACAAAAAGTATCATCAAAATTAACCAAGAATGCAACTTGTATTATTCAACACGAAACTTATTTCCCGTTCTATAATAGATAGAGTTAAACTGATTAGATAGAAAAATCAAATAAAATTCAAGCTTCAAGATTGTATAAAGAACTCAAAACTGCTACAAGTGGAGATATATCACTTTTCACTAAAGGTATTTATGTTTAATCCCCGAACAAGGATATCAGTATATATCGATAACCATTATGTTAAGAGTGACCAGTGTGTCATGGCATCCTCGCTACTTACAAATTTTAATACAAAAAAAAAATATCATTGCTTTGCTTTACAAATCTTCTGCTGATCATAAAACCAAGATTCTCCAGCTTTTATTTTTGATTCTGATTAGATCAACCGAATTGTAGGAACTCCACGAGCCGATACACAACGTCATCATCAGTTGTATATTTCAGTGCGCATGTCAGATGCTCCTGCCAGACATAGACAGTAACTGTAGATCAGGTCAAACAGTAATGCCTGCGTCGTCATCATCGTACTTCTGCGCTGATCACAATTTATTTCAGGTCGACGCAACATATCTTTTTCTTCCATACCTACTTCTCTATTAGTTATCATCTCGGTAGTCACTTCCTTTCTAGCCATATCATCTTTCACACAGTCCGTCCATCGTTCCTTTGGTCTTCCCCTACGCGTGTAGCCATCCACATTCATACTCAAACCTTTCATACATTTTCCTCTTTTCTCCGCATCACATACCCATACATACACAACTTTTCACTCACCGATGCCACTTTCACACTTCCTCTTATGTATTTATTCCTTATTCTATCCATTCGCGTAGCACCACACATCCCCCTTTGCTTTATAATAGCATAGTAATGGCTGCGTAAATCTTACATTTTGACAACATTTTTAAAGACGTAATATTGTTCAAATTCATAAACCGACGAGTAAACAAGTATCGGTCATGTTACATGTAACGGGGAAAACTATTAATAACTGTGATAGATAACGTTACACGTGCAAACAAGTTAGTCAGATCGAAATATTTAATGAGAATATTGTTTTTATCGCAACATAGGCGCCTGTCCCACCGTCCGTCGACGTGTTCGGTGTCTGTCAGTACTGTTATCTAACAGGTTAGGCAGAGCTGTACTTAATGTACTCCCACATTTCACTAGTTATGTTCAAGCCTCATGTAACGGAGGGGGGGGGGGGGTGACTCTGCTACTGAGACATTCTTAAAACTAGCTATAACGTAGTATTCAATTTTTTTTATTGTTTTGTTATTATAAGTATTATAAATATTATATTGTATTGTTAATATTGTAATATTGTATTGTTTTGTTATTATATGAATACTTTAATCAAATAAATAAGAATGTTCAAAAGTTTGAGTTCCTGAGACTCAACCATATTATGCAGTTCAAAGCTGGGGGCCTACTCCGAAGTGCAAAGTGCGAATGTTCGGATCGGACCGACACATGGCCGAACCGAATATTATTGAAAAATGCGAAAAAAATTCAGATCGGCTCAGTTGGGTCGGGACCATAGTCAATATTCGAAAGAGTGTAGGAGTGTAGGATCGGAACCGACCGAACCAAATAGTAACTTCGTAGCAGGAAACGGCCGAACATTCGGCCGTTTCCTACTACTTCGGAGTAGACCCCTAGGAGTGTAGGATCGGAACCGTTCGAACCAAATAGTAACTTCGTAGCAGGAAACGGCCGAACATTCGGCCGTTTCCTACTACTTCGGAGTAGAGCCCTAGGAGTGTAGGATCGGAACCGATCGAACCAAATAGTAACTTCGTAGCAGGAAACGGCCGAACATTCGGCCGTTTCCTGCTACTTCGGAGTAGAGCCCTAGGAGTGTAGGATCGGAACCGATCGAACCAAATAGTAACTTCGTAGCAGGAAACGGCCGAACATTCGGCCGTTTCCTGCTACTTCGGAGTAGACCCCCTGCTTTGTTATTGTAGTCGATCGGCTCGGTCTGGCGAGTCATATTCATTCATATCACGTCAGGAAATAATAGTTCCAAAGGGTCACCGATATCGAAATCGAAAAGGAATATTATTGTAGTCATAACGGTTCCTCAACAAAGTTCCTTATAATAGAGAAAGTATTTTTTGTTCGGCGATTAGTGCCACCAAAAATTGTGGCGTCTTCTGCTTCAATACATGCATTTATGACATTGACCATATTTGGAATTGAATCAATTGAGTGCATTATCAAAACATTTTCTGTTTATTATGATTTCGTGATTCTGGTTTACTTTATTGAAAAGATCGACCATTTTAAATGATAAATCGGTTACGGTTTTTTAAGTATACAATGACTAGACGGTACAATACAGTGGGCCTTAAATTAACTAAAACTAGCAAGTAATTTCTCATAAACAGCATCCGTTTTTATAACATGTTGCCAAAGCGGAACAACACTACAAATCTCTATACCACATGTAATCACATCGCAACCTACTTGGTATGCGAAAAAGAGATTATTTAACGACACCAATATACCAAAGTTTAAGTCTGCACTACAAGACATTGACTGGAACAAAATAATATTAGAAGACCAAAATATGAACGATAACTATAAAGCTTTCAATGATACCCTAACAAATATCCTAAATAAATGCATACCATTGCGTAAAATTAAATTAAAATCAAATTTTAAGAAAAAATGGCTAACCAAAGGTATCAAAAAATCCTGCAAAAATAAGAGATTACTGAAAATATTTACACTCAAAACAAATAACCCAATACTATCACAACACTATAAACAATATGAAAAAATATTAAAAAAGTCAGTAATAACAGCAAAAAAACAACAGTACATTGACAAAATAAAAAAATCTAATAACAAAGTCAAAACAATGTGGAATATTATAAACGAGCGAACCAATAAAATCATAAAAAAAGACAAATTTAACATAAAACTACAAACAAATAATAATAAAACAACATCAGAGCCAAAGGCAGTAGCCAACATATTTAACAACTTTTTTGCATCTATCGGTGAGGGAAGTCAAGTACGAACTAACGATGAGTCAAAAAGTGTACCAGTGACTTCACAAACCGAAAATACAATGTTCCTCACTCCAGTAGACCCTTACGAAATCAATAGTATGCTAAAAACACTAAAAAATAAAAAAAGCCACGGCATAGACGAACTTCCACCCTGTCTACTCAGAAAATGCGCTGATGAGCTTACACTACCCTTCTATAAATTGCTAAACCAGTCTTTTGAAGATGGCGTATTCCCAGACCAGCTGAAAATAGCGTTAGTGAAGCCTCTACACAAGAAAAATTACAAAACAGAGCCAAGTAATTACCGTCCAATAGCTTTACTGCCTACAGCTTCAAAGATCTTCGAGAAAGCAATGTGCAATCGCGTGTACACTTTCTGCGAAAAATATCAAATATTTGACGAATGCCAAAACGGCTTTCGAAAAAATCGATCAACAGCGTTAGCAGTTTATAAATTTATACAGGGAGCCCTAAGCATAATAAATAATAAAAAATACGCAGTAGGGTTAATGCTTGACATGACCAAAGCTTATGATAAAGTGCAATATGATATTTTATTAAATAAATTATATAGATTAGGGATCCGCGGTAAAGCATACGAATGGTTCAAATCTTATCTGGAAAATAGAGCACAGCTAGTAGAGATAGAATACTTCAATAACACTATAAACGAACTTCAAAAGTTTCGATCTGACCTAAAGGCGATAAGCGCATCAATACCACAGGGTAGTGTTATTGGATGTCTTCTGTTTCTCATTTACATCAATGATCTCCCAAAATTTATTGCAGAAACCGGACCTTGCGTTTTATTTGCGGACGACATTTCCATTCTCACCCAATGTCATGACAATACGAACTTAAACAGTACCCTTAATGAAATTCTCGGGAAAATAATAACCTGGATGAATGAACACAACCTCGAAATAAACTTCCAAAAGACTAAACTCATAACTTTCCATCCCCACCAAAAAACCCCTCTAAATGTACTCTTTTCCTTCAATAACCATATAATAGAAACAGTTAATGAATTCAAACTATTAGGCATAATCATAGACAAAAATATAAATTGGAAGTTACACATACAAAACATAAAATCAAAACTATCGAAATTTTCATATGCTTTCCGGGAAGTTAAAAAAACCACAAATTTACAGACTGCCCTGGTTATGTACTACGCCTATGCTTATGCATGGCTTAGCTACGGCATCATTATGTGGGGATACAGTACGGATGCCCCAACACTATTCACCATTCAAAAGAAACTTATCCGTATCCTGGTAAATATACAACAGACAGATAGCTGTAAACCCCATTTTATAGAACAAAATATCTTAACTCTGCCTTGTATGTACATACTTGAAATATGCAAATTTGCTCACAAACACCAAGACTTTTACACTAAACGAGAAGACATACAAACAAGGTACACACTCAGACACAAAACACGACTCAACCTGCCATCATCCCGCTTAAAAATACATTCTACAAGTCCTCTGGTAATGTCAGTAAAAACATATACCGTCTTATTCCAAAACACGATCTAAATTTAGTACTGGGATTGTTACTAGGTTTAAACCATGACTAAATAAAACGTTATTATAAAATGAAGTTTATCACTAGTTCTTGAACTAACTAAGGTACTAAAGTTAGTCCGCCGAGACCCCTAGTTTAACCATGGATTTGACATCGGTACTAATTTATTTGAGGTTATAATGTGCTACCAGAAACAATAAGAAAAGAAAAAAAACTCCATTTATTCGTAAATAAATTAAAAAAGTTATTACTAAAAAAATCCTACTATAGTGTCGACGAATATCTAAATGATAAATCTCTAAAACTTGAAAAATAAAGTCTTTTGCAATTATAATTTTAATGTTATGTCTATGTTTTAGAATAAGTTGAATTATTATATTAAGATACTTAAATGATACTTGTCCTCTCCAAATTGTATTCATAATATCTTTTGCTGTGCCCGACAGGGTCCACGATTGTTACCTACCAATTAAATGTTTACCACCTAAGCCTACATTGTGGAATGCAATAAAAAAATTGAGTATTGAGTATTGAAAGCCAGTTACAAAACTTAGCGATGGAAAGTTCAAAACCCTCATCAAAGGTCCTTATCAAAAAAGCATATTATAAGATTAAAGACTACGTTGAAGACAAGGTAGTTTGGCTATGATTTCTTCTGCACATGTGGCTTCCCTGGCACCTCATTAACGGCATAACTACGTAAATATTAATTACCTACTCTCAATTACGATGTTTATTTTTTACATACTTCTTTGACATAATCTTTTTAACCCCCGACGCAAAAACGACGGGGTGTTATAAGTTTGACATGTCTCTCTCTCTCTCTGTGTGTGTGTGTGTATGTCTGTCTGTGGCATCGTAGCTCCCGAACGGATGAACCGATTTTAATTTTGTTTGTTTTGTTGTAGTTGTTTTGTTTTTGAAAGGTGAATTTGTCGGGAGTGTTCTTAGCAACGTTTGATAAAAATCGGTCCAAGATGGCCGCCGTCACAAAATGGCGGATTACATATTTTTTCACAACACCCTCAATATGGGTGTCAAATAAAAGGGCTTGACTAGTAGAATACTATACGCTATGACAAATTTCAAATCCAAGATGGCCACCACCACAAAATGGCGAATTACAAAAAACCTGATTAAATACCAAATTACCTGAATCTTAAAACGCAAGAAAATAAAAGAAAAGAAATAATAAGGAGTCCCTACAAAAAGCATGAAATAAAATATTTAATTAAAAATTTAAAAAACCCCCGACTACGTGAATCCCTATAAAAAGAAAAAAATAACCTTGAAATTATGACCCTACGTAAGTCAAAATCAAAAGTCATTTATTCAAATTAGGCTGAGAGTCAGCACTTTTCGAACGTCAAAATTACAAAAGACAGTCCCCCAAAAACGCCCGCCCTTCACCACTTCCTAGTGCTATCGCTGGGAAGAAGAAGTGGCGGAACAAACTTCCCAGCAGCACAGCTGTCTGTTCAGTTAGAATATAGTTGCATGTATACAATACTAGGAACATATGTTCAGTAATTAACATTACAAGAAACTTAAATTATTTGCCATAAAATATGTCAGCTAGCCACGCCAATATACCAACAAATATAATAAAAACTATACGTACTTAAGCTGAAAAATAATTAATTAAAATGGAAATAACTACTTACTACCTAAATAAAAGCCTCCAGGCATAAAGGGCGTGACAGCTTACATATTTACGCATAGCTGGGTTCTGGTCACATAGCTGTCACTTGAGTCACAGATGAAAAACTAGGACCATTGAAGTAAAATAAATAAATAAGTTAATACTAATAACAATAACCTGTCAGTAAGCTGATTCTGGAGAAAGAACATGAACATTGTCTTGAGTTAATTAGGGCGACCAACTATTCTTATCGTGTAAGTAGTCGTTGATGGAATAGTAAGCCTTTGAGCAAAGGTTAGATTTTACTTGAGCTTTAAACGCATTGAAAGGCAAGTCTAGCAAAGAAGAGGGTATCTTGTTATAAAAGGTTATACCAAGCCCAACAAATGAGTTATGAACCTTATGAAGCCGGTGAAAGGGGGCACGTAGTTTGTCCTTATTTCTAGTGTTAACACTGTGAATATCACTGTTTTTAGTGTACAAGTGCAAATTTTGCCTAATATATAAAATGTTGGCGAAGATGAATTGTGATGCAACCGTGAGAATACCAATATCTTTAAAAAAATCTCTTAGAGAAACTCTGGCACCTAGCTGGTAAATTGCTCGAACAGCTCGTTTTTGAAGGACAAATATATTTTGTATATCAGCGGCTTTGCCCCACAGCAGAATACCGTAGGACATAACACTGTGAAAATAACTAAAATAGACTAAACGAGCTGTATCAACGTCAGTGTATTGTCTTACTTTCCTGACGGCGTAGGCAGCCGAACTGAGCCTTCCTGCTAGACTTGATATATGAGGTCCCCACTGAAGTTTGGCATCTACTGTTAGTCCTAGAAAAATTGCCGAGCCTACTGTTTCAAGCACCTCTTTATTTAAGACGATGTTGGGTCCTAGATTTCTGACATTCGGTAAGGCAAACTTTACACATTTCGTTTTCTTGGCATTGAGAACTAGGTTATTTGACGTAAACCAATCTGTAACTATTGAGAGTGCACTGTTTACGTCGTCAAAATCTTGTCTATTCCTGTCTACTTTAAAAATAAGAGAGGTATCATCTGCAAACAGTACAACGTCACAGATGCCCTTCAAATGGAATGGTAAATCATTGATATATACTAAGAACAAAAATGGACCCAGTATTGAGCCTTGCGGAACACCTAACTGAACTGGTAGCCCGGAAGATTTCGCGCCATTAACATCTACACATTGGACCCTATTATGTAAATAAGAAATTATTACGTTGAGAGCCACGTTTCGGACACCGTAATGACGTAACTTACGCAAAAGCGTGTCATGGTGCACGCAATCAAAGGCTTTGGAGAGATCACAGAAAACTCCAATAGCATTCTGTGATTTCTCCCATGCGTCAAATATGTGTCTCAGCAGAGCAACACCCGCGTCTGTAGTTGAACGACCCTTTGTAAAGCCATATTGCTCATTATGGAGGAGGCTGTTTAAATTAAAATGTCTTAGCAACTGCTTGAGTATTAACTTTTCAAATATTTTGCTAAACGCAGGTAAAATAGAAATAGGCCTGAAATTGCCAACGTCATTCTTATTACCTGATTTAAATAATGGTATGACTTTGCTACTCTTCATGAGGTCAGGAAAAGTTCCTAAATCAATACATTTATTAAAAGTAACAGCTAGATAGGGGGCTACGATGTCTATTATATTACTTAAAAGTTTAATGGAGATGCCCCAATAATCACCGGTGTTTTTAGACTTAAGTGTATTAAAAATATTAACTACATCACGCGGGGTTACATGTTCGAAACTAAATAAAGGACTACATTTAGGTACACTACTATGCAAAAGGTCTTCAGCTTTAGACGGGGACGAATTTAAGGAGCGAGTCGTAGTTATCGGTATGTTGGCAAAAAACTCATTAAATGCCTCAGCTACATCAGCTGCATTATTAACTAATTTGTTGTCGACCATAATCTCAAGTTGTTTTTCTTGTTTAACAGATTTACCCGTTTCATTGTTAATAATTTTCCAAGTGGTTTTTACTTTATTATTAGAATTTTTAATTGTATCGCCTAAAAATTTTGATTTAGCAAAAGCACTAATCTTTTTGAATAATTTTGAATAATTTTTGACATACTCTAGGAAAGGAGTATCAAACCTGTATTTTTTCAAACCATATAACTCGTATAGTCTCGCTCTACTTTTATAAATTCCCGGAGTAGCCCATTGATTAAAGCCAACAGAGGAACCATTAACGTTAATAGTTTTGGTCTTAAAAGTGGATTGGTACTCTTTTTGCACAACATCAAAAAGGGCACCATAAATTTCATTGGGATTCTCGTATTCTACTATAGATGGTGTAATTCTATGAGCTATATTATTTTTAAACATTTTGCAACGACTGGCTGTATAAGGCCTGCATTCAAGTTTATGCGGTTTTTTATGTACTGGCATGGGGAAGCTAGCTAATAAACCACAGTGGTCGGACGTTAAATCAGTTAACACTAATTTATGTTTGGCATCACAATCACTAAATACATTATCAAGACAAGTTGACGAAGATGCTGTGATCCTAGTAGGTTCAAAAAACAAGTTAATTAAATTATAAGACCTAAAAAGATTGAGAAGTCTAATACTTAATGGAGTAACATCTAAAATATTAATATTGAAGTCTCCACATAATATAATGCTTTTGTTACTTGATTTCAACCTATTGAGAGAATCTTCCATTACCGATTCGAAACTAACAAAATCCCCAGAGGGGGGTCGATAAACGCAAATTATAACATATCGCTCAAGTTCAACACAAGACAACTCTATAGTGCGCTCGATTGAAAGATTAACTAAATCTAAACGTTGTTTACATTTTAACTTGTTTGAAACAAGAACTAAAGAGCCACCGCGAATAGCACTTTTTCTTACAAATGCACTCTGTACGGTAAAGTTTTCATCATTAATAAACACTACTTCATGTTCCTTCAACCAGTGTTCAGTCAAACATAACACCTGAACATCATAGAACTCCATAAATAAACTTAATTCTAGCTCTTTGCCGGACAGACCCTGCATATTTTGATGTACAACATTCAACATATGCGGCTGACCCGTTGTCTCACCTAATAGTTTAAACTACAAGGCGTATCAAAAGTAGTGTTAGTATCAGTACTAACAGTAATCAATGGTACACTACAAGTACCAGTGTCACTGAGTATATTGTATGCTAAAAGATTAGCAATTTGTCTCCTACAACTAGGTGGCAAATACATAGTATAATTTGTCAGTTTGTAATCAGTAATGAATTGATTACAATCAAAATATAAAATAGCATCACTGTGACGACAAGTCCTATTATAAATGAACATATTTAAATTATAAATATGCTTATTTTGCTCATCAGTTAAATGATAGGAATAAGGCAAGGCACAAAAAATAAATTTACAGTTATTAGTCTCATTAAGATGCAACATCAAATGGACACATTCAATTAAGTCCTTTTTCCTTACATTTAAACTATCCCCATATAATAATATAACAGTTGAACTGGGGTTTATTTTTGTCAATTTGATATTACTAATTAATTGGCTAATACTGGCACCGGGTAAACAATTATTAATTACATATTGTTGCGAACACTGATTTAGTAAGCTACCAAAACCTTGACCAAATTTATCAGAAAAAATATAAGTAAGTACCTACGTATGAAATTTTTTGATTAAATATTGTCCTGTCGGGGGACCGCTACTATTTTAAACTTTAACAGAACGTTAGGCTAATAATTAGAGCGGTCCCCCGACGGGACAACATTTAATCAAAAAATTTCATACGTGCTTACGTAGGGTCATAATCTCAAGGTTATTTTTTTCTTTTTATAGGGTTTCAGGTTTACACCTATTTTGTTCTATTTGTGCTATTTTTCCAATAGTTTTTTTTTAAATTGTTTTAGGCTTTTTATATTCGTACTATTTTTATTATTATTTTGTGTCGAGGGTTTTTTAAATTTTTAATTTCATTTTTTTATGTTAGTAAAAAACGGCCAGTATAATGTAAGGCCAATATAATGTAAGCGGCCAAGGTTATTTTTTTCTTTTTATAGGGATTCACGTAGTCGGGGGTTTTTTATTATTTGACATTATATACAAACAATTCGAATTTTAACTCTTTATTAGTGGTTGTATGACAATCACATCACTTGGTTTTAATATAATAGGTAAAAATCTATGTATATTTTATTTATCCGTTTGCTAGATTCTTTTATATTTTGTAAATGTGAGGACTTTGGCCTTGGAGACTTTACATCTGTAGACCATTTTTTATTTTATCAAGTACCTGGTACTTGTTGACAGGCCTACGCTGTCCTCCCATACCTACTGTAATTTTAAAACTTTGGAAAAACGAATTGTTTTAAACGAGTAACCGTGGAGTTTCTTACCGGCTCTTCTCCATAGAAAACGACCAATTGGAACCGTGCACCTGACTTCTGACGTTTCATAAGTCTTAATTGTTCAAAGTTTTTCTTTCTGTTATTATTCGTATTGGAAACTGTCGTATTTCTAACACCAACTGACCATGTTGAGTCTGTAGAAGAGCTCCCAGCAGACTAACAACTGCCATGATGCACTGATGACCATGCCATGACCTGCCAATGGGCCGCTGTCGGTACATCTTACTTAGACTTATGCAGGTGAGCCACAGTGCGACAATAGAGCCACATCACAGACTGCCTCTCTGCTGTCCTGCTCTGTGTGCTCCCGCACTATGAAGGACCTGCAGTGCGATTCTGTAACCATCTCACCGTGAAAACTTAGGTGAAGTGAGTGTGGAGTGAGCTGTCTTCCAACTAATGCTAGGGATTGACACTATTGACAGCTCACTCTAAGCTCACTTCACCTAACTTTTCACGGTGAGATTTTTACAGAATCGATCGGCTGTGCGTGGATGTGACTGATTTCTCGTCGAAGTTAATTTAATTTTGCAAAAATGTCACTGCGTAGCTTGGAGTATGCTACGGCGTAACTCACACTGTGCTATGGCGTAGCTCGCTGTGTGCTACGGCGTAGCTCGAACTGGATGAAATACTCGAAAAGGTTAGAATGATCAAAGGATATTCTTATTAGGTTCGAAGGTTTGATGGAAGTGAGTTTTATATTTCGTGTAGAACTGAAAAAGACAAAGTACGAAGTGCTATTGATCGGTTTTGTTTCCCATTTTTCTTCGTGGTGCGAACTCACTAAGGTGCCAATCAAATGTGTTTACTACTTAACGTTTTAAATAATGATTAGCTTTACTCTATTATTAGCTTATCTCTGTGCTGCCATGGCTTATCTTGATTTAATTTAATATTTGAATTGTTTTTTTTTATATATTTTCTTTACGGACGCTTTTAACGTTCTGCATCGTTCTCACGTGCATAATTTTGAACATGAATGATGTTACCAATACTTTGTAACAATATTATTATGATTTAAAAGAGTGTCCATGGAGTTTCTTGCCCGTTCTTCTCCATAGGTACCTACGCTTTGGAATGGGCAACTAGCTTCATCTTTTTGACTGACCGACCTTGACAATTCAAAAGTACCTGTAATTGGTTTATTTGAAATCAAAAGTTTGAGTTTGACAACATCAGTATTTGTGGGGCTCGTGGCTAAATATAAACAGCTTCACGGGTCACTCGAAGGATGAGCTACGCTCCCCCAGGTCGGTCCGTGAAAGGGTTCCCAGCCATTAATAACGAGACCCCTCCGTGCCTCGGAAGGATGTCATCTTTAACAGTCGCTACGGTCGAAAGTCTCACAACTAGTCTTACCAAGGGCTATCGTGTTACCCAGTAACCGGGACGCGGATGTCAGATAGGTAGTCGCTCGATGTAAAATGAGTCTCTCTCAGTACGTCCGGTGAGACTGGACGACTCAGTATTTGTCGTAAGCAGGTCTTCTTACCATAACACAAAACGATTCAAATGATGTAATAAGTTGTTCGATGGTGTTGCTCGGCAGGTACCTACGTATTTTGTTTTGTAATTTTCCGATGCCACTTAATTTGTTTTATCATACGACTAGGAAAACATCGTGGTTATCCCCCTGAATGCGATCAAAACAATATTTTGATAAACATTTTGGTATGACCAACTTAGTTACATGAAATCAACTCTAATTATAACTAATGTTTACGATTATTTTTATCCTCACTACATTACTTCCTTCCTCATTAGTTTGACTATTATAATATTAGTATATTATTACTTAAATAGCAGTGGTGTGGTATCGATCCCGACTTACGTCACAGGTCGTGGGTTCGAACTCAAGCAGGCGCATTACGTTGTGTAATTTATTTCATCACCACTGCTCTCAAAACAGTAAAGGAAAACATCGTGAGGAAACCGGCATGTCCTAGAACCGAAAATTCGAAGACATGTGACATCTACCAACCCGCACTGGGCCCGCGTCCACCATGCGGACCCAGTGCGGGTTACGGCCCACTGCCGCTCACAGAGAGGAGGCCTGTGTCCCAGCAGTGGGAACATTATAGAATAATTGCGCTATTAGGTATTATTACAAAAATATATATTTTCTAAATGAGATTTATGGATAATCCAGTTTGACCTGAGGACGTTCGCATTCTAGCCTTAGTACAGTCGCCAGCAGGTCAAGCTATCCGAAACTGTCAAATTTTCCCAATCAACATTGAACCTTAACGCTGTAGCGATAAAGTTGAAAATCTATTAAAGAAATTTGACAGATTGTAGTAGCTTGATGTGCTGGCGTCTGTATCAATCTGTCAGCACATCTCTTGTTTCCCAACATGTTTGTCAAGTTTTTACTATCAGTGTCGTTTTTCTTTGCGGGAGTTGGCCTGCTGATCTATTGTCTGGCAGTAGGAGTCTGTCATGCTCACTGAAATGTATTGCAGTAGATGACGTCGAGTATCGGCTCTTCGAGTTCCTCCAATGTGTTCTCAGCGATGCTATGTGCTCGTAGAATAGAGGTAGACCAAAGAATTGATGGATGGGTTGCGTGAAATACAATAAAGCTAGAAAAGGGGTGAATACTCATGTGAATGACGAGCTAGTGAGGACGAGATCTATTTAAACAGGTGTGTTACTTAGAAATAGCAACGCCATTAGCTGCAAAGAAACACTGGTCATTTGTAACTTAATTATTTTTTGTAGGTACTTTAATTTTGATTTCCGTTTCCAGTTTCAGTAGCTGGACATTATTGACTACTAAAGTTGTCAAAAAATAAAAGGTCCGTTTTGACATTTGTGAATGCGTTCTTGACACCTGTCAGTTTGATACAAACGAATACGTATTTTGCAAATTTGATCTTTATTAACTACTGGAACTGTCAATGTCAAAACGGGCCTTTTATTTTTGGACAACTTTAACTTCTGCCCGTAACTTCATCCGCATCGAAGTCGTTTGACACCACAATATGTTTATCGTCATCATCGCAACGGCAACCGTCGACAACGTGCCGCTCGATCAAATCAAATCATATCTAATTTGTTTCTGAACCAAAAAGTTTTACATTAGTTGGTTGGTTGGTTGATTGGAGCCTCATGTTAAGCAAGTGATGCTGTGTTAGGAGAACCCGCTCTTCCAGAGCTGTAAACAATTTATTTTAGTACCTTAGATATAAACAGTATGTGTGAGTGAGTGTGTGTGTATGCGGGGGTGTGTTTGCGCATGCATACGCGTGCATGAGGGTGTGTGTGTGCCTGTGTGAGTGTGTGCATGTGGGTATATTATAATATTATTATGTACCCAGTGAATATTCTACACAATGTTTATTGTTTGAATAAATGAAATGAAATGAAATGGGTATAATTTTGTGTGTTGCAATAGTTCCTCAGTGTCTGCGTAATTTAGTGTATATAGCACTAAGATGCAAGCGAACGACACTGTTCGTGCGCGCACCGGCGCACACACATGTGGATCCACCTGGGCCACAGATTACTGAATAGTTACTGGGCCTCAAGTCTGCTATTACAATAGTGTCAGAATGGTCTATCATTGATTTCATAATTGTTGATTTTGACAAGTTTGGTAATCTACTAACATAACGACGTCATTATGACTTTCCAGTGGTCAACCACTGACACTCCATTGAAAGAAATGGCATATAATGGTAATCTCGTACATAATGATAAATGAATGACTTACTTACATAAAACAGTTGACTACACAAAACAAAGAAAGAATAATTATTGTCCGTGAAAGACAAAGAATAAAAATAAAGCGACAACAACTAAAAGTGACGTTAATTTAACGAATCATGTGAATAAAGATGGACGCGCGATACGAAGTAATAAAGAAATTGTAAAATATAACGTTAGTCATGCATATAGATCGACAAAATACAAAAAGGTCCCAAGTAGCAAATATACAAAACCAACAAAACGAAACAGAAAAAAATATGTAAGACCACTGACGCAGCGACGTCAGTGGTTGGTTGACGACGAATCCGAGTTCGTCGATCTTTAAAACCACTGCCAACTGCTAAGAATAATGCTCGTAACACAACAGATAATGATAACAATAAAAGACCAACTCAAACTACATCTACAATCACAAAAAATGTTGGTAATGCAACTTTGACAACTCTGCAACGGTGACATCACAGAAGAGGTAACCAAGAAAGATTCAACAATACGGCGAATGATGATATTTGATATTTATTTATCCTCACACTGGAACGCCATACGGCAATTACACCAATATGGAGCAAAAAATCATTCTTGCTGCTTTCAATCCATCCTGTGATTGAATGATGATAATGTAACGAAAGATATCCCTACTCGTAGATACAGAAGTCGCAGAATTTTCGTCTCCACCTCTTTACGACCAACCTTTTTTTGAGGACCACACATTCCAGAATGGATTCCTGTAATTTGGGGTGAGCAAGAAAATGGCGTCCGGCTTAGGGTATTAGTGTTCTGTGGTTCTATCACTGACACGGCTGCGGATAGCGTTATAATGTTTAGGATAAACGAAATAAAAATAGTTATTCAGTTATTTATAAGTTACTGATTGATTCAGGGACCAAAAATCACCATCATCTGCCTTTTCCCAACTACTTTGGGGTCGGCTTCCAGTCTAACCGGATAATGCTGATTACCAGTGTTTTTTTTTTTTTCATGGAGCGACTACCTATCTGACATCCACAACCCAGTTACTGGGTAACACGATACCCCTTGGTAAGACTGGTTGTCAGACTTTCGGGCTTCCGACTACCCGTAACGACTGTCAAAGATCCACGAATGACAGCCGGGACCAACGGCTTAACGTGCGCTCCGAGGCACGGAGGAGTCTCGGTATGTAAAGATGGTCACCCATCCACAGACCAACCATGGCAAGCGTAGCTTGACCTGACCGATCGACCTGTGCGGCTGTTATTATTTAGCCACGGGCCCCACCGCATCGCGCACTTCATGCAATATATTGCCAAGCGGATTTCTCAGGCGATTCTAACTGACGCGACGTTGCTTCATACCAGAATGAATTGAGGAAAAACTTCTACCTCACATTATTGTACATACTCATACATACTTTTCTTTATAAGAACGAACATAATTATGTTTCTGTCCTAAAAAATAACATTGATATTCAGGATGAAATTCGAGTACCTAGAGGTGCGCCAAATTAAAACATCGATTTCAACGTGCTATACAGTTAACTTAGAGCATATCATTAAGGAAAGGGACATACGTGCGCGTAGGCGAGCGATTTGGCAACGTCGCGCGTCGTCGTGCGCCCTTTCGTCGTAGGAACGGTCAAAATTAGGTAAATACCTAAATACCGCTAGTTCAACGCGTTGCCAACTTGCTTCATGATAATGCCGCTAAAATTATTAAGTACTTAACTTTCTTATTGGTATTGATAACGTTCAATTATTTTTTTTTTACTGGAACGACGGTAGTTTGTGTCTACTTGAAGGCAATAAATTAGTTTGTACTATATAAGACGATAATTACACGATTTTTTTCAAGAATTTAGATTTGAAAAATGCCAATTTGGATTGTTACATTATCCAATTAATGCGTGTTTAACGATATTTTTTTAAATGACTATAGTAACGAGCGATGTTTCTGTTACATTATCCTATATAACAACTAGGCACTTTTTGAAAAGGCAACTAGATACAATTCTTATTTATGTGTGTTGTGGCTCCACAGATGCACTGTGGCTCACCAGAGCCACAGTGCTACCCCCTTTAAGTAAGTTAATTACGTGAAAAGTAAAGGCTGTCAACAAAATTAATAACACTTATTTATTATTTACATCAGTCGGTTTTAACACGGCAATTATTTGGGCATATGGCGATTCTTTGTCATGTCTTGGTGGTTGACTGTCTCCATGCACGAAGCTGAGATCCGCATATACAACTTCATTTGCGGTGGCCTGGATAAAACAATACGTCGTGTTAAACAATTGCATGACACTTCGCATAAAGCTCATGATATAGTTTTTATACCCGTTGGTTTTACGTTTTTCTGTTTTATCTCTTTGCACGAGATACGACTTTGAAGAGACAGAGAACCGGTAAACTACCGCTCACATCATTCAATCAATCAACTCAGCCTATCGCAGTCCACTGCTGAACACAGACTTCTCAAAAGCTGCGCCACGACCCACGACGCCCGCTACACTAGGCACATGACTCTTTGTCATTAGTTTCATAGCAGAATAAAATTGTACTTGATTATACAAAAATTAAGACTTACGTAAGTATTCAATTCCATTGTGTCTGCTGGTGGCGAACTATGACAATATTTTTTTTTCCTCAACAAATAAATAACCAATATTACGGAAGGTATTATGAGGTATAATAACCGGTTTTGAGGTTGCTCAGCATTTTCTGAAAACCAAAAGTAACGTTATTAATATAATAAAATTCCTTATTTCATAAAAGTGACACCGTGGTTACAGATATTACATTTACAACATACAAGTAGAGTCTAGAACATAGGTCCCCTGGCTCCCAAACTAGGTATATACCTGTGACTTGGGAGTCAGTTTTCCTCCATTATAAATGTCATTATGTCGTTGGTTGTGAAAAGAAAACAAAAAGGAACATTTTTAAAGATTAAGTACGTACAAAATTAAAATTAAACAATCATGAATCGTGTGTAATTGTGTGTTGTGAGAGAGTGTGTGTGTATGGGTGTGTGTTTGGGGAATGAAAAAGAAATGTTTGTGTTGGGTAGTAGAGAATAGAAGATTTTCTATTTCGTCTTAGTTTCTGTCGTCTATCCATCAACCACTCTTTCACTGCGATTTTACATTTGTGCGAATTAAGTTTTAGTATCGCAAGCAGTTTATTGATCCTGTTATATAGTTTTTGTATCGCAAGCAGTCTATTGATCCTGTTATATAGTTTTTGACTGAGATAAGAAAACTGATGTTCAGCGAAGGTGGTATTATGTCTGACAGGAGGGAAAATAATATCAGCGCGACGTTTTTTCCTTATTTTTAGTGGCACGCGATGTTTTCTTAGTACACACTGAAGCACAAACAGTTTCCTTACTGAAAGCAATTTGCATTCCTTGTAAAGCTCTTCTGTGGGATGTCTGTAGGGCCTGCAGTACATTACTTTAAGAACTGCCCTTTGTGCTCTCTCTAGTTTAAGGAAGTAGGTCTTACAGGCTCCACCCCATGCTGGCAGGCAGTATGCAAGAAGTGACTGACACAGAGACATGTAGACCAACCTGAGAGTATCTGTGTCAGCTGAATGGCGAAGTTTCTTAAAAATGTAAATAAGTTTTCGTGTTCTTGCGACCAAGTTGTCTACGTGAGTATACCAGTTTAAATGTCTGTCTATCAGCACACCCAAGTATTTTATATTTGACGTTATTGCCAGAGTAGGACACGTGCATGAGATTGTTCTTAAGTGCTCTGGGCAGGTATGACCTTTAATAACAAGAGGTAAGTTGGGCTGGGATTTTTTGCTTATTGAAAAGGTAACAATTTTAGTTTTTTCTGTATTTAATATTAGAAGATTATTTGGAAGCCAATTCAATACTGTGTCTAGTGCCGCCTGAGCATACTGTTCGGTTTCTCTCCAGTCTGTGCCATGTATAAGAAGTGCTGTATCATCAGCGTAGGTAAACACAGAGCAATTAGTAAGGGCCAGAGAACATAGGTCATTTATATAAATGAGGAAGAGCGTTGGACCCAGAATGCTTCCTTGTGGGACGCCGTAATCAATCCTTGCCTTATCACTCACTACTTCGCCAATCTTTACATGTTGGTATCTGTTTTTGAGGTAACTCGTAAAAATTTCCAGTGCAATACCGCGTACACCTATGCGTTCCAATTTTGATAAGAGTGTTGGGACAGGGACAGTGTCAAAGGCTTTAGATATATCCAGAAACATTCCTAGACACTTACGGCCACCATCCTTAAGTATAGTTTGTACAGCCACAACCGCATCTTCAGTAGAAATACCGGTTCTGAAACCGTATTGACTGTCTGAAAGAACATTATTACAATTTAACGGAAAACACCTCGTTCTGAAATGATTCTTCTAGTAGTACAGTCAACTGCACGTCCATAGAGCTGTAAGTGATCATAGTTTAGTGAGAGAAATATAGAAGTTTAATATAGAAATCTATAATTTTCTTCTAGGTTGGAAGTTAATATACGGAAGTTACCTAAATTGTATTTTTATGAGGATTAAGACTAAAATATAAAATGATGATTTTTTGAAAAGTTGGAAGTTACTATGTTTTTGTTTTATTGAGCAAACTATCTGCTATCGTGACATTTTAGTTAGACATTGAAGACATAATAATGTTTTTATTAAAATTATGATAAGAAAACATTGCTCTTAATAAAAAGACTTATACTTATTACATTTGGTTTTCGTGTAACAACCGGCCTCTGGGGTGAGGCTAAATGTTAAACGATTATATATATATATATATATTTATATATATATAGGTACATATCTGAATAGCAGAAACAACTGAATAAAGAAGTCAGATGATAGATATGGCATTCAGGGTAATATTTAGTGTATTGGGTGTTTTGAATTGAATTAAACGTGGGGCATACTTTAAAGGAGTGAAGTACTCATGAAAACTAAGGGACCAAGTCTAGGGCACGCCACGATAGCGGCGGTAAGACCCCTCTTTGAGGAGTGGCTAGAGAGACGTCACGGCGTTCTCACCTACCGCCTGACGCAGGTCCTCTCCGGACACGGATGTTTCGGGAGGTTCCTGCACATCATCAGGCGGGAGGAGACGCCCGGGTGTCACCACTGTCAGGATCGCCCAGAGGACACGGTGGAGCATACAGTGGAGGTCTGCCCTGCTTGGGCAGAGCACCGCCGTGTCCTCGTAGAGGCGATTGGCAGCGGCGGCGACCTCTCGCGTCCGGCCCTGGTTCAAGCCATGGTCCGGGGCGAGAGGGAGTGGGAGGCAGTCACCTCCTTCTGCGAAGCAGTCATGCTAGCAAAGGAGGTGGCGGGGTGGGCGAGGGAACGCACTTTGCGCACCTCACGCCTCAGCCGCCGCGGGAGACGCTCCGGGCGTCGGGAGCCGCGTGACGACTCCCGGCCACCGTAGGCGCGGGCCTGCGGGCGGAGAGTAATGGGTAGCTCTCCGTCCGATCAGGACTAGGCCCGTGCCGGACGGCGTGTACGTGTTCCACGCGCGCCTCAAAGAGATGTCAGCAAAAGAGACGGGGCCCCATAGGGCCGAAGCCTGCCAGGGTAGCGGGACCATCCGAAAGGGTTTACCGCTGCCCTGGAACATAAAGGGCTAAGGAAGGAACACGGGTGGGTTTTAGTCAGTAAAAGTCTGACACTCCCTTCTGCTCCACCCAGAGCGGGAGGGGTCATTTGATGATTACCCATCCTCAAAAAAAAAAAAAAAAATGGGACCAAGTCTGATATGAAAAATGCTGGTCCACACGAAAGTGCAATATGAAACATTCCTTTATAGCATGTCCATCGCTTAACCTACATAGAAACTCGTAAAACGTAGGTATAGAGAGGCTTACCGTCACATTGGTTTCTAAGATCCACCACTAGCGCATAGAAGTATTGTGATGAAATATAATAATCTGGAAGAAATAACACCAATCAATAGTTACCTTCCTTTGTTGCATAAATTAGCTTTTCCATAAGACAGCTAAAATGATTAATTGACTGATGACAATTTACTGAGAAGCGTGGCAAGAACAGTTAAAAGCTCTTATTATTGTGACGGTATAACATTCTCTTACATTGTGCCTTCTCCTCGTTCGGTATTGTCGTGACATCCCTCCCTTCAGCCACTAAGAGTGATGCACACAAGATATTTGATGAATATAAGCTTACATTCATTTCAGTGGGCTTCCAATATTTACCGAAAGAAACATCATAATATTCTACACTAGACGATAATTTATAATTCTTGACCGAGTAAGTTCTGAATTCTGAAACATCTATATAAGCAAAATTATACTTTACATCCTGAAATAATAGTACAGAATTGATCGAAAACCAGTGGATAATACCTACTCTAAATGTAAACAACAAATCAAAAACAGAGGGAAAAAATTAAAAAATTAATCAATAAAATTTCGATACTAAAAACACAGAATAAAAAAATTTTGGATGAACTTGAAATCATACAAGAGAAAAATGAGTCGTGTGATGATATAAACACTAATATGGACAGCCAGTTCTCCAGAACATTCACTAAGGATAATACATCGCTCACGGATGACACTATGCTAAACGAAACTATTGACCAACCAATAATAACCAAGAGTGACAGGAAAATGGAATCCTCAGCCGTCGGCCCAAATAATTCTAGACACAGAGTAATTGTTCTTGCAGATCAACAGGGTCGCGGTGTTCAGAAAGTCCTAAGCGAACTCTTAGGTGATAAATATGCAGTATTTTGTTTCGTAAAACCTTTTAGCAAACTTTCTGATATATTGAACTCATGTATGACTGAAATAACCAACCTTACAATGAATGATTTTGTGATTGTGGTAGGTTTCACAGAAGACGATAGTATCTCTGTTATCCGTAATCAACTTTTACTATGGATAGAATCTGTCCAAAATACAAATATAATTATTTGCGAACCCTTATTTAATAAATATTTTAAAGAAAAAAAAATAAATAATGAAATTTATAAAATTTGTAATAGGTACATATTTAAACACCTCATTCGTAGTAATGGATTTTTTTAGATTTAACTACACTAAACTTAAACGTATTCATTTCCCGACTTACATATATTATGTCGGTACATATTAAGGGACATATTGCGATTGTACTATACTTCAAACTGTAAATTACTCTCAACTAATTCTAATAATATTGATCAGAATGGCATTAATTGTAAAAATTATAATAATGTAATGAATAAATGTAATGATAATAATGTAATCAATAATTGTAATGAAAACAATGTAATTAATAATTGTAATGATAATAATCAATTTGTATTGCCATGTTCTTCTGTTGATGATGGTAAGTTCTCTGCTAAAAGTACTCAAACTGACATTAATATTGCTACATGTTACGACTCCACTCCTAAAAAAGAAGTTTCTGTTAAGTCTACAATTTCCAATGATTTTTTTCGTTTATAACTTTATAAATATTATTCATCAAAATATTTGCGGCCTTATCTCGAAGTCCGATCTGTTTACTGTCGCCTTTTGATGACCTAGCAGATACAGGTAAAAATGTTGACGTTTTATGTTTCTCAGAACACAATATGACAAATGACGATATTGAAGTTCTTCAAATTCCAAATTTCACCTTGGCTACTCATTTTTCACGCAACAAGCGTCGAGGGGGACATGCATTCTAGTTAAAAACTATATTAACTTTGTTGTACATACAGCTCCAGAGAAATCTCACCCCCTAGAAATGTATAAAAGCGCGCCATCTCTGTGAAATCAATGAAACTGCTGAGATATTCTAACTAGAAATAAAAAAACTGACGGCGCTCACGCAAGCGCCCGCTAGGTAATATCCATCACATCCTACATATTATATTTTTAAACTTCCAAACGTGTTCCACAAACATTCTACTTTTTCTACAAATTTCTATAAACTCATAACAGAATTTTAAAATTTAATAAAATCTTATAGTCCGAAGTCAGAAGCGAACCTGGACCTTATAACTCACAAGGCAAGCTGCTATACCTCTGCGCCAATCAGTTACTTAGCGTAGTTGTGAAATTTATCGATATGTTTATGAATCATCGATCACATGATTCATGTTGGCCGAGACATATATAAAATAAAATAGATAATGAAGAAGATTGAGGGTAAGCTTATAATTTTGTCAAGTAAAACATGAAGTCGCATCATAGCATAATTACTCATCTGCTTGTGCTGTTTGAATAACGACTTATAATTACCTACAATAAAGTCATGCATCGATTGAGTAACTTTTTAAAAGTGAAAATAATCGTCCTTTGGGAACAAAATCAAAGTTTAAAGAGTATTGCTCGAGAATTAAATGTCGACGTAAGTGTAATCTAAATTATAATCCGCTTATATTTTAATTTTTTTTCCATTAGAAATCTAACTTTTTAATTTACTTCCTTATAGAGAAACACAGTTCGTTTATGGGTGCGACGGTATCAAGAAACTGGTGAAGTGAAGTGTAACCGCCAAGGGCCACGTCCGATTGCTTACACAAATCAATCCAACCGTCATCGTGATATTGTTAATAGCCATACCACGGATTCTTTTACAACCACCCGATCTAGTGCTATAAGACATGGCATTTCGC
Organism: Apamea sordens; assembly: GCA_945859715.1. Taxonomy (NCBI): domain Eukaryota; kingdom Metazoa; phylum Arthropoda; class Insecta; order Lepidoptera; family Noctuidae; genus Apamea; species Apamea sordens. The sequence continues at coordinate 428,708 of OX244015.1, read as the reverse complement.
TTACCACTGTTCGAAGACATTTACATGCAGCTGGGATCCATAATTATAAACCAGCCAGAAAAATTGAACTAACCGAAGCTCATCGTCAAGCCAGGATAAGATTTGCAACCCAATATATGAATTTAGATTGGGACAACGAAATAGTCATTTTTACCGACGAAAAGACGTTTAAGTCCGATAAAGATGGACGTAAAATACTGTGGCGAAGACCAGGCGAACGCTACAACCCTCAAAATGTTTTACCTTTGAGGACTAGTGGCAGGTTATCGCTGGGTAAGCAATAGTTAATTTAATTAAATATTAAAATTCACCTACTCACTTGATTAAAATATAAATACTATTTATTTGATAAATTATAATGACTCATTAGCGCTGTTATCATTATTTCATATTAGGCTCTAACGAAACTGTTAAGGAACCTACATGACATAACAAGACAATGACATTGTCTTTTTTATATGTATAGGGTATAGCAATAAAACTTTTGTGTGTTTTCAGGATATTGGGGATGGATGTCTTCAACGGGTCCTGGAGAGCTTGTCGAAGTCGGCGCTCGAATGAATGGCGAACGTTACATGGAAATCTTAAGAGACGTGATGATTCCAACAGTGCGCAACGTATACCCTGATGGACACATTTATTTTATTCAAGATAATAGTTCGGTGCATCGATCAAGACCGGTTATGGAGTGGTTTTCTACACAAAGAGACATAACTTTGATTGATTGGCCATCTAAAAGCCCTGACTTAAACCCGATAGAAAATTTGTGGGGTCAAATGGTGCTTAATTGGGACTCAAGTAAAGTCAGAACTAGACAAAATTTAGATGAAGAGGTTATGAGAACTTGGGAATTAATGCGATTAAGTGACATTTGTTTTAATATGGTAAATGGAATGAGATCAAGATTAGAAGAAGTTATAGAAAGTGAAGGTTACCCACTCCGTTATTAGTATGTTTGACCCCACAAGTTACAGTTAAGTTTTTTTATAGTTAGGTAATAGTTTTTTGTAAACAGTTTTGATAAATCTCGAGAGATGTAAATTGTTGTTCTGTTTGTTTCAAACGTGAGTAACATGTTGGTTCTCTTGTGATATCATCAAAACTAAATTAGTTATCAGTTTTATCAGTAAATAAATGTTTGCTATCTGAATTGGGTTGATATATTAATGAATACCATAAGAATAATAAATAATACTACGTAAGTATAAAGTGAATATTTATTCCGAAAGAGAAAGACCGCCTTGTAAGCATCTACTTCCCCTCTCAACCTGCAACACCCCGCTATCGCCCTACAGTTACCACGCTGCCTAAATAATTATGCTGATGTTGGTTATGTCAATAATTACAGAACACTAACTTCATTGCTGTCACAGAGATGGCGCGCTCGTAAACATCGTAGTTTATCATCCTATTTTTTTTTGCGGATGGGAAATCATCAAATGACTCCTCCCGCTCTGGGTGGAGCGGAAGGGAGTGTCAGACTCTTACTGACTAAAACCCACCCGTGTTCCTTCCTTAGCCCTGTAAGTTCCAGGGCAGCGGTAACCCTTTCGGACGAACCCGCTACCCAATGTATCATCCTTTGATAGATGTCGCTTTTTATACATTTCTAGGGGGTGAGGTTTCTCTGGAGCTGTATGTACTTGAAGCTGCTCAAAAGTATAGTATCGCTAATGTTATTGAATGCTCTGCAATTAAATTAACTGACCACAATATGATAGTTTTATGTCTCTATAGGGTACCAAAAAGTAGTAACTATAATAAATATATTAATTTGTTTTTTAATAATTTTAATGACATCTTGTGCCTATTTACTAAATATGGGAATAACAAAATCGTTGTTTGTGGTGATTTTAACATCGATATGTTGAAAAAGAATAAGTACACTTTGGAATTTGAACAATTAACTACGGGATTTAATTTAACACAAGCAATCAATGAGCCCACAAGACCAAGCAGTGGCTCCTGCATTGACAATATTTTTCATAATATTCGAGGTGCCAAATCGACTGTCTTGGAGTTTGGTTTATCTGATCATAAGGCGCAATATTTATCATGTCCAGTCAAAAAAACCTGTAAACTTGACCATTGGTTTTTGTTTAAGCCTGATTATTCTATAGATAATTTAGAAAAGTTTAAAGAGTGCATAAAGGAGCTTAAATTTACTGAAGTGCTTGAATCAAGTGACGCAAATGATGCTTTTAAATCATTCCATGATACATTTAGGCTTTTTTACGAATTGTGCTTTCCAATTATTAAAATTAAAAATAAAACAACAGTTAGATCTAAATGGATGTCACGTGGTATAAAGAAATGTAGTAAGCGTAAACGTTCGCTTCTCTGGAAATATAGACTATCAAAAAATAGCGTAGATAAATCGAATTTTAAAAAATATTCTTTGAGATATAATAAAATCATTAAACTGACTCAAAAATCTCAGAATAATTATTACATTCTAAATTCTAAAAACAAATCGAAAGCCACCTGGAACATAATTAATGGTAGAAAACAAAATTTCCCTCCTGAGACCATAAGTGAATTGGAAATAGATAATCATAAAATTACAGACCCTCAACGAATCGCTGAATTGTTTAATGACTACTATGCAGATATGGTTAAACCTCAGATTAGCTCTACGGGTAATAATATCTCATTATCATCTACATGCACGTATAATTCACCAAAATCGTTTTTTCTGAATCCTACTACTCCATTGGAAATTGATACAATTATACAAAGATTAAATAACACTAAGAGCGCTGGTTTTGATGGCATATGTGTGTTGGTAATAAAATCCGTATCTCATATAATTGCGCCTATACTGAGCCATGTTGTTAACATGTGCTTCGAACAGGGAATCTTTCCGTCTGTGCTAAAACACACTATAATTAAACCACTCCATAAAAAGGATGTAAAGTCGGATATAAAAAAATACAGGCCTATAGCCCTTACTGTAACATTATCCAAAATTATAGAAAAAGCCATATACAATAACCTGTACGACTACTTTGACAGGAATAATATCTTTACGCCTGATCAGAAAGGTTTTCGTAAAAATATGTCCATAAATTCAGCAATATATGATTTCTTAAGTTTAATATATCCTAGATTTGACAAAAGACAGCCTGTCTATGCTTTATATATGGATATGTCAAAAGCGTTCGATTACGTTGACCATAATATATTACTGAGTAAGCTGGAAACCTACGGTGTAAGGGGCAACACTTTAGACTTGCTAAAATCTTACATCAGTAATAGAACTCAGACTACGACTATTGTTAAAATTTCTCCTGATACGAAACATGAAATGAATTATAAGTCCAGGAGTAGAAAAATAAAATATGGAGTTCCACAAGGTAGTGTCTTGGGCCCACTACTCTTTATTATTTATATTAATGATCTGCCAAAATCTACTACAGATCGTATGGTACTATTTGCGGATGATTGCACTATTGTATACAATGATGTAAATATTATAAATAATAATTTAAATTTAATAATTCAATGGTTACAAAATAATAATTTATTAATTAATATCGACAAAACAAAATTAATGCAATTTAAACAGAAGACAAAAAATAGTTTACATACTCAAATAGAAGTGAATGGTCAAAAAGTTGGAGTGACAACTACAACAAAATTTCTCGGCTTACACATAGACGATAATTTAAAATGGCAAAGTCATATATTTATTTATTTATTTATTTATTTATCAGGAACAATTTATATTGTGTTTGATACATTGGTTTACATTACATACATCATAAATAATTTAATTTAATATAAATTCTAAAACTGAACATGCACAATAATAATACAAAATAAAAATTAAAAAAAAACATGTATATAAAAATCAATTATATCAATAGCAATTTTTGTTTTCTATAGAAAGTTTGAATATTAATATTAAATTACAATTCGTCCATTGAGTACAAGTTTTTATCCAACAGAAATGCTTTGAGCTTAGCCTTAAAAGAGTTAGTGTTTAATAAAATCTTCAAATCCGCTGGCAGTCTATTAAATATTTGTACAGCTTGGTAATGAGGGCTATGCTTGACAATGTTAAAATTAGGTACCACTTTATTTTTAAAGTCCTTTCTACGAGTGTTTTCCCTGGCTATTCTTTCTTCCCCGGACTCGTATTCATGGATATATTTTTTAAAATTAACTAGCAACACAAGTATGTATAAGCTGGGCAATGTCAGAATATTTAAACGCTGAAAATGAGATCGACAGCTTTCTCTTTGTGTAATTCTGACAATTGTACGTATTGCTCTTTTTTGGAGAATGAAGGCTCGCTGAGAATTATAACCATAGCTTTTCCCCCAGAACTGTATGCTATATCGAAGTCTGGATTCGACAAGAGCATAATATACCATTTTCAACTGTTCCGTATTTATTTCGTCTCTCAATGTCCTCAACGCATAACACGCAGATGATATAGTGGAGTCTATATGTGCCAGTTCTTTTTTCCAGTTCAGCAAATCATCCAAATGGATACCTAGAAATTTGACGTCTCTCACTAATTCTATCCTTTCATTGTTCAGGGTTATATCCATATTATCTTTATTGCCTGCAGTGGATCGAAACAACATGATGTTCGTCTTTTTAGTATTTATTATTAATCTATTTGCATTGAACCAAAACTGAAAAGCTGCCAACGTAGTATTCACCTTGTCTGTCAGTTCACTAATATTTTTCGCCCCTAATACAGCGTTAGTGTCATCGGCAAAAACTACGAGATTAATATCTGGAACGATTTCTTTTATATAATTTATCACATCATTAGTGAAAATAATAAACAGAATGGGACCTAATATGGAACCCTGCGGTACGCCAGTGGTAATATTAATCATGGATGATTGGTATGTTTTCTGTTGTCCATTCTGTTCTATAGTGCTGGTTTCTACATACATTTTTCTATTTCTTAAATACGATGTAAATAATTGCAGGGCTCTGCCTCTGACACCATAATAATTTAGTTTAGCAATAAGTAGATTGTGATCAATTGTATCAAATGCGGAAGTTAGATCTAGAAAAATGCCTGCTACCTTTAATTTATGATTTACTTTGCTAATTACATCGTCTAAAAGTTTATAAATGGCATCTCCCGTGCCAATTCCTTTCTGGTAACCGAACTGTCTATCATGTAGAACTTTATTTAAACGAAGATGAGTCAGTAGGCGAGTTTTCAATATTTTTTCAAAAATTTTTGAAACTGTTGGTAGAAGCGAAATTGGCCTGTAATTTTTAGGGTCTGTTTTTGAACCCTTTTTATAAACTGGCACAACCTTTGCAATTTTTAATTGTTCCGGAAAAATACCTTGCTCAAGACAGTTATTAAAGAATGTAGATAGTGGCCCATCCAATATTTTTATGTGCTCTTTAAGTATAGCAATAGGGATTTCGTCATATCCACTGGAGTGCTTGTTAGTCATAGTTTTAATTATATGTGTTATTTCTTTGGGTGTAGTAGGCGTGAGTGACATATCATTTATAATTCTTTCACAACTTTGTTGAAGAGACAATAGAGCTTCCTCCGTCTTAGTCTCAGCTGAATCACAATTATGGTTGAACTGTTTTGCTAATATGTTAGCTACGGCAGTTGGTGAGTCTAAGATTTGATCGTTAAGTTTTAGTAAAAGTGGTTCCTGTTGTACTTTTCTTAATCTGTTTGTGCGGTTATTAATTACTTTCCAAACTTCTTTACATACATTTTTAGAGTTGTCAATTTTCTCTGCAACCGCAATTTTTTTGGCCTTGGTCATGACTTTTCTATATATGCGAATATATTTATTTTTATAATTGAGTACACTTTCATGAACATGACTACCAGTATTTGTGCATAAAACTCTTTTCATTTTAGCAGACGTTTTTACTCCTTTATAGAGTTTGTTTGCAAAAAAGTGTCACAGTCATCTTATGGTTTATACATGTTAACGAAGAAGGTCAATCTTGACACATTGCTTGTAGCTTATCACAGCTATGTCGCATCTAGACTTAGATATGCAATAATATTCTGGGGAAATGCTACCAACTGGGATAAAGTTTTTAAATGCCAAAAGAGGTGTGTGCGAGCAATGTGTGCTCTTAAACGAACTGACAGCTGCAAGGAGTTCTTCAAAACATTGAAAATACTTACCGTCCCATCCGTATATATTTTTGAAATGGCCTTATTTATTCGACATCATCCAACCCTATTTACATTACAGCTCGGATCGCGAAATAGGAGTCATTTATATAACAACATTACAAATCAATATAAAACTACCTTGTTTGGGAAAAGTGTGTTTGCTATGGCCACAAAGATCTACAATAAAATTCCGAATGACATAAAAGAATGTAGCAATATTCATGTTTTTAAAAATAAATTGTTCAAATTTCTTATTGAAAAAACTTATTACTCCGTTGCTGATTTTTTTTTTTTATCGACTTGAAAATTTTAAGTGTTTTATGTCCGCATGACGAAAATCTATTTTGTATTGTGTCTGTCTAAATTTATACTTAATCTGAAATGCAATTTATGTCAAATCTTTCGAATCTTAGAATCATATTTTTAGGGTGAGTTGCATCAAAAGCTCCGTTATAGTTACATCAAAGTGAATTTTAATTTTAACAATAAGCATGACCATAAAATCTAACTATCTGTTGTTGCACCAATTATGTAAAATGTAAAAAGTTAAAGTTAAAAGGGTGACAAGTGATAAGAGGTCTTATTTCCCCAAAATGTTCGTGGGTAATTTTTTTTGACAGGAACAACACTTCAAGCTTGTTGTCATCACACTTTCAAAAATAACCAAGATCAAACTTATTTTTTCGGTAGGATTATTCCTTAAACGCAACGTGTTTTCAAATATGAAAACATATTATATATAAGTCACAGTCTGAGGTGGTAACCAAAACTGTTTTTATTAAGTAATAAAATAAATAATAGCAATACTATCCATATTCATAAATATATTTTTTTTGTTAGCCTAAAAGGCCTCCCTCAAATCCTTCCAGGAACTCTTTTCGTTAAAGTTGGGTAATTTTTTTGACAAGGGCAACATTTCAAGCTTGTTGTCATTGTCGCTTGTCGCTTTCTTTTGTTGGCTCTAGTGATGTTACTCAGTCATAAAAGGACTCGATGTCTCGATTATGTAATTCGAAAACTCAATTGAAGTTGGTTGTTGCTTCGTACGTTTGAAACGTACCTACACAAAAATAACTTCAAGAAAAGAATCGTATCGTAATATCCAAAATACAGTAACCGTTCTGTATTGGTACATCGGTGTGACATTCGGCTAAGATTGTCTTTGTTCGACTTTGTAAAAAGCGTTATGTCCTACTCAGATTCCACTGATTATCAGGTTGATCTGATAATCAATGACGATTTTAATGACAAAAAATATTACACTTTATCAACTGTCAGCACTAACCCATAGAACATGTATTTTCTCTTATTAAAACTCTGTGACTGTATATCACAGTATTTTGACGGTTTATTATCGTTTATTAAATAAAATCGAGCCGCATCACTATCTGACACTGTCAGAAAGACAAGACGTGTCAAGTGACAATAAATAAAATTAATTTTATTTTTCCGTTTCTTTCGAATTGCATGAAATTGATATTTCTGTTTTCCTGTATGTAATTGAAGGATTGCGTTATTGGAAGACGCATTACAGCATTAGAGCATTTACTCCAGAAGGATGTTGTGTTAATTTTATTGTTCAGTAAGATTTCAACGCAATGTGCGAAGACATTGCCCGAGACTGCTGCAGATGTGCCGATTGTTCTATGTCGATTTTCACAACAAACGCATACTGTGCCCGATGACTGCGGGAAAGAAATTATTTTGCAGTGGATTCCAGCACACCAAAAAGAACAATAATAATATTAGTTAGAATACGTTTATATCGATCGATAACATCAATTTCTAACAGCAAGCTGCTCTTGCTGGATAACTGTTTGGTGGGCAGACGTTGGTACTGTTGGCTGTAGTGCACATGTAATGTGGAGCGTGCGGTATTTAAGTTTTTATCGGTGGAGCGACCTGCATCTTCTTTAGATGAAATATTACCTACTTCTAACTCGTCTAGCGCTTACAGTAATAAAAATGCTTTGTTATATATACTATGTGATGTTTGATTTTAGACCATTCTTAACACCCTTTAATCCTACTATTTATCGCTGAGCACTGGCGGCTCCGTTGTAACAGCTGCGACTTACAGCTTGTAGATCGTAGGTTCAAACCCAGAGAGGCACTTTACTTTGTGTAAATTGTTTCATCACCACTTCTCGCAAAACGGTTAAGGAAAACATTGCGAGGAAACCGGCGTGTCCTAGAGCTAAAAATCGAAGACATGTGATATCTACCAACCCGCACTGGGCCCGCGTGGTGGATTACGTTGCGGCTAGTGGGCCGCAATGTAATCCACCACGCGGGCCCAGTGCGGCCCACTGCTGTGACACAGGCTTCTTCTCGATGGGCGGGAGTCCACAGCCACTGCCTGTGTCACAGCAGTGGAAACAATAAAGGCTGATTGTGCTTATGGAACAAATATTATGATTGCACTGAGGTGTTAATTTTGGCAACGTAGAAGTTACTAGATTACAAATCTTTGCAGAAAAACACATTTTTGTTGTGCAAAGAACAGACGAGACTAGCACAAAACACCAAAAAAAACAAGCATGGGACCACACTGAAAAGGAATTCAATGCCAAACTCCAAAAAAATGGTGACACAAACCGTAACTATAGCCCTTAACCGCCCAAAGTTGGGCGATTAATGTTATAGTTATTTGTGACGTTTTTTTGTCAATTATGACAATTGTCAAAATGATGCAACCCGAATTTCGCTTAACCGGAGATTTGACGGCTGTCAAAGCAATGATTATCGTTATAATTGCTTGTTATAGTTATTTATGACGTCATTATAACCATTATCAAAATGATGCAACCCGAATTTCGCTTAAACCGGAGATTTGAAGGCTGTCAAAACATTGGTTATCGCTATAGTTAGTTGATGCAACTCACTCTTATTGTATTAAATTATTTAATCATTTGTATGCCCTAGTGGCTGATCGTGGTATGAACTTTATAAGTTTTTAATTAATGTAATGAACACCTGCATGTAATTGTAACCCATGTATCACAAATAAACGATTTTGATTTTGATTTTCTAGTGCAGGTGTCGGAAACTTTTTTCATCAGCCTGAAAACGTAGGAAATTCTTCAGAGAGCCAGAATAAAAAGAAATGATATGTATTTTGTTGTAATGTGGAAATTTACCGTAACAAGTTTCAAAGGGTAAAATGAGTTATACGACGCGTAAAATTTTTTCTTACAGTAGTTGTCTTGTGGTTGCTTAGTAAGTAAAGTTCAGTTCAGAAACAAGAATAGATAAACTCCTGGTGCCTATTACACAATTCTAACAAACAAGTCTTTGAGTAGACATGGGTCGCATGCAAAATCGAGTACCACAGGGCTTCCAAGTACGTCCACCTTAAAAAACCCGTTCCAGGGATCGAAATACTTTTAAGTATTTTCTATCTGCATCGAAAAATTGATCCATGACACAAATAAGAAGTACAATCTCGGTTTCAATAGCCCTGTTGGAAGTAAAAATACTTGCATAGGAAATTGATCCGTGACATCCTATAAATAAGGAGCACAATCGCGTTTATAAATAAATACTTACAAACCAATAAAGTAAAAAAATACTCGCATACGAAATTGTTCCGTAGACTCTTACTGATAAGGAGCATGATCGCATTTGCAAAAAACTAACGCAGTTGAGTACCTACGTAGTTGAGCGAGTAGCCGTTTAAGGTGGATCGGGGCAACATCGAACGAGATTTTGATGAGATGAGGTATATCTTTTTTAAGCATCTATATGGATCCGAAACACATAATGTAGCAGCAAATTAGAAAACTTTCAATAGAGCCAACAGATTGTACTTTACTTTACACCAGGCTGAGAATCATTATTCTTATATATTAATATAAATATTATTAAAAATATACACACAAACGAAAATAATTAAAACGGGTAAAGATCGTAATGTAGGGGGGAAGACCGACAATTGGTGGTATTTTTTAAAATTTTCGTTTTAGATCCCTGGATTCACTGACAAATTGTGTAAAGCATGTAAATGTATACGTGTTTCTTCATCGAAGTATTTTAAAGTAAAAAGAACTGTGAAATATTGTAAAATAATGAATTTCATATTCCGGTCTTTCCCCACTTCTACCAAATTCAGACAGAGGTTCTCAACTGTTTTAATATCATAATAGTTGTGTAAGTACATTACTATCCATTGTCCCTTGTCGATGATCTACGTTTGAATGTTGACGTAGTAGTTATCATAACTAGGAAATAAATGGAAACAAAATTTGTCAATACAAATTATATTTTTAACAATCAAACAATAATTGCACAATACACTTACACAAAGATACGACATTACAAAAATATTATAAACGGCTCATGTTAATAACGTAACAATCAAAAGGAACAAGCAAACGTTTTTGTTTAGTATTAAAAATAAAAACAATGTTAAAGAGAACTAAAAATGTTATACTTAAATCAGTCTTATTCTGAACACACCATAAAACCTGTCATTCAGGCACTAGGTACTACTTATATCAAAAATTATAACGAGATTTTTCATAGCTTATTACTCATTTAGCATCTTATAATAACAGCTACGAGTACGATAACAATCAATGGAACAAAGCAAATTACAAATAAAACATTAGAAAGACACAATTGGGTTTATTCTGGTTAGCGCCAACTAAAAATCACAGAGAATTGCTATCTAAACCTAAAGCTGTTACTTTTATTCAATTTTCATACTACAAGTTGTAACATAATGTACATACTCACAGTTACCTTCAATCATTCCTCAAGGTCAGAACAAGCATTCTGTGACCGTTAGGCGCTGATCTGATTATTCCTCACGACACGTTCTATCCACAATCAGTACACAGACACAGCTTCCAACTTTAACATGAGTCTACGACGATTTAGTGTCATCCAAGGGTTGGTAGTTTCGCCCACATTGATGGATATCATTTTTCCTATAAACACTATACTTCTAATACAAAATAACTATAGATTTTATTGTATTTTATTATAATATATTTTGTTATGACAGCTTTGACAACGACGTTTAATACGTCGTCATGGCAACGTACCTTTCAAATTCTTACCGGCCTGTATCTTTTTAGTGGATTTGATATGCAAACTCACGTAAAAGAATTACTGGCTACGTTCCTATCTCAAATTCATATTTTCTACATAATGTTATTCTACGAGTTTTCTTTATTGATCCACGCAATACAAGGATCAGTTCTGGCTTCGCCTCTAAAGCGAACACTACAAGGAGCCTGATACTCCAGGGTCACCTATCCCGGGAATACCTAGCGTACCTCTCCGCTCCGGTACCTGACGGACCCTGCCTACGCCTCCGTCCTCCATGAAGAGGGCTACCTCATCTATTGGGCCGCGCCTCACCTGAGGGCTGCCTCACCCGAGGGCCGCCTCACCTGGCGGGCTGACATCCTCTTCGCCGTGCCTCTCTCCTGCTGCCGTGCTGCGTCCTGGACTGCTGCGTGGGCCCTCCTGTCCTCATCTGGCGGGCTGATAGCGTCTCCGCCGTGCCTCTCTCCCCTGCTGCTGTGCTGCGTCCTGGCCTGCTGCGTGGGCCCTCCTGTCCTCACCTGACGGGCTGACAGAGTCTCCGCCGTGCCTCTCTCTCCTGCTGCTGTGCTGCGTCCTGGCCTGCTGCGTGGGCCCTCCTACGGGTGTCCACCGTGTTGCCACGCCCTAGCATCTGTCCTCACCTGTTCCTGCTCCTGATACTGGATCGGCAGCTGTACCTGCCCCTGTCGCCAGCACCTGCCTCGCGACTACCTCCTTAACCCACCTGTATCTTCACCTCAACCTCCTCAACCCATCTATCACGCATCATCACTTATACACCCCACCTCCACATACTACACACCACTCTTCAGTCCATCTCCATCCTTTTCTTGTAAATATACCTTTAATTGTTTTCTACCTCCCTTTCTTTAATTTCATTCTAACCTTAACCTATAGCTTAGCTTTCCTTGTCGCTACACGACATTTTGGCGCCCAACGTAAATTAGTTCTTTCTCTCTCTCTCTCTCCCTCTCTTTATCTAATTCTTTGAATTCTCTTAGATCTTTCTATCCTTCTTTCGTCTTCTTGCATAATTTTCATACATCCATTCCTTTCACATTCCTAAATTCTAAAACAACGCTTCATCTAGTGTAATTTAAACTCTTTGGCTAATTTTATTTCTTTTCATCCAAACATCTTGAGCACACTGTACTAAACAACTATACTCTTCACATATAACTTTATTTTTTTCAACAGGAAAACAGAAATATTTTTTACGTAACTTTATATTTATTAACTTTTAGATACTCTTATTTTTATGTAACTTACTTTTCAACTTATAATTATGTATATATTGTATATACTTAAACATCACTCTCTACATTACCTTATCTTTATTCTACTATGTTTATAAATACTTTATTTAACTCATGCTCTCTAGAACTATTTGGTAAACCCAAACGGTTTTAAAAGATGATGGCCTACCCCATCCATCTTTTACTCTTCTATAACTACAGGCTCTACAGCCATAGTTATAATGATCATGATGCTCTACTGCATTGATCACTGGATATGCTTTATCAATCGGCTCTAAACCATTGGTAATTTAAGCTATCCAATCTTAACTTATCTAACTATTGTATGCATATATGTATATGTATTCTAAAGAGCGGTTGCAACTCTATAAATAAGCCCTTGCAGGAGCGGTTGGTTACTCCCTAAATAAGCCTAAACTAAATGTACAAATGTATCTATCTACTACTACTTAACTTATTACTTAACTCTATCGCTCTTTAAATGAGCTTAATTCCTGTACTTAATTTGTACCTTTTTTTTTTTTGTTTCCATGTCTGGAGCGGCTGACAACTCCTTAAATAAGCCTTGACGTCGTTTATAAAACACCCTTCTAGAGTGGCAGTCATTGAATGTGAACTCCACCCTTACCGGAATGCAGGAGATTGCTTAAAAGAGATAGTATGATTGAGTGAATGGAGAGGTATGAATCTGCGAAGTTGTGTTTTACAGTTCCTTCGGAAAGCTTCATTAAAATTTTCTCTGAGTCGAAAATTTTCTAGGGTCGGGGGGAAAATGTAACATAATGTACATACTCACAGTTACCTTCAATCATTCCTCAAGGTCAGAACAAGCATTCTGTGACCGTTAGGCGCTGATCTGATTATTCCTCACGACACGTTCTATCCACAATCAGTACACAGACACAGCTTCCAACTTTAACATGAGTCTACGACGATTTAGTGTCATCCAAGGGTTGGTAGTTTCGCCCACATTGATGGATATCATTTTTCCTATAAACACTATACTTCTAATACAAAATAACTATAGATTTTATTGTATTTTATTATAATATATTTTATTATGACAGCTTTGACAACGACGTTTAATACGTCGTCATGGCAACGTACCTTTCAAATTCTTACCGGCCTGTATCTTTTTAGTGGATTTGATATGCAAACTCACGTAAAAGAATTACTGGCTACGTTCCTATCTCAAATTCATATTTTCTACATAATGTTATTCTACGAGTTTTCTTTATTGATCCACGCAATACAAGGATCAGTTCTGGCTTCGCCTCTAAAGCGAACACTACAAGGAGCCTGATACTCCAGGGTCACCTATCCCGGGAATACCTAGCGTACCTCTCCGCTCCGGTACCTGACGGACCCTGCCTACGCCTCCGTCCTCCATGAAGAGGGCTACCTCATCTATTGGGCCGCGCCTCACCTGAGGGCTGCCTCACCCGAGGGCCGCCTCACCTGGCGGGCTGACATCCTCTTCGCCGTGCCTCTCTCCTGCTGCCGTGCTGCGTCCTGGACTGCTGCGTGGGCCCTCCTGTCCTCATCTGGCGGGCTGATAGCGTCTCCGCCGTGCCTCTCTCCCCTGCTGCTGTGCTGCGTCCTGGCCTGCTGCGTGGGCCCTCCTGTCCTCACCTGACGGGCTGACAGAGTCTCCGCCGTGCCTCTCTCTCCTGCTGCTGTGCTGCGTCCTGGCCTGCTGCGTGGGCCCTCCTACGGGTGTCCACCGTGTTGCCACGCCCTAGCATCTGTCCTCACCTGTTCCTGCTCCTGATACTGGATCGGCAGCTGTACCTGCCCCTGTCGCCAGCACCTGCCTCGCGACTACCTCCTTAACCCACCTGTATCTTCACCTCAACCTCCTCAACCCATCTATCACGCATCATCACTTATACACCCCACCTCCACATACTACACACCACTCTTCAGTCCATCTCCATCCTTTTCTTGTAAATATACCTTTAATTGTTTTCTACCTCCCTTTCTTTAATTTCATTCTAACCTTAACCTATAGCTTAGCTTTCCTTGTCGCTACACGACAAAGTAGACACAACATGTCGACTAAAAATACACCGAGATTCGTACAAATCAAAATATAATAATATAGTTTAAATAGGTAAATCGTGCATTCAAAACATAAACGGCCGTTTTTGTTACAAATGCACGATTTAGCTAAACAGCTATATTTCAAGTGTTGAGAATGTGTTATAAAATTACGTTATTGCCTTTTCCACAGTAATAATAGAACATATTTTGTACTTTTTATTCTATTTACGAGTTATGACATTTTTTCGATTGACGGCGCTAGTGGACTGTAAGAGGGCTCTTAAGTAAAAAAACAAAAATGAAATTCCGGACATTCTAAAGAAAAGAGCATATTTAGGAATTGGTCATATGTGTAAGAACTACACCACTTTCCCCAAGGAATATAATCATTCATCATCATCATTATCATCTTAAAAAGGAAAATCTGCATTGCACACAAAACGACTTTTCTATGAACGTGATTACTTCCTAAAATATGCACAGTCCTTTTAATATTACATAAACAGAAATATACCTCAACAATATTCATGTTTTATCATTTTAATTTGTTATGACAAACTTAAAACGATATAATATGACCCAAGTTGAGAACCCCTGCCTATTGTATGAGCTTTTGAAACGGGGCAAGATCGAATGAATAGTATTCCGAACTTACCTCTTATCAAAACAATTGGTGAAGATCGAAAATACAAAAATATCCGAAATGGCACTATTTACGAACTATCTACTGCTTTGTTATCACTAATAACGTAATAATAAACAATTACAAGTATAAAACATATAAATATCTCACCTGAGAGGAAAGTTATAGATGATGGGTAAAGATCGAAAATCTTCAAAACTTCGTCGAAAATGACAGTTGGCAAAAAATGCATTTCGCACACAACCATACGGTTAGAGCGCTCTAGGCAGACTGAGGTGGGGGACGGCATGAGTTGTCCTTCGCCGCTAGGTTGCCATAAGTAAAATTATTTGCCTAAATCTCAGGTAAATGAGAATTTTCGTACTTTACCCTTTTACGATGTTACCCCGACTTACCTTATAATACTTTGTTGAAGTCTTGCAAGTATTTCGGTTCGGTACCTGGTGTGCGTACTTGAAAGCAAATTCGTATAAAAACCTGGTCGCGTAAATACGTACGGACGCCAGCAGGTCAACCTACCCGAAACTGTCAGATTTTCCCAATCAACATTGAACCTAATACTTTAGCAATAAAGTCGAAAATCTATTAAAGAAATCTGACAGATTGTAGTAGCTTGATGTGCTGGCGTCTGTACATACCTTCCCTATCTTTGAGTTTGACCAAGTCGGTCGGAAATCGTGCTTCCTGCGCTGAGTTAAGTTTTCATTTTTTTTAAGCAAGTTGATATTTGTTATACTGGTACCTATGTTGCGTCGGTCAGCCGCACGCCTCGCTCGAATCCCGACGGAAGATGAGAGCTGACGCACTTGGGATGTTAACTGTGCGAACATAATTTATGCATATGTCTACCTACTTATTCCAATATGTTATTTGTACCCTTTTGTTTACGAATAAAATTTAAGAGAGATAAAAGAGATATCATCATCATCTGCCTAGCCTATTCCCAACTATGTTGGAGTCGGCTTCCAGTCTAACCGGATGCAGCTGAATAACAGTATTTTACATGGAGCGACTGCCTATCTGACCTCCACAACCCAGTTACTGGGTAATACGATACCCATTGGTAAGACTGGTTGTCAGACTTTCGGGCTACTGACGACCCGTAACGACTGTCAAAGATCCACGAATGACAGCCGGGACTAACGGCTTAACGTGCTTTCCGAGGCACGGAGGGGTCTTGGTTTGTGAAAATGGTCACCCATCCACGGACCAACCGCGGCAAGCGTAGCTTAACCTGATCGATCGACCCGTGCAGCTGTTATTACTTAGCCACAAGCCCCTCAAGAGAGATAAAAGAGATAATTTGTTTTGACTTGATTTTTTTTTTAAGTGGTGTGCACCGTCCAAGGAGCTTGCAGGGTGCGGGAGGCTGAAGCAGGTGGGCGCGGGGCAGGGGAGCGCGGGCGCGGGGCAGGGGAGCGCGGGCGCGGGGCAGGGGAGCGCGGGCGCGGGGCAGGGGAGCGCGGGCGCGCGACGCGAGTTATCCGTGAATCGTCAGTGTGGTCAAGGCCGTCACTATTACTCCGCTAGGAGTAATAGTGTTCTGTGGTCAAGGCATCACCCACGTACTTACAACCTCCTCGACCGCGACACTTTCAGACATTTACTCTTGATTTCTTCATTACCTCCGCTACATGTATGTTTCCATATTTGTTATCGTCTGTTACAAGACTCACGGACAGAGAAGGTTCCGTCTAGCCCTAGGACGAAAGTTACAAACTTGAAGCTTACCTGTTCTATAAGTTACATTGATAGTAGTCACACTCGGCCATTCATTCTTGAAATAAATATTCATATGGAACCAATTATTACCCAAGTGATAACTGTACTTCCACGGCGACTGAGATACTGTTATTGACCTTGGCTCAGCACCAGGTTTTGAGGAACCTAAAACAACGAGAATCTTAGTTAGGCGACATGTACAAATATGAATGTACTAAAATTGCATAGCATGCATTAGAGATAGAATCCAGCTCTGCAAGAGGACACAGTTTTATTTTATTTTACTTTATTGGGACATTTAACAGTTTGGTCATAATTAACCCGAAGTGTAGGTAGTTAGTACGTAGGTACACCGTACTATTATAGTGAGACACAAAGATAATTAAAACTACGTAAATTAGGGGCCATCTCCATGAGCGAGAGAATCGCGACGATATTATCGTCGTGCCACGTATTTCTATTCACTCTCTTAGGACTTGTCTACACACGGCGATATCATCGCGGCGAGAATTAGATGGCACGGCGAGACTAACGCCGCGATTCTCTCGCCCGTGGAGATGGCGCCTTACTGTCACACTTCCCCAGTACAGTAAAAACAAACAAAAATGGATGAAGTACTTCGACTTCGTACTAGAGACTAGACCCTTACGTGTGCGACTGTGTGCGCGTAGATTTGTAATGTGACCACAATTTTCTCCCACAATCAGTATAACAAAAAATGTTTTAAACCTAATAATAGTAAATCAGTGTATCTATTCGTTTTATAACATAACATTCTAATTGGGGCGTTTGGTGGTGTGTGTTAATTCCGGGACATGTCGTATAAGAACAGTTATTTTAGACAACTTTCAACTAGGGTAGCTTCGTGGTACGATGACTGCTTTGCAAACATGACATGTTCGCACGACCACATGGTGGTAGTAAGTTCGATTCCTTACTATTGTTATTTTAGTGATACCCGTTCATCAGGAATAATCTGTAAGAATGTATCAGTCCGTGTATCAGTGTAGTGAAATTAGGTAGTATACAGGGTGGCGGGACATCGACGCGCAAACTGTAACCATGGATTCAGCACATGAGTTTAGACCCCATAGCGTCGAAATTTTTCATCGTACCTACATCGCTTGCTGCCTCGTCACCAGTCCTGCAAAAATCTCACCGTGAAAAGTTAGGTGAAGTGAGCTTAGAGTGAGCTGTCAATAGTGTCAATCGCTAGCATTAGTTGGAATGACAGCTCACTCCACGCTCACTTCACCTAAGTTTTCACGGTGAGATGGTTACAGAATCGCACAGCAGTATATTTTGGCTGATGTGACCAAAATTACAAACGTAATGTTTTAGTACGTATGTTGTGGTGTCTCGCGACATCCGCGCGACCGAAGTCACGGACACAAGCTAATAACATACCATCACGCCTGAGTTCACAAAGGGGCGACAGAAGTAACGTATCATAATTTAATATATAAAAATCAATTATATTTTCTTATAAATTACCTTTTTGAAATAAATGATTTGACTTTGACTTCAAAGGCAAGAAAGAGTTGTATCTTCTCAAACCTAGAACAGCCACATTTCGCAAGCGAACCTATTTCCAAAAACCGGACACCAGTACAGACTCTGCGGGCTGCCACTCAGAAATATCATAGGAAAGAACTCAATAACACTTCCCCACCCAGGAATCGTCAGACCTCCGGGTCTGTAGCCGCGCTTGTGAACGTGAGACCAACAAGGTAGTCCAATGTATCGTGGGTGCGTTCCCAATTATCAATCTCACAAACATGTTTGCCAGTTTAGAGACTGGCAAACATGTTATACTGTAAGTATTTGGTTTAATTAATTTGTCAATGCATCGGAAACATGGAAAAGTTACTTACCATAACTCTTATCATTATAAACGGTCACTTCCGCGGCAAAACTGACAGTCCGTAGAGAAAATAATAGAACGAAGGCAATTATAGATTGCATTTTAAAATAAAGTAATATTTTGCAATAGTATTTGACAATGACACTTAATTAAAATGATTAATAAACGTGCAACTGTAAGTACAAAACAAACTGTAATGTGTATCAACATCGGTTCGTGCTCGCTTCTATGATCCCATTTTTTTGTACGTAATTTCCTCCTCAGATAATTGACAGCACAGCAGTGCGATTCTGTAACCATCTCACCGTGAAAACTTAGGTGAAGTGAGCTGTCATTCCAACTAATGCTAGGGATTGACAATATTGACAGCTCACTCTAAGCTCACTTCATCTAACTTTTCACGGGGAGATTTTTACAGAACAGCCGATCGATTCTGTAAAAATCTCACCGTGAAAAGTTAGGTGAAGTGAGCTTAGAGTGGGCTGTCAATAGTCTCAACTCCTAACTTTTCACGATGAGATGGTTACAGAATCGCACCGCCCCACTGCCCGCCCCACTGCCCGCGCTGCTGTCACGTCGGTTACGCTCAGCGTTTCTGACTTTTATCTGTTCGCTAGGCTCCTAAGGCTCATAGCGTGATGTTACATACTTTTTCTTTCTTCTCTCTTTATGCTTTACTCAAGAATTAGGTTATCAAATGCAAAGGCTTACTATTCCATCAACGACTACTTACACGATAAGAATAGTTGGTCGCCCTATTTAACTCAAGACAATGTTCATATTCTTTCTCCAGAATTAGCTTACTGACAGGTTATTGTTATTAGTATTAACTTATTTATTTATTTTACTTCGATGGTCCTAGTTTATCATTTGTGACCAGAACCCAGCAATGCATAAATATGTAAGCTGTCACGCCCTTTATGCCTGGAGGCTTTTATTTAGGTAGTAAGTTTTTATTTTAATTTTAATTGAGTACGTATAATTTTTTATTATATTTGTTGGTATATTGGCGTGGCTAGCTAACATATGGCAAATAATATGTTAATAAGAGTTAAGTTGTTATTAACATAAGTTTCTTATGTTAATTACCTACTGAACATAGGTTCCTAGTATTGTATACATGCAACTATATTCTAACTGAACAGACAGCTGTGCTGCTGGGGAGTTTGTTGCGCCACTTCTTCTTCCCAGCGATAGCACTAGGAAGTGGTGAAGGGCGGGCGTTTTTGGGGGACTGTCTTTTGTAATTTTGACGTTCGAAAAGTGCTGATTCTCAGCCTAATTTGAATAAATGACTTTTGATTTTGAAAAATATTTTTTCAAACCCGTCGGTAGTTCCAGAGATTACCCCCCCCCCACATACAAACTTACAAACAAATACACCTCTTTATAATATGACATACTGTAAGTAAAGGGCAAATATTATCTCTATAATGTCCATGTGATCATAAAATAATTTATTTTGATGAGGATTCAATTATTTAAAATTTATATTTTCATCCAAACGTAAGCTTGTCAAAAAAATACTTTTTTAAATCATAAAAGTGATATTAAATATGGTTCGCGGACTTTTTTGTGGAACTATTTAAGGCCGAATTGCCATACATTGGTTTTATTTATATACAACTGTTGAGGCAGCGCATGCAAATAACTAATTCTGTTTTAAGAGGTATTTCTTCCCGACTTGCTAGACAAAAGTTGTGACAGCTCAACTAAAATGCATGATGTGAACATAATTTATAGCCTATAGCACTCACACATAATGTAGCTTTCTACCAGTGATTCAAACATTTTTAGAGTTGGATCATTAACTTGCCCTTAACTAAACCTGCGCTCTTCGGCTATCTCTCGGCTTTAAAAGTAGTTAAAACGTCGATTGATAACATGAAGGGGATCTAACTCGCATCTTATTAACGCTATCGTCCTGTAATTTCCACAGTCATTGGAAGAGCCTTTCTTGTGTAGGATGAACACCGATTCTGTCCAGTCTTTTGGCCATCTTCCGGTTTTCCAAATGGTGTTGCATATTTCGGTGCGGGTGAAACCGGGGGCGCAGCTAGTATAACATAATTCACAATGTAAGAGGATCTTTATTAAGGAGATTTATCATTGTAATTGCACTATACCCGTTTTTTGACAGATGGAACTAGTGATTGCAGCAACACACAATACATTGATTGATACACGTACGGTATTATAATGTCTGTAAGAAGCCATACATAAGATAATTCAATAAGTTATAGCAGTTTATATATAATTGTTTAATTACGCATTTTAAAGGTTACGTTTACGTAATCTGGAATTTGTGCGTTCTGAGACGGCGGTCAAAAAACAGTTAATCGAATGGACAGGGGGTATAAGCGGTCACATAGGCCAAATTATGACCCTTTCTTACTGCATAGCTCTAAATTATATTAAATGAAATTAAAAAAGCAACATAACAGTAGCAAACGCGAATTATATGAGCGTTGTCCTTATTAGTGGTAGAAAATAGATTAGTACAATGAGGTCACAGTTCGAACAGGAAAAAAACAAGCGAAAATACTTTTGGAGCTATTTATTATATTGGTTCAAATATTATAGGCTTAAATAGTCAATTTATATCGAGCGCCGCAAAGTATATGTATATGGTTATCTACAGTATCATGATTTTACAGGAGTGCGTTTTGAACGCAAAACTGTGATAATTGATAGGGAACGAAGCTATCGTCTTCTGTTTTACAACATTTAGGAAATGGTTGAGGTCAATAAAATTCAATTTCTTTATTTATTTACTAGCGACCCCGCCAGACGTCGTACTGATACAAAATACAAACCTGCACCCTAATTGCGTAACACACGATCAATCGGAATCGGTTTCATGTTGACAGTTCAACAACGTTCATTGCGTTATTTACGTGTTGAGCAGACAAATTTTTCGAACTTATGAAGCAATGGATTAGCAATTTGCTTCAAAATGATTCAGATTCCGATTGATCGTGTGTTACGCAATTAGGGTGCGAGTTCAATTATATGTATACAAACCTTGTCCTGACAATAGCACACATAAAAATAAAAAGAATCATCTAATTTGGTGCAGTCGATCGGAAGTTATGCCACATACATTTCGGTGATTCATTTTTATTTATACAGGGTTATTTGTAAAACACCAACAACCTCTTAAGAGGTCATTGTACTCATCATTATGAACAACTTTTACTATGGGACCAAAACTGAAATCGCGAAAAAAAAATCAGCTGTTTCCTACATTTATGTTCGCATAACTCGTCAAAATGTAGGGAGCAGCTGATTTTTTTTTAACTGCAGCTGGTTTTGTCTTATATTCTTTTGTATTTTACATTGTTGATTGCTATAATAAATAAAGGTAAGTACATAATAATTGTGAATTTCGGAATGACTCTCATTTTGACAGTGCAACAACATTCATAGCGTTAGTTAGGTACGTTGTTGAGCAGGCACATTTTTGGAACATATGAATCAATGGATCCTTCAAAATGATTCTGATTGAGATTAATAGTGTTTTACGCAGCTAGGGTGCATAATATGCCTTCTTTTTGATCGCTATCGCATAGCGTTCACTATGACGTCACTAATATTAAAAGGAAATAACTGTAGCTAATAATAAGTATACCTCATGTAATGTCTTTAATAATATAACCGTATACTAAACCGACATCGAATCAATTTTATTATTCCTGTCTAGTTTGAACTAACAGATGCACGAAGTACCTGCCGATGTATTCTGTAAAAGTCTCATCGTGAAAACTTAGGCTCAATTTACACTGCGGCGGAACAGAGGGGAAGCAAATTTTTGAAACGAAATGTTACATAAGGATAATGAAGTTTATGTCAATGGTGTAAAGTATAAATTAGATACGAGCAAGCTAACGGGAATTCTCGACAATGCACGAGAATTCTCCGGAAGACGCGGTACCGGTTTTTTGGTCTAGTTTGTACGTTACACAATTGACATAAAGTTCATTATGCTTAGTAGAATTTCGTAAAAAAATGGTTTCCATTCCGTTCCGCGGCAATGTAAGTTGAACCTTAGGGGAAGTGAGCTGTCATTCCACATGCTAGGGATTGACACTATTGAGTCACTTTATCTAAGTTTTCACAGTGAGGTTTGTATAGAATAGCTCGGCTGGCCCAGCATTTATTGTATAGTGAAGTGAAGTGTTTATTTAATGTGTTTTAATAAAATCATTAAAAGATATCAATTATGTTTAAAAAACTGTAGCTTTTCCATATTATTAAAATAAAATAGTGTGTCTAACCGTGAATATGCACACGATCATTTGTTTCGTTTCAATACTAACTGTTAGTGTAGCAACAGACGCGAACGTGTACATCTATAATGGTTATGAATTTTGTAAGTACCTACACATATGTACATATTTTCGGCCTATTCGTTAACAAAATAAATACAACAGGTGGGGCTTCTATAATATGAGGGGTAATATAGCATGGCATACTTTTGTGTATCCTAATTATATCTACGCATAACATTATTTACGTACCTACACTGACTGCACAGGTCCACTCAATCTGTGTGGTTCTTTCCTCAAAAGACCATTTCAAACACCAATTATTTATTTATATATACTTTATTGAACACCAAAAATACATAGCTTATAAAATACATGACACACTACAAAATATACAATGGGCAATGGCTTTTAACACCAATCTATATGGTCTTCATGTAAGTTGGTGTTAAAAGGTAACAAAATACTTACAAAAACCTAATTACGAAGAGACTGAATTGATACTACATATACCACATGACAGTGATTGACTACTTACCACAAACACACACCCTCTTACATTCACACACACATAATCATATCACACAAATAGAGGATACACACACATACACTGTTCAGTTTTTATCTTAATTTATTTTTTTATTTTGATTTCATTAAATGTTTTAATTTGGGCAAGTTCCAAATATAATATTTCCTTTAATGATCCGTATTGCATCAAATTATTATGTTATTTATGATCACTTTTTCAATATTTATAATTTTATACAGAGTTGATATGACAGAGGGGCATTAAATTACACTACGTATTAACACTATACGTGTTTAGTATTAATTCGATACGGCATAAAAATAAAAAGCGCCAAAAATGAGAAAATATTTTTTAAAAATGAAGTGTCAACGTCTTTATCGTTGTAAGGTGCATGACCTATGCTTATACATAATCAATTTTTAGGAAAGATACATCGTGTCCAAACGGTGCAAAAACAAAAAAAAATCAATCTGCAAATCAATCAAAATTCTTGCAATTCGTGCAATCTGTCAAATTTCTTTAATAGATTTTCAATTTTATCGCTAAAGCTTGAGGTTCAAGGTTGATTGGGAAAATTTGAGTTTCAGGTAGCTTGATGTGCTGCTGGCGACTGTACAAGCCTACTTACGGAAAGTAAATCTTTTATCATTTACGCTGACGAATTAATGAGGGGCCCGTGGCTAAATAATAACAGCCGCACAGGTCGATCGGTCAGGTTAAGATACGCTTGCCGCGGTTGGTCTGTGGATGGGTTTACATATGGACCTTTACATACCGAGACCCCTCCGTGCCTCGGAAAGCACGTTAAGCCGTTGGTCCCGGCTGTCATTCGTGGATCTTTGACAGTCGTTACGGGTAGTCAGAAGCCCGAAAGTCTGACAACCAGTCTTACCAAGGGGTATCGTATTACCCAGTAACTGGGTTGTGGAGGTCAGATAGGCAGTCCCTCCATGTAAAATACTGGTATTCAGCTGCATCCGGTTAGACTGGAAGCCGACGAATTCTGGTTTTTTTTTTTTAAAAACATGAACATCGGTTTTTCTCGGATTCCATGAATTTTCGCCTAGGGTTTATGGGGTGCTTAATTGTTGCAAATGGGTCACACTATGACGCCCTGGAAGGAACACGTCGAGTTTCCCTGTCACCCTGTATTTAAAAAATATAGGTATATATTGTATCAATGATATTATTTATTTATTTATTTATAACAGCTTACGCATAATTTTTAAAAGTAGACGCAGCTTTGTCAAACTGTGATCACTTTTTTGTAACATTGAATCATCGATCACTAATAAAGAGTGATCGATGCATTGAATCTATTTCCTTAATGTATAATATGTACATTGTTTTTTGTTTTCAGATGGACCAACCGGTACACCTGTGTTTAAGCCTGTACCGAGTGCGTGCTTCATATTTAGTTATCACTCGGATGATGTCTTATCTATGCAGATATATTTAAGGAACGAGTCACTGAATGTGACCACAAATGTGTATTTAACCTATCTATCAGGTAAGCTTGTGATTTCTGGAAACGTATTTATGTCGCAGACGGATTGACGAACCCTCTGTTTTACAAAACAGATCTGTTATGTAAAACAACTCCACGACAAATTAAATAATTTTTTTTTTTTTATTAACTTAAAAAATTAAATTCATGAAATAAATTCATTTGATGAATTTAATTTTTGGGATCAACGACCGCTGGTTTGTAGTTACTTGAATAATAAGTTTAAACGTCAGATTTTTTTTTGTGTAAACTTTACAGACGTGATGGGTAACACGACAAAACAAATAGAAACTTATTATCTCAAATAATACTTCAGTAACTACCAACGGTCGTTGACCGCAAACAAAAAATCATCAAATCTTTTTTTATTTTATTTAATCGTGTTTAGATATATACCCATAAAATCTGTGGAGTTTCGCTAGCTAATTTAATTTGACCCTGAAGATGTTTATTTATCTGTAGTAACAATAAACCATATTTGACGACACGGTTGGCGCAGTGGCTGAGCGATCGGTTGCTGCGCTGCGTGTCGCGGGTTCGATTCCCGCACGGAACAAATATTTGTATTGCCTACTAGGTAGTTGTTCCGGGTCTGGCTGTTTGTGTATGTGAGTTACCCACGATACAGGAGTAATTCCTATTGTGGGGCAACGTTTTTTTTTTTTAAATAAAAAGGATATTCTGCTATACAATGCTTTCTTCTTTGACAGGTGTCAACATACACAAGGAAACATTAAAAATGTATTTAAATAATAAACAAGAGAAGTATTACGTGATCCGTCGTAATTTAAACTACAGTGAAATAGCTATTGATCTTGAATTATCTTCAACAGCTGGACTTTGTACCAGAAAACAAATAGTTAAAGGGAAAGCTGTCCCAGGATTACCAGACGAGACAAATGACACGTCGTGTAGGTACAAGAAAATACTGTATTTTCGTGATAAATCAGACAGACTCACTGGTCTAGTGGCCGCTAGCGCGACTGCGGAGCGCGGACCTGGGTGCGATGCCCGGGTCGGGAAAAGAATTCTCGAGTTTTTCCAAACAAGAATTTCGCTATAGAAACCCATCAGTCTCGATTTGTAAATAGGCTCGTTTATGTTTGCTCACTCATGCATCGCACACCCACACCACACCAGAAGGCCAATTCTCATAATTTAAAACGTTCCTAGTCGAAGTCTCGTCTCAACGACAAACAAATGTCAAAAACTTGTCAAAATGTAGGGAAATTAGAGGTATTTTTGATAGATTGAGACTGAGATCAGACTGTGAATGATCTTAAAATTCCGTGAATTATTACCCTTCAGTTCTCTTTTATAATCTTGTAAGGCGAAGGAGACTAGTCTCCACGTCACAAACATTTCGAAATGCACTCACTAAAAAATAAAGTTTTTATTATTTAAAAATTGTGTTTGACATTTATCTTGGGATCCTGGTGTCCCGGACATTTGGAATGCGCAAGAGGAGCCGAAGCCAACTCGCAGCCCCTTAGACAATTCTAAATGATGTGGAAGCACCGCTTACTTTTTATGTGCTCAGAGAGGTATGCCACGTTAGATGCGCGGTTCACTTGTTTGCCAGTCACGCATCCGTGCGTAGAGTAATTATTAATGTACATCATCATAAATGTAGATCTTTATACAAATCGAAGCTTAGCCATGGAACGGTGCCTTCATAGAACTTCTGTGCAGAGTATTCATTTAATGTTTTAATATTTTTACAGATAACAACATTTGTTTAAAAAACCAGTACTGTGTAATTGAAGTGGACTTGTTAAATAATGTGTTAGAAGGTAAGACTGTCGATGCCCTCTCCATTGTATTTATTGTTATTATGCCTGTTATAGATTAAATATTAATATACCTTGTTACACTACCCCGACCCCAGCACAGTCGGGAACAGGCTGGACCTGCAGTGCGATTCTGTAACCATCTCACCGTGAAAACTTAGGTGAAGTGAGCGTGGAGTAAGCTGTCATTCCAAACAATGCTAGGGATTGATACTACTGACAACTCACATCAAGCTCACTTCACCTAACTTTTCACGGTGAGATTTTTACAGAATCGACCGGCAGGTTATCTTTTGATATTTTACTTGTTTTCAAGAAGTATACGTGAAGTAAGGCCGTCTCTCTTGACTGGCCAGTGGCGACCACTCCACATCATCATCTGCCAAGCCTTTCCCCCAACCAACTCAACTATGTTGGGGGCCTTTCCCCCAACCAACTTAACTATGTTGGGGTGGGCTACCAGTCTAACCAGATGCAGCTGAACACCAGTCCCCAACAGAGTGGGCAATACAATACCCCTTGGTCAGACTGGTTGTCAGACTTTCGGTTGACAACTCAAAAGCTTAGTAAGAATTACTGGATTTCATTCTGTTGTACCTAGTTTATTAAAAAGTTTGTTTTTTCAGAAAGTACCATCCAAACGGTGCTCTTCCAGAACCCTGGGATAGTGTACGTGATAACATCCGTCATGGTGATGTGTGTTACAATATTGGTGACTTATATAGGGGTCAAAAAATACTGTCACCACAATTCGCGCCCAGTAGAAACAATAGAATTGAATACTTACGTAAGTCTTGAATTAAACGACAACCTTTGTTTATTACAAGTGTAATACCACCAGACACTTTGCAACTGTTGGTCTGCCGTCCTGGAGCAGGCGGAGGGGTCTGTCAGACTCTGACTAAACACGCGGTGCTCTTCAACGACATGTACCGGGGCGCTGGAGTGCTTGCACAGTTCGTCACCTATTGGCCCGGCGCGGTACCGTCTAGAGCCTCTGTTTATACAGGAGACAGACTCTTGAAAGCCAATTCTCGTAATTTAAAACGTTCCAAATCGGGTCGCAGTCTCATTATTAAAATTACGAGAACTGACCCTCAGGCTGTGAACGTTCTTAAAATTAAGTACGAGAATTGTCCCTCAGGCTGTGGACGTTCTTTAAATTACGAGAATTGCCCCTCTGAAGTGTGTCAGCCGCAGGCCGCGCCCGATGGCGGCTGGAGATTGTTATTCCACACAGTCCCTTTGTACAGACGCCAGCACATCAAGCTACTACAATCTGTCAAATGTATTTAATAGATTTTCAACTTTATCGCTAAAGCATTAAGGTTCAAAGTTGATTGGTAAAATTTGACAGTTTCGGGTAGCTTGACCTACTGGCGTCTGTACGAGTACAATTGACTGGAACCAAGATTAAAATAGATAGTTCTTATGTATTAAGGATGACAGAAATAGAGGACTTTGAAAGACATGTTGATAGTGTCAATTTGTATATTTTCCAGGCCACCGCAAATGAAGTTGTATATGCGGATCTCAGCTTCGTGCATGGAGACAGTCAACCACCAAGACGTGACGAAGAATCGCCATATGCCCAAATAATTGGCGTGTTAAAACCTTATTGAAATGAAAGGCTAATAGACACTACGCTACGGCGTAGCTCGCACGGTGCTACGACGTAGCTCTCACTGTGCTACGGCGTAGCATACATGGTGCTGACATTGTATTAGATAGGCAGTCGCTTTGTGTACAATACTGACAGTCAGCCGCACCTGGGTGGACTGGAAGCTGAACTTCACACAACACCCTGTCAAAGCACCTAAACCTCTTGTCATCATAATAATAATTTTAGTTAGTTAGTTTTTTATTTATATAAATATTTTCTTATACACTGTACTCAGGTTCTTAATTTGTATTTTTTACATAACTTCAAATGTGTGCCTTACATGTGAAGGCTACTACGATCTGGGGCTGCAGTCTCGACATTCATAGCGATCGCTTAACAGGTATTCACTTTATCAGCTTCAAATATGGAGACCCGAAGACACTGCAATCGATATCGATAATTTCCGTTGAGGCAGCCAGTGAGCACATGTTTGTCTCATCACACGCACACTGATGTAATTTGTTTTTAGACTCGCCCTAATTACCATATCACTACAACTATACTTTAAACATAGTATACTATATCTATGGTGACACCACTCAAAGTCAAAGTCAAATCATTTATCTCAAATAGGCACATTAAACGCACTTTTGAACGTCAAAATTAAAATTAAAATAAAATTGATTCTAGTCGCCCCTTCCAAAAGGTAGTTTTCGTATGGAGAAGAATGGGCAAGAAACTCCACCGTTACTCTTTTAAAATGTTTTACAATATTTTGCGTACATTAATTAAATAATTATATGTGAAGATGAGATGCACCTAAAAATAAAATTACTATACCACAATAGGTAAAAGAATTAAAATGAATTAATGAAACCATGACATATAAATTGACTATGTGATAGATACATGGTGCTCACATATTTACAAACATTCCAAAAGTAGACTATTTTCATAAATAAATAAGGAGTAATAAGTCCGGGTGTGACTGTACTCTCTCTGGGACCACGCTGACATTCCGTTCACAGTTATTTTACTGCTGACAGTAGCAACCATAAGTAACGAGAATAAAGGTCACTGTGATATTGACACTTGTTAGGGCAGCAACCCAAAAACAACCTCATTGTATCGATAACAAAGATCACTTTACTGTGTTTGAGCTTTACAAGAATCTCTTGGCGCTCGAATGACGTTCACAGAGGGCGCTGTTGATTAATAATAATAATATAATATCCCTGGACATTTCACACAACGCCATCTAGTCCCAAGCTAAGCAACCTAATGCTTGTGTTATGGTAACAAGATGGCTGATAATCTACTTATATACATTTTTTTTTTGTTGTAAATACATATATATTATAGATAGAAAAACACCCAGACTCCGAACAAATACATGTAGGACTTACAAATATTTGTTCTGTGCGGGAATCGAACCCGCAACACGCAGCGCAGCAGTCCGATCGCTCAGCCACTGCGCTAACCGTGTTCTCAAAATTGTGATTAACATTTGCGTAAAAGTTTTATGAAATATAAAATGGCGGTGTTAGTTCCGGTTTGGGCCACGCGCCGAAATAAGTTTGTAATGCTATATCTATAAATTATATTAGGTCAGGTATACAGACAATTAATAATTGACGACACGGTTGGCGCAGTGGCTGAGCGATCGACTTCTGCGCTGCGTGTGTTGGGTTCGATTCCCGCACGGAACAAATATTTGTATTGCCTACAAGTATTTGTTCCGGGTCTGGCTGTTTGTGTATGTCAGTTTAAATGTTTGTAAACGCACCCACAAGTAACTCCTAGTGTGGGGCAATGTTTAAGAGAAAAATATATATTAGGTTGGGGAAAAAGTCTTTTCGCATTATAGTATGTATGATTGTATGAACTTGTAATAAAATCTCTTTGGCTACTAATTTGGTTTAAACGTTTTCAATCCGGAAATTTTGATGTCAAAGATGCACGTCGCTCTGGTGGCCCTATTACGGATAAAATGGATGCCATTTTTGAAAAAGTGGAGCAAGATAGCAACATATCAGTTACGACGTAGCTGAAGAACTGGGAATTGACCACAAAACAGTTTTGGCGCATTTGAAAAAAACTGGGTACACAAAAAAGCTCGATATTTGGGTACCTCACGACCTCACTGAAAGAAACCTAATGAACCGTGTACTTATTTGTGATTCTTTATTACGACGTAATGAAACCGAACCATTTTTGAAGAAGCTGATAACTGGTGATGAAAAGTGGATTACGTACGACAAGAACGTGCGAAAAAGGTCGTGGTCAAAGGCCGGTCAGGCTTCACAGACTGTGGCGAAACCCGGGTTAACTCGCAACAAGGTGATGCTGTGTGTGTGGTGGGATTGGAAGGGCATTATTCATTATGAGCTGTTACCACCAGGCAGGACCATCGATTCTGAACTCTACTGCGAACAACTGATGAGATTAAAGCAAGAAGTTGAGAGAAAGCGGCCGGAATTAATCAACAGAAGGGGTGTGGTTTTTCATCATGATAACGCTAGACCTCACACATCTTTAGCCACTCAGCAAAAATTAAGAGAGTTTGGCTGGGAGGTGTTAATGCATCCGCCGTATAGTCCTGACCTTGCACCTTCAGATTTCCACCTGTTTCGGTCTCTTCAGAATTCTTTAGGCAGTGTCAGGTTAACATCTAGAGAGGACTGCCAAAACCAATTGTCGCGGTATTTTGATCAGAAGTCCCAAAATTTCTATAGCAATGGGATCATGTCCTACACCTACAAGATGGCAAAAAGTTATCGAACAAACTGGTACCTACTTAATTTAGTTAAATGTAAATAAACTGTATTAAAAAATGTTTTGAATTTTCTTAAAAAATCAAAATCAAAAGTCATTTATTCAAATTAGGCTGAGAATCAGCACTTTTCGAACGTCAAAATTACAAAAGACAGTCCCCCAAAAACGCCCGCCCTTCACCACTTCCTAGGGCTATCGCTGGGAAGAAGAAGTGACGCAACAAACTCCCCAGCAGCACAGCTGTCTGTTCAGTTATAAAATACTTGATACTATACAATACTAGGCGTTAAGTAATTAACATTACAAGGCACATAACATAAAATTAAATTACTTGCAATATGTCAGCTAGCCACGCCAATATACCAACAAATGTAATAAAAACTATACGTACTCAAGCTGAAAAATAATTAATTAAAATGTAAATAAAAACTTACTACCTAAAAAAAAGCCTCCAGGCATAAAGGGCGTGACAGCTTACATTCTGGTCACATAGCTGTCACTTGAAGTCACAGATGAAAAACTAGGACCATCGAAGTAAAATAAATAAATAAGTTCATACTAATAACAATAACCTGTCAGTAAGCTGATTCTGGAGAAAGGACATGAACATTGTCTTGAGTTAATTAGGGCGACCAACTATTCTTATCGTGTAAGTAGTCGTTGATGGAATAGTAAGCCTTTGAACAAAGGTTGGTTTTTCTTGAGCTTTAAACGCATTAAAAGGCAAATCTAGCAAAGACGAGGGTATCTTGTTATAAAAGGTTATACCAAGCCTAACAAATGAGTTATGAACCTTATGAAGCCGGTGAAAGGGGGCGCGTAGTTTGTCCTTATTTCTAGTATTAACACTGTGAATATCACTGTTTTTAGTGTACAAGTGCAAATTTTGCCTAATATATAAGATGTTTGCGAAGATGAATTGTGATGCAACCGTGAGAATATCAATATCTTTAAAAAAATCTCTTAGAGAAACTCTGGCACCTAGCTGGTAAATTGCTCGAACAGCCGGTCGATTCTGTAAAAATCTCACCGTGAAAACTCAAGTGAAGTGAGCTTGATGTGAGTTGTCAGTAGTGTCAATCCCTAGCATTATTTGGAATGACAGCTCACTCCACGCTCACTTCACTTGAGATTTCACGGTGATATGGTTACAGAATCGCACTGCTGGTCGTTTTTGAAGGACAAATATATTTTGTATATCAGCGGCTTTGCCCCACAGCAGAATACTGTAGGACATAACACTGTGAAAATAACTAAAATAGACTAAACGAGCTGTATCAACGTCAGTGTATTGTCTTACTTTCCTGACGGCGTAGGCAGCCGAACTGAGCCTTTAACACGTGCCATTAACATTGGACCCTATTATGTAAATAAGAAATTATTACGTTGAGAGCCTCGTTTCGGACACCGTAATGACGTGACTTACGCAAAAGCGTGTCATGGTGCACGCAATCAAAGGCTTTGGAGAGATCACAGAAAACTCCAATAGCATTTTGCGATTTCTCCCATGCGTCAAATATGTGTCTCAGCAGAGCAACACCCGCGTCTGTAGTTATAGTTGTCTGTTAGTAAAAAATGCGAAGAAACTTTTTCCCCAACCTATTATATATATATACTAGCTGTGCCCGCGACTTCGTCCGCGTGGATTAGTGACTTTTCGGGCAGCATATTTTGAATTACATATACCGTCGTTTGGGTAGATAAAAATTTACTTTACAGTAATGCTTCTCTGTATACGATATTTGACGTATGGCCATCGGGGATGAAAGCATACAGGCTCCTAGGATTGCAAACCCGTGACAGAGCCACATACAACTGACCATGCGAGAAACAGCTGATACTTAGATTTACACCCACAACTTTCAGCGTCTGACCTTGGGCTTTATTAATTGTCATCGTAAAACAAAGGCTGACTGGAAACTGGACTCGTTTAAAACTAAATGGAAAATTGTTTGGAATGAGAGGAATCCGAGAAATGAAAACACTTTCACCTTTTCCACACCCTGTTAAAATCTCTGCTTCTATCAGATTTCGTTGTAAATTGGTCACTTTTAACCTGGAGCCATTGCAAAGTTTTGGGGGGCTTAAATTTCTAAGAAGCATTATGGGTTCGCAGAAGTCTCAGACTCACGCGATAGCGCGTGAGCTTCGCGATCGACAGATAAAGGTGCCTTTCGTTGTTCCCCGTTTTCCCTATTTCGAGTTGTCATCATTCGAGAACGATTTGAACTCAGTCGAGATTCTCGCTGAGTCGAAGTTTCTGCAGCATGAAACCTAGTCCGATGTTCCCGAGTTGTAGAGAGCCTTGCCTCACGACCTTCCTCAGATTCCTGTGATCGAACTAATTTCATCCTTTTAGCATTTCTGCTAAATTGGGAGAGGTTGGATCTTCTTCGAGGAATTCTTACAATAAAATAGTACTTACTACTTAACACACAGTTATATTATAATTAAATTATAAATACTTACAGATTATTATACAATCTAAAATTATCACAGTTTAAGTAATAAGTGTTATTAAGACGTGTAAACCAAACCAGTTTGTCTTGGCCTCACTTTGTATGATATTTTCTCACAATGAACGGTCAGCCAATACTGGTTTTGCATAGCTTGATGTGTAGCCGTGTGTACTAACTTTATAAAACAAAAGAATTGCTAGACAAAATTTATTACTAACCTGAGCTAATGAACTTATACTTAATAAAGAAAATCAAGAAAAGAAATGCCTAACCTATACCAAATACTTATAATATTTATATACAAACCCT
The DNA here is from genome assembly GCA_945859715.1 of Apamea sordens. Classification (NCBI taxonomy): domain Eukaryota; kingdom Metazoa; phylum Arthropoda; class Insecta; order Lepidoptera; family Noctuidae; genus Apamea; species Apamea sordens. The sequence goes on along the minus strand of OX244015.1, from coordinate 394,752 downwards.
AAATACAAATTAACATAAGTATACCGAAAATCAAGGAAAGAAATGCCTAACCTTATAACAAATGCTTACAATATTTATTTACAAACCGTAAATAAAAATTAAGATAAGTAAATACCCAAAAATCAAGGAAAGAACCGCCTAACCTATACCAAATACTTACAATATTTATTTAGAAAATTTTAAAGAAAATTAAGAAAAATAACCTTACCTACAAACCCTAAAATATAAATAAATGAAATATGCAAACAGTCAGTATTCAAGTGAATCGCAATAATCGAATGCAACTATTCGTCTATACTCTCCAGGATACGTGCGTTCGCTACGAATAACTGAGTCCTTATGGCAGCGGAGCGTTTTTTTTTTATGAATGGCATCACGTTGTTGACCTTGAGAGGTCGTGACTACAACCGGACTATCCTGTGGTTGCCTTAAGAATTCTTAAAGCCTCCAGCCAGGGCTACATCTAGATTAAAACTAAGCGACTGCACGCTAAGGGCACCCCCTGTGGGGTACGAACCTCGGCTTAGGGCGTCGCTGGGAGAGGGCAGCAAGGGGACAGGCTGGACCGAATTAGTATTATTAATGCTTTGATGAGCGCGGCGTTTCTTAGGACTATCTCTGAGAAGAAAGGCCGAAACAAACTCAGAGGTCTCAGTCGGGGAATTTAAAGCTACAGGCTCAGCTACGGCGCGGGCTGGCACTTCAGCGGGCAAGTGTCGGTGGGTCAGCGGCGCGGCTCTCAGCGCGCTTTATATAGCCACGGACACGCAGGCGCGAGGCGTGTACGTACTCTGATAGAATACCGTAACAAAAATGTTCGCCGTGATTCTTTAAATTGACATAACTTTTTAATTTATGAACTGATTGACATGAAATAAACACTAAATGTTAAGTGAAGCTTACTACAATATATTGGTGAAAACCGCATCTAAATCGAATAAGCCGTTTCTGATATTAGCGTGCACAAACACACAGACAAACAGACAAAAAAAAAATTAATTGCAATTTCGGGTTCGGCATCGATATAATAACAACCCCTGCTACTTTTTTTTTTATTTATTTCCATTGTACAGACACCACTTTTCTACAAATTTATTATATGTATAGATAACTACTGCGCATACCCCAAATGCCAGCTACAATTAAATACGTTACACAAAATGATACAATGTTGTTATTTTCCTCATTTGAAACAGGAAAGTACTTCTGTTATTAAATTTACCTAACGTGGCGAAGCACAATGAAATTCCCCTTAACTATAATTAAAATGTATATTTTATGAAACTGTGTTGAGGAACTGTTACCTATGACTACAATAATATAGTCCACATTTTCGATGTCGATATCGGTGACCGTTTGAAAATATTATTTCCTAGTGTGTGCGTGTAATAATATGTCTCACCAGACCGAACCGACCAACTACAATAATAAAACAGCTTTGACCTGCATAATATTGTTGAATCTTACATACTTACACTTTTGAACTTTTTCTATTTTAGTATTACATGAGTGGGCTTTGTCGCTCAGTGAGCACATCGTCCAGTACAAGAAAACACAAAAATATTAATTAAGTACAATCTACCCTTGCTGAATCATGTTCGGGTGCGCTCGGCACAATCCGATCTGAGCCGAGTGGCTTTTCCCGAATAAAATATTTTATTCCACTTTGCCACCCGGATGTGCCGAATAATGCCGAGCCGAACAAGTGTAACCCCTTACTGTAATGAATAGCATGCCGTGGTGATCATGGGCAATAACTATCAAATGAATGTGTACCTTCTTATTGTTTTCGACATTTTCTCATTAGGTACCGTGTGCCGACTGCCTCGCTGGTCTATTCTTGGATTATTTATTACAAATGTCTCGTAACCCTTCCTTGGCCCCTCTATAGCATGGGGCTTTGAATATAACTAGTGGAACGTGGGTGTACTATAGGTACAGTTCTGCCTAACCCCTCGGGCAATACTCGCTTCCTGTGTACGGTGGGACAAGGGCCTAAGATGCGATAAAAACAATATTCTCATTAAATATCTCGATCTGAGTAACTTGTTCGCGCGTGTTACGTTATCTATCACAGTTATTAATAGTTTTCCCCGTTACATGTAACATGACCGATACTTGTTTACTCGTCGGTTTATGAATTTGAACAATATTACGTCTTTAAAAATATTATCAAAATGTAAGATTTACGCAGCCATTACTATGCTATTATAAAGCAAAGGGGGATGTGTGGTGCTACGCGAATGGATAGAATAAGGAATGAGTACATAAGAGGAAGTGTGGCATGTGATGCGGAGAAAAGAGGAAAATGTATGAAAGGTTTGAGTATGAATGTGGATGGCTACACGCGTAGGGGAAGACCAAAGGAACGATGGACGGACTGTGTGAAAGATGATATGGCTAGAAAGGAAGTGACTACCGAGATGATAACTAATAGAGAAGTAGGTATGGAAGAAAAAGACATGTTGCGTCGACCCGAAATAAATTGTGATCAGCGCAGAAGTACGATGATGACGACGCAGGCATTACTGTGTGACCTGATCTATAGTTACTGTCTATGTCTGGCAGGAGGATCTGACATGCTCACTGTACACACACATGCACAAATGTTAAACTGATGATGACGTTGTGTATCGGCTCGTCCAGTTCCTACAATTCGGTTGATCTAATCAGAGTAAGAAATCAAAGCTGGAAAATGTTGGCATTATAATCAGCAGAAGATTTGGAGCCATAGCGCTAGATCTCGATTCACTCAGTAAAGCAATGTTTTTTTTTTTGTATTGAAGTAAGTAGCGACGATGCCATTACACACTGCTCACTCTTAACATAATGGTGATCGATATATACTGATATCCTTGTTCGGGGATTAAACCTAAATATTAACTTTTACAGTACCAAAGATACAACATTGACTGGAAACTTCAATATTTTTGCAGTCGGTACGAATCTATTTTTGTTTTGCGGTCATGACAGTTTTCTTTGCGCTTGTATGAGGTATAATTTGGATATTGCAAAATTAATGATTTCTAATTATTAACTGGGACTTTTCAGTTGCGGATAGGGATAACCACAAAATAATTTTACATGACGCAATACTCCAACTGTCGTTAGGTAACATTGCAGTGCAGTGCAATGCGCGGTGTAGTACGGTCGCGTTTGCGCTGCACAGTACGAATATTATATTCGAGAATTGCGCGGCTATAGCCGCTGCCCGTTTTCCGCTATGAGTTCCCAAACTCTCATAGCCAACGAAGTATTGGCATTCATCAAATATGCAATCGACTACATGGACGAGATCAGCATCTTGCAGATCTGCAAGTCATCGTACAAGGAGGAAGAGATTAGCAGTGCCAAGTTGCTGCTGTTCACAACCCTCGGCAAAATCAGCGGGGCACAAAACGCCTCCATCTGCAGTTTCGGGTCGGCGGACTCGAATGCGTCACCAACTGCCGAGAATGCTTGCGTTGCAACGCGTGCCGTGGCCGTCCCTGCCTCGACACAGGTGGAGACAACGACGTGTGTAGGTTCGTCGACCCCCAAACGAGCCTACTCAGCAATAGTACATACATACATAGTTGGATAGTTGAGAGAACAAAAGAAAATCGAATGCACATGCAGCAGCGATCTCCTGTCTGCTAATGTGTATGTAACATCACGGAACCAGACATGTCACGCAGACGAAGTCGCGGGCAGTGGGGCGGGGGAACAAGACATGTCACGCAGACGAAGTCGCGGGCAGTGGGGCGGGGGAACAAGACATCTCCCGCAGACGAAGTCGCGGGCAGTGGGGTGGGGGAACAAGACATCTCCCGCAGACGAAGTCGCGGGCAGTGGGGCGGGGGAACAAGACATCTCCCGCAGACGAAGTCGCGGGCAGTGGGGCGGGGGAACAAGACATGTCACGCAGACGAAGTCGCAGGCAGTGGGGCGGGGGAACAAGACATGTCACGCAGACGAAGTCGCAGCTAGAAGCTAGTCAATAACAAATACAATCATCATTATCCTTAGCGCTTAGCATTTACTGTGCTGTACATTATCTGAGGAGGAAATTAGGTAGGTACTGAAAAATGCGATTATAAAAGCGACCACGAACCGACGTTGTTACTTATTTCAGTTTGTTTTGTACTTACAGTTGCACGTTTGTTAATAATTTTAATTAAGCGTCATTTATACATACTTTAAAAGATATTACTTCGTTTTTAATAGATTGATTAGTTGTTTATTTTTTCATTTAAAATGAAATCTTTCACTGTCTTTGTTTTATTATTTTCTCTACGGACTATCAGTTTGGCTGCGGACGTGACCGTGTATTATGATGTGGATTATCGTAAGTAACGTTTCCATATTTCCGACAATTTAAATATACCAAATACACATACATACAATATAACATGTTTACAACATAGATACTAAAACAACAGCCACATTTTTATAAAACTTTCGTGTACTATACTACGTTTGTAGCTTTGGTCACATCAGCCAAAATATACAGGACTGCAAAAAGAATTTTTCAAATCCAGTCGGATTTGAAAAATTATTTTTGCATTTGATAGCTGAATTCTTGAGGAAGGCTATAGCCTACTTAGCATCGCTTGGGGAACAAGCATGCGGATGAAGTCACGCGTAGAAGCTAGTAGGTATGTTATAAATATTCTAACCTTTTGGCGTATCTATTTTTACAATTTGCGGTACTTACAACTCTATAAGAATACGAACAGAGTGTAATATGCTCATCCCCCACAACAAATAGCGTGATTATTTACAGCCTACACACTGACTAGACTTATAGGGAATATCTAAATATTCAAAATATATCAGGTAATATTTGCGTGATGGAATTTACTTTCAGGCAAACAGACAAAAATTCTAAACCAAATAATCCAATTCTAATTATTAGCCTAACGTTCTGTTAAAGTTTAAAATAGTAGCGGTCCCCCGACGGGACAATATTTAATCAAAAAAATTCATACGTACTTACGTAGGGTCATAATTTCAAGGTTATTTTCTGCTTGAAAATATAAAACCAAACCGAGGCGGGTTGTTAAAATTAAAATTGCGACCGCGCCTGCTTTTATGTTCTTATTTGAAATAACTGATTTGACTTTGACATAATCCAGTCTTTTGCGATGCCACGGTTTTTTTTGTTTTATCCTTCTCCAGAATAGCTGCTGCACTTTAGGTATTTTACCGAACTTTACGAAAAAACGAAAATGTTACTAACGTGCGGTTTTGACAGCAGCATGCCCGGGCTCCTCTCACAAGAGCGCTGGCACCACGCTCGCGCGGCGTGGTAGCCGGTGCTGGCGTGATCATTTGTCCCTTTTTAACGTCAATATAGCGATCTATTTAGCCACCGTTGCCGCTGTAACTACTTACCCTTCTCACAACCAGCCCGTCACCCCACTCAACTTTGATAAATATAAAAGTAACTTTGTATCTGGTACGTTTCTAGGAAACTGAAAGAACCTGACGATCCTTTTTTTTCCTTAGCTAATGATCCAAAAGTGAAAACCTACATTTAATGATATTGTTTGTTGCAGATCCCCCAGCAACTGGCACAACGATGAGTACAACAGCAGATATTACGTCCAATAATAATTCTTCAACAGACTTACAAATATCGACCAACAAAAATTCAGCAACTGATACTCGTAAGTATTATCTTTGCAGCCATCCTTACTGACTGACTCATCTTATTCTGGTGGTCTGCACGAGCTGTCCTCGTATAGTTTGCCTTACTGTTACAAACAGATACAAATGTATTTCTGCAGTATATTGCTTGTGCCGTATACGTATTGTGTTGTAATAACGTTACTTTTGTTTTTCAGAAAATGCTAAGCACCCTCAAAACCTGTTATTATACGTCTTAATACCTTCCGTAATAGGGACGTCTGCTGTAATATTGGTTAATTATTTGTCAAGGAAAAAAAAAAACAGTTTATCCATACATTATGTCGAGTTATCTTCTATCTATATCTATACTTATAATAAATCTGTAGAAGTGAAAATTCTGTACATTGAAAATATCAAAAAAATAAATGGCGGGGGTATTACTAGACCGACACCGAACCCAAAAATGTGATTAAAAAAATTTTTGTCTGTCTGTCTATCTGTCGGTCTGTCTGTCTGTCTGTCTGTTTGTTCAGGCATCACGCAAAAACTACCGGTTCGATTACGATGAAACTTTGTATAATTATTCTTTAATATCCTGGGCACCACACTGGGTACTTTTTATCCCGGAAAAGTATATACAATAAAAAACAAACTTAATTTTGCGGTTCGATCCCTAGACCCGATTACTGTACTAACCGCAAATAATAAGTTTGTCGTAGGTTGCAAATGTAGTGCTGAAGGTTGAATTTGGCTTGCACCGTTCGCAACACGCGTGGCGCGCGGCCGCCACGGATCGCGACCGTATTTACGGACATTTTTTGAACTTTGATTTGAACGGACGTGTCGAGTGGCGAGCGTTCGTTCTTATTTTAACTGCTACTTGCAATTCTAAACCGTGCTTTTCAGTGCGACCTTTTTATTCCTTTTAGTTTTTAGAGTTATTTAGGTTTATTTTATAAGTCGTACATAGGTCTGTATAGATTTTAATTTTAAAGTATAGGTAGTATATTTGATAGTGTACGTAGTGACCGTAGGTTATTTTATAATACTGTTAGACTTACTGTAGAGACTAATCCTACATTAGTCATTCGTATAGATATTAGTTTTTTGGGATTTTGCTTATTTATTGAGTTTAGATTAGTTATCATCAGAAATAGGTTTATTTAGGTAGGTAGGTATTTTATTTTCTGTTATGAGTTAATTTTTGTTTTTAATTAGGTAGGTACTTAGGTAAAGATATCATATAGGTACCCTCTTAATCACCACTAATGAGACACAATTGGTTTTATATTGTAATTAGCCACAAAGGGCCCGCGAGATAGATGGCATCATGGGGAAGCACATACATTTTATCCTGTTAGCACGTTCTCGTGGGATAATTTACGACATCCACGCGGGCGAAGCCGCGGGCTGAAGCTAGTGCGAACATAAATCTATGGATCAACTGATTTTTGTCGGTGGATTTTCTTGCCCATTCTTCTCAATACGAGACTCCTTTTGGAAAACTCCTATTTCTGCTTGAAAGTATAAAACCAAACCGAGGCGGGTTGTTAAAATTTTCGAGCTCGCTTCGCTCGCTCTTCCCACCCTACGTAATGTTTAGGCCCCGAAGGGTTAGGCAGGGGTGTACCTTCATGTAGTACTTATACCCCATTTCGCCAGTTGTTTAAGTCCCATGTCACAGGGGGTGAGCCTCCTGCCACCAACCAGGCATAACTCCCGGCTCCAGGCTGCTTCTGAGAAATTTCTGATGGAGAAACATAACAACACTGTTCCTACCTAGGAATTGAACCCAGGACCTCATGCTCCGCAGTAACGCTGGCGACCACTAGACCAACAAGGAGATGTGCCTCCCTTATTAATATTCCTCGGCACCCATGGTGACCCCCCCCCCCCCCGCCCCTGAACAATCTTGAGCTGCGACCGCGCCTGCTTTTATGTGCCTATTTGAAATAACTGATTTGACTTTGACATAATCCAGTCTTTTGCGATGCCACGATTTTTTTTGTTTTATCCTTCTCCAGAATAGCTAGGTATTTTACCGAACTTTACGAAAAAACGAAAATGTTACTAACGTGCGGTTTTGACAGCAGCATGCCCGGGCTCCTCTCACAAGAGCGCTGGCACCACGCTCGCGCGGCGTGGTAGCCGGTGCTGGCGTGATCATTTGTCCCTTTTTAACGTCAATATAGCGATCTATTTAGCCACCGTTGCCGCTGTAACTACTTACCCTTCTCACAACCAGCCCGTCACCCCACTCAACTTTGATAAATATAAAAGTAACTTTGTATCTGGTACGTTTCTAGGAAACTGAAAGAACCTGACGATCCTTTTTTTTCCTTAGCTAATGATCCAAAAGTGAAAACCTACATTTAATGATATTGTTTGTTGCAGATCCCCCAGCAACTGGCACAACGATGAGTACAACAGCAGATATTACGTCCAATAATAATTCTTCAACAGACTTACAAATATCGACCAACAAAAATTCAGCAACTGATTTATTTATTTGTTTATTTATTTATATGGCACTTCAAGGACTTACTCACTACGACATACATAAACAAAAATCACATACAGTTTTAGGAATTGTGAACTCGTCACTTACAGAAGTGCACAGCACTAGCACAGAAATAGATAGTAAGTACAACATATCGTTAGTTAAATTATACAATATAGGATATACACGAAAGTAAAAGTAGCATTAAAAGTTAAAATGAGCAATGTTCACAAATACGATCGAAAATACAAAAACAATTTAAAAAAGCAACAAAAAGGAGGCGGCTGGCAGGGAAGGGAAAGGAAGTACTTAAATACAATTAATAATGGGTGGCTCGTGTCGCACAGACGACTCGAGACTCGGAGCTGGATACTCGAGACTCCGAGCTGGTTAAAAGTTTCGATCGAAATTGTCGCAAAGGGTTATAGTAGATGTCGATGCTATTGGTTCGTGTAGCAGTTTTATTATATTTTCCCATTAGACGGTTCATGGGTGCGGTGCTACCAAGGTTAGTACGACTTGCAAGTAAGGCAAAGGTAACGGTTTCACGACTAGACCTAATAGAGTTCTGTCGCGGTACAGCTATACTTAATTCCGCCAAAAGATCGGGAACATTTAGTACACCGTTTAGGATTTTATAGAGAAAGATTTGGTCCGTTACGTCTCTTCGGTGTTCAAGTGAACACATTTTAAAATGACTGAGCCTTTGATCGTAAGAATTATCCCGTGGACAGTTAGGGCTTCTAAAACGAAGGTATCTGGTGAAGCTTCTTTGGATACGTTCAATGACTGACTGACTGACTCATCTTATTCTGGTGGTCTGCACGAGCTGTCCTCGTATAGTTTGCCTTACTGTTACAAACAGATACATATGTATTTCTGCAGTAATATCCCTTATTAATATTCCTTGGCACCCATGGTGACGCCTCCCCCCCCCCCCCCCCCCGCCCCTGAACAATCTTGAGCTGCGACCGCGCCTGCTTTTATGTTCCTATTTGTCTTTTGCGATGCCACGATTTTTTTTGTTTTATCCTTCTCCAGAATAGCTGCTGCACTTTAGGTATTTTACCGAACTTTACGAAAAAACGAAAATGTTACTAACGTGCGGTTTTGACAGCAGCATGCCCGGGCTCCTCTCACAAGAGCGCTGGCACCACGCTCGCGCGGCGTGGTAGCCGGTGCTGGCGTAATCATTTGTCCCTTTTTAACGTCAATATAGCGATCTATTTAGCCACCGCTGCCGCTGTAACTACTTACCCTTCTCACAACCAGCCCGTCACCCCACTCAACTTTGATAAATATAAAAGTAACTTTGTATCTGCTACGTTTCTAGGAAACTGAAAGAACCTGACGATACTTTTTTTTCCTTAGCTAATGATCCAAAAGTGAAAACCTACATTTAATGATATTGTTTGTTGCAGATCCCCCAGCAACTGGCACAACGATGAGTACAACAGCAGATATTACGTCCAATAATAATTCTTCAACAGACTTACAAATATCGACCAACAAAAATTCAGCAACTGATACTAGTAAGTATTATCTTTGCAGTCATCCTTACTGACTGACTCATCTTATTCTGGTGGTCTGCACGAGCTGTCCTCGTATAGTTTGCCTTACTGTTACAAACAGATACATATGTATTTCTGCAGTATATTGCTTGTGCCGTATACGTATTGTGTTGTAATAACGTTACTTTTGTTTTTCAGAAAATGCTAAGCACCCTCAAAACCTGTTATTATACGTCTTAATACCTTCCGTAATAGGGACGTCTGCTGTAATATTGGTTATTTATTTGTTATGGAAAAAAAAATATTATCATCAGAGTTCGCCACCAGCAGAAGGAATTGAATACTTACGTAAGTCCTTAATTTTTGTATAATCGAGTACAATTTTATTCTGCTATGAAACTAATGACAAAGAGTCATGTGCCTAGTGTAGCGGGCGTCGTGGGTCGTGGCGCAGCTTTTGAGAAGCCTTTATTCCCATCTGCCCCCTTTGAGCTTGCCACTGGGGTGGTGGTTGGCACTAATAGGTGGCGTTTGACACAAGTGATGAATATTTTCTCAAAATGGAATAATCAGCAAAAACTTGTGATACAGAAAAATAATCTTTTAATTTTAAATAATGTTCTATTGCCACAATCACAGTTTTAATCACAGTATAATTTACAATAAAGAAACAGAAATGTATAAATATTGTTAAAATAATGTAATGATTTTACACCCATCTTAAATTGTTGTAAGAGTACTGTTATACTAATAAAGAAATAGAGAATTTAAATTTATATTTATACAACATGCAAATTGTTTTCTTATATATAGAAGAGTTCCAAAATTATTTGCCATTATTAAACTTAATTTTTATTGCTAACTAGCTTCTGCCCGCGGCTTCGCCCGCGTGGATGTCGTAAATTATCCCACGGGAACGTGCTAACACAATAAAATGTATGTGCTTCCCCAGGATGCCATCTATCTCGCGGGCCCTTTGTGGCTAATTACAATAGAAAACCAATTGTGTCTCATTAGTGGTGATTAAGAGGGTACCTATATGATATCTTTACCTAAGTAACTAGCTAATTTAAAAAAAAAAACTCAATAACAGAAAATAAAATACCTACCTACCTAAATAAACCTATTTCTGATGATAACTAATCTAAACTCAATAAATAAGCAAAATCCCTAAAAACTAATATCAGCTATACGAATGACTAATCCTACCTAACAGTATTATAAAATAACCTACGGTCACTACGTACACTATCAAATATACTACCTATACTTTAAAATTAAAATCTATACCTACGACTTATAAAATTAAACCTAAATAACTCTAAAAACTAAAATGAATAAAATGGTCGCACAGATAATACTGTGGGTGACATAATGCGTTGCGGTTGGTACAGTAATCGGGTCTAGGGATCGAACCGCAAAATTATGTTTGTTTTTTATTGTATATACTTTTCCGGGATAAAAAGTACCCAGTGTGGTGCCCAGGATATTAAAGAATAATTATACCAAGTTTCATCGTAATCGAACCGGTAGTTTTTGCGTGATGCCTGAACAAACAGACAGACAGACAGACCGACAGACAGACAAAAAATTTTTTAATCACATTTTTGGGTTCGGTGTCGGTCTAGTAACACTCCCTGCCATTAATTTTTTTGATATTTTCAATGTACAGAATTTTCACTTCTACAGATTTATTATAAGTATATAGATGATATCCAGTGGTTTTATTTAAATTTCTATTGATAATGTACAATACGAAGTGCGAATAAACCCCTGTACTATAACTACGAAGGGGACAGATGAAACTAAATAGGTACCATTGACCACCGGGGCGGTAAACGCCACCTATTAGTGCCAACCACCACCCCAGTGGCAAGCTCAAAGGGGCAGATGGGAATAAAGGCAAGCCAGGTGGGCCGCTGCAGCTACAACTTATTTAGACGGGGGTACTCTGGTGAGCCACTGTGCGACTGTGGAGCCACATCACAGACTGCCTCACTGAGCTGTTCTGCTCTGTGTGCACTAACTGCTGCACTATGAAGGACCTGTGCGAGCTCACTGCTAATGCTGTGGAAGTGACCCTTGAACAAAGTACAATTAAAAAGAACAGTGTTAAATATTCATCGCATTACCACAAAGGAGTCAGCAGGTCCCTTCGCCACAGGCTAACACTGAGTTCTCGTCGAAGTCAAAGTCAAAATTGTCTATTTGTTTCAATGAGACAATGGTCTCATTGAAACAAATAGACAATTTTGTCAGTGAGTTGACATAATAAATCCACGCAATGCAAGGATCAGTTCCCGTTTCGTCTCTAAAGCGAACACATTACAAGCCTGATACTCCACGGCCAACCTATTCCGGGAACACCCAGCGTACTTCTCCGCACTGGTACCTGACGGACCCTCTCTAAGCTTCCATCCTCCGTGAAGGCCTCCAGAACCAGTCGGACTGCCGGCGCGCCTCGCTGGAGGACTCAAGACTCTCCTGAATTTATTGGGCCACGTCTCATCCGAGGGCCGCCTGACCTGGAGGGCTGCCAGCACCCCCCGTGCCTGCTTCCGCCTCACCTGGCGGACTGACAGCATCCCGCCGTGCCTGTTTCCTCCTGCTGCCGAGCTGTGTCCTGATCCTGCTGCGTGGGCCCTCCTACGGGTAGCCTCCGTGCCGCACACGCACCAGCACCTGCCCGCACCTGCACCTGCACCTGTCACCGGCACCTGCCTTGCGTCGGTCTACATCTTCAGCTCCAACTGGATCTCCACCTCAACCCACCTATCGCGCATCGTCATCCATACACCCCACCTCCACATACTACACACCACTCTTCAGTCCATCTCCATCTTTTGAATTTCTTGTAAATATATCTTTAATTGTTTTCTACCTCCCTTTCTTTAATTTAATTTTACCTTTGACTTTAAAAGTTAAGCTTTTCTTGTGCTACACGACTGGGTAAGCAAGGAGGCGCGAATGAAACTTAATTTTTTTCTGGGTATAAACCCAAAAAAAAAATTAAGTTTCACTCGCGCCCCCTTAAGTTAGGATATAATTTTGTTATTTTAGTGTTAGCTTATAAATTGTGACTATATCATACATTTTTGAAGACCTCAAATTTTGAGAAAAATCTTTTATTTATTTTAGTGTGAATTTAATCCTAAAACGAACAACCCTAAACTCAATGATATTCTAAAATATCATTGCCTAAACTTGTCAAAATTGACACATGGTTCTACCATCTACTGTCAATCAACAGTACGTTTTATAATCGGTCTGTCACGTAGACAGAGGATAGTAGGTAGACAAGTCCTCAGCTCAGCGTATGCAGTATGAGATAGCGATAGTTCGACATAAGTACTGTCAACGACCAGAAGTCCACTTATACCGCAATGACCATTATCGCCTGCGCTATACGGGCTGCGGCGCCTATAGACACATACGCATATTTATCCGTGTGAGTGATGTTCCAACGCTAACAAATTAACATGTCGTGTAGCATCGCGCTACGAGTAGTCATAGATGTGGTCAATGCTAGACAAGGACATAGTAAAAGCAAACAAGTACGACATCTTCATACATTCGCACCGCGCACGGTTTGTATGTGAGCGCGCTCGTACGTATGCGTCGTCGCACGCACACACTGACAAAATTTATCGCTGCTAAAGGTGCGCCAGTCGTGGCTGTGACGCCGGTAATATCGCCCGCGCCCGCGCACGCTTCGCCGCTGCCCTGCTGCTCGTAATAAATAATTTGTACGTGTACCTACCTACCTCCTTTAACTACAAAGACTTCATAATCATTTCATTTTATTTGAATAAATACATGATTCAGTAAAACCACGTTTCTATTAGTCATATTTCGATCGTAATTTTTCAAAAAACTAAACAGATAACATGACGTAGGCAATGAAAAAAATGTAGTCGGCTTCTGGTCTATGTACTTACACACGGCTACACGTCAAGCAATATAAAACCAGTTTGTCTTGGCCTCACTTTGTATGATATTTTCTCACAATGAACGGTCAGCTAATACTGGTTTTGCATAGCTTGATGTGTAGCCGTGTGTAGAAAAAATAATTAAAAAAAACTTTGTATTAAAGGTCCCTGATGCTTACCCTACAGGGGAACATTGTTTTGTATAGAGATTGACTATGCATTTTTGACGATTGAATAAAGTACATCTAGGTGACAGCCCTACGAGTTTAGGCTATTATCGCTCGCTCGGGGCTTGAGTTGGCCTACTTGTTTGCTTTTATTATGACAAGGATGACAATATCAGTAACTTGTTTTTTGATCGCAGTCTGATTATTTTTGTCATAGTAATGCAAAATTTCTACAAGTAAATATAAGTTAACATTAGCTAGATCGGTAACGAGGCTGCACTCTCTAATGTAATCGGCATAGATGTGGGTTCGAATCCTAGTTGGGCCAGTTTTTTTTTTTTTTTTGATGTAATTATTATTATTTGTATGTTTTAGTAATTTATTTTAGTAAATTACTTTGAACAAATAGATATTACAATAAAGATAATTTATTATAATATGATAATAAATGAAACAAATGATGTGGTAACATTGTAATATTTTTTATACAAAAGAAATCCTTTACACTTACTTATGTTATTAATATAGTATTGAATGTTAAAAAACACATTTTAGGTTACATACAGATATTATGAAAATTCTGATATCATTTAAGAGGTTATAGCTTAATTATTCATTTTCTCAATGAAAAGAGGATTGAAACTTAACCTCAATATTACAATAATATAAATACTAATTTGTTAAAGTTACGGCCACTATGTCCCCTGACACAAAATTACCCTACCTGTCTATGACTTTTAATATTTCGTGTGACCCCCGTTAGCCTCGATACAGCTAATGAGACGTCGACGCATAGACGCCACAATATTTGCACAGATATTTGTGCCGCGCAAACTATCCCATAACTGCATGCAATGGGATTTGAGTAGCTCAGGGCATCTCTCGTCCCGAGCATCCCATCTTTGCACCTTTAAACCCCATATATTTTCTATGGGGTTTAAGTCAGGGGACCGAGCTGGCCAAGGAATAACTTTAATTTCCGGATGATTGCTAAACCGTTCGCGAACAATGCTGGCACGGTGAATGGGACAATTGTCTTGAACAAAACTTATCTATCTCGTTTAAGTCTTCTGCGGGGTAGATATTACGCACCGTAGGCAACATTATTTATTTATTTATTTATTTATCCCATGGAAAACCAACAGCTTTACATAAATACAATAGATAAACTGGAATAAGAAACATAAAGCCAATTATAGGTTTTCACGGCTAGCTATACAATAATACAGTAAAAGATCTTATAGGTACACGACAAATTAACAAGAACATAAGCGCACCAACCATCAAATCGGTACCGGTAATATAAGGAATAAACTACACTAAAATTAAATTAAATAAGTACCAGAACTAAATTAACACTAAAAATTTATTTTGAAGAAATCAAGGTTCAGCCTATTGCGTACGCTTGAGCCTTTCGTTGAAAACAAGTCAAAAGAGAACTGCTTGCATAAGTCATTAAAGTCTTTACTTGCTCGCACTAAAAATGAGTTTTGCCTGTAGTTGGAAGAAGATAATGGAATAGCGATAGGTGGATTAAATCTGAGTAGTCGCTGGGGAATATTAAAATACAGCTTACGTAGGAGCTGCGGACAATCCACCTCATTGGATACAATTTTGAGCAAAAATGTGCAATCTCCTAATCGACGACGGTTAATAAATGGTTGTAGGTGAAATTTGCTGCAAAGATCCAAATAGTCAGAACTGTGATAGGTATCCGCAAACGATAACACAGAAACTTAACAAGTCTTTTTTGCACACCCTGTATGCGATCGATGTGCACGCCATAACGCGGGTTCCAAATTTGAGAAGCATATTCTAAATGACTTCTCACAAATGAGCAATACCATAATATGAGCATACCAATAATTGTGTATGTACCTACTGCGCGTACGACACGCGTGTGTGTGTGTCGGCGCGCACGCGACATTTGTAGCGAGCATCTGATTAAAACAGTATGACACTAACTCGCTGTTTGACTATACGTGTGCTACCCCCGTTCCCGATACCTAAATATATAACAGTGGCGACGAGGATCAAAACAACACGGAAATGTTCTCTAGTGGAGTGTTTGGTGCTATAACCAATTTTGACCACCTCACAAACGAATGGGGTACTTATAAGTCACGTCTCACGCAGTGGTTTGTTGCGAACGACATAGACGATGTGTCGGACAAAGCCAAGGTCAAACGGAAAGCTATATTACTAAGTGCATTGAGCGACTCAAGTTACAAGCTAGCGAGTGACCTGGCGCTGCCGCGGAAAATTGAGGAGGTAGAATACGACAAAATTATCCATTTGTTGGACTGCCATCTTACCCCGAAACGGCTGGGTTTTGCGGAGAGGTTTCATTTCTACTCGGCTACACAGCGCCAAGGTGAAAGTCATGCTCAGTGGGCAGCACGGATTAGGGGATTGGCGGCACACTGCGGGTTCAAAAATCTGGAAGAGGCCCTTCTCGACAAATTTGTAATGGGAATGGCAGCGGGTCCCGAGCGGGAGAAATTGTTCGCGAAGGATCTGCAGGGACTGACGCTGGTCAAGGCCGTGGAGTTGGCTGAGAACGTGTGCGCGTCGCGCAAAGCAGCAACGACCACCCAAACATCGAGCGGCGCGGGCGGCAACAGCATGGCCGTCGCGGCCGACGGCAGCGCGGGGCCTGACGGCGTGTTCAGTATCTCTAGGAAAGAAAAGTGCAGTGTGTGCGGGTATACCAATCACAAGTCAAATCAGTGCAGATTTAAAAGTTACAAATGCAAAAAGTGTAACCTTAAGGGTCATTTAAGTAGAATGTGTGCGGCTAACTCAAAAGTAAATTACGTCACGAAAGATATTGTGGATGTCGGAGACGATGGTAAGTCACATGTACTTAACATTAAATGCGTGAGGGGTAGACCAATGTCGGAGTTAATACAAGTAAATGGTGTATTTTTGGAGTTTGAAATAGACAGTGGATCAGCCGTTAACGTCATTTCAGATCATACCTATCATTGTTATTTCAAGGAAGTGCCATTGTTCGACAACGATAAAAAATTATGTAGTTATACTGGAAATAAAATTATAACGTTAGGGTTCATTCGGTTGTCCGTGACGTACGTAGATAGCATTCATGTGTTAAAGTTCTACGTAGCGCGCGGCGGCGGGCTGTCGCTCCTAGGCCGCGAGTTCTTACATACATTTAATTTAGAGTTCGCCCCGGCGGCGGCACCTGTTAATTATTTAGATAAATCAAAGAATCGTGATATCAATCAAATTATTTCGCAATTTCCCAAACTTTTCGCTAGTAAATTAGGTTGTTTCAATAAACATAAGGTATCTTTAAAATTAAAACCTGATGCAAAGTTGTTATTTTTTAAAGCAAGACCTGTCGCTTTCGCATTGAGGGAAAAAATTGATGCGGAGCTGAATCGTCTTGTAGATCTAGGGATATTACAACCTGTAGAATATTCGGAATGCGCCTCTCCCATAGTCCCGGTTTTAAAAAAAGACGGTGGTGTTAGGATCTGTGCAGATTATTCTGTAACTATTAACAAGCAATTAATGATTGAAAAATACCCAATACCAACTATCGATGAATTGTTCTCTAAATTACATGGTGGTGAGCAGTTCACAAAACTAGACCTTTCTCGAGCCTACAACCAATTTTTATTAACAGAAGACTCACAGGCACTTACATGCATCAACACGCACCGGGGCCTTTTCAAATATACCCGATTAGTATTTGGGCTGGCGAGTGCGCCTGCCGTGTTCCAACGCGCTATAGAATGTGTGCTCGCAGGATTAGACGGGGTAATTATTTTCTTGGACGATATAACAGGGAGTAATACTAATGAGCATATTAACAGGTTAACGGTAGTTTTAAAGCGCCTGGAAGATGCAGGGTTAACAGTTCAGAAAGATAAATGCGAATATTTTAAAAACGAAATTTGCTACCTTGGTCATATTATCGATAAAAATGGCATCCGGAAATCTCCAGATAAAGTCCAGGCCATATTAAAAGCACCACAACCGACAAATGTTTCGCAGCTACAATCATTTTTAGGGTTAATAAATTATTATAGAAGTTTCGTGCCAAACGCATCGTCGATACTTAGCCCATTATATGAATTACTTCATAAAAATAAAAACTGGGAATGGACCCCAGTTCACGTCGAGTCATTTGAGCAAATTAAGAAACTACTTGCTTCCGATCAGTTGTTAGCTCATTTCGATCCTGCAGCAAAACTGATTCTAACTGTAGATGCTTCGCCACAAGGTTTAGGCGCTATCCTATAGCAGTTATCACGTACCGACAATCACGAGAGACCTATCGCATTTGCTTCACGGACGCTCACGGCTGCGGAAAAAAATTACTCGCAGTTACAGAAGGAGGCTACAGCCATAATTTACGGGGTGAGAAGATTTCACCAGTATTTATATGGCCGGGTCACACCGTTCGTATTACGAACAGATCATAAACCGTTGTTAACGATTTTCGGCCCGCATCGTGGAATCCCTGAAATATCTGCGAATAGGCTACAACGCTATGCGTTATTTTTGTCAGCGTACAATTATGCCATCGAGTATATTCGTAGCGGTGATAACAGTGCAGATTTTTTATCTCGGGCGACGTTAATTGACGACAACCGGGTGCAGGACGAAGTGCGGGGGGAAGACCGCGACTGTGAGGAGCGCGCTGCTTACGTTAATTTTGTTGTTGAAGGAAGTCTACCTATTACGCTAAAGGAATTACGTTACGAAACCGACAGTGACCAGATTTTAAAAAAAGTTAAAAATTATGTAATAAAAGGTTGGCCGCGTAAAGTTCACGACCCCGAATTGCGAGCGTATTTTGACTGTCGTTCCCAATTGGCATTGGAAAATGAATGCTTAATGCGGGGTCATAAAGTAGTTATTCCGCATACGCTTAGAGAGAAAATGTGTGAAGAACTACACGAGTCACACTTCGGGGTTGTAAAAATGAAGGCAGCCGCGCGCGAAAAATTTTGGTTTCCGGGAATCGACGCGGCGCTTGAACGGTTGGCAGCCGCGTGCAGCGTGTGCGCACAGCTGCGGCCCTCGCCACACCGCGCGCCTCCCTCGCCGTGGCCCTATCCGCCGCATGCCTTCTATAGAATTCATTTGGACTTTCTTGGACCGTTCCATAACCAAATGTTTTTAGTTATAGTAGATGCTTTTTCTAAATGGGTTGAATGTTATACAGTTAGTACAACATCTTACGGAACAAAAACTGTTATAAGTAGATTATGTGATTTTATGTCTAGGGTAGGTATACCACACACATTGGTGACGGACAATGGAACTTCTTTCACGTCTAGGGAGTTTGAGAATTTTTGCAGTTTAAACGGTATTCGACATGTTTTATCGCCGGTATACCACCCGTCAAGTAACGGACAAGCCGAAAGTTACGTTAAAATAATTAAAAAAGGTCTCAAGAGTATCATATTACAATCTGACACTAAGGTACCACTACAAGACAAAATCGCAAAATTTTTATTTGATTATAGAAACTCCAAAAATAGTACCACAGGTAAATCTCCAGCAGAAGTACTTTATGGTCGACCTCTACGCTCGCGGTTGGACTTAATTAATCCACTTCAAGTCGCTTCGACATGCACGGATCTTTCGCTGACCGTAAGGAAAAATCAGTCTTTACAGAGTAAGAACAAGGGAGGAAAAGGAAGACCAAAATTTAATTTAGATGACGTTGTTTGGATAAAGCGATTCTGTGGAAACGATAAATATTGTTGGGTGCAAGGAAAAATCAAAGAAGAAATTGGGAAAGTCATGTATTCGGTGTATATTCCGGAACTGAATTGTAAAGTGATTCGTCACATAGACCAGATTCGACGGTTTCAAGCCGAAGGCGTTTCAGAGATCCAGAACAAAAAGAAAGATTGGCATTTGGACATAGAAGCCGATGATAGTAGCTTATCGCCGCATTCTGAATCCGCAGACGTAACAGTTGACACCGGCGATTCTATAGGCGCCGAACAACCAACACCCGCCGAAGAAGTTCAGCTTGGAGAGGAGGAAGAGACGAGTGTTGAGCCATTAGCTTCCCATTCGCCCTCGACACCAGATCATTCAAGTATAACGAGTCCCGACCGGTCTGTACCGCAACTCACAGAAGAATCTGACCAACAGAATCCTAGATCCAAACGACGGGTTCAGCCTGTTAATTATAAGCCCTTTTTCTAAATTATGTGGGGAAGGGAATGATGTGTATGTACCTACTGCGCGTACGACACGCGTGTGTGTGTGTCGGCGCGCACGCGACATTTGTAGCGAGCATCTGATTAAAACAGTATGACACTAACTCGCTGTTTGACTATACGTGTGCTACCCCCGTTCCCGATACCTAAATATATAACAAATATCTTGATAGTTTTCGCTTTCTTAAAACACGCTGCTAGTCTCATTACAAAACCTAATGCTCTGGATGCTTTAGCCACTATCTGCTCCACGTGAACATTAAACTGAAGTTAATATCATTCAACACTTCCACATAGTTGACACTGTTGGCTCGCGTCGATATAAAACTTAATTCACCGGGCCCTTGAGCAAGTGCTCAAGGGCCCGGTGAATTAAGTTGATGGATAAGTATCCATCCCCACATATTCACACTGATTCTGCCTGACTCCGTATTTGGTCTGACATTGCAGTACCCTCTACAGTACACTCTAATCGGGTATAGGGATCGAACCGCAAAATTAAGTTTGTTTTTTATTGTATATACTTTTCCGGGATAAAAAGTACCCAGTGTGGTGCCCAGGATATTAAAGAATAATTATACCAAGTTTCATCGTAATCGAACCGGTAGTTTTTGCGTGATGCCTGAACAAACAGACAGACAGACAGACAGACCGACAGACAGACAGACAGACAAAAAATTTTTTAATCACATTTTTGGGTTCGGTGTCGGTAAAGTAACACCCCCTGCCATTTATTTTTTTGATATTTTCAATGTACAGAATTTTCACTTCTACAGATTTATTATAAGTATAATAATAATAGATTTCTGTTTCTTTATTGTAAATTATACTGTGATTAAAACTGTGATTGTGGCAATAGAACATTATTTAAATTTAAAAGATTATTTTTCTGTATCACAAGTTTTTGCTGATTATTCCATTTTGAGAAAATATTCATCACTTGTGCCAAACGCCACCTATTAGTGCCAACCACCACCCCAGTGGCAAGCTCAAAGGGGGCAGATGGGAATACAGGCTGGCTCGGTTGAGAAATTTCCTTGTGGGTCATAGCAGTTGGTGGTCTACTGGGAGCTCTTCTGCTGACTCCAACATAAGTAGTCAGCCAGAGGGTGTTTTAGAAGCCATAGGTTAGTTAGTTACATTATGTGAAAAGTAAAGGCTGTCAACAAAATTAATAACACTTATTTATTATTTACATCAGTTGGTTTAAACACATCAATTATTTGTGCATATGGCGATTCTTCGTCATGTCTTGGTGGTTGACTGTCTCCATGCACGAAGCTGAGATCCGCATATACAACTTCATTTGCGGTGGCCTGGATAAAACAATACGTCGTGTTAAACAATTGCATGACACTTCGCATAAAGCTCATGATATAGGTAGTTTTACATCAGTTGTTTTTACGTTTTTCTGTTTTATCTCTTTGCACGAGATACGACTTTGAAGAGACAGAGAACCGGTAAACTACCGCTCACATCATTCAATCAATCAACTCAGCCTATCGCAGTCCACTGCTGAACCATAGTAAAAGCAAACAAGTACGACATCTTCATACATTCGCACCGCGCACGGTTTGTATGTGAGCGCGCTCGTACGTATGCGTCGTCGCACGCACACCCTGACAAAATTTTGTATTAAAGGTCCCTGATGCTTACCCTACAGGGGAACATTGTTTTGTATAGAGATTGACTATGCATTTTTGACGATTGAATAAAGTATAAGTGACAGCCCTACGAGTTTAGGCTATTATCGCTCGCTCGGGGCTTGAGTTCGCCTACTTGTTTGCTTTTATTATGGCTGAACATAGACTTCTCAAAAGCTGCGCCACGACCCACGACGCCCGCTACACTAGGCACATGACTCTTTGTCATTAGTTTCATAGCAGACTAAAATTGTACTCGATTATACAAAAATTAAGGACTTACGTAAGTATTCAATTCCTTCTGCTGGTGGCGAACTCTGATGATAATATTTTTTTTTCCATAACAAATAAATAAGCAATATTACAGCAGACGTCCCTATTACGGAAGGTATTAAGACGTATAATAACAGGTTTTGAGGGTGCTTAGCATTTTCTGAAAAACAAAAGTAACGTTATTACAACACAATACGTATACGGCACAAGCAATATACTGCAGAAATACATATGTATCTGTTTGTAACAGTAAGGCAAACTATACGAGGACAGCTCGTGCAGACCACCAGAATAAGATGAGTCAGTCAGTAAGGATGGCTGCAAAGATAATACTTACTAGTATCAGTTGCTGAATTTTTGTTGGTCGATATTTCTAAGTCTGTAGAAGAATTATTATTCGACGTAACAGTATTATTAGGATTAATAGTTTCTGCAGTATTTTCTGTTGTTGTACTCGTCATTGTGCCAGTTGATAAAGGGGGATCTGCAATAAACAATATCATTAAATGTAGGTTTTCACTTTTGGATCATTAGCTAAGGAATAAAAAGTATCGTCAGGTTCTTTCAGTTTCCTAGAAACGTAGCAGATACAAAGTTACTTTTATATTTATCAAAGTTGAGTTGGCTGACGGGCTGGTTGTGAGAAGGGTAGGTAGTTACAGCGGCAGCGGTGGCTAAATAGATCGCTATATTTATTTATTTATTGGTCTACCAACGATTGTTTACACCAGTTATGGGCACAAAAACAAGCAAAAACAGATAAACAATAGTGTACAATCACTTAAAGGTAAACTCAGCATGCAAAACGAAAGTTGTACGTACGATACAGAAAAAAAAAAAATTAAAAATTATTAAAAGAAAACTACCCTAATTTATATCAACTACTAGTTAGTATCCAAAAAGTTATAGATTCTGAAACAGAGAACAAAGAAGAAAAAAAAACAAAAAGGTACTTAAATTAATAATTATCTAGGTTTTTCAAAGTCTTCGTTTTTAAACTGTATAGTGAGTCAAAGTGCAAGTCGATTAGATCGCTACATTCATTAATTATCTTGCTTAACCTCGCGACAGGGGAACTAGCGCCCAAGACTGTTCGTCGGAGCGGTGGACAGAGTGGTGTAATTGGCTTACGAGGAATTCTTGAAGGCACACGAAATCTAAAAGAATTTAGTATCTGTGGGCAGTCAATTTTATTGGCCATCAATTTGCACACAAACATTACGTCAATAAGGCGACGGCGCTTTTCCAGCGAAATCATTTTAAAGTAATTCAACCGCTTGGTATATGAACGCATTTTTTTTGCTATTCCGCTGGTAAACGCCAGGTGCCACAGAAAGCGTTTTTGAATTCTTTCCAGACGCAACGAATGTGCAGCATAGTGCGGTCGCCAGATCACACAACAATATTCCAACAGGCTTCGAATCAGACTATTGTAAAGCATAATTTTAGTTTTAGGACATTTAAACTGTTTGCAATGTCTTAAAACGAAACCAAGCATTCTAGAAGACTTTTTTATTATGCAATCTACATGTGGAATAAAAGTATATATATATATTGACGTTAAAAAGGGACAAATGATTACGCCAGCACCGGCTACCACGCCGCGCGAGCGTGGTGCCAGCGCTCTTGTGAGAGGAGCCCGGGCATGCTGCTGTCAAAACCGCACGTTAGTAACATTTTCGTTTTTTCGTAAAGTTCGGTAAAATACCTAAAGTGCAGCAGCTATTCTGGAGAAGGATAAAACAAAAAAAATCGTGGCATCGCAAAAGACTGGATTATGTCAAAGTCAAATCAGTTATTTCAAATAGGAACATAAAAGCAGGCGCGGTCGCAATTTTAATTTTAATAACCCGCCTCGGTTTGGTTTTATATTTTCAAGCAGAAATAGGAGTTTTCCAAAAGGAGTCTCGTATTGAGAAGAATGGGCAAGAAACTCCACCGACAAAAATCAGTTGATCCATAGATTTATGTTCGCACTAGCTTCAGCCCGCGGCTTCGCCCGCGTGGATGTCGTAAATTATCCCACGAGAACGTGCTAACAGGATAAAATGTATGTGCTTCCCCATGATGCCATCTATCTCGCGGGCCCTTTGTGGCTAATTACAATATAAAACCAATTGTGTCTCATTAGTGGTGATTAAGAGGGTACCTATATGATATCTTTACCTAAGTACCTACCTAATTAAAAACAAAAATTAACTCATAACAGAAAATAAAGTACCTACCTACCTAAATAAACCTATTTCTGCTGATAACTAACCTAAACTCAATAAATAAACAAAATCCCTAAAAACTAATATCTATACGAATGACTAATGTAGGATTAGTCTCTACAGTAAGTCTAACAGTATTATAAAATAACCTACGGTCACTACGTACACTATCAAATATACTACCTATACTTTAAAATTAAAATCTATACAGACCTATGTACGACTTATAAAATAAACCTAAATAACTCTAAAAACTAAAAGGAATAAAAAGGTCGCACTGAAAAGCACGGTTTAGAATTGCAAGTAGCAGTTAAAATAAGAACGAACGCTCGCCACTCGACACGTCCTTTCAAATCAAAGTTCAAAAAATGTCCGTAAATACGGTCGCGATCCGTGGCGGCCGCGCGCCACGCGTGTTGCGAACGGTGCAAGCCAAATTCAACCTTCAGCACTACATTTGCAACCTACGACAAACTTATTATTTGCGGTTAGTATAGTAATCGGGTCTAGGGATCGAACCGCAAAATTAAGTTTGTTTTTTATTGTATATACTTTTCCGGGATAAAAAGTACCCAGTGTGGTGCCCAGGATATTAAAGAATAATTATACAAAGTTTCATCGTAATCGAACCGGTAGTTTTTGCGTGATGCCTGAACAAACAGACAGACAGACAGACAGACCGACAGATAGACAGACAGACAAAAATTTTTTTAATCACATTTTTGGGTTCGGTGTCGGTCTAGTAACACCCCCGCCATTTTTTTTTTTTTGATATTTTCAATGTACAGAATTTTCACTTCTACAGATTTATTATAAGTATAGATATAGATAGAAGATAACTCGACATAATGTATGGATAAACTGTTTTTTTTTTTTCCTTAACAAATAAATAACCAATATTACAGCAGACGTCCCTATTACGGAAGGTATTAAGACGTATAATAACAGGTTTTGAGGGTGCTTAGCATTTTCTGAAAAACAAAAGTAACGTTATTACAACACAATACGTATACGGCACAAGCAATATACTGCAGAAATACATTTGTATCTGTTTGTAACAGTAAGGCAAACTATACGAGGACAGCTCGTGCAGACCACCAGAATAAGATGAGTCAGTCAGTAAGGATGGCTGCAAAGATAATACTTACGAGTATCAGTTGCTGAATTTTTGTTGGTCGATATTTGTAAGTCTGTTGAAGAATTATTATTGGACGTAATATCTGCTGTTGTACTCATCGTTGTGCCAGTTGCTGGGGGATCTGCAACAAACAATATCATTAAATGTAGGTTTTCACTTTTGGATCATTAGCTAAGGAAAAAAAAGGATCGTCAGGTTCTTTCAGTTTCCTAGAAACGTACGTAGCAGATACAAAGTTACTTTTATATATCAAAGTTGAGTGGGGTGACGGGCTGGTTGTGAGAAGGGTAGGTAGTTACAGTGGCAACGGTGGCTAAATAGATCGCTATATTGACGTTAAAAAGGGACAAATGATCACGCCAGCACCGGCTACCACGCCGCGCGAGCGTGGTGCCAGCGCTCTTGTGAGAGGAGCCCGGGCATGCTGCTGTCAAAACCGCACGTTAGTATCATTTTTGTTTTTTCGTAAAGTTCGGTAAAATACCTAAAGTGCAGCAGCGATTCTGGAGAAGGATAAAACAAAAAAAATCGTGGCATCGCAAAAGACTGGATTATGTCAAAGTCAAATCACTTATTTCAAATAAGAACATAAAAGCAGGCGCGGTCGCAATTTTAATTTTAACAACCCGCCTCGGTTTGGTTTTATATTTTCAAGCAGAAATAGGAGTTTTCCAAAAGGAGTCTCGTATTGAGAAGCAAGAAACTCCACCGACAAAAATCAGTTGATCCATAGATTTATGTTCGCATAACTCAACATAATGTATGGATAAACTGATTTTTTTTTCACGATTTCAAGGTTGGTCCCGTAGTAAAAGTTGTTCATAATGATGAGTGTGCACATGACCCCTTTTAAGGATTAAAACGATCAAAATTTAACAGTGTATATATCACTTCTATAAGCCTGGTAGGTACCTAAAATAGTTTTTAAATTATAAGCCCGAGTAGTTACTTAATCAAACAAATCTATATTCCGGTAAAAAATCAAAGGACAAAAAATTGCGACACTATAAAAAATGTCACGACCAGCCCCAGTCTCTCCTAATCGAAAATAAAATTAAAAAAACCGACCAAGTTCTGTATACAATTACTGTAATCAATAACATACGTTACTGTTACTAATCTTAAAAAGACGCGTTTAGAAATCAATCAAGAGATCTTAACGTATCGATAGCAATCTAAATGGACTCGGCCCAGAATTTGACTACTAATCGTTCAAGATTAACATGATTGTTTCCGTTGCCACAAATTAAATAGATTTGACAAAGAAAATCTAAAACTAATTAGTTTGTTTTATTAACATTATCGGATATTTCATTACAGAAATAACTGAATAACAAAGATATTCAGATGATAGATACCTATGGCATTCAGGATAATATGTATTTAGTGTGTTAGGTTAAACGAGGGTCATACTTTAAAGGAGTGCTCATGAAAATAAGGGACAAAAAGAGCTGTTCCATGCAAAAGAGCAATATGAAAAAAATTAAAGCACGCCCATCGCTTAACCTACATAGAAACTATAAAACATAGGTATAGAGAGGCTCACCGTCACATTGGTTTATAAGATCCACCACTAGCGCATAGCCGTATTCTTTTGAAATATCATAATCTGGAAGAAATAACACCAATCAATAGTTACCTTCCTCTGTTGCATAAATATTAGCTTTTCCTTATGACAGCTATAATGATCAAATGACTGATGACAATTTACTGAGAAGCGTGGCAAGAACAGTTAAAAGCTCTTATTATTGTGACGGTATAACATTCTCTTACATTGTGCCTTCTCCTCGTTCGGTATTGTCGTGACATCCCTCCCTTTAGCAAATAAGAGTGTCGCACACAAGATATTTGACGAATATAAGTTTAGCTTCAATTCAGTGGGCTTAAAATTTGTATCGAAATGAACATCATAATATTCTTCACCTGTTCTCGGACCATCCTGTACTCTAAATTTATAGACCGGGCAAGTTCTGAATTCTGAAACATATTATAAAAGCAAAATTACACTTTACATCTCGAAATAATTGTACAGAATTGATCGAAGACAAAAATGGTTAACACTCTAGTGCAGGCGTGGGCAAACCTTTTTCGGCAGGGGCCAAGAAGTAGGAAATTCTTCAGAGGGCTAGAATAAAAATAAATTTTATGTATTTTTTTTTTATGTGGCAATTTACCGTAAGAAGCTTCAATGGGTACAGTTATTATACGACGCCTAAACTTTTTTCTTACAGTAGTTGTCTTGTGGTTGCTTAGTAAATAAGGTTCACAATTAGCATGAACGTACTATGTACTGACATGATACGAGTCAACGCAGACAGCAGCAACATGCTCGAGAAATTTTGCATTGAAAATTAACTAAATTACAACTAAAATAATGTTCTTCTGATCCACATGATGTGTGTTTGCGCATGCTTGCGTACATTTTAACTCTCAACTTGATTGCTAAGACCATTCGCGAGGACACCGATGATTTCAGACACAAGTTTTTCTGTTCGTATACTCAAGACATCACGAAGGCAGGAGAAAACGTGCTACCGCGTCTAATATCGAGCGTCGCAAGCAACACAGTCTGCCGCGGATGGAGAGCAGGAGAGAGCGGCCGCCCGCGCTTAGTCTTGTATGCCATAACATGAATTATAATATCTACATTTGTTACGGCGTTTTTTTTCAATTTTGACTAACTTGGGCCGATGAGAACCCCAAAATATTTTTTCGAGGGCCATTAATCACTATGTGAAATTGATGTCACCGTCGGTCGGCGGATCGTATTAAAATCCCTCTCTGGCCGTAGTTTCCCCTTCTTAGTTAGACTCACGGACAGAGAAGGTTCCGTCTAGTCTTAGGAAGAAAGTTACAAACTTGAAGCTTACCTGTTACACAAGTTAGATTGATCGTAGTCACACTCGGCGATTTATTCTTCCAATAAATTTGCATCAAGCGCGTATCATCCGAGTGATAAATGAACTTCCACGGAAACAGGGACACTGCTATCGGTTTTGGTTCATTACCAGGTTCTGCATCAACTAAATACAACGAGAATCTTAGTAAGACGACATGTTCAAATTTAAAATTATTATTTTTTATTTTTATTTTTCTTAATTTTAAATTTGAACATGTCGAACTGTTTCCCCTTGCAGAGCTAGATTCTATCTCTAGATAGAAAAGTCAAAGTCAAAACGTTATTGCAAACTAAGTGTACAATGTTGGTGTTATGTTATGTTAGTAGATACTTATGACTTAGCAGCCTTTTACACGAATCTAGCTCTGCAAGGGGAAACAGTTTGGTTATAAGTAATTAACCCGAAGTGTGTGTGAGAAGTGTGTTGTCGAAAAATATCGATAAGTACTCCAATAGCAGCTAAGTACTACTGATGCATTATAGAAGTACCTGTTAATAGAAAAAAAAAACGAACGACGAAAATCCTAGTAATAAGCACTATTATTAATGTATTTCTCATGTAAGTGACTGTAGTCTTTTATGAGAATAAATTTCTTTAAACACAACCCGAAGTGTAGTTAGTACAGTTACACCGTAGGTACTACTATAGTAAGACACCAACACATTCGGTCTTATTACAAAAAATTGCTTAATTAATTGCTTGCTTAATTATGTTTTTCAATGATTGTATGAAAAGCATTGCCTTCATCTGAAATGATTATGAATTTCTTCGGGGTCACTTCTATATCTATACGTGCATAATACAGTCATAGCGGAGTGAAAACGATACATTGAATATTAAAAAAAAAAGGAATTACTACGAGGTCTGGGAATGATTGTGTGAAACCCTTTGTAAAGAAAAAAATAACCTTGAAATTATGACCCTACGTAAGTACGTATGAATTTTTTTGATTAAATATTGTCCCGTCGGGGGACCGCTACTATTTTAAACTTTATCAGAACGTTAGGCTAATAATTAGAATTGGATTATTTGGTTTAGAATTTTTGTCTGTTTGCCTGAAAGTAAATTCCATGACGCAAATATTACCTGATAAATTTTGAATATTTAGATATTCCCTATAAGTCTAGTCAGTGTGTAGGCTGTAAATGATCACGCTATTTGCTGTGGGGGATGAGCAATATTACACTCTGTTCGTATTCTTATAGAGTTGTAAGTACCGCAAATTGTAAAAATAGGTACGCCAAAAGGTTAGAATATTTATAACATACCTACTAGCTTCTACGCGTGACTTCATCCGCATGCTTGTTCCCCAAGCGATGCTAAGTAGGCTATAGCCTTCCTCAAGAATTCAGCTATCAAATGCAAAAATAATTTTTCAAATCCAGTCTGATTTGAAAAATTCTTTTTCCAGTCCTGTATATTTTGGCTGATGTGACCAAAGCTACAAACGTAATAGGTAGTACACGAAAGTTTTATAAAAATGTGGCTGTTGTTTTAGTATCTATGTTGTAAACATGTTATATTGTATGTATGTGAATTTGGTATATTTAAATTGTCGGAAATATGGAAACGTTACTTACGATAATCCACATCATAATACACGGTCACGTCCGCAGCCAAACTGATAGTCCGTAGAGAAAATAATAAAACAAAGACAGTGAAAGATTTCATTTTAAATGAATAAATAAACAACTAATCAATCTATTAAAAACGAAGTAATATCTTTTAAAGTAGGTATAAATGGCACTTAATTAAAATTATTAATAAACGTGGAACCGTAAGTACAAAACAAACTGAAATAAGTAACAACGTCGGTTCGCGGTCGCTTTTATAATCGCATTTTTCAGTACCTACCTAATTTCCTCCTCAGATAATGCACAGAACAGTAAATGCTAAGCGCTAAGGATAATGATGATTGTATTTGTTATTGACTAGCTTCTAGCCGCGACTTCGTCTGCGTGACATGTCTTGTTCCCCCGCCCCACTGCCCGCGACTTCGTCTGCGTGACATGTCTTGTTCCCCCGCCGCGCTGCCCGCGACTTCGTCTGCGTGACATGTCTTGTTCCCCCGCCCCACTGCCCGCGACTTCGTCTGCGGGAGATGTCTTGTTCTTCCGCCCCACTGCCCGCGACTTCGTCTGCAGGACATGTCTTGTTCTCCCGCCCCACTGCCCGCGACTTCGTCTGCGTGACATGTCTTGTTCCCCCGCCCCACTGCCCGTGACTTCGTCGTCGTGACATGTCTGGTTCCCCCGCCCCACTGCCCGCGACTTCGTCTGCGTGACATGTCTTGTTCCCCCGCCCCACTGCCCGCGACTTCGTCTGCGGGAGATGTCTTGTTCCCCCGCCCCACTGCCCGCGACTTCGTCTGCGGGAGATGTCTTGTTCCCCCGCCCCACTGCCCGCGACTTCGTCTGCGTGACATGTCTTGTTCCCCCGCCCCACTGCCCGCGACTTCGTCTGCGTGACATGACTTGTTCCCCCGCCCCACTGCCCGCGACTTCGTCTGCGTGACATGTCTTGTTCCCCCGCCCCACTGCCCGTGCTGTCACATCGGTTACGCTCAGCTATCTTTCTGACTTTTATCTTGTCGCTAGGCTCCTAAGGCTCATCGCGAGATGTTACATACTCATTAGCAGACAGGAGATCGCTGCTGCATGTGCATTCGATTTTCTTTTGTTCTCTGAACTATCCAACTATGTATGTATGTACTTGTCCTTGCAGTGACAAGGACAAGTACACACGGCTACACGTCAAGCTATACAAAACCAGTTTGTCTTGACCTCACTTTGTATGATATTTTCTCACAATGAACGGTCAGCTAATACTGGACTTGCATAGCTTGATGTGTAGCCGTGTGTACATACAACTGTCAATGGATTATGTTAAAAGGGTGTCCTCTCAACGTAATCCTCTCATCGCAACTTGCGATACCCACGGATAGAGATGGGGTGGCTTTTTATTGACAGGAATGAGAAGTACATAGTACCTACATGCATTACTTTGTTAGCTGAGCCAAAAATATTTTGTTCTTATGGTATCGAATTAATGATGTGTTGACCTACATTGTATTGGTGCCTATCGACAGTTGGAGTATTGCGTCATGTAAAATTATTTTGTGGTTATCCCTATCCGCAACTGAAAAGTCCCAGTTCAAAATTAGGTAATACAAGCGATAAGGAAACTGTAATGACCGCAAAACAAATATAGATTCGTACTGAAAGACGAAACATCCGTGGGTAATAATAACGGCCTAGGACGGGACTACGTTCTAGAGAATAACGTTTTATTTAGAAAAGTGAACGGTCAAAACAAAGTTGTAGTACCACGTCAGTCTCGCTGGTCAATCATGCAAACTTTTCACGATAACAATGGTCATGCCAACCATAATAAAACCTATGACGCTATGAAGGAAAAGTATTGGTTTAGTGGTATGAGACGGTTTGTGCAGAAGTACGTCGGTGGTTGCATATCATGTCAGTACGCAAAGAAACCGACCGGTCGTAAAGTAGGATTATTACATCCTATAGAGAAGGTAGCTGTACCGTTTCACACCGTTCACGTGGACCACCTCGGTCCATTCTGTAAGAGTCCATCAGGCAAAATGTACATACTCGCCATTATAGACGCGTTCACGCGTTTCATCTGGATTGAGGCGGTACGCGATGCTGGTTGTGACAACGTATTAAAGACATTTGATCAGTACATTAAAACGTTCGGATTGCCGAGCCGTATAATCAGTGATCGCGGAAAAGCCTTTGACTGTCATGAGTTCAAAAGGTATTGTCGTGATAGGCAAATCAAACACGTACTAACCGCGGTGGCAAGTCCAAGGGCCAATGGGCAAATTGAGCGGTTCAATCGCACAATATTGGATGCTCTGGTCGCCTACCTCGGAGAAGAGGATCAGAACCGTTGGGAGGAATATTTGCCCAAGGTACAGCTCGGGATCAATTCCAATACCAATAATAGTACAGGGAAGTCACCACTGGAGCTACTATACGGTTTCCGACCACGACTGTCGGGAGACATCGTTGTACCTACGAGGTCTGATATCAGCTCTCTACGGGCTGGCGCTGTCACTCGCTCTCGAGAGGCTGCCCGGAGGTCAAAGATCAATTTTGATAAAAAGAGACGTGAGGGTACTCCATTTGAGGAAGGCGATCTCGTCCTGGCTGAACGTAAAGTATTTAAGAAGGGGTTACGCAGCGGCAAGCTTATGCCTCGTTTTGATGGTCCTTTTGTCGTGCGTAAGGTTTTACCTCATGACCGTTATTTAATCAAAAGTACCACCTCTCGTGGTCGTCCTTACGAAAACGTTCTTGCCAGAGATAAGCTCAAGCCTTTACAATATCCTAACGAGTTAACCTCCGATACTGATTGATAACAGGATGGAAGTTGTTTATTAGATTATAGTATGTTTTATTATTGTTTTTTTAAATTAAAAGAGTAATTAATCGTTTCTGTTGTGTGAATTGTGTAAACGTGCGAGCGCGCAATATTGGTTCCGGTCCGCTAGTCAGGAAACGCGATTTGTATCAAGAGCACGCCCCTTTCGATCCCGGCGTTCCGCCTCGCGAGTGCAACAGTTTACCTTGATGTGTTTATCCTGATTAAACGCGATACTTATAATTTGACTTTGATTACTGAGTTATCCTTTCAGTACCGACTGCGAAAACATAAAAGTTTTCACTCAATGTTGTATCTACTAAATTTGGTACTGTAAAAGTTAATATTTATGTTTAATTCCCGAACAAGGATATCAGTATATATCGATAACCATTATGTTAAGAGTGACCAGTGTGTCATGGCATCGTCGCTACTTACTTCAATACAAAAAAAAAAACATTGCTTTACTGAGTGAATCGAGATCTAGCGCTATAGCTCCAAATCTTCTGCTGATTATAAAGCCAACATTTTCCAGCTTTGATTTCTTACTCTGATTAGATCAACCGAATTGTAGGAACTGGACGAGCCGATACACAACGTCATCATCAGTTTAACATTTGTGCATGTGTGTGTACAGTGAACATGACAGATCCTCCTGCCAGACATAGACAGTAACTATAGATCTGAGGGCCTACTACGAAGTGCAAAGTGCGAATGTTTGGATCGGACCGACACATGGCCGAACCGAATATTATCGAAAAATGCGAAAAAAGTACGGATCGGCTCAGTTGGGTCGGGACCATAGTCAACATTCGAAAGAGTGTAGGAGTGTAGGATCGGAACCGTCCGAACCAAATAGTAACTTCGTAGCAGGAAACGGCCGAACATTCGGCCGATACTATTTCGGAGTAGACCCCCAGGTCACACAGTAATGCCTGCATCGTCATCATCGTACTTCTGCGCTGATCACAATTTATTTCGGGTCGACGCAACATGTCTTTTTCTTCCATACCTACTTCTCTATTAGTTATCATCTCGGTAGTCACTTCCTTTCTAGCCATATCATCTTTCACACAGTCCGTCCATCGTTCCTTTGGTCTTCCCCTACGCGTGTAGCCATCCACATTCATACTCAAACCTTTCATACATTTTCCTCTTTCCTCCGCATCACATGCCCATACATACACAACTTTTCAGTCCCCGATGCTACATTCACACTTCCTCTTATATATTCTATCCATTCGCGTAGCACCACACATCCCCCTTTGCTTTATATTATCACAGTAATGGCTGCGTAAATCTTAAATTTTGATAATATTTTTAAAGACGTAATATTGTTCAAATTCATAAACCGACGAGTAAACAAGTATCGGTCATGTTACATGTAACGGGGAAAACTATTAATAACTGTGATAGATAACGTAACACGCGCGAACAAGTTACTCAGATCGAGATATTTAATGAGAATATTGTTTTTATCGCATCTTAGGCCCTTGTCCCACCGTCCACAGGAAGCGACTATTGCCCGAGGGGTTCGGCAGAACTGTACCTATAGTACACCCACGTTCCACTAGTTATATTCAAACCCCCATGTTATAGGGGGGCCAAGGAAGGGTTACGAGACATTTCTAATAAATAATCCAAGAATAGACCAGCGAGGCAGTCGGCACACGGTACCTAATGATAAAATGTCGAAAATAATAAGAAGGTACACATTCATTTGATAGTTATGTATTGCCCATGATCACCACGGCATGCTATTCATTACAGTAAGGGGTTACACTTGTTCGGCTCGGCATTATTCGGCACATCCGGGTGGCAAAGTGGAATAAAATATATTTATTCGGGAAAAGCCACTCGGCTCAGATCGTATTGTGCCGAGCCCACCCGAACATGATTCAGCAAGGGTAGATTGTACTTAATTAATATTTTTGTGTTTTCTTGTACTGGACGATGTGGCCACTGAGCGGCAAAGCCCACTCATGTAATACTAAAATGGTTGTGGTCAAAGGCCGGTCAGGCTTCACAGACTGTGGCGAAACCCGGGTTAACTCGCAACAAGGTGATGCTGTGTGTGTGGTGGGATTGGAAGGGCATTATTCATTATGAGCTGTTACCACCAGTCAGGACCATCGATTCTTAACTGTACTGCGAACAACTGATGAGATTAAAGCAAGAAGTTGAGAGAAAGCGGCTGGAATTAATCAACAGAAGGGGTGTGGTTTTCATCATGATAACGCTAGACCTCACACATCTTTAGCCACTCAGCAAAAATTAAGAGAGTTTGGCTGGGAGTGATTAATGCATCCGCCGTATAGTCCTGACCTTGCACCTTCAGATTTCCACCTGTTTCGGTCTCTTAAGAAATCTTTAGGCAGTGTCAGGTTAACATCGCGAGAGGACTGCCAAAACCACTTGTCGCGGTATTTGGATCAGAAGTCCCAAAATTTCTATAGCAATGGGATCACGTCCCTACCTACAAGATGGCAAAAAGTTATCGAACAAACTGGTACCTACATACTTTAGTTAAATGTAAATAAACTATATTGACGACGGCACGGTTGGCGCAGTGGTTAAGCGATTGACTGCTGCGCTGCGTGTCGCGGGTTCGATTCCCGCACGGAACAAATATTTGTATGACCTACATGTATTTGTTCCGAGTCTGGGTGTTTTTCTATCTATAATATGTATGTATTTACAAAAAAAAAAAAAATGTATATAAGTAGTTTATCAGCCATCTTGTTACCATAACACAAGCATTAGGTTGCTTAGCTTGGGACTAGATGGCGCTGTGTGAAATGTCCAGGGATATTATTATTATTATTATATTATAAATATTCTAGAAAAATTCGTAACTTAACTAATGTGTGTACTTTAGCTATTTTCATAGTGTAATGTCGTACGGTATTCTATTGTGGGGAAATGCCGCTGATATTCAGACTATCTTTGTTTTGC
The DNA here is from genome assembly GCA_945859715.1 of Apamea sordens. Classification (NCBI taxonomy): domain Eukaryota; kingdom Metazoa; phylum Arthropoda; class Insecta; order Lepidoptera; family Noctuidae; genus Apamea; species Apamea sordens. The sequence goes on along the minus strand of OX244015.1, from coordinate 359,309 downwards.
AGAAGCGAGCTGTTCGTTCAATTTATAAATTAACTCCGAGACACTCGCTCAGAGATAAATTTAAAGAGATTAATGTTATGACTGTGCCTTCTCAATATATTTATGAAAATCTTTTATATGCCCATAAAAATATAAAATTGTTTAAAAAATACAGTGTTATCCATGATATAAATACTAGGAACAAACACAAATTTGTTCTACCTACAACAAGGCTCAAGAAAATAGGTGGCTCGTTCAGATGCCAATGTATACGCTTTTATAATAAAGTTCCAAGCCCCGTTCAAGATCTAAGCCTTAATAAATTCAAATCATTCATTAAACGTAAGTTGTGCCAGAAAGCCTTTTATACCGTTAAGGATTATATCGAGGACAAAAAGGCTTGGGATTGAGCTGCTTCCAGTTTTTTGCATATTGAATGTTTTTATTATTTATTTTTTTTGCTCTCTGTTTTTGTTGTTGTTTTTTTTTTATATACACTGACATAAATGAATTTTACATATTCTATGACATTTGCTTACTTTGTAAAGTATTTTATTATTTAATTATTGTGAATGTGAAGACTACGTGGGTCATTTATTTATATTATTTTCTCTTTGTTCTCTTAGTTTTTGTCATGGTCTGGCAGTTTGAGTAATTAATGTGGCCTACCCGAATGTCCTTTCTTTGGTATTGTTCGTCGAATCGTTGAGCTCCTTAAGTTTTGAGTTGAGCTGCACAATATCTGACAAATGCGTGCACTGACTGGACAGGTCCTCTCAATCTGTGTGGTTCTTTCCTCGAAAGCCCATCTCAGACATCGACCTACATGGTCTTCATATGATCTGACCAAAGATTATGTCTGGACTTTAAAAGAGACTGTGACCTCTGAGTTTGTTTCGGCCTTTCTTCTCAGACTAGTCAGTTAGGAAACGCCGACCTCATCTAGTTTAAAATATGATTGACGTGTAAAAGTGTTTGTACAAACCTACTTACAAAATAAAATCATTTATCATCATTTATCATCTAACCTTTTGGCGTACCTATTTTTACAATTTGCGGTACGTACAGACGCCAGCACATCAAGCTACTACAATCTGTCAGATTTCTTTAATAGATTTTCGACTTTACTGCTAAAGCATTAGGTTCAATGTTGATTGGGAAAATCTGACAGATTCGGGTAGGTTGACCTGCTGGCGTCCGTACAACTCTATAAGAATACGAACAGAGTGTAATATTGCTCATCCCCCACAACAAATAGCGTGATTATTTACAGCCTACACACTGACTAGACTTATAGGGAATATCTAAATATTCTCTAATCTATCAGGTAATATTTGCGTGATGGAATTTACTTTCAGGCAAACAGACAAAAATTCTAAACCAAATAATCCAATTCTAATTATTAGCCTAACGTTCTGATGAAGTTTAAAATAGTAGCGGTCCCCCGACAGGACAATATTTAATCAAAAAAATTCATACGTACTTACGTAGGGTCATAATTTCAAGGTTATTTTTTTCTTTACAAAGGGTTTCACACAATTATTCCCAGACCTCGTAGTAATTCCTTTTTTTTTAATATTCAATGTATCGTTTTCACTCCGCTACGACTGTATTATGTGCGTATAGATATAGAAGTGACCCCGGAGAAATTCATAATCATTTCAGATGAAGGCAATGCTTTTCATACAATCATTGAAAAACATAATATGTTGGTGTCTTACTATGGGTTCCCTCTATCTGGCAGAATCTTGATGCTCCGAAATTTATTTGGCATAATACACTTGGCATAATCTTCTTTAACCCTTAGTTTACCTGGTGATCCCAAATCACTTAATTTACCCGATGGAGTCCATGAGACTCCTTGCACAATAATCATTGATTAAGGTCAAAATAAAAGCAAAATATGTACTCAAAAATGGTTTATTATACTTAGCAACATTGTACTTATATTTTTTAATATCATATTTCGTTATAAGTTTGTAACAGTCTTCTTGACAATTGAAAAACCTAATAGACTAAAAAATAAGAAAACAAAAATCAATGGCAACTTCTGGCTCAAAACTTAAATACAATATATTATAATTTTAAACTATTTCCTTCTATAATAAGTTTAAAATATAATCAAATTTTAAAAACTAAATAAAAATTGGAACACGTTTATACAAAAAAAAAAACCTGCAGCGCTTTTTACTCCTTATCTTTAGCTGCACACCGAACACAGATTTTCTTTGTACATGCCAAACATACCGGCTTCACACAGCTATGGCATAAGTATACTGTCTTTCTTTTCAGACGGCTGGGACATATATGACAGTATTTTCTTTGGTCTCTGGGCAACTTTTCATCTTGAGCATTTTGGTCATCTGTGGGTAGGGTACTTTGAGCTCCTCGTCGTTAGACTCCTCATCATCACATCTGAGCCAGTCTAGTACTACCGAGTCAGCTTCGGGTTGAAGTAAATTGACTGGCCGACTGTGTGAAGCCATTTGGTAGCCTAAAACACAAAAATAACACTGAATAAATGATAACGTAACAATCCAGCGAAATAATATTTTTATCACACAAATACCCCCATGGAGTCCAGCGGACTCCATAGGCACAATTACTCACCTATACGCGTGGCGCAGCCGCACGTCCTCTTCACCCCGCGTCCGGATTGCTACTGCAGGAAGGTACTGAGACGCGCGAAAACAAAAACGCGACAATAAAGTTTTTAGACCAAAATGAAACTTCGCGCGGAGTCCCTGGGACCTAACAGATAAATTAAGGGTTAAACTAATATTTTTAAGGCATAAAAATGATTTAATATAATTATTTTTTGGTCGAATTTTTATATGTCCGAATTTACAATGGCATAGTTTTAAGATAGCAGAATTTTATTTGGCATAATTACCTTTGGCAAAGTTAAAATTTCGCATAATTTCGTTTAGCATAACGTTCACTTCGCATACTTATGAAAATGGCCGAATTTCGTTTGGAATAATTTTATTAGGCATATTGACATTTCTATACAATAGGATTTTTAACCTTAAATTAAAACATTGTCGTGAAAAGTTAATAATATGTTGTGCTACAAAAGTTAGTGACAGAAACGAATCGGTGCAAAACCGACTCCACGTAGTCTTGTCTGCCCTACCCCTAGAGTGTAATTTAAGCCCGCGTAGGCGCGGAGGGGCGAGGCGGCCCGCGAGCTGAGGAGCAGGTGGCATTAACGCTGGTGAGCCTTAAAACCATCTTCGACGATAAGCTCGCGTGGGACCGCCGGAGCCCCGCAGCGCCGGAGCCGTGACAGAAACCATGCCTGCTGCATGTTGCATGCTTGCATGCTTGCTTGTATGCTGCATGCTTGCTGCATGCATGGTGTATGCTTGTTTGCGTGTTTGCATGCTTGCTTGCATGCTGCATGCTTGCTGCATGCATGGTGTATGCTTGTTTGCATGCTGCATGCTTGCTGCATGCATGGTGTATGCTTGTTTGCATGCTCGCTTGCACGCTGCATGCTTGCTTGCATCCTGCATGATTGCTGCATGCATGGTGTATGCTTGTTTGCATGCTGCATGCATGGTGAATGAATGAATGAATTTTCTGTAATGATTATGGATATGAAATGTATGCTAAAAGACGATTCTGACTGTGAACTTTCTGCGATATGATGGTTCTACATTTTAATTATTATGGATATGAAATTTATGCCTAAAGATGATTCAGACTTACAAAATTATGAATTTTGAATGTATGATAAATGACTGTCTGCAAAACGCTTTCTGCGAAATGAAGTTTATGCTATCCGCTGTTATGCAAAACAAAATTATGACATACAAAGTTCTGCTATAAAGGGTAGACCCGTCTAACTATAGCAGTACCTGCGGTGTAACTGTACTAACTACACTTCGGGTTAATTACTTATAACCAAACTGTTTCCCCTTGCAGAGCTAGATTCGTGTAAAAGGCTGCTAAGTCATAAGTATCTACTAACATAACATAACACCAACATTGTACACTTAGTTTGCAATAAACGTTTTGACTTTGACTTTTCTATCTAGAGATAGAATCTAGCTCTGCAAGGGGAAACAGTTCGACATGTTCAAATTTAAAATTAAGGAAAATAAAAATAAAAAAGTAATTTAATAATAATAATTTTAAATTTGAACATGTCGTCTAACTAAGATTCTCGTTGTTTTTAGTTAACGCAAAACCTGGTAATGAACCAAAACCGATAGCAGTGTCCCTGTTTCCGTGGAAGTTCATTTATCACTCGGATGATACGCGCTTGATGCAAATTTATTGGAAGAATAAATCGCCGAGTGTGACTACGATCAATCTAACTTGTGTAACAGGTAAGCTTCAAGTTTGTAACTTTCTTCATAAGACTAGACGGAACCTTCTCTGTCCGTGAGTCTTGTAACGACGAGTAACAAAATAAAAACACTAGCTTGTGCCCACGCTTTACCCGCGTAAAGGTAAACGTACCTACTAGGTACCGGGATTCATAAGTGTGTGTCCTTACCCAGGTTATACCTATCCGTGGCTTAGGCTTGAAAAGGTAACAAACAGACAGCACTTAGCACAACTAAGAAGGGCAAACTACGGCCAGAGAGGGATTTTAATACGATCCGCCGACCGACGGTGACATCAATTTCACATAGTGATTAATGGCCCTCGAAAAAATATTTTGGGGTTCTCATCGGCCCAAGTTAGTCAAAATTGAAAAAAAACGCTGTTACAAATGTAGATATTATAATTTGTGTTATGGCATACAAGACTAAGCGCGGGCGGCCGCTCTCTCCTGCTCTCCATCCGCGGCAGACTGTGTTGCTTGCGACGCTCGATATTAGACGCGGTAGCACGTTTTCTCCTGCCTTCGTGATGTCTTGAGTATACGAACAGAAAAACTTGTGTCTGAAATCATCGGTGTCCTCGCGAATGGTCTTAGCAATCAAGTTGAGAGTTAAAATGTACGCAAGCATGCGCAAACACACATCATGTGGATCAGAAGAACATTATTTTAGTTGTAATTTAGTTAATTTTCAATGCAAAATTTCTCGAGCATGTTGCTGCTGTCTGCGTTGACTCGTATCATGTCAGTACATAGTACGTTCATGCTCATTGTGAACCTTATTTACTAAGCAACCACAAGACAACTACTGTAAGAAAAAAGTTTAGGCGTCGTATAATAACTGTACCCATTGAAGCTTCTTACGGTAAATTGCCACATAAAAACAAAATACATAAAATTTATTTTTATTCTAGCCCTCTGAAGAATTTCCTACTTCTTGGCCCCTGCCGAAAAAGGTTTGCCCACGCCTGCACTAGAGTGTTAACCATTTTTGTCTTCGATCAATTCTGTACAATTATTTCGAGATGTAAAGTGTAATTTTGCTTTTATAATATGTTTCAGAATTCAGAACTTGCCCGGTCTATAAATTTAGAGTACAGGATGGTCCGAGAACAGGTGAAGAATATTATGATGTTCATTTCGATACAAATTTGAAGCCCACTGAATTGAAGCTAAACTTATATTCGTCAAATATCTTGTGTGCGACACTCTTAGTTGCTAAAGGGAGGGATGTCACGACAATACCGAACGAGGAGAAGGCACAATGTAAGAGAATGTTATACCGTCACAATAATAAGAGCTTTTAACTGTTCTTGCCACGCTTCTCAGTAAATTGTCATCAGTCATTCGATCATTATAGCTGTCATAAGGAAAAGCTAATATTTATGCAACAGAGGAAGGTAACTATTGATTGGTGTTATTTCTTCCAGATTATGATATTTCAAAAGAATACGACTATGCGCTAGTGATGGATCTTATAAACCAATGTGACGGTGAGCCTCTCTATACCTATGTTTTATAGTTTCTATGTAGGTTAAGCGATGGGCGTGCTTTAATTTTTTTCATATTGCTCTTTTGCATGGAACAGCTCTTTTTGTCCCTTATTTTCATGAGCACTCCTTTAAAGTATGACCCTCGTTTAACCTAACACACTAAATACATATTATCCTGAATGCCATAGGTATCTATCATCTGAATATCTTTGTTATTCAGTTATTTCTGTAATGAAATATCCGATAATGTTAATAAAACAAACTAATTAGTTTTAGATTTTCTTTGTCAAATCTATTTAGTTTGTGGCAACGGAAACAATCATGTTAATCTTGAACGATTAGTAGTCAAATTCTGGGCCGAGTCCATTTAGATTGCTATCGATACGTTAAGATCTCTTGATTGATTTCTAAACGCGTCTTTTTAAGATTAGTAACAGTAACGTATGTTATTGATTACAGTAATTGTATACAGAACTTGGTCGGTTTTTTTAATTTTATTTTCGACTAGCTGTGCCCGCGACTTCGTCCGCGTGGAATAGTGACTTTTCGGGCAGCATATTTTGAATTACATATAGGTACCGTCGTTTGGGTAGCTAAAAATTTACTTTACAGTAATGCTTCTCTGTATACGATATTTGACGTATGGCCATCGGGGATGAAAGCATACAGGCTCCTAGGATTGCTAACCCGTGACAGAGCCACATACAACTGACCGTGCGAGAAACAGCTGATACTTAGATCTACCACACGATCTACCCACAACTTTCAGCGTCTGACCTTGGGCTTTATTAATTGTCATCGCAAAACATAGGCTGACTGGAAACTGGACTCGTTTAAAACTAAATGGAAAATTGTTTGGAATGAGAGGAATCCGAGGAATGAAAACACTTTCACCTTTTCCACACCCTGTTAAAATCTCTGCTTCTATCAGATTTCGTTGTAAATTGGTCACTTTTAACCTGGTGCCATTGCAAAGTTTTGGGGGGCTTACATTTGTAAGAAGCATTATGGGTTCGCAGAAGTCTCAGACTCACGCGATAGCGCGTGAGCTTCGCGATCGACAGATAAACGTGCCTTCGTTGTTCCCCGTTTTCCCTATTTCGAGTTGTCATCATTCGAGAACGATTTGAACTCAGTCGAGATTCTCGCTGAGTCGAAGTTTTTGCAGCACGACACCTAGCCTGATGTTCCCGAGTTGCAGAGAGCCTTGCCTCACGACCTTCCTCAGATTCCTGTGATCGAACTAATTTCATCCTTTTAGCATTTCTCATCGCTTTTTCTTTTAGCTTTTAACATTGGGAGAGGTTGGATCTTCTTCGAGGCATTCTTACAATAAAATAGTACATACTACATAACACACAGTTATTTAGTAAACACGTACTATCGTAAACAATTAAATCATAATTACTGTATTATTGTTCAATTAAAATTACAATTGACTATATTAACAAAATTATATCCTACAATTAAATTATAAATACTTATAGATTATTATACAGTCTAAAATTATCACAGTTTAAGTAATTTAATAAGTGTTAAGACGTGTAAACCAAACGTACTAATTTTATAAAACCAAAGAATTGCTAGAAAAAGTTATTACTAACCTGAGCTAATGAACTTATACTTAATAAAGAAAATCAAGAAAAGAAATGCCTAACCTATACCAAATACTTATAATATTTATATACAAACCCTAAATACAAATTAAGATAAGTATACCGAAAATCAAGGAAAGAAATGCCTAACCTATAACAAATGCTTACAATATTTATTTACAAAATTTTAAAGAAAATTAAGAAAAAGAACCTAACCTACAAACCCTAAAATATAAATAAATGAAATATGCAAACAGTCAGTATTCAAGTGAATCGCAATAATCGAATGCAACTATTCGTCTATACTCTCCAGGATACGTGCGTTCGCTACGAATAACTGAATCCTTATGGCAGCGGCGCGTTTTTTTTATTTTTATGAATGGCATCTCGTAGTTGACCTTGAGAGGTCGTGACTATAACCGGACTATGCTGTGGTTGCCTTAAGAATTCTTAAAGCCTCCAGCCAGGGCTACATCTAGATTAAAACTAAGTGACTGCATGCTACGGGCACCCCCTGTGGGGTACGAACCTCGGCTTAGGGCGTCGCTGGGAGAGGGCAGCAAGGGGACAGGCTGGATCGAATTAGTATTATTAATGCTTTGATGAGCGCGGCGTTTCCTAGGACTATCTCTGAGAAGAAAGGCCGAAACAAACTCAGAGGTCTCAGTCGGGGAATTTAAAGCTACAGGCTCAGCTACAGCGCGGGCTGGCACTTCAGCGGGCAAGGGTCGGGGGGTCAGCGGCGCGGCTCTCAGCGCGCTTTACATAGCCACGGACACGCAGGCGCCGGGGGGACCGCTACTATTTTAAACTTTAACAGAACGTTAGGCTAATAATTAGAGCGGTCCCCCGACGGGACAATAAATAATCAAAAAATTTCATACGTACTTACGTAGGGTCATAATTTCAAGGTTATTTTTTTCTTTTTATAGGGTTTCACGTTGTCGGGGGTTTTTTAAATTTTTAATTTAATTGTCGGTGGAGTTTCTTGCCCATTCTTCTCAATACGAAACTACCTTTTGGAAAACTCCTATTTCTGCTTGAAAATATAAAACCAAACCGAGGCGGGTTGTTAAAATTAAAATGGCGACCGCGCCTGCTTTTATGTGCCTATTTGAAATAACTGATTTGACTTTGACATAATCCAGTCTTTTGCGATGCCACGATTTTTTTTGTTTTATCCTTCTCCAGAATCGCTGCTGCACTTTAGGTATTTTACCGAACTTTACGAAAAAACGAAAATGTTACTAACGTGCGGTTTTGACAGCAGCATGCCCGGGCTCCTCTCACAAGAGCGCTGGCACCACGCTCGCGCGGCGTGGTAGCCGGTGCTGGCGTAATCATTTGTCCCTTTTTAACATCAATATAGCGATCTATTTAGCCACCGCTGCCACTGTAACTACCTACGCTTCTCACAACCAGCCCGTCAGCCAACTCAACTTTGATAAATATAAAAGTAACTTTGTATCTGCTACGTTTCTAGGAAACTGAAAGAACCTGACGATACTTTTTTTTCCTTAGCTAATGATCCAAAAGTGAAAACCTACATTTAATGATATTGTTTATTGCAGATCCCCCTTTATCAACTGGCACAATGACGAGTACAACAACAGAAAATACTGCAGAAACTATTAATCCTAATAATACTGTTACTTCGAATAATAATTCTTCAACAGACTTAGAAATATCGACCAACAAAAATTCAACAACTGATACTAGTAAGTATTATCTTTGCAGTCATCCTTACTGACTGACTCATCTTATTCTGGTGGTCTGCACGAGCTATCCTCGTATAGTTTGCCTTACTGTTACAAACAGATACATATGTATTTCTGCAGTATATTGCCTGTGCCGTATACGTATTGTGTTGTAATAACGTTACTTTTGTTTTTCAGAAAATGCTAAGCACCCTCAAAACCTGTTATTATACGTCTTAATACCTTCCGTAATAGGGACGTCTGCTGTAATATTGCTTATTTATTTGTTAAGGAAAAAAAAAACAGTTTATCCATACATTATGTCGAGTTATCTTCTATCTATATCAATCTATATCTATACTTATAATAAATCTGTAGAAGTGAAAATTCTGTACATTGAAAATATCAAAAAAATAATTTACAGGGGGTGTTACTAGACCGACACCGAGCCCAAAAATGTGATTAAAAAAATTTTTGTCTGTCTGTCGGTCTGTCTGTCTGTCTGTCTGTCTGTCTGTCTGTTTGTTCAGGCATCACGCAAAAACTACCGGTTCGATTACGATGAAACTTGGTATAATTATTCTTTAATATCCTGGGCACCACACTGGGTACTTTTTATCCCGGAAAAGTATATCTATACAATAAAAAACAAACTTAATTTTGCGGTTCGATCCCTAGACCCGATTACTGTACTAACCGCAAATAATAAATTTGTCGTAGGTTACGTCACCCGCAGTGGAGTTCACTAAGGTTATGCTCTAAATGTAGTGCTGAAGGTTGAATTTGGCTTGCACCGTTCGCAACACGCGTGGCGCGCGGCCGCCACGGATCGCGACCGTATTTACGGACATTTTTTGAACTTTAATTTGAACGGACGTGTCGAGTGGCGAGCGTTCGTTCTTATTTTAACTGCTACTTGCAATTCTAAACCGTGCTTTTCAGTGCGACCTTTTTATTCCTTTTAGTTTTTAGAGTTATTTAGGTTTATTTTATACGTCGTACATAGGTCTGTATAGATTTTAATTTTAAAGTATATGTAGTATATTTGATAGTGTACGTAGTGACCGTAGGTTATTTGATAATACTGTTAGACTTACTGTAGAGACTAATCCTACATTAGTCATTCGTATAGATATTAGATTTTAGGGATTTTGCATATTTATTGAGTTTAGATTAGTTATCATCAGAAATAGGTTTATTTAGGTAGGTAGGTATTTTATTTTCTGTTATGAGTTAATTTTTGTTTTTAATTAGGTAGGTACTTAGGTAAAGATATCATATAGGTACCCTCTTAATCACCACTAATGAGACACAATTGGTTTTATATTGTAATTAGCCACAAAGGGCCCGCGAGATAGATGGCATCATGGGGAAGCACATACATTTTATCCTGTTAGCACGTTCTCGTGGGATAATTTACGACATCCACGCGGGCGAAGCCGCGGGCTGAAGCTAGTGCGAACATAAATCTATGGATCAACTGATTTTTGTCGGTGGAGTTTCTTGCCCATTCTTCTCAATACGAGACTCCTTTTGGAAAACTCCTATTTCTGCTTGAAAATATAAAACCAAACCGAGGCGGGTTGTTAAAATTTACGAGCTCGCTTCGCTCGCTCTTCCCACCCTACGTAATCTTTAGGCCCCGAAGGGTTAAGCAGGGGTGTACCTTCATGTAGTACTTATATCCCATTTCGCCAGTTGTTTAAGTCCCATGTCACAGGGTGTGAGCCTCCTGCCACCAACCAGGCATAAATCCCGGCTCCAGGCTGCTTCTGAGAAATTTCTGATGGAGAAACATAACAACACTGTTCCTACCTAGGAATTGAACCCAGGACCTCATGCTCAGCAGTAACGCTGGCGACCACTAGACCAACAAGGAGATGTACCTCCCTTATTAATATTCCTTGGCACCCATGGTGACCCCTCCCCCCCCCCCCCCCCCCGCCCCTGAAAAATCTTGAGCTGCGACCGCGCCTGCTTTTATGTTCTTATTTGAAATAACTGATTTGACTTTGACATAATCTAGTCTTTTGCGATGCCACGATTTTTTTTGTTTTATCCTTCTCCAGAATAGCTGCTGCACTTTAGGTATTTTACCGAACTTTACGAAAAAACGAAAATGTTACTAACGTGCGGTTTTGACAGCAGCATGCCCGGGCTCCTCTCACAAGAGCGCTGGCACCACGCTCGCGCGGCGTGGTAGCCGGTGCTGGCGTAATCAATTGTCCCTTTTTAACGTCAATATAGCGATCTATTTAGCCACCGTTGCCACTGTAACTACCTACCCTTCTCACAACCAGCCCGTCACCCCACTCAACTTTGATATATAAAAGTAACTTTGTATCTGCTACGTACGTTTCTAGGAAACTGAAAGAACCTGACGATCCTTTTTTTTCCTTAGCTAATGATCCAAAAGTGAAAACCTACATTTAATGATATTGTTTGTTGCAGATCCCCCAGCAACTGGCACAACGATGAGTACAACAGCAGATATTACGTCCAATAATAATTCTTCAACAGACTTACAAATATCGACCAACAAAAATTCAGCAACTGATACTCGTAAGTATTATCTTTGCAGCCATCCTTACTGACTGACTCATCTTATTCTGGTGGTCTGCACGAGCTGTCCTCGTATAGTTTGCCTTACTGTTACAAACAGATACATATGTATTTCTGCAGTATATTGCTTGTGCCGTATACGTATTGTGTTGTAATAACGTTACTTTTGTTTTTCAGAAAATGCTAAGCACCCTCAAAACCTGTTATTATACGTCTTAATACCTTCCGTAATAGGGACGTCTGCTGTAATATTGGTTATTTATTTGTTAAGGAAAAAAAATATATTGTCATCAGAGTTCGCCACCAGCAGACATACAGGAATTGAATACTTACGTAAGTCCTTAATTTTTGTATAATCGAGTACAATTTTATTCTGCTATGAAACTAATGACAAAGAGTCATGTGCCGATCTATCTTTGAGCAGCGATCTGCTTTTGAGAAGTCTATGTTCAGCAGTGGACTGCGATAGGCTGAGTTGATTGATTGAATGATGTGAGCGGTAGTTTACCGGTTCTCTGTCTCTTCAAAGTCGTATCTCGTGCAAAGAGATAAAACAGAAAAACGTAAAAACAACTGATGTAAAACTACCTATATCATGAGCTTTATGCAAAGTGTCATGCAATTGTTTAACACGACGTATTGTTTTATCCAGGCCACCGCAAATGAAGTTGTATATGCGGATCTCAGCTTCGTGCATGGAGATAGTCAACCACCAAGACGTGACGAAGAATCGCCATATGCCCAAATAATTGGCGTGTTAAAACCTTATTGAAATGAAAGGCTAATAGACACTACGCTACGGCGTAGCTCGCACGGTGCTACGACGTAGCTCTCACTGTGCTACGGCGTAGCATACACGGTGCTGACATTGCATTAGATAGGCAGTCGCTTTGTGTACAATACTGACAGTCAGCCGCACCTGGGTGGACTGGAAGCTGAACACTACATAGTTGGGCAAGGCAGAGTTTAATATTCCCTTTCACCACATACACCCCCACACACCCCACAAACACCCCACACTTAACACACGCACCACAGTAATTCACACACTCACACCCTGTCAAAGCACCTAAACCTCTTGTCATCATAATAATAATTTTAGTTAAGTAGTTAGTTTTTTATTTATATAAATATTTTCTTATACACTGTACTCAGGTTCTTAATTTGTATTTTTTACATAACTTCAATTGTGTGCCTTACTTGTGAAGAGACTGGACCCCACGACACAGGGAACCCTAGTGTGGGATCCAGGGAATTTGTTAAAACCTAGCATCTAAGGCTCACTGTAATTTACTACTAGTCTTGTTTTTTTCTATATGTACCGTGCCTCTTTTCTGAACTGAATAAAGAAACTTTTTTAATTTTTTTTTTATATATTACGATCTGGGGCTGCAGTCTCGACATTCATAGCGATCGCTTAACAGGTATTCACTTTATCAGCTTCAAATATGGAGACCCGAAGACACTGCAATCGATATCGATAATTTCCGTTGAGGCAGCCAGTGAGCACATCACTGTTTGTCTCGTACACTTGCACATCACACGCACACTGATGTAATTTGTTTTTAGACTCGCCCTAATTACCATATCACCTATCTATTATATGGTGATAGTATACTTTAAACATAGTATACTATATCTATGGTGACACCACTCAAAGTCAAAGTCAAATCATTTAACTCAAATAGGCACATTAAAGGCACTTTTGAACGTCAAAATTAAAATAAAATTGATTCTAGTCGCCCCTTCCAAAAGGTAGTTTTCGTAGGAGAAGAATGGGCAAGAAACTCCACCGTTACTCTTTTAAAATGTTTTACAATATTTTGCGTACATTAATTAAATAATTATATGTGAAGACGATGCACCTAAAAATAAAATTACTATACCACAATAGGTAAAAGAATTAAAATGAATTAATGAAACCATGACATATAAATTGACTATGTGATAGATACATGGTGCTCACATATTTACAAACATTCCAAAAGTAGACTATTTTCATAAATAAATAAGGAGTAATAAGTCCGCGTGTGACTTTACTCTCTCTGGGACCACGCTGACATTCCGTTCACAGTTATTTTACTGCTGACAGTAGCAACCATAAGTAACGAGAATAAAGGTCACTGTGATATTGACAGACTTGTTGGTGGCAGCTACCCAAAAGCAACCTTATTGTATCGATAACAAAGATCACTTTACTGTGTTTGAGCTTTACAAGAATCTCTTGGCGCTCGAATGACGTTCACAGAGGGCGCTGTTGATTAATAATAATAATATAATATCCCTGGACATTTCACACAGCGCCATCTAGTCCCAAGCTAAGCAAGCTTGCTTGTGTTATGGTAACAAGATGGCTGATAAACTACTTATATACATTTTTTTTTTTTGTAAATACATACATATAAAGTGCCCTGTAAACGATCAAATTGTTTGTCAAATTTTACGTGTTTGTCAAATTTTTTGATAGTGTACAGCTGTGTTTGAGGCATTTGTCAAACAATCTACGCGTTTCTCGCGTTTGATGAAAATCTGGATTGATGACGAGTTTGACAAACATATTTGAACGTGAACGGCGGTGTTTGTCAAACAAAATCTCACTCGTTGTGTTGGCATCATGGAGGACGTTACGCCCAGTGACGATATGCTAAGTGGCAATATTACGGACAAAGAATTTACGTTCAAAATCAAAAATCAAAATCAAAAGTCATTTATTCAAATTAGGCTGAGAATCAGCACTTTTCGAACGTCAAAATTACAAAAGACAGTCCCCCAAAAACGCCCGCCCTTCACCACTTCCTAGTGCTATCGCTGGGAAGAAGAAGTGGCCAACAAACTTCCCAGCAGCACAGCTGTCTGTTCAGTTAGAATATAGTTGCATGTGTACAATACTAGGAACATATGTTCAGTAATTAACATTACAAGAAACTTAAATTATTTGCCATAAAATATGTCAGCTAGCCACGCCAATATACCAACAAATATAATAAAAACTATACGTACTCAAGCTGAAAAAATAATTAATTAAAATGGAAATAAAAACTTACTACCTAAATAAAAGCCTCCAGGCATAAAGGGCGTGACAGCTTACATATTTATGCATAGCTGGGTTCTGGTCACATAGCTGTCACTTGAGTCACAGATGAAAAACTAGGACCATCGAAGTAAAATAAATAAATAAGTTAATACTAATAACAATAACCTGTCAGTAAGCTAATTCTGGAGAAAGAACATGAACATTGTCTTGAGTTAATTAGGGCGACCAACTATTCTTATCGTGTAAGTAGTCGTTGATGGAATAGTAAGCCTTTGAACAAAGGTTAGATTTTACTTGAGCTTTAAACGCATTAAAAGGCAAGTCTAGCAAAGAAGAGGGTATCTTGTTATAAAAGGTTATACCAAGCCCAACAAATGAGTTATGAACCTTATGAAGCCGGTGAAAGGGGGCACGTAGTTTGTCCTTATTTCTAGTGTTAACACTGTGAATATCACTGTTTTTAGTGTACAAGTGCAAATTTTGCCTAATATACAAGATGTTGGCGAAGATGAATTGTGATGCAACCGTGAGAATACCAATATCTTTAAAAAAATCTCTTAGAGAAACTCTGGCACCTAGCTGGTAAATTGCTCGAACAGCTCGTTTTTGAAGGACAGATATATTTTTTATATCAGCGGCTTTGCCCCACAGCAGAATACCGTAGGACATAACACTGTGAAAATAACTAAAATAGACTAAACGAGCTGTATCAACGTCAGTGTATTGTCTTACTTTCCTGACGGCGTAGGCAGCCGAACTGAGCCTTCCTGCTAGACTTGATATATGAGGACCCCACTGAAGTTTGGCATCTACTGTTAGTCCTAGAAAAATTGCCGAGCCTACTGTTTCAAGCACCTCTTTATTTAAGACGATGTTGGGTCCTAGATTTCTGACATTCGGTAAGGCAAACTTTACACATTTCGTTTTCTTGGCATTGAGAACTAGGTTATTTGACGTAAACCAATCTGTAACTATTGAGAGTGCACTGTTTACGTCGTCAAAATCTTGTCTATTCCTGTCTACTTTAAAAATAAGAGAGGTATCATCTGCAAACAGTACAACGTCACAGATGCCCTTCAAATGGAATGGTAAATCATTGATATATACTAAGAACAAGAATGGACCCAGTATTGAGCCTTGCGGAACACCTAACTGAACTGGTAGCCCAGAAGATTTCGCGCCATTAACATCTACACATTGGACCCTATTATGTAAATAAGAAATTATTACGTTGAGAGCCTCGTTTCATTTCATATCTGTTTATCGTGATATGTGTGTTATGGAAAACCAAATCAAAAGATTATATGAACAAGAACAAGACAAGTACAGCAATAAAAAAATTACAAATTTACTGAAGATGTGTCGCCGGAACATTACGGAGGAAGACGTGAAGAAAAAAATTAATATTCGAGTTTTTAATAATTAATATACAAGTTTCAAGCGCGAAAACAACAAAGTGAAAAAATCTATCATAATCGAAAGGAGAACCCCGAATCTAGTGGAAAGTTAACTTTGTTTGATATTTGGTTTGATCGTTTAAGCTATTGTTTGATGAAAACGTAAAGTTTGACAAACAAATTTGTCAAGCAAATTTGATCGTTTACAGGGCACTTTATAGATAGAAAAACACCCAGACTCGGAACAAATACATGTAGGTCATACAAATATTTGTTCCGTGCGGGAATCGAACCCGCGACACGCAGCGCAGCAGTCAATCGCTTAACCACTGCGCCAACCGTGTCGTCAAATGATTCTTGAATATTATATTATAATATAATAATAATAATAATAATAAGGATGGGACGGTTGACGGTTGACGTATGTCGGGCATGCCACCGTCCGGGTGAGTCCATCAGACATATTATCTCTGGTTGTTCTCGTTTGGCTAACAGCGAGTACTTGCACAGGCATAACCAAGTGGCCAGGATTATTCACCAGCAACTTGCTTTGAAATATAAACTTGTTAACTCTGAGGTACCATATTACAAGTATGTGCCCGACCCAGTTCTCGAAAATGACCATGTCACGTTGTACTGGGATCGGTCTATCATCACTGACAGGACTGTTGTCGCCAACAAACCTGATATAGTGGTGATAGATCGATTAGTGCGCCGCGCAATGATTGTCGATGTTACCATTCCACATGACGGGAACCTCGTGAAAGCTGAGAAAGATAAACAAATCAAATATCTTGACTTGGCACACGAGGTTGTTGACATGTGGAATGTGAGCTCGACTGTCATAGTGCCGATTGTCGTATCGGCTAATGGCCTGATGGCCGAAAGCCTCGATCAACATCTATCGAGGCTCTCGTTAAGCGGTTGGATCAAGGGCCTGATTCAGAAGGCAGTACTCCTCGATACGGCTCGCATTGTGAGGAGGTTTTTGTCTCTGGAGCCCTAACCACCGGTAGCTTGGACCCTGCTCCCGACACCGGTGGATTACTATTTTTTTATATTTTTAAATGTTTTTTTTATACTAATATTTAAAAATGTATTAAAATAAGAAATATAAATAAATAAAGGACATAATAATAAATCGTTTATTTCTCACCACAAACCAAGTTAAGAACAAAAATAAACAAATAAACATATGCTAACAAGTTACAACTTAGGTTGTGGATTGCTGGTGCCTGTGGTAGGTAAATAACACCTGTATTATTATCTCAGACCAATATTCGTTATCTCAGACCAATAATTCGTTCAGACTGATATGAACACGTGTCTTGCAGGTATGCTTGTTGTGCGAAGGGTGAACTTCCAGGGGTTTGGGTGACCACATTTATCTCATAACCAGTCCAAGGACTGATAGGGAATATGTCTCCTTATGAGCATGATGCCGACACAATGCCGCTGGAACTAGCCGCTCCATAGTCAGCCAAGGACAGTCGCTTGGTTGCCGCAGGAAAAGCCGCTTCGTCACGTTTATCAGTTCGAAAGAACTGCTAGGGACCATGTCTCCAAAAGAGCATGATGCCGACGCAATGCCGCTGAAAAGCTGCTTGCGTCACTATATGGAAGTGTTGCTCTGAGTGCTCCGAGTATAGATGTGAGGTATCGTGTGAGTAATGACTGATCAAATACCTATTACGCTAGCGTATGGGTTACTCACAATTTAACAATAATAATATACTTTGCAACCCTCTATTATTACTAGCTTTCTAAAACCACATTCAATCTATGTTCATAACCATGAATTCCTAAGTTTTATTTAACATTTCTTTCAATCTTTTCCTTGGTCTATTGATGAGACAAGGCATCGGACTTCTTCATATTTGGAATTCATTTAATCTATGTCGGTGGAAGGGTGACCAGTCTGGACCCGAGCCCTACAGGACAGTACGGTGGCGGTGTACTGTCTGTCCCCGCAAGGGGGACCTGACCTATTATACTGACATTTCCACATAATTAGGAAAACGAAAATTTTATCAGCCTAGAGTAATTTAGGAACAGTCACAATACTTTAGTTAAATGTAAATAAACTATACTAAAAAATGTTTTGAATTTTCTTAAAAATTGCGAAGAAACTTTTTCCCCAACCTATTATATATATATAACTACTGCGCATACCCCAAATGCCAGCTACAATTAAATGCGTTACACAAAATGATCCAATGTTGTTATTTTCCTCATTTGAAACAGGAAAGTACTTCTGTTATTAAATTTACCTAACGTGGCAAAGCAAAATTAAATTTCCCTTAACTATCATTAAAATGTATATTTTATGAAACTGTGTTGAGGAACTGTTACCTATGACTACAATAATATAGTCCACATTTTCGATGTCGATATCGGGGACCGTTTGAAAATATTATTTCCTAGTGTGTGCGTGTAATAATATGTCTCGCCAGACCGAACCGACCAACTACAATAATAAAACAGCTTTGACCTGCATAATATTGTTGAATCTTACATACTTACACTTTTGAACTTTTTTCTATTTAAGTATTACATGAGTGGGCTTTGCCGCTCAGTGAGCACATCGTCCAGTACAAGAAAACACAAAAATATTAATTAAGTACAATCTACCCTTGCTGAATCATGTTCGGGTGGGCTCGGCACAATACGATCTGAGCCGAGCGGCTTTTCCCGAATAAATATATTTTACGGTTTAAGACATTTATTTCTCAAAAAGAATACAATTCACTTAATATGAGAAATACAAGGTAATCTTAAAACTAAATATAAGAATTACAGATGAAGGTAGGTTTCGTAAATAAATTAGTTAGTAGACACACATTTTTTACAATGTTGCAGGTAAAAGGAAAAAGTTGGTTTACTATTACATATCGATTCTTGAAGGCAAGTCAATAGCAATTACACATTAAACTATTTGTATGTACTGTAATTTTTCGGAAATACAGGGTAGGTATTCTAGTTTTCTTAATACTTAGCAAATTAGTAAATAATAATAATTGATAAGGATGTAAATTAAATTCGTGTAGTGGGTTCAATTTAAAACCTAGAGAAAGCCTTTAAGATGTGGTGTTTTATGGTTCTTTTGTATAAAGCAAAGGATTGTATCTCTTTAATGTCATTAGGTAATGCATTATACAACTCTGCTCCTTCGTATAGTATATTTTTTCTTCCATAATTAGTTCGTGGTGGTCTTAAGCAAATGTTGTTTTTTCGTCTGGTGCTACGTTTTTGTGTTTGTCCTTTTTTTGTAAATGTTATTTTCGAGTGTATTTTTTTATTTAATAGCTTATGTACTAGTATGCATGTGTTATATTTATATATCTGTGATAGCGTCATTACCTTAGTTTCTTTATAATTTTTTTCAGTCGGAGTTAGGTGGTGGTAATGGAATAAGAGTTTTATTATTTTATTTTGGCATGTTTCGATTTGTTTTAAATTGGTTTTAGCTGCAGTGCCCCACACCTCTATTAGGTGAGGTTTTAAATATATTTTATTCCACTTTGCCACCCGGATGTGCCGAATAATGCCGAGCCGAACAAGTGTAACCCCTTACTGTAATGAATAGCATGCCGTGGTGATCATGGGCAATAACTATCAAATGAATGTGTACCTTCTTATTGTTTTCGACATTTTCTCATTAGGTACCGTGTGCCGACTGCCTCGCTGGTCTATTCTTGGATTATTTATTAGAAATGTCTCGTAACCCTTCCTTGGCCCCCCTATAACATGGGGGTTTGAATATAACTAGTGGAACGTGGGTGTACTATAGGTACAGTTCTGCCTAACCCCTCTTCCTGTGGACGGTGGGACAAGGGCCTAAGATGCGATAAAAACAATATTCTCATTAAATATCTCGATCTGAGTAACTTGTTCGCGCGTGTTACGCTGTTATCTATCACAGTTATTAATAGTTTTCCCCGTTACATGTAACATGACCGATACTTGTTTACTCGTCGGTTTATGAATTTGAACAATATTACGTCTTTAAAAATATTATCAAAATTTAAGATTTACGCAGCCATTACTATGCTATTATAAAGCAAAGGGGGATGTGTGGTGCTACGCGAATGGATAGAATATATAAGAGGAAGTGTGAAAGTAGCATCGGGGACTGAAAAGTTGTGTATGTATGGGCATGTGATGCGGAGGAAAGAGGAAAATGTATGAAAGGTTTGAGTATGAATGTGGATGGCTACACGCGTAGGGGAAGACCAAAGGAACGATGGACGGACTGTGTGAAAGATGATATGGCTAGAATGGAAGTGACTACCGAGATGATAACTAATAGAGAAGTAGGTATGGAAGAAAAAGACATGTTGCGTCGACCCGAAATAAATTGTGATCAGCGCAGAAGTACGATGATGACGACGCAGGCATTACTGTGTGACCTGATCTATAGTTACTGTCTATGTCTGGCAGGAGGATCTGTCATGCGCACTGTACACACACATGCACAAATGTTAAACTGATGATGACGTTGTGTATCGGCTCGTCCAGTTCCTACAATTCGGTTGATCTAATCAGAGTAAGAAATCAAAGCTGGAAAATGTTGGCTTTATAATCAGCAGAAGATTTGGAGCTATAGCGCTAGATCTCGATTCACTCAGTAAAGCAATGTTTTTTTTTTTGTATTGAAGTAAGCAGCGACGATGCCATGACACACTGGTCACTCTTAACGTAATGGTTATCGATATATACTGATATCCTTGTTCGGGAATTAAACATAAATATTAACTTTTACAGTACCAAATTTAGTAGATACAACATTGAGTGAAAACTTTTATGTTTTCGCAGTCGGTACGAATCTATATTTGTTTTGCGGTCATGACAGTTTCCTTATCGCTTGTATTACCTAATTTTGAACTGGGACTTTTCAGTTGCGGATAGGGATAACCACAAAATAATTTTACATGACGCAATACTCCAACTGTCGATAGGCACCAATACAATGTAGGTCAACACATCATTAATTCGATACCATAAGAACAAAATATTTTTGGCTCAGCTAACAAAGTAATGCATGTAGGTACTATGTACTTCTCATTCCTGTCAATAAAAAGCCACCCCATCTCTATCCGTGGGTATCGCATGTTGCGATGAGAGGATTACGTTGACAGGACACCCTTTTAACATAATCCATTGACAGTTGTATGTACACACGGCTACACATCAAGCTATGCAAAACCAGTATTAGCCGACCGTTCATTGTGAGAAAATATCATACAAAGTGAGGCCAAGACAAACTGGTTTTGTATAGCTTGACGTGTAGCCGTGTGTACTTGTCCTTGTCACTGCAAGGACAAGTACATACATACATAGTTGGATAGTTCAGAGAACAAAAGAAAATCGAATGCACATGCAGCAGCGATCTCCTGTCTGCTAATGAGTATGTAACATCACGCGATGAGCCTTAGGAGCCTAGCGACAAGATAAAAGACGAAGTCGCGGGCAGTGGGGCGGGGGAACCAGACATGTCACGCAGACGAAGTCGCGGGCAGTGGGGCGGGGGAACCAGACATGTCACGCAGACGAAGTCGCGGGCAGGTGGGGCGGGGGAACAAGACATAATATGTCACGCAGGCGAAGTCGCGGGCAGTGGGGCGGGGGAACCAGACATGTCACGCAGGCGAAGTCGCGGGCAGTGGGGCGGGGGAACAAGATATGTCACGCAGACGAAGTCGCGGGCAGTGGGGCGGGGGAACAAGACATCTCCCACAGACGAAGTCGCGGGCAGTGGGGCGGGGGAACAAGACATCTCCCGCAGATGAAGTCGCGGGCAGTGGGGCGGGGGAACAAGACATGTCACGCAGACGAAGTCGCGGGCAGTGGGGCGGGGGAACCAGACATGTCACGACGACGAAGTCACGGGCAGTGGGGCGGGGGAACAAGACATGTCACGCAGACGAAGTCGCGGGCAGTGGGGCGGGGGAACAAGACATGTCCTGCAGACGAAGTCGCGGGCAGTGGGGCGGGGGAACAAGACATCTCCCGCAGACGAAGTCGCGGGCAGTGGGGCGGGGGAACAAGACATCTCCCGCAGATGAAGTCGCGGGCAGTGGGGCGGGGGAACAAGACATGTCACGCAGACGAAGTCGCGGGCAGTGGGGCGGGGGAACCAGACATGTCACGACGACGAAGTCACGGGCAGTGGGGCGGGGGAACAAGACATGTCACGCAGACGAAGTCGCGGGCAGTGGGGCGGGGGAACAAGACATGTCCTGCAGACGAAGTCGCGGGCAGTGGGGCGGAAGAACAAGACATCTCCCGCAGACGAAGTCGCGGGCAGTGGGGCGGGGGAACAAGACATGTCACGCAGACGAAGTCGCGGGCAGCGGGGCGGGGGAACAAGACATGTCACGCAGACGAAGTTGCGGGCAGTGGGGCGGGGGAACAAGACATGTCACGCAGACGAAGTCGCGGGCAGTGGGGCGGGGGAACCAGACATGTCACGACGACGAAGTCACGGGCAGTGGGGCGGGGGAACAAGACATGTCACGCAGACGAAGTCGCGGGCAGTGGGGCGGGGGAACAAGACATGTCCTGCAGACGAAGTCGCGGGCAGTGGGGCGGAAGAACAAGACATCTCCCGCAGACGAAGTCGCGGGCAGTGGGGCGGGGGAACAAGACATGTCACGCAGACGAAGTCGCGGGCAGCGGGGCGGGGGAACAAGAAGACATGTCACGCAGACGAAGTCGCGGGCAGTGGGGCGGGGGAACAAGACATGTCACGCAGACGAAGTCGCGGCTAGAAGCTAGTCAATAACAAATACAATCATCATTATCCTTAGCGCTTAGCATTTACTGTGCTGTACATTATCTGAGGAGGAAATTAGGTAGGTACTGAAAAATGCGATTATAAAAGCGACCGCGAACCGACGTTGTTACTTATTTCAGTTTGTTTTGTACTTACTGTTCCACGTTTATTAATAATTTTAACTAGGTGCCATTTATACCTACTTTAAAAGATATTACTTCGTTTTTAATAGATTGATTAGTTGTTTATTTATTCATTTAAAATGAAATCTTTCACTGTCTTTGTTTTATTATTTTCTCTACGGACTATCAGTTTGGCTGCGGACGTGACCGTGTATTATGATGTGGATTATCGTAAGTAACGTTTCCATATTTCCGACAATTTAAATATACCAAATTCACATACATACAATATAACATGTTTACAACATAGATACTAAAACAACAGCCACATTTTTATAAAACTTTCGTGTACTATACTACGTTTGTAGCTTTGCTCACATCAGCCAAAATATACAGGACTGGAAAAAGAATTTTTCAAATCCAGTCGGATTTGAAAAATTATTTTTGCATTTGATAGCTGAATTCTTGAGGAAGGCTATAGCCTACTTAGCATCGCTTGGGGAACAAGCATGCGGATGAAGTCACGCGTAGAAGCTAGTAGGTATGTTATAAATATTCTAACCTTTTGGCGTATTTTTACAATTTGCGGTGCTTACAACTCTATAAGAATACGAACATATTGCTCATCCCCCACAACAAATAGCGTGATCATTTACAGCCTACACACTGACTAGACTTATAGGGAATATCTAAATATATCAAAATCTATCAGGTTATATTTGCGTGATGGAATTTACTTTCAGGCAAACAGACAAAAATTCTAAACCAAATAATCCAATTCTAATTATTAGCCTAACGTTCTGATAAAGTTTAAAATAGTAGCGGTCCCCCGACGGGACAATATTTAATCAAAAAAATTCATACGTACTTACGTGGGGTCGTAATTTCAAGGTTATTTTTTTCTTTATAAAGGGTTTCACACAATCATTCCCAGACCTCGTAGTAATTCCTTTTTTTTTTAATATTCAATGTATCGTTTTCACTCCGCTACGACTGTATTATGTGCGTATAGATATAGAAGTGACCCCGAAGAAATTCATAATCATTTCAGATGAAGGCAATGCTTTTCATACAATCATTGAAAAACATAATATGTTGGTGTCTAACTATAGCAGTACCTACGGTGTAACTGTACTAACTACACTTCGGGTTGTGTTTAAAGAAATTTATTCTCATAAAAGACTACAGTCACTTACATGAGAAATACATTAATAATAGTGCTTATTACTAGGATTTTCGTCGTTCGTTTTTTTTTTTTCTATTAACAGGTACTTCTATAAAGCATCAGTAGTACTTAGCTGCTATTGGAGGACTTATCGATATTTTTCGACAACACACTTCTCACACACACTTCGGGTTAATTACTTATAACCAAACTGTTTCCCCTTGCAGAGCTAGATTCGTGTAAAAGGCTGCTAAGTCATAAGTATCTACTAACATAACATAACACCAACATTGTACACTTAGTTTGCAACAAACGTTTTGACTTTGACTTTTCTATCTAGAGATAGAATCTAGCTCTGCAAGGGGAAACAGTTCGACATGTTCAAATTTAAAATTAAGAAAAATAAAAAAATAATTTAATAATAATAATTTTTAATAATAATAATTTTAAATTTGAACATGTCGTCTAACTAAGATTCTCGTTGTTTTTAGTTAACGCAGAACCTGGTAATGAACCAATACCGATAGCAGTGTCCCTGTTTCCGTGGAAGTTCATTTATCACTCGGATGATACGCGCTTGATGCAAATTTATTGGAAGAATAAATCGCCGAGGGTGACTACGATCAATCTAACTTGTGTAACAGGTAAGCTTCAAGTTTGTAACTTTCTTCCTAAGACTAGACGGAACCTTCTCTGTCCGTGAGTCTAACTAAGAAGGGCAAACTACGGCCAGAGAGGGATTTTAATACGATCCGCCGACCGACGGTGACATCAATTTCACATAGTGATTAATGGCCCTCGAAAACATATTTTGGGGTTCTCATCGGCCCAAGTTAGTCAAAATTGAAAAAAAACGCCGTAACAAATGTAGATATTATTGTCGCGTACACGACTCACTCGACGACGATTTGTAGGGAACGTTGTGAAAAATAAAAGAGAATGATTCAGTTTCATTACATTGAAGGTCTTGTAACAAATTGGCGCGCGAACGCGGGCGCAGCTTACGTCATGCGCATGTCTTGGAGTTAGAAAAACAACTGGGGTCTCTCGCGCGGTCGACCTGTTTTAAGGGCGCGTTTTGGGGCGTGGCCTCGATTCTGCCTGATTCCCAACCATTGCCTTTTATGGTGATGAAAGCTTACGAAAATCACCTCTCTCCATCACACTCGTGGCTTGAGTAGTGCTATACTCTTCTACTCGGTGGTAAGCATGTTGGACAACATTATTAAATTGATTATTTTCTTAGGAAACTTATCATAACCGCTATTGTTACAAGACCTTGATATTTATTTATTGTAAAGTACATACAAAATAGTATCATTCTTTTTCCATACGTAACATTCTCCCCCTCAGTGTCGTTATGATGACGACACTCAAAACCCAACTTACACTATAAACATACAAATGGAAAGCATATCACTTTAATACAATAAGTATCGCTTCCAGCTTCATCTGCGGTACTGTTAGTACAGCCCGACTTTAAATTCTCATAAGTAAATAAACAATTTTATATCTAAGGGTAGTCAGTATGCCCGGCCTACTCTGCAAAAACAATAATCGCCCCTCAGGGTCCACAGTATCCAGACATACGACGCCATAAAAAAAATAATAAACATACAAATAAGGAAAGCGTATCACTTTAATACAATAAGTATCGCTTCCAGCTTCATCTGCGGTACTGTTAGTACAGCCCGACTTTAAATTCTTATAAATAAATAAACAATTTTATATCTAAGGGTAGTCAGTATGCCCGGCCTACTCTGCAAAAACAATAATCGCCCCTCAGGGTCCACAGTATCCAGACATACGACGCCATAAAAAATAAAGGTACAAATGGAAAGCGTATCGCCGACAAACGCATGTACGCCTATGCCAATCTATGTAGTAATAATTAAAATGTTGCTATCCTAGCTGCAGGACGTTTCAGTAGCCCATTTTTAGTCCTAACGTCGACAACTCTTACGCGTCCGTCAGTTCCGGGATACACGGCTTGTAAGTTGTACGATACCTTTAGGCCAGCAATTACGAGGCTGGTGTAAAAACGTCGGACCGGTAAACCATGATGAATCGCTGCTAAGCACGTGATCGGTACTTTTAGTGCCAAAGTCTGCTACGTTGACATCCGTCGGCGCGTAGTGCCATTCGGTGGCGCTGCTTAGTTCATCTATTTCGCCTAGTCGATTGGCTATAAATACTTTATATGTTCTACAATTATTTCTTATCCAGTGTAAAACGGTTGTTGAGTCCGTCCAGTAATAAACTGAATTTGTTTTTAAACGATGTTCTTTTTTTATGTTGTTCCCTAATTTGCATCCTAATAGAGCATCCTGTAGTTCCAGTCGGGGTATGGATATTGACTTCGTAGGTGTGACTTTACATTTGCTGGCAATAAATGCCGACGTTAAAACAGACGCCGGGTAGGTATTTTTAAATCTTAATGCGTTTTGATTTTTAATATATTGCGCGATAAACGGTGAGCAGTTCGCGCCAAATATTAATGACGTCATAGCGTATTTATTAATTTCTTTAGTATTTTTGTCTCTAAATAAAAACCTAAGCGTATGTTGATCCTTTTCTTTAATTTTAATACGCAGAAACATGTCCTTAATGTCTGCAATAATTCCGATTTTATTTTCCCTAAACCTAAACATAATTCCAAATAATGATTGTAACAAATCCGGCCCTGTTAATAAAAAATCATTAAGGGAATATCCCTGTGTTTTCGCGGCCGCGTCGAACACTAAACGTAATTTTTTCTTATTGGGGTTATCGACCCCAAAATGTGGTAGGTACCAAACTCGGTCGCTAACCTCCCCCTCGTGCAGCTTCCTAGCGTAATCGTTAGAAAATAAATGCTGGATACGTTCCTGATAGCGCGACGCGTAAGCGTTGTCGGTTGACATTTTTCTCTCGACTGATTTTAATCGATTGTGGGCATTCTGATAAGAATCGGGCATAACAAAGTTATCGTGTTTCCAAGGCAACTCTACAAACCATTGGTTATCTATTAATTCACATGAGTTATTTAATATGGTAACAGCACGCAAATCGTCTTTGTTCGGCCGTGGCTGATTTGAAATGCCTATAGAATCTAACTCGAATGATTTTTTAACAATTTCGTGCAACTCAGAATCGCGACACTGTTGCGCGCTGTTATCACTAGTAATACAATCAGCTGACATGTTCGTAATATGTATGTTATTGACAACACCGTGTACGCACCAACCAAGTGGTGTTTTTGTTACATATGGTTCATTTTTCCCGTTGCCCTTTAAACACATCACTGGGGCAATAAGATCGTAATTATCCTGACCGATTAACAATTTAGGTTGTGCGTCACATTTGCACAGGTCGTAGTCAATATAATTTGTATAATTTGTAAAATCTACACACGATAAACGTTGAACAGGT
Organism: Apamea sordens; assembly: GCA_945859715.1. NCBI lineage: Eukaryota > Metazoa > Arthropoda > Insecta > Lepidoptera > Noctuidae > Apamea > Apamea sordens. Next base: position 331,743 of record OX244015.1, on the reverse strand, counting down.
AAATTAAGTTCTTTCATTTTACGGGCACACAAATTAAAACGTTCTCCTTTCTTATTAGAAATTTCAAAACTTACATTTTCCGTTTGGCATACGAGCGTACCGGAGTCCCACGCGCTCTGCGCACGCATTGTGACGGCCTTACCGTGGAGGCCTACCTGGTCCGCCAGGTCAGCTGCGATCAGCGTCACCGTAGCACCATCGTCCAGCAACGCGTGTGTGTGAATATTGTCTTTAGGTCCATGAACGGTAACCGGCACTATTTTTAACAACACTTTGGGCACTGACGGTACACTGACACTAGTAGACGCTTTGGTGTGGGCGTGGGCAACTGTGTGCTCGGCGCGCTGTTCGTCGGGCGCCGACTGAAGCACGCAGGCCGCGTCCGTTGCTGGGCGCGCCGTATCCGGCTGCGCGATGGCTGGTAGTGTTGTAGAAGCTGTAGGTTTCGTCCAGTGAAGCAGGGAGTGATGTGGATGTCCACACTCGCTGCAGTTAGGGGCGCTGCACGCGGTAGTTTCGTTATGCCGCGCGCCCAGACACTTGTAACATAGGTGTTTTGTTTTTACGAATCTCCAGCGGTCGCGTCTCATGGCGCGTTGGAATTTGATGCATTTTACTAGTGTGTGCGGAGCAGAGGCACGACAAAACATACATTTGTTATTGTTATCGGTGTTAGTGAATGTAAACACTGACTGTGATCTATTATTGTGGTCAAATTTCTTTTTCTCGTTCTGACTATGGACATAGCTTATTCCTGAAGTTGCGACGATCGTTGCTTCTCTGTATAAAAATTCGGATAATAATTCCAGTTTAGGTATGTTGCAGTTGTCCCGTTTTTCGTAGCTGTATTCGGCCCACTTGTTGATAAGCGTGGGCGGTAACTTCGCAAGTATCAATGCCGTCGTATCGGGACTCTGTAGATATTCTGGTAGCTGGATAGCTTTAACGGTTGTCACGTAGTTTTTTATTTTAATGGCAAAATTCACTATGTCGGTATGGTACGCAGTTGGAAGTGGTTGGATTTTCTTTAGTTGCGTAAATATTTTATTTATTATGCATTCGGGCCTACCGAATCGTAATTCCAAGGTGTCAATTATTGTTTGCGGTGTTGTGTTGCCGATAAGAAGCGACGACACCGTTTCTTTCGCCTCGCCCCGCAGACACTTCCGTAATCGCCAGATATTTTCAGCATCGCTATAATTGCATAGTTGTGACGATTCTTTATACGATTCCTTGAACTGCAGCCACTGCATGGGGTCGCCGTCGAATACTGGTAAATCTTTAGATGTTGCCAGGCGTGTAAGAAGCTCTCTGTTATTATCGCGAACATTGTTTCTGTTGAGTACCTGGTGTAGCGCCTCCGTCAATTGTGTGATACCGTCGTTGTGCGGCCGACGCTCGGAAACGAAGTCGTGGCGATACTTGTGATTCCCGGTTTCGGCATTTAAGTCACGCTGGTGATGCTTATCGTCTGGCATCGTGTATGACGGTTGGCAGACATCTTCTGCGCGTTGGTTTCGGGTACACGATGCGATGCTCTCTTGTTTGTCGAACCACGATTCGACTATTCTCGAACTTTGTGACACCGATCGGCAATCATTTTCTGCTAAGTCGGCTAAATCGACTTCCAATTTTTTTGAGAGTAATTCTTTCTCTATTTGAGCTCTTTTTGTTTCTAATTCTAGGTCAATTTGAGCTTGCCTTTGAGCTGCTTCGAACTCCAACTTTCTGCGGGCTGCCGCCGAGGAACAAGCGGTTTTTTCGCTTTTAACTGACATCACTGATAATTTTTCACTTTTGTTAGTCAACTGCTCCGTAGCACGTGTTTGACTACGTGTTTTTACACTAACACCCTTCGGGGGTGTGCGAAGCAGCGACATCCCTGCAACACAGGTTTTGGTGTCCCTATAACGCGCGCGTAGATCGCTAGGTCGAGATCCGACTCGATAGGACCAGCTTAATGTCGCGTACACGACTCACTCGACGACGATTTGTAGGGAACGTTGTGAAAAATAAAAGAGAATGATTCAGTTTCATTACATTGAAGGTCTTGTAACAAATTGGCGCGCGAACGCGGGCGCAGCTTACGTCATGCGCATGTCTTGGAGTTAGAAAAACAACTGGGGTCTCTCGCGCGGTCGACCTGTTTTAAGGGCGCGTTTTGGGGCGTGGCCTCGATTCTGCCTGATTCCCAACCATTGCCTTTTATGGTGATGAAAGCTTACGAAAATCACCTCTCTCCATCACACTCGTGGCTTGAGTAGTGCTATACTCTTCTACTCGGTGGTAAGCATGTTGGACAACATTATTAAATTGATTATTTTCTTAGGAAACTTATCATAACCGCTATTGTTACAAGACCTTGATATTTATTTATTGTAAAGTACATACAAAATAGTATCATTCTTTTTCCATACGTAACAATTATAATTCATGTTATGGCATACAAGAACAAGCGCGGGCGGCCGCTCTCTCCTGCTCTCCATCCGCGGCAGACTGTGTTGCTTGCGACGCTCGATATTAGACGCGGTAGCACGTTTTCTCCTGCCTTCGTGATGTCTTGAGTATACGAACAGAAAAACTTGTGTCTGAAATCATCGGTGTCCTCGCGAATGGTCTTAGCAATCAAGTTGAGAGTTAAAATGTACGCAAGCATGCGCAAACACACATCATGTGGATCAGAAGAACATTATTTTAGTTGTAATTTAGTTAATTTTCAATGCAAAATTTCTCGAGCATGTTGCTGCTGTCTGCGTTGACTCGTATCATGTCAGTACATAGTACGTTCATGCTCATTGTGAACCTTATTTACTAAGCAACCACAAGACAACTACTGTAAGAAAAAAGTTTAGGCGTCGTATAATAACTGTACCCATTAAAGCTTCTTACGGTAAATCCAAACTTCCAAACTAATATTATAAATGCGAAAGTAACTCTGTCTGTCTGTCTTTCTGTCTGTCTGTCTTTGCTTCACGCCTAAACTACTGAACCGATTTGTGTGAAATTTGGTACAGACATAGTTTGGAACTTGAGAATGGACATAGGATAGTTTTTATTACAAAAAATAAAATAAAAAATAAAATTTATTCCGGACATACAGCGCCATCTATTGGTCAAGAGTCGGCATCAATTCAGCTACAACGGCTTACTAGCTTAATTTTAGCAGTATTAAAGTTGTCGAAAATTTACCACTGGCGGGACAAAAAGGGGTAATTCAGTTTTTAAGGGGAGGATTTGAACTTGAAACTGTATGTTACATTTTCACGCCTAAACCACTGAACTTCTGATTTGGCATAGAGATAGATGGCATCCTAGGGAAGCACATACATTTTATCCTGTTAGCACGTTCCCGTGTGATAATTTCCGACATCCACGCGGGCGAAGCCGCGGGCAGAAGCTAGTTGCCACATAAAAACAAAATACATTAAAATGATTTTTATTCTAGCCCTCTGAAGAATTTCCTACTTCTTGGCCCCTGCCGAAAAAGGTTTGCCCACGCCTGCACTAGAGTGTTAACCATTTTTGTCTTCGATCAATTCTGTACAATTATTTCGAGATGTAAAGTGTAATTTTGCTTTTATAATATGTTTCAGAATTCAGAACTTGCCCGGTCTATAAATTTAGAGTACAGGATGGTCCGAGAACAGGTGAAGAATATTATGATGTTCATTTCGATACAAATTTGAAGCCCACTGAATTGAAGCTAAACTTATATTCGTCAAATATCTTGTGTGCGACACTCTTATTTGCTAAAGGGAGGGATGTCACGACAATACCGAACGAGGAGAAGGCACAATGTAAGAGAATGTTATACCGTCACAATAATAAGAGCTTTTAACTGTTCTTGCCACGCTTCTCAGTAAATTGTCATCAGTCATTAGCTGTCATAAGGAAAAGCTAATATTTATGCAACAGAGGAAGGTAACTATTGATTGGTGTTATTTCTTCCAGATTATGATATTTCAAAAGAATACGGCTATGCGCTAGTGGTGGATCTTATAAACCAATGTGACGGTGAGCCTCTCTATACCTATGTTTTATAGTTTCTATGTTGGTTAAGCGATGGGCGTGCTTTAATTTTTTTCATATTGCTCTTTTGCATGGAACAGCTCTTTTTGTCCCTTATTTTCATGAGCACTCCTTTAAAGTATGACCCTCGTTTAATCTAACACACTAAATACATATTATCCTGAATGCCATAGGTATCTATCATCTGAATATCTTTGTTATTCAGTTATTTCTGTAATGAAATATCCGATAATGTTAATAAAACAAACTAATTAGTTTTAGATTTTCTTTGTCAAATCTATTTAATTTGTGGCAACGGAAACAATCATGTTAATCTTGAACGATTAGTAGTCAAATTCTGGGCCGAGTCCATTTAGATTGCTATCGATACGTTAAGATCTCTTGATTGATTTCTAAACGCGTCTTTTTAAGATTAGTAACAGTAACGTATGTTATTGATTACAGTAATTGTATACAGAACTTGGTCGGTTTTTTTAATTTTATTTTCGATTAGGAGAGACTGGGGCTGGTCGTGACATTTTTTATAGTGTCGCAATTTTTTGTCCTTTGATTTTTTACCGGAATATAGATTTGTTTGATTAAGTAACTACTCGGGCTTATAATTTAAAAACTATTTTAGGTACCTACCAGGCTTATAGAAGTGATATATACACCGTTAAATTTTGATCGTTTTAATCCTTAAAAGGGGTCATTGTGCACACTCATCATTATGAACAACTTTTCCTACGGGACCAACCTGGAAATCGTGAAAAAAAAAACAGTTTATCCATACATTATGTCGAGTTATGCGAACATACATCTATGGATCAACTGATTTTTAACCCCCGACGCAAAAACGACGGGGTGTCTGTGTGTGTGTGTGTGTGTGTGTGTGTGTGTGTGTATGTCTGTCTGTGGCATCGTAGCTCCCGAACGGATGAACCGATTTTGATTTTGTTTTTTTTGTTTGAAAGGAGAATTTGTCGGGAGTGTTCTTAGCTATGTTTGATGAAAATCTGTCCAAGATGGCCGCCGCCACAAGATGGCGGATTATATATTTTTTCACAACTCCTTCAATATGGGTATCAAATGAAAGGGCTTGACTAGTAGAATACTATACACTATGATAAATTTCAAATCCAAGATGGCCGCCACCACAAAATGGCAAATTACATTTTTTTTTTCACAACTCCCTCAATATGGGTATCAAATGAAAGGGCTTGACTAGTAGAATACTATACACTATGACAAATTTCAAATCCAACATGGCCACCACCACAAAATGGCGAATTACAAAAAACCTGATTAAATACCAAATTACCTGAATATTAAAACGCAAGAAAATAAAAGAAATTAAATAATAAGGAGTCCCTACAAAAAGCATGAAATAAAAAATTAAATTTAAAATTTAAAAAACCCCCGACAACGTGAAACCCTATAAAAAGAAAAAAATAACCTTGAAATTATGACCCTACGTAAGTACGTATGAAATTTTTTGATTATTTATTGTCCCGTCGGGGGACCGCTCTAATTATTAGCCTAACGTTCTGTTAAAGTTTAAAATAGTAGCGGTCCCCCGGTAGCGGTTTTTTAAATTTTTAATTTAATTGTCGGTGGAGTTTCTTGCCCATTCTTCTCAATACGAAACTACCTTTTGGAAAACTCCTATTTCTGCTTGAAAATATAAAACCAAACCGAGGCGGGTTGTTAAAATTAAAATTGCGACCGCGCCTGCTTTTATGTTCTTATTTGAAATAACTGATTTGACTTTGACATAATCCAGTCTTTTGCGATGCCACGATTTTTTTTGTTTTATCCTTCTCCAGAATAGCTGCTGCACTTTACGTACCTACTTTACCGAACTTTACGAAAAAACGAAAATGTTACTAACGTGCGGTTTTGACAGCAGCATGCCCGGGCTCCTCTCACAAGAGCGCTGGCACCACGCTCGCGCGGCGTGGTAGCCGGTGCTGGCGTGATCATTTGTCCCTTTTTAACGTCAATATAGCGATCTATTTAGCCACCGTTGCCGCTGTAACTACTTACCCTTCTCACAACCAGCCCGTCACCCCACTCAACTTTGATAAATATAAAAGTAACTTTGTATCTGGTACGTTTCTAGGAAACTGAAAGAACCTGACGATACTTTTTTTTCCTTAGCTAATGATCCAAAAGTGAAAACCTACATTTAATGATATTGTTTATTGCAGATCCCCCTTTATCAACTGGCACAATGACGAGTACAACAACAGAAAATACTGCAGAAACTATTAATCCTAATAATACTGTTACTTCGAATAATAATTCTTCAACAGACTTAGAAATATCGACCAACAAAAATTCAACAACTGATACTAGTAAGTATTATCTTTGCAGTCATCCTTACTGACTGACTCATCTTATTCTGGTGGTCTGCACGAGCTATCCTCGTATAGTTTGCCTTACTGTTACAAACAGATACATATGTATTTCTGCAGTATATTGCCTGTGCCGTATACGTATTGTGTTGTAATAACGTTACTTTTGTTTTTCAGAAAATGCTAAGCACCCTCAAAACCTGTTATTATACGTCTTAATACCTTCCGTAATAGGGACGTCTGCTGTAATATTGGTTATTTATTTGTTAAGGACACTTTGGACAAAGATTGCATAATCCATTAAATGTAAACGTGATTCATGATAATTACACTATAAATGAAGTATCTAATGTCCGTTTTCTCGGCTTAACTATAGACAGCAAACTAAACTGGAAAGAACACATTCACGCACTATGTAAAAAAATCAGTAGTCAAGCATATGCTTTGTACCAACTTGCTCCATCTATCAACACCAATGTGTTATTATCGGCTTATTATGGACTTGTTGAATCTGTCCTAAGATATGGCATTATCTTCTGGGGCAACTCATCAAATAAAGATATGGCATTTAAAATGCAAAAGCGATGCATACGTGCTATGTTCGGTATCCAAAGTACTGAGAGCTGTAAGCCACTTTTTACAAAGCATAAAATCCTCACACTGCCGTCACTTTATATTTTAGAAATTGCCTTGTTTGTAAGAAGTAACCCCCATTTTTTTCCTCGAATATCGGACCTTGTAATACGAAATCGCTGGGATAATAGTAAACTTCGTGTTCAGCCAGCTAAGACAGCACTACTGTATAAAAGCGTTGTATGCAGAGCCCCGATAATTTATAACAATATCCCTATCTGTGTAAAAAAACTAAATTCAGACCAGTTTAAGAAAACATTTAAAAAAATACTGACAGGAAAAGCCTACTATAATGTCAATGAATTTTTAAATGACAAATCGCTCTGATATTTTGACTGAATGTATTGCATTTGTTTTGAATATTAATTATCAATTGTTATTTTTTTACTTTAATTTTGTTTTTAATCTAATATTAATGTAATTGTTATTTATTTTTAAATTATTTAACTTTGTAAATTTTTATTTATTTTTTATCTTATGGTCTTCCGACCTAATTTGTACACCAGCCATGGTCAAACATGTTGTGCCAAAGAATATCCTGTAACACCTTTAATAAGCATCATAAAATGTATATTATCTACACATGTTTTTGCAAATAAATTAATCTGAAACTGAAGGAAAAAAAAAACAGTTTATCCATACATTATGTTGAGTTATGCGAACATAAATCTATGGATCAACTGATTTTTGTCGGTGGAGTTTCTTGCCCATTCTTCTCAATACGAGACTACCTTTTGGAAAACTCCTATTTCTGCTTGAAAATATAAAACCAAACCGAGGCGGGTTGTTAAAATTAAAATTGCGACCGCGCCTGCTTTTATGTTCTTATTTGAAATAACTGATTTGACTTTGACATAATCCAGTCTTTTGCGATGCCACGATTTTTTTTGTTTTATCCTTCTCCAGAATCGCTGCTGCACTTTAGGTATTTTACCGAACTTTACGAAAAAACAAAAATGATACTAACGTGCGGTTTTGACAGCAGCATGCCCGGGCTCCTCTCACAAGAGCGCTGGCACCACGCTCGCGCGGCGTGGTAGCTGGTGCTGGCGTGATCATTTGTCCCTTTTTAACGTCAATATAGCGATCTATTTAGCCACCGTTGCCGCTGTAACTACTTACCCTTCTCACAACCAGCCCGTCACCCCACTCAACTTTGATAAATATAAAAGTAACTTTGTATCTGGTACGTTTCTAGGAAACTGAAAGAACCTGACGATACTTTTTTTTCCTTAGCTAATGATCCAAAAGTGAAAACCTACATTTAATGATATTGTTTGTTGCAGATCCCCCAGCAACTGGCACAACGATGAGTACAACAGCAGATATTACGTCCAATAATAATTCTACAACAGACTTACAAATAACGAACAACAAAAATTCAACAACTGATACTAGTAAGTATTATCTTTGCAGTCATCCTTACTGACTGACTCATCTTATTCTGGTGGTCTGCACGAGCTGTCCTCGTATAGTTTGCCTTACTGTTACAAACAGATACAAACTGATTTGACTTTGACATAATCCAGTCTTTTGCGATGCCACTGTAGCGGTATCTACAACGCCACAAGCGAACAACGCGTCATACTGACGTCACGCAAATCCTGCATCTCGCAAGCAGAGTTTACCGCGCAGTTAGCATAGATACAATTTCCCAACATCAATCGTTGGGCAATAGCCCGCCAGACACAACACCCGTCTGGTCGGAGGATCCTCCCTTTTCTATGGAGGATGAGTGAACTTTACACCCTGTTCCTCATACCTCTAAACTGGTGACCCCGAGTATGAACGTCAGCGCAGCCTTCGTGCAAAAACTTCAGCGTGACGTCATCATCATCACTCCCGCAAGCTTTAGCGGCGAGTCACCCAGCCAGCCAGCATCCACGGCTTCAACGGGTATCCTGACCACCAGCATGCAGCGTCCGCGCATACCTGGTCATCACCCTCAGCCTCGTCAGCAACCTTGGCACAGCACACTGCACCTTCGGCCGGTCAACAAGCAGAGCACCCTCTCCTGGTCGACGCAGCAGCCAGCCTCAACCCGGCGCTGTACGACATCCGACGCACTGGAGTATAACGCAGCGCCACCCCGACTCACTGGGGACATCTCCGCAGACAGTTCCGACTCACCGTGAACTATGCGGCAACCGGTTCCGACTCACTGGAACCTCAGCTGGCCTGGCAAGCATCGCAAGTTACAAGACTCTGCCCTCTATCGACCTCCGGTCTCCGGAGGGGAGTGATGTAGCGGTATCTACAACGCCACAAGCGAACAACGCGTCATACTGACGTCACGCAAATCCTGCATCTCGCAAGCAGAGTTTACCGCGCAGTTAGCATAGATACAATTTCCCAACATCAATCGTTGGGCAATAGCCCGCCAGACACAACACCCGTCTGGTCGGAGGATCCTCCCTTTTCTATGGAGGATGAGTGAACTTTACACCCTGTTCCTCATACCTCTAAACCACGATTTTTTTTTTGTTTTATCCTTCTCCAGAATAGCTGCTGCACTTTACGTACCTACTTTACCGAACTTTACGAAAAAACGAAAATGTTACTAACGTGCGGTTTTGACAGCAGCATGCCCGGGCTCCTCTCACAAGAGCGCTGGCACCACGCTCGCGCGGCGTGGTAGCCGGTGCTGGCGTAATCATTTGTCCCTTTTTAACGTCAATATAGATAGCGATCTATTTAGCCACCGCTGCCACTGTAACTACCTACGCTTCTCACAACCAGCCCGTCAGCCAACTCAACTTTGATAAATATAAAAGTAACTTTGTATCTGCTACGTTTCTAGGAAACTGAAAGAACCTGACGATACTTTTTTTTCCTTAGCTAATGATCCAAAAGTGAAAACCTACATTTAATGATATTGTTTATTGCAGATCCCCCTTTATCAACTGGCACAATGACGAGTACAACAACAGAAAATACTGCAGAAACTATTAATCCTAATAATACTGTTACTTCGAATAATAATTCTTCAACAGACTTAGAAATATCGACCAACAAAAATTCAACAACTGATACTAGTAAGTATTATCTTTGCAGCCATCCTTACTGACTGACTCATCTTATTCTGGTGGTCTGCACGAGCTGTCCTCGTATAGTTTGCCTTACTGTTACAAACAGATACATATGTATTTCTGCAGTATATTGCTTGTGCCGTATACGTATTGTGTTGTAATAACGTTACTTTTGTTTTTCAGAAAATGCTAAGCACCCTCAAAACCTGTTATTATACGTCTTAATACCTTCCGTAATAGGGACGTGTGCTGTAATATTGGTTATTTATTTGTTAAGGAAAAAAAATATATTGTCATCAGAGTTCGCCACCAGCAGACATACAGGAATTGAATACTTACGTAAGTCCTTAATTTTTGTATAATCGAGTACAATTTTATTCTGCTATGAAACTAATGACAAAGAGTCATGTGCCGATCTATCTTTGAGCAGCGATCTGCTTTTGAGAAGTCTATGTTCAGCAGTGGACTGCGATAGGCTGAGTTGATTGATTGAATGATGTGAGCGGTAGTTTACCGGTTCTCTGTCTCTTCAAAGTCGTATCTCGTGCAAAGAGATAAAACAGGAAAACGTAAAACCAACGGGTATAAAAACTATATCATGAGCTTTATGCGAAGTGTCATGCAATTGTTTAACACGACGTATTGTTTTTATCCAGGCCACCGCAAATGAAGTTGTATATGCGGATCTCAGCTTCGTGCATGGAGACAGTCAACCACCAAGACGTGACGAAGAATCGCCATATGCCCAAATAATTGGCGTGTTAAAACCTTATTGAAATGAAAGGCTAATAGACACTACGCTACGGCGTAGCTCGCACGGTGCTACGACGTAGCTCTCACTGTGCTACGGCGTAGCATACACGGTGCTGACATTGTATTAGATAGGCAGTCGCTTTGTGTACAATACTGACAGTCAGCCGCACCTGGGTGGACTGGAAGCTGAACACTACATAGTTGGGCAAGGCAGAGTTTAATATTCCCTTTCACCACATACACCCCCACACACCCCACAAACACCCCACAAACACCCCACACTTAACACACGCACCACAGTAATTCACACACTCACACCCTGTCAAAGCACCTAAACCTCTTGTCATCATAATAATAATTTTAGTTAAGTAGTTAGTTTTTTATTTATATAAATATTTTCTTATACACTGTACTCAGGTTCTTAATTTGTATTTTTTACATAACTTCAATTGTGTGCCTTACTTGTGAAGAGACTGGACCCCACGACACAGGGAACCCTAGTGTGGGATCCAGGGAATTTGTTAAAACCTAGCATCTAAGGCTCACTGTAATTTACTACTAGTCTTGTTTTTTTCTATATGTACCGTGCCTCTTTTCTGAACTGAATAAAGAAACTTTTTTAATTTTTTTTTTATATATTACGATCTGGGGCTGCAGTCTCGACATTCATAGCGATCGCTTAACAGGTATTCACTTTATCAGCTTCAAATATGGAGACCCGAAGACACTGCAATCGATATCGATAATTTCCGTTGAGGCAGCCAGTGAGCACATCACTGTTTGTCTCGTACACTTGCACATCACACGCACACTGATGTAATTTGTTTTTAGACTCGCCCTAATTACCATATCACCTATCTATTATATGGTGATAGTATACTTTAAACATAGTATACTATATCTATGGTGACACCACTCAAAGTCAAAGTCAAATCATTTAACTCAAATAGGCACATTAAAGGCACTTTTGAACGTCAAAATTAAAATAAAATTGATTCTAGTCGCCCCTTCCAAAAGGTAGTTTTCGTAGGAGAAGAATGGGCAAGAAACTCCACCGTTACTCTTTTAAAATGTTTTACAATATTTTGCGTACATTAATTAAATAATTATATGTGAAGACGATGCACCTAAAAATAAAATTACTATACCACAATAGGTAAAAGAATTAAAATGAATTAATGAAACCATGACATATAAATTGACTATGTGATAGATACATGGTGCTCACATATTTACAAACATTCCAAAAGTAGACTATTTTCATAAATAAATAAGGAGTAATAAGTCCGCGTGTGACTGTACTCTCTCTGGGACCACGCTGACATTCCGTTCACAGTTATTTTACTGCTGACAGTAGCAACCATAAGTAACGAGAATAAAGGTCACTGTGATATTGACAGACTTGTTGGTGGCAGCTACCCAAAAGCAACCTTATTGTATCGATAACAAAGATCACTTTACTGTGTTTGAGCTTTACAAGAATCTCTTGGCGCTCGAATGACGTTCACAGAGGGCGCTGTTGATTAATAATAATAATATAATATCCCTGGACATTTCACACAGCGCCATCTAGTCCCAAGCTAAGCAAGCTAATGCTTGTGTTATGGTAACAAGATGGCTGATAAACTACTTATATACATTTTTTTTTTTTGTAAATACATACATATAAAGTGCCCTGTAAACGATCAAATTGTTTGTCAAATTTTACGTGTTTGTCAAATTTTTTGATAGTGTACAGCTGTGTTTGAGGCATTTGTCAAACAATCTACGCGTTTCTCGCGTTTGATGAAAATCTGGATTGATGACGAGTTTGACAAACATATTTGAACGTGAACGGCGGTGTTTGTCAAACAAAATCTCACTCGTTGTGTTGGCATCATGGAGGACGTTACGCCCAGTGACGATATGCTAAGTGGCAATATTACGGACAAAGAATTTACGTTCAAAATCAAAAATCAAAATCAAAAGTCATTTATTCAAATTAGGCTGAGAATCAGCACTTTTCGAACGTCAAAATTACAAAAGACAGTCCCCCAAAAACGCCCGCCCTTCACCACTTCCTAGTGCTATCGCTGGGAAGAAGAAGTGGCCAACAAACTTCCCAGCAGCACAGCTGTCTGTTCAGTTAGAATATAGTTGCATGTGTACAATACTAGGAACATATGTTCAGTAATTAACATTACAAGAAACTTAAATTATTTGCCATAAAATATGTCAGCTAGCCACGCCAATATACCAACAAATATAATAAAAACTATACGTACTCAAGCTGAAAAAATAATTAATTAAAATGGAAATAAAAACTTACTACCTAAATAAAAGCCTCCAGGCATAAAGGGCGTGACAGCTTACATATTTATGCATAGCTGGGTTCTGGTCACATAGCTGTCACTTGAGTCACAGATGAAAAACTAGGACCATCGAAGTAAAATAAATAAATAAGTTAATACTAATAACAATAACCTGTCAGTAAGCTAATTCTGGAGAAAGAACATGAACATTGTCTTGAGTTAATTAGGGCGACCAACTATTCTTATCGTGTAAGTAGTCGTTGATGGAATAGTAAGCCTTTGAACAAAGGTTAGATTTTACTTGAGCTTTAAACGCATTAAAAGGCAAGTCTAGCAAAGAAGAGGGTATCTTGTTATAAAAGGTTATACCAAGCCCAACAAATGAGTTATGAACCTTATGAAGCCGGTGAAAGGGGGCACGTAGTTTGTCCTTATTTCTAGTGTTAACACTGTGAATATCACTGTTTTTAGTGTACAAGTGCAAATTTTGCCTAATATACAAGATGTTGGCGAAGATGAATTGTGATGCAACCGTGAGAATACCAATATCTTTAAAAAAATCTCTTAGAGAAACTCTGGCACCTAGCTGGTAAATTGCTCGAACAGCTCGTTTTTGAAGGACAGATATATTTTTTATATCAGCGGCTTTGCCCCACAGCAGAATACCGTAGGACATAACACTGTGAAAATAACTAAAATAGACTAAACGAGCTGTATCAACGTCAGTGTATTGTCTTACTTTCCTGACGGCGTAGGCAGCCGAACTGAGCCTTCCTGCTAGACTTGATATATGAGGACCCCACTGAAGTTTGGCATCTACTGTTAGTCCTAGAAAAATTGCCGAGCCTACTGTTTCAAGCACCTCTTTATTTAAGACGATGTTGGGTCCTAGATTTCTGACATTCGGTAAGGCAAACTTTACACATTTCGTTTTCTTGGCATTGAGAACTAGGTTATTTGACGTAAACCAATCTGTAACTATTGAGAGTGCACTGTTTACGTCGTCAAAATCTTGTCTATTCCTGTCTACTTTAAAAATAAGAGAGGTATCATCTGCAAACAGTACAACGTCACAGATGCCCTTCAAATGGAATGGTAAATCATTGATATATACTAAGAACAAGAATGGACCCAGTATTGAGCCTTGCGGAACACCTAACTGAACTGGTAGCCCAGAAGATTTCGCGCCATTAACATCTACACATTGGACCCTATTATGTAAATAAGAAATTATTGTTGAATAAGTTGGGTTATTGCGGCTGTCGAAGGACCAATAAGCGTTGTGTAATTAGTTGGGAACGAATGTCATGTCGCCTGCACACAAGGGGGTAGGAAACAATTAAGGACTTACTTGGTGGTTTTGCATGTGCCGTGCTGATATGCAGACCGGCGTCCGGTAGCTTTTGTTTCTCTGCTTCTTCCTGGTTCTGTGTCGGCCGACACTCGTGAATTGGTTTATTTTATTTAAAGCGGTTTGGTATATTTCGCGGCGCGCGCGCGTCGCGAAGCTGCGGTTTGCTTGCGGTGCGATTTAACTGTTCGATTACAAGTGTTTGAATCTCTGTCCCTCTCCTGGTGTTTTTTTTCCACGTAGTCCGGAAACGGTAGTCGGTTGGCGCTTTCTCTTTCTGTCGCGTATGGACGTAATGATAGGGAGAGGGATAGATGGATAGGCACTTGACGACATGACACACGTTGACGTTTTCGTTCGGATATTTAATAGAGAGAAACTTGTAATATAGAAACTTGCGTAAGCATCCTGCCCGGGTTTGAGGATATGTAGTATTCTCAAAAAGGGAAAGGAATTGCGTTAAAGCGGATTAAAAGAAAGAGAGAAAAGAAAACAATTGAAATATATTAATTACGACTAAAATTACGTGATATTAATTACGCGGTGAAATCATTGGGAAGGCAACGGGCAGAGTTTAACAATGGGTCGCTTGAAAGAGCCACTGCATGTCTTCACCATAGCAACGCGGGTTGTCCCATCTTTGCCGGGGAAAACCTCGGTGATTATGCCCATTGGCCAACGTAAAGGAGGGACATCATCTTGATGCATGAGAACCACTGCACCAATCCTAACATTGTCCACGGCATCCAACCATTTTTGCCTAACTTGTAAGTTATGTAAATATTCTATCCGCCATCTTCTCCAAAAGCTGCAAACCATTTGGTCAAGCAATTTTTTGCGGCAAGTTAGAGACTTCGTTGTTTCGGGAACGTTCACGACAGGCAACGAAGTCAACGGAGAAGCCATTATAAAATGAGCGGGAGTAAGCGGTTCTGGGTAAGGATCCTCAGTCAGGACACAGAGCGGTCTCGAATTCAGAACTGCCTCAATTTCAGTGAGAACAGTCGAGAGTTCCTCATAGGTAAGAAGCTGAGAACCGATAACACGGTATAAATGAGTTTTAATAGATTTAATATTAGATTCCCACAACCCTCCAAAGTGGGGGGCGCGGGGTGGAATCATTTTCCACTCTATGCGGTAGCGGTTAGCAAGTAGTTCTTGCAATTGAGCCTTGGCTCCAACGAAATTTGTTCCATTATCGGAGTATAAATTGGAAACAGGTCCCCTTCGGGAAATGAATCTTTTAAAAGCGGAAATGAAAGTGTCCGATGACACGTCAGTAACCAACTCAATATGAACTGCTTTGGTAACGAAACAAATAAATAAGCAAATGTAAGCCTTCTGACTTCTTTGACCTCTGCGTCTACATAACGTGACTTTAATGGGACCAGCGTAATCCACACCCGTGTGCACAAAAGCTTTAGTCTCTTGTACGCGACAAGCGGGTAAATCAGCCATCTTTGGGCTGGGGTGAGAAGGTGACACTTTAAAGCAAAAGTTACAAGCGTGTACTCTTTGTCTGATGACACCTCTAGAAGAGAGGATCCAATATTTTTGTCGTAGCAGACTGCTAAGAAGGCTTACACCAGCATGACAATAAATGCGATGGTAATAGTCTATTAAGACATGTGTAAAATTATCATGTTTAGGTAAAAGAGCGGGATGCTGAGCTTCATAAGGAAGGTTCGCATTTGACAACCTGCCTCCGATTCTTATTATGTCATGCTCGTCTATAAAGAGATCTAGTTTTTTAAACTGCGAGCGAAGTTTTTTACTTTTAATTTCGACGTAAATATCTAAAAAGTGAAATTGTTGAATGCAACGAATTAAATAAATTTCAGCGGTACCTAGTTCCCGGACAGTAATTGTCTTATTTAACTTGTCATAAGGAATAAAATGCAAAAATCTTAAGATGTAAACAATTATGCGCAGTATCTTATTTAATGATGTAAATTTTTGACTAACACTATATATTAAGTTAGGTTCTGATACAGTAGATACTAAGGTTAGCGATTTATTATTAAACTCAGGCAACTGCTCGCTACATGAGGAAACAAACGGACTGATAGGCCACTCAGCAGTTGGGCGTAGAAGCCACTCAGGTCCATGCCACCACAAATTGTGATTTAGTAGCTGCTCAGGTAGAAGACCTCGAGACAAACAGTCACTAGGGTTTTCTTTTCCGTTAATATGGAAAAAATGCTTAGGATCAAGGTTTTCTTGACATTTAGCGACGCGGTTGCTAACAAAAATATTCCATTTGTGCGGTGAGGAATGAATCCATGAAAGAGTAATTGTAGAATCGGAAAATGCGAATATTTTATTAATAGCGGTACGAGAGCGGTAAGTGTCATAAACTAACTTAATTAAGCTTGACAAGAGTACAGCGGCGCAAAGCTCTAGACGAGCCAGAGATACGACCTTGACAGGTGCAACCTTGGATTTAGCACACACCAAAGTTACGTGTGCGTTGCCATTTGTGTCAGTAACATGTAAGTATATGACGCAGCCATACGCATTCAGGCTGGCATCAGCAAAACCTACTATATTTGTCACGCAACCCATAGTAACGGCTACATGACGCGGCAGTTTTAAAGAGGAAAGTAAAGGCAGTTGCTCTTTAAACTTTTGAAAGAGAAGTACAATAGAATCGGGTGGAGTTTCAGTTAAATAATTTTGATTAAGGTATTCTTGGATTATTTCGTTATAACTAGCGCGCAAAGCAGGGTCGCGAAGCTTAGTTTTTTCCAAGTGAATAAAACGTCGATAAGCGACAGCATAAGAATTTCCGAGTGAATCTGGATTCTTACAAAATGGTAACGCAGTACAGTACCTACCGCTGGAGTCACGTGACACCGTAGAAACGTACAGCTGTTCACATTCCCGTTCAGCGGGACTCATAAAAGATTTTGAGGGTATTTCTTCAATGTTCCAGAATTTATGTAAAGATTCGTCTAACGACAGAAAACAATGAGAATCATCTATATTCAACGCGGTAGAAAAATATGAAGCGGTATTTAAATCAGCGATATTATTTTTATTATTAAACGAACTAGTGGGTACTTCGTTTTTATTATTAAATAAACTAGCGGGTACTTCACCCATAAGAATATAACCGAACACGGTTTCAATAGCGGATGGCGCGGTAGGTGAAATAATTTTATTGTTGAGTAATAAATATGGGAACAGCTTTGCCCCTAGAAGTAGTTCAACATCACCAGGCATATGCCACAGGGGGTCGGCTAGCGGCAATTTGAACAAATGTTGCACTGCAGAGGTATCAACAGAGTGAGATGGTAATTTGTCAGTTATGCAGTCAACCACAAGAGCGGTTATTTTAAAGGAATTATTTTTATTTTTAGCAGTAACTGTTATCTCAACGTAACCTATAATAGGCCGCGAAGAGGTTCCTACGCCTTTTATAAATGAATTTGAAAGCGGTATAATATTTAATTGAAGTCTCTTACAACAAGCTGACGTAATTATGTTGTTTTGCGAAGCGTTATCGATCAAACATCTTACAGAAACATATCTATTATATCTGTTGTCAACGTATACTTGTGCGGTCGACAGTAATACGGTTGTGCGCGGTAAATCTGTACCTACGCGTGAACATGCACACAGCGCCACCTGTTGTGAATACGCGGAACTAGGCACAGCGTCGCTCGATCCCGACCGTTGAGTAGTTTGCTCCAGATGTAAAAGCGAATGATGTTTCTTGTTACATGTCCTGCAAGTACATGTAACAGAGAACTAAGACAGTTTACACATCCACGTTTGTTTTTAATAAAGTCCAAACGTGAATTGGCTGATAGTGCTTGAAATGTTGGACACATATAAAGCTTCCAATGATCACTTCCATTACAGTGTGAACAAGTTTGGTTATTGTCACAAGCAACAAAGGTATGCACCGTACTATCACGTGACTGATTACGATAATTATTTTTGTTCACTGATAAAGTTCGAGACGAAACAATTCTATCCAATATTTTAACTTGCGATTTTATGAATTCAACGAAATCCGTATAAGTTGGAATCTCCTCCTCTCTCATATGCATCTCAAATAAATGTAAGGTAGCGGGGTCCAATTTTTTCAAGGCTAAATTTAATAGTATGAAATCCTTTAAGTCGTTAATTTTTAATTGTTCTAGTGCCGAAACAGACGCGTGAAAACTTTCAATAAAACTATTTAAAGAGGTGGAATTATTACTTGCAGGTTTAATGTTTAATATGTTAGACATGTAATGTGACCCTAGTGTTCGTTTATCTTGATACTTTTGAACCAAACTGTTCCAAATGGATTTATAATTTTCGCCCGATGGAATAATTCCGGCAGTAATTTGTAATGCGTTTCCTTTCAGATTACCCATTAAGTATTGCACTCGTTGAGAATCTGTAAGATTTATATTACTATGGATGTTTGACTTAAATGATTCGTAGAAAACAGGCCAGTTTTCAATCCTACCATCAAAAAATGGGATCTGAATTGGGGGTAGTTTGATCGAGTATTTAGATTGTTTCACGATATCACAAGTTGAGTCATCCGATGACCTTGCAGACCTCGCGGCGACAAGTGAACGAACTCTTTCGACACGGGTGTAAACGCCGTCAAATGATATTTGACTGTTATAATCGATTGTATAATCAGGATTTATTTGTAAAGAATATGTATGTATTTTATCTAAGTTAGCACTAAATTCCTGACGAGTGATCGAGAGTATTTGAGTGTCCGCCATGAACGTTTCCGACGAACGAAGCTCAATATTAATCGTATTTATTTTCTTTGAAGTTTCATACAATGACGATAAACGCTCAAAGATTGCTTGATTTTTAGCTTGAAGTAATTTTATCTTCATTTTTAGTTCTTCCATAATGGGTTATTGTTGAAAATACAACGGATAAAAATTATTAAGTATAGCGGGTAGACTTACAACAAATATTTTTATTGTAAGTGAGTAAGAAGTAATTGGTTATAAATAAGTTAGTAGGCAAGTTTGCCGAACTAACTCACGATAATAAGCGGTTTTTTAATATTGACCTATGCTATTGTAATGCAGTAGGAGCAATATTAAGTTGGCACAATGGTTCTCAATGAAATATGTACCTAGCGGAATGAACGAACGTTAGTACGCGTTCGTTTAATATGGCGGTTTTACGAACTTAGGTATTGCCTAAATTCTTAGGTATGGGACCTATGAATGCTGATTTTTTGAATCCGACTCGAATGGACCAAAAACTTATGTTGAATAAGTTGGGTTATTGCGGCTGTCGAAGGACCAATAAGCGTTGTGTAATTAGTTGGGAACGAATGTCATGTCGCCTGCACACAAGGGGGTAGGAAACAATTAAGGACTTACTTGGTGGTTTTGCATGTGCCGTGCTGATATGCAGACCGGCGTCCGGTAGCTTTTGTTTCTCTGCTTCTTCCTGGTTCTGTGTCGGCCGACACTCGTGAATTGGTTTATTTTATTTAAAGCGGTTTGGTATATTTCGCGGCGCGCGCGCGTCGCGAAGCTGCGGTTTGCTTGCGGTGCGATTTAACTGTTCGATTACAAGTGTTTGAATCTCTGTCCCTCTCCTGGTGTTTTTTTTCCACGTAGTCCGGAAACGGTAGTCGGTTGGCGCTTTCTCTTTCTGTCGCGTATGGACGTAATGATAGGGAGAGGGATAGATGGATAGGCACTTGACGACATGACACACGTTGACGTTTTCGTTCGGATATTTAATAGAGAGAAACTTGTAATATAGAAACTTGCGTAAGCAATTATTACGTTGAGAGCCTCGTTTCATTTCATATCTGTTTATCGTGATATGTGTGTTATGGAAAACCAAATCAAAAGATTATATGAACAAGAACAAGACAAGTACAGCAATAAAAAAATTACAAATTTACTGAAGATGTGTCGCCGGAACATTACGGAGGAAGACGTGAAGAAAAAAATTAATATTCGAGTTTTTAATAATTAATATACAAGTTTCAAGCGCGAAAACAACAAAGTGAAAAAATCTATCATAATCGAAAGGAGAACCCCGAATCTAGTGGAAAGTTAACTTTGTTTGATATTTGGTTTGATCGTTGGTTTGATCGTTTAAGCTATTGTTTGATGAAAACGTAAAGTTTGACAAACAAATTTGTCAAGCAAATTTGATCGTTTACAGGGCACTTTATAGATAGAAAAACACCCAGACTCGGAACAAATACATGTAGGTCATACAAATATTTGTTCCGTGCGGGAATCGAACCCGCGACACGCAGCGCAGCAGTCAATCGCTTAACCACTGCGCCAACCGTGTCGTCAAATGATTCTTGAATATTATATTCGTTATCTCAGACCAATAATTCGTTCAGACTGATATGAACACGTGTCTTGCAGGTATGCTTGTTGTGCGAAGGGTGAACTTCCAGGGGTTTGGGTGACCACATTTATCTCATAACCAGTCCAAGGACTGATAGGGAAAATGTCTCCTTATGAGCATGATGCCGACACAATGCCGCTGGAACTAGCCGCTCCATAGTCAGACAAGGACAGTCGCTTGGTTGCCGCAGGGAAAGCCGCTTCGTCACGTTTATCAGTTCGAAAGAACTGCTAGGGACCATGTCTCCAAAAGAGCATGATGCCGACGCAATGCCGCTGAAAAGCTGCTTGCGTCACTATAGGGAAGTGTTGCTCTGAGTGCTCCGAGTATAGATGTGAGGTATCGTGTGAGTAATGACTGATCAAATACCGATTACGCTAGCGTATGGGTTACTCACAATTTAACAATAATAATATACTTTGCATCCCTCTATTATTACTAGCTTTCTAAAACCACATTCAATCTATGTTCATAACCATGAATTCCTAAGTTTTATTTAACATTTCTTTCAATCCTTTCCTTGGTCTATTGATGAGACAAGGCATCGGACTTCTTCATATTTGGAATTCATTTAATCTATGTCGGTGGAAGGGTGACCAGTCTGGACCCGAGCCCTACAGGACAGTACGGTGGCGGGGTACTGTCTGTCCCCGCAAGGGGGACCTGACCTATTATACTGACATTTCCACATAATTAGGAAAACGAAAATTTTATCAGCCTAGAGTAATTTAGGAACAGTCACAATACTTTAGTTAAATGTAAATAAACTATATTAAAAAATGTTTTGAATTTTCTTAAAAATTGCGAAGAAACTTTTTCCCCAACCTATTATATATATATAACTACTGCGCATACCCCAAATGCCAGCTACAATTAAATGCGTTACACAAAATGATCCAATGTTGTTATTTTCCTCATTTGAAACAGGAAAGTACTTCTGTTATTAAATTTACCTAACGTGGCAAAGCACAATTAAATTTCCCTTAACTATCATTAAAATGTATATTTTATGAAACTGTGTTGAGGAACTGTTACCTATGACTACAATAATATAGTCCACATTTTCGATGTCGATATCGGTGACCGTTTGAAAATATTATTTCCTAGTGTGTGCGTGTAATAATATGTCTCGCCAGACCGAACCGACCAACTACAATAATAAAACAGCTTTGACCTGCATAATATTGTTGAATCTTACATACTTACACTTTTGAACTTTTTTCTATTTTAGTATTACATGAGTGGGCTTTGTCGCTCAGTGACCACATCGTCCAGTACAAGAAAACACAAAAATATTAATTAAGTACAATCTACCCTTGCTGAATCATGTTCGGGTGCGCTCGGCACAATACGATCTGAGCCGAGTGGCTTTTCCCGAATAAATATATTTTATTCCACTTTGCCACCCGGATGTGCCGAATAATGCCGAGCCGAACAAGTGTAACCCCTTACTGTAATGAATAGCATGCCGTGGTGATCATGGGCAATAACTATCAAATGAATGTGTACCTTCTTATTGTTTTCGACATTTTCTCATTAGGTACCGTGTGCCGACTGCCTCGCTGGTCTATTCTTGGATTATTTATTAGAAATGTCTCGTAACCCTTCCTTGGCCCCCCTATAACATGGGGGTTTGAATATAACTAGTGGAACGTGGGTGTACTATAGGTACAGTTCTGCCGAACCCCTCGGGGAATAGTCGCTTCCTGTGGACGGTGGGACAAGGGCCTAAGATGCGATAAAAACAATATTCTCATTAAATATCTCGATCTGAGTAACTTGTTCGCGCGTGTTACGTTATCTATCACAGTTATTAATAGTTTTCCCCGTTACATGTAACATGACCGATAATTGTTTACTCGTCGGTTTATGAATTTGAACAATATTACGTCTTTAAAAATATTATCAAAATGTAAGATTTACGCAGCCATTACTATGCTATTATAAAGCAAAGGAGGATGTGTGGTGCTACGCGAATGGATAGAATAAGGAATGAGTACTTATGAGGAAGTGTGGCATGTGATGCGGAGAAAAGAGGAAAATGTATGAAAGGTTTGAGTATGAATGTGGATGGCTACACGCGTAGGGGAAGACCAAAGGAACGATGGACGGACTGTGTGAAAGATGATATGGCTAGAAAGGAAGTGACTACCGAGATGATAACTAATAGAGAAGTAGGTATGGAAGAAAAAGACATGTTGCGTCGACCCGAAATAAATTGTGATCAGCGCAGAAGTACGATGATGACGACGCAGGCATTACTGTTTGACCTGATCTATAGTTACTGTCTATGTCTGGCAGGAGGATCTGACATGCTCACTGTACACACACATGCACAAATGTTAAACTGATGATGACGTTGTGTATCGGCTCGTCCAGTTCCTACAATTCGGTTGATCTAATCAGAGTAAGAAATCAAAGCTGGAAAATGTTGGCTTTATAATCAACAGAAGATTTGGAGCCATAGCGCTAGATCTCGATTCACTCAGTAAAGCAATGTTTTTTTTTTTTGTATTGAAGTAAGTAGCGACGATGCCATTACACACTGCTCACTCTTAACATAATGGTGATCGATATATACTGATATCTTTGTTCGGGAATTAAACCTAAATATTAACTTTTACAGTACCAAAGATACAACATTGACTGGAAACTTCAATATTTTTGCAGTCGGTACGAATCTATTTTTGTTTTGCGGTCATGCCAGTTTTCTTTGCGCTTGTATTAGGTATAATTTGGATATTGCAAAATTAATGATTTCTAATTATTAACTGGGCCTTTTCAGTTGCGGATAGGGATAACCACAAAATAATTTTACATGACGCAATACTCCAACTGTCGTTAGGCACCAATACAATGTAGGTCAACACACCATTAATTCGATACCATAAGAACAAAATATTTTTGGCTCAGCTAACAAAGTAATGCATGTAGGTACTATGTACTTTTCATTCCTGTCAATAAAAAGCCACCCCATCTCTATCCGTGGGTATCGCATGTTGCGATGAGAGGATTACGTTGAGAGGACACCCTTTTAACATAATCCATTGACAGTTGTATGTACACACGGCTACACATCAAGCTATGCAAGTCCAGTATTAGCTGACCGTTCATTGTGAGAAAATATCATACAAAGTGAGGCCAAGACAAACTGGTTTTGTATAGCTTGACGTGTAGCCGTGTGTACTTGTCCTTGTCACTGCAAGGACAAGTACATACATACATAGTTGGATAGTTCAGAGAACAAAAGAAAATCGAATGCACATGCAGCAGCGATCTCCTGTCTGCTAATGAGTATGTAACATCTCGCGATGAGCCTTAGGAGCCTAGCGACAAGATAAAAGACGAAGTCGCGGGCAGTGGGGCGGGGGAACCAGACATGTCACGCAGACGAAGTCGCGGGCAGTGGGGCGGGGGAACAAGACATGTCACGCAGACGAAGTCGCGGGCAGTGGGGCGGGGGAACAAGACATGTCACGCAGACGAAGTTGCGGGCAGGTGGGGCGGGGGAACAAGACATAATATGTCACGCAGACGAAGTCGCGGGCAGTGGGGCGGGGGAACAAGACATGTCACGCAGACGAAGTCGCGGGCAGAAGCTAGTCAATAACAAATACAATCATCATTATCCTTAGCGCTTAGCATTTACTGTGCTGTACATTATCTGAGGAGGAAATTAGGTAGGTACTGAAAAATGCAATTATAAAAGCGACCACGAACCAACGCTGTTACTTATTTCAGTTTGTTTTGTACTTACGGTTGCACGTTTATTAATAATTTTAATTAAGTGCCATTTATACCTACTTTAAAAGATATTACTTCGTTTTTAATAGATTGATTAGTTGTTTATTTATTCATTTAAAATGAAATCTTTCACTGTCTTTGTTTTATTATTTTCTCTACGGACTATCAGTTTGGCTGCGGACGTGACCGTGTATTATGATTTGCCTTATCGTAAGTAACGTTTCCATATTTCCGATGCATCGACAAATTAAATATACCACATACATACATACAATATATACATACAATATAACATGTTTACAACATAGATACACAACAGCCACATTTTTATAAAACTTTCGTGTACTATACTACGTTTGTAGCTTTGGTCACATCAGCCAAAATATACAGGACTGGAAAAAGAATTTTTCAAACCAGACTGGATTTGAAAAATTATTTTTGCATTTGATAGCTGAATTCTTGAGGAAGAAGCTTCTTCACGCGTAGAAGCTAGTATTATAAATATTCTATCCTTTTGGCGTATTTTTACAATTTGCGGTACCTACTTTCAACTCTGAATACGAACAGAGTGTAATGTTGCTCATCCCCCACAACAAATAGCGTGATCATTTACAGCCTACACACTGACTAGACTTATAGAGAATAAGTATCTAAATATATCAAAATAATATATCAAAATCTATCAGGTAATAATTATTTGCGTGATGGAATTTACTTTCAGGCAAAACGACAAAAATTCTGAATCAAATAATCCAATTCTAATTATTAGCCTAACGTTCTGATCAAGTTTAAAATACTTAGTAGCGGTCCCCCGAACGGGACAACATATTTTAATCAAAACATTTCGTACGTACTTACGTAGGGTCATAATTTCAAGGTTATTTTTTTCTACAGAAAGGGTTTCACGTTTATACCTTTTTTGTTCTATTTGTGGCTATTTTTTCAGTTTTTTTAACTTGTTTTGTGTCGGGGTTTTTTTAATAATTTTTTTTCATGCTTTTTGTAGGGACTCCTTAATCTTTTTATTTCATTTCTTTTATTTTCTTGCGTTTTAAGATTCAGGTAATTTGGTGTTTAATCAGGTTTTTTGTAATTCGCCATTTTGTAGTAGCGGCCATCTTGCATTTGAAATTTATCATAGTACTCTACTGCCTTTATCTACTCCTTTCATTTGATACCCATATTGAGGGAGTTGTGATTTTTTTTTATATCTTTTATTTTATATGCAATCCGCCATTTTGTGGCGGTGGCCTTCTTGGACCGATTTTCATCAAACATAGCTAAGAACACTCCCGACTAATTCAACAAAATCGAAATCGGTTCATCCGTTCGGGAGCTACGATGCCACAGAACGACACACAGAACAGATATATCTGTTCTGTGGAACAACACACACGCAGACAATTCAAACTTATAACACCCCCGCCGTTTTTGCGTCGGGTATCGATATCGTTTTCACTCCGCTACGACTGTATTATGCACATATAGATATAGAAGTGACCCCGGAGAAATTCATAATCATTTCAGATGAAGGCAATGCTTTTCATACAATCATTGAAAAACATAATAATTATGTTGGTGTCTCACTTTAGTAGTACCTACGGTGTAACTGTACTAACTACACTTCGGGTTAATTACTTATAACCAAACTGTTTCCCCTTGCAGATTCTATCTCTAATGCATGCAAAGCAATTTTAGTTTCTTAATTTTAAATTTGAACATGTCGCCTAACTAAGATTCTCGTTGTTTTTAGTTAACGCAGAACCTGGTAATGAACCAAAACCGATAACAGAGTCCCAGTTCCCGTGGAAATTCAGTTATCACTCGGATGATAAGCCCCCGATGCGAATTTATTGGAAGAATAAATCGCCGAGTGTGACTACGATCAATGTAACTTATGTAGCAGGTAAGCTTCGAGTTTGTAACTTTCTTCCTAAGACTAGACGGAACCTTCTCTGTCCGTGAGTCTTGTAACAGACGAGTAACAAATTAATATACAAACACTAGCTTGTGCCCACGCTTCACCCGAGTAAAGGTAAACGTACCTACTACCGGGGAGTCTTTACCCAGGGGGCCTACTCCGAAGTAGTATCGGCCGAATGTTCGGCCGTTCCGTTCCGACTATTTCGTTCGGTCGGTTCCGATCCTACACTCCTACACTCTTTCGAATATTGACTATGGTCCCGACCCAACTGAGCCGATCCGAACTTTTTTCGCATTTTTCAATAATATTCGATTCGGCCCTGTGTCGGTCCGATCCGAACATTCGCACATGAATTTTGTCTTTTTGACACAAATTATAGTATTTACATTTGTTACGGCATTTTTTTTCAATTATTACTAACTTGTGTCGATGAGAATGCCAACATATTTTTTCGAGGGCCATTAATCACTATGTGAAATTGATGTCACCGTCGGTCGGCGGATCGTATTAAAATCCCTCTCTGGCCGTAGTTTGCCCTTCTTAGTTGTGCTAAGTGCTGTCTGTTTGTTACCTTTTCACGCCTAAGCCACGGATAGGTACAGATGTTCTATGTCACGAAGTCCGTTTGGCTTTGATTGTAGTAGTGACGTATCCCGACAAGCGCGCTTGTGTGTGCGCGATCGACACTGAGCGCTCTCGAGGTTACGCACACAAAAACAATGTGCATGTGCACGCTTGACAACATTCATAGCCAAACGGACTTCGTGACATAGAACATCTGTACCTATCCGTGGCTTAGGCGTGAAAAGGTAACAAACAGACAGCACTTAGCACAACTAAGAAGGGCAATCTACGGCCAGAGAGGGATTTTAATACGATCCGCCGACCGACGGTGACATCAATTTCACATAGTGATTAATGGCCCTCGAAAACATATGTTGGCGTTCTCATCGACACAAGTTAGTTATAATTGAAATAAAAATGCCATAACAAATGTAAATACTATAATTTGTGTCAAAAAGACAAAATTCATGTTATGGCATACAAGACTAAGCGCGGGCGGCCGCTCTCTTCCGCTCTCCACTCGCGGCAGACTGTGTTGCTTGCAACGCTCGATATTAGACGCGGTAGCACGTTTTCTCTGCCTTCGTGATGTCTTCAGTATACGAACAGAAAAACTCGTGTCTGAAATCATCGGTAGGTATCCTCGCGAATGGTCTTAGCAATCAACTTGAGGGTTGATGTCAGTACTACGTTCATGCTCATTGTGAACTTTACTTACTAAGCAACCACAAGACAACTAATGTAAGAAAAAAGTTTACGCGTCGTATAACTGTAGCATGTTACCCTTTGAAGCTTCTTACGGTAAATTGCCACATAAAAACAAAATACATAAAATTAATTTTTATTCTAGCCCTCTGAAGAATTTCCTACTTCTTGGCCCCTGCCGAAAAAGGTTTGCCCACGACTGCACTAGAGTGTTACCTAACCATTTTTGAGACGTAAAGTGTAATTTTGCTTTTATAATATGTTTCAGAATTCAGAACTTACCCAGCCAAGAATTATACAGTATCGTCTGGTCCGAGAATAGGTGAAGAATATTATGATGTTTATTTCGGTATAAATTTGAAGCCCACTGAATTGAAGCTAAACTTATATTCGTCAAATATCTTGTGTGCGACACTCTTATTTGCTAAAGGGAGGGATGTCACGACAATACCGAACGAGGAGAAGGCACAATGTAAGAGAATGTTATACCGTCACAATAATAAGAGCTTTTAACTGTTCTTGCCACGCTTCTCAGTAAATTGTCATCAGTCAATTGATCATTATAGCTGTCATAAGGAAAAGCTTATTTATGTATGCAACAGAGGAAGACGTCGTTATTGATTCGTGTTATTTCTTCCAGATTATGATATTTCAACAGAAATCGGCTATGCGCTAGTGGTGGATCTTAGAAACCAATGTGACGGTGAGCCTCTCTATACCTATGTTTTAGAGTTTCTATGTAGGTTAAGCGATGGGCGTGCTTTAAGGGAATGTTTCATATTGCACTTTTGTATGGAACAGCTCTTTTTGTCCCTTATTTTCATGAGCACTCCTTCAAAGTATGACCCTCGTTTAACCTAACACACTAAATATTACCCTGAATGCCATATCTATCATCTGAGTATGTCTTAGAAAAACCAAATGTCCCAAAAGGGGAATTTGATTTAATTTTTCTTTGTCAAATGTATTTAATTTATGGCAACAGAAATAATATCATGTTAATCTTGAGCCATGTGTCTCAGGACTTGGTTGATATCAAAACACGTTTTTGAAATAATTACGTTGTTAAAATTAGTAACAATAACGTATGTTAATAATTACAGTAATTGTATACAGGACTCGATCGGTTTTTTTAATTTTATTTTCGATTAGGAGAGACTGGGGCTGGTCGTGACATTTTTTATAGTGTCGCAATTTTTTGTCCTTTGATTTTTTACCGGAATATAGATTTGTTTGATTAAGTAACTACTCGGGCTTATAATTTAAAAACTATTTTAGGTACCTACCAGGCTTATAGAAGTGATATATACACCGTTAAATTTTGATCGTTTTAATCCTTAAAAGGGGTCATTGTGCACACTCATCATTATGAACAACTTTTACTACGGGACCAAACTTGAAATCGTGAAAAGTAAATTCAGTTTATCCATAAATTATGTTGAGTTATGCGAACATAAATCTATGGATTAACTGATTTTTGTCGGTGGAGTTTCTTGCCCATTCTTCTCAATACGAGACTCCTTTTGGAAAACTCCTATTTCTGCTTGAAAATATAAAACCAAACCGAGGCGGGTTATTAAAATTTTCGAGCTCGCTTCGCTCGCTCTTCCCACCCTACGTAATCTTTAGGCCCCGAAGGGTTAGGCAGGGGTGTACCTTCATGTAGTACTTATACCCCATTTCGCCAGTTGTTTAAGTCCCATGTCACAGGGTGTGAGCCTCCTGCCACCAACCAGGCATAAATCCCGGCTCCAGGCTGCTTCTGAGAAATTTCTGATGGAAAAACATAACAACACTGTTCCTACCTAGGAATTGAACCCAGGACCTCCTGCTCAGCAGTAACGCTGGCGACCACTAGACCAACGAGGAGATATTCCTCCTTTATTAATATTCCTCGGCAACCATGGTGAGCCCCAAGAACAATCTTGAGCTGCGACCGCGCCTGCTTTTATGTGCCTATTTGACATAACTGATTTGACTTTGACATAATCCAGTCTTTTGCGATGCCACGATTTTTTTTGTTTTATCCTTCTCCAGAATAGCTGCTGCACTTTAGGTATTTTACCGAACTTTACGAAAAAACGAAAATGTTACTAACGTGCGGTTTTGACAGCAGCATGCCCGGGCTCCTCTCACAAGAGCGCTGGCAAGACGCTCGCGCGGCGGTAGCCGGTGCTGGCGTGATCATTTGTCCCTTTTTAACGTCAATATAGCGATCTATTTAGCCACCGCTGCCGCTGTAACTACCTACCCTTCTCACAACCAGCCCGTCACCCCACTCAACTTTGATAAATATAAAAGTAACTTTGTATCTGCTACGTTTCTAGGAAACTGAAAGAACCTGACGATCCTTTTTTTTCCTTAGCTAATGATCCAAAAGTGAAAACCTACATTTAATGATATTGTTTGTTGCAGATCCCCCTTTAGCAACTGGCACAACGATGAGTACAACAGCAGATATTACGTCCAATAATAATTCTACAACAGACTTACAAATAACGAACAACAAAAATTCAGCAACTGATACTCGTAAGTATTATCTTTGCAGTCATCCTTACTGACTGGCTCATCTTATTCTGGTGGTCTGGACGAGCTGTCCTCGTATAGTTTGCCTTACTGTTACAAACAGATACAAATGTATTTCTGCAGTATATTGCTTGTGCCCTATACGTATTGTGTTGTAGGTAATAACGTTACTTTTGTTTTTCAGTAAATGCTAAGCACCCTCAAAACCTGTTATTATACGTCATAATACCTTCCGTAATAGGGACGTCTGCTGTAATATTGGTTATTTATTTGTTATGGAAAAAAAAATATTGTCATCGGAGTTCGCCACCAGCAGACGCAATGGAATTGAATACTTACGTAAGTCTTAATTTTTGTATAATCAAGTACAATTTTAGTCTGCTATGAAACTAATGACAAAGAGTCATGTGCCGATCTATCTTTGAGTAGCGATCTGCTTTTGAGAAGTCTATGTTCAGCAGTGGACTGCGATAGGCTGAGTTGATTGATTGAATGATGTGAGCGGTAGTTTACCGGTTCTCTGTCTCTTCAAAGTCGTATCTCGTGCAAAGAGATAAAACAGAAAAACGTAAAAACAACTGATGTAAAACTACCTATATCATGAGCTTTATGCGAAGTGTCATGCAATTGTTTAACACGACGTATTGTTTTTATCCAGGCCACCGCAAATGAAGTTGTATATGCGGATCTCAGCTTCGTGCATGGAAACAGTCAACCACCAAGACATGACGAAGAATCGCCATATGCCCAAATAATTGGCGTGTTAAAACCGACTGATGTAAATAATAAATAAGTGTTATTAATTTTGTTGACAGCCTTTACTTTTCACGTAATGTAACTAACTAAACTATGGCTTCTAAAACACCCTCCGGCTGACTATGTTGAGTCTGCAGAAGAGCTCCCAGTAGACCACCAACTGCTATGACCCACAAGGAAATCTCTCAACCGACTTCCAAGCCTGTATTCCCATCTGCCCCCTTTGAGCTTGCCACTGGGGTGGTGGTTGGCACTAATAGGTGGCGTTTACCGCCCCGGTGGTCAATGGTACCTATTTAGTTTCATCTGTCCCCTTCGTAGTTATAGTACAGCAGTTTATTCGCATTTCGTATTGGACATTATCAATAGAAATTTAAATAAAACCACTGGATATCATTAGCAATAAAAATTAAGTTTAATAATGGCAAATAATTTTGGAACTCATCAATATATTATAAAAACAATTTGCATGTTGTATAAATAAATGTTTAGGTAAATTATCTATTTCTGTATTAGTAGGTATAACAGTAGGTACTCTTACAACAATATTTAAGATGGGTGTAAAATCATTACATTATTTTAACAATATTTATACATTTCTATTTTTAACCCCCGACGCAAAAACGACGGGGTGTTATAAGTTTGACGTGTCTGTGTGTGTGTGTGTGTATGTCTGTCTGTGGCATCGTAGCTCCCGAATGGATGAACCGATTTTGATTTTGTTTTTTTTTGTTTGAAAGGGGAATTTGTCGGGAGTGTTCTTAGCTATGTTTGATGAGAATCGGTCCAAGATGGCCGCCACCACAAAATGGCGGATTACATATTTTTTCACAACTCCCTCAATATGGGTATCAAATGAAAGGGCTTGACTAGTAGAATACTATACACTATGATAAATTTAAAATCCAAGATGGCCGCCACCACAAAATGGCGAATTACATTTTTTTTTCACAACTCTCTCTATGGGTATCAAATGAAAGGGCTTGACTAGTAGAATACTATACACTATGATAAATTTCAAATCCAAGATGGCCGCCGCCACAAAATGGCGGATTACATATTTTTTTACAACTCCCTCAATATGGGTATCAAATGAAAGGGCTTGACTAGTAGAATACTATACACTATGACAAATTTCAAATTCAAGATGGCCACCACCACAAAATGGCGAATTACAAAAAACCTGATTAAATACCAAATTACCTGAATCTTAAAACGCAAGAAAATAAATGATAAGGAGTCCCTACAAAAAGCATGAAATAAAAAATTTAATTAAAAATTTAAGGTTATTTTTTTCTTTTTATTGGGTTTGACGTTGTCGGGGGTTTTTAAATTTTTATTGGGTATGGTCACAGTTTTATTACACAAGTGATGAATATTTTCTCAAAATGGAATAATCAGCAAAAACTTATGATACAGAAAAATAATCTTTTAAATTAAAAAATGTTGTATTGCCACAATCACAGTTTTAATCACAGTATAAATATTTACAATAAAGAAACAGAAATGTATAAATATTGTAAGCTTTTCTTGTGCTACACGACTGGGTAAGCAAGGCGGCGCGAGTGAAACTTAATTTTTTTCTGGGTTTATGCGCCCCCTTAAGTTAGGATATATTTTCTACCAATTTTCTTCATCCTATTTCTTAATGACTTAATTGAGTACATAAATAAACGTATTACAGACACTAAGCTCGTTATTTTTGCGGATGACACTAATGCAATAGTGTCGGCAAATAACTTAAATAATTTAGAATTAAAAATTAATAACTTATTAAAAGCTTTCGAACACTGGTTTGGTACAAATAATCTTAAGCTCAACGTAAATAAAACAAAATGTGTACTATTCAAGTCGAACGTTCGGAATAACGCTAGTCTCGAGGTTTTGTCATGTGGCAACAAAGTCGAAGTGGTTCACTATGTGAAATTCCTAAGAGTTCACATTGATTCTTTGTTAAACTGGAAGGTTGAGACATCGTCTGTAGTGAAGTCTGTTAGCTCGGCATGCTATGCAATCAGAAGTCTGAGGGAAGAACTGACATTGGCCCAGCTCAGGATGGTATACTTTGCCTTGGTCGAGTCTAGGCTTAGGTATAGTATTGAGTTTTGGGGCAACAGCTATAAGTACAATATCCACTCGGCATTTGTAACTCAAAAAAGAGCCTTAAGGACAATGCTCCGCTTAAAACAGACGGATTCGTGCAGGGGCCATTTCATCAGGCTTAATATTTTGACAGTGCCATGCCTCTATGTACTGGTGCTGCTAACCAGTTTTGTTAAGAACTTGCACAAATCTGAAACTGATGACCAACGACAAGCTAGAATTAATACACGTAGGAAAGACTTGTCTAACATAATCCAACCGAAAATAAACGTGGTTCATCACAGTCCTAGGTACCAATCAGTATTTTTATACAACAAGCTTCCCGTAGAATTTAAAAGCATAAATAGCGCAAACTTATTTAAAAACAAATTAAAGACATATTTATTGAGGAAGGGCTATTACAGTGTCGATGAGTACCTTGATGATAAGCGACAATCGTAATAATTATTATCGTTCTGGTTATAATTTATAATACCTAATATATTTATATATCATTTATTATAGTTGTTATAATTTATTGAATCGAATTAATTTGAAATGGCATGGTGACATTATTATTCTGAAATTTTTTACACTTCATATTGTTTATTTTTATTATTTTTTTATTATGTCTTTTTGTTTTGTTTTTATTATTGTATTTATTCCTTATATAGATTATTAAATGACATCTTATGTTTAGTAAAATTTCTACACAATGTATATTGTTTTGAAATAAATGACTTTATGACTTTATAATTTTGTTATTTTAGTGTTAGCTTGTAAATTGTGACTATATCATACATTTTTAAAGACCTCAAATTTTGAGAAAAATCGTTTATTTATTTTAGTGTGAATTTAATCCTAAAACGAACAACCCTAAACTAATAGAGTTTAGGGTTGTTCGTTTTAGGATTAATTCTATTTTTCTCTATGGCAATGGTGCCGATGTCGACAATGATATTCTAAAATATCATTGCCTAAACTGGTCAAAATTGACACATGGTTCTACCATCTACTGTCAATCAACAGTACGTTTTATAATCGGTCTGTCACGTAGACAGAGGATAGTAGGTAGACAAGTCCTCAGCGTATGCAATATGAGATAGCGATAGTTCGACATAAGTACATTACTGCAGCTACGTGCAATTAATATTGCCATACTTAGACTTTTACCCCAATCGTGTGGGTAATATGGTACTTATTGAGTACTTTGATTGTACTACGTCTACGATTTTTTGATGTTATATTTTACTTGATCTGGTGATAAGCCTAAAATAAAAACAGGAACGAATGCAACTAGCTTCAAAATGTCGTGAAGAAATTCGGGAGTGACGACTTGGATGCCAGTTAACTCGGCCCGTACACTCAGTCCACACTTATTTCTTAAAAATGGTTCATTCGAAAAACTAAAAACAAAAATTAAAAATGAAATACGTTCAGTGGTAAAAACAAATAAGTGCTGGTATCCCCGTTAAGGTATTATCCGACTATTGACAAAAGACACGAAGTAACATAGATAGCCGCCTAACATAAAATGCTTCACACTTTGGTCGGTTAATACGAAAAACCAGTTAGGATTTAATCGTCT
The DNA here is from genome assembly GCA_945859715.1 of Apamea sordens. NCBI lineage: Eukaryota > Metazoa > Arthropoda > Insecta > Lepidoptera > Noctuidae > Apamea > Apamea sordens. Next base: position 297,075 of record OX244015.1, on the reverse strand, counting down.
TTTTAGATGAAATTATCAGAATATTTTGCTTATTATTGACACAAAATAGTCTTAAAGTACAATATTTTTAATTTACTTGCTGTAATAGGTAAAAAGTGCTACTTACCGATGAAAGGGTATGTTTGGTTGATTTCGTTCACTACGACTTTTACAGCCGATTACACAGCAACTCACCATCATTACACACTAAATATTACCTTTTGGAATATCAATAAAGTCAGAAATTACACAAAGTATGCGTTTCACAGTTTATATCAACGAAAATATTTTAACACCACAATTTGTTTGGCATCGAATGGCGTCGATGCCAAACAACAAAAACCGATACGCAAATAGAGATAGAAAATGCATGTATTCGATATTTCATTTTAATATAATTATAATTTTGGAATATAGTTTGTTGAATAATGGAATCTGTCACATTTACGAAGCTTGGGACCAACTTAGAAGTACCTAAGTTGACTAGATATTGTTTACAAAAAACAACAGTTTTAACTAGTAAAAAACACTTGAATGTTATTACTATAAATGATTAATTAATATTTGATTACCTTTGTAGTATATCTTAGATTTTATATTGCTATTTTAATATAATAGGTTGTTTCAAATGATTGGTACAATACTGTTAGTTGATGTTGATATATTTTTTGATGATATCTAAGAATTAAGAATCAACTCTTATTAAATTGATTAATTACCTTATAATGTTTTAAAATGGTTTCACTATATAAGATTTGTTTATTATTACCTGTGTTAGAAGATATTAAGCCAAAATATATGATGATCTGTGATTGGTTCAAAATGACGGTAGATGTTTTACGTAAAAGACGTTGGTAGTGTATAAAATGGATGGTAACGACGTTATCAATACAGTTGCTTGGAAGATGTTCAGTTGGTTAGCTCTAGTGCCATTGTTATGTGGAATATATTGACCAGATGTCACGTAAGTTAATTAATTTCATATTATACCTTAATTATTGCTTATTATGAAAATGTTGTTGTGTAAGTCATATTATGGCCAATATTCCTAACAATTGTTATTATGTTGCTATTATTTTGAATTCTCTTGGACCGTTGTCCAAGAGATAGAATAAATTGTTTTTAAAGATAACGATAATTTATGATAACGTAAGAAATGTATTGTTGTATTGTATTGTATACTTTGTTACTGTTTCCATGGAGTTTCTTGTCCTTCTTCTCCATGATGACCTTGTTTTGCGAACGGACGACTAGCTTTCTGATTAATTACTGACAAGCCTAAAATTAAAATAAATGTTTAGCCTTGTCTGTCTGTGCTTTATTTCATAAAACCCTTTTCCTACAAACCATATTCAATGATAACTTTCATACACAGTAAATAACTAACTAGTAACCATCCTGATATTTAAATCTTGTTATTTGGATAATATTATGTAGGTACATATACTTCTAGTATATACTATACTAAAAAATCTAACACATGCTATGTCCTGCTCACACATACACATTTTGATATAAGTGTCGTCTCACTTTCGCAATTATTATTATTTTAACAGCATGTCTATTACTATCCTCTGTCTACGGTCTGTCAGTACGGTAACCACAGAGCACTTTATAATATAAATATGACGGTAACCTTACTCAATACACACATACAATAATCTGATTCGTTCACATTGACTACTGTACTACGGTAGTCAATGTGAACTAATCTGATTATTAGTTTACATAATAAGTTATAATAATCTATAGGTACTAATAATAAAGCGGTTATCAAGAAGTGCATGTTTCAGTATAGTCCACACGGGCAACAGGAGTAAATGATAATAGTATCTATTGAGCGAGAATTTTTTTTAGTTACGTAGTAGAATTCCTTTTTAGAAAAAGCTTAGCTTTAGCTTTTTCTATTGAGGAATCGAGTTCAGAAGTGGATGAAAAGCTTTTCGACAATTATCCTATTTAAAAACTTAATTAATATGCTATAGTCGGACACAAGTGTTACAGTTTTGTTATGAAATAAAACTTTTATTTTATATAAATTATATTCTTTTATTGATTTTCAAATGTCTTCTTTTGTTAAACCTGTATTATATTTATTGAATTTGGCTTAGTATGAACAGGCAGTTCATACTAAGCCAAATTCCCATAGAAAGTTATAGGTAATAGCAATTGAAATGATATTGTTAGCTTTGTTATTTTATTGGAACGAAGTTTTGGAACGAAGTTCCATATCGCGCGTTGCGAAAGGGGGCTACGGAAAAAATTAAGACCAAAAGTTGGAACGACAGCGACACTTTTTGCTATAGTAGTAAGCCGTGCGGCGTGCGCGTGCTTCTCTGTCTGTCTCTCTCTCTCTCTCTTATAGAAAGCAAGCCAGTTATACTTCGTTCCATCCGGGTGTCCCTTGACACCTCTCAAGTTTTTTAAACTATTTCACGCAATTTGATTAATCTAGTTTTTTTTTTAATATAATTTCATTTTGTATTCGAATAGTACCTACTTGTAATCGACTTATTGTGCTGATAGCACCAAACTATGGATTTGGTGAGATTCTCTTTGAAAAGGTTGTCAAAAGATTAATGGCGGGAGATTTGTTTTTGGGGAAGACTGGTTAAAACGGTTGTCGTATCGAGGTCGGACGCACAAAATTGGTCTTTTTACATTGCTGATCTCCATTTGCATATGTTATAAGAGTTGTCATATTGTAGAACCGAAATAATAAATACTTATTCTGAAGTGAGGCAAACTTATTATAACTTATTATATACTAAAATACTAGTTAAAACTAATTATACATTAAAACAATAATGAAGATCAGTACTAATAATTATTCCCTCTTCACTATTGATACCTATACCAATTCTGAATGTTCACTTTTGTGGCGTCTTACCACTGGCATCTGGAACCACTGGCACCCCTAGCACTAAGTCCTGCATCTACACTCTTGGATGTTAACATAGTTTCTTTTGAGGCTAAAATGGCTACCCTTCTGTTTACAGCTATAGCTTCATTATTGTAGTTCTCTATTACTCTATTTGCATCCATTCCAGGTGGTACTCCACCCAAAGCATACTCACTAAATATAATGAAACGCTCTGGCAGGTATTGCTTTTTCCTCGCAGCATACTGTTTTACTATTTTAGTAATTATTTGTCGACGTGCTCCCTGATTGGACACTCTCTTAGTAGCACAAATTACAGCTACTATTGCACAGGCCATATCAGACTCTTCCAAATATTGTCCTCCCGAGCATGTGCTTGCATTGACAATTATAGTGACTTCGGTCTCACTCAGCTTAAGTTGCTCACTCATTGGGATAATGCTGTCTCTCGAAAATATTGCTGCACATAGTGGAGTCATGAGGTATTGCTGAGTTTTTGTACAGTCATACCGTATAACATCAATTAAGATATCGATAGCAAGCATTTCTGCTTCTTCAAACGTTAGTATTAGCTTGCCATCACCTATGTTCTTAATATCGTTATGTTCCTTAAAGTTGGAGACAATCACTGTCTTGATGTCAAAACTTTTTGTATTTTCTACTGTCTTTTCGTAGCAAAAGTGGAACCGCACCATTTTGACCCCCTGAGATTTCTTTTCATTCCTCAGATTCGATCCAATCTTAAACAACATCTTGGAGGAGAACTCTAAAGCTTTTGAGCAAACCCCAGATTCTATTGGAGTCCGATAATCTTTACAGTACATAGCAAATTTGGTTCTTAACTCATCATAATTAAATTCCACAGCTGCATACTTAGTTAAGAACTGTTCTGGTGTGATACCTATTACAACATATGTTTGGAATCGAGTACCACCTACTATGCTAGCTGGTGTAATACCTGCACTTTTTATATCATCTGCAGCACTTTCTGCAGATACATTAAACCTCTGTAAAGCATCCGTATAAGTGACTTTCCTCTCCATATTTAAGTTTAATTTGCTGTTTCGCTTTATAGTGGAGAAGGGTTTCTTGCTCTATGTTGTGATGAGTGGCCAATTATGTAATCAAAGCTCTCTTCTGTAGCTTGACCAGCTTTGCTAAATTTATCATCAACCTTAAATATTCCCTGCGTGCTGCTGGAAAAGCTTGAACTTCAGATTGCGAATAGATTTTTAGACCTTTGCTTGGTCTAGATTGGCCTTCTGAGCTAGTTCACTATAACTTGCGGTGATTTTAATTTTAATTTATTATAAAATATGGCTGATTTTAGAAATTGACGTCTGACAGTTTTTGTATAAAATAACTGTCAAAAATTCAAAATTATTCCTCGGATAAAATTATCTGGCGTTGGAAAAATCAGATAAAATCTTGTAAACCTATTTTTGGAGCTCACATGAATACCATAGATAATATTTATACATGTGTTATATGGAGGGTAGAGGTAGGGAGAACTAACTGTCTCTGTTGTGAAAATGTGTCCGCCCAACTGCGTTATATTAGGGTGGCGCCACAGTAGCAGTAGGCAATTTTTTTCAAAAAATACGAAACACCTCAGTAATGCCCAATAATGTACAGACGCCAGCACATCAAGCTACTACAATCTATGAAATGTCTTTAATAGATTTTCAAATTTATCGCTAAAGCATTAAGGTTCAAGGTTGATTGAAAATTTGACAGTTTCGGGTAGCTTGACCTGCTGGCGTCTGTACTTAGCAATCTTTCAACAGACCAGCCCCAACATAATACTGCAGTGTATCGCGAGCAGCCCGGACTGCTTGTGTGTGATCGCTGCTGCAAGCTTTCTAATCTGCGTTCATGATTTATTTTCCAAAAACGTAAACAAATATGAGTTTATGGAAAAAAAAAACTTTAATTCCTACACAATAAAGTTCAGTTTACGCTACAACTTTAAACATTTTTATAACTTTTTCAATGGTGCTAGTCACTGTACCATTAAAATAAAAATGATACCTATTTGTTTAATTTGAAAAAACACCAATTTGAAACCAAAATTTGAATAGACTTTACATCGGTGTTGAGCTTGTAGCAGGGAGACCGCGCGTTAGGATTCTTCCATACAAACTTTATCATCCCGTAAACCCCTATTGGAGGGCAGTTATACAAAACACAAATGCTAACCATTTTATCTACTTCTGTAATGCACTGTAGGGTTGCAAACAAAGCAGTCTTTATAGATTTAAAATCACTTTAATATTAATACTGCACTTTGATTACACTGTTTATTTATTTATTTAATCATTTATGTACACACATATATAAACAGACAAGAAAAAAAATAACAAAAAAATATGTACAGAGATGCATAATTATAATGAAATCTCTTCCGGCATACGAGTACCTGCGATAGGAAAGTAGCCAGACATGTAGACAGCGTGTGTAGGAGTAGAAGAGAAAATATAATACCTACATAAAATCAAAAACAATTCAGTTAATAAAATAAAACAAATAATATAAGAATATACTTACATTACCTACATACTTCTAAAATAAATATCAGTACAATGTTCACGAATGTTAATAATAATGTGAATGTTCTGTTCTACATAATTATTACTGTTTGGAGAGTGAATGTTGATTTTTTTTTTGAGGTCTATTTACATATACAATGACATGAACATTCACTGTATAAAGTATTATATTATTTTAATTATTGTGAATGTGAGGACTAGGGCCATTGTCTGTCAGTTTTAGTTACCTATACAAATGACAAACTGACTGGACAGGTCCACTTACATCTTTATGGTTCGTTCCTCAAAAGACTATTTCAGACACCAATCTACATGGTCCTCAAAGATTGTCCGGATTTTTATCATTTATATACACATTGTCATTGATTAATTTTATATAGGTGTACAAATTATATATACATGATATTTACTTTGTAAAGTATGCATTTTTATTATTTTTTGTGACATAGTCCTCACAGGACTATGTGGGTTGTTTCCTTTTTTTCCCTCCTTAGTTAGTTTTAATCATGATCTTGAGTAATTTACGTCGAATCGTTGAGCTCCTCAAGTTCTGAGTTGAGCTGCACGATTTTTGACAAATGCGTGCACTGACTGGACAGGTCCACTCAATATGTGTGATTCTTTCCTCAAAAGACCATTTCAGACACCAATCTACATGGTTTTCACATGATCTGACCAAGATTAAGTCTGGACTTTGAAAGAGACCTCTGAGTTTGTTTCGACCTTTCTTCTCTGAGTAGGTAGTCAGAGAGGAAACGCCGAACTCAATTCCGAATCTATTTAAAAAAAAATATGATTGACGCGTAAAAGTGTTTGTACAAACCTACATACTTACAGAAAATAAATAATTTATCATTTACACAATATACAACTATTATTCAATGATGTCACTCGGGCGCATTGTTAACCTTTACAAAATAAAATATTTAAACAGTAAATACATGATTATGACAATAAATAATATTTAGAGCATTGCTTTAGGTACATAATTACAAAATGATAACAATAGCTAACACTTTCGTATACAATTATCTATTTCAGACGGGAGTCTATAGGGTTAGTAATAATTTTACTTAATTTCTTGTGTTATAGGTACTTAATATATTAGATATGATTATATAAATTATAAATTGTGTGATATTATTTTGTAAAATGTTTCGCGAACCTAGCATTGCACTTGCCCTTGTTGCATGCATGTCCCTCATTCCAAGTCCGCGTACAGGCAGAATGTGTATCAAATTCGTGCAAGCAAAAATGTTAATAAACTAACTGCTGAACATGATTTGGACATTTTCAATACCTACCAGTGTTTCTCGGCTTAAGCATTTGTTGGTGAAAAGCTTTTTTTATACGGAAAAGTAATTGTTTGCGTCTGAATGTTTTTTTTTTTTTATCGTGTTGTTATTTTCTTTCCTTATTTATGTTATACATAGGTATTTTGTACCGGCAATTTTTGTTTCAAGTGTTTATCAGTGGAAACTTGTAAATCACCCCTGTTTGTAAGTTACCCGAATAGAATAAAATAAAATATAAACGAATTCACCCCCCTAAGGGTCGATTTTCTCAAAATCATTTCTAAATAAGAGAGCAGTCGCGGCCCAGTGGTAAGACCGTGACTAACAGAGTTGTAAGTCATAGGTTCGAACACGTCCGTCTAGTCCGCTGACACGTAAATACCTTTTTAACAGACTTCTTAATGTTAGTCGCCTTTCATTCATACTCTCAACATTACCAAACCATCGAAGCATACTCTTTTCAATTGCTGTCACTACATCGTCTTTTAATCCTCACCGATGCATTATCACATCGATGCTTAGCCTATCGTTCATAGTCACACCACACATGCTTCGCAAGGAACGTATTTCCACAGCATTTCTTTCATGCTTCTTTTGCGACAACCAACATTCAGTTCTCTACATAAGGCGTAGGCACCAGCACACCATTGTGAAAAGCCAGTCGGTCCTTTTTGTACATCGACTGGTTGCTCACAATCGCATCGACTGGTTGCTCACAATCGCATGGACAGCTCAATTCACTCCAATTCTATTCAATGGTCCGCTCAACAGTTAGGCTTACAATACCCTTATCCTTACATTTAAATCAGTTACTTATTACACAGAGCCACTATGTAGAGCATCTACTCTCGACCTGGTGAATACTAAAATTGAACATGTTCTGATGGCTCCCAAGCCAATGTTCTGTCATACAAAAAATATCTATATTGTAACAATTCAGAATTGAAAAGCGCGATTAACAATGGCGCCGATTCCCTTGTTCACAAACTAAACTTTTAAGTTCAGTGCATCTTTTTCTTTCTATTTCATTAAGAAAAGGACAGAAGATAAATATTAGTTTAGTCCTGTCAAATTAAGATACTCCATAGACAGTTTAGACGTGATTGAAAACATGGCTGCCAAAAATACGTCAATTTACATCGGGCGCTGACTAATTTGACAGGACTAAACTAATATTTATCTTCTGTCCTTTTCTTGACTAAAAAGTTATTTGTGGTTATCACATTTGAAAATTTGATTATGATTTCTTAGATCAACCGTATCACTAAAACAACACTGACTTATATCAAACTAGTAAGTATTTTCGTCACTGTGTAAGACAATGTGTCTTGTTAAACTTGCCTTTTGACTAAATCTACGTTGACATAAATCACACTCATAAGCTGCTTTACCCATGTGTAAGAGAGTATGTTTTGTTAAGTTACCCTTTTCACTAAAACTACTCTGACATAAATGACAACTGTAAGGTTTTTCACCAGTGTGTGATCGCATATGTCGTAATAAATGGCCTTTTTCACTAAAACTACTCTGACAAATTTCACACTTGTGAGGATTTGTACCAGCGTGTATACGAATATGTCTTAGTAAATTACCCTGTACATTAAAACATCGCTGACATACATCACACTTGTAAGGTTTTTCAGAAGTGTGTATTCGCATATGTCGTAATAAATGACCCTTTTGACTAAAGCTACGAGGACATACTTCACACTTATAAGGTTTTTCACCAGTGTGTAATCGCATATGTTGTGTTAGATTAGCCTTTTGACCAAAAGTACAATGACATACATCACACTTAAAAGGTTTATTGCCAGAGTGTATACGAATATGTTTTGTCAAGTGACTCTTTTGACTAAAACTTCCTTCACATATTTCACACTTATATGGTTTTTCACCAGAATGTGAACGAATATGGTTTGATAAATTACCCGTATCATGAAAGCTACGTGGACATAGATGACACATAAAAGGTTTTTCACCCGTGTGTGTTCGCATATGTCTTGAAAAATTTCCCTTTTCACTAAAACTACGTTGACATACATCACACTTATAAGGGTCTTCACCAGTGTGTGTACGTATATGTTCCGTTAAATGACTGTTTTTATTAAAACCACGCTGACACACGTCACACTTGTAAGGTTTTTCACCAGTGTGTAATCGACTATGTTCTCTTAGATGACAGTTTTGCTTAAAACTACGTTGACAAATATCACATTTATAAGGTTTTTCACTACTTGTATGTTGTATATTTTTTTTTTCTCGATTAAAACTATGCTGGTCACTCTTGTAAGGCTCTATTAAAGAAGTCCCAGGTTCAGACGTAGGTTCTTGAGTTGTCTGGATAACTTGCGAGCCTGATTTTTCTTTTATCGTTTCGTCGGCTGTTAGCGCATCTTCTATTTGTGTTCTTCGTTTTGGTTTCTCCGCACCAGTCGCCCCTGTGATTATAAATCAGGTAAGTACATACAATGTTGGCATGCACATGAATCAAAATAATAGCGCTTGGAATAATTCAAACTAGGACCGAAAAGGAGGAATTTCTGGTGGCATTGAATAATACACTTAATCACCAGAGACATAAAGTACAAAATTGTATAAACGTGGCCTCATGGTTTGTTCCAAAACTATCTGATCAAAGTAACACATTCACCTGTATCGAAAGTGGCAATTTAATTATGTTATTCAAGCAATCATAACAATACGTAATCTTATATAACATAATTCAAGTGTAGGTAATTGAAACTTCAACAACGAAAATTAAGGTTATAAAAGAACATCAATTTATCAAATGAAAAACGTCTTGAAGGTGATTTAAAATTAGGATTTCGGGTTTCAGTATTCAAGTAATCGAATCAAAGTTCTCAATTTGTAAGCGGCACTACTTGGCAACCACAGGTACGTTTTCTGATTCATTCGTTTTACATTTCCATCTGATACTTTAGAGATAGACTATAGACATCACACGGCCACTTCACTAGTGTTCTTGTGTCTAAGCAAGCGTCCCGGACGTTCTATGGTGTGAAGCGTCATAGGGCGCGCTCTCGAGACTTATTACGATAGGTTTGCATTATTGGAACGAGGTTCCTTATCGCGCGTTGCGAAAAGGGGCTAGACGGAAAAAATTAAGACCAAAAGTTGGAACGACACTTTTTGCTATAGGTAGTTGTAAGCCGTGCGGCGTGCGCGTTTTTCTCTGTCTGTCTCTCTCTCTCTCTTTGAACTTCGTTCCATCCGGGTGTCCCTTGACACCTCTCAAGTTTTTTCCACTTTATGGGTTTCGTTAGGAATGTCGATAAAATTAATATTTTGTTCCAAACCGATCCCAGTAAGAAACGATACCTGCACCCTGGAGGTCTACTCCGAAGTAGTATCGGCCGAATGTTCGGCCGTTTCCTGCTACGTAGTTACTATTTGGTTCGGTCGGTTCCGATCCTACACTCCTACACTCTTTCGAATATTGACTATGGTCCCGACCCAACTGAGCCGATCCGAACTTTTTTCGCATTTTTCAATAATATTCGGTTCGGCCATGTCCGGCCGGTCCGATCCGAACATTCGCACTTTGCACTTCGGAGTTGGCCCCCTGATTGCGTAACACACTATCAAACTCAATCTGAATCATTTTGAAGGATATTGCTAATCCATTGCTTTCTATTTTCGAAAAATTGTCTGCTCAACAACGTAAATAACGCAATGAAGGTTGTTGAACTGTCACAATGAAAGCGATTGCTACTAATAGTGTGTTACGCAATTACCCCGCTGCTTAGAAACAATAAATGGAAAATTTATTATCGACATAATATTAATGAAGATTTTCGAGTAGATCATCGCCAGCGATAGAACTCGGTGCGCGATATACATAACACGTCAGAAGGGCAATTCTTGTAATTTTAAAAACGTTCACAGTCTGATCTCAGTCTCAATCTGTCAAAAAACACTTCATGTCCCTACATTTTGACATTTGTTTGTCGCCGAGATGAGACTGCGACTAGATTTTGAACGTTTTAAATTACGAGAATAGGCCTCCTGATCTTGTCCACACACGGCAGTCGCACCGGTGACCGGGGCGCGCCGCCGCCGTTCGGCCGGCTTTTGTTTTGTCTATCATAAGTTCATAACATATTGAACCGCCGCCGCCGCCGCCGAGATCGGTCGCGGTGAGCAAACGCTCTAAGTGTGAGACCTTACGATATGTTGCCAGTGCGAAGTGCCAAACTAGAGACACGGAATTCAGAAACTAAAATCTTTTTTTCACTTATTACTTGTGGCACCTACTACCTAGTACCTACCTCACATAAATTCTATATCACTACTTGCTATGTAAATAATAGTGACAGGAGGTAATTATAACATCATCAACAAACACAAAATCGAAAAAACGTACTTATTATTAAAGCTAACTCAAAAAACAATGGGATCAGATCTGAAGGCCAATTCTCGTAATTTAAAACGTTCAAAATCTAGTCGCAGTCTCATCTCAGCGACAAACAAATGTCAAAAACTTGTAAAAATTTTGGGAAATTAGAAGTATTTTTTGACAGATTGAGACTGAGATCGGTCTTAAAATTACGAGAATTGCCCCTCAGAACAAATTACTTATTCATTTCATCCACATTCCTAACGAATCCTATAAATGGGTGTCTGAACAAGCCTAAACAATGTGATATCGCGGATTGTAGGTGCATTATGTATTCATCATACCTACATTAGGCGACGTAGGTGTACGGTGATACATCTTAGCGTGTGCTCGTGATTGAGTGCTGCTTGTGGTGACTGGGTGTCTTGCTGGCCATGATTTTGATACTGTTGTCAGTCTAAGGATGTAACTACTCGGGCCTCGACTGGAGGCGCTCTTAAGCGCATGCATGGAGAGAGGCCAGTTTCCACTCCGTTGGAAGACGGGGAAGCTGGTCCTCATTCAGAAGCCGGGGCGCCCTGCGGACTCTCCGTCCGCATACCGGCCCATAGTGCTGCTCGACGAGGTTGGCAAGCTCTTTGAGAGAGTGATTGCGGGCCGCCTCGTCGGGCACCTGGGGAGGATTGGGCCGGATCTTGCGGATTGCCAGTTTGGCTTCCGCAAGGGGCGCTCTACGGTGGACGCCATCATGCGCGTGAGAGCCCTCACGACGAGGGACGCGGTGTCCCGGGGTGGGGTGGTCGTGGCGGTGTCACTCGACATCGCCAACGCGTTCAACACCCTGCCCTGGAGCTGCATTGGGGAGGCACTCCGGTACCACCGGGTGCCGACCTACCTCCGTCGAGTAGTCGGGGCGTATTTGACGGACAGAGCCGTCATCTACCCCGGTCGCGACGGGAACTGGAACCGGCGAGAGATGTCGTGCGGTGTCCCACAGGGATCGGTTCTGGGGCCGCTCCTGTGGGACATCGGTTACGACTGGGTGCTGCGGGCCGACCTCCCTGAAGGCGTCAGCGTAGTTTGCTACGCTGACGACACGCTGGTCCTGGCGCAGGGGAGGTCGCATCAGGCGGCGGCCGACGCGATGACACGCGGGGTTGCGATAGTCGTGGAAAGGATCCGGCGGTTGGGTCTCGAGGTGGCATTGCACAAGTCCGAGGCCATGTCCTTTCATGGGCCTCGGTACGGGCCACCTCCGGGATCCCAACTAGTGGTAGGAGGGGTTCACATCGGCGTCGAGACCACGATGAGGTACCTGGGTCTCGTCCTCGACAGCCGATGGAACTTCGTCGAGCACTTCCGACGTTTGGCCCCCAAACTGGAACGGGCCGGGGCCGCCCTAAAGCGGCTCTTGCCCAACCTGAGGGGGCCAAACGCCTCCTGCCGGAGGCTTTACGCGGGGGTCGTGCGGTCCATGGCCCTATATGGGGCCCCGGTATGGGCGCGTTCACTGCGGCTTCGAGCCGCACACTATCTGAACGCGCCCCAGAAGGTGGTAGCCGTAAGGCTGATCCGGGGCTACCGCACGATCTCAGGCGAGGCAGCAAGCCTCCTTGCCGGACTGCCACCATGGGATCTGGAGGCGATAGTCCTCGCGCGCCTATATGATTGGCGCGCGGAGGCACTACGCCGGGGGGAAACTCCGCATCCGCGGCAAACCGCGGCGGAGCGGACGAACCTCCGGCGCGATCTCATGGTGGCATGGAAGGAGCGACTATCGCAACCCAGCGCAGGGCACGCCACGATAGCGGCGGTAAGACCCCTCTTTGAGGAGTGGCTAGAGAGACGTCACGGCGCTCTCACCTACCGCCTGACGCAGGTCCTCTCCGGACACGGATGTTTCGGGAGGTTCCTGCACATCATCAGGCGGGAGGAGACGCCCGGGTGTCACCACTGTCAGGATCGCCCAGAGGATACGGTGGAGCATACGGTGGAGGTCTGCCCTGCTTGGGCAGAGCACCGCCGTGTCCTCGTAGAGGCGATTGGCAGCGGCGGCGACCTCTCGCGTCCGGCCCTGGTTCAAGCCATGGTCCGGGGTGAGAGGGAGTGGGAGGCAGTCACCTCCTTCTGCGAAGCAGTCATGCTAGCGAAGGAGGTGGCGGGGTGGGCGAGGGAACGCGCCTTGCGCACCGCACGCCTCAGCCGCCGCGGGAGACGCTCCGGGCGTCGGGAGCCGCGTGACGACTCCCGGCCACCGTAGGCGCGGGCCTGCGGGCGGAGAGTAATGGGTAGCTCTCCGTCCGATCAGGACTAGGCCCGTGCCGGACGGCGTGTTCGTGTTCCACGCGCCTCAAAGAGATGTCAGCAAAAGAGACGGGGCCCCATAGGGCCGAAGCCTGCCAGGGTAGCGGGACCATCCGAAAGGGTTTACCGCTGCCCTGGAACATAAAGGGCTAAGGAAGGAACACGGGTGGGTTTTAGTCAGTAAAAGTCTGACACTCCCTTCTGCTCCACCCAGAGCGGGAGGAGTCATTTGATGATTTCCCATCCTCAAAAAAAAAAAAAAAAAAAAGTATGTAACTACGATGGTCCTAGTTTATCATTTGTGACAAACCTATGGATAGAATTCAACATTGCCATGTAATTGGGTGAACCATTGGCCTGTTTCCACTTGTCATTACTTACCTATAGCATAACTAACTAATACTTACTTGTCTTATCCCTGGCTCTTCGTTTCTTCTTAGGTAATACATTTTCTTCTTCAGTGTTAGTATTTAACTCCAATAAAGGTATATCCTCTTCTAGATCTAGCTCACAAAGGTGTAGTGGTATATCTGGTAGCTGAAGCCAGCTAAAATCTAAATTTGCCAGTTCTTCCAGCTCTGTAAGTAAACAAAAACAGTTGTTAAGAGTTTTAATTATAGCGATTTTACTCTTGTTTGAGCATTTGTATTTTTTTATATGTTTAATAATTAATAGTTCAATTAATTAAATAATTGATCAAATGTTATTATGGAGATAATGGAGATAATATCCCTGGACATTTCACACAGCGCCATCTAGTCCCAAGCTAAGCAACCTAATGCTTGTGTTATGGTAACAAGATGGCTGATAAACTACTTATATAAATTTTTTTTTTATAATACATATTTGTGTGCCGTAAAGGTAAAACATGACTGTGATCCTTTCTGCTGTTAAACTTAACATCTTGCATACTTTGTGTGTGCCTACTCATGTTTCTGACAAATAAATGAACTCTGAACTCATTATGGACTTGAAAAAAGGGTGTCACTTCATTGGGCGTAAAAGTAAATATTTAGTTTTTAAAATACCAAAAAAAAACGCTTTTAAAACGCACTCAAAATTGAGCACTTTGTGAATTAATTATAAGTGCACTCCACGCTGAGGGTCAGACCCTCGACACCAAGTGCAATGTATTTGACTTGTCAAAACAAATCATATAAGCCCAAACTAGAGGGGTTCACTAGTAGCCGCTGAAGAGTTACCTACACTATCCACCTTCTGGCTCCATCCTCAGATCAACTCCAAGATACCTTAATTATAGTTTTGTCTTCCAAACTACATATACATACAAAGTTTCATTTCGATACGACATTTAGAAGTGGGTTAAAATTGATTTCTAAGATTTTGTTACTTATTTATTTACAAGTGAAGCTAATAAAAGCGCGATAAGACTTGATATTTTTGGTCCTTTCCTCTTTTTACACGGCTGCCCAAAAAGGAATGTAATGTATTCTTATTATTATGCCCACTTGAAAAAAACAACCATAATTTTATTGGTGTTGCTTGCTGACAATACTTCCTTAATTTTTAAAATTAATAGACATGTATCAAATCTTAAAAAAAGCGGCCAAGTGCGAGTCGGACTCGCCCATGAAGGGTTTCGTTTTACGATTTATGACGTGTTAAAAAAAAACTACTTACTAGATCTCGTTCAAACCAATTTTCGGTGGAAGTTGACATGGTCATCATATATTTTTTTTTTAGAAGTTACAGGGGGGACACATTTTACCACTTTGGAAGTGTCTCTCGTGTAAACTATTCAGTTTAGAAAAAAATTATATTAGAAACCTCAATATCACTTTTGAAGACCTATCTATAGATACCCCGTATGGGTTGAAATTTTGAGTTTCAGTTCTAAGTATGGGGAACCCCCAAAATTTACGGAAGGACAGACAGACACATGACGAATCCATACGGGTTCTATGCCATTTGGCTACGCAACCCTAAAAACGACGTAAAAAACTGCAGATCCAAAATTGGTTCACTGCTAATAATTTAGTATTATATACTAAATTATTTAGGAAAAAAACTAGGTGCATAAGATTATCTCTAACAAATGTCAAAAGTAGTAATGTTGTGAGATAGTATTGACTCAAGAAAAACTGGAGTTCGTCGATAAAACTGTTTTCCTGGGGATCACGCTCGACTCAAGGCTTCAATGGGTCCTCATTTAACATATTAGCTTCTTATGCTGTGAGAAAAATCCGTCAAATTTACTGATGTAGATACTGCGAGTCTAGACTATTTTATATATTTAATAGTATCATGTTGTACGGTATTACAGGCTTTTATACAAAGTTGATACGACAGAGGGGCTTTCCCAATGATATTTTACTAAAATATCATTGGGCTTTCCTTTAAACTGCCTATTCTAGGTCTACCATTTTCAAGCTCTGTACCAAAAATCAATTAAATAGGAGCAGTAGTTTAGTCGTAAATGATTTTTTAAGTTTTTGCACCGTTTGAACACGATGTATCTTTCCTAACAGCTGATTATGTCTAAGCTTAGGTCATGCATCTTACAACGATAAAGACGTTGCCACTTCGTTACCTAGGTATCTAAGGTCAGTCAAATTTATTTACAAAGGGTGGGTGCGTTTTATTCTGATTTGTAAGCCATTTAGTTTGTTTGAAACAAATATTTTCTAATTTTTGGCGCTTTATATTTTTATGTCGTATCGAATTAATACTAAACACGTATAGTATACGGTAGTGTAATTTAATGCCCCTCTGTCATATCAACTCTGTACCTATAACTTGCCATGTAGGGTTTGCTTGCAGGGTTGGGCAGTATTTGAATTACTTGTAATTGAAATACAAATACGTATTTGGTATTTGTATTTCAATTACTTCCTTAAAATGTAATTCGTATTTCAAATATCTGACGGCGAAGTATTTTGTAATTAGTATTTCAAATACTTGAGGCTTCAAAATACATTTTAACATTAAATACATTTAACCTTCATTTAGCGATCGTGAGTGTGAGAGCGAGGCGAGAGTGGAATGATGGTAAAGCAGCTATTAGAGTTGGCAACACTGCACAAACGCAAAAAAATGTACGTCGTATTGTCAATGTCATGTTAAGCTAAGATGTCAAGTCATAATGGTTTAATGTAATTTGTATTTCAATTAAAAATAGCTAAAATACCGTATTTCGTATATTATATTTCAAATACCTTACTTATATATATTTTGTATTTTAATTACTTGCGATACTGTATTTTGTAATTTGTATTTCAATTAAAGCAAAGCATATATTTTGCCCAGCCCTGTATGTATGTATGTTCCGGTGGACTCGTGCAACTCAATTTTGAAGCAGAAGGCCAATTCTCGTAATTAAAAATATTCAAAATCTAGTCGCAGTCTCATCTCGGCGACAAACAAATGTCAAAAACTTGTCAAAATGTAGGGAAATTAGAGGTATTTTTGACAGATTGAGACTGAATATGAGGGGCAATTCTCGTAATTTTAAGACCGTTCACAGTCTGATCTCAGTCTCAATCTGTCAAAAAATACTTCTAATTTCCCTACATTTTGACAAGTTTTTGACATTTGTTTATCGCTGAGATGAGACTGGGACTAGATTTTGAACGTTTTAAATTACGAGAATTGGCCTTCAGACTGTGAACGTTCTTAAAATTACGAGAATTGCCCCTCTGATTGAGTTCATGCATGTGTAAATCGGATGACAATGCAAAATTATTATGACATGGAGCTGATCTCATGATGGAACCGGAAGATGGCCATAGGAACTCGGTAGTTAAACGATACAACCCCATCGAGTTTGAACTCGTTTGATCCGTCTTGACAAGAACTTTAGTGCTACATGGTAACCAGGGTCTGATGATGGAGCTGGAAGATGGCCAATAGGATAAGAAATAAATAGGTAAACCATGTTACACTGTGTTCTAAATGTTCTATAATGTTCCATCAAAATGTAACACACTTTTATTTATTTCTTATCAAGTTTAAATAATTTTTAACTTTTTAGTTCTTTTTATTAATATGTAGGTACCTAATAAAAGCTTGTTTTTAAAAAAGTTCTTCTTTTCTTTTATTTTTTTTTACTATGAGGAGGAGGCTGCAGTCATCTAGTCTATTTTTGTTCTACAGGAAAAAGTCATCAGAGCTATATATATGACCTCCGTAAGCGCGCCTATCTAAGGGAACTGTGTAAAGATATAACATGACCGTACCTTGTCAATATATCTATGAAAACATAAAATGTAACGAAAAATCTACATATTTTTAGTATAAGTTGAAAGTCAATTATATTACTAGACACAGGGATCATTTATTACAACCAGGTTTCAGGTTGGCTAAAGTAGACTCATCTTTCATGGGGGTAATAAAATACCTCCCACCTCTCACATACTTCAACTGAATAAAATTTAAATGTTGTATAAAACCCACACTCTGTAGCCAAGCATGTTAAAAGTTGGGTGATTACATAGCTGATAATTGAATTATCTAAACACTGACAAAACTTTGGAGAAATAGGTATGTACAAAACACTTTTTGATCCATATCAAAATCAAAAGTTATTTATTCCAATTAGGCTGAGAATCAGCCCTTTTCAAACATCAACTAAACAAAAGTCTGTCCCCCAAGTTGCCGCACTGTCTGTTCAGGTAGAAAAACTTGCTTCTATAAAATGTTAGGCATGCAAAGTAATTTTTAAAATTGAAATTGTTTTTTTTTTTTTTTAAATTAAGTATTAAAATTAAAATTTTAAATTAACATTATGAGATAAAGAACGTTAAATTAAATGATATTACACCACCCACACACACACACACACCACTCAGATATTTTACAATTAACTAGATTATAAAGAAAAAAAGCTTTGATTTTTTGTGTTTACTTTACTAAAACACCCAGATGTGATCTAGCTCTAGTTATTCTATTCTAAAATAAATCAAATAAAAATATTAAAACAAGCATTGCATGGTATAATGGTGTACATTTATCTATACTAATCTATACTTCTATACTAATATTATAAAGAGGAAAACTTTGTTTGTTTGTTTGTAATGAATAGGCTCAAAAACTACTAAACCGATTTAAAAAATTCTTTCACTATTTGAAAGCTACATTATCCATGAGTAACATAGACTAAATTTTATTTTGGAAAAAAATAGGGTTCCGTAAGATATTTGGGTTTTTCGGACGCAAGGTGTAAAAAATCAACCAGAAAAGTTACTTATTTTGCGTACGCTGCCTAAACTATAAAAGATAGAACCATAAAATGTTCAAATTAATTGTAGATCTTATAAATATCTACAAAAAAGTCCGCGACACACTATACCTATCTATGTCGAGTGAGGCACAACAACCATTTTTTTATTTAAAAATCTTGAATTTTTTTGGACTACATTTATACGCATTTATTTTACTCATGCTATTCATCCTTATCAAAATAAATTATTTTATCAGTAAGTACAGTTTATGTAGATAATATTTGGTCGTTGAATGATTAAAATTGGTCGTTTGGTTTTGAAGTTATGGCGAAATTAAAATATTACGATTTCTGCTGCACGGCCCGTTGCGAAGTGGGCGTCACCAAGGCCGTGCACGTGCAGGAATAAGTTTACAAAATCAAGTCATAATATAACTATTTACATCACATCCATGATCTGTATAGTGTTATAAAGTTTTCATAATTTTCACAAAGTTTAAAAACATCATCTTCTTACATCTATTTATTTTAAAAAAAATTATTATGTATCTTTATGGGTTATTTTGATTTCATTTTTCGCAAAGTTTAAAAAATACATCTTCTTCTATTTACTTAAAAAATATATTTTGTATTTTTATGGGTTATTTTGATTTCCTTTTGAGATACGCAATCCTGTCACAAATCCGAAATCTACGCGGACGAAGTCGCGGGCAGAAGCTAGTATAGTATATAATAATATATTAAACAAGCTTGATCGCTTGCAAAACCTGTGCATTTGCTTTGTTTTCGGTCTTCGAAAGTATGACCATGTTTCACACCTTCGCAAGGAACTCTAGTGGCTCCCAATCCGCCTTCGCAGGAACACTAAGATTTTATGTCTACTCTTCAACATCTTACACAACCCGTCTTATCCTTCCTACCTGTGTGAGCGTTTTTCTTACGCTCGCTCTAGTCATATCCCTATGTATTTTACTGTGTGTACATAAATAATAAAATAAATAAATATTTATAGCCTATAATGTTCCCACTGCTGGGACACAGGCCTCCTCTCTTCGAGGGGGTGTGGGTTAATAATCTACCACGCACATGGTAGATGTCACAAATATCTTCAAATTATTGGTTCTAGGACATGCCGGTTTTCTCATGATGTTATCCTTCACAGTTTTGAGAGCAGTGGTGATGAAATTATTTACACTAAGTAATGCGCCTTCCTGGGTTAGAACCCACCACCTACAACTCGTAAGTAGAGATCTAAGATCAGTGGTGGCCCAGTGGTAACAGCCCCACTGTTACCTCTGGGCACCTCTTGTGCTCCTCTGCTGCTGCTGCACTGCTCTTGTGTCATAGTAAACATATGCCACATATAAAAATGCATACTTAAGTTATCTTTAACTACTGTAATTGGTTTTAAACCGTTTTAATTAAAGTAATAAATAAATATCAATAGTAGTTAAGCGCAGAACACTGAAAGATGCAAAAAGGGTCATTTTTACATTTAGCATTTATGAAATTTCTTCAGGCATCCTTCTATTATTACTCTACATCTGAGATGCACTTCTTTTAGCCAGGGTTGGGGCAATTCCCGGCGGATCTTCTTTCTACAGAAGCAAGCTACATTTTCAGTGAGTAACATGAGCTGTATTTTTTTAGTATATTGTGGTGTCTTACGAGTTCCACATAAACGAAGTCACAGGCAGGAGCTAGTATATAATCTATATCTTCAATATCAATACTAATAATTGAACTAAAGAGTTTGTTTGTTTGAACGCGCAAATCTCTGGTACTAGGTTGTATTTGAAAAATTAGTTTTGCATTTGATAGCCCAATTCTTGAGGAAGACTTTACATCATGCTAGCTCCCTCAGGAGCCGAGCAAAAATAAAAATAGTTCAGAAAAAACGCTGAGCGAAAACGTAGTAATAGCGCGGGCCGGCGATGCGATGCGACGCGCGACGGGGTGGCTCGCTCGGGGAACAAGAAATTTCACAAAGTCGCGGGCAGAATCTTGTATGAATATAAGTGGGACAGTGCACGGAAGGATAGCGTAGAAAAATTAAGTAATTGTTCTTACAACCATACCGTCAATTAGTTGTTGATCCATTGTCTCCATTGCCTCCATTGCAATTAATATAATGATTAAAACACTGTTGCGCTGCGCACAAATAACAAGGGAGACTCGTATAATTTGCGTATCTATGTTAACTTGAATTTCATGCAAACTAACTAAATCTCTCGTAGGTAGTGAAGACAGTCCAGGTAATTTACAGGAATTAGTTTATTAGTCCCACACCCACTCACAGAACTTAGATACCCTAAAGGGCACCCACTACGGTACATCTTTAGGACATTTAGGGCGATTGTCGGTAGTTTTACTACTTGACGTTTTTTTTTTTTTTTCTTTGGCAACTGTGCCGTGTCGGCTAATCTGCCAGTCGTAGACAGAGAATGCTATAGACTAATTGATATCTTTGGTCGCATTCACACAAGAAAAAGAGCGACTTACGCCGATGTCGTGTAAAGAAATGAAACAGAACGATGAGATTTTTTGTTTCACGGTGCGTGCCATGTTTTTCAAGGTTAGCAAACTACTTTGCTAAACAAAGTTTGACAGTTAATGTGCAGCTAGGTATCATCTTTCTTTAAAATACAGTTTTATGTGCTTTAAAGTTAAATAATGTATGGTATATTTTGTTGTGAACAATGTAGACATAGTATATAAACCATTTAAAAAAAAAACATGGTGCGTTGTAGCGTTAAAGGGTGTAAAAGTGATAGTGGAACGAAAATGCCAGACTTGTCTTTTCATTCGTAAGTATACCACTCTGTATCAATTTATCTATAATGATAACATTTTATGGTGTTCATATATTGTATATAATGTACCCTAGACATAAATTCATCGACAAAAAAGCACATTATTAACAATTATTAATTCTAACCTATGAATATTAGTGTTGCCAATTTTTCTGTAAATTAATACCCAATATTATGGGCAATGTGTATTAATTATATAGTATCTGAAAGATTTAATGACTTGTTGCAGTTTTCCTGAACATGATAATTTACGTCGGATATGGATTGTAGCTACAGGACGAACAGATTGGACACCAAAACCGTCATCAAAAATTTTCAGCAGACATTTTGAAAAAAAATGTTAAACAAAAAGAAGAAGCTATTACCTAAAGGACAATAACGTGCTAAACCAATAAAAGCTCATTTAAAATAAACAATGTTGTATTATTGACTCACAAAGCCAGAACCTTCTATCACAAAATACACGCTTTGACGTGGAGTTGCGGATACCAGCCCGCTATACAATACAATATAACAATACAATAACATCCATCGTCATCCTGCCCTCATCGCAATTTATTAATCGAGTTCGGCAGCACATCCATACACCTTTATTATTCCTCCGCCTATACCGATAATAATCTATAATTATAAGTGTTATTTTCAGGCTCTCTTACATAATAATTTCTAATTCTATCAATTCGTGGAACACCACCTTATTTAGAATCACACAAATTGTGGGGTAAATTTTTCCTCGCACGGTAACCCTAAATATGATGACGTTATTTTTTTTTGTCTCTTTCTGCGACACGCTTTGCAGGTGTCTATAGCATTCTCTGTCTACGCTGCCAGTACTTTACGTAAAATCGATAAAACTTCACAACCACAGACAAGAATGTTTTTTTTTTTTTAATTTTATCACTTTGAAACCGAGTCTTTTTGCTGAGGTTTGTCGAGCACAGAAAATTAAGAATACTTTTTAAGTGACTTAACAGACTGTGATGATAAAACAGGGTTCTGTATTTAACCCGCGAGTGTTAAAATTATTGAAATTCGTAATGAATGAAATGTATTTGGTCTCATTGATTTTATATTTAGTTTTGAAGCAAGTAGTTGATAGGGGTTGCTTCAATATTTAAATTAATTAATTAGAATAAGGAAATTATAATGAATAAAAAACATTCGGTACCATATATTTTTACTTTTATTTAATTTCGAAACAGTAGAACAGTAATGTTGACAACTGAGTAACACGTAAATGTTTGAGTACCCTTTTTTATTTACCCAGTTTTAAAACTGAATTTGTGAAGATTTTTGCGAAGAAGAAGTGCCCTCGACTGACCGCGGTTGTGCGCTTGCACCGTGCGAATAATTGCTGCGACAAGTAACCAGAGCGTGCGACTCCCGTAGCCTGACGTTGCGACCTGGCAACTTAATGACTTAACAAGTGTGCGAAGTTTTGAACAAAAATCTTCTTATGAAAATTGTCGGCCGCAGCCGGTCACTGCGTCTAGTCGTCGAACTCTAGCAGTCCCATGTTGCATAAAGTAATCAATACCTATAGCCATGCAGTGCAGGTAGGGATACCATTTGTAAACCAGCACGATATCACAGCGCCGGTAGCGACACGTCCGTATTTATCAACTTTTAAAGTAGATTTACTTTTCAACCTTTATTTTGTCTTTTTATTTCTATAAGTAGGTTTGAACAAACAGTTTTACATTTCAATCATATTTACAAAACTAGTTGAGGTCGGCGTTTCCTATCCGACTAACCTGAGAAGAAAGGGCGAAAAAAAACTCAGAGGTCACAGTCTCTTATAAAGTCCAGATATAATCTTGGTCCGATCATATGAGGACCACGTGTATCTGGCCAGTATAGTATTCATTTAATATTTTCATTTTATAAAACAAATCACGCCTGGACAAAGTCCAAACGGATGACAAAAAATCTGGGTACATACATCCGGACGGATAGTAATCCTAATCCGGTGCGAGTAAACTTGCTTCCGTGTGACCGCAGCTTTAGGGCGTTTGTCCACCGCCGGCGTCTAGTATGATAAGATAGACAAAACAAAAACCAGGGGAACGGCGCCGGCGCCGGTACGACGGCAGTGTGTGGATAAGATCAAATGGGTTTTGTGTTGCCCTACACTGTGAACGAGTGAAACATTATTTCCCGATCGTCGACAGTGTTGAGGACAAGGTGTCACTGATAGGGAATATTCGCGCCAAACTAGTCTACACTTCAGCGGCCGGGATGACAGCTGATGTACGGGGGACACATGGCGATAGTAAATGTTAGTATCGCTACCTCGGCGTCGCCGCGCCGTCGGCGTCGTTATCGTTCTCGGTGACGGGGGCGGTGGACTAACGCCCTTATGAGCTCCGCCAGTACAGATGGTTTAATGATTTCAAATTCCTTATGAAAACTTTTTCTTTCACTCTCCAGTCATAAAAATGAAAAATATTTTTGACGTACGACATCATGTCAAATTGAGTGTAAACAGGAAGCGCAATATTTTGTATAAAATTCGCAAAACTTACGTCCAAAACACTTCGCGTATTATATTCTGCTAACGCCAACCACTTCGTTACCCCGCCGTATGAATACAAGAATGAGAATACAGTAAAAATAATAATATTATGTAAGTACTTATACTTAAGCTCAGGCCTCAATGACGCGGATCCCGCGCGGAATTCAGGCCTGCAAATGCCACGTCGATTCTTTTTAAGATTAAGAAGTCATGCGTCTATTGAAGACCCCCGTACAAGTTAGTTGACACAATCAGCGCGAGCGAATTTCCGTCACGCATCCCGCGCGGGATTCGCCTCAGTTTGGCCAGAGTCCTAGGGTCAGCACAGACAGAACAAATGTTGCTCGAGCATTTTTTCAATGTTAATCATTGATACACAACTCGAAACCATTTATTACAATTAGAGGCAGTCTTTAATTGCCAAAGGAGTCTGTTTTTCAGAAAGATGAAGCTAGTTGCTAATAAACTAAAGCCCCGTATTCGTGGTAAACTTTTGTTGAGCAACAGTTGATTAACATTGTTGATGAGCAACGATAAAGCTGCTGAACAAACTTCATATCAATACGTCTTGTCCACACGCCAGTCGGCGCTATAATGTTTCCCGAGGAAGTAGTGTTGTTAAACCATTGCTCCACACTACTGCCATGTTTATAAATGTCCAGACACGTCAACAATTTATTGTTGATAAACAGATGTTGTCGCTCTGCAAGCGAGAACTTGTCAATATGCCGATGATCAACTCTGCAATATATTGGCAGCAACTCAGCAACTCAGCAACATGTTGATTAAAATTGGTTTATAAACAAATTTTCACCATGAATCTGTATTCATGGTGAATATTCGTTTCTGTGAAATTAGGTGGATGCTCCAAGGTAGCCCGCGAAATTCAAATTTTCTTACGTTTTTTGCAATTTGCTGGTCAGTACTAAGTTGTACGTTGATAAAAATATGATTCGTGGCCGTAACAAATATGTATTTACAGAATTTTAACGCGTCAGAAAATTGCAAAAAAAGTAAGAAAATTTGAATTTGGCGGGCTACCTTGGAGCATCCACCTTAACACAGAATTTCAAATGGCGACATAATAATATGCCTGTACTCGTATGTTATTCAAAATGTTACTTCAAAGAATATGCAGGAGTATTTTAATGCTCAGTCTGTGCCGAACCCTAGTCTACAGCTTTGGGGCTTAGGTACCTATGTCATGCCGCGAAAATCCCCTTTACTTATACGCCCGCCCCTAACCATTTTTTTTTTTAGTTAATTCCGCTATTAGCGAATAGTGTTGCAATAGTACACCTCTGTTTACTTACTTTTAATAAAAGGGAAAACTTTAATTATTATTGGGTCTAAATACTTAATTCTTTTTTACTAAGTAGCTAGACTTTAGGGTCGATTTAATCGAACGATATTTTTTTATTACGACTATTAAAATGTATGGAAATACGTGCACGTTAGACGATATCGTGGACGGAAAAAAGCTACTTCATCTTCCATACGTTTTACTTCTCTGTATCATCGTGATGCTGTGACGTGGACACCCGCGATAATATTGTCACGCTAGAAAATAGCTCTTATTGTATCTAATAATGTAACGCGGCTATCACATGAGACCTGACACCGACTATTCCGACTAACAGTGCACTGTGCACATGCATATCAAGCATTGTATAGGTTTTTCGTATGTACAGACGCCAGCACATCAAGCTACTACAATCTGTCAAATTTCTTTAATAGATTTTCAACTTTATTGCTAAAGCGTTAAGGTTCAAGGTTGATTGGGAAAATGTGACAGTTTCGGGTAGCTTGACCTGCTGGCGTCTGTACAATCAGAAGTCAGCTTATACTGGTTACGTAAAGCTTGATGTGTAACCGTGCGAGCAATCTATTATAGTTTTAATTGAATGATTTGATTTTGACATTTTTCTTTATTTTACCATAAACAAAACAGATAAATGACCATCTTATTTTAAGGGCTGATTTTTCAATCGACAAATAATTTTTATTCGTGGAATAAAAATGACGTCTGACAGTTTTTATATGAAGGAACTGTAAAAAATTCAAAATTATTCCTCCAATAAAATTATCTGGCGTTGGAAAAATTTAACATTATGATTGGGTGTTTTAATATAATAATAATATAATAATCCATTTATTTCAGACCAGGTCCATAAACAACACACATTACAATTTTATACAAAAAACATATAAATACATCGTGAAAACACAAACCTACACAAAAAAATACACCAAAACAACTTATTTTAAATATTGGAATGACGCACGATAAGTGGTCATCCATTGCCACATCATTGGACTGTCTATCCTGTCGGCTACTATAGCCACTAAGCTGTTGTCGCTGTCGCTGTAGAAGTGTAGACTAAGCGACTAGGCTAGAGGCGCCTATATCTAAGATTTACGAACACATAAAATATATAAAACTTCTTAGGTTGTTATGAATCAGAGGTATCATATTACTTACGTTAAAAATATTGTACAGACACGAACGCACTTTATTACAATAATTAAATTATTTTATAAAATATATTATGTTTATTGATAGTTTCAATTAAAAATATTTAAAAAAAAATCAGCAGGCCAATTCTCGTAATTTAAAATGATCAAAATCTAGACTCTAGTCGCAGTCTCATCTCGGCGACAAACAAATGTCAAAAACTTGTCAAAATGTAGGGAAATTTGACGTATTTTTGACAGATTGAGACTGAGATCAGACCGTGAACGTTCTTAAATTTACCAGAATTGCCCCTCTGGTCATCAAGAGACGCCCGATGGATGTAAAACAATGAGAGGTGTCGCGGCGGCCGAAAGGGGGCATAAAGGCGCGTCCCCACGCCGGCCACTAGCGCCGCGCGCCCTCAAAGCAAAGACTCGCGAGGCTTTTGCTGTCGATTGCAACGCGTCCGCACTATGGGAACTCACGAGGATCGGCCTAAGAGAGCGTTATGGCGTTTGTCGTCACGACATACGAGTCGGTCTTACCCCCAAGGCGCGCTAATAGCTGTTTCACATCAAAAATGGCGCGTGCAGTACCGTATACGTGATGAAAATATATTTCATAAAAAAAGAAAGATTATGAGGGATTTGGTGTGAGAGACAGAGAGAGTAATATATTTATTCTCTCAAGTAACGAAATGTGCGTAAACATAAGGCGTCCTTGAAATTTTACTCTCAATAATAATTATAATCTCATAAAAAACTCTCAAGAGAAGTTTAAAAAAAAGCGGCCAAGTGCGAGTCGGACTCGCCCATGAAGGGTTCCGTTTTACGATTTATGGCGTATTAAAAAAAACTACTTACTAGATCTCGTTCAAATCTCGTACATGGTAATGTACAGACGCCAGCACATCAAGCTACTACAATCCCCCCCAACATTTATTGTTTTTTTTTCTATTTTTGTGTGAAAATCTTAATGCTGTTCACAGAATACATCTACTTACCAAGTTTCAACAGTATAGTTCTTATAGTTTCGGAAAAAAAGTGTCTGTGACATACGGACGGACAGACAGACAGACATGACGAATTCATAAGGGTTCCGTGCCATTTGGCCACGGAACCCTAAAAAAAGATAATTAACCACATGCAGGCGTTTCTGAACAGTTTGTGTTAAAAAAAATATGGCGCCGAATATTATAGAGGTGTAAATGTGTAATCCAAACATTACTATTTAATTGTTACTAAATGATGATGAGACGGTGAATTTTATTTTCTAGATAAAAAAATTGGAAAATGCCGCGCATCTGTCGGGAGTGTGGTAAGTACACCTACAATTATTTCTTTAACAATTTATTTATTTAATTTTGGTGACTAAACTTTCCTTTCATTAAAACGTCGAACAGACTTGTAACACACGATGCGGCTTAACTCTTGGGACACTGAACGAAACACAAAAGTTTGAATGTTAAATTATTTCGTTTGGGGGTGTTTAGTGTACCGCAAAGTATCAATTAAAGTTTAACGCGCGGTTACTCAAATACAAGTTTTAATTTAATATAAATAATTAATGTGATTTTCATTACTCAAAGTTACGAATGTAGCCTCTTTGCTATGTAACACACATGCTACACACCGCGTAAGTTACGCAATCAGGTAACCACATAGAATGTATGTCCATTGCTGCATTTATTTGTTTTTACCTACTGGTAAGAAAGTTTTTTTTTTGCGTGTACGTTTGTTTATGCTATTATGTAGGATTCTTTATTTGTCCCCATGCAATATCGGACAGGCAGGGTGTATTTTAGATATTATCCATACGTCTTTGACCGTTCGGAGAGGATTGCCAGTGCTAAACTACTAGTGCTAAGCTACTGCTAAACCAAAAAATTACAAAATTCTTATGTTTTGCAGTTCAGTATTAGGTTACATGCCGCCGCCGCCGGGGCTGCGGGTTGTTCCAAAGAGATACCGTGGCCCCTGGCATAGGCAACTGAAGGAACACGGGTGGGGTTTAGTCAGTAAAAGTCTGACACGCCCTTCCGCTCAGCCCAGAGCGGGAAAGGTCATTTGATGATTTACCACCAAAAAAAAAAAGTATTAGGTTACATCATTTGAATTTCATGGGCTACTTCATTGCGTTCGCTGCAGAGTTCGGATCAGCAGTGCGATTCTGTAACCATCTCACCGTGAAAACTTAGGTGAAGTGAGCGTGGAGTGAGCTGTCATTCCAAATAATGCTAGGGATACACTAGGGGGACACTACTGACAACTCACATCAAGCTCACTTCACTTGAGTTTTCACGGTGAGATTTTTACAGAATCGACCGGCTGGTTTTCAGACTGCGAACGCCAGCGCCTAGAAAACCTATGTAGACGAACATTTATAATTTTTTAATATTTTTTTTTTTTAATCCATAATCTAAGTTTTCAGATCTAGAATTCTGTGTGGTAATTGCGTATAAGTAGTAGTAGTAGTAGTAGGTACTACCTAACACATTATCAGTAGCAATGGATTTCATTTTGACAGTTCAGCAACATTCATTGCGTTAAGTTGTTGAGTAGACACATTTTTATAACATATTATGAAGCAATGGATTTGCAATATATTTCAAAATTATTCAGATTATGACTGAAAGTGTGTTACACAATTAGCGTGCTGGCAACATAGGACAGGTGACGTTCCAAAGAATCTAAATAAGCCATTTTGTCAAAGTAACAAAAAATATATTCGGCACTGCTGTGTAAGTATCTTAATATTAGTATGAAAGAGCCCACCGTGCACCGTGAGGATTACGAAAATTAACTTTAAAAGGTTGAAAAAAGAATAAGTTTAAAAACCCGACGTGAAAGGAAATGCAACGTTCAAAACTAATCACTTTTCAAGCATACGCACTAATGGTACGTTTCGAGACAAAATTAGACAAATAGCATAAAATTTCGATCTACGAGGAATAAGTCACCGTCTCAAGTCGCGATACGCGTCGTTCGTTACAAGTCTGCTTTTTTAAACTCAAACTTTTAAAATGTAAAATAGCGGTTATTTTAAAACCGATTTCATTGCTTTCAGTACTGTCGAAGACTCAGTACCGTGCGTGTGATTCAGCCGGTGAAACTAGACGGGCCTGTCTTTCGCTTTGTTTTTTCATTATATTTACCTCTTTATTAATTGTTCTCGTTCTATCGGTGCTATATGTAAAGAATTCTGAACCTAAAGTACTTAATTTGGACGAAAAAATATAAAAATAATGTAAAGTGAACCTTTTGTAAAAAAATATGTTAAAATAATACTTGTCTTAATGTGATTTGGGAATATATCGATGAATTTAATTTTGAGTTTTTGTTAGAAAAATACGTGTTGCGCCGACCGCCGACCGAACAAATTGAGATAAGGGGAGGAGAGTGATGATGATGTTAGCCTAAATATACAACTAATATTAAACTCATAAAATAAAATATTTAACTCATTGGAAATTGGGATAATTATTCAATTAATGTTGCTCGTTGAGAATTTTAAAATATATCCGTCTTGTGTTTGTGTTAACTCGTGATTTGTGTTGGCATAAGTATGACAAAGAAGGTCTCTCTCTTTATCATCAGTCATATTTTAATTACTGTGAGCGTACTATGGGTAGCGTTGGATATTGCGCAATAGAAAAACCGTTTGCAGTTCTAATCAAATTATAATTTACGAACAAATTAATCACACTAGCGAATCACACACTGTAGGTAGTGTAGGTACACGACACAACAATACGGAACGCGCCACAGCAGTGCGATTCTGTAACCATCTCACCGTGAAAACTTAGGTGAAGTGAGCGTGGAGTGAGCTGTCATTCCAACTAATTCTAGGAATTGACACTATTGACAGCACACTCTAAGCTTTTCACGGTGAGATTTTTACAGAATCAATCGGTAGTATCTAAACATGTTCACTTCACGACTGCCACCGCCAAAGTACCTACATTCACTCTCGTCGAACGGTATGTTGTAGAATGTGGCGAGCGCCGCTTGGTCGCGCTGGCATCCCGATAAGTCAATCGAATGATTGACGTATTTCCGACAAGTCCAAGACTTAATTTCCCGTGACTAATAACCCGCTTAATACATAATAAATGTCAGTCGTACTTAACAGTTGAACTACGAAAACCGCTCTTAACTGTTAATATGCTAAAACCTACGTCCACAGTTCCACACAAACAGGTTTTGACAGTTGATTTGTCACCAGCGATGACCAAATCTATGTATGGAA
The DNA here is from genome assembly GCA_945859715.1 of Apamea sordens. Classification (NCBI taxonomy): domain Eukaryota; kingdom Metazoa; phylum Arthropoda; class Insecta; order Lepidoptera; family Noctuidae; genus Apamea; species Apamea sordens. The sequence goes on along the minus strand of OX244015.1, from coordinate 266,500 downwards.
CTGGATTTTGAAATCTCTGGCGAATAAAGTCGCTGCGTGTGTACCTGGCGTTACAAAATAAGGTGCTGTCAATGTCAAACTGCTGTCAGGGACTTGAGGATGAGGTTGGCTTTACGTTTTTAGATTCGGGCCTCGGGGATCATGTCCCAAGTCGCGACTAGCGTCATGCGTTACAAGTCTGATTAAAAGAATAAAATAATGTAAAGGGTTCAAAATGCGACAATATATAACAGATTTTATTGTTTTCAGTAATACCAGTTATGGGGAAGCCTCAATACTATACAGGCTTCACGAGCGCTGAAAAAAAACGGACCTTATTTTGGCTCGGATTTTTGGTTTCATCTACCTCTTGCATAATTATCCTTGTCCTCATGGTGAAGTTTATAATGAACGCCGGTCCTAAGTGACATAGTTTGGACAAAAAAAAAACATGTTAAAGTAAAATTTAAAAAAAATGTAACGTCATTATTTTGTAGAAAAAATGCAAAAAATATGAATGCTATGTGATTTTGAATATATCGTTCAATTAACGCTTGGGTTTTTTAAATGTAGGTATTGTATTGTAGGTAATCTATATATATAGGTAATTGTAGACGAAAAAAAAACAATTGACTGATTTTTTTGTTGTACTTATTCGTCATTGTCAGGACGAGGTTTGTATGAAATATTTTTTTCGGGAAAGTCTGTAATTTGGATGCTATTTATGTACCCCAGGCGACGCCGGGCACGAACAGCTAGTAGTTAATAAAATAGCTAGATTTTTGCAGGTAATGTTAAAACACAAGTGAACAATTATTTGTCTAATACTGTGGATTCTGTGGATTGTCAGTGTTTTATAAGTTACCTAGGTATATTTTGAAGGGGACAAGTCATATTTTTCTCAGAAAGCGGCTAAAGACTGGCAAACCAAGTATTTAGCGGCTAGAATGGCACTTATGGTATGGTCTCGATGTTGGTAATCCGAGGAAAGGAAACGGCGCTAATGTTTAGTCATTGAAAAACAAACAGAGCTGCACTATTTGTACAGATCATTTGCGAATAGCGGTAAATAAAGTGTATGTAAGGAGTGTTACACACTTGTTCGGTTCGGCATGATTCGGTACAACCGAGTGGGCGTTATTATAATTTCTAATGACGATATTATCGTGGACGTCCACTGCATTACGATAACACAGGGAAGTAAAATTAAATGTATGGAAATATATTATATGAAGACGTTTTTAAATTTCCGTCCACGATAACTTTGTAAGGTGCACCGATGTTTTGACATCAAAGGTTGTTTTAAAATCATAGACGCCAACATCCGTGTTAACTTGATGTGCAGCATATCTAAACTAAACAACTAAGCTCTGGAACTACTTATTAATCGGATTTGAAAAATTCTTCTTGCATTTCATAGAAAAATTCTTGAGGAAGGTTATATGCGATTTACTATCACGCTAGGATACTTAGGGAGCCGAGAAAAACAAAGGCAGAAAGAAGGCTAAGCGAAAAGCAAGTAAAAAACGCGGGCGGGCGATCCGATGCGACGGGGCGGGTCGTGGGAACAAGACATTTCACGCGCACGCGCAGAACCTATGATATGTAATTATAATTTCATAGAATATTGCCGACCCGAAGTCTGTAGCATGCATATGAGGGTGCGAGCTCATCGTCAATGAAACGGGATAAGTCATGAAAATATTAAGAAGTAACGTTTTGCGCCCGCTAGCAGAATGTTGCTAAGTTAAATTGCATACGTAGGAACTAAGGCCGACATCTATAAACGTCACTTTGCACATGCTTTTTTTTAGTCTTTCAACAAGTATTTTATCTCTGATTCTGCGTTAGGTACTGTCACTATCACAGTGATGTTGACTGTCGGTGCAATAAGGTTGCTGTTAAGTTGCTGTCACTGACAAGTCTGTTAATCACAATGATCTTTATTTTCGTTACAATAATGGCAGCTGTTGCCCATTCTTCTCCGTACGAATAAGCTACCTTATTGATCGCGCGACTAGAATCAAACAACTCTATTTTATTGTAAAGGGGTTTGAGTACCTAACTTTGTATGGACTAGTGGCGTCATTTTTTTTTTCAGGGGCCACCATTAATTTTCATTTTACTTTGTTGTGCTGCGTTAAGTACATATGTTCAATTATTATTGTCCTAAGTGATATCGAAGCTGAGATGTTTGCATTTGAAAATTTAAAAAATGTCTTAATATAAATACTTCAATAATGTCCAGCGTAAAGAGATCTTAAATAGTGGCCTCTTAGTGCATCCAGCCCTTGTTGTACACACGGCTACACGTCAAGCTATACAAAACCAGTTTGTCTTGGCCTCACTTTGTATGATATTTTCTCACAATAAACAGTCAGCCAATACTGGTTTTGCATAGCTTGATGTGTAGCCGTGTGTACGCACAGCTACACACATCAAGCATAACCAGTATAAGCTGACTTCTGATTGTACGGAAAACATATACAATGCGAGGTCAGCGAAAACTGGAAATGTATAGCTTCAGGTGAAGCCATGTGTACGCTTGTATAATGCACTGTTAATTGCATCCATGGCGTTATACATCCAAATCGCAAGAATATCAGTCCAAAGAGGTCAGTCACAATACACAAACAATCAAAATGTCCAAGGAAATGCCAAACGCCACACGTCCATTCATCTACGTCATTGTATTTGATTTATTTTCTTTAGAATTCTTAAAAAAAATCAGCATACACTTATAAGAGTGCAGTACAATATAATATTTGGAGGCATGAGGAACAGGGTGTAAAGTTCACTCATCCTCAATAGAAAAGGGAGGATCCTCCGACCAGACGGGTGTTGTGTCTGGCGGGCTATTGCCCAACGATTGATGTTGGGAAATTATATCTATGCTAACTGCGCGGTAAACTCTGCTTGCGAGATGCAGGATTTGCGTGACGTCAGTATTACGCGTTGTTCGCATGTGGCGTTGTAGATACCGCTACAAATACTTCTTCGATTTCAATGAGCAATACAAAACCAAATATCTCCGTTCCGATATGGTTTAGAGATATGTATCCATAATAGCTTTTGATCGCTTTATTCTGTTGTTTCTTAAATAATATGCAAGTTTTATTACTGGCCGCTCAACTTATCGACGCCAACTTTACTCAAACCCCTTTTGGCGTTCAGAAGTGCCTTGTAGCTATTAGAAATAAATGTCTGGACATTGACTTTGGTTGCTGCTGTCAGCGGTAAAATATGTAACTGTGAAAGGACTCTGTCTTGACTTTCCACCAACCATCAACCACGCACCGCTTTGTTCCACAGATCAGATTATATTAGTTAATGTACGGTGACATTAACACGGTTCAGATGTCAACTCCAGCTCCGTCCCATCACACGATCACTGGCCAGGTTACAGAGAACACTTTCCTCTGGAAATACTTGAAATGGGTGCACGTAGTAGGCCTGGCACTCATCGTCAGTGTTTCGGCAACACTGTTAGTTTTCTTCTTTATCAAAGAAAGCGAATATGTGGCTCCGTGGGAAAAACTACCTACATAAAAAAATAAATTGTTTTTAAAGAGTTCGTGGTTTTCTTGTACCCTGAAACTGATGGCATATTTTGTTTGTTTATTGTTAATGGTAGTGCTAATGGGATAGTTATGGTTGAAAACACGTTTCGGGACACTTCGTATAGCTGTGGACTCAGATAGAGCTCGTAGCTTTCAAATATCTTTTCAGCACGCGTAGCATGATCACAATAGAAACTAATTTTGTCGACGAAAGAATAGACAAAATGACAGATAGAATAAAAAAAAACGACAAAACCCGTTTCTATGGTAGTCATGCTACTCATGCAGCTGGTACACGTCGGGTTCTCATGGTCTCATGCGATAGGCTGCAAGTCACGACATTATTGCGAGTGCAGTGCTTCTGAACAGAACAAACAAACAAGGTTTGTCCTGATGATCTCAACAATGCCTCTGACGCCGTCTTCTTGTGGGCTCCTGACAGCCCAAACAGTATCGATGTACCGTCTATGCGAAAAAAAGAACAATGACATTATTTTTCTTGTTTCAATGTACAGAGGCGGATTTAATGCCGTAGGCTCTACCGGTCAACCGGTTGGGTGATGGAAAGACAAACAGCAGTAGAGCAATGATGAAAATGATCGTCGATGTGACGACGCTTGGGGAAAGCCTATGTCCAGCAGTGGACATCTTTCGGCTGTTACATTATAGCAGTAGTAGTAAAAACCACACACAATTACTTCCACGGCAAGCGTCCCGCGGTCGCGTTCTGCCACGATATAGAGAATAAGCTGTCTCTTTCCCTCACCTGGTCGTTGCGAGGAAGGCGCGCCTCACCAACGCCATGTGCTTGTGCGTCAGTCCGCCCATAGTGTGTAGACGCGTGTTTTATAGTACCGCGCAGGTCACCACGTGCCGCAATTGTTACGCGAGAATAATTATTATTAAAGGTTCCTAATGTTTTATGACTAACTTTTGTGTTTACAATTTTATTCAAATATATTTTGCTAGGTACTGAACAGGTGGTTTTCCTGAGATAACCTTCCTCATACAGTGGATTATCGCAACGGTAGGATCTTTATCATCATCATCATCTCAGCCTGGAATCGCTCAATGTTGGGCATAGGTAATGTAGGTAACGGTAGGTTAATGTTAATAAAGTATTTTTTCAACAGATCGCGACCAGAGTTTTGTATCAGTTTCGTTGAGCACATGGAGAAGCCGCCGCAGTCACGCCCGACGGGGCCCGCCTATCAGAATGCCTTCATAGTGCGAGGGCCCCTCCACGGCGAACAGATGCTTTGCGGGAGGTTTCGATGGGTCTGGGGCCTATGCTTCGTTGTGTTCATTAGTTTGCTCCTCACGTACATCTTGGTACTGATATGGAAGCACTGTCAAAGTGATAAGGATCTTGAAGTTATTGAGTAGTCTGTGCTTATAAAGATGTATTTTGGTGTCATGTAATGTGTTTTTTTTTGTTTTCCTTTTTATATTTTAGAAAAGGTTAAAAAGTGGAGGCTAGCTCGGTTTTTTAAGGTTAATTATATTAAGATACATTAATTAATATGTTAATAATATCTGTCAGACTGTCGAAGAACATCACAGATTCACAGCAAGCGCGATGGGTTGCGTCACGCCACGGTTTGAATTTAATAACAGAGCTGCACTATTGTACACATAATTTGCAAATAGCAGTAAATAAAGGCTATGTAAGGGATGCTACATACTTGTTCGGCACAACCGAACATAGGTATATTTTGCTTCCCAGGTATATGTTGCCGAATAATAGCGACCCGAACAAGTGTATAGCACACGTTTCACGTAATTAAGGGGTTGTTGTGAGCACTTTTTCTTCCCACCGACCATCCACCGCTTTGTTCCACAGATCTGACTGTTTGTGTTAGTGCAAGGTGCCGGTGAGACGATACAGATGGCAACTCCACCACCGCCACACTCCCGTCGCACTTTTACTGGCAAATATGACGAGGGCTCCTTCCTCTGGAGACACATGAATAAGCTGCACGGAATAGGCCTGCTTATCATCCTAAGTATTGGCATAACTATGATAATTTTCTTGTGTATAAGAGAACAAACGGAAGAGCCTCAGTGGAAAAAGAAAATCAAACAAACATGAAAGAAAAAAAGAAGAGGTGCTAGATGCGTGGGAGACACTAATACAATAGAAAGATAAATTGTTTTTACTGACTTTGTGGTTTTATTTTACTCTGACGTTAATCGGTGATAACGGGACAGTTATGGTTTCAAACACGTTTCGGGACAACTCGAATAGTTACCACTCAGCCGGAGCTCCTAATTGAGAAATATCTTCTCTGTATAGAGAACTCAAAAATTATAGTATTTTACGAAAGTGAAGGTGGTCTCATGTGATAGGTATTATACAGCCGATCGATTCTGTAAAAATCTCACCGTGAAAATTTAGGTGAAGTGAGCTTAGAGTGAGCTGTCAATAGTGTCAATCCCTAGCATTAGTTGGAATGACAGCTCACTCCACGCACACTTCACCTAAGTGTTCACAGTGAGATGGTTACAGCATCGCACTGCAGGACGACAATACGTCGAGTGCGGTACACCTGCACTACAGCTATTCACAACCATTCGATATGCTCTCGTGTCGAATCGAACATAAATTAATGTTGAGGAAGGAGTCCTGCAATTCAAAAATGTGTAATTTTCGACACGACAGCCTGATGAACGGTTGAGCTATGCAGATCAGACTGTCCTATTTGCTGGAGTGCCCCAAATGTGCGTTCACCTGCACCTTTGATGATCTGAACAATGTCTTTGGTCACGTTTATAAAGTATTTTATCAACAGATCGTGACCGGAGTTAAGTATCAGTTTCGTTGACCACATGGAGAAGCCGCCGAGACCAGGCCCGACGGTGGCCGTCGATCGCAATGCCTCCATAGAGCGCGGGCGAGGGCCCCTCCACGGTGAAACGTTGTTTAGAAAGTGTGGATGGGTCTGGAACGCAGGCTTTATTCTTGCTACCATTTTGTTTGTCATTTTCTGTATCGTATATCTTTGGAAGCATTATACAAAGCATTATGGATGATATGGTGGTGAAGATGTTTCTAAGTAGTCTAAGCTGTGTCTATAAAGATGTTTTTTGCTTTCGTTTAATTTGTATTTTTTCTTATACTTTGTATAGTTTAGATAAAAAGGTTAAAAAGTGCAATATTTACCGTTTTGTTAAGGTGGTTAATCGACACGACATTAATATCAATAATATCTGTCAGATTGTCGAACAATCTCACGGTTAGCGCGATAGCGTGCGGCCGCCGCGGGTTGGGTACTACTGGACAGAGCTGCACTATTGTACACATCATTTGCGAATAGCGGTAAAAATAAAGTCTGTAAGGAGTGCTACACCTTTGTTCGGCTCGGCATGATTCGGCACAACCGAACATTATTTCGTCACCCAGTTGCCGAATAATGCCGACCCGAACAAGTGTAAGCACACGCCTAACAGGGGGCGAGCTCATCGCCGCGCCGTTTCAACTGCATAAGTCATAACAATATTAAGAAGTAACATCTTCTCTAACACTGGGCCACACCTAAATGAATGCCTTAATAAAAGTCGCTGTTGGACGTTCAACATTCAGCATTGAGCGTCGCGTTGAAAAGAAGGCTTTCATTTTGGTACCGCCTAGTGTTAGTAAAACGGACACAAGTGTCACGCAATTAATTGTGTTATTACCTGCCGATCGATTCTGTAAAAATCTCACCGTGAAAATGTAGGTGAAGTGAGCTTAAAGTGAGCTGTCAATAGTGTCAATCCCTAGCATTAGTATGAATGACAGCTCACTCCACGCTCACTTCACCTAAGTTTTCACGGTGTGATGGTTACAGAATCGCACCGCTGCACATAATGTAGTGCATGCTGTGCTTTTCTCTGAGTAATACGAGGCGTTTCGACTTAAGTTTGCAATGTACAGACGCCAGCAGGCCAAGCTACCCGAAACTGTCAATTTTTTCCAATCAACCTTGAACCTTAATGCTTTTGCGATAAAGTTGAAAATCTATTAAAGAAATTTGACAGATTGTAGTAGCTTGATGTGCTGGTGTCTGTACTAATTATAAGTAACAGTGTACTCATTGTTGAAAAGCCTGATAATATATAAATAGATTAGGGATTGGTGTGAGCACTGAGCACTTTTTCTTCCCACCGACCATCCACCGCTTTGTCCCACAGATCTGACTGTTTGTGTTAGTGCAAGGTGCCGGTGAGACGATACAGATGGCAGGTCTTCCACGGTCACCGTCCCGGCCCATCTTTTCTGGCAAATATAGAGAGGAATCATTCTTCTGGAGAAACATGAAATGGATGCACGCGATGGGCCTGGTGATCATCCTATCTGTTGGCCTCACTATGATAGTTTTCTTGTGTCTAAAAGAACAAAAGGAAGAGCCTGGCTGGAAAAAACAAATGAGATTCTTGAGAGCAAAAGAAGAAGTGACGACACCGGACCCGTTTGACGAACTAATAAATAAATAATAGTATACTTAGCGTAACTAAATACATTGTGTTTACTGAGTTCGTGGTTTTCTTTTACTCTGGCGCTGACAGTATGTTTTGTCTGTTAATGTGATAACGGGACAGCATAGCTATTGACAACTATTCGACAGGCTCCCGAATCGAAAATGACACAGTAGGTAGTACTCTAATTTGCGTAGTCCCCGACAGTAAATAGCTGTCGGAAAATAGCGGTCGTCGATTTGGTTTAACTGTCAACATTTTCGGGTTTCCTGATTTGTGAACCGTGTTTAGAGGACTCCTTCCTTCCTTTGAGGGGCCCGTGGCTAAATAATAACAGTCGCACAGGTCGATCGTTCAGGTAAAGCTACGCTTGACGCGGTTGGTATGTGGATGGGTGACCATCTTTACATACCGAGACCCCTCCGTGCCTCGGAAAGCACGTTAAGCCGTTGGTCCCGGCTGTCATTCGTGGATCTTTGACAGTCGTTACGGGTAGTCAGAAGCCCGAAAGTCTGACAACCAGTCTTACCCAAGGGGTATCGTATTACCCAGTAACTGGGTTGTGGAGGTCAGATAGGCAGTCGCTCCATGTAAAATACTGCAGGTATTCAGCTGCATCCGGTTAGACTGGAAGCCGACCCCAACATAGTTGGGAAAAGGCTAGGCAGATGATTTTTAGAGGACTCCTTCGATAACATTGATTGACGTTCGAATCGAAGCGAATCGAATGTTTGTGAATAACTATGCAGTTATAGTTTCAAACACGTTTCGGGACAACTTGAATAGTTTCGGACGCAGACAGAGCTGATAATAATTGTGAAATACCTTCTCAGTTGTTACTTGTTGGAAGAACTCAAAAAGTTTAGTGTTTTACGAAAATTAAGGTGGTCTCATGTGACAGCTATATATATATTATTTTTTAAACCCGGCGGGGGTGCAAGGGGTGCGTGGCCCCCGGGCTTAAAGTCTTAATGAGTGACCGCAAGCCGATCAGCACATCACTCATTATCACCGCACCGCTCCAACGCAGTAACCACCCGTCAGCAAGACGACCGCTCGCTGCTGGCACGCCTTCGGTGAGGTGACAGCTTGTCGTTCTAGCGCCGCCTCCTGGTTGGTGGCTCACCGCCCACGCGCCGACGGCTAGCTATCAGCTTACAGCACCCTAATTGCGTAACACACGATCAATCTCTTACGTTGATGAGCAGACACATTTTTCGAACATATGAAGCAATGGATTAGCCATATCCGTCAAAATGATCCAAATTGTGATTGATCGTGTGTTCCGCAATTAGGGTGCAGATCAGACGTTGTCCCATTTGCTGGAGTTCCCCAGATGTCCGTTCACCTGCATCCTTGATGATCTCAACAACGCCTTCGATCATTTAATAAAGTATTTTATCAACAGATCGTGACCGGAGTTTAGTATCAGTTTCGTTGACCGCATGGAGAAGCCGCCGAGTCCAGGTCCGACGGTGGCCGTGTATCAGAATGCCTTCATTGTGCGCGGGCCCCTCCGCGGCGAGGAGATGCTCAGCGGGAACTGTCGCTGGCTCTGGATGCTTTGCTTCTTTAGTCTATTTATTTTGGGTCTCATTTACTTGATTGTTTTGATTTGGACGTATGTTAAATCTGATGATGATGATGACAATTGGTGATGGAGATATTTCCGAGTAGTGTGTCTATAAAGATGTTTTTTGTTGTCTTTTAATTTGTATTTTTTCTTATTCTCTTTAGGGAGTCCACGAGCAACTTAGTTTTTTTTGTCTGTGTCGCCGTCTCCTCGCCGAGATTTAGACGATGTGCACACGGGAGCGACAGCAACGCTACTTTCTTGTTATTAAATTTTCGGTTGAGCGGTTACTGGCTAGCCGGCCACTTTTTTGTTGCGGAGACAACATGTGCTCGTGGGCGCCCTGCGTGATACTTTAGAAAAGGTTGAAAAGTGCTAGCTTTACTGCATTTGACACGAAAATAAGATAAATAATATCTGTCAGACTGTCGAAGAACATCACAGCAAGTGCATAATACCTTCGACTCACACAAGGCTAAAAGGCTTTTATATTTATATATTGGAAGATAGGTAAACGTCTTATATAAATTCTTATAACAGCCTTTCCTTTGGTGATGAAATTCTAAACCGCGCCCCTTCGTTCCCATAATAATTATGACATTCTCATCCATTTATATCTCAAGATATCCGTATTATTTACTCGTGTCTGTCTAGTGATTTGATTGGCTAGAAATAGAAAATATTTTATTGTCCAGGCAAACAGGTTCACAGGTTGCTAGTTGAGACGACATAGTTATAGTACCTACCTACTACCTACAGTTACAATACATTATTTGCTAGTGAACCCCAAACTAGTTGGGGCCCGGTGTACGAATTCCGGAGTGGAGACTAGAGAGGTGTTTTCAGCATAGCTATAAACAACCACTCTATACACTTCCGCACGTCGAATCGAACATCAATCAATGTTATCGTAGGATACCTCGCAACGCTGTTCACAAGTCCAAAAGCCGAAAACTTTGTCAGTTTATATCAAATCGACGACCGCATGTCTTCAGACCGCTTTGGAAAGCTGTTATCATTTTCATGACAACGTGTCACTGAGGCCGTTCACCGCTGTTCTAGGAAACCGTAGACTAGCTAAGGCTCCGTTGTTCGACTGTCACCCTTTGGGTAAGGAACCCGAAATAAAGAAAACACAAAATTAGTTAAGCATTTATTGTATTTAAAATTCACACATACAGAGAACATGTTACTTGTCTTTTTGCTAAATTAATAATATCGATGACCCCCTCGTCTGTCGGCAAGCTTATTAGTTCGTTAATATAAATGAACCTTATTTCCGTCATAACTGACGAAGTAAGCGATCACACAATACTTAATACTGAAATAATTTATTGACATTCATTTATAAATCTATACAATAAATAAAAATTTAAGTGTCTGTTTCTAACAGCTTATTGCATATTAAACAAAATCAAAATAACAGCTTATTGCATATTGTCTAAATGCATATTAAAAGTATGCCATCATCGGCGTCATCTTTCCCCAACTATGTCCGGGTCAGCTTCTAGTCTAACCGCATGCAGCTGAATGCCAGTATTTTATAAGGAGCGACTGCCTCCATAATCCAGTTACTGGGTAACACGATTATGCACCCGTGCTTTCCCTACTATCGATGCATCGCATTGTTCGAGTTGAGCACCTTCCAGTCCAGTCAAGTCTGTATAGATTCTTACATAATAGGAAATACTAGACAATTATCAGAAACGGGAATGTATACCTAACATTAGTTTGAAAACATTCAATGTTGTAAATTACGGATAAAATTCAAAGTCAAATTAAATTAGCTAGCGAAACTCCGCAGGCGCGATGGGTATCTCTTATTCTGTAATTTCTGTCTACCTTTTCCCAACTATGTTGGAGTCGGCTTCCAGTCTAACCAGATGCAGCTGAATACCAGTATTTTACATGGAGCGACTGCCTATCTGACCTCCACAACCCAGTGACTGGGTAATACGATACTCCTTAACCTCCATAACTACTGTCAAACATCTACGAATGACGGTTTAACGTGTTTTCCGAAACACGGAGGGATTTCGATATGTAATGGATGGTCGCTGGTCACCCATCTACGAACTGACCGCGGCAAGAGTAGCATAACCTATGATCGATCCGTGCAGCTCTTATTATTTAGCCACGAGCCCCTGTGACGGGTATCAAGACTACGGGGTCGAATACCGCTAGTAGTGGTTACTTAAAATTATCAATTCAAGAAAATATTTTCTTTTTATGTCATCTCAATTACATATCGATACCCATCACATGCGCTGAGTTTCGCTAAGTAACTTTTATTGACCCCATATTATTAAATATGCAATATTATACATATGATGAATATTAAATGCACCCTCTAACAGGGTCATACACACACATTTACTTAAATTCGGTAACACTAGAGAATAGCTTTACAATATGTTACATCATGAATGCAACACCTCACACACCTCAAATTAGAGTATTGAATTAAAAGCATATACAATAATCAAAACTTAATATTTTGTAAGCTATTTTATTTTTTTTAAATCGTGTTGACTCTAGCATTACTTTATGCATTTAATATTGAATCTTTTTTCTCTTTATTAATTATTAGAGAGTTTTATACAATTGTACATTTATTTATTTATTTATTACTTTAATTAAAACGGTTTAAAACCAATTACAGTAATTAAAGATACAATTTGTATATAAGTACACGAACACAAGATAAAAAGTACACAAAAGATACAATATATAATCATCTAGTAAAACAACACTTTCATAAATCCCTCTCACAGTACTTCTGACATGCCGACAAAATCTTCGTCCATTCGTCCGCAAAGAGATCGTTTGTTGGATTAGAGTCCAAGAGATCATTAAGTGCGGCCAGAGTACGTGGTATTGGGGACTTAAAACGCGCTAGTGTGCAACATGGAGGCACAGCAAACAGCCTGTGCTTTCTGCCGCGGCAGTAGTTGTCTGGCACGAAGAAGCAAGCTAGCTCAGCATGTAGATCAGGTGCGGCTATAGTGCCACGGAGCGTCTTACAGGCTATGGTGAGCTGGACATGCCAGTCCCATCGGACCTTATAACGTAAAACGTAATAATACAATCTTAAATAAACAGCAGCTCCGGAGTTAGGTGTCCATAAAATATGATGGAACATACAAACATCTATAATAATAGCCACGAACTCTCCAGAAGAAACACCAGAAGCAAGTGACGCGCACAGCAGTCACGTGACTTCTTAGTTATCAAAACATTCGTTAAATCAAATAAAGAGTATTCTATTCTACCATATACATGTAACTTAACAAATACTAACTCTTAGTATTTATAAGATATGTACACACAATACGAGATACATAAATATACAATTTATTTAATTCGAATTCAGTCCAAATCCCTGCATCAAACACTGGGTCAAATTAAATTAGCTAGCAAAACTCTGCAGACGGGATCGTTATTGATGTGTAAACAAAATAAAATTTAAAAAATTTGATGGATTTTTTTGGGGGGTCAGCGACCGGTTCTAGTATTGTTATGTATGAGTTGAGCAAATATGTCCCATCACATCTGTGAAGTTTACACATAAACAACTGTTTTAAAAAACTGATATTTCAAGTGACTTCAGTAACTGCGGTCGATGACCCCACCAAAAAAAAAACATTATCAAGTTAATTCGTTTTTTGTTATATCATGTTTAAAGAACGATTTCCATCTCGTCTGTGAATTTTTGCCAGGTAATTTAATTTGACCCTGAACATAACATGTCCCGGAATTAAAGCACACAACAAACACCCCTATTAGAATATTATGTTATAATCATAATACACTATTAACACATTGTTTTTTTAACCCCCGACAAAAACAGAGGGGTGTTATAAGTTCAACATGTGTATCTGTGTGTCTGTCTGCGCCATCGTAGCTCCCAAACTGCTGAACCGATTTTGTTTTTACTAAAGTAGTCGTACTGATTGTGGGAAATTGTGGTCACATTACAAATCTAAGCGCACACAGTCGCACACGTATAAGGGTCTAGCAAAGCACTTCATCCATTTTGGTTTCTTTTGATTGTACAGCGAAAGTGTGACAGTAATTTACGTAGTTTCAATTATTTTTAGGATCAAGAATAACCGACATAAAAAATTACAGAAATCGATTCAGTCAACGATTCTGAACAAATTACTTTCATAATGTGCATTAATTCAGTTACACATTGTTATATATTTTATCATTTGTAAACATCGAATTTATCGTAGTTTTACATTAATAATAATAAAAAATACGCTACGGTTTAAACCTACTTCTATAAAGGTACACAATTAGGTACTGTATCAAAATCAATCAATCTGCCTGCCTTCTCCCAACTGTGTCGGGGTCAACTTCCAGTCTGACCGGATGCAGCTGAATACTAGTCAATACTGCCATCAGTCCCTTAATAAAATGCCAGTACTCATTCGTTATTTAAATTTAATCAATTGAGCGCTGTCAGTCAACAAATATGACGGGTTGACAGTCAAAAGTAACACAGATTGACAGTCAAAAATATGACAAATTGTCAGTCAAAAATATGACAGGTTGACAGTCGAAAGTATGATAGATTGACAGTCAAAAATATGACAAATTGACAGTCAAAAATATGACAGATTGATAGTCAAAAATATGACAAATCGTCAGTCAAAAATATGACAAATTGACAATCAAAAATATGTCAGATCGACAGTCAAAACATGCTGTACAATAGAGTTTATGATTGTTTTTATTAAACTCACTCATATGGTCGAGTATGTCATCTTAGTTTTGTTACTACAATACTTCCTCATCTGCCCTCTACTACCCCCTTCACCAACTATGTTGGGCTTGGCTTCCAGTCTAACCGGATGCAGCTGAATCTTTCTCTCCCTCACACTAAATATCCCTTATTCTTTTTTTAAAGTTTTACATGAGAGAGAAGAAAGATATAACTCCGTCTCTCTCTCACACAGACACTAAATCCCTCATAATCTTTATTGTTTAAGAACTTTCACTTTATCACGTGTACCTACGGTGCTGCGCGCAATTTTTTATTAATAGAAAATCTGAATTCATTTTTTATTTATTTTTTTATTTGAAAGGTTTTTATCACTTAGTGACAATGTCACCCCCGTAACAGAAAACGTCTTAAAACTAAACAATGGTTAATGAACAGCTATTATATTATATTATTACTTATGACCTACGTAATAGTGTTCTCCCTATTCGTTTTGATGACCATCAACAATGGACACAACCTGCTAGCCTCCTCCGACAAAGGGGACGCTAGGATGCTGTTACATGACCCCACTTCAAATCCAGATCTAAGAAGATCTATGCAGACAACGATGGCACAAATATTTTGATGAACGATCAAAGTTAAAGGGAATCTGGTATATAACCATCCAGTCTGAACCGCTTTGTTGCCCATGATTTGAAGGAAGGGAGATAGATAGGAAATATGTAGTAGCTCTGTTGAGGATGCGTTCTGGTGACATCCCATCGAATAAGTTTAAATATTTAAAGGGTAAAAGTCCCTCATTAAACTGCGAAGTTTGTGGGGTGATTGAGGATATTTACCACGTGCTGATGGAGAGCGAGCGGAATTCATTTTTAGCTTTTTAGTTATGAAATCATTATCACTAACAATCTATAATTACATTAGCACAATCCATATTGTCAAATACCCTATTAAATTTAATCATTGATTATTTTTAAATGACGACTCCGGGTGCGGCAGTTACAATATCATTGGCAACGACTTCAACAAAAGTCCACAACATTACATACAATACTTTTTAATAGCGTCCTGCACCTGGCTGTCCCGCCCTCGCTGCCGCCCGCCGGGCCGCGGCCGGCACACCACTTCGATGTGTCGCGCCTGACCCGGTTCCTCTTCGATTTCCACGTCACCCTGTAATGAGTATAAATAATACGGTATGATGGAAGCAATTCAAAACTTTATCACTATTCAAATAAAGGGTGACATCGACGCGCAAACTGTAACCATGAATTCAGCACATGATTTTTTTCGCACAGGATTTTTTGTTCGGTCATCAAAAAAAAAACATTTTCATAGAAAAGTCCAATTATTATTATTATTTATTTATTTCACTGAATCTCCATATAAGTTACATAATTATCATCGCAAAATAGCAAAATCATAATCTATTAGCTTTGATTACATATTTATATTCAAAGTCTATTAGTGTGTTAGTAACAAAAATTGTACCTAAAATGATGTTAGTATGGTTGGTACCTAACTGATGCCTATCGTTGTCCTTAACCACTGGCTTTGGAGATGACACTCAGAACGGGCAGCAATAGCAATAAGGATGCTGTTGCTGCTGCTAAGTAGGCGGTGCAGCAATACCTGCGCATCCCGCGCGAGATTCGCTTGAGAACTTTATTCGACATAATGGGGTCTTCATAGTGACTCAGTTAGCAAATAAAACGCACTTTTGAACATCATTATTTACAATAAAATAGAATTGATTCTATTCACCCCTTTTAAAAGGAAGGTACTTATGGAGAAGAATGGGCACGAAATTTCTTTGAAAATGCTTTACAAAATGGCGCAAGCTGAAAAATTCGTTTACCTGTGGTGTGAGCATTTGATAAATGTTGGGATCCATTACCCGACTCGTGTTGGGGTCCACAGCATTCTGTAAACAAGAGAAATAAGCATTACGATTGATGTACAGGCATAAAAATGCCTGTAAATTATTTCCCTAAACTCAAACTAAAAGCACTTATTTCAATCGATCTGCCTGCCCTTACCCAACTATGTTGGGGTCGGCTTTCACTGTAACCGAATGCAGCTGAATACTACGATTTTACATGGAGCGACTGCCTATCTGACCTCCACAACCCAGTTATTTATTAGTATCTTCTAACCATATCATCATTCTCACAGTCCATACATCGTTACTTTGGTCTTCCCCTACTCTTATAGCCATCTACATTCATACTCAGTTACTAGGTAAAATCATAAATTTTCTATCAAAAGAAAACCGCTTTTGAATCTTGCGTAACTGTAAGGTATTTATGGACGTGATTGTTTACATGGTGAATTTTTCAAGTGTGCGTGGATGGCCAAATCCGAAACTATGAGGAATAGCGAAAAGTACTCAAAGGAGTCACGGGCTTGATTTTGATGAAAACTAAAACTGCGTCATTGGGTTTTTGAAAAATCAATATTTCTAGCCAGGAATCGAACCCGTTGATTTTGAAAAAAAAAAAACACTATTATTACATCATTCGATAGTGTCCTTAATAAATTCCGTTATCATTTGTGGTGATTTTAATGTTAATTTATTAGAAAACTCAGGTTCTTGTAGTAAAATTATAAGTCTGTTTCAGTCCTACAATCTTGTAAACCTATTTTTGGAGCCCACAAGAATAACACCTACTAGTGCCACATGCCTAGATAATATTTATACAGATATTATACCAAGCCACAAAGAAATTATAAATTTACTAGATTCGGATCACTGCGGGCAAAGGATAACTATTCAAAACCAAAACAAAAAAGTGGCTAAAAAGGATATCACTGTTAACCCCAAAACTGCAAGTCGCTTGGAGGCTTTTAAAGTTAAACTCATTAATAAATTACCAGTTTTGTCAACTCATGCTGATCCTAATCATCTATATGATACTTTTTTTAATATATACTGTAAACAATTTGATTCCACCTTTATTCCCAAGACTATCTCGGTTAATAGTAACGCATCTTTCAGTGATTGGGCTACCATTGGTATTCATAAAAGTAGAACGCGGCTTTATGAACTGTACAATGAAAGGTATTATGTTAACACTGATGAATTTAATTTGTATGTTAGAAATTATTCAAAATTATTTAAAAAAGTTTGTTATATGGCCAAGTCACGTTATTTGGGTTCAAAGATTAAAAACAGCAGTAATGTAATTAAAACGACCTGGTCTATTATTAATAGTGAAGCGGGAAGATCTAGTAACCGAAATACTGACTACAGCCTGTCTATTAATGACAACATAATAAAATCAGACTCACAAGTCGCCGAGGCATTTGAAAATTTCTTTTCAGATATTCCCGTTTCAACTACTAAATCCCTAAACTCATCACCTTCTGTTGCTGAGTCTTTGCTTAAGGAAAATGTTAATGGTTGCGATTCGGAATTTCATTTTGAACATATTACCTGTAGAGATATAATTAAAACCTTTCACACTTTAAATGTTAAAAAGACTGCAGATCTGTGGGGTAATTCTGTAGAAGTTGCTAAGTCTATTATTGACATTGTAGCACCTACTCTAGCTCTTATTTTTAATAGTTGTATTAACAGTGGGGAGTTTCCTGACCTAATGAAAAATAGTAAAATAATACCTTTGTTTAAATCAGGTAGTACATCAGACCCTACAAATTATAGACCTATTTCTGTACTACCTACCTTTAGTAAAATTTTTGAGAAATTAATTTTAGATCAAGTGCAAAGATTTTTTAATAAACACAAATTATTACATAGCAAACAGTTCGGTTTTACAAGGGGTCGTTCAACTACTGATGCCGGTGTTGAACTTTTAGGACATATTTATAATGCATGGGAAGATAAATGCGATGCCTTGGGCATCTTTTGTGATTTGTCCAAGGCATTCGATTGCGTTCTTCACGAAACGTTAATCAGGAAACTCCGCCACTACGGAATCCGGAACACTGCTCTGGATCTTCTTACTTCATACTTGAGTAAGAGGATTCAGAGCGTTGACGTTAATGGAAAAAGATCTCCCGGATCTATAGTAACAATGGGAGTCCCACAGGGCTCAATTCTTGGTCCTTTCTTGTTTCTTATTTATATAAATGACTTGCCGTACCTCATAAAGGATAATCATGATATAGTGTTGTTTGCAGATGACACTTCACTTTTGTTTAAACTTAAACGTCAGCAGCAGGTTACTGACGATGTAAATAGCGCGATCTCTAAAGTAGTCCACTGGTTCAATGTTAATAATTTACTTTTAAACGAGAAAAAAACCAAATGCATTAAGTTTACGCTACCTCACGTTAGGCAGGTGAAAACTAATGTGTTGATAAAGGGCGAAGAATTGAATCCTGAAGACAGCACAGTATTCTTGGGCATAACTTTGGATGCTAAGCTTCAGTGGGGTCCACATATAGATAAATTGTCAAAAAAGCTAAGTTCCGCAGCATACGCTGTTAGAAAAATTCGTAATTTAACTGATGTAGAGACAGCCCGTTTAGTGTACTTTAGCTATTTTCATAGTGTAATGTCATACGGTATTCTATTGTGGGGAAATGCCGCTGATATTCAGACTATCTTTGTTTTGCAGAAGCGAGCTGTTCGATCAATTTATAAACTAAGTCCGAGACACTCGCTCAGAGACAAATTTAAAGAGATTAATGTTATGACTGTGCCTTCTCAATATATTTATGAAAATCTTTTATATGCCCATAAAAATATAAAATTATTTAAAAAATACAGTGATATCCATGATATAAATACTAGGAACAAACACAAATTTGTTGTACCTGCAACAAGGCTCAAGAAAATAGGTGGCTCGTTCAGATGCCAATGTATACGCTTTTATAATAAAGTTCCAAGCCCAGTTCAAGATCTAAGCCTTAATAAATTCAAATCATTTATTAAACGTAAGTTGTGCCAGAAAGCCTTTTATACCGTTAAGGATTATATCGAGGACAAAAAGGCTTGGGATTAAGCTGCTTCCAATTTTTTATTATTTTTTACGTATTGAATGTTTTTATTTTGTTTTTCTCTGTTTTGTTGTTGTTTTTTTTTTTTTATATACACTGACATTAATGAATTTTATATATACTATGACATTTGCTTACTTAGTAAAGTATTACATTATTTTAATTATTGTGAATGTGAAGACTATGTGGGTCATTGTATTTATATTATTTTTCTCTCTGTTCTCTTAGTTTTTGTCATGGTCTGGCAGTTTGAGTAATTAATGTGGCCTACCCAAATGTCCTTTCTTTGGTATTGTTCGTCGGATCGGTGAGCTCCTTAAGTTTTGAGTTGAGCTGCACGATTTCTGACAAATGCGTGCACTGACTGGACAGGTCCTCTCAATCTGTGTGGTTCTTTCCTCAAAAGACCATCTCAGACATCGACCTACATGGTCTTCATATGATCTGACCAAGATTATGTCTGGACTTTAAAAGAGACTGTGACGTCTGAGTTTGTTTCGGCCTTTCTTCTCAGACTAGTCAGATAGGAAACGCCGACCTCATCTAGTTTTAAAATATGATTGACGTGTAAAAGTGTTTGTACAAACCTACTTACAAAATAAAATCATTTATCATTTATCATTTAATGATCCAATTCTGGGAAGTAATGACAATGAGTGACATACGGTATGTTCGATTATAATAAACTGCTCCTTATTTCAAAGTATTCACGCTTACATTACTGTACCTTGTTCGAAATGGTGCTCAATATTGTTATTTTATATTGTAATAATAAATCATTTATTTCGGACTCTCACACATCCATGTATTGTTAGTAGCACCAAAATACTTATAAAGTCCAGTGTGTAAGTCTTATAAGTTACTTATGTAGTCTGTCAATAAAAGATTTATTTTTTATTTATTTATAAACTATGTTAGTATACAGGACAAAAAAGAATTAAAAATTAACCATTTAAAAAATTAAAAATATGTTTTCGGACAATCCGACACCAGTGAACCGGTTTACTTGACTGCACGCAGTCGTCTCCAGCGCTCAAGCATCGGAGAGTCCCATCGATCTGCCAATACGCGAAAGATGCTGTTGGAACTAGCACGCATGCGTGTTAACCCACAGGCTGCACGAAGGATTGACAAAGGATTGATTGTAATGCTGGATGCAGTACAGTCCTTGAGACGTCGAATCCAGCTATGCATTGAAAGCAATGGTCAATCAATTCATTGAAATTAGTAATCAGTCATTGAAATTAATTTTTCAATCATTTCGAAAAATTAATCAGTTAAGGTTTAATAGTTAGGTAACATAAGAAAAATAAAAAAAGTATTTTGTTAAAAACGAGCTCTTTTCTTTAGTTTGCCGTATATGATGTTCACACTACGAAAAGGTAAAGGAAGGAAAATGCAATGAAAGGGACTAAGGTTGCGTACGCACTGACAGGTGGCTTGCTTAGCGCCTAGAGCCAGTGACATAACATCCTCACATACGCGCTAGGCGACTAGCGAAGGCGCCAAGCGCGCAGTGCGGCCGGTTGCGAGCATTCTAGAGCGTTCGTTTCACTTCGCTACTCGCAGGTGACTCGCTAGGCTCTAGGCGCTTAGTAAGCCTGTCAGTGCGTACGTAGCCTCAGATATTCAGGATGTTCCATGAACTTGTGACCCGAATCAAAACACTTATTTACCTGTGGTCTCATCATTTGAAAAGTGTTGGGGGTCATTACCCGACCCGGGTTGGGGTCCACAGCAATCTGTAAATAAGAGAAGTGAGCCATGAGTATTACGATTGTACAGGGTAATTGTAAATTAATTCTCAAAACTCTGTATTTCTCGAAGGGTCTATCTAGCCTAAAGCCTATCGCCATCTACCGGGCACTACTCTACACTCCGGGCACTACTCTACACTCCGGGCACTACTCTACACTCCGGGCACTACTCTACACTCCGGGCACTACTCTACACTCCGGGCACTACTCTACACTCCGGGCACTACTCTACACTCCGGGCACTACTCTACACTCCGGGCACTACTCTACACTCCGGGCACTACTCTACACTCCGGGCACTACTCTACACTCCGGGCACTACTCTACACTCCGGGCACTACTCTACACTCCGGGCTGCTGCTGAGATTTTCCAGATGAAAAAACCCAAATAACAAGTTTGGATGTCAAAATTTACAAGAAAATAGAATTGATTCTAGTCGCCCAAAGGGTAGTTTCGTGTATAATGGGCAAAAAAACTCCACCGTTACTCCCTTTTGAAAATATTTTACAAAATGGCGCAAGCGGAAACATTCAATTACCTGTGGTGTGAGCATTTGATAAATGTTGGGAGTCATTACACGACTCGTGTTGGCGTCCACAGCATTCTGTAAACAAGAGAAATAAGTATTATAAATTAACAGGACATTTGTAAATTATTTCTCAAAACTGAAACTAAAAGTATTTCTTACAATCAATCTGCCAGCCTTTTCCCAACTATGTTGGAGTCGGCTTCTAGTCTAACCGGATGCAGCTGAATACCTAATTTTACACGGAGCGACTGCTCCATATAAAATTAGGTATTTAGCAGCGATGACCCAGTAATTGGATTATGCAGGTCAGATAGAGAGTCGCCTATCTGACCTCCATAACCCAATTACTGGGTCATCACCATTCTCCTGCCCTTATCCCAATTTATTTGATGTCGGCGCCACATTATTTTTCTCCCATACTTCTCTCTCAGTCGTCATCTCAGTAGTCACCCCCTTTCTAACCATATCATCTTTCACACAGTCCATACACAATTTCTTTGGTCTTCCTTTACTCTTTGAGCCATCCACATTCATACTCAGTTACTGGGTAACATCATAAAATTTAGATCGATACTTTAGGAGAAAATCTTTTTGGAATGCTAGGTACTGTTAGGTATTTATGCTGGTGATTGTACAGACGCCAGCACATCAATCTACTACAATCTGTCAAATTTCTTTAACAGATTTTCAACGTTATCGCTAAAGCATTAAGGTTCAAGGTTCATTGGGAAAATTTGACAGTTTCGGGTAGCTTGACCTGCTGGCGTCTGTGCATAGGATGTTCGTACAATTAAGTATTTCTTACAATATAATTACTAAGTAATTCGTTCAGTCTCTGTGCGTACGTGACACAGCGCGGTTGTGGCATTGCGTGTACTTACTGATGACTCATCGCGGAGGACAATGACCTCGAATACTGTGAAGTGCGTAAATTGCAATATTGTGATTAATGAAGTTCTGGCATTCCTGCGAAATGTCTTGGGCTTCATGGACGAACAGAGTATACACCAGCTGTGTACTACGTCTTTTTCGGCTGATGATATTCTGAAGGCTAAAACCCTGTTGTTCGAGTCGGTACCTAATTCTAAGAAGATGCCGATTCGACGAAAGGACGGGAAGAAAAAAGTGCTACGTGATCTGGAAGACATAATCTGCCTTATGAAAACCACAGATCAGGATTTGTTCCCAGTCTTCGTAGTGAAGGAATTACACAAGGTCCCACCGGTCACTTTTGATCACGTTGCGTTGATGTGACGCGGCTACTTAAGGACATATTAAAACTGCAAAACCAACTCAGTGCGCTGGAAGAGAAAACCGTTACAACGGAAAAATTTGATTTACTCAAGCAGGAGGTAGATAATATGAAACATGCATCAATATTAGATCACGTCTCTTATGTTAATGTAAATAGAAGAAGAGGGGCCTGTTTACAAAATAGTCAACATGACAGTGGTCCCATAGGTCTCCAATACATGCCTATAACAGCGTCAAAACTATCAGCTGATAGTGAGGTCGATGACCGCCCGGCCTACGTAAGCCACTCATCAACGCTAACATCAAACGGTGAAGACGATTTTGTCTCTTTCTTACGGACACAAAAAAGCGCGACAGAGACTCATGGGCACGTGGAGACGCAATCTTGCACTGTGGTTTCGGATCGAGCGAGCGGGACGACAGGCGGACATACTCAAGGACGCGGCGGCTGTGATGGTTCGAGCGGGACAACGCTACGAACAGAATGTGTTGAGGCTGCGGTGAGTACCGCGGTTTCTCACATGCCAGGCAACACTTCGCCGGTTGCCTCTGCGCGAACGCACACCTCAGTTGAGCCAACGACCAGTGGAGAACGTTCGTTACATGCAGCTGCAGTTTTACCTGGTTATAGTATGAATGCGCTCCAAATACCTAAAGCGAGTATGTTTATGCGGCAGTGTAGCGCAAAATGTGAACAAGCGGAAAACAAGTGTAGTGATACAGAATGGACGTTAGTGCGGGGTAAAGCATCCAAACGGTACAAACTAATTGGTCAGAAATTTTGTGCTGCTACCGCACCGAATAGTAGGTTTAAAGCGGCTGACGTTAAGGTGCCTTTGTTTATTTCGAACGTAAAGAGTGTCGTACCTTTGTCCCGGGCATATTTTTACCAGCGTTCCTCATCCAAGGGCCAGTGTTCCTAAAATGCTCAGTTGATACTTTCGCATACTTCGCCCGAGGGGTCTGTATAGTCGCCATCGTGACCGCTGACATCATACACCGATTTGGGTCTACAGGACTCTGTAAACAACAGAAATAGAAATAAGTCATCATTCCAGCCGAAACACGTCCACTGCTAGACATAGTCCTCCCCCGAGCACCTCCACTTCAACCAGTTCTATGCTTCCCGAATCCAACGGGTGAACGGATCCGCAGGAGAACCAAGGTAACCGACATAGCCCGAAGAATTGTCACACTTAAGTGACAGTGGGCAGGGCACATTGCTCGCAGAACAGATGGCCGAGGGGGCCGAAAGGTTCTGGAGTGGCAACCGCGTACCGGAAGACGTAGCGTTGGAAGCTCCAAGGTGGACCGAAAACCTTGTAAAGGTCGCAGGAACCCGTTAGAAAGAAGTAAAAAAATACAATTATAACGATGTCACAAGGTCAATTAGGCACCTGTCCCAGCGCCGGTGATTAAAAAGAAACGAGTAGTTAGCAACAAATAATAAAATATAATACCTCCCGACTGATTTCGGTCACGGTGGGCAATCTCAATGGAGATTAGCCAGGTACGCAGGAGATATGTATAGTGTGTAGCGGTATCTACAACGCCACATACGAACAACGCGTCAGGATTTGCGTGACGTCAGTATCACGCAAATCCTACATCTCGCAAGCAAAGTTTACCGCGCAATTAGCATAGATACAATTTCCCAACATCAATCGTTGGGCAATTGCTCGCCAGACACAACCCCCGTCTGGTCGGAGGATCCTCCCTTTTCTATGGAGGATGAGTGAACTTTACATCCTGTTCCTCATACCTCCAAAAGTGCACCAGTGTGTGCGTAAACAGGTGCACTCTCTGTTCCTTTACTCTCATAGTCCGATGGGACGGCAATCCGACACTCGCGGGGAGAGATCAGGCGCAGGACCAACGGCGACACGTGCTTTCCGAGGCACGGGATTTACACACCACCAACTACCAAGCTCCGGGCTGTTAATAAGTGGAAAAACCACTTAGTAGCAGCCCTTATAACGCTTTGCCCAACCCGAGAATCGAACCCAGGACGCTTAGCAGACGCTCTTGCGACCACGAGACCAACGGGCAGTCAAGTTTGTTAGCAAGAAAACTCGACTTGGCGAGTAAAGAGTGCGCGACGGCGAAGAGGGTTTACTCGCTGGTATGCGTATGTAACAAGCGAGTGTCCTGCCTGCCAAGCGAGTGTCACTGACAGTTCTTGTCGCGGTACGTTTTTGGTTTCAACGTATTCGATCAGTAAATTTTGACCTACAGAACAAACTCTGTGGCCGGCCGGAGACCCTAGTTGACAATGAAAAATTTAAAGTGATCGTGGAAGCAGATTGTAAACGTCTTTTTTATTGAAATTGAACCGTGCAATACCTTGGACTTATTCAGTAATGCATGTTTTCTTAAATAAATAAACAAATAACTTACCCGTAGTGCCGACGGTCGCCTTTTCACCTCTGCAGGGGGATATGGACGGATCACCTGAGAAGCCACTGGCATAAACATAGGGTCCGGACGTGGAGTTGCAGCATTCTGTAAACAAGAGAAATTTATGTAAATTTGGAAATTATCAGACCAGGGGGTCATGGCTACATAATAACAGCCGCACAGGTCGATCATCCAGGGAAAACAACACTTGCCGAGGTCGGTCCGTGGATTGGTGCCCATATCGATAGCCCTCTCTGCCTCGGAAACCACGTTAAACCATTGGTTCGATGCTGTCATTCGTAGATGTAGTCTGACAACCAGTCTTACCAAAGAATGGGTATCGTGTTACCCAGTAACTGAGTCGTGGAGGTCAGATAGGCAGTCGCGGAAATAATCACTGATTTTATAATCAGTGACTATTCTTATGCTTGTGCTTATACATATTTTACAACTTGAAACTAAGAAAATTGACCACTTTTTATATGCTTGAGTACGAGGTGAGTACGAGGCTTTCGACTGCGTTGTATGTGTATATTACATGTCTATTTTTTTTTTTTTTTTTGTAATGTTCGTTTTGTTTGTGCAGAATAAACAATTTTTATTTCTTTTCTTAATTATTTTGAATAACATCACCTGCCTAGCCTTTTCCCAACTATGTCGAAGTACTAACTTTCTGTCGGCTTTCTGTCTAATAGACAGAAAGCGGACACTACTCTACACTCCGGGCACTACTCTACACTCCGGGCACTACTCTACACTCCGGGCACTACTCTACACTCCGGGCACTACTCTACACTCCGGGCACTACTCTACACTCCGGGCACTACTCTACACTCCGGGCACCACTCTACACTCCGGGCACCACTCTACACTCCGGGCACCACTATACACTCCGGGCACCACTCTACACTCCGGGCACCACTCTACACTCCGGGCACCACTCTACACTCCGGGCACCACTCTACACTCCGGCCACTACTCTACACTCCGGGCACTACTCTACACTCCGGGCACTACTCTACACTCCGGGCACTACTCTACACTCCGGGCACTACTCTACACTCGGGGCACTACTCTACACTCCGGGCACTATTCTACACTCCGGGCACTACTCTACACTCCGGGCACTACTCTACACTCCGGGCACTACTCTACACTCCGGGCACTACTCTACACTCCGGGCACTACTCTACACTCCGGGCACTACTCTACACTCCGGGCTGCTGCTGAGATTTTCCAGATGGAAAAACCCAAATAACAAGTTTGGATGTCAAAATTTACAAGAAAATAGAATTGATTCTAGTCGCCCAAAAGGTAGTTTCGTATGGAGAAGAGTGGGCGAGAAACTCCACCGTTACTCCGTTTTGTAAAATGGGTAAATGGCGCAAGCGGAAACATTCAATTACCTGTGGTGTGAGCCTTTGATAAATGTTGGGAGTCATTACACGACTCGTATTGGCGTCCACAGCATTCTGTAAACAAGAGAAATAAGTATTATAAATTAACAGGACATTATTTTGTAAATTATTTCTCAAAAACTGAAACTACATGTATTTCTAACAAATTACAATCAATCTGCCTGCCTTTTCCCAACTATGTTGGAGTCGGCTTCTAGTCTAACCGGATGCAGCTGAATACCTAATTTTACACGGAGCGACTGCTCCATATAAAATTAGGTATTTAGCAGCGATGACCCAGTAATTGGATTATGCAGGTCAGATAGGGAGTCGCCTATCTGACCTCCATAACCCAATTACTGGATCATCACCATTCTCCTGCCCTTATCCCAATTTATTTGATGTCGGCGCCACATTATTTTTCTCCCATACTTCTCTCTCAGTCGTCATCTCAGTAGTCACCCCCTTTCTAACCATATCATCTTTCTCACAGTCCATACACAATTTCTTTGGTCTTCCTTTACTCTTTGAGCCATCCACATTTATACTCAGTTACTGGGTAACATCATAAAATTTAGATCGATACTTTAGGAGAAAATCTTTTTGGAATGCTAGGTACTGTTAGATATTTATGCTGGTGATTGTACAGACGCCAGCACTTGACCTGCTGGCGTCTGTGCATAGGATGTTCGTACATTAAAGGTAAAGGCAGGGAAAGGGGCCACAGTCCCTTTCTTCTCAGACTAGTCAGATAGGAAACGCCGACCTCATCTAGTTTTAAAATATGAATGACGTGTAATAGTGTTTGTACAAACCTACTTACAAAATAAAATCATTTATCATTTATCAGTCAGGGATTCAGGATGCTTCATGAAAGCGTGGCGCGAACTAAAACACTTATTTACCTGTGGTGTGAGCATTTGATAAGTGTTGGGGGTCATTGCCCGACTCGGGTTGGGGTCCACAGCAACCTGTAAACATCAGAAATAGGTTCAAGCGTTCATAGGTATAATGTTGTCCCGTCGGGGGACCGCTCTAATTATTAGCCTAGCGTTCTGTTAAAGTTTAAAATAGTAGCGGTCCCCCGACGGGACAGCATTTAATCAAAAAAATTCATACGTACTTACGTAGGGTCATAATTTCAAGGTTATTTTTTTATTTTTATAGGGTTTCACGTTTATACCTTTTTTTTTCTATTTGTGGCTATTTTTTAAAGTTTTTTTTTTATATAATTATTTTAGGCTTTTTACATTCATACTATTTTTATTATTATTTTGTGTCGGGTGTTTTTTTAATTTTTTATTTCATGCTTTTTGTAGGGACTCCTTATTATTTCATTTCTTTTATTTTCTTGCGTTTTAAGATTCAGGTAATTTGGTTTTTAATCAGGTTTTTGTAATTCGCCATTTTGTAGTGGCGGCCACCTTGGACCGATTTTCATCAAACATAGCTAAGAACACTCCCGACTAATTCAACTTTCAAACAAAAAAAAAACAAAATCAAAATCGTTTCATCCTTTCGGGAGCTACTATGCCACAGGCACACACACACATACACAGACACGTCAAAATTATAACACCCCGTCGTTTTTGCGTCGGGGGTTAAAACAGGCGGGTCTTATGTTATGTCTGTAAAAAAACGAAGTGCATAAGATTTTCTTTACCAAATGTCAAAAGTAGTCATTGTGAGATAGAATTGAATCAAGAGAAACTAGAATTCGTCGATAAAACTGTTTTCCTGGGGATCACGCTCGACTCGAGGCTTCAATGGAGTCCTCATTTAACATCCCTTGCAGGACGACTAAGTTCAGCAGCGTATGCTGTGAGAAAAATCCGTCAATTTACTGATGTTGATACCGCGACACTAGTCTATTTTAGTTACTTTCATAATATTATATCGTACGGTATTTTACTATGGGGACGGGCTGCAGACATTGAGACTATTTTTATTCTGCAGAAAAGAGTCATCAGAGCCATATATAGCCTCCGCAGGCGTGACTCTCTAAGGGAATTGTTTAAAGATATTAACATCATGACGGTACCTTGTCAATATATTTATGAAAACATTATGTACGTAAGGAAAAATCTACATCTTTTTAGTAAAAGAGGTGAAAGACACCATTATATCACTAGAAATAGGGAGCAATTAGTTCAACCAGGTTTCAGGCTGGCTAAAGTAGACTCATCTTTCACTGAAAGATGAGTCTACTTTAGCCAGCCTGAAACTTCTTTATTACTGTTAACTATTACTGTTTAAAATGTTACAATAAAATACCTCCCCACATAATAGAACAGAATGAAACGAAATTTAAATCTTGTATAAAACGCACACTGTCCAGCCAGGCATATTATAAATTGGGGGATTACATCGCTAACAATAAATAAAAGGGGTTTGAAGATTTTCACATGGAGCCGTGGAACGATAACGATATGAACGTTCAAAGTTGATCACGTGACTCGGTCATGACGTGACACTTTACAGGGTTTGGTCTTATTATGGTTTCTGTGTGCATTGATGTCAGCTATCGATTTATATGTCTAGTATAGGTCTCATGCGTGGCCGCCATGTTCAAAATGGCGCGACAGAAGGTATGCCAGATCTTCAAAGCCCGTAGAAAATTAAACAAAAGAAAGAAAATACGTTTATTTAAAGAGTGTCGTACCTTTGTCTCGGGCACTTTACCAGCGTTCCTCATCCAAGGGCCAGTGTTCCTAAAATGCTCAGTTGATACTTTCGCATACTTCGCCCGAGGGGTCTGTATAGTCGCCATCGTGACCGCTGACATCATACACCGATTTGGGTCTACAGGACTCTGTAAACAACAGAAATAGAAATAAGTCATCATTCCAGCCGAAACACGTCCACTGCTGGACATAGTCCTCCCCCGAGCACCTCCACTTCAACCGGTTCTATGCTTCCGAATCCAACGGGTCCACGGATCCGCAGGAGAACCAAGGTAACCGACATAGCCCGAAGAATTGCCACACTTAAGTGGCAGTGGGCAGGGCACATTGCTCGCAGAACAGATGGCCGATGGCGCCGAAAGGTTCTGGAGTGGCGACCGCGTACCGGAAGACGTAGCGTTGGAAGGCCCAAGGTGGACCGAAAACCTTGTAAAGGTCGCAGGAACCCGTTAGAAAGAAGTAAAAAAATACAATTATAACGATGTCACAAGGTCAATATTAGGCACCTGTCCCAGCGCCGGTGATTAAAAAGAAACGAGTAGTTAGCAACAAATAATAAAATATAATACCTCCCGACCGATTTCGGTCACGGTGGGCAATCTCAACGGAGATTAGCCAGGTACGCAGGAGATATGTATAGTGTGTAGCGGTATCTACAACGCCACATACGAACAACGCGTCAGGATTTGCGTGACGTCAGTATCACGCAAATCCTACATCTCGCAAGCAAAGTTTACCGCGCAATTAGCATAGATACAATTTCCCAACATCAATCGTTGGGCAATTGCTCGCCAGACACTACCCCCGTCTGGTCGGAGGATCCTCCCTTTTCTATGGAGGATGAGTGAACTTTACATCCTGTTCCTCATACCTCCAAAAGTGCACCAGTGTGTGCGTAAACAGGTGCACTCTCTGTTCCTTTACTCTCATAGTCCGATGGGACGGGAATCCGACACGACCGGGGAGAGATCAGGCGCAGGACCAACGGCGACACGTGCGCACCGAGGCACGGGATTTACACACCACCAACTACCAAGCTCCGGGCTGTAACTAAGTGGAAAAACCACTTAGTAGCAGCCCTTATAACACTTTGCCCAACCCGAGAATCGAACCCAGGACCGCTTAGCAGACGCTCTTGCGACCACGAGACCAACGGGCAGTCAAGTTTGTTAGCAAGAAAACTCGACTTGGCGAGTAAAGAGTGCGCGACGGCGAAGAGGGTTTACTCGCTGGTATGCGTATGTAACAAGCGAGTGTCCTGCCTGCCAAGCGAGTGTCACTGACAGTTCTTGTCGCGGTACGTTTCTGGTTTCAACGTTTTCGATCAGTAAATTTTGACCTACAGAACAAACTCCGTGGCCGGCCGGAGACCCTAGTTGACAATGAAAAATTAAAAGTGATCGTGGAAGCGGATTGTAAACGTCTTTTTTATTGAAATTGAACCGTGCAATAACTTGGACTTATTCAGTAATGCATGTTTTCTTAAATAAATAAACAAATAACTTACCCGTAGTACCGACGGTCGTCTCTTCATCGCTGCAGGGGGATATGGACGGATCACCTGAGAAGCCACTGGCATAAACATAGGGTCCGGACGTGGAGTTGCAGCATTCTGTAAACAAGAGAAATTTATGTAAATTTGGAAATTATCAGACCAGGGGGTCATGGCTACATAATAACAGCCGCACAGGTCGATCATCCAGGGAAAACAACACTTGCCGAGGTCGGTCCGTGGATTGGTGCCCATATCGATAGCCCTCTCTGCCTCGGAAACCACGTTAAACCATTGGTTCGATGCTGTCATTCGTAGATGTAGTCTGACAACCAGTCTTACCAAAGAATGGGTATCGTGTTACCCAGTAACTGAGTCGTGGAGGTCAGATAGGCAGTCGCGGAAATAATCACTGATTTTATAATCAGTGACTATTCTTATGCTTGTGCTTATACTTATTTTACAACTTGAAACTAAGAAAATTGACCACTTTTTATATGCTTGAGTACGAGGTGAGTACGAGGCTTTCGACTGCGTTGTATGTGTATATTACATATGTCTATTTGTTTTTTTTTTGTAATGTGCGTTTTGTTTGTGCAGAATAAACAATTTTTATTTCTTTTCCTAATTATTTTGAATAACATCACCTGCCTAGCCTTTTCCCAACTATGTCGAAGTACTAACTTTCTGTCCGCTTTCTGTCTAATAGACAGTGACTGTGTCTAACCGGATGCAGCTAAATACCAGTATTTTATATGGAACGACTGCCTATTTAACCTCCGCATCCCAGTTACTGAGTAACACGATACCCCTTGGTAAGTCTGGCAATTAAGGAAAATGATGGAATCATCAGATATTACTGTCCTACGTTAGTAGGACAGTAATATCTGATCATTCCATCATTTGCTACATATTTTTGCTATAGATTAGCAACCAGTAAATATTCTGATCCATTTGTTTACATTTTCATCACATAGTTTTGGAACCGACTATAGTTTAGAATCTCCAGTTGCCACAAAGTATGGTATGCCTAGAGAATTAGTAACAAAGTTAAAACACCATTTACCATGGAAGAAAGAACTCTGGCAGGAATTTCATCCTCCCAATCAGTTGTCTGAGGCTCATCCACTTCATTCACATAATGGGGTAAGACTTCTTCCATATTCAGGTCAACATCTTTGTCTTTCCCATCGTCTACGGCTTCAGAATCGGGTTGTGGTGGGCTGTACGGTCCAAAAAGGTTAAATCATATAATTTAGTTACACCGCCACATCATACTGATGTCACGCAAAATCCTGCATCTCGCAAGCAGAGTTTACCGCCTAACTAGCATAATATATACAACGTCCCGACATCAATCGTCGGGTAGTTGCCTACCAGACACAACACCCGTCTGGTCGGAGGATTCTCCCTTTTCTATGGAGGTTGAGTGAACTTTACACCCTGTTCCTCATACTTCTATAACACCAGTAAGGCGCTGAGCAGACGACGGACAATCTGTCCGCGATGATAAAAGGAACGGAAATCCCTGCAATAAGCCCAAGTTCGCCCGGACGTAGAATTATCGCGGCGGGATATTGTCGCGTACTGGATTTTGAACCGTTGGTGTTAAGCCGAGTGTTGAGAATCCAACCGCAAAACACTATGTTGAGAATCCAACAGAGCGCGTCCCAAAACACTCTGTTGGATATTTAACTACCGGCGCTAAATTCAGTGCGCGGAAAAAAATCGCAGCGAGAAAAACGCGCCCGTGCGTACCTGGGCTAACGCACACGGAGGGCAAAACGACCGCGCTGCAGATACATACCGGATGATACCTATCTCTCGCGGTCATTCGCGGTCAAAATGGGCGCCGCGCCGTCTGCAGAGCGCTTTACAGTGTGATTTTTTTGCCATTATATTTGGCAATGTCGCCAATACCTGTCGAATATTTGGCTGTTTTGATGAATTTGTTTAATACTAAATGAAATTATGTAATATCGCTCTGTAGTGCACAACAAATTGCAATAGTAGGTAACACTGTGTTAAGAGTTATAACAGTTCACAAACAACATATTCCGTGTCTCGATATACAAAAAGATAAGAAAAAAAGAAAGAATAACGTTTATTTGGACACGGTTCAAAAAAAAAAGTAAAGAAAAAAAAGACAAAAAAGTATAAAGATAAAAGAGATAGTTTTAGAGATCATATTGCCGAAACTATAAGAAGTATGCCAGTTAGCCCACATTCGCACTGACGTAAAAACATCGCGGCGATTTTTTTTTCGCGCACTGGATTTTGAACGCTCTGCTTAGAGTTGAAAATCCAACAGTGTGTGTTTTTGACGCGGTTGTTTTAGTACGAGTAACTATTCGCGCCTGTTTCAACACCTGCGTAGCGTACAAGTTAGTTGGCGCAATCGTCGCAAGCTATTCCATCCAGAAGCAACTAAAGCGGATTCGGCGCTTAATTGTTGAATAAAGGGCAGTTTTAGATATAAAATATACTCACGGCAACACCACAGCGTCTTTATGTCCTTCATCATCTTTCGCTGACGAGGGGTTAGTGTCCGCCTGACTGGGATCCTCGATGCCCCCTGGTTCTGCATCACCGCCAAGACCCGTTTGAGTGCGATCATCAACGGTACCGCTGAGCTCTGGTCGATCCGCACTACCGCCATCACCCGTGACAGCAGTGAGATCAACGGTAGCGCTAGGCCCTGGTCGACCTGCGCTACTGTCATCACCCGTGACAGCAGTGAGATCAACAGTACCGCTGAGCCCTGGTCGACCCGCGCTACTGCTATCACCAGTGACAGCAGGGAGATCAACAGTACCGCTGAGCCTTGGTCGATCCGCGCTACTGCCATCACCCGTGACAGCAGTGAGATCAACGGTACCACTGAGCCCTGGTCGACCCGCGGCAGTAAGATCAACGGTACCGCTGAGCCCTGGTCGACCCGCGCTACTGTCTTCACCCGTGACAGCAGTAAGATCAACGGTACCGCTGAGCCCTGGTCGATCTGTGCTGCCGCCATCACCCGTGACAGCAGTGACATCAACGGTACCGCTGAGCCCTGGTCGACCCGCGCTACTGTCTTCACCCGTGACAGCAGTAAGATCAACGGTACCGCTGAGCCCTGGTCGATCTGTGCTGCCGCCATCACACGTGATAGCAGTGACATCAACGGTACCGCTGACCCCAGGTTGGTCCACTCGGCCGTCATTACCCTTGTCGCTACCATTTTCAACGGTACCGCTTAAATCAGTTTGTTTCGCGGCACTGCTATTTGTCGCGCCCTGGTCCGCGCGGTTTCCCGTCTGGTCCGTATTACGCATATGATAGAACGAGCGCGGACGCGTCTGATCCGCGCGGCTTTCAAACAAATCTGCGTGGCTCAGCAGGCGGCTCAGGCGACTTCTGAACATATCCGCGGTGCGTCCACTTTTACGGGCCTCTAGTGTGGCGGGGTCCGGATCTTTATTCTGGTATGTGGGGGGTCGGGACCGGCTTGTGGGGGTTGAGGTCATTATATCGGGGCCAGGGGGAGGCATCAAGTTGGTGTCGCTCGGGAAGGACTTGGTTGAGGTCACTACTGTAATAGTGCCGGGGGGCAGCCACATTGAAGTATCGCTTGAGGAGGGCTCTTGTTGTGAGGGTTCTTGTTGTGAGGGCTCTTGTCGTGAGGGCTCTTGTTGTGAAACCTGAAAAAAGGTTGCCATAAAAACGAAGGTCATTTAAAGATATTATTCTATAGTAGCTCCTGGCCGCAACTTGGTCTGCGTGAAACTTGTTGCTCCCCCACCACCCGTCGCACATCGCATCGCATCGCTTGCTCGCGCTAGTACTTCGTTTTCGCTTAGAGTTATTTCTTACAGTTTGCTCGTATCCTTAAGGTCCTATCGTAATGTTATATAGTCTATAGCCTTCCTCAAGAACTGGGCTATCAAATGCGAAAAGAATCACTTTTTCTAAACCCACATTTCTAAAAGCACTCTTTCTAAATTTTCCAATTTTCCGAGCTACTTTTCAAATGTTTCGTTCGTTTACAGCAAACCTTATTCGGGCTATCAGCATAATCAGCCTATAACGTTCCCACTGCTGGGACACAGGCCTCCTCTCTGTGAGAGGGACTGGGCTGTAATTCACCACGCGGGCCCAGAGCGGGTTGGTAGATGTCACATGTCTTCGAATTTTTGGTTCCAGGACATATCAGTTTGCTCACAATGTTTTCCTTTACCGTTTTGAGAGTTGAGATCAGTGGTTATAGAATTAAATACATAAAGTGCCTGCCTAGGTTAGAACTCACGACCTACAACTCGTAGTCAGGGTCGAGACCTCGAGACCACTGCGCCACTACTGCACCACAACAAAAATATGAAAAATAAACACTTCAACCACCGACTTACGAAACAAAAGTTATTTTACAATTTTCCTATAGTTTCTATTATAATGATGCTAGCTGCACCCCGCGGTTTCACACGCTTAAGTTTCGATCTCGTGGGAATATCGGGATGAAAAGTATCCTATATGTTAATCCTGGTTACAAATCATCTGTGTGCCAAATTTCATCTAAATCCGTTCAGTAGTTTTTGTGTGAAAGAGTAACAAACATCCATCCATCGGTCCATTCATAAAAACTTTCACGTTTATAACATTAGTAGGATTGCGTATCGGGACTGTCTCGTCCGGCACGTGGTGCACGTGGCCGCGAGCGCTACTGCCGAGCATGCGGTCGGTTCCCAGGTCGGGAAAAGTGTTATGGGTTTCCCCACCAGGATTTTCTCAGTAGCTGCCCGGAGTATGGATTTGTGCCCGGGTGTTGGCGATAGGCTCGCCCTTAAACGTAACTGGTGAAATGTGGGTGTACGACAGGTACACCTCCGCCCGCCCTTCGGGGATAACAGGCGTAGTGTTATGCATACGTATTGCGTAGTTTACTTACCATTCTCCCCTTCCCCTTTCCTTTCCCCTTTCCCTTCCCCTTCCCTTTACCACTGTATGGAACTTGTGGGGTAAAGGGATCAAATTGTGGGGTAATGGGATCAACTTGTGGGGTAAAGGGATCGACTTGTGGGGTAATGGGGTCAACTTGTGGGGTAAAGGATTCAATTTGTGGGATAACAGGAGCAAATTGTGAGTTAGGGGGAATTTCGTTTGGGATAATGGGATTAACGTGTGGGGTAAAGGCAACAATTTGTGAGGTAGAGAGAACAAGTTTTGGGGTAATGCGATCAACTTGTGGGGTAAAGGCAAAATCTTGTGGGTTTGCCATGTTCTCTTGTGTCGCGTATCGGACGTCCCTCAGGGTTGCCTCCCATTGTTTCGGCAAAAGCTTATTACCTGCCTGAACAACAAAACAAAAGTTGTTTGTTTAGTTCATATTAAACTATGATCTACACCCTAATTGCGTAAAGGCAAAGATTTAAACCGCTAAATGTTCTGTCGAGTCAAAAGATAGTCGCGTTTCTGTTTCGTTTTTATACCTCGTGATACACCATAACTCAGTGGCTTGACTTGATAGTCATGGACGCTATATAATAATAGATGAGCTCACTCTTCTCAGTATGGACCGTTTTTCGCGTGACTAAGTACGGTGATGGCCAATCTAGCGATTTATATCTTTGGGTAGCGGGGTTTGACTCTATGGTGTCAAAAACGCTCTCTAGGAAAACACACCAATTTACTTTCAAAGATGTTTCAGTGACGTCATTCGTCGGTATTATGTGGGCTTCTGTTAACAGAAGTTGTGCACTGATCGCATTTTCGGCACCATCTGTCATCTCGTCGCTGTCGGCGATTCCGTGCTCTGAGATATCGATCAATTAACATAAAACAAAAAAAAACATACATACATAAGCTCACGCCTTCTTCCCATGGGGCGCAGAAACTACAGAACGCCACCTGCTACGATCTTCACAAAACAAAAAAAAAATAACTTAAGCAAACAAGAAAAAAAACTAAAGCAAGAAAAATAAATTCCAACTACAAAAAAATTTATGATGATCTAACTAAAACAAAAAAAAATCGTATAAGTGCAACAGAAAAAAGCATAAAACAAAAAGAAATATATTATGTAACAAAAACATAAATCAAATAATTATCTAACTAATAATAATGCTTAAGCCCTCACACGCACGGGCGATTTTTTATCGCGGCGATTTTTTTATGGCACACTGGATTTTCAACGCATTACGCAGCGCCGGGAGTTGAAAATTCAACAGTGCTCTTTTTGACGCGCTCTCTCGGCTCAGTACCGAGAGTATATATATACCGAAACATTAATGCACGATAAAATCGCCCGTGCGTACGAAGGCTTAAACATTAAGTCCGCCTTTGTAACTTTATAGTGGACAAAGTTTATTTAAGTAATAAATGCAGATTGGTTGATGTAGCTGATGTGATGCGGAGGAATGAGGAAATGTCGTGAGGAAAGTTTGAGTATGAATGTCGATGGCTAGAAGAGTAGAGGAAGACCAAAGAAAAAATGGATGGACTGTGTGAACGATGATTTGATAAGAAAGGGGGTGACTAGACTACCGAGATGACGACTAATCTCTATTAGTCGTCATCTCGGTAGTCTAGTCACCCCCTTTCTTATCAAATCTTTATCTTTATCTTTTTCTTCTTTTTTAATTTTTTTCTTCATCCTTTTTTTTTCATAGGCAGGAGAATGATGACGATGGTTGTTGTAGCTGCAGACTGCAGTCAAAGTTTCAGTGTTCAAATCGCATAAAAATCAAAGATCGCAAGCGATATTAGATGAACAGTGTAGCCATGCACAGGAATATTAAACTATTTGCCACAGATCAATCGCTTATTAAATAGGTATATCTATCGCAGGTCGCATCGCGGTCTAATGGAGCCCCAGCCTGACCACATTAGATTGCACACGCTGGCCTAGCATAGTACGGACATTCAATAGGATAAAAAGCCAACTTAGCCCAGGTTCGCACGAACGCGTTTTTCCCGCGGCGATTTTTTTTCGCGCACTGAATTTTCAACGCACCGCTTACCGCCAAGAGTTGAAAATCCAACAGTCTTTTTTTGACGCGTTGGAATGCGCTGTTAGATTCTCAACGCTCTGCTCAACACCGAGAGTTGAAAATCCAGTGCGCGATAAAATCCCGCCGCGACATTGAAGTGCGGCCTATGCTACCCAAACAAACATTGAAAAAAAAAAAAAACTTACCACGCCAAACTTTTCCAAAACAGTTCTAAAAATGTGATTTTCAAATACATCCTTTTTTAAAACATGTTTTTGCAATAGTATTTCTTTAAATATAGTGTCCATGGTGGCTGCGAATGAGACCCCCACTATGAACCTCGTCGCCTGCTGCGCTTGTTTCTCGCAGACGCAGCATATAGAGCCGTGCTGTAACAAAAGTTACTCAATTATTTTAGGGACTAGCTGTGCCCGCAACTGCGTTCGCGTGCATGTTGGATTTCATGGGTTTTATTTTTTTGCGCGGAACCCAAATCTTTCTAAGATAGTTTAAGTTATTCCTTACTAGCTGCGCCCCGCGGTTTCACCCGCAAAAGTTTCGATCCCGTGGGAATATCGAGATAAAAAGCATCCTATCAGGATTAACATAATCCTGATTATAAACCACCTGTGTGCCAAATTTCATCCAAATCCGTTCAGAAGTTTTTGCGTGAAAGGGTAACAAACATCCATTCATTCATCCATCCATACAAACTGTCACATTTACTATATTAGTAGGATAACATCAGGCGCTATCTGCCAGTGAAAGTCCTGCAGGAGTTTAGTCGGAACAAAAAGAAAGTAAGGACAAAAAGAAATTGTTCTAAATACCGTATATACTTTCATATGCATTTAGTATAAAGCTGTTACTTAGACATTACAAAACATGATAATTTATATTAGTGTAGATAAAGGAATGGGGATTGTTTGAGGTTTCATTATATACCAGCTACAGCGGTGTGAGGCAGCAGTTTTATATCTTCTTCGGGACCTTAGCATCAGCCAAAATTAAGATTAAGATGAGCCTGTGCAACCATTCCACTAATAAATTAGTCCAATGGCAGCATATTATTTATAAGCTTATTTATAATTACTATTAACTATAGCAGTGTTCATAACAACAGATAATAACATTACATTGTCACTCAATCAGTTATCTACTTTAGTGAAATGTATTCTAAGTTGATTTTTGAGTGACCATTTGTAACAGTAAGGTCCTAATAAGTTTCTGGTTGCAATGGAATTTGAACTTTGTTATGTAGTATACACAGTATACATTCAGTTTGTAGTTCCAATAAATTGTGCATGCTTAAAAAGAACACTGCATGCCCTAAAATAGTGAACACATCACTATTTTAGGGCATGCAGTGTTGTTATTTTTTTCTTATTTAAGTAAGTTATATTGTATTGCTCGATTTGTGAATCAGTAATAAAAAAAATATAAAAGAGAAAGAAAAATTGTTTATTCTGCACAAAAAAAAAAACATAAAATATACACATACAAAGTAGCTAAAAGCATTATGCCACTTTGTATGGTAGACAGAGATGCACTGTACTTCATCCAGTAGGTAGCTTTAAATCGCATGGGTTCCCATCTGACCGGATTTGAACTGCAATGTCCATTCTGACCCCCCTCTGTATTTAGTCCAGATGTAATAACATTTTAGAGTAAAATTCTCAAAAATGATGGTGAAAACTGTATCAAAATCCAAAGAATAAAGCGGTCACACGGACGGAATAAAAAAAATTCAACGTTATATTTTAGTTTGTAAACAACATACAACGTGGCAATGCTGCCAGCCTTTTGGGCATGTTTCCTATTGACAGTGATGCAGATGAATTTTTGATGCCTGTTTTTTACATACATATTATTTTGGTACCAAACAAAAATAAAAATGTAATTATAACAGTGGATACAATTTAAACACAGATTATATGTATAGTTAGAGAAGATTATTATTCTGTATAAACATAACATTACGCCCGTATTCCCAGAAGGGGTAGGCAGATAAGTAGATAGATAAATAAATAAATAGATAAACCATTTATTTAGTACACACAATAGTAACAAATTACATGAATACGTGAGAGGTGTACAAATAGGACAAAAGATAAGATTATAAATTATTTAATAGGTACTATGTTCTCAGACTTACCTGCCAGACTTTATTCATGACCATGATATTTGTAAAAGTGACTAGAATCGAGTTGCTAACCATTCGTCTTTCTTTTTCGGTTCGTAAGCAAATAGCACAGTAATTCAACGAAGTCCCGAGCCCCTGATTTGAAAAAAACTTATCCAGTAAGGGAGCTTCATTTTTAGGCCTTTTGTCCCCAAACACATGCATTTTAAATGTATGTGTTGATTGATGATTGAATATGTGTTGATATATAAGTCTTTTTTATGGTTTTTAATTTAAATATGAGTGAGATTAGTTTTATCATCTCTCGATGGGACTTTTATGTTATTTTTATGCAGAAAAATTAAAATCGATATTCCCCGATACATCGACGAAGTTGTTCACAGATTATCTTGATATTGTTATTGACAAACAATGCAAAATGCAAAGTGCATACATGAACAAGTAAAGCAGGCTGTACACTCGCGGCGCAAAAGCCCGCGAAATTTGTGAAAGCGGTTTCGCGCCTTCGTGCTTTGCGGCGTTCGAGTTCTCCAATAAAATCGATGTCAGTAATTTTTCCCCCGCGGCAAAGGGTTCGCGCTTGGTTCACGTCGCAAGAACGCGAACGCATCTACACTCGTGCTATTTTCGCAGTACTTAGCGTGTGAGAGTGTCAAGCGGGTGTTTTAAAAACCAGTCAAATTTCGGACTACGCACAATTAAGGGCTCCGTAGTTGGGGATTATCCCAAGAACAAACTTAACATTGTTATTGAAAAACATGTTCTCCCATATTTTCCATGTAAGTGGATCGACATTTCTCGTTAACTTGTAAAGCCTACTTAGCTGTGATAGTTTTCCTTTGATCTTCGTTATAATATAAATACTACAGTCGAGATTGTTTTCATAAATTCAAAAACGAAGAGGTACACTGAATCCCTGAGGTGGCGACCAGCCCGCCGGTTGAACGCGTCCCAACGGGTCATGGCTGTCCGGCTGGTCCGAGGATACCGCACGGTCTCCGTTGAGGCGGCGAGCCACCTTGCCGGATTGCCGCCATGGGATCTGGAGGCCAAAGTCCTCGCCCACATATGGGAGTGGTGAGAGGAGGCAAAACGCCGGGGCGTAACTCCACTGCCGCGAGAAATCACGGTACAGCGGACAGAGCTCCGGCGGGATCTCATAGCGGCATGGAGAGTACGATTGTCGCAACCCAGTGCTGGGCACGCCATAATTGCGGCGATAAGTCCCCTCTTTGAGGAGTGGCCAGAGAGGCGCCACGTCGCCCTCACCTTCCGCCTGACGCAGGTCCTTACCGGAGACGATTGTTTTAGGAGGTTCCTGTTCAGGATAAAGCGGGAGGAGACGCCAGGGTGTCACCACTGTGTGGATCGCTTTTTACAAAATATTTTTTTTTGAAAATTACAGCTTTCTAGTATTATGAGTCTTTAAACTAAGCCACGGACATACAGACAGACGGACGGACATGGCGAAAGTATATGGATTCCTCGTTGACTACGGAACCCTAAACTGAATTTTTCGTGGAACAACGACCGTGACCTAGCCATGCACGAAAGTTCGGCAAAGTCCATGCTTTGGCAGTCTGAAACTCTCAAGACAAAGGTTACAAAAAACGATGAGTTTCTGTTATCCACCATCTTCGTTTTTCCAATTTTCTTTTTAAGTTGATTTTTTTATTTTAAATGTGCATACAATGGGAACACGCTAGGGCGCACAAAGTCACGAGCAACGTCGATGTCCATTTCTGTCAAACGCGCGAACGAAACCGTGAACGTTGCGAGTGGGCATATTTTTCGAGTTTACGACGCGACGCCCGACTCGCGGCCAGTGTGCAGCCGCGATTGATAGGTCAGTGTAAATCCCGCTTAAAAAAGAAATTGACATTAATAGAGTGGTACCTGACATTTTGATTTGCATAAAGTGAAGCCAGTAACAGATTTGTAACATGGTAGACGCATGTAATTAGTAAGTACTAATATTGGGTAGATATAATAGTAATACATATTTACCACTTTTTAAATGCCTATTAGGAAATCTGATGTTTTACGTAATTTAAAACGTTCAAAATCTAGTCGCAGTGTCATCTCGGCGACAAACAAATTTCAAAAACTTGTCAAAATGTAGGGAAATTACCTAGACAGAGCCTTTGTCTAAGGGAAATTAGAAGTATTTTTTGACAGATTGAGACTGAGATCAGACTGTGAACGGTCTTAAAATTACGAGAATTGCCCCTCTGAAGGCCAATTCGCGTAATTTTAAGAACGTTCAGTCTGATCTGTCTCAATCTGTCAAAAATACATCTAATTTCCCTACATTTTGACATTTGTTCGTCGCCGAGATGAG
Organism: Apamea sordens; assembly: GCA_945859715.1. Lineage (NCBI taxonomy): Eukaryota > Metazoa > Arthropoda > Insecta > Lepidoptera > Noctuidae > Apamea > Apamea sordens. The sequence continues at coordinate 224,273 of OX244015.1, read as the reverse complement.
ACTGCGACTAGATTTTGAACGTTTTGAATTACGGGAATACGGGCCCTGACTGTGAACGTTTTTAAAATTACGAGAATTGCCCCTCTGACCTCCACAAACCAGTTACTGGATACCACAATACTTGTTAGTAGGACTGGTTGTCAGACTTTCGGGCTTCTGACTCTGACTACCCCATTGAGATAGGAAAAACATGGAGATGCCGCGTTATTCTATACATACATTTGCTTATACAAATATGAGTGAAATATGATTCAGAATTTGAAATATCGTTATGTCTCATTCTTTCTAGTGAGATAATCTTATTTGATAAAAGAGACAACTATATTTTAAGTTGTTGCTAATTATGGCAACATTTTGCTTGACGTAGTGACAGCTGTAGGTAAGGTGCCGTAGCAGCCATGTTATGCGACGAGTTTCGTGGTAGTTTTGCTGTCAAATGGTTGTTTGTTTTTTGTATTATTGAGATTTGCGAGAAAATTACGAGGATTTTACCTTTTAAAACTGCATGTAAATGTTGGAAAAGGAAAACAGAAGTTCAACATGCCTGTGTGTTGTATTGTGAAGTGTGGTGCAAGAAAGAATGAAAATCAACCTCAATTGTCTTTGCACAGGTTAGTAGCCGGTTTTCATGCAATAATACACAATCGATGATACAATTGTAACGCGATCATGAATTTATGGCTAAAGTATTGATAATTGGGTTCATTTCCATATAACAGGCCTTTTTATTAGATTTGTTAATTCATTTGTTTGTTTACAAACAGATGTCATAATGGAATAGTGTTGTACCGTTGCCGACTTACCGTAATAGTTTCCGAAACTACTTCCTCCGCTGAAACGATATCCGTATATTCTACGATGTTAACATAAATAATCTTGCATCTTATTCGGCCCGAGTGACCTAGCTAGGTCCGGCCTGTGGTTCACACTTCACAGCACCAAAATCCATCGTGATCCAAACGTGATAACTAGTAAAACTCGTATGTAGTATCGTTACTCGTTATAGTAACAACGAGATAACAGTTGTTCCTTGATTGACACAACCCTAGCAATGGCAGCCATTTTATGAGACAAGATGAGTTGTAGGTATGCACCCTTTTTTTGTAGGTATTTCCAGTCCATACTTTTCTATGTCAATGGACTACCCGTAGCGAGTTAGCGACTATTGAAGACCTACGAATGATAGCGACGTGACATGACGTGCTTTCTGAGCCACAGAGGAAAATAAGTGTTGCCTATCGATAGTCGACTATCGCTAAACTATCGATAGTCTAGCGATAGTTGACGTCATATCAATAGTATCGATAGTCCATCGATAGTATGATACAGGGCAATAGTATTGATATACAAAAATAGTATCGATACTATCGAAGACCAGCATATGTTTAGGAGCAATACTTTCGATAGTATCGATAGCTCACACTATCGATAGTTTTATAAACGGCGATAGTATTGCCTTCCAATATTCAATTCATTTATTAGGTAGGTAATTGACAAAATCATACGCATATTAATTTAAAATATGTTTAATTACCATTATTACAACCAGCTACCAGTTTTGCTAGTAACGGTGACACAACATAAGGCACAGTGAGTGAGAATAGTTTAACACTACTTGCTACATAAGCTATAATTGGGAAACGATACTATCGGCGGTTATTAAACTATTGATACTATCGATAGTTTTACAAACTATCAATAGTATTGATAGTTTTAATTATTTAATACAACGATACTACCGATAGTATTACTTTTAAAAAATCGATACTATTGATAGTATTATAATGTAATAGTATCGAGCCTATCGATACTATAGCTTCCAATCAATAGTATTAGTTAATTTGTAATATCGATACTATCTGATAGATAGATGAGATAGCACTATCGATATTGTTACTAGTTTTCGAGGTCATCTATCGATAGTGAAACTATCAAATCGATAGTTGGGCAACTCATATATAGTAGTAGGATTGAAAAATGAGAGCCTGTGCAGTGGGAGGAAAATAATCAGCCTATACTCATCACGCGGGACAAGTGCGGATTGGTAGATGGGATGAAAATAAAAGCAAATAATAATTTGAACAGTTTATAATTATTTAATATTACAGAATTTATTAATATCCAATTAAAATGTGTTCTTAAAATTATCAATATAGGTAAGTAATTCAAATATAAAAAACAGCGAATTCCAAATTAATAAAAACGAGATCAATAAAATGTTTCTGTCTTATTTGTCGAATTTAGACATGAAATGGAATCTATAGCTATTTATTTTATACATATACTTAAATAACAAAATAACATCATCACCATTTCAGCCGAAAGACGTCCACTGCCGGCATAGGACTCCCCCAAGCGTCGCCACATCGACCGTTCCTGTGCTTCTCGCATCCTGCAGATTCATCCGCCCACCACAGAGCATGTAACCGTCCAGCAAGTGGGCGGCCTAGCCTACCAACTGCGCCTCTAGTTAGTATCAATAAATAACAAAAACTTCCTCTATGGTTACGTTTGACATTGTAGTCATTCTTTATCTGAGTTTGACATAATATTATAAGGGGAGGCGCTAGGAAGCCCGCGAAATTCAATTTTTCTTACCTACATTTCCTGTAATTTGCAGTTCAGTGTCATGTACCCGATATATTTTACTTTACTCTATGGTCATGTTGAATGTTGATTAAAATAATTATGATTCGTGAGCGTGACTATTCTATGAAATATCAATCGATAGGATTATAATTATGAACTTTAGACGGTTGTATTGATGATTTTAATAGTTTTATAATTCGAAAATACATAGGTACTCTTGTTACGGTCGCGAATCATTTTTGATCAACATACAACCTGACACTGACCTACAAAAAGCGTAAGAAAATTTTAATTTCGCGGGATAGCTAGCGCTTCCCCCTCTTTTGTGGGATACGCTGAGGCAGCCTGCGAAATTCAACTCATGAGTTTTATTGATGATTTCAAAGGCTATTTTCCAAAAAAAATCTAATTAGTCCGTCAGTTAGATTATTAAAAAATATTGAACCCGTATTTTTTCTTTTGTCAATTATATAAAAAATTATGAAGATATCGCCCATTAAAGTTCCGCTTGCGACACTTTTGCAAGCAAGTGACGTCACGACCCCCACTCCCAAATTTTGACGCGCTTTATCTTTGTCATTTTTTGTTTGATTGACAAAAGAAAAAATACGTGTCCATTATTTTTCGATAATCTAACTGACGGACTAAATATAATTATTATTCTTTTACCCAGGCAACTACCATATTCTGTAAATATAAAAAGCAAATAGAGTATGTAAATGTAGGGATCGTAGCAGATGGTGTTCTGTTGTTTCTGCCTACCCCCACCCAAGAGATGGCGTGATAAGATGTATGTAATTCTGTAAATATACAATATATTTGTTACGGTCGCTAATCATATTTTGATCAACATACAACCTGGCACTGACCTGCAAATTGCAAAAAACGTAAGAAAATTGTAATTTCGCGGGCTACCGTATTATTACCGTATTTATTTTTCAGTGCTCTCTGGGTGACAATGCCAGTATGCCAGCTTCATAGGGTCAAACATGCACACGTTCCCTCTGCTGGGGCACAGGCCTCCTGTCTGCGAGAGGGAGTGGGCTGTAATTTACCACGCGAGCCCAGTGCGGGTTGGTAGATGTCTCATGTCTTCAAATTTTTGGTATTAGGACATGCCGGTTTCCTCACGATGTTTTTGATGGTCCAAACATATCATACGACCATTTGTAGCATATGCAGTCTACAGTGATAGCCAGCATGCTAGGTCTACTAGCGACCTCTCGTATCTATTTTCATCTACTTTACTAATATTATTATCCTTCTTTGGCTACCCAGAGCGGCTGCGCAGTGCGCCAGGTGATGCGACCATCTCGGGACACTGCTCGCTCAACAAACACTTCCACACAGCTTGCATGGAAGCTGAGGAAACCATTGCGCATGTGCTCTTTGACGCAGGCGTCACCCAGATTAGAACAGAAACCCTCGGGGCACCCAGGTCTTACACAGATGTTCTTAACAGACCAGGAGATGTAATCAACTTCTGGAGGGAGGTGGGCTGGTTGGAATAACCACACGCGTCGGCCGCCATGGCCCACGCACAATGGTCCACCTGAAGGTCTAAGTGCGGAAACCAAACCCTCTATAACGAAGGAAGATCATCCCCAAAATCTACTTAATATACAACAGTAGACATACTATTTCGTCGTATGTATGAAAAGTTATTTCTTTAAGAATCGATGAGTTTTATAGCGAAAGTTGTTTACAGTGCGGCCGTCGAGACTCGAGAGCATGCGTTCCTGACCCCTGTCAGTGCGACAACTCTAGTAGCCAGTAGAGATCAACTGTCAGTGCGACAACTCTAGTAGCCAGTAGAGATCAACTGTCAGTGCGACAACTCTAGTAGCTAGTAGAGATCAACTGTCAGTGCGACAACTCTAGTAGCTAGTAGAGATCAATCTCGCAAAACACGTATTCGTCTGTATGAAACTGACACGTGTCAAGAACGCATTCTCGCGTCGGCTGGACTGGCGTGACGGGTAGAATGACTACGTTGACGGATGCTGGTGACTCATGGGGGAAGCGCCAAGGGAGCCTGCGAAATTCAAATATTCGTTATTTTCAATTTGCAGGTCAGTATCAGGTTGAAATTTGATCAAAATCTTCGCCAGTGGGCTCCACACTTACCTAGTCTCCAAGCACAACTCCTCGATCAGGTGCTCGGCTCTTGAAAGTCATCCAACAAGGTGTCCAAACCGCGCGTCAACTTCACGCAGCATCTCAAGGTACATAATCAGCCTATAAAGTTTCCGGCCTCCTGTCTGCAAGAGGGAGTGCGCCGTAATCCACCAAGCGGGCCCTGTGCGGGCTGGTAGATGTCACATGTCTTCGAATTTTTGGTTTTAGGAAATGACAGTTTCCTTACGATGTTTTCCTTCACCGTTTTGAGAGCAGTGGTGATGAAATAATTTACACAAAGTAAAACGCCTGACTGGGTTCAAACCTACAACTCGTAAATCTGAGCCAATATTATCACTGCTCACTATAGAAATTTGCAATACCAGAAGCTTCGCAGACACAAAGCTAAAACGTACGGCACCCCACATCGCACCCTTCAAGCCGGAACCTCAAGATGATGATTGATATTTCACGAAATAGTCATTCAATAGGATTATAATATGAACTTAGAAGGTTGTATTGAAGATTTTAATGACTATAATTCTGTAAACACAACATTTGTTACGGTCGCGAACGACATTCTGAAGCAAGTTTTTCTAACTGAACAGACAGCTGTGCTGCTGGCGAGTCTGTTGCGCCACTTAAACGCTAAAGTGGTGAACGGCGCGCGTGCCGGGGGACTGTCTTGTGTCACTTTGACGTCCGAAAAGTACTGATTCTCAGCCTAATTTGACTAAATTACTTTTGACTTTGATTGATTTTTTGATTTTGATCAACATAGAAATTGCAAAAAACGGAAGAATTTCGCGCTACCCCGGCGCTCTTAAAATTTTTGACATCTATATATACTAATAATAACGCTAGAGAGAGTTTGTTTGAACGCGCTAATCTCAGAAACTACCAGTCGGGTTTGAAAAAATATTTTTGTATTTGATAGCTCAATTCTTGAGGAAGGTTATGGGCTAGGTTAACATAGCGCTACGACCGTCACGAGCCGAGCAAAAAAAACTTGAGAGGTGTCAAGGGACACCCGGATGGAACAAAGTTCAAAGAGAGAGAGAGAGCGCACGCCGCACGGCTTACAACTATAGCAAAAAGTGTCGTTCCAACTTTTGGTCTTAATTTTTTCCGTCTAGCCCCCTTTCGTAACGCGCGATGAGGAACTTCGTTCCAAAAAAAAGGCAGATAGATCGCTAAGCGAAAAAGAAGTAATACCGCGGCCGGGAAATGTGTCTGAATTAGTATATTATTGTGGTGTTTTACGACTTCCACGCGAACGAAGTCGCGGGCTGAAGCTGTACTATTAACATCACTTGTGCGTCCAGCCGAACTTGAGGACTCGTGGTCAGCGCGGACACTCCACCGAGGCGGACTGCGATATTTATGCAGAATCTCACGCCTTCCTCCCATGGGGGCAGATAGAAACTAAATACTATACAATCTGTGCTAATAATAAAGCTAGTAATACGAGGAGATGGCCGATGGAGTAAACCTGTTACCGAATGGTGGCCAAGGTTAGGCCGCAGAAATCAGGGCCGTCCAATTCTTTGATTGCAGGATTGACGATATCGTCAGTCGCGGGAAACACTTGGATGAGGGATGCACAGAACAGGGAAGTGTGGCAGACGAAAAGGTAAGCCTATACCCGGCAGTGGGTGACGCCGGGCTGAACTGATGATCATGAATCTTTTAGTCAAACATAAACAAAGAAACAATGAGGGCTATCGTGTATGAGATCGCCACTAGAGGCGCTAGTGTAGCGTGAGCTCTCTGAAATATCTAATGCCACTGTTTGTGAGTGAGCTACGCGAGTTTATTTCTGAGAATAATTATGACAAAAATGAGTTACGGATCAATGAATGTCAGTGTCTTAAAAGTGGAGCTAAGAAAAAGCGGTGCAAAATTACGCGGCTTGATAGAACAGCTAGTTCAGAGGTTAGTTTGTTTACTGTTTACAAACTCATTTTTCGTTTGATTAAATATGATTTAAATGTAAACTTTGTTTTCGCGCCCGTAATAACAAACTTTGAGAACTTCAGGACCATACTCGACAGTGGCAACCACTGGTGAGCACCCAAACGGGGGCTACCGTTTGGGTGCTCACCAGTTGGCGGCCATAGGTTATGTAATGACGTCACTTCCTCTTCCAGCCGTGCGCCACCTTGAGATGCTGCGTGAGGTTGACGCGTGACTTGAACATCTTGTTGGGGCAGTGCGGACACTCCACCGAGGCCGACTCGGGCGGGTGCACGTACTTGCTGTGCTGGTGCAGGCACAGGCGTGACTTGAACTCCTTGCCGCACACGGCGCACTTGTGGATCTTGTTGCCTGTGCGGAGAACAGTCTCGAGTAATATTCAATATACAATCACGCCTGTATTCCCTGCAGCTATGGCTAGAGCTGCTTCCTACATGCATCCGTACATTCATACCTTTTCTTATTCTCCTCACCCTGCCCTCAATGTATATCTTGTCATTTTCTTCCACACTTCTCTATTAGTCGTCACCTCAGTAGTCTCACCCCCTTTCTAGCCATCATTCATTTCATTCACAGTCCATCCATCGTTTCAAGCCTTCCCCTACTCTTATAGCCATCGACAAAATAAAAGAAACTTAAGAATGCCGCTTCATGTTTGGACGGTACTCACCGTGAGCATTCGTTTTGCGAGCACAGCTACTAGAATTTGTTTTTCATGTTTTAGATTTAGTGATAATAAACACGAGCGGCATGTTTCCGACGGCAGACGCTACTGCAGCGGTAGACGCGGCGACGGCAGCCGCAGACGAGCGTGTTTAGACTTTTAGTTACCACATGTAGAACGCGCGTCACTTTGTGAGATAAAAATGATGTAGTACTTTCCTTTTTCAATATAAGTATAGAGTTTGTACTTCACTAATACTTCTCAATCATTCCAATTTACATAACAAAACCAGCCTAATTATTCCCACTGCTGAGACACAAACCTCCTCTCAGTGAGAGAGAGGGAGAATCATTCCAATTTAAACAGATTTTTTTCCTTATAACAATGAAATAAGAAGGCCACCATGAATTGCAAGGCTTGAATGTTTACAGAAGTAGAACTGACCTGAAGGATGCACATTCCTCTTATGATTAGACAAGTACTTCAGCGACCTGAACTTCTGTCCGCAGAGCTCGCACTCCTCCGAGTCCTCAATAGCCTCGTGCACCAGCTTCACGTGCTCCCTCAACGTGAGCTTCGACTTAAAGTTCCTATTGCACCGTCCACACGTCAGGATCACATCCGGCTTGCGATGTTCATTCAGCAAATGCTCCTTCAGACAGTACTTCGGCAACTCTAACAAGCATATAGGACAGGCTACAGGCTCCAACAAGTCCTCTTGATCCTCCATGAAGTATTTAGCCTCGACCTCCCTCATAATTTGCTGAAACGTCTTTCGTTTCCTAACTTTCTGTTCGGGCTGACATTCTTGACGGTGTATCATTAAGAGTTTCCGTTCTTGAAACGTGTTCTGACAGATGTGGCATTTAAAGAGGACCCTGCGGTAGTTGTGTGTGTTGATCATGTGGTCGGAGAGTAAGGAGGAGTCGAAGTCCTCGAGGCAGTGGAGACAGATCATGAGGCCGGTCTTCGGGTCCATCATGGCGTCGGTAGAGTTGAATTCTATGGGTTCTTGGTTCGTCTGCACGCACTGTGCGAGCTCCAGCAGGGCCCTGGAAGTTAAAATCCTTTTCTTTTAATCATCTACTTATTCATGTTTTTATTGTTTGACAAAGTAGAGATAGCCCTTTTAGGCCAAAGCGCCAGGATCGCACGCGAAAGGGGTGTGAAAGATTTTTATATGGAGTCAACCCGCACTGGGCCCGCGTGGTAGATTACAGCCCACTCCCTGTCGCAGACAGGAGGCCTGTGTCCCAGCAGAGGGAACGTGTGCATGTTTGGCCCTATGAAGCTGGCATACTGGCATTGTCACCCAGAGAGCACTGAAAAATAAAAAATAATACGGTAGCCCGCGAAATTAAAATTTTCTTACGTTTTATCAATTTGCAGGTCAGTGCCAGGTTGTATGTCGATTGTTGAAAGTATTATTCGCGACCATAACAATTATGTATTAACAGAATTATAATCATAAAAATCATTAATACAATAGGCTAGCTGCCTAAAAAAATCTAATTAGTCCGTCAGTTAGATTTTCAAAAAATATTGGACCCGTATTTTTTCTTTTGTCAATTTTATAAAAAAATGATGAAGATATCGCTCGTTAAAGTTCCGCGTGACGTCACGCCTTGCTACACTTTTTAGCATGGCGTCACGACTCTCTACTCCCAAATTTTGACGCGCTTTATCTTTGCCTTTTTTTGTTTGAATGACAAAAGAAAAAATACGTGTCCATTATTTTTCGATACCTAATCTAACTGATGGACTAAATATAACAATTATTTTTTTACCCAGGAAGCTACCCTATTCTCTATGTTAAAATTAGCCTATTGACTGACTCATCATCAACTGCCTGCCTTTTTCCAACTATGTTGGGGTCAGCTTCCAGTCTAACCGGATGCAGCTGAATACCAGTATTTTACATGGAGCAACTGCCTATCTGACCTCCACAACCCAGTTACTGGGTAATACGATACCCTTTGTCAGACTTTCGGGCTTCTGACTAGCAGTAATGACTGTCAAAATCCACGAATGACAGCCGGGACCAACAACTTAAAGTGCTTTCTGCTCCAAGGCATGGAGGGGTCTTGGTATGTAAAGACGGTCACCCACCCACAGATCAACCGCGGCAATTGACCGACTATTTCTTTAGTACTATTATAATCTCACTTTGTCTATTTGTACCTTGAGCTTCTTAAAATAAGCTTATTGCATTCTTGAAGTCCATATGGCCAACCTGCTCAGAGTAAACACAAGATTTAAATTCTAAGGGAAGGTGCCCACAACTTTTGTCTCAGCAATTAATTTGTCTCTTACATCAAAAGTATGACAGTGCTGTCTTTGTCGCGTCACTACATGCGTGCACTTATGTATCTTGATGTGAGACAAACTAGTTGCTGAGACAAAAGTTGCTCCCTAAAAAGCATTATATTAGTAAATAGTTTACCAAACCATATTTTTTTTCATTTGCGTTATTCTGTTGTCATAGTAAACTTGCAGTAGGCAGGGCAGATTGTAATAAGCAAGGTTTTGCGGGCCTAGATGGTACGGCCACATAATAAGAAGAGATGATAGTTTCTCAGTAAAAACGGAAGACGAAGACGCAGGGGTCTTTCTTACGTACACGGTGGTCCAGTATCGAGAGATGAAAGCGGAGAACCTAACTCCTACGAGAACCCAGGACAGAGCGTCCTGGCATTGCTGTACAAGAAGACCCAACCCCAGATGGAACTGGGATTAAGGGATGGAAGAAGAATGTTTTGCAATATTTATAATTGAATTATGTATTCAGAGCATGTGAGCTCGATAATGTGTAAGTTGTGGTTAGGTACCTGTAATTGAGTGTGCATTACAGGATAATGTATTTAAAGTATATACAAATTTTGTTATGATAAAAGAAAAGATAATATTAATGTATCTCGTTGGTAATCCTTAAATAAATAATAACGAAATATTTGACCACGCTATTTAGTCGTAAAATTACAAATTTACCCTAAACTAGTAAAGGATTGTAGACAATCAAAAAGGTTCAATTACATAGTATTGTAATGATCATCTTCGTCTTCCTCCTTTATTTCCGCTTTCACAGTCACTCCTAGATCGTAGCTGCTGCCTTCCAGAGGGTCTGTATCCATTTCCATGATGATTGTGGATGAATTTATTACTTTAAAATACGAAAAACACGTAACTTAACGAAGTCCGAATCTTATGCCTTCTTAGTTCTTATCACAGACTACAATATAATATATGGTTCTTATCTCAGTAGCGTCAAAAAATCAATTTGACAGGTAGTGTCGTAGTGATGCTATCGGTTTGTGTTGAAGCATGGTTTTATCGATGATTTTTGTTGCTAGTAAAGTCCGACATGGATTCAAATTACGTGGCGAAATAGAGAACTAATATGTGATGTAAATGTTAAGACATTTTTTCAACGTCTCCCCCAGCCATGTTTTTGGGGATCATTCGCACTAGTTCCACCAGCAATGGGCCTGTATTATGCAAGCCGCGTCCGTACATCCGTGTCCGTTTCGACTGCTCGGCCACAATTTCGTAGAAGCAAAACGACTACGTCAACATTACGAAGGAATTTGTAAAACACTAACGATGAAAGTCGCAAATTCGTAGATCCAATATTCAGAAAGTTGTAAAGGTTTAACCATGGCCGCGCAGTCGAAACGTGGAGAACTGCGCGGCCACGCAGTTCTCTTAAAGTTCTCTTAAACGGAGCTTCGTAGAGGTCCCATTCTTTTTGCTAATCACTGATACGATTTCGAAGAATATGTAGACAGTATGAATAAAGCCCTAATGTATGGAATTCACGACCTACAGAACTTAAATGCTATGGCCGCGCAGTTGACACGTGGAGAACTGCGCGGCCACGCAGTTCTCTTAAAGTTCTCTTAAACGGAGCTTCGTAGAGGGCCCATTCTTTTTGCTAACCACAGATACGATTTCGAAGAAAATGTAGACAGTAAGAATAAAGCCCTAATGTTTGGAATTCACGACTTACAGAACTTAAATGCTATGGCCGCGCGGTTGAAACGTGTAAAACTGCGCTGTCACGCAGTTCTCTTAAACGGAGCTTCGTAGAGGTCCCATTCTTTTTGCTAATCACTGATACGATTTCGAAGAATATGTAGACAGTATGAATAAAGCCCTAATGTATGGAATTCACGACCTACAGAACTTAAATGCTATGGCCGCGCAGTTGACACGTGGAGAACTGCGCGGCCACGCAGTTCTCTTAAAGTTCTCTTAAACGGAGCTTCGTAGAGGGCCCATTCTTTTTGCTAACCACAGATACGATTTCGAAGAAAATGTAGACAGTAAGAATAAAGCCCTAATGTTTGGAATTCACGACTTACAGAACTTAAATGCTATGGCCGCGCGGTTGAAACGTGTAAAACTGCGCTGTCACGCAGTTCTCTTAAACGGAGCTTCGTAGAGGTCCCATTCTTTTTGCTAATCACTGATACGATTTCGAAGAATATGTAGACAGTATGAATAAAGCCCTAATGTATGGAATTCACGATCTACAGAACTTATAACCTATAATGCAAGTTAGAAGAAGGGTGACCAAGATTTATGGTGCGTCAATCAGACATTTCAAAGCGTCGTTTTTATACCACATAGCCTATTATCATAATGAGGTAATAAGTATGCTTAATTGGATGGAGAAGTACTAAAGTAAGTAGATATAATAAAATAATACAGTTATAATATACGAAACTATTTTATCCGTTACCGTCAAGATGGAGGGACCAAGTCTTGGATTTCAAATCAGCCTACATAAAAGTTTAATATTGTAAATCTACTATTTGCAACCTTTGCACTAATTTTTCAGTACAATTAGTACTTTTTTTAAGATAAACTTCACCGTAAGTCATTTGCATAACCCAAAGGTAGACTAGACGGCGGTGGCGGTAGGGGGACTAGATGGCGCTGTGTGAAATGTCCAGGGATATTATTATTATTAAATTCTTCGAAAAACCAAAAAAATACTATCCATTAACATGCCTGACCAAATTTTTGATTTGTGATTATGGAGGGACCAACATTTATTGCCGATATTTCGCAAACGATTCATGTTAGGGATCATCAAATTGCATATTTCTAAACTAGAATTAAGGTAGGTATTGTAATACTATATAGGTAGGTTACTCCTCCGACCAGCCTATCCTATGGTCCTTCCACTTTGACGTCAAAATGGAGGGACCAACGATTTTAAATAACGTACTGCTTCAAGGGATGGCAACCTTGAGTATTTGATATTAATTTCAACTTGGTAACTCTACGCGTTCCTGAGAAAAACGTTCTTGACAGACGCGACGGACAGACAGACGGACAACGAAGTGATCTTATAAAGGTTTCGTTTTTCCTTTTGAGGTACGGAACTCTAAAAACATTAAAAACAAACAGTCATTATTTGGAAGAAAAAGGTGATAACCTAAGAGGTAAGGTTTTAACAACAAAGGTAATACTACTGCAATACATAGTCGACGTCTTAAAATGTTTACCACCATGAGGTCTATAATTCCATTGTCATTCTATTAAGCAAGTACTACTACAATATAAATTAATACTTAAGCGAAAAACATTTTGAGACATTTTGAATACTTACGGTTTGGTATGATACAGTTGATATGTTTCCTTCTTCACTTTCTTGTCCAGCAGCACTTATGATAATGATGTGTTTAAATAATGAACGTCAAGATGACGGGACCCCGTCAGGTATTTCGAATATCACGTGAATAGGATTTAGTACAATATTTCTACTATTTCATATTAAAATTCTACACTCATAAAATTTCAAATATTTTACAAAGAAAGTGGTCCCGCTATTTTGATATCAAAATGGCAGGACCAGTATTCAGTTAATGAAAAAATACATGGCGTAATCTTAAACTGAACACACCTTTTAATATGATAACCTGGCGGGGTCCCGTCATCTTGACGTTCATTTTAAATAGCCACAACAGTGCAGAATCACCAGCACACACAATCCATGATGAACCATTTATCACTGCACTGATAAAGACGCGTAAGCGGGTGGTGCTCAGGCGCGGGTGCACTCGCTTGGGAGCCGCCGAGATAGGATAAAACACCTTCTCAAAATGTCCCGTTAGTAACTTAGAATAAAATTTACCCAGATCTAAAAAAAAGGTTGTTTTTTCCAATTTTTTATTAAATGTTTACAAGTTATAGGTAGGTAGATACTAATCGAATAGATAATCATTAATCCTTTTTACAAAAAAAGGTACTTAGGTACCTACCATCTTGACGGTAACAATATTTTCGTATCTACTTACTTTGGTACTTCTCCATCCAGTTAAGCATACTTATTCCCTCATTATGATAATAACGTGGTATAAAAACGACGCTTTTGGAAATGTCTGATTAACGCACCATAAATCTTGGTCACCCTTCTTCTAACTTGCATTATAGGTTTTAAGTTCTGTAGGTCGTGAATTCCATACATTAGGGCTTTATTCATACTGTCTACATATTCTTCGAAATCGTATCAGTGATTAGCAAAAAGAATGGGACCTCTACGAAGCTCCGTTTAAGAGAACTTTAAGAGAACTGCGTGGCCGCGCAGTTCTCCACGTGTCAACTGCGCGGCCATAGCATTTAAGTTCTGTAGGTCGTGAATTCCATACATTAGGGCTTTATTCATACTGTCTACATATTCTTCGAAATCGTATCAGTGATTAGCAAAAAGAATGGGACCTCTACGAAGCTCCGTTTAAGAGAACTTTAAGAGAACTGCGTGGCCGCGCAGTTCTCCACGTTTCGACTGCGCGGCCATGGTTAAACCTTTACAACTTTCTGAATATTGGATCTACGAATTTGCGACTTTCATCGTTAGTGTTTTACAAATTCCTTCGTAATGTTGACGTAGTCGTTTTGCTTCTACGAAATTGTGGCCGAGCAGTCGAAACGGACACGTACATCCCCGACCTAGGCTAATGGCAATTCGGACAAACGTGGAATGCATTCCAATACAAGAAAAAAGCCCCCAGTGTGGCCCACCTGTAATGTGCGGTAGTTTATTACGTGGTTGCTTATTATAATGAGATGTGTAAGCAAAATAATAACTTCAAAGTTTTTATTTTTTATTTAGCCTAAACTGTCCCACTACTGAGCAGACTTCCCCCAAATCCTTCCATGCATCCTTTTCTAGTGCCACCTCGATCCAACCCCAGCGGCACGCATCTAGATCTTCTCGCCACCTCTTCCTGGGCCGGCCTTGGCCGCGCAGAAAGTTGAGAGATATTATTTTGCCGTTGCTCCTATGAACCAGTTTCTCCAACTTCTGATTTTCTGCTTACACGTCTTATTAAAATAAGCGTGATGTGTCCAGAATCTTATATCAACAGAGAATATAATGCAGACCTTGAAAAAGTCTCAATAGATAGAGAGACTCGACTAGATGCCTAGTTAAGATAATAAGTGTGAATTTGTATTTCAGAAAGAAAATGCATAAAGGAATTTATTTTCAATTTTTATAAATTTAAAATTTTATACAAACTACAAAATAAATTACTTACAGTATACAGAACGCATTACAATTTAAACATTTTGTACTGAACACCGATAACATAAGATTTGTTCAAGATTTCGCACACTGCTTTGAAGTTTTCTTTACTTCGAAATTTGTAGTAAGCCTTATCGAATTTCCATTTTGAGCTGAAACCTGTGTCCGTGAAGAACGGGTCATTCGTCTGAATGTCCAAGGGCTCATCTGCTACTGGCAAAATAAGCCTGGAAAAAGGAAATGCGGTGAATGGTTCAAATCGAATTGTATGGTTATGTTTTTATTTAATTAAGGACACTTTGGCGACAAAGAGCCTTCTTCTACAGTACGCGGCCATTAGTATGGCACATCGAGTATTAGAAATAGTTCAGCTTTGTAGACCGTCAATCTTTCGTACATTTAGTTCGTTCGAAAGATTGACGTTCTACAAAACCGTGAAAGTCTCTTTCTAGGCTGTGAATGTTTATTCCCAAAGCTCGATATGTCATAAAACGCCTGGATAATGCACAACACGGCCATGGCAACAATTTGGCACTGACAGCGCCTTTATGTCGTAGCAGTAAAGGCGGTTTTCGTTCTTTAGTGTGAAAATCTTACAGGGGAGTTTGTTGCGGCACTTCTTCCAGGTAAAGAACTAGGTAGCGGTGAAGGACGGGCATGTTGGGGGACTGTCATGTAATTTCAACATTTAAAACGTGCTGATTTTGGGTTATTCTGTTTATCCACCCAAAGGCGGAAACGCATGTCCGAGGATCCCTAGGCCTAGTTGGATAAACGGAATTTATAGGGTTGGGGGTGGATACTCGGGCATGCGTTTCTACGTATTCACCTTAGGGTGGATAAACGGAATAACCGCTGATTCTAAGCCTAATTTAAAAAAAGGCTTATGATTTTGACTGATACCTGGAGGCATGTAAGAACATTCGATGAGGCGTGCTGTCTCTTGTGCCACTATACGTGTAGTCACCGAGGATCGTGTGACCGACCGCGCTGCAATGCACACGCAGCTGATGACGGCGACCTGGTTTATGAAAATGGGTATATCCATAAAGCATTGTTTGTATACTGCACTGGTGGGTGAACCTACTAGTCTTACTAGTATTTTAGTTTAGTGTACGGACTCCACGTTTAAGACCCGCACGCGCCGGGGTAATCAATACTCATGTGTCTCTATAAACTTACCCGTAATAGGCTTCAAGAGCAGAACAGTGACAGGGCTATTCTCATAGTAGCCTGTCTCCAGCCTCAGAGCGCGCGTGTGTGCGTGTCGCGATTGAATGCATCTCAGTGACGTCTCACTTGAGGTCAGCGCTAGCATTTGATGGCTCGAGTCCGCTGTAGATGGATCTACACCTTGAAATGAAAATCGCGTGTTTTAATAACTTATTAGGAGATAATATACATATGAACATAACTTCACATTGCACCCTAATTGTGTAACACACTATCAATCACAATTTGAATCATTTTGAAGTATATTTTACTAATCCTTTGCTTCATTTGTTTGAAAAATTTGTCTGCTCAACAACGCTTACCCCGCTGGCAGGTAGGCAGAGGTGTATAGTACACCCACAATGCGCTAGTTTTATTTAAATTCCATCAACCAGGAGATGACAATAAAGGGGCATACTATGTCTGAACGGCAAGCTATATAAATTCCTCACGCAGACAGTTCTCTGTCTGCGTGAGGAATTTATATAGCTTGCCGATCCTTGCTGATGTTTTTACACAGACAAAAACATCAGCAAGGATCGTGTATCTAACCATTTAAAAAACTATTAAACAAACAAACATACTATTGGCACATGGATATCTATGTATTGGCATGTCCTAGAAATAAAAAATCGAAGACATACGTCATCTATCAACTTGCATTATACCTTAGCCCACTCTCTCCCTCTCATAGAGAGGAGGCCTGAACTCCAGCTGTGGGGACATTATAGACTGATTATGGTAAACATTACTTACCAACATCAAACTCAATATCAGCGACTTCAAACGTGACGTGTCCTCTAACAACAGCCAAATAGAACTTCGTAGTCAAACGCTGCTCAAAAAGCTTCCCTGCGCGCGCAGCAAACAATTTATTTTTGGCGATACACAGCACGCCACTCGTCGCGTAGTCCAGTCGATGCACGAAATGAAGCGGGAACATCGATGACGATAAGTGAGAATCCGGCGACGCTACGTGATACGTCACTGTATTCTAGAAAATTTATTAATTAATTCAAAATTTACTATTCAAGTAAAAAAAAATACTGTACAAAGGCGGACTTGTGCTAGTATTTATGTAGTGCTTCTTATTTAGCGGCTTAGTATTGTCTACCAGTCAACCTTAGGGTGATGGAGATGGCAGGTGTAACATACAGGATAAAAAGCTCAAAAATGTAAATACTAATACATACATACATATCAACAAAATGAGGAGAAATAATGATCGGTAGAGAAAAAGAATACAGCAAATCAGCGCTGGGATGTTGCAGCGAACTTAAAAAAATAACTGGAAGATTAGAAATGTAACACAAAGCCTATATTTCCCGAAGGGGTAGGTGTTTAGCACAGTCAATTGTACATCAATGGTGACACTTGCACTACGAATACCACCCTGCCCTTTGAACACGGCACGGTTTCTTTACGGTACGGCGCACAGTGGACGGAAAAACAAGCTTCCCTTTCGTAGGATTTTTGAAAAATAAAATGTTTTATTTGATAGTTTCAAGTATACAGTTTTGTCGAGTACATTAAAACATTCAATAAATTAGTAGTTACGGGTTTTTTTTTTAAACCTATACCCTAAAAAAATTACTTTATGTTTTTCAAATGTATGAAAATGGAATTTGTTGTCCTCATAACTTTTTTCTGTCTTGAATTGTAAAGCTGAAACTTTTAGGTATTGTTGCCGAGCCTATACCAAAGCCACCTGACCTTTGACCTTGACCCCGAACTTCCCCGTTCAAAAGATATGAATGAATTAAAAATGCATATTTGGACGATGTTGTAATACGCGGTAATGTATCAAAATATATATATATATATATTACCCAGTATTGAGCCCTGATAGACAGCATAATTATATATGTTACTATTGATCTTGACGAAAACCGTCCTTATTCAAAACGTATGAATTAATTAAAAATTTATATTTCGGAGATTTTCATGGTAAAAATGGTTGTTAAAGCCGCAATATTGTATTCTACTAAGAATTCTTTAATTACCTACCTATATATTTGTCAAACTAGACTGCCTCACTTAACAATAGTCACCACCTATCCTCAATTCCCATTGTAATTGCGCAGGTGTGACCAAAAATTAGGGTGATTAGGTTCATTGTTTATCAAATAATGGTACGATACTTAAGTGCACTTACCATTTTTCTGCGAATTTTGTTGTTATTCTAGGTAGATGACTGTACATCTCATGAAAGATCAAACAATGATTCCGGTTAATGAATTAGAGTTCTGGTTTTGCTAATTAGGGTATTTAGATTCCTTTTTTGTCAAATAATGGGAACATTATGTCCTTAAGTGCACTTAAGGTTAGACAATCATTTCTGGAAATGGATTGGAGTTCTATTCTAAATTAAAACAGTATAAATATTAAGAGCATCTTTACTTTATTTCACTTACTTGCGCTAATTTGTTGTCAAATCACGAATACGTCAAATCTCGATATATTTGTATTCATGAAGCAAAATTCTTTTAATGTGGACATGATACAAAAAGTGTTAACTTCTGTGAACATTTCTCTATCTGAAGAGGAAAATACAAAGCTTAAATCATTTTGTGCTACATATACGAGTAACCTTAAGCGAAAATGGAAATAATTTCATATGACACCAAAAATTTTTTTTTTAAAGTTTGTAAATTGGTTAGACTCAGTAGTAAAATGGCCTGACTTTCTCCAAGTAAACATTGATCAATTTAGAACTGAAGATCCATCGTGTATTGAGATGACATATGAAGATGTCTCAACAAGTGTTTCTACAGTAACAGCACCTAGTACATCAACAGAGTTCGCTATGCCCCGTACTGTGTCTGTGTCGAGGTCAACCACTAGGTACAGTTACTCCTCGGAAAGAATTTGCGGACCTAAGTCCACTTCAAAAAAGAAGACGAACTGAAGATCTTCTAGCTAAAAATGATTTTGATACACTAGCTTATGCTCTAGTCATGAAAGCTGGTGAAAATGAAAATCAAATGGACTTTGCAGAATTAGTGAAGCATTTAATTAAAAATCCAGAGAATGCACCGATGCTTCGAGCTTGTCTGAATTCAACTAAACGAATTTTGCCAACAGATAAGGCACTGGGTATGTCAACATCACTAAAGTTGTCAAAAGGGCAATATATTACATTGAGGCAGACAACAAAAGATATGGGATGTGATATTTATCAATTGAATCCTATATATTTAAATTTGAGGTACATAACCGCGTATTACAACATCGTCCAAATATGCATTTTTAATTCATTCATATCTTTTGAACGGGGAAGTTCGGGGTCAAGGTCAAAGGTCAGGTGGCTTTGGTATAGGCTCGGCAACAATACCTAAAAGTTTCAGCTTTACAATCCAAGACAGACAGAAGATATGAGGAAAACAAATTCCATTTTCATACATTTTAAATATATAAAGTCATTTTTTTATGGTATAGATTTTAAAAAAAACCCGTAACTACTAATTTATTCAATGTTTTAATGTACTCGACAAAACTGTATACTTAAAACTATCAAATAGAACATTTTTTTTTTCAAAAATCCTATGAAAGGGAAGCTTGTTTTTCCGTCCACTGTGCGGCGTATGAACGGTGCCGCAGAAAAATTGTGTCCACAAGCTTCCATAATGATCCAATACAACACTGACGACCGTGCCAACAGAAATGGCGAATAAACCGTAGTGTTCACGGCACCGCTACGTCAATGTCATATTGTGACCACTGATGTGCGGTTGACTGTACACGTATACGTATTTCGCCAGTTATGTTTATGGCTCTGAGATTTAAGGGGTAAGCGCCAGAGTAGCCCGCGAAATTAAAATTTTCTTACGTTTTCGCAATAGCAATTGAAGGAATATTTCATGAAATATCAATCGATAGGGTTATATGAACTTAAGAGTGTTGTATTGATAATTTTGATGATTATAATACTGTAAATTATAATGAATCGGTTGAAAAATATATCTTGTTCAATATACAACCTGACACTCACCATTAAATTGCAAAAAATGTAAGATAAATTGAATTTCGCGGGCTACCCTGGCGCTTACCCCTTAAAGGCTGTTTGAGGTATTTTTAATCCGGCGTTGGATGCTGTGCTGATTTTGCATTACAGTGATATTTGTTCTCGTTACAAAGGACAACAGGAAGAGGGTAATGTTGTCACACTGTTATTCTTTCGATATCAATTTGTTTTATCGAAAATGTACTACTACAACATTATCACACACAAGCTCCACCCCAGTGTTGCCAGAATGTTACTTTTGTAACATTTGTTGTTACTTTTGGCCCTGTTATGTTACATCCATGTTACACGACGCAAGATGTTACTTTTACGTTACATTTCGTACTTGAAAAATATTTTAAATTTTTAGAAAGACATTTGTAGACCTAATATTGGCAAACCTTGTTTAACCGATCTAATGAAAATATTGCAACATGTAGGTACACTACACATACACACGGCGACACATCGAGCTATACATTTCCAGTTTTGACAGAACTCGCATTGTATAGGTTTTTCGTACAATCAGAAGTCATAAAGTATTGAGTATAAATCAGCTACTGGATAAGTATAGCTCGATGTGTACCAATGATTTTATCTCTTTCGCTGTTTCGCGCACTTGCAGAACGAGATAATTCTATTAAAAAAGTATATTCTAGGTTCTATGTGGTAATTATTAAACGAGTATGTTTGATTATGACTTTGTGTTTTTAATTATACATATTACAGACTAAAAAATAATCACATATTTTATTTTAAAATGTATTTTTTTTATTTCGGATTTCGACTAATCGGGCGATCCAAAAGTTTGGTACAAAGAAGAAAAATCTGTTTATTGAGCTATTTAAACAAATATTCCCTAAAAAATAAAATGTTACTTCTGTACTTTTGTCACCAAAATTTTACTTTTTGACAAAATAATGCTAAGTTACTTTTGACAAAAGGGCACTGGCTATTATATGTTCTGTGGCACTGGCAACACTAGCACCCACCCACCCTGCACGCTCCACTATGCTATGTAAACAATGTAAACATAACCTTGAACACTCGTCACTACATCGTTTTATTTTAAGAAAAAAGTTAAAATAGGCTTACCTTTTCATTTTTATCCTCCGAATTAATATACATATCGAAAGGCTTGTTTACGACCAAAAAATTGTCGCTTTCGTAAAGCCTGTCGACCACCATCTTTGTTGACAAAAAACCCCGCAATTTTTCAAATAGATGCGTTCACTCGCTTAGATACAAAACTGGTCCAATAAAATATTATGATTCATTATCCACGGACATTTCAACTGTGAAGATTGATCATTTAAAATTTTAAGAGATGGTATACATTTCGATATATTAGGGCAAAATGACAGCATTAATGATATGACCACGGTTCGTATAGCTCTGTCGATGTAAGTATCCAACAGATCTTCCAATGGCATCATTTTACCCATTGGATATCGAATAAAATCGTTTGTTTTTTTATTTCATAATTTCATGGATATCAGCGTCTTCACACAGAATTTTGTTTGACAGAAGTTAGGGCAAAACAAAAGCTGTAGGTTGGAGGTTGTACAGCATAGACTACAGAATAAGGATAAATAATCTTTTTTGTCTGTGACAGAATACCACCGTACCGATTACATTTTTTTTATTATATATTCAGTTATTCTTATTTAATATTTGGTGAAAAAATGCTAGTCCAGTTAGTTTTTTTTTTGGAACGAAGTTCCTTATCGCACGTTGCAAAAGGGGGCTAGACGGAAAAAATTAAGACCAAATGTTGGAACGACACTTTTTGCTATAGTTGTAAGCCGTGCGGCGTGCGCGTGTTTCTCTGTCTGTCTCTCTCTTATAGAAAGTAAGCCAGTTATACTTCGTTCCATCCGGGTGTCCCTTGACACCAAAAGACTACAATATGTATAGGGACACTTGACACCTCTCACGTTTTTTTTTATAAAATACATTAACTGGTAATGATAATACACAATAGTAAAGTATCATACAGCTAAATGTTTACAGTAAGTACTAAATTAGATAACTAGAACTAGAACACGCCGGCGAAGTACTCCTTCACATCGCTGTTATCCGGAAACTTTCCCAGAAGACTCAGACTGGCTGGCTGGCAGCATTACCACATTAATACTAATAATGATATAATAATTAGTCTTTGACGCTTATTGTTCGACCAATGTGTAAAGTGCTTAGAGAATTAAACCAATGCTCTAAGGTAAAGTGTCGACTGTCGAATAGTCCGCGAGATTTAATTACATAAACTTTTTTGAACGCATTAATTTAATGTCAAAATTGACATAACTTGACAATGACATGTAGATAATGCGGCGAAATTACGGAGTACCTTATTTTGTCTAAAGAAATGAAAATTTTCTAACGTTTCCTAATAGTTTGGTTAACATCAAAGAAATAAGTAAGCAATTGTTGGTGTGTAGGTGCGAAGTGGTCAAAAGGGAGAAATAAATAAAAATGAAGCGAATCAAAAGGCATAAAGTGAAATCTGAGGCGCCGGAAACCTCCACATCCTACAACCGAGAGCATGAAATCCATGATTTGGCGTATTACATCCACGACAGGGTGGAGCTCATGCACCAAGTGTTTTCTGTGATCAAATACAAAGAATTAAAGGCTATGGTCCCCGCAAGCATCAGAAATATATCCTTAGATGACCTGCAGGAGCTATGCACTGAAGAGGTTTGATATTTCATGTATTTAGGTACTGTACAATATAGTTCTTTTTTTTAGTTTCAACCCTTGTACTGTTTTGGCTGACATTTTCGCTATTTTTTAGTTGATATCCCTCAGTTTCTAAGGTCTTCTGGTGACCTTAATGAATCTTCGGGTCCATGGTACTGCTTGATCACCACACTTGACTGATAGATTTCTGATATGAATGTTATAGACTTTTATTTAATACACCTGCAGCTATTATAAATATTAATATTAAGGATACAGACAGTCATAGTTATTGCGACACAATGTGTGCACATTGCCACATTAAACAATAAATAAAAATGTACTCAATTTCTATGCATTTATAAACCATTTACTTACGCATAATCATTTTATAATGTTCCCTCTGCTGAGCTGAGACACAGGCTTCCTGTCTGTAAGAGGGAGTGGGCCATAATCCAATTTCTTTTTCTTTCTCACAACCTACAATTCACTATTTGGGGCTGATGCCACTGCAATGGGCCATCACTGTCCTCCATTTATTTTGGAACTGCCAGAAATTAAAGATGGTTGGTTTGTCAGAAAGTTGAAGAATTGTCAAGAACTCCATAGTGATTCTTTCACTTCCAGAGTTTACTGTTGGTCTATACTAGTAACAATCTATTTACTGTCTCATAGTGCATTAGAGATAATTTTCAATTGGTGCCTCCTCATCATCTAAAATGGTCTAAGAGGCCTCTGCGTTGGCTTCGGCCCCTCGTACACCTAAGATGTGTAAAAAAATAAAAAAAGTTGAAAAGTTAGTTTGTTTGAATGTGCTAAACTCTGGAGCAACTGTTGGATTTGAAAAAAGAATCTGCATTTGTTAGCCCAAAAAGAAAAAAGCCTAAGAGATAGCCAAGCGAAAACAAAGTGCCAGCCTGGGCAGACATTTCATGCAGGTCAAGTGGCAGGCCGAGCTAGTCACTAGATCAGGGAGGGCGAAACACCTTCGTGGCATTTTTTCCAAATAAATGTTAACTGTGGCCATGATGTGCCAACAAACAATGTTGGCTACTGGAAATTATACTGTTTACTAGCTGACCCGGCAAACGTTGTTTTGCCATATAAACTATTTCTAGCTGCCCGGCGCTACTTCGTTCGCGTGGTGTCCTACCACCTACCCCTACCCTACTCCTACCCTGCTCCTACACTACTCCTACCCTACTCCTACCCTACTCCTACCCTGCTCCTACCATACTTCTACCCTACTCCTACCCTACTCCTAC
Organism: Apamea sordens; assembly: GCA_945859715.1. NCBI lineage: Eukaryota > Metazoa > Arthropoda > Insecta > Lepidoptera > Noctuidae > Apamea > Apamea sordens. The sequence continues at coordinate 200,229 of OX244015.1, read as the reverse complement.
CTACCCTACTCCTACCCTACTCCTACCCTACTCCTACCCTACTCCTACCTACCCTACTCCTACCCTACTCCTACCCTACTCCTACCCTACTCCTACCCTACTCCTACACTACTCCTACCCTACTCCTACCCTACTCTTACCATACTTTTACCTTACTCCTAACCTACTCCTACCTACCCTACTCCTACCCTACTCCTACCCTACTCCTACCCTACTCCTACACTACTCCTACCCTACTCCTACCCTACTCTTACCATACTTTTACCTTACTCCTAACCTACTCCTACCCTACTCCTACCCTAGTCCTAACCTACTCCTACACTACTCCTACCCTACTCCTATAAGTAAATAAAGTATTAAATAAAAAAAAAAAAAAGTATTCTATGTTCTATCTCCTGGTTCTAAGCTACCTCCCCACCAATTTTCAGCCAAATCGGTTCAGCTGTTCTTGAGTTATAAAAAGTGTAACTAACACGACTTTCTTTTATATATATAGATTAGCAACTATTAAGTCACATAACCTTTATTATTATATACAGTATGTTAACATAAAAGTCTACTTATTTATTTAAATTATAATAAAACAAAATTAGTGCACCTTCTGCTGTTCCAACTAGATGACTTAGGTACCTCAATTCCTGAAATGATGCCGTGCCCAAATTATTTTATAACGCGCCACCAATGACACGTATGCCATTGGTTCACCATTCCTGCACTAGATAGATTGATTTTGCATCTACTAAAACATACATAATAGTTAAAACAATAGAGGTACATGCCTAAAATTAAAATGTATTGTAATTCCAGCTCCTCGGCATAAGCTCAAAGCGCCTCTGTGCGATCCTGGACGGTGCTGACCCTCCCTCGGACACGGAGTCGTCCAGCCCGTCACCACCGCCAGAGCTGGAGACAATATCACTGGACAGCATATCTTCAGATGATGAGATCCTGAGCCAGACAAGCAATAAAAAGAAAAAGGTATGTTCACAGCTCATACACAACATAGCATTACCAGCCTGTAATGTTTCCTCTCTGGGACACGGGACTCTTCTCTCTCAAGAGGGCTATAATCTATCATGCCAGCCCTGTGCGGATTGGTAGCTGCCACATGTCTTCGAATTTGTGGTTCTGGGTCATCCTGGCTTCACAGCTCTAGCAGAAGATGGTGTGAGTACAAAAAATATCTTAAAACAAACTAGGTACTACTCTCGTCTGATCGCTGCTGTGGTCTGTAAAACCACCTGTCTCAGACCCAGAGGTCCCAGGTTCGATTTCCAGCAGGGACAAATTTTTCTGACAACCTGGGTAAGGAGTAAAAAAGACTGGCTGACTTTCTCTTGTGGAAATAATATTACAAGCTTCACTTACATAATCAGCCTATAATGTTCCCACTGCTGGGACACAGGCCTCCTCTGTGAGAGGGAGTGGGCCGTAACCCGCACTGTGGTGGACGCGGGCCCAGTGCGGGTTGGTACATGTCACATGTCTTTGAATTTTTGGTTCTAGGACATGCCGGTTTCCTCACCGTTTTGAGAGTAGTGGTGATGAAATAATTTACACAAAGTAAAGCGCCTGTCTGGGTTCGAACCCACGACCTACAACTCGTAACTCGCGGCCGTTAGCTTTAAATTGATTGAATTATCTTCCAGCACAAACACCGCCGCCACTCCAAGTCAAAACCCAAACGCAAGAAGTCAAAAGACGGGGACGAAGGCGATGCGGACAAGAACAAGGCGTCTCGCGCCGGCCTGACAGTGCTCGAGCTGCTGGAGCTGCAGGCTCGCGCTCGAGCCATCAGGGCGCAGTTACAGCAAGAGCAGCAGAACAGTAAGTAGCGTTTGTCCAATTGTTGAGAATGGTTTATGATAGCCTTATCATAACATCACGCTACGACGCTTAGGAGCCGGGCAAAAGGAAAAATAGTCGGAAAGAACGCTAAACGAGAAAGTAGTAGCACGGGTTCGTGCTGCTACTAATTTATACAATCGTATACATATATGATAATTATAATCCCATCGGGATGCGATGGGTCGAGGGTCGTCATTCCACGCGGACGATATCGCGGGCAGGACACTGTATTTTGTTTGTTTCATAGAGCCGGCGTCAGAGCAGACCACGACCAAAGAGCCGTCACACTCGTCAGACAACGAGGTGGAGATCAAGGAGGAGCCGCCCGAGGTGGTGGAGATCAGCAGCGACGAGGAGAAGCCGAAGGTGGACGAGCTGCAGAACAGTGAGTATTTAATGTGTACTCTAAGCACACTACTGTTCAGACGAGGAGAAGCCGAAGGTGGACGAGCTGCAGAACAGTGAGTATTTAATGTGTACTCTAAGCACACTAATGTACAGACGAGGAGAAGCGGAAGGTGGACGAGCTGCAGAACAGTGAGTATTTAATGTGTACTCTAAGCACACTAATGTACAGACGAGGAGAAGCGGAAGGTGGACGAGCTGCAGAACAGTGAGTATTTAATGTGTACTCTAAGCACACTAATGTACAGACGAGGAGAAGCAGGAAGGTGGACGAGCTGCAGAACAGTGAGTATTTAATGTGTACTCTAAGCACACTAATGTACAGACGAGGACTGGACGCCATATTATTATGCATTTTCTACCAGTCGAACTTTGTGTGATGCAGACAAACTGTGGTAGATGCTGAAGTAGAAAAATCACACCAATATTATAAAGGCGAAAGTTTGTGAGTGTGTGTGTGTGTGTTTGAAAGAAAGAATGAAAAATGCATTTATTGGCATTACACAAAATGGCACCTTAAAACTATAAAAACAGAAAACAAAGATTATAATGCCAAAAGGGCCTCAGCTCAGCATAATGTATGTATGTATGTTTGTTACTTCTTCACGCTCAAACAGCTGGACCAATTTTGATGAAATTTGGTACACAGATAGTTTATAACTTTTATGTGAGCATCACAGATTTTGTAAAATTATAACGTGTGTAAGAGGCACTTAACGAAGCCGAGAGTCACTCGTATTCCCCGCCTTGTAATAATTGTTTTATACTGGACCATACCAAAGTTCCAACTTTTGCTGACGTTTTTTTACGAGAACAAGGTTTTTAATGTTTCAACACAACTTTAAAAGAAAAGCAAAGAAGGAATAAAGTTTATTCGGACACAGTTCGTGAAACACAAAATACAAGATTAACAAAATAAAAATAATGTTTCAAACAATAAAAATAATGTTTCCGTGTGTGCCTCACGGCTGCGCGCCAGACGGATTCATTTCAGCATTCATGCCAGACATGCTGTCTGATGCTGGCGGTGGACTCTCAATACCCCCACACCCCCTGTACCGTTGCCCGCACCCATAAACACAATATTTTGCGTGCACTACGCACTACCACAAACAGCAAATGTTCACGCCAAGTCGTTTCCTAGCATTTATTTTTGTGCAATGTTACTTAGTTTGATGTACAGAATGCGTAGTGGATGGCTATGTGATGGGTCTTTTTACGCCCTGTATATTTATTATTAAGATAACAGTTATATCTGAACAGACAGCTGCTGCTGGGGAGTTTGTGGCGCCACTTCTCCTTCCCATCGAAGGCACTGGAAGTGGTGAAGGGCGTGCGGGGGACTGTCTTATGTAATGTTGACGTTCGAAAAGTGCTGCTTCTCAGCGTAATTTGAATAAATGACTTGATTTTAATACGAATGAACTACACTACATTCATGATAACCGGTTGCGCGTCGATGTCCCTGCCACTCTGTAGATTTATAGTTTGTAATGAATTGACTGTGTGAAAGATGATATGGTTAGGGGTGACTACCGAGATGACGACTGATGGGTGTGTCCGTGGCATCACAGCGGGGGCCCTATCAGAGTAACATTATGTTACTCTGATAGGTCCTCCGACCGACCTCTGATACATTGAGATGAGTGCAGGAGAGTGATGAAGAGGTAGGTACATGTGAATCTTTATATTAATATTTATTCCTAAGCTAGCTGCGCCCCACAGTTTCACCCGCATAAATTTAGATCCCTTGGGAATATCGGGATATCCTATGTGGTAATCTTGGTTATCTGCCGATCTAATTAAATGATAGTGAAAGTCTATCTAGTAGTTTAAAAGATCTGAGCAAATACACTGACGAATGACACTGTTTTGTACATATTAAGGGATTATTTATTTTGCAGAAATAATCGAAGAGAAAGAAGCCATCACTCCTCAACAGGCGTCTCCGCCGGCCGCAGTAACCAAACGAATTAACGACCTGGTCATTACCGTTCCACAGAAAACCAAGCAGAAAATCAAACTTAACCGAAATAAATCCATACCCGCTACCGCAGACAAACCCACTAGTATTGCCACCACACAAAAAACTACAGACACACCCAGTGTTGCCACCCCCAAAATTGTCAAGCCGACTGAAAACAAAAACGTCGATACCAAAAATACGAAAAAAGATAAGTCTAAAAAAAAGAAAAAAGATAAAAAGAATGTCAGTAAAGATGACATAGACAATGATGAGATTACTCTACAGCTGTCAGATACGGAGAAAATGGATCTTTTAGAAGATTTGGATAGGAAACATTATGATAGCGTCAGTTCTGAGTCTAGCTCGGAATCTAGCAGCGATTCTGATGCGTCTGTAAAAGAAAAAGATAATAAAGATAGTGGTCTAAAAGAGGAGGATGGTGTTACGAGTGTTACGACTGCGGAAAATATAGATTGTGAAGGTAATGCTGCAGAAGTGGCTTTAGAAGATGTAAAAGTGGCTTTAGGATCTGCAAAAGTGGCAAGAGTCGCTGAAAAAAAGTCTGAAGCAGAAAATAATAAAAATAAGGAAGAACCTAAAGCTACTTCTGTACTAGTTACAGAAGATATTACTAATAAGACTGAACCAAAGCCTTCTGATATCGATATTACAGAAGAAAGTAAAGAAATAAGAACGGGGTCTGACAAAGCAGTTCACACTAATAGAAATATTGAAACTGTCGAAATAAATCTCGAAACTCAATCTGACAATGTAGAAAAAACAGATTCTAATACTACTTCAAAAGATACTCTCGCAGAGAATTCAGGTGCTGCAATAAAAGATACTCCTGCTGTAGCTACAAAAGATAAAGATAACGCAGAGAAAGATACAGAAAATAATTTGTCCGAAGGAGAACTATCAGACAGAGAGAGTTCAGAAGTCGAAGCAGTAGACTTGAAACCGGAAGTGGTCTGCATTTCAGACGAAGAAGGAGGTAAGAAAGCTAAGAAAAAGAAGAAGAAAAAAGAAAAGAAATCTAAAAAAGATAAAAAATCTAAAAAGAAGTCGGATTTTCGTGAAAGCGCCGATCAAAACTTTTTTAAAGATAATTTAGGAATGGAAAATTCTTCTCAAGATTCTAAAGAAGCCATATACAATACTACTCAGTCTGATGCTCCTCCTCTCATAACAAAAGCCATAGACGAAGTCCCAACTGAAATCATAGACAAAATAGACTTAACCGCAGAAACAACCACAGACAACGACATGAAACCTATAAAAGAAGAACTGCTCATAGACAATGATCTCAAAACTCAGAAAGAAATCCCAGCTGCCCTTTCAGACAGCGACGCAGAAGCAGTTTACGAAATAATGGAGCTCTCCGACGACTCCTCATGCTGCGAGGTAGAATGTACTACAACACTATCTAAAGAACCAACTGCTTCAGAAATTGAAGCGTTAGCAGCCAAAATAGACGAAATACAGAGAGTAGATATCATCACTGATAAGGAAATAAGAGCCTATGAGAGACGACAAGAGAAAGCAGACGTCGACGATATTGAACAAATCTCCTGGAAAGATCGATACTTAGACAGTAAGAAAGTAAAAAAGGTGTTAACCACAGCGAATATATTCAATGCTTTGAGGAAGAAGAATATAGAACTAAAAAAGAAGTTAGCAGAATCTAAAATCGAGACAGAAGAGGCTGTCCCAGAAGAGAAAGAAGTACAAGAAGAGACTGTACTAGAAGAAGGCTCTATAGAGCATTACAACACTCTAGAAGCTCTAACTACTTACGTCGATCCCGTAAAAGTAGTGCCTAAAGATTTGAAAAAAGATGCAAAATTACTTTTGAAAATGTATAAAAAGTTGCTGAAATACAATGATATGAACAAACCAGAAGACCCCAATAAGAAGAGAAAGAAGAAGAAGAAAAAGATTAAGAAAGATATGATGCATACAGAAGAGGAAAAAGATACGATGCATACAGAAGAGGGAAAAGATACGATGCATACAGAAGAGGGAAAAGATACGATGCATACAGAAGAGGGAAAAGATACGATGCACACAGAAGAGGGAAAAGAAACGATGCACACAGAAGAGGGAAAAGATACGATACATAGAGAAGAGGGAAAAGATACGATGCATACAGAAGAGGGAAAAGATACGATGCACACAGAAGAGGGAAAAGATACGATGCACACAGAAGAGGGAAAAGCTACGATGCATACAGAAAAGGGAAAAGATACAGGATTAGTTGTTGAAGATGTAAGTGTGGAGAATAAAGAAGTAAGCGTAGGAATTGGAGAAGAATTAGGAAGTAAAGATAATGAATTAAGTAGTAACGAGGAATTTGTTAGTAAAGAGGGAGATTAAAGTATTTCTTTGTATTTATTTATTCAAATAATAATAAAATGTGCTGTGTTAAACACTGTGTTCGTTTTATTATGGTTGGTAGGTCAAGATCAATGTCAATGCTTATTTAATAACCGGCGAAAAAGGGCTTTGAAAGTCCGTGGCATTGTGGCATACCAACCTGTCCGCATTTTGTTTATTTTTTTCAAAATGAGGGCCACGAATGCAACCTTTTAAAAAACGAGAGTTGACATCAATGCTCTATCAATTTATACAGTTTAATGCGACTTGAAAAAAAAAAAAAAACAAAATGGCGGACAGGTAGGTATGCCAGGCTCCATATAAATATCTTTAATCCCGTTTCTACGCATCTGCTGACATGGCAACAGTCCGCGCGTCGATGTCACTTATGTTTCAAATCCGACTGGTCGCTCCATGCTCTGTGGGTCGCTCCAGAGATTAGCGCGTTCAAACTGTTCAGCTTTAATATTAGTTCAGATAGAAACCGTGGGTGTATGTAGGTACAGGCACAGACGCCAGCAGGTCAATCTACTACATCTGTCAAATTTCTTTAATTTTCTTTATTTATTTAATAGATTTTCAACTTTATCATTAAAGCATTAAGGTTCAAAGTTGATTGGGAAAATTTGACAGTTTCGGGTAGCTTGACCTACTGGCGTCTGTACTTGTGTAAGTGTAGGCACTCCAGATAATTATAATATTATTCTAATTAGTACTCGAATTAAGGCCAGTTTCGCAGAAGTTTATTGTTCACAGAAAGTCGGGACTTTACATGTCTTGCTAACAATCTTATCACAATCGTTCCAGCACTTCCAGCACAGCTATCCACAGCCACTCGATGCTTCCGCACTCTATCGAACATCACTCAATGTTATCGTAGCAGTCCTCTAAACGCTGTTCACAAGTCCTAAACTCGAAAATTTTGTCAGTTTAAATCAAATAGACCGCTCTTGTTCCGCCAGCTGCGCTGTCGGGGTCGGGGGCAGGCAGCGACCATATAACCCCATATAATAGGTTGTATGGTCGCTGGGGGCAGGTTATCAAAATATGTCATTGTCGACTCATTATATGTATATTAGTCTATGATTGTCGACACGATAGCGTCGGATGGCGCACTATAGTAGCAATGGCTTTAATTTTGACAGTTCAATAACGTTATTTACGTTGTTGGCCACCAGACGAATATTTCAAACATAATTATGCAGCAATGGATTAGCAATATCTTTCAACATGATTCTGGGGGTCTACTCCGAAGTAGTATCGGCCGACTGTGCGGCCGTTTCCTGCTACGAAGTTAGGTACTATTTGGTTCGGTCGGTTCCGATCCTACACTCCTACACTCTTTCGAATATTGACTATGGTCCCGATCACAGAACAGATAAAAGAGGGTCCCGATCCCGACCCAACTGAGCCGATTCGAACTTTTTTCGCATTTTTCAATAATATTCGGTTCGGCCATGTGTCGGTCCGATCCGAACATTCGCACTTTTCACTTCGGAGTAGGCCCCCAGTTTGTGATCGCTAGTGTTTTACTGGTGCATCATATAATTACAATAACAGCACATGCTCGTACTGTGCGCGTCGTTCGCGCATGTGTGTGTGTGACGTCATAGTATTTATTTATTAAAATCGATGTTGTTTTTACAACTACCGGGAAGTTTACCGCAACCCCTTTATTTAATGTTTAGGGGCTACAAAAGAGTTAAATATCGAACAAAATGTTTCTCTTTGAGCCAAGATTTGTCCTAAAATAGTAATCGACAATCGTTCTTGGCTGAGAGAGGCTCCAAAAACGCCACCCTGTATTAACAGGGTGGCGTTTTTGGAGCCTCTCTCTCTCTCTCTCTCTGTCGCTGTATTTCGAGAAATGCTTGTCAATATAATTATTGACAAGCATTTCTCGAAATACTCGTAATCTATAAACATAGGTTTACGTACACAATATAACTGTTTTGTTATTGCATCGATGACGTATTTAATTAATATTTATTACTCTGTGACCTAAACCTGCAGTTAAGTCACACTTTATCTGTGACTTAAGTACTCCATTTTTACACAGAAAAGCGTGACTTAAGTGCGCGTTTAGGTCACACGAGCTATAAAATATTGTACGATACGTCACACGTGTGCTTAAATACACACACGTATTGACGTATCGTAATGTAATTTTCAAAAGTGAAGGTATTTTTCTTAAACAAAAAAGTGATAGGTAAAAAGAATTTGAATTTAAATTTTCCACACAATGGGTGCTTGAAGATAGACGGCGGCGCCGAGGTCAGCACAGAAAGCGGTGGTGATGATCGACGCTGGTTCGAGGTGGTGCGGGAAAAGAGTTCCTGGAAGGACTTGGGGGAGACCTTTGCCCGGTAGTAGAAAAAGAAAAAAAAAAGATTTAAAATGCAAGCGAGGTTGCAGGCAAGAACTAGTTACTTACCAACTATTGTTAGAAAAGTACCTCAAGTATTCACCACTTCAATTTATCATTACCGTCCGTATATAAACGCGTACAAGTCTCCCTCCCTGCACTAGATTTTTTAACGGTATTGTTCTAAAAATAGTTCACAACTAAAGAGTATTTTCTCCGACGACCATGAAGCTGCTGGTCTCCTGCTGTCTCTTTGTCTTGGTTGTCTCTGAAGCGCTGGGTCTGGGATACCATCAAGATGTGGGCATCCCAGAGGCAGCTAGAATCAGGGAGATGGAAGCTAAGTTGAAGACCTCAAGAATCCTCGGGGGGATGCCATCGGCGAGTGGTGACAACCCTCATTTGGTGAGCAGTTTTGAGTATTTTTTTTTTCTTTTGTAAAATATTTTTTGTAAGTTCGTGTTCGTCTGGCTAAGTAACAGACGGTGGCTCGATGAAGGATAAGCTACGCTGGGTGCTGTTGTTGCGTGGATGGGTAACTATCCATTTCATACCGATACGCCTCCGTGCCTTGCGGAAATCATGTTAAATCGTCAATCTCAGCTGTCATTCGTAGATTTTTTACAGAAAGACTTACGGGTATCTATAGTCATAGTCAAAATCCCGAAAGTCTAGCAACTAGTCTTAACAAGAGTACCGTACGTTATCCAGTAACACGTTTGTGTAGGTCAGATAGGCAGGCGCTCCTTGTAAAATACTGGTAATTCAGCTACATCCGGTTAGACTGGAAGCCGACCCCCACAAGTTGGAACAGGCATCAACCTCATGCTGCCCTTATTTCGTAGTCGAAATAAAGGACGGTTATGCAATTCTTTCTACGATATGTATGAGTAGCTGTTTAAGACATTACATTTCAATAAAAGGATAAAAAAAATAAGTAGTTTAAAAAAAAATTAAAACACGCTTTTATCACGCACAAAAAATGATAAATTAATTACATTTAATTCTAAAAGCGTGAAGCGCTTTTTGAATTAATCATAACTCGTCAAAACAAATCATTTGATCCCAAACTAGAAGGGTTTACTAGTAGCCACTAAAGAGTTCTACTATCCACCTCCTGGCTCCATCATCAGATCAGCCCCACGATACCAAATTATAGTTTTGTCTTCCGAACTACATATACATGCAAAGTTTCATTTCGATACAACAATTACAAGTAGTTTAAAATTAACTTCTAAGATTTTGTCACATTGTTAGTTAGTTACTAGTGAAGCTAATAAACGCGTGTTAAAAACACTTACAATGAAACCGTAATCATTTCACCAAATTGGATTTAGTGAGTGGTATGATTTCATATTATATCATGACGACATTTTTCTCTTCGGCTCGCTGGTCAAGTGATCGCAAGCGTTACTGCTGAACATGAGGTCCTGGGTTCGATTCCCAGTTCAGACTAAGTGCTATGGTTTTTCTATCAGCAATTCCTCAGTAGCAGCACTAGCAGCCCGGAGAGTGTGCCCGGTTAGTGGCAACAGGCACATTATATTAGGTACAGACGCCAGCACATCAAGCTACTACAATCTGCCAAATTTCTTTAATAGATTTTCAACTTTATCGCTAAAGCATTAAGGTTCAAGGTTGATTGGTAAAATTTGACAGTTTCGGGTAGCTTGACCTGCTGGCGTCTGTGCACAGATTTTTTAATTAACATTTATTGCCCTCTGTGACTTAAACCGCACTTAAGTCAAGCTTACATTTTTTTTAAATCTTTATTGAAAAAAAAGAGGATTTGATCATGCATGATCATGTCATCCCCATAGTTACACTTACATTTTTACACAGAAAAGCGTAACCTATGTGCGCGTTTAGGTCCCACGAGCTATAAATAGTATAGCTGTACGATACGTAGTAGGTACGTATACAGAACGGCGTCAGAGACAGACGATATTTAGACGCAAAGTGTGGAAATCTCATTTCAGGCCGGACTGATCATAACGCTGACTACGAATCAGATGTCGGTGTGCAGCGGCACGTGGCTGACGAGCAACAAGGTGCTGACGGCCGCGCAGTGCTGGTACGACGGCTACAGCCAGGGCAGGAAGATCGAGGTCAGTGCGCTACGAGGGACATCAACTGGACTGGGAGCCGACCGATTCTTTTTTTATGGCATCTCTCAGTTCAACCTACGTTGTCGTCTGCTAAACCGGGCTTGCCTGTGGATACCTCAATAAATTAAGGCCTCCAGCCAGCAGTGGCGTGCGGTTCATAAAGACAGAAAGACACTGCCTACCCTAGTTCTGATAATAGATCTAATATTATTTTATCAATAAACAAAACAACATAAAAATCTTAAATCATAAATCAGCTCCACCTATCGAGTGCCGGTGTTATCATTAAGATCGATACAGTTTACTGCACTAGCGCCACCTCGCCTATGCCACGGCAAAGACACAAACTATTCGTCTCTGAATATTTTGTATGTGTGCTCCGTGGAAACTCGTGGTCATGCGTATTTTTATGTGTGTGCGTTCCTATAGCTACGTGGGCTTTGCTGACACACAATGACAAAAATCACGCACACAACTGCATGAAAAGCCAGTGTCTTGTTCGAGTTGTTCGTAAAAATTACGATCCTAACCGAACATTTCCGACGAAAGTTTGCTATGCAATGCGAATATTTTAAGAAGTAATATTGTTTCATTGAATTTTATATATTTAGATGGCCATCATTTTTTTGTCGTATTAATTTTCCTTTTTACTACGTAATTTCAATAGTCAATAGTAGCCATTATTGTTTGATGTGTGTTGTGTTTGTGACTTACGCTATCAGATATTTAGGATTTTAACATTGTGATTAGAGTGAAAAATGGATAATATTGTGTGTGAAAGTTGTTCAGATGGTGTGTGTATTGATAAAATAAAATATGACGCGTTTTCAAAACTATCTTTTAGTGAAAAAAAAACAAGTTATCGAGTTATGTCGTCCTACACCGGATTTGCAATTATTACAAACTAAAGGTAAAGTCAATCGTAAATTCAATACAAAACAATATGATTCATATCATTGGCTGACAGGTTGCATACACAGTAATCGGTTATTTTGTTTCGTTTGTCTAGTATTTTCAAATAATAAAACCGTCTGGAACGACATCGGTTACGCTGATATTCATAATTTTCCTACCGCCGCGCCGCGAGAAAATATGAACAATCTGAAAAACACTTAGAATCTTCCCTTCCCTTAAAAGCAAAAAAAGACATCAGATGTGACTTATTGCTTTAAAAAAATTAGGGACTTTGAATCGTTTTTGGAATCATTCAGATCTAGGTTTGAATTAATTTTTGAAGGCGTAAAAATAATCACAGGGCCGCCAAAACAAAAACGTAATGTTGTGGACGCGAAAACCAATTTTAAGCGGATTTTTATAGAAATTATAGACAATATATCCATCGAATGTCGCGACCGATATAAAAATCTGAAAGAGTTAAAATTTTTTGGACTACTTTCATGCGAAAATTTCAATAAATATAATGACAATTTTCCGGTTGAATTATTATCGCAATTCGTAAATGTTTATAAATTATACGACTTTAACTTAGACCGCCTTATCAATGAGCTCAAATGTGTTTATAAATCTGCCGAATTCAAAAACCTTAGTATTTACAAAATTATAGAACATTTTTACGAAAATAACATAAATACAGTTTTTCCCGAAGTACTGCGTTTGGCAAAATTAATTGTTACAGTTCCCGCGAGCAGTGCTTCAACCGAAAGGTCATTCTCGTCGCTAAAAGAAATACACAAGGCCAGCAACGACTTACAGATCTTTCCAGGATTTCAATAGAAAAAAACCTTCTTACGGAAAAAAATGCCTTCCCAACATTTACGATTCCATATTTTTAATATATTTTAATTTTTATTTAATATGGGACAATAAACAGCTACAATATAAAATGTTTACAAATAACAATAAAATAGGCTCATAAGTAGTATTAACATTAATATTGCAGATATTCTTACAGAAAGATAGGCGTGTAGATTTAATATACAAATAAAACAATCCTATATACTTAGTATACTCACACCACCATCTTTTCAATGATTTTATTTAAATTTTGCAAATCACACAAACATTACAAAACATCAAACAAACGCGCTGAAAGGCCACTTCGAATATCCGTAAATTGATATTTATGTCTATAAAATCAGTCAATCTATGGATATTTGAGTGGGCATTTGGCAATTACCTACATCATCAATCGACAAGACGACGAACCAAAACCAACGTGTAGTATTTTTGGTGAGTACAATTTTCTGCCTACCCTGTCATAAAACTGTGTGCACGCCACTGCCAGCCAGGGCTTTAAAAAAAACTTATTTACAAAAAAAAAACAACCTACTTAACTTTAATTTCAGAAGCCGGTGTCGTTGGTTCCGTATTTTCGTTTTTTGTCACCGACTATTTTTCAATTTGTAGTGTTTTTTTTTGGAAGTCGGTCGTTTTTTTTTTTGTAAAAAAGTTTTATTTTTCACTTTTTAGTTGTATGTACCTCGTTTTGCCATGTTTAGATATATCGATATCTAAACATGGCAAAACGAAAACATAGGGAAAACATCACGTCTGCGGAGTTTCGCTAGCTAATTTAATTTGACCCTGTATAAAAAATAAACATTTGTTTCAGGTGGTATTGGGTGCTACACGATTGTTCTATGGTTGGCGAAATGAAGCCACCGCGGTGTCCGTGCATCCCGGGTTCGACCCCAGAAAACTGAAAGATGACCTGGCCATGCTCACATTGAAATGGGCAGAAAGCACCAGCAGTAAGTTCCATAAACCATACATAGCCAGCATAGCACTCCCCGTGACCAGCGCCTGCACGCTCAAGGGCCGTGTCCCCGACAGTAGCACGGGCCGTGTCCCGGACAGTAGCACGGGCCGTGTCCCCGACAGTAGCACGGGCCGTGTCCCCGACAGTACTGTAGCACGGGCCGTGTCCCCGACAGTAGCACGGGCCGTGTCCCCGACAGTAGCACGGGCCGTGTCCTCGACAGTAGCACGGGCCGTGTCCCCGACAGTAGCACGGGCCGTGTCCCCGACAGTAGCACGGGCCGTGTCCCCGACAGTAGCACGGGCCGTGTCCCCGACAGTAGCACGGGCCGTGTCCCCGACAGTAGCACGGGCCGTGTCCCCGACAGTAGCACGGGCCGTGTCCCCGACAGTACTGTAGCACGGGCCGTGTCCCCGACAGTAGCACGGGCCGTGTCCCCGACAGTAGCACGGGCCGTGTCCCCGACAGTACTGTAGCACGGGCCGTGTCCCCGACAGTAGCACGGGCCGTGTCCCCAACAGTAGCACGGGCCGTGTCCCCGACAGTACTGTAGCACGGGCCGTGTCCCCGACAGTAGCACGGGCCGTGTCCCCGACAGTAGCACGGGCCGTGTCCCCGACAGTAGCACGGGCCGTGTCCCCGACAGTAGCACGGGCCGTGTCCCCGACAGTAGCACGGGCCGTGTCACCGACAGTAGCACGGGCCGTGTCCCCGACGGCATAATAAAGGCGAAAGCGCTAAGGTAGCCCCCCAAATTCAAACTTTCAAACTTTATGTTCCTTACAAATAACGTAAACTCAACGTCAACTTTTTTTAGATTACCAGATGCCAGCGCGTCTGCCGTCTGCCTCTGAAATCGACTTTACTTTTGAAGGCATCTCCGCACGAGTTTCCGGCTTCGGGAAGACGAGTGACTGTGAGTGATATCCCTTGTTGAGAGTAGTCTGTGGCGGCGCTTCGGATCAGAAGCCCAGCTGTAGGTCCAGAGGAAATTGGGCAACCGTCACCCAACCAGAGCTTGAAAATAAAAACGACTTTTTTTTCAAACTCTTGTGGTTTGCTGTTGGCTGTTTTTTTTCTAAGTCAAGCGACCTGTACATAAATATCTAATAGACCCGACAGAACATAATGTATCGGAGAGAGGGAAATATTAAAGTGAATAATTCACACTTTAATATTTCTATTCAGATATAATAAATTGTTGATTGATACTCTTATTCCAAATTACTTATTATATTTTTGTGGAGAGTTGATACTAATATAATATAGCAATACATTGTCAATTGTCTAACCCGAACAGAAGATATGAGTACGAAACTCACTTCTTATCGACAATAATAATTATAATTCATAACGAGCTCACGCTGAAATCATCTCACAAACAAGGAGAATAGCACGCGCCTGTGTGTGTTAAACTTATTTACATCTACGAACAGGACTAAAATACGCTTCGTGAGCCGTGCTATGCGATTATTGCCTTACAGGTGAGCATGCGGAATTGTACCCGACTGTGCCTAAGCTCGAAGATGATAGCGCCGCATGTCAGATACAAGAAATTTTCTTTAGAGCATTCATACAGAAATGCCCTTTTTTTAATTTAACCCGATATTTTGACGGTTTTCAGTTTCTACCGTAGGCCCCTCGACGGCACAGCACGCCGTGAGCGTCCCAGTCAATAGCAGGTATGATTGCTACGACGAGTTGCCTCAGAAGCCCGACGACTACAACAAGTTGATCTGCACGAGCGGCTCCAACGGCTGGGGCACCTGCGGCGGCGACCTGGGCGGGCCGCTGGTCGTGGAGGGCAACGGTGTACCCTTACTGGTAACTTTTACTTCCTACTGATATTATAAACGCGAAAGTTTGTATGGATGGATGGATTTTTGTTACTCTTTCGCGCCAAAACTACTGAACGGGTTTGGATGAAATTTGGCACACAGATATTTTATAACCTTTTTATCCCGATATTCCCACGGGATCTACACTTATGCGAGTGAAACCGCGGGGCGCAGCTAGCGTACCATAAAGTAAACTGCGAAAGCTAAGCCAAGATAAAAGTAAAGACAAACCCGATTTTCTGCGGTCTCCAATCACTTGTACAGGGTCAAACAGGCTATTGTTACCAATAGTACCTACTTAGTATACAGGGTCAAATTAAATTAGCTGGCGAAACTCCGCAGACCTGATTGGTATCGATATCTCGATGTCAACCGTTTGAGCTATGGTATGAAAAAAAAGAGTGAATAATAGTGGGCTATCATTCACTCTTTTATTTTATATCATAGCTCATACGGTTGACATGAATGTACGAAAAAACGTGTTGCGCCGACCGCCCACCTCAAGTAACACGGGACATTGGCAAGAAGGTGGAGATGCTGTAGCCAGGAACAGATACAGAGAGACTCACTACTCTACTCTTCAATCCCCCCTCTATTTCAGATCGGAGTGACATCGATCCAGTCGCCCTTCGGCTGTCAGACTGGCTTCCCCACCGGGTACATGAGGGTCACGTCGTACTCGAGCTGGATTCAGAAAAATCTAGTGTAAACAAACACTTCAAATACAGCGCGACACGGTTGCGTTGTAGTTGCGTTTATTTCATTAGTTCTTTCTGTATACATCTTGTAAACTTGTAAAGACATTCCATTCGACAGGCTCTATATGTCTATGCTCACCACTATTATAAACCCTTGCAATGTACTTGGAATAACCGATTTATTGATAGCTATGTAAGCTGTCTATATAAAAATCATATTTATTTTCCCATACATCTATTTTTAATAAGCGTCATACCTTTCTAATGATATCATCTTTCACATTTTTTTTTCTATAAATATTATTGTTTTGCAGTATAATTAAATTTTAATAGCCATCCCCATCAAGGCATCCAAATGAATTAAATAAATAATCAATCAAATATTTTTGTTTTAATTGAAGCCCCCAACCTACTTGGTGCTTCTAGGTTTTTCAAGGATAAAATCAGTGCCTCCAGTCAAAAACGGCATTGTACTCTACGTGTTATGTTGTACGCTATGTCCTTTTGATATGTACATACTACGTGTATGTACATATCAAAAGGACATAGCTCTAGCTGCATCCTAACATTTTTTTTTTTTTTTGTAATATTATCAAAGGCATAACTCTACTGCGTGTAAAGGCACATCTATCGATATCAGATAAATTTCACTGCATAAATGTCTACATTATTACATGAAATCCCAAAAGACAATCGAACTAAAAGGCATAAATACAGTTAATTTAATTACAAAAAGACATTACACAACCCATGTAGTTCCAAAGTTTTTTAAACACAGTAAGAAATAAATGCAGAAGAAGAAGAAGAAGTAAGAAATAATCCATTTGGTAAGATGTTTGAAAGGACACAACTGCATTAGTTGCGTTTGCTGCAGTTATTGTCACTGTATCGCTATTGGTGGATTGCCACGTGGTTTAGAAATAAGTCGTTTCATTCCTTAATTTGTAATTTTCTAGTTTATTTTGTTTGTAATGATTAAATTAGTGATAAGCGTACCTATTAAATATACATTTTCTAGACAAACTTTTAAAAGTGATATCACATTTTTTTAAACTTAACATGCTACTTCAATTAAACCGAGAAGACTTATGAGATTCGATTTTCAACAATGTCTCCCCACGCCGGTTCTATCTGCTGGAATGGCGTTTTATAAAAGAAGTCTTTGGACTTATAATTTGACACACGAATGCAAAGAAAAGAAAGCCACTAGCTACATGTGGCACGAAGCTTCTGGTAAACCGAAACGTGGCGGAAACCAAATAGCTTCATGTCTGTACGATTGCATAAAAAAACTACCAATGGCAATCAACAAAATTACACTGTATTCGGACACTTGTGATGGGCAAAATGAAAATTAATAATATAATAATATCCCTGGACATTTCACACAGCGCCATCTAGTCCCAAGTTAAGCAACCTAATGCTCGTGTTATGGTAACAAGATGGCTGATGGCTTTTTTTAAACTACTTATATACATTTTTTTTTGTAAATACATACATATTATAGATAGAAAAACACCCAGACTCGGAACAAATACATGTAGGTCATACAAATATTTGTTCCGTGCGGGAATCGAACCCGCGACACGCAGCGCAGCAGTCAATCGCTTAACCACTGCGCCAACCGTGCCGTCAAAATTCATTTGTGAGTGTTGCACTCTGGGCAAGTGCCCAGAGTGCACTAACCTGTGATTGCTAAGAGTTATGTTCCGATTCGTATTATAATTATCTATTCATTATATTGTGATTGTAAAGAAATAAAAATAATTGCTGAATATTTTTATAATTTTGCTTATCTACAGTAGTGATGAAATTATTTACACAAAGTAAAGCGCCTGTCTGAGTTCGAACCCACGACCTACAACCCGCAAGTCGGACCGTTACCACTGCCCCACTGGGCACCACTGGGCACCACTGGGCACCACTGGGCACTACTGGGCGCCACTGCTACCCATACCCCCCGTAATATATGTGGCACACGAATGCTAGAATGAGGATAAAATCTATTCATTCATTCGTTCTTTTGAGCTAAGTCTAAATCCACGGAAAAATTATATTTAATTTGTATAGAATATGTAGGAGTCTGCTTAATGATGCTTCTGGTTACGCCCTATGTTGGGCTGGCAGAGGACATCTAAATCAAACAAAATATTTAATTCAATAAAATTCATTTTATTTTACACAGGTCATTTCATTATTCTTACTTATGAATACAAACTTATTAAAATAAAGTATCAAAATTCAGTCACGTTCCCGTTTTGTGGTACAATGATCATTCTGACCATATTCGTCTTAGGGTGCATTCACACGAGCGACACCCGTCGACGGCAGAAGCAGCTGCAATCGTCGCCAACAACGTGCCGCTCGTGTACGTGAGTACATGCTCGACTGCAGCCGACCTGCGCCCGCGACCACACCACACAGTGCTTACCGACACGAGTACTATGGCGGTCCCGGCTGGTGCATGGGCGGTAGAACCACTTGTATGGGGAGGAGGGATGGGAGGATGTCCGTCTTCTTTGATTTCTTCGACTTTTTCGGCTGTAATTTCATCTGTAAAAATGATATAAATAAGGTTATAATTTGAATCATCATTATAGTCTTTATGATGTTATTTTTGGAACGAAGTTCTTCAACGCAGCTTGTGGTAGGAGTAACCCGGTAAAACTTATCGTGTAACGAAAAGGCGTTATGCGACTTTTTATTTTAAACTAGCTTCTGCCCGCGGCTTCGCCCGCGTGGATGTCGGAAATTTACCCACGGGAACGTGCTAACAGGATAAAATGTATGTGCTTCCCCAGAATGCCATCTATGTCGCGGGCCCTTTGTGGCTAATTACAATAGAAAACCAATTGTGTATCATTAGTGGTGATTAAGAGGGTACCTATATGATATCTTTACTGTACCTAACTAATTAAAAAAAAAACTCAATAACAGAAAATTAAATACCTACCTACCTAAATAAACCTATTTCTGATAATAACTAATCTAAACTCAATAAATAAGCAAAATCCCTAAAAACTAATATCTATACGAATGACTAAACCTACCTAACAGTATTATAAAATAACCTACGTACTGTAGCATTGGCAAATGCTACATTATAATTTTTTCACGAATAACCTTCTTTTATAACAAATCCTACCTTATTTGTAACCAGAAAGGTTTTTTCTTCATATTGTTTTTTTTAATTTTGAATCAAAAAGTGTCGTCTTTTCTCTTAGTGTTTTTTTTCATTTGAAGCTTTTATTTGGGCACAGGACAGACGTCTATATTACTATTTTTTTCCCGTTTTATCATATAATTATTTGCCACTATAAAGATTTGAGCGTCCGAGTTTGTCTGTTGTGCGACCGGACCAAAGGGAACTGTTCCCGAAATTTACAGCATCTAAAACTTGCGAGTCAGGTTTCATCTTTCAGGACTTGGTATGTAATTTAACTTTTACTTCATCTCTTATGTTATAAAAGATTCTGCCTGCGTCTCGGATTATCATTTTTCGTTATTGTCTGTAGATTTGTCCGAAGACTATAGGCGAATCTTGAATTCGCCCCCCCCCCCGCTAGCCTGGGACCTGGCGACTGCGAGCTGCGTGTTGGGATTCGAACCCTACGCTGGTGATTCCAAATACCAGCCAGCCAGCGAGCCCTCTGACTGACATCCTGGAGGCTAGGAGCGGATCTACGTATTTTTTGTTGTATTTTTTAAATTTCTAGTAGATTCTTTAATATCGTCGTATTTTATGTAAATCAGCTATATCAATTTTATTGTTGCCTGACCTGACAGATCGACTTGGTGCGCAGTTAGCCATTTAGGATTACCGAATTTTTATTTATTGCGGAAGTTAGGAACGTTTGCAAACGTATCGTGACCGACGCGTAATTTTTATTTATTTTTCCTTTGCGTAATTGTGAAATTTATAGGGCTCTAACACCAGGGACGTCGCCTCAGAGCTATTACCATCCTTTGAATCGTGCTGTGCCCTTCATTGAATTTTCAATAACAATTTTTTGATCATAACTAAATTAAACGTGTACAAGTGAAGATTTGGTTTTTATTTCGCTACAGTACACTATCAAATATACTACCTATACTTTAAAACTAAAATCTATACCTACGACTTATATAAAAATAAACCTAAATAACTCTAAAAACAAAAAAGGAATAAAAATGAACTCCACTGCGGGTGACCCAACCTACGACAAACTTAGTATTTGCGGTTGGTACAGTACAGACAGTGGTAATCGGGTATAGGGATCGAACCGCAAAATTAAGTTTGTTTTTTATTGTATATACTTTTCCGGGATAAAAAGTACCCAGTGTGGTGCCCAGGATATTAAAGAATAATTATACCAAGTTTCATCGTAATCGAACCGGTAGTTTTTGCGTGATGCCTGAACAAACAGACAGACAGACAAAAATTTTTTTAATCACATTTTTGGGTTCGGTGTCGGCCATTTATTTTTTGGATATTTTCAATGTACAGAATTTTCACTTCTACAGATTTATTATAAGTATAGATAATGGAAAGCGACACACAGAGAGAGGGAGATAGTCTTTATGGTTTTCGAGGATATTAAAGACGATGGGGAGATCAAAATGAAAATCCAAGATGGCCACCGCAAAAACTAAACTTTTTCGTCATTTAACTAATAAATAACTTTTGCACCCGCCATCTTGGATTTTCATTTTGAACTTCGATCCTGGCTGTTCCCCAACTCCACACTTTTTTTTCAATGTAGATAGGCTCGAGACTAAATAATAACAGCTGCATGGGTCGGTAGCAGGTGCAAGCTAGCCCGCGCTCGCGTCGCGGAGCACGCTGCACAGCGAGCGCCCCGCGCGTGACGTACCTTGTAGTGCACCTCGCGCGTGACGTACCTTGTAGTGCACCTCGCGCGTGACGTACCTTGTAGTGCACCTCGCGCGTGACGTACCTTGTAGTGCACCTCGCGCGTGACGTACCTTGTAGTGCACCTCGCGCGTGACGTACCTTGTAGTGCACCTCGCGCGTGACGTACCTTGTAGTGCACCTCGCGCGTGACGTACCTTGTAGTGCACCTCGCGCGTGACGTACCTTGTAGTGCACCTCGCGCGTGACGTACCTTGTAGTGCACCTCGCGCGTGACGTACCTTGTAGTGCACCTCGCGCGTGACGTACCTTGTAGTGCACCTCGCGCGTGACGTACCTTGTAGTGCACCTCGCGCGTGACGTACCTTGTAGTGCACCTCGCGCGTGACGTACCTTGTAGTGCACCTCGCGCGTGACGTACCTTGTAGTGCACCTCGCGCGTGACGTACCTTGTAGTGCACCTCGCGCGTGACGTACCTTGTAGTGCACCTCGCGCGTGACGTACCTTGTAGTGCACCTCGCGCGTGACGTACCTTGTAGTGCACCTCGCGCGTGACGTACCTTGTAGTGCACCTCGCGCGTGACGTACCTTGTAGTGCACCTCGCGCGTGACGTACCTTGTAGTGCACCTCGCGCGTGACGTACCTTGTAGTGCACCTCGCGCGTGACGTACCTTGTAGTGCACCTCGCGCGTGACGTACCTTGTAGTGCACCTCGCGCGTGACGTACCTTGTAGTGCACCTCGCGCGTGACGTACCTTGTAGTGCACCTCGCGCGTGACGTACCTTGTAGTGCACCTCGCGCGTGACGTACCTTGTAGTGCACCTCGCGCGTGACGTACCTTGTAGTGCACCTCGCGCGTGACGTACCTTGTAGTGCACCTCGCGCGTGACGTACCTTGTAGTGCACCTCGCGCGTGACGTACCTTGTAGTGCACCTCGCGCGTGACGTACCTTGTAGTGCACCTCGCGCGTGACGTACCTTGTAGTGCACCTCGCGCGTGACGTACCTTGTAGTGCACCTCGCGCGTGACGTACCTTGTAGTGCACCTCGCGCGTGACGTACCTTGTAGTGCACCTCGCGCGTGACGTACCTTGTAGTGCACCTCGCGCGTGACGTACCTTGTAGTGCACCTCGCGCGTGACGTACCTTGTAGTGCACCTCGCGCGTGACGTACCTTGTAGTGCACCTCGCGCGTGACGTACCTTGTAGTGCACCTCGCGCGTGACGTACCTTGTAGTGCACCTCGCGCGTGACGTACCTTGTAGTGCACCTCGCGCGTGACGTACCTTGTAGTGCACCTCGCGCGTGACGTACCTTGTAGTGCACCTCGCGCGTGACGTACCTTGTAGTGCACCTCGCGCGTGACGTACCTTGTAGTGCACCTCGCGCGTGACGTACCTTGTAGTGCACCTCGCGCGTGACGTACCTTGTAGTGCACCTCGCGCGTGACGTACCTTGTAGTGCACCTCGCGCGTGACGTACCTTGTAGTGCACCTCGCGCGTGACGTACCTTGTAGTGCACCTCGCGCGTGACGTACCTTGTAGTGCACCTCGCGCGTGACGTACCTTGTAGTGCACCTCGCGCGTGACGTACCTTGTAGTGCACCTCGCGCGTGACGTACCTTGTAGTGCACCTCGCGCGTGACGTACCTTGTAGTGCACCTCGCGCGTGACGTACCTTGTAGTGCACCTCGCGCGTGACGTACCTTGTAGTGCACCTCGCGCGTGACGTACCTTGTAGTGCACCTCGCGCGTGACGTACCTTGTAGTGCACCTCGCGCGTGACGTACCTTGTAGTGCACCTCGCGCGTGACGTACCTTGTAGTGCACCTCGCGCGTGACGTACCTTGTAGTGCACCTCGCGCGTGACGTACCTTGTAGTGCACCTCGCGCGTGACGTACCTTGTAGTGCACCTCGCGCGTGACGTACCTTGTAGTGCACCTCGCGCGTGACGTACCTTGTAGTGCACCTCGCGCGTGACGTACCTTGTAGTGCACCTCGCGCGTGACGTACCTTGTAGTGCACCTCGCGCGTGACGTACCTTGTAGTGCACCTCGCGCGTGACGTACCTTGTAGTGCACCTCGCGCGTGACGTACCTTGTAGTGCACCTCGCGCGTGACGTACCTTGTAGTGCACCTCGCGCACGTGCCGGTACAGGCTGGAGTACCATCCGAAGGCCGCGGTACACTGCTGGCACTGGTAGGGAGTCTCGCTCGTGTGCATCGCCACTATGTGGTACTTCAGTTTGGCTGCGTTCTGCAACATACCATATTTATTTATTTATAATAAGCACACCAACAGCACGGTCACGTACAATTCAAATTAAATATCATCTAAAATTGGCATTTCAGTAACCATGCAAATAACAGACATGCATGACATTTAACTTAAAAATATTAAAGATAAAGGAGAACAAAAGTGTGTCTGGTAGATCTTAATCTAGAACACCACACAACAAACCACGCGCTCTAAGTAGGGAACGTCTGTATGAAGCAACACTCGTGGAGAAAATATCAATAGGAAAATCAATATAGCGTTAAACATTGACTAAACTAATAAACACGTTCACGTCCCCCTGCCGACACCGATTCCCTCTCTGTGGGAGGCAGTGGGCCGTCCCCAGCACGGGGGCGGTAGATGTGCCAGTGCGGGTAGTAAATGACACGTCTTTGAATTTTTTGGCTCTAGGACATGCCGGTTTCCTCACGATGTTTTCCTTCACAGTTTTGAGAGCAGTGATGATGAAATAATTTCCTGTCTGGTTCAAACTCACGAGCTACAACTCGTCCGTCGCGGCCGTTCCCGCTGGCCCACCAGTGCTCAGTAACTGTTAGTGATCATGACCTCCTCACCTGGTAAGACTTGCCGCACACGTGGCACAGGTTGTCCTTCTTCTCCTTGTTCCGGTGCACGTTCTGCATGTGCACGTACAGCGACGTGTGGCACTTGAACGGCTGCAACATTCATCAATAATACAATATTTTATTTTTGTGAGTAGGTTTTTTTAAGTTTGTTTCCGGCGGAAGTGGGAATGGGCCGGACGCGACTCCCGAATGCACCCAGAGCGATCGGCAAAGATCGTCGCTCACTGGACGCGAGGTAGACCACGGCGAAGGTGGTGTGACGACCTGAGGGCAGTTCTCGTAATGTTAAGAACGTTCACAGTCTGATCTCAGTCGCAATCTGTCAAAAATACCTCTAATTGCCGTACATTTTGACAAGTTTTTGACATTGATTGTCGCTAAGATGAGATTGCGACTAGATTTTGAGCGTTTTTAATTAAAAGAATTGGCCTCTGATAACGTGTGCAGGGCCAACGTGGCCAGAGATCGCGCAAGACAGGGCAGCTTTGGAACAAACACACGGAGGCCCTTGCCCAGCAGTGGGACACAATATAAGCTAAAAAATAATAGGTTTGTGCACTTGTACATGTCAATCATATTTTAAAAACTCGACGAGGTCGGCGTTTCCTATCTGACTAGTCTGAGAAGAAAGGCCCAAACAAATTCAGGTCACAGTCTCTTTCAAAGTCCAGACATCTTGGTCGGATCATGTGAAGACCATGTAGATTGGTGTTTGAAATGGTCTTTTGAGGAATGAACCACACAGATCGAGTGGACCTGTCCGACCGGACAGGTCCACTCAATCTGTGTTCTTACACTCCCCGCAGTACTAACTAGTACACGCAGTTGTCAGTAACCGTGCAGCTCAACTCAGAACTTAAGGAGCTCGACAGGAAAGGGGGTGACTACTGAGGTAACGGCTGATGTGCGGAGCAAGAAGATTTCTTTAATCGTCTTTTACAACGCTGGCAGTGGAACTTGAGGTGCTCGTGGCTACACAATAACAGCAGCACGGGTCGATCTTCAAGATTAAGCAACGGTTGCCGAGGTTAGGCCGTGGATGGGAGACCGTCCATAACATCGAGACCCCTCCGTGCCTCGGAAAGCACGTTAAGCCGTTGGTCCCGGCCGATAGACGTCTATACCCACCACGTGCGCAAAATTTCGCTAGCTACGTTAACTTGCCCTGCGGAGCGTACCTTGTTGCACAGCTGGCAGCGGAACTTGATCTTCTTGAGGTGCTCCCAGTCGATGTGGTCGCGCAGGCGCGTCTTGTTCACGAACTTCTTGCCGCACTCGTTGCACATGAAACTAAACAAAACGATCACTTCAGGGTGAGCTCTCCTACGAACGTCATCGGCACATGCGAGTGTTGCGTCTACCACAGTGTTGTCTGTAGGTGGCGACGGACGCGAAGCGCTTGTCGCACGTGTCACAGTACAGCTCGCCTGAGTCTCGCGCTAAGCAGTGGCTTCTCACCTGAACTCGCTCTCCGGCACGTGTCGGCGCGACACTCGCAGGTGTTGTCTGTAGGTGGCGACGGACGCGAAGCGCTTGTCGCACGTGTCACAGTACAGCTCGCCTGAGTCTCGCGCTAAGCAGTGGCTTCTCACCTGAACTCGCTCTCCGGCACGTGTCGGCGCGACACTCGCAGGTGTTGTCTGTAGGTGGCGACGGACGCGAAGCGCTTGTCGCACGTGTCACAGTACAGCTCGCCTGAGTCTCGCGCTAAGCAGTGGCTTCTCACCTGAACTCGCTCTCCGGCACGTGTCGGCGCGACACTCGCAGGTGTTGTCTGTAGGTGGCGACGGACGCGAAGCGCTTGTCGCACGTGTCACAGTACAGCTCGCCTGAGTCTCGCGCTAAGCAGTGGCTTCTCACCTGAACTCGCTCTCCGGCACGTGTCGGCGCGACACTCGCAGGTGTTGTCTGTAGGTGGCGACGGACGCGA
The DNA here is from genome assembly GCA_945859715.1 of Apamea sordens. Lineage (NCBI taxonomy): Eukaryota > Metazoa > Arthropoda > Insecta > Lepidoptera > Noctuidae > Apamea > Apamea sordens. The sequence goes on along the minus strand of OX244015.1, from coordinate 174,255 downwards.
AGCGCTTGTCGCACGTGTCACAGTACAGCTCGCCTGAGTCTCGCGCTAAGCAGTGGCTTCTCACCTGAACTCGCTCTCCGGCACGTGTCGGCGCGACACTCGCAGGTGTTGTCTGTAGGTGGCGACGGACGCGAAGCGCTTGTCGCACGTGTCACAGTACAGCTCGCCTGAGTCTCGCGCTAAGCAGTGGCTTCTCACCTGAACTCGCTCTCCGGCACGTGTCGGCGCGACACTCGCAGGTGTTGTCTGTAGGTGGCGACGGACGCGAAGCGCTTGTCGCACGTGTCACAGTACAGCTCGCCTGAGTCTCGCGCTAAGCAGTGGCTTCTCACCTGAACTCGCTCTCCGGCACGTGTCGGCGCGACACTCGCAGGTGTTGTCTGTAGGTGGCGACGGACGCGAAGCGCTTGTCGCACGTGTCACAGTACAGCTCGCCTGAGTCTCGCGCTAAGCAGTGGCTTCTCACCTGAACTCGCTCTCCGGCACGTGTCGGCGCGACACTCGCAGGTGTTGTCTGTAGGTGGCGACGGACGCGAAGCGCTTGTCGCACGTGTCACAGTACAGCTCGCCTGAGTCTCGCGCTAAGCAGTGGCTTCTCACCTGAACTCGCTCTCCGGCACGTGTCGGCGCGACACTCGCAGGTGTTGTCTGTAGGTGGCGACGGACGCGAAGCGCTTGTCGCACGTGTCACAGTACAGCTCGCCTGAGTCTCGCGCTAAGCAGTGGCTTCTCACCTGAACTCGCTCTCCGGCACGTGTCGGCGCGACACTCGCAGGTGTTGTCTGTAGGTGGCGACGGACGCGAAGCGCTTGTCGCACGTGTCACAGTACAGCTCGCCTGAGTCTCGCGCTAAGCAGTGGCTTCTCACCTGAACTCGCTCTCCGGCACGTGTCGGCGCGACACTCGCAGGTGTTGTCTGTAGGTGGCGACGGACGCGAAGCGCTTGTCGCACGTGTCAACGTACAGCTCGCCTGAGTCTCGCGCTAAGCAGTGGCTTCTCACCTGAACTCGCTCTCCGGCACGTGTCGGCGCGACACTCGCAGGTGTTGTCTGTAGGTGGCGACGGACGCGAAGCGCTTGTCGCACGTGTCGCAGTACAGCTCGCCTGAGTCTCGCGCTAAGCAGTGGCTTCTCACCTGAACTCGCTCTCCGGCACGTGTCGGCGCGACACTCGCAGGTGTTGTCTGTAGGTGGCGACGGACGCGAAGCGCTTGTCGCACGTGTCGCAGTACAGCTCGCCTGAGTCTCGCGCTAAGCAGTGGCTTCTCACCTGAACTCGCTCTCCGGCACGTGTCGGCGCGACACTCGCAGGTGTTGTCTGTAGGTGGCGACGGACGCGAAGCGCTTGTCGCACGTCTCGCAGTACAGCTCGCCTGAGTCTCGCGCCTCAACAATCAGAGATACATATTGAATAAATAAATAAATATAATAAATTGAAGTCACTTTTTATATGTCTGTGTGACCGAAACGTCTTTTGAAATGGTTTTCACCATCAATTAGAGAATGTATTCGGGAAGTTTTATGTTTGTCGGAGTCATTCGTTTGACTATTCGGAACGCTAGTGGCGCTAGACAGAGTCTAGCCTGAGTTCGTGGGGGGGCGAGAGCTACAGCTACAAGAGCGGTGTGAGCAGAGCTCTCGGGATCATCGAAACATTAGACATCGTACGAACAACATGTGCGTAGAAACTGTCTCGTGTTCTGTATCGTTGAGTTGAGTACCTACAGTGTGTGATTCGCTAGTGTGGCTAACCTGTTCGTAAATTGTAATCTGATTTGAACTGCATGCTTTACCGTTTTTCCATTGTGCTATAACCAACACTACCCATATTACGCCCACAGTAATTAAAATATGCCTGATGTTAACGAGAGACAGACATACCATCTCCGTCATGTTTATTTATTTATTTATTACTTTAATTAAAACGGTTTAAAACCAATTAAAGTATTTAAAGATATAATTTGTATATACACGAACACAAGATAAAATAAAAGATAAAAAGTACACAAAAGATACAATATATAATCATCTAGTAAAACAACACTTTCATAAATCCCTCTCACAGTACTTCTGACATGCCGACAAAATCTTCGTCCATTCGTCCGCAAACAGATCGTTTGTTGGATTAGAGTCCAAGAGATCATTAAGTGCGGCCAGAGTACGTGGTATTCGGGACTTAGCACGCGCTAGTGTGCGACATGGAGGCACAGCAAACAGCCTGTGTTTCTGCCGCGGCAGTAGTTGTCTGGCACAAAGAAGCAAGCTAGCACAGCATGTAGATCAGACGCGTCTATAGTGCCACGGAGCGTCTTACAGGCTATGGTGAGCTGGTCTTTTGCTCGCCTTACCTCTAACGAGTTATATCCGAGGCATCCCAGTAGAAATTTAGTCGGATAGAGGTAAGGGTAATAGCCATGTTTACGCTTATAGATAAACCTAAGAAACGGTTTTTGTACCTTTTCCAGTAAAAGCACGTAGGTACTTTCGTGCGGATTCCACACGCAGGAGCTAGATTCCAGTTTGCTACATACGAGTGCATTAAATATAATTTTGATGGCATGTGCGGAACGAAAATCGCGGCAATCACGCAGAACAAAACCCAATCTTTGGCAGGATTCCTTAGCTACCGTGGCGATGTGGTCGTGGAAGGTGAGCTTTGGGTCGAATGTGACTCCCAGATCTTTCATGGCTGATGTTTTCATGATGGTATTGTTGTTTAAATTATATTCATAATTAACTGGGTGCCGCATTCGGCCGAATGTCATAGCGAAGCATTAAGAGGGATTACATTCCATGTTATTGTTAAAGCTCCACTTGTATATCGCGTCTATGTCTTGCTGCAATGCTAAACAGTCACGCTCGGAGTTTATTTCGAGGTATAATTTCAAGTCTTCAGCATACAGTAGACATTTTGCATGATGGAGAACTTGGGGAAGATCATTAACCATGATTAAAAATAATAAAGGTCCCAAAATTGAGCCCTGACTTACTCCGGAACGCGTGTGGTAGGTGCTTGATTCGTACACACCGAGCCTAACGAACTGCTGACGATCGCGTAGGTAGTCTGCGAAGAAACGGAGGAGAGATGGTGCGAAACCTATTTTGCTAAGTTTCATCAGCAGCGCGTCGTTGTTAACCCTATCAAACGCCTTCCGAAAGTCGCTATAAAGTACGTCTACCTGACGCCCGCGGTCTAAGCTGGAAGAGATATATTCAACCAGTGTCATGAGATTCGTGTCAACTGACCTCTTGCTTCTGAAAACGTGCTGCTCATTACATAAATATTTGTTTATAATGCATTAATTTTAAAATAACATATGAAACATAAATATCGATGTTTTGTCAACTCTTAACCCCGTACGAAGCGCTGCGGTCGCTAGTTTAATATAAAAAGTAGTATTTATTAGTTTCATTCTTAACAAAAATGTCAAACCTGACTACGTTAAGAGTCTTCTATCTTACATTTTTACCACCCTACCTATCGAATGAATGACTGAATGAAAACATTTATTTAGTAAACACAGAGGTACAAACACACATTTGGTCTTCAGTAACAACTAAGGGAGCCTCACGACCAACTTTTGTCTCCGCAACTAATTAAACGGTGCGCGCATGTAGCGACGCGACAGCTAGGAGACTGGGGGTCTACTCCGAAGTGGTAAATTTATCGGATCGGCCGAATGTTCGGCCATTTCCTACTACGAAGTTACTATTTGGTTCGGTCGGTCGCGACCGAACAGTCCGATCCGACTGAACTTCATTTTGACATTTGTTGTATCGTAAACCCTACTCTGAACGTGAAAAGACCTACCGATAATTTGATTTTGACAAGAGATACAGCGTCAAATTAATGTCAAAATACACGACAACAAAATAGCTATCGTTTGAGTATCGTAAGTATCGAATTTAATGAATAATTACAATTTTATTGAGTTTTATGTTTGTTTATAGTGTTAAAGTGAATGTGTCATACTTTAAATTGTAGCGAAATGGCAGCACGTATGTTTTTGGTGGAAGAGGCTCTGCGAGAAGAGCGTTTGGAGCGGAGAAGGAATCGCAGACGACTTCGTGACTCCTTCGACAGCAATTTAGTGCCCGACCTTGAGTTTATAAATAATTACAGACTCAGTCGATCGCTTTTTGAGGAGCTGTGCCAGGACATAGTGCCCCTGTTACCCCGGAAGCATAGTAGCCGTGCAGTTGAGCCTACTACAAAGGTGATTTGATACATAAAACGTAGACAGTATTTTTGTGTACTTTAGTAACCATCATAATATTATTAGCAACATAATAAACATTAATCATTCTTTTTTAGATACTTATTGCCTTAAATTTTTACGCTCGGGGCAGCTATCAAGGCTCTGTGGGACAGAATGATGATGCTCCAATGGCCCAGCAAACCGTCTCCCGATGTATACGAGAGGTCTCATTTGCAATTAATACACCCGAAATCATTGGAAAATATATTAAATTTCCACAAAATGCAAATGAAAGAAATGCCATCAAGAGGAAGTAAGTTTGAAAGTTTATTAATTCTAACATATTATTTTGTAATTATATCCGAAATCTCTTTTAGTTTTTGATTCAAATTATGTTGTTTGCTCACAGATTTCATGGAAAATATAATTTACCGGGTGTGATTGGGTGTATTGATTGCACACACATTGCAATTGTGAGGCCCTGTGAGCATGAGGAGCGTTTTTTTAATAGAAAACATTTCCACTCTATTAACACCCAAGTGGTAAGTCATTTTGTGAAAAAACTACTAGATTTTGAAGAACATCAAACGTACAAAGAGTCATAAGAGTATATTTTCCAGATATGCGATTCTGATAACTACATCCTAAATGTGGATGCTACTTATGGTGGAGCCACGCATGATGCGTTTATTTGGTCTCAATGTGAGATCAAGAGGCATCTGGAGAGTCTCACAGACACAACATATCTGTTAGGCAAGTATAAATTAGATGTTCATCTTTAAAATATACTATATACAAAAAATTAACAAAAATTAACCAATAATATTTCACTTTGACAGGTGATTCAGGGTACCCTTTAAGGGAATATCTTTTGACACCTATAGGTAATGTTGTGGAAGACAGTTCAGGAGGCAGGTTTAATGCTGTGCACAAGCGTGCCCGCTCCACCATTGAGCGTACATTTGGTATACTCAAGGGTCGGTGGAGGTGTCTCTTGGCAGCGAGGGAGCTGCACTACGATCCAGATAGAGCAGGCCGAATAATATTGGCCTGCTGCGTTTTGCACAACATGTGCATAAGGGCCGGAGTGAGTGCCCCAGAATTAAGTCAAGAAGAGGTTCATTCTGAGAACTCCCGGCAGGTCACATACCAGCCTGTTATATCTGCCACAGAGGCTTTCAGAAGGGGACAGATACAGAGGGAAAGATTAATACAAATTTTAGAAAATAATCAATAAAATATATTTTTTTTAATCTATATTAATGTCTTTTATTTTTTATATTATATACACAAAGAACTTTTACAATCTCGAGAATTCTCGGGATTGTAAAAGTTCTTTGATCTGTTGCATATGCCCGCACAACTCAACAACAGCCATCCGTATGCCAGCAAGTTCCCCGTTCCTCTGTTCTTCGAGGAACAATCGACGTTCTTCCGATCTGAATAGTCTGTCCCGCACAGAGCTTTCAGATCGAAGCGCCACCGGATGCCGCCGAGATTCTCTGCGCCGTCGTGTGGCTGTAAAATGACAAAACAATAAAAGTTTCAGTGTATGAACGTGGACGACGGAAAAGGAGCATGTACGAAACGTAGCAAGTGGCGTTCTTCAGTATCTGCCTACCCCCATGGGAAAAAGGAGTGCGTTTGTGTAAAATCAAAATGCTTTACATTAAAATTAAACAATGTCACTTACAAGTAAGTTGGCTACGTGTTGTTGAGGCATTGCTGACTGGTATGGCTAAAGCTTGCTGGCTTGGTTCTTCCTGTGTCAGTGATTCTATTGGCAAAAGATATGCAAAGAATAAGTATATAATAAAGTAAGTAGGTATATAATATATACACTGTGTATTAAAATGAAATTGGAATATTATTTAGTTGCACACATACCACTTAGTAAATTCAGGTCCCTTTCTTGGTTGGATGGCGTATCGTTAGAGGCAGCAGCAGTATTTGTCTCTTGAGATGGCTGGAAATATAGCATTTATTATAAATTGTCACAGGTGATTTGTATTGAAAAATTTAATATATGTTATCTTTTGTTTTTTTTAAACGCGGCCCCACACTTGTATTACTCGTGTATCGTGGGTGCGTTTACAAACATTTAAAGTCACATACAAACAGCCAGACCCGGAATAACTACCTGTAGGCAATAATAATAATCGAACCCGCGACACGCAGCGTAGCAGTCGATCACTCAGCCACTGCGCCAACAATGTCACCCGGGTTGTACTTTTAATAGATAGAAAAACAAATAGAAAATAATACATACATTCTCAACAAAAGCTTGTGATCTTGCTGAGGTCTGCGGTTCACCAAATCCATCTCCCATTATGGAAATAATTTTAAGTTCCAATTGGGAGAGGGCAGGAGCCGTAGATGGTCCACCTCCTGTGGTAGACGCAGACAGCCGTCCAGCTGCTACTGCCTTTTTTGCCAGATGCTTTTTATCTGTCCACACCTAAAATAAATTAACAATGTAATTACACAGACACTTTCATAAAAAAATATTGTACAACCCGTCATCCGAGCGAAGTCTCAAGTTGACTCTTACGGGTACCATATTATATAGAAAGTATATACTTATGATATTCGTCTAAATGTACCTAAGCACTTTAAAAATCAATGAAACCTTACTTTTTGCCACTGTTTCGTAGTTTTAGTGCACCCGCCCATAGCATTCAGCGTGGTGCAAATATCTTCCCACAGTCGACGACTTTGCACACGACCGTCGATGCTCCTCAAGTTTCCATGAGCCAAATCTCGATGCTCCTCAAGGAAATTGAGCAGAACATCAATTTGTGCCGCTGTTGCTCCCGACATCGTAACTAATTGTTTGTTCATTTGTTTATTACTTTGTTCTCACAATTTTTTTTTTTTTCTTTGGCCATCATGTCGTGTCGACTATTCTGCCAGCGTCCACGAATATAATTATCACTATAATGTAGTAACTTACGTATATCATGCTTTGACTTTTTTATTTTGATTTTTATATTTATTTTTACTTTTTTATTTTGACAATACGGTTAGCGCAGTGGCTGAGCGATCGGACTGCTGCGCTGCGTGTCGCGGGTTCGATTCCCGCACAGAACAAATATTTGTAAGTCCTACATGTATTTGTTCTGAGTCTGGGTGTTTTTCTATCTATAATACGTATGTATTTACAAAAAAAAAAATGTATATAAGTAGTTTATCAGCCATCTTGTTACCATAACACAAGCATTAGGTTGCTTAGCTTGAGACTAGATGGCGCTGTGTGAAATGCCCAGGGATATTTATTTATTTTGTCAATCGGTCAATTTTGACAAATCAAAAAAAAAAAAAATTATTTGTTTCAAATTTTCATTATTTGAAGTTAAAGAAATATCAACTTTATTTTAATGGGAATAAAGTTGATTTCAGAGTGACTAGCACTATTGAAAAAGTTATAAAAATGTTTGAAGTTGTAGCATAAATTGAACTTTATTGTGTAGGAGTTAAAGTTATTTTTCCATAAATAAATATTTGTTTACATTTTAGGCATATATGTTAGGTTTAATATTGAATAAAAAGCAAAGTTCAATTTATTATAAAAATAATTTTACTCTGTAATTCAACAGTTAAATTATATCGAAATGAGTGTTCCTTTAGACTCTGCTGTGTTTTGCATGTATAATAATAATAATAAGGAGAGGGAGGGGGAGGTGAGGTGATGCTTATTTCTTATGAAATAAGCATCACCTCTGTACCTATTTTTTTCTGTTCTGTTTTTCAATGTCTGTTTATATTCATATGTATGTACATAAATGGTAAAATAAATAATAATGTTTATTTAAAGAAACTTAGACATAGATTACAAAATATTTTAACAGGCTAATTTAGATCTGATTAAGTGGAAGTCATCTGTAGTCGAACTAGGCAGAGCCTATTTATAGTGTTCTGCTGTGTGTTGTGGTGTGAATGGGTGTGCGCGCGTTTATGTGTATGTTATGAGAAATATATTATATTGTATTACATAGTTTTTTATTAGGATGCAGTGTGCAAAAGAAGTTCATTCTGTTCATAGGTAAAACTTTTCAGGTATTCGGAAAGTTTCTTCTTGCATTGCATTTATTATATTATTGTATGTATGTGCCAGAGTGGCCAGAGTGAGTGCTCCGGAGTTACAATATAATAGAATAGAATAGAATACTCTTTATTGTACACCATACAAATTACAGAACATAAATATATAAAATTTTATAAAGCGTGACACAATGGGCGGTCTTATCGCTAAGAGCGATCTTTTAAAGACAACATTTGGATGGATTAAAAATTAAGGAGTGACAAATATAGTAAGTAGTCTGTGGTGTACCACCCAAGATGATTTTGAATCGGAGAATCTCAGCTACATCAGCTACATCTGCCATAGATGCTTTGAGGAGACAAAGAGAGAGGGAAAGACAACACAATCATTAGAAAATAATGAGTAAAATTTATTTTTAACAATACAACACGAACATCATACATACAACTAGAACTAATCTTCACTTTGTTATAAGTAAAAATAATATAGCATTCAGCGTGGTGCAAATTTCTTCCCACAGTCGATGATTCAGCGTACGAACGTCGATGCTCCTCAAGTTTCCATGAGCCAAATCTCGATGCTCTACACGGAAATTAAGGAGAGCATCTATTTGTGCCGCTGTCGGTCTGGACATGGTGACTTCTTCTTGCAGAATGTTTGTTCATAACTTTCATTTCCAAGCTGCCAAAACACGAACATGAGAAAACGATAAACCCAAGGGGCACTTTATCACGCGTAAAGTGAATAATATATGTAGTATATAGTATATTTAGCTTGTTTTTTGTATACATCTCATAACTTCACTTTAACACTTTACACTTCAGTCAGTACTTGATGATAAACGACCGAAATACGCTTATTGCTATAACGATAGAGACAGACGAGATTTGGTTTGAGTTTATACTTTTTCCAGCTTTTTTCTCAATTTTGCAATAATAAAAATCTCAATCTATCCAATTGTTTGTTTACTTGTCAATTTTGTCATCCTCCTTTGACATTTATCGTTTTTCTTTTTTTTTTTGACAATCGGCAATGCCATCTGCATGCCAGCTACAAATATATTGTTTTTTCGAGAAATAGTACTATGTTCCTAGGTATAAATGTTGAAATAAAAGCAAAGTTCTATTTTGTTACTATAAAAAATAATTTTACCCAGTAATTCAATAGTTTAATTGTATCGACATGAATAATAATGACTAATAAAAACATATCGATAAAACGTTCACCTCTGGCACTACATTTCGTTCGGTCCTACACTCTTCCGAATATTGACTATGGTTCCGACCCAACTGCGTCGATCCGAACTTTTTTCGTAGTAAGACAACAATATTCGGTTCGGCCATGTGTCGGTCGGATCCGATCATTCGAATGTGTCACTTCGGAGTAGACCTCCTGTTTTGTCCGCGGGTTCGGACGCGTCCATTGGTCGCAATGCAACGCACAAAGCACGGTGACAAAAAAGTTGCGTTACTGTCGCTCCCGTGTGCGCATCGTCCCAATCCCAGCGCGGAGACAGCGACACACTACAAGTAGCCGCGCAGTTCGAAAACTTATGAGCACAAAGAACAGTCGCCGACTGTAGCGGTACGTGCTCCTGTTGACAGACTCTCACCTTGTGGCTCCTCAGGTGTCGGCCGAGGTTGGACTTCCACTGGTACACCTTGCCGCAGCGAGGACACGGGTAGCGGTTCTGTCCCTTGTGGAGCACACTGCAAGCACACCACGGTCTCAACACATGTTCAACTATATGACGGAATTCGGGGGAAAATATGCGTCAAATCCACGCAAAACGCTCAGCATAATGCTAAGACCCCATGCGAAACGGAGCCGCAGCGCTGGTCGACGTTCGATTAGGCTTTATTTGTTAAATAACAAAGCCGACCTGACGCAATTACTACATATTTTAGTTTTTACCAAGCAAATACGTGAGTTGGTATATCCAACATTCAGTAACAGACAAGTTTCCACTTACTTCAGATGATACCGGTACGTCTTCCGCGAGCTGAAGTTCTTGCCGCACTCCTCACAGTGCGGCCTCTCCGGGAGGGCCTCTTTAAGAGGGGCCGCCTTAACTGGCTTCACTTCCCCATTCAGTCTTTTACTCTGCAAGAAACCAAAGAATGTCACTGGATCACAAACAAGCCTTCAACGTCAATCTCCTGCAGTGGCGGGGACGTTATTAACGTTTTTTTTGGAACGAAGTTCTTTACAGGAAATTTGCAGTAGGAGTGAACTGGGCATCTGCTGTTAACGTATTCTCTGACACCATGAACGAAATGAACGCGACGTTGGCGTGGTTTGAACTGTCAAAATACACGTTGTCCGTACGGTTGACATTTTGATTCCTTGCCGTTACAGGGGTTTCTACAAGACACGATATTGACGTGGGATTTCGATTTCGCGGGGAATAATAATTAGTTAATTACTAAACCGAATTGGGGCCCTGGTAGTAACCGTCACGTAACGAAAAAGCGTTATGCCCCCTCCATGAGACTTTTGAGAGAAATAGTTTTCATGGTTTTCGAAGGTGCTAAAGCTGATAGTGAGGCCAAAATGAAAATCAAAGATAGTGGCTGCGAAAACTTTTAGTATATTTTTGCACCACTGCTCTACTGGAGCACTGCTCGCTCGCTGACTGACTGGCTCATATTGTTAGCACGGCATGGACTGGCCTCATAAACTCTGTGCAGACACGAAAAGAAAGATGAAACAAATGACATCTCACCTCTTTAACTAAACGTACTTTGTTTTCTTCTACTTCTGTCTCCTTCACGTCAATAGCGTTATCTTTAATATCGTCGTCTGCGTCCAGCTCGTCCGCGTCCAGGTGGTCGTCTGGTAGAGACTCTGGTGATGGAGAACGTTTCTTTTTTACTTTTACCTTCTTCTTTATGGGTATCTTTTCACTTTTCGGTTTGATTTTCTTTTTAGTTTTTTCTTTTACGGGCTGTTGGAGAGAAATTAAGATGAATTTCGTATTTTCAGCGACCGTAACCATGAATTCAGCACATGATTCTTGACCCCATAGCAGTTCAGAGCACCTAGGGGTTCAGAATCATGTACCATGGATTCAGGTAACCGGCCGATGTCCCTGCCACTCTATAGAAGGATGGCATAAAAAAGGAGGGCTAAACTCGGTATTCGGTGGTACATGTCAGTTAAGGGGGGAGCGCTCGGTAGCCCGCGGAATTCAAATTTTCTTACTTTTTTTGCAATTTGCAGGTCAGTGTCAGGTTCTATGTTGATCAAAATGTGATTCACGATCGTAACAAATATGACTTTACAGAATTATTAGCATTAAGATCATCAATACACATAAAAACAATCACAATATGCCAATTTCATGAAATATCAATTAATAGGATTAAATGAACTGAGAGGGTGTGTTGTAGTCATATTTGTTGCTCACGAATCGTATCACGTAATCAACGTTCAGCATGACACTGACCGCGCACTGCCCTGACGCGACTTCCTCAGCGCTGATGCCCAAGCATACCTTTTCAACTTTCTTCCCCCTCCTCTTCTTCGGTTCCAGATTCAAGTTATTGACAAAGCTCTCTGGTTCGCAGTGCGTGTCCTCCACCTTGACCGCGCGGAGCCCGTCGGCGTGGTCGCGCGCGTCGGGCGGCTCGTCCGCCTCCGTCTTGATGTGGGGCTCGGGGTAGCTGTAGCTGTGGGCGTGGCACACCGCGAGGTGCGCGGGCGCGGGCGACTGCTGGAAGTTGTTCTGGAATTGTGAATAGGCATGTTTTTAATCGAAGCTCAAATAATTCCCATTTAGCATACAGTTACTGTTAGCATACAGTTACTGTTAGCATACAGTTACTGTTAGCATACAGTTACTGTTAGCATACAGTTACTGTTAGCATACAGTTACTGTTAGCATACAGTTTTACTGTTAGCATACAGTTACTGTTAGCCTGCACCACCCACTGCTAGGCAAAGGCCTCTCCCCATGACTTCGAGTTCTTTCGATCCAGGGCTAAAGTAGACCACTGATCGTTTGTTTTCTCCAGCTCGTTCCACCAACTTCTACAGGGTCTGCCGCGACGCCTTCCAGCTGTGTCAGGGCTCCACGTAGTGGTTATTTTGGACCACAGCTCATTGGGCTTACGGCAGACATGGCCAGCCCAGTCCCACTTTAGCTTAGCGGCTTTCTGAGCAACGTCAGTTATCTATGTTTGGAGCGCAGTGTGGTGTTGTGAATGTGGTCTGGCCATTTGATGTCTATGTAGCGGTATCTACAACGCCACATGCGAACAACGCGTCAAACTGACGTCACGCAAATCCTGCATCTCGCAAGCAGAGTTTGCCGCGCAACTAGGATATGTACATGCAACTTCCCGACACCAGACATCAACCGTTGGGCAATTGCCCGCCAGACACAAAACCCGTCTGGCCGGAGGATCCTCACTCTTCTATGGAGGATGAGTGAACTTTACACCGTTCCTCATACCTCTATACCTAGAATACTGCGCTCCATTGGACTTTGGCAAACCTGAGTTTAGAATTAAAATTAAAATTAGAATGTTTGTCAAAGACAAAGTCTGGGATCCATCGGTCAGAATGTGAAAGGATGCACATGTCTATAACACAATGAGCCTATAATGTTCCCACTGCTGGGACACAGGTCTCCTTTCTGAGAGAGGGAGTGGGCTGTAATCTATACTTGGGCCCAGACCGGGTTGGTAGATGTCACATCTTCGAATTTTTGGTTTTAGGACATGTGGGTTTCCTCACGATGTTTTCCTTCACCGTTTTGAGAGCAGTGGTGATGAAATAAATCACACAAAGGTACCAACCTGTTACCTGTTACTGTTACCTGTTGGTTACCTGCCTGGGTTCGAACTCACGACCGACCACTCGTTTGTCAGGGCCGATACCACTGGGCTACCATTGCTTCTGAGTTCTTAGACCATCAGTGAAATATTTTCTCTTTAACATTATCCTACGAGCCACTTACTTGCTGTGCATACTGCAGCTGCGTGTACGAGCGCTTGGCTTGCTCCTTGAACTTCAGCCACTTGCGCAGGTGCGCCACGCACTCCCAGCACACTCTGATGTAGAACTGAGACGAGTCGTATACCTGATGGATGAACAATAGTGTGAGGAACATATCTCCTACTTAATAAGGTAGAAGCACCGCCACTCCGCCCGGTGCTGTGCGTCTCGCGTCCCCGGTAGTGGCGGTGCTTGGGAGGAGGCCTTTGTCCAGGGGGTCTTCTCTATAAGCACAAGTCAGTACGAAGTAAGTAGGCCGAAGTAACGGGCGTTTGCTACTCTGTACCACCCGTACATAAGATTACTTCGAGGCTCGAACTAAGATTGAATAATAAGAACACACCATTTGACAGATGTGTTTGCCTCTGGAAAGGTTAATTAATCGGGAGGAGGGTTCATTCCGAAGTATCTAGCTGCTTTTGAATGGGCCCGTATTAGAGATTTAAAAACTATTTGTCATTAAATATTCGGTTCATTCAAAGTGAGTGAGTCCAAAGCCAAGATGGCTGCTAGAAATCTTGGCGTTCTTGCAAAGGTCCGACACCGGGACAGCTTCTCATGTTATACAAAGCGCAGGTTCGATTGTGTGTAGAGTACTGCAGCCACATATGGGCTGGTGCCGCAAAATGCCATCCAGCAGCTTTGGACTTAGTGGAGAGGCGTGCAAAGAGGCTAATTGGTGATCCAGATTTGGTTAAGACCAATCTACAAAGCCTGGAGCAAAGGCGTAGGGTAGCTAACTTTTCGGTATTCTATAGGATATATTCTGGAGAGTGTGCGCGGGAATTACATAACTTAATTCCGCCATCACCGTTCCATCATCGGACAACCCGTCGTACGGCGAGTATCCACCCTTACGTTGTTGACACCGCTACAGTCCGGATGAAGCGTTTCGCCTCGTCGTTTATACCGCGTACATCGAGGGACTGGAACAATTTGCCTGCAGCGGTCTTCCCGTCTGATTATAATTTAAGTGTCTTCAAGGTTATGTCAAAAAACGAAAATGCGGAACCAACGACACCGACTCCCAAAATTAAGTTTTTTTTTCACTTTGTAGAGTGAATAGGCTCATAATAAATTAGTGCGCTTTACCATCAACGACTGCATCACTGCTTTTCATCAGGCGGGATCGCAGTCAAGCACTACATTTATACCATTAAAAATAAAAATAAACATCTTAAAACAACAGTTTTCGTAACTTTAATAGTTCAATAACTGCTCCCTAACAAAGCCTGTTCATAGTTCCGTATTAGCTTATTTTACGCAGTGGAAGACTTTAAAGTATTCTAACAGTCCCTAGCAACGTAATAAACCACAAAAACAATCATACTTACTTGTATTTCATTCAAAATTTGCGAATATAAATGATAGAATCCAGTCTCCACAATATAATATAAATTTCGTCCAGTACACATGCAAGCCGTGCACAAATCCCCCATATTTATTTCTTAGGAGAATCTATTCGTATACTATACGACGTTTCATTAAGTATTAAAGTTAAATTAAGTTAAAAATTAAAACTATTGATTGTTTTATTTACGAATGTTAGCGACAGCGTCATTTCGTGGCTTTGACATTTGACAATATTATTTGTATAAAAATTAACTCAAATTGACAGCTAGTCCCAAGTGTTGCAACGGCAAAATCGAATAAATGGATTTAGGGTGCGCGCCACTGGGGCTGCAGTCTCGACTCTCGACACTCATCGCGATCGCTTATAGACCGAATTCCGCCGCAAAGCCAAAAAGGTGTAATGTGTGGAGACATGGAGTGACAGGACTTTGCGACCGAATTCGGTCGTAAAGCGATCGCTATGAATGTCGAGACTGCAGCCCCTGACCTCTGTTATACGTAGGTATACTTGTTTATTAGAGGTGGTGTGAGACACTGAAGACTTAGGGGGGATTTCTGTTAAAGTTCTTGGAGATATTATTGACACAATTGCCCCTGCCATATCAGGCATATTTAATCAATGTTTAGACAGCGGTACGTTTCCTGACTTAACGAAACATAGTAAAGTAGTATCAATTTTCAAATCGGGTAGTAAGTTGGATCCTTCCAATTATAGACCTATATCTGTGCTACCAGCATTGAGCAAAATCTATGAAAAAATCATGCTAAACCAGAATGCCAATTCCCGTAATTAAAACCGTCCAAAATCTAGTCACAATCTCATCTCAGCGACAATCAATGTGAAAAAGTCAAAAATGTAGGGAAATTAGGGGAGGTATTTTTGACAGATTGAGACTGAGATGAAACTGAGATGTGAACGTTCTTAAAATTACGAGAATTGCCCCTCAGATGTTGTCACATTTTAACTCAAATGGGATTTTACATGGTCGCCAGTTTGGTTTCACGAAAGGCAGGTCGACGACAGACGCTGGAGTAAAACTCATCAGTCACATTTTGGAATCCTGGGAGAAGTCCCAGGATGCAATTGGCATTTTCTGTGACCTTTCACAAGCGTTTGACTGCGTTGACCACAATACACTGATCTGTAAATTATACCACTACGGAATTTGTGGACAAGCTGCTGATCTTGTTCTTTCCTATCTATCAAAGAGGCAGCAAAAAAAGTAAACGTTAACGGGGTGACATCCTCGGGGTCTCTAGTTAGGATGGGCGTGCCTCAAGGCTCAATTCTTGACCCTTTCCTATTTCTATAGTATATATTAACGACTTCCCTTACATGATGGCTAACCTATCGGATATAATTTTATTTGCTGATGACACTTCCCTTATTTTTAAAATAAATAGAAAAGATACAGATGTCTAACATGTCAACGATATTTTGGCTATTCTTTCGAAATGGTTTGCAGCTAATAATCTTTTACTTAATGCGAACAAAACTACAACTACTTGTAAATGTCTTTAGTTCTCATTACCAAATATACCTACCTCAATGGCAAGAAACTAGATGCTACACGTCGCTCGTGCGTTGACATAACGGTGCTGGTGCCCCAGCCTATGGCCCCAGCCCCACAGAACACTAATACCCTAAGCCGGGCCCTGTGCCGATTTTAGGACAACATATCTATACTTATCTATACTTATAATAAGAATGTAAAAAAGTTGTGTCTGTACATTGAATATATTTAAAAAAGAATAATTGAGGGGGTTTAAGAAACAGTAATAGAACACGAATCTAAAAAAAAAATGTCTGTCTGTTTGTCTGTTTGTCTGTTTGTCGGTTTGTACACGCTAATCTCCGAAACTACTGGACGGATTTGAATGAAACTTTTTTTGTTAACTAGCTATTAAGCCTGGGCAACATATAGACTATAATTGATTTTGGAAACTGGAACACCTGATGCAGAACCGCAACAGACCAGCTAAACTATAAGAGTTACATAAATGGCGCCTTAGAAAAAAATGTTGTGTCTGATGAGCATTTTCTGTTTAGAGAATAAAATTGAAGATCCGGAACACCTGATGTGGAACTCTTAGAGCACAGCTAAACTATAATATATATAGATTTGACATCTTAGCAAAAGTTATTCAGTCTGATGAGTATTTTCTACTGCGAGAATAAAACTCGAAGATCGGAACACCTGATGTGGAACTCTAAGAGCACAGCTAAACCATAACATATATAGGAATGACATCTTTGCAAAAGTTGTTCAGTCTGATGAATATTTTCTGCTGGGAGAATAAAATTCGAAGATTGAAACATCTGATGTGGAACTTGGAGAGCACAGCTAAAATATGGCATATACAGACATGACATTTTAACAAAATTTGTTTGGTCTGATGAGTATTTTCCGCCGAGATAATAAAAATCAAGGATCAGGAACATTTGATGTGGAAATCAGTTTATACTAATATATTAACATAAGCTAGGAGTACCTCCACGCAGTGAAGGCGGTAACAGTTTGGGCCTTCTTTTCGATGACGATGGTAAATTCATTGAAAACTTGGCTTCACTGGCTAAATCATAATATAATAGATATGCCTTCGGGCTTATGTTATTTGAGTGTTTAATTTCCTTTTCCATTTATCTTCGTGACACGGTAGCCTACCCGGTAATGCAGGGGAGCAGTCACTTAGATCTTAATTGCAAAGTTATTAAAGTACATTAATAACCATAACCATGCCACGAAAGAGGTCAAATCTTTCGCAATGTTCGAAATTTAAAGATCATTAGATCCCAAGAATCGAATGAAGAACGCCAGGCAAGACTTGATGCTGTTCGACAACATCAGGCTGTATCTCGCCCAGCGGAAACTTCTTCGGATCGTGAAGCACGACTTAGCGCTGATCGTGAGCGTCATGCATCGTCTCGCGTTTCTGACACTTTCACACAAAGAGAATCACGCCTGCGTTCTCAGCGTATTTACGCATCTACATCTAGGTCTCTAGAGACCAGTGAGGATCGTGATGCGCGACTGATCGCTGATCGTGATCGTCATGCATTGTCTCGCGAGTCGGAAACGTTAACGGAAAGAGAATCACGCTTGAGTTCTCAGCGTATTCTCACGTCGACTTCTAGGTCGTTAGAGATCAGTGATGAACGTGAAGTGCGACTGGCCGCTGATTGTGATCGCCATGCATTGTCTCTCGAATCAGAAACGTTCACAGAAAAAGCATCACGCTTGAGTTCTCAGCGCATTCGCACGTTGACTTTTAGATCTCTGGAGACCAGTGAAGAACGTGATGCGCGACTTACGGCTGATCGTGATCGTCATGCATTGTCTCGCGAGTCGGAAACATTCACGGAAAGCGAATCATGCTTGAGTTCCCAGCGTATCCGCACATCCACTTATAGGTCTCTAGAAACCAGTGAAGAACGAGATGCGCGACTTACGGCTGATCGTGATCGTCATGCATTGTCTCGCGAGTCGGAAACATTCACGGAAAGCGAATCACGCTTGAGTTCCCAGCATATCCGCACATCCACTTATAGGTCTCTAGAAACCAGTTAAGACCGTGATGCGCAACTTACGGCTGATCGTGATCGTCATGCATTGTCTCGCGATTGAAGACAGACACTGAAAGCTGCTGGTGTTGATTTGAGAACCGGCTGTTTTTCTCATGGCCAACTTTATGTTGCTTTCTCAAGGGTTAGCCTTCCGGGTTTTATATTCTGGCACCCGACGGAAAAACCAACAATATAGTTTATAAAGATTTTTTTTAGAATAGTTATGTTAACTAATTGATATTAATTTCGCTTCATAATTTCGGAATGAAAATAATTCTACCTTTTTATTTTAATGAAGTTATAACCTACCTATTGTCTACAACACTCAATCTAAGGTATACCAAACAAAACCGATGAAGGATTTCGATTAAGTAACGCACAGTTCAAACTCTTGCCGAAATTCCTATCGGAACGAGAAAGGGACTGGATCCGCGTACGAAGTCGCGGGCAGAAGCTAGTTTATAATATTTGAACGATAAAAATATAAATAATGTAACAATGAGTAATATATTGGAAGAACAGCGTGACGCCGTTGCTGATGTATGGCGCTTCAGTGATCGGTGTGCTGTATACTATCTTTATGTGCTTTCATCTCAACTCTGTGTACGTTGATGATTAAAACGTAAACAAGATTAGGTACCTACATAATATATTATGTGTTTACATGTTTGTTTTTTTTACAAAATAGGGACTGTATAAATTTACCCTGTAACTACCGTACTATGGCTTACTGCCAAACTAACAAAAGACATAACAACAATTTACTTAAATCTACATTAAAAACTCTATATGCGTATTCCTTTGGCAAACGTTCCATATTTTGCATAATAAGAGTCCCAGAAAGCCATGCGATCCAGGAAGGGCCCGTTTTGAAGTTCTAGATTTGTGTCTATTTGTAGATAGGGCTTCGCTTCTGCAGTTACTGGTGTCCACTTGACTCGTAGAAGATTTGAAGTCGATGGTGTGGGATCACTGAAAAATAAAAACTTATCAAACGGGGCTCTAACAGATTGTATCTTAACATGATCTCTTGTATTCCCTGCAGGGACCGGCTGATTGGAGGTGTACCTGTAGTGTTATAAGTACACCACATCACGATATTTCGCCAGTTATGTTTAAGTCCCATGTAGGTAATAATAAAATATAATTCCCCGACCGATTTCGGTCACGGTGGCCAATCTCAATGAAGATTACCCAGGTACGCAGGAGATATTATAGTGCACAAGTGTGTGCGTAAACACAGGAGCACTCTCTGTTCCTTTACTCTCATAGTCCGATGGGACGGCAATCCGTTACGACCGGGGAGAGATCAGGCGCAGGACCGCAACGGCTTTACGTGCTTTCCGAGGCACGGGGGTATCATACCACCAACTTCCAAACTCCGGGTTGCTACTGAGAAATTCCTTATCGAAAAACCCAATAACACTTCTCCTTCGTCCTGGGAATCGAACTCGGAACCCCATGCACAGCAGTTGCGCTTGCGACCAAGAGACCCACGGGGCAGACAAATGTAGGTAATAGTGAGCGAGCTTATTAGCTGCTGAGAAGTTCCGGATAGAAAAACCTAATAACACTGGCCGGCCTTGAGATCGAACTCAGCGCCACTCAACCAGCAGTCGCCACTGTCGCGAGACCACCGAGCCGGTCAAGGATTAGTAGCTCATCAGGCTTTATGTTTTTATTAGATATGAGGAAACTGCTGCATGAGCTGCAGAGTTTCCTTTATTTATTACTAGCCTTTTAGAACATTACAACTGCATGAGACTCCATTTTGAAATTTTTATGAGCTGTAATCATAGAAATGTAACCTATATCTAATGGCTGTAATAGTGTTTTATCGGTTATTTTTAAAAGTGTATCTGACGATGGCGACCAGCAGTGCGATTCTGTAACCAATTCGCTGTGAAAACTTAGGTGAAGTGAGCGTGGAGTGAGCTGTCATTCCAACTAATACTAGGGAGATTGATACTATTGACAGTTCACTCCATAGAGTAACTTATTCGGGTTCACTCTAAGCTCACTTCACCTAACTTTTCACGGTGAGATTTTTACAGAATCGATCGGCTGTTGCGCAGTGATAAAAGTTACTTCTTGCGTGCATGTTCTGTCCTGAATCATGTGTTTCTACATATATATAAATAAATAGATTTTTTCTTAATCCTAGCTGAAGTTCGGTAATTTAAATGTACGTACCCGTATTTTGCGAAATTCGTCCACAAAAGGCTGATCCTGTCGATGACGACTTGGTCTGCTTGTGTTGTACTCTCTAGTAGAGGTATTTCGTACAAGTATCCCAACTCATCGCCATGTGTGGCGCCTACAGTGGTTATATTGTCGCGAATTTTCATAAAATTACGACCTCCATCGTATGAGAACAAATATCTGTAGACTGTACATTTATTTTGCACATAATATCTTACAGTCCTCTCGATTGGGTAATTAAAAGCTAAATCTGATGTATAATCAATAATATTAAGTTTTAAAATGTCGAGATAAAAGTGTTTTATTGCATCAATGGCGTCTGTGCTATCCGCCATTTTGGAAACCGAAAAACCTTTATTTAATTCTGCGACAAAGTCGATACTGTCATATCTATCTTCTCTGGGATAGAAATAAAGCATTTCTTTCGCTGCCCCACCTATCATCAATTTTATATTTTGCAAGTTCCTTATTTTCGGCGTTTTAGTTATAAATTCCCCATCAATGCAAGGCCGGAAAGCATAAAGTTTCGTGATGTTGATTATCGTTTCTGTGTCTATGGTCGATATCGTTTGAATAAAGCTGTCAACGTTGATATTCTCGGCATCCAGACCGACATCCTTAACGAATGTCGCAGTGTCTGTAACTTCGTTAAGTAACGATGTGCCAGCTACGCCACTTTGCAGAATTACTTTATTAAATAAGATATCTTTGTTGAATAATAGGTGGAGGTGTACTGAAAGGGAGCCGGAGCTATGTCCGAAAAGTAGAATATTGTCAGGATCTCCTCCGAAGCTTCCGATATTGTTTTTAACCCATCTTAAAGCCAGGTTCTGATCTTTTAACGCTTGGTTACTGAACTCGGTGTTCGGTAAGCAGAGGTGACCGTAAGGCCCTAATCTGTAGTTGATTGTGACAAAAATCACATCGTGTCTCATTAAAAATTGTGGGGAGTACGTGCTGAATGCTCCGTTGCCTTCCACGAACCCGCCACCATGGATGTACACCATTACTGGCAATGTATGTGCTGGGCTTAAAACATTTGGTTTGTAGATGTTGAGATGCAAGCATTGAATCGTGCCTTTAATCTGGCCTTTGTCATATTGCGGACATATTGCAGAGTCGGCGAATGCTTCAAACGCAGTCTTGAAGTGGGGATGAGGCTTAGCGTTCTGAAAAAAAATGATTATTAGGTTAGCACTGAATACCTGCTGTGCAAATAAGTAAGTGGCGTAAAGATAAGACGACGAAGTTTTAACAGACTCTCAGATAGAACACGACAGAGCAAAGTTGTAGGAAAAGCTTGTTTAGTCAAAGAAATAGAGTAAAATAAAATATATGGTCAAAGATCAAATCGCTGATTATTTTAGAAATTTGCTTTCCCTGCTCTAAGATACAGAGATGTAAGTTAGCGTTACATAAAGTACGCTTCACTCTGTCAAAATTATGATTTCAGCGTATTTTGACATATCGAAGGGTCAGTATCTCGGAACAATAGAGGTCAGTACAGACGCCAGCACATCAAGCTACTACAATCTGTCAAATTTCTTTAATAGATTTTCAACTTTATCGCTAAAGCATTAAGGTTCAAGGTTGCGAAAATTTGACAGTTTCGGGTAGCTTGACCTGCTGGCGTCTGTACATAGATTAATATACATAGGGTCAGTACAGACAGCACAGCACCAAAATGATCGAGCAGTTTACACTACTGACTAATTGATAATGGACTTTTCCATCGCAATAAAGTTGAAAATAGCATGCAATAAATGATTCAAATGATAGAGCACGCAAGCGGGGAGATCCTCGGACATCCGCTGCATGCACCGAGTTAACGCGGTGGTCTGACTGCGTCGGCCTATAGTTTCGTTTCTGTATCTTCAATAATTTGTTTCAACCAGTAATAATTGGCAACTTTTCATTTTTAAAACTGTTGAACTGATGCTATCTGAAGGCAAATTCTCGTAATTAAAAATTTTCAAAATCTATAACATCACGACGAAATCACGCTACGAGTGCTATGACCCTTAGGAGCCGAGCAAAAGGAAAAAAAAAAAACAGAAAGAATACTGAGCGAAAACGAAATAATAGCACGTCCGAGCGATGGGATGCGACGCGATGGGATGCGACGCGATGGGATGCGACGCTATGGGATGCGACGCGATGGGATGCGATGGGTCGAGACTCATTTCTCGCGGACGAAGTCGCGGGTAGAAAATAGTATTTTATAATTCTGCCGAGATGGTTTATTACGTTGTGTTCTATAAACATAATAGAGTACACGTGTTGTTATCCAAGAAATAAACAGCTTGCTCGCTTATCAGACTTGAAATAACATGAGAAAATAAAAATGAATTATCAGTCATTCTTTATCTTTTTTAATGTCACGCCTCCCGCGACCACCAAAACAGAAATCTAGTCACGTTGACCATTCGTTATTATGTTCAAACTAGCTTCTGTCCGCGTGAAACTTGCGGAGCCCGGCCTTCGGAGCCCGGCCCTCGCGTCGCATGCCATCGCCCGCCCGCGCTATTACTGCGTTTTCGCTTACCGGTCTGACTTTATTTCTTTTTACTCCTACCTATCATGTTCCTATGTACCTATCATCTTACCTATAATGTTCCCACTGCTGGGACACAGGCATCCTCTCTGTGAGAGGTGTAAATCAGCCCAGGATCTAGAATTTTTTCGAGGTGGGGCTAAGCCTGCTGTCTGTCACACCCCCCCAATTACCTTTTCGATGAAGTCTATTTTTTTTTATAAGTGTTCATGTCGATGATTTATTTTATTTATGATAGTTTTCACTAAATCGTGAATTGCTTTTGGCCGCGTGCGCGTCACTCGCTCTTTCTGACTCTTTTTTCTTTTTGCTCGGCTTCTATGGGTTGTAGCGTGATGTTAAATATCCTATATCCTTCGTTAAAATTATGCTATCAAATGCAAAAATAAAAATCAAATCCAACTACTACTTCCAAAGATTAGCGCCTTGAAACTAAAAACAATCAAACTCTTCAGCTTTATTATTACTACTTATAGATTATAATTTTAATTTTACTCTTCGAGCTTTTTGTTCTAATAATAATAATAAGTAATTTATTTATTTCAGACCAGGTCCATAAACAACACACATTACAATTTTATACTAAAAACAAAAAACATACATACATCGTGAAAACACAAAACTACACCAAAACAACTTACTTTAAATATTGGAATGACGCACGATGAGTGGTCATCCATTGCCACATCATTGGACTGTCTGTCCTGTCGGCTACTATAGCCACCAAGCTGTTGGAGC
The DNA here is from genome assembly GCA_945859715.1 of Apamea sordens. Classification (NCBI taxonomy): domain Eukaryota; kingdom Metazoa; phylum Arthropoda; class Insecta; order Lepidoptera; family Noctuidae; genus Apamea; species Apamea sordens. The sequence goes on along the minus strand of OX244015.1, from coordinate 150,601 downwards.
TGTCGCGCACTCGCCGCATCAGGGATGCTATCCGTGTCCGCATCAGTGCGTAAAAATCTGGCACGCCATTATCCGCGAACATCCCCGATGCACTACAAAAGCGCGGCAGCCCCAACATAACTCTGAAGGCGTTATTCGGCGTGGCGTTTAGGCGTGTTCTACAAAAACATCGATGGCCTGGTCATAATTAGATAATCTGATTGTCGTGTCTATAGGCTGTATTTGGGGGACCGCGAGATCGCGAGACTCGACTTATGCAGAAAAGCACCAATTATGACAACCTAGAATGTACAAGCGAGATGTTTTTTGTTTATAAATATCTAAGGTGTAGTACACCGAGCAAAGAGACGTTTTCATGTCAATACTTACCCCAAATGGATTTGTTTCATCAACCAGTCCGTAAGGGATGCCCAGGAACATTGTAAAGTTGTCCCCTTCGAACCCACGTATTTGTCCCACTGGGGTTTCTACCGCAATTGTTGTTCCTGGATACCCATAAGCGCACATATTCAGTGATATGAGAAAGCATAATAATTCAAGAAACATTTTTGTTCACTTTCACTTCTAAACTATTATAATATTATTAATTAATTATTTCGATCAAAATGATCAGCGGGAAAAGTTTTTGCCGTGTGAAGCAAACCAAATTATTCTATAAAAAATTACAAAAATAGTGTCAGCAGAGAAGTACAGTATGCTTCTCTTAATATTAATAAAATAATTTTGTTGTGTCTGTTGATCTACGATTCTACAATATTTCATTCAGTCTGCTTTATGTTATTAAAACTGAGCAATTTGAAGATAAGAATTTAGGGTTCAGTGGCTCCCAGTTTATTAGTAGCCGAGCGAAGTTTCAGTTTCGATCTAAAAAATCTAACGTTCGTGGCCGAAACTGCCGTTTGTAAGGACGAGGTCTTATCTATTCAGTTTTTATCATCCTTTTACGCCTACGGAACCCTGAAAACCAAGTGTTTTTATTGAAGTCATCCAGGTTCTTAGCTAACATCGGTTTCTTTCAGTAGGTACGGTGACTACGGATTCGTGCTCCTTTTGGAGCGGGCACGAACTTGGCCGGACGCGCATCTTTATTGAACAATAGTATGAGCCATGAAGCTAAAACAAAGGCTAGCTCCATTGTATGAGCAGCGCTAACAGGCGCGGGCGCGTAAAACGGGCTGCTGCGGGCACCCGCGCGAGTTTGTCACACTGGATGCGTTCTGCGGCATGCGGTCAGGTCAAAGTGAACGCAGCCCGCATCATGTATGAACAACGCTGTCGGTTGGGACAATCGGTCTGCGGTCAGGGCAGAGCAATCGGTCAGCGATCCGGGCAGGGCAACCGGTCAGCGGTCCGGGCGATGCGGGCAGGCCAAACAGCGGCTATCTTATTTCAGTTATTTGAGTGCGTGTATCAGTGGTGCTGGTGATCATTCAGTTCTTTTATTATTGGGTTTTGAATTGATCGATGAAAATGATTACCGAGGAAGAAGAAAATATTGTGTTATTAATTATTATGGTTGCGTAGCAGAAAAAGAAAACGTGAGTGGGTACACGATTTGAATTTAGTGCGACGACATCGTGGAGAATACAGCAACTTAGGTCGAGAATTATATTCGCATGAAGATCATTTTTACATAAATATTTTCGGATGTCCCCAGCGTTGTTCGAGGAACTGCATACTTTAATCTGCCATAAAATAAAAAAAGGATACAAACTGGCGAAAGGCAATTACTACCAAAAAAAGACTTGCTGTGGCTCTAAGGTAAGTACTTTAATTCTACAGTAACATAACATATTTTTAGTTAAATTTTAAGTATTGGCCAATATCTTCATCACTATAGAGATACACAGATGTTTCTGCATTTATCTCTTCGGTCAGAGGTGTCTCTGCATTTATCTCTTCGGTCAGAGGTGTCCCTGCATTTATTTCTTCGGTCAGAGGTGTCCCTGCATTTATCTTTTCGGTCAGAGGTGTTTCTGCATTTATCTCTTCGGTCAGAGGTGTCTCTGCATTTATCTCTTCGGTCAGAGGTGTCCCTGCATTTATCTCTTCGGTCAGAGGTGTCCCTGCAATGATCTCTTCGGCTATATCTCTAGCTAGATATGTCTCCCTTAAAATAAGGTCTTCAGTCTCAGCTTCCGCAAATAACTGCATGTACCATCTTTAATTTTATAGAGATTTGAGTACGACTTGACATGTGTTTAAAAGTGTTAGCATAACTTAAAAACAACTGATCGATGTGATCCACATCTGTCTCTTGTCTCCTTTTTTCAAAATATTCAATCATCATCCACCCACTTCATCAGCGTGTTTCTCTCTTTTACGTGACGATGATGATCCTGAAAAAGATGTTCCTGGACGAGACATATCTACAGATTCGATTTCACTGTCTCCAATTACGTCAGAACGTTGAGAAGATAAACTTTCATCTGGTTGACGACGTGTATTCAAGACATCTAAAAACTGCATGTAGTCAGACCAAGGCCATTTTTTATATTTTTTGTAGGCCTGGTACATACTTTTTTGTATTTATTATTTGAATCTTTTAAATTTCTCCATTTCCCTTTTGCTTCATTACCTGCAAGAAAAAATTATCCTTTGTCAATAAATAGTTACAATGCAAGAAACCTGTATTTAAATAAAAAATTTTTTTTTCAGATATTTGGGCACTGGAGACTCGTTTCAAATGATAGCGTTATCTCACCGTATTGGTCGTTCAACTTTGCATAACATAATAAACGAAGTCTGCAAAGCCATTTGGGAAATATTGCAACCTGTTTATATACCTACATCTACGCAAAGAACATGGATTATGGCAGAAACTGGTTATCGCCAAAAGTGGAAATTCCTAAATTTTATAGGAAGTATTGATGGCAAACACGTCACCCTAAAATGCCCTCGAAGAAGCGGTTCACTGATTTACTGCTATAAATCAAAGTTTTCCACTGGGCTTCTAACTTCTTGCAGTTGTTGAACCTGATTATAAAACTTACATAAACGTGGGAAGCTACGGAAAAGATAGCGACAGCAAAATATTCGAAGATTCTGAGTTTTATCGAAAACTTGTAAACAATGAACTACATATTCCACCTCCAACACCTTTGCCTCGTGGCACAACTAATTTACCTCATGTTTTTATTGGTGACGAGGGTTTTGCACTAGAAACATATTTGATGAGACCGTTTTACTAAGAACAGAATAACGGTGAGAATGCAAATTTTAACAAACGACTATCTTCTGCCAGACGTATAGTCGAAAACGCATTTGGTATATTAGCACAAAAGTGGCGAGTATTCTTTCTACCTCTTGAAACAAAATTATTTACGAGTTAAAAATGAATTGCTTAAAATGCAGACACCTGAAGAAACAATGCCACGGAATAGTGCATTTCGGACAATTAATAATAATACTCACCGGGCTCGCAACGAAGCTTACAATGTTCGCAATAGTTTTATGAATTATTTTAATAGCTAACTAAATTAATAAAATAAATACTACCTATACCAAGAACATGGAGTTTCAGTTTTAAAACTAATAAACAAAACATAAAATGCACAGCATTATTATTCCATTTATTACTATGTACTCACTATCTTTCATACGGAACTGCGTCGCAATTTCTCGCCACGTATTCATTTTCTTCCATTTTTTTCCAGGATCTTCCAAGTCGTACAAATACGGATAACGTCGTACGACATCTATAAACTCCTCTGTTTGTTAGTTAGACATTTTTTTTATGAACTTGTGTGCACTCCGCTGACGAACATTAACAAACTGGCCGTTGCCCGAAGCCCGCGTGCCCGTAGCGGCCGTAGCCCGTCCTTCCCTCCCCACCACCCCGTCGGGCCAACATGCGTTCTTTGGTCGTGCTCGCACGGTGAAGGATTTGTCACACTGGATGCGTTCTGCGGCCTGCGGTCAGGTCAAAGTGAACTCAGCCCGCATCATGTATGAACAACGCTGTCGGTCGGGACAATCGGTCTGCGGTCAGGGCAGAGCAATCGGTCAGCGATCCGGGCAGAGCAACCGGTCAGCGGTCAAACGAGTGTGGATACACGATTTGAATTTAGTGCGACGACAGCCCGCAGCCCGCGTGCCCGCAGCCAATCGGTCCGTACGCGTCCTTCCCTCCCCACCGCTCCGTCGGGCCAACGTGCGTTCTTTGGTTGTGCTCGCACGGTCAGATCGCATTCTATTCAAAATATATTGATACCGACAATGTTGTTCATACATGATGCGGGCTGCGTTCGCTTTGACCTGACCGCAGTCCGCAGAACGCATCCAGTGTGACAAATCCTTGAGATCGCATTATTGATAGGTACCGTAGACAGAGAATGCTATAGACTAATTGATATCTTTGGTCGCATTCACACAAGAAAAAGAGCAACTTACGCCGATGTCGTGTAAAGAAATGAAACAGAACGATGAGATTTTTTGTTTCACGTCGCGTGCCATGTTTTTCAAGGTTAGCATACTACTTTGCCAAACAAAGTTTGACAGATAACGTGCAGCTAGGTTACATCTTTCTTTAAAATACAGTTTTATGTGCTTTAAAGTTAAATAATGTATGGTATATTTTGTTGTGAACAATTTAGACATAGTATACAAACCATTTAAAAAAAAAACATGGTGCATTGTAGCGTTAAAGGGTGTAAAAGTGATAGTGGAACGAAAATGCCAGACTTGTCGTTTCATTCGTAAGTATACCACTCTCTATCAATTAATATATGATGATAACATTTTATGGTGTTCATATATTGTATATAATGTACCCTAAACATAAATTCATCGACAAAAAAGCACAATAATAACAATTATTTATTCTAACCTATGAATTTTAGTGTTGCCAATTTTTCTGTAAATTAATACCCAATATTATGGGAAATGTGTATTAATTATATAGTATCTAAAAGATTTAATGACTTGTTGCAGTTTTCCTGAACATGATAATTTACGTCGGATATGGATTGTAGCTACAGGACGAACAGATTGGACACCAAAACCGTCATCAAAAATTTGCAGCAGACATTTTGAGAAAAAAATGTTAAACAAAAAGAAGAAACTTACACAACTATTACCTAAAGGACAATAACGTGCTAAACCAATAAAAGCTAATTAAAAATAAACAATGTTGTATTATTTACTCACAAAGCCAGAACCTTCTATCACAAAATACACGCTTTGACGTGGAGTTGCGGACACCAGCCCGCTATACAATACAATAACATCCATCGTCATCCTGCCCTCATCGCAATTTATTAATTGAGTTCGGCAGCACATCCATACACCTTTATTATTCCTCCGCATCACATGCCTATACCGATAATAATCGATAATTATAGTGTTATTTTCAGGCTCAATTTCTAATTCTATCAATTCGTGGAACACCACCTTATTTAGAATCACACAAATTGCGGGGTAAATTTCTCCTCACACGGTAACCCTAAATATGATGACGTAATTTTTTTTTGTCTCTTTCTGTGACACGCTTTGCAGGTGTCTATAGCATTCTCGGTCTACGATAGGTACCGACAATGCTGTTCATACATGATGCCGGCTGCGTTCGCTTTGACCTGACCGCAGGCCGCAGAACGCATCCAGTGTGACAAATCCTTGTCAGGCAGGCCTGAAGGCAACAGCGTACATGCTACTTTCAGTATTAGCGATAGGTGACCTCGGGACAGCGTATAAACGTTTCAGCGGTTACTTCGACGCTCCATCGCGTTTTGGCGTTTTACGTTTTCTAACGACGCTCAATTATTTGTCTGCCCCAATGGTCTCGTGGTGGTAAGTGCGACTGCTGAGCGTGGGGTCCCCGGTTCGATTCCCAGGTCGGTCAAAGTAATATTGAGTATTTCCATTAGGAATTTCTCAGTAACAGCCTGGAATTTGGGAATTCAGGTGTTATGTTTTTAGGGTTCTCAACAAGGAACCCTTATAATTTCGCCATGTGCGTCCGTCCGCAGCTTAGCTCAGAGACACGTAGTACTAGAAAGCTTTAATCTGGCATGGATATATAAATTAATCACGCCGTCAAAATAGAAAAATAAAATTGTGAAAAAAAAAATGGTAATAAACATTTTTTTTTATGGTAGCTCCGCTACACTTAAAATAGGGAAGTTTTTTTTCTCGTCTACCGCATGGTGTGGGGTATCGTTGGATAGGTCTTTCAAAATATTACGGGTTTCTGAAAACAATTTTTCGATTCGTTCGATCCGTTTGTGAAATATTAAGCTTTTAATTGCTAATTTTTGTTAGAGTCAAGTGTCCCCCCCTGCCAGATAAATGGTTGTTTTTGGATAGGTATGTGAAAAAAATCTCGGCTGTAGTATATATAGGTAACGAAGTTAAAAGGAAAGCTATCACAGCTAAGTAGGCTTTACAAGTTTACGAGTAATAGTCGACCAACTTACATTTGCAGTTGCAATGTATGGGAGAACATGATTTTCGACTACAATGTTAAATTTGTTCTTGGGATAAATTCATTCCAACTACGGCTAACCAAGTGCGTGTCGGAGCGCGCACAATGAAGGGTTCATTGTGCGCGCTCCGACACGCACTTGTTATTGTATTGGTTGGTATATTGCAATTGGCGTGGCTAGCTCACATGTGGCAAATAATTATGATAAGGTTCTGTGTTTCGTAATGTTAATTACTTTGCATGCCTTCTATTGTATAGAACAACTGATCAAACTCAAATCATTTATTTCAAGGCACTTTTTAATTGTCAAAATTAAATAGTCGGTCAGTTAGTCAGAAAGTTGAAGCTAGTTGCCCATTCCAAAGCGTAGAACTCTGTGGATTATTCTGAAACCCACAGACACTTTTAAATCAAGATATTATTACAAAATCCTGGGTACATTATTCTTATTGCTTCTATATGTGAGAACAATCTAAAATATAAAATTAAAAATAAGCCCTGGCAGTTAAGAGATGACCAGTCTCAACCGATGGCGCCCGTTCACGAACATGACGCGTGGATCAGCACCACCCAGCTCAACCATTTCGTAGGGAACCGAATGATCCAACACACGCGCCATCACCAGTGAGACATTTAGGTGAGCAAATATCGTAAAAAAAAAACGAATCCATAGTTCTTACATTTACAAAATTTAAAAAATGCTTCTAAATTACACAAAACTATAGTTTGCAATTTATTTATGAGATGAGAAAAAAAAATTACTACCAATCAGGAAGAGGTATTTAATATTGAATCTTGATTGAATAAAATAAACATTAGGTTCGTAATGTCAGAAACACTTAAAAAAACAAAAAGGGGAAGCATCTCTTCCAAATATTGAAATTGTAATCAACTTGTAAGCCCAAGTGCCTGTGGAGCAGGACCAGCATTAAGCCAAGCATTTTTATCTACTATATACTCGTCCAACTTATAATATGCTTGTCTACATAGTGTGCGTTTAATGCATGTTTTAAATTTCTTCTCATTTAGTTGAAGAATATCGAGTGGTATTTTATTATAACATTTTACACAGTATGTGTGTACCCCATAAAAGAAGTTTTTACTTTAGACAATCTGAAGCGCGGTTGATCTAGTTTGTTCCTATTCCTATATAGTGTTAAAATTATGCCTGTCACTTATCTTACTAAAAAGATGTAGATTTTTTTTTTCGAACGTACATAATGTTTTCGTATATATATTGACAAGGAACCGTCATGATGTGAATTTTTTTAAACAGTTCCCCTAGAGATTCGCGTCTGCTGAGATTGTAGCTGGCTCTGACAGATCACACAGCTGTGCTGCTGACAGTTTGTTGCGCCACTAGTTCCCAGCGATAGCGCTAGGAAGTGCCTGTCTTGTCATTTTGACGGTCGAAAAGTGCTGATTCTCCGCCTAATTAGAATAAATGACTTTTGATTTATCATTTAATGCAATTGTAATGAGAAAAATGTTGCGGGTTGGATTGAAAACTAAACAATATCAACATTATAACCAATTTATTATTTAAGAGACTTATTTACAACTAACTCATAATACCTGCCACAGTCTGTCACAATATAAACACGTCATCACGGTAATGGTGCAGCAGGCCGCACGTCAGATAACTAAACCAGTATATACTGACCTCGCATTCTATTGAAACTCCGCACTCCGCTAGGCCAGCGGGGTAATTGCGTTAGCGTAACACACTGGCAGTAAGAAAGGCTCATTTTGACAGTTCAACAACATTCATTGCGTTATTTACGTTGTTGAACATATGAAGCAATGGATTAGCAATATCCTTCAAAATAATTCCGATTTTGATTGATAGTGTATTACGCAGTTAGGTGCTGCTCACGATCAGTGTTACCTCTGACGTGCGGTTGACTATACATTTTATTTTTTATTTATTTATTTTTATTTATTCAGCCATTTCTATCCCACTGCAGGGCAAAGGCCCTTCCCTCCTTCAGTTCAGTTCTCCAATAAAAAAATAAAACACCGAAATTGGATAATACGTTTTTAGAACAGAAATACAGACACACAAACGTGTCGAATACTCTTTTCTTTGGAAGTCGGATAAAAATACACACTCAGCCTACACTGCTACAAGGATCTTTTGACGCTCAAATGACGTCAACAGGTGGCGCTGTTGGCAACAAGACGGCGTCGACGTCGTTCATTCCGATTTCACCCACGCGCCAAAATATCCTTGCAACCTCAACATCACCGCTCCTCTCCATCATACATATCTCTCACAGACTTCAAAAGCACATTCAAATTCATTCCAGTTTTAGCAGAAATCCCTATGACATCCATACTCTTTCGTATCTCCTCGTACACCCTCCTCCCTTCCTCTACATCTATCTTGTTGATGACGACGCAGGCCCTCCGCTCGCTGAACTTGGAGTTGTACTGCTTGAGTTCGTAGGAGAGCGTCTCGAACTGCTGCAGGGGGTCGTTGGTCGCGTCCAGGAGGTAGATGAGACCTCTACAGCGTTCTGCGTGCTGGAGGAACTGGATGCCTGGAAAAAAAATAATTGATATAGCATCACGACTGTATTGTCTAAAGGGCTCAGTAAACAGATGTAGGTATTAGTTACGTAGTTTAATTTTATGATTAAATGTAACTTTTAGGAATTGGATGACAATGAAAGAGTGCTCTTTGATGCCCATGAAAAGAATAGGAAGTTAAAAGTTGAAATGGCTCAGATATATACTCAATACACTGATGCCATAGATGAACGGGATAGACTTCAGCTTGTTGTGGATGGGTTCAGCCAGTGTAGCATAGAGTACGAACAAGCTCTTAGTCAAAAATATATATTATAACGGCAGCTACATGAGGCTCAAAGTCAAATAACGCAACTTGAGACAAGCAATCTTAACATCACCGCCTCGCTGAATCAAAGTCTGTTCAATGAGTTGATGCCCATTGCCCCGTCAATGGTTTCTGCCATAAATCCCACATACACTATTGATTTGACAGGTGATGAATCTAAAATATATAATTTAGTGAGGGTAGTAAGCAGTAAAAATAAACTTAAAAAATACATCAAAATTAATAAGTACATTGTTAAAACTCAAAAAATGGTAAAAAGACAAAGGTTCTTTATCAAAAATGTTAAATTGAATAGAGAAAGGTTAAATTTGCTTAAACAATTAGACATGTATTCCTATAACTTGGAGCAGAGTACTAGGAAGTAAAATATTGACACAGATGCCTTGCAATCAGAACTTGACCATCTACAGGAATTAATGTGGCCTACCCAAATGTCCTTTCTTTGGTATTGTTCGTCGAATCGTTGAGCTCCTTAAGTTTTGAGTTGAGCTGCACGATTTCTGACAAAGCGTGCACTGACTGGACAGGTCCTCTCAATCTGTGTGGTACTTTCCTCGAAAGACCATCTCAGACATCGACCTACATGGTATTCATATGATCTGACCAAGATTATGTCTGGACTTTATAAGAGACTGTGACCTCTGAGTTTGTTTCGGCCTTTCTTCTCAGACTAGTCAGATAGGAAACGCCGACCTCATCTAGTTTTAAAATATGATTGACGTGTAAAAGTGTTTGTACAAACCTACTTACAAAAATAAACCACAAAAATAAACTGTGGAGCCACATGTACTGGGGGGAGCCACATGTACTGGGGGGAGCCACATGTACTGGGGGGAGCCACATGTACTGGGGGGGGAGCCACATGTACTGGGGGGGAGCCACATGTACTGGGGGGGGAGCCACATGTACTGGGGGGGGGGAGCCACATGTACTGGGGGGGGAGCCACATGTACTGGGGGGGGAGCCACATGTACTGGGGGGGGGGGAGCCACATGTACTGGGGGGGAGCCACATGTACTGGGGGGGAGCCACATGTACTGGGGGGGAGCCACATGTACTGGGGGGGGAGCCACATGTACTGAGGTGGGGAGCCACATGTACTGGGGGGGAGCCACATGTACTGGGGGAAGCCACATGTACTGGGGGAAGCCAAATTTATTTATTTGTACAGATAGGTGTAATGTCCACTACATTACACCTATGTGTACAAATAAATAAATTGATGACATGATGGTATAAAATAAAAATAAACATGTTGTGTCACTATTTCAAAAACACTGAGTTGTGGAGGTCAGATAGTTAGTCGCTCCATGTAAAATACTGGTACTCAGGTGCACCCGGTAAGACTGGAAGCTGACCACAACATAGTTGGTAAAACGCAGACAGATGATGTATACCCAGTAGTAAGTACATTCCAATGAAAATGTTATGACACTTGCCTAGGCCGTAGTTCTTGTGCGAGCCGGGAATCAAACCCGGGAGATCTGCTATGGCAACTTGCTCGTAGTCGTCGTACGGGACCATGCCTGGAACAAATGATTACAAATGAATAATGTGATTATCTATTTATACTAATATTAAAGCTGAAGAGTTTGTTTGAACGCGCTGATCTCTGGAACTACGTCAGATTTGAAAAAATATGTTAGTATTTGATAGCCACACTCTCTAGCAGAGCCACTAAGAACATGTACTCGACAAAGATAAACGCTACTGTTTTTTGATGAAAACTGTTGTACGAATAGCGTTTATTGCGTACGTGTTGATAAATATCATTATTAGACAGTGGTTTTATTTATTTTAACTTTACAATAATTTTCATAGAAAGCGCCTGGTTATTTAGTGTCAGCAAAGTTTTTAATTTTTTTTTTTTACATTTACTTTTCCCGTTATAAACTGTGTGTTTCATTGAAAAAATGTCAAATCTCATCAGTCCACCTTCTACTGTGCAATAACAGTTACCGTCAAGATGGAGGGATCAAGTTTTAGATTTCAAATCATCCTGCATACAAGTTTAATACTATAAATCTACTTTGCTACCTATTATTATGTTGGCTGTTTTGAACTCCTACGTCAAAATGGAGGGACCAAAGATTTTGTTAAATAACTACGTATACATTGAGGCATCGATTTCTAAAATGGTGGCTCTGCGGCAGAGCATGACACCAAATGTTGAGGAAAACTACGAGCCGAGCAAAAACGAAATGAAAAAAGAAAGTCTGAATGAAACGAAGTAATAGCGCGGCGGCGATACAGCTGCAACGTGACGGGGACCAGGCACCCCACGCAGACTGGTTGTGAAGACAGCTTACCGATGTGTGGCCTGAGCGTGGTGAAGGGGTAGGGCGCCACGGTCGGACGAGCTCTGGTCAGTGCCCGCAGAAGCGTACTCTTGCCTGAAAACATTCCGCATTCTATCCAAATCCTTGTTTCCACTTGAACAAATATCAACTTTACTGAAGTTTATATAAATGAAGTATAATTCAGAATGATATAGTAGCAAAATATTATTTTTTAAATGTTGTAGTGAAAACTAAACTTTATGAGAAGGCATTAATGTTTATTTTCCAATATCTCATAAATTGGTGAGCACAGTTTACTACGATATCGACTGACCTGCGTTAGGGAACCCTATGAGTCCGATGTGTGCCATGGAGCGCACCTCCAGCGTGTACACGACGGTCTCGCCGACGGCGCCCAGCTCGGCCACGCTGGGAGCCTGCGCACACATCACACGTCAGACGGACAAGCATACAGGTAACTGACTTGCAACTACAGGCTGGGCAAATAACAGGTATACATTTTATATTTTTAATTTTATTCTATGAAATATAAAAATTATTAAGTTTTTTTTTAAATATAATATTTAGGGCCGGCAATTAAGTATGGAAAATAATGTCAGACAAATGTCCACTCTAGCGGCATGCGGCATGCGGCATGGCAGATGTGCACCTTTTCATGATATTTTCACACATTTCCTGCGTTTTCTCAGTGACTGTGTCTCAGATATTTTGTTTTAATTTTTGAAGGTTCATTATATTACTTAAAAGATAGCTTGATCTCTGTGACAGCTGTCAGTAAAATCACGCCTATGAAATCTTGAATTTCATAATTAGTACAAGACAGTACCTGTCAATGTCATACTTTATGGACATGCCGAGCTAATTAGTGATGGGCTATCATGGTGACTAAACTATCGATATTTTAAATCAAACTTAATTTAAAATTAATTTATCTTTTAATTTTATTGTAATAATAGAGTTTATAATAAATTTACAAGATTGTTCTAGCGATTCAGAAACTGATTCAGATATGGATTTGGGGTGTACTCCTTTAAAAGAATAAATGTATTTTATATTTAAATATTCGTTTAATTTAGTAACGTTTGTAATTAAATTAAACCCAATTATTTGTTACATTAGCATCGATAATAGTAAGAAACATCGATAATTTCTATCGACAATTTTTTATATCCGGGCAACCCTAGGAATGTCAGTTTGACATAATATGTCGCAGAGATCAAGCTATCTTTTATGAACTAAAGACACGTCCCTTTAGATTAGCCCCACAGAAAGTCAGGAGCTGTTAAATCCGGGGCCCTTGGGGGCTAATCAATGTCACCGTTTCTCGAAATTAATCGACCCCGAAACGTTCTTTTCAATGTCTCGATTGTGGCTTGTGCCGTATGACATGTGGCCCCGTCTTGTTAGAACCACGTGTTTCCTAAGCCCAACTGATTCACTTGATGTAAGAAAACTGCTTTATTTGTTACAATGCCATGCTGCTCAAATTTATTCAATAAACGAGTTATTGTTAGTTGCGAAGGTAACTGATTTCTACCAAAAATTTCCGCAATACATGATTGGGTTGAGTAGAATATTTTAATAATTAAAACAGGTTCTTCAGTCGTAAAACGCTCCATAGCAAATTTGCCGTATCTACACAAAATAATTTTCATGAAACAACTGTCATATTTGCCGCAAAACAAAATGGCGGCAAAAAAAGTTGTATACCTCCAAGTTGCCCACCCTGTATTTGTACACAGTGTAAGAAAGAAATAGCAAATACTTCTACGACGACGAAGATGATATCTTTTTTATTTATTAGCCGTTAATGTCCCACTGCTGGGCAAAGGCCTGCCTACTCTCGTTCCACTTCTCTCTGTCCAGAGCTGCCAAGGAGCAATCTCAACTGGTAGCATGCATCACAGGATCACCTTCGAGCACGAGGCGCGGGGAATGACACTTGAGAAGAGAGGCCTATGTCAGCTGCGGGCGAAGTCGGGCCGTGGATGATGACCGTGATGATACTGATAATATTGATGACGTCACCTGTTCCGTGTCGGTGAGGAAGAACTTGTTCCCGCGGCCGCCCGCGCCGCCGCGCGCCGCCACGAACATCATGCCCTCCGCGCTCAGGTCGCCTATCACCTGCCCCGAGTCATCGCGGATTATTGTACCTGTAACACAATGGTTTTTTACAATGTTATTGGATGTCAAACAAGCTGCACACCTGATGGTAAGTGACCTGGTGGTAATAACAGAGGCAACGCGAGGCTATTAGCACCACATCGAGCCCGAGTTGAGCTCCTTAAGTTCTGAGTTGAGCTGCATGACGATTGACAAATTCGTGCACTGACTGGACAGGTCCACTCAATCTGTGTGGTTCTCTCCTCACTCAAAAGACAATTTCAGACATCAATCTTCACATGATCTAACCAAAATTATGTCAGAACTTTAAAAGAGACTGTGACCTCTGAATTTGTTTCGGTCTTTCTTCTCAGACTAGTCAGATAGGAAACGCCGACCCAATCTAGTTTTTAACACAGATTGTCGTGTAAAAGTGTTTGTAAGGGGGCTCGTGGCTAAGTACTAAGACTAGTATACAGCGTGGAGCTTTAATGGCGACATTAATTTAACACACGTATACGGTTTCGCGTTTTAGTTTTATAAATATATTTTAATTTAATTAAACATGAATATTTATTTATTTATTAACAATTTCCTAAAATAGCATCTTAGAGCAACCTGACTTAAAGAACTGTAGCGCAGGGGTCATTTGCCGGGGTCCCGGATCATAACATCGCATCAATGTAATTAAAACAAATAACGTGCAAAGAGAAGGCGAATTGAAGGAAAGAGAGAGAGCCCCGTGTCGGCGCGCGGCGCAGGTGGAAGTTTTAAAGTTACGAATTTTTTTATGTTGTTATAATTTTTATGATTACTGGCCACTAGCCCTACCCGTGTGTTAAATTAATGTCGCCATTGTAGCGCCACGTTGTATAAATAAAATAATAAACAAACTCACCAATAGGAACGGGCACTACAATGTGTTGTGCGTTCTTCCCGTTACAGTCCTTGTTGAACCCGCGCTCCCCGTGCTTCGCCTGCACCACCGACTTGCAGTGGTTCAGACTCTTAGATGCGTAGGTGGCCTGGATGATAGTTATACAAGTTACAATATGGATTTGAGATGGTGGGATGGGCTGGGCTCCTTTAGTAAAGAGTGAGAGAGAGGTGGAAGGGCAGTAGGGAGGCCTTTGCCCAGCAGTGGGACATAAATGGCTAATAAGAAATAAAAAGTTACAATATGTGAAATTCTGAGAAAAGCAAAGTGTTTTGGCTGTATTATGTCTTCAATAATATAACACCAAATATCGTAATTTGTGTATTGAGCTAAGTAGCCCAGAAATACAAGTAGTAAAATCATTAGAGTAGGGTAGGAACAACAATATGATGGAGGGTAGACTGAAAACACAATGAACACAAACTTATAAACTAGGAAGTATGTAGGTACCTATATACAACAGGCTGTAATTCATATTCTGTAACATATTTTATTACACACAAGAAGAATGAAACAGAAAAATATGTACAGATGCTTATCTATATATGTTATGGGCCAAGTAATTAATGCGGGCAGTATTCAAAATGCCCGGACAGTATGAATAATGCCCAGCCATATCGGGCCAAGTGATTAATTACAATCTAAACTCACCTATTTATCACATTGCCCGGGCATTATGAATATGGCTACATGATGATCGGGTAATGTGATTAATAGGTAAATTTTTACGTGGTGCGCTGCGTTGCGGGGCCGGAAACAAACACGTGACGTGACGTAAAAAGCTTTTTGTACTTTAAACTTGAGAATCGATTTTAAGTTTCATGATTACAGATCAACCCGTGTGTGGTTTAAATTTTATTTTTTAAGTTTTATTTGATTGTTAAGTTTGAAGCACCTGCTGAAAACTAGCGAGTATTTTTTTTTAAATTCAGATAATGAGACTGATTTGATTACCGAGTTAAGAGTTTATTTTAAGTGTGCCACAGCTGTGACTTAAATTCGATTTCATTAGTTTTTTTAATTTGAAATTGTTAATTTTCTAGCGCCGGAAACTATTAACACAAGCATTAGGTTGCTTAGCTTGGGACTAGATGGCGCTGTGTGAAATGTCCAGGGGATATTATTATACCTAGTAGTATCTCGCTGCAGCTTGGAAGTATTAGGCGCTCACTCACACTACCTATCCGTCTGCGAGTGCGAGCGAGCGCGCAATATTTCCAAGCTGCAAAGAAAAATGAAACCACTATAGTTATCAGCAGTAGAAAACTTAATAAAAGCCAAATTATAAATTAACTAATAAAGAAGCAAGTTAACAAAAATTAAATCACATTAGTATGTGATTTAATTATTTTTTTTATGCTTATTTGATTTTATTAAGTTTCAAGCACTTAGGGAAAACTACTGAGTTTTAAATCTGTTAGGTACTAAATTACACATAGGTAGTTCTTTTTTTTTGTTTTCAACGTTATTTTTTGTTTATTAAGTCCAAAGATTGAGAGCTTTTATTGGATAAATAATCTATTCTTAACAATAACTATTACCTATGAGACTGATTACTAAGAGTCTTTTAACTTTAGAGTAAATTTTAAGTTGAATAATCGGAGATGTGATTTCCATTTAGTTCCATTTAGATTGTTAGTTTTATAGTTTAACTTACTCACGCCGACAAGTATTATATTCTCATTCCTCGCTGCAGCTTGGAAGCGCGCTTAGGGCCGGCGCCCACTGGCGGCACGGCACGGCAAGGGATTTTTATGCGACTAATAGAAAATATAACATAAAAGTATGACAATAAAATTGAATTTTCATCGGCAGCAATGATGCCGCGGTATCCTTAGGCATGCCGCGACGTCCTTTGGTATCATCATTGAAATTTCAATTTTATTGTCATACATTTAAGTTATATTTCTATTCGGCGCATGAAAATCCCTTGCCATGCCGTGCCGCCAGTGGGCGCCGGCCCTTACTCGCAATATCTACCTACATGTGAGTGAAAGCGAGTGCGAAATACTTCCAAACTGCATTGAAACTACTATGGACTATAGTTTCTAAATGTAGCCATTCGTAAATTGATCGAAGTAAAACCGAAGTCTGATTATTTAAATTTTAAAAATAAATACTAAACTATACATTATGTTTATTACTCTACCCGATAATTGATTTCATTACTTGTAATGCTCGGTCTATCTAACTAAGTATTCATTTGAAAGTATTAAACATGCTTTACATCACTCTGCCCAATAGGCACTGGGCATTATTCATAATGCCCCGGGCAATGTGATAAATTGATTGGTTATAATCACATTGCCCGCTCTTATTGGGCATTATTCATATTGCCCGGGCATTATGAATAATGCCCGATTAATCACTTAGGCCATAACCTATATATACTTATAATAAATCTGTAGAAGTGAAAATTCTGTACATTGAAAATATCAAAAAAATAAATGGCAGGGGTATAAAAAAAATTTTTGTCTGTCTGTCTGTCGGTCTGTCTGTCTGGCTGCCTGTCTGTTTGTTCAGGCATCACGCAAAAACTACCGGTTCGATTACGATGAAACTTGGTATAATTATTCTTTGATATCCTGGGCACCACACGGGGTAATTTTTATGCCGGAAAAGTATCTTCTAAATATATAAAACTCAAAGGTGACTGACTGACATAGTGATCTATCAACGCACAGCCCAAACCACTTGAGGGATTGGGCTGAAATTTGGCATGCAGGTAGATGTTATGACGTAGGCATCCGCTAAGAAAGGATTTTGATAAATTCTACCCCCAAGGGGATAAAATAGGGGATGAAAGTTTGTATGAAAAATCTTATTCCTTGAGTTAATAAACTTGAGACTTGGCACGAATACTTATCTAAATAAATTATGAAGATTGTCAGTTTTTTTTTCTTCTAAACTACCCCCTAATAAGGGATTGGGGGTTTCAAAGTTTGTATGGAAGAATTTTAGCGCGCAGTCCGGTTGACTCGAAACTCAGTATTTATACCTAATATTGAAAGTAAAGAATAATGTGTATCAACACATTATTCTTTACTTTCAATATTACCCTGAAAAAATCTTATTCATTTAGTTAATAAACTTGAAATTTGCCTAAGTAATAAAGTTTATCATTATAAGTTTTTCAAAGCTACCCCTCAAAGGGGGATATAGTTATGATGATACTTTTGACAGAAAATAATTAATAATAAATATGTAAAGTTGTCGAAAATTTGACTGACTGGACAAAAACGGGTAATTCGGTTTTTAAGGGGAGGATTTGAACTTGAAACTGTATGTTACATTTTCACGCCTAAGCCACTGAACTTCTGATTTGGCATAGATATAGATGGCATCCTGGGGAAGCACATACTTTTTATCCTGTTAGCACATTCCCGTGGGATAATTTCCGACATCCACGCGGGCGAAGCCGCGGGCAGAAGCTAGTTTCTAAAGAAATCTCTTCCAGCATACGGGTACCTGCGATAGGAAAGTAGATAAAGAGATGGAGACAGCGTGTGCAGGAGTAGAAGAGAAAATATAATAATAATAATAATAAAACATACAATAATCAAAATGAGAATAGAATAGAACTTTATTATGAACACCATATACATTACAGATAACGTAGAAATTTTACAAATGTACATTTTACACAATAAATGGGTTATGGAGCACAGCTAGGCAGACTCTCCATGTAAATGAGACAGGCAGGCAGATGATGATATTATTTACGAAACATACCTTGAAAGTGGTCCTCTAGCACTTCAAACTTTATCACCTTCGAGTAAATCCTACTCAATGTCTAGCCAGCTGTTACAGAGCTAAATATGGCTATTCTCTACACTTTTTTTTGTGATCAGAAGCATGAACCAAAGAAGTGAGTCCTGGTCGATCTCAACACCAGGCAGCAGGCAAGCAAGGAACTAATACCATCATTAGATGGCAACAGGCAGGCAAGGAACTAATGCCATCATTAGATGGCAGCAGGCAAGCAAGGAACTAATGCCATCATTAGACAGGAACGGCCTACGCCTCATGAAGGGGACCATTACGGGACACTGGTTGCTAAACAAATACTTCCACACAATAGGCATAACAGACAGTCCTCTATGCAGGGCTCGCAAGGAGGCTGAGGAAACCGTTCCGTATGTTTTCTTTGGGTCGTCACCCAGATAAGGTCTGAAACCCTTCGGGGCACCCAGATCTTACACACATTTTCTCAACAAACCAGGAGATGTAATAAACTTTTGGATGGAGGTGGCCGGTTGGATTAACCACCGACAGCCGCCACGCACAATGGTCTACTGGAAGGACTAAGTGCGCAAAACAAAACCTTCTAACATAGAACTAAAATAAGTAAGCAATATAAACATACCTGGAAAATAACATGTCCGCCGTTTCCACCATCACCTCCGTCGGGTCCTGCGTGGTCTTTACACCATACACTGAGGAAGGATATGCAGCCATCTCCTCCAGAGCCACCGACGGCCCTAACTCGGTACGAATCGACATAATATTGAACTGTGTTGCGAGTAGACTTGGCTTTCAAGCTACGAAGCGGCTTCGGCACGTGGTCGGAACTGAAACGTATTATTTGTACTTGAGAAGTTAGCTTTAATGATTTAAATAAGTTTATTAGTCGCATTTTTGTCACTATTTATAGGTTATGTTCATGTTATGAAACTTAGATATTAAACTTTCTGTCACTTTCTTTCGCAGAATGTCGATTGACACTTGGCAGACTGACTACTGTTGACGTTGACAGAACATCATCTGACACTTGACGCATTTTTAAAGTTTTTTTATCTATTGAAATGAGTCTTTTTAGCTCACATAATATATTGTAGACTTTGTAGCGTCAGCAGAAAAGCGAGAATAGAATAATATGGATCTGTTAATAATAATGACTTTTGACCAGCTCGTAACAGCTAATAGGTTGAATTTACAGTAAATAAAGTACCTAGGTCACATTACTCCCAACATTCCTCTTTGTGTGCTGAATGTTTAATAACATCGTCAAACACGTGCAAGCATCCAATGAAACAATTTCCCACGTGGCTTAACAATGGTCTGTGCAGTAACACGCAGTAGCACTTCAATTAAAGTACCTTACTTATCAAAGTAGTCTTCTGAACATGAAGTATGTACAGACGCCAGCACATCAAGCTACTACAATCTGTCAGATTTCTTTAATAGATTTTCGACTTTGTTGATTGGGAAAATCTGACAGTTTCGGGTAGGTTGACCTGCTGGCGTCCGTACAATAAATACATTCCAAGTCGCACTATTTGAATGTGATATGTTTTTCATAAATGTAGTTAAACGTTTCAGCAAACAACTGAGCTAAATCACTTGTTTTAGTGGTTTTCAGACACGTTTATGTCCATTATAATTATTCTCTTTATGCTATTCTTCATGATGTAACATCACACTAATAATATATTCCCAGAAGAGAGAAGCGGTGATATGGTATACTGTGTTTGATACCTACACCCACATTTCAGTTTTTTAGAGAGATGGAAAAACCAATTATCATTTTACCCGAACTGGCAATCAAACCGAGGATCTCACACTCAGCACTTACGCTTACGACTACTTGACCAACGCGACAATCTAAATTGTCTTGTTCTAATTTTATTATAATTAGCACAAATGACAAATTACCTCCGCGAACACTCAAGTACTTTATACCAGTGAAGTCCCTCACACTTGTAACGACACTCGAATCTTATCGCGTTTAAACTTTTCCTCGTCTTTCCTCAATATAAAAGCACTCTGGACTCCAGACCCTCATTCCTCAACATGAAGGGAGTAGTACTGTTTGTGTGTATGCTGGGGCTGGTGGCCGGTGAGGACGTGGTGCGCAGGTATCACCAGCGCGTGGGGATACCAGCAGCAACAGCCATCAAACGCCAGGAGACTATGAGAGTCGCAGGGGGCCTGAACTCGTACCTTGGGGAACATCCGTTTTTGGTAAGTTATACAC